>OU745259.1:0-10000000 GCA_916618015.1 Xestia c-nigrum | reverse complement strand
TATAACAGGATACAATTTCTATTTCGCTTATATTTAAATACTTATCATCACCTGGAATTCAAGTAAAGACGTACCAACAGCACTCGGAATTTAATTAAATCTAAAATTAATAAATCAACGTTACAATAATTAACGTAAAATTAAATTAACTAAAGTGACGAATTCGTAATTACGTTGCTTCGCTTAGTAGATGATTTGAATTGGGAAAACCGCTCTAAGCTTGTAAAATTACTTGAAATTAGGCTCTTGATCCAAAGCTCTTAATTAAAGCCTTACATAACATTAAGATTAGCAATTATTTCTTAAACATAATGCTCTAAATTAATCTTTGTATTTTATAACATCCTGTATATCACCGCCAGTGGTATACTAACGAGTTCACTGAGGGTCGCCCACTTTTGAACCTTCATCATCATCATCATCATCATTTCAGTCGAAAGACGTCCACTGCTGGACATAGACCTCCCCCAAGTGTCGCCACATTGACTGGTCGAGTGTCAGAATCTTACTGACTAAAACCCATCTATGTTCCATCCTGGCCCTTAATGTTCCGGGGCCGCGGTATCTCTTTCGAACAGGCCCGCAACCCCGGAACATTCACCAGCCCTCGTATTCTCAAACGCTTGGAATGAATTTCGATTCGACAAGTCGTACGTCTATCCTTTTTAGGCATAACGAAAACAAGCGAGATAGTCATACGATTAACCGAATCGAAATCGAATACAAGCGTTGTAAATATGGGGTTATCGGTTCACCTAGTGGGAGGCCTTCCAACGCAACATCTTACGGTTCGCGGTCGCCACTCCAGAAGTTTTCTTCCTCATCGGCCATCCGGTGACCCTTATGCCCTAAGTAATAAGGTTGAAAAGTGATCAGTTGATCACACATACTTTGGCCGAACTGGAAATCGAACTCATAACGCCTGGAACAACTAAACCAACGAGGCAGTAAAAACAATCTATTTTCGTCCAATCATAAAACAGTAACCAAAGAACATAATCAAGTTTTTTACAACTTCTTTTGTGTGCCATTATTACAATATTAATATCGCTCGTTTTTGAAACTTTAGAAATAACAAACGTTTGAAATACAGACAAATTATTACTTGGGTGTTTTATTACAAATAAAACTTTAATAACAACAGTTATATATATACCTACCACCTTAAATAGAAATCAGTTTATTATTACTATTTAAATGAAACTACTAAATAAAGAGACGACATCAGAGATATACATATTATGAATTAGAATAACCTTCTAGAAAACTCTCACTGACTCCTGTCAGTGAGAGTTTTCAAGAAGGTTCTCTGATGGTCTCTGATATCGTCTGACAGGAGCCAGTAAGAGTTTCACAGACACACAGACAGAGAAGAAGAAGAAGAAAACAGGAAAAGAAAGAAGGAAAAGAAAAAGAAGGAGAAGATCACAGACAGACAGCCAGCCGGCAGCCGGCAGCCGGCGGCGGGGCCAGACAGTGGAAAACAATATGTTAAAAACAAACGCTGTCCGATTCGTGACTGTATTACTTAATGGGTATCGAGATTAAATTCTATGTATGTAAGTGGATATGAGTGTATGGCCTTTTTGGAGAACACTCCAAAAAGGAGTAAGTACATAAATAGAATTTAATCTAAAAAATAAAAATTAAAAAATCGATGAAAATTAAATAAAATGTACTAAAATGAGGAATTTTAGTACATTCTTTCATTATATGTACATGATTTCATTATTATCTAAAATAATACAAACGGGCGATTGACGATTGAACATATTTATACCGAATATGGTGCTGTCACGTTTTGAAAAATTTGTTAGAATTTAGGAAAGCGTAAACGGTGGTAATTTCGGACAAAAATCGTGTATTTGAAAATTCATTAACATTTTAACTTTCATGGATATTGTATGTTTTTTATTCTATTTGGCAATGACATTGGTATACCTATATGCCAGACAGAGTGGACAGAGTTTTTAAACATATTATTATTGTATAACATTCTCTCATAGACAATATTGTTATCATAACACCGTTGGTACAATGTCAGTTTGGCTGGGCGAAATCGATATAGTTCCAATATCAAAAGTACCTAAGTATACAAATCTCCGGCCATATGGTAATCTACTAAAGAAAATTTACATATACAATATCTTCTCTTACATCGTCAAGGGTCACATCACATTACCATAAGATGAAGAAGGATTGTTTAGTTTTTTTCCATGCCAATACTTGGCAGATTCCAGCACCGTAACCATCACTACATGCATAGCTACTTTGAAACCAGATTCATCAAAACCTTGATATCACGAATGCTCTTCACCTTGACAATAATATCACTAAAACCGAACCATTTCAGGCGCCTTTTAATAGCTCTTATAGTGGCGTTCCCAAGGCTTCCGAATAAATACAAACACGCTTCAGTAATATCCGATCTATCCAACTATGACTCATTCGGTAGTCGAATATTGTGAAGAGGTTACTTTGAAATGACTGTGACGTCACCGATCTGAAACTATTTTAGCCCTAGTGTCCCGAAAATGAATGGTCTTTCATAGATTGTAGACTTTCTACCAGTTGTTAGTATTGCCGGGTGGGGTTATTAGACTGCACAGTTTTTAACGCCCGACGCAAAAACGACGGGGTATTATAAGTTTGACGTGTCTGTGTGTGTGTGTGTGTGCGGGAGTGTTCTTAGCTAGGTTTGATTAACCCAAGATGGCCTCCGCTACAAAATGGCGGATTACATATTTATTAAACAACTCCTTCAATATGGGTATCAAATGAAACTTTTTGACTAGTAGAATACTATTCGCTATAATACATTCAAAACCAAGATAGGCCGCCACCACAAAACGGTAAATTACATTATTTTTCCTAAATATATATAACTCCCTCAATATGATTCAAATGAAAGGGCTAAAGTGGTAAAATAATTCGTTCCAGAACAAAATACCTTTAAAATATGATCCTAAGTGTCGGGGGTTTTTTAATTTTTTTATTTAATGGAAATAGTTGTTTTTGTTTCGGGGTGAAAAATCCTCATAGATGACATGGTCCCTCCGCCCTGGGGTGGGCAGAGCGGTCTGTCAGACTCTAGCTAATAAAAAATCTCCCCGGTGTTCTCACACTTGCACCGGGGATCATGGGAACTAGTGCACCTTCCACGTTTTCTACTAGGCCAACTAAACGGTCGGCACAAATGCGCAAACTGGACCAAACAGTCCGAACATAGTCGCAATCGAACTATTTGTTAGTCGGTAGGCGGCTTTTGAAGACAGCGGTCGCAGAGTCAGCCGCGAGCCGGTTAAAACAATTGACGAGTGTGCGAACAGGATAATAGCACCACACTGATCTAGCAGTTGGCCGAGCATTAATTAAAGATAGATAGATAGAATACTCATTATTATGTACACCGTAAAAAATATAGATACAAGTTTTTTACATTTTACAAGGGGTGACACAATGGGCGGTCTTATCGCTAAAAGCGATCTTTTAAAGACAACCTAAAACACCAAACTAAAACCAAAGGTTATTTAACGCCTTTCGTGTAGTCTATCAAACTGTTTTATCGCCCGATATCGAAATATAGTACTCATACATACGGATAACTATCGGCCGATAGAAACTTTGCAGTCATCAGGAACTCTAACCCCGGTCCCAATGTTGGGAAACAGTCCTTCTCTGCGAAATATGCGGGCCCAAATGTGAGTACTATGCGTATCTTCCTCTTAGCCTTTTTCCCATTTCATTCGCGATCAGCTGACGCCAACAGATTGACATGAAGGAAACAGATATAATTTCCTTGTTGTCAATAAGGTGTCATCTTTGTGTTTTGACTGGTTTTGATAAGCTTTTACCATGGCTTCGCTTTCGTAGTCTTTATTTACCACAAGAACTGTGCATTATTCCGGAAAATAAGAGCTTATTATGACACGACACGGTTTGTCCGAGAAATACCCGAACCTCTCTAAATCTCTAAATCTTCTCCCCAGCAAAATCACTAGTATATAAGTGGTGATGGGCAGGCGCTTGTTTTATGGGATTGTATTTAGGAATTCATAAGTTTTAAAAGTGCTAATTGTCTGACTGCAATTTGAATAAATTATTTAATTAAAATAGATTTCCAACCCCATCAACACTCTCTATGCAGAAACTAACGCGCTATTAAGTAGCTCTGTAGCTAGTTTAAAAAATAACAAACCTACAAAAAGACAGACAGAAAAGACAGCAGTTTTATTTATTTAAGCTTTATGCACATAATGTACAAAGCGGACTTAATGCCTTGGACATTTTCTACCAGTCTACTTTAGGGTGACGCAGACATAAAACAGTAGGTGCAATAGTATAGATAATGATAATAGTTTGTTGTTAAAATAAAAAAAAATCCGCCAGTCATAAGATAAGATTATTACTGACTGGTAGGTATCCTGCAGAGATGGTAAACGGAAAAGAGCACTGCGACACATTCTTTGAGTACCATCATAATGTAAACAGCATACTGAATGGTTTAGGATTAAGTATAAACTTATTGATTGAAGGTTTAGGACATCATGAAATGAAGATGATATATTTAAGTAGGATGTAGCTAAGACTTACCAGGTACCTGTAGATTGCGAAGGGTACATACTCCAGCATGACGAAGACATCAGCCACCGCGAGCCACTTCAGCAGCCGGTTAATGGGAGTTACTGCCAGATCCCGGCGGGTTAACACAGCTACGTTCAGCGCATTCGCTAGACTGCCGAAGAGACAGACCTGCGGAAGACAAATATTACAAACAAGAGGGAAATGTAAATTAAATGTAGAAGGAAAAGTTTAGCCCGGCAAATCGGACAGAAAATTATGTCAGCACGGTTGGTGCAGTAGCCGAATGATTTGGCGGTTTCGATTCCCACACGGAACAAAGGTCCCAGGTTCGTGGACTGACTGTTGGTGTATGTGACTTTATAGTAGTTTATGCAACTGTGCATAATGAAGGGCATTACAACACGAGTGTGGGTTTAAGAAACGAGCCGAAAGCGAGTTTCTTAATAGCATCACACGAGTGTTGTAATGCCTAATTATGTATAGTTGCATACACTACTTTATCTACCCAAATATCATAAGGGGTCTATGATGGGTTCAGGAACCATAGGGAAATGACCTGCATTGTTACTTGGCCCTTGATTTTTGTGCCAACAGGTTATTAGTTGCATTCGTCGCTGCATTTACGATATCTGGCGGAGTATTCATGTCAATTTCTGAGTCACTATCACTCATTTTCGACAGAAATAAAGAACTTATCAGAAAATTTGTCTACTCGTAACTGGATTACTGGAAATAAAAAGCTAACGAACAAATGACAGCTCGAAATGGCGGCATTTCGGATATCTGTATTTTTTTAAATCATAGGCAAACGAACAAAGTCACTATTCTTGTGTCACTCGAGATCAAAATGTCGTGCGATTTATAATTAAAATCATAGTTTTTTTTTTATCGATATCTGATTTAATGTAGGTGGTACTAGAATAGCACACTCACTTGAATTTGACACCTGTTCCAAATTTAAAACTCATAACGCAACTGTTTACGGTTGCGTTATGAGTTCATTACAGTACCGTTTATTTCTGCAGGTTGGTAATGCTAATGCTAATGGTATAAAATATTTTATCTACCCAAATATCATAAACCCTCTCTAATGCGTTCAAAAACCATAGGCAATGCAATTTCTGCAGGTTGGTAATGCAACCAGCATTACCAACCTGCAGAAATAAACGGAACTGTAATGAACTCATAACGCAACTGAAAACAGTTGCGTTATGAGTTTTAAATTTGGAACAGGTGTCAAATTCAAGTGAGTGTGCTATTCTAGTACCACCTACATTAAATCAGATATGGATAAAAAAAAAAAACCCCAATTCAGTATGATTTTAATTATAAATCGCACGACATTTTGATCTCGAGTGACACAAGAATAGTGACTTTGTTCGTTTGCCTATGATTTAAAAAAAAATATATGCAGATATCCGAAACGCCGCCATTTCGAGCTGTCATTTGTTCGTTAGCTTTTTATTTCCAGTTACGAGTAGACAAATTTTCTGATAAGTTCTTTATTTCTGTCGAAAATGAGTGATAGTGACTCAGAAATTGACATGAACAGTCCGCCAGATATCGTAAATGCAGCGACGAATGCAACTAATAACCTGTTGCCACAAAAATCAAGGGCCAAGTAACAATGCAGGTCATTTCCTTATGGTTCCTGAACCCATCATAGAGCCCTTATGACATTTGGGTAGATAAAGTAGTGTATGCAACTATACATAATTAGGCATTACAACACTCGTGTGATGCTATTAAGAAACTCGCCTTCGGCTCGTTTCTTAAGCCCACACTCGTGTTGTAATGCCCTTCATTATGCACAGTTGCATAAACTACTATTATCTACCCAAATATCATAAACGCTCTCTAATGCGTTCAAAAACCATAGGCAATGACCAGCATTACCAACCTGCAGAAATAAACGGAACTGTAATGAACTCATAACGCAACTGAAAACAGTAGGTTATGAGTTTTAAATTTGGAACAGGTGTCAAATTCAAGTGAGTGTGCTATTCTAGTACCACCTACATTAAATCAGATATCGATAAAAAAAAAACTATGATTTTAATTATAAATCGCACGACATTTTGATCTCGAGTGACACAAGAATAGTGACTTTGTTCGTTTGCCTATGATTTAAAAAAAAATGACAGATATCCGAAACGCCGCCATTTCGAGCTGTCATTTGTTCGTTAGCTTTTATTTCCGGTAATCCAGTTACGAGTAGACAAATTTTCTGATAAGTTCTTTATTTCTGTCGAAAATGAGTGATAGTGACTCAGAAATTGACATGAATACTCCGCCAGATATCGTAAATGCAGCGACGAATGCAACTAATAACCTGTTGGCACAAAAATCAAGGGCCAAGTAACAATGCAGGTCATTTCCCTATGGTTCCTGAACCCATCATAGAGCCCTTATGATATTTGGGTAGATAAAGTAGTGTATGCAACTATACATAATTAGGCATTATGCACAGTCACATAAACTACTATATAAACGCACCTTAGGATTTTCTCCTGTGTTAAAAAAAATACTGAAGCATCCGTTTACGCGTTCTTATCCTGTCTTTAACGATTTGACCGAACCACGGAGTCCCGTCATATGAACCTCTTCTAATTATAACGACGTATTGTACATACCTATATCGTTAACAGCAATAAGGCCGCCATTGCAACCATACAATTAGCATTATTGTAACAATTATGTTTCAATGTTCGTGTACAATAAAGTTTATTATAATCATCATCATAATCATCATTTCAGCCGAAAGAATGCCACTGCTGGACATAGGCCTCCCCCAAGTGTCGCCACATTTATTATAATATCTTTACATAATTATAATAAAATCGTTGAGATCAAAAAATCTGTACATTGAAGATTTAAAAAAAAACCGACCAGGGTGACTTAAAATAAGTAACTGAGCATATTAAAACCATTTTAAAAATTTTTGTTTGTTTGACCGCGCATCACGTAAAAACTGCTGGACGGATTTTGATGAAAACTTCACTAATCTATTAAAATAAACTCAGAATAAAATTTAGGCTATAGAAATTATGGAAAATGTTGGTAAAAGGGGGATAAAGTTTGTATGAAAAAAAAATTTTAGATTGTTCTAGAATCATAAAACTCAAAGTAAATACTTATTATTAAAAATTAAGAAATACCTGTTTCAGTGTTTTTATAAAATTTTATCCAGAGACGTGAAAAAGAGGGTTTTGTGATTCAAATTAATTAACTTCATACACCTATAGAACGAAATCCAATGAAGTGTAAACCTTTAAAAGTTGCTGTAAATACTTCAAATCTAATACAGGTAAATGTAAATTCTCAATTTTCTTGAAATTAGATTTTTGAAGTGAATACGCCCAAAATAGCGGAACTCAAGAAAATCGGCTTTCCTCGGTATAAGTAGTTGGTAATACAGGGTGCAAACGGTAAACGGGGCAGTAACTGGAGCTACAGCTACACGAAAATGGTCTTAGAAACAATTCAAAATTTTTTCGCTAAATTTTGATCCCCATTCACAGATTTAACTAAAAAATAAAGTGCAGTTAGCAAGAAAATTGCCATTTTACATAAAACAATTTTTTTGATGCCAATAATGATAAACCTTAACCGCTGCAGTTACATGAAAATGAGCTACATGAAAATGGTCTTAGGAAACTATCCGTAAGTTTTCGTGAAATTTTGATCACCATTCACAGATTTTAAAAAAAGTACAGTTAGCAAGAAAATTGCTATTTTACACAAAACATCTTTTGATGCCAATCGATCCTGTTTGTAATACTCAACGGTTAAGGAAGCTCCCCTTTCTGCCCCGTTAATCGTTTCCACCCTGTATTTACAAATAAAATAATACTACGAAAAAAATGTACACTACACGAATGCACATCAGTCATAAAGCCGGAAAAGTTACAAATACAAACGAGTACAAATCCTACTATCTACAAATAAAAAATGCTTTGTCCTGAAGGACTGTCTGATGGATCAACGCACAGCCTAAACCGCAGATTGTAGAAACCTGAAACTTGGAGGGTGAATTTTTTATATGACGTAGGCATACGATAAGAAAGGATTTACTGAAATTATACCCCTAAGGGGGTGAAAAGAGGGGGGCAAAGTTTGTATGGGAAAATGTGATTCCTTGGTCCAATCTACTTCAAATTTGGCAATCAACAATATTAACAGAATTGATGGACGCGTTTCGTATTCCACGTAAATTGATTTCAATGCATATCTCCAAAGATACACCGTTTTAAATAACTCCGCAGCAAAATAATGATCATGTTCCGGGCGCGCATTTTCATTATGCGGAAGGATGTGTGTGATGTGCTCTTTGAAAATTGTATTATAGGTGCTTACGACCCACTCTCTGTAACCCTCTCTTTCTCTTATGTGACGCAGACGAAGTTGCGCGGGCAGTTAGTTCTGTATTAAACCACTAGTTATGAGTGTTAATTATATAGTCAACCTTTCTTTTGATAGCCAGTATTATAATACCTAGAATATATTTATTTGTAGCAATTAACAGATTTACGTAAAATTGCTTAAATTATCGTCAAGATATTTTAAGGAATACCTATTTATTTAATAGGTACTTGTCAATTTTCTTGGTATTTATGAACACCTTATTTTTAGCTTCCAAACTTTCATGAACAGGGCGATGGTAAATTGGATGTTCTCGAGACAAATCTTCACTAATTGAATAGATCGTTCTCAAAATTCATTACAAGTATCAAAATATTATTTTCGTCACAAAACAAGCTCTATTTCTCAGTAGCTAATTTTAATTGTGTAATAATATTCCTAAAACAACTGTGTTCCAAATAAAATCAGCTCGCCTTCGTGATTAGAATATTTTATTACGAATTATGTGAAATAAACATCATTGTTTGTTTGTTTGAGGAGTATACCTAATATCTTTATATCATACTAGCAGACCAGCGCATCTTCGTCTGCGAGTGAGGGTTGGTTTCTTTTTTTTTAAGTATCTGTTACTTCTAATACCTCCAAGAATATGTGTACAAAGTTTCATGATGATCCGTTGAGTAGCTTTCGCGTGAAAGCGTTACAAACAAACTTACATTCACATTTATAGGATAGGATTATTATATTATATCGTTTAGGTTGTTGACTGAAAATAAGTTTTCAACCTGTAAAAGTAAGTGATCAACAGATTGCAATTTTTTTGCAAGTGTCTCATTCCTATGTATTATCAAACACATGTAGAAAGCGGAAGTGGTAAAGCTTGCATGTAACACACATATATATTGACGTTGTTTTGTCAATGTAACTATTTTGCTTACATTTCTAAACAAAAACATATATAAAAATTATAGCTAAACAAGTAGATAGAAGAAAATGTATTACATATTAATGAAAACTTACCAACAAACTAACATAGCCATGTATACTATTATAAGCGAGAATTAAATCTCGAAATTCCCCGGAGCAATACTCCGACCTCTCACATTCTTTTACAACTGAAATGTTGTATTTACTCCGATAACCTTCTAGCACTTTTATCACATCGCTGATATTGCTTCCGCCAGTATGGTTGGACCCTCTATGTTTTAGAATGGACATGAATCGTGGGTCAAATAAGAAGTTGTATGTGCCATTCGGGCCGAGGCCATAACTGTGGGTGTCGTTGTCCGAGAGCATTGTACCGTCCTTTTGTACATCACTTAAACCAACACGTAGTATGTCTATTCCTCTGATC
Source organism: Xestia c-nigrum (assembly GCA_916618015.1). Lineage (NCBI taxonomy): Eukaryota > Metazoa > Arthropoda > Insecta > Lepidoptera > Noctuidae > Xestia > Xestia c-nigrum. The sequence continues at coordinate 9,989,700 of OU745259.1, read as the reverse complement.
TCCGATCAATTTTCTTGTAGTTAAACTCCTCAAATAACTCATCAGTTTTCTCATCTCGTACCGTCTTCTTTCTGTAACAAACAAAAATTAATTATCAACTAAAGAATCTCTATATTTTTATCAGATTGTAAATTTTATTCTGTTATCGTCTAAACAGGCAAAATATTCCTAGATAATTTATCAGTCTGGAAATCTTTAGTTACATAATAGCCAGACGCTACATTTAAGACTTTTCCAATGCTGATAAACTTTAAACAAATACTACATTACTTATGGTAATACCTTGGCATCTGGTAGGCTTAGGCGACAATTACGTACGAATATTCTACGAAATATTAAAAAATATATATTATCCGTTGATACTTTTACAGTAGATCCAGCCCCAGCTATTACAGTACGGTTGCAAAATGTTAAACAGAAAAATGAAAATAAATACATTTTGTCGGAGCTTATCCAAGAATTTATTCTAAATATCCTAGTTTCAGGCGCTATATTTGAAGATTATACGTAAACGAATTCAGCGGTATCCTCTAGGTACATCTGAATTAACTATGGTCGTATTATTAAATGGCAGGAAATGCAAGAAATTCTTGAACATTTATCAGTCGGAAGATTTTCATTAGTCTCCTCTCCATATCAAAATGTATTTTGGGGTCGTCCATTAATCACGTGTATTTTTTTTTATAAATTCCGAATAATATATTATCTATGATCTAATTTAATTTCAAAAAAATAAGCAGCGTAATAAGACAGCCTAGATAAATATGAAATCACACGTTCAAAAAAAAAACGTTATGGTAAATAGTAAGGTAAGCAATCAAGCTATACAAAACCAGTTTATGTAGATCTCTAATTGTATGGGAAATATATATGTCACCGTAAAATTGTCAAATACGTTATATTGTAATATCTCTAGCGATATTGTAAACTCTCGAATTATTGTCAAACGAACATACTGCTTACAATAAAACGCATTATTTTTCGTGAAACGGTACTCAACCCACGCGGTGTGGAGGGAAGGAGAGTTCCCCCTTACCCAGTGGTACCACTCTCATGAAAAGATACTGTACCATTTCTGAGAAACAGCGATTAATATAACCTGCCCTTTTTTTTTTTTTTTAAGGATGGGAAATCATCAAATGACCCCCCCCCCCACTCTGGGCGGAGCGGGAGGGAGTGTCAGACTCTTACTGACTAAAAACCATCCATGTTCCTTCCTCGCCTTTTACGTTCCGGGGTCGCGGTATCTCTTTCGAACAGACCCGCAACCCCGGCAGAATATAACCTGCCCTTAAAACACTTTATATTCCCCTAAAAAGCGTAGTCGACGGAGCCCCGCTTCGCGGGGCCCTATTTTCAAGTGCAGGGTTTAAAGGAACCTAACTAACCTAACGTGGGGTTGCCTTAAGTACCGATTATGGGGGCAGAGATACTTCCGTATGTTCAGTTGATAATAATTCGAGAGTTTACAATATCGCTAGAGAGAAACTCGTTATACTGTAATATAACGTCTTTGACAATTTTACGGTGACATATAAAAAGCAAGACCATTAATTTGATGTGTCGCCGTGTGCACTAGAAGAAATAAAGCTGCATTTTAAAATTTCAAACACTTGTTTTTAATATGGCACGTATGCTATATAAAATGACGTAAATAAAGTTACAAAAACGTTAGTTTTCATTATAATAAAGCAGGTGCTGCATTCTGAATGCAAACCCGAGATCTATTTTAAGATAAATAAACGATGTTGGACTTCCTGGTACAAATGCTGTGTATTCACTCTCTACCCCATAAGTTTTCACCATCCGTTTCCCATTTGTGTTCCCGATGTAGGTATATGTCTCCGATAGAAAACACTTTTATTTTGATAAAAATGCAAAATACTAAAATAGAACTGAAACCATAATTTCAATTATTTTCCTGACACGTGCTGGCAATCATGTACGGAATTCTAATCCAGTACAATTTAACAAAAAAAGGAATAAAATCTAACAAAATATAACATTAAAAACCGTTTACATTCCACTTTACCTAAACATTGCTGTTCTGCTTAGACTAAGGTAAATGAAAAAATAACAGAAAATATTCGACATATTATACGACAAAAGAATAATAACCACTTGAAGAACAAACACAAAGAAACTCGTAACATTTCACAAAATATCAAAAGACCACTTTAACGTAATCACTTTAAGCCGCAATATTGTTTACGAAATGCTGACAGCAATTTCAACGTAAAACTATTATTTAAGGACGTGTTTCAAAATTAATTCGTATTCGTTTTAAGTTTGTCAATTGAACTCTACCACAAAACATGATTTTTCACCCCAATAAAAAAGTTTCCCAGCAATGTTTTTTGCATAAATTTACTTAGTTTGCAGAATGCTTGCTTGACGGCTTCGTGATGAGGTTATTTATGCCATATATAACGTGACCATTCGTCCCGTTTTGAACGGGACTGTCCCGTTTTTCGATTCTCTGTCCCGGTGTCCCCCAAAAAGGCATCGGGACGCAAAATTGTCCCGTTTTCCTAAACCGCATAAATATTGGGGCGCGAACGGCGTGTGCGACGCCGAAGAATAGGAGATATCTTATTGGGCAGATTTAAAAATTACTACCTACCTGAATGGGAAGACATTCAAAAAGCATGATATAAATAGTACTAAAGATACAGAAGTATTTGACGAATTTTCACTGATCACAAACTACATCACTTCGCAAAAGGAATGTAACAATCAAAAAGTTGCGACGGAAAATAGATGGGAAAATAGACATAAAACCTTTTGTACCATAACTGAAACGTACATACCAGTAGAAAGAGTGAACAAAATATTGTGTGACTTCTGAAAAATCCCAGTTACATGTACCGCTTCTACCGCTTCTGAGAATTTTATTCCTAATTAAAATCTTCACCAACTGCTTAAAAGATAAACCAAACAAATATTTGGCAAACTTTTTTACATTTGCAAGAAATCGTTTTAATTTTCAATATACTTATTAAAAAAAAAATCATGAATTTTGATTTGACTACTGAATGAAACTCGCTTAAATGTATGACAAAACTCAAAGGAGAATGTTCAAAAATGTATGGGCTCTGGTCCAAAAAAAAAACTGCTGCTCCCAGGGTTGACTCCATTGTGGGTTAACTTATAATGTTGGACTTACTATGTGTGCCAATGTGCATCAAATTCTAACCCACAGTTACAGACTAATTCAACAATTTTGAATGTGCAAGTGAATGTGCTACTTTTTGTCAAGTTCACGTTTCAGCTAATATCTATGATTCCGTGGGACAGATTTTTTCAGTTCCATAGAAGAAAATTAAGCATTTTAACCAGTCTTTCAAATGAGCTATGTAGTAAATCTGGGGGCAGAACTTTTCTTTTTTTTTCAAATTTTGGTCCACTTTGGTCATTCTCCTTTGATTTTGCTGCTTTAACTGGCCTAAACGTGTTGAATTGGCGAGCATCATCAACGATAAAAGATCGATGTACCGTTTTGAAAACAAATTTAAATGGTCACGTTAGCCATATATAAAAGTGCCTTGTCCCAGCAGTGGGAACATTATAGGCTGATGATGATGATGATGATGATGATGATATAAAAGTGCTCGCTGTGTGAAACTTGTCGATGAATATTACAATCACCCTGTCTGTAGTCAAACTTAAAGGCCATCATAGAAAAAAAAAGAAACATTTATAAAATCTAAAAGACGGAACAAAAATAAAGTTGACAGCTTGCAGGTCTTGACTGCGTCAACAGGGATAGCATTTAATCAACCTACACAGTTAGAAAATGGAAGTTAATTTGTAATCCAGTTGGCTTATGAATAAAAAATAACAAAATGAATTAAAAATAACACACCACTTTTTTAGTCGAGGTAGAGAAGCTCGCTCGGGCCGATCTTTAGGCTAAGCCGTGCTTACCTAGGTTGGTCTGTGGATGGGTGACCACCCATACATAAAGAGTTTCCTCCGTGCCTCGAAAAGCGCGTTAAGCTGTTGGCTGTCATTTGTCCATCTTTGGCAGTCGTTACAGGTAGTCAGTGGCCCAAAAAGTCTGACAACCAGTCTAACCAAGTGGTATCGTATTACCCAATATTAACTGGGTTGTGGAGGTCAGATAGGCAGTCGGCCCATGTAAAATATTGGTATTCAGCTGCATCCGGTTAGACTGGAAGCCGACCTCAACATAGTTGGGAAAAGGCAGATGATGATGACACCTCTTTTTTGGTCGGGCTTAAAAACACTCCTAACAATACAGCAATAATAATTAGGTATGGCAAGTTCAGTCTCAATTCTAAATCTCTCAGCGTCAATAACTTTCAAAGATGGCGGCAATTTGGCGGCGTATAATTCTTAATTTATGGTCTGCTCGAGTTCATAACCTACATCTGAAGGCGTCCTCCCTTTTCTAGATATTTGATGCAACGTTAATATTAGCAATAGTTGCTATTTCTAAACTGCTGATAGATTTATGAAGACAGCAAAAATAATTTGTGTTTCATTTATGAACTGCTCGCTAATTATATTAGAATTCCGAATTACGTTAGGCTAGTTCAACGTCAAAGCACAGATTAAAAGTGCACCCAGCATACAGTCGACTGCACACAATTACAACTGGGCAAATACAATTTTAACTTAAAACAAACGCATCAAGGTAACCAACCCCATAGGCCATAACACGTTTCCCTTTGAAACTTACAAACTATACTTTATGCTCCTACATGACAACAAACTATAACTTTAACACAATGTTTTCTTTAAACGGGTAGGTACCACTTACATAAACCATTAACACCTTCCATCAGTTGCAAGTGTTGCAACACATGTACACAATTGACAATATTTATAATATTAAATTGATACGCCACAATTTTTATAAATTACACCTCGCGACGAAACTGGCACACTGCTTAATTCACGCCTACACTCTACTTACTAAAGCAAATAGCATTCAAGTCGAGTAATTTAAACTTTGGGTGAGTCTCAGTAGATTTATAAGGGAATTTACATTCGTCACTATTGGGTTTTTCAGCCCCGAATTTGTCTAAGGTATTAATTATTTCACGCCATATTCTGCTAACAACAACATTGTCAGTTTGCCTGAAACATGACTAACCTGTTTCTAGTTCAAAGTCACATTTTTCATGCCATAATCGTTCGACAGGTGAATTTATCATCGCAGTGTGTTCATTCAATTTCTCAATTTATCACCAGGCCATTTCTTTTCATCGTTTTTCATATTCTAGTTACTTTTCAACTTTTACCGTGCTCGTCGTATTAATGATTGTTTTTATATCGCCTGTATAAAGTGACGGTCGTAATAAACTCGTATCTAAACTGAAGAGCCAAGCACTTTAGTTGTTCATAAAATAAAGGATGATACGATGTCTGATACGACAATATCGGTTAATTCTGGTTCAACTGTTACTCGTGGGTTCTGTTGACGGGCGTTTGTAAGAACGTTCACCTCCTGGCATTGGTAAACAACTTTCTTACGCCCCCGTACACGTCAGCAGGTGACGCGTCTGGCGTCGCGTACTGCTATATTTTACGTTCGTCACTACATGCGTGTCGCTGGATTCTGTAGTTTGTGGCCGAACGGTTACTCCACAGTAGGTTTAAAAAATAAGATGTTTTACGTAAGAGACGACCGTTTTAATAATTTATGAGGCCCTTTATTAAACCGGCGTATGGGGCGGACCCATGTTTGGCAGCGGTCGCCTATGGGATGTCACGTGGTGTGACGTCGGTACACATGAACGGATTAAAACCTTCCTCGGCGGCGTATGGCAAAATTCACAGTTTTATGCAGAACCATGAATGCGAAAAGATCCCAATTCGATATGGCAAACTCTTTTTCCTTTAGTTACATTCGGTACCAATAACCATTAAATTGCGGTTCAATGTATTTTTGCGGTTAAGACTACACATTTTCCTGTTTTGATTCCTTTTGCTTTTTCTTTAGTTATTTCGTCATCATGCATAATAGCTCGATCGTGTGAATGCGCAAGTTCAGCATACTTAACCGTGTTTTGTAACACACTTTTTTTTCGTACTCTGTATCGTAACTTTAAGTCAATTTATTTTTTCGTATGGGAATGACCCCTCCCCTCTGGGCGGAGCGGGAGGGAGTGTCAGACTTTTACTGACTAAAACCCATCCATGTTCATTCCTCGCCCTTTATGTTCCGGGGGCCGCGGTATCTCTTTCGAACAGTCCCGCAGCCCTGAGTTTTGTAACACACCTTACTACTCAATAGTGTCGCGAATAAGGATTCAATTCTGGGAAGTAATGACGACGAAAAACGAAGTAGGTATTAAGTATTTTTCACTATTCCTCATACTTTCGGAATTGGGCATCCAATAATTTACCTTACATTACAATTAATATTATATTTTGTACAGAAGTAAATTATTTTATATTATTTCCAATTTTCCGATAGACATAAAACAATAAATACGAAGATAATATGCAAATTAAGTTTGACGATATTATATCATAACTGATTGCGGTTCGGCCAGCCGGCGCCCAGTCTCGTTGAATATTCATTAATATGACATTTCATTGATAATTCCCATTCAGTGGTAGGTTGAAATTTTCCATGGATTTCCAAAGAAAGTTAAAACGCTTTAGCGCTTCACTCTAGTCTTATAAAACACTAATGCAAAGCCACGACCTACACGCATAAGCGTCATGCGTCAAGAAATGAAAGAAATTGCTTGGAACATGCTTAGAGCCAGCGCAAACCGATAAATCAAACGAAAAAACAACTCGCGCGTGTCGCTTGATGTATGTCGCGTCGCCCGAGGACATGAATGGGGCATTTTTTTTTTCTCTAAAACTTAACCTGACTTGAAATATTTCAGTGAGCAAATCTATGCCCAGTAATTGGTCACGTATTTTAAAACAGAATATGTTTCCTAATTTCGTCGACTCAGTCTCAGATACATGAATGCATTTGACTTTATTGTTGCAAAATAGACTTATTAGTTTTACTACCCAAGTAAATAAAAATATCAAATTAACCACAGAAATTGTTAATGTAGCAAAATATTTTCAATCATGCACGTATAGCCAATAATTGAATTGGCATGCAAATACTGTTCGCGAAGCGGTAAAGATAAAGAAAATACATTTTGAAACGTAACTTCAGGTACCAGACTTCATTTATTTGCCAAGAGCTGAGTGAATACATTATATAAAATGGCGGACTGTTCCAAAAATACAATTTCATATGTATAAGGTCCTCTTTTCTCATCCGTCGGATGTGTTAACATTCTGTAAGGGGCAGCTTTCCCAAATCTCGGCGTCTATAAAATGTGCACACATTGCTATGATATCACCCCCCCCCCTTCCCCTCCTTGCCAAGCAAACACATTCTTCGACGTTATTAAAGTTCCTTTACAAACAACATTGAAGAATTTACATTTTATATACCAGTACCTATTACGTATATGCTGCTATTGTAACCCTGTGTAGATTGTACACGTGAAGCCAGCATTTTATGTCCCTTGCTCCATTACCAACGACTTTGATGGACCCATTGTATACGTGGACGGCAATGGATGTAATCCTAGACATTGGCACACGTGACCTAGCTATTGTAATAAAAGAGACCGGTTTAATAGAGGTATATAGGACAATTTTGTACTTGGACATTTAAGAATGTCTGTGATGCCATAAAAAAAAAAGAAAAATATCGTCTATTTGACAGAACTTCAAACATGGAACGTATGTTGATTTTATTTGAAGATTTACTACCTGATTCGATTTTGTTTTCACTATTCTGTAGATACAATACCCAAAATAGCATAGCACTTTGAATTGGAGTTTGCTTTGCAACAGATGACCGCCATAAAAACATTTGGAGCACCTTACCTTGTTTTTAAAGGTAAACGAACTACAAATAGTTCCAACATGAGGTATGCATCTACTAGAATATTCTGTAGTAAACACAAAAATAGCTACAGGTCAAATCCATCATAGATTTTGTAGTTTACAGCTAAAGCCAACAAAACAAGAAAAGTAAAAAGCTTTCAACGCAAATGGTACTCAATCTTGTTAACGTTTAAAATATAAATTTACCTTTAGTTCGGATATAAAATATCTGCAGGTTAAACTATGGCTTATCTATGAAAAACCTTTCAGGGTTGAAAAACAACTTAGGCTTAACTTAAAAAGGTATTTTGTAAAATGTTGGCCCCGTACGAAGTTAAGGACCGCTTAAATCTTTATAAAATGATTATGTGCTTAGATTATCAGACGGGGAAGGTTCTATTTAATCCTATAAGCTATTTCTCGTTAATCCCTTAACAAACAAGCTTTCATCTTTATCATAAACTAGCGGACGTCACGCGGTTTCACACGCGTAATTCCCGTTCCCGTGGGAGTACGGGGATAAAATATATCCTATGTTACTCGTGGATAATGTAGCTTTCGAATGGTGGAAGAATTTTTAAAAACGGTCCAGTAGTTTTTAAGCCTATTCATTACAACCAAACAAACAAACAAACAAAGTTTTCCTCTTTATAATATTAGTGTAGATTCCTGTTAGGAGTACAGGGATAAAATATAGCCTATGTTACTCAGTAAAAACGTGGTCCTCCAATGGTGAAAGAATTTTTGAAATCGGTCCGTTAGTTTTAGAATTAAATCGTAACACACAAACAAAACAAAAATCAAACCTTTCCTCGTTATAATATTAGTTAGACATATGTGTCCCAAGTCAGAACATCAAGAGTTCTGTGCTGAAGAAATAAGAAACCAAACATAACATCACGACTGTAACCCTCGAAGGGCTGGGCAGAGTATACCTGATAGTACACCATCCACTTTTTCGCAGTTATGTTTCAAGTCCCATGTAATAGGGGGAGCGCCTATTGCCATCAATCGGGAACAAATCTAGAGTTTAGATTTGTTCCCGATTACCCGATACCGAAAGGAAGGAAGAAAAAAACCCGATAACATTTCCCGATTCGGTAATAGAACTCAAGATCTTATTTATGGTAACGGTCGAAAAACGAGGCGGTAAAATTGGAAAATATTAATGCATAATAAAGACCTTTTCTTTGAGAGTAAATTTAACCACTAAACGTGGTGAAAACCATTTCAAAAACTATTGTGTGGTTTAGTAAGCGGTCATATGAATAGACAAGAAAAGTGACTTTTACACTACGTACAATATATATTATAATATACTGCGGCTTTATATAATTATCCAATCCAATACGATTTTATTTTAATCCAATCTATACTAATATTATAAAGCAGAAGAGTTTGTTTGTTTGGTTGAACGCGCTAATCTCAGGAACTACCGGCTCGATCTGAAAAAATCTTTACGCTACAATTATTAGGAGCGGAGCAGGAATGAAAAATGTTGCAAAAACTGGGTTTTTTTTTCCTTTACTTTTTCTCTCTTATGTGACGCAGACGAAGTTGCGTGGGTCGGCTAGTTAAAATCATAAAATACATTAAAATATAAGTAACATCACCCTTTGTGAGTACAAAGGGTGTGTAAAATATTCTTGACGAAGCCGAGAGGCACTTGCTCTCCCCATTATTGCGATCACTTTTGATTCTAGACCATACCTGAGAATCTTCTAGCTACGGAGATATTGGGGGTGAAAGTTAAAGTTCCAACTATTTCACAAGTTTGTTTTTTTCAAAGTGAGTCAATCGATCAATCACCTTGTTGGGTGCTATTTATTCAAATACCGTCCTGTATACCGTTGTATACAGGACGGTATTTAAACATGAAACGTTAACGTAAACGTTAAAAAACTCTATTTTTAACGTTTTAAAAATAGTGTTTTTTTTAATACATGTGTTTAATGTAAGAACGGTACTTTAAGCATCTCCTCGCCCCCCACACTATTCAATCCATCCACCAGCACATTGTTTTCTGTACGTTACATTGAGTTTTACCGTAAAACGTGATTTTTTACCCCAAAAATAGAGTACACAAGCAATATTATTTGCGTAGAGTTACTTAGTTTGATGTACAAACTGAAACTTCCATACTTTACAGTAACTTTACGATCGGTGTAAGTTCTTTTGTAGCATGTTGTTCAACTACAAAAATAAATGAACTGGTTACTCTTGTGACCTATAACTAGTTTATCATTCTTTCCAACTGTTAGTTTCACAGTCTCTTTGGTATTGTCCGTCGTGTCGTTGAGCTCCATCCATCTTCTTATACAGGGTTATTTTTTGTTTATACTAAACCCGAAAAGGGGTCATTGTACTCATCATTTTGAACAACTTTTTCTATGGGACGAACCCTGAAATCGCGAAAAAAAAATCAGCTGTTCCCTACATTTATGTTCGCATAACTCGTCAAAATGTAGGGAACAGCTGATTTTTTTTTCGCGATTTCAAGGTTCGTCCCATAGAAAAAGTTGTTCAAAATGATGAGTACAATGACCCCTTTTCGGGTATAGTATAAACAAAAAATAAGGTTGTATATAAAATTCTCGTGTCACAATTTTCGTTCCCATACTCCTCCGAAACGGCTTGACCGATTCTCATGAAATTTTGTGAGCATATTGAGTAGGTCTGAGAATCGGCCAACATCTATTGTTCATCCCCCTAAATGTTAAGGGGTGGACTACCACCCCAAAATTTTTATTTTTTAGACAAAATTTTTAGTTTTTATTTTTTTATGATACAACATACAAAAATACATACAATCCTAAATTTTCACCCTTCTACGATCAACCCTTATTTTTTAATAGCCATTTTTTTCCGTTCGTTTTTCTCTCTAATGTGACGCAAACGAAGTTGCGTGGGTCAGCTAGTAGAAATATAAAAAATAGAAATAGAACAAGTGGCAAGAGGGCCCGTCGGTATCCGCGCAACATGGTCAATTTGACCATGTCATAGGCAAATAGCCGTTTCCGCGAACTAGTGTGCTTTCAACCGCGACCGTGACAACGTATATATACCTATTTGCAAAACAAAACTCATTTATCATGATACTAATTCATAAATATAAGATACTCGTTCAATAATCTTTTTTAATGGCCGGTCAAAAGGAAATCTAACCTATTATAAAGGATCCAAGAAAGACGAACGAATTTCTCTAGCTTTTACGTTCCATATTTGTAATTATGTCGAAAAAGTTATGAAGTTCATAACATCAATGCGCCTGCAATCTTTTTTTTTGGGGCAAAAAATCACGTTTTGGGGTATAACTCAATGTGACTCACTCAAAACATCGTGCTGATGGGTGGATTGAATAGTACGGGGTTCGTGGAGGTATTTAAAGTAAACATCAAGCAATAAAAACCTTTATTTAAAAAAAACCTTGTCAAAAAGTTGTAACTTTGACCCCCAGTATCTCGGTAACTAGAAGGTTCCCAGGTATGGTGTAGAACAAAAAAATGATCCCAATGACGGAGATAACAACTACCTTTCGGCTTCGTTAAGAGGTGTTTTACACCCTATATGTAAATATTGCTGTATAATTCAGTAACCGTTTTGCATTGTCAAACTGCTTCAATTTCACTTAGTTTAAATGTATATTCAAAATTAAAATTAACTTGGTCAAGAAGAGCAACACAACATAAAATTAAATATGGTGGATCAGAGCAGCGGTATGCGCACAATGTCATTTTGACAATGACATTTGATTGAACATCCAATAGAAACCCAAAGCAAAGACAGACTCAGACGTCACTTATTAAAACTGTCAAAATCGTCAAACGGCATGTCACACAGCTGTCATGGCTGCCCTAAAAACAGGGTTTTCTTATTAAAAAACTTCATTCATGTACGCGTGTACCCCTCTTCAAATTAATTATTAGTATTTTTATGAAATTACCCTATTTTTTTCCTATTTAGCGTACATAGTGGTGGCCCAAAATCATACATCTCCTTTCGCTAGTTATAAATGAATAGGTTGCGTACCGACCGGGCACAAAACCAGACTCCGCGGAAAAGAGACCTCCTAAGAGATTCCTGATTGAAATACCCAATATAATCTTGCCCAAACCGAGATTCGAACCCAGGACTGCATGCTACTTGGTGTTTTAACCCCCGACACAAAAACGACGGGGTGTTATAAGTTTGAAGTGTCTGTGTGTGTGTGTGTTTTGTCTGTGGTATCGTAGCGCCCGAACGAATGAACCGATTTTGTTTTTGTTTCTTTTTGTTTGAAAGGTGAATTAGTCGGGGGTGTTTTTAGCCAGTTCAAGATGGCCGCCGCCACAAAATCACGGATTACATATTTATTCAACAACTCCCTTAATATAGGTTTCAAATGAAAGGGCTTGACTAGTAGAATACTATACCTTATAATAAATTTAAAATCCAAGATGACTGCCACCACCAAATGGTGAATTTTTTTTTCACAACTCCCTCAATATGGATATCAAATGAAATTATGACCCTATGTGTGTCGGGGGATTTATATTTTTTTAATTTAATGTAACTTGTTACTTTAGTTCCTTACCTTCCTTATTCTGCTGTTTTATTAAATTCGTCACTCCAACACAATTCCATTCCCATCAAATTGTCATTTTGCTTAAAATTCGTAATCTGCTAAATTCACAATGGTCGATCATTGGTGGGTCAATTGTTTCGTAATTAAATTGTGTTTTAATGGTATTGTCGTATTGCCATTATTATAAAACCCATAGTACAAAATGGGTTTCGAATCTACTACTAAATGTGAATATTTATTCATGCCAGATTTCATTTATAATATATTTTTACACATTTTTCAATATGTACGAGATGTATAATGAAATGTCAGTGGTTAACCATTGGAAAGTCATAATGGCGCCATTATATTATCAAACTTGTTAAAACTTGACAGAACTTGATCATTCTGAAATCAATGATCGACTATTCTGACACTATTGCAATAGCAGGATTGAGGCCAATTTAAAATCGAATTGCCTAAACAAATGAACCATGTATCGTTTTTCATAGAAGAAATGTTAAAGATCATGGTATATCATTACAGGCTTATTTTTGGATTTCGAACTTTACGTGGATCAATGACCGATATTGGTACCTTAACTGGTAGCAATTAGCCTACCCAAATAGATTCGCATTCACCGCCAACACATTTATATTCGCCCAATCATTTGTTTTCAATACAAATCAATAAGAAGTAACACAAAAGGCAATTAGTACAATGATGGCTGCCGGTATCGGGGTTGTGATCAATCATTTGTTTCTGTTGTAATCATTGTTATAAATATTCAGAAGTTCGACGACGGCATCGTTTATTGATATATTATTTAGGAGGCCTTTGTCAAATTTTTGGTCGTTAGGATTTTTGAGACGATTATTATTTATTTCTAACGGTAGCTATATTTTAAAAATTTGGAAATGTATTTCAATGATGTTTAAGAATAATTATGTTAAATAGCTGTATTTGTCCGCGTGAAATTGTTATAAAAATATGACTTAATTTATAAATATGACTAAATTGAAGTGGTTTTGTTTTGCACTTAACTCTTTATACTTTTTCTAAAAGCCTAAGTTACACCTTATATATTTTATTAGTCTCGTCAGCGTAAATCGGTCCAACCGTTTTGGGTGATAAGCCGGAACAAACAGATATACAGATAAAAATGAAAAATAAAAAGTTTAATTACAAGAATCGTATTTACTTTCATATCTATTCAGTAACAAATTGTTATTTTTATACTACAATCAGACACTCCAATTTTATCTATTTTTAACTTTATTGTGTTAGCCGAGGGTAGTTAGTAATCTAACAGACAGTCATCATCATCATTTCAGCCGAAAGACGTCCACTGCTGGACATAAGTGTTGCCACATTGACCCGTCTCGTGCGACTCGCATCCAACGGGTTACTGCAATCTTCACCAGGTCATCAGTAACAAACAATACAGAATTTAATAATTCAGTGAAAATAAGTACAAAATATTTCATCTTATTTACCTCGCTGAATCGATAACTTTTGTAATAATTTCAATGTTCTTTCATGAAATCGGTTAATTTTCTTCGAACGAAGGTCGGTAAGCCTGAAAATAACAATGGTGTATAACAAGTCCATTATGTTGTTCACAATGAAGAATTCACTTCAGTTTCATCCATAACAATAATTAACCGTGTCAGGTTCTAAGCTGATGCAGGTATTCCACTTACCAACTAGTACGGTATAATGTTTATTAAACCAGAAAAATGCCTTCTAGACTTGGATACTTATTGTTATAATTGTGTGTGTATAATTATCTTTTAAATTTGAGTGCAATCTGACTAATATTATTTATAAGAATAAACTTATTAACTAGGTACTGGGCCCATTTGAAAAAATATTTCAGCAATGGATAGCTACATTATCAGCGAGCAACGTAGGTTATATTTTATCCCCGTACTCCTACCGAAACGGGAACTAGGTACGCGGGTGAAACCGCGTGATGTCCGCAAGTAAATAAAAATAATACTTCAATAGAATCACAACTTTATCGCCACTGCACTGATCATTATCTTCCTGACCTTCTCTCTCTCTCTCTCTCTTGTCTCTATTTGGGGTCGGCGCAACACGTTTTCTTCTTTCATTCACCCCTATGGCCTCATTTCTGGAGACGCGGCGCGTCGGGCGCGCGTTGCGCGGCGCGTCGCGCGGCGCGTTGTGCGTTTTTTCCGTTTACGGAGAGGCGGCGCGTGCAGCGGCCTTAGTACAATATTTGTATAGAGACGCGGCGCGCGCTGCGACGCGTTGCCCGCGGCGTCGCACGCCGCGTCCGACGCGGCGGTGCACGCGGCGTTTTGGCTTCATGTCATGTCACGGATGTCAAACAGACATAAGCTCTTTATGTTTTTCTTCTCGCGGATAAATAAAAATAACAGTATAATTCGCATAAATTTAGTGAATACAATACTTCTGCCAGTGCAATTTACTAATAACATTGTTATCTAGTGTTCATGTGCTGTTCAAATATTAAAAAAAAAACTGTAAATAACTTTTTAATGTACCCCATCAATACACAAAAACCGACAGTTTATAGAAGATAATTATATGGGGAACGGAAAACCAACTTGTGGCTTAACGTCGGTATGTGCGGTCCTGTACTCCGTTGCTGTGCTCAACCTTTGGTGTTTGTCTGAACTACAGAAGTTAGAACAATAGAATGAGTAACTTGGAATTGGATAGTTATTATGGAGACCAAACTGGCTCATCCCGAAGTGTCGCAATCGTCGTATGTGGACCTTACAAACCAGTTGAACGACATAAACGACCGTGCGTATCCTTAGATCTAATATTCCAGAGATAAGTGGATAAAACACCACCCACATTGCCATGTTGGTGGCCGCTAACATTGGCGACAAATTATAAGCGCGCGATTTCGTGAGTGCCGAGCATGTCGGAGGCCGGCGCGTCAACGCAACGCAGGCGACGGCGCCGATGGAGACCCGCCCCCGCTTCCTCGTCGTGCGGCTCGCGCGTCGCGACCTACGGGATGAACTGGCTGGGGGGAGCGCGAGTGCGTCGAGGCATGACAACAGCGGATTTCGCTTGATCTGCCGGGCTCTGCAAATAAAAGCGCGCTATGTCTACGAGCGCCTAACTAAACTGGGCCTATTTGGCGCAGCCGTGAGACGCACAATATTATTTCTTTTCTATTTTTTCTGTGTAGTTTTAAGTTTTATAATTGTGTAGTTAAGTTTTTACTTTATTCTGTTTTTGTTGAGTGCACTTATGGTATAAGCCAAATAAATATGTTTTCTTTATTTCTACCTTTCTTCTTATTTTACTCGGTCATAACAAGCAATAGATTAGAATAGAACGACTATTTTCGAAGGCACCGTGATCAAATTAGGGACATACACAGACAAACTTTTCGGTTTTATAAAATAGCGATCCTCTGATCGTTGCGGCTCTTCCTCTATTACGCCACGCTGCCTACCACGGATGGAGGTTTCTGCATGTTGAAACTGTCATAGGAGTCATCCAAGCTGTGTACTTTCATAAGCCCTTTTTTTTTTTTTTTTTTTAAGGTTGGGAAATCATCAAATGACCCCCACTCTGGGCGGAGCGGGAGGGAGTGTCAGACTCTTACTGACTAAAACCCATCCACATTTTTTATTCAACCGATACTTGTAATTACTGCATTGCGTTAACTGTCCTTAGCCTGTATTGTTTATGTTTTTTTTGTGTTTGTAAACTGTCTATCGTTCTTTATCATGGTATAAATTGTAAAATAACTGTTGTTTCACACCATATAAATTCAACCAATTTGTTAATAAAACTTAAAATTATCTGTATTATTGCTAAGAAATCTGTTGCTGTCGTTGTTATAAAGTGTTGCGATCTATACTGCCTCCTTCTACCAATTCGAATAATTACAATTATATTTCTTTTCATTTCAATTACTGATATTTTGTTCATTACATCCTTAGCATACTTGCTGCTTGAACACACTCTTATCATTTATACACATTTATATTTTATTATTAACAATGTCGAATAAAAATATCACCATTTACTACCAAAATTGCAGGGGTATTCGCACAAAATTAAACCAGTTACTCAAAAATATCCTCATGAATACGTACCATATAATTATTTTAACAGAAACCTGGCTAACGCCGGAAATTTTTGATAGTGAGGTCATAGACCAGCGTTACCTTTTGTACCGTTGTGATCGTGATCGCACTGCTACTAATAAATTAGACGGTGGAGGTGTACTGATTGCTGTTTTACGCTCTTTAAAACCTTCTGATTTAAGTATTTCAGCCGCACAGTGTAGTGATCGCTTACACACTCACATTGAACACATTATGGTTGAGTTGCCTAGCTCTGTCAATAATAAAAGACATATTGTGAGTGCTGCTTACATACCACCTAAAACTCCTACTTTTGTGTATGACAGGCACTTTGAATTGCTGCAAGAAGTCTTAAGCCATTCTAGTGTTGATAGTTTCTTTGTAATAGGAGACTATAATCTCCCTGAAGCTGATTGGCTAGTTTCCTCTGCGACAGATAACTCGAACATTGGTACTTTGTATTCTGGAGGCCCTTCGGCCTGCGCAAATTTACAGATCTTAATTTCCCTTTTGGGTGCTTCTCAATTTAACAATATAGTGAATGATAAAGGCAAAACTCTTGATTTGGTAATTTCCAACAATCCCTGTAATGTTTCTCAGATTGCAACTACATTACTTCCGATAGACACCTACCATCCAGTCCTGTTGTGTGAGACATGTCTTAATGTCAAAATCATCCCTATGACTAAAATTCCGCTTCACAAATATAGTTTTCATAAGGCCAACTTTGACAATATTAACAGTAACATACAGCAACTAAACTGGTCTGAACTGCTGTGCCCTTTGAATTCTGAAATGGCTCTGAATAAATTCTACACTGAGATTGATAATATTATTAAACAAGACACTCCATTGGCCCGACCTAGATCAGTTGGCTATCCTATATGGTTTTCTCGTACTCTCATAACTATTTCTAAAAAGAAAGAAAAGGCATGGATCAAGTGGAAGAAATATAATAACATTTCAGACTATGAATCGTTTTCAAATTATAGAAAACAGTTTAAAGATACATGTCTTAAGTGTTTCAATTTGTATATTGGTGCTGTAGAGGATAATCTAAGCAAAAACATAAAACACTTCTGGACCTATGTTTCCAATCGTAAAGACAAGCCTGGTATTCCATCTAAGCTTCAATACAATAATGCTGAAACAAATGATCCAAACATGGTGTGTAATATGTTTTCTGACTTTTTCTACTCGGTTTATGAACCGACATCTCCTTCGTTACCTCAATGGAAGCCTCCGCAGGACAATAACGCACTACATGATGTCTCTATTTGCGATCTTTCTTTCAGTGAAGAGAACATATTGAAGGAGCTTAATTCCTTAGATCCAGCGAAGGGCCCAGGACCTGATGGACTGTCGCCTTATTTTCTTAGGAAAACTGCGACTTCCATCTGTAAACCTCTTTTTATTATTTATAATAAGTGTATAACTGAGGGAGTTGTACCTGATCTGTGGAAGCATGCGTACATTGTGCCTGTTCACAAAAGTGGATCCAAACGCAACGTTGAACACTATCGTCCTGTTTCCATTCTGTCTGCATTGTCGAAACTCTTTGAAAGGTTAGTTCATAACGAAATCTATCCTGTACTCCACAACATACTGATTCCACAACAGCACGGTTTCGTTAAGCGTCGGTCGACAAATACCAATTTATTATTGTTTTCTAGCTTTTTGTTTGACTGTGTTGATAACCGTGTACAAGTAGATGCAGTGTATACGGACTTCTGTAAGGCGTTCGATAAGATAGACCATGAAATACTGCTTAATAAAATAGCGTTCAACGGTATTCGTGGGAATCTTCTGAGGTGGTTTACTTCTTATATTACCAACCGAAGTCAGAGGGTTGTAATCAATGGTCACCAATCAAACATCGCGCAAGTGACCTCTGGTGTGCCTCAAGGCTCCATACTTGGTCCGCTTTTGTTTATCTTATATATTAATGACATCAGCCAATGTTTTCTTAATACTAAGTTTTTATTATATGCCGACGACCTCAAGGTATATAGAGCCATACGACAACAAAATGATTGCCTTCTGCTACAGCAAGATTTGGACAGACTATCCTGTTATTGTCAGGAAAATAAGTTGCAACTAAGTGTACCCAAATGCAACTTCTTAAACTTCACAAAAAATAAAACCATAATAAACCATACATACACGTTATGCAATGCCCCCCTACTTAAAGTTGATTCTATTCGAGACCTCGGTGTTACCCTCGATTCTAAGCTTTGCTTAGACCTACACATCGGAAAAATTGTTAATAAAGCGTATCAACTATATGGATTTGTCATGCGATCAACAGTCGATTTTAAAAAGCCTTCTTCCTATTTATGCTTATATAAGGCTCTTGTACGCTCCCAGCTGGAGTATGCCGTGTCCGTTTGGAGTCCTTACTACAAAAAGTATATTGAAATGATTGAGTGTGTTCAATACAAGTTCTTACGTGCTATGCATTACAGATGTTATGGATATTATTTGCCCTACCATGATTTACTCGCTAAATATAAGCTCGCAACACTTGAAAATAGACGTAGGTACTTAGAAGCCATGAATTTATATAATATTGCTCGAAATAAATTTGACTGTATTGAACTGTCCAATATGTTATGTTATGCGGTTCCTAGGACGGTCCACATGCGAAAAGTGCGCGCTGGCAGATTATTTTCAGTTGGCACTTGCAAGTCCAACTCTGGCCTGCGTTCGCCTGTCCGCAGAATGGTCGATTCCTACAATAGAACTTTCGAGCATATTGACATTTTTGCATGTTCTCACTATAAGTTTAAAAAACTCATATTAAAGGAGTTTTCTTAAATATTTATACACCATTTACTGTTTTCTTTTTTTTACAAGTTTTAGTATTTTTATTTAATCTTTTTTTTTGTATTTGTATTTGTATTTGTAACCCTAGCGATTATTTTTAATATTATGTATCCTAGAGTTAAGCTGTGAACAGCGTTGTGGGCTGCAATGTTATTTTTAAGTTATGTATATATTTCTTATTTCTATGTTTTATATTGCAGCTGTTTGTTGTTCCATTTGAATAAAAATAAAGAATAAAAATAAAAAAATGTTCCTTCCTCGCCTTTTACGTTCCGGGGCCGCGGTATCTCTTTCGAACAGACCCGCAACCCCGGCAGGCTTCGGCCCTTGCGGCGGGCCCCTCTCCTTTTGCTGACATCTCTTTGAGGCGCGCGTGGAACACGAACGCGCCGTCGACACGGCCTGTCGTCGTCGTTAGACGGCCGGACGGCTAGCTAGCCCATAGCCAACCGTCCACAGGCCCGCATCTACGGTGGCCGGTAGCCACCACGTGGCCCCCGACGCCCGTTGCGTCTCCCGCGGCGGCCGGGAAGAGAGGATCTCTCCCTCTCTCGTTCCGCCACCTCCTTTGCTAGCATGACTGCTTCGCAGAAGGAGGCGACGGCTTCCCATTCCGTCTCGCTCCGGACCATGGATTGAACCAGGGCCGGACGCGAGAGGTCGCCGCCGCCGATCGCCGCCACGAGGACACGGCGGAGCTCCGCCCACGCAGGGCAGACTTCCACCGTGTGCTCCACCGTGTCCTCCGGTCGATCCTCGCAGTGGAGACACCCGGGCGTTTCCTCCCGCCCGATTCGGTGCAGGTACCTCCCGAAACATCCGTGTCCGGTGAGGACCTGCGTCAGGCGGAAGGTGAGGACGCCGTGGCGCCTCTCCAGCCACTCCTCAGAGGGGACTTACCGCCACTATCGTGGCGTGGCCTTTCATAACCCCTTTTGGTAGGTATAGGTTCACTCGCTTGCCCTTTGGTATCAGCTCAGCGCCAGAAATATTTCACAGCGAAATGGTAAAACAGTTCAGCAATATAGAGGGTGTGAAGATAATGATGGATGATTTTCTTATATATGGTAAAACAATAGAGGAATATAATGAGAGACTCCAGAAGGTCATAGACAGAGAAATAACAGACATAGACAGTCTGATAATGGTTCACATTTCAATAGTAAAGAATTTAAAGATTTTACCACTGAATGGGGTATTCACCACACTACTTAAAGCCCATACATGAGTCGATCAAATGGAATGGTGGAACGAGAGGTTGGTTCAATTAAATGTAAAGCTGACATGTTTTCAAAATGTAAAGCTGACAACTCAGACCCATACATTGCTCTACTGATGTATAGGAACACTCCTAAACACACAGGTTATTCACCTGCACAACTGTGCATGTCACGAAAACTACGCACTAAATTACCTACCTCGGACACCACATTAACACCAAATACAGTTGACACCAGTAAGGTAGAGAAGAAAATTAAAAAACAACAGTTAAAAACAGCATTTTATTACAACAGAAACACAAAAACACTTCCAACACTAGACATAGGTGACAAAATCTACTTTAAACACAAACCAAACAGCACTTGGGTTCCTGGTATAATATCAGAAAAGGATAGTCTTCCTCGTAGCTATACATATTATCACTGCTCCTCAAGGATCTTTCCGTAGAAATCGCGAACACATATTGAAACCAACTTCAACCTCTCCTCCGTTGACTGTAGCAGTACCTGAAAATGAAAACGCAATAGAAACCAATTAGATGTTATGATGAATATAATTAAGTTTTTATGTACTAGTACAATGTTAATTATCAGACTTGTATTTATTTTCATTTTATTTTAATTGATTTTTAACCTTGAATTGTCAAACGTCACAAGTGTCAACGTCAACCATCAGTTGCGTTCCGTTTCAAACTTTTGTAAAAGTTTTCATGGCTTGACTACTTGCGATTGTGCTAATTAATATGAAAAAACAAAAAAAAAAGGAACCGGATTGGATACTTACTTTGTTTTATAAACCAATTGCTGGCCATGGAATCTTGTCAGGATAATTTCCTAAAACTTAAGTAGTGTTAAGTCTTGTTTTTTAAAAGAAGGAAGATGTCAGATAGCATATCGCATCTAACATTGGCAACACCGACACTTCCTCAATGGCGTCTCGAGCCACATTTTATTTTGCATCTGCATCTGAGAATAAAAGACTATTAAGGACAACGGTGTTTACTTAGTATATTACGCCTCTACTCCCTGACAAATACCACACACATCATCCAACGTCCACGTCACACCCTAGTTGCCCCCGACGATCCGATCACTATCTTGCAAGAGAGTAGGAAAGATACCAGTACAGTTTGTAGAATGTACAAATACAGACCGAAAACATTCCGACCTCGCCGCAGAGGTCCGGCGCGTAATCCCCGTTCAATCCCTCCCCGACCCTTGCTCGATCCAGCCCGCGATGCTGAGCCTGTAGTAATAAAACAGTCCCTAAATAAAGACAATCAGATCCAGCCTATCCCTTTGCTGCCCCCAGCGACGCCCTAAGCCGAGGTCCGTACCCCACAGGGGGTGCCCTTAGAGAGCTGTCGCTTAGTTTATTGTCATTTTCGCCCTGGCTGGAGGCCTTATATTCAAGGCATCCACAGGACTTGCCCGGTTAAGCAGAAGCCAGTCTTCTCAGACTGAACTGCGAGATGCCCTACATAAAAAAAAACAGAAAAAAAACGGAACCCTTATGGATTCGTCATGTCTGCCTGTCTGTCTGTCCGTCCGTATGTCACAGCCACTATTTTCGGAAACTACAAGAACTATGCTGTGGAAATTTGGTAAGCAGATGTATTCTGTGAACCGCATTAAGATTTTCACACAAAAATAGAAAAAAAAAACAATACATTTTGGGGGTTCTTGGACCTTAGAACTGAAACTTTAAATGTTTTTTCATCTAACCCATACCTGTGGGGTATCTATGGGTTTATCTTCAAAAATGACATTGAGATATGCGAGACACTTCCAAACAGGTAAAATGGGTGTGTTTGTCCCTGTTACTTCTTAAATAAGATAATAATAAAACAAAAAAATATATGATGTGCATAACTATGTAAACTTCCACCGAAAATTGGTTTGAACGAGATCTAGTAAGTTGTTTTTTTTTTAATACGTCATATATCGTAAACCGCAATTTACTTTTCATTCAATCAACTCAAATATAAAAATAAAATAAAAACATAATGTTACTTGCTGCTACGGAATCCTTCATGGGCGAGTCCGACTCGCACTTGGCCGCTTTTTTTAGTAACTTCAAACCAAACTTTTTGATAGACGGCCCTACAACGTTTGTTTTCTCTAAACAGCTATTTTGTTCTCTATTATCATCACGAAGTTGTGATTGGGTAGGTTGTCAACGCTCGTCTCTAATTGGCTAAGCAACGCATCGTAACAATGACGACATTGGCGCTGAAATTGTGACATTTGACGGGCAGCAAGAATTGTCAAAGTAGATTTATGTAAGAAAGAGCATTGAAAGATTTGAATATTTTTGATTATGTATATTTATTTCTTTTGCGTATGATTTAGATGCATAACAACAACAAAAAATTGTGAGGTCAACCGTTTTTTCTGTAATATCGAACGTAATTCGAAAATTCAAAGCTATGTTTTGTTAAGTGCGTTTACCTAGGCAAGATGGTATTTTTCTCGATATGAGCTTACAGCAAATATGTTTCATGTCAATGTTAACAGTTTCAAGTGTTATATTATATTCTTCACCAGTATAGGGCGGACCCTCGTGCAGTATTTCGTAACGTGACGATTTCTACTAAATCGCACTATCTGTAAGACGCGTTAAGAAATTTCGTTCCAAAAAGTACACGTTGATAATTACAAAACATGGCTCATACGACTATGTATAAAACAAATCTGCGACAAAATGTTGAAGGAATTATGTTTTTCCATATTTTTAATAAATTCATGATTCATAGCTATGATATAATACAAATAATGCTATATGAACTACGGCTGCCTCAAACAATACGGTTTTGATTTATTTTTTCTAGCAGTTCCATGCGAAAACCATGTTTTTATCTAGTGTAAATCTGTCAAAGAAGAAGAGTATTTTTTTAATGTAGCAAAAGGAAACGCTAGCATGTTTTACTTCAAACTGTAATCATACAACACTAATTTACTTAGTCCATTGGGCATAACACCATCCCCCAAAAACTGGCAGTCTCCATGACATAACGCCGCGTCGCACGCCGCGGGGGACGCCGCGTGCACCGCCGCGTCCGACGCGGCGTCCAACGCTGTATCTCGAGCAAACGCGCGTAAAAACGCTTCTCCGTAAACGCTCTCATACATTGACATATGTTTGAATTTGAAGCGGCCCGCGTCGCTCGACGCGCCGCCGCCCGACGCGCCGCGTCTCTAGAAATGAGCCCTATGAGACGTCACGGCGTCTTTTACTCCTTTCTCTGTCATATGAATTTTATGAGGAATGTCATAAAATGTGTCCATCTTTTCTTTAGACTTCCTCTCCCTACCCATTCATCAACGTTTATGTCCATCGTGGTTTTACTCACAAGCTTTTCACTCAGAAAAATGACTTCTTTATTTTTTTTCTGCAACAGGGGTCAGTCAGCTTATAATTTTTCGCAAAAGTGTACGAAAATATTTAACAAAGAAATTAATGGTTTTATCTATACATTTTACTAATCAGAGTCGTTTTTAGTGTACATATGTGTGTCATTTGTCTTCTATAATAAATTTTTCAACGTTACTTCACCAGTATATAACATGTACTAGTTATACAATGAACCTGTTTTTTTTTTGTAAAAATTAAATCGTAGAAAGCAAACGAAGCAGGAGACAAGAGAGATAAAATTGTACATTAAGTTTTAGCTAAGTTTAACAAAATAGACTGATGGCCATAGGATTAGATTTTGTTACTTTGTGGCCTATTTTGGGGGCTAGATCGATTTAGGGGATTGTTCAGTGACCCAGGTGTGCCATTTTGTAGAAGTCCCAAAGTAGGTATTTGTGCTTAACATATTTTGGTAAGGCCTTTCATAGGGTTGACCATGACTACCGTAATTTAAGAAATGTGTGATAGAGCGGTGAACAAAATTAGGAGAAATATACGAGTTCTAACAAAGCTAGAGGTGTTCTTTACTTAGATTTAGATTATTCTATCAGATTAATTTTGTGGGTTCTGCAAGGTCCACTATTTTTTTTATTTTATACACAAAACGTTTTTTTATTTCCGAGGCAGTCAGTAATTTGTTTTTAATTGAAGAAATCAGATGTGCTGTTCTCAAGTAATTCGAAAAAAAAAATATTTTTGACGTTATCCCGAAACCATCATACCGATATACATACGTAAATCGATTTATTTGCAAGAGTAGTCTAACATACGGGTGCGTACCATTTGATATAATGACAAAAGTTCTACCGATCACATGACCTAATTACCTTACCTTACCATATTACCTTTTTTATATAATGATGATATAAACATTATCTATAATGCACATTTGAACTAATATTCAGTTAGTATTATATTTAGTTAGTAAGTATATTATTTAAAATCTATAGTAACGTTTAATATAATTTTGAAACTAACTATGTAGTGTTCTAAATTTTGGGAAAAAACTGATTAGACTCTATTGTTGATTAATCATCTGGGTTAGACGCTGTTATAACAGTATGAAGTTTCCCGATATTTACTTATTCATTACAGAATGTTGGCAGAAAATTAGGTCCAATTAAAGTTAGATCAACTGAACGTTATATAAAAAGAGCATTATACAAATTGAAAAGGATTTTAAATGAACGTTATAAGTACTAAATGTTATTTCGAGCAAAAGAATTTTAAATGACATTTAACATTAGATAACACATTAGATAACACCCCTAACATACAAACCTATCAAACAAACCTAAAATAACCAGTACTAGGTAGTAACTACAGATTACCTTGTTGAGTTATTATCTATTTTCCATTATTCATAAAACACTTTACATGTATAAACCATTATCACAATAAATACGATATGTTTACGAATATACAATATGCAAACTGATGATTAAATAGATAATGTGTACTGCCCGACTGGTCATAGTTAATCTTGACTACTTTGTTTTTAAGTCCGGAGATCAATTTTAGGATAAGTAAAACAATATTTTGAAAACTTCACTGGAAAATTATCAGTTGTGTGGATTAACAGGCTGCGTCAACTGTGGCCACTTTACTTTTGAAAAATAAAAACTTTTTTGCAAAAAATAAAACCGACTTCAAAAAAAAACAAAAAAGTGAAAAATAACTTTAGCTTCTGAAGTCGGTGACCTTTGTTTGATTGCTTTAGTTTTTTTGTCACCGACTTCAGAAGCTAAAGTTATTTTTCACTTTTTTGTTTTTTTTTGAAGTCGGTTTTATTTTTTGCAAAAAAGTTTTTATTTTTCACTTTTTAGTGGTTCACATGTGCTTGATACATGGAAAGTGCATACCGTTACAATTACAACAAGCCCAAACACGACTATAGTACATTGTCTCATTATGGAGTTCCGTGACTCTTGGCTTCATCATCAGATCTGATGGTAGAATGGTTCTTATCAAACGCAAATGCTTCTCTTGTTGTAGAAAATACCAAAATCGCAACACGTTTTCATATAAAATTTGAAGAGTTCCCTCGATTTCGCCAAGATTCCACCATCAGATCCCGACTTGGTGGCTATGGGACCATTTGGGAAGAATACCCTTTCCAACAAAAAAAGAATTTTCCAAATCGGTTGGCAAGCGACGGAGTTATGCCCGAACCAACATAAAAAAAAAAAAAAAAAAAAATAGAAACATCCGAATTGAGAACCTCCTCCTTTTTTAGAAGTCGGTTAAAAAGATTTGTATAGATTAAATCCGCACAAAAAAATTAAAATACGCCTTAACGACAGATATCGCAAACGGGTAGTACACGACATAGGTAAAAAGTAATCCTTTGTACATCCATTCTTTACATTACTGCTATTCTGGCAGTACGCTCCCTTGCGATAACTATCAACCTCCATGCAGACGAAGCTGCGACCAAAAGCCAGTCCTATACATGGTGGAAAGGTCATCAGCGCACAAACGGTTGCCCCTTATTCAGTAGGTATGTCTTTCCGAACCACTCCACATGGAAATCTATAATTGGTCTGGCGATTACCACTTGTTCAGTACATTTTTCTGAATCTGCTGTTTCCAACAAAAGTGTACACTGTCACTGTATAGAACAGCAGTTCAAACTATGGCTCACCTCCTGTCCTGCACTATGTGTGGCTCCACCTGCACTCTGAGGGACCTTTCCGAGGCCACCCCCAACGCTGTCGAGGTAGCAGAGTACTGGTCGACAATAATTTAAAAATAAAAAGAGGAAATCATCGACACGAAGAAAAAGAAGCAGTTCTTCACCATTATTATGAACTGTTACACGTATTTTGGTTGTTTTTTTTTTTGTAAAAAGTATACATATTCACAATATACACAATACAATTACGTTGTGTGCCTCGTGTTAATCTATCTTCTTCTATACTTATAATAAATCTGTAGAGAGGTCAATTCTGTACATGAAATATATTTACAAAATAACTATCGGGGGGTGATTAGTGATCGATACTGATGCCAAAAATGCAATCAGTAAAATTTTTGTCTGTCTGTCTGTCTGTATGTTATTTATAGAAAAAAAAACTACTCGACGGATTTTAACGAAACTTGGTACAATTATTCTACATACTCCTGAGCAGGTAATAGTATACTTTTCATCACGCTACCATTAATAGGAGCAGAGCAGTGAAAGGAAATGTTGGGAAAACGGGAGAAGTTACTTGGTTTTTTTAGCTTCCGTCGCGTGTGCAGCCTTAATGGTTAAAGCTACATAGAAATCATGTATAACGGAAATATTCCACATAAAATTATATAAAAAATATCCCAAGACAGCATATGTCTATCTTTTATAGTTGACTCACAATAACACGTCTAACTCCCGATAGCTTAGCAGTTCGGAGATTTGTTATTTTTATATTTGTTTACTCTTACGTTTATAATATTCTCACTCAACCCCAATTTTGAAACTTCACGCGGGCGAAGCCGCTGGCAGAAGCTAGTTATAAACTAAGTCTACTCAGCGGTATCTTTTAGTCAACCAACCAACAGAATACAACAATGAGCACCAGTAAGCGATAGCTTTAAAAATAGAGGTATTCCCAAAAGTAGGAAAATATTCATATTTCAAAAAGACAATCTTCTTCTTAGCGTGTGATTGTTGTGTTCTTAGCGATGGCAATCGAAATTGTGTCAAGTCACCAGTTTAACGCCTTCAGTAGCGTCCAAAGTCGGACACTTCGATGGACTTATGCTAATCGACGAGATCTGTCACCCGCATAAGCACAGTAATGCCGGAAACACACTTATGTGGCGTGGTATGGCGTGGCGCGCCAGAAGCATATCGGTTTCATACATTTAGTATGGTTAGAGACATATTTGTATGTCGTATCGTTCTGGCGTTTCGCTGAATGCTTCCCACCGATTGGCCAGAGCGGTGGTGGGGTTATGGCGCGACACGCCACACCACGTAAGTGTGTTCCCGGCTTAACGCAGTGTTTGCTGCTCCCGGCGCGGGCGCGGCGTAAGCATACTATCCACCAAATGCTCAATAACACCTTATTACAGAATAATTTGTCAAGTCATAAAAACTGTGCTAAGCAAAGGTAGGCCGTTGTCTTTAACATACTAATGCAATCGTTTTTAGAACTCAATCATTACTTTAACAAAATAAAACATCTAAATTCAGTTCAATAACATCCTGGAGTGCGTGTCTTCATTCAGCTCAGCTCATTTATTTATTTAGATCTTTAGTTCCAGTTAATAGTAGATAGGTACCTAAGCTTACGATGTGAGTACATAATTAAAACAGATGTTGCTAATTAGCTTGAGGCAGGTAAATAAGGCAGTTTTGCTAGTTTGCAAATGTACTGTTGAGGAAATTCCTCGTTCTTTATGTTTTGCTTTTGCATGTTTGACGACCCGAATGGCGCAGCGGTAGTGAGGCTGCCTTACGTTCTTGGGGTCCCGGGTTGGAATCCCGGTAGGATCAAATGCTTGTGTGATGAGCATGGACATCTGTTTCCGAGTCATGGATGTTTATACTCGTATGTATAAAAAGTATGTATTTACAAACAAAAAGTATATACATATGTAGTATATCAACTGTCTGGTGACCACGACACAAGCCTTGCTCAGTGTGGCACTAGACGGCGCTGTGTGTTATGTCCAGCGATATTTGTTTATTATTGTTATTATTTATGTACAAAGAATGAGAAATATCATAACATTGCAGCAGGTAAGTATGCACACAGTGTTACATTCTTTATTAGATTACAGTTTTTTTTTTCTTATGTTATTTTTGTTTTATGTGTTGCACTTGTGGCATCATCATCACTTGCCTAGCGTTTTTCTTTTTTATTTGGCATGTACCAAATAAAAATGATCTCGTATTTTTGTCTTTCATAAATGTTTTCCGTATTTTTTTAACCGGTCTGGTGAGCAAATGATTTCGCGTGTTTACCGTTTTTAATTCAAACTTTTGTCCTAGTGTTATTGGTATTTTCTATCAGCATTTTTTATGTAGCACGGTATCTGGATTCTGGATAAATGCCCTCTGATAGGTATACTTCTGTTTTACCATTTTTTTATTACAGCCGTCAAATTTATTTTAGTAATATTTACTACATTCGGTTTTGCTTAATTACCTTTGCTCATATTCATGTTTGCTCCCACACATTTGTTGTCATAAAACAGATTTGTGGTAAATGGTGAATTTTATGATGATAAATAGGGGAAAATTGTTAATTTTATTTGTCTATCTGCAAAGGTGTTGCCTAAAAGTTTACCCCGAAAATGTGATATGTCAAATCTGACATTAGACGCGATAAGCGATTGTTTCTTTGTCGACCAATCACAACAGCGAGATATGATTGAAAGCAGGCAACTTGTCAGAAACTTAATCAGGTGTTCCGGGTAGTTTTCCTGTTTTACATTAAAATTATATAATTTCTGGGTTAAATGATATTATTATGACTCCGCTACCGAATGTCGAAGTTTGAAATGTCGACGTGTGTTAGTTCTAAAGTACAGGATCTCGATGTACGCCAGTTCGAAAGTTCACTGGAGCGAAGTATGCAAGACCGACGTATCGTTGGTTAGAAAGCATACGAGTGCGACGTACGCCACGCTCAGTAGAGTTCGAAATTACCCTGTTACGAAGTATAAAATGCCTCCGTAGGTACTGTTAGTAAGAAAGCATACGAGTGCAATAGGACTATTCGCACTCGCATGCTTTCTGAGTTCGATATCGACACTATCGCTATTGGAACAATAATAATTGTAATAGGCGCGATCCGGCGCGATCTCATGGCGACATGGAGAGAGCGACTGTCACAACCCCGTGCAGGGCACGCCACGATAGTGACGGTAAGTCCCCTCTTTGAGGAGTGGCTTGAGAGGCGCCACGGCGTCCTCACCTTCCGCCTGACGCAGGTCCTGACCGGACACGGATGTTTCGGGAGGTACCTGCACCGAATCGGGCAGGAGGAAACTCCCGGATGTTTCCACTGCGAGGATCGACCGGAGGACACGGTGTAGCACACGGTGGAAGTCTGCCCTGCGTGGGCGGAGCACCGCCGTGTCCTCGTAGCGGCGATCGGCGGCGGCGACCTCTCGCGTCCGGCCCTGGTTCAATCCATGGTCCGGAGCGAGACGGAATGGGAAGCCGTCACCTCCTTCTGCGAAGCAGTAATGCTAGCGAAGGAGGTGGCGGAACGAGAGCCTCTCTTCCCAGCCGCCGCGGGAGACGCACCGGGCGTTGGGGGCCACCGTAGATAGTAGCCTGTGGACGGTTGGCTATGGGCTAGGTAGCCGTCCGTCCGTCTAACGACGACGACAGGCCGTATCGTCGGCGCGTTCGTGTTCCACGCGCGCCTCAAAGAGATGTCAGCATAAGGGGAGGGGCCCGCAAGGGCCGAAGCCTGCCGGGGTTGCGGGCCTGTTCGAAAGAGATACCGCGGCCCCGGAACATAAAGGGCGAGGAAGGAACATGGATGGGTTTTAGTCAGTAAAAGTCTGACACTCCCTCCCGCTCCGCCCAGAGTGGGAGAAGTCACTTGATGATTTCCCATCCTAAAAAAAAAAAAGGTATGGTGTGGAACAAAAAAATGATCGCAATGATCCCCGTCATTGCGATCATTTTTCTGTCAAGTGCCTTTAGTATGCTTTCTAACTAACAGTACCTACGGAGGCATTTCATACTTCGTAACAGGCTAATTTCGAACTGGCCTACGTCGCACTCGTATGCTTTCTAACCAACGATACGTCGGTCTTGCATACTTCGCTCCAGTGAACTTTCGAACTGGCGTACATCGAAATCCTGTACTTTAGAACTAACATACGTCGACATTTCAAACTTCGACATTCAGTAGCGGAGTCTATTATTATATACCCACATTCCGCCTCTTCTGTTAGGCCCATGTACCTAAATATAATAATATCTTACCAAATAATTATTGGCTGGAGGCCTTACACTCAAGGCATCCACAGGCTAAGATCCATGTTCACCAAAAAGATGACGCTCTGATTTTCTAAAATCAGCTGTTTAAAACACAGTTTTGTACACGTCACAGTGACAGCTGTTTTTAGATAATCAGACTGTTATCTTTTCGGTGAACATGGACCTTAGACCGGTTAAGCAGAAGCTAGCCTCTCTATCCTCTCTTTATATCACATAAAGTAATTACAAGAAGTATCACCAGAAGTCAATTAATAGTACCTCAGGTTAGAAATTATTATGGAAGGCGAACGGTTAAATTTCTAATTCCAACAATAACAAATGAAATACCAAAATCCGTTAAAGACGAAATAAACGCGAAAAACTTCAAACAAAAATATAAAAAATACTTTTACAACTGCTTAAATCATGGAAAAAATCCGACAAAACACTAAAAAAAAAAAGAAAACGAAGCAACCTGTATAATACGTTGACTAGAACCGGTTCTAATGAGCGCCCAATAGTAAACAGCAAGTAACTCAGATGTAGTACGTGACACTTACTGATGGATGTTTACGGCTATAATATTTTTTCTTGTACCTACATTTCGTTTTTTTTTTTAAACGGTTTTATTTTTATTGCTTTTTATTACTTATAATTATGTTAGTTATAGTTTAGTATTGATTAAGCAGTGATGTTTTTAGCGAATGTGAG
This sequence comes from Xestia c-nigrum, assembly GCA_916618015.1. Taxonomy (NCBI): domain Eukaryota; kingdom Metazoa; phylum Arthropoda; class Insecta; order Lepidoptera; family Noctuidae; genus Xestia; species Xestia c-nigrum. The sequence goes on along the minus strand of OU745259.1, from coordinate 9,958,067 downwards.
TACCAATACAAACCATGTCTGGTTTAATGGTACAAAATTAAAATTACCTGTATAAACAAATATATATATATTAATAAAAAATAAAAAAAAGGTTGAACTGCGAGCTGCCATACCAAAAAAATAATTACGGAATAACAAAATTAGTATACAAGGTGTAATATTAAAACTAATGTTTTATTCGTAAGTAGCGTAATGTTCGTTTTTTATGTTAATGTACATTAAGCGGAAGGTTACGGGAATCCGTTGGATGCGAGTTGCAAGTGACCGGTCGATGTGGCGACACTTGGTGGAGGCCTATGTCCAGCAGTGGACGTCTTTCGGCTGAGATGATGTACAGTCAGCTGTGAAGAAATAATTTTTAGATGGGCAGTGAGGCCAACTACCTCAATCGTTGTACTTACAGGAAAACGTTATGAGGAGACTTACCATAACTGTAGCAGATATTTCGATCTGCATTTACATTTTTTTTTAAAGTGTTCTTTCGTGTTTCTTTTCTGACACCGTGCGCCTGTTTGAACCTCGCATGATTAAAGGACGACCCCTATAATGTAGGTTCTATTATGACGTAATGTCTAACGTAACACGTGTCTGAAGATAACTTAACTGGAAATGATTGGTCTGATAGTGCAACTTTCATATCAGTCGGATAGAATTGTTTGTGTAGCCCTTGTAGTATGTATAGTCACTCTTTTAATCTGTTTTATGTAAATATATCATATCATATTACCACGTGGTTTGCTAGTGATCAGTGGTGCTGCAACAGTGCCGAAATATGGCGAGCTCAAAATGAATAGACTTATTAATATTATAAATATAAATAAGTATTACCATGATAAACTACATAGTTTGTGCCTGCGGATTTGCGCGTGGATATGATTATTGTCTCACGGGGTCGTACTATCGGACTAAAAAGTATTCTATATGTCAGTCCAGGTTTTAAACTAACTGCGTGCAAAATTTCATCTAAATTCATTCTGTGGTTTTTGCGTGAAAGAGCTACAAACATACGTACATACAAACATTCGGTTTTAGTGTTAAAGATAGTGTAAGTACTTAACTTTTAAGTATTTGCTTGCTTACTTTTGCAATTCATTTTATAAATTGGCAGAGTGATTGAAACCTGAATAATAAAATAAATAAATAAGTATCACTGGACATTACACACAATGCCATCTAGTGCCACACAAAGCAACGAGGCTGGTGTCGTGAATACCAGATAGTTGACATACTTCATAGATACTTCTTGTTTGTAAATACATCTTTAGAAAATAAAATAACTAAAAATAATTGGATACGTAAAGACGCAAAATCGAATTTAAAATTTCGTTACTTGACTGAAAGTAGTTTAAACTGGGTATTTCTCCAAGCACCATTAAATGAACCGTCGCGCTTCACTTCCTACATTGGCTCGAATAGATAAACACCTGATGCACTCGGTGTTATTTTCCCCTTTCATGGACAGTATAATGCAGCCATTTTAAACATCTAGAACACTGGTCTAAATGCTAAAATATACAGCAAATTGACATTTTGTCGACGAAAACGATGATGATAATGTTAAAATATATAGGGTGTAAAATGGGGTAAAATTATTCTCTGCATTAAACTCAGTACCTTACACTGGGTTAAAATGATAGCTGGTTAACGACTACTTTTGCGGTATGAAAAATCACGGTTGGAACATCATCCTGAAAGTCTAAATCTAACTTTTAGTCTCAGCAATTATTATACTACCTTAAAAAAACTATGACACAAAGTATCTCCGTCACAAAAAAATCGGCTTCACTAAGGATGTTTTACACCCGATATTGGGTTGACATAAGCTACCGAAAAGCATATGCCAAGCTTGTTGAAAGTATTTGTGAAAGTAAGAAACATTTCGACAATAGTTACCATTTGTATACGCCCTCTACAGAGATAAAATAAATTCGATGACAAGGTAGAAGAATACAATATCAGTGTTTTAAAATCACGTTACCTAGTTATTTCCAGATCAATCACACTTCTAGAAATACTACCAGATGAATTAATGAGGAGATTGATATTGAGAATTGTATATGTTTTGTTTTAGTCCTAGGCAGGCAAAAACATGGGTAAATATCAGCTAGATTGGAATCCGACCCCAAAACAAACAAAAAAGGGCCGTAAGAAAATAGACGTGTAATATTTCCAACCAATCAACCAATTTTGTTGTACCTATAGTAGTCGTGGCCCGGTGGGGGCCTCGACACACTATAGTTTTCTTTTCTAGTGAGTTATATAACTCAAAAGAAAACTAAAAATAGAACAGCAAAATTGGTTTATTTAAAAAATGTTACAACCAGATTTGCTCTCCAAATGCGTAGGAAATCATCGTGAGGGAACCGGCATTTCCTCGAACCAAAAATTCAAAAACGTGTAACATCCACAAACCCGCCTATAGACGATGTCTGCGTTCCAACGTGCTGCCAAGCTGCTTACGTATAGGTACTTATTAATTAATTGTCTCGTGACAAAATTACACCTAAAGATCTACATGACGAAGTAGGTATACGTCGAAGCAGTTAAAACACAATCGTAATAGAAATTACATTGAATCGTGACCTACCGGCCACGCTCTAAAGCGTGACTCGGAAAAAGTCAAGTGCTCACGCATCAATCATAATAAAGGATGAGTAAACTGCCAAGAGCCGTATTGAATAATTCAATACTTTGCTACTTAAAGGACATGGCATACGTATCAGTACTGCAGTGGATCGGACATCACCTCATTTTTACTAGCTCAACCGCTGTAGTTACGAGTAAGTTGCTAGCAAAAGTTACAACGCTCTTTTATGAATGGTGTTAGAAGAAAAATATAACTTGAACTTATGGAGTGCGCGGAGACCGCGTAGCTTAATTTTGAGCCAAACATATTTAAAAAATCAAAGTTGTTTATTCAAAACTAGCTAATGCCCGCGGCTTTGCCCGCTAACTAAGTATATACTAAAACCTTCCTCGAGAACCACTCTATCCACTGGTGAAAACAGCATGAAAATCGGTGGAGTAGTTTTTAATTTTAACGTGAACAGCCAGACAGACAGACGCGGAGGAGGACGTTGTTTTATAATATGTAGTGATAGTGATAATAATAATCAGCACTTTTTGTACGTCAAAGTTTACAAGAGACAGTCTCCCTAAACTCCCGCGCTCTTCGACACTTTCTTGTGTTTTAGCTGGGAAGAATAAGAAGTGCCGGAAAATATCCCCAGCAACACCTCTGTCCATTAGATTAGAAGAACCAGATTCTATACATATAAAACTGTGTAATATAGAATATAAACTTTTTCCCATCTATATGATAAGAAAAAGAGAAGAAGAGAGCGGTAATAGCCAACTATTACCGCTCTCTTCTTCTCTTTGCTCCCCAAGCTGATCAGAGTGCAAGAATCCAGTACAGAAACGTGTACGTTGACCTTAAATCCACTTCTCGTATACAGTGAACAATAAACAACAGTTCTATTAAATTTCCAATCGTTTTTTATTCCAACACGTGTGCGAATATTAAATTACAATATTGTTTTATTTTTAGTTCAGAAATTAATTTCATAATTTAAGGTGATCGTCCACCTACACGATTTACGGGAATACGAAAAATGATAACAAAAAAAAGAAAGTGGAAGTGGGCGAGCCATGCCGGAGACCACAGACACACCGGTGGAATGAGGAAAGAAAACCGACTCAGTGGTCAGATCTTATTGAAGTTGCCGGCAGAAACTGGATAGCCATGACATGAAACCGCCCAAAATGGAGAGGTTCCTAAGAGATCTACGAGTACACTCATCATTGGGTGGTCAACGATAGAAGAAGAAGAAGTCCTCTTATGTCTCTTTCGGTTAACCTAGCTCTGGGTATAGTACTGCACGGCAAAATTAAATCCCCATTCTTCTAGTAATAGGGAGATTCAGATGGATAAATCGTGGTTTTATCGATATGTTCTATCGAAAATATATATGTTTTTACGGATTGCGAATCATCAAATATCTTCTCCCACTGGAGCGGGTGGGAGTGCCAGACTTTTGCTGATTAAAACCCATCCAACCATCTTTCCTCGCCCTTTATGTTCCGAGGCCACGGTATTTCTTTCGAGCAGTCCCGCAGCCCGCAGGAGTTGGGAAAAGGCTGGGCAGATCATGATGATGTTTCGTTACTGTTTGATGTACAGAATGCTGGGTTAAAGACTTTATGATAGATCCATGTACAGGTACACCCTGTATATTTGACTGGATATGGAAATAGTCTTTATTCTGTAACATGAATATCTCAAAGCTTATTCAGATGGGACTGTTGACGTGTTACACCCACTCGAAATGTATGTTGTATACCTCATTTCTTGGTGCTGGTTCTAGTTTAGCGTTCATGCGTAGGTGTACAAACAGATTTACTGCAGGATGAAGCTTTACTGAGGGAATAATATGGTTGTACTGTCTCTCCAATACCCAGTGAAACGTAAAACACACAAGCTCTCGTGGAATACTCGATACCTATATGTATTACTTTGATACATATAAAAAAGAACATTGATATAAAAATACCATCAAAATTTATATAATAATGTATTTAATGTAATTTTTAAAGGAATATTTACAAATGCATTTATCATGTTTGTAAATAAATAAAAATAATACCCACCTATAACTGTACCACTGCATTTGAACACATAGCCCCGAAAATGCATGGCCTTGGTCTCTGAGTCATCACGACAGAGATCAGTTTGCAATGTAGTAAAAAACAAAACGTTTTAACTACTCCTACAGAAAATCGTAGGATAAAAAGGAAGACATAATATAAAAACGAGTTTTATTGCTTATAATACACGACACCATTTACACAAAACAGTTACCAAATTACCATACCTAATTATCATAGAACTCATCCATAAATGTCCAATACAGAACATAGGTAATCCAATGTCCACTACTAAACATTCATAGGCTTGGCAGACGGATTGATGATCGCACACAATACGAGTAGCTGTATTAATAGAAACACATAAATAACACCATAGGATCGATCTGCACTGCGCCCCTCTTTCTAAAGAGAACACCGGAATGGAACCAGATAGCCGTCACGACATAAATAGAGATTTTTCTCTGCTTACTTTAACCCTGTCGTTAATTTAAACCCACGCGAACTACCAAATACTACTTAATAATAAAAATTGTAAATGTTTTTTACTCTTTCACGCCAAAACTACTTACCGGATTTGGATGAAATTGGGCACATCGATAGCTTATAACTTGGTTAATAAAAACATAGTATAAGATTTATGCATAACGTTTATAAAAACATACTTTTTATCCCGGTAGTACGTTTCTGTGGAACAATTACTGTTTAAATGTAGTAAACAGTGAGCTAAACAAAAGAGAAAGAAAGAAAGAAAAAGCATTTATTAGCCCCACAGGAAAAAAAGACACAATAAAGAAGAAAGGGTTGATTATATGATTATTACTAATAAAAAGTAAACATAGTGAGAAAAATAATAAAATCATGAAAAAAAATACTAACAACATTAATGTTCTGTACGAGACCGGACAGGCTAAAAACATCGGAAAGGCTAAGGGTAGAGCAATTACAGCGTTCCCAAACTTTAAAAGACGAGTTACTGATTCCTGACCTAGGATTTGATTAAACAATTGGTTGGTTTAATATACAAGCACTACATTTACATTTATCACAGGTCCCATCGCTGAGGGAAACATGCAAGGAAATCCGCACGTTTTCAATTAAAATTCTAGACGTATATATTGTTTTATGAAGCGTCACCTGACGAGGAACGACTCCCCCGTTTGTATGTTTACAACTTCCGATTTACTGCCGGCGACATCATGACATGGATCGCCGGAAAAATTCTGACAAATCAATTCGCATTTTTGTCAAGTTGGCATATCAGATGCATCGAAACGAATCTTGTTTCATGAGAAAATTCCGAAATATACGACGTATTTCCAAGAATGAGGGTATCTATCATGAAAAGCCCAGTTCGATTTCGAGAAGGGGAAAACTTTAATTGGATTTATTGTCAGGAATAATCTCTCTATATCACAGAGTATAAGCTGCGTTCGACACGTGAAGATACGTTGCCCCAATGGGAATTCTTGTCTATGGTCGATAAATCGTGGATATACTTGGATATACGAATGTAGGTCAGAATCTATTGACCGCCTACACCTTTTGAATATAAATGCGTAGCGTTAATTTCTTACAGATAAACCCATGTGCCGTGTGATCTTAAGAAATAATCGGTTATCCCCTCGTAGTTTCTATGTAATAGATTAATCTCTTAATTTGCGTCAAAAATTTGGGCTATGAATGATGACCGATGACCTGGTGACGACTGCGGGAATCCGCTGGATGCGAGTCGTACTAGACCGGTTAATATGACGACACTTGAAGGAGGCCTATGTCCAGCAGAGGACGTCTTTCGGCTGAAATGATGATGATGATGCTGTTATAGCCAATACATCTGTTAAGCGAGACACTATGGTTACTGTAGTATCCGTTGGTAACACTATTTACTTACTGTTTCAACGGCTCACTGGCCCAACCAAGCCCTTGTCTAAGGTACGCTTCACACCTTCATTTCTGCCATCCGTGATGGGGGTAATATTTTGACAATGACAGCTACTTGACCACTAGTGTGTATAAGACGGTGTTACCATATCTAATATAGTTACATTTGTAGATATTTGCAGAGAAAACGGTAGTAGCTGAGCGCGAGGGAGAGGAAGGCCAAAGACAAGATGGATGGATTGTGAGTGGAAAGATATTAAAGAAAAAAGAGTAAAAGGTACCGTGCAGGGGAGAATGGAAAAAGAAAACGTGTAGTTCCGACCCCAAGTAGAATGAGACAGGGTGAGGCAGATGATAAAGATAAGGTAGTAGCTGGAGAAAAACAACCGAGGACCGCATTAAATGATAAGCCTTTGTCCAACAGTAGACAACTAGAAGCTAATAAAGATAAAGCTGCACTATAGTTTGTTTTGTATGTTACATTAGAACATTAACGAAAACAAAATTATTTAATACCAGTAGACGATGAACTTTATAATGCTAATATTAATAGCCACATTACATTTAATTTAGTGGACCTAATGAATACGTAATTTACATAATAAGTATGCTTTTTAATATTGACCGAAATAATCATACACCTGGCGATCATAGGTTAATAAATTGTGACTGAGGTCAATATGGCGGCAAAAATACGATGAGTATTTACCGAATACAGTATATTGTTATTAACATTTTGCACTCGATTTTTCTTTGTTAAAATGCTTGATATTTTCTGGCCTACCTAACGCGAATGAATGGTTGTTGGTACCTGAAATGCTTTTATTTATGGGCAGTTGTATGCTCCTATTTACTTTCGATATGAGACTAAACGGCAGTATGGCTGGTACTTCGTAATATCAAGGAGCGTTCCTACCAGCATCTCAAAAGGAAACTTGTTTCATTACATATACGCATACCGCCGCGAGTCTTAATAGATTCCTGGAATGCAATTAATATAATTTGGGAGGTGTAAAAGCTACTTAGATGCTCATTACACATCAAAGCAGTAAACGAGGAGAAAATCAGTAGGTAGAAATCTGCTTCATACATTTATGTTCTCACAACACGACTAAATGTAGAAATGGGTTTTTTTGGCGACTTAGGTATTATTCTTATATTGTGTTTCATCATCATCACCATTTCAGCTGAAAGTCGTCCTCGTGCTGGACATAGGCCTCTCTCCCTCCCCCAAGTGTTGCCACATTGACCGGTCCCGTGTGACTCGCATCCACCGGATTCCTGCAACCTTTACCAGGTCATCGGTTCCCTCTATCTAATCTAGCTTGTTCTTAAGTTTCGAGTTCGTCATTTTTACCAATAGAAAATTCCATCGTTGCAATCGATTTGTCAAGATAAATCTTTCCCGCCGTGTCGATTCCCTTTACGTTGAGATCGTGGTTTATCTTGGTTTTGAGGTGTTTATTGTCTTTTGTCTCGCCTCGACATGTCTGTCACAAAGGAGGTACAGCCACATTAAATAAGGCTTTGTTATAATTAATAAAGTAATTTCGCTCAATGGTGATACCGTATTTTCAATAATACGAGTACATTGTTAATCCAGCAACAAGTACTAGGCTAGCATAAGTTCAAGGTGTTCTGTATTTTTATATTACGGGTTGTTAATAAATTTGGTTTGCCTAATCCAAAAGATTTTTGCACTCATTAGGAAGATGTAGATTCCTGCTCCTATGGAAAAAGCGAATGCTGTATTTTAATTTTACAATAAAACAAAAGGTTTGTTACATCATCAATTTACCATCTCTGCATCAACCAGAGTCCACAGATGGCACATGTTATTAAAACAAGTCTGTTATAACGATTGTCTTTGCTGTAAACCATCTCGCGGACGCTCAGGCAACTGAAGTATTGACAAAGCTGAACAATTTGTCGGGTTAATTTGATATGTGAGTGTCTAACTCTGGATCTATAGTCAAGTTAAAGTAATACCCTTATTTTAATTAGGTAAATATAGTCCACGTGCGAACTCCGAGGAATCGGTGGATTATTTAAATCATCGGTGGTTTTATTTCAAGTACGAAATACCCTCATTGAATGATTTCATAATTTAGTACGCGCGTAGTACTAAATTATAAAAACATTCTGAACTCGCGCGTGGAATATACTATGCAAACATTTTTATACAATAGACAAGAATTAGAACGATTTAAGAACTGTCAAAGAAAGCAAAGTTGGAAATCCTAACTTTTGACAGTTTTAACTTCAAGTAAAGTTATCAATCGAGAAGCTATTGAAACGCCTTTGAAATACTAGTCTGGCAGCAAAACATTTAGTCCCAAACTTACGTTATTGCTGAAGGTTTCTTTCGTTAATAGTGAGAAAGATTATCTATACTAATATTATAAAGCAGAAGAGCTTGTTTATTTGTATGTTTGTTTGGTTGAACGCGCTAATCTCAGGAACTACCGGCTCGAATTGAAAAAATATTTTTGGTTTTTTGGTCCATTTATCGAGGAAGGCTATAGGCTATGTAACATCATGCTATGACCAATAGGAGCGGAGCAGCAATAAGAAATGTTGCAAGCGGAAAATTCACGCGAACGAAGTCGCAGGCAGAAGCTAGTTTTTAATAAGGCTCCTCTAGGTATTACGCCGGGAATACGAACGATAACATTAATCAACAATACCTATAATCCGCGCCACGAGAGGCTATAATTTATGTAAACAAATAATTTCTACCAAAATACGCAGCGACAAGAAATTCTCCCGAATTCAATCTATTATACATGTAATAATTCAAATTATCTATTATACATGTAATACAAAACTAACGAGCAATTTCACTTTTTCGGGTTTTATTTTGGCGATATAAAGCGCTGTCGTCTAATGTTTTGTGGTACTGGGAACGCATCTCATATCATGGAACGCCACATTTGGGCCGCCATTTTGAAGTAAGACCAAGCTGACGACGACGCTGTCATTTTTGAATTTGATCCAAAGGTTTCGAACACGAATGTGTGTTTACAAAATTTATAACTGCTCGTGGCGGGGACTTTAAGTTATTTATTTATTTAGGATCTCCAACAAAGAATATACACAAAACACGAAAAAAAGAATCGGCGACAAAAGTAGCACGTAGGTGTACTCCTTCACCAACAGGAGACCACAGCATGCATAATAAAATGTATAACCAAGCAAACAAAACAAAATTATAGTAGCACTTATAAAATAAAATTAACATCAACACACATTAAGTAATACAATTGGAAAATAAAATTAAATTAGATTTGAATTAAAATCATAACACATTTAGTAATAAAATTAGAAACATAAATTAAAATTAAAATGACACAATAAAATACAAATAGATATTTTTTGAGGCTATTTTTGTAATTTGCGAGGGAATCACAGATGTCAAGATTAGAGGTCTTAAGATGAAGTGTTTTATTGCCTACAAAGTCTTGTTATAACGATAAACATATTTCAATTGAAAACTATCTGATTGGAAATATCTGGAATGTCTGCCAATACAATTGTCTCATAGTACTTGATTGATTACACCCGAATATGATATGAAACAACTTATAGGTAGTTGGGAGACACCTACTTATAAGTTTCATATAACAATCGAGAGATTGTTATATGAAACTTACACGTACCACGTACCTTGATGTTACATAACATCGAGGTACGTGACACCATAACATCACGCCTTTAATCCCTAAAGGGTTAGGCAGAGGTGTATTTAGGTCCATGTTCACCGAAAAGATAACCGTCTGATTACCTAAAAACAGCTGTCACTGACATGTTTCCATACAAAAATGTGTTGTTAACAGCTGTTTTTAGATAATCAGAGCGTCATCTTTTTGGTGAACATGGACCATTATTAGTACACACATTTTGCCAGTTATGTTTAAGTCCAATGTTATAAAGAGCCAGACCATTGCCATCAACCTGATGAAAAATTCCTAATGGAAAAAGCGAATAACAATTTACCCAACCCGGGAATCGTTCGCGGGACCTCATGCTCAGTAGTCGTGATCGCGACCACTAGATCAACGAGGCAGTCTATCTAGGTAGAATGTTATCTAATACGTATACAGGGTGTAAACCCTCATCACGAAGCCGTCAAGCAAGCATTTTGTACATCAAACTAAGTAACCCCACGCAAAAATTATTGCTGGGAAATGACTTGGGTGAAAAATCATGTTTTTTGGTAAAACTCAATGTTACGCACTCAAATCATGCTGATGGATGGATTGAATAGTATGGGGGTTTTGAAGGTGCTTAAAATAAAAATCTTACAAGAAAAACTTTTATTTCAAAAAAACCTTGTCAAAAAGTTGGAACTTTGACCCCTAATATATCCGTTATTAAAAAGTTCCCACGCATGGCAAATTATCGCCATGACGGGGAGAATAAGTACCTTTCGGCTCCGTTAAGAGGTGTTTTAAACCCTTTCTACCAGTATGTATCTGGCGGAATTCGGAGCGGAGTTATACAGGAATTTATATGTCGATATGTTAGGAACTAAAATGCAATAGTTGAGGAATGTCGGGAATGTCAAATCAATCTGGTGTTTCGCGGTTATGCCTGGTACGATATCATAATAAGCCAGTTTTTTCACAGATATTTAAAAGAGTTATAGAACGCGGTCATTAATTAGGAATAATGTCAACAAACAATGTTGATCTCGAATACACCTTTTTTTGGTGTATACCCGTAGACCCCACCGCCCGTGACCTCACAGGTGGGATAAGCGGGAATGAATTAAAATAATCAAAAATGGTTCACGTTGACCCCACTGTATTTTTGAGTTATAAAATATTACTCTGCACTTTATTTTTATATTTATCCGTATCTGGCCTGACCGTGGCATCGCCTTCACTTTGGGCCCTATCAGAATACCAGCGCTGTGACGTTTTTTTTTAATGTTACAGCACCATCCTGCGAAAGGAGGGAGCCTTTTGGCCTCGTACGGGACGAGTTTCATTTCTTTTAATTTTTAAATATATATTTGTTTTTTTTTCTGTGTAATTTTTAGACTGTTAATTTTGATGTGTTTGTCCTGTGTTAATAAATGCTTTATCTTTCTTTCTTTCTTTCTAAACATTATATGGGATCGAGTAATGTTAGTACAGTTATGCTAGTTATGGGCAGTACCCTTCTGAAAAGTACTAGGCGGACATGAATCCAAGAAGTATTAATTACAACAATGGGGCAATTTAATAGATCACATTTGACACTTCAACAAAATACAACAACGTATCCTTGTAACGGCTGGCATAAAATATTATTTATTTTTAGCAATTAGAACTGCTCAATTGCTTAACATTTTTCAATTATGATTACATATTTATTGTAATAAAAGAAGGTAACCTTTAATATGATCTGACAGATGTCAAATGTGATTTGATTTTAATTAGTGGTTAAGGAAACATCAACAGCTGTAAAGCCTAAAAATATATATATACCTAATATATATATATATATATATTTGATGGACTCACGTAGATCTTAAGTTACTAATAATAAGCTTAGTTTAATGTAACGTGTCCAATGATGGAGCACGATCGTAGTTTTAGTTTTAATAAGAGCGCGGACACCCACGTCTGCGGTAGAAAACTAACTAAAAAAAAATGTGATCTATTAAATTGACCCTACTCTGTACAACACCGTACCCATACCCAGAATTATTTAAATGCATACCACCTTAGAGCTCATGCCAGCCTGGTACTTTATGGTGAACATATGTGTCATATTATATGCCTCACTGGCAATAAACGAGATCTTATTTCCCGATTGTCGTTTGTAATCAGAACTGTCGTACATGGGGATCGGAATGTCGTCTAATTTCCACTGACATAATTACGGTTTTATTTCATTCCTGCATTTTTCTCAGGATCTTTATAGTGGTAGTGTAGCAGCGTAGTGTGGTCAACGAAACGATGGTTTTGATTTGCCCGTTGACCCTACTAGTGGGGCAAAGCAGAGTGTGGTCAGTGGGAATACACCATATTTTGAATTTCACACACATAATATGTTACCTGATAATGCGGTCGTACTAAATAGACCGTTGTTGCAGCTTCCACACCAATATTTGTCACTACAAGTTTATCTCACACAGGAATGACTTACATTTCCCTATAATCATATTATCGAGGAAAGTATTTTGTCATCCTCTGGAAACAATTTCGGAACCGACGGCTGCTGCTACGGTTCTAATAATAGATGCTCCAAATATAAAATATTAATAAAGATATTTATTTTTCTTTACCTAGAATTGATATCAGAACAAATTGCTACCGGTCACAACCTTGAATTTATTTATATTACATAGCCAAATTTGTTTATACTTCACTCGTAATTACACCTTCAAATAGTAAACTGAAATATACTTTTGAGTACTAATTTTGCACTAAATATCGGGATTTTTGAATTTAGCATAACATCACGCCAGCAATCCCCGAAGAGTAAGGCAGAGGTGTACTCACCAAAACGTCAGTTATGTTTTAGTACCATGTCATAGGAGGCGCCGTGTGAGACTATTACCCATCAAACGGGCACCAGTCCTCAATAGCAGCCATTCCTGGCGGAAAAACCCAATAACAATTTGCCCAACCCGGGAACCGAACCGAGAACCTCATGCTCAGCAGTCGCGATTGCAACCACTAGACCTAAAAGTCAGTCCATAAATTAATGACAAGAATTTAAAAGTTTTAACAGCCTGCTAACATTAATATTGACTGTAACTACTTTAAAGTTCTAAACACCCCAAAGCCCAAAGTTTCTTTAATTAATTTTATTGAAGAATTAATGGACGTCGTCTTCTCGCCTGTATTTGTTTTAGAGGTAGACAGAGTCTTGATTGATGACATTTAGAACAGCTTAACTTATTACAATCACAAAGGGATAAACGATATCACAAAATATCATCTTTATACACCGTGTTTCCGGACGAAATCTATGAATTTCGACAAATCTTTTGTTCATCTGTCATTGAATCGACAAAATGACAGATGAACAAAAGATTTGTCGACTCTCTGTCGTGTCTACGGTGGTCATGCTACGCGGGCTGGGAACCTTCTAGTTACTAGTGGTTGATATTGGGGGTTAAAGAACCACATTTTCTTTGAAATATATATGTTTCTAGTGTTATAAGACCTCCATGACCCGTTTACCATTCAATGCATCGATCAGCACAATGTTTTGAATGAGTTACATTGAGTCTTAACCGTAAAACGTGATAATATTATCCCAAAGAGTTGCTACCCTGCAACAATTTTTGAAGAATGCTTGGTTAACGGCTTTGTCCCTTTACACCTTGTACTTCCATCCTTATCTGAAAGTAACTCTAAATGTATTTGACTAAGTGTATTTGACGGTCTCTTGGCTTTTCGACCTATGTAGTTAAACGAAGTTTAGGTAGGTATACACTCTTTATTTTGTTACGCACGGTCCGTTCGGTATGCAGGTCGGGATATTTCCCGTATTGCGAGCTGCAGACAAAGGCCGATTAGCTTCAGCTGATTTTTCGGTTTAAAACATTGGCATTAGCTTAGTTAACCAATCTAGCCAAGCTTTAGTCACGTTTTGAGCCAATCTACCCGCTGGATTACAGTTTCGTTTACATACTCACGAGTGTATACTTAAAGTATTTGTTTTCTGCACTGATTTTCAGATGAAAAGGTACGAAATGTAACCACCACACAAACCAACTGACAATGTTTTGAAAGGGCTTGTTGCGAAAATTTAAATGTTCGTGCTAGGAGCGAGGTTTCATGAGGTATTATTTAACTAAAAAGAAATGCTAAAGTAACGCTGTTTGTCCATCGATATGTCACCTATGCAACGTGTAACAGAAAGGGTATAGTCATATGAAAGAGTGTGCTACAGACCATCAAACTGAACAACTTTCTCCTACCGACCACCATCGTAATCGCGAAAAAAATTTCAACGGCCCCATTGGATACTAAATTCTAATACCTACTCGACCAAATGTATGAAACAGCTGATTATTTTTTACGATTACGATGGTGGTCCCATAGAGAAAGTTGTTCAGTTTGATGGTCTGTAGCTCACCCTTTCATAGACTATAAACTTTCACTTACACGTTGTATACGCTGTACCGGTTAAAAATACTGATCTGTATTCTATGGGACTTCGCTATCGAATAGCTAACAATAAAAGACTACTTCTTAATGCTAATGATTATATGTATAATTCCGTTCATTGTGTCATTGATTACAACTTACAATGATTACTGTATTAACAGTCTTCTAATCCGGCTATGATAACCTAATACCTACTATCAGATGACTCCAAACTCTGAGCTAGTCTTAGTATTTATGTTTCTTCCATAGACGAAATGACATAATTTCTTTAAATACGTGGAATAAAAAGACCCATCGCATAGCTATTATAGCTACGCATTCTGTCCATCTATCTAAATACAAACATATCTACTACATGCTCACATAAACTCTCACCTTTTCTTGAGGAATAAGCTCCATAGGGTTTAGTAGGAAAGGAACCACAGAAATGCTTTTAAAATAAGTAACTTTTCCCAACTATGTTGGAGTCGGCTTCCCGTCGAACCGTATTCAGCTGAATGCCTTCCAATATTTTACATGGAGCGACTGCCTACCTGACCTCTACAACCCATTTAGTACTGGGTAATGAGATACCCATTGGTAAGACTGGTTGCAAGATTTTCGTGCCACTGACAGCTGGGACCTTCGGCTTAATGTGCTTTCCGACGCATGAAGGAAACTTTGTAATGGGTAGTCTAGTCACCCATAGCCTTTTCCCAACTATGTTGGGGTCGGCTTCCTGTCTAACTGGATGCAGCTGAATACCATTAGTTTACATGGAGCGACTGCCTATCTGAACTCCACAACCTATTTGGTACTGGGTAATACGCGGCGATACCACTTGGTAAGGCTGGTTGTCAGACTTTTTGGGCCACTGACTACCTGTAACGACTGTCAAAGTTGGACAAATGATAGCCGGGACCAACAGCTTAACGTGCTTTCCGAGGCACGGAGGAAACTCGATACGTAAAGGCCAACCTAAAGATCGACCCAAGCGACTGTTATGAATAAGCGAGTAAACAATACATACATATTTAAGTATGGAAGAGTGGAGCTTCCTCAAACTACCTTTTTTGCCTAAAAGAAGGTTCCAATCACTAATTATAGTTTTATTTTTATTTTCACACTCTAGTTTTTGTTTTAACTGGAATACCAATTAAAGTTCAAAGAAAGGGTACCTTAGTACCTTAGTACACAGCTTGACTTAGCTATTTTACGTCTGGCCTGCATTCAAAGTGCTGTCATAATCGACGATAGGTAAGTACGTCCGGCGGCGCTCCCCTGGCAGTAAGCCCCGTTTCCAACTGCATTGGCGGTTCTTTTTATTACGGCGAAAGCTATTCTTGTACACCTCGTACCGGCAAAAATATTGTATTTATCTCTACTTCAGAAATTACTCGTGTGGCGCAATAGTTCGACTACAAGTCTTACCATTGTTATCGTATTACCCAGTATACTAAGCGGGTTGTGGAGGTCAGATAGGCAGTCGCTTCATGTAAAATACTGGTATTCAGCTGCATCTGGTTAGACTGGAAGCCGACCCCGACATTGTTGGGAAAAGGCTAGACAGATGATGATGATGAGACGTCAGTATAAAATTCTAGGTTAACATCTGAAGAAGAAGTTCTAGATTCCGAAGAACTGCATGACTGACTTCCATAAAGGTTTGCGTTAGGTAATGTTATCTATCAATTATTCTGTCGGTATTTTGTCAAAGCCAAACGTACCTTACTTACTTAAACCTAAGCCCGCTTGAAATAATGTTTAGTTTAACGATTATTTAATGTGGTTCCTTCAGAGCTTCCTTATTGTTTATTTATGTTGTTGTGACAGTGAAGAATAAATTGTTTTTTTTTAGTTTCTTTAATCTTTTTGTAAAACAATGTTCAACAAGATTTACATAAGCTTTTAAACAACCGCAACAACAACACAATCTACGTTTATCTTTTCTCCATAAATCACACCATCACGCCTGTGATCTCCGAAAGGCTCGGCAGAGAAGGTACCCATTAGCACACCTCATTTCGCCAGTTATGTTTAAGTCCCGTGTAATAGGGAGCGAACCTTTTACCATCAACCGGGCAAGAGACTAAGACTCCAAGACTGTTACTAAGAAGTTCCTGATGGGAAAAACTGACTACCACTTTGCCCCACCCGATAATTAACCCGGGACCTCATGGTCAACATTTGCGCTAGACTAAACAAACCAGGCAGTCAAAAAAGTCCTTACGGTAGTCGAGTTCATTCTACAATCGTTTAGCATCATTAATCGTGCTGTAAACAGAGAACATGAACACTCTGGAGACGTCGAAAGTTGCGGTGTATCAGTTCAGCAGAACTCGTTATCTCTGACAGGGCAGCCATTTGCAATCCCAAGAGTTGTAGTTTCAGAACATAGTTATTTAAATTGCAATGGACTGTACCTATTACGGAAACCATTTGGATGCCACGCAAGGCGCCATAGATAAATAAATAAATAAATATCGCTGGACATTAAACACACAGCGCCATCTAGTGCCACACTAAGCAAGGCTTGTGTCGTGGACACCAGATAGTTGATATACTACATGTATACTTTTTTGTTTGTAAATACATACTTATTATACATACAACAGATAGATGATGAAAAGACTTTTGGCTGTTGGGATGTAACAAACAGGAGGCCTAATCCACAGATAAAGATAATTAGATATACCCAGATATAACAAGAGCACTAAGAAAAGAGGAAGGATGAGCTCGTGGCTAAATAATAACAACCGCTACGGTCGATCTTTAGGTTAAGCCGTGCTTGCCTAGTTTAGCCCTTGCATACCGAGTTTCTTCCGAGCCTCGGAAAGTTTTATGTTAATTAACTTTAAATAACTTATTAATTTGATGACCAAATATTTAATCTTGGTTTAATTTAATTTGTTTATCTGTTATTTCGTTTTTATTACTATCAATATATTGTGTATAATTTAATTTGATCTCTTGATTTGTTTGTTATGTTTGTAGATCTATTTTGTTTTTAATTTTAACATTCATAATTCACAATTAATTGCAATAATATTAATGTTTAATGTAATTTGAATAAAATAGTGCATGTGGTGTTAGCCTGTAAGTAATTGTTGCACTCATAAATGTATATCGTGTACTTTTAAATGAAATGTATAGTGTAAACAATTGTAGGTTAACCTTAAATAAATAAATAAAAAGCACGTTAAGCTGTTGGTCCCGGCTGTCATTTGTCCATCTTTGACAGTTGTAACAGGTGTTCAGTGGCCCAAAAAGTCTGACAACCAGTCTTACCAAGTGGTATCGTTTTACCCAGTATTAACTGGGTTGTGAAGGTCAAATAGGCAGTCGCTCCATGGAAGCCGAACGCAATAGTTGGGAAAAGGCTAGACAGAATCAGAAGAGATAACGCAAGAGCTCCTACAAGCATGTTATGTTTTACGTGGCTACTGTCGCAGCAAGCTAATTTGTTTAACCTTCCTAACACCTCCCGAGCCACAATTTTACCTACCATTTTGTCGCATATTTGTATCATTTGGCGTACAGACACACGTTTATGTAGTAAAACGTTAAGGGGCCGGCGGAGCACGCGTCGTTCATACTCGTACATACGTAATACTAAAATTATTTGTAATTCAAACATATTCTTAAGGTAGTGTGTATTTATTCAGATTGGATTCCAGAATATCTATGTTCCCAAAAATATATTTTGAAAGGACAATGATATAAAGACGAGATATGAGGAATTTAAAATTTCCATAGAAAACTTATATTTCTCATAACTCTTGTTTAAATCAGTGTCCATTCAAAATATACATTTGGGAACCTAGATATTCTATGATCCAATCGAAATAAATAGATACTACCTTAAGAATATTATCTAATCTGTTATTTACAAATTATTTTGGTATTACGTTTGAACGACGCATGCTCCGCAGGCATCTTAAAATAACAACGTTACAACTCAATGACTTAAGCATGACGACAGTTTCAAAAAATTACAAATCTATTTTGACCGTCAGTTAGATTGTTGAAAAATAATGACCACATTATTTTTTGTTTTTGTAAATCATTGAATATTGACAAAGATAAAACGCATCAAAATTTGGGAGGGGAGGGGGGGGCTCGTGACGTCAAAACTAGCTAAAAATTATACCTAGGCGTGACCTATTTGGAATTTTATAAGCGACGTTTTAATTTACGTAACAAAAGAAAAAAAAAACGGTCAATTATTTTTTAATAATCGACCTGACGGACTCATATTTTTTTTTTGTAGTCTTCCATATTCGAGACATTTAAAGAATAAAAACGTAGTCTATTTAGTACCTTGTTTGTATAGTAACTAAATAGTGCTTATGAGGTCATAGCAGGTAGTTAAAAAGTGGCACGTTTGGTTTTCATACGGATGAATGATGTGATTCTTGCGTAACCTAGGTATTTATTTATTTATTTAACACTTCAAGCACAAAGTAAAGAGGCGGACTTAATGCCAATGGCATTCTCTACCAGTCAACCTTTAGGTGATGCAGAGACAAGCAGTGGTAGGTGTCATTCCCGAAACTTCACTATATATACCTATATACCTGAGGTATCTACTTATATATTTGACCTAAACACAGTAATGGATGATTTCGGGCTGCTGAAATGATGATGATTAAGCGATGCATGCACATGCTGTTGTGAAAACAGAATCCAGGTCGGTATTATGTATATGTCACCGTAAAATTGTCAAACATGTTAAATTGTAATATAACTAGAGAGATTGTAAACTCTCGAAATATTGTCAAACAAACATACTGCTTACAATATAACGCATTATTTTTCGGTAGATTGTAAACTATCGAAGTGAAATCGTATCATTGTGAAATGTATGCGATGGAAGTCAGCTGGCGCGGTGTGCAAGAGAAGAGGGGAAGGAGGGGTCCCCCTTGCCCCATGGTACCACTGTTATGAAAAGATATTCATCATCATCATCATCATCATCTCAGCCGAAAGACGTCCACTGCTGGACAAAGGCCTCCCCCAAGTGTCGCCACATTGACCGGTCCCTTGCAACTCGCATCCAAAGATATTATACCATTCCTAAGAAATACCGATTAATATACCCTAACTTCAAAACACTTTATATATTTCATTAAAAAGCACAGTCGACGGAGCCCCGCTACGAAGGGACCCCCTAACTAACCTAACGTGGGGGTGCCCCAAGTCCCGATTATGACGGCACGGATACTTACGTCGCATGCATTTCACAATATTACGGTTTCACTTCGATAGTTTACAATCTACCGAAAAAAAAGCGTTATATTGTAAGCAGTATGTTCAGTTGACAATATTTCAAGAATTTACAATCTCGCTGGAGAGATTACAATCTAACGTGATTGACAATTTTACGGTGACGTATACTTACCTACTTTAACTTCGGAGAAACGACAAATAAGGCGCTTAGACGAGCTAAATTAGCAACTCTATTTGTGGTGGTTCAAACTTCGTTTGAAATGCTGTTAGAATAAAGTTCTAATCAGCTTGCACTACAAAGTGGTTGTTACGTCAGCCACTGCGGGCCAAATAGCGCGAAATGAGTGGTTTCGATCGATTTACAAAAAAAAAATTGATTGGATTAAAAAACTAAAACAGTATCATGCTAATATACTGTTTGTAGAATTATTTGCCAAAAAATCAGAATGATCGCATGCATATTAGTATGTTTTTTATTGTTTGAAAGATATTTTTAAAGATAAGTCGTGATTTCTTTTTATCGAGCCAAATTAATTGCATTATGTTTTAAAAACAGTATCATGCTAGCATATATCCTGAAGAATATCATATATTTTTGTTCTTGTTTATAGCAGTGAATCATATAGTTTTAGTAATTATAGCTTCTGCCAGCGGCTTCGCCCGCGTGAAGTTTCAAAATTGGGGTTGAGTGAGAATATTATAAACGTAAGAGTAAACAAATATAATAATAACAAATCTCCGAACTGCTAAGCTATCGGGAGTTACACGTGTGAGTCAACTATAAAAGATAGACATATGCTGTCTTGGGATATTTTTTATATAATTTTATGTGGAATATTTCCGTTATACATGATTTCTATGTAGCTTTAACCATTAAGGCTGCACACGCGACGGAAGCTAAAAAAACCAAGTAACTTCTCCCGTTTTCCCAACATTTCCTTTCACTGCTCTGCTCCTATTAATGGTAGCGTGATGAAAAGTATACTATTACCTGCTCAGGAGTATGTAGAATAATTGTACCAAGTTTCGTTAAAATCCGTCGAGTAGTTTTTTTTTCTATAAATAACATACAGACAGACAGACAGACAAAAATTTTACAGATTGCATTTTTGGCATCAGTATCGATCACTAATCACCCCCCGATAGTTATTTTGTAAATATATTTCATGTACAGAATTGACCTCTCTACAGATTTATTATAAGTATATAGATAAAACTCGCATTTAGCTCATGTAATCGCCTTAATGGCTTAGTGCACCTACCACGGTCGAGTAACGCGAGTACCTCGGTGTTCTATGTCACGTCTGAGCATCTTACGATGTAGGTATAACCCATATTATTATGTTCTTCATATGCTTTAGTTCTCGTCGTCGACGACGTCATGTTCTGTCATGCAATGCCGGCCGTGTCGTGGAAATCTTAATTCTTCTTAATTGCATCATCATTGGGGACTGCCGATAAAAGTGAAAACAGGTGGTTGACACCCTGTATAAACGTCGCTCTTTAATATTTGTATATCTACGCCTAACCAATCCTCATCTGCCTACCCTTTTCCTATCTTAGTAGAAGTCGACTTCCAGTCTGACCAGATCCAGCTGAAAACTAGTATTTTACATGGAGCGACTGCCTATCTGACCTCCACAACTCAGTTAGTACTGTGTAATACTTACGGTCCCTCTTTGATAAGACTGGTTGTTAGAATTTCGGGTCACTATGACTACCCGTAACGACTGTCAAAGATCTACAAATGACAGCCGGGGCTAACTGCTTCGACGACCCGAATGGCGTAGTGAAAGTGAGGCTGCCTTACGGTCCTGGGTTTGAATCCCGGTAGGAGCAAATGTTTGTGTGATGAGCATGGAGATTTGTTTCCGAGTCATGGATGTGTTATTATTATGTATAATAAGTATGTATTTACAAACACAAAAGTATATATGAGGTATATCACCTATCTGGTGTCCACAACACAAGCCTTGCTTAGTGTGGCCCTAGATGGCGCTGTGTGTTAATATCCAGCGATATTTATTATTATTGCTTATCGTGCTTCCCGAGGCACGGATGAAACCCGGTATGTGAGGGTGGTCACCCATCCACAGACTAACCTAGACAAGTACGCCTTAACCTAAAGATTGACCCGAGTAGCTGTTTCTATTTAGCTACGAGCTCCTTCATCTCATCTTCGTCTAACTACAATAAAACGATTTATTTTCGTTGAATCCCTGTTTTTAACCGACTTCTAAAAAAGGAGGAGGTTCTCAATTCGGATATTTCAATTTTTTTTATGTTTTGAATTCCCTTTTTACCCGACTACGGCGGACCCAAACGGAATGGTTATGATTTTAGCAGTCTATGTATGTCTATATGTTTGTATTTGCGTTTGTTCCACCGTAGTGCCTAAACCAGTCATCCGATTTTGATGAGTTAGGTGTCAATCGATTCGTGATAATAATAGTCAGAGTAACACAGTCTAAATATTATTCAGAAGTCGTATTTTTAGTGGTAGTACCACACTAATTCTTGTGTAGGTATTAACGATGGGTAGCATTAGCTATTTTCGTACTTTAGAAGAGAATATTTTTACCTGTTATGTAGCGAACACTAGCTGTTACCCGCGGGTTCGTACGCGTCAGGTTCCATAAATCTAATAAAACCACGTCGTGATCTCATTTTGTGCCCAAAAATAATAAAGCTCTCCGAGAGTGTACGGCAGATTCCAATGTTAAACTGTACATCGAAACTTTCCGTATTTACCGTTGGCTTCATTTCTTTACTTAAGTCTAACAAAAGATAAATACCGTACCTACGGTAAGATCACGGTTCCCAGATCTGAGTTTATTTTTCCAAAGAAAATTCCGTAACTTTAAAGAAAATTCCAAAATTTTGTTGAATTTTTGTCATGAAACTAAAATGTATGCTTTGTAGAAATTCTAAACGTTTTATAATTTCCCCACATTCCGGACACACCGCTAAAATGCCGGACGGATGGACACCTGAGGTAAGGTACACGACAGTGGTAAAGAACCAGTAAAAGATGGCCCCCTATTTCATTGAAACTACATACTAGGTCAGCTCAAAGTGTTACCACTGAAGAACGACCTGATTTACCTACACGTGAAAATTATATCCACTAAAATTGTATTGTCTCTCTCTCTCTTCAATCTTTAACCACCCAATCACCACTTTTGGCGGTTTTGTGTAATGGCGGTCCAGTTTCCAGAGATTAGATAGATAGATAGATAGCTAGATTTTTTATATATTATGATACTGTATGCACTTATGGCGTGTGTCAAATAAATGTATTTTCTTATTTCTTTCATTCCAGATCGTCTGCCGACCTAGTTGGTAGTCATCCTTCATTCGTTCGTCCCGTCCCGTCCGTGGTCTCCACTCCAGCACTTTCTTCCCCTGTTTTTCCTTCCATTCCACGGCATATAATATAGCCTGCCTAACACTTTCTCGTTGCTTTCGCTTCTGCTATGTCCGTAAGTCTTATTCGTATCCGTATTTCCTTTAATTGTATTGTATAGGTAACTATTTGTTGGAATTGTTTTTCGGTCTATTTGTATGTTTTTTTTTTGTTAATATATATTAGTTTATTTTATATGCCTATATATGTATTAGTATGTATACCTATTTATGTGTTTTAATTTGGATGCTTATAAATGGTATTTTTATTTTTATTGTACTCTATCACACACAATACTGTCTTATTTTAAGGTTGACTGGTAGAGAGAATGCCTTGTGGCAATAAGTCCGCCTATGTACCACTCTTGTACATGAAGTTTAAATAAATAAATAAAAATTGCAACCTAACAATCATGTCCGTAAGTCTGATTAATGTCCTCAGGGATAACCGGTAATCGATAGGAAAATACCGAAAACACTTATCAGTGCTGGTTTATGTGATACTTAATTAAAATAACTCACAAAAGTTTTCTCGAGGGAAATCTGAAGAATGCGACCTAAAATTGTAAAGGCATTCGTTATTTACCTGTACGTGTTTTGGCGTGTATGTTGTGTTTACTTGTACGTAAACATTTTCATGTTGAGTCCTTAGGGTTGATTCGAACTGATGAAAATACAATACTGGGTTTTTCATTATCTACGAATATAACCCAATTCATTTTCGTAAACAAAACACCTTTAGTTTATTGCTTTTGCTTTTTGTTGGCACCCGCACCGAAGTATATAGTAATTGATATTTCAGAATAAGCTGTAATATCAGGTAAAACACAACTCTGTTTTTTGTTCATAATTTACTGTATTTGTACAATCATCTTCCTAGCCTTTTCCCAACTATGTTGGGGTCGGCTTCCAGTTTAACCGGATACAGCTGAATACCAGTATTTTACATGGAGTGACTGCCTATCTGACCTCCACAACCGAGTGATTACTGGGTAATACGATACCACTTGCCGCCCCCAAGTAAATTGGGATCCCTTATCCCAGAAGATTAATGATGATGAATGGCATTTTCCTTTAAAAGATACAATAAGACATTTTAATTTAGATTAGGTACCGGTTACATTAAAGCATGAACGGATAAATCCATCCATAGTTGGAGTAAGTTATTAAAATTTCGTTTATTTTTGTACATTTCTGTACATATTATTTACATTTTTAAATATTCTAATATAAAACTATTTAAAAAAACATTTATGAATATAAAGAATAGTAGCCCAACAGTGCTGGGAACAGGGTCCGAGCTGCCGGTGGTCAGGGTTCTTGAGAGAGGAACCTTCTGACAACACGGACCGTGTCAAGAAGTACTGCTTTCTGAATCAAGCCCTTGATTCAGCTGCCAAGCGAGAGCCTCCTAAGATATTGGTGGAGGCTCTTGGCTTTAAGCCTTAGCCGACACGAATATCGGTACTAGCGTCCCATATTAATTATAATAATCATTACAAAAATAATATATTAGTGTATTTTATTGAAAGCCAATATTCAGTTTCTATTTCTATTTCTGTTATTTAAAATGACATTACTAGTCGACTTGAATGAATTTCTAAGGAGGAAACTGAAAAGGAAGTAGAGCATTTCCCTCGCGCACGAATCCCGGAATTCTTTAAAACAATATTACGTAAAGCCGTGAACTCGTGATATGATTTTTGAATAGGAAATCTTTGTAGGGATGTCCTACATTTTTTCAATAGTAAACAGTGAACGAAGGAATCTAAATATAAGTTGTTGTTCTTGATATACTAACCAAATTCATTTATTTTCTTATGGTGACTATTCGGGATTTCTAGTACGGAAAAAGTTTTTAACGAATCGAGCATAACTCATTTTAAAACTAGAGAACCTCTAGAATTTAGTTGTTAATTTGATTTTCATAATGAAGAAACCTGTATACAGACTGGAAAAACGTTTATAGAAAAATGTTTAAAGTAGGTATTAAACCCATTGGAGGATCCATTGGCGAATGGCAAAAGATGCTCCGAAATAGTTGTTTTCTAACGTCAATGGATAAGGAGTTATTCTGCCCTCTAATTGTCAAAATAAGAGGAGGAAAATTTTGAAAAAATGTGAGTTTGTATGGATTGAATAGTGTGGGGTTATAGAGATATTTACAGTAAAGTTCTTACATTAAAACATGTATTTCAAAACAAACTTGTGAACATTTTGGAACTTTGACGGAGATATTAGAATATCTAGTAGGTTAAAATGAAAGTTGTGAAAATACTCTTAAGGGGCCTGAGGAACATGCGTTTTTCATACAAACGTAATACCAAAATCATTTGTAAATCCATGGATTCCCAAACACATATTTTGAATGGATACTGATTTAAACAAGAGTTATGAGAAAAATAAATTTTGTATGGAATTCCTCATATCTCGCCTTTATATCATTGTCCTTTCAAAATATTTGTTTGGGAACATAGATATTCTGTGATTCAATCGAAATCAAATCAAAATCAAAGCATTTATTTCAAGTAGGCCAGTTACAGGCACTTTTGAATTGTTGAAACAAAAATGAACACTTAAAGTAGCTACAGTCCCAGTCACAAGACATAAAAACTGTGAAAGTACTGTAGTTGCCCATTCCCTAGCGTAGATCTCTATGGAGAAGAAAAATACACACTACCTTAAGAATATGTTTGATTTACAAATTATTTTGGTATTACGTTTGTATGAACTACGCATGCTCCGCCGGCCCCTTAAGAGTATTTTTACACCTTTCATTTTAACCTACTTGACCTAGTATTTTAATCTATTCATTGGCGAGAAGCCCTGCCTGGTAAACGGAAACTATCCCACCAGAACGAACTTCCGGATAATTTGTCTTTGCCCAGGTCTACCTGTATGCATATTGAAATCCATGGGAAGTTACCTATATTAACTTTTCCATTTATATTACGAGCATGCATGCGTATGGCTTAAGTATTTCAAAATGTTAG
The DNA here is from genome assembly GCA_916618015.1 of Xestia c-nigrum. Taxonomy (NCBI): domain Eukaryota; kingdom Metazoa; phylum Arthropoda; class Insecta; order Lepidoptera; family Noctuidae; genus Xestia; species Xestia c-nigrum. The sequence goes on along the minus strand of OU745259.1, from coordinate 9,931,816 downwards.
TCTGTGTAGAATCTTGAAGGAAAATTGATAAAATTCATTTATACTATTTCTATAAGCGTGTGTTACTTACGTAACAAGTTCTAAATATAAATAAAACTTCTTTTTATTTTTTCATTCGAAACAGGGCGGTGTTTTATTCTACGGGATTTGAAATCTGTTTATTTTTGCAGCAAAGTGTATGTGAAACTTATATTCGTAATCTGTTAGGTAGGTAGCAGGTACTCAACGAATGATTTGCATCAGTTTTTAAACAAAAACTATTGTATGCAAAGTACAGGCTTGTAAACATAACGCTATAGTTAATGTCTGAAATAATGTTAAAAAAATATCTGGAAGACCAACTTTTCTTTAGTTTTTAAACCATATAAATATTGTAAATACGCAACCGAATACCTTTGCTTACCAAAATATTTAGCCATTTGAAACAAAAAATAACTCTTAAAATAGTTACCGTTCTAAAACAGTTTAAACTAAACTCGCTCATTATCATAAATATGCCGAAACTTTCAATTCCCATTGAGAAACAAAAAGAAACATTTCTGCTAGTTTTCCATCGTCAAAACTATTCACATAAACGCTCTATAAGAACCGGCGCTTCATAAAAATAATTGTTTGGCGAAACAAGAACCGCGAAATTCAATGTTTACAAAACAAATAATAGATTACAAGATAACAAAAAAAAATGAATACTTACAATGTGTTCACAAACATTGGTTATCAGAGTAAACTGGTAGATTGTTTTATTTGTCAACGGATTGGGGACGCGAAAATGAAAAATCTTTTCGTCACGAGCGTATAGTTCGCGGCTCGCGATCGCTCGGCGCGGCGCGTCACAGTGAACTGACTACCTCGTACCTAGCACCAAGCCAGGCCAGATCTCGTCACTTGAAACTATCTTTATCGGCACTTCGATAGCTTTGTAACAAGCTCCAATGAAAGCCTATCCATAGCGCTGATAGTAGTGATAACATTGACATTACAACAAACAGCTTTTACCAGGAAAATTGTTTGTTGGCACAATTATTCAATTTTGATTGCATTTTGATACCATCATTAGTTCAGTCTACGTTGCTGATTGCGGTGAGTTCTTACGGCTTATTAATTAATTACTATCGGAAATTAGCCGGATGCTGAATTAAATTAAAACTACGTCATATTTAGTTGATGAACAATTTTGTGCCAATCGTTTGAATGGTAATGTTAATTTTGTTTGTGCGTAATAGGAATGTAATTAAGTATTTGTTTAATGCGATGTTTTTAACCGATAATGTAATTTAGACAGCAATAGGCACTCTTGCAATACGTAACACTCGATGGTCATCGGTTGAAAATATGTTTTTCCAAACATTGCATGTGCGCTCTACATACTTCCACTCGCTGTGAAACGGCCTCACCCACTTTACACAGATTTCATTGAGATTTTTCTGTTTACTCAAGCCGTAAAGACAGGGAAGTGTATTTTGATTGAAAATGATTAATTACTGAGTAAACAAACACTGTCAGCGGCAGCTCACAATACATTTTGAGTGAAACGATAACGCGGAGCGGAGCTCTGTGAGCAAGAAGCGAAAAAGAAAAGCGGAAAAGGTTATGTTGTAGTAACTTTTAATGTTGGTTTTCCGTGACTTGGACGCTTTGCATCATTACTAGATTACTGAACCCACACATTTTCCCTGTTTGGTGGTCTTTTCGTTTGCTTGCCATTTAACCTCAGTTGAACTGAGGAATCATTCGAAAATTGTCAGCCGTGCACTGTTTAATTTATTTTCAAATAAACATGAGGTACGTTGCGTTGCTTGGGCCCTGTAAGATTTCCACGTAAATCAAAAACATTTTTAGGTTCCTTGAAAAAAAGCAGCATGTATAGACTGGCCAGTAACAATTTGACACTTCAGCCCCGTATTTCACAAACGCTCGAAATGAGTTTCGATTCGACAAGTCGTATGTCTATTCTTTTTTGGGATAACGAAAACGAGCGAGATAGACATACGACTTACCGAATCGAAATCGAATCGAAGCGTTGTCAATATGGGGTCAGGACACACAATTTTGGGTATCCTGATTTTCTGTACACTTTCGATATTAGAGCAATTGGTTCATAGACTATTCATAATTAGGTAGTACTTTACCCACAAAAATGTCCTCCAGAGGTGAACTTTTAATGGCACAGGCACTAACTACTCGTACACTCAGCAAAAGAGTTAGGTATGCAGACTAGAAATCTGCTAACGGCTATTATAAATGTAAAAGTCTGTAAAGATCGATTTTTTTTATTCTTTCACGCAGAAACTACTGATAGGATTTGGATAAAATTGCGAACCGATTGATTATAACCCTTTTCCGTTTATAATAGTACTAAGAAGATTGCTAGCCTGTAAACCTAACTGTTTTGCTGACTGTACATGCTATTGCTGCTGCCACTTAAGATCGCAATAGCGGTCACTGAACTCACTGACCCACCTACATCATCATCATCATCTCCTAAATATGTTGGGGTCGGCTTCCAGTCTAACCGAATGCAGCTGAATACCAGTATTTTACATAGAGCGACTGCCAATCTGACCTCCACAACCCAGTTAATACTGGGTAATACGATAACACTTGGTAAGACTGGTTGTCTGACTTTTTGGGCTACCTGTTACGACTGTCAAAGATGGACAAAGGACTGCCGGGACCAACAGCTTAACGTGCTTTCCGAGCCACGGAGGAAACTTGGTATGTAATAGGTGTTCACCCATCCACAGACCAACCTAAGCAAACACGGCTTAACCTAAAGATAAAGAATGGCCCGAGTGACTGTTATTATTTAGCCACGAGCTCCTCATCGACCCACCTACATTTATTAAATTTCTTAACTTTGAAATTAAAAACCAAATGGAAACAAAAGTTGTACTACTGAATGGTGTATCTGCATTCGCACGAGACCGGTCAATGTGGCGACACTTGGGAGAGGCCTATGTCCAGCAGTAGACGTCTTTCGGCTGAAATGATGATGATGATGAACCTCGTCTATGAACAGCAAACCTCAAACATACATAATGGAACTGTTATTTTGAACGACTTAAACCAAACACATCAACAGTGACGTCATCATAATTCTGAAATATGACCCACAACGAAAACGGACTAGGTCTAAACATTTTCAGTGTCAAATGATAGCTGTTACGTTGACATGGTAAATACTTTCAGTGAGTTATTACAGAGACTGATAGCGCCACCTGATGTTGGTGCTATAGTGACGTCACTCATTTATTTTATATGATAAGCGGTGTACACATGAGTGAATATTGTTTCGTTTGGTAGTTTTAAGGCCCCTACTCAAAGCACTACACGTAGGGCCTTGCCTGCAGGGACACTACCAATCGTATTGTGTGTATGCATGCAGGGCCGATATTTTGAGGCCCTGCGGCAGGGTGTACAATTAAAATATCGGCCTTTAGACAGTGCAAAGACCGGCCAGAGACAAAACCGTTTTGTCTGTTGTGTAGTTTGTTTTCTATGATTTTGATATTTGTTTGTACTCGTAAGCTTTAAGGTCGTGGCTCACTTGACAAGCACCGCACCAGCACGGCACCAGCACAGCTCCTGACCGGCGCCGCCTCGAATATAGGCTACGGCGCGCGGCCCGCGCGGCGCAAGCGAGGTGTAAGCACGCGGTCCCCTCGCTTGCGCCGCGCGGTCGCCTCGCTTGCGCCGAGCGGGCCGCGCGTGGTCGCCCAGCTTGCGCCGCGCGGGCCGCGCGCCGGCCGCGCGTGGTCCACTCGCCGTCCGCAAGGCGCAAGCTCGCAGTCCGCGCGCTGGTAGTAATAGTCCGGGAGGTAGCATTGTTTTTTAGGGAATTATCTCTAGTAATTATATTTTGTGGATTCGTGGTTTAATTTTTCTTTCCATTGCAGTTCTGAAATTTTTTAAAGTTCAGTATATTTAAATTATTTTATATTTTATAGTTTCAGCCGGTGTACTGTAACGATTGGTTACAGACCGAACGACTGACTGACTTTATTAGGGTTTTTTATTTGCACCGCTACCTCCCGGACTACGAGCTTGCTGTCACCGCGAACACAATTGTAAGGCATTTGTGATTGAACACGCGTAGGACTTGTACGTTGTCATAATGTCTCGGTTTACAAGACAATTATTGAGACGCGTTAAAAATACTCCAATAATATCAACTATACGAGTATGCACGATGAACTGATCTGCGTTTTTAGCCACTTGCATATTTAGCTCAAAAACACTATACCTTCACTTATTATTTATTTATATTTGTATTCAGGAATGTCTGACTCAGGAACAACAGATGTATTTTAATAAATGAGAGACAGGTGAATGATTTGTGATCTTTTATTCGTTCAGTTAAACCTGTCATTCATTCAATAAGCGCCACAAGAGCTTTAGTGTTGTATTAATTATTAGTTGCAGCTGCTGTAGCGCTTGCATGCTACTAATATAAGTTCTAACGGAACTGTAGGTTGCAAAAAGTTGTGCCCCTTTGGCTGCAAAGCGGCTACATGAGGTCTGCAGTGCACGCTCTAGCACTTGAGCTTGGCGCTTTGGGAATAATCGGATTGGCTCCAGAGCTCTTAAGCAACTAGTTTGTGTTACTTGGGTGTCAACAAGCTTTCGATTTGTACTGAATTTCACATAACTCGGGAGTCTTATCATAATAGTAATGGTTTTTATGCATTGCAGCATCGTGACCAATTATATATATAGATATTATCTGGGAGTCTAACCGAACTAGGTCTAGTGTCGTGGGCTCTTTAACTAAATTTGTAACTGGCCATACATTAAACAAAGAGTACCCACTACGTGGAGAAGCACGACGGCGCAGTGACGTTGTTTCGCGGGCCACCCGGCGTCCGCGCGCGGTCCCCTCGCTTGCCGCGCGCGGTCTCCTCGCTTGCGGCGCGGCGCCCGCGCGCGGACGGCGCGCGGTCCCCTCGCTTGCGGCGCGCGGGCCGCGCGCGGATGCCGCGCCGCCCGCGCGGCGAGGCGTATGGTAGCGGCAAGCGCGTTGACCACCCGCCGTAAGCTTTTTCATATGTACATTCAAAAAAATGTTATGCGACACACGATTTAATGCTCTAATTTGAATGGCAAGTAAATTGCTGGGTTGGAGCGGTGCTGGTGCGGTGCTTGTCAAGTGAGCCACGACCTTTAGTGTGTGACACTGAAAACTTCCTTTTCCCTTTATTTTTCTTCTTATGCTTTGCGGTTTGGTCGCCATAGCCTGGCGCGTTATTATTACTAAGTTTTAGATTCTAACTTAAAAGTTATTTTAAATTAATTAATTTGCTTTGAGTTATTAAAAACGTTTCGTATTCGTATTCGTTTATTTGCATTCCACAAGGTAAAAACATGGTGTTAACAAAAGGCTTAGAGCTAAGAACCGTTGTAGACCCTGTCAGGGCACAGCAAAATCTAATTCTTACATGCTAAAAATTAAAATGTACATGAAAACGAATAATTAGTTAAACAAAAAGAAAAATTAGATAAAAATAATCAAATAAAATGTCAAAATATTTAAAGTGTGAAGATAAAATGTCAGTCGTAATAGTAACACAGCCAAAATTAAAATTAAATTACACATAAAAAAAATATTATATAAAACTCACAAAACAATAACATACAATTAACAAACATATTTATTTCATAATTAGATAAACAAAACAAGAAAAATAAGATAAAAATTATGAAATATAAATGTCAAAATACTTAAAGATAGAAGTTAAAATATCAGTCGTAACAGTAACACAGCCAAAATTAAAATTAAATTACACATAAAAAATAACAAAATAATTAGGTACTTATTTAAAACTCACAAAACAATAACATACAATTAACAAACATATAATTAATAAAATCTATCATCAATCAATTGACAGCTCTGACATTTTTCATCTGCCATCATTTTCAAACTAGGACCGCGGTCCATTCATTGAGGTCCATTCAGACTAAACAAACACCCCTCTATATTATGTTGTAGACAAATCAACTCAACATGCAACCCACACCTATTAAATTTGGTATAACTTACCTTCATCATTTCAGCTGAAAGACGTCCACTGCTGGACATAGGCCTCCCCCAAGTGTCGCCACAGTGACCGGTCCCTGGCGACTCGCATCCAACGGATTCCCGCAACCTTCACCAGGTCATCGGTCCACCTAGTGGGAGGTCTTCTAACGCATCGTCTTCCGGTTCGCGGTCGCCACTCCAGAACTTTTCGGCCCCATTGGCCATCCGTTCTGCGAGCAATGTGACCTGCCCACTGCCACTTAAGTTTGGCAATTCTTCGGGCTACGTCGGTGACCTTGGTTCTCTTGCGGATGTCTTCATTTCTGATTCGATCACGCAAGGAAACTCCGAAAATAGCCCTCTCCATTTCCCTTTGGGTGATTTTAAGCCTTTTGATAAGACCCATTGTGAGCGACTACGTCTCGGTCCCGTATGTTATATCGCTGGCAACACACACTGGCAACTTACCTTACCATACTCAAAATACGCGCTTTACCAGCCCGTTACACAATGCAATAGATATACCTTTTTTTTTTTTTTTTTTTTAGGATGGGAAATCATCAAATGACTTCTCCCACTCTGGGCGGAGCGGGAGGGAGTGTCAGACTCTTACTGACTAAAACCCATCCATGTTCCTTCCTCGCCCTTTATGTTCCGGGGCCGCGGTATCTCTTTCGAACAGGCCCGCAACCCCGGCAGGCTTCGGCCCTTGCGGGCCCCTCTCCTTTTGCTGACATCTCTTTGAGGCGCGCGTGGAACACGAACGCGCCGTCGACACGGCCTGTCGTCGTCGTTAGACGGCCGGACGGCCAGCTATTGCCCATAGCCAGCCGTCCACAGGCCCGCATCTACGGTGGCCGGTAGCCACCACGTGGCCCCCGACGCCCGTTGCGTCTCCCGCGGCGGCCGGGAAGAGAGGATCTCTCCCTCTCTCGTTCCGCCACCTCCTTCGCTAGCATCACTGCTTCGCAGAAGGAGGCGACGGCTTCCCATTCCGTCTCGCTCCGGACCATGGATTGAACCAGGGCCGGACGCGAGAGGTCGCCGCCGCCGATCGCCGCCACGAGGACACGGCGGAGCTCTGCCCACGCAGGGCAGACTTCCACCGTGTGCTCCACCGTGTCCTCCGGTCGATCCTCGCAGTGGAGACACCCGGGCGATTCCTCCCGCCCGATTCGGTGCAGGTACCTCCCGAAACATCCGTGTCCGGTGAGGACCTGCGTCAGGCGGAAGGTGAGGACGCCGTGGCGCCTCTCCAGCCACTCCTCAAAGAGGGGACTTACCGCCACTATCGTGGCGTGCCCTATGCAATAGATATACCTTACAAAGGTTAGGTTTCATATTACAACAATCAAACTGAACCACTTCCTCCATGGGACCACCATCAAAATCATGAAAAAAGTCACCCGTTCAGTACAAAACATCAGTACCTCATCATCATCATCATCAGCCTATTAATGTTTCCACTCAGCTGGGACACAGGCCTCCTCTCCATCAGAGGGAAATACCTACTCTACCCAAATGTGAGGGACAGCTGATTTTACCATCCATTCCATTACATGGAGAAAGTTGATCAGTTTGATGATCTGAATCACACCCTGATATACAACCTTTCTGGGACACGCTGTATAGAGAATGTCGATACCACTTTACAAATTGTATCTATGCTACCGAAGTAAATTACTTGCTGGGTGTACAATTAGTGTAGGAAATTACAGTGTACCGGAGTATACTTACTTGGGCATGCGGAATCGTATTTTCGTCCCATCCAAAACCCGGGAAAAACCGGTTTTACTGTAGGACCGAAATCGGATTCCGCACGCCCTTTTTTTTCTTAGGATGGGAAATCATCAAATAACTTCTGCCACTCTGGGCGGAGCGGGATTAGTGTCAGACTTTTAGTGACTAAAACCCATCCATGTTCCTCCCTCGCCCTTATGTTCCGGGGCCACGGTATCTCTTTCGAACAGTCCCGCAACCCCGGCAGGCATTCCGCAAGCCCTAAGGCCTGAATTCTGGTCGCGCTAACAGTCGGTCGCGTACAGGTTGTCGTGACGTCAGCGAGAACAAAATACGACTGTAGCTGACGTCAGCGTCGTAGTATGATGCTATATAGAACACAGTGTATACTCGTACGCGACTACATGCGCGACCGACCGTCGGCGCGACAAGAATTCAGGCCTAATACGTACCTAGTTTGCTCAACGTGTTTTAATCGGTAGGTTGTTTATCTTGTTGGCAAAAGATAAAAGGTATGAATGATCGGATTTGACATTGGTTGTAGCCACCTTACTATTACCGTACTGACCTTGACTTTTTATAGATTATTCCCCCCCTCCCCCTTTTGTTATAACTCTTTTATCGCGACGATCAATCAAGTTGTAGTCCACGGCTGGAGATGGGCCCTTTTCAATTGACTTTAGAATAGTTATTTGTTGGTGCAGGTTCTGGTTACAAACCCGACTGCTGAGCTTGTGGTCCTGAGTTCGATTCCCGGGTCGGGCAAAATGTTTTTTTTTTCATTTTTTTTTCGATCTAGATTTTTTTCAGTTGCCGGTCGATAGACTATAAGCTCGTCTTATAATACATGGCGTAACCTCAGATTACTATTACGTTGGCGTATCTGTGTACTTACTTACATAATAATCAATTTTTCAAACACTGTTTTAATGAAGCTATCACGGTTCACAACTAAAAAAAGAAAAAACCTCAAAAGTAATAACAATTACGGAAGATATCTCGTAATTGACATTTTAAGTTTATCCATTTTCGTTCCCCCGTGTTCATTAACAAAATTATAGCAATAATGTATATGTTACCGTAAAATTGTCTAATAAACAAAATGTCAAATGAACATACTGCTTACAATATAATAATGCTTTATTTTTCGGTAGATTGTAATCTACTTTCTGTTTAACGTTTGGTATGGGCGCGTTAATATTAAAATGCTATTTGTCATCGGAAAAAATCAATAAATCCATTTAACCACTTTACAAAAAAGTGCTATACAAAACCATAAATAAATTAAATTTACTGATTTATTTAAATACAATTTACTTATATATTTCAAAGCTCTACCGCATTATTATTCAAGAACGGTGTTCGATTTATCCAATAACTGCTTTTTAAACGAATCAATTTCCATTGTATCTATGTAACATTCTCCTTCTGTTGGTACGGCAATGGATTTCACGTTAATAAAACATTACATTCCACACAGGAGTTGATTACACATATACAGGGGTGGAAGTTAGACCCCTTTCCACCCAATGGTAAAAAATGGCAAAAATACAAAAATTTTCAAATTTTTTCCTCAAAATTTTTAATTCAAATAACCAAGTTTTTGGTTTTTTATTTCACAAAACAATTAGTTTTCACGAAATTTGGTGAAAACTTACCTTTTTATGTCCCGAGCAAATTGTAATTCTTTGAGTATTTTTTTTTCTAATTTTGACTTAATTATCGAAAAACCACCGTCATTTTCCTTTCATTTTTGTTACATTCTTTACCATTTCCAATGGGTTTCATCCTACTATGTTTTTTTCGTATTCAAAAGTTATCTCCACTGGTTTACCCACAAAAAAGGAATAAAGGAACATAATCGGTTCCCGAGAAGAAGAATGACAAATCTCGTCTGTCCGTAAGTTCCAAATTGTCTTCTTTGGACTTTTCCTGTCCCATGAGCCACATATATTATAGTTCAGAGCGATTATTTAACTATGGTTTTTTTTGTGGTCAGTGAATGTCATGTGTATACTGATAACAATATACACCACCAATTCCTTGGCCAGGCATGGTGATTAGAGCATTATCTATATCCATATCATTTTTTTACGGACCACGATCATTCATTGTAGACATTCGACCAATTACGATGTCCAAAATAATACTAATGAGCATTTGTACGCCTAACAATTCATTCATTAATTCCTGACAAAACCCTTGGAACGATATTGTGATGTCCTGCAATAGTAAACAATGCATAATTACGACAGTCATAGCTTTTCATTGAATTAATTGAATTCTCCAAATTGTGCCTATGTACAGTGCCGACCAAAAGTCGATAGGCAATCTCACAAAGCAATAGCTTGACGTTTAGTTTGACTTACGACCTTCTACTTTCAACAAAATAGATATTGTCAGCAACTAGTTGTAGTTCATAATTTCAATGCCAATATCTAAGACATGATGGCCTAGCGGTTGGGCCCGTCCAAAATTAAGAGTGAATCAGTAAGCCGTGAGTTCAAATCCCGCACAGTTACTTTTAGACTTTTTGTAAGTTTTTACTCTACAGAAATATTATATTCTTTAACTTGTTTGCTTTGTTCACACATTTCGTAAAGTTAGGGAGGTAGATAGAAAAATAAGTCAAGAATTTTGTTAGATTTCTGTGAGGTAGACATGAATTTTATGAATATTTTAACTTGATCGGAATGAACTTTGTCGTTTGGTTGTAGTCATACATAATACACAATATAATGTGGTAGTTGATGGTCAGTGACGTGTGGTTTAATAGATAGCGATATTGTTGTTGGTGTGATTCTTAAAATGCGGGCAAATATTAATATTAAGGCGAGGGCGACTATTATCGCGAATTATCCGCGCTTCATAAAAGTGGCCTTAATAGAACTGAATGTGAGTATTATAATTATTTATGAATTGTAACTTAAACATTAAAAATTAAAAACGAATGGGTATTATAAATTGTTCATTTATTTGGTGACCTGTGGTTTACTTAATTCGTTGTTTTTTTTTTTCAAACTATCATGCAAGATAAATAATTAGTGTTTATTATTGGATTTATAAATGCAGAGTGAATGAAGTCACTTTAGTATTTATTACAGCTGCCTAACATCATTTTTTTTGTTTAGAGAAATGCAGTAAGTCTCTGGATCAAAAGGTATGAGGAAGAAGGGAGCCTTGCAAGTAGACAGAGAAGTGGAAGGTCGTCGCTTATTAGCGAAGCGCAGCGACAATATATCGTGGGCGAGTATGAAACCAATGGTTTCACACCTACAACACACTCGGAGTCACCGCAAACTGTTCGCCGTGCCGTCCACGCTGAAGGCTTGCATCACAGAAGATCAGCTAAAATGCCCTTCTTGACAGAAAGACATAAAGAAGAACGATTACGTTTCGCACGGGAATATTTAGACTTTGACTGGATTACTTCCATTTTGTTCCGGTTCGCGGTCGCCACTCCAGAACATTTCGACCCCATCGGCCATCCGTTCTGCAAGCAATGTGCCCTGCCCACTGCCACTTAAGTTTAGCAATTCTTCGGGCTACGTCGGTGACCTTGGTTCTCTTGCGGATGTCTTCATTTCTGATGCGATCACGCAAGTAAACTCAGAGCATAGCCCTCTCCATTGCCCTTTGGGTGACTTTAAACGTCTACTTGACTGCATTGAAAATAATGGGGGTTATACAAAATATTAATCCCTAATGTTCTAGTTTTAATTAGACGTGTTACAAAATGTTTAGCGATATTAATAATTCCTAAATTGAGGTTTAGTTTCAATCTTCTTTTCTTCAGGAAAATGAACACTTAAACTATAACCTCAATATGAGTTACATTTATTGTGACGTCACATAAAAAACATATTCACGAAGTATAAATTATGTATTAGTTTTCAGTAAGCAAGTTCTGTTGAATACCGATAGATAGAAGTGGGTATCAACAATTATATTTGTGTGATTAGAATATCCTTGTTATGTTAATAAAAAATGACTTCAAAGTGGGTATACAGATACACAAAAAAATCTTATGAACGGTTACAAGAGAACTTCTTATATCTAGGTAGGAATGTGACGTTACAAAACTTATTAAAGTTGTTAATTATATGAATAAATGAAACGAATAAAACAATTTTTGTTATCTGTCAGCACGACTTTTTTTTCCACCTTCCAACACCGAAAAAATATTCCACAATCACATAAATAGTTATGATGGGTTATTAACTTATATTTAAATCTTTATAAAAATAAATAATGAGCATGAACCCATTTCAAAATAAATACCTAAGTAAATAGTTTTTGCATAAAATACAAATATTAATAAAAGTGGTTACAAAAAAAAAAACCCATATTATGTAAACAGGATTTGAACTCAAGACACGTTGATCGTGAACCCTCTGCTTAACCTAAACAGCTATCAACACCTGGTGGTTATGGTCGAATTTTAGCTATCCAATGCAAATACGATCATGCGTTTGCTGCGTGTATAACAAAAGAGACGGTAATATATATCTTTTTGTTTCGTGGAGAGCGACGCGACAGCTTGCGACAGTAGGCGACTCTGTAGCTGTGGTGTGCGTAGGTACTGTATTGAGACAGCTTACACATACAGCTGCACGGACGCTCGCCCGTGCGTTCACAGCAATATGATCCTTCGCGTGCCTGTGAACTTATGAACGCTTACTGTACCTTAAGGAATCCGAATTCACATGGCGATGACTATGTCAATTGTCAATGACATAGTTGCGGTTGGTGACACAACATTGCATTATTTCAATGAAACCACTAATTCATTGACATTGAATTTAAAACTACCAGTGTATGGCAGGAGAATATTAAATGCATGGTTCATCATTTTCCATGTATGGTACGATTTTAAAACTGTCATCGCGTACCCTGTGTCGTGTAGCCGGCCTTTCCATACAGATAACTGACTCTTGGTTAGTTTAGCATCATTTAATGATACTTCTGTGTGTTGTGCAATGTCTTTTGTGTGTTTATCTGTCTACCTAGAGATGTATCTGTCTAAAAAGAACTTTACATCATTTGCGGTCTGCCTACACATAACCCAACATGTCGGGGTCGACTTCCAGTCTTATCAGATGCAGCTGAATTTGACATGGAGCCAATGCCTATTTTACCTCCACAACCCAGTTAGTATCCTAGGCGTCGAACTTACCAACCATGTACGCAACACCACACTGCGCTCCAAAACACAAATCACTGACGTTGCTCAAAAAGCCGCCAAGTTAAAGTGGGACTGGGCTGGCCATGTCTGCCCTATGCCTGACGAGCTGTGGGCCAAAATAACCACAATGTGGAGCCCTGACACAACCAGAACCCAGAACCAAGAGATGGCGGGATGAGCTAGACAAAATCAACGACCAGTGGCCCACATTAGTCCATTGGTCATGGAGAGAGGCCTTTGCCCAGCAGTGAGATGACACAGGCTAACCAGTAACAGTAACCCAGTTAGTACTTGGTAATGCAATACCCTCTAGTAAGACGAGATGTCAGACTTTCGAGTCACTGAATACTTAACGACTGTCACAGACACAGTAAGGCAGGAAACTCAGTAATGGGTGGTCACCCATCCACGAGCCAACCTAAGCAAGCACGGCTTTACCTGAAGATGTACTCTAGCAGCTGTAAATAGCAAGTCACGAGCTCCTCCTTCCTGGCTGTAAATTCTTAACTTTCAACCACCTGTTGTTTGTATAATGAAAATTCCTATCAAATACCTCACAAATTCAAATTAGTCGTTAATTAATCCCTCGAAAAAATTTCATTATTTTGGCAAAGTATAAATTGGTTTTCTTGAGAGGTTCTTCCTTATATAGTGGTTTTGTGGTTGAATTTTAGGGTTCTGTACCCGAAGGGTTACCAACGGAACCGAATTACTGAGCCTCCGCTGTGTGTCCGTCCATCTATCTGTCCGTCTCTCGAGCTGTATCTCATAATAGGTAGACGGTTAAATGTTAACAGAATGTGTATTTCTGATGCGGCTATAACATCATAATATTCCGATTTGTGTCACTTGTTTAAATTTAGTTCTTTAATTAAATATTCTTCTTACCTTTGTATAGACTTTTTTACCTATTTGTGAATGAGTGCACATTGTAGGCTTTTTCCCAGATGCTGTTTAACTTTTGTTAAAATTCCTTTTGTTTTACATTTTTTGAATGTGAAGCAACGACCTATTGTCGGGCCTACGCTGTCCCCCATACCTTAGTACTAATGCTGTAATGTAACATAATAATATTGTAATACCAAATTATTTGAAAAGAGTAACCATGGAGTTTCTTGCCGGTTCTTCTCCATGGAATCGGCCAACGCGAACCGTGCACCTTTTTCGACGTTTTATAAGTGCCCATCTAGGCCTATGTGAAATAAAATATTATGATTGTGAATATATTATAATAATAAGTTTAAAATTAAAGGGAGCTCTACTACCGTGGTACGGAATCCTTTTTTCGCAAGTTCGACTCCCACTTGCCAGTTTTGAAGTGTAAAGTTAGTCTAATTGCTCGTTTTATTCCTAAATCACTTGGAAGTTACCATAAACACTCTTGTTTCTAACACTTATGACACATACATGCAAATCACCCTCAATTACAATTTTATGTGTTAACAAATCTGTCTAGACATCAGTTACTAAGTTAATCTGAAGATTAACTCTAAATATAATGTATGGATACATCAGTCATTTATATTCCTGGCTGGGTATTAAAATAAACTCAAAGGAGGATGGTTTATTACGGTGCAATGAGCTTTAGCGTGGACATCATGTTATTTATTAGGGAACAGCCGTTACATTAGGACCACTTTGTGCAGTTCAAGGAGTCGTTGCTTGTCAAGAAAATTGGCATCGATATGTCAAACTTGTACATTTATTTTAGTTCTTCGTTTTCCCGCCTGCACAGATAAGTTGGTAACGTGAGTACTTCATTATGCTATCGAAAACAAAATGCCTCTTGCAACACACCTAATCCCCAAAGGATTAGGTAGAGCACCTATTAATATACCAACATATCGTCAGTTATGTTTATTTGGGTATTTAGTCTGAACGGACCAATTCGAACGAGCCGCGGTCCATTCAGACGTAGACAAAAAATGTTTACATCCGAACGGACCGGTGTCAAAAAAAAAACAAATGAATAAACTTCAGGGTGTTACCCACAAATCACAATTGTGTCACAAAAAACGTCATGCCTCCCAAAAGTTCAGAGGTGGATCTTATAATACACCCACATTTCGCAATTATTTTATGTTTTCGCAGTTAACCGGACCTATTGCCGTCAAACACGAACCGAAGAACCATGGACTCTCCATGGCTGCTGCTGAAAAACTCTCGATGAATAAATCCAGAAACCTAATGATACAAGTGTCTTCCTCGGAAGTCGCGCTTACGACTACGACGCAGTCAACATATTTTAAGATTTAATAAATAAATAGCTGTTGCCCGTGATTTCGTTGGCATGGTGTTTGTGTGAAAAAAAGTACCCTGTGTGTTATTCCAATCTTATTCATAAAAATCCCCTTTTTTATGGGAAATCATCAAATGACTTCTCCCACTCTGGGCGGAGCGGGAGGGAGTGTCAGACTTTTACTGACTAAAACCCATCCATGTTCCTTCCTCGCCCTTTATGTTCCGGGGCCGCGGTATCTCTTTCGAACAGGCCCGCAACCCCGAAATAAAAAAAAACCCCTAAAATAGATTCTAATCACTCATTAGTAAAAAGGCTCATTAGAGCTAATACACAGATTACAATCCAAATCATTCGGATCCGTTCAGCCGATCAACCGAGTAACAAACATCCATTTTTTATTTTTTATTTGTATTCAAGAGGAACAGCAAACAGCTACCATATAAATTATACAACCTTATTTTTTGTTTATACTAAACCCGAAAAGGGGTCATTGTACTCATCATTTTGAACAACTTTTTCTATGGGAAGAACCCTGAAATCGCGAAAAAAAAATCAGCTGTTCCCTACATTTATGTTCGCATAACTCGTCAAAATGTAGGGAACAGCTGATTTTTTTTTCGCGATTTCAGGGTTCGTCCCATAGAAAAAGTTGTTCAAAATGATGAGTACAATGACCCCTTTTCGGGTTTAGTATAAACAAAAAATAACCCTGTATAAAAAAGAAGATACACTTAACATTTTTAAGATACAATATTGCAGCCCACAACGCTGTTCACAGATTAACTGTGGAATATAATAAACAATTAATTGAAATGCTACAAAATAATATAAGAACCATTATTCCAAGATTATGGCAATTGCATAACATTTTACTGCTACATAGGTACACCTATTTAAAGCGGAATGTTTACTATACCTGGCAAAGTTATCCACTACTTTAACCTTAGTTGGTGTACGTGTTGCGAAACTCTAATATGAAGCTTGTTTGGAGTGAAACCATAACAGAAAACTACGTATATAATGTCTAAGTAGGTAGTTAAGTCGTAATGTACCATAAAGGTTTGTATAATGTTACTCATAATTTCGTCTTCCTTCGTTTAGTAGTCCTCTGGGGTTCCTGAAGAATGTAATAACTTCGGTTCTACGTGTTTTAGGTTTGTTAGTACTAAGCATAAGGTGTACGGATGGCCGATGGCACCGAAAGGTTCTGGAGTCGCGACCGCAAACCGGAAGACGTTGTGTTGGAAAGCCCGACTGATGACCTGGTGAAGGTGCGGGGGGGATCCGCTGTATGCGAGTCGTACGGGACCGATCAATGTGGCGACACTTGGGGGTGTCACTTTCCTCGGTTTTCAATGGTCGTACATAGGAGCTGAGAGACCGAGTTTGTGTAAAAAATCCTTGTATTTTTAAACAGATTTTTTGACGTGATAACGTCTTATAAATTGATAATACCAGCAACACTCATGAAAAATAGTAACGTTCCATGTTCCATAGTAACGTTCCACCGTTCCACGTGTTTTATTACATAAAATAATGATTATGACGTTTTTTGCGGAGTTTTAAAACAGGCCGACTCAAAAGTGTCCTTGTTACGTAACATCTCAAACGGTAAATGATAAATGATAAACGATAAATGATAAATGATAAATGATAAATGATAAATGATAAATGATAAATGATAAATGATAAATGATAAATGATAAATGATAAATGATAAATGATAAATGATAAATGATAAATGATAAATGATAAATGATAAATGATAAATGATAAATGATAAATGATAAATGATAAATGATAAATGATAAATGATAAATGATAAATGATAAATGATAAATGATAAATGATAAATGATAAATGATAAATGATAAATGATAAATGATAAATGATAAATGATAAATGATAAATGATAAATGATAAATGATAAATGATAAATGATAAATGATAAATGATAAATGATAAATGATAAATGATAAATGATAATTGATAATTGATAATTGATAAATGATATATGATAAATGATATTTATTCAGCAAGTAGGTTTTCTCAAACACTTTTACACGTAATTTTGACGTGATAACGTCTTATAAATTGATAATACCAGCAACACTCATGAAAAATAGTAACGTTCCATAGTAACGTTCCACCGTTCCACGTGTTTTATTACATAAAATAATGATTATGACGTTATCACGTAAATCTATCGTCCGTAAACCGACTTTACAGACAACCAATTTTTTTTTTTCATTAAACTGATATCGTTTTTTTTAATGATAAAAAGTACAAGTGGTGCTGAGAGGAGGACTCCTGACGAAGTATCACCAAGGGGGAAGGGGGTTGTTTCGGGAGGTATCCTGCACCGAATCGGGCGGGAGGAAACGCCCGGGTGTCTCCACTGCGAGGATCGACCGGAGGACACGGTGGAGCACACGGTGGAAGTCTGCCCTGCGAGGGCGGAGCACCGCCGTGTCCTCGTAGCGGCGATCGGCGGCGGCGACCTCTCGCGTCCGGCCCTGGTTCAATCCATGGTCCGGAGCGAGACGGAATGGGAAGCCGTCACCTCCTTCTGCGAAGCAGTCATGCTAGCGAAGGAGGTGTACGGAACGAGAGAGGGAGAGATCCTCTCTTCCCGGCCGCCGCGGGAGACGCACCGGGCGTCGGGGGCCACGTAGTGGCTACCAGCCACCGTAGATGCGGGCCTGTGGACGGTTGGCAATGGGCTAGCTAGCCGTCCGTCCATCTAACGACGACGACAGGCCATGTCGACGGCGCGTTCGTGTTTCACGCGCGCCTCAAAGAGATGTCAGCATAAGGGGAAGGGCCCGCAAGGGCCGAAGCCTGCCGGGGTTGCGGGCCTGTTCGAAAGAGATACCGCGGCCCCGGAACATAAAGGGCGAGGAAGGAACATGGATGGGTTTTAGTCAGTAAGAGTCTGACACTCCCTCCCGCTCCGCTCACAGCGGGAGAAGTCATTATTTGGTGATTTCCCATCCTAAAAAAAAAAAAAAAAAAAAAGGGTGGGAAGGGGGATATAAAAGTGGCATCAGAAACCTCCCGACACCCTCTCTACGATTTAATTTTAAATAGTCAGACTTTCCTATCTGTCGCAACAATTATTACGTTTCTGTTCCGTTGACAAACCGCCCTTCATCGATTCCTACTATTTTAGCTGAGGAGAAGTGACGGAAGAAACTTTTAACCCAAAGAAAGAACACTTTGTAAAATTTTCAGCTGTTCTTTCAGACTTCTTGTTCCTACTCCATGTTCGGCGAGCTCGTGGCAAAATAATATAACAGCCGCTCGGGTCGATCTTTAGGTTAAGCCGTGCTTGCCTAGGTTTGTCTGTGGATGGATGAACACCCTTACATACCGGTTTTCCTCCGTGCCTCGGAAAGCACGTTAAGTTGTTGGTCCCGGCTGTCATTTGTCCATCTTTAGCAGTCGTTACAGGTAGCCAGTGACTCAAAAAGTCTGACAACGAGTCTTACCAAATGGTATCGTATTACCCAGTATGAACTGGCTTGTGGAGTTCAGATAGTCGCTCCTTGTTAAATACTGGTATTCAGCTGCATCCGGTTAGACTGGAAGCCGACTTCAACATAGTTGGGAAAAGGCCTGGGAGATGATGACTACAACACGTCAATTCCCTACGCATGTAAGTATGTCAAATACCTGCTCGATATTTATATGATGCTCCTATTCCTTGAAACGCGCACGGCATCGCACGGCAATAAAATGCAATACATCCATACACATGTAGGTACAGTCGCAAGCACAAATAAAGCGTGTAAAACTCCTTCTCAACGAAGCCGAAAGCTAATTGTTGTCCCCATCATTGCGGTCAGCTTTTTGTTCTACACCATACTTGGGAACCTTCCTTTGAACCCCAAAGGGTTCAAAGTTCCAACTGTTTGTATTTTTTTTAAATACTGCTTTCTAATGTTACATTTTTTAAATTTAAACATCACCATCCATCAGCACAATGTGTTGTGTCCGTTACATTGAGTTCTACCATAAAACATAATTTTTCAAAAGTCGTTTCTCAGCACTAATTTTTGCGTAAAGTTACTTTAGTTTGATGTACTTACAGAATGCTGAGTGAGAGGCTTTGATGAGTCTGCTTACACCCTGTATACATTTATAAATTACTAGCTGACCCACGCAACTTCGTCTGCGTCACATAAGAGGGAAAAAGTTACCTACTACTCCCTACCTACTACTACCTACCTTCTACTACCTACCTACTACTACCTACCTACTACTACCTACCTACTACTACCTACCTACTACTAAGTACTACCTACCCACTACTACTACCTACCTACCTACTACTACATTTTTTTTCATAAGAACCTTCTTCTGACAATAACAAACACAACAAAAAAAGAATCAGCCAAATCGGTCAAGCCGTTTTCATGCTATGTCGTGACAACGGAAAACGGGTTTCATTTTTATATACATATATAGACTAGCTGACCCGCGCAACTTCAAAACTTCAAAACTCCCTCACTCGCAGACGCGAGTGTGGTTTAGTTTTTTTTTAATAAAAAGTATCCAATGTTACTTCTAATACCTCCAAGAATATGTGTACAAAGTTTCATGATGATCGGTTGAGTAGGTTTCGCGTGAAAGCGTAACAAACAAACTTACATTCACATTTATGATATAGGATAAGATACTATAGGAAAATAACCTAAGTAATCTAATAATAAACCAAAATAGGGTGAACAAAAAGACCCCACCAGTCTCTTGGGGACATTACTATAGTTGCAGCCAATTAAGATCGCAATAGCGGTCAATGACCCACCTACATTTATTAAAGTTCTTAACTTTGAAATCCTAAAATAATGTTTCCGACTCTTGAATCGTCATGGTATTTTTCAACATTTCTTCTAATGAAAAACGATACATGGTTATTTTTTTGTTTTACGAAGAGATATTAGGGAACGGGCCAATACCTGCTATTGCGATCAAAACTGGCAGCAACTATAGTTAACAGCGCAGGAGGAGTTTTTTGACGCCATTTTTAGCAACTTTCAAAAGTGATTTTCTCGACTGTAAGTATTGATTAACGATTTCGAACGCAGTATTTTCAAAGCCCTATCAAAATAGGTATTATCATATAGTAGAAATAGTTATTACACGAGCAAATCGATTTTTAATCTTGATAAAAGTGCAAACATATTAGTGGTCGTGTCTGTACACATTCTATGCGATGCATGTGAAATTGTGACTTATTGAGAGCACGCGTGGCGTTTGGAAATTGAAAATTGATATAAAGGGTAAAAGAGGAGGTAAATTAGCAACTCTATTTCTGGTGGTTCAAACTTCGTTTGAAATGCTGTTAGAATAAATTTCTAATCAGCTTGCACTACAAAGTGGTTGTTACGTCAGTCACTACGGGCCGAATAGTGCGAAATGGGTGGTTTTGATCGATTTAAAAAAAATCTATTGATTGGGCTAAAAAACATAAAACACGATGTTGCTAATATGTTGCTTGTAGAATTATTTGCTAAAACATCAAAATGTTCGTATGTATTTTAGTATGGTTTTTTTTGCTGCGTAAAATTCATTGTAGTAGGTTTTTAAAACACTATATCATACTATCATATTGGATATCCTGAAGAATATCATACAGGGTGTAAACCACCTCATCACAAAGCCGTTAACCAAGCATTCTGTACATCAAACTAAGTAACTTTAAAAAAAAATATTGCTGGGAAACAACTTTTTTTTTTGAGGTTATAAGTCATGTTTTGTGGTAGAACTCAATGTAAGGCACTTAAAATATTGTTCTGATGAATGGATTGAATAGTACGGGGGTCATGGAGGAGTCAAAAGTTAAAATCTAACAAAAAAAACTTGTATTTAAAAAAAACTTGTCAAAAAGTTGTAACTTTGACCCCTCATATCTCCGTAACTAGAAGGTTCCCAGGTATGGCGTAGAAAAAAAAATATCGCAAGGATGGGGAGAACAAGTGCCTTTCGGCTTCGTGAAGAGGTGTTTTACACCCTTTATATTTTACTGGTTTTGTTAATTGCTGTGTATATGTGTACTTTCAGCCATTATAAAACTCGCGTTTAGCTCCTGTAGTTGCCTTAACTTTCTGTCGGGGCCATGAGAGTTCAAACTTCAATACCTGAAAAGGTAATGCAATATGAAGTTTGATCCAAAATATAGTTATATTTTTTTGCGCATTTATATATTTTTTTTAATGAAGTATTCAAATGTTTGTTAGATTTGGGTGTTGAAAATGTAGTATTTTTGAGTACTATATTTTTCTTCAACAGTATATAGTACGCACTTACGCAGACCCGAAATATAGTACAATACTATATATCTAGTACGGTTGGCCACCCAAGTACACCCCCCACAGTAGACGCATTGTGAAAAAGAGGTATTCCTCAGAGCGCTCCTATTTCTAAGCGCAACTCATTCTCACCTCATTCCTCAGAGCGCAATGTTCCTTTGATGCGGACACGCTGACGCAGTCATTTTCTAATTTGATCCAAAGGTTGCGAATCCGAATATGTGTTGTGTTGTATAGTTTCTCGTGGCGGGGACTACAGTATATTATCATCACCTAGGAGTCTCTTACCAATCTACTTCACTAGGTATTATTATTAAATGAAGTAGTTTTCTTTTTTTATATAAAAATCAAAACAAATAGGTATGGATCTAAAAAGTAAAGCTACCCAATGAAACACCTGCTGTTCACGTGTCCTCTAACGTGCGCGCCCAGCGTGCAACTGCTTTAATTACTAGTTAAACATCTTAATAGACATGTTATTTTAACATTAATTAAGTCCTTAAATGTTTTTAAATTAACTCCCACGTAATTAATTTTGCCAAACGCGATATATCTTTAGTGTAAATGTGTCCCAAGTACCAGCAATTAAGGTGGACGCACACTTATCCGCGCCGAAGGAATCGACCGCGCCGAAATATTTTTTTCTCATACGAATGACGTTATCGATTCGTCGATTCGACGCGGATAATTGTGCGAGGTTTCATAGAATTTCATAAACTCAAAACTCAAATCATTTATTTCAACTAGACCATTACGGCACTTTTGAATGTCGATAAAACGAAAAAAAGAAGCTACAGTCACAGACACAAGACATAATAACTTGAGAAAGTACTGTAGTTGCCATACAAGTAATTCTAAAATTCGATTCATTCGGTGCGGTCGATTCTTTCGGCGCAGATAAGTGTGCGTCCACCTTTAATGGCAAGCGATAGTCACCAAGCAGTCGTGTGAGTCGCACGGGACCGATCAATGTGGCGATACTTGGGGGAGGCCTATGTCCAGCAGTGGACGTCTTTCGGCTGAAATGATGACGATGTTTATGTTAGTCACCATAGCATGCCTAATCATATTATAATGTTCCCACTGCTAGGACACAGCGCAGGCCTCCTCTCTGAAAGGGAGTGACCGAACGACGACAGGCCGTGTCGACGGCGCGTTCGTGTTCCACGCGCGCCTCAAAGAGATGTCAGCATAAGGGGAGGGGCCTGCAAGGGCCGAAGCCTGCCGGGGTTGCGGGCCTGTTCGAAAAAGATACCGCGGCCTCGGAACATAAAGGGCGAGGAAGGAACATGGATGGGTTTTAGTCAGTAAAAGTCTGACACTCCCTCCCGTTCCGCCCAGAGTGAGAGAAGCCATTTGAAGACTTCCTATCAGAAAAAAAATGCATATTCGATATCGATAAACTTTACGTTTTTCGATATCGAATATGCGGGTTTCGTTGCAATGTTTTCCTTCGTGATAAAATTATTTAGGCAAAGTTAATTTACCACTGCATCCACCAGCTGCTACTAAATGTCTGTTTTTTTTTTTTTTTTTTCTTAACACAAAGCGCTTTCATCGTCTTCCATGGTAAAAAATAACTTTGCTGTGCCGGACAGGGTTCATAATTGATTCGATCATTGAACATACCATCTGTTATATGTACACGTTATGGAATGCAATCAAGTATTGAGTAGGGATGCATCCGATACCGATACCGATACCGAAACCGATACTTCGAGTTTGCCGATATATCGTTATCGGCGATAGTTTTATGGCAGATTCAACGATACTTTTCAAATTTCGCGCTTTAAAAATGACGTCTTATACCCAAACTTGAAAAAATGGCGCTGAAGTACTTTAGTTTCCAAATGAGTTCTGTCGCATCTGAGAGACTATTTTCCACCGCAGGTCTTATTCAAACAGAACGAAATCGCCTTTGCCCGCAAAACTTAAGAATACTTAATTTTTTAAATAAAAATCTTCTATATGTTAATTTTGATTACTAAAACTATTAATTAATTGTGTTTTAGTTATTCTACCTTCCTTTTTGAATTCAATATTCAGTATCGGTATCAGTATCGCCGATATTTTTATAAGAGTATCGGTATCGGTATCGTATCGGGAAAAAGGCGTATCGAGGCATCGCCTAGTATTGAGTATTGAATAAACAACAAACAATATTTCCACGGTACCGACGGTAAGTTCAACTGGCGTGGCGGCTGAGGGATGCAGTATAGCATAGCTGTGTGTACAAATCATTGTTCACTGTTCACACTTTCAAACAATTGTTCATTTCACCATGCTGAGATAGGAGCCTTTTGGTCTTGTACAGGACAAATTCTGTTTTGTATTTTGTTTGTTTTTTCTTATGATTTCGTTATTTTTTTTTAATTTTTTTTATTCTTTCATTATGTTTACTTTAAACTAGTGTTATAATCACAATTTTACCATTTTTATTTATTTTTTTATTTATGTGTTGTCCTGTCGGGCTAATAAATGCTTTTTCTGTCTTTCTTTCTTTCTTTCTATTTAATAAACGAAGTAATGGAACAATTCTAGAAAATAGGGTATTAATCATTTACTGCTTTGGTCCGTCCGACAGTTTACCCACAATTCTTTAGCAGTAGAAGCAAACAACTAGGTACTACATAATAAAGTTACTTGCTACGAGCCAATACTTGACTCAAACCTCGTTTATATGATTTAGTAGAAAATATTGCGTTGAAGGAAATTGTTTATGTATTAAACAGTAGGTAGTACACGGCCCATTCCACTATATTGCTGTACTATCTGGAAAAGGATAAATCACATTATAGCTGCTGTGGGTGTTGTAAGACATTTATTTTTGCGAAGAGTTATTTTTTTTTTCACCATTAAATCGCTACTAGTGACGAAAAGCACGATCACACGTCACCATCCCATGCACTACTCATACGGTTAACAAGTAAAAATAATTAAATATTTAAAAAACCCCCGACACAATGTATTAAAAGTTAAACAGAAAATAATTCGTTAAAACGCCATTTTGTGGTGGCGGCCACCTATGGTTTTTAAGTTATCATAGTCAAGCCGTTTCATTTGATACCCATATTGAGGAAGTTGTTGAACAAAAATATAATCCACCATTTTGTGGCGGCGGCCATCTTGGACTGATTTTATCAAACTAACTATGTGTCGGTAACACACCCGACTATTTCTCCTTTCAAACAAAAAAAAAACAAAATCAAAATCGGTTCATTCGTTTGGGCGCTATGATGCCACAGACAGACACACACACAGACACGTCAAACTTATAACACCCCGTCGTTTTCGCGTCGGGGGTTAAAAACAAATGCAGTATAATCCCATACCATGCTGCATGATTCGATTGGCGCATGGCCAAATACACCGTGACAGCGGTCCACTCAATGTACCCGACATAAAATACCTCTAGGCGCGATTATTATTTTTAATCATTAAGTAATTAAGATAATAGGTATGAAGAAAAATAAATAATACATTAGAAATATGAAACACCCTGTTAAAAACTTTAACGTATCAAACTGTAGAGTATACCTACCTAGCGCATGAGTCGAGCAGATCATTCCACCATCACCATTTTCAACGAGACAAAACTACGCCTTGCGTCATAATCTCGTGAATACCTATTTTTTTATTATGAACGTTTACTAGTCATTGGATACATGAACTGGACTGCCTTTGTAAGACGACTAAAAAGTCACGGTGTATAATTGAACGTTTTACTACCGAAACGTCAAGAAGCTGCCGACCGCGAAATTTCGTCAATATTAGGAAAGGTCTTCTATTTTTTTTTCACTTCATATGATATATTCTGGCGTGCTGACTGTCAGACATTCTTAAAAAGTTGTGTCGAATTTATACAATTTATCTCCCTGTTGCAGACCGAACAAGGCTGAAGAAGCGAAGACAAGCTCCTCGTGACCTGGGTGAAGATGTTCCGAACACTCCCCAGCTGTGACTCGACGGCCGCGCGGTGAGGCAGACCATGCAGCTCGACGTGCCAAGCCTATCGTCGACAAGATGCTCGCGCAACAGTCGAATCTAACACCGTCACTTTGTTTTATCAGAAACTGCCAAAGAAACTGTTCACCAACGTTCCTGGCTGTGTCCTTCAAGCTCCAAAAGAACCATGACGTACAAAACAATGCCTTGCATCACAATTTAAATACGTCTTTTAAAATAAAACAACATGCTGCATCATTGCAACCATTTGAAGATTTTCAATTAAAATTCCTTTAAAAATATTCCAAGCGTTTCTTCTAAAATTACTTGTGACATATAGACTGACGAACGTAGACAGCCAGTGATATATTGCCGTAAAGATGTCAACGTAACTCCATTGGTATGGGTCCTTCATAATTTATGGCTGAATAGTTTTTGTCTGTTGCATCTACCGTTTTTTATCAAACGACTATACAGGTTAATCAATCGAGAAACAGTCATGGAAACAGAATTTTATTACTGATCAGATAAATTAATATTCTACCATCGTTATTTTGCATTAAATCACGAAAAAACATCATTCCAGAATAATTGCAATCGTAAATGTGGACAATAATATTCTACTAGATTATGATAATTATCGAATATTCCCACGCTCGTTAGTAGTACTTCAACTGATAATAGCAATTGTTCTAAATTGTAAATTAGAGCGAGAGTAGCGAGAGTATCTTTGTCTGTCTACCAGGTACTCGCTGTCAGTGTAGTGACACTGACAGCGGGTACCTGGCAGAGATAAGGTATGACGTAGACTAACAGTGGTTAGTCTGCGTCATACTTTATCATCCCACAGTTGGGCAAAGACCTCTTATGACTTCCAGTCTTTTCCATGCAGGTCTAATGTGGACCAGTTGGTGTTAGGCTGCCAACAGACGGACTGCATCGCAGCAACCGCGCACAGTCGATATATTTAACTGATTGCAGTTGTACGTTCGACTTCGTTCAGTCATGATATGAACTTCACGCGGTCGGCTACAGTCGTGTAGTGTCGACGCACGCCGTCCATCGCTAACCGCACACAGTTGCAACTGCATGCAGTTGAATATAACGACTACGTGCGGTTGCTGCGATGCAGTCCTTCTGTTTACAGCTTTAGGTTAGAATTAGAATATAGGATACACATTACTATATTCCCGTGGATAGATTTCCGACACACGGACGGAGCCGCGTTCAGAACATTTATTCGCCTCAGCCACTGCCGCCGATTATAATAATCTGCAGCTTCATTAGTGACTGCGGTGAATATTGCAGATGGATGCTGAATTTTGTGTTTTATTCACTGGTTTTATACTATGAGTACCGTAAAATTGTCAAGCACGTTAGATTGTAATCTCTCTAACGATATTGTAAACTCTCGAAATATTGTCAAACGAACGTTACTGCTTACAATAAAATGCATTATTTTTCATGAAATGCATGCGATAGTAGTCAACTCACGCGGTGTGGAGGGAAGGATGGGTCCCCTTTGCCCAATGGTACCACTCTCATGGAAAGATAATGTACCATTCCTGAGAAATACCGATTATATAACCTAACCTTAAAACACTTTATATTCCCCTCAAAAGCATAGTCGACGGAGCCCCGCTACGAAGGGCTCCCGATTATAGGAGCAGAGATACTTCCGCATGTTCAGTTGACAATGTTTCGATAGTTTACAATATCGCTAGAGAGATTACAATCTAACGTGTCTGACAATTTTACGGTGACATATACATATATTATGTGCATATTATGGAAGTAGTGGAGACCGAGTGACAACGACCCCGACTTAAGCTGGACTCACACTAGACCGTGTCGAGCGGCTCCGAGCCGAGTGTCGGCCGTATTGTATGCCGTCACTCAGTTGCCGCTCGGTAGACCGTGTGTGAATACAAAATATAATTATTATTATTATTTATTTAAATTTAAGCCAACAAGGACCAATTGCAAAACATAAAATCATAAGATAAAATAATTCAATACAAAAACATACAATCAAACACAGTCACAATACAATATAAAAATTCAATTTACAATAATTAAAATAATATTTCCGCTTTAGCCCGTACATGTACCATGGTCACAGTGATACACGTACTGGCAGTCGAAACGCTGGGCGAAGGCTTTCAGGATACTGTTCGGGCTGACCCGCACCCTGCGCACCAGGCATGTGCACCGCTTGCGCATGATAGTGTGAAAACAATCCACGCGCGCTTCAGCAAACATCCCTGAAGCGCTGCAGAAGCGAGGCAGCCCCAACAGCACCCTGAACGCATTATTGTATTGGATGCGTAGAGCGCTGTACTGCTTTTGCGTATAATTCACCCACAGACTGCTCGTGTAGAAGGACGTGCAAAATGCCCTGAACAGGGTGATCGCTGACGTCTCTTGAACAGCGAGTTGACCGTACTGCGGCCGACACTCGGTTCGGACCCGACGCGGTCTAGCGTGGGTCATCCTTTATTTGTACTTTGTAACATGTAGGTTCTTTTCATCTACAAACCGGTGGAGGATCTGTACGTTTATTGATTTTTGCACATCCTACTTCAGAGACCGGCGCGGCGGCGGAGCATGCGTTTTCATACAAACGTAACACCAAAATAATATGAAAATCAAACATATTCTTAAGGTAGTGTGTATTTATTTTAATTGGATTACAGAATACCTTAAGAATATGTTTGATATACAAATTATTTTGGTATAACGTTTGTATGAAATTCGCATGTTCCGCAGGCCTCTTCATAATATTAAATGCGAAAGTTTGTGAGTATGGATGTATGTTTGTAACTCTTTCACTCAAATACTACTGAACGGATTTGGGTGAATTTTTGACTCAGATAGTTTATATCCTGGATTAGTCAGATTTCATGGGACAATTATCAAACTTCACGCGGGTGAAGCCGCTAGCAGAAGCTAATTTGTGATATATTACGTCTCGAAGGTAGAGCAGTGCTTTTTGGGTTTTCGAAAAAGAAATTTCTCAGTAGCAGCAGAGTCCAGAGCTATGCTCGATTGATGGCAATAGGCTGGCCCTGCACAGCGTCTAGGACTTCAATAAATATAACTGGCAGTGTGGGTGTAGGTGTAGGTACTACAAGTCGTTCGTTTGGATGCAACATTTACGATTATTAACCTAATTTTTTTTTCTCATTAATAGCAAAATGAGATATTCATGAAGTGAACAAAAACATTATCAATAAAGTAAGCTTGAAAAATATATAAGTGAGGTTAACCAATCCCTACTAATATTATAAAACATGTGAATGTAAGTTTGTTTGTTACGCTTTCACGCGAAAACTACTCAACCGATCATCATGAAACTTTGTACACATATTCTTGGAGGTATTAGAAGTAACATAGGATACTTAAAAAAAACCCTCACCCGTTGACGAAGTTGCGCGGGTCAGCTAATTATTTATAAAATGGAAATATATTGATTTGCAAACTTCAAATCGCTCTCCTGAAAAATATGCTTTTTTGAGTTAATGCCCTGTTCATCTGGACCAACGAAGTATGTACGTATGCATTGTATGTAAGTTTGCACACCTCTGTCTACCCCTCTAGGAATATAAGCGTGATGTTATGTATGTAGTTCTGTGTGCAGTCACGATTATACAAAATCTAGTTTGTAGTTAAGAGTTCAAACCTTTTAAAACTTATTTACATAAGTAATTAAATTAACATACAGGTGCAAAATCGTAACGACGTGATTAGCTAGATTTAGTAGTGTATTTTTGGTATGAAAAGTGGCGGCCACATTAGCAGACGTCAGAAGAATTTAAATTATATCTATACTTACCTACCGCGACTTTTCACTATACTCGAGGTCGGGAATTATCCTGGGGGATGTACATATTCCTCCTTTCTTTCTTGTTGGTAAGTGATAGTGGTTATTGTTACACCAGGCACGCCATGGCCTTAGTCTGCTATTTTCATAAATTCGTCATTCCAACACGATCCTATTCTCATGAATCATTGTCCTGCTAAATTCATAATGGCCGATCACTGATAGGTCAATGGTCTACTAATAGAAATATGTTAAACTAGCTGACCCACGCAACTTCGTCTACGTCAAAAGTACTACCTACCTACTACTACCTACTACCTACCTACTACTACCTACTACCTACCTACTACTACCTACTACCTAGCTACTACTACCTACCTACTACTACCTACCTACTACTACCTACCTACTACTACCTACCTACTACTACCTACCTACTACTACCTACCTACTACTACCTACCTACTACTACCTACCTACTACTACCTACCTACTACTACCTACCTACTACTACCTACCTACTACTACCTACCACTACCTACCTACTACTACCTACCACTACCTACCTACTACTACCTACCTACTACTACCCACTACCTACCTCTACCTACCCTCTACATACCGACGAAAATAATTAAAAAAAAAAAAAAAACAAAAAAAAGTATCCTATGTCCTTCTCCTGGTTCTAAGCTACCTCCCCACCAATTTTCAGCCAAATCGGTTCAGCCATTCTTGAGTTATAAATAGTGTAACTAACACGACTTTCTTTTATATATATAGATGACATTATTGTCATTAATATAAAACCCTCCAGATTTCATTTAAATATATTTTGATGGATATTTATTAGTGTTTAAGCAATCTGAAGTAGTCAGAAGTTAGTAAAAAGCAAGAGTCAATAATTTGTCATGATATACGAGACTACTATTCGATGCCATTTTTCTTTTAATGGGGTGTCAGTGGTTGACCATTGGAAAGTCATAATGACGCCTTTATGATAGTAGACTTGTCAAACTTGTCAAAATCAACAATTATGAAGTCAATGATAGACTATTCTGACACTATTGTATTGCAGACTTGAGGCCTAGGTGTCAGAGTTTTTATGCCGCCCATGATGGGCCTCTTAATGGCTTTTAATGCCGTCGAGAACTATATTTTGGGCATGCTGGTTTCCTCGTGCTATTTTCCTTCACCGAATTAAGTGGTAGTCCACCTGTACCACTTTCATACAAAAACCGCTCAGCTGCATAGACATGAAAAGCTAACAGACAGAAAGAGCTACTTTCGTGGTGCCAAACTCGTAGATAAGTAGATAAGTAATTCGGGGCTGATTTATTGTCATAGACTGGTCATGTGCCCGCGACTTCGTTCACGTGAACATTTTGAAAATAATGAGTGAGTTAAAAAGTAAGCCATGTGCTATTCCAAGGTGTCTATAGGTCGCCTTGATCATCATCTGCCTAGCCTTTTCCCAATATATTGGATGCGGCATACATGAGGCGACTGCCTATCTGACCTTCACCACCCAGTTACTACTGGGTAATACGATACCCCTTGGTAAGACTTGGTATGTATGAAGATGATAATTTCAAACGCAATATTAAACGCCGTCGTGCCAATTGTATCGTTCACACGTCGGTTCATACTTAACCTTTGAACCAAAAAAGCTTAAACGCCATTAGCATTGATGGCGGTTACGATATTTCTTCCTTGAGTTATTAAAATGAATGTATACATGACGTACAATATTCTTTACGGCTGTTTAAAGATTATTTGGCTCAATTCCTGCATTCTATGCAAATAGGAAGCTCTAGTGCAGAGCATAAATTATTACTGGGAAGAACAATGGGTAACCATTGTTCTTGGGTTCCAAGCGCCTCTGTTGTGCATGAGATCTTGTGTTCGATTGCCAGGTTGAGCGAAGAGGTTTTTTCTTGGAATTTCTCAGTAGTATTCGCGAAGTCTGGATTTGTCCCCCTGTTAAGTACACGGCAGTTTCAAATAACTGGCGAACTTTGGGTATACCATTAAGTAAATCTCTAACCTAACCTACGGTGATTACTGCCGTGATGGTATGTTACCCGTGTAGAACATCGATGTTAGAGGATTTGAACTTAAATTGGAACCTCCTTAATCGTTACATGGTTTTATGGCATCCGATTGATAGAGGAATGAATTATACAAACGTTTCAAGAATCACAAATGTTATGTTGGTGCCTGCAATCTCTTTGTGTTTCAGTGACAAGAAACGGACAAAGCTTAGCTTTAAATCGGTGAATTAATTTCAAACAAACAGACAGTTTCGCTTATTTTATAGTACAGCTAAGAGGCTACTGGAACTGATCGAAACAATATTTTTACATAGAAAAAACCTGATGGTTTAGCAGATGGAGTTCTGTATTTTGAAGAATTTTCTGCTTGCACCCATGGGAGTAAGGCGTGAGTTTATGTTTATATGTAAACCATAAAAATGAGTCGAGATACTTATTTGTTATTTCCCTGAAGAAATTCAAGTTAGAATAAAAATGCAAATTCTACTTCACACACCTGCTTTATTGTTCCCTTCCTCCCGACTCTTTTTATTTCTTTTGTTCTTTGTTCGAGCAAACATCAGTCAAGCTATTATAAAAGGTGTAAATTGAACATTAATGAAGCCGAAAGGCACTACACTTGTCCTCCCCGTCACGGCGGGACTTTTTTTTGTTCTGGACCACACCAGATGAGGTCCTTTTTTTCGGATGGGAAATCATCAAATGACTTTCCCCACTCTTGGCGGAGCGGCAGGGAGTGTCAGACTTTTACTGACTAAAACCCATCCATGTTCCTTCCTCGCTCTTTACGTTCCGGGCATCTCTTTCGAACAGTCCCGCAGCCCCACCAGGAGTGGTCCTGAAATGACCTTCTAGTTACAGAGATAACACAAATGCAACAAATTTTTCACAACTTGAAAAAAAAACTAGGTTTTAAGGTATCAAGTGATACAACTTTACTTTAAATGACTTCATGACCCATTTACTATTCAATGCAACCATCAGTACAATGTTTTGTGTGTGTTATGTTTAAGTTTTACCGCAACACGTGAACCGTTCACCCTAAAAAAAATTGGTTTCCCAGCTATAATTTTTACGTAGGGTTACTCAGTTTATGTACAGAATGCTTAGTTACGTGTTCGTGAAGTGTCCGTTTCCACCACTTCCGCTTTCTATGTTTTTTAAACTAATAAAAACTTCACTCTACAGTCTATGGATTGAACTTCAAAGCAAATAAACGAACAAGACCTTATTTATTGTCTAGTCAGAAACATGAGATATACCGGGCTGCGAACAATAAAATTGTCCTTTAAGGTTTCGCTTTGAATGCTGTATAGCAAGCATTCAAAGTGAAACCCTTAAATTACGCCCTATTTTACTAACTTAAACTTATGAATATTAATGTTAAGCACTTCCAAAGAGAATTAAACAAATACTCGTTATAATAGAGACAGAAAGTAGCTTCAATATAAATTGGCAGGTTAGTGAAAATCCATCGGTGCCAGACACGGCAGTATTAACACGTCGAATCGACGGAAACATGTCTCTTAAGTGAGACAAGACCCCTGCGAGAGTTCGATAGAAATCTATCAACGAATCGACAATTTGTGCGAGACAGAATACGACAAGTCTCGAGCGAATTTAGCACTTACTCATGGGAAATAAAGTTGGGAAACTGTTGGTGAATATTTCCCGCTAGATCATTTTATTTGTCACTAACTGATGCCCGCGGCTTCGGCCGCGTACAAATTATATACTAAAACCTTCCTCGAGAACCACTCTATCCATTGGTGAAAACCGCATGAAAATCGGTGTTGGTTCGGTAGTTTTTGAGTTTATCGCGAAAAGACAGACAGACACGGCGGAGGTCTTTACAAGCAAAAGGTATATGTGTGTATATCAACTATCTGGTGTCCACTAGATGGCGCTGTATGTAATGTTCAGCGATATTTATTTTTATTTAATTATGTACGGATATAAACCCTCGGGAACGTTTAAACAGCCTAGACTTGCAGGGATAATGTAGCTTCGCGTTACTGAAAAAAATTTCGGAATCGGATCAGCAGTTCCGAAGATTACCCCCAAGATTTACAAACTTTTACATCTTTATTAACTGACTTCCAAAAAGGGGAGGTAATCATGAATTCGTCAGAATTTTAATATTAGAATCGTCAAAGGTGGAGGTAAAAGTCAAAAGTGGTAGCTTCGTTGGTCTTGTGGTCTCAGCACGATTGCTGAGCATGACGTTAGGTTAGAGAGACCTCTTTATAGAGTGATCAATAATCATGGAACTCGCATGGCCGTTACTTAACGTTTCGTACCACTAGTCCGTAGCAGATCAGCTACGAGTTTTCACTTCTATCGGCAGTTCCCAAACACTGCCCCACATGTTTTTTTTTTTCATAAGAAATTGCAGCCACGGACTCTGGATTTGTGAACGGTTGATGGCAATAGGGTATTATAATAATAATAATAAACATTTATTTCAGACTATGTCCATATTTTGTTAGTAACAATATTCTTAAAAAACTAATGTTAGTAGAAGCAAAACATAAACAACATTTAAATAACAGCATGAAGCCGCACCCACCTTTGCAGCATGGGGGACTCCCACCTATCAACGAAAATACCCAGTATAGTGTTGGTACTGCCACGAACGCGAGCAAGTAGGGAGGCGCATCTTTTCCTAACGATAGCGGCAAAGCCATCCAGCCATTATATGGGACTTAAACCCATAGAGGAAAGCAAATTTTTGATCTTCTTCGACATGCTTTAACATCTGCACTCAAAAAGGCTGCTCATATTTTATGTTTATTTTATAAAGTTCGTATTATTTGTACAGAATAAACTATGTATTTTACTATCTTTTATTTCTTTCTTAGTTGCAGACGAAAATAATAATTACCTAAATGCCTGTCAAAATTCTAGCCCAACGTCAACCCAAAATAAGGAATTTAGGTACTATTTAATGTGAACCGTTTTTTTTATCAAGGACGAAAAACAATAACATTTTTTATATGTATAGCATTTGATCTGGCTGTCAACATTCCCTTTATGTAGTGTAACTACGAGTATGTTTGTTTATGTGTCAATCAAGATTATATTTGAACATTTCACGCACATTTTATCATGATTCATGAGAGTAAACTAAAATATAGCTAAACTGAAACCGGACAAGTGCGTGACGATCCACTAGTCCAATAGCGGTGGGTTATTTTGATGTCATCGGTTTCATAAAATCTAAAGTTGCTTATTTCTTGCCTATGGATAAAGTCTTACCCATGAAACTTATTATTGCGTTTTGAGAGTGCTTACCAATTCCTAC
Organism: Xestia c-nigrum; assembly: GCA_916618015.1. Lineage (NCBI taxonomy): Eukaryota > Metazoa > Arthropoda > Insecta > Lepidoptera > Noctuidae > Xestia > Xestia c-nigrum. The sequence goes on along the minus strand of OU745259.1, from coordinate 9,897,193 downwards.
TCGGACTATAGCCGCCCTCGCTGCACTCGGGCGTCTAAATACCTCGTATGGGAATTGATTCCTTTCGACCCTCGTGTCTACTGCATTGAATGGGAACTTGGGAATGGAACTTGGTAAGAACATCGGGAAGAACGAGAAGAACAGGACGAAGAACGGGAAGAAGATCGGGAAAAATACCGGGAACACCGGGAAGAAGACCGGAAAGACTGAGAAGAACGGGAAGAAGACCTGGAAGAACGGGAAGAATACCACGAAGAAGACCGGGAACACCTGGAAGAATACCGGAATGAAGACCGGGAAGAATAGCAAGAAAAGCAAGAAGATGACCGGGATCTTCGGGAAGAACGCAAAGAAGACCAGCAAGATCGGGATGAACGGGAAGAAGACCTGGAAGAACAGGAAAAAGAGCGGGAAGAAGAACGGGAAGAAGACCGGGAACACCTGTAAAAAATCCAGGAGGAAGGTCAGGAAGGCTGGGGTGAATACCGGGAAGAACAGGAAGAAAGTCGGGATCTTTGACAAGAATACCGGGAAGAACGGGGTAAGACCGGAAAGACCGGGAGGAATGGGAAGAAGACCTGAAAGAACGGAAAAAAGACCGGGATCTTCAGGAAGAAAATCGGGGAGGACGGGAGGAATACCGGGAAGAACGGAAAGGAGACCGGGAAAAACGGGAAGACCGCTCCGCCCGGAATAGGAGAGGTCATTTGATGATTTCTCAAACAAAAAAAAACAAACGGTTAAACGCTAACCAGGCGATAAAGAAAGAAAGAAAGACCAGCGCCACGAAGTTGGCGGAGTCTAACTACCTAGTAGTAGACAGTCGATAGTTAATCATTATCATCAGCCTTTTAATGTTCCCACTGCTGGGACACAGGCCTCTTCCCTCTCTATAAGAGGGTAGGGGCTGCTATCCACGAATAGTGCGGAGTGGTAGATGTCACATGTTTTCAATTTTTTTTTTAGTTCACGTCGTTTTATAACGATTTTTTCCTTCACCGTTTTTGAGAGCAGCGGTGACGAAATAATTAACACAAAGTAATGAAAGTAATGCGCCTGTCTGGGTTCGAACCAACAAAGGATATTTGTTTTTGTGTGTGTTAGGCCACCCACAAAAAATTGTAGACTAACCTAACTTAACCTTAAAACACTTTATATTCCCCTAAAAAGCGCCCCCTATTTCAGAGTGCAGGGCTTAAAGGAACCTAACTAACCTAACGGGGGGTGCCCCAAGTCCCGATTATGGAGGCAGAGATACTTCCGTATGTTCAGATAGATAGATAGATAGAATATTCTTTATTATGTACACCATAAAAATTAAAATACAACAGTTCAGTTGACAATAATTCGAGAGTTTACAATATCACTAGAGAGAAACACGTTTTATTGTAACGTTCCGTGCCACGTTGATTGTTTAAACCATCTTTGCGATTTTAGTTTTAAACCTTAAAAAAAAGAATTAAAAATGCTTGCAGCTTAATAATATTTAATTTAATATTCTGTTCCGATTCTATTATAATTATCGCAGATATGAGTACCAATGGGTAGGTACCGTATTTTTTAAAGTAAACGGAACAAGCGCCCCTACTCACATGAGTAATTTCTGTCAAATGACATTGACCACAACAGGAATGATTTGACTCGCAAAATAATATCATAACATAGCTTATTTATTGTGATTTAAAGATTCCGGTTTCATTTTTATGTAATACTAGCTTCTGCCAGCGGCTTCGCCCGCGTGAAGTTTCAAAATTGTCCCATGGGATCTTACTACCGGGATAAAAAGTATCCTATGTGTTAATCCAGGTTATAAACCATCTGTGTGCAAAATTTCATCCAAATCCGTTCAGTAGTTTTTTCGTGAAAGAGTAACAAACATACGGAAGCTTAAAAAATCAAGTAATTTCTCCCGTTTTCCCAACATTTCCTTACACTGCTCTGCTCCTATTCATTGTAGTGTGATGAAAAGTATACTATAACCTGCCCAGGAGTTCGAAGAATAACTGATGTTATTTTTTTTAATTGGGGTTGAGTGAGAATATTATAAACGTAAGAGTAAACAAATATAATAATAACAAATCTCCGAACTGCTAAGCTATCGGGAGTTACACGTGTTATTGTGAGTCAACTATAAAAGATAGACATATGCTGTCTTGGGATATTTTTTATATAATTTTATGTGGAATATTTCCGTTATACATGATTTCTATGTAGCTTTAACCATTAAGGCTGCACACGCGACGGAAGCTAAAAAAACCAAGTAACTTCTCCCGTTTTCCCAACATTTCCTTTCACTGCTCTGCTCCTATTAATGGTAGCGTGATGAAAAGTATACTATTACCTGCTCAGGAGTATGTAGAATAATTGTACCAAGTTCCGTTAAAATCCGTCGAGTAGTTTTTTTTTCTATAAATAACATACAGACAGACAGACAGACAGACAGACAGACAAAAATTTTACTGATTGCATTTTTGGCATCAGTATCGATCACTAATCACCCCCCGATAGTTATTTTGTAAATATATTTCATGTACAGAATTGACCTCTCTACAGATTTATTATAAGTATAGATTTCGTTTAATACTATAGTAAAATGATTACTTTTTTTGGTATAATATGAATAATAAATGCAACGACCTGGTGGGTGTGGGGAACAAAAAATGTGTCTCCATTTTGTTCGTAAGTCGGCCGCCACCACTAAGCCACCGCTGCTATCGGATATGTTCTTATTAAATGAAAATTCAAACCGGCCGTGCGGCAATTTCGTAACCGTTTTCATAATGGGACTAATCGTTCTGAATGAAACTTTATTTGCCAAGTTTCATAAAAGTGATCGATAGCAAAGCTGTAAAACAGAAATAACCTAATTGGGACAAAATAATTTTAAAAAAACTAACTTACATTTCTATAAACAGTACCTACAACAAATATTTAGGTAATTTGTTACTGTTGTAAATTAATTTGACATCATAAATTCCGGACAAAACTACCAATTACTCCACATGATAATTCATTACAAAAATTACTAAAACAAACACATAAAGGACCTAATTAACTCGCATCAGTCGTTTGATATTTAAAATAATGCGCTGGCGCCGGCGCGGTGTGGAAATAGTTAAATAATTCAACGTATGGTGGCGCCACCATCTATCTAAATATTGGCACTGGGCCTAAAAAACTATTAGGTTTGATAAGCATGCCATGCGAGTATGACACCAAATGCGATGAGATTGGATGTCGTTCTGGTAATAATAAGTTATGGAAAATGGTGTCACTATAGTTTCTACTTAGGCTTGCATTTTACTATCAGTTTCAGTGCAAGGTCTTTCGCAGACTAGAGACAAGACTGTTGCTAAAAGGAATAAATAGTCTGTCTCGCTCGCACTAGTAGAGAAAACGTCGTCTGCGAAAGCCATAAACAATCACCCTGAAACATATGTGGTCCAGGTGACAGTTACAGGGTTAAGCCTCTTCTTTGAGATTAGAAGTGCATGGGATAAATCAATTTACCCGGAATTGTTCCCGTAAACCCCTCCATGAACCCTTTGTGATTCAAATCATCGAACTTTATGAAGGTTCAAATGATGCACAGTCAAAAAATAAAAAAGTTTAGAGACCGAAGGGTCTTTTAAAACAGGTAACCAGCGCTCCCTGCTAAGCATAACGGCTATGCTTCGATTTCCAATTCAGATTTCCATTTATGAGTTTTTGTTAATAACAGCTCGGAGTCTGGATTTGTGCCTTTGATGGCAAAACGCTCATCTCCTATGGGACTTATTGGTGAAATGTGAGTTATTGGATGGATACCTTTATTTACACCGCTGCCTTACACTTCAGCCAATCCGGGTTGATGTTATGACGTGTACTCTAAGGGCTGAAACTGCGTTATGCGGACGCCCGCGCGGTACCATACAAAAGTACACTGTCGCGGGGTCCCGCGCGTGTTGTTCATTGCGTGGAGGCGGGCCCCGCGCCATGTTCGTCCTTTTGCTACGTAATAATATAATAAGTTCTCCATCGACACGAATGTACATGCACGCCGATAAAATTGAACTAGCGACACTGCGTAAATAAAACGATACGACGGGACCCATAGTGTTCCCACAGAGCCCACCCGCGTACCTACGCGCGTAGAAACGCGACGGTTGCCCGTCGCGGGCGCCCGCTTAACGCAGTTTCAGCCCTAAAACATAAACTCACAATTTCGATACAGACTCATATTTTTAGAATTAACTGAACACGATCTCCTGGTAGACATAATTGGTAAACCTTCAAGTACACTGAATCCAATTTACCCCTTCTGATGATCAAAGTCGTGGCTACTCATATTTCATTTTTGCTCTTAAATACAGTTGAAAGACCTTACTCAAAGAGTTCCCAGACATATTGCTATCAGAACCCATTAAGTTGTCCATTGTGGAAGACTGAACACCGTTGTAAAAAGAAAAAGCGAGCTATATCAAACAGAAATGCGATATCGTAAGATCATCAAATGCAGTCTGGAAGACGCCGTCTGAAACGTCAAACGGGCAACAATTTTATTTCAAAGCCAACTCTGGGTTAAGCTCGCCTTTGTACATAAGTTATATTATTGCAATTAATATGTATATTTGTTTTTTTTTTGTTTGCAATAAAAATAAGAGTAAGAATTTTCTTTCAGGACGGCCAACATAAAAATGTGCAACAAACTTTGTGCCCTGTGGAATTTCCCGTCGGGAAAAATTATACAGGGAGGGGAGCTCGTGGCTAAATAATAACAGCTGCTCGAGTCAATCTTTAGGTAAAGCCGTGCTTGCCTAGGTTGGTCTGTGGATGGGTGACCTCCATTACATACCGAGTTTCCTCCGTGCCTCGGAAAGCACGTTAAGCTGTTGGTCCCGGCTGTCATTTGTCCATCTTTGGCAGTCGTTACAGGTAGTCAGTGCCCAAAAAGTCTGACCAATACAAGTGGTATCGTATTACCCAGTATTAACTGGGTTGTAGAAGTTAGATAGTTAGTCGCTCCATGTAAAATACTGGTATTCAGCTGCATCCGGTTAGACTGGAAGCCGACCCCAACATAGTTGGGAAAAGGCTAGGCGGATGATGAATTTATACGTGGTTGAACGGACGCGGTCGCACAAACGGTATACTACTTCATTCTGAGTACCCCCATGGAAATTAGAATCAGAATCAGAATCTTTATTTGTTAAACATAGGTATTAAATCATCGGTAATTTAAATAAACTACATACTGAATAAAGGTCGTGGCTCACTTGACAAGCACCGCACCGGCACCGCTCCAACCCAGCAATTAACTTGCCACTCAAATTGGAGCATTAAATCGTGTGTCGCGTAGCCTATTTTATAATGTCCATATGAAAAAGCTTACGGCGCGCCGTAAGCTTTTTCATATGACTCGACCCCGAAAACCATGAAGACGACGCCCATGATGAAAACTAAGATGCTTTAAATTCAAAGCAGTTTATTTGATTGACAATCTTTCGAAAGCTTTTTCTTTTTCCGTCATGGGTGTCGTTTATAGCTTGCATAAACTTGCAAAGACCGCTACTCACACAGCTGATTGTTGTTTTCGTACTTTTGATTATTTAAACAATCACTTTTTTAACTTTTATCCGGTGTACTATAACTTTTTTTTACGTATTTTTTTTACGAGTTCACGTGAGCGGTAGACACATAGCCCCCCCTCCACTATGCATCTGACATTTTTAAGCTCAGTATGATGTAAAATATTTATGAATAAAGTTTCAGCCGGCGTACTATGTCTTTTTTTTAATATATATATAAATAGACTCCTCACCTCCCAATCCCACACGCACCGCGGGTGTCTCAGCTGACGCTGGGTTCACTTGTCACAGACTGCGAGCTTACGCCTCGCGGACGGCGCGGTGGCGGGCGGACGTCGCGCCGCCCGCGCGTAGGCCGCGTGCTTACGCCGCGCGGACGACGCGTGGTAAGCGCGCCGTAGCCTAAATTCAAGACAACGCCGGGCAACAGCTGTGCTGTTGCGGTGCTGATCAGGTGCTTGTCCAGTGTTTCACGACCTTAAAGCCGTTTGTGCGTCAGGTGGCAGGCTGGAAGTGACCGGCTGTATAAATCTTTTTATCGTTATTTCGGATAACTCATCTCTTGCCCTGCCCTTATCTCATACTCGTGCCCTTAACCCAATTTATTTGGGGTCGGTTTTATTTATTTCTTGCATGATCCTCCACATCTCCTAAAGTGCGTGAGGAATAATTTGCTTTGTAAAAGCTCAAATTATGTTATGGATGGCAAAGCTCAAACATCGAAATGGGGCCATTTAAAAAAACTATTTGAGTGGCCCCCTAACAACAAAGGCTCTAAAATACTGTCGAAATTATCATCGACTATGTTATACCAAAACACATACTAAAAATGATATCTTATGTTATAGAAAAATAAGACATGCTGCGACCATAAAAAAAACTCTTGTGCAAAATTGTATGGCTTAGATCAAGGAGTCTTGTGTAGGTTTAAATATGTTGTACGTTGTCTTCCAGTGCATATTTGCGTTATCTGTCATTAAAACAGTATTGTCAAGCGTAATGCAGTTTGGGTTTGTATAGTTACGTCGGATATTTCTAGAATATTGAGAGTCTAGAATGCTGCACTATGGAAGTGTGTAGAAGATTCGAGAATAATTCCAAAATGTTCCACTATTGAGCGGTGAAGAAGGTTCCAGAAAATTGTGAAACTTTCTCGAATGGATTGGCCGACCATCCGTTGGGTTTGTGGGAGTGGTCTGACTAAGTGATTAGTGGTGAATTTGTGATTGTATAATAAGTGTTTAGTGTTAAATAACGATGAATTTATTTATTGGACTTTTTGTGCGGGGGTTTATTTTATACAATGTTGCTTGTTACATATCCAGAGGCCTTTTTGTAGAACGATGCTCAGTCATGAGTGGCACGGTTAGCGCAGTGGCTGCTACGTAGCGTGTTGCGGGTTCGATCTCCGCACAGAACCAATATGTGTATGGTAGTAGTTCCGGGTCTGGCTGCCTGTGTAAGTGAATTTAAATGTTTGTGTTTGGTAAGCACGCCGTAGCCTAAATTCAAGGCAACGCCGGGCAATAGCTGTTCTGGTGCGGCGCTGGTGAGGTGCTTGTCAAGTGTGCCACGACCTTAAAGGGCCGGCGGAGCATGCGTTTTTCATACAAACGTAATAAATATCAAAATAATATGAAAACCAAACATATTCTTAAGGTAGTGTGTACTTATATATTTCGATTGCATTATAGAATATCTATGTTCCCAAATGAATATTTTTAAGGGGTAATAATAATAAAGACGAGATATGAGGAATTTAAAATTTCAGTAGAAAATTATTTTTTCTCATAACTCTTGTTTAAGTCGGTGTACATTCAAAATATGTGTTTGGGAACCTATAGTTATATTCTGTCATCATCATCTACCTAGCCTTTTCTCAACTATGTTGGGGTCGGCTTCCAGTCTAACCGGATGCAGCAGAATACCAGTATTTTACATGGAACGACTGCCTATCTGACCTCCACAACCCAGTTAATACTGGAAAATACGATACCACTTGATAAGACTGGTGTCAGACTTTTGGGACCACTGACCTGTAACGACTGTCAAAGATGGACAAATGACAGCCGGGACCAACGGCTTAACGTCTTTTCCGAGGCACGGAGGAAACTCGGTATGTAAGGGTGATCACCCATCCACAGACCAACCTAGGCAAGCATGGCTTTACCTTAAGGTCGCCCCGAGCGGCTGATATTATTTAGCCACGAGCTTCCCAACCTATATATTCTGTAATCCAATCAAAATAAATACACACTACCTTAAGAATATGTTTGATTTACAAATTATTTTGGTATTACTCGTACGTCTGTAAGAAATTCGCATGCTCCGCAGGCCTCTTAACGCACACGATGCAGGAAATACTTAACGTGCTGCAAAAAATTAACCTCATTTTGAAAGTAGATCTGATATGCCCATGAATAAAGTCAGCCAGAATTATATCGAGATTTAAAACTGACCATTTCGTGGGACATCTTTATTTTACTATCTACATTATTAAATACAATGAGTTTAATTTTCGAAAATAGAATGTATCGAGCAAAGTAAATGACATTAATGAGGTGTTGCTGTGACAGGAAATGTTTCCTGCCAGTTATAACAATGGTCACCGGCATTTTTATTTATGTATTTTATTTTTAGATTAATAATGAAAGTACGTTAACGCCGTGTAATAGGGAAACTGGAATTTAAATTATAATATCATTTAATTAAACATGAGTGCATCCTGTTTTACAGTATAATCTGCGTTAAGAACAAATGAAATCCCGATTCCTCAATGCAGTTACTGTTGTAATTTACAATAAAATCGTATCGTTTTTTTTGTTTTTAGTATGCGAAATCATCAAATGACTTCTCCCACTCTGGGCGGAGCGGGAGGGAGTGTCAGACTTTTACTGACTAAAACCCATCCGTGTTCCCTCCTCGCCCTTTATGTTCCGGGGCCGCGGTATCTCTTTCGAACAGGCCCGCAACCCCGGCAGGCTTAGGCCCTTGTCCTCCCCTTATGCTGACATCTCTTTGAGGCGCGCGTGGAACACGAACGTGCCGTCGACACGGCCTGTTGTCGTCGGTAGACGGACGGACGGCTAGCTAGCCCATAGCCAACCGTCCACGCAGGCCCGCATCTACGGTGGCCGGTAGCCACCACGTGGCCCCCGACGCCCGGTGCGTCTCCCGCGGCGGCCGGGAAGAGAGGCTCTCTCCCTCTCTCGTTCCGCCACCTCCTTCGCTAGCATGACTGTTTCACAGAAGGAGGTGACGGTTTCCCATTCCGTCTCGCTCCGGACCATGGATAGAACCAGGGCTGGACGCGAGAGGCCGCCGCCGCCAAAATCGTACCCTTTAGGTTTTGCCGTGATCTGGGAAGCACCGTTAGCCCTTATTCCTGGCTGTCATTTGTAGATCTTTAACAGTCGTTAGAGGTAGTCAATAGAAAGTCTGACAGTCAGTCTTACTGAGGGGTATCTTATTACCCGGTACTAACTGGGTTGTGGAGGTCAGATAGGTAGTAGTAGAGTGACGTCACGGATGTCAATCAGCCATAAGCTCTTTGTGTTCGTCTCGCGAATAAATTAAAAAAACATAGTTAAATTTGCATAAGTTCCTGACCTAACTTTGAAAATACTGCTACCAGTGCAAGCTCCAAGTAACATTACTTTCTAGTGTGGATGTGCTTTGTAAACATTAAAAAACTCAAATTTATGTACAAGTGAACCCCAGCAAGTGAATAAGTACCCGAAACCCAAAGTTTATGTACGGAAATTTCTGGGGAATTGAAAATCCGCCAGCGACCTAACTTCAGTGTGTGCGGACCTTTACGTCGATACTGTGCTCAATCTATGTTGTGTGTCTGTAATAAACACACCATAGAAATCACCATCAACGCGTTTCTGAAAACAGCGCCATCTGTCGCCGAATCGCTGTACTACTTGGACTGATCGATTAGTAAACAGAGAGGTTTCAACACACCATGGCCAAGTGCGGTGCTTGTGGCAAGTTTCTGTCGTCGGCAGAGGCTGTTAACTGCAGCAAATGTCGGCACTGGTACCATCGGGCGTGCGTAGCCATCCCGAATGCAGGCTCTGTACCGACCCCCTGGCACTGCCCTGAGTGCGAGAAGAACCAGGTGAGGGATAACCGGGCTGAAACACCAGTACGGTCGCGGGCACCAACACCAGCTCATCACGAAGACAGCCTGGTCAACCTAATGGACACCAGCCCCATAAACAGCACAGCCTTAGATGCCACACAGGAGCTTAACCTGGACATCATCAGGGCAGAGCTAAGCAGCTTTAAGGAGGAATTCCTGAAGATTGTGCGCAACGAGTTCCAGCAGCTACGCGATGACCGGTCGGAGCTAAGGTCATCTGTTAAATTAACAAACGACAGGATGAGTCACTTAGAGGAAAGGGTAGCTGTTATGGAGACCAAGCTGGCCCAGCCCCAGGTGTCGCAATCGTCGGACGTGGACTTAATAAACCAGTTGAGGAACGAGATAAACGACCGTGACCAGGACTTACTCGCAAACGATCTCCAGATAACCAACATTCCTGAGATAAGTGGAGAAAACCCTACTCACACTGCCATGTTGGTGGCCGGTAAGATTGGGGTCAAACTCAAAGTGCGCGATATTGTGAGCGCCGAGCGTGTCGGAGGCAGACGTATCAACGCCACGCAGTCAACAGCGCCGGTGGAGACCCGCCCCCGCTTCCTAGTCGTGCGCCTCGCGCGCCGCGACCTACGGGACGAGCTGCTGGAGGGTGCGCGTGTGCGGCGCGGCATGACCACAGCGGATCTCGATCTGCCAGGCCCAGCAACGCGCTTCTATGTAAACGAGCGCCTTACAAAGGTGAACCGCGAGTTGTTTCGGGCAGTCGCCTCGGTTGGCAGTTCGTGTGGTCAAAGCGTGGACGTATCCTCGCCCGCTATAAACCCGGTGATGCCACTTGCCACATCCGCTGTGAGGCTGACATTCTGCGTATATTCGGCCCGCCCGCGCCACCGGCTACTAGTGCATAGGCACTTAACAGAAGTTCTCTTGTTTGTTTTTGTTTGTTTTGTTTGTCCAGTTTTATTTATTCTGGTTAAAGTAATTATTTATACATTTTTGTGGACTTTAGAAGTAAGGTTATTAAAAGTAATTGACAACCTGTCAGAAGTAACATTAATTTCTCTGTTTTCACATTTTAAGCTTTGTTTTGTATTGACAGGTGTGTGTCTCGCGGCGCGCCTCAGTAAGCTAGGTGTAAACCAGTTTTGTGATAACACTACACTTATTTACCTTCACCTATTTATCACGCAACTTCGATTCCATTTCACAAACCCTATGATTAATTTAATATTCTACGCTGTCTACATATTTATAATTCGACTTAGACTACTACTATACCAAATTACGATGGAATGTGCACTGATAATATTTACTTTGCTAATGACTGTATTTATTTTAAACTATTATAATGACGACTAAAGGAGAAAAGTATTTTAAAGTTGGGTTTCTGAATGCTGGATCATTGGGTACAGGTCACGATGACTTGATTGGTGCACTTGACAGGCATTGCTTTGACATTATGGCCATCAACGAAACTTGGCTTCGGCCGGGCGAGGAGGGGCGCGCTCCGGTGGTTCCCGGCTATCGTCTGCGCCACACGCCGCGACCAGCAAGTGTGCGCGCTGGCCGTGGTGGGGGTGTTGGTTTTTATGTGCGGCGGGGACTGAGCGTGCGTACTTGGACTAGCGCGGTTGATCCCAGGTTCGAATCCGTTGAGCAAATGTGGTTAACAATCTCATTGAATGGCAGGAAAATTGCTATAGGGACAGCGTACCGACCGCCATGGTTAAATCTTCTCCTCTTCCTTGATGCCATAACTGACTCTATTAGTTCTCTGGGTAACTGTGATCACTACATTCTTCTGGGCGACTTTAATGTAGATATGAAGGATACAAGTGGGGTAAAAACGAAAAATGTAAATGAATTTCTTAATTCGGTTAATCTTACGCAGCTGGTCACAAGCCCTACTCACTACACAGCGTCCAGTGAAACACTTATCGATCTCATATGTACGGACTTGAGAGCAAGATACACTGCGGTAGAATCTTTAGGTTCACTAAACGGCCATTCTATTGTAGTAAGTGAATTTAATATTAAGCGTGATAAATTTAAACCGTTCGTGGTGAAATATCGCCCTCTTAAAAATGTATGCATCGAAACATTTAAAGTAGACTTGTTGTCATTAAACATTGGTACTATTTCAACGCTCGACAACGTTAATGATATGGTACATGTATATAACACCCTTATAACTTCCTTGTTTGATGCTCACGCTCCTATCAAATCATGCATAGTAAAAGAAAAATCGTATCCGTGGATTACAGACACAATCAAACTTATGATGCGTTTGCGTGACGAAGCACTAAATACTTTTAGGAAAACAAAGTCAGATTCTAAAAAGAAATACTACAAAGACTTGAAGCATTTGGTGACTAATTCTCTGCACAACGAAAAGACCGCGTATTTCAAACATAGTATTAACACTAAAATAAAAAATCCCAAATTGCTCTGGAAAAATCTGAAATCGACCTTATTACCGTTTAAATCTAGACAAGACCTTCCGTCGCATTTTACAGATCCTGACCTAATTAATAGAAATTTCCTGATTGTTCCCGGCAACCCCGTGGCAAGCGCATCTCTTATAGACTACTATAACAATCATACCCACGGTGAGGCAATTTTTACAATCGCTCCAGTGGACCAGAACAATGTGTCACGCACTATCGCCAGCCTCAAAAGTAACGCTGAAGGCTGCGACAACATTAACCTGGACATGATTAATATGACTTTGCCGCACACGTTGAAAGTTTTAACAGACATAATTAACCGCTCCATCGAAACGTCAACATTCCCTGACCAATGGAAAATTGCTTCCATTAGGCCCTTGCCAAAAAATTCAAACCCAATAACCTTGAAAGATTTACGCCCTATTAGTGTATTACCATGTGTATCCAAAACATTAGAGAAAATCGTTAGCCGTCAACTTACGCTGTTTCTGGAACAAAATAACATTTTACCTGATTTACAATCAGGGTTTAGGAAGCAGCGCAGTACATCTACGGCTTTACTAGATGTCACTGACAATATATTATCTGCCCAGGATAAGGGAATGTGCACAATACTGGTTTTATTAGATTTTTCCAGGGCATTTGACGCTATAAATATCTCATTGTTGTTGTCGAAGTTAAAATATTACGGTTTCGACCAAGAAGCTATACAATGGTTCCGTAGCTATTTAACTAATAGGCAACAATTAGTAGACCTGCGTTTAAGTGACGGCACTACTCTTAGATCTGCACCTGTTTCCGTAGAGAGAGGAGTTCCGCAGGGTTCCATTTTAGGTCCCATTCTCTTCATTTTGTACTGCGCAGACATAATAAGGTGCCTCCGGCGATGCAAGTACCATATATATGCCGACGATGTGCAACTGTACATATCCTTCAAACCAGACGAGTATGACAGCGCCATTAAAGATCTTAACGAGGATCTTCAACGCATCGCCGTTTGGTCTGAGGAAAATTGCCTGTCGCTAAACCCTTCCAAAACAAAATATATTGTATTTGGCACGAGACAACAGCTGGCTAAACTGCCTTTGACTTTTGCCTTGGAACTAATGGGTGAACCAATTGAGAGAGTATACGAGGCGCGAAATCTAGGTCTTGTGATGGATAAATCCCTTCGTTTTGAGAACCACATAGCAGATTCAGTCAGAAACTGTTTTTATCGGCTGAAGGTTCTATATAAAATGAGGTCTTTCTTATCGGAATCACTACGGGAACAGCTTGTGGAAACATTGATACTTTGTAGGTTGAACTACGCCGACGCAGTGTACGGCCCGCGCCTACTAGCTCGTACAGACCGACTCATACAAAGAGTACAGAACGCTTGCGCGCGGTTTTGCTACAATATTCCTCGGCGAGGTCACGTAACACCTTTTTTAAACAAGCACAAGTCGTTAAAAATGAAGTCCCGACGAAAACTACACTTGGCATGCCTCCTGTTCGGTGTGGTTAAATACAAAAAACCGGACTACTTATATAACAAACTGAGTTGGTTAACTAGTAGACGCGAATGTGGGAGAAGACAATGCTCGCAACAACTCTCTTCTCAGCCTCATAAAACAGCAGCGTTCAGGGGTAGTTTTCGCTATGCGGCTTCCAAAGTGTGGAATAACCTGCCACCACCAATCAGAATTATCAGCTCAATAGACACATTCAGAAGACGTTTACGGCAGTATCTAATTGAATCACAACGGAAATTAGATATGGTCGCACAGAATGACTCGATTATATGACGTACAAATCATCCTACCTACCTATCTAATTATCTTAAACAAGGCACAATATCTTTGTCGACTAATGATGCACAGATTAGGTGATGTATACAATCCCAGTCCATTTGATTTGTTTAGTACCTTTGGTTTTTTGTATTGTCTCCCAATTTTTATTAACACGTAGTTTTATTTGTTTATTATTTTGCACACCAATTTATTTTATTTAAGTATCTATAAATATATGCACTACATGCTCAATTACACATACCTAGTAACGGTAACACAAAGTTAGTACAAAACTGTTTTATATCCGTTACGTCACCATGACAGGTCCAGTTGAAAACCAGCGTCGGGCGCTAGCTGCTCGGCATTTTGCTGAACTGGGCCTATTTGGCGCAGCCGTGAGACGCACAATTTTATTTTCTTTTTTTTAGTTTTTAGTTTTACAGAATACATTTAAGTTTTTATGTTGTTTTCACTTATTTCATTTTTTTATTTGTTGTGTGCACTTATGGCATGTGCCGAATAAATATGTTTTCTTTCTTTCTTTTCTTTCTTTCTAGTCGCTCCGTGTAAAACACTGATAATCAGCTGAAACCAATCCCAACATTGTTGGGAAAAGGCTAGATCATGACAGATACAGCGGTATCTGCGTATGGGCTGCTGCATTAACTACAGTATAATCTCATTCACAATGTCAGGTGAATAGATTATATCGGCTCAATAGCGGAATGATCAATAGTTGACCTTATTGGTTTACAATTTGAATGGAGCGCATAGAGCAATAGGTCCAATTAACATTTTTTATACAATGGACGAACCTTGAAATCGCGAAAAAAAAATCAGCTGTTCCCTACATTTTGACGAGTTATGCGAACATAAATGTAGGGAACAGCTGATTTTTTTTTCGCGATTTCAAGGTTCGTCCCATAGAAAAAGTTGTTCAAAATGATGAGTACAATGACCCCTTTTCGGGTTTAGTATAAACAAAAAATAACCCTGTATACTAGGTACTACTCAAGCCTTTTGTCTTTGGGAGTAGGCTAAAACTATTGTCCTCGTTCATACATCTGCTCACGTGTAAATAATACTGAAGTATTATAATAAATTGTTTATGTTTTCCTGTTTTATCCATGATTTTATTGAGTCCATATTTGAAAGCTCTGAAAGCAAAACCAGTTTAAACTTGTTTTATGTCTAACCACTAGACACGAAACTAAAGCACCTGAATATTCCAATTAAAACTCAAAACGGATTGTAGCTCCGTGTTTTAACTGAGTACAAAGGATTTTAATGAAAACATTATTCAAGTCTTCCAGGCAAAACTAACAAAGGAATGTGATTTAGGCCTATTTCAGAGTTGACCCGGCGTCGTCGGCCGCACGTTCCGAGAGCCGTAAACATTTGACTTGATTTGCTATGATCTGCTGTGGAAGAAACTGCAACCAGCGTTAGTGTCAGACGAAGTTATACGTGTATTCCAATATAATACTGCTACAACAATCAGGTCAATGTTGTTCTATATGTTCGGGGTTCACTCGACTCCATACAGGTTGGAGTGCGGCGTGAGGCAAGGGGGCTAACCTCACCGAAGCTCTTCAACCTGTACGTTAATGCACTGATAGAGAGGCACAGCAGCACGCATTAGTTGCCATATTGGAGGTGGGTGCCTAAACAATTACGCAGACGACATGGTGCTGCTGAGCGCCTCTGTCTGTGGGATGTCGAGACTGATGCGCATTTGTGAAAAGTATGCTGAAGAACATGGTTTGAAGTATAATGCGAAAAAGAGCGAGTGCATGGTCTTTCGGGCTAAGAGGAAGTGTCCAGATTCCTTGCCGGCAATTAAGTTCAAAGGATGCCCACTGAATAGAGTAAATACTTCCAAATGTCTTGGACACTTATTAACCTCTGACCGAGAAGACGATGCTGACATAGAGAGGGAACGTAGGGCGCTGTCTGTTCGTACGAATATGATATCCCGCACATTTACTCGGTGTTCGAGGGTCGACAAAATAGCCCTAATTAGGGCTTTTTGTTCGTCCTTTTAAACGGGCAGTCTGGATGGATTACACGCAGAACAAGTAGAGCGCTCTACGTGTCCAATACAATAACGCGTTCAGGGTACTCTTGGGGCTGCCTCGATTCTGTAGCGCATCGGGGATGTTTGCCGAGGCGCGTGTGGATTACTTCCACACAGTACACAGTCATGCGCAAGCGGTGCACCACATCCCTGGTGCGCAGGGTGCGGGCCAGCCGGAACAGTATCCTGAAAGCTTTTGCTTAGCGTTTCGACTGTCAGTAGGTACATGAACCACTGCTGCCTGGTTCACGTACAGACTAATGTTAAGATGTTTTGATTTAATTGTGATTGTAATTATGATTTTGATTTCAAATTCATTTGACTTTGAGTCTCATTTGTGAATTTGATTTAATTTTATTAATAATTTTAATTTGAATAGTGATTTTAATGGTGATGTTGATTTTAGTATTATTGTGCTTTTGATTTTGTAATTTTTAATTCTGTTTAACTGTATCTATGATCCAATGTTGATTTCAATAATTTAATTAATAATAATAAACTTTTATGACAGTTAACACGTCGGGATACGCCTGTCCCGACCAGCCTAAAGTTCAGAGGGCGCACGGAGCCCGTGCGTGTTTCGTCCGCTGGTTGACGCACGCACGGCCAGAAGCGTCCAGAGCGAGACGTGCGCCAGCCGCGCGTACACTCAGGACGAGATCTATAAACAATACTTAGCTCTGAACTCCATTTTAACGTTCGGTCGGTCGACCGTGTCAACCGGCGCACGTTAAACTTATATTGATTTCTCAAGTGTATGGATATCGAAACGCTCGACTGTAGAGGTTGCATGCCCAGCTCTGAAATAGGCCTTATGTTTATGCTGCATGATAACCATTCCGGAGTTTCTACTCTTGCAATTCGGACGTCCAAATTGCAGGCGTGGCTCTTGATATCGGACTTTGACACATCATCTTATTCCTGTTCAATATGTTTTTTTCTTTATTTGTCCCCTGTGACGGTAGACTATGATTTAGGTACTGATAAATCTGTTGGATTCCGGTGTCTAAGCCAAAGGGGTTTTTTACACGGACGATTTTCTACACAAATACAATTTTACCGCCAGATCAAGTAGACCTGGCCCCGTATTCACAACGCTTCGATTCGCTTCCGATTCGGGAAGTCGTATGTCTATCTCGGTCGTTTTCGTAATGCCAGAAGAAGACATATACGAGTTGTCGAATCGGAAACGAGTCGAACGTTTGTGAATACGGGGTCTGACCATATTAGTATGTGCTGCACACTAAACAAAACAAAAATCTCATTTTCTTTTCGGATTGCAACCGCTCTGCATGAGTATTCTTTTATATCCTAACAAGTTTATTTCGCTACAAAACATTTACTGTTTGCAACAAAAACAAAAATGACTTCAACAAAAGAGTTTCATAGAGAAAGTTAACGAACTCATATTTTGCTGCTACGAGCTACGAACTCCTTTACTGAAAATTCCTAATTAAATAAATGTTCTTTTTTTTCTGAAAGCAAGTCTGTGCACTCAACTCGAATGATGCATGTTCTGATAAGAAATATAAAAGTATTTATTTTATTTCCAAGTGAGTTGATATTAATAATGTTTGCAAAGTCTGGAAAAGTTTATGATTTTGAGGAGTTTTTGTTAAGGTATCTTATAAAACTTTTAGCGGGAAGGAACTCATACGTATATATTCTTTGCCAGTCCCTGTTCTTGAAATGTTGTGAGCTTTTATCCACGACTTTAAATGCATTAAGACATTCAAATATTTACGAGCGATAGACGGAACAAGATAAAGGAAATCGTTATCCAAATACTCGTTACCACGTAACAAATCGCTATCTAGTGTCGTACGCTCGCTTGTCAGGTAGCATTCGTTTCAAAATCAAAAATGTTCGGGATCAAAATTTTTGTATGATATGTGAATGAAATGTCATTCTTTTTAACCAACTTCCAAAAGGAGGAGGTTCTCAATTCGTCAGAATATCTTTTTTTATTTGTGTTCACCGATTACTCGAAGATGGCTGGACCGATTTAGATTATTTTAATTTAGTTTGAAAGGGTCTTCACAGGTGATCCCATAACCATCAAGTCAGGATCTGATGATGGGATCCTGGAGAAATAGAGATAACTCTTCAAACTGTATAGGCACACATGAAGCGATTTGGATAGTTTTCGGAAGAGTACTTTCTCGGAGTAGTCCCCCTTCAATTTGGTGAAGATTTGATGAAGAACTTCGGAGATAGGTTACGGAACTCCTCAATAAATAATTGCATATGGACTAGGATTGCTGAAATCTCATGTCTGTCTATTGTTTACACCAGTTCATGACATAACATCACGCCAGTACGCTGTAAAGGGGTAAGCGCATCTGAAACACTAAATAGTGAAAAATAAAAACCGACTTCTAAAAACACAAAAAGTGAAAAAATAACTTTATCTTCCCAAGGCGGTGGCAAAAAACTAAACCAAACAAGCGAAGGTCACCTACTTCTGAAGATAAAGTTTTTTTTTCACGTTTTGTGTTTTTAGAAGTCGTTTTTTTTATTTGCGTTGCCATGGACTGATTTCCCTTCCTTCCTTCTATACCCAAGAGTGGATAGGTATATTCTGGGCCAGGTCCATCGTAGACGTCATCGATCGATTTTCATCAGTTAATACCGAGGTTAAAAGCAGGCCCAAGTGATAAAAATAAGTATTCAAAAGAATGTAGTCCTAACTATTATTATAAATGCAATAGTAAGTTTGTTTGTTACCTTTTCAAGCCTAAACCACTGAACCGATTATGCTGAAATTTTAACAAACACAAACGGATATAGGGTACCTACCTTTCATCAAAAAAAAAAGTACTGTTCCCGAGGAAAAGAATAATAACGTTCTTGTGATAATACATATATGGCGCCACATGTCTTTCAAACTCAAACTCAAAGCATCTATTTCAATGAGACCATTACGGCACTTTTGAATGTCAAAAATACAAAAAAAAACCAAGACTAACAGCCACAGTCACAAGGCATAATAACTTGAGAAAGCACTGTAGTTCCAATCACGATTGATTTATAACAAGCAAAATTTGATTGTCAAATTCTGAATTAACGCTTGGAAAACTACACAAACTAAACAAAAGTGAGAAATAAAATAATACTTGTGAGGTTTCCCTACTTTTTTATTTTCATGCAAAGTCAGACGAAGTAATTACCATGGTCCTGAATACTGACGCTTGCTTGGATTCTTGTTAAAAATAACTTAAAGTTATGACTTAAAAGGTACGTTTATATTTTTTTTTGTTCTCTGACGTTTTAATTGTGTCGTTAGACAACAGTTTTGTGCACAATCATAATTGTTTTGGGTTTTTTCATTAGGAAACTCCTCAGTAACAACCACGGAATCTAGATTTCTGCCCGAACGATTGATGAAAATAGGCTCGCCGCCTATGGCATGGGATTGAACGGCGAAAACATAACACTATCGGGAAATGTAGGTGTACTAAGTACACTTCTGCCTTACCTTTCAGAGACGCGTGAAACTGTGAGTAATTTAATTTTCGCGAAATCCAATTTTTGTTACGTTTTTTGCAATTTGCAGGGCATTGCTAAGTTGTATGTTGATAAACATATCGGTCGCGGCTGTAAGACGTATTATGTTACAGAATTATTATCATCAAAATCATCAATACAGCCCTCCAAGTTCATAAGAGTCGAAGAAGGACTTTGACCGTGAAAAATTCGTTCATCGACTGCACTACCCTGGAAATTGCCAAAAACGTAACCAAATTTGAATTTCGCGGGCCACCCTGACGCTTTCAACTTAATGGCAAATGCAAAAATAGTAATAGATGTAAGGCCGAACGATAGTAATTTTGTGAGTCGAGTAACTTCCGTTTCATACACAGTTCGACTCATTTTACGTCGTCACGTGACACAAACCAAACTTTCGTATGAAAATGTGGCGTAAATTACGCGACTCCATAACTCATATTACGTTCGTTTGACCTCACATGTATTACCATTTTTGTATCTGCCATTTCTCTGTACAAAGAATACATATTTTTCCATTTCCTTCCACACAGAATACTTGGGCCTCGATAGCTTAGTTCCTGGGACTAGATAGCTATAAACCTGGGACTCCTTCCGCCCAAGTTGTTAGAATCAACAAGGGAAATGGATTACTAATGGTATCCGTTTGTCGGAGCCGTTGAAGGGGCTGTCAATATGTCACGAGCTCACGACACGACGACACATCCTTATCACAGCCACACCATGTATAAAAAGGTTTGGTGAGCGTAGTTTTACCTTCAAACTTTATTTATATTTATTTATTTATTACAATCAAACAAAACTAACATTACAGGGAAATCCTTATGCGTTAGCGTGGTCCGTAATTAAACTATCTTATAAATAACTATTTTAAATAACATAACACATACAACGTTATTTTTGTGAATTCATTCAGAGAGCAGGTAAATAGATCGATCCTTTCAGCAGTGTCATTCAGTGCGTGCAAGGCGCGCGTCAGTGGCGCTTTGCTGAGCAAGTTAGTTCGTGCGTGAAGCACCGCTAGTAACCGTGGCTTCCGGCGCGGCGCCGCGATACAAAATTGTCAGGCACATTTAGACATATCTCCTTTAAAACCCCGGAATTGTATGTCTTACCACGCAATTATAGTTTAAAAACATACCTACGTGGTTATCGCTAGGTCCCTCCTTGTCTCGAGTTTGTTGTACCCGACCATACCGATAACGAATAAAGTCGGGTACATCAACGAACTGAACCACTCTCTCCACGTGACATTCAAAATCAGCTGGTATACTATACAACGTGTAACAGAAAGGGTATAGTCATATGAAAGGGTGTGCTACAGACCATCAAACTGAACAACTTTCTCTACGGGACCACCATCGTAATCGAGAAAAAAATTGTCAACGGCCCCATACTAAATTCTAATACCTACTCGACCAAATGTATGAGACAGCTGATTATTTTTTTACGATTACAATGGTGGTCCCATAGAGAAAGTTGTTCAGTTTGTTGATCTGTAGCTCACCCTTTCATATGATTATACCCTTTTTGTTACACGTTGTATAGGTGGAACGACACCAACGCACAAACGGCTACCTATTTAGTAAATTTTGCATCGGTATTCCTCCTAAAGGAAATGCATAAATAATTACAACTAGTCCGCCATATTAGGGAGTACGCCATAATGGATTTAGAATGACGGCTAGCATTGTCTTCCTAATTAAACACGTAAGTATGCATTTCAGTTCAATTAGAAACCAGGAAGTTCTTGTACATACTGTAAGCCTAATTAGTTTAACGTACGACTGATTAACATTATTCTCTATGTCCTGTAATTATTATACCTCTAAACCTAATATTTAGATGTTGTATTGACTGTATTAAGTAGCAACAGGTAGGCAGATGTTAAAGTTTAAACAGTTTAGATTTATAATGAAATATATTACATTGTTAATCTAAAAGATAATAATTAAATGTATTGTTAATTATCAACTAATTGTAGATGAATAATCGTTTGTTAATAGCCATTATATTAATTTACGGTAGTGTGACAGTCATTGCGGCAGTCAGTCTTAGCGTAGCCGTTGTACAAGGCGGAGGTCAATTTTGTGATTAAAGTGCTGTGTTGATATTACTGGATTTTATTTCTGCAATACTTCTGAGGCTATCCCAATAATACTTAGTTACAAATACAAGTATTATAAAGTTAATAAAAGCGTGTTATTAATGGTTTTGAATTAGGTCTTCGCAAAGCCTAAAACTAGATAATTATGTAGATACCTATTTGGCACATAAGCTCCGAGGGACGAACGAAGCCCGCGCTGACACTTCGATGGACCATTTTTGGTAAAAGATGGGAAAATTTGATCGATGAACGGGTTAGTTCATGCATGAAAAGCGCCTATTGTAACGAAAAAGGTTCACATCGTCGGTTTTATGTTTTATGTCTCTCGTGATCACGGATTAATATATCAACTAGCTTTTGTCCGCAGCTTCGCCCGAGTTTACTGCCGTACTTCATCATCATCTGGCTAGCCTTGTTGTGGTCGGCTTCCAGTCTAACCGGATGCAGCTGAATACCAGTATTTTACATGGAGCGAGTATTTTATCTGACCTCCACAACCCAGTGACTACTAGGTAGTCCGAGTTACTTAACTGACAAAAAAAACACGTTGTTATATTTACGGGGGCTCTTAAATGTTTATTTTATTCTGGTTTTAGTACTTGTTGTTATAGGGGTAACAGAAATTTTACATCTTTTCAACTGTCTAGCTATCAGTTCATGAGATTCAGCCTGGTGACAGAGAGACGGACAGTGGGACAGTCTAGTAATAGTGTCCCGTTTATACCCTTTGGGAACGGTACTCTAAAAACATCTGTTTACTACAAAGCTAGAATACCTACACAGTCATAATGTATGAAACAGCATTTTTTTTCAGCTGGTGTACAGTCAGCAAAACAGTTACTTATACAGGCCAGAAACCTTCTTACGACTATTATAAATGTATAAGACTGTACAGATTTTTGTTATACTTTCACTCAGAAACTACTGAAAGGATTTGGATGAAATTTCAAACAGATTGATTATAACCCTTTTCCATTTATAATAGTAGTAAGAAGATTGCTGTAAACCTAATAACTGTTTTGATGACTGCACGCGTTTTAGTCGGTGTCGGTTCCACCTTGTTTAAAAAGACATGCTAAGTCAATGTACCTACTATTAATGAGTCGACGATGGAATTACTTAATTAATCTTTTTTAAAACTATCAAAATATTTTTAGAGGTACGGAACCTCAAAAGATAACAAAATGAACCCTGAGAAGATCATTCTCTTGTTCGTGTGTCACCATCACCGATTTTCTCAGGAACTGGTGGGCCTAGCAAGTTGAAATGTTTACCACATACTGAGGTCGATAGTCTCTATTAGTTGTTTACAAATCAAGGTCCTGAGTCAACACGGTGAGAAGATATGGGCTAATTAAATTTTCGCGAAAACTTGTAAGTAAGTACCTACCACAATTTGCCTAAAATTTCACTTTTTTTTCTCTAATTTACCCTTTACTTGCGCTGTAAGACCTTATTGCTTTCAACCAAAATTGACAATTCTAGATCAACCGGTTGATACCCTAGTACCCTATAGGTTTGGGTCGAAAACCTATATGGTAGTTCCCGTTGACCTAGAATCACGAAATTTGGGAAAAATCCATGTCTTACAGCACATGTGAAGGACAAAATCTAAAAACCGTAAATATGTAGTTTAATAACAAAATACCGTCCAAGTCGCACTTGGCCGGTTTTTTAATTAATTAGTCCTCTTTATGTTAATTGAGGAACATGACCACTGTATTTTTTCGCTTAAATTAATGAATCTGGATTTTTTTCCATTTACCATCAACTCAAGTTTTCCAAAGGATTAAGACTTTGAACGACATTTTTTTAAATTAATCCGCCTCGAAGTGTCTCTCAAAAACAACTTTCTTAAATTAATTACACAAGTTTCATCAGAAGTTGATCTCATTGATTAAAATATACTTTGTTAACGACAGTTTTCCTTGTTTTCATTATAACTAAGAATAACCATGTCTTGGGAAATCACTTCAGTAAGTAATCTTGGCTTAAGCTTAGTTTCATGTATCTGTTAATTATTAAGATCGTGTTTCTCTGTGAGCTGTGAGGTTGGTTTGGAATCTCGTGTATAACATTTTACACTTATCGTTCTCTATACAATCTGCCAGTATTAAGGTTATTTAATTATACAACATTATTTTTTGTTTACACTAAACCCGAAAAGGGGTCATTGTCCTCATCATTTTGAACAACTTTTTCTATGGGACGAACCTTGAAATCGCGAAAAAAAATCAGCTGTTCCCTACATTTTGACGAGTTATGCGGACATAAATGTAGGGAACAGCTGATTTTTTTTTCGCGATTTCAAGGTTCGTCCCATAGAAAAAGTTGTTCAAAATGATGAGTACAATGACCCCTTTTCGGGTTTAGTGTAAACAAAAAATAATGTTGTATGTTAGCGAAGTAGACACAAAGGCTGCCTTGGATTGGAAAGAGAGGAAGTGGAGAAAAGCAACGTATCACCACGGACGGAGCAGTGTACTGTCAGCAGTGTTCCAGGTTACTGCAGCAGATTGATCGTTACATTCACCGCTTCACTCAAAGAACCTCCGCTTTGTCCAGAGAATAATCTCTCCATGAGTGTTTCTTCACAATGGCAATGTAATTACGAGTACTTACGGGTCAAGGTTTGCTCCCTAATTACGTAAAACACTTGTAATCACAATCCAATCGATTTTGAAGGAAATTCCTCATCCATTGCTCTATAGTCATCGTCTGAGAAATTCGTCTACTCAGTAATGTATGTATGACACAATCTTCTTTCTGCTATTCTTCTTTAAACTGGTGTGAGAGTTTTTATCCCGCCCATGGCCCTCTGACTTGGCTTACCATGCCTTCGACAAATACCTCTCAGGCATGCAGGTTTGGTTTACTCTCGATGTTTTCCTTCGCCGAAACAAGTGATAAATATACAATACGCACAACATGAATCCGAAAAATCTGAGTTGTGTTTCTTGGGTGCTAACTTGAGACCTATATGAATTGAAAGCCCAACTATCACATCACAAGGCACTCAATTGTTGAATCGTCAAAATGAAGGACATTGCAATTGTCCGCAATAAGGCTACAGAATGGGATAATTTCCATCCACTTTAAGTAACGCAGTCTCTAAAGACTAAATTAAAATCGCATCGCCATTGACGGTCGTTTCTCTAACAAGATTTTATTTCTCTGGGGATAAAGAAACAAACTCCGCGGTGACATGAAGCTATAATGAGTTTAAAGACAAAGTTACTCGAGTTATAAGATTAAATTACAAGAACTTGAACTAATTTTCTTTGCATTGTTTCAATTTGCGGCAATTTTCTTAAGACTCTTTATAGACATTCTTTGAGACAGTTTATTAAGTACTGTTAAAGAAAATAAACGTGGTATAAAACTGTTTGTATCTGGGGGGTTTTCATCATTTATAAAAAAAATGGATAAAGCAGCGAGTCTAGCGTGCTTAAGTTTAAAAACTCGGGTAGAAATATTACAATCTAATAAGTTAACATTTACTTATAGTAATTATTATGATTTTTCGCCACTACGTCCACAAAGTTTTCTATAACATTTATAAATTGCTGCATGATCGTTTTGGCGATTTTGGCTAAAATAGGCATTTATTTATTCATAATTGTTAGTAAACAATAGTACATTTAGATACAAGTGGAGAAAGTTTGTTATTGCATTTGAAGCGAAATTAACACACGAGTCGTATGCGAGGCTGGTTTTGACCCGAGAACGGCAATAACAAATGTCCACGTGTATCAAACGACGTTTTTCAATTTACTTTTGAAGAAATAAAATAAAAGAATTTAGAATATTTTTGTCATGAATTATTATGAACCTACGATTCTAATTTTATTTTTTTCCGTGATTTTTTCGCCAGGTTGAAGGAAGAGCAAACATATGAATCCGCTTAACAGCCTAATACATATTAGTATATATATATACAGGGTGTTTGGCAGAACGTTGAACATACGAAAATGGTGGATAGGTGGGGTCATCTGCTACTTACTGAGCCCTAATTTATTTGGCCCTGGCCCACCGGGTATTTAAAATGATTTTTTTTTTCTTTTTTCTTGTTTCACCACTTTCTTAACTTTAAAGTGTAATTAAAGTGTAAAAAATTAAAAAAAAACGAAACATTGCCTGTTTTACCCATTTTTAATAAAAAATACATTTTAAAGTTAAGAAAGTGGTGAAACAAGAAAAAAGAAAAAAAAATCTTTTTAAATACCCGGTGGGCCAGGGCCAAATAAATTAGGGCTCAGTAAGTAGCAGATGACCCCACCTATCCACCATTTTCGTATATTCAACGTTCTGCCAAACACCCTGTATAGAGGGACTAAACGAAGCCATAATTTACCAGAGGTGGTTTGACTCCCGAGCGTGCGATGAGTCAATGAAACCGAGGGAATATTAAGTTGGCGTTTAGTCTCGGTGCAAACTATACTTTTCACTTTGAGTGCCAGGAAAATAGTCAATTCAAGAACGCCAATATAGCAATACGAAGCGGGACTAAAGTGACTGGTTTACTCCCTAGGGAGTAAAAATAATTAGCTTTTTAATTTCCTTCAATTTTTAATGTGACAAAGACAATAAAATATCCTTGCATTGTATAGATTCCATCTCGTAGTATTATATAATTGCATAGCACATTTGTGTGAGTTCTATGTACTGTAAAGCCACCATTTACATTTAGTTATATATTTTTTTTGACTTGAATATGCCTTGGCGGCTGAGAGGTTGTCATGCTCACTCAAATGTCTCGCTGATGGTGGCGGGTGCGTCGGGTCATTTAGCTCCCTTCAATATGGTCGAGTTGAATGGCGCCGATACATGCGTCATGTTCGTGAACGGGCGCTGTCAGTTGGGACTGGTCATCTCTTAGCTGCCATGATTAATTTTAATTTCTTTTTTTTTTACATTGTTGATTTAATCTTTTCTCTGGACGCTCTTAATGTGCACGTCTTTCTACATCGTTCTCACATATATGTATAATCACACATGAATGATGTAACCAAGATTTTGTAACAATATATTGATTTAAAAAGAGTGTCCATGGAGTTTCTTGCCCGTTCTTCTCCATAGAGATCTACGCTAGGGAATGGGCAACTACAGTACTTTCTCAAGTTATTATGCCTTGTGACTGTGACTGTGGCTTTGATTTTATTTGTAATTTGACATTCAAAAGTGCCGTAATGGTCTAGTTGAAATAAATGGTTTGAGTTTGACAAACTCAAGCAACCAGTAAATATACTATTATCTGTGAAATGTGGACCATACATCTTCATTGCGAAAATGTTGGGAGTTTCAGTTTCAATGTTTTTCCGCAAAGAAGGTGGCGTCGTGTGTTTTAAATAAATTGTTAGTCTGGGATTGGTTTAGAAGAAAAAAACTGACCGCGATATTTTCGAAATTTTATCGATTTTTTTACCAAAAAACATGAAAGTTTGATGGACTCATAGAGGAATAAGAAACAAATGTTTTTGTATTAAATTGACTTTTTTTTCTCGAACTCAAAGTGAAAAGTATAGTTTTGCACCTCGAGACTAAACGCCAACTTAATATACCCTCGATTTCAATGACTCCCTCGCACGCTCGGGAGTCAAACCAACTCTGGTATATGGCTACGTTTAGTCCCTCGATATAAAATATATAATTAAATATTCAAAAAACATGAACGCCGTAAAGACGCATATCTTTTTGACGAGGTTAAAAAAAACAGTCAGCGCCGACTATAGGCATTGTACCAATTTGGACTAAGTATATGTATAGATTATCTGTGGCAATTTTCATTCTCGCACACGTGTTGGAAATCTTACAAAAACGCACGCGTGTGAAATACATTGCATGTTGTACCTAATCGTATTCCGATAAGAACCAGTTTTCGAGGAAGTGTATTGAAGAAGATTAAAACAATCTGGTTCATTACGAAAGTTATAAGAGGGCCGTGCCGTTCTAAGTGTTCTAAATATTAAGGTCAAACATAATCCGCCTAAAGTTAAGTTTTTAAAATAAGTACCTTCCAGCGTACTTTGCCAAATGGCGGTTGTGACCACGTCTTGGTTTTAGGTCCTTTCTCCTTGATGGTGACTTGTCGTCTGTTGACCAGGTTTATTTCTGTTATTAGATTTAGGTACATTTTATTTTAGACTAGCGGACATCACGCGGCTTCACCCGCGTAGTAGTGAATTGCCTTAAAATGTCGGCTTTCTTCAAGATCAAAGGAGTGTAACTTCTGTACGCTAGTACTATTATCTATTCTGTGGCTTAGGTAAATCGACTGTTCCTAGGTAAACTACCAAAACTGAAATTCAACACTTCACTTTCGATAGTTTACCGAGATGCTCTCGCCCTTTAGGCTGACCCCACATTTGGCGTGCGCGATCCTCGGGCGTGTGAGCTGCATGGACGCAAGGCGCGCGTCGCGCGCGCGCAGCGCGAGCGTCGCGTGTTACCGCCATGTGACGTGTGTAAGGCGTGCGCGCGGCGCTCGCCTTGGCGTTTAACCCCCTTCAGACAGACAGCGGCGGGGATAGCGGGCGAAGGGGTAAGAACGCGACTCGAGCGTCGCGAGCGCGCCGCGCGCGCGTTGCGCGCACGCTGCATGCACGTCACACGGCGGCAACACCCGACGCTCACACAGCGCGCGCGCGGCGCTCGCGCTACTCGCACGCCCGAGGATCGCGCACGCCAAATGTGGGGTCAGCCTACTGCGGGCCTAAAATGGCCACTTTAACTTTTTTTTTTGTCCCTCTGAACTCTGCTCACTATGTACCTACACCACGCAGCCATGTGTAAACAATTCAAACAAATCCAATGCGCTTACGACGAGGACAGTAAGAGCAATCCAGTTAGATCCCTGTTTAATTGAAATTCTTGTGATAAGCATGGCTTAGCAATGAAGCAATCCTTACGACAGATTACTGCTCAGCCTTACGATACAAAGACGCCATGCTTTGTGTTCGAGAATTGAATAATTGAAAATAAATTAGGTAGGTTATTCAAGTCCTTGTTTCCAATTGATTTTAATTTTCACATTACGTAGGTATACCAGTGGCGGTACTTTTATACAAGCCTTAAAGCTTGGCTTGCCCTTATAAGCTAGCTACTACTCAAGGAGGTACCTATCGCTGTATCAGCCGTATCAATGATACGGGGCCACGAGAGCCCCCCTGATGAGAAAAAAATCACAAAATCTTCTCACAACCTCACATATTTCTTTGACATGAAATGAAAATAAAGCATATCATGGTCCAAAAAGCTCTAGTAGCTCTTTAGTTTAGCAAAAGTCATTTGATTTTCTTTTCTTGTCGTGCTTCGCCGCACTCGCCCTGAGTGCGACCAAGGACCCTCAAAAAAATTGATACTGGGCCGTACTAGGACTCGCTATTTTATTTTATTTTGCCTAACTAAACCTTCGCGAAATGCAAGAGTAAAGTTATTGTTACTTAAACTTTAAGCTAGTATAAATTAAGTTGATTTCAGCTACACTACCTACCTATGCAGGCCGGAGATTGAATTTGAGACTGGCTTCCCTTCTATAGTACATAAAGCAGATGGTAGAAAAAAAATGTTACATACCTACCTATTTCGGCCAATTTTCTTGGTAGTGAAAATCAACGTTACCTACTATCAATAAATGTAATGTCTTAACATCTTACTTGGTATTATGTATAAATGCGTAGGTAAGGTTGTGAAGATGAATGGATGTTTGTTACTCTTTCACGCAGATACTGCTGAACGAATTTGGATGAAATGCACATTATATTACCACTGCACAATGCACATTTATTACCTAGATTAACACAGGATAGGTAGTTAGGTACCTTTTATCTCGGTAGTATGATCCCGTGTGACAATTATCGAACTCCACGTGGGCGGAGCGCGGGCATTAGCTAGTTATCAACCGACTTCCAAAAAGAGGAGGTTCTCAATTCGTCTGTATTTTTTTTTAAATATTTATTTTGGTAGTTTGCCTTCAAAACGTGTATTGTAGCGACATCTAGTAAAAGATAAATAATACTTACAGAAATCTAATTCAATGTAGAACCGACAGATGGCAAGCGGGTACAAGGATGTTATAGTTCTGCGATTGAACGCTAGATGTCACGACATTTATATAAAATCAAATTCGTTTCAACATTTACTTTATTCATAAATTTTACACTGCACACTTTAATAATTAATTATTATTTTAGTGTGTGTAACTCGTAAGAATATAAATTATTTAATATTAATCGTCTGGAAAATCTCTATTGTTCCCATACTTAATCTGTGTTTATTTTTATAGATTGTCTATGGCGCATCAAAATGGCCGACTGTGGTGATGTCCGATCGGAGTTTTATGTTCTTTGTTTACGATAAAAACATAGTATTCGTTTCAAATTTCTGACTTTAACGTGACAAAATAAAATGTTTATAGGTATAGAAACTTTGGACAATAGTTTTGGTTCATACAAGTGTGTGATTTGACATAAAACGAGTGGTACCAGACTCACCTTGTAAAGAGAAAATGGGGAACTGTTTTAGTAGTACAGGAGAAAAGGATTCTAAAAGTAAAAATGAAAGGGCTAACCCGCACGAAGAGGATCAGAGACAGTTTCAGACTCCAGTACCGACCCCTCCGCCTGATCCAATTAGATCTTCGATAAATCAAGGTACAGATACAAGTGAGGTCCCTCCCAACCGAATATTCGTAGCACTTTACGATTACGATGCCCGTACCGATGAGGACCTTAGCTTTAGAAAAGGGGAACATTTAGAAATCTTAAATGATACACAAGGTGACTGGTGGTTAGCTAGAAGCAAGAAGACCAAACAAGAAGGCTACATTCCATCGAATTATGTCGCTCGCTTGCAGTCTATAGAGGCCGAACCGTGAGTAATCATATCTGTTTTTTATGCAATCATTTCAATAGTGAGCGGTTCCTGCGCGATTTCTTTTCCTTTACGTGCATTAACCAGTCATACATGTTTACTGTTGTACTCGAACTAGTGCTGTAATTACTGGGACGGCAGCATAAACTTACAAATGTGCTGATAAATACAGTATGTTATCAGTTCATAGATATTATCCACGTTATTATCAATTGTTTAAACCACAACATTTAAGAACCAAACAAATAAATGGTGGTTATCTGCACCAATTACTGAGCCAAATAAATACAATTGATTGTTAAATCTCATAAATTAATATTTTCCTCACATAGCAGAATCTAAATATAAACAGTTTCTGTACATTATGTTATTGTACAGTTATAAATATAAATAACTATACAGCCCGTCTATCCTGTTAAGTAATGCATTGACAATAAAGTGCTTTTATTCATACCTCAGAATAATAATACCTTCTTCTTAGGAATATACCTAGGTATGACCTAATTTATTTCCACCGAAGATAACATTTCTTTTGATATGATATGTAAAGCATATAATAATAAATAATAAGTGAAACATAATGTACCTAACTAGTTTTGGCATAAAGCATGTTTCATCAGAATCCAAAGTGAAAGCATTGCTGGTATGTTCACATTATCACAGGCACTTACTCTGCTAATAGTCTGTGAACATGACATAGAAAGGTTATTGTTTAAGCTAAAATCACACCTATTCTCTTCACCTACACTCCCTATTCAATATTTGGTGATCATACATGCAAATGTACAAGGAATTCATAAAGTACTGGAGTAAGCGACTACTTCCACATGCCTAGTTTATGACTAATACTATAACCAGACTAATTTAATGATTAGGTGATATTAGAAATCTTGTTTTCTGCCATTACTTTGGAATTTCCAAAGCAATGTCTTGTTCAGCTTTTACTTTCACATGGTAATACCATAATCATGTAACTTTTTTTTTTCCTGCATACCTATTCTGCCTAGTGCAGAGTATAACCTTACCATACTTTTTGTTTTGAACTTTTTTTT
Source organism: Xestia c-nigrum (assembly GCA_916618015.1). Taxonomy (NCBI): domain Eukaryota; kingdom Metazoa; phylum Arthropoda; class Insecta; order Lepidoptera; family Noctuidae; genus Xestia; species Xestia c-nigrum. Next base: position 9,865,682 of record OU745259.1, on the reverse strand, counting down.
AATGTAGTTGATTTATTTGGCTTGCTATCAGATATTATGAAGTAAAAGTAGAATGTAATGGTTGTAAATGTTGCAACCAGAAGTGATTAAAAGTCAATTGTGGTGGCTGACTCTTGGCACTGGACATATCCTTGTTGTGACATGTAGGCTGTGCTGGTAGCTAGAAGGACAGTGACACCCGTAACTGACCTTGTTTAATGTAATTACACATTAAGCCCCAATTACCCCACTAATCACATGGTCACTAATTACAATACATTTAGTTAGACACTACATATTTAAAACAACATTATGAGTCATCAGTGTACCTAGCCTTTTTCCAACTATGATGGGGTTGGTTTCCAGTCTAAGTGCATGCATCTAAATACCATTATTTTACATGAGCAGTGGCCTATCTGACCTGCTCTATCCAATCAGTATGGTCCCCTTGGTAAGACTAGTTGTACAACTTTCAGGCCACTGACTATGTGTAAGTCCTGTAACAACAGTCAAAAATCTACAAATAATAGCTGAACCAACAGCTAAATGTTCTTTCCAAGGCATGGAGGAAACTGGGGATATAATGGGTGTTCTACCACCCAGAGATCAAACTGTTCGGACTTTTAATAGAGATAATCAATATGTATTCATCATTTCTTTTTCTGATAGCAATAAAACTCTGTAGCTCTAGATGTTACTCAATATGACTCATAGCTCAGAGCTTTATCATTAACTCCATACAGATAAAGTTATTATTCTCTTGCTTTGTCTGCCCTATTTTTTATTTTCCGAGAAACCTGAGCGGAACTAATTTATTCTTTGAACACTCCAGAAAGAAAGAAAGAAACAAAGTAATAAAACTGAAATATAAAACTTCATTAGTAAACAAACAAAACACTCTTTATTAACATAGTAAGTACATACATACTTTGTAAAATACATAAACTACTCCTCCACCTTTATCAGTTGTAGGCAAAATAAAAACATTGTGTGAGCATTCTATTAACACAATTTGTCATTGTAAAAGTAGGTCACATTTCAGTGTTTCACATATGCACAGAACTTTCATAGGTTAGCATGCGAGGGCAACGAACTCTTGTTGAATGCTGGTGCACTATGATAATTATTTTACCCCTTTATTCATGTGCCCTACTTAAACTGAATGTTTTATAACTTCTCACCCTAATTCAGTCTGATGGACCATACAATGAAAATGCACTTGTGTAGTCCATTAATTTGATGAAACAAATATTTTTTTTAAATTTTAGACAACAGTTGATAGTTTTGTTCGTGTAATTATTTTTTTTACAATGACAAAAAAATAGTAGGTAAGTACTTATGTATGTATTCATTGTTAAGTAGTACCAAAACAAACAAAAAAAAAATGCTGAATTATTTAGATGTAAATAATAAGTTTGAGACAAAGTATCAATGGTACCCAGAAAGACTTCATTGAAATATTTTATGCCTGTCACACTCACATGTCACATCATGAGATTTGGACTGAAATAGTCACCGAGTGGGTTGGGTTGGTACCCACACTGGGTTGAATGCTAGTTACCGCAATCAGCAACAGGGTAATTATGCCCTGTAGTGAGACAGTACAATATTGATCAGATTAGAAGACATACTATGACATCACACTTTTAGTCCCCCGAGGACTATAGTGGCAGAGAATGTTTCACTGGTTGTTTAAGTAACATGTAATATTATAGGCCCCCTGGATGAATGGATGATTTGGGGATGGCCCCATTGGCGGTGGCTGTCATTTGTCCATCTTTGGCAGTTGTTATAGGTAGTCAGTGGCGCAAAAAGTCTGACAACCAGTCTTACCAAGTGGTATCGTAATGCCCAGTATTAATTTGGTTCTGCAGGTCAGATAGGCAGTCGCTCCATGTAAAATACTGGTATTCAGCTTCAACCGGTTAGGCTGGAAGCCAACCCCAACATAGTGGGGAAAAGTCTAGGCAGATGATGATGATCGATACGACAAGAAGATGTAATGATGATGATGCTTGCCGAGAGCCTATTACACCAGGACCAGGTTTAAATCCAGTCTCTAGCCTTCTACTGTGATATTTCTCATGGAAAACCCCAAATATATTTTGCCCAATCTGAATATTGAACACAAGACCTCTAGCTCAAATAGTATTCCGACCACAAAAGCAGGGAGTTCAGATTGGTGATTGGTTCGGAGTGCCTATGTGACGGCAAAATGTGGAGAACTCTATTCTAAAAGAACACCTATGTACCTATAACCCATGTTTGCAAAGATTAAATGATTTGATTTGATTTTTGATTTGAAAAAAAAAACACTTAGCTAGATTTTTATTTCAAGGATTTCCGTAACTATTTGATAAGTTTTAATAATTTCGAGTTTCACTCATAATTCTCCTATGTGTAGAATAGACCGGAAATATTTAAAAAACTAACATTTTTTCTGTAACATACCAATTTTGAACTAGTTTATTTTGACTTAATTTGATTAGAATAATGACTGAATTAATAAAACATTTATCTGTTTATACTTTCTACAAATATCACGCGCTGCCAGCGCCCCCTATATTGAGAGGAGTGTTTTATTGACCTCAATTATGTAGATCAACTCGTTAGGCGTGATAAATTATGTTTGTTTAAGCTTTATCCGTAGTCATTCATAAAAATACTTATACGCAGTCATTTATATGTCATGTGGTGTTCGTGAAAACGGATATTTAGCAATTTGCTTGTAAGGAAGTCATCATCTAACTAAACTTTTCTTAAACTATGTTGGGTTCGGCTACCAGTCTAACCGAATGCAGCTGAATACCCAGAACTTTACATGGAACGGCTATCTGACCCCCCACAGCCCAGTTAGTACTGGGTAATAACGCTACTCGGTACTTAATTGATGGTCAACCATCCACGGACCAACCCAGGCAAGCGCGGCTTAACCTAAAGATCGACCCGAGCGGCTGTTATTATTTAGGTTTTGTTGCTGGCTGTTAAGGAATTGTAACAGCACAATTTCTGCTATTCATTTTTATTCTACTGGTTTTCACATGAGAGAGGTGTATGTTTATCACGTTCACATTTCGCCAGTTAAGCTTGAAAGTCCATGTCATAATAACGGCATCAAACGGGTTTAAATCCTAACAAGCTTTGACTAAAACTCTTGAATGGAAAATCTCGATTGGTCTGACCCAGTGATCAAAATCAGAAGTAACGTTGACAAAGGGATTGATTTAAACTGCAGTCCCAAATTAACGGCTGACGTCAATTTACGTTTGTATTGCAATATCGTTCCGCAAAAAGTAATTAATTCCGTTTGGTCGAGTTTTGGGTGAGGTTTGATTAGTAACTAAACATCTCGCCCCTAAATGGCGTCGCGTGTCGCCGCCACCTCCACTTTATGCCCCGGCATGCCCAACCCACTATGACTAATTGAACGTAAATCAGAATATGACGTGTTGCTTTCTGGAATACTCCGTGTATGTTTTTTTCACTCCCGAATTAGTGATCACACAATCCAATAAGCATGGGTTCTCAAACTGCAGAACCAAAGTTTTAAGAAATTACCGTGTCTATAAGTAGAAAATTGAAAGACTCAGTTAGTGTTAACCTGCGTCATCCCACACTTCCGGGCCAAGGTTTCTCCCCTTGACTTCCGATTCTTCCGATCGAAGGCCAAGGTGGACCACTGATAATTGGTTTTGGCCTGGTCTTCTCGGCATATTTTACGAGGTCTTTCCCGCCAGCCGCAGACTCAGTAGGTACGATTCTCTTGTAGAAATTAAACTTTGTTCTGGAAGACGTGAGTGCGCTCGTCATATAAAATGCTTTCACCGTTGCTCTAAAACTTGAAGATTATTTTTTATGGGAAGCCCTTCACGGGCTTATAAAACGTAACTGATCCTACCATCCTTTTTTAAAACACCGGATGTTCCATCCTGGCGGAGCTTACGCCATCCCTTGTTGAATCACGATTTACGAACCATTTATTTATAAAATGTATAAATAATGTCACCCTGAAGAAGCTAGAGTTTTAAATGTAAACAGTGACACACGGTAAACAAAATTAAGTATACGCCCTCGCCTTGTAGGTGCAATAAAAGACGACTAAGGACTAGCTGAAGGCTGGGATGTAGGATTTTCCTAAACACTAATAAAAATGTACACTTGTACAGCGATTACTATTCTGAATTTCTGACTAGAATAGATTCTGAGAAAGGTTCGATTAATTATTGAGCGAATAGGTACCTACTAGGCTCTAGAGCACTGGTTCCCAACCTGTGGTCCGCAGGAGCCTTGACAATGGTCCGCGAAAGAGTAAAATGTCTTTCGTACTTTTTAACTTGCACAGAAGATGCAAACTCAACCCAACCTAATTGAACCTATCAGAGGCAAAACTCTATATTTTTTTTAATTTTTCGAGTTCAATTCGATCGCTTTTGTATCCATCACTTTCTTAATTTTAAAGGTTCTCATCACATTATCCAATTTTCTATATTTTTTTTAATTTTTCGAGTTCAATTCGATCGCTTTTGTATCCATCACTTTCTTAATTTTAAAGGTTCTCATCACATTATCCAATTTTCGTATAGTGTGAGTAAAAGATTCACCCCCCTAGTTATAATGCCGTCGGTGTCCATGTTTATCTAGGACCATATGGTCCCTGTTAACAATGAACATACCAAAGTGGTCCCTGGTCTAAGAAAGGTTGGGAACCACTGCTCTAGAGGGTGCATGTTCTAGAGGTTAAATAGGTATTTTGACTATAAATTATACATCTGATTGAAATCACATCGTGTTCATTCTAGCTGATACATAATATAATATTATCTCTGGTTACCACAGGAACTCTTTTCCTTCGGTTGTGGTTATCCTCATTCGAAACCGCACGATGAGACATGCATGCACCGAGTCTTGTAAGAAGAACGACCAACAATACAAGACATTTTTTTTTCTTATACTGTTTCTTTATTTTTTGTCGCTGTCGTGGTATTAAAAATTATGAACTTCAAATCTAATTTTAAGTTGTTAGTCTAATGCAAAATATAATTTTATAAATGCAACAATGACCGGATAAACTTCTTCCTGCGGAAAAGCTGGTAATGTATTCCATTTTTTCTTTGATTCTAACTGTGGGAAAAAAACTTCTGAAATTCTCATACAGAAAATCACATAAGCCACCAGAGTATCTGTCATCGCATTCACAAGATTAGGTAAAATGTAATGGAAATAGGTATGTCGCTTCGCAGAATTGTTTATGCTATGAAATAGCCCGTTGGCCATTTGTTTTCACGGCACCATGTAAAAGAAACTGGTTTTGCTCTTCTTTCCTCGAATATTACACTACCACACACAATACGTATCTTGCATCACCGCTTCCAAACCTCAGATATGAAGATATATAATAATCCAGATGGATGACCTATTATTCGGTAATTGACTTCTATTCCTCGATTTTATTTAGGCTAAGTAGAGTTAATTTATTGTCTTTGCTGTACTCACCACAATAGACGATTAATGCAAGATTTATGTTTCTTTGCCATTCGTTTCTAGGTATTGAGAAATGGGAACGAATAATTAATTCCACGGCCGTTCGTTTACTTATAATTCGCGTGTTTAGTATTATAGGATTGGGTACTATGAAGACATAGTAGAAGTTGTTAAATGAGCATCATGATTAATTGTTATTTTTCTCTCTTGTCACCGCGCAACTCTTCATTTGGCAAGTAATTAGATAAAATAATCAAACTCGGTGTAATGTCATACATACTTCCAGCAAAGAATATGTTGCACCCTGTGCACTTGCAAAGAAGAGTTAAACAAAGCTTATTGCAAAACGCTACAATTGGTATATCCGGGATTCCCGTGCCCCATAACACTTGTTTTTAAGTGTTCATTCTATTGTCAACTTACAGCACCCAGTTTCGCTACAGAGATGGGTTGTTAAGGCGCTTTCTCGCCACGCCCTGGCACCTTGCACCTCGTTTAGATTAGAACGCTATTACAATAATAATTACAAGTGTTTACCACACTTCTGACTATTGCGCAACTCGCCAATGGACTCGACGTTGTACTAGAAAATTTGCAAGCGAAAGTAGGCACCTCACTGACGTGACGTACAAGACTGTGACAGATCATACTTGTTTCAAACTCCCGTTATGATTAATTGTCGCTCACATAAATATTTGTTTTTATATTTTTTACGTCACTTCTCACAACCACATTATATTATTATGTCCGTCGATATTTATTAGCCACATTTTTTATTTAATGCACTTCTTAGTTAACTTGTTAATCACTCAAAAGAACGTTTGACTCAGCTGTCTCGTTATTAAATTGACTATCTCTTATTTATCATCTCAATTACATAACAAGCTACGAATTTTAAAGAAGTACCAACTTTGATGAATTAAATAATCAATATTATGTGCTAACAAGCCATCACACAATCAATTACATATTGACAAAAAATTGTACAATTCGTTTCACAGCCATAAGATAAAAATATCCATTCATTTTTTTTTGTCTTGACGATTTTCATTCAAGAAAATTTTAGGCGGATTCAGTGTTTTTTTTGCGTTAGTAATTTAATAAAGCACCCTAGACAGTCTCACGTTTATCACGATATTGCAAAACCACAGAATAGATATTGACGTCACGAACCTTTGTGTCGCGTTGTCATTATTCGTTTGCTTGCTCCATCCGATACCCCTTTAGCTGAGGTAGTGACTCGTGAAGGACAAACATCAATCACCTTGGAGCACTCTATAATAATTCTACTGACGGTTGGCTTTCATAAAGTTATCGGGCACTTGTCTCAATAATTGTACAAGATGCAGTTTACTATAAATATTGAATTATTGATGTAGGTATCATAAATTCTCAGATAATTTCCTGACGTCACCGGTCAATATTTCATATGTATTTCATAAAAAAATACTGGCCATTCAGCGAAACCAACGTCAATATGCGACTTGGAAATTCTGTCTGTTCGTCATAATTACTAAGGTCATACTCGTAAGAAACGGAACTTAAATTGTTAGACACTTAAATTTTATGGGGACGAAAAGTCACCTTCAGTCAGACGGTACGACAATCAAAGTGGCAAGAAAGACGGACAGCCTCGGTAATTAAAACTGCATCGCGTTCCGCACGAGCTGAACGCTGGCTTCACAAACGAGGTCAGCTGCAACAAGCACCACCAGGACGGGTAATTGCTGCTGAATTTTAAACGGTCCTTGAGTACCCTTGAGACAAAACGAGATGCGTTACCTGACTTGCTTGTTTGCACTGAAGTTCGCTGAATCTTTGTTACATACACAAAAATAAACAATAGTTAATGCGGTTCGAGTAAACGCGGGGGGCTTACCGGAAAACGTATCCTAGTCAAACATGCAAATTGTATGGCAAATATTAAAATGGCGAGGTTCCTACGCTTTGTATGTGGCGGTCGTACCGCTAACACACCGGCGACCAACTAATAGCTATTCCCTAGCTGCAGCTTACTTAACGGTATGCTTGATGACTTGAATAAAACCATTGGAGCCAACAAAACAAACATTTTATCGCTCTTAAGTATTTGAGAACACTGAGACTTCCGACGTGCAGTTGACGTTTTCGATGTATGCGATTATTGTTTTACTGCTGTGTATGTTTTTTCATAAAACGTAGGTACCTTCGATACGAAAGAAAAAGAACCTCTCAATAGAATCAGATCTGATGATCTCGCAAATTTTCGAAGATAGAAGATAATTGCTGAAACGTAAACTTTTGCAAGGAACGCGGAAGGTATTCAAAAAGGGTGCCAGTAAGTTCTGGATAAGTAAAATACCTTTGTTTTTTGGGTTTTCCTCTGAGGAATTTGTCTAGTACCGAAGAAATTCCTAATTAGTGATCGCTAAATGGAAATAAGTTTAATAAAAAATGTTTTTGAAATCTTACAGCGTTAAAAAAAGGAATACTTAAAACAAATAAGTAGAAAAAGTGACCAAAGCATTTGAATTCGAACATGCGACACGTAAGCTTACATGAATGGCGTTCATGAAACCACTATAGTTTGGCTGAAACTGCTGTACCACGCATTTACACATTCGTATAAATGTGTGTACAAGCCGGTTTCCGAAAAGGCTTTAGCACCGTGGACCACATACATACGCTTCGGCAGGTTATACAGAAGACCGAAGAGTACAACTTGCCTCTCTGTTTAGCGTTTGTGGACTGCGAGAAAGCCTTTGATTCGATCGGGACCTGGGCTGTACTGCAGTCTCTCCATCGATGCCAAATTGACTACCGGTACATCGAGGTGTTGAAGTGTTTGTACAAAAACGCCACCATGTCAGTCCGACTTCAAGACCAAGCCTCGGATCCTTCTGCAGCGAGGTATAAGACAGGGAGACGTCATATCTCCGAAACTGTTCACCGCTGCACTGGAGGATGTCTTCAAGGTTCAGGCCCCTTATTCACAACCATTCGACTCGCTTCCGATTCGGAAAGTCGTATGTCTATCTCGGTCGTTTTCGTAATGCCAGAAGAAGACAGATATACGACTTTCCGAAACGGAAGCGAGTCGAATGGTTGTGAATAAGGGGCCTGGACTGGAGAGGGCTAGGCATCAACGTCAATGGCGAGTACATCACTCAAATTCGGTTTGCCGACGATATATTGGTCATGGCTGAGACCATGTAGGACCTCAGTTTAATGGTCGATGACCTCAGTAGGGCTTTCGAAAGAGTGGGTTTAAAAATGAACATGGACAAGACGAAGGTCATGTTGAATGCCCATGTCACACCCATTCCTATCAAGATCGGAGACTTGACACTCGAAATTGTAGACGATTATGTATACCTAGGACAAACGGTCCAGTTAGGTAGGTCTAACTTCGAGAAAGAGGTCAATTGTCGAATCCGACTCGGTTGGGCAGCGTTCGGGAAGCTGCGCGGTATCTACTTGTCCAACTTACCGCAGTATCTCAAGACGAAAGTCTATGACCAGTGTGTTTTGCCAGTGATTACATACGGGACCGAAACGAGGTCGCTCACAATGGGCCTTATCAAAAGGCTTAAAGACACCCAAAGGGTAATAGAGAGGGCTATGCTCGGAGTTTCCTAAATGTAGATAAATTTAAATGAGACTGAACTTGGAAAATATTAGTTATCAAAGCAATCATTCTCGCAATGAAAGAGTCAAACTAATATGAATATTGGTGACGGGTGTATTGGAAGATGTGTTTATTCATGGCACATGTCTGTGCTGCAGGAAGTTAGCCGGTTCGGTGAATCGAGCGCCTGTGCGACAGCAACCGACATACGACACTGCGCCAGCGCATTCTGATCGACCATTATCAATAAACATTTTACATTTACGCGGACTAAACTATCGACACATATTTCTGTGTAAATTATTCTATTTATTGATCCTGCAATTCTTAGTTTGCATACATTGCGTATTTACAATTTATTTCTGATATTTAGGTCCTTTCGAGATGGAAGATGATTGTGGATTCAGTGTCCTCGTAATACAGTACAAATGTCATGTGGGTATATAAGTAAGGTTTATTAGTTATTACCCGTATATTATGTTAATTTAATGAATGCTTATCGCCTATACTTAATGTAAACATGACTGCAAAATTTTGAAATAGCTTTGTAAAATATTATCCGTTCATGCAGTATGAGGAGGTATGCAATTATTTTTTGAACAAGGCTCACTTTAGTTGACGGGTAGGTAATACAGTGAAGAAATGGAACTTTAGAATGACACAAAGCGACCAATTAACCTACCAAGAAGATGTGTGAGCCGGGGTGTGCTACTAACACTGGCTTCTAAAAACCCACATTTCCTAGTAAAGATAGTTAGTTGGCCGACATCACCGACTTCGGATACAGGATGCATTTGAGTTCAGCGCCCTGCTCCCGTCCCTCTAGCGACGCTTACAACGTTGTAAACCTACACTAGGTGAACATAATGTGGTTTTAAATGGATACTTCGGGCGCGTCTCTCTGGCACACCTAAATACTTAACTTTAATGGAAGTTTTTCTCATTACAGTTTATCAAAGATTCCTTTCGCACATCCTCTTGAATCTAATAATTTGTAAACATTGACAATCTTACATCATACGACTAGTCAACACATCGTTGCCTTTCAGAAAGCATACGATCACAAGCAAAGTAACAGTATAAGAAATTAGCGTGTCCCTCATCACGAAATGCTATCATTGAATGAAATACAACACAAACAAGTCGAAGAGGTCAGTGACTGGTTGCATAAGGTACGCGAGTAACGTTCACGTGCAGGGCGGATCATCCAATGTTGATAAGTGGGGTTCTAGGGCTTTCGAGTTTGATTTAAGAGAGAGCAGTGGCCCAGATCATTCGTGCAATTAAGGTCGATGCAGACGATGTGTCGCGTGTACCATGCCCTTCATTCACACGTTCAGCTACATACTGCGCCTTAAATTATCGACTTCTGTACTGTTCCTTAACTTGTACAAATAAGAAAGCTCCAAAATTAATTTCGAGCAAATGATAAGTATGTGAAAAGATTAATAACGTAATGAAATTAAAATACAATTTACACGTGAGTATTAAAATGTCAAGTCGTAAGACGATTGTAACGGTTGATCAGCCCTGTCGCCGCGGTAATGATAGCTTCCCTAATGGTACGAGTGCTGGGGAAAATTCGCATCGCACCGTCGCACGCGCAGACGAACGATTAACCGGCGCCACTGATGTATTAGTCCACGTCACGGATATACTTAACCACTGTAAAGTATTAGTGTCACCTCCCTACAAAATATCTACAGTTTGCTCTTTGAAAAAACCCAGCAATTATCATTAGTGTTGCACATTTCTGGATAGATATTTCAGTTTTTAACGTGCTTATTTATTTTCTGCACATTAGCTTTGTGTGCAAGGTAATGATTGCAAAGTTTATGCAGTTGCTTTGTAATTCTTGCTGGTTTCCGATAATATCCTCTCTGTATAGTGAAATAGGTGATGGTTTTGAGTGGGTTTAAACAGTCATCTATGTTTTGTGAAGAGTAAACAAAACTATTCAAGAATTACAATAATTGCTTATCATTTTCAACTTTGTTGTCCATATGATATGAAAATATTGTCTTTACTTTCTCGTACGATCCCAGTGGCGCCGATGTCTGCAAAGCCTACGATTATTTTTAGATTAGAAATGGCTCAACCGCTTTACGTAATTGCACTAGTCGCATGCGCAGCTAGTTCCAGAGCGTTTGCTGCTAAATATAGTCACAGAGGTGGTGTGCAATTACACCTTATTATCGCATGTTTCCACTGGAAGCTAGGCTGCGTCTTGTCTGCCACAGTTATTACTTACATGTTGCAGTTTCTTTAGAAAGTGTCCAGATATGACGAAATTGAAATGACCATGTTGGGCAGATTACAGAATGGTCGCAAAGTAGTTTCCCTTGCTTTCGAGTTCTGCGTAATGCCGCGTGCGTGCCTAAGGTACCTCCCCATAGTGCTCCAACACTCCTCTACGTAAATTACCACAAATTAGGGCAAAACACCGTTCGAAATAAATTTACCGTGTTAACAGTAAGTTCCTAGTATTCTTGCATGGTGCTTTACGTGTACCTCGATTGCTTTTTCCTGAAAACTTTTAATTTTATAACCGGAGGTAGGATATTAAATTCACCCCATGAGTGACAATCAAATATCGAAGCACTTATGGTCGTAATTACATTTTAAGCGGATGTTGTTCTAAGACACCTACGCAAGCACGACACGCGCCCATCCCAAGTCATGGTCAATTTTGTATAGAACATCGGCAAGACCGTGAAAACGACTTGACACAGATTCTATCTGGTACAGAGTGCCTGCAAGTGATGGCACTTTCAATTATCACTGCACTGATGTCCACGCCCACACATGATTATTGATCATTTCTGTTGCAGTGTTTCACTGTGTTATTTTACGAATACTTTCTCTTGTTCCCAGTTTTTTTTTCTCTTGCATACCTATCTAATGATCTCGAATGCGCCTGTCAGTCATTACATTTCCACTGTCTCCTAATAAGTCGCGATGTCGTCGCTGTTAATCTTAATTAATAATTTAAATCAAATAGATTGTGACGTTGCATTACAAATTAATATTTTAATGATCTTGAATCCGTAATTTTATTTTCGTTAGCGAACCATGTCCAAAAAAATATCAACCAATTAGTGTGCGTGCTACGCCTCATGCAGATCGGATCCTGGTAGTACCAGGTGTCTGTCGTCGAGATGTGATGTAAAAGGCTTTCAGTGAATCGTTCGCGTCGTAAATTTCCGTTGACCCAGATATGATGTGATTAGAAACGTATGTACGTCAACGTACAGCGAAAATGATATTTTTTGCTAGTGCCAATTTATCGGTAATGGAGCGTCGTGCACACGAGATGCGATGCGACATCCGCGAGTGAGAGTTCTGCGACTTGTCACCGAAACTGGTATGTGTACCGTGGACCACTCTAACGCGAATGTAATTATTATTGCCTAGAGAGTATTGATATGTCCGGTACGGCATGTCAGCAAAAGTGTAAGTGAGGTCGTTCATTAAACCCTCAGATATAAACATTATATCGCTTACGCCATAAACTATTAATTACGTAGACATCAGTTAGTTTTTTTGCTGTTTATTATGCTCGTAACATACATAATATTTCTACGAAATGTCTATTAATTTATTATGCATTTAAAGTTGAGACAATGTTATAATCTTGACATCTACGAATCTGATGTAATCAGATACCTCTTACACAGCAACATTCTTGGCCATTACAATGAGAAAACACAGTTTCTGCTTAGCATTTTTATCTGTACTGCTGAATTGATTTTAATTGCAGTTAGGGTGATAATCTCTTGGTTGAACACAGGTGGATAGTATGCTTACGCCGCGAACAGCAAACGCTTCGTTACCGTGCTTTGGGTGACAGATTTCGGCCGACTTTTGGGTCTGATGGATGTTACCGAAAGCGCCAAACTACTAGGTAATTTCTTGGCCGACACAATTTAGATTGCCATCAACACGCTACGAAGATAGCAGTATAACTTCAACTGAAATGAAACTAAACAAAACTAACTGAAATAGCAATAAATACAGAGTCCTTTTATTCCATCTATATCAGTGACAACAATCGCTTTTCGTATCTGTCTCTGTGACCGTTTTATTCATTGTGTCATTTGCTAATTGATGCGGTTTCATTTTTTATCATTTAGAGAATCATCATTATTTTGGAAGGTTTATGTGTAAGTATTACTTGGATGTAGCACAGAGATCTTTTGGCATTTTTTCAGTGCCCTGTATTTTGCCCGTGTGCAGCTTGAACGGTCAGCGGTCTTAATTTATTCAAATCACGGTCCCTGTTGATAACCCAACCGATTTCAATAAAATTTTGTGAACATTTTATAGTTGGTTTTGGATCCAATATCCAGCGCTGCGCGCTGTTGTCGCATATAAATATTGATGTTTTGTCATATTTCCATTGCGAACAGGCTAGTACTGTATGAAACAAGCAGTTGGTGTTAGTTTTATATGGCTTAACAATTGACTTGTTTATTGTACTGGGGCAGACGGAACGGGGGCGGGTCCGCAGTTCTCCGCCGAGGAAACAGCCTCACACTGAGCTAGGTCGTTCATCGACCCGCCGCGGAGCCGCGCCGCGCGCACCGACCGCAGATGCGATTGTTTATACACCACCATTATCTAAACACTGTTTTGCTGCTCACTTCGTGACATTCCTTTGTAATCATTTTGAAATGTAGGTTAAGGCTTCTCTTTCAAGAAATCTAGAGACTTACTTTTCTCTTCACCATTGTCCTTTGTCAAAGTTGTACAATACCTAAGCCTTTGTTGCATTTTTTCCGGTAAGCCGACAATTCGGCATTCGATCGACTGCATTATATAATTTTCAGATGTTTTACCAGAACTACTTCACAGTTATGTTTTCATAAGGAAAAAAATGATACGTAATTCCCTTTACAAAGAAAAGATTGGATCCTCGACAGGAGGATCTCAAGATTAATGACACAAGATGAGTGTGCAGTTAGGTTTTAAATAAAATATGTTCCAATACGGTATCGAAATTCATTAAATAAATCGAATATTTATTCATTTTAAACCTTCAAGTTCGTAGCGGTTCGTACCCGTAAAGATAAAGACAAAGATATTAAATGAGTACTTGCCTGCTACTTTGGACTAGAGTAGGCATGTGTTTAGAAATACAATGTCTTTGTTTGTAAAAATATTTTGGTATGGAGCCATCTAAACTAAACGCTGTAAGATATTACTCGTAATTGCCTCTGGCATTGCGAAGTCGTCTTCTGGGAGTTGTTTTAATTTATTCGAGGCACGGCCTTCTCTATTCCCTACTTAATGTTCTAAAGTCATTACTCCGCGATACACTGTATTTTACGATGTTGCTTTTATTTTTTTAGTTTTATTTTAAAGCTTGGTAGGGAGAATGCGGATCGCAGGACATGCGCGGGCGCCGCAGAGTCGCGCCGCGAGCAACTTTCTACAGCCGCGTCTAGAACGCTTTAAACCGTAATCTGCAGATTGATGTACCTTCGAGATGGTTACGACAGGCAAATTAAATTGCACATTAGTGCTAAAAATGTGCAATTATCTTTGAAAATCTTCCTCCCCATTGGTTGAGTTGACCGTGAATTTCTCTTTGTTATAAGAAAAGATTTAAACAAGTTCTAGTGGAGCTGTAAATCTGATGCTATTTTATGGTCTAGTTTAGTCATAAATTCATAATTCACATACTTAATCGGTTTAATTTTATGAGTTGCGTCTTGCTATTTAAGATTAGCATACTTAACTAGATGATTCATTTGCGTTTACTTATGATTTTCTTCAATCGGGATCTACACCTGTTTACCGAGTTTATGGACCCTTTCACAGACTAAAGTGAGTAAGCAAACCGCACAATATAAATACTCAATGAACTCTGACAAGGTACTGCTGGTTTTCCGGAAATATCTGAATGTGCGCGAAAAATTCAGTATTTTCCTTATTTAATATTCATTATATACATGTCCGCTACTTTGTTCATCTTATCATCACTGACTTTAAAGTAACGATGTCTGCTCACTAATTGTAATATTATACTTTGACAAGGTTGGAAAAACAAGTCACTTATGAATGTGTATAAATATAAAGGTAAAAATATATAATAAAAACAATAACATACGTAAATACGAGCAGAACGTTTGTGAAATCTTCATAATTAGTTACAGTCAAGTCGTTGTCGTTTTTTGTTCTTTACATATACTTTAAACTGCCTACCTCAAGTGGCGTTACGTTTCATTAAACGCTGAATTATTCAGCTACACTAATTTGACTTTTGTAAATTAGTTCAGACTCATTAACATCTATTTTCTTTCCTAGCCTAAATTGTGTCCCATTGCTGAGCAAAGGCCTTCACTTTCTGCCTCCAAACCTCTGTTTTCTGCAATTTCTGGCTACGCTTGCCCCGTCGTAATAATCTGCACAGCAGCTGTGAGCTGACGTACCGTAACTGCTATTCAGTTGCATCTGGTTAGGCTGAAACCCTACCCCAACATTAATGAAAAAGGGCTTGGCAGCTGAAACAGAAACAACAAAATGGGTAACCCGTTATTGTAAGATAGTTAACTAATAATAAAATTTAATAGGTATATACTTGCCATCTATACCTATTAAAGAGGTAGAGATACTTACAATAGATTTTCCTAATGATAGCCTAGCTATAAAAGGCACGTGTTCAGGCACACGTTAACTTGGCTACTGTTGAAAATATATTACCTAGCTAGAACTACCTATTAAATCTCGTTACTGCTTTAATAATCACGATCATGTGTCCGAACACGAGTGTATCGCTCCTCATGTACTCATATGTAATTAAATTGCGTTTGATTTGATACTAAAACAATAGTCTCGATTTGAACGGCTTGCCTGCCCACCGGCTTACTTGATTAACTGCGTGCAAACGTCATTTCATAGTTTGTGCTCCATTTAAATCAATGCTACATGTAATCAAACGGTAGCTTTGTAATATATAACACGGGGGTACGGTTAGTAATTTTTATGATGTCGAGAAAAAAATCGCGCCGCGAATTGCTCGGGCGGGCGCCATGTCTTGGCGCCAAGACCGCGCCGGCGACGCCGCTGACCGCTTGCTTCCTCGAACCGTGCTATCACTGGCCGACATTATACAATAAGTAACAAATTCGACAACCTTCACGTCATTAAAACACCTCATTAAGACACACACAAGCAGAGAAATCTTCATTTGTATGTCATCCTTGTTTATAGTCATCGTGAAGATTTATAAGATGATTTATCTTACAGTTCAAAAATTTAGTATTTGCCTACATCAAAGCTTCATAATGAAGCGTTTGCAATTAAATAAGAAGTAAGTAACATTACTATTGATATTTAGCCAAATGACTATTTCATTTATTTATCTAATTAACGTGTCATTTGGTTTCTATAAGGATTATGCAAATAGTCACTTTCAAGGAATGCGCATTGACTTGGAATTTTGCGTAGCAACAGTTACTTAACAAGCTGGGGTGAATGAATTTTCATTTTGCATTAAAATACAAATAGTGTTTCGGATTCTGCATGGCGCGGTACGTGAGACCTAGATTTCAGATGTAATAAATACGCATCTGTATCTTCCACGTATTTCAATGACCCAATGAGGCTGCATGCTCTAGTTGCAATTGATTGCAAACTTTCCTCTGACTTTTTCCTTCTTGGTTCCTTCTTACCGCCCCTTTGCAAATCTCTCGTGAAGGTACGTCCATTCAAATAACACTTCACGCCTCAGTTTTGAAATGCATCGAAAATATGCAAATGAATTTAATACTCTTGCAAAAAACCCAACCGAGACAGTGAATTAAATGTGACACACACGCTTTCGTCCTTGCCCTCGATAAAGACACAATTTAAAAACGAATTTTATTTATTTTCCTGGGGTATAAAAGTACATTTTTTTCCATTTAAATGACACACTGTCGATGACGTGTGCATGTTCAATTTCGATAAGAACATTGTCCATTGCAACTAGGAAGTAGCGATTTGGGTAAGTGTTGTCCAGTGTGTCCAATTTGAATTACTCTGAAAATATATCTGCAAGACAAATATTCCATTAACAGAATAGAAACGTAGCTATAATTTCTGTAACCATCCCAACTCTGAACACGTAGAGTCGTAGACCCCTTTAAAAAATCTAACAATTTTGAGCTTCTCTAGGCTTCGAGAAGACATAATGAAAAGACCTCGGATCCAATAAGCCTACGGCATTAACCTTAGGTCAGAAACTCTGCTGTCACAACACATGTGATGTATCGAACAAAAAACCCTATCGAAATCAATTCGTACGTCGTAAACAAGAAGACAAATCGATACTTCCGTTTATATAACGCCTACTTATAAAACAGCTTCACTTAAAGTGTTCTACGGTAGTAATAAATAAACTTCTTCCCTTTTAGTCAATTCTAATTCATAGTAGCGGGCAGCATCTGCAACTTCGTACGCGGCACCAAGGTCTTTTGTTTGTCTATTATTTAGTGCATCTGATCGATGTTCTTTTTCTGAGTAAATATTATTTTTTCCTGTAGCCGACTGTTGGACTTCCCCAAATCGACCGTTCCATTGAACGGAAAGTGATTCTTCGAAACTGATGCGAGAGTTTGTTTGCTATCGGCAACTGTGAGGTCGTGTATAATCATTCGTGCATACACCTACGCACAAAAACATTTCGATCTAGAACGCGGTTATGATTACAAATAAAACACCAATCTATCTAAGCTGCATCTCGCCTAAACCTAATCTTGTATTGAGTATCCAGGTTATATCTAAATTGAACGTCTTCAATGTCCATCATCGTTTATCGAATCGTTTTAAATTTCACATTGTCTGTCTAAGAAGACAAAAAAAGACTTCTTTCGTCCACTATTTTATAACATTTGGAACTAATCTCTCTTTTGGCGTGAAAATCATGGCATCTACATACTCGTTTGGTTTGACGTCCTCAAGTGCATTCGTTTTGAAGGAATGTTTAATTGTCTTCCACGCTTAACTATAAGGAGTTCATTAAGCGTTCGTATGAGTAATTAATACTTGATTTGCCCGTCCCAGATACGGGTGGCGCATCGCAAGCTGCGTTGGCGCCGGGCCTAACTGTCCACTGGCATTTGCGCATGACGGTGTTACATGTGTATACTCGTAGCCACTATCTATGCGCATTTACTTTATTTATCTAGCAACTATCAATTACCTTATTGCTTTCTTAATGCCTTTAGAAGCCAGTGTTATCAAAGCTTAGGGAGATGGACACTATTTAAGCGTTTTTAAATGAAAATTCTGCCGCTGTTTTCGATGCACAACAATGGTTATCTTATCACTGTATCTTGCAACTTAAATCTAGGAAAACAGTACTAAATGTAATTATCTACAGAAGAAGGTCTTCTGCCACTCTGAGAATATTTTAAACAAGAAGGTGGGCTTGCATAAAGCTTGCGGTATTGCATCGGCCGGCGCGACGACTGAGTGATGGACCGTCCTGACACGAATAGGGCCAACACAAAGCGGCCTAACTGTACGCGACAGGATGACCCCACATCAGATGGGGTGACTTATGCCTCTCTGCTCTCGATTGCCTACTTAACTTGCAACAATGAAAACCGATTCCATTTACAATATTGAAAACAGTATAAGTTATTAATCACCAAGAATCTAAATTGTTGATAATGACTATAAACGACGTCCGTGGTCGACGAATGTTTTACTAATTTTGGTACGTATTCGTTACGTCACCGTAGCAAACCTACTTGAATTCCAGTCCTTGCATATTTTATGCAAATAAAACGAAGATTGCAAGACAAGCAACAATTGGCATCGATCTTGGTCTAGACTCGAAAAAAAAAGGATATTTACTATTAATAGAGCGTTTTTATCGACCGGGCATGAACTTTTGAACTATGACATCAAGTGTAAAAGCAAATGACCTTTTTCAAAAGCACCAAATGTTTTAAACCGCCTAATCATGGTTTGACTAGGTTGGTTAACGGTTAATATGGGTTATCCATACCGTTACATAATTCCACCGAGGAGTGCATCGGATGAAAATTGATGTATGATCGAAGGTGATGGTGCGGCGGCGTGGCGGGGCGTGCGGCGGCGGGCGGCAGTGGTGCGCGTGCGACTCTCACCGCCTTATCTCTCGCGACCTCCGCCGGACGCGCACGCACGCCGCGCTCCTCCACCCGTTACCGCGCCGCGTTCGCGCTATGCCGTCTCTTCAACAACAAATCTATGTGCACACTTACTTGTACTTTTTTCAATTTCGAAGTGTAGGTCGTAGCCCGGAAATGCACCAGTGAATCAAAACATACTTTAACTTTGTGATTTTTTTGTTTGGATTTTTGGTGTATTTGTTTAAAACAATAGTCGGTGGTAGAGACATTATCGAAACGAACATTTGACCATAACGACGATGGTGTCGGAAGGGGCTTTGCCCGTAGTTTGGTGTATACGCGATAATCAACTTGTGCCTCACCAAGTATCCGGTGTTAAATTACAAGGAGCTGTAACGGGAGCGCATATAGCCGCTGTTACTGATTTTTTGCGTATGGTAGCTGGGACCCCTATTGTCCTTCCGCATACGGCGGTTCCTGAAGACGTTGACAATGACATTAATCAAGAAAAAGAACACTCAACCAGGAGACGAAAAATGTCCATGCAAGTGGAAGTGCCTTGTGTTTTCCTCACTGAAAGCGCCTTACAAAAAGCTAAGAGCCGCAGTAATTCTAGAGAAGAAAAGGTAACAATTGAAAGATGTAATATAACAACAACTCAAATGTTAGACAGTCAGTCATCTTTTCTAAGTTCTTCAGATATTTTAGAAATGAAAGAATTTGACGATAACCACAAAGAAAATTTCAAATCAAATACTTCGGAGTCATCAGTATCAATGACTGAAAATAATTACCCTCAAAGAATAACAAGGATTATAGAATTAGATGACTT
The DNA here is from genome assembly GCA_916618015.1 of Xestia c-nigrum. Taxonomy (NCBI): domain Eukaryota; kingdom Metazoa; phylum Arthropoda; class Insecta; order Lepidoptera; family Noctuidae; genus Xestia; species Xestia c-nigrum. Next base: position 9,845,677 of record OU745259.1, on the reverse strand, counting down.
GAACCCAACCACAATAAATATGGAATCAGAAAGAGAACATCATCAAAGGATTACTCGAATTATAGAATTTCAAAACGACAAGGCACCTTCACCGGTCTGTACTGATGGAGAAAATGAAACATTACAAAGAATAACCAGAATAATTGAGTTGAATGAAGACAATTCATTTTCTACCATTACGAATAGTACAGAATCATTGGACAAAGAATGTCCCCAAAGATTAACTAGAATAATGGAAGTTGAAAAAGAGAACAACTTTCCGAGCATGACTAAAATAATTGAAATGGAAAATGACATATCAAATGAACGAAGAATTTCTTTGACGAATGAACGTGAAACTGGTGGTGGAAATATTGAAATTTGCAATGAGGAAGTGACAGTTAGATCTAAATTTATGCATCGAAGTACCCCTAGGTTTAGTCTTGACTCTTCATGCTCCGAAAACTCTTATGTTAATATTGAGTGTATAAAGAGTTTGCCGGATGTTAGAAAAGAGGAAAACACTGAGAGCGGTGTGAATCCTGATGTATCTCCCGCTGGTAGATCTATCCGTTCTCGATTTCCGAGGAAAAAGACGTCGGTATGTTCGATTGGCTCTTCGGACTGCGACGATGAGGTAGATGTTATTTTCAAATCCAAGCCTAAATCTAGTCACTGGGTCAGTTTGGATTGGATTCCACCGCCTCCCAAAGAAGAGCCAGTGATTATGCAAGTCTGTGATAAAAATGATTTCATAACAAAATGGATAGCAGAACAAAATTCGCAAGACGTAATTATTGCCGACGAAAGGCGAAAGAGTCTTCCGCCAAAATCGAACGAAGTATATCTTCAAAATATGAGAAGATTTAGTGACAGTTTACAAATCTGCAAGGAAGATGCCGCTAGTGATTCTCCAGCTACCGTGAAATGGAAGTGGCATGATATAGTGAAACGCCACCTCCAATTATTAAAAAGCGAGAAAGGCTCCAGACGACAAAAAGGCAGCTGGATGCGCACGGCGAGACGTCTGTCTGGAACTAATGTAAACCACAAAGACTTGGAGTCTTTACCCTTGGATACATATATGAAACTTCAGACTATGCCGTAAGTGTCATTTGCCATTCTTTATCATTTTCAGGTATTGTTTAGTTTAATGTATTAAAAGCTTTCTTCCTTACTATTTAGTAAGTTGCAAATACTGCAATTTAACTCACATTATTTAGAATCACGATTACCTACACGAAAGCTTGTATTCTGTTATTTCTTATTTAATACTGAATGTTTTCAGACTAAGCTCTTTTCATTTTGATGCTCATTCAGTCTACTTCCCATTACAATACAAATGTATGCACCACATTCCAATATTGACAAACTAATCAATCATAGTAGGAGAGGTCAAAAGTAACGTTGGATTGTTTTTAAACACTGCTAATAAGTTTGTATATGTCACCGTAAAATTGTCAAACACGTTAGATTGTAAAATAACTAGAGAGATTGTAAACTCTCGAAATATTGTCAAACGAACATACTGCTTACAATAAAACGCATTATTTTTTGTAAAATGCATGCGATGGTAGTCAACACACGCGGTGTGGAGAGAAGGAGGGGTCCCCCTTGCCTCTGGTATCACTCATGAAAAGATAATGTACCATTCCTGAGAAATACCGATTAATATAACCTAACCTTAAAACACTTTATATTCCCCTATAAAGCGTAGTCGACGGAGCCCCGCTTCGCTGGGCCCCTATATCCGAGTGCAGGGTTTAAAGGAACCTAACTAACCTAACGGGGGGGGGGGGGTGCCCTAAGTCCCGATTATGGGGGCGGAGATACTTCCGTATGTTTAGTTGAGAATATTTCGAGAGTTTACAATATCGCTAGAGAGATTACAATCTAACGTGTTTGACAATTTTACGGTGACATAATATACAAACCATTTCATAAGTTTTTAACCTAACATGGTCGTTACTCATTAACATTATTAACAATGAAAACGAAAACTCAAAAAAAAACAGTAAACAAGGTAAATATCTCGTTTTCAGTGTTAATCAAACTATTCTTAATGTTCATATCCAGGTATTTCCTAAAAAATCTGTTTTTGTGTTACGGCAAAAATTGTTTAATTAATTTTGTAGAAATCATTAATTAAACGTTTTAAATTAAATTTAGGGAAGTATAACGAATCCACCAGGGACAACTTTTTCTTACAGCTGAAAATATTACTGTTTATGTACCTACTTAACTAACTCTGAAGTCGCAAGAGACTGTTGGCTTTTGTCGACAGTCTCCTGAAACACAGTTTTGCGAAGTTGTTGTGTATACTCCATTATCATCTTATCGCAATAGACACATTCCGTATGACCGTTCTCATATTTTTGGACGTGGTCATCCGTGCCAGTCACGTCGGTATACTTACAAAGCCGACCCGTTCAGCGGGTGGAACTGGTTACCACCTCTCGAACGGCCCGCGGTCGTCCGCAGCTTTGTGCTAATCATTTCCAATGACTTATGTAGACTTACACTGTAACTCTTTCTTTTGACCATACGAGCATACGTACTCGGGGGTTATCGTACCGTCGCTACCTGGAATCACGTCAATAAATTGACCGTTCGCGTTAAAATTAACTTGCGGTTTTCCTTTTGATTCCAACACGTTGTGATAAAGATAAGGCGATATCTGTCAAAGGAGTGATTTGTCGAGTCTGTTGATAAGGGGCCATGTTACGAGAGCGGGTTCGAGGCACGCGCTTCCGCAAGGCCGCTCGATTAGAATGCAGGGAGCTCGCGTCCAAGGCTACGGTTGCGTGGCCGGTCGGTGCACCGGTGGCCGCTGTCTTCCTCCCCGTAGTTCGGCAATTGGAAGCAGGCTCAGGAAGTGAGCCATGAAGGTGACGCTCACAAAACTTAACTGCCAGTCAATCGGAAGCGGCTGTGCTTTGAATTTTTGACGTATCTTTTGTTGTTGGGAAAATTTATGCGCTTCCTCAATCATCTTGAATAATTAGGACACGAATAATTCATTCAATTCGTTTGAACTCGGAACCAATACATGTTTACCTGAATTTAAATCATCTATAAAGCTTAGTCATCTATGAGGAATGTTTCGGTTTCGCAAAAAATTAAGATGGAGTTAGGGACGATTATTATATTAACCGTAGGGTTAGGGAAACATAATACTGAAGCGAGGTAATCGGATGCACCGACGTCGTTTTCACTAACGAGCCTTGAGAATTACTCCATTTGCACCGCTTATCATATTCATTGAAATTAAAACAGAAGTAGTGGGGTGAATTACTGAATGCATATGATGTGTTCGTATGCCCAGAAAACGCCCACAGCAAATATTGTTTTCACCAAGATTTTATATGCAAAACTAAAGTATTTCAAATAACCGTAATGCGTTAGGATTTTCATTTTGCATCGCTTTAGCACCAGTAAACTTGTTTGTGTGGCTACCGTTCTGAAAACAAGAATGTTGTGCTCAAAGTGCATCAACATTCTATTGTACCAAATGGGCATACACGTTCTTTGACGGAAACAAACGCATTCACATCGAAATATTTGCTTGTTTTTCAGTTTCTCACAGTTTCTCGTTACTTTTCAGGTAAACCACGATTAATTCGATACGCGCACATACTGCTACTAATGTTTACTTATATTAAAATGTTTACTCATAAATGCGTGTCTTCAATTATTGACGGCGAATCGCCGGTGACTTTTAAGTAGTATACCTTGTTAGTGAATTTTATATCTCTTATCAATCTTAAGGAAATCATATTTATCTTATTATGTACTAATACTCTGATTGAAAATTGATATGGATTTGTAAATGATTACTTATCGTCATTAGTGTTTGTTTAACAGACGCACATGACGTCGACGAGTGTCTTTTATATTGTTTGTCTAATTTATGTGTTAAAAAGTGGTTCCGCGTTTTTAATGTCCGTTAGTGCAGTTCCAAATGCAACGAATTTTATGTCAACGTGTGTACAAGTTCCATGACATCTCCCGGGTGTGACTGTGTCTGTGAATCGTGATGCCGTCTCGCCTATTCTCATTTGTACAACAAATGATGCAAACTGATTTGGCCTTCAAAACCGAAGAAGAACGCATAGCAAATGAAAAGTAAAGATGCATTTTTCTCATGATCTGGTCTTTATCGCTGCGCTACCAACACAATGTATTGCGTATTTTCAAACATAGCGTAATATTGACAAAAAAAATAAAACAGACTAAAAATTATTTTGTAACATGAATTGCTTTTTACTCACTTTCACTATGTCGAACATTTAGGTTCCGTTTCGTGACGTCTCACTTAGTAGTCTCTGTAGCGTCAAAAATTAACTTGCTTTTTTTTCAATATCTTACATCTCGCTTTCTATTCAAATCGTGAATCATGTCGTTTATTATATTTTATCAATGAAACTCTCATACTGAATGCCCACAGTGATCGTTTAAGTCTTTATGCGTACCTGCGACAAACGCTCTGTTTATCGAACAATAACTTTGCATTGCAAATGTGTCTTTGTTATACAAACTGAACACGTGTTAGAAAATCGATGAAAATGACTCGTTTCTTATCAAAAGGCCTGAGGTCGTCTTGTGCGAAAGAACAATACAACTGGTTTTTATGATTTGTTTTTACTTTTTACGACCGGTGTGCCCACGGCCTGCGCCGGCGCACACCGACCTCCGCCGATAATTGTTGCTCCTGCGGATGTTTTCGTGCAAACCATTTTCGAATGCGAGAAACTATAACAGTAATACAATCTATAGTATTGTATTGTACGGTTACTTGATGTTGAATTCGTGCTTTAATCGCAGTAGTGAACCTTATCGAACTGTGCCAAGAGTTCCTTAGCCGTGTGTTCGGCAATACTTCCTTATGAAGACATAATCATACATTTAAACAATCGTTTGTAGAACCATCTACCTTAAACATAGTGGCGTCATCATCACCTACTGAATCCGGTGAGTGATGGGTGTCGACAAAGACTTTATTCTATTAGCAATTCGCAGTACTTATCATTGCTTGTTTTAAGTTTCGCATCATGCCCTTACCTGATTAACAGAAGGCAGTAATATTTAACGACTCATTGTGATATTCGCTAATAGTTCTTGCTACGCCAACAGATTTCTAAATGTTTTATATATCTTAAATAACAGTGCCATTTTGATAGTTTTGACGTCGTTCTAATGACTGGTTTGTTTGTTACTGGCCGACGTACCTGATATAACGATTCGATTTTCATCGTGCATGGAAACTCTGATTATTGTCACTAGGTTTTGTTCATGTACCGTATAATCTGTGTCACAAACTCGCAATCCTTAGCACTTCGCAAACAAGAAAGGTATCTGGGAAGTCTTATTGTGAATTCAATCGATGTCGCCATTTGTATGACTGATATCCTTATCTGTTACTTGCCTGAGCAAGTAACGGACAAACCTATATTGCTCGCGAAAAGTTATACCGTTCAAATACAATTATCTCTAATGGGGTTTGTAGTCCATGCATCTAAACTGTTTCCGCCGTCAATTTTGTTTTTCGCAAATTAGTCGTTTGTATTGTTATTGCTTCACTGTCACAGCGACTCAACAAAAGGCTGGAAAACGAAAGAATCCCTGAAATACAATCGAAGATCCGAGTGTTAACACTGTTAACTCCATCCAAAATAGTGTTTAGATATCTACTTGAGTTACTACGCTAAGAAAATAAAAGCTAAGTTGGTATAAAAGGTTTCGAGAATCCGCTGGATGCGAGTCGCATGAACGGTCAATGTGGCGACACTTGGGAGAAGGCTATGTCCAGCAGTGGACGTCTTTCGGCTGAAATGATGATGATGATTGTTAAGAGTTTTGGTTAAAACATGAATTGTTTCAGAATTTGCCCCAAGAAACGTAAAATTTAAATTTGTATGAAAATCCTGGTAAAGTGGTTGTCAGCAATTAAGAAGCGTCACATCCTTCTCTAACAAAGAATATTCCCACGGTATTAATTACCTTTCTTTACAATGCTGTTAGTGGATGATGTTGAAGGATTGAATCCAATTTACTCGGCTGTTAAGAGTTGGATGCACACGCACCAGCAATTATATGTGATTATTGTGATTAGTGTTATATGTGACTATTCAACTAAACGTTTTGTCACACGTGGACGTTTTTATTATCTTCTTCCCACCTATTTCTGTAATTTTCTAATCAAGTTGTCAACATTCCTTCTACAGTACTTGTCTAAATTACCCAGCATTTAAGTCACATTTTTCAAACAGCAATGTGCTCATCCTGCCACTACTAGATATATTATAAAGAGACTAGCTGACCCACGCAACTTCGTCTGCGTCACATAAGAGAGTAAAACGAAAGGAAAAAAAGTCCCCGTTTTTTTGCAATATTTTCCATTCCTGCTCCGCTCCTAATAATCGTAGCGTGATGTTATATAGCCTATAGCCTTCCTTGATATCCAACGCAAAAATAATTTTTCAATTCGAGGCGGTAGTTCCTGAGATTAGCGCGTTCAACCAAACAAACAAACTCTTCTGCTTTATAATATTAGTGTAGATGTGGTTGAAACGGTATTGCTCTATCCCCTCAAAAAGCAACGATAGAAGTTTAAGGCAAACTGACTTGTCCATCCCAAGAGGAGACCCTATAATTAGATTACCCATCTAGCGAGCAACCCGGAGCCAGGCGAGACAGGCTTAGCAAAAAAGTTGTGGCTACATCGGCACGCGAAGGTCGATGACCGGCGCCTCTGCTTAACTCGCTATATAATAAAACTCTGAGCGAAAGTCGCGTAATTAATTCCCCTTGTTTGCGCCACTCGGTGTCAAAGGGTTTAGTCCAATTTTTGTTTATACTAAGAACCAAGTCACACAATACCTATGAATAGGCATATTCTTATTGATGATAACGATAGTATTTTTTTTATCACATTATGCTATGTTTATGTTATCGAATAAATACATCATTTGGCACGTGGTTCTCTATAATAGTCGGTCATTCAACATGACGGCAATTATCGTAAATAAAATTTGCATTTCTAGTTTTAATAATTTATCTTCGAGTTATCAATACTATAGGATTATTATAATTGAGATGTTTGCAAACCGGAAATTCTGTTGTATAACAAACCCAATAATGATATTTATTAGGAATTTCCGTCCCCCACCTTGACTGCTAGCAACCTACCTGTGACATTCTATTTCGTGGTATTCACTACTTTGACAGATCGATTACGTAAGGTAAGCGATTCTTATTAGCTATCTTCGTGACAAACAATAATGATAATAACCTGAAATGTTTTTTGACACATATACATATTAAATAAACATATGCCAAATTATACTTGATATTGACAAACTAACACTTTTACTAAACTTTTTCCGAAGTCTGGACAAAGAAGCTAGTCAAATTTGCACAATGCTATTTGCACTTTCGAAAATCTGCAATTGAAACGTATCCACTAGAATAAATATAGCGGCAAACTAGCTTGTTTAAATAAGCTTTATTCAAATCGGGAACATGCTTGTGTAGTGTCGCCCGACATTTTGTACAAATATTACTTGTTTGTACAACTTTTTAGATAGAATTTGAATCAATGTTTGCAAACAGTGCTAATCTTTTAATTTAAACTAAACTTCCTATTCCGAAGGTTGCTTGCATATTCTTTACATATTCTGAGTAGTAACGTTGCGCAAGTTCCCTTACCTTATTAATGAAATCATCAATACACAATTCGTTGAAGAGAGAAGGTCTAATATTAATATTATGTGGGCATGAATCATGATACAGATGACGATTTCTCTTCGGCTATAGGGGGTCAAGGTCGCTCTATCTGTCTGGCACATTGATATACTTGTGTTGTTGACAGGGTTACTGGTTCTAGATTTATTTCGGAGTTCTCGTATGGTTCCAAATACTTCTGTCGACAGTGATTCGAAAAACGAGTATTGATAGCAGAAAGACCTCAACTTTTCTGTTGGTGTCAGCTTGATCCTTAATTACAACTTGTTTAGACTTTTATGAATTGACTTTCTAGATCTTTTACGCTTAGATAATTTCTTCTCGTATGAACGGAGTTCAGTTGTTACACCTCCTCTTATTGAAGCTTACTTTCTGTCTAGTCATGATTACATCGTTTTGAAGACTTTCTATTTCTTATTATTGAGGAAATTAATTAGCTTAATAAACATGTGCTTTATTAATCTATTCTGCGTGCGTTTTCCACGTTAAGACCTTCGACGCTATCTGCTAGTTACCGATCTATGACCCTTAGTATGCCCTTAGTGCGTGCCGAGGTCTCGCCGAAGGCATTCGTAGTTACAGCCCGTGGCGCCCTTTTCATGTCTCATTTATATAGTGCATGCGACATTGTTCATAATAATTTTCCTCCATAATATCATCTGAAATTGTTATTGGCTTGATAGCCTGTTTGACGACTATAGAATTTTAACTAGATCCAGATGCAGCTGGGCTATTGAAATAGCTAAGTACGAGGCTGCAAGTTATTTGCCGGGTGCAAGCCTTTAGATAGCTCCTTAGTTTGCAGGATAAAAATAGACAGACATCTCTTAACATACAGTTTTGATCGTTTTGTAACGCTACGTGATTTTAATGTGTTTTATCGTGAAAAGTAGGTCGCAGGTCGACCTTTGTGATGTGCATTTCGGAATTGCAAAAATTCACATTACTCTGCGATTGCTCTTAGATATTGCCACGTAAGTTTATTCTTGTAAAACGGTTAGCGAGTTGTTGTGTAAAAGCTATACTTGAAAGTATCAAATTTATTTGCGTTAAGTTTCTATCAACAGGCAAGATAGAAGTAACAAAAATTTTAGGAAGTGTGATATAACGGCTTTGGGGTATTTCAAACGACTAACCAACTGTGAATTTTGTAATGAAACTGTCGTTTGTAAATCTGCTAGGCTTAGGCATTTTGTCTTTAGTATTCTAAATGTACTTACAGAGATAGGCATCAGGCTTCTGGTTACTATCGTGCTCTGAGTTGTCCATTTAATTACAGAGCAAGGGTCCATCCGTGATTCTCAAGCGGAACAATCATTTGAACAATAGTAATCATCATAAGATCAATCAAGTTTTCCAGTCACGAATGAGATGAAATTATTGTACAGACGTAGACGATGATGTTATCAGTGCCGAGCTACTGATCATCAGCAAATAATACCGCAGATCTTGCCATTGAACACCTACCCAAGGTTCATTCTAGGAAATCTAATACCGTATTGTTCAATTACATGAATGGTGGGTACTTTATCAATCAGCTTTTCGCAGCCAATTGTTTCCGGATAGCCATTGAGACAAAAATATAACGAAATAAAAATAACCCAAATCCAATTTCGTGTCTCGATTTCACGTAAATAGATTAGTAATTGATGTAGGTAATTGTTTCTAAACTTTTCGCTCACAAACACACAAGGTTGCAGTACTAAGTTGCAGCAATTTTAAAATCTGAGCTCTTAGAGTAATCGTGTCTCTTTTACAGCTCACAGTTTACCGTTTTACAGCTGTACTACTTAGATACTATTTTTATATCAAGAGCCCGACGACCTCGCCTGTCTGTCGCGCGGGATTTGATGCAACACTATTGTCCGACCCCTACAGCTTTATGTTGCAATCGTTCAATGAGAAATGAACCTGATTTAAATGCTCTTATTAGTATGACCATCATAATTTCAATTTGTCTCTAGGCATTCGTTCAAAATTCGTCCCGGTGTTACTGTACAAATTCTGTTGTTTCTAAGGTGACAAATTATGATTCATTGTTAGCAGCGGGGCTCATGTTAAAAGCGGTTACTACAATAAGTTTGTCTCCGGCGCGGACGCAGTGAGCGTACGTCAATTGAATGCAGAATACTATTCATTCGTGCTCGTTGAGTCACCGACAAGCCGCTTTCTGTACACCCTACGAGAGCGATACCGGTCCTTATATACTAATATTGACATTACAATGATAATCACACTGTGCGACATAATGACACGCTCCTCAGATGGACAATTCATTAGCTGGCCAGCCAATAGATGAGCACCATTAATTACACTGTAACAATTTGTATTAACTCTTGTTGCTACATGTATCAGTTTCAATGGAGTCTTAATTGACTTTAAAATGCATTTAAGTTTTTACGTGGTTGCCTATATGAATCATCATACTTTTTACCTTCAATTCTGTTTAAACCGTATGTTAACATATAATTTTACACTGCACGTATGCGGTTGTGATTATCAACCTTCACTTTATTGACCGTAACTTCGATAACTCGCATATTTCTAAATTTTTCAATGTTTGTTACAGATGGTACTTCCGCAAAATAAAACGAATCGAAGCGGAGAAGAAATTGCTCCTTCCCGAGAACGAACATGGCGCTTTCCTCATCCGAGACTCCGAGAGCCGCCATAATGACTTCTCGCTATCAGGTAACATTCACGTCATAAAATAACTCATTCTCTATTGATAATTTCCTAATAGGAAATCGTTTAGTTAATATTTACAGCAGCATGCAGCAATTTTAATCATCTTGTTCGCTCGGAAAATAGAAGAATATTTATGTTACTTATGTGGTACTGGTCAGCGATGATTCATCGCACGTCCTGTGGCACGCAGCATAGTGCTAAGTGCTATCCTGTTACAAACGCATCCAATGGTTCTGAACGATTCGATCACGACGTAAAACCGGTTGAAAGTTTTTCTAAGGTCCGTAGCGCAGGCGCCGTGGGAACAAACACCGAACAACTGAATGACTACCTCGATATCTGCTAATTAGTATTGTTTATAAATGCAAGGCTATACTTTTAACTATTTTTGAATAGCTCGAAGCCATTTATTGCATACCAAACAAAATGCAGATACGCGACAGCGGTCATCTATAACAGCATATTAACGCAGACTCATGCAACCCAGATAATTAAATTATATTTATATAGCATTTGCATGAAATACGGTTTACTGTTTGACTAGTTAATTTCATTCTAAATCATACCGCTGCGCTGTGTATAAAAAATATCTTTGGTTTTTTATAAAACTAAGTATTAATAACCGTACGTCAATATGCAAACAGCATTAACGTTAATTGAATGTAGGGGCATAATATTATATTGCAATTCACTTACATCTTTCCTGTTAGTGTCGTCAGTAAAGATTGCAAAAAGTAATTTTAAAAAATGTCATTGAAATTCAAGACACATCTCGAAAAATAGTCACTGACGTTTTTCTGAAAGATAAGTTTTCTTGAAGGAGTAACAATTGGTACAAAATGAGCACCAGACTTACCAAAAAAGTGCACTTATGTTTATCCAAATTGTTTTAATGTTTGTATTTTGCATGAGAACTGCTGGAAAATTTTAAATTCCCCCGGCATTGTTTTGTGAAAAATATTCTATTTTGCCATTCTTTATTATATCTAGAAACAATTTTGGGAAAATTCAGACGTTTCGCCAGAATAATAACAAAATTATATTACATTACAGATCTTTTATGAATAAATGACTTACCTACCTACTTCTGATTTTTTGAGTTCTTAGATGGTTAGTCTGCTGTTAATAAATCCAGTAAATAGAGAAAAAACTTGCAGGAAAAATACAGATCGCGTGATCAGAAAAAATAACTATTTTATAATTGATGCAGGATACAATAAAAGGAACTTAAACTAGAATAAATCAAAATATTCCTAAGGCGTCTACGATAAAGGAATCTTTTAATATATTAATTGAATTTTCTAATAGGTGTTATTGCGCGTTGATATTATCTAGAGCAGAAGTCGTGTGACAATGTTACATCATATTATTGTAACATCAAGGACGTTTATCTACTTTTTATTCTTGCGGTTTCTTAGAACATAATTTATGTAATAACTATCAAATACCTTACTAATCTGTGTAAAGAACAATAACTATTTCTAAAGAACTCTGTTCAATGTGTCTATTTTTTAGAACGCAGATTTTAACCGCAGAATCGTTTAAGTGAACTCCATAAATAAGTAACTCTCTTATTTGTGCTGTCAATCTTCATTAGGCCCGGTTTATGCCTGTTAAGACCGTGTCATTAATTGAATAAGTAATTTAAGCAATTATATCTACCCAATGTTATGCATTTAGTTTAAATACGATCGAGATTCCTACGATAAGTTTGATAAAAAAATTATTTACATGCTTAATCCTATTAAAATAAATGTAAGCCCCATGTTGTCAATTTTCACGGAAAAATGTTTTATCTTTACTTAATGCGTCGCTCATTACAATTTGAAGGTGAAAGCCGTTTTAGATTTACATTTTTTTTTGGAATTTAAATAATTTTATTTTCTTAACTACTTTTGAACGGAACTGCTACGTCATTTTTAAACCATATTTCCTACATCTTGTTACGTTTTAGCCATTGTTTTTGAAGCAGAACCTTTTCCACTTGGATTCCTGCCCATATTTGGGACACAAAACGAGATGGCCCATATCCGAGAATCTGTTCTATATTTAACTTCAATCGATATCCCACCTGGCAAACAAGGGGAAGTGTGCTTATATTATCTCGAATACTTAACGATAGCGCATAAATATGTGAATATTAATTATGCACGTAGGAAAATAGAAAAAGGTCAGGTGTATACGAAAATAGAAACAATTTTATTTTACATTTCAAACAAAGCAAGTGTGCGTGGTTTTTGTTTCGTCTAATTACGGGTGTGTTCGAATAAACTTTCACAATCGAACGCCGAGAGATGCATTTATCTATTTAAGTTTGAGAAAGAGCCTGGCATTAGGGTATATTACTGAGCATTTATATCTGCATATTGAATTACCTTCGCGAGAGCCTCCTAAACTGCCCGGTCATAAAAAACCCGTTGTCAGTACACCTAACCTATAAAATCATATTCCTATGTTACAATGGGCGCCGCATAAATTTCCCGACTGCTTTCTCGATCAATGAAAGTGAAGTTTCGATTCTTTCACTTCAGCAAAATAAAATTTCACGTAGAACGAAGTTATACGTGTACTTGCTAACGTGCGAATTCTGATATTGTTGACAGTGCTCAGTTTGCCTACTGATCTTCGCAGAACTGTGCAGTTTTGTTTTCTATATTCAGCACTAAGTGCTAGGACTCGTTTGTTTGAACGTGACTCAGATTCACTGTTAGCACTTGACCGCCGCTGTTGGCAAAACTAAAATAGAACTGTTTAATGGCCCGTTTAGATCAGCCGATATGGATAGTGGTGCGAGACTCCGGTCCTGGTCCTAAAACTCCAGTCGGACTGTTTATCCATCCAAGTTATGCCAATGGTCTTTATCAAAGGGTCTTTTGGCGCGTTGCCAGTCAGAAGCATCATCGCCTTCATCTTGATTTTTCAATACATTCCACGAAACAATTTTCACAATGTTTATTCCCCTGTCAAACTCATTGGAGCGCCAATATAGCCTCGTAGCTCCGTATGCACTTATTTTGTGCCAGTTCTTTGAAGAATTGACACAACCCGCATTCAAAACCCTTGCACATGCATTTAAAAATATATTTACTGCAGGTGCACCGGATTAATGAGATTCTTTCTGAGAGTTATCGGCTAACGCAAATAAGCCATAAATCTCATCATTTTATAAATTCTTAGAAGTACTTAAAAAGTATTATCAAAGCAGTATTACCAGATTTTTTAAAGCTTGTAAGATATTTGGTGTGTTTAACATAATTCGAGTTTTCGTCGATAAAATGTCATGTATTAATTAATAAATAATTATTAAAGAATTTACTAATAGAACGGGTTATGATAATCTGCTCTCATTTTCATACCAGAAACTTTTTCTCCTGGCTTCTTTTTATAATCTTCGTAGTATAATTATTTGTTAACCAGTAGCATTCATATTAATAGTTATGGCATGCCAGTTCTTTTATAATGTTGACGCCAATAAAGATATTATGAGTATGAAAAATAAAATATGAAGCACATTCAAGAGTATCAAGTAAAACAACTTGAATTTGAATAAGTTTCACGCTCATTTTTTACTAACTTGACTTCTTATTTTTTAAATGGGGCCATCTTGGGATATTTGAAATACTCCGTCGGCTTTTTAAAAACGTATAACCCGATAAACTATAAAATGGCCGGTCTCAAACTAGAGTAAATACTTAAACATTGACATAGTAAATTCCATAATCTTACTTGGTCATTCAATATCGCGATAATGTGGGTAGTCAAAGAAATATATTAACAGCATGGGACCTAGAAAGTGCAAGGTTCATCAAGCAAATTGATGTTGCGCACACGCAGCGCCATGTACAAAAAGCTTGTTACAATATGTGATTAAAACCCAATCAAATCACGTTAAGATGCGGACATTACACGGCTTTCTAGTTCTGTTTTCTGATTCATCACGTACTTATCGTAGCAGAATTACTTCAGCAAATATGAACTACGATAACACTGTTGTAACACTCGATTCGCGTTTATTTCTTATTTTTTATAGCCGTTTTCTGCGATCTAAAATTTTATTTACATTTTACAGTAATGCTTACATGACTGTATGAGAAGCTGTAATAATAAAAATAAATAAAATAGAAAAGACATCGCAACAAATTCTAAGCTTGCAGATTTTAATGAAAACGTGATTAAACGTCAGTTCGAAATTACCTTCATCAACTGAATGGAACTGTCAAAATCTGACGCGATGATTCCGAGAACTTCTCCCATTAATTATGCTGTGTCTGTACTCTTGTGGTATTAGCAAGGTCACCGCGAGTTGTTCGACCTAAGAAAAGTACGAGGGACCCAAAAACCGCAGATCTGTGTCCCGATAAAGAATAAGTTAGTCTCTCTTTGCGACTTCCTAGAGTTAACTTTCTTTTTGAGACATTTTGATGGATATACTGTTCTTATTTCTGTTGAACTCGTTGGCTCGCCACCGCGGCGCTACGTTTATTACTGGTTCTATATTTCGGGAATTAAAACAGATTTTGCAGTGTTTTTAGCGTATTCTATATCTGTATGAGTATGTGCTCATTTGCTGACATAGCCTGTATTTTTTTACTATTTAGGTCCATGTTCACCAAAAAGATGACGGTCTGATTATCTAAAAACAGCTGTTTAAAACACATTTTTGTATGGGAAAATGTCACAGTGACAGCTGTTTTTAGATAATCAGACTGTTATCTTTTCGGTGAACATGGACCTTAATTAAGTACATAAAGTGCACAACTGTTTAATAAACCAAAATATTGATCATGTTCGTCTTAATGAATTCTTCACATTACATCAAGCTTACAAAACCATTTAATTCACTATAAAACATTCGTACTCTAGTTTTACGCAATTTGTATTGCAATAAAATGTAAATTAATGAATAATTGTTGTTCACAGTGCGAGACGGTGATACGGTGAAGCATTACCGCATCAGGCAGTTGGACGAGGGCGGTTTCTTCATCGCCAGGCGCACCACCTTCCGAACTCTCCAGGAGCTGGTGGAGCACTACAGCAAGGACGCTGACGGCCTCTGCGTATCGCTAAACAAACCCTGTGTACAGGTACGCCACGCTATTCTACCTCCAGTCCATCATTGTCTACGTCCTCGGTAACTACCAACGATTTACATAAGGATAGGATGTTCAGGTATCCGGTAATGTCATTCCCATTACGTCCGTTTCCATTCCCAGGTAATCGCACATCAAATGCACATCGTAAATTCAAATCTAATTCAATTCCCGTTTCTTATCCATAGTCAACAGTGTTATTACTAGAAGCCTTATTAAAATTGTAAAACAGTTATTCTGCCAAGCGTGATCTCACATTCTTTCCGAATGCATAATGCCACATACATAACACCTGTGCTTGACCCGACCTTCCACTACGATGCGATAATAAATGATTGAACTCAACATTTGACAGTAACGCACAATCATGGAATCATAGTGTTGCCAAGTCAAGGTCACGTGACCGAAATAAATAACAAACCGTATGAAGAATATTTATTTATTATAACGGAGTCGCATAAATTGCAAAATTCAATATCGGGACGACTATAAAATTTATGGTTTTCGCCGGGTCAACCTTTGTGTGCCGTGTGAGAAATATTACAAGGCATTGAACGAGCTCGAGGATACTTTAAATTCACCGAAGGACTCTGCTTTTCTCGGACAAAGAGCTTCGTCATATTTAAGTTATTTAAACCGAGTATGTGCGGCCCAGTAAGGCCCATTAACATTTTCAAACTTTTATTTATTATTATTTTCCGGCATGCACTCGAGCATTTCACAATGAATATTGAGGAAAGGAGGTTTTATACTACAAGTGCTATTTTCTCAAATTGTCTACATTTTATATTAAAATGCCGCTTATCGAAGCGAATTAAGCTTTGCGTCAGTCGCGTATTTAAAATTAACAATGCTTCGCTGATTGCAACACGTGTAAATTCCATTTTGATTATAATTGTATAGATATAGCGCACCATCACGTAATTAAATGCGAGCTTTATGGATTCTTTTTTAATGACTGTTTGCGAGACGTGAGCATTTGTCACCTTTTCGTTGTTTATTTATATCCGTATAAAATTATAAATGTTACGACAAGCTTGCAATTTATGTGTTTATAATGATGGTGGAATCTGATTACGCTATCAATTTACATTAAAATTCAAAATTTGCTGTTCCAATTTCGCGATCGACCTACCGCCAAGGCCGTGAAGGCACTTTCGTTACGGCCGATGCGTACATACAACTTGACGACAACGCTTTGTTGTCAGTGTTTTCCTCTGTTACAATAGAAATCACGTCAACACAAGTTTTTTTTCCTAGTGTTCTGTACCTTCGCGTGATATCTCTTAATCCTTAATCTAAATAAACTTAGTCATTCGATTCGATACGTCCTTAAGATCTTGATGCTGTTGTCGCAAATTATTAAATACGTTTTTGGCGATCACGAGTTATCTCATAGACCAGTGTGTGGGAATCACTAGGATTTACAAATATTTGTTACAAAACGGAATGAAACTTGACGAGTTACCTAACTGTTTATCAGTTTTATACACATTAGACTATTTCATATGCCGCCGAAACACTTACTTTAGTAGGTCATCCAGATTATTTTTGATCATATTTATTTTAACCAATAATTTTCGTGGTTAGTAGATAATTATGAAACTAGGCATTTAGTTGTTTGGTAATTAACTGTTACTTTAATATTATTATTTAAGTTTTCAGAGCGAAAAACATGAAGTAACAATAAACCAATTATTGCAGAAAAGTTCAAATGGTCTTTTTACCATTATAACACACAAAATATTAAAAAACTGCAGCAGAAATTCGTTTTGATGTGTCTTTTATTATTAAAACTAAAAAAACGAGTTTATGATCGCGACATTTTCAAAGAGGGTTTAGTACAAAAAGATGATAATTTCGACCTTGTGAGGTCAGTCAAGCTAAAACCCGATTAGTGGAACCTTCAATGATGAATTGTTTTTACGCATAGTTGTTTAATTGAGGTTATTTATACCATTCTCACCCAAAAACCCTCACGCTTCATGAATGGTAATGCAATTAAGTATTTTATCAAAAAACGTATAAAATAAAGCATTCTGACGTCACCCAATTGTATCGAGGGCTATTGTGTCTCGTTTCAACAATTGTGTTGACTTTTCTAATGGGCGATTTGTTCCTTATCGATACATTGAGTTCACATGGTATCAATATAACACATTTACCGTACAACTCGATTACACATGTAGTTTTCATAAAATAGTCAAATCGATTAATTTACTCGCATTGTTTGTTAGCTGTTACAAAATGCCATTAAAATAGAAAGTTACACAAAGTGCACTGGCGTATACAGTTTCAAATTATTTTGTAATTTTATAGCTTTCGTACCAACGGTTGTATTGTACTACTGTAGGTAGTAGATGATATGAAAATAAAGCTACCTTTGCATCGAGGCAGTCGCTGTCGTTAAATAAAGTTCAAGGTCATCATCATGAACTTTAAATTTTACAAAGACAAACCAAACGACTAGATAATGCAGTAGTACAACAATTTATTGTATTGTAAATTAGCTACCTTTGTAAAGCTGTTAACCTGTCACAGGTGTATTAAAACACCTTCGACGATTAAATAAGCCTTAATATTGAACTCAAGTACGTTTACTAGTTATTTGTGTAATAATATGTAATGTTTGACCTACGCAAGTGACGTAATGAAAAACACTTGTATGTAGCAGCGCCCCCTTCACTCTCTACCTTATCGGGGTACTGTTAGCATTTGCGGAATTTCATTGTTTCCATACGTTTATTTATACTCACCATTTCTCGGCGAGCATGCGCTTTAGTACCTCGTTTCAGGCTCCAAGTACATGCGAGACCTCAATACTGTAATCTCTCAATTCTAACTTAAGTACAGTAGATTTTGTGCTAAAATAGGCATGATGCGCATACGCAGGATGAAGTCAGATAATAGTTTTTACTGCAGCTCACGATTATCCTCCTAAATATGATAAATAATCTACACTTAGCTCGAAAAACCACCGGCGTTTACATTTATGCCTTCTCAGAAAACCAATCACTTCTTATATACCTAAGTGTTCAACGACCTAATAATTTAGAATCATTCATACTTTTTGCATAAAAAATAATTAATGATACCTATTAATTTATTTTAACTTGTTTAGACGTTAACTCCTTGTTACGAGAGCCATCATTCAGTTGTGATTTCACTTCGAAAAGTGTTCAATATGATTGATTGTGTAATAAGTATAAAGCACTCTCTGCAATCAGCTTATCTTCATACCTAGCTATTGCATCAACTTCAAATACATAATAAATCTGACGTTTCAGTAGTTTTCGCTGCTGTTTCCCTATGATGACGAAGCAGAAGCCTTATCAATTTAGCAGTTCACAGTAGTATTTTGCATTTATATTACAGGATGGATTATTTCAAATAAGGTATCGCGTCTTAGTAACGCGTGTTTAATAGTATGCGTAATCGGGTTTTGTTTAGCGATAAAGGTACTATAAAGACATTGTTATAGATCTGTGACGTGTTTCAGAGTATGCTAATATGGCTGTAATGACGTTCGTGCGTTGAAGTATTTCAGTTATTTCACGCCCTTTTTCGGATTGTCAACAACTAGCATGTGGATTTGCTCGTGGTCTCTATTTATATCTCAAATTCCAACATAAGTCAACATCAATTGAATATTTTTAGAGTACTTACTTAATAAATAAATCCAGTTAGTTGTTTCAGCCAATGGCTTAATTGCCAAGACCCTCTACCAATACCTGAGGAGGCTCTCGTTAGGCAGCTGGATCAAGGGCTTGATTCAGAAAGGTGATTTGCCACTAACTAGATATCTGTTTTGTTGTTGTGATCGCTTACCCTCATATTTTGTTATTTTTTACAATGAACGTAGATTCTGTACGGTCATAAACATTGTTAAATTAAGTTTCTCAGTAAGTGAATTATTGTTAATTCTTGATGAGGAATAATAAAGTTCTTAAACCAGAAAGCGGTACTCCTGGACACGGCTCGTTTTGTTATGAGATTTCATTCCTCTGGAGCTCTGACAACCGGTAGCTCTGGACCCTGTTCCCTGTTCATACCTGTGGGCTGTTGGCTACCACTTTATTTGTTTAAAAAATGTAATTCATGTGTGTAGACATACGTAAGGAGAGAACAAATCTGCTTTGTAATAAATGGATAGGATTAAAAGAGACAAACTAAGTACATAATATATTCAAGACAGTACATTTAGATTTATCAGAAGAGCTCTTGCTTGATCACAAGCCGGGCGTAACAATAAACGATGCCTCACATCGGATTTGCAAATAAATGGATTAAATACAATAATATCATTTGATAAATACGATCGTAAATATTATTAATTTTAAGTTATTGGTTCTACTCTGACGCCATCATGAGACGTTAAAATCGTTGGTATAATTGCAATTAACTATTTCAATGAACGTAACGGTTTTAATTTGCAAATGTCATAAACTTTCAAGCCTAGGTGCATTAGCGTCCTGCGTCACGAATAGGTAATGAAACGTATTTTAACGTTAGTGATTTCAATTAATGACGTAAACCAACGTAGTTTTGGTCAATAAAACTGCTTTTTTATTGGTCGCGTCTTCAGGACCTTTTCTACGGTACGCTTGCTCAGGTATTTAGCACCGGTCTCCTCCGCAACATGACTTAACAATGCATTGCCAAATCAGCTGTTCTTTTCGACACTGTCAACGAGGTTGCCACTCAGCATGCGGTAATACCCTTAGCCTTGAAGTGGTTCTAACGCAACACAACTTTCAGCTCAGTCACCCCTTAGAAAATGGTGGTTCTGAAGTACATCTCGAGTATGTATTGTATAAGGGTCGTAAGTATTTACCGAGCATGTATTGTATAAGCGATGGAGTGGAGCGTGACAGGCACACCAGACCGACGGTCGCGGTCGGTGGACAGCACCAAAGTCTCATGTTACAAACGCACAACGCGGTGTGAATTAAAAATCACAACACTACATAATAACGAACGGATTTAATGCCTTTTGGAACTGAGCGGCACATTGTCTTCGCTGTAGAGTTGACAAAACAGGGCAAGATTAAACCTAAAACTAAGTTGATTAACTCAAAAGGAATTCTCTTTATCAGACTATGAAAAGGCTTTCAACCTATTTTCAGATACTGTACACACTGTACAGTCGTATCTAAAAAAGCCAAAATATCACTTAAGCGAAATCAGTATTATTTTACTACATTTAGTATTTTGCATGTACTTTTCGGCTAGCCGACCTGAAGGTAATTTTCCGATGGTTTGTCACCGCTAATAATTGCACACTTAGAACCCTGAGAAGCCCTGTAATTTTCTGTAACTGTAGATACGTCTATATGCCATTATGTAGGTATGTACCTATTGTAACTGGGTATCCCGCAGTGGGCGTGCGCATTAAACCTTGAAGCCTCGTGCCGCCGCTACGTCTGACACTCTTGCCACTCCATAAACACTACGTTTTTAGAATGAGCCACTTACATAACGTTACGGCACCTTTTACCCATAAACAACAAACAAACAATAAAAAATATTATCTATTGTTTGTATTTCAGAATGAAACCGTTACTAATTACAACTAGCTCGTTGCCTGCAACGTTTATTAGTTTCCATTTCCACCTGACAATAAATAACGCTAGGAATTGTTTTGTAGAAAATTAACACTTACAACAATGTCGACCCACACGTTTAGGATAAAGAGTGTGCCTGCCAAAGTCAAGTTAATAAAATCTGTGTATTATAGGCGGAATGATATAACGGTCTATTTTCAGCTGCTTGTCGCATGATCGCAAGCGTTCGAATGAGTCACATAAGAAATATTCATCATTCATGATTTTCAGATCTGAACATTATTAAGTATTGTAGTTAACTTATAAAAAATGTCCAGTTTACTTATGTTACGGTTATTTCTTACAAGCGTTCAAGAGTTATCGACCGAAAACACAGGACAATGACTCTTGGACTTTCTCAGGGGACAATTCTGTCTCCTGTCTAGACAAGAGTCCGCGAAGAATATTCGTAACAAATACATGTCGGATCCAGTCATTAGTTCAGACATAAAATGTGTGTTTTCGTTGCACGAAACATATCTTCTGTCCGCATGATTTCTGAGTCAAACGGAATAAATCCTGACAATCCGACATACATAACATAATATTACCTACACCCAGATTTCGCTAGTAATGTTTAAGCCCCGTGTAAAATAAGTGACGAGCCTATTGCCAACAACAGGGTACAAATCCATCAGCCCCATAGCTGCTACTGAGAAATATCTGATGGAAAAACCCAGTAGCAGTTTGGACCTCGGGCTCAGCCACGCTTGCGACCACTAAAACCTACGAGGGAGTCAGTCGTAACAAGTAGTAATAGAAAACCAATAAATTTCAATAGCTTACTAGCCAGTTTCGGTAGATTGCTATCTCTGTCTGTTTGACATTTTGCTTACTGGATGGTTAGAAACAGAACGTCATAGAAAAGCTTTCCTTCATTTTTCTATGAATCAAGTATCGGGTAGGTGACACGTATAGGATATTCTTTCGTTTATTCAATAGTTTTATAAGTAAGTAAGTTATAGAAATCGGCCGTCAGACACTACTTCAAATTCTGCGGTTTATCTTAAAACCAATTGGTAGAAAAGCACCGAAGTCATAAGATTAGATTATGTAAGAAACCTTTTTTTGCTGTCGGTACAGATTACTCATTCATGTCAATATTGTATTCAGATCTTGATCGAACGCGAATAATCTATGTGTGACTTCTGTCTAATTTGCTTCGGGTATCCTGACAGTTTGGATTCTTGCTTGTTTTATTTGAATATGGCTTCTCTTTATAGTTTCCTTTCTACGAATACCTTTAAATATTATCATTTCCAGTTATTCCGAGGTAATAATAATCTCTGAAAGTATAAGTAACACACAAACTGTGTTATAATGTATAGAGGTTACGTAAAACGTAATAGGACCTTAACATTAGTGAGAACAAACTAACAACTAAACCGACCGATCAGAATAATTACATGAAACTACTTTAATTGGATGACAATCGACATTGTTACGTTTACGATCCATTGTTTAAAACAAAAAAAAAATATTAATAGGCGGCAATCACATCATTCAGCTTCGTTCTAAGATTCCATTATTGTAAGTTGAAGTCCTGAAAACTAGACAACCGCGATTTTATTGAAAAAAGTAACTGCACTATTCTTGTAATCAGATTTGCTTGTTGACGTAGACACTGACACTGTTATTTGTTGCCGCAATGCAATACAAAAACATCATTACACTTGCATTTATGAATTTTATGAATACTTTGGAATCGGATGGAATTTTATTAGCACTTGAAGATGATTTCTGTTCTCTTTACAGGTAAATTCTTACCACGAAGACTTCATAGATGTTTTACTTGTAAGTAAAAAAACTATAAACTGGTTATATAATTTTGTTTTCTATTCACAGATCGAGAAGCCAGTAACGGAAGGTCTTTCGCATAGAACACGCGATCAATGGGAAATCGATCGGTCATCGCTCAAGTTTGTTAGAAAACTGGGCCACGGTCAGTTCGGAGAAGTATGGGAAGGTCTATGGAACAACACTACTCCAGTTGCCGTAAAGACGCTCAAGTCCGGCACTATGGACCCCAAGGACTTCCTTGCAGAAGCTCAGATCATGAAGAAACTGAGACACAACAAACTCATCCAATTGTACGCTGTATGCACACTAGAGGAACCAATCTATATCATCACTGAACTGATGAAGAACGGATCTCTATTGGATTACCTACAAGGTAAAACTACAACTACAATTGAAATTATCATCAATAAAAATACATTGCATAAACCCATTACATACTAACAACAGATTTCAGATGTTATTTAAAATTACGTTTTGACAACATACGAAACAGTAAAATTTAATACTTAACTTATCTTCGATTTAACATTCCGTTTTATTTTTTGAACAGGCAAAGGTCGTTGCCTGAAGCTGCAGCAGCTTATAGATATGGCTGCGCAGATCGCCGCCGGCATGGCGTATCTCGAATCACAGAATTACATACATCGCGATTTGGCCGCGAGAAATGTTCTCGTTGCCGATGCTAACATCGTGAAAATCGCTGACTTCGGCCTCGCTAGGCTTATCAAAGTAAGTTCTATTCTGTATTTATTATTCTATTCGTTGTTTGTGTTATTCTTGTACAGCGTGATGTAATAGAGGGAGACGACAAAAAATAATCTAATTCGAATAAAAATGTCAGTCAGGGACCCGTATTTTTTCTTTTGTTACGTAAAACTAAATTGACGAAGATAGCCTAGGTATAATTTTTACCTAGTTCTGAACTTCTAACGTCACGAGTTTTGATGCGTTTTATCTTTGTCAATATTCATTGGTTTACAAAAATAAGAAATACGTCTCCATTATTTTTCGATGCTAACAGTCGGTCGTCGGTAGTCGGTTAAAAATTACAAATCTATTACGATAGGCCGACGGGCTAAAAAAGGAGGAGGTTCTCAATTCGGATGTTTCTATTTTTTTTAATGTTTGTTCGGGCATAACTCCGTCGCTTGCCAACCGATTTGGAAAATTCTTTTTTTATTGGAAAGGGTATTCTTTCCAAATGGTCCCATAGACACAAGTCGGGATCTGATGATGGAATCTTGGCGAAATCGAGGGAACTCTTCAAATTTTATATGATAACGTGTTGCGGTTTTGGTATTTCTACAACAAGTGAAGCATTTGCGTTCGATAAGATGATGAAGACAAGAGTCACGGAACTCCATAATGAGAAAATGTATCCAAGTCGTGTTTGGGCTTGTTGTAATTGTAACAGTATGCACTTTCCATGTATATCAAGCACATGACTGTAAACCACTAAAAAGTAAAAAATAACTTTAGCTTTAAAGTCGGTGACAAAAAAACTAAATCAATCAAACAAAGCTAAAGTTATTTTTCAGTTTTGTTTTTTTTTTAAGTCGGTTTTATTTTTTTGATACTGTCTCCATGCCTATTCTGAGTTCAATTACCTGTTTAGTTTTCCTGCATATCTTTTTATTTGAAGGAAACGTTAGTTGATTTATTTTTATGCTCAAGCTAAAAGTTTTACCTCACCACAGGTTGTGTAGTTGTGGTTTTCCATGAGTCACCGTGTTATGTCTTTTCCCCTCTCTAGAACAATCAGTTAAAATTAATGTATTTGATTAGAACAATGAGTAATAAATCACGATAAACTGCTTGCGGTTGACAAAACAATTTCACATCAGTCAAGTCTCGCGACCACTTTTACCTGTGTTGATTTTTAGTAACGATATTTTTTGCTTTCTTTTTAAATACAGAATTATTTCTTCATAAATTAACATTTAACTTTAGAATTAATGTTTATTTTTATTATGTTAATAATATCAACTAAACTAGAAACATCAGAAACCACAGACAAACTCCAGTCCCTACCTCATTAAATTGTTCCAAATACAAATATTATTCCGTTAAAACTGAATGTCATGTGTTCCGTTAACAGGAAGACGAATACGAGGCTCGCGTGGGCGCCCGGTTCCCCATTAAATGGACAGCGCCCGAGGCAGCCAACTACAGCAAATTCTCCATAAAGTCCGATGTCTGGTCGTTCGGCATCCTCTTGACTGAGCTCGTCACTTATGGCCGAATACCTTATCCAGGTGAGTGCTTAAACTTTCGAATAACAGTCGTTTTTGCAAGGTGTTATGAAGTTGCATTTTTCATGTTTACACGTTGTAATTGCCACTTCTTTGAGTGGTGCGGCGAGATTCAAGTTTTTGGAACCCTTTCTTCGGGTGAAATTGTTTTTGAAGGACTGGTTTGTTGAAAAACATTTTTTACCTGTTAGAGATGCAGTTATATTAAAACATACTTTTCTGATCAGGAATGACAAACGCTGAAGTGCTACATCAAGTAGAGCACGGGTACCGTATGCCGTGCCCGCAGAACTGTCCTGCGGCGCTGTACGAGATCATGCTCGAGTGCTGGCACAAGGACCCCCTCAAGCGACCCACCTTCGAGACCCTGCAGTGGAAGCTCGAGGACTTCTTCACCATGGACAACTCCGAGTACAAGGAGGCATCCGCCTACTGAGCCCGGCCCTCCCTGCCGCCCCACCGACAACACACACACTCGCATCATGTAAGTGCATTGTTAACTCATCATCTCACTTTTCAAATTAAAGTAACACTGATGTTAGATTATTACTATTTAAGCCTATATTGTCTCACACCAGGGCAAAGGCCTCCCTTCCCTCCTTCCACATTTCGCGATCTAGTGCGATTGCAGGCCAATCGCACCATCTATAAAAGGGAAGATATCTTAATATCGAAAATAATCACGCTGTTATCGAAATGTGGAGTAAAATTAATGTTTGAACTTTGTTTGTCCGCAGACTCCAAGCCTGTATCACATGCCGCCAGAAATGCAGATGCTGCACAACAGTACGTCGATGCAGTATCTACAGATGCACCCCATGGCGCAGACGAGCATCGGACAGATGCAGGCAGCGCACCAAGCGAGTATACAGATGCAAGCCGCGCACCAGGCTAGCTTGCAAGCAGCTCACCAGGCGAGCTTGCAGGCACACCAGGCTAGCTTACAGGCTGCGCACCAGGCGAGCTTGCAAGCCGCTCACCAGGCGAGCTTGCAGGCGCACCAGGCCAGCTTGCAGCACCAGGCCAGCCTGCAGCACCAGGCCAGCCTGCAGTCGGGCCGGCCGCTGTGCGCGCACCACCGGTACCGCGCGCCCTGAGCGCTCCCACCGGATGCGCTACACGCCGCACCAGGCGCCACTCCCGCACCAGCACAGTCGGTAGGACACGAGTCTGAAGTGAAGAGCAGGGATACGTCCAGGTCCATCCATCCATATAGATTTGGAGTCGTGAGCGAGTGATGACGATTACGATTTTTGATTTTGTTTCATGATACGAGCAGCGATGTGCAGGACACACGCCTTCCGTTACATTCCCTTTATGATTCACGGAGTATGAGACTCCCGTTCATATACCCTTCCAGGAAAACCAGTACTACTGGTGACAAATGATTACTTTGAACCCCTCACGAGAGAGGTCATAATTTTATTATTGCAAGACGAAGCGAGTACGATATAATGCGAATTTGAAATGACGACGTAGACGTAATTTTATTACTCGTCGATCGGTAGTAAGTTTAGTTAGACTGCCTACGATTTCTACATGTATTTAGCCATAGGTTAACATTTACGATTCTTCAAGTATTAATAAGCCTCTTTAGGGTGATCACTTGCGATATTATTCGAAAATGAAGAAGTAAGCTATTAGGAGAGTGTACACTGAGTACGTCTTAATACTTTTCTCAAATACGGCAATAATATGAGTGACATATCAGCGCTTTATTCATTTTAACGAAGCTTCAGAAGATCGATATAAACATTGAGCAATCTATTGGCGCCGCGTGGATCGCTTCTTACGTCATTTCACTTGCAATCAAATAAAATGTGTTCTCTGCTTCGCTGCATTTGAATAGATTTATAAATATTAAGGATACATGCCCTAAGAGAAAATCCAACGTAGTTTATATTTTTCAAGTTCGAGGTAAGAGGCTATATATAAAATTAGCTACGAAAATTGGTTTCGTCGTTCATAATCACATTGGTATGCTTGTGGCGCTATGGTGTATGGTGTAGCAGTAGTGTCGGCAGCTGGCAGCAGCGATCGTGTGTGTCAACAGGAGGAACTTTAGGCTCGGCAGGGAATTAAATTATCGCGCGTCTAGTACGCGTTTTGTAAGGATTTATGTTATGAAGAGACGCATTAACAGTTTAGGTATTTTCACCTTCGTATACCATGTTTAGTAGAGTAACGATGTTGGTGATAGATGCCAAATAATCCTAATAAAGAACTGAATTTTATATACATAATTAATTGTTCTGAGGGTATTTAGACGTTAGGATTTTATTTAAATTAAGCTGTTCTAAAACATAATTAATGGAACGCTATTCTTAACTATTTATATAATTGTAACAATGACATTTATACACTTCTATCTCGCGGAGTTAAGTTTTCTCGTAATCATTTTAATATTTGTCATGCTCAAGAACTTAGTAATTTTATTTGATTGTATCAAAATATTCATCCAAAACTGATATTTTATTTGTGCCAAGACTTTTAGTTTAAGTTGAAAATGGCCACATTGTAATCTAAATTGTATCGACACAAACTAATAACGTATTTAACCATTTACTTTAAAGCTAAGATATAATTGGCCTAAGTAAATAAGTATTTTTGAATGTGTAAGTTTTGTATCCTAACTTATTAGACTAACCTAGTATATATTAGATATTTTCAATTTTATTATATTACTGATTGTCAGGCGTAAATATTCTCATTCGTTAAAACTGCACATTTTTATTGAAAATGTCACAGTTATGTGCAATATTTATTGTTTTCAAACCCGGTGCTTCGTATATTTTTATGCCACGAAAGATTATATTGTAAACTTACATCCTCAGAACATTTAAAGCAACTGTCGATGTAAGCTTGAAGGGTTAATTGTATAATTTTATGATAAATTACTAATACCATTAACAGTACAACAGTGAATTGTTGTCGTGTATATTGAACTTTCCACAATTTTTAACTTGTAAATAGTCCCACGATTAGTATTGGTTATAATGGTAATAAGTGATATTAGAATGTTGGTATTACGGTGTAACAGTGTGCTGCTTACTCAAGTCCACTTACTCGATCATTCCAATTGGAACAAGGCAATATACTACAGTCGACAAATAAACAAAGTTAGGCATTACGAAGATGATATTCTTTATGCCACGATAAAATATTAAATATCGCACAAAATATATTCTAAACCTAATTGTAAGGTGCCTGAAATAATTGCATTTGTACGTCACAAAATATTGTATGGTTTGCGACGAGTGACTGTTTCATGTTTGTGCGGGGCTGGACGCGTTCATTGTTAGCATTTTTTGCTTGTCGTAATCACGTTCAAATTTCAATGGTCAGTTTTCCACCGTCATCAAATACGCGCGTCACTCGTTGCAAGGCTGTATTTTCTCACTGCACTGTGGATAGAGCACGATTATCTAGGATCGAAAATTTTTATTCTTTCTATTTTGGACAATGTCAAAACACATCAGTGTTCACGGTCAAAGGCTGCGGAAATGCGTCCGCCAAATATTAATGTTAACAAATCGTACGATCTTATTTCACATATTTAATTAATTCCAACGTTATTTTTGTTTATTCTCATGTATTATTTCTCTATAATTTATTTCTTCGTAATACGTTAAGTTTTAGCTGTATGATACGCTTTAGGCTTTATGCTTTATTGAATGGCTAAGTCCGCTACGTCAATCCCATTATATATGTACATGTACGGCAATATTATCAATGTATTCAATAATTTTAATTATTAGTTAGCCAATTTTAAGTATTTTTCTTAAAGTTTCGCCATCACAATTATGAAGAGATAAATAGAACGAATAGGATTAAGCTATGTGAATGATGTATGCTAGATATAAATATTTAACTAGAATTTATTTAGTAACTGTTGCTGTGTTACAAGATATTTATACTTCGGTCTACGGTATTGTACAACTGTACCAAGTGTAAATGTATCGGCGATGTAGGGTGAAGTCAGAAAATTCATGAGCGACTGAATGATAGTTGATACTGTTTGACATGTGAACTAAGGTCTTATTACCTCCGAGTATCAATTAAACTTATTTTAGTTTAATCTCGTGTACCAGTATTGTTACACTGCCATAACTAAAATTGCTTGGTCGTTGTACTCTCGACCACTGTTAAAATGTTATCCCCCTCTAGATGTTTGATGTCCAAACCCAAACCTTTATAGTGAAGATCTTATATGACAGTGTACCATAATACTGGTTTTTAAGTACGGTTATTATAATGATTACTATATTTCACTTATTTGTAAAGATTTTTTTTAACACAACAATAAATATAAATGTGAAATACTTTTTGTTTTATTTCGAAACAGAAACAAAATTTGAGCTCAATCAAGTATATTGTTCAACTTCTTACAAACATTTTTAATTCTATTCAAGTATTCAACAGTAAACACGTTTTCTTTTATTTTACAAAGCGAAGATGCGTCAGTTTCCAGCCTACTTATAATTTGTTCTACTTCATTGGTGTTGAGTTTTGCTTTTTTGCAAGCAGGCTCTGCGTCGCTCTCGGCGTCAAACAGCGAATCGATATCAACAAGATCGAAATTATTACTCAATGACTTCTGCATCTTCACGGAGCCTGAATCTCTGAAGTCATCAGCATCTGGTAGACATTTGTGACGATACGTTTCATCTGCGGTGTATTGTAAATGTTCCTTCAAGTTAATATCACCCTTTTTCAACCGTCCATGTCTTATGAAACATATCCACGTTTCTCTTAAGGAATCGTCTTCATTGACTATCTTGGTAACTATTCGGTCAAATATATTAGTATGATACTTCCTCAGCATATTGAATAATTTATTCTTAACAGTAAAATCCGTGTCTTGAAGTAATTCGCTAAATACGCGCGTGAGTATCGTCTCTACAAGATGCTTATTCATATCATATGTTTCAAAATTCGCAAATTTACATAGAATATTAATCAATAGTAATTTCAATTCTTTACACCCTGACTGGACAATTTCCGAAATAATGTGCAGAACCTAAAATCGTAAAGTTAATTAGTTGGAGAACTTATTTTCATAAATACATGTGTCAAATGTTACAAAGGGCCATTACTAACATGTCTTCACTGATATGAATTTAGTACAAGGTTTGTCAGAACAAAAACAGGTAGCCTTCATATTATCGCAGCAATAAAAAGCTGAGTATTACAAAGTCGTCTAACTCCACTGGGCCCGGGTAGTGGATCCCACTCTCTTTTTCCAGCAGTGGGAACATATCAGCTGATTATGTCATTTCCGCTTTAGGAATTAATTAACCCATTCGTGTAAAAAGAAAATTAAAATACATAACAAAATGTAACCTCTATTATGTGCGGCAGTGAGCAAATTACTTAGGTATTCTGCGAATTAGGATCAAGTCTTATGCAAAGATAGACGTAGGCGTAGGATAGGTTGAAGCTGTTCCGATTTGCTTTAGGGTCAATTCCCACTGAAAGAGCAGCGGCCGGCAGCGTCTTTTTGAGGCAAAATATTACAAACTATTTTGAATCTTATTTACGTGATTAAAAAGTTCATAGTCATTTGAAGGCAAAGGAGGGGTAGCGTTGCGTCGCGAGGCTGCACGAGCCTTCTACCGAGTAGTCAAAAGAGGCGCCGCGCGGCTGATCACGGCGCAGCTAGCTGACGTGCGGCCGACCGCGGTGCAGCTAACAGACTCGCGGCTGCGCGCGAGCGACCATTTAGATCGCACACTAGTTTTCAAAGCTACTACGCGGAGGCTCATTGCGGCGCCTCGGGATGCCGCGCTGCCTCTCGCGGCGCCGCACTGCCCCTTGCGGCGCCGCGCTCAGTCACTTGCTCTTACGGCCGCTGCGCGCCGCTGCTCTTTTAGTGGGGATTGACCCTTATTGTTTAGCCAACGTAGGCAGGGCCCAAAAGGATTTTAATGTTTCGGAATGATCATACACTCAACACAGTTGGGTGCGAAGAGCAAAAGATGCAGTCCATCATAGCAAACGTCAAAGACACGACAATTTTCTACACTACTCATAACACGCACGCCTATTAGAAAATTAATAGTCAATATTCCAATTTAAGTATTGTAACGTGACCAAACTAAAGGCTAAAACATAATTACCTTTACTAAATTAGCGATGCTCCCAATAAATATATGTTCCGTCGAGGTTGTTAGAGCTACTAGTGCTTCAATGTATCTGTAGTACCATACAGTGCCCTTGTTCAGCTCTTTGACTATGTGCTCAAGATTTTTAGGACAAGCTTTCATCCAAGACAGCATGACAAAGTTTTCCATTTCATCCTCTCTACTTATGATTGAACAAGTACTTGCTAAGTTTATTACTTTTATCTGTAAACGAAAGAACCAAAATTGAATCTATTAATCTAAACTTATAATATTGTAAAGCAGAAAAGTTTGTTTGTTTGTTTGGTTGAACGCGCTAATCTCAGGAACTACTGGTTCGAATTGAAAAATTCTTTTTGTGTTGGATAGTCCATTTATCTAGGAAGGCTTTAGGCTATATAACATCACGCTACAATTATTAGGAGCGGAGCAGGAATGAAAAATGTTGAAAAAAGGTTTTTTTTTCGGTTTTCTCTCTTATGTGATGCAGACGAAGTTGCGCGGGTCAGCTAGTGTCTTATAAAACATAAGAGTCTCAGGCAGGTAGGCAGAAATGACTAGAAACTCATTATTAATCATGTAATTCTATGACCACATTCTTTCACAAAAAGGGATTCATGAATTTCCTGTTTTTCTGAGAAATATTTAAAATGTAAGAAGAATAAATAAAGACGATGCTATAGTGTCTATTGTCGCTTGACTATACCATTCAAGATCATCTCATTAAAGATCTCAGATATGTATCAAAATTACATAAATAAAATGTAAATATTCATAAAATTATATGTAATAATATATGGTTGCAGGAAATTCATTGCATTATAATTGCGTTTTAAAATTTTCTGCTCAAATGTTATCAAAGTCAATCGCGCGCCAAATGATTTTTGTATCACTATATCTGGAGAAGCAAAAAGAACAGCCATCTTAACTTACCAGTTCGTCGATATTAACAACATTTTCAGTAGACATACGAGCCAAGAACTTTAACTTGTCCATTACAACCATTTCACCATCAAGCTGGGTTTCATTCGGTAAGTTGCACAGTTTCAAACAACTCCATAAACTAATATTGCTATCATCATTTATAGGAAACATATTGTAGATCTTTATTTTGTCTTCGTCGTGCATTTCTTCAAATAATCCAGTAATAGTATGTGATAGATGTACTTTTTGGGGTGAATCGGCGAATGAATGGATATTTTCCAGATTCTGGTAAATTTTACACAACGATATGATTTGCGTTATCAGGAAGTGACGACTTGCCGTTCTGAAACAGTATAAAGATCTTAGCCCACTGCCCACGTAAACAACTCCGCCCCCATCCGCAAAAAAAGGATATAATGTAAATATGGGCTGTCAACTATTGCCAGTAACCCGGCACAGATCCTGACTCCGCTGCTACTGAGTAATTCCTGATTGAAAAACCCCAATAACATTTTGCCCGACCCAGAGATCAAATCTAGGACCACATACGCAGCAGTCCCTGAAAGGTAGTACTGAAGAATTCTTTGTGGAAAAACACTACAATATTATGTTAGACCTGGGAACCGTGGCAGCTGAGACTGATCAACTCTCAGCTGCCACGGTTAATTTTAATTTATTTATTTTTTAAGTTGATTTAATCTCTTCTCTAGACGCTCTTAATGTGCACGTCTTTCTACATCGTTCTCACATTATGTATAATCACAACATGAATGATGTAACCAAGATTTTGTAACAATATTTTGATTGAAAAGAGTGTCCATGGAGTTTCTTGCCCGTTCTTCTCCATAGAGATCTACGCTAGGGAATGGGCAACTACAGTACTATCTCAAGTTATTATGCCTTGTGGCTGTGACTGTAGCTTTGATTTAGTTTTGTATTTTTGACATTCAAAAGTGCCGTAATGGTTTAATTGAAATAAATGATTTGAGTTTGAATTAAACCCCCTCGTGCGCGGCAGTAGCGTTTGCAACCACTAGACCATACAGGTATATTTGTAGATCATCATCATCATCATTTCAGCCGAAAGACGTCCACTGCTGGACATTGGCCTCTCCCAAGTGTCGCCACATTTACCGGTCCCTTGCGAGCATCCAACGGATTCCCGCAACCTTCACCAGGTCATCGATTTGTAGATATTGTATAGCAAATGTGCAACGAAATATACGACAACCTAAATCTTGAAGAGTTGAAGCAATATTTTATGGTCGACTGACTAGAACAATGCGTAAACACTTGCCATTGTGTTTACGCATAATTGTAATTATTTCATATGAATCGATCATTGTTGAGTATTCAATAATCGGTTCAGAGCCATAATATACAGGATGGAAGGGACACCGACGCTAAAACCGGTTCAGAATGATGTTTCTGAACCCTCCCCCCCCCCCCCCCCTCCAACTAACAATATTTCATTTCGAGGTGTCACTTTGCAACCAGTCAAATTCAAGGATGCTAATGACTGTCGACTCGAATCGATAATAAAATGGGTAGTTTTTTTTTTATTTGATTCTTATTGACGGATATCGGTAAGTGTAAACCACCCGTATGTATCCGTATAAACATTGCGCGCGACGGGTGTTCGTCTTGACTGTCGTGTTATTCTGAAATTCAGAGAACTTTAAATAATTTAAATTAACGGCTTTATTAATTATTGACTGAGTATCGTAATTTATATTGATATTGAATCTTTATGTATTTTGTGACAAGCTCCTGAATTTTGTCTAGGAAGGAAAAAGTACACCTTGTTTTATTTGTAATCAGTTGTTCTATACATTTTGACCTTGTAGGTTTTGTAGTGTATGGAACAGCGGTTTTATTTTATTATTACTGGTGAAAAATTTGTGCATTATATAATTTTGAAATGATATTTGTAACGAATTGTGCGTCGATATATACTACCTGTGTTGCATTCATATAGGTTCCGCTTAGTTTGAGTGGAAACGTTACACTAAATACTTTCTTACCTGGCCAAAAGCACCCACAAATTAGAAGAGAATATAGCACTCCAATAGTCAGCGCTAAGCACAGCCTCAACCATTCTCTTCTCCAATACAGTAGCTTCTTCCTTGTCGAGCGTTGCTGTCAATTTGAACATTTCAACAAGCAAGTGTTCATACAGCCCGTATGTTTGGAACTGACGACTCGGGTTCTCACATTTGAATTTGAGGCCTATATTGAACCAGATGTGACCTGAAATTATCAAAAATAAGTGAAACTTTGGTTGATCCAAAAGTACGTAAAGCAAAGTAAAAAAAAATCTTCATAGGCATGATATGTAGGTATCTGTCAGCGTAACATTGTAAAAACCGTTAGGTTATAACTAGCGAGATTGTAAACTCTCGAAAGATTGTCAAACGAACATACTGCTTACAATATTACGCATTATTTTTCGGTAGATTACAACCAATCGAAGTCAAACCGTAATATTGTCAAAAATTGGCGCCATCTTCGATGTTTGGTTTGATCTCATTTTCGTGATAAGCGACCTCGAACACCATAAAACGACACTCATGACGGAAAAACCAAAAAAAAAACACCTTCAATAACAGGCATGATGTTTTGTGTTTACTCTACACTGTAAAGTAAACAAAACATCATGCCGGTCGGTTCCCAACCTTTATTAGACCAGGGACCACTTTGGTATGTTCATTGTTAACAGGGACCATAATTATGGTCTTAGATAAACATGGACACCGACAGGATTATAACTAGGGGAGTGAATCTTTAACTCACACTATACAAAAATTGGTTAATGTGATGAGAACCATTAAAATTAAGATAGTGATAGATACAAAAGCGATCGAATGGAGCTCGATAAATTTAGCAATCATTTAGTTTGAGATTCTCAAAACAATTCAGAATTTTGCGCTTGCATCTTCTGTGCAAGTTAAAAAGTACGAATAACATTTTAATCTTTCGCGGCCTGTAGTCGAGGCTCCTGCGGACCACAGGTTGGGAACCAGTGCTCTACAGGGTAAACCTTAGTGGCCATTAAGGTGGGCAAAACTCCAGTCGCGAAATTGTCCATTCGCGCTAGGTTCCTTTCGCGCTGAATGTCTTTTCGCGTAGGCGCACAAGAAGTGTCCTTCGCATCAAAATCAGTCAATAACAAAAAGAAAAACAACTATTGTTTTTTATTCATTTTTAAATGAATTAAATATGATTTTCGAATTAAAGTTTTAGGGTCTTGATTGATCTCAGTAAAAAATGATATGAACGAGCGTCTACATATTTCTGAATTATGCATCTTGCTAATACAATAAAATGATTTGTTCATTCTATTTCATATTGATTAAAATAAATATCCGGGAATAAATTATTACCCAATTAGAGATTGTAATAACGATCTTATAAAATAGTCGGAATTATATTTTGGAGACTGCACTTTCGGAAATCTAATATAAAACATGTATGTCAAACATGCAGAAGAAAAAACTGAGAACCTCCCCCCTTTTCTCAAAGTAATATTTTCTATATTATAATAATTTCTGCATTAAATAAAAAAATTATGATGTTGAATTTTTTTATCGATATCTGCTTCAGCCATTAAAAAGGTAACGGCTCTGATTTTATAAAAATACAAAAGGAGGGAAAGGGATAAAAGAATTAGAATTTCCTAGTGAAAGAAAGGGACTTTTCCAAAAGACATAAACGCGGGTCACTTTTTCGTGTGTTGTTTCACCCTCTACCATTTTAAATAGACCTCAGCGGTATTGAAAAATAATTTTCGTGGTGTTACTTACCGATGAAAAGTTATGCCTTCCTTTTTGTAACTAGATGTCTTGGAATATTTCCCACACCAGTTTACCGCGCATGAAGGCCTTTTATGCGTTTCAAATTGTATAAATAAATCTTAACAATTTATAATTAGCGTGCATAGCGGTCTAACAATTGGTCACAACGAAAATGGTTACTAGTACGTCGTCGCCGTCGCCTATATATACCTAGGCGACAAAATACTAATAGTTTTCGTGCGTCGGGGCACTGTATGCGCAGTCAAGTGGTTTTATAGTCTTTGGTACGGATGGAGGGACAGTATCGCTAATATTTCGATATCGGGATGAGAGTCGGAGCAATAACCTCTATTTCGATCTTAACTGGCACCAACTATATAGCACATACTTGCGTTCCAAGGAAGGCGTAACAACGTATAGTAATATAAACGTTATATTTACTTACAATATGGTAAAAAGTTGTAAACAACATTGATCAACTTGTCCTTTGATACTTTTAATGACTTGTCCCCACTTTTTTGTACTATTATTTTGATTATTGATATAACTAGAAGTATTATGCCAAGCAACTTGTCATCTTTTCTTATTTCATATAAGTCGTAGTTACAGATAAACTGGAAATAAAATTATACACCATTATTTTAGTGGCCCGAAAATCAGATGACCAGTCTCAGGGTATTTTATTACCCAGTATACTTCAGCCAACTTATCTGTGCAGGCGGGAGAAAACAGAACAAAAATAAATGTAGCAAGTTTGATATATCGATATGTCACCGTAAAATTGTCAAATACGTTATATTGAAATATCTCTAGCGATATTGTAAAGTCTCGAATTATTGTCAAATGAACAAACTGCTTACAACAAAACGCATTATTTTTCGTGAAATGCATGCGATGGTAGTCAACTTACGCGGTGTGGAGGGAAGGAGGGGTCCCCTTGCCCAGTGGCACAACTCTCATGAAAAGATAATGCAATATTCCTGAGAAATACCGATTAATATAACATAACCTTAAAACACTTTTTATCCCCCCTAAAAAGCGTAGTCGACGGAGCCCCGCTTCGCGGGGCCCTATTTCCGAGTGCAGGGTTTAAAGGAACCTAACTAACCTAACGGGGGGGTGCCCCAAGTCCCGATTATGGGGGCAGAGATACTTCCGTATGTTCAGTTGACAATAATTCGAGACATTACAATATCGCGAGAAAAATCACGTTATATTGTAATATAACGTGTTTGACAATTTTACGGTGACAGATACATTTTTGCTTGAGAAAACCTTGAACTGCAAACTTAAAGTGGTCATACTGTAACCGGATTGTGGCAGTCAGGAGGAAGCCTAAAAGGCCGCTTTAGATCATTACAGGATATGAATTGGTGTTGGTCTTCCAGCGGCGAGATGGGCAGACGATATTTTTGCTATTGCGGGGATATCCTGGATGAGGGTGGCACAAGAGCGTGGAGATTGACACAAACAAAGAGCTGCTGTACCCAGCAGTGAGTGAAGTGGTTGATGATAATGATGATGATGATGAGGATAATAATATTAATCACGATACAATTAATAAAATGGTCAAGTGACAATTTATAATATTAACTGCGTCTGCAGCCATTTTACGAAATGTAAAATGAGTTGGCCCAGGTAAGCAGTCGTTATATGTAAAGTACTGGTATTCAGCTGAATCTGGTATGGACTGGAAGCCCATTTCATCATAGTCGGGTAAAGCTAGCTAGACGTCCACAAAGGATGACGACACATCTCTATGGAAGTCATGGAAACAAATACCTAGCCGGACCACTAAGAATTAAAATGTCACTTACGGGATATCTTCCGTGATTTCGTGATTTTTGTTTTTCTTTTTGTGTAAGTGACATATTAAGTTTAGTTGTGATTCGTGGTAGCTTAAAACAGTGTTTCACTAAGAGTTTGACTGATCCAAGATTTCCTTCACTAATAGGCTTGTTAACTGAAAAAATCTAATTAGTCCGTCACTTAGATTATCAAAAAATATTTGACTCGTTTTTTTTCTTTTGTCACATAAACCAAAATCGACGAAGTTTGGTATCATTCTTAGTGAGTTCTGACGTCACGAGCCCGCACTCCCGAGTTTTGATGCGTTTTATCTTTGTCAATATTCTTTGATTTACAAAAACAAAAAATACGTGTCCATTATTTTCCAATACTGACGGACTAAATAGATTTGCAATTTATTGATGGTGGAAACTAGCCTCTTGCACTCATTACTAAGCACATTATAATAAACCAACAAAGAATAAATTATATTTATTTGTTTGTGCAGACATTAATTTATTTGTAAGAAAACCATTATCGCGAGAAAACAGGCAATTTTAAATGCAAAACGTGAAATAAGTATAGCTGAGATTATTATTAAAGAAGTATTTTCTTGTTTAATTGTTTCATACAATAACAACGATTATATGTGGGATTATAATGGCCATTCAATTTCTTAGGAGAAAACAAAAATGGACATGACACCGGTTTAAAATACTACTGTAAGAAAGTCTTTAAATAAATAGAAGTTAAAAAACATGCTTTTGTTACTAGCCGAATTAAAAGTGGAAAATATTTGTAAAGTTAATTAACCTATTGACCGCAACAGCATAAACGATCGCGCGTGCCCTCCGCGCCAAGCCACTTTCATCTACTATTTTGTCACATATTTGCGTCGTTTGGCGTACAGGGCACGCGCTTGCTTGTCACATATATGTGACAATGGCGTCCAAAAGGTTACTAAATAAAAACATTAACTAATATTTTAAACTTAAGTTATAAAAATGTGAACGTAACTTTGTTTGTTACTTTTTCACGCCTAAACCGCTGCACGGATCACCCTGAAATTTTATATAATACTTTTTCCGGAGTAGCTACAGAAACGGATATATTGAGGGAGGGTGTCCAGAAATAATCGATCAAAAAAGTTCAGACAATGGTGACAAACAAAAATTAATTGATTAACTTGAGCAACCGAGTTTGTATCTAAAAAGTCCATTTAAAAAAAACTGCTTCTAAAACTTTCATGCTGGGCAGGCTAGGCTGGGGGAGGACGGGTGGTCCAATATCTCACGTATCATCGAGGGGGAAGGGGGGGACATGTGCACGTATAATCCTCACGTGATTCTTCTGCTTCTAATGCCAGCCATCAATATTAAACATGCTTTCCGACCGAGGCATGTGGGTATGTAATGGTTGGTCACGCATCCACAGACGC
Organism: Xestia c-nigrum; assembly: GCA_916618015.1. Taxonomy (NCBI): domain Eukaryota; kingdom Metazoa; phylum Arthropoda; class Insecta; order Lepidoptera; family Noctuidae; genus Xestia; species Xestia c-nigrum. The sequence continues at coordinate 9,806,456 of OU745259.1, read as the reverse complement.
GTAGACGTAGCCACTCATCCTCCGTCATCCTCGGTAACGGTAGGTTAACTTTCGATCAGTTGATTACCAAGCCACGAGCCCCCCAATACTTACAGCTAATAATTTGTCATCCATCACCAGTTCATTAAGCAGCAGGTTGATTGGCGCCGTAACATTGCTATTAACAAGATTTATAAACTGCGGCGATTTCCCACGTATTGTGTGTAGATAAGCTTCATTATTTCTGAAAGCAATTCAATGAAATATTAATAATAGAATAGTTCTGTTTATGCACGTTTACACTCCACGTTTTATTTATTCACGTTTAAATGCCAAGCCTTGTTGGTATATATGTCACCGTAAAATTGTCAAACACGTTAGATTGTAAAATAACTAGAGATATTGTAAACTCTCGAAATATTGTCAAACGAACATACTGCTTACAATAAAACGCATTATTTTTCGTGAAATGCATCCGATGGTATGACTACCATCGGATGCATTTCACGAAAAATAATGCGTGCTCCATACCACGTGAGTTGACACTCACGTGGTATGGAGGGAGAAATACCGATTATTAAAACCTATCCTTAAAACACTTTATATTCCCCTAAAAAGCGTAGTCGAGGGAGCCCCGCTTCACGGGGCCCTTATTTCAGAGTGTAGGCTTTAAACATTAAACCCTGCACTCTTTACACATCACACATCTGCTTAAACCTTGGGGGATTACGGAAGTTAAGTTATGTCCTATTTAATTTTTTAGCCTAACAGAACTGATACTTGATCTGTTATATTGCGTATCTGTGTGAGCGGTAGCCTATACAACCATAACATGCAGGGCTGTGTGTGCTGTAGCATGGCTAAAGGACAGCCCTGCCAGTTATGGTTGTCAAGAGTTACATAGACTTGGTGCTGTTGTTGTATTTCACTCTAGATAAATTACAAAATAGCTAAGCTAATAAGTAATATGCAAAATAGGCACACGCCAAATCCTTTACAAATAAAGCAAAACAAGGATGCTGCTGCAATGTCATAAGGGTGTAAAAAGACTGTTAACGAATCCGAAAGGCCCGTCATTGTGAACGTTTTTTTGTTCTCGACCTAGACCATACCTGGGCACCCTCTAGTTAAGGGGATATTGGGGGTCAAAGTTTTTTTTATATTACATGATTTTAACCTTTTGGACACCATTGTCACACATACGTGACAAGCAACCGCGTGCCCTGTACACCAAACGACACCAATATGTGACAAAATAGTACTTAGATGAAATTGTGGCTTGGCGTGGAGGGCACGCACATGCGTTCATGCTGTGGCGGTCAATAGGTTAATCTAAGATTTTTACTTTGAACACCTTAACGACCCATGTACTATTTAATCCATCCATCAGCACAATGAATTAAGTGCGTTACATTGAGTCGTACAAAAAAACTGTTTACAAACAAAATACTCCAGAAATACTTACGATTGAATATAAAGTAGAAGTTCCACAATGTATGTGTGATCTTTCACAGCAGCATGCTTGAAAGTGTTACATACTCTCAACAATATTTTTAGAGTGAAACTGCTGACTTTTAATGACCTCACAACTATTTTCTCTTCCTGATTTTTCCTGTAAATACAAAGACTATAAATGTTTGATGAATATGAAGGTTGCGGTTTTAAGGTGGCAACCCTACCATTTCATTTGGGGTCAGCCCTCCTAGTACTTCTGCGCCACAACCACATGGTTATAGTTGTCTGTTCATCATTTCATTTTCGATTATTCATAGCCAGGTTATTGGTGATGGTGGTAGATGACAACTCTACAAAGACGGGTAAAAAATACCTATTCGAGTAGAGCTGACATTACCCATTTTACTGAGACTTATTTATATGCGATTGCTGAACACGAGGTATTGGGTTCGATACCCAGGTTGGACAAAGTGTTTTTGGGTTTTTCAAGGAACTTGTCAGTGAAATTAGCTTATGTTTTTGTTTTTTGCTGTGTTAGCAGTTGAGTCTGGATTTGTGCCCAGTTGATAGGAATAGGCTTGAGGGCAGAGTTCACTGCTAGAAGCAAAAAACCAAATAGCTGCAAGTTAAAGACTGATTGCTGAAACCTATATTTTTTTTTAGTTTTCGCAAACATTACTTTACATAAAGTTGGAGCCAAATGATAGCTTACATGCAAGCTAGGCCCGTCAAAATGAGTTACCTGCAAAGCTGTCTTAATATTATTCATGGCCATGAAACACAGGATTCTAGTACAATCATTGTAGATTTTCTTATCCAGTAAATAGTTGGAGTATTTCTCACATATCATTGTGTATGCCTTCCACTGTTCGGCCATAGTTTTTACATCAAGGCTTTGAACAATTTCACCAATCTGTAAGTTGATGTCTAGAGCTGGAAATTAAATAACTGTTAAAAGTTTTTAGATATCATATTAAGAAAGCAGCAATGTTGTCAAATATGCATAAAGTTTAAAACAAATTAGCTAGCAAAACTCCAAAACACAGAACTACAGATAATTGGAAATATAATATTACACACATTTCTCCATAGAGTGGGAAGAAAAATTGAATTTCATGGGCTACTCTGGCTTCCACCTTAAAATGTTATAAATTTTAATCCAGAACTTGGATTTGCCTCAATATTTCATGGTTGAGACTTTAAGATGTGTTCATTTCAATTTGATGAGTCGCTCCAATCAAGCTCACCTTCTATAAGAATATCCTGCTCTTGTCTTTCAGTCAAATTAAAAATGAAATGTTTTTCTAAAACCATCAAGTATGTCAACTGAAGTTCATGGCAGCTCCTGAATAAGTCCTTCAATTGTGTCGCTACACAGTTTAGACAGCTTCCATACAGAGATTCACTGCAAAAATACAAATCAATAATAATTATAACTGACAATATGCCATCAAAATGTGTTTGACTGAAAGAAAAGATCAAACTGGAATGGATTTACCCACTAAAATTACAACTTGTCAAGAAGTATGAAAAAAGATGACCTACGCACCCCTGAATAAAATCAGTTAGGGGCAGGACAATAAATATGATGACAATCTACACTACAACATAGAAACTTTGTACTCTAGGTAGCACTGGTTTCCAATAGGCAGCCATAGAACTGCCAGATTCTGTAAGCCCACATAGAGTTGCAGGTCAAACATTTGCATTTTGCACTTCAACATATTTATAAAAGAGAATCCAGATTTGATTTCTTAAATCACTCAACATAAGGACATGAGAAGAATGATGTTGTTTGATAAATCATTTTGCACTTACCTATCTTTACAGTGTGCAAAAACCAACATAAGAATGCGGCCTGTTACCGTTGGAAATGTTTTCATTGAACAACACGCCATAGACATTGTTTCTATGACTTGTTTGATTAAATCGGATAATAACTGCAAGAGGCACATCGCATCATTCATATATCCTTTTAATTTATTCTGGTTCAAACTTGTTTCAGCTAGCAAGTCTATGATGAGGTCCAAACTCTGGAATGTGAAACATTGGAGTTATAAAAATCAGCTAGCTTTTATTAAAGATTATACTTAAATATTTTTAATGAGACCGATATAGATTATTTACCTGGGACACGCATGTACTGCAGTCATCTAGGAGAGTTGAGAAGTAAACAGGAAATGTCGACTTCTGTATTTCGTTACCAACACTTGAAAATGCTGTCTTTGTATTCAAAACCAAAGATTCGTATGTAATAGTGTCCATCTAATAGCTTGGTCAAGAAAATTAATTGTTGGAGATCAAAACAATTGGTTGTTAAAGGACTAAAACTGGTAAATAAAATTGTAAAATTAAAAGGATACATTCGCTGGTTCCGTAGGGCTATTGCAAAATATATCGGTGCTTTCCGACAAAAAGTCGGAACTCTCTGAATTGTCCATCTTTAGTCCAGTGAGTCCATTTACGAACAGACAACATTTAAAAATTCTCACTGCATTACAAATTACAATTCAACAATAATAATGTCGTCCCGCTCAAAATAAACGTCACTGTCAACTGTCAATCTCAAAAAGTGGAAGCCGGAAAGATGTAATTGTAGAAAAAAACGTTGGTCGGTGATAGCTGTCACACGTGTTCGTGAGATTTAATTTAATTTTTTTTCATTCATTGAGTTTTAGTTTTGGTTTAAAATATAACTATATTTTCTTTTTTATTGCGCAGAGGTTTTCTCAGAGAGTCCATTATGGACTCTCATCCCCTACCTGATCCCCCTGATCCTCCAGATGATATCCCATCTGCAGCGGGTGCTCATGGTAAGCGTCGTTTGGATGACGCAGATTCAAACAATGACGTTGTTTCTGCTAAAAAAACAATAATTGACAAAGAGATGGCTGTAGCTTCCATCCAGACCATGTATGTCCACCCAAATCTTGTGGTCGGTATTAAAGCATACACTAGTTCCGACAAAGGTCCTTTCATTGTCCACGTCTCCAGATCCATTCCGGATCCTTCAGCTGGGACGACTATTCGTCCAATTAAGTTTGGCCAGTTTTTGTTTTCTAACAAAGTTACTAACATCTGCACTGATGGTTTAAAAAAAGTGGGCAGGAACAAGATTTCCGTCGAATTCACTTCTGGTGTCGCGGCCAACAAGTTCCTCGATAACCCTATTTTACTATCATACAACTATGTAGCAACCATCCCTTCGTATAATATTACTAAAATGGGTATTGTCCGTCATGTCCCGGTTGACATGTCAATGGACGAATTTGTCGAATCCGTGGTCCTTCCTGAGGGTTGTGGAATAATTTTAAAAGCCCGCAGGCTTAATCGAAAAGTAAGAGAGGAGGATAAGACCTCTTGGGTACCTACCCAAACCATTGTAATCTCCTTTCAAGGCCAAGTTCTTCCTCAAAGGATTTTCTCGTATCACACTTCTTTGCCCGTGGAGGTTTATCAATATCCTACCATCCAATGCCAAAATTGTTGCCGATTTGGTCACGTTAAAGCTCAATGTCGGTCTAAGGCCAGATGCTATCGCTGTTCGCAACCTCATACCGGTGACAGTTGTGACGTTACTGAGTCCATGGCTACGTGTATCCACTGTTTGGGTAATCATTTTGCCTATAGTGGTAATTGCCCCGAGCAGAATAGGCAGAAGTCCATAAAGCTCCTCATGGCACGAGAAAATCTTTCGTACGAAGAGGCATCGAGATCTCTTCCTAAAGTCACAAAATTATACTCCGATGTTACGCAAAATACCCCTCGTTCCCAGTCTATTTTTTCTCCCTTGCAACCTAATTCAAGCCTTTCCAATCTTTCTCCATCTGCCTCTTACAGGAAAACTGTGTTCTCTTCTTCGCGTCCCAAAGCTCCATTAGGGAAATCTTATGACAGGACTGCTCATCATTCCATTGTTGCTGATGAACCCTCATCCCTTCCCAACGGATTTGCCCTCCTTTCCCAGAATCTTCCCTCTTCAGGTCCGCCTCAAGAAGATAACCTTCTGGAATTGCTTATGTCTCTAATTATTAGTCTAGTTTCACGTAATAATTCAACCCTACCGCCCCACGTTGCCCAAAAACTTTCCCATATTCTTTCCATTAATTCTAATTATGGATCCAGTCTCCGCTCTTCAGTGGAATGCTAAAAGCATCCGTCCGAGGAAGCCCGAACTTCTTTTTCTCATAAATAAATTTCACCCGTCTATCATTGCCATCTCGGAAACCTGGTTGGTGCCTGGTTCTCGTTTCCGGGTTCCAGGTTACTCTTGCCTTCGGGATGATAGGGCTGATGGATATGCGGGAAGTGCATTACTTGTTAGGCGCTCCCTCCCGTTCTCCCAAATTCCCCTTCCCTCTTTTTCTGCTGACATTAATGTTGTGGCCGTCAGGGCTTTTGATATAACTTTCCTCTCTGTATACATACCTCATCCTCATTCACGTTTAATCCCAGATCTTTTATGCATAATCTCCTCTGTTCCTTCTCCAATCATTTTGATGGGTGATTTAAATGCTCACCATCGATCATGGGGTTCAAGTCATGATGACAACTTTGGTCTTTCCCTTCTTGAAATTCTTGATGAAGCGAACTTCTGCGTCATCAACAATGGTTCTCCTACTAGAAGAGTTCGTCCTACACAAAACCCTAACTCGGCTGTGGATCTTACTATGTGTTCTGCTTCTCTAGCTTCTATTCTTTCTTGGAGTATTTTGCCCCATTCTTATGGTAGTGATCATTTTCCTATCCTCGTCTCTATCTCTGATAGAGTTACGCCAATGCGTAATTTTAACCCTTCACTTAAGTATAGATTAAAGGATGCAAAGTGGTCTGCTTATGCTTCATCCCTTGAGGATAGGATTTTTTCCCTCCCAACTCCAGACGGTAACAACCTTGTTGGTTGCTACTCCAAATTCGTGGAATCGGTTACTTCTAGTGCTGATGATAATTTTCCTCTTAAAAAGCCCTTTAAATTTCAAGTTTCAACTCCTTGGTGGGATTCGGATTGCACATCAGCAGTCAACGAAAGGAAAATTGCAGAGGAGGATTATAAAGTCTCTATGTCCCTTCACAATTTTTTAAATTTTCAAAGGAAAGCTGCCGTTGCCACTAGACTTCTTTCTAAAAAGAAAAAAGAAGGGTGGCTCCGCTATTGTGAAAGTTTATCCCCTAGGTCCCCTTCTTCCTTTGTTTGGAAGCAAATAAAAAGATTCAGAGGTTCCTGTGGCTCTATCGATATTTCAGCCAATGAAACATCTTCTTGGCTGGAATCTTTTTCCGATAAATTGTCTCCGTCTTCGGCTCCAAACCTAGACAACTTTCCTTCTCCTTCAAGTCTTCTACCCTCTGTATGCTGTTTTGATTCCCCATTCTCGTTTTCCGAACTTCAACTGGCACTCGATGGTCTCGTGGATTCATCTCCTGGGGCAGACGGTATTCCATACTCTTTTTTAAAAAATGCCTCTAATGCTTCTAAGCAATATTACCTGGACCTTGTTAACGGCTTTTATATGTATGGTTTAGTTCCACAACCATGGAAAAATCAAACGATAATTCCGGTTCTAAAACCTGGTAAGAACCCTTCAGATGCAGGTAATTATAGACCTATTGCGCTTTCATCAGTCTTGTGTAAGGTCGCTGAGCATATGCTCAAGCATCGCCTTGAATGGTTTGTGGAAAGCAAGAACTTGTTGCCCGTTTCCCAATATGGATTCAGAAAAGGGATGTGCACTCTAGATAGTCTTAGCATATTAACAACCGACATTCGTATCTCTTTTTTAAATAAACAACATTTGGTGGGAGTTTTTCTCGACATTGCATCGGCATATGATAATGTTTTACTTCCGGTTCTTAAGGATAAATTAGTCCGTCAGTTGGGCATTCCTGAGAAGCTGGTTCGTTTTATTTGTAATTTGTTGATGGAAAGAACCATTTCTATTAAGTCTCGTGATTCTCTTTTACCCCCCAGGACTATCTGGAATGGTTTACCGCAAGGTTCAGTACTTAGCCCTCTTCTATTCAGCCTTTACACTTTTGATCTTCATTTAACAGTTGACTCATTTTGTCAAATTTTACAATATGCTGATGACCTAGCTCTGTATCTATCCGTGAAATCTCTGAAAGATGCCTCTGAGCGTCTAAATTCTGCCCTCGGGTATCTATCCGAATGGCTCCTTTTACATGGATTATCTTTATCGGCTCCCAAAAGCTCAGTAGTGGTTTTCACTAGAAAAAGATTTCCCTCCTCGGTTGATATTAAAGTTAATGGTCAAAATATTGCTCAAGAAAATAAAGTCAAGTTCCTAGGAATCTGGTTAGATTCTAAGTTATCAGGTGTCGCTCATTCTGACTTTATTTCTCAAAAATGTGAAAGAAATATTAATGTTCTTCGTTCTCTTTCTGGTGTTTGGTGGGGTGCTCATCCCTATACTCAAAAATTATTATATAATGCCATAGTTCGTAGTCACCTGGATTATGGGCTATTTCTTTTAGATCCCGGTAATAAATCTGGCCTTCAGAAGCTTGATAAAATTCAGTCTAAATGTTTACGCATTATTCTCGGGGCGATGAAATCGTCTCCAATTAATGCTATGCAAGTCGAAAGTGTAGATCCCCCTCTTTCTATTCGAAGACAATTCCTTGCTAATCGATTTTTCTTTAAGCTTGTTCAAAATTCTGAACATCCTCTTTTGCGTAAGCTAGATCAATTATCTATCATTTCTGACTCTGGTCGCCGGTTTAATAGAGAACTTCCATGCCTTCTTCGTGCCTTCCTACAGTTCTCTCGTCTTCCTAGTCCGCTTTTTCAAAACCCGGTTTTACCTCTTTATTCTTTGCCATTTGATGCTTTGGTATACCGTCCTGATGTCCTCTTGGACTTTGGAATCAACAAAAACACTCTGGAAGCAAACAGGTTTTTTATCAGAAAGATGTCCACTGATTATAGTAACTTTGTTACTATTTATACTGACGCTTCCAAAGTATCTGATGATAGTCCAGTAGGGGTTGCCGTTTGGATCCCCTCTACAAAAATAATTTTAAGTTATAAATGCCCTTCGGTCACATCAGTTTTCACGGGCGAATCTATTGCCATTTTTGAAGCCATTTCATTTGTTAAATCGCATAATCTAAATAACTCCATAATATTCTCAGATTCGAAAAGTTGCCTTCAAGCCGTTTTGTCAAACCCTTTCCGATCAAAATCTAGATTCCCTATTATCTTAAAAATAAGAGATTTACTTTTCCAGTGTCATAAATTAGGAATTCATATTATTTTGGCCTGGATTCCTGGTCACGTGGGTATTATTGGGAACGAGTCTGCTGATTCGTGTGCTAAATATGCAGTCCAGTCTGGCTCGCTTGATCATTCTGAAATCTATTCCCATGACTTTTGTGCTACTCTGTCAACCACTATGTATAACTCGTGGTCCCAAAGATGGAAAATTTCTAAAACCATAAAGGGAAAATTTTATGGTGATATTCAACCTGAGATTCCCCACAAACCTTGGTTTTTCAAGTATCAGTTGGCAAATAAATTGACCACTTCAACAATCTGTCGGCTTCGGCTAAATCATTGCTGCACACCTTCTTTCTTGGCTAAACTTAGGATAAGGGATAGCTCCCTCTGTGAATGCGGTCTGGATGAAGGAAGCGTGGACCATTTATTTTTCTGCTGTCCTAAACTACGATTATCTTTGTACGATATCATCCCATCTCATATCCCTCGTCCAACCTCCACTAAATGTCTCCTCTCCCTTGTATTTACCCGCTTTATACATATTTTAAGTAAGTTCATTGAAATTAATAAAATTAAGTTGTAAATTACAATATTCTATTTATTTATGCATATAATTATTTATATTTTATCTTTTCTTCTTTCCTCCGGTAATAAAAAAAAAAAAAAAAAAAAAAAAGTATGTCTTGCTCTGCGTGTAAAATAGAAAATTAGTCAGATACTCAGATTTGAGATTTTAATAAAATACTGTCCAAATTTCGTCACTGTACTATCTCCTTCGTTTGATGGTCTATCATTAGATGTACGGGATATTGGCAAAATTGTGGTGACTCTTCCACAAAAGCCATTAACTAAGAGTTGAAGTTGAAGTTGATGTAATTGTAAACGTCTGGACTGGGGTGCGTGTAAGTCAATTTTCCACTAAACCGACTAAACGTCAAACACCTCGGTCAAGCATACTGTTAGGTTAGTTTAGTGTGCTGTCCTAGTGTGAACCGGCCCTAATTAACATTTATGAAGATGAGTGAGGGTAGTTGAATAAACGCCTTTACTTTGCTGTCGCGGTACCTCCAATACTTCAGTCTCCCGGTCTCCCCGCGACCACGGCTGGTGCAATCCGGTCGAAACGTCGGGAATTAAAGGGAAATTCGCGAGTTAAAAAATTAAACTGACTAAAATTTAATCTGCCCCGTTCACGGTCGCCCGCTGGTTTTCGCCTGACTGGGATAAATTTAAGCGACCTTTTTACCTCGCTAAATTTTATCCTGCTGTCAGATTGACATTAACATTGAGCTGTTTGTTGTATAATAATACAACAAACAGCTCAATGTTGATTGACGCTTGATTTGCGCCGTAGAAACGAATATTTCCAACGAGTACTTAATTTATCTTCACCGTGAATTTTATTTGTGGATCACGGAAAAAGATACGATGCATTGATGCATTAAATGTTGAATTGATAGTTGTTACTTGTTTGACAAGCTGAGCTGTCAATTGAATTTGACAGTTATCATTGATTTAGATCTATTGTGTGTGACTATGACTCCATTGAGCGAACCCTCGCATGTTTAATTTTATGCGGTGAAAATTTCGCTGGCTTACTTAAACACCCCAGTTATAGTGCTGGCATGGTTAAATTTAGGTCAAGGTAGCCCGCGAATTTTTTTTTACGCTAGGTTGTTTAGATCAAAACATCTTTCACGATTGTAAGATGTATAAGTCGTTACAGAATAAATAATAAAATTGGTTGCCTGTAAAGTCGGTATACGGGCGAAAGTTTTACGTGACAACGACTTTGAGTGGTAAAATAATTTTAATGTGAATATTCATTCGTATAGTAGGAAGAAGGATGAAATGAACCGGTGTGTATGCCTATCTCTCTCACTCTCTCTCTCTCGCTCTGTCTCTCTCGCTCTTAGGCGGGCTAACTGTGCCCGAGTGGAAGGGACGCGTGCCTCTCACTCGCTCTCATTGTGAGCGCATAACGTGAGCGGAGCGTAACGCAGTTTCTTGAAGTGTCACCCGGCAAACCAATTTATAAGACGTTGTCACGTCAAAATCATCAAAATCATCAATGGGTTGTATTGATGGTTTATTATTTTATTCAAAGTTCATAAAGGTCGAGGAACAATTTTGATCTTGAAAAAGTCGTTCCTCGACCTTTATACTTTATTCCCGAGGGTGGCAAGCGAATTTTCGAAAATCTGTGAATTCATATTTGCTTCTTTTTAATAAAAGCTTGCCTGTTTGCTTGCGGAGTAGCTCTGATAACAACCGTAATAGCATTGTTTTTATTTTTGTTAAATTTTGGATTTGGTAGTTCTCATGTAATGCCACAGCTTACTATCAAATGCTTGGTTTTTGAGTAAAATTTGCTATTATAAATCTCCAGTATTTCGAGTACTCAGGTAGGCATTGAAAAATTTCATCCTGTGTACTATAAGCTTGTACTATTGCATTATATACGTTTGTGAGGATTTAGGGATGGTTGTTACTCTTTCACGCAAAAACTACTGAACGGATTTGGATTTGAAATTTTGCTCACAGATAGTTTATAACCTGGATTAACACTTATAATACTTTTATTTTTAAACACTGTTTTAGGCTTTCACGGTTTAAAACTAAACTTATATTGTCACTTACGGGATATCTTCCGTGATTATTTGTTATTTTGAGTTCCCGATATTTCGACGCTGTTGCAAGCGCCATGATCGCGGGTTGACTGGAGTATGCGGGTGGATGTAAATTAATATATCTTTTATTTTTATCCCAGTAGTAAAATCCTATGGGACAATATCATACTTCACGCGGGCAAAGCAGCTGGCAGAAGCTAGTTTTCCGTATATTATGTCACTGTGTAAAATATGCATCCATGGAGAGTAGGATCCAAAAGACATAATTATATCAGTATGGTGAGAGTTCATCCTGGAATTGGGATATTTTTTTAATGAATAGTTTGTTGAACCAACAATCCAAGCAGCAGGCCATTTTTCTTTCATATTCATTACTGGCTGACCCCACAAACGTTGTTCATTATCATCTGCTTACTGTTTAAGGCTGATGCTCCGAGGTAGCCCGGGAAATTCTGATTTTCCGACGTTTTTTTGCAATTAGCAGGGCAGATCGAGCCAAGTTGAACACTGATGAAAACATCGTTCACGGTTATGGGGCGTATGTGGTTGCAGAATTGTAGTCGTCAGAATGATCAGAATCATCCTCAAAGTTGCAAAGTCCGCAAATTTCGCGGTCCACGCTTTGACCTTAACCTGATGCAGCTGAATATCAGTATTTTACATGGAGCGGATTCTGCCTTAAAATCTATTCGTTTAATAAATAACCAACGACCTTTTCTCAGACCTAAAAAATATACACAAAAATTAGAAATATTGGTGGTATTCGTTTCGGAGCAATTTGACGGCAAACATTTTGAGACGAGATTTTTAAGTACACGAGTAAATACATTTCAAATATGTAGTACACCTATAAAATGTACGTAAAATCTTTGTCTTCACGCACTACCGTCGTTGAGCACAGGCACGATGCTAGGCTGCACCACTATCTGATTCGCTGTTGCTCTGCGCCTAGGCGCCCACTGTTGTTCTCATCATTTTCACTGTGGTGAAGTTGTCAACAGCCTCGGACACCACGGCCTGACATGCAATCGAAGTGCAGGCCGTTTTATACGGCACGCTAACTTAGATGACATCATCCGTCGATCTTTTTGGCACCGTCGACGTTCCAGCTTTATTTGAACCCTAAGCAAGAGACCGGACGGCATGTCTTTGTTTCCATGGAAGATGGGAAGACCTTTAGTGTGGGACGCAGCATGTATCATGCATGTGCCTTCCCATCTTCCTAGTTCATCGTGCTATGCAGGGGATGCAGCTTTGCACGATGCCAATTATCACACTACGACTACTTTTTAGGATGTTTAAGCCGGGGGCAAATGCCCCTACAGCCTCACGAAACCTACGCTGCGGAGCCACTCAGTCAAATGTCCTTTTGCCTCTAAGAAATCTGACTAAAACTAACTTATGAATAATGATGTTGCGACCGTGCTTTTGGGCGTTAATCTCAAAAAGTAAGTGCTCAAAGAGTTTTTTAAAAACTAAAAGAATCAATAAATCTAACCCTATGTTCCGAATTGCGATAAAAGTGATAATATCGCGAATCCGACCGAATTTAGTAGTCACAAAATATGAGGCTACTGAGTAATAATTGTGACATTGCGCGTTGGTCGGATTCGCGATATTATCACTTTTATCGCAATTCGGAACGCAGGGTAAATCAATGAATTTACTGTCAATGTCATCGTGACAGCACTACAGCAACATGGAAATAAATTTCACGTGTTGCTGTGCTTTGTAAAAGCACAACACGCGGCCGGCTATCGGTTTTATTACTATTTACGCCAATATTTGTTATAAATCTTTTAGTTTTTGTTTGACGGAATGATAAAATGTCGGTGTGCAATATGATGATGGCACTGAGAGCAGTAGGCGTCGAAACTAAGACTCCTGAATTAACTAAAACATGTGAAGAACTACAGGTTAGTAGTAATTTATGGGTTTTTTAAGTAATTAGGCATGATGGAATTAATATAACATAATATGAATAGTTTGAAATATCGCTATGCGTTGATTGAGTTATTAATATTAATAAAAAGTGGTTCTTGACCCAATATATTAATAAGTACACAACCTCTGGTATTTTAAAAAGAACTGTATTTATCAGCAAAGCAGCACCAGTATGTGTAATTGGGTAAAAGGACGTGAAATTCCTCTTCCACTAAATTAAAATTAAAAAATAAATGTGCCCCCAAGACGACCCACTGACCAATAATAATTGAATGAACCAATAATTTTATTATTATAATACTTGTGATATCAGCTAACCTGTAACGGGTCAGCATGGTGGGTTACAGCCTAGTCCCTCTCTCAGAGAAGAGGGCTATATTCCAGCAATGGAAATATTTTAAGCTGATTATCCTATGTATATAATGCAATTTTCTAGGCTATTTCTATTTGATTACAGCTGTTGTGTAATATCTATTGTGTCTCATCATTCTGAGAGACCTTTTACCTGATGATGTGATTACAATACAATTTACATGTTCCATTAAAATCCATTATTTAATTTATATTTAATTTTTCTGTGGCATTTGCTACTAAACAAACATTTTAAATTCGAAAATAATAATTATATTTGAATTTTCCTTCATACAATTTTTATTTTCCTAAATTTAATGATCCATATCCTTATTTGTAATGATAAGCATGCATCAGAATTTATTTAAAAAGAGATGATGTAATTAAATAGCCTTGAAATCTTGCAAGTTTAAATGCAAAATTCATTGTTTGTATAATGTGTTAACAATCTTCAAGGCAAGTTAAAATACCTACATTTTATGTAATCTGTGATGTATTTTATATTTTTACATGATTATATTTTAAAATTAAAGTTTTTCAAAAAGGATCAACAATATCATGATTGATTGTTTGTCAGTGTGTTTATAATAGCTTTTTAAATATTTCTATTGCAGGGTTCAATCAATTCCAAATCATTTCAAATACAAAATGCAGTTAAGAAATTATCAGAATTTATACTAAAAATTGAAGATGCAAAACTATTCAAGAAATATCTATCAAATATACTTCTTGCTTTGGTGTCAGCTAAAATTCCATTAAAACAAGTATTTTCTAAAACAAATTATGACAAATGCAGTGATACCGAAAAAACTCGTCACTTGGAGTATTCAATTATATTGGCTGTGTTGAGTGACCATCCAGATGTGTTGCAGTAAGTGTTTTTAATTAGTTGAAGATGAAGTGACATGCTAGAAAATTGGTTGCATTGTTAATTTGTAGTAAAGTATTTAAATATAGCTGAATGTATGATTTCAAAATAGAAAGGAGATCACCCAGCCTCCATACATTTTTGGGCTATTTTCAAAAGTGAAAGCCAACCAGACAGACCCCAAGGTGGAACTTTTGCAATAAGTCGAGTGACTAGGTCTGAGCACCATAGGTTAGGCGGGTCAGTATAAATATATAGATGATTTTGGGCTTCACAGAAATCGGCAGATCTCCCTTGATCATCAACCAGTAGCGTTTTTACCATAGTTATCATTATTAATTATTTTAAACTTGAGTATAGAATTTGGGTGGCATAATAAAAAATGTTTATGGGTTGGGTTGTGGAGGTCAGATAGGCAGTCGATCCATGTAAAATACAGGTATTCAACTGCATCCGGTTAGACTGGAAGCCGACCCCAACATAGTTGGGAAAAGGCTAGGCAGATGATGATGAATAAAAAATGTTTATATTAATAAGCTCTATTTAATTACTGCGTTTATATTAGTTGGCCGGCAAAAAAAAATATTGCCCCAATCTGGGTGACCTCAGATATTTTGTGGCTGAATAACATCTCGGTGAATTGAGTTAGCGTAGTAATAAAAAATGTTTATTATGTTATGCTTTATCTAAATAATAAGTTTATTTTGCTTAGCCGGCACTTTTTAAAATAGCCCAATCTGGATGATCTCCTTTAGCAGAAAATAAATATAAAATTGTAAAATATATTGTATATATACTGTAATAAAAAATAAATAATAAAATTGAAATAATAATAGAATAGAAATTTCAAATTATGTAAATGTTATCATTTAACAGATTGAAACTCATACTATGCCATCCATTTATTTTAGATATGCTTTAAAATATTTCGAAGTAAATCCTGTGGCACCATTTGAAGTATTCTCCCATCATGAGGACTCCTACAATGTTGCTCCAAAGAAACGGAGGCTGCTTGATTGTGGGCAGAAGATTCCAGACAAACAGGTTGTATCCTGCTGCTATACATTGCTTAGCAAGTTGCCAAATGAAATGTCTGCTAAATGGGATTGGACCAAGTTTATTGGAACCTATGGTGATCATGTGATGGCAGAAGTGAGATGGTATGTTGTTCTTTACATTTTTCAGTTATTAGAAAATTCCTCTTTGTTGTGTAGCTCTTTTCCTTGTTTTGTTGGAAAGCAGATACGTCTCTTACACAAAACACCCATCTGCACCACTATTTTCAGCTGTTAATCAAATCCTCTTTGGCACACATGCTATCATAATCCAAAAAAATAACTGTTCTACCTTTGTATTCAAATAAGTTTTTATTTAACACTAGCTGACCCACGCAATTTCGTCTGCGTCAAAAGTACTACCTACCTACCTACTACTACCTACCTACTACTGGTAGGTAGGTGGGTAGTAGTAGGTGGGTACCTACTACTACCCACCTACTACTACCCACCTACTACTACCCACCTACTACTACCCACCTACTACTACCCACCTACTACTACCCACCTACTACTACCTACCTATTACTACCTACCTACTACTACTACCTACCTACTATTACCTACCTACTACTATCTACCTACTACTACCTACCTACTACTACCTACCTACTACTACCTACCTACTACTACCTACCTACTACTACCTACCTACCTACTACTACCTACCTACTACTACCTACCTACTACTACACTTTTTTTTTCATAAGAACCTTCTCCTGACAATAACAAACACACCAAAAAAAGAATTAGTAAAATCGGTCCAGGTGTTGTTGAGGTATGCGCTTACCAACACATTTTGCAATTCATTTTTATATTTAACATACTGTATAAAACCAACAGGATGGTAAAAGAATGCATGGTCATTGTATCAAATATGACAGAAACACAGTCCACTATACTATCACACATAATGGAGCTACAAGAACAAGAAACCCATGAACTTTTGGAGCGAAGTAAAACAGAGACCGTTCATACCATGAGTGAAGTTATCAAAGATGATCTTAGTCCTAATGTTGTCAATATTGATGGTATACTGCTTCCTATATTTGAGAAGGAAAATGTGCAGAACAGCAATTTAGTTCCAGTGAAGTCGACCATCAATAATCTCAGGAGTTTGGCTTTAGCTGTTGCTTCAGGTAAGAAGATTTTTTTTAAATATCGGGCTACCGTTTTGCTAACATGTTGTCTGAGGTAACTGACATGCAGGGGGGGTGTGTGGTTACGTGTCGCGAGAGCTCTGTCATTCGCTCGCTGACGAGAGACAACACCCCTCCCACACCTTGCAAGTGGCATTTTTTCGTCTACTTGCTTGTCATATAGAGTCAATGTCAATTAAAATGAGATCGCGAAATCCCACAGAATTGATGGGCCTTGATATCTTAATAATTGCATGAGGTTGTGGGTTTGATTTTCAAGTCAGTCAAAACCTTATAGGGATTTTCCATCTGAAATTTCTCAGTAGCAACCACAGAGGCTGGATATGTGCCCAGTTGAAGACAATACACTCACTCCAGGGCTTAAATGTAACACGTGAAATGTGGGTGTTCAATTAGGCCTCCCTTACCTTACCTTTTTTATCAACAAGCATATCCAATTATTTTGCAGGTCAAGCCCTCAGTCTAATGGGCCCAGTAGGTTCAGGAAAGACTTCCCTAGTGGAATATTTGGCTGCTATTACTGGTCGCAAAGGTGTGGCTTTCAAGAAAGTGCAACTAGGAGACCAGACGGATTCCCGCATGTTACTGGGATCGCATCAATGTACTGACATACCCGGAGAATTTGTGTGGAGGCCTGGCGTTTTGACTGAGGTATGTTTTTCGCAAAGTGGAATGTTTTAGAATGAAGTCTAACCAACCTAACTTCAGCCTTTCATTTTATTTACGAAATAGTAGCCACGCATAAAACTATACCATATCATATAAATACAAAACTTGTAGGAGAGTTAAGATTTGGTCCTTTGAGCCGGATTTTTGTGACAAGTTTGTTAGTGCGAAGTTATTACAGTCTGTCCGTGGCTGATGCAAAAAATCTCCTTACGCGTCATTATTCCGAGATATAAACTATCAAAGTTGTACACACGGCGACATATCAAGGTCTACATTTCCAGTATAACCTGCCCTCGCTTTGTATAAGCTACCCGATGGTAATGAAAATGAGAGATCGGCTTATTTTGGGTTTGCATAGCTTGACTGGTCGTCGTGCCTAAATATGGCAAAGATTGTAAAAATTTTAGATACTAAAAATGGAAAACACAGTAGGCGTATGATTTGTAGTAGAATAAATTTAGATAATGCAATCTAGATTATATTAGTCGGAGCTTGTCAAAGAAATAGAAACAGACTTTTTCAGTTGTTCACATATTACAATATCTCAAACCTAAATTAATTTGTTTAAGCATATGTTAGTTTGCTTATCTTGTGCAAGTGCAAATACGGTAAAACGTGCAAATACGTTGTATATGGGATATTTGCTTTTAACACGCTCAGCGCCATGTGTATCTTTTGCGATACACACTGTCTTAACAGTTGTGTATCTTTTTTGATACACAAGCACCATTGCGGTCTTAGCACTGTGTATCGCTAACGCGCCCACTTTCTATACATTTTGTATACAAAAATGTTTGTCCTGGCCCAAGGAATTTTCCTGGTGTATTTGGGGTTGGGATTGGATAATTAGTTTAAAAATTATAACGGAAAGTGTAGGGCAAAAAATTTTAATAAGTATTGTGTTTTTATTTTTTTAAATGAAAAGTTATAATAATGTTTTATCGAAACCAGGAAACATATCCTTTAGTGAGTATTATTGAAGCAAGATTTGCAAATAATTATATCACAAGTGGAGCATTTCCACTCGCCAAGGGATAAGAGATTCATACACACAAATGTTTTGTCCTGGGGTAAAAATTTTATGATAATTCTCAATAAATTTATCGAGCACACATCTAATTCTGCACAATCTGTCGTCGGCATTCGTCGACGGTGACTGGATACCAAGCGTGAGAGCGAGCTTGAGGAGCCACATCGTTGTCTGCTAATAAGGTCTGAGTAGCAAAAATATTTGTTTGGTCTACAATAAGTTCCAAAATGTCTCTTGTCAGGAAAAGATCAAAGTAATCAACAGGGTTTGCATTTGCTAAGATGCCAGAATATATATCTTTCAATCCTGAAAAAGACACAGTGTACTAAATGTATTAATGATGTGTATCTTTTTTGCACACAATGGCTTAGGAAAAAGTTTTGGGTTTAAACTATTTTCCTAGGCCAGTGTATCGAAAAAGATACACACTGGGGGGAGGGGTTGGGAAAGGTGGGGAGTAGGGAAAAACGGTTTTCTATAACTTCTACATATTTTTAGAGAACAAAAACGAACATCAAAATAAAATAAAAATTTTGGTGGTATTGGCATACGGGGCTTGGCGCTGAGCGTGTTAAAATTAAATGTGCTTAAAAGGTTAATTATTATAGTGGACTTGAGAGATTATTACGTATTTGGTAATTACTTGTTTATGCATTGAGTCTACAGCCTAGATTCGAAAGTACAATTATTTTTAAACTTAAATTTGCCCCTCACTAGGAATTTCTCCTGTATCGTGGGTGTTTTTATACACATTTTTAAACTTACATACACAAACATCCAGACCCGGAACAACTACCTCGTGTACATACAAATATTGGTTGGTTACGTACGGGGATCAATCGCTCAGCCACTGCGACAATCGTGTTGTCAAGAATTAAGACTTAATCCGTGTACTGGGTAACATGATGCATCGTTGATGTCTCGTCATAAAATTGTTAGACTTCGGTGTCTGTATGAGGTTGTGGAGACATATCTAGAATAGACAGTCGGTCTCGGATATTAAGATGCATTTGGTAGATAGGATAGAAGAAGACCCCATTATATTACATAGTTAAGAAAAGTCATAGCAGATGATAAGGTCGACGATGCATATTTTTTTTTTTCTAACAAAGTTTTCACACTTACTTACAGGCTGTACAAAATGGGCACTGGCTCCTATTAGAAGACATCGATTGTGCAGCTTTAGATGTAGCTTCCACCCTCAGTTCTCTACTAGAAAGAAACTCACTGTGCGTGCCTGGCTATCGAGATTCTCTGCCAGTCACACCTGGCTTCCAGCTCTTTGTCACACAGCGGTAAGTACATACTAAATTAAACTCTAACTTACTAAGAATAAAGTTAATTTTCTACTGATACTTGTAACTGTGTTTTTTGTTATAGAACGTTGACTACAAATTACGGTTTTCAAAAGAAAATGTCAAGTAGCAGTACATTGCTTCAAAAACATTTAACACAAATAAACGTTGAACCGCTATCGAGGTCCGAACTAGCAGAGATCATACAAACTCTGTACCCGACTCTTTCAACTATCTGCCCTAGAATAATCGAAGTATTCATGATGTTCTCTGTGGGTAGTCACGACACATCCTTGCAGGCTACCGAAGCAGTAGATAGCGATAAACAAAAGAATCTAATTCTCTTACGAGGATCAAGACTGATTTCAACCAGAGACTTGTTAAAATGGTGCTCTAGATTAGTAGTTGGTTTTGACGTCACTAGTCCTGAGTCCGCACTAAAAGTACTACAGGACGCTTTGGATATATTCACTTGTTCAGTCTCCGCCCCTGAACACAGGCTCGAACTGGCGAAAAAAGTTGGACTATGCCTTGGGATAGTAGAAACGAAATCGGAATTCTATTGCAAACATTACAAGCCAAATGTGTCACTAAATGCTACCTATCTAGAAGTTGGCAGATCTAGGGTTCCAAGGGTAGAGAAGAGTTTAGAAACGATAGATTTTGATAATAAACAGACAGTCTTCTCCTTTACGAGACAGTCTGCTTGTTTACTAGAGAGGATAGCTTGCTGCGTCACATCCAATGAGCCTGTACTGCTCGTTGGTGAAACGGGAACTGGTAAAACTTCGTCAGTACAATATATTGCTAAACAGACAGGCCACAAGTTGATCGTCATCAACATGAACCAACAGTCAGACTCAGCTGATCTACTCGGTGGGTATAAACCCGTAGACCTAAAATACGTAATCCGACCCATAAAACTTCAATTTGAGGAACTATTCCGAAATTTCTACAACACGGAGAAGAATCAAAAGTTTTTGGGCCACATTCAGACTTGTTACGATACTGAAAGTTGGACTGCACTACTGGCTCTGATGAAACAGAGTCATAAAGCAGCTATCGCTAGGCTTACTGCAGAAAAGTCTACCATCAAACTGAACAGATGGGTAGCCTTTGGGTCTAAACTTGCCAAATTGGAACAGCAAGTAAAGGCAGCTTCGAAATTGACCTTCGCATTTATTGAGGGTTCTCTCGTCAAAGCGATGCAGGAAGGCCATTGGGTGTTGCTAGACGAAATCAATTTGGCTTCCGCCGAAATTCTAGAATGCCTAGCCGGATTGCTAGAGGACAAAAGTGAGACTATAGATTTGCTGGAAAAAGGTGATAAAGTTCCTATAAAAAGACACCCAGATTTCACGCTATTTGCTTGTATGAATCCAGCTACAGATGTCGGTAAAAAGGACTTGCCTGCAGGTCTTAGGAATCGTTTTACAGAGTTCTTCATTGATGAACTGACTGAACGTAATGATTTGATGTTGCTTATTGGGGACTATTTGTATCATATGAATCTTGGTGGAGCCGTTTTGGAGGCGATATACAGTTTCTATGCCAGTATTAAGAAAGAAGCAAAGTTGAATCTTGTGGATGGATCAGGTAACGTTACACCATATTTTTTTGTTCAGTCCGTTGAACTTTATCATATTTTATTTCTAAAACCGTTTTTGTATTTTGTTTTAGGGAATACACCCCATTATTCTCTAAGAACTCTATGCAGAGCCCTAACGGCGGCTGCCAAAGCTAAATGTGGAACAGTATCAAGGTCTTTGTACGAAGCATTTTGCTTATCCTTCCTAACCCAGTTGGATAGTTCTTCGCATCCGAAAGTAGAAGCTATGATTGCCAAGTACGTATACATTTGAAATAAACAAAGGTACAATTCCGAAGACGATAACAAACGCACTGGATGTCTAAATGGCCCACAAAACGTATAAAGCTTCCTGAGATGGCGACATTGCCGCACATAGAAACCAGTCGTGTTTCGCGGTAGCGATCGCATTCGGTATTGTACCTTAGGTTTACATTGGAATATGACATTGCATAGATTCTAACTCTCTTTTGTGTTTATTAGGGCAGTGATCGGCAAGAAGAATGTTAAATCAGTAACAAACCAACTAATTCCGGAGCCGCAAGTATTTGGCCAAACTTACTTGCTATTTGAAGGTCATTGGATCCCTCAAGGCAAACTAGAAATAGCCATACCAGAAGGCTATATCCTAACTCCTACGGTGAAAAAGAATCTTCGTGACATTGCACGAATCATATCACTTGGTCGATTGCCTATCTTGTTACAAGGAGACACTTCGGTAGGCAAGACGTCCCTTATAACATATATCGCGAAAGCTTCTGGCAATTATTGTGTCAGGATAAATAATCATGAACATACAGACTTACAAGAATACATAGGGTCTTACGCAGCCGACTCAAGTGGTAAGCTAGTCTTCAAAGAAGGTGTTCTAGTCGAGGCGATGAGGAAAGGATACTGGATTATCCTCGACGAGCTAAATTTAGCGCCAAGTGATGTATTAGAGGCTCTGAACCGTGTGTTAGACGACAACAGAGAACTGTTCATTCCTGAAACTCAACAAGTTGTCAAAGCAGATCCCAATTTCATGTTATTCGCTACTCAAAACCCTCCAGGTTTGTACGGCGGCCGAAAAATGCTGTCCCGAGCGTTCAGAAACAGATTCGTCGAGTTGCATTTTGATGAGATACCAAAGAATGAACTGGAAACGATTTTGCACCAAAGATGTCATGTACCGCCGGCTTACAGTAAGAAAATGATAGCGGTCATGGCTGATCTACAGATAAGACGACGTGGTTCCGCAGCCGTCCAGGGTAAAGACGGATTTATTACTTTGCGAGACTTATTCCGATGGGGTCAGAGATACAAATGCACTTCAAAAGATTCTTTGACTGATGATAAATTTTACGATTGGGATCAGCATATAGCTGATGAGGGATACCTTATCTTAGCTGGAAAAGTACGTCAAACTGATGAACGATCTATAATCAAAGAAGTTATCGAGAAGCACATAAAAAGGACGGTCAATCCTGACAACCTCTTTAGTCTTCATGCGGCTACGTCTCCCGTTACAAAATCTATATTGGAGACAATCTTAAACAACCAACTTGAAGAGTTTAATCACGTTGTTTGGACATACAATATGAGAAGACTTGCAGTTCTTATAGCCAAGTCTTTCACTTTTTATGAACCCGTCTTACTCGTTGGAGAAACTGGTTGCGGGAAGACAACCATCTGTCAAGTACTGGCTGCTTTGAAGAAACGTCAGCTTCTGTCAGTCAACTGTCATATGCACACAGAGAGTTCAGATTTCTTAGGAGGTCTTCGCCCGGTGCGACAGTACAAAAATGATGGGCGACTCTTTGAATGGGTCGATGGACCGCTAATAAAGGCTATGGAGACAGGAGACATGTTCTTAGCTGATGAAATATCTTTGGCTGATGACAGTGTGTTAGAGAGAATGAACTCTTTACTGGAACCTGAAAGACAGTTGGTGTTGGCCGAAAGAGGAACTGATGATAACTCTGACGTGGTCATCATCACAGCAAACAAAAACTTCCACTTTATCGGAACCATGAACCCTGGTGGAGATTTCGGAAAGAAAGAGCTTTCGCCTGCTTTACGTAATAGATTCACAGAAATATGGTGTGACAGTGTCACTTCTAGAGAAGACCTTTTGAAAGTCCTCGAGAAAAGCGTCAACAAAGGAGTGTCTCTAGGCAACCAAGAGGACGGTAGTTCTGGAATCGGTACCTCTATCTTAAACTTCACTGATTGGCTAAAAAATTCCGAAGTAACAAACAAATTCCCATTCAGTATCCGAGATTTACTCTCGTGGGTACACTTCATAAATATCACAGTTGCAAAGGGTCTTTTAGACACCCCTGAAGCATACGTACACGGTGCTTGTATGACATTCCTAGATTGCTTCGGTACAGCACTAACGGGCCACATCGACACCGAGACTTTAGTCTTACTACGAAAAAATGCAATCAACTTCTTGTTGAATCAGATAAAATCAGTTGGCAGCGAATATGTGGACTGTTTACAAGAAATGTTGAGTGACAAAAAGACTCAATTCGTAGCCGAAAGAGGGTCAGAAAAGTTTGGAATAAAGCCTTTTTACATCGAAGTTGGAGAAAAAACTAAGACCCTCGAACTGCAACTGGAACACCAGTTTACCTTCACAGCTCCAACGACTGGTGCTAATACGTTAAGGCTTTTGCGTGGCTTACAGCTTAACAAAGCAATTCTTCTAGAAGGAAACCCTGGAGTCGGCAAGACGAGCTTAGTAACTGCACTCGCTGAATCATCCAATCATAAAGTTGTTCGCATCAATTTGAGCGACCAAACTGTAAGTAATATTTTTTTATTTATCCTTTATAAAGCAGGCCAAAGTCATGCGTTCAAATCACAGTACTTCTGACAAAGAAAAAAGCAAAAATTTCACAGTCGGGTTTATATCCAAGTACGTTGAGCGCGGAGAGTGTTCTATGGATCAGCGACTAGGATTGAGTGGCATTTCGACTCTCAAACTAGACAAAAAATCTAGTAGCAATATCTTTCTAGACTGTTGTCGCACTGTCGCGCAAAGACTTTTAACTCTCTTCTTCACACTGCCCTCAGCTATTATGTATACTTTGTTGTTGAATTCTAATTTGATATTATTTTTACAGGATATTACAGACTTATTCGGAACAGACTTACCAACTGAAGATGGATCTTTCACATTCAAAGAAGGCGCGTTCTTGAGCGCTCTCCAAAATGGCGACTGGATTCTCTTAGACGAGCTGAACTTGGCACCTCAGCCAGTTCTAGAAGGTCTTAACGCATGTTTGGATCACAGAGGAGAAGTATTTATTCCTGAACTGGGAAGAAGTTTTAAGGTTAAAGAGCAGACTAAACTGTTTGCTTGCCAGAATCCTTTAAAACAAGGAGGCGCCCGAAGAGGTCTGCCAATTTCCTTCCTTAACAGATTCACTCAAGTTTACATTGACACACTGACTAAAGAAGACTTGATATACATTGTGGAGGCGCAGTACGGAAGCTTACCGCAAGAAATTCTACACAAGATCGTCGAATTTAACTGTAAAGTAGCGCATGAAGTTACAGAGATACAATCGTGGGGTCACAAAGGCTCCCCGTGGGAAATGAACCTAAGAG
The DNA here is from genome assembly GCA_916618015.1 of Xestia c-nigrum. Lineage (NCBI taxonomy): Eukaryota > Metazoa > Arthropoda > Insecta > Lepidoptera > Noctuidae > Xestia > Xestia c-nigrum. Next base: position 9,781,595 of record OU745259.1, on the reverse strand, counting down.
ACATACAGAGATGGTGCGAAGCTATCATTCAAGACCAGAATGAAAAAATTCCAATAACCCCAGGAAAATACGTTGATATGCTTTACGTGAACCGTATGAGGACGGAAGAAGATAAGCAAAAAATGATCGAGACATATGATAAAATATTCCTTCCTGACTATCCAAGGAGTAGTAGTAGCCCTCAATTCCACATGTCGCACACACATCTTATAATAGGGGACATTCAATTAGAACGAAACGAGAATAAAGAATTCAAAAATCGAAGAGCTGCTGAAACAAATTTGCTAGTGCCCAGGAATCAACTGCCTACTTTGAAAGCAGTGGCCCAAAGTATCAAGATGAATTGGTTGACGATACTAGTTGGTCCTTCAGCTACTGGTAAGAGTAGTGTAGTACAAGTTCTCGCTGACTTGATCGGAAACGAACTGCAAGTCATACCTGTGACGTCAGCAATGGACGTCTCCGACTTACTAGGCAGTTTCGAACAAGTCGATTTTAACAGAAACCTTGAGAGCTTGTATGACAAAATCGAGACTTTAACAATACAAACTGTTAGGTACAAGTGGTTTGTCACACAACCCTCTGAATGGAAGACTAACTTGTTACTAAGCGAGCTGTATGAGTACAAATCTCTGCAGAAAGCTTCAAGCACTGACATGTCAGACGATAACATACATAAGTTCAAACAAAAAATTCAGTTCCTCAACACTCACTGTGAAAAATTGATTGTAAACAACGAGTATCAAACAGATATCTTGTCGAAAATACAGGAGATTGTGAAACTTTTGAACAAGTTGCAGAACAAAGTGTCACAAGTGTCTTCTGTCAACGCAGGAGGCAAATTCGAATTCGTGGACTCTCTGCTTGTGAAAACGATGGTCGAAGGCTCGTGGTTACTCCTTGACAATGTCAACCTCACTTCTGCAGCGGTACTTGACAGACTAAATGGTTTGTTGGAACCAAACGGTGTGTTAAGCATCTCCGAAAGGGGTGACATCAGTGAAATAACACCCCATCCGAATTTTAGAGTATTTTTCACTATGGATCCGAAGTATGGGGAGATTTCGAGAGCTATGAGAAATAGAGGAGTAGAGATATCTTTGCTAAGACCTGATGATTGGCAGATATCATATGTGTCCGAAACTGAGAACTTGTTCGATTTGACAGCTCTGTTGTCGTCCTGTGGCCTGCCCAGCAAATATCACGACTTGTGTATCAAATGTCATGAACTGATGCAGTCTTTTGTTGAAGGTACGTATTTAATTTACATTGATTGTTACACAATAATCTTTAAAAAAATATTTCGATTCGAAAATAGGTGTCATATTCGCTTAAAATATTGTTTCTTTTAAGGACTCGATCGGCCGACGATTTCCCATTTACTACAAGCGGCACACTTGACCTGGCAACAGCTACTCCGCGGTATTTCTACCACTACCGCTTTCGTCAGCAGTTTTTCAGACGTCTACATAAAGCCAAGGTGCGGCGCTGATTTTGCCTCAAGTGTAAACTCCTCACTTGCCGAAATGAAAAACTCTATGTTAAAAGCCCTCGATGAGCTAATAGAAGGAGAGGAACGAGATGAAAAGGGCCCACTTCCAGCAACAACCAATCACACGCTCACAGTCAAAGGTTTGTGCTCCAATTCCACCATGGAAATCGCCAAACAACTCGCATATACAGCCGTGCAAGAAACTAAAGACGGTACCATAGAATCGTGTCTACACGTGATCTTTAGTTTGTTCACCGTTTACCAGAGATCTCATCCAGCAGTACTAAAGACTGTTTATTCTATAATTCATGACATTACAAGGAAACAATGCCACGCTGCCGACGTACAGTACGCAGGCATTCTCAATGACACTGCTTATGAAACCTTCAAATACTACGCCGGTGAAATACAGGCATACAAAAAGTACTATCCTGAACAATACAAATTAGACGAAAGACACATACGTATTGGCAACAAAGAAGGTCTCATAATGTTCAATAAACTAATGAAGTATTTCACGACTAACCTCACCCCTGAACCACAAAGTTTTACAGTAGCGAATTATTCAAAAGCAGTCCTGTCGGGCAAATTGACAGATGATTTTGTGGAATATCCCATACTGAAACATTGTCTGAGATACCTGGACGTTATTGAAGAATTTATTGAAAAGAGTATTGATCGATCTGCAAACTCTTTGGATAATAGAACAGCTTGTAATATGTTTAAACTTTTGAGCTGGCGTGACAGATTCTTGAAGCTGACAAATGAACCAATATTCGTAGCTAACGAAGCCAGCAGGCGCAGAATTTTAAGAGAGGACATCGTTCCCCTTCTATACGCGCACAGTAAATGGTTACAGAAACATTTGATGGTGCCATTAGTCAGTATTACGAGCGACAGCGACACTATTATAAATGATTTCAATGAAGCCGTCGAAAGTATAGTGATGCCTGCTGAGGACGACAACTCAACAGTTACTAAGCTGAGCAAGAAGATCCGCAAGATGTATGGCCAACCGAAGTTATTAGTCGACAAAGAGGAATACGACAAATGTAGCGAGAAGCTTAAAGTTTACAACAAAATTACTTTGGATCTGAGTCAGCCTATTTCAAAGCAACTCAACCGACTTTCTGTGGACAATTATGCTGTTACTGACCTGCATTTAGCTCTGGATGTACCAAATAACGATACCTTAGAATTGATACAAAAGAATATCAGCAAGTTGGTTGACAGTCAAGTCGTTGAGAAACCAAGGCCCGAAATTAAACTTCTTCCAATTGTCTCATACGTAGTACAGAGAATATTGACAATCCTACAGAGAGATTTCTTTGACGTAGTAAATCAATTATCAAAGATGGAAGGCAAAATATTTATGATTGAATCTTCCGAAGTGTTGGCCAGTTTGGTACAATTAGGCAAGGTGACCAAAGGGTTCCCACCAGCTTTACTGAATCTTTTAGAAGTAATGCTCAAACTGCAAGACAGCCAGGACATTATTAGTGAAAGGTAAGATTTTCAAACACACATCAACCGCTTCGTTCCATGCAGTTAAACAGAACTCCACCTGCTACGATCCTTATCCTCTTTTGCTTTGTTCAAAATGTTCTTTTTTCAAATCTGTATCTAAAGCATGGAGTAAATACTAAAGCAACGTATTGTTTTCAGAATATCGTCTCTTCCTGTCAAATTCTGGGATGAATTTTACAAAGCAGTAGTATATTCACCGGCCTTCTATCCTGCTCCATTTTTGAATCCATACATTGCCGAGAACTCAGAAGAGAGAGTTGAAGAGATACCGATGAACAGCAAGAGATTGTCCAAGAACATTCCCTTGCTGCCTTATTATTTGCAAAAGTTCACCGTGTCTGTTGATAATCCAGGTATGTTGCATTTTAGTCTTTTCTATTTATGTATGGTCAGGAGACTTGTTTACTTTGATGGTTGAGCGGGTTGGCGTAGAGGACCGAAAGGCCCATCTACCGACCCCGACACCGTCAGTATAACCGTTACTGACAGGATGATCCTCACGATCCTCGCCGTGGCTCTCTTACGGGACACTATGGCCATTTCCATACTCTTGGCTATTATAAATCAAGACCAAAGAGGGTCGCACGGCCCTCAAGGACTCTTTCATCCCTGCTTACGGCGCTCAACTGCGCAGACCCTAGCACAAGTGACTCGTTACTCCTACTAGTCTTACTCGTCGTTAGCTGAATTTAGAGGGCCGTGGATAAGAATAGAGGCTGGAGACGGACCCCCACATGCGCGAGGTTATAGACAAATTGCTAGACCGACCGACACTAAGACAGAGTTACTTCCACATTTATAATATTAGTAAATAATTCTGGATGGAGGTTTTGATTACTAATCAATATTTCAGAGTCCTGTCATTTACTGGCATATGAAACAGTGTCCATGGAGGATAGGACTGACTATTCTGTGCAGTTAGGAACAATTTTGAATATTTTGTGGAAGAATATCGCCACATTGGATTCAGCTGTCGCATTGAAAACGTAAGTTTTATTTGAAATTTCATTCAGCAAATACGAAGTGAAGGAAGCTTTGCTTTAGCTTTTTAAAGTCGTTACTTTGATACGTGTACTTCGCGGCTTTCTAAGCAAAGAGTCTAGTTCGATTTGCTATCGAAATGCTTATAAAACACACAGTAAAAGCATTTTGGTCAATACGTATAGAACCCCTTTTTTTAAGAACCGACGAAAATATCAAGTTCTGGTTGTTCTACAATCATTTACTGTATCTGTGTTGCCAGTTTGCGTATCGACGTCCCTCACTACCTTTTTTTTCCGGATGGGAAATCATCAAATGACTTCTCCCACTCTGGGCGGAGCGGAAGGGAGTGGGGTGTGTCAGACTTTTACTGACTAGAACCCATCCATGTTCCTTCCTCGCCCTTTATGTTTCGGGGCCACGGTATGTCTTTCGAACAGTCCCGTAGCCAGGCTCCCGCAGCCCCGGCAGGCGTCCCTTACTATCTGTAATAGAAATGTGAATCTAACTCAAGTATTACTTTTCAGAATATCAGACGCCAAATTCGAAATGAAGAAGTATGAGCAACTGATACAATATTTACAATCTGCTCTCGAACTCAAAAACAACAAAACGTTCAACGACATTTGCACGCATACTATCGAGATATTCCGCAATCGTTACAAGGGCACCTCCTTCGGCGATATACTCGCCGATGCGAACAGTGCTTACCACAGACTTAAAAACTCACTAGTGCTTAAAAACGAAGATATGAGAACAAAGATGTACACCGCACAACTATCTTTACAAACAAGTATTTTGCTTACCAAAGTATTATCCGAGATAAACCCTATGGACCACGTCGCGAAATATCGTCTTAAAGTCCAATATATCGAAGAAGATGTTAAAATGTTCGATGCTTTGCTCGGCACTTACTACTTCCATGGTCTTGTCTATGGTAATATTCCCCATTACGGCAGTGTTGAAAAGCCTTCAGAAGCTGTCTTCAGTAAGCTGGAGAAAGAGAGTGGGCTGTTGAAAGTACATCCCCATTGTGGTGTGCTTTTAGAGCTGAGACAAAGTACTGTTGAAAGAGTTAGCAAGTACAAGCTGGGAAATACTTTTAGGCCTGTAGAACCGACCTATAACAGTTTTGCTAATGTAAGTATTAGGCATAAAGTATTTCAGTACCTTCTGAAGTAATTGTATTCTTTTGAAATTGGTTATGTCTGTTAAGGTGGGTGCTCCAGGGTATCTCGGCGCAATTCAATTTTTCTTAGGTGTTTTGCTTTATGCTAATTGCAAAAAATTACGATAATTTGAATTTTGCGAGCTACCCTGTCATAACTTGACAGGGGTTAGGGGCAGGGACTCGAACTGTAACCGTAATAATGTGTTTTTAACACTGTTTTTAAAACAGTTTCAACCGAAAAACATAGATGTAACAGACGAAAACACTTTTAGATGTTACCGAATCAAACTGTAACCTTTTATATGTGTTAATATGTGTAACTGAAATAATCAGTTTTACAACGGACTGTCTTTAGATTTCGGCTATCCATTGGCAATGCTGAGTTTACCTGTTAAACACATATTAACACTGTTAAACCTTTTGTATCTGTTACAGATATGTTACGATTACTCTTTTGTAAGTGTTTTGGGTTAACATATTGAAAACACATCTATAAGTGTTACATATTTGATTCTGTTACCAATTCAACATGTAACACTTATAATTCTGTAACATTTATGAAGGTGTTTTTAAGTCCCTGGTTAGGGGCTCTTCCCCCTTAAGTTAGAGTATCAATGCTTTCTGCATCTTTTTCTATTCATAATAATAATATAACTTTTCTGCCTTTTCAGGACTGCAAACACTTTACGAAATCCGTACTGTCCGCGAAAACAACCTACGACATATGTACCAACCTAATAACAGCTTGTAAGAATTTAAACAAAAACCTCCTAAGCAACACTGTTAACAAACCGACCCTCCTTAATGGACACACTGTGGTCAAAGAAACATCTTCCTGGCTGTATTCTGTCAACGCCTTTTATAAGAAACTCGAAACATATTCCGAGGCGTTGCCCGACTTAGCAAAACCTCTACAGAGTTCAATTTCCCAACTCGTTTATAGTGTAACCTCTTTGAATGATTTGACCAAAGAGGTCATAGTCAAGATAGAACAAGGTCCGGTGTTAAAAGAGGTTGTAACCGACTTGATGGTGTTCCCTAATGGTATACCGAATAGGAAGAGCAAAGAGGAATATTTGAATAGGTTTGTGTCGACGAAGTTTATGCATCTGTTAAGTAGAAATGTCATGGCTGGGAATGATGACATGTTTGCTGCTGACTTGGAGGGTATTCAGTAAGTTTTTTTTTAATTTATTTTTTAGACCACTGTTTTAGTGCGGCATTAGTGTTGTATCTGTGAAGACTCTTGGTTAATCACTGATGCCTTGGTAAAATACATTTCTAAAAGAAAAATGGGCTTGATTGGCGGTGATCGTTCAAATGGTTTCTTTTTGTTAACACTTTATGGATTCACAGTGCATATAAGTGAATTCACATATACAGGGTTATTGGTAACTAGACATATTCCTTGCAGGACGTCATAGTAGGGTTAAAATGCAAGAAATTAAGCTACCAAATATTCGAATTTCAGTAGTTTTTGAGTTACCTTTATATTTTTTTATGAAATATCTCAAAGTCATTTATAGCCAATTTAAAAACGGTTTACGGCGCGACTGTTCAGAAATTTAAGTTATTATTATAACAGATATCGTAGCAGACTTTTGTTAATATTTAAAACTTCAAAGATGCCTAAAACGCTTGCAAAGTCACTAATGAAACAACGAACCTTCAAATCCAGCTTGATACTACAAAAAAACTGTCTCTGTATTACATAGACCACTAAATTTTTTTAGGTATTTAAATCGTTACAGCCACAGTGGCTGTAACGATTTAAATTCCTAAAAAACGATTTTTATTCACAAACGCTTCGAATCGATTTCGAGCTGGAACGTCGTATGTCTATCTCGCTTGCTTACGTTATGTTAAAAAAAGAAGGAGCGTTCGTGAATACAGGGAAAGGGCAGGTAATCTTAACATAATGCTTTGTCTTTGCAGGGTTCTAAAAATGAATTTATCAGAGCTGCGTATGTATAGTACGGCGTTGGATAAACTGGACAAAAGTACGATGACCTCCGTTCTGACCACGTTGGACTCGCTCGTGAAGGCGTGGCAGCAACAACAGAGAGATATCGAGAAGAAAAAGCAGGACGATGAGGCGCTGTATGTTACGAAGTAAGTGTGGAATTTATTTTGTAAAGTAAGTTCGTTTCTCGACTTAAATGAACTTAGAGGGTTGTATTGATGATTTTGATGATTATAATTCTGTAACAACATACGTCTTACAGTCAAAATACAAGCTAGCACTGGCCCGCAAATTGCAAAAAACGTGAGAAAATTGGAATTTCGCGGGCTAACCTGACGCTTCGACGCTTTACCGGTTGTTCTTCTTCCAGATCAAAATGCGAGGATGAAGACGAAGACGCAATAGCCCTCGAAGAAGTGCTAGAAATGTTCCCGACCTACTCAGACCAAGACTTCGCCGAGTTCAAACCACCAACTCTAGAACAAGTCCCAGTTAAAACACAGAATAACTCTGAAAAGCCTAAACAAAAATTCTTAATGTCCCTCGAAGATGTTTCTTTAGTTTACAAATGGCATTCAAATATAGTTCGAAATATGACGTCAGCGGAATGGTTACCCGCTCGAAAGAAGTTGGTCGGTAATGATGTGACTAGTGCGTTTTTGCAGAGGTATCCCACATTTAGTCGGGTTGTAAACAATGCTTGGGAGGCTTTGGACGCTGAATTTGAAGGGACAATCTCGCCGAGTTTGGTGGTTCTTATTTCGCAGATAAAGGCCAAAGTTGATGGACAAGGTAATTAGTATTTTCTAAAGATGTCCCGGCTAGCCAACTATCCAACCATATTTATAGTATGTTTAAATAAAGGGTGTAAAACACCTCTTCACGAAGCCGAAAGGCACTTGTTCTCCTCGTCATTGCGATTATTTTTTTGTTCTACACCATACCTCAAAGTGTCAATGGGTCAAAGTTCCAACTTTTTGACAACTTTTTTTTTTAATACAAGTTTTTGTAGTAACATTTTTCCTTTAAACACCTCTACATAATTATATTATGTTTCCGAGTCTTGGATGTTTATTATGTGTATCTGTGTAGTATATCAACTTTCTGGTGTCCACGAATCAAGCCGCGTTGCTCTAGTATGGTACTAGGTGGCGCTGTGTGTAATGTCTTGCGATATTCATTTGTTACGGGAACTTTACTTAAACTATTATGTAACTAATGTCTTCATTTGGTTTTTAAAATAGAGTCTTCGAGCAAAGTCGACTTCTACAAATCCGCTTGGGTGTCAGAAACCAAACAGTGCGTGCCCTTACTTCAGCGAGTGAAGGAAAACACAAATGAATTACTTGATCAATGGCCTGATTTCCCTACTCTGAAAGAGGTAAGAAAAATTGTGCATTATAATTTCACTACTTGACTATTTGGGAGGGTTCGTAATGATGTACTGAATACGTGGTAAGCGATTGTCTGCGATTACCCTTTCACCATGTATAAGCCGATTTTGCTTCAGCACTATCTCATTTCCATACCGGAACTGTGGAATTTAAAATTCCTTATAATTTTCAATGTCTGGATCAACAGAAAGCAGCACAGCTAAAAATGAAAAAACATATTCGTGGTTTGATGCCAAAAAAAGCTCAATTTACGCAACTCTTTATTTCGTTCGGGAAGAAGCCTTCAATAGGCTACCGGCCTTCGGAGACAATACCGGGGAGTGTACGATTTTTACTTCACTAAAACCCCGTCGGTGGTCACAGCCCGCACATGAAATAAGGCACCATTTCCTCTTAAAAAACCTATCCGGTCCCTCTGCATCGCCTGTCAGGGCACATCCCTAGAGACAATTTGCTCACATAGCCTCTTCTCCTTCCAGATAATAGTAATAGTAAATAGAATCCTCAGCTTCCCAGTAACCAGCCCCGTGAGTCGTTTCCTCACCGGCATAGAACTGCTGCGGGATAAGATCGAGGAATGGAATAAGAACGCGCATAAAGGCAACAATATGATTGACGTGTCGTTAGCCGTGGGCCAACAGATTATAAACTGGAGGAAGCTTGAAATGACCCACTGGAAGGAGTGTCTTAATAATTTGTATTATAGGTATGTATTTGAATGATGTTTTGACCGAGAATTCAAAGCGGTGAATATTATATACGTCGTTAAAACATAGTGGAAACTTTTAGCAAGCATTCTGCTAATTTTTTTTCACTATCCCAAATTGTACCGACGATTGGGCGTTTAATTTCAGGATGTTCACTAAAGATGACTTTTCGATAAATTTACTAAATGATTAGAAACTTGTTTCTTGTTTTAAACTCCATTGCATTGACTTATCAGGTATTTTTGTACCCAATTTCATACAATTTGTATGATTTTTTAAATGCAAAATCTGAAACATCTTCTGCTGTCGGCGTGATAAAAAGAATTGGTTAGTATGTTGTTAATGGCATCATATGCACATTTACAGAAAACAATCAGAAGCCCACAAGTACTGGTTCTACCTTTACAACGTCGTCAATTCATATTTGGAACCGTCATCGGATCCCGTTCAAGCAGACAGGGTCATATCTGTACTGAAAGACTTCATGGAAACTTCGAACTTAGCTGAGTATGAAATAAGGTTGGATATCGTGTTTGTGTACCACTGTCACTTGGTGCATTTGGAGCCTTCTGAGAAGCGAGGTAAGAGTATTCTTAGTTTGTGGTTGTAGTTATCTGGGTAATAAATACACATCGGCTTATATGCGTTTGCATATGCATATGCATATTCATAAAACATTAGTTTTTAACGTTATTGCATGTTTGCACGTTACATGCAATAACGGTCTTCGCCGAGTTTAAATATAAAAACCCGGTTCTTTTAGGAATTTATACCAAGACCCTTTGATTGCTTTGCTCTATACATTGTTACTATAGCAATATATGGACCTAGCGTTTTGGCTGAGGCATGGAGAGCTCAGCCCAGTTATTCGGACGCTGATGGGCGTCAACAGGTGATGGCAGACGAATGCCAGATGCGGAAGACAGAGACCGTCTCAGTAAAGCGGCAGGCATTTAGTAAAGCGAAGTTCTGATATTGGAAACTAATATCAATATGTGTCAATTAACGTGACAAAGCAGCGTAAAATAAAAGTGTTCTTCTAGTAACATACATTATAGAATTATATAGCATAATTATAAAAGATTTGGATGTATATTTCGTCTCTTTCAGACGAGCTCCTCTCAATTCTCTGGAACACATACAACTACTACGCGCAGTTCAGCGCACAGGTATCCACCTACATCAAAGAGAAGCGCGCTCCCATAGAGAAGAAACTTCGCGACTTCGTCAAGATCTGCACCTGGGATAGAGACCTCAGCTACTGGAACGTTAAGGACACCGTCGATAAGGCACATAAGGTGTTGCATAAGCATACTAAGGAGTTTGAGGTTTGTAGCAAAATCGCTTTTATACTGCTGTGTATTAGGCAAAATTTTTACTGAACGTTGCCCAAAAAAAAGAGTGTGTTTCATACGAAACTCGACAGTAGCTTTAAAAGAAGGCTCGTATTCATGTAAATCTTATTTTGAATAGCTCAAAAGAATGTTTTTTTTATGATCGGAAAATATTTTACAGGGCATTCAAAAGTTGTTACTACTTTTTTTTTTTTGTCGATTTGTGTTTTTAGTTGCTTAAAATTAACTGTCAAACTCTTTTCAAGTCTCGCGCCCGGTCCCCGTTCTTACATTCTTGCGTACCCTCAACGTTTACTTCGATTTAACTTTGGATTTGGTGATTCTAAGAATAAAGTGTATTTTCACAGTGTCATCTTCTACTTCGTGATGATTTTATAGCCATTGTTTGTCCTGTATTTTCGTACAAGCAATTTAATTAGAACATAATTAGCTTATTCCGTTCCCAGCTGGGGCCATTATCCACCACGCTGTCCCTGTTGGAGGATTCCACGTCAAACTCAAACTCGAAGCATTTATATCAATTAGTTAGACCATTACGGCACTTTTGAATGTCAAAAACCAAAAACAATTAAAGCTACAGTCACAGTCACAACGAATAATAACTAGAGAAAGTACTGTAGTTGCACGTTCCAAAGCATAGATTTCTATGGAGAAGAATGGGCAAGAAACTCCATGAACACTCTTTTAAATCAAAATATTGTTACAAAATCTTGGTTAAATCATTCACGTTGGCTGTCTTGTGTTTGAATTGTGTCCTGTCTTTGAATTCGGTTCGATTCTAGAACATGCTGGTTTCGTCATATTCATTTTGTTCCATGTTTAAATTCCAGAACGTTCTAAAAGGGAATGTGACAAGCTGTCTAGTGGATAACTCAACCGAAGTGATTGGCGACCATGTCGGCATTTGGGACCGCCCTAAACGGGCCACCACAGCTAATGCCCCTACAGGCGGCGCCTATATGACCGATGTGCAGAACCATATTGTTCTCGCGAGGAATATTAAGGTATTTTGGATTTTATTTTGATTTTGTATCGGTGCACACTTGCGGAACTAAAAAGTTTAGTTGTTGTATTATTTGGATTTAAAGAAGCTCGAAATATAAAGGAGCTCATGTCTAAATAATAATAGCCGCCTCGGGACCATCGTTGGGTTAAGCCTTGCTTGCCTAGGTTGGTCGTTGGATGGGTGACCCTTATATACCGAGTATCCTTCGTGCCTCGGAAAGCACGTTAAGCCGTTGGTTCTGCACAGGCGTTACAGGCAGTCAGTGGCCCGAAAAATCTGACAAACAGTCTTACCAATAGGTATCAAACTACCTGGGTTGTGGAGGTCAGATAGACAGTCGCTCCATGTAAAATACTGGAATTCAGACTGGAAGCCGACCCCAACATAGTTGGAAAAAGGCTTTGCAGATTATTTATATTATAAAATAAGGAGTGCCATGATGACGTTGCAAGTGATCTAAAACTGTTTTACTTTAACATTTCGCGAGTGTACGCACGTCGACCAATCAAATAATACGAAACCAGTTTGTACGGATCTCTGTTTGTAAGGGAAATGTATACATAACTAGGTCATATTGGAAATGTATAGTTTGATGTGTCGCTGTGTGTACATTTGTACAATGTACATAATGTACAGTAAAGCCAATTTAATAGATCACATTTGACACTTCATCGAAATACAACAACGTAAGCTTGTAACGGCGGGCATCAAATGTTATTTAATTTTATGAAGTTAAACTGCACAATTGCTTAAATATTTTCAATTACGATTACATACTTATTGTAATAATGGCAAAAGAAGGTAACCTTTACTTAGCACTGACAGATGTCAAATGTGATCTATTAAGGTCCATGTTCACCGAAAAGATAACAGCCTGATTATCTAAAAACAGCTGTCACTGTGACACATTACCATACAAAAATGTGTTTTAAACAACTGATTTAGAAAATCAGATTGTCATCTTTTTGGTGAACATGGACCTAAATTGGCCCTACTATAGTGGGTTTCTTCCATTCCCTAAGATTCTTGTGTGGACTTATATCGGACGGAAGGTACGCTCATCGCATATCCACATCATCGGATCAATGTCGACCAAATATACACAACTCAAGATACGCCCGCGTATCTTCTGTCAGATATCTACTCTCAACCCTTCTGATTTTGTAAAGACTTTTCTATTTTTTTCCACTTAACCTTTTGACTTTATAACTAGCTAATTTTAAGTTTGGCTTTATTTAGTACGTAGATAGGTAATACTTAGTTGATTGGAAACCTGTAAGCGGCAAAATAAATGGTGGACGGACACTGAATTCAGCTTTTCCATACATTTTGGTCGTGTAGATATTGCACTTATGTAGGAAAAGTTTTTTTTAATAACTGATTGATTGGGACCGCTAGCCCTAGCTAGGTTTCCGATCAACCAAAAATGTCTGTAGTGCTCCTGAGTTTTTCTCTCCATTCTTCCTCACTTTTTACTCAAGTATCTTAGCGTAAGTGTCCGATCGAAAGTCGTTTTTGGCGATACCGAAGGTATAATACCCCTAAGGGCCGTTCCCACTATGTCGTGACGACAGGAAATCGTGTGATTAAGTATCGTGGCTTGTGTATTTAAAGGTGTTCACATATAGGACGGCGCGATAACTGTCGTCCATGACTTTTGGCCAATAAAAAACCAACGATAAATTAATCGTCACGACATAGTGGGAACGTGGCCTAAGAAATTCAGTTCAAGATAGCTTATGCTAGAAGTAAATACCTACCTAATATATTTTTGTAAACTTTCCAATTTCAAGTTTACGATCAATTTATTTGACACGTGATGAAAATGATCTTGCAACTTCACAACACTTTCAAGTATGATGTGAGCCCCGTTCGCTGCCTCTTCCATCGTATCTCGCGTATTCGTATACAGTTCGTTCAATTTCGGCGTTTCGGGTCATATGGGTCGAAGCCGAAGGTGCCCGAAACCGAAGTTTCGGTCGGACACTGCAGTTATTGTCACACAGAACTACTACAACATAAATGAAACAATAAGAATGACGACAGTATCAAAAATTGCAAATCCATTTAGTATTATGCACTCGCTACATTTCACTCTTTGATTTGCTCCTACACTGTATTATACACATACTAATTTTCCTTTTCTGTTTTTAATTCGCAGCCGATACAGGTAGTACTGACTGATCCCATATTTTTTTTGTTTTCAAATTTTTGAGACTTCTGTACACAATAAACACTCCAAGGTCATTAATTGTTGCTTCATTTTCGCTTTAATTCATATGGCTGCAAGCCAGAATTTATGAGGAATGCCGGTTTGTTTCATGTTTGTACACCGGTAGAGTGGAGGAGGCTTGCGCGGTGATCCCGCATATAAATTTTATAAATTTTATTTTGGTACCTAATTTATGAGTAATCTAAAAGAATATCATAAACAGGTAAATTTTGTTTGTAAGTATTGATCCAATTCTAAACTTTATTTCCGTATCAATAAGCCACATTACTCGTGGGTGCTGTAAATTATATTTATTTCATGTATATTAGCCGAGCTAACACAATACTTGCGAACGAAGTCACGGGCGAATACGTTTTTATGCTTTTTCGTCAATCCTAATAACTTCTCGATACAAACTAAAATTAATATATAACAAGAATAATATGAGAAAAACGAAAGGAAAAAAATCCCCGTTTTTCCAACATTTTTCATTCCTGCTCCGCTCCTATTAATCGTATCGTGATGTAATATAGCCTAAAGCCTTCCTCGATTAATGGACTATCCAAAACAAAATTATAATATATATATATATAATATAATTTTTCAATTCGAGCCTCTAGTTCCTGAGATTAGCGCGTTCAACCAAACAAACAAACTCTTCTGCTTTATAATATTAGTATAGATTTGTGTAGGTTATCTCAACTAGAAAGGGTAAGGGTTTTTAAAAACATTCGTGTTATAAATTGTGTACAGAAGTAATAAGATTGAATGGTGTTTGTTCAGTAGTTAAATCGTAGCGGTTGCGGGGTAGTTTATTTTTATAAATAACCGTAGATTTGTTTGTTTTCACATTGCTAACACGACCATACAACATTCATCTTCAAATCCTCAATCACCGTTATTCTTTTCTTCTAGAAATATCTGGATGAGTTAGAACAACCTTGCAAGATGATAGCAGAAGGCAGTCTTCTGTCGAAAGTGTCCAGTTTACTCAACAAGGCTAAGACTTTATGTAAGGATACCATCGCCAATACTGGGTATCCGTCACTAGTGCAAGCGCTGGATGATTTCGTGACGGTGGTCATTGAGACTAGCACGCATTTGGGATCCTTGGAGGTAAGACCAATCATTGTATTATTTTGTTCTATGTACATTCATTGTAAGAATTCCTGCCTACTTCCATTAGAAAAACAAACAGGTGGAGAATCAGGCTGTGTTCTAAGAGCGTTTTCAGACTTGTGATTTTTTGCGCGTATCGGCTAACGCGCTAACACGCGCGTCATCTTTTGTGCTTCAAAAACCCGAAAGTGCTTACACACTCTTATTCCGGCATGATTGCGTAAAGATCTCTCGCGGCTCGCGCTTGTACGATCTTATAATTATATAGCTTATAAGCGTTTCAACGCGTATACGAGTTGGGCGTGTGGTAAAAGGCGTGCCTACACACGCTTCCAAAACCGAGCTTATACGCGCCGAAAATATGTCAATCAGAAATCGTCTTAATTGATTTCTTGCTGTACCATACACTACTGCTAGTTTTTGTTCAAGATAAGGTAGTCCACGGCCACTCCAGTATATGCTTTTGCTAATAAAAGTATTTGGCTTCAATTATATTCCGAGTTCATCGTTCAATGTTTTAACTTTAACAGGTTGACAGGACCCTTCCAAAAGAGAAACAGACATCTCAAGCGAAGAACTTCGTGCAACAAAAGCGTAAAGCCTTAGCCGATCTGTTCAAGTACTTGGCTAAGCTAGGCTTGAACTACCGAACCGGTTTGGTTATACTGGCGGCATCTGACAAGGAGTTGTATGACTTTACTATACCGCCCGTCGATTTGGAAGCTGCTATCAGTTATTTGAAGAGCAGGTTTGTAATTAACTATTAATCGATGTTGCTATCGACCTTGGTTCGTTTGAATTGATAAATGCTTCCCTATTTTGTTAACAATTTCAAGGGTCAACTTTTTTTTTAGAAAAATTATTAAGGTTCCGGCCAAAATAGTTAGGGCCAGTTTCACCGGTTGCGGATAAAGTGTCGGTTAGCCTATTAGGAACTTATCTGCCAGATAAACTAACACTTTTGGTTTCACAGGTGTCGGATAGCGATACCTGGTAGATATAGTATTAGTTACAACCACCCTTTAAGTGGTAGATAGTATTAACTATCAGATAACTAACCGACACTTTATCCGGAACCGGTGAAACTGGCCCTTAAACTTTTTTTTGGACGGAAGCCTAATTATTTTTCTTATTAAAAAAAAGTTAAGACGAAACTTTGCAAACAGAGAAGTGAGGCCGGTATAGTAAACATGTTGTGCATTTATTAAGGCGTAGTTTGATGTAAACGTGTGCGCGTGAGCGTGTATAACAGCACAAGACGTCATTTGCGCTGGCCTCATTTTATGTTCGCAGTGCTATGTCTTGGGTTTTACTTGGTCAGAGTAAGTAGGTACTGTAATATTTTGAAATTACAAACAAACATTTCAATGTTATTAATTGTGTAGATTATTTCTCAGCAGCTGGCTCTATGTAGCAGTATTTATTGATACGGTCGCCATGCCTGTTGTGTTTTTTGATACAAGTTCATATTCAATGACTATGCCACCTTTCAGACGTTGCGACGCCTCCCTGTCCCTGCTATGGTCTGGTTGTGAGAAATACTTCCAGAAGAATATAGCACGTCATAGAATCCTAACGTTGGCGTTACAATCACCACACCAGGACCTTGGTATGCAGAACATTGAACGATGCAAGGGATTCGCGGCGCAATTACTGGTAAGAAAATAAATAAGTTTTTGTTTTGAATTGAAAACTTCTTTAGGGGCGTTGAGAACTTTTTGGGTGAACAAAATTATGGAATCGCGTGACCGTCCGCTTCGTAGCACTCGTAGCCGATCCGCTACGGCGTAGCACCACTTAGGCGTGCGCAGGGCACAACGCGTAGCAGATATAGATTACTTAGGTGACACTTGCTATCGGCAGTTCCAAATAACTGCCCCTCATGTTTTTTTTCATTCATACATAAATACTCACGCCTTTTTCATGGGGGTAGGTAGAAACCACCTGCCACCTGCGCCACCTATTTTTTAAGGCATTCATGACTTGATATAGACATGCTAAGATGGAGGTCCTGGTTATGTATTTTAGTGTTGTATACAGGAATCCATTAGTCGCGTCAAAATGTTATTCGGTTGGGCCATTATTATGTTTTAACCACTGTACAGGGTGGAAACGGTAAACGGGACAGTAAGGGGAGCTATTTTAACCGTTCCAGCTACATGAAAATGGTCTAACGAAATCTCCCCATTCACAGCTCAAAAATAAAAACTTTCAGTTAGCTAGAAAATTGCCATTCATCCATCCTGTTTCAATATTGTGTCTGTTACACATTGGAAAGGGGTTACCCCGTATAATATATGGGATGTTACCTTGTGTGAAATCATTATCTCAATTTTGTTTTCAGAAAATAACAAACACTCAAAAGAAATCCATATCAAAATATTCTCGCTATCTCTGTGACCTGCGTACTCTCACCGCAAAGCTAATGAACGCTCTCGACGTCGACAATACAGACACAAACATATCAACATTAAAAACTAAGATCGAACTCCTCACAGAATGCTACGCAAACACTAGCATTGTTCTAGAACAATTTAACGTAGTACTAAAGTCTTGTCCTGAAAAGGGCTTCAACGCAGAAGCAGAACCAGATTTCGATAATGTTCTATCAGACTCCAAAATCGTACGGTGTTATAAAAACAGCGATGAATGGCGCGATCTTAATAAGAGGATTAACGCCCTTTTAACTCAAGTTAATAAACAAAAGAATGCGTTACATAAAGCGTCAAGTAACATGCCTAAAGAAATAGGACAAGATGATACTAAAACTCCTGTGGTGTCACAAGCTCATATTGATATTGCAGACGATTGTAAGACTCATTTGAACAATATGCTAAACGACATTGATGGTTTACTACAAGACTATCAATTCAAATTCAAGTTGACTACCTTAGAAATTATACCAAACCATCCGCTACTCAAGAGCATAGTAAATCTATCAACTTACTTGAAGGAAACTGTTAATGAACTCATCAAATTAGATGAAGATACTGACGTATCTATGGATGGAGTAACAAGCGGTCAACTTGTCAATGAAACTGAAGATTTGATAGCTACAATGCTACTTATAATTCAGTCTGTGTACAAGAAACATTCACCACAGGATACTACAGAAAACGCTGAAGTGATCAAAGCTATCGATGACATTATAAGGAGCGATAAAGAAGAATCCGATGATATCATTCAGGATAAACATTTGAAAGAACTTTTGCAAGATAAATTGACAAACGACTCCAGAATGCTCCAACTAGAAACTCTGATTCTTAAAACGCAAACACTGTATGGCAACTATGTCGAACATATAGCGAATGGCAATGTCGTAGGTGATGTTAAAAGTGTGGTGATGAGATTGGTACCAATTCTGGAGCAAACCGTATTGTTTGTCCAATACTTTATAACGCAGAAAGTGTCGGTGCATAGGGTTTCATGTAAAATGCTGTCTGTCCTGCTGAAGATTTTCTCAGATTTGACTTCGAAGGGGTAAGTTAATATTGTATTACTATCCGATTTGTATATGAGTATGAATAGCGTTTGTTCTGGTTTTCAGTTGACTCGCAAGGTTCACCTGAGTGCTCTGTGACTTCACTTGTTAACATTTTTGATTTATATTGAAACCAAAACTTTAGTCACATATAAAGCGTCCACGATAAACCAAGGAACAGCTTAACGAATTTAAAACATTGCTGGGTCTGCCAATCGTCTGAAGATGACAGAAAAGAGGGATATTTTAAATATGTTAAGCAGTTTATAGTGCCAGTTAGACAAGCCCAAACCACAAAGTCAAAATCAACAGTGGTGACCACCAAAAAAGCGCCAAGATAATGAAGCTCGACGAAGTCAAAGAGAAACAATTGAACAGTCTTGAATCCCGCAACGAAAACAATCATGATGGTGCAAATGTACTTAAAACCTTAATCTTGTTTCCGGAGCATTTGGTGGCTGTAGCCCGGCAAGACTTATGACATAAGTTTGACTTGTCACTATCCCAAAGCCGTGTTCAATGTTTCTTTTCTCTGCAGCTTCTGCAAGCCATCGGACCTTGATATGGAAGAGGGTGAGGGTGAGGGAGGCCCCGGCAAGTTAACGGGAGGAACTGGGCTTGGTGAAGGCGAGGGACAGAAAGATGTGTCCGATAGGATTGAAAACCAGGTAAGGAGGATTTAGCGTAACTGTTAGACTATAGAGCCCATGTCTGGATAAAGTGGAACTCGATGTTTTCCACTCAATTTGGTCCAGAATAAAGTGATTTAAAAGAAAGAGTGGACATGGGAATATTTTCATCCAAAGTAATAATCGTGAACATTTTTGACTTTGACACAGAAATGCTAGCTGACAAGCGGGCTTATGCCATTAGACAGACCGATTAGTTACGAAGTAGTAACAATTCCCTTCTCATCATCATTCTTTTGCGATTCTCCCAATGAATTTGAGGTTCACACAGTACATTATCTTGTCCCTTTTTATTCGCTTGTAAATATTGGATGCTTTGGCTTAAAACCATAAAGATACGGAACAATTTTGACAGCAACCGCGAACGACAGCTGCAAACTTTCCGTTGAAGTCGAGAATTACTGCCTGTTCCTGTTTCCACTAGAAATCCACAGAAACTAGTGACAGTTTGTCTGTGCTGTCACAGCCATTGTGCGGCTTTGACTCTGAAGTTTGAGGCTGCATCTTCGGAATTTTGATTCGACGGTCTTTCTCAGCTTGATACCGTAAAAAAAATGACTAAAACGGTGTTATTGTTATGAACTTATGCAACTTGCTGTAACAATATTTTATACCTCCAGGATCAACTAGACGATGCGCGTCGTCCGGGCGAAGAGAAGGATGAAGAAGATAGAGATTGTAAGGAAGAAGAGAAGGGAGTCAACATGACTGATGACTTCGACTCGCATTTGCAGGATGTTGAAAAAAAAGGTATACTTACCTACACGAACGCATTTGAAAGACATTGAACTGCATAACCAACCATATGTATCAATCATCACTGAGTAACTTATTCCAAGAGTTATTAATAACATGTTTTTCATGTCGTCAGTATAAACAACACCCACCCATCATATACCGAGTTTCCTCCGTGCCTCAGAAAGACGTTAAGCCATTTGTCCCGGTTGTCATTTGTAGATCTTTGACAGTCGTTAGAGGTAGTCAGTGGCCCGAAAATTTGACAACCAGTCTTACCAAGGGGTATCGTATTACTCAGTACTAACTGGGTTGTAGAAATCAGATAGGCAGTCGCTCCATGTAAAATATTGGGATTCACACAGGCTGGAAGCCGGACCTAAAATAGTTGGGAAAAGGCAGATGATGATTGCGTCAGTATATAAATGTGTTTTCGTTTTTAATAAATGTGGTTTTCTAAATGTTGCAGAAGGTGAACAATCAGATCAAGAGGACGATGAAGATGATGCTGATAAACAAATGGGAGACATCGATAATGCTGCAGAAAAGTAAGTATACAAACAATATAAGTATAAGTTCGATGACAATGACGTTACTCTGATGTTCTCAACCGTAACTAATGCCGACCGATATTCAAACTTCACTCGTTCACAAACCTGCGCTGATAATGATGATATGAGAATTCGTACATCAGTAGCATTGGTGATGTGACAAAACAAGATGGACACGCGCCACTGCCTTTCGATACACCCGTCGTAGCATTCGCACTTCATAGGCCCCGTTCCCACTATGTCGTAGCGACAGATAATCGAGTAGTTTTAAGTGTCGTGATTCTATTCTATTCTATTCTATTTAAATGGAGGTGTTCACAAACAGTACGACAATTTTTTGAGGTGCCAACAGATTATCGTGACAGTGGGAACGACACTAGCACGACATTCGTCTGACGATAAAAAGTGTAGACGTCAATTAGTCGTTATAATAGGAGCATCTAGAGACAACAATCGTCAGTCGACAAATTAATCGTCACGACATAGTGGGAACAGGGCCATACGTGTCCATGCTCATGTACGTACCTGTATCGACACGTGAGAGCAAATGTGGAGGTAATAGATTTTAAACGCTGCCACTCGCACGTGGCTCATAATTAGAGTAAGAATAATTCTCAATGGAAAAGGAGTTCAATAAAATGTTAATATCCTACACAGACTGGACCAACAAATCTGGGGTTCGGAAGACGAAGAAGAATTAGACGAAGAACAAAACCAGAAGAAAGATAAAGAAGAGAAAGGTAAAGGTGAGAGTACTGGGGAAAAAGAAATGTCCGCCAAAGATAAGGATGAGGAACAAGGCGCTGATGATGGCTCTGAGGGCAAGGAAAAGAAGAAGAAGAAGGATATCAATGAGATGGAGGAACCTGAGGTGGATGATGATCATGTAAGTGCTTTTGCAGGAAAGAAGAAATGAGAGAGAGAGATAAAACTAGCATGATATAGAGCTTTACACTATAGAGCGTACAGCTCAATCTTTTTGCATTGAAGTAAGGTTAAAATAATACAGTCTTACGAGGTGGACCCTCATAACGTTTTCATAAATAATCAAGCTTTAGAAAGTCTCTGTTACCTAGATATGAGCGACAGACATGTTTACGTTTTGTTACGATTAACCGTTGCTCCCGACTGTCACTTGTAGATCTTGAACAGTTACAAAGAGTCAGTAGTCCGAAGCTCTGACAGCCTGTCTTACCAAGGGGTGCTGATATCAACTGCAACCGGACTGCAGATGATGATGACTTAAAATTGTTATTTTGTTTCTATAGACGGATCCTTATCACGGCAACCAGCAACCTCTGCCCGAGCCTGAAGATTTCGAACTGCCTGATAATATGGAAATGGATGCTGAAGAACCTGGCGATGAAAATGTAAGATTTATATATTAAATTATTTTATCTTGAATATTTTTAATCTTCATGTAACTTTATTTCAGGAATACAATTGCGGTTTGTATAGAAAATATTTCAACCCGCCATAACAATGTATTCTTTAGGTTCGTTAACTGACCATTCAAACATCAGCCCTTGCATAATCCTATTATGTTCCCATTACTATGACACAAGCTTCTTTGTGAGAGGAACTGGGAATAATCAACAATAAAACAATAATATTGACCAACAGGAAGGCGAAACCGAAACAGAGAATCCGTTCGACATCGATGTAATGAAAGAAAACATACCAGAAGAACCAGAAAAAGAGGGAGACGACAAAGGAGAAGAAGGGAAAGATGCTAACAATGGACTTGATGTGTCCAGTGATGAGGAGGATGGGGATGGGGAAAAGGATGGAGAGGATAGAGAAGGAGGAGATGAGGATAAGGTATGTGGGTTTAATTTAGTTAATCGAGTATTGTGCTATACTGTGATGTTATGTCTGAAAGTTAGCTGTAACCTACTGTTACAGATGTCAAATTGAAAATCAATCGTTGGTTTAAGAAAGAGTTTTTTATGAAGATAACAACGAAAAGATATCCCAAGTATTACGGATGGCGATACTTAAAAGAATTATGCTTACGTCAGCTATATAACTATTATTCTTCTTCAGGACGTAGGAGATGACCCCAAAAAACAAGATGGAGAAGAGGAAGATAAAGAAAAAGATGGCGGCGAAGAAATAGACACTGAACAACCAACTCCCGACCAACCAGACGAAACAGAATCCCCCGAAATCCCCGAAAAAGAAGATAAGGAAGAACTTCCAAAGAACTCGGAGGATATTAACGAGGAAGATGAAGTCGAACAGAAGAATCAAGAAGCTAATCCTCAAGCGAACCCGTCGAATAATGATCCTACTGCGGAAGATAAAGCAGAAAATGCAGAAATGGAAAGAGGGACGGATGATAATGTTGAGACAAATGCTGAACAACAGAAGGATGAGGAGGCGGCGCCTTTTGTAAGTAGATTTTGGTTACTATTAATGATCTACAAAGTGGTAGTGATTGGGTGTATTCCTTCAAATGAATCTGCTGTCTATCAGGGGGTCTAAAATGGCAACTTTAGCAGAACATTAAATGAATCACGTTAAAATTAATTAAAAGTGGACTTTACTACCATAACAATAAAGTCCATTTTTCAGTTAGTTTATATTTCAATTTTTAAGGTAATTCGTATTATGTTCTGGTAAAGCGGCCATTTTAGGCCCGCAGACGTGATCGAAGTCAAGCAACAGCAGCACTAAAGCCGTTGCTTTTGCAACAATTTTGAACTGGATAACTTGGTTCAAAATTACTTTTTTCTCTCTTTTCGAAGTAATTCAAACTTTACCTTTGTTAATGAAGCTTCGAACACTAAGTTTTTTTATTCCCATCTCGGGCATCATATCATCATGGTCCATTTAACAGGAACAAGCCCAAGAGCAAGTTGGAGAAGAGAAACAATCAACTGGTCGTTCAGAACTAGACAAGAGTGATAAAGGTCATCGCGGTGAGAAGCAAGCCGCGAGCCGCGCTGATCGCTCGCAGGAACAACGGAAGAAACACGAGAACAAACCTGGCAAGACTGATCAGGAGAGGACACTCGGTGAGTTTGAATCGTCATCATCATTATCATCAGTTTCCTGCCCTTGTTCCATGTCTTCCATTTTCCTCTTTCAACCGTCACGCTATCATTTACACCTTTCTCGTTTATATCATTCCTCACACAATCTATCCGTTCGTTTCGTTGGTCATCTACCTCTCCATATATGAGTTTGAATGTTACATATTAAAACTGCTACCTTGTGCACATTCAATCCTGTGGTATTTTTTAAATAATAAATCCGAAGCGATTGCACTTTCTTTCGGCTCGTGCCGTTCGGTAAGCTTTGTTCAACTTCTACTATAGGTGAGAGGTGTTCTCATTGGCTAGGCACGATCCAGGGTAACCTGAGCAGCTTTTCCCCGAACGTGTATATTGTTACGAGCTGGGTATGAGATAAATTAATTACTACCGATTAAACAACACAATAACTTTATAAATCACAAAACAATTTAAACTAAATCACAAATACACCATTCGCTTACATATCGCACTTCTAGTTTACTTCGAATAGCTTCGTTGTGTAGCCAAAACAAGACTGACGGTCGCGGGCCTGAGCGGTGTATTTATACTCGCCAACAGACAAAAAAATAACCACGAATATTTTAGAGGGTAATAGAACTCCATCATAAAAAAAACTAACAAAAGAATAGTAGGTTAGTAGGTAGGTAGGTAATAAAAGTAGTAGGTATAAGCTACTTGTACAAAACAGACAAATATGAACCGTATGCCCTAGGCGTACGGTCGAAATTCTAATGTCTTTTTATAAATAGGTCGCGAATTTGTACCTACCTAACTTTAAAACTAATAATAATGGAAAGCACTCGAAATTCCAACGTACACATACTGTAATCACGTACTTTCTCGAATGTTCTAGTAGGTCCGATGTAACAATATTCTACGTACATACATCCCGAACATGGTAGACATGTCCAGTCGCCCGAACTTGTCTTAATCGCAATGTCATTCACAGGTGACGTAAACGAGAAGAAACACAAACAGTCTAAAACCCTGAACGTGGAGCGTGAAGACGAAGCCGAAGATGGCGGGGACAACGACGATGACGCTGAGAAGGAGGCTGATGCCTACCAACATGTGAAGCAGGCTAAGAAGGATGACTTACAGGTACAGTAGCTTTCAACAGAGGTAGTTTTAGAAGTACTCTTCCATTATTGACTACCTACCCTTTTATTATCCCCTGACAGAAAACAGAGATGTGATAACGTCTTATTGACAGACGTGCAGATATGAACAAAAACTCACGAAAAAGATAAAAGGGGTTAGAAAGGAAATAGTTCCGGATTTGTATTAGAACGCGTGTCGCGGCTTGTCTCCCACTCTTTAACTCCACTACAAGCAAGAGCCCCATACGTACGTGCATCACGCACACAAATAAACTACTCACACGAGCTTGCTATTGATTGTCACACTAACGTAAAAACTGTGTTTGACGTTCACTCATACGTACAAGTTACGGTGAGCAATGAGCAATCCATAGACATATGAGCGTTGACTTATATGAGCGACGCGCCTGCCCCACCCACAAGGCCCTTCTAAACTCTTTTATATGTTCGGTGACTCTGCTCTAGCCAAGAGACTTGTATCAACGATTTTTTACTATAACTTTATTCGTAATCTTGCAGGCAGTAGATGCTGCCACAAAAGAACAAGCGGAAGAACAGCCGACCTTGCAGCAAGAAGAAGACGAAGACGCTGAAAAACTTAAAGAAGATGAAGAAGTGCCCATGGATGTTGATGAAGATGAATTACAGGTCAGAGTTTTTGAGTAGTTTTTAAGAAACAATATGAAAGGCATATTGACCATAAGAGATAGAAATGGGTCGTATATTTCGACTCAAAATCTTTCGTTTCAAAGCCAACCCGAATCAATTCACACATCTTTTGTTTGCGACTAGGATGACATAACTCAATTTAGATGTTTCGATGTTCTTTGTACTTACCACACACTGTGGGACAATTATTCTTCAAAATGAGGCAATTTATTCGTTTCTAACAATAAGATCACCGGAGAAAAAGCTGGTATGTAACATCTTTGCTTTACACAAAGAGATTTAAGTCTGGCAATACCTCAAATTACGAAAACCGCCCTTTCTACGTCGACATAATATAAACTCGAACTAAAGAACACATCCAAGTCAGGCAATTTTGAATTGAGTTAGTTTTATTGATTGCACATCCTATCCTACTAGTTTGTAAGTATGGATGTATGGATGTTTGTTACTCTTTCACGCAAAAACTACTGAACGGATTTGGATCAAATTTAGCACACAGATAGTTTATTACCTGGATTAACACATAGGATACTTTTTATCCCGGTAATAAGATCCCGTGGGATAATTTCAAACTTCACGCGGGCGAAGCCGCTGGCAGAAGCTAGTTCTTCATACTAGAGAGTGTCTCCCAATTTTGGTACACTAGCTGGCGATATGTAAAAAATAATACAGAAGTCGATTTAAAACTGTCAAATAAAAATTACAGGTCGAAAAATCAGAAGAGTTGAAACCTGAGAAGATGAAAGACGGCAAGGACAAGGAGACTGAAAAGTCTGGCAACAAGAAGGAGGGAGGGGAGGAACCTACCGGGGAGACCGGCATAGAAGTGGAGGGAGACGCCGTACTCACCGTGCATGTGCCGAGGGGGACGGAAACCACGTATCATACACGGTGAGATAAATGTTCAACATCCTACAATATTATGAATGCGAAAGTTTGTGAGTGTGGATGTACTATGTTTGTTACTCTTTCACGCAAAAACTACTGAACGGGTACTGATGACAATTTTGCACACAGATTAGTTTATAACCTGGATTAACATATAAAAAGTATCCTACTTTTCATTCCGATAGAAAGATCCCTTGGGACAATGATCAAACTTCACGCAAGCTAAGCCTTTTTTTGCAATTTGCAGGCCGTTGGTACGGTTAAGGTAGTCCCCCTTACTGCCCCGCTGAAAGTTATTTTTTTGTAATTTCTGACTTTTTGAGTACTCCAACCTGGGTTGGTCTAGAAAAACTTTTTGATCAGTATTAGAAACAGAATCGATTGGCATCAATAAAAAGTTTTGTGTAAAATGGCAATTTTCTTGCTAACTGCAGATTTTTTATAATATGTGAATGGCGATCAAAATTTTTCAAAAAAAATATGGATAGTTTCCTAAGAGACCATTTTCGTGTAGTTAGTTGCAACGGTTAAGGTAGCTCTTCTTATTGCCCCGTTAACCATTTCCACTCTGTATAGATCTACACTTTGGAATGGGCAACTACAGCACTTTCACAGTTGTTACCTTGTGACTGAGACTGTAGCTTCATTTTATTGTCCTTTTTATTTCGACCGTTCAAAAGTGCCTGTAACTGGCTTACTTGAAATAAAAGCTTTGATTTTAATTGATTCATCAATTAATTATTTTTACAGGCTCAACGAATCGCAATCCCACAGCGACGATCTCTCATTAGACCAATACATGAGTATCCGGCAGTGGTTGAACAGTCCTGCACAGAGTCGCGGTGGGATCACTGTGTCTGTGTGGAACTCGCTGTGGAGAGATTCCTCTGCGGCTGCAAGGGCGCTGTGTGAACGACTCAGACTTGTGCTGGAACCTACCGGCCGGTCTAGGAGAGCTGGTAAGTTGTTTATTTATTTATTTAACACTACAAGAACAAAGTACAGCGTAAATGAGTTGTTCTGTATAGTCAATGAGATTTGATATTGAAGACCCGAATGGCGTAGCGGTAGCAGAAGCTGCCTTACGTTCTTTGGGTCCATGGTTCGAATCCTGCCGGCGTAGCATGGCGTTCTATCTCTAGTCTACCAAGACTCGACAAAGCTCTTTTCCATACAACTTGACATGTCTTGAGTCTTGGACATCCCCGAGCATGCGGCGATCCATAGACTCGAGTTTGTAAGAAGACAAAGACATAAAATGACTTTCCATGGCAACGGAGACGCAGCTAGTGATGTAGATATACTAAAAATCCTACGATAACATTTACGTTTAGTTAACCAAAAAAATGTGTCAAATGCGCATGTTTTATCACCTTTTGAACGTAACTCAAAGCAATAACGAA
Source organism: Xestia c-nigrum (assembly GCA_916618015.1). Taxonomy (NCBI): domain Eukaryota; kingdom Metazoa; phylum Arthropoda; class Insecta; order Lepidoptera; family Noctuidae; genus Xestia; species Xestia c-nigrum. The sequence goes on along the minus strand of OU745259.1, from coordinate 9,754,111 downwards.
ACGTATTACTCGTATAGTTTTTAATCTGTGTCGGACTCAGATGAAGTGTAAACTTTATGTCGTACTAGTTAGAGAGCCGGCGACACTAAACCTAGTCTGATAAGACTCCCCGAAGATAAATATAATAATTATTTAATCAATTATTTTATTATTAATGGGGGACCCTTAATATAACAAATTAATTGATTAAATAATTATTATAACACGAAATGGTGATGCTGCAATGCGAGTGAGGCGCAATTAAACAATTTTTTTTTCGTATTTTGTGTGATAAAGACTCCCAAGTCTTGTAAAATGGTTCGCACGTGATCGTGACACATGCATTCAATCAGTACAAATCGACAGGAACCAGGTGATTGCTGACAAAATACCGAATCCGCGTGGTGGGCGACTTTCAATCGCTACAGCAACCACTTTCTGCACTGTTTGGAAAACGTAGCAGTCGTTTTTCTTTCACAGAAATTGATGATCTTTCAGATTTGCGTTGGTATTTTCTAAGTACATAATCAGTCTGAGAGTCATTATCAGACAAGGTTTAGTATCGTCGGCTCTCTAACTATAATGACAAACAAAGATAATTTTCGATTTCAAAAATAATAATGAAACATTGGAAAGATATAGTTTGTATGTTTATTTTCGCAAAATCACAATGTAACAGTTGTATATGGGTAGAAGAGTATATGGGTAGAATTAATGGCTCCCAATATGTCTGGGACGCTGAACTTTCGCTGGTACCTAGTTGCCACAGTCTGCCTTCCTGCCTTAGTGTTCGGGTACAAGATCCATCGCGGTTTCAGCCTGAAACAACAGAACTTAGATATCAATCACACTATCTAACACAAACCTCTTACAGGCCACTCAAACTTTGGTTTTTAAGAGGGAAATTAACTGACTTTATGTTTACTGTAACAACAAATTTCATTAAAAATTGCTTATTGTAGTTTGGCAAATGTTTTGCTCTTAGCCAACACCCCTTTGGTAATATCCTGTCAGCAGAAGTTTGATCCACTTATAAGATTGCCTATTATTTTTACAAGGTACCTAGTTGGAAGGCGTACTTAACCTGGATTGAACTTACTTTAACGAGAACAGGCCGTTAGGAAACAGATCGTCGCTCAGCTCCTGGCACAGATATTGCACTATCTGTTTGGTTACCTATACTTTATAGTTTTCGAGGAATTCGTTTTCCGAGAGATTGAAATCCCCGTCTAAAGCTAGTACAGCGTTCTTTTTGACCTTCCCTTCATTTTCCTCAGCATAGAAACTGAGGAGATGGCGACGGTAGGACCCCGACATGTTTTTCACGAAATCGCGTACAAACAAATAATATGTTTTTGTAAAAACCCGCTTGTCTAGGTCTGATGTGTTGTAGACTTTTTGACATTAGATGTCAAGAAACGATTTCTACAACAAGTGTCAAAAGTAGACAACAAAATATCGCCATGCTCGGCGTTATAGACTTTTGGCGCTAGAGACTAGAGACCTTTCTTTTCCACATGTCAAACATCGCCATGCTAAGGACGGTAGAAGTCTTTCGAAAATCTGTCATTTATCTGTCATTTTGTCGATTGTCAGGATGGAAAAGAGCTTTGTCGAGTCTTGGTAGACTAGAGATAGAACGCCATGCTACGCCGGCTGGTAGGAGAAAATGTTTGTGTGATGAGCACGGATATTTGTTTCCGAGTCATGGATGTTTATATGTATAATAAGTATGTATTTACAAACAAAAAGTATCTATGTAGAATATCAAATATCTGGTGTCCACGACACAAGCCTCGTTGCTTATTGTGGCACTAGATGGCGCTGTGTGTAAATTGTCCAGCAATATTTATTACATTGTAATGATTGTAAAAGTACCTTCGATGAAGCCGAATGGCATTTGTGTTCCCCGTCATTGCAATATTATTTTTTATTCTACCTTCTACATAGAAGATATTGTGAGTCAAAACATCAAACTTACGACTTATAAGAATACGGACAAATTAAAATTTAAAAAAATTGATGGAACCCCTAAATTGGGGAGGGGGTTAAATTTTCCAAAATGTTTGCTAAAAAAAATCATATCTCCGACACAGTAAACTTTTTAAACGTCGCAATTTTTTTTTAAAGCAAATTGTTTACTCTACAATTGTTACCTTTGAAGTTAAGCGATAAAACTTATAGTTTTCGAAATAAAAATTTAAATTTAAAAGGCGTTTCCATGCTAAACTTTTATGAAAGGATTTAAAAAGGGTAAACTTTCCATTACAGGACAACGATTTTGAAATCATTTTTTTTGTAGCTTGTGTTAATTCGAGAGTTTACAATATCGCTAGAGAGAAACACGTTATATTGTAATATAACGTGTTTGACAATTTTACGGTGACATATACACTTTCCTTAATATTATAGCTATTTTTAAGTGTTTACATATTATTAGACGTGAGTTCTTGTGACGTGGGTTCATGTAGGGTCAGCTATTTATACCTTGTAGAAGTTTTTAAACTGACATGGTCACTATTAAGGGCTTCTTCACACGCACCATAACCACACCACGTCAAACGACAAACTGTTGTCAAGCGGTGGTTACGTGTGAATAGTGTTGCTGCCGCTTTTTATAGTTGCGTTGTGGTAGCGACAAAATGATGTGGTTGCGTTGTCACCAGTAGTTGCGATGCGGTTACGTGGTGTGCAGGCACAGTTCGACTCCGGTTTTCATAGCGAAAGCACTGTCGTTGCGTCGTCGCAACGTTGTGTTTGCGATGTAGTCGGTCAGTAGTTCGCAGTGTCGCTGGTGGGTGCGATGTGGTCGGTATCACACACACGGTCGATAATGACTGCAAAATGTGGTACGTGTGAATAGTCCTATTCATATTGTAATGATTCTAGCCCACAAATGTAATACTAGATGGCGTTACTAGGCTCAGTCGCAATGGTCATCATTCATAATTTGTGAGACAATTTGCAAATGACGGTGGCAGTAAATTAACGACTCCGGAGAAAACGTCAATCGAAGAGGAACAAGAAAAAACGGTTGCTCCGTAAAGAAATTGCACAAATCAATTAATAAATAAGGCATCTTTATTTGGAAATTTGAAACAGAGCGTATATGCTTAGTTTTGGTGCGTTGTGAATTTGTGTGCGAATAATAGAAGAAACGGGGTAAGTGCTTGCGTCTACTTAACGAGTGTAGTAAGCCAGTTCTTAGAGAAGTTTTGCAAGGCTGACTGTTCCCATTTTGTCCTCAGCTTAAGGAAACGCCCTTGTTGTTGGGACAGATTGATATTTAAATTCCGGTTTCGGTCTATGAAGCAGCAACAATATTACCGACACCGACAGTAAGATTGAGATCAACATATTCACCACGGTTTACGTCAGACCGGCTGGTCTAGAGGCACGGGCGTCTGGTTGAAATCTTGTGGCTGCGAGCTCGATCCCAGCTAAGGACAATTATTTTTGTATTTTAATATTTTCCCTTTTTTTTTGTTTCATTTTATTTTTTTGTTTCTTTTATATATTGTTTTATGTGTATATTGTTTGCCTTTGTTGAACTTCCGATTTTAGTTATTAAGGTGTTAGTACTTAGATACCTGGAGTCATTCCTTAAGTAAATAATTTGTCACGTACTGCCTGTCTTTCCTTCGTTCAGTTTACTTAGAACCCCGGTCATCACAATATTCAATACGAAATATACGCCCGGCCACGTGGTGTGGTTGTGGTACGTGTGAAAAAGCCCTAACACTGATATAACGGGGTATTTAGATAGATAGATAGAATACTCATTATTATGTACACCATACAAATTAAAATACAACAGTTTTAAACATTTTAAAAGGGGTAACACAATGGGCGGTCTTATCGCTAAAAGCGATCTTTTAAAGACAACCTTTGGATGGATTTAAAGGGGAAGGAGAGACAATACTGCAGGTAGCCTGTGGTGTACCATTTACATATATACAATAAATAAATACATACATATACATACATAAGACACTCATATAAATATATTTTTCTTTTTCCATAAAACAAGTGCGAGAGAACATACCTAACTAACACTATCGCTCAACTGTTAATTGCTTGTCTATATCGAAGGAGTTAACTGTTAAAATTAAGTGTTTGGTCTGTTAATGGATGATCACCCATTACATGCCGAGTTTCCTCCGTGCCATGGAAAGCACGTTAAGCTGTTGGTCCCGGCTGTCATTTGTAGATCTTTGACAGTCGTTACAGACAGTCAGTGACCCCACCCAGTATTAACTGGGTTGTGGAGGTCAGATAAACAAGTCGCTCCAATGAAAAGAATGGTAGTCAGCTGCATTGTTGGGAAAAGGCTAGGCAGATGAAGTGTCTTTTTTTAATCCGTGATTTCTTTTTTCCTTCTCAGGTGACTTCAGAACGGGTCGCGCGATAAACATGCGCCGCGTGATCCCCTACATCGCGTCCCACTTCCGCAAGGATCGCATCTGGTTGCGACGCACGAAGCCCGCCAAACGAGAGTACAAGATCGCTATAGCAGTCGACGATTCCAGTTCCATGTCAGATAATAGAAGCAAGGAGTTAGCGTTCGAGAGTTTGGCGCTAGTGTCGCAGGTATGTGTTGAAAAAAATGTTCTTCCTGCGATAGGTGCTGTGTATAGGACACGGCTTCCTATAGCAGGGCTTTTATTTAGTGGTCAGAATTACAATAGGGAATATCTATACTAGTATTACGAGTATAAAGCAGAAGAGTTTGTTTGTTTGTTTGGTTGAACGCGCTAATCTCAGGGTGTACTGGTTCAAATTGAAAAAATATTTTTGTATTGGATATTCCATTTATCGAGGAAGGCTTTAGGCTATATAACATCACGCTATGACTAATAGGAGCGGAGCAGCAATGAAAATGTAACAAAAACGGGGGAAATTTTATTCCCTTTGTGAGCTTTTTCTCTCTTATGTGACGCAGACGAAGTTGCGTGGGCCAACTAGTTAGATTTATTTTTCTTATTCACTTAATAAAATACAGACTCAAACTATCCAAGAAAGGATTAAAAGTTGAGTTCAACTACTGCTTTATCGGTCAACAAAAAAAAAACTCAACGCCGTGACTGTCGCAGCCATTCATTTCTTGATATTTGACGTCATTTACCTCTATCTGCTTTGTTTACATTATTTTTTTGCATTGAATAATAATATAAAATAAAAAATGCAATTACAATATCGTAATAAGATCTCAGAGAAACTTGAAGTACTTTTCAAATAAAAGTGTTTTTTTGAAACATCACTACCGGCGTTATCGATTACGATGCGTTTTCAGTTTGCGTTCCGTTTTACCAAAAATATGTTACATAAAACAATAAATTGTAAAATAAGTGAGGTTTTAGAAACTCAAACAAGTGCACCACAAAGTTTTTATGTGCCCCAAAGCCATAAAGTTTTTGTGTGTACTTGTTCCCTATTGTTCCTCGGCTTTTATATAGCATTTTGAATTAGATTTTTTAATGAAAACTTTTGACTACATAGACTATTTATTTACATATAAATATTAGCCGGCAGTACAATCGGTCTCAACCAACCATTTCCTAGTTGCCTTCAGCAAGTTCTGTTTTATGCGTAGTTTACTTGAAGTTCTACATTAATCGTTTTATTTCAGGCATTGAACCTACTCGAATCCGGCGACCTAGCTGTGCTCAGCTTCGGCGAACAACCGAACCTGCTTCACCCTTTCACCGAGCAATTCTCAGAACACTCAGGGTCTAAGATCCTGGAGCAGCTTCGTTTCGACCAAAACAAAACGAAAATAGCACAGCTCCTTGACTTTTGTTCGGTTTTGTTTGAGGAACAGACGATGCGAAGTGATGCTGTGAACGCTAAGTTGTTGGTAGTTGTGAGCGATGGTCGAGGAATATTCTCTGAAGGAGAGACGAAGGTACTGCAAGCTGTTCGGCGTGCCAGGCAGCAGGGGATATTTTTAGTTTATGTTATCATTGATAACCCGGAAAATAAGGTTAGTTTCCATATCTACATCGTTTTATTTCCTTTATTTATTTCAGTACACATTGATTAGGTTAAGATGGTGATTACAATCATCATCATTTTAATTGTCTTTTTTAAACTTTCACGATCAGAACACATTAAAAAACATATGAAATACCTACACCTATATTTATCGCGAATTTACCTTTAATTTAATCCCGACGTTTGTCCCTCCAATACTTCAGCCTCCCCGCGACCACGGCTGGTGCAATCTGGTCGAAACGTTGGGATTAAATTAAAGGTAAATTCGCGATAAATACCCGTATTTCATATGTTTTATAATATAATTTCAGTGGAAAGACGTCCACTGGACATATGTCCTCCCCCAAGTGTCGCCACATAATTTAAATATTTATATGATTTTTGTTGAAGTGGACCCGTGATTGCAAATGACGATTTTTTATTCAATCAATATGCGATTTGACCAACGGATGTAATCTATCGGAAATTTATTTTTAGTAACCTATCAGATTCGTGACCTATTTATCTCATTCCAGGACTCAATAATGGACATCAGGCGCCCCCTCCTAGATCCGACGACGAACGCTCTCACTGGCTTCGTATCATACTTGGACACATTCCCGTTTCCCTTCTATCTGATACTACGCGATATGTCGGCCCTGCCTACTGTCCTAGGCGACGCCCTCAGGCAATGGTTTGAACTCGCTGCTAATACTGCTAACTAAAAAAATCGGTTACCGAGACAATACGGTTTTCGATTAACTTATAATTTAGAGTGAGATGCCGTGACCGCCAGACTAATGTCATTTTATAAGAGATGAAAAGTTTTTCTGCGGAAGTACCGTACTATAGGTAAGAATGAAATTGGATATTACGAAGTCGTTTGTGGTGGCTTTAGCAGAGATCAAGGGGTTTTAAATACTTTAGCAGAATCATAATAGGAAAATAATATGAGTGCGTTACAATTTTTACAATGGTCTTAAAAGAAAATTCATAATATTCACTGTCTGTGACCATTTTAAAATATAAACGCAATTCCAAATAGACCCCCTGGTAACAAATGTGTGCTAAATAGTTACGTCATACTATAAAGCGTATTTTTACCCTACTACGGCGAAGCTAAAAAGATTTGATCATATTATTATGACATAATTGATCAGCTATTTAGTTTTATAAAATGACGTAAGTATATTAGGTCTGGCGTTCATGGGATCTTGGTCCAATAGTCATTTAGATGTAAGAATTTATGTATACAATTAACGCCTTTTTATCCCTTTGGATTGGAGGTCTAAGAAATAGGTGTCTATTTAACCAAGCGGCAGAAAATGCTCAATATTATGAATTATCTCTTCATATCATGTTTTCAATGTGTCAAATCAGTGTAGTAATCAAGTATTCATAACGAACGATACGGTTTTTTGTCTCTAAATAGTTTGTAGGTAATTTGTGTCCATGCACAATCTAAGTAGTGTTTTCAGTAGACAATTATGTAAACAGTTTAAGATATAAATCGTTAGATTCACCCTACTGTCATTCCTGTCAAAAATGGTCACATTTCTATAATTCCTCACTGTGTCATTTGAGTACTACGGTCGCGGAGTGTGGCGCTCACTCACTTCAACATAATAGAATCTCCCGTTTCAAACAGGATGTGCCACCTCACCCTACTCAGTGAAAACACTTTGTGCCGAGACCTATGTACGGTGATATCTAACAATTTAAATCTTTAAACCAGAATAAAACTGTACAATTTTGTCATTTCACTTTTAAAATGAGTTAATCATTTCAAATCAGTCAGTAGATGTCGTAATTATAATGTAAGATAATTTAAATGATATTATAAGTCAAAGAAGACTTGAAAAAATTCAAAATTGAGTGCTAGTTCGGAATGAACTGTGATTGAGAAGGACTGCTGTAAGCGAAAATACTTTACATACGTATTGTACGTGTTTTGGAAGAATAAAGGTTTGACTGACAATGTTTTGGATTTTTTCTTTATCTTTATTTCATCACCTTGAATAGTGACACGTATGTATTTTCCTTTCTGTGTTCAATTTGAACGGCTCCGTGAAGTTACCATAGTTTAGTAGTTCGGTTATCTACAAAAGGTGACGCGAACTTTTAATCAGACCTGCAAACTGAAGAACTTTCTCCACAAGACCACCAAAGAAATCGGCTAAAAAATAAACTGATGATTTTTGGTTTTCTATATAATCCCTGAATAACATAGACTATGAATCAATGTACGGGAATTCGCTGGATGCTAGTCGCACGGGACCGGTCAATGTGGAGACATTTGAGAGAGGCCTATGTCCAGCAGTGGACTTCTTTCGTCTGAAATGATGATGAGTGTACAACTAAACACCGACAAGACTTGGTTTCGAAGGGACTATTCGCCGCCAGGGCTCATCAGCGACGCAACTTATCTCCGATAATCAGATACTTATTTCGAAAATCTATTATGCTTTTCTTGTAGTTTTACTATACATCAAAATGAAGATTTTGCATTGGTTTTTAGTACAGTACAGTTTTTTTCTTTTCGGATGGGAATTTATCAAATGATTCCTCCCGCTCTGGAAGGAGTGGAATGGAGTGTCAGACTTTTACTGACTAAAACCCATCCATCTATCTTCCTCGCCTTTTATGTTCCGGGGACACAGTATCACTTTCGAAGTCTCACAGCCCCGGCAGGCCTTGGGCCTTGCAAACGCCTTCCTTTCTGATATCTAATACTCGGCGCTTGTGGAACACTCTAGCGCCGTCGACACGGCCTGTCGTCATAAGACGGACGGACGGCAAGCCAGCCCGTAGCTCACCGTTTAGAGGCCCGCACCTACGGCGGTACGCCCGGTGCGTCTCTCTGGGCGGCTGTAAGGAGAGGTTCTCTCTCGCATTCCGCCACCTCCTTCGCTAGTATGACTGCTTCGCAGGAGGTGACAACTTCCCATTCCGTTTCGCTCCGGACCATGGATTGAACCAGGGCCGGACGCGAGAGGTCGCCGCCGCCGATCGCTACGAGGACACGGCGGTGCTCCGCCCACGCGGGGCAAACCTTCACCGTGTCCTCCGGTCGATCATAACAATGGAAACATTAATACTTTAGGTGACGATACAATACACCATTGTTACGTATAAAGGGTGTAAAACACCTCTTCACAAAGCCGAAAGGCACTTGTACTCTCTATCATTGCGATCATTTTTTTGTTCTACACCATACCTGGGAACCTTCTAGTTACGGAGATATGAGGGATCAAAGTTACTTTTTGACTAGTTTTTTTTTTTAATACAAGATTTTTTTTTTAGATTTTGACTGTTAACACCTCCACGACCCTTGTACTATTCAATCCATGCATCAGCACAATGTTTTAAGTGCGTTACATTGAGTTCTACCACAAAATATGATTTATAGCATCAAAAAAAAAAGTTGTTTCCCAGCAATATTTTTTGCGTAAAGTCACTTAGTTTGATGTACAGAATGCTTGGTTAACTGCTTTGTGATGAGGTGGTTTACACGGTCGGTGTTCGAAGAACAAATAATACCCCATTCTGTCAGGTTATGTTTGCAGCGGCCTACTTGGGTACGCAATCAATTCAGATCTTTCCAAATTGGCCACTGTAGTTCACTGCCGGGAGCCAGGTGTTCTTGGGGCTTTAAGAAGGTGTGTGGTGGTGGACGTGCCACTCGGGCAATCCAAGGCAGGCCACCTAAAGTAAGAAGCATGTTATGGCAAGAGAAGGTCCACCACATAAAGTATTAATGTTATTAATTTATTATACTAAAAATCAATGCAAGAAAGATCTTGCGTTTATTATTATGCTTTTCTTGTAATTTTACAAATTAAAAAAAATTAAAGGATTTTATGAATTTTAAAATTACAAGAAAAGCATAATCGATATAAGTTGCGTCGCTGATGAGCTCTGTCGGCGAAGAGTCTTGTCGGCGAAGTGTCCTGTCGGCGAAGAGTCCCGTCGAAGTAAAGTCTTGTCGGTGTTCAGTCTGTCGGCGTAGTGTCTGTCGGCGTTTAGTCGTACACTCGATGATGATGATCTACGAAAAATGCGGTGAACGTCTGTCTAGTTTTCGACATAATATTTATTTACGAAAAAATGTATACCAAAATCTGCAGCTCTGATTCTCAAGGTGTCCATTTTTGGCACGCATGAACACAGATGCTCTGTTATGAACACTGAAAAGGATTTTTAACAGGTTACATTTCGTTTTGCAGCAATAAAAAGACGATCTTTTTAAAAAATATTATATTTGTCAACTGAAAATTAAACAATATCTTATTAACATATTTTTTCGCTTACCAGTATTACGGGAATTAACACAACTTGTGTAAATCTTTCAACATTTAGGCCTATGTTAAATTAATAAATAATTTCTTTTACGAACCTTCTAAATTACAGATGGTGTTGCAAGTTTCGTATTAAATACCTAAACTTAAAAACCGTGTTTCGAACTGAAACAATCTTAATGCACCTCTTATTATCTAAAAACTCCAATATACATACAAATCTAAAATTAGTTTGGATTGTATACAATTTAATAATGAAATGTGATGCTACTCAGTTTATTGCAGCAAATAAAGTATAGAACATTTCTTGCATAGCCGAAATATACAACGTGTAACAGAAAGGGTATAGTCACGCGAAAAAACGTTCAACGGCCCCATACTAAATTCCAATACAGCTGTTTATTTTTTTACGATTACTATGGTGGTCCCATAAAGTTGTTCAGTTTGATGGTCTGTAGCACACCCTTTATGACCCTTTTTGTTACACGTTGTATATGTCGACATCACAAAGTATTTGATTTAGATTATAATTCTTATGTCTTTTTCATCTGCAAGCATAGAGCAATCCTAGCATAGAGTAGAACAGATTTTATTTTTAAAATATGTTTTCAAATAGTTTCAATAAACAACAAAATACATACGAAATAATTTTTCTTCCGTGTTTCCCTTAAATTTTAGGCCTTTTTACTTTTGTCTCTTAATAACCGTAACACCATGGAATGTTAACCGCACAATTTACACTCGAGCACATTTAAATCGATAAGTTCGTGTACCATAGGAAATGTAGAGATGTTACAAATGGGTGTTATGGAGACAATGGATAAATATTTTTGTACCATATTACATTTCCAAGGTGCGGCTAAGGGACTGCGCAGACGCGGGACTTTTGTCCATCATCATCATCAGACTATTAATGTTCCCAGTTTCCCACTGCTGGGACACAGGTCTCCTCTCTGTGAGAGAGATTGGGCTATTATCCACCATACGGGCCCAGTGCAGATTGGTAGATTCACATGTATTCGAATGTTTTGATTCTAGGACATGCCGGTTTCCTCACGATGTTTTCCTTCACTGTTACGAGAGTAGTGGTGATGAAATAAATTACACAAAGTAATGCGCCTGTTTGGGTTCGAACCGACGATGTACTGTCCGTAAACGGGGCCGCTACCACTGGGCCTAGGCTGTTTGCGTGCTCTGAGTTTTGTCCGCTGGATAGAAATGTTCATTAGTTGTTGTGTTGTTTTTTTATCTATTGGTTAACGTCTATTGATTGTTGCAAATTGTTCGCGGACAAATTGTCCCTCGTTTGCGCAGGCCTTAAGTATTACAACAATAATTGATATAACTTATACATTCAACTTTCTGTCGTCAACGTAAAAGGAAGCAAGATTGTCAAAAAATCAGTTTTAAGATTATTGTAGATTTTCTTGCGTAACATCGTTGTTGCATAGGGCTATAGGTTAGTGGTTACTAGTTGTGGAAAGTCAGATGTGTTACTTATGTCATTAAATACCTAATAAAGGATGGATATTTAGCCACGAAGCTTTCATAACATATTTGATAATGTGAATCTATACAAATAAAACATTTATTTAAAAATCTGGCTGTCTGCTTGTTCCGGCTAATCTGCAAAACGGGCGGACCGATTTTGGCGGGACTTTTACTGGCAGATAGCTGATGTTTTACGGAGTAACATGGGCTAGTTTAATTTTAGAAAAAGCAAGAGGAGAGGTTCTGTGCCAAAAAAAACAAACTTATGAAATTGTTAACAAAAACACATTCAAATAGGGAAGTAATTTTTTTATACTTTTTCCACGAACAAAGATGGCGGGAGACAGCTAGTATTAAATAAAAAGAAAAACATCGCTCTATAGAGACTTACAAAGCAAGCACCAGAGTTCTTATGTAAATATTTAACAAACTATAGAATTTAATTTCAGACTTGCTTCCTTTAATATAACGTCAGCGACATTCGAAAAAAAGCAAAATTAGAGCCTAATAAAGTTTACAATAAAATATGCTTAACATTACATAATTATGTAAAAAATTAATATGTTGACATAACATGACTAAACCTAAAATATTGTTAAAAACGTCTTATAACCATGATGTCTTAATCAAATTAATAAATATGATTTAATCCTAAACAAAGAAAACTCCATCTCAGTTTACTTTTGAGCGGTTTAAAGCTGTTAAAAGTCCAGCGAAACAATTTGCAATTTTATTCGTTATCAAAATCATATTCCACCGACCACAAGTCAGTGATATTGTATAAAAGTTTTACGATTCTCTAAAGAAATCCACTAAAAAGGATTTTTTACCTAGCAATTTTTTCCTAGTGTAAAAAAAATCGAAGGCCATTGTGGTAAACTCGGAGACCGTCCATTTTGAACAAATATTGGTTTGAATCACGTGAAGTGTCTGAGCTATGACATCTTTACACTATTACACAGGAGTGGTATACTCAGTATTACTGTCTACTTCAAACAGTGGTCTACTGTATTTAAAATTGACTGGTTTATAACATCATTTTATTAGAAACAATTGCACTCAAAGTCAGGGCATATTCAGAGTTGCAGTAAGGCAACTTGGGCCATACACCCCGCTTTTCCCGTCCCGTTGACCATCTGTGTTGAGCTAAATAGACAGAGTTATAAGACTCAGCCTGCAAGGTACAGAAGAAATTCTAAAAAGATCACAGTATCCTCAAGTTTCATAAAAATTTATCCCGTGAACATGACACATAGAAATATAAGGACGTTTATAAGAAACTGGATGCACGCAGTCCAGCCTTTGAATTCGGCTTAGTAAATGTCAATCCACACGTATCCGGTCCAGGGCCTCGTTGTACCAGGATATGCTACACATCCGTAATAACAATAAAACTTGGACAGTGAGCCTTTATTCCGTTACTGCACGGGTTATTTTTGTAGTTCAACGTTTTAACTTTGTTTGAACTCGGAATCTGGAAGACTTGAACCCAAAACTGTGTGGATAAAACTTAATATTATATTACGGTTCTATTATTAAAATATTGTATAGTTATTAAACCTGTGATGGACAATTGGACAGCGGTCTCTTGAATAAGATTTTCACTTGGCGGAATCCTTGGACGAATGATTGTTGGTCTCTTCAGTCTTATCACTGTCACCATAGAACTTTGGCTGGAAAATAATAATAAAATATATATAATAATATATGTATTTGTTTTTTGGGAAGAAAATTGCCTGAATTGTGTTGCAAGATCAGGTCGATCGTGAGTATTAAGAATTTCGGTGCTGGCAAATAATATATATGGGCATGAGATTGTGGTAAAGCCCAATTCAATTAATTAAAATCGAGGATGGTGTGCCAGTGCCATTAAAAATGTCAAGTCTTCCTCTAGACATAATAATATTATGAAAATATGAATATTCTTTTAGCTAAAAATAAAACGATGAAGACAAACACTATGGATGAGTAGGAAAAAAAAACAACACGACAAACGAATTAGTTAAAATCTATTGACAAAGACAAAAACCAAACAAACTCAAACATAGTGAAGAAACACACAAGACAGAACCTGAATAAATAAATATTTGATTATAATATTTTGGTGTGCTTTTAAAATAAAGAAAATAATAAACTAATTAATTTAGTATTCACATGTCTTGTGTTTCTTTACAAGAATTTCGACGCATTTCCTTGATCAATTTAAAACAAGCATTTTCAAAAAACGGTTTTCATTCGAAGACCCAAATGGCGCAGCGGTAGTTAGGCTGCCTTACGTTCTTAGGGTCACGCAAATGTTTGTGTGATGAGCATGGACATTTGTTTCAGAGTCATGGATGTTTATATGTTTAAAAAGTATGTATTTGCAAATAAAAAGTATCAACTATCTGGTGACCACGACATAAGCCTCGTTGCTTGCTTAGTGTGGCACTAGATGGTGCTGTGTGTAATATCCAGCGATATTTATTTTATTGACCAAGCAAACGTTTTATCGAATTTATATCTCACAAAACGATCACAGGACTAACATTCTGCTGCGTTTACTTTGTATAGGTATTTGTTAAGGTTACTAGCAAACCTCTAAACTAACTTCAGATGAATGACCAGTACAAAAGTGAATGTGGACGGGAACAAACACATCAAAAATCAACCAGCATGGATTTGTAGAAGCATGAATGAATGCCTATACAACTTTTTCTAGACTTACACAATTTCATTTTGTACTATACTGTGGTGACTTTATTTCCATATCCGTTTTTGACACCGTTATAACTTGTAAAACCCTAGAAATAAATAAATCTGTTGGTACTGTGTATCGGAACTGTCATAGAATGGATGATTTCTAAAATAGTTTTCGAAATACTTGAAACCTAAGCATGAAATTACTTTATAGTTTTATAAAACAATGCCCAAATCGGCTATACCTTGATTACAGGTTTACGCTTTCAAACGTATATGGCGTCCTTTAGATTCGCAGCCATTAACAAAACAAAAAGCTCAATATAAAATAGCTCAGGAATAGCTGGAGTTGCAAGTATGCGGTGAGCTGTATAGGACCGGTCAACGCATACTGGATTTGGCATATTTTTCAGCATCCCAACCCAGAACCTATAGCATGTTTTTCAGCAATCCCTACCCAGGACTTATGATACTGAGTACATACTCAGTAAGGACTTACCTCATCATGTTTCTCTTCGGCGTTGACGCGGTCATCATCGTCGTCGCTGTCTTCGTCAGCAGACGAGTCGCCGCCTGAACCAGCTGAGTCTTTCACTGGGTAACAAACGGATTTGTTAGATGCCTTTAAGGTACAGGTACACATACCAAACATTCTGTACATCAAACTAAGTAACCTTACGCAAAAATATTGCTGGGAAATGACTTTTATTTTGGGCAAAAAAAACACGTTTTACAGTAAAACTCACTCAAAACATAGTGCTGGTGGATGGATTGAATAGTACCGGGGCCGTGGAGGTGTTTGAAGTTAAGGCGATTAGACGAGCTAAATTAGCAACTCTATTTATTTTGTGGTGGTTCAAACTTTGTTTGAAATGCTGTTAGAATAAAGTTCTAATCAGCTTGCACTACAAATTGTTACGTCAGTCACTGCGGGCCAAATAGCTCGAAATAAGTGGTTTCGATCGATTTACAAAAAAAAAACTATTGATTGGATTAAAAAATTAAAACACTATCACGCTAACATATTGCTCGTAGAATTATTTGCCAAAAAATCAGAATGATCGCATGCATATTAGTATGTCTTTTTTTGTTTGAAAGATTTTTTATTTTTTTATTCTTTATTAATTAGGGGTTTTTACCCACACGGATACGTCAACCCCTAGTCCAGTAGCGCTAGGTTTTGAGGTTTCAAAAATATTAAAGTTGTTTATTTTTTGCATATAGTTTCCGGACCATTTACCCGACCTACTATATAAATTTGTGTCATTTTAGGCACTAGCGTTTGGAGAAATTTAGCAATTTTTCTTTTTAATCACTATCACACGAAAAGAAAATTATAGTTGAAAATTTTACTTCCATTATAATAACGAAGTAGTAACTGATATACATAGGCATTTTGTGTCGTCTCTGTCCACGGGAATCCTTCTAATTAACAAGTACCTAACACGTCGCCCAACTAGCTTTATCTATCTATCTAAAAGAATATTACAATTTGTGAAATAGGTGTTACGCGATTAAGAGGACTGATATCTGTCGTTCAATTTGTTTTGTGCCGAATTCATCCACGGTATTTATAGATATTTCATTTTTTTTGTTACAAAACCCTATAATATCCACAAAAGAAAATTTAAGTTTTTAGAGTTAACGTGTTTTTGATTATTATGGTAAAACAAATCACCATTCATAATATGTGTCGTTTTTATCCACGCAATCTTATTATTTGAAAGAAAAAGAAACCAATTTCTTCGCACGAAGGGCGGCCATTCGGTTCATGTTGCGACAAACAAGTGCATGCGTTTATTCATTTGATTAAAAAAAAGTTTTAGTCCCATCAAAGGGGTTTATTTAAACCAAAAAATTCTGTCATTAATTGTAAGTTAAAATATGATATCGATTAAAGTAATTAATTGACATGTCTCGAACTTTGTTTGTGAGAACTACAAGAACTATATTTCTGTCCTTTTCATTTCGTGCATGACGTCATTGACGTGTCATTTGTTTTTGGTTGAAGTTGAAATACATAAGGCAGTAATGTCCGTATTCTTGAACCGTTTGACTCCTGTCAATTGTCAAAACGTCATAAGAATAGAACAGCTTTTTTACACTTATTGTCACCGTAGTAAGTGGCTCGATGTTCTCAAGTGGTCGGTGTAAGCGACCGACTTGAGAACATCGAGTCGCTGGTTCGAGACTCTCGTCAGATATTTTCATTTTGTATTTCTTAAGATGGTTTTAATGCTGTAAAATCGTTCGCAAGTTTCATCTCCAGCTTGTTTTTACTTCTTGTACACAGGTTTGATTTTTTTAAGCTTTATAATGTCCAAATCATTACAAAATAGTTTACTAGGTACACTCTTAGTTTTTTTTAAACCATTAAACGTTAAACGTTTGTTAACACAAACGTTTAACGTTTTAAGGTTATCCTTGAAAATTACTTTCTCATAATGTATATCTGATGGCTAATTAGTAGCCAAGACAATCTTAACTTCGGTGTTCAAATAGTCAGCTATTTAGGTCAATAACTCTGAACAGACATCGAATTAGTAAAAGTTATATAATACTACTTATACGGGCTATAAAAGGTTAACGGGGCAGTAAAGGAAGCTACCTCAGCCGTTGCAACTACATGAAAATGGTCTTAGGAAACTATCCATAATTTATCGTTAAATTTTGATTCCCATCCACAGATTTAAAAAAAATGTACAGTTAGTAAGACAACTGCCATTTTACACAAAAAAAAAATATGCCTATCGATCCTGTTTCTAATACTGATCAAAAAGTTCTTCTAAACTAACCCAGGTTGGAGTACTAAAAAGTCAAAAATTGCAAAATCTTTTCCCAAACATTTTGTTAGAAACAATTTTTTTTTTGATTTTACTCGATACTGTTTGTAATACTGATCAAAAACTTCTATAGGACCAAATCGGGTTGGAGTACTAAAAAGTCAGAAATCGCAAATAACGTTAAGTTACGTACCGCGCGAGTTCGTGATCATTTCACTATGTTATTTTGTTTTTAAGGTTTTGTAAACCTTCTTTCTCTCTTACCTTCCTTCTTTCTTAGGACCTGCTATGATTTCGATTGAGTTTTTGATCATAAACAAGACCAATAAACATCCAAAATAATAATTTGGTTTTACTTTGCAATTTCCGACTTATTTAGAACTCCAAGCTGGTTTGGTCCAATAGAAGTTTTTGATCAATATTAGAAATAGGATCGATTGACATCAAAAAAAAGTTTTGTATAAAATATTTTTTTTTTGCTAACTTCAGATTTTTTTGAAAATCGGTAATTGTGATTCAAAATTTTACGAAAAATTATGGATAGTTTCCTATGTCCATTTTTATGTAGCTGCCCTTACTGCCCCGTTTACCGTTTCCACCCAAGACCTCGAGCAATCGAAAACATTGACGACCAACACCCACGACTAAAAATGATGTATAACTTTGAGAGTTGTCACTGAAAAGCTCTCTTTAGCGTTGTAAGTTATTGCTGTTGATTACTCCGAAAATCTTGACTTCGGTGCTCAATCGTTCGTTCGAATTGTCTTAATAACTCTAAACGGAATACGATTTGCCAATGTCGAAAGAGGCAAAGGTTCTCGTTAAAAATCTCTTTCTTATGTTGTATATATTATGGCTATTTGTTGCCTAGACAATCTTAACTTCGATGTCCAAATAATCAGATATGTAGGTCAAAAACTCTGAACGGACTGCGAATTAGCAAAAGTTATATAAATAGCAAAATTTGTCATTGAAAAGCTCTTTCCAGCGGTATAAATTATTTCTGTTCGTTACTCCGAAAATCTTAACTTCGGTGCTGAAATCATTACCTATTTAGCTTAATAACTCCGAACGTAATAGGATTTCGCAAAAGTCGTAAGAGGCAAAAGTTCTCCTTAAAAAACAATTTCCTAAGTTGCATATGTTATGCCTATTGGTTGCCTAGACAATCTTAACTTTGATGTCCAGATAGTCAGTTATGTAGGTCAAAAACTCTGAACGGACTGCGAATTAGCAAAAGTTATATAAGTAGGAAAATTTGCCGTTGAAAAGCTCTCTCCAGCGGTGTAAATTATTTATGTTGGTTACTCCGAAAATCTTAACTTCGGTGCTGAAATCATTACCTATTTAGCTTAATAACTCCGAACGTAATGGGATTTCGCAAAAGTCGTAAGAGGCAAAAGTTCTCCTTAAAAATCAATTTCTTATGTTGTATATGTTATGCCTATTCAATCGGTTGCCTAGACAATCTTAACTTTGATGTCCAGATAGTCAGCTATGTAGGTCAAAAACTCTGAACGGACTGCGAATTAGCAAAAGTTATATAAATAGCAAAATTTGTCATTGAAAAGCTCTTTCCAGCGGTATAAATTATTTCTGTTGGTTACTCCGAAAATCTTAACTTCGGTGCTGAAATAATTACCTATTTAGCTTAATAACTCAAAACGGAATAAGGTTTGGCGAAAGTCGTAAGAAGCAAAGGTTCTCCTTAAAAATCTCTTTCTAATATTGTATTTCTTATGGCTGTTGGTTGCATAGACAATCTTAAATTCGAAGTCCAAATAGTCGCCCATTTTCGTCAATAATTCTGAATGGACGGCGAATTAGCAAAACTTATACAAGTAGCAAAAGTCGTAATTGAAAAGCTCTCTCCAATGGTACATATGTTATTGCTATTGGTCATCCAGAAAACCATAACTTCGGTGCTCAGAAAACCATAGTTTTTGAGTCTTAATAATTTTAAATATCGTGGATGAAAATGACACAAATTTACAGTGTTGATTTCACATGCATTAATGATCTTGAATATGTGAATTCTAATAATTGTAATATTTTTTTGAAGCTTTTGTAGCTTGGAAAAACCAAATAGTTAAATAACTTTAAATTCCGTGGTCTAATTTGGCACAAATTTGTATAATAAGCTTATGTTGGCCATCTGAGAAAGAAAATAGTTATTTCATAAACTGTAATTTTTTTTTAGTACTGTTTTTACGTACTGACCCTATTGCCAGTTTGCACTGGACGAAAATGACACAAACTGGGTTTGCACACTCCACAGACGATCCTAGATAAGATATCATGATTATTTTAAACTTTAAATCAATTTTGGCAATTTTAATTTGATTAAAAATATTCAACCACAAAACATCGAATTACTGAAAATGCTATGGTCAGATATGACACAAAATGCAATAGTAAGGTACGACTGTATCTACAGGCAAAAAATAATAAACTTTAGAATTTTTGAAACTTATGGCATCAAAATTGCCTAGCGCTATCGGACTACCCATTGTACCTTATACTCTAGTTACACACAACTATTACTATCATTATTACGAATCTACATAAAATATGTATATCTTATGACATAGGAAAGGGAATTATTGCCTAGGCCTCTGAATTAAGCCACAAATTATGCATTTAGTCCTTTCTGATTTAGATACATCCCACATGTTCAATTTGAACTCCCTAGCCAAAGATTCCCTTTCATCTTTATTCTTAGCACATTCCATCAACAAATGTAGCACATCTTCATCATCATCATCTTTTGTTTGAAAGATATTTTTAGAGATAAGTTCGTGATTTTTTTTATCGAGTCAAATTAATTGTATTATGTTTTCAAAACACTATCATGCTACCATATATCCTGAAGAATATCATATATTTATCAGGTCTTGTTTATAACAGCGAATCATATACTTTTATTAATTATAAAATTCGCGTTTAGCTCATGTAATCCGCCTTAAGTTCTTATATTATAACATGTATTAAAAAAGTGACCAGCAAACTGGATCTTTGACCACCAATAACACCGTAATTAGAAGGCTCCCAGACATGGCGTAGAACAAAAAAATATCGCAATGAGCTTATCCTGCCAGCTTCTACTCGGTCTGCCGCATCGGCTTCTATCTGTCTCAGGGCGCCATATTATGGTTGTTTTGGTCCACACCTCATTGGGGATACGGTAAACATGGGCAGTGTTTACCCATATAAAATAAACTATGCATGCTAGAGCTATGGGCTAGAGTAACTACACAATAGGTGCAAAACAGTAGCAAACAGCAACGCGGTCGGCCCAGAAGGAGATGGCGGGACGAACTCGATTCTTCAAAAGGATTGGAATAACACAGGATAGGGATAAGTGGAAAGAGGGAAGGGAGGCCTTTGCTCTGTACTGCGCTGTGTAATACCAAATGATTTGAAAAGAATAACCACGCAGTTTCTTGCCGGTTCTTCTCCATGGAATCGACCAACGCGAACCGTGCACCTTTTTCGACGTTTTATAAGTGCCCACCTAGGCCTATGTGAAATAAAATATTCTGATTTTGATTTTGGCTGCAGTGGGAACCAAATGGCTGATAATAATAATAATATTTTAAAATTAAACGGCGTTGGTGTTTAAGTGTCCAGTTTGTTTCTAATCTAGACAGCCAGCAAACTCAAAAGCTTCGTTTGGTGCAAATTAATATTTTAACGCCAGTGCAAACTTTGGATTTCCCTGTAACATTAGTGAGGTTACAAATTCATTTGATCAATAATTGGATAAATCATTTTTCAATAAAACCGTAAAACCGCAAATTTATGAACAATTTATAATACACAGAGATAAGAGTTGTACAGAACCTAGGATACTAATAATATGAACATGACGTCATTGAATTGATAACAAAAGGCGTAATTTTACATCCGAGTGAGTTTTGACGGAACAGTATTTAGGGATAGCAAAAAAAAACAAAATTGAGGTAACCCCGTTAAGTTATAAAGATACTTATGATGGGGACCTCGCAACTTCTCATGGGTTTACAAGTTTACAATGTTGAGGCAGAATTAAAAAAGAAAAGAAATGAGGTTTAAGGATATTACAAAATTATTCTATCAAGTTAATAATATCTATTCAGTACCCCATACCAGTAATAAGTGTCATCAAGCTATGACGTCATGAGTGAGGGAGACAATGCTCTACAAAAAAACAGAATATTTTCTAAAACTCTTACTTAGTTTTTGGATAAACCTTATCAATGTGATCGTGACAACGTTTATCATAGGATTTATCCACAAATCGCGAAAAAACTGATAACAGTCATACTTCAAGCAAGTACAGGTATGGATGGGCTTTAGAAAAAAGTTGGTCGTCTCGACACACTCGGCAGATATGATTATATTAGAATCTATAAAGCCTTAAACGAAATATTTCAATACTACTACGAAACACAAAACAAACTTTATTTGAATGTTAAAAGTTTGATTTCACGCCATGACAAAGTCATGCTATTTCTCGTTACGGCAAACGAGTCGGTTTTTACTGCCTAGGCGCTCATCTACATATAATAGGGTAGACGACGAAAAAAATCGAACTAGTCCGTCAGGTAGATTTTAAGTAGGTATTTGACCCAAATTTCTTCTTTTGTTACGTAAATCAAACTTGACGAAGATACAACGCTTTTGAAATTCCCAATACGTCACGGCAACGTATAATTTTAAGCTAGTTCTTACGTCACGAGCCCCCACTCCCGACTTTTGATGCGTTTTATTTTGGTCAATATTCTTTTAATTACAAAAAAAAATTAGGTGTATAACACGACGCTTACGCCATCTACCGGATAATGGGCACAACTCTTCGCCACCCGAGTAGATCGCAACTTACACAAGATCAATGAACGATAAGAAGATAACATAAACAGTACCTGCAGACTACTAGCGACATCTAACATTCGACGTGAGAATGTGTCAATGAAGGTTACAACCACATACAAGCATGAGATGGTGAAGACACACACTGTCATCTGTCAAACCGCTATATAAACCTGCTCCACCCACGAATTCGACACTCGCTACTTAGACGGCACAGTGGACGATAGCCCCGCAGTCACCACTGTTGTCATAAGCTTGACCTGAGCGGAGGCCCCGTCGCCCTCAGTAATAGCTAGCTAGGAGGTGAAGGGATAGGATAGCCCCGCAGTCCATCCCTAGGTCCGCTAATAGGTCTAACCTTTAGTGTAACTTTGTTTGCTTATGTCTGTAAAGTGTTTGAAGTAAAGAGAATAAACTCCTATTGTCGTCAATCGTTGGTTTTATTCCACCGCCACCATTATATTGGCGCCCAACGTAAAAATCTTCTTCTACCCGCAACAATTTTATCGGAGTACCCACATTTATAACGGTGTACCCACATATTGGCGGATAAACAGAAGCCTACCCTCAAGATAATTTATATTATTTTGACATTATTGACATGTCTGAGAAAAAACAAGAAATGGTGATGATGACTCAGGAGCAATTCACTGCACTCATAACAAAAGTGACAGAAGCGAACGAAAGTGGAAATCGACATTTTAAAAGTTTTGCTGCGTGCACAAAACGTTACGACGGTGGACGAAGTTTTGATAAAGTAGAAGAATTTGTCACAAGCATCTCAGTATTTAAAAAAAATGAGAAAATCAGTGACGAAGACGCCTTGGAAGGTCTAACTTTGTTATTGTCTGGCGCTGCTGCTACGTGGTGGAACGGTGTGAAAGGCGACATCAAAAAGTGGACGCAAGCCCTTGACGCCATTAAGTCTGCTTTTGCGCCGAAAATGCAGCCACACGAAATTTATTTGGCAGTTTATGCAAAAAAACAAACCACAGAGACAATTGACTCGTTTGTGTGTGAAAAACGTGCCTTACTCGCCCAGTTACCTGCAAAGCGAAATAAGGAAGAGGAACATTTAGATTATGTTTACGGACTACTCAACATAACCTACAAAAAGGAGATTGCTCGCACAGATGTGAAGACATTCGCAGAACTCCTGGATCGTGGCCGTCATATTGATAGTCTACTCAAGGAAGCTGGTGAGGCATCAACACAATCAGAACGAAAGCCGCTCAAAAGATGTTCTTTTTGTAGCAAGAAGGGCCATCTATTTGACGATTGTCGCAGAAGGTTGGCAGAACAAAAGGAAACGGTAGTATCCCAAGCAGAGACGAAGCCAGTCATCACATGCTATGGATGTGGAGCACCTGGTGTTTACAGAAGCAACTGCGACACCTGTGCCTGTATAAACCTAACTTCTTTGTATTCTGTTAATATTTATTTAAAACCTGATGAAGGAACCTTACTTACACAAAATGAGCAAAAGATGTTCAATGACTTGTTAATTGAGCACAGCGACATCTTTGAGAAAAACACGGAACCAACTCCATTTACACTACATAGAATCGACACAGGCAATCATCCTCCTATTAATGTTAAGCCCTATAGGTTGTCACCAACAAGGCAACAACAATTAAGAGAAAAGCTGGATGATATGATAAATGATGACGTCATTGAGGAATGCGATTCCCCATGGTCAGCACCTGTAATTCTAGTTCCAAAAGGAGAAACCGACGTTCGAGTTTGCGTAGATTATCGAAGACTCAACGAGATAACTAAACCAGACAGATATCCATTGCCTCGCATTGATGACTTATTACATCAGGCAAAAGCGATGCCATACATGTCAACAATTGATTTACAGTCAAGTTACTGGCAAATTTTGGTACATCCAGATGATTACGATAAAACAAGCTTTGTATCACCATTTGGAACGTTCCGTTTCAAGCGAATGCCGTTCGGTCTTAGAAAAGCGCCAGCTACGTTCCAAAGACTAATGGACAAATTCATACAAGGATTGCACGCGAAGTGTGTATTATGCTATTTAGATGATCTAATTATAAGATCTAGTACTTTCAGTCAACATATAAAGGACTTAAGAGAAGTATTTATTAAACTGAGAGAATATAAGCTTCGAGCCAACAGAAAGAAATGTAAATTTATGTGTTCAGAAATTAAATATCTGGGCCATCTTATAGTTTCTGACGGTATCAAAACAGACCCAGAGAAAATCTCTGCTATTTCGAACCGTCAGGCGCCTAAAAACTTAAAACAATTAATATCATTTTTACAAACCGCATCATGGTATCGGATATTCATTCATAATTATGCAGACACTGCTAGACCACTTACTAACTTAACGAAGAAGAAAATAAGCTGGAAGTGGGAACAAGAGCAACAAGAAGCTTTTATGAAATTAAAAAATGCCTTAACTACGTCACCAGTGTTAAAACAGGCAAGTGATGATGAACCCTTTGCTATCAAGACTGATGCCAGTCAGTATGCCATTGGCGCAGCTTTAGTGCAGGGGGAGGGAGATAATGAGCACCCTGTTGAATACGCAAGTAGACTCTTAACACAAGCTGAACGTAATTACAGTGTCACAGAAAAAGAAGCTCTAGCTATCGTATGGGCAATTGCGAAATTTCGTGGCTATGTAGAAGGAACAAAGTTCATAACTATTACAGATCATCAACCGTTGAAATGGTTAATGAATCTTAAAACACCTACTGGTCGCTTAGCACGATGGGCACTACAGCTGCAACCTTATGAGTTCAAAATCCAATATACCCCAGGACGAACTAATGTAGTAGCTGATACATTGTCTCGACCACCGTGTGAGCAACATGATGGAATATGCATTATATGCAGCACAGAGTTAGATCTACCTAGATACAACGAAAAACAGTTAAGAGATGAACAAATGAAAGATGATACCCTTCAAAGTATCATTAAAATAATAGAAGAAGGAAAAGAAAATATAGAGTGTAACAAAGAAACGACACGCCAAAGAGCAAATAGCAAGAGAAGACCTGACCCAGACTACGAAGTTGGAGACTTGGTCTTGATAGAATCTCATCCCGTTAGCAACATCGATAAACAGTTTACTTCGAAATTTGCTCCTCGACGAGATGGACCGTATGTTATACTAAAGAAACATGGAACCTCTACTTATGAAATTGCTCACTCAGAAACTCCAGACAAGCCTATTGGAAAGTATCATACGTCAGCAATAACGAAGTTTGAAAAGAGAGACAACGTGATATCCAATCCAACTTATCCGATACGCCGAAGAGGAAGGCCACGGAAACAAACTGGTGCTGGTACTCAGTCGGGACGACCATAGAGTACCAGAGGGGGAGAATATAACACGACGCTTACGCCATCTACCGGATAATGGGCACAACTCTTCGCCACCCGAGTAGATCGCAACTTACACAAGATCAATGAACGATAAGAAGATAACATAAACAGTACCTGCAGACTACTAGCGACATCTAACATTCGACGTGAGAATGTGTCAATGAAGGTTACAACCACATACAAGCATGAGATGGTGAAGACACACACTGTCATCTGTCAAACCGCTATATAAACCTGCTCCACCCACGAATTCGACACCCCTCGCCTGGTAGGGGGCAGCCCCAGCCGCCTCTGGCTGGTTATCACCCGCTAGGCTTCTCCCGGGGCACCGGGAGTTCCACCTGGCGGTGACAGACCGCCGAGGCGGCGTGAAGATACGGCTAACACCGTGGCGCCCTCTACACACACTAAATGACACTAATTCACAGGCGAGCGGCATAGCGCGCTCGCCACCGGCCGTGGCCTACATTTGGCCAACCCGAGGACAGCGCCCGTATGTCTACGGGCGCAACAGGATCCCGCGGGACCAAGGGCACTGCCCATAACCCGCCCGCCGCACCCCCTTACGGGGGTGCAGCGATCGCTCGCGAGCAGAATTCGACACTCGCTACTTAGACGGCACAGTGGACGATAGCCCCGCAGTCACCACTGTTGTCATAAGCTTGACCTGAGCGGAGGCCCCGTCGCCCTCAGTAATAGCTAGCTAGGAGGTGAAGGGATAGGATAGCCCCGCAGTCCATCCCTAGGTCCGCTAATAGGTCTAACCTTTAGTGTAACTTTGTTTGCTTATGTCTGTAAAGTGTTTGAAGTAAAGAGAATAAACTCCTATTGTCGTCAATCGTTGGTTTTATTCCACCGCCACCATTATAGGTGTCCATTATTTTCAATAATCTAACTAACAGTCTAAGTAGATTTGTAACTTTACGGAGTTTTAGTTTGTTAATTTCATTTGTAATTTGAATATGAGTATGTTTGACAATACCAAAAAATTTGGATTTCATGGTTCAATTAAAATGTAATGGTGTTTAGATAAGTTATCAGTAAATTTATCTAATCAAAAGGTTTAAATGCAAACCAAGATAACTATTTTGGTCCCTACTCCCCAATGTCATTGTATGTAGTTACAAATTTTATATAGGGTGTTACTGTCCTCTACGATCTTAGGAATCCATCACATGACAAGATCTTAAAAAGTGTATAGCACCCCTTAAACTTCTTTTTTTAACTGTAGTGATTCAAAGGTCTTCCAATGCCAGCCGGGATCAACGGCTAAAGCTTGACTCACGCCAGACCGTGTCGGGTCCGTTTCGAGGGTCAACCGTGCATTTTTTTATGGACACACTCACGCTTCCGAGCCGGTACTGAGCAACGGACAATAGATTGATAGATTGTGCTATGCTGATCGTGAGTCATCCTCAACATGTTTCTGGAGGCGGAGGGGTCTACGTGTCATATCCTTAACCGAGTCTACAATATAATAGTAATAACTGGGGGTTCTGACTCCCCGGCCCTTGTGTGCGGAGCTAAGCTCACGCTCCAGATTCCGAAATTGGGATAACGGCAAGAGAATGATGAATTATTTAGTTTGCGCCTTTTGCTTCCTTTCTCCAGCGACGCTCTAAGCCAAGGTTCGTATCCCACTGGAATGGGCTAGTTTCTACCATCAATAAATTGCAAATGTATTTGGTCTGTCAGTTAGATTATTGGAAAAAAAATAGACATGTATTTTTGTTTTTGTAAATCAATGAATATTGACAAAGATAAAACGCGTCAAAACTCGGGAGTGGGGGCTCGTGACGTCAGAATGCACTAAAAATTATACCACGTCGTGACGTATTGAAAATTTTAAAAGCGTCGTGTCTTCGTCAATGTTGGTTTGTGTTACAAAAGAAATAATGCGAATCATATTTTTTGATAATGTAACCGACAGACTAATTAATTTTTGTTTGTTTTCTACCCTATTGTAGTCACTTAGTTTATAAGTATTTTGCCTCAGCTCCAGGCCTTCCAAATTATGAAGGACTGCCCGGTCAAACAGCCACCAGCCACATAGTTTGATGTACAGTCGTCAAACAAGCTATTTGGTTTACAGTTTAACTAACAAATGACATAGTTAAATGTAAAGCAAAAAGCTTGTTCGCCCGTACAAGATCACTTACCGGGCGTGATGTTAGCGGACTGCGGGGGCTGTGCGGGCGCCACGTGGGTGCGCGCTCGGTCGCGGTTGAGCTCGTCGTAGCACTGCAGGCACACGCGCAGCGGCTTGTCGCTCTGTCCGCGCAGGATGTAACGCTTGCACGAGCACGGCCCGCACACCACCGACCCGCACTTACGGCAGTGATGCTGCACACAGAAACAATCAATCAGCTAACATAAATATAAGTAACAAAAAAATAAATCGGTTGACATTACACACAGCGCCATCTAGTGCCACATTAAGCAATTAGGCTTGTGTCGTGGACCAGATAGTTAATATACTACATAGATACAACAAACATAGACATACAGGGTAAAACAGACCCTACACGAAGCTCTGACCGAAAATGATTGCGACGACTTTTTCTTGGGATGAAAATCCATGTTTTACGGTTAAACTCAATGTAAAGTGTAGGTAGTTTATTTTCCTTAGAACATTAATCTTAACTAGGACAGTTATAATGACTGTTGTCTTACCCTCCTATTGAGAACAGTGAACTGTGTCTTCTTGCAGTGCATGCAGATCGACGCCTCGTTGTCCGGCACCCATACCGCAGCATGCTCTGATGGCGGTTGTTTGCCACCTGAAATAAAATACCGGGATTAAATATCACAGTTACAGAGTCCTAGCAACCCACCCCGGCTTCACACGTGGGGTGGAATGTCGATATAAACCTTCTTCTTGAATCAATCTATCTCTTGCTGAAAACAGCATCCGAATCCGTAGCGAAGATCTAAGTGTACAAACAACGCGAGGTTCTTTCAAACTATATTAAAATTTTGTTGAAACAAGTGTAGCTGTCAAGCTTAAACTGAAGCTTAGCCATCCTCTTTCCACAAATTTATTGGGGTCAGTTTCCAGTATTACCAGATGCAGCTGAAAGCCAGTATTTTACATGGAGCCATGCCTGTCTGACTTCCACAGTCGAGTAAGTACTGGGTAATACCCTTGGCAAGACTGGTTGTCAGATCCAACAACCCGTTTGTTGGTCGTTGTTCAGGTTTGTTGTCTGCTGTGGTTTGCATTTACCTTAGGATTTGTGTTAGCTCTTAATAAAAACTAGTTACTTACTTTTCCTTAACAAATCTTCTATACATTTTTCTATGTGTGCCATCCATTCTTCTTTCTCAGTGGCTGTGGCAGCGTATACGGCGAAGGATTTGGACGCGGTGCGGATAAGCCAGCCATTGCGATACTCTGAAACAAAGTTATAACATAGTTAAATAAAAATAAATATCGCTGGACATTACACACAGCGCTATCTAGTGCCACACTGTCGTGGACACCAGATAGTTGATATGCTTTTGATGGTTTTTGTGTGTATCATATTATAATTGGCGTATTTTTTGTGGTTTTTGCGTTTTCCTCTCCAGGTATTCTTGATACGCTTCTGACCCCGTATTCACAAACGTTCGACTGGTTTCCGATTCGACAACTCGTATATATGTCTTCTTCTGGGATTACGAAAACGAGCGAGATAGAAACACGACTTTCTCTCGGTCTGATAAGCTTGAGGTCTTGGAAAAGCTTCCTAACTTGGGCCTTTGTCATTGGGTTCTTCCCTGTGTCTGGTAGATGGCATTAGGTTCGCCCTTCACCTCTGCCTAACCGTTCGGGGATTACAAGCGTGTTGTTATGCAATGTGTAGCATTACAGCATGATATACAGTCTGTGAATAATATAAATCTGTGACGTAAATGTTTCGACGTCATCAGGTGCATGAATCACTTTTGTGATGATTCTTTATTTAATGAACTTTGTCGCCCGCTAGTAATTATTATTAGGAAACGAAATAATGCGACAATTGATGTGGCCTGTAATTTATTTTGTGTACAATGCTTGTTTTGGACCATCATAGTACTCTTTTAACTTTTAATTTATTTTTATTATTTCAGTGATAATTTCAACTGTCAACCAGACAGATCATGACATACAGCCGGACACCGGAGGTTTAGGGTCCCGTTGTTTACTTGTCATTTTCTGGATGTCAACATCAGCTCTGTCTATCGGATCAAACTAAAATCCTTGCAGGTAATCCCATAAGTGCAAACTTAAAACTTTCACTAAAAAAGGTCAAGCCATTTAGGAAGAGACGAATTACGAAACCAGTACATCAGATTTTTTAAGGTTGTCGTTTCATAAGGAATCTTTGAGGAAACTGAAAAAAAATCTACATGTAACTTCCTTTCCGTAGAAAATCAATCTTACGAAAATCATAAATTGTTTAGTATTCTTTCTAACCAAATGAGGATGCCAAGTTATAATAATTATGATACATAACACTTATTTATTATACAATACAATACAACTGATGCATAAGAGTGTGGAGGTGTGAATCAACTCTCTTTAGATCAATGTCAACATGTATCTAGTTATCTACACTAATATTATAAAGAGGAAAACTTTGTTTGTTTGTTTGTTTGGTTGTAATGAATAGGCTTAAAATCTACTGGACCGTTTTTAAAAATTCTTCCACCATTCGAAAGCTACATTATCCATGAGTAACATAGGATATATTTTATCCCCGTACTCCCACGGGAACGGGAATTACGCGTGTGAAACCGCGTGACGTCCGCTAGTAATACATAATATTACAGATGAATCACTGGCCATTCACATTAATGAGTCATTCAACCAATAAAATAGTTTTGATTATGCATGACAAAGTAATGACAGCCAATAAGGGTTGATTGAAAAACATAGTTTTTTTTTTTTCGAAAGTCAATTAAGTATGATGCTGGCTTCTGCTTAACTGGACTATAAATGTAGTTATGTCTGCTGAGTTTGGTCTTATACAAAATATTGTTCAAGTCCGAACAATCAAACTAGTAGTTACTTTAACAAATTTATAATTTTAGGACTTGCTTGTTATTATCTTGACCTTAAAACCTTTACTTACTGACGCTAATGTTTAAAAGACATAACAAAAATAATAACAGGCTAAAATAAACTAATTACTTAATTTGATAACTATAATCACTATCATCGGCACCATGTTCATGCTTTAAATTCTTTCCTTTTCCTCTCTACACTGTTTTGTCTGTGTGAAATTATTATAAAAATATTACCTACTTCCTTTGAATTGGATTTTGTTAACAATTACAAAGGGTTTTAATTTTTTGCACGGAAACCTAATCATTTTCCTATTAATAATAGTAGCCTAATCTAACAGAAAGTCCTGTCAAAATCGGTTCAGTCTTTTTGGAGATTGGCTTGTTTTTTTTTTGTTATAAAAATCAAATGCAGTGAAAGAGATGAGTAATTATGCTATAATGTCTCACAATGTCAATGGAAGAAGAAAACTTCTTGCGCCAACCTTAAGTGGAATGGGGTAACGGCAGAAGATTATGATGAATCCATTATAAAGCTGTTATTTTAAAATTACAAACAGACCCTCTGTTAGCAGTTTTTTTTTTTATTTTAAATATTTGTATGGATTACCACAAATTTACCATCCAATAGTATTAAATAAACAAGCAATCACTCGTAGGATTTCATCGCTGCTTATGCAAAAGTAAAAAACAACCAATCAAATAAGTGCAACTTACGTCCTTCATCCTTTAAGGACTCCAACTTGACCTCTTCAAGTGGTATAACATGTTGTTTGTTATATTTCTTCTTGTTTATAACAATATTTCCGTATACAAGTATGTCGTTGAACAGGAAGAACTGTCTGGCTTTTGGTTTCTTGCGGCACATTTTTGTCAGGACACCCTCCCCCACAAGGACCCTGCCTTGTTCAGCCAGAGGCTAAAAAATAAAAGTTTACTTTTTAGTATGCATAGGTTGTGTTTGTAGAGGCTATCTGGCTGATAACAAATAATTTTTATTTGTAATGTCAATATCATTTTTTTTTATTTACACAGCCGAGTGAGACTGACAGATAACGTAAAGCTGCCAGATATATAAGTCCAAGTATGACATACAGAGGTAAAATACTTAAACAGAAATTATAATATTGTAGTCTCAGACTGGTTCTAATCCATCACACTATGTTTGAAATTAGAAACCTTTCAAAATGCTAATGAGATAATAACTTATAAGTTTCCTTGTTTAGGATTTGTAGAATTTTGTTTGTATAAGTTGACAATGGCAGTCCAAACCGGAAAATGACATTGAAAATAATACATTGTTGTGAATTGAATATGATAAAGTACCTCCGTTCATCATTGATAAGAATATCATGCCTTCAGATGACTCATTTATTTGAATTGAGAATAAGTTTCAAAGTATAGTATACAAATTTCATATTCCTAAAACCTTAACTACAAAACACCTTGGACTTGATAGTGTTCATGGCATATCAATACTTTAATCATAGAATGGCAACATACAATCTTACTGATAATGAACCAGCTAATCAATCCCTAATCTATAATTCAATTATACCTTATAATGTGCTTTAATTATAAAGTTGAATGAAAGTTATTACAAGAAAGTATTTATCATTTTAAATACTAATTTTAAAAAACGCTGTTAAGTGTTCGTATCTTCCGTCAGAACAATCCCACCCTAGCGATGTACCCAAGATTATATCTTACTGAGTTTGTCAGTTGATAATACGACTGCATTCAACAACTTCTAAACTTAGAAAAAACTTATATATTGCAACCACAGACGCTCACCTGTCCAGAACTGCCGAAGCAGCTCTCAACCATAGCAATCCTTCTGGCATTGGCCTCACTGTTCACTGTAATAAAGAAAATTACCTACTTAAAAATTGCAGTACGGTATAAAAGTTTGACGTCAAAGGAAAGTGAGCGACAAGCAAACAATGAAAGTGATCTCCCACGTAACTATTTTACATGATTGCACACAAATAACACCACCGTATTCTTACTAGTTTGTCTTTTTAAACGGATATTAATAAATATTTGCCTACCTAAACGGTCCACCATTATCGAAATTTATTTTCTCGTAGATACGACCGGAAAAATGTGTCATTCATTAATAGAATACATAAAAAGATAGCCAGCTGCAGATAATAAATTTCTCCTAGCCCCATTGAAACATTTCCAGAAACCTTCATATTAACGTTAAATTCTTAATAAATTATTGCAGTTCTATTAAAACGTACTTTTTTTTGTTAGTGACTCGTAAAATAAAAAAAATCTAATGAAGTTTCTTGGAAAGTCACTGTATAAATCTACTAACACAAAGATTTATTATTTATTGGCAATACTGTTGTAACGTTCCGATTTACGTAAAAGAAAATAGGAAATCAAAAACAATAACTTTAAGACACCATTAGCTCTTGATTTTTATACATTTTTAGTGTTCAATAGGATAAATGTTTCTTACATTACCCGAAAAGCATACTGTCGATTGTTTATATAAAATACAAAAAACTTTTGCCAAATAAAGTTACACAACATCCATAGACAACCACAAAGCAAAGATCATGTGAGTATCCATTTTTTGACACCAGCTGACAGCAAGTGGTCGATATAGTCTAATTTTGTGTTCGTAATTCTGATAAATAAACCAGCAAAATGGCCTGTAAATTCTGTGGCCCCAAACTGTCGCTGTGTGGGCTCGTACTGAGCGTCTGGGGAATCATTCAATTGGTGAGTAGAAACTGTGTAATTTGTATTTTGAGTCTTCGTTTCAATGCCGTACTGTAACGCTCGGAACTGTTTCAGACTTTGATGGGCGTCTTCTACTACATAAGAGCTGTAGCTTTGTTGGAAGATCTCCCTCTTGAAACAGAAGGTGGCCACCACACTATCGAAGGTTTCGTCGCTACCGTCGAAGCTGGATACACTCAGGTGAGTCATAATCTATCTCACAAATTGATTTACGGTCTCAACAATGAAGTGCTAGAACGTGATTACTTTCCTTAGTGACCTTTCCTTCTTTAATAACTCAAGCAAGGGAAGTACCATGTAGCACTACAGTCTGTTATAATGCATAGATACTTGCATTTTCAAACTCAAGGCAACTGACAACTCAAGTAGAATTTCGAATTATAATTATGTGCATGTTAGAGACAGTTTGGAAAATCAGTTTATTGTTAGTTTAATCATAATACAAAACAAGCAGACGTTGAAAAAAAAAGTAAAATCACGAGATTAATGATTTTACTTTTTTTTGCTCTTTTCTTTAAAAAAACATCACTCAGAATATTAAAATGCTTCATTTAACAACTTAATTTGAAATCCACAATGCGTAAAATAATATTCAGAAGTAAGACTTAATTCATGTCTGCAAAAAGACTGGAAACAGATTTGCATAAAGTTTATCATAATTAAATCTTCCAATTCTAATAATCTTTTTACCGTAACCTACTATTATTCTGATTAATACAGATTACATTCATGTAGTCCACTAACTTGCACTAGATTCGCATGGTGGATTACAGTTCTCATTTTATTGGTAATTCTTATGTTATTTATTATATTTCTGGAAAGTTACAGCTAGGCAGACACAATCATCATCTGCCTAGCTTTTTCCTAACTATGTTGGGGTCGGCTTCCAGTCCAATTGAATGCAGCTGAAGCCTAGGTAGACTCAATAGTTAACTTAATAACATCAATATGGCTAATTACAAGTTTTCACAAATAGTTATCCTTTCGTATGTGAAACCCAACCAAATTCATCTATCACCATTGTTTAATTATTGTGTCTATTTATATCTATTTCACTAACAGTGAATAAAATAATTAAACTTAAAAAAAACTGTTAAAAGGATTAGTGCACACAAACATTAAGCAGGCTACAAAGAAGCATATGATTATAGATGTATATTTTGTAATAATAAAAAATAAAAAAAATATATTTATATTGAATGCTAGATGGATGCTAAGTGTTATGAAGCTACAGGGTTAAAATAAAATATGAATAGTGTATGTGTGCTCAAAATATAAGTTTAAAAATGAACCTCGGGCGCCAGAGCACACACCATGCTTACGGATTGTTCAGGCAGCAGGCATTAGAAAACCTTTAATCTGCTAGCGGGGGGCATCAATAAAAGTCGAACAAAGTTATAAGAAAAATCTAACTTTATTTGCCCGTAGGCTGCTGGGCTTAAAACTAAAACAATTGAAGATTCCTTCCTAAAGAAAAGAGTATTTAAGACTAGAAAGAGGGTCAGATCATTATTGCACTTTTTTTTGAATAATACAGTTAAAATTATACCAAGGCCAGCATAACCAGCCCACCACACACGATGCTCATCTCCTGGGTCCTCCACTCAGGTGTGCGTCCCAGGTGAGTTGGTGGGAGCCGCGCGTCCAAAGTTTATTTGTAGAAGGTAAAGGAAACTCCTCATTGGGCTGAAAATACGAACAATTTTGTTACGTGACGCTATTACCAAAAATATGGCGTCGCAGGCCTTCCGAGAAAATCTATCAAATGTACTACTTACTGTTTCCTTCAAAATTCAAATTATTGTCCTCCTCATGCAGGACATCTAGAT
Organism: Xestia c-nigrum; assembly: GCA_916618015.1. Lineage (NCBI taxonomy): Eukaryota > Metazoa > Arthropoda > Insecta > Lepidoptera > Noctuidae > Xestia > Xestia c-nigrum. The sequence continues at coordinate 9,719,080 of OU745259.1, read as the reverse complement.
TATCAATTAAGGGTATGATTCCTGAAACAATGTAATATTTGCATCGATGAGCGTCGGACACTACGCAAACACAATTTTGAATTTGTATTGGAAAATACGAAGAACTCGCTTACCATTGAAATAAAACGGAATCCTAGGGGGAATCATGGAAGACTACCGGCAGCTAACGCACTTCGATCTAATTTCCGGTGTCCTGTAACCCGATTATACGGATTTATTATCGAGAGATCTAGATCACCACCATTCTTCCAAAATGTTCAGTCGGAAAGTGACAGTTGTCAAAGACAAACTCCACAGCTAAGCAAAATCAGTGTGACCACTACACAAAAAAATAATTTTAAAGAAATAAATCCGCTTTCATGTAACAGGCTTAAAAGACCCGTTACATTACATCCCTCCCCGAAAAATAAAAGAAAGGAACTTTCTTTTATTAGAAAGCAATCTTCAACCAAATAAACCAAACCTAATTACTTTCTAATTCCAAATAAAAGAAAAAAATCATAAAAGATTCAAAGTGTAAATGAATTCTGAAAACGTCAAGCGACTAAGTATCAAGAACTCTATAAAAGCAAAAAATACAAATAACAAAAAAAGAAATCTGTGAAAAACAGAATAAAAAAAATAAGTTATAAAACTTAGATAAATGAAACGAAGAGAGAAATCTCTTACCGCTTCCAAACTACAACCTTTAGTGCAGTTAGGCACCTTCGCCACTGACTAAAAATTTCGAACAAACTCGAACAATATACCAAACACAAAACAAACTACAATTTTTAGTGCAGTTAGGCACCTTCGCCACTGACTAAAAATTTCAATCCATTTGGAACAGTACAACCTTGAGTGCAGTTAGGCACTATCGCCACTGACTACTAGGTCAGCTGCTTCCAACTCTACCATCTCTAGAGTGCAGTTAGGCTCCATCGCCACTGACTAACTCCGTGTTCTACAATCCAAAAAATATTTGAAAATCCAAACAAAAGTTTTCAAATAAAGCTGAAGGACTTTATTTAAAAATATTGTTACAGGAACAACCTGCAACAAAACAAAGAAAAAAAAAAGCGTATGGTGATCGGCTCATCACCACCGAATTCCCGAGCACAACAGCTGCAAAAGAATGTGAATGCTGTGACTGGCTCAACACTACCAATCTCCCAGACACAAACAAATTCACAAAAAAAACATTGAGATCTCCAATGAGAAATCTCAATAACAAAAGGGCGAAACCCAAAGTTTCACAATGCGATCGGCACACCACCACCGAACTTCCGAGCGCAAAGAAAAAGAATGACGAAAGTCAAAAAAAAATCCCGCATTGTGATTGGAACAACAATGTCCAACACAATGGAAAAGGAAAAAATATGGCCGGGGCCAAAATCCCACATTGTGACCGGCACAACACCACCGACCTTCCGAGCACAATGGTAAAAGAGTCGAAATCAAGGTCAAATATTACACCAAGATCCAAAAAATGATAAGGCATTTTGCAACAAAAGTTACAGAATGACCCTAAAAAGCAAAGTCCAGGATGAAAGCGTTTCTAACAAAGTCAAATCCGATCATTAAAAAGAATGAAACTCTAGTAAAAATGAGAAACAATTCTGACAATGAACAAAACAAAATAGATTTAAAAATCGATTACTATTTATAACGAAGAGGAAATAGAATGATTTTAAACTATGTAAAAAAGTGAAGATTACAAAAACTTGAAATTGAATTTAAGTCTTTTAATCCCAAGGTAAAATTACCTGAAGTGTAGGATTATATAAGATTCTAATAAAATGTAAACAGGTAAAAAGATTACCCTTAAAAAGAAAAGAGAATCATATATAATCCAACAAAAACAAACAAAACATAAATAAGATCCTTCGATGTGAAAAATAGTTAGTGTGAAAAAAAATAGTATTAAATTAACCAGAATGACCTAAGCTTTATTTTAGAAAGAATCGAATTGTAATCTAATAAATTATAGTGAAGTTACCTAACATAATAATAAGTTTCAAACAACAATAGCCTTTCATACATCATCCTAACAAATGTTGATCTTCACACAAAAATACTCAATAACAAAACAAAGTCTAAAAGTTCCCAAAATTAAAATTTAATAATATCTTTAACATGATAACGCCCCACTGAACCTTTATTTAAATCTTTCAAAACATAGACGTTATCTGAAACCTTATCAGTTATTTTACACTTTACAAACTTAGGTGCAAGCTTAGCCGAAAAATATGCAAGCGCATGAGATTGAACAAAACTTCTTCTCCACACTATATCACCCACATCAAAAGAAATGACTTTCCGACCTTTATTATAATAAGCGGCATTTCGCTTATACCCCTTTAACAAGTAAGCTTGAACTTTAACAAAAATATCACTAAGTGAACTAAGAGAAACTGCATAAGCATTCCTATTTGAAATTTCTAGTTGAGTTAAATCTTCAACAGAACTACTAAAATGATGTAATGACGCATCAAGAATAAGCTCCCTACCAAACATCAGAAAGTTAGGAGTAAACTCAGTAGCAAGGTTTACACTATTATTTAAAGCTAATTGAACATTGGGCAAAAAACTTGACCAAGTTCTATGATCATCTTGAACGAAACACGATATGCAGGTTTCGACCGTTTTATTATACCTCTCAACAGGATTATTTTGAGGTGTATACAAAGTATTATAAAATATTTTGGTTATATTAAAACCTTTCATAAAATCTACAAAATGTTTTGAAGTAAATTGGGTTCCATTGTCACAGACTACTATTTTTGGACAACCAAACTTAAGAAATATTTCTTTTTCAAAATGTTTACAAATTACTCTAGTGGTAGCATTGATCATTGGAAAGAACCAGCAATATTTAGTAAAAACATCTACAACCGAAAGTATGTATCTATGACCAGAATAAGTTTTAGGTAGAATTCCTATGATATCAACGGATAGCATCACTTTGTTTTGTAAAAAGAATAGGAGCTGAACGGTAAATGTTAAAAAAAAGGTTTTTTAAATAATCCAACCAGCTTGAAAAATCTTTGTCACGAGTAGCATCATCCGGCTTTTGACTTCTAATTAATTTTTCACATATCGAGGCACGCGAAGTTTTTTATTAAAAATGTGGGCTCGATGCAACCGAACTAGTTTTTTGACTCTTGCCTTCTGACACTTAAAACAAACAATACCCGATTCCTGAAGCAGCGGAAACTGAACTCCCTTGTCCATGATTAACAAAACAGCAAGTCGAATAAGAAGCGATAAGCAAGAACTAAACGTCAAAAAGTTTTAAGATTTGAAAATAAATTCTCAAGTTTGAGGTTAAGTATGAAAGTCAATGTGGTTTGCCCATGAAAAATTACTAAGTTAAATATTGTTTTAAAAAAGTGCAATAATCACTTACAAACAGCTTAAGTCTAGTTAAATTAAATGTACAATATTGTACTTAACAATTAGATTAAATTAATTACATACAAAGTTAAACTTAGTTTTTTTAAAATAACTTTCCTGTTGAGTGAAACAACTAAACGCGGTCTATACTATAAATATGTTGGTTTTGCTAAGAAAAAACATGTTATTAAAACAAACAAGTCAATAAACAAAATTATCAATTGTAAACACCAAAATTGTTTACAAAGATTCACCAAAATAAGTTAAGTACTACTTATGAGTCACAAACTAAAATAAACACAAAGTTATTAAAATAACAATGATGAACAAACAAAAGACTCATAGGTTAATTAATTATTGTGCAATAATGACCGTAAATACTCATAAACAAGCACCAGACAACCTACTTCAAGTCCCTGTTCGCTGAGCGACAATTGTAATAATAAAAAATAAAAAAAATATATTTATATTGAATGCTAGATGGATGCTAAGTGTTATGAAGCTACAGGGTTAAAATAAAATATGAATAGTGTATGTGTGCTCAAAATATAAGTTTAAAAATGAACCTCGGGCGCCAGAGCACACACCATGCTTACGGATTGTTCAGGCAGCAGGCATTAGAAAACCTTTAATCTGCTAGCGGGGGGCATCAATAAAAGTCGAACAAAGTTATAAGAAAAATCTAACTTTATTTGCCCGTAGGCTGCTGGGCTTAAAACTAAAACAATTGAAGATTCCTTCCTAAAGAAAAGAGTATTTAAGACTAGAAAGAGGGTCAGATCATTATTGCACTTTTTTTTGAATAATACAGTTAAAATTATACCAAGGCCAGCATAACCAGCCCACCACACACGATGCTCATCTCCTGGGTCCTCCACTCAGGTGTGCGTCCCAGGTGAGTTGGTGGGAGCCGCGCGTCCAAAGTTTATTTGTAGAAGGTAAAGGAAACTCCTCATTGGGCTGAAAATACGAACAATTTTGTTACGTGACGCTATTACCAAAAATATGGCGTCGCAGGCCTTCCGAGAAAATCTATCAAATGTACTACTTACTGTTTCCTTCAAAATTCAAATTATTGTCCTCCTCATGCAGGACATCTAGATTATCAATTAAGGGTATGATTCCTGAAACAATGTAATATTTGCATCGATGAGCGTCGGACACTACGCAAACACAATTTTGAATTTGTATTGGAAAATACGAAGAACTCGCTTACCATTGAAATAAAACGGAATCCTAGGGGGAATCATGGAAGACTACCGGCAGCTAACGCACTTCGATCTAATTTCCGGTGTCCTGTAACCCGATTATACGGATTTATTATCGAGAGATCTAGATCACCACCATTCTTCCAAAATGTTCAGTCGGAAAGTGACAGTTGTCAAAGACAAACTCCACAGCTAAGCAAAATCAGTGTGACCACTACACAAAAAAATAATTTTAAAGAAATAAATCCGCTTTCATGTAACAGGCTTAAAAGACCCGTTACAATTTCTAATTAATGAAATTATTTATTAGAACTTGATGTACATTGTCATTGAAGATCTAACACCACTTAAATTTTTAACATTTAGAATTTGGATGTCCTTTGCTAGAGAATTGGAAATCACTTTTGTTTCAGCCAATCACAGAAATAAGTAACGTCTATCTAATTTGAATTTCAAACATATTATAAAATAGCAATGTATCATATCACTTCTTTCACTCTCCTGTAAAGTTGCTGTTTTAGACTTATGTGGTGTCTACTTTCAATGAAGCCATAATGTAAAAACAATATTGTTCAAAGGCAGAATTAATGCCTACGTCATTTCCTACTAATCTAACCCAAGAATAAAATCTAATAAGAAATATATACACAACAAAAATACGTAGATGGAGAAAAACAACAATTGAATTTTGAGAATGGTGAAGAATGCAAAAAACACACACAACAGTCAGTTTTATTGTCAAAACACCTTCTTTATGAATATTTAAAGAAGTAAAAGAGATTTCATAGGACATAATAAACAGATTTCCTTTTTCCATTTCCAGAATGCCTACAATTGCTGGATCGCTGCGCTCTTATACGTCATCACCCTCGTTGTATCAGGCCACCAGTTCTGGATGAACAACCGTTCTTCAGTTAGTATGTAAAGAGGTTATCAACGTAATGATGGGTACTGATCCTGGGGTACAAGTTGTTATGTTACTGTTGAATAACTCCATTCCATTAATAATTTATTTATATTAGCTCTTGAGTCAGAGTTCAAAAAGCATACTTTTGATGTTGTTCCTCTAGTTCAAACATCCTTCATTAAAGCGTCTTAAAATTTGAATATTGTTTTGGGTATTCACAACTTTTAATCCTGGTTTTTATATGCCTGATAAAGTGGGCAAATCTGTGGTCAAATATCATGTCTACCTTATATATTATCCAGTCCTTTCATATTTACTTCAGATTTCGCATCGCTGTCAAAATCGGAGTGATCTTTATTTTTGTTTCTTGAAGGTTGCCCTTGTGGTTGCTGTTTGGGGCAAGTCTTTCAAAATTACAGGAATCTTTACTAAAAAATGGTCCCTGATGGGTTGCCACTATCAGAGACCAATAGCTGGGGTAGGACTAGTAATTTGTTGGATTGTTAAGTTATTTGACCCCAGATATAATTACAGATAAAAAAACCATGGTTAAAGTTAGAATTAAAGTAGACATAAGTTAACAGCATGTGAAGGTTGTTATAAATTAGCATTTAATTTACCAACAAAAAAAGTTACATTTGAAGGTGATTTACCAATGTTCATAAATTATGCGAGTCATATATCATTATTATAAATATAAAGCTGTTTTAAGTATGTAAAAACCATGCCTTGTATGTTTTTCAATGTTCTATACCTACCTTAAAAATGTTAAGATTTAACCTATTGTAATACAATTCTTACCCTTCCTAATGTGAATGGTTTATAACTTAAGTTTCAAGTGATTCAGACTTAGAAATCAATTCAGTTACAGAAATTATTGTGCATAAGTATTACTTAAATAAATATGAATGAATGCTATAAAATTGTACATAATATATCTATTATTGTAAAACATAGTCTACATAGTAAAATGCTTAGTTTTTCTTGGAAGTAAAGGTATTGATGTTAAAAATTTGTTTAATTTTCTCTTAACTTGTAGACGTTTTGTTAGTTTTTATACCAATTAAATCGCGTAGGTAATCGTAAAAATTAACTTGTATTGTAATCAACACTAGAACTAAATACGTGACGTATAAACGTGTGTACATACGTCACGGATTTAGTTCTAGTCCATTCTACAAAAGAGTTAGGTATGCAGACTAGCAATAAAAAAATAAATACTGCTGGATGTTACACACAGCACTACCTAGTGCCACACTTAGCATCGAGGCTTGTGTCGTGGATACCATTTAGTTAATATAGTACATATATACTTTTTGTTGGTAAATACATACTTATACTTATTATACATATAAAGCATTCATGACTCGAAAACAAATGTGCTCATCACATAAACATTCGCTCCTACCGGGATTCGAAACTGGAACTTATGAACGTAATGCAGCCTTACTTACTACCACTGCGCCATTCGGGTCGTCTCAGCAATGTTACTACGACGTTCGATTAAAAAAAATAAATCGATAAAGAACATCGAGAATAACAATAACGTTATTCTTTTACGCAGAAACTACTGATCGGATTTGGTGAAAAAGGCTAGTTTCCACCATCAATAAATTGCAAATCTATACGTATTTTTTGTTTCTGTAAATATTGACAAAGTTAGAACGCATCAAAACTCGGGAGTGGGGGCTCGTGTCGTCACAACGCACTAAAAATTATAGCATCGTCGTATGTTGTCAATTTTGGCCTACGTAACAAAAGAAAAAATACGTGTCAAATATTTTTTGAAAATCTTAACTGACGGACTAATTATATTTTTCCAGGACACAAGCCTATTGCAAACGGATTGTTCGCCTATAGCCCTATCGCATTTAAAATAGTAGTAAGAAGATTGCTAGCCTGCATACCTAACTCTTTTGTTGACTGTAAATAGATAACCTCGGAAGCTGAAGATCCCCACCTACTATTTAGGTTATTTAGTTTATGTAACTTATATTCGGTTGCATCTACCATCTGACAATAACGGGAAACACAAATATCACGATCGTGTAAATAGGGAATATGCAAGAAATACAAAACTCTTTTTATTTATTAATGCCTTATTTTGGCGCTTAAAAACATAATGGTACACTTGTTTAAGTAGGTATTTAAAACATCACTTATTTAACAATTTATTGTTTTATGTAGCATGTTATTGGTGAAACGGAACGCACTCAAAACACGTCGTTCTCGATAACGGCGGTACTTGGGCGGTACTTAGTGACATCAAAATCTATGTGTCAAAAAACACTTTTATTTAAATGTAGGGAAAGTTTCACTACGATTTTATTATAATATCGCGTTTTTTGCTTGAATAAAGCACGTACAATTAGTAAAAATAGATGTAAACAAGCTAAATTGTTTTAAATTACGTCACAAATGTCCGTTGCGTCGTGTCATATAAATTGCAGGAGTTTTAATATTATTTTCAACCGCCTTCCAAAAAGAGGAGGTTATCAATTCGTCTGTTTTTTTTTTGTGTTTGTTACCTCAGAACTTTCGACTGTGTGAACCGATTTTAATGATTCTTTTTTTGTTTGAAAGCTGGTGCTTCTCGATTGGTCCCATTTTATATTTGTTTATTATATTTGTTGAAGATCTGATGCTGATCTTCCGAGATATACAATGGAACTCTTCAAAAATAGACGGCAAATCTGCAGTAATTGCTGCAATCGCTTGTAGGTTCATTGTTCATACTACATCATGACGTAACATCACGCCTGTATGCTCTGAGGGGGTACCTAGATGTGTACAAAACTCCCAGATTTCGACAATGTTTGTTGCCTCTGAACTTTCGACTGGGTTAACCGATTTTAATGATTCTATTTTTATTTGAAAGCTGGTGCTTTCCGTGTGGTTCCATTTTAATTTGGTTAAGATTTGACGCTGATCTTCGGAGATATAAATGGAACTCTTAAAAAATACACGGCAAAGGTGCAGCAATTACTGCAATCGCTTGGTTGTTTATTGTTTATGTAACATAGTGACGTAACATCACACCTGTTTGCTCTGAGGGAGTGCGCAGAAGTGACGAAGTACAATACACCCAGATTTCGACAGTTAGATATGTTAAGTTCCATTTAATGGGATCCTGGAGAAATAGGCACACCAGAAGCGATTTGGGTAGTTTTAGGAAGAGTACGTTCTTGGAGTGATCCCATTTCAATTTGGTAAAGATCTGATGAAGAACTTCGGAAGATAAGCGACGGGAACTCCTCAATAAATGATAGCAAATGTACTGGGATCACTGAAATCTCATATCTGTCTATTGTTTACACCAGTTCATAAAATAAAATCACGCCGGTACGCTGTGAAGGGGTAAGTACATGTGAACCACTAAAAAATGAAAAATAAAAACTTTTTTACAAAAAATAAAACCGACTTCAGAGAAAACAAAAAAGTGAAAAATAACTTTATTTTTTTTCACTTTTTTGTTTTCTCTGAAGTCGGTTTTATTTTTTGTAAAAAAGTTTTTAGCGACAAGCAGTAGTTGAAATTAACTTTTAATACCTACTTTTCCTGGGTTGATAATAGTGTATTTTATGGATTTAAGTGAAGAAAAAATGACATGCATATTCCTTATTACATAGTACAAAAGTCTCCCAGACAGAAGGCCTGTGAATGTTACTGCAAATGAATCTATACTAATATTATAAAGCAGAAGAGTTTGTTTGTTTGGTTGAACGCGCTAATCTCAGGAACTACCGGCTCGAATTGAAAAATTCTTTTTGCGTTGGATAGTCCATTTATCGAGAAAGGCTATAGGTTATATAACATCACGCTATGACCACTAGGAGCTGAGCAGCAATGAAAAATGTTACAAAATCAGGGGAAATTTTATTCCCTTTGTGAGCTTTTCTTTCTTATGTGACGCAGACTTAGTTGCGTGGGCCAGCTAGTTCGGAATAACTTTAAACCTTTTGTTCGCCAGAGCATAAACACACGCGCGTGCCCACCACGCCAAGCCACAATTTCATCTACTATTTTGTCACATAATTATTTGTGTCGTTTGGCGTACAGGGCACGCGCTTGATTGTCACGTATATGTGACAATGGCGTCCAAAAGGTTAAATATACTTGGAACTTACGTCGAAAGAGGTCATACGAGAAGAATTCCAAACTCATTTAAGTACTTACCAATGTATTAGCCTAAAATGGCGATGGTAAATGATTCGCTTTTATGGTGCATTCACACCACAGTTACTTTTTGAAGAGTAGCACTGTGCAACAATAAAACATTTCGTAACAATCTGTAACTTTTGCAGCTACTCGTTACTATTTGTTGAATGAATGTTATTATCGCGTCCACACCGCGAGTAACATAAATTAACAAAATATAGCAAAGATTATAACTTTCAGCAACAACTGAGTGACAGCATTAATTTGTTATAAGTTAAAGCAACATTTTCTCACAATGTTAACAATTGTCACCACATGTTGGCTGTTTTCAAAAGCTGGGCAACATTACTCAACATATAATAATAATAATAAAATATCATTTAATTCAGGTAACAAAAGACCACCTTCGGTTTGCCGACGATATTGTGGTCATGGCTGAGACCATGGAGGACCTCAGTACAATGCTCGATGACCTCAGTAGAGCCTCCAAAAGAGTGGGTCTAAAAATGAACATGGACAAGACGAAGGTCATGTTGAATGCCCATGTCACACCCATTCCTATCAAGATCGGAGACTCTACACTCGAAATTGTAGACGATTATGTATACCTAGGACAAACGGTCCAGTTAGGTAGGTCTAACTTCGAGAAAGAGGTAAATCGTCGAATCCGACTCGGCTGGGCAGCGTTCGGGAAGCTGCGCGGTATCTTCTCGTCCAACTTACCGCAGTGTCTCAAGACGAAAGTCTATGACCAGTGTGTGTTGCCAGTGATTACATACGGGACCGAAACGTGGTCGCTCACAATGGGCCTTATCAAAAGGCTTAAAGTCACCCAAAGGGCAATGTAGAGGGCTATGCTCGGAGTTTCCTTGCGTGATCGAATCAGAAATGAAGACATCCGCAAGAGAACCAAGGTCACCGACGTAGCCCGAAGAATTGCTAAACTTAAGTGGCAGTGGGCAGGGCACATTGCTTGCAGAACGGATGGCCGATGGGGCCGAAAAGTTCTGGAGTGGCGACCGCGAACCGGAAGACGATGCGTTGGAAGACCTCCCACTAGGTGGACCGATGACCTGGTGAAGGTTGCGGGAATCCGGTGGATGCGAGTAGCAAGGGACCGGTCAATGTGGCGACACTTGGGGGAGGCCTATGTCCAGCAGTGGACGTCTTTCGGCTGAGATGATGATGATGATGAACAAAAGACCTATATCATATTTACGTTACAGATTAACATACATATTTATTAAAACCACAGAAACATAATTAAACTACCGTACTGCACACGAAGACACGGCTTTCCTCCCTGCCTCGGAAAGCACGTTAAGCTGTTGGTCCCGGCTGTCATTTGTCCATCTTTGAAAGGCAGTTGTTGCAGGTAGTCAGTGGCCCAAAAAGTCTGACAACAAATCTTACCAAGTGGTATCGTATTACCCAGTATTAACTGGGTTGTGGAGGTCAGATAGGCAGTCGCTCCATGTAAAATACTGGTATTCAGCTGCATCCTGTTAAACTGGAAGCCGACCTCAACATAGTTGGGAAAAGGCTAGGCAGAAGATGATACTAACACGGCAACATAATAACATTACGTACGTACGTTGACGACCCGAATGGCGTAGAGATGGGTGAGGCTGCCTTACGTTCATAGGGTCCTGGGTCCGAATCCCGGTAGGAGCAACTGTTTGTGTGATGAGCATGGACATTTGTTTCCGAGTCATGGATGTTTATATGTATATGTCACCGTAAAATTGTCAAATACGTTATATTGTAATATCTCTAGCGATATTGTAAAGTCTCGAATTATTGTCAAATGAACTTACTGCTTACAACAAAACGCATGATTTTTCGTGAAATGCATGCGATGGTAGCCAACTTACGCGGTGTGGAGGGAAGGAAGGGTCCCCCTTGCCCAGTGGCACAACTCTCATGAAAAGATGATGCATCATTCCTGAGAAATACCGATTAATATAACATAACCTTAAAACACTTTATATTCCCCCTAAAAAGCGTAGTCGACGGAGCACCGCTTCGCGGGGCCCCTATTTCCGAGTGCAGGGTTTAAAGGAACCTAACTAACCTAACGAGGGGGTGCCCCAAGTCCCGATTATGGGGGCAGAGATACTTCCGTATGTTCAGTTGACAATAATTCGAGACATTACAATATCGCGAGAAAAAACACGTTATATTGTAATATAACGTTTTTGACAATTTTACGGTGACATATATATTTACAAACAAAAAAGTATATATAATGTAGTATATCAACTATCTGGTGTCCACGACACAAGCCTTGCTTAGTGTGGCACTAGATGGCGCTGTGTGTTAAGGTCCAGCGATATTTATTTATTTATTAAATAACTTTTTGTTATCGGATGTTGTTCAGTAACATTTGGATAAGTTTCTCGACAAACAGTAACTGCGGTATAGATGCACCATTAAAGGGATAAGCTCAATGAGGCCTTTTTAGACCACCTGACCACAGTTGACTTCTTTTTATAATTCAGAAAATCTGTCATGAACCGTCATTAGAATTTAAAAAGAAACTTATACTTTCATTCTGATACTAATTAGTTTGTGACACTTAATTGTTGACTGTTTATTTACAAACGAGTAAGGCAGAATATTCTTTATTTTCATAATGGGGGCCGGAGCAGTGAAGAGTGTTGGGTTTATGTGTCTCATGATCAGCATATGGGGTTCCATTCAGTTGGTATGTAAGTTTTTTTTGTACGCGTTCTCACAGGATAGGAAGGTCTGTGTCTCATAAAATATAATAGGCTGAATATCGGTGGCGTCGCATGGTCATGTCCCTTTGATAATGTTGTGGATCCTCTATTTCCGCTGCTGGGAAGTCTTACGGGTAGTGTTATTAAACATTGCTGCCATATACAGACAGACGGGTTGCTCTATATATTGAAGTTCTGAGCGAACTAAGCAGCGTTCTAGTATCAAGAGTCAGCAGTGCAAGTACCTACGTAGGAATCACTAGATTTCTGTAAATACATACGTCTTACAGCCGCGAATCAAAATTATTTGAAAAAAAAAACGTACGGTCGAACAAGCTATTTGGTTTACACTTTACAATGTAATTTGTGGGATAAACTGTAAAGCAAATAGCTTGTTCGACCGTACATAAGAAAATTTGAATTTCGCGGGCTACTATTCTTTAATTGAAACGGAATTGTATGTTATTTCAATTTTACATCGCGCTGTAATTTAGAGGTATGTAATTTCAATAGAAAGGTCAAAATAGAACGAGTTTTTTTTTAATTTGACAGCTGTCAGTTGAAAGCGGTTCTCCCTAGGACTGAAGAGTATTACTTTCAACCCGCGCCTCAGGCAACTTCAGACCTACTTTCCGAGTATGAGTAGTGAAAAATTTATTTTTAACACACTTGCTCAAAAAATGCATTTACGATGCCTGTACGCGTTGTACGAAAGTTAAAAATTACGCACCATACAACGAAACGTGCGGTAAAATAGGTACTCTCACCTAAGTACCTATTTTACCGCATTCCCCATTGTATAGCGCCGTGCGTATTCTACACGTTTTTTTTTAAATTCTCAAATAAAAAAAGAATTCCACCAAGGGTTTTCACATTACGAGAATGAATAAGCTGACCGATCGAACCTTCTTGAAACTGCTTTGGCTCAATACGTTTGTCTCACTTTAATACAAAAAAGTAAGTGAGACGAAAAATGTAGTTCTAATTTTCACCACGTGCATGTGGCGCCATTTGCAAATTTGCGCCATTTTCATAGATCGTCAAAGATTGTTACGACTTTCCGATTGATTAACAAAATAATAATATTAGTTAAAGCGAGGAATCAGATGTTAATATCGAATCCACTCCACCTGATATTTTTGAATGAGGTAGCAGAAAGTAGTTTCTTGCCGCCAAAATCGAGAGAGCGCTATTTAATTATTTACAAAAATAAATATACCTAGCGTGGTTAATAAAATTAATCATGTTCTCGCAAATGTGTCGAAAAACGTTGTATGACACACGTGCAGAAATTGTTATTTGCAAACTCGTGACTTATATGGTAAGCCCTCGACTTCGTCTCGGGCTTACATTCGTCTACTCGTTTGTAAATTTCAACTTACCGCACTAGTATCATAAATAACTATTCCCTTTGCCTGTAACGTTGTCCGGCATAGGAAGTCTTGACATTCTTTTCAGTTCGTCATGGCCATCTGTTACAAGTTTGAAGCAGTTACTCTTTTCGAGGACTGTGAGCCAGAGGAACATTTCGACACCTATGAAGAATTTATTGAGCAAGTCCAAAAAAATTATGCAGCAGTAAGTATTACACTGATATACTACCTACGTTCAGTGCCTTTACCTACTACTAGTGGGCGTCGCGCGGTTTAACCCGTGTACTTAGTTATTTATTTAACACTTCAAGCACGAAAGTACAGAGGCGGTGCATAGGCATTTTGTACCAGTCAATCTCCGTGCCCCTGTATTCCAGGTATAAAAAGTAGCCCATGTATAGCCGGCCTGTTGCTTACCAAGTTCCCAATGCTAGAATGTAGCAAGTAGTTTTTGAGTTTATTCTTTATTAATATACAAAAATTGTCCGCATGGTGCCGGACGTAAAGAATAGCACCATCCCATATCTTCCCGTGGGTGTCGTAAGAGGCGACTAAGGGACTTACCAGAGAATGAGCAGCAGCGTTCTCTGTGCTTTTGTAACAACCATACTGCGATCGCCAACCCGCCTGCCAAGCGTGGCGATTATGGCAAAACCCCCCCAATATGAACACCGCATTGAATAAATGGCCCCTAGTGCCCGGCAGCCCGTCTACCCTCGACTACGGCAGCGGTCGAGGTTATGGCGTGGCAAGGGGTGCTAAGAATCCCCGGATGGGATCCGGCTGCCAACACCAACGACTGGACCTGGCAACGTATAACACGCGCACACTCCGGACCGACGAGAAGATAGCGGAGCTCGAAGAGGAATTGAGCAGGCTGCGATGGAGTATTGTGGGATTATCTGAAGTCCGAAGAGAGGGGGAGGACACGATAATCCTAAGATCCGGCAACCTGCTTTATTTCCGAGAGGGTGACCGCCAGTCCCAGGGTGGTGTTGGGTTTATCGTCCACAAGTCCCTTGTGAACAACGTGGTGAAGATCGAGAGTGTGTCGACCAGGGTGGCGTACCTTATACTCAGAATATCCTCAAGATATTCGCTGAAGGTCATACAGGTCTACGCCCCGACCTCGGCACACCCCGACGACGAAGTGGAGACCATGTATGAGGATATCTCTAAAGCCATGCATGGTTTCAAAACTCACTTCACCGTTGTCATGGGGGACTTCAACGCGAAACTGGGCAAACGAGACGGGGATGAGCTGCAGGTGGGGCAATTTGGAGTTGGACGTCGGAACCACCGGGGCCACCAACTGGCTAGTTTTATGGAGAAGGAGGGGCTCTATATGATGAACTCCTTCTTCAAAAAGCGTGAGCACAGGAAGTGGACCTGGCAGAGCCCAGATGGTGCAACAAAAAACGAGATCGACTTCATCATGTCAACCAAGAAGCAAATGTTCAATGATGTCTCTGTGATCAATTCGGTGAAAACCGGGAGCGATCACCGCATGGTAAGAGGCACATTGAACATCAATATCAAGCTAGAAAGGTCTCGACTGATGAAGTCTACGCTCCGTCCAGCACAGATCCAAATTCAAAACCCCGAGAGCTTTCAGCTCGAACTCCAGAATCGTTTCGAGTGCCTAGGCGGCTCAGTGGACGAATATAACGATGGGTTCGTGGAAACTGTCCATACGACCGGGTCTAAGTTCTTCAAGACACGTCGTACAGATCAGAAAAAGAGGTTCTCCGATCAAACCCTCGAGCTCATGAAGGAGCGGCGTGAGTTGATCCTGCAGTCTTCAGATGAGGCGTCGAAATACCGGCAGCTCAATAGACGGATCTCTAAATCCTTAAAGAGCGACCTCCGCCGCTTTAATACCGAGCGTATTAAAGACGCGATCGAGCGGAACAAAGGCTCAAAAGTATTTTCAAGAGATCTGGCTATTGGGCAGAGCCAGCTCACGAAACTGAAGACCGACGATGGCAGGATCTTATCCGCCAAACCGGAGCTACTGAGGGAGATCGAGAGCTTCTATGGACAGTTGTACACGTCAACCAGCAAACCCATTGTCGATCTAGCAAACGACCCAAGAGCTAGACTAACCCGACACTATACCGAAGATATCCCGGACCTCAGCCTGTACGAGATTAGGATGGCTCTGAAACAACTCAAAAACAACAAGGCACCGGGGGATGACGGAATTACTGCCGAACTCCTGAAGGCGGGTGGAAAACCGGTACTTAAGGCCCTTCAAAAGCTATTCAATTCCGTCATACTCGAGGGGAAAACGCCACAGGCATGGTGCAGGGGTGTGGTGGTGCTCTTCTTCAAGAAGGGTGACAATGCCCGGTTGAAGAATTACAGGCCCATCTCACTTCTAAGCCATGTTTACAAGTTGTTTTCACGAGTCATCACGAATCGTCTCGCGCGCAGGTTTGACGATTTCCAGCCACCCGAACAAGCCGGTTTCCGAAAAGGTTTTAGCACCGTGGACCACATACATACGCTTCGGCAGGTTATACAGAAGACCGAAGAGTATAACTTGCCTCTCTGCTTAGCGTTTGTGGACTACGAAAAAGCCTTTGATTCGATCGAAACCTGGGCTGTACTGCAGTCTCTCCAACGGTGCCAAATTGACTATCGGTACATCGAGGTGTTGAAGTGTTTGTACAAAAACGCCACCATGTCAGTCCGACTTCAGGACCAAGCCTCGGAACCTATCCTTCTGCAGCGAGGTGTAAGACAGGGAGACGTCATATCTCCGAAACTGTTCACCGCTGCACTGGAGGATGTCTTCAAGGTTCTGGACTGGAGAGGGCTAGGCATCAACGTCAATGGCGAGTACATCACTCACCTTCGGTTTGCCGACGATATTGTGGTCATGGCTGAGACCATGGAGGACCTCAGTACAATGCTCGATGACCTCAGTAGAGCCTCCAAAAGAGTGGGTCTAAAAATGAACATGGACAAGACGAAGGTCATGTTGAATGCCCATGTCACACCCATTCCTATCAAGATCGGAGACTCTTCACTCGAAATTGTAGACGATTATGTATACCTAGGACAAACGGTCCAGTTAGGTAGGTCTAACTTCGAGAAAGAGGTCAATCGTCGAATCCGACTCGGCTGGGCAGCGTTCGGGAAGCTGCGCGGTATCTTCTCGTCCAACTTACCGCAGTGTCTCAAGACGAAAGTCTATGACCAGTGTGTGTTGCCAGTGATTACATACGGGACCGAAACGTGGTCGCTCACAATGGGCCTTATCAAAAGGCTCAAAGTCACCCAAAGGGCAATGGAGAGGGCTATGCTTGGAGTTTCCTTGCGTGATCGAATCAGAAATGAAGACATCCGTAAGAGAACCAAGGTCACCGACGTAGCCCGAAGAATTGCTAAACTTAAGTGGCAGTGGGCAGGGCACATTGCTCGCAGAACGGATGGCCGATGGGGCCGAAAAGTTCTGGAGTGGCGACCGCGAACCGGAAGACGATGCGTTGGAAGACCTCCCACTAGGTGGACCGATGACCTGGTGAAGGTTGCGGGAATCCGGTGGATGCGAGTAGCAAGGGACCGGTCAATGTGGCGACACTTGGGGGAGGCCTATGTCCAGCAGTGGACGTCTTTCGGCTGAGATGATGATGATGATGATGATACAAAAATACAAAGCTTTCCTCTTTTTTCAAAATTAAGTAAAGAAAGATGAAAACATTTGAGGCGGTCAAAAGAAATCCAACTTATCCCAGGCATCCGTTATATTTGTCATGAAAATCTAAACTATCCGAGGTGGGATGCAAAAAAAAATCGAGCTCGCTTCGCTCGCTCTTGCATTTCACAAGGGCTCCATCGTTCTCAAGTGCCCAGGGCGCCCAAATGGTTTAAGACGGCTCTGAGTGCGTGTAGTGTTTAAAACAGGGACCGAAAAGATTACCCGTAAGGTGAAAACTATGAGTAATGGTTAATCAGCCATTAACATAGGTACACACACATGTTAATTTTTAACAGACTTCAAAAAGGAGGAGGTTCTCAATTCGTCGGAACCTATTTTTTTATGTATGTTCCCCGATTACTCGAAGATGGCTGGGGCGATTTGAATTATTCTTTTTAGTTTGAAAGGGTATACTTTCCAGGTGGTCCCATAATCATCAAGTCGGGATCTGATGATGGGATCCTGGAGAAATTGAGAGAACTCTTCAAATGTTATAGGTACACTTGATGTGGTTTGGGTAGTTTTTGGAAGAATACTTTCTTAAAGTGGTCCCATTTCAATTTGGTGAAGATCTGATGAAGAACTTCGGAGATGGGCAACGGAACTCCTCAATAACTGGTAGCGAATGGACTGGGATTGCTGAAATCTTGTGTTTATCTATTGTTTACACCAGTTCATAATATAACAGCACGCCTCTACGCTCTCTAAATAAATGGTGTGAATTCACAGGGTTTGAATGTAAAAATGGGGGTTCCGCAAGGCTCAATATTGGGTCCTTTCCTTTTTCTAGTCTATATAAGGTGTTAAAAAATTAACTGCAAGAATTTCGTGTACGTACTCGGTATCAATAAACAAACGTAATCCAAAAAAAAAAATTTTTTTTCAAGCATTTTTAGTTTTTACATAAAAAAAAACATTGCCAATCCAAAGTCTGAAAAATGAGATGGGAAAGTTAGAATCAGCTGTCTACGTTTGCGCTGTCGCAGGGGTGAACGACTACGCGCCCGGCACCCTTCACGGCGCAGTCACAGTACAGTCAAGTGCGCATATTCCATCATTTTGTGCGCAGTGAAAATATGCATATCTTTGAAACGGATCGTTACTTATATAAAATTTTTTCGTGATTATTTTTTATTTGTGATTCCAAACAACTCCTCAAGTTTCGTGCAGTTAATTTTTTAACACCTTATATAAATGATCTACCATATTTGTTGAAACACCAATCTCAAAATATGGTGATGTTTGCTGATGACACTTCTCTAATTCTTAAGATAAATAGACGGGCCAAAAATGTAGATGACGTGAATGATGCCCTACTTCAGGTCCAAAATTGGTTCACAGCAAACAATTTGGTATTAAATGTGGACATCGCAGTTGTACCACGGGTCGGGAGTGGAAAAAAGAAACTAAATGCATAAGATTTTCATTACCGAATGTTAAAAGTAGTGATTGTGAGATAATATTGAATAAAGAGAAACTCGAATTCGTAGATAAAACAGTTTTCCTGGGGCTTACGCTTGATTCAAGGCTACAATGGGGTTCTCATTTAACATATGCCATTAGAAAAATCCGTCAATTCACTGATGTGGATACCGCTAGACTGGTCTATTTTAATTACTTCCATAGTATAATGTCTTTCGGTATTTTGCTATGGGAACGGGCTGCTGATATTGAGTCTATATTTATTCTGCAGAAAAGAGCCATCAGAGCCATATACAATCTTCGTAGGCGCGATTCTTTAAGGGAACTATTTAAGGATATTGGCATCATGACGGTTCATTGCCAATACATCTACGAAAATATAATGTACGTCAGAAAAAATCTGCAGCTTTTCGGTAAAAGAGGCGACTGACACAATTACAGTACTAGAAATAGGGACCAACTAGTTCAGCCAGGCTTTAGACTCGCTAAAGTAGACTCATCTTTCATGGGGTACTGTTTGAGATGCTATAATAAAATTCCACAAAGTATTCTTGAACGGAATGAGACGAAATTTAAAACATGCATTAAACGCACACTATGTAAGCAAGCATATAGCAAGTTGAGCGATTATATCGCTGATAAAAATGCTTGGCTCAATGCTGGTCCTGCTCCACAAGGACAGGGGTCCAAAAATTGATAGCATTAAATGGTATTGTTGGAGCTGCTGAAGATTGTACAACTATCTTTGCATTGTATATGTCACCGTAAAATTGTCAAATACGTTATATTGTAATATCTCTAGCGATATTGTAAAGTCTCGAATTATTGTCAAATGAACATACCTACTGCTTACAACAAAACGCATTATTTTTCGTGAAATGCATGCGATGGTAATCAACTTACGCGGTGTGGAGGGAAGGAGGGGTCCCTCTTGCCCAGTGGCACAACTCTCATGAAAAGATAATGCACCATTCCTGAGAAATACCGATTAATATAACATAACCTTAAAACACTTTATATTCCCCCTAAAAAGCGTAGTCGACGGAGCCCCGCTTCGCGGGGCCCCTATTTCCGAGTGCAGGGTTTAAAAGAACCTAACTAACCTAACGGGGGGGTGCCCCAAGTCCCGATTATGGGGGCAGAGATACTTCCGTATGTTCAGTTGGCAATAATTCGAGACATTACAATATCGCGAGAAAAAACACGTTATATTGTAATGTAACGTGTTTGACAATTTTACGGTGACATATAGATTCAATGTTAGTCTACACTAATATTATAAAGAGGAAAACTTTGTTTGTTTGTTTGTTTGGTTGTAATGAATAGGCTTAAAAACTACTGGACCGTTTTTAAAAATTCTTCCACCATTCGAAAGCTACATTATCCACGAGTAACATAGGATATATTTTATCCCCGTACTCCCACGGGAACGGGAATTACGCGTGTGAAACCGCGTGACGTCCGCTAGTATTATATAATCGCATAGCCCGTATTGTGTCAAAGTCAAAGTCAAAATAATTTATTTGCAGTAAATGTGGTACAAAAGGTGGTAAAAAAAGCTTTTAGTGCGATGACACATTTCGCCATAAAAATAGCATGCAAATATTAATAAACACAAACTATTAGGTATACCTGTTTCTAATTTTAATTATCTAGACACAAAACAAAACAACAAAAATAACAATTATAATTATACCTACATATTACAAAAGAATTTTTAACATATTAAAGTTAAGATATTTTAGACACAAAACAACAAAATAACAATTATAATTATACCTACAAACTACAAAAGAACTTTTAACATATTAAAGTATTTAAGTTATTCAACAAATTGTTAGCGCAGTAAAATTTATTCTATAAATATAAAAACATACAAATAGGTAATTCTCTACAATTCAATTCGATAGTGATATGACTGACAATTAGTTTTTTTTAGAAATTCTGCTATGGAATAAAAGCTATGTGAAATGAGCCATTTTTTTTAAACTTTGCAGAATTTCCTGTACGGTAGTTCTGTAATAAAATTTGGTAGTGAGTTAAAAATTAGTGGAGCCATATACACACAATTACTTCTGAATAATTCAATTCTAGGTACAGGCATTGTTAATAGATACTGTGTAACTGTACGTTTATTAATATTGTTTTTAAATTCAAAAAGCGAAGAGTTAGTTTTGACAAATTTGGCAATTTCATATATATATATACAAGGAACTGTAAGAAGGTTTTGTGATTTATACACTGGTCTGCAGGAATCAGTCCAGTCCAAATTGAAAATTGTGCGGATGCATTTTTTTTGTGCTAACAGAACCGTAGTTATTTCAGTGGAGTTACCCCAGACAATGATACCATACCTGATGATGGAGCATACATAGGCGTGATAAACCATTATCGCAGTTTGTCTGGAGGTTTCATCTTTAACCTTTTTCAAGGCAAAAACAAATCTGTTTATTTTAATACAAATACCATTAATATGGTCCTTCCAATTCAAGTGTTCGTCAATTGTAATGCCAAGAAATTTTGTATTATGAATTTGTTCTATTGCTTGATCTTTATGTGTTATTTTAAGGTGTAGATAGTTACTCTTATATGTTTTGAAGTTTAATATTTTCGTTTTTTCTAAGTTGATTTTTAAAGCGTTTAAATCTAACCATGCAATTATTTCATTTAAAATGTTGTTTATATTAGACTCCTGTGATTCACCATTTTTACTATCTATAATAACTGTTGTGTCATCAGCAAACAGGACACAATCTTGGTCTATAGCTTGAGGAAGGTCATTTATATACACAAGAAATAACGGAGGCCCTAAAATGCTTCCTTGTGGAACACCAAAGTAATTGTTTCGTGGTTGGGAATCAAAGTTTGTGATACTATTCACTGTGTCGTCGAATTTAGTGATTCTTGTTTTTTGAGTTCTGTTAGACAGGTATGATTTGAACCATTCTAAAGCCGGGCCTCGAATACCCATCCTACTTAGTTTGTCAATTAGAATAGAATGTTTTACGAAATCGAAAGCTTTACTTAGGTCTAAGAACAAAGCAGAAGTTGTAATTTTCGCAGCAAGTGATGTGGATTTGTTTTTCCTAAATCCGTATTGTTCTTTTGCAAGCATATTAAATTTATCCAAAAAAGAGAGGATTCTTTTGTACATAACTCTTTCAAAGACCTTTGATAGAATCGGAATCAAAGCAACAGGGCGGTAATTGTTTTTATCTGTTTTAGATCCCTTTTTATGCAATGGTTTTATAACAGAAATTTTGAGTTTATCCGGAAAGCAGCCTTGTTCTAAAGATAAATTGATTATGTAGGAAAGGGGTTCAGCGATATAAGGAGCAATTTGTTTTAGTAGGTCCGTAGAAATGTCATCATAGTCATCAATGTGCGAGTACTATGTACTAGAAAGCTATCATTCACTGGAAACCTACTTTAGTTTTTGACTTGAATGTGCCCTGGCGGTTGAGAGTATGTCATGCTCACTCAAATGTCTCGCTGATGATGGCGCGTGTGTCGGACCATTTAGCTCCCTTCAAAATGGTTGAGCTGAATGGTGCTGATCCATGCGTCATGTTCGTGAACGGGCGCTGTTAGTTGTGACTGGTCATCTCTTAGTTGCCATGGCTTATTTGAAAGAATTATTTTGTTTTTACTATGGACACTTTTAATAATTTAACATCTCAACATGAATGATGTCACCAAGATTTTGTAACAATAATTTGATTTAAAAGAGTGTCCATGGAGTTTCTTGCCCGTTCATCTCCATAGAGATCTACGTTAGGGAATAAATAACGAGAACTGGCGCAAGCCAAGTATTGGACACTAATGACCGCAGGGAAGAAT
Source organism: Xestia c-nigrum (assembly GCA_916618015.1). Taxonomy (NCBI): domain Eukaryota; kingdom Metazoa; phylum Arthropoda; class Insecta; order Lepidoptera; family Noctuidae; genus Xestia; species Xestia c-nigrum. Next base: position 9,696,368 of record OU745259.1, on the reverse strand, counting down.
GGCAAGGCAAGGAGATGATGTAGACTTCTTAGCGTCCGTATCCTGGCTACGCTTTGGTGACCTCTTCGGGGAAACCGAAGGTTTTGTTTGTGAAATTATGGACGAAGTTATGATGACGAATAACTACCGCAAATACATTGTGAAGGACGGCACGGTTGACATATGTCGGGCATGCCACCGTCCGGGAGAGTCGATCCGACACATTATTTCTGGGTGTTCTAATCTGGCTAACGGAGAGTACCTACTTGCATAGACACAACCGTGTTGCCAGGATTATCCACCAGCAACTTGCTTTGAAATACAACCTTGTGGAATCAGAAGTGCCATACTATAAGTATGCGCCCGACCCAGTTCTCGTAAATGGTAATATCACGTTGTATTGGGACCGACCTATCACCACCGACAGGACTGTTGTTGCCAATAGGCCTGCCATTGTGGTGATAGATCGATTGGAGCGTCGCACAATGATTGTTGATATAACGGTCCCGCATGATGAGAACCTCGTGAAAACAGAGCAAGATAAAAAAAACAAATATCTAGATCTGGCTCGCGAGGTTGTCGACATGTGGGATGTGAGTACAGCAATCATTGTGCCGATAGTCGTGTCGGCCAATGGCTTAATAGCCAAGAGCCTCGATCAACATCTTAGGAGGTTCTCGCTTGGCAGCTGGATCAAGGGCTTGATTCAGAAAGCAGTACTTCTCGACACGGCACGTATTGTTAGGAGGTTCCTCTCTCAAGAGCCCTGAACACCGGCAGCTCGGACCCTGTCCCCAGCGCTAGTGGGCTACTGTTTTTTATATTTTTAAATGTTTTTTTTTAAATTAAGTTTTATAAATAAATATTTAAAAATGTAGGAAATATGTATACTAATGAATAAAGGAAATAATAATAATCGTGAATTCATCAATAGGGGCACACTTAAATATCAAAAACAAGTAAAATAGAGCACTGTTGCTTATTGCCTGAACTAGGTGGAACCTGTGTTTCAGGCTAGAATGGGCAACTACAGTACTTTCACAGTTTTTATATCTTGTTACTGGGACTGTAAACCACTAAAAAGTGAAAAATACTTTTTGCAAAAAATAAAACTGACTTCAAAAACAAAATATTTTTCACTTTTTTGTGTTTTTTGGAGTCGGTTTTATTTTTTTATGTGCATAAAAATATGCAAGAAAGTGACGAAGGTAGCTCGCACTTGGTGCTTTGTCTCTTTCATTAGTGATTATCAGCATTTCATTTCATTCTTGAATAGGCCCCCGGTAAACGCAGAATTTGACAATATAAAGCCGTTAAGCATGGTATAATAGGGTGCTGGACAGGACGCTATCAGTTCAGTTCAGTTTTTCTTTAAATAACTAATAACCTGACTGTAAAAACTTCGGGATCTTGGTCCATCCAACACCATTCAAACTGACCTCATGTTGCAATTTTTTTTAATCGAATTTCGACTGTTTCCCAAGTACGGCCGCGTCACACAATCACAGACGCGAGTCTATTTTGTTCCTTTTCACAGTATTTAGGTCTAACGTTAAGCTAATTACCTAATTTATCGGTCCCTGGTTTAAAATAGATGGCATACCTATATACTCTTCTAAGCGTCTGCAGTCATAGGTAATGATGTTATACTTGAAACTTGGCACTTGACGTGAAGATAGGTCTTAGGTCTTCCCAAGTTCCTACCCCGCATTTGACATTTCGCTGATAAAACTAAAACACTTCGCATTTGCCAAAACGATGGCTTCTAGCATTCAGCAACATTACCTTTCAACGTCGTATATGTATACATTTACATACACATAATACAACGTGTATGCGATGAGATGCCGTGTCGTGTCATGGAAATCTCAGTGTGCGTCGTAAACAATCACGATATGATGTCGTTTCGTGAAAAGATCACGGTACATAACAGAAAATAGTCCATCTATTTCTTTCCATCATTGGCGTAGGATTACGTAGTCATGTTATGAGACACGACGTCGAGTCGCGGTTGTTTAGGATATTAGTCGTAGATTCCTACGACACGCCATTTCTATGGTAGGTCTTACGCGACGTCGCAAATTGTCACGATTCGATGTGACGTCGTATCGTATGTAAATGCTTTGGGCCTTGATTATTTAAATCTTTGTTTTTTTTCTTTAAGGTCTCGTTGGAGTGCTTCATTGCTGCCGGAATTTACGTCGTCTTTATCATCCTTTCCATAGTATGTATTTACGTGGCGAACATAAAACTTAAAAAACAAGCATTAAAATTTGCAGACGACGAAAACTTTTGTCTTCCAAAGAAGTTGTACTAAAGATACTGTATGTGTCCATAAACGTACATAATTATAACGTAAAGATGCGTGCCTCTCCACAAAATGGTCACTATTCAAGTATGAGCTCGCCTCAAATCGCGGTAAAAGCCTAATTCAGAATTGCGAGACCAGATATATACCTACTGGAAGAGATTATTCACGGCCCGTACAAAAATAACAACATTTGAAAGTAGAAAAAGAAATCAAGTAAGTAAACTTATTTTGAAGAGCAGATATAATGGAAAACATTTGTTACTATCAGCTTATCTGTACGACCAATTTATACTATCGTTGTTTTTGAAGACTAAATATGTGAATTTTTCTGTAATAATCTTCAGTGCAAAACTTATTAATTTAATTGGTATATTAGGGAACTAGCTTCTGCCCGCGACTTCGTACGCGAATCCTGTTGCTTATGCCAGCGACAACGGGGTCGTCAAAATCGAAGATCTGAAACGTCTGATGTCGAATTCTAAGAGCCCGGGGACGGGAAAATTACGGATCTTTCCCATCTGAGCAACACATACTGTTTGTTTTTTTTGCCAGTTAACAGCTTCACAAAAAGTACAATTTTGAACCATACCTCCAATGGCGGAATATGTGGCGTATTCAATCATAGGAGTATACGTAAATGCACTCCGTTCCTTATCAATCCAAGGAAGGTCGCTATGCTCTACGGCTGTATCTTGAGACACATCCGATTCTTCAGATGATATCGACATTCTGTTCAGAGAATGTCGAAGTCGATCAGAATTCAAACGTTCGTTGCGCTCTTCTTCTTGCCGTACTCCAGCTATTCTATCTCTCTCACTTGCTAACTTATGGACAATGTATGAAAATCTCGATCAGCAGTTAGTTGCGCATCACGTTCATCGTTCGTTTCAAAAGACCTGTTAGTAGGTGTGCGAATACACTGAGAACTCAAGCGTGATTCTGTATCGGTAAACGTCTCCGACTCGCGAGACAATGCGTGACGTTCACGAGCAGCGGTCAGTCGCACATCACGTTCCCCACTTGTCTCTAGAGATCTAGAAGTCGATGCGTAGATACGCTTGGAACTCAAGCGCAATTCTCTATCCGTGAACGTCTCAGACTCGCGAGACAATGTGTGACGTTCACAATCAGCGGTCGGTCGCGCATCTATTTTTCACTGGTCCCTAGAGACCTAGATGTAGATGCGTAAATACGCTGAGAACGCAGGCGTGCTTCGCGATCCGAAGAGGTTTTCACGGAGCAAGTTGCAGCCTGATGTTCTCGAACAGCATCAAGTCTCTCCTGACGCTCTTCGGTAGATTCTTGGGATCTTATGATCCTCAATCTATTAGCTCCTCTGGAGCAGGGAAACATTGGACCTCTTTCTAGGCATGGTAATACTTTTGTTGTGTAGATACCTGATCAATTAAAATCTAAGTGACTGCTCCCCTGCGTTACCGGGTAGGCAACCGAGTCACGAAGATAAATGGAAAAGGATATTATAAAATAATAAATGGGGGTTTTGGACAGTAAAGTCAAATTTTCAATGATATACCATCGTCATCGTAAATCAGTCTTAAACTGATACCGCTTTCACCGCGTGAAGGTACTCCCAGCTTATTTTATTTTATAATTATACAGTGAAATTAGTGATAGCTTTGCAATAATTTTCACATCTGATGTTTCTGATATTCGATTTTTTTAAAGTCAACAGGAAATGCCCATCAGACTGATCAACTTTTGCAAAGACGTCACTCCTATATGTGTTATGGTGTAGCTGGGCTCTTGGAGTTCCACTACAGGTGTTCCAGATCTTCGATTTTTATAAGTCAATAGAGAGTGCTCATCAGATTGAACAACTTTTGCTAAGAAGTCATTCCTATGTATTATGGTGTAGCTGGGCTCTTGAAGTTCCACAACAGGTGTTCCAGATCTTCAATCTAAGATAAATTATAGCCTATATGTTGCCCAGACTTAATATCTATACAACAAAGAAACATCATTCAAATCTGTCCAGTTGTTCCGAAGATTAGCGTGTACAAACAAACAGACAGAGTTTTTTTTTGGATTCGTGCTTTATTACTGTTTCTAAAACCCCCTCAATTAATATTTGTTAAATATATTTAATGTACACAGTTTTTTTTATTTTATTATATGTATAGATGTAAGTCTCCAAATTGACCCCATTTAGATGGTGATGATCTGATGATGGATTTGAAAGTGGATGAAAATGTCTGTCACAAGCCGTTTCGAGGTCGTGCTATAATATAAAATACAGATATTAGAATCATGTGCGTACCATTTGATATAATAACAAAATTTCTAACAATCACATGACCTAATTAAATTTCATATACTTTTCTTTAGTTTATCGATGACATTATATAGCTGGTAATGAATTATTGATCAGTTTACCTAATTTTAAATGGTTAAATTAAGATTTTCTATAATGCACATTTGAACTAATATTCAGTTAGTATAATATTTAGTCTAAATTGCAAAAACTGATTGGACTACAAACGCCTGTTAATTTTGGGTTCCCCCCGACCCCCCCCCTCTATTGTTGGTGAATCATTTGGGTTGGGTTAGGTTAGAACAGTGACCATTAGCGGAAATATACTATCTGTTATTATGCCATACACATATTATACACCCATTAGAATCTATACTAATATTATAAAGCTGAAGAGTTTGATTGGTTGAACGCGCTAATCTCAGGAATTTCTGGTTGGAATTGAACAATTATTTTATTAGATACCTAGTCCTAGTCCATTTATCGAGAAAGGTTATATAACATCGTGCTACGACCAATAAGCGCGAATCATAAATGAAAAATGTTGCAAAAACGTATTCCTTTTGTGAGCTTTTTCTCTCTCGCCACATAAGAGAGAAAAAGCTCGAAGCCAGAAAGCAGACGAAGTTGCGTGGATAGTATTAAATATAGCTCAGGGCTTTTGTATACATACACCTTGGTGAAGCACGGTCGCACTGTCTATCCTGCGTTTGCAGTAAGTTGAAAAAAACTAGTACTTACAAACTACCTACTATTGTCTAAGTACTAGTTTTTAAGTAATTCTGAAACCAATTATCAATAAACACTAGCTAAAGTAGTGGAAGAAACATCAATTGAAGTAAGGTAACAGGGCGTCCGATAGGTGCTACGAATTGTGATATTTTATGTGTTACCGTAAAATTGTACAACCCGTTGGATTGTAATACTCGTACAACTAGCGAGATTGGATACTCTCGAAAGATTGTCAAACGAACATACTGCTTATAATTTAACGCATTATTTTTCGGTAGAAGAACTACAACCTATCGAAGTGAAACCGTAATATTGTGAAATGTATGCGACAACATTCAACTCGCGCCGTGTGGAGGGCGGTGGTGGCGCGGAGGGGTCCCCCTTGCCCCATAGTACCACTCCCATGAAAAGATAATGCACCATTCCTGAGAAAAACCGATTAATGTAACCAAACCTCAAAACACTTTATATTAGCCTAAAAAGCGTATTCGACGAAGCCCAGCTACGCGGGGCTCTTATTTCTGTCGGCAGGGTTTCAAGGAATCTAACTAACTTAACGTCGGGGTGCCCCAAGTCCCGATAATAGGGGTAGAGATACTTCCGTCGCATGCATTTACATTTTTCTTATTTTGATTTGTAACTATTGATAATAACTACACACTTCTTCTTAAGAATTTCTCATAATTTATTATAAAATAAACTATTGTATGCTTTTTTAATTTTTGAAGTTTCATTTTTTTTACTGAAAGCTCGTAGCTAAATTATACTAACTGGTTTTTGGAGGTCAGGTAGGTAATCGCTCCTTGTAAATAGTGTCATCCTCTCCAGCACGACCATGGATGATTAATTTTAATGCGGTACATATTCATGAAAACATGTGTACTTTGTTGCACTAACGACTTTAAAAAATATACTCACATATTTTCACTGTTATAACATTGACACGACTACTAATATTGTAAAGAATACACTTGCTACTCACATTACATACAGTATTTTCGCAATACCAGACGCTTTTCCATTTAGTTTTGCATTTCATTCCACATCTCTCACTTGAAATTAAACATCTGAGAGTGATTGACACTGGCTTGGCAGCCACCATCAGGGATTTTTAATTTGTTTCATTGTCACTAGTACCATTAACTGTTCCGTCATGGAACTAGTGTTGTTTTTTTATAATCACTAGTTCCATTTTGAAAGAATCTGAAAAAAAGGAACTAGTGTTGTTCTTTTTGTTGACCTTTAAAAAAATGCACAAGTGCCTAATGTAGATCTAATGGTAAAAATAATCAACATCATCATTAACATCAGTTCCATTATTTTCAGATTCTTTCAAAATGGAACTAGTGATTAATTAAAACAAAAACCGCCTTATTATAAAAACTTCCATAAGTACTAGGATTAAACCAGAACTAAAAGGTCTAGGTTTAGTACGGTACTAACGTTAGTTCGTTCATTCGTATTACAAATCGAAGACCAAAACTAGTGCCAAAGAAAGTCTCTGGTCTTAACATTTTCCACAGATTATAAGCAACAAAATAATTAAACTATTCGTTCATTCGTTCATAGTTCTATGCGCCGTTCCTTTTTACAAAATGTTGTAAAGTAAATTAAAGAAAAAATATTTCATACGTTGACGTTTGACAATTTAGTACCATAGTTAAACTAGGGGTCACGATGGTCTAACTTTGGTACCATAGATAGTTCTAGGACTAGCGATAAAACCACATTAGTTCTATTATTTTAGATTCTTTCAAAATGGAACTAGTGATTAATAAAAACAAAAGTAGTTCCATCATGGAAGTGTTAATGTTATTAGTGGAACTAGTGAAAAAAAAATCAACACTATAATAGTTCCATTATTTTCAGATTCTTTCAAAATGGAACTATTAGTGATTATAATAAACACTGGTACTAGTGGCAGTCGCTAATTATTTAAAAATTGTAAAGATATCAAGGGTTTATAGGTGGCCAATGTGGAGAGAGTCACCCCAGCTTGGCTGTGGCCAAGCTCAAAAACTAGGGCACCTAGCGAAGATCTGTTTTTTATCCCATATTTTGTAGTCAATTAGTTGCAATTTTTCGTTATCAGATTTAATCGGGATATAAGGAGTTCAATAAGCAAGAGCAAGATCGAATGAACTCTTGTCATTCCATCTAGCTCTTGGACTATACCCGATTAAAATTAAAATCCCTAATGGTGGTAGCGGCAAAACACCAAGTTACCAAATTAAGGTGAAACATAAATAGAAGAAAAAAAAAATGTAAAGCATAATTTGTTTATTTTAATTATTATTCCGTTTCTTCTTTTTTGTTGCTTTATTTCACTTCCTCTAATTTTCTGTCGAAAGTTACAGTGCCAATGTTCACGCTTTTTATTTCTTCTTTGCTGACCTTCGCGTTTTCCTGAAAAATCATATCTTTTTACACGACTTTCCAAAACAGAGCATTATGTTTTGTAACGTAGCCTGACAACTATTCACGTGGCTCATGTAGCTCATGTTGAAGGAACTGGGACAGAAACCCATCCTGGTAAGACCACGATCAAGGACAAATGGTGTTACTTTATGAGGTCAAACTTAAATGGTTTCATTGTTATAGACTACTATTTTTAGGGGTCCAATACAGTGTTCTGTTGAAAATTTTGATGGCTATGGTGAAAACGCACCAAGAAAATTAACGGGACAGTCACTATAAGCAGATATAACCATGACAATTGGTAATTCATATTGGCTTCCTCCCTTCGTTCATCCAGAATGAGGTTCTTTTGGTTCCAAAGATGTTTGCTGATTCGGTATTTTCCTCATTTCCAATGCATCATCATGCTCATTTAAGCTAGGAAAAAGACGAAGCCGTAAAGAAGAAAGAAAAAGTCGTTTACGAGGTTCTTGTAATTTAAGACGCGAAAAAGTAAAATTTTGAAAACCAGGATGTAGGTTTTATAACTTCTCAATTTATATACTGAGAAGTGAAAAGCAGAAGGGCGTTTATTATTATTACAGCAACAGCAATGACATTTAAGCCGCAACAGGACCACGCTGCAATATACGCCCATTTACTTTATTTTGAACACATTGCAACGGACACTGGACAGACTCTGTCCATGGAGGCAGAAGGAAGTTACGGGAACTCTTCAATGGCTACAACCAGCAGAGATTTCTGTTTTACGTTTCTGTATTACTTGGACCAGCATTCTTAAAATAAAAAAGTGTTATTGAGCAATAATCCAGTATTTTAAACTACAGAGTACTTAAAATGAAAAGTAGCACGAAATGGTGAACATATTTGACTTCATTGCGTACCTAGCAGGTGACGGTGTTCCTCTTCTGACTTTCTGCGTTTCAAATAAAATAAAATAAGATTTGTAACTTGGAGAATTTAAGGAGTTTATAAGTATAAGTATTCAAGAATATGGTGCATATTCATACCTTCGTGCCTTTTTCCCAAAGGAGTTGACATAAGTTTCAGATCTCCATCAGTTGGGATTTTTACATACTACTTTTGCTTCGTCTACGTTTCTACATCAGGAAATGCACATACCCAGATAACCTATCAGTTATCTTTCTTAATAGCAATAGAGTAATGTGGTCACCTGTGTTGTATCCACCTCTTCGTTCTTGTCTGGTTGGGTTGGATTGATCCAGTAGTCTGCCAAAATCTGGGGTATTTTGACGCGCACCTTGAGTGGTGCTAGGATTTTCGTGATCAGCTTGCGGCAGTCGGTTGACACCTTCGGCTCACGTGGAAACGTCACTTTATTTTGCACTTGCTGTAGAGAAACAGAAAGTTAGACGTTTTTTGACGGTATGTAAGAATATCATGATTGTGATAATAAGACAACGACTCGTGGCTAAATAATAACTGCCGCACGGGCCGATCACCAAAGTTTAACTGGGTTTGCCTAGGTTGGTTCGTGGATGGGTGGTCATCCTTGTTCGAGTTTAATCCTTGCTTCGGAAATCAAGGTAGCTCACACAGGTGATAATGTGCTCGAGTTACGCGTTATGAACAGAAAGGTGAACCCAGTGCTCTCAAAACGTGAAGGAAAACATTGCAGGTCCGGCCGTCTCAGACGCAAAGATTCAACTGATACACCCATCAATGGTATGCACTGGGGCCCACATGGTTGATTTCGGCAGGTCACCCTTAATAGAGAGGAAACCTATGTCCCAGCAGCAATGTTCACAACATTGTATATGAGAATGAGAATCTGTACCTTTAACAATTGAGTGTAATTCGTGTCGTCAAAAGGCAACCTTCCATATACAATAGCGTAGAGCACCACCCCCATACTCCATATGTCAGAGTCTTGTGGTCTATAAGGAACTCCCTTCAGGATTTCAGGTGAAGCATATGCGTAACTTCCGCAGAAAGTCTCACTTAGCGCAAAAACACCATTCTTAGGCTTCATGTGACCTCTTGCAAATCCAAAATCAGACAGTTTTATGTTCAAGCCATGGTCCATAAGCAGATTCTCGCATTTTATGTCCCTGAAATTGTACGTGAGTCAGTTTTTGAATTTCTAGCTACAGATCTACAAGGTTGGCAAACATGTTTGAAAAGTATTGAAAACGCAGGATGGATCAGTCAGTTCCGATTTTAGAGGTTGTATCTGTTTCGGCGATCTCACGTATCGTCCTATGACTAACGGCAACCGGATAATTTTAGTGGCTAGTATTAAAGAAAGGCTATAAGTCAATCGTCTGGAGATATGACTAAAATCAGGATGTGAAAAACTAAAAAATAGACTGGAAGACAAAACCAAATTGTGACGGCCTTTACAGAGAGAGGATTTTTACATCCTGTCCTACTTAAATAATCTTATATGTTGTTTAAGTTATTTTACGAGGTTTTCCGTATGAAATATATACCTATGAACAACTCCTCGTTCATGGCAGTAGTCGACGGCTTCCACAAGCTGGCGGAACCAACGACGACCTCGAACTTCATCGATATGTTGATCCTTGCGTATTATGTCTAGGAGGCTGCCGTTTTCGGCATATTCCATCACAATATAGACCCTGGAAAACCCATTCATGTTAGGCAAAATGAAGCAAATATAAGTAAGTATTTTCAGGCTACGTTGAACTTCGTACGTATTACTAGTAAACTTGTGTGCGTGTCGGCAAACGAGATTATGTGCCGCTTATACATTCGTTGTATTGTCGTTTCAAATTTGAACAGAATTCGAAATGAAACTATCGTTCTGAGTCTAATTACTCTAAGCCGGAAAGCATGTTAGAGAGAGACCAAATATTGTAATACGTGATCGGTTCAAGCCAGTTTTCATTCTCTTATAATCACGATTAAAATAGATCTTCCTTAGTACCCATATTTGCAAATTTGCTCTTTAAATCAGATTACGAAAGTGTACAAATGTTACGGACTCTGGCTATGTAAGGTACGGTACGGTCTGGTACGGAAGGCTGAAGCCTTGAATTCACATTCACATTCACGCTTGAGCACTTCTAGACATCGGGCCTTCTAGTCTAGATAAAGGGCCACTCAGGCCAGTCTAGGTTGGCTTCAGTTTACAATTATTTATGGTTAAAAACTAAGGGTTTCTCAAAGGAGCCATCTCTGTAGTCACGAGAATTCGGAAAATTTTCACCGCGATGATAAAATTAAAACCGCGTGGAAATTGTTTCATAGAGTTTCTATCAAAGATAGCTCTTCGAGACCCCGATTCTGTTTCCCGTGTAAATGGATAAAACTAAGAGTACGTTTTGGAAAAACTCATTAATACTTTGACCGACCCGGAAAACGAATGCCAGATGCAATCGCGCGGCAACGAGATCATTCAGATTGATCGATCGATCAATAACTCCGCAACAGCCGGTAGCGGACTTTAGAAATTGGAGGTAAGTTGCCTCCGTGCTTCGGAAGACACGTTAAGCCAATGTCTTGCGCCTGATCTCGCTCCGATTTCTTCGGATTGCCGTGTCATATGAATTTAGAGACAAAGAGTGCACCTATATTTGAACACCCGTACACTATGACACTCTTATTGCTTTGGTTAGTGTGAGATTGGCCACCATGGCTCAGATTTGGGCGGAAGGACACATTTCTACGTTTTAGAATCAATCAAGGGTTACCTGTGAGTAGTTTCTATTGCTTGTAGAAATCGTATCAAGTTCTCATGTTTAAGACCTTTCACAACTTCTATTTCTCTAGGTAGAAACTTTTTCAAATAATCGCCTGGTGCTTGAAATTTGCTTATGATTTTGATTGCCACTTGACAGTTATGTCGGTCGCTGGTTGCAACCTACAATAGAATTTGAATGCTTCGTTAAACATAGACATCGGCGAGATGGGGAAACGACTTTACAGTCATCGTGGTTAAAACCTGGATGAGGCTTGCACAAAAGTGAAGATGGAAGGGAGTATTCGGGCTGTGGATGAAGAAAGTGATACACAGATGTTCCCTTTGCTTATTCTAGTACATAATGAAGGTCAGTTTGATATCCAAAGCGGTGTCTTGGAGAGATTTATCGACTAACTCACAATAAGTTTCGAAGAACATTCCAAAATATGAATGCTTTTGAGAAACCTAGTATGTTGGTTATAATTATACCCGATTCAAACTTCTTCACATTTACAGCTTTAACACAACGACACTGTCTGTTCCAATTCAAATACATTGATTGAGTAAGTATGTCAGGTCGAAATAACTACAGTGGAATTTTAATCTCCTAGTGCCCGGCCCGAATTTAGTGAATATTTCTTTTAGAAAAACACAGTACTATATTTTAGAACTTGGCAGGATTTCTCAAACGACTTCGTATGCGATGATATTTCGTGAGTATTTTTTACAAACACTGGTACCTTGACTGTGGCATAAGATCCAGACCCTATGGTACGTCCAAGTACATAGCCATGTGACTCGAGGACAGTTAGTTTTCTTTCAGCTTTAGCTTCTACACCACTATGCACATTCGTAGTGGGCTCTGTCGACATCTCGCCGAGGACATTTTCATTGGCTCTAACATCAGGTCCAGGCATATCACGGTAATGAACGTATATATAAAATTGAAGTTTATTAAAAGTCACATTATATTGAATTTTGCATCATTTTATTTTTCACATGATGATTTTTATTATATTGTACATGCTGTCAGTTTTGTCAAAACCGATGATTTTTTAATGACACGAGAACGTTGTTTCAAACAAAACTCTTTCCATAGATTATTTTTACATCGCCAGTACGATATTGACGTTATATAAATTAGGATGCATGGAATTATAAAGTAAATAGTTTTTGTAAGCTGTTTTGCTTAGTACCTATTTAGTTCCATGGTCTTTCTGAATGGTTATAATAAAATGTTGTCCATTGATTTTTCGTTTTTCTATGGTCAAAGCCTTTTTCCTTTAGTTTTTTCTAGGGTTTTTTCTTCAATGCTTTTTCCTTAAATAATATATGTTATACTTGCATAAATTACAAGCTCCGTTAATGTTAACAATACCTTTAAAAGTGGAACACCAAAAACAACCCCGAAGGTTGGGTAGTCTCAGGCTTGCAGCATCGGTGACACTAAAACGAATTTCCACGACACAAAAACCAACTCTGACAGAATTTCCTAGTTAAAACACTGATGGTCCGTCAACGTCCGAACAAAGAAAACAATTGCCGCGATAGTAACGTTGAATTGGTTAGTCGAGTGAATCGTATCGTGTGCGTCCATTCCACCTGCCTTTACACAGCTACACCCAGATTGGAACCTCAAACTCCATTCAAAACCTCTCTCTCGTGTATACCCAAACTCTCTGAAATCTCAAAGGTCACAGTAAAGTGGTCTGACGAAATATTCCATTCGATGACCTATTTTCGTACATCCTAAAGCTGATAAAGCTTTTTTCTCAGCAGATATTCTCCTGTCCCACCGTCTTTTGAACCGACTTCTTAATTGCGTATTCTGTTTGCTTGCGTACTGTTGCCTGAATAAACCATTGTTACTTCTTGAACTAAGGTGGACAAAAATAGCTACTTTTAGTAGCGTTCAGTTTTAATATTGCGCTTCACTGAACTTTAAGAAAGAGTTCGCAAGTGCCTAAATAGTAACAGACGCTCGGATTGATCATTAGGTTAAGCCGTGCTTGCCTGGTCTGTGGATGGGTGACCACCCTTACATAACGAGTTCCCTTCGTGCCTCGGAAAGCACGTTAAGCTGTTGGTCCCCGGCTGTCATTTGTCCATCTTTGACAGTCGTTACAGGTAGTCAGTGGCCCAAAAAGTCTGACAACCAGTTTTACCAAGTGGTTGCGTATTACCCAGTAGTAACTGGGTTGTGGAGTTCAGATAAGGCAGTCGCTCCATGTAACATACTGGTATTCAGCTGCATCCGGTTGTACTGGAAGCCGACCCCAACATAGTTGGGAAAAGGCTAAGCAGATGATGACTGAATTTTATGAAAGAATTGAATGAAAGTCTGTAGTGAGATGAGAAGTTATCTTAAAGGATTTTGAGCACACATAGTTTATGGCCTGGAATGACACATAGGATACTTTTTATCTCGGTAGTAAGATCCTGTGGGACAATTATCGTACTCCACGTGGGTGAACCGAGGGAATAAGCTGGTAACTAATATAATTGTAGCATAATGTCTGTCTGTAACTTATATTCTTAAAGCTCGTAGCAAATTCTTTAAAAAGTTGAAATTTGTTCATAAACAAGATAAAAGGTAAGGAGACGGCGTTCCCCATCTCCGCGTCTCCGCGAGGCGTCACATCAAACAATTAAGAGTTATCTCGGGAGTTAGGAACGCGACACGATATATCGTAGACTTGATTACTTTTTCTACTCGGCGAACTAATAAAAGTTGACCAACAGACCGGGAACTAACAAGTAAGTGTCATTTTTAATTGAAACTCCAGTTTTATGAAGTTATTGATGAATGGTTTTAACTGAGAACTTTGGACACAGATAAAATAAAAAAGACTCAAAGTACCCAAGAACCTTATTGTGAAAACCATGTCTAAGATTCCGTAAATAAGGAAAAAATGTTGTTAATCGGTCTAAAGTTCTTTGCACAGTAATTAAAAATCCATTAAAATTAGCCGGAAAAGGCGAAAATATCCGCAGAATGAGAGGTTAAAAATATCGCAGAGCGTTCGCTCCCTTCGATCTTAGACGTCAATAATGGACTTGGAAGCAAAAAGTTTAGCTTCGGGCAAGTTATCAATTGTATCTGCCAAGTTGAAGCAGAGTTTTTATTCATTTATTGCACGCAGAGCGCAAGGAAATGCTTAATGGTTATTCTCTTGGCCGCATTTGATATAAAAGCTGAACTATGTCGCTATCAGAGAACCTTTGTGGCTTTTTATTTGTTCTAAAAATTGCAATTTTTGCTAAGTTTGACGTCTGGGACGATGGAAATGGATTTGTGGAGTAATTCAAATGAAAATGTGTTTCGCCTTTTACAAAATGGATCATCATTCTGTTTATTGCAGACTTACTTATTTTGTCCATAATTTCGCACAGATACGGATTCGGGTTTTTTTTGCGTTATTGAACATCTGTTTTATTATTTTCATAAAGTGTGTGCACTAAAGGTGCTTTTAGTGTAGCATCTGCAGAGCATTCTATTAATATAAACGTACTCTTATAATTTCAACGCTAGATTTATCTTAATTACGTCAGTTTGTGCTGACGCCGCAAAATGGACAATTAAATCCATTGTTATTAAAGTTGAGCTGCATTTGTGTTGGGTGCAGGCGGGAGACAGGGCCATCCCGGAACTCAGTCGTGCCATTGTTTCTCTAAACGGTCCTCCACGAGCGTCCGTCGCAACTCACCTAGTTAGTTTTACGAGTTATCACCTGTTGGCTGGGGGGTCAGTGAAACTGTTGTTTGGTTTCGACTGTTATTAATTATTATATATGCTTTTAGTAGTATACAAATACAATAAAGGCTTACATAGCTTGAATTTAAATGCAGCATTCAGAGCAGAGCTTCTAATATCACACCACTATTAATCAGTAGTAGAAAAAATCTTGGCATAACCAAAGCAACATCGTTTCCAAATACTTCACCACATACGTTTGTAATACAAGGCAAAAATACTTTAAGATTACGCAGCGAGCGACGTAAATTCGTAAAGGTGATGTTAATGTGAATAATGGAAATAACTGGGGTTGTATTACATTCCTTTTTAAACACGGGGCAGGTAAACAGACAGGGGTCAGTAACACCTCTCGTCCCTTTTGTTATTTGTAGAATTTTAATAGAAAGGTTCACGTCATGAACCTGAGTCCTAACCGCTTGGCCACGACGCATACGATCGAGCGACACTCGTGTTGCGGCCGCGGCTGCACGGCAAACAAATTGAAAGAAGCTGCTTAGTGCACGCCATAAGTCATCGCGACGCGACTTGCAGGCGGTAGTCACTTAGGCGACGGATAGAGGGCGGTCATTCATTACTTGTGGCAATTTTCGCTTAAAGGCCCGTCTGGTTAGAGGATCTTCCTCTAACCAGACGGGTTTTGTCTGGTGGGCTACTGTTCGACAGTTTCAATGATGTTGCGGGTTTTTCTATTGCGCAATTTATACGCGCGCGTGCATAGGTGGCGCTGTAGAGCTTTTTCTTTTATGTTGGCTGGTAGTCTCACTACAAAAATATTGTGCAAGATTTAGCCACATTTTAGTGGAGAAACATGTTAATCTAATTAAACCCCTCGCAATTTTACACTGTGATATGTGGGAAAAAAATTGGTTGTCTGTAAAGTCGGTTTACGGACGATAGATTTACGTGATAACGTCATAATCATTATTTTATGTAATACAAACAGGTGGAACGTTACTATGGAACGTTACTATTTTTCATGAGTGTTGCTGGTATTATTAATTTATAAGACGTTATCACGTCAAAATTACGTGATATTTGCACTTCCCCCCAAAAAGTGATACAAGTCATGTGTACATGACACGTATCGCTTGTCGCATATCAGTTCGCAAGTCGGCTCACGTAAAGTCGTGGAAGGAGCGTAAATAATTCATTCATTTGTTTTGTCAAAATCATCTATGTAACATAGATTCACAATAATAACGGTTAAAACCGACAAAATCCGGGTTCACATGACACGTTTTGTCACAATTACCGTGACAATGTGCGTTATTACAATATCGACGGCTTATCCGGATTAACCGGTTCATAAATTAAAGTTATTGCGTTTCTGTTGAAGTTATGGCTGATAGTTTAGGGGCGTCCAATTTATTTTGTGACCGAAAATTTTCGAGTCGTTCGGGTTTACTGCAGAGTAGGTGAGGGTTAACTGCTCGCAGCAAGCGAGCTAGCAGATCCTTCTTGCACGATCACTGCATTGTAATAATGAGATAAAATCGAAAAAGCCTGTTTCAGTTCTCCGCTGGACAATAAGAATAAGAATAAGAATAATTAAGAATAATTTATTTAAAAAGTAGATATTACAAAAGTGTACATTTAGGTCCAGTAGTGTTATTTCTTAAACAATCATATAACTAGTGCTAGTAAGTAAAATTATAACAACAATATAATATTTAACAGTTGTAAGTAACGAAAATTTCGAATTCAAATGTTAGATAGCGACCATGGGGTCTAAAAGAGAAAGAAATAAACTAATATTTAACCTGATTAATAAATACTTTTTCCTTCTTTCCAAGCCTCTCCCATGCATTTCTTTATTTCCTCCGCATTCAGTGACGCAACCACCTTAGGAATTATCACAATTTTTCT
The DNA here is from genome assembly GCA_916618015.1 of Xestia c-nigrum. NCBI lineage: Eukaryota > Metazoa > Arthropoda > Insecta > Lepidoptera > Noctuidae > Xestia > Xestia c-nigrum. The sequence continues at coordinate 9,679,366 of OU745259.1, read as the reverse complement.
TCTATGTGTATTTGAGTGTTCACACAATTCAAGAAAAAATGATATATTTATTTTGAGCACTCCCTAGAAAATTACTCAAACTTTCTCCAGCGCTCAAAATAAAGCAAATTAGAGTGTTACTCTTAAAATTCTCAAATATACATAAAAGAAAAACTGTGAAAGGTCTGATATTCTGCTGATATGATGGTCGGTCGCGTAAGTCAGCAAGAAATATGTAGTAACTTACGCCCCACTGACGTCAGAGTAGCAGTCATCATCTGCCTAGCCTTTTCCCAACTACGTTGGGGTCGGCTTCCAGTCTAACCGGATGCAGTTCAATACCAGTATTTTACATGGATCGACTGCTTATCTGACCTCTACAACCCAATTAACACTGGGTAATACGACACCACTTGGTAAGACTGGTGTCAGACTTTTTGGGCCACTGACTACCTGTAACGACTGTGAAATATGGACAAATGACAGCCGGGAACAACAGCTTAACGTGCTTTCCGAGGCACGGAGGAAACTCGGTAGGTAAGGGTGGTCACTTATCCCCAGACAAACCTAGGCAAGCATGGCTTAACCTTAAGATCGACCCGAGTGGCTGATATTATTTAGCCACAAGCTCTGACGTCAGCGATGCAGTATGATGCTATATATTAGAACTCAATGTATACTCGTACGTGCGACCGACGTACGCGATCAACGTCAGCGTATAAGCTGGAATTCAGGCCTACACATGTCCGCTGGTCCATCTGGCTGGGAGCATCCCAGGCTACACTTGCCGATTATGCGGTCTACAGTCCCGGAATCGTTTGCTGTATAGGCGGTTCTTCAATAATTTGACTTCGATCTTATTTCGCCGTAACCACGATGCTTGAGTAAGTTGAAAAAATTTAAGGTGGAAAGACACTGACACTAAAACGTTTACTACGTCTTCAGTACAACATTCTAAACGCCCCATAAATCTTATCCCCACCACTCTTTCTAATATACATCAACGATATTGTAGAGGCGATCAGGAAAGATTGCATACTATTTGCTGATGACACGACAATAATGCTTAAGAGTGACACTGACAAAAATTTAGAAAATGAAATTGTCCAGGATATGGACAATGCAATCGGTTGGCTTGACAAAAATAACTTAAAAATAAATATGACGAAAACCAACATCATACAGTTTCAGACATACAATTCAAACATAAACAAACTTGACATTAATTATAATGATTCTAACTTGACAACTATCGATAATTGTGTATTTTTGGGTATAACGATCGACAAAAACTGCAATTGGAAAGCACACATAGAAAAAATTCTTGCAAAAATAGATCGTTTTATATTTGTCTTAAAAAGAATTAGACAAACGGTAAACCGTGATACTGCAATGCTGGCCTACCATGGCTATGTATCATCCTTACTTAGATACGGGATTATAATATGGGGTAACTCAGTCAATTTTGACAGAGTTTTTAAAGCTCAAAAAAAATGTATTCAAGCAATTTGTGGAGCTCACTTTTTAGACAGCTGTAAGCCAATCTTTTTAAAACTTAAAGTTCTACCTTTGCCGTGTTTATATGTTTTTGAAATTTGCGTTTTTGTTAAGCGAAATTACAATTTATTCGAAACGAACACTGACAGGCCAAATGGCCGAACACGGCATAAAGACAGACTTCGGTTGCCACGAATTAAACTTAAAAAAATTATGAAAAATGTATACTGCATGGCGATTATTATTTACAATCATTTACCAAATAATTTACAAGACCTACCACTGACATTGTTTAAAAAGATACTTTTCAATTTGCTGCTTATTAAAAAATATTACTCTGTTAAGGAATATTTAGAAGACAAGTCAATAGAATCTGAAAGTTGCATGTTGGAGTAATTGATGTGACTGTGAAAATATAATTTGCACGCCATGTTATGGCAGGATATGCTGTAACAAACCTACTGTAACACCTTATGTACCATGTTCTAGCAAATAAATGTTTTGATTTGATTTGATTTGATTAAAAAAAAAATTAACAGTATTTAAAACAACAGCTTTTTCTTTTACAAAATGCAATATTGTGGGTAGTTTTTCTCTAATATTGTATTGTAGTTCCTTATGGAAATTCCAGGTAACACTTAGATTGACCTGTTAATCGAACCCAACACCTTGTTTCGCAGTATCTAGAATAATCTTGTAAAAATAACTAGCTGCTACGAATGCCACTGTTCGTAGCCCGGTTACGTAGGTTTCGTAGCAGCTACGTGAAGTGCTACGTGAAATGCTACGTGAAGTACTACGTGAAGTGCTACGCTGTAATAGTGTAGGTATTGCAGTTTTTTAGTATAGTATTGCGGTCAAAATGTATGGATCAGCAGATTTATAAAAAAACTTTGTGGGGCGTTCAAAATGATGTATGCTAGACTTGATAGCCGTTTTATGGTTGATATCCCTTCCCACCCTGTATATTACTGGTATATTTACTACACTTCCCTTAGCATAAACATAATCATAATCTGCCTATAATGTTAGGTCTCCTCTCTATGAGAAAGAATGGGCCATAATCCACCACGCGGTCACATGTATTCGATTTTTTGGTTCTAGGAAATGCTGGTTTCCTCACGATGTTTTCCTTCACTGTTTCGAGAGCGGTGTGTCTAGGCAGATGATGATGAATCATCTGCCTTACCTTTTCCCAGCATTGTTGGGGTCGGCTTCCAGTCTAACCGGATGCAGCTGAATACCAATATTTTACATGAAGCGACTGCTTATCTGACCTCCGCAACCCAATCAACACTGGGTAATACGAAACGACTTGGTAAGACTGGTTGTCAGACTTTTTGGGCCACTGACTACCTACAACGACTGCCAAAGATGGACAAATGCCAGCCGGGACTAACAGCTTAACGTGCTTTCCGAGGCACGGACAGCAGTGGTGATGAAATAAAATACACAAAATAATGCGGCTGCCTGGTCTCGAACCCACAACTTACTTCTCGTAAGTCCAGTCTACACTATCTACACTAATATTATAATGAAGAAAAAATTGAATTTTGAATGTGTGTGTTTGTAATGAATAAACTCTAAAACTACTGTACCGATATCAAAAATTCTTCACCATTGGAAAGCTACATTCACCTTAAGTATTATAGGCTACATTTTATCTCCGTACTCCCACGAGAACGGGAACTACGCGGGTGAAACCGCGTGACGTCCGCTAGTATTTCATTTTTTGATGCAATTAACGAGATGTATATTCAGGCAGCTTTTTTTGTGTCCGGCTATTCAGTCCCACTGCTGGGCAAAAACTTCCTCCTTCATACCTTTCCATTTACTTTGTTTTTTCTTTTTTTCAGAATCGACTACAAACCATCACGTCAACTTTTTTTTGGCCCTGCCTCAGTGAAAGTCCTTTTTGTTTTTTTTTTAAAGTTTCCGCTTATTTAACTTAATTGGAATCAATTGTGGTTACATTATTATGGTTTTTAAAGAGTATTTACGGCAAGCTCTTAATAGGTCTGCGGTCGCTAATGCACAATTGTAGGCTTCCGAGTAAATTACATGTTGATTGTAATCAACACTGTTTGTTAACAGAACGGTGTTATTTTAAAGAGTTATAAAGTGGTTGAGTATATTTCCTATTGGGCTTAAACATAACGCAACATCATGGCAGTACCAAGTATACATATAGCACACCTATATTTATCCAAGGTTTCTTTAAGTCCCATTTTATACGGATCGCGCCTTTTGCCATCACCATCATCATTCCTCTACCCTTTTTTTTTTTTTTTTTTTTTAAGGATGGGAAATCATCAAATGACCCCCCCCACTCTAGGCGGAGCGGGAGGGAGTGTCAGACTCTTACTGACTAAAAACCATCCATGTTCCTTCCTCGCCTTTTACGTTCCGGGGCCGCGGTATCTCTTTCGAACAGGCCCGCAACCCCGGCATCATTCCTCTACCCTTATCCCCATATTTGGGGTCGACGCAGCATGTGTTTTTCTTCCATTCTTCTTTCTGTATTGCTCATAATTTCAGCAGGCACCTCCTTTCCAGACATATCATCCTTCAAACAGTCCATCTATTGTTTCTTTGGTCTTCCTCTACCTTTACTTCTGTCTTTTGCTATTAACCGGGCAGAAATCTGGTCTCCGGTCTGCTACTGAGAAATTCCTTGTAGAAAACCAAGTAACACTTACTCTGACCTTTTAATACAACCCAACACCTCGTTTCGCAGTATCCGAATTTGTTGCTACGAATGTAACCGTTCGTAGCCCGGTTTCGTAGGTTTCGTAGCAGCTACGTGAAGTGCTACGTAAAATGCTACGTGAAGTGCTACGTGTAATGCTACGTGAAGTGCTACGGGAAGTGCTACGCTGTGCTTCGTACTTTTCGAGACGCAGTCTTTAGATAATTAATAATAATAATAATAATAATAAATTTATTTCTTTCACAAAAACAGTACTTACAATAAATTACAAATAAAAAAGCTTTGATCAGCTGTTGTCGTACACAAAAGTTTTAGCATCTGAAGCCAAACTAGGCAGAACCTGTATATCGGCTTACAGCGCCATCCCCCTCGAGTTACATATCATATGATTTTTGTATGCTTGCTTTGAACAATACTTTTGAATGTTATGTAGGTACTCTTATATGAAACAATTATTATATTAGTGGTGTGAACCTCTCTTTGTATATTGTGGCTAGGTGAATGAGTGAATGTGAGAGGGTGTGTCTATAGTTCGGTGTGAGTGTGAAATGTGGTAGTGTATGAGTGACCATGTTAATGACAGATACCCTTTTATGAGTATAAAATAATGTATAAAAATATTTAACTTTTAACTGCTGTCTATCTTAGTACGGTTAGAAGCTGTTCGGTTTCGTCGTAAGTGAGGCTTTGTAGGTATTCCAACACTTTTCTCCTGCAACAATCTGTATTAAGTGGGTATATGTTAAGGACTTTATTAAGTTTGTTATAGATAAAAGGGCCGAGAGAGTTACTGAATTTTGTTACAAATTTGGTGTTAGATGTTCTATGTTTCTTAAAAACTGTGTAATTTCTGCGTTTATTCAACATCTGGGGGTCGTAAATTATTTGTGAGTGTTGCATTAGGATTATTTTTAATATGAATAACTGTCTCACTGTTAGTACTCCACACAATTGATAGAGTGCGGCAGTAGAGAAAAGTATTGGCTTAAAGGTGCTTACCTTAAGTATTGCACGTTGGGCAATCTCAATAGATTTGAGCGTCGTCTTTGGAGCACCTCCCCACACAGATATACAATATGTTATGAGTGACTGGCAGAGAGCAAAGTATATTCGTTTCAAGAAAGGAGGGTCGACGATGTGTCGTATATTTTTAAAGATATATATCAGTCTTCGAACCCGCCCCGTTAGAATTCTTATGTGTTCCTTAAAGTTAAGGTTCCTGTCGATAGTAACGCCCAAATATTTAGTTGATTCGACCCTCTCTATTTTAGAACATGAGCAGTTTCCATGAGGTGTACATTCGTGTGGAATAATGGCATAGGTGTGATCAATGTCCAAGTCTGGTCGAATACTAAAGCAAATGTATTTGGTTTTATCAATATTTAACGTTAAAACATTGTCATTTAGCCACTTTCTGACAGTGTTAAAACCAGACTGGGCAGCATCAAATACGTCTCTCCAGTTAACAGCTGAGAACAGGAGAGCAGTATCATCTGCAAAGGAAACGATTTCACCCTTGGTAAGTTTCAGGTTAGTAAGGTCGTTGATATAAACTAGAAATAAGGTTGGCCCTAAGATGCTGCCCTGAGGAACTCCATGTGTAACTGGGAGGTCAGTGCTGGTAACGTTTCCCACACGAACACATTGATAGCGATCAGTCAGGTAACTTTCAAAAAGTTTCAACTGCGTACCTCTGATGCCCAGTCTTTCCAGTTTAGCCAAGAGTACCGAAACAGAGATTGTATCAAAGGCCTTTGCTAAATCTAAGAAGATGGTCAGGCACTTCGTTTTTCCATCTAATTTATCACTGATGTAGCTTGTTAGCTTGTTTACAGCTTGTTCAGTAGATTTTCCGTTACGGAAACCGTATTGGTTTGGTGAGAGCAAGTTTTTACTTTCAAGATACCTTGTTAGTCTTACATTAATTATTCTCTCAAGGATCTTTGACAATGCTGGAAGTATGGATATGGGCCTATAGTTAGTGATGCAATCTCTGTCCCCACCCTTGTATATTGGGCAAACCTCAGACTTTTTTAAAGAATTTGGGAAAAAAATTATGTGAAACAAGGATCCTATTGAGGATGCCGTTATAAGGGGGTGCAGTAAGTAAAAAATTGATACAAGAAAGTGTCGTTAGTTCCATTTTTATAGGCTAAAGATAATTGTAGCGCTTTTGTCTCCTTTATTATTTTTTACAAATTATTTACATTTTTAAATGCTAATTTAAAAATAAATATAAAAACATTAAAAATATGGAAAAAATGTAGCCCTTCGGTATCGAGAACAGGGTCCAAGCTACCGGTAGTCAGGGTTCTAGAGAGTCCTGAACCTCATAACAAAACGAGCCGTGTCCAGGAGTACCGCTTTCTGAATCAAGCCCTTGATCCAGCTGCCAAGCAAGAGCCTCCTCAGATATTGATCGAGACTCTTGGCAATTAAGCCATGGGCTTTTTCACTTTATTATTATATAATAGCTGTTGCCTGCTACATTTTACTGAAAATGTTTGTAACAATAGACATGACGACAGTATCAAAAAAAATTAAATCGTTATATCTGTCAGTTAGAGGATTGGAAAATAATGGACACATATTTTTTGTTTTTCCGAATCTATGAATTTTTACAAAGATAAACCGGATGTAAACTCGGAAGTTGGGGCTCGAGACGTCAGAACTAGCTAAAAATTATACACAGGCGGGACGTATTGAGAATTTTAAAAGCGTCGTCAATCATCTTTGTCAATTTTGATTTGTGTGACAAATGAAAAAATACGGGTCAAATATTTGTTGATAATATAAATGACGGACTATTTTTTTTTTGTCGTTAACCCTATAATTCTTTATTCTAATTCCAAACTAAATTAAGTGAAGTACAACAATAGCCCATTTTACGAACCATCTAATAATATAACATGAACAAACACAGGGACATTAACAGGTATTGCAGGTGAGCCAACGCTTCATACATTCGGTCATTACCATTTATATGTCCGACAGAAACTAATTAAAATGGTCACAGACAATTAGCTGCGCTGCAATATTGGTGGAGGGGCCACTAATATATTATACAGTAATATTACGTTCCAATAATAAATGGAGATGGATTGTGTTACTACCTTTCGTGTTGACAGAATAGTTTGTTTTGACAGCTGTTGAAATATATTTTGGGTCAATGCCCTTTCCTTAATAACTCTTCGGCCGAACCAAAACAAATGGAGCATGTGTAACGTTTTTCATTAGAAAAACACTTTTTAGCAAAAATAAACCGACTTCTAAAAACACAAAAAAAGTGAAAAATAACTTTAGCTTCAGAAGTCGGTGACCTTTGTTTGATTGCTTATATTTTTGGTCACTGACTTCTGTAGCTAAAGTAATTTTTCAGTTGTTATGTTTTTAGAAGTCGGTTTTATTTTTTGCAAAAAAGTTTTTATTTTTTTCTTTTTAGTGGTACATAATATCGTCATCTTCACTGACAAGTTGCCTAAGGGCTGGTTTTTCAATCGCCAGTTAACTTTTATCCGAGGAATAACTTTGACATGTTGACAGTTTTTGTATGAATACTCTGCCAAGAAGTCAGATTTATTCTTTAGATAAAAGTTATCTATTGATTGAAAAATCAGCCCTAAATAAAATAGCTGTTCTCTTTATGACAGTTGTAAAACAGTCAAACAGGTGAAAAATTCCTTAAACACACAGATGGCAGCACTATCCATGAAAATTTTGTTTGACGCCAATGTATGCAAGTTTCACCTCCCTGTTCCAGTCTAACCAAATGCAGCTGAATATCCGTATTTTACATATAGCGACTTCCACACCCCAGTTAATACTAACTACTAGATAAAACAACCCTACACAGCAAGAATTTTTGTTTGCAATTAAAGATTGCATCAATGTTTCGTCTAGAGTGCTTTCAAGAGGGGTTCTACCGACCCCGCTGTTACAGAGTTAAGTAGCGTGAAGTTTGTGTGTTGATCTCTTGATATCAATTTAAATCGCTTTCTCAAGTACTGTGTAAATTTTCGCTTTGATATCCTTTATTAATGTTTTTGCTTTTAGGTGGTGGATATTTTGTAGTGTCATTATCTGCGAATGGTAGGGCTTAAAACATAACTGTGTTTTATATAAGATTTGTTTCAATTTAAATCTTTAAATTCTGTCAATGCGTTGGAAGACCTCCCACTAGGTGGACCGATGACCTGGTGAAGGTTGCGGGAATCCGTTGGATGCGAGTCGCAAGGGACCGGTCAATGTGGCGACACTTGGGGGAGGCCTATGTTCAGCAGTGGATGTATTTCGGCTGAAATGATGATGATGATGATGATGACTTTGTCATCACTTTCACCATCAATTTGTTGACTGCCTATTTGGTATAGTGGTAGCAAGCGCGACTGCTGAGAATAAGGTCCTGTGTTCAATCCCAGCTTGGGCAAATCCAGACGCTGTCGCTGCTTTTGAGAAAATCCTGATGGAAAATACCTAATATTACCTATTACTATGCCCGAGCCGGGAATCCAACCTGGGGCCAGAACAAAGATGCAGTTTATATATTGACTACTATAATAATATTATTAGTACGTAGGTACTTATCTCCTTTGTGCAATTTAAAAATATTCATAACACGATACATACAATAATATACATAACAAACTGTAGTAAAACTGAATTAGATATAATCAAGCCTACTTATCAAGTATTGTTTACAGCGCATAGTTCCTAGAATCAAAGCGTTTTGCGTTTAATTTAATTAATTAGCTCATTAAGAACGTTGTTAAGTAACATTTGCAGCAAATAGGTCTTTATTATGTTTCTCACTAACACTGATATTGTAACACTTGTTTCTATAGTCAAGTTAAAGTAATGACTGGAGCTTATGCAAATATTTGTATGCAATAGATAAGGATTTCAACAAAGTAAACCTTCAAAGAAAGCAAAGCTCAGAATTCTAACTTGAAATGACTAACTGAAAAATCGTATGAAACTGGTTATTTAAGATATTAATTTTGTTCTGTAGTGTACTATTTCTCAAAAGATTCGCTTAATTTTTTCTCATCAAAAGAAATTTCCTCGAACAACAACGAATATTAGAAAAAAAAACCGAATGAGAGATATACAACGATGAAAAAAAGTTCATACCCGCTTCTCATATTTATTTTTTTATTACAACGGTTATGCTCCAGTAACAGTAATTAATTAATTTCGAACGTATCATATAAACTACAGTTTCATTTAAATAGATATAAGAGAGCTACCCTAAAAATTACTTTTTTTCCAAAAAATTTACAGTCTCTGACCTTGGACGGACGGACAGACGGACATGACGAAACTATAAGAGTTCCGGGCCTTGTCTACGGAACCCTAAAAAGTACGAGAACCACATACCTTTGTAACTTACTTCATTCACGCTCAATATTTTGCGTATGGGCCATAATCCACCACGCGGGCCCAGTGCAGGTTGGTAGATGTCACATGTCTTCGAATTATAGGTTCTAGGACATGCCTGTTTCCTCACGATGTTTTCCTTCACCGTTTTTGAGAGCAGTGGTGATGAAATAAATTACACAAAGTAATGCTCCTGCCTGGGTTCGAACCCACGACTTACTGTTCGTAAGTCGGAGCTGCCACCACTATGCCTCCGCTGCTCTCAATTGGCATCTTATTCATAAATGATTTCATGCCAATTTTACAGGGAATTGTGTCATTGCACTACATATTATTTTTACCATCTTTTGTACCACATTCGCTGCAAACAAATACCTAATTAAGACTGCTTTTGGACTTCTATCTTCCAACTCTTAATTCAAAACTTAACATTCCGAATTCCAGAGTTAGGAATCAAGCGAGCGATTACAAAGTGATCAGTTATTAAGACAATGGTCCGACTTCAGAAGTCGAAGTCGATCGGCACTTAGAATTAGTTGAATTGATGTGATGAATCCACTAGTGTAAGCACATTTAGCTTGGCGCTGAGTAAGGATAGTTTATCGTTCTTGTAGATAACTGACTTGCTTAACTAACTGCATTAGAGGAATATTAGGTGTCTTGCAGGTATTAATACTTGTACCTGTACTTTGCATGTAAAATGCAGTACGAAAAACGCCTATAATGCTAAGACTTAAGAGCGCTGTCAATGACAAATTATACGGGACTGATTTGATTAGCATGATTTACTATATTCATCATCATTTGCCTAGCCTTTTCCAAACTGTGTTGGAATTGGCTTCTAGTCTAACCATATGCAGCTGTATGTACGTATTTTACATGAAGCGACTGCATATCTGACCTCCACGACACAGTTAGTACTAGAACCCCGACGATACGATACCCCTTGGTAAGGTTGGTTGTCAGACTTTCGACAGACGATTGACTGTATGCATGGCCGCAAAATGATATACCTACCTAGCTTTCGAGCAAGATTCCTTTCGCAATTTGTTCGCGTGGTAATTTTAAAGAGTTTGTGTAAGAACAAAAATGTTGCCTAGTTGTTATTCCAGTTGTATCTTTTTCTTTTCCAGATCTATTTTCTTTGTGATTTCCATCCAGATCCGTTCACCCGTTCTGGCGTGATTGACTTACAAACATCTTTATATTTTACTACATTTACATGTAGCAAAATGTCATCAGTCTTTTAACACCAACACATTCGGCTTTACTCGCGACACATCTACTAATTAACCGTAACACTTTAAAAGAAACAATTAATAAAATGAAAAGCTAATCAAGACCTATTAAAGTGCGCTCAGCGGCGCACCTGTACAAATTTGTGTTCCACATTAGCGACGGATGGCGACCATTAGTGAGCGAATATTAAATGACTTTTAAGTTTTTTTGTTACTTGTACTTTTTTTTTGTATGGTGTTCTGATCAGTACTGAAATGTATTTAGTAATTATTTTACATAGCATAATATGAGTTACCCAACCAGTCTTACCAAGGGGTATCGTATTACCCAGTATTAACTGGGTTGTGAAGGTCAGATAGGCAGTCGCTCCATGTAAAATACTGGTATTCAGCTGCATCCGGTTAGACTGGAAGCCGACCCCAACGTAGTTGGGAAAAGGCTAGGCAGATGATAATGAATATGAGTTTGGAGTTTCCTTGTGTGATCGAGTCAGCAATGAAGACATCCGCAAGAAAACCAAGGTCACCGACATTGCCAAACTTAAGTGGCAGTGGGCAGGGCACATTACTCGCAACACGGATGGCCGATAGGGTCGAAAAGTTCTGAAGGGGCGACCGCGAACCGGAACGCGGACCGGAGAGATCCGTAGGAAGATCTCCCACTAGGTGGACCGATGAGCTGATGATGATGAACATATGAGTGACAAGGCCGGGAGGGGACGTCCTAGAAGGACATGCACGTAACGTGAGATTCTAAAAAAAACGTAGAACTGCATGGTTAAATAAGTTCATAATATCCAAGTAATGCACATATTTGAACGAAATAACAAAAATAACTAACTTTTCAAGACTTCAGAATTTTCCTCAGCAAATAAGCTGATGTAGCCAGTAACTCCTGTAACAGACTGAAAGAAAAACACCTCGTATTGGAGTTATACCCGAGTAACTTTGCACAGTTAAGTGAAGGAAGTAGGTCAAAATAATACTCGTAAGAACGGGATTAACACCTTGTCACTAACTTAAGTAGTGGAGAAACTTTTCAACTTATTACGTTATGGCTCTATTTGGTCTTAGTATCGGAAAGTAAAAGAACAGCGGAGTATCTAAACTTTTTATGTGGAATTTAGCTTTATAGTTATATTTGTTGTAAACGTCTCGTAAACAAGAAGATTCTTCTTATACAAATATAAACGATGTTCACCAATCGATGTTCACAATAAATCATCATCTGCCTAGCCTTTTCCTAACTATGTTGGGGTCGTCTTCCAGTCTCATCGGATGCAGCTGAATACTAGTATTTTACATGGAGCGACTGCCTATCTGACCTCCACAACCCAGTTAATACTGGGTAATAAATAGGACACAACTTGGTAAGAGTAGTTGTAAGACTTTTTGGGCCAATGATTTCCTGTAACGACTGCCCAAGATGGACAAATGACAGCCGGGACCAATAGCTTAACGTGCTTTCCGAGGCACGGAGGAAACTCGGTATGTAAGGGTGGTCACTCGTCCACAGACCAACCTAGACAAGCACGGCTTAACCTCAAGATCGGATGGAGCGGCTGTTATTATTTAGCCAAGAGCTCCTCGATGTTCATTAGAAATGAATTTGAAAATATGCAAAAAGGACGAACAAAATACAAGCCATTCTCCTCATCTCGTTCACAATTACATGCAGACAGAATAAAACTTCTAAGCGCATGCGCATGCAGAGGGATTATTCCTCTCGGAATAATCCCTGCGCGGTCTTGGGCAATTCCTTTACTGATCGCGTATGCTCGAGCGTATCTTCGAGGACGCGTGAGCATTTTTTGTTAGGTTCAAGCAATTACGCACTTTATCGTAATAATTTTAAAGTTTATTTTCAAGTGCGTCAATAAAATCCTCACCGCTGCGCACCGTTTTGTCTGCGCAGAGCCTAAAAAAGATCACGTTATGTAGGAACTCACCAATGACCATCGACTGACGATTACTACACAAAATACCATAAAATTATGATACTTACAAACATCCGTTACATTATGATTTCGGTAATGATCTACCTATGTATAATAAGTATTTACCAAAAAAAATAATATGTAGTATTTCCACTATATGGTGTCCACGACACAAGCCTTGTTTAGTGTGGCACTAGATGGCGCTGTGGGTTAATGACCAGCGATATAAATTTATTTATTTAGACACGTCAGAACATGAACACCAATCGTCACAAAATGGTCGATAAATTGGCGCAAGTGTCGTAGTGGAAAAAAATGTTACTATATTGTAAGTAACTTGAGTAAGTAGTATCAAAAACAAATCATAGATGGCGTTTCATGTGGTTGATTTCTATTTTTAATACTCTTTTATTAGCTTTACATATAACTACTACAATTCAAAGAAATCTTAGATGTTAAGTTTGGTTTACAGGATCCACTTCCCGGATTCCGTTTGAGCTGAAATTGTGCATACTGGTGAGATAAGATGAAATGCACGGGAAATGCGTGGTTAGATACATGACGTCATTCCTAAATCTAATATGGCGGGCTCCTAAAGATGGCGGACTATTTTAATGCATGGCTAGATACATGAAGTCATTCCTAAATCCAATATGGCGAACTCCTAAAGATGGCGGACTAATTTAATGCATGGTTAGATACATGACGTCATTCCTAAATCCAATATGGCAGACTCATAAAGATGGTGGACTATTTTAACGTATGGTTAAATACATGATGTTAATCCTAAATCCAATATGGCGGACTCCTAAAGATGGCGGACTATTTTAATGCACGGTTAGATACATGACGACATTCATAAAACCAATATGGCGGACTCCTAAAGATGGTGGACTATTTTAATGCATGGTTAGATACATGACGTCATTCCTAAAACCAATATAGCAGACTCGTAAAGATGGCGGACTATTTTAATGCATGGTTAGATACATGACGTCATTCCTAAGTCCAATATGGCGGACTCATAAAGATAGCGGACTATTTTACATGTATTCCCATGATATCAGAAGAATACGCGAAGTAAAACGCTGTCACTTTAAACCATGTTTATTTAAAAACTGTAATAAGTATTTTATATGCAATTGAAAAAGATAGTGGTAACAAACTTACGCCTCGGTTTCTAATATATCTCTATGCCAAATTTCATCCAGATCCATTCGGCCGTTATGGCGTTAATGAGTAACAACCTTTGGCAATATGTATAGTTTTTATAAGTATATATTGACTTACTAATATGAGGAGCTCGTGGCTATATACCGAGTTTTCTCCGTGCCTCGGAAAGCACGTTAAGCACCAGCTTACACAACAAATGACAAATGACAAATGTCAGCCGGGACCAACAGGTCCCGGCTCTCATTTGTCCATCTTTGACAGTCGTTACAGGTAGTCGGTGGCCTAAAAAGTCTGACACCAGTCTTACCAAGTGGTATCGTATTTCCCCGTATTAACTGGGTTGTAGAGGTCAGATAGGCAGTCGCTCCATGTAAAATACTGGTATTCAGCTGCTTCCGGTTAGACTGGAAGCCAACCCTAACATAGTTAGTTAAAGGTTAGGAAAAGGCTAGGCAGATGATGATGATATTGACTTATAGTACCAAAATCCATAGAAAATATTTGTACAAATGAAATGATCTGAAAGCAATTACCAATTATTGTCGATCCGCAAAATAAAACGTATTATCTACACTAATATTATAAAGAGGAAAACTTTGTTTGTTTGTTTGTTTGTTTGTTTGGTTGTAATGAATAGGCTTAAAAACTACTGGACCGTTTTTAAAAATTCTTCCACCATTCGAAAGCTACATTATCCACGAGTAACATAGGATATATTTTATCCCCGTACTCCCACGGGAACGGGAATTACGCGTGTGAAACCGCGTGACGTCCGCTAGTATGTAATATTGCAAAAAATAATAACGAAAACTCAAGATTACAAAAACAGCAAAAACCTTTACTCATTCTGTAAACAGAAAATAGCGTTAAAAATAAGCGACAGCGGAAAATATAAATAAGCCAGCGTTAGCAGAAAAACTATTAGCTATTAAAAGTCGCTTAGCATGAAAACTAATTTTTAAACACGTAGGAGCTCAGACCCTCACTAGTGTAACGTCGCAGGATAATTGGAAAAAAGTATTTCTGCGAAATACCTAGAATGTTTAAAAAACAGCGGAATTTCTTAGGTTAGTGTCAAACAATGACGAAGAGTTCAATAATAAATTATTAGTTTAGGTTGTTAAGTTTACTTGCACTTGCAAGTAAAAAATATGTGACTTGCAATAAAATAGGTCTAAAGGAAGTTAAGATATGTAAAAGTTGCAGCCAATTCCTAATCTAAGATAACTGATACAAACGTTACGCATTTACTAATGCGCAGTTTCAGTCGAGCTCTGATCGATAAAAAAAATATAAGAACGATTGAATCTTATTAGATTTACGGATCAGCAAACAAGTTTCAAATCGTTCTAAACAACTTGAGCTTTTTGCAAAACATCTAGGCTTTTTACAAAAATACGATTTTATCATTATCCTGCGACATACATACGGGGAAAACTCATTTTATGGTGCGTGGGCGAAAAATCTTTTAATTAAATTGCTTTCGAAGGGATACAACTGAATTTTTAATCAGGTTTTAACTCATGCTAGTGAATGTTGTATTGTGTTACATGAAACATGTTCTTTATTCAAAGAATTTAATTATATGAGACCTGCAGAGTTCTATTTCAGTATATTCATATAGAAAATAAAATAACCTAAGTTCAGTTTTTCATTTCATATTAACATTTTAAAAATAAACACTAAACGTAAGTTTGCGTGCTAAAACAGAAATTGTAGCATATTTATAATGCGCATATGAGCAATGCCAAGAATAGCTAATAATTTTACAATGTAAATTGTTAGCTATTCTACAAGATAAAATAAACTCAGAATGATTTAAAAAATAATTATTCCTGGATTCGACAGTTTCTTCCAATTTATTTATTTTGTGTCGTGTAGGCGAACGTTAATTTTTAAGCGGCATTGTGTCACGATGTCCATCGCCCAGTCGAGTTATGATGATTGTAGTGGTTTTTTATGACTCCTACTTTATTAGGGAAAGTGGTGGCATAACGTCTCCGCCATTTTGTCGTGATGCGAGCTGTATCTTTTATAAGAACGCGGACATTTGCGGACAGGTTTATTACTTGTCCTTTTGTAAAACGAGGGTTATGTCCGAGTGTGGAATAAGCAGAAAAGATTTTACAGTAACTCCGTTTGGAAATGACTTTTCGCGCTGTCCAAACATGTTTCATATTGTGTAGGGTATACCACCATTTTTAAATGGCATTAGTCGTAACATGTATGTCGTCAAGTAAATTTCAGCGGTGATGGCAACTTTGAACCGGAGTCGCTGTAGGCAAATTGTCCGTTTAAAGAGGTCCAGTGACCAGGATCCTTAATAATGAGGGATCGATTGAAGAACTAGAAGAAGTCGTGAAAGCTTGACAGTCACATTGTGGTCTGATACTTCCATATGTGCTTATCTCGGCTGACTCTAAAACCCGCGGGACATATTGACCAGGATCACAAATACAGAATAAAACCTCGTTCAAACAGCTCTTCAAAGAAAGTACAGAGACGAGCAAAATATCAACAGGGATCCTATTAGTGTGAAGTTTGTCAAACACAGATAACAGTGTGGAGCCGCTGTGGTCGTGAGGACCACAAATCGAATGTAAAAGGGATGTTTGAACAGTATAATAATAGTGAGAGTTCAAGGACGGGCGGCGGGCGCCAATTTCAATATAAATATTATTGCAGTAGGAGGCTAAACGCAGGATAATATTTGCATATTTATAAGAGAGCAGCCCACAGCAAACATGGACAGAATTGGTTACGAGGTTGGTTTGTTTTTGACATAATGGGCCCTTTGTCGATGTAGGCTGTTCCTTACAGTCATTACTCAGGGCCGTATGAGGTTAGCATATTGGGGGTGTGCTCGTTACATAAGGCGTAGTAAATTGAAATTAATTGAAATCGAATTTAGCGGTGGATGGTTCGCAATTGTGTTGAGCTTGTATAGAATTACAATAGAGAGTTCTAATAAAGGGTTCAATTTTTGCAGACTTTGTATTTACTTGTACATTTTAAATTTGAGTTTGTGTATAGAAAAGTAACTGTACTTACATACTTACCATATTAGGTTATCCATAAAAAACGTAGCCAAGTGCAAATCGGAATAGCACACCTGTGTGTGCCACTCTGATTCGCACTTGGCTGCTTTTTTAAAATATTGATAATCAATAAAAAAAATATTTATATTCGTTAAAAATATTGTTACCATATTGTTTTGTGCTACGGAACCGTAGCACAAATCACTTTAATACAAAATATTAAGTGAGACGAAAGATGTAGTTCTAATTTTCACTACGTGCATGTGGCGCTATTTGCAAATTCGCGCCATTTTCATAGAAACGTCAATAAGATTGTTACGACTTTCCGACTGATAAACAATTTTATTATTTTATTTTATTACATTCGTCTACTCGTTTGTAAAAACCAACTTACCGCACTAGTATCATAAATAACTATTAAAAACATAACAGAAGCAATAATCAAAATAGAAGTATAACAACAGTCTCGGTATATGTGACGTACGACGGACGCGGATGGGCAGACCGCAGGGCGAAACTAAAGGGTGAAAATCAGCTCTTAACAAAGCCGAAAGGCACTTGTTTTCTACATCACTTCGATATTTTGTTTGTTCTACACCATACCTTCTAGTTGCGGAGATATTGGGGGTCAAAACAACTTTTTGAAAAGTTTTTTTTTTGTAAAACAAGTTTTTTTTGTAAGATTCTTACTTTAAATACATCTACGACCCCCGTACCATTTAATTCATCCATCACCACAATGTTTTGAGTGCGTAACACTGAGTTCTAGTTCTACCATAGAACATGATTTTTTACCCCAAAAAAAAGTCGTTTCCCAGCAATATTTTTTGCGTAAAGTACTGTTGCTGTTGCAGTATTTGCTGTCGCACTTGCTTTTTCCATACCCGGAGGAGGGTAAGAGGGGCGCGCCATGACAATCGCAATACTTACTTCGTGTATAGGGTAATAAGTATCAGCTAGAAATAATGTTGGTACCTAAAACATTATTTCCATACTATTCATGATTTTTATTTTTTTATTTAGCCTGTATTGTCCCACTGCTGGGCAAAGGCCTCCCCCATAGTCTTCCACTCCGCTCTACGTGCGGCTCTCTCAGGCCAATCTATCGCAAACGCTTCTAAGTCGTCACGCCAGCGTTTTCTAGGCCTCCCTCGGCGACGCTGCCCGTGTTCTAAAAAAAAAAAAAATTCATTTAATTATTGTATTGCATTATATTTACAGTTTATTGATTTCTGCTATAATCATTAATATGTAAACTGTGATTGTGTGTTGTATCTAAGTACCTTACCTATCCTTCCTACTAATATTATAAATGCGAAAGTTTGTGAGGATGGATGTATGTTTGTTACTCTTTCACGCAAAAACTACTGAACGGATTTGGATGAAATTTTGCACACAGACAGTTTATAACCTAGATTAACACATAGGATACTTTTTATCCCGGTAGTAAAATCCCATGGGACAATTATCAAACTTCACGCGGGCGAAGCCGCTGGCAGAAGCTAGTTATAAATAAATGTTTCTTATGATTTACTGACTGTTATTTTTTTATATTAGTTTGATGTACAGAATGCTTGGTTGACGGCTTCGTGATGAGGTTGTTTTCACCCTGTATATATGGGTTACGTATTAGCCGATGGCCACGAAACCCTAAAAAGTATTGTAAGTAAATAGGTATCATTTAGAAAAATAATCTGTATTACGTGACCGCAGAAACTTTTCTACGTAAAACTCATATTTCATTTTAGACTTAGAATAATAAACTAGTTTTTGTTCGAAGGTTAGGGGGCATGGCTACGGTCAATGTATCCTTGCGAAAGGCACTTTCATGTTAAATTAGACTCATTTGCAAATTATTTAGAAATTATAATTTATTTGGATTCAAGCACTCAATAGAGTTTTAGTTTAACCACGAGATTGGGTCGGCTAACTTTTCAGTCAATCAAAGTTTTAGTTATACTCGTATCTATACAAATGCATAAAATTGATGTGTGTGTATAACAGCTTTTTACTAAATGCATATGAAAGTATTATACGATACCTCATACTTATAACAAAAACACACTTAAAAATAAAACGTGTGCGTCTCGGGACGCTCGACAGAAGTGATAACTTAAACTTATCTAAGTTGAACTACTTAATATTGAAATTGTTTCGAAATAAACAAAATAGTGACGTTCGTTCAGATTTTGGTTACGCGCCAAAAGATAAATGATAAATGATATTTATTCAGCAAGTAAGTTTTCTCAAACACTTTTACACGTCATTTTTTTTAAACTAAATGGGGCCGATGTTTCGTACCTGACTACTCTGAGAAGAAACAGCCGAAACAAACTCAGAGGTCATAGTCTCTTTTGAAGTCCAGACAATCTTTCTTAATTCACATGAGGACTATGCAGATAAGTGTCTGAGATGGTCTTTTGAAGAAAAAACCACACAGATTTGAGTGGACCTGTCCAGTCAGTGCAAGCATTTGTCAGTTATCGTGTAGCTCGACTTATAAATCAAGGAGCTCAACGAAACGACGAACAATACCAAAGAAAGGACATCAGGGTAGGTCGAAAGATCCTTGAACAGTCAAAATATCCACATGATACTATACAATATACACAATAAATCAAACACAGATGTTTTTCACAATTAAAAGATATTTAAAAGTGAGTTCTGCGTTTTTTTTCGGTTTTTAGACATGTGTCAAAATAAAAAGTATTCATCAACATCACCATCGCCAAAATAATTTTCTACCCCTTTTTAACCCCCCGTTAGGCAAGAATTTCAAGTTTCAGATCTCTACGATCAGCGGTTTAGGCTGAGCGTTGATCCGTCAGTCAGTCATTCAGGAACTACTTCGTTCCCGAATTATTGATCGATTTTGATGATTAGGGATCACAAACGATCTTTAAAAGACTTCGATGGATTGGCGGTACCTCCTGTACTACGTATATCTATAAACTGAAACAAATCTGATTGTCTTTTGTTTTATATACCTACGGGGTGTAAACAGACTGTTCACAGAGTTGTCAACCAAGCATTTTGTACATACATACTCTACGCAATTTTTTTACGGGGAAAGGCTTTTTCAACCGACTTCCAAAAAGAGGAGGTTCTCAATTTGTCTGTATTTTTGTTTGAAAAATCATTTTTTTTCGGGACTCTATGTAACGCACTGTGCTAAGAGATGGATTGAATATGGTCGTGAAGGTGTTTATAGTAAAAATCTAACGTTAAAAACACGTTTTTTTTTTTCTAAATATTGTGAATAACTTGGATCTTTGACCCCCAAAATCTCCGTAACTAAAGGGTTCCCAGGTTATAAACTAGAAAAAAAGAGTGCAATGATGGGCAACTACAGTACTTTCTCAAGTTATTATGCCCTGTGACTGTGACTGTAGCTTTGCTTTTTAGGGTGCCGTTGCCAAAAGGTATCGTTGTCAAATGGCAAAAAAAACGGAACCCTTATAGATTCGTCATGTCTGTCTGTCTGTCTGTCCGTCCGTATGTCACAGCCACTTTATTCTGAAACTATACGAGCTATGCTCTTGAAACTTGGTAAGTAGATGTATTCTGTAAACCGCATTAAGGTTTTCACACAAAAATAGAAAAAAAAAACAAAACATTTTTGGGGTTCCCCATACTTAGAACTGAAACTAAAAAAAAACATCAAACCCATACGTGTGGGGTATCTATGGACAGGCCTTTAAAAATGATATCGAGGTTTCTAATGTCATCTTTTTCTAAACTGAATAGTTTGCGCGTCAGGCACTTCCAAAGTGGTAAAATGTGCGTAACTTCTAAAAGTGAATGGTAAAACTAAAAAAAATGTATGATGTAAACTACCACCGAAAATTGGTTTGAACGAGATCTAGTAAGTAGTTTTTTTTTGATACGTCATTTTTTTTTGTATTTTTGACATTCAAAAGTTATGATTTAATTGAAACAAATGCTTTGAGTTTGAGTTTGAACAAGTGCCTTTCGGCTTCGTATGCGAGCCTCATCTAGCATTCAAACTTACTTAGAAAACAAACAGCATCAAATCTTTCTATTTAAACACATATCTATATGTATATCTATGTATAAAATGAATGGCACAATATGTCTGTACGTACGTGATACGTCGCGACGCTGCGTCAGTCAGGTCATTTATCTTAACGTTTTTATTAAATGAATTATTCAAGTTGTTTCTACGTATGTGAATCTGGGGGCACGGCAGTGCCCCCGCCAAGTCGAGCGCGAAGCAAACACTGCCGTACCATCCTTTACTGGAACCATTTTGCCGCATTTTTAGGCCCCTATTTGAGAACCTCTGGATAAGACCAGAACGCAGAAATTTTCGTTATCTAGTAAGCCATAATCACATACTTAAAATCTAAAATTTCAAGTCTGTAGGTCATTAAGTTCCGAAATTAAGCGAAAGCAAAATTTCGCATTTATGACACTCACTCACTCACTTATGATCATCAAAATAGAACTAGTTCCCATAAACTCAGAGAGTTGAAATTTGGTACAGAGTTAGGGTTTAATGGCCACATAAAGGGAAATCTATAAAAAATAGGATAATCGAAGATCTGGAGTACCTGGCGACCCTGATTAGAAAACACAAGAGCCCAACCAAACTATTAGAGAGATCGACATACCGCCTTTGCAAAAAACATTCAACTTAGTGGGCCGCTTCATTTGATGTCAAAAATCGAAGGTCTGAAGTATCTGATGAAGAACCCTCAGCTGGTCTCAGCTGTATTAGAGACTAGCTTCTGCCCACGACTTCGTTCGCGTAAATTTCCCGCTTGCAACATTTCTTATTGCTGCTCCGCTGCTATTGGTCACAGCGTGATATTATATAATCAACTTTCATTCTGCAGCGTTAGCTCAGCTGCAATACGGGTTGGCGGGCGCGCGACTGGGTTACAGTAGGTCCCTACCTGGCACCTTCACATTCCTTAGACATGGATGACTCGGACTGACTAGGGCTCTTCTTTTAATACAGGACTCCGCCACAAGAACAGCCGACGGTTACTTGGCACTTTCTGCTCTTACCAACAGCGAGCTCCCACCAAGACCATTCCCTAACCTTCCCCCAGATCAGAATATTTCATAATAAGTGTAATTGAATCAAATGTGGAGCACTCAATCTCAAGAAAAAACTGCAAATGCACCCTTCACCAATTTAATTAATGTATGATAATGACCATTTAATACGAAAGCATCGTACGAAACTGACTGCACGCTCATCATTCATACTTTATTAAAACAAATGACCACAATTTATCATAATTTATGTTAAAAAGCGCGAATTTAAAACAACACTGTTGTACCAATACTAAGAAACATTGCGACCAATTTGAAAAAGAACGAACCATGACATTTGTTGAGTTTAAAATTCATGTTTTGCATTCTTGAAATAAATTCCGTCGCTCCCGCCAAATATTGGAGTGTCACAAGTGAAATTATTCGTGAAATTCAGCACTACATTTACACCTGGCATGGCCGTTTATGCTTGACCGCCCACCCCTCCCTCAGGTACATTACTCTTGGTACTGAAGTAAGGTTTTGGTATGTGATGTGAGGGGTCTTGGTGTCTTGGTTGTATTGTTCAGTTAACGCTGGTGGCTAAGGAGGTGGCATTCGACGATGTCACCCTGAGGTGGCTGCGCTCGAATTCTAGAGACGTTTGTTGCGTTCTCAACGTCTATTCATTTTGATTACCGTAATAGATATTAGGGCACCTTTGGATAACATATGTTTTCACATTGTTGTATAACAATTTAAACTCTTGGTTCGAGGGTACTCTAAATTTAATTTTTTTGAAGAAAAAATGGTGATTTGCTTCTTATACTACAACTTTTGCTTAACATGAATTTAAAAGCGATCTCTATTTTTACGTAGTAACTTACTTTTTTCAGGACTTGTTACAATAAACGTCCAAAAACACGTAAACTCACTTGCGACCATAATGAAATAACTCGAAAAATATGAAATACAGGATAGTGTTTTATTTTCAAATTTAAACTAAAAATATTTTATCATACTTTTATAAAAAAAATATAAGTTTTAATTTATAATTTACGTTCGTTAATTTTATATTCAACTGCAAACCAAATCGAAAATTCTATTTTTTTTTTCAAGTTATGTGATCCTTGACACAAACGAGTACGGTACGGTATATTAGAATTTCTAGACGCAGACAGTGGTGTCGATTCTGTTGTGCACAAACTAAACTTAATTTAGGCTATTGCTATCTTTTTCTGTCTAATAAAACGAGAAAGAGACGGACGTAATTTAGAGCTGTCAAATTTAATTCGAACTAATATTTCCATACAAATGAAGGGTGCACGTAAAAACATGTCAACTAAAAATACGGTGAAGCGCAAAGCATAAACTAGTTTGACATCTCTAACTTAGTTGATAGCTATTGCCGTCCTTTTCTCGCACTGCCTTTTAGTAAAAGATGGCAATAGCCTAAATTAAGTTTGTGCACAACAGAATCGACACCATTGGTTGACTCGTTTCATTTAACAAAAATCCAGTCTCATCAAATTCAACCACCCATACCATACGCCAACATCGTCCATCACCAATTTTTATTTCAACAAAACCAGTCATCCATTTTAACTTTAAATATATTACTAGTTAGTTATAGTAACCATTAATGTCGCCATATTTCCGTTAATAAAAAGCAACAGAACACCGGAACAAATCGTCGAATCCCCAGCGATTTAGGGCGTGCAAAATTTAACATAGTAATTTATTTTTATGTGTCTGACGGACGATCCCTTGGCTTCACTTCGTCTCGGGGATTGGGGATTAAATAATCACATCACTGGCAACATTGTTTATCTCTGTTGGCACAGATATTGTTAAAATTGTGGCTTAAATGGCACACCTTTTGTTTTTCGTGTTTATTTTGAGTGAGAGAGAAAATAGATTATTATTTGATGACGACTCGAATGGCATAGTGGGAGTGAGGCTGCCTTACGTTCATAGGGTCCTGGGTTCGAATCCCGGTAGGAGCAAATGTTTGAGTGATGAGCATGGACATTTGTTTCCGAGTCATGGATGTTTATATGTATAATAAGTATGTATTTACAAACAAAAAAGTATATATGTAGTATATCAACTATCTGGTGTCCACGACACAAGCCTTGCTTAGTGTGGCACTAGATGGCGCTGTGTGTTTATGTCCAGCGATATTTATTTATTTATTTAGTTCTGAGGTAGGTGTCACATTCAAGTCTAAATATGGTTTTAGTTTTTGTTCACAGTTGATTAAATTGCGAAGGTCAGGGACTTCGTTTGAAAAGCGTTTATAATATGATAAATTTAATTGAATGACATTTATTGAAACTGATTATATCCCCAATTAATATTGACATGCATGTACCTATTTCTTAATATTGATTTTATTACGAATGTGAAAGTTAACATAATTTTATAAAATTCTACCACTAGAAGATATCTTAAAAGTTGAACTAGTGTTAAAGTACCTAAAGATAATGTTAATTAAAATTATATATTTGTACGCCTCTGGGCAAAACATAGAGGATCTACCTATCTGTATCATCATTATTATAATTTGACCTATGTTTACAAATAAAGCATTCTGATTCTGATTCTGACTTATGACTTTTTCGGATTCTTGTGCGTTTTGTATAATTATTTATCAACTGCTTCGGTGAAGGAAAACTTCGTCAGGAAACCAGCATGGAAAGCCATGACCCATGGGCAGCATACAAAACTTTAACACCAGGTGAGGCACAAAACACATGCTAAAACAAAAGACAGCATCGCCTTTGTACGTACAGTCAGTAAAACAGTTAGATTTACAGGCTATAGCAATCTTCTTACTACTGTAATAAATGGAAAAGGGTTATAATCAATCTGTTTGCAATTTCATCCAAATCCATTCAGTAGTTTCTTCGTGAAAGAATAACAAAAATCGATCTTTTCAGATTTTTACATTTATTATAGTCGAAAGAAGATTACTAGCCTGCATACTTAACTGTTTTGCTGACTGTACCTATTTTTCTGTTCCTTTCTTTTTTTCTGTCTTATGTTCTGTTAAATTAGAAAAAATGCGAGGCAGTCTTTGGGAAAACTGATAGAAGTGAACATTAAGTAATCTATATCTGCTACGGGTTGTACCCGCGCACGCCTAAGTTGTGCTACGCCGTAGCGGATCGGCTTCGAGTGCTACGAAGCGTTAGGTGACGATCACGCGAGTTCGAGAAGAAGTTTTCACTTCAATAAATAAAGTAGGTAGAATGAGAGCAGTTCATATCTTTTACATATTAAAAATATCTCTCTCCAGCTTACTATACCCGTAGTCGTTTTCAGCCCATATGTCAAAGAATCTTCCATACTTTACGATAATCTCCAACATTTATCGCTATCTACAAGAGCCCAAAAACTAGTCACCTACGCATAATAATTCATCTCCTGATAGCCTTATTTGTTACCCTAATAATTCCTTCCTTTTCACCGAGGTTTAAAAAGTTATCACAAAAAAGGTCTATTGAATATCGCTTAGAAGTCAGCACATTTTATAGGACTAAAACGATAAACTTTTTTCATTTTCACAAAAGGATAGGGACTTAAGAAAATATTTTATGCTTCCAAGGTGTCACTATTATAGTGCCTTGTCGATAATAACAGATTAAAAGTATTTAAGAGAAGGGAAGACGATTCAAAGTTCCTGATATTATGCTGCAAGAAATACAAAACTCTTTTTTAGGGTTCTGTTGCCAAATGGCAAAAAACGGAACCCTTATAGGTTCGTCATGTCTGTCTGTCCGTATGTCACAGCCTTTTTTTCCGAAACTATAAGAACTATGCTGTTGAAACTTGGTAAGTAGATGTGTGAACCGCATTAAGATTTTCACACAAAATTAGAAAAAAAAAACAATAAATTTAGGGGGTTCCCCTTAAATAGAACTGAAACTCAATTTTTTTTTCATCAAACCCATACGTGTGGGGTATCTATGGATAGGTCTTCAAAAATGATATTGATTGTACTAGCATTTACCCGCGACTTTTTTTGCAGTAATATAGAATTTGACAAGCAATTCGGGTGTACTCTGCTTGTTATAGTAGAATTCAATCATGATTCGATCGATTCGTGGCGCCTTCTATGATTGACAGTGAGGGTCGAGAAGTTGAAGTCGCGCCACAACACGAATTTTAAATCGTTCGTGGTGCGAGTTCCGACTTATGATATTGAGACCTTCCTCAAGGAAGAGTTTTGGCCGAAAGGTGTCGTGTATTTCGCGGAAGGCTACGCGACACCACGCAGCACGACATGACGCCGTCTCTTCGTGTTCTGTAGTAGTTTTATTTATGTTTTTGTGGTTTTTAATAAATATGTATGTTAGTCTGTAAGGTATATGTAATATGGGTCTTTTGTTACCCGAATTAAATGATATTATTATTATTGCTGTTTTCCTTGGGAACTGTACTTTTTTTCGGGATGAAAGTACCCTACGTCCGTTTTTGTACACTGGACAACGTATTATAGGAAATTTCATGATGATCGGTTCAGTGGTTTTAGCGCGAAAAGGTTACACACAAACTTAATTTATTATTTTGCTAATGCTAATTTTTTAGGCTTTTTCAGAAGCCCACTAGACGAACCAAGGTTTATTCGATAAAACAGTTTTGACACTTGGAGCCCTCGGGAACTTATAGCGCGTTAAAATATTTATGTGGACTTAAATTAATTTGTAAAGGTAAACCCGTTTAGTGGTCACTATGTAGTGGTTTTTTGGTTGAATTGTGATATTGTGTAACTATTTTATTTTTGATATTTGCAATTTTCTAAAAACCATTTTACGCTTTGATCTATAAATGGAGTTATATTCCTATCATTACTAATATTAGTAGTGCTGAAGAGTTTGTTTGGTTAAATTCAAATTTTCTTACGTTTTTTGCACCTAGCACTGCCCTGCAACGCAAAAAAAACGTAAGAAAAATTGAATTTTGCGGGCTACCCTAACGCTTTCAAGTCATTCGACTAAACAAACTCTTCAGCATTATAATGTTAGTTAAGATAGGAATTCAACACCTTAAATACTATTTTCCAACACTATTTTTCTAATGTCGGATAGCTAATTTATCGAGGAAGACTATTATAACATCACACTACGACCAATAGGAGCTGAACATCAATGAAAAATGTCACATAAACGGAGAAAATAAAGTAGCTATTTTCATAATAATTTTACGAAGACGAAGACCAAAGGCACCAGTTTGCAGCTAACTATACTATCAAGGATTAAACATAATAAACCAAACGGTTTACACAATCAACAACTGAACTGAATCCTGGCTTATTCAAAACGAGCAGAAACTAACAAATATTTTTTTTATCCTCGAGATTTACAGCATTAAAAAAATACAATCCAACTGCAATCAGAGCCCACTGTTTACTTTATGGCGTTACATTTTTGAGTATTCCTTCTTGTTTGCCGAATTTAAATTAACCCGTATAATATTTCGATAAAACCGTTAACTGTCAACATTTTATTATTTACGGTTGAATTTTATCATCAATCCTCACCATGGTAGGGTTATCAACGGTGCCATGTCCAGATATTTTATACCTTTAGAGCTCATATTTTAAATATGGCTGCGATTTGATTTACAGTGCATATCGTTCGATATCCGCATACCAATGTTTGGTGTAAAATAAATCGCAGCGATCAGTTTTTATCTCTTGCATTTTCAGTAATGACTGTCTAGTCGATATGTAACATCATGCTTGTTATACTTGAAAGCTTAAGCAGAGGTATTCCTATAGTATCTACACCTGGTTTAAGTCCCTCTTTCTACTGAATATTTTCAGCTATATTTAATTTCATTTTACGAAGAACATAACAGGAGGAGACCGTAGCTACGAGTAAATAATAACAGTCCCTTGGGCTGATCTTAAGGTTAAGCCATGCTTGCCTAGGTAGGTCTATGGATCCGTACGAGTTTTCTCTCTGCCTCGGAAAGCACGTTAAGCTGTCATTTTGTCCATCTTTGGCAGTCGTTACAGGTAGTCAGTGGCCCAAAAAGTCTGACAACCAGTTTTGACAAGTGGTATCGTATTACCCCGTATTAACTGGGTTTTGGAGGTCAGATAGGCAGTCGCTCCATGTAAAATACTGGTATTCAGCTGCATCCGGTTAACTGGAAACAAACCCCAACATAGTTGGAAAAAGGCTAGGCAGATGATGATGTATAGAATATAACAGCCCTTCAACATCGCTGGCACTTTTGTGAAACCTGCAGCTGTGCTACAGCCTAGTGCCATTATGTTGCTTATCGACTGCTTTACCTCTATCTTTCCCTTTGTGTAATACAACAATGCGATCGACTCAATTTTGCATCAAGACACGTTAAATATTCCATTTTCAAAACCTGTAGAAGTAGAACTTAGGAAGAACACAATAGATATGTGTGCTTGGAAGACGGTTTCCGGAACTTTGAAAGCATATTATAACGATAAAATAAAGCTGTACACTAAAAAAATAGATATAATAGGCACACACAATAAAACAACATTTTTCTATATTCAAAACACTGAATCTTTTTTCGTGTCTTCCAGTGCACAGTTTCAGTAACCCGGCTTTCGTTACAGCCATGCTTCGTTCAATTGAAGCCAGCTAATGAGTAACTGTCATTATCTGTTTGTGTTGCGTGTCTTACATTATTTGTACCATAAAAAGCTCAGAAGCTTAAATGAAAATGTCGTCTAATCCAACCAACCATCGTACGTCCAGCTATTTTCGTATGATGTGCAGACAGATAAACTTGTAGCGGCACTACAAAAGTACTACAGCAACATAGTACAATAAAAAATTGTGTGGTACAACATAGTACAACCAAAATTTGTGTGGTATACTACAACAAAAAAAAACTCGACTACTGAACAATAACGCTCTAATTAAAATCGGGCTTTACGAGTTAAAATCGATTCCACCTATTGTTGAAGTCGGTTGAAATGTAGCTTATGTAACCCTGGCCATAGATAGGTAACCTGTATAAGCTCGCATTTTTTTAAGATTCCAATTGATTTCAGTCACCAGGACAACGAATCGATCGGGGTTGCGGGCCTGTTCGAAAGAGATACCGCGGCCCCGGAACATAAAGGGCGAGGAAGGAATATGGATAGGTTTTAGTCAGTAAAAGTCTGACACTCCCTCCAACTCTGCCCAGAGTGGGAGAAGTTATTTGATGATTTCCCATCCAAAGAAAAAAAAGGACAACGAATCGATTGACACCTTATTTATCATAATCGGTTGAATAGTTTAGGCGCTACGGTGTACGTGAATACAAACATACATAGACTGCTATACTCATAACCTTTTGCTGTGGCTTCACCGTAGTCGGGTAAAAAGTACACATCGGCCATGTAATCCACAAGTGAAGAAAAAATCCTAAATCGTGCAGTTAAAGTTATCCGTGACTTAAAACTATTAAGGTCCATTTTCACCGAAAAGATAACGGTCTGATTATCTAAAAACAGATGTCACAGTGACATGTTCCCATACAAAAATGCGTTTTAAACAGCTGTTTTATGTAATCAGACTGTCATCTTTTTGGTCTGATTATCTAAAAACAGCTGTTTAAGGGACACCTTCACCTACAAAAATGTGTTTTAAACAGCTGTTTTTAGAAAATCAGACCGTCATCTTTTTGGTAAACATGAACAAAAAACAAACTTGAAAACAACCGTTAGGCGGTCGCCCACCAGACAGTACACCCGTCTGGTCGAAGGATCCTCCCTTTTCTTTCGGGGCTGAAGAATTTTACACCCTGTTCCTCATACCCTCAAGCTCCAAAATTCAACTCACAAGATACCATTAACATCTTACTAAAACCTTGACCAAGATAACCATTCTGTCACAACAACACAAATTACGAGTGTGAACGACGTGCGTCCTCAACTGAGAGTTCAAAGTGACTTATTAAGCGGCAAACAATCTCTAAGGAGCAGCCGTAATGGTTACTCATTAACTTGCCTGAACGAGGCATGACTCGGTTTACTAGAGTTGTGCACTGGAAATCACGAAAAACTAGGCCGTGACAGATCTTGTTTCCGTTTTTATGTCCGTCTGTTAAGCCCCGCCGAATCGGCGTGACACCATTGTTTAACTATTGTGTCTACTTTGCTAACAGACGAAAGGAAAAAAAATGGGCGGCAGTGTTGCAACATAATCTTAAAAAACTCCCGTGAATCCTCGGCTTTTCAAAACATTACACATAACTTGTGCTTGAAAGGGCGTCCCCAGCGCCATCTAGTAGTAAGTTGAAGACCTTACTCGTATTTTAACATTGACTGATTGAAAGAATGAACGAATGTCCATTAAAGTCATCATCTGTCTAACCGTCTCGCAATTAAGACGAATGTAAAGACACAATTGGGATCCTATTAAGTAATAAAACACAGTCATACACACATACTAACCCCAGATTAAGTAATAACCAATAAACATTGTCATCATCATCATATGCCTAGCCTTTTCCCAACTATCTTGGGGTGGGCTTCCTGTCTAACCGGATGCAACTGAATACCAGTATTTTACATGAAGCGACTGCCTCTATGACCTCCACAACCCAGTTAATACTGGAGAATACGATACCCCTTGGTAAGACTGATTATCAGACTTCTTAGGCCACTGACTACCTGTAACGACTGGCAAAGATCTACAAATGACAGCCGGGACCCACGGCTTAACGTGCTTTCCAAAGTACGGAGGAAACTCAATATGTACTGACCCATCTACAAACCAATCTAGACAAGCACGGCTTAACCTAAAATCGACCCGAGTGGATGTTATTATTTTTCCACGACCTCCTCCATTCTCTATTAAGTAATGTTAAGTATTAAACCAGACTTGTATAACATCACTAAGTACTTAAGTTCAAACAATATTGTATTGTTAGTATATTAATGTAAAGCTCCAAATAGATAACTACGCCGCGCGCCGCTAACCTGGAACCTGCATATAAAGATATACGGCCAATAATACTAAAAGCTAATTAAAAAGCAACAAGATAATACAATGAAATATCGAAAATACGCTCTCACTTTGTTTAGGTTTTTGCTGTTAATTGGGTTAAGTAGTTGGCTCCTGTCACGGAAGAGTAAGCAAATGGAGTAATAATGAGCGACGAATGGCCAAAAAAGAGCCATTGGAGCTGGCAGTGCATTTAACACGATGCTACTGCTACGACTTGGAACGGCGAATATACATATATTGGCTTTTTGATGCGATGTTTTTTTGTCTTGTGCCTTAATTATTTTCTCCCTGTCCATCAAAAGACATAACTAAAGATGTAGCGACAAAACTTGATTGAAAGACGTTTAAAGATAATAGTTGAGCTTTCATTTACTTCGTACTCCGTGATCTTGTTTAGCGCAGGTTAATTCCGTGAGGTTTCTGTAATTCGACGCGGAATTGCAGGGAAGCTACTGTGAGCGCCTTTTACCACCCTCCGTTAACCCTTCTACTTTGGACTACGTTTGCGTAATCGTTTCACAGGTTTAATGATTTTGTGATTTTATTATGAGTGGAGACTTGCTTTGCAATAATGGACCTATTACACTATCGCTTGGCTATGAAGTAATCGGTGATATCTATGTAGCAGCTTGATCGTCTCGGGATTTTTACTGTTGTCTACTACATAGTGAAATAGTATGGGAATATGTGTATGCAACTTGTTTGCCAGTAGAGGGATGTCAAAGTGTTATTGGGTTCAGTCTGTGCTTGCTTGATGGCAACCAGATCATCATCTGCCTAGCCTTTTCCCAAATTTGTTGGGGTCGGTTTCCAGTTCACCGGATGCAGCTGAATATCAATATTTTACATGGAGCGACCGCCTATCTGACCTAAACAACCCAGTTAATACTGGGCAATACGAAACCACTTGGTAAGACTGATTGTCAGACTTTTTGGCTCACTGACTACCTGTAACGACTACGAAAGATGGACAAATGACAGCCGGGACCAACAACTTAACGTGCTTTGCAGGCACGAAGTAAACTCGGTATGTCATGGTGGTCACCCATCCACAGACCAACCTAGGAAAGTACGGCTTAACCTAATGATCGGCCCGAGCGGCTGTTATTATTTAGCCACGAGTTCCTCAGTTTATGGCAACAAGATCGATGGGGCTTAATCATAACAAGCAAAACATGGTGTACTAAAGGTTTCTTTGTGACCAACAAATTAAAATCTTTACCATTCTTCTTTGATTAAAATATTTCCATCGATAGAATCGTCTTGTGTTGCTACGTTCTCTGCTATACAGTGTGTTTCAGAATCGTAATCGCAAAAACTAATATCAACTAGCCTATACATCTATTATAGTTCGGGCAGGAGACGCGGTGTTGGCAGGTGGGGTAAAACTGTGACCGAGGCGTGGCATCCAAGGACTAGAAAGAGAACTTTTGGTCGTCTTGCGGCGATATGGACAGAAGACCTCCCGATATTGTTCCCGTGGACAGAGTTCAGGTTGCTAGCCTATACTACACCCTTAAGGCGGAGGTTTCTTGAAAACGGTCCAAAAGGCGGTTTTTAAAAGCAGTGTATCTCTAAAACTGTAAATAATTTCGACAAATAAAAAAAACTATATTTTTAAGCCCCTTTTGCATACACTGATGGAACTCAAAACATAATTTGACAAACTTTAATGCACCAAAAAAATCTTCAAACATACCTCTTAATTTTCTTTCAAAGCAGTTTAGCCATTTATTGACAATGATAATTATATTTAAAAATATAACATAAAATTTCAAATGCTAAACTACACCTACTGATGGATTATTTATTATTAAATAGTTAAGTTCTCATTTTAAATCGATCGAAAATACTCATTTCGCACTATTCGGCCCGCAGTGACTGAAGTAACAACCACTTTGTAGTGCAAGCTAATTAGAACTTTATTCTTACAGTATTTCAAACGAAGTTTGAACCACCACAAATAGAGTTGCTTATTTCGCTGATGTCGTCGCCTTAAATATAATCACACCTTTGTAATACACGCTGTATAGAGGCCGAGTTCTAGTCTTGCCAAACGCGACTCAATGATCGGACCCCGGTGGTTAATTCTGAAATCTACCAGCTTCCTAAATAGTAAACTTTAGTATCAACCAGTGGATTGCATAAGCAAAGTAGGGCAGGGTCTAAAACCCAGTTTCGTCAAAGAAAAAATGGATACAGAAGACTAACTGCATAAAATAAGCAAGAATGCACGCACGCATAGACACGCTTCACGTACAACGAGCGCAAGTGTAATCCTTTGTAAGTCATTTGTTTTCAATCGCCGTATATTTCTGTATATGTGTGCGTGCGCCTGTTTTCTTTCATTGTATGATGTTAACCTTCTGTACCGAGTACTTTTTAGTCGCTTCGTGTATCTTCGGGCTCATTCGATAAAGGTCGGTCAAAGGTGCGTTGATTGTTAGTTATTGTCTCCGAGAAAGTGGCGCTTGTGATAAACTTATCTTATTGTTATTCTCCGAAGTTGACATATTGTTTATAATTGGATGAGCTATTTTGGTTGCTTAGTAATGTTAATAAATATAAATAGGTTACACGTCGTGTGTCTGAGAGAGAATGGCAAAAGGAAATATGGGTGGAAGAATTGTGTGAGGGATAGATATGAAAGATAAAGGAGTAAATTAAACCATGCTGTCTGACAGGGGAGAATTGAAGAAGAAACCAGGTTACGCCAATCCCAAGTAGGAAGGGATTAGGCTGTGCGTTGTCTATCAGTGAAGATTTCCAACAAAGATTTTCAAAACTACGATTGTTTTTAGAACGTTTTCATTAGTTTCACCTGTCTCTATGTAAAAAATCTTAATTAGTTATTCTTTGCATAGTTACACGTTCAGTTCAGACTAGCGGATGTCACGCGGTTTCACCCGCGTAGTTCCCGTTCCCGTGGGAGTACGGGGATAAAATATAGCCTATGTTACTCAGGGTGAATGTAGCTTTCCAATGGTGAAAGAGTTTTGGATATCGGCACAGTAGTTTTTGAGTTTATTCAATACAAACATACACACCAAAATTAGTGTAGATGACAATGCATACTTAGCTAATGGACATACACTCTGAAGCGTGTTTTTTTTGTCAAGTGTAATATTATTGTTATCTTAGCAGACAAGCAAGTCGGTAAGTATAGGTACTACTGATTGATACATAATATGAAATCTGGATCAATTATTATGAACGAATATTATAAGATCGGAGTTTATCGAAAGTTACACTTGAGTTATTTATGTTCTAGCTAGGTCATTCGCTGCCCCTCGAGTCGGTAAATCGGGATAAATCTGAGGTCAGTTAAAGCTGAATAAAATGATAAATTTCGTTAAAATTTTCATAAATAAATCTGATGTAAGTTAAATAATTTCAAATTAAATTATGTTATGGTATTAAATAATGAGAAGGGCACATTGCTCGCAGAACGGATGGCCGATGGGGCTGAAAAGTTCTGGACTGGCGACCGCGAACCGGAAGTGCGTTGGAAGACTAGGTAGACCGATGACCTGGTGAAGGTTGCGGGAATATGCTGGATGCGAGTCGCTTGGGACCGGTCAATGTGGCGACACTGGCCTATGTCCAGCAGTGAACGACTTTCGGCTGAAATGATGATGATATTAAAATATCTATTCAAAACTTGGCTCATGTAATGGGTTTATTTATTGTATTGATGCAAAAAATGCTTGTGTTTTCAATACACTTCAGTAGAAAGTATAATCCCAATCAAGTGAACAAGTCGTCAACGGAGCTAAAAATGCAAAATTTAATTAACAAAGTTCTAAAACACAAGTTTGTAAAGAAAAACGAGCGAAATAAAGAATTATACGGAGTGCGGAGATCGCTCGTGGAGGGAATGTTAAGGCGACTACATGAGCTAAAGACGTGCTTTATAATGCCTAAAAGTACATGATTCACGGCAATAAACAAAACCAGAAAAATATATGATATTCTTCCAGATTTATTATGATAGTTTTTTGAAAACCTAATACCATTAATTTAAGTCGATAAAAAAAAACACGAACTTATCTCTAAAAATTTCTTTCAACCAAAAAAACATCCTGAAGTGCATGAGATCATTCTGATTTTTTGGCAAATAATTCTACAAGCAATATATTAACATTATGGTGTTTTAGTTTTTTAGTCCAATTAATAGATTCTTTATAAATCGATCGAAACCTGAGTGGTTTCGTTTTGCAATATTTGGCCCGCAGTGACTGACGTAACAACCACTTTGTAATGCCAACCAATTTCAAACGAAGTTTGAACCAACACAAATAGAGTTGCTAATTGAGCTCATTTAGTGGCCTTAAGACACAATTGGGATACTTTTAAGTAATAAAACATACACACACACATACTAACCCCAAAATAAGTAATAACCAATAAATATTGTAATCATCATCATCATCTGTCTAGCCTTTCCCCAACTATGTTGGGGTCGGCTTCCAGTCTAATAGGATGCAGCTCAACACCAGTATTTTATATGGAGCGACTGCATATCTGACCTCCACAACCAGGTTAGTACTGGGTAATACATTACCCCTTGGTAAGGCCGAGACGCTTGATCCATTCTCCATCGATATTTGTAACAAACTTAGCCGGTATCGAGTTGAATATAGCAACCTTATCATAACTTCTAGCTGACTGCTCCTGACTGGCGTTTCCATGCTATTAGTAGCTCATGAGATTGCACTTTCTACTGCATTACGGCATTTGAATTTTAAAGCCGGGCTTTAACTATGAAGTGGAACTTTTATTGGTAAAGTATTAGAAAGGTCGTTAATGTTGGTCTTCAGGTTAAGCCGTGCTTGCTTTAGTTGGTCCGTGGATGCGTAACCCCCCATCACATGCCAAGTTTCCTCTGTGCCTGGGAAAGCACGTTAAGGCGGAGCATGCGTTTTTCATATAAAAGTAATACCAAAATGATATGAATATGAAACATATTATATATTTCGATTGTTTTATAGAATATCCATGTTTCCAAATAAATATTTTGAAAGGACAATAATGACGAGATATGAGGAATTTAAAATTTCTATAGTTATTTTTCTCATAACTCTTGTCTAAATCGGTGTACGTTCAAAATATGTGTTTAGAAACCCATATAGTCTGTAATCCAATCAAAGTTAATACACACTACCTTAAGAATAGTTTGATTTACAAATGATCCTGGTATTACGTTTGTATGAAATTCGCATGCTCCGCAGGCCTCTTAAGCCGTCGGTGTACATAATAGTATACCCACATTTCATCAGTTAGTATGTCCTTTAATAGGGGGCGAGCCTATTGACATCAACCGTGCACAAATCTAGACTCCGTGGGAAATTCTTGATGGAAACCAAAAAACACTTTGCCCGATCCGAGAATCGAACCTAAGACCGCATGCTCAGCAGTTACTTGCAACCACTAGATCAACAAGGCAGTCAAACATCCGCAGTCCTACTGCCCGAAAAACTGTAAAAACTGCGAACCAACCATAAGAACCAAATGCTAAAACAAATAAACCATGCACACACGTACTACGAGTCGACGGCCCGGTCGCACCACGTACTCGTATATTTTCTTTCTGAAGTGGGTCGATCGATCTCAGCTACGTTATTAGGGATCGTTGGCACTTAATCTACGATGTTGCACTTGATAATTTCACGCCAGCCGACGGCAGCAACGCAGCTCCCTACCCATCAATTCAATTTCATACCTATAAATTTTATCGGAAACTATCTTGGTCCTACGATGACTAGGTCCTAAGTTATTACTGGTTCTTAAGGAGTACCGGTAAAATGGGGGGAATAGGGATCCAGGGGTGAATAGAAACAAAACTTTGGAAGGGATTTTATCGCTGAACTTATATTGTATATTGCCAACAAGGTACCTTTATAATTAAGTATAATTTAGTTAACACAATAGAGTACTTGTTGGTACCATATCATGTGAATTCAACTTTAAAATCCATTCAAATGTTCTGTTTCTATTCACCCCTGGATCCCTATTCCCCCCATTTTACCGGTACTCCTTTGAGTGTAAGATGTTGCAGAAATGAAACGCGATGGATGGGCTGTATGAAAGATGATACGGCTAGAGAGGAGTTGACTGCTGACATGACGAGTAAGAGAGAAATATGGAAGTAGAAGATATCGACGACCCGAATGGCGCAGGCAGTTGTGAAGCTGCCTTATGTATTTGAGATACACCTGTACCCTTTGACACAGGACTCACAGGATTGATATTATAATCCTGCTGTACAGTCGAGGATTTTAATTGATGGGCCACTTGCCATTCTTCGTATTTTAGCCGTGTAATGGAAGTCGGGTGTATTATAGTGCCAAATTGAAAAGTAGTGGAAGTGACTTATCAATTAAAGTCTTCGACTTTACACATATGTATAACCTTTTCGATATTACAGACGTGTAATGTTACCACAAAATGAAAATGCCCAAAATCATTTTGACGACCCGAATGGCGTAGTGGTAGTGGTAGTGGCTGCCTTACGTTCTTAGGGTCCTGGGTGCGAATCCCGGTAGGAGCAAATATTTGTGTGAAGAGCATGGACATTTGTTTCCAAGTCATGGATGTTAATATGTATAATAAGTATGTATTTACAAA
The DNA here is from genome assembly GCA_916618015.1 of Xestia c-nigrum. NCBI lineage: Eukaryota > Metazoa > Arthropoda > Insecta > Lepidoptera > Noctuidae > Xestia > Xestia c-nigrum. Next base: position 9,641,791 of record OU745259.1, on the reverse strand, counting down.
ACAAAAAAAAAGAATCTGTGTAGTATATGAACTATCTGGTGTCCACGACAGAAGCCTCGCTGCTTAGTGTGGCACTAGATAGAGCTGTGTGTAAGGTCCAGCGATATTTATTTATTTATATGCTGCGCCCACAAATAAATTGGGATTAGGGCAGGAAAATGATGATGATGATGAAACTAAATGATGATGATGAACTAAATAATGATGATGATGACACTTAAACTTCGTTTAAGAGTATCAGTGACATAATTCCTATTAATAGTTGAAATTTGATACTGGCAGCTTTTAAACGGGGTTCAGATGTGAGGTGATTGCGTTCACTTCATTATTGGTGAAATTCGTCCAGAAAAGGAGTCAATTTTTTTGGGCCCACCTGGTCGTTGCATTTATTATTCATATTACACCAAAAAAGTAACCATTTTAATAAAGCATCAAATGAAATAATTACATAGTGATGAAACCAGAATCTGAAAATCATAATAAATAAGCCATGTATGCATGTATATGTTATTTTGTTGCGAGTCAACAATGTCATTTGGCAGAAAATACCAACGTGAATAGGGGCGTTTTTCCGGTTACTAAAAAAAGTACGGTACCTACCCATTGGTAATCATATCTGCTATAATTATAATAGCATCAGAATAGAATATATATATATTTTTTATTAAACTGTGAGCATTTTAATGCTACTCGTATTTGTAAATGTTTACACTAAAATCGCATAGAAGGTTTAAACAATCAAGGTGGCACGGATGTAAATCCACTTTTTTAGTGGTTGACAGACAACTTCATTATTTTGACATTTACTTTTTTGTTTATTTTGGTTTTCATAAGGGTTTTTGGAGATTTTTCGCATTTATTCCGGTTAGACACGGCTTAGCTAATTTAAGCACTGTAATCTAGAGATTATAAGGAAGCAATCAATGTACGTTTCATTATTAAATGCTACAATATATGTGGGTGGCCTAATCTCCGAACAAACAAAATTATCTCCTTTAACAAAATAAAAATCCTTACACTCTTCTTATTCTTTATTCCGCAGAAAATAAAAAATAAACAGCCGCCACCGCATTAAGTTACCACAAACAGATTTTTCTCATTTCATTTTGAATTTAACAATCAATAGATGATGGTTTAAAATCAGTTGGAGAAAATTGACAGCTTGACTTGGTGTGCTGACGACTAAATGTATTGCAATAATATAGCATATGTACAATGGCAAGCTTTACCCAGAATTCCCAACCAGAACCCCTTCGTAGAATTCTTGAATACCAATTCTGCTAACATCATCCAATGCTCTGGTATTGACAGGATACTCATACAATTTGTAAGACAAAATTGGTTCAGTGCTCACCAACCCACTGGCCAACATTTGCAAGACATCTAAATTAAACATAGAACTACTTACAATAGAAGGTTTAGAGACGATTGAAACAAAAAAAACAAAAATGTTTCCGCTTTGGTGTAGTGGTGGCAAGCGGGACTGAGGTTGATGTCCTCGGTTCGATTCTCAGGTCGGGCAAAGTTATATAAAAAAGTAAAAAAAAAGTTAGTGTTTTTGTTTGTAAGCATGTATTTACAAACAAAAATGTAAACATGTAGTATATCTGTCACCGTAAAATTGTCAAACACGTTATATTACATTATAACGTGTTTTTTCTCGCGATATTGTAATGTCTCGAATTATTGTCAACTGAACATACGGAAGTATCTCTGCCCCCATAATCGGGACTTGGGGCACCCCCCCGTTAGGTTAGTTAGGTTCCTTTAAACCCTGCACTCGGAAATAGGGGCCCCGCGAGGCGGGGCTCCGTCGACTACGCTTTTTAGGGGGAATATAAAGTATTTTAAGGTTATGTTATATTAATCGGTATTTCTCAGGAATGGTGCATTATCTTTTCATGAGAGTTGTGCCACTGGGCAAGGGGGACCCCTCCTTCCCTCCACACCGCGTAAGTTGACTACCATCGCATGCATTTCACGAAAAATAATGCGTTTTGTTGTAAGCAGTATGTTCATTTGACAATAATTCGATATTTTACAATATCGCTAGAGATATTACAATGTAACGTATTTGACAATTTTACGGTGACATATCAACTATCTGGTGTCCACGACACGAGCCTTAGTGTTGCACTAGATGGCGCTGTGTGTTAATGTTCAACGATATTAATTATTATTTATTTATTTATTTGTCTTTGTTTGTCTTGTCTTATATTGGGTTTTCCAAAAGGAATTTCTCAGTTGCAGCCACAGAGTCTGGATTTGTGCCGAGTTAATGACAGTTGGGTCGCCCCCTGTTGCATGTGAATCAAATGAAACTGGCGAAATATTGGTGTACTATTAGGTCTTCACACAACACAACACTACACAACACACACACACAACACAACATCACAGCACACAGAACACAACAACACAACACAACACACAGCACCACAACCACAACACATCACACCACAACATCTTAGACCTGTACCTACATTCAAAGCAAAAAAAGATCTGATTCTGATTCTGATTCTCCTGCCTATTACAGCCCCTTTGGGTATTACAAGCGTTATGTTATATTTTGTGATGTGAATACAATTTTAGACACAAAAGAGACAAGCAAAGGAACCACAGTAAGTAACCACGTATCTAAATATAGCTTTAGAGGCAGCCTATTTGTGAGCGGTTTACTTTTAAATTCTATTTAAAGGGTTTTTCAAGGACCCTAGCAAGGAACGGTATTCTGACCTTTTTAGTTATTTTGATCCTGGCAAGTATAATAATTAATAAAAAAACAAATGGGGTAGTCTTTGGGGACTGCCGATAGAAGTGAAAGCACTCGTAGCCGACCCGCTACATGTACGGCGTAGCGGCTCGGCTACGAGTGCAACGTAGCGTTAGGTGACGTTCACGCGATTCCATGATTTTTGTTCACACAAGAAGTGCTCAATGCGCCTAAAAAAGGTTTCACTTAAAAAAAAAAACTTACTGTGCTGAACAATGATTTATGTAACGAACATGTATTTTCAACCGTAGAGATGTTCTAAAGATCAACAGAGCGTCTGGATTCCCAGTACATATATATTTCTGAATATAAGTTTTCTAGGAATGCATGAGGAGACGAATATATCCACTAAAATTAGCCACGTGGAATCACTTAGAGTGATTCCACGTGGAGCTCCGTCTCTACAAGGCACTTCTTGAAATATGAATTCCTAGAATACTTCTACTTTCCTTTGCACAAAACGAGTTGAAGAAGTTCTTCTCTGAAAGGCTGTGCAGGTTTTTATCGTAATTTTCAGAACTGTACATTATTATTTTTTTAACAAAAATTTCGTTTTTTTTACGAGTAAATACAAGTTTTTTTTGTAAGATTTTGCCTTTTAATACCTCCACGACCCCCGTAGTATTCAATCCATCCATCAGCACAATGTTTTAAGCGCGTTACATTGAGTTCTACCACAAAACATGATTTATAACCTCATAAAAAATTGTTTCCCAGCAATAATTATGCGTAAAGTCACTTAGTTTGAAGTACAGAATGCTTGGTTAACGGTTTTGTGATGAGGTGGTTTACACCCTGTATACTAATACAAAGTGTGATGAGCAATATTTTTCACTAGATGTTTTTATTTACGAGTTACTACATACTACATAAAAAAACAAACAACGCGAAATATGATTTCACTTCGAAAAAAATTTATTACTGCTATCAGTTTTATAGTGCCGTCTGTGGTACGTTTTAAATTGAATCAAATCACTTTTATATGGAGGATTTATTGAATTATATTATTTAGAAAATAAGTAGATAAAAATGCCAATAAATTTATTTATATCAATAGAGGGGTGGCGCGAACTAGCGACGAGTTCGTTTTCGTTCTATCTGATATTGGAGTTACCCTCTGCATGCATACATCAAATGAAGTCTTTTCTAAACTATTCGTCAGAGGAACGATTCGATTGACGAACGGTATACGCTGACTAAGACATCTTGATCGTTGAAAGTTCTGTAATACGGTATTTATTGCTGTTTATTTTGGTTACTGTAACCTTAATGGTACGGTTATGTAAGGTTTCTAAGTTTGGATAATGGAGGTAATCTCTGAAGGAACTCATAAATTTTCAATAATTCTTTCATTCATGGAAACTGCGCTATTGCCATGAGAAGTGGTTTTCTTCGACGCTGATGAAGGCGCGGACCGAAGCTAGTAGCTATTTGTTTTTTTAATGTGTTTCAGATATTTCAAATCTTTGAAATTGAAAAACCTGATGTCGGTCGTTAGTTTAATGCCCGTATTCACCAACACTAAGTGTCTTCTAACTCAATGCTTAGTATCCATTTCCACCAACATTAAGTAACACGACGAGCGAGATTTGTAGAATATCTACATCCCATTAATTTCTATGCAAAGACGTAGCCCATGACAGGTTTTTTTGTGTTTTGGTTTTGTTAACTCACGCATCTCTAGTAGTGTAGAAAGAGCTTTGTCTATTCTTCGTAGAATAGAGATGGAATTGGTCATGCAAGCGGAGACAGTCCTCCCCAACTATTCCCCTACGTAGCTTCAAGTATCAAGATCTCTTGACAACCCTACATCCCGGATCGATACTCATATGATTGTAAATGTAGATTGATTGGCTGCATCTTTCGTTTCTTTTTCCCGCCGTCCCTGGCCGGTCCATTACGACACTATTCTACGCGATTTAGCGACTGAGTCAACGAAGCTTTTCAACCTGAGTTGATTGTCCCACTAGTGCTGTAATAGTGTTTGTGGGTTCATTTCTGAGCTCATGTTTGAGTTTTAAATGCTGTGCTGATAATGGTTAATAATAATAAATAAATTATACTGTCGATTCTGCTGTATACAAACTAAACTTAATTTATGAACTAAGTTAGAGATGTCAATCTAGTTTTGCCTTGCGCTTCACCGTGTTTTTAGTCGACATGTTTATACGCGCACCCTTCATTTGTATGAAAATATTTGTTCCAACTAAATTTGACGGCTGTAAATTACGTCCGTCTCTTTCTTGTTTTATCAAAGAGGAAAAGATAGCAATAGCCTAAATTAAATTCAGTTTGTGCACAACAATTGACACCAATGTCAGCCTATTACTGTCCCAATGCTGAGCAAAGGCCTCTTCTCAAAAGATAACGAGAATTGATCACCATGCTTGTTCAAGAATTATTTTTATTGCTTTTCCTTTATTAAGGATTTTTAAAATAATGTCTCCTTTATGCAACTGATTATCGTTACAATTATAGGTTTAGTTTTTTTTCCTGATTGGTATATATTTTAGGCAATGGATGTCACAAAGTTATTTTTGGTGGTTATAATTATATTTATCTTGAGGATAATTATAACCAACTAAAATCAGGATTGGATCATTAGTTCCGGAGATTACAACTTTTACTTCTGTAAAATACAGGGTGTAGCTGGTAACCAAGCATTCTATAGTATATCAAATTTAGTAATTTTACGCAGACATTATAACAGGGAAACGAGGAAACTTTTTTTGGGTAAAAAGTCATGTTCTGTGGTAGAACTCAATGTTATGCACTCAAAACATTGTGCTGGTGGATGGATTGAATAGTACGGGGTCGTGGAGGTGTTTTTAAAGTAAAAACCTCGCATTACAAACTTGTATTAAAAAAAAAACTTGTCAACAAATTAGATCTTTGTCCCCAATATCTTTGTAACTAGAAGGTTCCCAAGTATGGTGTAGAACAAAAAAAAATTGTAATGACGGGAAGAACAAGTGCCTTTCAGCTTCGTTAAGAAGTTTTTCACAACCTTTATAGTAGTATAGATAGACTGATATTGTATTATTTCAACTCTTTCAGTGTAGGCTGGCGAGTTTTTATTTAATTATAGACTTGCAAAACTTAGGACTACTAAGAAGTTTTAATCCGCTTTTTGTAACAGTCAAGAGAAAACTGAATTTTATTTTGAGTTAGTAAATCTAAATCTGTGAATTCATTTTCCATTTCGAAATCTTCATTGTACTGTTGTTATTTTTATGTCTGGGCGTTTCATTTTTTAGTAGTAGTTATTTATTGAGAGTTTGTTTAAATTTTCATAGTTATAATGACTATTTTCATAAAATTTTATCTTTCTTTAGTAGATCGGTATATGATTTTGTATGTTTTTTTTTTAAACTGAAATAAAAGCTTAATAGTTTTAACATAATAAGTTTTTAAAAAGAGGATACCGTTCTAGCAGTGCGGAAAAGCTTCTAACAAATGTAATGGATTCTGGCTGCATTTTTCCTCGCATCGTCAGGAAAGCCTTTACTCTATACCTGTCTTCATCACAAGCCATCCATGCGTGTTAGATTTCACGACTATCTGTTGAGGTGTGAAAGCAGAATTAACTCACATGCTCACTGAAACGGATATAATTAATAAAGACGAAGGCGACAAGAACATGATTGCCAGCAAAATAAACCCTAACGACAATAAGTCACGAAAAATCTTTGACTTACGGGCTTTTCAAAGTTTTATTATCTTTGATAAAAGACCAGGTAGCAATCGACTAGCAACATTATTTAGATCCGGATAAAGATCACTTTGATTTGAAAGTGATTTAAAATCAATGGTAAACTGTACGTAGCTAAAACTCAAAAAAGAATATCATAAAGCAACCAACACATTTATCGGAACACGCCAGCAAAACGCACACTCAATAAGGTTTAAAAAAAGAACGCATCTATTCGAGTGTCGAATGGAATTAATCCGAGACCAAAAGTTCCCCGTACACCGTCCGAGTTGGACGTATATTTGCGTTTAGGTCTACCGGACTCATAAATGCGCCTTTTTGTGGTCGCAGCAAACTCCATACATCGCAGTTACTCAAGGTTTTTATAAACAACGTATACTTAACGTTACGAGCTGGGTATGATATAAATTAATTAATACCGATTAAACAACACAATAACTTTATTAATCACAAAACAATTATAACTCAATCACAAATACACTACTGTTCACTATTAGCTTTGATATCGCACTTTTGGTTCAATTCGATTCGCTTCGTTGTGTAGCCAAAACAAGACTGACTGTCGGTAGCGTAAAATCAGTGCTGTTTCCCCCCCGTCAGGGGGGGACGCAGCAGGCGGTACCAGAGCTATGCCCCCTGCCGCGGAGGCTGTACCGGGGCCCGCATAAGCGTGGCCCGTGTTAGGTGGGGCGCTGCCCCTGGGTCCTACTGGGTGCATGGTAATCATGCACCCATGTGTGTAGATGCTACTGATGTAGCTGTAGGCGCGCTACAGCGCTGTCACAAAGCGCTGCTTTCTTCACAGCACCTCGGCGGTCCGTCCCCGCCAGGTGAGACCTCCGGTTACCCGGAGGAGGCCCGGCGGGGGACAACCAGCGACAGAGGTGCCGATTTAAAGCGCACCCACAGTTGATGTGTGAATCCCGCCCGCCCCACTGACCAGAGCTAGCCGGCAGTGGTACGGACTAAGGAAACGACGTGTGTGTGTGGGCGGTATTGTGTTGTGTAACACCGCCCATGTGTGCGTGTATCGCAGGCCCTAAGGCCTGCGATACATGCAGGCAACGCGTGAGTCTACGTGTGTGTAGAGAGATGCATGTCTGTTCTCGCTACGTTACATGCCCATATTAACTTGGCCCATGTCACGCAGCTGGGTGAGAGTAATGTGTGTGGAGTCTATCTGTGCAGGTAAGCTGCGTGTGTCGGGAAAGCAGCTTACCTGGGTCCAGTCCGGTGGAGAGGCGGCAGAGGTGGGGGGCGACCTTGCCTTGCAGGGCCGCAGGAAATCCCTGTCCCGACCGGCCTAGCCTTGGTGCATCATGAGTAGCGAGGCCAGGCCGTCCAGGACAACGAGCTCGATGCTCTGGCCCTGCCTGATGGCCTTTATCAGGTCCATCAGCAGGGTGATGGCGCGAGCTGTGAACTCTTTAGTTGTGGCGGCAGGACCGGCGGTTGGGCCGGCAGAGGTGGCGTCTCTCTTGGCGCGGCATTCTGCTACTTGCGCGCGGATTTCTTCAATTTTTTTGAGCCGTTGGCCGCGCCAAGTCGGCGCGCGCCGGTCAGCCCTCTGGCAGCTTTGTTTCCGGCCTCAATGGGGCCACAGTCGGTGCCACAGCCCACGCCTGGGGCGAAGGCAGGTCGTCCGCTTGGTCTCCCTCAGAAGCGGTGGGGGGTTCGGGTGCCTTACCCTTGCCCCCTCGCTTCCTCTTCTTTCCCCTCCGCCGCTTCGAGGAGGGGGGAGCTTCTCCCCTGTTGGTGAGCCCGGCCGTGACTGACTGTCGCGGGCCTGAGCGGTGTATTTATACTCGCCAACGGACACAAAAAAATAACCACGAATATTCTAGAGGGTTATAGAACGGCTTCATAAAAAACACTAACAAATAAATACAAAAGGTAAGTAGGTACAAGCTACTTGTACAAAGCAAACAAACATGAACCGTATGACCTAGGCGTACAGTCGAAATTATAATGTCTATTTATAAATAGATCGCGAATTTGTGCCTACCTAACTTAAAAAGTAATAATAATGGAAAGCACTCAAAATTCGCACGTACACATACTGTAATCACGTCCTTTTTCGAATGTTCTAGTAGGTCCGATGTAACAGTATGTGTAAATACATGTTTTTATGTTACATTTGTGTGTAGGCAATGATAGCTTAGAAGTGTGACAGTAGGACTGCCAAACCTTATCTCGAGTTCGGACCCAAGCCGCCATAATCACCTGTCACTTGTACACCTTTTTCCTTCATATCATTCCTCACACAACCCATCCATCTTTTCTTTGGTCTTCCTCTCTCTCTCCATCCATCATACTCGCCTCTAAGTGTTTGGATTCATGTGCGTATTGCAATAATCTTCAATTTGCATCGGTGAAGCAAAACTTCGTGAGGAAACCAGAATGCCTGGGAGATATTTTTTGACGGCATGTAAAGCGAAGTCACCTATGGACAATACGGTCCACCAAATAAAGTTTTGGCATGTTATGGTTTGTTGGAAAGTAGAACTGGCAAACTGTTACTATCAAAAGCAGTTTTGGATATGCCTGAATAGATCAACCCAATAAAGCGCGTTTGAAAAGCCTAATCTATAGGTAACAGTTGCAAATTCGAGAGTCTAAATGATCTACCTCAAAAACTTTCAAAGAAAGTGCTCGATAAGCCTTCGCCTTTTCGTTTTTTCACAAAAATGACGGATGACACTTTAGATCCACATTTCTCCGCTTCGTAGAAATGACCCTTTTAAGCTTATCAGCCCAACGTGAACGGGTTTATCGATCAGTCATTCGTCACAACAAACAGTTGACCGCAACCTGTGAGAAAGTCCGAAAATTTTCTCTCCGACCCGAAGTGAACAAAGGGACTCCAATCTGCAATCAGAATTGGTGGTTCTGTTAAAAAAGAATCTTGTCGCTCGGGACTGGAGGCAGTATAGATATTCATCAACAATTCATCCGTAGCCAGCAAAAATATGTCAAGGGTCCTCGTATTTTTGCGCGAAGAATGAGCCCTAGATGTTTGCTTTGCTTTGCCACAAATCACGAGGACTGACGTACACGATGGTACATAAATGGCCGGGCCTTTGTCCTGCCACACTAACTCTTTGTATTATTCCTGTTGAATGGGATTTTTGTTGTCAGTACACCGGGATTTATTCTGGATCTTAAAACAAACATTTTTGAGAATCAGAGAATGGTCGGCGGCTTGAACAGCCTTTTGTTTGGTTTAGCGCGTGCTATTTCATGTCTTGTACCTACTTGCACAGAATGAAGATGACCAGTAAACCAACTAAGCCCTTTTTGAAAATACATAAATGCGGGTGATTGTTTGCTATTACTTTTATTTTTATTTTGAACTGTGACATAATATGTGAACGTTACCAATGTTTTGTCTCTACTACGTTTATCTCACGAGTAACCTATGACCTAAGGCATGCTTTAAAGGAGATCACACAAAAGTAAACAAAATAAACTTATATCACTACTACACACCATTCTACACATTTATTTGGATAGAGCATATCATAATGGACCTTTATTATTATTACACCAAAGTCGTAAGTCAATTTCCCAGAAAGTTATTCAACCACAAAATATCTGTGTACACCCAGATTGGGGTAATTTTTTTTGTTGGCCAACTAAATTAAACGCAATAGTTAAATAGAGCTTATGGATACAAACATTTTTTATTATGCCACTCAAGTTTTAAATAAATAATAATGTTTACCATAGTACAAATGCTACTGGTCGATAAAGACGTTAATCAAGAGGGATTGGCCGGTCTCCTTGAAGCCCAAACTCATCGATGTGTTTAGCCTGCCCGTCCTAACATACGTCAAACGGAGCTCTGACCTAGTCAGGTCAGAGCTCCGTTTTTTAGGACGGGCTCAACTCAATTTTGAAAATAGCCCAAAAATGTAAGGAGTCTGGGTGATCTCCCTTGTGGAAAAGTTTTGCATGTTTGTGTGAGCCGAACCTGACCATTCGCATTCCTAGTTGAAATATTAACCTAATTATTGTATTATCACATATTTTATAGCCTGTGCGCAAAATTTTTTGGGACCAAAAAAAATGGGAATGGGTTAGCATGGTCTCCTTTTCCCATACATAACACAGTCACATCCTTTTTAGCTATTTCATCCTTCACCCAGTCTATCCAAGTTTGTTACGAAATTGGGGTACGATTCTATACACCAAAGAATAAATTCGACATACAAAACACAACATCAACATGCAGTGTCGATTTTATATTTTCACAATGCTTGTTTAGCATACACACTAAAACAAAACATAGATACAAAACGGCTTTGTTTTCGTAACCAACAGCACAATATCCCAATAAACCCGTGAATACATACGAATTCGTACTCAGATATGACAGTTACAGAAAAACATAAACTGTATCAGCTGTTTATTGTTGCGAGCGAGTTGTGGAGTCAATTGGGGGAATTGGGTCAGAATGGGCCAGTCGCCAGTGGGCCAGTGGTGGTCGATGTGGGCGAGGGACGACCATTCGTTTTGTAGCTTTTAAGAGCTATGCTTTGTTTTGTGACGAACATGAGCTGCGGATACGAGATAGATAGGTTGGTTGTTGTAGATAATGTGGGTACTTGGTTTTAAAGTTGGAATTTAGGGCTGAAGTCAATGGATGTTGGGATCGAGGAAATGTGCTTGGGATCACTGATACGCAGTGGGAGGTATTCCTCAGAGCGCAACTATTTCTAAGCGCAACTAAATCATTCCTCAGAGCGCACCCATACATGATAAAAAAATAGCGAGGGTATCGTGATAGCAAATTATGCACGTTCCATTTTTGAAATGAGGGTTCTTTAGGAAAATCATCCCACACAGGCAAATCCCGCGGGATCAATCAACTTATTTTTTTTTTTGGTTTGATTCAAAATACTGTTTTCTCAAAAGTGAATTAAAAGAAAACAGAAAAACCATTATCTGCCTAGCCCTGTCCCAACTAAGTTGGATTCGGCTTCCAGTCTAGCAGGAATCAGGATGCAGCTGTTAGTTGTCAGTTAGTACTGACTACTGGGTAATACAATACCCCTTGATAAGACTGGCTGTCGTACTTACAAACCACTGACTACCTGTAACAACTGTCAAAGAGCTACAATTGACAGCCGGTACAATTAACGTGCTTTCTGAGGCACCAACCAAGTTAGGCAACCGCGGCTTAACTTGAAGATTGACCCAAGTGGCTATTAGTTAGCCACGAGCTCCTCATTTTTAGAGCAAATGCTGATAACAAAGTCAGAAAAAACATAACCAAGAATAAGAAATCTCTCTCTTCAAATCACAAATCACGTTCGCACTTCGCAGTCACAAATTGGACACGAGTTTCCCTACACAAAAACGACACTAAAATTCCTGCCTTTCTTCATTCCGCTCCAAACGAGGCAAAGCAGATATATTTAAACGCCCATTCAATGCTTTCTAAAACGTAATTAAGAAAATAATACGTCAACCGACCTATTAAATTCTTAATTAAAGTGATGTCGCACCATCTCACCATCTCTTTTGACTCTGAAAGACGAAAAAAGACGGCACAAGTTAATTGCTTGGCATCAATAAAAAAATGAATTATGTGCAAGTTCAGGAATTGTTCTCGAGTAGGGGAGGACCCTCCGGCCTAAGATTTGGGTCCGAGTCGCGTGCGATTGTCGGGGGAGACTGCGACAGTGGCCGGTGTACGCACTAAACTGTTTAGACGTGATGTGGCGTTAATCGCAGAACGATGCGACTTTTTATGATGGTTTTTAAATGCTCGTTAAGCTTATAAATTGAAAATGAATAGCTTAATATTACATTTTTAAATGCTTCTAAAATCCCTTGCTTTCAGTGATTCGCATAGGGGGCCTAAAATGGCCGCTTTAGCAGATCATAATAGGATAATAATAATATGAATTACATTACAATTACATTGCAATGTTCATACAGTGACAATTCATAATGTTACCTGCGTCTGTAATCATTTTATTTTAACGTGATTCATATTCAGATCATTTTTCAAGTGGGCAAACGATAATGTATCAAAGTAGACTTTCTTCATAACAGTGCCATTACCACAGATGAGTTAAACAAAACCAGAATACCAAGGCTTCTAAGAAACACTTAAAACGCCAATAAAACGCGGCGTCTTACCGACAGAGTGTGTCCGGAACAAGCACATCTCAATGAGGGGAAAACGACTCGTTATTTATAATTTATTTCCTTAATTAATATAAAGATCGAGTTCCTATATTCTTTGTCTACAACTACGGAAGAAGTTAAAAGCAGTGGTTCCCAAGTAACCGTGGTGTCAAGAAACAAACTAACGATAGCTAAACATCATATTTTTTGTTTGAACCTTTGACTTTGCTTGCGGTATTCCGTATCTATCATAAAACAAGGATAGAATTTGGTACCCTTTCACATCAGGCAAACGCAAGCCTATTTTAGTATAAAAAAAGGTATACAATTTCTGGTTTTCCTCGTAATTTATGTTGATTTAAGTAAAAAAAATTGTTAGTATTTAAATCAATAATATGTCGAAAATGGATCTACCAATACCTAATGGATCCACATCGCATCATGCTAGTCTATGAGTTTCGTTTGTTTTTCTGGACTGTTCTGAGCGACAAAAAAGAAAGGAGCGTGTAGAAAAGTTTTTGCAACAAAAAAAAACCGACTTCCTCTTGTGACCACAGATTTGTAAGAAGACCATAGTTTGAGAACCAATGGTTTTAGGAACAGATGCTAAGATTCGTTAGTTCGCTGATTCCTTTTTGATTTCCGGACTATCCGTAGGAAAGTAGAATTGGAATTATTCCGTTGTTTGAGCGCTTTTGTAGCACCTGCCTTAGTAAAAACTCTATTGAATTAGTTTGTACGGCTTTGGGAGCGATTATATATCGGGGAAATAAACAGTTGGCAACTTAGTATTTAGTTTATGTCTGTGTTGTTATTTGGCTAAGTATAAGCATAACATTACTGTCTCAAATATATATTTCGTACGTTAATTTATCCATATTGACTTTGATTGTGGTTTTTCCCATATTCACTTGGCTCTCACTACATTAAGATATTTGAGTAGTTTTTTTGTTATTATAATATGTATGTTTCACTCCGTGCTGTCCAGAAAGAGGTGACGAGACTATCTGGACGCACACAATGAGGTCTGGTTTAAGGAGGCACGGGAAAAAATAAACATGGGAGGAACTGAGGGAGGCTTTTGCCCAAAGTCAGGCTTACAAAAATAAATTAAATTGACTGTTATTTTCGCATTTAAATTCTCTTCTTTTTGCATGGGGGGTAAAAATATTGTATAATCCAGGAGCATTATACAAGGAATACCCGACAGTGACAAGAATGAGTGTGATATCGTGAGATTCGCCATAACGATAACAAGACTACAAACCTTTGGTTATCACATTGTCTTCCAACGCTTTCGAGCAAGCTTTAAATTCCATACTAATTGGATTATTATAAACGATGGCCGCCGCGCGCCGTGTGTCTATCTGGTGCAAGCTGTATCGAATAGTCTTCCAGAACTCGGAAACTGCTAACTTTCCTTATTTTAAAAGTCTTACTTTAATGCAGTTTAAGGTTCGAGTTAGGAAGTTAGTGTCTTAACAATTTTATTAAATTTCTATGGCTGTGCCGCGGTGCTGGGAGGTAATGAGAATTCTCAGTTTAATTTTCATGAGGCTGTTCTACACTGCGGGTAGTGCGAGTACCGTTGTGAATGTTCATTGAGAGAAAGGTGCTGTTGACTAAAGATTAGAATAAACTTTAAAACGCACGCGACATGGAGAACATGCAGATGAATAAAGATTTGTTCATTAATATCAGCTTCTAATTTGAATATTTCTTCATACATTAGCTACTTCGGTACTAGTTGTAAAATAACCGGAATTGTAGCTAAAGTAAACATCCAAGTTCCACGTTCGTATGAATGCACACGGGCCGGCGCAGGAGTCCCGCACAATAAATGTTTATTTTATCGATTTTCACACGGGCCCACTACAATGCATCCCGCTGGTACTAACGCCGTACTTGTATTACTTCGACAGAGTTCTAAACTGTTCGAATAAAATTACTGGGGAACAACTTTGTCCAATTAATAATAATGAATGCGCCAGGGAGCCCTACTGTTGTACAAAAAGTTTTTATTTCGATAAAGTTGCACCGCTCTCATGTGATACGGATATTAGGACCCTGTGTAACTTAGTTGGTTTTTGTAGCGTCGGTTTTACTTGTTATTTGAGGTGGTTTAGTAACAATTCATTAATTTTACGATGCGTGTAATTAAAATATATGATTTGATAGTTGGAACAAAGTTTTATTTACTTTTATGAAGGGATTCAACATTATTATTGTTGGAGCTTTAACGGAGCTTCCGTTTGTTGAGGAAAAATCCCTGAAGAGTTTAACAAGACAAATAATGGATTTAAGTACAGGTTGTCGGCTCCATCATTAAGAATGTTCCTACGTACATCAATTAGTGGAAAATGCACGAGTTGAGATTTTTTCCCGGAAGGGGAAAGTAATAGGAGCTTTCGCTACGGAGTCGACCCTACATACATCTCCGTTGTTAACCATCAAAGTTGTAATTGCGACCTTACGATTCGCTGAACTGTCACGCCCTCGACATACCCCTAACGAATTTTTAATACAGCTAAAAACGCTTATAAACAAAAGCTTAGAGCCTCTGGCGGCGGCCGGCGCCCTGTCGGGTTTAATTGCAGGTTTAGTGCCGGCGTTCATTAGGATATGCAGGCGCTTTTTTAACGCGATTATGACGTCGCAGGGTCGGCGATAGCCGGCGAGGGTGCGCTGGGGGCGAGGAGGGCTGCGTCACGTGCGAGGTCCGCACTCCGCAGCCCCACGCATGCGAGACCGCGGGGCGCCGGACGCGCAGGCGCGCCCCGTCCCCGGCCCCCGGCCGCCAGTCGTCCGCCGGCCGCCGCGCGCCCTGCCAGTGCCGCGAACCGCCGCGCGCCGCGAGTGTTCCCAAGTGATGTCGACTTGTGACTAGTGCCATGCTCGTGCTGCGCTGTGTTCTGCTGGCGGCACTCGTCGCCGCCGCCGCCGCTGCCTGGCAGGAGAATGTCAGGCCCAAGGTCTTCGCGCAATTAGGTGAGTCCACCGACAATCGGCATAGAAACATGTCGGTGTTAGTGAACTCGTACAACAATAGACTTAATAGCCCTCGAAGCCGATCACGACAGGAACCCCACAAAGTTCGGTACCGCGACGCGCCGAGCATCCAATGTTTATGTTGTTTTGTTTGACGACAACGCGCGAACAAACACTCCATTCAAAAGTTCTCGTGTTTGTGTCAAAAGTGTCACGAGTGACTGCCGCGAGAATCATAATACCTGTTAGATGGAGATCATTAAAAACGTGAAGAAAATGTTAAACTCCAAATGATGAATTAAACAGTTGAAACATTTACTTGGCAGTTTTAGTCTAATTGGAGTTAACGGAAACATAAAACTTAAACAAGTACCGGTTTATAATTTTAAATGTAAATATGTAAACGATGAAGTAACAGACATAGCTGAATCAGATATAAACAGTAATGTTTTGAACATAACCAATCCAGCAAAGTGCACTGTAGTAAACATCATGTCAATGAATGAACCTTTGAATGAATCAGCTTTCTGTTTAGGTTCACCAGATAAGAGTGTATTAGAGTAAACACAAGACGTACTTCGAGATGGAATCTTTCGAAGTTTAAATTTGAGAAATGATAAGAGAAATAGTCTGTTTCTCTTAACATTTTAATAAACAAAAGTCATAAAGGGACAATCGTGCCACAAAACTGCTACAAAAAGTAGTATCACCAACAAGTTTGGAAACATTCAGCGGCAGCGGCACTCACATTCTAAATAGAATAAACAGAAATGGCTGTAGGAGCGCGCCTTGCGGTACACCCATAACGAGTCGCAGTCACGCGACAGTTAGTCCTGCAGGAATAAAGCCAGAATGCACAACTGTAGCGGCATTGTTTTATTGTGCTGTCTGCATTGCGGGGGACGGCCACGTGGCTCTCATTAGTGCAACACAAAGCGAAGCAGTTTGTTCTGCGTTTTGCAATGTTACGCTCGGATTAGCGATCCACGCGATGTTTAACGTAGCGGACTGAACTTTGTCTGCACTATTGTATGCCTTTAGTCATCTATTTCCCTTTTTGAAGCCAAATGCTCATCTATGAACAGTGTGATCGATTAACGATAAACCTTGAATTAGAATAGTCGACGCCAATCGTTGAGACGCAAATGTGTCGGGAACGTATCCTGCCACTGTCGCATATCCGGCGATTGTTTTACTCGCATCGGTTTTAATACATCGAAATGTTAATGAACTTGACTGAACGGTAATGCAAAGGGAAGTGAGATCATTCAGAAGTGAATCAGGTCAAGTGTGTGGGCACTGCAACATGAAATATCAATAGGATGTTATAGATTAAGCGTCTCTCAGACGGAGGAGACGGGTTAATTAGAATGCCATAGTAACCGTGTTTGATGTGGAGAGACTCATAGTGTCCGTGTCAACACCTCTCTGGTAATATGATCCCCCAATCGAAATTAGAAGGGTCAAACTGACCGACCGCAGTGTGCGGTTTAATATACGATCTTCGGTCAATACGTTTTGGGTGTACGGAATGACGCTTCGTTTATAAGGTTTTTATGGTATTCCCTCGCGTTATATTTCGGTCGTTATTAGTGTCACATTTAAGATCATCTCCGAAATATGATATTTTATCGATATTGAGTTTCATGTGTAACTATTATTAGGGATTTTATAAGAACTCAGCTGGGAGCACTTTAACTTGTTTTATTACTGAAAAATATGTCTTAAATGTAGCTACGGCATTAAGTCTAATAACGTCGCGATGTTCAGATAAACTTCTAAGAAGCAGCCGAACTTCACAATCTAAATTCTGGAAAAGCATCAAACGAATTAGATTCATCTGTTGGAACCGTAGCTTTCCTAACTACTATCTCGTAACATCATTTATCATCTACGATCAAGTAAGTAACGCAATCGCTTATTACATTGGAACACAGTTTACTATGCCTTCGAAGATAAGTAGTAGCAATCTCACTAACCTAATTTGAGGGTAATGTTGCTGCACTCGCGTCCGCTAGAAACCGATATCAACATTATCTTCGAAGTATGTCAGTGGAATACTGGTTGGTACACTAGGTGTTCTTTAAATTGTAACGTTTACTACATTTATTTTTGATGTAAAATTCTGCTTGTAAACGGATCTTAGCGAACTAAACAGAGTTTTCAAGCCAACTCTGGTGAGTCAACGTTTCATTATTGTGAAATTATGGATGTGGAATCATTGAAAGATGTTGTATTGTATTCTGGTCATGATATAATGTCAATGTAAATTTATGGTACGAGTATGTCTTCTTGAATGGTCAGTCTTACTGAATAATGCATTGAAGAATTGCATTGTGACCTAAACGATGAATTGACGTTCGTTTATGGCTGTACCTTGGTCAAAGTCAAAACTGATAATGGGATTGGCCCAGAAACCTTGAAAGAAGATAGTCAATCCATAAGCCATAAGAGTAATAACATAAATCAGGCAAGCGTTGTCATGAAACATTTGAAACAGGAAGATAAAGTGCCGTTATACAAAGGAATGCCCGCGGTGTACAATAAAATCAGGTATAGAAATCTGTGTATAAAAGAAGGTTTCCAGTTTAAGTTCATCTAGACCGGTTCCTTGAGAGTGGGCTGTCGGTGAAGCATGCGGGGAACTGGCTGGGATGAAATCTGTCTGACTCACTACACGGTGACTCAGTAAGTACTGAGATAGAAGAAACACAGGTCAGGTTTCTCCCTTTTAATAAACCGATCATAAAAGCGAAGGAAATTAAATTTCGTAATACGATGGCTTCCTTTATACATTATAAGAAAAAAATACCAAAAGAAATAGAATAATGGAGATAATAAATTCTTAATTAAATATTAAAACGCGATACTCTACATCAAAGATTCGAAAAAGAAAGGAAAAGTGAATAAAACAAGTTTATTTACTTATGATAATAAACCAGTGCACAATATGGGTTCGTAAAATCCTTAGACGTTGTACCACAGATTAGTTGTTCTTTGCGTGGGTCCCTTTAAAAAGTAGAAGATTTATGATCCGAGGTTGGAACAGGTGACGTAAGTCTCTAGTTCAATTCTTTGCCGTTTATGGTGTTGCGTTATGGTTCCGACACCCTCCTTCATACTAGGTATAAGTGGTCCCATAAAAGAACCGTTTAGTTACAACCTGAAGAAGAAATAAATTACTTAACAGGATAATGCTTTTATGTCCCAGGAATATTTTGTACGTGTCGCACGGTGCCTTATGGGTATTTATTGGGTTATTCGTCAGGAACCAATACTTTGGGGAGCTGTTATGTGGTTGGGGTGCATAATACTGCTATGACGGAGCGTTGTTTATGATTGCAGTGTATGGCTTACAATTTATTAAGTCTCTGTGAGGTCTCCGGAGTCGGGAGTGGAGCTATTAATTTTTTTCTCGGTGGCTTTTTGTTTTAGAGCTTTGGAGGGTCTTATTGTGAACGAACTCCATAACTACACCCTTTGTTATATTTAAATGACATTGCGTAATTTAGAAATAGGTGACAGCTGTATTTATTTTTCGTAGATTCCCAGAATTAACTAACACTTAATTGTTCAAATGAATCGGTTTTAAGAAGAAAATGGCAGGGTCTGTATTTTTCCTGATTAATCAGTTCTGGAGTTCTTACTCCAAGATTCAATTTATAGTTAGTACTAGAACATGATCTCGTTTCTCATATCAGCATGAGTTAAGATGTCACTCGAAATAAATCGAATTTTGATAAGAGTTCCGGTCAGAGAACCAATCAATTTCCGTTGCTCCCGTTACATGCGTTCAAATAATTTAAAACGTCAATATTAATAAAAATCGTACCGCCACCGATAAAAGTCAATCAAAAAAGGACAAAAGTTCAAACATGCTGCAGCACAATTGGTTTTAGAACAGAGGAATGCGGCTGTGAAGGAAAACAAAAATGTGTTTAATGGTAACGCGATACGGTGACTAATAGACTGTGCAGCGTCTTCTTGCGGTTTGATAATATGCGTGGAGAGAAATGTGATTTAGGGTAAGGGCATTAGGGTTTTGTTTTGGTTGCGTGGGGTTGTGAATGGTGGAGACAAGTAGCACGCACGTGCGTACGGCGTCGCGGGCGGGGCAGGGAGGGGAGGTAGGGAGGGGTGCCGCCATGGCGCCGCCTGGCGGGAGAGACGCAACTTTATGACGACGCGATGTATTGTCTTCCCAGTGTGGGATTTACCGTTCCTTTTGTTTTTATTTTTTCGGACACGCCGATTAATTTCTTTTAGTGGGCTGTTTGGGGTCGCCGGTTCTGCTTGTACAATCAAATTTTCCTCTTTTGTTTTTGAGGCTTTACTTAAGTGCTTTCGCATTTGCGACTCCTCACATCCCTATTCACTGTACGACTGCGAATACTTTGCTATTCGTACATTGTACTATAAATAATGCTAACCGCATGTGCATGGCATTTGTTTCAGTGTGCGTTTCCTTTGCGGGAGTTCGAAAGTGGTTCTCGAACTTTGTGAATGCGTTTTGGAGATCGTCCATAAGTTGAATTGGCGATTAGAAAACACTCGCACGTTTGTTATCGGAGTTTAGATATTTTAGTGATTGCTTTGAGACATCAAGTTTAACAAGTGTTATAAAATGAAAGTTTCAACATCAAATGCTGAATTCAATTCATTATCTATTCATATTGTTGAAGTTTGCTTTCATCTGTCTCCTTTACTGCATGTAAGAGATTTGCATTCAAATTATTTCTTCGTTTATTATTATGACAGTATCTTTCTATGTTTTCCACATTTCCAATTTTACAAAGACCATCAAAAAAGCTATTATTAGAAATTCATACCAAACAGGGTAAGGAAAGCGCCAGAAATCGATAGTACCAGCTGTTCTATTCATATTCACATGAAAAATGGGTTAGAAACGGAATCAAAGAAAGATGGCGGATTGAATGGTGTTTTTATCCCAACCCTTGCTGACGAGGGCTGCGCAAACATTGGTTTAGTAATAAAAATATTTGTCGAAATCCTCAACGGGGAAAGGAAACTGTATGAACGGTAGACGATTCTTTGCAAAATACAGACAGAGTGCGCCTACTCCATTGTTATGCAGTTTTTAAACCGGGATTAAAATGAGCTAATCATGACCATGGAAGGGGACGACAATCACTCCGGTTTTGTGTCTACTATACAAAGTTTTCCTACTTTTTTTTACTCTAAACATAATTAAAAACATTTATTCAAGAGACCCTCATTTTATAACCCAGGTTAAAGGGACAATTAACTAAGTGTTTTCTTGTGTCATGCATTTAATATTCTACCGTTTAGTTTACTCAAACGTTTACAGCTTCCTATTAATTTTATATTATCATCTGTAATTCCAATATCTCTTTAATTACTTCGCTTTATTTAACACGTGATTAATTCAACTTGATAAATCTTGTTTCTATGTAAATCAACTTGTTTGTAGCAATTAGTATTCTATACGAGAATGGTAATTTTGAGTTTTGGCATATTTTCACGTTTGTTTTGTTCTCCGTACTCGGTTTGTTGATTAGTCTTCATCCGAAATTTCGTGGAAATTATCTCATTAATTTTATCATCTTCTTAATTGCTTGCAAATTCTTGTTTTCATTGGTATTAAGGTTGGTTTACATACTCGTTTTCATTACATCCCATTACAATATGTGCGATAAATTTTCATATATGTGTACGTTCTCATTTGCAGTGAGTCGCATTTAAAACCCTTCTCATTTGAAAAGGCACCGATGAATGGCTCGGAGTCAATGGATCGTAAGAAATGGGCCAGTGACGTGGAGTAAGGCAAGTGAAACGTGTTCCACGACCATTTTATAAGGGTCTCTCAGAGCTTAGTGGATTCCTCTTGATGTGTGTACGCGTGCGATAAGTCGTGGCGATGTGCGATTTTTTTGTCTGATAATATGATTTAGTACGTGTTGTGATGAGATATGAATGTGCTCGTTATTGGGTTATGGTAGGGGTCTGCAAGTGGCTCCGTTCAATCAAACGATAGTGTTGAAGGGATTTTAAATCTATTGATAATTTTACACATGTCATAGACAACGGCATCATATAAGTTATCTGTAACACTGAACATTCTGGATTTAATGATGTACTGGGCAGTGGGCACCATCTCCCAATTGTAATAACAATTTAATGTAATATTGATGTTGAAACTGTGTTGATTTTGTGCCTTATAAATTACTTTTATTTGATTCATTAATTGATGATAATATTGCACTAACTCCGCACACAACTGCACTGTCATCTTCTACTACTATCTCATAATTTTTTCATCTCCAAAACCGTTTACATACCCCGAATATATGCAAACTTCTCAGGTGTTATCGCGTCTGAGTAAACCTAAGGGTTCTGCTAAAGCTGGTGGTGATTCCAGCCCCGTTAATGAGCCAGGTGGTTCCTGTACAATGTGGACCGTAACAATAGGAATGTAGCCGCTAAGGGTGGCTCGTTCAGTCGCACCCCCTATGAATAAATTGGCGAGATTATTCCCATTTTAGTTTTTAAAACCAAAATGGATAAGCTTTGGTTGATGGATAACGATTTCTGTATTATTGACGGAGAAAATAAAATGGTTCTGATAATACATAAGTTTAACTAAGTTATTACTGTCAAATGTCAATATAAACTTGACATACCTACATGTAATGATGAGGAATCTTTATAAACGGGATCTTGAAACTCTGTTCCTTTTCAAGATTTTTCTACAGATTCTTTTAGCACGTGCTAAGGTTTAAAATGGTGTTACTTTTGTGAAGGAAAATGGCACTGAATCGGATTTGCTTTGAATGATAAAAATAAAGTTAGCTTTGCAGGTTCTACAACTAGGGCAAACCTAGTGCAAACAATTTCTACTGATTCACTCTTGTATAGGAATTATAAAACATACATGGCTGAATTGAATGTAGACGAGATTTTCTTTATTAATATACAATATCATTCCAACTATATCGATCGCCAATTTAGGATTCGCAATAATTTTGTTAAATTAAATCAAAGTTGTAGTACTAACTAATTTTTGTTACAATTCTCGTTTGTGTAGAAAGTTGATTTCTCGACCTACAAAAAAGTATCGTTCATGGAATCGTAAAAATATTGTATCACGTTCTAGAGTGGAATTCTCTCATAAACCCGATAAAATTACTGAATGCTCGCCTTTGTCTTTCTATATTGTCCCTTATGCTAGATTGGAAGTGGGTGTATATTTGATTATTTATTGGATTTTCAAGTGGATGACATCAATTCTAACTGCACGACCTCACATGAGACTAAGTGCTCTCTCATTTCGAGATCCATTTCAGTTACTTGATGTGACTCAAATAAGTTTAAATTAGAATTTAAAGTTTCTCCTCGCACGATGCAAGTGGTTGACTACATTGAATTGCTCAATTTGGTAGTTTTGTAATAGCAGATTTATTTTATTGTGTACTCCAAAGATATCTCTATCTATATCTTTTTCTTAATGAGTTTTAAAACTTCGATCGATCACTTCAAAAGCAATATTTTATGATAAATTTATGTTGCTGTTCCTTTAAACTAAAGCACTAATGGCCAAACTTAAACGTATAAGCTAGTTAAGCATCATAATTCAAATTGCGACAGCGTCAGTTTATATTTGATCTTAACGAATATTTTCGCAAGTGTTTAGTAGACGCTAGCCAATCAACGGGCGCAGGAAACATAACTTGAAACAGTGAACGGGTTCAGTATATTTAGAGCCCTAAAAATAAACGGATCGTGCGGCCCTTCTACACTTGAACTTGAGTCGAGTTCATTGACCGAGCTGAATGATAACTGTGCACTACTGTCTACTGTTCCGCTTCTTTCACTTTTTGAAGTATTCGAGAGATCATTCATCATGTTATACGATGCCCTTTGATTTATTTATGCTTCTTATTTTTGAATGGGAGCTTCAGCTAACAATTGTGGTGCCACACTGCGCGAAGCTACACAAGGGAAAGTTTTAAGTTCAAATATTAATATTCGTTTGTGCATTGTACTTAAGTCATGGCAGCTTCCTACAAGGGACCATCCTTCCTTCATTTGAAGAAGTTATGCAATAAGTTCTATTAGTACACAATAGAGTTCAGAATGCAATAAACAGTTTATCACAATTGGTGTTGAGTCTAAATCCCAGAGCTGTCTATTTAAATTATCGAAGATCGAGCCGGAAGCCAGAGTCTGGCGATTGTCGACATCATATTAGACTAAAACACTGATCCATACCTAATAGAAAAGACGGGAAACCAGTAACCCTTACAGTATTACTTTTTTCTTTTTCTTTTTAATATCGCAATTTGGTTGATCTCATAACAAACGTCTATCAGCTAATTAGTTCCTTGACTAGTTAGTTCATAAAAATCTTGCAACTGCATCTAAAAAAAAGTAGTAATATTGCAGCATTGATTCGCTTCATATTTTTGAAAAAAAATTCAACCGTCTCACTCCTTGTAGTTATAGGATAGAAAGAAGATAGTTTTTTGTGCTTATTGTATTAATTAACACTTGCTTCGGTGAAGGAAAACATTTTGAGGATACCAAAAAAAAACAAAAATAACCACCAGGATACCAAAAATTCTTTTTTTGCGAGATATTTCTTGGCCGCATATAAATCTAAGTCTGAGGCCTATGGTGGGCATAAAAACTCTGACATCAGGTTAGGCACTAACCACGTGATAAAAAGATGACCGTTAATTTTCTATACTTTTCTCTCTGACGTAGACTTCAATTCTTCGAAGAATAGATAAACAAAACTTCACATTTATAGTAGTGTTGTGCTTAATACAGTCTCACCGAGTATCGTGTTGACTATCTATCGATTTCTCTATATTCGGAAACAGTCTGCGATGGCTCGTTGTCGTTGTCGACTAGAATAATATCTTCCGCGGCCTTCTTTTTTGTTTTATTCCTTTCCTTTGATGTTCTCTTTTATGAAGCTAAATCGTTAGTTGGTGTTATAATGTTTGGATTAAATTGTTTCTCGTTTATTGTGTGTAGTAAAGTTGTGTGGTTATTTCTTGTTGTATTATTTTTAATCTTTTGTACTTCATTGTCATGTAAAACCTGTGTGTCTTTTATGTTCTTATTATGCACAGTTTATGTTTTGTTACTTTACGCGCCTTTAGCTTTGTTAACATTTTTATCTTGTTGTACATTACTTTTGTTTTCTTGATAAGCAGTAACCTTTTATGCATGCAATTTTGAGAAAGATTATACAACATTGTTGTACACAAAGTTTTTAAAGAGCTTATTATCATCGTATGACCTAACAAAAATGGTTGGGTTACCCTGCATAAGCTTTCCTAATTCCTACTAAGCTTGTGTAACAAAAGTGTTAATAAAAAATTCAAAGCTCATGTCGGAATCAGTCTGTTGCACAGTTAACTCGATCAATATCGAATAATTGAAGCAATTCGATCTGTTTCGAAATGGCCTTTTTTAAGAAAGTGCATCGGCCGTTTATTTTCATTGAAACGTGAGAGCTTTCGTTTTGTAGTCAGAATTCGGGGAACTATTGATTATAACGTTAAAAGTTTAAATGTGAATAGATGTTTCTTAATGTGTGTTACGAAATATATTTTTTTTAGATTTCTTTTAGCAAAAAAGGTAAAATTATTATTCAGTACAATTTAGATAAACGTATCACTGTAGATGATACTTTTAAACTTTTCTCTCGTAGCATTAACAGTCTCAATAGTCACGTGTCATTCCTGATATTACACGAATGCATGCTAGATACGTATATTATCATCATGATTCTTCTGCCCTTACCCCAATTCATTTGTGGCAGCATGTATTCTTCCATACTCTTCTATTACTCGTCATCTCATCAGAAAGGAGGTCCCTTTCTTGTCCCACCTTTTTCTACAAAGTCTATCCATCGTTTCTTTGGTCTTCCTCTACTCTTTATCCTTTTCCCATCACCTGCATTCATGATGCTAAAATGGACCTTTTTGGCGCAGCCGTGAGGCACACAGCACATTTCTACTATGTCCTACTCATTGTTTTGTATCTTTTTTATTTATTATTGTGTGTGTGAAAAAAATGTGTCAAATAAATATGTTTCTTTCTTTTCTTTCATCCCACCTACATACTCAAAACTATCCTCACTACGTGCTCGATACTTAAAGTCCTCCCAATTTAAAACACAGCAACAAACAGTTTACCTGTTTCAACTCATAAATTATAGCGAAACGAAGACTGCTACTAATACGCCACAACCTAGCCTTCAATGCAAAAGTCAATAGGAGCAAAACTAGGCGTGCTCCATGGAAATAAATCCATTTTTGCCGACTATTACGCGGTTAAACTCTTTCCATGAACACTGGAAAGTGCTCCAGACGACTGGAAGTCAGGAACTGTTAAAAGTTAAATAAACTGCGGATTTATTTGTTAAAGGGTTTAATTGTGGATTTTTGCTTGCGTTGGTGGCTGTATCGTTTAATTTTTGTTCTTTGTAGAGTAATTTTAGGTTGGAAAATCATAGATGTTTGACTGTAGTTTTGCAGAGATTTATTGTTGGCAAATTATGGCTTATGTAGTACCTACAGTAATGGAATAATTTAGGATAGCCGTGTCGATTTTCGTTACTTTCTCTAATGTCAACATTCGGTAGAGAGAAATAAAAAAAAGAATCTTTTAAGCGTTCCAGTAGAGTTATTAGGTAATTCCTCTAATATTCAAAACACATAACACGACACAGAACCAACTAACCGTTCTAGTATAATTGATTCCTTTATTTATTGAAGTGGAAAGAGCTAGTGGGGAATAGTACGGTGGCATGAAGCGTGAATGAAAGAGGGCTGTGTGAAGGATGTGAGGGCTCTGTCGGAGCTGAGGATTACGCACGATGACGGTTGATTCCCTTCTGAACATGTGCGCAGGTAGGTAGGTAGGTTATGTAACGGATGGATATGTAGTCATTAAATGCTGTGTCCTACGTCCGCAAGTTAGCTTCTAACAATGTAAACAAACATGCCATAAACTTTTTGTAACAATACGTATTTGAAACGGTTGGGTATCGACATATTATTTGGTTTAAATAAGATTCATCACGCCCCGAATGGCTTAGCGGTAGAAGGGCTGCCTTACGTTCGTAGGTTCGAATCCCGGTAGGAGCGAATGTTTGTGTGATGAGCATGGACATTTTTTTCCGAGTCATGGATGTTTATATGTATAATAAGAATGTATTTACAAACAAAAAAGTAATGTATGTAGTATATCAACTATCTGGTGTCCACGACACAAGCCTTGCTTAGTGTGGCACTAGATAGCGCTGCGTTTTAATGTGCAGCAATTTTTATTATTTATTTTATCATCATTGTCTTGCCCATACCCCAACTTATTTGGAGTCACCGCGGCATGTCTTCTTCTTTCGTACTTCTCTATTATTCGTCATCTCATCAGACACCATCTCACTTGTCATTATATGATCCTTCACACAGTCCATCCATCGCTTCGTTGGTCTTCCTCTACTGGTGAATGTGTCATTCATACTTCACCATAATTTCTCTGCATCACACGCCCATACGGACCGCGGTCCATTCATTTTGGTCCATTCAGCCTAAACACTCACTACGACAACCGATTACCACGCATATTTTCCGTCACCGGCGCTACTTTCAGACTTCCTCTTTTGTACTAATTTCTTATTATATCCATTTGCGTGACTCCACAAATCACCCTTAGCATTCTCATCTCAGCCACTTGCAAATGCCTTTGGTTCTGACAAAACCTAGGCTATATTGTGTCTGAAGTAATTAGAGGGAAGTGTGTAGGTATTATTTTTTTAAACTGCTAAGGTAAGTTAACCTTTAAACAAATATAATAAGAATTCTCAAAAACATTAGGAAAAAATATCAATATTTATAAGGTAGCCTGTGCCATTACAATTTGTAAGTAGTTACCTACACATTGTTCTCTATCATAAAGCCTATTATTAACTACCATTAACAACCATACATTACATTTACATAAAGTTTCTATCTTACATTCAAAGGGATATCAAATTGCATATCGCGCAGTGTCTCAATGACTAATAAATTCGAATCGCCTGTGGCGCCCCCGTGTGGTATATTTATGCGTAATAATTATTAATGAAGTTATGTATGGAAGTTGGTTCAAGTTTCCTTCGTACTTTGTTACTTATAAAGTTCCTCTGACGTAAGGTGGTACTGAAAGAAACTGGTACTCAAAATAAAAAAGAATATGCAATCTACTTTTTTATCTAAGTACACTAAATACTTAACAGGACATATTAACATAGAAGAGTGGTACTGCTTATTTCAAAAGAAATTACTTCCAGCAGACCTGCGAGAGGAAAGTCGGATAAGAAATGAATCGTGTCTTCTTAGTGAACAAAAAAAAATTGCATTATCACTTGAGAACGCCTAGATCGATTTGCTCAATTATATTTTTAATATTCTTTATACTCACGTCTGTTTTCCATGGATACCTACCTGGTAGAAACTACTGAAAGCCATCTGATCCGTAAATACTCTTTTTTTTGATGGGATATAATCAAATAATTGTCTTTTTTAAACTTTCACGATCAGAACACATTATAAAACCAATGAAGACGGGTATTTATCGCGAATCTACCTTTGGATTGCACCAGCCGTGGTCGCGGGGAGACTGAAGTATTGGAGGTACCGCGACAGCAAAGTGAAGCGTTTATTCAACTACCCTCACTCATCTTCATAAATGTTAATTAGGGCCGGTTCACACTAGGACAGCACTCTACACTCACAGTGTCCGTATATCGAGGCGATTTCACTTGACGAGTACACTTAGTTCTCCTTCCGTCCACCTTCGTATAACTCGACATACACGCACGCCTGTTACGAGTGCCACGCCATAAAAAGCTTAGTAAGTTTATAAATGCTAATTTTAAAGAGAAACCAGTGTATTTTATGGGGTAGATGGTAATCTGCATCTTCTCCCATAAATTGTGTAACTGTGGGATTCCTTTACCGAATGTATACTTGAGCTACTGTGAATAACTCATTTGTCAAGTTTATTTACTATTGATATTATTGTCGTATTTTGTCTGTAACATCAGTCTTACTGTAAAGGGTAGGCCTATAGGTCTTATTATAATTAAAAAATATTGTAAAAATATTTCTGATTAAAAAATAAAAGTAATTAATTAGGTCCATGTTCACCGAAAAGATAACGGTCTGATTATCTAAAAACAACACACAGCAACAGCACATACTATGTATTTTCTCTTTTATGTTCTAACTTTTTTAATATTATTGTGTGTGTGCTTTAAGTACTAACGACAAATAAACATTTTTTCTTTCTTTCTTTAAAAACAGCTGTCACTGTGCCATGTTCCCATACAAAAAGTGTTTTAGATAATCAGATAATCAGACCGTCATCTTTTTCATGAACATGGGCATTACAAGGACATTTTGACGCCTAGTGTCCTATCCTAATCTTTGGATACAGGTTGATTATTTTAGTGGGCGTGAATGGTGAATCCGAAATTGAGGGGAATAGCGAAAAATACTCAAAAGACTCGAGCCCGATTTAGATGACAAATCAAAACACAGCATTAGGTTTTTGAAATAAAAAAAATAATTTGCCTAGCCAGGAATCAAACCCATATTTTGGAAAATAAAAACACATACTGTATTGTTACTCGTACGCCATTCGATGGTGTCGCAAATAATGATTAAATTATGGGAAGTAGAGACATACGGCAAATGATATTACATTACAATTTGTAAACAGTCGTACCTTAAATAAATACATGATACAATGATAAAACCAAATTGACGTACCTACACGCAATTCAAAATTGTCACTCACCAAACTAACTTTTGTAGTCTGATGTAAGATCATAACAAAAACAATACCTCAAAAAATCCTGGAACTTATACCGACACGCTATAACGATTTCGCATTATGTTTACCAGTACAAAATACCGCAGCAAAAACCGCCTATATAGCCTTTATTAAAGTTATTGTGTGCCCCCGCTGTCGTATCGCTACTTATATGACTTTTACGACACATGTCATACGTAATTGCTCAGGCACTGGTGAATCCCTCCAGGCTCCTTACGAAAAACTCCGCCAAGCGATTATAACCTCTATGGGCGGTACAAACATCTCTGTAGGTATAATTTAATATTGTTTATATGTGCCTATAGCGGTACAGCTGTATATCTGACGATCTTATGGTCCTGTTTTGAGCATACATTTGTTTTAAAGGCAAAACGAGTTCTGGATTTAAAAAAAAATAGGATAATGACGTCAGTATTCTTTTGTTTTTAGTTGTCTAGAAGAGCTCATGGCTTAAAATAACTGTCGAAGGTTAAGCTATGGTTACCAAGGTCGGCTATGGATGGGTGACAGTCTATTTCAATCCGAGTCTCCTTCGTGCGTCAGAAAGCAGTCAGATTGGGAGTCGTTCCAAAGTCTGACTGTAAGATTGGAAGCTGACCCCAACATAGTTGGGATAAGGCTAGTCAGTTGATGTTTATAGTTAATAAGTTTCATGGCAGTATCTAAAGCTTGAAAAATAAATGTCGTTATGAACATTTGTGCCAGAACTGGGTTTATTTTGTCATTCATATCACACAAAATTGTCTTTGGTTATTGTCCGGAATTTCTCACTATTGTGGTAATGGTTTAGAAGATTTATGTTAGTCCGTTTATTGTGGGGTGGGGTGACTAGGATTAAAGGCATATTAAGAGACGGATTCCACTAGTAGGAAAAATAACAGGCAATTTTCGAGTGAGTGAAGAGACAAAGGACCTCTCCATTTTTCTCAGCTATGTTGGGGTCGGCTTCCAGTCCAACGGGATGCAGTAAATAATATACTAGTGTTTTACATTTATTACCTAAAACAGCTGTTTAAAACGATTTTTTGTATGGGAACATGTCACAGTGACAGCTGTTTTTAGATAATCAGACGGTTATCTTTTCGGTGAACATGGACCTTAGTGACTGGCTCTGTGACATCTGACCTCCGCAACTCAGTTAGTAATGGGTAATACGATACCCCTTGGTAAGACAAGTCAATAGGTATCAGAGTTTTGGGCCATTGACTAACTGCAACGACTGCGAAAGATCAACAAGGCTAACCATTTTGGAAGCAAAACTTGCGAACACAGTGTGCGGAAAGATGATCCAAAGTGTTATGCTGTGAGATATTTTTTTTTGCGAGATATATTTTTTGGGGGTAAATTACTAATTAAAAAGTGGGGGAGTTTTAGATGTTAGGGGAACGAAACTATAGATCAGTGACAGCGATTTAAATATCACCTCCGGCTAGATTGGAACCCTATGGAGACGTAAGGAATGATTTAATACAAGCAACGTTATGCAGGGGTCGTTCGACAGATGATTGCTTTTAACCTCTGTTGAGACAGTCATTTTGTTTTACTAACTCCATGATAGATTAATTTTAAACCTAAATACCTCATCCAAAAGCCTAGATTGAAACCCTATTAAGAAGTTTCGGATGGCTCCATGCTTTCAAGCTGTAAGATGTGAGAGTAGGTCGGACAGCCTTTGTTGGATTACTCCTTCCCTTTAGCTGATTCTATGTTATTTTTTTACCAAAGAATCTCATTCAAAACCCTCATTTATCCTCCGATGATCGCCATCAAACCACTCACTGACCTACTGAGCGCATCAGGAAAAATATCGCACAGAAAGAAATGAGACGCCGACTTTTTCCTTTTTATTAAACGCTATTCCATGGCAGAGGCAGTCGCCATGTGCCAAACATCTGCGCCAACCGATTTTTTACCAACTTCAACTTTTGACCCCACTTCGTACGATCATTCATGTGGGAATGAGATTTTTCACGAAGCAATTTGTAACACAATCGTTCACCCTTATAGTTTATTTTTGCTTGCACACGCTTTTCAAGTGGGTGTTATTCTTATTACAGTATTAATTGCTTTGAATTATTAACGAAATGATATTGTAACATTCTGAAAATAAAGTTTTGAGTGGAGTTCATAAACTCGTCTTATGACTTAAGTCATAAAGTATTTTTTATTTGGTGCATTTGTCAAGTAAGATGGATTGGATCGGTACATAAGCTTTACGACTTAGAAACAGTACTAAAACGTGAATAAGTATCAACTTATAATGTCTAAAATGTTTTTTTTGCGTGTCTTTGAACCTTAATTCAATAAAGTTATGGCATTCAATATTTCACTTTTGTAGGTATTATTAATTACCCTTCGTTATTAAATGGAATTTTATATTGATATCTTTATAGTGAAATGCGCAAAAAAAGGCTGAGCAAACATTTTTGGAATTTAAAAACTTTCGAATTATGTCTCTGGAACTGCCATATTCCGGAAGTTATTATCAAGACGATTTGGCGACATATGATTTTCTTTTATTGCGTGACACGAAGCGCCACTGTTTCGTGTATGCATTATGGCAGCAGATGTTAACATGTCATATCCGATTTTTTTCCCACGACCGACATACCGTTGTACTTTTGCAAGTTCTTTTTTTTTATAAAATATTTATCTTCAATGGCTTATTATGATTTTCTCGCTGACTTAAATAAATGAACAATCATCTTCTCTTTTCTTCACTTATGTACTAACTATAGATCCCTCGGGTGTTATGTATACAGATTCTTTTATTCATTTTGCACAAAATCGTAAGCTTGACAAATTAAGGTCGTTGCCTTGAGGTGAACACGCGTTGAAAAAGTTCGGGAATTGTTTTAAAACAGTCCTCTTTTATATAATTTGGACATCGTGTTTCGCCGCTTTAACGGTATACCCTCAATTCTAAAAATGTGCCCTAGATAATTTTACAAGTTCACGAAAAAGTTTCGTATAAACAAGTTTTGTAACTCGCGGAAAGGTTTCCGAACGGAATCGGTAATTAGGTACACAAGTTCAGTTAAACTTTTGTTTGCCCTCACGGGGAAAATTTTACAACTTTTATCGAGTAGTTCACCAATTACTCCAGCTCTTATTTAGTTTTTCCAATATTTTCAGAATATTTAGTTCGAACTTTTCGTCGTGTTTGTTGGTGTTGTAGCACAAAATTTTCGAACGTTAACATTGTCAGGCCGAGAATTTGCCTTAAATGCCTATGAATTTTGATCATACCCTTTAACTTTATTAGCGAATAACGCTGTCCCTTCGAGCCGGATGGGGCTCACAAATTGGTTTACAATTGAACAAGATCCACAAACAGAATCAATCTCGTTGACTTGTCACTGGGCAGTGGTACGATATAATAGAGGTTTGCACGTTTGCTTGCACTATTTGTCTCACTCTAATTACTTGAGAGCAGATCTTAATTACGGCCATCCGGCCCGTTTGATTGGGACCCCGCATTGTTTGTGTTCTCGGCTAACAGGACAATTGCAACTGCACTTAGTGACGGAGTCGCGGGGTTAATAATACCTACCCCGGCAGTTCGGCAGCGGGACGGTTAGGCCATTGAACTGAAACACGTGGCTTTTAAACTAAGCGAGGCGTTGTTTAGTGAGGGTTAGAGAAAAAAGTGATTTTGTTTTGTTTTATTGGGTTTAATTAGTTAGCAGTATGTAGGTCGAGTTAAAGGGATTAAGTAATTAGAGGCTCATTTGAGCCGAAAATAGCTATATTTTTTTTTTGTCCATTTTAATAATTACATTTCTAAACTTCTCTGTAGGACTATTATTTTCAGGACTTACGTCATAAAATATTTTTATTTGAGGCAATAACGAAATTGAAATTTGAAGTTCAGAAATCCAGCAGCTCATAACACGGGAACCTTAGTTTCCATGTTAGTAAAACCCAACAGAATTACCTGTAGTTAGTAGGCATACAAAGAGAACTATGGAAGAGGAAGACATGCACAAATGAATTAGGATAGGGCAATAGGATAGAATAGGAAACAGCATTATATTGCATTTAGCTAAAATAGAGGCACTGCATTAAATGGTTCCACAGAGAAAGTGCGGGTTTCACTCGTTATATGCTATCGACCGCCATTGACTTAATGCATTCGTGAGTCTAGCACTGAGGCTAATATCCCCT
The DNA here is from genome assembly GCA_916618015.1 of Xestia c-nigrum. Lineage (NCBI taxonomy): Eukaryota > Metazoa > Arthropoda > Insecta > Lepidoptera > Noctuidae > Xestia > Xestia c-nigrum. The sequence goes on along the minus strand of OU745259.1, from coordinate 9,608,138 downwards.
CTATTACTGTACTATTACGGCTAACCAACCTATCATTGCGTTATTCATAGTCGTACAATAGGATTAAAAACCGAACTCTGAATTATAAATCGAATGATACTAGAAATAGGGACCAATTAGTTCAGCTATCAGGCTAGTTAAAGTAGACCTAGTTTTTATATTGTGTGTCCTGTTGTTTGTTTACTACAGGAACTGATGGACGCTACCGAAGCGCCAAATTTGTACCTCGGTTCTGGAGAGTTCTGACCCCGTATTCACAAACGTTCGACTCGGTTCCGATTCGACAACTCGTATATCTGTCTTCTTCTGGCATTCCGAAAACGACCGAGATAGACATACGACTTTTCGAATCGGAAGCGAGTCGAATGGTTGTGAATAAGGGGCCTGGTCAGATACCCCGATAAGAAGAAGATAGGGTACTGTTTAAAATTTTACAATTCAATACATACCTCCTCAAATTTGCAACGTTATACGAATTTTGTATCGATAAAAGTTTGATAGGTTAGAGAAGTTTGTTCCATAGTTTTATTAATGGAAATAAAACCTGGATGGTGTGTTTGCTTCTATATTGGAACTAAAAGTCTAACTGAAACTCGTTGGAGTATTTGAATGTTTCGTGATTTGCTTTTTACCCGAAAAGCTTTTTGCACAAGGATCGACATAATTTACCAGCTGATCTCGAATTGATTGAGGTTTATAAGTGTGGGATGCAGTTCGTAGTTTCATATTAATAATAATAGAATGATGAATGGTTAAAGTAAAAGGCGGATTCCTATCTAAACTAATTTAAAAGACAGACGCTAGCGGAAAGATTTGATTTTTTGCTTGTTTGCTTGTAACGATTTAACTCAAAAACTCTTCAACCTATTCTAAAAATTCTATCACCATTAGAAAGCTACATCTTTACCGAGTAATAAAATCCATATTAATATCATGCAAAATAGCCGAACTATCACCATTTTCGCGGACAAAGTCGCGGGCGAAGTATTAGGCTAGTCCAGTATAACAATTAACTCCGATGAAGATTACATCAAAAACTTAACGATATTTGCTTAGAACTTTGGAAGTCAACAATGAAATGTCACCTTGTTCTTGGTAGCCTAGTCCAAATATTGTTTCTCCAAATCCAGACAGAAAGACGTCTGTTTCTGAAGTCTAGGCCACAACCAGTCTAGGTCATAGATCAATAGCTGCAACTTTCAAACTGAACCAGAGATCAAATCTAAGATAATAATACAGTTGATATTTGTATTGGAAAACAAAAGCTGTAGAGAAAGTCTTTATTTTATGTGACTCGGTGTTTTCTTTCATTTTTAAACGTGGTTTTCTTTGATTCTTCAAATTCAATGATAGCACTGTTTAAGTTTGTATGTCATTTTAAATAAATAATATACTCGTATGTACCCAGTGGAGGAAATAAAAGCGTAATTAAGAAAATTTATAGAATCAACGGCATGGATTACTTACATAGATTTCATAATTATTGTTATAACACAGAATACACCGTCGATCCATAATAATGTAATGCAGAAATGTAGGCTAGATAAAACCACGCTGAGTGACATTAAGGAAATAAAAAGATTCTGTTTTTGCCTTCACAATCCTTAAAATCCCAGGTTCTGTACTTCTTCTCCTGTTATAGAAGCCGGACAGCCTACAGGTTATCTCAGGTTGCATTAGTTTGAATGTAGAAAGTAATATTCGGAAACATGACAGTAAAACTTCCAAAATGTCATAGGCTATATTTAAAACGTTTTCGTGGGATATTTTACAACCATAAGGCGAGAGAAGCCGTGGGCTAGTCATCATATGCCTAGGCTTTTCCCAACTATGTTGGGGTCGGCTTCCAGTCTATCCGGATGCAGCTGAATACCAGTATTTTACATGAAGCGGCTCTCTATCTTACCTTCACAACCCAGTAAGTACTGGCTAATTCGATACCCCTTGGTAAGATTGGTTGTCAGACTTATTGCCACTGACTTGGGCCATTTGAGATTTAAATGACAAATGACAGCCGGGACCAACGCTGCGTGCTTTCCGAGCAAAAGCTAATGTATTCATATAAAAACTCATGAAGTACGCCTCACCATCACATATAAAATGCATGATTACAGATACTATCTGATTCGTTTCCGTCGCCTCCACGTTCGTTCACTACGTGAGACATGTGGGCCCAAATATGTTATATTATATGGATACATCTGTTTTTTTGTGAGATGTGATCAATACTTTTGTCTTGTGTCTTCCATAGTTATAGTTTGTATTATACAGGATCAAATTCTAGAGATACCTCGCAGACGATACCTCAAAATCCTCAAACTAGTGGTGTTTTTGGAGATCAACGACTGTCTGGTCGACGTGTGTCCTGTTGGTAGTGAAATTGCCTGAATAATGATTTCTGAATTATAATTTGACCTTGCATCAAAGATTTTAACAACCCTCAAAACCTTTTCTACTAACCAGCATGCCGAGATATTTCTTGACGGCATATAAAGCCATGTCAGAGGTATTAAAGATAAGGTTAGGCACTAACCACATGATAAATAAGAAGAAGAAGTTACACTGACCACAAATATCTTAAAAACATAATCAAAAATCCACCTTAACGTACTTTACAACAAAATTATATCTTCCTCCGACAAAATCTACAAACAAAGTAGCTACATCTTCTATAATACTTCCACAAACAAAAGTATGCTTACGACAGCCAACAAATTAAAAAGCAACAATACGAACGGCGTACATATTTAATATACACGCGTATACATTTCATTCGATCCCAATATCCCTCAGGATGCTCGACTACAAAGGCCTTAGAAACGGTTTTTCGCAGAAAAGTGCTGAGTCACCATGAAAAAAAATCACAATGGCCGCGAGCCACAATACACCCCGCCAGTAGGAAACTGATCATTGCGGTCCCGAAATAACAAATGAATTGAGAAAATCCAGCCATACATTGATACACCAGAGTAATATGATCTCTCTTGTGACTGGCTGGAAATGTCCTGTCAATTTCGTGATGCATTATGATCGAAGTTGTCGTGTGCAGTCTGTGGAACTTGCTTGTGTATTTATGTAGCTATACATTATTTGTGTATATTGTGTTCAATTATTTTGGGTTCGACCTTGAATTGGAATTGATATTTTCATTAGGTTCATGGTGCAAAGGAAATGTGAATTATTATTTCATTTAATTTGGTCAAAAGCTTTTGAATTCTAATAATAAATCAAAATCAACCCAAAAATGTGTAGACACAAAAATCTAATTTAAAGATTATTTCGAAAACTATTTTCTTGTAACGAAACATGGACCGACATTGCTCAGCTGGGCGTGAGGGCTCCAATCCGACTGGTCGCACTTTTGCTTTCTCTATCGATTCACGAAGGGGTATTCAGAAAATTTAATTTCCGTAGACAGATCGAACAATTTCGCTTCAATGTGGTGTTCACGGTCTGTAATTGGGTCAACCCAACGGACAATAGACTCTGACAATGTTATTATTAGTAAGTGGATTTCTTATTCACTTACTACATTATTATGCGACGTTTTCAACCGGTTGGTAAGTTGATGAAAATTATCGTTTTGTGATCACGGAAAAGGAGTTTTCAAATTGAATTCGCAATTCAACAAATCTGATTTTCCGTTTTAGTTGAATCACGTTAACGTTTTGTTGCTGGTGGCGGGCATATTTTTTGATAATCATGGTTAGAATGATGATAGTCATACTAACACAACAACCAATTCTGTAACATCACATATATTGCATCGACTTCTGTACATGTATAGCTGTAAGGTACAGATATCAAAGCAATTCCTAAAAATATAAATATTGTTTAGATATTATTTGTTTAGAATTCTATGACGAAATTCAAAAACATGCTAACGATTTTCAAATCGCCCTAAACTTCACTGATCACGATCCAACTCCAAATAAATCCTTGATCGTAGCCAGACAAAACAAGACAATTAATCACGAATACATCTTACTTTTAGCGAGTAATGAATCGAAAAGATTAAGACGCTGGGAGTTTCGAGGGAGGAATCTAATCAGCACTCCAATTTCCACAAATCGTTCTCACCACTCAAATGTGTGAAGTAAGAATGTCTTCGTTAATCTATCCAATCGATTATTCTGGCGGGTTAATAAAGACTGGCAGACCTTTCGACCAATAGGCACAGAGGCACACGGCAACCTCACACTGAAACGAATTATTTACCCTCAATATAAATCTTTGCTCTGTGTTTGTAGTTGAAATACGAGTCCTTTGAGATTTGTTAGAGCCATACTAAATTCGATTACAGAGGTGACATGGACGTCAATTTTGGATGGAATGTTGGTCAACCGCAGGACAGGTTTCAAACCTCGAGTCGTTTCAAATTTCAATTAGGTCAGACCCAAACTGTGGGTATTTTCATAGTGTATCTTTGTAGTGTATCTAAGTAACTGATTTTATTCGAAATGAATATAAGTATTAGTATTTGGAAACTATAATGAGGAGAGATAAAACGCACGTGACTAAAAGAGTGATGGATATGAATGTTGATGGACGAAGGGGGAGAGGAAGGCCAAAGAAAAGATGGATTGATGTGAGAAATGGTGTAAAAGAGAAAGGAATAAATGATGCCGTGACTACAGGGGAGAATGGTAGAATTACACCGACCGCGAATAGAATAGGACAAGGGCAGGAAGATGATGATTTGGAAACCATAAGTTATGGAAAGACGGGAGAGGAAGACCAAAGAAATGTTAGATGGAGTATGTGAAGAATTACATGGCTAGAAAGAGGTTGCTAGTGAGATGACGAGTTATAAAAAAGTGTCGAAGAAGACGGTATGGGTGGCAAATTAGGGTAAAGACCGAAGAATGATGATGAGGATAAACAAAGAAGGTTTTTTCAGATTTAAGAACAAACATAAAACTTACGTCGCTTTAAACCGCAATTATCATAAATATATTCGTAAACAAGATTACACAAGCCGATCACGATCAATTCACAGTTGTGGGGGAATTTTAGGTGACTCTTCAAAGAAACTTCAAAAATGCTGATAAATAGTCAAACCATGTATTGCCTTGATGGCGAACAAAAATGGAAGAAAAAATGACACGAAATTACATAAAATCCTTACATCTAATTACTAACTAATAAGTACGCAACGTTGATTCTTGCTCATTCCAAACGAGCAGGCGTTAGCTCGAACATGCCCCCGGACGTTGGAAGCAGCAGAGGCGCTTTCAACCAAGCGCAGAATCAACGGGCAGCGGGCAAATCCTATTGAAGGCTCTTCTGACTACTCCAGTAGATGTTTTGACGTCTGCCACACGAGCGATTCCATCCGATCCCGGATGAACGGCGACGACTCTCCCCAATCTCCATTTAAGAGGCGGAAGATGGTCCTCCTTTATGACGACCAAGGAACCCAACTTGAGCATATCTTTGCTGGTATGCCACTTGGTTCTTTGCTGCAGCTCGGACACAAATTCCTTGCTCCAACGAGCCCAAAAATGCTGTCGTAGCTGCTCGATTCGTTGGAAACGAGATAATGAAGCAGTGGAGTGGTTCTGTAAATCTTTCACCGGGGGTGACGTCAGCGGTCGACCAACAAGAAAATGACCCGGAGTCAGTGGTGTGCAATCTGCTGGATCGGATGATAGCGGCGTCAGTGGACGTGAATTTAATATCGCCTCAATCTGGACTAACGTGGTGTTAAGTTCTTCAAATGTTAAGTGACAATTTCCCAACACTCGCCTGAGATGATATTTAGTTGATTTTACACCCGCTTCCCAGAGTCCGCCAAAATGAGGAGTATACGCGGGTATAAAATGAAATTTAATTCCGTCATTAGCCAATTGCTCGCCCAAAGAATTGCAATTAGATTTTAAAAAATTCGAAAGTTCGTTGCAGGCACCAACGAAAGAGGTACCGTTGTCGGAGTAGATGTTACTGGGTTTTCCCCGTCGCGAGATGAATCTAAATAATGCTAGTAAAAATTTGTTGCTGGTTAAGTCACTCACCAGCTCTAAGTGAATAGCCTTGGTGGTAAAGCACACAAAAATGGCTATGTACACTTTTACCAGCCTACATCCCCGACCCTGCCTACTAGCAGCCATGATGGGACCAGCATAATCCACACCAGTGCTTTCAAAAGGATAACCATCTGGAAGGAGACGCTGCTGAGGTAAATTACCCATTAGAGGAGTAATTGTTCTACCCGACATGAGACAACAACGCACGCAATTACGATAGCAACTCTTTGCTAGGCTTCGTCCGCCTATAGGCCAGTATGAATTTCTAATTGAAGCCAGCAATAATTGAGGGCCTGCATGCATAAGCTTTACATGTTCAAATTCGAATAATAATTTCGTAAATTTATGAGTGGACTGTAAAAGAATGGGGTGCTTTTTATCAAAAGAAAAGGTTGAATTGGCCAAGCGTCCTCCGACACGCATAATTTTATTTGAATCTAGAAATACGTTAAATTTTATAAGGGCACTTTTATGAGGCAACTTCTGATTACTAATGAGTAATTTGTACTCTGGAAATGACTCAATTTGATTTCTAATTATTATAAAATTTAAGGCATCTTGCAACTCGACTTGTGATAGAAAACGAGAAGAAGGAAGCTTCCTACACAATTTTATGAACCTTAAAACTGTTGCTACACTACGGACTAATCTTAAATAACTAGAAAAACGATTAAAATCGATGATTGTATCACATTGATTACTAAAACTAACACTGGCACTCAATAAAGCTTGAGGTCGAGTTTCAGGCAGCTTGTCTGACTCTAAGGATTTATGTTGAGACGGCCAGTGAGACTGGACTTGCTTCAAAAAACTGGGACCACTCCACCACAAGTCCAAAGATTTCAGAATACTAATATCCACGCCTCGTGATATTAGGTCTGCAGGGTTCTTGGTAGTTGGGATGTGTCGCCAAGTACAGTGCCCTGTCTTGTCTAAAACTTCAGCAACGCGATTTCGCACAAATGGCTGAAGCTTAGAAGGTAGCATCTGCAACCAGCCCAACACAATGGTGGAGTCAGTCCAGCAATAAACATGACTAAACTTAAGCCTCATTGAGCTTACAACCTTCTCGCATAAACGAGCTCCGACTACTGCGCCACACAATTCCAACCTTGGAATGGTGGTCGGTTTAATCGGCGCCACTCGACTTTTAGCAGCTAAGAGACAAACCGTGTACTCACCCTCATCATTGGTACTACGTACATAGACGCACGCACCATACGCACGCTCTGATGCGTCTGTGAATACATGTAGTTCCGGTATATTATGTGCATCGCATATGACGTGTCGTGGAACACGATAGTTATTGATAAGCGGTAAAGCTTTGACAATAGCATTCCAACTAGCATTAAGTGGTGGGGATAATGGCTCATCCCACGAGAGCTTGTCTAACCACATTTGTTGTAGAAACATTTTCATTGTGACTACGCAAGGAGATAAAAGTCCTAGGGGGTCAAAAATACGTGCTATGACAGAAAGTACATCACGCTTTGTAACAGAATCCTTAGAAGGTAACGTTAAACTTGAAAACCCAAATTCGTCGGAACTAGAATACCAGTTAAGCCCTAATAACTTATCAGGTTCATTAGACCCCATTTCTAAATGTAACGACGACTGAGAAGCTCCGGAGAGTAAACTAGGGACGTTGGATCTCCACTTCCTAAGAGGCATGCAAGCAGATGCTAGTGCGTTGGTGACCTCTGTGCGGATGAACATAGCTTCATTCAAATCATCACTTCCTGTCAAGAGGTCATCAACGTAAAAATCATGCATGATAACGTCAGCAATCTTATTTCCGCTACCTGAGGATGACTCACCCATTGGACGCGAAGAGATCTTAGTGTCATTGGATTGATAATCCATCCCTATTTGCTTGAGGCAACGTGTGGCAAGAAATGGTGCACTAGCCGTACCATAAGTGACGGTATTCAATTTGAAAACCTTCACAGGATCGCATGCATTATCACGCCACAGAACCTGTTGGAGGTACCTATCAGATGGGTGGACGTATATACATCTATACATTTTCGCGACATCAGCTGATAAGACGAATTTGTGTTGTCGAAATCTAAGAAGTATAGACATAAGATCGTCCTGCACTGTGGGACCCACCATCTGCACGTCATTAAAGGATACCCCTGACGAAGTAACACAACTTGCATTAAAAACAACACGAAGTTTAGTAGTTGTGCTACATTCACGCAGTACCCCGTGGTGTGGTATGAAATATCCACTGGGACTGTCATTATTTTTATTTTCGGTCATATGTCCTAAAGTCTCATATTCAGACATAAAGTCGCGATATAACTTACCAAACTCTGGCTTGGACTTCAGTCTGCGTTCTAGGGAATATAGACACTTAGAAGCCCTTGTAAAAGATTCGCCTAAAATAGAAGGATTTTGCCTAACAGGAATACGAACACAAAAATGTCCGCTATCTAAACGTGTCGTATTTTTAACAAAATGCTCTTCACATAACTTTTCTTCGGGTAAATAATGCGAGGATTGTGAATTAATCTCTTCTAGATTCCAGAATTTCTCTAAATCACTGCGAATTTTAATTAAATCACCGTCACTGGGGGAACCAGTATGAGTTAAATTGCACGAAATATTATGCGACAATGATTTATCGTTATTGTAGATAACAGGGCCAGAAACAATCCAGCCTAACAGCGTTTCACACAACACGGGCTTACCTACTCCTAGTCTAATTCTCTGTGAACCAACCAAGTCCCAGAAGAGATCTGCACCTATTAAGACATCTACTTCTGAAGGCCTGTAAAAGTTAGGGTCAGCCAAACAGATATTATCTGGAATATTCAGGTCTGAAATTTCGACTTCACGACAAGGCACAACAGTCGTTAACGATGGCAAAACAAAACAATAAAACTTAGTAACATAACTATTATCTAATGACGTCATTTTTACATGACATGTTTTGCCTACGCGAGAACTTACGTTATTAATGCCATAGACCGATCCATTTATCTGACTAGTTTTTAAGTTTAGCCGTGTACATAACCTTTCCGTCATAAAACACGATGTACTACCGCTATCAAGCAGGGCCCGCACTATGTGCTCACGATCATTCTGATCACATAACTTGATAAGAGCGGTGGACAATAACACACCGCGTTGTTTACGCTCACTACTTAGCGAACTAAGATCCGCAGACAAAGTTAAATTATTTGCATTCGCTTCAGTGCTAGCTACGGCGTCAGTGGGTGATGACGTTGATACGGAATGTGACGAGCTACCGTTTGATTTGTTATCATTATTGAAAGTATTCGCCGTACTTTTCTTCTCCGACGAATGAATCAACGTATTATGTCGGCGTTTACATATCTTGCATCCCGGCTTTTTGCATCGGTTAGCAAAATGACCTGCATGAAAACAGTTATAACACACTTTATAGTTAGGTATTAATTTAAGTCTGGCGTCGGTGCTAAGTGAAAGGAATTGTGAGCAATTACTCAACACGTGATCAGCTTTACAGTGCGGGCACAACTTATTTAACTCGGTGCTGGAATTATTAGAATCCTGTGATACAACCATAGATTTCATCTTATTAGAATGTGAACTAGGCTTACCGGGAGTGGGATTAGTGCTATTTCGTGCTGCTTCTAGTGTTTCTAACAAGTCAGCGCGAAAGCGAATAAATTGAATAAGAGCAGCAAATGTTATTGTGCTATCCTTGTCTATACGACCTTTGTGCTCCTCCCACTCACGATAAGTAGACCTATCCAGCTTCTGAGTTACCATGAATATTAATAAAGTGTCCCAATACTTGATGGGCTCATCTAACGCTTCCAAGGCACGGAGATTTTTATTAAGTTGGTCAATCAATCCTTTCAACGCAACAGAGGACTCCTTTGTGATAGTGTTCAAATAATATATGGAGGACACATGATTTTGCACTAATATTCGTTTGTTGTCGAAGCGATCACAAATTAAGTTCCAAGCTGTATCGTAATTACTTGCAGAAAACTCAATCCCATGGATTACATCAGCAGCAGATCCTTCCAGGGACGCTCGCAAATAATGGAATTTGTTAATTTGATCAATTTCATCGTTACAGTGAATGAGGCTAGTAAAAGTGTCGCGAAACTCCAACCAATTGCTAAAAATCCCATTAAATTTAGGTAACTGTATCGTGGGTAACTTAACAGGCTTACGTTGACTGACACGGGTACATTTTGCACTACACATAGACTCGTTATCGCTGTTATACTTACATAACAGCTCCTGTGCCCTAGCCAGTGCCTTGTAATATTGTGAATCGAATTCAGTGCGCTCAGAGACTTGAGCTTTAACATCATCTACCAGACATTCCAGTCGCAACTGTACCTCATCGTAATGCTCATACAGGGACTCGATTTTCCCGATCCGTAACTGCAATTCCTTGACCTCACAGCTAGTCAACTCCTTGTCGCTGGATGCATCAAGGTAATTGATAAATGCAGTTATGCGTCCCTTTATGCTGCCTCGTTTTTTAATGAGTTCTCTTTCTTCGGACATACTGGGAATCGAATGTAGTCAACCTGGAATTTATACAATCACAACAATTACTTAAGGTATATTTTTATACAATACTGAAATTACTTACTATAGAAACCCTATGTCTAGCGACTATTGTAATTAAAACAATTAAAGAAAGGATGTTAATGCTGTAAATGTTAACTTCTACCTGTTGTAAACATTAAGTGAATACAGAATGAGATTATTAACTCGGACTTTGATTTAAGCTAAGTACATTAATTTCTAAAAACTTGAACACTTCATTACCTAACGTCTACCTTTAAACAATATAATAACAAATGAATGAGTAACTAAATTGACTAATACGGTTTAATTAAATAAATAAAGAATAATTAAGACTGGTAATATCATCTAACACCAAACTACGCAATAATAACTATTTACTATGAATAGAACTAAAATACTGCTATACGATTATAAATGTAGCAAAATATCTACTGAACTTTTCACTATTATAATTAGAAAGAACGTATAATCGTATTTGAAAAATAAATATCATCAAATAAATGACGACTAGGTACTAGAAACTATTCACATGTATTAAGGTAAATAAGTTACTTTAAACAAGATTCAGGAATAATATAAAACACTAACCTTTTAAAATCCTTAATTATGGTTAAATACTACCTGAACGAGTGTTGGGTGATGATACTTTAACTATAATATTCTTAACACCGTAAATTAGCTCGAAGTCCTTTGTTCACAGTCACGTTGCCGGCTTATAACCTCGTCGGCATATGTCCCGGGTAATATATATGTAAATCCACTGAATTTTAATAAATCTTCATGTGATTACCAATCCAGCTCGGTAATGGACCAAAATGTGGGGGAATTTTAGGTGACTCTTCAAAGAAACTTCAAAAATGCTGATAAATAGTCAAACCATGTATTGCCTTGATGGCGAACAAAAATGGAAGAAAAAATGACACGAAATTACATAAAATCCTTACATCTAATTACTAACTAATAAGTACGCAACGTTGATTCTTGCTCATTCCAAACGAGCAGGCGTTAGCTCGAACAACAGTTTTATAAAGTTTAATGTTGTTAAAGCTGAGTTAAGAGCCAATAAATTGACGGAGATTAAAGGATTGAATCAGTTACAAGGTTGGAAGCAGATTACGGGGCAGAGCTAAGGTGAACTATCGAACGTTGTGTTGTAGTAGTAAGCTTGTGTATCACATCTATGGCTTCTCTAACGATTTGTATGGATTCTTCACTTGATCATGTAGTAAATTACAATTCGATGTGTTTCGTTTTGTGAATAGTATGTTGGGCTTATTGTGAATTAGGTATTTTCCTAATGGTAGGAGAGCCTGATGTGGGCGTAGACTCCAAACTGTCTTAACTGGAGAATCTATTTAGATTTTGAGATGGTTTAATACTGAATTATGAGATAAAGTACGATTATTTCCCAAGATAAATAGAAACCAAGAAAAACCTTACAACAGAATGAAAATCCATTGTATTTTTTACAAAAACCCATTTTCGCTCATAAACAATAAAGCTCAAATACTCGACGTTATATCTCAGTTTCCTAGCAATAACCCCTTACAATGTGAAAGTTAGTCATACAATAGAGTTATTGTGGATCTGGTAAACACAGGGCCGCCCGGCCGGTCGGCAGACGGGCGCTGCACGGTTGGCCGGTTCCCCTCCGGTTCTCCACCAGCTCCCCCCTGGCTTGAATGGCGACACACGGCCCGGGGACTGGCACGAGCCCGCAGATCTTTTTGTTGATTTTCTTCCTATTATTATTTTTGTTAGTTCTTTTTTTTTAGGGATTGTCTGCGGCTTCGTTTTGATTGGTTCTGTTCAGATTTGATCAGTGTGGAATAAAAAGTTTGAGGCATTGACATACGCCACAATGTCTGAAGTCTGTAGTGAATTTCTTTAAAAGTTGTTATTGTAAAAAGTTGCATAAGAGCTACATAATTAATTCCTCGAAACCAACCCTGCAAAAGAAATGGCCTAAAAAACTCAGTAGATCCCATTTACTTTACATATTTGCCGAAATATGTCATGACAATCTCCAGATTGTATTTCTTTTATCTTAATTATGTTTGTTACAAACTTCTATCTCCATATTCTCTTAAAAAGTTTCCAAGAAAACAGCCAAAAATTACTTTTGTGTTCCCATCAGTCGATTTGCGCCGGCGGCGTTTATATGTATATTACGTTGTATGTCTTCAAACCCTTGTTTGGTATAAACGCCGCTTTGGCAAATTTCCACAACAGTCGGTTTTGCTTTAAAAAAATGTGCCATACGTGCAGAACAGACATAATCGGATCATGAGATTGTATGTAGGGAAATGAAGATGATGTTGATCTGCTTACGCAAATACCTCTTATCTGTTTGTGAGCTTAATTCATATAATCATAACAGATAAACTGATCTAAAATAGAAACGATTACTTAAATACGTGAGATTGCGGTGTTTGTCAAAATGGCAGCCGCGGTACATCTTCGGAAAATTGATCGTAGATACAAAGGATTTCCTACACGAAACCTTTTTCTGTCGGCTGTCAAGACGTACACAATGCCTCCACCGGAGACGAATAGGAGCCACTTTTAATTGTTCCTCCGCTGACGTATTTGAAGCCTAGTATAACAAATGGTAGCCATAACTGATATACTATCGAAAAAGTAAAGAAATAAAAAGAGTTTAGGCTAAGTTTAATTTCCGTTAAAAAGAATACGGAAATCTTTTTTGGGTACACAGACGTAACTTTTTAATTGAGTCTCAAGAAAGGAAGACTTACAGATCCGTTATTGAAAAGCCTACACTTTTGGGGTATCTCGCTTTGATTCAATGTCTTTGTGTTTACGGCGTGGTGTGAGTGAGGTTCAGACAAAGAAGTGTAAATATGTCGGGGAGTGTGAGGGAGGTCGGGAGGTCACGTCCGGCACTCCGGCGACAGAGGACTGGCTTCATGCCTCGATGCCTCCGCCGCTGACGTTGGCAGTCTTCTTCACTGAAGAATATTCAGACGCGCTAATCCTGTTTACTTATTCTTAGACGTACCAACTTCGAATATATTACTTACATACAAGTCTGGAAATATTCTTTCATAGAATAATTTCTCGTCATTTGGTCCTGATGAATTGTGGGAGGAATGATATGAAAGACTAAGGAGTAAATAATAGCGTGACGACTGACGGTTGTCAGGGGAGAATGGAAGAAAAAATCGTGTTGAGCCGACCCATGTTACATGGGACACGGGAGGAAAATGAAGATAATGAGAATAATTTCTCGTAATCTTCATAAATCGCATAATGGATTCATTTTTCTTCTTGAATTCAAGGTCGGAATACGACGCCCATTGAATATTCTAGAACGCCTTTGATCTAAAATTAATCACAAACGAATCCTTTACTCTAAAATGGTGGAGTACTCAGACTTGCGAGCTGAATCTAGAGGTACATTTACATCAATTCTGCATGTCTGAGACAAACATTAACATTTGTAGAGAGAGTTTAGTTTTTTTTTTACGTATTTTTAAAAAGTCGAATTGTAAAACGATGTAAACACCACAACTTAAATAACTTAATTTAAGCTCAGTTTAGGTAAATAAACGATGAATATAAAACAATCAAACTGTTTTTATTTGTATACCGAAACGTAAAATTACTTTTTTGTACCGAGAACGTATATCACGAAGGGAATCCACAAAAAGTTTCAAGGTTTGCGGTTTTGTGTTTTCTGTTTCACGAAATTCGAACTTCCATATTTTTTTGTATGGAAGCTTATATTTTCAATATATAATTTATCTGCCATTTGGTATACGTATATACGATATTTGCTACTGAGAACAACTTATTTGTTTGTCATATATGTAGTACCCGCTATCCGTTATATTTTATTGTTCAGTGTAAGATTGTTTAGTATAACCGTAATTTACTTATTGATCAGCCGTATATTAGTAGCTATGTAATTTAAAATAGATTAGTAGTTAATAATGAAGTTATTATGTTTGACTGTTTTGTTTGGGCAACGAAGGATAAGCATTATATTTTGTTGAACCCAGTTTCAAGGTCATTACTAATTATTCTTCAAATGGACTCAAATAAGCAGATCAGTTAATGTTTTGACGATCTCATATTGTACGGGAAACTCATACAAAACGAGATCAGGTTATACGGGATATGAGAAATGGATATGTATGTTTAGCTTGAAGTGTACTGCTAATGTAAAGCAATGCTTATTACCTGTTTAAACTGACTGACCTTAGTACAATCCCTAGGGGCTACTAGCATTGTATGAGCATTAGGACTTTCGGCAAGCTCTGTTCCTAACTACGTGTGCTACTGACAGCTTGTTGCTCTGTTTACGAGTGGAGCTAGTGTAGCTACTCGCCCCACTAGCTGGCTCCAGTAAATTGAACAGTACGGAGAGTAGTAAAACATTTGATAGTTGGTCTTACGCTGATCTGTACATGGAAATGTTTTGATAAATTAAAACAAGTGCTCGCTCGCCAAAGATACAGAGTGATCTTCTAAATTGACTTATTTTATAAACAGATTATTAAACACGCCAAAGAATCAACATTTATTTGCAGTTAATTTTAGATGATATTAGTACTCATTATGATTTCGAGTTCTTGTTGATTTCGGCGCATGCGTCTTCCTAAGAAAGGGATCGTAAGATTCGTAAGTGAGATAATACAACCATTTATGTTTGGTTTTAACTTTGAAATAATGCGTTGCGGTTTCTTGAAGGCGAAAGATAAAATTTAAATAATATCTATTCGTTGTAAGGGCCGGAAACCGCTAGTCATATCCGGTATATCTTTGTCTGTTATTGTATGAATACTGATTAAGCCATAGTAAGCAATATCTTTGTTTTTTTTTAAGTGTGAGTTCATACGTGCGTGATTTGGAAAATTATTAAACTAATCGCATGTTCCTAATAGTATTGTTATGAATGTTTTGTGATTAGAATACAGAATTGTAATAAAAACTGTTTGAATATTACCAAAGTATACCCACGACAAATTCGTATCTACAATTCTTTGCTCGTCTGAATATTTATGTCTAACTTTTTGACAAGACGAATGGCAACACGTAATTCTTTATAACACTGAAATATGGCAATAATCACATTCTCAGCCTCCGAAATAAAATACGAAACACGTTTCATATTGCATTTGTTATAAACGTACCTATATCAAACATTTTTAGGGACTGAAAAAAGTTATTCATAATTTATAAATCCATACGTCAAAAAAGTATCAAATCCCTCTATCAATTTTGAAACAAAGTGAGAGGATAGGGAACCCGTATATTTATTCAAAGTCCATTCGGTGTTGGATGCAAATCCTTTGGGTTCGCAGCTGCTAAGCAAAAAAGTCACGCTCCGATAGTAAAAACTATGGGAGAGTGGGATGTCACCAGTTGTGAGTCGCGTTGCATCTGAACGCCTTTTTGTGTGACCAGCTTTATTCTCTGTTTGCCTGGTACTTTGGGAATATTATTGTGGATATTTGTATCTGTTTGTACAGTAAACGAGAGGTGATAACGGTTTATATCGGATTACCGACTGAATATTTTTTTTCGTAACATGCAATTTCAATGGTTTGCTGATATAGGCAATTAGGTGTGCAATTAACGGTTTATTAGTTGTTACCTTCTTGTAATTTTATGACATTGCTGATTTAGGTTTCCAATAATCTTTTGCAAAAGCATTCGATTTTCATCATCGAGAAAAGTAAGTACCTACTCAGTTAAAAAAAAGAAATTAAAGGCAGACACGTTTCCTGTAACAGAACCAATCCGATCGTCCGACTTCATAGCTTGTCGTCGCCATCGATTATTTTTTTCCGCCTCGTCCAAGTTATCTGGAGAACGGCTCGATAGCAACTGGGACGAGAATACGAGAATTACGTGACTCTTTGTAAGGGAATGTCTTATAAATCTCGCTTCGCAGCATTCGGAGCAATTGAAAAAATCAGTGAAGTAATAAATCCACGGTCCTTTTTATGTTACATAGGAAACGATCCAATTGATAAGGATGCAGTGACGTTTTACGCCTCTCAATAGAACCGTGAGCGAATAAGTTTTGTAAGAGAACTTCAAGTTTACGTCTCCAACTTAATGTATTTACAGTTTTTGTTGTTCTTCCAGACTTTAGTGTTTGAAGTTCTTACTCTACAGGTTAGTGACTTGCAGACCTGAATATTTGTCGATGAAGTTTGTGCGATTCCCGGAAATAATTAGTAGAGGATATAGGGATGTTCGCTTTCCAAGAAAGTTCGTTAGTGGGAAGGGAAGGAAATGAGTTTCCTATATAGACGTTTACGAGTTTGTTTATGAATATATGTAGAGTTATGACATAGGCGTTTGCTGCAAAGAAATATTTCGGTTCGAATAATAAACAATATCCTTGAGTAAATAATGTTGTTCCATTTTTCCGAATAGGACAGAGAGTCCATCAAAAAAAGGAAAGTTTCGATTAAAAATACGAATTGATATCGTTAACGATAAAATTCTGCGCGATACGAAGAAGTCTTTCGCTATCGGCAACTTGACAGTGACTGATCGCCGGCTGGCCTCGACAGCTCCCACCACCCACTGCCACCTCCTCCACTCCCCCACACTCTTGATCCACCGTCACTTCGATATTCACTTTGTTAAAAGAACATACGTATTCTTCGGGAATATTTTATATTCTAGCTTGAATATTTTGACGTCTGTAAACGTTCTTGCTAGCTTTACACTTAATCTAGGTAAGAATTCGCCTTTTTACCAAGAACTATATCACGTAACATTAAATGTCTTCGAATGTATTGTTATATTCTAACAACTTTTTCTGCGAAAAACAGGATAATACTGACTTTGTGTCTGAGCCTTTTCGACTTTGCGAATTCTTAATAACCATGCTTCATTTTTTTTGTTTCGATGATTTCTCTATTCAATTGTTTTTGAACTGGTCACGTGTAATCAACTCGTGATAAGGGGTGCGAATAAACCCTTTTAGATTCCATTCCACATTTTTTGTTTCTCGCTTCGTTTCGTCTTTGGATTCCTCGTAGCCGACTAAAAGGATTAAAGCAACTGAGGATCTTGACAGCCAGACTGGAAAGACTGATTTTGCAGCCAGTTATGTCTAAATTTCACTCGGATGGACTGCACGTAATAAGTGTTACTTCTATTGCATTTTGTATTTCGATTGTTAACGATTCCCCTCTGCTACCGGAGTGCTATGCTCTACTACATACTGATTCTAGATAAACGTTACTGCTGTATTTTAGTTTTTACTTCTAATTCTCAATTTATTGCTACAATCGAGCACATTCACCGAATTATCTTCATACGAGTACATGCAAACTGTTAAAACGCAACTTCATGAGTTTCATAGCACACCCTGATTTGATCTAGTCGGAACATTCTGGAATCTCTAACTAGGAAACTATCATATCGTTAGAGGCATCGCTTATTGACGCAGGCAAGTACTTAGCGTTGCACATCAATCGCTACAAGTTTATGTTAGTACTCATGTTAGTACTTCGAGCTTTACTTATTAGTAAGTGAGCATAAGCTAGGTTATTGCGTCATAACACTTCAAACGGCGCGGCGTTTGCTTCAAGTTTGTTTGTTTGGAGGGTGGAATATGTGTGTTTTCTCTTTATAATTCCAATTATTTGTTGGTAAATAAAACCAAATGAGTTGCTTACTCCCTTTTTGCTGAATTCATATCGTAAATGTTGCGATTGTTGTTTTTTTTCTTTCTTTCTAATAATGAAAAAGGTGTTTCCAGCTTTTCTGCCAAAATTTTATAAATTAGATATCCGGGTCTTCATTTTCAATGACTCATTAGTAAAATTAATTGGTAAACATGAAGTTAAAATCAAATTTTAGATGATACTGAGATTTGATGAAATCCAGGAGCTACGTCATTGGAGTGAATTTCAAACTGACAAATGTCATACGGTTTTTATACAATAAAAAAACATTTTCTTTGTACTAATTAAATTGGATTGTCTCATTTCCATGTAATGTAAACCCACTGAACATTCTTTCAACATCGAGCATTTTTAACTTTTTAACCAGTGCATTGAGTCTTGTGGTCTGTTATTAATGAATGAACCATTGTTTCAGGTAACATGCAAATAATTAACCCCAATACCGGCCCTCATTAAGAAGTAAGCGTTTGCTGATTTTATTATTCAACGACTTTAATTGGATAAGTTGATGGGGTGAAAATAAAATTAACAGTTGAACCTGAAGTTTGGTGCGTTTGTAAATATCTTAAATAATTATGAAGCCATTAAGGATTTACGTTGGATTTTTGATTGTGAGATTTAAGGATTTAAATTATTGAAAGTTTCAATTTCAGGTAGTTATTTTGTTTAATTAGTTTTATCTTTTCTCAGAGTGGCACTTGTTTTAGTATTTATAGACGAGATTTTTAGGCTAAGTAATGTTATGAAAGTATGTCACATGTCACTAATGTACTAAATTTACTTGTTATGATTAATTTGTAAATATGATAAACTTAATGTTTAGCTCTTACTCTCCAAGAATAATGTTTGTCCTTATCTTGTCATTTTAGAACTTAAGTTTAAAATATTCACTACTTAGTGTACATCACTTCAATTCTTACAAGAGATCCATTACAGTACTTTGTAATCCAGTACTTCATAATAATCAGACATCGACCTTGTCATTAAGAAAATTCAAAACGTTCTTAAAAACAAAAGGTTCTTATTTTAAAATTCCAGTAAAAGAGAAATAAAGAAACAACATCGACCATTAAAAAATTCAGAACGTTTTTAAAAACAAAATGCTCGTATTTTAAAATTCGAATTAAACAGACATAAAGCATAGATGACGTCAGTAAATACGTAGGTATTATTTCTACCTTGGACCACTAAACCGCAGCGAATACCAGTCAGACAAAGGCCTCTCGCGGGCTTAGAGCGTAAGCTCACCGACTCCTTGCATAATGTCAATAGTCTGGGCCCTAAGAACGAAGCATTCGGAGTAGGAGTGCCACGAGTTCGGGTTTTGTAGGACATGTATCTTTAGGACAAGGTCTTTAGGGTCAAGGGTCATAGACGTGTGGGTTGGAAAAGTTCGTTAGAACTTAGAAGAATTTTGGTGATTTTTTCGGTTTAATCTATTCTTGTAAAGTCGTAATTGAGTGATTCAATATTTCAACACAGCTATCATTGTGAAACGAAAGATATTTGTGTATGTAAACCTTAAACATTAGTAAGGGTTAGACATTGAGAGTATAGTCAGGATCTAATCGTCTTAAGACAATTGTCGATAAAACTTGTTCCTTTTACATAATACAGTTCAACTTTATGTAGTACATAGTATGTACTATATAACAACACAATTCTAATTGTCACGTATATTTACGATTTATTTTCTCCCTTATCCTGCTTTAACACCAACCAAACGTGGCGTCTGGAGGTTGAAGCGGGGCGGGACGTCTTTCTCTGGTAGCGTCTAATTTGACGCCTAATGTTCGCTTAGTTAATTATTTAGGTGTTTGTGAGTGAACGGGATTTAGGTCTCTTCGTCGTGTGAATTCGGCGAAATTAGGATCGTGTTAAGTAATTTTCTCAGTGTTTATAAGTAATGAGAGAGTTTAAGCAAAATTGTTTCAGGTTTCAGTTGATTAAAGTAGCTTCTTTGTTTTAATGAACCATCTTGTTTTATAAACGACACTTTAATGTCAATATAACGTTAATTCCCATCTTGTAGGCGAAATAATAATTGTTCTAATAAAAAAAGTTACAAGCTTTAAACAAAGACTCCCGCAATTCCATGAAAAAAGAAACTAATATAAAAGTTATATAGGCTTTTGAAGTTTTTTCATTGTTTAATTAAATACAGTCACTGAAAACATAGCTTTTGTTGGAAGATAATCTCGGTTTTGTCAAAGTGGAACACCATTTAATAATGTTATGAAAATAGTAACCAGAGCGTAATTTTCTCCTTGCCGTTTAATCGCACCTTTTGGCGCCCAACTGGGCCTACTACAATACGAGTTTACTAATACGGTCAGATTACATATTTTATCAAATTAAATTTGATAGCAATAACTACGAGAGTACAGGAAGAACAAAGAAACCATGGATGGACTGTGTGAAGGATGATATGGTAAGAAACGACGTGTCTTATGAGATGACGAGTAATAGAGTATGGAAAAAGAAAGATATGCTGCATTGACCCCAAGTGCATTGGGATGAGGGCAGGACAATTATGTTGAGGTGTATAGCCCCCATTCGTGCCCGGATTAGTACATATCCTGCATCCAAACCTATAGTATCATCGGAACACGAAAATTGACGTAATATCTAGGTTTTTCTCCGAATTTCGTAACTGTTTCTTCAGTATAGGGTATAGTTTATAGATAGTAGGAAGTTCCCTCGCCGTGCATTTTTCTCCAATGGAGAATTTCCTTACCAGTGTTCAGAAGAAACATGGGAACAACGTATGTTCTCGGTGAGTTCTTATCAACATGCGGGCTTGCAACCAGCGGCGAAGCAAAGGTGCCAGGCCAATGCACGCGAGAGGGACCGGACGCAAAAGTTAGTATTGCATGTGGAAGTTACTTTATTGCATGGTTTCACTTCATACATAGTCCAAAAACTAAAAACATAAAATTCTCCTGTCCGAAACAATTATTTAAATTAAAAACGTACTTTAATCTCGCACTTAGAAAATATTCTGCAATCATGATTAAAGTGCCTTCTACTTGTAATGAAAGAGTCGTAAATTATTCAGTTTTATGAATAAAATAGTCGTTTTAAATTTAAGTGAGTACCCCTACTAGACCGAGTCTTAGCTAGAGGAGATATGTAAGATTAAGTGTTGCCTGCACTATCGTCTGGGTATCGCATATATGATACTGCGAGGTATAGTAAGTTGCTTTATTCCTGTACTATCAAAACATAAGGGGTCATTGTAGTCATCATTTTGAACAACTTTTACTATCACTGAATCGCGAAAAAAAACTGCTGTTCCATTCGTGTATGAATAGAATATAGCTTAATATACCTTAATATATAGTTTAGTTCAAGGGTAGTATGTACCTGAGCTATTACCATACTTCTAACAGGTCGAAATCTAAATTCCTCCATCTTTTATCGATCCTGCGATATGAGGAGGTCCTCTTTAGGGTTCCGTATCCGAAGGATAACCAACAGGACCACCCTATTACTAAACCTCCGCTGCCCGTCCGTCTGTCTGTCAGAATGTGTATTTCTGTTTCATATTATAGTTACGTAGTACCATGTACCTACGAGAACAGTGTTTGTGTTGAAACTTCGAGTGCTTTCCAATATTATTAGTTTTGAAGTAGAAGTAGGTACAAATTCGCCACTTACTTAAAAAAACATTTTCATTATAATTTCTACTGTACGCCAAGGGCATAAAGTACCTACTTCTTTATTGTGTACAAGTCGTTTATTATCTCTTTTTTGGTTGCTGTTCTTTTTGAAATGGAACCCTTCATGCACGAGTCTGACTCGCATTTGACCAGTTTTTATAACTCACAGATTTTACAGACGTTTTTCAAATAGTAGTGAAAGTAATTACAAGTATAAACCTCGATTATTTTATTAACACAAAACTAACCCGCCAACTTGTACCTGCCGAATTACATTTACCTTAATACCTAGTATACTTGAGTTACATATGTTCCAACCCCAATTTATAATTGGCTTAACGCCACACTTGGCACCTGCGATCACATCTGTACCAACATTACTAAAATCCTGTTCTACACATCCAAACCAATTAATATTATTAGTGTGGCAACACTTTAGTATAGTGTTGTACCCAAGTCACGCTATAGCGTGTCGAGCTAAAACTTTTCGTATTTTTAGCGAAAATAATCGCTAACATGGAACGCGTGTAAATTTTAGTTGGAAAAGTATTTTTTTTTAGTTCAGTCGTTGACCTGAATTAGCTATTCTTCTTTAAGTAAAACGGGACAGGGAAATTAGTCGGTAAAGTTTGTGTACAATTGTGCAAATTATTAGAAGACGGCTTGGGTTTCCCGAATCAGATTATGGTTTAAAAAGTAGAGTGTATTATTTTAACAGTTTACTTGAAGTGCAGTTAACTTTAATTTAGTCAATATTCTAATTCTGAAAGTACAGTTATGCTTTAGACTATTACTCTGTATTATCTGTACTGTACTACTCGTATAATAAAATCTCGTGTCATAGTGTTTGCTATCGAACTCCTCCGCAACGGCTTGACCGATTTTTATGTTTTTTTTTGTGTAAGGTTTGAGAATAGGTCTTAGGCTTGGTTTGTCTCACACATACACATCGAATTTCCACGAGAACGAAGTTGCGAGCAACAAATAGTAGTTCTATATTATGTAATCGCATACGCCTATTATTATTAGTTAGGACCTCATGAATGGAATAGAAGATACTAACTATTGTTGTTTATCACAACAGGCAAGACTAGGAAAGACAATAATGTTATAACATTGTGATATTAACACTGCGATGTCATACTTTATCGTGACGGAAACAATTCATTAAAGAGTGGAACCACTTGCATATAACAACGCCCTCTATTTCCACTGACACACATTGTCTTAGTACGGAAACTTCTAATATGTAAAAGCTGCGTTCATATTGAATGTACCCTCTTTTCTAGCAAAAAAAGTGTTTTTGCAACTACCCTCTTTTTATATGTTTAGTTTAGTGTTAAGTTCAGCCAGACATTTCGAAGAATTTGCTTCGAAATATCATGGGCAGGAAACATGAATTCAAAAGGTTATTAAAATAAGGTAAGTCCTGAATATTTATTTTCATTGGACACTAACATTCTTTGATATGCGTTAAAATACTTGCGCGACAAACGGTCCAGTTAGGTAGGTCTAACTTCGAGAAAGAGGTAAATCGTCGAATCCGACTCGGCTGGGCAGCGTTCGGGAAGCTGCGCGGTATCTTCTCGTCCAACTTACCGCAGTGTCTCAAGACGAAAGTCTATGACCAGTGTGTGTTGCCAGTGATTACATACGGGACCGAAACGTGGTCGCTCACAATGGGCCTTATCAAAAGGCTTAAAGTCACCCAAAGGGCAATGGAGAGGGCTATGCTCGGAGTTTCCTTGCGTGATCGAATCAGAAATGAAGACATCCGCAAGAGAACCAAGGTCACCGACGTAGCCCGAAGAATTGCTAAACTTAAGTGGCAGTGGGCAGGGCACATTGCTCGCAGAACGGATGGCCGATGGGGCCGAAAAGTTCTGGAGTGGCGACCGCGAACCGGAAGACGATGCGTTGGAAGACCTCCCACTAGGTGGACCGATGACCTGGTGAAGGTTGCGGGAATCCGGTGGATGCGAGTAGCAAGGGACCGGTCAATGTGGCGACACTTTGGGGAGGCCTATGTCCAGCAGTGGACGTCTTTCGGCTGAGATGATGATGATGATGATGATGACTTGCGCGATTTACTTATAAATCTATTTATTTATTGGATTTTATTATTATATTCAGCTGGACAGTTATAAACAAATAGCCAAAACTCTTACATATACATATTGCTAGAAATATGATATGGAGTGGTAAACTTGGAAAATAGTTGGAATATTATATAGTATTCCTGCCTTTCAAATATCAATAAATTAATTTATCTACAACTCTATATGTCATCCTTAACACCCAGACGCTATAATTAAATCAAGAATGGCAAATACAGGGTGATAGTAGCGTAATCAAATAATATGTCAATCAATTCTTACGTCAATTGCTTTTGAGATATTGTTCTCAGTAACATAATTATCTAAAGCAACAATTAACGGGAATTCACACATTATCGTTCTTATTTTAATCTCGTCGTTATTGCAATTATTAAGATAATTTTAAAGTCTTGGTATTGTTGTTAAGCATCTGACCTTTGTTAAGCGCAAATACTTATATTAATATAATAACAAAATATCGCAGGACATTCACACACAGCGCCATCTAGTGCCACACTAAGCAAGGCTTGTGACGTAGACACCAGATAGTTGATATACTACATAGATACTTTTTTGTTCACATACTTATTATACGTATAAACATCCATGACTCGGAAACAAATGTCCATGCTCATCACACAAACATTTGCTCTTACCGGGATTCGAACCCGAGACCCTAAGAACATCAGGCAGCCTCACTACCACTACGCCATTCGGTCGTCATATTGGTCCAAATAGAGTTATGAGGATGACATTTTATACATACCGAAGAAGGTATGATTAAAAATGGACTTTGTATACAGCCGAGGACTTTGATTGTTGAGCCACTGGCCACTATTCGTATTTTAGCTGTGTAATACAAATCGGGTTTAGTCGGTAATATTCGTACTCGCCAAAGTATAAAAGTGTTTAATTGGAAAGCAGTGAAAGTGTCTTATCATTTAAAGACCTCGACTGTACAATTCTTAACAAATAAACAATTATTCTTTGCGTGTTCATGGTAATAATCTAAATTGTGTCGTACTAACTGAGGTATTAGTAGTGTACAATCATTCACTCAATACGCTGTGTTAAAAAAAAATGATACTGTAAACAAACAGAAAAGTCACGGTTGTATGATGATGATGATGATTGATGATTGAGCACCACACCCAGCCAGGAGCAAGCCTGACCCGGACAAGCCGGATACACCAGGGGGCACGATTTTGTAAGGAAAGACATGCTCTGGGATGGGAGAGGAAGCCCGACCAACCGCAGCCAGTCGGGCACAATCGACCGACTATGCAGCCTAGAGCCAATATAGGAATAGTGGTAAAGACAGGTAAAATCCATAGGAATGAGCATTGGTGATTTGATCTTCGTTTGATTGTTCTCTTCTAGCATTGGAAAGGCATGTTCCTTTCTGGTGATTGCGATTAAATATTATGTTCGCGTATATGTTTCATCGTCAGTAGTATGTGTTTCGCTGTCAGTTTCGCTAAGCTGGTAGATTTCCTGGGTGGCTGATCCGAATTTTTCTCTATCTGCTGCTAGCTGAATCCATTCTTCTTAGCTTATATTGAAATATTCCATATTTTATTGGAATTACGTACTCGTTCCATGTATATGTATCGGTCTTCCAACTTTTAGCCGTTTTGCTTTGTATCTGATAGCTTGATAGATTTTGATAGATTTTCCCATAAGGATTTCGCATGTTTTTTGTTCGAAGGGTTTCGTTAGTTTTATCATATCTTTAAGAATGAGTCTTTCGTATCTTCTGAGTTTCGATCGGTTTGCCTTTGTGAGTGCCGCTGCTTTAAGAACGTAAGTCATTGCAGGTTCTATGACCATTTTATACATAAGCGGTTTTCCACTCCATTTTTGTGTTTTTATGAAGGATGTTAAGGGCTTGGAGTTACGCATACCTTGTTTGCGTCTAGCGTTGATTCTGTTGCTGTGTTGCTTCTGTTAAGTGTCGATGTTATTTACGTGATTTTGTCTACCGGTTGTAGACTGGTTCCTCCAATTCTAATTAGGCTACGGGTATCGGTTCTGTGTGCGTATCTAGTTACTAGTTTTGTTTTCGTTTCATCAATGTGGAGTCCGACTGATTCCAGTAACGGTTTGATTTTGATAACTATTTCGTCTAGTTCACTGAGATTATTTGTTGCTATTATCACGTCATCTGCAAATGACAATATAATAGGGGGTTGACTCTCATTGTCATGGTCTAGATGAAGGTATTCTGTTTCTTCTTCTAGTGTTCTCGGAACACCGTCCATTACTATGGTTAATAGTCGAGGGGATAACGGGCATCCCTGTTTGACTCCTTTGTCTTTGTGCATCCTTTCAGTGTGCTGCCCAAACCATTTTGTGCTGGTGGATTCGTTCATTGATGCCTTAATGATTCTATTTGTTAGAAATAGTTCTGGTAACTAAATTGTCTCTAAGTGAGTTTAGGTCCAGCATATCAAAAGCTTTTTCGATGTCTAACGCCAGAATAGCTGCTAGAAAGTGTGTACACATGGTCGTTTGTTGACCTATTGCGAAGGAAAGCTGCTTAGTAGTTTCCTGGTTCATTTATTGAAGCATCCAGTTTGCTTAAAAGAAAGCACGCACATATCCTATATCCCACGTTACACATAGATAGCTTTCTGTAGTCATTAATTTTGTCTGGCTTTGCTTTTTTCGGCACTGAAAATTGTATTGTTTTGTTGCAAGACATTGGTAAATCATTCCTTACTCGTGCTGCCTGCATGTGCTTTATAATTCCCGATAGCATTTCTGTTGGCAAGGCTTTGTATAGCTCTGACACCACCTTGTAGGTACCTGGTGCTTTGCCGTTGCTCATGTTTTTAATTATGTCACTTATTTCCTCTTCTGATAGTCCTTTTTTTTACGTCTGATGAGTTCTCATTGGGTAGGATTTCTATGCATGGGCCTGCTGACTTTTTTATATCTCTTCTTTCCACCTTGACATGGGTATTAAACGTTGTTTGTTGTTGCGCTTCGTGTTCATTTTATGTCTCCTGTAAAAATCGTATGTGATTCTCATTAATTGTGATGGATGTGTTCTGCTTGGGCTTCTAAAGAATACTTCGCATTTTCCGCTTCTTCTTTGTTTCTTGTGTTTGCCAGATTGTGTCTTGCTACGCTTAGTTATTTGAATGCAAATACTTGTCTAGGGTAACAATTTTGATGAATGAAATGAAATCCGGTACTCGTATTTGTTTCCTGTAGGCATGCTGTGTGTATCCTTTTATCTTTCAGGGTTTTGTCAATGCTATTTTCCTTTGAATGTGTGGCGGTGCCTCTGCCATTACAGGATGCTATTTTGATACTACTAATATCTGTTATAGTTTCATGGCCGGGTGGAGGTCCTAGTATTGCATATCCGGTGGGGTCAGCTTGTTCATCAGGCGATATCGTTGTGTTTATACTTATCATGTTGCGTAGTGTGCATTCTATTGCAGAGTCTTGAGAGTTAATCATTGTGCTAAAGAGGCTATCATAGTGGTTATTCTGATATAATAAGTTAATAGTGGCTACTAATGGTAATGAGAGCGCTAAGCCCGGCTTTGTGTACTGTTGCATTGATGTGGTAGTACTCGGCTGCTGCAATGATGATATTTTCAGCAACCCAGACGCTATCTTTGCATTGTTGTTCTTTGGTTCGCGGTAGTAGGCAGGTTTCCCGAGAGCGCTTGTGCTATGTTCGGCCAGGTCTCTTCATATCATGTGGTGGTCGAACGTCAGGAAAAATATGGCGTTTACTTGATGCGCTATGGCTCTAATCAAGCTATTCCCGTCGCCGATCATATGGACTATTTCCATATTTAAATTTGGTGATAATGGATCCTGTTTGCTTGCTTGTGCTGCTCCATTCTTGTTATCGTTGTTGTGCCTTCAGTAGAATATGATATGTGTTGCTATTTTTGCTTTTTGTGGTTCTTTATAATTTGGATACCCTTGGTGGTTAAACCTGCGGAAAATGTTAATATCGTACCTGTAAAAAGAACTTATTAGCTAATGATACTTTAGCAAGATTTTTATTAATCTCGCATTGTTTTGTGTGTTTAGACGCCCGTTTGTTAGTGTTTTTTTCTGTTGGTGTATATTGTTCTGTTATTTGAACAGGGTTTGTTTTTTGTTAACGCTTTCAAGTTTAGAGATTTATCTAAGCCACATGTTCGTTGGGACACAGAATGAGGCAAATAAAATAATTTAGCAGACTGTTCTTTTGTTTTATGGTGTAATGAATTTTTTGCTATCCTATTCATTTTAAGAGCTCGGCTTGCATCTTTTTTGGTTGAGAGTTTTATGGCCACCAGATGTAGCAGGCAAGTGCGTCTTAGGAGCTATTCTCAGTGAACTTATTATATAAGTAATAGAAAACCTGATTTTGTGTTAATTTACATAATATGATAATTTTCGTGTGTTTAGCAAAGACATGTGCAATTTTGGCTACAATACCAGTAAGGTTGAAGCCAGGCCACTTTCGTGTTTATATTTAAAAAATGATCAGGTGTACTTTCTACAAATCAATACTATTATGATTCTAAACATAGAAATAGGTAACACGTTTTAATATTAGGTAGGCGAATCGATTATGTGGGAACCTGGTTTTATAAATAGAGGAATGTATCATGCACAATAGCCTTTAAATAAATAGTATTCCTAGCTAGGTCAGCCGGAAAATCTCAGGATTGTACACACAAGTGACTGCTGGTTGGCTGAAAAATAATCTGTGTTCATTCAAGATCAATAAATTAAACGAGTTCACCGAGTTTCTGCTCTACTGCTACAGATGCTGACGCTGCAACTTCTGCTTCGCTGCCAATCTCTGCGCACTGCTCGCAGTGGTATTTTAAGTGTCGTGGACAGGGTACCTAGTACTTCACTGTGTCACTATATTTGGATGCGCAGACATTTTAGCCATTGTCATAATCTTTTTTAAGATCGCGATACGCCACTGCACTTTTTGGTTCAGAGATCTCACTGTTTACAAACACTCGCGATTATAAATTTTAACACGGCTAGGATGAGTAGTAGGTAAGTATATACAATACTAGACTAGCAAACCAGTATCAACATAAAATCTCACTTCAGAAGGGCGCTACGGTTGAGGCTCGGCTACGGCGTCCGTTTTTTTTTGTGCCAGATGGGCAAGGGGACCTCACTAGACACACGACCTCTCCCGACTACGGCCAGTTAGCTTCTCACAAACAGAAAAGTCACGGTTGTATTATATAAATTGAAGCAGCAAAATCTCCGACTCCTAAGATACAGGTCTGCGTACTTTGTTTAGGAGCCTGGAAAGCTGACCATTATTTTAAAACTGATAGTA
Organism: Xestia c-nigrum; assembly: GCA_916618015.1. Lineage (NCBI taxonomy): Eukaryota > Metazoa > Arthropoda > Insecta > Lepidoptera > Noctuidae > Xestia > Xestia c-nigrum. The sequence goes on along the minus strand of OU745259.1, from coordinate 9,578,807 downwards.
CAAGCCACTGTTTCCATCGCTATATACTGTGTTTTTGTTTCTTGTTATGTACTAATAAAGAGCAGCGGTGGCCCAGTGGTGGCGGCCTCGACTTACGTAAGTCGTGGGTTCGAACCCAGACAGGCGCATTACTTTGAGTAATTTATTTCATCACCGCTGCTCTCAAAACGGTGAAGGAAAACATCGTGAGGAAACCGGCATGTCCTAGAACCAAAAATTCGAAGACATGTGACATCTACCAATCCGCACTGGGCCCGCGTGGTAGATTATAGCCCATTCCCTCTCATTGAGAGGAGGCCGTGTCCCAGCAGTGGGAACATTATAGGCTGATGATGATGATGATGATGACCAATAAACTATTATTTTTATTATTAGTTTGGCGTCTTTAGTAGTACTAAAAAAATGCTTACTAAATATTACACGTTAATGTTGCTTGGGAGTTTGTAGAGCCACTTCTTTCTCCAAGTTTGGTCGCTAGGAAGTAGGGAAAAAGATGCTGATGGTTAGCTTAACTAAAATTTGCTTTTTTTCTTCGTAAAAAAAACTCATTTTTGGTAAACTCAGCTTCGTTAATATTCAAAGCCCTAATCACGTTCCAATCCTGTCTCATAAACATCAATAATTTACACCGCCTGTCCCTAAAATAGACACGCAAATAAGGTGTAGATAACAGTATTGTGTGCAAAACACACGTTTGGCTCAGTAAACCCATACAATATTCACTTGCCGCGCCATTTCCCAGTATCAATTAACATGATCATTCACAGGTACAGGCCGAATATCGATAAACAGTGTTTATATAGTGTGTCTGTACGTTAATAAAGGTGGACTAGCACACTAATTAAGGCAGGCTTAGGATGTACTCGTATTTTCAATAATGCTTATGCGAATTGGTATAATCGGAGAATTCTGAGAATCTTTAATGCTCCAGGGTAGCCTGCAAAGTTCGAATTTTGTTGTTTACATGCGTATATATTATCCGTCTCATAGAGAAGAGGCATGTCCCAGTAGTGGGAACATTTAAAGGCTGATGATGATGATGATGCGTATTTAGAGCCTTTGTACACCATGATGCCGATTGACGCAATCAGGACGCGCAGTAAACACGAGACTGAAGTCACGTTGTTACCTTTACATATGATCCTTGCGTTTGTATTGCTGTAAACGCCTGATACATCGCTACAAACGATCTGTGAACGCGCCATCATTTGGATCCTCAGTATTACGCACCTCTTCCTGCATCACCTCCTTCCCGAGCCACCAATAGCAAAAACGCGTTGTGAGTACGCGTTTGAATCGCTAAAATCGCGCGTCACATTTGCGTTTGTATCGAAACAAACGCGTAAAATCTGCTAAAACGTGTTGATTCTCTCCCTCTCTTCTTTTAGTTTAAATTCGGACTATGATTTTAGGTAATTGTCCAGCACAAACGCAAGTAAGCATACATCATCTTTGACATATCGCCGGGTTAGAGGCAAAACCAACTATCATAATTTTTTGCAATTTTTTACTTTAATATCTACCTTTCGAATCGGTATTTAATTCTCTATCCAATGGTATAAAAGTGAAAAAAAATTGAGATAGTTGGTTTTGCCTCTAACCCGGCGATATTGTGTTTGATTAGAAAAAACTGTTATCTACTAAGTATCTAGGTAAGTATTTCTCCTTTGTGTTAGTTTAAGTATTCAAGAAGGCTCATTTAATGCGCCCTAAATATTTAAAGTAACCATTTACCTTAAAAGCTATGCCTAAACGTCCTTTACAATTTCATAAGAAACATGGTCACCAAGTTTCAGAAAGAAAATGTTTGCTATCAAGCATCTTGCAGTAAATATGTTTTTCACTAATGAAAAATCGATATTATAAGGTCAGACCATTACCAATCGGTATCAAATTCCAATACTTTAATGTTATGATGAAAAAATAGTCTAGACCATGTCGAAATCGAGTTAGTATTAATCAAAGTCTCAGTTATCGTTAATTAAGGTTCTTTTAATGACGGGTGTACGTTACGGTTTGATTGGCAAAAAACAATTTGAGAACGGCTTCTAAATATTTATATTGGTAAAAATGAGAGTATTTTATGCTATTTTACAAGGTATAAACGGCGGTTTCCCGAAGCTGTTAACCAAGGATCCTGGGGGCCTCAAGTCTGGTATTACAATAGTGTCAGAATAGTCTATCTTTGATTTCACAATTGTTAAGATCTGTCAAGTTTGGTAATCTACCAATATAATGGCGCCATTATGGTCAACCACTGACACTCCATTGAAAGAATTTCATAGAATAGTAATCTCGTACATATTGCCAAATATGTAATAAACGAAATCAGTCATGAATAAATGTTCAAAAGTATTAGATTTCGTTAACCATTTGTACTCACGGGTTTTATAATAATGGCAATACGTGAATTGTCATTAAAACACAATTTTCGACCGACCAATGATCGACCATTATGAATTTAGCAGGTTACGAACTTTAAGCAAAATGACAATGGGATGAGAATGGGATCGTGTTGGAATGACAAAATAAAAATAGCAACCCAGTACATCAAATAAATTAACGCGAAAGCAAAGAGAGGTTTTCTTTTTGACATTAAAAAAAAAATGCATAGAATAGTACGGAGGTATTCCAAGGAATTCCGCCGGAACCCGGTGTCTGGATTTGTGCCCAATATTTCGACTTATAAACATAAAACTAGCGAAATGTGCATGTACTAAACTATACTTAGACCTACAACTTTGCTTTTACCTTCTAACATATTTTGGAATTGTCATCATCATCATCATTTCAGCCGAGCTGCCCACTGCTAGACATAGGCTTCCCCCAAGTGTCGCCATATTAACCGGTCCCGTGCGACTCGCATCCAAAGGATTCCCGCAACCTTCACCAGGTCATCGGTTCACCTAGTGAGAGTTATGTCTGAGGTTAAATAAAATGCTAGCACAAAAAGGGTTTTAAAATTCTTCTCATTTTTCACTTTGCCTGAATTTATTTACATAATAGATATTTACATAAAATTGAGAGTTAGGTTTAGGCTAATTTATTAGTCTATCCCCCAGATGTGCTGGATTTATTATAGACTCAAAATACAAGTCTACAGTATAGGTCTAAGCTCTTGACTTTAAAGTCTGTTAATTTTAGTCTTAATTAATGAACTAAAACCTGCGACATTTGCTCTTAGTAGAAATTATAGGTAATCTTATCAGAGCATGTTAATTTTACTAATGTTTGTCTAGAAGCTAATTATTTCATAGACCGCTTACTTAGTAACCGAATAAAACTTTTATTCTGATATATAGGTTAGGCATAGTGAAGAAAATTATGTAATACTGGTTACTGTAAAAATATGTACCTAGACCAGAATAGATAGATCTTGGAATAAAAACTTGATTTCTTTTATCTTTGTGATTTTTGAAACCATATATGTCGATATAATTATGTTACTAGCATACGTTTATCCAGCTGCAATCGTAAAGATGTACAGTCGGAAGAACCATACATTTTGACCACAGTAAAAAGATAAGCAATAGTGTGACTCAGATGTGTCCTTAAATTCAATGCAGTAGGCGATCCGAGGGCTAGGTTTGCTACTATCGGGTATACTGTGTGGTTTATCGTTAAGAAAATGACGCGTCGCGCCTGTTCGCACCATGAAGTATCCTTACGGGCGGAGGAAGGGGCTCTCGGTTAATTACGTCAGTGTTTCAGTTGTTTCTTTGAAGTCAACCTACTGTGCATGTAACTGGTTGGTATAGACAGTTTTTTAGGAAACTAGGAGATTTCTGAGAAATTTCTATGTCAGGAATTTATATGTAACCAACAACCGTTTTAGCGTCGCGCGTCGGCCTCAATTCCACCCTGTATGTTATAATTTAAAGCAAAATGAAAAAAATACAAGACCAAACCATGAGTTAATTTAAATCTAATTCTCCCAGTACAGTCACGCTACAAAAATTTAAAAAAAAATTGTATTAAAGTTTTGGGTTGTCCAGCAAATGCTGATGGGGTTCGTTGACCGAGAAGCGTCGCGCCCATGGCCGCCCCTATCTCGCTCTATACAATAATATTAAAGTTGCATGCTTTGTGCACTTCAGAACGCACCTTTGTTTGTAAAACTATGTTTGTTCGGACGAAGGACGATGTTTAGACGGCCCTAATGGCCGATAATAGTCGTTATGAAATGTTTATAGTTTGTTTACTTATTACATGCTCTTTTGTCGTATAATAAATGTTAGGTTTTTGAAGGGGCTTTTGATTGAGATTTGTTTGTATAGCTGTATATATTTTGTAAATGTCAAGGCTTTTCGAACGCCAAAACATTCTTGTAGATCTCTAGGCTATTTGTTAAATGTGTCAACTCTAAACAAATAAACTGAAGAGTCTTTGTGTTCCATTTGGTTCGTGTTTCACAAAAAATAAAACACAATCAATCATTTTGTTATTTGAAACATTGCTCTAATTATTTAAGCCTCAAAATCCTTTTAATGTAATTAAAACATAATAGTGTCGGAGTGCGTGTTATTAAGGGCAAGTTATAAAATTAAACGTAATACGTCATGTGTCATGGCTGACGACTTAACTGTTGACCATGTGTGAAATTAAAATATAGTAATGTGAGCAAAAAATGCGTGTGAATAATAAGGTAAATACAGTGTGTTTTTAAATGTTTGAATTATTTATAAATCTGCTAATTTAGTTTTGCTTGGCACTATTTACGAATCTATCCGACCTTTACAATCCATAACTAGTTTGCTTCATAATACCTTTTTTTTTAACCACATAATGTGACAAAGGTACCTAGAAAAACCTCCAATTTTTAATACAAAGAAAAATTAAAGAAAATTGTGTTTTTAATCGACTTCCAAAAGGAGGAGGTTCTCAAGTCGTCGGAACCATTTTTTTAAGTATGTTCCCCGATTACTCAAAAATGGCTAAACCGATTTGGTTTATTTTTATTTTGTTTGATAGGGTATACTTCACAGGTGGTCCCATAATCATTAAGGTCAGGATCTGATGATGGAATCCTGGAGAAATAGAGATAACTCTTCACATTTTATGGGCACACATGATGCGATTTGGGTAGTTTTCGGAAGATTACTTGTTTGAAGTGCTCGCACTTCAATTCGGTGAAGATTTGATGAAGACCTTCGGAGATAGGCAACGGAACTCCTCAATAAATGATAGCAAATTAACTGGGATTGCTGAAATCTCATGTCTGTCTATTGTTTATACCAGTTCATAACATAACATCACGCCAGTACACTGTGAAGGGGTCAGCGCGCGTGTGAACCACTAAAAAGTGAAAAATAAAAACTAATTGCAAAAAATAAAACCAACTTTTAAAAACAAAAAAGTGGAAAATAACTTTAGCTTCAGAAGTCGGTGACAAAAAAACTAAACTAATCAAACAAAGGTCACTTCACTATGAAAACATATTTAATCACCAAAAATAGCCATAATTATAACGTAAATCACAATCGTTTAAGCAAAGAGACGTTCACAGCTGGACGTAGACCATCGCCAATTCGCGTTTGGCCAGTCCTGTTCTTTCTCCTCCAACCTTCAAAAATCTCTCTAGAATCAGAAAATACAATTCAGCTTTATTCTTCAATCTAAATGAAGCCCTGTCATAATTGATTATCGTCTTATCTCATCCAGAATGCTAATTTGCGTATCTTTTCTTTTTTGAACAACAAATTATCAGTTAAGAAAAATCGCGTGCAATTTCGTCAGGCTAATAACTCTTGGGAGACGGTATCTTGTACTAGATGGTAGTAAAATAAGCCAAATTGGACCATCCCTTGAACGAATGCTCGTTTTTATGGCGTCTTATATCTTCTAGGCTTTTTTCTTGGCCACTGATAACGTCGATTCGTGATTATGCAGTTTTTGGAGTTCGTTGGTCGAGTGGTCGCAAGCGCGACTGGTGGCATGAGGTCCTGGGTTTGATTCTCGGGTCGGGCTATGTGTTATTGGGCGTTTACATCAGGAATTTCAAAGTGGCAGCCCGGGTTCGATATTGAACCGTGAAAAGCTTGTGAAAAGAACATTATTTAGTTCCGAGAACCACAAATTGATTTGTCGGTGAAAGAGAGCTTTAATAAATTTCTGGTTCTTGGAATTCATTATCTTCGTGCCCTTGTAAGATTCTATTTAGGGTCTGAACAGCACAAGCTCCGCGTTCTTAGAAATAAACGAAGAAATAAAAAAGAAAGTAATAGATATAATAGATATATAATTTTCAATTCAATTATTTATGAAGTAACTTAACTCACAGTGTTAGTAACAATTTCACTTCCATCTATATTAGTAAAGTAAATTAAATACAAAACTTAAAATAACCTAAAAATGGGACACACAACAACTATAGGTACTGCAGGTTCAGCAGAAATTTTCACGATTTACGATTGCACCGGTTAACGATTGCGCAATCCAATCGGCCCGAGATCATTTTTAGGATGCTGTTGGAGCTGCCCCGCACCCTGCGTACCAGGTATGCGCATCTCTTACGCATCACTATATTAATAAGTGGATCTACAGGTAAACAGACTCTTCACAAAACCGTCAACCAAGCATTCTGTACATCAAACTAAGTAAACTGCGTAAAAACGGTTGCTGGGAAACGACTTTTGTTTTGGTGTCAAAAATTACGTGGTTCGGTAGGACTTTAAACATAGTGCTGGGTGGATTGAATATTACGAGGGTCGTGAAGGTGTTTAATCTAAAATTTAAAAAAAAGTGGTGAAAAGTTGAAACTTCGACCCTAAATCACTCCGAAACTAGAAGTTTCTCAGGGATGGTTTAGAACAAAAAACTGATCGTAATAACGGGGAGCACAACACAAGTGCCTTTCGGCTTTATTGAAACTTTATTTACAACCTTTACAAAATCTAAGCCGTTTTTGCACTCCTTACACGGCAGAGAACCAATTGGTAGTCCATGATAATTTACTCTGCGAGAGTGGGCAGTAAGAATTCTTTGAAAAAGACTGAAGAAGAACCAGTTATTTGATACTGGTTTTGCATTGTCATAAGAACATCTCCTTATCCAAATAAACTACGTACTAAGTTCTCAATCACGTTTCTTAACCGTATAAGGATATGTACTGATTGCATTGTGGTACCTTTTATACGAGTGGGTGGCAGATTGTGACGATAACTGTCTGTATTTATAATACTTATAAAGATCGGATCTCACAGAAATATAAATGAACCTTGTAGCTATTTATTTGTATCATTTCAAAAACATATCGTGTCTCAAAAATACCTATCCTATATAAATTTTGCCATTTTTGACAAGTTTTAGAAACGAGAAACGTAATGAATTGAAATTTATTTATTTGCCAGAATATAGGCTTACAATACATGATAAATAATTTTCTCACTATAGGTATTCGACTTATCAGTCGGGCAAATATTTGTAGGTAATCATTAGTACAACTGACTGTCTCGTTAGTCGCGTGTTCACAAGCGACTAACTGCTGAGCATAAAGTCTTGGGTTCAATCCTCGGGTCCAGCAAAATGTTATATGGTTTTTTCCCTCCAGGCATTTCTCAGTATCAGCCACGGGGCTGGCTGAAATTAGTGCCCGGTCGATGGCAATAGGCTCGTCCTATTACTTGGGACTTGAAACATAACTGGCGAAATGTAGATGTACTAAAAGGTACACTTCTGCCCAACCCTTCGGGGATAACTGGCGTGATGTTTTGTTTATGTTATAAATTAATATAGATAGAACAGTCTTCATAATTTCGTTCGTCTGGTGATTTCTAGGGAGATATCTCCCTATTGGTTATCTTGACGGGGCGGGGTGTCTCAGGGGTATTTTTTTTTTGTGTTTAGTTTATATTATTTTGATGAGTGTTGTCCTTTGTAATTGTATTTAAGTAACTTAGAAACAATAGTTTCTAAGTTTTTGTATAACTAACCAAATTGGACCTAGTCCCTGTCCTGACCTGTCCAAAATAAATATATGTCGCATCCTGGTACATAGAACCCTGGCCAGGACGTACGAAGTGACATAGGTACATAGTGTCAAACTGTTGTGGGCGCTGTGGGATACGGGTAAACTAGAGAATTAGCACCTTTAACTTGTGTACAGTTATTGTTACAGAGTCTATTACTAACACTACTGTACTAACTAAATACGTTGAACTTAAAAGGAACACGGAGCAGTGCCTAGACCAGTATGTGTCGCGACCACGCCCGGACGATCACTTTCGATCCATGGGGCCGAGGTCCGTATCGAACACCATACCTCTAGACTCAGCTCAACGCCTAACAAAGGCGTTTGTGTTTAATTTTAAGTGCATACTCATCAGGATCCGACATATATTTAAATTTGAATTTACAATTTCTTTTAGGTGTAAACATTAAACTCAACATGTGGTGCACATAATAAAAAGTATTCTTTCTATCTATCTATCCATCTCGCTGTAAAAACGGGGTTAAGCCAATACCTTTGTTCTGTACAGCACATAAAGATCAGCACATGCTGTAGCATCAATTCAGGGCAGTAAAACTTATCAGAGTATTTCTATAAAGGCCATTGGGACCCACTACACTTTAAATTTAAAATTAATAAATAAATAAATATCGCTGGACATTAAACACACAGCGCCATCTAGTGCCACACTAAGCAAGGCTTGTGTCGTGGACACCAGATAGTTGATATACTACTTATATACTTTTTGGTTTGTAAATACATACTTATTATACATACAAACATCCATGACTCGGAAACAGATGTCCATGCTCATCACACAAACATTTGCTCCTACCGGGATTCGAACCCAAAACCCTATGAACACAAGGCAGCTTCACTACCACTACGCCATTCTAGTCGTCAACCCAATTCAACCCAAATAATTTCAATCTCCTTGTATGTTAAGGTTTTTAGCAAGATCTTAATAGGCACTGAAGTAACCCTTATCTAAACTAGATTCCACTAATTAGCATTAACTTTCAAGAGTACCATAATTTTTAATTAGCGATATGGACAGAGGTCTGCGAGGTTATTGTTAATTGAAAATTATCGACAATTTGTTAATTTGTACTTATAGTTGAGATGTATTACCGGTCAAGTTAGTATGAAGAGAGAGAAGCAGGTAGAAAAATAACGAAAATTATGGAACACCTTTCAATAAGTACAGAATGCGAATATTTTTCAACTGAAAACTTCTAAAGGCGCGTTGTGCACTTTTTGAGTGAACAAAAATCACGCAACTCGCGTGAGCGTCACGTACACATTTCATAGCACTCACCGACATCGTTTTTTTTTTATTGTATCTTTTGTTCTCGAGATATCTCGCTTTAATAAATCGTCTATTTGCAGGACAAAATGTATATTTTTTCTTCTGTATAATGTGGGTAGTGCCTAACTTGGTGTCAGAGTTTTTATACCTACCCCAAAATGGGCGTCTGGATTGGCTTTCCATACCGTCAAGAAATAATATCTCTCAGGCATACTGGTTACCTCAGAATGCTTTTCCTTGACCGAAGCAAGTAAAAATTATAGAATACGCACATGATTCAGAAGTGCGTGCCTTTTTTTTTTTTTTTAATTTTTTTTTTAGTATGGGAAATCATCAAATGACTTCTTCTCCCACTCTGGGCGGAGCGGGAGGGAGTGTCAGACTCTTACTGACTAAACCCATCCATGTTCCTTCCTCGCCCTTTATGTTCCGGGACCGCGGTATCTCTTTCGAACAGGCCCGCAACCCCGGGGAAGTGCGTGCCTTGGGTTCAAACTTGAGACCCATGACCAGAGGGTCTAAAATGGCCGCTTTAGCAGTCTGTTATAACAATTTTAAAAATTAAAAATTCTTATAATTTAACCTTTTTAACGTGATTCATATTATGTTCTGCTAAAGCGGCCATTTTAGGCCCGTTCGCAGTCAGACGTTCACACCACTAGGCACTGCTGTAATGTAACAAAAGAACACGAAAGTTTTCGACTAAAATAATGTTACAATGTGCCAACGTAATCTAACAAAGGCCTTGTACACGTGCCCTGTCTGAAGTCATAGATATATTATGTACTTACGTATTAAGGCTAGTCCCCGTTTAGATATTCACCTCCCAGCTACCACAGAGTAGGTCCTACAATTGCGGTAGAACGATAGTGCCGCGGTCGGCAGTATACACCGCTGGTTGTACACGTACTTATGTTTCTGTAACGCTAACATTCCTAGCTATGTACAGGGCTAGCCACAATTGAGTCGCTTTTAAATGAAATTCGGCGTCGAGCATCGTAAGGGTGAAGACAAGACGGAATGTTTGCCCAAGTCTGTGTAGACTTGTAATTATGTTTTTTAATTATTTAAATCTAATTTGTTTGTTCGCCTTTAGGTAAATATTTAGGATTTTATTAGCTACGCCGATTTGATGACCACGTGCTGGTCTATAAGTCGCAATTCCAAATGCTTAAGCATCAAGTCCCGGATTTATTCCCCGAGCATTGTTGTTTCTGTTAAGAATTTCAGAGCATCTACGTAGCGAGGTATTCCGTGAGAGCAGCCTGGGGTCTTCATTTTCTCCAAGTACAGAGCCAGAGCCAGAGCCAGAGCCAAAAGCCAAAAGCCAGAGCCAAGATACATTACAATTGCTGAAATATGCATGGTATGACGATGCACAGTAGGTACCTACACCTTTGCCACGATATTGGAAACGTACGCGTGTTGTAACATCTTGATCAAGATCATATACGACAAACAAACCCATTCTGCTTAAATTTTATAGTTAAACAAATTACAACGCGGTTTTATTTAAACCAGGTCCCCGAGCCCATTCTATCAGCAAAGTAATGTAGTCGCGTAAAATCGTCCTCGGAGTTAACAAGCCCGCCCCTATCGGCCGCAGGCGGATCGCGAATGAAGATATTGTGCGTTTTCGTCACCTTACCCCCAGAACACCTCCTACCCCTCCACCATCACCCCCTTCCACCTCTCCCCCGTCGTTTGCTCGCAATGACGTAATCTTTAAAGGCGATAACTAATCTTCTTAATTGATCTTTTCCTTGATGAGTTAAACAAATGAGAGAGTACGCGATAATGGGTGTATTATCATGCGCGTGTTCGTAGATGATTTTTGAGTATTCATTCCTATGAAATTCATTGGGTTTTAGTAACTACCGAGTATGGTTACGACAGTTAAAATCAATGAAACAGTGCCATAGATTCAAATCTTTGCCAGTATGCACCTTATATTGAACACCATTCAACTCAAATTCCAAAATGCAGCAACACTATCCAAATCGACAGTCATAAACAGTTAATCGGAACTGAGTTCAAAGCTGCAGCTACTTACGTCAATATATAAGCTGGCTATTGCTTAACCAAACATAATATCCAAACTACCATTGGATTACAGGCAAGAACGGCCAAATACAGACCTCGGCCGGCCTGGGATGCCTTCAAAAGCTATGGAACTTCGGACTTAGAACTTCGTCGTCCCCGAAACAAGCAAGCAATTCTGAAATGGGAAGTAACTGTAAACTTTCACTACGTAAATTTCGTGAAGCTGTGCTCACTGAATAGATTCATTCTAGATCTTATAGCCTACGACGTGCCACCAGGAGGCTATGCATGAAATAAACATATCTTTGATCAAATGTAGTGCTCCATTCTGAATATTATGTGGGGAACGGCGCTGTTACCGGTGGAATGTCGGATTTTATTGTTCCCCTTTTTTATTACTATACTTTTTCAGCTGAGTCGGCAGTAAAGTGGGGGCTAAATAACAAATTTTGATGTTGTCTTTGAGATTAGACATTTGATAAATAAAGTACTAAAGGACCTTGTTTTAATTAACGCGTTTGTCGAAAACAACGTTAAAAATAACGAAGGTATTCGACCGTACATACAATCTATTAGTTTGCCAGCCAAAATGCTTTGAGCTCATAACAAAGTACTACGAGCAAAAACAAAAAGTTCCGAATCAGTTCACTGCTTACGAAAGAAATTGCGCTCAATCGTGCCAATAGTAAAAGCCAGAACAGTTTATAAAGCATCAGTTTATTCGATTGTGTAGTTTTCCAACAAATTTCACCGTTTCTGATAGAGAAATAACTGACCCGCATAAATTGGTTATCGTGATGTATAATTTAAAAATTTTCGCCGGAGTAATTTTGGTGGAAGTCGAGCATGTTTCATATCGCATGATTTCTCTTCATTTATAATGGGTAGCTTTTTGCTTTTCCGTGCTACGTCTGTCCGCTCAACTTATGAATAAACAAGCTCGTGCCCTGACTTTGTTTGCGTGGTTTACGTGATTTTAGTGATGAAAAGTGTGCTGAGTTTTACCTGGAAAGTTTAACTTGAGAATGTATTCTACAATTGCATTCTTGTGTATATTGTGGTTCTGTAGGTCGGTTTTTAATTGTAATAACTGACTATTGCTTACCACAAGAGCTGCACATACGATAAAACTCATAATATGTATGTGAATGGAACGATTTTTTCACAAAATCCGGATAGGTACACAAACCAATGGTCTAAAAACTTTTAAATCATTTGGTGTACTTAACAAAATCTAACCGCCCAAATAATTCACTCGGTTATTTCATCGATACCTAATATGATCGAATGGAAATAATTTTAGCGTGTTTTAATTAAGCTTATTTATTACATCGTCGATGTAAGCTTGTTATGTGGCCACTGAAATAAATCTTCATTATTTGCATTGTCGGTATTTTAATTGACTATTGAGGTGTATTTATTGACTGATTAATGTGGATGGGAACAGTTAATTTTATGTGTCCTACCCCTGCAATCATAAACGTAATATGTTCAATAATTATGCTGTACATTTTAAGCTTTTAAAACAGGGCGTGTTTTATAAAACTACTTACTTTTCCTTGCCTTTACATATTAGAGATATCTATTTTTGTCAAAAGTAATAGTAATTTATTTCCTACTTTAAAGGACACAACATACCGAAGTGCAACAATCAGATCTCAGTATAAATATAAGTTATGTACCGGTGCTAACAAAACATCTTTATTAAAAAAAAAGTGTTTTAGGTATGGCACCTGTAATCTATAATAAGATTCCCAATAGCATCAAGGAACAACCTTTGAGATTTAAGAAAAAAACAGCTTTCATCTTTTTTAATACAAATAAGTTATTATTCTGTGTCAGATTTCCTAACAGATAAAATGTAGCTGTATTATTATTGTTATTCTAATTTAGAATTTTTTAAACGATAATTTGTGGAGTGATTGTGAAAGTTTTAAATTGAGGTTGTGTTTTGTGTTGTACCTATACCTAAGTTTTTTGCATGCCAATTGGTAGAATGTACCAGGAATTATAATCACTGTAACAACTCATGTATGTACCTACATTCAATGCAAATAAATAATTTCTATTCTATTCTATTCTATAAAACCTGACGAAAACAGTCATAGATCTAATTAGTTGTAAAGTTAATTTCTAGTGACACATGACTTCATCTGTCAGAAAATTATAATACGGTTTTATTTTAATCATTGATTTAGCTAAGGTCTAATTTATGCTTTTTCACCCCTAACATATATTGTTCTAACTAAACCAAAATATCTTAGAAAGAAAATACAGTTAACATCCCATTATACCAAAAATCATAATAAAAAACAACCTATATTACACAATACAGCAATATTGTCAATCACAAAAAAAAAAACAATGCATTACATTAAAAAATCCCATTAACTGGCAACATTAAGGCCATTGTTCAGCGAGTTGCCATTTAAATTGGCATCTGAATTGGAACTGTCAAGTTATCAGAGTCAAGGGCTGTGTTCACGAGCAAAATAATTATCAGTAACGTGTACATGAGTTCGCGAAAAGAATTAATTTGGCGTGAAACAATAAGAGGGTACGTTAATGCAGTGTGTTACTGGCTTTACAGTTTTTTTTGCTGTTCTATAATAATTATGTTGAAGGTGTTTAAATTGATCACAGGCTTCTATGAAGGAAAACAGAGAGATATTTCTAAGGGTTTTAGCAATAGGGAGATATCTTTTATCATGTGTTTGGTGGTAGCAATTTACTTTGGTAGATTAGTAGGTTTTATTTATTTAAACTTCATGTACAACAGTGGTACATAGGCGGATTTAATGCCACAAGGCATTCTCTATCAGTCAACCACGGTTTTGACGATCGTAGGCGTTGTAAACGTAGCGTAAATCTGTGTATTTGCGTAAAAAGAAACAGATGTCATTTCACATACAATATTTTCATAATTTTAAGAATGTCTACTGTTCCATATATTTTGACTGCGTAGTATTGTAGTTTTGTACAAAAACAGCTGCTTTTTATAACCTTGGACTGTCAAGTTTGACCGATACGGCCAGACTTGACGTCAGTTATTAACACCATTGTTTAACTATTGTGATGAACTTAATAACTGACGTCATCGAATCGGAAATGAAGACATCCGCAAGAGAACCAAGGTTACCGACATAGCCCGAAGAATTGCCAAATTTAAGTGGTAGTGGGCAGGGCACATTGCTCGCAGAATAGATGGCCGATGGGGCCTAATAGTTGTGGAGTGGAGACCGCGAACCGGAAGCCGTGACGTTGGAGGACTTCCCACTAGGTGGACCGATAACCCGCTGGACACGAGTCGCACGGGACGACACTTGAGGGAGGCCTATGTCCAGCAGTGGACGTCTTTCGGATAATCATGATGATGAAACATTTCTATGTGTTTCTGGACGATATACTGAACACGTGGCACCTAACCAGTAAAGCGTTTGGTCCACCCTAAATATTACAGAATTTTGCAATAAAACTCACAATGTCCACGCCCTCAGCGCATTATTTCCAAACCAGGGCATTAAGCCGAGTCAAAATATAGCTGTAAACTCTAATATCATTGCCGCAGTTTAACCACAAACATAGCACTTACTCTAATACACTAATCGCTACGTAATCAACGGTTAACTAAGTCAGTAAACCCTAACTGAACCAGTAAACTTAACTGTTCTGACCATTTGCGAGTATTTGCGAAGCATTTATTCCCATCGGTGTAAACAAGGGCTCATTATGGCTCTTACAAATTTGTAAACTGTGTTCATTAATGGAATGGCTTTTAGTCTAGGTCGCACGACCGTGAGTGTCACGAATTTGGTCGTACCTTGAATCTTGTCTCATTTGTCTTTTTATTGGTCGTAAGGGCTGATATACAGACTTTCGATGACCTCTAATAGTTGTTTATGACTTGGTCCGTTTATTATCCTCATTACCGCAAGAGACAAGACAGCCCAAGTATGCTTTTGGGTATAATAATAATGACCTCTAATCTTGACATCCCTCGCAAATTACAAAAAAAGCCTTAAAAAAATTATAAATTTGCTAATTATTGTGTTACTCGTATTTTGATTGTAATTTATGTTTCTAATTTTATTACCAAATGTGTTATGATTTTACTTCTAATTTTATAATTTAATTTTCCTATTTTATTACTTGATTTTAAATTTATTGACCTATGTGCTACTTTTGTCGTCGATTCTTTTTTTCGTGTTTCGTGTATATTCTTTGTTGGAGATCCTAAATAAAAATAAATAATATAGCCATTATAAGGACTAGGTTCATGGAATTTAGCTCACCCCCTTTTGCATGGGACTTAAGGTGACAGGACAAATGTGGGTGTACTAATAGGTAGCCTCTGGTTAACCCTACAGAGGCTACAGGCGTGATGTTATGTTATATGGACTCACGTTAAGCTGTTGGTCCCGGCTGTCATTTGTCCATCTTTGGCAATCGTTATAGGTAGTCAGTGACCCAAAATGGTCTTACCAAGTGGTATCGTATTACCCAGTATTAACTGGGTTGTGGAGGTCAGATGGGCAGTCGCTCCATGTAAAATAATGGTATTCAGCTGCATCCGGTTAGACTGGAACCCGACCCTAACATAGTTATGAAAAAGCTGGGCAAATGATGATGATGAATAAGTGCCAGCACTCATTTTAAGCCAAAATTTCATGTTAAAGCTGGAACGCGACTGAATAACCAAAGTGTCCTAGTTATAATCCCCGTGATTGATGGACAGATTAGTCAGTTATTCTAATAGGTATCTATTACCAATACGTAATTCAAGATAACATAACTCCCACGCCTCAATACCGTAATCTCTCAATATTCAAAATTCGACAAAAGCTGACACATGTCTTGTCAGATAGTGCGCAGTAGGGCTCTAGTCTGACAACGACTGACAAGACCACAATAGGCCGACATGCCGATAGTCTGCGAGCCGCGATAACGCGTTTAAACAATAAGCCTCACATGCCATGGAGTAGATAGAACACCAAGTTACGAGTAATTGCCGATAAAATGTTGGCATCGTGCTACCAATTACTTGGAAGTACAAAAGTAGTCATAGTGAAATCTAGTTGAGTATAAACCATTAGTGACCGCTTTCCCTCTGGTGTCTTCATAGGTGAGATAGAAAATATGTATACTTACAGATAAAATAAGAAGCACTTAAGTAATAATAACAACCTAGACTTGGCGTGTCCAAACGCAAGAACTAATAAACACAAATAACATCATCTGCTTAGCCTTTTCCCAACTATGTTGGAGTCGGCTTCAAGTCTAATCGGATGCAGGTGAATATCAGTATTTTACATAGAGTGACTGCCTATCTGACCTCCACAATCTAGTTACTAATGGGTAATATAATATCACTTCGTAAGACTGGTCGTCAGACTTTTAGGGCCACTGACTGACCTGTAACGACTAATAAGTAAACATGAGAAAACTGACTTTCGTGACTTGCACTGAAAGTTAATTCAACTAATTTATCAATTAATCGATAAAACCATACTGTTATTGTTGACATAACATGTTTAGACACTCCACTCACTAATGACTTTTACGGAGAGGAGCTGCTGTTTAATAACACTTACGAAACTATTCAGTGAAGTGTATTGAAAAGACAAAATGGCGGCGTTTCGCGCCATAATATCCTTGCCACACCAAATTCGCAGCTGCCTTGCCCATCCCCTGTAATGATCACTCCATCTACTTATGAATCCGTAACGTAAACAAACACTCGTTTATATTTATGTGCAACTCGCAGTTAAGCTTGAACTCATCCTGTGGGACGGGAATGACTTTTTGCGTTTGTTCTGCTGCTGTTTTGTGGCTGAAATTTGTTTTAACGTGTAATAATGGAAACTGAAGTTGTGCTGTTTTTGGTACTACTGAGTTCACTGACGGTCGATCACTTTTGAACCTTATTGCTTAAGGCATAAGTGTGAGAAGTCCCGTCAGTAGAATCTGTAGTACCTGAGTTAGCGTGATATAAGTGACGTTTACAGGGAGCTATGTGTATAGTGTTGTGTTTACACTTGGGAGAGGAATATGACATTGGCGAAGTGATGGATTGAAATGATAAAAATTAATAAAAAAAAAAAAACGCAATTGATGCTTCCATTGGCATGTTGGCCTACTGAATCTAATTAATTTATCATGTTAATGTTATTAACATTTACCAAAAAAGAAGAAATTAAGGTAATGTTATGAAATAGAATTGCGATCTTTCGAGGTCAAGGAAATACGTTCAGTATTTTATCTTTTGCACAAAATTGGCTATTAATATACTACGGGATTAGCTCTAAGCTATAAGAAAAACATCCACAAAGTTTTAAAACTGTATTGACATATCACAGAAGAACGTGTATTTATCTCATTGTGTGAATAAAAAAAGTTTTACGAGTATTTACAACGAACTTACAAGTAACTGGTTACATTAATAATTGTAGAAATAATGGCAACATTAGGTTAAACGAAAACAGTAAAACATGCAAAACAGAGCTAATTACTGCGTATTATAAAGCAAAGTCTTCCGCCGTGTCTATCTGTCTGTTCGCGATAAACTGAAAAAGGCCTGCACCGATTTTCATGCTTTCATTTTTTTTTTGCTGCACCAATGGATAGAGTACCTGTAAAATGGGGGGAATAGGGATCCAGGGGTGAATACAAACAAAACTTTGGAAGGGATTTTATCGCTGAACTTATATTGTATATGGCCAACAAGGTACCTTTATAATTAAGTATAATTTAGTTAACACAATAGCGTACTTGTTGGTACCATATCATGTGAATTCAACTTTAAAATCCATTCCAAAGTTTTGTTTCTATTCACCCCTGGATCCCTATTCCCCCCATTTTACGGTAGTTCTCGAGGAAGGTATTAGTATATAAATTGTCAAGTGGTCGGGTGAAGCCGCGGCCATCAGCGAGTATCACATAATACACACCTGTTATCCCTGTGCGGTTAGGCAGAGCTGTGCCCACATTCCGCCAGTTTTTAATCCCAAGTAAAACAGCGCTTTCTCGAGAATTACAACATGAGCAGTACTAAAGTAGATAGTTTAAATACTAGTTGTGTTTAAGACAGCGCCCGTTATATATATATAAATTGACAAAGACTAGAAAAGGACTAAAATATAATGTAACAACAGCAACATGAATTTAACACAATCGAAAATACAATTCCGAACAAATAATAATTATTCGGATAATCGGGACAAACAATCGAATAATCGCTAATGCTTACAACATTATTTACATTTGCAATAATTCCGATAGTTCGATCGTTCACTCGTTCATTCGTTCAATTAAAATGGCGGTTCGCAGTTGCATGTCCAGGCTAGTTAATTAAACTCATTTGTTATCCGACATTTTTAATGTTGTCACATACTCGTGCTCTTCGTTAACAACCCTTATTTAAATTCATTATATGAAGAGTTACATTTTGGCGGGATTATTTTTGAAATTATAGTCTACCATGGTTGATTTTGACGGATTTGAAACTGACAGCTGTCAGTGTCTAAATTGCCACGAAACATTGACACTGTCATTATTTAGTAAGTGTCAGTCTTAAGTTACAATGCCTTTTGGCTTTCATTTTAAACGTGTAGGTAGGTATACAGTCTTCTCGATTATTGACTTATTTCGATGTTTACACGGTTCAAGTCAAGTGTTTCACTAAATACTTAAAGCTTTCTTACATATCTAAGTCTCTCATTTATGCATGGTGGCTAGAACATGACTATATTGTTTCATTCCTGAAAATAGATCTATTCTAAAGATCACTGACATTCAAAATAAAGGTCAATTAAACTTAGTACTAATATTTATGGTTAACATGAAATAATTATTTTGAATGTTAGCTTGCTCTACTCGTAGAAGTTATAACAAGATAGTACAGTCAGCGCATCAAATTGCCACAAACTGTCAAATTTTGTAATTTGATTTTGAACTTAACCATCAACATTTCATGGTTTAAAATGGTTTAGAGTTGTTTGACGGTTTCTTGTAACTTGATGTACTGGCAGCTGGCTAATAGTTGCATTAGTTTTATCCTCTTTCTAATACAATTGTATCAACCTTGACAAACGCAGAAACTGCTAATTTTCGACAAGAATTGATCTATAATTTCGTAAAATTTCCATTATTTCTACAACCAAAGAAAGGAATTACTTCCACATCAATCAATGCCACGAAGAGAAGGAGTAATGTTCCTTAACAGGCACGAACACAGGTTTCTCGACATGTACAGTGTGGTGCACTGGTACATGCACAGTTTGGACCACCGGCAAAGTTTTGATGATCGGAACCTCTTTGATGATGGGTACAGTCTTGATAATTGGGACCTCTTTTATCACAGGAACTGTTTGCACATGGTGGTGGTTTATTGTGTGAACTTCATACGGCACGTGAATTCTCACGCTGAAACAAAAAAAAAAAAAATGAATATGTCACATTACAGAAAAAAAAATGTTTTCCGAAGCGAAACGGAAAACGTTTGAAACATGCAATGGATATACAGGGTGTATTTCACCTCATCACAAAGCCGTTAACCAAGCATTCTGTATATCAAATTATGTAACTTTACGCAAAAAATATTGCTGGGAATCAACTTTTTTTTTTGAGGTTATAAATCATGTTTTATGGTATAACTCAATGTAACACACTCAAAACATTGTGCGGATGGATGGATTGAATAGTACGGGGGTCGTAGAGATATTTAAAGTAAAAATCATGCGATAAAAAGTGGTATTAAAAAAAAAGCTTGTCAAAATCTTGCAACTGTAACCCCCAATATCTCCGTAACTAAAAGGTTCCCAGGTATAGTGTAGAACAAAAAAATGATCAGAATGACGAGTAAAACAAGTGCCTTTCGTATTCGTTAAGAGGTGTTTTACACCCTTTATGAGGCACGCGTTTTTTAAAGGAATGTATTACCTAGCTACCCAAGACACTAAACCACTTTTAAAATGGGACCACCTTTGAAATATGGAAAAATCTGTTCCCTACATTTTGTCGAGTTCTGGGAACATAATTATGTACGAAGCAGCTACATTTTTCCGTCGAGATATTATAGTAAAACTCTGTAGCTAAAAATGTGTAAAAAACCTATTTGTATTAATCTAACAAATATATTTTTCATGTATCTCACGGGTACTAACGGGCACTAATCACAAAGTTAACGGTAATTTAGATCTACACAAATATATGTTACTAGAAAGAATGGAGCCAATAGCTTACCGACTGCGCAACTGTGCTGGCAACGATATAAATTGTGATAACCTATTTACTGGCCAATTATAGTATAAATATCCAACCAATAACACTAACCAATTATAGTATAAACTAGCTTCTGCCCGCGACTTCGTTCGCGTGAAGTTTTGATATCGCAACGCATCGCCTGCTCAACGGAAGCTTTTTTCCCACTTGCAACATTCCTTATTGCTGCTTCGCTCCTATTGATCATAGCGTGATGTTATATAGCCTACATCCTTCCTCGATAAATGGACTATCCAATATATAGTATAGATATAGATTCTGTGAGTATACCAACATAGTTTTTCGTTTCCGACATTGACCGATTAGCATAGGATGCTAAAGTTTTATTGTTTCATCTTTGTTCGCTCCCGGATGGCTATTTGACGACCCGAATGGCGTAGTGGTAGTGAGGCTGCCTTACGTTCTTAGGGTCCTGGGTTCGAATCCCGGTAGGAGCAAATATTTGTGTGATGAGCATGGACTTTGTTTCCGAGTCATGGATGTTTATATGTATAACTAGCTTCTGCCAGCGGCTTCGCCCGCGTGAAGTTTGATTATTGTCCCATGGGATCTTACTACCGGAATAAAATGTATCCTATGTTTTATGTGGGTCATAGCGTGATGATATAAACGTAAGAGTAAACAAATATAATAATAACAAATCTCCGAACTGCTAAGCTATCGGGAGTTACACGTGTTATTGTGAGTCAACTATAAAAGATAGACATATGCTGTCTTGGGATATTTTTTATATAATTTTATGTGGAATATTTCCGTTATACATGATTTCTATGTAGCTTTAACCATTAAGGCTGCACACGCGACGGAAGCTAAAAAAACCAAGTAACTTCTCCCGTTTTCCCAACATTTCCTTTCACTGCTCTGCTCCTATTAATGGTAGCGTGATGAAAAGTATACTATTACCTGCTCAGGAGTATGTAGAATAATTGTACCAAGTTTCGTTAAAATCCGTCGAGTAGTTTTTTTTTCTATAAATAACATACAGACAGACAGACAGACAGACAGACAGACAGACAAAAATTTTACTGATTGCATTTTTGGCATCAGTATCGATCACTAATCACCCCCCGATAGTTATTTTGTAAATATATTTCATGTACAGAATTGACCTCTCCACAGATTTATTATAAGTATAGAAGATAGATAATCAACCAATAACACTAACCAATTGTAGTATTTAATAACCAACCAATAACACTAACCGATTATCCAAACTAATATTATAAGTCAAGAGTCGGCAATGTGGGTAAAACCAAAAATCTGCCGGAAGTCACTATTCCACGCGAACGAAGTCGCGGGCAAAAGCTAGTAGTATATATTTTTCATTTCTCATACTCGGAAAGAAGTGTTTGTTTGATCCGAATAGCGGGTGGAAAATGCTACATCCCAGCCTTGGGCGGGAAAGACTCATAGTAATTGCTTCCCTCCCTAGGGCGGGAATAAATTTTAAAAATATAACTAAATTTTGTTAGGCAATCGGCTGCACAAAATCTAAGTGAGTGTATTGACAGCCAGTGTAAATTAAAAAAAAAAACTGAGACGGGGGCGGACGCGTCTGAGACGCAGAGTGTTCCATAGTTTAAATTTTAAATAGAATGCCTATATAATTTGGCGGGATACTACCTCGTATGGGAATTGATTCCTTTTGACCCTCGTGTAACAATCTACTATTTTTAAAGAAATCTTCGTAATATTTTCTACAGATTTGTAAACACCCAAAATTAGGTATATATTTTATCATGACGTCACCATTAAGATTACACATATTAGCTATACATAGATACATTAGCACAACCGACAGTACATAACTCATGT
This sequence comes from Xestia c-nigrum, assembly GCA_916618015.1. Taxonomy (NCBI): domain Eukaryota; kingdom Metazoa; phylum Arthropoda; class Insecta; order Lepidoptera; family Noctuidae; genus Xestia; species Xestia c-nigrum. The sequence goes on along the minus strand of OU745259.1, from coordinate 9,556,413 downwards.
CGCAGCTGCCATTAACAGTTATGTTAGCAATAAATCTGATGGATAGACAGCGTTAGATATTATCTGTGCTATCAGGAAGATCCCGAATCTACGCGAAGAGAATAATCGTTGTGAAATAAGAAATATGTATGGGAAATGAGCCAAATTGCGATGTTAGTTAATCTTTTTTCTGCGTTATGAGTGAACTACACCACATTTCACAAAAAAAACATGCAGGGCAGTCTTTGGGGTTTGCCGATAGAAGTGAAAACTCCTAACTGATCCGCTACGGCGTACTCATAGCCGATCGAATACCAGTGCTGCGAAAGCGTACGTGACCGGTCACGTGCGTACCATTACTTTTCATCATCATCTGCCTAGCCTTTTCCCAACTATGTTGGGGTCGGCTTCCAGTCTAACGGGATGCAGCTGAATAGCAGTATTTTACATGGAGCGACTGCCTATATGACCTCCACAATCCAGTTAATATTTGGAACTACGATACCACTTGGTAAGACTAGTGTCAGACTTTTTGGGCCACTGACTACCTGTTACGACTGTCAAAGATGGACAAATGACAGCTGGGGCCATTCCGAGGCACGGAGTAAACTCGATATGTCAGGGTTATCACCCATCCACAGACCAACCTAGGCAAGCATGGCTTAACTTAACTTATTTTCAGATAGCTAACTTATCAAAGTTTCAATCTAGTTTGTTACTTACTGTGTTCTGTGAACGGGGTCAGGTTCTGGTACAGGGTTCCCTAAGCACATATGGCTTGCAACCACTACGGCCAGGGTCAACTGAAAAATAGAAAAAGACGTAAACAAACAACTTCATCATTTCACTAAGATACCACTAAGGGGCATGCGTTTTCATACAAACGTAATACCAAGGTAATATGAAAATCTAACATATTCTTAAGGTGGTGTGTATTAATTTCGATCGAATTACAGAATATATATCCCAAACACATATTTTGAAAGGACAATGATATAAAGGCGAGATATGAGAAATTTAAATCAGTATCCATTCAAAATATGTGTGTTTTTGAACCTATAAATTCTATAATACAATCGAAATAAATACACACTACCTTAAGAATATGTTTGATTTACAAATTATTTTGGTATTACGTTTGCATGAACTACGAATGCTCCGCAGGCTTCTTAAGGGGAAATCGAGACAGCTCCAACACAAGTACTATTGTAACTTACTAGGGCTGCCTCAGTTTATGTTTGACATAATGATTTGAAATTAAATTAATCTTTTTGTTAAACAAGAAATTCAAAGCACTTCTTTTAGAACTGAAAATTATTATGTACACCTAGTACTGTATACTATGTATACATAATTTTTTTCTAAGTACACAGTATTTAAATACAAATGCATTTCACCAGTCGTGTTTAAAAGTCCCATCAATCAAAATTCTGAAAACATTTCGATTCGGAACGTTGTCTTTTGAACGATGTTTTTTTTTTAATTTTATTTCTTGAGCATATTTAAAAAAAAATGCCCTTAGTTTACTATTGACTTGAAACTACAGCAGTTACTTTGTTTTTGATTAACTTGCACTAGGAAAAACCAGTTTATTTTTGCTGTTGATTTGTTTGAATGAAAATTGACATACAAACAACATTTTAACGCTCAATTAAAATTTATTACTTATTTTTGTGCTATAGAACCCTTTGTGCGCAAATGCGTCTCGCACTTGGCCGGTTTTCAAAAAGTTAATACAATTTCGCACGAATAATTGATTTACTCTTTTTACGTCACACAATAATGTTTTTAATAGAATTGGTATTTTCCAGAAAAGCTTACAGAATTATCAGGATTTGTAAGTCAGTTTCGACTTTTAACAATTCGAAAATTCAGATGAATAATCTAGTTGGGCGGTTTCAGGAATTGTTGTTGTGCCCAACAACAACAACTGGTTTTCCAAAAAAACTAAAGCGTTAAAAAAACGTCTTTGCAAGTCTTTTCGAACATTGTAAGATTTCTTTTAACAATTATTTTTTTGTTGTAGTACATATTTATAATAATCACCATTCTTTTTAATCGATTCCGAGCACTGTACACCCATACAACAAAATACATACGTACAAAATATATAAAAGTCTATTTTGCTTTATTTTAATTCACAATAAACAACCAAATAATTCAGACCCCTAGAAGTATATCACACGAATTAATTTTTCCACGACCCGTTTTTTCACAAAAATAAAATAACCAATATACTCACAGCAATGTTGCGAATCATGTTGGCGTGGTGTGTGGCGTGTCACTGTGTTGGATGCGCGCGCGCAGCTGTTAATATGCACCGCGGTTGTGCAAGCTCTTGCCACCGTTACGGTTCCTGATTCACTGCTGTATGTAACTCATATGACTTGACTGAACGCCTCCAGAAATTACAAGATGGAGATTTCCAAGTTCGAAGATTTGGAAAATGGATGGTTTTGTTTTTTAAATTATTTAATATCAAAAATAATTAAGTAAAACTCAATGGGTTACTGATAACCTGCATGACCCCACTGGTGGACAAAAGCTTCTCCCCATGATATCCAGTTCAAAGACAACTACAAAAATATCCTACTGACGTCATTAAATAAATATTGTTGTCGTAGTATACGTCACAAATTGTTTTAAAAGCTGAAATATAAGTGGTATCTATACTAATATTATAAAGAGGAAAACTTTGTTTGTTTGTTTGTAATGAATAGGCTTAAAAACTACTGGACCGTTTTTAAAAATTCTTTCACCATTGGAAAGCTACATTATCCACGAGTAACATAGGCTATATTTTATCCCTGTAGTCCCACGGGAACGGGAACTACGCGGGTGAAACCGCGTGACGTCCGCTAGTAGCAAATACAGGCATAAACACGCGATGAAATAACTAGCAAATAATAAAAACATCATAATTAGTTACTTAACACCAACGTAAGATAAAAACCCTTGAAAAATTATGCATCGTTCGTAAACTCACACGCACGTTTTTCATTCAGTTTTTTTACGAAACATTTATCAATCAACTTCAATAGTACCCGTTTATGCCGTATTTGTCGTAAAACCGCGCATAACTGCAGTTCTGCAGTCATTTGTTATTTCAATTTGAATATTGAATGCAATATATTAATTGTAGTGGTTATGAAATCCTCTGGTGTATTCTGTTGCCCTGGTACCTTTATAGTCACGCTAGACCGGTGATACATTAGTAATCCTTAGTTATTGATGAGTTTCATTACTTTGTAAATTAAACATTTACACACTAGTGGTGTCAAGGACTTTTCTGTAATTAGCAAGAAAGTTTTTCAGTACCTATCTGTAATGTAACGATTGTTTCAAACGCAATGTCTTGGTTGATCGACGAGTGTTGAAAAGTGTGTGGTCAGGATGATTATAATTGTGTTTTGTTGTGTAAATAATCATTTGATTTTTATTATTTAATACTGAGGTATCAAGTGGGTACCGATACAAGCAATACCTACTAAAAATTAAACGATCGGAATGAAATGAATAATTAAATAGTCGCTCAAACTTAGACTAACCTCCATTAGTCCTAAAATACCATCGAGATCGGCCATATTCTCAAATAAGAACATCCTTATTTTCGAATTCACATGAACATAACAAAAACATCGCTTATAGTGTGTTCCTACAAATAAGAAGTGAGTTGAAATCAAAATGCATCGTGTGTGGAACGAGAACGTGTGCAATCAAGTGTATTTCCCCTGACACCTCCCCTGGCCGGGAAAAACTACGCTGTACAGTTTTGACTCTGTTGTTTTTCAAAGTGAGTTGTCAGAGTTGACTGGCAGAGGGAACCTAAGTGTTTATGTGTTTATTTATTTTGTGTGTTCAGGAACTATCGAAATTTGACAGTAATCAAGTGCAGAATTTATCTGAACTAGTGGTCGCCACTTCGCCGGTATTAGTCGAAATTCAACCGTAAGTAATTTAAAAAGGGGTATAAAGAAATAATAAGTGTGCGAAATTTTATACTCCTCCGTCGGCGCAATTTGTTAGTATTAATATTATGGTGATATTTAGCTGAATAAAGTAGTAAACGCATGATCAACGAGCCTACTTTTTTGCGAGTCAATTAAACTCAAAATTTTATCCGACCTGTACCTAAGTTATTAAACTATGCGTGTAAAAAGTATGTGTTGCATTTACCATACAAAAAAGTAAGGGCACAAAATCACTTAACATGCTGTAAATACAAACCATTCCTTTGAATAACTCAGACCCTAATCCTCCACATTAGTCAGTTTGCCCTTAAAATAATGCTATACTAATTATATGGACTATCTGTAGAGCTCATAAAACGTCCCCAGAGGTCCATAAGTCCCCGCTTTGAAGCCACGATACTTGAGAGGCTTACAGGTGTAATCCTCTCGCAGGTCACTCACGACGTCACCTCACGGATTTACTTTTTTTATACAATGTCATATGGTGTGTTTGTATGGCCACGGAAAACAATTTTATGGGCAAAGCGAAGAGGAAAATGTCTGATCTTTTTGCTGTCAGCTTTGAGGATTGGGGTTAAACTGTATCGCTTCTTTGTTTTTAATGCTGGCAATATTACAGTCCTTTCGTTTTTTTTTTAGAATAAAGTGTCAAAACATACGTTGATATTACGATCTAAGTTGAAGTTTAGTAAATGTCTATAAATTATGTCCTTGAACTTTTGGCCGATACCGAAGTTGAGACTTATAATTTGAATTTGTTAACAAGTTCAGTCATATTAAATGATTTCATCCAAGCATAATTTGAGCAGGCAGCCTCAATTTGCCGAAGTAAAGGTTATGTCTTCAGGCATTCTACGCTTTTATAAAATAATTCACAACTTTATGATAATAACGCTTGCAAAATGTGTATTTATCGAACCTTACGAAAACGTACACAAAAACTTTCCACATTTCTGTATTTGCCGCATTATCCATGACATGAGTGACGTTCAGCAGTGGACTTTATTTTATATGTGAAAATGTTCAATAGGCTGAAAATAAATCAATATTTTTAGCACGGCCGCGTTCATATTTGGCGAGTATGCCACAAATCATTCCCGGCATATGCCATGTATCGGCTGGCATTCATCTCGCGCGCTTTTTGACAGTTCACTGCAGCTGCCATATTGTTGTGACAGGGGAGCGAATTTCAAAATTCTGTGTTGCAATATAAAAATCTGATTGCCTTTTTTCCATATGGGGTTTAAAATGGTTACCAGTTTTTACTATTTAATTAGATTAAATTCCGATAGTTTAATTAGATTAAATGATATTCCTATAAATTGCAATACATTCAACTTAAATGATCAGCAAATAAGCTCTTCATCTATCCGATGTTTGTTTCTTATTTTTTCGCCATAAAGCAACTTGTTTTTTCGCTGTAATACTTTACCAAAGCTTTCAAGGAAAAATATTTGTGAAAATATAATATTTACTGAAGTTAGTTCCCTATATTATACTACCGTCAATCAACTTGATGAACGCTTGACATTCTGAATACATATTTTTATTATGTTTATCCTCGAACCTCGGAATAAAGGTTTTCCAAGGGAAATGTTACGTTTTACAATTCAGACAGTGGAGTTGTATGCTTTTATTTTAGAATCGCGTGCTATTTGGGTAGAATATAATTTCCGTTTTGACTTCTAACTTTCATAACGTCAGGTTTATAATGTGTTTGTATTTATTCAAAAAGTTAATAATAATGTTCCAGACAAAAAAAACAACGTTTTTGTAATGGTCAGTTTATTTTATTCAAAACACCAATCATTTGTAAACCATAGACACACCTGTCAACATTTTTTTTTCTAATAGTTGTCTATTACACAGGCCCTCCCCTGTTATTTTTTAATTCTTTAACAAGGGAAATAGACTATTTATTTCCTGATAAACGGACATCTGACGGATTCTCACAGCCTTTAAGGGGTAGTTCACGGATAATTACAGACTTCGGCCTAGGTTAAGTTTTAAACACAGGTTTTAACTACTTATTGATCAGTAAGGGAATTCACGATATTGAATTCATCATCTATCATTCAATTACTAGATATGTAATATAATAATAATATAATATCGCTGGCCATTACATACAGCGCCATCTAGTGCCACAATAAGCAAGGCTTGTGTTTGGAAACCAGATAAATCATATACTAAATTTAATTATACTTTTTGTTTGTGAATACATACTTACTATACATATAAACATCCATGATTCGGAAACAAATGTCCATGCTCATCACAGAAACATTTGGTCGTACCGGGATCCGAACCCAGGATCCTAAAATCTGTACAGTGTGAGTTTTTTGGAAAGATTATGTAATCATAATCTTTCCAAAAAACTCACTGCTAATGTTTAGTTTTTAGACTGTCTCATTTGTCGAGCTTGCGACATGTCCTGGGTTCGATTCCCAGGGCGGGCATGTTATTGGGTAGGTAGATATATGCTTCAAAATATAAAAACTTGAATCTGATTCTAGCATATCTTTAAATACGGTTTTTTATATTAATTCTGCTAAATGTTAATTTATACCTTAAAAAATAAATTACACAATAATCGAAAAAACTTTAATGCTGGTACCAGTACTTGCATTTCCTTTCTTTAAATAATGTATTTTATATTAATTCTGCTGAATGTTAATTTACACCTTAAAAATTAAATTTCACAATAATCGAGTGTGGAAAATATAATTGTACCTTCACATCGTAGAGTATAAATTGGTATTTCAAAGAATTACATTTTAATTCGACACATCTTCTTGAATACATTTACAAAATTATGCTCTCAATATTTTCGAAACGCGTTGATAACTGGAAATCACAATCATCATATTTAATTGTGGTTGTACCTAAGTATCAATATAAAACCACTGTGAAGTAATTATCAGAGACACAGGTTTATTTTTATTGTCTGTCATATAATTATAATGTTTTACACCAGTCTTACCAAGTGGTATCGTATTACCCAGTATTAACTGGGTTATGGAGGTCAGATAGGCAGTCGCTCCATGTAAAATACTGGTATCCAGCTGCATCCGGTTAGACTGGAAGCCGACCCCAACATAGTTAGGAATAGGCTAGGCAGATGATGATATAATTAATAATAGGGTTTTCTCTATGTCAAAAATGTTTTCGAGAACACTTATGATACCATTAGCTGATCATTCTTCTATTATATTGCGTCGGACAGCGACGATTATTGACAAGTCTTATTATAAGTCCGACAACCAGTCTTACCAAGTGGTATCGTTAAACCCAGTAACTGGGATGTGGCGCTCCATGTTAATGTTTTCTTTTAGCACTGCCCGGTTAGATTATATGCTGGATCCAACATAGTTGGAAAAGGGATAAGTACGTAATGCACCTGGTGAAGGAATACGTTACGGAAAGCAGGCGCAGGGGACCGGTCAATGTGGCGAAACTTGGGGGGGGGGCTATGTCCAGCAGTGAACGTCTTTCGGTTGAAAGATGATGATGATGATGATGAACTAACTCTAAATAAGATCACTGATAGTAAAATGTAGGGCCTGTTATCATTAATCAACTGAAAGACTGCTGGAAATAGGCATTCCTCAAGTCGACTACTCTTGCGAAGCCCGTATCTGGCTAGATTCCCGTGGCCTACACTCGATCCTCCTTTCCCCTTTCGGAGCCCACGTTACGGCTTCCGGTAAACACTCGAGAACATTCCGGCCCTATTGGTCATCAGAGCCGTACATAGCAGAAGCGAAGGGTACATTTTGGTAACAAGCCGGTCCGGTGCATATTTTTTGAAAAAACCGTACATCAAACCATTTGTAGTTTTGGTCATGTTTGGGCAATTACGCCCTAACTGAATTACCTACATTGTTCTACTTTTGGCAATAGTAGACTCCAGTATAGTGGTTGTTCTGAAGAGAAGCTGGTAGGTTTCGAGTTCTATGAACCCCTCACAACTGCTACATAGTCACTCCGCCACCTCCGTATTCACAAACGCTCGGAATGTATTTCGACTTGACAAGTCGTATGTCTATCCTTTTTTGGCACAACGAAAACGAGCCAAATAGACATACGACCTACAGATTCGGAATCAAATTGAAGCGTTGTGAATATGGGGTCAGGACTCCACCAAAGCGAAGACAAGCGAGATGCGAAAGTTTTGACAAATTACAGGAGAGACGAGAAATGCGATGTAGTTTTCAACCAATGGGATTGCTTGGTTTCCGCAAGTCTCGTTTCCGCTTTGATCGAATCCACTTTGGTGGAGTCCAGGCCTTATGCCCGTTTTTTGATACCACTACCAGACATCTAAATGAATGCTCAAAATAAAAAAAAATGTACTGTTCAATGTATTTAAAAAAAAGATTAAGATTAAAAAAAAAGACGGTATACGGTATATAACCACCTCATCACAAAGCCGTGAACCAAGCATTCTGTACATCAAACTAAGTAACTTAACGCAAAAAATTTAGCTGGGAAACAACTTTTTTTTTGAGGTTATAAAATCATATTGGTCGAACTCAATGTAACGCACTTAAAACTTTGTGCTGCTGGATGGATTGAATAATACGGGGGTCGTGGAGGTGTAAAAGTCAAAATCTTACAAAAAAAACTTGTATTAAAAAAAAACTTGTCAAATAGTTGTAACTTTGCCCCCCATATCTCCGTAACTAGAAGCCTAGGTATGGTGTAAAACAAAAAAATGATCGCAGTGCTGGGGAGAACAAGTGCCTTTCGGCTTCGTGAAGAGGTGTTTTACACCCTTTATATAGTTGTTCTCTACATACTAAACTGTTGGTTTTGCTGTTTGCAACAGAGATAGCTGACCCTTAAGGACCTCTAAACCAAAACGGTTGTTTGCTTGTAACATTCTTTACAATAGGTATCTACTTACCTACCCTTGTTTCTACAACTATGTATTACCGTGTAACAAACGATAGCTTACACACAACACAATATTACTAACTACTGCAATTAATTCACAGTATCGGCATAGTTTCCGACTCGCTACTGCTAAACGTGACATCCACGGACTCAATATAGAGTTATTGCTTCCAAGCATGTGTTGATTTGAACTCCAATTGAATATTGTACTGTAATGCAAAGTAACAGGGTTTAATTCACAATGTTTTGATGTTTGCAAATCACTCAATTGCTTTGCGACATTCTTGAGTCAATAAACGAATGATATGGTTGAGAGTTTAATTTCAATTTTGTCGTTAAACTAGTTTTGATTGTTTAATTTAGTTTTTATGAGGATACATTCATAATTGGCGTAAGATCTCCAGGGGAAAAATATGAAGGGGATCGAAAAAAAATCTGCTATCCCTTAGATGTGCTGGACAGCAGAAATTTTTATCACGATTTCAATGGTGGTCTCATGTAGAAAGTTGTTCAGTTTGATGGTCTGAATCAATCTCTAAAATACCCCACACCTTTCTGGTACGCTGTATATTGTGTTTCACGGAAACTTGACAATTATAGCCTCAATTAACCTTTAGGTACTACGTTTAGTATTCATAACATATATTCAAATAAGTAGTATCATTCAAAGTTTATTTCACACAGCTGTAAATGTATTTTAAAATGTATGTACCCAGTGTTATCGCAATACCAGATATACGACCAATAGTTAAGTTGGATTACCGATAGTGATATATGGGAACGCGCTTTTGTCGATGCCAAATGTCACGCCGTAGATAGCACAAACAAGGCTTTACGGCTTTGAATTGTACGGTCGACCAGCAATAGGTAAATGAAAACATAGCAAGCAAACATTTACAAGGAGATTAACAAAACTACTCGACGAAAACCACTTTTTGCACAGTTCGTTTACTGAAAAACAGACTTTTAAAGTCACTTTCAAAAGATTTAAAAGACTAAAGCATTTATAGAAGCCTAATTTACAGTCAAAAAGCTAACCTACCACCCGCTTTCTATACAACTTTACTGCACAAAACGCCACTGCAATGGTGTAACCCGACGAAATAGAAGAGCGCCCACTTCATTTGATCATCCTACGTAATCGTGTCGTTCTTTACGTGATAGGGTTACTATTCTGGATGGTTCTTATAGTATCGAATAACGGGCAGTAAATGGAATTTTCCCTGAAACTCGATCCGAGTGTTAGTTAGTATTCGATTACATTCATCACCTTGTTTGTTGGTCGAGTAAAATGCGACAATTCCTCTATTTGGTAATACACGTCTTTTACCAGCCATCTGTCTTTCTACTACACCTAATTTTCAACTTTATTCCATTTCGTTAGAATTGGTTTTCCCATGGCCGTTATAAAAGGTGTAATGACTAAGGTTGGTTCAACTGTGTTCTTAGGATTGTGTAAGTGACTGGTGCCTTAAAAAGATACGCATCAACAGCTGTTTTGGTAGTAAAAACAACTGTTACAGCATAGTTACATAATTAATGTACCAGGGCAGCAAGGGTGTGGAGGAATGCCAACTAATTGAATCGCTAATTTTCTTGTTTTCACTTTTAATAGCCTTTTGTGGACTATGTAGAGATTGTAGACCTGCTGACTTAAAGTAGTATTAAAAAAAATCTTGTTCCAGAGTGAGAAAAGTATGGCGCTAGATGACCTCTATAGTTCTGTCTCTTTCCTACGCTAAAATGACGTTAAAATGATACTGCTTTATGCTTGCTTTATGACGTTATGGTAGCCAGGGTGTTCAAAAGTTTGGTGTAATTTCGTTTCTTTTCGTTCAATACTACTGGTACTTACTGTTTTGTGAGGCTCGTTTGAAGTGTTGCAGTATTTTCATAAGAATTTGACTACTTAGAAAGTATGAGAGGAAATCAGTTAAACATTGAAGGTTCCAATACTGAAGATCCTACACCGCTGTACATTCCGGTGCAAATCAATATAGATCGAAGCCAAGTAATGGAAATGTCACTACCACATGAACCGTTTATCTTCCTACAAATTCCAATAACTTTACCTTGGTGTACTAGATATCTCAAAGTGGTTTTCCAAGAAGACCCGAAGTCAGTTCAATAAGCAATAGTTACGTTACAACTTACTACTAAGAACATATTGCCATAGAATTTATAGAAACAGAAGGTCCAATTTGGAACGACTAAGGTCCATGTTCACCAAAAAGATGACGCTTTGATTATCTAAAATCAGCTGTTTAAAACACATTTCTGTTTGGGAACACGTCACAGTGACAGCTGTTTTTAGATAATCAGACGGTTATCTTTTCGGTGAACATGGACCTAACACTCTTTAAATCGTCAGTCTGTCTGCGTGCGCTTTTTTTAAATGAAAACATTCGAATTATTTAAAATAAGCAAGAAAAATGAAACATTCAAAACAAATCTACGGCGTGTGGAATAAATATTTGAAGGTCTGGATCGTGTATTATCGAGTACACTGATGGTCGATCATTTTTCAACCTTATCACTTAGGCCATAGGGGTGAAAAGTGGTAGACTGTAAATGAACTCGGTAGAACCTACTGAATTGATGGTAAATGTATGTGTTTCTACACGGTGTATTGAAACCGATCTACTGGGTCTATCTGTAATGGGGCATTCGGTGGGTAAATCTCTCTAAGGTAGTTGCATCAAGAAGCTGAACTTCCCAGAAATCGATGCTCTGCCATCGTTGTCGTCATCAGTTGTTCTCGTGTGTGTGTGGTTCTATGGGAGCTAGATAGTGGATATGCCTTGGCCCAGACGCCAAATCCTCTAATAGCTACTAAATTTGGTGTTGAGTTACATAACTCAACACCAAAATAATACCACCAGATAATTCGGTAAGACGGGAAGCTGAACACAACATAGTTATAAACGCTACTATAAATAATGAAAATATAATGAATACACCAGTAAAGCACAAATCCAATTGCTCAACCATTACGTCGCTGTCTGAAAAATATCGCCCTATAATTAAAAGTATTCAAGCACCGCTGTACCAAGTTAAATTAACAAGCCGTAATGAACAATTATTGTGACAAAAATTCGGTCCCATTTGGTGCTTTTGGCTTTAATCCAAATTCGCTTCTTAGTGTAAGTGCAGGATAACAATTGTCGTACCAACTGCGTTATTACCATACTACAACTTTGTTTCTCTTTAGCACATGCAAGTCTCTTTCTCTATGTTTATTTTAGTATCTTGCAGAAGATTTCTATGTCTGAAACAAGCTTTTTATATTAAAAGTACGCTTGCGTTGCAAGTCACCTGGTGATGATTGAGTGATGATGCGGCCTGGGGTGAAGTACCCAGAAAAAACCGAATCACTCGAATTTTGAAGAGAACCAGTTTCTAATAATCGCTTTGTTCGATCTTCACAAAATTTCATAGCCTATGTTGGCCAAACATTTTTTCGAAAACTTTGACAGACAACTCAGGTTTATTTTCTTATCTGTCTTTGTCACTTTTGTTAGGAGACTCTGACTCCGACTGAAGTTAAGATGTTCATATACACGGGCATCCAGCCACACTTTTCTAGAGCAACCTCCTCTTCCTCAAGACACAATCCAGTCTCAAACCATTCTTCCTCCATACTAATTTTTGCCTAACTCCTCAGCAATTCCACGAACCTAACCCGTTAACCAGAGCTTTATCCGAAAGTTAAGCGAGTTTCGGCATGCATTATACCGAAGTACCACCGATCTCGGTTTCTAGCCATTATCATATTATAATTTGGTGGGAGCTAGCAGGCGCGGGTAATATGATATTAAACACGCTCCTGTCATGACGTGACTGCATTGCACGTTCATTACTGTTATTAAGGGTGAAGAAGTTACTGATGTCACTTGCTGTTCGTAAATTACTGGTGTTGGTAAATGCAATCATAGGACAGGAGCGTGAAAAGATTTGATGTAGGTGTGATATTTTCTTCGTGAACTCAAGATTATTCTTCATGGAGATTTAGTGGTAGATATCTTGTAGCTGATTCGATAATTAAAAAAATATTAATGAGACAACTTAGTACTTGAACTAATAAATTAAATGAAACACGTTCTTGTAATGACGTGACTATATTGCACGTTCATTACTGTTATTAAGGGTGAAGAAGTTACTGATGTCACTTGCTGTTCGTAAATTACTGGTGTTGGTAAATGCCATCATAGGACAAGAGCGTGAAAAGATTTGATGTAGGTGTGATATTTCCTTCGTGAATTCAACATTATTCTTCATGGAGATTTAGTAGTAGATATCTTGTAGCTGATTCCATAATAATACAATTAAGAAGACAATTTAGTACTTCAACTAATAAATTAAATGAAATACGTTTTTGTAATGACGTGACGTTTCTTACTGTTATTTATAAGAGTAAAGAAGTTACTGATGTCTCTTGCTGTTCGTAAATGACTGATGTTGGTAAATGCCATAGGACAAAAGCGTGGAAAAAAAGGTGATGTAGGTATGATATTTTTTGTGTGATATCTTGTGGTTGATTCGGTAATAACGCAATGAAGAAAATAAAAATTGTATTAGTACACTTAAACAATCAAACGATATTGTTTGCTTTTAGAGGATCTATGTAACTATAAAACTGGTTTATGTTTAACTTATAATCTGAGATTTAGCAAAGTATCATCATGTTTTTTTTGACGTGACAACGTCTTATAATTCGATAGAGCTGGCTGCACGTACGAAAAAACATGACTCATGCGGCGTTACCTCGCTGATCGCTCTGAGGCGTTTCAGGTAAGGCTTGAAGTGCAAGCGAGAGCGCGGAACGAGTGACAAAGAAGCACAATCGGCCTTTGCGTTCGGCAGCGTTCGAAATCCGTCTCTCTCCTACTTGAGTGAGCGATGCGTCTGCGTGGACAGCTGCTATACTATAGTACATTTACATGTTTTGATCGAGTATCAAGTGCAGTGAAAAGTGAATGTGGTGTCAAAAAATGCTACCATTCCATCAGTATTTTCTTAAGACGTTATCACGTTCAACTATCGTCAATAAACCGACCTTACAGCAGGGCTTGTTAACGTTACCAACTAACAAAATAATAACCGTTACGTAACGTTAATTCCAATGTGATACCCAATTAACGTTACAAAAATATAACGTTAAATGATAACATTACCAGTAATTTAACGTTAATTAACATTAACGTAAAATACGATAATAACGTTAATTTTACCGTTAATTTAGCTACAACCCGGTCACATTCTCGGTTGTGTGTGTTGCTAATCATACTGACTCGTTTGGGGCGAGCGCGGCATGGTGAAGGTGGAGCGGGAGGGGCGGGGAGGGGTTGTGAACGCGTGTTGCCGTTCCGCGTAGGTAAACATTTTTGTGCGCTCGCGCTACTCGCTTAGCATTGGATCAGTTTAGAGAATGTTTAGAATACTTTAGAACTTTAGATGCACTGTTGCCGCTCGGCCGCCGTACGCGCCGCCGCGCAGCCGCGCCGCCACGCCTCAGTCGTGTGTAATGCCTACAGTGAGTTGGTTTGTGCGAGACGCTTACAAGATGGGACGTAAAAAACAAAATAATGTCTACAGATATTTTGAACTGAACGAAAATAAAACAGCTAATTGTTTAGTTCCAGAGTGTGGAAAAACACTGAAGGTAAGTTACATGTCCCTTTATTATGACCTAAAGTAGGTAATTACCGAAGGTAAAAATACCCAAAGTATTTAGCATGTTTTTGTTAGTTCAATGATGTTTTTTGACGCTATCTTGATCTGAAAATACTTACACAATTGACACGGTGGCTTTTGGGAACCAAAGCTTAATCTAGGCACCAAATTAATACTATTTTCAGCATTCTCGAGATTTTTTGGCTATATGATTATTTAAACGTGAATTTAAGTTACCTAACACCACTGCACAATTTTTGGCTATACGTAAAGGTGAATTGACTTTACTTATTACCACTGCACATTTAAAAAAAAAAATAATTTGGTACCTACTAACGAACTCAAGCAAATTACAAATAATAAAATGCAAATCTCATTATAAAAATTAGGTTTGCTGTAAGAAAACCCAATTCTGGGTTAAGCTCACCTTTGTACTTAAGCTACATTATTGCAATTTACATGTATATTTGTTATTTTGTGTGCAATAAAGAATAAGAATAGGGTATTTAATTTAAAGTATAGAAGTATGAATATTGTTTTACTCCCTTTACATGACGCTCCATTTACATAAATTCACACAACCGGTCACAGAGATGTAGAATGCAATGGAAACTATTGTGATAAATCGACTAACCATTCATTCCAACAGTTTCTTTTTTATAATAAGTACCTCTACTATTTATGAAAAAGTCGTTCAATGGAGTTACATGAACTTTGAGGATTGTGTTAATGATTTTAATGATTATAACTCAGTAAAACTTTATTAGTTACGGCCGCGAATCATATTTTTATTAACATTCAACCCGACACTGATCTGAAAATTGCAAAAAACGTAACAAGATTTGAATTTCGCGGGCTACCCTGACGCTTCCACCTTAAGTGTTGAGATTAATTTATTATTGTATCCATGAGCATTGTCCTTTAAGCTTTTAGTACGACATTCCAATTTAGTTTACCAATTCTTTGAACTAAGTACTTATGTCAGTAGGTTACTGTGTTTGAAAAAATACTTTAGTTGCTTTCGCTTATCTCTATTAATATGGCATTAATAAAGAATTTCAATAGATTCTCGTTTATGTCGAGTGTTGGATTGCGTTAATTGATAAAATTCAAGCTTCAGCACTATAATATTACTAACTATGAGTAATATGTAATTGCTTCGTTTTTTTTCAGACACACCATAGTGGTAATTTAATGAAACATTTGCAACATCAACATAAAATGATATACAAAGAGGTCCTGGAACTAAATTTTAGTCGACAGGAATCAGCAAGTACCACTGCCAGGCAGAAAACAATTCCTGATATGGTCTTGGAAGAATGCACTAACTTAGTGGCTGTTCATGGACGCCCATTTTCAATCATAAATGATAAGGCATTTAAAAACCTGCTTGCTCTAATACCCGAAAATAAGAGTACCATAAATGCGCTTAAAGTTAGAGAGAATGTTAAGGCTATGGCTACAAACATGCGAGATCAGCTAGCTAATATACTTCATGGAAAAAAAATATCGATAAAGATCGATATCGCATCTATCGGAACTCGAAGTTTCATGGGCATTAACTGCCAATATTTAGAAAATGGTAAAGTACTTTTGAAAAATTTGGGCGTTATTGAAATTTTTCAGCGGCACACATCTGAGCACCTTAAAGAAATACTCATCTTCAATTTACACCGATTTCGCATAAATACAGAATTTAATAATCAAATTTACTGCATAACGACAGACAATGGAGCCAACATGATTAAATTGAGCAAACTAATGAATGAAAGTTGTTTAGGTACTAATACATCTGAATCTGATGATGTACAGGCAGGTCCCAGTTCAGTTGAAGCAAACGAAAGTAACAATTTATGTGAGGATTTCAATTCGGAGTACAATTATGATGACGAGACTAGTGAACTTGAACATACATTCACTAATCAAGTAACAACAGTTTTGAGAGAACAGTTTATGAACGCAGGAGAAAGCAGTGGACATGAAATCGGCATTGTAAGATGTGCTGCACACACGCTCCAATTAGCACTTCTAGATGCTTGTAAAGATGAAACCACTTGTAGTCTTATTACAAGTGGTCGAGAAGTTGTTCGACGTCTTAGAACCCCACAGTTTGTTAGGTTGTTAAGACAAAATTACAAAAATGTACCAAAACTGGACTGCACTACAAGATGGCATTCAACAATTGATATGGTGGAAAGCTTGCTTTCATTACGTGAAATATGCAGTACTGATGAGCGCTTACAGTTGCCAGATTCTACGTGGGAGGCATTAAGTGAATTTGTCAGATGTTTAATGCCTGCAAGAGAACTGACAAAAAAGCTTCAAGAAGAACAGCTTACTGTTGGAGACTTTTATATAGCGTGGATGTTATGTGAGTTTAAAATTACTAAAATGACTGCAAAAATAGCAACTGATTTACTAGCATCGATGAAAAACCGAGAAAAAAGCCTTTTTCAAACTGATATTTTTATAAATGGAATTTTTCTGGATCCACGAGTGAACACTATTTTAACGCCGGAGCAACAAAATAAGGCTAAAGCAAATTGTATTAAACTATACATAGATAACTTTGAATTGGAACAAAGCGACAAAGAAAATGAAAACATCAATAGTGAGAATTTACTTACTACAACGACAAACGAAAGAATTACAGAAGCTCAACGTGACCTTGACGATTTTCTAAATTCCAGGTATATAGATAATCTTGACAATTTGAACTTGCTCCTAAGGAGACAATCACGGCCTGATATTGTTGATGAAATAAAACAATCAATGAATATGTATTTAGAAGAACCTTTATTAAAATCAACGGAGAGTGTCTTAGCATATTGGGAAAAATCTAGGGAGAAATTCCCTTATTTGTATAAATTAACAACCGTCGTACTAGCTGCACCAATGACGCAAGTGAGTGTCGAAAGACTGTTTTCGTCTTTAAAATTCGTGGTATCTCAATACAGGTTGTCGATGAAAGACGACATTATCGAAGATTTACTTTTTATTCGATGTAATAAGTTATTTGAAAAACAGTAGGTAATAATAGTAATTTTTGATTGTTTTTGTTATTTTATTGTTTTTTGTTATGCTGTTTTCATTTCGTATTTTTGATAGTGATTTTAGCTCGTTGTTGAGTATACACGTACCAATACTGAAATCAAGACTGATTTTACTTATTTTTAGTTGTACACACGGCTACAAAATCAAGCTGTACAAAACCAGTTTATGGGGATATCGCATTGTACGGAAAATCTATACAAAGCGATGCCATGTTATATTGTAAATGTAAAACTTGATGTGTCGCCGTGTGTACACTACTACCTATGTAGGTATTTTGATTTTAAATATTTATGTTCTTTTAATTTAAATAGTTCTTACAATTAACGACTAAGTAGATTTATTTTTTTAAAGAATACTAAGTTCAAATTATGAGTGAGTTTTATTTTTGACATGGGTTTTTATTTAAGTGCAGCAATCACTCCAATTTTTGATCGGAAACTGTATTAAATTGATCTCTGAATTAACAGTGCCTATGATAAGAATTGTATTTTTTTTCATTTTGTTATCGTTTTTTTATTTAAATTGACCTTGGAGTCCAAGATTGTGATTTTATATTATTTTAGTAGTGGATGTTGATTTATTAGGTTGTTGATTATTTTCTTATATTATTATTTAAAAGAGTAAATTGTAACTTTGAAGCCATATTTACAATAGTAAAACGTTTATTTCATTCAAGATGAGATTTTTCATTCACCTAGACATAATTCATTCCCATAAGGGTCAATTCACACCGAAATCGCAGCGGTCGGCAGCGCAGGTTCACTGTCAAACCATTTTATGCTTTATCTCCATTAAATACATACCTACTATCGTTTGAAAGATGCGCGGCCGCTCGCGGACGGTGTGTCGCGAGACGTCACGCGGCCCGTCAAAGCGGCGAGTTACAGCAAAGTGTTACTAGTTACATTAATCTTTTATTGAATTTTATTTTATTTGGTATCATACTATCATTAAAATACCATTTAAAAGTTCTAAACAACCTAAAAGCAGACATTAGAATTACAAAATAAGAAATCAAATAATAATAAGGTACATCACTAATCTCGTTCGTGACGTTATCCGCTACTTTTGACAACTCCCTCGCATGCGAGTACGGATGTGATAGTGTGGGACATAATAAATAATAATTATGTAGTATTTAAAACAATTTAATCAATTTACTTATAATTATTACTCTGATTGATCTGATTCTTCGTAACTTGGCAAACTTATGTCATCCAAGACCTTTTGCTGTCGCACTTTTCTAATAACGTTCAGTATATAGACATAAGTTACTGAACGTTTTTCTTCTGGCACTCGATCCAGTTCAAAAGCGACCAGTCTTGCGAGTGCCGCATTTCGTGGGTCGCTAGGTCCTGGTTGGTTAAATTCCAACGGAGGTAAATTGGAGACGTCACACCTTAATTCATTTGCGTTCCGTTGATACATGATTGCACTCGTGAAATCCTCTGCAGAAACTTGTGTTTCTTTCGTTTTCTTTACACAGACTTCTTTGTATGACGATTCCTTGCTTTTACGACTAATACGACTTACGTCACTCACACACGTACTTGGTGAGGAAGGTCTGGCTATATCCTCAGGAGAAGACATAATTATCACTATTATTATATCGAAAATTGTAATTATGAAAACTATCCGTTATTGATCTCAAACAACTGACAAAAAGAAAATAAAATTATTAGACAAAATATAACTTGTATTACGTTATCACTCACTAAATCAGCTCACTGTAGGTACTACCAGCACTTCTCACATGTTAGAATCTGGCAACGTTTTGAGCGAGCGAGACGGCACGACGCGACGGCGGCTTAACTTAGCTTAGGCGCGGGTCACATACAAGTGGCGTATGGCGTATGGCGGTGGCGCGGGTGCGCGGGAGGGTGAGGAAGTGGCGCCATTTCCTCGCCTCCCGCGCACCCGCAGCCGCGCCAGCGCCGCGCCTCCGCCATACGCCACTTGTATATGACCCGCGCCTTAGGCGGCCCGCCGATCGCCTCTGTGCCCCCCCGCTTCTTCCACCTCACAAGCTTAACCGTTTAAAAATAACTATAAAATTAACGTTATTAAAGAATTAACGGTTAAAAAGATTAACGATAAAATGTTTCTAAAATAACGTTAAATCTATTAACGTTATTTTAATATTAACGGTAACTTTGTCAAATGAAGGTAACGTTACGAAAAATTTACCGGTATTTAAAGCCCTGCCTTACAGACCACCAGTTTTTTTTATGTTCATTAATGAAAACATGGTGATGGTGTTCACTTTCTTTAATTAATGTTTAATGTTCTAATAACCTGTTTGTCCAGAAAAAGTCATAATACAAGAAAATATAAAATTCTTGTTCTCTAAAGCTAGAGCTTTTCACAACTGCATTTTTTCTTAACAGAATTTAAAAAGGAAGAAAGATAAGTAAGAAACACAATTCGCAGGTTTTTTTTTCTAATTACGTATTCTCCTTGGTTTCTTTGTTAATGAAATGCATTGGATCGTCAACTTTTGTTCTGAGATAATAAAACTTTGAGGATCAAACATCGTAATAATGGTTTATCCTGTTTTAATGAGTTTTTGTTAGGTGACAGTTTTTTTACGTGTGGGGGAATGACCTAAATGTGTCATGTCCGTCGCTCGATGTCGATTGGATCGTGTTTCTGCTGATTGTATTTAACGTTGTATTTTATTCATTAAACTGATTTATTTTGCTCGTTCGTGTATTTTTGGGGATTCACTAAGCCTAAGCTACTTTTTAAAAATAAAACTATTAGAAAAGCCTCAACTACGAAATTAATGGAAAGAAATGTGTCAGGTTTATTGTGTCTAATAATAATATAATTTACTACTAATTCATATTCTAAAAATATGGTGGTCGCTTTCACATAAATTTTCTGTAAAATAATAACTTAACTAAAAGCTAAAACCTACTAAAAGTTTACCAAGAAACAAATTATAAAAGCCACGCCGTAACTCAGCTGAATTATCTAGTACATTATTTAGGCTTTAGACAGACCCAGGCGTCGGGTAATTCGATATTAAACACGCGGTTGACAGTGACGTGACTAGAGGCTTTGTCACGCGACCAGTGTGGATCGAGCCTTAGGGTTGACATACCATAGACAATTTAAAAACAGATACATTATGGCATTCAAAATACACTCGCCGAAATCGCACCAGATTTAGATTTCGCGTTTTCTTTCCATCACATTATATTATCAGAAAATAATTTAATCACTGCACTATAAATAATTAACAATATAACAAAAGCATAAAGAGAACTCTTTTTTTAATACGAGTATTAAAGGAGACAATTTTTTTTGTTCGAGGATTAGTTTCCCACATAAATTCTAGCATATAATAATGAAACTTACATTGATTTATTCCTTATAACCTCTAGATTCCAATGGTTTAATTAGCTTAGCATTGTCTAACCGGAATAAATGCGAAAAATCTGCAAAAACACTTACGAAAACGATGAAGTTGTCTGTCAATCACAAAAAAGTGGGTTTATAACGTTTCATGCCACGTTGATTGTTTAAACCACCTATGCGATTTTAGTGTAAACCTATAAAAATGGCATTAAAAATGCTCATAGTTTAATACTATTTATTTTTATATTCTTTCTGATTCTATAATAATTATATAGCACATATGATTTCCAACGGATAGGTACCGTACTTTTTTTAGTAAACAGAAAAACGCCCCTATTCACGTAAGTATTTGCTGTCAAATGACATTGACCACAACAGGAATGATTTGACTCGCAAAAAAATATCATAACATAGCTTATTTATTATGATTTTAAGATTCCGTTTTCATTTCTACGTAATATTTCCTTTAAAACCAGAGTAAAATGGTTACTTTTTTTTGGTGTTATTATGAATAATAAATGCAACGACCAGGTGGGCCCAAAAAAAACTATCTCCTTTTGTTAAAATTTTAATATTTTGACACATTGATGTTTCGTGTTTTAATTTTACGATAAACATGTTCTAATACGTGTATGCTTTTATATGGCGAAATATAAGTAAGATTATAACGCTATTTATACCTTTTCATACCATGTTTTTGGACACATAATAATAATTCTACTCTATTCTTTTCTAGCTAGACAAAGAAGTTAACTGATGTTCCTAATGATAATGGTTATGCATCAGGAATAGCGCGGCATTGTCGTCCAATTGGTTTTGATATTTCAGATAGATGGATAAAATAGATTATGATAATAAATAGCGGTTTATTCTGGATGTGAAACTTACAGCAATGTACTCGCGTTGAAGATGATCACTAATCTATTTTTAAACCGTCATTCTGTGGTTCAACGTGTAACTAAGCTACCGTTAATTTTAGGCTATTTCTACGCAAAGAAGTCCCTCATCACTTCATCAGTATTCTATGTAGAAGGTATGATTCAACGAAAGACAAAGCAGGAGGTATAGTGAAAGAAAGAGAAAGAAGTAAATACATTATACAAATACAACAGTTTATATTGACAGGCTTGTGTAGACGGTTGTATGAGATCATCTCAGAAACGTATTTCCCTAAGGCGACCCTTAAAACCTGTTCTGAATTCAAAGTAGCCGATACAATTCCTATTTTTAATACCAACATCAAATAAAAATGGAAATAATCGGCTCTATGCATTTTTTGTTCCTTTTGTACGATTACGTTCTACATTCAAATAACTTTTTTGCTATAAATAATTTTAATGTTGGTATAAATATAGAAACAACAAAACGAGGTTCGTGAATACACCGCGCTGCAGATTTGTGGTTATTGCATAGAATGTTTCCTTTGCTGTGGTATTTAAAACTTAAGACTTGGTGGGAATATTTTAAAATAAAACGTTAAGTAAAGTCTACTTAATGTCGTGTATTTTTTGGTTTTATGCACGAGCATATTTCAGGGTTGCCTGTCTTATTTTAGAATTAACCTGGACTTTCAATAATAGGCTTCACGTAGTAGTTCTCTTGAAATTGACAACCCTAGATTAAAAGCACGCGAGTTGGCGCATATATACTTAGTTACACTTAAGCGGATTGGTGATAGCAGGGTCGTTGTTTTATGTATATAGTGAGAAAGACGAACCGAACGGCGTAGCGACGACCCGAATGGTGTAGTGGTAGTGAGGCTGCCTGACGTACTTAGGGTCCTGGGTTCGAATCCCGGTAGGAGCAAATATTTGTGTGATGAGCATGGACATTTGTTTCCGAGTCACGGATGTTTAAATGTATAATAAGTATGTATTTACAAACAAAAAAGGTATAAAAGTAGTACCTATATCAATTATCTGGTGTCCACGACACAAGCCTTGCTTAGTGTACTAGATAGCGCTGTGTATTAATGTCCAGCAATATTTATTTATTAAAAAAAAAAAGATTTTTCCAAAACAAAGAAAAAGCTTGAACACACGATGCACCCAAATTTTTCGGAGTATTAGGTAATTAATTAATGAAAATATTTTTCTCCACTTATATGGGATAGGTTAGTCTTAGGGCTATCGCCCTACCCAGTACTGACTGGGTTGTGGAGATCACATACATAGGCATTCACTCCATGTAAATTGCTGATATCAGCTGCGACCGGTGAGAATGGAAGCCGACCGACGCCAACATGGTTACTTTGAAAAAAGTTAGGCAGATGATGATTTTGGATTGGTTCAGCATGTTTTCTTCATTCATTTCTTTTGTTTATCATTTCAATAGTCATCAAAATAAAATAAAAAAACAAATCGAAATCAAAATATTTTATTTCACATAGCCCTGGATGGGCACTTATAAAACGTCGAAAAAGGTGCACGGTTCGCGTTGGTCGATTCCATGGAGAAGAACCGGCAAGAAACTCCATGGTTACTCTTTTCAAATCATTTAGTATTACAATATTATTATGTTTCATTACAGTATTAGTACTAAAGTATGGGGGGACAGCGTAGGCCCGACAATAGGTCGTTGCTTAAAAAAATGTAAAACAAAAGGAATATTTATATCAATGAATATTGACAAAGACAAAACGCGTCAAGACTCGGGAGTGACGTCAGAACTCACAAAAATCAAGGCGTGACGTATGGGGAATTTTAAAAGCTTCGTATCTTCGTCAATTTTGGTGTATGTAACAAAGGAAAAAAAATATGGGTATGTGGGGGTTTCAAAAGTTAAACAGTTTAAAAGTTATCTCCTATGGATTCATAACGTCTATTTACCCTCCAACCATCGTTTCTTTAGTCTTCCTCTTGGTGTATACCACGTTGAATTATAAGTTACTGTAATTGGATTTTAAACCGGTGTACTTAAACAAATAAATAATATACCCAGTTTGTTTCGGTAACCGTACCTACCCAGTTCAAACTAGATCTAGGCTATCTAGATAGTGATGACCCTAGGCTATGCATCGCGTGTTCCTACCGATGTTTAGTACAGATTTGCGACTCGCGAGCTGGTATCTTCTGTTAAATGCTTGAAAAACCTAAGTTATTTAAGTATTAAGTTAAAGATTATTCTGTACACTGTAATAAACTTACATTTAAAATCGTAACTTAAATTATATTCAACGGTTGTTTGTTTGTTTCTAAGTATTTTATTCTTTCGGCATTTAAAGTCCATGCATAGTTGGTTTGACGTTAAGTTAGAAACGTTGATAGCTAATGGTGGCTATGACCTATCTCCCGTTTTAATTTCAGGTTTTATGAAGTCAAAAAGTTATACACAGGTACGATAGTTAAAAGTAATAGATACGTTAAAAATGATCGGTCCCGGCTGTCATACGTAGATCTTTGACAGACGTTAGGGTACCACAAAGGGTATCCGTATTACCCAGTACTAACTGGTTTGGTTTTGATGGATTAAACCAGGAATGCAGGGGATAGTAGCAGGTAACGTTTTGAGGTTCTGCCTCTAACCGCATGGGAAAAAGGTGTGACTTAAGGTACGAGCTTAAGTTAGAGTATTCAGAAAACCACGAAATCCTGAGAAGAACAAGCGTTTGCAGAACACCTTTTACAAAGTTGCCGTTTTAAGCAACAAATCAAACCTTAGAAACATGTATGCAACCAACAAATAGTTCACACGCAACACATGCAGTACCAGGGGATTATAAAGTGTCAGGTTATAACGCCGCGGTGATCGTAAAGTCATTGTAGTCTGACACCTAACGTGGCGAGTGAAACCGTGGAAGTATGCACTGAACTCTTTGTGCTTCTGGAAGCCTAGTACTTGGCTATCAAGTAGTTAAGATTTTTTTTATTAAATCGCGTTTTATTTCCACTGCTACTACAGATAACTAATAATAAAAGTTTCAAAAATTGTAATGTAATTAGTATACAGGGTGTATTTCACCTCATCACAAAGCCGTTAACCAAGCATTCTGTACATCAAACTAAGTAACTTTACGCAAAAAATATTGCTGGGAAACAATTTTTTTTTTTTGAGGTTATAAATCATGTTTTGTGGTATAACTCAATGTAACACACTCAAAACATTGTGCGGATGGATGGATTGAATAGTAAGGGGGTCGTAGAGATATTTTAAGTAAAAATCATGCGATAAAAAGTGGTATTTGAAAAAAAGCTTGTCAAAATCTTGCAACTTTGACCCCCAATATCTCCGTAACTAGAAGGTTCCCAGGTATAGTGTAGAACAAAAAAATGATCAGAATGACGAGTAGAACAAGTGCCTTTCGTATTCGTTAAGAGGTGTTTTACACCCTTTATTTTGCATTGGCAACTTGTTCTGTCCTTCCATGGTCAAAGGGAAATTATTAGTTTCGGCAACAATATTAATGATTTTCGTGGTGTGAATACGTGCTGTCAAAAAGTATGTGTCCGGAAACCTGACAAATAGGGTTAAGCTTTATTTTTCGCATATTCTGATGTCTGTATTTCCCTAGTAATTAAATTATGGGTCGCAGTCGTTCCAACTAAAGCCATAATTGTTTTGGACGCTGATCCTACATAGTTTGACAAATACTTGATTGCGTGATAGCTCGATATTAGGCAAAATCAAGCTATCACGCAATAAAATCTTTGTCATGCTATTCAGAACAAAAGCTATGGAGCTATTGTTACTAATTATTTTCTAAATAAATGTGTAATCTATTGACTTAAACCAGTGGGTGAGACAGTTTGGGGTCCCTAAAGCTATAACAGCTTATGTTACTGTATAAGACGATTAATCCGAAATAAGTGTATTCTACTTCCTACTATCATTATAATTCCGCAACTTTGTGAGCATGTATGGGTGTTGTTTACTCTTTCACGCAAAAACTAAACGGATTTTGATACACAGTTCATAACCTGGATACTGGAGACATATAAAGATACTTTTGTCTCGGTATAATACCGAATCCCATGGGACAATAGGCTTATTTCCACCATCAATAAATTGCAAATCTATTTAGTGCGTCAGTTAGAGTATTGGAAAATAATGGACACGTATTTTTTGTTTTTGTAAATCAATGAATATTGACAAAGATAAAACGCATCAAAACTCGGGAGTGGGGGCTCGTGACTTCAGAACTCACTAAGAATGATACCGTACAGTGACGTATTGGGAATTTAAAAAGCGTCGCATCTTCGTCAATCTTGGTTTATGTGACAAAAGATAAAATACGGGTCAAATCTTTTTTGATAATCTAAGTGACGGACTAATTAGATTTTTTTAGTTAACAAGACTATTATCATACTCCACGCGGTCGTTGAAAGTCGCGGGCATAAGCTACCTAGATAAATAAACTAAAAAAAAAAGTTTATCCTAGCTGGACGAAGGCACATAATCTAATCAAGTCAACGACTACTCGACAATCCCATGAACCCTTCCTCTTATAATATAATATTCAAATAACAAACCAACGCGGTCTAGTGCATCCTCGTTCCATAATGACCTCAATTAACGTTCTCGTTCGTTCACTGGCTCATTCACTCGTTCATTCACTTGAATTTTTCTTCGCCATCTTAATTTGTACGTGACGCCGGCAGTTAATTAGTGCAATTAAAAGATCCTGGCGTTTTTGTTTTAGTACTCACACTGCGAAGCCATTGTTGGAAATTAAATTAGTCCTGAAATTGTTTTACGTCATTAGAATAATATGTGATGTTTTGGGTGCCAAGTAATGGGCGAATGAGAATGGAAATGGTGGGAAACGTATGTGACACGTTCGTGTGTTTTTGAAATTAGAAGTTTTGTGTAGTTCAGTTTTGAGGCCAGTTATTATTCATCCCCCCATCTCGGAAAGAGTATTTTTGCTCTTCGATATCTGAGTGCAAAAGCCGTTTTTATCGTCTTGAGGGCCGAAGCCTGCCGGGGTTGCGGGCCGGTTCGAAAGAGATACCGCGGCCCCGGAACTTGACACAGAGTCTGACACTCCCTCCCGCTCCGCCCAGAGTGGGAGAAGTCATTTGATGATTTCGGTTCTCTATCGTATTACCTAACTTTTTAATCCATAATCTAAAATTACATAATTGTTTTTGTCATAATCATCATTCTTCCGAATGATAATTTACCCGAACTTTAAATCACATAATATCATATGCAATAAAGTTGAAACGCCTAAATATAATAAGCCCTACATCCGTTTGTCATAAGTATTACAATCAATAATATACAAAAGACATAAAATCGTTTTCAATAAAAGTCATAAGTCCTATTCTAAGTAAATTTTTAATCGTATGTAGGCGTTGACCTGCAATGCAAACAAGCATGCAGCAAGCATGCGGCATACATGTAGCAAGCATGCGGCAAGCATACAGCAAGCAAGCAAGCATGTAGCAAGCAAGCATGCAGCAAGCATGCAACACGCATGTAGCAAGCATGTAATGCAAGCAAGCATGCAGCACGCATGTAGCAAACATGTGGCAAGCACACATCACGCAAGCAAGCATGCAGCAAGCAAGCATGAAACAGGCAAGCATGCAGCAAGCAAGCATGCAAGCAAGCACGTAGCATGCAAACGAGCAAGCATCATGCAGCAGGCATGGTTTCTGTCACGGCTCCGGTGCTGCGGAGCTCCGGCGGCCTCACGCGAGCTTATCGTCGCAGATGGGTTTAACGCTCACCACCGCAGCTTCGGCTTGCTGGCCGGCTTCGCCGGCCAGCCTCAGCCGCGGCGGGGAGTGTTACAACCACCTGCTCCTCAACTCGCGGCCCGCCTCGCCCCTCCGCGCCTACGCGATTTTAAATAACACTCTTGGGGTAGGGCAGACAAGACTGCGTGGAGTCGGATTTACAGCAATTCGTTTCTGTCACTAAAACCTAACTTTTAGGGATTTTTTTAGCGACTAACAATTTATAAATGACCATTCGGAATCATACACATTATGTGATACAATACTTAGGACATACGACTTTATTTCATGTAAAATTAGGAGATTCAATTATTATAGTATTCGATATTATGACCAAATAGAAGTAAAGTTAGTTATGTAAGACATAATTTCGGTGTTTTGAACATTATGGTTATTGAAGTTTATAGCAAACGTGTTATGGATAATGATTTTCGGACAAAATTTTTTAGGAAAATCAAGGGAGTACCGATGATTTCCCATGCCAAAAAAAAAGGGTAAAGTTTGAATTTAGAACATCGTGTGCAATAAGCATGATTGTGTATTCAAAACACCATTAAACCTATTTACTTCTACCTCTATGGTGCCGAGTTTATCATACATTTTTTTTTATTTGTTACGAACTCAGACTCGGAACCTTCTTGGTGTACTTTTTTTAATATCTTTTGCGCGCGCCATTTTCTTTCATATTGTTAACACCTTAGGTTAAAAACAAGGAATCTAACATGAAAACAAGTGAAAAACCTTAAATGACCACTCATTATCTAGCTACGAGGAAGTTTATTTGACGCCAACAGAATTAACTGAATTTGTTAATAATGCGCATTTTTTACGTTTATTCATTTTCTCACTGAGTTGGGATGAAAAGATACGTGTTGCACTCGAGTGCAAAGATTTTTCACCTCGTGCTCTTCTCATTCCCTTGCTAACACTCAAGATTCTAAGTTATGAATCACTCGCTGCGCTCGTGACTCAATTTTAGAATACTTTGCTTGCTCGGTCATCAAAATTGAGCACGCGGTTAAAAAACAACTTTGCACTCTTGTATATAATAACTATTATAAGCTGTGGAATGTAATTAATCCTTGTTGAAATTATTGATTAGTCTAGAAAAATATTATTTAGCTTGAAGGAACGATCATGCTGTTTTTGAAACTGCAGAAGGCATTTTAGAACACGTCAAGAGAGGAAATATGTTTTCCTTTCAACCGACTTCCAAAAAGAGGAGGTTATCAATCCGTCTGTATTTTTTTTTTTTTTTTTGTGTTTGTTACCTCAGAACTTTCGACTGGGTGAACCGATTTAGATGATTCTTTTTTTGTTTGAAAGCTGGTGCTTGTCGATTGGTCCCATTTTAATTTGTTGAAGATCTGATGCTGATCTTCCGAGATATACAAAGGAACTCTTCAAAAATAGACGGCAAATCTGCAGTAATTGCTGCAATCGCTTGTAGGTTCATTGTTCATACTACATCATGACGTAACATCACGCCTGTATGCTCTGAGAGGGTACCTAGATGTGTACAAAACTCCCAGATTTCGACAATGTTTGTTGCCTCTGAACTTTCGACTGGGTAAACCGATTTTGATGATTCTTTTTTTATTTGAAAGCTGGTGCTTTCCGTGTGGTTCCGTTTTAATTTGGTTAAGATCTGACGCTGATCTTTGGAGATATAAATGGAACTCTTCAAAAATACACGGCAAAGCTGCAGTAATTGCTGCAATCGCTTGGTTGCTTATTGTTTATGTAACATAGTGACGTAACATTACGCCTGTTTGCTCTGAGGGAGTGCGCAGAAGTGTACAATACACCCAGATTTCGACAGTTAGATATGTTAAGTTCTATTTAATGGGATTCTGGAGAAATAGGCACACCAGAAGCGATTTGGGTAGTTTTAGGAAGAGTACATTCTTGGAGTGATCCCATTTCAATTTGGTAAAGATCTGATGAAGAACTTCGGAAGATAGGCGACGGGAACTCCTCAATAAATGATAGCAAATGTACTGGGATCGCTGAAATCACATATCTGTCTATTGTTTACACCAGTTCATAAAAGAAAATCACGCCGGTACGCTGTGAAGGGGTAAGTACATGTAAACCACAAAAAATTGAAAAATAAAAACTTTTTTACAAAAAATAAAACCGACTTCAGAGAAAACAAAAAAGTGAAAAATAACTTTAGCTTCAGAAGTCGGTGACAAAAAAACTAAATCAATCAAACAAAGGTCACCGACTTGTGAAGCTAAAGTTATTTTTCACTTTTTTGTTTTCTCTGAAATCGGTTTTATTTTTTTTAATCACATTGTGTTTGATAAAAACGAATTATATGCTTTTTACCTTTGTCTAAATATTTTTATCTTATAAATTCTGCGTTGTAATTAAAACAAAATTGATTTGACACAGCCATTAATAATCAATTTTCACCATTAATTAATGCATGCGTCTGTACATAATTATCTAAGTAGATATAGATTTCACAATTACCTAATGATTGAGATTGATTTGGCGATTGATCACAATCAGTCTAATAGATTAATGATGAAAATATTGCCATCACATTACGCATATACAGGGTGTGAGTTAGAAATGCAAACCGCTAATTTGAAATCTGGAAACCAATTTGATCACATGGTGAGAGAAAAGTGACATAATTTTCACTGTAAAGTAATATTTATGTTCTTGGCTATACTAAAGTTTTCTCTTATATAATTGTTAGAAATAATAAAGTTATGAACAGATGAAAACAGATTTTTGGGACTTGAAGCGAGGAGCTATTTATTTTAAGCTATTTTTGAACCACGCTTCCTTTCAAGCCAACTAAAAGATATAGCTTTGGGTGGTTTCATGTACGTATACACCCTGTATAGTTAAGTAATTACAGAAAATGAGTTCATACATTAAGCAATTTGAATTAGAATTAATGATAGTTCACTTGATTGACATGTTTGCAGTGAGGTCTTCATTTTGTTAATGGAAAAGTTATTCATAGTTTTGGAATCAAGTTTTATATTGAAGATAATTTACTATCAATTTATGTCAATTTTATTTGAGTAATATAGGCATTTAGCATTTTATTTAATACTAGTTTTCTATTTTAGTACAGACATCATGATTCATTCAGTCGATAAAACACTATAAAAGGTGTTAAAAAACGGGTCAGATGCAGTCTCTTCATGTAATATAAATTTTGATATGCAGCTGCATCCGGTAAGACAGGAAAATGACCCCAACATAGTTTGAAAAAGCCTAGTCGGTTAATAACAGTTAGAAAAGACAGAAATACACAAATACTGTTTAGACTATGGGGAAGCAATGTCCATTCTAAAGATATTCTAAAGTTACTAATTTAGGGTTGCGGGCCTGTTTGAAAGAGATACCGCGGCCCCGGAACATAAAGGGCGAGGAAGGAACATGGATGGGTTTTAGTCAGTAAAAGTCTGACACTCCCTCCCGCTCCGCACAGAGTGGGAGAAGTCATTTGATAATTTCCCATCCTAAAAAAAAAAGTAGTTCATTTAAAAATGGGAGAAATTACTATTAATAACTGGAACTAAAACCAATTACCACGAACATACCACGAAAGTTACGTAACATTTCCTCATACTCCCGATACAAATAAAAGTTTCCCTTCTCGCGTGCACGTAAGTAATTATAATGCAAGTCGACCACTTGCAAGTTATTTAGGTTAATGTCCAACCTTTTGAACCTTACGTTTTCCTGCTACGTCAGGGCTCAAGTCGTCAGAGACTTTATTGAATTTCCTTGTCAAGTATGTTACCTGCATGGATGTGTCAGCTACATGCTTTAAGGTCCATGTTCACCAAAAAGATGACGGACGATTATCTAAAAACAGCTGTTTATAACACATTTTTGTATGGGAATATGTCACATTACCGCAATTTACACCATTTTGATACGGAATTATGAATTTTGATATGGGCGAGTCCGACTCGCACTTGGCCGCTTTTTTAATCCCCATGTAAATGTGAGCGAGCCTATGTTATAAACAGTTTGTCCTAAATGAGAATGTAATAAATGTTACACGCAATAATCAAAATAAACATGGTAAACTTCAATTGCAACCTGCAAGAACAGTCTGTTTTAAAAGAAAGTTATGATGAAGTTATGACGACTCGAATGGCGTAGTGGTAGTGAAGCTGCCTTGCGTTCATAGGGTCCTGGGTTCGAATCCCGGTAGGAGCAAATGTTTGTGTGATGAGCATGGACATTTGTTTCCGAGTCATGGATGTTTGTATGTATAATAAGTATGTATTTACAAACAAAAAATATATATGTAGTATATCAACTATCTGGTGTCCACGACACAAGCCTTGCTTAGTGTGGCACTAGATCGCGCTGTGTGTTTAATGTCCAGCGATATTTTATTTATTATTTATTTATGATACCCACGCGATCTAGATAAAAAACACGATTAAAAGAGGTTTTAAACCTAGAATCAAAGTTACACAACCTTAATTCACTGACCTCATTTCCAAAATGAATCAGCAGAGTACAAACTAACGTTTCTTTTTCTCTGTTCCAGGTACGTACAGTTTCTAACTTCCCATGTGGATCTCGAGCGAAACAAAAGAGGAGCGAGTCTTGTTTTGTGGAAATTCTTCCGCGCCCCGCTTTCTGGGCCAGCATTGTGTAAGTCTGAAGTTTTAGGCAAAGTTCTTTGCAACGTGCCCTATAATCTTGCTTTTGGTTATATTCTTTGAGGTAAGTAATTGATGTGGAGAATTGTATCGTATTGAAAGTGAAAAGAGTTTAAATAACTGTGCTTATTCAACTAACTGAAATAGTAGCGATGTAAGTTTTTAATCGAGTAGCAGACAAGCAAAAGCACGGTTATGATTTTGACTGGTATGTGTGTTTATCTGTTCCCTCATGACTTCTAAACTGCTTTTGATAATTTGAGTAAATTTAATGAGGTATTGTTTGAAGCGGATCGGTTACGACTGCTACGAAGTGTTAGGTGACGGTCACCCGAGTCCATGATTTTTGTTCACTCAAACAGTGCTCAACGCGCCTAAAGAAGTGTTCACTTCAAAAACAGCAGCATAATGAGAACAAGAACAAAACAAGTACCTCATAGTAACCTATTTAAATGAATTAGTTCATCAGAATGAATGACCAATTTATCACACTGTGACTAATTTTGTGTCTTCATAAATTTCGTGTATCGGAACTAGTTCAATTATAACCATTCTTTTACCATGATGTGATGACATCGTGGCCCAAAATTTTCCATGGATTTAGTTCAGATCATTATTTTCATGCGTTCTTCATTGTTCCATGCTTCTATCCTTGGTCCAATATCGCAGGTTATTAAAACAATCAGTTTTTGTATTACAAAATAGCTATTCTTATAATTGCCACCTTACAGTTAGCGTTATAAAATTAAGCACATATTCGTAACTGCAAAACCAATTAGTAAAGTTGATTATGTAAACTGAGCATAAATTAAAAGTCCCCATAATAAATCGTAAGGCATCTCCTTCGAACACGCACAGCGTCACAGCACGCCGTTTAAGACAAGGCTATCAAGTTTATTGGCTTTATTACGCCTAAGGTTTCCAGCAAAAACCCAAGCTAACCCCTTAGAAAACAACCCTCATCAAAATGTCACACATCCCACCACACGTGTCAAAAGAATTTGTATCATATTTGTAAGACGTTAAAGTTACGTTTCGCTTGATGGAAGTTAACCCTAACGCGGCTTTGCGACGACATCTTTGATGTGCACCCTCTCGCCTCGAGCATTCAAAGTCTTTCATAGATAAAGTGCATTTCGATATTAGAAGTTTCAAACATAGTTTTAAAGTGAAATTTACGGTATGAAATTGTTTTCTTCGTTCAAAGAGAGACGTGTCGTAACTCTATGGAATGGGTGCGCGGTTTATAATAATGCTACTGGTTTTTATTTGAATTTAGAATGGAATTTCTTTGTGTATTTTTTTATGAATGGTTCTTGATTTGAATGCAGGATTTCGTGCCTGTTTGAAGTTCGTTTGTAATTGGGGGAAACATTTTTTTTGTTTTTGAGGGCCTGTAAAAAGTCCTTAAAAATCTAATCGAAAATTCTTCACATTAGTTTTTTTTTTCGTTAATTAAAAAAGGGTTATTACGAGGGGCAGTTAATATGTTTACCATAATATAATGTCAAATTCACTTCATATTTCCTTCCATTAGACCAATTAATATTCAAAGACAAATTACTGTAACCTCAATATTAACAAACCGATACATTCCAACAATCGCAATTTACATTACAGAATTAGTTTAACTTTACACAATGCCATATAAACTTTCCAAGATGGCCGCCAAATTATACAGCACTTGGAAACTGATTCCAACAATAGGATACCCACTTAGAAATTACTATAGGAATGTTTTAACAAGAAAATTGACCTGTGAACTATGTTGAGGGCTCTGTAAGGGTTTGGACACAAACTACGCAACTAGTTTACCATATTGTGATTACCCCTGGGACTAAGTTTGGCCGTACGAATGTTAAAATGGATTCCACAGTAACACAGGAAACTTATTGATTTGTTGTGTCGGAGATTGTGACTTATTGCCCTTTGTATTCTCGTATGATATGAGGAGCTCGTGGCTAAATTATTACAGCCGCACGGGTCATTCTTCAAGGTTAAGCTAAGCTTGCCTAGGTTGGACCGTGGATGGGTGACCACATACATAAGTATCAAGTTTCCTCCGTGTCTCGGAGCTCGAAACACGTTAAGTCGTTGGTGCCAATTGTAGATCTTAATAGCCGTTACAAGCAGTCAGTATCCTGAAAGTCTGACAACCAGTCTTACCAAAGGGTACCGCATTACTAAGTACTAACTGGGTAGTGGAGGCAGTCTCTCCATGTAAAATACTCGTAGTTAGCTGCATCCGGTAAGACTGGAAGCCGACCCCAACATAGTGGGGAAAAGGCTAGACATGGTGATTCTCGTATGATAGGAAAATAAACAATCTGAAATTGGGCAAATTAGGAAAAGGATAAAGGTAGATAGGACAAAAAAAAAACATACGGGTGCCAAATAGTTGTTAAGAAAAAGACCTATTCAGAGCTTTGCTAACTTTGTTTTCCTCTGGTTGTGTATCAGTAATCAAAAGTTTCTTTCTAGATGAAGTTACATTGTACGTTCTTTTTTTCATCCAAAGTCTTTGTTAGTTTTTCTGTGGTTTGAGATACCTTATAATCAAAAGTGTTGCAGTTACCCTACTAATATAATAAATGCGAAAGATTGTGGGTATGTATAGATGTATACAGGGTGACTGGCTCTGGACCGCCATAGCAAATTCGCACATAGAGGAGGTTATTCTCTAATTACTGAACCGTACTTTCCGTAAACAAAGTTTTATAGTTTAGGAGATTTAGAATTTTCCAAAATTTGACCTTCAAGCATTCATAACTTTTTTTTGCTTGATTTTTGTGGGATTTTTTTACTATTCGTTGGTAGTCATAAACATTGCTGCAGTGCCTGAAGGTCAAATTTTGAAAAATGTTCAATAAAGTATAAAAATTGACCTATCTCCTAAACTATAAAACTTTGTTTACGGAAAGTACGGTCCAGTAATTAGAAAATGATCTTTTCTATATGGGAATTTGCTATGGCGGGTCCAGAGCCAGTCACCCTGTACATATGTTTTTAACTTTTTCACGCAAAAACTACTGAACGGTATTGGATGAAATTTTGCACACAACCAGTTTATAATCTAGATTGAAACATAATATTCATTTTATTCCGGTAGTAAGATCCCATGGGACAGTAATGAAACTTCAGGCGGGTGAAGCTGCTGGCGGAAGCTAGTTTATAAATAATATGGACCTACATAATTTATTCGTACAGGGCGAAAGAGACATTGACCGACCGTCGATTACCACGCGATCAGTACACCATTCTGAGCCCCCGTAAATACAAAGAAAATGATCGGAATAAAAATAAAAATGTTACTACAAAAGTGCAACTCCTACTTGGTCAAAATGCTACGGTAAAATGCTGTTTCATAATAAACGTTTTGCATTTTTTCCATATTTTTGAGATATCTTAACAAAATTTAGGTCTATTTGAACAAAATAAAATCGGTAACCGTTGAGAGCAACACCGTGTGTGTATTCTGTATTTATCACATTAAGTAGTTCCATCTGATCCTATCTCAGTCATTTCGACGTAAGCAATGCACAATATCCTTGTTCCATTGTGTTTATTAAATGTAGCTCGCATCGAAAACTCGATTCCTTACGGGAATCGGATTATCCGATTATTTGTAAACGCGGATTTGAGAATGAATCCGATCCGTTCAGCTCACTCGTTACCTTTTCTTGTTACTGTACATATTTTATATTTGCATAATAAAGGATTTGATAAACAAATAGGAATCAGGATGTACGTTTACTTGTTTACCTATTTCTTGCTTGATCTATGTTGTATTTTTTGTTGTTTGGAGACATGATTGCGATGAGAGCAGGATGTATTACATGTTTAAATTTTTTTTACTAAGTTTATGTGATTATAAGTTTAAAAAATCGCGATATTCAGCCAATTTGAACAAATCAATATTTCCGGTTGTGCGGCTTGAACATTTCATATTTACCTGCAATTAACACAAAATAAAAAATAAAAAAACAAACGAGTAATAGAGAAGTACCGAAAAAAAAATCGGCTAAGTATCGAATTCGCACCTGAAGGGTTCCTTTCGTAACCTCGTAAAAGGGTTATTTGTTATTGTAACGGCAACAAAAATACTAGTCTGTGAAAATTTCAAGTGTATTTCTGTTACGGATCATGAGATAAAGCACGTTGACAGACAGACGGACGAACGGACAGAACGGAGGCTTAGAAATAGGGGCCCGAAAACCCTAAAAGGACATGCTGTGCCGACCCGAAACAAATTGGGATAAAGGCAAGAGAATGATTGTCTTCTTAAGGTGGATGCTCCAGGGTACCCCGCCAAATTCATTTTTTTTTACGTTTTTTGCAATTTGCAGGCCTGTGGTAGGTTGTTTGTTGATTAAAATATCGTTCGTGACTGTAGACAAATGTCGTTGCAGAATTATTAGTATCAAAATCATCAATACAACCCTCTTAGTTTGTAAAGGTCTAGGAACTGTTTTTTAAGGTCAAAATCGGTCCTCTAAGAATATTTGAATTTCGCGAACTACACTGGCGTATCAGCCTTAAATACAGTTGTTTACAAAACATAAATATCCATTAATAACAATGGCCATACTCCTCAAGATAGTATTTTCACGTCACTAACCAAATCATGCACATATTTTACTCCTACAACGCGGAAAACAAATAAATATCGCGCGTCTGTTGTCGTAAAAATTTAATAATACCAACTTTGGTAACGCTTTGGCGAACTGAAATCGTATTCACAAGGTTTTCGTGAAAAACCTTCCCGTTACAAAGTATATTGGTGAATATATATATAGGTGTATAAAAACAATTTTTATTTTTTAGCTATTTTTCCCGATGAAACTCTAACTCGCATAATGTGTCGAGTTGTAACGAGTTGTGGGTTTCCTCGCTCGAAATTGGTTCCGTATTCGATTCAATCGATTTGCGAACAGCGTTTATCATGCTTTATTTTCATGAGTTTTTATTATATTACTGTTTTTTATGTTGATTTGATTTTAAAGAAGTATTTTATATTAAAATGAACGTGGGAGATAAAAAAAAATGGCGATCCAACTTTTATATGCTTGTTATCAATTTTAGCACAAACAATTCAGTTTGCTTGCTAGTTAAGATCACAATAGCGGTTAATGACCTACAATAAGCATGACGCCAGTATCAAAAAAATACAAATCGATTTAGTCCGTCAGTTAATATTTTTTTTAATAATGGACACGTTGTTTTTGTTTTAGTAAATCAATGAATATTGACAAAGATAAAACGCATAAAAACTCGGGAGTGGTTGCTCGTGACGTCAAAACTAGCTAAAAAATATGCCTAGACGTGACGTATTGGGAATATTAAAAGCGTCGTATCTTCGTTTTTCAATTTTGTTTTTCGTAACAAAAGAAAAAATACGTGTCAAATATTTTATTAATAATGTACCTAATGTACTAATTAGATTTTTGTGTCGTCTAGCCTATTCTTAATGTTCTTAACTATGAAATCCAAAAACAAGCCTGTTCAAGTCTTCATATCTATCGTGAACTTCAACATCTAATGAAAGACGATACAGGGTTCATTTGTTTTGGTTCGTGCAAAGAGATTTTAGGGGAAAGGGCAATGACCGCAATTGCGATTTCAATTGGCAGCGACTATAGTAGATGATATTGAAAGTCACCAAAGATATTCAGAGTTAAAGATCTAATATATCAGTACTGTCGTTCCTTGTAAGGAATTGCCAAAACACAGCAACGATATCGACCCGAATGGCGTAGTGGTAGTGAAGCTGCTTTACGTTCTTAGGGTCCTAGGTCCGAATCCCGGTAGGAGCAAATGTTTGTGTGATGAGCATGGAGATTTGTTTCCGAGTCATGGATGTTAATATGTATTTTAAGTATGTATTTACAAACAAAAAGGTAAACATGTATTATATCAACTATCTGGTTTCCACAACACAAGCCTTGCTTAGTGTGGCACTAAATGGCGCGGTGTGTTAATGTACAGCATTATTATATTATATAGTGCACCAACGATTAGCACAATACAAATAAGTTCTGATATACAAGGTGAAAAATAAAAAAAAACGGTTTCCTACACAACTGCACGGTCAAAATGTATGTATCAGCATTTTTTATTATTTACAAGTTAAAAGTATTATTTACACTTTAAACAAACTGCAACTCTGAATGAAATACGACCTACTTAATAAAAATATGTAAAAGTATCAAAACGGTTACAGGGCGTCAAACAATTCGTCCTCATCGCTGTCAACGGGAAAAGTGCCTAGAACGCTGGCAGCATTGCCATGTTGGATGGCAATTAAATAACCTTTGTAAAATTTATATACATGTGGCTTCAGAATCATGTAAAGTTTTAATTCTCGCTGTCCCTCCTACCCCGTATTTAGTTAATAAACCCATCACCACTCACTAAGACACGAACTGACATGACTTTTATGACTTAAGATTCATATCTACACCCCCTCTCAGCAGATTATCTTTAATTTCCCCAAGCTTTTAGTATCAAATCACACAAACACACACACACACACACACACACAACTAACAGTTTTATGCAAACGTATAAACAGATTACACAGTTTTCTTCAGATGGGCTTACTTTAATGGATTCGGCTGTTTGCCGAACAACTTTCGCAGGAATCACTTAATCTGCCACTCTAGGATATATTTTTATGTGATTTATGAACGAGTGACGCCAACGTGGCTAGACGAAAACATTTATTTTGGATTTTCTCAAGTATTTTATGGGAAATAGAGGCTGGTATACATACAGATACAGTTGTGCGTAATCGCCTGTAAGTGGAGTTTTCCTCAGTTGTGATCTTGTATCTCCATATTAACATGTACTGATGGTGGTACTCTTTTGTGTTGTCATATTGTGACACGGGTTTGCTTGTGTACCTTTGTTATTTTGTTGTTTCTTCATTGTTGTGGAGGTCAGTGAACTTGTCGGCTTATGTTCCGGAAGCAAACATTATTACTATTTGCATAAGTAACATCATTCTGTTAAAAAGCAAAGCGTAATAGAATTTGATCTATTATGCTTATATGAAAATAATGTTATCATTTTCACCTGTATTTACGATAACATATACGATGGTAACTATTCAGATTATTTGAGCTTGTACAAGGAACATTAAATTAAAAAAATATATAATACCCCTGACACACATAGTGTCATAATTTCACAAGCCCTTTCATTTGATACCCACATTGAGGAAGTTGTGAAAAAAAATGTAATTCACCATTTTGTGGTGGCAGCCATCTTGGATTTGAATTTTATTATAGGGTATAATATACTAATAGTCAAGCCCTTTCATTGGATACCCATATTGAGGGAGTTGTAGAATAAATACTTAATCCACCATTTTGTGGCGGCGGCCATCTTGAACCGATTTTATCAAACATAGCTAAGAACACTCCTGACTAATTATTCACCTTTCAAACTAAAAAAAACTAAATCAAAATCGTTTCATCCGTTCGGGAAACTACGATGTCACAGACAGACATACACACACAGACACGTCAAACTTATAGCACCCCGTCGTTTTTGCGTCGGGGGTTTAAAACAGGTTTTAATGTTACAACTTTACTTTCAATGCCTCCATTAGCCGTTTACTATTCAATGAGAGATTGCCTTTTTACCGTAAAACCCAAAAGAAAGATCGTTCCCCAGCAATAATTTTTGGGTAGAGTTACTTATTTTGCTATACTGAATGCTAGGTCGACGGCTTCGTGAAGTTTCTGTTTACACCTTGTACCATATAAATACCTTGTAAATACATGCAACTGATGCAACCTGCACTTGAAAAGCGAATTTTCTTAAACAGAATATTAAAAAATACTGTTAGAGTGAGGAATTTTCTTTTTCAACTCTTTCCTAGCCGCTGGATAGATGGCACTGATCTCGGTATGCTACTGCAAGGAACAGAACGTCACATAATTTCACTTGGACCTAATTGTTACATTCGGAAGCTTATGCAAATGAAAGTGTCTGTCAACGAGCGTATGTGAATGTGTTTTTTCAAGCGTTTTGGCTTTGGCACCTAGCAACGTCAGTCATTTCAACGCCATCTACTGCGATCTTGGAAACTATTTTATTTTAACTCTCAAAAAGAAAACCTTTCATTAATGCGAGCATACAAACACATACCATGTACCGACGTAAGTAATTCGTCTACAAATTCAAATTCATTTAAGGCCAGGACAGACAGGTTCGGTACAGCCGAACGAGCTGAATCCTATTCTAATACAGCTGTCGTGTGATTCTGCCGTATTGGCTTAACGCTTCTTCGACATGACAGCTCAGAAATGAGAGAACTGAGCAGTTTTGGGACAGCTGCTTTGCATTAC
The DNA here is from genome assembly GCA_916618015.1 of Xestia c-nigrum. NCBI lineage: Eukaryota > Metazoa > Arthropoda > Insecta > Lepidoptera > Noctuidae > Xestia > Xestia c-nigrum. The sequence continues at coordinate 9,515,782 of OU745259.1, read as the reverse complement.
AGTCACGAGCTGTATTTTGTGTACCTGTGGGGTATATTCAGTGGTTCTTGGATTGGTAATATATTTGGATAGTGATGACGTGTTCATTTTGTCGTTAGTTTAATTTTCGATCAGGGTTTTTTTTTATGAAAACCGGGTAAAAGCGAGTTGGACTTGTACAGAAAGGGTTCCACAGAATCAAACAATACAGGGTGTACCAGAAAGATGTGGTCATATTTCAGGGAGTGATTCAGAGCATCAAAATGAACTACTTTCTCCATTGGACCATCAACGAAATCGCGAAACAAAAATCTGCCACACCTTTCTGAGAAATACTATTCTTCAGGATATATGCTAGTATGATAGTGTTTTGAAAACATATTACAATTAAGTTGACACGATAAACAAAAAATCACAAACTTATCTCTAAAAACATATTTAAAGCAAAAAAAAAATACACTAATATACATGCGAACATTCTGTTTTGTATGCTAGCTATGTAGTTTTTTATTTTTACTTTTTTAATCCAATCAATAGTTTTTTTTGTAAATCGATCAAAACCACTCATTTCGCGCTATTGCGTGCAGTGACTGACGTAACAACCGCTTTGTAGTGCAAGCTGATTAGAACTTTATTCTAACAACATTTTGAACGAAGTTTGTATCACCACAAATAGAGTTGCTAATTTATTTATTTATTTATTTATTTATTAAAACTTTATGCACAAGTAAACACTGTACAAAGGCGGACTTAATGCCTTGGGCATTTTCTACCAGTCTACCTTAGGGTGATGCAGAGACAATACAAAATAGGTGCAATAGCAGAAACAAAATAGTTAAAACATAAAACTAAAATACAATAATAAATACATATATACATACATAAAGCAAAATATAAAAAAGGTTATGAGAGATTAACAAAAAAAACTACAAGTTAGTTCTGAGACGACTCTGCCAACTTCTTGTGAATGTGCTCTCGAGCTTTCACTATATAAGTAAACCGATAATAATAATGATGATGATGGTAATTTAGATCATCTAGTCGCCTTAACTTTGAAATGCAAAAATAAGCCTGGTTCAAGTCTTAGTATCGTGATCTTCAACATTTTTTCTGATGAAAAAACTATACATGGTTCATTTGATTTGGTTCGTACGAAGAGATGTCAAGGAAAGGGCAATGACCGCTTTTACGATCTTGACTGGGAGCAACTATAGCGTGCATGTCTGCATACCTATTTCTTTTGCCAAGTGTACTGCCATAAAATGAGGTGTTTGTTTTGTAATCTATATTCATATCTACCTATATTCGTGTAACGATGGATACAAGACGCGCTGAGCTCTTGTTAACTTAACACACTTGTAGCCCAAGTGTGTTTACGGTAGTTGTCGGAGTTAACAGGAACAATATTGATGTTATGCACTCTTGCTTACATTGCATGCATGTAGGATAGTTATGTACCTGTTTTACGAATGTTGGTACACGTATTTTTATTCTGAGTAATGTTTAACTAGTGTTTTAAAAACATCCGTGTTTGTCGTTTTTTTTATGAAAACTGGTTCATTTGGTTTTTACGTAACGCTCTATAACCCTACCAAAAGCAGCTGCTTTAAAAGCATTTTTTTATATTTTACAGGAAAAGACATCGGTGAAAATAGTAGATTGAAATGAAATGTTCTCAAACAAAAAAAAACGCATGTATTTTTGTCTATTTGTCTTTTATTCATGTGCTTTCAGCGACAAAATATCGGGAACTCTAAATAAATAGTGAAGAACATGGTAAATATCCTATTTTTAGTGTGAATTTACATTATTTATTGTTTTTTTTTGTAAAAACGTCCATCCACCGGGTTGTGTGTTCTTTTTTAAAGCCTTTATTTCATTTTGAAACGTGTTCATGCATCTCAATTTAACTTTTTTTTTATAATTCGACCAGAAGGCAAGACGCCAAATAAAATCAAATATCGAAAACGATTTCAATCGATTTTGCACTCGTGCGCTGTAGTTGCTGATCATCCCGGTTTTCTGTGACTTTAACCATTAATTTGATAAACTATTGTAAACCTTGCTTGCATATTTTAAGGCATTATTTAAAAAATAACAAAAAAACATAACCTGCCATATAAAAAAAAAATATTCTCTACATTTGACCACCTTTTTCTTTCCACGATAAAAAATAACTTTAATGTATTGTAATATGTAGTTACGGGGTTTTTCGCAGTGATTTGATTTTTGAACCTTGTCGGACCTGCCTAACTATGGGCGTTTGCCAATCTCATTTCAACTGGACTATCATAAATACAATTGACTTGCCCTTAAAAAAAGTTTTATTACGGTAAGAATGCCTCCTGGTCTAGAATCTCCTGAAGAAATAACAGTCTTTGGGGACTACCAATCGAAGTGATAACTAAGTTATCCGAAATAAACTTTATCTGAATTGATAAGGTTGATTATGGCTATCCGTTCTATGAAAGCGTTTGGTGACGATAACGCGAGTTTTTGTTTACTCAAAAAGTACTCAACACGCCTAAAGAAGAATTCACTTCAAAAATAAGAGCAAGAGACGTGTAAGAATCGCACATCTCTCTCCCTTTCTTTTGTTTATGTCTATTGTAGAATGCGCGCCGAGGCCAACGCAAAAATATAGACTACTTGAAAAGTGTCCTATTCCATTCGTTTTTTTACGAACATAGACGATTCTTATACTTCCAAACAAATGACTGTGCTAACAAAACTAGTTGGGTAATACAGCCATAACTCTAGATAGGAACGCGTCCATCTAAGCAGACATGGCTAATTTGCCCTAATGCCTACCCTCGTCTGCATTAACCATTAAACATTAACTTGTGACATGCTTAATTCGCTAAGTGCCTTGGTCAGTCCTTGGGCAGTGGTCGCACAGGGCGCGGGGCGCGCGGCGCGGATAATAATGACTTTGGAATGTGTTGTAAATTACACAGTTTTAAGGGCTTTTAGAAGTTTTATGGGTGGTGTAAAATAGTGATTGTTTTTAATTGTATATGTTTCTAAATAGATAATTGAGGAGTTTACACTAAAAAGGTTTTGTTACTCTTGCCAAAATGCACAAAAACCGATTGTGTTGCGACATGAATACATGATGTAATTTCTAACTCGGCAAAATGATTTGATGATGGTGAATGTATTGTTTTTTTGTTTACTTAAACTAAAATGAAATCCTATGAAAATTTAGCCGAGTGTCATATTTTTCTTACTTATCCATACCTTTTTTACATCTTTAGGTTTCATTACCCACCCAACTTTATCCTATTTCATTAGCCACCCTTTTACTTTTTTAACAACACACTGTGTCCATACAGTACCTCAACCAAAGTTCTAACATTAATTTAAACACTCTCAATTAGTTTCCTCCCGCTCCCAAACTAACCTCGCCCTCCTGGATCGTAGAATTGACCAAAATGTATTACCCTATTAACTGGACCACCTTTGTTTAACTAAATCTGGGGGCTTGAGTCGAGTTTAAATTATTTATTCAGCTGGAAAGGTCAGCAACAAATGTCTTTGGAAGCCTGGGACATTCTCCCCGACTCGTTGTTGGATACAATGACAATGTCGGAATTTTAAATGTGATGAACGGTCAATGGGGTTCTGATTGAATTTAGTGATTTGTGTGGGAATTGTTTTGTTTCGTATTGATGGGTTTAGTAGCAGGATAGTTTATTAATGAATTACTAATGAGTTTCAGATTAGCGTTTAAAATTCTTGGTTCAGTAGAACGGGCTTTGTTTGTTTAATTTACTTTAACAAAGCTCGACCGGTGACTGAAAAGTTGTGTGGTAATCGGTTGGCTTGCTATTGTTTTCTTTTTTATTTTGTTTATAAGTACCTCCTTGATTTGAATTTGGACGTAGTAAAGTGACACTTAGTTTTGACATTTATATATTTTTCTTTGTTTTTATTTTATTGTCAAAATCAATTTATATTTTGCGTTCCAGTAGTATAATTTAAAAGTTTTTTTTTTCAATTTTTAATGTTAATGATCTCTATAAATATTTGTACGCCTTCGGGCTTAACATAGCGCGCTTATAATATTTTAAAACAACTATTTATTGTACCTGTGTTAACAAATGATTAAATGACTTATGACTTATTGGTAGATGATGTGGAGAAAAAGTTTGGATTATGAATGTATGGGTGTTAGAATAGAGGAAGACCAAAGAAACTATGGATGGACAGTGTTAAGTATGACATGACAAGAAAGGAGGTGTCTGTTGCGATGATGAATAATAGAGAAGAATGTAAGAAGAAGACAAGCTGCGCCGACGTCAAATGAATTGAGACAAGGTCAGGCCATTGATGTCTTGAACATAGCACGACCAATACCAATAACATTTGTTGCAGGCATTCGTGATAACATTTAGCATTCTGTTAACTTCCAAACATCCTTAGAGAGTCGTCAATGTCGCTTTGGGATTCATCTCAGGAACACCAACTGCAACTTCCGTTTTTGCAATTTTAATGTCACTTAGTGTTGGCGAATTATTTGTCGATCCATTCATCTTTTATAGTGGAAACGCACCAATATACTGAATGGTGGTGAAAAGGCTTTTTCCAAAATGTTTAATAACTCGAGAAATGTCCAAGAAGGAAAAGGCATCACAACGTATTTGGTATTTTTGCAAAAACGTCATAGCAAAGTAGATCAAGCAAAGACTGTGCAGGTAGAAAAAATAAACAGCCAGTAGCTTCTATCAATCTAATATCATATTGTGATAATCCAAACATCAGTGAACAATAGTGATTCATCCGCCAATGTTCACCAAGAGTCTGCCTTTCGCCCTTATGCCCTAAATAATAGGATTGAAAATTGGTTGACCGTCAGTGAACCCAGTACTACAAGTCCTTCACGAGACGTCATATGGCATCATCGTGTCATGTAGGTACATCACATTCTTTCAACCACAAAATATCAACCAAGACTAAGCACCAGTCATTAAGGGGCAGCCTCCACTCATAGGATACATGATAGCCTTTGTTCAGAGGCATGCACGTCACTATTTTTGGCAGGAGTACCTTTGAGAGCCGTCGATAACTCTCAGGCTGTGAGGGGAAAGCCGTGCGACTATATACGTATAAGTACGTAAGTGGATGAAGGGAGATAATTGCTGATAGATGCTTTTAAAGGGAAGAATTTGTTAGTTACTGCGAATTATGAAATGTTTTTTTTCTATACAGGGTGGAAAAGATACCGACCCTAAAGTGGTTACTACGTATTCAGTACCTATATATATCATTTCAACCCACATGAATATATTTATCTCTTACTAAAAAAAATACAGCTACATGTCAAAATCTATGGAATAGTTGTAATTTTTTTAATTACCGATGAATAAAATAAAATAACACTTTTTTTTTATTAATTTCTCCTGCGTGAGAGGGCAATGTGATAAAAAAATAAATAAAAATTAAACATAGAAAAAAAAAGAACATTGGCAGCACATCAGCATAGTGTTGTTTATACATTTACATTAAAAAAATGTCACAGTGTATATAATTGTTGTTTTTTTTTAACATACGTATCTTCTGAAGTCTGTGCCTTGTCCTAGTTTATGATACTTTTAATTAATTACCCAGCTACGAAAACGTCATTAACAATTTTTGTATGAAAGTTAGCGTTGCCCTAATTGAAAAAGTTTACAAGGTCAAAAAACAATATTGATGAACGTTGTTAAAAAGTTACGTTAAAGTAATTTGCTGGAAAAATAGCGACGTTGTGTTGCTTAGTAAGCATAATAGTTTGTTCGGAGTCTAGCAGTCGTTTTAAATATTATATTAGGTAGTATTATACGCTTACAATGAATTTTGATTTTCATTTATTTACAGATTTTACAAATAAATTTTTAAACCATGGTCACATTCACTAACATTATCAAGAACAGTGACAGTGAAAACTGGGTATTGACACCCACGCTCACCATATTCATTAAAAAAAAAAATTGGTTGTCTGTAAAGTCGGTTTACGGACGATAGATTTACGTGATAACGTCATAATCATTATTTTATGTAATACAAACAGGTGGAACGTTACTATGGAACGTTACTATTTTTCATGAGTGTTGCTGGTATTATCAATTTATAAGACGTTATCACGTCAAAAAAATATAATTTAATTAGCGCCTTATAAAATACATACTTTATTTAATTTCTTTTTAGGTGACGTTTACGTTGGTCAAACAATGTTTTAAAGGGATTAAGTTCGTCGTTGTGTATACGTAATAGTGAAGATACTTTGTAAAACCTCTTCACACACTCCTGTCTTCTATCCCGCATTTTCCTGTCTATTATTCAAGGCAGCTACAGAAGAGGCGGCAACAGCAAACTAGATAAGTTTTAAAAGGACTAAGTTAGATGAATCTTGACTGCATAATGACAAAGATTAAAAGTTGTTGATTGTGAAAATTCAAAGAGTTTCGGTTTGTACCACAGTAGATATGAATATAATCTCTATAACGAAGGAATTAAGGTACACTTCATAAATAAGGATTACGTCGATATAAGCCCTTTTAAGTGTTCCATAAGCTAAGCGGAGTATAGAACGATTGTTTTAATTCGAACATGCCTTTGGAAATGGTACTAAAAGTGTAGTCGATAGTTTGAATAATTTCTGCTTGTTTATTATAAAGAGTATACGAAAAGGTAGCCCGCGAAAATCAATTTTTATTTTCTTTTCTTGTTATTTGCGACCGTTACAAATATGATTTTACAAATATACGTGTAATCATTAAAATCGTCAATACAACTCTTTTTTCTTCGGATGAAAAATAATCAAATGACTTCTCTCTCTCTGGGCGGGGGGGAGTGTCAAACTTTTACTGACTACAACTCGTCCATGTTCCTTTCTCGCCCTTAATGTTCCGGGGCTAATGTTCCGGGGCTATGGTATCTCTTTCGAACAGTCCCGCAGCCCCGGCAGGCTTCGGCCCTTGCACAATGGAGGGCCCCCCCTCCATTATGCTGACATCTCTTTAAGGCGCGCGTGGAACACGATCGCACAATCGACACGGCCTGTCGTCATAAGACGGACGGACGGCAAGCTAGCCCATAGCTTACCGTCCACAGGCCGCGCCTACGGTGGCCGTCACGGGTCCCCCGAAGCCCGGTGCGTGCCCGTGGCGGCTGGGGCGAAAGGTTCTCTCCTTCTCGCGTTCCGCCACCTCCTTTTCTTATATGACTGCTTCGCAGAAGGAGGTTACGGCTTCCCATTCCGTCTCGCTCCGGACCATGGATTGAACCAGGGCCGGACGCGAGAGGTCGCCGCCGCCGATGGCCGCTATGCGGACGCACAACCCTATAACCATAATCTCCCCCACCTAACCCATCAACCATCTAACCCTCTCTTTTTCGTGAACTAGTAATTCAATGGGACTAAATAAACTTATGTAGGAAACATCATTTTTTTTAAATATACATTTTTTTTTATATTTGGAAGGGTACGGTTTGATTTACTGAAAACGTGGTAACCGTTTGTGCGTTCCCACCACTCTGTATTAAAAAAAAAAAAAACAAAAACGCGAGGTAGTCTTTGAGGAATTCCGATAGAAGTGAAAACTAAGTAAATCTATATCTGCTACGAGTTGTGCCCTGCGCACGCTAAGTGAATCTACGCCGTAGCCTATCGGCTACGAGTGCTACGAAGCAGCAGGAGACGGTCACGCGAGTTCATGCTTTTGTTCACCCAAAAAGCGCTCAACGCGCCTAAAGAAGTTTTCACATCAAAAAAATGTTACCACTTGCAAAATAACATCCACCGAAAATTGGGTCAGGAATACCTACTTTTAGTGTCACGAGTGTCACACACACTACCACGCGACCGAACCAAGGGGCGTAATTAACACGGGCTGCCCTCTATCAATAACAGATTAGCATGTAAAAGCGAATGGCCTAATGGCTGGTGTGTGCCGGTAATTGGCCCATAAATTCTGTCTGAACAAGGCTTTATATTGTTGTCTTTGTAAAAAATTTGACAATAGATCGTTTGAAGTGTTCGATTTTGGTGATTTTTTGTTGATTGGCGTGATCTAGGTACTATGTGGATCGGATACTAATGTGGGTTATCTATAATGAACGAATGAAGGTAATTTTAAAATGTTAAGTTTATTGGAATATTTTACATTAAAAGCTGCGTCATATCTACATCACAATACTCATGAAAATGAACACATTTTACTATAAAAGCGACCTTGATCATGAGATAATCATTTGCTCCAAAATGTTTTCGAGTTGCGCCACCAATAATGCGTCACAGCTGGTCCAGTCGGTTTGGCCTATAACCCGTATTACAAACCGTCACTAAATAGGTACTCAAGTTTCAATTGAAATAGGTTCAAGCCATTTTGGGATGAAACTACTTTAAAGCTTGAGTATGATCCCCATACACAGGGCACAGATCGTTGTCCAAAGGATAAGGTCTTTCAAAAATCCACTCTATAAACCAACCTACCATATTACATAGTATAACATAACTTCACGCGTCGGGGATAGTTGGCGGGGTAATAGGGGGCTAGCGTATTGCCATTATAACACAATCACAACATGAATGATGTAACCAAGATTTTGTAACAATATTTTGATTGAAAAGAGTGTCCATGGAGTTTCTTGCCCGTTCTTCTCCATAGAGATCTACGCTAGGGAATGGGCAACTACAGTACTTTCTCAAGTTATTATGCCTTGTGACTGTGACTGTAGCTTTGATTTAGTTTTGTACTTTTGACATTCAAAAGTGCCGTAATGGTCTAATTGAAATAAATGATTTGAGTTTGAGTTTGAGTTTAACTCTCACATGAATATCTTTAAATCAATACCAACTTATAATTCATCAACAACTAAGCTAGCTTAATTAGCGTCTGTCTTGGACGTGCCTTGCCTGTATTCCCCCGCAATTTGGTCCATTGACTGTGCCCAATGAAGTTGCAGGCGACTTGGAAACTCCTTTGAGAACACCTGGCTAATACACTTGGTACATGGAGCAGTGCTAATGGAGTAGCGGTATAGTTGCATGATTTAGCTGATTTTGAGTAGAATTGTTACTTCAATAAACTTCATTATTTGTGTGTGGCTTAATTATGGGAATTGGTAGTGGGACTGCTTCATTGGTGGAGTGAGGTTGTGGTCCTGACCCCGTATTCCCAAACGTTCGACTCGTTTTCGATTCGACAACTCGTATATCTGTCTTCTTCTGGCATTACGAAAACGATCGAGATAGACATACGACTTTCCGAATCGGAAGCGAGTCGAATGGTTGTGAATAAGGGACCAGGTGTCAATTCACGGGTTGGAAAAAGAGTTATTGAGTTTTTCCATTAGGAATTTCTCAATTGCAGCCACGGAGTTTGGATTTGTGCCCAGTTGATAACAATTTAGCCTCGCTCCCAACCAGACTCACACAAATCAGACTTTTGTATGAAAATGTGGGGTAAACTATTACGACTTATAACTCATATTACGTTGGTTTGGCCTCACCCCAAATTGTAACCTAATTTCCCTTTGTCAGTCAATAAAGGAAAACTTCCAAGCTTCTTCACGGTCACTATCTGTAGGTACCCGCTTGATATCGATTCCGTCGTGACTAGGTACCAACAAGTTACCCAAAATTTATTTGGTTACCAGCGAACCGGGGGTAACCTCGTATCCTTTGTAAACATTATTTACTCAATAAACCGAGCTTCAATGTTTAATAAGTTAGTTACAAAATTCGACAGGAAAATATAATCCTTGAATATTTAGTATTTGGTTGAAGAGTTCGGTTGTTTTGGTTTTAAGTTGAATCTTCAGAAATAATGACTTTGTTATTTAGGACCCGCTTCTTGAACTAAAATTCTCAGGCAGGTAACTCATCAAGGCAGAGTCAATCTCATACATAACAGAACATCACGCCTGTAATATGCAAAGACTTAGGCAGAGGTGTACCACATTTGACCAGTTATGTTTAATTCCCATGTGATAGTGCGAGCCTTTTTGCCATCATTTGGGCACAAATTCAGGCTTCGTCGCTGCTATTGATGGAAACACCCAATAATACTTTGCCCAACCTGGGAATCGAACTCAGATTCTCATGCTCAGTAGTCGCACTTGCGACTACTGAGCAACAAGCAAACAAAAGTGAAGATGTTTAAAATAAGACAACGAGGTACGAAATAATGAACACAACCGTTTATTCTAACTTGAAACAAAATATCAACCACTGAAACTAACTTAAACCGCCATACATCATAAAGAACTCAATCAACACGTAATTGTTTATGAAAGTAGTGAGTAAGTACACAAAATAAGAAATTATAAATCTTACGGCCCTTTGAGCGATATTACCCACGAGTCTCTAGCGATCAGAGACTATATTGAAAGTTGTCTGTCACCCTTTTTCATAGAAATAACCTAATTTATTCACGATACCACGTAATACCTCATTTCTTCCTAACACTATAAATATATTCTTCGTAATATCCAAAGATGTATGAAAATACATCTATGGATAATAGTAAGAATACATAGAGCTTCGGAAACTTGAACTAAGTCTTCTCACAGAACAAACGCTCTTCGTATACAATACAACCAAACCAAACCAATTTCAGACCAATTTTGGAAAGTGTAGATACTATTCATCAGCTAACAAAATGTAGGATATAGGACCTTTTAGCAAAATATGCCAAATAGATATTCAAGGGTGTAAAAACACCCGGGTTTGCGGGCCTGTTCGAAAGAGATACCGCGGCCCCGGAACATAAAGGGCGAGGAAGGAACATGGATGGGCTTTAGTCAGTGAGAGTCTGACACTCCCTCCCGCTCCGCCCAGAGTGGAAGAAGTCATTTGATGATTTCCCATCCCAAAAAAAAAAAAAGTGTGTAGAAACACTGTTGCCGAAAGGCACTTGTTCGGCACTTAGCCCTGCAATCATTATTTTTGGTTCTAAAGCTAAACCCTACCTGGGATTCTTCTAGTTACGGTGATATTGGGGGTTAAAGTTCTAATTTTTTCACTAGTTCTTTTTTAATACAAGTTTTTTTTGAGATTTTTATCATCCATCAGGTCTGCTTGCTGGAAGAGATTTCATTTGAAATAAGCAGTACCTTTGTGCTCTTCTATCGTGATTGTAATGTCCTATTAAGTATTTTGTGTGTACATAAATGAATAATGTTTTGAGTGCGGAGTTTTACCGTAAAACGTGTTTTACCCAAAAAAAATCGTTTCCCAGCAATTATTTTTGCATAATGTTACATAGTATGATGCACAAAATGCTTGATTGACGACTTCGTAAGAGTCTGCTTACACCCTGTAAATATACTGCTGATGATAATTATTATCAGCCAGATAATTAGTTTTAAATGTCAAATTATTGTATATGTAGGTACTTACGTTAATTAGTTTCTACTAAACTAACTCACAATATCAGTATATAACAATACCTAGATGGGTATGTACCTATTTAAAGCGAATATATTGTTACCAAGGAGACAATGAAGAAAGGTTTCATTATGAAATTAGTAAGCTTCACAATATGTTACAATATGCTCGGTGTCAGGCGATAATGTTAGGTACATTGTACCTAGTCTGACTAGTATAATAGTATTGTCTTACCGCTTTGTGCTAGGTACTCTGACCTTGATAAGATTCAGAATAGGTAAAGTGAGTTCATATGGTAACTGTTTATGTTCTTTAGCCTTTTGAACCAACTTCAAAAAAAGAGGAGGTTCGGTTCTCAATTCGGTTGAATTTGTTTTATGTTTATTAGCTCATAACTCCGTCATTTATAAACCGATTTTATTTTTCCTTTTTTTGAGGCCTTTAGTTACGACATGTTTCCTTAACTTCTAGTTACAATGAAAAAATGGTTCTATGATAAGAATTTGTGTAGTGCAACAAAAAAGGCGAGAAAAGGTTTTTTTTTGCTTAACTGCCTTGGAGGAGGCCTTTGCCCAGCAGTGGGACAGTTGGCTGATATAAAAAAAGAAGCCCATTTCCAAGAAACTCTATAAAAGTCTAAAATAACTTTACTTTCGGAAGATGGTGGCAAAAACACAATGAAAGTCACCGACTTCCCAAAGTAAAGTTTTTAAGACTTTTTTTTACAAAAACTTTTCTAAAAGACATGCGCCTGTGTATGTAAATATATGTAGAATATTTAGAGCAGGCAATGTTTATAAGCGGATGGTAGAAGCGTTGTCGCGATAATTTAGCCTATGTTCGCACATAATTATCACGATACCATATTTTTTCACGCCTCTACATAATAAAACGAACTACTAAGGTCCATTGTTCACCGAAAAGATAACCGTCTGATTATGTAAAAACAGCTGTCACTGTGACATGTTCCCATACAAAAATGCCTTTTAAACAGCTGTTTTTAGGTAATCAGACCGTCATCATTTTGGTGAACATAGGCCTAAGTGATTTATCAGACCGTGTTGTGTAAATCGGCTGTAAGATTGCCAAAAAAGTTAGTACGATTTCAATTTCAAACCGTCCGAAAAAAAGTTAGCAAAAAAAGCAGCTAAATGCCTCCTTACACGGCGATAACACGGCAAATAATTTAACCAAGGACATAAATAAAGAGAGAAAAAGAAATTATGAACCCGACAAAATTCGAAGAAAATAAAAACAAATAAGGGGTTCCTTAGTCGGCCATTTAATTTCATGAAAGCAGACGCGTATTCTAATAAGCTGGAAAACATTACTTGGTTTTATTGCGCATTTTCACTTAACTTCGAGTCGGTATTTCTCTTTGGTAGTCATTTCGAGCTATAGTCAGGCCAGTGTGAATTATTTAGAATACGCTTTCCGAAGATACGGCATTAAGAATTCATCGAGGCAGACCTAACGCTTTTGACTGTTGGTACGTTCGAACGAAACTAACACGGTGCGGGCCCGACTACACGTCATCGAGTTCTCGGGAGTCAATCGATAAGGTCTGTTGTTTGATTGAATTTAAATAAATAAACTTGTACTGTTGCTGGTGTTCGTGCCGGATATGTTTTTGAGAAACTCATGGTTTACTTTCCTATTATACGTATACTACTTATACTTTATTTGATTAGAAGACTGCAGGTCTTTTGTCATCTGATGATACACTGTCAGCTCTGCATTTCATATCCAGTGTTTGCCCAATTGCTTGCTGATACTGTCATGCTGAGATAGATTTTGGCCTCGTACAGGACCAATTTAGTTTTTCATTTTAGTTTTTTCTTGATGGCTTTTATATAATTACTAGCTGACCCACGCAACTTCGTCTGCGTCACATAAGAGAGGAAAAGCTACCTACTACTACCTACCAACTACTACCTACCTACTACTACCTACCTACTACTACCTACCTACTCCTACCTACCTACCTACTACTACTACTACCGACCTACCTACTACTACATTTTTTTTTCATAAGAACCTTCTCCTAACAATAACAAACACAACAAAAAAAGAATCAGCCAAATCGGTCAAGCCGTTTTCATGCTATGTCGTGACAACGGAAAACGGGTTTCATTTTTATATATATAGATTATTTTGTTTCACTGTTAAATTTAATCAATTTTTGTTTTGTCCAAAATTTTTGTTTTGCGAGACAAATAAACATTTTTTATTTATTTCTTTCTGATAACTTAATATTGAAATAGTATCAATATTCTGGTCGACTCTATTATAGATACTTAGATATTATACCAGTTACAATATGAGATGACTTTGGTTAGGTATTAAGAGCGATATTCAATGAAAGAAGAGCTGTATCAGATCTCTTTGTCAATATTCCAAGGCAGTTATGACAGCTGCCCTTGAACGCGGTTTAAACAAACTGATAGTGTTCAATGTCATTTATGAAATTCGCCCTTAGTCAAGGTCTATTGTAAATCAAAAGTCAACAATTCAAATACCAATATATTGTAGGCACGAACAATACCAGCCCTACTTACACATAGAGATAACTTTACATAAACTGAAACCATTCGAAATTCAATTCTAATGTTGCCTTTATACATAATGCCTAAAACCAATTTGTAGACTCAGTACCTATTCCAGACCATTGTCCCGAGTCTATTTCAATATGTTGGAACCTTATTTAACTTTATATCTAAGGATTAACTTGAGTCATTATCCCCCTGATAATTTTAAGGGACTCTGAACCTTTATAATCAAATTAACTTTATTGGACGTAGAGCGTTAAATAAAAGTGGATTACTAATTAATTGTCTTATAATAGATATTAATCGTGTGAGGCAATTTTGGAGAATAAAAAATTAAGGTAATTTTCTTTTGAGCTGTTTGTGTTACCTTCGTTCGGACGTTATTGAAAAGGTCACGGGTTTTTTTCCTTTTCTAGTCTATTATAAAATTATTTGAAAAATTTATTACATTTAGGTATTTTTTTGTACAGTCACCACCTCATCAAGTTACCACACACTATAAATTGCCTCATTCGATTTTGAACATAACCATCGACATTTTATGATTTAATATCATTTGGATAAAGGCAGTTTGTGGTCACTTGATGTGTTGGCGACAGTACGTAGGTAACTGAAAAAATGGATTCAGCTAAAAAAGGGTGAAAAACAAAAAAGTTCTACTGACCTAGGCTCTACGGAATAATGGAGATAAGATCTTTAAAAAACTGAAGAGTAAACGGTTTTTTACACTCGCAACTATGACAAGACAACGCTGTGAATGTTTTCTCACAATATAGTAGCACATACACATAAACACGTAGGGCCTGAAATCATTAGATCACTTTTGTCACTCAATTGTATCACTTACTTTTACGGAGCTGTCAGCACCAAAATGCGCGCACACTGTCTATTTGTATCGGAGTAAACGTGAGCCCACTATTACTGGGCACCCAGAATTTAGGAGATAATACCAAATAAATAGTGAAATAAAAAAAGTGTTGTCTTTTTTAAACTTTCACGATCAGAACACATTATAAAACTTAAGAAGACGGGTATTTATCGCGAATTTACAAGTGAAATCGACTCAATATACGGACACTGTTAGTGTAGTGTGCTGTCCTAGTGTGAACCGGCCCTAATTAACATTTATGAAGATGAGTGAGGGTAGTTGAATAAACGCCTTCACTTTGCTGTCGCGGTACCTCCAATACTTCAGTCTCCCCGCGACCACGGCTGGTGCAATCCGGTCGAAACGTCGGGATTAAATTAAAGGTAAATTGGCGATAAATACCGTCTTCTTAAGTTTTATAAAAAAAGTGTTGATTATTTGAGAGTTGTGACTCGTTAGGTAGGTTAAGGTATGAACGCAATTATTTACTATGGAGCAAGATTTCGTCCAATTATGTATCACGTCCGGCCACGTTGAAATATGATGGACCTCAAGACTGATGTGCGAATCACGAAGAGCTATAGGATATTATATAAATAGCTAACGCTCTAGTACCTTTAGAAGAAAAATAAACGTTTATCTGTCTTCCTATTGGCAGTGTTAGGATCTCACCCTGTTTAACCTTTGTCACGATACTGTGACAGTTCGATACAAGAGATGCCGATACATTACCTAAACGATTACCGGAAACTTGTTCCAGGTATCGATTGTAGTTTTGTTATGGAAGCCATTTTGATTTTTTGTTCCTCGGCCTGACTTTTTTAATTTGATTTTTGCATGTGCCATTTTTGATAGATATCTTTTTTGTTTAAATAAAATAATAAGGCATTAGGGAGATTCTTGTTAAGTTTTCTCACAAATATATTTCATGCGAATTCTGTTTTTTTTTTCATTTGGTAGGTACTGTATACACGGCCTGAAGCTCGTTTATTCCAGCTGACTAGATTAACAATGCAAATCAGCCCTATGATTTTACTTGCTATTTAAACAAGTGCATAAATAAAACTGATATCGACTCGGATCAGCTACGTCCCATCTCAGAACTTTCCCATTTCGACAACTAAACCACAGACGTGCAAAACAAGTGAAAAATGTCCCAATTCGTAACTATTTTAATCTTCATACATTGGATCCCAATTCTTCAACCATAAATTCAACTATTTTTTGTATAGTAGTCAGCTCGCAAAGTTACAAGGAAACCTCTTGTTGATTTTACTGCTTTTTGTCTCTTTTCTTTGGCACACTAGAGTTTGTTACGAGAGAACTAAAGGAGATAGTTTTTTTTGGGCCCACCTGGTCGTTGCATTTATTATTCATATTAACACCAAAAAAAAGTAACCATTTAACTATGGTTTTAAAAGAAATATTACGTAGAAATGAAAACGGAATCTTAAAATCATAATAAATAAGCTATGTTATGATATTTTTTTACGAGTCTAATCATTCCTGTTGTGGTCAATGTCATTTGACAGCAAATACTTACGTGAATAGGGGCGTTTTTCTGTTTACTAAAAAAAGTACGGTACCTACCCGTTGGTAATCATATGTGCTATATAATTATTATAGAATCAGAAAGAATATAAAAATAAACATTATTAAACTGTGAGCATTTTTATGCTATTTTTATAGGTTTACACTAAAATCGCATAGGTGGTTTAAACAATCAACGTAGCATGAAACGTTATAAACCCACTTTTTTAGTGATTGACAGACAACTTCATTATTTTGACATTTACTTTTTCTGTTTATTTTGGTTTTCGTAAGTGTTTTTGCAGATTTTTCGCATTTATTCCGGTTAGACAATGCTAAGCTTATTAAACCACTGGAATCTTGAGGTAATAAGGAAGAAATCAATGTAAGTTTCATTATTAAATGCTAGAATTTATGTGGGTGGCCTAATCCTCGAACAAAAAAAATTGTCTCCTTTAGAATTTGAAAGTACTAGGAGAACAGAATCAAGAAGTTGTTGGTGGTGCGGTTCTTTTTAGTGAAGTCAACACGAATAAGAAGAAGAATCAAACAATACTCTATAATACTTTGGAGAACAGAATCGTCAGTTATAACTAAAATCGGACTTTTTACCTACATAATTGCTTATCTTTTGACAAATTAATAAAAGTAGTGTTATCAAACTTTGTTAGCAGTATTTATGCACATTTTGTCGCCAGTTACAACGTATTGTATTGTTCCTATCATACTTTCACAACAAACTACGGAAATGACATATTTTTTCGGTTGTAGTTTTTGTTTAAACTGGGTACACGTTACTGGCACGGCCTGCCAGTTATGACATAGACTTGGCAGCTCCACTACGGTATATAATATATGGCAATGTATTCAATGTGTTGTGTCGTTACTGTTATGGTCTAGATGGATGTTTGGCAAGATACCAACTAAGGACCACCCATCATTATTTGCCTAGCCTTTTTACAACTATGTAGGGGTTGACTTCCAGTCTAACCGGATGCAGTATGAATAACAGTATTTTTCATGGAGCGACTGCCTATCTGACCTCTCCACAACCCAGTTAGTACTGGGTAATACGAAAACCGTTTTTTTTTCGTGTATCATCAAATGACTTCTCTCACTCTGGGCGGTGCGGGAGGGAGTGTCAGATTTTTACTGACTAAAACCCATCCATGTTCCTTTCTCGCTCTTTATGTTCCGGGGCCACGGTATCTCTTTCGAACAGTCCCGTAACCCCAATACGAAACCTCTAGGTTAGACTGGTTGTCAGAGTTTTTGGGCCAGTAACTACCTGTAACAAGTAACTAAGGACCATTATCACGCAATAATAAGATTATAAATAATAAGAGAGTTTTTGTAATGACTAACTGCCTCGTTGGTCTAGTGGTCGCAAAAGCCACTGCCGAGCTTAAAGTCCTGGGTACGATTCCCGGGTCGAACGAAGTGTTATTGGACTTTTCTGTCACGAATTTCTCTGTAGCAGCCACGTGTAGTCTAGCTAAAGTCTTCTTATTTTTCGGGGAAAATCTTCGAGCAACTGATTTCTTTCTACCCTTAAATGCAATCATAAACAAATTGCGAACAATCTCCTTCATAACCAACAACTTAACAAAATTCCGATCCGCAAAACAGCATCTTAAGGAATCCTTATTCTATTTGGTTCGAAATCGAAAGCACAGGCGTCACCCGGACACGAATCGAGATTATCCATTTCCTTTCGATAAGTGAGAAGTTTTCCTCGACAAGATTAAATATTGCAGCCCCTTGGTACCCCTCTGGCGTGAGTAATGTACTGTCAGAATCTAGACGTATATGGAAAAAGCCGAGAAAACTTACTCGGATCCGTTTTTAAGTAGAACTAGAAGAAACCAATTTGTAGTGTAACTTCTGATTTATGGATAGTGCGGTTTGTTCGTTTAAATTGTGTTAGTCTTGCTGGGGGGTTGTGTTTTATTTGTTGGTTGTAGCCTTGTAGAGGGGCACTTGAGTTTTGCAATGGTAGTTTGAGAAAATCTTAATGATTATTAAATTTTGATGTTTAGCTGAAACGTTTGCATCCGTTCAGCTGAACTCGCGCGTATACGTCTCATACAAATCGCTGTTTTCTAAGGGCATAAGCTGACTAGCCATATGTACCTACATAATGTAGAAGATTCTCTATTCGGTTTCTTGCTTTACTCAGAATAATAAAATTGTACTTCCTGCTGGAAAAAACCCCATAACACTTTGCCTGGAAATCGATCCCAGAACTCATGCTCCGCAGTCACGCTGCCGACTATTAGACCAACAAGGCAGTCCTCTCCAAACCTGTCTCTAACACTGATAGGTATTTGAGCGCTTTAAGATCAGCATGCAGCGTAGAGAAGAAAATTGTAGACTTCCAGTTTCTGCAACAACATACAGGTTGTAAACCGTCTCATCACGAAGCCGTCAACCATGCATTCTGTACATCAAACTAAGTAACTTTATACAACAATTATTGCTGGGATTTGTTTGGGGTGAAAAATAATGTTTTCTGGTAGAGTTCTACCAGAAAATAATTTTTTTCCAATGGAACGCACTCAAAGATTGTGCTGAGGGTGGATTAGATAGTGCGGGGGCCGTCGAGGTGTTTAAAATTAAAATGTTACATTGAAAAATTGTATTAAAAAAATACTTGTCAAAGAGTGTTAAATTTGGCCCCCAATATCTCCGTAACTAGAAGGTTCCCTGGTGTGGTGTAGAACAAAAAATTATCGCAATGACGCGGAGAACGAGTGCCTTTCGGCTTTGTTAAGAGGTTTTTTACAGCCTGCATGTAAAAGACACCTTAAACTTCAAATATCCATGTAGAATCGCATTCAATATATCTAACGCCCCTCGCAGATCAATTTTCACGCTCCACAATGATACCGCTCCATTACTCACTCCAAATGTGTCGACATCCTGCCGTCTCGAACCACAATATTCAATTATTTTTACATTTCGATTCGATTCGGTAAGTTTTTTAAGTTTTGGTTGATCGAGCAGAATATTGCATTAGATTTTTAAGTGGAAGATACGGAAATATTTTAAATTGCAAGGCAATTTAAACTCACATTGTATTACCTAGTACTAACTGGTTTGTGAAGGTCAGATAGGCTGCAGTTACTCCATATATATTACTAG
The DNA here is from genome assembly GCA_916618015.1 of Xestia c-nigrum. Taxonomy (NCBI): domain Eukaryota; kingdom Metazoa; phylum Arthropoda; class Insecta; order Lepidoptera; family Noctuidae; genus Xestia; species Xestia c-nigrum. The sequence goes on along the minus strand of OU745259.1, from coordinate 9,496,338 downwards.
TATTCAGCTGCATCCGGTTAGACTGGAAGCCGACCTCAACATAGTTGGGAAAAGGCGCCGTAGATGATGCTGATAATCGCTATGACCAACAAAATAAAATAAAATAAAATTTATTCATGTACATGAGTGTTATCAAACAAAATAAAATAAAAACAAATTTATTCATGTACATGAATGTTATCAAACAAAATAAAATAAAAACAAATTTATTCATGTACATGAATGTTATCAAACAAAATAAAATAAAAACAAATTTATTCATGTACATGAATGTTATCAAACAAAATAATAAAAACAAATTAATATTTAGGATATGTATGTGTGTGTGTTTAAAGAAAGACCGAAACAGTATTTAGTGGACTTAAACAATCCTACTATCCTACTTCCTACTAATCCTACTTTATTAATTTTTAATATTATAAATGCGAAAGTTTGTGAGGATGTATGTTTGTTACTCTTTCACGCAAAAACTACTAAACGGATTTGGATCAAATTTAGCACACAGATAGTTTATTACCTGGATTAACACATAGGATACTTTTTATCCCGGTAATAAGATCCCGTGGGATAATTTCAAACTTCACGCAAAAAAATAAATATGAAAAAGAAAACAAAAATGAGACTAACAAAAGATGAAAATAATGTGAAACTAAAAAGTATTTTGAACTAATTAATAATGGGCCCTGTAAAAGGCCAAAATACCCATCTCAGCGTGGTGTTGCAATCTTAAAAAAAAAGAACTAATGTCTTGAGTATATTAATGTAGTATATTAATAATGCGTACGAGTAATAGACAAATTACTCGTAGACTCTGGTCTGGAGTGGTTCACTATAAAACACCAAAATATTACGCCTGCAAAACTCCAAAAAGAGTTAGGCTGAAGTACACTCATAGAATTTCTGGCTACGTCCCATTTCGTAACTTTCCCATTTCGACAACAGACTAAACAAAAGACAGACAGACAGAAAGAAAGTGTCCCATTTCGTAACTATTTTAATATTTTTATTTACAGTAATGTTAGTCCCACGTAATAGAGGGCGAGACTATTGACATAGTCAGTTAGTAACCATTGGCTAATAACTTCAGAACTTTCAACACACAAACGCAAATACAAGACCACAGCAAATTCATAAACAAGAAAACATCTTGTAATCCGGTCGTAGAACGTAACAAAATTCATAAGACAAGGCCCAAGACTAGTGCCATTTGTTACCAAAATGCCAGAAGGCCGATATATATGGCACGGCCGTAGACGATATTATGGATGCTTGGCTGGCAGCACGAGGCTTGCCTGGCAGATTGCCACGTGACTGTTACACCATACTCGGGGCTATAAACCGCTCCCAAGTTTGGATTAAGAAAGATTAATTGTCGCATGTGAGGAATTTTACTTCAGCAGTTTCAGTTTGCAGGAATAGCTTGCTGTTTGTTGGGAATATCGAGCTAAGAACCGAACAGAAAAAACATTAGAGGTATTATTAATTTTCTTATTTAACCAGAAGACATCCAGCAACCCGCAGCCTACTTCCAGTCAGAGATGTAGCCTGTACCTTAGCAGTGGGACGCTATGTTAATGCACCCAACATTCAAAACGTTGACAAGTTTTTAAACATCGAACATTCTCGTCCCTCAGATAAAACGAAAATAACGTCCAACCAAAAACGATTTCGAACCCATTTGAATGCCGAAAAATGTTTAAAACATACTTTTCACAAAGCACAACACAAGACTGGCACAAAACAAAATAAAAAAATATAAATGCCTTTCGTACAGCCATTGGATTGCACGTAATTTGGGTATACGTATACAGCCTGCTTTAATCCAAATAGTTGGCCTAGTCCAAATAGTTTTTCAGACAAATCTTTATTGCACCCGCTTAATTTCGCGCAACTATGCCGGACGAGGCTAAATGAATTTATTATGCTGCACTCTGTAAACGGTGCTGGATTTTTGGTGCCTCTCGTTTCGTCAGAGTTCAAAGGGAATATCTCTGTTTGTTATTGAATTACGCCTTGAAGTTCTCATCTTTGTTAAGTTTGAATGTGCGAGTCGAGTACTGGTCGGTATTGGATGTGTACTGTTGTCCGTGTTGTTTTCCTTTTTGAGTTAATTTGAATTTGGAATGCCAACAGAACGTCTTAGAGTGTTTTCTTAATTTGAATGTTTTGGTAATGTTTAGTAAGTTCTGGACCCTAAGGCTGTCGGCTGTCTATCCTCATGAGGCGAACAGTGAGCGGCTCACTGTCCAGTGACTGACTTTGAGTAGCGAATCGGTCGTCAACTCAATGGATCTCGAGTGAGCGGTGAACTGAAACGCGAAGCTTGGGAAACTATAAAGTCGCACCGTACTTGGAAGTGCGTATTTATTTTGACATCGATACAGAAGAAAATATCGTGGATCTGCCGCTTACTGAATCAGTCAGCAAGCGAAGCGCCCCAAACTGCGTACAATACGCGCTGTATAGTCACTCCATTTGAAAAAACAAACGTAGGCAAACTAGAAGTAATCAGTCAGCCGGTAACTGTTCGCCTAATGCGGACAAAACTTTATTTACAACGGCGGTTGTGTGTTTTTGACATTGTATTTTGTGACATGCGTGGATGTCAAAAACACAAAATCAAGAGGTTACTGAACCGTTTGTAATATTAGTGGAGTGGAGGAGCAGCAAATTTAATTCTGTTTTAGAGAAGTCCACTTTGAAACGTAATAACGACTCATTGTTTCTGACATTTCATTATTTTTTAGACTCAACTAACCAATAATAAAACTTCATAAGCACGCTATTTTTTCCTCTGATTGATTCATCGATTAAAATTAACATGTAAACCTCGTGTCGTGTATAATTGTAGGATATAAATCGTTCATTATACGAGGTAATTACGCTTACATATTGAAGCGATACGTTGAAAAAGTTACAAGTTATTTACCAATATCCTGTGGCAAGTCCGAGTCGCCTTGTTTTATTTATAGAAGAACGCAATCGACCTCGTTTTTTTTGTCATAAATAATGTATCTTGGTATTATATTATGTCAATCGAGTATGATGTCAGGTTATTAATAGATAAGTGGCATTCTAGTGTAGAGTTGACATAGTTATTTTTGAGTGGAAATGAGGCTATAAAGCGTGAGCGTCCAGGTTTGATTCCTAGAGGAAATGAGTTTGATTTTTGTGTAAGGGAAACTTCATATACTTTTGTCGTTGTGTATAATTTAGTAGGTCAATCAAGGATGAATCTTAATAGATAGGCTATTAAGACATAAAAAACTTAAAACTCATATTCTTTGCTGAGTATTGGATAGGTATACGAGTAGACGAAGACCAAAGAAACGATGAAGGGACTGTGTTAAGAATGATGTGGCAGAAAAGAGATGTCTGATGAAATGACGAGAAGTAGAGAAGTATTAAAGAATAAGACTGCTGCGTCAACCCCAAATAAATTGGGATAAGGGCAAGAAAATTATGATATTGGATGAGAACCGTTATTACCACTTTATTACTATCTTGTTACAAGCAAAGCCTGCGAAGAAAATACCCATCAAAATGTAGAAACTCATCCAAACAGTGACCAACAACCCCACTCTGTGTTAAACACTCAAATATGCTGTACTATTTGAACCCGATCATGCATGTGGTGCCCTGGTACCAAGAATTTCTAAGACAAACATGCCAAGTGCATTCGCTACATCGAATATAGAACTGTGGCATTCGATATTGTACGTCGTCACCGTCTCGATATTATGAAATATTCACACTGCCTTACATATGCTGGTGCCTTAGTACCTATAAATATACGAGATGGTTTATGTTCGTACATGCTGTGGCATTTGGCTCCTGTTAAACTCCGTAATTCAAGTCACAACATATCACGACTGTGGTCACCGAAGCTCGTGGCTAAATAATAACAGCCGCTCTGGTCGATATTTGAGTTAAGCTGTGCTTGCCTAGGTTGGTCTTACATACTGAGTTTCCCCCGTGCCTCGGAAATCACGTTAAGCTGTTGGTCTCGGTTGTCAGTTGTACATCTTTCACAGTCGTTGCAGGTAGTCAGTGACCCTAAAAGTCTGACATCAGTCTTACCAAGGGGTATCGTATTACCCAGTACTAACAGGGTTGTGGAGGTCAGATAGGCAGTCGCTCTGTGTAAAATACAGGTATTCAGTGGCATTAGGTTAGGCTAGAACCTGACCCCAACATACACCGAAGAGTTTTGCAGAGGTGTCCAGGGAGGAGGTTAGAGGTCTTCCTGTAAGACACCTTCATTTTGCCAGCTATGTTTAAGTCCTATTGTCATCAACCGGGCTTAAGTTCAGGCTCTGGGTTGCTACTAAGAAAATCCTGAAAACAAACCTAATAGGAGTATACTCTTCTTAGGAATTACACAGTAGTGCATGCGACCATCAGAACAACGAGGCAGTTCCAAGTAAAATCTTTTTTAAACTCTGACATTCAATTTTAGTAGCTGGATTTTATCTACCAAATATTTCCACGTATCGTTTGCATACGTAACAAGTATTTTGTTAGTGCACTACACAAGTACACACCCTAACAAAGCGAATATATTTCTAACACCATTTGTTTTCAACTAACGCTCGATTCGTTCACAAAGCGAATCAATTCAAAACTGAAAGCCGTTTTAAACGCACGACTTCCGCCATATTGTTCGATTTTGACGCATACCGAGCTGTCCTAAGACCTAACACGTCTGACAGCGCCCAGATACTCACTAGTCACTGCACCGAGTGGACGTGTAGACATCCATTCAATATAGTCGGGTACAATGCACTGGGTTTATCCAATACAGATAAGCTTGAATGAGATTGCATGGGTGTAATCTTGTATGGACTAGAAACATCTTCGTTTGAAATTCTGAATGGATTTGATGCGAATGCGTTCGTAGTGGTTTTCCATTCCGTTTCTTTCTTTTCTTTTTGTTCGAAGTGGGGCATGGGACATTAGCATAGGTGATAGGAATATAGGTAGGCATGTTTTGTCTCTAACCTCTTTTGTAGTACTCGAGGTATTCGATTTTCGTATTGTTTTGAATATTGCGTTAGCAAAATTGTTCCATTTTGGAAATTCACGATTTTCCGAATTTCACTCGGTTTTCTGGTTTTCATTTGTTTTGATTGAGGTTCTTATAATAAATATAGGTAGATAGACTTTATTGCTAACTTAGAATCTGTTTTCACAGAAAAGGTAAAAAAAAAACTGAGTAAATTCTTGGCTTTCTTACGTTCAAGAAGAGAAACAAACAACGTATTATTAACAGGATTAATTAAGGACTTCTTGCTAATATAAAAATATTTGTCCTCCTCTTATTTCCTTTGTAAGATTTTAATCAAATCTCGTGTTGTGTGGAAACGTAAATGTATTACAGTAATTACTTGTGTGCCAGTGGTTGGCAGGGTGGCGTGGCCAGATGCCAGATGCCAGTAACGGCCTTCCTAACAGCTTATCTTAGCTTAGCTACTTTATGTTAGGCCTTGCTTTGTTCTAGCTAGCTTTATTTTTATGAACGTCGTTTGGGCAAGCAGTAGACACTACCTACAGGCTGTTTGTTGTTATCAAGAACGGTTATGGTAGATGGTTTTGTTTTGGCAATCTGGGACTGCCTTGCTTGGTATTTATTGTGGTTTAGACACCGTTTTAGATGTTCAAAAGGTACAGGAGATTTTTTATTTGAATTTTGTGCGGTACTGCGGCCCAACACAACTTGAACAAATGGTTCAGTGGTTGAGGATTGGTGATTGTATTACGACAGATTTGCTGTAAAAAATATATGAAGTCTCAACTAATTATTTGTTAATTAATGCAGTTGGGATCCAGATTACATATCAACATGGTTCCGTGGGTATTCGGCGCAGCCGTGAGACACACAATATAATTATATAATATTTTTTACTGTTTAGCTTAAAGATTTTTTTTATTATTCTTATTTTCGTTTTGTTTTGTGCATGTGCAAAATAAATATGTTTTCTTTCTTTCTTTCAACTGTTTAAAAAATCTAAATCAAAAAGAATAATAATTATGTTTTATAAACAATATCACGCGAACAAAGGTCGCGGGCAACATCTACTTCTTAAACTTGTATCTTATTTTCCTATTCAACAGACATATTCTTATTTAAAACAAAAGCAGGGCATCTCAACCACAACCAAACAGAAACTCGACAAAAAGCCTCAGAAAGCTGCACTAAAGATAGTCAGGCGTCTTAGCGAACTTCAAGGTCCTGTTAAATTATTCACACACAAGTAGGTGTAGCAAAAACGGGACAAAGTGAGTCTCCCGGCGTTCATTACGGGCTCTGCTACTGACACGCCCTCTATGTGAGGACTGGGGAGTTTGTCTGAATTTTGACTAGGATATAGTGTGGGAGCGTGGATTGATGAAATATGCAGCGTGATTTTGAGCGTAGTTTTCTTGTACCGTACAGAAAAGAACAAAAATTGTATCCATCTTAGTATGTGTACTAAAACTGTGTGCTGTGTGTGTGTGACTGTGTGTGTGTGTGTTGTATGTGTGATCTTAGTGTGTATAGTTTTTTGTTCTTTTTCCGTATCGATGGTATGAATAGGCTAGTTTCCATTATCAATAAATTGCAAATCTATTTAGTCCGTCACTTAGAGTATTGGAAAAACATGACAGGTATGTTTTGTTTTTGTAATTCAATGAATATTGACAAAGTTAGAATGCATCAAAACTCGGGAGTGGGGGCTCGTGACGTCACAACGCACTAAACGTTATAGCACGCCGCCGCGCCGTGACGTAATGAGAATTTTAAAAGCGTCATATCTTCATCAATTTTGGTCTACGTAACAAAAGAAAAAAACGTGTCAAATATTTTTTTAATCTAACTGACAAACTAATTCGATTTTTTCACGACACAAGCAACATTTTTTTTCTATTGGATTGAAAGTTATTTTCTTTGTGTTGTTAAAATAACGTACTATTTTTGCACTTGTTAACTATTAAAAAAATTGACTATCCGCAAAATGGCCATGGTAAGGTATTCCACGAGAAGACTCTTTTCTGTTTTGCTAGCAGTGTTTTATAACGATGGCTTTGCAAAATTCGTATCAGGTACAGTTGTTTACGGTCAAATTGCGTAAGCAGGCTAGCTAAATTTTGAGAGAGTTAAGTACAAACATAACGAAACTATGAATACTGTTTTGCATTTTTTTTAATCTTTTGAAAACGAAGTGAGTCCATAACAAAGTTAAAAAAAGAACGATGGAAGCTTGATTCAAAAACTGTTGTTAATAACCCTGTCGTTTGTATGTAAACTTGAAAAATATGTTAATGAATACCAATTCAGTTGCCAAGCCTAGTGATTACGGTATTATCACCCCACGGTCGTTGGTTGCAGATATCAAGGGGGAAGGCCAAGGAAGCGTCATTTACAGGCTTGTAATGTAATAGTACAATTACGATTCGAACATATTTCGTAGAACATTAATATAGTATTTTTATCAAAGAAAACTTGGATGGATTTTGTGAGGAATTGCATTAGGAACAAGGAGTAATTATGACAATGGCAATTGACAGGAAAATGTAAAAAAAAAATGCGTGTTACACCGACTCAATTTTAATTTTAATTTTTTAATATATCTATCTATACTTATAATAAATCTGTAGAGAGGTCAATTCTGTACATGAAATATATTTACAAAATAACTATCGGGGGGTGATTAGTGATCGATACTGATGCCAAAAATGCAATCAGTAAAATTTTTGTCTGTCTGTCTGTCTGTATGTTATTTATAGAAAAAAAAACTACTCGACGGATTTTAACGAAACTTGGTACAATTATTCTACATACTCCTGAGCAGGTAATAGTATACTTTTCATCACGCTACCATTAATAGGAGCAGAGCAGTGAAAGGAAATGTTGGGAAAACGGGAGAAGTTACTTGGTTTTTTTAGCTTCCGTCGCGTGTGCAGCCTTAATGGTTAAAGCTACATAGAAATCATGTATAACGGAAATATTCCACATAAAATTATATAAAAAATATCCCAAGACAGCATATGTCTATCTTTTATAGTTGACTCACAATAACACGTGTAACTCCCGATAGCTTAGCAGTTCGGAGATTTGTTATTATTATATTTGTTTACTCTTACGTTTATAATATTCTCACTCAACCCCAATTAAAAAAAATAACATCAGTTATTCTTCGAACTCCTGGGCAGGTTATAGTATACTTTTCATCACACTACAATGAATAGGAGCAGAGCAGTGTAAGGAAATGTTGGGAAAACGGGAGAAATTACTTGATTTTTTAAGCTTCCGTCACGTGGATGTATGTTTGTTACTCTTTCACGAAAAAACTACTGAACGGATTTGGATGAAATTTTGCACACAGATGGTTTATAACCTGGATTAACACATAGGATACTTTTTATCCCGGTAGTAAGATCCCATGGGACAATTTTGAAACTTCACGCGGGCGAAGCCGCTGGCAGAAGCTAGTATATAATAAATAACATGGGACTAGGGCAGGAGGGTGATGATGATGACATCATGTGTAAATATGATTCTTTAATTATAGGTTTTTTTTTAATGTAAGTCTGTTTATTCTTTTTTTTATTTGTAAGTGAGTAAGAGGTATATTGGTAGTAACATCGCATTGGCGTTATAGCTGTTAAGGTGTTATTTACATAATTTTAAATAAATAAATAAATTATCTTTTTTTTTGCCAGTCTTAAAACCTATCTTTTTTTAAGAAAAATGTAAAAGAAGTACCAACTTTTACATTTTTTTTGCAAAAATCATGAATTTCCGGTGCTGTAATTATAATCGCGAGATGACGGGAAGTCGGGCCCTTAAAATTCCCGACATCCCGTCATCTCGCGATTATAATTTTTAGATTGTTCTAGAACATAGAAGAATAAAATGGTTTCGAAGAAGGTCTAATAACAATTTGATATTTATGCAACCTAAAACTCGTAGCTGCAGCAATAAATTAAAAAAAAACTTAGGCTTGTGATTATCTGACATTACAAAAGTGAGCAAAGATTGAAAAAAATAAAATCTACAGAAAAACTTAAATAACAGCAATTACAAGGTAAAAAGTATGCAAAGCCTCCACGTAATGGCCAAGCAGTGACTTGGAAAGAAGGTATGTCTGAATTTCAGATTATAACAGACACAAACATTACATTATTCAAAAGTGTTCCTTAGTTTTTTTCAATTTCCCATGTCATGGCAATTTCATTCAACTGTCCAATAATTACCGTTCTGATTTGTATACAGGGTGTAAAAACCACCTCATCACGAAGCCGTCAACCAAGCATTCTGTACATCTAAAACTAAGTAACTTTACGCAACAATTATTGCTGGGCATCAACTTTTTTTTTTTGGAGTGAAACATCTTGTTTTGTGGTAGAACTCAATGTAAAACACTTAAAACATTGTGCTGATGGATGAATAGTACGTGGGTCGTAGAGGTGTTTCAAAATGTTACAATAAAAACTTGTATGTGTCACCGTAAGATTGTCAAATACGTTATATTGTAATATCTCTAGCGATATTGTAAAGTCTCGAATTATTGTCAAATGAACATACTGCTTACAACAAAACGCATTATTTTTCGTGAAATGCATGCGATGGTAGTCAACTTACGCGGTGTGGAGGGAAGGAGGGGTCCCCCTTGCCCAGTGGCACAACTCTCATGAAAATATAATGCACCATTCCTGAGAAATACCGATTAATATAACAAAACCTTAAAACACTTTAAATTCCCCCTAAAAGGCCCCTATTTCCGAGTTCAGGGTTTAAAGGAACCTAACTAACCTAACGGGGGGGTGTCCCAAGTCCAGATTATGGGGGCAGAGATACTTCCGTATGTTCAGTTGACAATAATTCGCGACATTACAATATCGCGAGAAAAAACACGTTATATTGTAATATAACGTGTTTGACAATTTTACGGTGACATATGTAAAAAAAAAAGTGTCAAAAAGTGGTAACCCCCCTCTATCTCCGTAACTAGAAGGCTCCCAGGGCATGGTGCGGATCAAAAATATGATCGCAATGACGGAGAGAATGCCTGTCGCCTTCGTTAAGGGTTTTTTTCACCCTTTTTAGGGAATATTTATGCCGGTAATCAAGGTCCTACAAATAATTTCTCTGTCATTTATTAAATTATAATTATATAAGTTAAACCATTAAAATTTAATTCGTAATCAAGTATTAAAATATTGAGCGAAAATATTCCGCATGAAATACGGAAAAAGTGGTTTGCATTCCACCGGAAATGTGGGACATAATGTGGAGTGTCGGCAAAAACAATTCCGTAGAGTATCTGTTGACTGTTTCTAGTGAACTCGTTGTTATTTTACTTTGTCAAAAACACGCAGTGCTAGCAATTAACATTTTTTTGTTAATTGCTAGCACTGCGTGTGTTTGAATCTAGGTAGGTACTAGGTACTTAAATCATGTAGGTATACATACCAACCTATGTAAAAAGATATAGTTTTTGACTTATTATTGTTCAATAAATACTGACTACGTTATAAAATAACTCTATGAATCTAAAAACACATATTAAAATCCTTTAAAATAATTGTCATATATACGTTTATTTCTTATCTCCATAAAAACAAGTGTCCCGAAATATCTGCACTCTCGATCCAGTTAACATTTACTTCTGATATCCCCTTATCCCGAATTCCTCGTCTTTTACACCCTAAAGATCCGGCCGGTTGTTATCTCAAAATCTTTTGTTCTTGTCACGGACAGCCGCATACATATTCCGACTCCCCGCCGTCGCCTATTTCCATATCCCTCAAATATATCATTGCGTCCGGAATATTTTATGCTGTCAGTATCTAACCGGCGTTTTGTGGTAATGTCTTCGTTTGATCTATAGCAGTCAAGAACACTCGTGGTCTAAATATCTTGCCATTATGTATATTGTGGCCACATTAAGACGTAACGTCGCAGAAGGGAGCCACTTAGCGTTTTTTCCCGCGTAATCACAAGCCAGATTGCTCTGTCGCGAAACATAATGCCACATCGGGCAGGAAATTTGGTAAAATTATAGACGAACATTTATTTCTCCAGTCGAAATATCGAATATGGTACCGACTTCCTTTTACTAAAAGTCCGATGGCATTACCCGGCAAATGGCGCCTCGTTTGTGCTTAATTCGTACATTTGTTTGTGCAATCTTTTTTCAACGAGACATGAGGGCAAAAATAATTGAAACGACCATTTTTCTACGTACGGAAAATTAGCGCCGAGATTGTTCTTTGTTGAATTTAATTGGATCAGATTATAGACAATGAGTGACATTTTTGCGTGGCGCGGCACGTATGTACGTAATAACCGGATGACGGGGGAAAAGTGAAATATAAAAGCGTAATAAAGTAGGGGAACGAAGTGCAAAGAATTTTGTATGAATTACAAATGAATTTTCTGGAGTCGTTCAAAAACTCGCACAGCGAAATCTCCTTCCGCGGCTACTTCGTTAAATAATGTAAGGAACTGTGGAGGTGCGCGAATTGCGGGAACCGACTCGAACAAAACGCGCTGGAGCCGCTTGAATTTGCAATTTCAAGGCGTTTCGTTCTCTCACAATTTGCTTATACCGAGCCCCGCGTTGGGCGCCATTCCATGTAATTCGGTCCGCAGCCGCACTAAAGTTAAGTAATCGCACACCGTCGCGCGCGCTCCCAGGACCTCCTTATTTTTTTGGCATCGTTTCAAATTAAAAGCGATAAGAGTGAGCCTGCTCCTCTTACAGACCCCCTTGGCACGTCGAAACAAAGCCTCTACTTACAGCATACACAATTTATCACCCTTTGTTGGAAGAGCGTCAGAACTGTCGGCTGTAACTATACAATGAAATTAACAACTAATGACGTTTGCCGCTTTCCCTCTCTTTATACTGTTCCAATATATTTTCGGTTCATTTCACAAGCGAATTTGAACTCATCCGCACATAATGCGACATCGGAGTTGAAACTAAATTAATATACAAAATTTTATGAGCAATAATACGAACTAAAACGGCGTCCTCAATGGAGGTCGAGCTCGCCTTTCATTTTCTCTTCAATAATGAACAAGTGCTGACCCCAGCAAGCTGCGCGAAATTTAATTTTAATACGGCGCTGGCCACTATCTCGGCGACGTCGCCTAACAAAACACGCCTGACTCGCGGAGATTAGAACGCGCTTACAACATGTTTGTCTACGGCTAATGTTTTTGACGCCATTATACCTACGTGTTAGGATACATTAATCTTAAATTGTATACATTACTAACTTCAAATTCTCGTATAAAGGGCGGTCGGATGGCGAGCCATTACTAACGAAATTATAATAGAACATCCAACATTCTTCGGCGTGTACAATTGGGTCGAAATTCGCTGCAATTTCATGAATTGTCGTCGGCAGTTATTATTCGGCGTGTAAGCGGGAATTTGTCTCTTCAGGACATAGCTGGTTTTGTCCTGGAGTTTCCCGTAAATTCGCATGGTTCGCTGGTTCCTTTGAAAAGTCGCGGTTGGTTTTACGCTTTTGGCGGTATTGTTCGTGGCGTTTTGACTTTGAATTTTAACCATCCTTGTTCACAAATTGCGGTGAGATGAATAATGTTTTGCTGTGCAGTTTGCGCTTGAGTAGTAATTGTGCATTTTGGTTGGAGTTAGTTTCGATTGGCTTGTGATCTCATCTGTCTTAAACAGTTCTTGGATCAAAGAACCCTAACTTAAGTTTAGGTTCTCATGTTGAGTTATGCTCATTATTTACTCTGTTGGCAACAGAACGTTTAATTTCAACAATCGTGACTTAATCCTAAAAAATCTTTTCTTAATTAAACGCCTGCATAAAATCAAGTTGTAAACCGACTGTGGTAAAAAAAGATTCGAGGAATCTGCCCCAGTTTTTGCCCTTAGCAGATCTTGAGTGGAAATAACCGTGTACAGATGCATTCGACGTGCTTAATCTTTTAAATCCTGTTGAGATCTCTTCCCCATTGCTTGCTCAGAACACCGGAATGCAGGGCAAACCATTTTGAAACCAAAATATGAGAAGAATTTTGTCTGCACGTTTGAGTGGGAATTGGGAAATATTGACTTTTACGTTAAAATATTTAGTTTGGAACTGAAATTTGAAAGTGTTACTGTACATTTCTTTAAATATGGTAGCTGTATTTATAGTTCTATCATTGTCGAAATTTCAAATTCGTACTTAAAAAGAAATCGAGATTTCTTCGATCAGTAAGTTTTGGATTAGATTCTAAAACAGACTGAGAAAAACCACTAACTATCATATTGTACAACTGCTGACACTGATACTGCAGCTCTAACAGCAATAATTCTGTATATCTCTCTCTAACACACATGAAACCATGTGAAAAAGAAAGAGACAAAAACAAAAACGTATCAGCTGTTTATGATATAAAACTCTCAAAAGGAATCGGGTTACATTGCTCGCAGACGTCGAGTTAACGACCTCAGAATGTTATTAAACTTGACAATTTATTTCTATACGTGTCAAGTACTCGCGACATCATATTGGTGCTTTAGAAAGCCTGTGCTCAACTTGAGTTAGTGTTATGACTGGAATGATCTTGTGATATGATCCCTTATAACAATTTTGAAAACAAAATTCTTGGTTTTTGAGAGAACTGCTGTATCTAAAGGTTCAGTCAAACAGGTAGGGACTGGCTGCGGTCACCAGACATGTGTGACTTCAGTACTCATCGATACAGAGTTGAATTCATCATCATCATCATCAGCCTATAATGTTCCCACTGCTGGGACACGGCCTCCTCTCAATGAGAGGGAATGAGCTATAATCTACCACGCGAGCCCAGTGCGGATTGGTAGATGTCACATGTCTTCGAATTTTTGGTTCTAGGACATGGCGGTTTCCTCACGATGTTTTCCTTCACCGTTTTGAGAGCAGCGGTGATGAAATAAATTACACAAAGTAATGCGCCTGTCTGGGTTCGAACCCACGACTTACCTACTGTTCGTAAGTCGGGGCCGCCACCACTGGGCCACCGCTGCTGAGTTGAAGTGTTGCCACGTATTCAGAATGTCATGGTATGCCTTTGTGGCTCGGTGACTCTTCCGACACTTATATCTTCTCCTTCCATTAAAATATTCAGCCTATCATCATCATCATTTCAGCCGAAATACGTCTACTGTTAGACGGCCTCCCCAAGTGTCGCCACATCGACCGGTCCCGTGCGTTTCGCATTCAGCGGATTCCCGTAACCTTCACCAGGTCATCGGTCTACCTTGTGGAAGGTCTTTCAACGCAACCTCATCTGGCTCACGGTTTGGAAAAAATCTGGTCTTGTGACTTTCATATCTTTAAAATGCAGACAATGTGCAATTGCGAAAATTGAGTATCTGTGCACCGATAATTTTTTTAGTCTTCAAAAAGTTCAAATGAGCTGGACACAAAACTCAGCCACGCAAACTGGCTATGTATGATCAACTGACGTATCTGTGTTGGCGGAACACAGATATAGTCAGTTGATCATAGCCAGATGGAAGGTGGAACGTTGTCTGTTGAGAGAAGCTGCATACGCACTTGATATCTGAGTCGTCCATTGCTCAAGTCAACTTGGATTCGAAGCTAGTGAGAAGCGATCGGAAACAAGAAGTCATATTCCTAAAAATTCAAATATCAATCAGATACCAATCCGCTATCATTAAATTCTAAACTAAAAAGACTATTTTCATTTGACATGAACAAATCTGATTGTCTTTGTACTGAAGCCTGCCTTGTCGACTGGAGCAAATTGTACTAAATCAAAGCCTTGGTTCGGGTTTTCTGTCTAGTCTTCTAGATAGTATAATTGCTTTGTCTGAGAATTTTATCCGCGCTTCCCATCGGTATTGGTCTGTTCTTTGTGAAGTTCGTTAGTTAAACTAGGTCCTTTTAATTGTGTTAGTAATTTAATGGGAGTTAACATTTAAGCTTCTAAATATAATTTTTAATAAGGTGATTGAAGCAAACCCATGGAAAGTGGCAGAAATTACAGCGAAAAATGGGTCTTAGAAATATCTCTCAGGCTCAGTGATGGTTTCCTCACGATGTCTTCATCGAAGCAATTGATAATTACAACACGCACCTGAATCCAAAAAATCAGAGGTGTGAGCCTTGGGTTCGAACTTGAGACTTATTGGTTTAAAGAAATTTATTTCTCAAAAGAACATTCATAGTTTACTAAAACATGAGAAACTAAGCATAAAAAAACTTAAGTAGTAAATTACCTTTTACTTGAAAACATCTTGACTTGAAAGATGAGTGATTTGTGATGTATGTGTATTGTTGGTGTCCGTAATCGAATCATTTTGAAGCATAATTAGATTCCAATAAAATATGAAGAACAAGTAATTTAATTTTGTCTGTGGCCTGAACAGCACAAAATACAAGGTTATAAAACTACAACCTCTCTTCTGGCATTAACGGGTAAACCACCATATTTTCGTCGGAAAGTTAATAAAAAAAAATCCCAATGCCCTTCAGCCTTCTAATTCAGAACACTGTTTATAGTATAACAAATAAACAAAAAAAAAACATCTTCATAATGTCAGCAGCAATAAACATCTATTATACTATAACAAGTAAACAAAACAAACAAGCAACGAGATAACTGCTTCATTTCCCGCGTAATATGAAAAATTCTATTGAAAACATTTTCATTGTGTACTCTGGTTATGTTACAATTCCACTATAAGCCCGAATAAAGTGGAATCGGCGTATTTAATGTGAATACATGTTATTTCCCACTCGTTTCGTGCTGATACGTTTTTACCACAATTGTTTTAATTTTTAAACGATTTTTAATGATTTTGTGAAGAAAATAAAATGGCTCGTATTTAATTTTCAGTGAATTGTATTTTAAGTATACCTAGCCAGGTAATCCATACTCATCCTCCTGCAATAAGGGAAGGAATTAAAGGCCAGGAGTTCACATAATATATAATCATATCAATTATCTTTCTAACTCAAAATGTTACCAATAAAGATCCATGTTTGTTGGTAACATTTTGTGTTAACAAAAGCAAAATACGATTATGGAATGACAATGTTTAAAAAAAACTGTAATACGAAAGCGGGCAAAGGAAGCACATTTAAAATGCCACTTGGATTTAGAATCCCTAACTCTGCTTCGTTGACGCAATTAATTTTATATTAACGTCAAACGACATCTGGAGTACTTTCGAGAAAGTTTAAAATGTATGTGCCACAAGTAGATTCTATATAACTATAACCATTAAAAAAAACGTTGTTGAAAAAATAGTACACTTTTATTATGTTAAAACTCCAATAGCTCGAATCAGATTAGTCATTTACAGGTCGGTGTGATGGTTTCAGTTCAATTATCGCCTGTTGCACTTTTGACCTTGAACCCATTTTATTTCTAATACAATTTTGGTAACATAGAATATGCTTTTTCGTTCGTTTCGTTATTAGCTTAATTGGGCTATAACAGTACATAGCACCACAAAACTCCTATTTTGTAACTGATGTATTTTGATCTTCATACATTTGACAGTTGTTAAGTAATCAGTGGCCCATAAGTCCAGTCTTACCTTGTGGAATCTTATTAACCAGCACTTTATGGGTTGTGGAGGTCAGATATTCAGCTGCATCTGGTTGGACTGGATGCCGACCCCAACATCGTTGGTAAAAGGCTGATCAAATGGTGATTAGCTAAATTGTATGATTTGAAATGTGTAACATTGCCTGAAAAACTCTAATCAATGTTACAGTATAAACAATCAGTTGCCCAGTTTCAAGCATGGCCATTTTTTGTCCCAAAAAATCTCGTTACCCAAATTGCATGAAACACTGAAATTATTCCTCGAAATACCTGCTGGACTGAGTACATAAAGTAAATGAAGTGTACACATTCGCTGTTTAAAGAGGCTGCCATAAAAAAGGTTTCAGACGAAAGTAAATAATGTCTCTTTAATTAATGAACAATGAAATTAACTTTTTTGGATCATTTCATGTAGCTCGGTTTTGGTTGAAAGAGATGACCATCTGGCTTCACAAGGATTTTTTGGCGTGTGGCTAAAATCGAAACCAAAGTTGCCATCTATGTTTTATCATACACTAGCTTCTGCCCGCGACTTCGTTCGCGTGATGTTATATAGCCAATAGATTTCTTCGATAAATGGACTATCCAACGCAAAAATATTTTTTCTATTCGAGCCGGTAGTTCCTGAGATTAGCGCGTTCAACCAACCAAACAAACAAACTCTTCTACTTTATAATATTAGTATAGATTTTCAGAAATGTGCCTGTGACTGTCTCGTTAGTCTAGTGGTCACAAGCGCACTACTGTGCATGAGGTCTGCGTTCGATTTTCAAGTCGGGCAAAGTATTATTGTGTTTTTCTATCAGAAATTACTCAATACTAGATGTGGAGTCTGGTTTTCTGCCCGATAAATAGCAATACGCTCGCCCCTAATTCCATAACTAGTGACATGTGGGTTTACTATTCGATACACCTCTGGCTGACCCTATTGCCAGCAGGCGTGTTGATAACTTTGCAAAGTCAAATTATGCTTGTGACATTGTAACTAGGTACATTGTGACTGGTAATTAACATTAAAGCGTATACTTAGGCTTCTTCACATGGCAGTACCTATATTATAACACAAGGCTTCAGTTACCTAATACTCGCATGACTACGCCTATAATGCTCGTCAAAGCCACATCTAAAACGGACATTCTTCAAAGATTTTTCCAAAAGCACCACACCGCTTTAAAAAATTAGTGACGATAATATAATTTTAACACGCAAAAGAAATCTTCAACCCAGCAACTCTAAATGAACCTCTATTATTCATGTGTGCAAAATTTCGTACGGCGCTAAGTAAATTAAATCTTTTAAATCTATAAATATTCGGAATTTTCATCATCTTTCGTTCAATGTGACATTGGGCCGACTTTTTGACTGCCAACGACATTGTCAGGTATTCAATTTGCTGTGCCCACAATCTTCTCGACCGATCTCTTATTTCCGCTGTATTATAATTCGATTACTGAAAAGGACGTGGCCATAATTTATGTACGTACTTGTGAAATTATGTATTACTGAAATGTAGATCAACCTCACCATGTGTAGGTATATAAATCATTCGTTTAGGCCCGGGCAAAGCTGCTAGCTTATATTTAGCAGGAGGAGTCGTTTAAGATTAGTGGTCCGTATGTAAGTACTGTTGTATAAGTTAAAGGTTACCTATTTAATTTGTAGTAGTAGTAAGTTACGAATTACGTATCTTACTACCCATCATCTGCCTAACCTTTTCTCAACTAAGTTGGGATCAGCTTCCAGTTTCACCGTATGCAGATGAATGCTAGTATTTTACATGGAGCGACTGCCTATCTGACCTCATCAACCCAGTTAGTACCTACTGCGTAATACGATACCCCTTGGTAAGACTGGTTGTCAGACTTTTTGCCACTGACTACCTGTGACGACTGTCAAAGACTTACAAATGACAGCCGGGACTTTACTTGATTACTTTACTCGGTGTATAACAGGTGATCACCTATCCACAGACAAAGAATCACCCTCCTCATACTTCTCAAGTGCCCCGACTAGAATGAAAAGCCACGTCTGGAAAGTATCTTGTCTATATCCAGAAACACAGATCGGTTTGTGTAGTACCTTGCCTAAAATAAACAATGGTTTTTTTTTTAATAAGGCCTACAGAGGTTAGACTAATAAATACATATAACCTAGAACCTTTGTCTATTAGAACCAACCAATATGCGCCACACGTAATTTTGACTGCCAAAGTTGGTTGTTGCTAGGCATCAAACTGTACCTTGAATACTAATACCTAGTGTTTATAATTTGCCGACCGAGCGCGTACCTCAGGTTCTGCTTACCTCATATGGGTAAGCGGATGTCTACGGGAATGGATAGAAAGTAAACAATCGGATCAGTAACTGTTTTTAATGGTTCGTATCCTATTAATGCTTTCAAGTTACCGCTTTTCTTCCAAGAACGATTTTAATTATCACTAACATTTTTAAAACTAAGTCCTCCGCTGCGTCAGTTGTTCGCGATAAACTCAAAAACTGCTGCACCGAGTTTCATGCTGTTTTCACCATTAGATAGAGTGATTCTCGGGAAAGGTTTTAGTATCCTATTTGTACGCGGGCAAACCCGCGGGCATCAGATAGTTTTTCCTATATGAAAAGCTTCACGAAAATTTCTAGTTGGGAAATGAGTTGTCTCCGGTTTATTATCATAATATAAGATGAGACAACACTTTCTTGCCTACGTTAGGTAAACTTTATCTTGAAATTTTTGTATATCGCACAAAAATTATCCTAAGCATGTCGTCTTGCGATAAGTCTACGGTCTAAGATTAAAATGGGACTGGGTCGGATGGACATTTCTATAATGGACCAGGAAAGATGGGCTAGAATCGTCACACAGTGGGTGTCTGAGACGGTCGTCGATACCGAGGCAGTCCCAAGAGACGCTGGCGTGATGATCCTGAGTGACTAGCCAGAGAAAGCAAAACACCGGATGAGTTGGAAAGGTATGGAGAGGTCTTTATCTAGCCGTGGAACAGAACAGGCTAATAAAAAATGTCGTCTTGTTTGTCCATAAAAAAAACAAGCACGAATTATAAATTGTAATGCTATTGACTGCACAATCGGGACCGATTAAATAATCTAGACTAAAATCATTACATCAAATATGTGTCCCTACTGCTGCAGTCAATATTTTCCGTATATACATGAACCTTGAAAATATAACACTCATTTTCAGGCGACTCGAATGGCGTAGTGGTAGTGAAGCTGCCTTGCGTTCATAGAGTTCGAATCCCGGTAGGAGCAAATGTTTGTGTGATGAGCATGGACATTTGTTTCCGAGTCATGGATGTTTGTATGTATAATAAGTATGTATTTACAAACAAAAAAGTATATATGTAGTATATCAACTATCTGGTGTCCACGACACAAGCCTTGCTTAGTGTGGCACTAGATGGCGCTGTGTGTTTAATGTCCAGCGATATTTATTTATTTATTTTTTGGGCAGTCGTGTAAAAAGGTTGAATTTCCCAAAATCTCTAAAAATGTTTGCAATCATGTCGGCCTCTTCCAAGCTGTGCCACAAAGCTCAGCAAGTTCTACATCCATTGTGACCCAGTCACATTTTCAATGACATCGGTCAATGTACCCACCTGGGGTTCGCCACCCTTGCCGATATTCGGTCTCTAAAATTGTTTCATTTGCTCGTAAAAAATAGCAAAATTTAAGGTCTAATTTGGCCCCAAATAATTAACGGTGTATAAAAACTATTAACGAAGCCGAACGGCACTTGTTTCTCGCAACATTTCGATCGTTATTTTGTTCTACATCATATCTAGTTAAGGAGATATTGGTGGTCAAACTTCCAACTTTTTGACAAGTTTTTTTTTTAAATACAAGTTTTTAGTATAAGATTTTTACTTTAAGCACCTTCACGACCCCCGTAATATTTAATCAGCATAATGTTTTCAGTGAGTGACATTGAGTGCTACCACAAAACATGATTATTAACCCAAAAAAAAGGTGTGCGTACGCGCAGCGGAATGTTGTTGAATTTAAAGATTTTAATTATGCAGATATTTAGTGTATGACGTCGTATAATTGTGTATGGTAAAAAAAAAATTGTGCACGCAACCATTGTGGAGAAATTCACCAAAAACTGATTCCGCTGGGCGAACGTTGTCCTGGCGGAACTTTTTTTAATCCATAGACTTTAGAAGAAAAGAGATGTGTCCAAAAATTAGTGTGTATTTGTGTGTAATTGTGTATGTATGAATAAAACTAATGCATTCATAAACTTCGGAGAAATTCAAGTTTCCGCTACGCGAACGTTTGGCCATTAGCTAGTTTTCATATAAAGCGCTTACATAGAGAGCTGTAGATTTTTACATACGTTGCTTTGAATTTGTTTATATATTTTTTTAAAACAGATTTAGAAAAAATCGTAGGGCTTAAAAGATAAAAATATAAACGTAAAATACGCTTATTAGGTCTTAGTTCTTGAAGTATGCACTTTGGGGTCTAGATTTTCACGTTTATATAAACCTTGTAAGTGTCTGCAACATGTTGCCAAGTATCAATGATGTTCCGTTAGTAACTAAAGAGTTATAGGACAAATTTACCATGAATAGATCACTGTTTACAAAGCAGTCAAATATCACGACGTTCTAAATGAATTGCATGGTAAAATGTATGCCAATAATTAGTGTATTCATTCAACTATTCACATGCAAAATTTCATGTCATTAAATTCAGTAATTAAAGAAAAACAGTTATAATACTGACGAAGCATCGAAAACCTACATAACCCGACCAAGTTCGGATGGCTACAAAAAAGCGGCCGTGCCATATATCTAAGAAACGTTCTTAACCTTCCAATATAGTATTTATTAATATGGTACAGTTGCGTACACAAGCGTTAGGAAAAAATAAAACAATTGCATTTCTTGAATGAAAAATATTTTTTTAATAATAACGCCACTATCTACGATAAAAACAAATCTTCAATTAACAAGTACTTCTCTATTTAAATATCCGCGTACAAAAATATTTTTAATTACATATAATACTTAATTATGTAATTATAATAACGTTAACAAACGCTTGCAATGACAGCAATAGACTTAAATGTGTTTTAACTAAAATAGATTATGAACTAGCTTTTGCCCGCGACTTCGTTCGCGTGGATGACGAAACTTAGGGTAAGTATAATATTTCAAGCTTCAATAAAAATTTTCCTACCTACCTACCTACTTTCTGTCATAGTCAAATACATTTAAAAAAGTAGGTGTACAAAAATAAATGACCTATAAATTATATCGAGACAACAATTGTGTTATCACCTATACCAATTCAATACCGGTATTATATTGTAAATTTTGGGATGTTACCTAAATATATTGCACGGCCGCTTTTTTGTAGCCATCCGAACTTGGTCGGGTTATGTAGGTTTTCGATGCTTCGTCAGTATTATAACTGTTTTTCTTTAATTACTGAATTTAATGACATGAAATTTTGCATAAGAATAGTTGAATGAATACACTAATTATTGACATACATATTACCATGCAATTCCTTCAGAACGTCGTGATATTTGACTGCTTTGTAAACAGTGGTCTGTTCATGGTAAATTTGTCCTATAACTCTTTAGTAACTAACGGAACATCATTGATACTTGGCAACATGTTGCAGACACTTACAAGGTTTATATAAACGTGAAAATCTAGACCCCAAAGTGCATACTTTAAGAACTAAGACCTAATAAGAGTATTTTACGTTTATATTTTTACCTTTTAAGCCCTACGATTTTTTCTAAATCTGTTTTAAAAAAATATATAAACAAATTCAAAGCAACGTATGTAAAAATCTACAGCTCTCTATGTAAGCGCTTTATATGAAAACTAGCTAATGGCCAAACGTTCGCGTAGCGGAAACTTGAATTTCTCCGAAGTTTATGAATGCACTAGTTTTATTCATACATACACAATTACACACAAATACACACTAATTTTTGGACACATCTCTTTTCTTCTAAAGTCTATGGATTAAAAAAAGTTCCGCCAGGACAACGTTCGCCCAGCGGAATCAGTTTTTGGTGAATTTCTCCGCAATGGTTGCGTGCACAAATTTTTTTTTACCATACACAATTATACGACGTCATACACTAAATAACTGCATAATTAAAATCTTTAAATTCAACAACATTCCGCTGCGCGTACGCACACAAAAAAAAGTCGTTTCTGAGCAATACGTTTTGCGTAAAGTTACTTTGATGTACAGAATGCTTGGTCGACGGCTTCGTGATGAGGTGGTTTACACCCTGTATACCTAAATAACGCGAGTCTCACAGTCCGTATGAAAACCAAGCGTGCTATAACGTCTTAAGCACTATTTAGTTACTACACAAAATTGACTTCGTTTTTGTTCTGAGTTGTAACGTTGTTGGTGTCGTCGTTATTAGAACAAATTAACTTGCTGCGGGCACGCGAAATAGATGCTCCTGCTTTAACTAGGTATATCTATATCTGTGAATTTACAACAGAATCAGAAGAAATGAATATCATTGATCAGCAAATATTCTTTCTATCTACAACCATTATTCATGGATAGAGATATCTAAAAGACCAAGACGCAGATTTTTTATTACATTTCACAAGTGCTAATGACTCACAATCAGCCGCTGTTGAAGAAATGCTTACGCAGTCCCGATTCGTGCGTCAATTTATGGCCTGTGGAAGTGTATGTTACTGGCAAGCGTAATTAATTACCATCGGCTCAGCAGTTTGGTGTCACTTGCGAGACTTCGCGATTATAAACGGTTCGCTTCATTTTGTATGTAGAGAAGTATATCTATGTTATGTAGGTATGTGTGGTGCTATAGCAATGTTTGATGAACTGTGAATGCCAAAGCCAGGGTGTTGTCTTTGAGTTGAGTAGGTTTGGCTCTATTTAGTGGGGTTTTGCGAAGTATACATATGGCTCTAGGTTTAAACGTCATTTACAGGCGTATTAGCAGATGTAAATTGACAGTAAAATTAGTCACCATCGTCTGCCTAGCCTTTTCTCAAGTATGATGAGATCAGATTCCAGTCTAATCGGATGCAGCTGTACATATACGGCCTATCTGACCTCCACGTCCACAATCTAGTTAGTATGGGCCTTGTTCTTCAGCTTCGTTTTTCTTTCAACATTTTTAAATTTCGTTGATATTTGCTGCGTGAGAATGTGACTCATAGACAGAGACACTTTTACATCCCTTTTGATCGCACCTTAATAAAATTTGATCGCACCTTAATAAAATTTGGAAAAGAGATAGATTATATCCTAAAGAAGGACAGAAGCTACTTTTTTCTTTCTCACACTTCAAAATGTCCATGCGAACACAACAGCTAATTTATAATAAGATAATTGTAAGAATACAATCCAAGGCAAAGATTACCTGCAATGTTGTATTTGTAAACAACGGTTCGACTTGCTGTGTTCCAACGTACCCGAGAAGCAATTCAAAACAATGGGTATAGCTAAAAAAGCGACTTGGAGATGTCCTGACTGTCAGAGCAAACAACCGAAGACAAACAACACGGATACGCCAGTCCGATCAGCAGCTGTACGAGGCGACTGCTCCAACAACAACATTACAGATCAGCAACATAACAGCTCACCTACCGAATCCAACGTGACTGTCCGCAATAAACAGATAAGGCAGAGCAGCCCCCCTGAGAGTCCAATTAACGACGACACCATTTTAGAAATTTCAAAAGGTTCCCTCAGGCAAATTATAAAGCAAGAGATTGCCTGCGCGCTTAAAGACGTTGTAGATGACCAGTTTAAGCAAATCAGCGAGCTAATAACCGACTTTCGGGCTTCCCTTGACTTTTTTAACGAAAAGTATGAAGAAATGAAACTATCACTGGAAGAAAAATCTTCCAGAATTCAAGTACTTGAGAGAGATAACATACAGTTACAAACGTCAATCCACGATATAAATCGACGCCTAAACCTTATGGAACAGAATTCCAGAGCCACCAACCTCGAAATTCAAAATGTTCCCGAAAACCGCTCAGAAAACTTGCTTACCACGGTGTTACAACTAGGCAAAATTACTAATAGTGAAATCTTGGAAGCCGACATAGCTCATTTTACCAGGATCGCAAAAAAGGATACCCAGACGACTCGGCCTAGATCTATTCTTGTTAAATTCAACAACCCACGTTTGCGAGATACATTTCTAGCGGCTGCTATAACGTACAACAAGAACAATACTAATAATAAGTTGAATACGAGTCATATTGGTATCGCCACTGAGAATCCAAATCCGATTTACGTGGTGGAACACTTGTCGGCAGAAAACAAGGCATTGCACGCGGCGAGCAGACTTCGTGGCAAAGCACTTGGGTATAAGTTTGTTTGGGTGCGAAACGGAAGAATATTCATGAAGAAGAATGAACAAGCTGAACGTATTGTTGTCACGAACCAGGAGCAACTTAAGTCATTAACGTGAACATGTTAGGATAAAATAATTTTTAACTTAAAAATAATTTTTAATAAAATAATTTTTAACTTTAATTAGCCTCATTCGATAGTTCACTTCGGATTTATTATCAAAATGTACGTGGCCTTAAAACGAAACTTAATATTTTTTACCATAACATGTCTTTACAAGATTACGATATAATTGTGCTTACGGAGACTTGGCTGAACGGTGGTGTTTATGACGCCGAGTTGTTTGACGACAGGTATGATATTTATAGACGGGACCGTGAATCTAGTCGATATAGTGCGCGCAAGGATGGTGGTGGCGTTTTGATAGCGATCTCCAAGAAGTTAAAGTCGTGTCGACTACCACACCTGGAGAGTTCTTGTGAGGATTTGTGGGTCAATATTGAAACAGTCCCGCGTGGCTCAAAAGCACATAAATTCCGTATCTGCGGCGTCTACCTACCCCCGCCAGTAACTGCTGATGTTATGCAAATTTTCTGCAATTCTGCACAGGGTGCTCTTGACCGCGGTGATTACACTCTTATCCTAGGGGACTTTAACCTCAGTAACGTATTTTGGAAAATCGGTGAGCAAAACATAGGTCATGCGCAACCATCTCATACTGGTAATAGCGAGGTGATTAAATGCTTTCTGGACTTTATCTCTTTAAATGCTTTAGAACAGTATAATTACTTACCAAATGCAAAATCTAAAACACTAGATCTGGCCCTCTGTAATACTACGTTACTTAATCTTAGCCGTTGCACCTGTCATTTGGTTCCGGAAGATCCCCTGCACCCATCATTTGAATTCTCTGCATTTTTATCCATTACCTCAAACCATCTTCAAGTTAAGCCAACACGAAAACCTGACTTCTTTAAAGCTGACTACGATAATATCACGATGGCACTAAATTCTGTAGACTGGGAAAAAGAGTTTGAAGGTCAACTCACAACTGACGATATGAACGATATATTTTACAAGGTACTGCACCGCGTCATAAAACAATATGTCCCCATGAAAATAATATCGACTAATAAATATCCACAATGGTATTCTCGAGAACTTATACGTCTACTGAAAGAAAAAAATAAATATAGAATTAAAATTAATAAGTACAAAAATCCGCTAGACATCGTGTCATTTGACACACTGCGTGCAAGATGTAGTAGGCTTATGGAAGTTTGTTACAAAACCTACATGGTCAGAATGGAAGAAGCGCTTGCCAAAGATCCAAAAACGTTCTGGACTTTTATTAAGAATAAGAATAAAAACAAGAGTACTTACCCTGCGGAAATGTGTCACGAGAACAGGACAGCATCAAGCGGACACGAAATCTGTAATTTGTTTGCCGAGAACTTTGCAGACGTCTACAATACTCCAACGACTGGCAATGCGTCCAACCACGTTGATAGCTGTCTTGCCTCGTCCGGATTCTGTAGACTAGAATTTGGCACTGAGGAAGTATTCCGATCCCTGAAAGACTTGGATGAACGTAAGGGTGCTGGAAGTGACGGTATTCCCCCCGTATTTATAAAAAGATGTGCCAAAGCACTAACTACACCGCTTACACTTATTTTTAATAAGTCAATGGCGGACGGCGTATTTCCAGAGAGGTGGAAGGAAGCTTTGGTAGTCCCTATTTTCAAATCTGGAGAAAAGCAACGAGTATCCAACTATCGACCCATCTCTATCTTAAACATATTTGGCAAAATACTTGAGAAGTTAGTTACCAAAAGCCTTAATGCCCATGTTAAACCAAGTATTACAAATCACCAACACGGTTTCATCAAGTCAAGGTCAACCTCGACAAACCTAATGTGTTATGTCTCAGCCATATCAGAGTCTCTTGATAAGAGAATCCCTGTAGACACAATATACACAGATTTTAGTAAGGCATTTGACAAGGTTGACCATAACATTCTACTTAAAAAACTGAACCAGTTCGGAATAAGTGGATCATTGCTCAAATGGTTCCATTCTTACCTCGTTGGTAGAAATTCAAAAGTAGTCATCAACGGTCACCATTCTGACACCTTCCCGGCAACTTCAGGAGTCCCGCAGGGCTCACACTTAGGACCTGTCCTCTTTAACATTTTTATTAATGACATTACGCTATGCTTCAAGCACTCTAGTTTCTACCTGTTTGCGGATGACGTCAAAATCATGAGACCAGTAGTGACCGACCTAGATGCCGCACTGTTACAGGCTGATCTCGATAGAATGGCGGATTGGTGTGGAGTAAACAGAATGACGCTTAATGTTGCCAAATGTTATTGTATGCAGTTTTCTCGTAATAAAACAGTGCAATCACACAATTACACACTGCATCAGCAAACACTGCAAAAGGTAGATGAAGTACGTGACCTGGGAATTGTGTTTGACAAGAAACTAAAATTTGATAGGCATATACTGACTATTACCTCAAAAGGGCTGAAAGTGCTAGGATTTGTCTTGCGCAATAGCAAATCATTTACTAGGGCGTCAACTAGGATTCATTTATATAACGCATTAGTTCGGCCACTCCTTGAATATAACAGCACCGTATGGAATCCTCACTACGATATTTACACCAAACGCTTGGAAAGTGTGCAAAGACGTTTTCTGTACCATCTGTGCTATAAAGACGGTCTAGCAAAAAATATCAAAAGCTACAACCTGAGACTACAGCATTATAAAATGTCCTCGTTATCAGATAGAAGACAAGTTCTAGATCTCACATTTCTTCACAAACTGTTCAATGGGGTTGTTGACTGTAGCGAGCTTCTTGGAAAACTGCAGATAAGTGCACCATCTCGCTTGCCGCGCAAATGTAACTATAACCTTTTCTATGTGCCGGGATCCAAAACAAACCTCGGACACTTTGCCGTCCTGCCAAGGCTCTGTAGGCGGTATAACGAAGTATCTAAGCGTAATGAAGTAGATATTACATGCAAATTGGCTAAGTTTAAAAAAGACTTATATGTCACAGTACCCAAGTCGTAATATTTTGTTGTTCTGGTATGATTATTGTTAACATCTATTTATTTTTAATACTTTTTTTTGTTATTATTCACTTTCGTTATTAGTATAGTTCATCTTTTATGTAATTCGCCTTGTTTCTTTTGTATATCTTTGTGTAATATGTTTTGATTTGTTTAGATAGTTGACCTTATCAAATTTACTGTACCTACCTAGATTATAAGTGAATGATGTGGTCTCCTATAATTGGAAGCGCACACTTGTATTTCCCCTGTTATCTATATAATATAATGTAATTGTGTTGTTTCTGTTGGAGATCCAATAAATAAATAAATAAATAAATAAATAATAAAGCCAGACACACAAAACCTATACCCATCGTTTTACTTGAAGGATTCCTCAAAGTAAACTTAGAAATGTGGCCAACCATACTATTTACGAATCCCGTGGCTTCCAACATGGTTGCCACCATTCCTGGTGCATCTTATTGTACCAGTTCCAACGTTGTTTTGCCTTTTTTGGCTTGAATATGTGTGTTAGTAAAAGTGGTTCTCTTCGCGGCATTCCCGATATCCCCATTGCAATGGTAAGTCGCCAGTGAAATGTACAGATACGTTTTACTTTCGACTTTATGGTTTTGAAGAAAAGATCTTGTTTTGTACAAAATCTGTGATTTTCGACCAGAGAGTGCTGTTAATAGACAAAAGAGTGTATTTCCAGTAGAACATCGTTTTTGAACCTGCTAAATAATATAACAAGCTTCTATCACTCGACCAAATTCAAAATTGAGGATTTGTAGTTTGGTGCCTTCAATGAAGTTCGTGTAATGAAAAATCTCTTCCGATATTTCGGAAGTAATTCTACCGTGTGCTCGTAATTCAGCTGTATCGTGTTAGAATAGAAGCAGACCCCACCATAGTTAAGAAAAATGTTTAATAAACGTCGACACATTCTTAACTACAAATTCCGGGAGAATATATTTTCTGCGACTTTTCATTAAGAAGATGAAAATAACTAGGTATGACTCCTGAGCAATCTACAGATCCATCGCACAAAGTGACACGAGGCGACAAACACTATTTTACTACTGAATTTAGTTTTAATCTTTTGGTCAACCCCGGATTTGTACCGGACCCCGGATTTGGACCTCGGGAATTAAACTCCGCCGAGCTGAAAACACGTGCAAAACATTAAAGAGGAATTAAAACATATTAACGAATTCCTGAACTCTATTCCGCAAATTGAGCCGAGTTTAATTATGATCAAAACGTTACACATATATACAGAAACTTCTATTTTAATGATCGTTACAGGACACTCGGCCTACAAACAACATAAAGTAATCTCAGGCCCTTTCATATATCACAACTTGTGACATTCCTAGCTAATAATTCAACTCAGAGAATGTTAGCGAAATAGTGTAATTAGGCACGACTGCCCGAAGTTAAACCCACACACCGTGGAAAGTTAAGGAACATACGGAGCAACGTAAACTGGCCACAACTCCATAATTGGTCAGATAACAATGATTTAAATGAACTTTTGTTTCACACTTCCCTTTTGATTCCAAACAATTTTGTAACATATTGTTCGCTTCTTTTTTATCTTTGAGAACTGTTCGTCGCTACAGAATACAAGCCGGATGCGTCGATCTTCTGCGTTAAGGTGATTACATGAGCTAAACGCGAGTTTTATTATTACTACAAGTATATGATTCACTGCTATAAACAAGACCAGAAAAGTATATGATATTCTTCAGGATATATGCTAGCATGATAGTGTTTCGAAAACATAATACATAATTTGACTCGATAAAAATAAAATCACGAACTTATCTTTCAAAATATCTTTCAAAAAATAAAAAACATACTAATATGCATGCGATCATTCTGATTTTTTGGCAAACATTTCTACAAACAATATATTAGCATAACAGTGTTTTAGTTTTTTAATCCAATCAATAGTTTTTTTTAAATCTAACAAAACCACTCATTTCGCGCTATTTGGCCCGTAGTGACTGACGTAACAACCACTTTGTAGTGCAAGCTGATTAGAACTTTATAGTAACAGCATTTCAAACGAAGTTTGAACCACCACAAATAGAGTTGCTAATTTAGCTCGTGTAATCGCCTTAAGCAATTCTTGCCAAAGTTGGCCATTGGTCTCAGTAAAACGTTGTTAGGTTGCCTAGATTAGTCCCATCCGTGGATGGGTGGGCACCCATTACATACCGAGCTTCCTCCATACCTCGGACAGCACGCCAAACGTTAGTCATGGGTGATGTCTTTTATTTGTAGATCTTTGACAGTTATCACAGGTAGTCACTGGCTCGAGTCGAACCACCAGAAATACCAAATGGTATCATATTACCCAGTACTTAAATACAGTCGGTTAGATAGGCAGTCGCACCATGTAAAATACTATTCACCTGCATCCGCTTAGACTGGAAACCGACCCCAGCACAGTTGGTAAAAGGCTAGGCAGATGATGATACAGTCGTTACGGTAACTGGGTTGTGTAGACCATGGAAGTCGCGCCATATAAAACAAAGAAACAAAGAAAGAAAGAAAGAAAAAGCATTTATTAGCCCGACAGGACAACACATAAATAAATAATAAAATGGTAAAATTGTGATTATAACACTAGTTTAAAGAAAACATAATGACAGAATAAAAAAAAGTAACGAAATCATAAGAAAAAACAAACAAAATACTAAACAGAATTTGTCTTAAAATTTTTGTCCTAAATTCGTTTGTGTGAAATACTGGTAATCAGTTGTGTGGTGTTCACTAGAAACACGAGTTAGGGTTTAGAATAAAACCACTTCATTATCAGTAAGTAGATGAACTACTTTAAGGGTAGGTGCACTACTGCCCGGGATAAGTGACTGATAAGTAGTGACGACTAGAGGACTACGATTTTTTTTTACACACAGCGCCATCTAGTGCCACTCTAATCAAGCCTTGTGTCGTGGACTCCAGGACCTCGATTCTGCTATTACCATAGTGTCAGAGTAGTCGATCATTGATTTCATAATGGTCAAGTTCTGTCAAATTTTGACAAGTTTGTTAATTCTACTAACATAATGGCGCCATTATGACTTTTCAATGGTCAACCACTGATAGTCCATCGAAAGACATGTCATAGAATGATAATCTCGTACATGAAATCTGGCATGAATAAATGTTCGCTTTTAGTAGTAGATTTAGAAAACCATTTGTACTAAAGGTTTTATAATAATGACAATACGATAATGCCATTAAAACACAATTTTATTAAGAGACCATTGACCGGCAAATGATCGACCATTGTGAATTTAGCAGATTCCGAACTTTAAACAAAATGACAATGGGATGAGAATGGAATCGTGTTGGAGTGACGAATTTATTAAAATAGCAGAATTGGGCCCCAGATGTTGATATACTACATAATTATATACTTTTTTGTTTGTAAATACATACTTATGATACATATAAACATCCATGACTCGGAAACAAAAATGTCCATGCTCATCACACAATCATTTGTGCCTGTCGGGATTCGAACCCAGGACCCTAAGAACCTAAGGCAGCCTCACTACCACTACGCCATTCGGGTCGACGATTAGAGGTCACTAGTCGAACGACGGAACCTTAGAGCTAACGCAACGTTTATTAGTATATCACAAGTTGCATCTAGTTAAACGAAGACGATGCTGGGTCGAAAATCTTTTCCTTAAACCTTATAGTATGCTAACCGCGTTTCTCCTATTAAAATGTATATTTATGTGGCAAAATTTTACTTGGAGCACTTAGGAAAATTTCTCCTCTTTTGTGAACTCACCAAGGCATAACAGTATGTAAACTGTACTTTTTAGCCCAAATTCAGTCTGTAAATGTACCTGCAAGCATTAATATGGAGAGAGTCTGTGACGATAAACGATTGTGTATTTAAATGCTTTAAGATATTAATGTAACGTCAAAAGTTCAAAGTTTTCTTGATTCAATTTTGTTTACTTAATAAATATTTCGTAAATGTAGATGTTTACATCCGTGTATCATTATACATATATCCACGTACTTAGGTACTTATTTATTTTCAATGTATGATATAGACCACATGTGTTTACTGTTACCTGCTGTTTTCATACCCAGTGCAAATAAAAACATGATTTAGGTCCATTATCCGTAGACCGTTATCTTTTCGGTGAACACGGACCTAAGTACATGACTACAGTTCGAATTCGTAGACGAATGCAACTTGGTCTGAAACAGAACACGGAGGTACCACAATGGAGGTGTTATTGTCAACATTTTTTATGCAAGCTAATTGTGTCACAGTTTATCATACTACAATACAAATGGCGTATAAAAAAGACACCTTTCTTCGTGTCAGAAGTCGTCGTGTGTGGCACAATTTCGACACCATGAATTTTTATTTCTACTGCTATCTCTCATCTCTCTCGTCAACACTACCGCTACCTACATTGAAAACTTTACGGCAAGCCCGTAAAAGTAACAAAGTAACAAAAGCATTTTTCCCTGAACCCAACCAAAAATTACACCTACTTAAACTCACAATGCATCTCAAAAACGCACACAACAATAGCCTTTTTTAAACAATAAACAATGAAAACGAGGTTTTTATTCCACCATAACAATAAAACGCACCTCGTTTCTTTACTTTTTTCTTTAAAAATTCAAGCATTAATCTGTACTGCTTGGCCCCTTACACTGGAAGCGTCGTAATGGTTGCATGCCTAATGATTCCCGAAGGCGAATTAGATTTAATTTTTGATTCTGTTTGTTTGACGGTAGTTGTTAAATATTCAGGTGTAACCGGGAACCCACCTATACAGGTTGGATTTTTGTGATTGGGAAGCATAGCGCTGAAGATCGACCATTTTTCACCTTTCTGTCCTAAACAATAAAGTTGAAAACTGATCGACCATCAGTGACAACGGTAGTAGAATTAACCGTTGTTGTTAATCGGAAACGGTCTAAGGAAACTATGCATAACTGAACGAATAGTTACTTTCTGAATTCACAGACTTTTAAAATATCGCACAGTCAGCTAAGAAAGTGACAATTAGGCCAGTTGATAAAATCAGGTGTAAAAATCCATCCTGTATAAGCCAGATATTGTTATGAATATTCTCCTTGAAGAACAGTTTCGTATTATGAGAAAGCAATTTGTATGAACAATGGTTTGTACGTGTTGATGAAATGGCCTGGTTGGGTTTGAATTCAGTTTGATTTATATCACTGAATTTATGCTTGTATGTTCTGAAGTTATGTAACTTAATAACTTTAAACCATAAATACATTTTAGTGTCCGACCGAAACTTCAGCTTGGTCTAGTCTTAAAAGCCACCTCCGGCTAAACCTTCGGCTTGGGCCAAAATGGACCGAAGTTTTGGCAAAATCTCCGGCTTCGGCCAGAATGGGCTGAATTTCTGGCCAAATCTTTGGCTTCGGTCAAAATCGGCCCAAGTTATGGCCGAAGTCAAAGGCTTCGACTTCGGCAGTTTCTGATGATTGCCGATTAAACGAATTCGCCTGAAAAGCGACCTTCGGTCGGATACGAAACTTAATTCTAATGAAATCTCTACTTTGTTTGTCAATGGTTTTGTTAGAGTATATTTGGATAGATTAAATAGGTTGTTGACTGTTATGTCATCTAGTCATCTACATAAGTGGCAGTGGGCAGGGCGCATTGTTCCCAGAACGGATGTCTGATGGGGCCGAAAAGTTCTGGAGTGGCGACCGCGAACCGGAAGACGTTGCTTGGGAAGACCTCTCACAAGGGGGACCGATGACCTGGTGAAGGTTGCAGGAATCCGCTAGATGCGAGTCGCTCGGGACCGGTCAATGTCCACTGCTAGACATATCTAGCAGTGGACATCTTTCGGCTGAAATGATGATGATGATAATGATGATATCATCTAGCTAGATAGTATGAGTATGTGTTATTAATATAAATGAATGTTATGACCCGACGTCACATAGTACCAAAATGAAATCAACGACTTGTTTTTATTGCAGTATAAAGGGTGTAAAACACCTCTTCACGAAGCCGAAAGGCACTTGTTCTCCCCATTATTTCGAATATTTTTTTGTTCTAAACCATACCTGGGAACCTTCTAGTTACGGAAATATGGGGGGTCAAAGTTACAACTTTTTGACAAGTTTTTTTTTAAATACAAGTTTTTTCTGTAAGTTCTTGACTTTTGTCACTTCCACGACCCCCGTACTATTCAATCCATTCAATGTAACGCACTTAAAACTTTTAAGTGCGTTATATTGAGTTATACCACAAAACATGATTTATAACCTCAAAAAAAAAGTTGTTTCCCAGCAATAATTTTTGCCTAAAGTTACTTTGTTTGATGTACAGAATGCTTGGTTAACGGCTTTGTGATGAGGTGGTTTACACCCTGTATAAAGAAGAAATTTACTGTAATTTCCATATTTTCTTTCTGAAACCATGATACATTGCAGTGACGCGAGTATACGCAAATACCTTCTATTGTACACTCCGTAAATATCAGCAAAGCCTTTACTGAACCAGTTTCTTAAAAAAAAACCTTTAAACTTTATCAAAACTGAAATATGTAATAAAGTATTCCACTTGAATACTGTTCACTTATGTATTCTGTGTGCTAGTCTGTAGATCGCTTTAATCAAGTATTTTCATTAATCGTCTTATACCCACTTAGTGCAGTGTACGTGGAAACCAGCCATTATTCTTAGAATCTACTAAATAGAAACTGTTTTTGTAGACTTTTTTAGAGGTAGATTACTGTGTATCTACGTTATGTTGGTTTTTAATCCTCGACCAAAAAGAAAGGTGGTGGTGATTTGTGTGTGTCTGAGGGACTATAGCTCTTGCAATAATGAACCGATTATTATTAAGGTTTTTTTTTTGTTTGACCGGTGACTTAATCGAGAAGCATCATTACACAGTACTAACTGGGTTGTGCAGATCAGATAGGCAGTCGATTCATATCAAGTACTGGTATTCAGCTGCATACGGTTAGACTGGAAGCCGAACCCAAAATAGTTGGGAAAAAGCAGGCAGTAGGTGAATATTATATTATTACAACAGTATTCCCCGGCAGAGTACTTTACGTAAGTAAGTACAATATTAACATACATTTCGGCAAACATTCTAAACTCACATTATAAGCACAAAACTAAACATCCTCCCTTAAAACTACATCGTAAACCAACTGCAACTTTGTTGACACACCATCAAAGTCCATTCTAAAATTATCGAGCACTTTACTCGGTAAACGTAGGAACTGAAAATATCGTGTGTTTCAAGAATACGGTACGTTTACAGTGAACTGTTTTCATTAGTGGCACACGCGACGTCCGTAGGCAATTTCCTTTAATTCGCTTTATCCATCATTGATTCACAAGTGACGGCTGACGGCTCAAGAAATTACTTTGGGCTCGTTTAATTTTAGGTAGGCATAGTGTACAGTCATGAGCAGCAATAAGTAGAGTGTATCAGATACAGAACAGATAAAAGAGGTTGGAAGGGCCTTGTGGGCAGGGCAGGCACACCGCTCATATGAGCGGTGCGTTCATATGTCAATCGACCAACAGTCGCGTTCTTATTGTGACAACGTATACGAAGCATGTGTGACTGCACGTCAAGCACGGTTATTGCATTAGTGTGACAATCAAAAGCAAGCTAGCGATCTAGGTGTGAGTAGTTTATTTGTGTGCGTATTGGTCTCTTGCTGGTAGTGGAGTTAAAGAGTGGGAGTCAAGCGGCGAAAGGGACTATTTCCTTTCTAGCCTCTTTTATCTGTTCTGTGGTAGGTGTAGTCATGTTCCAAGATGTGAATGTGTGGTACAGCCCATCAAATTGAATAATTTAAAAGGCTGCAAGTGACGTGACTTGTGGTGCGGAGATATGAGGAAAGTTTTGAGAGCAGAAGACCAAAAAAACAATGAATGGACTGCAGGATGAATGGATGGAAAGGAGGTGACTGTTGGGACAATTATTACAAAGACGTATGGAAGAAGAAGTCTAATGCTGAGGTGTTTGTTCGGGCGCCTCCTACCACTCGGCAGTCGGATGACAGCAGCCGAAGATTGAACGTCTGAACAGTATTGATTGAGAATTTTGTATGGGACAACTATTTTTGTTTTTCGTGAATACAAGTATGTTCCATTGAGAAAGTTTTACAGTCTGTATCCATACCATATCCTTTGAAATTAACTGATTCTGATACATCCAACTTTTAAAAGTGATTGTGTTAAACGAACAATAGTATTTTGGAACGCAAACTAAAACCAAACTAGAATCTCATAATTATATCACCATTTTGGTGTTGATGACTGTACTTATGTACATGTTTGTGTTCTTAGGTAAATACACGCATGCTTTGTTTGGGTTTCGTGTTTGGTGCAACTTGGCAGTTGTGTTGTGTTGGGAACATGGTCTTTTATTATGTTTTTAACCGACTTCTAAAAACGGGAGGAGTTTCTCAATTCGGATGTTTCTATTTTTTTTATGTTTGTTCGCGCATAACTCCGTCGTTGCCATCCGATTTGATTTTTTTTATTTTTGGAAATGGTATACTTTCCAAATGGTCCCACAGCCACCAAGTCGGGATCTGATGATGGAATCTTGGCGAAATCTAAAAAGGAAAATTTTAAAGGATAACGTACAGTGATTTTGTATATTTTTTTCTACAGCAAGTAAAGCATTTGCATTTGATAAAAACCATTCTACTATCAGATCTGATGATGAAGCCAAGAGTCACGGAACTTTATAATGAGACAATGCATCCTAGTCGTGTTTGGGCTTGTTGTAATTGTATCGGTTTGCACTTTCCATGTGTGACAAGCACATGTGAGCCACTAAAAAGTGAAAAATAAAAACTTTTTTGCAAAAAGTAAAACCGACTTAAAAAACAAACAAAAAATTGACTTTAACTTCTGAAGTGGGTGACAAAAAAATTTAATCAATAAAACAAGGGTCACCGACTTCAGAAGCTAAAGTTATTTTTAAATTTTTGTTTTTTTTTTTGAAGTCGGTTTAATTTTTTGCAAAAAAGTTTTTAGCGTCTGGTTCTCATTCTAAAGGTCATTATTTCTTGTACTACTATAATGTACATATAATCAAATAATAGCAAGCTGTCGCTGCTTCGCACGGCGCCACCTATTCGTATACAAAACTATCCTACAAGCTGTAGCAATCCATTCGTATACACCGGGTATTTTTCCTATTGCAATCGGTTGGGTGGTTTCGGAGATAAACGTGTACTTAGTGGTACGTGATTTGACAGATAGGATAATCAGAATACAATGTATTGATTTCCCATCCGAAAAAGAAAAAAAAGGGACATACTTTCCCTCTGTGAGTGGTCCTCTGTGGTCCAGTGGACAATGTCACAGTTTTTCCATGCCATCTTCATCATGACGTTTCCTTCAAAGTTTTTAGAGTGTCTACCTTGTTGCGCGGTATAAATTAACACACTGCAAAGCGAATACTAACACTATTAAATTAAAGAGGGGCCTTTAATAGCATCACCGTCATCGTCTGCCTAGCGTTTTCCCAACTATGTTGGGGTCGGCTACCAGTCTAACCGGATGCAGCGGAATACCAGTATTTTATATGGAGCGACTACCTATCAGGCCTCCACAACCCAGTGAGTACTAGGTAATACGATTGATTGTCACACGTCAAATTGCATTTAAAAGAATTATGCCAACAAAGTATCCGTAGGTATGCACCCTTTTTTTTTTAGGATGGGAAATCATCAAATGAGTTCTCCCACTCTGAGCGGTGCGGGAAGGAGTGTCAGACTTTTACTGACTAAAACGCATCCATGTTCCTTCCGGGGCCGCGGTATCTCTTTCGAATAGGCCCGCAACCCCGGCAGTAGGTATGCACCCTAAAATAGATATAATCAGGTAGCAGCACCAATTTTCCTTACTATGTTATTCATCTTAACCGTATTTCCTAGCACATTAATCGCAGTAAATGCCGGATATGCTGAAAATTATAACGCCCACCTTCCGGCGATGTGCCCTGCCTATACTCAATATAGAAAAGGGGTATATAATATATATGTACTCGGATTCATTGTGTTAAGTCAAATAGTGAGATTTATATGTAGACTTGGGTCTGTGAAATGGTTTTATGAGTATATTTTCTTTGAAATATTATGTTCATTGATCCTACTTTTGCAAAGCACTTCGAACGTAATATGTTTCGAAACGAAAAGTTTTAAGATACAATCAGCCTAAGGTGCTTGTTAGTTGGTAGACTACACGTTTTTTGAGTAGGCTTTATAGTTCTTCGTGTATCTCAAAATAAGTTTTAGCTGTGCCCAAATAATATCAGTAGATTCACAAGAATACTTTCTCCCAAATAACCGTAAAAGTGAGATTTGAATAAAAAGACAGAAAACAGAAAAACCTTTTGGGGAGAACTAAAAAAATATGGATATAGCTATCATAAATTTATTATTAGTGAAGATGAAAAGTTATATAAGGCTATATACTCGTGAAGCTGGCCTTATTAAAAATTCATTTGGTAAGGATCTAGGTGGGCAGGCGGGCTGTACACTCGTCCCACTTTCAAATGAAGTGCGAATGTTTTTATCCCACTACGAATACCTATTTTATTTCATTGCTTTTAGGATTAAAATGAATAAAATAATTTATTTCTAACATATTATTTTTTGCGTCATAACTCATAACGCAACACACCCTACTCCTACTAATACTATAAATACTTTTTATTCCGGTAGAAAGGTCCCATGGGACAATTATCGAGTTACACGTAGGCGAAGCCATTGGCAGAAGTTAGTTTTTAATGTAAACTAGTGTGCAGCTTTGCAATCTAATATTGGAGACTGATGTCGCAAGCAAAATATTGCACTAAAAACAACACAGCTCCTAGAAAAATAAAGATGGCCGAAGAGCAAATAACGAAAGCGCCAGAATACATATTAAAGTTCGCCAAAAACCAATATCTTCGTCGATATTTGCAGCCGCTCTCATATGGGTTCTATTCAACGGGCTTGCATGGAGGCCTAGATCCCAATAGGAATTGCAATTAGGCCTCAATTTACGCATAGTTTGGAGTGGAATTTCATTCGTGACGCCACCTCAGTCTTCCTTAGGAATTCCTCTACTTTCCTTTACGGGGGTACCGAGATGTTAGGATGCCGGTTACCGCGGTGAGGTATCTGTACGACACTTGTATTTGTATTACCATTGCTCAGGAATGGGTATTGTAAGAGGATTATAGTTGGTGTTGTTTTGTGCGGGTGATCTATTTGGTATTGTTTTAGAGAACTGATTCACTGATACATGCGTTGCACAGATATTAAATTATAGTGTCAAGATATTCTCCCTACATTAAAACATGTAACAATAGCAATAGCATAAGTGCTAACGTGAAAAAGCAGTTGGTTTTAATGGTAGAATAAAACCTTTAAATGTGCGGACCATTATTTGCACATATTTGCCCGAAAAGGTGCAACAGTATACGGTATTTCATGTATTTCAAAAAGGACAAAGCCGAGCGCGTAAAATTCTGGATTTCAATCGCCGCAAAAAGTTGAAAACAAAAATGTTTCATTCATTTGTATACAGCAAAAAAACCACGCCATTATTTATGCACAGGAAAGTAAGAAACAAAACGGTAACCACTTTCCTATACATAATACAAGTAGGCTTGAAAAACTTTGGGTGTCTGATAGAACTCATAAATTTTAATAAAGAAGTTGGTATCTTGTTTGCGTCATGTCCCACGCTCGGTGTTTATGTAAAAGTTGTAACACACAGCAATACAAACCGGCAATAAATGTCTCGGCCAAGTCATAAGTTTATTTTTCTATTTAGGTCATCGACGTACCAAGAGTCACTTGTAAGTTGTAGCGTTTATGCGTCATCAAGAATGGTGGGACGTTTATATCGATATCCTTTATTTAATGAAGGACGAGTGAGTTTTTCTCCAAATTGAATGGTCGGCGACAATCAGAGTTCCGTCCGCAGATCATATTTCAGCGAACGAGATAAACTCGGACAAAAGAAAGGAATCCCCGTTTACCCAATTGGGTAATGGCCCAGCTCTGTCGTTATCTCTTCCCATTATTTCTGTTTGAAGGAGGCTGTGGTGTTCTACTTAATACTAAGGGTAAAATCTTTACAAAGATCTTTGATAAAGTTCCCCGGTACTTGATCTTGTTGTGAGGGGTAATGCTCGGATAAATTGCTTTGCGGTCTCTCAATAGGTTTATGTTACATGCAAGATACCTTGTAAAGGACGAAAAATATATTAAAATGAAAAACTTTTACACCACCTATTTTGAAATGTTGTACCGCAAAGCATTTTGATCCTTTACTTATTAACTTAAAGGCCTTTGTTGATTGTTTAATATTTCAAAGCTTACATTATTAATTATTTAGACCTGTTTCTAAGTATTGATCAAAGTAATAAATTACTTTGACTAATTACTTACTCGAGTGTTAAGTCAATCAAAGAAAATGAGTATGGCAGAATTTCTGAGCAAGAATTTTAGGTGGACGTTCAGACTTAATTCGATCAACAAACTCCGTGCATGTGAGTAGTTCCAGATTTCAGATTCTCCCTTTTGCTTAGGTCCATAATTAGATTAATTTTCGACCGCTTGAACATCAAAGGCGCTAAGTCAGCAACAAATAGAAAACAAGGGAGCAAACATTACTTGTTTTTCTTCTCAAGTTGTGTAAGTCACTGACCGAACTTCTATAACTTGTGTACCTAGGTATCTGTTCTCAGCATTTATGAACTTTCAAGATCTTGGACCTAACGGCGAAGCATCGATAGAAACTTAGTAATCAACTATTTCCGATTATAACAGTAATTCAGGTCAGCTATAGAGACTTAGAAATGTAGGTCGGATTACATCAGATCTGCCGGCTGAAGACAAAAAGCCGCTGTCAAAGGAAGAGGGAAACTTTGCAAACAACTTGAGCTTGATAACCGATGGCGTTTGGCGAGACTCGCGTTTTGATGTTAATGACTTTTTGGAACATTCGCCAGATGTTAGCCTGTTCATATTGTTTAGGTTTCAAGGTCTCGAGATTTTAGTAGTGCTTTAGAGAATATTGTGAAATTCTAGATTTAGCTGCAAGTTTAGTTTTTTTTTATTTAAATATTTTTTATTCAGTTTAGGGTTGTACAGTTGCTAGAGCATCAGACTGTAATTTTTTTTCATTCGATCTCGAAGTTAACCATCAACATATTATGGTTCAAAATCATTTGAAGAAATTTGACAGTTTGTGGTAACTTGATATATATGCTAACTTAAAGATTTGAACGACAGCTAGAAAATTCCAAAACATTTCACTATAACAAAGTGAAAACTTAAAATATTTACCTATCTAGACAAGTAATACCGACAAAAACATCTAGATATTCTGGATAATACGAAAGTAGCACAAAATATAATGCTCTTCCATTTTAAAAGAAAAGCTAAAAACACTTGTTTGCTTTTACAACACTTTAAACTGCTGAAGAACATCCTTGAAAGTTTTTCACTCCCATATTTCCTGGCGACGCTTGTATTTTAAAATGTCCGGTGCCCCAACTTTGCTCTTATTTGTTTCTGCATTCGGCCCATAATTCACTTCTATTTAACGCGGTAACTCGAAGACGTTTTTAAAAACTGCAGTTAACGGTGATTTACCTTTTCAGCTAATTATTTTGGTGATATTTTAGAAGGAGTTTAATTTAATTAAGTTAATCTGCTAGCGTACCTTTTCTTTGTTTTTTTTTTGACGTATTTTAAGTTGCTTGCAATAATGTTTAAATAAAAAGTATAGACGTTTGTTTGTTATTTTCTATAGCAGGCGGTAAATTGTGAGAAACTGTAATATCGCGCCGCCTTAATCGTTCAATACATTCTAATTTAAATATCCCTCATGTCAACATTATTCCAACGAAAAAAAACGTTGTACCAAAATAATAAAATACCATTCAGCAGCACTATAGAAGGAACCACACAAACATCGCATCTCTTAAATAAATTGACGTAAACAAAAGTTTGTTCCAACCCTAAAACGACGAATGCTTTTTCTCGTTCCGTTCAAACTTCACCGTGGCATCGAGTGCGGGCGAGTGAGTGTTATGAAACGTATTCATATCAAACATTAAGTTTTCGCGAAAACATCCTCCTTTGCAATCGACGAAAGCCACATTACTTTTTAATTTGAACCGTTGGCTGTCTGTGAAAGAGAGACTTTATTACACTCTGAGGTATCTCTCTTTTGACCCGTACGCCCTTTGTGTGAGCTATTTTTTATTCATTTCAACGGTTTCATACGGGGTCCGGGAGTTAGAGCCCCTCAACTGGCTTACCTTTTCGATGTTGTGTGCTTGGACTCTCGGTTTTTAGTCTAGCAAAAAAGTATTCGTGATTTTTTACACGGATATTTTGATAGGGCAATATCGCCTAGGTCGTCAGTATTTTAGCTGTTTGAGTGTAAACAAAACTATACATTTTCTAGTTAATTGTTATTTAATACATTCTGTATTGGTAATCCTTTCGTAGTGGTATCCAAGACAGCTAAATCGTTTCTCCGAGACTTGTCGAGCTTTGTTATGGGGAAAAATGAGATGTGATCGTCCCAGAAAAGAGAGACTTTATCGTTTACATTTTTAAATATTCCTAGTATAAGTAGGTACAAAATAAAAAATAATATCCCACCAGCATCGGGAACAGGTTCCAAGCTGCCGGTGGTCAAAGCTCAAGATGGAGGAATCGCCTCAGTTTGCGTGCCAAGTACAGGAGTACTGCTTTCTGAATCAAGCCCTTGACCCATCTGCGCAATGAGAGCCCCCTAAGGTGTTGGTCGAGGCTCTTTGTTATTACAAACCGGCAAAACTGCCGGCGTCCAACAGAAATGTCATTACATGATTTTTCCTTCCACTCGTCTTCCATCACAACTATGAATATTAATTTAATTCCCTTTTGTTTCAGGTATGCAACGTTCCTCAGCGGAATACTTCAAGAAATACAAGTTTTCAGCTTGTTACTAACTGAGGAAAGAAACTAGTTATCATTGCCATTAACTTTAATATGCATGTAAAAACTTTTTGTATGTCTGTAAAGTGCTCTCAAGAATCCTTTATAGAAGATACTCGAGTGTAAATAAAGGATTTCGAGTCCGGTGTGAGAATGAGAAAGCTAATGCAACATTCACAGTTAGAATAAGATTGTTTGTGTCCAGTTTTATAGTCACTGTGTGATGTCTGGTTGTTATCCTATTTCTTATTCACATAGGTTTCATTCAGAAGATTCAAATGCCCATTTTAGGTGCCTTAAGGTGTTATTTCTTCCTGCCGGGGTTGTGGGCCTGTTCGAAAGAGATACCGCGGCCCCGGAACATAAAGGGCGAGGAAGGAACATGGATGGGTTTTAGTCAGTAAGAGTCTGACACTCCCTCCCGCTCCGCCCAGAGTGGGAGAAGTCATTTGATGATTTCCTATCCTAAAAAAAAAAAGGTGTTATTTCTTATTCACATAGGTTTCATTCACAAGATTATCCATACACTTCACGTTCG
Organism: Xestia c-nigrum; assembly: GCA_916618015.1. Lineage (NCBI taxonomy): Eukaryota > Metazoa > Arthropoda > Insecta > Lepidoptera > Noctuidae > Xestia > Xestia c-nigrum. The sequence continues at coordinate 9,452,803 of OU745259.1, read as the reverse complement.
ATGCATATCGGTCACTAGTTCAGAACATATAACTAAGGCACAATAATGTTATTAGATAATAGCGTATGGATTGTCCAATGCATATTTAATGAACTCTTCGCTCGAGTGCACGAGTGAGTGGTTGCATTTGAATTTTCAATTTCGTACTGTATATAATTATTCTTGTTATACTTATGCTTAGTTCATATAGAGGCTTGACATACCCTAACGATGGTTAAATCTACATATGTGGCTACAGACCAAAGATATTTGAATGCCAAAGGCAAAAACATTTTTCAATGACCAAAGATGTTTCTAAAGACCAAACGGGGTTATAAGGACCAGCTATTTTCCTAAAGACCAATTATGTTTTTAGGACTAAAGATGCTTCTCGTATTTCATTCATCTTGTCTACAAAGGAGTTGGAAGATTATTGTATTAAGCGTGGCCTGCTTAATTTCCGCCAATTTGTTTTAGTTTCAAAATGGCGGCCACGCATTAAACCTGTATAATGTAATATTTTTTATGAGAGTAAAAAATAAATAGTAGTCCATCAACATGTTTCCGAGATATTACTTCATTATACAACCCTAATATAACCTTTTTATTATTGATATACTTCAATTACTCCACAAATGGTGAGCTATGATGTGATCGACGATGGTATAAAGGAACTCGTTTCGTTACACTATTCCGTATTTCATTTCAAAATAATACATTATACATAATGGAATTTAATAAAATTATTCAACTATATAAATAACTCAATGATGTGCAATTTACAATAATCTCTTGGGCATTCATGATTACCTATGTGAGCGTATTGCATTTTAACAATGTTATAACTAATCCAGTTAATGTATATTTGATTGTGAATAGTTAGCGATTACCGGGATATCCGTCCGTGAATTGGTAATATGTTTTGAGTTGTTAATTTTGTTTGCTATTCAATAAAAATTAAACATGATGAGGTAGGTACAATGAGGGATTTTCTTTACCAACTCTTCCCTAGTCGCTGGATAGATGGCGCTGATCTCGGTACGATACTGCAAGGAACAGAACGTGACACAATTTCACTTGGACCTTATGCAAACGAAAGTGTCAGTCAACGAGCGTAAGTGACGTGTGTTTTTTCAAGCGTTTTCGCTATTGCACTAGTCGGTTCAATACCATCTATCGAGTTCTTGGAAACTATTTCTTTTTTAATTCTCAAAAAGAATACCTCTCATTGACTAGCTATGGATGTATTTATATCCAGTTACCTATTGAGTTGTAGTGATCAGTTAGATAGTCTTTCGTGTAAAATACTGGTACTTAGGTGCCGTTTAGGCCAAAAAAATTGACTCCTACATTACCTAGTGAAATTGTAATGTTGGCATCATTGAATAAAAAAACGAATTATTGTGAAGGACGCTTTTTAGGGTTCTGTAGTACTGAAAAGGAACCGGTATGGTTTCGTCATGTCCAGACTGTTAGTATTAGAAAACTGCCATTTTGTAGAAGTGTGTATATTTATTACGCCGACAATACGCTACAATAACATTTTGCATATTACTTTTTTTAGGATTGTTCCCCTACATGTAAAGTGGTGATAGTTTTTTTTCTTTCGTAGTCTGTCCACTTCAAAGTGCAAATAATTGTTCCAGTAGGAGTCCCCCCACCTCTAAGACCTAAACTGCTTGCTTGAAAAATCTGGACAAATTCATGATGATGGTACATTTCATGAACTTTAAAGGAAAATCATAACAGTTAAGATAACTTTATTAGTTGTGCAGTTATAGTCGTTGAACTTGGGTGTTGGATAGTTTTGTACCAATACAAAATCCTCAGAATAAATCGTTCTGTATTGTGATAACGGGCTACTACGGAACCCTATTCTGCGCGTGGCCTGAGACGCATTTGGCCGATTTTTAAAGTTGGAATAAAAAAATGTTGCCTTAATAAAATGTCGTTGACTCAATAATTGAATAAAAGTTAGGAGTTTACTTTATTCCGTCAGGAAAAAAAGTAATATTTGCAATTGAAATAATTTGTACTTTGTACAAGTAATAACTGAAGTTGTTTAGAATGATTTAATATAAAGTTTGTTTCATGTTTTTCCTTGTTGGAAATATTTGATGTACAGTCAAATCTTTTATAATTTAGTCAGTGTTTTATATCTTTCTATCTTTCTGTAATCCCTGTTGCTCCTCAAAAGACCTCGATGGTCTGGTGATCATAAGCGACTGTTGAGCAAGAGATCCTTCATTTTTTTTGTTTTTTTTTTTTCGAATCGGAAGTCATCAAATGACTCCTCCTTCTCTGGGCGGAGTGGGAGGGAGTGTCAGACTTTTACTGACCAAAACCCACCCATGTTCTTTCCTCGCACTTTATATTCCGGGGCCACGATAACTCTTTCGAACAGTCTCGCAGCCCCGGCTGGCTTCTGCCTTTGCAAGCCCTTTCCTTACGCTGACATCTCTTTGAGGCGCGCGTGGAACATGAACGCGACGTCGACACGGCCGAGCATGAGATCCTGGGTTCGAATCCAGGTCGGGAAAAGTGTTATTGGGTTTTTCCATTAGGGATTTCTCAGTAGCAACCACAGAGTCTGGATTTACGCCCGTTTGATGACACTAAGCCCTTCGCCCCTATTACATGGGACTAAAACTTCAACTGTCAAAATTTGGTGGCACTTTTACGGTACACTTCTGCCTAACCTTCTTGGTTTACAGGCGTGACGATATGTTTCCTACCCAAAATGGTTGAAAGTACTGTCCTATTTTTTCCTGAAAACCTTTTGTGCCAGTTACCATAGGTATACCTGAGCAAAACCCTTTGACAGGTAAGTACAGGTATTATAGTATCTTATTACTTGATATTTCTCCGTTCAAGTATCCCAGTTGGTTGCTGGGGAGCGTTTTTCGTCGCGTACTCATTAGCAACCGTATGACCTAGTTTCAATGTCCCTGACAATGTGGCTCTTTAGGTTGGTTTTTTGTGGTGAGAATATTAGGCATGGTAATTATTATCTATATTCGTGGATTGTGTTTATTCTTCGGATGGGAAATCATAAAATGATTCCTCGGGAGGGAGTGTCAGACTTTTACTGACCAAAACTCATCCATGTTCCTTCCTCGCCCTTTATGTTCCGGGGCCACAGTATCTCTTTCGAGAAGTAATTCACTGTTACATTCACGTAATTCTCAGTTTACTCAGATCTCGATTAACATAAAAAAAAAACTATTATTCATTAGATTAGTTGCATAAAACCGTACTGCCTGCTGCCTAAGTCCCTGTACAAAAATAAAGTCGACAAACTACAGCCCGACGATTTAGTTGGCCGCACCAAAACTAAGCTTTTCCTCAACTATGTTGGTCTCTAACCAGATGCGGCAAAATGTTGGTATTTTATACTGCTAAGCGTAAACAAAGTTTTAATTAAAACTGGGCTAATCAAGTCCAATAGAAAGTAGTGCACTTAATTCCATACATTATTTAATACCCCAGCGAAATGGTAATTAGAGTAATCTATTTAGCTGCATGTTAATTAATCAATGCATTTGTGCCAGCTAGTTGAATGCAGAAGACTTAAAACAAGGGCTTATTATTGGCGTCGTACAAGGACGTACTTTATTGACACGAATCGATAATCGATGGGAAGTTACCGAAGAAATGGCACTTTTTTTATTTTAATATGTGGTGGTATCCAGGGACTCAAACTGTAACATAATAATGTGTTTTTAACACTATTTTAAAAACAGTTTCAACAGAAAATCATTTAGATGTAACAGATACAATAATGTTACCGAATCTAACTATAACCTTTTATATTTAGTAATCGGTTTTACAACAGACTGCGACTAGATTTCGTCTATCCAATGGCAACGCTGAGTTTACCTGTTAAACTCTTATTAACACTGTTAAACCTTTTATATCTGTTACAGATATGTTACGGTTACACTTTTGTAAGTGTTTTGGGCTAACACATTGAAAACACATTTATAAGTGTTACTTATTTGATTCTGTTACCAATTTAACATGTAACACTTATAATTTTGTAACCTTTATTAAGGTCTTTTTAAGTCCCTGGTGGTATCATAATCAGCCTATATGTTCCCACAGCAAGGCTACAGGCCTCCTCTATATGAGAGGGAATGAGCTATAAGCATGCGGGCCCAGTGCGCGTAGGTAGATGTCACATGTATTTGAATGTTTGGTTTTAGGAAATGCCAGTTTCCACCATGTTTTCTTAAATCGTTTTGAGAGCTGAGGTGATGAAATAAATTGAACAAAATAAGGGACGTGAAAGAATAAAAAATCCTTTGGCTCTTATTTCTGATAATCATTGGGAAAAGTTAGATTAAAAGTAGAAAAGATGATTTACCATTTCTTCTGCTTCTTGGTTCTTTGCGTCTCTTATCCAGGTGTTTCCCGTGATATTGACGATCGTCGATGCAAAGAGCGTCTCTTCGGATTTTTTTTCCAATTTCTAAAATCAAAGGCCTGCAAATTCTTGCCACGCTGACGGTCTGTTGCGCACGGTCGATCATGTACGAGTGAGTATTCATTGTGTTGTATATAGCACCATACTGCGCCGCTAACGTCAGCGGCGACCGACAACCGTATTTTGTTCTCGCTGACGTCACGACCGACCGTTCGCTACCGACCGTCAGCGCGACATGAATTCAGGCCTAAAGGTCGTGGCTCACTTGACAAGCACCGCACCGCTCCAACCCACAATTAACTTGCCATTCAAATCAGAGCATTAAATCATGTGTCGCATAGCCTATTTTATAATGTCCATAAAAAGCTTACGGCGGGTGGTCAACGCGCTTGCCGCTCTCATACGACTCGACTCGCGGGCGACGCGGATGTCCCACCCACACCTATCTCGGGTGCCTCAGCTGACACTGGGTTCACTTATCAGTCATTCATTATCAGTCACTCTAAAATGCAACACCATCTCCCGGACTATCACAGCCAGCGCACAAACGGCGAGCTTATGCTTCGCGGACGGCGCGCGGACGCCGCACCGCACGCGCGTGGACGCCGCGCCGCCCGCGCGTGGACGCCGCGCCGCCCGCGCGCGGACCGCGTGCTTACGCCACGCTGACGACGCGTGGCAAGCGCGCCGTATGCTAAATTCAAGACAACACTGGCCAACAGCTGTGCTGGTCCGGTGCTTGTCAAGTGTGCCACGACCTTTAATCAACCCATCCCACGCGTTCTAAAACAATCATCTCAAAACATTATTACCACAAGAAAATCGTATCTGAAGCAGATTATTCCGCAAGGAATCGCTATCAACCCGGGTACAATGCAAGAAAGTCGTGTCGTCGCACGCGGGTCACTGACGAGCGTCTGGCTTTAATTTTCCGCCTCTCTAGCTACGGACGCAAGTCAGAGTCAGACTTGTTATATCCGAGCTCTGGAGGTTGGGGTGCGTTTAGATTTGAAAGCGCTAGTCTAGTGGACGAGTAGCTGGAATTAGTGCTGGCGAACGGGCTGTGGCTGTGTACTAGGGATGATTTCTGACTAAAAATAACGAAAAATATTGGATACGTGTTTTTGTTTTATCAAATTAATATAAATTGGAAGATGATGAGTCTCTTTCAAGGAAAAATGTGCTCAAATGTGACGTCGCATGAGTTTTCGATGGTCTTAATTTTTTGTTTACGAGAAAAAAGAAAGTCCAATATTTTATTGGAAACCTATCTGACGGACTTATTATTAGTTTTTTTTTTTTGTCATATACCCTCTTGTAGGGTTACCTAAAAATGACACAGATCATCAAAGCGCTAACCACTATGACTGATTGTTCTACCGACTTTGTAAATCTTTGTTATTTTTTTAAATAATAACAGCTTATCATACATCTAAACCGTGTAATAATGATTGCACTTTGAAATGAAATAACAGATTTTATTCAGCGTATAAAATCAAAATCAAAGCATTTATTTCAAGTCGGCCATTTACAAACAAATTTAATTATACAAAAGATCAAAATTGAATGTAGCTACAGTCCCAGTCACAGACAAAAGTACGTTATTTTAGTTGCCCATTCCCTAGAAAAGATCACTATGAAGAAGAACGGGCAAGAAACTCATTGGACACTCTTTTAAACACCAGTTTTACATCACGTATTTCGAGAAATCATCAATTTTAGATTTTTCATCTTATTGTGAAGTATCACAGTACGTTTTAAATTGTATCGTGAATTTTAGATATAGCTAACACTATGTGAACTTTACCTATTGGCTAAATCAAGACTCGACCAATCAGCGCGAACCGTTATGCTGAAAATGGTTTTCGAATAATTATCTATTTCGCCATTTTTTTTTTTTTTTTTTTTTAGTTATACATGATAATGATAAATGATAGGTATTTATTCAGCAAATAGGTTTTCTCAAACACTTTACACGTCATTTTTTTTTTAAACTAGGTGGGGCCGGTGTTTCGTACCTGACTACTCTGAGAAGAAACAGCCGAAACAAACTCAGAGGTCATAGTCTCTTTAGTTTTAGCCTATATTAGGTAGTCCTTTGAACTCACAAGTTACCAGGTTTTCTAGGTTTTAGTAATAGTGATAGAGAATCAGATAATTGAATTTGATTAAGTCTACGGGTACGAAACTTGCGATGGCCGGAGCGACAGCGGGGCGGGGCGATGCGGCGCGGGGCGATGAGACAGCGGTGTCTTGCGTGTGTACGAAACAAACTTCCCCGCAGTCGCGCTCACGTAGTAGTCTGTTGGAGCCCAGTCTCCTAATGAGAGAATTTTTATTACCTAGAGATTGTGTTCATCCAATAAATCAACGACGACGCAGTTTGGGAGAATTTTCTACACTTTATTACGAGCTACGTTGTCATTCAAGATTCCGCGCGAGCGGCGAAATCAAACTAGTTTGTTCTCGTCGCTCCGCGCCGCCACCGCTCTGCCGCCGCCCGTGCATCGCTCGATCGCGCCGCTCCGCCATCGCCCGTTTCGTACACAGCGCGTAATGTTTTAATACATTTGATTACATCGCTGTCGCGCCGCCCCGCTGTCGCTCCGGCCATCGCAAGTTTCGTACCCGCAGACTAAGAGTTAACGAAAAGTAGGGACTGGTTTAGTCATACAGAACCGCACAGCATAAAGGCACGCGCGTGCCCGCCACGCCAAGCCACAATTTCATCTACTATTTTGTCACATATTTGTGTCGTTTGGCGTACAGGGCACACGCTTGCTTGTCACGTATATGTGACAATGGCGTCCAAAAGGTTAATAATCAAAAATGCCAACAAAAAAAAACACATCTAATTATTTTGGAACATTTCTCCCTTAGATTATCACCCTCGTTCCCAAAACAGAGTCATTACAATTCAGGGCAATTCCTCGAATAATCAACATTCATGAGAAAATCGTATCAATGAATAAAATGCCTAATAAATAATCCTGTGTAACCTTAATAAGGTCATTTAGCTTACAATAAAAATAACTCATGAGTCTAAAAAAAACACATAACGTAACCATTACGCCTTGTAACCTGCGAAGAGTTAGGTAGTGGAGTACCAGATCTTAGCCCAGTTACACGACTTCGGTCCCACCCGGCAAAACAAATATACTTAATTCAAAAATGGGCTTTAAGTAATCATCTTTAAGTTATAATTTACATTGGCAACATAAATTAGCAGACAGCTCGATGTTAGCGGGCTTACCACCGTCACTACCAATGTAACAATATTAGCCATGCAGACGACATGTCGTCAGTAACACCATGGTGTTGCTGAGCCCCTCAATCAGCGGATTAAGGATTCTGGTGTCTCAGTGTGAGGCATTTGCGATGCCGCATGGGCTTAAATACAACTCCAATAAGAGTGAATTACTGGTATTTACAGCAGGCACATACAATCCTGCATATGTTCCTCCTGTCATTCTTAATGGTGCAGCCTTAAAAGTAGTGAACAGGTTTAAGTATCTGGGTCACATAGTAACGAGTGACCTTAAGGATGACGAGGACATAGAGAGGGAGCGCAGGGCCCTGGCGGTGAGAAGCAATATGCTCACTCGCAGGTTCTCACGCTGCACCCACGAGGTGTAGGTAAGGTGGGTGAAGCATACGCAGCGAACCTATACGACCCTGCGCACTCAGAATAATAACGCTTTTAGGATGCTGTTGGGGCTGCCGTGGCGCTGCAGCGCGTCCGATATGTTTGCTAAAGCGCGTACGGATGGTTTTCAAGCCATCATGCGCAAGAAAGCGAACTCCATACTGCACCGTCTACGAAACAGCAGCAACAGCATTCTAAATGCGATTGCTGCCCGTTTTGACTGTCCTTTTCAGAATCAGTGGGTAAGGACAGCCATAGACATAAGTTAGATCTAGGTACTAAAAATACCAACGTATTTCTAGGTACATTTTTGTGTTACTTACACACTAACATTTTATGTTTATGTTGTGTGATATTAATAATGTTACTTATATGGAGATTCCCCGAAATAAATAAACTATTATTATTATTATTAAACAGGAATACATATAGCCTATAATTGAATTGTATTCTTTTGTAGGGTGGGGGGTCGTTAAATGTGGGCCAAGAGCTTAACACATACGAGCACACCCATATTTTGCTGGTTAAGGCTGATGCTCCAGGGTGGCAAGAAAAAAATTCAAATTTTCTTACGTTTTATGCAATTTGCAGGCCAGTGCTAGATTGTATGTTGATTAAAATATCGTTCGCGACTATAAGACGTATGTAGTTACAGAATTATAGTCATCGCAATCATCAAGTCAACCCTCCAAGTTCACAAAGATCGAGGAACTGATTTTCAAGGTCAAAATCGTTTCTCAACCTTTGTGAACTTGGAGGGTTGTATAATGGTATTGATGTTTTAATGATTATAATTTTGTAACTACATATGTCTTACAGCCGCGAACAATATTTTCATCAACATACAACTTAGCACTGGCCTGCAAATTGCAAAAAACGTAAGTAACCGCGTAAACGTAAGTAAGTAAACGTAAGTAGTTCGCGGGCCACCTTGACGCTTTCACCTTAAGTTGACGTCTTATAAAATAAAGAGCCTATTGCCATCAACTGGGCACAAATCCATGGCTTCTACTGAGAAATGACTTATGAAAAAACCCAATAACACTTTGCCTGACTCGGGAATCGAACTCAGTACCTCATGCTCAGCAGTCGCTCTTACCACCACAAGACAAGCGAGGCAGTCTAATAGTTTTCACATACGAGTATAATTCGCCACTCCATTTTGTAGTGGGCGTAAATCAAGTTGCACATAAACATCGATATAGGCCTGTATTAATATCGACAAAGCATTATATCGATACATTAACTGATGTCCATAACCATAAACAAAGGTGTAAAATCGGCCGTAAAATGTTAGGTATGTTTATCTATGGGAAAATGGTTCAATGTTGCTTTGTTAGGCCGTTTAGTTCGGTTTACGAGTTAACTGCAGTTCGGACTGGCTGCCAGATTGTCAGTGTATTACCTAGGAGTACTACAAAATCTCTGGTTTATATTGCTAACTATACTGGGCCAAGCAATTTTGTGTCTATCTGTGTAGCTACTACTTGTTTACCAACTTGTTTATTGTTTTGAGTATAGTCTGTATATATTTTGTAGATTTTTATTGCAGACCTAGTATCGTAATTTTCCCGAGTTGAATATCTAATTTCGAAAGCTGATAATTTGCAAACTCCGTTCATAACTTATTCTACCTCGAAATACCTACTCTCTAATTCTGCAACTGCACTTAATTCATTTATGACCATTCACAGAAAATAAACCAACTAATTTAGAACTTTATTTTAATGAAATTGGGAGTCTTAAACCGGGTTGTTTCCCATCACTAGTAAAGTTTTTGACGTGGCTATTTACGGCAACAATTACTCTATGGAAACTAACGCTAATTATATGGAAATTGGGGCAGGAAAAATAGAAAACTAATACTTATAATAACTAATTTATAGCTGTATTATACTCGTATGTTACCTTAATTTTTTATGCTTATGAATTAGCTTTTAGGAAATTAATACTAAAAAAAATAATAACGTACCTAATTACTTCATACAACTGATTATATTATTTCCACGGTAATGTAGAAAATATTTAGATTTTCGGTAAGTTGCCATTATAACTGGCCGCCACAGTCCAACCCAATACTCTTCGGCAAATTGGGTTTATTAAAGCAATAACAAAATGGGGGAATAAAACACATTAACGTTGGTAATTACGGTAATATCAAGGACTACGGTAATTTCTATATTACTCCGGTTTCGATAACGTCTACACCAATTACCAAAGATATGAATATTATACTTTCAATTTATTTGTCCAACATAATATCACATTGCACTTACTCGGGAAAACACATGAATTTTCGGCATTATTTATTTAGTGTTTGAGCGAGATGAGTGTATAGTATAGGGGTGTGTGTGAGAGGGATGGCTTGAAGAATTTCTAATGAACGTAACATGAGTGCGAGTCGGGTGAGGGGTCAACGACCTTTTCTTTAGGGTGGATCCCCTCGGACTAGGCTCAGGAAGCGCGACGGGCGGTTTATTTTGATGCATTTTCTAATTGAAACGTTCATTTGGCTATTTTACTAGTGTAAGCAAAGTTTGTTCTCTATGTTTTTGTTACTGAATACACCCCTTCTTAGTACCTGTCTGATGTCTCAGTTAACGATTGTAAATATTTTGACAGATATGAGTGTATTTGAAGTTTGTATGGCGGTGGATATAAAGGTTTTGAGGGTTATTTTGCATTGGTAATATTTCACTTCCTAATGACTTTCTTTGAACTTATTTCAATGCATACTTTTTGTGCAAATATATTTTGAAGATGTTGCTTGTAAATAGAATGCAATTTGGGTAATGATAATATTTGGTTGAAACCTTCTTTAGAAAATATGAGATTACATTTTTACTGTAGACACTAGACAGGTCTGAAGATTTGAGAATCAGAGCACACATGGTGAGTTGTATGATTTAATTACACTTTTGGTTATACGTAGCCAAGTGCAGGAGGATGGTGATGTGTATTAGTGTACTCGTAAAAGTGTGTGTGTGTGTGTGTTTGTATAAGAATAAAAATCGAAAACACGAAGTTTTTCAAGATATTATTTGTCACCCTATAGCAATGTTGGCCTATTTAACTCAAAGGTTGATTGATAGAGAATGCCTTACATACCACTACGTAAAGTTAAAACTAAGTAAATAAAACTAAAAAAAAACTTTTTGGCAAAAAATAAAACCGACTTAAAAAAAAACAAAAAAAACAAAAATAACTTTAGCTTCTGAAGTCGGTGACCTTTGTTTGATTGCTTTAGTTTTTTTGTCACCGACTTCAGAAGCTAAAGTTATTTTTGTTTTTTTTGTTTTTTTTGAAGTCGGTTTTATTTTTTGCCAAAAAGTTTTTATTTTAAACTTTTTAGTGGTTCATATGTGCTTGATACATGGAAAGTGCATACCGTTACAATTACAACAAGCCCAAACACGACTATGGTACATTGTCTCATTATGGAGTTCCGTGACTCTTGGCTTTATCATCAGATTTGATGGTAGAATGATTCTTATCAAACGCAAATGCTTCACTTGTTGTAGAAAATACCAAAATCGCAACACGTTTTCATATAAAAATTTGAAGAGTTCCCTCGATTTCGCCAAGATTCCATCATCAGATCCTGAGTTGGTGGCTATGGGACCATCTGGAAAGAATACCCTTTCCAACAAAAAAAGAATTTTCCAAATCGGTTGGCAAGCGACGGAGTTATGCCCGAACAAACATAAAAAAAAAAAAAAAAAAAATAGAAACATCCAAATTGAGAACCTCCTCCTTTTTTAGAAGTCGGTTAAAAATATAATTTATTCACCAACCACACGTTAAAACACACCCCCGAATTTACGCCACGCATATTTTTCCCATACAGAATGTACACAAGTTACCGTGGCAAACATTCATTTGTTTACCCAATTCGTTCAGATGCAGGCCCTTTATGAGTCCGGTTCCAGTCCAGTCCAATCCAAACTGGGGCCCATTGGGGCGTGAAAAACGCGTGCAATCGCCACCGACACGCCGCATGCGGGTAGTCGGGGATTCTTTTTTTAAATTTAAAATACTGGACGAAAATAAATTTTTGTGTCCAATTAGTGTTTGTTTGTTTTTTCGTGTAATGGAATGAAACTTGTTTGTTTGATTAGTTTGTAATTATTATAACCGATGCATTTGTTTAATAAAGAGTGTAAAATACCGTTAACGAAGCCGAGAGGTGCTTGTTCTCTTCGTCACTGCAATCATGGAACCTGATATTGGAGGCCAAAGTTCAAGATTTTTCACAATTTAAAAAAAATACTAGTAAATGTTAACTTTTTTTTTTGCTTACCTCCATGACCCGTTAACTATTCAAAGCATCCATCAGTACAATTTTAAGAGTGTGCAACATTAAGTTTTACTGTAAAACGTGATTTTACACCCCAAAAAAAGTCGCCGTTTAGAAACCTACACTCAAAATAGCAGTTGTATGGATATTTACGACATTCTAGTAAGTGGGTCATAATTTAGACAGCACCGCACTCTTTACCATATGAAAATATAAACTTTAAATGCAAGTTTCTAAATACATAACTGAGTCTTAAATCGCAATACAAAAGCCTCATGCACAAATAAGTTACGAAAGCAAAGTAACTTAGCACTGGCCAGCCAAAGCTGTGAACAAAACAAGTTAGTTACAAAACTGTGCACGCACAAATAACTGTGTGCATGCACATAACAATAAAACTGCCAACATTGTTAAAACAACACAGAAAATATATTCCACAGAAATTTTAAACGCTACTCTCAAATATTTCATTGTGATTTTAGCGTTAACACAATTCCCTTTAAAATATTTGAAATGAAATTAAAAGCTCGCAACATGGTCAGTGTATTGCGATTGAAGCAATCACCGGGAATCAAAGGAGTGAATGAAATGAATGAGTGAATGGTTTTCTTGTGTCGTGTGAAAATGTGCTACATATGAACAGCTTTGGTGTTGAAAAGATTACCCATTCAGCTGGGTTTAAAGCAAGGTTACTGAAGGATGCAAAGTATAGTCAAACCGGGATGGACTAATTACGGACACAGCTCGCTGCACATTGGACACTGGCAGATATTGACCTTCAATTAAAAAAAAAAAAAAAAAATGTGACCTACAAAACACCGACCGAATAAGTATCCCTATTTATATATTTATTTAACATAATAACTTATTTACCGACCTTCTGACAAGATCAGTTAAGGGGGTGGTATCTGCTAACGAGAGACGACGTTAATTTGTACAATTGAAATAATTCTAACTTTATTATTACTATACGAAAAAAATGTTCAAAGTAAAGAATTTTTTCATTGTAATTTTAAATTTTAGTTTTTTTTACACACGAATATTTGTCGCTATTTTCTTCACAAAGCGTACAATTGAAATATGGGTATAAAGATTTGTTAAGCTACAATTACATAAAAACCACTCATTTCGCACTATTCGACCCGCTGCACTGTGACTGACGTAACAGCCACTTTGTAGTGCAAGCTGATTAGAACCTTATTCTAATAGTATTTCAAACGAAGTTTGAACCACCACAAATAGAGTTGCTAATTTAGCAGATTAAACTGTGGCGATGATTCATTCAAATAAATGACTAGGATTGCTACGCCGTAAGTGACGCGTTGATGTCATTGCTACGCGCCGCCTACGCCGTAGCCATCCGCTACGCGTGGAGCGAATCCATTATACTTTGAACATTGCTGAGAATAGTACGTGCTGGAATTGTGAATGTGGTTATTTAGTGTTTTGTTTGTTAGTTGGATATTAATATTCTTAATATAATAGGATGTGACCGATGGATGACTGGCATGAAAAGAAGAATTTAGGACTTTTTTTTTAAAATTTATGTTTTAAAGAACTAATATTAGTCAATTAAAATCAAAGCATTTATTTCAAGCAGGCCAGTTACAGGCACTTTTGAATTGTTTAAAGAATTGTTTAAAGATAAAAAAAATGATTTAAGAAGGTTTAGTTTACACAAACAGTTAGTCACAAGTAGTTTATACGGTTGGTATGTCTATGAAAGGTGCTATTTGGGTTTTTGGAGGGTATTTGGAAAAACATACCAAAATGTTATTGTTTTTTCCATCAGGAATTTCTCGGTAGCAACTAATCAAAGTGTTACTGGAATTTGTAAAGTAAATTCTACCATACACCAACCGACCATGATTCTACCATACAGGTATCGATATTTTCGTCCAAAATTCTGGGTCTTCCCAAATACCATAACACTAATATAAAAAATGTTCGCAGAATTTTATTTTCTATACGCATTTATTGTGTTACTGTATCCTGGCTTACAGGATTTAGTGGTGGGTGTTAGTGGGCCAACCTCGCGAAATAGATGGCCCGCGAAACTAGGCCAGCGAATATTTTTAGATAGCAACCCCACGTAAAAAATGTGGCTCATAAACAAGGTTATAATGAGGGCTATAATATAATGGGTCTGTTTACGTCTGATAGTAAATTAGGACATCAAGGAGTCGTGGAAGCAAGAATTTCTTAGAATTAATTAGAGAAAGCGATTGTTCATTAGGAATACTTTAGTTCTTGTCAAGAGGACTTGGAAATTGTATTAATTAGAAAGTGAAATCACGAGATGGGTTGTTTTAGCCGACATTTTATCATTTAGATTCTTACTTATAGTGAAAATACTGAGTATTTTCAAGAGAAATAGCGATTCGATTAGACATTTGTATATTTAACTCCCGATTTCTAAACCTACATTAATTTTGTGAAACTGTTACATTTGTTTCAATATTTTCAAATAATCTTCTTTTATGTGTGTTCATGGTGCTTGCAACAGCACCGAAATATTTGGTTAGTAAGAGGCCCGCGAGGTTGTACAGGTCAGATAGGCAGTCGCTCCATGTAAAATACTGGTATTCTGCTGCATCTAGTTATACTGGAAGTCGACCCCAACATAGTTGGGAAAAGGCTGGGCAAAATACAAATAACAGCAAGCGACACAAAAGTGACTTTATTTATATTGCATTTGAGTATACTTTAGTTAGTTCATTCGTGGACCAACTTTGGATAGTTTTCTACCTCCGCCAAATGACACAGTTTCTTAACCCCCTCAAAAAGAAGATAATTCCGACGATGAGTCACGACCCAATTCAGCCCTTTTCACCCAAAAAGAGGTCTCATATATCCGAAAACGTAGTTCGATAACACTGAAGAGCTCTGCTTCGAACTCGATATCATTAAAGGGCGCTTCACACGAGTGAAGGCCACCGCGAAGTAATTTTGTTAGATCAATTGCAAAACTTTGCGGCCGTTTGCACAACACGGCGGCCATAGTTGAGGATATCGGGCCGTAAGGCTGCGTTTTCAATAGGTCTCTTTATTACCGTGACAGCTGAAAGACTGAATTGTAGAAAAAAAAAAACATGCGGGCTCCCTAAAGACTTAGGGACTGCGGAAAACTAAGTAATCTACAACGTGTATCGTTAAATGCGCAAAACCTGAAAATAGTTTAATCAGAATCACGAGCAGAATCAATTGAACCACTATTTAACATACTTAAATATTTTTTTAATCTTCATTATAAATGTTGCTCTGTCTATTTATAAATAGGTCAAGCCATCACGTGCGCAACCCCGCCAAAATAGGTAAACAAAGAAACACAAATGGTGGTCGGCCAATTTAAATTATCTCATACACGGGATAATACAAGTTCTTGCCAGTAAATCTAATAATTGCCACTAAAACTAAAACAGCACATAAAACATAAAAAAAAAAAATTCTCTCAGAATTAGGTCAATTGAATTAAAAGTCATTTGGGGTATCTGAGGTTTTGCGTATTTAACGTTACACGGTGTACGAGTATATTAGCTACGGGTTGTGCCCCGCGCACGCCTAAGTGGTGCTACGCCACAGCGGATCGGCTACGAGTGCCACAAAGCGTTAGGTGACGGTCACGTAAGTTTCATGATTTTTGCTCAACGCGCCTAAAGAAGTTTTCGCGTCAAAAACATGTTGCACCGACCCCAAATATTCTTCTTCTTTTTGATGCGACTGGTGCCTAACCTGGTGGTGTCAGAGTTTTTCTGCCATGGTCCTCTGATTTGGGACAAGGGCGAGGAGATGTTGAAGTTTGCGAGGATGCGTGGCGAGGATGTGCATCAAACTAACCATGCAAATGCTTCTTTATCATTGTTTTGTTCAAAGCTAGCTGTGAGTTCTAGTTTAAACGTAATCTCAGGCTCCGCTGGCGGCCTTCCTCGATGCGTCAAGCGACCAGTGACACTTATCTCCCTTGCGTGATTAACCTTCACAGTAACCGCAAGGACCAAAAGACTTATTTCCTATTGTCTCCCAAAACGTATTACTTACGTTAAGCTTTTGTCAAATCTGCTGCAACTGCTTGGGAAACGCTTTAAAAGCGACTGCTACATGTCTAGGCTTACCTACTTACAGAAAAATACTAGTTATCTTATAGGTAGCAAAGTCCATATTCCTAAACTCGCCAGCCTACCCACATCCTTACAAACAGGACGCAAACAAGGCACAAATATGGCTTAACTCGGCCCACACGTAATTTGCCCCGAAAACTTTATTACCGTTATAAGTTTCCAAAATGATATTATCTCTCGTTGAACGTCATCAAATCACTTGCCCACCTGACGGTATTTTGGTAATAACTCAGTAAAGGTCACATAAAGTCGTAAGCTCATTAAGCCGGCTTCTCCTTGAATCCATGGTAAATGTGTAAATATTCTAACAGTGTGGGTCAGTATATGACCACGGTCTCTTCTGCTGATATGGAGGGAAATGGAAATTATATATTTGCTACACCTCCGCTAATGTTTTTTGATTAATTTAATTGCGGAATCCAAGATTGTGAAATTGGTTCCATGGGTCATTTCTTGGCGCTTTTCTTGCGGTCGCCACTATTTATTCGGATCTTCAGAAACTTAATTTCCGACTGAAAACCGACAGTGTTTTACTAAAACCAGTTTTATTATACAGTAGACAAACTCCTTAATGAACTGAAAGAGAAAACTGTCAGCTGGTAGATATAAAATGTAAGCTAACTCCATTAAAAAATATGTTTTCTAAATATCGAAATATCATACGCGTTAACGTACAATAAAGCTTTTAAACACGCTCCATTTATAACACCAAAAACAATCACGGTACCGTTAAAAGTTCGTTCGAAACACAAAACAAATTGTACGATCCAGACGCCCGTGTGTATCATTATCACACCTCTGATCATGTTTTGTAAACAAAGTTGAAAGAGCTACATATTAAATAGCGTTACAGTAAAAGCGTAGCCGTGTTCGCCAAATTGATTCAATTTGCAAATAATCCGGCGATATTGTTGGCGCCTATCGGATCCGTGCGATCCGGTCGGAACGCTACCGGTCGGTAATTGATGCGTGAATCAGCGTTACCGAACGTTTTCTTGATTTGTATTGAGTGCGAATCGGTGATCATTGAGGTGATTTATTGTTCATTACAATGAAATATTCTATTGAATTGAGAGTAATTCGGTGTCGTTCAATCGAAAAATTTCGGGGAATACTCGCTGGGTTGGTTGGTGGCTAAAATGGGACGAATCGTTTAACAGTGTCGAATATAAGTTTAGTTTTTTTTTTCGTTTACCTTGTTCCTGCTTAACACTCAAAAAGAACCTATTCCCGTCCGAATTCTACTTCAATTGTGTTAGTTTTATGTATTACCGAGTTCACTGATGGTCTGCCAATTTTCACCCTTAACCCCTAAGTAACAAGGTTGAAAGTGGTCGAACGTCAGTGAACTCGATAGAACCTATCGTTGTTTAATTAAAGTTTCGACTATTTTGACGAATTTGCACTACTGCCACGCTTTTTTTGTTTGTTAAAATGTACATTTTTACTTAGCCTAGACGTAGACTAATTGAATATGTGTTTCTATTCAAACCAGCTCTATCGCCCAAGGCCTCAAAAATGCCAAATCACTTGTCACTACGTAAAAGTATTGCAATTAATTCTAAATAACCTCTACGCTGCGAACTTATTAAAAAAGTGATGAGTCAAACGGTTGCTTCGCTTGATATTATAATAAACGCCCTAAGACGGTAGGCCGGTGAATTTCGCGTGACAAAAGACCTGTCACTCATTCTATTTTGAGCAATATTTGCTGAGCCATTGTACACGTAAGTCGAGGCTTTGCTAGCGTGATCACTCGGCTTGTTCTATGTTAGTTGGTTAGTTATAACAATACGCATTGTTGGCTTTATCGACTCTATTAAAATAACTGAAATGCACAGGGAATTTCATATCAAATTATTCTTACAAAGCAAAATTTACCGCAAAGCTTTGTCTACCGTTCAAATCCGCACAAAGAATGCTGCAATATGAAAACTCAGGAAACAAAGAAATAAATGTATTTGTATGTACAAACACGTGTGTTCATTCGCTGTAAGACTTTCGTTTGTCACAATACGGAGACGTGTTCCAGGAAAAATCTTTATAAAAATGACAATCTGTTGGAAGCCGGCGAGCGCCCCGCATACAAAACTGAGCAAATAGCTATCGGAAAATACCGAAATATGATAGAAATGCAGCACAATGCAGGACGTTTTCACTATTCCGAGTATCTCCCTCGCTGGCCAAAGCCGATTATAATCGCGATAAAAACGCCAGAGCGCCCCCTCGGAGACCACCCCAGCCTTATCCGATCTGCTGTCAAAAGTCTTTCCAATTTATGTATTGCAGCCGACACCCCGCGGTATTATTTATTGCTACGTAGACTACGTACAAACTTTTCTTTTTACCGACGATCGCCACTCGAATCAAGATGTATGGCTTTCGATCCGATACGCTATCACGCCAGAATAACGATGGATAGTTTTAAAATTTTCGGTGGCACAAAGAGCTTTCACATTTGTACAATGTTTGAGGACACAAACCGCTAAGCTTTTAGCAGTAACTCGGTATAAACAAACAAACAAAAATACGCGGCGGTGTCATTTAGACGCGACAGGTCGCAATCAAAAAAACAATTTAGTTTTTACGTGGAAACTAAAACCGTCCGTACGTATAGCAGATAAATGAATAACACCGGTTTTTATTTCTGTTGAATGCGTCCATCGCTCTTGTACGGAGGAGTGTACTCGTTACTTTTCACTGCAGTTTCATTTTATTATCGAGTGTGGCTGTCAAAGGTATATCCAACCATATGTTTTGAACTCTGGTCCAAACATTCATCTGTTCCTTTTTCATTTGGCTTGCGACAATCTCTATAAAATAAGTCTGGAACAATTTAATTTGCTAAAGCAGCCACTACTTCTTGGGAATTCAATTTCTTGTAGAATTTTGTTCGTGTAGACCAGTTCCTACTACATATTACAGGACTAATCGCAAAACTTTTTTCATAAGCACACGAGCACCTTTTTTCCTTTGCAACACTGTGGAAACGAGCAGCGCCAACCCTAACTATTCTCCAACTTCTCACATTTTCATATAGTTTTCTCTATGCACATACCACTTAATAGCCAGAGATTATGAAACTACGCTCTAGATATTTATAACTAACATTATTATCTACTTTAGTATACGAGGGGTATAGAATCAAAGGCAGCTATATCCACCTAGGTATTTTTGTCGTAAAACGGAAAAAACGTTTTATTTTATTTTTACTGTGGCAACACGATGAAAAAAAAAAACGAAAAGAAGTATTTAGAATGGTGGTACCATTGAACACACACACATCAGTCAATCCAATGATTAAATTACTTTTTAGCGGTAATTTAAAAATCACTTAGCTGCATTTGATACCAACCAAAGGATTTAGCCGTTTTTGATTCTGATTGTATTGGATATAGCTGTTTTTGTTTGCATTTTTTTGGTGATGACGTCACAAGACTAGTGATGTATACTTTAACTTTGTCTAAAGATTTTGTCATATCATAGCTATAGTCAACGTTAAAAAGATGTGTGAATAAAGTATATTCAAATGTATAACATAACCAAAATACGTGCATTTTGAAGTATTTTGAAGACCCACAAGGAAATAAAATAATATTTATGAAAAAGTATTATTTTTAATTAAATCTTAATTATATCTTAATTATTTAAATTGTTATACTCTCAAATTATCTTCTTCTTGAACCTCACAAAAATCTCGTACAGTATCGTTTTCTTCTTCAACTCCTCTTTCTTCTAATAGCCGAAGCTCATCTTCGTCTAGATTATTTAACACGGCGTGGAAATATCTTAAATGTGCAATATCTTTCCAAGAGTCACCATAGTGTTTTTGAAGAAGGTTTCTGACATCTCGCAACTTTAGTGGATTCACTTCTATGCCAGAAGGAATTATTGTTGGCCGTATAGCCTCAGCTTTTTTGCCTGCTTTACACAAACTTTTGAGGTGTCCCGTGTCAGAATTGTAATACAACTCACCACGTACCAACACACTTCCTTGAGTTTTGGATCTTCGAAGAATAAATCTTTTACACTGAGAAATTTTGAAGTGGATTTGAGCCGGTGTTTTTACGATACTATGTATAGAAGTTTTCCAGTCAAGCACGGGTATATCTCGTAGTTTCGTAACTGTAGAGTGTTGACTGATTACATCGACGTACTCTTCTGGAGAAGTGATGACCTCCATTTTTCGAATACTTTTTTCAATATTGCCAAAAACTCGATCAGGCGGCATGAAAGAATGGCCTGTCACGGGAAACACTAGTTCCATTTGCTTTATTTGTTGATTTTCCAAAATCCAACGCATGCACATAGAAATCATAATTAAATTTTTATTTTGACCTGCACATCCATCTGCCACTAAACGGACGTGGGTTACATTAGTCAGGTCAGTTTTGTTAAGCCTGTCGTATACAGCGGAAGCTATTTGGTTTGAACCTTTAGCGTATTCATTTTCTGTCCAGATGTATGCAAATGTGGTGTTTTCATTCAAGGGATCTTTCGATGAACCCTGGACTACTGTAAAATTATACAGATACAGCTGTCTGCTGTAATAACAGCTCTGGTCGGGCACTTTTGGAAGTACCAAGTTCTTTTGGCAATCGAACGAGAACGTAATCATTTGCTCTTTTTTATCTTTGAGTAGTTTAAAAAATGCTTGTGCTCTTAGTTTGTGTATCCTTTTCTCTATCATCAGTTGGCTTTTCTTCGATGGATCATTTTCGTTTTTCAGTTTTTCTTGAAATTCAATGCATTTCGAGCATACATCCGTCCTTGGACTTCCAAAACCAAGATTATAGTCCTCATTAAAGATAGATCTAAAGTAAGATGGTTTGACTGGGCTGTTTGGGTGAACTTGTTTAAAAAGTTTAAATAATTTCTTAACATTGAGTTCATTAGGTAGGTATTTACGTTGCTGCGATGATCCTCTGCAATAATGTGCTTCAACGCATTTTAAAGACTTTAAAAACCCATGCACTGATTGTCTTTGTGCTGCATACTTCTGTTTCTTGTGGTCACCGCCTCTTTTTTCTGTAGGAACCTGACCAGATTTAAAGAAGTTTTGCATGACGAACTGAACACGATACTTCGTTATCTTTAGTGTATTTAAAAATACTTTCTGGCAAACTGGAATTGCCTTCTTAAGAGATTTTGCGTAAATTGTGTATTTAATCGCAAAATCTCTACTTTTTCTCGTGTTTTTTACGGGCCGCTTTCTGACTGTTTTCTTCACTGAACAGCACTTTAATATTAACGCATCTTGATGATGTTTGATGGGTTTTGAGTAAAACGATCTGTGAAAATGCACGAGATCTATTATTTTTAATTGTTTACACGCAAATGATTTGGTGTTGTGATTGCAGGTTATGTTTTCTGGCAAAGATTTCGCTGAGTACCTGTGAAACAAGTAAACGTGACCATTACTGTTATAGCCTATTTATTTTCATTGTTTGCATTATAATGTACCTAATTTAGAATACATATAACAGAATAGGAATTCACACTGAACAACAAAAACATCGATCGATCGATCGAACTCCATCGGGTTAAGTACATCACTAGTCTAGGCTCACCTGTCAGTTTTCGCTTTATTCACCTTCCATTTCTCCGGCTGTCTTTTACGCTTTTTTCCTTTCCCTGGCAATGCTTCTGCTACAGGCACTTCCATTGCACTTTTTATTTGTCGTTACACTCGTTTTTAATAAGATAAAGATGCGAAATCCTATTTAATTTCGATAAAAATCACACCCACGCAAACACTGTTTTGTATGAGATCCGCCATCTTGTTATTTCGACAATGTAGACCTGTGATTGGCCAGCCGCAATTTTAGCTGTGTTTGTTTCCAAACTGTGTGGATTTAGCTACCTTTGGTTCTGAACCGTTTCTTTAATGTTAATTTTGGCTGGGATTTAGCTGATTTAGATGCCAAACAATTTTGTAAATTTATTCGAAATTGTATGAAGATTATGATGACATTCACAGTTTAAAAACGACTTGTTCTGGATATAGCTGCCTTTGATTCTATACCCCAGTCTTTGACTACATTTAATTCTCAGGAGACAAGTGGCGTTGACATCGCAAATAAACTGAACGAAACAACGGGATAACTTTTAATTATATAAAGAGATTCTGTTTAATGTTGCATTATGATTTATTGTGATGTCTTTGCTTTTCGTTTGCATCGGTGCTTTTGTTTGTGTTTGGAATCGAGATCGTAAATAAACTATGCAATGGAGCAAAAAATCCCGTACTATTTGAAGAAGAAAATAATAAAATCAGTCTCCATCTTAAGGTCTAATTTCACATGTAGGACAATCTACGTTCATTTTTACATGACTGCCCAAAAAAGGAGTTTTATGTTTTTAACCACGTGGGTCGTTTTTTAGTAGCCCACTTTGTGACCAACTGCTTGGCAAAGGCCTCCTCTTTCTCCCTCCAAACGTCTTTGTTCTGTGCATTTTCTGGCCACGTCTGCCCTGTGAACATGATCAGATCGTCACACCACCTTCGCCGTGGTCGACCTCAACGAGGTCCATTGAGTCATGCAATTTCTTTCCTGTTTTAGTTATGTCAGAGAGGTTCCCTGAAGACCCAGCTTAGATAAAATAGTGTCGTTAGGTTCTAAACTTTATTATTAACGTCATTTCTCTAGCTCAGAGAGGACTCTTTACGGTGGACACGCCTTAACAGCCCAATAGTCGTAACATTTTGCACTAACCTACCTCTTAGAAATGAAGCCAATGTCGTCTTTGAATTTACCCAGAATGGTGTAAAACTAGTATGTTAACTAGGTACGAGTATAAAGTTCAATTAGGTATTGCCAAAGGTTTGATTCCCAAGTCGAGCAAAGTATTATTGGGTTTGCTCATCGAGACTTTTTTAGAATCTGTGCCATGTTGACGACAAAAGATTATAATAATAATATAATAAATAAATATAATAATGCACTGCTATAAATGAAATCAGAAAAATATATGATATTCTTCAGGATATACGAGTATGCTAGTATGATAGTGTTTTGAAAACATAATACGATTAATTTGACTCGATAAAAAAATCACGAACTTATCTCTAAAAAATTCTTTCAACCAAAAAAACATACTAATATACATGCGATCATTCTGATTTTTTGGCAAATAATTCTACAAGCAATATATTAGCATTACAGTGTTTTAGTTTTTTAGTCTACTAAATAGGTTTTTTGTAAATCGATAGAAACCACTCTTTTCGCACTATTTGGCTCGCAGTGACTGACGTAACAACCATATTGTAGTGCAAGCTGAATAGAACTTTATTCTAATGGCATTTCAAATGTCGGTTGGTTGCTTACGGTCGGTCGTGACGTCAGCGAGAACAATATACAGCAGTCGGTCGCAGTATGGTGCTATATAAAACACAATGTATACTCGTCGCGACCGACCACATCACACAAAAAAAAAAACAGCCATCTTGTTATTATATTGTAACGGAAAAAAAAATCCCAGTTCCACTTAGAACACAACTTCCAAACGTAAAAGCGTTGTAAAACAAGGTACTTATACGGAAAAGAAATAAATATAAATTGGAAAAACGCATTTTATTAAGTGCTCCCGCTGCGGCCATCATGGGTCATAAGTACTTACCCGCGGAGACGGGGGAGGTTGATATTTATTTTTATAGATTAATGATATGGACGTAAGAAGTACATAAACAGATTTATATACCTATGTTCTATGTTTTGTGCGGGGCATGTGTTTGATTACGATTTGATATGGGAGTTTTTTAGAGGCTATGTACTCGTATAATATGGTGTTTTTGTTATGTAGCTGATGTATGTTTGGCTTGGATCAAATGGCATCCGTATGTAGAAAGTTCATAGGTAGCTTACCTTTTTTCTTTTTAGCCTATCTTCTGTCCCACTGTTGGGCAAAGGCCTCTCCTTTTTCTTTCCAAACCTCTCTATCTTGCACGATATCTATCATGTTCGCCCCGCAAACAAGATCAGGTCGTCGCACCACCTTCGCCGCGGTCTACCTCGACGGCTATTCCCTCCGTCAGGCGTCCAGTGAGTGACGATCTTTGCCCATTTCTAATTTTTAAGGTTTGTCTTCTGTTAGTCTAAAAACATCGTGTTCTTCTATATGGATTAATGATTAAAGAGAAACGGTTGTACGCTTTAGTGATGTTACAGGGCGGACTTTACCAATGTTCTTGTACTATGTCGTTCTATCTTTCCTATAGTAGTAGTAGTATCAGACGGATAACTTTTCCTATTTTCTTGCAACCTGAGTATGATAGGTATCCCATTAAATAAAGAGAACCTTTAGGTAAAAACAGTACGTTCTTTCAAGTATTTCAGTCCACGGGGTTAGGAGGTAAACTGTCGTTTTATTTTTCATTATATTTCTTTTATTCGTGGAACTCGAATCCTATCTCTTAAAGACGGTAATTCCACAATATTGACACCGCGACAAAGTCTTGTCGTATCCGTTTCTTGACCGTGATAGGTGGACCAATCAGGACATTGAGGTTTATTTTTGGATTTCTCTTTTCTGCTAATTGTAATTGAAGACTGGCTTTCGATATTTTCTTGTTACTACTCTAATAATCTCGCTCTACTTCGTATGGGGGTAATTGAATAACTAAAGATATGACTAAACATCCTTTATAGATAGATAGATAGATAAATCATTTATTTAGTGCACACAAAAGACAAAGCACAGCACCCAGAAATACAATTAAATAAAGAAAAACATATTTACAAAATAAGTATAGTAACATTATGACAAACTTCAAATAAAAAATAAAAAAAAAAAATAACAAAGAGGGTACCTATGCAAGGTGAAAAAAAAAAGTCAAAAAAGAGGGATGTTGTAAGTTTGAACATAACATATCTAAGATATGGAAGAGCGGAGTCTCCTAACACAGGCTTTTTTTTGTTTTAGACAAAAAAAAGCCTGTGTTAGGAGACTCCGCTCTTCCATATCTTAGATATGTTAGGTGATTCCAAACACATTTCATTATATATGAAGCATTTTGTTAAAATAAAAATATATTTCATTTCATTTTTTTCGTTTTTTCATTGTGTATCTGTCGTCTGTCTGTGCCGTCATAGTTCCTGAATGGATGATCCACCATAAGAAACAAGATGTATGCCAATTTTTCCTATACCCAAACACGGAAGCGAGCAATATATCACTCAGTTTATTTATAGCTTCGCGAAACGTGTGTATAAACCTTTAACTACTGGTTTAAAGATCAATGGAGCAAAGAGATAAGCAGTAAGAGTAGTTAGCGCAACGGTTGAACTCACAGTTAGTCGACAGTAACCTAACGCTTAAACGTTACTGTTGCAAGTAAAAGTTAACTGAGAGGAACTTGGGTTTACAACTCGTGGATGGTAAGCATCTGATAAAATGTACCGTACATTTTTCAGTATCTAGTTTTTAGGTCAAGAGGAATGAACGAAGTTTTAACGTGGGGCGATGTGTTTTAAACTGACTTCAAAATAGGAGGAGGTTCTCAGATCGGTTGTTTTTTTTAAAGAGTGACCATGGAGTTTCTTGCCCGCTCTTCTCCATAGAGATCTACGCTAGGGAATGGGCAACTACAGTACTTTCACAGTTTTTATGTCTTGTGACTGGGACTGTAGTAATTTTCATCTTTGTTTCGACAATTCAAAAGCGGGTGTAACTGGCCTACTTGAAATAAATGCTTTGATTGATTTAAGTGTGTAGTTGTTACCTCACAAGTCGGTCATTTATGAACCGAATTGAATTATTTTTTAAGTGAAAGGATATATTTTTCGATTGGTCCTAAAGAATTGTCATCGAAATCGGTTGAGTAGTTTTTAGTATTAATCGCTGACGGATCTTTTTAAAGCATGATTTTGTCTCTTTCATCTACAAACAATTGACATTTAATGACGTCTTAACGTCAATCAAATAAGATCATGGTGTGTCAAATCATAACAACCAATATAGATTGACACGGATCATATCTCTCATATTTCAAACACGAATTCAGGTCGACAGGAAGACCTTTCAGCCTCTCCTGGGAAATGGGGCGTAACTTGCGTAGGTATTTGGAACAAAACTTAGAATAACCCCCTTAAGGCCGACAAGCAATATGAAGTAAGTAAATTATAAATTACTGGCAGTCCGGAAGACTTTAAATTTAACTTGAATTTGGATTTAGATTCGTATTTAATGCAATATTATCGTCAGTTAAAGTCTGATCAAAACCCTAAACATATTGTAAAATAGAGACGGTTTTTACGTTTGTATATTTTTGTAACCACAGCTAAACATTAAAATCCATTGAGGTATTCAGAAACTTTATGAATTATAATTATATAAATAACGGTTATTTTAAAAAAAATATTCAAGAAGGTTTACGTGTATTAAAAATTAATATAACATAGATAAATGAAATCAAAATCGGATCATCCATTCAGGAACTATGACGGCACAGACAGACGACAGATACACAATGAAAAAACGAAAAAAATGAAATGAAATATATTTTTATTTTAACAAAATGCTTCATATATAATGAAATGTGTTTGGAATCACCTAACATATCTAAGATATGGAAGAGCGGAGCGGCGTTTTTGTTTTAGACAAAAAAAAGCCTGTGTTAGGAGACTCCGCTCTTCCATATCTTAGATATGTTAGGTGATTCCAAACACATTTCATTATATATGAAGCATTTTGTTAAAATAAAAATATATTTCATTTCATTTTTTTCGTTTTTTCATTGTGTATCTGTCGTCTGTCTGTGCCGTCATAGTTCCTGAATGGATGATCCGATTTTGATTTCATTTATCTATGTTATATTAATTTTTAATACACGTAAACCTTCTTGAATATTTTTTTTAAAATAACCGTAATTTATATAATTATAATTCATAAAGTTTCTGAATACCTCAATGGATTTTAATGTTTAGCTGTGGTTACAAAAATATACAAACGTAAAAACCGTCTCTATTTTACAATATGTTTAGGGTTTTGATCAGACTTTAACTGACGATAACATTGCATTAAATACGAATCTAAATCCAAATTCAAGTTAAATTTAAAGTCTTCCGGACTGCCAGTAATTTATAATTTACTTACTTCATATTGCTTGTCGGCCTTAAGGGGGTTATTCTAAGTTTTGTTCCAAATACCTACGCAAGTTACGCCCCATTTCCCAGGAGAGGCTGAAAGGTCTTCCTGTCGACCTGAATTCGTGTTTGAAATATGAGAGATATGATCCGTGTCAATCTATATTGGTTGTTATGATTTGACACACCATGATCTTATTTGATTGACGTTAAGACGTCATTAAATGTCAATTGTTTGTAGATGAAAGAGACAAAATCATGCTTTAAAAAGATCCGTCAGCGATTAATACTAAAAACTACTCAACCGATTTCGATGACAATTCTTTAGGACCAATCGAAAAATATATCCTTTCACTTAAAAAATAATTCAATTCGGTTCATAAATGACCGACTTGTGAGGTAACAACTACACACTTAAATCAATCAAAGCATTTATTTCAAGTAGGCCAGTTACACCCGCTTTTGAATTGTCGAAACAAAGATGAAAATTACTACAGTCCCAGTCACAAGACATAAAAACTGTGAAAGTACTGTAGTAGCCCATTCCCTAGCGTAGATCTCTATGGAGAAGAGCGGGCAAGAAACTCCATGGTCACTCTTTAAAAAAAACAACCGATCTGAGAACCTCCTCCTATTTTGAAGTCACTTTAAAACACATCGCCCCACGTTAAAACTTCGTTCATTCCTGTTGACCTAAAAACTAGATACTGAAAAATGTACGGTACATTTTATCAGATGCTTACCATCCACGAGTTGTAAACCCAAGTTCCTCTCAGTTAACTTTTACTTGCAACAGTAACGTTTAAGCGTTAGGTTACTGTCGACTAACTGTGAGTTCAACCGTTGCGCTAACTACTCTTACTGCTTATCTCTTTGCTCCATTGATCTTTAAACCAGTAGTTAAAGGTTTATACACACGTTTCGCGAAGCTATAAATAAACTGAGTGATATATTGCTCGCTTCCGTGTTTGGGTATAGGAAAAATTGGCATACATCTTGTTTCTTATGGTGGTTGTAAAATTGGAGAGGTTACTGTTATGGAAAAGGCTGTTTGCATCTTGTTTTGATAGACAGTTCTGTGGCAACGTTTGTGTTTCTTTTCTCATGTTCATTAAGGTCCATTTTTAACCGACTTCCAAAAAGGAGGAGGTTCTCTATTCGACTGTATGTATTTTTTTTTTTATGTATGTTCACCGATTACTCGAAGACGCCTGAACCGATTTGAAAAATTCTTTTTTTGTTTGAAAGGGTATACTTCCAAGTTGGTCCCATAGCCACCAAATTGGGATCTGATGATGGAATCTTGGCGAAATCGAGGGAACTCTTCAAATTTTATCTGAAAACGTGTTGCGATTTTGGTATTTTCTACAACAAGTGAAGCATTTGCGTTTGATAAGAACCATTCTACCATCAGATCTGATGATGAAGCCAAGAGTCACGGAACTCCATAATGAGACAATGTACCATAGTCGTGTTTGGGCTTGTTGTAATTGTAACGGTATGCACTTTCCATGTATCAAGCACCTGTGAACCACTAAAAAGTGAAAAATAAAAACTTTTTTGCAAAAAATAAAACCGACTTCAAAAAAAACAAAAAAGTGAAAAATAACTTTAGCTTCTGAAGTCGGTGACAAAATAACTAAAGCAATCAAACAAAGGTCACCGACTTCAGAAGCTAAAGTTATTTTTCACTTTTTTGTTTTTTTTGAAGTCGGTTTTATTTTTTGCAAAAAAGTTTTTCTATAACACTTAAGTACTTACCGTCAGTTAATATGCCACGTTTCGCAGCTATCGGTGTTTTCTATAAGCAATGGTTAGCTTGAAATATGCGTCACCCACCTGTCACTTGATTCATAGAAAAATTAAAGAAAGAATTTCTGTGACGTTTGAATCTAATCGTCTGCAAGCAAAATGTCAAATAGACAGAGATTGCAACCTACCGGATCCGAACAGTAAGTTATTGAAAATAGTCGACAGTTGACCTCAGTATTGTTTCCATGCTGTAAGGTTCATTGTTGGTTGTAGAATAAAAAAAACGACTATTTAAGGTTCTTAATGTGATACTTTCAAACCAAGTGAAGTTTAAACTTAAAAATTGTTGACTAGAGATAGAAGCTAAAGAAATTATGAGGTTGACTCTACAAGCGACCAACAGCACGGTTGGTAACAAGGTCATTACGTCTAGGTTCTGTTTAACTAGCTCTAACAGTGTACATTTACCATTTAGTGTTAACTAATCTGTGGATGTAACACAATATTTGTGAACATAGAAACAAATATTAACTTACGCCTACTCAGGAATACGTCAGCTTTGAAGAAGCTGGTTTGAGGTTTCACGCGTCGACAACTACATATAATCTAGATACGAGTAGATGTATTTACTGTTGCAATATTTAATAGCATTTTAAATAACATTAAAGATGCCTCGACGATTTACGGTAGAGAAAATCCGAAAAAAGCCGACTCCAAATGAAATGTAAAAGGTTAGTTTGACAAAAAGAAAGAGAGCGATTAAATAAAATAAGAACTGCAACACCAATTTATTCAAAAATCTTAGACACGCCTCCTAAAAATCTACACCTGCGTCATAAACTTTTTATTCACACCCTGCATGGTCATCACAGATCACCACAAATCTGAGAAGTTCACAAAATATGTGGAATCAAATCCGAAGCAGCGATAAAGCCACGAGGTTCGCTGTAAAACACAAATATTCCGTCGAGAAGGGAAACTTCCAAGGAATTTGTTCGCAGAATGAACTCGATCGGATAATATAGCTATTTATGGTATTTCGCTCGCCTTTTTTTCTATATCGACAGATTTGCCGGCGCGATGCCGTTCGGTAGCGGAAAAGTCGGTTTAGTCGCAATAAATTAGGGTTGTTGTGTTACTATCGTAATGTATAGTGTCAACAACACGTGCTCTAGGGACGTTCTGCCAATATTTATACTGTTGGATAGTACCTAACTATTCTGAGTTTATTTTAGTAGGTGGTTGTTCTTTTTAGATTTTGATAGGGTGGGTTACCCAACCCACCCTATCTGTGTTTGTGTGTAAGTTTCTCAAATAGTTGTCTTTTAGGACACAGTTACGCGAATTCACAAGCGTTTTACATTCGATGGAAGTTGTATCTTTTTTCAGCATTTGCTTTACGAAACTCTTTGTTTGAAAGATTGTAACGCTATCTATACCTTTGTTACAACTGTAAGTTGTTATTCTGTCTGTAACTGTACTGTAAAGATTTAAACATTTTCATAATATCTGCAAGTAATAAGTACTTGCATATTTTATGAAAATGTTTTGATCTTATCTTTTTTTGTGAAAAAGATATCTTAAATCATAAAACATGCATCAATCAATGTACAAGATCTCCAGACATTAACTAATGACCCGCACCAATAACTGAATGGACAATTGGACATGTGCAAACAAATCGACCTACCCACGCGGCACACGGCACACGGCAGTATCAGCCGGTAGAGCTCGGGGTAATGAATAGCCCAATTTTCCGCATTTTCCGCCATTAACAACATCCGGCCGCCATGGGTGACGTGGCCGCAAATAATGGACGCCCGTATAGCCGTTCGTTTGTTTGATATGAGAGCCTTTTTATGAAATAGGGGGCGCCACCGCTCGGCCACGAGTTACGCGAAAGCGAAGCGCGGAACAGATGAAAGAAGTTGTTTTGAGCTTGCCACGTGTTACCGTGGCGTGACTTGCGACGCGATGGAATTCAGACATGTTTCTTTTAAAACAAGTTCTATATCGTGAACTGACCGTAACTGGTCGTCTGTTTAACGAGAGTCTTTCTATGAAATAGGAGTCAGACAGTTGGCCAACAGCAATTGCATAAAAGAAGTCACTGTGACGCGACGGTACTCACACCAAGAAACGCCTGTCGCTGGACGCAAGTCGTATCGCAAGGTATCGCCCGAGGTCGTGAACGGTCCGTTGGTTTGTTTGATATGAGAGCCTTTTATGAAATAGGGTTGCCTTTAGGCTTCGGACGACCACGTGGGCATTTGTTTCCCATTTTTTATGGCGTGGAGTGTTTGAAGTGGTGCCGTTCGGAATATGATTTTGTGTGGTCGGAGTAGTATGAATATTTTTTGTGCGGTTTTAATTGACTAACGTGTGTAGATTTGAACGTGACTGCAATTTTATCAGCGTGTTGGCGGAAAGCAATGTAAAAGGTACACCGGTACTTTCAGCGTTATAGATTAAAAATAATATACAGCGTGTACCAGAAAGATGTTATGATATTTCAGGATGTGGTATATAGTAGATTATCAAAGTGATTTTTTTTTATGGGACCACTATAATAATCGGAGGACAGACTCTTTTGTGAGCGACCATGTCTCGGCACAGTAGGATATTATTCTTGTTCCATCATTAAGTGAGGGCAGAAATGTATGTCAACCAAAAAAAACATCACTCTATTGGGACTGCCGATAGTAGTGAAACCTAAAACAAAAAACAAGTGCGAGTCGTACTCGCACATGAAGGGTTCCGCAGCAGCGAGTAACATAATGTAAAAGATGACGTATTAAAAAAAAAACTACTCACTAGATCTCGTTCAAACCAATTTTCGGTGGGAGTTTATATAGTAATATACATCATATATTTTTTATTATTTTATCATTCTCGTATTTTAGAAGTTACAGGGGGGGGGACACATTTTTCCACTTTGGAAGGGTCTCTTTCTCAAAATATTATGTTTAGAAAAAAAATATTTAAGAAACCTCAATATCATTTTTAAAGACCTATCCATAGATACCCCACACGTATGGGTTTGATGAAAAAAAAATGATGTTCAGTTCTAAGTATGGGGACCCCCAAAATTTATTGTTTTTTTTCTATTCTTGTGTAAAAATCTTAATGCGGTTTACAGAATACATCTACTTACCAAGTTTCAACAGCCTAGTTCTCATAGTTTCGGAAAGAAGTAGCTGTGAAATACGGACGGACAGACAGACAGATATGACGAATCTATAAGGGTTCCGTTTTTTGCCATTTGGCAACGAAACCCGGTTAGGAAAAAAACAAATCTAAGGTTGATTTTGAATAACCGGTCTATGAAAGTGTGAGGTGATGGCCACGTGAGATCCATGATTTTTGTTCACCTAAAAGGGGGTATGTCTCCACCGATCACAGTATCAGATCACGTTAGCCACGGATCACGGCAAAATGCTCAACGTGTCCAAAGAAGATTCACTTCAAAAACACATTTCTAATCAAAAACTTCCAATTACCACAAAAGCATCAACAAAACTCAGATATTTGGCGTATTTAGTTAGCTTTATAGTCTCTTAAACCTTCCTTAATATCAGCAATAAAAGCTTAACCGCTAACTTGAATAAAATAGAGCACATTGTCTCAGGGTCATAAACTACGCGGTTCTTAGGGCCGGGTTCCACTGAGCTCGCCAAATCCCCCGTATGTACTAATAACCCGTAAAGTCGAATTAGTAGTGTGGAACTGTTGTGTTTTCTAGGCTTTATGTATTATCTGTATTAATATAGCCGGCTTGTTCCAAGGTAGATATTTTCGTGAATTAATCGGCGTGAGGTAATGGCTTGGAATAGTGACTTGAGTAATTACTCGTATATGTTTAGCTGGGTCAGTTGTATACATAGAAAGAAAGAAAGAAGAAAAAGAAACAGATTGCATTATTAAACATATGAATACGGGTATTTATCGCGAATTTACCTTTAATTTAATCCCGACGTTTCCACCGGATTGCACCAGCCGTGGTCGCGGGGAGAAACAGATTGATTTAGCTCTAGCACTTTGCCCGCGACTCCGTCCGCAAAAATGTCATAGCTCGGCTATTTTGCATGATATCAATATAATTTAGCTTTATGTTACTTGGTAAAAATGTAGCTTTCTAATTGTAAAAGAGATTTCAAAATCGGTTGAGTAGTTCTTGAAAACTCAAGAAAACCAAAGGAAAATGTTTGTTGCGATTGTTTGATCGTAACATTTTGATTGTTTTTAAGTTACAAACAAACGAAAAATCAAACCATTCCTCTTTATAATATTAGATTAGATGCTACTAAGTGCACACAAAAATTTTATTAAAATATATCTAAACAGAAAGAAAAGAGATAATAGTGAGTGTCTCACAACTGCGCCAAATAAGCAGGTTAGCAAACTGCCGAGCAGCTAGTGCCCGACGCTGGTTTTCAACTAGACCTATCACTAGATGGTGATGTGACGGACGTAAATATTATAGGGAAGCCTCCTCTTTGTGATAGGTAGGAAGCTTTAATCCACGGAGGCTCAATGCAGGTTCTTCAAAGTATTGGTTCTAAAACATTCTTCATTCTTCACGAAACTACCCTTTACCATTTTGAGAATGAGGTGTTTATGTTACATCATTGAATGAGTTTGAATCTCATCACAAAAAGTGAAGTGTTTGCTTGGATTCAAACTACCACTCATCATTCGGAACCATCCCTACTCCACGTGTTGTACACGTAAGCAACGCCAGTCATCCATGAATCACGAAGAAAAACAAAAGACAACCTCAACATCTCTGATACCATCATCCATCACATCCCATACCACCCACCCACACAATATCCTTCAGTTTATCTCCCGACCTCAAAGCTGGCGCCCACCAATCATAGCGAGGCGAGGCTAACGATTTCCGATATAAACGGTAACCGTTAACGGCAGCAGTTACCGCGCAAACGGCCCGCGATACACAGCCGGCGCGGTATCGCCACGGTAATGAATTTCCTCTTTTCATTTAGTGCCGACCCGGGCTTACCTTCGGCTCGTTTGCCGAAGCACTTTTACAGGATTTTGTTGTTGAAATCAGTGGAGGACGGGCATAAAACTAGATACGGGTGAATTAAACGGCTTATTTGATACGAGTGGTCTTGTTGGCTGTTGAGTTTTATTGGAGACAAATCTAAGGAGGTCCGAGGGTGTTTTTTTTGTGAGGTTGTAATGTCAGTTTTTAAATGGACATAATTATATACTTGAGGCTGAAAGTAGTTCTCCATTGTCAACTTCAGGATGAAACAGCATGACTCATTACGGTTAAATGTTATGAAAATTGTTCAGGTTTTTAATAAATATTTTCGTTTGCTTCAATAATTTTGTACTTATAGTCTGCATAATGGGTTGAAGCATTGAGGAAACAAAAATCAAACTCAAATCATGTATTTCAACTAGACCATTACGGAACTTTGGAATGTCGATAAAACGAAAAGAAAAGCGAAGCTACAGTCACAGCCACAAGGCATAATAACTTGAGATAGTACTGTAGTTGCCCATTCCCTAGCGTAGATCTCTATGGAGAAGAACGGCCAAGAAACTCCATGGACACTTTTTTCAATCAATAATGTTGTTACAAAATCTTGGTTACATCTTTCATGTTGAGATTATACATATATGTGAGAACGATGTAGAAAGACGTGACCCAACTCTGGGTTAAGCTCGCCTTTGTACGTAAGCTGTATTATTGCAAGTATTATGTATATTTGTTGTTTTTTTTTTGTGTGCAATAAAGAACAAGAATGAGAATAAAAAAGACGTGCACAATAAGAGCGTCCAGAGTTTAAAAAAATATTATCAACTATTTAAATGAATTTTCATGAATCAGTCACTAGTAACACTACTTACAACACACTTGGATAGATCCACAAAACAGTATACTTTAGCTATAGGTCATAAAAACAAATCCAAAAAAAAAACGTTCAAAAAGTCATCAAAATTGTAATCTAAAATTGCGTCCTATCTATATTGTTTGTCAGGGCCTGCGTTTTAACGAGTCATAAAGATTTAATTGTCTCTTCGTGGGCTTCCTTAGTAGATCGTCCCTAAGTACTCATTGATAGCTAGTGATTAAGACGTTATGGCAAAAGTTACTAACTTAAACCCGAAACGATAAAAATCAACGGGGTTTTTGTAGAAAGAGATAGGTAGATGTATATCTCTTTCTGAAATACGAACCTACTTTGTCATCATCATTTTAGCTGAAAGACGTCCACTGCTGGACAAGGTCTCACCCAAGTGTCGCCACAGGCGCCCGGTCCCAAGCGACGGTTATCGGCCCACCTAGTGGAAGGCCTTCCAACGTAATGTCTTCCGGTTCGCGGTTGCCACTCCGGAACAACTACTTTGTTGTGCAAGCTGATTAGAACTTTATTCTTACAGTATTTCAAACGAAGTTTGAACCACCACAAATAGAGTTGCTAATTTAGCTCCAGTAGTCCCCTAAAGTTTAGCAATTCTCTCCAATAAAATGAATCACGAAAATTAAAAATTCTTAAAATTGGACTTTACAAAGACCATTTTAAGAATTAAATGTTTTTAACGTGATTAATTTACGTTTCTGCTAAAGCGGCCATTTTAGACCCCCAGATGTATGAACATGGACCAGAATTAAGGATCTTAACACGTTTAACAGTAGTAAGTCTGTAGGTTCTGCTTACCTACACGAGAACAGAGCGCGAGTAACAGTATGTAGTTTAAACTAAAACTAGTATATTTCCATTACATCTACATTCAAGTACTTAGTTACGAGAAAGCTAATCAAAAATGTAATAATCACTGTTCATAAAATTAAATGTCAATCATCTGTCAATATTTGATGCGTAATTAAAAACTATTACTGTTTTATTACAACACATAATTATGTGTCTACTTACCACAACACAACAGTGTACTCAACTAGTAATAAATTCTATAAACTACTAGAATATAACTATGACGGTGCAACCACTTATTGCTATCTCATTTTGTTATTGGCCCTCATCAGAGAAGATGCATTGATAATTACGATTGATTGCTCATAAAACTTCTTTATTAGCTAAATCAAAAATAACAACCTTGCACAGTTCGATAGCGTACAAATAATAGTAGATGTAGATACAATTTTTGTTTGTTACATGTCGGTACTTATTATTTTGTTATTAACACAGAACAGATTCACTCTGCTCCCCGTACTAGTATAGACTGCATTACGGAGGACCAGTGTTCCTCGTTCTCTGTGATTGTACTCGTGGTAGCATACCTGTGACAAAAATACTATTTTGTTTCTATAGCAATGCATCATCATCATTTGTCTGCCCTTATCCCAATGAGGGATTTACTTTTTCAACTCTTCCCTAGTCGCTGGATAGATGGCGCTAGTCTGACTACGTTACTGCAAGGAACAGAACGTCACATAATGTCACTTGGACCTAATGATTATATTCGGAAGCTGATGCAAACAAAAGTGTCAGTCAACGAGCGTATGTGACGTGTGTTTTTTCAAGCGTTTTGGCTTTGGCACCCAGTAACGTAGTCGGATCAACGCCATCTATCGAGTTCATCGAAACAATTTTTTTTTTCATTCATTTGTGGTTTGCGCAGCAAGTCTTCTTTTTCTATACTTTTCTATTTCCTTCATCTCATCACACACTTCTTTGCTAACTGCGCATGTATTTCAAAAAGATTTTTTGTCTTGATGTTTTCCTAGTCTACTCATCATCTCATATGCCTAACCTTTCCTAAACCATGTTTAAGGTCGGCCTATTCGAAAAAGATACCGCGGCCCCGGAACATAAAGGGCGAGGAAGGAACATGGATGGGTTTTATTTCCCATACTACAAAAAAAAAAGGTCAGCTTCCAATCTAACCAGATGCAACTGAATACCAGTAATTTATATGGAGCAACTCTCTGACACAACCCAGTTCGTTCTGAGTATTGAGTAATAAGATACACCTTGATAAGACCGGTTGTCAGACTTTGGGGCTACTGACTACTTAACGATTATCAAATATCTCTAGTTGACAAGCAGGACCAACGGCTTAACGTGCTTCCCAAGGCACAGAAGAAACTCAGAATGCTAAGGATGGTCGTACATTCACGGGCTGACTGATGCAAGCACAGCTTAACCTGAAAATCGACCTGCAGCCAATCGGCCTGCAGTTATTCTACGAAGTTATTCGAATTGACGACCCGAATAGCACAGCGGCAGAGAGACTGCCTTACTTTCTTTCCCGGGTTCGAATCCCGGTAGGAGCAAATGTTTGTGTGATGAGCATGAATATTTGTTTCCGAGTGATGGATGTATATGTATTTACAAACAAAAAGTATCTATGCAGTATATCAGCTATCTAGTGTCCACAACACAAGCCTCACTGCTTACTAGATGGCGTTGTGTGTAATCTGGACATTACACACAACGCCATCTAGTAAAAAAAAAAATTATAAAAATAATAAAAAATTAAAGTAGCTTATTTTGATCCTAACAAATGACACATTGACTAAAGCCTGATATAGATACACATCATGCGCAACCAGGTCTTGGCTGAACAATGAGATAATAGATTCAAACTCGTACCTTTCTATCACGAAAAATAAAACTAATAAGAGGTTCATGATTGATACAATATTCGACCAAAATAGGGCACATAAATATAACAGTTGTATGATCCCAAACGAAAAAAATAAACCAAATGGGGTAATACTTGTATCCATCATTTCAACCCGCACTGCCGCTTTGATTTTCCACTGGTCCGGCCACGGCTATTGATTCGCATTGATTTCGGGGGACGCTGCTCTTTCCGTTTTAATCGGGAGGGTTATGATATTATAGAAGGGGCGCGGCCGAACTGTGTGGGAGTGTGGAGTTATTTGAGTATGAAGTAATCCGTCAATCTAAAATACTGATTATGATTAAAGAACTAGAATTCCAAAGTTACTTAAGATGTTTCGACAGCCAGTTGAAGAAAAAACCATACATTCAGATTTTATCTATTCACAAATATGTAAAAGGGAGAAAAAAAACAGCCTATTGCTATCAACCGGGCAAAACTCCTGACTCTATGGCAGCTACAATTACACTTTGCCTGACCCGGGAATCGAACTCAGGACCTCATGCTCAGTAGCCGCGCTTGCAACCACTAGACCAACTCTACAGTCTCTTACTTCCTTGGTCAGGTTTACTTGATATCTCTTGGTATGCTCTCAAAACGGTGAAGGAAAACTTCGTGAGGAAACCGGCATGTCCTAGAACCAAAAAATCGAAGACATGTGACATCTACCAATCCGCACTGGGCCCGCGTGGTAGATTATAGCCCATTCCCTCTCATTGAGAGGAGGCCTGTCCCAGCAGTGGGAACATTATAGGCTGATGATGATGATGAAATTTGCTTTAAATGTTAAAAACTCAAAAGTTGATAGAGGTATGACCGCCGTGCCGCAAGACCTCACATTGCGAATGCAGTTATCCACTAAGACCTGACAACAACCAGGGCCAGTAGCCAACCAGAGAACTCCCGTCTCGTCGAAGGATCCTCAATCTTCTATAGAAAATGAGGAACTCTCCTCTATGACCTTCAGTTCCTCACAATTATATCATAACAGCGTGAAAATTATGATAGCTCAGTTAATTTGCGTGATAGCAATATAGTTTATAACTATGTTACACGGTAAAGACGTAGCTTTCAAATGTTGAAAAAAAAATTTTATAATGATTACTTTGGTTTAGATGCCTAAACAAATATAAATGACTGACCCACTATTGTTTGGCTAAATGAACAAACTGCATAGTGCTCATTTGATATTATTTCAATGTGGGCTAATAAAGGAAACCGCAGTAATTATGTTAACAACTGTTTTGAATTGGAGTGTGTTGGATCTATTTGGCTGTTATATGGACGTGTCATGTTATTTAAAATACATGACATGTTTGTAGAATTGTAATTAAAACACTTTCATTAAATTAATAATCATTAAAAAATTCGAAATTTTAAAAGTAAAACAATTCATTTTCGATGCTGTTTCAAAAAAAGAACACGAAACAAACATTCGAAACGGGGTTCCCTTTGGCCGTAGTTTTGATGAAGGAATGATTTTTCCTTAGACATAACTTTACCCCCTTCACACACGGCTTCGTATCGGAAGCGTATCGTAATCGGCGAATACGACGAGAGCAATACAAGCACGAATATTTTCAAACAAATCCGCATTAAAAGCTTGCCAAGCGTAAAAAGTTAACTTTTCATTATTATCTTTAAAAAAACCCGAATTTTACTGATTTTCAATTTCTTATGACTATTAACTTTCAATATGACTGAAAAAATAATTGAATTCATCAAACTGGTTGAAGACTACCCTTGTTTATATGTATAAGAATCCAATAAGCATTACGCTTTGTACTTCAGTGCTCAGTGTCACCATAACGGAACACAGATTAAGCAGACAGCTCTTGAACGCAGTTTAAATCTGATAAATGTAGTTCAGTTTCATCGGTAAATTTCTCCTAAGCTTGGTTGGTCGTCTGCACGATTATTAGCTACAAGCCTAGGCCCAAATGCCATAAAAGTAAGAAAATATCGGCCATATTTCTATTTTAAGACTTCAACTACATTCAATAAACAGAATCACTCAATGAAAAACCGATCCCTCACTTTTACATACCCACTAAATATAAGAAGATACATTTTTCAGTATTAGAGACCGTAAACATTTTATGAGATGTTCTTTTGACTAGCCCTATTTATGATACCACTTTACCTTTTAATATGCTCTGAATATAAGTTGAGCAGCGGTGGCCCAGTGGTGATGGCCCCGACTTACGAACAGTAAGTCTCGGGTTCGAACCGAGGCAGGCGCATTACTTTGTGTAATTTATTTCATAACCACTGCTCTCAAAACACTGAAGGAAAACATCGTGAGAAAACTAGTGTCCTAGAACCAAAAATGCGTAGTCACGTGTCATCTACCATTTCGCATTGGGTTCGCGTGGTCGCCCTTTCCCTCTCATTGAGGGGAGACCGTATCCCAGCAGTGGGAACATTATAGGTTGATGGTGATCATGAATATAAATTTATTTATTTATTTATTTAGGGAAAACAAACAATTGTACAATATATCTTACAGTAACTATTACAACGTATTAGATTAATGTACAATCCACGACGTTTCCACGTATTACTACGATAGGAGATACAGTGTAGAGTGACACAGTTTTTTAAATAACAATAACGTTAACACAAATACAAGAAAAACAAAACAGAAAAAAGTGTACATAAGTTACTCGTAGTAAAATAACAGCAGGAATATATATATAAAAGGGAATGTTACATTACTTAGCTAATGATTGAAGGTTTAAAAAAACAAAAAGTAAAACTAACAATAAAATAAAGAAAAGGCAATACTAACATTACTAATTAAGCAATTTCAGACTATTGACTAAAAGTTTTTTAAATTTATGGCGATCTAATGCAAATATATCTAATTTAACAAAATGTTCGTTATAGGTTTTCACTATCCTATGGATGGGCGCCCGCTCACCCGCGTTTGTACGACAAGGTGACGTAGCAAATAGTGGGTGGACGCGCGCTTCTCGCCGAATAACTGTTCTGGGCACAACATAAAATATATTACTAACAATCTCGGAGCAATCGATTTTATTGTGCAACAGATCATGAAGCATCATGAGTTGAAGCAAAGTTCGCCTTGATTCTAACGCAAGAAGGTTAAATCTATCTAAGGACTCATTGTATGAGCTACGATCCATATGGCATCTAAACTGCATTGATCTTAAAAACTTGCGCTGAACTTTTTCCAAGGCGAGATTGTACTTATCGTAATAGGGGTCCCATATCATACAGGCATACTCAATTTGTGGTCGGATTAAAGAATTAAATAGATACAGGAAAGTGGCTGGTCGCTTGAAATCTACCGATGATCTCATTACAAGATGGTACATTTGAAATGCTTTGGCAATAATCTTATCGATGTGTAGATTTAGGTGTAGTTTACAGTCCAATAAGATACCCAGGTCACTTATCTGCGTCTCTCTAAGAAGTGGTTCGTTGCATAAGGAATAATTAAAACTAACGATGTTTTTGTTCTTAGTGAAATTCATGTACCTACACTTAGCTACGCTTAGTTGTAGTTTATTTAATTTACAATAGTCAGATAATCTATTCAGGTCATCCTGTAAGAGATAACAATCATTGATTGTTAAGATTTTCCTGAAGATTTTGAGGTCGTCAGCATACAGTAAAAAATCACTATTTCGAAAGCAATGCCCGATGTCATTTATGTAGAGTAAAAACAGTAAGGGACCAAGAATTGATCCCTGAGGAACCCCGGAGGTAGCAAGAAAGGTGTCGGAATGATACCCATTACTCACAACAGTTTGATTGCGATTACTTATATAAGACTGAAACCAGCGCAGCAAATTGCCTCTAATGCCATTGAATGCAATTTTGTTCATTAATATTTCATGGTCAACTCTATCGAAAGCTTTTTTAAAATCTGTGTACACGGCGTCGGTTTGAACTCTTACATCCATATTTTTAAATAGGTGATTCGTAAATATCATTAAGTTAGTAGTGGTGGATTTATTTTTGACAAAACCGTGTTGTTGAGGAACCAATTGCTGATGAATGAAAGGGTAAATTTTGAGATGTACAAGTTTTTCAAAAAGTTTAGCTAAAGCACAAAGTAGGGAAACAGGTCTGTAGTTTTCGACATTTTGCCTAGAACCGCTTTTGTAGATAGGAACTAAATTTGCATTTTTCCAGACAGAGGGAAATATACCATCCTGAATACATTTGTTAAAAAGAATCGTTACAGGTTTAGAGATGGTATCAGAAGTCCATTTTAGAAAGCAAGGAGGTATCCCGTCAGGTCCTGGGCCTTTAGTAATATCCAACAGCTGTAACTGTTTGCGAACCAAATGGTCGCTGAAGTATAAGCTATGGAGGAAAGTGTCACTAGTGTTGGATTGATCAGGCGTGGGGCACCAGCCGGGCGTTAGACTAGTCGGTTCGTAGACTGATTGAAAGAAATCAGAGAAAAGGTTACATATTTCATTCGGATCACTAGAGACATTACTTTTATAAAACATACGACTAGAGACACCTGACTTGCCCCGGCGGTTAGCTATGTATGTCCAAAAATGTTTAGCGTTTAGCGGAATACTGTCCTCAACGGTTTTCATGTAAGTTAGATAGCATTTGTTGCATTCATCCTTAAAACGGGCTCTATGTAAAGAAAATACTTCGTAGTCGGATAAGTTCTTGTATTTTTTCCACTTACACCAAGCTTTCTTTTTACAGTTGAATGTACGAATTAGAGATTTAGTGAACCAAACCGGGAAGTTAGGACTTTTATGCTTCACTATAGGGACATGCGTTTTTATTATGCCGTATACGAAGTTGTAGAAAATATCCACACTTGCTTCAGCAGAATGGCTGTCTAAAACCGAATCCCAATCAATTTCGTTTAAATCTCGGTTAATCAGCTGATAGTCAGCCTTACGAAAATTGTATCTTTTAATATGTTGAGTAGGTAATGAGTTGATGTTAATATTGAATGAGAGTAAGGTAAAAAATGGAGGATGGTGATTATCAGCTTGAAGCAGGTCTTGATTGGGTTTGTTAACATCACAAACATTATTATAGAGAACTAGATCAAGGATACGCCCAATTGTGTTTGTAATGAAGTTATATTGCTTCAAGTCGTGAACAGTCTGGAAGTCTCTTAACCGTTGACATCTCCTCCGTCTGATTTATTGGTTGCAGATCTATTACGATCACAACGAAACACAACATAACGGTCATCAATGAATTCACTATTACTAATAGAAGGAATTAGCCACGTCTCAGTTAAAACTATAATATCATAACAATTAGAGAGAATATTCATGTAAACAGTATTTAGTTTTGTGCGTATGCCTCTGCTATTTTGGTAGTAGATACTTAGACCGTTTCCAATGTTAGCCATAATTTGAGTCTTAATGTGAAATATTACAAAAAAAGATGTACATACCTACTGACGTTTCAATTTAAATATTATTATTATTATTGAGTGGCCTGACTTTACATAAATCTTTAGACGATTTAATAGCTATGGTGGAGGAATTTTCAGACCGCTTTACGAGAATGGTAGCGTGCTTTATCCAAACAAACTTGTACTCATACTTCTTCGCTAGTTCACGGGTTTCACGCAACAACTGCTTCTTCTGGAGAGTTAGGTGTTCGTTGACGTAGATAGTCCTAGGAGCTCCTGTGATGCCTACGTCGGTGGAGATCAGGCCTTTCTTCAGACGGTAAGCGCTAAGCATATTGTCTCTTAAGCAGCGAGTTTTTAGTTTAACTATTATATTTTTAGGCCTTTCGTTGGATGCAGCGTGG
The DNA here is from genome assembly GCA_916618015.1 of Xestia c-nigrum. NCBI lineage: Eukaryota > Metazoa > Arthropoda > Insecta > Lepidoptera > Noctuidae > Xestia > Xestia c-nigrum. Next base: position 9,409,098 of record OU745259.1, on the reverse strand, counting down.
GGGACGCGATGAACGGTAATTATGTCAGCTCGTGGTATGTCTATATCAACTTTTTTCCCAATATCCTCTATCAGAGTAAGCAGGTTCTCATCACGTCGTTCGGGAACGTTGGATATTTCCAAGTTGCACAACCGGGCTTGCTGCTCCAAGTTGTCTATTTTGTCTTCCAAGGCCCTTATTACATTCTGATTCAAGACCCGCTCTTCCAGGCTACTAAGTCTTTTTAGGTGATCGTCGTACTTGTCCGAGATAAATTGAGCTGTGCTTTTAATTTCAGCAACTTCCTCAGCCAATCCAGAGACCGATTTTTTTATTGAAATATTTTCGGTTCTAAGATAAGTAATTTCCTTCTTAGACTCTTGCATGAAATTTTCGAGGTCATTCCTTATGGATTTTACGTTATCATTAATAATCGCCAAGCTGGCGTCTAAACTAGTCTTCCATTCGCTAAGAGTTTTTTTCAAGTCATTATGCATGCTTGTAATTTGTGTGGCGTATTCACACTCAGGTTGCTTTCGTTTACGCATTGTGATATTCACCTCATTTTCCTGTGATAGATGTTTTGAAAGGTCAGGCTCTGAGATGGATTGTTCAGTTCGAAGCGCAGGTTTAGGTAGAGTAGTTTTGGCCTGCGTAGGTTTTGGCGGCGTAGGTTTTGGCGGCGTAGGTTTCGGCGGCGTACGATTTGTACCAAACATTATGTACTACGGAAAGAATCACAGCAACAAACAGCGCAAGTTAGCAATTGCTTTTAACTAAACAATAGGCGCCACGGCAATGCTCAACTTGGTGCGGCGACGGTGCAGTGACGTAGCAACTTCGAAGAGGGGCGCTCCGCGCAGTCGCCGATTTCGGTGCGTGGTGACTAATCTTGATGGCGCGGTGGTAGGGAGGCCGACTGCTAATCCAGCATCGCGGGTTCAAATCCGGGCGGGACCAAGTTGAAGCCGGTTAGTGCAAATCTATTTGTCTCCTTCTAAGACAGCCCACTGGGCGGCACTAGTCTATGAAGACACTTAAGGAGTAAGTGAGAAATGGATTTTACAACAATTAGCCAATCACAAAATTATCACAACCAGCGAGCGACAACACGTCTACACTGTACTCAGTCACAGGACGAACTGGCAAATTGGGTTGGCTTCTCGTTGGTTGGTCTAGTGTTCCCACATGTGGAAACGGGAGTATCGACACTTAAAGAGGATGGGGTCCTGCCCATCCTGGGGACTATCCTCGGGTAAGGCAGTATCATGGGGGTTTTCCTATAGTCATCATCAATAGGTTCGCTCCTCTACGACATGGGACTAAAACATTATCATAGCTGCGTGCAGTGTGATCATTGGGACAAAAACAGGCATTTTATTATTTTCAACCCCGTACTGCTAATTGCCTGTTTTGTCATTTTTAATTTTGAAGTGAAATAAATATATATGAAGTTGTATAAGTATTCTAAGTAGGTCACTACTTAGCATGTATAATATCTACTGCGATAAAATAACACCAAGTTATCTCTCACAGAAAACACACCATAGTACGAAGGTATTATCCAAAAGCTGCATACAAAATATAATCCCACCCCTCAAGAGCGGGCGTCGCAAAGAGTACCATGATCGACTTAGCCCGCCTTAGTTGCAAATAAATCCTCTTTGCAATGAACACAAGCGTAATAAAACTATTTACATAATAACTCATGTCGTAAGAACCAAGTGTTTTAGAAAAACGTCGTTGGAAAATGAATTTTTCCTCCCGACTTCGCTTTTTAAACTTTTTAAAGTGTTGCTCGGTAGCTCGCGGTGTCTGGCGGTACATTTATATTTTCTTTTTTTTTCGTTTCTTTTTTTTTTGTAGATGGCATTTTTTTTTGTTTGCGTAAAGATGTTGCCAGTTAGCTTTAGTAATTTGGTGAAGAAAGGGTGGGGCTTTTATTTTTAATGCTCTTATGGGACCTATTAATGATAAATATTCCAGGTTTGCGTATCTCAGTATGTGTTATGAAAGACTTAAATGTTTTCGGTTTCAGTTTGTCAATGTATTTGGCACTAATGCTTCGTCATAATATCTAGGTAGGTTAGTAGTTTTTATTTCTTGGTTCCTGTACTTTAATAAATAAAAAACAAAACTGATTAAATCTAAGCACAAACAAGCTCAAACATTCCCCCAACCTGAAACTACATAAGTAACTAAATTCCATTCATTAATCAAAATAATCCTTAAAACAAGTTACGTCGTAATTAAAGTAATCGGAGCGCGGCCCTTTGTGATAACTTTCGAACAATTTTCACAAAATGAAATCGTCATTATCGCACCTGTTTCAACGAGCGAGGAAGCGACTAGCTTACATTTTCTCGCTCAAAAAATGTACCTACAAAAAGAGAGCTGGCGCTCGGTAAATACAAGTGACACTTCCAATATCACTTTATAGGTGATCGCTGACATTTAAGACCGCCAACGAGTATTCATTTGTCGCAGTGACAAGACCTATCAAAGAGAGTACTCGCTTAGCGAAACTCGCTTGGCGAAGAGAACACTCCCTGAGCGCCACCGGCTTGGTACTTCCGAGTTCACTAACGGTCAACCCCTTATCAACCTTATTACTGAGGGCATAAGGGTGTAAAGTGGCAGATAGTCCCTGAATTCCGTAGTTCATAGGCATACCAGCGAACTACACATTCGCTGCTCGTTGCTCGCCAACTCGCACAATCGTCATTTTCAGTTTAACATGGCCTCGCTTTGTAAAGATTTCTCGAACAATCAGAGATGCACTTATATTGGTTTTGCATAGTTTGATTGGTCGTTGTGCGAGTCTTTTAGCGAGTGTTTTGTGACTGTCGCTAAGCGAGTCCTGTCTTTGCTAGATCTTAGATATTTATCTTATATATTTATCTTAGATATTTATCTATACTTTGGCGTGGTTTTGTATAGCTTCTCGCTAATCTCTGGCTGTAGGACCAGCACCTTTCGATCGTGTTTTTTTTTTGCTCCTTGAATACGAAATGAAGGGGTAGAACGAGAGCTAGGGGACATTGTATCACCAATATCTATAGACGTCTATAACAGCTAGATAAAGTAAATTGTTCGTATCATAATACTCCTTTATTAAAATTTTCTTACGCTGCGAAAGTTTCTGTTATCTTTGGCCGTCTTCCCCTCGGTTATAAATGAAGTTATTGAATCATATTAAGTACTATTCTTTGGCTTAATGATTTGAATAGAAGAAAGTTTTTAATTTATACTTATGAAACTATTATGCTTGTATTTTTAATGTAGTATGGCAGAGAGTTTTATTTTTATCGTGTATTTCGAGGTTTTTTTTTCAACTTGCACTAGTACTGATAAAAATCGAACAGGAAAAAATTTTAATGCACGATCTGGGTGTCGAACCCCAACATTTGGCATAAAGTGTATCACAAATCTAGGTCATCCTCTTGTCTTTGTATATTATTTGGGGTCGGCGAAACACATTTTTTTCTTTCATTCTCCCCTGTCATTCATTAGTTATCACGCTATCATTTACTCCTTTTACCTTCATATAATTCCTCACACAATTCGTCCAACTTTGAACTTCTTCTCCCTCTCCCTCTAATCACAAGTCTAGGTATTCAACGAAAAACACTATGCTTTAGCAAAAGGAATCTTATTCTGAATTTAAAATTTTCCGTTGGAAAAAAAGCTTGAATTTAAAGTTCCGCTCTTGGGCTATAAATCCATCATTCTATCCCTCTGTGTCGAAGTCGCCTAGCTAATTGGATTGGATCAAAGCAGTTGCACTTTCCGTTTTTTCCTGGCTAGTGTCCGGTAAATGCTGCATTTTTACTCCGAAAAGTTTCCGGACGAAGTTTTTCGGTGATCGTAAATGCTTTCGTTTTATAAACGAATGTTTGTTGTAAAAAAATATCAGTAAATCTTCAAAATTAACATAACATCACGCCTGTTAGGCAGAGGTGTACACCAATTGCTCATTTCGCCAGTTAAGGTTAAGTTGTAATAGGGGTCCGACCTATTGCCATCAACTGTGCAGAATTCTAGACTCTGTGGCTGCTACTGAGAAATTCCTGATGGAAAAACCTAATAACACTTTGCCTGACCTGGGAATCGAACCACTAGACCAGTCATAAATTTATCATGTTCATATTCAATATTACAAAATATAAATAAGAATCTGCAAATAAATATGTATTTTTTAATGTTTTTTAAGCCAAGTCAGAGGCCCATGGGCGGCATAAAATCTCTGACACCAGGTGACGCACTAACCACATGTTAAAGAAAAAAAAAAAGGTTTTTTTTTCATTCATCAAATTAACGTTACTTCAAGTTAAACCTATCATTAACAACAAAACAATAACTTTCAAAACATCTCATCAAAACTTCTTTATCATAATCAAACGAAAAAAAATTACCAGCTTTTCCTTGTTCCAAAAACAAAAAACAATCCGACACGCGATGCAGAAAAATAAGGGCGAAACTACATCAATCTTCGTCGACCATCGGCGACTCATCGGCTATACGAGCGAAGAAAAAAAAAATCAAAAAGCTAACCGGTCGACGACCGACGAATACAGATGCCTTTTTTAAGATTCCCGCCGAAAAGACGCGCCATTATCGACTCATCCTTAAAAGGGAGGGGCACTATTGCGAGTATTTGCCATACTAGTAGTGCAAAGTACTGCCGCCATGTTTAGAGTAGCATTTGAGTGTTGAATTCGTAAATATTTGCTCGTTTTTGAGGGACGATAGTGAAACGATTCTTCTAAATAGAGTCATTTGTATTGTAAGGGGAGGGTTGAGTTACATAGTTGTAAGTGTGGCCTTTATTGACCACTTTGTGAGAACCACGTGTGGGTTACCGATTGCTTTGTCAGCTCAATGCGCGCAGAATACAAATTCGTTCTTTTCCACTGTTATGGCTCGATTCTGGTCAAAGTGTAAAGGTTTAACCGTTCTTTTACAATTATTGTCATCTTTTATTTTATTTGTATGGTTGAAAAGAATGGGAACCATTTTATTTTTCTCTCTATTTTATTATGAACGTTTTTCTTTTGTTAGCTCGAGTTTTCGGTTATGAAGACTGATTTTCTTTATGATATTTCAGTCTAGATATGATGTAGACACTAACTAATCAACGTTCCTAAAAAGAAACATATTTCTTAATCCAGAAACAGAGCATTAATCATGTCTACGCCACATCCACTACTCGATGTAGGGAACTCCCTAGATACATCAAAAATTCTATCCGTCGGTTGTTTTCAGGTCTTTTCCATATACATAGATGTAATAAATCAAGATAATTTCCTTTTTCGTGTAAACAGAATTGTAAGTAGAACCTTACTTATTATTGTATAAGAAAAAGTTCTTGGAAAAGCATATTTTTATGTGAGTGGCTGAAATTGGTGATGTAATAGGAAACCTAAACACAACTTTTACTGATATAAATTCGAGGAAAAACCACGAAATTCGTGTTCATAAGTTACTACAAAATATTTGATTATAACTGTCAGACAACCGAAGAAAAACATATTATAATGAACGACAATTTTCTCTTTAATTTTCTGTTATATTTTGACCATATTTACTGTGTTGTAGTATGTACTACACTTCGGTTCGTGTAGTACTCGTACCTACAGCTACTAGTTTCACTCAAAAGGCTTAGGACATCAACAATAAATATCTAAAAGCTAGCTACAAAAGCGCGAGTAATAAAGCTTTGTTACAATTTTGCTTACAAAGAGAACAATAACCTGAACTTACTGATACCTACGAACCACAACGGAAAATCAACTAACACACTCCACTCCTCTTTTGTACCCCAACTTTCTTTTCACTCAAAAAACATCTGTAGTTCTAAATCATGTCAAGCACAAAGAAATCTAATGAATAGTGTATATTCGTCTTATTTTTGTATGTAGGTCAGATCGTATTGTACATCACTTTTTCTCGTGTCGTTTGCATTAACACCCGAGATCGAAATCTGCAAATAATGGCGTACCCAAGTCGTATATTATTATTGAATTTATTGGACTACAAAATATTCTGTAAGAAAAATATACCCTTATAACGTATAATTGTCGGGTTTTCGACACCGCAACAAAGGACTTCATATTATTTCAAAACCAGAAAACAAAACATACAATTAACGTTGTCTCTCTTCACTTATTAAAACAATGGTACCTATATACTCGTACTAAGGTAATATTACACTGATAAAACTCCCCGAACGACGTGGAAACATCCCTCATAATTAATTTTAATTGGTAATAGCACCGACCATCAAAAATCATATACAGAAACAAAAACTAAAATAACGTTACGAACAAATTACATTTATATTCGTGTGACCACAATTCTCCCCCGGCCGCTGCCGGAAAAGATCATTTTGCAGAAAGCAATTAAACTTTAACTTCATTAATAAAAACACCTTATTTTCTTTCGTTCAAATAATAGGTCGGCCATATTGTTCGAGGCCAAGTCGGCCCCCATTGTGTCTTGAACAATAAAAGGCGTATTTCAGTCTTCGGGGCAATTGTACGGGGGTCGCGTCACCGTTTTTTTTTACTTTTAATTGGAGCACGTCACAAATATTAAGTGCCTGCGAGGCTCTGAACTCAGCTTGAATAACGTTGTATTTGAGTCGCTTTACAAGAACCTTATTATTAAACGTTTTATTAAGATACATACAAGATATTGTTTCCAACTTAGCCCTCGTGGTAATTGTTTTTTAAGCGCTCGTAAAAACTGTACAAAGGCGGACTTAATGCCTTGGGCATTTTCTACCAGTCTACCTTAGGGTGATGCAGAGACAATACGCAGTAGGTGCAATAACAGAAAAAAGACTAGAAAATATTAATTATTACTAAACATAAAAGATAATTAACTATTAAGTACCTAATTATCCTACCCGTTACTCCAGGTCATTGCATATACATTTGTAAATTCACTATATTTTATTGAAATCCATTCAGTCATTTAGACGATACAATACTACATACAGATAGTGTCATTTTAGAAGTATAAAACATAAATCACAAGCACTTGCATAAAAATAAGGTAACAACAACGGTACATAAAAGAAAACTCCAAAGGTAAACACAAAAGTAAAAGACAAAATGTAAAATTGATCTACCACGTAAAAGTCCTAACATATCAGAGTGCCTAACAAAAACCTGGTATTTTTTCGCCTGTGACACTGATTCGGTTACTTCGAAAAAGGGGTTGTCCGCACCCTTTTTTCATTTAGAGTACCTAGTCATTGAACTGAAAGAACCACCCCGTTCTGTTCTCTTTTTCGTGTGCAAGCGCGGTCTTTCAATCAACCGAAGCTGTGAAGTTTTTGACACATGGAACGCAAACCTTTTAGTAATTTCATGAAATATTGTTTGGTAAAATTATGACAGTGCTGAATAATTCTTTTGGCGATTGATGACAATAAAAGGAGGGTAACTAGTATTGTTAAAAATCCTTGAAGTTGTCTTTAAAAAAAAAACAAACAAAGATGGCGGCGTTAATTTCGATTAAGACTAAACGCAAAAAGTATCTATTTACTGTCGCTAGAATCCAAATTATTTTAAACCATAAAATGCTGATGGTTATGTTGATAATCGAATGAGAGTTTGGCGACTGTACTTGCATAATAACAACAATGCAATCAATAGAAACAGTCACTAACTTCATAAACGTGAAGCATATACAAATTCACTAGACATAACAATAAAATTTATTGACTTGGATCGACGATCTCTCTATTGTTTTAAACTATTCTGACATAAAAAGAATCCATTAAAATAGAGTGTTACTACATTAGTGTTACTAGCAGGTTACCTTTCAATAAATAAATAAAAAAATTCGCTGGACATTAAACACACAGCGCCATCTAGTGCCACACTAAGCAAGGCTTGTGTCGTGGACACCAGATAGTTGGTATACTACATATATACTTTTTTTTTTGTAAATACATACTTATTATACATACAAACATAATATAATAATATCAATATCAATTAAGTTCAAATAGTCTCAGGCGTTGTCTGCCGTTACTTGTGTTGCATGTCACTTTTAAACTGGCAGAAAGCTACATTATTCGTGGGTGCTATTAACTCCAAATTATATTTATACCAGCTGATGCCAAATAGAATAGATACAAATTAATCCCTTTCCTCGAGAACCACTTTCCAATGGTGAAAGCAGTAGTTTTTGAGTTTATTGCGAACAGACAGAGAGACGCGGCAGAAGACTTTGTTTTATAATAAACTAGCCGATGCCCGCGGCTTCGCCGTCGTAAAATTATATACGAAAACCTTCCTCTTGAATCACTCTATCTATTAAACCCGCATCAAAATCCGTTGCGCAGTTTTAAAGATCTAAGCATACATAGGGACAGACAGACGCAGCGGGAGACTTTGTTATATAATAAGTAGTGATCATGATAGGTATTAGCCGTGCTATCACAATTTTTAAGGAAGAAGGCGGAGGCGAAGAGTTAGTTTGTAACATTTAAGCATTTTTAAAGTTCCGCACTCAAAGAGTAAAAACGGCACTATATTACTAAGACTACTGTCCGTCTGTCTGTCCACCGTTATCTCATAAATCGTGATAGCTAGACAGTTGAAATTTTCACAGATGATATATTCCTGTTGCCGCTATAACAACAAATAATAAAATAATACAAAGGGCAACCCTCCAACGAGGGTACGGAATCCTTCACGCGAGATTCCGACTTTCACTTAGGTTCACTTAGGTTCACCAAAAAGATGACCGAAGATTATCTAAAAACAGCTGTTCAAAACACATTTTTGTATGGGAACATGTCACAGTGACAGCTGTTTTTAGATAATCAGACTGTTACCTTCTCGGTGAACATGGACCTTAGTCGGATTTTGTTATTTGCAAGAAGCGTATCACTTCAAACAAGAGCTGCAGTTTTTTCAAGCAAAATAAAGTCTCGTAACAACTAAGATGACTCACACGGGTCCCCCAATACATTTGTTTTAAACATTCCCCGCTGTTTCGAAGCCCCCCTATATCCCATTTCGTTTTATAGCACATGGCTGTAAGACAAATAAGTTCTTAGTTTTTCCATTACTTTTATTGCGTTTCAGCGTGTCTTCCAAATCACTTGAGTGTAATTAGAATCAGGTTTAAGGGTTTAAACTAGCGTCATTAACCGTTTAGTGAGAGGGAACTAAATTAGATTTAATAGTCAGGTGCGTCTTTTGTTGTACTAGTTCAGTAACGTTGAGTTTACTTTGCTGTTTGTGTTAATTACTGTGAACTTGTGCGAACATTTTGTTATTTTTCTTTTGTTTTATGTAAATTGTAATGTGTCGACGTGTACTTCAAAACACCTTGAAAAATTTGATCAATATATCTGAAATGTTATTTATAGACACCAGGAATTCTTAAAAATGCTCATTGTTGGTCGGAAATTATCCTATGGGAAAATACTACCAGGATAACAAGTGCCTTAAACACGTCTTACCACAGGGTTTTTAAGTGGGCCTCAAACTAGATACAGCCTGTATCTTGGTAGCTCAACCACTTCAGATGGTACCTTGGCGGTGGTATTTGTGTATCCTTAAGTTCTGGTTACTTCGCAATTATTTAAAAAATAATTACAGATGGAGCAGGTGATGCTTTCCCCATTTTATTTGAAGACGTCTTTTTTACAAAAATAAAACCTTTCCTCTTTATAATATTAGTATAGATATATATGACTGTTTTTCAAGCTATTTTACGACACACGACATACGCACTTCGATCTATGTATCCAAAATCTCCCAACAATGTATGAACAAAGAAAAAAACCGAAAAATTAAAAGACAACTGTCGACGACGACAACTGAATGTTATTCCATAACACAGGTGCAACCACAGAATATTTACTCAAACAACAACGAGCTACCAGACATATTGCTTGTATGAATTCAAATATACCTGCAAGACTTGCTATCATATTTTGACGTCAAGTAACTGCGCCTGTATTCTGGAGGGAGGCGTAAACGTCCGCCATGTTGGAATTTATGGCCTTGTGCCGTGTACATAGTGGGAGGTGATGGTTGAGTGGTGATGTTACTGGGTTTACTGCTGGTTTCGTGATTTTGAAAATGGAATAAAATAGAACTTAATCAGCGTTGTAAGCACTCATCAAAATATAAATAGACATCTGCCTTAGTGCCTGCCAATAAGGTTCAATACAATGTTTTGACAGTTGGCGCTTAGACAATTAGAACAATTTGGGGACATAAAGCTAGCTCATTACAGAGTTACCACAGTTATTGATGTTGTATCGGCTTGAGACGGTCAAATAAGAAATTTTTGATTCCGAGACAAGAAGTTATAAAAATAAAAATAATGCAAATAAAAATTATAATAATAGTCTGTCTAATTTTGGAATTGAACGTTATTTTTATCTTGCATTGTGTTGATTGTAAAATAATTTGCACCGACATCAGGTTCATTGAAAGGCCTTCAAAGATTTTGAAGAACGGATAGCAATAAACCAGCAAAAAAAAAAACAAAAATATCCCTGTTTTTCAAGTCTGTCAATAAAGCATATTTCACCACAAAACAAACTGAATATATGACTCCATATTTTATTGAGAAATACGGCATTTCTGATTTCCGTTTTTTCAGCAACGTAATTTATCTAAAAGCCGTAAAACTAGACGGTTGGAGGCAGACACGTCCGTCTCCGTATAAGTACCCTGGCGAAATGCCAAGGGTGAAGGAATGGCCTTCAGGTCATCGTCGTAAGCACCCATCAAACTATAAATAGAAATCTACCTTAGTTCGTACTAATAACGCTCAATTTCCTTTGACACTGAGTCACTTTTAAAACCGTTCGGAATCACCTAAAGTCACCTCAGGCTATCGGCACATCTGGATTGAAATGGAGGTAGGGGATTAGGCTTTATCTTGGGGTAAATAAGGTCCAGATTTGATTGTGCTGTACCCGATATTGCATCAAACTGGTAGTCTGCTGTGTTCTCATTTTTGACGTTACTATACGTAGATGGCGTTCCCATCAATTTTAGCACTCTTTTGCCCCATTGCGGTATTTTGTTTCACTTTGTTCATAATAAACACTGATTTTTGTTGGGGTCGAAGTCATTTTACTTTTGTTTATGCTAACAATCCTGAGTAACGTAGAAGTTCTGTATTTGTTTAGGATTATTCAATATGTGAATAGTAGTGGAAATATTGTTTATGGTTTTAGTAAATGTAAATAAGTTTAAGTTTGAATGATTGGAGGAATTACATTTATTGTATCCCGAACCAGTTCTTCCCACTTAGTAGTCCTTGACCTACTTCTTGAGTAAGGAATGAGTAAGGATCATACTTCACTATTTAAATGACGGCACGCCAACACCATTCAAAATTACACGCTTTAAACGTTACATTTAAAATAAGAACTCCTAACTGATTTAAACACAAGCTCACCTAACCAAACCAGCGAAAAAAAAACAAATATGACACACAAGCAAAACCAGCCAGTCTCTAACATTGAAAAAAAAAAAACTTTACCACCGTAATGACTTTACAAGACTTTCCTAGCACACACAACTAGTCCGCGTTTAAAAACTCGCCTAGGATAGTTAAAAGTCTTTAGTAATTTCGCACCAAGCAACCAAGCCTTTGAGCACAACTCTTTGTAAGGCCAGCGGTAATTAGAACGAGGGAACCAAAGACTTTCGTTGCGAAAGGTCCCAACGAAAGTCTTTGGTTCCTTTCTTTTCTTAAAACCGGACACCCTCGATTTGCACCCCTTTATGTCTTATTGTTTGGGGTCAACGGACGGGTGAGCTGCACTTGGATTGGAGTCAGCAGTTTTAAATGTTGTGATTTAAAACTTGCTTTCTAGTTGGTTTTGTTTGTCTGCAGATTTTTGTAAGAAGCAGCAGAGTTACACTGTTTTACAAACCGTTTTATCAAGGTGGCCTAGTGGAAACGGTCGCAACTAATGAGCTAAAAGATTGTAGGTTCAAATCCAGGGAATTCTTGAAAATTATTTCAACACCACTGCTCTCAAAACAATCCAGGAATATCGTGCAGAAACGCCCGGCATCTCAACGAAATAAAAAAATTAAAGACATGACATTCACCAACAGGGGCCAGGCCCATGTGGACGACAACAGTCTAATGTCAGATATCTAAAGGTCTGTCCTAGCAGTGGAAACAAACAAGCTGACAATATAATTGGAAAACATTGTAACTTCCAGAATACAATTCAATTAGTCTAGATCCAACTTAAAGTAAGTGGGAGAAGTAAAGTCAAGAACCGGAACAAAATAAACCACCAATGTACCTAAAAGAAGTTTATACTAAAAAGGCATAACGTTCAAACTCCCTACCTCCAATAATGCTGACTTCATGAATTCTACATGTAATAGCGTCACCGGAGGTCCCCCAAACTGCAAACGACTTTTCAATATTAAATTGTTTTACCTTCAAACAATTTACCGGCCCTCTTTGAATCTAAATTGTTATTAGAGGTTAATGGGCACAATCTAAAACTCTTGCGAGTCCTAACCAAATATGTCGAGAGGGCTTATGTAAAAACATTGTGTTGGTACACCTGCATGGTCATCATACGCCGCTACTCTGGAAAATCGGGCTTATTTCGTTCAGACCATTCCACTTTATTGATATAGAATATTGGAATACAGCAGCATCAGCGACACATTTGAATTCGAAATGTTTTCTGTTACAAGATGTTGGGTGAATAAATTTGAGCTCTATTGCTTTTGTGTTGGGTTTAAATTCATGCGGGGTGGTTGGTTGGAGGTCGAGAGAACTGACGCCGATTTGTGAGACTGGTCTGGTAGTTGGAGCATTGCCAGCGCAGACTTGGTGCACTGTGGGCCCGGCCGGTGCTACGCCCGCAACGTTTTATCTATTCAGAATTGAAAGCGTTGATAATAAAATTGTCTGGACACGTTTACAACGCCTGCAGACCGTAACTACATAACGCTAATTGTTTTTCTAACTGTTTAGTTTGTTTTTCTTTGTTGGGCGCTAATAAAGAAAATGCTGAATGGATTTGTTGGCTGATAGAACCGAGTTTGTACTTGTTTTTGAACTTTGTTGGCAAGTAAAGTTAGTACGTAATGCTATTAGCTTTATGACTACAATAGCAAACTCTCAACTGAAGGATTTAAATTGTATTTCATAACATCACGCCTCCTTATCCCGGAAAGGTAAGGCAGAGGTGCACATAATAGTGGACACATTTCGCCAGTTATGTTTGTAAGTCTCGTGTTGCTAATAGGGGGGCGCCTGTAGCCATAAACCGGACACTAATCCAAATTCTGTGGCGATTGCTAAGAAATTCCTGATAGAAAAATCCAATAACACTGCCCGACCCTGGGATCGACCCTAGAACCTCTTGCTCAGAAGTCGCGCCAGAGATAAAGAGAGATACAGAGAGTGAAAGAGAGAAAGATAAAGAAGAAAGATTTGTTTTTTGTTTGTTACGATTTAACTTAAGAACTACTTAAGCAATTTTAAAATTCTTTCACCATCAGAAAGCTACATCTTTACCGAGTAACATGAACAATGCCGAGCTATCACAAGTTTCGCGAACGCAGCCGCGAGGGAAGTGCTAGTCATTCATCATTCATAATTCCAAAAACCCTTTTTTTGCAGATGGAAATTCATCAAATAACTTCTCCTAGTCTGGGCGGAGCGAGAGGTAGTGTCAGACTTTTACTGACTAAAACGCATCCATGTTCCTTCCTCGCCCATTATGTTCCGGGGCCACGGTATCTCTTTCGAAATTCCAAAAACCCTGTAACAGAAAACTGAACTATAAAACTCACAGGCAGAAATGGCACATGAACAAAACAAAAAGCAGAACTAAGTGATACAGCATTTTTCCTATTACGAAGCGCCTACACTGGTAGCTTTTATTAAAGTAGGGCCAAGTCCCGTTTGTAGCATAATCTAATCAGCTAAAAGGTTCGTAGAGAGCTCTGATTTATATTGTAATCAATCCTGATATTAGTAAACGGATGTGGACGCTTTTTTACATTTATGAGTCTAATACGTCTGGCTCTGCTTCTTCGCAACTTTAAGCTGTGAATCTTTGCCGATAAGTAGTTCGAAAAACATGTTTTTTGGGCATGGGAGACTTGAATTTGGTCGTAAACCAAAACAGGATTGCATTTTTGTTTTCGTGTAAATCAATAATCAAAAGTAATTGATCCAGATTAGTACAAGTCTGACCTGGGTGTTTAGTACCTAGTAGGCTGAATTGTTAACAGTCAAAGAATATGACATACAAGCTCTAAGATTGGAAGACATTTGCCTACTTCCATAATTTCAACAAATTAAACCAGATTTCCAGATGTTAATATTTTTAACAGGGAAGAAAGTTGTATTTTACTTGACTCAATTAAGAATTCTCACCTAAGTTAATTCTTCTAACCCAATTTTCTGTACAAATTCAAGGGTTTTATATGATTAAATTCAGTTTTAATCTTCTAGGTGCATTGGCTGATATTTTATTAAAGCGTGGAGTATTCTACAGCTACATTATATTTGAATGACCCGCATTGCACCTCTGAGAGTAACTGGGTCGGCTTTGAATGTAAGGAATAATTTGGGTCTTACTCGTGTTTCAAAACTTGCTACAATTGCTGAAATATTCAACTTTTCTTCAAAATGTGTAAATGTTTTTAAGATATTTTTCAAGTTGCGAATGGAATGTACTTTTGTGTAAGCTTTAGTTGAAATGTTTAAAACTAAACTGAAAGTGGGGAACTTTAATAGTGAAATAATTGTGAAATTATTGAAATATTTAACAGAACAGATAGACATTTAAAATATCAATGCTTAGTTTACTAATCGATTTTCATTAAATCAATTTCAAATTTCTTTTGAGTCTTCTTAAATTTCAAAAATTTAAGAAGGCTCAAAAGGACTAAACGTTTTGAGTTAGTGTAGTGTAATGGAGTTATATTACTATATTTGTGAATTTACCGTGAGTGAAATATAGTACCTAGATATTTATATGGACACAAGAACAAAGTGACATCGCCTCAATAGACGCTAAGTAAACGCAATGGACGTGCTCTTAGATATAATTTTACTTTTAGTAAATTAAGTTAGATTAAAATTGCTTATTAGCCTTATTAGGCTAGATTGTAATATAAATAAAAAACTAAAACTTAAGAAAAGGGCTATTTTTCAACAATATTTAAACTGTGAGAGGCCCTTATACTACACCGAGTATAACTGACTATGTAGGTAAATATCCGAAAGAAATATTTGGACCTCACCACAAAACCAATCCATCGGACGCCCAAATTGTTTGACACAAATACCACTTTAGAATACCAAAAAATGGTTTAATATGAATGAGCTCATTACCACAAACCACAAATTGCACCTCATATAATTTGTTGGAATGCACGTTTGCCATTATTAATGCACCCCAGGGACGAGGGTGCCTACACTTATAACGTGCCCTGTATTTTAATTCGGACAAAACACGCACTGAAATTTAATTTCCGTAGTACAATTATTTTTGTGGTCACTCTATTGGTGGAATCGTGGGCAGTGTACGATATTGGATTTCGTATTATGTGTAGGTCGACAATTGGTGGTCTCTGTATACGTAATATTTTTAATGTTAAAAAAAATATTATAGGGTGAATTTGAATAGCAGCATAAATGTCAGTAGTAGGAAGCTGTAATTTTGAAATAGGGCTCAACGAAATAATTTTAAGTTTCGACAAACAAAATACATTTGAAACCAACTCAGTTAATAACATTTGCATCTTGTATATTGAACATGTACTAAGGTATTCAAACCTAAAAGCGAATTCCACCATCATCGTCATCTGCCGAGCCTATTCCCAATAAGAAGGTCAGCTTCCAGTCAAATCGGATGCAGCTGAATACCATTATTTTACGTGGAACGACTGCCTATCTGACCTCTACAACCGGGTTAGTACTGGGTAATCCGATATCTCTTGGTAAGACTGGTGGTCAGATTTTCGGGCCACGGACTAACTGTAACGAGTGTCATGACAGCCGAAAAATTATATAGAAACTATGAAATCAGCAAAATAAATAAAAGTTTTAAGTGAAATAATGTCAAGGGAATACAATCAGTGTGTATCGAATCAATTTGCCGTAGAGTCGGGTCTGGGCACTGGGCACTGGGCACTGGGCACTGGGACTCCGGCCCGAGATAAACGGATTATGTCAGCCTCTGTCAGCTCGATGGGTGACCCGCTGAGACAAAATGGATTAGAAATGGAAAGAGTTTGTTTTGTTGGAGTGTATAATGATATGTTGCTTGTTTGTTTGTTTATTATAATTTTTAAATCCATTGTTTTAATGCCATTTGTCAGTTTATACTTTACTAAAACAATAAGTTACTTACTACAAGGATCTTTTGAATGTCGCTTTCGAAGATCCAAACTATAACTAAGAAGAAAAATGACATTGACTCTTCCTTTTTTAAATTATTTTATAAAAACAAAATGGCGGCGTCAGTTTAGATTTAGCGCATGCGCCAAAGCAAGAAAGTAAAAAATTGTCCCTGGTGCGTGTATCTTTTCGAAAAGTTTAAACGAAATTGTTAAAATGTACGTAGCGGATATCTTTACCGAGTTTTCAAAAGACCACTCTTACTAAGAGGTTAAGTTAGGCTTTGGAATATGCCATTCTAAGATAGCAGCACTTTAAATAGCTTAGTTTTAAAATTCTGGACTACCAGGAGGGCAATGGTTTAGTCTAAAATGTTGTACAAGTTTTTTAGCAATAAAGTTTTGAAAATCTATACTCTATAAAATAAATACAATTTAAAATATCTGTTCGCAATTTCAGAAAAAATACGTTTTTACTGAATGTATGTGATAGCACGGTACTTTTTTTAATGTTTTGTCTGTCTGTTTGTTCCGGCTAAAATTCGGAACGCCTGGACCGATTTCGATGGGAGTTTTACTGGCAGAAAGCATTTTTTTTAAGACTTAGGGTTTTGTGCAAAAAAAACCATTGAAATAGTTAACAGAATCAAGGAAGAAATATTCCTATACAATTTTACAATATAAATACGTAACTAAACCAGATGACAAATATTTTACGTTTAAATATTACAGTTTCTTCAAACTAACAAATTTTATATAAAACCACCAACGGATTTTCCCTCCATAAATTACGGATCGGTTGCTTGAATAAATTCACAACTACCCGCAAAGTATTTTAGAATATAAACAAAATTTTATTTGAAAACTTGATGTATGCTCGGCGTTAGAAATAGCTCCACATTGCATAAAACGCTGGGAAAATGCTTTGTATTATGCTAAACTCTGTCTGGAGGTGTTAAGAAGAATAAATAAAATAGGGGGAAGGGACTTTAATGCCCAAAGATTTTGAGGAAGAATAGCTGTCAAGCTAGTGCCGACTAGAGTGCATTCTTTCAATCTTCGTAATTTAATTTACGAAATGGAAATACTAGAATGAAAGGGAGACGGTATTTTCTACAAGAGTTGCCAGAGTATTTATCAAGATTTCCTTTTATAAAAGAATTGTTAGGATAAAACTACAATGTTGGGATTTATCAGTCGTTTTCTTGGAAACTAAACGAGATATTACTTTTGTTTATTTGTTTATATCGTTTAGTTCTAAGCTGGAAACTGTTTTGTTATGAATTAAAAATAAATTACCTGGGGTTGTTTTTGATGAGAAATGGTTGAGCTTAGTTAAGTAAATAGGTACTTTATTGTACGACGAAAACAGGTAAAGAAAAAATAGCAGCACGTATCACTATATAATATATTCATAATACATATGTAATTAATGTTTGTGTATGTAATCGTAAACTGTTCAACAAATACTTATAACCTAGCTTTTGTAACAATGCACCAAACCAAAATAATTTAACAAAAACAGTAAATAAAAAACCCACATTTTCTTGGGACCTCAAGACCTTTAAAAAGCGACACAAAAGTCGTTTAATCCTACCCAGAGTAAAGTATGCACGGGACAAAAGAAAACAAAAACCTGTGAAATACATTACGTACAGTCTTAGGTACAGTTCCCGGGTAGGCCGCAATAATGCAACGCCCATTTGTCAGGATAAACACTGAGGAAAGAAAAACTGGCGTACCCACAAATATTTTGGCAAACTTGTTTGTTTGAGAAAAGTGTTTTCTTTAGGAATTTAATTTACGTAGTGGTGAAATGACGGTCGGGCAGATTTTAGTGGTGGTTGGTGATATTTTTTTTTATAATATATAATCTTTTTTATTTGTATCTACTGAGACTATCTAGCTGGTGCACACTGGTCTTTAATGTGGGGTCTGGCTTTTGAATATCACTATTTTACATGGAGTTACTGCCTATTTGACCTCCTGAAAATGGCCACTGGGTAACACAATTCTGCTTCGCTTTTTACGCGTTTTGCTTATCCTCACGTGACATTATTGCTAAGGTTTTCTAACCTACGTTGAACGTTTCTGCGTTTTCTGTGAAAGACCTGTTTAATGAAATCTTGCTGTCTACACCTAATTACAACTCATTCGGAACATTTCATTATCTGTCAAGCCTTTTCCCAACTATGTCGGGGTCGGCTTCCAGTCTAACCGGATGCAGCTGAGTACCAGTATTTTACATTGAGCGACTGCCTCTGTCCTCCACAACCCAGTTAATACTGGGAAATACGACACCACTTGGTAAGACTGGTGTCAGACTTTTTGGGCCACCTTTAACGACTGAAAAAAATGGACAAATGACAGCCAGGACCAACAGCTTAACGTGCTTTCCGAGGCATGAAGGAAACTCAGTATGTAAGGGTGGTCACCCATCCACAGACCAACCTAGACAAGCATGGCTTAACCTAAAGATCGACCCGAGTGGCTGATATTATTTAGCCTCGAGCTCTCATTCGGAACATTTGTGGAAAGAAATTAATCAAAATACCCTACAAACATTAATTCTGTAATGAAGTCATTTAAAGTTAGCATTTACTTCACGAAGCAATGCACAAATTATGGTATAATATATGCATAACAGTGCCGGTGAAATGCACTTTTTGCCTCCATTGTACACCGGTCAAAATGGCGGCAGACTTTTAAATTTCCCATTATTGCTGTAAAAAGATGAAGCCTCAGTTTTTTTTTTAGAAAACTGACGCGACCACTCGGCGTAAATTATGTGCTGTAGTTTCGAAGTTGACCGTGTGTTGGCGCTGAAATGCCAAAATTTTCGACTGCTTTTGAATAGCGAATATTATTTCGAAGTGGCGTTCATTACGTCCCTGTTTTATCAACTCGAAACGAATGACAATCCTATGTAAATAAAGCTACTGATACAAGTTATTAATAAAGGAATAAATATTCTCATTAAAATTTTAATTCTTTAATTATATTAAAATTGAGCGCGACTCGTACGAAATCCTTCAGTAATCCGGTTACGATAATAAGAATTTCGCACCACCCCGAAATGTTTTCGCACTTATCATTTAAGTGGTAAGCTTTTAAATGCATAATATTCGTCGTATCTCGACCATTCAAGCCAATAACAGTTGAGATTACAATAATAAACGAATTTTCTGGATTGTGTGAGAATTAGGGTTTCTCATTTCTCGACCTTTTTTATTTCCCGAAGCACGAGAATTCACGACCACTATTTCCCGGGAATTCCCGGGTTGACGAGAATTATGTTATTTTTTTTTAATATGTTTGATTTAACAATAAAACTACGCTTTTATGATGCAATATTCAACAACATTTATCGTTCAGCAAGGGTTATTTTTAGTTTCATTCAAGTGACTTTAACTTAACTATAGATAACTTTAATTAAGCGAAAAACAGTTTAGCGAGATCTTTTATCATTATTTCTACAAACAATTTTAAGACTAAATAGTATTTTTCTTTGAAAAAACAAATACAAATATCTTCTAAAAACAATGTCATCATGTCACTTAAATAATTTACTTTAGTCTCTGTCTGTACTACAAACTTTTCAATTGTTTTGGACGACCCGAATGGTGCAGCGGTAGTGAAGCTGCCTTACGTTCTTTGGGTCCCGGGTTCGAATCCCGGTAGGAGCAAATGTTTGTGTGATGGATGAGCATGGACATTTGTTTCCGAGTCATGGATGTTTAAACATATGTATAATAAGTATGTATTTACAAAAAAAAAGTATCTACGTAGTATATCAACTGTCTGGTGACCACGACACAAGCCTTGCTTAGTGTGGCACTAGATGGCGCAGTGTGTAATGTCCAGCGATATATATTTATTTATTATGCTTTGAACAAGAAGTCGTAGCTGTGACTAGTGATGGACCAAACGACATGGTAAAGTTTGGACGCGAAAGCCCAGCTGAAATGGTCCTATGCTTAAATCACGCTACCCATTTATCTGTGTTGGCTACATTTTGCAACAAAAATCATACAAGCGAAGTTGATGTTACTGAACCAAAAAATCAAGCTTTAGAAGAAAACATTTCTGGACAAGACAGTGACAGCGATCTTTCGCGCGCGCGTTATGGAGTATTTAAAATTTTTGACTGAATTTCTCGGTTTCTCGATTTCTCGACCTCTTTTTTCTCGTCTCGAGTAAGGTTAAATTTCCCGGGAATTCTCGGTTTGAGAACTCTCGAAGAGAAACTCTAGTGAGAATGTATTCATTGTGTTATAGGAAGAGAGTATTATTGCCCTTTCACGGGATGGGAATAGAGTATTGCAGGTTGATATTCGTTGCCTGGCAACTGGTAACTTTTTGCTTGATTAGATGTTCGGGGTGTGCACGGAAATCACGTTGATTAAGTTCTGTGGCAGAAAGAACATGTGCCAATTAATATAGTCCCATAAGTTTTGGTCGTATGTTGTGACGGAGTCTTTGTTACTTTTTTGTGATATACATAGTTTGCCTTCATTTAGACCTAAATTGTGTCATTTGCGTAACAATAGCGACCCGATTTCAAGCAATTTGTACACAAAAGAGAACATTCTTTATAACAAATTGTTCAAGAAAGCAAATTCATGAAATTTTAAGCTTACACGCTGACTTGGTCACGCAAGACGTGTGACGAATGAATGGCCGTAAAATGTTCTATTTTTTAAACCCTAGGTGACCTTTATGTAAAATTTACTCTTTTATAGGTAGATGAAAACCTATTGAAATATCAAAATATTACTTGAATAATTACACAGCAGAATCTATTTGTTATTAGAATTACTTGAAAATAGCTTTCTGAAAATACAGTGTTGATTGGGATTTTAGGATTAACTTTTCGTTTTTGTATGATAAAAACACATCTTAAATCTATTTTTTCCGTAATCTGAAAAAAAACATGTTTTTAAATAAGGAAATCAATTAATCTCTGACTAAGCTTTTAAACCTTTGAAAGATTCGTAATCAATTAGGTGTTCAGTAGAAAAATTATGTTGATTTTTCGTTGTTATTGTTATAAATCTGTTGTTTTCTGATCTGATCCTTTTATTTATAGATAGATGCCTGATAATTCAAATATCATCATTTCAGAGTCTGTCTACTATGGTTTTTACCTACTTGGCAAAAAAAAAAACAATATATTTATGAGTGAACTAGCTGACCCACGCAACTTCGTCTGCATCACATAAGAGAGAAAAACGAAAGAAAAAAATATCCCAGTTTTTGCTACATTTTTCATTTCTGCTAAGCTCTTAATGGTCGTAGCGTGATGTTTTTTAGCGTATAGCCTTCCTCGATAAATGGACTATCCAACACAAATAGATTTTTTCAATTTGAACCATTAGTTCCTGAGATTAGCGCGTTCAACCAAACAAACAAACAAACTCTTCTGCTTTATAATATTAGTATAGATATGAATTGATAGTATGAGTATAATTTAAGATCAAGTCTGTTCAATTTTTGCCAGAAAAGTTACGACTAATTTGTCCCTCAAATTTTAATATAAACAGGTTACGTCTATAGTAATTTTTTACTATTATCCTTGTCAAATCAAATTTTTCTTTTGGCCTGAAACGCATTATTTTGTTGCAATTTGTTTATTTATTTATTAAATAAATAAATTTATGTACACACTAAATATAGAAAAGAAGAAAGGAACAGAAAATAGTACAAAGGTGATGCTTATTTCTAAAGAATGGGCTAGTTTCCACCATCAATAAATTGCAAATCTATTTAGTCTGTCAGTTAGAGTATTGGAAAACAATGGACACGTATTTTTGGTTTTTGTAAATCAACGTATATTGACAAAGATAAAACGCATCAAAACTCGGGAGTGGGGGCTCGTGACGTCAGTACTCACTAAAAATGTTACCAAACAGTGACGTATTGAGAATTTTAAACGCGTCGTATCTCCGTCAATTTTGGTTTATGTAACAAAATAAAAAAAAATATTATTTGATAATCTAAGTGACGGACTTATTCGATTTATTCAGTTAACAAGCTATTTTTATTTTTTTAATCTTTATATTTTATTCAACACATTGCTTCATGGTCAGGGGACGAAAAGAAAACAAGAAGTGAGTGAGCCTCTTATCTTTTCGAGAAAGTTCTAACAAAAGTCCGTCGCCCAATGTCTGCATACTTTCCAACTTCCCTTTTACAGTCTATTTTTTTCAATAGGTGGATACTTGTAGTAATGTTGCTGTGATGTTTTACGTAAAATGTGTACATAACTAAATTAATTGCATGTGATTTGTAAGTTTAGTACTTTAATTTGAACCGGGTTTCCAAATTTTGTATTCAAGTAAGTAATAAATACACGAGACGAACGACTGAGACTGACTGAGGTCATGATTTTATTTTATTTATTTATTTATTTCAGGCCAACCAACAATTGTTTATACTGTTACATTTTAAAATAAGATTCTTAAATCAAAGGTTAGTATAACAATTTCTTACAGGTTAGCACCGCATGCCCCATAAAATAATAAATGTAACCAGATTAATTAAAGTTGAATCCAGATTAATTAGACTTAAAGTCATCAAAACAAAACAAATAATAAAATACAAAATCAAATTTAAATGCAAAATCAAAATTAAATAACGAATAAAATTTAACTACAAAATCAAAATTAAAAACGGAATCAAAATTAAATACAAAAATAGAATTAAAAAATGATGAAACCCTTTTAAAAGTAATAATTTATAAATGTTCTTATTTTTTATTTTAATTTAAGTAATCGGTTTTGTATCTGATCTACCTTTTATTCTTATTCTTTATTGAGCACAAAAAAATATAAATAAAATGTGCAACGGCGAGCTTAACCCAGAATTGGGTTTTCCGACAGCAAACCTGTCTTCTTCTTTTCTTCCATCCCTCCCTCCCTCTCTGTTTCTCTTTCTCTCATGCAATTCGTTACCTCTTATAACATTCACATATAAACAATTTCCCTATTCACAATAACCTCGACCTACGGCTTTCTGAAACGACAATAGACGCACAAAAGCCACATATCCATCTATATTACAGTAATGTAGCACATATGTCTTGATCTAGTGATTTCTACGTTAATTGTGTTTGTTTTCCTTATTTACTTCACCTGTGTTTACATTCCTAATCATATTATGTACAGAATGCTTGGCTGTGTTAGCTATTGTTGTATTTACCGAGATCTGTTAGCGTTTCACGTTCTTTTTGGCACTAGGTTTTTTATTGATAAATTGTGCTCCAGACTTGTTTTAGCAATCGCTTGATTTACTTTATTTATTAAAGGTTCTGATGTAATAAAAAAAGCGTGAGTTTTGGTTCTTCCTAATATTTCTCTTATTATTGGGAAAGATGGTGAGGAAACCAAGCTGCCTGAGAGATATTTCTCGACGGCAGCACAAAGAAACAAATTATTCTATCCTTTAATAAGCATCAACCAATTATGAACCAGATAACAACATTTTAATAAATTAGATCGATAAAATCAGATAACTTGGATGGAAAATATATTATTTGAGCTAAAACAATAATTACATGTCCAAATATCCTTACAAATTATTACAAATATTATAAATAAAAGTACGCCATAGCATGAACACTAACTAACCTATTCCCTAAATATCACAAACAAACACAATCCCTAAACAGATCATGTAACAATTTTCAAACGAATTTCAACAAAATAACACGTGCTATTCAGATGAATCCGTGATAATTATGTTTGTTACTGAGACTCGCATTATTTATTCAAATCGTGTTGGATGTACGCGCGTAAGAGATTTTAATGCTGCTAATTAATTTCGTTAACTGCCAGTGAACGTGCGTGATGATAGCTATCTTGTGACAAAATGTCACGTCAATTTGTGGGGAGTTACTTGTGACTTATTGGAGAATTAGAGGGGAATGCTGATGTGAGCAATCTTTAAATGGTTTCTTAAATTGGTCTCTTGGTCTAGGTTAAAGGCTAAATAATAACAGCCGCTCGGGTCGATCTTTAGGTGAAGTTGTGCTTGCCTAGGTTGGTCTGTGGATGGGTGACTATCAGTTTTAATTACTTTTTTTCCGTTTGGGTAATCATCAAATAACTTCTCCCACTCTGGGTGGAGCGGGAGGTAGTGTCAGACTTTTACTAACTAAAACCCATCCATGTTCCTTCCTCGCACTTTATGTTCCGGGGCTGCGGTATTACATTTTGAACAGTCCTGCAGCCTCGGCAGACTTCGGCCCTTGTACATACCGATTTTTCCTCGTGATTCGGAAAGCACTTTAAGCATTAAGCTGTTGCACCCGGTTGTCACTTGTCCATCTTTGACAGTCGTTACAAGTAGTCAGTGGCCCAAAAAGTCTGACAATAAGTCTCACTGAGTGGTATCCTATTACCCAGTATGAACTGGGTTGTGGAGGTCAGATAGGCAGTCGCTCCATGTATTATACTGGTATTTAGCTGCGTCCGGGTAGACTGAAAACCAACCCTAAAATAGTTGGGAAAAGGCTAGGCAGATGGTCTAGGTTAATGACTTTGATCGTTATAATATGTATGTATTGGTCATTCCCCATTGGTACTACACTAATAGAATACAAATCCAAATATCTGTTTTCTTTCCCATATTTTAACGTCTGAGTGTATTTCGATGCATGACCTGGGTTTGGATTTAAGATATTTTTAATCCTGATAGTACTTTTTCGGAAAATCAAAGTCAAAACCACTTTATTAATCAATATAAAAGACAGATGTAATGGTGAGCCACAAACAAAGTATCGCTTGCATCTAGTGACAATTAGTTACATTGAACAATAAACATGAGGATATTGAAATAAAAATTAAATTAAGTGATAAAACATAAAATGTTTGTAGAATATTTTACAAACTCATTTCAAGCTTCAGAACAATTATAGAGTCATTCATATAGAGCTATAGAATCAGATAAGTCTATTTTAATCAGAGAATCTTGATAAAAACAGTATCTATATTATTCCGTATTATTCGGAAACGTTTTCAAATTAATCTATTAAACTTTATAAACCACAGACAGATTTCTATTTCCAAATCTACAACAGCATCATTATCATATCCTCACACGTTTTTTTATTCTGCTGTGTAAATCGTCACATTAACTCTTTTCCGTTTCATATCTATTACGAAAACAATAAAAAACCAACACAAAAGAGTACACTTCTCACACGCAAAACCAAAAAACCTGTCAGTAACGAAACAGTATCCCAAATCAAACACGTATTGGCATTTCCAACAAAATTTCACCCGATCCGGTATCAAATTCAATTTTGGTACAAATTAAACGATAGGTTTACCAGGAAACAGGTTTCACATTGATACGACGAAGGCACAGAGGCACAGGCCATTGTGTAGCAGCCTTTATAACCCAATTCCTATACTATGCCACGATGACCCAATTCTGGCAATACACGAGGCAAGACATTATTGGAAATGTAATATTAACATTATAAAACATGAAAACGGGTATTTATCGCGAATTTACCTGTAATTTAATCCCGACGTTTCGACCGGATTGCACCAGCCGTGGTCGCGGGGAGACTGAAGTCTTGGAGGTATACCGGGACAGCAAAGTGAAGGCGTTTATTCAACTACCCTCACTCATCTTCATAAATGTTAATTAGGGCCGGTTCACACTAGGACAGCACACTACACTAACAGTGTCCGTATATTGAGGCGATTTCATTTGACGGTTTTATTGTGTTCTGATCGTGAAAGTTGAAAAAAATGTAATATTAACGTCCGCTTTTGTTTTTTCAGGTAATATTGACGTGATAACGTCTTATGAATCGATGAACACCGCCTGCACGCACGGAAAAGTGACACACACCGTTCCGATCCGGCGATCAACGCCCAGCACAAACCCTTGGACCTAGAAAACTGGAATATTGCAGTCCTTTAGTAACGTAGACAAGGAATAAAGAAGGATTTTTTGAAATTCAACCCCTAAGGGAGTTCAATAGGGGCTGGTAATTCTTCTACTGTGCTATTGAGTGAAGAGCTTTAAAGCTTTGGGGAAAATCATTGGTTGACAGTCGGCTTACTGTTTCCATGATTGCATGTTTTGAAAAAAATGTCAGAAAATGGAGCAAAATGTTTGGATACGCGTTAACATGTTTTCAAACTTAGTGGACATTCTTTTGGTAGAGAATTTTCCTTTTTTATTTTTATACCTGTTTTGCAGAAATTTTCCTGGAAAGCTCTTTTTTATGACGGCCGAGGGTCTTAGGCAGGAGTAAGGAAAAATCACTAGGAAAAAAACCCAAATAGTTAAACCAAATGTTCAAAAACATACTTTGCATTTCAAATGATATACAAAATCGAACTTTATATTTCAATACGAAAGTTCAAAACCGCTATTTCATGTTTTCCACTTTCTATAAAAACCGAACTGTAACTACACAAATAGACATGTAGACTGCGATAAAAGCCTGCTCAGTTCCCAAGAAACAAAAAACGACCCAACTCCATCATCAAAGCTCGTAATCCTCCGTCAAAGAATAAATTAAACACAGAGGTGACAAACCGGTCAAATGGATAACACAGCCAAAGGGCGAACCGCTGACGAAGCAAATTTAATGAAACGGAAAAGTGAATAAAAAGGTAAAAAAAGGACAGGAAACTCCTTGGCCCTCGATAAGGGAAAATTGCTTAAGTTATTTTTCTTTAATTATTACAGGCTTGAAGGTATTGAGTATCGCCAATTACAGTTGGTCTTTAATTACGTATCTGGGAACGATGAATGGAAATGGGAAGCAATTAGTAATTTCGTCGGTTATTTAATATAGTGGCAGCTGTTTAATAAATGGCTGGTTAATGGTTATTGTTTATGTTAATGTTAATTTGTTTACTTGACGTTAAAGTTTAAGTTGTTTATCGTACTGTGGCAATCAAATGTTTATTTTTGCTATTTGTCGTTCCCCTAAAAAGTCGTCCGTGTGAAGTTATAATTAAATAAAATATGACTTCTTAATTGAATCGGTATTGGTTAAAAAATTCAAGGGTTTTAATTTATTTGCACGAAACCCCAAACCATTTTCTAAAATAAAACTAAACGGAATAAACAGCATTTTTTTTTACGTTATATGTACCTTAGATGCATTCAGCAAAAATACATTTAAATTTTATTTTATTGCATGTAAAGATTCAACATGATTTTATTTAACAAATATCTATTTCTCGTTTTTCTTATAAAAGTTTCGTTGTTACCGCTGAAAAACAGAATATATCAAAGTTATACAGCATTCTTTTTTTCTAAAAATACGTAAACAACCTTTGTCAAACTCAACGCCAGATAAAACAAAAGAAAAAAAAACTCTCAAGCGAACCAAAAAAAACAAGCAGGTATCAAAACTCATGTTCCCAAGAGTCATAGGTGCAAATCTTATTGCGTAAGATCTTATCGCGGCTGCCTACGTTATCTTGACAAATGTCCCCGGTATTACTCTCAGCCGCCACCAACAACAATAAGACATTTGTTTAGACAATGCGTTACAGTTTTATTTGTGGCTTGGCACTAGATTTTGTTTAGGTGACGGTTAGTAATTTGGGGCGGGTATACCCTTACATGCCGAGTTTCCTCCGTGCCTCGGAAAGCACGTTAAGCTGTTGTTCCCGGCTGTCATTTGTCCATCTTTGGCAGTCGTTACAGGTAGTCAGTGGCCCAAAAAGTCTGACAACCAGTCTTAACAAGTGGTATCGTAGCCAGTATTAACTGGGTTGTGGTGGTCAGATAAGAAGTCGCTCCAAGTAAAATTCTGGTATTCAGCTGCATCCGGTTAGACTTGAAGCCGACCCCAGCATAGTTGGGAAAAGGCAGGCAGGTGATGAATGATGATACAAAAAACCATTGACTGGTGTTATGGATTTTGGCCTAGGTCTTCTCTCAGGAGGATGTCTGTGTCCCACCTGTGGGATCATTGAAGGCTGATTATCATACTATTATTACAAATGCGAAAGTTACTACTGAAAGAATTTGGATGAAATTTAGCACACAGATATTTTATAAGCTGGATGTAGGATTTTTACCTTTTAAATCGCGGGCGCAGCCCCATGAATGTACTAGTCATAAAAAAGAAACGTCTAACACGCTCAAAAGCACCTACCTGCATCTGTGCCTGTCATTTATCTTTTTTTTTCTATCTTAAAACCTGATAATCGTTGATTTTGTTCTCGTTCACTGATGACGTTAATACTCTTATACTTATGGTTTATCTTATACAAAACAAAGACAATGCATTGGAATGTGTCATATTCACCTGGTAACTCAAAAAAACATCACCTAAAAACATTTTTTCCAACAAAAAAATATATATTCTAAAAAAAACCAACGCACAGACAGAAGTCAGTAACATTTGTATCATAGCACCGGATTTAGAAGCTACGAACACAATATTATTATGCCTACGGGGCTCCACTGTTATAGGCATAATCATTTTGATAGACGGCATTCTGTTTTTGTCTGTCACGCACGCATATTGCGTTTTTGTTTCCTCACGAAAATGGAAAGTCAGTTCGATTCGACCTTGAATGTGATGGAAACTAAATCTTGCCTTTTTTGTTGACGGGGTAACTCGAATGAACGGTTTTGTTTGTGTTCTGTTCGGATGAAAATCCTTACGTATACTTTCATTGCAGTAACCAACGTGGTTTTATTTAAAAGTGGCTTCGCACAGGCTAATTGCCAAATTCGGGCTACACTATAAAGGGTGTAAAACACCTCTTAACGAATACGAAAGACACTTGTTCTCCTCGTCATTCTGATCATTTTTTTGTTCTGCACTTAACCTGGGAACCTTCTAGTTACGGAGATATGGGGGGTCAAAGTTGCAAGATTTTGACAAGTTGGTTTTTAAATACCACTTTTTATCGCATGATTTTTACTTTAAATATCTCTACGGCCCCCGTAATATTCAATCCATCCATCTGCATAATGTTTTGAGTGTGTTACATTGAGTTATACCACAAAACATGATTTATAACCTCAAAAAAAAGTTGTTTCCCAGCAATATTTTTTGCGTAAAGTTAGGTACTTAGTTTGATATACAGAATGCTTGGTTAACGGCTTTGTGATGAGGTGAAATACACCCTGTATAAAGAGTGTAGAAAGAGATAATGAAAATAATGTAACTTTGACCCCCCATATCTCCATAACTAGAAGGTATGGTGTAGAACAAAAAAATGATCGCAATGATAGGGAGAACAAGTGCTTTTCGGCTTCGTGAAGAGGTGTTTTACACCCTTTATTTAAAATTTGCAGGTCGGTAGGGTATGTTGTGTTTATATATGAGGCGCGATCCTCTTATTTTGGATTGGCAAATCAGCCGCTCGGGTCGACCTTTAGATTTAGCCGTGCTTGCCTAGATTGGTTAGTGGAGTTTCCTCCGTGCCTCGAAAAGTTAAGCTGTTGGTCCCGGCTGTCATTTGTGGATCTTTGACAGTCGTTACGGGTAGTCAGTGGCCCAAAAGTCTGGCAGCCAGTCTTATTAAATGATATCCTATTACCCAGTACTAGCTGGGTTGTGGAGGTCAGATAGGCAGTCGCTCCATGTAAAACACTGGTATTCAGCTGCATCCGGTTAGACTGGAAGTCGACCCCAACATTGTTGGGAAAAGGCTAGGCAGATGATGATGGGTTTATTTTGCGACCTTCACACGAACAGAATCGCGGGTAGAAGCTTGTTTTCAGTGGTTCAAGCACTTACAAGAGACCTATGAATAATTCGTTCAGTTGACTAGAGAAACATCAAATTACCCCTATATAATAACAGTTCCAAGTTCCATTCAGTATCTTAACACACGACCAACAAGCGCCTAATGAAGACCCCCCCACGCAATAATTGCTTAACGTCAAACGCATATTGACTTAACAGCATATTCATATTTATGCACAGATGATTGGCTCGTCATTACTATGCATTTACACCCACACTTGCATAGAATATACAATCTATAATGTGCATAGTGCACACACACATGCTTACTGTATAAACGCTTGGCCACGACCTACTCGATCAAGCGCGCGTTACCACGGCGATTGAGGAGAAAACAAATGAAAGATATGAATGCAAATTTAGGGCATGCTACGAGTCACCACGACGTGACTTGCTACGCGATAGAACTAAAAAGATACACGCAGTTTTGATTTGTACTATCAAACTGTACAGTAAGGATTACTCTACAGTCGGTCTGTACATGCAATTTAGAGAATATCGAAAATATATAACTTCGTTTTCACATTTGTGCCTAGCGAGGTACAACTGCGTACAAGGCACAAACGCGCATAACCGAGCGTGTGTTTCAAGATGCATGCACACTTGCACAACTATGAATTCTCAGTATTGCACATTTAAAACTACATAACCTATCGTCTATGGCCAGCTTAACACAAAACGCGCGTGTAAATTGACGCAGGTGACGTCACAAGTCTCATAACCTAATATTGTGAACGGGGCACTACAAGTGTTAACACCTATGTACGTACATACATATTATAAGATGCAAGCTATAATTTATGGATGCCAACGTTGCGTGTGGCCTGATAGCTTTGAATTACTGTTGTTCACTGATTGACGCAGACAAATATCTTCGGATTAATTAGTGATTATGTGCTTAATATTGGCTAATTAACTGGGTAAATATAGTGTAGATAGTATTGTGCGTAATGTATATACTTAGTTGTTAATGATTATTGGGGCAATTAAGTTTCATTGTAAAGGACGAACTGTTAAGGTAATATAGTGCAAAACTTAAGAGGCCTGCGGAGCATGCGAATTTCATACAAACGTAATACCAAAATAATTTATAAATCGAACATATTCTTAAGGTTGTGTGTATTTATTTTGATTGGATTACAGAATATCTTTATATTCTTTTCTGTTCGTAAACATATATTTTGAATGTACACCGATTTAAACAAATTTTATCATAATAAATTTTCTATAGAAATATTAAATTCCTCATATCTCGTCTTCATATCATTGTCCTTTCAAGATATTTATTTGGGAACATAGATATTCTATAATACAATCGAAATAAATTCACACTACCCTAAGAATATGTTTGATTTTCATTTTATTGTGGTATTACGTTTGTATGAAAAACGCAAGCTCCGCAGGCCCCTTAAGTCGCAGTAGGCAGGGTTCAAGAGTGGTGGTATACAACATTATTTTTTGTTTATACTAAACCCGAAAAGGGGTCATAGTACTCATCATTTTGAACAACTTTTTCTATGGGACGAACCTTGAAATCGCGAAAAAAAAATCAGCTGTTCCCTACATTTTGACGAATTATGCGAACATAAATGTAGGGAACAGCTGATTTTTTTTTTCGCGATTTCACGGTTCGTCCCATATAAAAAGTTGATCAAAATGATGAGTACAATGACCCCTTTTCGGGTTTAGTGTAAACAAAAAATAACCCTGTATATCGGAAGACACGGCATCAGAAGGGCAGGTGGAAGTCTTCAAAATCCTCTGTATCCGATATGCACAGTACTGGCGGTGCTTGGGGCGAGATACCTTGGCCCTGGAACAGAAAGAGAACAAGTAAAAGTCTGATACTCCCTTCCGCTCTGCCTAGAGTGGATGACAAATTATTGGGGTAATTTGATGATTTTCAATCCAAAAACATGGCCTATCTTCGTTAAGGCCAGCGCACACCGAAGACGGCACGTAACAAAGATCTTGACTCAACAATAGAAGGCATCATTTTCATCAGACCGTAAATACTTTTAAAAGGAAATCGATAGTCAATACAATTAGGTTACTCGTGGCAGCGTCTAACCTTCGCAGGTAGTCGCATGAGGAAATTTCTCAATATAACTCATCCCAGTAACACAGTAGGTGGAAATGATGCTTATTTTTGTCTATTGGCCATGAGTTGCTCTCTAGAATAACACGTGTTCTGTACCGGCACGTGCGCCTCCGGAAAAACAAAGGAGTGAAGTTGTTTATTAACAGCACCAAAGCTCTATTTTTAAAGCACTATATTTATTAACAGAACCGTCCATGTATATGTTTGAGTCTTGTATTTTCGTCAAAACATATCAGTACCTATACAAATCGTTTGGTGAATATTGTAATTTTAATACCCGTTATCCCAATAGCCTAAGCTTTCCTTTGCCAAACTTAAAAACTGATCTGTATAGAAGAAACTGTTATCCCATGTCTATTAAATTATTTAACAAATTACCTAATAAACTGAAAAACCTACCCCTTACTTTATTCCGAAAACAATAGACGCTTGGTTAGTCACTAAATGTTGCTACACTACCCAGGAATACCTTAGTTATAAGAATAGAAAATTATTATAACACCTCACCAAGTTCCTATTCTAGGGCATTCCTATTATAGCTAGATTAAGTTAGTTTGCATAGTCATATCACCCATTTAGGTTGTTATTTTTAAGCTTTTATTTTATATTTCGTATAGGTACCAGAAATGGTTTACCTATATGAGAATCCTCATTGTTAGATTTGTAATGTAACAATTATCTACCATCTGTTTATGCATATTATGCGAAAAAAAACGTTTTTAAATAAAGGCGCACACGCAAGACTCGCTTGAAGTATCGCCCGAACCCCGAGGTCGTGAAGCGGGTCTTAGCATAGCCCTTTTTTACCACACTTACGAGACTGAAGTGGACGACTTTCGTCTTTCGTGATGAATACATCGATCAATTTAACCCATCCATAAACAAACCGATGTTCACAAATTACGTCTTTAACTTACATTAACGATTTCCAGTAACAACATAATTAATACGAATATCAGAAATAATCCCAACTAGATATTAGTTCCGGGAAACAAAATTACACACGCCTAACATAATGTCAGAAATTCACGGTTAACTCGTTTTAGGACAAAATGTGTTGTTTTGTCCTTGGTCACGATTTACGAGGGTACGGCCCGAAGGCTATGTTAAAAACTGCATTGGAAAATCAATCTAGGGATTCAGGAACAAGGTTGAATTTTGAATGTGCTTCAACCTCAAGTTATTGTCACATTTTATAACTTAGTTTCGGTTTTAATGTTTGGTCAATACAGATACGGATATGAATGTATATTAAAGGTGTCCGTATTTTGAATGGAAAGGTTCTGTTAATACCAGTTTGAAAACGAAATTTTCTTGTTAGGCGTACCCACTTTTTGTGATCCCCGAAAATAAGCTTAACAATATTAATTTGTTGAGTTATTTTTAAAGTCGGTTCAAAATAAGATTTTATAAGGAAACGGGAGTGGAATACAATTATCAGAATCGGGAAAATAGATAATTTTTGTTCGAAGCTTTTCCTTGTTTCTCTTCAAAGGTAGAAAATAACTAAGTTTACAAACAATCCTGGTTTATTATGTAAAGGTCAAACAAAAAATCTGTGTCTCAAAAATCGAATGTTTTCTCCGTAAAATAAATTGATCACTTCAATCAGTTGGAACATTGGATAACTTGATGAATTACTACAGTCCCCCGGGAGTTCATTCACAAAAGAAAAATCTTTACGAAACTTGAAAGATTCATGATTTATTATTTTCTTCACATAAATTCCAATGGGAATTTTGATACAAAAATCGAATTTGTTGCGTTCATTTTGATTAAAAACTTGTTAAACATTTAGTTTTCTCAAAATAGAATCGAAACTTTATAGCAAAAGGGCCTTTTCCTATTAAGTTTATATTTGGGACATCGATTTTATAACAATAACTTATTGCGCACAAACGCATTTTTATGTTGAAATTGTTTTACTTCAGAACCATTGATAGGTATATAAAACCCTTCAGAACCTAGTATGTTTAATTTAACTCACTATTGCAATTGAATACAATCTGAATCGTAAGCAGCGGTGGCCCAGGGGGTCTAAAATCGCGGCTTTAGCAGAATCGTACCTAAATGAATCACGTTAAAAATTTAACCATCTAAAAATGGTCTTTGGAACCATGAATATAAAGTCAATTTTGAGAATTTTAAAATTTTGGTCTATAAAATGAATCACGTAAATTAAAAAATCTTAAAATTGACTTTATGGTAATAATTACAAAGACCATTTTAAGATTTTTACGATTCTGCTAAAGCGGCCATTTTAGACCCCCAGAAGTCGTGTTTTCGAATGCAGGCAGACACATGGTTGCGGGCTTGTTCTGTAGCTTTGATTTAGTTTTGTATTTTTGACATTCAATAGTGCCGTAATGGTCTAATTGAAATAAATGATTTGAGTTTTGAGTTTCTTTTTTTGAGTTTTTGAGTTCCGGGGTTGCCGGCCTGTTCGAAAGAGATTCCGCGGCCCCGGATCATAAAGGGCGAGGAAGGAACATGGATGGGTTTTAGTCGGTAAAAGTCTGACATTCCCTTCCGCTCGGCCCAGAGTGGGAGAAGTTATTTGATGATTATCTTTAAAAAAAAGGCAGACACATTACTTTGTGTAATTTATTTCATCACCACTGCTCTCAAAACGGTGAAGGAAAACATCGTGACGAAACCAGCATCTCCTAGAACTAAAAAATCGAAGACAAGTGACATCTACCAACCGCACTGGGCCCGTGTGGTGTTTTATAGCCCATTCCCTCTTACAGAGAGGAGGCCTATGTCCATCAGTGGGGACATTATGGCTGATAATGCAATCCATATAGTTATTTTCAATGCGAGCTCTCATAAACCCCTTTTTATCCCTTTCCAAAACTTTAGTACATTTCTCTAACACATCCTAGCAATAAATATAACGTTATTCCATCGCATTTTCCTTATAAAAACACTAAGAAGACAGACTACGAACTCCAGACATAAATAAAAGCTTGAAAGCCACAACCTTCGCCCTTGAGAACTAAGTGGCGTATTAAGTATCACTTTTGTCCAAATTATATATTTTTCACTCGTCGCCTCTCAACAATGAGGGACGCTTAATGTTATAAATTACCTAATTAAGACGTAAAATAGAAATAGAAGAGAAACTAAGTACCTTAAGGTAGTTTACGGAATATTTCCAAGGCTTCACTGTTTCTGGGTAAAATTTTGTGAAAAAAGTTTAATTATTAATTTTTTCGTGTAGGCTGTAGGGATTTGATGGAACTTGAATGATTCAATTTGAATAAAATCTTAATATTATACAGGCTATGAACGTTACTGACATAATTATTTTAAGAATAAGTATATTTGCCTGACGAAATTTTATTGGGTGACTTTATTTGTATTGATCTTTATAAAAAAACATAGTTTTTCTAGCCTTTGGCTACGATTTTCACTCCATACTACGCCTTACACAGAAGGCATAATTTTCAGTCGTAACACGACTCTTTCATTCTCGCAGCCATGCCCCATTCAAGCACTCCACCCACTCGACTAAGACTCCCACAAATTACTGGAACATGCACAATCTAACCCTGCAAATGTCTGCAGAAAACACTCGGGCCACATATCACTTGGAAAGTGGCGGTATTCGTCGTATAGCCCGTATCTAGCACTGCTCGGCACTGGCCGTGCACCAATTCACTGTAGCAAGGCCAGCTTTGAATAATTTTGGTGTAACCATGTCGTCGTGCCAGGCTGGGACGGCCACCGCTTGGCAGAGTTGCCCCTTGTAATAAATCTACATGTTGGGCCGAGATTGGCTGCAGACATGCTAGGGTTAATCTCGTATGTCACATGTTCAGGTTTATTGTGTAAGCGAAATGGGGTTCGCGAAAAAATCTGGTTAAGTTTGTTGTATTTGGTTTTGACATGCAATGTGTCATCGATGTTGAATGTTTGTGTGTATTCCATTGCTGAAACGAATGTAAGACACCTCTTGGATGCTTCCAACAATAATGCTATCACAGATCTTCATATCTTAACGGCACATTTGTAGTGGCTGAGTTCAGCAGTAAATAAAGACAAATATCCAATGAGTGCAAAGAAAGAAGGTCATGCTTCATTTTTATAGTTATAGGAAGTTCTTATCCTTACGAGTCAAGAATACAACTATTTGAAAGTAAAATCTAGGTGTTGTTTCCGCTAAGTATGGCTATAAATTATGTAGATAAATTAGTTTATAATGTAACAATAAATCACGTAATTACTGCAAGTTTCTAAGGTGTTGAAACTGTGCCGCAACGGTTCACTTGTTTTAACGACTATAAACTATGATACAGAAACTGGTAGGTTTAGATAATTATACCTAAGAGAAATCGAAAGATAAAATATAATTATATCCAACAGCTGTTCTTTATGCTAGTTTTTGTTATCGTCAAGAATTTGGTGATCTTTTTTAAGCAATGAGCAATGATGATGGGGAGGGCTATGCTTGGAGTTTCCTTGCGAGATCGAATCAGAAATGAAGACAACCGCAAGAGAATCAAGGCCACCGGCATAGCCCGAAGAATTGCCAAATTTAGGTGGCAGCGGGCAGGGCACACTGCTTGCAAAACCGATGGCCAATGGGGCCGAAAAGTTCTGGAGAGGCGACCGCAAACTGGAAGACGATGTGTTGGAAGACCTCCCACTAGGTGGACAGATGACCCGGTGAAGCTTGCGGGAATCCGTTGGATGCGAGTCGCTCGGGACCGTTCAATGTGGCGACTCTTAGGGGAGGCCTATGTCCAGCTGTGGACGTCTTTCGGTTTCTTTTTTGACGATGAATGATAACCTAAAACTTGTTTGGCAAAATCTCAATATATCCATTCAGGCTTTCCAGTGTAACCCACACAATCACATAAAATACTAAGTTAATCTCAAAATCGCGTTATTCGCATCATTTACGTTTTGTAAGGGTCTTCGGTCATTAAAACGGTTGGGTATGCATGTAAGGGCCGGTGCACACGATGCCGAATCATGAATACAATTACACGGCCCGACCGCCCGGCTCGGATTAAATTCTCTCGACCGATGAATCTCAAATTCTCGACCTTCGGGTGTATGGCGTCCAATTTAATGATAATAAACTGTTGCTATAGCTTTGGATTTTTAGGTTGTAATATACGGTTTAATTGGTATAATAGTACCTATTATATTAAGTTTACTTTCCTGTCATTTGTGGATCTTTGACAGTCGTTACCCGACAGGTAGTCCGTGGCCCGAAAGCCTGTCAACTAGTCTTACCCAGGAGTTTCGTGTTACCCAGTATTAACTGGGTTGTGGTGGTCAGATGGGCATCAGCTCCATGTAAACTACTGGTATTCAGCTGCATCCAGTGAGACTGAAAGCCGACCCCTATTGTTGGGAAAAGGATAAGTAGATGATGATGATAATATTAAGTTTCCTCGTCAATTTATATTGTTTTTTGCTAAACAATAATCAATACAGTGTTCGCCATTTATATGGTCTTAAACATGTGTTTCTAGATGGATAACTTTCATACCCACTCATTATGTTCAGGTTGAGCTAGAAATTCTTTATGCATTTTTGTCATTAAGTTCTACTAAGACAGTTATAAGGTTTAGATTACTATGACAAAAATGCGGGGGTCTTTGGAAACTAAATAATTTATATCTGCTACAGGTTGTGCCCGCGCACGCCTAAGTGGTGCTACGCGGATCGGCTACGAGTGCTACGAATCGTTAGGTGACGGTCGCGAGAGTTTCATCATTTTTGTTCACCCAAAAAGTGCGTGTTTTCAGTGTGTTTTTACTTCAAAAATCTTATTCCAAAGTCATAAGGTCGAAAATCCTGCACGATTTTCAACTCAGATCAGTCCTCAACTTCTTCTACTCGTAAACCTTCAGATCACCTTCACACATATTGACTAAACATCTAAAACCCTTAGAATACGTGAGAGTATCGGTCTCGGCTAATATATTTCTCGCACGGCTGAATGACTGACAGAGGGTAGCTCCAACAAAAGGTGCTGCTTTCAAGTAATCCTGTAGACACAAGCCTGAATTGGGCTCTATTCTTTGTATAAGAACTGATGTAGATAGTTTTGGTTTCATTATATTGTTCAACATGTACAGTAAGCGTTCATAAACGCACAGGCACGCTAAGGATCATATTGCTGTGAACGCACGGGCGAGCGTCCGTGCGGCTGTATGTGTAAGCTGTCTCAATACAGTACCTACGCACACCACAGCCACAGAGTCGCCTACTGTCGCAAGTTGTCGCGTCGCTCTCCACGAAACATAAAGAAATATATTACCGTCTCTTTTGTTATGCACGCAGCAAACGCATGATCGTATTTGCATTGGATAGCTAAATTTCGACCATATTTACCAAGCGTCGATAGCTGTTTAGGTTAAGCAGTGGGTTCACGATCAACGTGTCTTGAGTTCAAATCCCGTTTACATAATAAGGGTTTTTTATTTTTTTTTGTAATCACTTTAATTAATATTTGTATTTTATGCAAAAACTATTTACTTAGGTATTTATTTTGAAATGGGTTCATGCTCATTATTTATTTTTATAAGGATTTAAATATAAGTAAATAACCCATCATAACTATTTATGTGATTGTGTAATATTTTTTCGGTGTTGGAAGGTGGAAAAAAAAGTCGTGCTGACAGATAACAACAATTGTTTTATTCGTTTCATTTATTCATATAATTAACAACTTTAATGAGATTTGTAACGTCACATTTCTACCTAGATATAAGAAGTTCTCTTGTAACCGTTCATAAGATTTTTTTGTGTATCTGTATACCCACTTTGAAGTCATTTTTTATTAACATAACAAGGATATTCTAATCACACAAATATAATTGTTGATACCCACTTCTATCTATCGGTATTCAACAGAGCTTACTAAAAACTAATACATAATTTAGACTTCGTGAACATGTTTTTTATGTGACGTCACAATAAATGTAACTCATATTGAGGTTATAGTTTAAGTGTTCATTTTCCCGAAGAAAAGAAGATTGAAACTAAACCTCAATTTAGGAATTATTCTATATTATATTATATATTATAGACGTGTTACAAAATGTTTAGTGATATTCACTAAACATTTTGTAAAACGTCTAATTAAAACTAGAACATTAGGATTAATATTTTGTATAACCCCCATTATTTTCAATGCAGTCAAGTAGACGTATGCGCATGGACCCCACAATGTTTCAACATATTTCGGTTCTTCTTAAATTTTCCCACACCTTTATGTAATGGGTTGTTAATTGTGTTATACACCTCTCATCTCGTGTATCCCACCTTTGCACTATCAAACCCCATAGATTTTCTATGGGGGCACTCATTCATCCATAATTCGACCTGAGTCTGTATTAGGGATTACATTTCTATCGGACCAGCGAGTGTTATCCTTGCGCCATAAATGAAGTCTACCCTTTTGACTTGATGTAAAAGTCTTTTCATCAGAAAAAATGGTAGTGATCCAGTCAAAGTCTAAATATTCCCGTGCGAAACGTAATCGTTCTTCTTTATGTCTTTCTGTCAACAAGGGCATTTTAGCTGATCTTCTGTGATGCAAGCCTTCAGCGTGGAGGGCATGGCGAACAGTTTGCGGTGACTCCGAGTGTGTCGTAGGTGTGAAACCATTGGTTTCATACTCGCCCACGATATGTTGTCGCTGCGCTTCGCTAATAAGCGACGACCTTCCACTTCGCTGTCTACTTGCAAAGCTCCCCTCTTCCTCATACCTTTTGATCCAGAGACTTACTGCATTTCTCTAAAACAAAAAAAAAGATATGTTAGGCAGCTGTAATACAGATGCTATAAATCAACACTTCACAATTCACTCTGCATTTGTAAATTCAATAATAAACACTAATTATTTATTTTGCATGATAGATTGAAAAAAAAAACAACGAATTATGTAAACCACAGGTCACCAAATAAATGGACAATTTATAATTCCCATTCGCTTTTAATTTTTAATGTTTAAGTTACAATTCATAAATAATTATAATGCTCACAGTCAGTTCTATTAAGGCCACTTTTATGCAGCGCGATAATAGTCGCCCTCGCCTTAATATTAATATTTGCCCGCATTTTAAGAATCACACCAACAACAATACTGCTAACTATTAAACCCACGTCACTGACCATCAACTACCACATTATATAGTGTATTATGTATGACTACAACCAAACGACAAAGTTAATTCCGATCAAGTTAAAATATTCATAAAACTCATGTCTACCTCACAGAAATCGAACTAAATTCTTGACTTATTTTTCTATCTACCTCCTTAACTTTACGAAATGTGTGAACAAAGCAAACAAGTTAAAGAATATAATATATCTGTAGAGTAAAAACTTACAAAAAGTCTAAAAGTAACTGTGCGGGATTTGAACTCACGGCTTACTGATTCACTCTTAATTCTGGACGGGCCCAACCGCTAGGCCATCATGTCTTAGATATTACTATTGAAATTATGAACTACAACTAGTTGCTGACAATATCTATTTTGTTGAAAGTAGAAGGTCGTAAGTCAAACTAAACGTCAAGCTATTGCTTTGTGAGATTGCCTATCGACTTTTGGTCGGCACTGTACAACAATGATAGCAGCGGTGACCAAATGGTCGCGGCGCATTACTTTATGCAATTTATTTCATCACCAATGCTCGCAAGACGGTGAAGGAAAACATCGTGAGGAAAGAACCAAAAAAATCGAAGACAACGACATGTCCAAGACATCTACCAATCCGCACTAGGCCCGCGTGGTGGATTTGGGCCTTACTGTCAAATAGAAGAAAATAAGTTTACTAACATAGGTATAAGATATATTTTTGTTTTTTTTTTAACCCATATGGATGTTGCTTATCCGAATTAAAGATTGTTTTATTTTATTTTTGTTATTTGTTAGCCCATTCAGGAGGCCTGTGTCCCAACAGTGAGAGTATTAATAGGCTGATGATGATGATGTACAACAATGGACTGCTCTGTTGGTTTAGTGGTCGCAAGCGCGTCTGTTGAACTTGTGGTCTTGGGTACGATTCCTAGGTCGGAGAAAATGTTATTTTGCTTTTTCAGTAGCAGCCACGGAGTCTAAATTTGTACCCAGTTGATGGCAATAGGCTCGCCCCCTATTATATGGGACTTAAATACAGGGTGTAAACCACCTCATCACAAAGCCATTAACCAAGCATTCTGTACATCAAACTAAGTAACTTGACGCAAAAAATATTGCTGGGAAACAACTTTTTTTTTTGAGGTTATAAATCATGTTTTGTGGTAGAACTCAATGTAACATACTTAAAACTTTGTGCTGATGGATGGATTGAATAGTATGGGGTTCGTGGAGATGTTAAAAGTCAAAATCGTACTAAAAAAACTTGTACTTAAAAAAAAAGTTGTCAATAAGTTGTAACTTTGACCCCCCATATCTCTGTAACTAGAAGGTTCCCAGGTATGGTGTAGAACAAAAAAAATATCGCAATAATGGGGAGATCAAGTGCCTCTCGGCTTCGTGAAGAGGTGTTTTACACCCTTTATAACTTTCGGTCCACTAACTATCTCTAACGACTGTCAAAGATCTATAAATGTCAGCTGAGAGCACATGGCTTTTCGTGCTTTCCGAGGCATGGAGGAAACTTGCCTTGTGGTCGCCCCTCCACGGACGAACCTAGGTAAGCGCGGCTTAACCTGATGAATCGACCCTTGTGGCTGTTATAAGTTAGCTACGAGCTTCTCGTAAAACCCTTAATTCCCTGTCACCATTTCGCCATCAAAGATATCATTCCAGAAAATCAACCTCCAATAAATATGATAAAACGCTCCGGTACAGTTCAACCACAAATCAGAAAAAAAAGTAAATGACTGTTAAACGTTTTTAACGATAGCAATCGGCTCGAAATGGCCAGTACTTTGCTGACGGAGGCCACATTAGCCAAGTTATGCTTATTTATGGCAACATTCACTGCCAAGAGTTCACCGCTGAAATGAATATTTGGCATGCTGACTGTTATTGGCGATTATTATAAAAGGAAAATTATTTTTTAAAGTTTACTTTGATGTTTGAA
The DNA here is from genome assembly GCA_916618015.1 of Xestia c-nigrum. NCBI lineage: Eukaryota > Metazoa > Arthropoda > Insecta > Lepidoptera > Noctuidae > Xestia > Xestia c-nigrum. Next base: position 9,366,827 of record OU745259.1, on the reverse strand, counting down.
CATAGCAAAGTTAAACAGCAATTTGAAGGTTCTCTATTAACTGCACCTACGTTTCAACAAATATTTCTCCCTGTCTCTTTTTTTATTTATAGCCACCCAAAGCTGAGTGTAGGCCTCTTTTAAATCTCTCCATGTTGCAGTATCTCGGTAAAATTGATTATCAAATAGCGAGATGATGGTGTTGGTTCCGAAAATGGCCATGCGATTCATGATTCTTCTACAGCAATACTTCTTCTATAAACGTGTTGATGTCTCGAATAATGCATGAATGTACACTTCGGATATTGACAATAGCTACAATACGATCTAAGACGAGCTACGAGTCTTACATAACGTGTATATTTCTTCGGGAATGGTTTCCATGGAGGTCCACTGTGGCTAAAGTCGTGTGCGACTGCGGCTACCCATTGTACCTTTGTTCTTCGAAAATCAAACATGGCGGCCATTGTTACCTACCCATGGTTAGGGTTGAAAACTTTCACAAAGAGAAAATGTTGTATTGTCTCATATTTTTGTAAGGTATCCCAATTTGGAAATGGTGAAGGTATGCCTGTTCAATGTATAATTTTCCAAAGAAAATTTCGGCGTTATTAAATCGTAATTTTCTCTTTACTATGTTTATTCGTCACTAATGCTACACGTGTCATTCAAATCCTCTTACTTTCCTTAATAATTCTTGGAAATAGACCTTTGGTTATTTTGCACTTTTCCTCAACGAAATTCGTTGTAGGCCTCAAATGAAACAACTGACGTCAATCACCCACACGCGCGTCTTTTGAGCATATAGTTCGTGACCAAGAAGTACCTTACCTAATGCTTTAATTGTCTATGTCATTAACGCAACTCTGTTCTAAAATTTAAAAAAAAGAAAGATTAATGTTGAAGTGTTACCAGCCCTAGCACTAGAGGATCTTAAAGCGAAACTTTAGCATTTCGGGTACCTTGCCTCTTTGTATTTTTCATGCTCAACGCGGGCATAAAATTACTCAGTAATTAACGCGGAAGTGTACATTCCGCGGAAAACCGCCTAACAAAGTATGTGTACATTTTTGTTCGAGAATTTATTAATATGAAGGGTATATTTTGGGGACTTTCAATACATCAGTGACTTGGAAGTTTCAGTTGAAAATGTTCCTGTTGAAAGACGCACCAAACAATAGTTAGTGTAAATTACTGCAGAAATTCGATCAAGAAGAGCGCAACTTTATTTTTCGTCTCAAAAATTAAATTAAGACATTTCTAACAATACTAATGCAACCTCATGATTAATTTAACAAAATAGTAAGTAACGTAATTAAATAACATCAAAACATTTCTTTCCACGGCATCTCAATCCAATTAGAGACGTTACCGCAACGTACAGTTATCCCAAGAAATTGGCTAGAGTGGTGCAATCTCAGCTGGGATCGTACCAAGCTCATTTACACTGCTGTACTAATTCAGTAAGGATAGGTACGCAATTTTTCGCCCGTTAGACCTCCTTCGCCCCTCCCTTGCACCCCATTCACCCCCTCTAAGGCGCCCCAACGGACGTGATTTGGAAACAAATACGTACATTCGCAGAATACAACATTTGTTGGTGCTAACTTGGCCGTTGTTCCGACTTGAATACTACGGACAACGTTATTTCAAATGGAATCTTGTTACATTATAATAAATGTGTGGGTTATGTCTAGTGTTAGTGGTGTGTTGGCCATAAATATGAAAATGAAATTAGGTAATGGAATGGAACTAATTAAGATGTGATGACTATCGATATCAATCAACAAAGCTGCAGCTAACTACAGTTTCAAAGGTCACTGAAAGAAGAGGTTTCGAGGATTCTTCAAGTTAGTATAAACTGTATAATTTTCTCATTCAATTTTGAACTAAACATCAACATTGTATGGATTGAAATCATTTGGAGAATTTTACAGTTTGAGGTATTTATGTACTGGCGATTGTACCTATTTAAATTGTTTTGTTCTTATGGTACTCAGATATCGATACCCAGCATTACATTTGTCAAGTTTAACTAACTTATTTAATAGGAACCTGATGACTGTTAGGTGACGGTTACGCGAGTTTCATTTTTGTTCACCCAAACAGTGCTCACTTCACTTTAAAAATAAACTACGAATAGAACGTCGTCTCTGTCACTCCTATCTGTGTAACGGTCTCTTTCTAAAAGCCGATGATATTTACGTCCGGGTTTTAAACATAGGTATATAATTGGCGATATTTTGGTTTTACTATTGAATACCCCTCTGCCTTACCCTTCGGGTTATGTTATATTTTTCTATTTTAATTTCCGTCAAGCAATATTTAGCTCATAGTGGCACATTGTTATTCGCCTGCTTACTTTGTTGCTATGTAATATTAATAAAGTTTTGCGGCAAAGGTCTGTGGAGTTTGTCTTTTCTTTTTAGAAACTAAAACATGAACTTTGGCATGGCCGCTTCATTATTTCAAGTTTTTTGAAATTCTAAACAGTTTCGCGATATAATTAATTGAATATTTCTTTTCTGACTTTTTCGTAGAATAAAGATGAAACTTACTTTTTACACTGTTATTCCACAGCAGCCTATTATGTTCCCACTGCTGAGACACATACCTCTTCTCTATGAGAGGGAATCCACCACGCGGGCCCAGTGCGGATTGGTAGATGTCAAATGTATTCGAATTTTTGGTTCTAGGTCATACCGTTTTCCTCGCAATGTTTTTCCTTCAGCTTTTCTGAGAGCAGTGTTGATGAAATAAATTACACAAACTAATGCGCCTACCTAAGTTTAAACCCACGACTGCTCTCAGAATCTGTAGCATCTGTAGTGAAATGAAGTAGGCTCAATTTTACTCACGAAAGCTCTTCATCTAGAGTAGCAAATCGATAGTCAAGGTCGCTCTCCACTAGATACATGCAAAACAGAACTATCAAATCACTCGGGGTCCAACATAAACCCGCCTACATTACTGCCTCGCACTACTTTATATCACGTCCTCTCACACAAAATCAAGCACATCCCATACTAGTAATCCAATTACCAAGCAAGTTACTCGGCGTTTTCGCCATTTTCCTACCAAGACCCCATTTCATATCTGTATGGTGTAATTATTATTACTATCGCCATTGTTTCGGTAGTAACAGTAAACAAGGGACCAAGTGAAATATGCGTTTACTGCCCACCTTGCCAGATAACATCAAATCACGTTGCAATATCAACTATGTCTCCTACAACATAAGGCTCTTAATCACTTGTGTTGTCTCGCGGCTTTCGTATCTCTTGCTAGTATGTCACCCTAATTTGAACTCTAATTTGTAAGTGGTAAGGTCGTTGGTGTGCGCGGCTGTATGATTCAAGATGTTAAGATCCCCTACTAAGATTTCGTGTCAAATCTTCATCTCGAAGACGTCTAGTACGGGAATAGATGACATATCCAATTTAGATGTCTGGCAGTAAGTTATTCATGGAGATTCAAGATAATTATATTGTAATTAGACATCCTTTATTTGCATGATACTTATACTTTGGTTCGTTTTATATTCTTCGTATTATTAATGTTTTAAAAACGCGACTTTTATTTAATTATCACGACTTATGATAAAGTTAGTACATAAGCCTGCCTTTATTTAAATATACACGTGATAAAATAGTGTAATTAAATATTTACATATTGCATGAGGTCTTGGGATCGATTCCCAGGTCCGGCAAACTGTTATTGGGTTTTAACACCAGAAACTTCTCAGTAGTAACCACGGAATCTGGATTTGCGGCTCGGTTGATGGCAATAGGGTCACCCCCTATCACATGGGACTTAAACATAACTGGCGGAATGTATGTACTATTAGGTACATATCTGCCTTACTCTTCAAAGATTACAGGCGTGATGTTATGTATGAAAAAATGTATAATTACCTACGAGTATATCATGACGCCATCGGAAAACTATCGTCGAATTTCGAAAACAAATCACACCATTGACATTTCCCATAAACGATTTCCTATAACATCTGCATCCAATCAAAGAATAAAAACGATCTAAATTAAGCCCAAAGGCACTTGTTCTCCCCGTCATTACAATCATTTTTTTGTTTTACACCATACCTGGGGACCTTCTAGTTACGGAGATAGTGGGGGTCAAAGTTTCAACTTTTTCACAAGTATTTTTTTTATAATACAAGTTTTTAATGTAAGTTTTTTACTTTTAACACCTCCACGAACCCCGTACCATTCAATCATTTCATCAGCACCATGTTTTGAGTTCTACCGTAAAATAATTATGATTTTTCACCCCAAAAAAAAGTCGTTTCCCAGCAAGTTTTTGCATCAAGTTACTTAGTTTGATATATACGCAGAATGCTTGTTCCACGGTTTCGTGATCAGTTTGTTTACACTCTGTATGTACATAATTTATTCCATCTATATATTGACTCGAAAACTAATAAAACAGCACCCTTAGCCTGATCAAAAATTTACACTCAACTACCGTAGCAAATTGTGAGAACAAATAGTTAGGGTTCCGCAACCAAGATGTATAGTTAGGGGTCAGTAAAATAACGAACTGCCGAAACCCAATACTAGGCTGAGGATTTATTAGTTCTAATTCAAAATACAGAGGCGGAAACCATTTGTCAAGGCTCCTTATACGTCGTAATTGTATGGAGAAACTAGAAATATTTTGCTCGTTTAAACATGGGGTATCTTGTTGGTGATGGTTTGTGGGGTGTGCAAGAGTGGAACTTATTACTTACGGGTTTTGGTTGATTTTGGAAGGGACTCATCAAGGAACATCTACTAGTGATGGTAAAAAAAGAGAAAAGAAAAGGATCCGTCTCACTGGTATGGAGGAGCTTGTGGGTACATATTAACAGCCACTCGGGTCGATCTTCTTTGGATCGATGTGACGCTTGTCTAGGTTGATGGTTCTGGTTCGTGGATGAGTGACACATCGGATTTCCTCCGAGTCTCGAAAAGCACGTTAAGCTGTTTGGTCCCGGCTGTTAATTGTAGATCTTTGACGTAGTCAGTGGCCCGAAAGTCGGACAGCCAGTCTTACCAAGGGGTATTGTGTTAGCCAGTACTAACTAAATTGTGGAGGTTAGATAGACTGTCGCTCCATAAGAAATACTACAATAATTCTTCATGTAATTAAATAAATAAAATATCGCTGGACATCAACACACAGCGCCACCTAGTGCCACACTAAACAAAGCTTGTGTCGTGGACACTAGATAGTTGATAAACTACATGTATACTGTTTTGTTTGTAAATACATACTTATTATACATATAAACATCCATGACTCGGAAACAAATGTCCATGCTCATCACACAAACATTTGCGCCTACCAGGATTCGAACCCAGGACCCTAAGATCGTAAGGCAGCGTCACTACCACTATGCCATTCGGGTCGTCAAAATTAAATTCGTCCGGTGCAGTTTGGGCTATCAATCGCTTCACTAACTTTGTTGACTAGTAAATCCTTTTCCATAGCCTAAGCGTGTTTATAGCTTATGCTGGACAGGCGAAATATTCATTAAGTAGTTGTTTTGTGATTGGTCGATGGATAAATACCATCTGTTAAGCCACGTGGTTTTGACAGGTGCTATGTAGATGGAAGTCTGAATAGGAAATGTTCCCATAGCTTCGCTTTTCCTTAGTTTGAGACTAAATGATTTCCAGATGGTGTCTGCTAAGGATTTTAAGAATAAGTGAAACACAATCTACATAGTGTATCTGGTACAGAAGAATATAGACATCCACTTAGGTATTATTTTTGTACAAATAAAGTACAAAAAGACCCAAATATGCTGGGTTAGTGCTCAAAGGCGCACTGAAACCACTCTTTATATGAGTTGGTGTTATTAAAAAACAACGTCACGTACTAACTGTATAACCATTAAAATAAGACAAGTCAAACGAATCGAGATTCTCTCAACACATCTCTCAGATAAACAAAACAAGATCCCGCTTAACATCCAAACATCCACTGAACATCCAAACATCCACTGAACATCCAAAACATCCACCGAATTCGGTGAATGTTTAACGCGTGATAAACTAACAGCAAATTAAAGTTTGAATCAAGTTTACTGGAAGTGCCACAACTGTCTGCTAAGTTTATATGCTGACAGGACAGGTAAAGCGACCGACATTAAGATTATATCAAAGAGCATTTGTGGAAACAAACATGTTTGCTACCCGGGCGATGAGGTGTGCGAGTGCTGGATGTGGCTTGAGCGTCGTTCGATAGATGTACATCCAAATCTATACATATACTTATATACCTAATATAATCTACACTAATATTATAAAAAGGAGAAAAAGTTTGGTTTTGTGTGTGTATGTTTGTAATGAATAAACTCAAAAACTACTATGCCCACGAGGTGACGTCCAGCAGTTGACGTCTTTCGGCTGGATTGATGATGATGTTCACTTCGTTTCAAGTTTGATGAAAGTATGTCTGACAGTTTCACTTAAATAACATGTTAGTAGTAGTACATTTTTGTTATGAATTATGGAAAGAGAATCTCTGAAGGCTTACAGCAAATAGCTTTTATATTTCAAAATATCATATTCCAATGCGAACGCTTAATATATTTGTGTAAATATTTAAAGAACAAAATGTAACGGATAAAAATTACTTTCGGTGGAAAATAATTTATTAAATTATTTTCCACCGAAAGTAATTTTTGTATCATCATTTTGTGTAAAGATTTCTTCATAAAGAAAATGATTTCATGAATAACTTCATTTTGTTTAAATTCTTATATTTCGTTTCTTTTCAGTTTACACAGAACATTTTCTGAATATGTATGTTATTTAAATGATTTTAATACCTGAATACCTTCAAAACTGTCATGATAATTAAAATATTACTTCTATTATATCTATGTATATGAAAAAGTTCGTGATAATGGATGGATAAATGAATATTTATTACCCTTTCAGGCAAGTACTACTATACCGATTAAGATGAAATTTTGCACTCGGATAGTTTATAACTTGAATAGGGTAGACGACAGTTAAAAACTAATTAGTCCGTCTGGTAGATTATTAAAAAATATTTGACCCCTATTTATCTTTTGTTACGTAAATCAAAATTAACGAATATACGATGCTTTTAAAAATTCCCAATACGTCACGCCTAGGTACAATATATTACAATATATTCGGTTAAGTACAACCTTATAGAGTTGCAATTCTAAAAAAAAAAAAAAAAAAAAAGCCTAGGTACAATTTTAGCTAGTTCTAACGTCAGAGCCCCCACTCCCAAGTTTTAATGAGTTTTATCTGTGTCAAAATTCATTGATTAAAAAAAACAAAAAATACGGCGTCCATTATTTTTCAATAATGTAACTGACCAACTAAATAGATTTGTAATTTTTGATATTGTCGAAATACCTATTACTTGTAAACTGATATAATTCCAGTTAGTGATAACACTTCTAGTATTTTACTGTTTATCTCTATGATAATATGGCACGTGTAGGTACCTAATGAACGCAAATATCTTTGTTTACTTTGACCAAACTTTGTTCAAAATTAATTAATTAATACCTAATAATGTGTTTTTTTGTTCCAGGTATGTTACTACTTTTACAAGAATGGCAGTATTGTAAGTCGGACCTTTAATGAGCCATAATGAGGCGACACTCGTAACTATGTCTACAAAACTTTTTAACTACACAAACAATTTAATTCCTTTGCAAAGAAACTTACGTGGAAATAAACTGTATTTTATACGACTTTGAATAATGATAAAAATTGTGTATCAAATGGTTTCCTATTGCAGTAGTATGTGATTCTGTTGTAGTCTAATTGTTTGTGCTCGTCTTAATGCGTATATTTTTTTTGTGTGTATTTTATTTACTTTAATAATATTGTATGCACGTCGTGACCTTGCGACGAATATACATTTTTCTTTCTTTTTCGTTTTTTCTTTCTAGTAGTGGTTTCATACGATTATGCACAACAATATTAAGTAAGACACAATCACAAAATCTGTTATTCATATTTTCTAGTATTTTTTTCTGTTATTGCACAATGCCTTAATGCCAACAGTCCACCCAGCCTGCCTAAGGGTAGACTGGTTCAAGCCAATGGCATTAAGCCCATCTTTGTACAGTTTCTACTAGTGCATTAACTTTTAATAAATAATTAAAATCTTTAACGCGCGATTCGATTTTCATACTACGAACCGTAGCTGTGCTACGAGACTACGTGCTACGAGAACTGCTACGACAACTGCTACGAGTGAATGCTACATTATTGGTAGTCAATTTTTGAAACAAAATGGACACTATGGACAGCAATTAAATATTAGGATTAAGATTTATGTGTTAAATATAATAAAGAAAGTAAGTAAAGTAGTCAGCAGTGATAGGCTGGTGGTGTGACCGTCGGCAGCCAAGTCGAACGTCTCGAGTTCGAATCCAAGACATGCACCTCTGATTTTTCTGATTCATATGCGTATTGTATAATTATCTGAGACATACTTTTGGACGGTATGTAAAGCGAAGGCAGATGCCAATCCATGGGTGTCGAAAATTCAAGCGCCAAGTCCATCAAAACTAACCAGCATATTGTTTTTTTTTATTTTTCTGTTGTCATGTTTGTGTTTACTGTATTGCTAAATCTACCCACTGTTGTTGAAAGTGTTATTTCTGCACTGATAATGTAATTTTATTTTTGTAAGGTATATTTTTCTTTTTGCATGCAGTGTCTATCGCATCATATTGTACACTATACTTGTATCACCATATCTATATTATAAAAATGAAACCCGTTTTCCGTTGTCACGACATAGCATGAAAACGGCTTGACCGATTTGGCTGATTCTTTTTTTGTTGTGTTTGTTATTGTCAGGAGAAGGTTCTTATGAAAAAAAAATGTAGTAGTAGTAGGTAGCTTTTTCCCTCTTATGTGACGCAGACGAAGTTGCGTGGGTCAGCTAGTTGCTTATATAATTAGGATAAGCAGTGTAAAAATTGTAGATAGGCCAATAAATAAATAAATAAATAAAAAATAAAAAAAAATGGGTGGCATGAAAACTCTGACACAAGATTTGGTACCAACCACACGGCAAAAAAAGTAAAGTAAAGAACTGTTTAAACAGATGCGGTTCTATCAATGTTAGACTTCAGTTACACTTAGCAACCCTGATACCCAAAAGACTCAACAATACGAAAAACCTTAACAAACTTAAACATACTCAACTCGAAATCAAGATAAATAATCAACAAAGAGCATCCAATGGAGACACCTAGCAAATTCTCTTGGCAAACACACTGGGGTGTCACAGTCGAGTGTCCCGACACTCTCGACATTGTGATCACTCACACTTTCATCCCAGACACAAATTAACGAATGTCTGCAATTAGGGGCAGACACTCGAAAATGGCTGGAGCTTTAATATTTTAAGGACGTCATCTAATGAGATTTAATATTGTTGTTCGCACCCTAAATTTGATTTAAGCACGTTTCTTTAATTATTTGATCAATGTTGTCTGCAGCTTTAATAACGTGTTGTGGGAGAATGTATTCGTATTTAAATGTTAGAGTTTCTGTTTTCAGAGTAAGCAAAACTTGGGGTAATGCAAATATTGTAGTTGTTCGCGAGTAGTTTTATTAAACAGCAGCTCTTTACGTATTCAAGAGTTTGTATAAAGTTTTTGGTACCTATGTTTTGGTCTCCGGCTTATTAATAAAATATGCCTACCAAAATACCGTACCGTACCCGTTTTTTTTTCTTTTTTAAACCTTTGAGCTTTATTAAGACTTTTGACAATGTTTTTAAAAATGATTTTGGTAAACTCTCTCACAACTATGTTGAGGGTCGGTTTCCAGTCTAACCGGATGCACCTGAATATCAGTACTTTACATGGAGCGACTGCCAATCTGACCTCCACAGCCCAGTTAGTACTGGGTCATACGATACCTCTCGGTAAGACAGCTTGTCAGACTTTTTGGGCCACTGACTACCTGTTACGACTGTTAATGATCTACAAATGACCAACTGCTTAGCGTGCTTTCCGAGGACGAAACTCAGTATGTAATGGGTGGTCACCCATCCACAGGCCAACCTAGGCAAGCACGGCTTAGCCAAAAGATCAACCAGAGTGACTGATATTATTTAGACACGAGCTCCTTTTGCGCATTTTGCTTAATATTGGGCATTTAATTTCAAAACGCACATGAGGTCATATTGTATAGACATAGCATAAGCCATGCCTTTATTACCTAACTAGCTGACCCTCGCAACTTCGTCTGCGTCACATAAGACAGAAAAACGAAAGGAAAAATAAATCCTTTTTTTGCAATATTTTTTATTCCTGCTCTGCTCCTAATGGTCGTAACGTAATGTTATATAGCCTAAAGTCTTCCTCGATAAATGAACGATCCAACACAAAAACATTTTTTCAATTTGAACCAGTAGTTCTGAGATTAGCGCGTTCAACCAAACAAACAAACTCTTCAGCTTTGTAATATTAGTATAGATACTCGTACTATTAGTGTGGATATGTTTATATGACCTACTTAGACAAATGTCTCGCTAAGAATAATACAGGGTGTAAGCAACGTCATCACGAAGCCGACAGCCAAGCATTCTGTACATCAAATTATGTAACTTTACGCAAAAAATATCTTACGGTTAAACTAAATAAACGGGTTATGGAGGAATTTAGAGTAAAGTATGCCCTTAAGAACTAGTACTGTTTTAGGCTTTCACGGTTTAAAACTAAACTTATATTGTCACTTACGGCTTATCTTAGCTCAAATCAATCAATAATCACGGAAGATATCCCGTAAGTGACAATATAAGTTTAAAAACTAGTATTTGAAGGAAAAAATTGTGAAAATGTTGGACCTCTGACCTCCAATGTCTCCGTACTAGTAGGTTCCCAGATATAGTCCTGAACTAAAAATAGATCTCAATGACGAGGAGAACAAGAAAAGTGCCTTTTGGCTTCTTCGAGAGTCTATTTACACCCTATTTTGTTTGTGAGTTCAAACATTAAATCCAGTACTTGTTAGATTTATTTAAATTCGGTGTGGCTTTCAGATATTTCATTTTTTTTACAAAACACTAATATCTCCATACATTTATCATTTTGATAAAATCCAGATTACCATGGTTTTCAAATAAAACATCCCGGATCCAAGTTTTATTTGTTCGTTTATTTAATAAAATACAGAATCAACTCCGTCCATTGTTTCAGTAATGTAAATAACATTGTACGTGAAATAACGAGGAAAACAAAATGGCTGATCGGAATATAATTTGTTTGTTTTGTACGATATAATTTGCCCCTAGTTTCTGTGTGAAATATATTAATTATGTTGTTGTATATGTTTTTGTTTTCTGTGTGTATTATAAGTCCGGATGTTTATTTATCTATTAAAACTTCATGTACAACAGTGGTACATAGGCCGACTTAATGCCACAAGGCATTTTCCCCAGCCCAGTATTGGCGGCCCCGACTTACGAGCAGTATGTCGTGGATTCGAACCCAGGCAGGCGCATTACTTTGTGTTGTTTATTTCATCGCCACTGCTCTCAAAACGGTGAAGAAAAACATCGTGAGGTAACCGGCATGTCCTAGTATCAAAAACTCGAAATGTGACATCTACCAATCCGCACTGGGCCCGCGTGGTAGATGGTGGCCTATTCCCTCTCATAGAGAGCCCTGTGTCCCAGCTGTGGGAACATAGCCGGTTATGCACGCTGTTTATGCTTATGCTTTTATCTCTAGCAATCAACCTCTCAGTTGTTTACGTTTTATTACTTGACGTTTACTAGGTAATATTAATTCCGTCTAAAACATTCTAATTGCTGGGACCGCTGGGCCGCATAGCTATGAGAGTTCTAGCGTGTTTTGATTTGAATTACTTTAGATCTCAGATAACACGGCTTTCTCAAAATGATTTTGTTATCTGTTTTGAGAGTAGTTTTAAGTACATATAGTGGAGTGCAGGCCAGGATTGCAATTCATGACTTACGACATGGAAGCCATGGTCAGGGATTATCACTGGACTATCAGATATCATTATTATTCTCTTGCAAAGTTATCCTGATTCCCCAAATGAGTCGGCGCAACATGTCTTCTTGTTCCATCCTTCTCTATCACTCGTCATCTTATCAGACACCTCCTTTCTTACTTCTTATCATATCATCTTTAACAATATCTATCCATAATTATAGAAGTTCATCATCATCTTCCTGCCCTTGTCCCATTTTATTTGGCGTCGGCGCAACACGTTTTCTTCTTCCATTCTCCCCTGTTAAACGTCACGGCATCATTTACTCCTTCCTCTTTCATACCAGTCTTTACACAGTCTTTACACAATAATAGAAGTTAATAAATTAAAAAAGAAAAAGACTGTCACACTATTAGCTTAGTTTACCGGGTCGCGAGTTGCACTCCCACTCAAAGCAAATATTTGCTGGCCCGCATATTTCTAGGTTTGACTATTTATGAATGCGACGTTTAGGTAAACAAACCACCGGTACGCTACAATATTGCGTGTGTTTGGAACGTTTTTTTTTTAAACTGAATTTAGACGTCGTCGCCTCGTTGTCTAGTAATAGTGACAGTTGAGACTGGAATAAAAATTGGGTGCGTCGACTCCGAGTTACATGGGACAAGGGTACGAAGATAATAATGATGATGATGATGATAATTATTATGATGATGATGATGATGATGATAATAATGATGATGGTCTAATTTATATATGTCGCCTCGTTGTCTAATAATAGTGACGGTTGAGACTGGAATAAAAAACTCGGTGCGTCGACTCCGAGTAGTATGGGACAAAGGTAAGAAGATAATGATGATGATGATTATGATGATAATGATGATGGTCTAATTTATATGTCGCCTCGTTGTCTAATAATAGTGACGGTTTAGACTGGAATAAAAAATTCGGTGCGTCGACTCCGAGTAGTATGGGACAAGGGTAAGAAGATAATGATGATGATTATGATGATGATGATGATAATGATGATGGTCTAATTTATATGTCGCCTAGTTGTCTAATAATAGTGACGGTTGAGACTGGAATAAAAAACTCGGTGCGTCGACTCCGAGTTGTATGGGACAAGGGTAAGAAGATAATGATGATGATGATAATGATGATGGTCTAGTAAGAGTTGGTCGCAATTGGTAGATACTGCTGAGAAAGAGATCAGATGTAGCAATGTGTTATTGGATTGTTTTCATCATGATGACATTAAGTCGGCCAAAAATATTTTCAATTACTTGAAAATATTTTTAAATTTCAATTTCAATGGAACTACAGAGTCAATTTTCGAGCCCGTTGGCAATAGGATAGTTTATTGTTTGGGACTAAAACAAAAATGGCGTTAGTTGTAATATAAGTGTAACGTTTTATGTAACATTATTTTAAATAGCCAGCAACAAAACAAACATTTAAAACTTTCTGATTAAAGCAGCTAGATCTCAGTGCCATAAGCTCCATTCTACATTTTAATCTATTCAGTATTTTAGTTTTAAAACTCACATTTGCGTTCCCAACATAATTCTCATTTAATATCCACACAACTATATCCATTACAATTTAATCGCGCCCCGAAGAAGCACACTTTGAACATGTTCTGAACAACAATCTTGTACTTTCAACTTGTTCAAGCTCACAAGCGATATTAAATAGAGACAAAGTACAGTCATCAAAAAATATCACCAGCCGAACAACACAACTTTATTTGGTACCAGATAGACGCGATCTTCTTTCAACTTTTTTTTTAACTTTTTCCTTTTTACAGCCGCAAGGAAATCGTTTAAGTTAACTCGTTTACTCATGAAACTTGCCTTGTGGTACGGATTACGAAGATAAAACTTAGTTTGGGTGCTTCTATTAAAATGGTTTCGAAAAGTATTTTAATAATTCGCCGACTGTACTTTATCTGTTTGCTGGAGTTTGATTGAGTCTTTAGGAACGTTTTGATTTTGGAAAAAGATTATGTTGTTTGTGGAAGTTAATTGAATTTTGGACATGTTTTGTAGTTCCTTCATCATTTTAGCCGAAAGACGTCCACTGGCTGGCTGGACATAGGCCTCCCCAAGTGTCACCACTTTGACCGTCCCCGCGCAGCCTTCACCAGGTTATCGGTCCACCTAGTGGGAGGCCTTCAAACGCAACGTCTGCCGGTTCGCGGTCGCCTCTCCAGAACTTTTTACCCCATCGGCCATACGTTCTGCGAGCAATGTGATCTGGCCACTACTACTAAAGTTTTTGTGGTTCCTTATTAATGATGAATTATAATAGGTATTATAATTATTACAAGAGATAAATTACTTTCAAGCAGTATCGTTTTTTTTATTTACAATTATACTAGGTTTTGTCTGCTGCTCCACCAGCGTGGAGGTCAAGAATTATCTCACAGAGAAAGAAAGAAAGAAGAAAGAAAAAGCATTTATTAGCCCGACAGGACAAAACAAAAAAAAATGGTAAAATTGTGATTACAACACTAGTTAAAAGTAAACATAATGAGATAATAAAAAAAAATAATAACGATATCATAAGAAAAAAACAAACAAAATACGAAATAGAATTTGTCCTGTACAAGACCAAAAGGCTCCTATCTCAGCATGGTGCTGTAACATTTAAAATAAAACGTCACAGCGCTGATATTCTGATAGGGCCCAGAGAGCACTGAGCATTGAGAGCACTTTTCTCCTTTGTAATATACCCTGGGGGGAAAGTACCTTAAACACCAACCCAGACCTTGCTTAACCCGCATATAAAGCCCCCACCCAAATATTATTAAAACACAGTCAGAGCGATTGTTGCATTTTAGCATTATTCTGGATTAACTTAACGTATTCCTTTTAAAGTATGGTCCACTTATGTCATCATCTGCAAAACATTTTCCCAACTAAGTTTAGGTCAGCTTCCAGTCTCACCGGATGCAATTGAATACCAACATTTTCCATAGTGCGACTGCCTATCTGACCTCCACAACCTAGTTAGTATTGGGTAATAAGGTACCCCTTGGTAAGGTTGGTTGTCAGACTTCCGGACCACTGACTACCTGTAACGACTGTCAGAGATCTACAAATGTCAACCAGGATGATTTTACATTATGTAATCGTCCGTAAATAAAAAAACGTGTCCTTCTTTTTCATATTCAACTCGAATCAAACATCACACAAAAACAAATCAAACTCCACAACAAAGTCAAAGTTATAAATAAATTCGGAAAGTAATAAACACATAACGCAATTCACAAACATGGTGCGTTTCCTAACATATCGACACGCGATCCAAAAGAGCTCTTGATTTATATTCAGAGGCAAATTGCTTCGCCTTTTATGTCCGTTATCATATAGCTGTGCTGTGTGAATGTTCTAGATAAAATTTTATTGAACGACAGCTTAAGTATACTATTGGTCAGAGAGAAGTGCAGATAAAGACATTGGTGTCGATTCTGTTGTGCACAAACTAAACTTAATTTAGGCTATTACTATCTTTTTCTCTATAAAGTCGTTCGTTTTACGAAAAAGAGACGGACGTAATTTAGAGCTGTCAAATTTAATTCGAACTAATATTTCCATACAAATGAAGGGTGCACGTAAAAACATGTCGACTAAAAACACGGTGAAGCGCAAGGCATAAACTCGTTTGACATCTCTAACTTAGTGCATAGCTATAGCCGTCCTTTTCTCGCACTGCCTTTTAGTAAAAGATAGCAATAGTCTAAATTAAGTTTAGTTTGTGCACAACAGAATCGACACCACTGGCTATGTTATTTATCAGTACTTTTATTTATTTAACAGTTTACGTACACCCTATGTAGGGTGACTGGTAATTAGTGTACGATACTTAAACACATAATTGTGCTCATGATAACAAACCACTTTTACTATGGAATCAAACCTGAAATTGCAAAAAAATCCGCTGCTCAGTACATTTCTGTTCGCGTAATGTACTATACCGCAGATTTTTTTATTCGCGAATTCAGGTTTGATGCTATAGTAAAAGTTGTTTATTATCATGAGCACAATCATGTGTTTAAGTATCGTACACTAATTACTAGTCACCTTATATACAGAAAAGAAGAAAGGAATAGAAATAAAAAGAATCATCAAAATCGGTTCACCCAGTCGTAAGTTTTGAGGTAACAAACGAAAAAAAAAAAAAACAAACAGACGAATTGAGAACCTCCTCTTTTTAGAAGTCGGTTGAAAATAGGTTCAAAGATGATGCTTATTTCTAAATAAATCTCTTCCAATATACCTGAGGATGGCGAGTAGATAAAAAGATATGTATAGGCATATTGTTAACAAATGAGAAAATAGAGTACATAAAAACATAAAGCAAATAATGTTGAGTACTACTAGAAGCAATATATAAATCGTTTCTCTAATTCCAAACCGTAGGAAATCTTTCTCTAAGACGTTGGCCGTAGCACATAAGGAGGTAAACAGTAACTCATGTGGCTGTAGGTTCCAGGATATTTTTGAAGATTTGTATTTTTCAAGTATTTCCATCAGTTTCATTCACACAGTTTGAGTAATTTATGTGACATCATGAAGGACCCATATAAATAAAATGAAAAAAAATCTCCCTCCAACACATGATCCTTAAAGCTCACGCGGAAATAATCGTTCGATATTCAAAACGAAGGGCTTCGCTTTTCGCGCAATTAA
This sequence comes from Xestia c-nigrum, assembly GCA_916618015.1. NCBI lineage: Eukaryota > Metazoa > Arthropoda > Insecta > Lepidoptera > Noctuidae > Xestia > Xestia c-nigrum. Next base: position 9,350,173 of record OU745259.1, on the reverse strand, counting down.
CCGCCGAGTTTAGTCCCTTTGCTTCCGGTCGGGTACTTCCGGTTCGCCCCCTAGCTGATGACTCGCAGTATATTGATTAATGAAAAAATGTATTCTAGAATTTTCGGTGTGAGAAGTTGAAGCGAATCATTAGATTGGAGTATGAAGTTTTTAATGTATATTTTAGGGAGAGAGCCGCATACGATTTGAATGCTCGTACATTGTTTTTGCTAATAAAAGTCGTAAGTTAATTGAAAAGTAAAGAAAAATAAGCTACCAAATATAAAATAGAAGATAAATAAATTTTAAATGGTGGTGCAACTACATATTTTCTTAAGATAGAAACTATCCTGCTTAGTGTGGCACTAGATAGTGCTGTGTGTAATGTCCAGCGATATATATTATTATTATTATTTTTATATTAAAAGCATGTAGGTATTACGTCACGAATTTTTGGGAAATGGTAGGTAGTTTCAAGCAAACAGTGCTAAAACAAAATACACCCAAACAGAAATTCAAGCAGGTGCAACCAGGCCAACAAATTACACACTTCAGCTCCCCACCACACTATGCGAGAATAAGAGAGAAAAAAAACTTTTAAATTTCTTGCAAAAATACTCAGGCGTTTCATGCGGAATTGTATTGTTTTCCAACACCCTGGATACCGGCGCGACTGCGGAAAACGATAATGAGGGAGCTCTTTTTCCGCCTACCCTCACGCTCCTTGAAATGAGGTCGAATTACGAATTGTGTGCTCACTCATAAAAAAAATTACTCCCACCGCGATTGTGCCTGCCACAAATTAACGATACAGGTATTTTTTTTTTACGCAATCAAATGTGTATTGTAGGTTTTGTATTTGAGATTCTAGAGCGAGAGTAAAATTCAAATGGTGGATTATTTATATTCATATTGATTTGAAAATTAAGTATCGATAGTTTTAAACAATAGCGATTATCTGTTTGAAATAGAGCTGTCGAGTAAACTTACTAAAGAAGATTTTGTTCGTAGAGAGATTTGAATATAAAATAATATAAGGCTATTTATTTGTATCCAATATTTTTATTTCCTAAATTATTAGTAGTACCCGTCAACAGATGTGTCAAAAATAACGACTGATTAAATTTTGTAAGGACCAGATCTCGTTCTACTTTCGTTACTGCCACGTGCTTGGTTAAAATTAACTGTTACTGCTGGTGTATTCAAGCTTCCGTAATTACTCTGATGATTACTGAAATAACACCACGCCCTTTGTCCCGGATGAGTTTGGCAAAGGTGTACCTATCATAAATTCACATTACTGTAGTTATATTTAAATTATTGGTATCTAATAGGAAAAAATACTATGATCACGAAGCGGGCACAAATCCTGACTGCGGTGCTACTAATAAGATATTTCTGATGAAAAAAAACACTCGACAGCCCCGAGAATCGAATCCAAGACCTCTTAATAAACATCACCACAATACAATTCACTCAAACGTCTATAAAATACTAGCTGACCCACGCAACTTCGTCTGCGTCACATAAGAGAGAAAAACGAAAGGAAAAAACATCCCGTTTTTGCAACATTTTTCATTCCTGCTCCGCTTCTTATAATTGTAGCGTGATGTTAGCCTGAAGCCTTCCTCGATAAATGGACTATCCAACACAAAAATATTTTTTCAATTCGAGCGGGTAGTTCCTGAGATTAGCGCGTTCAACCAAACAAACAAACAAACTCTTCTGCTTTATAATATTAGTATAGATTATGGGACATAAGCACAGTACACCTAAAACCTCCACCTCTTTGAAACACATATAAGAGAGTACGTGTCAAAAGCGTTCGTCTATCCTGAAAAAGAATCCTCTGCAAATAATAATATGAGAGCAAAATAATCACCAGAACACAGTTCAAAGTACTCCGATCCCAGGCGTTTTGTACCTTCCGATAGAAAAAGGTTCTCCATTGGCAGATAGGCTTTATGTTCACATAAAAAAATTATGACGGTCCCTGAAAACGCCAAATTGAATATGAAATCAGCACGATGAACTTTTAGTCTAAATTTAATGAAGTGAAGTGGGCACGTGTTCCGGAGTGGCGGCCATTTTGAACGGCTTTTGTTTAAATGTTGCTCCGAATATATATTTTCGAACCGGGAAATGTTAATGGCAATACAAGGATAAGTTGTTATGAAAAATGTTGAGCAATTGCGTGCAAAAAGCAGGTTGCTACCACAGCTTAGTTGCTACATCGCCTAAGCGGCAACCAATGCCGAAAACAAAAAAAAATATCGTTAACACTAAACATTGGTTACCATGCTGTTTACCAACCAAATATGTATATAAATAGTGTTTTTTGTTTTTGGATTGTTCTAATACGAGTACTACGGGAGTTCCGTGCTAGATTGTGTTATGTTGGTCTTATATTTAAAATAGTGTTATAAATATGCATTATACAATAATGTAAAATTAACATACTACATCTTAAACTACATATAATTACAAAAATAAAACTAAACATAAAACTAGTACACAATATATATATACAACAATATCAATAGGACACTTAGGCGTCAAAATACTCCTCCGCATCGCTGTCATCGGAAAACGTGCCCGGAAGACCGGCAGCATTGCCACGTTGAATGGCAATGCTAATTCTTTGGCCAAAGAAGTAGCCAGCCCTCTGGTCTTATTGTAATTTCTGATCAACATTAACTAAATGCATTGTTTGTACCTAAAACGAAGAGCAAACCAGCGAACAAAGAGTTTTTATAATTTAAAAGTACAATAAAGTTTTTCAAAACGCATTTTATCCAATTAACTAAACACCTCGCCTCACCGCTATCACTAAACCCAAGTTTAATGAATCTTAATATCTGTGAGGGATATATTTCAAGATGTTAGAGCTTTCGGACTTAATGTACCGTCGTAAGATGAACGACACGATTACAACGCGAAGTTCGCGAGATACTTCTTATTTATGATCGTTTAACCCTTCAAAATTCTTGTGCGTTTTTTTAAACGCACGTTCTACTTTTACATTTTAAAACTCATTGTGGTCCATGTTGGCTAAGTTGACTACCTGCCAGTGCTGCTGGACTGTTCGAAAGCGATACCGTGGCCCCGGAACATAAAGGGCAAGGAAGGAACATAGATGGGTTTTAATCAGTAAAAGTTTGACACTTCCTCCCGCTCCGCCCAGAGTGGGAGAAGTCATTTGATGATTTCCAATCCAAAAAAAAGGTATTGTCGACTACCTTCTCTTTCAAACAGTAATATTGTAGTACACCAATTTGTCTGCCAAAAACTGATCATTAGTGTATTATCGTCATCATCACTAACCTAATAGCAGGCTGTCATTTATCAATCACACGAAATTATTGCCGATTCTCACCTCATTTCACCAAATGAGGGTAATTTGGTGAAATGAATTCGAATTGAAAATTAGATATTGACTGGATAATTGACTAGATAAAAGCCGAAACCTTACTGGCTAAATAACAAGCTGTTCATGTCTGCCAATTCTCGCCTAATTTGACCTGATTACTTTAGTTTTACACAAGATATTGACAGGAGAACTGACTAACTACTGCTGAGAGTTTTGTGTGAATGTAACTTAGCATTTGTATTTTGGACAAGCGTTATTCTTGTCACAACCACACAACTCATCATCTGCTTAGCCTTTTTCCTTTTGTTGGGTTCAGCTTCAAGTCTTACCAGATGCAGCTGAATGCCAGTATTTTAATTGAATATATTGGAGCGACTGCCTATCTGACCTACACGACCCAGCAGTACAAGTAGGTAGGATTGGATAGGACTCGATTAGATAAATTTGACAGTTATTCTCGATAAAATGAGAATAACTGTCAAATTTATCTTATCCAGTCCTTTCGAATCCTACGTACTTGAACTGCAGTAACGAAACCCCTTGACAGTTATTCTAGATAAAATGAGAATAACTGTCAAATTTATCTTATCCAGTCCTTTCGAATCCTACGTACTTGCACTGCAGTAACGAAACCCCTTGGTAAAACTGGTTATAATTTCGAGCCACTGACTACCCGATCTATAAATTTAGCTCTGGCATAAATACTACTCTACAAATTATACAAAGATTGACTACCGCCACTACTACTACAATTCTGAGTACAAAATTGACACAAAATGGACGAAATGGTCTAAGTTAAAGCACTGTGACTTTTGTGAATATTGGCTTCAGAATACAATTGATTTAGGAAGTTGTATACGTCAAAGCCCGCAATAAGTAACTTTTCTACAATATTGGCTTTGGAATGCACATCCGATTAGACGCAATAAGTACGGATTTTATTTGAATTATAGCTGAAATGTTTTCACTTAATTAAATCCAGTTAATTAAGTCCCTCTGGTGTTTAGCTATGAAAAATAATTGCGAAATATTTCATTTACCTTTTACTGTGTGCTTTTTTAATTCGTTTTCGGCGAACGTAATATTTTTGCTTCAGTTCCGCATTTTATGTTTTTTTCGGAGAAATATTTGATTCACAGTTTATGAATTATTTTGCAAAAGAGTATTTTTAAGTTCCCATAGCTTGAGCAGATGAAACATACAGGTTATTTACAATTTTCGAAAACAACTAAAACCCAAACCCTTTTACTCACAAATGACATAACAAAAATGATTTTACGGTCTAATTCCACTTCAGTTTTACGATCTTTTCGTATAATAACTATGCCAAACACATAAAAAGTGCCTAAACCCCTAAACACTACGTCGATTCATTTAACACACCACATAAACGTAGGTAGGTAAAGAACCATCAAACAATTTTCAGCGCATATTCGTTCTGTATACGAACATGTCATTATAGCTACATGCATTAACACCGCTCCCAGGGCATCATCGCAGGGTTAATTCTACTTCGAGAGAATCTGCTGAAATGTATGTAATAAAGCCCGCTTACGACCCAACAGTGCGGCTGTATGAAGCACAATTCCAAAATAATATGAAATTATTATCATTTCGCCTCTAGTTCGCTATGCTTCTGTCTGGATTTCACGACACACTAAACATGGTTACGCAAACAGCCTTTTACTCTATTCCTTAAGGACTAGGGTCGGTTTTGGAGTGTTGTTGTGGAAGTGTTTGGATTATAAAAATGTAACGACTCGTCCTTTTGATCAACGATTGCTACGATTTTAACCAAGCGTGGTATTGGAGTGATTGTAGGGATAGCTTTTGTATATTACTTCAGAATTTTGTTGGTAGTTTCGGAGTAGAGGTCAAATAAAACAAAATTATTTATTCTGTATATGTTGGATATGTTTTCACAATCATTAACACTGAAACGGGATATTTACATAAGTTTGAGAACCCGAATGGCGCAGCGGTTGTGAGTGAAGTTGCCTTACATTCTAAGGTTCCCGGGTTCGAATCCCCTTTGGAGCAAAATTAAATGTTTGTGTGATGAGTATGGACATTATTTTGTTTCTGAGTCAAAGTCACAAACAAAAAACTATCTATGTAGTATATCAACTATCTGGTGTCCAAGATGGCGCTGTGTAATGTCCAGCGAATTTTTTTTAATTTATGTTGACTATTTGTTTTTTTGCCGTCAGTTCAAAAAACAAACTCCCTTTTCGTGAAAGGATATTCAAGACGTTAATAACCATTTAGAAATGTAAATGTTTTCTGTCATAGTCATTAGCGTATTATTTTGTAATTATAGCCTGAAAAGCAAATACATGAATTATGAAAAATAGTAGATTATGTATGTTAACCCCAATTGCATGATTCGCTTTCATATAAAATGACATAGTAACAGATTGACCTAATAAAAATGATGACAACAAAAGGAATTGCCAAAAACGATGACGCAGGGAACAATCAACATACATAAATAATCTACATGGCTCATCAAAAAGTCCATAAACAAGCGGTCTATTGAAGCCTACTCCCGTTAATTTAGCCCCTCTTTTATAGCCATAAATATTGTTAAAATCTCATTAATCTTTTAATATTGAAGCGAGCCATCGGCGTGGCTACCTAACTTGGTTACTACGCCATTCTGGACACGAGTGTACGTCAAAATACGCTTGTTAAACACACACGGGTCACGGGTTGAAAAGGAATGGAAAGTAGGCTTTAGGTACTCGTACAATGATTCTGATTTAAAAAGATATAGAAATGAATACAAACCAAAAAACATATTAAAGTAACAAAACACAATGGTATCGATTCTGCTGTGCACAAACTAAACTTAATTTAGGCTATTGCTATCTTTGACTTAAAGACAGTGCGAGAAAGGGACGGCTATAGCTATGAACTAAATTAGAGATGTCAAACTAGTTTATGCCTTGCGCTTCACCGTCTTTTTAGTCGACGTGTTTTTACGTGCACTCTTCATTTGTATAGAAATAAAAGTTCCGATTAAATTTGCCAGCTCTAAATTACTTCCGTCTCTTTCTCGTTTTATTAGAGAGAAGAAGATATCAATAGACTAAATTAAGTTTAGTTTGTGCACAACAGAATCGACACCAATATCACCTGTAATCCCCGAAGGTGTACCAATAGTACACTTACATTTCACCAGTTATTTTTAAGTACCATGTAATAGGGGGCCGAGCCTATTGCCGTCAATCGGGTACAAATCTAGACTCCGTGGCTGTTATTGAGATGTTCCTGGTGGAAAAACTCAATAACATTTCACGCGACCTGGGAATTGAGCCCAGGATCTCATGTTCTACAGTTGCACTTGCGGCCACTGAACCAACGATGTAGTAAAAAAAAACTGAAAGGTACTTATTTTATCATTTGATCTTATCAATATACTAATCTTGTTTCGCCTTGCATCGAAGGGGGAAAGAATAACATTTATCAGCAAAACATTTATTCGCATCGCTGTCAACGGGGAAACTGCCTAGAAGGCTGGCAACATTGCCACCTTTAATGTCGGTACTGATTCTAGGGTAAAAAAAATAAAACCAAAAGAATTCCAAAGGAAAGTGTTTCAGTAATCTATAAATAAACGAGTTTACAGACTAAAAATTTCACACAGTTTCATAAATCTCTATAACTTGTTACTTTTAGCGTTGCAGAAATCCGGTTAAAAGTCTGAAAAGACTCACGTTCAAAGCTTCAGTTCAGTTGTTGACTGAAAGGGCAACTTGTAACTTTGATAGATATCAAAACGGCTATCGTGGCAATTCAAACTGAATGCAGTCAGACGCATAGTGCCGGCAGTTGGCGATGCGTCGTGTCGCGTCGTCGACTGCACAAGAGCGCGTCATCGCAACACTCATACTTTTGTTGCCTGCCACTTGACCCACATCCTCTCTACATGTCTCCTGTAACAGGAAACTCACCCCACCCCACACTACAACAACCAACTCCGACACAAAAATAGACCTTATCACACAACATTCACGAACCAAACTCGCCTAACACACTACCAACTCAAAGGCGACTCCCCACGCAATTTAACACTTTGTTTTTCCTTCAAACATGGCAGAATATTCAATGTCGGCGGAAAATGAGTTGGATGTTGCTATTTAGCGATTTGCCACTCAACAGCTCAAGTAATAAGTTTCATATTCAAACGGCAAGGAGGTGCGTTCTAATGAATTTTTTATCCTCGTTCGGCCTCTACTAGCTGCAATAATACATGTAATCCGAGCCTTACCGGCATCGCGATCTGTATATTCACAAACGAAATATTTTAAAAATTCATAAAAGGGTTATGGCCATACCTATTTTTTATTTGAGAAATAAGATGAAAGCGAAAACTCGTAACAAATATTGTTTTGGAACACGTTATACGTTTATACTAACACAATATGAGATCCGATATGACTTGTTGCTTTAGAAGGGGTGGAAAAGAGGGGGGTGGAAGGACTCCAGCTAAATAATCAATTTATTTTTCCAAACAGGCACGTAACTTTCTTTAATTCAAGGTTTTTTCCCTAAATAAATTATATTATTTCTAACGTGATTTGCCTTCCAAAGCAAATCTTTAAAGGGTACATAAAAATCGTTTTCTACCTGTTTCCGTCCCTATTCTTTTTATTCGTAATCAAAACTTTACGGCAATTTTATACGTATCGAAAAGGGTCCATATCAAATAAAATCGGGGGCTAAAGGCTGGCAACTTCTGTGCGAATTTGTTGTGCGTTGAATCAGTTAATGTTGCCAAGTTTTAATTGGTTTAATAATTCGCGTTTTCTGATCTCTGCGTAGGTATTAAGTTTTAACTTTTTCAATTACCGTTAGAGAAGTTTCCTATCCTATGATTGACGCTAACTCCAGCTTAGCTGATGATGTTTCTATTAATTAACGTTTATCGTTTTCATATTAATTTGAATGTTTGGATTCAATGTTCCTATGAATGAAGGATTTCAAGTTGTCGGGGTGAGTCAATTTGACGTGACGGGTTAATAGGCTATAAAAAAAATGTCTTCAAGAATATTCATTACCTTAAATTTTTTTCACACTCAAGCCTTTTCAAAGATATTATTAGTATACTACGATACTCAATAAACACACACTAAAGACGACCAAACACACAGAAACATGTAAACAATACAAATCCTCAGTGAATTACAGGAAAAAACATAGAAAAGTAAAAATAGTTGCTCCCCGACGTTGGCACTAAGGCGTGTAATCCCCTGCTTATACCCAATTTATATGAAAAACGACATCGAAAGAAACAAAGGTTGGTCTGACCTAAGAAATTCAACCACCAGCTGCAAACTGATCGATATAATATTCTTGTGTTATGTGTTTTTTATTTGATTTAATGTATTATGCAGTTATAACGTTTTAGTATTTGTATGTTAAGTTGTTATGTGTTTGTTATTTGATTTAATGTATTATGCAGTTATAACGTTTTAGTATTTGTGTGTTAATTTGTTGTGTTTGTTACTTGATTAACGTATAATGCAGTTATAACGTTTAAGTATTTGTGTGTTAATTTGTTATGTGTTTGTTATTTCATTTAATGTATTATGCAGTTGTAACGTTTTAGTATTTGTGTGTTAATTTGTTGTGTTTGTTACTTGATTTAATATATAATGCAGCTATAACGTTTTAGTATTAATTTGTGTGTTAGTTTGTTATGTGTTTGTTATTTGATTTTAATGTATTATGCAGTTATAACGTTTTAGTATTTGTGTGTTTGTTTTGGAAAAAGTCATGAAGAAAGTTTTAGAGTATGAATGGAGATGGGCAAAGGAGTGGAAGGAGACCAAATAAACGATGGATGGATTGTGTGAAGGATGATATGGAACGAAAAGACTTATCTGATGAGATAACGAGTAATAGAGAAGGATGCAAGAATAGGACACTTTGTGCCGACTCCAAATAAATAAATAAATATCGCTGGACATTAACACACAGCGCCATCTACTGCCACACTAAGTAAGGCTTGTGTCGTGAATACCAGATAGTTGATATACTACATATATACTTTTTTTTTGTAAAAACACACTTGTTATACATATGAACATCCATGACTCGGAAACAAATGACCATGCTCATCACACAAACATTTGCTCCTACCGGGATTCGAACCCAGGATCCTATGAACGTAAGGCAGCCTCACTACCACTACGCCATTCGAGTCGTCAGCATTCTGCATTGACAAATGAATTATAGGTCGCCGTAACTCCAATGAGTAACGATGTTTGTACTGTATTAACCTATTATACTCTAGTATTAACCTAGTATAGGTTGTCAAGAAAAATATTCGTTTTATTAATAGTCATTTACGTATCTGTTTACAAGTGAAAGTTTTGAAATATCAAGGAAGTAAGTTACTTTAACTAACTTGTATGGCCACCTCATAAAAGCAAAAAAAAATAAAAACAAATAAATATAAATATGAGTGCAATATAGTACATACTGGCTTAAAAATCGAGACAATGGCCAGTACTCTAATTTACATATACAAATAATAGCTTATGCCAGCTTCATTAAAAACTATATTTTTGCAATATTAGTGTCATACTGCTAAATCTAAACAATGGCCAGCACTCTACAGTATTTTCATATAGTTCCTTTCCTCTTTGTTTGTATACTTGAAACACTTCCCTGAATAAAAAAAAAATCCCTATCCCTGCATTTCCCTAACTAAAAGCGATAAAATATCCACCCTATTATTCCAGTTTGGTCACTACTCGTTAGGCAGCACACATGTTAGAGATTTATCAAGCAAGTTTGCCAGTGTGGCCCTTTGTTGGTCTAAATTAAACCGTAATTAGTCAGGGCTGGCGCGCTAGTGATTTATACCGGTTTTTACGGAAAACCGGCAAACTAATGTTATCATCCACGCAACGGGGCTTGTAATAACTGCGGCCAATGTTTGGACCAATGTTCGCTGTGATTTGTTGGCTGTTAGTTGTTCGTGTGTGTTTGATTTAGGTGGCATGTTGTTGTTTGTTTTTGTTCGCACTTGAGAATAATTGTTTTCCGATGCCTACCATGGATTTTGGGAATTAATTCAGTGGGTTTTTTCGAGGAATCATACATTTCTACTAGACTGATCGATCATTTGAATCGTAAAGAAAATGTTGTCCAATGTGAGACGAGAGCTTGAAAAAAAAATACAAACAAAAAATTTAGCTTATTTTCATTTTCCAATGTGTTGTTAAACTGTAACTTGATACAACACAATCACACAACACTTTCAATCCAACCACACCTCGATCCCCGATTTAAAAAAAAACAAAACAAATATTAATACATTAGGGTTGCCCCTAACGTAATTTGACTAAACGTCAACAGGCTATTACCCCCAGTGACCGATCGGAGCCGACAGCGTTCAATATGAACGTCTGAATGAATGAATGAACGATTCATTCGCGAAATTAAACTGTCAGCTGACTTGTATGTTTGTTTGTTATTAACTAATGCACACAGGGGAATGGTTCGACCTTTTAAAGAACATTGATTTGAACTGACGTGGGGGTTATCGTTCAGGTTTTTAAGGGATATTTGAAAAGTAGTAAGATGAAAGTAAAAATGATTGGTTTTGACTACGTTCTTGAACATACATATATGCATGTCCGTGTGTGACTGTATTAAACTATTATTAAGGCCTGCATTCCTGTCACGCTGACGGTCGGACGAGAAAAGCACTAGTAATTACGCAACGGTGATGTCAGCGACGCGGTATGGTGCTATATAGAACACAATGTATACTCGTACGTGCGACCGATGCACGCGACCAACGTCAGCGCTACAGAAATTCAGGCCTAAAGGCTATTGAAACTGATTTGGATTAATGCATCTGAACTGCTTTTTCGTGCTGCTAGTTTCATTATTGTAAGGGAATATTGACAGTGACGCCTTCCCCGTTGATCGAGTTTTAGGTATACTGATCGAGACCAGTTTCGTTGGTAATGATATTGACCTTAAATTTGTATTAATTAAGGTTTCTGTATTGCTCTTAAAACTGGTTTGATTCTGTCAGTCGGTAGACCTTGCAGTTTATCTTGAAAATATAAAACAGTAAATCTAAAAATAAATAGACAAAGATAAAAACATACAACGTTGTATTTTTGCTGAGTTAACATAACTGATTTTCAAACAAACAGTTCATTCGATCGTTATAATGTAATCTTAGAAGCGGCGTAGCGCATCTCGTAGACGCTCGTAGCTTCGTAGCACGGCGTAGACATTTCGTAGAGCTCGTTGTAGCATTCATTTTGATCGCATTTTATTTATTCACAGGAGTTACTTTTAGCTTTAGCACTAGTTGAAACCTTACTCTGTGTTTTTAACACTTTTATGTTTTACAATACTTTTTTATTTCATTTCGTGAAATGAGCGTTGAACGAAAAAAATCGAGAGCACGTTTAAAATGAAATGTGTGTTCAAACCCAAAATTTTGTAAACATAAAATCTCACTACATAGTGCCTACCATATTTCACAAAGCCCTTCTCACTTCTCAAACTAGCTACACAAACTAATTAACTCGCAAACAAACATAAATTAATCTACATTTGCAATTTCTATACACTGTCTGCGTACATAAATCAAACAGAACCAAAAGGTACTAAGTGAAAATTAAAATTTCCTCCATTAATACTGTTCAGGTCATTAAGGACACGTGAGCGGACTAGTATACAGGGTGTTTATTAAGCGATACAATCTCCGGTACGCTATGAATATTCAGCGGGCGTAACGCTCTGCCCTAGTGTGTGTACTTTTTAAATGTGGAACGTTTTGTGTATATGTGTTGTACGCTTTTTATTTGTGGAATTTTTAAAGAGTTTTTAAAGTATGTTTGTTGGCGTGTAATTGGATCACCCTGTATATTGGGAGCGGTATAGTGTTTGTTTTTTTTAGTTATGCAAGAATTGGGGAAGAAGTTGGGTTTTATTTTCTGATCAGCGAATAATGTAATTAGATAATTTAGGTGTCAAGTAAAAAAAATTAATGCACTGTTTTCTCATCACGAACTAATTTAGAAAACCTCGTCATCTTCCTAGCCTCCCAACTATGTTGGAATCGCCATCCAGTCTTACCGGATAGCTGGATGTGCCTATCTGACCTCCACATCCCAGTAAGTACTAAGTACAATAGGCATGACGACAGTATAAAAAAATTACAAATCTATTTAGTCCGTCAGTTAGAGTATTGAAAAATAATGGACACGTATTTTTTGTTTTTGTAAATCAATGAATATTGACAAAGATAAAACGCGTCAAAAGTCGTAAGTGGGGGCTCGTTGCGTCAGAACTAGCTAAAAATTACACCTAGGCGTGACGTATTGGGAATTTTAAAAGCGTCGTATCTTCGTCAATATTGATATACGTAACAAAAGAAAAAATACGGGTCCAATTCTACCTTACGGAGTAATTTCATTTTTTTTTGTCGTCAACCCTATACGATACCACTTGGTAAGACTGGTTGTCAAACTATCGAGACATAAGTACCACTTTATGAAAATACCTAATCCTTAGGTAAAATATCAGTTAGAAAACAGAGTGGTCTGTAAACAGCAGCTGGTCTGTGTAGACAAAGAAACACAAACAACATTGTATCCTCACAAATTAATTTCACTATAACATGACGCAGACACCACTTAGCTGTAACACGAATTCACTTTCTTCTAGTTTTAGTTAGTTTTCTAGGAAATTGAAATCACTTTGAAATATAAATGGACAAACCAAACCGGACAAATGATGTCACAGATGTATCATACGGCGTCCCCCAAGGAAGTGTATTAGGTCCAACGCTCTTCTTGTTATACATAAACGACCTGTGTAATATGAAAATTCCTAATGCCAAAGTCCTATCGTACGCCGATGATACAGCTGTCATCTTCTGTGGTAAGACATGGCATGATGTGCAGCTAAGTGCTGAAACAGGAATGTCCCTTGTTGCGAATTGGCTCAATGCTAATGTTCTCACATTAAATACTACCAAAACAAACTTTATTAGTTTCAGCATCTGCAACCGTTCTCAACCAACCGGCGATTTTCGAATCACTGTACACACTTGTGGTGGTACTAATGTTGATAATTGTAACTGTTCTAGTATTGGCAAAGTCTCTAGCACAAAATATTTGGGAGTAATGCTGGATCAGAGACTGTCCTGGTATCCCCATGTTGAGCAAGTGGCTAATAGAGTCCGCAAGCTAAATTGGATTTTTAAGTCTCTGCGTCACGTGCTGCCTAGGTCTATCCAGAGTAGCGATAAGCCGGGTGGTAATGTGCTCACTCAAATTTATATTTCTCTTGCGCAATCAATATTGATATACTGTATTCCTGTTTGGGGTGGGGCAGCAAAGTCTAAATTCATCCAATTAGAGCGAGCACAACGAGCCCTGCTCAAAATAATGCACTTTAAAAAAAGGAGATTTTCTACAGAGAACCTTTACAAACTTAGTGATGTATTGTCAGTTAGAAAACTATATATTACTCAAACAATTTTAAAAAAGCACAAAACCTTACCTTATAATTCGGAAATACACTCTAGGAGAAGGAAACATAATATTGTTCAAACACCTATGACCAAGACCAAATTCGGATCTATGCAATTCAGTAAACGTTCAGCTCAACTGTATAACAAAATAAATAAAGAAATATTTGTACATTCAAAATCTTATCATGTTTGTAAAGAAATGTTAATTGACTGGATAAAACCACTGACATATGAAAATACTGAAGCTCTCCTACAAAACGTAACTTAATACATGTACACGTCCCGCTCACGCTCGCACACACAGTTACTCTCTCATACCTACACGTACAGTCACACACACAGACTCATACAACCACACGTCCTTCAACACTCATAACACTCAACAACACCCACACACTCATGCACACACTCACTCATGTCCATATAATTTATATAATTTATATTTTGTTATTTTGATTTACTGTATTGTCTTTATTGTGTTTTAAGTAAGTACCTACTGTTGTGAAGGAGCGGAGTCCTCTAATACAGGCATTATCTGCTTAAATGAAGACTCCAAACCCAAATTGTTTGTGTATAACTTTTGGACACAATAAACTTTATTATTATTATTAAACTTTATTATTATTATTATAAACCAAAATCAGCCCTTAGTATCCTTTTAGTAAGGGCTGATTTTGGTTTCATAAATTCTATCTTCTGCGAGAGATGCCTAGAAAGCGATTTGAACTATTTGTAAGAGGTTAGCCGGAGCCGGTCATGCTTATAAATGGTATTTTTATTTTTATTGTACTCTATCACACACAATACTGTCTTATTTGACCCAAAGGTTGACTGGTAGAGAATGCCTTGTGGCATTAAGTCCGCCTATGTACCACTCTTGTACATGAAGTTTAAATAAATAAATAAATAAATACGGAATGAAGAATGAAAGGCTATGAGGTAGGCTTTTGTCCAGCAGTGGGACAATTTATTTAATTTCGAAGAAAAACAAAAACAATACCTGAGGATCGACATCACCGCTCAGAACGTCCCAGACAGAGGTGACGAGATGACCTGGACGCGCATTGCGATGGCTCGAGGTGACGCACGAAAACTGTACCGGAAAAGATTAGGAGGCATCCTTAGCCCGGTGGGATATTAATGCCTAATAAAATAAAGAAGACTACCTAAATATGAAATAATCAGGCCTGAATTCCTGCTACGCAGACGCTGGTCGCGCGTACGAGTAAACATTGTGTTCTACAGGGTGTAAACCACCTCATCACAAAGCCGTTAACCAAGCATTCTGTACATCAAACTAAATATGTAACGCCAAAAAAAAAATTGTGGGAGACAACATTTTTTTTTGAGGTCCTAAATCATGTTTTGTGGTAGAACAAAATCAAAATCAAAATATTTTATTTCACATAGGCCTGGATGGGCACTTATAAAACGTCAAAAAAGGTGCACGGTTCGCGTTGGTCGATTCCATGGAGAAGAACCAGCAAGAAACTCCATGGTTACTCTTTTCAAATCAAAACTTAATGTAACGCACTTAAAATATTGTGCTGATGGATGGATTGAATAGTACGGAGGTCGTGTAGGTGTTAAACGTTAAAATCTTACAAAAAAACGTGTATTTAAAAAAAAAACGTGTCAAAAAGTTGTAACTTTGACCCCCAATATCTCCGTAACTAGAAGGTTCCCAGGTATGGTGTGGAACAAAAAAATATCGCAATGATGGGGAGAACAAGTGCTTTTCGGCTTCGTGAAGAGGTGTTTTACACCCTTTATAGCACCATACTGCAATGCTGACGTCAGCGGCGCGTACGTTGTTACTGTATTTTTCGCTGACGTATACAACCGACATGCGAAAATCAGGAATTCAGGCCTTCTATTATTAATTCAAAACCCCACATACATTCAAACTCCTTATAAAACATATGAATACGGGTATCTATCGCGAATTGACCTTTAATTTAATCCTGACGTTACGACCAGATTGACCAGCCGTGGTCGCGGGGAGACTGATATATTGGAGGTACCGTGACAGCAAAGAGTAGGCGTTTATTCAACTACCCTCACTCATCCTCATAAATGTTAATTAGGGCCGGTTCACACTAGGACAGCACACCGTTTTACACACCTGTTTACATATGTTTTATAATGTGTTCAGATCGTGAAAGTTTAAAAAATTCCAACTCCTTGACTTAACAATAACTGTATCTATCAACAAAATGCGAACAAAACAATGTCCAGTCACCACAAGTTGGCTGCACTATGATACAACGCAGAGCTTTCTAATGGTACCTATTAATTGTCCCTGAAGAGACTTTCCAGACGGCTCTTTAGAACTTTGAACAATAGCAGTAGAAAACCAGACACTGAAAGTATTAAAGATATTTAAGTATTGTCAACGGTCAAAATAAATGGTGTAAAAACCTCTTAACAAAGCCTAAAAGCACTTGTTTTCCTCGTCATTGCAACCATTTTTTTGTTAAACACTATACCTGGGAACCTTCTACTTTTGGAAATTTTGAGGGTCAAAGTTACAACATTTTATACAACTTTTTACACACAAAACAAAGTGTGTTCACACTTGGTAATACTGGTTTTCAGACTTTTGAACCTGTAACGACTGTCAAAAATCTACAAATGGCAGCCGGGACCAACTGTTTAACGTGCTCTCCAAAGCACAGAGAAAGTTCCGTATATTATTATATAGCGAACTTTCTCTGTGTTCGGTGGTCACCTACAGAACAACCTAGGCAAGCACGCCGTAACCTAACGATTTTGTCAAATTCTGGTTTTCACATCTATAGTTTAATTTAATTGAATATTGGCGCTTAGTACTAACTAAGTTAGCTTATCTTCCGAATTTATTGTATTGTGCATGTGGTGTTAACCTATAAGTAATTGTTGCTGTTATTATATTTACGAATGAATTATGTCCCTGTATCCAGTGTAAAAAATTGTTGGTATAAATAAATAAAATAAATAAACCGAATGATAAAATTTTGCTGTAGAATTTCTAGTACTACCTACGATAGAAAACGGACGTCTAAAATAATGTCCAGTGACAAGAAAGCAGCTCCACAGTGACACAGCACAGAGCCCACTCTGCTAATAGGTACTATTCATTGCAGCTTCTATGACACAGCGCAGACGTTTGCAAGAAACATACGACTTTGTTAATTACTTACTTGTATTGTACAGAAGTAACGATGCATAATGATAGTTTGTATGTTGCCTGTTATAGCCAGTCTGTTTTCAAGAAGATGACGTAACTTTACCAAAATATAAATAACTTATTCTCAGTGTTACGGCGTCTCAGTGAAAGCTTTGTGGTGTGACTGATTGCCAAGTCATACTAGTATATCTCGAGTTTGAGTCCTAGGCACGTGCTTCTTAATTATTGAATTCATGTGCGTATTGTACAATAATAATGACGTACTAATGTTTTTTAGTGAAGACGCTCGTCTGGAGAAGAATAGTTACTAGTATTCCGTTATACGTATCCCGATATAATTTCAGGAACATGTTACAAGTAAGCCTTGTCTCTTAAATGGCCAGGTACCTGAAATTCCTCTGGGGGTTGCATGTGTTAGTTACTATCAGGTCGACCAAATATTATTTTCCATACAATGACATAAAGAAGAGCTCGTGGCTAAGGTAGAGGCACTTTTTCTGTGGGATGACTGAATGGGTGACCACCCATTACAAACCGAATTACTTCCGTGCCTCGGAAAGCACGTTAAACAGTTGGTCCCGGCTGTCATTTGTAAATCTTTGACAGTCGTTACAGGTAGTCATTGCAACAAAACTTGGTACAAAATATTCTTAATGTGTAATCCTGCGTGCTTAATTTGCATGTACGAGTATACGCGTGTTTTAACAAATAAAATATCTTTATCTTTATAAGTCTGACAACTAATCTTGCCAAGGGGTATCGTATTACCCAGGACTAACTGGGGTGTGAAAGATGAATAGACAATCACTCTATATAAAATACTGGTATTCAGCTGTATTCGGTTAGACTGAAAGCCGACCCCCAACTAAGTTTGAAAAGGCTAAGGATACAATGACATAATGAAAATTTAATTTAATTTCTACTATACTCAGTTATCTAACTGCAGGTAGTCGTAGGGAACCCGTTGCATGGGGACAATGTTAACGTCTATCTATCACAGTTGATATGCCTCGTAACGTGTAGGGCACCTAGAACGTGCCCTACACGTTATTGCATTGCGTTGAAATTCTGATGTATCATGTCAGACATAATATATGCACTTATGCATCTGTAATTTCACAATATCTAGTCATAGTCTGCCAGTACAGTACAGGCTTAAGTCTAGGTATAAGTCAATTGTTTTTTTTTAATTTTGTTTTTTATTGTTTTTTTTTTGTCTTACTAGTAAGTCGACGTATTCCTAGCAGGACGCTATAGTAGGTAGGGTTCAAATGCAACAAATTAAGCCAACATTTGGCAAGGTATACTTCCAGTTACTAGTAACCCTGTATACTAATAGACAAGTTGTGCTTACGTCTAAAATGATTTTTAAATTATCTTTTAATCTCAGGGCAAAATAACATTACGTAGTTTGGGACATTTGGTGACTTGTTAGTTTCATTTTAACCCTACGATGGCGTCCTGCAAGGAATACTTCGAGGTAACAGTAACCCTGTATGCATGAAGATAAGTTGTGCTTACCTCTGTTATGCTTTCTAAATTATCTTTTATTATCGGGGCTAAATGACGTTACGTAATGTGGGACATTTGCTGACTTGATCTGTTTTATTTTAACCCCACGACGGCGTCCTGCAAGGAATACTTCGAGGTAACAGTAACCCTGTGTGCATGAAGATAAGTTGTGCTTACCTCTGATATGCTTTCAAAATTATCTTTTTTTTATCGGGGCTAAATAACGTTACGTAATTTGGGCTAGTTTGGCGCCCTTATTATATTAAAGAGCTTAGTACTTCTATTCTAGTAATGAAGTAGAAACACTCAAGTTGACACAAAGAAAATTACTGGAAGAAATCTACTGTGTAAGAAGTTATCAAATTATTTACCTACATACCTTGAACCGAAGTCCTTGGGCTACTAATTTACCATTTAAGTGAAAGTTTATATAAGCCTCGCCCTTGTTACAATGTAAGCAGACCTCGAACCCCTCGTGAAGGAGTCCAAAGGAATTTGTTGTTCATTTTAACTTAGTAATAATAACTTTATTATTACTGTATTGTTAAATCTGTCTAGGCTATTAGTATTTCATACTAGCGATCTGCCTCTAAATTTTCAGTTTTAACGAATCGTCGAAATGTCGAAGTTTCCACATTATACGACAGCTTAACGTACACATATTCTAAGCGAATAATCTGCCTACACTTCCCCCAACTAGATTGGGGTCGGCTTCCAATCTAACCGGATGCAGCTGAATACCAGTATTTTATAAGGAGCGACTGCCTATCTGACCTCCACAACCCAGTTCAGTGCTAACTGGGTTGTGGAGGTCAGATAGGCAGTGGCTACCACTTGGTAAGAATAAGAATAATTTATTTAAAAAGAAGGTATTACAAAAGTATACATTTAAGTGCAGTAGAGTTATTTTTAACAATTGTATAATTAGTGCTTATAATTAAACTACAATTACAATATATATAACAGTTGCTGCCGTTGCTGGTAACGAAATTGTCAAATACAAATGATAGGTAGCGACATACCTGATCTAGGTTTATTTAAACCTGTGTTTCAGGCCATCACTTTACATTGCAAAATTTAACGACAGTTAAAGTTTTGGACAGTAAAAGTTTTCAAAATAAAATCAATCTAATAACAATTACAACAAAAATCAAACTAGTACAAAAACAATAAACATTACAACTAATTTTAGGAGATGTGTACAAATTAGATACGAGGGCATAACATAATCAAATTAGGACATCTAGAAGACTGGTTGTCAGATTTTTTAGGCCACTGACTACCTGTTACGTTGGCAAAGATCTACAAATGACAGCCCAGACCAACAGATTAACGTGTTTTCCGAGGCACGGAGGAAACTCAGTATGTGTGGGTGGTCACCCATCCACAGACCAACCTAGGCAAGCACGACTGAATCACAATAAATTAATATTTATTGGATAAAACAATAGATATGTAGGTTGTATTGTTATCTGTCTTGACTTTAAAAATATTATATTTCAAGATTCATTCTAATTTCTTGCCTCGCAGCTATATGCTTCTAAGATTTTAATTATCGATAAAAGTCAACATTTTAAGTCGTCTATTGTAGTTTCTATACGAATTTTCTGTAACAAAATAATAATGATAAATATTTTGAAGATATGTTTTTAATTAAAAGTGTGTTTTAATAACAACGAGTGATTAATAGTTTGTTTATCTAAAGAGAAAATATTTGTTTTCGTGTAGTCTGTTTCATTGTGTTTTAAAGTATTATTTTTCTTTGACAGAGTGAATACAAATAATGATCATTAACATAAAATTGTAGTTCTCTTTTTATTTTACATTCTACATAATTCATTACACTGTTTTAGGACTTGTTTTATTTTCAATAAAGTTTTTTTAATAAAATTTACATAAAATCGCACCTGTGAACCCTGTTGAGCTAACAAAATTTAAAATTACGAAGAGGAAGACCACAATGGGTTAAGCAAAGATGTACACCACATTTCGCCAGTAATGTTTAAATCCTCTGTAATTCGGGGCGAGCTTATTGCCATCACCAAGCACAAATCCTGACATCGTGACTGCCTCTGAGAAATTCCTGATGGAAAAGCCCAATAAAACTTAACTCGACTCGGGAATCGAACCTGGGACCAATGTACGGTCGAACAAGCTATTTGGTTTACAGTTTTACCCACAAATTGCAGTGAAAAGTGTAAACCAAATAGCTTGTTCGTTGTACGATTGTACCAATGAAGCAATTCAATACGAATTCTACACCCAAAAAAAAACTCTATCACAGTCATATATTTACCATAACACTTAAGGTCACAAAAAGGCTGTAAAGTTTGTTCTGTGGTCAGTAAATAACCGATAGGCACTGTTATCAGTGGGAGGCAGCGACGGGCAACCTTTTAAAATATGACCCTTAAGCCCAGGGCGGGTAGAAATGACCCCAGTTTATGTACTGTAAAGATAAACACCTACATTGTTCGTGAAAACGTGAAATATGTGAAAAATAACATTTTGGACTTTATTTTTGCGTTTCTTTGTAACATTTTGTAGTTATGTTGTTGATGTTTCCTTATATGATAGTACTTATAACTTTACGTGGGCTTATGGTAACATAACCTTCGTATGTCTAGGGTATGCGGAACCCGGTGTCGGCTCTATAGTAAAACGTAACGTTTCATCATTTTAGCCTCAAGATCTCCACTGCTGGACATAGGCCTCCTCCAAGTATCGCCACATTGACCGGTCTCATGCGACTAGCATCCAGCGGATTCCCGCAACCTTCTCCACCACCTGCTAGTGGGAGGCCTTCGAACTTTTCGGCCCCATCGGCCA
Organism: Xestia c-nigrum; assembly: GCA_916618015.1. Lineage (NCBI taxonomy): Eukaryota > Metazoa > Arthropoda > Insecta > Lepidoptera > Noctuidae > Xestia > Xestia c-nigrum. The sequence continues at coordinate 9,328,795 of OU745259.1, read as the reverse complement.
TCCGTTCTGCGAGCAGTGTACCCTGATCACTGCAACTTAACTTTGGCAGTTTTCCAGGTCTAGAGTGTCTGAATACGTCGGTGTACACCCTGTATACGTTTCTACGCACACTTAAGTACATCACTACCGTCCCAAGTCACCTTTCCTACCAAAAAATACGTCATTATTTATTAGTGTATTTGTTCAATCACATATCGTATACCCATCAGTGGGACGCGGCTTATGTCACGGAGAATCGTGGCTATTTTTATCTCAGCCAGGTTGATATAAATCCCTGGAGATGCGGAACGAAACATTTTCCTTTCTTGTTAGTCAATCACATCAAGGATCAATTTGCTTGTAAGTAAATCTTACACTAATCTCAGTGAGCGTGGCGGGCAGTTATTATAACAGTAATATTGGTAATAGTTCTATTGATAGTATTTATTTCATTCTTTATCACATACATTTGTTTTAATAAGTAAGACTCAAGCAAAGCAATCATGAAGTTGCGAATTATCCAGTTGGGTATATACATACAGGGTGTATTTCACCTCATCACAAAGCCGTTAACCAAGCATTCTGTATATCAAACTAAGTAACTTTACGCAAAAAATATTGCTGGGAAACAACTTTTTTTTTTGAGGTTATAAATCATGTTTTGTGGTATAACTCAATGTAACACACTCAAAACATTGTGCGGATGGATAGATTGAATAGTACGGGGGTCGTAGAGATATTTAAAGTAAAAATCATGCTATAAAAAGTGATAATTAAAAAAAAAATTGACAAAATCTTGCAACTTTGACCCCCAATATCTCCGTAACTAGAAGGTTCCCAGGTATAGTGTAGAACAAAAAAATGATCACAATGACGAGTAGAACAAGTGCCTTTCGTATTCGTTAAGAGGTGTTTTACACCCTTTATATAGAGGGTGTAAACCACCTCATCACGAAGCCTTCAACCAAGCATTCTGTACATCAAACTAAGTAACTTCACGAAAAAATTATTGCTGGGAAACAACTTTTTTATTGAGTGAATAATCACGTTTTGTAGTAAAACTCAATGTACTGCACTCAAAACATTGTGCTAAAGATATGGATTGAATAGTTCGGGGTTTGTGGAGGTATTTAATGTAAATATCTTACAATAAAAACTTGCATTTAAAAAAAAACTTGTCAAGAAGTTGCAACTTTGACCCCCAATAGCTCCGTAACTTGAAGGTTCCCAGGTATGGTGTAGACAAAAAAAATGTCGGAAAGACGGGGAGAACAAGTGCCTTTCGGCTTCGTGAAGAGGTGTTTTACACCCTTTATTAATCGGCAGAGGAAATGTCTTGGTGTTTTTTTATTTTGAGTTTTTAGATGTAATTCCTGTTTCATCGGTAGTGCTAGTGTGGTAATTACGAATTTTGAAGTGAAATTTTCTTTAGGTGTGTTGAGCACTTTTTGAGTGAACAAAAATCATGGAAAATCATGGACGGTCATCGCGTGATCGTCACCTATCGCCTCGTAGCACTCGTAGCCGATCCGCACGGGCAGTCTCCAAAAAACTGCCCCGCCTGTTTTTATAACAGTATTTTCAGATAACATCAGTACGTTGTATGTGGCTCATACAACGTGTTGATAAGAAAAAAATATCTATTCAAGGCTTAGAATGATGTACTGAATACGCGATAACTGTTTGTTTAGCGGTGTCCGTTTCATCCTGTATGTATGTCTATACCTCGTAGTACGAATGTGCGAATGTGTTTTTGGCCCATCTCATCATCAACAGTGAGGAATTTTGGCCAAGTGTATGAATAAACTGGATTAAAAGCCATCAAAAATTACTTAAAAAAGGAATCAAAACTATTTCAAAAACCAATAAACTAAATCGAATACCACATGGAAGGAACAGTTCCAGTAAAGCCGGTACTTCTCCCGGTAACGCTAGGAGAGTACGAGAGTACGACTCAGTAATTGAATCTGCATCCGCAAGTATACCCGCTCCTTTAATTTGAGTAAGTGTTGCGGTAGGTACCGTCCGCAAACACCGCAACGAACCGCATCTAACCGGTTATAACTTACTGTAACTGGTGTAGGGAAGTTTGAAGTGGTTTTTGGCACTAAAATTAGGCTGTCGTAATATTATTGGGTAAGATAGATTTTAAAGATTTGATGCACTAGCAATGTAGCTTATCTATTCAGTATTTGAATAAGTTTCTATATTTTTATATCACCGCTGCTCTCAAAACGGTGAAGGAAAACATCGTGAGGAAACCGGCATGTCCTAGAACCAAAAATTCGAAGACATGTGACATCTACCAATCCGCACTGGGCCCGCGTGGTAGATTATAGCCCATTCCCTCTCATTGAGAGGAGGCCGTCGCCCAGCAGTGGGAACATTATAGGCTGATGATGATGATGATTATGATGATATTTTTATAGAATTCTCGTCATGTAAACCAATTTAAACATTTTCAGCTACAGAACAACAACTTAAACCGTCGACATGCTAAAACACTTAGATTTATGTGCTATACACAGAACATTCACCCGTACCATTGCAAAAGAGCAGAACTGGGGTTGGTTTCTAGTAAAATGTAATACACATAAGTACGTACACAATCTTCCAACATAAAAGAAACCCATTTCAAAACAAAAGGCAACTTTATCATGCATCACTCCACACAACATATTTGTCGAAAGGCATCAATACAACGAAAGGCCTACTAAACATCGACAGACAAAAATAAGACACTTGACTTTCCTCAATCGAACGTCTTATTTTGCTGACCGTAAATAAATTTCGGAGGCCCAGCACGTTTCCTCGGACCGTACTTCAGATAGATTATGCTCCCTTTGTCGTAAATTTTACGACTTCAAAAATTAGTCGTCGTGAGCTGACTAGTCCGCCTGAACACGTAATACTAAATTGTTTTACGTTGGTTTTGTGGCCGCACGAGATAATTTTGCTAGTGTCCTGACGATTTTCGATTACAACGTTTTTGTGTGTCGTGAATTTTGTGGTGGTTTCTAGAAAATATGTGAGAGAAAATATTTTCAAGATTTCAGCGACGGATTTTCTGCGTCACAGTTACACGCAATTTTGATTTATCTACCAAACATAAATTTTCTTTTATTAAAATGAAAATATTTAGAGTCACTACACTATAAATAGATGTTTGGAAAAATTCCGTAATAAAATATCAGAAAACTTTCTAAAATTGCAGTACATCATAGGAGTGGATTATACCTACTAGCATTATTTAAATTACGTGAATTTCACAAACAGAGTACTAAATCACCCACATTTCCCACAGAGTAAAAACTGTACAAGGCTAATCAGTATACCAACAGTACATATAGTTAGTAAATTCTTATTTATGACCAATTTTTGCCGTTGCTTAATAATGCAGCAGTAAATTAAGGCTTTAATATAACGCGAAGCCGACGCGGCGGACTGTTCGCTTAGCTTCAGTTCGCTTGCATGTGGGACAAGTCTTAAGCGGAGCGGGAAATTTGCAACACCACAATATCAATCAGAATAAAATTAAAATATTTTGTAGGAATAATGTATAATAAGTAAATATCGTGAACTAATAAAAATAAAAAGTATTTATAAAATAGTTATAATGAGTTTCATTGTTATAATTTGGAGAATTTTTCTAAAAAAGTTTCCGTCTCATTTTTATAGATTTGAGTAAATAAATGAGTCAAGATTTTAAGATGTATCTAAGAGTTCATTTGTATGTATTGTATTGTACAACGGGCTGGTGTCCTTCACGTCAAAGCGCGTATTTTGCGTATGGGCTATAATCCACCACGCAGGCCCGGTGAGACCGCACTGGGCCTGCGCCGTGGTGGATTATAGCCCATAGATGTAGATGTCACATTTCTTCACCGTTTTTTAGAGCAGTGGTGATGAAATAAATTACATAAAGTAATGCGCCTGCCTGGGTTCGAACCCACGACTTACTGTTCGTAAGTTGGGGCCGCTACCACTTGGCTACCGCTGCTCATTTAATCAACAGAATATAACTACTTGCAAAAATACAAACCAGCACATTATGCTAAATTTAATTTAAAATGATATGTGCTATTCACTTTTAATATTATTTATTGCATTATACTCCATTTTATTATCAAATTAACGAGGACTAGTCCCATTACAAGTTTAATGGCACCTTTACAACGCAGCTGCCTATTTTAAATAGAACTATTACTCCATTGCGGGTCTTATTCCCATCATTACTTGTTATTATAACTTTTACAGCGTAATATTCCATTTAGAAAGGTTTACTATAGCCTCTTTAATTACTTATATGATATCAGTTTTGCTAATGAAATGTGAGCAGTGAGTTCATTAATTTATGTTTTTGTTTATGTTTTTGTTTTTGTTTTTGTTTTTTGTTTTAGTTAATAATTTGTCTGATAATAATACCACTTTTTCTATATGAGTGCAGTAAAAACAGAAAATCCCAGGTGATATTTATGATAATAGGTTATGAGACTGTAAATAATAAATAATAATAAATAAGTTGATACAGTTTTGTTTGATATAATATAAACTTGAATTTAAGTGAAAACAGAATAAGTACCATGATAACTATTTTGAGTTTCCGATATTTTGACACTGCAGCAAGTACCATGGTCACTAATATCATATTTTCAGTGTTAATGATAGTATTAGTAACCGTCTCAGTTTAAAAACTTATATCCAATAATAGGTGTACGAAAAGTGTGGTTCATTGATTGATTAAATCAAGATTGTATTCAGATAAACCATTGTTTAACTCCAGCCTACTTAATAATAAACCATAGTTTAGAAACACTCAACGCAATTTTTGCATGAATAGACTATATCGTTTTTTTTAGACTACGACCCAACCCTACCCGCTCCGCGCTTGCAGCTCAGGCCAAATGTACCAGTTACATCGCTACGTGATTTATCGTTCGCTACACCACGCTAACTTATTACCAACGTTTATGTTGAGCGAATATGTACGAGATCATGTATTTTGTATATACCCAGTATATAACTTAAGATATATAAGTATATAGGTACATATGTGGCCGCCATTACTTTTATCGTGACTCGTTAGCTGTGAGCCACTTTCGGTCTCAGATTAGATACGAATATGATCTTTTTATTTATGTGTGACTTAAGCTTCTGTAATATTTCTGGTCTTATTATTATTTTAGGTATTTTTCGAAGTTGAGAGCGGCTTTCAGTTACGTCGATAAGGCTCAACTGCTCCACTACCTCACGTTGAACTTGCAATTGCAACTTCGTAGATGAAATGTTGTAAATAATTTAAGTAAAACTAAAGAAGTAGAAATGGAAAACTGATCTGTACCAAATCAAAATAAAATATGAAAACATTCGACGTGTAACGTTATCCGATTGAAACACAGGATCAATAAAAGATCAAGATATATTTTCGTTTTTTTTTCTGTCCTACAGCAAAAATATCATATTTGTCACCTTAAAGACATTTTTATACGTAAAGAGAACCTTTATACAGATACCGCCGCCCATCCATAACCTACATTGGGGTAGACGACAAAACAATCTAATTTAATCTTTAATCAGTCCATCAGTTAGATTGACAAAAAATATTTGACCCGTATTTTTTATTTTGTTACATAAACCAAAATTGACAAAGATACGACGCTTTTAAACTTCTCAAAACGTCACGCCTTGGTATAATTTTTAGTGGTTTCTGACGTCACGACCCCCCCCCACTCTTTTGAAGCGTTTCATCTTTATCAATATTCATTAATTTACAAAAAAAAAAATACTTGTCCATTATTTTCCAATTCTCTAACTGACGGACTAAATAGAATTGCAATTTATTGATGGTGGAAACTAGCCTATTAATCTGAAACCAAGAAATAATAAACAGTAAAAAAACTGATCACTCAATAAGAAAAAGATAAAAGGTCAACATACACTTCTCCCATTTCAATTTGTGTGCACAACGTCGATGATTAAAGATCCTTTTCCGGCGATTCCTTTCATCATAGTTTCTGAGGATTGGGTAGAAAAAAAAACGTTAAAATTGAATGAGTAATACCTCTAAAAGGCTGTGTATTTTCAGTTGTGTGAGGTTTCATCACAAGTATCATTTTGTGAGCCAGTAGTTTGCTATCGTAACATGTAACTTCTAAGGCACAATATACCTACTGTTTTTGAACATCCCGTATTCGGATTCCTATTGTAGTGTTTTAGGGAACACAATGTTGAATTTATTTTCTGTAATTATTGTCGGGATACCATCATGTTTTCTTTAATTATTGTCGGAGTGTCATTTGCTGATTTTTGACAGTCTTTACAGGTAATCAATGGCCTAAAAAGTCTTACCAAGGGTTGACGTATTACTCAGTACCTACTTACTAGGTTGTGGAGGTCAAATAGGCAGTCGCTCCGTTTAAAATATTGGTATTCAGCTGCATATACAGCTGACCCTAACATAGTTGGGAAAAGGCTAGGCAGATGATGAATTACTGTCGGTGTAGCCAGAGATATGTTTTCGCTTTCAGAATATTATTATTTGTTTCATACGACAGCAGGTTGTCCTTTGAAAAGTTGGTAATCTGTGCTATACAAAGTGGAATTGACACTGACGCTAAAACGGTTACCTCGTGTTTAGATAACCTTTCGGACACTTCCCCCCCCCTCCCCCCGTTTTTAATCTGTTTACCGTTTGACCGTGTAGTTATTGCAGTTTTGTAGCCGACGAGGTATCTGTTACATTGGAGGTGTTCGTAGTTCGCGCGGAGTACTACATTATGAAATCATTCTATGAGGGTTCGAAGTACATGAAATACAACCGTCTCCTCGGAGCTCGCGCTCGAACTATCCGCTATGCTATACAAGATTTTAATTCAAACTATATGCCTTTATCTTCTAACCTAACTGTGCCTTGATAGCATTTTTTTGTTGGTACAACTCTACTAATGATTTATTTTCTTTTTTTTCAGGTAAGCGTCCATAAACTTCAAATACAATTACTTCTGAAACTGCAACAAGAGTAAGCCTTAAGGTACGTACTACCGGGATCACTACTTTTCATCCTTATACTCTGTGGTATAAGGTTGGAAAGTGTTTGACCGTCAGTGAGCGAGGTAGTAGCACAACTGTTTTATTTGTTTAATACTAACTGATGCCCGCGACTTCGCACGCTTATAAATTATATACTAAAACGCTCCTCGAAAACCACTCTAGCCATTGATGACAGCATGAAAATCGGTCCGGGGGTGCGGGACTGATCCAAAGAGATACCCTGGCCCCGGAACGTAAAGGGCGAGGAAGGAACATGGATGGGTTTTAGTCAGTAAAAGTCTAACACTCCCGCCCGCTCCGCCCAGAGAGGGAGAAGCCATTTGATGATTTCCTGTCCGAAAAAAAAAATAAAAGCATTAAAATCTGGGCAGTAGTTTTTAGTTTATCGCGAATAGACAGAAAGACGCGGCGGAGGACTTTGTTTTTCAATAATATGTAGTGATGTAGTGATAGTGGTGTCGTTAAATTATCCAATAACTAACTGTTAGATAATTCAACGACAACTACCAACTCATTTACCTAGCCTTTTCCCCATGTTTGGGTCGGCTGCCAATCCAACAAAACGAATATTAGTAATTTACATAGAGCGACTGTCAATCTGACCTCTAGAACCCTGTAACTGGTACCGATACCCCTTGGTAAGACTGATTGTCAGACTCAGGCTTCCGTAACAATTTAAACTATTGTGTAACGTAACTGGTCTATCTATAGCTATGAAATGACAAGTGTAACCGCGCCCTAAGCAAAATATTTAATATTCATTTATGCTAACAACAGCGACATCTGTCGGAGAACAAAGAAGCTATTATCTTCAGTACAAATTGCTTCCAAGGAGTTATAATGTACCTTGGATTTAAATTATTGCAGTACTTTCTATATCAAATCGACCGCATCCAATAGTTGTTGCTTCTATTGTGTAAATATAATATCTGAAACATTGACCCTAAAGTTTTTAAACAACTAGAAAGAGAAAGCTGATCATTTATTTAGTTTTATGAGTTTTATTTTAATGTTCAATCCCTTAGTTATCAATTTTAGGATTCCGTAGCCAAATGGCAAAAAACAGAATCCTTACGGATTCGTCATGTCTGTCTGTCTGTCCGTCCGTATGTCACAGCCACTTTTTTCCAAAGCTATGAGACCTATGCTGTTGAAACTTGGTAAGTATGATTTTTTAAGATTTTCACACAAAAAAACACAAAATTTTGGAGGTTTTCCATACTTAGAACTGTAACTCAGTTTTTTTTTTTCATCAATCCCATAAGTGTGGTATCTGTGGACAGGTCTTCAAAAATGATATGGACGTTTGTTATCTTTTTTTTTTCTAAACTGAATAGTTTACACGGGAGACACTTCCGAAGTGGTAAAATGCGATATTTGCCCTGTGCGATATTTGGCCATTAATCAGAATTTAAAAAGAATAATTAAAAGATTGGATACTGAATAAAATACAAAGAAGATGAAACTATAACGAAATGCCACTTCAAGTATACTCGTACCTAATTCAACTCACAAAATTGCGTTCACACGTCTTCCAATACTTATAAGAGCAATAACGTCTCCTCTCAACTCGAAAACGTTACGAATAACCGTTACTGTAAGCAGTTATCCATAAAATCCCGGATGTATGTACTAGCAGTTTGACGGGAGTCACCCCTAAATAATGGGCGGAATTTCGCACCATAGACCAGAGCATAAACTATTAAAGAGATGCCAACAACCGGCTATAGTACGATTTTATGACCCGCTTTTGCATATTGAACGGTACAAAGGCACTTCAGTTTGGCAAATAACCGCTTTTTTTCGTTTTCAGATGTATCTGGTAACGTGTCTATGGTATAAAACGTTTGCCAAGAGATGTTGGGTTCAGTCATGTTAAGCAAAGTTGGACGAACAATTTAAACTCGCTGTAGTACGAGTATATATGTAGTAGGAAGACAAATAAATAGGTTTGCCTGAACAAAATATAAATAAACAAAACTAAACTCGCAAGCATTTAATAACAATGAATATATTCCCTACCTAATATAATCTACATGTCATTAAGATATCGAAACAAATAAACATTATAGTATTAAAGAAAATATAAGTACATCATATACGATCAACGATGTCTACAAATAATTAGAATGAAATTAATAAACGAACGTAAATCAATCAAAAATCTTAAACGAACATATTTCTTCTTCCTTCTTAATTTACTCGGCCGTCGCTTCAGCGGCTTCTGCCGGCGCTTCACCCTCGGTAGCAGCTTCAGCAGGTGCCTCTGCCTCAGCTGCAGCTTCACCATCTGCTGGAGCTTCAGCTTCGGCTGTCGCTTCGCCTTCGGCAGGCGTTTCACCCTCCGCTGCTTTTTCTCCGTCAGGAGCTTCGCTCTCAGCTGCTGGCGTTGCAGCTCCTTCTACAGGTGTTACAGCCACCGAAGCTTCTTTAGGTTCTTCAGCAGCAGGCGCTGCTGCTTCTTCAGCCGGAGCTGCGGCGGTTGTTTCCTCGCCAGAAGGTTTTATTGCACCTGCTGATTTTGCTTTACCTTCCTCCTTTGGCGCTGCTTCCTCCTTTTTATCTTTTCCTTTTTTCTGTTTTCGCTCCAAAGGCAAATAAAGTTTGTAATCTTGTGGCAGCTCTTCTTCCGTGTAAAGCTTTTCACTAAAGTAAATTCGTCTAATTCTTGCATTAGCATGTATTTGCACTCTTAAAGTTTCTATAAATTGTGTTCCATACGCCCTTCTCGTGAAATCGGCAAGATTAAATTGTATCTGGTTCCAACCACCTGCCAAGCCAATAGGCATGCTTGTACAAAATGGCTTGATTTTCGTTGTGGATTGGAAATTAGAAATTCTGAAGCGCCGCCTCATATTTTTATCATCAAGAATAGTTATCTCGAAAGAGAAATAGCGCTTCAAGTTCTTTACAATCATGACAAGAAAGGGTAATTTTATACCTAGTACTTGGTTGTTCTTTGGACATGTTATAAACGTTGTTGCAACGTTTGTACTCACGATTTCCAGGACTATAGAATTTACTTCACTGTCAGTGAGCCGTTTTATGTGTCCATTTTTCACTTCCATGTCCCATATCGCGAGAGGGTTGGACCCACAACTGTAAAATATGGACAACAATCCATTTTGGTAGGTGTTTTTGAACATCGTTTATTGATTTGTAGAACAATAGCAATAAAAATGGTAATAATTATTTGTTTTAGACACGCTTGCAGTTATTGTATACTTTGATTGTTTATCATTTCGGGATACTTTGACGTTTGTCCTTTTGACGTGAATTCACAGATGTCAATTCAAAAAAAGAAAAAATAAGTACAAAACGGTTTTTAGCAATTGTTATTGCTCCTATTTCACCAATAAGTATTTACAATAGATTTAATGAACAATAATAAATTTATTAAAAAAAAAACCGCTTTAAGATCTGATGAAAACTGCATATGGCTGCATCTTAGAATTATAGAATGGCCGCGTATAAACATGTTCGTGGCCAGTAAAATTGTGTGTCTGTATTAAAAAAACTGAAAGTCATTGGGAGAGGCCTTTGCCCAACATTGGGATGACACGGGCTAACAATATAAGTATCAGTAGTAGTTAGTTAGTTAGTTAGTCATGACGCACGCAGAACGTGACGTTTTGATAGATGTTCGAGGCGGGCTCGATTTGTGCGCGTACGCTTCATAGAAGCAGGTGCGCATGCAGCTACAGGCAGAGGTTGCTCCGAGCAAGATAAACTACTACTACCACACTAGGCTAAAAGCTGGGCCCTGGTCAAAAGACGGGCTCAACGTCTACGTGCAATCAGTGCGCGGCGAAGCTATGGGCACCCGCTTTAAAACGCGCGGTTGCACGCTTGTAAAAATAGTATGAGCGGCGCTAATCGAATTGGAAGGGCAGGTGCGACATCTTGACAGAAGCACCCGCTCCATGACCGCGTGGCGTAGTTGCACGAAGTGTGTAATGTCTCTCGAAAAGGTTCTAATCACTTTTAAAATAAACAGACTAGTAAAAATAATACAATTTAATCAACATCATTAATCGACCTAATTAAATTAATATTTAATAATAATTTATAATTAAAATATTTTAATTTCAATCTTAACAAAATCTATAAATTAAATTAATCTTATAAAACAAAAAATCATAATTATAACAATGCATTTGTCACTATAAATTAACAAGTAAACAGATAGCTCTAACCGCAAGTTTATTTAGAGGGTGGTATGTATCGATGTCACCTGGAGGGAAACTACTCTAAATACTGGAGATAGCAAATTTTAGTCAAGTGAAACATTCCTTTATTTAAAAAAAAAAGTTATATTTTTTCAAAGTAGCGGCCACGCATAAGACCTATATAAATCGATACCTCCTATTAATACAAAACCAACTATTTGTGTGAGAGACAAAATGTTCTGAAGTGTCACGTTTCCGAGCTATCGAAGTTAAAGTCTATTCACTGATAGAATCTTCAGCATAACTTTGATTGGATTAGACACGCATAAAACATGTATCAATCGATAGCTGGCATCAATACAAAAAACAAGTTTTGTACGAAACAAAACGTGCTAAAGTGACACGTTTCTGAGAAATGTACGAATCATACACGCTTTATACAAAAATGTTCCAAACCCTTTCATTCACAGATTTTCGAAAATTGGCGTGCCACTCTCGGGCATCGAACCCGAGATGGATCGAGTAAAGTTAAAAATAAACTGTTTTCCCTTCATTTAATTTATCATACTTGTCAGAGAGATCCATATGATCCATGTTAAAAAAAATTGTTGTATTTTTTTGAACTTTAGTTGGTTCGATTTCCGAGTGTAGCAACCGAATTTTCGAAAATCTGTGAATACAATGTTTCTTTTTAAAAATTACGGAATGTTTCTTTGAGAAAAATTTGCTATCTCAAGTATTTCGAGTAATTTACCTCCAGGTGGAATTTAAAAATTCCACCCTGTATACTATAGTAACCAACCGATTGCTTCTAAACAAAAAAATCAATTCTAATATTCACTTCTAAAACCAGATGATAATGCAAACCATTTGCATACTGAGTAACCTTAATACTGTTCAGCATTAATTATTCTTACTCCGCAATCGTCTCTAATGACCTTCACTTTCCATCCTTTCTGCTACTTCTGTTCAGTTCCTTTATCCTCGACAGATACGGGGTCTACGGATTCTTTTACCAGTTCAATAGTTTCTGTAACAGCCTCAGCAGCTGGAGCTTCTGCCCCAGCATCCGGAGCTTCTGCCCCAGCATCCGGAGCTTCTGCCTCAGCATCCGGAGCTTCTGCCTCGGCAACTGGCTCCTCAGCCGTTGCTGAGGAGCCAGTTGCCGAGAGATCTGGTTCTGTTGTCGCTACATCACTCTGATCAGGACCACCTTCTGCCGCCGCAACCGTTTCTTCACCAGCAGCAACGGGCTCTTCACCCGTGGCAACCGGCTCTTTAGTCGCCATGGTCTGATCAGGAGCGCCTTCTGCCACAGTAGCTTTAGTCGCTGATTTTATAGAAACTAAACTGCCTGGCTTTTTTAAAACCTTAAGCTCTGTTTTAGCTGGTACTTTTTCAGGTGCCACAAGTCCTTCATCTGTTTTGGGTTTTTCTTTACCTGGCTTTTTTTTCAAGGGAATATACAGTTTATACTGTGCAGGCATTTGGTCTTCTGCAAAGATTCTGTCTGCAAAATATATACGTCTGATTCGTATATTAGCGTTAATTTTAAATTTCTGTACTTCAACGAACTGTTTTTGATACGCTCGTCTACAAAAATCAGACATATTGAACTGGATTTGGTTCCAGCCGTCAGAGAGAGAAATTGGCATGACGGTACATAGAGGTAAGATCTGCGTTGTACTTTGGAAGTTTGATACACGAAATCTTCTCCTAGTTCCTGTATCATCCAAGATAGTGACTTCGAAAGAAAAATATTTCTTTATGTTCTTTACAATCATGACCAGAAATGGCATCGTTATTCCCAGCACCTGGTTGCCTTTAGGACATATCATGTATGTTGTACTTACATTAGTTCCTCCTATTTCTAAAACTGTGGACCTTATATCCTCGTCCAAAAACTTAATTATGTACCCATCTCGGGTGTATGTATCCCAAATATTCAAAGGCTTAGAACCGCAGCTAAAAAATATCGTAAGCAAACCGCGTTGATATGAATCCCTAAACATATTTGCAAAATATTTTATTTTAAAATGCTTAGTAACGATTAGTTAGGTACTCCGATCTGTCATTCGTTTATTCTGTCAACGTGGTTTTTTTTTCTGTAAATAAGATTCATGGTTTTTATTGCGGCTTACACTAGAGCCAACACACAGTACACAGTACAAGAAGATGCTATTTAATAAAAAAATCTAGATGCTTAGAAAATTGAGCCAACACTTCAAAGTACTTCAAAACTCAAGAGTTAAAGTTCAATTTTCCTTGAACTAGTATTTTATCTTTCTTAAATAATAGTCACCGCTGCTATCTGGTTTGTGAAAACATTTTGCCATTGTTATGAAGAGGTGAAAGACCAAATTCAAAGTCTAAAGTACTTTCGAAGCGGCGCCGGCGGAAATTTGCGTTTTTGCCAACCCAAGGTACGTTCACACCCTTTCATCACGATTCGTCTATAGGAGTATTTGTCGTAAATTCGCTTTAACGCGCCATCGTGCTCTAAGAACAATTATTTAAGGTGAAAACGCCAAGGTATACCACGAAATTCAATTTTTCTTACGTTTTCTGTAATTTGCCGCTCAACGTCACACTTTCTCACGAAATAGTCATTAAATGGAATTAAATGAACTAAGAGGGTTGTATTAATGTTTTTTTTATTGTAATTATGTATTTTGTATTTTTTAACATACAAGGTGTAAACAACCTCTTCACGAAGCCGTCAACCAAGCATTTGTACATCAAACTAAGTAACTTTGTGTAAGAAATATTGCTAGGAAATTACTTTTATTTTAGGGTGAAAAATCATGTTTTGTGGTAGAACTCAAAGTTACGCACTCAAAACATTATGCTGATGGATGGATTGAATAGTACGAGAGTCGTGGAGGTGTTTAAAGTAAAGTCTTGGCATATCTCCGTTGCTAGAAGGTTCCCAGGTATGGTGTAGAACAAAAAAATATCGCAATGACGGGAACAACAAGTGTCTTTCGGCATCGGTAAGACAATTTTCACACCCTTCATAGACACTAAAGTGCAAAATGGCAAAAAAACCTAACAAATTTTGAATTCCGCGGGCTACTCCGGCGTTTCGCCCTTAATAGCCAATCGTACTGCATGGCTATTTCGGCGATAACTAGACATTGTCAAAAGATGAATTGTTTGTCAAAATTATATGGCAAGTTAGATTTAGGCCAATTGCCGAAATAACCATGCAGCACTGAGGTAATAAAGAAATATTACCTTATTCGTAGGGCCAGAGAGTAAATTCATTGTGAATAAAATATATTGATATTCCCACGCAAATAACAGCCAATTGCTACAAATAGGTTACCCTTTGCTGTGGGCGACGATTGACGATTTGTCGCCACTTATGCATTATACCAATCTTGATACCCAATACACATCCAATCACAGATGGAAGTTGCCGAATCAGCTTGAATTGACATCGTGGCAAACTATCTTTATTCTAGAAAAATACTTCACCTGCTTTAGTGTGCTGTGTGAGCTGCTTACTTCAGTATTTTATCGTGTAATTTGATTTCTGCTTGACCGGACCATACGGTGCTTCTTTAGTAAAGGTTACTATCATTTTGCTCACTCCCTAAGCACTATTCAGTCATAGCATATTCATAGCATTTCATTCTTCTTATTTATTTTGCGTCCCACAAGGTAATATATGGTGCTGACAAAAGGCTTCGCTAGAGCTAAGAACCATTGTAGACCCTAAACACTGTTTTAGGCTTTCACGGTTTAAAACTAAACTTATATTGTCACTTATGGGATATCTTCCGTGATTATTTATTATGTTGAGCTCCCGATATTTCGACGCTGTTGCAAGCGCCATGATCGCGGGTTGACTGGAGTATTGATTCGGAGTCTGGACTCCGTTGCTGTTAATGACGTATTCCAGATGAAAAAAAAAACCATTAACACTTTGTCCAACCTAGGAACCAACGAGGCAACTATTACAACGGATACCAAAAACAAAGTAAAATACGTTGTTAACGTAACTTCGAACATCGAACAGATAGAACGTCATAATAAATGAGGCGTTCAGACGTACACACAAAAACTTGTAACATATACGAAGGAGTAAAAGTTTTAAAAGAAATTCTCGCTCTCTGTGATTTATCTAGCCATTTGTCATCCTCGACACTAAGAAAATATGTCACGCAAAGCCACAACTCCACAAGTAACGCACACAGGCGCACTGTGTAACGAATATAACATTTTTGTCGTCTCTAAATCACATGACTTTTCCACTATAGCTGCCCTTAGAGACAGTCGTGCACACAAGCAAAAAACATGAGTAGCGGGAACAAAAGAAAAATGAAAAAGTGCCTTTCGACTGTCGCGATAAGGAGTGCATGGGCTTGTTCTCGTTGTTATTGTGACTACAGTGATGCTATACGGCTTTGCTGCTTTTTACCCCCGGATAACGCGTTTGAAACACTACGCTTTATGTTAGGGGAACCCGGGACCCAGTTAAGATATCATACCAGTTTTTTTTTTCGAAATTAATGGCGCAGAAAACGTTATCCCGATAGCGCTAACGGATGTCGAAGAGATATAAATGAATTAGATTTGTTTACGTATTTTTCTTTGGGAGAAAACGATTTTATTTGGATCAGGACATGATAGATGGTATTCTAATCGATATTTAACGTTCGTGTTGTAATTCGATGCTTGATTCGGCTCCAATGAGGCCAGGGAACCCTGTATGTATATTATGTTGTATTACTTATACATTTAATTTCTGTGTAGCGTAACAGGCTTGGAAATTATGTAGCTCAGATTCTGCTCTGACCTACATATTAAATACTTACTACATTTCTATAACTGTAATAAAAATAATGTTTAGCTTAACAAGAAAACAAACCCAGTTTTTTAGAAACAATTAAGTATTCAATACCTTATTTTCTTAATAAGCAGAAAACGCGTCACCCATTTTCAAAAGCAATCTAAAATGGCGCACAATTCCAAAATGAAAACAGCAAAAAAAATCCAATACACGACTTTTTAACTGCACAATTCCGAGAAAATTCTAAATTAGAATATCGAAAACTGCAAAAAAGGAAATAGAAACAAAAAAAAAAGCAAGGATTCAGATGTGCCTGGTATATTTACAGAGCTCATTGCGCGGAGCAACGGAGCGTGGTCTGCATAATGTATCGAACGGTGCGCGATTCCGGCAAAGCTTTGTCTGCGTTATTTACAACCGACCCGTGTATTCACGCGGAAATTGGATTTGTAAAATAAGACACTGTATAAATAATCTTTATCTAAAGCATATCTCAGCGGAGCCGTTTGCCGCCCAAGTTTCGCACCGTGAGCTCTGAGCTCTGATTCCCAGCGACCGTTTGTCAGATTACGAACAGAAATATCTGCGACGCTAATAGAGAGAATAAACGCTTCTTTATGTTCGAACTTGTTCTATGCTATATTCCGCACCGTACTACGAAATGCGGTGCGATTTTTTGCCGTGTCGCCGACCGTACTGTTACTTCAGGCTAGCCTCTCGTTTGGAAATAATCGCCGTCGCTTCAGTGCCCTGGTAGGGACAATGTATCGAAATTAATATCCGGGGACGAAGCGGGCGAACAATTTGTCCACCCGGAATGCGGATAATTAAACCGGCCTGCAGCCGTTTCCTAGCTTACATGAAGCTGAAAATATATAACGCCGTCTACACGGAATTTAGTTTGGTTGGAAAAGTGGACAGATGTCAGCCGAAAAAAAAAAGAAACAAGACAATATCAGCTACATAGAATATTCAGTTTTATGACAATTGCAGGCCATTGTGTTTAACTGGGGACACTTTAACAAAATACGTAATGGCAGATAAATAACGTTTTATATGACATCTGATATCCGCATTTAAAATTAAAATAATAGACCAGGTACCATTATTAACCTCTGTGCTGAAATAAATACCAAACTAACTGTCAGTGAAACCCATTTATTTAAATGAGAGTAGTTAACTTTTACACTGATAGCTGTAAAGGTACTTCTATTCAGTACGGTACCTAGTTAATAGTAGACTTGGACTTAACCAGTACCTTTTATAAAATGTGAAGCGATCACCTAATACATTTTTCATTAAAAATAGTTGGCTCGGAAAATGTAGAGGATGTGTTAAGATTAGTTAGGTACTAAAGTAAAAAATAAGAGCAGAATCACAGATTACAGATACTACACTCCATGTACTTACACGCGCTAATCACCTACCGAGCGCCGGGCAACCGGTAGCCCATAGCGCAGTGGGTTGTCAACAGCCCCGCGGCGCGCACGCACCTACGCATATTCACCAAAGATAACTTATTAAAACTATTTGACCGATTTCGAATATTCTCTACGTTAACAATCGGGAATTTAAAGAAGGGAAAAAAATATTAATCATTACATCAAAATAAAACACCTCTATGCAATTTTTTTTAACAATTCTTTTTTATATATTCCGTTAAAATAATTATAAATTCTGATACATTTTAAACATGTTTTATTTTATAACGTAGGTACCTTTACTAAAAATCCCTACTAACATCTTCGTCGACAGAGGCAGCCCTAGCAATCCGCAATATCCACGCGACTGCGCGATCTACAAAGCAAAACCCACTTTACGTTTGTAAGGTGAGGTACATTTTCGTTCGCAGCGTCTATTGACTTAAAAGTGTAGGCTATTATAGCAGTAGGTATTGAACATTTTGTATGGAGTGAGTTATCTGTCATCTGTGGCAGAATCTACGTCTCAAACTACACATTTATCACGATCCCTAATTAGAAAACAAAAAAAAGACACACAAATACTTAGCTGCTAGTCCAAACAGCGCATCACATACATTTTCCGGACGGCCATTTTAATCCATCGTCCGAAATCGCATCGTAAATCCGTAACGTCGATTAGGCCACTGTTTGTCCGGGCCGAGGCTAATAAATAGCAATGAACATCTTGACTGTGCGCGACGATACAATAATGCGATATAAGCCGCGATTTGCGATCCGTAATAGGCTTAATTTTTTATTAGTGAAGCACTTTTGTTGGCGATAGTAACTGATGATCGATCGAAAGCTGGTGCTTGGCGTTTATTTTTTTCTTTCTTTTTCTTTCTTGATCGAGTTTGTCGTGACAGCGAGAAGTTTGTCGTAGTTTTTGTCGACTGGACTGAATCTTTTCTTTATTTGTTTTGACTATGAAAATAAATGTGCTGTAAAACAAGATGTTTAGGTACAAAAACGGGTTTTATGTGAAAATGGGTGCTTTGAGATTGAAATAAAGGTACGGTATTAATATTCATAAGTTCGCTCGGAGTATTTTTATTCACTTACCTACACATTTTGTACATACATAAAATATTTTTGACTACCTACTTTATCAAATAACTAAAAATTACGTAACATAGGTAGGTCTACCTAAAATATTACATTCACATGTGATGGTTAAGTCTGATCTAATAAGGGGCGAGCCTATTGCCATCAAACGGGCGCAAATTCAGACTAGGTGGCTGCTACTGATAAATTCTTAATGGAAAAACACAATAACACTTTTCCCGAACTGGGAATCGAACCTGAGATGTTATGCTCAGCAGGTGGCACATGCAACCACTAGACCAACAAGGCTGCCCTCATAGAAATACAAAAAAAATAGTTTTCATATTTACTACAATGAATTTGGTTCACGTTTTATGCAGTGTAAATAAAGATTCTGCCAAGAACATCGTGCCAAGACCTGCCAGCTAGGCTCCATCGCGTGCCAATGCCAGATATAAACAAAGTACCTCAAAAATATTGCCAAGTTTAAAATTACATTTCAGAATTAAATAGCTTTCAAGTTTTTTTCTTTTCTTTTCCAAATAGGTCTTCGCTGCCAATACGTAAAGATATTTCCTTCACCATTTCTTTTTCTTTCCATCCTCTGCTAGACATATGTCTGACTGTCATTATCTGCCCAGCTATGTTGGGGTCGGCTTCCAGACTTACCGGGTGCAGCTAAACTCCAGTATTTAACATGGAGCGACTGCAGACCTCCACAACCCAGTTAGTCCTGTAACGACTGTCAAAGATCCACAAATGACAGCCAGGACCAACAGCTTAACGTGCTTTCAGAGGCACGGAGGAAACCCGGTATTTAAGGGTGGTCACCCACCCCAAGAACAACCTACGCAAGCACGGCTTAACCTAAAGATCGACCCGAGCGGCTGTTATTATTTAGCCACGAGCTCCTCAAGGTTCATCTCCTCAGGTATATGTCTGACTGTATGCCCTAGAAAAGCATACAAACAAGACCTAAGGCTATAGGCTCAGGTTATGATCAGACCAAGATGACATTAAAAAAGACTGACTTCCGAGTTGCAATAGAGAGAACTGTTTAAGGAAATTAACATCTTGACAGTACCTTGCCAATACATCTATGAAAACATCATGTACGTTAGGAAAAATCTGCATTTATTCAGTAAAAGAGGTGACAGACACCACTATAATACTAGAAATAGGGACCAACTCGTTCAGCCAGGTTTCAGGCTTGCTAAAGTAGATTCATCTTTCATGGGGTACTGTTTAAAATGTTACAATAAAATACCTCCTCACATTCTACAACTGAATGAGACGAAATTTAAATCTTGTATAAAACGCACACTATGTAGGCAAGCATATTATAATTTGGGGGATTACATTAATGATAAAAGTGCTTGGCTCAATGCTGGTCCTGCTCCACAACCATAGGCAAACTAACTGATTCCCAGGTTACGTTATTGTGGAAGCTGCAGAAGATTGTAAAATATCCTTGCATTGTATAGAATCCATTTCGTAGTATTATATAATTGCATAGCACATTTGTGTGAGTTCTATGTACTGTAAAGCCACTATTTACATTTGGTTGTCTTTTTTTTTTTTTTTGACTTGAATATGCCTTGGCGGCTGAGAGATTGTCATGCTCACTCAAATGTCTTGCTGATGGTGGCGGGTGTGTCGGGTCATTTAGCTCCCTTCAATATGGTCGAGTTGAATGGCGCCGATACATGCGTCATGTTCGTGAACGGGCGCTGTCAGTTGGGACTGGTCATCTCTTAGCTGCCATGGTTAATTTTAATTTCTTTTTTTTTTCTTACATTGTTGATTTAATCTTTTCTCTGGACGCTCTTAATGTGCTCGTCTTTCTACATCGTTCTCACATATATGTATAATCACACATGAATGATGTAACCAAGATTTTGTAACAATATTTGATTTAAAAAGAGTGTCCATGGAGTTTCTTGCCCGTTCTTCTCCATAGAGATCTACGCTAGGGAATGGGCAACTACAGTACTTTCCCAAGTTATTATGCCTTGTGACTGTGACTGTAGCTTTGATTTTATTTGTAATTTGACATTCAAAAGTGCCGTAATGGTCTAGTTGAAATAAATGCTTTGAGTTTGAGTTTTGAGTTTGAATATTTCTCCTTAGAGTTGACGGACTTACATCATTTTTAGGGTACCGGACCTCAAAAGGTAAAAGGAACCCTTATACGAGCACCTCGCAAATTGAAATGTATACCAAATACTGAGTTCTATAGTCCCGTGTATAAAAATCAAGGTAATGAGTCAACACGATAAAAAAGATATTATTTGCAAATTTAGATTTTCGCGAAAACTTGTAAGTACCTACTTAAATTTACCTTAATTTTATTCCGGCAGACACACTCCTGGGCCACTATCCACGCGTTGAACTTTATATTTCACAGTCTAATTTGTCACCGAAGAACGCGAACAACCCTTTTCTTCACCAAGTGCACAAAAGAAAGCCACTGACCACCCCTTAATCTAAAGCGTCCATCATTTGCCAGTGTTAAACAAATTTGTTAGGCGTCGCACTGTAAAAAGTTAATGATATGTGAAGAACCCTAGGAAATCCTCCTTTTAATTGTTAGTAAATTAAATGGCTCGTGTAGGGTCGGCTGTGAAATGAGATAGGACAAATTTTGATGCGGTCCGCCCGAGTACGTCCCTGGGTGAATTTATACATAGGTATATAAATTCACCCAGAGATGTACTCGTGCGGATCACGGATGTATTGAGGATTCTATCGTGGGCTTGTGATATTAATTTCGGATTAGGATACAGTTGATTTTGAAGGTAAATGAATTGGAAAGGGTTCATTTGTATCCTAATTTAAAACAAATAAATAGCTACGTACACCATTCAAAACCTTTATTAAATTAAATTCTAGACTTATTTGCAAAGATAAACTCAAATAACATGTAATGAAACACCTCTAAAACTAAGAAGCATCTTTACAATCCCCTAAAGTCCACATTCCACTTAAAACTGCACTAAGCAGGCTTTCAATAAACTTAAGTGTGAATATAAAAGCGACGTTATAGTCCCTGGTAGTGTTTACAGCCACCACTTACCATCTCTAATGGCCCATGTGCACTTTATTGTCTAAAATTGCATTTTCCCGTCGAAAATTCCGACACCTATTTTGTCTTTAGTACTTTTGCCTTTGTGACGGTACCTGGGTAAGTAAAAAAGTTGCCCCCAGATGCTCATTGAACGTCGTTATGTAGAAAAGTGTAGATTGTCGTATTGTATTAGCAGATTGGTTCGTAAAAGCGTTTTGGTGCGGAAATTTTATTATAGACGACGTGAACAACAGTGTTCTTTTAGAAAGAAAACCATTTTTGTTTTAGCTACATTTCTAACCGATCATGTTGACTCCAAAAACTTATTATCTTCGAAATCAAGTCGATGAAAGAAGTCATGCCTATAAAGGTTAGCTCTAGTCATATAGAATACTTATACAATATGTAAAGCAAAACGTATCTCAACGAAACGAGATACGAAATATTTTTTCCTTTAGACTCAAACGCCTACTAAAAAACGTCGGCAGCGCTTTCTAAAAGCCTGTTATTGAATAATAAAAGAGAGTGTTTTTCATTCCCTCTAACGGTGATTAAGATATACAATCGGGGTACAAAATGGAAATCTATCGGATTGCTTAAAGCCATCCCTTAGTTCACGTCGCACTTATCTCAGGGATTATCCCTAGCAATGACCGTCTCATGTATTTTACTTAGACCTAACGTACCAACCAATTGATGGGATGGGTCACAACCAAAGGTGACGATACTAATTATATTCTTTATCCATCCCTCCCAAATACCTTTATTTAATCACGCGGATTGAGGAAATTCTCTAAATTAAAAGCTTTTAATAATTTGCTCAGAAATTGAGAGAAAACGAATACATTTTTCATTTTGTCGGCCATTTTGCTTTTTTAAGGAAAAATGAACAGCCGTTGGGTAACAAATTAAAGCAATTTTAAATTTACGAATATTATAGAATACGTAGGGATAACTAGGTTTACATGACAAAAAAAGGCTAAAAAAGAAAAATCATATTGTATTGTTTTAAACAGTGGATTCAGTTGTGTACCAAAGCTGTTTGTATTTTATTTAATGGATATTAAATAAATTTTCGCCAATTTCCTTCTGCTTTTATTTAAATTCCGTTGAAATATTTACTTTAAAGCCTCGTGTCATATTGTAATTGTTCTTTAAATCCTTCGCGTTCCATCGGAAAAACAAACAGAAATAAATAAAAAGCCGTAACAAAAAATACACTTACAATAATTATTATTAAAAACGTGACGAAGCTTGAAACATAAAAAACACTCCATTTCGAAACGAACTTGAAGATTGCTAGATAAAAGAAATTCCATGTATGGCGGACACGAAAACAAATATAATGATGTCTGAACCAAAAAAGGTTGTCCTCGTAAAAAGTCGTCTGTACGAAATTCCGTTACGCTTTATCAACACTAATGGCTTGCAAATAGCTCCAGCAATCGTCTTACACTCTTATATCATTCCCAGCTCACCCGCTGCATTATTCAGTATTTTGCTTTTTAATATTCAGACGACATATTTGAGTCGCCTTTCAATTTTTTCCCGCGCCTCTCTCGTGTACCGCTGTGCGCGGAATTTTGAAAGCTACTTATTGATGTTCCTTGCTTAATCCCTACATATCACGCAGAAGACGGGTGGCACCATTTATTTTTTTATCGATACCGCTGTGGGCCCCTCTTGTTCTCCCGTTCCACTCATTTTTTATAACCTATAGACGTTGGATTTATCGTGGTTGATTTTCACCGATATCGATGAAGGCTCTATCGGGGCGGCGCTAGTAATTTATACGAGGAAGGAATGGATTCATAGCCGGACGGATTAAAAAGAAAATGAAAGCAAAATATATGGGTCTGTCGATCGAGCGCTGAAATAGCGAGCTGCAGGTTGGTTTAATTATCGGCATTCCTGCAGCAGAGCCGACAAATTGTTTATGTTGGATGGTGTACGTCGGACGATATTTCATTATTATAACCGCGATATCGAGATGGCATATGATACGACACGTATTTACGACACTATTTATAGCTGAACGATTAATTTGGTTGTGGTGATTATAATATTAAATCGTTTTAATATTATCGCTCATTTGTTATCGTTGAGTGACGAATGCATTGCTATGCTGCTAATATATTTATGGCATTATGTTTGCAGGAAGCTGTGAGCCACAAACGTTTCGGTATGGATAATATTTTATCCCCTGACAGAATATTGTAGACAAGACTTTTATTACTCAATATAAAAAACATAATAGAGTTATACACATTACTATACCACCGACATCAAAAGATAGAACTTTTTCAATACTAAATCCACTTGACAGCAGTATTTGCGATGTACTTTGCGATCGGCAATCCCATCGAACTCTTCAAAACAGTAATATCATCGAAACTTATAAAAGTGAAGCACTCAACTTTGCGGTCAGCTGACGCAGCGCTGATGGCGCCCATAGACAACGTTGGAGCGAGACTAATAGACAATCGAAGTTCTAGGCTATAGACAATCGTTGGGGCTAATATATACAGTTGTTGGTCCTGATTCTGCAACGCAAGCATTTTACAAGCGCCACTCTATTGCAAACAATAAAACTTCTTCACTAGATACGGCCCAAATAATAATATATTTACTTTCATGGGGTTTTCACAAAAACATTCTAGCAACGATTTACGTATATATGGTTTACATTAATGAATAATCCATCAAATTACGATGACACAGTTGATATCAACAAATTAAATTGAAATTACAAAAATATTTTATGTTTGGCATAATGAAACATTAACAATTGTGACTCAGTATATATTTAACAGTTTATGTACAGACACACCAAATTAATACAGAAAGAAATAAAGGAATAGAAAAATATGTACAAAGGATTTCTTAGGAAATAATCGTCTCTACTTATTTCTAGAGAAACTATTTCCAAAAATATTAAGAAAGAAAGAAAGAAAGAAAAATATTTATTTGACGTCAGTTTATAAAGCACACATACAATAATAAATAAAAAAGATACAAAACAATGAGTAGGACTTAGTAGAAATGTGCTGTGTGCCTCACGGCTGCGCCAAAAAGGTCCATTTCAGCATTCATGCCAGACAGGTAATGAAGCTGTCTGACGCTGGTCTTCCAATGAATCTTGAGAATAAAGAATAACAATAAAGTGAACTTATTGTGGTCTACTGCTGGTTTTTATTCACTTTCTTGCTTATTGTTATCCACCCACATGGTGGCAGCGGTGACTAAGGGATATCAATCAACGTTGCAATCAACATCCATCATTTGTATAGTTTCCGTGACAGTGCGAAAAGAAATGACACACACACATACTGACACGCTAATAATTATACAGGTAACAGATGTCCCTAACCGCGTAGTGACATATATCACGCAAAGAATTAGGTATCAATATCATATTGCATATAAAGCTTCCCTCTTGGTAATGCTGTATATTATGCCTTGGAAATATGACTAATTAGATGATAGGATGATGATGAAGACCAAACTCCGGGGCAGTAAATCTGCTGCCAAATGATAGCTAATGGAATCACTAGAATTAAATATTGCCTATACAATCTATACTTTAATAATATTTTATAGAAGTATTTATAAGTTTGTGTGTAGGGGGTAATCTCCGGAACGAATGATCCAAATCCAAAAACCTTTAACTGGCTGATAGCTACATTATTCGTGGGTGCTATAGGCTTTAATAGTAGATTATTGCATCGAGCACAAAGTAATTTATTATTGCACCGACTGCCTGATTTAACAGGCACGAGGGCAATATAAATTACTTAGGCGAGGTGCATAATCTGCTTTTCTTTCAACTATTACCTATAAGAATAGTAGATAAAAGAAACTCATATCAAACAGCTAAAATAGAAGTTTCTATAACACTGTCGGCTTTATTTAGAATGTTTTCCGGAGTTAATGTGTCGCTAGATGATTCCATTTTAATTCGAAGCCGAAGCACTCAAAATCAGATAGTATCACACTTTATCGTTTCCAAAAATATAGTCAAGCAAAATTAACAAAGTTCCCGCTAAATCACTTTTTAAAATTTCTTTCATTTTTAAATCAGAGTTAGCAGCAATCATTTTTTAAATTTGGAACAAGTAGGATAGAAACGAATAATACGTACGTAAAAAAAAAGTACTGATATCGGCTGGCTGAATAGAGCTAATCCATTGAGATTGGCACCTTTTGGTGCGATTAAAAAATAAACTGTACAATAATGAAATTTCATACTTTTTTTTTTGCTCTAGAGCATTAAAGACTCGCTTTGTACTGAGTTTTTACTGTGATTATGATGAAATTAAAGCATAGTTGGAAGAAAATTATATTTATATCATGCACATTTTCCAAGCTATAACATTTTTTGCGGAAGTACGAGTAGTATCAGATAAAAAAACATTTGATTCGAAAGAATCATAATAAAGAAACCGGGGATTAGTAAATGATGATGACACACACTCCAAGTCCACGTATATTTCCTTCAACACGGAATTGAGTATTTCTTAAAATATTAGATGACCCGAATGGCACAGCGGTACCGAGGCTGCCTTACGTTCTTAGGGTCCCGGGTTCGAATCCCGGTAGGGGCAAATGTTTCTGTTATGAGCATGGACATTTGTTTCCGAGTCATGGATGTTTATATGTATAATAAGTATGCATTTAAAAACAAAAAGTACACATGTAGTTTATCAACTGTCTGGTGACCACGACACAAGCCTTGCTTAGTGTGGCAGTAGATGGTGCTGTGTGTAACGTCCAGCAATATTTATTTATTTAAAAAAATGTCTTTGAACGTCTACAAAATTACAGGAAACGCCCACCAATAACTTACAAATATTTCCTAACAAAGGCGACACTTCCAGCATCCATTACCCATTTATAAATCAGCGTTGAGTCCATTCCGGCGGATTGCCTGCAGTAACGGTTGCACTTATTGCCGATTCTCCTCTCAACCCCCGACCCTTGAACACTTCGTCCTGTGACCATCCCCTGTCCCCTCCCTCCCCTGGAACCTCCCCTAGCCCATCGTTAACATGGCCACTTCATTTGTTCGAAGGCCGATGAACTTAGCGAGTAATAAAGTACCTTGTAAATGGATTTCAAGGTATGAAAACAAAAGATGTTTTCCCTAGGATGTTGTTTATCGGTTTTTTTGTCGGTGGAAAGTTTTCACCGATAATTAAATCGCTTCTTAGCTGCTCCATATTTTTTCCTAAAAAAAAAACTGAAATTTAATTTTAAAATTCGTCTTAAAAACATACTAATAATAGTTAAAACAGCTTCACAAAATAAATAGAATGGAAAAGTTAAACATGTAACCTGAAGGAAAATGACAACACAATTATATTGAAACCGAATCTATTTTTGTTATAAACGGAAAAATATAAAAGGACCCGATCTTTTTGTTCGGCTTAGTGTACTTTGATGTGCTTATTAATTTGTACGAGAATAAGCATCTTTCCTTACCTACCTTTCACTTACCCAATTAAACACCTACTGGGGTAACCAATATAATTTTTTCCCCTATAATTGGGCAATTTTTCCATTCTAGCTGTTGCCACTCAAGTAAATATGGCCAATTACCCGGAGCCACCCATTTCACGCTACTTACGTTTAGATGACGGTTAATTTTAAGAAAATTCATGTTAAATTGTTTAGTTGATCGATAAGTAATTATAGAGAGGGTAGATTTTGGGGAAGCTTTTGGCTAACATTTTGTTTATCAAGCTACTGGGAAATTCTCAAACAAGTCAATAGAAAATCACATTCTAACTAACAAAAAAAAAATACTTTCTCTATCACAACCCCAATTGTGCCAACAACCAATAGATTAAAAGCTAAGAAGAAAAAATAAAGAAATCCATTAAAACTCAGTCCCCGTAACTATCGAATTAGTCTTCAACATTTTGGCACCGGCTCTAACTGAGACAAATAGTCTAACAGTTTTTATTCAACAGCCAGAAACCCGTCGGATTCAGACGTAGAACTAATTACATTATCATTAGATTCGGCACACTGGGCCGTTCAGTTATGGCAACCCTTTTGGCCCGGGATGAAATATTCGGGCACACTGTGCACGGTGATAGCTCTGCCTCGTTTTGTTAGGGTTGATCGTATTGAAATTGCGGGAGTTATTACAGGGTTGGAGATTAATAAACGAGATTGGGTTTAGTGGGTGAAGTTTTGAGAATCAGAATTTCAAATTTTGAGAGCTGTAATAATTGTTGAGATGCGTGTAAAGCTTCGGAATTGAAGGGACTAGAGCAACTTGTAAAATGTTACTAACATAGTAAAAGAATCAATTTGTTAGCTACACACATTTCCTTTCCTTATAACTAGGATTCAGAGTTTTTATGCCACCCAATGGGCCTCTGACTTGGCTGTGCATGCCGTCGAAAAATATCACGATGTTTTCCTTCACCGAAGCAAATAATAATTATACAGAAAAAACAGGCCCTGACTTTGGTTCGAATTCATCATAGCTTGTCACATCACTAGTCTCTCACTCCTTGTTAATGAAAATATACTTGCTTTATCTGATACTAAATCTATATGAGCAGTCTTTTATGTCGTACAGAAATTCAACATCTCAATAAATAAAAGTTTACAAGCACGCCTTACGAAAACTACTTATTACGTATTCCTAAACAATTTACTTCTAAATTACATAGCAAGTTTTATGTCTCCATTCATTGAACACAGATCAATATGCATCAAACCTCTTTTCATTACAACAAGATCAGAACGTACAATTTTGTAATAGTAACGTGGTCTTGCTCAACCGTACGTGGCTCGAATAACAATACAAACTAACAATTTCCTTTCGTATACAATTTAGAATCAAATCTCTGGTCTGCTTTTTACTCCTAAATACAAAATTACATCGTACCCAGACGCATAAAATAGGAACGCAAAGGAAATATTGTCTAAGTTTTGGCGACCCTAGCTCGAAAAGGAATTGTGATTCTATTTACAGTATTCACTTGTTTCTCGCAGTTTTATGGATGTAATAACAATTTGTTTAAGTTTGTTGTACTACACAATTGGTTGTGTGCTCTAGAGTTTATAGGTTTTTATATTCTTATTTCCAAGCGCACAGCTGTTTCTACATAAATATTGAGTGAATTCGTTATATTCTCATAATCAAATTCACCCCAGGGTACAACTAGACAGTTTCCAAAGTCGATTTACTGAAACTGAAATTGTTTTTACGAAAATTTCATCAGCTCCACCACGGTTTAGACAATCACTTTTCTTCTACTTATTCAATTCACTACGAAATCTTACACAAAGTTTGCACACAATCGTCGGAACAAATTAACTTTTTTATTTCAATTGTTTGTAGCAAACGAGATTGTGCAGTCTGGACGCGCATGTAAACTCAACATCGACGGATAGACGCAGCAATTTCCTTGCCAAATCGAGTGTGAACGAGAAACCACCAGTTTAGAGCGGTTTCCCTGCGCTTTTTTTCTAATACATGGACCGGTTGTTTACAACTGCCGGGGAGAAAAACATTAAAAATACACGAGAACAGCGTGTTTTGGTTTTAGCTTGAATATTTGTGTGTTGAAATTTTTGCCAGTTCGGTTTTATTTTGCAGGTAAATACTGCGTTTTATTTTATGTGAAAGCTCCAGCATGGTCGTTCGTACGAGTATTGTACAATTCGAGCATATACAAGTCAAGTTGGGGACCAATTAAATTTTATAGCATCAAATAAATTAAATGCAACAAAAATATTTGGAAACATAAATTTTACTGGAATTAAACTCGAAACGCGGGGTGAGCATTGGAATACAAAATCTTTAAAATAAAATCAAGCCTAAATTCACTCAAAATAAAAAGCGGGATGAAACCCCCAAAATCCCCGCACATGACCGGAGGTTAAAAGACAAGTGGGTTGAAGACACGATAACGCCGACGGCGGGGGGGTTGAAATCTAATTTGCAAATGCATTTCCTGCCTTTCAAGCTGCAGTGACGTGTTCCCGCTTTACATTTTTAAACAGAGCAGACAGATTCGAGCGTTCCGACTGTTTTCGGGTTGATAAAACATTGTATTGGGGGATCTTTTGGGCCGACACCGCTTTGGAGGGTTAGACTGTATGGAGATGGAAATTATGCTGTATTGGTAAAAGCTCTTTTACATGTTTTGATATTATTTTATACTTTGATGTTCAAAGCAACAAAGGGATTCATTTTGAAATGGACTAGTTATGAGAACTCATGGTTCCGAAATATGTTATGCCTAATATCATATGAAGATCTTCGGCATGTCGGTCATTGGACATGCATCATTCTTGCAAACAAATGTAACAAATTTTTGAATATCACATACAGAATACACAACGATAATTGATGCCAAATGCACGTTATTTAACTTTCTTTCTCCTAAGATAAAGGATATGAAGGTACAAGAAGACCACTGCCTCAAAACATCGTCTATTACCTTCTATACAATCTCAATCTTATAGTAGTCTTAACACTATCACATCACATAACCGAGACGAAACATCTTGGTAACAAAAGAGACCTCAAAGTTTGTTTCGGTGTCGGAGTCATTTAATAATAAACACCTACCTCATTTGAATTTCTGTCAAATTTAGACGTGACAACGTCTTGTAAATCGATGAACACCGGTTGCACGCACAAAAAAAGTGTCACAACGCTCCGATCCGGCGATCAGCGTCCAACCCAAACCCTTCGACCTAGAAATCTGAAATTTTGCGTTGTGGTTTCCTTTACAATGTAAACTGAGGCGTATGGAAGAATTTTTCGAAATTCAACCTCTAAGAACCTCAAAATAGACGATGAAAATTGGTATGAAAATCCGTCAGTTTTAAAGAACCCTGAACACAATATTTTAAGATCCTATCTTAAAATATTGTGTTCAGGCTGACGACTGAAAATTAATTTTCATCCCCCCATCTCGGAGTATTTTTGCTCTTCGATATCTGAGTGCAAAAGCCGTTTTTATCGTCTTGAGGGTAAAGTAAATTTGAATTTAGAACATCGTGTGCACTAAGCATGTGAATTAAAAACATCATTAAACCTATTTACTTGTACCTCTATGATGCCGAATTTATCATACATTTTTTTATAATTTTTTAAGAACTCAGACTCGGAACCTCCTTGGTGTACTTTTTTTCGCGATTTTCTTTTCACGTCATATTGTTAACACCTTAGGTTAAAAACAATAATTAATCCAACTTGAAAACAAGTGAAAAACCTAAAATGACCACATTATCCAGCGACGAGGCAGTTTATTTGACGCGGACAGAATTAACTGAATTTGTTAATAACGCGCATTTTTTTTTGCATTTATTCATTTCCTCGCTGAGGTGGGATGAAAAGTTACGCATAACTGTAATTGTTGTTTGTTGCACTCGAGTGCAAAGATTTTTCACCTCGTGCTCTTTTGATTCCCTCGCTAACGCTCAAGATTCTATTGTTTTAGAATCTTTCGCTTGCTCGGTCATCAAAATTGAGCACGCGGTTAAAAAACAACTTTGCTCTCTTGTATAACAAATAACTATTATACGTGTCTAAACGTTTTTGATATTTTTATCCCCAAAGGCTAAAAAAGGGGGTAAAAAGGGGATGTGTTAAAATCAATAATATCATGAAAAATTACGTAAAATTATCGTCCGTAAACTGACTTTGTAGACAACTATTTCTTTAAATAAGTTAGATAAAAACAGTTTGTGGTACCTAGATGTATTGGTGACTGTATAGACCAAGTAAGCTTTTACAAAAGTAATAACACACCAATAACATCTTTTAAGAAAAACTGATCATTCCATCAGAATCGATCGCTGACAACAAGTACAGACAACTCCATACATTGGGCCTACAGTCGCCACCGGCATCCCGCGGTCCGCCGATTGGCGGAATTTCACCAGAGCTCACGGTCCATTGCCGTCGGAAATTACGTTGCGTAGAAAACCCCGACCCTTTAGCGGGCATGTATTGTGTGTATCGATGCCGACGCTTTTTAAAAAATTGATTGAAATGAAACGTTTGTTTGCGCAGAATTCGCGCTTGTGAAATTATATTTTTCGGAACGGAAATATGTTTTAAGATTTTCTTTATAGTGATTCCATGTTTTTTTCTCAACAGAGTAGCTTTTAGCAAAACAGAAAGTCAGTAGCGTTGGACCACAAGTCTAAAACCAGTGGCAGATCCCATCAAAGCGTTTCAGATTTCTATAACATTTTTTATTAAGATTGGCATACGCTTTTCATTGTTTACATCTCTATCAGTATTACTGTTCTTAAAATTTCATAGTTAGTCTAGACCCAGCTAAACGTAAATCTACGCCAACATAGACACTTAAACATTTACTACCTGGTCAAGTGGTCACAAGCGTAACTGCTGACTATGTGGGCCTGGATTCGATTATCGGGTCGGGCAAAACGTTATTGGGTTTTCCCATTAGCAATTTCTCAGTAGCAGCCACAGATCGTGCCTGGTTGATGGCAATAAGCTCACCCCCATTTACATGGAACTTAAACATAACTGGCAAAATATAGGTGTAGGTAGTACTAAGTACAACTTTGCCTAACACTTCGATTGCAGGCTCTGAAGTTATGTATGCTTATAAACACTTACCGCAACGAACCACTAACTAACTCACCATCTCTCACAACATCAAACCTCAACAATCCTTCAATCAATTACCACGCCAGAACTAGTCCACTAATCTCCGAAGTATATCAACCCAACACTAAACTTTTCAATTACCGTTCGCGACAAAAGTATATAAGTTGCAAGATCGACTCTGTATGGTCGGTGCACGCATCAGAAAGGCAACTTTTGACACACCCCGAAGCTCTGGAACTTTTACATTAGGGATGAAAGTTTCTTAGAGTTATTCTCTCACTACAGCGGAGTGTTAACGCAACGAACGAATCTTGCTAAGAACTAAACACAGCTGAGAGCAAGCTTTAGTTAAGTGTTTATGAGATTTCATATTTTTTATGTTTTTTTTTATTCTCATTGTCGCACGTAGAATAAATAGATTTGTTATGTACACCATTTGAATCTAAACTAATCTTATTAATTTTATTTTGATATGTAGATGTCTATACTATACAATATAATTAAGAGGAAAGATTTGACTCTTTTGTTTGTGTGTTTGTTACGATTTAACTCAAGAACTACTCAATCGATTTTAAAAATTCTTTCACCATCAGAAAGCTACATCTTTATCGAGTAATATAAGTTAAAAATTAAATTGATATCATGCAAATTAGCCGAGCTATCACAATTTTCTCGGACATAGTCGCGTGCGAAGTACGTACCAGTTAGAGATGTACTATGAATGTAGAAATACACCCCATTGACGACCTGAATGGCGTAGTGGTAGTGACGCTGCGTTCGTTCGTGCGGGTTCGAATCCCGGTAGGAGCAAATATTTGTGTGATGAGCATGGAAATTTGTTTCCGAGTCATGGATGTTTATATGAATAATAAGTACTCGTATGTATTTACAAACAAAAAAGTATGTACATGTAGTATATCAACTATCTAGTGTCCACAACACAAGCTTTGCTTAGTGCGGCACTAGGTGGCGCTGTGTGTTAATGTCCAGCGATATTTGATGTTGTTTGTTTTTTATTTATTTAAATGTGTGTGGTGTAATTTTGCATGGGTATTTCTAACAAACGATCTCAAAATAACACCTGCCTAGCCAGTTGGCTTCCAGTCTAACCGGGTGCAGCTGAATACCAGTATTTTACATGGAGCAACTGCCAAACTGTCGTCCACAACCCAGATAGGACTGGGTAATACGATACCCCTCGGTAATATTCATCAGCAGCGTTTGATTGACTTGTAACATAAGTACAAGTTAGTATTATAATTTGTTACTGGTTGTCAGACTTTGGAACCACGCTTTACACATCCACAAAGACAGCCGGGACCAAAGGCTTAACGATACTTTCCGAGGCATGGGCTCTTTCAGATGCCTCCTTGATTTTCTTTCTTTTTTTTTATCGGTTAGGTTAATACCTTAACTGCGTCAGAGCTTTTATGCCATTTTTTCAACCCCGCAACTGTCTGGCCGTTTGAGTACTATAAGCGATTTACCCGAATGTCCTTTCTTTGGTATTCTTCGTCGCTTCGTTGAGTTCCTTGTGTTATAAGTCGAGCTACACGATAGCTGACAAATGCTTGCACTGACTGGACAGGTTCACTCAAATTTGTGTTGTTCTTTCTCCAAAAGACCATCTCAGACACTTATATCTGCATGATCCACATGTGAATTGAGCTAGATTATGTCTGGACTTCAAAAGAGACTATGACCTCTGAGTTTGTTTCGGCTGTTTCTTCTCAGAGTAGTCAGGTACGAAACACCGGCTCCATCTAGTTTAAGAATAATGACGTATAATTTGTTCGTGAAAACCTACTTACCAAATAAACATCGTTTATCATTTATCATGGGCCTCTGACTTGGCTTTACATATCCTCCTCGATGAACATACGTTTTGTATACATTTTTTATGTACACCTACAGTTTCTTCATACTTTTTTTCAGCATTTTAGTCCGTAAATATCATTCGTAGACATTTGATTGACATTTCTATTCCTGTACTGTAAATGTCAACTTGTTTTTAAGGTGATACTCTCGGAATTCCGCTTAAATAATTTCACAAATATTTATCTTCTGGATAAGTAGTAGGCGGTTGTCGGAATAAGACGTAAATAAAATATAAGTTTAGAGTCCATTGAGAACACTGAGTTACTCCATAATTACTTTTATGATACAGTTTGGGAAAACGAAAGTTTATGAAATGTTTTGGGAAATTTCACTTTTGTGATCAAATGTTGTTCCAAGCTAGCCCTTGTTTTATCGTTCATTCCTACCATGTAGGTAGTAAGTTTACAATTAAGGCGCTTAGACGAGCTAAATTAGCAACTCTATTTGTGGTGGTTCAAACTTCGTTTGAAATGCTGTTAGAATAAAGTTCTAATCAGCTTGCACTACAAAGTGGTTGTTACGTCAGCCACTGCGGGCCAAATAGCACGAAATGAGTGGTTTCGATCGATTTACAAAGAACTATAGATTGGATTAAACTTCTGAAACAGTATCATGCTTGCAGAATGATTTGCCAAAAAATCAGAATGATCGCATGCATATTAGTACGTTTTTTATTGTTTGAAAGATATTTTTAGAGATAAGTTCGTGATTTCTTTTTATCGAGCCAAATTAATTGTATAATGTTTTCCAAACAGTATCATGCTAGCATATATCCTGAAGAATATCATGTATTTTTCTGGTCTTGTTGTTGACAAAAGATATTGTACCATTCCTGAGAAGTACTGATGAATATAACCTCACCTCAAAACACTTTATATTCCCTTAAAAGGCGTAGTCGACGGAGCTCCGCTATGCGAGGCCCCTAGTTCTGTCTGCAGGGTTTAAAGGAACCTAACTAACCTAACGTGGGGGTGCCCCAAGTCCCGATTGTGGGGTTAGAGATACTTCCGTCGCATGCATTTCACAATATTACGGTTTCACTTCGATAGATTACAATCTAACAAAAAATAAGGCGTATATATTATGAGAGTTTGCAATCTCGCTAGAGACATTACAATGCAACGTGTTTGACAATAGTATTAGTAGTATAATTTTACGGTGACATATTCATGACATCACGCCTGTGAAAGGTTAAGCAGAGTTTCGTCTAATAGTACTACACCAACATTTCGCCAGTATTGTTTTGAAGTCCGATGCAATAGGGGACGACCCTATTGCCTGACGGTACTTGGTTGATACCAGGTACACATTCAGACTCCGTGACTGCTAATCATATCAAATCATGATGAATTGATTTAAGTTTTTATTGAAAACTAGCGGACGTCACGCGGTTTCACCCTCGTAGTTCCCGTTCCCGTGGGACTACGGGGATAAAATCTAGCCTATGTTACTCAAAATGAATATAGCTTTCCAACGGTGAAAGAATTATACAAATCGGTCCCGTAGTTTTTGAGTTTATGCGTTAAAAACATGCAAACATACAATTTTTTCCGCTAGCCTATTCTTTGCCTACTTTTTGGCATGAGAAATTTTAAGGTCACATCCACTAAACTGTTAGTTATGCCTACAATAACGTTAAGCGTCAACCAAAAGTATCCAAAGAAGGTAATAAGTCGAAAATCCCCCAGTAAGAACAAAAATACAGTTTCAACTTTCAATCCGATTCAAATATCTAGATAAACCGAAAACTTGAAGTCAATGTCGACGTTAACTTGCAAAAATATTACAAAAAGACCCGAAGAAACCTATCTTACGTTGCTTTAGGGTTATTGGCAATCTGAATTTTGGCACCGGGACCTTTATTATGAGCAAAGTTTGGCACCAATCAATACGTAGCCTAATTTAGTTTAAAAGCTCTATTATGTGTCAAATTGATGTCCTTTAAATTGCGAAGTTTGATAGTAAATGTTAGAAATGAAATAGATTACAAAATGTAGTAAAGTTTAAAAAAATATCACACTGATTTGCAGCAGTGAACAAATATTGTTATTTTTATTTAAAGCAGGTAAACAATTTTATAATCGGGTGTTAGTTTTGCACACTTTAGTTTGATAAAACATTTTTAGTTGTCATTGGCTCTTGTGCTTTTTTATTGCATTTTCGCATTTTTATTATGTTGTATCAATTTATCCAGAACTTTCTGGCGACCAAGATGGAATGCACTAATGAATCGTTACAAACTGAAGCTTACTTATGTATTGTGAGTGATAAAAACTTGGCACTTGGCTTGCAATACTTAATGGAGCATATTATCCATAATCATTGTATCCTAGCTCACAGTCACATCATAACTTCGAATACTAATGAGTTTGTTTGCTATTTTCCAGGTAAGGAATAACCTCCCATTTCCAGCACGTAAGTTACTTTAGAATGGTAATGAAGACAATGGGGCCATTCTCGTTTGTCTAGTCTGGAATAGACTAGGTAGTCGTAAAATAAACGAGGGAACTGTAGGAATAAGATGTTGACTACATTTACTTGAGATTAAGAGATTTTTTGCAAGTATTAATACTGTTCTTGTAACACGATTAGGAATTAAATGGCATGATAGAAATGTTTCGAACATAAATCAGGTTCAGTTGCCAGTATATCTGGCAACTTGCAACCCGTCATTCTTAAACCAAGTGTTAATTTCTTAACTCATACAATGGTGTCGATTCTGTTGTGCACAAACTTAACCTAAATATTGCTATTGCTATCTCTGAATAAAAGGCAGTGCGCGAAAAAGACGGCTATAGCTATGAACTAAGTTAGAGATGTCAAACTAGTTTACGCCTTGCCCTTCACCGTGTTTTTAGTCGATACATGTTTTTACGTGCACCCTTCATTTGTATGGAATATTAGTTCCAATTAAATTTGACAGCTCTAAATTTCATCCATCTCTTTCTCGTTTTATTAAAGAGAAAAAGATAGCAAGAGCCTAAATTAAGTTTAGTTTGTGTACAACAGAATCGACACAAGTTTCGAATAAAAAAACTATACCTCTAATCATTATCCAGATTTTCGCTAACTAACGCATCTCAAAGACTTCATCATCAGCCTATAATGTTCCCACTGCTGGAACACGGCCTCCTCTCAATGAGAGGGAAAGGGCTATAATCAACCACGCGGGCCCAGTGCGGATTGGTAGATGTCACATGTCTTCGAATTTTTGGTTCTAGGACATGCCGGTTTCCTCACGATGTTTTCCTTCACCGTTTTTTAGAGCAGCGGTGATGAAATAAATTACACAAAGTAATGCGCCTGTCTGGGTTCGAACCCACGACTTACTGTTCGTAAGTCGGGGCCGCCACCACTGGGCCACCGCTGCTCTCAGACCTGTTGATCTCAAAGACTTACCCCATGTAATTTCTGACGGATTCTATCGATCGAAGCACGACAACTAATCTCCAAATACTTACAACTTCTTTGTGCCCACCCCTAGTCACCACCACAGCAATAAAGGCCCACCACTTTCATCTTCACAAATACACAGACACACAATAATTCGGGGTCATTATGGCCCTCTATGTTACGAAATCCGTTTTATCGATACAATAAAACATCCTTAGCGGTGAGTCGAGCACTCGACTTATATTAATGTACTGGGAATCGATACCGAAGCCTCTCATCTCGATACTCGATAGACCCTTGAATTCGTCAACAAGTTTCGAATGCTGGTTCTACACGTGCTGGCTGGCCATCGGTGCAAGATATTTGTGGATCGTGTGTACTTGGTTTATAGGCGTTCGATTTGCTTTGATGTGGTAGAAAGGTACTTCATAATTATTGGTGGGCAATCATTTTGGTTGTGAATTGTTGAGAACAAAATAAGATTTTAATGAGCAATAGAGTGCCTTTGGTCTAGTGGTTGGAAGCGTCACTGCTGAGCATATCGTCATGCGTTTGATTCCAGGGTCGTGTGAATTGTTATTGGGTTTTCCATCAAGAAAATTTCTGTGACCGGTTGACCAATACCAAGGAACCTTCTAGTTACCGAGATTGGAGATCAGTTTTAATGTCATAACTATACTTTAAATGGAGGTATCATGCCTCTTGCACTAGTCAATGCATCCACCGGCACAATTTCTTGATTAAGTTTTGCCGTAAGACGTGAATTTTCACCCCAAATAAAAAGTCGATTCCCAGCAATAATTTAAAAGGCTTGAAGGGTTAATTTTGCACGTGCATTATATAAAATTAATAAAACGTTTGATTTTAATTACATGGGCTACTCTGGTGTCCTTAAGCGAAGTTCTACTACACAAAAATGTCATACAAAAAGCACTTAACATACTCCTAAACATGTCTAGATAATCATCGCGTGCCACCCACTTCCCCAATGCCATTTGCAACGCTGTCATTGATCACGGGCCCTCCAATAACCGTAATAGCATCCGTGCTTGTTCCTTATCGGTCAAGATTATACTTTATACCGTCCCAGTAGACCCCCTAATGTGGTTTGATATATTACTTTATTTGTCAAATATCAATAACGGCGGATCTCGGCCCACTTTGCGGGACGATCCCGCTGAATATGAAATGTATGACTTTGTACGACTTAGGCTGTGTGCTCGCGGACTTATGTATATTGTGTTTATATTTTGTGGTCTGGTTTTATGGAGGTTTTTGGTTAGGAGAAAAATGGGGCAGGGAAGTAACTCGCTAAAAGCGATTGATTATTATCCGTCTACGAACTTGTTAGTTTTAGCGAATCTTGCCAGTTCCATTTACTTAGACATAAATTTGTTTGTTTACAATGTAAAATTGACTCCTCCTATTGTTCAAGTTGGTTAAATTGGTAGCCTGTGTTACCCGAGCTATAATAACAAATCGATTGACGCCTAAATCGAATGAATAGTTTAGGCGCACAGAGGAATATACCGTAAACACAAATATACATTGACTACTAAAATCATAACCTCAAAATAAATCAATAAATATTGCTGGACATTACACACAGCGCCATCTAGTGCCACACTGAGCAAGGCTCGTGTCGTGGTCACCAAACAGTTGATAAACATCCATGACTTGGAAACAAATGTCCATGCTCATCACACAAACATTTGTTCCTACCGGGATTCGAACCCGGGACCCTAAGGACGTAAGGCAGCCTCACTACCGCTGCGCCATTCGGATCGTCAAACCTTCCTTTTGGCTTCGCCGTAGTCTGTGGTAAAAACTGGCAAAAAGAGGCATTTTTTTAAATAAATAGTAGAGTTTTTAAAGCCGATTTTTACAGAGAACATACTAGTTTAATTAGCTAACTGTATGTAATACAAATTTATTGTTCATGACACTTGTAATAACCATAATAAACACTACAGAAAATGGAAGATAGGCTCTTCTATTACAGTTACTGCATTTGACTGTTTAATTTTCAACACAATGGAACTAGAAATTACATTCTGCTAGCTTAAATACCACTATAGCTACATTTCTAGTTACAAAATTGGATCAGCCGCCATTTATAAAATGTATTCAGTGAATCGCCATTATAAAGCTTAGTTTAGACCAGTGGTTCCCAACCTTACTTAGGCCAGGGACCACCTTGGTATGTTCATTGTTAACAGGGACCGTATGGTCCTAGATAAACATGGACACCGACAGGATTATAACTAGGGGAGTGAATCTTTAACTCACACTATACGAAAATTAGACTAAAGTGATCGAATTGAGCTCGAAAAATTTAGCAATCATTTAGTAATTTTGCCTCTGGTAGGTTCAATTAGGTTGGGTTGAGCTTGCATCTTTTGTGTTAATAAAAAGAACAAATAAATTTTAATCTTTTGCGGACCGTAGTCGAGGCTCCTGCGGACCACCAGTGGTCCGCGGACCACAGGTTGGGAGCCAGTGGTTTAGACGATATTATTATGTAATATCCGAATTTCGAAGTTCTGTATGAACTAGAAACTAAACCAGTTATCTTAACTCTTGTCATATTATAACTATGTTGAACATAGTTTGACGTCTTTAATTTATAAAAGCAGCTGTTCTGGGCGATTGCTATTTTTGAAAGTTTGAAGGCTGGTGTCCGTTCAATCTTCAGTCAATGTTCTATTAGTTTTTAGTCGTCCTTCGTCGAAGCTTGGTAGTCCTGCATCAGTCTCTACGTACCAAAACTTTGAGAATTAATTTAATTTAACGTTACATAAGTGATTAAGTTACTAAGATGGATATGTCGTGTCCTGATCTTAAAACGGATCACTTTATGATATGGCCGATGATTTATTATACATAAAGGGTGTAAAACACCTATTCAGGAAGCCGAAAGGCACTTGTTTTCCCCATCATTGCGATATTTTTTTTGTTCTACAACATACCTACTAAACCTTCTAGTTACAGAGATATGGGCGGTCAAAGTTACAACATTTTGACAAGTTTTTTTTAGTTTATATTTTTTTTAAGATTTTGGCTTTTAACACCTCCACGACCCCCTTACTATTCAATCCATGCATCAGCACAATGTTTTAAGTGCGGTACATTTAGTTCTATAACAAAACATGATTTATAACCTCAAAAAAAAAGTTGTTTCCCAACAATAATTTTTGCGTAAAGTTACTTAGTTTGATGTACAGAATGCTTGGTTAACGGCTTTGTGATGAGGTGGTTTACATCCTGTATAACCTACCACATCATGAAGTAAACAATTCTAAGATCTGGCCACAACGGATACATAATGTACAAATAAAGAATAGAATGGTTATAGAATCAACAATTACTGAAGCGAAAATTTCTTAAGGCGCTTTAAGCAGATTTTGGGTGAACATACATCATGGAACTAGCGTGACCGTCCGCTTCGTAGCACTCGTAGCCGATCCGCTACGGCGTAGCACCACTTAAGCGTGAGGGGCACAACCCGTAGCAGATATAAATGACTTTTTCATTTTTATCGGGAGTCCCCAAAGACTGCCCTGCATGTTTTCCTCCAATACCGATGACCTTTTTTAAAACAAATGCAAACAAAACATTTTTGTCATCAAGTCTTTGCTTAACCACTCATAAAAATATGTCCCAAATTGCTTCCCAATCCTACTTACCCATGTCCTCAAGTACGGAAGCCACTCCATCGGCTTATGTCGTTCCCCTAGTTTGAAACAACTGAGTAAGTGAGTAGCTCAGTCCTTACCGCTTGGCCATGACCTGCACGATCAAATGACACAAATGTGGGCGACTGCGTTGACAACAAATGCAAGATATTGCTTAAAACATCAAAATTGAACGTCGTGTTTACAAAGTCAAAGTTATGTGTCTATGCTATTAATGGCTAAGGATTTCTCATGAGGAGGTGATCCTGGCTACAGGATCAAGTCTAATCAATCTCTGTCATAAAAATGTATTGTCAACAAAACCCAAGCTGTATGCAAAAATTCAGCTCAATCTGTCGGGGGGACTGGTTTGTAATTCAGTTGCAAAATTTGACCACATTTGGCAATAATAACTAACATACTTAGTCATAGTCACTAACGAATAAGACAAGTAAATTAAAAGCTTATAAAATCTCTCTCTCGCTTTTTTTAGGCAGTCGTGTACCAAGTAACGTGTCGCGCGATGTCAGTCGTATCGCCTAAAGCCCTGAACGGGGCATCATGGGGTTCCCCTAGCTCAGTACTTATTACTGGTTGTATTCAGCTGGCTCGCACTCCATTGACGGATTAACATCGTAATTGCGTCATTGCGTGATGATTTCAATGTAATTGAATGCAGGACAGCCACAAAGGACAGCGGTGTCCCGGTTTTTGATGTAGGGTTGTCGCGAATAGAGTGCCGGTTGACTGTCGTATTTTTAATTTGTCGTCTTATTTTTTTAAGTGACTCCTTGAGACCAGAGCAGTTTTTAAGTACCTAAACAAAAAAATATGAAACTCGCGTAACCGTCACGTACGCTTTTCGTGAGATATTTTTTTTCCGTATACTAGTTTTCACTTATATTGGCAGTCCCCAAATACTGCCCCACGTGTTTTTTTTTCCAGTATTATTAAAATAACGAATAATATCATGGTAAGTGTAGTAGGTTTTGTTTTAGAGGGTGAGGTTACTGGACATAAGCAGTTTGTAATTATCTTTATATGTTGGTATTTCTGAAATTTCAATACTTAGAAAAATCTCGCTGCTATGCAAAGTGGTCTTTAAAAATATCTATTTATCTTTTCGAATTACTCGTGATAGTCCAAACAGTATTATTTTTCCTTTAACATAAGTAATAACTTATCGATGACTATATCCCACATAACAACAAGGAATCTTTTTGAATACCACCGACCTCCACACAAACTTGTCAGCAATTGTTCAGCCAAAAAAATAAATTGTGCGTATTTTTCCTGTAACAATTTATCTATACACTTTTCTGGTTGCTAACGACTAACTTTTACAACTGAATTATTGTGTTGTTAATACGTTATTATGATTTTTGTTTCGAAGTTTCCCTGGTAACGTACATGTTTATAATTTCTTAAATGTTTCGTTGTTTTTTTTTACTAAAATCTTTAACTTATGTCATTATAAAACTTTTTTTGTCAGTCTTTTCGTCTAAAGCACTGGTTCCCAACCTGTGGTCCGCGGACCACCGGTGGTCCGCAGAAGCCTCATACATGGTCCGCGAAAGGTTTAAAAATGTTATTGGTACTTTTTGATTTCCACAGTAGATTCAAGCTCAACCCAACCTAATTGAACCTACCAGAGGAGAGGTGTTATGAATGATTGTATCCTCCACTATCTAAAGGTTTTCATCCTATTTTCCATTTTTTTTCTTTGTGTGAGTTAAAGATTCACTGCCCTAGATATAATCCTGTCGGTGACCATGAGTATCGTGGACTTTATGGCCCCTGCTAACAATAAAGACACCAAAGTGGTCCCTGGTCCAAGAAAGGTTGGGAACCACTGGTCTAAAGCAAAGCAATATAATATAACATTATAATTATTATATTGAAGCCGTTTATTGTCCCATAGTAAATAAAATAAAAATAGCTCGTGGCTAAATAATAACAGTCGTTTGGGTTGATCTTAAGGTTAAGCCGTGCTTGCCTAGGTGGGTCTGTGGATGGGTGACCACCCATTACATACCGAATTACTTCCGTGCCTCGGAAAGCAGTTATACAGTTGGTCCCAGCTGCCATTTGTAAATCCTTGACAGTCGTTACATACTCTGTGCGCCAAAAAGTCTTACAACCAAGTCTTACCAAGGGGTATCGTATTACTCAGTACAAACAGGGATGTGGAGGTCAGATAGGCAGTCGGTTCAAGTAAAATACTGGTATTAAAAATTGTAAAAGACTGGAAGGCGACTCCAAAATAGTTGGGAAATTCTAGATAGATGATGAATAAATAAAATAAAACTTGACACTGTCGAAACAAGCAATATTTCAATTGCAAAATCAATTGAATTATCTATCAAGCTCAACACGCGATACACAAAAATGATTAAACCAACCATGGATTCAACCAAATAAAACGATAATTTAATACCATACCATTAGATACATTATTCCAATATTTCCCCGTACGTCACAAATGATTAATGAGTTTATTTAAAAACGATACTACCAACCCTACGCAAGGCGGGCCACTTTGGTCCTCTAATACCCGATACCATTGAGTCATTATACCATTACATATGACGCGACCAATGACAGAGTTGTGGTATTAATTGCTCAATTCACAGAGGAAGTGCAAATAGCTAATATCGTATTTGTGTTAGATCGATCATAACTGGATCGGTAATGATGTGATGTGTTTGTGAATTTAGCTGTGAATTTGGAAGTAGCTTGTTGTTTTAGAGTGGTAGGAGCGGTGTTTCATATGTGATGAGTGTAGTTTTGTTTATTTATTTATTTATTTATTACAAAATCCACAGCTCTTTACAATTTTAATCTTAACTATTTAAACTAATCTTATAGCGAATTAAGGATTTACAATTTAATATCTATACTTAGCTAAGAATACAGCGTGTAAAAGTGGGTGTGTGAGTATGTTATAGCGGTGTGTGTGTGTGGTGATTCCCTTTATACCTTCTGTACAACCCCGTGTATTTATTTATTCCCTTTAGATGTATTTGTCAGTTCGTCACATAGTGACGTTATTAATTGCTTCCTGAATGTACCTTTTTTAGTATTAAATAAATCTAGATGAGAGAATCTTTTGTTATAGCTACTTAGCTAAACTAAAAACTTGGTTCATTGACAACTGTGTGTCCAAAAGTAGGATCATTCCCGCTAG
This sequence comes from Xestia c-nigrum, assembly GCA_916618015.1. Lineage (NCBI taxonomy): Eukaryota > Metazoa > Arthropoda > Insecta > Lepidoptera > Noctuidae > Xestia > Xestia c-nigrum. The sequence continues at coordinate 9,284,475 of OU745259.1, read as the reverse complement.
TCTCAGTACTCAGTTCTGCGTTAGAACTAGTGGTGTTTTCTCCCAGTAGTCCGACGGTTTCAGATGGTACAAAATCGCAGAACAAAAAGTCCCATTAGTTCTACTGTGAGTAGCGATGACCCAGCGGTCGCGGCCCCGACCTACGTGCAGTGAGTCGTGGGTTCGAACTCAGGCAGGTGCATTCATAATAATAATATCGTTTATTTCAGGCAGTAAACCCATATAGATTACATAAACCGACCAACCAGAAGATTCCCCGCTATATTGACACCTTATAAACGTCCCTCTCGTCACGTTTTCTGTCAGTCATTGCGATCATTGTATTGTTCTAGAACATAGCGGGAAATCTTCTGGTTACGGAAATATTGGGGGTCAAAGATCTAAATTTTTCAGAAGTTTTCACGACCCCCGAGTTATTTAATTTAATACATCCACCAGCACAATGTTTTGAGAGCGTTACATTGAGTTTCATCCTAAAACGTGATTTTTACGCCCAAAAAAAGTGGTTTCCCTGCAACATGTTTTGCGTATAGGGTTACTTAAAAATACATTCTTTGACTCATTAATCTATACTAATATTATAAAGCTGAATAGTTTGTTTCTTTGTTTGTTTGAACGCGCTAATCTCAGGAACTACTGGTTGGAATTGAAAAAACCTTTTTGTGTTCGATAGTCCATTTATCGAGGAAAGTTATAGGCTATTCTATACTAATATTATAAAGCTGAAGAGTTTGTTTGTTTGTTTGTTTGAACGCGCTAATCTCAGGAACTAGTGGTTGGAATTGAAAAAATCTTTTTGTGTTCGATAGTCCATTTATCGAGGAAGGTTATAGGCTATATATCATCACGCTATGACCAATAGGAGCGGAACATAAATGAAAAATTCAGCTAAAACGGGGAAAATTTATTCCTTTGTGAGCTTAAGAAGTTGCGTGGGTCAGCTAGTCATCCATAAAACCAGAAACTCGTTTGAACAAAGTCACTATATACTACTATATGCTAAACGCCAAACTAATTACAGGCCAGACACTAATGCCATCGGACATAATGTTAAGAGAATTTTCACCTGACGCGGACTAGACAGGGGGACGCACGGATTTGCATAATTTGCTATGTGACATTAATTTAGCTAGACCCAATATCATGGTGTCACCTGCGACCAACAAAATGTTATTACCTACCCTCGTACATACATGTTTGTATGAGCGCACAGTTTAAAATAGTCAAAACTGGAATTCCTTTTACAAACTTTGGTAGGTATACCGACCCTTACCTTTAACACCCTTGCTTTAGAAGGCTGTGTACCTCTTGGAAACAAAGAAAAAAAAAATAACAGTGAACTAAAAAACAAAAAAAAAAGCAATCTGTCAAATGTAGAATTTGTCAAAAGTAGAACATCAAAAGAAAAAAACTGTCAATAAACGCATCTGCTGCTTTCTCCGTTTTCTCGAATAAAAATCTCAACCTCAAAGATTCTAGACCACATAAACGTACGTATCTAAACAACGCATTGTTTCCACAACCGTGTGCTTTCGTTCCCAACGTCTAATCACGGCAGAACAACGCTACTCCTCCAATAATTATGCAATTCTCTAGTAAGCACTCGGAAACTGCCACTTAAAACAAGAAAAGCTAGTCTGAACGGAACGTACAACTTGTAAAAATAATCCAATCTTCGACCGCGGTGTCATTCTGAACTAACAAACTAGAAATTTTCAAGTCGATATTCTCGACCCGATTCCCGACCCGCTGCGGGTAAAACGAGCAGAGGAGAATTTCAGACTTGTTACTTTTGGTCGTAGTCTTATTGTGAGAACTTGGTAGACAGAACTGTCGCGGCCATGCCACCGTGACACTTACGAACAGGTTTTTTTCTTAACACACTTTTTTAGTTCGTAACTGCACTTGAGTATTTACCGGTGTGTCTCGTTTACCGGTACGATTAGGGAAGCAATCGGTAATGATGTTCAGTCTTCGTCATCTTCGTGTCGCTTTTTATTTCGGATGGGAAGTCATCAAATGACTCCTCACGCTCTCGACGGAACGGAACACGGAGTCAGACTTTTACTGACTAAAACCCATCCATGTTCCTTATTAGCTCTTTGTGAACCAGGGCCACGGTATCTCTTTCGAACAGTCCCGCAGCCAAGGCAGGCATCGGCCCATGCGGACCCCTTCGTTATGCTGACATCACTTTGAGGCGCGCGTGGAACACGACCGCGCCGTCGACATGGCCTGTCGTCATAAGACGAACGGACGGAGAGCTAGCCCATAGCTCACCATCCACAGGCCTGTTCTTCGTGGCGCTGGCACATTTTTTTTTTAATATTTTGTTAGCCCAGAACTTGACTACTTCCACCGCGTCGTCGGTGGTAGTGCAGAAGTCACTTCTGCTGTATGTTACTATGATAAGAGTGCTGAATGATGATTTTCAGTTGTAGCCTTATTCGTGTTTTATTAACATCGAACAAAGCGTTGTCTTCCACGTTTATTGTGCGGACCGCCAGTCTGTGGTATACGCTGCCAGATTCTCTGTTTCCCGATCATTGTAATCTGGATCTCTTCAAAGTTCCAGTTAATCTGTTTCTTCTAAGCAGGCGTGCTCCACCCTAAGCCGCATCATTGCTTTACATCAGGTGAATTGCGGACGCAAAGCGAGCGCGAAACGCAAGCCCATTTAGTATAAAAATAACTTTTACTGAAAAATTATGTTGAAATATTAGTGGTGCATACTTAACCTGAATAACGAGTTAGTACTTTTTTTTTCAATATAATTATATATAATATAATATACAAAAACCTTCCTGTTGAATCACTGTATCCACTAGAAAAACCCGCATCAAAATCCGTTGCGTACTTTTAAAGATACATAGGGACAGACAGTCGCGGCGTGAGACTTTATTTTATAACTAGCTTCTGCCAGCGGCTTCGCCCGCGTGAAGTTTGATTATTGTCCCATGGAATCTTACTGCCGGGATAAAAAGTATCCTATGTTTTAATCCAGGTTATAAACTATCTGTGTGCAAAATTTCATCCAAATCCGTTCAGTAGTTGTCGCGTGAAAGCGCAACAAACAAACTTACATTCACATTTATTCTCCGAACTGCTAAGCTATCGGGAGTTACACGTGTTATTGTGAGTCAACTATAAAAGATAGACATATGCTGTCTTGGGATATTTTTTATATAATTTTATGTGGAATATTTCCGTTATACATGATTTCTATGTAGCTTTAACCATTAAGGCTGCACACGCGACGGAAGCTAAAAAAACCAAGTAACTTCTCCCGTTTTCCCAACATTTCCTTTCACTGCTCTGCTCCTATTAATGGTAGCGTGATGAAAAGTATACTATTACCTGCTCAGGAGTATGTAGAATAATTGTACCAAGTTTCGTTAAAATCCGTCGAGTAGTTTTTTTTTCTATAAATAACATACAGACAGACAGACAGACAGACAGACAGACAGACAGACAGACAGACAAAAATTTTACTGATTGCATTTTTGGCATCAGTATCGATCACTAATCACCCCCCGATAGTTATTTTGTAAATATATTTCATGTACAGAATTGACCTCTCTACAGATTTATTATAAGTATAGAAGAAGATATATATAGTGATAGTGATAATGAAGTGGTAATTTTAGTTGACTACAGCTTAATAACCACTCTTTAGCCGTAATTATAGAAACAATTAAAAACTCATCGTGTCTCGCGTAGATCTACGTTCCGGTACCCACTCAAAGGGTTACGTCTGGCGTTTGTAGATTTCCAAGTCAAACAGATATTTTCTGAAATGGCAATGCAACATCCTAAAACAATCCCCTTTTATTCAGAGTGACGATCTCGCCTTAGCACAACATTAAGCACATAAAACGAGCCCGTAAAACAAATCAACTGTCGTGAAAACACATTAAACTTAAAACTTAACAAATGTCCTGCACCCCGCATCTCAGACGCTACATTCGCTCATTATTCAGCAAATCGTCTCATTATTCGTCGGCCGCTTAATCCTTGGCTTACATTTCGCTTTTTAATTGTACCTCCATGTCTGACCCTCATCGAGGTCGCTTGTTTTTCACAATTTGCCGTCTCGTTAAACCTCGGCTTGAGTTAGCTAGGACGTGGTACAAGTAGTGAGAAGGAGCGGTACAGTAACTGTATCTTAGAGACTCAAATCAGAATGTTTTGGTTTATTTAAGATCCCGATTTTCGCATTTGTCAAGTTATCTTAACAATTAGTGAAGATTATCTTTTTGTGCAATATGTGGCGGTTTTGCTTATCTACTACAATTATGCACTATACTCGGAATTTTAATTCGATTCCAGATTTGACAATTTCAGTGTTGCAACGTAATGACAAGTACTAAATAGTGACGTTGCGAAATTATTCGATATGGAAATGGAATATTTCCAGATCGATTCTTCTCGTTTATAATTTTACTCTCGTAAACTAAGTATATCAGGAAATTAAATATTTCTCAACCGATAGAATAGAATAGAATAAACTTTATTGTACACTAAAAAGGAACACTGTAACACACTCATACATTCATTTTCTTCCACAACTTCAAAGGCCTACAATTGCGTAGAAATTTCATTTTTCACGTATTTGTAGGCGTTGCAGATCATTACTTTTTCAGTAACAGTGAAAGCTTTTCGTGGACGATTTTTCTTGGGGACAAGAAAACATCCACGTCTTTTTGTGATGTACTTGGCTGAGGATCCATTTTGATGGAAAACCAAATCAAATAGATTCACTCAAAGTTCACAAAAAACTATAAACGTAACGACAAACACAACGTAACAACACTTTAACAAAAACCCAACAAAATAACAAAATATCGATTCGATTATCGATTTTTGTGTTCATCACTAAACTATTATATGTGGTATCATTATTTCACAAAATGACAGTAGCTAATGTCAAATCTGGAATCGAATTAAAATTCATAGTATAGGGCCATGGGGTCCGAGTGCCCACCTAGTATTTCGGGAAATCGCCAAACGGTTGGTCGACTCTTCACGTGACCAGAGGGTGGGACTATTTTTTGGCCAAAGAATCAGCATTGCCATCCAACGTGGCAATGCTGCCAGCCTTCTGGGCACTTTTCCTGTTGGCAGCGATGTGGACGAATTTTTCGATGCCCTGTAACCCTTTTTTGATATTTGTACATATTATGCATTGTTCAAAAATCAGTAGCGTGATAAGCATGGTCATTAGTTATAGCTGAGAAGCAAACAAGTAAAACAAGATCTAGCTTATATGTTACGTTATAAATGGTTAGAATTAAATTTTTAGTTCACAAAACCAAGTTTCAAGGCCGTTAAATAGCTATTTTCACTGAAAACCTAACCCTAATTAACTACCGAAAAAACAAAAACCCGCTACTCATCAGGAACCCGATTTTTCTCCATCACAAACAGACTAAAGACCAATTAAGTTGGTCTCTTACAATTTGCACCGTCACGGTGCGTCTGTTATCTGGACTGCGCATCCGTGGGGCCAACCCTTTCGCTACATAATATTGTGATTAATTAAATCCAGCGATGGCGTATATTGCAAAGATGGACACTGTAATTTGTTATGCTGCATCCTCATCATAAATTTTTGTAGGAAAATATTTGCATAACTTACTCTTCGTGCAAGGTTTTGAGGATTCTTACAGATAAGTTTGTTTTTCCTGGATTGATAGTCAAGTTCATGGAGTGTTAAGTATTCAATTGCAGATTTTGTTGGATTTATAATATAAATATCTTATTATTCCATCATTCTCCTGCCCTTATCAATTTAGTTTTAGTCGGTGCAGCAAAATAAACATAAAAGAAGAAGACAGCTTCTATGTTTCTTTTACCTAGTTCTTATTTTAAGATAGTCAGCCTCTTTCAAACCACATCATCTATCGCACTATTAATCCAGCGTTTCTTTGGTCTCATCATTCAATCCAGCTATACTGAAAAACATCGTTTCTAGTCCATCTACACAAAACCCAACCATTTCCACGATCTCAAATAAACGTGCCTACATTAAAATATCTAGTTACCATCATGACAGTGAAATGCGGACGGCGAGCGAGATATATATCGTCTAATCCACATTACGGTCAAAACGTCCGCTTGTGACAGCCCATAATCCCACATTCAATTGTGGACGTGCGCCGGTGTGCCTACCCTACGATATTACGCATGTGAGGGAGACGGCCCACTCTTCGACCACCACCTGATCAACGTCTTACTTTTAAGTGGTTTCGATTTCTACATACGTTTGTAGGTGTATGAAAGTAAATAAATTGAAAAAGTAGATATTACAATTAATGTACATTTAGGTGCAGTAGTGTTATTTTCAACCGACTTCCAAAAAGAGGAGGTTATCAATTCGTTTTTTTTTTATGTTTGTTACCTCAGAACTTTCGACTGGGTGAACCGATTTTGATGATTCTTTTTTATTTGAAAGCTGGTCTCGATTGGTTTTAATTTGTTGAAGATCTGATGCTGATCTTCCGAGATATACAATGGAACTCTTCAAAAATAGACGGCAAATATACAGTAATTACTGCAATCGATTGTAGGTTCATTGTTCATACTACTCATGACGTAACATCATGCCTGTATGCTCTGAGGGGGTACCTAGATGTGTACAATACTCCCAGATTTCGACAATGTTTGTTGCCTCTGAACTTTCGACTGGGTAAACCGATTTTGATGATTCTTTTTTTTATTTGAAATTTGGTGCTTTCCGTGTGGTTGTGGACACTTATGTAGGTTTATTTAAACCTGTGTTACACGCCATCACTTTACATTGCATAATTTAATTTGGACAGTAAAAGATGGATGGCCACAGACAGATACACACACACAGACATGTCAAAATAACACCCCGTCGTTTTTGAGTCGGGGGTTAAAAAAACTTCGAGTGGTACTCGATATTTTTTTATAATTCTTCTGATTGCAATGCAAAATAAGAAAACCGCTTTTCTTATTTTACTTAAACTAACATTAACCTTCTATCAAATGAAATGAAGAAAAAGATAAAAGAAAAATAAGAAAAAAAAACAATATGCATTTCTTATCAGACTTTCCTCTCGCAGGTCTGCTGGAAGAAATTTCTTTTGAAATAAGCAGTACCTTTGTGCTCTTCTATGTTAATATATTGTCCTTTTATGTATTTTGTGTGTACATGAATAAATAAATAAATAATATGATATGATATAAGCTGCAATAAATATCAAAGTTTTATTAGAGAACCTTCAGCGAGTGTTGAGAGTTCCACAAACAATACAAGTAACTTTTCACTATTAACTTAGGATGGCAAACAGTAACTTACAACAAGTTCTAGGGAATCAAGCTATAGGGGCCAACTGACTAACCTAACCTAACCTGAATAACATTCTGAGAAATAATGTTATTTAGTCTGATGTTTTGTTTTTTTAGTTAGTTTTCTACCGCAGACGTGGGGGTCCGCGCTCTTATTTACATTTTATTTATTGTTTAATTGATTTAGAAATAATTAAAATTACGATCGTGCTCCATCATTGGACACGTTACATTAAACTAAGCTTATTATTAGTAACTTAAGATCTACGTGAGTCCATCAAATATATATATATATTTTTATTTATTTTTTTAATTACTAATTAAAATTAACAAAAATCTACACCAAGCTGTTTCATAACTGCATGGCAATGTGAGTCGACCGGCAGCAACCGTCGGCACCCGTTCACGGACATGACCTGCACATCCGCGCCGCTTAGCTCAACCATTTTGCAGGGAACTTAGCGACCGGATGTGCAGCGCCACCATCGGCACTGTTTTTACATGAGTATGACAGACACACCTTGCCATGCAGTTTTACATTCTCTTTTTGGTAACAGTCTGATGTTAACAACGACACGTGTAAGGAGCCGTTGCTATAAATAGGTTTGTAAGAAGTCATATTTTTGTGTTTAAGAGGCCTGCGGAGCATGCGAATTTCATACAAACATAAAACCAAAATAATTTGTAAATCAAACATGTTCTTAAGGTGGCGTGTATTTATTTTGATTGGATTACAGAATATATAGGTTCCCAAATACATAATTATTTTGAATGGACACTGATTTAAACAAGAATCATGAGATAAATAAATTTTCTATACAAATTTTAAATTCCTCATATCTTGTCTTTATATCATTGTCCATTCAAAATATTTATTTGGGAACAATGATATTCTATAATATAACCGAAATACATACACACTACCTTAAAAATTTGTTTAATTTTCATAATATTTAGGTATTACGTTTGTACAAAAACGTATGCTCCGCCGGCCCCTTAATGTAGAGGCTAGATATTAGATCATATTTGACACTTCGTCAAAATACAACAACGTAACCTTGTAACGGCTGGAATAATTGATTAACATTTTTCAATTACGATTACATATAAAAATATTGTAATAATGGCAAAAGAAGGCAACCCTTCAAAATACGCTCGAACTGAGTATGCGTATGGGGGCCCGATGACCTGGTGAAGGTTGCGGGAATCCGTTGGATGCAGAACAAATAAATAAATATCACTGGACATTAACTCACAGCGCCATCTAGTGCCACACTAAGCAAGGCTTGTGTCGTGGACACCAGATAGTTGATAAACTACATATATTACTTTTTTGGTTTTACGTTTTTTTTGTTTACACATACTTAGATAATATTATTATACAAATATAAACATCCATGACTCGGAAACAAATGCCCAAGCTCATCACACAAACAATTGCTCCTACCGGCAGTACGAACGAACGAACCCAGGACCCTAAGGTCCTGGGTTCGTTCGTTCGTACTGCCTTACGTTCTTAGGAACGTAAGGCAGTCTCACTACCACTACGCCATTCGGGTCGTCAAATGATGATGATGATGATGGGGGCCCGAGGAGGAGTTTGTGGCTAAATAACAACAGCCACTTCGATCGATATTTAAGGCTAAGGCTAAGTTGCGCTTGCCGAGGTTGATCTGTAGATGGGTGACCTCCATTTCATTGCTTATCGAGTTTTCTCCGTGCCTTGAAAAGCACATTCAATCGCCCGGCTGACATTTGTAGATCTTTGACAGTCGTTACGGTAGTCAGTGGCTCGATGTAATGTAATAAAACTCCCGCTGTACTTTCAATCACCAGTATAATATTTGACTTTCGTAACAATATCAACTTACAATATAGACTCAACACTTGTATTAAATATTTATCACTTTCACACACTTTTAGCTTCACAGCTTATAACCACGTGGTTAAGGTAGCTCGCCTGTGACCAACACTTCCAAGCACTCGGAACAAACTGACCCCGCCCGAGCGTTGAGGCCGCTATTTATGTACCGTGCCCGAGCGCTCGAGACTAAGCGCCATCTTTTTTTCTACCGGAAGTGTTGCCCACACGCAGTACTTGCATTTTAAATAAATTCCAAGAATAATAATATTTACATTGAACAAATTGACTTTTAAATAAGTTATAATAAAATACAACATTAATTAAATCATTATTAATATACAATTAATTCAAACAGATCTGCTAACTAATTTAAATCATTTGACTTAACCGACTGACTGTAAATAATTACTTATAAATCAATGATTCATCTAAATATCATTTTCAAATTATACAATTGTAACCTATTATTTCTAAAATTAATTTCTTAACTAGTCATCGCTAACAGTAAAATAGCAGTCACTCCATATAAAATACTGGTATTCAGCTGCATTAAATAAGGAGAGGATAATGAGGTCTTCTTGGTTTGCAGCCATATTTATTTTTCCTACGCATTCTGTGACAGCGTGTAATCTAACAACGCATATTTAAATGGTGTCTTTGAGTGAGTCATGCTATTATTTAGCTTTACACAATAAAAACTACGACATTTCAGTAACTTGGGCAGAGAAACATAGTTTAAAGAATGTTAGTAGTATAAAGACAATTTTAAAGCAGCGCCATCTATGAGATTTCATAAAAATCAAATCAAGTTACATATTAATATCACCGTAAAATTGTCAAACTCGTTAGATTGTAATCTCTCTAGCATAAACTCTCGAAATATTATCAAACGAACATACTGCTTACATTATAACGCATTATTTTTCGTGAAATGCATTTATGCATGTGATGGTAGTCAACTCACGCAGTGTGGAGGGAAGGAGGGGTCCCTATTGCCCAATGATACCACTCTCATGAAAATAATAATGTACCATTTCAGACAAATACCGATTAATATAACCTAACCTTAAAACACTTTATATTCCCCTTAAAGCGTAGTCGACGGAATTTTAATTCTTCTGCATTTTATTACTTTTTGGGGTCTCTAATAATGAGGATGAGGTCAATATGAAAATACAAAATGGCGCCGACGAAACTTTTTGATTTTTTATCATGGGTGTCGTTTCTGTGGTTTTTGGTGTCGCTGATAATGAAAATGACGTCAAAAGTAACATGGGAAAAAAAGTTACCTAACAGAAGCAAAAAAAACAATTCTCTTTTTTTTTCTTCGGCTTCCCCTAACAGTATTATTTTTTACCCTTCGCCACTGTTAGATAGAGGTGTATCTAATACTACACCCACATTTCGCACATTTAGCTTATTTCTATCAACCGGGCACAAATAATATAACACTTCCCTTCACCTCCCGTCCCGGAAATCGAACCCAGGACTTCATCCTCAGTAGCGCTTGCGACAACTTGACCAACGATGCAGTCTCACACATGACCCATCAATATTTTCACGCGAACGAAGTCGCGGGCAACAGCTACTAAATAATAGCTAACGTACCTAAAACATTGAACAGCGTATTTATAATTTTTACGTTTTTACATTGCCAACTGATGTTTCTGGACGATTTTGATGTTCGTTATTTTTAAAACTAACCAATCATGAAATATTTACGTCAGTGTAGTGATATATTGAAAAATTTTAATACTTCTTGCATATAATTTAAACTATAACTTTAAAACACAGCAGTCTGAGAAGAAATAAATAAGCAGAAATAAAACATGTTTCTATTTTCCGCAATAGTTCAAAACTCGCATGAAACTAGGTTTAAAAAAAAACCAATACCAAAGTTCGTCCACTATTCCAATCTCACAAAACGTAACACGCGCAAATGTGATTCGAACTCACTTACCAACATTTTGCGTAAAGCAATAAGAACATAGAAATCAAAGTTTCCAAAGCTAATATATATTGAATCGTAGTTGGATGGGCAATGCAGTCCGCGTCTCATCCCGAGAGGGAAAGTTTCGCCAATGTATTACTTTGTGACGCTTCGCCCGTACTTCTAGTTCTCAACAAATGCTGCTTACGGCGCGTGAATTGGATATTGCGGCCGTTTGATCAAACTTCAGTCGGAAACTGTATTATAATAGCTTTTGTACCACTGTACAGTGTGTTTGACATCTCCATAGTGTCAGAACGGAAAAATATCTGAGGATAGGACTGTAGATATAAGAACAATGTTTTGGTGGAATCAGCTTGCAAGATTGTAGGAATAATTTGGACGTGGCAAAGGTAAAAGTGCTTAGTTTTTCATTCATACAATTACCAGATATAGAATATTCTCTTTCTAATTTGTTTTACTTCAACATCATCTGCCTAGCCTTTTCCCAACTATATTGGGGTCAACTTCCAGTCTTACTGGATGCAGCAGATTACCAGTATGAGAGCATACGAGCATGGAGCGCATGCCTATCTGAACTTCACAACCCAGTTAGTACTAAGTAATAAAATACACCTTGGTAACACTAGTTGTCAGACTTCTGTGCCACTGTCTTCCTGAAACGACTGTCGAAGATCTACAGATGCAAGTCTGGTTATCAAACTAAATTGTTCTACTGACCAAAGTGAAATTGTAATGAACAAACAAAAAATTAAAACTAACCTAACTTCTTACTGGGTAGAATATAGTTTAATTGAAGTACTTTATTCTAAATGAAACGATATCGTTTTATCTATCAAGTCTGCTATGTCAACGTAAAACCCACTTAGCCACTCTAATAACCGATAATATCTAAGCTTTCAAATCTAGAAACTGTCCTCATTAAAGCCTACCTAAGAACCTAAGATAAGACTGGCCTAGACTTTCTCCACAACATTCCACTTTACGGGGCAAGTAATCCAGTCCATACATTAATCCCATTAACTGGACATAAGCTTCCAGGCCGTGAATTGGGCCTAGACCACTAACAACCAGTTAATCTGACGTTTGTTGGACAATAAAGTTCACCGGAATGTCTTGTAAGAAAGGTCTGACTGACTATTTTCTTGGTAAAAGTAGGTTTAGGGAATGATACGCTCCATTCTAAATAGGTCTAATAGTTTTCTAGAATTTGCTCTCAATTTATACAGTAGTAGTGATTATAAAAAACAGCAGTAGTTCCATCATGGGACTGTTAATTTTACTAGTGGAACTAGTGGGAAAAAAAACCACAATAGTTCCATTATTATCAGATTCTTTCAAAATGGAACTCTTGATTAAAAAAAACACAACACTAGTTCCACATGGAACTGTTAATAGTACCAGTGACAATGAAGGACCTAGCCAACCGAACTCTGCTTGGGTAAACATGGAGAAAATGAATTTTCCCCAGATATGAGACCTAGCTGGATCGATTTTTCGACCTCGTGAACCCCTAAATTGCAACTTTCATTAAAATGGTTAGAGCTGTTATCCTGTTACACCTGTAATCCCAAAGAGCAAAGGTCTAATAGTAGATCCATTTTTAAGTCCCATGTGATAAGGGGCGAGCCTATTGCCATCAACCGGGCGCAAACCCAGACTCCGTGGTTGCTACTAAAAATCCTGATGGAAAGCCAATTAACACTTTGCTAGACCTGGGAATCGAACCGGGGTCAGTAGTCAACCACTAGACAAACGAGGTAAGACAAACATCGTGAGGAAACCGGCAAGTCCTTAACACTTAGAACCCGCACTGGGCCCGCGTTGTGGATTATAGCCCACTCTTTTTCCTAAAGGGGAGGCCGATATCCTAAAGTTTGTAGGCTAATTATGTCGGGTCCAATGTAAAATTAGGCAAGTATTTCCAAACCCAAAAACGTACACGAACATAAACCAATCTTTCATTAATTCCACACAAATTGTTCGCACAAATCTAGGCACGAACAGGTTCTATAATCTGGGCTCCATCCTTCACAGGCGATACCTATACACAGGATCATAACAAACCATTTAACAAAGACCCCTGATAATTCAAATCATCTTTAGCTTGTATCGGCGTTTCGAGCACAAAGCCTTCAGGTGTAAGGTGAGGTGGGAGGGTGAGGGGATCATCTTATTCGTATCTTGTATCGTTCGGGGGAGCTTCAGAGCGTTCGAGATAACGTAACAATGCAACGTTCACTTCAGAACCATTTATTCGATAGTGTTACCTGTGTACAAAGGTTCTAGGTTTACACAGGGTGTTGGGAATGTAGCGCAATGTAATGGTACGGCTTTCGAATGGCGCCTCTTTAGAAATGAAACGCGCAACTTAATCCTTTGCTGTCGGCGATAAGAGGATACTTGCCTTATTTATTGCTTTGGTAACACATAACGGGATGTTCTAGAATTCTAAATAATGGTGCTTACTTGCTAGTTTTGTTTATTACTTATTCTGTTCGCGTGTGCGTGTATGCATTTATAATACAGTTGCATAAGAATCTTTTGACCCGGGGTATTGCGGAACTTAACTCTGGTTTTTTTTTTTTCAGAACTATTGAAAGTTTTATTTTAAAGTTATTCGGACGCCTATTGCAATTCTTGTGCATAGTAGTGATGAACTTTCTCTTTTTAAATTTATTGCGTTTTAAATTTGATTAAGCCAAATCGCAATATTTTAAAGACTTATAAATTAAAATAACTTAAAGTTACTGATAACAAGTAAAATTAAATTAAAAATAAAAAAAACCCCGACATAATATATTTACTAAGGTGATGGCGGCCATCTTAGATTTTTTATTATCCACAACGTATGTTATATATTCTACTAGCCAAGCCCTTTCATTTGATACCCATACCTATTGAATGAGTTGTTGAATAAATATGTAATCCGCCGTTTTGTGGCGGCGTCCATCTAGGACAAATTTTCCTCAAACATAGCTAAGAACACTCCCGACTAATGCACCTTTCAAACAAAAAAAACGAAATTCAAATCGGTTCATTCGTTCGGGCCCTACGTTGCCACAGACAGACAGACACACACACACACAGAAACGTCAAACTTATAACACCCCGTCGATTTTGCTTCGGGGGTTAACAATAAACTTAAAATGGCGTCAATAAACTACTCCTCAACGCTGTCAACTGGTAATGTCCCCAAGATACTGGCAGCATCAGCCTCTAGCCAAGATAAAAGCCAGCCCTTGGGTCACGGGAAGTGTCAACTTAGAACTATCTAATTTTGAATAATTAAGTGAACACAGAACCTTTCGTTCTCAGATCAATTAAAACACGATCAAAAATATTTGGCTCAATGAAGAAACTCACACAGTAAATCACATTACCGACAAATAAAACCAAAAAATATTGCTTTACGTACCTACCTACCTCATTTATATTCATGGGAACATATTTAATTTGTCATAATAGCTTCTTTCTGTCTCTCCATTACACGCTATGGGTCTCATATCGTGATTAGTTTCCGTAACTAATATAAAACAATTTATGGTTTTTAATGAGTTTTAAAATGTCATAAAGAATATTAATGACAGTAAATTAAGCGTTAATGGGCGCATTTATTATGTGAGCTGTTGAATTTTGACAAGCTATTACGCTGGTATGTATTCATGCGGTCAGGGCTTTAGTTATGGTCATTATTAAGGCCAGGTCAAATTGTAGGAAGTTCTCACCAACAGCGGTACGCAATATCTAAGATAGATTCCATGATATTTGTAAAAACGGTCATATATTGTATAAAAAAATAGAGCATTGAATTCAAGTAGGCCAGTTACAGGCACTTTTGAACAGTCGAAACAAAAACGAACATTAAATATAGCTACAGTCCCAGTCACAAGACATACAAACTGTAATTCTCTAGCGTAGATCTCCATGGAGAAGAACGGGCAAGAAACTCCATAGACACTCTATAAATTAAATTATTGTTACAAAATCTTGTAGGCCCTAGAAACTAGAAGGACGTATATTAATCTTATTGTGTGCGTGTATGACCAGCGGGCCTAAAATGGCCGCTTTAGCACAATCATAATCATTTTGGACGTCGTTTATGTATTATGGTCCACAACTATTTAGATCCATTTTCCATTATTTGTTTTTAAATGTGCCCCATACTAAAAATACCCGGGACAGTTCGAAAGACATACCGTGGCCCCGGAATATAAAGGGCGAGTAAGGAACATGTATGGGTTTTAGTCAGTAAAAGTCTGGCACTCCACCCGGAGTGGGAGATGATTTCCCATCCTAAAAAAGAAGGCACCTTTAAGGTCGAGCGAGTTGAAGATAAAAAAAATCTTGAGATGCCAACTCGCGAGCACTCGTGAAATTCACAGTCGCCAGTTGACGAATAAGCTATTCAAACTAGAACCATCCGCATTGCCTTTACTCAACTTTGTAATGGCTGAAATGAAATATTTTAGTTCCAAAGCCTCTATTAATCAAGATAAACACGTCTTTACCGTCAACATCCATAAAGCTGATTAAAAGAACTATTGATAGACCAAAAATCAATCGTGGGCTCGGAGCCTTAACAGACGTTACTGAGTAGTGGTAAAGGGGCATAAATCTCAATCATAATTTGTGTCCCGTCAAGCGGAGGCCGGCGAGGCCCAATGATTGATGGGGTACCCGCGCGCTCATTCCGAATTCAAACGAACCAACCAGCGGCTGCCACGTTGCAAAATGGCCGACACGTAACTAAATTGATTAAAAATCTAGTGGAGTAGTTGATTTCCGGTGAAATGTCTCATTTGGTACTGATACTTGTGAACTGTCTTGTGTGTATATATGTTATGGACCAAGTGATGAATTGGGCATTATACATAATGCCCGGTCATTATGAAAAATAGCCAATATAAGAGTGCAATTTGATAAGAATTATTCAAATAATCAAATTGACCGGGCATTATACATATTGTCCATCACCTTTTGGGCAGAGTAATACAAAAATATTTAATTACTATTTCTTTATTGTTATGGTCATAAATATTGAACCGTTGAAATAATCAGACTCATTATTAGGATTAATCAAATCATATTAAAAATATAACATAAAACATTAAAAAATCAAAAATTTTACAACATGTATATGTCTAATATTGTTTTATAGAAATGACTTATTATGATCCTACTATATATATCCTACTTATCCTACTCATCATCATCATCTGCCTAGCCTTTTGAATAGCCTAGCCTGAATACCCGCATTTTACATGGAGCGACTGCCTATCTAACCTCCACAACCCAGTTAACTCTAGAAAAACGATACCACTTCGTAAGACTGGTGTCAGACTTTTGGGGCCACTGACTACCTGTAACGACTGTCAAAGATGGACAAATGACAGTCGGGACCAACGGCTTAACGTACTTTCCGAGGCACGAAGAATCTCGGTATGTAAAGGTGGTCACCCATCCACAGACGAACCTAGGCAAGCACGGCTTAACCTAAAGATAGACCCGAGCGGCTGTTATTATTTAACCACGAGCCTTTGCCTTTGCTTTTTTGGCTTGGCGACAACTACATTATCAGACTTCCAACCATTTTTACAACCACATCTACTATAAACGTTTGTGATGAGAAAATAAACATATATATTATAACCTTGCCCTCCGCATTAAGAGGACATTCTGCAACACTTTCTCAGCGAAATCTCTGTCTCTGGAACATCTTTAGGCAAAATAAATCTTAGTTTCGTAATGCAGTGTTAACACACTCGCGTTGACACTGAGTTACGAAACTGAAACCCATCCGCGTCCGTCCATATTCGCTTACATTGCAAAACTAAACAAAAACAATAGCGCTTGAAGTCAGCCGCACGAGCCGCGCTATGCATGCCTCCCTCCTCGCCCTCACACCGCGTCAAATTTAGCTTTATTATCAAATTGCCCAATTATCATTTAGCAATATAATAATGACCGTGCAATGTGAAAAATAATGAAGTTAAGATAGTATTAATCACTTAGCCCGATAGAGATAGCCATTATTCATAATGCTTGAACATTATGTATAATGCCCGCATTAATCACCTGGTCCATAACATATATACCACTGCAGGACTAAGACTTGTGCTTATAACAAAAAGAGATGAGCGTGAACATTGCACTTTGCTTATTTAATATCGTCAATTTGAGACTCATGTCTTCTCTTATATATGTTCAAGAGGACCCCGCGGCTAAATAATCAAAAGCCGCTTTGTTTGATCTTTAAGTTAAGCCGTGCTTGCCTAGGTTGATCTATGGATGGGTGACCGCCCATTACATACCGGGTTTCCTCCGTGCCTCGTAAAGCACGTTAAGCCCTACGCCCTGTGTTTACGTTGGTCCCGGCTGTCATTTGGCAGATCTTTGACAGACGTGGCCCAAAATGTCAGACAACCAGTCTCAACAAGGGGTATCCAGTATTCAGTACTAACTGGGCTGTATAGGTCAGATATTCAGTCGCTCCATGTACAATACAGGTGTTCAGCTGCTTATGGTTAGACTGGAAGCCGACCCCAACAACAAAGTTGTGAAAAGGCTAGACAGATTATGGTTTTCTCATAAGTTTAGACTTCTTGACGGTGGTGTTCCCTCATCCTCAGTCAACAACATCCCGAAGGCCTACAGAAGTGACATTTTATCACCAATTGGGGTTCGAAAATCAAAAAAATTGAACTGGCATAATTTGACCGCAAGGTTAGCGCAGTAGTTGAGTGGTTGACTGCTGCGCTCCGTGTCGCGTATTCAATTTCCGCACAGAACAAATATTTGTATGTCTTAAAGATAGTTGTTCCGGGTCTGTTTGTGTATATGACTATAAATGTTTGTAAACACACCCACGATACAAGATAGATTCATAGTGCAAGGCAACGTTTATAATTAAAAACAAAATGTACCGTAAACAGGGTGTTATTGATCGAAGAAACCACCCCATCACAAAGCCGTTAACTAAGCAGTATGTACATCAAACTAAGTAACTTTACGCAAAAAATATTGCTGGTTAACAACTTTTTTAAATTATAAATCATGTTTTGTGGTAGAACTCAATGTAACGCACTTAAAACATTGTGCTGATGGATGGATTGAATAGTGCGGGGGCCGTGGCGGTGTTAAAAGTCAAAATCTTACCAAAAAAACTTGTCAAAAGTTGTAACTTTGAACCCCCATATCTCCGTAACTAGAAGGTTCCCGGGTATGTTGCAGAACAAAATGATCGCAATGATGGCGAGAACAAGTACCTTTCGGCTTCTTGAAGAGGTGTTTTACACGCTTTATAGCTATTGAAAGTGAAAGCCCATGTAAAAATATGAGACACTTTGGAAACTATTTCCACTTGTCTATGCTCTCTTGTTTTACACAAAAATGGACACGATTGGAACCTACCTATGAATATTCTAAGCGCGAAGAATGGCCTATCCATTCTACATTTTATACATGTTGACGAAGAAACACAGTATAAATGAGTACAAGTAAATCCATCATGCACTATGATGTCAAAACAAATATTACTCAATTTCCGTGCTCCACTCTAATTCCAGAGTGTACTTATTGTATACAAACACTGAGTATACTGATATTGAGTATTTGGGTACCTCACGAGTGCGCAATGGGACACTGATCGAGTTCACAAAGCGCATTACTTGTACTTCAAACTGACTGTGACATGATGCGGAATGCAATCAGAGTTTGTAAACTTTACACCTTGTATTATAACGGGTATTATTAAACTTTGCAAACAGCTATCAGCGAAGGCTCTAGGTAGATAATATAACATTTCATTGTCGATATCAATAGTTCATTAATTGTTAGCGAAGTTAACACAATAGTTCAACAATCGCGTCACACCGATTCGGTCGGGGTGCACAGATCAAGGAATCAGATGGAAAAATCAAAATAGCTTATGTTGCAAAAATGTGAAACTCATTCAAAGAGACTTCCACTTATCTGGTCCTTTATGTATGCGTGAAAAGGTATTTCAATATCAATTATAGGAATTAAAAAAAGTGTTTCAGTCTGGTTTGCTACTATTGAATGCTGGCGATAAGCATTGCAATATTTTGTTTACCCTTTTAGGTTTTTTTTTTTAATAAATACGTGCGAACGTATTTCTTATTAAAAAAAAACTAAGTTGACGGACGGGGGTTCTGGTGTGGGGTACCACACTAGAACCCCCGTCCGTAGATATTCTTCACAAAAAGATGTTTTTTAGTTGCGGTCGAACACCCTATTCAAAGAACAATACAATATTCATGCAGTCGCACTACTACCCACATAAAGCCTACGTTTGTCTCAGAACTTATCCTATTACCGTCGAAGAAAGGGTCTGCCCAATTTCGCCAACGAATTCAACCATCAATTTGCCTAAGAAAACTCCATAATATATTAACGGACCCTTCCTGCAACGAATAGTTCGGCTTTATAATATTTGTGGCACGTTCGGACGATCCCAACACGGGACGACCTTAATTTATTAATAGATTGTTTATAGCTTCGCCAGGGGCCCTACCGCCTAATAAATAGATCACCCTTAAAATAATAATGCTCTTTCGGAACACCCTGTACTGACGCATAAATTTTATGAGATTAAAAAGGGTGAGTTGGTGACGGTCGCTGTTTATGAGCTGTTAAAATTTTTGTTAGTTCTAGACGGGTGGCAATTTATTGGTTTTGTTGCTGTTCGGTTTTATAGCCTGGTCGAGAAGAGTTAAGTTTGTGGACAAACAAGGAGCGTCTTACGCGAGAACTGTCTTTTATGTTACTTGCGTAACCTCTATCCATGCCTCAGACATGGTAAAACAATGCATTGGGAATACTGGACCACCCAGCTAACGTTTTTTCAAGTCGATAAATTAAACTCAGTGTTCTGTGTCTCACATCAAGCGGTATCCTGAACACAGGACCGGCTTACATCTATCAGTCGCTTGATTTCGGTTGTTATGATGACGATTTCGGTTTTTACTGTCTAACCCAATGATCATATTTATAGCTCAAGTTTGTTTCGCATAGGCGTCGGCATTCGGCGGAATCAGGTCACAAAAAGTACATTTTATTTTGCTGTAATCGTACCAAATCTAGCCGACCCCTAACAGTTCACCCTCAGACACTGCACGGGCAAAATATAGAGGTTTGCCTCTCAATACATCCCAATCACTGAACACGGAACAATCCCTTAAGATAGGCGCCCTGCATGAGTTCACACGTGAACCTGTGAGCGGAGCATTTTAGCTGATAGCCATCGATACCTTGCAGGAATTCCGAGCGATCCCGATTTATACCGAGCAAAGTCGAACGGCGGAAACCACATCGAGATCCGATCTCTTAGCATGTGTAGCCGTTGTGGGATTAGCAAAGGGATTGGTACTTATTTTAACTGGATTATGTGCAGGAATAGTTTTAAGAAATCCAATTACTTTGCACATCAATAAGATGGTTTGCTTCTTTTTCGTGTGGTTAGTGGCTTAACCTGGTGTCAGAGTTTTTTGTGCCGCCCATGGGCTTGGGTTTACATGCCGTCGTGAAATACCACTCAGGCATGCTGTTTTGGGTTTCCTCACGATGTTTTCCTTTCCCGAAGCATGTGATAATCGGATCATATCGGAATATATCAGATTAAGATAGTGAATCCCCATGTTAAAGGAACATTGGGTCTGTTCATTTGTGCTAAGGATTCATCATGATGAATCCTAAATTGAAGACGGGAACGGATTCCCAATTATCTCATTCATTCACTCGTTTTTATTCTCTTTAAGACTAACAAAATGTCATACAAAATCGGACGGTTTTTCGTATCCTATATGCAATGCGCTTGGGACTGATGCCGCTGTTTGTACGCTCGTCTTTTCTAAACATAACTACCCCTATAACTGAACCCGGTTATTTAAAATTACACCACTGGTATACAACAAGGAGTGCTTGATTGCAAGTCCTTACAGCGCTGTAATAACACCCTACCATCATCCGTCTGCCACAGCTTGTGCAAGTAAAAACCATTCATTATGCACTCTGTAATTTTCTTCATCGCTGCGGAAAATAGTTCCTTTACATAATCTAAAGAAAGGCTAAGTAGTGGGTAGAAGCATCAACGCTGTGAAGATGATACTGCTTGGTAAAGGATATTTTTGAAGTAGCTAGAATCATGTTTGCATTAAAGATTGTTTTAAAACGAGAGTATTCTTAGGAAAGTGACACTAAGCCATTGAGGGAGGCAATGCATATTACTGTGGCAATAGACACTTATGTATTCTTGATTTTTAACAAAAAAAAAGAGAAAAAAGAGCTCATATACATCAAGAATAGAAGGGTCAATGTATTACTACATTATTGATCAGATTTAATAGATTGAATCAGGCTAATGGAATAGTTATCATTATATTTTATATCTTTTATGTTTTGAGTGACCATGGAATTTCCTGCGCATTCTTCTTTATAGAGGTATTTTTTTTTTTAGGATGGGAAATCATAACTTCTCCCACTCTGGGCGGAGCGGGAGGGAGTGTCAGACTCTTACTGACTAAAACCCATCCATGTTCCTCCCTTTCCCTTTATAGAGGTCTACGCTTTGGAATGGGAAACTACAGTCTTCAACTTAACAGAGGTCTTTTCCTTCTATTCTTGATGATCATGAGATCTTTCTACGATTTTCAGTTTACCAATACCGATACTTCTTGATGACCTCCTGTAGCTGGACCGCAATTTGTACATACCCATTTAACTCACCTTTTATAAGACCACCATCAAAATCAGATGAGAAAAACTCAAACTCAAAGCATTTATTTGAATGAGACCATGGCAATTTATACAGTCACAAGGCATAATAACTTATGAAAGTACTGTAGTTGCCCATTCCAAAGCGTAGACTTCTATATAGAAGAATGGGCAGGAAACTCCATGGTCACTCAAAACATAGAAGCTATAAAATATAATGATAACTACTGTTGACGATCATACTATTCCCTTATCCTAGATTCAATCCATTAAATCTGGTCAATAATGTAGTAATCCAGTTAAACTATAAATTAAATCAATTCGTCATTACACCCACTCCACTATATTGCATTAGTGAACACGCAACGGTGTTTCAACATGCACGTAATCTTATTTGCTTACACAGAGTAACGGTATTCCCTTACTAATGTTGTTATACTGGCATTAGCCGTATGCAAATGTATCTGTGAATGTTTTACACGAAAATTTTACGATAGAAAAACACTTATATAATTAATTAAACATACGTAACACTAGTTAAAATCAGTACTTTTTGGACGACTCCATTTCTAGTATATTTTAAACTCAATTCAGAACTCTTTGACTAAAATAAAATAAAAAGACATGAAAGTAAAATAAAATTATACGCTTCCATTGTTCGAATCACTAAAAATAATCCGATTAAACCACACCAACCACCATACCATTGAAATAGTGAGATAAATCGCATATTGATTCAATATCTTGCTAGTACAGGAGCCAGTGTGCTACCATTACTGCCCCAAGCGTCAGACGAATAAATATTCATGGGAATAATTCGACAGATTCCCTTAACGATGGCACGTCAAAAAGCGAGCCGAGTATAGCCGAGTGAAGCCGACTGATGCCGAGAGGAGCCGAACATAAACGAAGCTATCCGATTATGTATCGCTAAAATGTTTTTACACGATGTCGTTAAAGTTGCATTGACACGTAGTGGCGTTTTGTTTTAATATCAAAGGCTTGAAAGGTTTTTGCTTAGTAATCAGGCTTTTTTTGTTTAAAAGCACTTAATGGGCGTTGTGTTGACATGTTGAGCTAATAACTAATGAACTCTAAAAAAGTATTCGCAAAATCAGATTTGAAACTCATGTTCGGAATATTAATACCTGCTTTCGACAGCGGCTTTGCCTGCATGAACATTCAAAATAATACTTGTGCGAAATTCATTCTGACGACAGACAGACTCATCTTTTCTCAATTATGATAATATTGTGTATGGATTTAATACCCGCAACAAAAAGTACCAAAGCTTTCAAAAATATACCAACATTGATGTACGTAAAATCGTCGTTGAAAAAACGTAGCGTCGGCTTCAAGAGAAACGTAGCACTCGAACACTCGAATACTTGTAATCAAAGTGGTAGTGTCGTTCCATCTGCTGGGGCATTAATCACCCTACCCACATTTATTGCGATTTTCGCGAATGAGAAAACGTCGCAAAAAAACGCAAGGCATTACCGACCTACAGTATGAGGGAGAAAAGGGAAAATCACTGATTGCCCTCGTGAAAAATTACACATCATCGTATGCGTCTAAAAGCCTCAACATATGCATAATGTGATGTCGCGTATTAGGCTTCTGTGCTCATAAAACAAATTGGTACTGTTGAGAGTGTATTCCTAGCTTTATTTTGTTTTTTTAGAGACTTATGGCATTTCTTTTGTAGAGGCTGCCAGTGTTCGCGCCATTACGTGTCATTTCGTGACTTAAATGTCTAAGCCACCGCTGATGAATAAGCTAGTAACTATTGACTAGTCCTTGCTCAAGAAACGTACAGTCAGCAAACGAGTTAGGTTTACAGGCTAGCAATCTTCTTTCTACTATTATAAATGGAAAAGGGTTATAATCTGTTTGCAATTTCATCCAAATCCTTTCAGTAGTTTCTGCGTGAAAGAATAACAAAAATCCATCCTTACAGACTTTTATATTTATAATAGTCGTAAGAAGATTGCTAGCCTGCATACCTAACTCTTTTGTTGACTGTACATAAGGCGTGTTAATATGTATATGAGATACATAGTACGCGTATTAATAGTACATCGAGAGCTCACACGCCAGTGAATGATCTGGTATATTGCACAAAGGATTGCTGTAACTGTTACTATAAGTAAGAGAGACACTAATATCACCTTATAGTTGACCGCTGACTATTTATATCGCCCGATAGCAAGAACTCATTTGTCCCAATGACAAGATCTATAAAAAAGACTACTCGCTAGAGAGTACTCGCTCAGCGACCCTCACATGGGTAGTAGGACACTCGCTAGTAAACTCTCGCCTGTAACATACACATCTCAGCTAGTATTCGCTCGCTGTCTTGCACTCGCTCACAGCCTATTGAAAAATCTTTCCGAACCACATTTCTCGGCGACTCGTGTCTAGTAGTCAGCACGACTCGCTTAACACCAGTCGTTGACGTTAAGAGAGAAGCCCTGTTTTCTTTTTTTAGTGATATACGGCAATTGTTTTGTCGCCTGGAGACTGCCAGCATTCTTACCATTTCAACATATTATCTGCCTTATAAGCATGTAGACTTGGCAGGGAAAGCATTCCAGTTTGTACCTCGGCTTCTTATCTTTATTTCCTTAAGTGCCTTATGAGGGTTCCAAATTAGCTTTATTTTTAGGGTTCCGTAGCCATATGGCAAAAACGGAACCCTCATAGATTCAAAACTTATATTCTCACTTACGGGATATCTTCCGTGATTTTTTTTTCTTATAGATTCGTCATGTCTGTCTGTCTGTCTGTCCGTCTGTCCGTTCGTTGTCACAGCCACTTTTTTCCGGAACTATAAGAACTATGCTGTTGAAACTTGGTAAGTAGACGTATTCTGTGAACCGCATTAATATTTTCACACAAAAATAGAAAAAAAACAATAAACTTTGGGGTCCCCATTAGGGTGGAACGAAAATTTTTTTTTTCGAATTTTTATTTGGAATAGTTGTATTAAGTTGCCAATTGCCATCAATTACCTCCATTAAAAATATAAATATTATCAGACAACGGTAAAAGCCCCCGCCATGACTTCGAACATTTACAAAATCGACAATTTAGGCGCTATTTGCGCGACCTACAAAATAGTACAGAATTTATTAAAATAAGTTTTTATCATTCAAAAACAT
The DNA here is from genome assembly GCA_916618015.1 of Xestia c-nigrum. NCBI lineage: Eukaryota > Metazoa > Arthropoda > Insecta > Lepidoptera > Noctuidae > Xestia > Xestia c-nigrum. The sequence goes on along the minus strand of OU745259.1, from coordinate 9,259,448 downwards.
ATTCAAATATAGTTAACTAGCTGTTTAAATCAAATATTTTATTATTCTAATATATTATGGCGCTGTGACAGAGGAGCAAAGTACGGGACGAAGCGGGGGGCGGCACGCGCCGATCTTATAATTGCAGTGTTTTGTTTCAACTAGTATCAATAATTGTCGCAAGGTGAAAGGTCGCGCGCCAATTATTTTCACAAGTACTTGTCGATTTGCGTTTTTAAGTGTATTAACATGACTTCTACGAGACAAAAGTTAAAATGTCCGATATTTGGTGAAAGTGCAGAGTTGAAAGAGAATATCCTACCTACGTATGAAAATGTGATGAAATTCTATGAATGGGTTCGACAAGACTTAAAAGTAAAGAATAACACAACAAAAGAACCTACGTTTTTGGAAATTGCCCAAATATTTGGGACGAAAATAGAAGAATTGTGGGTAAAATCTTCAATTCCAATTGTCACTCACAAACGAGTCTTACAGTTACTAAAATGTTATCACTCAAAATGTTATAACTTGAAAAAGTCTTTGAAGAAACTGAAGGTAGAAAAATTAGAAGAGTTCAGAGTGCAAAGTAGAAAGCTTTTTGACATAGCTGCATGTAAAAAATTTGTAAGCTGTACTTGTTTGAGAGAAAAAAAAGTGCCAAAAGAGGAACAAAAATTTTTAGAAGACCAACGCACGAACAGACTAATGGCTTTAGGAAGAACGGATCCTATCCAGAGTAAAACATTGCAGAATAGAAGGTTACGTGCTCTAAAACAAGAAATTAGGCATAATTCAAATACACGAATTGAAGAAATTCCCTCTACTTCGTATCAGCTAAATACTCGTAGATCTGAAGTTAGTTCTAACCGTCCTACTTGTTCGTCTGCCGCAGAAAGTCTTGACACTGCTGACACAGTGGATCAAAAGCCTATAAAGCTCACGGATGCCAGTCTCCATAGCTTGACGACTGTATGCGATAGATATGGAGTATCTGACCGAGCTGCGGCGGCTATCGTGTCATCTGTTTTGTGTTCTGTTTCTAATGCCGACTCTGAGGCGCAGTCGGCTAACGTCGTGGACAGGATGAAACTAAGAAGAATGAGACAGAAAGTACGCAAACAAATTTTAACAGAAGAAAGAGTAACAGAAATTCCAGCATTATATTTCGATGGAAGGAAAGACAAGACGGCTAAAACTGTTTTAAAAGGATCGAAGAGGTTTAGAGTGATTGTACAAGAGGAACATATTTCGATTATAAAAGAACCAGGTTCTGTTTATGTTGGGTATGTGGTTCCAACATCGGGCAGTGCAAGAAATATCGAAAGAGCTTTCCACAGCTTTTTGACGACTGAAAAGATATCTCCAGCGAGTTTAATGGCTGTTGGCTGTGATGGAACAAACACAAATACAGGAAAAGTGGGAGGCGTGATTCGTCTTTTGGAAAATAGGCTATCTCGACCATTGCAATGGATAATTTGCCTCTTACACGCCAATGAGTTGCCATTGAGGCATTTGTTTACTTATCTGGATGGCCCAACTGCAGGACCTAAATCATTTGCAGGTCTAGTTGGTAAAACATTAGAGACATGCGAGACACTGCCGTTGGCTCACTTTGAGAAAATAGAAGGTGAACTACCTCCACAAATATCAACAGATCTGAGTACAGACCAGAAATATTTACAAGAAATTACTACTGCTGTCATAAATGGATCGTGTCCTCCTGATTTGTTACACAGAAGCCCAGGTAAGCTATCCCATGCCCGCTGGTTGACAAGAGCTAATCGCATACTGCGTTTGTATATTTCTACGGAAAATCCACAACCAAATCTTGTGACTTTAGCAACGTTTGTCGTAAAATCATACGCTCCAGTCTGGTTTGCCATCAAAACACATTCATCCTGCAAAGATGGTTCAAAACATTTATGGAAGCTCGCTAACAGCACTAGATATTTATCCGACGAGTTGTTAGCGATAGTGGACCCTGTTTTAATTCGAAACAGTTACTTTGCTCATCCAGAAAACTTGTTGTTGAGTATGATAACAGATTCACGTAAGCACATTAGAGAACTCGCTGCAAGACGCATTTTAAAGGCTCGTCAAGTGAATAAAAATTCAGTTTCGCGCATGTTTGAGGTACCAAAAGTAAACTTAAATGCACTTTCTTACATAGACTTGATTGACTGGCAACAAAATATATACGAACCCCCAATACTGATAAATATTTCCGATGAGCAGTTACAAGATCTGATTGAAAATGGAGAAGATGCAGTTTTGGAGTTTATGAGACTGCCTTGCCACACCCAGGCTGTGGAAAGATCAGTAAAAGTTGTGACAGAAGCAGCTCAAAGTGTATGCGACAAGGCAAGAAGAGAGGGATTCATAAAATCTAAAGCGTCTCGAAAGCTCATGCCAAAGTTTGAGACGAAAAAGGATTTTTGCTATAAAAACTGACGTTATTCATACCGACTTTATTTTCTAAACCTGTGTTACCTTTTAAAATAAATGATTCTATTAATTAAAATATACTTTTATTTTAACATTTACATGCATAACATATTATATTTACTTCATATTTTGATTATAGGATGTACTATACAAAACGTCTATAAAAACTTAAAAAATCAAATTTCAAGTCTATGGCGGGAGCTCAAGCTGTTGAGCTAGAACTTTCAAATTAAGGTATGTTATTAACAATTATATAAAGCAACTTTTACCTGGTATTCCGACTCGAAACTTGAAAAAAAAATTTTTTTCATACAAAAGTGTTCCACCCTAGTCCCCATACTTAGAACTGAAATTCATTTTTTTTTTTCATCAAACCCATACGTGTGACATCTATGGATAGGTCTTTAAATATGATATTGAGGTTTCTAACATATTTTTTTACTAAACTGAATAGTTTGAGCGAGAGACCCTTCCAAAGTGGAAAAACGTGTGCCCCCCCCCCTCCTGTAACTTCTAAAATACGAGAATGATATAACAAAAAAAAATATCTGATGTACATTACCATGTAAACTCTCACCGAAAATTAGTTCGAACGAGATCTAGTGAGTAGTTTTTTTTTTGATACGTCATAATTCGAAAACAGCAATGTACCATTCATTCAATCTGCTATGGAACCCTTCATGGGCGAGTCTGACTCGCACTTGGCCCCTTTTTTAAGTCTGTATTACGTGGAATTTATAAGACAATAAAGTTTTGTGTAAAGTACTTACTTGTAAGTGTAAGTTGATGCTTGAAACCACAAACAAAATATTAAATCTCATCTAATAATACATTTTGAGAAAACCACTAAAACTTGTAAGAGAAATATGATAAGTCTTCTAAAACTCGATACTTATAAGTTAGGTACTTTAAGCTTTTAGTTATTTCTTAAGTGATAATATTTATAGTTTTTTTTCGTCCTGAAACTTCGTGAACTTTTGTGTTTGCAGAAAAACTGGCTTTAGATCTTTTAAAAGTCTTGACAACAAGTTATTTTCTACAATACACCAATAAACAATTTTCTATTTATATCACTTGTAGTTATTTGATCTTAGTTGAGACGTATATAGGAGTTTTCCGAGAAATCATGCTGTTGTGAAGTTTCTCATATCTATTTTTAGAATTATCAATGAAACTGAATAGTATTGACTATCTCATAAGATGGAATATTCCAACCGTTTATTATTTATTTCCAGAACCCTCCACCGCCCACACGAAAATTCTCTCCCACCAAAAAACGCACAAACAAAGAAAAGTTCTCTTGCCAGGAAAACCGCCGAAAAAGCTGGCATTATACAAATATACACCACAACCACCAAATATACGGCAAGTAGTACATAACGTGGGCGTATATACTTGATCCGGCAGTAAATGGAGCATAACTAGGCATTAGACAAATTGGCACGGCGCCCGGGCCATGGCAGGCAGTGTAGCAGTGTATCCATGGCTTTATACAGTATGCTACTGAAACTGACTTATTATATTTATGCTGTGGGTGAATGCGGTATCATTATTTGTGTGGTTTCCGTGAGACTTTTGCTAACTTTGGGCAGGCAAAAGGTGTAACATTTTGGGTGAAGATTAGTATGTTTATATATTTTATGGGTAGGTACTGCCTAGTTCACCGATGGTTGACTAATTATTATCAACCTTATTACTAAGGACGTAAGGGTGAAAAGTAGAAGACCATCAGTTAACTCGGTGGTCCGTTAAAAAAAGTTTCAATAATATTCGGTGCTTCGAATGTCGTTGATAAAATGTTATGAAAAATGAAAATGGCGGAGTTACTTCCGATACGGCTACGCGTCAAAAGATCCTTGTACATTTATTTATGCAAAAAAAAATGATTGAATAATACGAATTCAATTGACTCAATAGATTACTTAATCTGCGTATACACCGCTAAAGTTAATAAACACATAATTTGAGCAGTAAATCATATTTAAATGATAAGTATCGTATAACACACAGGCATTAACTTTCATAACACATTATTAAAACAAATTAATTACTGTAATAATAAAACTACGAACATTCCATTATCCAATTATCTGACATGACCTCTCATGCTGATTAAGACTTAATATTTACTAATTAATTACTCAAAAGCATCGAAACGGATCATTAAACTACATTAAATAACTCGAAACGTTAACTAGGTCACACTAATAAAGTTACCATAATATCGTGATCGTTTACGCGATTAGCGACTGTAGAATGATGAAGTTAGAGGTTATATTTGGTTGTGTTGTTTCGACAAAGGCTTTGTACGTGGCGTTGCAGCATGCAGTCCCAAAAGCTGGGGCTTGAAGTCGTTAATCTTCATGCAAATTCGTGCGCAACGTCCCTAATGGTCCCGTATTTACTATTAACATGTCTTATTCTTCACGCTGAGTTGCAGACTTCGGGACGTGGTGCGAATTGCTTGGAATCTCGCCTATGTAGGTACCCTTCACTTGCAGGATTTAAGCGGGAACGTAAATGCTCGTTTGAATTTCGAAGAACACCTCGAAGGAGTACCGTTTTGCTTTCCCTAGGTCGTATTCAAGGAAAGTCTTGGCTGATTATATTCGTTTTAAAGGATCTTTTCAGGATGGACTGCGCGGCGGTGTTAGTAAATGGTTTAATTTTTATTTTGCAAACCTTCAATAATTTACAGAGTTCAAAGATTTCTCATGCAAAGAAGTTATACCAACTGAAATCAGACTATTACCAGGCAAGGAAAACTCATAAGAACCTACCCAATGTGGCATTACAAACAAGACGCCAAAATATTCTGAAAGATCAGCCTTTAAGAACTCAACGCTTAGATAGTCAAGAATTGAAGAAACCTAACAAAAACATTAGGCTCCAACAATACGCGTTAGAAATAACAGTTATTTTCAAATAACAGTTATTTCTTCTACATTTAAATAATAATAGGTATTTATACAAGCGGCAGGCGTTGTGCCAACTCCATTTAGCGTACGTCTCTAGTATAACAACATTATCGCGTTATTTCAACCATTATGTCCTCCTGATAATGCCCTCATTAGTTATTTGTGTTTTGCACAGGCTAACACCGAATTGATGTTATTTTGGCTGCCCGAAAATGGTTGTACCTAGTAGACGTCAGTCGCATGAGGACTCTTACCGACAGAAATGTTGGAAATGAACTTGACATTTTGAACCAGGTACTGCAGAAATGTGGTAAAAAAGGCTTAAAATATTTGACTTGTGAAATTTTAAAGGGGTTACAAAATTTTGCTTCTAAGTACAGGTTACAGGGTGAATCCTTGGCATGCTAAATCTAGAATCCGCAAGTTTTCCGTGAAGAAAAACTTGTGGAATTTGAATAAAACATCAAGACTTTGGGTGTTTTATTCCCATTATCAGTGTATAATAGTGATTAGCATCCTTTTTTATTTTAAAATCTCATTATATTTGGAAAGTTGCATTTGATCACAAAGAACACGATATAAATCATTTTAAGCGGCTTTAACCACTTACCCCTTTGAAGAAAAACTTAAAATTGATATTGCAGCAATTCCAAAATCGAACCGACGACCAAACCCATTTTAAAAGCCTCACCAACCAATAACCAACATTTTCCTCCTTACATTATTAGTATGATACTCGCGCGGCCATATTACTTCGAAAAACACACAAATACGGCCTTATTCTGACATGCCAGCGTATACCGCGGCCTTATTCTGACGTGACACGACGTGACGTAGCATGAACACGTGACATTCCCCTCTTTTTGTAAAAACAAAGGACGCGACACTCCGAGCGCATCCCATCTCCTAATTACAATACAAAGACTCAAAAAACCGTGACGCGTTTTTGAGACGACGACGCTAATATACGTCGTGCTTTTTTAGTTGACGCGAATGTACGTCATACTTTTTAGAGATGACGTGAAAATACATCATCCATCTTTACTATTATTTAAAGACGTATCTCGACCTTTTTATGAAGTCGGTTAATAAACTCGGTGTTCCTTTTATTTCGTGATCCGCGACTTCATTTAGCGTATTTATCCCGGAAAGTATTAAAGTACCATACACCTTCCATAAATACTCTATTCTGTTCTTCATTGTGTATCGATGGACTCAAATAATACCCGACCAGTATATACCTAGTCACCTGCACAGCTCTTTCGTTGGCTTTGTTTAAATCCTGGAAGAGTGTATAAGTATAATCAGTGTTATTAAACTTACATAAAATAAAGAAATCTCGATGCTCTCTCGACCCGTAAAAACCATACGAAGCAGGGTACGGGTTGATAGTGAACTAATAATTTCCTCAAACATGAAGCTTATTTGCAGTAATCAGTTAATTAGATCATATAGACACGAAAACTTGTCTAAAAATCATGAAAATACGGTTTTTAGAACCGTGTAGAACGAGGTTATTATTGAATTAGTGTTCGCTCAGCGCAATGCAGTCTTTTGACTCACCAGCGGAAAGACTGGCTGCATTGAACGAATTTAATGTTTTCCCCTCTATGTGAATTAGTTTTTGAATTCGAACAAAAGGTTTCGGAGTTAGAGAGAAACATTTTAGTAGTGTTTTTGTGGGAGGATTCCTTTTATGCTGCTATAATAGGTTTTACGAAAAATTCTGTGCAATAACAGCGTTTAAGGTAACTTTGGTAACACAAAAGCTAAAAAACCAAGAAGACATCTTTTGAAGAACTCATGGCTAAATGATAACCCGGTACATACTTACTTTCCTCCGTGTCGGAAAGCACGTTAAAATTTTGGTCCCGCCTGTCATTTGTAGATCATTGACAGTCGTTACAGGTAGTCAATAAGCTGAATGTTTGACAATCAGACTTACCAAAGAGTATCGTGTACAAACTGGGCTATGTAAGTCAGAACGAAAGTCGCTCACAAACATCATCATTTCAGCAGCAAAACGTCTACTGCTGGACATAGGCCTCCCCCAAGTGTCGCCACATTGACCGGGCAACTCGCATCCGCAACCTTCACCAGGTCATCGGTCCGCAACGTCTAGAAAGAAAAAAGGATAAAAAAATGTTTGTTTGACGTCGGTACATTAAGCACACACACAATAATATACCCCATCGGCCATCCGTTTTGCCAGCAATGTGCCCTGCACACTGCCACTTAAGTTTAACAATTCTTCGGGCTACGTAGGTAACTTTGGTTCTCTTGGTCTTCTTTTCATCACGCAAGGAAACTCCGAGCATAACTCGCTCCATTGCCCTTTGGGTGACAGTCGCTCGCACTTGGTGAATTCAGGCAGTGCGTGATGGTGATGAGACTTATCACGCAAATGTCAATTAGTACTTTTTAAACATTTCATCAACGTTTGGGAGGGATGTCGAATATTAATCAATGCACCCTGCCAGTGTCGCTACGAACTGTGATAACGCAATAATGATGTCATGCAATTGACACATTCGATTCGCTCTTGACGTAAATGAGTTTCAAAAATTGTTATGATTTCCGGTGATAAGCGATCGTGAACCCGATTGGTAATTAATTATGTCAAATTCTGTAAAAATAGAAGTAATAAGTGCTAACTAAAACATAGTAAAAGAGTTTTAGGTTTATAAAAGCTTTTTCTTATTTTACTACAGTTATAAATGTGAATGTTTGTGAGGGTGGATGTATGAATGGAAAGATCTTTGTTACCATTTCAAGCAGAAATAACTGAACGGATTTGGATGAAATTTGGCACACAAATAGGTTATAACCTGAGACATAGGATACTTTTGATCCCGGCAGTATGATGTGAGACTATTACCGAACTCAAAGCAGGTCTTCACCAGCTTTGAGTTCGGTAATAGTTCGGTACAAGTTTGAATTATATAATATTGACAACAAGGATCTTTTGTGTGTCACCTAGAACTGACGCCATATTGTTTTTTCAGTACAATTTTACGAAAAAAACGTTACCCCTCATCGCCCCCTATCAATGTCATCCAATCGCCAAACATCCTCCATCCATAACACTGTACCTGTGCTTGACTGCCATAATAATCTCAGCCAGACATTTATTAGACAACCTCTTGAAGCATTTCACAACAAGAATTCCAAATCAATAAATGTTCCCTTTGAATTATGTATGAAAAGAGCCTTCAGTTACGTGTCTAGTTTATATAATGTAAAATTAATTAACTTAATATTTACGTCTCTATGTATAAACTAAGATCCATTTATAATATCTGAAATCTAATCAAAGTCTTTAACGTTCCATTCAATATGGTTATTTAGAAGCAGATATAATATGAAGTTAATTTGTTTAAAAATAGTCCAACTCTATTGCCCTGTTACATTTACGAGCAAATATTTCACATAATGTTTACCAACAATGACAACTCTTTACTCATCAATTCATCATCATCATCATGCCCTAGCCTAGCCTTTTTCCAACTATGTTGGGGTCGGCTTCCAGTCTAACCGTATCCAGCTGAATACCATTAATTTACATAGAGCGACTGCCTATCTGACCTAGTTAGTACCGAGTAATACGATAAATATAAATATAAATAAATATAAATATCGCTGGACATTAACACACAGCGCCATCTAGTGCTACACTAAGCAAGGCTTGTGTCGTGAACACCAGATAGTTGATATATTACATATATACTTTTTTGTTTGTAAATACATACTTATTATACATATAAACATCCATGACTCGGAAACAAATGTCCATGCTCATCACACAAACATTTGCTCCTACCGGGATTCGAACCCAGGACCCTAAGAACGTAAGGCAGCGTCACTACCACTACGCCATTCGAGTACCATACCCCTTGATAAGACTGGATGTCAGACTCTTAAAGCCACTAACTACCTGTAACGACTGTCAAAGATCTACAAATGACGGCCGCTTTCCGAGGCACGGAGGAAACTCGGTATGTAAGGCTAGTCACCTATCCTCAGACCAACCTAGGCCAGCACGGTTTAACCTAAAGATCGACCCGTGCGGCTGTTTTTATTTAGCCATGAACTCTTTACTTTCATTCAAGCCAAAAAAATGTGTACTGTTTATAACGCTGCTCAGCACAAGTCAAGTAAAATCCTACTTCCTACTATAATATAATATAATCCTACTATTATAAATGCGAAAGTTTGTAAGTATGGATGTATGTATGGATGTTTGTTACTCTTTCACGCAAAAACTACTGAACGGATTTGGATCAAATTTAGCACACAGATAGTTTATTACCTGGATTAACACATAGGATACTTTTTATCCCGGTAATAAGATCCCGTGGGATAATTTCAAACTTCACGCGGGCGAAGCCGCTGGCAGAAGCTAGTAAAATTATAAATGCGAAAGTTTGTGAGTATGGATGGATGTTTGTTACTCTTTCACGCAAAAACTACTGAACGGATCTGGATGAAATTTCGCACACAGATGGTTTAGAACCTGGATTAACACATAGAATACTTTTTATCCAGGTTGTAAGATCTAATGGGACAATTTTGAAACTTCACGAGGGCGAAGCCGCTGCCAGAAGCTAGTAACAGTATAAAACATAACATCACGCTTGAAATCCCCGATAGGTTATGCAGAGGTATACCAAGTCGTAGACTCACATGTCGCCAGTTATGTTTAAGTCCCATGTAATAGGGGGCGAGCCTATTGCCATCAAACGGGCGCAAATCCAGACTCCGTGTCTGCTACTGAGAAATTCCTAATGGAAAAACCCAAAAACAGCTTTCTCGACCTGAGGATCGAACCCAGGACCTGCTTCACCATGCTCAGCAATTGCGCTTGGGACCATGGACCAACGACACACTAAAATAATTGTATACAAGAAGATATTTGAAAGTGTTAGGCCTGAAATCTTGTAGCGCAGACGGTCGGTCGCGCATGGTAGGTCGAGTCCGAGTATACATTGTGTTCTACATATATAGCACCACTACGACGCTAACGTCATCGGCGACCGACAGCCGTATTTTATTCTCGCTGACGTCACGACCGACCGCACGCGACCGACTGTTAGCGCGACAAGAATTCAGGTCTAAGAAACATTTTTTTTTTTTCTTATCGGCGGCCTTTCTTAGCACACATTTTGACAATTTCCTTCTGCACAAAACACCTACGTCAAAAACTGAAACACATGGCTATACGTGCTTGCTAATATTACAGCTACTTACTGAACTAGAACAATTGGCAACAAAGGCCATAAATTATTAAAAAAAGACTACATATTCGACTTTACACAGCTATTCAAACCATCCCCCAATGACCTTATTAGGGTGTAATAACCCCATTGTGCCCTAAAGCCGACAAGTGCGACAGATGTGGGAATTAAAAATACTGGCCTTTAAATTTATTTACATCACGACATTCGACTATTAATCCAGTACGGGGGCATAATCTGCTAATGCTCACTTTATTTGATCGCGACTATGCAACTTTCAAGTTAAAATCATCCTTAACACAATGCACTCAGGACCATATTTGGTTGCAAGTGTAACGTCAGCTGATTTCATAAAACAATCAGTTCGAAAATTTTGATTCTTATTACAAAGAGGGAAGGTCTAAGTTAGAATATACGGTATACGGTCATATTTTTAATGAATATATTTTTAACCAAATTACAGGGGAGGTCGGGGAACATTGTATGGGCGTAATTGTAATTTTTGAAGTAACTGCCATAAATGTCCGGTTTGTTAATGTTTATTTCAAATGTAGTGCCACAATGACGGTCGTTAGGTAGAATTGGTGTTTTTGTTCATTTTAATTATGTTTTACTTGATTGCGTTACTCCCTATTCACATTTTGGTATTAAATCATTAGCTGGCTACCCTGAATAAATTAATTTAAAAAATACGTTGACATTAAACTTAATAGATTACTATTACTATAAAGGCTAACGGTTTTACAAAATTTTAGGACGTAAAAAGAAAAAATACTAACGTTATGTGACGAACCCAGTTATTAGACAAACTATAACACACACAAAGCATAACCGTGTTTTACAAATGTAATAATATAAAATGCTAAAGAATTTCTCACCAAAATATGAAACATCAACTCCATATTGTTCAACCTTTATAAGAAACCATAATAAAGAAAAATGTTCATCAACATTTTCTTCATTACGACGTTTTACAAAGGGGAAGCGCGGCAAATTCCTTGCATATCGGGTTACCCGGCACTTAAGGAGAGCCATGCCCCACCCGTATAAGTGACGTCTCGCTAAAAGGTACTCAGTTCTACTACTTATAACATCCGCAAGCTTTTTTAAAGACATTTATTTTATACCCTGGGTTATTTTAATGGAACAAGGGCTTTAGTATTTCGGGTGTCGATTTATTTTGTTTTCTTTTTTTTTACTACTGCCTATTTAAACGGTTAACCACGTTCACTTTGATACTGGATAAAGTACAGAGATGACTCTTGGACAAAAACCATCATCACCAAAAAAGTGGACTTTTATATACTACTTTCCTTAAATCTTCTTTTTTCTGTCAGCTAAACACGAAACTTGAAGTTTAGTTCGTAATGAGAATATTGTAAACAATGACCATTACATTAATTAAACAGTAAATGTTTTGAGACCTTTCAGGAGCCGAATAAATTCATATGACAATGTTCACAAATTGTGACAACAATAAGAAGATAAGAAAAACACTTTAAGGAAAATAAGAAATAAATAACTATGCATAAAGTCAATCTTGACTATACATGAATATGTGAAAAGGAAAAACTTGTGCTGTACCTACTTACTTAGATAGAGTGCGTTGTTCTCTTAACCGTCGAGTTTGCAAACAACATAGTGTAAACAAGCAGTTTTGGTTTTTCAACAACGGACTTTTTGCACACGATAATTTTAGAGAAAGTTGTCCGAAAACAGCACATAAGTCACAGCCAGGTATCATAAAATAATAAAACAAAAAAAATGTTCATTTCAAATTCTCTCTTGTTCTGTACGAGTAATGGAACCGTTTAAAATCAATAATATTTACGTAGGTAACCCACTTCAATACGAACATCGACAGAAAACCACCCCAATGTAAAAATCAATTTCCAATAAAAGAGTAAAAATTGCTTTCTAAATACGCGACCACTTCATTTGGCATCAACCCAACAGATTATGTTTTTTTTTTTCCAAATATTCAGATAAAGTCACCAGACGAAGCGGAGCTGCGGAGGGGCCGATTATTTTCAATCGGAGTTTTCCATAGAGGGAAATATTCCCCGTTCAATCTCTCCCTCTTGCTCCATCTTGTACCCTCTACTCTTGTTGGATACCGCATTGCAGCCGATGTTATGAGAAATATTTGGATCGGTTTACAGAACAAAAAATGTGGCCGCCATATTTTCAACGAGATGGGATTGCACGCCGACAGCTTATTTTAAAGAAGATAGAAATTTATTCGCACTTGCTTATCTCTGTATTACACCAACAAATAAGAAGAAATGTTTTCTATTTCAAAAATAAGTGGCCAAAAATAATGTAATTTTTCTTTTGTTACAGGTATAACATCGCTCCACAAAAGATTTCGTAGAAGGATTTGAAGACTAAAATCTTAATTTAGTTTTCGAATTTGCATAACTCCCAAAGATAAAACTTCGCAAATAGACAAGTAATTACAAGTAAAAGAGTTCTCGTTAAAGAATAAACCTAATTAGACGGTGTATTTGAGAGTTTAAAGATGATTGTACAGTTTTTCTCTTTAAAATCACGTTTGCGAGTCATTCATTTACAAACTTGGAGTTATTTTTCATTGTTTAATTAATGTACGGCAAGAGTTTTGTGTTATCTTATTCGCCAGTTGGTTTGTGTTTATTTTTTCGCAACTCCTTAATTTTTTCGCCGGCAATTTTTTCCGTCGCTAACGATGGAGAATTTGGAATTGCAAATGCCGTTAATTGCCCGATGGAAGTTAGCTCTCGCACTTAGAGGAACGCGGCGCGACTGATTGTTGAAATATTTAACGCTCCCAAAAGCCAAATAATTCAGCGAAATGCTTTTGCTGTCAAATAATCACGCCCTTATTGTCGGACTAATCTGAATTTCTTATTATGTTTGTAAATCTTTTGACTTTAATTAAAGAACGGGGTACGTGTTTGGGAGTCATTATTTCGATGACATAAGAGTATGAATTATTCGCTCTTGGTGGACAATTATTGTGAACTGAATAAACAACAACGCGGAGTCGAAGAAAATCTAAATAATCTCAACTTTCCATTAAGAGGTGTACCGAAATCATTAGTATTATTTGTTCTGAAATATTGCCAAATTGGTGCCCCCTTACATTGAGAGCGCTTCGACTTTCGGGCTTAAGTCCATATAAACGAGTCCCTCAGAAGTACATAAGTGGTATTTACTACCTACTACGCTGAGATTAGGTGCTTTTAATATTTATTCATTATAAGTATTATATTATTTTTATTATGAAGATAGTTTGTAAAATAAAATTCTATTCTGAAGGTAAAGCTTTATCCCAGGATACATAAAACATGAAATAACGACGGATATCAAAGAAACTTCTCTTAAGAAAATAAAGTAATATTAGCAATGGATAAAAGATTCCTCTTCATAGGACGTAACATAACTTTATTAGAATCACAATCAGAAGATATATTCTCTTCTATTCGAACTCAATCCCATTATCCTTTCCGCAAATAGAAAACATTTCGATAAATCTGGATATTGAAATCACCATTACTGTAAACAAACTAAATCATGGTAGGAAATTGAAAAGCTTTCTATTAATATTTCGTTTACATAGCCTTTTTTTTAAATAAATAAATTATATTATGAATATAGCATCGACGTGTTCCAAAGTACCCGAACTCCCCATTCAAGAACGAACTAAATGAAGCATTTTCCCGAAATTCTTCAGTCGACAAAATTGTTCTCCAAAAATGTGGAACGACCGAGATCGGGTTCCCGATTACCCATTCACTCGGTCATAAATTATATTGTTTTTCATATTTATAACTTTTTCTCTATTCACGCTAAATGTTTTTAATATTTTTTTAAAAGCTTGTGTCGTCTATAAAGTGTTATCTTGAACCCTCATCATCCGCGTTCCACTTAGGGTAAGTTGGGGCTAAAAGAGTACGGCGCATGGTAATGTAGCGAAGTAGAGGATATAGGTAACAAAACCCGGGTGGAATGGGAATGTAACCATTTAAGAAATGAATTTGAAACGTATAGCTTACTTGGGGTATCTAATGTTGAGCATTTTTCGTGGTATTGATTGTTTATTTATATTCGTTAAACAGTTACAAGGGAATATGCAAGTTGTCACTTCACATTAAAAGCGTTTTTTTATTTTTCAAACGACGTTATTGCCAGAATGATGTAGGCTTTCGGCTACTTCTTTGGTCTAGTGGTTGCAAGCGCGTTCGCTGAACATGACTTCCAGGGTTTGTATCCTGGACAAAGTGATATTAGTATTTCCCATCAGGAATTTCTCAGTTGCAGCCACGGAGATTGTATTACGACACAAGCCTTGCTTAGTGTGGCACTAGATGGCGCTGTGTGTTAATTTCCAGCGATATTTATTTGTGCCCATTAGATGGCAATAGGCTCACCCCTATTACATGGGACTTAAACAAAAATGGCGAAATGTGGGTGTTCTATATGTACAGCACTGTCTAACCTTTTGTAGATTACAAGGCTTTTCGGTCAATGTGGCGACACTTGGGGGAGGCCTATGTCCAGCAGTGGACGTCTTTCGGCTGAGATGATGATGATGATGATGATGAAGGCTTTTCGGTATCTAATGGCAATCCAATACAACTTCGACTTTCCCATCATCGTAGTTTTTATTCGTTCCTTCGTTAGAACTTTGTAGCACGCAGTTAGCCAAATATTTTTTATATTTTTGTTTTTTTTTTACTATTATTTTTTATATATCTCCCCAATATCTTTAAAATCATACTCTATTTATATAAGATTTTTATTGCGAATGATATTAAAATAGAAAGAGAAGACGGTAAAGTAAACGCTTGCTAAAATACTTATAGCTAAAATCTTATTATCTATTAATTGCACAGACTGAAGCCAACGGTGGGACTAATGCCTTAAAATAGTAGCTCCTAGAATGTCACTTTATCTAGGCCAAAAGTTTTGCCAATAACTTAAACACTGCTTCAAGGCAAGTCTGTTAAAGAGAAGATAAAATAAAAGTAGTAAAAGTCACCAATAAATCTCAGAAACGGACAAAGTCTCTTTGATAACTGAACTGAATTAAAAATGTACTCCACCCTCCGAACTTGGAAATTAAAACTAAGTAGTCTTAGTTAAAATATCTGCAAGACTGCAAATAACGACCAGAGAATAAATTAAAAAGACAATAACTTGCAGAGACGACCAATCTGAGAACAAGTGCACTTAGATTTCAAAATTAACGGTCTGCTGTCAATAAAAACATAAATATTATAGTTTCTTTGTTTCATCACTTGTACAACATAGTGAATTTGTCATTATGAACGCATGAAAATCATGGAAAAAAATGTTTTTTTTAATCAATACCATTTAAACTAATATGTATTATGAAAAGAAGAGATTAGTTTTTTTTATACAAAAAAAAAAAAACTAATCTCTTCTTTGTTTGTTTGTTTGAACATCCTGCTACAATTTTAAAGAAAAAAAAATATATATATTTCAATATTATAAAGCTACGGTTTTAACGAGTAACATAAGCTATAAATGATATTGATGTCATACAAATTAGCCGAATTATCACAAATTTCGCGGACTAAGTCACGGGCGCTGTGATAGTTATGATATAAAATAATAAATTAATCAAAAACCCAAATAAATTCACTCATTTCATTGCGGTAAATGTTATTTAAATTTTTGTGTGATTTTGGGTGCCTGTCTACCTATTTCTTAATACAGCTCAAATTAATCTAGCAAATTAATATATTTCACTAAGATTCAAATGCTTTTTTTCCTAATTCTTAATAATCATCGCCCCAAAACCGGTTTAATCCAGTTTGATTTATATGTCGGCGGCCATGACGGCTTCGCAGACTGATTACTTCCTATGCATTAGCACTGATGAATGTATTTGCATTAGAAATCCGTGGATTAGCTACAGATCAGCTTGTTTGATACAGATGCTGTAAAGTGAGACGGGAACTATTGAGGGGTATTTTTCTTTGTTTACAGCTGTTAGACTTGTCCCGTTTAAGCTGCACTTATTCTGATTAATAATGGGAATTGATTCTTTTAAGAAAATGGTTTATATAAAGAGTGTAAAACACCTCTTCAACAAGGATCCAGCAGAATATCAGCGTCAGGTGCATGCCTGACACATGCTGAGCTGGACTCCCATTTGGTGTAACCTTGAGACGCACCCCGCACCTTGCATACCCTCTTTGTTATTTTCCTTTTTTTAATTTTTTATTTGAAGTAAGTCATGGTGTTACTATATTTATTTTGTTTTTCTTTTGTTTTAAGAGAACTGTTTCATTTAAGTGTGTGTTAGGCTTTGTCTTTTGTGTGCACCAAATAAATGATTTATCTATCTATCTATCTATCTTCACGAAGCCGGAAGGCACTTGTTCTCCCGTTATTGCGATATTTTTTTTGTTCTACACCACACCTAGAAGGTTCCCCCTCTAGTTACGGAGATATCGGGGATCAAAGTTACAACTTTTTCTCAAGTTTTTTTGTACGATTTTAACTTCTAATACCTCCACGACCCCCTTACTATTCAATTCATCCATCAGCACAATGTTTTAAGTGCGTTACATGGAGTTGTACCACAAAAGCTGATTTATAACCTCAAAAAAAATGTTGTTTCCCAGCGATATTTTTGCGTAGTTTGATGTACAGAATGCTTGGTTAACGGCTTTGTGATGAGGTGGTTTACGCCCTGTATAGATAACATCACGCTTTATAGTCCCGAAAGTTTAGGCAGAGGTGTACTTAACAAGTACCTCTACATTTTACCAATTACATTTAAGTCCCATGTGATAGAAGCCGACCGTATTGCCATCATCCGAGCAAAAAACCAGAATCAATGGCTACTGAAAAAATCCTGATGTAAAAACCACTTGGCCCCACTTGGGAATCGAACTCAGGGCGTCATGCACTACAGTCGTGCTAGTGACCACTAGACCATACGAGGGCGCCAAAAAAAAAATTATGTTTTTTTATTATATCTTCCTACTTAGATATTCTAGGATAGAATCTTCGCATCTACTCAAACGAACGTTTCCTCCTAGTCACAATCATCAATCAAAATCGTTTTACGTAACAAGTTCTCAAACTGACAATAATTCCCGCCATGACGAATGTTCCACCAATGATTTGCACTTTGATCCAACATTTGGCCACAATATCGCTAGACTTTGAAGTACAGTCCCTTCACAGAAGCTTACTTAAGTATGGTCGTGTCAGCCGAACAAGAACCTTATTTCTATGAAAACAAAGATCACTGTTATTTGACATTTGTGTTAAAGACAGCAACCGAATAACATTCTTAATGTCATGAGATTAAAGGTCAATGTCATTTGAACAGTGACACCAGAAGTAAACAAACTGTGGAAGAACAGTAACTTTCTATATTCAAAGCAAAGTGTGACGTCATCGAAAATAACAATGGCGGCGACAGATGGCGACCTACTATTGGGTAACTTAATCAATTGTTATTGGCTATCGACACATATGAGCCAATCAAGCGGAATGGATCGAGTGTCAGCTAGCAGTCTAGTGGTTTCTGATAATGACATTCAATTTTGTAATCAGTATGTCCCCCTTTTTGGCAGATAGGGGTACTGAAGACCCCAGTTTGGTCGTGACAAGTACATTTGGTAATTAAACACGGTATGGGACATCAACATGAAATATATTTATTTAAAAAAAAACCGGTCAAGTGCGAGTCGGATACGTGCATGAAGGGTTCCGTACCATCGCAATGGAGGAGCCCCCTTATTTTTTTAACTGTCTACCTATAACGGATTATGAGATACAGCCCTCTGACAGACAGACGTTACTCTTCGGGCACGGAACCCTAAAAAGCATTTTTAATAAAAACTTTAAATAATTAAAATCTTTTTACTTCCACAAGATTAGCTTTTAAAAAATTTCTCAGTAAAACGAAAATTCTATCCCAAAAAATAATAACATATTTTTCGGCTTTACTCTGATCATACTTAGATAAAAAATGTTAATCCAATTGAGCTGAAATACTTATCTTTATATTTCGCGAACTTACTTAGCATAAAGCACTTTTACTTCCAAAATATAATAAGATTTTCACCAAAGATACGCGGAGAATTTAGGCAATCTGGTTTTTAACTAATATTACTTATTTTTAGGCCCGAGAGAACAACAATATTTTTGTAAAAATATTTCTTCCAAATTCTGGTTTTCATGATACCCAACTTAACATTAACATGATATCATAACTACATGTCCTTAGATATTATAAAAACGAATTATTATCACTTGTTTACTTTTTTATTATTATTTTGTTTTAACACATTTTTTTTAAATAAAAAAACCGTAGGCATGGAAAAGAATACAAGAGAGTGCTTCATTCAAAATAAAATAAGTCATGCTAAATTTAAACAAACTTAAAATCAATAAACGGATGCAAATCAAGAAACAATTAAGGCCAATATCATCCCCTATAAACGGTAACCACCGATACTAAATACAGTACAAAGAATATATACCTAAGTGCATACATAAGCAAGCAACTTCGTTTGTAATACAACCCTCCCACTTCAGATTTGTAAGTAAAATTCGGAGTCAACCGACTTAAATAAATTGCTTGCGAAAACATGAGGAAAGAAAAAATACTGTTATAGAATCAGGAGTCGCAATTAATGTAGACGACCAAAAGAAATATAACGAATGACCTAGCGTTTTCCCTGTGACGTCACTAAGTAAACTCAGCGATATTTGCTTCTATTTTTAACGAACATCAAATGGTTTTCATTGATCCTTTCATTTTTTTTTCTTGTCTTTCATTCAATTGCTTCCAGAAATTGTGGGAATGTAATGAATTTTTAAAGTGTAAGCGACGAAATTCTTCGCTTTCTTTTCTTTATATATTCTTCTCTTAAAATATTTACATTCGTATATAACATGATTTTACGTTTAAAGCAACTGGCATTGGAATGCTTGAATAATTAAATCCGAATGGCTCAATACTGAAATCCAAATATAGATTTGAAACTAAATTCATGGGATCCAAACCACATAAATTATTAGCTGCAACTAATACCCCTCGAATCTCGTTTCGCTTAATGGAGATCTCGGGGGTCGAAATAGTTCCCGTTAAATTAGTAATAACAGTACCATATGAACGTTTGGATGGAAACAATCCGAGCCACGTGAAATAATAGTCTTAGTAATAACATCTAACTACGGTCACAGAATATATGGTTAATGCTATTAACTTGAAATGAAACGAAAATAGAAGTGGCTAATTAGATTACTGGCTCACTTAGTTTTAAGCTTCGAAATATTAGTTCCAGGAAAAAATATAATTTTAAGTCCGATGTAATAACTTCATTAAGTTAGTTAAATCAAAATCATAAGGCCTAGTTTATTATCTTTAAAACTTAACTTCTTTACTGTAATCAGGGGTCAACAATTTGCCACGGATTATATTTTTTAATTAAAAAAACCAAAAAAATCACTTCAATTCTACTCCCGACACAAAATACCTGATGATTGCTCCACAACACAACTAAAATACAGGCGCATAGTGATATCTCAACCCAATGAAATTAAGATGGCTAAACCAATTCAAATAATGGCACAAAATCGGTGCGTCAGAGGTCCTAGCAAGTCTGACTTTTCCGACCGCAGCAGATTGCAGAGCGCGTGCAATGATTGCCAAGCCACAGTGATGCGCCAATTAATACCGAATCAATAATACCGATTAATCGGGACCGGTTGATTATACCGCCGCTGACCGTGCTACATGCCGAGGTAATCCAATTCGGTACCACTCGGTGACCGGGACTCAACTTAGATTAAATGGCCCTAATGCATATATTTATTTTCTTTTGTCCCTAAGCTCTGAGAAGAGGTTTTCTTTGTTGGTCTTAAATGTTACTTGTGCTTAATTTAATTAAATTGGTACCGAAAGGTAGTATAACAAATATTTTAAAGATCGATTTCAAATGACTTTCATGTTTTTCTAAGTATAGTCGAGAGCACTAATAAGATCGGTTTCACGTCGCGTCTTCACCAGAAACGTATTCCAAGTATTATTTACAAGTTTCTTCCGATGAAATATGACTAGAATATCTCGTGGCACCACTCGCTCTCGACGTAGGAAAAAACATTAATTTCGACACATTCGTAAACCCGGGTTTGCGTCTCGCAATATCCATCAAGCGTCTATTTGCATAGAGGGTGATAAATCTAGGAAAGAAATCTTATATGGAGACGATATTGGCGACGAGGAGGGCGATGTATCATCGCGGATTCATTTGTTGACTTATTGCCCTATATTCCAGTAGCGAGTTTGAATACTCCAATTTGATAACATGGAAGACGATTCTAGTGCTACCCTGTGGAAAAGAATTGCATAACGTATGCGAGATAAATTTGCGAAGCTGTAATGGGACTGTAACTTTTATTTTTTACTTGCGATCGAGAGCTAGAAGTGTATGAGTCTGTGTAACTACATTTGGCGTGATATCATTATTGTAAACTATTTGTTTCTTTACATTTATTAATCTTAATGTGAAATCATATACCATTTATACGAGTATACGTTTCAGTTCATTAATTTATCTTTTAATTTCTATAATATTATTTCGCTCTATTGGGATACGTATGTTAATAATTTTCCCGCTAAACTAAATAGACTAATACAGTTGAAGGTAACTCAAACTATATCTAAACTTTAGTGCAAAGGCTACTATTAACTATACTGCGGAAAATGTTCGAATTACCTTACTTGTACAATTTACTGCTGCATTCTAGGATATAACTCCATTTCGATAATACTTTAGCTTATAATGCTGAATAAATAACGTGAATATTAGTTATTGTTTATGAATGTATGAGTTTGATTTGTTTTAATTCTCTGAACTTTAACCGATTATTTTTTGGTTTTGCCCTACTAACTTCGGACTCAAACTATGTCCGCGCATGTTCACAATCAATGACCTGAGTTGAGTTCGAAACTAGTCGGAAAACGAAAATAAAAACGTTTGTTGACTCCATACTTGTCTCACACTCACTTACATAAATAAATAATGCTTTTAATAGTTATTAATAATCTCATTATTATTGTCGCTTTCTTCAAGATTGTTTAATAATTAATTTCTTCAGTTTCAGGTGAGTCTGTCCTCTTGTCGAGGGACTCCTAAGGTACACAAGTGTCACTATAGGAATGATTGTTGTATTAATTAATTTCCCAAGTTATTTTCAGTTCTCAATTGGCTGATAAACATATTATATTCAATGCGTGTAAGTAAGGTATGTTGGATTTCATTGAAAACTCTGAAAAAGATAAAATCAAAGTAAACAAAAGCACAGTCCATTTGATTCTGGACGATGCTTTCATCGGAAGTAAAGGAATATTTAAAAATCGCCAAACTTTGGCATTTTAAAATGGAATCCAACTGTCGATAGCCTTAATTGAAACGATTCAGACAAAACGAGCTTAGCTCACTCTCCAAAATGCAAAGATTCATCGAAATTAAATTCACTTTTGTTTCATTTCTGTCTTTTCATTTGCTGTTGTTGTTTTGTTTTTATTAAAGACGCATTCACATTCGCACAGTCTCCTAAAACTTTGGATTTTGTTGAATTATTTTTATTTCTGCCTTAAATGTGTCACATAACATGATGACTGTCCGTCTTCATTACTCTCTCACTGTTAGCTTGTTTCTCTCTATCTGCTTTTTGTGTCATCGTGGTAGTTATGTCATTGTCTGCGGTGTTTTTAGTTTGTTTTTACCCTTTTTGTTACATTTTATAAGAAATGCAGTTGTTTGCATCTAAGTGTTCAGTAGTTATTTGGTATTTAGATAAATGTGTAATGAAGTAGTGTTTATTTTGTCAATATTTAGTACCTAAACTTACTAAGTTGAAGATGGTAAGACACACTTAAACATACAACACAACTGCATAAACGTGCTTGATTCGTTCACTGCTATTCCCGCATCCTGAAAACTTCTTCTTTAATCACTTTTGCACTAAATCATAAAGTTCAAAGAATAATTGTGCGACTCTGGAATAATTGTTGAATCGTGACTCGAGTAGATTTAATTACACGACAAAACCGAAGCATCATGGAACTACTAAAAATTTCATAAGTTCCTGAGCTTGCAGACCTCAAAATATTGATCGTGGCTCTCTCTCATTCATGCTAACGTGTGACAAAGCCCGCTTTGGCTCACTGCTGGGTAAGCCACGCACACACACACAATACTCCAACACATACGTGCTATTAAAACCGTTTCAGCGGGCGTCAGCTGACTGGGGGAGTCGTGCGGGGAGCGGGGGGAAGGAGGCCGTTATGAACAACGCATGCGCTGTGGCGAGTAAAGCGGCTGCAGCGCTTTATTTCCGAGCCAAGTGTTAGAGTAACAAGCTGCGGTTAAAGCTAGCCGCGCTTGCTGGAGTTAAATCGACACCCATTCAGAAAACAAACTGCGTATCACGGCCGTTACGTCGGTTGACGTAATTAGTTCCATGGAATCTGCATGCTGGCTTCACTTATGAACACTTACAACACGTTGAGTTGGAGATGACAGATACACGTGATGTCAGGCTTATTATATAAACAGCTGTTTCTCATATTTTTCCTTAGAAATTATGAGATAAGTGACGCGAGCAGACGTAAATGTTTCTCAATTTGAGTAAATAAAACTTTAACCCAATTTAGAACCGGAAATCTACGAAAATTTCGTAATACACAGTCGGACACTGAAGTATGTGCTTTCCACTATGAGCACAAAACATCTGGTCGTATCATAAACCAAAGGACCATAAACAAAAATGCAATTAACAATCCGATTACTGCTGAAGTACGTGAACCTATAAATGAGGTGCAACGCCAGTAAAATAATGTGTAAAATACAGTCGTACGCAAAAATTCCGATGCAAAACGTATTTCACCGTTCGCAATTCCATCTGATTTTTAATTCGGCGCACATATTCTCGTCACGTTCGGTTGCAATAAACAATTATTAATGCGTTGTTCGAGGCACATGTTCACAGTTTCAGAGTGTGGCGGACTTTTTAAGTGTTCGTTAATTTCGAGTGGACTGGAAAAGTCCAGCTCGGGAATGAGGCAATCGCTTTAACGCTTCAACCACTTTCGTCTCTATCGAAAAATCGGGTCCGCACATGATAAATTTGGCCGACTGTATCTAGATAAAACGCCGCCATTTTCGCTCGATTTACTGAGGGATTTTGGTTAGAAAGGCTAAAATAATTTGAGCGTTTGTTAGACTCGGATTTATTGGAGGTACTAAGGTTCCTAAATGTTTGATTTATAGTCCTTTAAGATGCTTTTGTACCCTCAACCTAAGAAATAGGGGATCCGACAAAGTGAGCGAATCAAATGTGGGGAAATGCGTCATCACACTTTCACTTGAAGGAGAGATTTATCTTTATCGTAATGATGGCGTACTTGAAATTTCTCAATTTGTATTATTCTCCAATTAATTATTGGAATTCTTATCAAGGGCACTTAAGTGGCGTTTCATTAAGGAGTTCTTCACAAAGGCGTCCCTCAATACAAAAGTTATCCAAATCTTTTCCTTGTCTTAACCAACTGCGATCCTACTTTCCCTATTGTGTCCTTCTTCACAAATTAAAACTTCTTCACTGGAGTAATCTATACTGATTTCGTCTTTAGATTCCATTCTGAAATCCGTGTGATTGAAAATGGATTAATAAATATTTTTTATCGTTAGCGGTGTTGTAAAAATGTCAATCGGTATTAGGGTGAATAAGGGCGGCAAAGCATTGAGTCGATGATCCGTGATAGGGTTTAAACATTCATTTAATTAAAAAGGCCGGGATTTAATTGGAAAAGTATACATTTACATAGTCTTTTGTTTGTTCCCGTTGTGATTTATATTCGGTGACGTGAGGCGGGATCAGTGAATAGGAACGGGAATGGCGCGACTTTTTTGCTCCATTACACGGGATTTTATTTTGACACGTTGGTTTTTTTGTTAGGTACGCAAAGATAATAGAATGTGTTATTGGAATAATTTAAATAAACAAACGGGTTTGCGGGAGTACCTATTGATATTGTTATGTGGCCTCTTTTGACACCGGTACACAACTTTTATAGCTGGATGGGGAATATGGTCATTTAAATCCTACTGAATTGCGATTTATTACCTCATTGTGGTTTCCTCTCAATGATATTCAAATCTATAAGTAGTTAACCCTCTGAAAAAATGGTTTCTGATGAAAGAAATCTACCCAAACTACTCTGTTGAGCTTATATTGCCATTAGCAATGCATACCTACATTTAAAACGACGCAACGCTTGTAAATTAATTCCTGCCTACTCGTAATCTCCTCCTTGGCGTTATTAATCGCGGCTTCCCTTTTCCCTTTATATGAAGGTTTCACCGCCCTGATCCTCAGCAATAAAGTCAAAAATCTATTGAGATCAGTTCCTGTCATCCACACTCCTACCCGATCATAACATCCCATATTTTATCTCTAAGTTCGATTCTCTCGAATATTCTTTATTTTCTTTGTCAAAATTTTCTGCGATCGTGTTTGCTGGATATTTTTCATGTTACACCTCAGTGCACCGTTACCCTATGATCGGTGAAATGTTTTGCATATATGCAAGCTAGTTTTGTCTAACGCGGTGAGTAGAACTGGTTGGAACATGATTTTTATATCCACAATGCTTGCAAGCGGATTTTTTTTGCTTATCCTGTTGTTGCTTTGGGGATTAAAACATTGTATTTAGGGATATATTCTAGAACTTACAAAGTCATTTATGGGATATCTTCCGTGATAGCTAAAAACTATGCACGAGTATGTATATCCTCGAATTTCACGAAAAAAATGAGCATTTGTTATCTTTTTATCTAAAACATCATCCGTTTACAAATCGTAATCGTTGTGATGATACTCCGAAGACTTTTAACTGCTTCGTGACTCGCAAGAAGTATTTAGTAGTTTATATTCAATAGAGGAAGTTTGTTGACAAGTTTACTAATTGACTTACAAATCATACACTAACCAGATCATCACACCCATCCTAATATACGTTACCAATACTTGATTCATCGGCTTCAAGGTGATGAAAATCAAATTTCTTAAGTTTTTTTTTCAATTTGCAACACAAGTTATGTAACTTTTTAATGTTAATTCAATTTCAATTAACACTCAATACAACTCTCTAAGTTCATTTAATCGAACATCGACTGTTGTATTGATGATTTTTATGATTATAATTCTATTAATAAAACATGATACTGTCGCGAACCATTATTCGTTCGACATAAAGCCGGACACTGATATGCAAATTACAAAAAAAAATGTCAGACCACAAAACAACCCTTTTCTTGTCTTAAAACAGTACACAGATGACACGTTTACTGGGTCAACTGACACGTAAAAAAAAAACAAAAGTACACTCCTCCATACATATAAATAATCAAATTATGTTGGTATGTTACAGTGACCTACTGGACCCTTGAAATAGATGCTCCACAAGGGACTCTAGTCGTAAACTACATCGAAGGCTTATGGAAAAAATACCGTATTTACGTTATACCTAGGTGGACGATATTTGTGGTGAACTATTGGTACACTGGTGTTTTTCGTGGTGTTTTTAAAGCAACCGTGTTATGCTGTAGTAACATAACATCGCGCCTATAATCCCCGAAACGATCAGACAGAGGTGTAATTGTGCTGGTATTACTATCTGGTATTTCAGCACAATTTAAAAATTATGGATTAGCTTCCAAATACTACTGGGCCAGTCTAGAAATTGTCTAGTAGAATAGTCTAGAAAAGTCAACAGCCAAGAAATTGTTGATAGATTTGTAGAAACGATTGACACAATAACACTGTGCACGACCCGGGAATCGAACAAACGACCCTATGCTGAAAAGTCACATCACCGAGATCCGGTCGAGTCTGTATGCTGTGTTCTGGATGTAAAATGGCCAGTATTTTCCTCCTTTTACATCTGCTTTTCGTCCAATTGTCTTATTAACTGCAGTTTTTATTTCCAATATTATCTACCAGTAAAATTAAATCCGTATTTAAACGGTCATGTTGTACTACCCGAAAATATAGCAATTTGTACGGCTAATGGACATCCCTTGACATTTTTTCGCGAAGCCGATACAAGCGGGCATCATTACAAGTTTTTCGGATTGTTCCACAAGGATTTTCCTTATCTTATCCCTCCTTTATTTCCACCATAATTACAGCTAAATCTATCCTTAGCTGTAATGTACAATGGTTTTTGTTTATTTACACTTGAACAATTACTTTTTGTGTAGCCTTTGTGGTAGAATAGCTGTGTTTTTGGGATTGTGTTTATAATTCTTTTGTGGCAGTAATCATTTAATCAGAGCTGCCGAATATTTTGTTCCGGGTAGCTCGTCCGTTTTAACTATTTCAGTATTCCAGCCGAAAGACGTCCACTGCTGGACATAGGGCCTCCCCCAAGTGTCACCACATTGACCGACATCAAATACGACTCCCACCAGATCTATTCTAAAAAAAAAAAAAGTTTCTCTACCAAAACCACGAAACGAAGTAATCTAAAAACACTCCCCACAGAACATACATCAATTTATTTCACCTCTAGCACTTACTGCACGACCCTGAACCCAGCACTATGTATGCAAACCAAACGCGGCCTAAAAGTAATAAATAAGACTTCAACCGCGCCGTATTTCAGAAGTCGCTTCCGACTTCCGACGGCGACAAAATATCTGCAAGTCTAATGCCGCAAGTTGCAGTGGAGAGGCCATGCATTACAAATGCAGGTGCCACAGAGTACCGAGAAGCGTCAAGGGCTGTTGCTAGAGGTGGCAATGTGACAAAATCAACATTTAAAATAAAAACCTTGTGTGTCAATGCGCGCCATCTCACTCATACTTTTTGGCCACGAGTTACTCCCATGCGTGTTGTAGCAGATACGGCGGAAAAAACAAATGAAAGAAATTGTTAAGATTGTCACTAGTCACCGTCGCCGTCGCTCGTCACTGCAACTCGGCCTGCAACGCGTCGGTACTTACTAGAAAGGAACAAGTGACGCACGCACGATTCACTTGAAGAAAGTACCACCGACCGTGAGGAAACCGGCATGTGACATCTACCAATCTGGGCCCGCGTGGTGGATTATAGCCCATTCTCTTTCATAGAGAAGAGGCCTGTCCCAGCAGTGAGAACATTAAAAGGCTGATGATGAAGTACCACCGACCGAGGTCTTAAAAAAGGCTTTAGAAACTGACGACCCGCCGCCGCCGGCCCGTGACAATTCTGGCATGACTGTATTAACAATCGGATTTTCGATTCAAATTTACACTTAGTCCAAATTCGATTCAAATTGCTCAGGCAAGAATATTTTGGGTATGTCTTTCTGCTCTTGAACGATATTACCAGAAAGGTTTTAGCCAACAGATTTTAGATTTTAACCAAGCGCCAAAAGATACTTGACGAGGCATCAAGTTGACGGTCAAATTTTCTTATTCGAATTTGAACTTGACTTTCAACATTTTATGGTTCAAAATCATTTGTGCTGGCGACTGTAAGACCATACTGGCATCTCCAGTCGCTGCCGACGCGTTGGTTTCGTACTCTGTGGCAGACGTAGGTAGGTACAAGTCGCAGACGCATGCCATTATCGCCCGTCTGGCTTATGTCGGGGTAAAATTTTGCCTTTGTGCATAAATAGGGACAGTAATAACATGATTGGGATAGCACGTGCTTGCAATTCTGTTGTGTGTTGTTTATGGTTTATGGGCTTCGAAAAAGGGTATTGATAAAGTGCAATAATTATCATGCTACCTTCTTTGTTCATACAAGTTCATAAATTAGCTGGTAAAAGTCCAGTGACGTCATGGTGAACGAAATAGGCTTGGTCAGGCTTGGTGACCGCATGTAGTGCAATTACTTTAAATATGTGCTCCGCTCTAGATCGCATCATCGCTTCACATCAGGCGAGGTGCGGCCTGTACCAGTCAAGACCATCTAATAAAAAAACACAATTGTTGAAGTGAAATCTTCTTTAGGCGCGTTGAGCAGTTTTTGAGACAAAAATCATTGAACTCACGTGACCGTCACCTAACACTTCGTAGCACTCGTAGCCGATCCGGATTGGTTACGAGTTTTCACTTCTGTCGACAGTCCTCAAAGACTGCGCCGCATTTTTGTGGAAACTTGATTGGTGGCTGAGGAGATATGCTACTTAATTCATTTAACCCAGAATGTGTTTCTTTCTCAAAGCCACTACCTTATTTAATTAGGCTAGCATAATAGCCCATAAATTCAACAACAAATCAAAAGAAATGACGACTATTTATGACACAAGACTAACAGTGTAAAGTTTCCAGTCAGATAGTAAAAACTGATGAACATAATAAAGGCATTATTAATGTTCGCCTTCACCATTAATCTTAATCTCCTAAGCACATAGTTATGGGCGTCATAAAATCTGAAACAAAGCACTTTTCTTATTTCTAGGCTATGTGAGTACAGTCTAGACGTCTACGAAGCATTGTCCAATTAAACGCGAAGCAAGATATAATACCAAGATATAATATCAGTAGGTCTTATTCGGTCGATTGTTAACGACCTAATGTCGGTTACCAATATTCTGTTAAAAAATATTGAGAACGATCACAGCGAAAACAAAGAAAGCGAATCACATTTTGTATTATCAAAGAAGAATGTACTCTATCTAGTTTACTATGTGGTATAGAATTCCTACGCATACGGTGGGCATGTGACTACACACGAGAGCCTACGCTCTTCTATTACTGCAGTGCACATGAGATGCTGTTTTGCAACTGATGGAATACTGCGTGCCCTGAAATGCTCGATGCTGATGGATTTTTCTGCTCATCAGATAAATGACGCTCTTTTAAAGTGAAAGGCATTGCCAATGTATGTCAAGCAATAACCACACAGAATGATAGACTGAATCGAGGAACGTTAACAAAGGGCATAACAGTTTGCGGCATTGTAGCCTTAAGATCCTTGTTTACCGAGAAGATAACAGTCTGATTATCTAAAAACAGCTGTCAATGTGACATGTTCCTATACAAAAATGTGTCTTAAACAGCTGTTTTTAGGTAATCGTCCGTCATGTTTTTGGTGACCATGGACCTAAGACGACTACAGGAGCTAAACGCGAGTTTTATAATGCCTGAAAGTATAACTAATATAAGATTCACTGCAATAAACAAAACCGGAAAAATATATGATATTCTTCAGGATATATGTTAGTGTGACAGTTTTTTGAAAACTTAATACAATTAATTTTACCTCTAAAAAAATCTTTTAACGAGTAAAAACCATACTGAAATACATGCGATCGTTCTGATTTTCTGGAAAATAATTGTACAAGCAACATATTAGCATCACAGTGTTTTATTTGTTTAGTCCAATCAATAGACCTTTTATAAATCGATCGAAACCACTCATTTCGCACTATTCGGCCCGCAGTGACTGACGTAACAACCACTTTGTAGTGCAAGCTAATTAGGACTTTATTCTAACTGTATTCAAACGAAGTTTGAACCACCACAAATAGAGTTGCTAATTTAGCTCCTGTAGGCCCCTTAAAACAACTTATATTGTTCAGACATAAAATGATTGACGGGCCTATTATGTTTCGTCTAGAAAATATTCTTTTATAACAACCCAATTATATACCTGTAGTGCTATTACGAAATTTAACCTGCTTTGTTTTAGAAACGTTGTAAATGGTTTTGCTTGAAATGAATTCAGAATACACCTGTACCTTAGCAAGAACCATTGAAGGACGAAGCCGAACGTTATGCGATTGTAGTCGACCTCCCGGCAGGAACATCTTGACCTTGAAGCTAGTGTAACGTAATACGGAGTTTGAATGGGATTAAGATCAACTTAAACTGGTTTTGTTATCATGCCCTAAAATATTTTCGGTTGCACATTATAATACTATGTGCATTCTACGTTTCTAATTTCGAAATGTTTCATCCGCTGCCTTTGACAGTCGTTCCAAGTGGTCAGTGGCGAAATTCTGAGACCCAGTCTTACTAAGGGATATCGTACTACCGTGCTAACTGTGTTGAGGAGTCAGGCAGTAGCTACATGTAAAATACTGATATTCTGCTGCATCCGATTAGACTGGAAGCCGACCTCAACATAGTTTGGAAAAATAGGGTATCTAAGTATTGAGGAATTCCTGATGGAGATACCCAAAAACCATTTGCTCGACCTGGGAATTGAACCTCATACTGAGCAGTCGTGATTGTATCCACGGAGTCTGGATTTACACCCGGTTGATGGCAATAGGCTCGCCCCCTATTACATGGAACTTAAACATTAGTGGCGAAATGTGGTTGTACTATTAGTTACACCTCTGTTATGACAACATCTCAACGCTAAGGCAAATGCCGAATAGATACTTTTAAGTATAAATAAACACTAGGTGAATCGTCTGTTATGTGAATCGTCCTTTAAGTGAGTAAACCGTAGGTGAGTACCGTAGATGAATAGTCCTTTATGGATTTCGTTCATTAGTTATTACAAACGATCTTTAGGTATTTTAAACAGTAGGTCTTTGGACCGGAGTTATAATGAAATTAGTTGAGATAAACTGAGGTGCCAAACCTTTGAGGGATAACAGGCGTGATTTTCTGTGGTACCTAAGTACACAAAATACTTCTATCTATCGCCCCTAGCAACACTCAGCCAGAACCTATAATAATTTTCCCCAAATATTTCCTCTTCTATACTTCACGAGCAGTTACAAAACCGCCCGCAGCGCACTTTGTCCGGACACTGGCCACAAGTCGGACAAGGCACTAGCCCGGACAAGGCACGACCCGGACAAGGCACTAGGCACTACGAGGCACTAGGAAATACGAGCATGCCTCGGGCGCTCTAACGCTTTGAGTGAAAACCCGTGTATAGCAAACTACTGCGATGCATAAATATGGCAGCTGTGTGATATAAAATGGATGGATGTTCGATATTGTAGTATGAAGTGTGTTTTTGTTGGGACAGAAATAATAATGGAGAGATTTATGTGTATTTTGCCAAAGATAAGACGTGGGCTTAAGTATTTCAATTATCGTTTGATGTTATTTGGCAGTCTGTAATATCCTATTGGTGTGACCGTCGGACTACCTAGATATAGGTTTAGTTCGAACCCAAGACACGCAACTCAGATTTTTCAGATTCATGTGCGTATTGTATAATTTTCATTAGCTTCGGTGAATGAAAACATCGTCCAGAAACCAGCATGCCTGAGAGATATTTCTGGACAGCATGTAAAGTCAAGTTTAGAGGTCCATGGACGGCATTAAATCTCTGACACCGGGTTAGGCACCAACCACATGAAAAAGAAAACATATCTCAGTTCACTACTGGACATTGGGCTTGCTTCAAACTCTTCAAACTCTTGCACTCCTCATTCATTATTACCGATGATATGATATAGACGTATAAACTCGGAACTCGGAACGAACACAACATCAAACATTATAAAATGTTTTACCAAAAATATTATGGTTGCGTTTGAGGTTTCACATTCACCAATTAAAATCCGCTGTACTAAACCTGGCCATCGAAACCATTACTTTAAAACATTATAATTCTATAAATAAATAAAATGTCGGCATAACGAACCGCAGACAGAAAATAAACGATGGAATACAAAATAATAATTGTTAAACTTCCCCGTCTAACTATGTAAATCAATTAGTCGGTCGGGAGGTCTTCAAAATAATTGGATCAAATGAAAAGCTCTCATTTCAATAAACAATCCATAGACCTCACAAGTCAGGGCTGTTACTCATTAAACTTGATTTCATCTGGAGTTTTCGGCTGTGAAAGTTCCTCTATGATTGTTTTTTGTAATCGGTATGTAATGGATTGCTTGAAAATTGCCCCCGTTTCAAGAATTCGTAAATTATTGGCTTTTGAGTGCATTCTCCGGATAGGTGGTCTTTGAATATTTAGGTTTGGCCTCTTGTCACTGTGATGATAATGTCAACTAGCGGATTTCGGCTATAGCGACTACATTCGATGGCTTTCTCGTGTGGTTGTCGAGAGCTTTGGTGCGCTTCTCTTTCGTCTGCTCTCAAGTAGCTAGCATATCCAACTATGGCCGAAAACCTTCGATCTCTAAAACGTCCATGTTAGAACTCTATTGACGCCTTTGTTGGGTATAGGTATAGCTGTAGGTCACTTGGTGTACTTGTAAAGCATCTACTGATTTGGACTGAAAAACTCGGATCAATTGAATAACACAACGCAAGATTATACAAACATCTACCCACTCGTTTCATTCACAATTTACATATTAGCACATAAGGTTCGAAGATTCATATTCATTCGATATCAAGTGCAGGGTCTGCGTTCTAAAACTGGTGGTGACCCTCGTTGTTCGTTACAGAATGTTAATTAAATATGAAAAGAAATCAATCCTTATTCATAAAGACTTTCAAATATATTCTTTATATTAAGAAAACTGTGTTCATCGGCATTATTAAAAACAAAACACTTTAAAACTATAACAAAATAAATAAACAAACAAAACTAATAATATCAAAGAGGCTCAGCATAATGCCAGGTGGCAAAAGAAGGTGTATTTGTCGCTGATTTTCAGCAGCAGCTCAAGAGTGCTGTACATCTTCTTTGTGTATGACTTCACGAACGTGACTATTATAGTATCAAGAAGTTCCAAATAACCAAATAACTAGTAGAAGTAATAAGAAATAATATCAGGGGGCCTTAAATGGAAGCTTTCGCAGAACATTACATTTTTTTTAAATGGACTTTATAGTCTTTTTCATAAAGTCCATTTAAGTATTTTAATTTTTTAACGTGATTCATTTGTGTTCTGCTAAAGCTTCCATTTAAGACCCGCAGAACATCATCTGCCTAGCCATTTTTCAACAATATTGGGGTCGGCTTCCAGTCTAACTGGATGCAGCTGAATACTAGTATTTTACATAGAGCAACGGTGAAGGAAAACATCGTGAGGAAACCGGCATGTCCTAGAACTAAAAAAATCTAAGACATGTGACATCTCAATCCACACTGGGTCCGCGTGATTGATAATAGCCCATTCTCTCTCATACGCCTGTATCCCAGCCGTGGGACACAGGCCTCCAAGAGAGAAATATTATTAGAACGAATGAAGAAATTACAAAAAAATCTAGATACAGTTATTTTTATTACACAAAAATCCCTTCACACAAACAGATTTATTTTCTTTTCAAATCACCTTTACAACTATCATTACAGTGCGGTAGCGCGGTCTCAAAATTAACTTAAGTATATTATAAACTAATGGAAAACGTAAAAATACTAGTACTACTTACATAACAACATTAATAAACTAAGTTTCCTAACTATAAAACTTTAAACTTATATAAAAAAAGAGCATTTAGCCTACTCTACACTATAGCATAAAATAAACAACAGTATTTTTGCGAATTCACTCAAATAATAATTTTCCCATATCCAAATATCGGATATTCATCATTTCCACAACAGGCATCCCATAGTCCTCCCCATATCCTGGGAAACCACAGCTGCGTACATTAAAATATCTTCAGCTAAAAACGTTTCTTTTGTACGCCTATGTCTAACCCGCGGCGCTACTTGCTTTATTTCTCTGATAGTTTAAGTGCACTGTCATTGTGGAAATGTATTTGGGATGTGAATTGTTCGAAGCTTTATTTTTAATGTTGGAATAAATGGATCTTTTTTAATGATATACAAAAAAGTATACTTGTAAGAAATAGTCACATTTGAATTTTACTCTACACTAGTATTTTTTTCCTGCATCGTGGGTACGTTTCCAAACCGGAAAAAGTACCTGTAGCCATACAAATATTTGTTCCGTGCGGGAATCAAACACGCCACACGCAGCGCAGCATCCAATCGCTCAGCCACTGCGCTTACTTTGCCATACTATAAAACTAACAATGCGGCTTTTTGAATCAAAATTTTTTGACACTTAAAAACTCTAATTACCAACTTTATGAGCTGTAGCAGAAGTTTGGCAGTATTAAAAATTACTGAAGCCGGACACACGCTTACGTGCTGTGGCGTGTCGCGACATAACCCCACCACCGCTCTGGCCAATCGGTGGTGAGCAGTCAGCGCCACGCCAGAACGCGCCACGACACGACACGACCTACAAATATGTCTCTAACCATACTAAATGTATGAAACCGATATGCTTCTGGCGCGCCACGCCACGCCACGCCACGTAAGTGTGTTTCCGGCATGATACTGATTACTTCAACACAAAAATACATTAAACAATTCTTCCAAAACATTCATCATCACCATTTCAGCCGAATACTGGAGAAAGGCCTTCCCCAAGTGTCGTCATATTAACCAAAAAAAACAAAACATTCACGAAACAATATTGAAGTTCGGCCACGAACCGGTTACGAAAACAATGCTTACGTCCAACGAAGATTGATTCCAGAAAGCATCGTCCATCACGGGGTAGTGCCGGTATACACTATACAGACGATACAGTTACTATACACACCAACCTTCTTTCATTAGTAAACAAAAACGTGTCAAGAAGTACAATATTAATGACTTTTGGGTAATTAAAGAAGAATTCGATGGAGGAATTGAGTTTTTGGCGTGCTTCTCTAAGTAATTTTTTGGAAATGTCTATGTTTTGAAATAAACATAACATCAAGCCTGTAATCCCCGAACGGTAAGGCAGAGGTGTACCTAATAGTACACCCACATTTCGCCAGTTATGTTTAAGTCCTATTTAATAACGGGAGCGCCTATTGCCATCAGCCGGGCGTAAAGCCATACTCCATGGCTGATGACAGAGAAATTCCTGATGGGAAAGCCCCATAATACTTTACAACGACAACGAACCCAGGACCTCATGCCCAACAGTTACGCTTACCTAGACCACGAGGCGAGTTTTGAAATAAGTTGAAGTGAAAATAGGAGAACTTGTTACGACAAAAGTTAAAATGGACCCTATGTATAACAACTTTTCAGACTGAATTTGTGTACCGTGTAAAATACTCGAACACACATACTTCATCAATATATATGTACTACATTTTAACTGAGCTCTGAATAAAATATGTTCTTTCAATGATATACCCAAAAGGATACATGGCAACATACGACCAAATTACACTGACCTCGATACACTAACGACTTAAGTACCAACAGAGGTCAAATAAAACTTGCTGTACATTATGTCTGTTATGGCCAAAGTTAAAATAACATGAAAAAATATTATGGAGGTCACATATGCTGCCCTTCAGACGTCCATAATATCCTGCGGTCAGAGGCATAAATTCTCTTATGTAGACCGAGGTCTATTTAATATTAAGACGGTTTTATAGTATAACTCTTGATTCTATTGTGACATTAAAAACGCATTAAGAATAAACTCGAATGGGAATGTTCTAGAAAGAAAGAAAATACATTTATTTGTCATACGCCACAAGTGCATACATATATAAAAAGTTTTTATTTTTCACTTTTTAGTGGTTCACATGTGCATACACAGCCTTCACAGCGTACCGGCGTGATTTTAGGTTATGAACTGGTGTAAACAATAGACAGATATGAGATTGCAGCAATCTCAGTTCATTTTCTATCATTTATTGAGGAGTTCCGTTGCATATCTCCGAAATTGAAATGGGATCACTTCGAGAAAGTACACTTCCTAAAACTACCCAAATCGCTTCTAGTGTGCCTATATTTATCCAGAATCCCATCATCAGATCTTGATTTGATGATTATGAGACCACACGTGAAGCACCAGCTTTCAAATAAAAAAAGAACCATCAAAATCGGTTCACCCAGTTGAAAGTTCTGTGGTAACAAACACTTTCGAAATCTGGGTGTATTTTACACATCTGCGTACCCCCTCAGAGCAGACAGGCGTGATGTTACGTCATGATTATAGTATAAACAATGAACCTACAAGCGATTGCAGCAATCACTGCAGATTTGCTGTGTATTTTTGAAGAGTTCCGTTGTATATCTCCGAAGATCAGCATCAGGTCTTCAGCAAATTTAAATGGGACCACACGGGAAGCACCAGCTTCCAAACAATAAAAGAACCATCAAAATCGGTTCTCCCAGTCGAAAGTTCAGAGGTAACAAACACAAAAAAAAATATATACAGACGAATTGAGAACCTCCTCTTGTTGGAAGTCGGTTGAAAAATAATAATAAATAAGAGAAAACCAAAAATTTTCAAAAAATCTTAAAACAAAAGACAAAAAAAATTGGTGGTTCTATTGTGAAGAGGGAATCACACGTAATTTAAGACGAATTTGGATATCTGACTCACACTATAACTTCACTACATACATGACTACATCTTCATCATGTCAGCCGGGTATCATCCTCTGCTGAGTTTAGGCTTCTCCTGACTACATCTTCATCATTTCAGCCGGGTATCATCCTCTGCTGGGTTTAGGCCTCTCCTGACTACATCTTCATCATATCAGCCGGGTATCTCCTCTGCTGGGTTTAGGCCTCTTCTGACTACATTTTCATCATATCAGCCGGGTATCATCCACTGCTGGGTACAGGCCTCTCCTTTTTTCTGCCACACTTCCCGGTGATATGTGTCCCGCGACTTTGAGGATATCGTCGACCCAACGAGTTTAAGGACAGCCCTAGTTTCTTTAGCCTAACCTTAGCCATTACTCAGTCAAAGCCTTACTGCATCAGGTAATAAAACAGTCCCTAAATAATGACAATCAGATCCAGCCTGTCCCCTTGCTGCCCCCAGCGACGCCCTAAGCCGAGGTCCGTACCCCACAGGGGGTGCCCTTAGAGCGCTAGTCGCTTAGTTTATAGTAATTTTTGAACTGCGAGATGCCCCACCCAAAAAAATAAAAAACCATCTCCACGTCTAACCAGATATATATCAAATAACCTTGACTAAATACAAAAGAAATTAATTCAAACCGAGACAAAACAATCAAACACAACCAAATTAACCGCAGCAAAAGCTTTCATATCATACACACACTCTCTCAAAAATATGTGCTTGTTCTACAGAATTTTCCAAGACATTTCATCTTGAATCAACTGCATATAGAAGTCACAAAATAGCGAGCTGCGAATTAAAC
This sequence comes from Xestia c-nigrum, assembly GCA_916618015.1. Classification (NCBI taxonomy): domain Eukaryota; kingdom Metazoa; phylum Arthropoda; class Insecta; order Lepidoptera; family Noctuidae; genus Xestia; species Xestia c-nigrum. The sequence goes on along the minus strand of OU745259.1, from coordinate 9,221,744 downwards.
ATAATTCTCAACTCCCAACTCTGAAACTTCTATCAAGAAAGAAATAAGTTTCGCACTCTGAAATTAGATTTGAGAAACTAATTTAGCCACAAATAGGATTGTTGTATAACTATTTGGAGAAAATTCAAGTGCTACTCTTTAGTATAACTGATTGAAATTTTAATGAAATCTGAACTGAATGGTTGAAAATTTTTGCTACGAAAATTTTATATTTAAGATGGGATACCTACTACTGGCCACAGTTACTTTTTTACTCATAGCGCATAATTTTTAACCCCCGACGCAAAAACGACGGGGTGTTATAAGTCTGTCTGTGGCATCGTAGCGCCCGAACAGGTGAACTGATTTTGTTTTCGTATTTTTGTTTGAAAGGTGAATTAGTCGGGAGTGCTCCAGCTATGTTTGATAAAAATCAGTCTAATATGGCCACAAAATGGCGAATTAACGAATTATTTTAGTACATTGTGTCGGAGGTTTTTCAAATTTTTAATTTAATTTTACTTGTTAAAAAGGTACCTACATACGACAGGTGTCCCAGTTAAGGTGTCGGACCTAATATTCCTACCTATCAGAGAGATGAATACCTCAGAAAGCCCAAGATCATCATAGAAGCATAAACAAAATCAAAATCAAAGCATTAACTTCAAGTAGGCCAGTTACAGGCACTTTTGAACTGGCGAAACAAAGACAACAAAGATATGTAGCTTCAGTTCCAGACACAAGGCATAAAATTTGTGAAAGTAGTGTAGTAGCCGATTCCAAAGCGTAGATCTTTATGAAGAAACGTGCAAAAAACTCCTTGTACTCTCTTTTACAAAAACAAACTATATTCAAACCATTTATCCAAAAACTTATCCTGGTTTCTGCATTCACATCCACGTAAACCCAACCAGCAGTGACCAACACATAAAATTCTCCCCCAAAAATACAAAGCGTGGTAACCAACAATTTCAAAACAATAGAAAACAACAAAAACCGGGGCCAGTCTCGAGATCAAACACCCAGATACGTCGCCTTTCAATCAACCCCCGAACGCAAACCTAACATTAAAAGCACTACCTAGAATTTTGAACAAATTTCACAAAGTCCTATCTATCTGACACCCCCATTGATCGTGAAATAAAAAGGCAGTGTTCACAAGGGGCGGAGAGACGCATTAGGCTGCGTTCAGACGGCATACTGCGTCGCCCGCGGGTTGTGCCGTAATCAACGGGGCTTTGTACCAAGAGATGGGAATTACAGATACGCAACGGCCCTAGGCAGTGCGGGCGCGTTGTGATTGCGGCAGGCGAGTGCCGCGGTCTTTATATTTATGTCCTGGTGGTGCATGCGAATAAAAGTTTATTGGAGATAGGATAGTGGGTAGGATGCAATTGGGTGTTATTGTTGCCTGGGTGTTGGTTTTAATTGGGAAACCTTGTGTTCTGACACAGAAACAAAATTTTGTTGTTTTCGCCACTCGAAAGCTCATAATTCCATTTCAAACGCTACTCAAGCACTGACAAAACAAACCCAAACTCATGATAACACGAAATTTATTTTTTCAAAAATCTCGAAAAAGAATCTCGTATCCAAGTCAAGCAACTCTCCGAATGTAAACGAGGCTCCTCACATATGTTTGCACACATTTTGTTCACACGCCTTTGCAGCCCACCACGTTAACGGAGAAGCTTTTGTTCTTTCCATTAGGTAGGGCCCAATGCTAACTGTCTCTGAACACACCCTTGTCGAAAACTTGTCTGATAGTCGCACGACGAGAAATCATTGGAAAGTTCAGGACAGAGAAAACTATATTGACAATCAAAATGATCGGTTGTCTTTTGAGAAAGAAAAACAAGAGAGAGATTTACTCTACACCTACATTTTGCCAGTGTTTTTTAAGTCGCATGTAGGTAACAGGGGGCAAGCTTAATGTCGTCAACATGACTGAAATCCTAGCATTCATAAATAAGTATATAAAAATTCTTTTTTAATATTATAGTCCACGCGCTTATAATGAAAAGCAGCACAATACTCAGATTTTACAGTAGAAAACTTTAGTAAGTTACAAAATACTACAAACGGCGAGACGTCATAATGGAACTAAGTACTTAATATAATAAAGAGTTAGTTATCTGTTTACAAAGATCTACCCATACAATTCTGCGAGAAGAGTCAACTGATACAAAAAGTTAAGTTTACCGCAATATAATCCTCAAAGTTTATGATATTTATAAAACAATTCTTAACAATTTTAACTTTCTTCTTCTTTATCAACACGATGGCTATTTAAAGAACTAGGACAGACTCTTCTCTGTGAGAGGGAGTGCGTTCAAGAGAACCCACTGTGAGTTGGTGGTCTTTTAATTTTTAGTTCTAGGACCTGCCGGTTGACTCACGTTGTTTTCCTCCACCGTTAACAGAGATGATTATTTATACAGTTTTCATACTGATAAATGATATTTTGCAAATAGGTTTTTGCAAACACTTGGGCTGGTGTTTCAGACAAACTCAACCACAAACTCAGAGTTCATGGTCTCTTCTAAGATCCAGACATAATCTTGGTAAAATAACCTGAGAACTCTGAAAATAAGTGTCTGAGATGGTCTTTTGAAGAAAGAACCACACAGATTTGAGTTGACCTGTCCAGTAAGTGCAAGCCTTTGTCAGTAATGACAATACAAACATAATCTAGTAGTACCTTCCACCAACAACAACATCTCGTAGAATAAATACATCTGTAAAATGATTCTCAAAACTTCACCTGCACAGAAAACTAATAGCTCTCTCACAAAGCAACCGTACATTCAATACACGTCTCACCAAGTCTCATAAGTCTCGCGACAATTTTAGTTATTTATAGGATACATTGACACTTATTGGTATTGTCGAGTAAGAGGCATGTTTACGGAGCGGGTGATGGATGGCGCGGCATCAGAGCCGAATCAATCTTCGTTCCTTCGGAACGTTATCAAACAGTTAAGTCGAAAGCCATACAATGTTTGGAGAGGACATTAAAAGTTATTTTGTAATGTTGTTGCTATAATGTTCTTGTGAGGTTGGTTTTAGTTGGACTCGGGGATATAAAGGAGGAAAATATGTTTTTCATGGGTCTGGTAATATTGCAACGTAAACTTGGATGTAAACATCAAAGCGTAAGCACCATTTTTGCGTCACATTTGATCTATGACAAGAAACCTTGTCTAGTTTCTTGTAATGATTTGTTGTATTATTTCTTGAAAAACCAATGCGTTTTTTAATCTTATGTATCGTGACTGTTTATAGGTATACTTCTCCAATTGCAACATCATGCTGTATATTTTGCTAAATGCTTTAAAATGCTCTCTCAAAAAGCCTGTACGTAAAGACTCGAATTTTAAAAATTCGGCCACATTTGTTATTTGTATTAATATAGAAGTATGTTAATACGGAAGCAAATATGCGCAAATAGTTGAATTGAAATGAGACGCAATTTGTCATTTGATAGCAGAAATAACAAATGTCTATCATATTTTGGGCAATAAAACATGCATAAACACACTAATATTTAAGCCAAAAACTCAACAAGAACTCGCCAGTCCCCATACAGATAGCGATCTATGGAGTATCCATACCCCTGTTGCTGCCCGAAGCCCAACTAAACGCCCCTAAAAAGTTATTTCATCGCCCATTGTAGCAGTATAACTAGACATAAAAGCTGAAACCACGAAAAAGCCAAAGTACCGAAATGCCCGCGTAGGGCGGGCGCACATTTTCCACCCGGAAGTTCGCTGGGCGGACTCGAACAGCGGATTTATGGCGCCACATCCGCTTCCGCCCCCCGCGACATACACATTATATCGATTTTCGATTCATTCATATTTTTTGTTAGTGCGACTATCTGATGTTTTTGGACTGACCATTGTATGTATGTATCTAAGTTATGCATTGTTCATTGATCACTTTGAAACTATATCTAATACGATTGGGAACGTAAGATATTATGTGAGCAAACCTGGTGTTTCATGATAAAATCATCATCTATACAGGGTGTAAACCACCTCATCACGAAGCCGTTAACCAAGCATTCTGTACATCAAACTAGGTTACTTTATGCAAAAATTATTGCTGGGAAACGAATTTTTTTTGGGGTGAAAATCATGTTTTGTGGTAGAACTCAATGTAACGCACTTAAACAATTGTGTTGATGGATGGATTGAATATTACAGGGGTCGTAGAGGTGTTTAAAGTAAAAATCTTACATTAAAAACTTGTAAGGCAAAAAAAACTTGTCAAAAAGTTGTAACTTTGACCCCCAACATCTCCGTAACTAGAAGGTTCCCAGGTATGGTGTAGAAAAAAAAATGATCGCAATGATTGGGAAAACAAGTGCCTTTCGGCTTCGTTTAGAGGTGTTTTACACCCTTTATACCCTGTTACAACTATGTTGGGGTCAGCTTCCAGTCTAATCTACATGGGGCGACTGCCTATCTGACCCTTGGTAAGACTGGCTATCAGACTTAACGGCCGGCCACTGACTACCTGTAACGACTGTCAAAGTTAAAAATGACAGCCTGGACCAACAGCTTGATTTTATCATCATCATCATCATCATCTCAGCCGAAAGACGTCCACTGCTGGACATAGGCCTCCCCCAAGTGTCGCCACATTGACCGGTCCCTTGCTACTCGCATCCACCGGATTCCCGAAACCTTCACCAGGTCATCGGTCCACCTAGTGGGAGGTCTTCCAACGCATCGTCTTCCGGTTCGCGGTCGCCACTCCAGAACTTTTCGGCCCCATCGGCCATCCGTTCTGCGAGCAATGTGCCCTGCCCACTGCCACTTAAGTTTAGCAATTCTTCGGGCTACGTCGGTGACCTTGGTTCTCTTGCGGATGTCTTCATTTCTGATTCGATCACGCAAGGAAACTCCGAGCATAGCCCTCTCCATTGCCCTTTGGGTGACTTTAAGCCTTTTGATAAGGCCCATTGTGAGCGACCACGTTTCGGTCCCGTATGTAATCACTGGCAACACACACTGGTCATAGACTTTCGTCTTGAGACACTGCGGTAAGTTGGACGAGAAGATACCGCGCAGCTTCCCGAACGCTGCCCAGCCGAGTCGGATTCGACGATTGACCTCTTTCTCGAAGTTAGACCTACCTAACTGGACCGTTTGTCCTAGGCATACATAATCGTCTACAATTTCGAGTGTAGAGTCTCCGATCTTGATAGGAATGGGTGTGACATGGGCATTCAACATGACCTTCGTCTTGTCCATGTTCATTTTTAGACCCACTCTTTTGGAGGCTCTACTGAGGTCATCGAGCATTGTACTGAGGTCCTCCATGGTCTCAGCCATGACCACAATATCGTCGGCAAACCGAAGGTGAGTGATGTACTCGCCATTGACGTTGATGCCTAGCCCTCTCCAGTCCAGAACCTTGAAGACATCCTCCAGTGCAGCGGTGAACAGTTTTGGAGATATGACGTCTCCCTGTCTTACACCTCGCTGCAGAAGGATAGGTTCCGAGGCTTGGTCCTGAAGTCGGACAAGAATGGGTGTTAAGCAACTGCTACGTTTTAATTATTTATATTTTAAGAGAAATCTTTTGGTTTTTTTAAAGTTCCATACGATGACACTGTGGTCCCGACTGTAAACGCGTTGCCTAGCAACAAGGTTGTGAATGATCGACCTTACGGTAAAGAAACAAGGCTCAAAGTTGAAGATTCTAAAAGTCCAACATCATTTAATATTAGTTAGCTCACACTTTGACTTATAAACGTCCTCACTTTCGTCTTCCACTTAATGTATGGCTGATGTACAACAGTCACAGGAATTTCGCATAGCCAGGTAGTTACTACTCAGTTCACCGACTGTCTGCCAAGTATTTTACTTATTAGCTAAGTTATAAGGTTGAAAATTGGTCGAACGTTTAGTAATAAAACGTCAAGTGTAGTTCAAAGATCTCAGCCAGAGACCTCATTTAGAATATTCCTGTCATCACGTGAATCATTTTTTTTCTCAATCCTGTAGACCCAAGTATAGACGTTCAACTCCGATCAAAACCGTCTCATCTCATTAGCATTTTGATAATACACGTGGCCTGTTATTATCATGCTATGAAGCGTACACAAAGAAAGCACACAACATAGCTAATGCTATGTTTAGTAAAAAGTACATTACGTTAACCCTCGAACGCTATAACGGGCTGTTTCCCCTTATAACCCCCGAAAATCGATACGCACACTTAATTTTGGTTCAGATATTCGTTGCTTATCTTCTTGCAAAGATCTTTGAAAGTGTGAGGAAATAGAACGTTTTTTTGTTTTCTGCTGGAAATAAACTTGAGACTAAAATTCTAAAATGTACATTCTAGAATTTTAGTCTCAAGAGAAAGTGATTGGCTGGATCACAAAATATCCTATTGAATGATTTTGTTGCGAGCGAATGTTTTGTGAATCAAAATAGTCTACCGCAGTGCTGTAGTAGTGTAACATAGTCATTTATGTGGATAGATTTGTGTTTATATGAGCAGAACAGCACCAACAAATGTTCTTTTGTTGATTTGTATAAAATTGAATTACTTTTTGCCGGACAGGTTTTGTGACTTACTTACTTAATAGATCGCACATACACAGAAACATTTCACAGCTACCCCCTTAAATCCCAGTCAACACAAAGGCATATTAATTAACAATTAAATAACACCACAAAAGCCACGCACTCCTACAAAACGACCGCATTAAGATTAATAAATACAGTTTATTCGTAATTATTCGAGTTTATTCGATCGGGGTAATAAAATAACTGTCCAAATATCGGTCGAAAGGGTCCTCTGCTTACCCTCTATTTCCCTTGGCAGTGTTTAGGAGTAAATTGTGGCAATATTTTCTATAGTAATCGAGGTTTACACCTGAGGTACCTCGCCAGTTTAGAGTCGATTTTATTTTAATATTATTCTGTTCAACCGAATGAGATACTTTAAGAGATATTGTGGGGTTACTGTCAATGTACTGAATATTTTATATGTTAGAAATTGGTTTTTATCTCTGACAAAATTACTTATTCGGATATGTCGAAGGGAAAGAGGTATACACATGTTTACAGATTGTAGATCTAAAATTGAGTCGCATGTGGTCGACTGAATGATTCATCTAGCCTTTTTCAACAGCTACTTACCCTACATCGTGTCCCACTGCTGGGCAAAGGAGAGGCCTTTCTCTTTCCATACCTCTTTATTCTGTGCGATCTCTGCCTATGTTAGCCCCGTAAACATGATTAGAATATCACGCCACCTTCGACACGGTGGAAGCCTTTATTAATCAATTTCTATGTAGCTATGTAGTGTCAAGAGACACTACATTGAAATTGATTAATAGACCTCTTGGTCTTGAAACAATTTAAGAATATTTTTTACTATGCCAAAATAATTAGAGGTAACCTCTCTAAATCTACCAAAATGTTATTTGTTTTTTTTTTGTCACCTAGGTATTATTTCCCCTGAAAAATAATTGTAGTTTATACATAGTTCGTCGTATTTGAGAACCAAAGCCAGCCACTAACAGCGCGGTCGCAACCCGTTCGATTTTCTATTTTTAGCTCACCTGGTTTCTTTTTAAACAGCTCGTATTTATAGCACCTAAGTAAATGTACATACTTAACATAAATTCTAAATGTACTTATACAGAATGAAAATCTAGATTAAAGTGTGGTAAGTTGTGTTGCTATAAGCTCGAAATCTAAACCGTAAACGACCAATGTTAGACTGCTACTTACAAATGAAAAATAGATATGAGAGTGCAGTTTTTGGTCAAAGCCTGGAAAAGAAAGCATTTTGAACTCTGACAATCCCATCTGAACCAAAATGGGCTCTCATTATTAAAGATAGAGTTGAATATTACTGACCTAATGACGTGTCTGTGAATGCAACAGCACCACACTGTCTTCTTATTTGAATGCCGGCAATATTGCGTGACAGTAATATTGTTAATAGGAACAGTATCAACATTACGTTAACCCTCAAACGGTATACGGGTAGTTTCGCTCGGAAAATCAATACGTTCAATTTTTGTTAAGACACTTGTTAGTTAGCTTTTAGCGTAAATTGTGAAAGTAAGGAAATGTAACATTTAAACAACATGCTGGATTATTTTTTCTAGAGAAAAACTAAAGAAATAGAGTGTAGAAATCAGTTGATGGCTTGATCACCAACCTTTTTTAATCATCATCAACATCTGCCAAGCCTTTTCCCAAGTATGTTGGGGTCGGCTTTCAGTCTAACCGGATACGGCTGAAAACCAAGATTTTACATGGAGCGATTGTCTGACCTCCAAAAACCCAGTTGTACTGGGTAATACCCTTTTCTTTTCCTTTTGGTAAGACTCATTGTCAGAGTCCCAGGCTATCTACCTGTAACGGCTGTCAAAGATCATCAAATGACAGCTGTCACCAATCTATTTTAAGGACCAAAAATAACAAAACACCAACCGAAAATAAAATGCAGCTCAACCCTCCACTGCAAGATCAGAGCACTCACAACACAGTCACTTATAAAGCGTTCCCGCATTCATTTGCTTTCAGCTTTATATCGCGATGCGATCGGTCGCATTGACCCAAATGAGCAGGCATTTGGCGACGCGCCCGTGCCGCATGTCGCCCCGAACCGCGAAGGGTTATGTTACGATACTTTCGAATCGAGTGCCATCCATAGACGGGTATGATAGCTGTTTCGATAGTAATTGGAGTTGCGGTGGCGCAATGGATGGTATGGGAAAATTGTTGTGTATTTTTCTTCAATGTTCTAGCGTGATGTTACTTTCCTGTTTTAGTATGTTAGTATTTTTTTGGTATATCATTGAAAGGAAAGACTAATCAGAAGACGACTTGTATTGAAGTATGGAAGAAGACATGCTACACCAATTCAAAATAAATTTCTTTATTTTTTGATATGATACCATTGAAAAGGAGAAAAGTTGTTACAAAATGGCAGGTAATCGATATCGAAGCATCTAAAAGGTGCTTAGTCATACGTCTTCCTACATTTTCGTTTTTCAGACCCAAAAGTTGAGAAAATTCAGTTCTAGAACAAAAGGCAAGAAAAGTTTAAACACATTCGTATATAGGTGAAGAAAACTACAACTAATTTGCCATTCAATACTCAGTTTAAATGCCCAGCTGATATGGACTAGATTTTACATCCTCCACAATATATTTTTTTCAAAATAAGAAAAAACAAGTAAGGCATACATTTTACGAGATTGCCTAGGCCGGACCTAAAACTATAAATTACTTGTAATGTTCTCAACATCTTATTTTGTTCGAGACGTTTATATCTTGGTGTATTTTTAAACAAGGGTTTATCACGTGGTTGCACTTACACAAAAATAAGCAAGTCCATTAAAAATTCAAAAAGTTATAATTAATCTGTACTTGATCATCGTCATTGCTTGTTTTTTGCACCAACTGCTGAGTGCAAGCATCAACTCTTCGGTTTCATGCGTCCTTGGTACATGTGAGTCTCGTTCAAGTTTTTTCAGCCATCTTCTGAAGGTCGTTTACCCTTCTGGCTGCAATCTCTACACTGCATTCACATTAATCCCTTAAAAATACACCAGCTAAATAATTTCTCAAAATTATGCATCTAATCTTGTGAGGTCAGCTGGTTTGTCTATGTTTAAAATACAGTTTTGCATTTTACTTCGCAGGGACTGACATAACGAATGTTAAAATAAAATTTTGTTTAATCCACTTATTTTGGTTTATGTCAAAATTACAGCCAAAAGCATGATAAAAAGCCTTGACTTCAAACGGAAAAAAGATTTCATAGAAGATGTAGAAAAATAAATCTCGTAGGCGATTTTCGTAGCAGAGACTTTGTAGCGCTACGGCGTAGCCGAAATGTCGTAGACATTTCGTAGCGCCAACAAGATGTCATAGGCGGGGCATCACAAACACATTTGGAAACGGCAGGCGTAATTTCGTATACAATGTGAATTTGATAAGATATCACAGACTGTGGGAATTTTCTGGCACGAATGAGCAGAAAGATATTATCGTTTCCGACAGGTCATGAACTTGGGAATAAACGTGTTCGTATATGAAATTTTCATGAGAACGCCAACGGCAATACAACATTAATCAATACATTTTATCTACACGTATCCTACACAAGTAACGACAGCCAAAGGAATACATAATTAAATTCATTAAATCACTGGCAGGCACAGAATGCGTAATGAAAAACACTGGACCATCGGAACGGCGATCACGTCACATAAATCGAACTATTTTTATTGGCAACTGGCTAGCGTTGGCAAAAAACGGGTATGCCGACTATTTGATTGCTGAAGTATGTCCATATTTTTTGCCAACGCCAGCGTTTTATGTTTTGCAACGCCATCTGACGGGCGACGTATAAGTCGAGCGCAGATGTCGCCGAGCGACCCGAAACTAATAAATGAGAAGGCCCTGCGGGAAATTAAAAATAGTTTGGCGCAAATCAACGCTCCTGGTCTGAATATTGAACTATAACTTCGTTGCCTCTCATTGTTTTTATGATCGAACTCACATCGGAAGGGTGTACAAGTTTTCAATTAAATTCCTTACGTTGCCATCCAAATACGTATTGCGGATTATTAAATTTCTATCTAAATGTGATTTTACTCCGAAACGGGGAGTGATCTCCCAAATTGACATAAAATTACATGATTTGAATAGCAAATGAGATAATATCCATTGGTTGTTACTTGTTTACATAAATAACAGTGCGATGGTTCAGTTGATAGACATGTTTATTTATTTAGATGGAGAGAATTACAAATGAGGAGATTCAATTTAATTGATTGAGTTTTTTTATGAGTGAGGAAAAAAAGAAAATTATGAACCGTGAAATGTATTCTTGAAAACGGTCTTATATTTCAGTTGAGTCAATGCGTATATAATTCAATCGTCGTACATATTTTATGAGGACTGTACCGGTACAGTCACGAACGTTTCGAACAGCAACTTTGTTCCATTATTGGTACTTCCAATCAACTTTCGTCGCCTTTACCTGAACAAGTTGCAAACAACAGTTAGTTGACTGAAAACTTACGTTTCCACACAAAACCGAATATTTTTGTCGCAATATTTCGCAGAAATAGTACAAAGTGAATGGATGTGAACGTAAATGAAAAGTTGCACAACTTCAAAACATTTTTGAGCGCTTGTTCTGATTTACAATACTATATTTCTTCGAGTTTTCATAAAGGCAAAGTGGGCACCCATATTTTTATGGGTATTTTTATATCTTATGCCAGAGGCAAACAATGGAGATTTTAGTACTAGCTTTGGCAATCAGTTATCTTTATAGGAGTGTTCTAAAGGTTTCCAATTTTATATTAAATCTATGAAGAACTAAAATAAATTATACGACAATGATATCGAAGTTCGGCTGCTAGTTGAAATATTTGAAAAGTTTTGCATTTACGGTACTACTATACTGCACTCTAATAAATCTTTTCAGTTAAACACTGTTTTAGGCTTTCACAGTTTAAAACTAAACTTATATTGTCACTTACACAATAGAAGTTTATCTTTTCAGTTTTTCAGAGAGCATTTTAATAGAACAAATGTTTCACTGTCAGCTGTTGTTTTTGACGCCAACATTTTTCAGTTTTCCTTTTCTATTCATATCTATGCTGATAAAATGAATGGTATAGTCGATAATGAGGCAAACCTGCCCAAAAGACACCTCGCCAGTTAAAAACATTTACAAACCTCTTTAACAAAAATTCTCCTCATAACAACAAGCAATAGAAACACTTGCAGACTCATTTCAAAGGTAGTATAACCTTTTTAAATAAACAGTCGAGGAAGTTTCTACGGAAATACTCTTTTCGCTGACATTATCGAGACCAACTTCCAGTTATCGGACTTCACAATCAAAATATGAATATTTATTCGACGCCGAAATTAACTCGATCGCCATTCGTTTCGTTCATTTTCGTTCATTCGATGCTTATTGCCACAGAGATCAATAGAATGGAAATTATTGGAAAAAATGTGGCGTTTTTAATTGGTATTTTTATTAAGTTTTCGGTCATGTTTTGAATTCTCTTCTTTAAATTGTTACTGCTACAATTTATATACTGTGTAATCCCACTGCTGGGCAAAGGCGAAGGCGTTTCTCTTTTCAAATCTTTTGATCCTGGGTCATATCGCCTTTTGGCAGTGTCAGGGCACCACAACGCGGCGCAAAGTGGTTACTTTGGAAAGCAGCTCTTTGTTATTTTGATATATAAATCCTTTTTCCAGCGTCCTAAGTTTTTACCGTTTTCTTGTCTTCTCCAAAGATTTTACTATTAGCTTTTCGGCTTACGATAAACCTATTTCATTATAAAAACAAGGCTTCTTTGTATATTCATCCTATCATAAACTTTAATACTCAGTATCTCAAAAAATCCAATATGTTCCAACCATAACCGACTCGTAACGTGTTTCCCTAATACTTTCGTATAGGATACACGAATTTGATACAAAAGTTAAACATTATTTAGCACTTTTACGAGCGACATTTAGAAGTTCAGCAAACCGTTTCATAAACCTTGTATGTGCTGTTTAGATTATCCGTAAACACACACTAATATTATGTGGTAATTCTGAGTTATAGTTGACTAACAACTAACACACTTTGGTCCATTTTCTACTACGTGTTTTGAACAAATCCTTATTTTTACCAAACAGAAACGAAGATGTTTTAAAAAGAACATAGAACACGAATCGTAATGAATTCAATTAACACGTAATTGTTCAGAAAAATAGCGAGAAAGTAAAATAGGAAATTAGACCGATGCCCTCGTCAAACGACACACTCCACCAGTGACAATTAGAAGTTGGCAGTCCTGTCCGTAAAACTAATAATGCTGTAAACAACCTCATTTCTTCCTAATAATATTACATCTTACTTATCTATGTACCCCTTACTTTAGCTGTTCTTGGTGTAAGACCTATTTATCCATCGAAAATAACAACCATTTTTCATTCAATCAAATCTTCACAAACAATCAATCTTGTTCTTACTCGTCGCTCCCATATCTAAAATACATAACCAACCACCCTATGTAATCCACACCAAAAACACCCCTTGCATCTTACGTACGTAGGTACAAGTACATAGGTGCTTAAGAGTGGCGGATAATATTTATTTACACAAATAAATCGCGTCGTCAAATAGCGCAGGCGTCTACGAAGATCGTGTACAGGAAATTAAAATCAGCGGCAGGTGCGAATAATGAGATTCCCATTACTCACACCCCGCGCCCGCCTGTACAAGTTTTCTTGCTAAATTAACGCTATAATCTAGGATATCTTGGTGGGAATCTGAGGGCGAAAATTTTGCGGTTTTTTGTGGAAGACTTGATGAAGGATTTCTTATTTTTGATGTGGATCTTTACCATTTTTTTTGCACGTTATACCGTTGATCCCGACTGTCGTTTGTAGGTATTTCAGCCGTTACAGGTAGTCAGTGGCCCGTAAGTCTAACAACCAGGCTTACCAAGGGGTATTACCCAGTATTGACTGGGTTGTGGAGCTCAGATAGGCAGTCGCTCCAAGTAAAATAGTGGGAATCAGCTCATGATGTTGTGACGTTTTACCTCGTCGGAGTAATGCCTTCTTTGTTATGTACGAGTAACATATAAGGTTTAAAGTATCTATTAAACTGTTTTACGATGATAAAGTGCTGAATCTTCTCACCATTCTCTAAGAAAGTTGCAGTTTATATATGATGCTGATTTATGACCTTTCTGGTACCTTTGTTGGTCCAAATCTCGTTATCACAACATCTATAGTTACGATCTATTGGTAGTGAAAAGTAGTTTATTTCAATGTCTCGCTAGGTAAAGTACAAGATTTCCATTCATCATCATCTGCCTAGCCTTTTCACAAATTTGTTGAGGTTGGCTTCCAGTCTAACCGGATGCAGCTAAATACCAGTAACGTGAAGCGACTGCCTATCTGACCTCCACAACCCAGTTGGTATACTAGGTTCCCCTTGGCAAGAGTGTCCGACTTTCAGGCCACTAACAACCAATCCTATAAGCACTATAATAAATGTCATAGGTATGTACATGTTTAACACCGTATTAAGGTTTCAATCCGACTGCAAGACATTTTAATAAAATACACACGTTAATGTGACAATCTGAAACGCTTAAGAGCGCTTACCTGCGTAATTTCGCAGAATTAAATGTCAAGTGAGTCGGTGCGCTCAACTCGCTTGTGCGCTAGTTTCATTCGCGCCGCTCGATGCGCTCGCGATCATTCTCGGCTGGGTTTTAATAATGCTTCGTTTAGGTACGTGCAATATGTGCATGACTATTCTAATGAACTTGCTCGATAACTCTCTTGCTTGCTTGTCTCAAGTCATAAATATAATGACTGTTCATGATAGAGTTAGTAAGCCTATTTTATACTGATGGGCAATGGCTTCCGTTTCTCTATCTCGATCACTAACCAGTTTTTCACACCGTCTTCGCCATGGTGTACCTCGACGGTGATGATCTCCACCTGGCTTCTAGTAAGTGGTCATCTTTATCCATCTCTTTAGGTGCAAATATACATAACAATAACACTAGCACACTACTTTCAGACTGCAAGGACAAAGCTTTTCTCATGACACGAGCATTGATCAACACGCTTTCTCAACATCATTATCTTTTCCACAATAGGCTAGTTTCCACCATTAAGAAATTGCAAATATATAGTCCGTCAGTTGGAGTATTGGAAAATAGTGGACACGTATTTTTTGTTTTTGTAAATCAACGAATATTGACAAAGATAAAACGCATCAAAACTCGGGAGTGGGGGCTCGTGACGTCAGACCTCACTAACAATGATACCAAACAGCGACGTCTACGGAATTTTAAAAGCGTCGTATCTTCGTTAATTTTGGTTTATGTGACAAAAAAAAACCTTTCAATTTTTTTTTTATAATTTAAGTGACGGTCTAATTAGATTTTTTCAGTTAATAAACCTATTATGTTGTGGTCGGCTTCCAGTTTAACCAGATGCAGCTGAATACCAGTAATTTACATGGAGCCACCAGACACCACGCTCACTCAAAGCGGATTGTAAAGTATTACCTACCAAAAAACGTAGTTAAAAATTACGTCGCCAACGAAATCCTCACGTACCGACACACGCTAAGAGCATCTCCACATAACAGCATTAGTCGCGCGGCGCTAATGTCGGAGGAACAGCGTCTTGCGTCTCCCGCGCGTTTTCTAACAATGTTACCTCTAATCTATCGCGTTAAGCTGGGAGACGATGTTAGGTCTTGTAACTGGTTTGCATAGATTGCTACCTGGTTTAAGCGGAGTATTGAAACTTG
Source organism: Xestia c-nigrum (assembly GCA_916618015.1). Taxonomy (NCBI): domain Eukaryota; kingdom Metazoa; phylum Arthropoda; class Insecta; order Lepidoptera; family Noctuidae; genus Xestia; species Xestia c-nigrum. The sequence goes on along the minus strand of OU745259.1, from coordinate 9,206,411 downwards.
ATTATTATGGTTTTGACATAATAGGGTACATGAAAATAAAATCGAATTAGTCTTTAATTTCTTTCGGATCTTTGGCGCGTTTTATATCCAATGTCTTTCGAGTATCTAACTGATGGACTAAACAGAAACATACTTTTTTTAGTCAGCAATCATCCCTATTACCTCCACCTGATAGCCCAAGTCTTACCAAAGAATATTCGTACAAGCGAGAAAAATAGAGCTTATTGAAATCTCTGTGACAATTTTCGTCCAGATCCCTTCAGACGATCTGTATGTTGTGATTGAGTATCCATCCATCCATCCAAGCTTCACGCATTTATAATAGCAGTAAGGCTTCACTCTGAAGTCAACATTTCAATGCTTTTGCAAATGGCGATATATCACTCTCGGCACTAACAGGCCTGCGTGCCGAAATCCTTCTATTGGCGCACGTTGAACGGTCAGTACTGACTGACAGATAGTGTCGTCGCTGACGTAATGATGAATCCTCTCGAAAGACCAATGGGAAAATTTGTTAAGGCTGATTTTGGAGTTGGGAGTCCGAGCAAATGAGTTTCGAGTCGAAAATTATCAGCTATTATAAAATTATATTGAGTCCACACACCTAAGTGGAGAGCAGCAGACTTACGAACAGTAAGTCGTGGGTTCGAACCCAGACAGGCGCATTACTTTGTGTAATTTATTTCATCACCGCTGCTCTCAAAACGGTGAAGGAAAACATCGTGAGGAAACCGGCATGTCCTAGAACCAAAAAATCGAAAACATGTGACATCTACTAATCCGCACTGGGCCCGCGTGGTAGATTATAATTTATAGCCCATTCCCTCTCATTGAGAGGAGGCCGTGTCCCAGCAGTGCGAACATTATAGGCTGATGATGATGATGATGACTTAAGTATTTGGGTACGGCATTATAGAGTAAACTTTAGATATTTTAATAATTAATCTAAGATTTTTAGTATGAAAAAGATGACCTTCCCAAATAAACTATTGCTGTCTATGATTAGATTATTACTCGCAGAAAACTCAAAGGTTACAACCAAAAATAATGTTGGTAAAGAGTCAGTAACGATAGCACGTACAACTCCATCTAATCCTTGAAATTGGCCGTCGGTAATACCAATTATTATTATAATATACTCGTAATTTCAGCTCAAAATGGTACCAGCAATCCTGTAACCGTAACAGCAAACTGGAAAGCCTCACTCGCTTAACCAACCTCCTTGAACTAAGCTACATAACATGCAACATTAACATAAGCGGTGTGCTATCGTAAAAATATGCAAACGCCAGAATTACACATTAAATATTCGTCTCCAACTGTACTTGGGAGATAGTGGGCCATAGTGGAGGCTTGCATTTACACTGCTGTAAAATATTACGGGCTCAAGACTTGTCTCATGGATTATGCAATACTGCACGTTAATAAAGCACGATAACAGGTGAATGCGACACGGTTCTAAGTGCGCTTTTGTTGTACCTACATCTGGGGTTATAGTACTTTGTCGAATTTAAACTACGGGTGTGAGTTCAAGATTTTAGTACACGTTTCCTAAGCCTAAGTAGTTAGCATTTACGCATTAGTTTGTGTGTTTATTTTCCACAGGTTGGTTGGCTATAAAGATCCTTGTTTAAAGATTTTAAACAAAACAATAAAGAAACCTTTTTAGCGCATTGTTGAACCATTTCTTCAGCTGGAATATTAAGAACTGCTGAAGTGGTTTTTTTAATGCATCTTTTTCTCACCAATATAAATGTTACGATTTTGCGAAGTCACAAACGTCTTAACATGACTGAACTCAAAATTTCTTCACCCACTTCATATCATAATCTGCAAAGCCTATCATATATCATAAAAACTATTAAAACCACCTCCATTAAAAAGCCTAGGTAGGTAGGTAGGACATATAGCCAGCAAGGTTCACGACACAAACACCAGTCCAACCTAACTAATTAATTTTGTCCTACCATCGACCTACCTGTATAAAACCTATCCAGACAAAGAATCACGGAGCAACAATCAGGGCACAAAACAAAGCTAGCAACGGTTACAGCAACCGATACAGACACAAAATGAGTCTAGGAACGAATTAAAGGAGTTATTCCGTGTGCGGTAGAAGGAAATTCGATAGATTAAGACTATAGTTAGAATCTTAAGTGTTTTGAAAGGAATTAAATGGTCTAATACGTAATGAAGGAATTATTTATGTTTTTATTACTTTTGGGAGTACAACGGAGAAAGCGATACAAGAATAGGCTAGTTTCCACCATCAATAAATTGCAAATCTATTTAAGTCCGTCAGTTAGAGTATTGGAAAATAATGGACACGTATTTTTTGTTTTTGTAAATCAATGATAACTGACGAAGTTAGAACGCATCAAAACTCGGGAGTGGGGGCTCGTGACATCACACACAACGCACTAAAAATTATACCACGCCGTGACGTATTGAGAATTTTAAAAGCGTCGTATCTTCGTCAATTTTGGTTTATGTGACAAAAGAAAAAATACGGGTCAAATATTTTTTGATAATCTAAGTGACGGACTAATTAGAATTTTTCAGTTAACCATAGGCTTGTCATGCATCACCTTGGATGGATTGTGTGAAGAATGATATGAAAGAGAAAGAGGCAAATGATGCCGTGATGTCTGAAAAGGAGAATGGAAGAAGAGAATGAGACAAAGGTAGGAAGATGATGACGATGATGATGATGATGATAATGATGAACTTGCTCCATAAGTTTTTGAAAAGATATATCAGAGATTGTAAGGCTGTGTTTACAACTCAAATGATTTTTAATTCAACAACTATCCAGTTGGAAGTCAAAGGAATTTCTGATTATAAATCCAAGCCGACTTAAAAAATCTCCTCACAACACTTGCAAACGTAACGAAACGTCCACTTAAACTATTCCCATAATAGGTCCGCTGGCCAGCCCGGTGGCCGGAACAAAATAAGTAAGTACACAAGATTAATTGTCCCTAGCGGACAGCAGCGGAAGCGCATTCACTGGCGCCGCCATTTTGTGCAGATAACACCGGTGTACACTGTCGAAATGTACTGCTTGTCGATGCGGCTAACGTCTTTGTTGAACTAGCCTTATTTAGGATACGGGTCTTGGTGAAGTTATATTTTTGATAGGACTCATTTTCTTCACGATTAAATGGAGTATTCAAATCCTTCCTTATCGTGTGAGTAGTTGCCTAACCTGGTGTCAGAGTTTTATGCCCCCCAGGGCCTCTGATTTGGCTTAACGTGCCGTCGAGAAACATCTCTCAGGCATGCTGGTTTCCTCACGATGTTTTCCTTCACCGAAGGAAGTGATAATTACAGGGTGTTAACCACCTCATCACAAAGCCGTTAACCAAGCATTCTATACATAAAACTACGAAACTTAAAAAAAAAAAATTGGTGGGAAACAATTTATTTTTTGAGGTTATAAATCATGTTTTGTGGTAGAACTCAATGTAACGCATTAAAACATTGCTTAAAACATTGTGCTGATGGATAGATTGAATAGTACCCGGGTCATGTAGGTGTTAAAAGTCATAATCTTACAAAAAAAACATTTATTTAAAAAAACACTTGTCAAGAAGTTGTAACTTTGACACCCATATCTCCGTAACTAGAAGGTTCCCAGGTATGGTGTAGAACAAAAAAATGATTGCAATTATAGGGAGAACAAGTGACTCTCGGTTTCGTGAAGAGGTGTTTTACAACCTTTATACAATACACACATGAATCCGAAAAACCAGGGGTGGGGTCTGCCTTGGGTTCGAACTCTAGACCTATGACTTGGCAGTCGGTCGTTCACACCACTGGGCTCTCACTGCTTTAGTAGCAGTATTCAGATACAATGTGGACATTAGCCTTTGATTACCGATGTGATATCCACAAACCACAGTATCATACCTAATCAGTAGATCCAATTCAGCTTAATTTGACTGCCTTGTTAGTTAGTGGTCAGAAACGTGATTGGTGAGCAAGAAGTCCTCGGATCGATTTCCAGGTCGGGCAGTGTGTCATTGGGTTTTCCATCAAAAATTTTCAGCAGTAGCCACGGATTCTTTATTTACGCCCGTTTGATATCAATAGGTCCGCCCCTTTTACATGGGACATAAACATAACTAGTGAAATGTGGGTGTACTATTATGTACACCTCTGCCTAATCCCTCGTGGTTTACAGGCGTGAGGTTATGTTATGTGAATGGAGTATTTAGTTATAATGACCTCCCTTGATTATCAACGTAATACTCACAAAACATATTATATCGTAATACCTATCCAATAGGTCTAATTTAGCTAAGCGCATGCTTCATAAAATGATCTCATAAAGGGGAATAAGAGAGTTATCCAGTAGTTACTAAGCTAATCTCAACGAAGCATCGACCCAAATCCGACAGCCGACCGACTTTAATCGCCCCGATCTCTATCAATCCAAAGCCCAGCAAAATGCACCGTCATTCTTTGCATCTAACTTGTCCCTCAAAGCAGTGAACTTTATCGGTATCCGAACTTAGTCCACATATCACACCCGGCTTACAGAGGATCAGGGCTAATCAGAGTCCCCGCTCCGAAGGCTTATTCGTCGCCTCAGTATAAGCAGTGTAAAAAGATCGCTAAAACAAGATAAAGCTTGGTGACAACTTGTGTAACTCGACATCCCTGCTTGTGATGGCACTGCGAATGACAGCCAGCCCCCCGCCTCCGTCCCGCAACCCGCCTCAAACCCCCACAGCCTCGCAAACCACTTTGCACCGTCCGATACTATCTCTTACAATGCATTTTCCTTAGGAATATAAATTTATTCGCATCCCATTGAGATATCGAGAAGTCTCCGAGTTTAAAATCCGTCCGATTTCAAAGTTTATCCTTTGAAGTCTCGGATGGAATTATTTTCATTGAGAAACTTATAGGAGTTTGAGTAGCCTGTGAACTTGAAAATATTTGGATGTCTTACTTAATGTAAGGTCGTTGGGATGGATTAAAGGGTATTTGGCACGTGTATTACGTGGGTTTCATTTAGTTCTAATCTTCTAGTAGATTTTCTTCTATTTTATTCATTAATCCCCAACTTATTTCACCAGTAACTATCTTAAATATCAAACTAAGGAACCATAAAAGTTTAGAGATTTTTAGCTAAACGTATACAGAGACGCTAATCATCATCCGCCTAGACGTTTTCCGACTATATTGAGGTCGGCTTCCATTCTAACCGGATTCGGCTGAAGACCAGTATTCCACACAGAGGCTTATATTTTCAGAAATTCGCCATAGACATCGGCTACATATGCTTCAAAAATTATACAACCATGATAATTCAAGAAACACACATTAGTGGAGGAGGCTACAATCCTTACAAACGAGAAGTTTCCTCGAAATAAGAGTCATCTGTCAGCACTAATTATACGTACTTAGTGCAATACCCAAAGAGCTGTGCTCATTGCATATTTTTGCACACATTTCCTGTCTTAACGATTTAAAGCGAATAGTATATATCTATCTTATTTTTGGTCTTATGGTACGATGGGGGACCCGTTGTACCATAAGACCTTACTTTTATATCTGTACAGTTAGGATTCATGTCACAAAGCAAATCATATTGCCTAATAGTTAGCTTTTTGAAATAGTCTGCAATACGAACGAAATTGACTTCCAGACCTTTTTAATGACTGGACATTTCAGAATACAATGTGTGTGCATTCCTTTTGTCCAGTTCCTTATACAGGTGTTTACTAGAAGGTACTTCTATTCCATTCTATAACTTTGGATATGTTTAAACTAGCTTAATACTTTTTACTTAACATTTAAAATCGACTTTGTCAACAATGTGCGTGTTTTAATCATCAATCACAATCTTACTGTGGCTTTGTGTCTTGTTCGTGTATTAATTTGTTGCTAGTTATTAGAGATCATCATGGTCTACTTTTCATCCATATACGTCTCTTTTGCCTCTCCATTGTTCACTTCATGAAAATAACAAAATATGCTTACGAGCTTTATTAAATGTCTTACGAAGGTAGGTACGTCAAAATCTGTATAAATCTCTTCTGTATTTGTGTTCTCTTAAATACGTTTAACGAATGTTGTTCGTTGTTTCAAACAAACATTTCCCTTAACAGAATTACTGAAGCTTGAAGTTGAAATTGGCACATTGCTGAGAAGACTTTTATTTTGAATCCTGCTTCAAACAAAAACTTTTGAAGTCGACTGTAGTTTTAACGCAATACAATTTCGGTTACGAAAGAAGAAGTTTTCGGAGTATTAGTGAAATTTTTTGATAAGTTTTTCATGGGGTTTCTGTTTCAATAAACGTAGCTCCTACATCGACTTAAAGTTTCATAACAAAACATAATGCCTGTTATTCCAGAAGGGTTAGACCGAAATGTATCTAACAGTTCACCCATATTTCGACAGTTATGTTTAAGTCTCATGTAATAGGGGATAAGCTAATTGCCATCAACTGGGCGCAAATGTAGACTCCGTGGCTGCTACTGACAAATTCCTGATGGAAAAACTAAATAAAAGTACCATTCACCTATAAAATCTAAAATAAAAGACTCCACTTGCAAAAGGCGAAATTATAGTTAGAAAATTAAAACATAACTGCCACCTATTTTGTTTCACTCACCGTACGCTATATTTCATCAAGTAAGAAAGAGACAAATGGAGTATCCCAGCTCTCATGTTCTGTGTAATTATTCATAAAGTCTGCGACAGCGTATGCTTTTTTATATACTTTTCAACACTCGTCCTGGGTAGTGAATGGGTTTATCAAGTCATGCTTGCATTGTATGCTCTTTTCAGGATATATGTTAATTTAACTGGAACTCGTTTGTATGTTTTCCATAATTATTTTTAAGCAATTTGTTTCTCTGTTAGAAGAAATAATTTCGTCTGAAATATTATCTAAAACATTTTAAATATAGGTACCAGTAGTATTCGTGATTGTAACTTTTTTGTGTCTCTGGGTTTGATAGACATCAAATCTAGAGTCAATAAACTGTAATCATTCAAATAGGCCGTACAACACAATAAATGATCAAATAATTGTCAATCGTTTATTAATTATACTGACTTTTTTTAATGTCACTATTACCCATCGAAAACAATGTATAACCGCGTCCGATTACATTTAAGATTGATTACATTAGTCCACAAGAAATCAACGTTTCTTACAGCTAAAAGCCTAGCAACGTCCTATTTATGTTGTCTGTAAATATTATATTTTATACCACGTTACCAGGCAGAACAATGATAATAGCGCCCAACATTCTAAATCTCATAATCCCATGATCACACAAAAGGGATTCTTTCTTTGAAGAAGCCACCGTAATCCCTTAAGTACGAAAATATAAAAAAATATAAATCACGGTCCAGCTTCCAGCTTCCCTGCTGTCTTGCCACTTTTAATCTCCGTCACAATGTGTACTGAAATATCGTAAATCATCCCGCTATCGAAGACGGTTATAAAATATTGAAAATGTTCAGTTTCCAGTCATTTATCTCTGGTTGTATGTACATCACTTAATGGACTTGAGAGCCAAATATTTGGAGAGTTTGAATTGATGTATGGGCGAAGTGGATGCTGTAGTTGTGTTCAAGTATTGGTTAAAATGATGCATCGTTCTTGTTGTTGTCAACAGCACTGTTATGAATGAAAAAGCCTTCAGAAAATATATTATGAAATACTCAACAATCTAAAGGTTCAGTTCTTGCATTGAAACACACACACACAGTCTAGAATGAACAATATTTATAATACACATTCAACGTTAAAGCACTTACAAAGAAACACATGAACACACACACACACAAACAGTCCACAAACTATCACAAAACTAATCAGTTTCCAACGCAAACCCATCGACTACATTCCTAATGAGACTCGTTCGCAAAACCTATCTATCTGTCCCATACGTCGAAACTTACGATCTTCCGCTACTGCAACCACTACTTCCACCTAGGTAACGCTAGGTGTGCAAGATTAATCGCCAGTGCCTCTCAGAATGGTACGGAAACGCATCCATATCTGTCCAGGGACGACCATTCACCATCCTACGGTTTCCTTAGCCCAGTAAATATGTATGCCGCTTGTGTGCCAACCAACCACTTAGGAGTAGTGTTACAAAACGCATTTGCAAAATCGATGGATCCTCAATAGGTTTTGACTTGTTTAAAGTTTGTGTGTTGGACGCTGAAATAAGAAGATAGAGTGTTGTTTATTTTGTGTTAAAAATTGAAAAATCTTAAGCTTTTCTTTAGAAAGAATCTTACGAAGTTTCTGTCGAGTGCCTGGAGTTTTACTAGACAAATTAAAATTGTTTATCGTTGAGTTTAAATTCTGAAACCTTAAAGACAAACTAATTCACTATTAAAAAATAAAACTTGTATTAGTTCTAACTTTACATAAAATTGTATTCAACCTTTATAATTTCGTCTTCGTATTCATAATCGGAACAACATTTCCTCAGTTACCAACTCACAGCGAGACATGAACGTACTCCTACAGATTTTAAACAGCAATTAATAACGCATTTACAATTCGAACAACGAAACTCACACGAACTCGAAAGACAATAAACAGAAAACTTCGCCGACTGCAGACAAAAATAAGAAGGTACTTACTTAGCGAACTTGGAACCCAGTCAACTCCGAGATGCTCTCGAACACCGATTAACGAACCCCATTAGATCATCTTAGGGTGATTATTATTTAAATGCGGTTCACGTTGGCAACTTCTTGAATCACCTGCAACCCTGCCCCCCTCGACATTTGTAAGCACTTCAGGACCTCCCCCCTCGCCCCTCCAACGTCTTCCGAACGAGGAATAAAAGTAGCTCGTTTCTCCTAGAAGAGCTTCTGCTTTTTTTATGAAACGGAAATTGCATTATTGAGAAAGTTGTCCGGGGAATATTAATTTCCGATTAGTGTTCGGAATATTATTATGTTTTAAGATATTGTGCTTTTGATAGCTTAGATTGTGTTTGTTTTTATAATTTTCTTTTTTGTATTTTAATCGAGATATAATTGGGTAAGATGAGTTCTGTTCCGAATCATTCCTCATACTTATCTGAAAGTTTACAAAATGACGTTTTCCTATGACAAAATATACATGTATATGGATACATATGTGTAGTATGTGCAGCTCCTATGTCAGATACTTATGTATCTTACACCACTGTGGCACATTACAACCATTTTCTCAAAACATTTCCTGTTTAAACACATCTTTTACGTTGAGAACATATTCTACGTTGCGACTTCCAGTTTCTTAATGCTTGCGGGGAAGCGGGGCGCGAACGGCACGGTGGTAGTGCACAGGAAATTAAATCAGTGCCACCTTACTTATATAATCGTGTGCCACTCGCAATTTTGCCGCTTTAAGAAAATGCGGGTCAAGTATGACCTGAATTTTTATACGATTCCACTGAATCGAACGTTCCAGTGTTTTTTTTATAGAACAAAGAGAGTTTCTTCTAAGTTTTTGATGTCTTTCTGTGAAGATAAGCTCAGCTTCCTAATTTTCTCTTTCCATAAACAATAAACACCTCTGAAATTGAAACGATCGAAGTAGGTACTTCCAGTTTACTTCGTGGAAATAAAAGCCAAATATAAAAGCGATACTCCTTCTTTATTCCCTCACAAAAATTTTGATTAACCTCACCTTTTCAACATACCGAAGACACTAAAATGGAAGCCTTCTAAAGATGCTCATTAAATCCCTACAAGTAAGTCTTATTTACGCACAAATGATTTATTTCCAATCCCTAATTTTATCAAAATTCCTCTTTAGAAGACGCTCCTCTGAACTGGAAGACCTTCGAATGTATATTTTAAGATTAATTTATCCTCAACGATCGCTCCTTTTGTGTGTTCATGGGGACGGGTGGTCCGTCTTTCCCTTACCTCCTCTTATTTGATAGCATGACAAACTGAACAACAAAAGATTGTTTGGTGTACTTTACAGTATCATCACAAAATGGATATAAATTGTAGTTCAGTACAGTGATACGTTTGTATATGTTAAGGGGATTCTATAATAGTTATTTGTTATACAAGAGTGCAAAGTTGTTTTTTAACCGCGTGCTCAAGTTTGATGACCTAGCAAGCGAAAGATTCTAAAATTGAGTCATGAGCGCAGCGAGTGATTCAAATCTTAGAATCTTGAGCGTTAGCGAGGGAATCAAAAGAGTACGAGGTGAAAAATCTTTGCACTCGAGTGCAACACGTAACTTTTCATCCCACCTCAGCAAGGAAATAAAAAAACGCAAAAAAATGCGCATTATTAACAAATTCAGTTAATTCTGTTGGCATCAAATAAACTTCCTCGTCGCTAGATAATGACTGGTCATTTTAAGTTTTTCAATTGTTTTCAAGTTGGATTCCTTGTTTTTAATTAACAATATGACGTGAAAAGAAAATGGCGCGCGCAAAACATATTTAAAAAAGTACACCAAGAAGGTTCCGAGTCAGGGTTAACAAATTAAAAAATATTGTCTGATAAATTCGGCACCATAGAGGTAGATAAATAAGGAAGGTAAATAGGTTTAATGAGGTTTTGAATTCAGATGTTTAGTGCACACGATGTTCTAAATTCAAATTTACTTTACCCTCAAGACGATAAAAACGGCTTTTGCACTCAGATATTGAAAAGCAAACATACTCTTTCCGAGATGGGGGGATGAAAAATCTATGATATATTTTGATATATGCACTTTCCTAGGAAATACATACATTTCACAGAAAATGTTTGTTTTAAAGAAACTTTGAAACATTATTTTACATATTTCCGAAGTAGGCTCGGAGTTATATAATATTATGTATATTAGTTCTCATACATTTCCGGTAACACATTTTGTTAAGTTATAGGTTGAATAAAAAGTAGCGAATAAAGTTTCGAATAAAAAACAAAGACCCTCATTAAATTTATTACTAGAACCTATATAAACCTAATTGATTTATTGCTCTCGATCCTCTAATATTTTTACAGCTACTTAAATGTGAAGTTATAAACAATTGTAAAACCGTCCAAAACCAAGGACTTTACCGTAACTTTCTGAGAACCTTCAATTATACTCCTATAACTTAAATAAATAAATACAGAACACCCCAAACCTCTCAATTTAAATTAAACAAGAAAAGCAGCACTTTGCCTGCAGTAATGGACTCAAATAGAGCATAAACTTGAAACTAAGCTTCAGTTAACTTGAATAATTGCCGCTGTTGTCCAAACTTAAGCTAACTTGAGCCGGCTAGTGTGTCTGCAGGTTTACTCAGGTATTACCGGAGACATACGGACAGACAGACCGATTAGATTTGGACGAATTGCGTCACTTGACCAGTGTTTTGTGAAGGACTACACTGGCGCAATATATAGGGTGTTGTATTTTGGTCAAGGAATATTTTGGCTGTTGAGACTTTGTAAATTCATAGCCCTAGTCTTCAATTACAAATATGGCACGAGATAAAAGTAAAGTAATAAAAGTACCTAGCGAAACCTTCAAAATATTTCGCGAATAATAAAAACTTTTTTTAACAATGTCAAAACGCAAATTGAATTGTTTACTTTTTATCACAATTACACAACCGGGTAAATATAAAGTTTCCTCCGTGCCTCGAAAAGCTGTTGATCCCGGCTGTCATTTGACCATCTTTAACAGTCATTACAGGTAGTCCAGTGGCCCAAAAACTCTGACAACCAGTCTTACCAAGCGGTATCGTATTACCCAGTATTAACTGGGTTGTGGAGGTCAGATGGGCAGTTGCTGAATGGCATCTGGTTAAACTGGAAGCCGACCCCAACATAGATGGGAAAAGGCTTTACAAATGAAGACTCTCCAAAAAAAAACTAATACAAATCTCATAGAACAGTCAATTGATTGGCAATACCCAACCACATACCTACAAATACAAATAGAATATGTCACGACAATCCCAAGCAAAATTAACTACTATCATCTAGTATACCATTATTGCTACTGTCATTGACACATACCGCACTCGAAACACACAATCAAATAAACGTCTACCGTGCAATTTACCTAATCACTTGCTGACTCAGATACAATCATATACCTATGCATATAGGTATTATAATAGAGAGACAATGTATTTGAAGGAGACATACATCTGGCTCCATACATACAAAACAGTCCCGTACGACTGATTGAGTGATTGATAAACAGAATTTAGCATGAACAGCTGGAGAAATATGATATTTTGTGGATGTCTTCGTAATGGATAGGTATATGTAGGTGAAGATATAAATAAAAATACATTTCTGAAGTCTAACCAAGAGTTTATAGTCTGTATTTAATAGCAAAATATGGGTGCTATATTTGGCGAATTTCGGTCAGGATATTTGGGTGGAATCAGGTTCAGAGCTTTACTTGTTTTCTGGGCTACGAGGGAGTCACATCACCAATTTCCATACTGCGAGCTGCATTCTGAGAAATCCTTAGCAAAACTAGATAACACTATTGTTCTATGCCCAACCAGGGAATCAAACCCACGCCACCACGTCATCCACGAGGCGCCCACCAACTTGAACACACACAAATACCCTCATTAAAGTAATAAAACTTAAATATTGCCAGGAACACTTCGAAATTCCCATGACAACGTGTGCTAAACGAGTTAAGTGACTGGGTGGTCCCCGACTCAGATTAGAACACCCTGTCCTATCTTCCTGTGCGAAACAAGGATGTGACTAAGTGGTTGCGTCAAGAATGTTGGCAAAATTTTTAGGCGCGAATATCTGGTTTAAAAAAAAACTGAACAACCATGAAAGAATAATGTGAGCCTTGTTGAATGAAAACACGTTAAGGTGAATGTCCCAGGAATTGCCTGCAATTTTTAGGCCAGTGCTAGGTTGTATTTCACGACCGTAACTACTAGGGTATTACAGAGTTATAATAATTTAAACTGACAATTATATCTAATGACTTTCTCATAAAATATTAAAAATAGCTTTTATCTACCCAAATATCATAAACCCTCTCTAATGCGTTCAAAAACCATAGGCAATGACCAGCATTACCAACCTGCAGAAATAAACGGTACCTACTGTAATGAACTCATAACGCAACTGCAAACAGTTGCGTTATGAGTTTTAAATTTGGAACAGGTGTCAAATTCAAGTGAGTGTGCTATTCTAGTACCACCTACATTAAATCAGATATCGATAAAAAAAAAATAAAAAAAACCCAGTATGATTTTAATTATAAATCGCACGACATTTTGATCTCGAGTGACACAAGAATAGTGACTGTTCGTTTGCCTATGATTTAAAAAAAAATGACAGATATCCGAAACGCCGCCATTTCGAGCTGTCATTTGTTCGTTAGCTTTTTATTTCCAGTAATCCAGTTACGAGTAGACAAATTTTCTGATAAGTTCTTTATTTCTGGCGAAAATGAGTGATAGTTACTCAGAAATTGACATGAATACTCCGCCAGATATCGTAAATGCAGCGACGAATGCAACTAATAACCTGTTGGCACAAAAATCAAGGGCCAAGTAACAATGCAGGTCATTTCCCTATGGTTCCTGAACCCATCATAGAGCCCTTATGATATTTGGGTAGATAAAGTAGTGTATGCAACTATACATAATTAGGCACAGTTGCATAAACTACTATTAATGCTTCAACGGTAATAAGAGGCAACGTCATATAAACTTTTATCAAGGGTCAAGGACGAAGTTATTTAGCTGTTCCAAATCAAAATACCAGCCTCAGGCAAAATATATGGAACCACTCTTTATTATAGGTTATTTATTTTTATTGTAATTGGCTAAACATTTCTGAATCAATCGTAAAAGTTTGTATGTAAAATACGCCGCCGTGTAATTCATTCACCTCATCCACTACATGGTCGTTACATAAGACGAATGAGCTCAAAGCATTTCCGAAGCTTTCCGAAGTTCTCCGAACGACAGTGCAGTGTGTGTTCATAATGCTCAGGTTAATAGCAGGCAGTCTAAACTGAATTAACCCAGTCCAGAGCACTGGCAACTTTGAGCACCTGAGCACTATCAAGTTTCATGAAAGACTCGGCAGTATTTGCGAAAAGCACTAACTTTAAGTTAAGGCGGTCAAAATAATTCCATAGTGCTGCTGTTTTAGTATAAAATAAAAGAGCATGCGGTGTACGGTACGGATATATAACGAAACCTCGTTTTTGATAAGGAAATTCACATTAAGGTGGTGGCAGAACTGACTGGAATAATAACCTGAGAAACCCCGGTATAACGAAGCGATCATGAAACAAATGAAAATCACATCAATAGTTACAGGTATTGTTAGTAAACTAGTACTTGACACAACTGTGTAGAATTCACTTTTTCAATAATAAAACTACTATTTCGAAAATCACCTCCTACACACATTAAAATTCTTTCATATGCGCGTACATACAACACTCACATGTATTATTTTCCCGGGCGCTTAACCTAACAAAGGCAACAACTCAATTGACGTTGATCTTTTTCCACTGGCAACGCCCGCAAATAATAATTTACACGGGCAACATTTCAATGATAAAAGCGAAGATTTTTCGTGGCATTGTCCGGTAAAAATAGAAGGCGATAACATACGAGCGTTGTTAGTCGTTACCATGGCAGGCTCGGCCATTAAACCTAACGAGCCAAGCTCGCGAGGACAAAATGTCCTGCCTGCCAACAATGACCGCTAGGGATGTGGCGCAGTTAGTCGATGGTATCGGGCAGCTTGTAACCGATTTTGTAACTTGACTTACTAAACTTACTCGAATATTGACGCTGGACTCATGTATTTATGTCCGATACATACCGCTGTTTCCGATACAACATCATCTATTGTGCCTTCAAAACACATTACAAAAGTAGAAAATACTTTTTTAATGATAACTATGTAATAAAAACGGTAAGTAAAAGAGGTGTATTTTGCACAGAAACACATGCAAGTGTATGCGTATTACATTTTAGTTTCATTCAAGTATTCAGTTAAACTGAATAGTCAGTTCCTACGTAGATAGTAAACATTTTCTTTTGTTATAGTGAACTTTAATCTTAAACCAATTACAGTTTACACAAACGTGAAAAATCCAGTTTCATCTATCTATATTTTGACGGCTCGAATAGCGTAGTGGTGGTGAGGCTGCCTTACGTTCTTAGGGTCCTGGGTTCGAATGTTGGTATGATGAGCATGGACATTTGGTTCCGAGTAATGGATGTTTACAAACAAAAAAGTATAAATATATATAGTACTAGCTTCTGTCGGCGACTTCGTTCGCGTGAAGTTTTGATATCGCAACGCATCGCCTGCTCTAAGCATTTTTCCCGCTTGCAACATTTCCTATTGCTGCTCCGCTCCTTTTGGTCATATCGTGATGTTATATAGCCTTTCTCAATAAATGGACTATCCAACGCAAAAAGAATTTTTCAATTCGAGCCAGTAGTTCCTCAGATTAGCGCGTTCAACCAAACAAACAAACAAACAAACTCTTCAGGTGTCCACGACACAAGCCTTGCACCGTGGCACTACATTATTATTATTATTATCTATCATCCAGTTTCATATCTACATTTTCAAGAATCTCGTCAGTGTCTGCAGATAGCGTTTAGACCAGGTTATACGATACTCGGTAAAATGCGACGCCCCATCCCTTGTAACGACCTTTACCTTACAATATGTAAGTGACGCATGTCCTGTAGTTGTTAGAGGAGGACCTTTTCACTCGGATAATTCATCGTGTCTTCACTTCAGTCGAAAAAACCGTTACGATACAATACTGCGAGCATCAGGATTGTTTGGTGAAAAAAACTCAGTACATTTTTCTTTCACTTTTGTGTTATTTTCTTCACTTGCGTGTTAGCAGATTCTTTGAAACTTGAATAGTAAACCTTAACTCAAGGGACTAAAATACAATTGACATTAATTTAACATTTTTAGAAAAATGGAGTGAGTTTCATTCCTGTCGCAGGTTCGCTGGAAGAGATTTTTAAATGAAACATTTGTTCTTTTCTCTCTGTACGTTATTTCATATTTAAATGTGTTTTATGTACATAACTAATTAATATTGGTAATTCAATTAAACTGATGTAATTTCGCTCTTCTAAACCAGAGATGTCAGTGTGACAGCTTTCGAACTAAAACACCATCACTAAAAAGAAGTACAGTACAACACACAAGTTTCGCGTTATTATAACTAAACCACGATTTATATCGCTCACCACTTGTGGTGCCGACTGTAACAGCGGTCCCGCTAATGATGACGGATGCCAACATCATGAGGGCTGGGGTTTTTATATCCCTTAGAGAAAACTACCCGCTTCTACAATATACTGGGACAAGCTTCTTGGGAAATTCTTGGAACATAAAAATTATGTGGAGCAAAGGTTTTCTTGTTGTTTTGATTTCATATTACGAAAAATTTGAATTGTAATTAGGGTTTCTTCGTGAATTTATATTTCTATTGGTAACGTACGACTGATCCGAGGAATACCTTCTTGATAGACGTTAGACGAAGAAGGTACTTCTCATAATGGAGATGATTCCCGACTAAAAAAATATGATTATGATTTGATTTGATTTTTTTGAGTCCGTCAGTTAGATTATCAAAAATATTGGATACGTGTTTTATGATTTATCAAACTAATTCAAAGGAGAATGACCAAAAATATATGGGTTCTGGTCCAAAAAATAACTGCTGCCCCCAGGGTTGACTCCATTGTGGGTTAACTTATAATGTTGGACTTACTATGTGTGCCAATGTGCATCAAATTCTAACCCACAGTTACAGACTAATTCAACAATTTTGAATGTGCAAGTGAATGTGCTACTTTTTTTCAAGTTCACGTTTCAGCTAATATCTATGATTCCGTGGGACAGATTTTTTCAGTTCCATAGAAGAAAATTAAGCATTTTAAACAGTCTTTCAAATGAGCTATGTAGTAAATCTGGGGGCAGAACTTTTCTTTTTTTTTTCAAATTTCGGTCCACTTTGGTCATTCTCCTTTACGAAGACAAAACGCGTCAAAGACAATGGTTGTGGTTTGTGACGTCAGTTTCCGATAAAAAACGTACTCAAATGTGACGTCACGTGATGTTTCGACGCACTGTATCGTCTTCATTTTTAGTTTATGTGAAAAAAGAAAAACTGTGTATCCAATATTATTTTAAATCTAACTGAAGGTGAACTTTGTTTTTTTTTGTCATATACCCTCTTATGTACGAGCGAACAAGGGTCTGGTTTACATTTCACAATGTAATTTGTGAGTTCAACTGTAAACCAAATAGCTTGTTCGACCGTTCATTTTGAGAACTTATAAAACACCGATGCATACCTTAGGTGCATTTTACGACCCGATTGGTGTAGTGGTAGTGACGCTGCCTTACGTTCTTAGGGTCCTGGGTTCGAATCCCGGTAGGAGCAAATGTTTGTGTGATGAGCATGGACATTTGTTTCCGAGTCATGGGTGTTTATATGTATAATAAGTATGTATTTACAAACAAAAAAGTATATATGTAGTATATTAACTATCTAGTGTCCACGATACAACCTTGGCTTAGTGTGGCACTAGGTGGCGCTGTGTGTTAATGTCCAGCGATATTTATTTATTTTATGTTCTCCAAAAGATGACGGTCTGATTATCTAAAAACAGCTATTTAAAACACATTTTTGTAGGGGAACATGTCCCTTAAACAGTTGTTTTTAGATAACCAGAACGTTCTTTTCGATTAACATGAACCTTAGTTCATATACATATAGGTACGATTATTCGTATATAGGAAGCTTATAGAAACAGGAGTTGTTTACAGCCATTCCCCTGATGTAAACATTTAGCACTTTACGACACCCATGGGAAATGTGGGGCCGTATTCATAGTGTCGACTTTACACAAACCCCATATTTAGTTTATAGGCACCTCATTTTCATGCTTTTATGAATATAATATATTTTTTTACAGTAAGGATACCCTGAAAGAAACAAAGAATTGTTTTTCAGTTGATTGATAACAGTTTCGTGGATAAAAGATATTATTTTTCACTTCTATCTTTTATTTTCAGACTGATTAATTGTCTCGAGTTCTTCCTTTTTCCCATCGCTTTTGTCTCGATGACAGTTTTATTTTTATTTAGGAACGAGTTTTATTGTAAGTTCAGTTGGAAAGTTGGATAATTTCTATGTGATCAATTACAAGTTTTTTTTCATTGCATTGAACAATAAAAACGCTAACATCTAAAAAATAACGATTGATCCGTATTTATCCATGTCATGATTATCTTTATCTTCAATTATTGTTAACACATAAGTACCTATCACTAAACAATATTTTTTTTTACAAAATATGTATATTACTCGTATGCTTTCTTTGGTACTTATTTTAAAGCTGGGAACCGCGCGAGATAAGGCGATTTTCAGCCAATACAAGAAAAAGCCACAATGGCGGCGAGCCAGGTGGGCGAGACGAAACACATCGGATATCATCGTCGTAAAACGTTATCTCGCTCGTTATGCCGACAACACGCTAAGTGTGACTTTCATTCAGTACAGAATTCAGTATTCCTTTTTTAAATCCAGAAAATTGTCGAAGAAAATTCACAAATGTTTGTTCTCATTCGCTTGTTGCAAAATGGCCACTACTTACTTGCTTTAATGGAACAACATGTTTTGCAACAAATTGAGATCAGAATAAATAAACATTTGATTGTTATTTTCACGGCTTGATCTTTGGGCTATATTGTGGTTACTTATACAATTTTTTCTCCAAAACCGATATAATATGGGATTGTGCATGGAAATATCGACTTACCATATAATCTACATTTACGAAAATAAACATCCATGACCAAAAAACAAATAAGCAGAAAACCTCCATACATTTTCTTATACGGTACCCTAAATATAATGTCTTTGGCAAAGTTGAGCAGGGTCATAAAACCTTGACTATGAATAGGAGTTGTAAAGATGATGTTACACGCCATGACGCGTGTAGCGATAAAAACTTTAACTTTTACCATGGGAAATGGCCGCTTTGAGTTTTGGCTCCTATTGTGTGGCCTGATGTAGTTTATAACAGGTTTTTATGTTCATTCTGCATCTTTAAAACGATTTTTTCATGTCATACATTTTCCTATGACAGAGATGCACTTACAGGCACAAATTTTACTTCCATTCCCGGATTCAGATAATAAAAAACAGTTAAAAGGCTATAATGCTACTGCATTAATTCAAAAGTCATTATTTGATTTTCGGTCCCATAATGAAATTGAAAAATCGAATTCTCGGCTAACTACTAGGGATTCTAAAAACCCGGTTCAAACCGAATCAATACCTACAAGTTAACATCTTCAAAATTCAATCAGGCTTTCCCATCCCTCTCATCATAAAATCTCCTCATCCACTAATTAATACCGTCTCTCATAAGTCACAACTTCACAGCAGAACCTGCATCCAGCGTACATTTAATTTCCGCACATAAACGTAGCTAGCTTGGAAAGGAAACCGAAACTATCTCGAATCTAATTTAGGACATCTCTAGCACGCATACTCGCACCCCGAACTAAATTAGCTCTGTAGAAAAATGTACGATGATACTGGCACGCTAAAAGCGAATACGGTTTTTCAAAAAAAGAACGTGTTTCGGTAAGTTTACTCTGGAATGTTCTTTGTGACCAAATTGGCGTAATTTTTGCTTTATGGTGACGTCACGGCTTTTTGAACTTTTGTTTTGAATTTTTGTGAAAAACATAATATGGTTTACCTTTTTCCATGGACGAAGGATTTTGTAAGAGTGGTTTTGTGAGTTTTTATTGTTGAAAACTTTTTTATAACATAACAGTAATACCAACTGAAATGTAGAACAATCATGTTGCGAAATTTAATTAGAGAGTTAATTTTGGCAGATTTTATATCTCCCAACAAAGACGCCACAATAAACTACAATACCTACCTAATGCTGCAAGAAAATAACAATCCAAGATAGCTAATAATGCCTTAAGGGAAAATAAAAAAGATATAATTCACAACAAAGGAACCATCGCATGCTACCTTATCTTTCTTTATCTTATCTAATGAAAAAGGAAAACCATTACGTTTTTCTTTCAGTTATCGTCGCGTTAAAGTTTAACAAGGTCTCTTCGACCTTTCATTATTTTAAAACTAATTAAAAAGTCCCGTTTCGGCCCAAGGCGGTGACGGGACGCGTGAAGACGCTTTGAATATATCGGCCAAGGACGCCATTTTGTTGCTGACAGGGTCCACAAATAAAAAAGTTTAGACGCCCCTTGTTAGTAGAGATTAAACCTAAATATCCCAAAAGTTAGATATTCAGATCGGGTCAAAAGAGACATATTTAGACCGAGACTAACGATGTCAGACGTTCGTAAATTCATGCATTCAAAAGGGTATCTTTTTTACTGATTTTTCCGATCCTTCGGAAAACGACGGAGGGGGAGAGATCGCAAACGATTGTGGAGGCTAATATCCCATGATCGACACTCCCACTCGTGAACGGCGTATATATGGAAAAAGCGTTCACCCCAATACCATATACTGGCACCCAATTTATTTTTTTGCCATTTCAGTTGACACGACACGCTCCAATACTGTGAGCCAAGTAAACAACAACTGTGGTTTCTCACTAACGATGTCAATGCTAACAAAATGAATCAAATAACAACAGACTTTTCCATTTAATCTGTTATCAAGTAATTTAACTAATTGTCTATCTTTTACGTGTTTTTAGACATGTGGAAACGTTATTTGGCCAAACTGAAGATAAGTAACTTAAGTAAAAGTATGTCCTAGTTTTCAGCAAGAAATAAATGTACAAATCGTTCGGGGACTGCCTTTAGACCTGTAGATGTCATCATCATCATCATCATCATCATCATTCTACTGCCCTTATCCCAATTTATTTGGGGCAGCATGTCTTCGTCTTCCATACTTCTCTACAACTCATCATATCAACAGTCGCCTCCTTCCTATAAATGTAATAGAAAGAAAACAATGTGAACATGACGATACAGCACATATTAGGATGTTAGTTTTAGATACTTCTCCAAACATTTACCTGCCGACGAATCTTCGAGGTACTTGACAAGGTACCTAGATAAACAAAGTGAACACAGGCATCGGTGCTAGGTTACATAAGTGTACAGAGGGTACCTACTCAAATATTACTTCTGACACGTATCAAAAGGAGCTCTTCAAGAGGAATTTCATTCCTTGATCAAAAAATGAGCCTCTGCTTATGATATGTCGGGTAAATTAAAGTAACAACGACTCCGAATCCTCCTATTTGAAGTTGGTTAAAATGTAGCTTATGTTTCCCGGGCCAAATAACGAATCGATCGACACCTTATTCATCAAAACCGGATGAATAGTTTAGGCGCTACGGAGAAACATAAGTAAATACAAACATACATACATGGACTGCTAAAATCATAACCCTTCCTTTTGGTTTAGCAGTAGTCGGGTAAAAAGTAGGTGCTACATCGAAAAAGTAACGTACTAAAGAAATTAAAAGTGCTCCCTTAACGTTCACAATGAGTACTTTTTAACAATACCTCAATCATTTGACAAACTTAAAACTCGCGTAAGCCAGCTCGTCTACTCGCAAAGTTTTAAAACTTTCACAAGTTCTTTTTTATTACAGCCTTTTTAAAAGATTGATAAAGGATCTTTGTGGTCTGAAAAACTACGGCCGTGGCTTAAATGACATTTCTGAATGTTCGAACACCCGGGGTTATTGTCTAAAACTGGACCTTTTATTTCCGAAACTTCCATTACTTTTTAGGATTCCGTTCTGAAACTGAATGTTTTGAAAATTTTGTCCAACTAAAATGTAGTTACACGACTATTACA
The DNA here is from genome assembly GCA_916618015.1 of Xestia c-nigrum. Classification (NCBI taxonomy): domain Eukaryota; kingdom Metazoa; phylum Arthropoda; class Insecta; order Lepidoptera; family Noctuidae; genus Xestia; species Xestia c-nigrum. The sequence goes on along the minus strand of OU745259.1, from coordinate 9,184,557 downwards.
TTAATTTTCATACACAAACTCCCATAAAAATTTGCATACAAACTATCCACAGGAAAAGCACGGAAAAATAGCTTTTGTATTATAAATTTAGAATTAAAACAAACAACAAAATGGCGGGTAAAATGATACGCGGACCACCGCGAGCGCGTGGTAACACGGTACAGAATACATGTTTTAATTCCCACAGCTATATGCGCTTTAATTACCGTTTTTGTGTATTTTATGTGTATGTATATGTATATGAAGAGCGTGAGCAGAAGTTTACTTGACAGATGGCAAAGGAAATATGGTGAGGAAACCTCAATAAGGCATGATATACAATAATGTCAACAGGTCATTGCTACTGCCAGGGAACGAAGGGGCATCGCATTACCCAGCTACATGGGTTGTGCAGGACAGATCGGTGGTGATGGTGAATAAAACACGTGTTTTCTTTTAAGAGTAAATCAAAGGAGTCTATTGACAGATACAATTGACAAAATACATGCAGTGTTGCCAGACAAAAAAAAAACGAAAAATTTGAGGATGACAACTACAATAAGCAAGTGCTAGATGAATGTCATTGCCAGTTCTTTCTCCGCTGTATGACAGGCCCTACAGTCAACCATAGGCTGGTATTATTCACGCAAAAGTCGTAATACTATTTTAGTAATTCTCTCGAATTTAGCACAGGAAATCCAGGTAGTTCGAAGCTAATCTTGGGAAGCCAGTATTAATTATTCTTGTAAGTTAACTAAGTAGTTTATTGCGAAAGAAAGTGTCGGAAGTGGTAGAAGCCACAATGTGGTTACCTTGTGAGGCTTAATAGCGTGATAAGAGTTTATAGTGTACCTTAATTAGAAGTAGTTTATACATAAAGGACTTGGCAGCACCCTGTAGACTAGACTCATGTTTCCGTCTCTATTGGACACACGTAGTTTGACAGTTGTGAGACAATGACAGAAATAACTTTAACGTTACTTAAATATTATTATCACTAAATCCAAACAACACCTAAATTAATGAATTTAACTGTTGGAATGTCAACTCTCTGCGTTGATCCGAACGTCAAAAATAAATAATCAGCGCTTTTATTTCGGTCTCGCCTTAATGAAAACAAGTAAGATATTTCCTAATAATTTCAAAAAACAATCAATCTGATAACAACGTCTACCTATGCCAAACTAGTGAATTAATGTAGCTATGCGTGTGTTTCCAGAGAACGATTGGTTCCCACACTACCTCCCCAAGTAATCTATTAGTGTTTTTAAACGGTTTTTCCATTTGATTGACGTCGCGTTGAACCCTCTCGTGAACCTATCTGGTAGAAAAAAGTCACTTTGAAGTAATCGGCGATTTTATCGCAGTGATGGGACGAGAACTGTCTACTCGAATCAATTTCGATTAAGTTTCTTTCAGTTCCGCGTAGTTTTTTAGATGGTTCAAGAATTATTTTTATGCGATAACTTTGACCTTTTTGGATACTGATTTTGTTTTGGGTTCAAAATTGTTGTTGATTAATCTACAAGCAACCAGTTATATTAAATTACTGTTTTTGGAATCATTCTTCGATACAACGGTTACATTTATTATTAAGCACAGTTAAAATAATTTATCATTTCAGCGAATATGTTTGTCGTTTTCACACCAATTATCACAATATCATTCACAATTAAAATCGAATAATAACATAATATTTATATGTATGAAAAAAATATTTTATGAATGATATCACTATCTACTTGCACTTGACGTTTAAGCATTTCACTTATCTTACTCGGAGATTTTATGACTTTCGAATAAAAAACGTCGTTTTTCAGATAATGTTTTACGCATACCTACACTCTTTCATCTTGAAACAATGTAAGAGCTTTCACGGTTCTTGCCTTTACGATCTGAAGTCAATCAGTTTCAGGTAATCCTAAATGATACTACATTAGCAGTATAACCAGGAACAGAGAGGCTCAATTTCTGAGTTATTCAGCAATATTTCCAACCCTTGTCACATAATACTCTGAAGCTCAGAATGATGAGAGGACTGCAACAAAGCTGAAGTGGCAATGCAGACGTGTTCTTGAGTGGAGACCGCGAATCGGCAAACGTAGTGTAGGATGCTCTCGACCTGGGGTGGAACGACGATCTTCGCAAAGCTGGTTTTAGATGGGTTCAGCATTGAGTTCAGTGGCGAGCGATTGAAAAGAAGAAGGAAGAATATTTATTTTTTGGTCGCAGGGACATGACGTGCAAACATTTATTAAATACAAAAGGACGGAACAAGAAACAGGCTAGCAGGTTGCACGTTGTGCCTGCGACCAGCAGGTCACCACTCAGAATGATGCTAGTGCGCTAGTGAACAGTGGTCACCCGTAAAAAAACGATAGGAGACGCCTAGGTCCAGCAGTGATCTAGATAAGGGCTGGACATCAAGATACACGATAGGAAACTCTTTATATTGTATCCCTATAAACAAAAAACAATAGAGCCTTTCAAAGGCATGACTTTGAAAAAACATCCAAGGTCATCTGATCTCATGAATGTTTTCTTCGAAACATCTTTTCTCTTACGGACACAAAGAGTACTTTATCACAAAGAGGATAAAGTGGGAAATCGTTTACAAATTCCAAATAGGAATCAGATGTCAAAAGACTAAGTTCGGATCACGACAAAAGGAGTTTAATGAGGGCCACGCCCATTATTTCAGACCTCATTTAGACTGGAGTTTAAGCCTTTGGGTCGTATTAGAGGCGTCTTCATGAAGTGTGCCATGAATTTTAATGTGTCTTTCAAAGAGATTATTAGTAGCTAGCGAGTAACATTGTTATAGATTTGAAAAGGGTTGTCACTAAAATTAACGTAATTTCAAGGGAGTATTGAAATTGGTGACTAAATTCCTAATTACATCGAAATTTATATTGAAGTAACCCAATTACTGTTACACACACTGGTACTGTTTGTCGTGTGAACATTTAGACAGCTATTTTGTTTCAATCAGAGGGGTGAAACTTCCATACAATTGGCGTCAAACAAAATTTTTATATATAGTGCTGCCATCTGTGCGTTTAAGGACACAAACTTTTCAACTGTTTGACTGTTTTATAACTGTTCTAAAGAGAACAGCTATTTTAGACAACTTTTCAGTGAATTAGATAGATAGATAGATAGCGGAAAAGTTCGAATCCGTGGTCATGAATTACTTTTTGTATTTATTTAGTTGAACAGAAACTGACAGTGCGATCTAACGATTGAGGTACACAGTTTTAAAAACGAAAACCAGAGTTGCGCATCTATCTTGTATTATATAGTGTATCTATGGTTTCGGTTTGACGACCCGAATGGCGCAGCGGTTGTGGCTGCCTTACGACTTTTGACAATTTTTTTTTTTGTATTATTCTGAATTGATTGTGTCAATTACTTTTTAATTTAATTTAGTTCAATAATATTTCTAATGTAATTTCATGTAATTTTTACATTTCAATTTTTTTTTGTATTTTTGTGACATTTCTATAATTTATGTGTTTGTATGTGCGTCTATCTATTTTTTTTTAAGTTTTCTTTATATGGGTCTCGAACCTGAAATAAATGTTTTTTTTTTACCTTCTTAGGGTCCCGGGTTCGAATCCCGGTAGGAGCAAATGTTTATGTGATGAGCATGGACATTTGTTTCCGAATCATGCAGGTTTATATGTACCTATAATAAGTATGTATTTACAAACAAAAAGTATATATGTAGTATATCAACTGTCTGGTGACCACGACACAAGCCTAGCTTAGTGTGGCACTAGACGGCGCTGTGTGTAATGTCGAGCGATATTGTTCTTTTCAATCTTGTTCAATACTGTTTGGGCCGAGCGAACATAACACAGATATAATTTGGTTCCCTATCCATTAGCATAAAATTTTAAGACCTAATATAACTTAGCATAATGTTGTTTGGCATAATTATATTTTCGCATAATATAATTACGCATAACAGCTCATGCATAATTTTTTTAAGCATTATGTCTGTAACCATAATAATGATTAGGCATAATATTTTAAAGCATAAACTTATTAAGTATAAAGTTCTAAAGCATAACTTTTTTAAGCATAAAGTTCTAAGCATAACTTTTTTAAGCATAATATCCTAAAGCATAAAAGTTAAGCATAAATAACGCATAAAAATATTAAAACATATTTTTATAGGTATAACAGTGAAATAATTATTAACACCTAGAATATTAGACACGTTTATACGATATTGCTCTAATGAAATTTGTAGGCGCTTGATATTGTAGGTAGAATAGAAATTATTTTTCCTTAATTATAACGTATTGAACAATTTTGTGAGTATTTTTTCGCTGTAGGAAGCACGTATTGCAAGCATACAGCATGCAAGCAAGCAAGCAAGCCGCATGCAGCAGGCAGGGTTTCTGTGACGGTTCCGGCGCTGCGGCCCTCCGGCGGCCCCACGCGTGCTTATCGTCGCAGACTACTTTCGCTCACCACCGCAGCTTCGGCTTGTTGGCCGGCTTCGCCGGCCAGCCTCAGCCGCCTGCTCCTCAGCCCGCGGGCCGCTTCGCCCCTACGCGCCTACGCCATTTTAAATAACACTTTAGGGGTTGGACAAAAAAGACTACGTGAAGTCGGTTTTGCAGCAATTCGGTTCTGTCACTAACTTTTGTTGCACAGCATATTAATTTTTTAACCAACAATATTATTTGATTGTTACAGTTATTTTGTTATTTATATTAATTGTTTGCCTAAATATTAAATAAATATTAATATAGACGACCTGGTACGACTACCAACTCTGTGCGTGCGTCTGAACAGATCCCTCCCCAAACCATAACTGATCCACCATGGAAACTAACGGTTTGTGTGGTCGTAATTGGCAGAAACCTCTCCCCATGCCTTCTCCACACACGTTCGCGGCCATCTGGAGCTCTTAAGGCCACTCTACATTCATCCGTCCACAGAACTTTGCTCCACTGCTCGTGAGTCCAATTGGCGTGTTCGCGAGCAAATCGAAGTCGAGCTACACGATGGTGCCGGAGCAATTCTGGACCTCGAGCTGGTCTTCGAGCACGCAGATTCCGTTCCTCCATTCTCCTTCTTATTGTCCGCTCACTTACGTTGACCCCTCTTGCCGTTTGTAGTCGCTGCCGTATTTCAACCGCAGTAAGGAACCGATTTCTCAAAATTGCGAGAACGATAAATCGGTCGTCTCGTGCTGATGTACACCTAATACCGCCACTTCCTGGCCTCCTTGTGTATAGGCCGGTCTGATCGTACCTTTTAAAGGCATACCTTAGTGTTGTACGCGGTACATTTAAAGTTTCAGCAATCTCTCGCTGCGTTCGCCCCTGGTTCCGAAGCAACACAGCTTGAGCAACTTGAGCTGAAGTTAGGGGCATTATGTCTCAGTTCTGGAAGCATTAATTACTGCAGATTAATTAAAAAATAAAACAATAAAGATTAAAAGCACGATCATTTGAATATCGAAGTTTAACTTACCCGTGTTCTTTGCGTTCCAGTAACAAACTAACGTTAAATGTCACAGAGAATAAACAAATTAACTTTTTTGTGCTTACCCTCTTAAATTAACAAGAGCATTAATGTCCTGACAAACTGCCACTTGAAATTCTCATACGCGATACCAAAATCGCCTGTTATCGGTCTGTTTATGTTTGGGCCACATTCCGTGCCGCTAAGTGATTATGCTAATAGTCATTTGGCCTACTAACGTTATGCTAAAAGTCTTTAGGCCTACTAACGTTATGCTAATAGTCATTAGGCCTACTAACGTTATGTGAATCTAATAATTTATGCCAAAACAAATTAGTCTTTAACATGATTATGCCAACATAAAATGTATGCCTAAAAAAATTATGCCAAAGTATTATTATGCCAAAACAAATTGTGCCAAAATCGTTATGCCGAAGTATATTAGGACAAAAAACATTATGCGAAAAGAAGGGATCCCATATAATTTAATTTAATATTGAACTTTAAGCAAGGATTTAAAAAAGATATCTGCAAGTTCTAAATCCAGTCAACCTTCAAAAATCAACATACAAACTTCCACTTTCAGGAAATTTAGCTGTTTAAAACAAGTCAGGTGACAAATAAGTACCTACCGTCACTAATGGATATGCAAATTTCTCCGGATCCACACAATATCGTAATCTGAAACTAATAAGGAAAAACCGTATCTAACCTTTACCTGCTTTTACCGTAATTGGATTTAGATAAACGTGGATAGGTACGTTATTCAGAGGTACGAAACAAGGTTCTCGAAAGCTTCTGTATTTAAAATTAGACTATTTTACGTTTCGTCTATCGATTTTACCGATAGGTATCGTCTCGATGGTTTATCGAGTTTGAGAAGAGTGATAGAAAAGTAATTGTCAAATGGCAAGGAAAACCAAACGTTAAAATTTATGCTAATGAGAGGTTTACTTTTTGAGAATTAAATAAAAATAGTTTCCATGAACTCGATAGATGGCGTTGAACCGACTACGTTACTAGTTGCCAAAGCCAAAACGCTTGAATAAACACACGTCACATACGCTCGTTGACAGACACTTTCGTTTGCATAAGCTTCCGAATATAACCATTAGGTCCAAGTGAAATTATGTGGCGTTCTGTTCTTTGTAGTAACTTAGTCAGACCAACGCCATCTATCCAGAGACTAGGGAAGAGTTGGAAAAGAAAATCCCTCGTTGCGTTTAAAAATGTGTGAAGTTAGCTTCGGTACAAATATTTAGAACAAGGGTGCAATTTAGTATTTATTTAGTTATCTAAGTATTTCGGTGTCGTAGTTATATGGTTGTTTCATTTTCAGCTTAATTTTTTGTTATTACAACTATTGATTTTTCGTAGAAAAAGATTGTCTACTGCCTTGTAAAAACCTATATACTCTCCCAAATACTTTTCCTAATCAAGAGTGCCAATTAACTAATTATGTTTTTTTGGTTTGGTTTCAGGAGTTGATGACACGCACAAGTTCCTGGGAAATGATACACATACAGATTACTTCAGATTATTATTAAGAGATGGAAATTATCTCCTCGTCGGCGGCAGGTGGGTGTCCTCATTATAACCATAAATATTGATAGCAAAACTTTCCGTTCTTACAAGTATTACAAATTCAAATTATGACTTGAGAAAAAAGCGCCGTTTAAATATATTACTTAACGCCCGAAATTATAAAGGAAATTGTGAAATCTACGAGCTGTTTGTATTCGTATTTTTTTTTTGTTAAAAAAAGGTAACATAATGAAAACATAATTCACCCAAATCGCTTTAATTACACTTCGAAGAATCGCTCGTTATACAAAATTCTAACTCGAATTAATTCGGTCCACAAACTGCCACAGTTAAATATGAAACACGTGTTAAAAACATAAATAATCACGCCGCTATTCGCAGTAACACCTATTTCGTTTTAAAGACTCCAAGTTATACATTCAAATGAGATACTTAGTTATTTGTTTTTCCCAACTCCACTCCAATTCGTTGCAAAGTTGGGGTACCCTTAACCGCACCGACTGGAGCGGTAAGAACGTGCTGTATCTACCCGCAACCGCAGAGCTAACTCAGATGCACCTGACGCCGTCCCTCTCGCACCCACCCGGATCTAGATAGCCCCGTCTCGTTTGCATTTATAAAGATTTTTGGCTTGTGTTTGGATGGAGGCAAGACGACTTAAAAACACCCGCCCGCCCGCCGCCTACAGTCGCCATTTTATTACGATTTTGTGAGGAGAGACTGTCGATAAGTTATCTAAAATGTATTAAGCACTTCATATTGAAGTGTGCTCAAATATATCCTACTGATGTTTCAAGAAGGGATAATCTTCACTGTAGCGAGCTGAAGGGTTCTGTGAAAGTGAAATAGTAGACTTGTTGTTTTTGTATGTCGATAAGATGAAATAATTTTCGTAAAATGACGGACAACGAGGAAATTCTATTAGAGAACATTTTCTGAAAACATTAATCTCCTCATAGCTTGATGAATTAACTTCAAAAACTCTTGAACATATTCCAACGCTCTAGATAAAAGTTTATGTTAATTAAGACGCTGCGAAATTATGTTAGGTATAAAGCGGATGCTTTTATACGTATAAAAGTTCTAAAACACTTCCATTTAAGAGATAAAAATATTAACGTCTTTTACTCATTTGACAAAATGAAACATAGTCATTATTAAAGTTTTAATATTAAGTCAAGTCTTCAAAGAAAGCTCTCAAGTTTTCAAACAGCTTTTCAAAGCGAAATGTTGCCAAAATGACAATAGTTTCGCAGTTTTATCGACATGCTACCCTCACTAAGGCAGGCAGAGCCAGGCGACACATCTGCCTTCCTCGTGGCCGCAAGCCACTGTTTACATTCCACCGAATATAATTCTTTGTTTTTATGTAAATACTGCTCGCGTGCCTCCACTTCTGTAAACCCTTTGTTAAATAAATAACAACAATTGTAGCCTGTAATTTTCCACAGTAATCGTAGGGGCGAGGAAGAATGCTCTTTAGTTTCGAAAAAAAAACTCGCCCTGTGTAAGAACTGGGAAAAATCTTTACATTCCCATTTAGTGAGGAAAGTAGTCGTGTTTACAAAAGCAAATGTAATAAATGGTAAACATTCTGTTCTGTCTAACATTTTGTTTTGTGATTTTATCTTTTTGCTCACAATTGTAGCGTCTCATTACAAAAATGTTTTTGATGTTTGCGTAAAATGTTTGATAAATGTTTTAACTGAAATGAAACGTGTTTTAACAACTCGTTTTAAAATATTTGTTTGTAGAACCTAATAGCCCGATATAAAACGAAATGAAATGAAACGCGTCAACAAGTAAATTGTGACAAACTGTCAAAAGGTTAAAGAATGAATTTCATTTGGCAACGTCGGGGTGGCCGCGATTATTATATAAAACAAACGTCTGGTGTTCCACAATGAGTCCATAAAACAGTAGATATGTAGCAAATTGGACAATATTTTCCACAACGAACGGCGACTGTGTCCGTATAATTTGAAATATTCATCCGTTCTAGCAAAGTTTGCATTTCTTTCCAAATCAGATTTACATGACAATGGTCACGTCTTCTCCGATGAAATTCTCATTGCTGGAACTTGGCTGTGTGGGATTTATTAAAGGGAGCAAAAAGGTTTGTAATAAAACCGATGTCGAGACGGTTCCTGACGGGGCGAGGACTGTGCCGGACAACTGGAGATCACTTTTGTTTACACTTTACTGGTTAACATTGTCCGTGAGAATTTGCTGACGAGTGGTCCTGTTAGATGTCTGCTTCAGCTTATTATTCTTTTGGGAGCCCATTCTAGTGGTAATCGGTTTCAAGTACCTATTTAGTGTTTCTACCACAAGTTTCAACAGGTCTAACAGTAGCTTTTTGCTAGTGTATGTAATGTAAATCGCATTTTTGACTTTTCCATTACCCTTATCTCGGATAGGACGTTAAGCACTTTTTCTAGGCTGGCGTTTTTCGAAATAGATAATCCTTGCTACTCCAGTAAGAGAGAAGAGAGAGTAAGGAGGAATCACATTGCATAGAAATGAAACAATACATAGTAAATATATATATTTTTTTCCTATTGGAAATCTTCTATATTATAAAGCAGAAGAGTTTTTCAGTTTGTTTGTATGTTTGTTTGGTTGAACGCGCTAATCTCAGGAACTGCTGCTTCAAATTGAAAAATTATTTGTGTTGGATAGTCCATTTATCGAGGAAGGCTTTAGGCTATATAACATCACGCTACGACCATTAGAAGCGGAGTAGGAATGAAAAATGTTGCAAAAACGGGTTTCTTTTTTCCTTTCGTTTTTCTCTCCTATGTGACGCAGACGAAGTTGCGTGGTTCAGCTAGTATATTTATATGTAGATACATCTAGGTACCTATTGTAGACACCTAGACACTAGGTCGAGTGCCTTGATCCCGAAGGAATCGGCTTGTCATGTCCCTTCATGCCTGGTACCTAATACTCATAATCTAATACACAAGCGTACTCAAGTCGAACCCAATAAGAATAAATATTCTATCAGTGTCATCTGTCGTTGAAGTATTAATGCCATTATAAAGTCAAATAGTATTTATAAATAAAATTCAGAAGTCGTCAGATTATACGGCAGACATTGATTTAAATAAGTTACCCAAAAATAACGTTGAACTAAGGTCGTTAGTCGTGACCTAATGTATGAAACTCAAAAATAAATAGTAGTGAAAGCTGCTTTATTTTGTCGTGGGTAGTTCAAGGGAACTCTGAATTCATTAACATTACTTATATATCGTGAATGATATTCTGTTCATGTGAAAGTTACTGAGAAGAATCGAAAAGCAGTTGTTTTTCAGCTTACACGAAATGATGGAGAGTAGGTATTTTGGGGAACTGTGTTACTCGTTTTTGACATGTAATATTGCTGTTTTGCACCTAATTCCACCCTTATCATCATCATCAGCCTATAACGTTCCCACTGCTGGGACACGGCCTCGTTTCAATGAGAGGGAATAATCCACCAACCGGGACAGTGCGGATTGGTAGATATCACATGTCTTCGAATGTTTGTTTCTAGGATATGCCGGTTTCTTCACATTGTTTTCCTTCACCGTTTTGAGCCGTGGTGATGAAATAAATTACACGAAGACATGCGCCTGTCTGGGTGCGAATCCACGACTTACCTTTCTTAGTTCGGCGCCACTGGGGCTCTGCTGCTCTTTGCTTATATTGCACCCTCCAGGACTTGAATGAGGCAAACGACAGAGCTGTTCAGGTACATACACATTGAACAAAATATGGGTCATCGATACGAGATGAAAAAGTAAATCTTTTATTTTTCAAAACAAATCAAACAAATCTGTGTCAAACTTTGATTTGTTTCATCTCAACTATCTAAGAACCAAAAGACAAGACTCCTAATAAGGTTTTAAAATCAACACAGGTACTACAAGACCGATAAGTGAAATGAAAGCAGTTTATAAGCTTCATTTTGATGATAATTAATTTTCTGCTATATCAGACCTTTTAAAATTACCTCTCAAAAAGTAGCACGTATTAGGTTTTTACTAAACACACAGACGTTATTTTGCCGCCCGCACTCGATTTAATCTCCATTGGCCTAATGAAATTCAAATACTATGTATGATAATATCTGCAAAACATACTGTTTTGTATAATACTGTTTTGTTGTGGCCTCGACGAAGGCGGAACCTCTACATAGGTCCTTATGTTTATAAGGATGTTCATAGGTACTTATGGAGCTCTGTAGATGAGACTGGTGTGCTGAAAATTTTAAAATTAAGAGTCTTTGCGGGGTATCAAGTTTTGATTCTGACTAAACAATAGGTCGTTGTTTTGGTTGTGATTGCCTCTTTGGTTTAGTAGTCGAAATTGCGACTGTCGAGCGTGAGTTCCCGGGTTCGATTCCTGATTGTTTTTTACATAACTGGCGAAATGTATGTGTACTATTAGGTATACCTCTGCCTCACCCTTCGGGGATTATAGACCTGATGTTATGTTAATGTCAGCGTCACATTATAAAAAACAGTTACATTGTAATACAGGGTGTAAACCACCTCATCACGAAGCCGGCAACCAAGCATTCTGTACATCAAACTAAGTAACTTTACGCAAAAATTATTGCTGCGAAACCACTTTTTTTTTGGGGTCAAAATCACGTTTTGGGGTGTAACTCAGTGTAACGCACTCAAAACATTGTCCTGATGGATGGATTGAATAGTACGGGATTAAGACGGTAGAAGTATTTAAAGTAAAAATCTTCCAATAAAAACTTGTATTTAAAAAAAAACTTGTCAAATAGTTGTAACTTTGACCCCCAATATCTCCGTAACTAGAAGGTTCCCGGGTATGGTGTGCAACTAAAAAATGATTGCAATGATGGCTTCGTTAAGAGGTGTTTTGCACCCTATACATATAACTAGCGAGATTGTAAACTCTCGAAAGATTTTCAAACGAACATACTGCTTAATGACGCATTATTTTTCGGTAGATTATAATCTGTCGAAGTGAAACCGTAATATTTTGAAATGTATGCGACGGAAGTCAATTCGCGTGGTGTGAAAGGGATTAAGGAAGAGGGGATCCCTCTTGCCCCATGGTACCACTCTCATGAAAATATAATGCACCATTCCTGAAAAAAACCGATTAATATAACCTAACCTCAAAACACTTTATATTACCCTTCAAAAAGTATGTAAAGTATATGTTCGTTTGGCAATCTTTCGAGAGTTTACAATCGCGCTAGATAGATTACAATCTAACGGGTTTTACAATTTTACGGTGATATTAACAACAGGTACTATTTGATTTACCAACATCATGTCTTCTAATATAGGTACAGACTTCTGTTATGCGATAACCGCTCTTAAAGTATATTCTGCGTTCTGAAAGCCTCATTAAGATCGTTTTCATCTGTAAAATTTTTCTTTCATATTTCTCCTTTAAAATCATACAGACCCTACATTTAATAGCCCTTATTACGCACTCCAACATCCCATGTTAAGCGGAAAAGGCTTCGAGATACGTTTATCTCTACTGTCGAAAACCCTTTCGTATCCAGACGAAGTTACACTAGTTATAGTGCAGGTTCTGCAAGCCGCCTTGCTCCCCGCCCGTTTCACACCCGCACCCTTAATTTTATAAGGTCGCTTACCGAACGGAAACGTTATTCGGTGCGCGTCCTATGTAATGGTATTCCCCTGTAGTGTGATCCTCTTTTGTGCGGCCTTTTAACGAAATTAACGTTGTTTCGACCGGCGCATATGTACCTATACGATGTTATCAAAGCACCAGCGTTTACATAAACCCGTTCAGATTTTGGCGGGGGCCAATCTCAAGATTGCGCGTCGATTTTTATGATGAGGGTCGGGCGAAGGAATTGATTTGAATTGAGCCTAGCGTTCAGTTAGTTTCATGTTTTATTACAATAATACTGTTTGCTGAAAAATATCTGGCAGTCATTCTATTTTGCTCCGATTCTATTTTTGAAAACGAAAAAAAAAAGCTACATTTATTTTTCCACACAATGATATCTTTTTTCGGATAGTCACTGGCCATTGCCAAAAATAAGTAGATACTAACCTATTTTCTTTTTCCCTCTAAAAATAGAAAAAAAAACATCATTATGCGCCTTATGCGTGGTTTCAAGTTCACTTCACCATTCTTCGTAGACCCATCCTCATATAAGAGTACGTGTGTATCATTATGTAGGTGAGTTTCTCTCAGCATATTATACGGAGGACGTTAGCAGGGGCTCGCAAACACCGTCAAATGGCCACTTGTGGCCTTATCACACGCACACCCACTTTTACATAATGGCCGTCAAAATGATACTTGCTGATTTCGTTTTTACGTCACCACCTAAAAGCATAAAGTGTGTAGGTGTATCTTTGTGTACCTGGTGTCTGGCGAAGGTACTTTATATTGAGTAAGTTTAAGAATAAAACTGAGAATATTTGTTTTTTTTTCATAATGGTTATGGTATGTTTTTGTACGCTTTACGTCTTCGGGGCTATTTTACAATACAATTTATTACAATTCTGTCCTGTAAAGCCAAGTTATGAAAATCGTTTTTTACACCAACAAACCACTATTGACGATTTTTCACAATCTACAAACCCATCTAAACTAAAGTACGAACACAAAATTCGGCGACCGTAAAAATCCGTACCAAAAATAACAATTTCAGAGTATTTCCTAACCTATTTCGAAAATACAATTTTCATTTCGTAGTTTCTAGTCAATTGGCGCGTTACTCTTTTTACGCTGTATTCACGTGCGTCCATCGTATTATAAACTGGACGCAGTCAATTTTCGCGCAACATTGTACATCGCGTAATAACATCGGGGCTGGATAAAAGGCTGAATAAAAAAAATGGGGTCCTAATTAATCATATTCATACGGGCCCCAGTCGGAAAATCAATTTTGGATATGAAAACATTTGGCGGACAAAAAGTTGTAACTACGAGTTTTTAAGCGTATTATATCTTGAACATTTCGCTCTTATCTTGTTTGCGCAAAGTTTTAGGTACCCTTCCTTCGTTAGGTACGTTTGTAAAGCCAGTTTACCTTTGCGAACACTAATTAAATAGAAAAACAAGACTTAAAGTATTTCTAAATTCAGGATAAATCTTTAAGGTCGTTTTTATGTTCATAAAAAGGTCGTTATTTTTTATTACACAGTTGTGCCACTGGATAATTATTTTATTTACATTAAGGAAATACTTAACTCAGACTTAGGGTCAGTTCAGACAAAAAAAACTGAAGAAATTTACAAGCTGCATTGCAAATAGGACCGTATTACTATTGTTTGAAGTAGAAAGTTGCGTGGATATCGATGCGGACGTCAAACATCACACAGTCATCAGTGTCAATCATGCTCGCGACTCGTTCATCATGAGTCCATCCAGTAATTTGCTTGAGTTTTATTTCGTACTATTTGAACTGACTATTAGTGTATAAAATACCTTATTTACAAAACGGTAAGGTAAGGAAAGGGCCTTGTTAATGATAATACAAATACTAAACTCAATAAAAACTTAAATCTAAACTTTCAGCACTAATAAAATTCAACCTAAAACATCCTATTACGAGAAGAGGTCGAAAAAAACAAAAAAGCGTCGAAAGTCGAGCGTTCGTGGCAAAAAAGGAACGAAGGTAATCAGCGCATCAATCACGGAGCTACCAGGCCCTGGAGTGGTCCCGGGGGCCCAGGGCAGGAGCCGCAGCTCAGCTCTGATTGTGACGTATTTATAAGAGTTTTGGAACTGAAAGAATGACGCCACTGATGACGTAATTGTCGTGGCAAATTGTTGAAAATATTTATTTAGGGGATAGAAATGGATTGGTCTGTTTAAAAAAGAAGTTTGAACCCTTTTGCATATAGCTCTTTATCATTACTGGGCCAACTATGGATGAACTACATATAAATTCACCTCTGCAGGCCTGATTTTATATTATATCTGTCACAAGAGCAAATGCGTCTGAAACTATACTACGGCTACCATTCATTACCTATTTGAGTTTTAGAATAAAGTAATAGTACAGAAAACTAATATCAATTCATTAGAGTTCACAAAGAAAATTGAATACCTAATACGACATAGTACAGACAATTTCTTACTGTTTGCGGTAGTCTTTCCAAATATATATTTTTTTATATTATAGAGGAATATTATTAGCTTCCTTCTTAAGTTTCGTGGAAACTGAGTCCATATTTCTTATATTAATACGCAGGTCTTACATTACCTGACTTTTTCTCGGAAACCAACGACTCCAGTAAAACGTAACTTTAAGACAACACAAATTTCATCTACATTTTCCTCAGAAACCACAAACCTCCTCTAAGAGCAACAACAAAACATGAAATATTACTGACTGGCAACACTCACAGAGAACTGTTCCTACGTCTGTAACATTTCCAAATTAGTATCTATTGTATAAACAGTATAGAGGGCGAGTGTAACCCCACTGGGGTACGTAGCCCGTACACCGGGGTATAGGGGACCCTTCAATTAGAATTAGTGAAATGAGAGGGCGTATGGAAACTCCTACTTAGAGCACAAAATAACATAAGTCAATAGTATGCCCTGCCATTTGTATATGAAGGCGAAAGGGGGAAATGACGTCACATTGCCTCCGTTTCCGTTTACACTTGAGAATAATAAAATTACTGAAATAATATCAAAGTTTGGTCTCAATTAGGGGTTACCATGCGTTTTGATTTGTCCGGACTTGTCCTGCTTTTTGGACATCCGAATCGGGATTTTTTCCAGCATTGTTATTTGTCCGGACTTACCGACTAAAGAGGATTTGTTTTAATACTTCGTTAATGAGTAGGAACAGAAAATTAGGAAGTGAAATGTTTGCAGTTTTCATTACAAATGTCCATCTTTTTTTCGAGACTCTTGAATTTACGAAATGGTAGCCCTAGTCCTATTGTAATTGGTAATTTATGGCCGATAAAGTTGAAAATAAAGTAATAGGAGTATATAGGAAAATTATTTCCCCCATCTGTATTAGTAATGTATGGTCGCGAAACCCCTTGTGTATTAAATAGGGTTTCCAGTGATATTAATTTACACTAATATTGATATCGGTGGAAACCTTTGGCATAGCCTGAAGTTATATTACGAGAAGGTGTTTACGGTATTAATATGATTACAAACGGAAGCCTCGACCTTTGGGTAAATTATTTCATCAAAATTGTTCTTAAAACAGTGATGGAGAACAACATGATATTCACCAAACTGGTTCTGGGCCCACATGGTAGAATACGGCTCCTCATTCCCTCACAAAGAGGGGCGGCCTGACCATTATGAGCTGTTTATGTGGATGGCTATTTCATTATCATCAGCCCAGCTCAACAATGTTGGGTTCGTCTTTCAGTCTTACCATATGCAAATGAATACATGAAGCGGCTGCCTATTTGACCTCCACAACTAACTGTGTTGTGGAGGTACTGGGTTATACAATACGTCTTGGTAAGACTGGTTGTCAAACTTTTGGGTCACTGACTACCTTAGTGTAAGCCTACTTATAAATTTAACAAGAATTTTCTATAAATGACTAGTAACTTAGTTACCATTTTCATCCAGTATGAGTATGATGGGCCACACGATGACCGTTACCGAAATTACACAAAAATCTCCAAAAGTATAGCAGACGTCAAAATACATTGATCCTCTCCAGCAAACAAACAATTTATGTGGTAAATACTTAAACAAACTATAACAGCAACATATAAAAAACTTTACCTTTTAATAATACAAAAATACTCAGAACATTCCACAATTCCTTTTAATACGCCATTAACGAACCACAAAACTCCCGCCGACCTCAAGAAAATCAATAAGCAAACTTCTAAACACAAGTGTTTTATATACAAACGAGTAAATAAAACTACTTTATTATTACTACCATACGTTTGCCGGCCGTTCTTTTGATTAAACAATACAAGAGTTAGGGGCAATTTGAGGCAGTTCGGGGAAACTTGCCCAAGAGAACCTATTTGTTGTGGCCTAAACAAATAAAGTAGTTTGGGGGAAAACAGATCAGTTAACTTCTTAAGTGTGTAAGGACGGCACCTTGCGCGTTTGGATTCGTTACAAATTGCCCGACCTACTGTTTACCCCACCCTTCAAGATTTGCCTGGAGAGTACAGTTCCTTTGCTGCCCCACTTTTATTAATTTAGTTTTCTTGCAAGATGTAAATGTAGTTGCTCGTCAATTGTTTTTTGTTAGCCTGTACTGTGTTACTCCTGGACAAAGGCATACCCCAATTCCTTCTACTTTTCTCGAAGTTGCGTCTCTTTTAGCCAGTTGACGAGAAAGACTTCCAAGGCACGACGCCATCTTCCCCTCGGTCTGCCGCGACCCCATCTGGTTGTCTCAGGGCTCCATTTTATGCAGGCTCACTTACCCATCCATGCTTTTCACTGTTCATCTAAAATTATAATTATTCCGAACATAATTTGTAGCCATGTAACAGTTAATTTGTAACATTGGTTTTGCTTAGACTTTGACATAAACCACTAAGGAATTAAATAATTAAAACTTGTCAGGAGTAATTTTCGTTTAAGACAAGAAATGTTTCCTTTGGATCTTGTTTATGTTTATTCCATCTAGTACTGATAAAATATTACTTATATTTATCTTAATCAAAGAGGTTATATTAAAACCTTGAAGGATCTTGTTTAAAGTACATTTACTTCAGGGCTATCACTTTTGACGTCATTAGCATTCCTGTTAAACTTCCACTATGGTGTTGATCTCCAAAAAGATGTCCTGACTGACTGATGACTGATGACCTGAATGACTCAACACATTATTGTGCTGATTCATGCATTGACCCCCAATATCTCGGTAACTAGAAGGTGGCCACTCCCCAAGTAAGTTCTAGAACAATAAAAATCGCGATGACGGGAACAAGTGCCTTTCGGCTTCGTTAAGAATACACTCATTATCTTACGAAATACATCAGAAAACACTCAAAATCGTCAAAATCTTCGCATAGCTATACCTACCTACCTATAGCTCAAATCGCTATATCAGATCATTGGTTACTGGGCGTGACGCTTCAACGAAATTAGGGAATATCGTTCTCACCTCAATCAATCAGTAATCCGGTAAGTGATTGACATGTTTATCGTTAAATATTTAGCGCTTCAAGCGATTGTGAGCGCTTCAGCGCTGGACTGTCGGATTGTAGTCGGCATTGAGTTGGATCTGATGTTTATCGTGATCTAGTTTCTTGGGTAGAACTGAAATGTAGGCCACAGTTAGACGGGGCTTAGGTTAATTGGTAATTATTTGAGTGCCTACCATGATGTATTGATTTGTGGCTGAGATACGTTGGCTTGTGCCTTAAGTACATGTTATGAGCTATGTGAGAAATAGAAGTTTTTTTATGAGGTACTGGTAATTTCAGTTCGACTGGATTTAAGAAAGAAATGAGATGCTAATCAAATCGGTACTTTAGTGGGATCAGGTAAAAAACATGTCAACAGAAAACAAAGAACATAAACAAACTACAGCACAGAGCTACAGCATCACATTGAACAATGACAAATGTACGACAATGTTTCCGAAGGATTACTTGTGCAAATATCATAACCCTTTTGTGACGCCCGCGCAAAAATGTCAATTATCATTTCGTGTATACCAGTGAAAGATGAAACCCAACCCTTCCCATTTACACTCGCCATAAATCACGGCGGTGTCAGAACGAGACAACAATAGAGCCCGCGCGGTCGGCGTTTTGAGCTCTTTTAATTAAAATGTTAAGAATTTGTATTCTGCATGCGGGCCGTTGATACCCAACCCACCCAGACCCCTCTTTCTCAACCGAACTCAAGGAACGCAAAGAAATGCCAGAGACCAACTACACTGGTCTTACCGATGCTGAAAAGAACACCTTTGTGTAAAAAGGTAATAACTCACACAAAGAATATGAAAGAAAAATCGTTGCCGAAAATACGTAACGTTTTTAATTCGTTTACATAAATAAACATTTTCGTGTTGTGTGTTGGTTGTTTTGTATTCATTTCAGTTCGTTAGGTAAGCGACCGTGTTCCTATCTAATATATTTTTTTTGTTTCCACCGTTTTCAAACCGGAAATAAAACGCCGCCGTGGGCACGAGTGTGTATTTTTTCGTAAGTTATTCTATTTTCGTTCGAATGCTGGCTATTTGTTCGCGACTGTATAAAAATGGCGTTTTGTACCGAAAAAAACATTACCACTTCGAACAGACTAAGCAACCATCTCTAAACATACCCAACTCCCTCACGTCATAACATAAAACTAGAATTCACAAAACATTTATGCAATAGCAGAGCATTCACAATAAGCGCAGCGTCCAAACGTCATGGATTCGATGAAATAAACGATGGATATTGTTGAGAAACAATTGCAATAAATCGTGAAACATGTGAAGCGCAATTTCTCGGCGGCCGATGGTGCAAACTTTCGCAATATTGACGGCTCCAGCCGATACTGACGGCAGCGGGCTGCATCTAAAACAGGGAAAAGATTAAAACGTAAAAAACGTTTAGCAGGACAAAGATTTTTGATCTTAACAGTGATATTGAAAAGTGCGACGTCAGTGTAGACGATGTCCGTAAAATACGATAAAAAAGCTTAAAGTGGACGTGGGTTCAAACAAAATCAAAGCACACAAACCTGAAAAATAAAAACCCCAAAAAATGAGACGGCACACGGCAAAACACAGAGAATAAACCGCACAAGTCGTAATGTCTGCCAAAAACATAACGGAAAGACTCCATTCAGAGAAAAATCTTCACGATATGTCAAGTCTATTTACTAGGAATCGGCGGCGGTGAGATGGCTGCCACGCTTGCACATCAACCAATCCGTGTGAGTGCCCATTTGACAGGCGAATGCTAATGACGTACAACTTGCGCAACTCGATTTAACTTTAGTGCCTTTAAATGGAACGTTTGATGGTTCGCGGTTATTTTTATGTTATTTTTTGCGACTCTGTATGCTGAAATTCGGTGACATTTACTTTCACAGAAGTCATTAGTTGGATGGTTCACGAAAATGGAATTCGTAGAGCTCGGCATTGTAGTGACGTTAAATGTAATGAACTCCGACAAATATGAGAGGGTTGTGGTAGAAATATCTCGTTTGCTGGGAGTTTTTAATTATTTGTCACAATTCTAGATCTTTTTATGCATCACTAAATAAAACATCGTTGAGGTGCTGGCAAGTACGTTGCTACATTCTCAATATGTCGGGCACGTACACCAATGTCCTATTGATATTGTTCTAAACGGAACTCGTAAAGTTTTCCAATATCGGGAGCGTGTCGAGTGCATGCAAACAAATTGCATCTGTCGACGTCCCAATTCGTCGGTTCGGCGATGAAATTTGAAATTTTTGACATCGCCCCTTTTGAAAAACGTTGCTTTGCATAAAGTCTTTGTAGGTTGTGTTCAATGGTCGGTTGTACTGTCGTAGTTCGTACACGGTTTTCGATGGATAATAAATCTGAAAAAAAACTTTCAAAAGGTTTTTCAAAAGAAAATACACGAACCTGTTATTATTAAAATAAGTAAGAAAAAAAAAGAAGAAAAAGAGCCAACATTTTTAATATCATCCGTCGCTGCATTGAATAACGCCATCAACCTGTTGGCAACAACAGAATTTCTTTCTGTTCCTTTACCCATTAAGCGGTTTTCTCGAGCCAAAGAGATACGCTTTTCATCCCATCTCCCCCAACATTTAGCAACTAATTACGAAAATATCCTGACAAAGGCAATCCCTGCTTTGCATAACATAGTTAAAATAGACGCCACCTGTAGTTTTTCACTGATTAAGTATAAAGAAATGTGCTATACAGGGGGATGTTTTTTGTGTACACGAGATAAAGTCACATTGTAACACTATCTATAATTTATTCGTGTGACGACAGTTGCCCTGTCTCCCCAACTTCCCCTCTAGTTGTGCCGAGCCTAGTTAGAAGACATTTTATGGACCCTTAGTAATCCCCTGACGTGGTTGAGGCACACATATCCAGCAGATTCTGAAAACAGGGCAAAATAAATAAATATTGAATATACTAGCAGGATTGAATTATTTATTCGAAGTTTTTCTAGGAGTGGTAAATAGAGGAGGCGAAAATTGAATTGGTTAGTATGTCGGCGTATAAAGGGTAATATTATGTGAGTTATGTTTATTTTCATTATTCAGCTCTATATCCTCGAATTCAAGGAATCGTATTACAGCCTTATGAAAATAACTGAGCGAAATAAAATAACAAACCATAGACTAGGCGTGTGCGTAAAGCTAGCAACAGCAATGTGAATCAGTTTCCACTTATTCAATCAAATTCTCGTGTTCGAAAAATACTTTTTGGCAAAGCACACAATCGAATAACAGGCGCTATGAACAAACTCGTTTTCCTTTTTTCATTGAGTACGCTACGTAAGTTATTTTCTCGTAAATATCGATGCCATTTGTGTGAACTATTTAGGCACATTTTCCTCGTATTGAGAATTTAAATGTAATTCAGAAAAAAATATATTGGACTTTTGTAGAATAATGTGGTAACGTGTCACAGATGTCTGTATGGCGATAAATCACATTAAACGCTTCACAAAATATGGATGTGACGTATCTCGTGACGTCCTCCAAAAACAGTCATTCGAATTAAACCAATAATATTATTTATTATGTAAATCTCGCTTTAAAAGCGCCACCACGTTTGACGTTTTCATTTGGATTCGATCATTGGCTGTGTGTCCGTCATGTATATTGATGAGTATAACTCTGATTGGCTGAGCATCCGCTTTTGTTCCACGAAATCAATTTATACCCGCACCCACCCAGATATTTACTTTAATCCGGATAAAGAAAATTCTCCGAGATTAATTTATTTTGCCAAGAATGAGAGACAAAAAATAAATAATCACGAAGACACGAAAATAATTGTAAGTTCAGACCATCAATCAGCGAGTCGGCCCGGATTGGACAGAACACAAAAACATGGGCGACTGACCGAACAATAGATGGCGCTGACGATCCGTCGCACACAGTCCAAGATGGCCGCCGCCTTTTGGCGGGAACCACTGAAGCGAATAATTGACAAAGGATACAGTCTTTGTGTGCTTGGGCCAGCTCGCCTGTCCGCCAAAATATTACCCAAGAATGTTCCAAAATATTTAGATTTTTTGTTACAAATAAGTTTCGTTTCTGCGAAATAAATTCGAATCGAGGCCAGGATACATCATTATTTATGCTTTCAGAAACTTGATAGGTACTTCTTAAAATACAAAGAACTTACGACTATATATTTGCTGCCTTTTAGGAGTTTTAGGGGTCTATTCTTTTAACATGTCTCCTTTATTAGTCAATAAACTAAACACAATGAATCTCCAAATCATATTATACTGAGAAGCAATCAAGTGTAGATAGTCTGGTTAATACACAATCTAGTCACGCCTAAATAATTGTCTTATTCACATGTACATACATCTGTGTAACCGGATTAGCCATTAGTTGTTGTTAGTGCTCGGATCACTTGATTGCATCATGTCACTTCGTTACCCAACAAAAAACGGTTTGTTCATAAAATACGAGCAGGGTCTGCCCACAAATTGGCTCCCCCAACATTGGTGAATTACAGGCATTTCCCTTATTTAAGAATAAGTGCCGCAGGACCCTCGACAATAGACTACAAAGAACATTATTCGCATGCAAGACGTCGAATGTGAATGCCTTATTTACAACATAATGGAAGTGAAAAATTTCATTTCGAACCATTTCAGTAGTTGTATTGGAATTTTCTATGAGGACGAAACAGACAAAACGGCATGCTTTAAAATTTGGAAATAAATAAAATGGAAATATTTGATAGTTTTCCTTTATTTAATTTCTTTATTGCACGGACACTTAGGCGCAAATTACAAGTTAACCTCGTCGTTATAGCGTAATAGGGTAATTAAATTAGCTCTTCATAGAAAATACGTTCATTATGTTAATTGATTGAAAATTTAATTCGTAGAAGAGAGGAGCAAGCTTCCTAAACAACCTTCAATTTCTATGAAACGAAGCTATTTACATATTTACGTAAGTACTCATAAAATATTATGTACTCTTAGTTCATTGAGAATGGTTCTCCTTTTGAACAAATAGAATATAAAATACAAATTCTTTTACTGCTCTCCGTAAACAATTTTTACAATTTCGTTTCAATAAAGTTGACATAGTTCCGAGATCGAAAAGTCATAAGTAGGTTCTCCAATACGTTGTCGTTCGACGAAAACAAAGAAGAGCTATAAAAACTTCATGGGATTGCCATTTAAAGAGTGTATTGTAATATCAATAAAGTCAGAGCTACAATCCGGTAACGGGCTGGCCTCTACTTTGTCTGTTCAATCTCTAGAACATTATGTAAGTCACACCGGCTATTCGCTGCGCTATAATTGGCAAAGTATACGTCATAATTTCTTTATGAAATTTTCGTGCCAAATATCTTAATTAAGGGTTGAAGGACTTTCGCAGTTATGCCAGACAGAACGCAGGTATGCTCAGCAAGTTTAATGAATTGCCCTAACTTGTGTCACAATTCATATTAAATTGTGTACACTCATAATGTCACTTTGACATTAGTTTTCAAAACTACAGTTAGTTGCGGTGTAATAATCGTTAACTGCGCCTAATCACGCAGTTAAAGTCGTTTAGTAAAGTTCAATTTGATTTAGTTGAAGCTCTATACTTTTTTTATCGTACGTCAAATCCAGCCGAAAGCGGCTCACAATTGTATGTCGCTGCGTCACCCCACATTGTGTAATATTTTGCTTTGTAAGCTTACAAGAAAATCTGTCATGGTGAACTTTAGCCTGCCACCAACATTGACATCCACCTTATTTACTATATCGCACACAATAGCAATATACGGCTGTCAATAACCGATTTGGGCTCTTACGATATAACAAAGGTAGACAGATACGTGCGTCGATATCTGGTATTACTTTCTTAATCAAACGTTGCCGCAGACTAACCTAAATACGATGTAATGGGTGAATAATTATTGGTAAATAGTCCTAAGTTTGCGTGTAACGTTTCACGAAGCTATTCAGTAGATCGGCTAAGCCGCAGGAGGGCGCGACAAATTGTCGCCGCAGCGCCTACCCGCAGAATAAACGCCGCGGCAATAGGAACCATTCCAACTAACTTCACCTGAAATCCTCAACTCCAAGTGCGATTAAAACCACGAACAAACATTCAGCTAACAACTATGACTTGAGTTTCCACCTTAAAATGAACTGCGAGGTTTGAACGAAGCAGAACTAGGAAAAGGTTCTGAACCAATGGTCGGAGTTCCGTGTTATTTGGTTACGTATGTTGGCCGGCTTGCTAGAAGAGGCGCAAGTAATTGGCCACAATAACAAGTCGAGTAACAACTATTTTTAGCATCTGTTTTTGTATTACAGGCTTATTAGTTTGGTCGCAAAATAATACAAGTATTTTCTTTGTGTAAATGGGTCGTTCAAAAAATTGTACCTCTCACTTATTTCTGCACCCAAGCATGCCAAATGTCGGTTTTTTCTTTCTACAACCAATAATGACATCCTAACTAGGTCTCTCTCAACATCTTTTGTCTGCACGTATGCTGTTGCCACTCAAAAACGGTGAAGAAAAACATCGAGAGGAAACCGGCATGTCCTAGAATTAAAAATTCGAAGACATGTGCCATCTACCAACCGGCACTGGGTCCGCGTGATGGATTGTAGCCCATACGCAAAATACGCACTTTGACGTGGAGTTGCGAACACAGCCCATTGTACAAAAAAATACAATAAGGCCCAACCACAAATAATAACAAAATTCTGCTTTATCATTGTAACCAAGTACAAATACTCTTGACACAGCCAGTACCAGCACCCAGCAAAAAGTCAGTACACTTACTGTATCCTCCTACATCTGTCCAACTATGTCAGGTTCGGTTTCCAGTCTAACCAACTCAGATTTTGAGTCGGTCCGTATTAAGTACTGGTGTATTTAACATGGAACGACTCCCAATCTGACCTTCCTAACCCAGGTAATACTGGGTAACAGGTGGTACTGGTAATACTTACCTGGGTTAGGAACCAAAGGGTAACCCCTTTGGTTAGACTGGTTGTTAAACTTTCAGTCCACGTCAAAGATTTACAATCCTTACTGTCATGACATTTAGCAAATTTCTTGTCTTATAAAATAACATCATGCCTAATATCCCCAAAGTGTTAGATAGAGGTGTCACTTATACACGTACATTTCCATGTCTTATGTGGGTGTTATTTGTTCCAGAAACGTGGTGTACAACCTCAGTCTGACTGACCTGACGGAGCAGCGCCGGCTGGTCTGGTACTCGCCGGAGAATGACGTCAAGATGTGCGTCGTCAAGGGGAAGGACGAGGTGAGTTGTAGTACTGTCTTATATCTTCGTTTGTCCCACTGTCAGACACTGGGCAAAAGTCATAGGTTAAAATTACTCCTCTACATCATGGTACTATTTAATTGATTTTTTTATCGGATGGCAAATCATCAAATGACTCCCCGATGAGAGCGAAGGACTGTGTCAGACGTTTACTGACTAAAATCCATCCATGTTCCTTCCTCGCCCTCTATGTTCCGGGGCCACGGTATCTCTTTCGATGAGTCCCGGCAGGTTACTGTCCTATTTTTGGGCATAGAACATAGTTTTCCTGTATTTTTAGGTACATAATGCGTTTTGCCGGTTTCAATTAAGGAGTTGTCTGCGTTAAGGCTCATTGTCTAAACTTGATAACTTATAGGAATTGTGTTTCTTTGAAAATTGTATAAGATAGACGAACAAAACATTTTCTCCTTGGAACTTAGTCTGTCCCATTTAGATTTAATCCGATACATCTTAGAAATGTCAAGTTCTAAAGACTGAGAAGAGATTGTGGGTAAAATAATTTCCACATCTGAAAGCGTACTGAAATTCCTTTCCACGGAATCGTGTCCCAGCAGACAGTAACTTTGCTTTCTTGGAAAGAAATGAATTGTACATCAATTTTAACTTCTAACACATTTATGTAGATTGTAACATGCTACGGCGTAGGCGGTTGCTACGAACTTTCGTAGCGCTACGATAATACGTAGCAAATTGTTCCTGATTCCAATAGTTTAATATTAAATAACTGTTCTAAGAAACCATTTCAAATATTGATAACTAGTTAATTTAAGTTTCTAATAACCACAATACGGTATATGATTTTAAGTAGTTGTAGTAAAGAACAATGAAAGAGCGCCCGCAGCTCAATATCAATGTTACCTGCCGCCATCTTGAGGCGAATAATTGAATTTTGAACGAGTCGGTCGCGTATGAAACGAGGCCTTATTCCGCTAAACGTCTCTCTACCGAATACCGGCAAATTAAAAAGCCAATCGAGTGGAAATTCTCGCTAGACTCGCACGGAAGATGCTCCAGGAGGTCGTATAACTTTATTTTAGTTCGAGTTAATGAGCGACCTCATTTCGGGATTACGGAATATGAATGTGAGCTCCCGCACGGGTATATGGTGGCAATAACCCGGATAATATATGTAGAAATTTGTATTAACTTACTCTGGAGCCATTCGACGGATCCGGGGAATCGTCAGATCGTCGCAAGAATGTCTTGCATTGCGAATTTGCGATGCACTACGATTTGGAGTTAATTGATAGCGCTTTTGGTTTACTTATTTTTGTGGATGGTGTAAGAGAAAAGGAAAAAAATATGGATGGACTGTATATTGGATGACATGGAAGTATCTGATGAGATGACGAATAATAGAGAATATGGAAGACGAAGACTTGCTGTGCCCAAATGAATTGAGATAAGAGTAAGAGAATGATAATGATACTTTTGTCCTGAATAGATAACGTCTTTGTTTTTCCAAGACGCAGTTTTAGATACAAAGTTGTGATTTGATAAGTGGGTCGATAAGATAGATAGAATATACTTTATTGTACACCAAAATTGCTACACAGGTCTTAAGAAATAGAAAGAGATACAGATATGATGGTAATTTTCATGAGAGTCCCGATACATTTTGCCGTACGGCATGCAAAATTATTTAACATAAAACATTCGGTAAACAAAAAAAAAATAAACGTAAAAAGAAAACATTCCATTCGCTAAGCAGCGTTACTAACATTATTAAAAATACTCACATTAAGACATTCTGAATTAAGCACATTGAAAAAAAATGAATTAAAAAAATAAATAAAATGTCAATAAAATAAAGTATAATAGCTCATTTAACTAAAATTCAAAATAGTAACAAATTCAATTTAAATCTCAGAAAATTCAATAACGGTATTGTCTCTGATGGAGGTTTCTTCCAGACCTAAAATGAACATGAGGGGAGATGGGTGGTTTACTGCTCATCATCAACTGCCGAGCTCTTTCCCAACTATATTAGGGTTCGGCTTCCAGTCTCACTAGATGCAGCTGAATACGAGTATTTCACATGGAGCGACTGCCTATCTGACAATCACAACTCAGTTAGTACTGAGTAATACGATACCCCTTGGTAAGAAAAGTTGTCACACTTTTCGGGCCACTGACTACCTGTAATGGTTTCAAGGATCTACAAATGATAGCCGTGACTATCGGCTTAACGTGCTTTTCGAGGCACGGAGGAAACTCGGCAGGTAATAGCTAATAGATCACCCATCCACAAAGATGATAAATAAAAATATTTATTTGACTATTCAAATTAAAAACACATGTTACAAGCCAATCACAATAAGAAAGCACACGAGTGTATTGTCCACAAATCTGAACCTAACCCCCAAATTAGGCCTCGACCTGTATTTTAGCGGTCAGCGTTCAGCCATGGATTCCACGTTTAATCCAACAGCTTTTAGAGTATCGCTACAAAGCAAAACAGCCAAGGTTATTGCCATATGGTAACACATAACGATAAAAAATAATAATATAGGAACTACAATTCGATTGATTACAGTAAGATTGATTCGAGCGGCTATTACTCGTATTATTTAGCCACGAGCTCCGGTAGTCAGTGGCGTACTGCTATTAAATTAAAAAAAACGAAGGCCACTCGATTTTCAAGCTAACCTTTACCTTTCATCCCCTTTACAACCCCTTCATTCTTACAACAAAAAACGACCACAACATTTACGACATTTTCCTCAAAAATTAGCATAAACTGCAATAAATAGGGGTCCATTAAAAATTGTAGTGAACTATTCAAGTGATCGTGTTTGTTTTATGGCCGTGCACCGGGTTCCGTAGGGAAAATTAAAAGGCTGTTAAGTAAAATTACCTTTTTACGGACCTGTTATTATTGGGCAACATTTTTATGACGGCCGTATAGGTATTTCAACCTTGTAATGGCGTAAAAATGGGGCTGGTGTTATAGAAGGCTCTTGTGTTGAATTACAAGGACATGCTGTTACTTTCAACGTTCATTTAGTTTATAAGATGTGTCATAACATCACGCTCGTAATCTGTGAAGAACTAGGTAGAAGTGTACCTAATAATACACCCACATTTTGCTAGTTATGTTTAAGTCCCGTGTAATAGGGGGGGAAATTGCAATAAAACGGAGACAAATCGGGGGCTGTTACTGAGAAATTCCTGATAGAAATGCCCAATAACATTTTGCCCGACCAGTGAATCGAACCCAGGACCTTATGTACTCAATACTTAAGAGGCCTGCGGAGCATGCGAATTTCATACAAACGTAATACCAAAATAATTTGTAAATCAAACATATTCCTAAAGTAGTGTGAATTTATTTCGATTGGATTACAGAATATTATAGATTCCCAAACACATATTTTGAATGTACACCGACTTAAACAAGAGTTATGAGAAAAATAAATGTTCTATAGAAATTTTAAATCCCTCATATATTGTCTTTATATAAATAAATAAATAAATAAATATCGCTGGACATTAAACACACAGCGCCATCTAGTGCCACACTAAGCAAGGCTTGTGTCGTGGACACCAGATAGTTGATATACTACATATATACTTTTTTGTTTGTAAATACATACTTATTATACATACAAACATCCATGACTCGGAAACAAATGTCCATGCTCATCACACAAACATTTGCTCCTACCGGGATTCGAACCCAGGACCCTAAGAACGCAAGGCAGCTTCACTACCACTACGCCATTCGAGTCGTCAAAAAATCGTTATCCTTTAAAAATATTTATTTTGGGAACACTGATATTCTAGAATACAATCGAAATACATATATACATACTACCTTAAGAATATGTTTGATTTTCATATTATTTTGGTATTACGTTTGTATGAAAAACGCATGCTCCGCCGGCCCCTTAATACTTTATTGCGTTCCATAATGTGTACATGTAACAGATGGTATGTTAAAATATCGAATCAGTTATGGACCCTGTCGGGCACAGCAAAGTTAATTTTTAATAGGAAATAGGATGAAGGAGCTGTTTGTTTAGAAATAAATAAATAAATAATTGATGTTCAGCAGCCATGCTAATTACTGGACAGGCAGAGATAAAGACTAACCGAAACTATTAAAAGAGTTTTTCGTATCTCTTTCGTATTTCTACAAGGCTGCTTACAGTCGCTTTTCGTGTATTTTTATGTGACTCGTTGTTCTTCTTAGTTAGACAACAGATCTAAATGTGGTTCACCATAATTTAGATATTTTGTTCCAGAAGGTTTATTTTTAGGAATATGACATTATTATTAAAAAATAAATATCGATGTTTAGCCAGGTTGTAATATCCGTACGAAGCAGGAGTGGTGAGTTACATAACAAAACATTCATTTCAGAACTTATTAGTAACCTAGGTACCCATAAACTTAGATTAAAGATAGATCTCACAAAGAAAACAAAATTCTATCTCATTTAATTAATCCACCAAACAAACGTTTCGCCTAAACCAAACGAATTTCTTAGACTATTTACAAATTTACTCGAATTTCTCTCTAGGAAAACGTGCAAGTAGAAGAAGTTTTTAAACGTTTATGCATTCATTAGTGGTGTGTAGTAACGAGTTTCGATTAATGTAACTGCCGCCATTTGGTCGCAGCTCTCGTTTTAATAAGTTTTTTGCTCGACTAATTGGAAACTATAATTTATTTCTTTTAGTAAGACGTGGCTACGCGAGGAATGTCGGTAATCGTGAGTTACTGCTTTGGGGTTGCAGTTTTATGGTTTCCTGTTGGGGCTCTGTCACTAGTATGTTTCATAAATGTACCTTAGAGGTGATCCATATAGCCCCCAGCTACCTTATACGCGGGCCTACGGACGGCGAGCAATGCGCTAGCTCGCCGTCCGTCCGTCTTATGACGACAGGCCGTGTAGACGGCGCGTTCGCGTTCCACGCGCGCCTCAAAGAGATGTCAGCATAAAGGGCCCGCAAGGGCCGATGCCTGCCGGGGTTGCCAGACTGTTCAAAAGAGATAAGCTAGAAGGAACATGGATGGGTTTTAGTCCAGAGCGGGCATCAAATGACAGGGGTCAGATTTCCCACCCGACATAAAAGAAAAAAGGTCCACATTGGCCTTGGATCGTAACAACGGGGAGTCATCTGGAGAGGGCTTTGCCGTGCAACGGGGTGATACAGACTCACAGTATGAGTACCAGTACCTAGGAAGAAGTTTGAAAATGGCGCTCTGGTGACTGTAAAATTGTGTGGTAATCGGTTGTCGTGGTATAGACATGTGATGCGGAAGAATGAGGTGAATGTCGCGAGGAAAGTTTTGGGTATGAATGTAGATGTTTTTCTATTATGTTATAATTGTCTACCTATTTTGATTAATATTCAAAGATTTATCGAGACCTATTAAACTAAAAGGGTGCCTGTTTTAATACCTAACTAACAACCACAAAAATAACGTATCATGTAATTTCCATTACCATTAATCCCAGAAAGCCTGTTAATTGTCACGTTTACCTAACACAGTCCAGCAAATCTTTCTAATTCTGTTATCTCAAACACTTCTTAAAGAAACCTATAAATAAATAGTTTTGGATCACTTACGACTTCACCAGTACGTGATAAACAATCTCCAAATGGTATTAGGAATCAAGGATATCTGAGCATCTTTTTCTTTATTTTAGTGATTTTTCTTTGTTAAAACATATTTTATGTTTTAGTAGTTTTTATAGTTGATTAAATACATAAAATAAACATAACATCACGCCTGTAATCCTCAAATGGTTAGGTAGAGGCATAATATGTCGTCTAGGCACAACCAACATTTCACCAGTTATGTTTTAAGGTCCATATGTTCATCAAAAAGGTGACGTTCTGATTATCTAAAAACAGCTGTTTTAAACACATTTTTGTATGGGAGCATGTCACATTGACGGCTGTTTTTAGATAAACAGACCGTTATCTTTTCGGTGAAGATGGAGCTAAGTCAGCATTATTGGCTGCTACTGAAAGATTCTTGATGGAAGAAACCAATAACACGTCTTTGTCTGAATTTGGGACTCGAATTCAAGATAAGGCGGTCCTTAATTATTAACAAAAACTGCGATACTGAATTTCTTCAGTTTTTTAACCTTATATCAGTCTCGTTAATAGTGTAGTTTCTAGTCTTGAGAATTCTACCATACGAGGCATTTAGCAAAATATCATTTACTAGAATCATCATTATCATCGGCCTATCTGCCTAGATTACGAGTGTTTTACATGGAACGACTGCCTATCTGACCTCCACAACTCAGTCAGTTCTGGGTAATACATACCCCTTGGCAAGACAGGTTGTCAGGAATATTAGAAATATATTTTAGTATTAAAACTAACGAAAACTAAAGCCAGACTTAATTAAACAAAACATACCTTATTCTTACAACTTTCTCGACGTAAATAATGACTTTTTTAATCTTATAGCGTACAGCACAACAACTATTACGAAACTTTAAAAGCTAAAGTTAACGACCTTCACCGCCAGAGGGCGTTACGGTCGACAGAAGGCTAATTAAGGCGCGGTTTAAAAATATATGCTTTGTCGAAAGTAGGTCATTCCTGCCCCGAAAAATAATGTTTGAAAGTTGTTCAGCAATATTAATAATGTAAGAGAAATGTGTACATTTTTAACGATAAAGTAATGAGTTAAACTCGCAATAATATTACGGGAATTATGATATGTGTTTTAGTAATTAATATTGTGGGAAGTTGTAACTAATTATGTTTTCCTGGTAGTTACCAGCTAGAAGGCAGATAATCTTGTTACAAAGACGAGTGTATACCTAACTATTATATTATTACCATGTATGAAATGTCGGTTTATTTAGAAAAGTTCAATTTTATGTTCACGATAAATACAGACGCAACATAAAATAGACACATAACTGGGAAATTAAACACTGGGAAGATTTTGGAAATAACGATTCCATTCTATCGTACATGAAATCTGGCATGAATAAATGTTCGCATTTAGTAGTAGATTTCGAAAACCATTTGTACTAATGGTTGTATAATAATGGCAATATGAATATGCCATTAAAACACAATTTTATAACGAGACCATCGACCGACCAATGATCGACCATAGTGAATTTAGCAGATTACGAACTTTAAGCAAAATGACAATGGGATGGGAATGGAATGGTGTTGGAGTGACGAAATTATATAAATAGCAGAATTAGGCCCCACTGTCATGCTGACGGTCGGTCGCGCACAGTCGCTCGCGTATGAGTATGCATTGTGTTCTAAGCATCATACAGCGCCGCTGACGTCAGCGGCGACCGACAACCGTATTTTGTTCTCGCTGACGTCACAACCGACCGTACGTAACCGACCGTCAATGCGAACAGAATTCAGGCCTTAGAAGTAATACTATACATAAGATTATCAATTCCCTCGGCTAAAGTCACGTTCATCATGTCTAGACTCCCACTTAACGCGAAGTAGGTATTTGATACCAGCTTATTAACTTCAAGTGGAAGGACCACAGACTTGAACTCTTACATTTAAGTATGTTGAAGCACCTCTAGTATATCTACGTAGATTATTACCGAAGTCTCAAAGTTGAACAAATCCTTTCTTCACTTTCATGATTTGTCAACTAACAGGTTATTTATTCTCCTCTTTAGTGATTTCACTTTACAATGAATTTGATTTGTTTGTTTCCCTATAGATTCTTGAACGTGAATATCGTGATACCTGTCCTTCTACTACAGTTGTACATAAACTATTTCTGTTGACTAGACATTTCTATTGCTAGTTTTCAAAGCACACTGTCCGCTGACCACAATTTAAAAAATAAATATATTAAATTTTCCCAAAGTTTGTTGACCACAAACAAAAGGTACGTTCTTTTTGCGTCCCCGAGGTTCGTCGCTCAGTTGATTGCTCGGAGCTCGCGGGACGTCGCAAATTCATGCTTCAATTGCAAGCAAGGCTTGGCTGGCCGTCTACCTGCACGCCATTTTACTTGGTCCCGAACTGCAGCCGACGTGAGCCGACTGCCATTGGCTCCTAAACAGATTTGTTGAATTCCGTCTTCGAGAACATTCGAGTAGCATTGTGAATTAGATTATATAGGTGCAAAGTGGAATTTATCAATTGGAAGGTACGTTTGGTATACAGATTTTTTGTTTGGAAAACCTAAAAGGATGTTTTTTGTAAATAGGAGTTAAAAATAGAGGCTGTTCTGGTGCTTCTGTAAGACAAAAGACCGTGAACTTTGAAATCATATAGGTGTCACCGTAAAATTGTCAAATACGTTATATTGTAATATCTCTAGCGATATTATAAAGTCTCGAATGAACATACTGCTTACAACAAAACGCATTATTTTTCGTGAAATGCATGCGATGGTAGTCAACTTACGCGGTGTGGAGGGAAGGAGGGCCCCCCCTTGCCCAGTGGCACAACTCTCATGAAAAGATAATGCACCATTCCTGAAAAATACCGATTAATATAAAATAACCTTAAAACACTTTATATTCCCCCTAAAAAGCGTAGTCGACGGAGCCCCACTTCGCGGAGCCCCTATTTCCGAGTGCAGGGTTTAAAGGAACCTAACTAACCTAACGGGGGGGTGCCCCAAGTCCCGATTATAGGGGTAGAGATACATCCGTATGTTCAGTTGACAATAATTCGAGACATTACAATATCGCGAGAAAAAACACGTTATATTGTAACGTTTTTGACAATTTTACGGTGACATAGGTACTACAAAAAAAAATACAGACGAATTGAGAACCTCCTCTTTTTGGAAGTCGGTTGAAAAGACCGCTAATATAAACCAAAAAAGCGGCCAAGTGCGAGTTGGACTCGCCCATGAAAGGTTTCGTAACAGCAAGTAGCATATTTTAAAAGTTCTTGCAGTTCGTTGTAAATGAAAGGTAAATTGCGGTTTAAGATGTATGACGTATTAAAAAAAACTACTTACTAGATCTCGTTCAAACCAATTTTCGGTGGTAGTTTACATGGTAATGTACATCATATATTATTTTTAGTTTTTATCATTATTTTATTTGAGAAATTTCAGGGGGGGACACATTTTACCACTTTGGAAGTGTCTCTCGCGCAAAGTATTCAGTTTAGCAAAAAATGATATTAATAACCTCAATATTATTTTTGAAGACCTATACATAGATACCCTACACGTATGGATTAGATAAAAAAATGAGTTTCAGTTCTATGTATGGGGAACCCCCTACATTTATTGTTTTTTTTTCTATTTTTCTGTGAAAATCTTAATGCGGTTCATAGAATACATCTACTTACCAAGTTTCAACAGCATAGTTCTTATAGTTTCGGAAAAAAGTGGCTGTGACATACGACCGGACACACAAACATGACGAATCTATAAGGGTTCCGTTTTTTGCCATTTGGCAACGAAACCCTAAAAAGGCAATACAGCGTAATGAATCTAACATTTTACCAAAACATTCTTCATTACGTTCAATATCCGATTTCATTATTCCTTCTGTGTACTCTATTAACATCAACAATCAGTTGCGTGGATTACAACATCGCTCTAGCAAATACGATTACATCCAGCCTATATTTAAAATTAGGTCTAATCCTAGAACAAACAGGGCGTGTTTTATCCCAGAGTTATCCGAAATGGGCTTCTGTTTAGTATGCCAGTTGGAGTGCTCTGAATTAGAAAGTAACTGATCAAGTGAGGGTGTGCGAAGCGAAATGCGAACTGTTCACAAAGCTCTGGTTTCGCTGCTGTAACACACGTAATGGAGGATCAGGGATGTCACTGGTTTTGTTTGTGAGTTAATTACCCGAGAAAGGAGATACAATAGAAAAATAAATATTTGTATTTTTGTGACAGTTATGACAGGTTCAATAGTTAAGTTGATCTTGAAGTTTTAGATATGAGAGTTGAATGTTTGCACTCTGTCTTGTTTATAATATCCTACCATAAATAGGCAATTTATATGTCTTCCATTTGTCAGTCATCTTAAATCCTTCAGCGATTTAATACAACATTTATATGTAATGCGATTTTGTTCGTCAGTTCCTTCTGTACCAGAGAAACCAATTACTTTCTATAGAATATCCATCGGGAGTTTGTCACACATTATTCGTCATTACTTATTTGGCGATTTACATCTGCCATTACAGGATAACCTAATACGTCTATCCTAACTTAATCGCTCCTTTCTTTATCGTGTGGTTAGTGCGTAACCTGGTATCTCTCAGGCATGCTGGTTTCCTCACGATGATTTCCTTCGCCGAAGCATGTGATAACTATACACTCAATCGCTAACTAACAAGTGAAATCGGTTAACAATACAATCACACTTATATGTATACTAATATTATAAAGCTGAAGAGTTTTTTGTATTTTGGTTCGAATTGAAAAATTTGTGTTGGATAGTCCATTTATCGAGGAAGGTTTTAGGCTATATAACATCACGCTACGGCCAATAGGAACGGAGCATAAATGAAAAATGTTGCAAAAACGGGGGAAATTTTATTCCCTTTGCGAGCTTTTTCTCTCGTGTGACACAGACAAAGTGGCGTGGGTCAGCTAGTCAGTCACATTCCACTATAATTTTCATCACTCTCAATAACTTCTGTTACTAACCCCTCTTGTATCAACCCTAGAAGGTATTGCGGGATGCGTTGCGTGGGATGGGCCGGAACGTAATGGTCGCAGCTGACGGTACTGTGGACAACGGGCTCGATCGAGGCTTCGAGAAACTTCGAGCACCGCCTAACATGTTCTACGTATTAGGACATCAGGGTACTAAGCTCATTAGTGGACTGAATATCGTTTTTTAGAGGTTTTGGTCATGATTTTAGTTTCCGTACGTTTACATTTAGTGAAAAAAGGTTTATGATAAAGCTATCTACGAGTTATTTAACTTATGTGAAGGCGATCTTTTTACTTTTTTTATTCTAGTGCAGTTTCTTAATTACAGTTACCGTTATATGACATATTTTAAGACTCTTCCCCAAAAAATATCCTATATATTTTTTGGGGAAGAGTACTTAGAATATTATAAAGCTGAAGAGTTTGTTTGTTTGAACGCGCTAATCTCAGGAACTGAGACTACTACTAAAATTTATTTTTGTGTTGTGTAGTCCATTTATCGAGGAAGGTTATACACGCTGAAATTTTAGTGGTTGTTTTCCCGAAGCGAAATGAGTTTGTATCGGTAATACAATCGATTAAAATAAAAAAATAAAAATAGAATCAATAAATGGCAGATTTGCAATGTGATAAACAAAACTCGAAAGCGACTTAAACCAACAGTAATATCTGCGCGGAACGCGGGCCGGGCGCGGGGGGTGTCCAGAACAGCCGTGGGGTCGTTGCACTTCGCGTATAAATCAGCTGATCACTACTCCTGACTTAATAAAACACATAATCCAATAAGTTCTAATAAAATTTTGAAAACAAAAAAACTTTTTTTTTAAGTTTAACTTTGCGTTTCGATAGTGCTACTGATGGGTAATCGTCCTGCCGCGGGAAAACAACCATTAAAATTTCACGCTGTATAACATCACGCTACAACCAATAGGAGCGGAGCATAAATGAAAGTTGTTGCAAAAACGGGCTTTTACTCTTTTATGTGACGCAGCCGAAGTTGTGTCAGCCAGTTATGAATAAAGTAAAACACAAAATCGACCCGATTGGCGTAGTGGTAGTGACGCTGCCTTACGTTCTTAGAGTCCTGGGTTCGAATCCCGGTAGGAGCAAATGTTTGTGTGATGAGCATGGACATTTGTTTCCGAGTCATGGATGTTTATATGTATAATTTACAAACAAAAAAGTATATATGTAGTATATCAACTATTTAGTGTCCACGACACAAGCTTTGCTTAGTGTGGCACTAGGTGGCGCTGTGTGTTAATGTCCAGCGATAAAAAAAAAAATAAAAAAAACGTCGCTTTTCGGATTGGATGTATTTCTAACTTTAATAGTAGTTATAATTTGATCGTCGTTTTGTGGTAGAAATCAAAGTACAACAAACTTAAAACATTGTGCTGATGGATGGTTTTAATAGTACGGGGGTTGTAGAGGTGTTTTAAGTAAAGATCTTACATCAAAAACTTGTACTTAAAAAAAAACTTGTCGAAATGTTGTAACTTTGACCCCCAATATCTCCGTAACTAGAAGGTTCCCAGGTATGTTGTAGAACAAAAATAATGTCGGAATGACGAGGAAAACTAGTGCCTTTCGGCTTCGTTAAGAGGTGTTTTATACCCTCTATACTATACGTTTAGTCAAAAACATTAATATTTAACTTGACATAACATAGACCATTGCGATATTTTACATACTACTAGAACATAATATCTACATCATATATACTAGAACATTACATCGCTGCAAAACAGGGGTGGGTGACTAGGATAGAAATATGTGGGCTTAATGGCACAAGGCATTCTCTGCCAGTCAACCTTTGGGTCAAATAGAACAACAGCATTGTGGTTGAGAACAAAAAAATAAACAATAATATATCATTATTTATTTATGTATCAAAAGCCATTGCATCACAGTTGTCTCTAAACATATAATATACGTCACCGGCTCAGCTAGTCAATCTCAACAGTAATTGATGCAAGTCAATAACTGAAGCTAGGCTAAGCCAACACAATAACTATTGTTATGTAATGTGCCTGAGTTTGAGCTAACTTAGATCTCAATTCGGATTAGTTAGTGTTGACGTTTCCTAGTGTCTGACGTTTAGCAGATAGGTAATAGCTAGGTAGGTTTCCGAGAGTGTAAACAATGTAATTTCGGACATGCAACATCTATAGAACACCAGTAAAAGAAAAATTAGGTTAGTCGGCCTTAGGGGCACTATGAAAATAAGACTGTAAATTTCGCGACCAAATTTGAGGTGGCGCTCGCTTCGCTCGCACGGCTGGCGCGTACGTGGTCCCAATTCTAACCTAACCCAACCTATGGATCTCTTCGACATGGTTTTTACGACAAACGGTTAGCCGGAGACAAAAAACACCAAGACATTTTTAGACTTATATTTAGATGTTTAATACGATATAATCGAGAAAATAAATTCTTTTATAAATTATGTCCTCGCGCCATATCGCCTCTAAGGCTACACTCCAACAAAAACTTATAAACTATAATATGTATGTATGTATATTAGGTTTGCTGTAAGAAAACC
The DNA here is from genome assembly GCA_916618015.1 of Xestia c-nigrum. Taxonomy (NCBI): domain Eukaryota; kingdom Metazoa; phylum Arthropoda; class Insecta; order Lepidoptera; family Noctuidae; genus Xestia; species Xestia c-nigrum. Next base: position 9,145,960 of record OU745259.1, on the reverse strand, counting down.
CAACTCTGGGTTAAGCTCGCCTTTGTACATAAGCTATTTGATTGCAAGTTATATGTATATTTGTTGTTTGTTTTGTGTGCAATAAAGAATAAGAATAAGAATAAGAATAAGAATGTTAGTCACAACTTATTATTTATTTAGACACCAGTTTGTTGTTCGAGATGCATTTACGAACAACATCCCTAAATTTCGGGGAATCGAACCTCCTCGCAATAGTCTTCAGCATAGAGTATGAGTGGATGACTGGTAGTAGTGGATGTATGTATGTGTGTGTGAAATAACCTGTGCTTTATCAACTTGTCGCAAAAAATAAACAAACATTATAGGATAGTTGTATGTATCGATGTCAAAATCACGTTGACGTTCCGTTTTACATCGCGAGCTTGAAGCGGTTTGAACTTGAAAAACTTGGAACTCCCGTGACCGTCACCTAACGCTTCGTAGCACTCCGCTACAGTTACGCCACAGCGGATCGGCTACGAGTGTTACTTCTATCGGTAGTCGCCAAAGATCGCCCTGCATTTTTTTATTGAAAAAATTACAAAGTGTGGATCCAAGGGATTGCCAGTATGATAATCGCTTTGGTAATAAACGGTCTTATGTTATATTATTAGGCAGATTGCACAGATTTTACTTTTTAAAAAGAAGTTGGATACTTGGAATTTTGTTCCAAAGCGCCATCCAGCAAAGCGCTTTAAATCCCACTGTCACTTTAAGTTATCTGTATAAAATATGACCAAGAAAATACTGCTAGAACACTAGGTCACTAAGAAACTTTTAAGATACCATAAAACTATTAAAATAAAACTGGAACTGTAAGATTTATGGTACCGGTAAAATACCGTTCTTTAAAACTGTGTTAATGATAAAAACTTAATTCGTGTTAAAGATTTTAAGATATTTTTGATTTGCTCTTAAAGTTGTAAGTTTTGTCTTGAGAAATGTATTTCGATATTCAATTTTAGAGATAAGTAGTTATGAGCGGTAAGAAACTCTATGAAAACTAATTAAATACGCATGTACCTACTAGGTATCGGAAAACCTTTGGAAAAAGCACTCTCAGTTATTTCAAAATTTTCATGCCAATTTGAACTCTAAAAACAAAAAGACACTGCCTGTATTCGTCTACCCTCCTCCACATCACTTCCAAAGACGCTTGCTACTTCCATTTTTATAATAAAAATTGCCAATCATGTCTAAACCTTCATCTTACCCAACCAAGTACTACCGGTAGGCTCAACTAGTTATACAAAACGACGTGTATGTCTGTCTGTATGTCTGTATGTTTGTCAGTGTGGCCGGATCTCATTGCGACGGAATAGGATTACGGTACGTACATCTGGTGGCTCATGGAAATGCAAATGCAATCATATTATCGAACTATATCGCCGATATACCTGTGCGGACATGGATTTACGTGGACTTCATTTTACTGGCGACATGCCGGGAACTTGGGCTCGATTAATTTTGTGGTATGGTATGGTGGTTTCGTTTGAGAGTTTTTGAAGTTGCGGCCTAAGTTATATAACGTCTAAGGCTATTGATAAAATATTGTAAGGAAATATGAATAACCCCAAATTGTGAACATGTAATGGCTTTCGTTTTAATATTACAGCAGCAATAAATGGCAAAGTGAGAACTACCTCAAAGTTTTGCATGTTTCAAAAACACGATTCCATAATGTTTTGTCGATAGGCTCAACGGCTTTGTCGTAGAACAATAATATTATGAATACTCGCTTGTTCACTCGGCTAAGTCCGTGTTAAGGTTCCACGTGGGTCCTTCGCAGAATTTATACCGAGATAAAACCTACATGTATACGTGCTAACCAGAAAATCATAATCTTCCTGTTTACCCAATTTCTTAGAAATACGTTCAGTGGATGAAGCTTGAAAAGGTTATTTACTGAGTTACTTTCGCGTTTATAATACTAACTACTGCCACCGGCTTCGTTTGATAACTGTACCATGGATCTTACTACCGGGATAACAAGTATTCTATGTGTGAATCCAGGTTATAAACTATCTGTGTGCCAAATTTCATCCAAACCCGTTCAGTAGTTTTTGCGTGAAAGAGTAAAAAACATCCACACATCCTGATATTCTAGCAAACTTTCACATTCATATTTATAATATTAGTAGGATTCGTCCAGTTCATCCACTCAAACCACTACATCTTTCACAGGAGAGCTGCCAGAACTACATCCGCGTGCTGGTCTCTCTGGGTCCCGGGAGGTTGCTTGTCTGCGGCACGAACAGCTTCAGGCCCTTCTGCAGGGAGTACAGCGTGCAGCGAGACTCCTACCACATGGAGCGGGAGAAGTCAGGCCAAGCGGTCTGTCCGTACGACCCTGAACACAACTCCACTGCCGTTTATGCTGGTAAGTTGAAAAAGTTAACTTACTACCGGGGTAAAAAAAGTATCCATATATGTTTTAATTCCGGTTATAAACTATCTGGGTGCAAAATTTCATCCAAATCCGTTTAATTGTTTTGAAAGAGTAAAAAACATCCATATATGCAAACATCCTCACATACTTTCGCATTTATAACATTAAGTAGAATTTTAATAACTGGATGTGTCTGTATGTGAATAACTGAAGTCGTGAGCTGTAATTTGATAAAAAGTTTACTGCACTTTTAAAATTACTACTAGAGGGCCTTGACAAACTGACGTTATGAAAACAATTGACACACATCAAACCAAAAAACTTCTCTAGTCTAAACTACAACTACAACAGCAACATGCATTTATTTTCAAGCATTTTTGGCCCATGGATATAAACCATACAGACTAACATATAGGGTGTAAAACACCTCTTAACGAATAGGAAAGGCACTTGTTCTCCTCATCATTCTGATATATTTTTTGTTCTACACTATACCTGGGAACCTTTTAGTTACGGAGATATTGGGGGTCAAAGTTGCTAGATTTTGACAAGTTTTTTTTAAAATACCACTTTTTATCGCATGATTTTTACTTTAAATATCTCTACGACCCCCGTACTATTCAATCCATCCATCCGCACAATGTTTTGAGTGTGTTACATTGAGTTATACCACAAAACATGATTTATAACCTCAAAAAAAAAAGTTGTTTCCCAGCAATATGTTTTGCGTAAAGTTACTTAGTTTGATATACAGAATGCTTGGTTAACGACTTTGTGATGAGGTGAAATACACCCTGTATATTATGATGAAATACAAATTGTATAAGAAAACCTTAAAACTATGTTAGTCACACTTCACATCGTCAGTCTAAACGAAACCATAACTTGACTAGACCTATTCGGGGCCAGTCACATGGGCCATTGATATTGTTTTAGTCTTTGGAATTCTCAGTATAAAATAAAATTGAATTATAAGGCACAAAAAGCAGCCCTATTCCGTATAGCAATCTTTAAAAAAAAATAAACCTTTCACGATTTAAACGTAAAATTTGAAAGCACAGATAAAGATAAAAAACATCTACTGCCACACTCACACAGCAAATAGTCTGGCAACCCTAGCTGCCAATTAGTGCGACACTGGAATATTTAAATTCGGACCTTTTTTTTATCAGTGAGAGGAAATTTTGTTGTGGTTATGGGCAGACTGGCCAGTATCATACAATAGCTGTAACGAGGTACGTGCATAGTTCTACCTTTTTGGTGACGTTTTATCGTTTGATATTTTAAAGGGTTTATGTGTAGATAACTGAAACTGGATTTAAAATCAATATCTATGATATAGTGCGGAAACTATTCAATTTATACTAAACGGGGCAAGTAAATATATCATACACCTTTGAAGCACCTGTCTGTATAGTACCTTTATATTCTGTTTATTAGCTATATTTAAATATGTCCTTAACAGATATCATAAGCATGCACTTAATCAGCCTATATGGTTCCCACTGTTGGAACACAGATATACTCTGTGTAAGAGGGAATAGGCCATTATCCATCACGCTAGCCCAATAAGTTTTTGTGGATGTCATGTCCTATCAGTAAACATATATATACTATTTTTATTTAACCAATAAAGTAACAATATCCGTGGTATTAATCACATTCCGAATTTCCTCCGAGCCTCAGAAAACACGTTAAGCCGTTGCCGTTGGTCCGAACTGTCATTTGTCTATCTGGTAGTCATTGGCCTGAAAGTATGACAACCAATCTTACGAAGGGGTAGACAAAATCAGATAGCAGTCGATAAATTTAAAATACTGATATTTAGCTGCATCCGGTTAGACTGGAAGCCGATTCCAAAACAGTTGAGAAATTACCTTTAATTTAATCCCGACGTGTTGACCGGATTGCACCAGCCATGGTCGCGGGGCGACTGAAGTATTGGAGGTACCGCGACAGCAAAGTGAAAGCGTTTATGAAGATGAGTGAGGGTAGTTGAAGGTAAATTCGCGATAAATACCCGTTTTCATATGTTTTATAATGTGTTCTGATCGTGAAAGTTTAAAAAAGACAGCTGAGAAAAGTTTAGGCAGATGATGATATCCCCTTTAATACATGTCATGACTTCTCTATCAATTAACTCTAACTGCCACACCCTATTTGTCAATACAGCAACGGTAATCCCATCAACACAACTTAGTTTATAATCCAATTTACAAATACACATCGTACAATACCCACATGACTTATCTTACGATACATCTCAAGATATATCTTCGGACTATGTAAGCAAGGCCAGCCGGACTGGACTGTAGGCATTACCACGCCCGTTAATGGGATACAACGACGGTCATGTAATACTGGAACACCAATTAGGCATTGTGTATTTCCTGAAACTATGTATACTGATAGAAGTTGCTGTAATGCTGTTGTTTCTGGATGTAAATTCGTGGTACTTCTAAATATAAATAAATAGACAAATAAATATCGCAGTACATTACACACACCGCCATCCAGTGCCACACCAAGCCACAGTGACGTGGACACCAGATAGTTGATATACTACATAAATACTTTTTTTTTGTAAATACATACTTATTTTAAATATAAACATCCAGGATTCGGAAACAAATAATAATAATAATAATAATCTTTATTTATACAAAAACAGATTGTAGTACATGTAAAACATTTCACAAAGTGGGTAGTATTAAATCACTGACAATCCAGTGTCAAGTGTCTATGCTCATCACACAAACATTTGCCCCTACCGGGATTCGAACCCGGAACCTAAGAACGTAAGGCAGCCTCACCATCGCTGCGCCATTCGGGTCGTCAACTTTGTATATAACATACGATCACGCCTGAAATCTTCAAAGGGTTAGGTATATAGAGATTTAGGTAGGTACCTAAAAGTACACCACATTTCACCAGTTATGTTTAAGTTCTATATAATAAGGAGTGAGCCTATTGCCACCAACCGCACCATGTAAAAAATCTCCTTTCGAAGATCACAATAACAGCACCTGCGACAGTATACTCGATAAAATGACAATGAAAAACTACTCACAGATAACAGCGTATCTCACCCTCCGAGTACCACAATCGGTATCAATAAACCTCAGGTGTGTATCATTAGGAGCTCCACATTTCCTGAGGGTGATACCGTGGCTCCGTATCGATCCCATCCTACAATATAAAAAACATAATAATAACGTAACGCTTTCGCGTAATCTAACATCATCAAAATCAAAATATATTGTTACAAGTTGGTCGCTTTCTATAGAGAAGCATCGGCAATAAACTCCATGGTTGCTAAACCCCGGTCACCGTAAAAGTTAAAACCCGTTAGATTGTAATCTATCTAACGAGATTGTAAACTCTCTAAATATTGTCAAACGAACATACTGCTTACAATATAACGCATTATTTTTCGGTAGATTGTAATCTATCGAAGTGTTCCTGCGTCACATCGGTCCATGCCCATAAAGTAAATTTCACATTTCACAATATTACGGTTTCACTTCGACAGATTATAATCTACCGAAAAATTATGCGTCATATTATAAGCAGTATGTTCGTTTGAAAATCTCTCGAGAGTTGACAATCTCGCTAGTTATATTACAATCTAACGTGGTTTACAATGTGAGGCTGACTCCCCCAGGTAACCATAACAGAGCAGATATAAGCAGTGCAAGTCTAGTGGTGTGACCGTTGGCCTGCTAATTCATAGGTCTCAAGTTCAGACTAAAGACAAGCACCTCTAATTTTTCACATTCCTGTGCGTATTGTATAATTATCACTTGTTTCGGTGAAGGAAAACATCGTGAGGAAACCAGCATGCCTGAGAGATATTTCTGGACGGCATGTAAAGCCAGTCAAAACTGTGACACGAGGTTAGGTTAACTAACCACACCATACAGACAGACTATATCACAGGTGTAGCTATACGTCCATGTAATAAGAGGCGACCTTATTGACCCTATTGTCATCAAAAGGGCACTAGTCATAACTTCGAGCTGGTACAGAGAAATTCCTGATGTTTAACACTTTGTCTTACTTGGAAATCAAACTCAAGACCTTCGACAATATGAAGAAGAAGTCTTCAATTTCAGCAAGCAAAATCCAAAACTAGTCCTCCAAAAAAAGCAGGATCTTCGCAACATAACAAAACGTTGTCACAGGCTAAGAATACCTACTTTTAACATTTCGCCGGAACCCTTCCCAGTAACGGGGTCACATATGTTAAGGGAGTCCATGGTCGTTCCATTGTCAGGAAATTAGGAAAAAGGGAAAATCTTTTTTCATAACGATTGAACCCACTTTCACACTCCGACGGCGTACAATGGCCACTCATTGTTGCATTGAAAAGAGGACCGTTCAATGGCACGACGAGTGGATTATGACGTGACTGTTATACATATTATTTGTGTACCTAGGTGAGTGTGGGACGTACACATGGCGACACATATACCTTTCCAACCATATCCAATTTACCCTGACCTGGCGTTGTATAAGGTTCCCGTACTACGAGAGATCAACTTAATTCGGAAATGCATAGCTTGATTAGTTGGCGTTCGTAGGTCAAATGAATAGCGACCTAACTAGTTCCCCTCATTTTTTAACTGCAACGTTCAAATTATTACATATCCGCAAATCTTAATATTTTTCCAGTACTTAGAATGAATTTCATCAATAAAACTGATCGCGATCAACTTATCTAATCTGCGTTCAAGAGCTGGGCTAAGAAGTCTTCGACCAAGGAATACTCATGAAATCTTTCGTAGGTCTACTGTACGTACTGTACACTTTGCCATTTAACGTATCTGAATTATAATTTGAACAACATACAACATTACTTTATGTATTGTGTTGTATTTCATTGTACAACGGGCTGGTGTCCGCAACTCCACGTCAAAGCGCGTATTTTGCGTATGGGCTATAATCCACCACGCGGGCGAAGTGCGGTTTGGTAGATGTCGCATGTCTTCAAAGTTTTGGTTCTAGGACATGCCAGTTTCCTCACGATGTTTTTCTTCACCGTTTTGAGAGCAGTGGTGATGAAATAAATTACACAAAGTAATGCGCCTGTCTGGGTTCGAACCCACGACTTTCGCCACCACTGGGCCACTACTGCTCTACACTTTACTACGTAGGTGAATTAAATATACTCACTCACAGACATAGACCCCGCAGTTTATATTAAACCCTTCAATACTAAATCCAGCGAATATTAAAACCGCCCACCTTACTGCTAACAATAGGTGATATTCCAAGACGCTGTCACCAACCGACTTTATAAGCCGGTCTAAAATAGAAAACAATACGCGGCGTATTATCGTAAACAATAATACGCAACTTACGTCCGAATAAAGGATCTGTTCGGTATTACCCGTGCGTATATTCGCGGTTTTGTGTACAGATTTTAATATAATGCGTTCGTTATTGGGCATTGTTCTAGAAGCTTGAACCTTTTATTGATTTAAAAACGAATCTAAATCAATAATAATATCCTGAGATTACAAACTAACTTTCCAGTTCTGGAAAATATGTAAGTCGATTTCGTTGTTATTTTGTGAATATGTCACCGTAAAATTGTCAATCACGTTATATTACAATATAACGTGTTTCTCTCTAGCGATATTGTAAACTCTCGAATTATTGTCAACTGAACATACGGAAGTATCTCTGCCCCCATAATCGGGACTTGGGGCACCACCCCGTTAGGTTAGTTAGGTTACTTTAAGCCCTGCACTTGGAACTCGTCGACTACGCTTTTTTGGGAATATAAAGTGTTTTAAGGTTAGGTTATGTTCATCGGTATTGCTCAGGAATGGTACATTATCTTTTCATGAGAGTGGTACCACTGGGCAAGGGGGACCCCTCCTTCCCTCCACACCGCGTGAGTTGACTACCATTGCATGCATTTCACGAAAAAGAATGCGTTTTATTGTAAGCAGTATGATCGTTTGACAATATTTCGAGAATTTACAATATCGCTAGAGAGATTACAATATAACGTGTTTGACAATTTTACGGTGACTAATACAGTTTAAATATCATCTCAGCCGAAAGACGTCTACTGCTGGACATAGGCCTCCCCCAAGTGTCGCCACATTGACCGGTCCCTTGCGACTCGCATCCACCGGATTCCCGCAACCTTCACCAGGTCATCGGTCCACCTAGTGGTTTTCGGTTCGCGGTCGCCACTCCAAAACTTATCGGCCCCAACGGCCATCCATTTTAAATATGAGGTGATGGAATATCATGAAAACCCTAATTATGGAAACACAATCACCACCTGACGGTTTTTAAAGGAAATTATTAGTAATACTTTTAATGCTTTGATAACTTCATCAATTCACTAACGTATCAGTCGTGCTTGCGACCACTTGACCAATGAGACAGTCTTACCAAAATGCAGTCTATCTATATATTATATTATTAAGAAGAAATATTTGTATTTTATATGTAACAAATAAACTTAAAAACTACTGGATCGATTTGAAACATTCTTTCAGCAATGGATAGCTACATTATCTGCGAGTAACATAGGCTATATTTTTTATCCCTGTAATCCCACGAGAACGGGAACTATGCGAGTGAAACCGAGTGACGTCCGCTAGTAAATAATAAAACTAGGATTAAACTCATAAAACACATCGAAATCGGTCCAAAGTCCAAACAGATATTTTAACAAAAGGCGAGCTTTAAACATTTTACAATAATGTACCTCGCGTACTAGCAACTTATTAACAGTAATTTATTGACATCATAACTATTTTCTTTTTTTTATATTATTGTATTTCATTGAATATTGACATTAACGAATGCATTTTATTAAAATTCATATTGATTATGCTAATTAAACTTTTACCACTTTGTAATACTATTACCCATAGATTAATTTACATGATAGGCAAAACCCTCCTATAAATGTATATTTTTACGCCAAATGGCAAAACAGAGAGACACTTTAATATGTATTTAATGTACCATCTTGCACACTGATGTAACCTGTGTTTACAAATAACGACCATTGATTGATTGATTGATTGATTAACTCTGTCATTTGTCCGTTTACGTTACTATTTAGCGGTTTAAGTGCCTTTAATAATTAATGATAAAACGAACTTACCTGTATGTGAAGTTCTATCATAATTATGCGAGCTGCTCAATTCGAAGCGATTAATATTTACTTGTAGTACTGTTTCGTATTTCTCGGCCATTACCACGAATATTTTAGAGAAAATAATAAGAATCTAAAAATTTTAAAGTAATTTTTTGATTGAAACAAATCATTCATTCACTCATGTTCGTCCCGATCTCGCCGGTCACACGCCATTTTATTCTCATTAAGTTTAAAGCATGTCCTGAAACATACATGGATTATTTATGTATCACTGACACTATAGGAAAAAATAGATCTTGGTAATTATGGGAGGGTTATACACTAAACGGGTGGGCTGTCATATTAATCGCTTCGAATTGAGCAGCTCGCATAATTATGATAGAACTTCACATACAGGTAAGTTCGTTTTATCATTAATTATGCTTACGCTGCTCAATTCTCGCGATTAATATTTACTTGTAGATGTTTAAAGATGCTCAAGACCTATATTTTTCCTATCTGTCATGCTAAAATTATGATTTAACTTTTTTTAAGACAGGAAATAATTAGACTAGTATTCTCAATAAATGTATTTAGCAAATGTTATATTTTAGCAAAAATAATAATAAATACATAACAAAAAACAAAAAAGGCAATCATCTTCTTCTCATTATAATAACAAAATAACATTATTTTATGTATCTCATTAAGTTTGAAGTATAGACCGACCAAAAGAATCGTCTAGATGAGAAATAATAATATCCCGGTTGTAAAATCTGGCAAAAACAAATGAAGAAATGCTCCACCCCGCGGTTTTTCTAATTGTATCCACATTCACGCCAACAGCTTTCGCTTTTGACGTGGATGCATGACGCGTGCTGTGCGAGCTATATACATTTGTGTCGATACCGCTTCTGTGGAGCATGTCTTTTATCCAGTGACTCAAAGTTTGAGTAGTTACTTTTGTGTGAGGTTTCCTATAGCTAATGAACAAATCGTCAGACACGCGAACCGAATCAGTTTTATTTTTATAACATAACAAAGTCAAGGCTGGACAAATTTCGGGCTTTTCATGAAAATATGGTAGTTTTAATAATGGTTGGTGAGTATTTGGTTTTGAGGTTTTAATAAATTGTGAAATTTTAATTGATATACATTTAGAATCAAAAATTATATTTTTAAGTTCAATTTTGGACAAAGTTTGAACTCTGTGAGCTGTTACAATAGCCAACAACGTTATTAATTTTTTGGATAATAATTCCAGGCTTAACTTTTCATTGGGAAACATTTGTGATAAATAATTTAAAACTGTATCAACGTTCCAAGTATATTCGTATTTCGGTTGCGGTGGTCTGGATCTAAAAACACCTTTCATGAATCTCGCAATTCTATCATCATTAATGCTAGTAGAACCTAATATACAAGATAGAGCGGATTTGCAACAATTTAGGCTTCCATATTTGTAGCCTGAATTATATAACTGAGTTAAAAAATAAAGGACATTTGGAACCGATGCTGCTAGATAATCAATGTTATGTGTTTGACAGAAACTGAACCACTCTTTATAGTAACAATCATATTGCTTACGAGTGCTGGGAGCTAATGAATTTATCATTATATCTACGGAAGAAGGGGGAACGCTTCGTTTCAGTAGAGCTTCCCTGATAATATTGCTGCAGCCAGGGTAAGACTTTTGTGCAGACTGTGTTGCGTCCTGGAATCACCAAAAAACAACAATTCACTACTAGGGTTAAAATAAATAACCTTAGAACTGACCAATTTCTTAAAAACAGGGTACCAGGGTTGGGTAGGCCAATTAGGTACAATAACTATGCCTGTGGCTTTGTCTGCAATTATTTTATTTAAGGTTTTCAGAATAATTGCGAATGGTGGGAAAGCGTAGAAGAAATAATCATTCCATTTGATTGTAAAAGCGTCAATACAGAAAGCGTATGGATCAGCTCTCCAAGACACATATTTTTTGCATTTTGCATTGGATCTACTTGCGAATAAGTCAATATCAGGGACACCAAATGCGTTAGTAATGTCTAAGAAAGCATAAGGTGCAAGCTCCCATTCAGTGTCAGAATGCGTCTTTCGAGACTCGAAATCAGCGACAGTATTTTGAGACGATTTAATGTATGAGGCATAAAGAAATAAATTTCTTTGTTCACAAAATTCCCAAATTTGTCGAGCTATTTTGTGTAAATGAGGGAACTGAACACTACCCATTCGGTTGATACACGAAATTGCAGTAGTGTTATCTACTCTCAGTAAAACTTGTGTGTCAAAAAGATCTTTAGCAAATATTTTTATAGCAAACAGAGCGGCTAGCAATTCTAAGATGTTAATATGATAAGATTTTTCTTCACATGTCCAGAACCCATTTGCTTTTTTATTTAAACAAGATGCGCCCCAACCTGTCAATGAAGCGTCTGAAAATATTTCGAGATGATAATTTGGAGATCGAATAGGGCATGAAGATTTACAAATATTTTTATACCACCAATCTAAATCATCGCTAATTACATCATGATTAATTTTCATGACTTTTTCATAGTTAAGACTATCGCCCAGGCTTACAAATTTTAATCTCTCCAATATTTTTGTGTGTAACCAACCATATTCAATTCCTGGGCAAATAGAAATTAATAAACCTATAAACTTAGCGAAATCTCTAATTTTACACTTTTCTGTAGTTCTAATTTTTTCTAATTCTTTTTTGATTTTATCACGTTTCTTTTGTGGAGGTTTCACACAAAAAGTTTTCATATCCAATTCAAAACCTAAAAATTTACATTGGGTTTTGGGTATGATTGCACTCTTTTCATAGTTTATAATAAAGCCTAAGTTTTGTAAAAGACACAGCGTTTCAGTAACATTTTGTGTACAATTGTCAAAAGTACTATCGATACACAAGATATCGTCTAAATAAACGGTGGATAACCAACCATGCAGCCGTAGGTGTTCCATAACCGGTTTCATGATTTTCGTGAACACCAGTGGACAAGTGTTCAAACCAAATGGCAAGCAATTAAATTCATTACAAGTATTTTTAAACTGAAAACGAAGGTATTTTCTATGATCTGTATGGACCGGTATTAAAAAATAAGCATCTTTTAGATCTACCGTAGCTAAATAACAATCAGGTGTTACTAGTTTTATTGCGGTTCTTAAGTCTTCCATCTTAAAGTGTGGCGGGTTTATGAATTTATTTAAATTTTTTAAATTTAAAATAAACCTTTTATCGCCATTTGGTTTGTCCACAAGAAATATACTAGATAAAAAATCTCCATCAACTCTACGGCATACCGATATAGCACCTTTATCAAGTAATTTATCAATTTCAGCCTGAAAGTTTACTACATCGTATTTATTGTTAGGTATATTTCCAGGACAGTTATCCTGTATAGGAATTGAGGTGAAAGGTATTTTATAACCTTGAATCCAGGACAAAATAGTATTGTCATTTGTGAGCCTACGCCATGTGCGTAAGAAATATTTTAATCTGCCTGCTGGTTTAGTTACCTGCTGGTTTATTGCCTCCTCGGGTTCTTGTAGTAGGCATTGCTGCGCTGTGCACGCGATGGCGCAGTCCTGCGCATCGTCTCGTTCCGGTGAGCACTCGACGAGGTACCCGCAGTCCGATGAGCTGTTGACGACACTTTCCGATTCGAATGTTGTGTGTTGGACTGCGGGTGCTTCCAGTTTAAATTATTGGTAGAATTCGGTCGTCGGTTATTTTTTATTGGAAATTTAGGCTTTGCTACATAAGATTTTAAATCTTGGCTATCCTTAGTTATAGCCTTGCTAGCTTTTAAGTTTTCAGGTAGCGACTCCCCGAAAAGATGTTTGTCTCGTTTTGACTCTTTTAATGTTTCCTTTAATTTATTGTTAAGAGTTGAAATTAAAAAAAACTTCGCCTAAGCTTTGTATCTATATAGTGTGAGTCGCATAATAAACGGCTGGCATTACTTATATGCTTTAACACAGTTTGATTAGTATCCGATTTTTCTGAAACCAGGATATCTATAGCATTAGTCAAAGCAGTCAAAACTACACAGAGCTGGCCTTGCCGCGCGGCTTTTTTTTTTATAAAGCGTCTCATATGCATAGATGATTTACGTAACGGTAATAATCCCAATAATTTATGCAGATATCTACGAGTATCTAGTTGTTTATGACCTCATAAAATTATCTATTGTTTACTTCCGTGAATTATTTTTTGCACAATTTCTTAACAAATCAAAACATGTGGGTACTTCACATAAGCTGTACCTGTTGTATTATCTTATGCAAAGATTACTTATTAGCCATACAAAATAAACAACTGTAGTGTTACAGCCATGTAAATTCAAAAATAGAATCATGAATTGTTTGTAAACACTTACCAGAATTTTCCTCTGTACTTGCAGGAGGTATTCCAGGAAGCACACCCAAACGAAGCACACCCAGACGAAGCCCACCTAAAGTATTCCACTTAGCACACCCGTAGGTGGGCTTCAAATAAAAATTAAAAATAATTATTTTCCTATTCCACGAAGCACACCTACGAATATCACTCGCATAGTGCGGGGACTAAGAAATAAAAATATCGATAGAAGAAAATATTTATTATTTAAAAGACTAATTTAAATATCTAACATGTTTCAGTTTCATTATAATAATGTGATTCAATACTTGTAATTTTCATAATGTTAATATATAAATCTCATAGACAACACGTATACATGATGCGCTAATAGTCAAACACGTGCACCCGCCACTGAATTCCCGAGCCAACCCGAATTTAGCCGATCGTTTCCGGAACTTGTTTACTTGCTTAGTTCTCATTACACTGTCGCGACGTCACGGGCTGAGTGTATGCAATTGTGCGCCGGTCTTGTTATTGTTATTTTTTCTGTTTTTTGTGCAATTTATTCAAACAATAATGGAGCCGATGGCAGGTCCAAGTAGTAGAAATATTAACCCATCTATTAATTACGTACTTGGCCGGAAGGGGACACAAGTGTTAGTGTTTAATAACAAACAATATAGTAAACACAAGATTTATAAAAACGGTAATGCTTTGTGGCGGTGTATTAAAAAAGGGTGTAGTGGCTTACTCACATTAAGTAGCATGGAAGAAGTTGTTAAAATAAAGGAACATAAATGTGCCTCAAACGTTTTGGAGACCCAAATTAGGGAAGCAATGCATGAACTCGAGCAGCAAGTAGTTTCCACCATGGAGCCCATTCTTACAATCTACAAGCAAAAACTTAATGATACATTGGACCGAGGATTGAATTTAATCAGTGAAATGCCACAATTTAAAAATGTTAAGTCCGGCCTCTACAATAAGAGAAACAAATATCTCGGTGTAAATAGATTGTTTGCGAAGTCACATAAAGATGTACAAGTAGAATATTATGAAGATATTGAGACATGGAATCCATGTATTTTTTTTATTTGAATGTTATTGTAATAAAATGCAACTTTATTTATTTATTTATTTTATTTTATTCTTTAATAATGGGATAATGTTGATAATAATTCATGATTTCACTTTGAAAAGACTTTTGTTTTGTTAATGTTGACCAATTTTTTAGTCGCCATTATCTGCGACTAGAATAAAATAAAATAAAACTAATAATTATACAGAGTCTCATTACTCCGAAATAAATAAAATTTTCATCAAAAACAGAGCCATAAAACTGGCAAAACTTTTAGATTGCTTCCAAAAAAATTGCAATAATTATGCCGAAATTAGAGTAAAAATGGGTTATTCGAATCATCAAAAATATGCTGAAATAAAAAATAATATAATCGAAAACATAATAAAAGATTATAAAAATGGCTTAATTTCAGTTGGAAATTGTCTAGAGAAATTAAGATTCTGATTAGTAATCATTTATTTAATTGATAAGTTTAGATACTAAATTGCCCATTTCTTCAAGATTATTTAAGATTCTTAAAGATTGTGATTTGTGATTTTGAACAGTCTGTAATTTTACAAAAAACTAGAGTATTTTTATTATTAGATAAAAGGTATAAGAAAACTTCAACATAGATCTCTATATAAAACAATATTTACAATGTTTTTGACATTTGTCCAAGTTTTTATTGTAATTTTGAAACAATCTGTGACCTTTTATGTTAAAGTAGAGTATTTTTATTATTCACTAAACAGGTAGCAATAAGAAAACTTCAACATAGATCTCTATGTAAAATAATATTTACAATGTTTTTGATATTTGTCCAAGTTTTTATTGCAATTATGAAACAATCTGTGATTTTCGATGTTAAAGTGGAGTATTTTTATTATTCACTAAACAGGTAGCTTGAAGAAAACTTCAACATTTAAAATCTGTATGTAAAATAATATTTACAATGTTTTTGATATTTGTCCAAATTTTTAATTGCAATTATGAAACCATCTGTGATTTTTCTATGTAAAAGTAGAGTATTTTATTATTCAAGAAAACTTCAACATATATCTGTATGGAAAACAATATTTACAATGTTTTTTTTTTAATATTTGTCCAAGTTTTTATTGCACAGTTATGAAACAATCTGTGATTTTATCAAGAGCACAAAATAGGAAAATAGTTCAAAAACTATTTTTTTTTAGAAAGATTATTATGAAAAAAACTGTGATTTTAAGTAGTAAGATTACAAAAATGACAAATATTGTGTCATATTATTGTAATGAAACTGAATGATGTTAGAAATTTAAGTTAGCCTTTTAAATAATAAATATTTTCTTCTATCGATATTTTTATTTCTTAGTCCCCGCACTATGCGAGTGATATTCGTAGGTGTGCTTCGTGGAATAGGAAAATAATTATTTTTAATTTTTATTTGAAGCCCACCTACGGGTGTGCTAAGTGGAATACTTTAGGTGGGCTTCGTCTGGGTGTGCTTCGTTTGGGTGTGCTTCCTGGAATACCTCCTTGCAGAACTGGAAGAATAACGCCGTCGTTTTCGTAATTCACGCTCCAACTTTCTCAATATGCGTTCACTATCCTTATTCCTATGTTTCCGTTTTCTTCCCATGTTTAAAGCTTATAATCACTAAAACTAAACACTACCAAGAACTGTGAAGTTTATTACTATAAACACACGAATGGATATAAATATTAGCACAAACTATTTGACGGGTAACGGCCGGTACTGCACGAAAACAGATAATGAGAATAAAATGGCGTGTGACCGGCGAGATCGGGACGAACATGAGTGAATGAATGATTTGTTTCAATCAAAAAATTACTTTAAAATTTTTAGATTCTTATTATTTTCTCTAAAATATTCGTGGTAATGGCCGAGAAATACGAAACAGTACTACAAGTAAATATTAATCGCGAGAATTGAGCAGCGTAAGCATAATGAATATTATGAACCTTTCTTCGTAGACGTTCTCGAATAGATTTTGTTGCTGATTTGAACTGAAAAATACAATCGTAAATAAAACATTACCAGCTGCTAATGTTCTCACTGCTAGAAAACAGGTTTTTTCTCTATGGGAGGGTGAAGAAGGGGTTCACAGTCTTAGACAAGAGACGATCGGTTTCAAGATGTTTATGTAGCTCATCTACCTATATATTGTTAGCTCTCTGAACCGACCGACCTCTCTGATTCGACCCAGTCTGTTTTTTCCTGTCAGAAAACCCGCCATTTTCAACTAATGTTGCCATTATAAAAATGTTTTACAGATTAATTCGTATTTAAAAATCGAACACTAAATAGTGAATGCCATTATTCTATCTTAGCTTAGCTGATCTCTATGACAACTTTTTTTTTCTTTTTCATCTCGTCATACTGACGTTTGTTACACTTTGTTTCTTAGATCTTCATGTCTCCTCCATGGAAATATAGAATGACATTCTACTGGTTGCATATATCCTACTGTATCTACAGACTAAGCTTCCTACATAATTTAGGCCTGAAACCGGAACTGAATAGTAATAAAGCCCCCGGGTGCATGAAGGCTAATACTGCGAGCATATTCTGAATGTATCCTTTGCAGTAGTGCATTAATATCTAGTAGGCTATAAGCTTTACCAGAATACAATGTCCAATATGTAAGGTTTTATGAGGCCTTTATCTTATTGAAAATTTCATACCAATATGAATGGCCGTGGGAGTCCGGTGGAGGCAAGACGTGGCGGCGCTTGGGAGAGGCCTAAGTGCACCAATGGATGTCAATAGGAAACCGACTAGAAGCCAAATATAGGCACATAACAGACAACAGGTACATAATAGCCTGTAATTCCCGAAAGGTAGACATTGGTGTACCTACCTAATAGTACACCACATTTCGCCAATTATGTTAAAGTCTCATGTTATAGAGACTATAGGGAGCGTGCCTATTGCCATCAACCGGGTACAAAACCAGGGCCACAATTCTGCTATTACAATTGTGTCAGAATAGGCGATCATTGATTTCATAATGATCAAGTTCTGACAATTTTGGTAATCTCCCAACTAGCAATTTTCTCTTGTAGATGTGCTGATTTAAGAACTAAGGTGTTACAACTGACTTACATGTGTCTTGACTATGACAGAACATCTTATAAAAGCATGATTCAAGACGTTTTGTACTTAAAGAGTACTAACACTTAGTACGTGCTCTTATAGATGTATATAAAGAATCGTTGTAACACATCTATCAGTACAGTTGTCTTACAAGCGCATTTTTACAGAGCAATTGCTCTTGAATATTATTTACACTTAAAAAAGCATCTTAAAAGTACATTCTTTCTTAGTAGAGTCTGCATTGAGTGGTTTATAACACTTATGATCTTAATAAACTTTTGCATAAAACTACTATGAAACCAACTCGTTCTAAGTGTAAATTGTCTTCTCTGAGTCAAATTAAAGAGAAAGCGAATAATAGTAGAGCTCTATCAGACTATTTGGTCTTATGGAAGACTTGTGAACACTTTACTAAGAATGTCGGCCATTATATTCATGTAAACAACGCTAAGTGTTTGTAACACTAACAGTTAACTATGGAGTTTGAAAAATGGAAACATGGACATAAAAATGGACATATAATATACTGATGCATATTTGTCTCATCTAATATTACACCTACCACAAAATGGTAATTTGTAAGCCATAGTTTTAAAAGGAACCCTAAATTTATTAAATGGCTGCAAGTAGTTCTTTTATGTAAGAGCTCAATAAGTTCAAAAGGCTTAAAATTAACTTAAGTAGTGTGAAAGAAGACATTTTAGTATTAAAGTTATCTTAGAGAAGAGTAATTGGTCTTATAAATCTCTAATGGCGTCAGTTTTTATTTTTATAATAAGTTAATATGTTTTTACTAATATTCTAAATACATAATTAAGTGGGCCTGTGAAAAAATTCTACTTTATTCCACAAAACATTCGAAGAAATGTACACCGCAAGTCATTTAAGTTCATAGACACATAATTATCAAGCAAATGAACTAAATGGTTACAAGAAATAAAAATACTACTAATACAAATAATACTTCCACAAGTTGACAGTTAAACTTGTTTTTTTTTTATTTCAACAGCACTCGCGCACACACTTTCGGTTGTTGTGATAAATATTCCGTTATTGAGCTTCCAGAGAGCAATATAAGGGGAATTACACTTGCAAGTGCAGTCCTAAGAGTGCTCTAAGTCTATTTTCCCTCAAACCATGCTGTTATAAGACCATCATAAGTTATTTTGGTCTTACAACAGCAGTAACAAGATTATTGTTAGTGTAAAGTAATCTTCAATAAGAACGTTATTAGTTGACTGTAAGTGAGAATTCTCTTATAAAGTGCGCCTAAATCGACACTTACAGTTGTCTGTAAGTATGCTAAAAGAGTAAAAATTATTGGTCTTAGGACACTTGTAAGTTAAAATTTTGCTAGTTGGGGCTCTACTATTATAATGGCGTCATTATGACTTCTCAATGAACAATCACTGACACTCCATTGAAAGAAATGTCATTGAATATTAATCACGTACATGAAATCTGGCATTAATAAATTTTCCGATTTAGTAGTAGATTTCGAAAACCATTTGTACTAATGGTTTTATAATAATGGCAATATGAAATGCCATTAAAACACAATTTTATCACGAGACCATCGACCGACCAATGATCGACCATAGTGAATTTAGCAGATTACGAACTTGAAGCAAACAAACAATGGGATGGGAATGGAATCGTGTTGGAGTGACGAATTTATTAAAATAGCAGAATTAGGCCCCAGATTCCGTGGTTGCTGCGGAGAAATGCCTGATAGAAGAAACCCCATGACAAATTGCCCGACCCGCGAATCGAAGCCGAGACCTCATGATTGCGATCTCTAGACCCAACAGGCAGTCAAATGCCCTCATGGACATTTCTTTCCGAGTCATGGATGTTTAAATGTATAATAAGTATGTATTTACAAACAAATAAGGTATATAATAATATGTAGTTTATCAACTATATGGTGTCCACGACACAAGCCTTGTTTAGTGTGCCACTAGATGGCGCTGTGTGTTAATGTCCAGCGATATTTATTTATTTATTTAAATAAAGATAACATTTTAATAACAAAATAGTATCCGTTGTTTCTCTAAAGCACATTTTACTTTTGTAAACCAAGTCACCGCTATTTAACTACAACAAAATACCTGTATTAGCCGACTTTACCAAAGTACCCTCCATGTTTCAGCACAGTTGTAAGTACTACCATATTGTACCTACTCCATTGTATTCAGACAAAACACGTTGAAAAGGACAAGAGATTATCCCGAACAAACAATCGACGTTTTTATATAAAAACCTTTCTGAAAAATATATTTACGAAACTAAGAGAGGTATTCTGAAATTAATTTGGGTTCTACATTATATAGTGGACAAGTAGACATGTACTTAATATTCGCTTCGTTATTTTATGGGCTGTGTACACCCTGTTTTAGTATGCACTATACAGGGTGTATTTCACCTCATCACAAAACCGTTAACCAAGCATTCTGTATATCAATCTTAGTAACTTTACGCAAAAAATATTGCTGGGAAACAACTTTTTTTTTTGAGGTTATAAATCATGTTTTGTGGTATAACTCAATGTAACACACTCAAAACATTGTGCGGATGGATGGATTGAATAGTACGGGGGTCGTAGAGATATTTAAAGTAAAAATCATGCGATAAAAAGTGGTATTTAAAAAAAACCTTGTCAAAATCTTGCAACTTTGACCCCCAATATCTCCGTAACTAGAAGGTTCCCAGATATAGTGTAGAACAAAAAAATGATCAGAATGACGAGTAGAACAAGTGCCTTTCGTATTCGTTAAGAGGTGTTTTACACCCTTTATTTTATGCTTAGGTCGTGTGTAACTAGCTTTATGATAAACGTAAAATTATGGCCGTGTGATTTTATTGTGCAAGCAATTTAACGTTTATGATTATGGTAAAAGCTTGGGGTTTTGATGTGACAACATGTGCTGAAAATTAGAATTTTAATTATTATAACTAACATTTAAATAAAATTACCTACATTCCCTCTCATTGAGAGGAGGCCGTGTCCCAGCAGTGGGAACATTATAGGCTGATGATGATGATGATGACCTACATTTATTCAGTGGCATAAACAGATCAAAGCTAACACAACACAATTTAACTAACACAATTATACATAATTGTTGGTGGAATTATTCATCGATGTGAATGTCTTAACTTGAACAAAATTCAATCGTTTTAAATTCTCATATCCATGGACCTAAAAAAAAAGGCGGACGTAACTTCATCAAGAAAAAATTGAAGCATCACAATGGCGGCTGCGTAACTATGTGTGCGTGTGTAAAGGGATGCCAGATGATGAAAAATTACCCATTTTTAAACAATATTTCAATAAGATTTCCCTTGCACTTGGTCAACAAGGTAGAAGTTTTTGTGACAAATATTGTTTATTACGATTTATTACGCAAAATAACAAGCGGGCACACGTAGCATCGTTCAAAACGTAATGGCCGACGGCAGACTTACTATGGTGTGAATGTGTGCGTGCGCACCTGTCAGCATTAGTGCACTGACTTACTATGGGTGCTTCAGTTATTGTTAAAGAAGACGGCGTCCGCCTTTTTTTTAGGTCCATGCTCATATCAAACAACTGACCTAAATGAATTGCTTACGTAAAATCTTCTTAGATCAAATTCAATAAAGCGCTACAAATCTCGTTATCCTTGAACATTGTCACGACGTCACAAAAATGTACCTAGTTACCATGGCAACAATACAAATCCCCCTTACAAACAGTTTCCTATGGTGCTGAACCATCAATTACCGTCACCCTGTCCCTTTGTGCAATTTTCTTTGCATTAAAGCATCCCCTTGCAAATTCACACCCATTTATTACACGCAACAAAACTATCGTCGCTTGCTTGTCTTATCTATGGTAACACTGTGGTGTTGCTAGCTTTATTTTATGGAGAACAGGGGACGTTTTTTGTTTAAGCTCTGTCTACATGAAGGAACTGTTGATTATATCTTTAATATTGCGGAATGTTACTAGAGAAAAATAGAAGGTTTTTTCATGATGAAAATTCAGCCTTAAAATTAAAACTGATACCTACAGTATGTCCACTCATTTAAAACACGTTAAAAGTATTCCACTTCAAAATTCATGTGAGTAATTAAAAACCGTGTTCACGGTTTGTCGTTGGACAGAAACGAAAAAAGAGTAAAACGTTTACATTAATTGAATTTAACAAAAGCACAGTTGCCGGTTTGTTATATTATTTCATATAAAACTGGGGCTAACTTTTGCACATTTATGTTGGAAACTTTTTTAAATAAAATGTCCTCGTGTTGTGTTCAGCAGTTCACTCATTCACTCGAACGTTACCTTTTTATACGGACACACATTTTGGTCAAACACACACATAGCCCTTTGTCACATGGGTTAAATAAAAGAGTAAATGTGTGAACGAAACTTTTGCATAAAAATGTGAGCGAAAGAATTTTTGCGTTAGTATGAGTGTCAAAGTGACCACTTACATCTGCGTCACACTTTACATATATTTTTTCATGCACACACACACAGGCACGATGCATCCACATGAACATTAGATACGTGGTGCGGACACAGGACGGTTAGTTATCTCCTATTGATCTGGTCCAATTAAGTACACGGACGCCCTGGGGAGCAGTGCTCGTACCGGCAGCTGGTCTTACGTCCACGGTATATACCCAATACCTACGTATCGGTTGCTGCCGTGTCGTAATTTTGCTGATGGTGTAGGTAACAGCACAATTCCCGACGATCGTGTCCGGACGGAGATTGCGCAGGACTTAAACTATTGTGCTAAATACTCATTGTCTTGATGCTGACGCGGCCGTAAATATTGGTAGAACTGTTTTGATTGGGAAATGGACAGAATAGTTTGCAATTTAATTGTAGAAAATACATAAATGTTAAGGAACATGTTGGGGAGACCATATAAATCTCTATATACTACCTGTATGAAAGGTCACTTCAAGGAAATTCCAGATACAAACATAACCGATGCATGTAGTTCGTTCAAAATTCCTGGAAAACTTTCAATGGACTGCTATATCAAAGCTTCCATTCAGTTTCAATGTGTATAAACCTCAATAGGTTCTCAATCTTAAGCACAAAACTAATACAAAATTATAGTTTAAGAAATATTAATTTCCCTTATCACAAAAGTTTTTTCGATAATTTTACCTCATACAAGTAACGCACGTTTAGATACTATAATTTTCTCAGTCAACATCTGAAAGAAGGGTTAAATACTACAAAACTCTGGACTGTAGATATGTACTAGTACCAAGTTCATTGACGGTCGAACCGTTTTCAACCTTATCACATAGAGCATAAGGTTGAAAAGTGGTACAATCAGTTCAAAAAATCACATAAAAATGTTAATCTAGAAAATAGCGCCATGCAATTGATTTAGATGCTCAGTGACAGCTCAGTATAGTTTGTTAACGAGAAACATACTAAATTGCACGAATTAAATCGAAATTTCAAAAATCAAAGTATTTATTTCAATTGGGCCAGTTACGGGCACTTTTGAATTGTCGAAACAAAAATGAACAATATGTAGCTACAGTCCCAGTCACAAGACATAAAAACTGTGAAAGTACTGTAATTGGCCATTCCCTAGCATAGATCTCTATGGAAAAGAACAGGCCAAGCGAACACTGCTTAAACTGCTTAAACTTGCACTGTTTAGTGTTTACCCCATAAATTGAAACAACAAACGGCCCGCAGCCAACAATGTCCAACTAACCACACAACGGTGTCCACAGTACCTCGTCTCGAATAACTACACAGGTAGACACTACCTACTACCGCTGCCTACCCCAGTTAAGGCCCTTATCGCGTTTTACTACACCCACGGGAAATGAGGGGGTTGGGCCGTTGGTCCATTCGTAACAGACTGAACATCGTATTGTTATCTAGTTAATCAAATTAGTGCTTGGTTTAGATAGCTGGGTGAGATGTAGTGTCTATTAATGGCGTTGGTAATCTCATGAGTTAAGTGTTTTTGAATCTGGAGGCGGGAATTGATATCCTTGTAAGAGTCTACAAGGGAAGGAAAGTCTAGGGATGTGTGAGGTTTAGGATTTTGGTGTGATTTTTGTGCAATATTTGTAACCACGTTCCCGAGAACAACTTCAGATTTCGACGAAAGATTGCAATGTAGGGCTATACGGGCCAAAAAATTGATCTACCTATCTATCTATCTACCTAGATTTCATATCTGGGAAAATTCCTTTTCTCTATATTCACCCGAGCAGAGCTGGGTCGTCCAGGTACTAATGACTTAGTCAACAAGAAGCTTACCTTATCATTTTTATAATTGACATAATCTTTTTAAAACTTATATAATGATAAAATAAAAAATTACGTTCATCATCAAATATGATGTGTCAAAACAATCTACATACACAGGTACGGACACAAATGAATTAATGGCACTGCCACCGAAGCAATCTCTCCGCCAATTCACGCATCTACATTTGGGCAATTCACACAGACACATTCGGGCAATTAACGGGCACACGCATCTCATATGCGATGCGAGTCACGTAAGCTGATGGCATGTAACGCACTTCAGTACTTACCACTGCATTATAGGGCTTACCAATGAGTTTACCCTTGGGAACATTAAACTTAGGCAGAATATACTGTGATGTTTCGATAAAAAATAATGAGAATGTAGAAATATGAAAGAAAAAGTATTTCATGTTTCGGGTTAACGTTTTCATATAACTGCGTCATCATTTTGATCGTTATTTTTAAGCCTCTGCTGAAAATAACGACCGTTCTGTATAACCCCCACAAATGAATATTTGATGCAATTCTAACTTTACTACGACGAATAATATTTCAAGTATCAACATTTTTTTTGATCGGATTGTCATTTTTTTCAGACGGCGAGTTGTATTCGGGTACTGTCGCAGACTTCAGTGGCATGGAGCCGATCATCTATCGAGAACCATTACAAACGGAGCCGTATGATTCAATGACGCTCAATGGTAAGCATTTCTTTACAAGTTTTATATTATTAATGCACATTAAAGCCTTACAAATCATTATGATCAGCTCCTAAACGTCAGATTACAATCAAATAGAAGCAAACAATAAATATAATGGCAACACCACACAAGCTTTGTTTACAATATGTATTTACATATCCACGGGCGATTGACTCTCAATATGACTGTCAAACAGACATCCGCCATTATAATTGAATTCAGAAGCGCGGGAACTCCTTGTCACTCGCGTGACGTTTGACGTGTCAACAATTGCTAAATCCGATTAAGATCGTATTAGAAATTATCGACTGATCAGCGATAGGGTTACATCACTTGGCGTAATTGGGTGTTAAAATTCACTTTGTGACAGAATATCGTTTGACTTTAGTGATGTAGTCTAATAGTGGTGTATTTGTTATTCACAGCTCCGGACTTCGTGAATTCTTTGGTACACGGAAACTTCGTGTACTTCTTCTTTAGAGAAACAGCTGTTGAATACATCAATTGCGGGAAGGTAAGATAGTTTTTCTTTCTCAATTCTCCTAATTTTCTTAACAAATGGTTTGATTCCTAAAAAAGCTAGAAGAAACAGTAACAATATATAAATATTCCATTTTGTCGTCCAACTTCTATAGAAATGCTTTTCTCTTTCATAAGTTCTAGATTAGCCAAATCTTCAAATTAGCCTATTCCCCATACTGCACTCTGATGGGCCATATTCCGACCTATTATCACCCCTACTAGTTTCATTAAAGATCTCTTATTGATGAACCCATTCGTTCCAACACGGAATGCTCTAGTCGAGCGTGTTCTACTGCACTACGAGTAGTAATTCACTCGCGGCGTGACACGGTACGTTTCCCCGTCCTCACGGCGTGACACGTCTACAATTCATTGCTTACATGCGGTTTTACTGTAGCGCTTGCAGGTAGTCGTGAATTAGATTGCAGGTGCTGTTGTAATTGAATGAAATAGGCCATTCATTTATAATATTTTCGGTATCTTGAATGGTACTATGCTAAACATATTGTAGTGTGTGAGATTCGAAACAAACAAAAAGCATTTATTCTTTACTTCTTGAATGTAATAAATTAAACGTCTTCCATCTTTATTCGTCGTCCGTCGTATTCCCTATCATCCTGATCCTCCGCGCATCCGTCTTGACACATAAAGTATTGTCACTCCATCGTCTTATATTCCCTCATTCAATCAGTGTTGCCACTTTACTCACCTTACATTCCCACATGTACTACTAACTTTACGCCCCGAATTTATTCAAACTGTGTTGAGAATCCCCTCTTAGGAAGACTTTTTTTTACACATCACCTACAAATGATTTCCAAGTATAATATTCAACTCGGTAAAATCTACAGATAAGCGCAGTGCAGTGTAAGCGTTGGAACTTAGGGCCCGCACATGATCACCAACCCAATCTTGTTTTGAAAGCCTGATCTTCTCCTCAAGAAAACCCATCCGATACTTACTCGTGTGACTATGGCCTCACACAGTTCTAGCGACTGCAGATCAATTCTAGCTAGGTTCCAGATAAAATATGCTTTATTTTATTACATCATTTTAAAGCCCATTTACAAAATATAACTCATCGTCGTGAATAAGTAAACTCTTATCTTCATAATTCAGGCGGTGTACTCTCGCGTTGCGCGAGTCTGTCGGGACGACCGCGGTGGACCTCACCGCTTCAAGCAGCGCTGGACGTCCTTCCTCAAGTCCCGGCTCAACTGCTCCGTCGCAGGAGACTTCCCCTTCTACTTCAATGAGATACGTAAGTATACTAGTGTTTGTTATAACTTTGCTAACGAAATAAAAGAAAGCAAATATGTAAAACATGTGTAAAACCATATTTTTTTGAGAGGGCAATAAATACTGGGCAGGTATTTTAACCGTTGTTACAACAGGAACACGGTCGTAGGTGACCGTCCTTGATATTCAAAGCGAGGATAGTCTAAATAAAATAAATAAATATTGCTGGACATTACACACAGCACCGTCTAATGCCACACTAAGCAAGGCTTGTGTCGTGGTCACCAGACAGTTGATATACTACATGTATACTTTTCGTTTGTAAATACATGCTCCTCCTCAGTCTCCTTCGAAGTTATTTTGTAACTCTACAACAGATAATTAACCAGCTCAAAAATTCACCAAGTATAAAGTGTGGCGTCATTAGCACTGAAGAAAAAAAACCCATCGCATGGTATGCTGTTGCGTCACGAAAAGCACCACGTCAATGATATCATCAGGCATGGTTAGGATGTTTGTCCAAACATGACATAAAATGACACTCCAAAAATTTCCTACGACGCAGAAAGCCAGAAACTCGGATGGTTTAACAACGGAGACAGTCCAAGTCATGCCCCTTTCTTAATCGAAGTTTAAGGACAAAAGTGTAGCTATAATGCACCCACATTTCGTTAGTTAACCTTTTTATATCTACTTCCAGAATCAACAACAGAACTAATAGAAGGAACGTACGGAGGTCTCAACGCGCAGTTGATCTACGGAACCTTCACGACTCCTCCCAACAGTATATCGGGCAGCGCCGTCTGCGCGTTCAGTATGCAGGATATCGCTGACACCTTCGAGGGAACCTTCAAGGAGCAGAATGCGATCAATTCTAATTGGTTACCTGTTAATAGTGCTAAAGTAAGTTCTATTCAGATGACGTGACGCTCTCTATTAGTCTTGTTTAAGAAACTAACAAGTCCATTTCAAACTTCACATTTTTCTATTTCTTTAGCCTGGGTAAGATTGTGAATTTGTGACCTTCCGTAATTCTGAGCAACACACCGATTTTATTTAACATAGCTTCAAAATCCTTCACATTGTTCGTACGATTTTATGTCTAAAAATATTACATTTTCTCAATAGGTACCGGAGCCACGCCCGGGCACTTGTAACAACGACTCCAGACAGCTGCCCGACCAGACGCTGAACTTTATAAAGACGCATGCGCTGATGGATGAGTCTGTGCCAGCCTTCTTCGGAGAGCCCATCGTTATTCGGACCAGTTTTCAGTAAGTTTCATAAAACTATACGTTTAGTTGATGAGTAATAACGTTGGTTCTAGAGTAAAAGTTAATGTTTTTTTTTTTTCCAGCTATAGATTTACGCAAATAGCAGTAGACCCACAAGTGAAGACTCCTGGAGGAAAAGCGTATGATGTCTTATTCATTGGCACAGGTGAGTTACAACATACATCTTGATAGTGCGTTCGAAGACCACTTTCAGAAAAAATCCATCTACGATGTTTTGGAAAAAAATCTGTAATAAGTATTCAAAAGAAATCCTATTTAGTCAAAAACTAACTTATGGTCTTCTTCAACAGACAACGGCAAAATCATTAAAGCCATCAACGCAGTCTCCTACGACTCGAACAAGCGCGCAGTTCCTGTGGTCATCGAGGAGCTACAGGCATTCGCAGCCGGCTCACCAGTGAGAGCCCTGAGGGTCGCGAGAGCTGGTCGTGATGCAGCCAGGCTTATTGCTGTCTCAGACAGACAAGTTTTGAGTCTGAGACTGCATCGGTGTTCCAGTGATAAGATCAGTTCTTGCTCGTAAGTGTGAATTTGAATTTCCTTTTGGACTTAATCATCTTTCTGTCCCGTTTGCTCAAATTGTTTTAATTGTATGGTGTTTTAAAATGGCAATACGTCACCTTAATTACTTTATGAAAGGAGGATAACCCAATAGCTCTCTTTTAAAAAAAAAAAAAATATTTCTTCAAAAAAACAAGTAACGAAATTCAAGAACAAGTACTTAAGTTTTATAATTATTTCGTTTCAGCGAATGTGTGGCGTTACAAGACCCGTACTGTGCGTGGGACAAGCAAGCGGGTCGGTGTCGCGCCTTCTCTCACGGCGTCAGTCGGTGGCTCGACGAGAACTCCTTCTACCAGAGCGTCAGCACCGGCAGCCACACTGCCTGCCCTCACAGTAAGTACTGATAGCAGTGAAACTATCTATAGTTAAAATATAACGGAGAGCTCGATAGAGACCACGAAACTACAAGTAGAAATGAATTTAGAAGAGAATAGAATGAAATGAAAAACAACATCTCAATAAATACCATTATTTCCCTAGGTAAAGATGCTGGCGCAGTAGGTGGTCTCAGTTCAGGTCTATACGATGATGCCAGAGGTGAGACAAAAGGAGAAGTCATCAACATCGTGCAAGACAAGGACGGAAAAGGAGGAGGTGGAGGTAACGAAGGTACTTTTAATATCATGTTTCATTATTTGAAGAACATCCCATTTCATCACATTCTGAAACATTATCAGCACCATCGACAAGATCCGAATTACAACAAATTCTTTTCTTTTTAGGTCCTGAAGTTCTAGCAGCAGACCCTCCGCCGGCTGCGTACTCAGTAGAAACCTTAGCACTAGCAGTAGCTGCAGGTGCTTTAGCTGCATTAGGAGCAGGGTTCGCAGCCGGCTACATCTGCGGCAGAAGATGCAAGAAGGACGATGACGACAATATGCCTTACCCTGATACAGAGTATGAGTATTTTGAACAAAGGCAGAATATTAATAGGTTTGTATTTTGTTTAGGGTTAGAATGAAATGTGTAATTTGTGACTAACAAACAACCATTTAATGTAAACTAACACCAGACATCAACATACATTCTTAACAAATAACAAAATATTAGTGTTCTGTACTGTTGGAGGTTCACAATAGAAATTCCAATATTTATGAATAACGTCTTTACAGAATCCAAGCAGAGCCCAAGCTTCTTCAGCAAGTAGAGGAAGTGACGTACGCGGAGCCGGTGCTGGCGCCGCAGCCCAAGCCCGCCTCCCCCCGCGCCACCCTCCGCAAGCACCCCCCCTACCACCCGCACCACGAGACTCTGTTCCAGTTCCAACCTGACGCCTACCGTCGCGATAACTTCGGAACTCTTCGCTCGCATCAGGTCAATGTCAGTTATTCTCTTTTTTATTCTCTTGCATGGCTTGCTGTGATCGTTTTTACAGGTATGAGTAAACATAGCCGTAAAAGTTTTCAACACATGAGAAGAACAGTTAACTTATTATCCGGAGTAAACAGATAAGACTTGACACATTTACGATTATTTGTTCAATGATTCTGGGTGTAATTTTCGTCGTTTCTTTTCATACCTGTATGAAGATTCAGCGATTTGCATGACTTTCCAATAACCACTGAAATAATACTTCTGTCTCTATGCGCATTAAACCCTTTTTCCAATATTAATGTTAGTAACTACTAGTAGAACAGTCGAATAAAACAAAGTAAGTTTTATATTGAACTTATTTCATCGCCTTGCTGTTTTCAATCATCAAACTCATCTATCACTTTGCATGTTTCATCATAATTCATAGTGTCATAACCTTCTCTTCAATCATTTGTTATGTTTCATTAAATCACTTACTAATCTGTTAATCAAATTAATCAATCATTTCGTTTCCATGGCCTAACCATTGAGGTTGAAAATGTTCGTGAGATTATAATAAATAATGATATCATCTACGTATACAAAGTAATATTTTGTAGAAAAAATCTTAATATATCTCAAATTATCTAAATACCAGTTGAGTCAATCATTAAAAAAGGGTTCATACTAAGTTTTAAATATTATTACACAAGTCTCCAGTTTGTAATTTAATGTTTAAGAGAAAATCTCACGTTCATTACAATCTGATAATAACCAATCATTCGTTCCACTAACTCACGCACGCTTATTCACCTAGGCATGTCAGTTAACACAGGAATATTCGGACCGCAGGGCGATGGGTACCGGCGGGGCAACGACAATGGCTTCTCGACCACGCGCTCAGTGAAGAAGGTGTACCTCTGAGAAACAAGCGGGGCGGACTCGCGCGACCAAATGCATCATCATAAACATAATACGCACCATCACCATACATTGGGTGAGTTCAAGATTTTATGTAATTTTAAACCTTATGTTTATTTTTTATTAAAAGAATGTTTAGCTTGACATTCGTTTGATGAGTCAGGATATTATTTATGGAGATTAAGCCGAACGCAAAATACCCGCTTTTTGACGTGGAGGACACCAGCCCGTTATACAGTACAATTTATTAAGGAGATTAGGGAACTCCATTCAAAGGGACTTTGAACCATAAGTGAGACATATTCCGTATGTTGCAGTGTCGCAGCGCAGCAGCGGCTCGGCGTCGCTGTCGGCGAGCGGCGGCGGGTCGTCGTCGTCGCCGTCGCCGCCGTCGTCGTCGCCGTCGCCGTCGGGCGAGCGGCCGCCCACGCCGCCGCCGCCCGCGCCGCAGCCCTGCGCGTACATCTACCGCAACTAGCGCGCCGCCCCGCTACCCGCACCGCACGACAGACGTGAACTATACGTGATAAAGACACCACTCTATACCTACGCGCACGTGACGTCACCCGCGAACGTGATCGAGACATTCCAAAATTAAACGACATTGTTATTCGAATCGTATTCGACTGAGTGACGTTCGATCGAACGCGTTTTGTTATTGCCGACGATTATGACCCTGTAGTGAGTTACTGTGGATACGACGTCGTATTTTACCTGTATTATACGTTGGAACTGTTAAGCGTTTATCGGAAACGCACTTTCGGAATGGCTGAATTCTAAATGATTTGTAACTTGATAGATTAGATAATGTAATATGTTTAAATGTGGATTGTTAAAACAAATGCGAACACAAAACATTCTTCCATGAAAATAAATATATACGTACTGGTGATTATCCACAATCTAAAGTGATCGTATCTATGGTCAGAGAATGTGAGACAAAAAAATATGTATTTTTTTTAAAAGACGGAACAATATTATCGATTGATGTATGTAAGATGAATAATGTAACAAATTGTAGATTGTTTAGAATATACATAGTTTACAAATAATGTAGGAGAAAATATAAGTTTTTGTTGGTAACATGTTAACGAATAGTTAATTTAAAACTGTGATTGTCATTGCAGGTTTTTCAACACTGTTCAATCAGCATTGTTGTCAACAAAATGGAAGAGTTGCAATGGAGTCACAAACGCTTTTTTTACATAAACTACTATTTTAAGCATAACGTCATTAAATATAGGGAGGGTTCTCTTATTCTAAAGTTTAGCGTTACTATAACTCGACAACATTAGTGTCAACACCACGATGATCATCTAATGATAGAGACGTCAAAATCTTTTTATTCAACTTCAAAAAATGTGCGGTGTTGTGTAATGTTACCGAGCTATACCTAGTTTAAACGATGATTATAACATTATAGTTGAACAATGACATTATGAACCACAAAATATGATATAAATTATATTTACCATGTATAAAAATGATATGTAAAGTTCTGATACTTATTCATTCATTAAAAAGTGCTTCTTATGGGTGTATTTAGATTACTAGGAGATCGTTTTGATAATTATTGGATAATGTTATAGATTTAGCTATTATGTATACATAGATACATATTATAATAGTTAAGGCGGCACTGTGATGCCACATTGCCAATGTAGATTGTTGGTGCGCCATTGTATAGTTACAACCCGTAACTGTGATCATTGTGTACATACATTCTGTGACACAAACGACGTCTCCTTTTGTCTACTGTTGTTTCTATAAATTAAACTTTTCAGAAATGTGGGCCAAAACGTTTGTAAAAATCCTTTTTCGAAAGACGTTCCTGTTGCTAATTTTGTAATAACCGAGGGACTAGAATTTTCTCGTTGAATAATATCGCTTTCTGAATTATTTTGTAAACTAGCTAGCAGTTACTTTGAACCCGAGATTGTATAATAAATAGTGTTCAGACTCATCTTCGCTCATTGTTGACAATTGAATGTGTGTAAAGAAAATGTCAATTCTATTTGTAATGACTTAGTGCCTAAGTGTGTGCGACAGGATTGTAATTTGTACATTACAATGATTCAGTTTTTCTGTTGGACTGATGTTAGTGCGCCTTTAGAGTAGCGATTACAGTAGACAAGACGTAATCAAACACGATAGAGACTGCCTCAGAACTCTGGTGAGATCTCCCAAACTGCGCAACAAACAATAAACAACTGTAATATAACTTAGAATCCACATAAAATCTTTGATGCCCCTAACTGGAGATTTAACACTTGTCAGAGTTATTTGGCAGTAAACAGAACATAATTTTTATACGCCATAATAATAAAAAAAGGCATTCTCGACATTGCCTTCATAATACTCATGTTTAATTTCTTTTTTTATATAATACCAAAGATGCCATGATTTTAATGTAAATTATTTATTTATAGTAGTGATTGCTAATAACATTTATTACTTAATCAAGTTGTTATTTTATATGAATATAACTGCCAATTTATATACTTATTTTATATAACTAACCAAAGCAACGCACAGTTTATTTTTTAAATTAATTAATCCATACGAAATGTAGATGCTTTAACATGGCAGAAATGTTTGGAAATTGTATATGTGCAGACCGCGAAAATGGCAAACAAATTGTAATATTTAAACGTTAAGCTTGCAGTCCTTAGTCATGTAGTATCTAAAGAGTATTTATCATGTTACAGATTTAATGTTATGGTGTCTTAAGAGTTGATTGTATTTATGGTCCGTTCGTTATAAATTGGCCCTCTAGCGACGCGCTCTATATGAAGTCGTCGAGTAATACCTGGGGTTGCCACTCAACCTAATTCATTAACTCGTGATTGCCATTTTCACAGTTTGTAATGCGGAAATTAATTAACACGTACATACGTAAGTGAGGCTAGTACTTGTAAATAGCAAGTTCTGTAATGTAATTAGTCTTGTCGAGTAAATAAATTAAGCGTTAGAGTATAAGCGCAAGAATTTTTGAAAGTGAATTGTTAAGAATTGTTTTTTGTATTACTTAAAAAATAATATTGATGAAATGTACAATAACCATTTCTACGTTTAAATTACTGAACCACCTTTTTATACTCGTAAAGTTAATTGTAATCATAAACATGCCTAGAAGTTTCTTTGTACTAAACGTAAAATATTGATTTATAATATATTGAGAATTATATAGATATGGTAACGTAGATTATAATAGACCGCTTAATTTTGTTTGAAACTCGAAGCCTTAGTGTTAGAAATTGAAGACTTTTATTGAAATAAAGAACTAAGTAACAGATTGGATTAAACAAAGATGATCCACAACTTTTATTAAAAAAAATATAATGTTAAGGTATAGCTCGTTACGTCACGTTACTCTCAAACTATCCATCACATAACTACTCTCTGTTATACATGTAAATACGAGGATTGAGTTCTGAAGCAAGGCGGAGAAGCGCCCTCGTTCACTGAGACGCGGTATGGAGTTTACGCGACACGCTACTCGTTAAGAATTTACAGAACGTTAAAGTATACCCTAATAAATTATATTCACTTTTAATGATATTGCCTTAGTGCAAAATTAGATATATGCCACGATACTCAGTGAACTGTAGGCCTCTACAGATAAGATAAATACGTTATGTTTCGCTGCGTGTGCAATATTTTTCTACTTGAAAAGTTATCTCGGAATTCTAATTTCAAAATTGTGTGATTAGAATTTTAAAATTAGAATTGTTGGCCGCAACGCATTTTTTGTTCTCTACGTAAAGAATTTCTTTATCACAAAATGTTAAGCAAAAATATTAGGTAGGTTTAGAATTAAGAAAATTGAAAATGTCGCTAATATTGATACAGCATTTAGAGCCGTTTACTATTATATTTTGACATAAAACCATTCGCTCCAAAACAAAATCTCCATTGAGCATTTTGTGATAAAGAGAAGCGGACGGTATATCATGAAGTAACTAATGGGAAGTGCCTAACTATATTACCTATTTGCACCTGTAGTTTACGGACCCGTTGATTCCCATGAACCGACCATTATCTCATTACCAGATTTATAAGCTTTACATTAAATTTAATCTATGTCTTGGCCACTATGCAAATGTCATCGGAAACAGGACATAGCTTAGAATTAAACAGTAACCTTCCAAGCTAAGTGATAGTGAGTTTCTAATAGTGTGCCTTTAGTATCGCATAGTTACCGCCCTTTAGAAACTCGAAGAAAGAATATTGGAATAGGTCTATCAATTTATTTTTGAACGTCATTACCAGTCATTACTTCGTACAATTTTACTAGTAGTCATAACGTATACGTCATCATTTACAGATAAATTCACTTATTACATTACCTGTTATTCCAATTCACTATTTCTATACCTGATGATAGTTTGGTAATCTATGATAAACCTATGATTAAAAATTACCTTTTTCATTCTCATAAACTCATACATGTTTTGTACTATCTTATGATTTGCTCTTAACTCCAGCGACATTAAAGATGTAGGCTCTGTCTTAAGTGTAATTTATGTTTTAGCCTTTGAACCATTGTTCCCAGGAGTGAACATGTGTTATACTTAAGCCAGAGTCGTATTTTAGTTTCTTTTAAGGCATAGGTTTAAGTAGGGGTTTTATAAATAATAATGCAAACGCAATTGCAGTGATAGAACTGTTACACCATATTCGCTGCCCGTATTTATAGAGTGCAATTTTTTTATAACTAGAGACAAATAGATTGTAAAACATTGATTTGCAAAATATGAAATAGTAAGCTCGAAGAAAGCCAGGTTTTATATTTTACTCTTCATTGTTTGAAATGTTATGATCATTTTCTCATTAAAATATTATTAATATTATGCTAAATATTTTAGCAAAGGATAAAATGTATTCCTTTTCTTTAGTAAATAAAATATTGAAACTCGATTTTTTTGCTTTTCTTTTTCAACTACCCTTCTATGTAAATGGCAATAGTTCAATGGTTCAAGTGCGGAGCAAGGGATCATCAGTTCGATCCCCACCGATTGAATTATAAAATCAACCGACTTCCTGCGAATTAGTAACGATAACGACGTGCCTACCTGACGTTCTGTCTATACTCTAACAGACGTTCTGCCTATACTATCACTGTACACACATAATCTTCGAACCTAGATGGCGCTGACGTCCTACACCTGTCGTCCTACACCATATAAGTACAAGCCATTATTTTGTTTTCGTACGGGTTTGACTTGCAGTTAGGGGCGCCGTAGAAATCTTGCCCAGGGCGCTGGTGGTGCTAAAACCGGCACTGCTTTAGACTCGCTTATAAGTCAACTCATCTTTCATGGGGTACTGTTTGAGATGCTATAATAAAAGCAGATCACCAAAATAAACTTTTCCAATAATAAACATTTTTACCAAAGTCGTAAGTCAATTCACCGAGAAGTTATTCAACCACAAAATATCTGTAATTTTGTTCAATATAACACTAGCTTCTGCCCGCGACTTCGTTCGCCTGAAGTTTTGATATCGCAACGCATCGCCTGCTCAACGGAAGCTTTTTTCCCGCTTGCAACATGTCTTATTGCTGCTCCGCTCCTATTGGTCATAGTGTGATGTTATATAACTTATAGCCTTCCTCGATAAATGGACTATCCAACGCAAAATTATTTTTTTGATTCGAGTCGGTAGTTCCTGAGATTAGCGCGATCAACCCAACAAACAAACAAAGTCTTCCTTCTGCTTTATAATATTATATCTTACTAGCTGACCCACGCAACTTCGTCTGCGTCACATAAGAGAGAAAAACGAAAGGAAAAAATATCCCCGTTTTTGCAACATTTTTCATTCCTGCTCCGCTCCTAATGGTCGTAGCGTGATGTTTTATAGCCTATAGCCTTCCTCGATAAATGGACTATCCAACACAAATACAAAGAATTTTTCAATTTGAACCAGTAGTTCCTGAGATTAGCGCGTTCAACCAAACAAACAAACAAACAAACTCTTCTGCTTTATAATATTAGTATAGATAATAGTTATAATATAAAAATGAATCGCAAAATGTGTTGGTAAGCGCACAAAATGTGTTGGTAAGCGCATAAGTCAACAACGCCTGAACCGATTTCACTAATTCTTTTTTTGTTGTGTTTACTAGTGTCAGGAGAAGGTTTATGTTTAAAAATGTAGTAGTAGGTAGGTAGTAGTAGGTAGGTAGTAGTAGGTAGGTAGTAGTAGGTAGGTAGTAGTAGGTAGGTAGTAATAGGTAGGTAGTAGTAGGTAGGTAGTAGTAGGTAGGTAGTAGTAGGTAGGTAGTAGTAGGTAGGTAGTACATTTGACGCAGACGAAGTTGCGTGGGTCAGCTAGTAGAAATATACAATATATATGTATATATAGTCTAGTATATTATAGTATAGATATGAAAACGGGTAATTATCACGAATTTTCCGTCCCTTTTTTGTTTTGCCGATCAACTAAAATAAACGCAATAATAAGTAAAGCTAATAGATTTAAACGTTTTTTTATTCCCGTTCTTCGCGTTCTTCCCCAGTCTTCTTCCCGTTCTTCCCATTCTTCCAGGTTTTCCCTGTATTTCCGTTCTTATTTATTTATTTATGTACACACAAAAAACTTCATAGGACATTACATTAACGATAGAAGAGCACAAAGGTACTGCTTATTTCATAAGAAATCTCTTCCAGCAGACCTGCGAGAGGAAAGTTGGATAAGAGATGTAGACACAGTGTGTAGAAAAGGCAAAACATAAAAAAAAATAATTTAAAACCCTTAAAGAAAAATATCTATATACAGGGTTATTTTTTGTTTATACTAAACCCGAAAAGGGGTCATTGTACTCATCATTTTGAACAACTTTTTCTATGGGACGAACCCTGAAATCGCGAAAAAAAAATCAGCTGTTCCCTACATTTATGTTCGCATAACTCGTCAAAATGTAGGGAACAGCTGATTTTTTTTTCGCGATTTCAGGGTTCGTCCCATAGAAAAAGTTGTTCAAAATGACGAGTACAATGACCCCTTTTCATGTTTAGTATAAACAAAAAATAAGGTTGTATATAAAAGAAAGTCGTGTTAGTTACACCATTTATAACTCGAGAACGGCT
Organism: Xestia c-nigrum; assembly: GCA_916618015.1. Lineage (NCBI taxonomy): Eukaryota > Metazoa > Arthropoda > Insecta > Lepidoptera > Noctuidae > Xestia > Xestia c-nigrum. Next base: position 9,108,028 of record OU745259.1, on the reverse strand, counting down.
GAACCGATTTGGCTGAAAATTGGTGGGGAGGTAGCTTAGAACCAGGAGAAGGACATAGGATACTTTATTTTTTTTATTTTTTTTTAATTATTTTCGTCGGTATGTAGTGGGTAGGTAGGGGTAGGTAGGTAGGTAGTAGTAGGTAGGTAGTAGTAGGTAGGTAGTAGTAGGTAGGTAGTAGTAGGTAGGTAGTAGTAGGTAGGTAGTAGTAGGTAGGTAGTAGTAGGTAGGTAGTAGTAGGTAGGTAGTAGTAGGTAGGTAGTAGTAGGTAGGTAGTAGTAGGTAGGTAGTAGTAGGTAGGTAGTAGTAGGTAGGTAGTAGTAGGTAGGTAGTAGTAGGTAGGTAGTAGTAGGTAGGTAGTAGTAGGTAGGTAGTAGTAGGTATGTAGTAGTAGGTAGGTAGTAGTAGTTATGTAGTAGTAGGTAGGTAGTAGTAGCTAGGTAGTAGGTAGTAGTAGATAGTTGTAGCTAGGTAGTAGGTAGTAGTAGGTAGGTAGTAGGTAGTACTAGGTAGGTAGTACTTTTGAAGCAGACGAAGTTGCGTGGGTCAGCTAGTAGCTATATAAAATAAAAGTAAATACAACTATACAAACACGTAAAAATAAATAATGATATTGTAAATACATATATACCTATTATATATGTCGCATCCTGGGTGGCCGAGATGCGAAGTATCGGGTCTTCTTTACGATCCGACATAGTTTCAAATAGATGTGGGCATTGACGTGGGCACTCGAACGAAAGATAATTTAAATTAAAATAACTTTATTCAACCAACGGTTTTACAATACGAGAAACAAACACGTGCGTTGGTACTGAGCGTCTGCCAAGGCTGTCGGAGCTCGACTGTCGCAACACTCCGTCCCTTCTACAGCCTTCACTGCATCCCCTCTACCGACGATCGTGTCCAAGCGCTAGGCGCTTGCGTTTCCGGTATTGTTAGTTCACAATACTAATTGATAGATGGCGCTGCTAGTTGCACTATGGCGCCTTCAATCCACGACACGGCCATCCCTGACTAGCACCCGTCCTCGGGTGTAGTACCTGTGGACAAAATACTCCGAGAGTAATCTCGCTCGGCTATCCAGAGTGATAAAAAATCCCAGTAGATGCTCATGCGGTAATAATCACACACATGTACACGCGACGTTACTCAGGAGCTGCGCTCGTTGCACCACCGCTGCTAGTACCGCCATTCAAATTCAGGTAGCCTTATGTCCTTACTTGAACCTCCTGGTATATGTCCTCGTGTGATGGTAACCCTGCAAACAAATACTCCACAACAGAAATTTGTTCCACTCGGTCACTCCTGACCACATCTTTAAGGAAACGCATAACTTGATAATAATTTTACAAAAAAAAAGTTATCAATAACAAAAGATTCCTCTAAGTCTCAATCATAATTACTCAGCTAAACTCAACTAAATCAACTTCGATCACATACAACGCTCATGGCCCGGCTGCCGCAGCAGCTAGTGACACTCATGCCACCCATTTCGTCATCACTTCATGTGATACGACCACACACATCACATAGAGTCTACGACTCCCAGGTCATTACAAGACCAAAACAACAATAGTCTCCATTGAGACCCAGGTCCCCGCCATACCACCAGCTGCCCATCGCCCCCTGAACAACTCACAAGTGAGTTGCAGTTACGACTACAGACAAGTGCGTACAGTGCGACCAAATAGCCATGGTATGTGTCTACTACTCGGTGGAGGTACTTTCATCACCGTTCTCTACGTTGAACTCATTAGGTACACTACTTAGAGGCATCTTTCGTATACGATCGTGAGCGTACTTGTACGTTCTATTACCATTCAAAGATTTCAAAAGATAGCGATCACCATCAAGTACGTCCACAACTTTAAAAGGTCCCTTATATTTAGGGTCTAACTTAGTCTGATTCCGTTCTTCATTTTGAATTTAAACTAAATCACCAACATCAAATTTTACCAACTTAGCTAACTCATCATTATGAAAATAAACACCAACATTATTCAATATCGACTGGTACGTGACCCGCTGGCATCTTTCTTAACCTACACTGTGCTTGTAGGCACGATCAAAATTCAAAACTTTCAGTTTATGATAATCATCATCATCACCATCGTCATCATCATCATCTACCTAGCATTCTCCCAATTATGTTGGGGTCGGCTTCCAGTACAACCGGATGCAGCCAAATACCAGTATTCTACACGGAGCGACTGCCTATCTGACCTCCACAACCCAGTTAATAATGGGTAATACCATTTGGTAAGACTGGTTGTCAGACGTTTTGGGCCACCGACTACTAACCTAGGCAAGCATGGCCCAACCCAAAGATCGGCCCCAGCGGCTGTTATTATTTAGTCACGAATTTATGACGATCATCGTCCAAAATCTCAATCACTAATTTAACAAGCAAGAGTAATTTCCAGGAACATTCAGTTCTAGAATCAAAATCAAACTTAAAACACTCACCAAAGTGCTTTACGGTTCCTGATGGGGGCTCGACAATGCAAAGGTCGACTCACTTCACCACCAGTACTGTAGCCACTGTACCAGCGCTGGCCTGCTGTGCAGCGACTGGCGATGTGGCCCAGCGTGCCACACTTGAAGCACACCAATGAGCTGTTGCTGGCCTGCGGGGTGCGGAGGCTGCCCAATGCCTGTAGCAGCCGGCACAAGCAACCACTTCTTGATGGCGATCGACTTAGTCCAAAAAAAACAGCCTGTGATAACACACTACGAACACGCATCGGAGTCGGTCTATCGGTATCGAATTCCGGCGACACTATCTTATTATTCACTGGCTATAGGTTCAAAGAGATTGTAAACGATACAAACTCTAAACGATACCAAGTCTTTGTCTTGTATTTCAAACAGTAACCGTCACTAATCACACTCGTCACTGATTGTCTTTAACACTAAAAACGACGTGTATCCCGGTTTTTCTATTACATGGTAAATAACACTTGTTTAGTGTCTGTTTACGAGCACCATGATCACTGATAAACTAAAGCTATTGCGGGTGGGTGTTTATAAGCACACTAATCGATCTACCCTCTTTCTTGTTGCACTCGGTACCCGACACACAAAACTCATCGCGATTATTTTTACCCGACTACGGCGAAGCCAAAAAGGAGGGTTTTTATGATTATGATTTTATTTTCAGCACTTTTTCGGTTTTTACACACTTGATAGGTACCGATTGTTATTGACACTTTATGCGCGACATACGCGGGGTATGATCTCATTAGCACGGTTTGATCTCAATTAAGATGTTGAGGAGCCATCACCGTCCGAAGTAAGTTCTCGTCCCATCGTGACGTCATCGCTGCATTTTCCGTATTTTCTTTAGCTCGAGTGAATCCCAATTCTGATGTCGCATCCTGGGTGGCCGAGATGCGAAGTATCGGGTCTTCTTTACGATCCGACATAGTTTCAAATAGATGTGGGCATTGACGTGGGCACTCGAACGAAAGATAATTTAAATTAAAATAACTTTATTCAACCAACGGTTTTACAATACGAGAAACAAACACGTGCGTTGGTACTGAGCGTCTGCCAAGGCTGTCGGAGCTCGACTGTCGCAACACTCCGTCCCTTCTACAGCCTTCACTGCATCCCCTCTACCGACGATCGTGTCCAAGCGCTAGGCGCTTGCGTTTCCGGTATTGTTAGTTCACAATACTAATTGATAGATGGCGCTGCTAGTTGCACTATGGCGCCTTCAATCCACGACATATATATATAGAATATTACAGCATAGAGGACAGGTAGTGCTCCTACTTGCTTTTTGAAAATAAATAGAGTTTTAGAGTCACGAATGTTAGGCGGAAGCGAGTTCCACAAACGTACTGCGTGAACGGAGAAGGAGTAAGAATATAATTCAGTTTTATGAGATGGGAAATTAAGATGATGTCTGAGGTGAGATCTGCACAGAGCATCAGGAGGACGGGTAAAGGAAAAGCGATCGCGTAGGTAACTTGGATATGTAGGGTTATGAAGGATGTTGTAGAGGAGACATAAAATCCGAGTGTTTCTGCGAAGACGGATAGGGAGCCACTTCAGTTCCTTGCGGAAGTGAGAGGCATGGTCATATTTTCTCAGACCAAACACAAAACGAATGCCAAGATTTGCCAAGGTTCTTCATGGTCTTCCCGTTTTCTCGGTCTTCCCTATCTTTCAATACTTCCCGGTCTTTTTCCCGTTCATCCCGGTCATCTTCCCTTTTTTTCTTCCCGGTCTTCCCGGTCTTCTTCCCGTTCTTCTTGGTATTCCTGGTTTTCCTGGTCTTGCCGTTCTTCTTCCCGATCTTCCCGGTGTTCGTCCCGGTCATCACGGCCTTCTTCCCGGTATTCTTCGCGGTCTTCCCGTTCTTCTTCCCGCTCTTTTCCCGGTCTTCTTCCCGTTCTTCCCGGTCTTCTTCAAGGTGCCACAAGAGAAGAGCACCTGGAAGGCTTTTAAACAGCAGTGGGACATTCGGGGTTACTAAAAAAGTATAAATGTCACCGTAAAATTGTCAAACACGTCAGATTGTAATCTCTCTAGCGATATTGTAAACTCTCGAAATATTGTCAACTGACTGAACACACGGAAGTATCTCTGCCCCAATAATCGGGACTTGGGGCAGCCCCGCGTTAGTTTAGTTAGGTTGATTTAAACCCTGCACTCGGAAATAGGAGCCGCGAAGCGGGGCTCCGTCGACTACGCTTTTTAGGGGAATATAAAGTGTTTTAAGATTAGGTTATATTAATCGATATTTCTCAGGAATGGTACATTATCTTTTCATGAGAGTGGTACCATTGGGCAAGGGGGACCCCTCCTTCCCTCCACACCGCGTGTGTTGACTACCATCGCATGCATTTCACGAAAAATAATACGTTTTATTGTTAGCAGTATGTTCGTTTGATAATATTTCGAGAGTTTACAATCTCTCTAGTTATTTTACAAACAAACAATTGACTGACAATCAATCAATCAATTGATTGACTGACTTTGTTTGAAAATTTTACGGTGACATATATAAGTATTTAAAGAACAAATGCCTAATGCGTCCAAATCATCAGCCTGTGGATGGACGACGCCACGAAGGCCGGCCTAAAAGAGGTGGCGCAATGTGAATGCTGCGTTCAGTTTCTCTTCGTTATATTCCAAGGCGGATTTTTTGCAATTAGTTGAGTGACGAGGTCCGAGCACCGTAGGTTAGGACGAGCAGGATAAAAACATCGATGAGTTTGGGCTTCAAGTAGATCTGCACATCTCCCGGCTTGACCAGTTGCATTATAGGACATCGCCTAGGGGAGGTTAGGTAGTCATACAGAAATAGGTGTACCTACCTAAAAAGATCGATCGATTTCAAATTATTTAAAAAAACAACTTTCATAGAGAGACCGCGTTCCATACGAATTAGGGTTCCATTTTCAGCATGAGTTTGACACTGACAGTGACATTCGTAAGTTGCATTGCAAGCAAGTGTTTCGCAGTTGTGCACATGTGAAGTATTTATTTATTTTTGTGGACATAAAATCAATTAGAAAAAATGGGAACTAATGTGTTAAGACACTTTGCTGTTAATTATAAAGATATAATTATAGATGAAGTCGCTTTGGAAGGGCTAGAAGGCATAGGAGTTGATCATTTATGGCGGCGACTAGAATATCGTTTATCTGCAGAGGTAACAGATAAAATGAAAGCACGATTTTGGGGATTTGTAGTGTATTGTGGCAGAATATCTGTTTATCAACTGCCAGAGCCCCTACCCAACGTAGAAATACTTGACAGATTCGAAATAGTCGACGAAGCAACCGGGCACCTGAAAGAGCCTGTAAGTTTTAATAATAAATTAATATTTAAGCTGTATAAACGATTACCAAATTATTGCTAGAAGTCTCTTGTTTTCTGTATCTATTATAGATAGGTTTATGATTATTTATGTCTCTTAAAAAACTAGTTAAGTACCTTTTATTTTTAAAAGACCACTGGCAGAACAACAACTCTCGAAGATTGATACTGCTTAACCGGACTATCCTGTGGTGGCCATGGCTTACTAACTAAAATATGACATTAAATAAACGATCATCACTAAATATGCACCATCCATCCACCATCAATCTCTTTATTTTTATTCGTTCACATTAACATCTTACATTATTATAACCACCTCCCTTAGTTGGCTGGTAAATAAAGTCTAAAGCATTCTATCTGCCTTAGTATTTGTAATGTTGCTACTAGTTCAGATGGCTATCCACTTTGTAACTCGGTCATTCTTCCAGGATGACTACCTAGATGGCCCATACGAATACAGTCCAGTTGAAGGTGAACACGGTTCCTGCAAATATTACCATACAAGACAACTAATACCTATAGCAGAACTGAAGGCAAAACCTTATGAGGTGGTAATGGCTGAATATGGGGACACCTTAGCTCTAGTAGCTGACAAGGAAGAAAGATGGCATGCCTTGGCTCCACATATGCCTACAAACTATTTGGCACAGATGACCACCATACATTATTGTTCTTTGGAGCTGATTGGCAGATCTAGGGGTAATGTAGGTATCTATTTCATTCATATATTTTTTTGATAGAGAATATGTGCTGCAGCAACCGGACTATAGTGAGAAAACTGAAGTTGTTGTGAAAGGTTGACTGGTAGAAAATGCCTATGGCATTAAGTTCACCCTCTGTACATTTGTGCTTGAAGTGTTAAACAAAAAAAATAATAAATAAAATATGAATTTTGGTTACCCTGTAGCATCAACCTTAAACCTATATTGTTACTTAATTCAAAAACCATAAACCATAAAATCTAATACCAATTTCAGGGACAATCAACAATTGGCTTAACAAACTTAACCAAAGTAATAAAGGATCCCAAGACTTTATTCTACAACAGAAAGTACCTTCGCAGCCTTGATCTCATAAGGACCTGCAACATGACTGAAGTAATTGCAGGCAAAGGGGTCAAGGCATTGCTAGTCAGGTTAAAACGGTTTTACACCCCCAGTGTGATGTCTATGCCCAAATCAGGTGTATTACGTGATGTCATAGAGTATTTGCTGCAGCAACCGGACTATAGTGAGAAAACTGAAGTTATTGTGAAGAAAGGCTTGATCTCGCAGAAGCAGAACAGAAGGTTGCAGAAGACTGTGAATATTTTTAATTTTGTAAGTATTTTTTAATTTTAGTTAAGTATGTAAAATACTGGTGTTCAGCTGTATCCAGTAAGAATGTAAGTTGTCAGCCGACCCCAATAAATTTGAGAAAAAGGGTAGGCATTATGTTACATTTTAATTAAATATTATTTTTCAAGTAATAATTCTTTCGGCAGTCATGAGTTAATTCTGTCGGCCTTTGCCCAACAGTAGGATGATGTAAGTTAATTATAATGGGTACATAATGAATTGGGGAAACCTACCCGAAATTCGAAAATTTATGTAAACTGTTAGAGTTTAGAGTTTTACATCTTTCCAGCCACCCGAACAAGCCGGTTTCCGAAAAGGCTTTAGCACCGTGGACCACATACATACGCTTCGGCAGATTATACAGAAGACCTCGATGAACCTGCTTAGCGTTTGTGGACTACGAAAAAGCCTTTGATTCGATCGAAACCTGGGCTGTACTGCAGTCTCTCCAACGGTGCCAAATTGACTATCGGTACATCGAGGTGTTGAAGTGTTTGTACAAAAACGCCACCATGTCAGTCCGACTTCAGGACCAAGCAACCTATCCTTCTGCAGCGAGGTGTAAGACAGGGAGACGTCATATCTCCGAAACTGTTCACCGCTGCACTGGAGGATGTCTTCAAAGTTCTGGACTGGAGAGGGCTAGGCATCAACGTCAATGGCGAGTACATCACTCACCTTCGGTTTGCCGACGATATTGTGGTCATGGCTAAGACCATGGAGGACCTCAGTACAATGCTCGATGACCTCATTAGAGCCTCCAAAAGAGTGGGTCTAAAATTGAACATGGACAAGACGAAGGTCATGTTGAATACCCATTTCTATCAAGATCGGAGACTCTACACTCGAAATTGTAGACGATTATGTATACCTAGGACAAACGGTTCAGTTAGGTAGGTCTAACTTCGAGAAAGAGGTCAATCGTCGAATCCGACTCGGCTGGGCAGCGTTCGGGAGGCTGCGCTGTATCTTCTCGTCCAACTTACCGCAGTGTCTTAAGACGAAAGACCAGTGTGTGTTGCCAGTGATTACATACGGGACCGAAACGTAGTCGCTCACAATGGGCCTTATCAAAAGGCTTAAAGTCACCCAAAGGGCAATGGAGAGGGCTATGCTCGGAGTTTCCTTGCGTGATCGAACCAGAAATGAAGACATCCGCAAGAGAACCAAGGTCACCGACGTAGCCCGAAGAATTGCAAAACTTAAGTGGCAGTGGGCAGGGCACAATGCTCGCAGAACGGATGGCCGATGGGGCCGAAAAGTTCTGGAGTGGCGACCGCGAACCGGAAGACGATGCGTTGGAAGACCTCCCACTAGGTGAAGGTTGCGGGAATCCGGTGGATGCGAGTAGCAAGGGACCGGTCAATGTGGCGACACTTGGGGGAGGCCTATGTCCAGCAGTGGACGTCTTTCGGCTGAGATGATGATGATGATGATCTTTCGCTTTCCACATAGAGTCACTGCACCCACACCCACTTATGAGTTGTTATGTTTATGACCCATGAAATAAGGGACAACCCCACTGTTTCTATATTTCTGAACTGAAGAATGTAATGTCAATTTTACAGGAAGAACGAACTGTACCACCAGAAGACAAAAACAAGAAATCAAAGACTGCCCTCAAAAGAAAATTCATCTACCTGTCATCCAAGGCTGACGAATCGTCGGAATCTGAGGAAGAAGCACAAGAACCAACCCTTGAGTGCCAGTACAAGGTTGGTGTGAGCCTCATGAGACAGGCTTATGAACGGTTCCTGGATGCAGGACTTGAAGGCCTCACTCAAGTGCAGCTGGCACAGTTGCTTGGCATTGAGTTCTATACTAGTAGAGGAATCTGTAGGATCTTTAAATTGAGGAATATTGTTAGGGAGTATCTTGAAGATAAAGGGAAACAGAGAACTGCAAGGTAAATAATTAAAATTCTCTAACGAAAGTTAAATCAGCCTATTAATGTCCCACTGCTGGGACACAGTTCAATAATTTACTTTAAGTTTAGATAACATTTTGATTGCCATATTCCAGATTTATTGCCATAGCTGCCACAGGCGAGATGGATGTCAAATACGCAGAGGAAAAGAAAAAGTTCTTAGAGTACTTAAATCAATACCAAACTCCTGAAGAACCAGTAGAGGAAGAGACAAATATGACACCAGCACCTGATGGTACTACAGCATTTGACAATACTGCAGCTCCTGACAGTACACCAGCTCTTGACAGTACACCAGCTCCTGACAGTACACCAGCTCTTGACAGTACACCAGCCTCAAATGATGAACCACCACAGAAAAGAATTAAACTTGAAAATGAAAAAACAAAAGAAGATAATCCTCCTGGGAAAATCTCAAATACCAACGTGGAAATGGTAGAAAGCGAAAGTGTTATCACAGAGGTAAAGGTTCTCGAAGGCTTTGAAAGCGGGAAAACGCTCGGAAACTTCAAGAAAAACCCAACATTGAGGCAATTGACATTCGCTAATGGTGTCTTCAAAGTACTCAAAGACAAACAATGTGTTTGTGGCTACATCACACTCAGCAATCTAGCAGCCAAAGAAATAAACGAACCACCCATGGATACTAAAGCACTTAAGTCCTTCATACAAAAGCTGGTCACTGATGGCCATATTAAACTTTATAAAGTCAAGTGGCCTGGCATTCAAAAGTACTCTGTGTTAATTTGCGCTCCTCACATCAAGGCAACAGACCCTTTAGTAAAAGCGAAATATAAGGAGATTTGTATGAGAGCAGTCACTAATAAAACGAGGGTTTCCGTCAAAAAAGATAATGTGGAAAATACTAGCCCATCTCTCTCACAATTTTCCAATCCTCGGTATATGAAAATCCAAAAACTTCACGAATTCCTCATGCGCTTTGCTTACTTCGAACATGTGCCGCCTGAATCACATTCCCTACCTGCAGGGTTTGTGAGCATTGTCGATTTTATCCAAGAGGTAACCATAGAGTTTGTTATCAACAACATGGGCAGTATGGGTGTGACAGAAGTCAACCAGTTGATTAATGAAAGCCAGCTCCAAATAAAACTAAAAGACGCACCACCGCACATTTATAAAACTCTGATGAGATCGAACACACTACAAAATGCGATCAGATTAAATCTGAAGGTGTTAGGGATGCTGGGTCTCATACAGCTAGTCCGACAGACACACTCGAGCAATACCAGCACACTGGTCACCTATACTAGTTTCTTATTCTATGTAAATCGCCACGCCAAAATACTAGACACATCTGGCATATGGCCCAGAGCAACTGATGACGACAAAGCTGTTGAAAAATCTTTTTACTTTGAAACATTTGAAGACGTCTCTAACTACTGGAATGAAGTGTACACGATCAGCACTAACACTGTCATCGAGTTAACGAAGCGCGATAGGAAGCAACTCAAGCCGCCAACGCGCACCGAGGAAGAGGTGTACCAGTATGACACGGGAGCTCGGTACGGCGACGGCAACGGACCCTGTGGGTTCGACTCGTGTTTCTTTATGGAAATACCACGGCTTTGGCAAACATACTACATGAGACCAGTCAAAAGTTACATGATGTCAAAGAAAAAAGCCATTAAAATGCCCAAATTGAAAACAAGTAAGAAAGTTAAGCCAGAAACCAAGAAGGCTCCTCCAAAAATTGTGGCTGAGAGACTATCGAACGAAAAGTTAACTCGTAAGAGAAACGATTCTTCGATAAGATGGTCAAAGGCGGAAGACATGATTATAACTATGTGTAAAGCTGCGATAACGATCTTGAGTCCCATCTCACAACCAGGCAGTCTCATAGTCAGAAACACTGTCGCCAAAGATTTACTTTCCATCAATGATCCGAAAAAGACTAAAGGTGTGTGCCACAGTAGAGCCTCAACTCTTGAAACAAACTTGACATTGATACACGAAAAGCAGTGCATTATAAACGAACTGAGAAGAAGGCGGAATCTGATTCAAAAGTATGAAGGACTTTTGAAAAAGCTTAGACTTCGATACTCAACAAATATGTCGAAGTTTATCAACAAGTCTCGGGTACCTATGATGGAACTCGTTTGGACTATATCTGAAGTTATGAAATCTAAATCGTACATACAGAAGGTTCCATGTGTCGCAGTGAACCTGGCAGACTTCCACGAACATTTTACAATAATAACATCGACCGCCAACAAACTATGCAACATGTTCAAAACGCCTGAACATGCCACTCTGAAGGAAGCAATAGTGCTCACGATAATGCAAACAATAGATTCTGACATAAGTACAGAAATGGGCAAGAAAATATATAAGACTTTCAAAGAGTATCCTGAGGCCTTCTTGCGGACTGCTGTGGAACAACTACGTAAATGCGGCGCTATCGCCGCAAAAGAGAAAATATTTAACAATCAAATGCGTAAACTTGATTTAGAAGATATTTGTCAGTCGTCATATAAAATATCTGCGTTCTATCAACGGAAGTGGGTGAATCGACTGTACTCGGAGTTTACTGAGGGTTTGAACAGTATAATGGACACAGAAATTACTGAAAATGACGTGAAAGGGTCTGCAGAGATCAACTGTATGTACTGCGAGATGCATGCGTATGACGTCCTGGACGTTATGTGTACCACCGCGCCCGTCATCACGGACCCATCGGGGGCGCCCATCTTGCCCGAAGAGATCAACGTTCTAGTCATAGACACGAAATACAAATTAAAAACGGGAACGTTGAGGTGGAAAAACAAATCTGAATTTAGCAAACTTTCTGAATTGTACCAGCATTTGGACATCAAGCATAGTGAGAAGTATTTATCAAGGTAATTAGTACTTTTATTTACTTAAGTTTTCAAAATCAAAAGTATTTTTTTTTCCTATAAGAACATACCGTTATTTTACCATTATTTACACCCTAAGTCACACGTCACGATATTACAAAATACTACCAAAGTACCATCTAGTTCTCTTTCTTACAGTTATACTTCGGTAGAAGTTAAAGAAATTAAGCCAAGCGTGGATTTAGAAGACCCGATACTAGCGCACTTGGATAAAAAAGGTGAAAAAGGAGCTACATACCAGGAGCTACAGGTATCTAGAATTTTGTGACCTTATATTTAGAGGCTTTTTGCTTTATTCAACATACAGCCTGACACTGACCTACAAATAGGCTAGTTTCCACCTTAAAAAAAGAATTAAGAGTGGGGGCTGGTGACGTCAGAACGCACTAACAGTTATACCACGGCGTGACGTATTAAGAATTTTAAAACCGTCGTGTCTTCGTCAATTTTGGTTCACCTAACAAGAAAAAAGATGAGTGAAATGTTTTTTGAAAATCTAACTGACGTTAGTGTTTTTAATATTATTTACCCTATTGCAAGAAACTAAAATTTTAATTTCGCGAACTAACTTGGCGCCGCTCCCCCTTAACTGAAATGGTGTCTGAAGGTGGGAATGCGGAGCGAAAGGGTGTGATGACCTATCGTTTAGATCAATAATTCACCCGCTGACAGATATCATGAGCCTCAAACTCAGACGCCGTCTAAGCTAGACGGTGGGCATCTGAACAGCTATAATTATTATAAAAATTGTAACTTATTTTATTCCCGCAGGAACTTTCCGGATTAAATGACAAAGAACTGATAGAAAAACTACAGAAACTTGAATCGAAGAAAACTGCTAAACGAGTCGGCTTCTACGAAAACATTATCGTACTTACTAAATACATACAACCTTGGTCTGTAAAGATAGGCGACAAATACATTGTCACTACTCCATGGCTTTCTTTAACTGGTAAAGTAAGACTAGATCTATTCTTCAAATGGTGCGGTGTCGTCATTAATCTAGTATTCGAGAAGCCTGGTTCTTCAATAGTATATTTAGCAGATAAATGTGAATACTTAACCTACAGATCGGTTCAAGATCTTTGCATGTTTTTGGAGAAGTATGAATGCATTAAACTCAGTATTGTGAAAAGCGTTCAAATAGATTTATTTTCAGACGAAGATGCTGAACCAGTTATTACCGAATTCAATCCTTATGAAACACCAGAAAACATAATAGCGCATCCTATGAAAAATTCTCTGACAAAATACTGTTATATAAAGAAAAATGTATTAGATTCACATAATTCACAGACAAATGATGCACTAATGGATAAGATTTTCAAATGTTAATTTAGTTTTAAGAGTTGTGTTTATAATTATTATTATTGCTTTCAAAAATATAGGAGCTACAGTCAAAGACGTGTGTTTTTTATCCATAGCTCATTCAGCCATTGCACTGATTCAGCTGCTTCATCTGTTAGCGAAGTACCCACAATAGTTGAAATGGCGTCAGACCGATTCTGACATTCCAAATTTCTAAAAATCTAATTTTTAGAGGCAGACAGATCTACTTCTGAATCTTCGGCATGTGAGTAGCCACATCTGCCTCAATGGTTTGGTAAACAGACTCAAGGGCTCCTGCTAGATGTGGGATACCGTGTTCAATCCTGGTAGCGTAAAATGTGTGAAGCGGAGTTGGGATTTGTTTGACTAAACTTTTCTTTTAAAGATAGCAGAGATTATTGAACACTTCTGTCTACCCCTTCATATACAAGCGTGATGATACTCAATACCAAGCGATTTTTGTCATTATAAATTGAACAGCACAAATCGATAACAGATCTCCAAGCTTCTAAATAATTAAAGCTAGAATTGTGTCGCAGTAAACTACTAAACTGGTATGAAATAAAACAAGTTTCCTTTTATCCTACGCTAACGAGTCGCGTGTTACCTAAGCGAGTTACGTATACTGTGATTCGGCCTTGAGTGCTGCCAATACAGCGATAGGAATCAGTCGCCGATTCTAATGTCCGGCAGAACTTAACGTGAGTGCAAACAACAATGAAAATAAACTTGGCTGCAAGTTTCTTATTGACAAGCTGTTTTGTGATTACTGGCACCGCAAGAAATGTAAAACGACACATCACAGAAAATCAAACCCAACAGGTCATACTCTGCGACGATCAAGAGGAATTAATATTATGTGAGGGTAAGTTCAAAATTCGCGGTCAATTCGTGAAGGTCTCTCATTGATATGTAAGTTTCGATACCATACCACAGTGGTGAAACCACGGCTGAAACAAAATAACTAAATGGTAGACATGTGTAAGTAATGCGAGTGATGCATCACGCGTAATATCACCCGAGCGCGTACTGTAACATGACACATTACTCGACTAAAATAAGCATCACACCATTACACTAAACATCACGCGAACGGTAGCAGCGCAGAGCTCGCGACATGACTTGCACTACTCCTTTCATTACACTTTCATAGATACTTTTAATCCTACACCTAAGAATATTGCCAGTTCTAAGCCTGGAAACCCGTTACTTGTTGATTTAGGGTATAAGTATGAACGAAAATCAACTTTGTATAATTTGTATATTTAAATCATAGTGAGAATATCACACTGTTACAACGCTATGTTACTATTTCAATAACATATCTATTACACTAGAACATTGCATTACATTAGAACGCGCGATGGTGTGCTATCGAATGGCGCTACATCATAACATCACGCGTGATGTTTGAAGTGATGGTGTAATGTAATATTACTCGGGACGAAATGTAATGACATATAACATTACTTCGTGGTGCACTGTTTGGCACATGTCTACTAAATGGATGCGTGAAAGTTATATTACCGTTAGATGACGCTACTAGTCATGATATTTGTACAGGCCCCTTATTCACAACCATTCGACTCGCTTCCGATTCGGAAAGTCGTATATCTGTCTTCTTCTGGCATTAAGAAAACGACCGAGATAGACATACGACTTTCCGAATCGGAAGCGAGTCGAATGGTTGTGAATAAGGGGCCAGGTAACACATTTCAATATTTTTTTAATACGATCATTATTTTATTACAAGTTACAAACGTAGGTAATGCAAGGCGATAAAGATGCTTACACCTAACTCTGGTGCATTGTCTTAAGCGGCGTCCCCACTACGACCTCAGGCTCGTAAGGCAGAGCCGCTCGGTCGAGCCTCGGGAGTTTATTATTCTACAAGTCCACATTCACGATGCTCGGCTGCGCGACTCGGCCTCACGGAGTCGTGCGGCTCTAGTGGGGATCCCACTTTATACATATAATCCCCACTTAGAGTCCGAATCGCTAGTCTAAGGCCTACCACAGAGTACTCTCTAAAAGCCCCCTCAGTCCATTGTCCGTTGACTGCTGAGAGCTTATTCTTGTGTGGTTGACTGCCTCGCACATGACGAGTGATAAGTGTGTTGCTGACTTTAGAAATAGTAAAAAAACCAATGTTTAAAATATTTAAAAAGAATATCAAACTTACCCGTAACCAAACAATCTAATAAAGATTTAGCCATTTATTTATAGTTGTAAAAATTGTTGATGACCAAATTTATTTTGCTTTTATTATTGAAGTCACAGACTAGCTGGTCTGTCGATCGATTGTCATTTATTTGGCTTGTCTATGAACTTTTTTTTTCTTGTAGCAATTATTTCAAAGGGAGTGAGTGAAGTGAAGTGAAGTAGGGCAATCCAAAATTCGCCATTTTTGCTTTTAGTGAAGGGAGATTTTTTATTTGTCAGGCTGGAGGACAAGGAATATTCAGTAAAAAGTGTGTCATTAGATTTAATTTCTCGTAGCGAAGACTTTATTTGAACAGAATCTTAGTATAATAGTGTGGTTTTATTTATTACTAACGTTTGTATGTAGTGCTACTTCCCCATCGTAAAATTTGCTCGTTGGTGTGTCGCTTTAGCTAATTCAATGGCTATAATATCGAAGTTTTAATCTATCGTGTCGCTTAGACGTTCTCCTCACGGGATAATATCGAGAAAGAGAGGCGACGCCTTTAGAAATGAGCAGGCCTCAAGGCGGACGCATTCAAGTCCCGGATGACCTTAGAGAGATCTTATTGGAGTTCACCATAAGTTATCTGCTGGAGCAACCGGGAGACGTGATCAACTACGCGGTCGAGTTCTTCTCAAGATTACAAAACAACAGGACGACCACCGTAGTGAGGGCCCCCACTGCAGCCGCCGGCACCCCTGATGAGTCCATAATATCAGACGAAGAAGGTACTACTCCTCTCATACTTACTAGACACATTAGACAATAACAATGTTACCGGTTGACCGCAATGACATGAGGTGGGTTTAGTAGGGCTATGCCAGTAGTATGCTAGGATTCCAACATCCCCCTAAGCGTGATAGTGTACCCATGTGAGGAGGTACCCTGACTACAGTTTATGTCGAGCTCCACATTATCAGTGACCAAGTAATTTGATTTTATTGCATCTGATATGAATTGATTGAGATACTAATACATCATAATATTCATATCTTGCCATCCATACAAGGATAATACACAAAAATAATATGGAGCTCACTAATTCATCATTCAGCAGCTGAAAAATGTGACAGAACTTGTCTAGTAAATATTTAATTTCAATTGGTAAACTGTCCTACTTTTTGTGGTGTTACAGTGACCTAATTACCACGTGTTGGAATACACATCAGTGCTGTAAAAAAAGTTAATCATTCTCATTATATCACTATGTAATGTTTATTTATCAATCTCATCTAGTTGATCAATAATGATTTGCTCTTTGATAGCTTTTGTCTAGTACACATCTAGGGTACCTACTTAGTTTAGTTTTAGCTAATTTTATGCTAGCACACTCTAGCATTGCGACAAATTGAATACTATAATCTAAATTTACAATTTTGAATATAGACTTGATAAAAAAGAATTATAAATACTCTCTTATAGCCAACATCTGTAATGATTCAATTTTTGGCACACTGCCATTACAGTTTCAATGGTATATAATTTTATTTATGGAGAATATAATTTTTAACTGTTGCCAAGTGATAAATTACAAGAAAAGACATAATAATGACCAGTTTTACAATTATCTCTAATGTTTATCTAAATAATCAGAAACTATTACCTAACAATATTTACATTCCTTATTTGGTGTTAAAACAAATTTAAATAAAGCATCGTAAACACAGATCTAGAGATCAACAAGATATAAAAGTGTCAAATGATGAACAAACCGTTGAAATGATATAACCCATTCAGTGTGAAAAAGTACTGAAAGAGGAGACTTGATGCTTCGGTGAACTCTACAACAAATGCAGGTTTTTACATGAAAATTGTTTGGAGAGGCATAAATTTACAGTGTTTACTATACGCTCATCCTATTTGTGTGTTTGTTTTTAACGCTTTGAAGTTGTGTGATGATGAGATTGGCTTATTTTTCCATGTCCGCCGCTGAGTTTAACGTCGTGAACCGAACCAGATGTCGGCGATATACACGCGTGTTACGTAAAATTAGCTGAGCCTATGTAATGACAGGTAGCACAGTCTCACAACAAAATTGTTCAGGTGCTAACCAGACCTTGAGTTTTGTTTGTGTAAGAGATTTTCTCTCTCATTGTTAGGATCATTATTTTGAACAACGTACCATTTACCTACTTGAATAGAAATAACCGCATTAAGATTTACATCAAGTGGATGACTCTTTTTGAAACAATACATTTTTGACGCAGCTACTCTTTGAAACAAAATGTGACAATTACCTTATTTCAGCGGTGAATTAGTAAGCACCTGTTGATTAATATGATGTGATGTCATGCTCTCTATAATTAGCCAAAATGTTTTAAAAAATATTTACCATGGCTTACTAGATTAATCTGTGAATTTTCACCAGTACTAGTGAATGAGATCATTTACACACCCATTTTTAAGCTCTTCAGCCAAGAAATTGAAATGAAAAGTTTGTGTTAAGTAGATACATTTTTCACATTAATTATGAAATGGATCGATGTACAATACAACAATGGTTCACATCCTGGATTGTTTAACGGTACACAATGTTATCTGTGGAGTAGATAGTGTCGTAGAACATTCATTAACTTCAATGGCTGACTCTGAAAGAAGCGTGTAAAAAATATAATTACTCTACAGTTCAAAGTTATTAACATTTTTAATCATACATTCAGGTAATTAAGTACTTGGTGTAGGAATTGTGTACGTTATTTTATAGTAAAGAAGATACACTTTGAAATCTTAATGTCGGAAGAGCAAGAAAGATGAGTAGGTACCTACTTATTCTAAAAGATATTTCTGTTGTCTTGCAAAAATCCTTATAATTGGTATTTATGCCATTATAATATTTACAACTTTAGAATTAAGATACGTTTCTACTCTACTCCTGCCGTGCCGTCCGCCGTGAGAGTGTCTTGGCGTGTTATTAATAATGCAGTTTGCGACATGACTGGCCCTACAACACATACTAAACACTTCCACTAACTTCACTTTCTCTGAACGCACCATACTGATATTCTCTATAGGCACACTGGTGCACACAAATATTTAATCAGGCACATGTATCGGCTACGTTTTCCTTTGCGTGTTTCTACAATCGATTGGACCTTAACTAAGTGCACGCAATACAAGTGCAAGAAATTAAAACGTGAAACGAAAATAATAGTTGTAAAATATTAGCAGCTGTGGCCTAGCTCAGTAATTGTCAAGTCGGTTTTCCGCCATTCTGTAACAATGATGAGCATAATAATTATCGCCAGCCGTTTAGCCTTCGGATATCTAGCACGAGTCGCTAAATAATAGCTTACACATAAAATTATCCGTGTCCCTAATGCTGGCTGAAGATTTTCCGAGGCTAGGCTCCTTAGAACACGGATGTTTAATGCATTAAACTGAATCCACCTTCGGGAAGTCGATGGGCGCATGGTTACATTGCAAACCTTTACATGCGTAGGTACCTACTAACTATTAGAACAAAGTACGTGCTAAGAATTTAGAAGTCGCGTCAAATACGAGTAGTGAGCCATTTGGGAAGATGCCCGTGATTCGGCAAGCAACTGGTAAACGATGTTTGTGTTTTAAATAACATAACGTAGGTACACCTAAACTACACATGTGTCGACCGAATCATCTGTCTTACGAATGTGTTTGCGTCATATAGTACAAATATGTTTCTAAAGTAAACCTCTTCGATACAAAACATTTGGGAACAGATGCAACCAAAACACGTCAGGTCACATCCATATGGAACGTTGTGAGGCCTTCAGCACATGTGCAAATGCTCGCCTACATATTTGGTAGCATAATGATGTCCGCACTAAACTTGTAGATATTTACGGACCGATAAAACTAGTGTCCACTTCCAAATCCGAAAACTAAAATGATATAATGTTATTTATAAAACAGTAATAACGTATCATATGATAATAATAGGCCCTTTCACGTACTCGATACGTTTAAGATAACAACTGAGTGTTTTGTTTGAGTTTAAAATCATTAATGGTGTGAATTACGCTATTACACAGAGCCTGATAAACGCCTAAGCGCATAAGAAAGCACAATTTATTTTATAATACATAAACAAAAACGTTTTTATTAATGATATCATTAGCTACAGGTAAAGCAAGAAAATTCTTACAACAATTAATATTTAGACTTCATTACTAAAGTGTTTGTAACGTGTACGACAGAGCCGCCAGTGGCGCGCTTCAACACTCGCCGCAAGTCGGTGTTCGCGGAGACTTACGACCCCGAAGAAGATGACTCGGACGAGGGAACCACGACCGTGTTCCCGAAGTCGGACGCGCAACGTCAGCGTCTGGCCGAGGCGGTGCGCGGCATCCTGCTGTTCCGCTCACTCGACGCTCAGCAAATGCAGCAGGTCAGTACAAACTTGCTGATAACTTAATAACTGCAGAGCTTTGTCCACGAGAAACTAATTTCAATTAATACTGTCCACCTCGTGTACGAAGTAACTATATCACAAAGTTAGGGCTCCATTACAGACTTACAGTCGGACATTAAATGTCAAAGTTCCCTAGCTTTCCTGCTCTATCTTTGGAGATAAACTTTCTAACTGATAGGGTTTCGCTGTTCTGCCTGCCCTGTACGCAGTTTGGTGCGGATCAATCGTCATTCATGCGTAAACTATTATAAATGAATCACTATTTCTAAACTTGGCTATAGCTGTGCGCTTTCTAATAAAACCTGATCCCTGTTTTTTTGTTCCCTAATTTCGTAAAAGGCTTTAAGAAGTTAGGTTCGTAACAAGACTGGAAAATTATAAAACAAGTCGGTGGGCCAGTAATTGTGGTTTAACGATATGGAAATTTTAAAAATTACCTTATGTCATTATTTACATCTGAATTTCCATGGTGAGTTGGTGACCATTATATGTACATTGACAATTTGTAACACTCTACTACAAATTTGGTTGATGAGTAATTAGGTCCTCGTGACTACTCACCAATGCATAACAACTAGACTAGGGACATTTTATGTCTCATCCCCCACTAATATCTGAAAGTTCTCTGTCATCGAGATCGAACAACGAAGAAAATGTTCGTCATTTCATCCAAGATTAGCACAAATCTTTACTCGGTCCAGGAACTTTTCTCGCTAGCTTCACTATAAATCTTAGATACAAAAATTTCCACTTTTAACACATATTATAAACGGAGTGAATCTGTCGACACATGACGTGGTTTGCGTAGGTGCTGGACGCGATGTTCGAGAAGCGCACGGAGGCCGGAGAGTACCTGATCAGGCAGGGAGATGACGGGGACAACTTCTATGTCATCGAGAATGGCATGTTCGACGTGCTTGTCACCGGCGAAGATCGCATTGAGAAGGTACGTGGAGCTCTCGCCAGAATACTGTGTCAAAACCGTGTGAAAATAGTGGTCTCACTTCACGCCAAATGAAAGCAGTGAGGCGCCGTGATATCGGCCTGAACTTACGAGCTACTTATAAATCGTAGATTTGCACCCAAGCAGATACTTTTCGTAATGTAATTTATTTCATTACCACCACTCTAAATGGTGCGAGAAAACATCGTGAGGAAAGCCTTTCGTTTCAGTAGTAATTTCCAAAAAAACTCATATTGATCTACTTACCCGTTATAAAAGGTCGCCCTTGTGTTTAACGTTGCACTCTCCGTGTACTGTGTAGTTACAGCACAGGTTATTGGCCTCGGCGTACACACTTCTCAATGTCGTCGTCAACCTCAAAATAAAAGTCCAGCATACTTCACGGGCCAGCTCATTAGGTACTACCTAATTTACGTGGCATTTGCCACAAATAATTTGGGCCCGAATAACTTTTTGTGTTTGCGTTTACCACGGCTCTTTATAAAGGAAGAAAGCTTCTGCATATGCATAACATAATCAGTCTGTAATAATCCCACTGCTTATACACAGACATAACAGTGCGAATTGGAAGTCGCAATGTAGGTATTCGATTATTAGTTCTAGGGCATGTTTCCTCACGATTTTTTCTTTTTAAATTAATACTAATCCGCTCAGGCTTGGAAATCGAAAAATGGCTATTGAAATCGCTTGGCTGACTCCATTAAGTAGATTAGTAAAGAACTCTAATCGATATTAATTTGGCATCAATAAAAATTAATCAAAACATCTTCATACCCACTTCAAAAGATACGACGAACTGTTTGTCGGGTGTGCCTTCAATCGTTAACTGAGATAAATGCCAAGTTTTTTTTACTAAATGGAAATATCTTTCGACATTCCTGAACAAAAATGTACTAGTAGTAGAACCGTTTTAGATGTTAGACACCAGGACAATCTTATTCTTTGCTTTGAGTACTTGTTGTGATGGAAAATGGCATACGTGTTGAGTGAATACGTGGCATAGGGCCACTAACATGTTATTTATCACCATTACCCTGTGTTGTATGATAACATTGGTGACTAAGTACACTGTGTCAAAAGCTCTAAATTTCCTTGGGTTTGGTTTACAGCCAGTGTATTATGGCTAGTATAGTATTATATCTACATACATATTGCCTACAGATTTATAATATAAGCTGTAGAGTAGACACAACTTTAGTTTCAGTGGGCAAGTATTTAGGTCTAGTTCAGACAATAATTACCCAATTCACACCAGGTGGTGCACACATACGAGGGCTCGGGCTCGTTCGGCGAGCTGGCGCTCATGTACAACATGCCCCGCGCGGCGTCGGTGCGTGCGCAGACGCCTGGCCAGCTGTGGGCCATGGACCGCCACACCTTCCGCCGCATCCTGCTCAAGAGCGCCTTCAAGAAGCGCAAGCTCTACGAAGATCTGCTGGAGAAAGTGCCCATGCTGAAGGCGTTGCAGGTATGTCCTTGACTGTCATTATTGCAGCGGTAACTTGTGCTCGAAAGCGCAAAGAGAGCTGCAGTCAGACGAAAGGCGCTGCATAGTTCGAACAGTTTCTTCCTCGAGCGCTCTGTCAATAGTTCGGCGCAGTATTGACAGAGCGGTCCAGGATGAAACGATTCGAACTACGCCCACCGGCAGGTACAGCTTTACTCTCTAGAAGGTAGACCCATGACCTGATGACAGTTTCGTGAACACGCTGGAAACAAGTAGAACAGTACTTGTCGATGTAGCTATGTGTTTTGCATTGCACTGCGGTCGACTGAGTGATAATGATGAACCCAAAGGTTATGTGTTGTCAGATTGGCGTGCACTAATGTAACCACGTCATGCTTATGTACTCAGGGGATTACTTGGGGTCCTAGGAAACTTGTACAGTAAATTCAAAAGTTTGTGAAGGCGGATCTTTGTTACTCTTTCACCCAAAAACTACTGCACCGGTTTAGATGTAATTTGGCATACATGGTTTAAAACCTAGATTAATAGATATGTCACCGTAAAATTGTCAAACACGTTATATTACAAATGTGTTTCTCTCTAGCGATATTGTAAACTCTCGGAATATTGTCAACTGAACATACGGAAGTATCTCTGCCCCCATAATCGGGACTTGGGGCACCACCCCGTGAGGTTAGTTAGGTTCCTTTAAACCCTGCACTCGGGGCCCGTCGACTAAGCTTTTTAGGGGAATATAAAGTGTTAAGGTTAGGTTATATTAATCGGTATTTCTCAGGAATGGTACATTATCTTTTTATGACAGTGGTACCATTGGGCAAGGGGGCTCCCTCCTTCCCTCCACACCGCGTGAGTTGACTACCATCGCATGCATTTCACGAAAAATAATTCGTTTTATTATAAGCAGTATGTTCGTTTGACAATATTTCGAGAGTTTACAATATCGCTAGAGAGATTACAATATAACGTGTTTGACAATTTTACGGTGACAGATATGTTACTACTAAACATAGGTACTTTTTAAATCGGTTGTACGACTTCGGGGGACACTCACCGAACTCCACGTGAGCGACCATAAGCTTGTTGATTCATAAAATTAGACCTGTATCGTTGTACGCGCACTTCATATTTACGAATTTCCATATTCCGTGCTGTAAATTCGTAAGTATGGATATTTGTAAATAATCTTCTAAATTTGTGAACTGCGCTCATTTCAATTTGTGAACATTATGAACGATTGGAAATGGGTGGAAGCTATTATCATTTTCGGTTTTCCACGTAATTGTCTGAAAGTTCTGTGCGGTTAATTGGAACCTCGATAACTCTTTCGGAAAATATCTATGTTCGCTATAATTATGTTCTAAGAAAACAAATCTTCTAATAATTTGTTGTCTGGTGTGCATGCGAAAGCATTGAGTGAGATCTACGAATTGGGACAAGTTTGCCCAAATGATGGTGAATTATTCAGAATAAACCACCTATTATAGGTGGAATTGGACCACAGACACTGGCAAGAGTAAGTACTTAATGCTGTTTTATGATCTTTTAAGCCTGTATTCATGCTTCATTAAGTTCACATATTGAAAATGTAGGCGCAGTAAACCAGTTATATCACAACTTGCTCATGGACAAATAGGTACAATTGCATATATAAATGATTGTTAGATCAAAGATATGTCCGTTCTGCGATTAGCCGCCGATATGACGGGAAGTATTTATCAGTAACGGGTTTGCAGAAATACTTGCTAATCTTTAAACAAACATTTCAAGAGAATCCATTCAATATTGTTTGAGGAATCTGTTTCAAAAAAAACGCCACTCATATTGTAAACAATCGGACTTTAAACCGAGTTTTTCTCAACCAAAAATGGTTGCGTGGGAAGTTATCATTACGATTACCGCTTTGTCCAACTATCTATAATACTCATGTCTGGCATTAAGACATGTTTCGCGCAGTCGCAGCTGACATACATCGAACAAACTGGAATTCCTTGAGAAATAAGCACTTATGAACTACACTTTAACATTTATCTGATCACTAATCTTTCCCACATTGCTATAAAACTTACATTAACTTATTAAAACAAGCTTGGAAAGATTTAAGAAGATATTTTCTTATTATAATGTGTGCCCACGATGTCATTCAAAATCTAATTATTTAACGCGTTTTTTGTTTCATACTTTTTGTGATACTATAAAACAATCACGTGGATGCTGATAGAACAAGCAAGAAAAAAACTATCATCAATAGTACTCACATCGAAATTTATCCAGCCGATAATGATGTAAGCGGCCGAGTAGGCGGTAAATAGATAGTTTAGTTCCCTATTTTGAATCAATTGTAGGCACTCAGCAATTTTCGTGCGCTGTGAAGTTTCTACCTCAACATCTGTATAACTAAATTAGTTGATGAGCAAGTACTAATTAGTAATGACCACAAGAGTTAAGCTCTCTTTCGTCGCCAACTTGAGAAGCTCATAAGTCTTCTTTAGTTTCAGTTTGCTGAATGTACAACTGGTATGTTTGTTGTTGTGTTGTGCATTTTCAATCAAGGCTTAAAATAAAATAAACTGCATCTTCTCTTTCCTTGGATTTCTTATTATATATGTAAACGATAAGATAGAAGCCATTACCAAACAGCTGCAAACATAATTTATCTAACCATGACAGAAACGTGATTGTTGTATTAAACTTAACAGTTCAAACTGCAAAGTATACAAATCCGAACTACAACTTACACAACGTACATATTCTACTGAAACATTAGAAATATTGAAACGAGAGTGTCACCGCCCCTCAGCACGTTTACACGCGAACGGATCCGTTGCCCAGCGTCCCGAAAATATTGCCTGACCACGCTCAAACTCGACTCGACAATCAATATGTTACCTCTTCTACACCTTCCTTTATAGGACTTTTTTACAACCATTTACATGTCGACATACTCTTACAAAGAATAAGAGTGTGTTTCAGTTAACAATCAAATATTGATTGAATATTAGTTCTCTAAAACTCGGGGTTCGCGTCATAGGAGCTATTTGGTACACACAGTCAGAAAAATATGTATCAAATAGCAATAGGTCATACAAATATTTTATGCTTGATACGGGAATTGATTACGCGACCCTGAATACAGAAGGGCGTTCCGAACTCTCGACATTGCGCCATTCCTGTCTCCAAAATATGAACTACTTATATGACTACCGAAGATTAATTTATAGGCCAATAAAATTAGCTTAACCCGGACATAATTCTATAACTGAAATTTTCTTTTTCTATAACATAGAGCAGTGTAATTTATAATGTAACTAGCTGAACCGCGCAACTTCGTCTGCGTAAATTGAGATTTAAACTATCCTATCTCTCAAGTTGGATCGAACTGCACATGGTGTGCAAATTTTATTATAATCGGTTAAGTGGTTTAGGAGTCCATTGAGGACAAACATTGTGACACGAGATTTATATATATTAAGATTTATAAAAATTAAACATTTTTGAGATGCGCGTCAATAAAAAAAAAACGAAAAACGAAATTTTAAGAAATTAAGATTTCTTGTCAACAGCATAATAGATAACTTTGTCTGAATACTTATTTTATGTTATATTACTTGAACTCCAGTTATAGAACACAAAATTAAACAAATTAGTCATCCGTGACTATCATTAATCAAGGGGGTTCGCAACATTTCATATTTTTCGGTTTACTTAACTAGGCATTATAGATAACTGCAGCCCAACAATCTATTTAGGGCAGTTCGCTATTTTCTTTAACCCATTTAATAAAATTAAACAAATTCTTTTTACGGATTTTTTTAATTAAAAATATTTGTATTTTTGGGAGAACCAAAATACGTAACTATTTCAAAAGTTTTTAATTTAAGCTTAAAAGTTATTACTAATACTATGGAAAACAAATTAAACAATAATAGTCCACGGATATTTATTTATAGAAATATTTATTAAGTCACATTGTAATATAGACGTTATTACGTACGACATGAAGCCGTAATTGGTTTGTATCGAGACGCGACGCGCGGATGGCTTGTCACAACGCCGTCACGTGTGTGTGCGTTCCCGAGCGATTCGCATTTTCTATACCTAAAATGACGTAAATATTACCGTCTTGTTACACTACTTGGTTGAGATACGAACAACGAAGTATTTCATTATAGAAGAAGAATAAGATCGTATCTCGTTATTTTATTGTATTCTTTTATATTAGCACGTAGGTACTGATAAGTACTTTTACCTAAAATATTTACTTACCTCCAAAAGCAATCAATCTAAATGAAAGTGAACAACAAACAATCGAGATTCAATGTTCGGGTCTTAGAGGTGCTAACTAAAACCTACCCTTGTGATCTGCTTTCCATACGAAAAATAAAATCACTCTTATTTACCAAATTACTATCTTAAAAAAACTATAGGTAGGTACCTACTACTAGCTGTTTGTAGCAGCCGGCCTTGTATTGGTTTTTTATTTTACGATGACAAGCAAAGTAGGGTGAAGTAAGTTGTATTAATATGAATGGTGCAAACGAAACTAATTTGTCTCATCTGCACCATTGATGGTGCAAGTCAATGGTGCAAACGGTACGACGGGAGCTGTTTGTTTACTTGATTTTTATATTGAGCCGTCGTTAGTTTTTTTTATTGTTTTGTTTTGTATACGTTTCTAGTACATCAAAAGTAACTTTTCCTTTGTTGTTTAAGATCTAGGTAGTTAGGTACCTATTTAGGTTTTTAGATCGGACACCGAGGACGCACCACAAAATATATAGGTACAGAAGTCAATTTTCATACAAAGCGCGCTCGAGCAACACACACATAGACACCGTTTACTTTTACGAAATCGGGGCTCAACGGGGCTCGCGGCTCTCGCGTCGTACCTACAGTTCCCGCTCGAACCGTTATTAGTGTGTGTAAACCGAGCGTAGGCATAAAAAAGGAAGTACATCATGAGATTGTCTTCAAAAAACATTCGACGCCTGGACGCCGCAGCGTGCACACGTGGTACGCTCCGCTCCCCACCGCCGACTCTCCGCGCACCCCGCGCCCCCCGTCTTGTTCGCCGCAGCTTCGCCGCTACGCCGAGCATCGAAGGCCCCGTGCCCGCCGTCCCGTAGTGCAAAGTGGTTCTTGACGGTAAACCTAACGGTGCTAACGAAGTCAAGAGGGTGGTGACCCAATCCAACCCGCCGGACCCCTTCAGGGTGAGGCATTCCATTGGCATCGGGAGCTAGGACCTTGGCCTTGGGGGCTTCCCTCGTCAAACCTAGTCTTCGACTTCGTTCACAGCTACACACCTGGTGTCGGTTGGGAGTGTCTACCCTTTCGCACTAGAGCCCCTTGCGGGACTAGGGCCCTGTCGCACAATAAGACTGGCGACAGGATTACAAGCTTAGGGCACACCTTAGGTACTCACCTCCCTGTTCGCACAAGTTCAGGGAGGCCACACATCCCCGGGCGCACCTACCCGGGGAGCTAGGTGTTAAGTGATAGGCTTTTAGCTATTTTCAGGCCCCTCTGGCCAATCAGACAGTAGTGTAGCTGGCGAGTTTGTTTGTGTTTTTCTTCTCGCACAGCATAGCACTAGGAAAAACACTGGGTGGGTTCGTTTTTCGGGGAACTGTCTTCCCGAGGGGTTCACGTTTCGACGTACCTCCTCGGGACTAGGATTTCTTAGGACATGAGCTTAACTCTCATCTAGTCCCCGCCAACAATGGCGCAGCCCAATAAGTGGGCCGTCCTTTTCGACGCACTCATTGAAGTCCTCCTCAAGGACAACAATGAGAAATACGCGAAAATTCTCGCCCCCTTCCGCGAGGAGAGCAATCGACTCAAGGAAGCGGAAACCGTTGTCGAGGAAATACCCTCGACTCTTATGGAATTCAGCGACGCGCTGAATTCCCCCGCTGACCCCGCGTCCGCGTCCCAAGCCTCAATAGAGGCCCCTCCCAGCGAGGAAACTCCTTCCCCGATCGAAGAGATGGACACAAACATCTCTGATAACGAGGCGACCTCCGCCTCAAATGATTCGGATTGCTCCGAAACATCGTCGCCCACCTCATCCTCCATTACCAAATCGTCAGAAAGGGGAAGAGGAAGAAGGGCAAAGCCCCCGCCAGCAGCTCCGCCACGAATCCGGCAACTCAGGGCTCACGCTCCCCCAATTTGGCTGTAGGCTCTACACAGAGTCGTCCGCACAGCCCCTTGGCCTCAGACACCCCGGCTGCCTCCTCATCGCAATCCGCCACCCCGGCGAATGCCCCCAAAACGGTCCGTCCCCCTCCCATCTACATCCATGAGAAGGGAAAATGGACAGAATTGTCCAAATCGCTAAACGAGCGTAAAATCAATTATACAAACGCTCGTGCGATAGAAGTCGGCATTAAAGTACAATGCCCAACTTCAAGCGATTACCGCTCCCTCACCAAGCTCCTCCGGGATAGGAGCATCCTCTATAACACCCACGCACTGCAAGAGGACATCCCTGTCCGAGCAGTAGTTAAAAATGTCCCCCTAGAAATCTCCACTCAGGAGATTAAAGACGACCTTATCGCGCAAAATATTTCCGTCAGAGAAGTGCACCGCATGCACCGTAAGGTTGGCGGTCGCACTAGCTCGGCACCATACAACATGGTGCTCGTAATTTGCGACCGCGTGGATGGGCATCACCCAATCCACAAGCTATCCAAAGTCTGCAACCTCTCAGGCATCCGCATTGAGAAGCCCGCCAAACTTGGCGAGCTTTCTCAGTGCCATCGCTGCCAGTTTTTATGCGGCGAGTCCGGCCATCCCGCCAACTACCGCGGATGCCCTAAGGCCCCCAAATCGTCGGCCCCCAAACTGGCGAAATGGGCCAACAATAAGCAGCACCGAGAGAGCCCATCTCTCACTACTGACCCCTCTGCCTCACTCCGACCCCAACGCCCCAGCCCCTGGAATGCGCTTAATCACCAAGCGCATTTCCCGGCTCTGAGGCCTACCCAGACACCTGCTTCACAGGTCATTCCACCACTGATGGCATTGCCTGCCATGCCCTCACCCCCCATACCCGCATCTCAGAAGGCCGCACTGCCAGCGCCCCGTAGAGCGCTCTCAGGCCGCCCTCACCCCCGGGACTCCAAGTGCCCGCCCACGCCAGCCAGGGCGCACCCCGTTCCCCCCGCGTGTTTTAATTTTACGGCCACTCCTCCACCTTCAGTGGCAAGCCGCCCGTTGCCCCCGAACTTTGACCCCACCGATCCCGTATTTGTTTTAGGTAGCACCTATGCCATATTCCAATCCCCGCGTGCTCTACAAATGCGTGACGAAACGATGGCCTGTAAAGGTAACTGGGATCTTCTTGTAGAAGTTTACCTCAGATACCCTGACATCCAGAAAGCCATGAAGAACCTCCCCTACTTAAACTATTATGGATAAGTCTCTCCGCAGTAGGTTCAAACCGACTTCCCTTAGGATAGGGACCTTTAACGCCGAGAGCCTAAATGGCCAACGTGATGAGATCGCAACGACAGAACTCGCTGTCACAGAAGAGGTACTCTGATTTACTACAAATCTAGTTTGTACTGCATCCCCTTAGACCCCCCCTCTCTTTCCAAGTTAGAAGTCTCCGTCTGCCGGCTGGGCATGACAGGGCACCAAACCCTCACGATCGTATCGGCTTACATCCCGCCCTCAGGAGCCGGCTCCCCGGTCGCGAATAACGAAATGAGCGATGACCTCAAAGTTCTTTTCGAACTAAGTGACTCCGTCCTTCTGGCGGGAGATCTTAATGCTAAACACCCCGCGTGGAATAGTAATGTATCAAACAGCAGAGGTAATGCCCCATATAATCTCTGCTGTTCTCTCAACTTCGATGTCATCGCTCCGATGAATCCCACCTACTATCCTAATAACCCGGATCACAGACCCGACGTACTAGATGTCGCGCTTCTAAAGAATGTAAACTTGCGATTACATTCTATAGAGACGATCGACGAGCTCAATTCGGATCACAGACCCGTCGTTATAGAGTTTACCCCGAGAAACGGTCACTCTGACCCTTCTCAGCCCCCTCCCACCAAAGTGATCACGGATTGGAAGAAAGTCAGCGAACTGCTGAAATCCACCGAATCCCCTCACTTGGACAAAATCCCCGACAATATCGCGACTGTAGCTGACACGGAGGCCGCGATCAACTCGTTCACAGAGCACGTACAGTCAGTCCTGAACGTTTGTTCAAGGGAAGTTCCAGCGGATGGCCACCGCTGGAAACTCCCGGACGATGTACGTGACCTGCTGACCGAGAAGAACGCGGCCGTCCGTGCTTAATGTGCTTATACTTCTTTTCCCTGTGCGAGTAGCAAAGTTTTTATGCGCCGTTTACAACGCAAAGTAAGCAGAAGCATCAAAAACTTCGTGACGAGCAATGGGACAAGATGCTCAGCGAACTCGAACCGACCCACCAGGCATTCTGGGAACTTCAGAGGAAAATGCAATCTTCCTCTAAAGTTGCCTCCATGCCTCCCCTCACGCGCCCCGATAATACCGACGACGTCGACAAAGCCGAATGCCTAGCCGACAGTCTTGAAGAGCAATGCTCCCCCAGTACCCAGCCAGTAGACCCAGCCCACCTCGCCGAGGTGGATGCTGAAGTCGAACGCAGGACCTCGCTACCCCCCGTAGAAGACCCTGATAATCCCCTACCCTCAGTCACCCCTGAAGAGGTAGAGGATATAATCAAGGGCCTTAAACATAGGAAAGCCCCTGGCTCAGACGGAATCACCAATAGGGTATTCAAACTCTTCTCCCCAGCCCTTATAGTGCTAATGACCGCTATCTTCAATAGCGCCATGGCCAATAACGTGTTCCCACAAGCGTGGAAACAGGCCACAGTAATAGGCATTCCCAAACCGGGTAAGCCCAAGTCCTCGCCGAGTAGTTACCGGCCCATTAGTTTGCTCAACGTGTTAGGTAAAATCTATGAGAGACTTATTTATAAGCGACTCAAAGATTTCGCCGAAGCTAAGAGCTTAATTCCGACAGAGCAGTTTGGTTTTAGACCTCAACACTCCTGCGTTCAACAAGTGCACCGCATAGTCGAGCACATCGGTGCCCGCTTCCAGCGGGGACTGATGACCGGTGCCTTGTTCTTCGATATCGCGAAGGCATTCGACAAGGTCTGGCACAACGGGCTGATATACAAGCTATACCAGCTCGGTGTGCCAGATCGTCTCGTACTATCTACGAAACTTGGAGAATCGAGGTCAACCCCGATAAGAGTCAGGCGGTACTTTTCTCTAGCCCCCGCGTAAGATTCCCCCCATCCCCTAGTCCGATAACCATGTTCGGCAAGCCGATCCCCTGGGAGAAGCATGCCAGATACTTAGTAGTCATTCTCGATAGGCGGCTAAGATTCGGTGAGCACATCAAGACGGTACGTTCGCGTGCCGCCTTCGCTCTCGGTAGGCTCCACTGCTTGCTGAATGCACGTAGCAAATTGTCACTCAAGTGCAAATTGCGCATTTACATCGCGTGCATTCGGCCCATCATGACGTACGCGTGCCCCGTGTTCGCGCACGCCAAACCCCATCTCCTTCATAGGATGCAGACCCTCCAAAACCGATTTTACGTAAGGCCACGGGAGCCCCATGGTACGTTAGGAATGAGCAACTTCATGTTGACCTCAAGATCCCCATCATCCAGCAGTGTATGAAGCGACTCACTAAGGGTTTTTTCGATAGGGCCGAAAAACACCCTAACCCGTTAGTCGTTTCAGCAGCTAGTTATGTCCCCTCCGCGATATCTAGGATCCGACGCCCAAGGTCCACCCTCCTCCAACCCGATGACCCCATCACTCTCTTGCAGGAAAGTCGTAGGGAATCCAGCACTCTTAGAAAGCACACAAGACGACACAAATACAAACCACGAATCCGGTCTCCGGTTAAACTTTTATAGAAGTAAATATTTGAATGATGCGCAGTATTGGAGTGCATGCGTTCGCTGAATGAGATTTTAAAGACAAAATGAAAAAAAAGGCGTGTTGAGTGAAGATCTACCACCACGCATGCGCGAACATATGTGCGCGTCCTTCCAAGCCTTCCAGTCTCATTTATTTAAATTTCAAATCAATTAACAATGTCTCAAATAAAATAACCTACGTATACGTAACACTCTTAGTGTCACGTATAACTTGTGTAAATAAATAATATAATTAAAATTGGCTTAGAAAGTCATTCTCTCTCACTTGCACATTAAAACTGTGCGAGAAGGAGAATGACCTTCTAGGCCCTTTGTTGGTTTAGTTGGTTTTTCTCAGCACTAATTAGAACGTTCATTGGTATACACCGCTCTGCACTTACTGTGTATTGTTAAATTTTCTTCAAAAATTAAAAATATATCGTCCCTACGCCTTTTACTGGCAGCAATCAACTTTTTCTGTCCCTTTTCATCTTTTTTAACTCGATTTAATCGAAGTTTAAAGCGCACTGGCAAATCTTGCAATTAGGGAACTCCATTTTTTCAATAGAAATCACGCGCGCACGCAAACGACGAAATGAAGTTATGATGAGGTATCGAGCGGCGCGCCGGCGCGCGGGCGGTGGCAGAACGCGACGCCGCTGTGTCTCCCCGCCCCGCGCCTGCGCCCGCCGCCCCGTTCACTCCGGTCGCTCGCGCGTATTTTCAATATTTTTGAAAATGTCAAAAACGTGTCATTAAACTGTATAATTTTGATTAAAACATGATTGTAGAGCACAAAAAATTATAATTAAACAAAAATTTCACAGTTACGATTTTTAACTATTGAGAAATAACTTTTTCTTTAAACGTTAAAAAATAATGTTTAATTTTTGTGTTATATATCTATAAATACTCCATTAAGCTTAGCACAAACATAACATCGTAGTTATTATTTTTGCTTAACGATATATATGCACAAAATGAATACTGGTAAAAAAAACACATAAACGAATTTAGGTTTTGTTTAATTTTCATATCAGGTGGTAGCATTTGACTACAGCTGAAAATTATACTAACAAGGTTTTTGGTTACGTATTTTACTTTTACGTTAAAGTTTGGCAATCAATGAAATCGTATGATTTCTAATAAAAAAAATGACCACCCCGGACTTTTAACGACACGGTATTCATTTACATTTGATACTCAACACAATATCCGAAAAAAAAGAAAAAACTTGCAGTTTATGAATTATGTCCGGGTTAAGCTAATTTTATTGGCCTATTATCTTATGAGTTCGATAGATATTCGGCTAATTGACATTGAGGCAGTATGACGTAATAAATACTTCGTTGATGGCCATATATGGCCGTTACTTTCTGCCCTTATCTCAAGTTATTTATGGTGGGCGAAATGCCTAAGAATATATTTTTCGTACATACATCTGATTTCGCTATCTTCTTAAACAAATAAAAAAACCGGCCAAATGCGATTCGTACTCGCCCATGAAGGGTTCCGTAGCAGATTTAATGAAAGGTAAATTGCTGTTTACGATTTATGACGTATTAAAAAAAAAACTACTTAGTAGATCTCGTTCAAACCAATTTTCGGTAGAAGTTTACATGGTAATGTACATCATGTATTTTTTTTAGTTTTATCATTCTCTTATTTTAGAAGTTTCAAGGGGGGGAACATTTTTCCACTTTGGAAGTGTCTCTCGCGCAAACTATTCAGTTTAGAAAAAAATGATGTTAGAAACCTCAATTTCATTTTGAAGACCTATCCATAGATACCCCACACGTATGGGTCTGATGATTTTTTTTTTTTAGTTTCAGTTCTAAGTATGGGGACCCCCCTAAATTTATAGTTTTTTTTTTCTATTTTTGTGTGAAAATCTTATTACGGTTCATAGAATACATCTACTTACCAAGTTCCATAGTTTTTATAGTTTCGGAAAAAAGTGGCTGTGACATACGGACCGACAGACAGACATGACGAATCTATAAGGGTTTCGTTTTTGCCATTTGGCTACGGAACCCTAAAAATCAGACGAAAATTGCTTAAGAGGTTCTTATTGCGAGATTTTTCATGATTTATCCTTCTGAGAAGATCGGCTACTGTGAACGGAGAAGGCCAATCCCCCGACTTCCCAGTAATACCCCTACAATGAATGGACACAAGGGACTTAAGCCGCAAACACTACGCTTAGAAAACGGATTAGCGATCATGAAAAATAAAACGATACGACGTTCCATGGGAAATCTTTTTCAATCTTCCACTCCGCCCGTTTCCCATTTCGATGGACAGGCGCCTTAATTGCTTTTAGATAGTAGCGTAACAAGTTGTAACTACTTACTACATTATATCATCGTTTAGATATCAGAACGATTA
Source organism: Xestia c-nigrum (assembly GCA_916618015.1). Taxonomy (NCBI): domain Eukaryota; kingdom Metazoa; phylum Arthropoda; class Insecta; order Lepidoptera; family Noctuidae; genus Xestia; species Xestia c-nigrum. Next base: position 9,073,363 of record OU745259.1, on the reverse strand, counting down.
CATGCAAAGAAACTCGTTGTGTTTCCGCTCCAAAAACGTTGTAATTTTGTCATATTTGACGCTCGTCGTGTACAGAAATAGAGTGGTGTATTCATATTTTTCCTAGATTATTTCCTGGCATTTTTAATAATGTTAAACGCAATATACCTTGCGGCGTAGGGGAAGATAACTCGATGCAAATTATACAATTTATGCGTCAACCCACGACGTAAACAACTTTTTACGCTAGTTTTAAAACGTTTTTGCGTTTTCTACATAGTTTTATGTAGATTTATAATAGTACTTACCTATTTTTATATGGTGTGCCATGCTATTTCAAAGATTATGTGCCCATTCCTCACACGATTTATTAGTTGAGTTAGCACCAGCGCGGTTGTAAATCATATTTATTGTTATAATATTATCATAACAATGAACTTGTGTCGTTATAAAGTACTAAACACGCGCCTTTCATTATTGTTTCGTGTACAATTAAAGAAACCGCGCTGTCTTTCAACCTCAGCGGTGACGTCAAGCCTTATTGATTTACCATGAAACATTTTCACGAATATTTTATTACGCTTGTGACGTTTTTATTATCTGGGATTATAATAATAAATAAGATACCAATGCCAATTGAAAAGTGTAAGAAGCAATCGAATGATAAGGTGATAGGAGATATTGTAATAGTGGCTAGCGTCGCGTGATACGTGCGTACGTAACGCGATAACACTTATCATTTAATACTGATTTAAGCTAAGATTAGGAGTTTGATAAGGGGCGCCCAACGTCCACCACGTTCTTGGGCGCTCACACTCGGACAAAAGTCCTTTGGTACTGTGTGATGTGAATGCTAAGCGAGTGTTGTGCCGCCCGTAGCCTGGTACAGAAACTAGGTCGGGTTTGAAGATTCTAATAGTGTGTAAGTTGTCGCCGTAGCAAGTTGCCAACCGGCGCGGCGTCTAGGACACGACGCTTCACGCTCATAGAGCCAGATCGAATTCTTCGTGTCGCACACACATGCAACTCAAATACAGCAACAACTAGACCAAATAGAATTACCTATAGGCAGTATAGGCGTACTATTTGTCCCTATATGAGAGTGAACAGTGAACAGTGAACGAAGAGGGCGGAGACTGCGCCGGCACTTAATTGGCACGAGATGACCAGTTGATACGAAGTTTAATATATGTCTGTGTGAGATAGTGGTTTACCTACACACTGCATAATAAATATTGACACTTAAACGATTGCACCTTCTTGATTGCACTGGCTAAGCCCAAAAATGTACAATTGCAATCTTTACACTTCAAATGTGAACTTAAATGAAGGATCTGAGCTCATACTGTCCTTCGTCGATGGTCATCGTCACTCCTCAACTAATCCCAGTTTATTTGGGCTCAACGCAGCCAATTTCAGCAGTCGCATCTTTTCTAGCATTTCTAGCTTTATCTCCAAACCGATAAAACCTCATAATAGTATTTCAAAAGGTCATGTCAGCTCGGCGTGCGGCGCTACGGTATAATCTGTCAATTCCTGATTATCCTCGCTTATTGTGCGCGTCACAGGTCTTTGACACGCTCCCACTGTGTCTGTTTACATACACATTAACACCGAAGTACTTGCAGTCTAAAATTATTCTCTTGGCGAGCCACATTATGTGTGTGAAATTCCATCATGTTAGGAGAAAATCAAATGTTGAATTTTATCAAAATCTTACTACCCTTAACCGAATTTATTTAGGTCAGCATGTCTTACATGTCTAGGTATTAGTTGTCATCTCAGAAGACACGTTTTCTAGCCATTTCTTTCGCATAGTAGATTGGTTCTTTGGCCTTCCCCATTGGTTGATACATCAATTCTCGATTGAGATTCTCCATTTCAAAATACGTTGATTGAAATGGGTTTTTGTAACAGTTGTCGAGAATTTCATTGGAAGTTTCCTTATCTTTATACATAACTGCTAGACGCCTCTGCTCATAAAACCTACAAGTAATTACTGAAATCATGAAAAATACTAAAACCCAATGCATATTGCATGGGTACAACAAAGATTACGTTTTACAACACAAATATGGAGTGTACTAAATGTTGGTCTAAGTAGCTGCCTAATAGGCCCGATATTAATAAGTGTTGCTGTTATAGGATAACACATGTCTATCGAACCTCGGTCTACCCCTTAGGCGAATAGAAGCGTGATGTTATAAATAGGAACTACCGAAAAGCACTGTGTGTATCTTACGTAGTCTGCTTAATTAGCCGTGTGATACCCGACCGTGAATAGTTTCCATAGACCCATTTGTTCCCATGCGTTTCACTAAGATTAGGTTCGAGTGGATGAACAGCGGTTAAAATAAATTGCTGTAACAATATCACAGTTTCGTTTAACTAAACAGACTCGCAAGCTTTGGTAAAATTGTTCGTCACATGTCAGTCGCATCGTAGGCTACCACACAAAGTGGGTCACAAAAAACGTCAACACTGACGGCATGCGACATGGGCAGACCTAGGCATAAAGGCGGGGTGAGTTTAACGCTTAACCACAGCCATGATTGGTCCGTTTTGAAAAGGAGGCATTTACCCAGCAGTGAAACGTGCAAAAGCACTTTAAGCAAAGAAACCAATACTGATCACTGAGATTTCAAAGAGATCGTATGAACTGTCGACAAACTAATCTTTGCAAACTCTCGACTAACGGAAAAGGGTCAGTTTGCCGCCCGCAGGTAATTAGCTAACAAGCTGTCACTAATACCCGACTCTACCCCTAAGGAAAGGGGAGAAAGCGACACATAGACACACGGGCGCAATAGTTTCGTTGTAGGGTTTAAACGTGATGGAGAGCACCTCTTCACATAGCGGGTTTTCTGTGGTACTATGGCAAATAGAGGCACGCTTGTTTCCTTTGGAGTCAGACAGGAATGAACGTACGTTCCGTGCTGTAAACGCAGTTGTACTATAAACACTAAACCATTGTTTATTAAGCCATCTTTTTCTTAATGAACCAGAGATTATTTTTCCATACCGGAAAAATAACACATCAAAAATGTTTGAAAACTTTTTAGCAATCGTACTAATTTTAGAACTTCTTACTCTGTTAAATTTTGTATGAACACCCACACAATATAGCTTCTCCTGTCACAATCATGCATCTTTAAATGCGCGCCGGCACCGAATACCGCGTACCGTACCTTTGTGAGGCAGTTCTTAAATTAGATTTTTCGTGCTGATAACATAATTCCCGATTTACCGGAGATTGCTCGAGATTGGAACTTTCCTCAATAAATGTTTACGATTTGGTCCCATCACAATTTGATTCTAATAGTGTAGACACATGCAAAAACTCATCTCCGGTCCTATCGCGTTAGGAAACACTCATAAATCTTATTTGCATAAAGATACACGTAAATCTACTCATAAATACCTTTACTATGTTTGAACAGCATAAAAAGTAATCCAATTGTGTTTTCAAGTAAATCGAGCAATAAAAGATAAAGCGCATGCTACCGCTGCGCCGTCAAAGGCGGTTCCCGTCCGTGTGTGTAGATAATATTGTCTGACAAGCGAGGCGAGAGATAACAGCCACCGGACGCCGAGGTTCCTATCGAATTTATTCACCTTCCGGACGATGACGTCACGGCTTTATCTTAGACTCATGCACGTCACACTGAAACTCGGGTGGCGACAGTGCATTTTAGTAAAATCGGACACCGTTTTGATGACGTTGACTTTGTTTTTTCAATAGTAATCCTACGTAGACATTGATGTTATTGATAAAGTAATCTTTCATACACTTTAAAATTCCTGTCATAAAGATTAACCCAACCCTAGTCCATATGGTAAACTAATCTAAAGCTGATAATCCTATAGCTGTATTTATACTTTTTAAAGCACTATTTATCTATCATCATTGTCCTAAGCAATTTTTTTCCGTACATACTTCTTTATTGCTCATCAGCCTCCTCTTTTAACCATCAAAATTCACACTCAAAACTTTGTACTTAAGTATAGTAGTAGAGTAGCTATGCAAAAGAACATGCAATGTAGTACATTGCATACTTGTTGCGTCTTTTATTTTCGCGTGCATTCGAAATGAAGTTTGTTTCTCGGTATTTGCTCATTTTTAACCGACTTCTAAAAAAGGAGGAGGTTCTCAATTCGGATGTTTCAATTTTTTTTTTTTTTTTTTTTTATGTTTGTTCGGGCATAACTCCGTCGCTTGCCAACCGATTTGGAAAATTCTTTTTTTGTTGGAAAGGGTATTCTTTCCAAATGGTCCCATAGCCACCAAATCAGGATCTGATGATGGAATCTTGGCGAAATCAAGGGAACTCTTCAAATTTTATATGAAAACGTGTTGCGATTTTGGTATTTTCTACAACAAGTGAAGCATTTGCGTTTGATAAGAACCATTCTACCATCAGATCTAATGATGAAGCCAAGAGTCACGGAACTCCATAATGAGACAATGTACCATAGTCGTGTTTGGGCTTGTTGTAATTGTAACGGTATGCACTTTCCATGTATCAAGCACATGTGAACCACTAAAAAGTTGAAAATAAAAACTTTTTTGCAAAAAATAAAACCGACTTCAAAAAAAAACAAAAAAGTGAAAAATAACTTTAGCTTCTGAAGTCGGTGACAAAAAAACTAAAGCAATCAAACAAAGGTCACCGACTTCAGAAGCTAAAGTTATTTTTCACTTTTTTGTTTTTTTTTGAAGTCGGTTTTATTTTTTGCAAAAAAGTTTTTTAAAGAGTCTGTTTTCTTTAAAACCGTAAAATGAAAACAGTTTCTTGTAAACGTTTTCAAATAGGTCATACGTTGCCGACCAACGGGAACTAGTTTAGAAAGATTCCCGGATATTATTTATTTGCCATCATTTGTCAAACACATGTCCGCAATTTATCATTAGGTTTAAACGGAGAAACACACCCACACGTTCATTATAAAAATGAAAAATTGCGGCCAACCATGGGACATACAAATATTTTTTAACCAGTTTAAAAAATGCAGCATGTTCTCAAAAATGCCCTGTCGTCGCAAATAATGAAACCACCGACAAATAAATAAGCATTCTGAACGCAACAAAATCAATCAATGACTACCCAACTAGCACACAAGGTCTACAACAAGCCGTACAGCGGCCGGTTAGAGGTGTCTAATAACGCCATAGGCTCCACAGATAAGTTCTACAGTAGATGTACAAGCGGCTATAGCGCCGCTGCATCCCCAAAAGAGGCCCACGCAGTACCGCCTAAGGATCTACAATGTCTCTACAATGATTGTACAGAGGTGTTAGTACGGCGCGCTCTACCGCTCGCACCCTTTGTAGCACCCTTGGATCTACAAAAGTGCTATGCGAGCGGTAGATTGCGCCTTGGGATCTAAAATAAGTTCTTGTAGCGCGACTGTAGAGCTCGAACCGTATTTAAACGCGACTGTATCTCTGAAATGAACAAAACTAATTGAAATTTGTACAGTTTAGTTTTCTAGGTAGTTTCTTTAGAATCCTGGGTAAAGTGACGTGAATTCGGTTTTTAAACGTATTTTTGATGCAAATAAATTATAAAAAATAATGAGAATTGTTTATATTAAAATCTCTAATGGCGTCTCGGTTACAACAGCCTTCAGAGTTTACTAGAACCATTCTACCGGTTAAGCCGCTAGTATCGACCATTGTAGACCTTTCAGTTCTATGGTGGTGGTATTGCCGCTCTATTGTACTCTTCTAGGTCTATATCGGTAATTAATACATCTTTTTAAGAGCCTAAGGTGGTACAACGGATTATTGAAACTCCGTTGTACAACCTGTTTCTCTGCTGTAGATATAGAGTTAAAAATATGCAATATACCACCTAAAGTGCTTTAAAGGAAGCTTGTTACTCCATTTAAACACTTTTAACTATTATAGCCCTGTTGTACGGCTATTGTACCACCTGCCTGTTAAAGAACGATTGAATTCGCTTCTGTACCACTTAAGTATTATAGTAACCCCCTTGAACGGCTATTGTAGAACATTCAGGTTGTACAAAAGTGATTGAAGCAGCTTGTGTGCTAGTTGAATGAATGAATGAATGAATGATTTATTTACATAAAAAAAACTTAAAACTAAATACATTGCCCCACAAAACTGCTTACGCAGATTAACTGTGAGATCACTGAGTCTCTTTTACAATAAACTTTATATCAAGTAGGAGGTACATCAATAACAAAGATCAATGTCTATAATATCTAACGCTTTGTTAGTGAACTTTAATAAATTGTGATTAAAGACCTCTTCAATAAAGATATGTCGCAAAACCCACGGCTCTTCAAGTTTTGAAGTAATTTTTTGCGTTAGTTCATATAATTAGTGCACGTCAGTCAAGTCTAGCTGTCGAGCTGTTATTATAGCTGTCTTTTTCGAGGTCTTGTGCTCAATTCTTTGGTATTTCAATGGCATTTTTATAGCCTATGTGTATGTAGGTTGTGGCCCACTGCTGGGCAAAGATAATTTAAAGAAGCACCGTTATTCTTGCCAACATTTGAACTGTTTCGGTATTTTGTAGGCAAACTCCGGACGTCCGGATACAGGTCTGGTGGTAAGTGCAAATGTGATGCTGTTCCACATGTGTTCATCATCATCATCTCAGCCGAAAGACGTCCACTGCTGGACATAGGCCTCCACCAAGTGTCGCCACATTGACTGGTTCCTTGCGACTCGCATCCACCGGATTCCCGCAACCTGCACCAGGTCATCGGTCCACCTAGTGGGAGGTCTTCCAACGCATCGTCTTCCGGTTCGCGGTCGCCACTCCAGAACTTTTCGGCCCCATCGGTCATCCGTTCTGCGAGCAATGTGCCCTGCCCACTGCCACTTAAGTTTAGCAATTTGCCACATGTGTTGCGGACTCCCAATTTATTGCCCTGATACTTGCAAGGCACAGGATTTGATGGAAGATAGTGATACCACCAACCTCGTAATAACGTTTTAGGCCGCTTTTCCACAAGCTATGAAGATGACAAGCTTACTTTTGACTACCATCGCACCTGGGTCTGCTAGAACCTAGATACACTCTTGACTTGACTTGTTTTACGCAGGCATACGAGCGCGCCAATCTCGCCGACGCGCTGCTGCCGCGCACTCTTATCGACGGCGAGCTGATCATCCGCCAGGGCGACACCGCCGACGGCATGTACTTCGTGGAGGACGGTGCCATCAGCATCCGCATCACCCGCGACGACGGCAACGAGCATGAGATCAAGCGTCTTGGTAAGTAATTAGTAACAAGCTCTCGTCCACAGACTAGCCAGAAACAGAGGCCCTACTCTCTAACGTTTCGTCTCGTACGATCTATCCGTCTCTCTCACTCGCACTCGTCTGCAGACGTGCGCGATAGATACGGATAGATCCGAATAAACGGACGAAGCGTTAGGGAGTAGGGCCTCAGATTGTACTTCGGCAATCATCGTCATCGTTCGGAAGATTAAGCGCATACATTTTCTGGTTTAACCGCAGTATTTCTTCATTATCATTTACGATTTTACCTATCAAACCAAACCTATTCTTCGTAGATTATATCTTTATTGGTCTTATCGTTAACCGTCTGCCCCTATTCACACTATTCTGAGTCGACGCACTGAGTCTCCTCACATATCAATCAACTGTCTTCTGTTGCAAACGGGTTGATACTGGCAAACTAGTACCAAGCACTCTGACTAACCTTATAATTTTGAGTCAGAGGGCCTCCCTGTTCGTAACTAGTCCTATTTGCACACTATACACATTTTATACTTCTTCTAAACAGAATTTCTAAATCAATTATGAGAGAAGGGTGTACACCGCCGTACATGTACCTACGGTCGAACAAGCTATTTGGTTTACAGTTTATCCCACAAATTACATTGTAAAATGTAAAGCAAATAGCTTGGTCGTCCGTACTTGTACACTTAGCTGTTTATTGAGTAATAGATGCAGGGCAGACGGAGCTTGTAACAACGTCATCTATATGAACGTTGAGCAATCAATAACCTATTAGTTTGCCTTAGTTCGCTCACACAGGCTGCTCCGAATGACGGGCGAGTGATCGATTGTTTCTTAGAACCGCATGTGTTAATATTCTTCTATAAATATTTAGGGCGCAAACTACACATAGTTTGTTGTTGCTGCGGCTATCGACTTATTAGATTACCTTTTGCCTTTTCCAAATAAGATTATGGATTTAAAAAAATGTTCAAATCAGATTTTCGCCAAAAAAAAGCGTACCGTCTCCTTTCTCCTCGAGGGTAGTCAAAAGGATGCGCAGCTATCCGATTACAACTAGCTGACCCGACAGACGTTGTCCTGTCAGCTACTACTTACTACCTACCTACCTACTACTTCTCACCGTTTAAGCCTTTCCTGGACAAATAATTCAAAACCAAAATGAGCCAAATCGGTCCAGCCATTCTCGAGTTTTAGCGAGACTAACGAACAGCCTTTGATTTTTATATATATTTACAATTACAATTTACAATATATCGATAAAACTGTGATCTTGATAACTAGTAACAGTATCTCAAATCTATCGATAGTAAAGACCTTATAGTATCGATCGTTTTAATGTAAGATTCGGCTATTGATAGTACTACCGATACATTAGCCTGTGATCATGCAAATCTTGATCATCTATTGGTCAATTACTTTGCCTAGATACTATTATATTCATGTTTTTCAGTGAGTGTTTGTACAGTATGGTATTAATAATTGTGTTTTGTGGTGAACAGGCGCTGGTGGGTACTTTGGTGAGCTGGCTCTCGTCACCCACAAGCCGCGCGCCGCTTCTGCTTACGCTGTTGGACCTACCAGGGTGGCATGTAAGTATAATATCATACATACAATAATATTGTATGTAATACTAGCTGACCCACACAACTTCGTCTGCGTCACGTAAGAGAAATGAAAATCCCCTTTTTTGCAACATTTTTCATTTATGCTCCGCTCCTAATAGTCGTAGCGTCATGTTCTATTGCCTTCCTCGATAAATGGACTATCCACCACAAAAATATTTTTTCTATTCGAGCCGGTAGTTCCTGAGATTAGCGCGTTCAACCAAACAAACAAACTCTTCTGCTTTATAATATTAGTATAGATTGTGTCATTCTTGCAATTATGCTCAGTAGTTACGGTTTCGACGACTATTATACATCGGGTCGTGTTAAATTTGCGAAACAGAAAAATCATTGGTGTATTATTCCATCAGGATGAAAGCTTCACAAGTGGCCAAGAGCCTTAACTTGTGCTAGGTTGTTGGAAATAGGCTCATATTCCGTTATAGGGGACTTCAGTACCACAATCAATCTCCTCCTCTGCTAGCCCCTTTAGGGAAATTGTTTCCTTATTAGAAAAGAAAGAATAAAAACATAAATTATACGAAATCTTTTTTTCCACTGGCAACTATTTACTAGTTCAGCCAACTCAACAAAACGAGCACATTGTGCAGGTGTTTATTGCCGGCCAGTAAGCGGTAGTATTAGCATCTTATTCCTGCGCCGGGCTCGTTTGCATGTCGCCGGTGACAGCCTCGCTGCTGCATTCATCTCCATACATTAACTTCGTTGTCCTCTTATTGTCAAGCCTTTATTGATGGAACAATGCCTCTAATACATATTAGGCCGGTAATATATTTAGGAGCTGTAGAAATCACGCTGCTATAGGATGTAATGTAATAATGATTCACGCGAAATTATTTACCCATTTGTAAAGATTCCGAAAAAGTTATCATGGCCACATCTGTCTGTGTATTCGGATGAGGCTTTGAGTTTCTCTATGTTTATCGATTGTACTCGAATTTATCGGGCTACTATGCAGCCAATCGCACCTAGGCTTTGACTTAAAACTCCGGGATTTACTGGTGTTCTAAAAGCTTAGATCTCAATTTATAATATTCGGAACGCTTCAAATACTCGGAACCTTACTAACTAACATGAGTGAAAAGTGGTTATAAAATCAGATCTAACAAGGTGTATCCAATACGCATTTTGGCAATTATATCACAGTGTTTTTTGTCACTGGACCGTGATTATCGTGCTTATTAGTGTCGTTTGTTTTATTAAAGTCTGCCGCCGACGATATAATGTTTCAATAAAAACATCAACTGGCTACGTGCCAAATTTGTCATCACAAAAAAGTGCATACATCGAATGTTTGAGATTCCTCCAGTGTGACATAATTACAATCTTGTAGCGGTCTTATGGTTCAAGGCACTGTTATATCTATAAACCGATCATTATTGAGTAATTAAACGCTATCAATTAATAACTTGTTATCACGAAGTACGGATCGATATAGAAACAAGTTCTATTCGTATGTTTGGATCCATTTTCGTAACCTTCGTTTAATTAATCTACATTATTTATGTTTATAATTCGTAGAAACGATAAGTACTAATTAGTAAGCCTATCCAACAATTTAATGTCATCAATGCAATATGAATGAAACGTAGATGGCAACTATAAAATAACACTTTGTAGCCCAGGAAATAATAACATTTTAGTACCTTTAACATTCAATTTCAAATTCTAGCTTTGTTTATTTACCAAATGTTTAAAAATAGTATATTTTATAACGAGAGCCTAAACGAAGCCATAATATACCCGAGGGAGTCAATGAAAGCGAGGATATATTAAATTGGCGTTTAGTCTCGAGGTACAAACTGAACAGATTTACACTCGACATAAAATCTGAACCTAGCGGTCAGTTTTTTCTTCAATCAGGTCAGTCACTGATTAACAATTTAAAACACAACACAAACTCTCAACATTTTCGCAATGAAGATGATCCACACTCCACAGATAATAATTAGTACTTACATTACTGCAGCGGCTAACAACAGAGGCATTGGACATACTTTTCAAAATCAACGATGCACACAAACAAAAATATTTTTTCTCGCGTTGAAGAGTTCATTTGTTTTTTTTTTTTTTCAATAAACCGCTGTCTTTTTGCAAGCCAATTCGAAATTTAAATAAAACCTTTGATCACTCTTTTGTTACCATGTTTCAGAGTAAAAGATCGTTCCATTTTTAAATTACGTTTTACTCCCTAGGGAATAAATCGTCACTTTAATACCGCTTCGTAGGGCTACATTGGCGTACTATTAGAGCATGAGAAGTGAAAAAACTTTGCTCATTTTGATGAGGAAATACTCTTTTACCTAAACTTTACTAATATGTCAGATATGTTACAGTGGATTAATACGAGTGATAAGGGAGTCCAGAGGGTTTTTCAAAAACATGTTTAGCAATAAAACTTGAATAGGTATGGCGTGATTACAGAAAAATATAATTATACTACAAAAAGTTTCAGACAATTTTCAAAAAGCCATCAAGTTATCATGCTCTATAATTATTCTTGCTGAAAAACGTTCTGGCCTTCCCCTACCATAGTTCTCATCTATCCTAAATCTGCAGTAACCGCTGCTGTAGCAGTGCCTAGTTTTATTTATTATACACTGGGAAAAACCGGGTAGTAATATACGAATCGAGACATAACATTCGACTTGTATGTTCCAGTCCTGGACGTGGAGACGTTCGAGCGGCTGCTGGGCCCGTGCATGGAGATCATGAAGCGCAACATCGACGACTACGAGGAGCAGCTGGTGAAGCTGTTCGGTGACAAGAGCAACCTCACCGACGTGCGATGAACGTCCGCGCGCACGCACTCGCGCACGTACTTGTTTCCCTTCCACACACCGTAATCTACTCCTCTATTTATTCGTCTAGCTTTATGTGGGGTTATGCTGACTTGTACTAACACATCTTCGCACCTTACTCATCTAAATTATTATAGTTGAAATTGAAATATGTCATGTTAACGTTTTAGTTAATTTCTTACCATATTGAAACTACTGCTATTGAATGTGATGATTTTTAAGAACTGTTTGATTGGAGATATAAAATAGTCGAGTTTAGCATGCCAATACATGACAATGATAACTTTTTAATATTAAAATAACTTAATTAAGGCTCACACGGTAGCTTTTACGTATTTATTGAACAGCATAACCTCATGGAAATCAAGTCAGTTTGTGCTCATAAAGCGTACGCGTACTAAATAGCTTATTGTAACATATTTTGTGCTAAACCAACTAAATGTTGTAGATGTACAAATACACAAGTTAAAATTGATTTCAATTGAAGTAGTGCCATGTTGTTTATTTAATTTGAACCTAATTGTAGTAGATATAAAAGGGATTACGCGTTGATTGGAAGGTGAAACGATGACTTCATAACGAGCGCTCAATAATATTGCATTGATACAAATATACGCTTATTTTAGATAGAGAAATGCCTTAGTAGCTAAGTAAATATAAGGGACACCGAGGAGGTGGCGGCGAGGCGAGCGCGTAGAAAACAAAATGTTGACGAGACATTATGCTCAGTTTATGTGCCATAACTTTATCGAGACGACGAGACCATCGACGACGCGCCGACACTGGTCGGCTTTATGAACTTATCGCTTTGAGGTTCTTATTTATTCTTCCATCACAATTCTGTAGCTTTTTCGTGTGCAATATAATTATTATTTAATTAAAAGCGTGTCACAACAGATTTTGTTTTCTACGGAAGTCGTCACCACACACGAACATGTCAACAGCTGACGATAACAATAAAAGAATTTATGACTCGAGGGTATAAGGCATTAGTGTTAAACTTTGACATAAATATGTTAACGTAGTGAGTGGTACAATGCAATACTATTCGGCACTCGACCACGTCTTATCTTGGGATATTCTCAATCGCTATCGCCATTTCTATTAACTTAAGATGTTTCCACTGACACAGGCTTTTCTGAATGATAACAAAATTATATACCTATTAGGTAAATTATATACTTAGTTGTATTCTTTATTTTTTGTGATTAGATTAAATCTATCACTTTCTATTTTTATTTATTTTTTAGCTCGGTTAATGGTTTTTCGGATATGTGTATATGAAGATGTAATGCGAAGATCAGTTTATTATATTATGCCAAATTATAAATAATGCTTTACGTAATGTCTTACGAACAAGTACGACTTATGAATTTTATGTTTTTGGGACATTTTCGATTGTGAAAAGTCTATTATATAAACATTCAGACTTTATATCGAAAGGAAAATATTTTTTTATTTACATAAATATACTTCAAAAATATATATTATTTATTTACTTTCGCAGATTATTTTTATTACGATTGTTTCATAGTAATTTTGTTAAGCAAAAGGAATTGTTTATGTTGTCTTTTAATTAATTTAAATCTTCTTTTCTGTTGTAGAGAGTTCCTATTGTTTTGTTTGCTCTTTAACAATTTTACATTATAATAGATCTGAGGTGTTTATCTTTGTAATACTTTTATAGCGAACACAAAGCTCCGATGAACAAATAGTAGAAGGCCATTGTTGATCGTTGTTGTTTCTTATGTCCCTGTAAGAGATCGGTGTATAAAGTGTAACGGTTCGGTTCAGTGTGGACACATATAAGGTAGTCCCCTGCTGGTAGCGGACGGACCTGCCGGCGCAGGCGCACTCGGCGACCCTCAGGTACAACTTTCCAGTATTATTTGAATTAGAACACCCTACCACCTTTATTTGTGAATCCAGCCAAAGTAGGTGAGTGCGTAAATATCATGTGTAGCGCTAAATATTTAAGTATATATTTACTATGTAGTAGTTAGTTTTCGTCATTTCTTATTGTAATTTAAATATTAGTAGATTAGGAAATTTTAATGGAATATAGTCAAATCCTGAGGGGTGAGGTGTATCGGTTTTGACGCCATGTACAAAAGTGTACAAATTGATTTCAGATGCCATAGAAGATTTTATTTTATTGAATGAATATAATATGTTATTTTATTGTGAAATATAAATGTGCCGCTTCTTATTTCACTGGTTAACTAAGTGCAGACATGGCTCTGTGTTAGCACTTCATACATGTCGGCCTTCGCTTCGCTGCTTGTCGTTATCAATAGCATTCGTTATGTATCTAACTACTGGTTTGAGTTTGACGTAGCTAATACATTCCCTTTACTGGTTGACATTGTATTTATTTGTTTTATTTCTGAGAATATTGTTGTCCGCCCATCGGTTTTCTATAGTTAAATTCTCACTCGAAGTGCCTATTTCATACAACAACTTGAATCAGGAAACAATTTTCTTAGTTCACTCTCTCACTAACAATTATAATATTATTAATCTCGTGTTTTAATCTTACTACTAAAACTGCCTTTTTCTATGTGAAATTGTGAAACGTGTTGTGAGATATGTGTATTTAGTGCGTCGGACATTAAACAGTCATGCAGTTGTTCTGGTTCAAGATATAAAACCGCTCTTTGTACTATAACAACACGACCATGCTCACAATATTTACCGTTAACTGATGCGCTTGTGAAAATACTTGACGAAATGACAAAACTTGTAAATGAGGTAAATATTTTGACTTACATTATAGAACATGACTTTTTAATAGTTAATCGGATGCTGTCGCATCCACAATAGATCCTTCAGCACTGGTAACTTTGTTAAGTGTGATGTTCGGTTGGTTTTCCTATGATCGTGTACATGGTCTGATATTGCTGTGTATAACGTTGTGTTCGTTACATTGTCCTGGTGAGGTGCGTCACATGTCGTCACCACAATGTCTGTCTGTGTGTTCCCGTGTAATGAACCCAGTAGCTAATATTATCGTGCAATAACTAATAACTGTCATTTATCTATGTCGTTTACATCAATATCATGTGTTAAAATTTGTCTGTGTGAAATTTATTTATAGAATTTAATAAAATATAAATAGAATAAGAAATATGTATCGCTCTTAAAACTGGTGTTTAAGAATTTTTGGCATCAGTAAAGTAGGAAATGCTAATCAAATTACACTTGTATATTCAGTTTTTTATTGAAAATTAATCGACACGCAACATCCTTAATGTTAACATAGAAGCACAAATGTCTAGAATGCGTGATTGTGGTCGATGGGAGGTTTTCATTCTGTTGTCTTCCACGGGACCCACAGAGGCTGCAGTTCGGAGGCTGCTATTCCAAGTTCGAACATCCCAACGCATCATTCGGAGCGCTATAATATGCATTCTCTAGCATACTGATGTAAAATTGAAATTCAATACGCTTAACCGTAGCGTAATTTTTTATAAATTATACTAGTCATTGGTGTCTAATGTAGATTTGTAACCTGACAGCACGTTGGAATGGAACATACTCCATGTCTTCACTCACAGTAGGTGTAAGTCGTCATCCCTCTTCCATACAAAGTGAAAGCATATCAGCGCGGCGGTGGCGTCGCGCCTATGATTACTATGCACCCCATGTGTACATCCGGTAGCCAGTTGAGAACTAGTACCGCTTTTCCCACGTCATGAGCTTACCCTGTACATTTATAAAAATTATGTATCGTAAAATGTTAGAAAACTGAATTATATTTGTTTGTAGATCTAAGTGTTGTTTATTTTAAATCACCCTCTTTCCCTTTTAAGAGTCAATTCACATCGAGACGCGGAGCTGCGTGAACATTTTAAGAGAGCAACTCAAAATAGAACTTTATTTACTACGAGACAAAATACACGTTTCATTGTGAGAATTCAGAATACATTGCACTAAGCAGAGCCTGGAGACGCCGCGCGGCGCAGCGAGACCACGAAATCACTGGCTTATTCCAGTACCGTCGCGTTTCGGTGTGAACTGACCATAGATATAATAAAGAAGATATTATGCCCGTTAAACAAAAATGTATCGGAAATTCGGAACCCTGTGCCTCCACTTTTCCATACCGCACGGCCGCACTACGCGATGCATCCGCTTATTGAACTATCGTTTGGTGATTTTTACATTGCTTGTCCAGTCACTTAGCGACTAACTAGACAAGGTAGTGGTTGAGGAGCATTGTATTTGCAAAAATAGTATGCTGTGCTGTATATGTTGTATGCTTATGTCTGGGCCTCTTGTGCCAGTCGCACGGACACCGACACGACACCCCCTTGCCACTTCTCGTGTTTTTTTTTAATATTTCTATGGAACTGACGCTAAAGCTATTAGAGTAAACAACATATTTAAATGATATTAGCACAATACCAGCTCGGCTAGAATTTTCATTAATTCTATTGGGGGGAATCGTTAAGGTAGCCCGCGAAATTTTTTACATAAGATTTATATTTTACTTGGAATGAGGGTGGTTCCGAAACTTAGATGCATTGACATTGTCTCATCGTCAGGGCTCTCTCACACATTCTGAAGTCATAGTCGAAAATCATTTTCTGAATTAAGAAAGCCAAGAAATGTATACAATTTCGTTATAACCAACACACATTCAGATTTTTTGCAGATTATGACTTTCATGTCTGAGACCGCTTGCTTTAGGGCACGCCACGATAGTGGCGGTAAGTCCTCTCTTTGAGGAGTGACTGGAGGCGCCACGTGTCCTCACCTTCCGCCTGACGCAGGTCCTCACCGGACACGGATGTTTCGGGAGATACCTGCACCGAATCGGGCGGGAGGAAACGCCCGGGTGTTTCCACTGCGAGGATCGACCGGAGGACACGGTGGAGGTCTGCCCTGCGTGGGCGGAGCACCGCCGTGTCTTCCTAGCGGCGGCGACCTCTCGCGTCCGGCCTTGGTTCAATCCATGGTCCGGAGCGAGACGGAATGGGAAGCCGTCACCTCCTTCTGCGAAGCAGTCATGCTAGCGAAGGAGGTGGCGGGACGTGAGACGGAGAGGTGTGCGTACGCGCAGCGGAATGTTGTTGAATTTAAAGATTTTAATTATGCAGATATTTAATGTATATGACGTCGTATAACTGTGTATGGTAAAAAAAAATTGTGCACGCAACCATTGTGGAGAAATTCACCAAAAACTGATTCCGCTGGGGGAACGTTGTCCTGGCGGAACTTTTTTTTATCCATAGACTTTAGAAGAAAAGAGATGTGTCCAAAAATTAGTGTGTATTTGTTCTCTCTTCCCAGCCGCCGCTGGAGACGCACCGGGCGTCGGGGGCCACGTGGTGGCTACCGGCCACCGTAGACGGTTAGCTATGGGCTAGCTAGCCGTCCGTCCGTCTAATGACGACAGGCCGTGTCGACGCCGCGTCCGTGATCCACGCGCGCCTCAAAGAGATGTCAGCATAAGGGGAGGGGCCCGCAAGGGCCGAAGCCTGCCGGGGTTGCGGGCCTGTACTTTAGAATTAAAACCTGTTCGAAAGAGATACCGCGGCCCCGGAACATAAAGGGCGAGGAAGGAACATGGATGGGTTTTAGTCAGTTAAAGTCTGACACTCCCCTCCCGCTTCGCCCAGACTGGGAGAAGTCATTAATTGATGATTTCCCATCAGAAAAAATAAAAAAAGGCCGCTTGCTTTGTTTTCACATTGTCATTATCGCCATGTGTGCTGTGAAAACATGCATTTTGGTTAATGAAGAAGGACAGAGAAAAACATTGATATTAAAAAAAATACTTTATTTAAAATAAAATCAAACAAACGGAAATTAAAAATAACTATTTGCAGAATTTATAAACTAAATCAACAAGTTCACTCTTTTTTAAGCCATTCAAAGCAGGCAAGCCAGGGTTTTCGTTATGTTTCAATATATCTTTTAATTGAGCTACTGTGTAATCCTTTACTTTCATATTATCAAGTCTACTTTTCAGTAATTCTTCATCAATATTTTCAACTTTAGCCCTCTTGCTCTCAGGGCCACCTTCTCTTGATGATGCAGGTTTCTTTACAGCACTTGGTCCAAATGGACCAAACAGTTCCAGGAATAAGTCATCTTGTATTCCTTGAAAACTCTTTATGTCTGGTTTTGTGGTATCAATGAATGGTTCAACCTCCTCATCTTCCAGAGCTATTGCTTCTATAGCATTATATTGCGCTTGAAGTTTTGGGTTTTCAAACATATCAGGTTTATAATCAAACCGTAAGCCATTCAAGATGTCCTTCATAACAGTTTTATTTGCTGTTGGGATTTCCATATCTTCATCTTCTTCGAATACAGGAACATTTCGAACATTTTCCACAAAAGGTACATGAATAATGTTAAATCCAATTTCTACATTTAGACCAAGGGGCTTAGAGGTAGGACAAAGAGCTACAATAGTGGGCCTAGCATTTACTCTAGTACATAACACACATATGGCTACTTTTTTCATCTCTTCACAAGCCTGATGTAATGCTTTGAATGCTATAATGGAGCCTTCTATTATACTTTCATTTGGAAATAAGAAAAAACCAGATTTGAAGTACCATTTCTCTTTGCACAAAATACTGGCAGGTTTAAATCCAAGAAGTTTTAACATAGGTGGCCCAAACGGATTACTAAGCATCTTCCTTTCATCAACAGTAAACTCTATTTTTTCATCACCATAGTTGACAAAATGAATTTCTTCTGATTTTAGTAATGGCACCGGCTTTGATTCTTGTTCAGTATCTTGCTCATCAATGTCCATGTGTTCCCCATTACCCACTTTGACTTTCATTGTTTTGTTAACACTTGTAAGAATCGCATTGGTTTCTCTATGTAAATCAACAGTTTTCTGTTGAGTGTACCCAGAACTCTTTAATAGGTTGTATACTCCTACCCCAATTGCCAAACCCTCACCAATTTCAAAACTTAATCGGGCAACAGCTAAATGGCGATGTGACTGCTGATGCATCAATTGTTCAACTTGCTTGTGATCCCAAATAGGTTTTGGTAAAGGAACATCTTCTCCTCGATTTGCTTCAATTAGGAATTTTGTATAGAATGTATTTATCTCGTAATCACTTTCAGAAATATTTATGAGTTTTATTTCAATATTAGAATCTACTAAGTCAACAACTCTTTTAAGTGCCGGTTTTTCATCAGATTGTAGTGGAGGTATGTCAAAACGAGATAATATAATTACGGTTCTGGTTGAGAGTTGTTTTTTGCAACTTGCAAATGCCTTATTGCAGTACCAGAGGACATCTGAGAGTATCAACTCTTTTGCTTGCTTTATTGAAGAAATATCGATATTTTGGAGCTTTTTATAATCATCTAAACTCGGCAATGATAGTGGAAAAACTTCTTCAACAGTTTTTATACCAAAAACTGATGTGTTTGATCCTTCGGCACCGTATAAACACACTCCGATGAGTTGAGAACTTGATGTTCGCAGATACTGTCTTATCATTCGACTAGTAGCGGTGTGAGCTACTTGAGCCGAGTTTAGTTTCCCAGGACCGTAGGTGTTGATGCATATTAAAGTGGCGGGAATGCCTTTCCATGAAGAAAATTCTTCTGTTTCTTCGTCAGAGCTCATTGTGTCGTAATTATTTGCAAGTTACAAGTTATATGACGGTTTTCACTTTATAAATTACACAGCTTTCTCTTTTTTAATATTATTGCACTTGAAAAACTTTATCTTTGATTTTGGTTGGGAAAACCGTATGACAAATTGACAACAAAGTCAACCAGGGCTGCCAGGTGCAAAAAACGTGTGATCGTACGCCAACTACAAAGAAATCGTATGCCAAGGAAATTTTGAATGAAAAGATCGTACAACCTAGAAGTACTAGGTTTTTTATTAAAAATAACTAAAATTTGTTCAATAATAGAAAATTTTCTGTGGTCCTATTGTTTAATATTTCTTTTGTTGGCTTCGTGCAATTTTCGTTTTTTTTTCTTTGGCTATTAATGTTCCCTTCAGTGTTTCATTTTATAAACAGTTTCTAAGTTTTTGTTGGATTACTGACGAGAAAAGCAGGTTTTTGACAAGTTACAATTATTACCGAAAAAAAAATAAGTTTTGTAAAAAATCAAAATCAAAATCAAAATCAAAATCAAAGCATTTATTTCAAGTAGGCCAATAACAGGCACTTTTGAATTGTCGAAACAAAGATGAACATTTAAAGTAGCTACAGTCCCAGTCACAAGACATAAAAACTGTGAAAGTACTGTAGTTGCCCATTCCCTAGCGTAGATCTCTATGGAGAAGAACGGGCAAGAAACTCCATGGACACTCTTTTAAATCAAAATATTGTTACAAAATCTTGGTTACATCATTCATTTTGAGATGGTAGATTATGTGAGAACAATGTAGCAAGATGTGCATGTTAAAAGTGTCCATAGTAAAAACAAAATAATTCATTCAAATAAGCCATGGCAACTAAGAGATGACCAGTCACAACTGACAGCACTCGTTCACGAACATGACGCATGGATCAGCACCATTCAGCTCAACCACTTTGAAGGGAGCTAAATGATCCGACACACGCGCCACCATCAGCGAGACATTTGAGTGAGCATGACATACTCTCAACCGCCAGGGCACATTCAAGTCAAAACTAAAGTAGGTTTCCAGTGAATGATAGCTTTCTAGTACATAGTACTCACACAATATGGGCTATGCTATTATATAATACTAACATTGAATCTATACAATGCAAAGATAGTTGTACAAAAATGCAAGCAAATACAGCCTGTAAATAAATTTACAAAGAGTCTTCATTCAAGTTAATGATCTAGGTATGCGTTAGGTTGTTGGAGAATTGCCCGAAGCTCATACTTGACAGTGGAGCACATTCGTTTATTATGAAATGATGCCGGACTTGTAAGGTAATAAAAATCGTACATTTTCCGTACGATCGTGGTCTAGCGATCGTACATGAGTAAAAATGCCAAAAAATCGTAGGAGTACGATTAAAATCGTACAACTGGCAGCCCTGAAGTCAACAAACAAGTGGCGACAGGTTTCTCAAAGTTTCAAACTCCAATCAGTCAATTGACACTTTGACGAGTGTTGCCACCTTAACTTTTTGAAGAGACTACTATTTGGCACAGCTACGAACTAAAAGGGCTAAATAATGGAGATTGATTAAAAAACCAAAATAGTTACAAAAATTAAAACATTTATTTTAACAGTAGTGGTGTTACTGGGGAAACCAAGGATTCAGCCAGATTTGCTGGGAAATTTATTATCTTACTTCATTAGTCTGCTTGGGTTGAGCCTTTTCATAAGTTTTTGTCAAACCATCTGCTGTGTACATTGCGCTGTCATTTATTCGTTCTTCGTTATATCATTCCTCATAAAATCCATCCATTGATTCCTTGCTCTTTCTCTCTCCATCCATCAACATTTTTGTCTAACCATCTAATGAAATGTTTACTTAAATTGAGAATTAGGAATATAAAAAAATACAAGATTTCACTCTTTATTATCTTTAATTACTAACACTTGAAATAAACACAATATCTTATTTCTATATTGGTTCAGGCTCCCTGCTGTATACTTGCATAATTTTCTCCATTATCTCCCAATTTTTCTCCTTTTGCAAATCTTTGGTAAATACCTGAAATACATTTAATTGTTTGTAATAATGAAATATGACCTGTAATCATCAGATTGTATGTATAATGTAAAGATTCTTAAAAAAAATACATTTGTAAAGTTTTAATTAGGTCTAGGTGCCCATGAAAATTTGCAGGAGCACAAGCATTGACCATAAAACACCGCACTTTACTTCTCAAATACAAACTTACAGTAGGAAACATAGCATTTATTATTTTATTTATCTATTCTAAAACAAAAGCCTCTGAAATTGTAATAACAATCAATTAGTAAACTCACCGAATACCAAGCAGCATCATCATCTAGTGTTGATGCTAATGGCACGGACACTCCCAGGACATGCAGAGCTAGAGTTAGGCATGCCACTGCTACATGTGGAGCTCTGTAGTCCAAAATAGATGGGGAGTGATGGAAATCTTGCAGGAAAGCCATCGCGGTGCGGGCTATGGGGGCGGAGCGCCACTGTGACGGCGGAAACCATTCCTGAAGAGAGCGCAAATAGTGCAGCAAATATCTGTGTGGAGATGGCGCATCCAAGTTGAAACCAAGCAGCCGCAGTACCAGCAATTCTGCCTGAGCGACCGCGCCCCGCCATGACCAGTACTCGTCGCCCAATTCCAAAGGTCCCGCACCACGATTGATAGAATTGTGTGCAACGTTTACGGCATCTCTTAGTCTGACGGGTTCATCTCGCGACTTCCCCGCCGCACATAAACATGCGGTACATATCACATAGCAATCGTAATCATTTTTATCAGCTTCCTTGAAGAATTTATGATAGAATACAGCAGCTGTAGCGACCGTCGCTGGTTGCAAACCAAGTTTTATCCCACACTCAAAAATGAAATTTGTCGCTAAACTGTGGCTTGGAGCACTACGATAGTCGGGTAACCTTCGCTCACGTCTACTGCTCTGTAGAGCTAATACGTCAATTACGTCTTTCATTGCTTACAAAGTAAAAACACAATTTACGAATTTTGTTTGTTTTGGTATTCCGACGCCAAAAGCGAACAATATAGGTTAACAATAGACAAGAATTTATTTTATTTCTTAAATTATTCAAATGTCAGTTTTAACAGTGGTTACTCCCCAGGGATGGGTTTTTTTTTTGTCTATGGTTACTAGTTTAGACTGACGATGACGTTGGCCAGGGCCACCGACCGAACGAAATCACACATTTAATCATGGTACAATAATATACTTGCATTTATTCAAGTGCTTAACTTTAAAAACCAAAAATAAGCCTATTCAAGTCATCCATCGTGATCTTCAACATTGTTTCTTTTGATAAACCATGAATATTCATGTATTCATGTGATAAATGTGTGTGATAAACTTACATTTCGGTTCGTATGAAACACAGATAATGTAATACTAGCGTAATTCGAAGAGAAATTAGGGAAAGGGCAATGACCGAAACTATGACAGTACCTAGTTAGTGTCAAGGGCGTCACCAGCTTTTGAACTAAGGGCAGGGCCTCGCCAATAGAGAAAATAAGCACCCTGTACTCAAAAATAAAGAAATACCAAAACTACAATGAGTTAAAGGTTGACTGGTAGAGAATGCCCTGTACTTTGTGCTTAACGTGTTAAATAAATAAATACAATAGTTTTCAATTATTATCCACTTCCTTTGGCTTTGTTTGGTGTTAAAACACAAGAATATACACTTGAACAAAAGCCCCTCATGGCGGTATGCCATCATGTTGGGTTCGGGACTTGGGGCACCCCCCCGTTAGGTTAGTTAGGTTCCTTTAAACCCTGCACTCGGAAATAGGGGCCTCGCGAGGCGGGGCTCCGTCGGCTGGACATTTTTATTCCAAGTAGTTACATTATTTAAAAAATTAACTTTAACGTAACTAATGAGACTTTTTTGTTCCACCTAGTTATATCGTAGATAGGTACCATCGTAGGTTCAAAAGATATATTACTTAGCTCTCGTGAGTCATGTACTCCTAGTACTTTCATGCTCATGGCAACCAACGTCTTATTAGGTCCATGTTCACCGAAAAAATAACCGTCTGGTTATCTAAAAACAGCTGTTTTAGATAATCAGACTGTTATCTTTTCGGTGAACATGGACCTTAATGAACTTACTTAATGAAACCTTTTTGGTGAGGAAATGTAGTGCACTGTACTGTGCTGTACTGTACTGTGTTGCCACTTATAAATAATAACGAAGTCATCGACGTCAATGAAAAGTGTGTTGGCTCAAAACATTGGTGTCGATTTTGTTGTGCACGAGTTAAACTTAATTTAGACAATTGCCATCTTTTTCTCTCTGATAAAACGAGAAAGAGACGGACGAAATTTAGAGCTGTCAAATTTAATTGGAACTAATATTTCTGTACAAATGAAGGGTGCACGTAAAAACATGTCGACTAAAAACACAGTGAAGCGCAAGGTATAAACTAGTTTGACATCTCTAAATTAGTTCATAGCTATAGCCGTCCTTTTCTCGCACTGCCTTTTAGTAAAAGATAGCAATAGTTTAAATTATGTTTAGATTGTGCACAACAGAATCGGCACCAATGTCTACTGTAAGTAATATTTGTCCTACACACCTAATCGCTTTTTTCCGATGAAATATGACTATCGAATTTGGAATTTATGTCTAAGTTACATCTTATGACGATTTCATTCGAACGCAACATATAGCTATCGATAAGAGCGAGGCCACACGATGCGTTGCGCTGCGTTGCGTCGTCGCAGTGTCGTACAATCACTGTCAAAATGGCAATGCACAACAGTGATTGTATGGCGCAACGCACTAGTGGGGTAGTGATTTGTATGTAGGATGACGTTTGCGGCGCCACGCCGCTCCGTCGTCGCACCGCACCGCCAACGCATCGTGTGGCCTCGCTCTTATTTGTCAAAAAGCGATATACCAGCTATTTTTTAAATCTTTTATTAAACTTCACATGTTTGTTTAAGCCTAATTTGACACATGTTGAATTAAGTTTATGCAATGCATGTAATCCTAACAATATCTGTGGTATCAGATGTAACTGTCAGTGTCAGATATTAATGCACGTCAGTTTGATTGACACTTGACATAAGCTTCTAGCTGTCTTTTGATACATTATCTGTGCTCGTTCTTCTTGTCTTGAACCCCCTAGATGTAAGTGCGTGATTGTTATTCCGCTCTAATATTTTATATCAGTGTCTATAATATTATTGTAATTGCTGCTCTGTTTATGCTGAGTAATAAACTAGGCAATTGACTACCTAAAGTTGTTTCTATTCTATACTCCGAATTTCTGGACTGCACCGGATCCTTACACTGGCTGAAGCACCCACGTGCTAATCTTAGATCACTGCCTCTCTATTCTCCATCTATAACAGGCTATGGACCCAGTCACATATACATAAGGCCAATCTCGAAAACGTGGTTCTAAAGAAGATTTGGTGTTGGTGTTTTCTTTCTTGACGTTCCGGCGTGTGTGCGTGCACGTACACGTGGTCGTCATGGAAGATAGGTTATCTGGAAATGGAGTCATGTTGCCTAGTGCCGGTGGAGCAATGTCCTCGCTCGGCGGAGGCATTCATATTGAAAAACTAGAAGGTGTCGGAAATTACAATACATGGAAGTTTCAAATGAAGATGGTTTTATCCCTTGAAGGGTTGTGGGATCGTATCGAAACTATCGTAAGTACTGCGGACAGTGAGACAGATTTATCGCGAGATCGACGAGCTCTGGCACGAATATGCCTTAGTGTGAAGGCGGCGTGCTACCAGCATGTGAGACACTGTAACACGGCAAAGGACGCATGGCAGCGGCTTGCTAATACCTTTGAGGACAAAGGTCTGTACAGGCGAGTGCTATTACTAAGACAGCTGCATCATACCGAATATGGACAATTTGCGTCAATGACAGAATACATCGATGGAATAATGACACGTGTTCAGCAGCTTGCGGATATTGGAAAAGTTATAGAAGATGCTGAGGTTGCGGAATTACTCCTCAGTGGCCTACCCCAGGAGTTCGACGCGCTAGTTTCTAACCTAGAAACAGCATGCATTACCAACGAGTTATCAAGTGAGCTGGTCCGTGCTAGACTTATTCAGGAAGAATTCAGGAAAAGTAACTTAAACAATAGTGAGACTGCTTACATGTCAAAAAGAAAAAGAGAACCATTCAAGAGTAAGATCATCTGTCACTATTGCAAGAAAACTGGACATATTAAGTCAAAGTGCTTCAAGATGAAGAGAGAAAAGGCAAATCCAGAAGATTCATCGCTTGTGGCTACAGCTTTCATAGTGAAATCTCAAGATAGTTGGTTGGTTGACTCTGGGTGTTCCGCTCACATGTGTAATGATAGAACTTTGTATAATGAGCTTAAAGACTGTAATAATGTTATCAGTATCGCAAACGATGAGAAGTTGGAGTGTTTAGGTAAAGGAACTATTCATATAAGAACTGGAAATGTGGTGAGAAAACTTTTAAATGTTTTATATGTGCCTAAACTTTCTCATAATTTATTGTCTGTCAGCTGTCTTACGCAGAAAGGTTACACTGTATTATTTAATGAACGGGGATGTTTTGTTCATGACAAGAGCATTAAAGCTTCTGGTAACCCAATATTGTGTGCTTTAAAGGTCAATGGTTTATTTATGGTTAAATTGGGGGTGTGTCAATCTAGTGGGTATTCGCAAGGTGTGCATTCTTCTCTCATGTGTGATAGACAAGAGACCCAGAGCGCACAGGTTGCTGCTCATGCTGTGCCTGTTGATATTTGGCACAAGAGGTTAGGTCACATTAGTATACAAGGTTTGTGTGCTTTGAAGAATGGTAGTGCAACTGGTGTTCTGTTTCAAACTGACAATGTACAGGTTTTGAAAGAATGTGTGCCATGTTTGGAGGGAAAGATGGCTGCCAAGCAGTTTCCGGTTGGAGAGGCAAGGCGAGCTGCCCAGTCCCTCGAGTTGATTCATTCTGATGTTTGTGGACCGTTACCTGAGAGCAGCTGGAGTGGAGCGAAATACTTGGTAACATTTACTGATGACTACACCAGGAAGACCTTTGGATATTTAATGAAGCACAAGTCGGAGGTATTGTCTCATTTTATTACATTTAAAAATTTAGTTGAGAAGCAATTGGGGTTACCAGTAAAGATTTTGAGGTCTGATGGGGGTGGTGAATATTGTAATGATAAATTTTCTAAGTTTTTGAAACAGCAAGGAATTATTCACCAAACAACTGTACCATATTGTCCCAGCCAAAACGGCGTGAGTGAACGCCTAAATAGGACACTTTTGGAGAAGGTTCGGTGTATGCTGAGAGGTGCTGGTCTCTGTGGGCGATATTGGGGTGAGGCGGTCATGACAGCAATTTATCTAAAGAACAGGTGCCCCACTTCTGCTCTTTCAGGACTTACACCAGTAGAGGTCTGGACCGGATCTAAACCAGATCTTAGTCACCTCCATATATTCGGCTGTATGGCATACTCTCTGGTTCCCGAACAAAAACGTTGTAAGTTAGACCCAAAAAGCAAAAGGTATGTTTTTGTTGGGTATTCTGAAACTTCAAAAGGTTATAGGTTGTTGGACCCATCAGTTCCTACTAAAGTAATTTTGTCCAGAACTGTGGCATTTATTGAAAATAAATTTTATAAAGATTTTCATGACATGGATAATACTAACAATGAATGTATTTATTATGAATTGACTAGTGAAATGGATAATTTGAATTTTAATGATAATTTAGAGGATCAATCGAGTAAAAGTCTCTGTGATAATAATGTTAGTAATTCTAATTCCATTAATGATGATGCTATTAATTCTAGTCAAGGTATTAGTTCCAATGAACAGTCTGTATCTAAAGAAATTACAGGTGGCATTACGGTTTTTTCAGAATCTGATGAGGAGTACTGCACTGGTAGCGAGGACGAGGATGTCCCTGCTGTGTCCCCAACGTGTGGAGCCCGCGAGCAGCGTGTGACGTCACCTCAAAACTCTCCAGCTGTGAGACAGCGTCCCATGCGTAGTACTAGGCCACCGGTAAAGTACAATGACTATGAAACAGATTTTTCTTTGATTGCACAAGGTATTCCATTTGTCGAACCTCAATCGTATGAGGAAGCTGTAAGTTCTCCTGATAGGAATGAATGGCAGGCTGCAATGCAAAGTGAATATGAATCTCTGATTTCTAACAATGTATGGAGGTTAGTTGATAGGCCATCTAATGAAAATGTTGTTAAATGTAAATGGATTTATAAAGCTAAATATGATGCTAATGGTAATTTTGATAAATTCAAAGCACGTTTGGTTGCCAGGGGTTTTACACAAGTAAAAGGGTTAGATTATAACGATACTTTTTCCCCTGTAGTTCGTCACAGTACCATGAGAATATTATTTTCATTGGCTACTGAATTAAATCTTAATATTGATCATATTGATGTAGAAACTGCATTTTTAAATGGTGACCTTCAAGAAACTATTTATATGGAACAGCCTCCTGGCTTTAGTGATAATAATTGTAAAGATAAGGTTTGTTTTCTGTTAAAAGGTATATATGGCCTCAAACAGGCAAGTAGAATTTGGAATCAAAAAGTACATAATTTGTTGTCAAGTAATGGATTTATACAAAGCAAATGTGAACCTTGTGTGTACATAAAAAGATGTGATAAACATATAACTGTAATAGCTTTATATGTGGATGACTTTTATGTATTTTACAGTACTGAGTGTAATGAAATCTTTGCTTTGCTTGAAGAAAATTTCAATGTTAAAAACTTGGGAAGTTTGAAAAATTGTTTGGGAATTAATATTGTGAGAGATAAAGCAAAGGGAATAATGAAAATAAATCAATCTGAGTACATAAAAAGATTGTTAAAACGCTTTGGTATGGAAAATTGTAAAGTTGTAAAAACTCCTATGCCTACCAACTGTAAGCTGGTTAAGGGTGACACTAGCTTAAGTGATGAGCAGTATAATTATAGGCAGCTCATGGGATGTCTTATGTATTTATCTGTGTGTACTAGACCAGACATCTCATTTGCCTGTAGTCAGTTAAGCCAGTTTAACAACTGTTTTGATATAACTCATTGGCAAGCAGCTAAAAGGATTTTGCGATATTTAGCAGGTACAATTAACTATTCTTTATATTTTTATAAAGGGGGAAAATTGAATTTGACTGCTTTTGCGGACTCTGACTGGGCCAATGATCCCAATGATAGAAGGTCATACACAGGGTTTGTTGTAAAACTGGGGAACAATGTTATTAATTGGGAGTCACGTAAACAACGTTGTGTAGCGCTATCTAGTACTGAAGCCGAATATTTAGCAATAACAGATGTGTGTAAAGACATTTGCTTTATTAGGAATTTTATGTATGAGGTCATGCTTAAAGAATGTAAGGTAACAATTTATAACGATAATCAGTCAGCTCAGAGATTGTTACAAGTTACAGAATATTGTCACAAACGTACTAAGCATATAGACATAAGGTATCATTTTGTAAAAGATTTTGTTAAAAATGACAATGTGACAATGAATTATTTGCAGACCGATTGTATGATAGCAGATGTTCTTACAAAGCCACTAGGTGCTGTGAAACATAATAAGTTTGTAAATGATATGAATGTTAAAGTCTGACAAAGTTAATGTATGCAAGTTTATTTAAATTGATTGACACATGTTATTTACAAATCACTATCTATATAAATGATTGACATTGTTGACTGAAATGTTGTTTATGTAGGTAAAATAGGTACTGACCATTGTAGTGTGTTTTTGTAAAGTGTAAAGTTTACTCTATTGACATTGTAATGGATTGTATTTTTTTTTTGTGTATAGTACCTAAGATTGTTTTTTTGATTGTTTGTGGCATGATATTGTTCCGATTAAGGGGTAGTGTTGAATTAAGTTTATGCAATGCATGTAATCCTAACAATATCTGTGGTATCAGATGTAACTGTCAGTGTCAGATATTAATGCACGTCAGTTTGATTGACACTTGACATAAGCTTCTAGCTGTCTTTTGATACATTATCTGTGCTCGTTCTTCTTGTCTTGAACCCCCTAGATGTAAGTGCGTGATTGTTATTCCGCTCTAATATTTTATATCAGTGTCTATAATATTATTGTAATTGCTGCTCTGTTTATGCTGAGTAATAAACTAGGCAATTGACTACCTAAAGTTGTTTCTATTCTATACTCCGAATTTCTGGACTGCACCGGATCCTTACACTGGCTGAAGCACCCACGTGCTAATCTTAGATCACTGCCTCTCTATTCTCCATCTATAACAACACACACTAACGGTTTCGTGATTTTCTTTTTTTTGTGCGTTTAAATAAAATCTTGTCGTGAGAATACTTTTCCTATTAATTTTGTTTTATTTTAAGGATGAGACAATGCTAAAATTAAAACCTCATATCAATAACTGTCAGCCCGATGATGATGTACAAAATACTATTGATATAATTATCAATGAGGCTTGTTTAGAAGCCGTGGATGGTAGAGAAAGAGAACCAGCACCAAAAGTTTTTAATAAAGCATTGCAACATATTAATGAGAAGGGTAATAATTTGGCTGCTAAAAAGCCAGTAACATATTTTAAAAATAAAAAAATCTGCTATTTACAAAAGAAGGAATGAAAAAGCCGGTGTGAAAAAAACTTCCACTACAAATATAGAGGAAGTGGAAGTGCCTCATCAATTCGATTCATTTTTACTGGCGGACTACAAAAATGGTAACATGCGTATCATAATATTCTGTTCGCAACATGAAGAAAGTATATTAAGACCGTTATATTTTATGGACGGTACGTTTCAAACTTGCCCAACGCCGTTCCGTCAACTATCTACCGTTCCTGGCGGTGTTGCAAGTGACATTAATAACACAAATATTATACCAATAATTTCTGCCTTTATGACATTGAGCTAAACATACAATCTATGCTTTATGACATCAAAACAAGGAAGCGTATATATTATATTATTTTATTTAATTAAAGCACAATTAAATGATTGGAAGCCACAGAAAATAATGATAGATTTAGAAGAGGGAATAATTGCATCGCTCAGAGAGATTAACACTGTTCACGAAATAAAAGGTTGTCACATCCATTCAATAGTTTGAAACGCAAAGCAAAGCAAATGGGTATATTTAAGGAGAAAAGTAACAAAACTATAGTTTTACTCTGCAGTAGTCTAGCATATTTAAAAAGAAGAGGAAATATTATCAGTTTGGAATTACATAAAGAGTGAAATTGTACTAGAAGATGATTGAATAGTGCTAAGTGTGTATTCTGCCTATAGCTAGTCTGTGTACAAGTCTATGGAATATGACTAACTGTTCAGTGTGAAGTGTGCCCCGCCTGGCAGAATGACCGTTATAAAATAAATGTGTGATCCTAGAAATATACATACCTAATGTTTCTCAAATACTTAGTAATTCCCTCAATATTATCATAAAAGGTTATGGGCTTCATTTGTGATAATTTATAATATGAAATATGGCAAAATAAATTAAAATAGAAGAATACGAAGAAAATTTTGAACTGTCAAAGAAAACAAAAGAAAAGGAAAAATGGACATGAGACAAAGAGATTAAAATATACCTGTATAATTTAATGTCTTTGACATGAGAAAATACGAGGCTATGCCATTTCTGAAAGACGATGTATTCCCGTTATCCCCGTAGTCCATGTCCCCGTTAAAGGAGACAAAGGGAATTTAATAAAATAAATAAAATTAATTCCCGTTGTCCCCGTACGCAGTCCCCGTTAATTTATCTTAATATATATAAATCTCGTGTCACAATGTTTGTCCTCAATGGACTCCTAAACCACTTAACCGATTATAATAAAATTCGCACACCATGTGCAGTTCGATCCAACTTGAGAGATAGGATAGTTTAAATCTCAATTTACGCAGACGAAGTTGCGCGAGTCAGCTAGTTGTAATATATACTTTTGAAATTATGCCCGTTGTCCCCGATGAGTTATAATACCTATTGCTGCGTTACCTCTGCTGTTCAAACCTCACTGCTTAGGAATAAAAAAAACTCCAAGTAATTACTTCTTTATGTTTTTTTTCAACATATTTGGGTTTTTGCACTGTAAATAGCATGTTAACAAACATACACCATGCATGCAGCAAACATGCAGAATGCAGACATGAAAACAAGCATACAGCATGCATAAAAATGTAATAATGTTTTTTTTTCATTATGTTCAAACTTTAAGTTCAATCCTATTTTTGTTTTTATTATTCAAATTATTTTTATACCATGTTGATTCTGTGTTATAACTAAATAGGTAAAATAATGTGGTATGTTTTTGTATGTGTAACATTATAGTATATTTTATAACGAGGGACTAAACGAAGCCATTATATACTCGAGGTGGTTTGACTCCCGAGGTTGCGAGGGAGGCAATTAAAGCGAGGGTATATTATATTGGCGTTTAGTCTCGAGGTGCAAACTGTACTTTTCACTTCGAGTGCGAGAAAAATAGTAATTTAAAACTGAAAAAAATTACACTCGACCAAAATTCAGAACTGAGCGGTCAGTTTTTAAAAAGAAAACAAATTAACTCTTCAACGCGAGGAAAATTTATGGTTGGTTGTGTGCATCGTTGATTTTGAAAAGCAATGCCACTGTTGCTAGCCGCTGCACGCTGCAGTAATGTAGGTACTAATTATCTGTGAAGTGTGGATCATCTTCGTTGCGAAAATGTTGAGAGTTTGTGTTGTATTTTAAATTGTTAATTTGTGACTGACCTGATAGAAGAAAAAACTGACCGCTCAATTCAGATTTTTTTTCAAGTGTATGTTTGTTCGGTTTAAATGACTATTTTTCTCGCAAACGACGTGAAAAGTACAGTTTGCACCTCGAGACTAATTGCCAACTTATTGTACCCTCGCTTTCATTGACTCCCTTGCAAGCTCGGGAGTCAAACCACCTCGGGTATATTATGGCTTCGTTCAGTCTCTCGTTATAAAATATACTATTACTTTAGTTGATTCAGATTTAAAAATCTAGTTGTGTTTGTGTATTTACACACAAAACTCTTATTTGTTTCTACATTTTGAATTAAAATCTATAATGTACAACATATCTTTAATTTTAGTTTTTGGTTTGCCGCGCTAAGTTACCCACATTTAAAAAGAAATAAAAAAATTAAAGTGGTCAACGATACGTGAGGTTTTAACTGTCCGTTGTCCCAGTGACCCATATGTACATAAGGGGGACAACGGTAAGGAATTATTTGACGTCCTGTTATCCCCGAGAAGGGGACACAGATTACGGGGACAACGGGAATACATCGAATCAAACATGGAAATTTCGGCTGAATTTATTATTAGAAGAAAAAGGTGTCGTAGAGGCTATAAAATCTTCAGAAGTACAGAGTACACTGGATGTGAAGGCGAGATCGATTATCGTACAATGTGTATCAGATAAGTACATTGCTTATATAAAAAAATGTGAAAAATCAACTGTGCAACTAAAGAAAAGACTGCTAAATTTAAAATGTCAAAAAGACACTAAACTCCAAGACCACTATCTAAGGTTCGATGATATAATAGCAGAAATTGAGATCGGCGAAAAAATGTCTGAGTCCGATAAAGTGTGTCATTTATTATTAACACTACCAGATGATTACGAAAGTGTAATAACGTCGTTGGAAACTATGTCAACAGAAAAAAAAATCACAATTGATTTTGTAAAAGCAAGATTATTAGATGCTGAGATGAAGCAAAAAAGTGTAAATGAAAATAACAATACAAACACAGAAACAAGTTTTACAACTGAAAATAATGAAAAGAGGCCATAAAGCATATCAATGCAGAAGTAACCACCAAAGAGGTAGGTACATAAGGGGAAATTTTAATAGAAGAGGAAGAAGAGATGAGAGAGAACGTGCAAATATGTCTAAGTATATGTTCACTGCATATGATGAAACCATTTTAACAAACGTATGTAATGAGTTAGAGTCAAACGTAATTGAGTTCATAGTAGACTCGGGAGCCTCGGATAATATGATACAAGAAAAATACAGAAAATTTATGACTGAAATAACTACACTGACAAAACCAATAAAAATGAAAGTTGCGAATGGCGAATATTTGGAAGCCAAGGAGAGAGGAATTATAGAAACGGATGGAAAAGCCAGGAGCTCAAGTATTGAAGCCTTAATTGTATCAAATCTCTCACAGAACTTACTGTCGGTAAGTAAACTGGTTGAAAGAAATTGTAATGTGATATTTCATGGCAATGTGGTAAAGATTACAAAACAACATGAATTATATGGACAAAAAGATGGAAAATTGTATAAAATACAATTTAAAATTAAAACTGAGAATGAATGTTATATGACAAGAAACGAAACCAACTTATGGCATCGACGACTAGGGCATTTAAATAGAAATGGGTTGATCACTTTAAATTTACCGAATAGTGATAAGAGATGCGATGTGTGCATAACTGCATACAAGCAAAGTCATGTAGATTACCGTTTCTTAGAGTTGAAATACCACGATCAGAAAAAGTGTGCGAACTTTTACACACTGATATTTCAGGTCCTGTAAACATACCAAGCCTAAATGACGAAAGATACTACCAAGTAATAATAGACGATTTCACTCATTTTGGAGTCGTATATAAGAAGCAACACAAAACTTAATAGATTATGTAAGATATTTGGAAACACAGAAAGAAAACAAAGTAAAGAGAATTAGATGTGATAATGGTGGAGAATTTAAGAATAGAATAATCAACGAATTTGCAATAAATCATGGGATAAAAATGGAATACACAAACCCATACAGTCCACAGATGAACGGAGTATCAGAAAGGATGAACCGGACAGTATATAATAAAGCAAGAGCATTAATGATGGAATCCAACCTTCCTAGAGAGTTATGGGGAGAGGCACTAAAATGTGCAATGTATCAAATAAATAGATGTCCATCAGCAGCTATCAAATTTAAAACCCCAGCAGAGTTGTATTATGGTAAAAATCATATATCAAATATGAAAGTATTTGGATCGAAAGCATGGATGGTTATATTACCAAGATAATCAAAATTTGAAGAAAGAGCGAGAGCTATGATATTTATTGGGTATAGTCCAAATGGATACAGATTGTGGGATCCAGAGAAGAATGAAATTAAAATCACGAGAGATGTACATTTTGATGAAACGAATGTAAGATATGATAGAATTAGAGAAATATAAAGAGACAATGAAAGATCAGTGGTTTATAGAGAAATAGATGAAGAAGGAAGCAGACCAAGTACATCAGGACTAAGAGTTAGAGAACGTCCTACTACTCGTATGTCTGAAAATAATCAAGGCAGTGATGACGATGATGATAAATTTGATGATGCAACTGAACACGTGAAAGAAAAATTACAAGAAATATATACAAGAAGTGGAAGAAAAGTAGTTAAACCAAAAGAACTACAAGAATATGAGACGCAATATGCTTATAGCGCAGATATGGAAAATGTTCCTAAAAGTTATAATGAAGCTATTAAATTGGGCTGGAGTGAAGCAATTGATAAAGAGCTGAAAGCATTAGAAGATATGAAAACATGGTCAATAACTGATTTACCGAATGGAAAAGAAGCAATAGATGCTAAATGGATTTTTGTGAAGAAAGACAATAACCTAAAAAAGGTGAGACTGGTTGCGAGAGGTTTTCTACAAAGATATGATGGTTTTACTGTGAACTATTCCCCTGTCGCAAGAATGAGCACAGTCCGTACTTTCTTATCACATGCAGTACAAAATGATTTTGAAATCCATCCATTGGACATCCCAACAGCATTCCTAAATGGGATATTAGAAACAGATGTATACCTAAAGATACCAAAAGGAGTAAAATGTAAAGAGAAAGGTAAAGTTCTAAAGCTGAATAGAAGCTTGTACGGATTAAAAGAGAGTCCGAAATGTTGGAATGATAGATTAAATAAATTTATTCTCAGAATTGGACTAAATAGATCAAAATACGATTTTTGCATGTATTATAATGACACATGTTGGATGATAGTATTTGTAGATGATATTTTGGTAACAGGATGTAAAAAAGAGATAGAGTACGTAAAGGAAGAGCTAAAGAAAGAATTTAATGCAAAAGATTTTGGTGAAGTTAAAAAGTTTCTTGGAATGGAAATACAGAGAAATGGAAATACTCTAAAGATAACTCAGGAAAGACAAATAGATAAAATGTTGGAAAAGTTTAATATGACTGAGGCAAACGGAACAAAGTGTCCTATGACGAAAGGTTTTCAAGCAGAAACTGATAGTAAGAGTGTTGATGTACCTTACAGAGAGTTGATTGGAGGTTTAATGTTTTTAGCGACGGTATCAAGACCGGATATAGCATTTAGTACAACATTTCTGAGTCAGTATCTAGATAAACCAACTTTAAATCTTTGGATGCAAGCAAAACGAGTGCTGCGATATTTAAAAGAAACAAAGACAAGTGGATTGACCTATATCAAGAACAATAAGAAAAATGTGATTGAAACCTACTCTGATTCTGATTGGGCAGGTAATCACGTCGATCGAAAAAGTATCAGCGGTTCTGTTACTTTATACAATGGGCAATGTTGTGGCATGGTTTTCAAGAAAACAAAACTGCGTAGCGTTGTCGACAGCAGAGGCGGAGTATGTCACTGGAGACACAAGTGCGTGCGATAATCTATACATATAATAAAATCGTTGAGACCAAAAAATCTGTACATTGAAGATTTAAAAAAAAAACCGATCAGGGTGACTTAAAATAAGTAACTGAACATATTAAAACCATTTTTAAAATTCGTGTTTGTTTGTTTGACCGCGCATCACGTAAAAACTGCTGGACGTATTTTGATAAAAACTTCACTAATCTATTTAAATAAACTCAGAATAACACTTAGGCTATAGAAATTATGGAATATTTTGGAAAAAGGGGGTGAAAAGGGGGGGTAAAGTTTGTATGTAAAAATAATTTTAGATTGTTCTAGATTCATGAAACTCAGAGTAAATATTTATTATTAAAAATAAAGAAATACCTGTTTCAGCATTTAAAAAAAAATCATCCAGAGACGTAAAAAGAGGGTTTTGTGTTTAAAATTAATTAACTTCATACACCTATACAATAAAATCCATTGAAGTGGAAACCTTTAAAAGTTGCTATAAATACTTCAAATCTAATACAGGTAAATGAAATTTCTCAATTTTCTTGAAATTTGGTTTTTGAAGTGAATACGCCCAAAAGAGCGGAACTCAAGAAAATCGGTATTTCGATCTTTCCTCGGTATAAGTATTTGGTAATACAGGGTGGAAACGGTAAACGGGGCAGTAAGGGGAGCTGCAGCTACACAAAATTAACGTACGCAAACAACGTATTTATTTGAATTAGAATAAATTACCATGTTTACAAAAACAGCTTTAAAGGCTTCTATTGACAGCTTTACATCTTCATACTTAGACACTCGATGACAGTCATACTCCAGCTAGGTCTGCAGTTCTCATCAAGGTGCATTAAATGAGCCGCAACACGATATACCTGCTGTAAACCGTTGCGGGCCTCTCACAACTGCTTACCATTTAAAATTTCAAACTCTACGTCCCTACGCTATGACGCCGTGTCTTAAAGTGCACAACCTCTTCAAAGCTTAGAAACCTTCAAATGCGATATTAATATTGTTACGAGCTGGGTATGAGATAAATTAATTACTACCGATTAAACAACACAATAACTTTATTAATCACAAAACAATCAAAACTCAATCACAAATACACTACTGTTTACTATTCACTTAGATATCGCACTTTTAGTTCACTTGGATTCGCTTCGTTGTGTCGCTAAAACAAGACTGCCGGTCGCGGCCCTGAGCGCTCTATTTATACTCGCCAGACACACCAGAATAACCACGAACATTCGAGAGGGTCATAAAAAAACACTAACAAAAAATAGCAGGTAGATACAAAAAATAGAGGTACCTACTAGAAACAAGTAGGTATAACCTACTTGTACAAAACAAGCAAATATGAACCTTATGCCCTAGGCGTACGGTCGAAATTCTAATGTCTTTTTATAAATAGGTCGCGAGTTTGTACCTACCTAACTTTAAAAATAATAATAATGGAATGTCCTCGAACTTCTAACGTACACACACTGTAATCACTGGCTTTCTCGAATGTTCTAGTAGGTCCGATGTAACACTGCCCCCTCCTTAGACATGCTCGTCCCGAGCATCATTAGTCCCGTAGTATCGCGCCAACCGGTCTACATGCACAATTTTAGGCGCACCTCGTGGACCCTTCTGTATTCGGTAGGTGACATCGTTGATCCTAGTCACGACTCGGTATGGTCCATCCCATTTTGCTTGTAACTTCGGAGACTTCCCCTTGCTCCGCACTGGGTTATGCAACCACACCAGTGAACTCTCGTCGAAACCCCTACCGTTTGCTTTCCGGTCATAACGGGTCTTCATCTTCTCAGACATCTGTTGACCGGACTGTCGGATATGCTCATAAACATCGTTCAACTTATTACGCAAGTCATTCGCGTAATCTGTTACGCTACATGGAGCATCAGGGGGAGTTCCAGTGATTAAATCAGCAGGTAACCGTAATTCCCTTCCAAAGTTCGCGAAGGCTGGTGTCACAGTCGTACTTTCGTGGACTGCACTTCGGTAAGACAGAAGAAACGGCTGTATGTGCTTGTCCCAATCCCTTTGCCGGCTTTCCACAACTTTCGCCAGATATCTTTCCAACGTTTGGTTGAATCGTTCCACCATTCCATCGGATTGTGGGTGGTAAGAGGTGGTTCTGGTTTTATAGGTACCCATCAATCGACAAGTCTCTTGAAATACTTGCGATTCAAAATTTCTTCCTTGATCGCTGTGTATTTCTAAGGGTACTCCAAAACGACAGAAAACTTCTTGAACTAATTTATCTGCGACAGTTGTTGCTTCTTGGTTAGGAATGGCGAAGACTTCCGGCCACTTTGTAAAGTAATCCATGACCACCAGGAAGTACCTGTTTCCGCTCTCGCTTACTGGAAATGGTCCCGCAACGTCTAGTGCTATCCGTTCCCAAGGGGCTCCAACGTTGTACACTTTTAATGCACCTCTGCTGCGTGTCTGTGGTCCTTTCACGGCCGCACAACTGGTACATTTGCGGCACCAGTCCTCCACATCATCACGACAATGGATCCAGTAAAAGCGTTCTCGAATTTTTTGTAGAGTTCTTTTTACTCCCATATGTCCTCCAGAACATCCATCATGGTAGAGCCGTAGAACATCCGGTACCTTAGCTTTCGGAACAATCATTTGTAGATGACAGCTGTCCCCTCTAGCGTTTTCCCATTTACGGCACAAGACTCCATCCTGGATCACCAAGCTGTTCCATTGCGCCCAATAACTCTTCGTGATGGAACTCATCGCAGCCACATCACTCCACTTGGGTTTAGGAACACCAGCTTTGATCCACTCGAAGATCGGTTTGATATCCGAGTCATTGTGCTGAGCCTGCTGTAGGGTCTCCTTCCATTCATCGCTGAGATCCGTTCTAAGCATCCTCACGGGCACTACTTCCTTAGTCTCTTGCCTGGCACAGTGCTTACAGTCTTCAGGACAAGGTCTTCTTGATAAGGCGTCTGCGTTACCGTGAGTTCTCCCACTGCGATGTTCAGTTACGAAATCAAACTCTTGGAGCAGTTCTATCCATCTCGCCACTTGCCCCTCTGGATTCTTGAACTGTAATAGCCACTTCAGTGCAGCATGGTCAGTTCGTAATTGGAATTTACGTCCCAGCAAATATTTACTGAAGTGCTGCACTGTCTTTACTACAGCGAGTAGCTCCCGTCTTGTAACGCAGTAATTTCTTTCTGGCTTAGATAAAGACTTGCTGAAGTAGGCTATTACAACCTCCCGGTCTCCTTTCCGTTGAGACAGCACGCCCCCAATTCCAGTATTACTGGCATCTGTGTCAACTATGAAGTCATTTTCAGTGTCAGGATATCCCAAAATAGGTGTGTTGCACAGACGTTTCTTTAATTCCTGAAATGCGACGTCGCAGTCCTCGTCCCAATAGAATTGCCTCTTTTCCTCAGTGAGTTTGTGCAGAGGTTTTGCAATGTCGGCAAAATTCTTGACAAATCTTCGATAGTAGGAGCACAAACCCAGGAATGCTCTGACCTGTGTCTTGTCTTTCGGAACTGGCCAATCTTTGACGGCGACTACTTTTTCTGGGTCTGTTTGAACACCTTCCCCCGAAACTATGTGTCCTAAGAAGTTCACTTGCTGTCTGAAAAACGAGCACTTTTTCGGACTTAACTTGAGATTTGCTGTTTGGATTTTCGACAGCACTCGGTTGAGGTTTTTAAGGTGATCTTCAAATGTACGGCCCACTATGATTATGTCGTCTAAATAGACAAGACATGCGTCTCCAATCAATCCGGCGAGTACTTGCTCCATCAGTCTTTCAAACGTCGCAGGAGCGTTGCACAAACCAAATGGCATAACTTTAAACTGCCATAGCCCTTTTCCTGTTGAGAATGCAGTTTTCTCCTTGTCCTTGGGGTCTATTTCTACTTGCCAATAGCCACTTTTCAGATCAAGTGTGGTAAACCACTTCATACCAGTCAGCGTATCCAGTGTGTCATCGATCCTAGGCAGCGGGTAGCTGTCCTTTTTCGTGACGTCGTTCAGTCGTCGATAGTCCACACAGAAGCGCATACTGCCGTCCTTTTTCTTTACCAGGACCACAGGAGAACACCATGGACTCGATGAAGGCTCTATAACACCGTCCTTCACCATTCCCTCAATCATGGTTTCTACCTCTTTTTCTCGTGCAACTGGCAGTCTTCTTGGTCGCTGACGGATAGGTAACTCGTTACCTGTATTAATCTGGTGCTGAACAAGTCCAGTTCTCCCTATGTCAGCATCATTCGAAGAGAAAATGTTGGCGTACTGAAGTAACATCTTCTTAGCCTTGTCCATTTCTCCTTTAGTTAAATCGCAGTTTTCCAAAAGCGTTGACACGTCAAATTTTGAACTGCGAATTTCATTTCCGGTAGGGACATCTTGCAATTGACGCATCCAGGCTACTTCCTCGCAAGTGCCGATCAAGGTGCCCTTCTTAATCACTTGCTCCTGGTCACTTGGATTCAGTATACGTACTGCTGAGACGTTGGTGGCCTTGACCAGAGTTCGTGCCATCTTCCATGGGAAGTCATTGTTCACCCTTTCTATCAGTACACTTCGATCTCTTTGTCCAGAGTTCCGTGGCAAACAAATTGGCACAATCGTTTCTGATCTGCGAGGAAGAACAATCTTCTTCAAGCAGTACACTTTCCCTGACGGTGCACCTTCCATGAATACTTCCTCTGAACCACATTTCAGTACTCCTTGATCAACGTCGATCTCATAACGATATTTCCGCATGAAGTCCAAGCCCAAGATGCAATCGTCCACTATGTCAGCCACGATGACATTCTGCTTGTAAAATCTGTCACCCAATTTTAACTCCACCTCCTTCTTGCCTCGGACGGTAATGTGCTGACCAGTAGCTGTTAGTAAATGTATACGGTCGTGCTTATTGAAGTAGTCCCCAAGAAACCGACTTGCTAGTTTAGAATTGACGACCGTGTGAGAAGCTCCAGTATCCAACGTCAGTTTGCATGGTGTTCCATTGACTTCGCCTTTGATGGTCAGGCTGTTCCCGTCATGTGCTTGCGAGATCAAGATTCTCGGGGCTCTTTCAATACCAGCCAGCACCCGCCCCCCAGTCCTGGCATTTACTCGTTTCCCTGCTGTGGCTGGGCAGTCACTTCAGCCACTCTTCCCTGCTGATCTTCTCTCGGGGTGCTGCGCTTAGGACAGCTGGACCGAAGATGACCCCTTTCTCCACAAGTGTAGCACCTAGGACTATACCCCTGTGGGCGGTCGCGTACAGGTGACGCAACAACCTCCCTGACACGGTGCGTTCGGTGGTCTTGCCTCACTGCCTCTACTTCTAAGGCATGGGCCAAGGCGTCCTTCAAGGTCTCATGATGCCCCAGTCTCACGGCAGCTCTAACTTCTAAGTCACGTATTCCATCAACGAAGGCTTGTACCAGATTTCCATCAATCAGTGCAGGGGCAGACTGGTAGGCTTTCCGAACGAGTTTTTCAACTTCCAGGGCCCACTGCTGTAGGTTCTCGGCACTACGTTGAACACGGTCCTTCAACTTAGCACGGAATACGTGCTCCAGGTGCGCGTCGCCGTATCTGGACTCCAACGCCTCCAGCAGCTGCTCGTAGGTTACATCCTTGCCGAGTGCCTCGAGAATAGTTAAAGCCTGGTCTCGGAGGCCCAAGGTGAGCGCGGTCATGGCTTGTGGTTTGGTCCATCCATTCGCCTTCATGACGGCCTCAAACTGTATTTTGTAAGCCGACCACGAAGATGTGCCGTCGAACGGAGGCACCTTAAAACCACGCGAAGAAGGTGCAGCAACCACCGAAGCTACAGTTCCACCTTCAGTCTTCAGTTCGCTCAAAGCCTTCTGCACCCCAGCAATCTTAACTTCAGCCTCCGAGATGCGATTCTCGTGCTGGTGGACCTGATCTTTCATCACTTTCAGGTCCTTGCCGAAAGTTGCATGAAGATCCTTTATGAGGATCATCTGCTCGTCTTGGCGGCGGGCTTGTTCCTCTTTGTCTTGCTGCAACTGCTCTTCCAACCGGCGAGCCTGCTCCTCTTGACGGCGAGCCTGCTCCTCTTGACGGCGAGCCTGCTCCTCTTTGTCTCGTTGCAATTGCTCCTGTAACTGGCGAGCCTGCTCTTCTTGACGGCGAGCTTGATCCTGCAGCAGTGCCATTAAAGCTGACAAGTCTGGCGCCCCTGATGCTGGAGAAACTCCGGATGGGCCAGCGACTGGCTGTGACGTAGGCTGGACACCACCCGGTGTCTGTGTCGGAGAATCCCCAAACCGCCTTTGGTCCATATCCTGCTGTCGCTGACTTCTGGTACGGATACCGTCCGTGTCGTCTTTTGGTAGGATTGGCATAATTTATCTCTCACTTCTGACACAATTAGTTACGAGCTGGGTATGAGATAAATTAATTACTACCGATTAAACAACACAATAACTTTATTAATCACAAAACAATCAAAACTCAATCACAAATACACTACTGTTTACTATTCACTTAGATATCGCACTTTTAGTTCACTTGGATTCGCTTCGTTGTGTCGCTAAAACAAGACTGCCGGTCGCGGCCCTGAGCGCTCTATTTATACTCGCCAGACACACCAGAATAACCACGAACATTCGAGAGGGTCATAAAAAAACACTAACAAAAAATAGCAGGTAGATACAAAAAATAGAGGTACCTACTAGAAACAAGTAGGTATAACCTACTTGTACAAAACAAGCAAATATGAACCTTATGCCCTAGGCGTACGGTCGAAATTCTAATGTCTTTTTATAAATAGGTCGCGAGTTTGTACCTACCTAACTTTAAAACTAATAATAATGGAATGTCCTCGAACTTCTAACGTACACACACTGTAATCACTGGCTTTCTCGAATGTTCTAGTAGGTCCGATGTAACAATATTTTACTTTGACTTTCGAGACATTCCAATTTTAAAGAGTATTTGCAATTTTGCACCAAATTTTTATGTGAGTACAACCTTTTTGGAATAAAATCGGATTGGATTTTGAAACATGTATCAAAATAACTTGTAGTTTATATCAAAATCTCGAAGGAGTATTGATATCAAATACGAAACAAATCACCGCCAAAATAACTTTCTACCCCTTTTTAACCCCGTTGAATTTCAATGCAATATGAAACGCGTCCATCAATTCTGTTAATATTGTTGATTGCAAAGTTTGAAGTAGATTGGACCAAGGAATCACATTTTCCCATGCAATCTTTGCCCCCTCTTTTCACCCCCTTGGGATATAATTTCAAAATTCTTTCTCATCGTATGCCTACGTTATACAGAAAATACACCCTCCAAGTTTCAGGTTTCTACAATCGCGGTTTAGGCTGTGCGTTGTTCCATCAGATAGTCCTTCAGGACAAAGCATTTTTTATTTCTAGATAGTAGGATTTGTACTCGTTTGTAATGTATTTGTAACTTTTCCGGCTTTAAGTCTTATGTAAAATAAAAAATATTTATTAACATCAAAAAATTATTTGTGTAAAATAGCAATTTTCTGGCTAACTATTTCCCCTACACTGCCCCGCTGATAGTATTTTTTTTGCGATTCCTGACTTTTTGAGTACTCTAACCTGGGTTGGTTTGGAAGAACTTCTTGATTAGTGTCGGAAAGAAGATCGATTGGCATCAAAAAATTGTTTTATGTAAAATGGCAATTTTCTTGGTAACTGTACTTTATTTTTTAATTAAATCTGTGAACGGGGATAAACATTTTGTGAAAAAATTACGGATTGTTACCTAAGACCATTTTTGTGTAGCCGCAGCTCCCCTTACTGCCCCGTTTACCGTTTCCACCCTGTATTACTAACTACTTATACCGAAGGAAAGCCGATTTTCTTGAGTTCCGCTCTTTTGGGCGTATTCACTTAAAAAATGAAATTTCAAGAAAATTGAGAAATTACATTTACCTGTATTAGATTTGAAGTATTTACAGCAACTTTTAAAGGTTTCCACTTCAATGGATTTTATTCTATAGGTGTATGAAGTTAATTAATTTTAAACACAAAACCCTCTTTTTTACGTCTCTGGATGATTTGATGATTTGAATGCTGAAACAGGTATTTCTTTATTTTTAATAATAAGTTTTTACTCTGAGTTTCATGAATCTAGAGCAATCTAAATTTTTTTTTCATACAAACTTTAGCCCCCCTTTTCACCCCCTTTTTCCAAAATTTTCCATA
Organism: Xestia c-nigrum; assembly: GCA_916618015.1. Lineage (NCBI taxonomy): Eukaryota > Metazoa > Arthropoda > Insecta > Lepidoptera > Noctuidae > Xestia > Xestia c-nigrum. The sequence goes on along the minus strand of OU745259.1, from coordinate 9,029,235 downwards.
ATTTCTATTGCCTAAATGTTATTCTGGGTTTATTTAAATAGATCAGTGAAGTTTTCATCAAAATCCGTCCAGCAGTTTTTACGTGATGCGCGGTCAAACAAACAAACAAACAAACAAACACGAATTTAAAAAATGGTTTTAATATGTTCAGTTACTTATTTTAAGTCACCCTGATCGGTTTTTTTTTTAAATCTTTAATGTACAGATTTTTTGGTCTCAACGATTTTATTATATGTATATGTCACCGTAAAATTGTCAAAAACGTTATATTACAATACCAGCTTCTGCCAGCGGCTTCGCCCGCGTGAAGTTTGATTATTGTCCCATGGGATCTTACTACCGGAATAAAATGTTTTTTCTCGCGATATTGTAATGTCTCGAATTATTGTCAACTGAACATGCGGAAGTATCTCTGCCCCCATAATCGGGACTTGGGTTTCCCCCCCGTTAGGTTAGTTAGGTTCCTTTAAACCCTGCACTCGGAAATAGGGGCCTCGCGAGGCGGGGCTCCGTCGACTACGCTTTTTAGGGGGAATATCAAGTGTTTTAAGGTTATGTTATATTAATCGGTATTTCTCAGGAATGGTGCATTATCTTTTCATGAGAGTTGTGCCACTGGGCAAGGGGGACCCCTCCTTCCCTCCACACCGCGTAAGTTGGCTACCATCGCGTGTATTTCACGAAAAATAATGCGTTTTGTTGTAAGCAGTATGTTCATTTGACAATAATTCGAGACTTTACAATATCGCTAGAGATATTATAATATAACGTATTTGACAATTTTACGGTGAAATATAGATATAGATGGTACATAGGTAGACAAGCACCATGTGTGAGGGTGTTAAGTCTATGATAGTATTCATGAAAGCAGGTAGGTAAATGGTTTTTATCCTGTAAAATGTTTCATGTTAATTATTGTTTGATTAAGTAGGGGTGACCATGATTTTGTTTTTCTAGGATAATATTAGTGTCACCATAATATTTTTCTTTGTTTTGACAATGTAAGCGGAATGTTAATTTAATTTCAAGTTTTACTGTGAATATTTGTGAGCGATTAACAGTGTTTGATTTTAAAAATAAAAGCACTATTAATCGAGGTGGGGTGTTAAGTGTGTATTCTGCCTATAGCTAGTCTGTGTACAAGTCTATGGAATATGACTAACTGAAGTAAAGTGTGAAGTGTGCCCCGCCTGGCAGAATGACCGTTATAAAATAAATGTGTGATCCCAGAAATATACATAATGTTTCTCTAATACTTAGTAATTCCCTCAATATTACTCGTATCATAAAAAATAGAACTTGAACAGTTTCCACATTATTTTGAAAATTTTTGGCTAAAAGAAAAAATGGTGAAAATGTGGTGTAACTATGGTGAGCTCGTAGGTTCGAACCCAGACAGGCGCATTACTTTGTGTGATTTATTTCATCACCACTGCTATCAAAGCGGTTAAGGAAAACATTGTGAAGAAATCAGCATGTTCTGGAAGAAGGCCGGGAAGACCTGGAAGAAGACCGGGAAGACCAGGAAGAAGACCGGGAGACCGGGAAGACCGGAAACCTGCAAAAAGACCGGGAAGACGGGGAAATAGACCGGAAAGACCAAGAAGAAGACCGGGAAGAAGACCGGGAAGACCGGGAAGCAGACCGGGAAGACCAGGAAGACCGGGAAGCAGACCGGGAAGAAGACCGGGAATACCTGGAAGAAGACCGGGAAGACCGGGAAGCAGACCGGGAAGCAGACCGGGAACATCGGTAAGACCTGGACGAAGACCGGAAAGACCGGGAATCAGACCGGGAAGAAGACCTGGAAGAAGACCTGGAAGAAGACCGAGAAGACCTGGAAGAACGGAACTAAACGATACCTCTTTTTTATGAATAAAATGTACATTACCATCTAACGTTACCGTGAAATTGTCAATACGTTCGATTGTAATGTCTCACTAACATTCATTAAACTATGTTTCTCTGCCCAAGTTACTTTAATGGCATAGTTTTTATTGTGTAACGCTAGATAATAGCATGGCTTACTCAAAGACAACATTTAAATATGCGTCGTTAGATTACACGCTGTCACAGAATGCGTAAGAAAAATACAGATTCACAGCTCCTCCCCCATAGGTGAAAAGTTTCTTCTAAGTGTTGATCAGACCTTAACGCTTTTTGGTCATTATATATGGCCCATTTTCCGTCGCTAGTTCTGATGGGCGGTATTTGTGTAATCGGCCTTTTTAGATTTGTTGTCGCTAGCGCTATTGAGCATGAGGTCCTGGGTTGGAACCACGGAAAACGACACCAAAAACCACAGAAAACGACACCAAAAATTTGAAGTAAATCCATGACGTACTTTTTGAGTTTAGCCCGGACATACATACAGACAAACAGACATACAGACATACAGACAAACAGACATACAGACATCCAGACATACAGACATGCAGTTATACAGGCATACAGACATACAGACAAACAGACAAAGTACCAAATACGATATCGACAATTACTCATTCTATCTCGTTCTACGAGTACTATACGTACTTTCTATTTCTGCCGTAACTCCCTGCTTACCTAGGTCCTTACAAAACGGTACTGCCAGCCGCGTAGTCACTTGTGCGCGTCCATACGATTTTAGTTCTGAATTCTGACATCCGTGCACCGGCTTAATTATTTGACGCTATCTGTTACTTTCTTTGTTGACATGCTTTTGTTTTGCATTTTTGACACTACGTGTAAGAACTGGAAAAAGACCGGGAAGACCTGGAAGAAGACCGGGAAGACCCGGAAGAAGACCGGGCAGAAGACCGGGAAGACTTGGAAGAAGACCGGGAAGACCTGGAGAAGACCGAGAAGACCGGGAAGAAGACCAGGAAGAAGACTTGAAAGACCTGGAAGAAGACCGGGAAGAACGGGAAGAACGGGAAGAATGGGAAGACCGGGAAAACAGGGTAGAAGACCGGGAAGAACGGGAAGATCGGGAAGAACGGGAAGACCGGGAAGAACGGGAAGGATGAGAAGACCGGGAAGACCTGGAAGAAGACCGAGAAGACCTGGAAGAAGACCGAGAAGACCGGGAAGACTGGGTAGAAGACCGGGAAGAACGGGAAGAACGGGAAGACCGGGAAGAACGGGAAGACCGGGAAGACCGATGTGACCGATGTCGGATCAACATTAGGCTACATAAAGGGTGTAAAACACCTCTTCACGAAGCCGAAAGGCACTCGTTCTCCCCATCATTGCGATCATTTTTTTGTTCTACATCATACCTGGGAACCTCCTAGTTACGGAGATATTGGGGGTCAAAGTTCCAACTTTAAGACAAGGTTTTGACGTGACAACGTCTTGTAATTCGATAGAGCCGGCTGCACGCACGAAAAAACATGACTCATGCGGCATTACCTCATGCGGCGTTACCTCGCTGATCGCTCTGAGGCGTTCCATGTAAGGCTTGAAATGCAAGCGAGAGCGCGGAACGAGTGACAAAGAAGCACAATCGGCCTTTGCGTTCGGCAGCGTTCGACATCCGTCTCTCTCCTACTTGAGTGAGCGATGCGTCCGCGTGGACAGCTGCTATACTATAGTACATTTACATGTTTTGATCGAGTATCAAGTGCAGTGAAAAGTGAATGTGGTGTCAAAAAATGCTACCATTCCGTCAGTATTTTCTTAAGACGTTGTCACGTTCAACTATCGGCAGTAAACCGACTTTACAGACAACCAGTTTTTTTTTAAATACAAGATTTTACTTTAATGTCACATAACTTAATGTCACATAACTAAATGTCACGTAATTTAATGTCACATAACGTAAAGTCACATAACGTAATGTCACATAACGTAATGTCATTAACTTAATGTCACATAACTTAATGTCACATAACGGAATGCCACATAACGGAATGTCACATAACGTAATGTCACATAACGGAATGTCACATAACTGAATGTCACATAACGTAATGTCACATAACATAATGTCACATAACTTAATGTCACATAACTTCACATAACTTAATGTCACATAACTGAATGTCACATAACGGAATGTCACATAACGTAATGTCACATAACGTAATGTCACATAACGGAATGTCACATAACGTATAATTTCACGTTACTTAATGTCACATAACGTAATGTCACGTAACTGAATGTCACATAACGGAATGTCACATAGCGTAATGTCACATAACATAATGTCACATAACTTAATTTCACATAACTGAATGTCACGTAACTTAATGTCACGTAACTTAATGTCACCTAACTGAATGTCACATAACGTAATGTCGCATAACGTAATGTCACATAACTTAATGTCACGTAACTTAATATCACGTAACTTAATTTCACGTAACTTAATGTCACATAACTGAATGTCACATAACGGAATGTCACATAACGGAATGTCACATAACTTAATGTCACATAACTTAATGTCACATAACGGAATGTCACATAACTGAATGTCACATAACGGAATGTCACATTACTTAATGTCACATAACTTAATGTTACATAACGTAATGTCACATAACGGAATGTCACATAACTTAATGTCACATAACGGAATGTCACATAACGTATAATTTCACGTAACTTAATGTCACATAACGTAATGTCACATAACTTAATGTCACATAACTTAATGTCACATAACGGAATGTCACATAACTGAATGTCACATAACGGAATGTCACATTACTTAATGTCACATAACGGAATGTCACATTACTTAATGTCACATAACTTAATGTTACATAACGTAATGTCACATAACGGAATGTCACATAACGGAATGTCACATAACGGAATGTCACATAACTTAATGTCACATAACGGAATGTCACATAACGTATAATTTCACGTAACTTAAGGTCACATAACGTAATGTCACATAACGTTATGTCACGTTACTGAATGTCACATAACGGAATGTAACATAACTTAATGTCACATAACGGAATGTCACATAACTTAATGTCACATAACGGAATGTCACATACGTAAAATTTCACATAACTGAATGTCACGTAACTTAATGTCACATAACGTAATGTCACATAACTGAATGTCACATAACGTTATGTCACGTAACACAATGTCACATAACGGAATGTCACATAACTGAATGTCACATAACGGAATGTCACATTACTTAATGTCACATAACTTAATGTTACATAACGTAATGTCACATAACGGAATGTCACATAACTTAATGTCACATAACGGAATGTCACATAACGGAATGTCACATAACGTAATGTCACATAACGGAATGTCACATAACGGAATGTCACATAACGTAATGTCACATAACGTAATGTCACATAACTTAATGTCACATAACGGAATGTCACATAACGGAATGTCACATAACGTAATGTCACATAACGGAATGTCACATAACTTAATGTCACATAACGTTATGTCACGTAACGTTATGTCACGTAACGGAATGTCACATAACGGAATGTCACATAACTGAATGTCACATAACGGAATGTCACATTACTTAATGTCACATAACTTAATGTTACATAACGTAATGTCACATAACGTAATGTCACATAACTTAATGTCACATAACGTAATGTCACATAACGTTACATTACTTAATGTCACATAACGTAATGTCATTAACTTAATGTCACATAACTTTATGTCACATAACTTAATTTCACATAACGTAATGTCACATAACTTAATGTCACATAACTTCACATAACTTAATGTCACATAACTGAATGTCACATAACGGAATGTCACATAACGTAATGTCACATAACGTAATGTCACATAACGGAATGTCACATAACGTATAATTTCACGTTACTTAATGTCACATAACGTAATGTCACGTAACTGAATGTCACATAACGGAATGTCACATAGCGTAATGTCACATAACATAATGTCACATAACTTAATTTCACATAACTGAATGTCACGTAACTTAATGTCACGTGACTTAATGTCACATAACTGAATGTCACATAACGTAATGTCGCATAACGTAATGTCACATAACTTAATGTCACGTAACTTAATATCACGTAACTTAATTTCACGTAACTTAATGTCACATAACTGAATGTCACATAACGGAATGTCACATAACGGAATGTCACATAACTTAATGTCACATAACTTAATGTCACATAACGGAATGTCACATAACTGAATGTCACATAACGGAATGTCACATTACTTAATGTCACATAACTTAATGTTACATAACGTAATGTCACATAACGGAATGTCACATAACTTAATGTCACATAACGGAATGTCACATAACGTATAATTTCACGTAACTTAATGTCACATAACGTAATGTCACATAACTTAATGTCACATAACTTAATGTCACATAACGGAATGTCACATAACTGAATGTCACATAACGGAATGTCACATTACTTAATGTCACATAACGGAATGTCACATTACTTAATGTCACATAACTTAATGTCACATAACGGAATGTCACATAACGGAATGTCACATAACGGAATGTCACATAACTTAATGTCACATAACGGAATGTCACATAACGTATAATTTCACGTAACTTAAGGTCACATAACGTAATGTCACATAACGTTATGTCACGTTACTGAATGTCACATAACGGAATGTCACATAACTTAATGTCACATAACGGAATGTCACATAACTTAATGTCACATAACGGAATGTCACATAACGTAAAATTTCACATAACTGAATGTCACGTAACTTAATGTCACATAACGTAATGTCACATAACAGAATGTCACATAACGTTATGTCACGTAACGGAATGTCACATAACGGAATGTCACATAACTGAATGTCACATAACGGAATGTCACATTACTTAATGTCACATGTTACATAACGTAATGTCACATAACGGAATGTCACATAACTTAATGTCACATAACGGAATGTCACATAACGGAATGTCACATAACGTAATGTCACATAACGGAATGTCACATAACGGAATGTCACATAACGTAATGTCACATAACGTAATGTCACATAACTTAATGTCACATAACGGAATGTCACATAACGGAATGTCAAATAACGTAATGTCACATAACGGAATGTCACATAACTTAATGTCACATAACGTTATGTCACGTAACGGAATGTCACATAACGGAATGTCACATAACTGAATGTCACATAACGGAATGTCACATAGCGTAATGTCACATAACATAATGTCACATAACTTAATTTCACATAACTGAATGTCACGTAACTTAACGTCACGTAACTTAATGTCACATAACTGAATGTCACATAACGTAATGTCGCATAACGTAATGTCACATAACTTAATGTCACGTAACTTAATATCACGTAACTTAATTTCACGTAACTTAATGTCACATAACTGAATGTCACATAACGGAATGTCACATAACGGAATGTCACATAACGTAATGTCACATAACGGAATGTCACATAACGGAATGTCACATAACGGAATGTCACATAACTTAATGTCACATAACGGAATGTCACATAACGTATAATTTCACGTAACTTAAGGTCACATAACGTAATGTCACATAACGTTATGTCACGTTACTGAATGTCACATAACGGAATGTAACATAACTTAATGTCACATAACGGAATGTCACATAACTTAATGTCACATAACGGAATGTCACATAACGTAAAATTTCACATAACTGAATGTCACGTAACTTAATGTCACATAACGTAATGTCACATAACTGAATGTCACATAACGTTATGTCACGTAACGGAATGTCACATAACGGAATGTCACATAACTGAATGTCACATAACGGAATGTCACATTACTTAATGTCACATAACTTAATGTTACATAACGTAATGTCACATAACGGAATGTCACATAACTTAATGTCACATAACGGAATGTCACATAACGGAATGTCACATAACGTAATGTCACATAACGGAATGTCACATAACGGAATGTCACATAACGTAATGTCACATAACGTAATGTCACATAACTTAATGTCACATAACGGAATGTCACATAACGGAATGTCACATAACGTAATGTCACATAACGGAATGTCACATAACTTAATGTCACATAACGTTATGTCACGTAACGGAATGTCACATAACGGAATGTCACATAACTGAATGTCACATAACGGAATGTCACATTACTTAATGTCACATAACTTAATGTTACATAACGTAATGTCACATAACGTAATGTCACATAACTTAATGTCACATAACGTAATGTCACATAACGTTACATTACTTAATGTCACATAACGTAATGTCATTAACTTAATGTCACATAACTTTATGTCACATAACTTAATTTCACATAACGTAATGTCACATAACTTAATGTCACATAACTTCACATAACTTAATGTCACATAACTGAATGTCACATAACGGAATGTCACATAACGTAATGTCACATAACGTAATGTCACATAACGGAATGTCACATAACGTATAATTTCACGTTACTTAATGTCACATAACGTAATGTCACGTAACTGAATGTCACATAACGGAATGTCACATAGCGTAATGTCACATAACATAATGTCACATAACTTAATTTCACATAACTGAATGTCACGTAACTTAATGTCACGTAACTTAATGTCACATAACTGAATGTCACATAACGTAATGTCGCATAACGTAATGTCACATAACTTAATGTCACGTAACTTAATATCACGTAACTTAATTTCACGTAACTTAATGTCACATAACTGAATGTCACATAACGGAATGTCACATAACGGAATGTCACATAACTTAATGTCACATAACTTAATGTCACATAACGGAATGTCACATAACTGAATGTCACATAACGGAATGTCACATTACTTAATGTCACATAACTTAATGTTACATAACGTAATGTCACATAACGGAATGTCACATAACTTAATGTCACATAACGGAATGTCACATAACGTATAATTTCACGTAACTTAATGTCACATAACGTAATGTCACATAACTTAATGTCACATAACTTAATGTCACATAACGGAATGTCACATAACTGAATGTCACATAACGGAATGTCACATTACTTAATGTCACATAACGGAATGTCACATTACTTAATGTCACATAACTTAATGTCACATAACGGAATGTCACATAACGGAATGTCACATAACGGAATGTCACATAACTTAATGTCACATAACGGAATGTCACATAACGTATAATTTCACGTAACTTAAGGTCACATAACGTAATGTCACATAACGTTATGTCACGTTACTGAATGTCACATAACGGAATGTCACATAACTTAATGTCACATAACGGAATGTCACATAACTTAATGTCACATAACGGAATGTCACATAACGTAAAATTTCACATAACTGAATGTCACGTAACTTAATGTCACATAACGTAATGTCACATAACAGAATGTCACATAACGTTATGTCACGTAACGGAATGTCACATAACGGAATGTCACATAACTGAATGTCACATAACGGAATGTCACATAACTTAATGTCACATAACGGAATGTCACATAACGTAAAATTTCACATAACTGAATGTCACGTAACTTAATGTCACATAACGTAATGTCACATAACAGAATGTCACATAACGTTATGTCACGTAACGGAATGTCACATAACGGAATGTCACATAACTGAATGTCACATAACGGAATGTCACATTACTTAATGTCACATGTTACATAACGTAATGTCACATAACGGAATGTCACATAACTTAATGTCACATAACGGAATGTCACATAACGGAATGTCACATAACGTAATGTCACATAACGGAATGTCACATAACGGAATGTCACATAACGTAATGTCACATAACGTAATGTCACATAACTTAATGTCACATAACGGAATGTCACATAACGGAATGTCACATAACGTAATGTCACATAACGGAATGTCACATAACTTAATGTCACATAACGTTATGTCACGTAACGGAATGTCACATAACGGAATGTCACATAACTGAATGTCACATAACGGAATGTCACATAGCGTAATGTCACATAACATAATGTCACATAACTTAATTTCACATAACTGAATGTCACGTAACTTAATGTCACGTAACTTAATGTCACATAACTGAATGTCACATAACGTAATGTCGCATAACGTAATGTCACATAACTTAATGTCACGTAACTTAATATCACGTAACTTAATTTCACGTAACTTAATGTCACATAACTGAATGTCACATAACGGAATGTCACATAACGGAATGTCACATAACTTAATGTCACATAACTTAATGTCACATAACGGAATGTCACATAACTGAATGTCACATAACGGAATGTCACATTACTTAATGTCACATAACTTAATGTTACATAACGTAATGTCACATAACGGAATGTCACATAACTTAATGTCACATAACGGAATGTCACATAACGTATAATTTCACGTAACTTAATGTCACATAACGTAATGTCACATAACTTAATGTCACATAACTTAATGTCACATAACGGAATGTCACATAACTGAATGTCACATAACGGAATGTCACATTACTTAATGTCACATAACGGAATGTCACATTACTTAATGTCACATAACTTAATGTCACATAACGGAATGTCACATAACGGAATGTCACATAACTGAATGTCACATAACTTAATGTCACATAACGGAATGTCACATAACGTATAATTTCACGTAACTTAAGGTCACATAACGTAATGTCACATAACGTTATGTCACGTTACTGAATGTCACATAACGGAATGTCACATAACTTAATGTCACATAACGGAATGTCACATAACTTAATGTCACATAACGGAATGTCACATAACGTAAAATTTCACATAACTGAATGTCACGTAACTTAATGTCACATAACGTAATGTCACATAACAGAATGTCACATAACGTTATGTCACGTAACGGAATGTCACATAACGGAATGTCACATAACTGAATGTCACATAACGGAATGTCACATTACTTAATGTCAATGTTACATAACGTAATGTCACATAACGGAATGTCACATAACTTAATGTCACATAACGGAATGTCACATAACGGAATGTCACATAACGTAATGTCACATAACGGAATGTCACATAACGGAATGTCACATAACGTAATGTCACATAACGTAATGTCACATAACTTAATGTCACATAACGGAATGTCACATAACGGAATGTCACATAACGTAATGTCACATAACGGAATGTCACATAACTTAATGTCACATAACGTTATGTCACGTAACGGAATGTCACATAACGGAATGTCACATAACTGAATGTCACATAACGGAATGTCACATTACTTAATGTCACATAACTGAATGTCACATAACGGAATGTCACGTAACTGAATGTCACATAACGGAATGTCACATAACTGAATGTCACATAACGGAATGTCACATTACTTAATGTCACATAACTTAATGTCACGTAACTGAATGTCACATAACGGAATGTCACATAACGTAATGTCACATAACGTAATGTCACATAACTTAATGTCACATAACGGAATGTCACATAACTTAATGTCACATAACGGAATGTCACATAACGTAAAATTTCACATAACTGAATGTCACGTAACTTAATGTCACATAACGTAATGTCACATAACAGAATGTCACATAACGTTATGTCACGTAACGGAATGTCACATAACGGAATGTCACATAACTGAATGTCACATAACGGAATGTCACATTACTTAATGTCACATGTTACATAACGTAATGTCACATAACGGAATGTCACATAACTTAATGTCACATAACGGAATGTCACATAACGGAATGTCACATAACGTAATGTCACATAACGGAATGTCACATAACGGAATGTCACATAACGTAATGTCACATAACGTAATGTCACATAACTTAATGTCACATAACGGAATGTCACATAACGGAATGTCACATAACGTAATGTCACATAACGGAATGTCACATAACTTAATGTCACATAACGTTATGTCACGTAACGGAATGTCACATAACGGAATGTCACATAACTGAATGTCACATAACGGAATGTCACATAGCGTAATGTCACATAACATAATGTCACATAACTTAATTTCACATAACTGAATGTCACGTAACTTAATGTCACGTAACTTAATGTCACATAACTGAATGTCACATAACGTAATGTCGCATAACGTAATGTCACATAACTTAATGTCACGTAACTTAATATCACGTAACTTAATTTCACGTAACTTAATGTCACATAACTGAATGTCACATAACGGAATGTCACATAACGGAATGTCACATAACTTAATGTCACATAACTTAATGTCACATAACGGAATGTCACATAACTGAATGTCACATAACGGAATGTCACATTACTTAATGTCACATAACTTAATGTTACATAACGTAATGTCACATAACGGAATGTCACATAACTTAATGTCACATAACGGAATGTCACATAACGTATAATTTCACGTAACTTAATGTCACATAACGTAATGTCACATAACTTAATGTCACATAACTTAATGTCACATAACGGAATGTCACATAACTGAATGTCACATAACGGAATGTCACATTACTTAATGTCACATAACGGAATGTCACATTACTTAATGTCACATAACTTAATGTCACATAACTGAATGTCACATAACGGAATGTCACATAACGGAATGTCACATAACTTAATGTCACATAACGGAATGTCACATAACGTATAATTTCACGTAACTTAAGGTCACATAACGTAATGTCACATAACGTTATGTCACGTTACTGAATGTCACATAACGGAATGTCACATAACTTAATGTCACATAACGGAATGTCACATAACTTAATGTCACATAACGGAATGTCACATAACGTAAAATTTCACATAACTGAATGTCACGTAACTTAATGTCACATAACGTAATGTCACATAACAGAATGTCACATAACGTTATGTCACGTAACGGAATGTCACATAACGGAATGTCACATAACTGAATGTCACATAACGGAATGTCACATTACTTAATGTCAATGTTACATAACGTAATGTCACATAACGGAATGTCACATAACTTAATGTCACATAACGGAATGTCACATAACGGAATGTCACATAACGTAATGTCACATAACGGAATGTCACATAACGGAATGTCACATAACGTAATGTCACATAACGTAATGTCACATAACTTAATGTCACATAACGGAATGTCACATAACGGAATGTCACATAACGTAATGTCACATAACGGAATGTCACATAACTTAATGTCACATAACGTTATGTCACGTAACGGAATGTCACATAACGGAATGTCACATAACTGAATGTCACATAACGGAATGTCACATTACTTAATGTCACATAACTGAATGTCACATAACGGAATGTCACGTAACTGAATGTCACATAACGGAATGTCACATAACTGAATGTCACATAACGGAATGTCACATTACTTAATGTCACATAACTTAATGTCACGTAACTGAATGTCACATAACGGAATGTCACATAACGTAATGTCACATAACGTAATGTCACATAACGTAATGTCACATAACGGAATGTCACATAACTTAATGTCACATTACTTAATGTCACATAACGTTATGTCACGTTACTGAATGTCACATAACGGAATGTCACATAACGTAATGTCACATAACGGAATGTCACATAACTGAATGTCACATAACGGAATGTCACATAACGGAATGTCACATAACGTATAATTTCACGTAACTTAAGGTCACATAACGTAATGTCACATAACGTTATGTCACATTACTTAATGTCACATAACGTTATGTCACGTTACTGAATGTCACATAACGGAATGTCACATAACGGAATGTCACATAACGGAATGTCACATAACGTAATGTCACATAACTTAATGTCACATAACTTAATGTCACATAACGGAATGTCTCATAACGGAATGTCACATAACTTAATGTCACATAACGTTATGTCACGTTACTGAATGTCACATAACGGAATGTCACATAACGGAATGTCACATAACTTAATGTCACATAACGGAATGTCACATAACGTTATGTCACATTACTTAATGTCACATAACGTAATGTCACATAACGTTATGTCACATTACTTAATGTCACATAACGTTATGTCACGTTACTGAATGTCACATAACGGAATGTCACATAACGTAATGTCACATAACGGAATGTCACATAACTGAATGTCACATAACGGAATGTCACATAACGGAATGTCACATAACGTATAATTTCACGTAACTTAAGGTCACATAACGTAATGTCACATAACGTTATGTCACATTACTTAATGTCACATAACGTTATGTCACGTTACTGAATGTCACATAACGGAATGTCACATAACGGAATGTCACATAACGGAATGTCACATAACGTAATGTCACATAACTTAATGTCACATAACGGAATGTCACATAACGGAATGTCACATAACGTTATGTCACATAACGGAATGTCACATAACGGAATGTCACATAACGTAATGTCACATAACGTAATGTCACATAACTTAATGTCACATAACGGAATGTCACATAACGGAATGTCACATAACGTAATGTCACATAACGGAATGTCACATAACGTAATGTCACATAACGTTATGTCACGTAACGGAATGTCACATAACGGAATGTCACATAACTGAATGTCACATAACGGAATGTCACATTACTTAATGTCACATAACTTAATGTCACGTAACTGAATGTCACATAACGGAATGTCACATAACGTAATGTCACATAACGTAATGTCACATAACGTAATGTCACATAACGGAATGTCACATAACTTAATGTCACATAACGTAATGTCACATAACGTAATGTCATTAACTTAATGTCACATAGCTTAATGTCACGTAACTGAATGTCACATAACGGAATGTCACATAACGGAATGTCACATAACTGAATGTCACATAAAGGTATGTCACATAACGTAATGTCACAAAACGGAATGTCACATAACGTATAATTTCACGTTACTTAATGTCACATAACTTAATGTTACATAACGTTATGTCACGTAACTGAATGTCACTTAACGGAATGTCACATAACTTAATGTCACATAACGTTATGTCACGTAACTGAATGTCACATAACGTAATGTCACATAACTGAATGTCACATAACGGAATGTCACATAACTGAAAGTCACATAACGGAATGTCACATTACTTAATGTCACATAACTTAATGTTACATAACGTAATGTCACATAACGGAATGTCACATAACTTAATGTCACATAACGGAATGTCACATAACGTATAATTTCACGTAACTTAATGTCACATAACGTAATGTCACATAACGGAATGTCACATAACGTAATGTCACATAACTTAATGTCACATAACGGAATGTCACATAACGGAATGTCACATAACGTAATGTCACAAGACGGAATGTCACATAACTTAATGTCACATAACGTAATGTCACATAACGTAATGTCACATAACGTAATGTCACATAACTTAATGTTACATAACGTAATGTCACATTACGTAATGTCACATAACGTTATGTCACGTTACTGAATGTCACATAACGGAATGTCTCATAACGGAATGTCACATAACTTAATGTCACATAACGTTATGTCACGTTACTGAATGTCACATAACGGAATGTCACATAACGGAATGTCACATAACTTAATGTCACATAACGGAATGTCACATAACGTTATGTCACATTACTTAATGTCACATAACGTAATGTCACATAACGTTATGTCACATTACTTAATGTCACATAACGTTATGTCACGTTACTGAATGTCACATAACGGAATGTCACATAACGTAATGTCACATAACGGAATGTCACATAACTGAATGTCACATAACGGAATGTCACATAACGGAATGTCACATAACGTATAATTTCACGTAACTTAAGGTCACATAACGTAATGTCACATAACGTTATGTCACATTACTTAATGTCACATAACGTTATGTCACGTTACTGAATGTCACATAACGGAATGTCACATAACGGAATGTCACATAACTTAATGTCACATAACGGAATGTCACATAACGTATAATTTCACGTAACTTAAGGTCACATAACGTAATGTCACATAACGTTATGTCACATTACTTAATGTCACATAACGTTATGTCACGTTACTGAATGTCACATAACGGAATGTCACATAACGTAATGTCACATAACGGAATGTCACATAACTGAATGTCACATAACGTAATGTCACATAACGAAATGTCACATAACTTAATGTCACATAACGTAATGTCACATAACGTAATGTCACATAACGTAATGTCACATAACGGAATGTCACATAACTTAATGTCACATAACGTAATGTCACATAACGTAATGTCATTAACTTAATGTCACATAACTTAATGTCACGTAACTGAATGTTACATAACGGAATGTCACATAACGGAATGTCACATAACTGAATGTCACATAAAGGAATGTCACATAACTGAATGTCACAAAACGGAATGTCACATAACGTATAATTTCACGTTACTTAATGTCACATAACTTAATGTCACATAACGTTATGTCACGTAACTGAATGTCACATAACGGAATGTCACATAACTTAATGTCACATAACGGAATGTCACATAACGTAAAGAATCATGTCCAATAATGACCTGTCAAACATTTTGACAGAAGATTTTGTGTATAGTAATGTGATGTAGCGTATTAAATAAGTATTTTTTTGCTATTTACGTAGTACTAACTTAAAACAGAATTAGTAATGTGAAAAAAAAGAAAAGTTAATTTTAAAACGGCCACCAAATAAAGCGTTGTTTTTAATATAGAACGCAGCCATTTCAAATGCATTGAAGTACCGTTCCGTTTTATGGTGAGTTTGACATTTGGACGCAGTTTTAGCACTGTTAACATTTATTGATTTTGTATTTCGTTCAAAAGTTCATTTCATTTAAATTCCTTATAAAGTTACTTATTAGTAAGCGTATTCCTAGGTTGTCAATCCGTGGTTGTGAAGTTATTAAGTGAAGTTATTTTGTGAAACGAAACGTTCGTGCTGTCAGTGTGACATCGCTTGGTCGGTTTGTTACGAATGTGCTTTGCAGTCCTTCGTTTGCTTTCGCGTCGATGTGTTCTGTGTGCTTTTACGATTTTCCTCTTTCTGACGACATTTGCATTCACTACGGACTCCGATTCCCTGCACTTACGTTTACTTTGGCTTGTGTCACACTGATACTGATTACGCTTGCGATTACTTCGGCTAGTGTTACACGGATACTTATTAGTGCCTTTGTGATTTTGGACTTGTCTTCGTTTGCAATTAAACAGGACACCATGAGAGAATACACGAGACCGCTGATGTCGCAGCGGATACATTGTATCAACTGTAATATATGTGTGAATTCATCGAACACACAAAGCCGCTATCTCGTCTTCGACCAAAACACAAGAGTCATCTCTCTAATCAGCAACTGGATATCTCCGGTCATAGTAAGTTTTATATTTAATGAAAAACATAATATTACCAAGCTTATAATAGCTTCATTGTTGAACGTTAGAAAGTGCCATCTGAAATACTTGTTTATCTGTATTAAATATGTATTTATTCTACCTACCTTTAATATTCATTCTTTTTTTTTTTAGGTTACTGAAGAGGACTTTATTTGCGAGGCATGCTTTTATGCAGCAATGCAAAGTGTCAATGATGAGCTTCATGGGAATAATGATCGATCTGCAGGCCCATCTCGTCGTGGTCACAAAGAAGTTTGCTTGCTGTGTGGACGATCATTGGTCAAACTGCAAAGCCACTTGATTCTGAGCGTGACTACATCTTCGAATCATAATAAAACTATTCAAATAATTGAGAGTAGAATAGCACCTCGTCAGGTAAATATTGTTATTGTTTACTAAAGTTACTTTTTAGTAGTTATTTAGTATATAAATACTTATCATTAACAAACAATGTTTAGTATGAAATTAACCCTGAAATGTGAAGAAAAAAACAACTGCATCCACACATTTACATAACTTGATGAAGTTTACTGAACAGCTGATATTATCGAGTGTTTTCATTTACTGTTGCATTTCGGTTACTGCATTCAACACTTGAATTTAAAAGTTACAGTACTACCACAGATTAATTCAAATGTAGATAATGTATTGTATGTCGATTTGTATGTGGATAATAAATCTTTGCTTTTTTTGTACTATTTAGATAAAAGAGAAGATTTTAGGAAATTGACAACTTAGTTACTTATATTATTGTTTTGTTTGTAGATATCGCCATCTGATCGCCTGTGCCATGCCTGTTTTATGAAGGTGAAAAGAGATGCCATTCGTAGCGAATCACATGACGAAACAAGAAATGTGTTTGTGAATCTTGACGACATGCAACCTGGGAGTTCAGGACTTCAATCACAAACTCTGGAACCACCTGTGGACGTTGTACCCCCTACAAACCCAGATGAGGCTTCAGAAGAATTCAGTGATTCGGCAAATCCAGAAGCTCAAATTCACCAGGGACCGACTGACCATCCACTCGTCCCTGACACTATTATGCAGAATTATAGAAGAGCTCCAAATTCGGCATCTCATTGCCTTTTTCATGGGTGCAACCAAATCTCCAATCTTCGCAGAGTGTCAGATCCACTACGAAGAACACTTCTTATTAATTATAGATTTTATGTACCCATCCTTGCCAGAGTCTGCACAAACCACTTAATACAAAATAGTTGGGATTCCCTGTATGATGCAGAGAACAGCCAATCTAACTTCACTGTTCAACAATTAGAACACATGCTGTCATTTATAAATGTAGATAAACCATTTCTTGATTTTAGCAGCATGGAATCAATAGAACAAATGGATGATCATTTGTGTAGGTACTGGATGAGTATAACCAAAGATAATTTAGTATCTTTAATAACAGAGCTACCCCGAATCATAGAGATGCACAGAGGTATATTAGGACTAGCATGCATCCTTATAAAGATGCGAACGGGAGATTCAGATGAAAGGATTTCCACACTGTTACAAATACCACGCACAACATTAGAACGTCTAATGAGTAAAGTTAGAGATATTTTGTTACAAGACTTTGTTCCAAGAAACTTAGGGTTAAACCATTTAAGTAGGGAAGAATTGCTTCAGCACAATTTAACTATTCCAAATGGAATATATAATGAAAACAATTTGCAAACTATTGTAATCTGTGATGGAACATATATTTATTTAAACAAAAGTAGTAACTATATGTTCCAAAAAGAGTCATACTCATTACACAAATACCGAAACCTAATCAAGCCATTTATGCTTGTAACATGTGATGGATATATTTTAGAGTGTTATGGTCCCTACAAGGCTACCACATCAGATGCAGACATAATGACGTCTCTATTTATCAATGAAAATTCCCCAATCAGACAATATTTTCAAGAAAATGATATATTTATTTTAGATAGGGGTTTCAGGGACAGCATCAACTTATTAGAGAGCTGCAATTACAAGGTCTATGTACCAGAGTCTCTAAGTGAAGGTGAACACCAATTGACGACTGCCCAAGCTAACAGAAGTCGCTGTGTAACAATTTGCAGATGGGTGGTTGAGGTGGTCAACGGATATTTTAAAAGAGATTATAGATTATTTCGGTTTGACCACTTCAACAAAACAGTGCCGAATATGATGACTTATTTTCAAATTGCAGCAGGATTGATAAATAAGTTTGGTGTTCGCCTACATGACAGAGTTGATGCTGGCCAAATTGTTAATTTGATACGGGAAAGGATGCCCTTAGAAAATAATTTATCAAGAGCAGTTAACTTATTAAATCTCAATAGACGGGCATCCTTTTTCAGGAGTATCACAGCTCATGACTATAATGTTTTGTTCCCCCGTCTAGAATATAACGAGCTGATATTATTCGCCTTGGGAACGTACCAAATACGTCAAGCTCGCTCTTATTATGGCGAGCATGTACGTTTTCATGGTGGATTCAGAATTGAAGTGTGCAGAGAAATGTTCAACACGGATGAGTTCAATTTGAGAGGTAG
The DNA here is from genome assembly GCA_916618015.1 of Xestia c-nigrum. NCBI lineage: Eukaryota > Metazoa > Arthropoda > Insecta > Lepidoptera > Noctuidae > Xestia > Xestia c-nigrum. The sequence continues at coordinate 9,009,119 of OU745259.1, read as the reverse complement.
TGGGGAAAATTCATTGATAAGAGGAAAAATTAAGTCAAGGCATATTGGCAGGCGGCAATACTATGTATACATCTTAATTGAAAATAATTTAAATGGAAGAGAAGGTATAAGTGAGTATTGCTGCAACTGCATCGTAGGACGTCGCACTGTTGGTTGTTGTGCACATGTGATGACATTGGTGTGGTACCTTGGATGGGCTAGGTACCAAAGCAATATAGAACCTCCAGCAGCATTTTTAGATGATGTAGTAGTAAGAGAAGATTTAGAATAAAATAATGAAATCAATAAAATGTGTTGTTTTATTTTTATTTAATTTCTCAACTTTTTTCGTATTGTTTGTCAACGAGTAAGAATAACCACTATTAATACCACTTAACCAACCAATAATAAAAGTAGGTACTTTATTCATGCAGGTCGATACTTAGATATTATGGAATAGTTCTAAAAGTGATAGTTTGTACTAATGATGAAATTAAATGATGTTTATATAAGCAAGTAGGTTATAACAACACCTTTACACGTCTTTACATAAAACTAGGAGGGGCCGGTGCTTCGTACCTGACTACTCTGAGAAGAAACAGCCGAAACAAACTCAGAGGTCATACCTAGTCTCTCTTAAAGTCCAGACATTATTTAAGATTTGCTTAGTGTGGCGCTAGGTGGCGCTGTGTGTTAATGTCCAGCGGTGTTTATAACCTCAAATATTGTTTTCATTGTAACATTTTTCCCTCATTGTTAAATCAAACCACGTTTTTACGGTGGCTTAAGTAAGATTTAATCGATAAATTGATATGATTCACATCACTATACATCATGTAATAAAAAAATTGATTGACAGGTCATCGCATGTATGGAGCGTGGTCATTGTTCTTTCACATAACTGAATGTCACTTAACTTAATGTCACATAACGTAATGTCACATAACGTTATGTCACGTAACGGAATGTCACATAACGGAATGTCACATAACTGAATGTCACATAACGGAATGTCACATTACTTAATGTCACATAACTTAATGTTACATAACGTAATGTCACATAACGTAATGTCACATAACGTAATGTCACATAACTTAATGTCACAAACGTAATATCACATAACGTTATGTCACATTACTTAATGTCACATAACGTAATGTCATTAACTTAATGTCACATAACTTAATGTCACATAACTTAATTTCACATAACGTAATGTCACATAACTTAATGTCACGTAACTGAATGTCACATAACGGAATGTCACATAACGGAATGTCACATAACGTAATGTCACATAACGTTATGTCACGTAACGGAATGTCACATAACGGAATGTCACATAACTGAATGTCACATAACGGAATGTCACATTACTTAATGTCACATAACTTAATGTTACATAACGTAATGTCACATAACGTAATGTCACATAACTTAATGTCACATAACGGAATGTCACATAACGTAATGTCACATAACGTTATGACACATTACTTAATGTCACATAACGTTATGTCACGTTACTGAATGTCACATAACGGAATGTCACATAACGGAATGTCACATAACGGAATGTCACATAACGGAATGTCACATAACGTAATGTCACATAACTTAATGTCACATAACGGAATGTCACATAACTGAATGTCACATAACGTAATGTCACATAACGGAATGTCACATAACTTAATGTCACATAACGTAATGTCACATAACGTAATGTCACATAACGGAATGTCACATAACTTAATGTCACATAACGTAATGTCACAAAACGGAATGTCACATAACGTATAATTTCACGTTACTTAATGTCACATAACTTAATGTCACATAACGTTATGTCACGTAACTGAATGTCACATAACGGAATGTCACATAACGGAATGTCACATAACGGAATGTCACATAACGGAATGTCACATAACGTAATGTCACATAACTTAATGTCACATAACGGAATGTCACATAACTGAATGTCACATAACGGAATGTCACATAACTGAATGTCACATAACGGAATGTCACATTACTTAATGTCACATAACTTAATGTTACATAACGTTATGTCACATAACGGAATGTCACATAACTTAATGTCACATAACGGAATGTCACATAACGTATAATTTCACGTAACTTAATGTCACATAACGTAATGTCACATAACGGAATGTCACATAACGTAATGTCACATAACTTAATGTCACATAACGGAATGTCACATAACGGAATGTCACATAACGTAATGTCACATAACGGAATGTCACATAACTTAATGTCACATAACGTAATGTCACATAACGTAATGTCACATAACGTAATGTCACATAACTTAATGTTACATAACGTAATGTCACATAACGTAATGTCACATAACGTAATTGTTGGAGTTTGTGAACGAAACCTCGTCTATGATACTTATCTATGAAAGTTTTTGTATCTGTTACTTTTACCGCGTTGCCGCGTTTTTTAGATCTAATCTGTCAATCTCTGCTTGTAATGTGTCCGTGCAATAAAACTGATTGTTAACCTATTTTGAAGAGTATAATTAATAATAATAATAATAAAAGCATTTGACTCAATTCCGCACAGCTGGTTATTAAAAATTTTGAGTCTATATAAAATTCACCCAACACTAAAACACTTCTTAGAAATTTCCATGCAGAATTGGCAAACCGTACTTAAAATTAATTCCTCCTCCTCAATTGTAGCTACTGAACCAATCCACATAAGACGTGGAATTTTCCAAGGCGATGCTCTAAGTCCGCTGTGGTTTTGTATGGCACTCAATCCACTCTCACACCTTCTAGATAAAACAGACGCTGGATACACACTAACGAACATTACAACACATTATACACTTACTCACCTCATGTATATGGACGATATTAAGTTATATGCACCTGACAAAAACGCACTTTTCATATTAGCTGACACAACTCAACAATTTTCGGATGATATTTGTATGTCATTTGGAGTAGATAAGTGCAAAATTTTATCTATTGTAAATGGTAAAGTACAAAATAATAGTTACACACTCGGGTCAGGCCAATTAATAGAGCCAATGGATGAACAGAGCACATACAAATATCTAGGTTTTAAACAATCGAGACAAATACATCAAAAGATGACTAAACAAGATCTGCTCAGTAAATTCTCACACCGCTTAAACCTCATTTTGAAAACTAACCTTAACTCCAAAAACACTATTAAAGCAATCAACACATTCGCAATACCCATCCTCACATACTCTTTTGGAATCATACGCTGGTCAAATACAGATATCAAAAAATTACAACGCACTATTAATACATCTCTTACTAAACACAGAAAACATCATCCAAAGTCAAGCATACATCGACTCACTCTACCACGCCAAGAAGGAGGAAGAGGTCTGATAGACATACACAATTTACACAATAAACAAATACATTCACTCAGATCGTACTTTTATAATAAATCCGAAAATTCATCACTACACAAACATGTTACCGAAAACGATAGGAAACTTACGCCACTTAACTTACACGATAGGAACACTCAAATTAATGAAGCCCCCATAACCACACAAGAAAAAATTACTGCATGGTCTGCCAAGGCCCTCCACGGGAGACACCGAGCCTATCTGAGCCAGCCACACGTCGACAAAACTAAGTCGAACGAATGGCTCAAACGAGGCGAGTTATTTCCCGAGACAGAAGGATTTATGCTGGCAATCCAGGACCAAATAATAGCTACTCGTAATTACAGGAAATATATAATTAAAGACCCTCATCAGCCGACTGACTTATGCAGACATTGCAACACTGTCTCTGAGACCATTCAACACATTACAGGAGCTTGTAAATCACTTGCACAGACTGACTACAAGCATCGACATGACCAAGTTGCCGCTATTATACACCAACACTTAGCATTCAAATATAAATTCATAAGTGAGATGAAACCATATTATAAATATAAACCCGAAATAACACTAGAAAATAGGAATCAGAAAATCTATTGGGACAGGACTATTATAACAGACAAAACTATACATTTCAATAGACCAGATATAACCCTTCACGACAAAACCAACAAAACAGTTTACCTAATAGATATAGCTATCCCAAATTCACACAACATTCAAACTACAATATCTGAAAAGCTTAGTAAATATCAAGACCTCGCCATAGAAATAAAAACCCAGTGGGAAGCACAAACCGTCCACATCGTCCCTATAGTGCTCTCTTCCACTGGTATCGTACCGAAATCTCTTATGCAAAGCTTGAACACTTTACACATGCCGCCCCACACACTTCATCTCCTCCAAAAAGCCACAATTCTTAACACCTGTCGCATCACCAGGAAATTTTTAACTTCGTCTACAATATCATCAACATTCTCCATTTAAATTTCCCCCTACAAACTTGGCTACGTCCCGTGGGTAGGGTTTTTGTACTCTCTTACGAGAGAAGAAAATTAAAGAACAAGAAATAATAATAATAATAATAATAGGCCCCCCAAACAACCACTCGTCCTGATTGACCATCTAATCACGTGGGGGGCGGACACGCGAATGAGAAATTACTGTCGTTGCTAATCGTGGCTCTGGAAACCCATCAAAAATGGAGACTCGTTCAAAGAAAAAACGTATAGGACCGCTGCCCGGGGGCGATCGCCGGGGCGCACCTGGAGCTGACGCTGGGTGTCACAGCATGCGAACCGTCAGCGGTGAGGAGTTGAACAGGCGGGCTCCCACCGACAAAGCTACTACAGCCGAAATCATTGACGATGGTGACAGACTGACAGACAGGACAGACACCCCTGTAGAACCGTATAGTCCAAGCACAGTATCATACACACCTTCTAGGCAATCATCACCATCCATACCATCGTCACCAACACTTTCATCATCCCCCACCATTAGTTTAAATACAGTCACACCCACTCCGGTCTTGAATGCTGCGCGGGGGGTTTCCACCTTTTTACCCGCGTCCACCAAGGCTGGAAAAGCAAGAGTTTGCATGAAATGGAGTAAAGAAGTAAATCTATTTATCATGCGAACCTACCTACTCATAACTAAATTAGAGACCGATATGACCACATATAGACAACAATTGCATACACTTTTTACCCGACAATATCCTGAAATTACGGTTTCAGAACAAAGAATCTCAGATCATAGAAGAATAATAGTTAGGAATAAACTTCTATCTCAAGAAGTTATAGATCAATTAAGAGAAGAAGTACGAACACAATTACTACCAGTAGAAACAGTAAATTATATAGACACTAACAGTATCACACAAAATATAACCGAAATTAGTAATCAAGAACAACCACAATCACTCAGTCAATCACAAATTATTGTTTCCCCTTCTCCGTACAACCAATCACAAGTCTTCACACAAAATATATCGCACACATCCACACAAACCGAATTAATTACTCTTACCCTAGAAAATGACATAGAGGCCATAGTAGTCCCAGATCAAAACCTAACAACAGATACATATATTCAAGAAATTAATGACAAATTTAGAACAACAATAACACAGTACTCTGGGATGGACCCAGCAGCTCGACCTAGGTTACCTAAACTTAAATACACACCTAACCTATTTCGACTAGTTAACTTGTTTAATGAGACTATACTCACACAATTTATTTCCGATGACACACAGCTTATAGACATACACCTACTTATATATTGTACAGCCGTAGTTATATCTGAAGAACTAAACTTTAAAATCACAGATCACACAAGAGCCCCAAGAAGTAGGCCAAATATAGTACCAGCATGGCAACAAAGACTAGAAAAAGACGTTGAAAAATTAAGGGCAGACATTGGTAGACTTACTCAATATATCAGCGGTTGCAGATCCAATAAATTAGTAAAACGAGTTGAGATCATATTTAGAAACAATTCAACACACACTAGACATGAACAAAATAACAGGAAACCTGAAGAATTCTTAGACACCTTAAAACAAAAACTAGCACTCAAAGTTCATAGGCTTAAACGATATAAAAAAGCACAACAGCGCAAAAACGATAACGCGATATTTACCACAAACGAAAAAGTATTTTACAGAAATCTACATGTACCAAAAAACGACAGAAATTATGAAAATAACACAAACACACCTACCCTACCTTCAAAAGAACAATTAGAAACATATTGGGCTGGTATTTGGGAAGAGCAAAAACAACACAACGACAAAGCATCTTGGATAGCAGATGAAGAAATGAAATGGAGAGATATTGACGAGATGGAATTCGTAGAAGTAACAGAGTCTGACATAATACACATAACAGCTAGATTACATAATTGGAAGTCGCCTGGAATAGACAAAATACATAATTTTTGGTACAAAAAGTTAACTGCATTACACAAAACTTTAGCAAAAAATTTAACAGATATCATATTAGGACAGCAGAATTTACCCGAATTCATCACAATAGGTATTACTTACATGCTGCCTAAGACTAAATACACATCAGAACCTTCCCAATACAGACCAATCACATGTCTTCCCACAATTTACAAGATACTAACATCTGTAGTCACAAAGAAAATTAACTCACACATTATACAACACAACATAATAGCAGAGGAACAGAAGGGATGTAGACAGGGCCACATGGGATGCAAAGAACAGCTGATAATTGATTCCACTATACATAAACACGCCACCACAAAAAACAGAAATCTCCATTGCACCTATATTGATTACAAAAAAGCTTTCGATAGTGTACCTCATTCCTGGTTAATACAAATTCTGGAGATTTATAGAATAAACCCAAAAATAGTTGATTTCATGCGCCATGTTATGCTACAGTGGAAAACCACTTTACAAATAAATAGCAGCAACAATAATGTCACAACGCGACAGATATCTATCAAAAAAGGAATCTATCAAGGCGACTCCCTGAGCCCCTTGTGGTTCTGTCTTGCTCTCAATCCTCTGTCTCATCTACTGCAACGCTGCGGGGCCGGATACTGCCTCAAACACTCTACAGATGACACAACAATATCACATCTAATATACATGGATGACATCAAACTGTATGCAAAATCAGAAAAAGAAATGAAGAAACTAGTAGATATTACAGCAGAGTTTAGTAAGGATATTAACATGCAATTTGGATTAGAAAAATGTAAAACACTTCACATTGTTAGAGGCAAGGTGCGGCCCGGCGACTATGCAGTGAATGAGTCAGATTCTATAACCGCATTAGAACCAACTGATTTGTATAAATACTTAGGGTACACGCAACTAAAAGGTCTTGACCATGTAAAAATTAAAGATACACTAACTACTGAGTACAAGAAGAGAGTTAACGCTGTCTGTAAAACCCAACTCTCAGGTAAACATCTCATTAAAGCCTTAAACACCTTCGCCATCCCAGTATTAACGTATTCGTTCGGAGTTATAAAATGGACCAAAACAGATACCGAACAATTACAACGAATTACACGAACAACACTCACGAAACATAACAACCTTCACCCTAAATCCGCCATAGAGAGACTAACGATTAAAAGAGAAAATGGAGGGAGAGGCCTTATAGATATCCAGCACCTATGGAGGAAACAAATTAGTCGACTAAAATCATTCTTCCACATAAAATCCCGCAATAGTAATATTCATAAAGCCATAGTAACAAACGATCTTAACTACACTCCACTTAACCTAAGCGATCAGATAGAAACCCACAACACAACCAATGACGACCCGCAGACACAAAAAATTGAAGACTGGAAGAAAAAAGTACTTCACGGTCGACACCCTCATGATCTAGAGCAATTACACATAAACAAATTAGCGTCAAATAAGTGGCTAAAAATAGGCAACTTATTTCCAGAAACCGAAGGATTTATAATAGCCATTCAAGACCAGATCATCAACACAAAAAACTACAGAAAATACATAATCAAAGATCCTACAGTAACTAATGACAAATGTCGCAAATGCCACGTCCATCCAGAAACCATCCAACATATAACAGGAGCATGCACAACCCTCACGCAGACAGACTACACTCACAGGCACAATCAGGTGGCAAATGTCATTCACCAAAAACTAGCACTCAAACACTCACTAATTCAAAACACCAGCACTCCATACTACAATTATAAACCAGAAACTACTCTAGAAAATACAACACACAAGCTCTATTACGATCGCGCTATTCTAACTGATAGGACGATCCACTACAACAGACCGGATATAATTTTACAGGACAAAATAAATAAAGTTGCATACCTAATTGATATAGCAGTTCCTAATACGCACAACATACAAAAAACGATAACTGAAAAAATTAGCAAATACGCAGAACTCAAAGAAGAAGTTACTAGAATCTGGCGCCAAGAAAAAGTATACGTTGTCCCAATAGTCCTTTCCTCAACAGGGGTAATCCCAAATCATCTCCTTCACAGTTTAAAATTATTAGACCTGAATGAAACCCTTTACATTACAATGCAAAAAGCAGCAATTTTAAATACGTGTAGAATTGTAAGAAAGTTTATGCAGATAGAAGAGAGTGAAATAGGACCTCATCACACATAAACACACCACACGCTACATTTGCTTTGGCTTCGGCCCGTAAATGTAGTTAAAATCCAGTCCAAGGGCTGAGAAGAAAAACACTTTCTGAAAATAATAATAGAGCGAGGTATATTTCAGGGCGATAGTTTGAGTCCACTTTGGTTCTGCTTAGCCTTGAATCCTCTGAGCACACTGCTGGAGGATTCAGGTCTAGGCTATCGGTTGCGGAAAGATGGTCGGGTTATATCTCACCTCCTTTACATGGATGACTTGAAACTCTTTGCCCCCAACGATTTTCAACTGATGGAGCTACTGAAGGTAACTGAAACCTTCAGTAGCGCCATCAGGATGGAATTTGGTGTGGACAAATGTGCGGTCATGCATGTAAAGCGAGGGGGGATTGTGGAGTCTGTGGGAACCCAGCTCTCAGATTCCATAAATCTTAGATCCCTCTCAGCAACCGAAACCTATAAGTATTTGGGTATGTCGGAAGCGCTGGGCATCAGTGTGGCTGACATGAAGCAATCGTTGAAGGAGCGCTTCTTTGGCCGCCTGAAAAAAGTATTTAATAGTCTTTTATCGGGCGGAAATAAGGTGCGTGCCTTCAACGGTTGGGTCATGCCGGTTTTGATGTACTCTTTCGGCATACTCAAATGGACTCAAACAGAACTAGACGCCCTGGATACGAAGGTCCGTAAATTGTTGACGGCATATCGAATGCATCACCCGCGTTCTTCGGTAATGAGACTGTATATCCCGCGGAAGTGTGGGGGTCGAGGCTTTTTAAACGCTAAGACTCTCCACAATCGTGAGATATGCAGTCTCAGGGAATATTTCCTAGCAGCCGACGTGGGGATGCATCGAGATGTGGTCGCGATGGACAAGGGCCTCACCCCGCTCTCCTTGGCTAAAGAGAACTGGCGCATACCTGTAGTATTTACTACTGATGACCGCAGGAAAGAATGGCAGAGCAAGGAGCTTCACGGGCGCTTTTACCGGGCTCTTCATGGGCCCGATGTAGATTTTCAAGCGTCCGTGTCCTGGCTACGATCTGGGGACCTCTTCGGAGAAACCGAAGGTTTTGTCTGTGCAATTATGGATGAAGTTATGATGACGAATAACTACCGGAGATTTATTGTGAAGGACGGTACGGTTGACATATGTCGGGCATGCCACCGTCCAGGCGAATCAATCCGTCACATTATCTCCGGATGTTCTCGTCTAGCTAACGGAGAGTACTTGCATAGACACAACCTTGTAGCTAGGATTATCCATCAGCAACTTGCTCTAAAATACAATCTTGTGGAATCGGAAGTGCCCTACTATAGGTATGTGCCCGACCCAGTTCTCGTTAATGGCAGTATCACACTGTACTGGGATCAATCCATCATCACTGACAGGACTGTTATAGCTAATAGACCTGATATAGTGGTGATGGATCGATCAGAGCGGCGCGCAATGATTGTTGACATAACGGTCCCGCATGATGAGAACCTCGTGAAAGCCGAGAAAGATAAACAAATAAAGTATCTTGACTTGGCTCGCGAGGTTGTCGACATGTGGGAAGTGGACTCAGCAATCATTGTGCCGATAGTAGTGTCAGCGCATGGCTTAATTGCCAAGAGCCTCGACCAACACCTGAGGAGGCTCTCGTTAGGCAGCTGGATCAAGGGCTTGATTCAGAAAGCGGTACTCCTGGACACGGCCCGTATCGTTAGGAGGTTCCTCTCTCTGGAGCCCTGACCGCCGGTAGCTTGGACCCTGTTCCCGATACCGGTGGGCTACAATTTTTTATATTTTTAAATGTTTTTTTATATATGTTTTATATCAATATTTAAAAATGTAAAAAATTTGTTGCATAATTGAATAAAGGGAATAATAATAATAATCTTTATTGATATAAAAATGTGTTACATTATTATATGGAAACCCTGACTCCTGCGCTAGGTTGTAACCTGTGTTACAGGAATCAGTGTCTTCTCCCAGTAATTTTACACAGAAATTATGCAATAAGATTTAAACAATTTTACATTATACTATATCTGCTTGTGACATATGGGTTTGTGTGTGGGTCTGTATGTAAGTGTGTGTGTGTGTGTTTGTGTGTGTGTGTGTGTGTGTGTTTGTGTGTGTGTGTGTGTGTTTGTGTGTGTGTGTGCGTGGGTCTGTATGTATGCGTGTGTGTGAGTGTCGGGTGTGTCGTGGTATTTATATATTTATCGTGCATAATTCCACACCTGAATACTGAAATCATAACAGGTTATGGGCCCAGACACCTGCTCAAATAGGAAAAGTTATTTTCTGTAAGGAGAAAAGAAAAACAAAAAAAAAAACGATCGGCACATCGGCACGTGTTTTTTCTTTGGTTACAATTTTCTACAAAAAGGCTCATAAAGATGACCAGCGAAGCAAACCACACAGGAATTCCAATAGAAAGGCTGAAGGGAGCGGAAAATTACAATAACTGGAAGTTTTCCATGAAGATGCTCCTGATGCACGAGGACCTACTCGAATGTATTGAGTCCACCGACGGAAGCAAAGACGTAAGGAAAAATCAGCGCGCGCTTGCAAAAATTTGTCTTTCTGTACATCCCAATGCTTTCTCGCTTGTGCGTAACGCAAAATCAGCTTACGACGCATGGACAAATTTACAAAAGGCGTATGAGGACAAGGGCCTGTGCAGACGCTTAGGATTACTGCGGTTGCTTTTCGGAACTAAGCTCGAAGAGAATGCTGGTAACATGGAGGCTTACATTACGAAAATAACGGAAATTACTCAACAATTGCATGACATAGGTTCTCCACTAGACGATGACTTCATAGCAGTCATCATGTTGAGCGGCCTGACATCCGATTACGACCCGCTCATCATGGCGTTGGAGAATTCCAGTGACAAGCTTGTCAGTGAAACTGTGAAAATGAAATTATTACAAGAGTTTCACAGAAGAGATGACAAAACAGAGACTGCATCGGCTTTGTCTACTATTAAGAAAATTAAATGTTACCGATGTAAGAAGCCAGGACACACAAAGAAGAATTGCCCTAAGAATGCTGCTTCTACGACTCCAGTGAGTAATGTCAAGGACAATAAGAAAGTGTTATTGTCAGCATTGTCGGTTAATCTCAAGAATGATGTCTGGTACGTGGACTCTGGTGCAACCAACCATATGTGTAACAACAAAAGTGTTATGTCAGAATTAAAAACAACTAAAGAACTCTCTGTAAACATTGCAAATGGTGATAAGTTATGTACTGCAGGATTAGGTAAAGTTAGAATTAAGTTAGACAGTGGTTTTAGAACAATAACTAATGTTTATTTGGTTCCTCAACTGTCAACTAACCTTTTATCAGTCAGTGAGTTAACTAGAAAAGGTTATACAGTCAATTTTAATTCTAAAACCTGTAGAATAATGGACGGGCATGAAACCATTGCTACTGCTAGTTATGTGAATGGTATTTTTCAATTAGATTCAATGAATAGCAATGCGGCTGATGTTGAAGTGCAGCCTCAATGCATGGTGTCTGACAGCAGCAGTAAATCATTACTGGACTGTGATGTGTCAGAACAAGAGCAGAGCAGCTTGGTGTCACAGGAAGTATGGCATCGCAGGCTGGGGCACCTCAACTCTAGGAGCATGAATGTCATGAGACAAGGTATGGTAATTGGAATGAATTATGATAGTACTTGTTTTCAATCATGTATTGCCTGTATTAAAGGAAAATTAACAAAATTACCTTTTCCAAAAGTATCTCACAGTAGGTCTAAGGAGATTTTAGGCTTAATACATACAGATTTATGTGGTCCAATGCAAGAGAAATCATTTGGTGGTTCTTGTTATTTTCTTACTTTCATAGATGACTGTTCAAGAAAAACATTTGTTTATTTTTTAAAAACAAAAAGTGAAGTTTTTGAAAAATTCAAAATATTTAAAAAGCTTGTTGAAAATGAGACTGATAAGAAAATTAAATCTATTCGTAGCGACAATGGTGGTGAATATATTAATAAAAAAATTCAGGAGTTTCTGCAACAGCAAGGAATCCGTCACCAAACGACTGTCCCGCACTGTAGTCAACAGAATGGTGTGGCTGAGCGAGCTAATCGTACCATCATGGACAAAGCTCGCTGTATGCTAGAAGATGCTGGTCTTGACAAACGTTTTTGGGCAGAGGCTGTAAACACTTCAGTGTATCTGAAGAACCGCTCGCCTACAAAAGCTGTCATGGGCATGACACCACTGGAGAAATGGACTGAAACTAAGACAGATGTAAGTCACCTTCGTACATTTGGTTGTTTGGCTTATGCTTTGACTTCAAATCACAAGAAACTGGATTCGAAGGCAAAGATTTATATATTTGTAGGTTATTGCAACAATACAAAGGGTTATAAACTCATGGATCCAGAGAACCCTGGGCATTTCATAAATGCACACCATGTGAGGTTTTTAGAAAATTGTTTTTGGAAAAAGGATCAGTCAGATTATGATACTAATCAAGTGGTTCATGTTGTTTCACATACTGAATCACCAGGTAGGGCAGATGAAAACACCAGGGATGTAAGTCCACAGGATGTTTCTGATAATTGCCCTTCTCGTGATAGTAATAGGAACAGGAACACAGTGTTTAGCATCAATGACAGTAGTAGTTCATCTGAGGCAGATAACTCATTAGATGAAACCTATATTCCAGGGAGTTCAAGTGAGGACTCGACAATGACAGACTTCACTGATGCTGTAGATGACGATCTTTCTGCACATCTGGTAGCTCAACAGTACAGAGATCTCGGAGACCCAGAGACAGTTAAGGAAGCACTTGGTGGCAATGAAGCTAAAGAATGGAAGGAAGCCATGGAAGATGAGTATAAATCCTTTAATACCAATAAGGTCTGGCACCTTGTGGATCTACCTAAAGATCACAAAGCAGTAAAATGCAAATGGGTCTTTAAGAGAAAAAGGAACTTAGATGGAAGTCTCCTAAAATACAAGGCACGACTGGTTGCCAAAGGATTTACTCAAAGGTATGGCATTGATTATAACGAAACTTTTTCACCTGTTGTCCGTTACTCTACAATCCGTTTGTTGTTAGCATTAGCTGCAGAATATGATCTGGAAATAAATCACCTAGATGTCAAAACAGCATTTTTGAACGGTGATCTAAAAGAGCATGTGCTAATGGAACAACCAGAAGGATTTGTTAAGAAAGGACATGAACATAAGGTGTATAAGTCAGATAAAGCTGTTTATGGATTAAAACAGGCTGCAAAGTCATGGTATGAAAAAATTAACGGAGTGTTAGTTAATAAACTCCATTTCAATAGAATGCCATCAGAACCATGTGTCTATTATAAAGGACAAAAGAGGGAAATGGTTATAATTGCCCTTTATGTCGACGACATAATGTTATTCTCTTCACCAATATCCAAAGAAAGAGATATAGTGAAAGAAAAACTCATGTCAGAGTTTGACATGAAGGATTTGGGACCAGCTCATCAAATATTGGGCATGAGCTTATGCAGGAATAAAGAATTGATTACTTTAAATCAGTCACATTACATTGAATCTGTTCTATGTAAATTTAATATGGCTGACTGCAAACCGTCTCCAACCCCAATGGAAGCTGGATCGAAACTGAAGAAAAGTGAAGTCAAGGATACTCGTTTTGACTACAGAAATCTCATAGGTTGCTTGATGTACATTTCAGTTTGTTCCAGACCAGATATCTCTCATGCAGTAGGTGTTCTGAGCCAATTTAACGAATGTTTCGACGAAACACATTGGAAAGCTGCGAAAAGGGTCCTTCGATATCTGAAAGGTACAAATCATTACTTTCTTAAGTATGCTAAGGGCGGATTGGTCATAAATGGCTACGCAGATGCTGATTGGGCATCCAATGAGGTTGATCGTCGTTCATACACAGGGTATGTATTTAAATTTGGTGATTCTGTTATATCTTGGGAAAGCCGTAAGCAGAGGACTGTGGCTCTCTCCAGTACTGAAGCAGAATACATGGCTATTTCAGATGCTTGCAAAGAAGCGTTGTTTTTACGTACTTTTTTGAATGAATGCCTTCAACTTAATTGTAAGATAAATTTGTACAATGATAATCAGTCAGCACAAAAACTATGCTCTAATTCAATGTTTCATGCCCGTACCAAACATATAGATATCAGACATCATTTTATTAGGGAAATTGTAGATAGTAAATTTATTGAAATTTGTTATATGCCTACAGGTGACATGGTAGCTGACTTGCTCACTAAACCATTAACTAAGGAGAAACATGTTAATTTCTCTTTGTCTCTTTTATCGGTGTAATATTGTTATTTCATTGTATCTTCTAACAGTTTATTATTGGTATTCTTTTTTTATTACTATGTGATGTAATTTGTTTTTAAAGATGTACTTAGCAATTAAGATGTTAGATGTTTAAGAGTTACATCTAAATATATAAAACTCAAAGGTGACTGACTGACGGACTGACTGACATAGTGATCTATCAACGCACAGCCCAAACCACTGGACGGATCGGGCTGAAATTTGGCATGCAAGTAGATGTTATGACGTAGGCATCCGCTAAGAAAGGATTTTGATCAATTCCACCCCTAAGGGAATAAAATAGGGGATGAAAGTTTATATGAAAGTTCGTCAGTTTTAAAGTTAGGATCTTCTAATTTTGTGTTTAGGCTGACGATTAAAAATTAATTTATACGTGTTTCAGCGTTATTGATAATTCCACCCTGAAGGCTTAAAAAGGGGATGAAATTGTGTGTGAAAAATCCTTAATTCTCGACGTAAAAAGTACATTGTTACCTGGGCTTATGATTGGAAGCTCTTTTTTTTAGGATGGGAAATCCTCAAATAACTTCTCCCGGTCTGGGCGGAGCGGGAGGGAGCGTGTCAGACTTTTACTGACTAAAACCCATCCATGTTCCTTCCTCGCCCTTTATGTTCCGGGGCCGCGGTATCTCTTTCGAACTGTCCCGCAACTCCGGTAGAGAATTTCAATTTCTTTGAGGGGTGAAGAAAGAGCAACATTTTGTTTTTAATTAAAGTTTTCATTTTTTGAGTTACTAAATAGTATCAAAGTTAGTAAGTCGTTAGTTTTTTTTTTATTTCAACCCACAAAGGGGTAACGGGTAACTTGGGACGTGATCTACAATCGATATCGAAGCCAAAAATATAGTTTTTAGGATTTTGGTCTGTCCGGGATAAACTCAAAAAGTACTGCATGGATGTACTTCAAATTTTGCATGAATATTACTAAGAGGTCGGGTCAACATATAGGCTACATATTATCACGCTATCATCTACGGGGGAGGAGCTGTGAATCTTTATTTTTCATACGCATTCTGACAGCGTGTAATCTAAAGACACGTATTTAAATGGTGTTTTTGAGTAAGCCATGCTACTATCGAGCTTTACACAATAAAAACTACGCCATTTATGTAACTTGGGCAGAGAAACATAGTTTAATGAATGTTAGTAGTATAAAGACAATTTCAAAGCAGCGTCTTCTATGAGATTTCATAAAAATCAAATCAAGTTCCATGTTAATGTCACCGTAAAATTGTCAAACACGTTAGATTGTAATCTCTCTAGCGATATTGTAAACTCTCGAAATATTGTCAGACGAACATACTGCTTACATTATAACGCATTAATTTTCGTGAAATGCATGTGATGGTAGTCAACTCACGCGGTGTGGAGGGAAGGAGGGGTCCCCTTTGCCCAATGGTACCACTCTCATGAAAATAATAATGTACCATTTCTGAGAAATACCGATTAATATAACCGAACCTTAAACACTTTATATTCCGCTTAAAAGCGTAGTCGACGGAATTTTAATTCTTCTGCATTTCATTACTTTTTGGGGTCTCTAATAATGAAGATGAGGTCAAAATGAAAACCCGAATGGCACCGACGAAATTTTTTGGATTTTTCATCATGGGTGTCGTTTTCGTGGTTTTTGGTATCACTGACAATGAAAATGAGGTCAAAATTAACGTGGGAAAAATAGTTAACAGAAGCAAAAAAAAATATTTATTATTTATTATACTCAGTAGCGCTTGCGACAACTTGACCAACGATGCAGTCTCACACATGACCCACCAATATTTTCACGCGAACGAAGTCGCGGGCAACAGCTAGTTAAATATATTCGCTCGAAAACACGTGAGTCTGTATTGCTGCAGAAAATCAATATTAAAAAGCAGACAGATCACAGTGCGTTTAAATTTTAACGGTGAGTGCCTTAATAGATGAATACGGTGTAGAATCGGTGTTCGTGTTGGGCGATTTTAATGCCGATCCATGTGAACTATTCTACAGGGAACTTATACATTTCTGTAGTGAACAGGTATGGACTTGTGTAGATGTTGAGTTGTTGGGAATTCACTCTGATACCTATACTTTAATTTTATGTATCCGAGGCGAAATTATCTATGTATCTTGACGAAAAGCTGTGGCCTGAAGGTATAATTTTCAGGAAATTTGTGAATGTTGGTCACAAAAATATGAACAGAGTTACTTCTGTATCCGGCTCGACTAACAATAACAATGGATAAAATTCCTTATAAGTTAGCGAGTTTTAACTGTAAGAACATTAAACGCTCTGTGGACGGCATCAGGGACCTGTGTCGTTCTTGTGATGTGATCGCCCTGCAGGAAACATGGCTGCTACCAGATGAGGTGCCGTACTTGAGCACTGTAGACAGTGAATTCGGGTACACGGGTACCTCAGCGGTGGACACTTCGGCGGGGATATTACGCGGGCGGCCGTTCGGTGGCGTCGCCCTGATGTGGAGGAGCAGTGTTTTCCTAAATGTGTCAGTGATACGATGCGATAATGCTCGTGTTTGTGCGATTAAAATCATTACAAGTGATCGGCCTATGATTGTAATGAGTGTGTACATGCCTACAAATGTGACGGAAAACCTGCCAGAATTTACGGACTGTCTAGGGACGGTGAGTGCCTTAATAGATGAATACGGTGTAGAATCGGTGTTCGTGTTGGGCGATTTTAATGCCGATCCATGTGAACTATTCTACAGGGAACTTATACATTTCTGTAGTGAACAGGTATGGACTTGTGTAGATGTTGAGTTGTTGGGAATTCACTCTGATACCTATACTTTTATCAGTGAGGCACATGGAACGTGCAGTTGGTTGGATCACTGTATTGTTACACAATCGGCAAAACAGTCTGTCCTTAATGCTTATGTGGACTATAATACATTTTGGTCTGATCATTTCCCGCTCATTATAGAGTGTAATTTAGACTTATTAACACCAAAGTAACCTGATAAAATCGTACTAAGCAACGATGTGTTATGGGGAGACAGGACTGATGAGCAGATTGCGTTGTATGTGAAAGAATGTCATAGTAGGCTAAGATGTATTGATTTTCCTGTGGAGTTTACAAACTGTGGACATAAACACTGTAATAACTCGGACCATGGGCAAATTCTTGATAGGCTTTATTCTGACATTGTGTTCGCCCTACGAGGGGCGGCGTCGGCGGCGGCTACGACTCGGGAAGGCACGCGCGCGGGGAGAGGTAGGAATGGCCCACGCATTGTTGGGTGGAATAAGCATGTTAGCGGGGCCCACCGGGAGGCTAGGTCGAAGTTTCTACAGTGGGTGATGTGTGGTAAGCCAAGGTCTGGGTTTGTATATGATGAAATGTATGAAAGTCGCAAAATATTCAAGTCCAGACTTAAATGGTGTCAAAACCACCAGGACCAAATCAAAATGGATGCCCTTGCTGACAAGCATAAGAAAGGGCATTTTCGTAGTTTTTGGAAGGGCACCAACAAAGTAAACGTTCGACCTGGACTACCGGTGAGTGTCGGGGGTGTTAGTGACCCTAAGGATGTTGCTGATATTTTCAGGGACCATTTCCATGTATCATCCCCACGGGGACCGGCGGAGACGGTGCTCAATGTTGCGATGCCAGACGGGGACGGGGGTTCTTGCTTCGTTGCCAAAGATGTGGCTCAGGCTATAAAAGCTATCTCTAAGGGCAAGTCCCCTGGCCACGATGGCCTCAGCATCGAGCACCTAGTTCACGCTGGCCCACATGTAAATAGGGTATTAGCAATGTTTTACACACTATGCGTGAGCCATTCATACCTACCACCTGAGTTTATGAAAACCGTGGTAGTCCCGGTAGTCAAAAATAAAACGGGAGATGTTGCCGACAAAAGCAACTACAGGCCGATTTCTCTTGCAACGATCATTGCAAAAGTTTTTGACGGTTTGCTTAATACACAGTTAAACAAGTTTTTGGATCTGCACGATAATCAGTTTGGGTTTCGACCTCGACTGTCAACTGAGAGTGCAATACTGTGTCTTAAGCATACCGTCAGATATTACACAGATCGAAAGACTCCTGTGCACGCCTGCTTCCTCGACCTGTCCAAGGCTTTTGACCTGGTGTCATATGACATTCTGTGGGATAAGCTCGAGGTAATAAACCTGCCGCGTGAACTTATTAACGTTTTTAAATACTGGTACAGTCATCAGGTCAACAGCGTTAAGTGGGCGGGTGCAATGTCGGAGCCCTATCAGCTGCAGTGCGGGGTGAGGCAGGGGGGGGTTGACTTCCCCCTCCCTCTTTAATCTGTACATGAATGCCTTGATCGTCGCGCTCAGTGACCAGCATGTCGGCTGCCACGTCGGTGGAATCTGTGTCAATAATCTCAGTTACGCAGACGACATGGTGCTGCTGAGCGCGTCGGTCTGTGGCCTCAGAAAGTTGGTGCGGACCTGTAAAAAGTATGCCCTTGGTCATGGTTTGACGTACAATGTGACTAAAAGTCAATGCATGGTCTTTGAGGCCGGTACGAAACGTTTGCAAAATTGTCCACCCGTTTTTCTAAACGGTGTTCCACTCGAAAGGGTGGATCAATTTAAGTACCTAGGGCATGTAGTTACGACCGACCTCAAGGACAATGCTGACATGGAGCGGGAACGGAGGGCCTTTTCGGTGAGGGCAAACATGCTAGCACGTAGGTTTGCGCGCTGTTCGAGGGAGGTAAAGATAACGCTCTTCAAGGCGTACTGCACGTCCCTTTACACGTGTAGCCTGTGGGAGAGGTACACGCGTGCATCATACAGGCCCTCCGCGTTCAGTTCAACAACGCGCTCAAGTATTGGGGCTGCCTCGCTACTGCAGCGCCTCAGGTATGTTCGCTGAGGCGCGCACTGATTGCTTTTACGCGACCATGCGAAAGCGGGGTGCGTCGCTGGTGCGTAGGGTGCGGGGCAGCCCCAATGCTGTGCTAGAGATGATCGCGGACCGGATGAATTGCCCATACATACGGCACTGCTGTGATAGGCATGTTGCCGTCAGCAGGGCCGGTTAGATGTTACCTTTTTATTCTGTTTTATTTTTATTTTATTTTATTTTATGTGTGTTAGTATCTTTTGTGTGTTGGTTGTATTTGTTTGCACTCCAAATATGAGTTAATGTTGCTCGAAATAAATGTATTTTGTATTTATTTTATTTATTGTCCCTATATAAGGCATTGCTGTAACCGACATGTTGTTGAGCCCTAATTGTCACATATTTTATGGCAATGTTTTGATTTATTTATTATTTAATTTTGTTTCGTAATTCCACATTTTGTGAGTGACATTTTAGAGAAATGATATTTTTTTTTTTTTTGTATTATTCTGAATTAATTGTGTCTATTACTTTTTAGTTTAATTTAATTCAATAATGTTTCTAATGTAATTATAATGTAATTATGACATTTCAATTTTTTTTTTGTATTTGTGTGACATTTCTATAATTTATGTGTTTGTATGTGTCTATCTATTTTTTTTTTTTAATGTTTTCTTTATATGGGTCTCGGACCTGAAATAAATGATTTTATTATTAAGTTATGTGACATTAAGTAATGTGCCATTCCGTTATGTGACATACAGTTATGTGACATTCCGTTACGTGACATAACGTTATGTGACATTCCGTTATGTGACATTCCGTTATGTGACATTATGTTATGTGACATTACGTTATGTGACATTCCGTTATGTGACATTCCGTTATGTGACATTCAGTAACGTGACATAACGTTATGTGACATTAAGTAATGTGACATAACGTTATGTGACATTACGTTATGTGACATTAAGTTACGTGAAATAATACGTTATGTGACATTCCGTTATGTGACATTAAGTTATGTGACATTACGTTATGTAACATTAAGTTATGTGACATTAAGTAATGTGACATTAAGTAATGTGACATTCCGTTATGTGACATTCAGTTATGTGACATTCCGTTATGTGACATTCCGTTACGTGACATAACGTTATGTGACATTCAATTATGTGACATTACGTTATGTGACATTAAGTTACGTGACATTCAGTTATGTGAAATTTTACGTTATGTGACATTCCGTTATGTGACATTAAGTAACGTGAAATTATACGTTATGTGACATTCCGTTATGTGACATTCAGTTACGTGACATAACGTTATGTGACATTAAGTTATGTGACATTAAGTAACGTGAAATTATACGTTATGTGACATTCCGGTTTGTGACATTCAGTTATGTGACATTCCTTTATGTGACATTCCGTTATGTGACATTCCGTTATGTGACATTCAGTTACGTGATATTAAGTTATGTGACATTAAGTTAATGACATTACGTTATATGACATTACGTTATGTGACATTATTAATGTCACATAACGTAATGTGACTTTACGTTATGTGACATTACTTTATGTGACATTAAGTTATGTGACATTCCGTTATGTGACATTACGTTATGTGACATTCCGTTATGTGACATTCCGTTATGTGACATTAAGTTATGTGACATTACGTTATGTGACATTCCGTTATGTGACATTACGTTATGTGACATTAAGTTACGTGAAATTATACGTTATGTGACATTCCGTTATGTGACATTACGTTATGTGACATTCCGTTATGTGACATTCCGTTATGTGACATTAAGTTATGTGACATTACGTTATGTGACATTACGTTATGTGACATTCCGTTATGTGACATTCCGTTATGTGACATTCAGTAACTTGACATAACGTTATGTGACATTAAGTAATGTGACATAACGTTATGTGACATTACGTTATGTGACATTAAGTTATGTGACATTACTGTTATGATTTCAGTATTCAGGTGTGGAATTATACTCTTCAAAATAGGTTAACAATCAGTTTTATTGCACGGACACATTACAAGCAGAGATTGACAGATTAGATCTAAAAAACGCGGCAACGCGGTAAAAGTAACAGATACAAAAACTTTCATAGATAAGTATCATAGACGAGGTTTCGTTCACAAACTCCAACACTACCTCTTGAACTAAACATGTCTTACTCTTATATAAACACAAACTAGCTGTTGCCCGCGACTTCGTTCGCGTGAAAATATTGGTGGGTCATGTGTGAGACTGCATCGTTGGTCAAGTTGTCGCAAGCGCTACTGAGTATAATAAATAATAAATATTTTTTTTTGCTTCTGTTAACTATTTTTCCCACGTTAATTTTGACCTCATTTTCATTGTCAGTGATACCAAAAACCACGAAAACGACACCCATGATGAAAAATCCAAAAAATTTCGTCGGTGCCATTCGGGTTTTCATTTTGACCTCATCTTCATTATTAGAGACCCCAAAAAGTAATGAAATGCAGAAGAATTAAAATTCCGTCGACTACGCTTTTAAGCGGAATATAAAGTGTTTAAGGTTCGGTTATATTAATCGGTATTTCTCAGAAATGGTACATTATTATTTTCATGAGAGTGGTACCATTGGGCAAAGGGGACCCCTCCTTCCCTCCACACCGCGTGAGTTGACTACCATCACATGCATTTCACGAAAATTAATGCGTTATAATGTAAGCAGTATGTTCGTCTGACAATATTTCGAGAGTTTACAATATCGCTAGAGAGATTACAATCTAACGTGTTTGACAATTTTACGGTGACATTAACATGGAACTTGATTTGATTTTTATGAAATCTCATAGAAGACGCTGCTTTGAAATTGTCTTTATACTACTAACATTCATTAAACTATGTTTCTCTGCCCAAGTTACATACATGGCGTAGTTTTTATTGTGTAAAGCTCGATAGTAGCATGGCTTACTCAAAAACACCATTTAAATACGTGTCTTTAGATTACACGCTGTCAGAATGCGTATGAAAAATAAAGATTCACAGCTCCTCCCCCGTAGATGATAGCGTGATAATATGTAGCCTATATGTTGACCCGACCTCTTAGTAATATTCATGCAAAATTTGAAGTACATCCATGCAGTACTTTTTGAGTTTATCCCGGACAGACCAAAATCCTAAAAACTATATTTTTGGCTTCGATATCGATTGTAGATCACGTCCCAAGTTACCCGTTACCCCTTTGTGGGTTGAAATAAAAAAAAAACTAACGACTTACTAACTTTGATACTATTTAGTAACTCAAAAAATGAAAACTTTAATTAAAAACAAAATGTTGCTCTTTCTTCACCCCTCAAAGAAATTGAAATTCTCTACCGGAGTTGCGGGACAGTTCGAAAGAGATACCGCGGCCCCGGAACATAAAGGGCGAGGAAGGAACATGGATGGGTTTTAGTCAGTAAAAGTCTGACACGCTCCCTCCCGCTCCGCCCAGACCGGGAGAAGTTATTTGAGGATTTCCCATCCTAAAAAAAAGAGCTTCCAATCATAAGCCCAGCAGGGCTATTACGTAACTTTCTGATATCCAGTGACTAACGAGCTTCGGTTGTTAATCGAACTTTGATAGCTATCGAGAATGTCATAATATTGGTATTCCATAACACACTGAATGGATATCAATTTACGGTGACTAACGTCCTGGGTACGCTTATCATCGACTCAGTAGTTTCCCACTCTAATTTTTATCGACTATTATGCGGCTAAGTTGAGTAGCGCCCTTTCAGCGTTACAATACTTGGTTTTAGGGAACATTTATATTAAGCGGTTTATATGACACGTGACATTGTTTTTTTAAATTGTGTTTTGATTGAGCTAACCTAAAAACTTCTTTAATAAAATTATTATAGGAACTTATGTTATGTATGTTTGACCAATGTGATAAGTTGTTGTGTAACCCTGTTTATATTGTGATGACTCGTAACATTCGATAAGTCATGTTCCAGCTGTCAACTTTTGGACTGCGAATTTGAATTCTTCGAACCTGGTGAGTATTCATATTATTGTTGTATCATTTACATACTACACATCACACAGACACGGAGCGGCGTCCTAGTAAATTACAGCTACAATTATGTCTAATTTTGCTTGTCAAATTGTAGACTCAAAATCGAGTACGAAAACACTTGCCCCTGTAAAGAACATTCACTACAAACCCAACTTCACACATAATATTATGGTGTCTCTAATAGCTATGCTCTAAATATTATTAGTAAACCAGTTAGTTCATTGTTAAATACATATTTAAACTTTGTTCCCACATAAAACTTATGTTCATATCAATCCTTTAATCTTAGCTTTCAAAATAAATGGAAAAATAGCCTTTCCCCAAAGTGTTACCTACCTGTAATAAGTTTGAGAATATTGAATCAAATTTAAAATAAATAGAAATCTAATTTTAGATTGTTTTTTCTTATTCCTTTATTCTTTCATTTAATATTTTACTTAATTCTAACATTAAACTCCTACTTTCTAAAGGTTCCAACAAACATAATATTCTCTTAACATACTCAGCTGTTTCTTGTCACATTTCAGGTGTTGCAGACTATATGTTGACCTGCGGAGCTACGTTTGTGACATGAGTGACAAAATGAAAGCAGCGCAGCGAGGAGAAACTCAAGTTGAAATCGAGTCAATAGTGGACAACCTCCATCAATACTCTGAAAGCTAGCAAAGAGATCATTGACACCAATTACCTGTCTATCAAGCTGATTCATGATGTATCCGGACTGGAGTATGAGCAGCCCACCATCACCATAGGTTTTACTGGGGACGATACCATAACTAAATGTCTAATTTTAATTAGCCATAATAAAATTAAGAAATTATATATGAAGTTGTTACTGCTACTTTAGGGTAAACTGGGTACGGTTGAAACAATTTAGCTTTTATCGTTTATAATTTTGTTGTTTATAAACCGAGTGACGATTATGATACATTAAATTCAAAAGTGAAGTTTTGGCTACGATATGGCTGTATCATTATAGTTCCCGGGTTATTATTTTTAGAAATATATGAAATTTAAAAAAAAAAACGGATTTGTTGCAACCGTCCCCATGCCAGGGGCGGTTGAAACAGCGATTGGGGTCAGTTGAAACACATACAAATAATACAATAAATACTAAGGAAGCATGTTTTATTTATCATTAAAACTAATTAAGGCACCACATAACAACATTAATCAGTCTTCAAGGTTTCATCAGCCTTTAAAGAGTAGTAAATAATTAAAGAATTACACATTTACACATTTTGAATAAACTAAATAAAAACTTTTTTTTAAATCAAATAAACATTCCAAATAAACTAAAGAAAACACGTCTTAAATCAAATAAACATAAATAAGAAAGAAATAACATAAAGAAAACAGAGCTTAGAGATTAATCAGAGTATTCAGATTCGCAATTGTGGCAAACGTAGCTAAGACCACTACTTTACGTAGTGAATCTCCAGCTTTTACCTCCTCATATGCATTACTATAGCTCGACAAGTTAATTTCCCCTCTGGAAGTCTTCCTCACTCGAACTCTCGGCATCTACAAAAAATAAACATTTTGTTTCAACCGTACCCACAAAAAATGTTTCAACCGTCCCCAACACCACTTTTGGTAGAATATACTTTATAGTTACGACAGTAATAATAACACAGTAAAAATAGTCACTATCCCTTATTCTACAAGCTTCATAATAATCACAAACACACATTCAATACATTCACTTACAGAGAACAGATAATATAAGCGTTAATGTCAGAAGAAAAATACTTACTTTTGGGTAATAAAAAACAATATGGCGTCCTTCACACAACAACAACGCGCGGGGAGCGGCACGCTACTATATTCGCGTTCGGAACTGCCGTCCGCTTCGTTTTCCCCTTGCCTCCCTCACTCCCCGCGTAACCGTTTACGAGATATTTGCTCTGTTTCAACCGTCCTTTGTTTCAACTGTACCCAGTCTACCCTACCCATCTAAATCATACTGTAGCTTTGAAGCCCACCCAAAATAATAACATAGTGTATTCTGATGGACTAGGATTAGGTTTTGGATCATTGTTAAATAGTCATTCTAAATATACGGTTTTGTAGTACTTAGTATGTCCTCAGATGTAATTTATTACAAATAAAAAAAGTTTGGTGTACAGCATTTTTATTTATTGTTTTTTTTCCAACATGTTTCACAAAACAATATAGATTAAAGCTTGTAAAAGTATTACGAGCTATTTATAAAACTACCTCTATTCAAGGTAGTTTTATAACGCTTTCAAAGGCTTGATTAAGTATTAATTAATAAATCAAGCCTTTTAATTTGCACAATGATCATGGGTCTGTACAAGGATATTTTGGCACGTGGTGGCTGAAATCGGAACTAACGAAACCGTTCCAAAACTTTAAACTTTGTTTTCGCTCTTATTCAACTAATCTCAGAATTATTTAGGTGCCTTACTTCACCACAAACACAAATTACAGTAAAACAACAAAAGATGTAACGTTTACATTTGAAACCGGCTTCGGTATATTTCCCAAGATCCTATAAAACGCTACTTAGGAGTAGCGTATATCACGATAGCTATTAGAGACTCAATTGTTATCAATTAGATATCCATTATGCTTACATAATCGCAGTAGTATAAGTATCGATACGAAAGCGTCTGTCAAAATGAGTTACGGTGTCTAACAGCCACGATTGTCATCAATGACGTCATATTTGATCGCGGCTGGTCATACATAATACGAAACTAGCCTTTTGACAGTTAATTGATATACGCTGAGTCCAATTACTATCATTTCGAACTGTCAACCGAGTTACATAATAGCCCTACAGGTAACAATGTACTTTTTACGTCGAGAATTAAGGATTTTTCACACACAATTTCATCCCCTTTTTAAGCCTTCAGGGTGGAATTATCAATAACGCTGAAACACGTATAAATTAATTTTTAATCGTCAGCCTAAACACAAAATTAGAAGATCCTAACTTTAAAACTGACGAACTTTCATATAAACTTTCATCCCCTATTTTATTCCCTTAGGGGTGGAATTGATCAAAATCCTTTCTTAGCGGATGCCTACGTCATAACATCTACTTGCATGCCAAAGAACACCGGTCAAACGGCGAACAAATTTTTGTTGATATTTTATTTTAGCGTCTGCCCATGAAAATTATATAAAAGTATAGAGTTTGAATTCCTGAACAGTTTTGTCTTCAGTCATATTTTTCTAGGAAGTCAGGATTTAAAGATATTCCAGTTTGAAGTTTTAGAGGTTATATCTTGTTAACAACAGACTATTCGAAAAATAAATCTAAAAATATCTTAACTCACTTTAAATACATTAATATAAATGCATTTATTTACAACTAGCTGCGCCAAGCGAAGTTTAGAAGAATATAAGGATAGTGGGAGAATAGTTTAAGGACTCCGTATTCAGAATATTAAGTCCAACAGACGTCCGTAGGTCTGCCACATGGCTCACATGGTCACACGAGACATAATTAGGTACTTACCTACTTAAATAAATGATCAGAAGAATATTTATTTAATTACCTTAGTCGACTATCTATAGGGCAGTTAGTTAGAGATACCTATATTTTGATAAATAAGTCGCCAACCCGTCTTGAGCAAGCGTGGAGATCAATGTTCGTGCCTTCTCTGTTGAGAAAAGGCCTTTGCCCTGCAGTGGGACAGTAATAGGCTGGTATTATTATTATTATAATTTTTCATGGTGAATACTAAACTTACTTTTAAAATCAATTGTGTGAAAGTAGAGAGAAAATGGGATATGTGTTGTGCTTAGTCATTTAAAAAATAAAACAATTCTGTTAAAACCATAAAGTAATTTATTCTGTCAATTCTTATTATTGCCTACCCTAGCTCTAAATCACAGCCTGCATTCGATTCTTCATAAATCTAATCAGGTTTTTGACGGTGCCTTGAGGAATTCTGTCCCACCCGTCTGTTAACGCGGCCTTCAATGCTTTTATCAATCAATCATTTCATTTTCAGGCATCTTAAGGCCCACTCGTAAGATACACAACATTACATTACAACTTAGAAATATATACTAATACATACAAAATATAACTTATAAACTATGAACACATGAAGTGACGGCGTCGTGTTACGCTGCGCGGTGTCACGTAGCTGCCGCGAAAACGTCGGTAGACAACAACCTTCGGCCAAAACTCTTCCTTGAGAAACTTGTCGAGAAATTGTGTCGGAACTCGCACCACAAACGACTTGAAGTTGGCGTTGTTCAAGGTCCAGCTGGTCTTCATCTTCATGTACTCTACGACCTACT
This sequence comes from Xestia c-nigrum, assembly GCA_916618015.1. Lineage (NCBI taxonomy): Eukaryota > Metazoa > Arthropoda > Insecta > Lepidoptera > Noctuidae > Xestia > Xestia c-nigrum. The sequence continues at coordinate 8,981,074 of OU745259.1, read as the reverse complement.
CAACCTTCGTGGAGTGATGCAGTCGGGACACATAAAGCAACGTCGTAGTTGGTATTGCTGGACGCAGCAGCATTTTGGTACTGACAGTCCAGTACCGCATTGATTGCGACAAGTAGGCTTTTTCTTCTTCTTCTGAACTAAGGTGAAGCCTTCCTCATCACACTTCTGCTTGGCTGGACAGCGCTGTACCGGATTCCTCCGAAGGGTATCCGGTATCACAGCGACGGTTCTACTTTCCCCCTTTCTGCTGCTTAGGTTGTTTTGCAGCTGAATCGTTTTATGGTTGAAGGGACTGAATTTCTGCCCAGGACCCTTCTCTTGAGCTCGTCCCATAAGCGTTCGATATCAGTCCATATCTGGACTCGACCAGTCCATCGCCCGTATGTATATTCACTTCATTCAGGAACTTTCTAATGATACGCGCCGTGTGACATCTTCGGCCCCTTCAGGCGCGAAAACAAGCGTGGTTTTTTCCTCTAAAGAGATACCAGCCCATTATACTACGCACAATACAACACACACTTTTTTATTATTCTATGTACCTATTATGAAAAGACAATTCGTGACACAATACAATGATGTATGTGATGGAAGGCCATAACTCTATTTAAGGTTTTTCACGGCCGATAAGGCCTCAAATAAAGATGCCGATTTCAACAAGTATGCAAACTATTCGTAGAAAACATCGTTTTTGAGGCCAACGCCCTTCTATCTAAGTATATCTGGTGGCTACGGGCGACTTATACAGAATTTCTTGCTGAATTCGAATCAATGTTCAACTGAGATTTGGCAAAAACGTTAGTTACGGCCTTTCACCGTATGACGGTACAGCGCATGTCATTAAGCAGGTTGTCAAATAAAATGTCATGTTTTTCTTTTGTCGGAGATGACATTAAAGGTGGACACACACTTATCAATCATAAAATAAAAAAAACAAGAAATATTTTTTTCTCATACGTATGACGTCATCTATTCGTACGATTCGACGCGGATAAGTGTGCTAGGTTTTATAATATTTCATGCAAGTTATTCTAAAATTCGATTCTTTCGGCGCAGTCGATTGTTTCGACGCGGATAAGTGTGCGTTCACCTTAAAAGTATATCTTAGCCAAAAGCCATGAAGTCAATCCAGGAAGAAAAAAAAAAAAAGGAAAGTCATGATTATTTTTCTTATTCATCATTATTCTAGTCAATTGAGCTCATAATATTGAGGATTTTTTTTAGAGACTTCGTATTAGGAGTTGTGTAAGCTCTACATGAACGCAGCTTAAAGGCAGCCATATTTATTTAAATGTCATTTGAAGTTGTCATCTGTCTTTTTCGCTGATTTTGACAACCACTTATCTGCTCACGGCTCTCTGCAGTCTCTGCCCTTTTTATGTTTTGTGTCGTCTCAATTATTGTCCAATTTAATCTTAATTCATCATATTGAATATACAATGGACGTGTAATATCAGCTCGTATTTTGATAAATAAAAGTCTGGATATACTGTCGAAGTGTTTATTTGGTTGATCACGCCTGACACGCCATTCCATTGCCATATCACAACGTCTGCGTCAACAGGTTATGGCCCCAGTGAAAAAGAAAGGCGTGCAACGAGGGATCTACGCATAATCATCGTTGTATGTATCACCAAAACTCACTGTCGACCAGATTTATTGTCAAAGAAGAAATATGGCAACGCAACCAGCGATACACATCAATAATCAAGTGGAGAAGCTGAGTGGTATCTCGTCTTATTCGAACTGGAAGTTTTCATTGAAGATGTTACTCACTTTAGAAGGTTTGTGGGATTGCGTGATCGGCACTGATACTGACGCCGTGCGTGATAGCCGCGCCTTGGCGCGTATTTGCCTGGCACTACAACCCAACTTGTACCAAATAGTTCGATCAGCGTCAAAAGCTAAAGAAGCATGGGAGAAGCTAGCTCATACATTCGAGGACAAAGGTCTATATCGCCGTGTTCTGCTACTTAGACAGTTACATCGAGTTGACTACAGTAAGTTTAGCAGCATGACTGAATATATTGAAAATGTCACCGGATTAGTCCAGCAACTCTCTGACATTGGAAAAATTATAGATGACGGTGAGGTGGCTGAAATTCTACTTAGCGGCTTACCGCAGGAATTTGACACACTAGTCTCCGGTCTTGAAACTGCCAATTTAACTAGCTCGCTGACTTCTGAACTAGTGAGAACGAGATTGCTTCAAGAGGAACACAGAAGAAATGGAAAATGTGATAATGATGCTTCAGCTTTTCATGTAAAGAAGAACAAACTTTTCAAGTGTGATTACTGCCGAAAACCAGGACATACAGCGAAGCGATGCTTTAAGAAAAAGAGGGATGAGAAGAAGAAAGAAGAACAGCATACCTTTTATGCATCGGCTTACATCGCTCACCATAATGATGTCATCATAGACAGCGGGGCCTCGGCTCACATGATCAATGATGCTAGGTTAGTAAGAAATTTTAAAAGCTGTAATAATAACTCAATTTCTATAGCAAATGGTGGTCAATTAGAAATGTCTGGCATTGGCAATTTAGTTTTGTCTACTGACAAAAATAATATCACTTTTGAAAATGTTTTAGTTGTTCCCAATCTGTCAACGAATTTATTGTCTGTAAGTAAAATGTGTGACAATGGTTTTACAGTAGTTTTTGATAAAAATGGGTGTCATGTTTATAATGAGATAAGTTCTTTAACTGGCAACCAAATTTTAGCTGCTACAAATGTGAATGGTTTGTATAAGATACAGCAGTGCAAGCCGCATGTGTTGGGACATTCCATGCTGGTGCATCCTAGGCAGCAGCCAGAGAGTGTCAATACTGCATTGGTGTCTGCGACAGTCTGGCATAAGCGTTTAGGCCATATTGGCCAGAAAGGTATGAATAGCCTACGGGGTGGTGGTAAATGTTGTGGTGTCGTTTTTCAGGATGACGACTCGCCAAACAAGTGTGTTCCCTGCTTAACTGGAAAGATGCATACAAAGCCTTATCCGAAGCTTGTGGGAAGCCAATCTACCGTGCCACTCCAGCTTGTGCATTCCGACGTCTGTGGGCCCATTCAAGTCAGCAGTTGGGGCGGTGCCCGTTATCTTTTGACTCTGACGGATGATTGCACTAGAAAAACCTTCGGTTATTTAATGAAAACAAAATCCGAGGTGAGTTCACATATTGTTAACTTTAAAAATATGGTTGAAAAACAAACAGGTTTGCAACTTAAAATTTTAAGAACCGATAACGGTACTGAATACTGTAATAGAACGTTGACTGATTTTCTTAAAAGGGAAGGGATAATACATCAAACATCGGTGCCTTACTGTCCACAACAGAATGGAGTTGCGGAGCGCGTCAATAGGACGATTTTTGAGAAAGCTAGGGCCATGTTACATGACGCGGGTCTGTCTGAACGTTTCTGGGGAGAAGCAGTAATGACTGCTATATACCTGAAGAACAAGTCTCCTACCAGCGCGTTGTCAGATGATATCCCTGAGAGTAAGTGGACTGGACAGCCAGTCGATCTCAGTCATTTGCGCGTATTTGGCTGTGTAGCATTTTCTCATATTCCTGATGTAAAACGTCGTAAACTTGACGCTAAAGCTAAACCATATATCTTTGTTGGCTATGGTGAGACTTTTAAGGGCTACCGTCTCCTTGATCCATATAATCCTAAAAAGGTTGTGTATTCACGAAATGTAACATTTTTAGAAGATGAATTTATTGGAAGACTTCACTTTAAAACACAAAGCAAGAATAATGATTTTATCTCTCATGAATGCATTGTAAATAATAATAATTATACAAATATTGATAATGAAATTTTAAATATTGACTGTGATAATAATAATGCAAATGAAATGAATGATAAAATTATTAATAATGTCTGTGAAAATATTTGTCATAAGTCTACTACGGAATCACCTATTTCAGGATCTGAGAGTGACCTAACACCTTCAGTGTGGTCTCCCTTGTCGGACCTGGTCTACGGTACTGGTGACGAAGGTGATGAGGATGATGTCTGTAAGGACACTATGTCTTCTATGCCTGCTGCCACACTTGAAGGAAATGGTAATAATGGTGATGAGGATAACGTCTGCAGGGATGCTGTGTCTTCTCTGCCTGATGCCACACTTCGAGGAGGAGAGGTTGACCATGTGCAAAGTGTTGCTTCTGGCTCGCGTCCCGTACGTACTAATAGAGGTAAAATTCCGCTTAAATATAATGATTATGACTTATCGGCGATGCTAATTGAGCAGAGTTTGGCAAATGAGCCTAATACATACGAGCAAGCTACAAAGTCTACTGACTGTGAGCAGTGGCTTCACGCCATGAAATGTGAGTATGATTCATTAATTAAGAACAATGTTTGGACATTAGTCGATCGACCAGAAAGTGAAAACATTGTAAAGTGCAAGTGGGTCTACAAAAGGAAACACGATGCCACAGGTAAACTAGATAAGTATAAAGCTAGATTGGTTGAACCTGTTGTCAGACATTCCACATTGAGAATTTTATTTTCCATTGCAACAGAAATGAATTTGCAGATGGACCATGTTGATGTTACCACAGCTTTCCTAAATAGTGATCTGGATGAGATTATATATATGGAGCAGCCAGAAGGTTTTTGTTCAGATAAAAGTAAAGTTTGTAAGCTGAATAAAAGTATATATGGTCTCAAACAGGCTAGCCGTATGTGGAATTTAAAAATAAATAATGTTTTAATTAATAATGGATAAACTCAAAGTAAGTGCGAACCGTGCGTATATATAAAGAAAAATGATAAAGATTATATAATAATTGCTCTGTATGTCGATGACTGTTATATATTTCATAATGGATGTATTAGGAATGTTTTATCATTATTGAAAGAAAACTTTGAAATACGTCATCTAGGCCAATTAAAAAATTGTTTAGGCATGAATGTCACTAGATATAATAATACAATAGTGCTAGATCAGTCTAATTATATAAAATGTTTGCTAGCTAAATTTAATATGAGTGACTGCAAGCCAGTACTTACACCGTTACCTGTAAATTGTAAGTTAGAAAAGTCTAATGGGAAGGGTCTTGATGATGAGTTATACAAATACAGACAACTGTTGGGATGTTTAATGTATTTGAGTGTGTGCTCACGCCCGGACATTTCTTATGCTTGTAGTCAACTTAGTCAATACAGTGTATGTTTCGACACGAGTCATTGGCGCGCAGCAAAGCGAGTACTTCGTTATTTAGCAGGGACGATCAACTATGGTCTTCATTTTACAAAAGGTACTAATTTTAATATCAGTGCTTATGCAGATGCCGACTGGGCTAATGACTCATCAGACAGAAAGTCCTACACTGGATTTGTTATAAAATTAGGTAACTGTTTAATCAATTGGGAAGCTAGAAAACAGCGTAGTATAGCTTTATCAAGTACAGAGGCAGAGTACTTAGCAATTAGTGACGTTTGCAAGGACATTTGTTTTGTGAAGAATTTCTTGTCTGAAATTATTACCAAAACTTTTGATGTAATTGTATACAACGACAATCAAAGTGCTCAAAGATTATTACTTGTAAAAGAATATTCGCATAAGAAAACGAAGCACATTGATTTGCGTTACCATTTCGTAAAGGATTTAGTACAAAAAGGAAACATAACTGTAAGATACTTACCTACTAATGACATGCTAGCAGATGTATTGACAAAGCCACTATGTGCGCAGAAACATTGTAATTTTGTAAAATGTTTAAATGTGAGAGTTTGTGGAGCAAATGGTTAAAGTTTTGTTGTACTTATTTTATTAATGATAAATATTGTTATATTGTGATGAATCATGTAATTATTATTGAATTGAATCATATGTATAATTATGTAGAGTCGCTCTAAAGTAGGTAGAGCATGTAACTCTTGAATGTAGAGTTTAAAAAAAAAAAAAAAAACTAAATGTAGAGTCTTTTAAATATTGTGTAGAGTTACAGTAGTTTTTTCTTTTCTCTCATGTAGCGCTTAAGGAGGAGTATTAGGAGTTGTGTAAGCTCTACATGAACGCAGCTTAAAGGCAGCCATATTTATTTAAATGTCATTTGAAGTTGTCATCTGTCTTTTTCGCTGATTTTGACAACCACTTATCTGCTCACGGCTCTCTGCAGTCTCTGCCCTTTTTATGTTTTGTGTCGTCTCAATTATTGTCCAATTTAATCTTAATTCATCATATTGAATATACAATGGACGTGTAATATCAGCTCGTATTTTGATAAATAAAAGTCTGGATATACTGTCGAAGTGTTTATTTGGTTGATCACGCCTGACACGCCATTCCATTGCCATATCACAACGTCTGCGTCAACACTTCGTTAGACCTTAAGTTTGATTTGATAAATCTTAGTAAATTATTCTGTAGGCATCTATCACGGTGACATACGTAGACGCTCAATAATTTCATCAACAATTGTCTCGCCCGGGTTCTTTCAGCCCGATCCGTCCAGTGGTTTGGGCTGTGCGTTGATAGATCACTATGTCAGTCAGTCCGTCAGTCAGTCACCTTTGAGTTTTATATATTTAGATAATATCCTCTTTCGTAGTTTCACTATGAATATTTGTAATAAACACAGGAACTTTCTTTTCGGCGGCCGTAAAGTTAAACTCCAAATCCCTGGCCACCCCCGACTTGCCCGAGTACCTATATTTCAATTGTTTCCGGCGCCGTTCTACTCTTTGCCACCCACTATAGTCATCATTCAGTGGAGTAAGTACTGAACTTCGTTCATCAGTAATAATGCCGTTATCGCTATGAGTCAGCTGTGGCTCGCTCTGTACGTTCACACCTGCGCTCGATGACGTAGCCGCTACCTGCTTCAAACCGGTCTCGGGCGAGTTCGCCCCACCGCTCGCGACGACGTCATCCGCGCTGCCTGCCGACGACCGTTGCCGTTTCGATAAATCACAGTCGGTATGTTTTTCTACTACCCTCCCTATTTCATGGTATCGGGTCTGCATGACACCCTCATCTGCATTATTCAATGATGATTCCTTACCATTATTATACAATTCATTTATCGTAGAATTATGATGATGCGATAAGCCCTTGTCGTGTTACTTATCCCAGAAAATAAAAAATAGGTAACACAAACAAATAAATTTATTTTAAAAAAGACCTAAACATAAATGCTGCTCAGAATGGACTTATAGTAGGTAGTTTTACTGTACTTGACTTGGGCTTGGGACGCGTCGGTGTACAGGCAAGGTAGACTTATGAGGTCCCGCACTGGAGACAGATGACCAGCTTCCGACTTGCAGGGTACTGAAGACCGACGATCGGCTTCCTTGTCGGCTTCAGGTCTTGGGGCGCGACAGTGGACAGGCAAGGTAGTTCTTGAGACAGGCGTTCAGCTGCTTTAGGGCTTGGGGCTCGTCAGTGAGCAGGCAAGGTAGACTTGCAGACCGGCGTTCAGCTACCACGTACCGTTGACTTATAGACTGTCAGTAGTGACGATATACTATATATCTCGTATGAGATCCCGTTCCAGACTGCCGAATGTGGCAGGAAAATCTCCTTTTATAGCCAAAAATCCGCAGTTTTTCCATATCAGTTGTTTTAATAAAATTCTATAATTCTCCCTAGAATTATTTGACTTTAAAATCAAAAATGTCAGTTGCCAGTATTTAAAACAGCCAGTAATAATCAGTAAAAACTTCCTCGAAGAATTCTGAGAGCGTGCTAATTAATTATATAAAAGTAAGATAAGATACTGTTATTTAGTAAACAATCGTAATTATCTCTAAAATACATTATTTGAGCTAATATATTAATAAAATAAAATTAAATTATATAAATCAAAAGAAACCTTCATAGGCCTAGGCCAGTAAGAAAATTATAAGTAGAGGAAAAGTAACTGACAGCTTGACAATTGACGTAATGTCAACAAAGTAAATATTGAGAAAATAATTTTTATTTCAGCGAAATCAATGTTAAAACATCGTTTTAGATCGAATCTAACGCAAGCTAAAATAACTACTGCCAAAGCGCGACGTAGATGTATAAAAATATGCAAGGATAATGAAAATGAATGATGGTATAAAGTGTAAGTACCTATAGTGTCTAAATACTATATTTCCTCACAAGTATAAAGTGTCTGAAACATGAAAATACTATATTTCCCCATCGACCCCGAGAAAATTTTTGGTCTAGAACAAAAATTTTGTAAGGTTAAAGTATAACAGCATTCACAAAACGTACATACTTCATTCAATCACACCGACATCTTACGTAGTTAGTCAGGTAGGATTCACATTCAATGATCACTACTCAACCTGATAAGTCAATAACTTTAAGGCTTCTTTTCGGAGTTGTAATCCGCTCTCGTCTAAAACCCATAATGAAATGAAATAGACTTTAGTAGCTATATAATAAGGGCTTATTTTGAATGGAGTTATCAGCCGCTCCAATCAACTTTTAGAGTCGATAGTAAGAAACAAGTCATACTAACTTGTAGAGTTAGTTGACACGAAGGTTAGGTAACTTGTACCTAAAAGCACTTCTTAGAGATATCTGATCGGAACAGATAAAAAGAAAGATTAAAAAATTATCAATCAACTTTTAGAGTCGATAGTAAGAAACAAGTCATACTAACTTGTAGAGTTAGTTGACACGAAGGTTAGGTAACTTGTACCTAAAAGCACTTCTTAGGGATATCTGATCGGAACAGATAAAAAGAAAGTTTAAAAAATAATAATCTAATAATGGTTTAAGAACCGATGAATGAATTATAAAATAAATAGAGTTTTTAATGGGCCGCAAAGAACTCTATTATTGAAGAAGGAAAGAAGAAAAAGATGAGTCATAGGTATGAAGAAGGAATGTATTTACATAACTATATACATTATATTTTAAAGTCTTTAATATGCCATTTAGCTTGGTTGCCATTAGAATCCTCAAGTATATAAACTAACGGGGATAGTTTCTGCAACACAGTGGACTTCACAAATTTTGGCGCTAATTTTGCGCTAAAATAAATCCCAGCCTGACTATGTACATAGTTTCTTCGCCAGACGGTATCTCCTACGTTATATTCTTTAAAGGAACGACTTTCGTTATAACGAGCAGAGTTACGAGCATGAGCCATATGAAGGGCTATCTGAACTTTATCAAAAATTGCAGATAATAAACCTATGTTAGTAGCATAGATGTCCCTAGGTAGAAAAACGATTTCATCAAGATTATTAGTTGGCGTGTAAAGTGAGCCAGAAGTAACTGTTTCTCGTCCAAATAGTAAAAAGTTAGGAGAGAAACCAGTGGTAGCATTAGTTGTGCTATTCATAGCGTATTGGACTTTAGAGAGGTGGGTGTCCCAAGATCTATGGTCATCACCAACCAAAGATGACAAAGCTGTGATTATAGTACGATTGTATCTTTCAGTGGGATTAACTTGGGGGCAATAATGAGGAGAGAAGAATATGTGTGGTATGTTATATCTGCCCAGAAAGTTGCGAAATTCATGGGATTGAAATTGAGTTCCATTATCCATAATAATAGTCTGAGGTACTCCATGAACGAGAAAAACTAAATTTTCTAAGTTAGAGATGATGTTAGTACTAGAAGCCCGTTTTAGTGGAAAGATCAGAGAATATTTAGTAAAACAACAGTTAACCACTAAGATAAATTGATTTCTTCGTCTAGTCATAGGTAGAGGACCCATTAGATCCAAAGAAATTGTTTGAAAAGGCCTTGAACAAATTTTTGGTTTACCCATAAGGCCGAAGGGAGAGTGATTTGCGTGTTTGTAAGTCAAGCAATTATCACAGATAGAAATTACTTTAGCGATATCCTTAAACATAGCAGGCCAGTAATATAGAAGTGATAGTTTTTTATAAGTTTTAAAGATTCCTAGATGAGGCTGGTCTGGGGAGCCATGGTTATTTTTGATAAGGGTTTCCCGAAGATCAGGATGAGGAACTTCTTTCCACGCGAAATCTTCAGTTAACGCGTAGGGAGATTGAGTATAGCGGAATAATTTATTTTCGCGAATAGTATAATTAGGGTATTGATCAGGATTGTTACGACATTCCAAAAGTAGGTTATTAAAGCGTTCCAATGCTGGAGGTACGAGTTGAGGATTAAGTAAGACAGGATTAACACCGAGTGGACATGATGTACGCGAGAGTAAATCAGGGACTAAATTGTCTTTACCTCTTTTGTGTTTTAGAATAAAATTAAAAGATGACAACCGAAGAGCCCACCGCGCGAGTCTACCAGATGGATTGGACAATTTTAGAAACCATTTAAGTGCTGCGTGATCTGTATAAACAGTGAATGGTTTACCATTATCGATATAACAACGCCAATGTTCTAAAGCTGAAATTACCGCAAGAGTTTCTCTTTCTGTAGTTGAGTAATTTCGTTCGTTTTTATTAAGAGATTTGCTCATATAAGCTATAACTACTTCTTTGTCGTCTTTTATTTGTGTTAACATACCTCCGATGCCGAAGTTAGAAGCATCGCAATGTACAGAGAAAGGGAGGTCGTAGTCAGGACAAGCTAATATAGGAGTAGTTACCAGAGCTTCTTTTAGCTTATTAAATGCCAGAGTAGCATTATTATCCCAAATGAATTTAGGGGCATCTTTACCAGAAGAAGTTAATTTATTAAGTGGAGTTGCAATTGTGCTGAAGTTAGGAATAAAACGACGAAACCAACTACAAGTTCCAATAAATTTCCTCACTTCTTTACGAGTAGTAGGAGTAGGGAAATCGAGTATTGCTTTAATTTTAACCGGATCTGAGCGTAAACCGTACTCATCAACAATGTATCCTAAGTATTTAAGTTCATTTTTAAAGAATTGACTTTTTTCGAAGTTAATAGTCAATTTAGCAAACGTTAATTTCTCGAGAACTTTAACTAGATAAGAGATATGCTCTTCAAATGATTCAGATATGATAATTATATCATCAAGGTAACAAAAGACCTTATTGTCAAATTCTGGAGTAAAAAGCATGTCCATAAGTCTTTGCTGAGTAGCTGGAGCATTAGTTAAACCAAAGGGCATGATAACAAAACGATACATGCCTCGACCAGGGACATAAAAAGCTGTTTTATCTTTATCTGATTCTTCTTTCAAAGGAATCTCCCAAAATGCTTTAGCAATATCGATGCTAGAAAGAAATTTTGCGTTTTTGAGATTATCTAAGATTTCATTAACAAATGGAAGGCTATACGCGTCTCTACGAGTAACTGAATTTAGTTTACGGCTATCAACACAAAATCTCCATTCGCCATTCTTTTTAGGTGTAATGATAACCGGAGAAAGCCAAGGACTTTCACATTTTTCAATAACGCCCCATTCTAACATTTTATCGACTTCTATAATGAGAGCTTTTTGTTTTTCGGGAGAAAGGCGATAACATCGTTGTTTAATTGGAGGAGTATCACCGGTATCGATATGATGACTAATAAGATGAGTGCGACCCAGTAATCCTCTACTTTCGAAGGATATATATAGCTTTAAATCGTTTAATCATGTCATCAGCGATAGTTTTTTGCTCTAAAGAGAGGTGATTATAAGGAAGTACTTGTTTAGTAGTTTCAGTAACCACTGAACATTTAGTATTTGGCTTAAAAGCCGAAGAAAGTATGTGTGGAACAAGGTTAAACTTTTTCCAAAAGTCGACTCCTAAGATAATTGAAGGAGATATATTCGGAAATACGAAGGCTTGGATTAGATGAGTTTGATTATTGTATCTAATCGGAATGTCAATTGAACCAAGGGATCTACTATTATGATTACTGGCAGTAGTAATCGTCATTGGAAAAGACTTGGATAACGTGAAGCCTGATTTTAAAATTTCTAAGTGAGAATTATTACCAAGTATTGTAATAGAACTACCACTATCTAGTAAACCAGAAAATATTTTGTTATTGATAGAAATATCAATAAAAGGACGATTAAAATCTTTTTCATTATCATATATTGAAGTTATTTTGTAACAATGAAAGAAATTTTTTAAGGTTTGTAACCAATCCTGCCAGTTTTTATAATCCAAGCCGTTATTTAGTTTTTTGAATTAGTTTTATTACAGTTAGGACAATCAGTAGATTTAACATCTTTTAAACCACATCTAAAACAAATTATTAATGTACGAGGTTGCGAGCAATTATTCAGTGTATGCCCATTAGTGCGGCATCGAACACAAAAAGCATTATTATTAACTTTATTAATTGAATTAACTTTTGGTTTATAGTTAAAGCGATTAAAATTTGTATTAGGAGGAAATGAGTTAGATGTTGAAGTCTTTAACGTTAAATTAGAAGACGATTTATAATTAAATTCAACACATAAAGGATTATTTGTAGTTTGAGGTTCGCTGAAACGTTTCTCTTTGTCCAAAAATTCTTCGTATTTTTGACAACATGAAATAAGCGAAATGATTGAGTTGATATTATTATTCGCAATATAAGGTGAATAACATGGTCGGATGTTACGAATAATAATTTGTAGTTTTTTAGTTTCCGGTAGTTTCTCTTAAAGTCTGGAAAACATTCCAGTCAGTATGGAAACAAAAATAACTATTGGTTCATCCTTGCCTTGAGTTCGACTGTTAATGGCATTTTCTAGTAATTTATGATCATAGTCAAAACCGCTAAAGTCTGAAATCAAAGCTTCGCAAAGTTCGTCCCATGATAACAAAGAATCACGTTTAAAACGGTACCAATGTAAAGCGTTACCGGTAAGTAATTCGAACGCATGATCCAATAATTTGTTTGAAGTAATATTTCTTGAAATACTAAATTCCTGAATATTTTAGATGAATGAACGCGGACAAGTGGTGCCGTCGAATTTTATGCGTTTTAATTCGTTAAGGGAATTATTGGGAATTGAGTTTTGAGGTTGAGACTGAATGTCCGGTAAAATAGTATGGAACATAGTCTCATTGGGAGTATTAGGAGTCGAAGAGGGACGGTTAACTGTTATAGGTTGAGGATTGATAGAAACAGTGATTAAAGAGTTAAATTTTGATTCTAAGTTGAAAAATCTCTCTTTAATTTGAGATAAACGATTGATCTCTGAGGGATCTGAGTCTATGTCAATCCTCTCTAATCGAAAATAAAGATGATTAATAAAGGTTTCAATTTTTTTGTTTAATCTATTGTTACCTTGTTCTAATAATATTATTTTTGATTCGATATAATTTAAGGTAGTGGTAAGTTCATCCAAATCAGTTTTAACCTCTAATATCGAGTCCAAAATATCTGTAGAGGAATTACGAGGTGCGAGTTGAAGAATTTGTTTTTTAAGCTGTATTACAGTATCTTTTGGTTCTTCTAATCTTATTTTTATCTCATATTCTAGTTCAGCTTTGTTAAGAAGTTCAAAGAAAATAATTCTATCCATGATTAAAGAATTAAAGTTAAAGAGGATAAAATTATATTAAAGGGAGGAAAATGAGGGAAAGAGTCCAAACGATAACTCAAGAGAGTGAGTTTTGAAAAAGACTCAAGAGTTAAAGAAAACTCAAGTGAAAAAGGAGTGTTCAAGAGGACTCGAGAGAGACTCAAGCGTAAAGAACTCAAGTGTTAGAAAGCACTCAAGTATTAAAGATGAGAGGACGAGAGGATCCTACATAATAAAATAAGTAAAATCGTAAACCGATGATTCTAGTAATAAAAACTTTAGTGGGTTTTTATTTACAAAGCCGATAAATAGTTAAGAGCCCACGACACTTTACTTAGTTTGATATAAGTGTTTAAGAGGAGGACTTGAGTGTTAGAGAGGACTCTAGAGGATCCGATAGCAATTTTAGATCTTGCTATGATTTGATGACGCGCATCGTATGTTAAAGTGTGTGAGTGTGTTTAGAATGAGATGAAAGAGTATAAAAAGAGAATAAGCCAAATAAGAGTCAAAAGGGAATACTAGTGCTAGTTTGTTTCAGAATTTTGAAAAGAATGAGTGATATCTAGTTTTGATTTTCCGTTGGGGCGCCAAATTGTCGTGTTACTTATCCCAGAAAATAAAAAATAGGTAACACAAACAAATAAATTTATTTTAAAAAAGACCTAAACATAAATGCTGCTCAGAATGGACTTATAGTAGGTAGTTTTACTGTACTTGACTTGGGCTTGGGACGCGTCGGTGTACAGGCAAGGTAGACTTATGAGGTCCCGCACTGGAGACAGATGACCAGCTTCCGACTTGCAGGGTACTGAAGACCGACGATCGGCTTCCTTGTCGGCTTCAGGTCTTGGGGCGCGACAGTGGACAGGCAAGGTAGTTCTTGAGACAGGCGTTCAGCTGCTTTAGGGCTTGGGGCTCGTCAGTGAGCAGGCAAGGTAGACTTGCAGACCGGCGTTCAGCTACCACGTACCGTTGACTTATAGACTGTCAGTAGTGACGATATACTATATATCTCGTATGAGATCCCGTTCCAGACTGCCGAATGTGGCAGGAAAATCTCCTTTTATAGCCAAAAATCCGCAGTTTTTCCATATCAGTTGTTTTAATAAAATTCTATAATTCTCCCTAGAATTATTTGACTTTAAAATCAAAAATGTCAGTTGCCAGTATTTAAAACAGCCAGTAATAATCAGTAAAAACTTCCTCGAAGAATTCTGAGAGCGTGCTAATTAATTATATAAAAGTAAGATAAGATACTGTTATTTAGTAAACAATCGTAATTATCTCTAAAATACATTATTTGAGCTAATATATTAATAAAATAAAATTAAATTATATAAATCAAAAGAAACCTTCATAGGCCTAGGCCAGTAAGAAAATTATAAGTAGAGGAAAAGTAACTGACAGCTTGACAATTGACGTAATGTCAACAAAGTAAATATTGAGAAAATAATTTTTATTTCAGCGAAATCAATGTTAAAACATCGTTTTAGATCGAATCTAACGCAAGCTAAAATAACTACTGCCAAAGCGCGACGTAGATGTATAAAAATATGCAAGGATAATGAAAATGAATGATGGTATAAAGTGTAAGTACCTATAGTGTCTAAATACTATATTTCCTCACAAGTATAAAGTGTCTGAAACATGAAAATACTATACCCTCCGGTCCACTGTCCATCACCCAGGCCCCTCTTCTCAGGTTTACCTTACATACCGACGACACCGACGCAGGGGGAAAGGAATCATTCTTGAATTGTAAAAACTCCGATTTTAATTCCTTCAACTAGTTTAACGTGGCATACGTTGATTTGAATTCTTCCATATCGGTCTTCACTCGCATAAGATCCTTTAACAACTTTGTACAGTCCAGATGATCCCAAAATCAAAATCAAAATCAAAGCATTTATTTCAAGTAGGCCAATTACAGGCACTTTTGAATTGTCGAAACAAAAATGAACATTTAAAGTAGCTACAGTCCCAGTCACAAGACATAAAAACTGTGAAAGTGCTGTAGTTGCCCATTCCCTAGCGTAGATCTCTATGGAGAAGAACGGGCAAGAAACTCCATGGACACTCTTTTAAATCAAAATATTGTTACAAAATCTTGGTTACATCATTCATGTTGAGATGGTATATTATGTGAGAACAATGTAGCAAGATGTGCACGTTAAAAGTGTCCATAGCTGAACAAAAATAAAATACAACTCAAAAACAAAATAATTAATTCAAATAAACCATGGCGACTAAGAGATGACCAGTCACAACTGACAGCGCCCGTTCACGAACATGACGCATGGATCAGCACCATTTTGAAGGGAGCTAAATGGTCCGACACACGCGCCACCATCAGCGAGACATTTGAGAGAGCATGACATACTCTCAACCGCCAGGGCACATTCTAGTCAAGAACTGCCGTAGGCTTTCAGTGAATGATAGCTTTCTAGTACATAGTACTCACACAATACGGGCTATGCGATTATATAATACTAACCATTTTTATCAGCGATATAATCGCTCAACTTGTAATATGCCTGCTTACATAGTGTGCGTTTAATGCATGTTTTAAATTTCGTCTCATTCAGTTCAAGAATACTTTGTGGAATTTTATTATAGCACCTCAAACAGTACCCCATGAAAGATGAGTCTACTTTAGCGAGTCTAAAGCCTGGCTGAACTAATTGGTCCCTATTTCTAGTACTGTAGTTATGTCTGTCACCTCTTTTACCAAAAAGATGCAAATTTTTTCTGACGTACATTATGTTTTCGTGGATGTATTGACAATGTACCGTCATAATGCCAATATCCTTAAACAGCTCTCTTAGAGAATCGCGCCTACGAAGATTATATATGGCTCTAATGGCTCTTTTCTGCAGAATAAATATAGACTCAATATCTGCAGCTCGTCCCCATAGCAAAATACCGTAAGACATTATACTATGGAAGTAACTAAAATAGACCAGTCTAGCGGTATCTACATCAGTAAATTGACGGATTTTTCTGATGGCATATGCTGCTGAACTTAGCCGCCCCGCAAGAGATGTTAAATGAGAACCCCATTGTAGCCTTGAATCAAGCGTAATCCCCAGGAAAACCGTTTTATCTACGAATTTCTGTTTCTCATTATTCAATAATATATCACAATCACTACCCTTAACATTCGGTAAAGCAAATCTTATGCATTTGGTTTTCTTTTCATTTAATACCAAATTGTTTGCTGTGAACCAATTTTGGACCTGCAGTAGGGCATTATTCACGTCATCTAAATTTTGAGCCCGTCTATTTATCTTAAAAATCAGGGAAGTGTCATCAGCAAATAACACCATATTTTGAGGTTGGTTTTTCAATAAATAGGGTAGATCATTTATGTATACTAGAAAGAGGAAAGGACCCAATATTGAGCCTTGTGGAACCCCCATTTTTATTTTTAAACCCTGTGAGTTAACACCATTTATCTGAACATATTGTTGTCTATCATTTAAATAAGATCTTACCAAACTAAGTGCAAGTATACCCAGTCCGTAATGCTCAAGTTTCATAAGTAATTTGTCGTGGTTTACGCAATCAAACGCTTTGGAGAGGTCACAAAAAATTCCTATAGCGTCTTGGGACTCTTCCCACGCAGTAAATATGTGCTTTAATAAGGTTACACCGGCGTCAGTTGTACAACCACATAATTGGGGGTAATTTTTCCAGCGGGCCACAAAAACTGGAATTATATCTGGTTCTGCAGATTTAAACAGATTGACGATATCACCCAAGTCTCTTTCTTCCTTTCCTTTGTTCTTCCTCAATATTTTACGAGAATCTGTAGGTATGGAATCGAATAACAATGACTTAGACTTCTTAATTTCTTCGCTTGTAAACGATGATTTGCAAACTCGTACCAGGGTTTCTTCATCGATTACCGATACTTTATTTTGAATAAAGGCTAACATTTCGTCAATGACGATATTACACTCGTTACACTTTAGAACATTCATTTTTATTTTTCGAATTCACGCGACCTCTCCGGAAAGATGCGCGCGCGCGACTGAATGCTACATAACGTAATGTCACATAACGGAATGTCACATAACTTAATGTCACATAACGGAATGTCAAACGTATAATTTCACGTAACTTAATGTCACATAACGTAATGTCACATAACGTTATGTCACATTACTTAATGTCACATAACGTTATGTCACGTTACTGAATGTCACATAACGGAATGTCACATAACGGAATGTCACATAACGGAATGTCACATACCGGAATGTCACATAACTTAATGTCACATAACGTAATGTCACATAACGTAATGTCACATAACTTAATGTCACGTAACTGAATGTCACATAACGGAATGTCACATAACGGAATGTCACATAACTTAATGTCACATAACGTATAATTTCACGTTATTTAATGTCACATAACGTAATGTCACATAACTTAATGTCACGTAACTGAATGTCACATAACGGAATGTCACATAACGTTATGTCACGTAACTGAATGTCACATAACGGAATGTCACATAACGGAATGTCACATAACGGAATGTCACATAACGGAATGTCACATAACGGAATGTCACATAACGGAATGTCACATAACTTAATGTCACATAACGTTATGTCACATAACTTAATGTCACATAACGTAATGTCACATAACGTAATGTCACATAAATTAATGTCACGTAACTGAATGTCACATAACGGAATGTCACATAACTTAATGTCACATAACGGAATGTCACATAACGTATAATTTCACGTAACTTAATGTCACATAACGGAATGTCACATAACGGAATGTCACATAACGTAATGTCACATAACTTAATGTCACGTAACGGAATGTCAGATAACGGAATGTCACATAACGTAATGTCACATAACTTAATGTCACATAACGGAATGTCACATAACGTAATGTCACGTAACGTTATGTCACATAACGGAATGTCACATAACGTAATGTCACATAACGTAATGTCACATAACGGAATGTCACATAACTGAATGTCACATAACGTAATGTCACATAACGGAATGTCACATAACTAATATTAATGGGGCCCGCGTAATCCACTCCACTACACAGAAATGGCTTATTGGGTGTAACCCGAGCCGAAGGTAGTTGTCCCATTAATTGTGTTCTAACCTTAGATGCATGTCTCAGACATTTAACACATTCCCTTACATGCTTTTTAACTAAAAGCTTAATTCCTATAATCCAGTATAGTATCCACAGCCCTAATTAATCCCCTACCGAACTCAATGTTTTTATCACCCTGTTCGCCTTATCATATACAGAAAATTATAAGAAATCTCAAGAATACTAGCAGTGTAGGGAATGACGGTTTTTCGACTATAGTGATCAAAGCAGTAAATGAAGATATCTCTCATCACTTAAGCCATATTCTGAATCTTTGCATACAGAGTGAAACATTCCCAAAAGACCTCAAATTGACAATTATTAAACCTATATTT
Source organism: Xestia c-nigrum (assembly GCA_916618015.1). NCBI lineage: Eukaryota > Metazoa > Arthropoda > Insecta > Lepidoptera > Noctuidae > Xestia > Xestia c-nigrum. The sequence goes on along the minus strand of OU745259.1, from coordinate 8,962,215 downwards.
AAAAAAAATGATAAACACTTAATGGAGAACTATAGACCCATAGCACATATCTCGTTATTCTCAAAAGTCTTTAAAAAATATATTTACAGTGAAATAAATAGCTACCTAGACCAAAATGAAATCCTACGTGATGAGCAAAAAGGCTTCAGAAAAAATAAAAACATTAATATGGCGGTTTATGACGCGTAGTATCTTCACAAGTTGACCTGTTTGTAGTATTTATTGTGACATGTCGCAAGCATTCGATTATGTTGACCACAATATTCTACTAAATAAACTCGAGGCTTACGGTATAAGAGGGAACGTCCTTGAGTTGATAAAATCATATGTATCAGACCGCCAACAAGTAACCCAAATATCAAAATTTGATATTAAAACTTAAAGGGAACAAATTTTCTCCTCTGGTCAGCGATATATATCATATGGTGTTCCCCAGGGAAGTGTATTAGGTCCTCCATTGTTTCTACTTTACATTAATGATCTACCAAAAGCAACTAAGGAACCTATGTCATTGTTCGCTGACGACAGTACTGTTACCATAGCACCAAAAAATATGATTAACTACCATTCTGCTACTAATGAGTCATTGAATTCTATAATTACCTGGCTTAATGATAATAATTTGAAAATTAATCTCAGTAAAACAAATATAATGCATTTTAGTCAACGAGAAAAGTTACGCAATATGTCAAAATTTAATTTAGTATATAAAGAAAATATAATACAAGAAGTAGAAACAGCCGGTTTTTGGGATTGATCATTGACAAGCAATTAAATTGGAAAACTCACATTAATGAACTTTGTAAAAAAATTAGCACTGCGTCTTATGCTCTTTATAAGTTGGCGCCGACTGTCGACACAGATACTTTACTTACAGCATATTACGGGCTAGCCGAATCAATATTAAGATTTGGTATAATTTTCTGGGGCAATTCAACTCAGAAGGACAGTGCCTTCAAAGCACAAAAGCGTTGTATACGTGCCATGTTTGGGATGCAAACTACTGACAGTTGCAAGCCAATGTTTATACAGCACAGAATTCTAACACTTCCGTCACTTTATATACTAGAAATATCCCTATTTGTAAAAACGAATCCTAATTTGTTTCCCCTTCTGAATAATAAAACAGATAGAAATAGACGTGAGAAGTATAGACTTTGGGTGCAATCAGTGTCCGCCAAAACAGCATTTCTCAAAAAAAGTGTGATATGCATGGCCCCATTAATATATAATAAAATTCCCAATTCCCTTAAGACGTTGAATATTAATTCTTTCAAAAGAGAACTAAAAAAAAATACTAATTAATAAGGGATACTACAATGTGACGGAGTTTCTGAATGACAAATTTTGAATTTATAATTTGATTTAATAATATATTTTGATTGAATAATTTAATTTGTAATTTTAGTTTTAATGTTATTGTTTTTTTTTTTGTATCGAATGTGATTGTATATTTGAATTGATTGAACTTTGACTACTGTAATTTCTTGACTAATGTGATTTAATTATTGTATCGACTGTAATTATGTATTTGAATTGATTTAATTTTGGTTATTGTGATTTCTTGACTGATGTGATTTTATTATTTATTCATTTGTGACTTTCAATGAAGTAGGTACTTTAAAACTAATTTGTACGCCGAATATGGCAAAACATGTTGAACCAGCAATCTTCAAACCTCGTTCCATCCCTATGTGCATATCCATGTGCATCACATGTTAAACAAATAAATGCTTCTTTATCTTTATCTTTTATCTTTATCCAGTATTTGGACCGTAAGTAGGTTATTACGAATTGCGGACCACCATGCATGGTTTTCTGATGTGCATCGGCAATTAGGAGTCTTGTGAGAAACGACTCTTTCGGTATCAGAATGGGGTGAACTCTGTCATAATTTAATTGGGACATCTCAAGCCGCCCTCCAACTCTTATGATTCCCTTAGAATTCAAAAATATATTTAATGATTTTAGACTCCCCTTTCCCTGATATTTCTGATTATTCAATCCTTCTAATTCATATGCGAACCCTTCTTCTTGACATTTCTTTATACATATCTCTGTTGCCTCTTCCAGTTCTTGCTTACTTAAATGTTTCTGCCCGATTCCTTGCCTTCGTAGTCTTAAAAAACGGCGACAATAAGCTATAACTCGGATCATTCTTGGCAGTGTCGAAAATCTGTTCCAAAAGGTTTCATCCAACGTAGATGTGTGTACCTTGACTTCTTCCAATCGCGTTACCAGATGTTTGGGCCTTTTGTATTCGACATCCGGATCCTTCAGGAAGCTCGGCCCTTCCCACCGTATAGAAGTACCTACAAGTTCTGAAGGAGAAACACCCCGCGAAGCACAATCTGCTGGATTTTGCTTAGTTGACACATGTGCCCAGTGATACGTATCTAATGTGGTTAAAATATCAGAAACTCGATTGGCTACAAAGGTTTTCCAGCGGCATGGATGACAGTTTAACCATGCAAATACTACTTCACTGTCGGTCCATGCATGCCAATCAGTCTTTGGTATACCCATAACTTCACCTACTTCCGCTATTAGTTTAGTGACTAAAACTGCTCCACAGAGTTCCAATCTTGGGATAGACACTTGTTTTATAGGTGCTACTTTTGTTTTGGCTGTTATTAGCGACGTATGAACATTTCCCAAATTATCCACCACCCTAAGGTAAACGACTGCTGCATACGCTAACCTTGATGCGTCTGAAAACCCGTGTAACTCTGACTTCATGATATTTGGACCAGTGTGTAACCATCGAGGAATTTTAATCTGAACCAGAGAAGCTAAGCTGTGATGGTAAGTACTCCATTCTTGTTCTAAATTGCTTGGAATTTCTTGATCCCAATCTAACCCCACTAACCACAATTTTTGTATATATATTTTGGATAATATTATGATAGGCGCTAACCATCCCAGAGGGTCAAACAAACGCGCTATTTCAGAAATATTTTTTCTTTTTGTTACAGGTCCAGTAATCGTCGGGAGTTTTAGAGAGTATTGGAAGAAGTCTTCGCTTGAATTCCATGTAAGTCCCAATATTTTTGTAATATCATCCATTTTTATTCTTAACTCTTCATCAGTAGATCCATTCTTATTTCTTACAATATTTAATAATTCTTTACTATTGCTCATCCACTTTTGCAACTTAAATCCGCCTTTACTCAAAGTATCATTCATTTCTGTGAAGATTGTGATGCCTTTTTCTATGTTTTCAGCTCCAGTCATCAAATCGTCCATGTAAAAGTCATTTAAAATTATCTTCTTTATTTCAGGACGATCTTCACACTCGTCATATGCCACTTGGTGAAGTGCACGAACTGCCAAATACGGTGCTGATGCAGTACCGAATGTCACCGTTTTCAGCTCGTACTCTTCTATTTTATTTTCAGGACTATCCCTCCAAAGTATGCGTTGAAATAGCGCGGTCCACCAAAACTTGTCGATACATTTTAATGATATCGGCAACTAAACACATCTGGTAGGATCTCCAACGCATTATAATATGCCGTAGTTCTGCCTGCAAGGTGGGCCCTATCAATAAATTGTCGTTAAGTGACATCCCATTTGAACCTTTACAGGAGGTATCGAATACGACTCGCACGTTGGTAGTATCCTTATCCGCGCGGACGACGGCGTGGTGTGGTAAGTATATGGCTTCTTGAATTTTCATTTTATCTTGTGATACCTTTTCCATGTGTTGTAATTCTAAATATTCATGTATAACTTTTTTGTAATCTAGTTTTAATTGATTATCCCTTCCTAATTTTAATTCTAAGCTTTTAAATCTTTTTTCAGCTATACTCTTTGACTCGCCAAACTTGCCAACCAGCTTTGCATCTCACAACGGCAATCTTACGATATATCTGCCATCATCATTCCGCAATGTAGAAGTCGTAAACAATTGTTGACGTTGTTAATAGACTATAGCTTAAATTGGAAAGCACATATAGAAATGATGTGTAAAAAACTCAGTTCATCTGCATATGTCTTATATAAATTATCCTCCATAGTAGATACCAAAACACTCCTTACGGCTTACTACGGCATAGTTGAATCTCACTTGCGCTACGGCATCATTTTCTGGGGGAACTCAACTGATAGAGACGTAGCATTTAAGGCCCAAAAAAGATGTCTGCGAGCATTGTTCAAACTTAAAACTACAGACAGTTGCAAGCCTTATTTTAAGCAATACGGTATCTTGACCCTTCCTGGTATTTATATTTTTGAAGTAGCTATGTTTGTACAGCAAAATCCGAATCGTTTTCAACGCCTTGCTGATGTATTCCCAAGGAATAGGCGTGACAATAGCAAACTTTGTCAAGTAACATGTCAAACCACTTTAATGCGCAAAAGTATTTACTGCATGGCCCCTATTATTTTCAATAAATTGCCAAGTGGCTGGAGGGATTTAAATACGGTAATGTTTAGAAGTAGACTACGTAAATTTTTGACAGATAAAGTGTACTATAGCATAAATGAGTTTCTAACAGAGAAAAATATATTTGTTGACTAGTTTAATATTGATATTTTCTTAATTTAATAATGTTGATTAATGTTGACGTTGATTTTAATTTTGTGTAATAAAATAATTTTGTAATTTAATTATAATTGTAATGAAAATGATAATTAATTGATGTAATGAAAATGATTATTTATTTATTTAATGTTAACTGTAATGATAATTATAATAAGTTACTAACTGATCTATTGAGTGATAATTGTAATAATAACATTAAAATCGATCTGGTATTTGAAAATAATGTAAGTTCATGTTGCATAAAATAATGTAGCTAAATGTTTGCATGCCGAATGGTAAAATATGGCTGAGCTTTGATATGTATAACAACGATTGTATACCCATATTTGCAAAATAAAAATTCTATTCTATTCTATTCTATTCTATTCTATTCTATTGTTCACATTTGACTTCATCCTCCGTGAGCATCTTTTTTGCAGATGGTTCCGCCTCTAACTCCCAAAATTTTCTTAGCAGATCATCATCTGGGACACTCGAAGGCATCACGGTTATATGTGAGTGGATATTAGGACCATTGTCCACTTCGACTGCCCCCGACAATATTCAGCCTAAAGCCCTGCGCTAAGAGCGTCCTGCTTGAGTTCTTCTTTACCCCGTCCCGAATAACCTGGCTGTATATATCAGCACCCAATAACATATCAATTTTATTAGGCCTGAAATATTCCGGATCTGCTAACTCGGTATCGGTTAAGTCTACCCATTCTACCTTGGAATCATTCTACCTTGGTCTTCTTCCAGGTCATCCCAGTCTTCTTCCAGGTCTTCTTCCCGGACTTCCTCCAGGTCTTCCCGGTCTTCTTCCAGGTCTTCCAGGTCTTCCCGTTCTTCCCGGTCTTCGTCCAGGTCTTCCCGGTCTTCTTCTCGGTCTTCCCGGTCTGCTTTCCGGTCTTCCCGGTCTTCCCGGTCTTCTTCCAGGTCTTCCCGGTCTTCTTCCAGGTCATCTTCCCGGACTTCTTCCATGTCTTCCCGGTCTTCTTCAAGGTTTTCTCGGCCTTCTTCCAGGTTTTCTCGGTCATCTTCCTGGTCTTCCCGGTCTTCTAGGTCTTCTTCTAGGTTTTCCCGGCCTTCTTCCAGGTCTACCCGGTCTTCTTCCCGGTCTGCTTTCCGGTCTTCCCGGTCTTCTTCCCGGTCTTCTTCCAGGTCTGCCCGGTCTTCTTCCAGGTCTTCCAAGTCTTCTTCCCGGTCTTCTTCAAGGTCTTTCAGGTCGTCTTCCTGGTCTTCCCGGCTTTCTTCCAGGTCTTCCCGGTCTTCTTCCAGGTCTTCCCGGTCTTCTTCTAGGACTTCCCGGTCTTCTTCCAGGTCTTCCCGGTCTTCTTCCAGGTCTTCTTCCCGGACTTCTTCCAGGTCTTCCCGGTCTTCTTCAAGGTTTTCTCGGTCTTCTTCCAGGTTTTCTCGGTCTTCTTCCAGGTCCTCCCGGTCTTCTAGGTCTTCTTCTAGGTTTTCCCGGCCTTCTTCCAGGTCTACCCGGTCTTCTTCCCGGTCTGCTTTCCGGTCTTCCCGGTCTTCTTCCCGGTCTTCTTCCAAGTCTGCCCGGTCTTCTTCCAGGTCTTCCATGCCTTCTTCCCGGTCTTCTTCAAGGTCTGTCAGGTCTTCTTCCAGGTCTTCCCGGCTTTCTTCCAGGTCTTCCCGGTCTTCTTCCAGGTCTTCCCGGTCTTCCTCTAGGACTTCCCGGTCTTCTTCCAGGTCTTCCCGGTCTTCTTCCTGGTCTTCCCGGTCTTCTTCCATGTCTTCCCGGTCTTCTTCCAGGTCTTCTTCCCGGTCTTCTTCCAGGTCTGCCCGGTCTTCTTCCAGGTCTTACCGGACTTCTTCCAGGTCTTCCCGGTCTTCTTCCAGGTCTACCAGGTCTTCTTCCCGGACTTCTTCCAGGTCTGCCCGGTCTTTTTCCAGGTCTTCCTGGTCTTCTTTGTCTTCCCGGTCTTCTTCCAGGTCTGCCCGGTCTCCTTCACGGTCTTTGTCCAGGTCTTGCTTTCCGGTCTTCCCGGTCTTCTTCCAAGTCTTTCGGGTCTTCTTCCAGGTCTTCCCGGTCTTCTTCCAGGTCTTCCTGGTCTTCTTCCAGGTCTTCCCGGTCTTCCCGGTCTTCTTCCAGGTCTTCCCAGCCTTCTTCCAGGTCTTCCCGGTCTTCTTCCAGGTCTTCCCGGTCTTCTTCCAGGTCTTCCCGGTCTACTTCCAGGTCTTCTTCCAGGTCTTCCCGGTCTTCTTCCAGAACTTCCCGGTCTTCTTCCAGGTCTGCCCGGTCTTATTCCAGAACATGGAATAGATAAATCCGGGGACAGTAAAGACACGAATAACTATAGGCCCGTATCTGTGTTGCCAGTTTTCAGCAAGGTGTTTGAAAAGATAATGCTCAATCAAATACTTCACCATTTTAACACCAATAAAATATTACACGAGCAACAGTATGGTTTCACCAAAGGACGTTGTACAACTGACGCCGGTGTCACTTTATTAAAACACATATTTACTGCATGGGAAGAGGCACAAGCTGCCATCGGAATATTCTGTGACCTTTCGAAGGCATTTGATTGCGTAAATCACGAAACCTTGATCTTGAAACTTGAGCATTACGGTTTAGGTAAACTTGCGCTCAGTTTAGTTAAATCGTATTTGAGTGATAGACAGCAGCAGGTACAAATAAATGGTGTCAATTCAATGGGTTTAAAAGTAGAAATGGGTGTACCACAAGGTTCGATATTGGGTCCCTTCCTCTTTTTAGTTTATATTAATGACTTACCCCATTTATTTAACAATCGCCCGCAAATGGTGTTGTTTGCAGACGATACCTCTTTAATATTTAGGATAAACAGACGTGCCACTAATTTTGACGACGAAAATAACGCCCTACTGCAGGTTCATAATTGGTTTACTGTAAATAATTTAGTCCTAAATGGGAAAAAAACTAAGTGCATCAGATTTGCTCTTCCAAATGTCAAAAGTAGTGATTGTGACATAGTATTAAATCAAGAGAAACTAGAATTTGTCGATAAAACGATTTTCTTGGGGATCGCGCTCGATTCAAGGTTACAATGGGGCCCTCATTTAACATCTCTTGCAAGACGCCTAAGCTCAGCAGCTGTTAGATAAATCCGTCAACTTACCGATGTTGATACCGCGAGGATAGTTTATTTTAGTTATTTTCATAGTATTATGTCATACGGTATTTTACTATGGGGACGGACTGCAGACATCGAGTCTATATTTATTCTGCAGAAAAGAGCCATCAGAGCCATATATGATTTACGTAGACGCGATTCTCTAAGAGAGCTGTTTAAGGAAATTAATATCATGACAGTACCTTGTCAATACATCTATGAAAACATCATGTACGTTAGGAAAAATCTGCATTTATTCAGTAAAAGAGGTGACAGACAACACTATAATACTAGAAATAGGGACGAACTAGTTCAGCCAGGTTTCAGGCTTGCTAAAGTAGATTCCTCTTTCATGGGGTACTGTTTAAAATCCTACTAATATTATAAATGCGAAAGTTTGTAAGTATGGATGTATGTATGGATGTTTGTTACTCTTTCACGCAAAAACTACTGAACGGATTTGGATGAAATTTTGCACACAGATGGTTTATAACCTGGATTAACACATAGGATACTTTTTATCCCGGTAGTAAGATCCCGTGGGACAATTTCAAACATCACGCGGGCGAAGCCGCTGGCAAAAGCTAGTGTTACAATAAAATACCTCCCCACATTCTACAACTGAATGAGACGAAATTTAAATCTTGTGTAAAACGCACACTATGTAGTCAAGCATATTATAAGTTGGGGGATTACATTGATGATAAAAATGCTTGGCTCAATGCCGGTCCTGCTCCACAACCATAGGAGCAAACTAACTGATTCCCAGTCAAGTTATTGTGGAAGCTGCAGAAGATTGTAAAAATATCCTTGCATTGTATAGATTCCATCTCTTAATATTATATAATTGCATACCACATGTGTGAGTTCTATGTATTGTAATGCCACCATTTTACATTTAGTTATCTTTTTTTTAACTTGAATATGCCCTGGCGGCTGAGAGAATGTCATGCTCACTCAAATGTCTCGGTGATGGTGGCGGGTGTGTTGGGTCATTTAATTCCCTTCAATATGGTCGAGTTGAATGGCGCTGATACATGCGTCATGTTCGTGAACGGGCGCTGTCAATTGAGACTGATCAACTCTCAGCTGCCACGGTTAATTTTAATTAATTTATTTTTTAAGTTGATTTAATATTTTCTCTGGACGCTCTTAATTTGCACGTCTTTCTACATCGTTCTCACATATATGTATAATCACAACATGAATGATGTAACCAAGATTTTGTAACAATGTTTTGATTGAAAAGAGTGTCCATGGAGTTTCTTGCCCGTTCTTCTCCATAGAGATCTACGCTAGGGAATGGGCAACTACAGTACTTTCTCAAGTTATTATGCCTTGTGACTGTGACTGTAGCTTTGATTTAGTTTTGTATTTTTGACATTCAAAAGTGCCGTAATGGTCTAATTGAAATAAATTATTTGAGTTTGAGTTTGAGTTTGAGTTCATGCTGATTTCTTCACAATGTTTTCCTTAACCGCTTTGAGAGCAGTGGTGATGAAATAAATCACACAAAGTAATGCGCCTGACTGGGTTCGAACCCACGACTTACTTTTCGTATTCATTTTAAAATTCCATCCTTCCACGACATAGCTTACCATAGTTACACCACATTTTCACCATTTTTTCTTTTAGCCAAAATTTTTCAAAATAATGTTGAATCTGTTCAAGTTCTATTCGATCATCTTCTAGTACCTATTTCGTCTCTCAAAAATATGATGAGATTAATGCTAAAATGAATCACCTGGAAATAGAACGGAAAGCCGAAATAAGTTATATAAACCAGCTTGAAGACAAAGTAGAAAACTTGGAGCGAATGCTTTGTCTCACTAAAATGGAAGTGAGGAACATACCAAAGAAAGAACGCGAAAATAAAGAAGATCTTCGTCAGATTATTGCGGAGACAGCAAGTGTTCTTCAAGTTCCACTCGAGCGACAGGATATTAAAGATATCTTCCGCGTGTATAAAAAGGATGGAACCCCATCCTCTATTATTGTCGATTTTGGCTCGGTCACTATAAAAGAAAATATGCTAGATAAAGTTCGCCAGTACAACCGCAACAATAACCAACACAAATTGAACACCACTCATATTAAACTAAAAGGTGAGACTAAACCAATATATATATCCGAGTGCCTGACACAAAAATCACAGCGCTTATTTTACCTGGCTCGCAAATTTGCTACCGACAATGGCTTTAAGTTCTGCTGGACTTCACATGGGAAAGTTTTCCTGCGTCAAATTGAAGGAATGAAACAAATACTTGTAAAAAGTGAAGCCGACCTCAAGATAAACCTATCACAATGACTAGACAAAGCTGAATGCTATTCTATTAACTGTCTATTAATTTTATTTTTCTCATATCTGCAGCTATATTTTGTTCTTAGAATGTATACACACAACACAATTAAACACATAAAACACCTGTTAGTACACTACCAAAAAAATAACACAAAACACAAAAATATTCTACAACTACACTCGGTACTACAAACGACAATCTACATCTACTCACACACATCTGGGTTTTGATTGATACTGGTAAAGACTGAAGTTTTGCCCGACTATCTAAAAGGATATAGATCAAAAGTAGAGAAACTAACTGGCAGCAATAAAATAGAATCGACTTTAAATGGCTAATACAAATAGCAATATCTCACATATAGACCACATCACAATCGCAACATCTCACCATTGCGATACAGACACCTGTAACGCAGTTATTGGAAATTCTAATGCGAGAAGCATTAAAGTAATAACGCAGAACATTCGGAGCATTTATAAAAACTTGGATGGCTTTCGGGCACAATTAGCTAGACTAACATTCGAAGTAGATATCATAATTCTAACGGAGTGTTGGCTTAGTAAAGATAAATCAATCCCCACCATAGAAAATTATGTCACTCATTCTTCAAAAAAATGTCTCAATCAAAATGACGGGATTGTAATTTACACAAAGGATCACATTCAATGTACGGTTGAAGAACCAGATACAGAGGGTGCTAATTTCCTCTTATTAAAGGTAGGCACAAACATATGTATACTAGCAGCCTATAGGTCTCCCTCAATCTACCGTATTGATGGCTTTCTAAACTCCCTTGAAAACGTTATTAGTAAAATAAAAAGAAAAACGATTATTCTCACTGGAGACATGAATATAGACATAAAAGCGAACAACTCAGACAGAAATAGTGCATCCTACCTCAACTTAACCGCAGAACTGGGCCTCCTGCCTGGTCATACATACCCAACAAGACTACACAACTGTCTTGATCACCTCATGATAAATGCCTCAAATGATTCGACCGTGGTGGTGATGGATTCCACTGTAACCGACCACGCCTCTGTACTATTATGCTTAAATAAGGAGCCATGTAAAACTAATAAGATTAGATCAACTACAAAATTAAATATCGAAGCTACGGTTGAACACTTAAAAAATACCGATTTCTCATTTATAACAAAAGACGCCGATGCAAATGAGGCGACTACACTTTTTGTAGATTGTTTGATGACTGCAATTTCACTACACACAAAAGTTATTACTGTGCCCAACCGTAAGTTAATCATCAAGCCTTGGATAACTCCAGGCTTATTACGGTGCATTAGACATAGGGATAATCTTCATAAAGATGTTTTAAAAAACCCAACAAATACCACAATGGAGATGTCTTATAAACGATACCGTAACCACTGCAATCTACTACTTAGAAAGTTGAGAACACATCATGAAAAATCTGCTTTAAAATCTTCACAAACAAGCAAGGAAACATGGAGCATAATCAAATCCATTACAAACCAAAATGAAAAAAAAACAGTAGCGACTGAATTACTGCCTGTTACAAGGGATGCATCGAAAGAAATTGAGACCATAAATAAGTATTTTTCTGGTATAGGTAAAGAACTTGCTGATACTATCACCCAAAACCGAAGATCCCAACCCGCACCATATAAATTCAACTCACTGCCAACACATAATTCGATTGTTTTACTCTCCCCTGACGAGGCGGAAGTCGAATCTGTAGTTAACAATCTAAAAACAGACTGCGCTGCAGGGTGGGACTCTATCTCAGCAATGTTACTTAAAGCGGGCAAATCAATTTTTATACCCCAGATCACAAAACTCATTGGGATCTGCTTTGAGCAGGGAGTCTTCCCCAATGTCTTTAAGAAATCTCTTATCACGCCAGTTCACAAGGGTGGGTACCGTGACGAAGTCAAGAATTACAGACCCATATCAGTCTTACCGACACTGTCAAAAATACTCGAAAAGATATTGAATACTAGACTCGTTAGTTTTTTAGATAAAAACAATATACTTTCTGAAGGTCAGTTCGGTTTTAGGTCTGGGAAAAGCACAGAAGAGGCGGTTGGTCAACCAGTTAATCACGTTGTTGCAAAGGTCGATGATAAACAGAAATGCATAGGAGTTTTTCTCGACCTGGCGAAGGCCTTTGACACCGTCTCTATTCCCACTCTTGTGGCTAAACTAGACCACATAGGAATCCGGGGAGAAGCTCTCAGTATATTCTCGGAGTTTCTGACCGATAGGACACAAAGGGTAAAGATAGGTGGAATCGTCAGTAGCGAAGAAAACGTTACCTGTGGTGTGCCGCAGGGCAGTGCCCTCTCCCCGAGTCTCTTCCTGGTGTATGTAAACGATCTGTGTCAGCAACAACTTTTTAAAGGTAGAATATTTAGCTACGCTGATGACACCGCGCTCATATTTCACGGAGAGACTTGGGAGGAGGCGCAGCGTGTAGCTGAGCTGGGACTCTGTAAAGTCAGTAACTGGCTGGAAGAAAACCTACTTACCCTTAACATTGCCAAAACTTCATACCTGCAGTTCAGGTTTGCCAATACCACGCCAGTAGCAGTAACCCTTAAGGTACATTCCTGCGATTTTCCTGGAAATGGGCTCCAGTGCTCATGCCTCACTATATCACAAACAACAAACATGAAATACTTAGGTGTGGTACTGGACGAAAAATTGAGTTGGCGGCCCCAAGTCGAATTAACTGCCTCTAGAGTGAGGAAACTTATTTGGGCATTTAAGAAACTTCGACTTGTGGCTGATTTTGATCTTCTTCGCACTCTATACTTCTCTTTAGCCCAATCCATTATTGGTTACTGTATTACGGTGTGGGGAGGAGCCTGTAAAACAATTATGATCCGCCTTGAAAGAGCCCAAAGATCATTGCTCAAAGTCATGACCTTCAAACCATACCGCTTCCCGACTGTAACTTTATACAAAAATTGCACAGTGCTTACAGTAAGACAGCTATATGTTCTCAACACCACATTGAAGCAACACATAATCACACCTATAAACAACAGTTGCAAAAGTAAACGAACAGTCACTAATGTTTGTAAATATGTGAAATGTAAGACTGCCTCAGCTAGAAGGCAACATCTTTTTCTTGCTACGCATATCTATAATAAGATAAACAAGACCCTAATTATTAACACATTTCCTAAAAATGAAATTAAAAAGAAAATAAACACCTTTCTACAAACACTAGATTACATACATACAGAAAACTTAATAACATAAACCCGGCAATTACCATTATTAACATGCACGATAAATATATAAATACCACGACACACCCGACACTCACACACACGCATACATACAGACCCACGCACACACACACACACACAAACACACACACACACACACTTACATACAGACCCACACACAAACCCATATGTCACAAGCAGATATAGTATAATGTAAAATTGTTTAAATCTTATTGCATAATTTCTGTGTAAAATTACTGGGAGAAGACACTGATTCCTGTAACACAGGTTACAACCTAGGGCAGGAGTCAGGGTTTCCATATAATAATGTAACACACTTTTATGTCAATAAAGATTATTATTATTATTATTCCCTTTATTTAATTATGCAACAAATTTTTTACATTTATAAATATTGATATAAAATATAAATAAAAAAACATTTAAAAATATAAAAAATTGTAGCCCACCGGTATCGGGAACAGGGTCCAAGCTACCGGCGGTCAGGGCTCCAGAGAGAGGAACCTCCTAACGATACGGGCCGTGTCCAGGAGTACCGCTTTCTGAATCAAGCCCTTGATCCAGCTGCCTAACGAGAGCCTCCTCAGGTGTTGGTCGAGGCTCTTGGCAATTAAGCCATGCGCTGACACTACTATCGGCACAATGATTGCTGAGTCCACTTCCCACATGTCGACAACCTCGCGAGCCAAGTCAAGATACTTTATTTGTTTATCTTTCTCAGCTTTCACGAGGTTCTCATCATGCGGGACCGTTATGTCAACAATCATTGCGCGCCGCTCTGATCGATCCATCACCACTATATCAGGTCTATTAGCTATAACAGTCCTGTCAGTGATGATGGATTGATCCCAGTACAGTGTGATACTGCCATTAACGAGAACTGGGTCGGGCACATACCTATAGTAGGGCACTTCCGATTCCACAAGATTGTATTTTAGAGCAAGTTGCTGATGGATAATCCTGGCTACAAGGTTGTGTCTATGCAAGTACTCTCCGTTAGCTAGACGAGAACATCCGGAGATAATGTGACGGATTGATTCGCCTGGACGGTGGCATGCCCGACATATGTCAACCGTACCGTCCTTCACAATAAATCTCCGGTAGTTATTCGTCATCATAACTTCATCCATAATTGCACAGACAAAACCTTCGGTTTCTCCGAAGAGGTCCCCAGATCGTAGCCAGGACACGGACGCTTGAAAATCTACATCGGGCACATGAAGAGCCCGGTAAAAGCGCCCGTGAAGCTCCTTGCTCTGCCATTCTTTCCTGCGGTCATCAGTAGTAAATACTACAGGTATGCGCCAGTTCTCTTTAGCCAAGGAGAGCGGGGTGAGGCCCTTGTCCATCGCGACCACATCTCGATGCATCCCCACGTCGGCTGCTAGGAAATATTCCCTGAGACTGCATATCTCACGATTGTGGAGAGTCTTAGCGTTTAAAAAGCCTCGACCCCCACACTTCCGCGGGATATACAGTCTCATTACCGAAGAACGCGGGTGATGCATTCGATATGCCGTCAACAATTTACGGACCTTCGTATCCAGGGCGTCTAGTTCTGTTTGAGTCCATTTGAGTATGCCGAAAGAGTACATCAAAACCGGCATGACCCAACCGTTGAAGGCACGCACCTTATTTCCGCCCGATAGAAGACTATTAAATACTTTTTTCAGGCGGCCAAAGAAGCGCTCCTTCAACGATTGCTTCATGTCAGCCACACCGATGCCCAGCGCTTCCGACATACCCAAATACTTATAGGTTTCGGTTGCTGAGAGGGATCTAAGATTTATGGAATCTGAGAGCTGGGTTCCCACAGACTCCACAATCCCCCCTCGCTTTACATGCATGACCGCACATTTGTCCACACCAAATTCCATCCTGATGGCGCTACTGAAGGTTTCAGTTACCTTCAGTAGCTCCATCAGTTGCAAATCGTTGGGGGCAAAGAGTTTCAAGTCATCCATGTAAAGGAGGTGAGATATAACCCGACCATCTTTCCGCAACCGATAGCCTAGACCTGAATCCTCCAGCAGTGTGCTCAGAGGATTTAAGGCTAAGCAGAACCAAAGTGGACTCAAACTATCGCCCTGAAATATACCTCGCTCTATCCTTATCGGCTCGCTATTCCTCTGAATTTGCCGACATCCTGGATAGCGAAGGACTGTCCTCCATTGCCCCATACACGACATTAGGAAAGTGCGCAGAGTTACATCAACTTTATACAACTCTAGCACCCTCCTAAGCCATGTATGTGGCACCGAATCGTAGGCCTTCTTATAGTCTATCCAGCATGTCGACAGATCCTTTCGGGAACGGCGAACCTGTTGGCTTATGGCCATATCAATGAGGAGTAGCTCCTTAGTACCGCGGGACCCGTTCCTACATCCATTCTGAGAAGCTGACATAACAGAATTTTCGTCAATATGTTTAGTGATTTTAGCTCCCAAAATAGATGTAAGAACTTTATAGACCGTCGGGAGACAGGTAATCGGTCTATAATTTTTGGGTTCCGCAGTACTACCCGATTTATGGAGCAGATGGGTTATACCTGTTAACAGGAACTCTGGCAGCGACCCCGACTCTAAGGCTGACTGGAACAGGGTCGCCAGGCGAGCGTGCGACCTTGTGAACCATTTTATCCAGAAATTGTGCAGCCCATCCGGCCCTGGAGATTTCCAATTAGGCAACGGACGGACTGCACAAGCTACGTCTTGGGGGCTGATAGTAATTGCCCCCATTTCTGGTACTGGATCGCACGCTAGCTCAACCACCCGAGTCCATTCACCCTCAGCATGGCTGACAGGCACCGACCAGATGCTGCGCCAGAATGAACACATTGCATCATCATCTGGCAGGCGCGTGTCAGTTATATTATTATTATTAGTACAATTTCACTCTTTATGTAATTCCAAACTGATAATATTTCCTCTTCTGGTAAATATGCTAGACTACTTCAGAGTAAAACTATAGTTTTGTTACTTTTATCCTTAAATATACCCATATATTTGCTTTGCTTTGCGTTTCAAACTATTGTAATAATGGATGTGACAACCTTTTATTTCGTGAACAGTGTTAATCTCTCCAAGTCTTCCCGGTCTTCTTCCAGCCCTTCTTCCCGGCTTTCTTCCAGGTCTTCCCTGTCTTCTTCCCAGTCTTCTTCCAGGTCTTCCCGGTCTTCGTCCAGGTCTTCTGCCCGGACTTCTTCCAGGTCTTCCCGGTCTTCTTCCAGGTCTGCCCAGTCTTCTTCCAGGTCTTCCGGCCTTCTTCCAGGTCTACCCGGTCTTGTTCTAGGTCTTGCCGGTCTTCGTCCAGGTCTTTCCGGTTTTCTAGGTCTTCCCGGTCTTTTTTCAGGTCTTCCCGGCCTTCTTCTAGGTCTTCCCGGTCTTCTTCCAGGTCGTTCCGGTCTTCTTTCCGGTCTTCTTCCAGGTCATCCCGGTCTTCTTCCAGGTCTTCTTCCCGGACTTCCTCCAGGTCTTCCCGGTCTTCTTCCAGGTCTTCCCGTTCTTCCCGGTCTTCGTCCAGGTCTTCCCGGTCTTCTTCCAGGTTTACCCGGTCTTCTTCCAGGTTTTCTCGGTCTTCTTCTAGGTCCCTGGTCTTCTTCCAGGTCTTTCCGGTCTTCGTCCAGGTCTTCTTTCCGGTCTTCTTCCCGGTCTTTGTCCATGTCTTCCCGGTCTTAGTCCATGTCTTCCCGGTCTTCTTCCCGGTCTGCTTTCCGGTCTTCTTCCTGGTCTTTCCGTACTTCTTCCAGGTCTTCCCGGTCTTCTTCCAGGTCTGCCAGGTCTTTTTCCAGGTCTTCCCGGTCTTCTTTGTCTTCCCGGTCTTCTTCCAGGTCTTCTTCCCGGACTTCTTTCAGGTCTTCCCGGTCTTCTTCCCGGACTTCTTCCAGGTCTTCCCGGTCTTCTTCCAGTTCTTCCAGGTCTTCTTCCCGGACTTCTTCCAGGTCTTCCCGGTCTTCTTCCAGGTTTTCTCGGTCTTCTTCCAGGTTTTCTCTGTCTTCTTCCAGGTTTTCTCGGTCTTCTTCCAGGTCTTCCCGGTCTTCTTCTAGGTTTTCCCGGTCTTCTTCTAGGTCTTCCCGGTCTTCCTGGTCTTCTTCCACGACTTCCTGGACTTCTTCCTGGTCTTCCAGGTCTTCCCGGTCTTCCTGGTCTTCTTCCAGGACTTCCTGGACTTCTTCCAGGTCTTCCCGGTCTTCTTCTAGGTTTTCTCGGTCTTCTTCCAGGATTTCTCGGTCTTCTTCCAGGTCTTCCCGGTCTTCTAGGTCTTCTTCTAGGTTTTCCCGGTCTTCTTCCAGGTCTTCCTGGTCTTCCCGGCCTTCTACCAGGTCTTCCCGGTCTTCCTCCAGGTCTGCCCGGTCTTCTTCCAGGTCTTCCGGCCTTCTTCCAGGTCTACCCGGTCTTGTTCTAGGTCTTGCCGGTCTTCGTCCAGGTCTTCCCGGTCTCCTTCCTGGTCTTCCCGGTCTTCTTCCAGGTCTTTCCGGCCTTCTTCCAGAACATGCTGATTTCTTCACAATGTTTTCCTTAACCGCTTTGAGAGCAGTGGTGATGAAATGAATCACACAAAGTAATGCGCCTGACTGGGTTCGAACCCACGACTTACTTTTCGTATTCATTTTAAAATTCCATCCTTCCACGACATAGCTTACCATAGTTACACCACATTTTCACCATTTTTTCTTTTAGCCAAAATTTTTCAAAATAATGTTGAAACTGTTCAAGTTCTATTCGATCATCTTCTAGTACAATTTCACTCTTTATGTAAATGTGCTAGACTACTGCAGAGTAAAACTATAATTTTGTTACTTTTATCCTTAAATAATTATACCCATTTGCTTTGCTTTGCGTTTCAAACTATTGTATGGATGTGACAACCTTATATTTCGTGAACAGTGTTAATCTCTCTGAGCGCTGCAATTATTCCCTCTTCAAAATCTATCATTATTTTCTGTGGCTTCCAATCATTTAATTGTGCTTTAATTAAATTAAATAATATAATATACGCTTCCTTGTTTTGATGTGTCATAAAGGCATAAATCATTGGTATAATATTTGTATTATTAATGTCACTTCCAACACCGCCATGAATGGTAAATAATTGACGGAACGGCGTTGGGCAAGTTTTAAACGTACCGTCCATAAAATGTTACGGTCTTAATATACTGTCTTACATGTTGCGAACAGAATATTATGATACGCATGTTACCATTTTTGTACTCCGCCAGTAAAAATGAATTGAATTGATGTGACACTTCCACTTTCTCTGTATTTCTAGTGGAAGTTTATTTTCACATCGGCTTTTTCATTCCTGCTTTTGTAAATAGCAGATTTTTATTTTTAAAAGATGGCACTGGCTTTTTAGCACCCATATTATAACCCTTCTCATTAATATGTTGCAATGCTTTATTAAAAACTTTTGGTGCTGGTTCTCTACCATCCACGGCTTCTAAACAAGCCTCATTGATAATTATATCAATAGTATTTTGTACATCATCGGGCTGACAGTTAATGATATGAGGTTTTAATTTTAGCATTGTCTCATCCTTAAAATAAAACAAAATTAATAGAAAAAGCATTCTCAGGACAAGATTTTATTTAAACGCACAAAAAAAAAGAAAATCACGAAACCGTTAGTGTGTGTCAAATTAGGCTTAAACAAACATGTGAAGTTTAATAAAAGATTTTAAAAATAGCTGGAATATCGCTTTTTGACAAATAAGAGCGAGGCCACACGATGCGTTGGCGGTGCGGTGCGACGACGGAGCGGCGTGGCGCCGCAAACGTCATCCTACATACAAATCACTACCCCACTAGTGCGTTGCGCCATACAATCACTGTTGTGCATTGCCATTTTGACAGTGATTGTACGACGCTGCGACGACGCAACGCAGCGCAACGCATCGTGTGGCCTCGCTCTTATCGATAGCTATATGACTGCGTTGCGTTCGAATGAAATCGTCATAAGATGTAACTTAGACATAAATTCTAAACTCGATAGTCATATTTTATCGGAAAAAAGCGATTAGGTGTGTAGGACAAATATTACTTACAGTAGACAATGTAATTGAGCCAACACACTTTTCATTAAATAAATAAAATAAATAAATAAATTCATTTAATTCAGATTTCACAATATCCATATAAGTACAATCATAATAATCCACAAACACAAAATTATATTAAATCACAATGTTAGTAAAAATACAGAACTTACTTAGCTACGTTAGTATTTAGGCTTAAATGTAGGTTGCTCCAAAACTTATGAAACCGACTGTCCAGTCTGTCACTAAACATTGCCAGAATGCTGTTCGGGCTGGCGCGGACTCTGCAGCGCAAGGCGGCGCACCGCTTGCGCAAGATGGCATGGAAACCGTCTACCTGACACATGCCATCCACGTCGACCATTGACGTCGATGACTTCGTTATTATTTATAAGTGGCCAGTACATTTCCTCACCAAAGAGGTTTCATTTCATTCTACCATCAGATCTGATGATGAAGCCAAGAGTCACGGAACTCCATAAAAAGTGAAAAATAAAAACTTAAAAAAAAAAAAAAAAACCGACTTCAAAAAAAAAAACATAAAAGTGAAAAATAACTTAAGCTTCTGAAGTCGGTGACAAAAAAACTAAAGCAATCAAACAAAGGTCACCGACTTCAGAAGCTTAAGTTATTTTTCACTTTTTTGTTTTTTTTTGAAGTCGGTTTTATTTTTTGCAAAAAAGTTTTTGTTTTTGACTTTTTAGTGGTTCACATGCGCTTGATAAACATGGAAAGTGCATACCGTTACAATTACAACAAGCCCAAACACGACTAGGACACATTGGTGTCGATTCTGTTGTGCACATACTAAACTTAATTTAGGCTATTACTATCCTTTACTCACTAATAAAACGAGAAAAAGACGGACGTAATTTAGAGCTGTCAAATTTAATTCGAACTAATATTTCCATACAAATGAAGGGTGCACGTAAAAACATGTCGACTAAAAACACGGTGAAGCGCAAGGCATAAATTAGTTTGACATCTCTAACTTAGTTCATAGCTATAACCGTCCTTTTCTCGCACTGCCTTTTAGTAAAAGATAGCAATAATCTAAATTAAGTTTAGTTTGTGCACAACAGAATCGACACCATTGTCTCATTATGGAGTTTCGTGCCTCTTGGCTTCATCATCAGATCTGATGGTAGAATGGTTCTTATCGAACGCAAATGCTTCACTTGTTGTAGAAAATACCAAAATCGCAACACGTTTTCATATAAAATTTGTTGCAGGAAAACCTTTTATTCCCACGGAGAAATGAAATACAAAGCAGGCGTGGCTGCTATCGGCCGATTAGTATATTAAAAAGAAATCCTTTATTTATGTAAAAAATATGGTCACCTCATAATATTAATGGATGTTTGTATGGGAAAATTTAAATGATCAATATCTTTGAAACTACGCAAAGTTTCTCCGTCACAAATTCAGGTTATCATTATCGTCCCCGTCACAACATTTTGAACACATTTTGAAGGTAGATCATCAGGCAGGGAGAAACAGGTGTCCAGCCAGCTTGAACTCAGGTTGGCTGGACATTAGGTTTTTATTGATTTCTCGTAAACCCTTGCATGTGACGCCATTAATCAAACGTTATTACTGTCACACATTGAGTCACCAAGTTTTAGTAAAGGAACTACATTCGAAAACGCAACCGTCATTGAGATTCGGAAATGCCAGCCAAAAGTTTTATACGTAAATTCAAGATGGCTGGCACAGATTTTTGCATTTTTCTACTCACACAAACTTATGTGACGCCCGTTGATATGCAAAAAGTCGTCAAAATCACTTCCGTCACCGAGATTGAGAGACCAGCGTAAAGTGATTTTTCAAGATGGCTGGACCCGTTTCCGATCGATTATCTAAGATTCTGTAGCGTCACAAATTCTGACATAAGGGTGTTTAGCCGTCACATAAAATGACCTAGTAAAATGGGAGCGATTTTGAAGATTTGTCCACATCAGAAATGAAGAGATAGATTTAAGTTACATTACAATTTTTAAACTTTTTTTTTCGCGATTTCCGTGAGCTTTGGTAATTGAAAAACATCAAACACGACAAGTGATTTGAGTATCCTAGAACCAACTACGCTTCTTGGACCAGAGTCTATAGAAGTCTGGAGGGGTCCCCCTTGCCCAGTGGTACAACTCTCATGAAAAGATATTGTACCATTCCTGAGAAATACCGATTAATTTATAACCTAACCTTAAAACACTTTATATTCCCCTAAAAAGCTTAGTGGACGGAGCCCCGCTTCGCGGGGCCCCTATTTCCGAGTGCAGGGTTTAAAGGAACCTAACTAACCTAACGGGGGGGTGCCCCAAGTCCCGATTATGGGGGCAGAGATGGTACTCCCTTGATTGTCCGAAAATCATTATCCATAACATGTTTGCTATAAACTTCAGTAACCATAATGTTAAAAACACCGAAATTATGTTTTACATAACTAACTTTATTTCTAATACTATTTTGTCATAATATCGAATACTATAATAATTGAATCTCCTAATTTTACATGACATAAAGTCGCATCCCCTAATCGCATCGGCCGCCCGGTACGACCCATCGCGTATTAGCTCCGTCCAACGTCCGCGTCACACCCTAGTCGCCCCCGACGATCCGATCACTATCTTGCAAGAGAGTAGGAAAGATACCAGTACAGTTCGTAGAGCTTACAAATACAGACCGAAAACCTACCGACCTCGCCGCAGAGGTCCGGCGCGAAATCCCCGTTCAATCCCTCCCCGACCCTTGCTCGAGCCAGCCCGCGATGCTGAGCCTGTAGTAATAAATCAGTCCCTAAATAATGACAGTCAGATCCAGCCTGTCCCTTTGCTGCCCCCAGCGACGCCCTAAGCCGAGGTTCGTACCCCACAGGGGGTGCCCTTAGAGCGCTGTCGCTTAGTTTTTAGTTATTTTCGCCCTGGCTGGAGGCCTGAGATTCAAGGCATCCACAGGACATTGCCCGGTTAAGCAGAAGCCAGTCTTCTCACACTGAACTGCGAGACGCCCATTCCAAAAAAAAAAAAAAAAAAAAAAAACGCGACCGGCAGTCTTGTTTTAGCGACACAACGAAGCGAATCAAAGTGAACTTGAAGAGCGATATCTAAGCGAATAGTGAACAGTGGTGTATTGTAGTGTACTTGTGATTAAGTTTAAATTGTTTTGTGATTAATAAAGCTATTGTGTTGTTTAATCGGTAGTAATTAATTTATCTCATACCCAGCTCGTAACAATATTAATGAGAAGGGTTATAATATGGGTGCTAAAAAGCCAGTGCCATCTTTTAAAAATAAAAATCTGCTATTTACAAAAGCAGGAATGAAAAAGCCGGTGTGAAAATAAACTTCCACTAGAAATACAGAGAAAGTGGAAGTGTCACATCAATTCAATTCATTTTTACTGGCGGAGTACAAAAATGGTAACATGCGTATCATAATATTCTGTTCGCAACATGTAAGACAGTATATTAAGACCGTAACATTTTATGGACGGTACGTTCAAAACTTGCCCAACGCCGTTCCGTCAATTATTTACCATTCATGGCGGTGTTGGAAGTGACATTAATAATACAAATATTATACCAATGATTTATGCCTTTATGACACATCAAAACAAGGAAGCGTATATTATATTATTTAATTTAATTAAAGCACAATTAAATGATTGGAAGCCACAGAAAATAATGATAGATTTTGAAGAGGGAATAATTGCAGCGCTCAGAGAGATTAACACTGTTCACGAAATAAAAGGTTGTCACATCCATTCAATAGTTTGAAACGCAAAGCAAAGCAAATGGGTATAATTATTTAAGGATAAAAGTAACAAAACTATAGTTATACTCTGCAGTAGTCTAGCACATTTACATAAAGAGTGAAATTGTACTAGAAGATGATCGAATAGAACTTGAACAGTTTCAACATTATTTTGAAAAATTTTGGTTAAAGAAAAAATGGTGAAAATGTGGTGTAACTATGGTAAGCTATGTCGTGGAAGGATGGAATTTTAAAATGAATACGAAAAGTAAGTCGTGGGTTCGAACCCAGTCAGGCGCATTACTTTGTGTGATTCATTTCATCACCACTGCTCTCAAAGCGGTTAAGGAAAACATTGTGAAGAAATCAGCATGTTCTGGAAGAAGGCCGGAAAGACCTGGAAGAAGACCGGGAAGACCAGGAAGAAGACCGGGAAGACCTGGACGAAGACCGGCAAGACCTAGAACAAGACCGGGTAGACCTGGAAGAAGGCCAGAAGACCTGGAAGAAGACCGGGCAGACCTGGAGGAAGACCGGGAAGACCTGGAAGAAGGCCGGGAAGACCAGGAAGACCTGGAAGAAGACCGGGAAAACCTAGAAGAAGACCTAGAAGACCGGGAAGACCTGGAAGAAGACCGAGAAAACCTGGAAGAAGACCGAGAAAACCTGGAAGAAGACCGGGAAGACCTGGAAGAAGTCCAGGAAGTCCTGGAAGAAGACCGGGAAGACCTAGAAGAAGACCGGGAAAACCTAGAAGAAGACCTAGAAGACCGGGAAGACCTGGAAGAAGACCGAGAAAACCTGGAAGAAGACCTAGAAAACCTGGAAGAAGACCGAGAAAACCTGGAAGAAGACCGGGAAGACCTGGAAGAAGACCGGGAAGACCTGGAAGAAGACCGGGAAGACCTGGAAGAAGACCAGGGACCTAGAAGAAGACCGAGAAAACCTGGAAGAAGACCGGGTAAACCTGGAAGAAGACCAGAAAGACCAGAAGGAAGACCGGGAAGACCGGAAAGCAGACCGGGAATACCGAGAAGAAGACCGGGAAGACCTGGACGAAGAACGGGAAGACCTGGAAGAAAACCGGGAAGACCTGGAGGAAGTCCGGGAAGAAGACCTGGAAGAAGACCGGGATGACCTGGAAGAAGACCGGAAAGAAGACCGGAACGACCTGGAAGAAGACCGGGAAGACCTAGAAGAAGGCCGGGAAGACCTGAAAAAAGACCGGGAAGACCTAGAAGACCGGGAAGACCTGGACGAAGACCGGCAATACCTAGAACAAGACCGGGTAGACCTGGAAGAAGGCCGGAAGACCTGGAAGAAGACTGGGCAGACCTGGAAGAAGACCGGGAAGACCTGGAAGAAGTCCGGGCAGAAGACCTGGACGAAGACCGGGAAGACCTGGAAGAAGACTGGGAAGAAGACAGGGAAGACCTGGAAGAAAGCCGGGAAGAAGAGCTGGAAGAAGACCGGGAAGACTTGGAGAGATTAACACTGTTCACGAAATAAAAGGTTGTCACATCCATTATTACAATAGTTTGAAACGCAAAGCAAAGCAAATATATGGGTATATTTAAGGATAAAAGTAACAAAACTATAGTTTTACTCTGAAGTAGTCTAGCATATTTACCAGAAGAGGAAATATTATCAGTTTGGAATTACATAAAGAGTGAAATTGTACTAGAAGATGATCGAATAGAACTTGAACAGTTTCAACATTATTTTGAAAAATTTTGGCTAAAAGAAAAAATGGTGAAAATGTGGTGTAGGTAACTATGGTGAGCTACATCGAACAAACAATGTAGTGCAGCCCCGACTTACGAAAAGTAAGTCGTGGGTTCGAAACCAGACAGGCGCATTACTTTGTGTGATTGATTTCATCACCACTGCTCTCAAAGCGGTTAAGGAAAACATTGTGAAGAAATCAGCATGAACTCAAACTCAAACTCAAATAATTTATTTCAATTAGACCATTACGGCACTTTTGAATGTCAAAAATACAAAACTAAATCAAAGCTACAGTCACAGTCACAAGGCATAATAACTTGAGAAAGTACTGTTACGAGCTGGGTATGAGATAAATTAATTACTACCGATTAAACAACACAATAACTTTATTGATCACAAAACAATCAAAACTTAATCACAAATACACTACTGTTTACTATTCACTTAGATATCGCACTTGTAGTTCACTTGGATTCGCTTCGTTGTGTCGCTAAAACAAGACTGCCGGTCGCGGCCCTGAGCGCTCTATTTATACTCGCCAACAGACACACCAGAATAACGACGAACATTCGAGAGGGTCATAAAAAAAAACACTAACAAAATATAGCAGGTAGATAGGTACCTACTAAAAACAAGTACCTACCTAACCTACCTAACCTACTTGTACAAAACAAGCAAATATGAACCGTATGCCCTAGGCATACGGTCGAAATTCTAATGTCTTTGTATAAATAGGTCGCGAGTTTGTACCTACCTAACTTTAAAACTAATAATAATAGAATTCTCTCGAACTTCTAACGTACACACATTGTAATCACTGGCTTTCTCGAATGTTCCAGTAGGTCCGATGTAACAGTACTGTAGTTGCCCATTCCCTAGCGTAGATCTCTATGGAGAAGAACGGGCAAGAAACTCCATGGACACTTTTTTCAATCAAAATATTGTTACAAAATCTTGGTTAAGTACATCATTCATGTTGTGATTATACATATATGTGAGAACGATGTAGAAAGACGTGCAAATTAAGAGCGTCCAGAGAAAATATTAAATCAACTTAAAAAATAAATTAATTAAAATTAACCGTGGCAGCTGAGAGTTGACCAGTCTCAATTGACAGCGCCCGTTCACGAACATGACGCATGTATCAGCGCCATTCAACTCGACCATATTGAAGAGAATTAAATGATCCAACACACCCGCCACCATCACCGAGACATTTGAGTGAGCATGACATTCTCTCATTCGCTCTTCATTCATTCAAGTCAAAAAAAAGATAACTAAATGTAAAATGGTGGCATTACAATACATAGAACTCACACATGTGGTATGCAATTATATAATATTAAGAGATGGAATCTATACAATGCAAGGATATTTTTACAATCTTCTGCAGCTTCCACAATAACTTGACTGGGAATCAATTAGTTTGCTCCTATGGTTGTGGAGCAGGACCGGCATTGAGCCAAGCATTTTTATCATCAATGTAATCCCCCAACTTATAATATGCTTGACTACATAGTGTGCGTTTTACACAAGATTTAAATTTCGTCTCATTCAGTTGTAGAATGTGGGGAGGTATTTTATTGTAACATTTTAAACAGTACCCCATGAAAGAGGAATCTACTTTAGCAAGCCTGAAACCTGGCTGAACTAGTTCGTCCCTATTTCTAGTATTATAGTGTTGTCTGTCACCTCTTTTACTGAATAAATGCAGATTTTTCCTAACGTACATGATGTTTTCATAGATGTATTGACAAGGTACTGTCATGATATTAATTTCCTTAAACAGCTCTCTTAGAGAATCGCGTCTACGTAAATCATATATGGCTCTGATGGCTCTTTTCAAGTTATCGCGGTTTTATGAAAACCCGAAAAAACATCGCAGCGCCTAAATGAGACAAGGCATAAGTTCGTTGAAAACTGTATTCGGTCCTTCTTGACGCTAATAATAACCATACAAAGTTTCAAAACTCTTCATGCATGCGTTTTTGAATAATCTTGCTAAAAGTCAAAACGATAGTGTCATAACTTTGACGGCAAAATACAAGGAACTGGCTAAATTTCAGATGTGTAGGTGTAAACCAAAATCATGTGCCTTTAGTCAAAAATATACGGTGAAAATATTGAGCTTGGAATGTTTCGCATTAAGTACCTAAATATAAACAAAAAACCAAATTAAGTAAACAACGGCTGGTTATCCGATCAAATTTGAATGACTACTAAAAAGCGACGGATTCATACATATCGATGACCTTCTTTATTGGACGTATTATAGCTAAGCTGTTGTCCGTACAGTTGCGTTCAAAAGTTTTGGGGGCTAATTAAAAAATATATTAAATGAACTTATGCCTTGTCTCATTTATTGTCAATTTATATTCAATTGGTCGTGTGGTCGCATTAGTAATTGTAATGAGCTGAAAACGATCTGTTTGCTAAGCTTTAAAATGATATATGTCTGAATCACCGACGCTCCTTACATCTCTTGAATTAGAAGATTATGTTTCAGCTAATTGTACATTATGGACTATAACATTTTTCTCCTGGTGCCGATTTTCTTGTGACCTTAACAAAGAAATATCATCTTCATAAAAGCTTTTTTAAATGATGTACCTATGTGTTTATTATCGACACTCCTTATATCTCTTGAATTAGAAGTTTTGTTTTCACTAATTGTACCCAAAAGTCCCTAACTTTTTTCTCCCGGTGCAGATTTTGTTGTGACAAAGAAAAACCCTCTTCTTATAAGCTTTAAAGTGACATAATATATGTGTTAATCGCCGACGATTTTTATATCTCATTAATTAGAAGATTTTGTTTTCGCTAACTGTACATTAAGGACTATAACATTTTTCTCCTGGTGCCGATTTTCTTGTGACCTTAACAAAGAAATATCATCTTCTTATAAGCCTTTAAATGATATATGTGTTTATTATCGACGCTCCTTATATCTCTTGAGTTAGAAGATTTTGAGTCACTAATTGCACTTTATGGTCTGTAACTTTTTTCTCCCGGCGCCGAATTGCTGGTGACCTTTACAAAGAACAACCTTGTTCTTATAAGCTTTAAAATGATGTCTATCTGAATCACTGAAGCCGTTTTTAATTAATGCAATCGTTAATTACATAGTTCATTTTAAATGGTCAATAACTTTTTTTTCCATGGAGAATTTTTGCGACGCCATAACAAAAAGTGATGCTCTTTACATCAGCTTAAAGGGAAGGCGACCAAGGACTACGTGAAGGGAAGTAAATAAAACAAACATTTATTTGAACATAAAAATTAGAATATAATCATTTTCAGTAATTATTTAAAATTATACACTTAAAGTACATTTATAGTAAATTCAATAAAAAATACCAGTGCAGACAAGATACAAATAAGAGAAAATATTTTTGTTTACATCGTTGGTTAAATACCTACATCGCTTTCAGTAAATGCAATACAAAACATAAGTCGGAAAACAATGAAATCAAAGTTGAATGTCACTCGATATAGAAAAATAAAGATAAGATTGAATCACATTCAAAAATTACCCACTAGTGACTAAAAATTTTACTTTCTTAAACATTTGTTCATTAATTGGGATCGCTCGGCGCCGTTGGCACAGTGGCAGGGCCGACCGACCGACGGACCGACCGACCGACCAGCCCAGCCGTGCCACGAGCGCAACCTCGCGCCCCGAGCGATCCCTTGCACGCGCTAGAAATAAATGTTTACATGTTCATCAATTCTAAATAAGATATTTTCAACATTGTACTCTGATCAGTACCGATACGACTATATTCGACGCTGGGGCCGCGCCGACGGCGATACGTGCGCCGCGCCTCCGCCCTTACCGCGAATCTCAGACATAATTTAGTTATCGAAGAACATACAGTAGGTATAAATAGTGAGGTTAGTATTAACTTTGGCAAATATGAATGAAGCATGGTGATATTGTTTTAGATGGACAACATCTCGACAATACTCAGCGTTAATATTAAAAATTATACTGAACGTCGCTCGTTTCGCGAATACCAACAGTAGAATGTCGATACAGGTAGTCTTCGAATTATCTCATGCCACATCACAATTAGAATAAGACATATGCCTCAAACCCGATCACTAAACGCTACTCTCTTAAAAAAACTTTGCAATAACTTCCCCAGTTGTGGATCTAATAAAGCGCGAGAATATTTGAGCCGCAACAATTCAGTCTTCAAATAAGAAGCTAACGCACATACCACGTGCCGTGCGTCCCGTGCCGTGCCGTGGCATGCCATGCATGCGGCACTCGCTAGTGCGAGCGGTACGTCCTCGTACTTTGTGCGCACGTTTTGTGTCCCAGACAAACATGTTACATGTGGCTTGTGCGATTCGTTCACTGTCTCAAATCTTATAAACTAAATGTGATTCGAGCGAATAAACAATGCGGCAGTGTACAAAATTTACATCACATTCACTCGAAATATAAGCATACAAGTTAAATGTTCTGCGGCGGAGGAACACATCGAAATGCAAAACTATCGACAAAGACTTGGATGTCGTGTGACAACCGATCGTCGACTCGCGACTGTGTCGGGCGGCGGACGCACTCAGCTGGTGACGATGGCACGGATGGCACAGATGACACAGATGACACACTATGACCGCCACGCCACACCGCACCGACACTAATGCACGAACCCATCGTAATTATGTATGGGGCCTTCACAGTTCACACTGAAGACGGCGAATGATTATATCCACATCGTTCACTCATTAAAAAAACTTTTAAATGTAACGTGAAGCTTACTTAAATGTAGGTTGAATGTAGAACTGCGCTAATATTATTTTTTATTAGTTTTACACATATTGTTACATAACAGTAAAAAACCTACCTAGCAACAAGCGAGCGACGAGCGCCCGAGCCGCGGGCCACTACCGTACGATCACGATCCGGAGATCAACACGATTTATTCATCTAACATCTATTTATCAATTTTAAAGGAAAGTTAATGCGAGCATTATTCTATAATTAAAGTTGGTGACAACTTCCATGTTCTGGATAGTACATTATCGATATTGAGATGGAGTGGAACAGTGAATATTAACAATATCTTTGGTCTTCAGCAAGCTCGCACAGGGAGCCGGCGGAGTGGTGAATGGCCCGCGCGGTCACAGTGTAGGCGTACATTTTCATTTAATCACTTTTTACATACTCATAAACGTAAAATGAAAATAAATCACCTAACTATGACAATAGTAAAGGTTACTGTCTAATTGCATTATTAATTAATGTTTATTGATACAGTTACTGTCCTAATGCTTAAAAGTAAGATTTTTATTTTATTATTAATAATAAATTATGTTATAGTATATATAGTGGTTGATTACGCCAATTCGCGAGTGTATACAAAGTTTATATACTCACATATCTTACACGGACGATCGTCCGCGACTACGCGCGAGGGGCGTGTGCGCTACTCAAGCCGACTCGGCAACGTATCTAGCTGTAAATACACGTACATAACTGCTTAGTTATTATATCAAATGACCACACCTCACTTGCTTACCATTACAGTTAGACTCCACCCACTTCACAAAAAATGACGAAGATTAACATGATCATAAACATTGGTTAATTACCTTTAAATATAAAATTAAACATGACAAGTTTACATATACCACGTTTAATACAAGTACTCTAGATAAAATAAATACCTAACATGATTTCAATAATTGAATACAAGAATAGATCTTAAATGGCTACACCTTAAGGATAACTGTAAAATGATATAGAAAAATATGAACACAAAAACAAATATTCAGAATTGTATATATGGCGTACAAATGAATGCTCTTACTGGAATAAATAATTTGTGCGTAATACGATGCTTAAGTTAAATAATAACATTGGATAACGGGACTTAGCTAACAGTATGACCGTAGATACGTAACATAAACGACGTCGTCTTATTCCATAGAGCGGTTACAGTTGTGCATTCAAAAGTTTATAAAAAATAATTTCTCATTATAAGTGATATAATACTTAATAATGGAATGATGTTTTGTAATCAGTTTAAGTAGGCCTGCGAACGTATTCATGCATCTCACTACCGTGTTTAATTCAAGACTAAATATTGGTTCCTTTCTGTGTTTGGTCCGTAAGAGAGTGAGTATATAAGCACATATGTTACCGGGGCTCCGCTCCCGACGGACCCGACAGCGCGCCACTACGCCGACAACATCCACAAGTGCCAACGAAACACTATACCAATACCGAATGCCTAGCACCAAAATTTAGAATTGAACACTAGATCACTAATTCACATTAATCGAAAACGATCCCAACGGACCGCGTCGCCGAAACAAGAACCAAACTACGGTTTTATATTACAGGGGGAAATGAAACGCTACCTGTTGTCGGCTCCAGTCGCGCACCGTCGCGTGTCGGTGGGAGCTCTTGAAAATCATACACAATGCCCCAAGCCATGTGACACATGATATCTGCACATCGGCGGTATATCCAGTAAGCTTACTTTCCATAAAAATATATAGGTAATTATAATACGCGTAGCTGCGGCGTGAGCGGCCCGCGACGCTCTAGCCCCGCGCGGCCACATTGATATGCACAGAGTTACACGGAGACATCAACACGAGGCGCTACTGCGGGCCGGGAGCGTCGCGGGACTGAGGAACAACGTCTCGAACTACGACCACAAAACTGTGCACCCGACGTCCAACGTAGGATCGTGTCATGCGGAGGTGCGTTGCGTATGTTTTGTGATCGTATTCGCAGTGGGGAGGCTGGCTCGTTCCTCGGCTCTAGTAGAGGCCGCAGCCGCGCAGGTTGTTGGCGATGATGACGTCGGTGACGGCGTCGAACACGAACTGGATGTTGTTGGTGTCGGTGGCGCAGGTCATGTGGCAGTAGATCTCCTTGGTGGTCGACTTGTTCTTCGCCTCGAACTGGGCCTGGATGTACGCGGCCGCCTCGCCGTATTCTTGCGCGCCTGCACACGGAACCACGGTTAGGATATATATAATTATGTTACGATTCTAAGTTCAGATAAGAGTAAGTGTTATATGCATTGCATTCTGATTTTAAATATTTTTGGAACGTATATATGACGACTACTGCAGTTCAACAAGTCATCTGCATGGAATGCCTTCGTATCTTGATACAACATCTCTGCTGGTACTGGCCGTACACTACTCGTGTGCTAACTTACCCGTGTATTCAGGAAAGCATATGGTGAGCGGCGACTTGCGTATCTTCTCCTCGAACAGATCCTTCTTGTTGAGGAACAGGATGATGCTGGTGTCGGTGAACCACTTGTTGTTGCAGATCGAGTCGAACAGCTTTAGACTCTCTTGCATACGGTTCTGGAATATTATAATTATGTATTAATATAATATATGTTGCTTCAAAAACGATACACTAAATAGTATTTGGCTACATCTGTTCTGAAAGCCTGTTTTGAATGGTGATATTACTAGCAGTTACTTTGTGTAACATTCCTATACTCTGGCAAACAAAGGTAGAGACTGAAAAAGCGCGACAAATTTAAAAAATCTCAGCCTAGTAACCCCAAAATTTGTATGAAGAACCCGGAATAGCCTGACTTGATACTTTATAGTTATTTGTTTTTTTTTTTGTGTAAGTACAACAATATTTGTACACTACTGCTTGACAGTATGTGGACAGGTCTAAAAATAAGAACCTTTTTTTTCGGATGGGAAATCATCAAATGAGTCCTCCCACTCTGGGTGGAACAGGAGGGAGTTTTAGACTTTTACCGACTGAAACCCATCCATGTTCCTTCCTAGCCCTTTATGTTCCGGGGTCACGGTATCTCTTTCGAGTCCGCGTAACACTGGTCAGTTTCCCTCACTCGTCAGTTTATTTAATTAGACAGTTTCGTTGATTTGTCATTTTCGCTGATTAAACAGTTGTGTGAATTCGACACTTACGTCAACTCGATAGTTTTCATAATTTGTCACTTTCGTTGACCCGTCACTTAGGTACACTCGAGGAAAAATATAACTAACAGTTATTGTGGATACTGGACTGATTATTCGAAAATAAAAAATACTATAAGTCAGTTTGACACTTTCACAAAATGAGTTTGTATCAAATATCATATTGTTAGAATAGGTTTGTCGTCAAATATACCAACTTAAATCCCATCGTTATAGATCCAGCTATTTATTCAACTTATTCGTCTTCCTATGTTGTAAGGTCGATTACTCACTTCCACTTTGCGTTCATTCATTTGTGAGTTGAAGAATACCACATCATTGTTCTAAACCAGAGTATACGAGCATGATCTTTCCTTTAATTTATGACTTAGTATGTACATATGTATCTATATTTAGACCTCAAAATAATGGTGTATATCTTAAGCATTAAGTTAAGTTATTCGTTATTTTTGTGTGTTGTCCTTGGTGTGTAATTAAATTGTAAATAAATAAATAGATCTCAAATCATATTTAAATTAACAGACCATTTCCTACCGACTGTACTTCGACTGACGAATTTGATAAAAGTGACGAATCGACGAAACTGGCAAATTATGGAAACTGTCGAATTCACACAAGTATCCAATTAGCGAAAGTGACGGAACTGTCGAATTAAATAATCTGACGAGTGACGGAATCTGACCAGTGTTACGCGGACTCTCTCTTTCGAACAGTCCCGCAAGGGCCTTTTACGGTATTTGTCGTATGTAAAGTCGTGTTTCTAATCAAAGGAAGCAAACTGAAGTTTCGAGATATAAAATCATGTCTACCCATTATGTTCCAAACCAAAGAGATATTTCGTGCGTGACAATTCGAAAACCAGCTAACTTCGTTGGTATAAAATACGAATAGTTAATATATGTGATATTGTCTGAATAAAAAAAAAACAACAGTTTTCTATATTATTTTTTATAATTATTACGAATACAAACAAAGTATCAACATCAAAGCGTCATACTAACATAAAAAATCCAACACAATACGTAAACAATCTTGTTTCTGATTGAACAAGGCGTCTTTCTCCTGTTGTTTTTCTTCTAACTTCGAAATCATGCGAAACAACATCTCCCGCACTCCACTTTTATTCGTTTTATTCAGGTTTAAGTTAGAAAAATGCTCTCTATAGGTCCCAAAAATTCAAAACAACAACATGTGATCTTATTTTGACAAATTGAGATTGACATAAAATAAACATTGCCATATAAAAAGTTTGCAAAGAATTCCAGTCTCTACTTTCATTTGCCAAAGTTTATCAACATTTTTCAATGAAAAATAATGTCTATCGTTGATCCATCAGCATCTATGATTGCCATACATGTAATGCATTCGCGTTGGTAATCGTTTGAAGTGTCCGCGGACGCTCAAAGGACAAGCGCGAATAAAAACCCGGAAGACGATGCAAGAAATAACATACCAAAACAGGTTCTGGACCATATTGGTTGTTTAAAGCATGCACGCATTTGTATTACAATATCAGGAATACCGATACTGATATAAACGTTTAGCTCATCATGGGCAGTCAGACCCACACTGTTAACAAGCTAATATAAGAGAAGCCCGCACTCATGGGCGGGATACCAAAAAAAATGACAATAGGACTTCAAATACCACGTTTTTCTCAGTAGCTGTAATTCATACTAGCCTTCATGATGTTACGGTTTCTGACTGCTTCCATTATGGGCTTGCCATGCTTTTGGCCCCTAGACAAGCCAATGACTTTTTCTACAAATCTTAACAAAAAAACCCCACATTTCTATTTCCTATGTAATATAATAGCCAGAGATACCTTGAGAGGAGGGCGTGTCCCAGCTGTGGGAACATTATGGGCTGATGATGAGGCAGAGATGATCCTATGTTTCGTCTAAAGTCGTACTGGCTAGCAATGTCATCATCTGTGTAGCTTTGTTAGGTCCTCAAAGATACAGTTGACAGAGCTTACATTTGTGTAACAAAAACCCTTGTAAATAAGCTTAACGCTTACCGTTGTCTCATCCTCGTGCAGCACCTGGTCGTACTCCGACATGGCCACACAGAATATGATCGCGGTCACATCCTCGAAGCAATGGATCCATTTCTTTCTCTCGGACCGCTGACCGCCCACGTCGAACAATCTGAAAAAGTACATGGTTGATGTGAATTTGACGGAAATACATAATCATAAAGGGTGATATTTCTGTTGCATCCAGTTTAAAAGGAAGTCAACCTGAATTAAAGGGGGATAAGACTGTTACTAAGGTTCATGTTCACCAAAAGTATGACGGTCCGATTATCTAAAAACAGCTGTTTAAAACACATTTTTGTATGTGAACATGTCACAGTGACAGCTGTATTTAGATAATCAGACTGTTATCTTTTCGGTGAACAAGGACCTAAGTCAGAGCTACATTAATGTTAAGTGGGCATTAATTCATTGACAAGTCACAGAATCGTCTATTATTTCATGTGCTAGTCTAATTATGAAAATGGTAAGCTGCGTTTTTTTTCTCCAGCTTTAATCCGAATAACCTCTAAGCAAGTCAGTCTCGACTCGCAGTCTTTGCAGATTTTAACAAATACTCACTTGAAATTAAGGTTTTTGAAGGAGAAGTGCACTTCGACGATGCCGGTGGTTTTGACTCTAGTCCTTAAAATATCTTGTTCGGTGGGCTGGTAATCTCTTGCACCTAACCGGTCCAAGTCATCCAGGAAACTGGAATAAGCAGAAAAGACCCATTAGAAAGTTACAATCATCATAAAAACGTTACAACACAAATCATTATCAAGAACAACTCATCTAATTTACATAAAAATTGATATTCAACGATTAGTTGTGAAGCCATTAAAACTAGACCGAAGTATAATTTCTATTTTCGACATGCCATTCACGTTAAGATCAATAAATCAAGTCCACGCGACCGAATCACCGAAGCCACGGAAAAGCTAGTATGTTGTATAATGTAAATCATGAATATTAAAAAACTACGTAACTTGCAATCGGTGCTTGAATACAACAATTAGAGTACAACGCCTTCGGTGGTTTTTTTGTTGAATTTACAGTGAAAAAACACATCGTTTAACGTTGTTTAAAACTCATCGATTATGCTACATAATTCACGTTTTAATCGAACGTATCAAGTTAATGTGTAAGCGATTAAGTAAACCTGCAATCAGAGGGCTCGAAATAAAACAGTTTATTTACTAACAATGAAATCGTTCGAGGTAGTAATGGAAGGATATAATTATGTAGTTAAGTTTGTCAAATATAGAGCGGCTAGTTTAGGGGCTTTGGTGGAAAGGTAATTTTGGGTTTGCTTTTTTACCCTTGATTTTATTTCAATGTCGTGGTAATTTCCCTGGCGTGTTGAAAAAATCAAAGTTCGAAATATTAACATGTTTAAATACTCAATTTCGTGCCCTCATTGACCCCGATTATTGCTTAGGTTTGGACTGTTCAGTTTCCTGGCATGGTGGAACGCTCATTTGACGCATTTCTAGTTCATTGCACTCGTGATAAACATACCCTGAGTTTGTATGTATTGAATGAAGTGTTGCCGTCAATACAACTATTTGGGAAGCTAGTTCTTTTTATGGCTATCAGAGGAAACCGCTTCTCATTTAAAATCAATAAGTAATGAAAAGTTTTTTAAAATTAATAAATTAACCATTACAGTGAACAACAATTTGGAACCAAAATTAATCAAAAACGCATACAAGGTATTCATCATAAATTTTCCAATGCATGTGACATTACCATAATAATTTGCAAGCAATAAATTAAAATATTGTTCTGTTGTGTTTTGTGTGGCGGCCATCACGCATTCCACTTTAGCACCGTCCGTTTGCCGCACTCTTTTATGAAGACAATCAAATATTTGTATACACATTTGGCAAGTATTAAATTCATTGTTATGTACTGATAGAAACCCGCATAGAATTCGTATTGAATGATGTCAATATATCTGTAATTCTGTTTGAAACACTTGTTTGTATTACAGGACAGTATGAGTCAACTCATTAGTATTGTGATGCTAAGAATGCACAAAAACGAACCGGAAAACGGATGCTACTTAGTGGTCACTAACCGGAATGAATCAATGGAGCTGAAGATTTTGGAAAAACCCAAACTCCTTCCATGTACGATGGAAATATTTTTCAATCTAAGCGAGGCCTCAGCTAGGTTTCCGAAAGTCTGTGTTGACCAGTAGTCAAATGTCTTGTTGTGATTATTTGATCAGAATAAGTACACTTAAATTACATCAGTAACTGACATAATATTGAAGTAATGGGGGGATTTAGACGGAAAATTAAACCTCAATTAAAATGAAATGCGCACGTAAATTCGAAGTAACAATACGTTTTGCGTTCATAATGAGATAGGAAGTATTAAGTTCAATAAACAGTGCTAAGTTTTATTGATTATTCCGCAAGCTATATCAGCAGACATCCGGCCGGCCCGGCTACTAGTTGCAGTCGCCACGCCACGCTAACGACGCCGGGCGACGCCGCCGCATACATATTAACGAGCTGCGAACCGTAGACAACACGCTATACTTCTACATTGCCAGCTCATAACTTATCTTCATACTGACGCGCTCCTCAAAACAAACAATTATAAGTAAACATATTTATAGAACATGTTTTCAACGGAACCTTGAGAGAAGATCATGATCGCACACCTCTGCCTTGAAGAGAAAGGTCCATTCCAACTTTTATTTTCGTTGGTTCTAAACTAGGTTTCAAATGGCAAAGCATTCGATAGGTCTCATATACAATGACGTCATAGTACCCAACCTTCATTTTCCGCAGCAGCTGGCTGGCACACGTGCAACTGTGTACTACAGAGCGTTGGCTCCTCTCGTAAATCGTCACATAGACCGCTCCATTGAGTAAAATTCTATAATGGCATCGCTTGTCGAGCGAATGTGTTACTTAAAATCTTATTTGCACGTTGCGAAGGCTATTTAATTGTCAAGCTTTACAAACGTATTTAGTGGAAGCATCCGCCCACAATGACCGCTGCATTGCAGTTTTGAGTTTTACGAGAATGAAACCAGAACATTTTTATGTTGTCCAATTATACAGAAGGGCGTAAACGAAGTCGTTTCGAAACTATCCATGTACAATTATTGTATCATCTTCATAGAGCTGTACATTTCTCACTCGGTCTCACTTCACCAAATTGGTACATTGAGAAATACAGTCACTAAACTATGATGCTGGTGACGGATACCTGTAAGAAGTGGCCAATGTCACAGGACCACGAGATAGTAAATCATAAGTGAGTCAGTCTGTGACGCAATCAAGCGGTTGACTGTACCGAGAAACGTGACTTTGAACTTCTTCGATCTCGACTAAGATTAATGACAAAACAACGCCAGTGTTCGCCCAGATTGCTTAAGATAACATTCTCACACAAACAATCACGTCTGGTGAATTATTTGATAAAAATATAGTTCTTGAATAATCACAAAAATCTAATGGAATCTTGAACTTGTCAAGGTCTGAAATTGTTAACACGCATGCTCGGTGTTTCTCTGTACGGGGGAAAGCTTTTGCATTGCAGTTGGACAAATTATGAGCTGGTTGCTGAAATAAACCTTATAGCTAGCAATAACCACAATCAATTTACAGCGCTTTATTGGTTTTTGTTTTTAGTGCATACCGCACTGGACTGGCAGCCATTATTCTACGATTAGCCAGTAGCACCACTACAAACATTGTGAGGAAATCAGCACACCTGAGAGATATTTCTCGACGGCATGTAAAGCCAAGTCCCATGAGCGGCATAAAAACTGACACCAGATTAAGCACTAGACACACGAAGAAGTAGAACTACGACTGTGCAAAACATGTCATTGTAGCACAGAACTTCGTGAGCTTAACAAAAATCTGCAATGCAACACTAATAAATTTTCTTTGTATGAAGGTTTATAAAAATTAACAATTCAAATAGGTCAAAGTATCTTAATTGCAAGTGGGCATGTATCGGCGCCGTAGGCCAACTCTGACACGATCACGATACACCGGTAACTCTCAACCTAAATGAAAAACCACGTTGGCAACACGCAACCTTTTGAATAGTGAAAAACTTTGCTATATTAACCATTCGGCTCTGTAATTATGGCGATTCCATTTAAACGACGATTTACAAGGCATGGAAGAATCTAAGCCTTTGTACATTTTTTTGCTTGCTATGAATTCTAAGTAAAGGATTTATAAACACAATCAAGTATCCAATTAGATTTATTATGCA
This sequence comes from Xestia c-nigrum, assembly GCA_916618015.1. Classification (NCBI taxonomy): domain Eukaryota; kingdom Metazoa; phylum Arthropoda; class Insecta; order Lepidoptera; family Noctuidae; genus Xestia; species Xestia c-nigrum. Next base: position 8,923,306 of record OU745259.1, on the reverse strand, counting down.
GTGCCACGGAGACTGTTCGAGACCCAGAATACTGTAGTAGCAGAACGGCGGATTACGGTATTCGGTTCAGCGGAAAAACTAATAGGAAAGCAAAGAGAAACCATCCAAGAATGGAGGTCACTCAGATATTTATCATAGAGATTGTAGCAATAACAATTACGCAGAAATATAATTAACTTATCAAATCAGAATGAGCCATTTATATCGGAACTGTCCGCAGTGATATTTGAAACGTCAAGCATTTAGTGGACTGACTCTAATATTACTTTTTAATATTACTTATTCAAACGACAATTAGGTTTATGTCATGTTTGGTGTCGGAAACAAATGCAATCCAAGGCCAGTATGTATAGATCGCAGATCTGACACCGTTGGCTCGATGCCAGATTGCCCAGAACCGCCGAACTTAGACAAGTTAGCGATGAAGCAAGGGTTGATACTGAGCTAAGCTATTATAGACCAGCAGTACAAGTACGTAGATAAATTTGACAAGATACGATAAGATACGATAAGATAATGAACTCGATAAGATAAATTTGACAGTAATTCTCGATAAAATGAGTTTTTGACTCCATAAAAACTCATTTTATCGAGAATAACTGTCAAATTTATCTTATCGAGTCCTATCGATTCCTCCGTACTTGTACTGGGCCGATAATTATTGAAACGAAAAAAAATATATAGTAGGATGAAACCCATTAGAAAAGGAGGGGAATATGATAAAAATGAAAGGAAAAATAAATCCGAATTCGGGAAGTAGGGGGGGGGGGGGATTAAGGGGAAAAAATGGTTTATCTCGATTTCCGGCAAAACTACAAGTCCTATGGAAAAAAGTTAAATGGCAGTTGTAGGTAATAAAAAGATCTATAACTTTTGTATTGACAATTTTTTCACATAGCCTCAAAATTTAGGTGAAAAATTCAAGTAACCAAGTTTTTGGTTTTTTATTTTTATCTTTTTCACACAATTTTTTTTTATGAAATTTGGTGAAAACTTACCTTATTATGTCCCAAATACACTGTAATTTATTTGATTTATAATATTTATTATTAAACTTAATTTAAAAAAATCACCCTAATTTTCAATCGAAAATTCTCGTGACAAAATTTTTGCTTTTTCCTAAAAGTCGGGGGCTTTTTGTTTGTTGATATCTCTACTTTCTGATGGTGTAAAACAAATTACATTACTACGGTAAATGGTTCAGAAAATGCAAAAAAAAAAAAAAATTTTGAGCTATTTATTAAAATTTACACTCTAATTACTCAAAAAACGTAAAGTTTCATGTTAAATTGATACACGAAAAAATTGCAAATTGAAAATATACTACTATAATTAACAAACAAATAAGTTCATAAAATTAATATTTAATAAGACATCTACAACATTTTGAAAAAGTTGTAGAATCTTCTTTAAATAATATTAGTTTATTTTATATGCCTATATATTATGTATTAGTATGTATACCTATTTATGTGTTTTAATTTTCGTGCTTATAAATGGTATTTTTATTTTTATTGTACTCTATCACACACAATACTGTCTTATTTGACCCAAAGGTTGACTGGTAGAGAATGCCTTGTGGCATTAAGTCCGCCTATGTAACACTCTTGTACATGAAGTTTAAATAAATAAATAAATAAATAATATTTGTAGATGCCTATTTATTGCTTTTTTAAGATAATTTATATACCTGAGTAACCTCTGTTTCAAAAACAATATGTTTGAAGTAGGATAAAAGTTTATTGTTGTGTGTGTTTGTCCAAACAAATTGCATGGTTGATTATGCTATCTATGTAACATTGAATAGTAAAAGAGTTACGCCATAAGGTATATCAAAACAAAGGACATACGTAATGACACATTTTAGTCAAGTTTTCATCTCATTACACGTTCTGTAGGTTGTCCAAATGTGTTACGGGAGTAAGAAGTAGGGTATTATGTTCCAATGTCAGTGGAATTGTTGGCGTTTTTGAACGGGTGCCAACAGAAAGGACATCTACGACCCTTACTTTACTACCAGAGGGAAACTGTCTTATATTTCGCCCATACGGAATATCTTTGTGTTTCGTATCGAAGCTGGTCGTAGGCACGTTCCGAGCAAGGGACTACTTACAACTGGTAAATCCCCTGCAATATGAGGTGTCGCAATGCGAATTACTGCAGATACAGGACTACAAACGTAGAAAATCAATAAATAAATTGTTACTTTGACCTCGCGAAACACCTTTACTATTATTAGAAGTCTGCTTACTGAGCCTTTGACATTTATTTAATCGTTGTTACTGTTGCTAGTAATATTTCAACGAGATCTGTCAGTACGAATCATATTTATGGGACAGTATACTTTATTTTGGGTCATTAATATCCTGTACGTCGGAGTGGCAGTTGAAGGAGCACTGATAACCCTCTGGAAAATCGCTCTTATAATTAAAACATATCATAAACATTACAAACATACATGTTAAATGTTCTAACCCGAGTGTTTATCATACTGGCGCTTTTTCGCATCGGTCCTGGGCGTTGCTGACGTCAAACCTCTGTCAACATTAACTGGGTCAGTAAACAAGGATGAATTACATTCGGAGCAGCCGAAATCATTTCATTATACTATTGAACGCCGCGCCGCCGGTGTTATTGAATGTGGATGTATTGATGACAGCGTTTAGCGGTGACGCGGACGAGACGTTGCAAAGTCCTGCGAGTATCGATTTTCCTAGCATTCTCCTTTATTTGATCTCTTGACCTGTACCTAGTTATAAACTGCCATGTATGCAACTAAATATCCTTAATTTAATTTTACATTATCAATCTTGGTTCTCATTCCAATATTCTTATTTGGTATGCAAAAATAACAGGGCTGATTGAACTCCCTGAAATTACGTTTTTGGGCAGCGCCGCCTATCTTTTCAAGAGGCTTTATCTCGCAAAGATCGATCTCTAAAACTGGTTCAGATAAGATCCTTGCACTGATTGCAAGCTGTGTACTTAATGCATAAAATCCATGTATGGTGGTGTTGTCGGCTGAGCGCGGCCTCCGCCCGGCAACAGGTCCGGCCTCGCGATCAATACGCCGCGCGCCGCCGCACGCCGCGCCGAGCCGAGCCCTTTCGATAACTACGCGCTACGCCGCGCCGCCCGAAACGCGGCGCGCGCCCGAAGCGACGCGAACCCGTGATCGCGTCACGCACAGCCAACCTGCACACAGCCATACATGTCGACCAACCTCGACCGATTTCGCTGCTTCACTATCAGTAAATACGTTGACTATCACAATAATTGTCTGCCATTTTTCAACAATTTGATCAATTTTTGTCTGAGCACAGACAACTAGGCTGTTGCATATTTGCGACTAATGTCGCAGACCGATGGAAAAGTGGTGTCAATAACATTATATTAACAAGTGACTCTGACCATAGAACTAGCGATAGCGGAACTAAACAAAAAAAAGAAGACAAAGAAAAGGATCGGAATTCTAATCTTGATACGATAGTTGTTCGAGGAATACAACATTCAATATCTTTCTAATTCTGGTCCCAGTTCGGATAAACGCGCAACTAGCTAGTTTGTTTATAATGTCCTAACATGAAACACTTGTCAGCTTCATCGTGGGAACAGAGAGATCTACAGAGAGGAAACGGTAAACGGGGCAGTAAGGGGAGCTACCATAACCGTTGCAGCTACACGAAAATGTACTTAAGAAAGTATCCATAATTTTTCGTAAAATTTGGTCTCCTATCACAGATTACAAAAAGTACAGTACAATGTATCAAGAAAATAGCCATTTAACACAAAACATTTTTTGATGCCAATCGATCCTGTTTCTAATACTAATCAAAAAGTTCTTCTAGCCCAACCCAGGTTGAAGAACTCAAAATGTCAGATATTGCAAAAAAATAACTTTCAGCGGGGCAGTAAGGAGGCCACCTACACCGTTGCAGCTACACGAAAATGGTCTTAGGAGACTATGCATAATTTTTCCTGAAATTTTGATTCCCAATTACAGATTTTCAAAAAAATGTACAGTTAGCAAGAAAATTGCTATTTTATACAAAACATTTTTGAGGTCAATCGATCCTGTTTCTAATACTAATCAAAAAGTTCTATTAGACCAACCGAGGTTGTAGGACTAAAAAAGTCGGTCATCAAAATTTTACGAAAAATTATGGATAGTTTCCCCAAACCATTTTCATGTAGCGTAGCTCCCAGGGTACTGCCATGTTAACTGTTTCCACCCTATAAAATGACCGCTTAAAAACCAGCGGGCCTAAAATGGAAGCTTTAGCAGAACATAATATGAATCACGTTAAAAATTTAAAATTCTTAAAATAGATTGAATGGATGAATTTATAGAATTTAAATTTTTAACGTGTTTCATATTATATTCTGCTAAAGCTTCCATTTTAGACCCACAAAAAAGAGCATTTTTAACCAACCCTACGTAACGTTTTTGTTTAGTTGAGGTTGAACGAATTCAGTCGAAAGTTTACGCAATGGTGTGACTACACCAATAAAAGTCGGCGGTGACACATTAGCCCCGAAATCGGCGGCGATAGGGGTTCATGAAGTGTTACGGAGTTAGATGGAGGGTGTAGGTAGTTCAGGGCTTAAGCAGCCGGTGGCGCTGTGAAGTGCTTCCGGAATTAGCGCGGGCGTCATGCGATCGGCACATAAATCTGTCGCCGGTGGCGTTCCGCGCGCCACGCGCCTTGAGCAGACGACGTGGGCGGCGCCGCGGCGGTTGCAATCGCGAACTCACCGATACTATCTCGATTGCTTTACGACCGCTGACAATCTTTTAAAACACATGTATGACGAGGAGACTATGCATTTACAAATAAAAACTTATCTTGAAGTATCATGCGCTGCGATCGCTTCTCGCCACCAGATTGATATCAAACGATGTCGGACTAACTTGTTCAGGAGATTGAATCACCCAATCTAAATGAGAAGAGCCATTAGCAGGTGTAAAGTATGAAAACGTTGACGTAACGTCCCTGCTAAACGTTGAATATCGCATTGGAGCAGTTGTCGCTCGGAATTATAGCGGCCTGAGGTGTAATTGACAAACAGCCACAGTCGATGATGTATGATTATTTTCCGCAGTTGACTACTTACACAATATTTTACAAAAATTGTTTGATTTTGTGTCGCCATAGCGGCGATCCACTGAATAAAGCATATTATGAATTGAAGAAGGTTCCAACGGTACCCACCCTTTCAAAGGTCGCTTCTTGTAATTTTAATCTATGTCTATGTTTGTGTCTTGCTCGAGCCTAGATCTATTGAAGTGTTTTGGTATGAAATATTAATACAGAATGCCTTTTACATTATATATTACATAATCTCCATGATAGTTGAAGCTATTAATACCGTCGAAAACTTACTATTTCAGACTAAACGGTGTAGTTAACTCTGTACCAACGTCAGACCTATGAATTTATTGATTCAATGATCACGTATTTTCTAACCTAAGTCCACCGCTTAGTCATATCTGCGGTAAACACTGCATGCGATCGATATTTTTATAACGGACACCAATTTAGCAAAAAGCGCAATTTATCGTCAAACTAAGTAAGAAATTATATGATTCGTAGAGCTACTCCCCAAGACGAACGATCTTTAAGAGTAATAAATCAAAACATACAATTTCTTTTGCATTGAGTAACTGGGTATCACTTAGTTCCGCAAGGTATATCGGTAATGCAACGCAACAGTCAAGTTAGACATCATTTTTCGCCAATTGAGCATCGGAGCCAATGCTTAGCGGTGAAGTAATACTGTAATATGCGGATAACTGATGTGCTGGTGACAGTTGCAGACTACTTAGTTATTTCGAGGTTTAGTCGATACACGACAACATCCTTGATGGAAAGACAGTAATCGTCCCCAAAACTTGACTAGTGAAAATTGTGCCAAACTAAAAAAATCATACTTCCACTCCTGCTTAAACATCTAATTTAATAACTGAATAGCTCAAAGGTCCTAATATACACAACATAGTATTCACTACAGCGAACAGTCCGTATGTGATTTTCCTCATGATTGATGAGACACACAGATACGAGCGTTGAACCGCGCACAAAGGGTTCCTTGTGACTGTTGCAAGAGCATCCGCCGACCGCGATTCTCGCCACAGTACAAAACAACTATCCTTATCGTGTTACTGAGGGACTACTAAATGGTACACCAGTTTCATGCTACTCTGAGAGAAAATGTGGAACGTATCAAGAATTCAAGAGATCATATGCTTTTCAGAGAATTGAATTGATAATTGAAAGATCGTTTACGGGAAGGACACAAAAACGCTTTCTGCGAGTTTCCTTAGTCGACGGCCATTAGTGATAGCAGAAGATAGCCCTTTTACTTGGAAAGATTTTGGAGATTTGGCTCACACCTGGCCGGGTAACCGTGAACATGACGTGTTTTCGATGATTAATGGACATTGGTTTGTATTTAATTGAGTAGTTATGTGTCATTTTATTATTGTAAGTTTTATCAATTTATATGTGGTTACTGAGGTTTGAAGAGTTGCAAAAAGCATTAATCGTAACAGCTAACTCGTCAGGGATTATAAACTTGATAATATAACGCAAGTATGTAAACCGTACCTGTTTATGGGAACGTGTTCATCACGATGATTCAGTAAACAAATAAATAATAGCCATTTATCATTCTGCGTAAGTTGGAATCAACTGAGCGAAACCAACACTTTATTGTTAGCTGTTGGTGAACCAGTAATCACTTGGTGTACTGTTGTTTTATGTAGGCTTCGTCCAGTACCATAGAAAGGATATTAAATAAATCGAGTTAGGATCTATCAGTAGGAACAAAACGGACAAGCAAAAAGTTAAGGATGATGAAGGCGTTATGCTCGTAATTTGGAATTGATGGAGGGGAAACATTTCACTATAAACATGTTCAGGATGGGTGGGATTGCGGAAGAAACACAAATGTACACAGTGAGCAGCGACCGGACGAGTCAATCGGCGCGCGAGCACCGCTCCCTGCTTCCATCGGGGATTGACAAATTGAATTGATGGCACTGACGTCACACGTAATACTCAACAACACTGAACATCAAATTATCGGAATGTACTAATGTGTACCTACATACAAACTGCCAACGCTCATAATCGTTACAACAAGGTTGTTATCACACCAGACTTTTAATTAATCGCGACCCCATTTTGCAAATTAAATACGTGAGTAAAATTAATTTAAACGTTTTGATCGGGGCATTCTAATTTTATCTCCTGTGTGCGTGTTATCTTAACATCATGCGAATTACTTGTATGACTAGTTAGTGGACTAACCACTTCATTAACCGTACAATTAGCGATGTCATTAAAACATTATATCACTTCACATAGGCTATGGTTCTAAACGGTGGATAAACAGTTTACGAAATTATTTGCCAAGTCAAATTGAAAACCCTAGCGGTGACTTGCATGTTCCTTTAGATAGTTTCTAATATTAACAGGCACACTCTAAGTGGTGTCATCACACTTGCGACAATGGGACGCTACATATTCGAAACTAAATACTTACATATTTTCAAACTGCTTAATGTGTTAACAATTAAGAGCGCGTCAATCACCATGGATGTAGTCAAATGCAAGAACAGGATTTTGGAAGTGAATGGTATTTGAGATGTTATATCCAAATATATTTAAAAGTGTAGAATCTCAAAACTATATATTTATAATGAGTATAATAACACAGGAACCAAAAATAGGTTTAAGTTATGAAAACATCATCCCTCCAGATGTGAGTGAGATGTTTGTAACATCAATCGAGGTTGTATTTATTTGTACGCATGCGTGTGTACTGCGTCAAGTCGGCCGGGTGGCGTAGATTACGACATCGGCGATGCTGAAAACGTAACATGGTAGCCCCCACTGCTTCTTCTGAAGTGCTAAACTTAGGGGCTGAAGCTCAAGCCATTGACAAGTCGTACGCGATGAGTAACGCGCGGTGCTACACGGTGATGCCGGGCCCCAGGCCCCTGCCTATACTCGGCAACAGTTGGCGATTTGCTATAGGGAAGAACCCATGGAGAACCCGCGCTTTGGACGTTTCGCTCTGGTTCCTCAGAGCATTAGCAGGTGCCGGGGGAGCGGCCAAAGTGGCAAGACTATTTGGACATCCCGATTTAGTATTTCCGTTCTGTGCAGAGGAAACAGCCAGAATTTACAGAAGGGAGGACGTAATGCCACACAGAGCAAAAGCGCCTTGCCTCAGCCATTACAAGCAAGATTTGAGAAAGGATTTTTTTGGTAACGAACCTGGACTGATTGGAGTGTAAGGGATTCAATACTTTTGTGCTGATGTTTAAGATAAAAGTTCAAGTGTTGTAAGTCGTGTTTATTTCCTGCAGACATGGCGAGCCGTGGTCTAGATTTAGATCCAAAGTATCTAAAGCATTGATTGCGCCGGAGGCAGCAAGGGCTGCGGTGCCCGATTTAGAACATGTGACCGACGATTTTGTGCACAGGTATGTCTCGTGGGTAGTAAGCCTTTGTTCTTTATCTTAAAAAAAGCGATTTGTTTAATTTACTGAGCTATTCTCGTAATGTTATTTTGGAAAGAAAACATGATAGTGATAAATCACTGTCATCATAATGGAACTATAGTGCCTACATTACGATGTGTACCATCGATGTAGGAGTTTAAAGAACAGATTTAGAGTACTATTTATTTTAAGTTTTGTCAGATTGCTGTGTTTTACAAATTTGTTTCAAAACTGCAAATAACAACAACTGCATTTAAGAACAAAAAACAGAAGTGTTTAGGAACACATTATCATAAAGGGCTCGTGGTCTTCGTAAACGCAAGCAATTTTGTAGTCTAGTACTTCGTTTTGCCTCTAGTGATCTGAGTGTGGAATCTCAGTTTAATGACCACATCCCGTTTTTAACAACGGCGCGCGGCGTCTTCGCATTTGTTTTGAGCGACGGCTACTGACACTGAGTCATGGTGAACAACAAACCTCATTCAATGAGAAGCGTTACGTTTCGTTTGACTGACTTTAACGCGGAATATTTAACGCTTAGATGAATTTAATTGAGAAACACAATTTACATGTGAGCTTTAAATGAATTAAATTTTGATTAGCAGCTAGGCTACATGAAAATTGGGGTAGAACAATTTAAATTAAGCACGCGAACGTTAAATATTAGTCAACATTTTAAAATATTTTCGTTACAGAATGGAATGCATTCTCGACGATAATCGTGAGCTGCCGAAAGATTTTCTCACGGAACTCTACAAATGGGCCCTTGAGTGTAAGTGCTACTTGACGAGCGGTGCCACCTTCTGTGAACTCTATTGTGCTTTTCCGCATAAACTTGTTCCAAGATGGTAATTTAACGCCTAAAGAAAACGCTCCTCTTTATTCTAGCTGTGGGTGCTTGGGCACTGGGGACAAGACTGGGCTGCCTCCGAGATAATGATGCGGAAGCGAAAGAGATAATAAGATGCATCCATGGATTCTTCCATAGTGTCCCTGTACTGGAACTATCGGCACCATTGTGGCGAATCTACTCAACACCTGCCTATAAAACATATATCGAAGCTTTAGATGCCTTTAGATCACTTTGTTTGAAAAGACTGACCGATAAAGGCATATGCTCACAAATAGCGAAAGCTTCTGGTGAAAAGGTGGCCACTATATTGGCATTGGATTTGCTACTGGTCGGTGTGGATACCACGGCGGCTGCTGCGGCGAGTACTATGTATTTATTGGCCAATAATGACGTAGCGCAGAGAAAACTGCAAATTGAACTTGACAATAATTTGCCAAAAGACAGAGGATTGACCAGCAAGGATTTGGACAAGCTGCCTTATCTCAAAGCTTGTATAAAAGAATCATTGAGGTGAGTTATAAACTTTAACTCAGAAAGAAAATATCTACTTTTAGTTCAGACATTTTAACCCCTAATAGTGTTATCTTAAAGGCGTCTAACGGGCGACTATCTACGCAAGAGTATCGCACGGTGGCAGTTAGTATAATATTTACATTACAAGGCTAATGTTATTGGAGGAGCAGCAAACATTGGAGGATCCCGATATAACTGTGTACCCTTAGTTAACGTGAGGCAGCATCATCGTAGTACTAAGCTCCGAAGCACACATAAAGCAAGTGAGAGCCGTCCAAAGGTGATAATTTGTCCTTTGTTGGTCTATTAGTCATCATCACAAATTCCTGACAGTTTGCGGTATTGCTAGCCTACATATTTCATGCGGATATTTTTACGGGTACTTCCTTCCTGTTTATCTCATATTAGTTTGTTTCGTATCACTTAAAATACTATTATTTACAGTTTTATTATGGTATTCCGTATTCTAATGTGGTTTTGTACTGGATGATTGTTATAAAGCGAGTTTCAATGTCATTATCAGTAACAAGAGATTTTCCTCGTGACACGAGTACACTAACCTCCAATGAGCCTATAGGATAAAAACTTGATACAAATGTATCGTCTTATTGTAACGTGACCAATGATGGTCAGCGTCAGGTTACATTTACACCTGAGTCGCTATTAGGACCTCAGTCCACAAGTCCAGTGTTACAATACTAGTGTTTATAGCAAGTTATATAAATAATAATCATGCAGTACAGGTTCGCATGCACCGATAAGTACAAAGAATTCGTAATTGACATGTGGGTGACGGGTTTTATAATGTTGTTAATGATCTCATACGAGCTGGAATTTGATTAACGTAATCAAGCTGAAAAAGTGGCCATTTTAGTTCTTTTTATTTTAATTTGTACTTTTTACTTCATTTTGATGATGGTCATTTACGTAAATAACTATTTGACGGCAGTGCCGGCACTACTGGGGACATTTGAAGAAGGTAAAAAGCAATTACAAATACACTTTCTTCGAGATATTATTTACTTTTTTTAAGTTGAATTAGAAGGAAGCCATAAACCCTTGTACCCTGAACAGGAAAAAGTATAATTTCTATTGCATTTATAATAAGCAGTTATTTTATATTGACTTCAGTTCAATAGGTATCTCGCAATTATCCTTAAAACATTGCTTGGTGTGTATTTGTTCTGTAATTATTTCAGAATCAAACCAGTTATTTTGGGGAATGGAAGGTGCATTCAGTCAGATGCTGTTATATCTGGATATGAAGTCCCTAAAGGGGTAAGTGGCATTACCAATCATTGATGACGCATTATAGTAAATGCACATCCTATTTTGCATGAGGAAATTCTCATCCTAGCAGTAATAATTATGTACTTATTTTATACTGCCGACTAGAGGAAAATCAGAATATTAGGTATACTTTATATTCACAAAATTCCTTTTTCCTATTTCAGTCGCACATCGTTTTCCCGCATTACATCCTATCTAACGAGGAACGATACTTCCCCTCCCCGAAGGAGTACGTTCCCGAGCGATGGTTGCGAGACATCGAACTTCGTGAGTCCACGGAAAAACCCGAAAGATCGATAGTTCATGGTGGAAAGTCGGCATGTCCCTACAGCCGAGCGATGGACGTGTGTCGCAAGCAAAAGGAAGTAGGGATCCACCCGTTCGCGTCACTTCCTTTCGGCTTTGGTCGACGAATGTGTATCGGGAAGAGATTCGCAGAAGCTGAGTTGCAACTTCTACTGGCTAAGGTAACTTTCATTGCCTTTATTTTGTAGAAAAAAAAACATAAGTTTGAAGTATGAAAAATATGAAAACGAGGTCAAATAAGTCATTTCTAAGTAAAAAAAATGAACAGGACAATATACTTAAATTGAAATTCATACTGTGATTGGGTTTTGCAAATTTGCAATATGTAATCCTTATTCTTTTTTTATGTACCCAGACATTCCATAAATACGAGGTATCATGGCGCTACGGCGAGCTAACCTACAGCGTTACGCCGACGTATGTGCCAAACGAACCGTTGCGGTTCGCACTCCGCAAGAGAAACGGTAACAGCACCAGCCTATAATCTTCTATGTTAAACACGTATTTAATGTTTTACTGTTAACTGCCAAAGGTTTTTTTTACAAATAGAATTTAGGTCGTTTGTGTTTTGTACGGTTTTGTAATATACAGATATACTTAGCTTAGTCATGAAGTTTTTACTAAATAACACTTTTTGAATAAAGCCTGTTAAAAATTGTACTTTTTTGAATGAATTATTCCAAGTCTTGATTGAACCTTATTTTTTCTCATAGTTAACCATAATTACTCAGTTGTCGCTGATATTCCTCGTAAGTTTTCCATAAGTAAGTACTCACTATTTGGCGGAATCGTTGAGCTGGTACTCGTTGGAGCGGCCGAAGCACTCCTGCACGCCGGCATCCGCCCAGAGCCTCTTCATCGCCGCCAGCAACTCCTCGCTGAACGGCTCCGTGTCCTCCATCCGTTGGATCACGTCAAACACCATCTTGCCATCGCTCTGCAACAGACAAATACGATAAGCTCTCTGAATGATAAGCAAGCATTCAGATATGCCCCGAGGGGATTTTGGATCGGTCAATAGAAATAAAGACTAAAGAAACACTTCGACTATAATAGTATCGGGTATGATCCTATTGCCATTGATTGATTACAAATCCAGAGTCCTTGCGTCTACTAAGATTTACTGCGCGAAAAACCCAATGAAACTGCTCTTAACCGGTAACTGCAAAAAGTACACAAACTCATCCATCGTTATAAAAGATGGGTAATAGTTTTCGCTAGGTGAGCATGATAAACCTATCCTAAAAAGGAAAGAAGGTCAGCAGTCGACGGCACAGCAAAGAAGTTGGCAGCGCAGCCAACACTTTCACCGATGCCGACAGCTATCATTTATAAATTCTGCTTCGTATACACTTATGTGCCAATGTACCAGTGCAGTGCAAGGTACGGGGCAAGGGGCAATGCCACCGGGGAAGGCACTTCTGGTGTTGCCAGGGTGCATTAAAATGTCCAAAGCTGTCACCTTGTTGACTGGCTTTTCCCACACCTTGAGCTATACTCATGAGTTTGTGCTGATACAAAATAAAGCACTTTTCGCCCCATCCTAATACTTTAATTTCTGACATCACTCAAGGCCCGACAGTTCAAAGTAATTAAAGTCTATTCCTGAAAGAGAACTCGGGCAATAATGACACCTTAGACCCAAAGTAGAATTCTTATTTTAATATAGGTTCGTTTTTGTATTCCTTTTGATGGGCTCGTGCCGACGACCGAATCGATTCGTATTAATAAGCTAGGTTTCATGGAGCTTAGTATCCATCTAATTTATGAATGAAGCAATTACTTGATACCGATATAAACCTTGCTGTACGTAGCTTCTAGATTAACTTCGCTCAATGTGTCTACAATTCTAAATACAGAAACCTAGTCAACTAAATGGTCGAAGTGGTTGGTTATAGTTCCCCACAGAACCAACTATTGCTACATGAACGAATAATGAGGAAATATTTGAATTCAATAACTCTTTAAAATATCGAATTGGGGATTCCAACATGCAATTATTTAGATGATGAGCCAGCCGTTGCACAAAGCGCATATCCTCATAAGTAATTATATTTGTGGTGTCTTTAGACAGACCCTTGAGACCTGAAAAGATCTTTTGAATCTGAATGTATAATGAATCATTTAAGGGTGAAAATGTCAAGCAATTTGTGTAAGCTGCATTGAAACAAGCGTAACGAAAATGTGAACAAAAAATGCATTGATGGTAGTGATTAAGCATTAACGACTTAATGGTCCATGCATAACTCATTAGTGCTGTGTTGACCTATTTAATACAGTTAGACACTGCTTATTTGTAGCAATGAAACGGAGATACGTATGCTTCCTTCCAATCACAAACTAGCATTAGCGCTTATAAAATGACAAAAACGACACCATTTTTGATAATTTTATAAATTATCTAAAGCAGTTGAATAGATCAGGAAGAAAGAATACATTTCATAATCATTTACCACATCCCAAAAAGAATATTTGGCACAAGAGCGAAAATGGTAGTAGGCCATCATTAAATCAGTTATTTCAATACATACAGCCTACCTCACCTGTATAAAAATTGGTGACTTTATTTCATGACCAGTGTTACATGTTTCTTTCATGCAGTAACATCCATTGCCTAACTTTAAAAGCTTTAAACGCAGCCATAAAGAACGGTGAGTCATAATAATTCGTGTTGAAGAGCAATATCGTCTCAATTGGAGTTGAGTGACCCAGCATCTTCGACATACGCTAATCCGATTAGTAATCCATTTAGCAAACTCGTCTCGGAGAACCGTACGCTTTCGTTACGCAACCCGCTAACCGCCAACTCAAAGAATTCTGACTAATGAATAATGAGAATCTCCAAAATTCTGATGTGTTAAGTCTTCGTCTAAAAGTTTCATGAGTTTGTTGACGAGTAAACTGCAATGCATCATAAATACTCATACTTTATGTAGCAGAGACAAGTCCAGTCTGTTCTGGGCACTTCTGGGTATTATAAAAGTTTATACAAGCGCCATTGCGGCATGAAATGCCATGTCATGAAGTAAATAACTCGTACATCAGGCTTGTGCTTTGCTGGTTGCAGAGGTTTCTGCGAAATATACTGTAATTATGACGGGTGTTGCGGGGTGCGGGGCGCATGCGCGTAGCCCAGCTCGGCTGACGGGAAGCCGCGCCATTCACAACCCCTCCTCGGAATAACCCGCCACCCTTGTTGCTTACACATTGCATATTCATTTAAATACATCGACGTCCATTAGCTCGTTACCTAGTCAGGCATTAAGGCATTGCTTATTTGTAAAGCACTTAAAATGTTTTGAATTGTGATGTTCAAAAACGAACTTACTTTTCTTTTTGCAGACTTTACTGTTATTTCGTTTGAGACAAAGTAGGACATTTCATGGTGGATTTTTCATGCCTTCCGACACTAACCGCCTGTAAATTATCGTGTATTGTAACGTACGGGAACACTGAGGCACATATGAAGGGTAAAATGAAGGTCACAACACTGAACCTGTTCAGCGTTCTCTACGTAATGTAGGCATAGAGCATTGTCTAAACATAGGGAACAATACTGAGACAACCCTCATGCGATTCATTGTGCGTGTACTTAAGTTTTGTTTCAACATGTTTGCGCCGGATAGGGCTGTCACGTCCACTGCTTTCATGTCTGTGATAAAGAGATGGGTGCACGAGGTTACATAGACGTGCTATGTGCACACTGCACACTAGCGACAGAGCTCGCGATGCGGACAATATGCAAAACTAATGGGGGACGGTAGAGGGTATGTCTCATTAGGGGAATACAGGGAAGGGGATCGACCTCCGGACATTGCGTGAAATGTGGAAAATACGCTGACCTGCGTGTTGACGGTGAAGTACTAACGATTCATATTGCAATCTAGTTTGTATAATCACTACTTGAAAAGGGAATTAAAGATATTTTTTATTGGTCGGCGCCTCTTTCAAGATCCGTTTACGACGTACCTATGTCAAACGGTACGTGCGTCACATCTCGTGACGAGTAAATTAATTACAGTTTTCAGAGCATCTTCTCGTTCGTTGTGTAACCGATGACGTTGACATGAACGACTCTTCAACAGGTCGGAACGGAACTGAGATACCTTATCTGTCTGACATTCCGAACAGGTACTCTCGATGATAACACTGGCCAATGTATCCCTTTCAGATTTTATTACACGTTCGGTGGTTGTTCGCAGCTTGCTAATAGAATCGCGCACTATCGCAAACATGACAATGCCACTTTATCTGGTTTACTGGAAATTATTCAGTTTGCAATATCTCGTTAACGTTAGCACAATAACCAAGTTTACGAGTTCACTTTGTTTTATCTAAAGAGGTAAATTGATTGATGTTTTATTGTTAAATGAGACTAAAACACTGCACTGTATTGTCTCTTACAAAACCAATTTAATCTCCAAGATCACCTTGGCGAACGTCTCCTTGAATTTTCAAGTCAATAAAAATAGGAAATAACTCTTTTATTAAAAGAGAAAGCTTTACAATAACGGTAATATTTGTTTTGGAACAATATTCATAGCAAACAAATAATGCAATAAGCTGCTGTGAGGAGTGCAGGCGGGGTGGGACGGCCGGTATGCAACGAGCGACTCTCATGAATAACGAATACCCAATATTGATCTCCATAGAGAGAACATTTCGCGGAATCGAACAAGTCCCGGGAAATGCAGATGCAATTTTCGTTTCATGGTAGCCTGTAAATTGTGTCGAGGGTACTTTTACGCGTACTTTTAACGAGAAAATTTTAATTGGAATTGAACAATCTATATTTTGCGAACGATATGGACATAAAATTTTGCTACAGCTGGCACTACATTCAGTATCAAAATGAATCTACGAGGAATGGTTACTATGCAATAGGTATCATAATACTCCAGCCTCTCGCACATTGCTTCGTAATCAGCATTAGCGGCCAACGGAAGCCCCGAAGCACTTATTCCCGATGTAGACTTCGATGCAATCGACATTATTTTTACTGACGATCGCCCATTATTTATAGAATACAGCCGACACGTTATCCACGCAGTTTATCGTTCACGCCACGAATACTCGCTTTGATTTTCGATTTTTAGTAAACTAATGAGTACTGTGCGATTGATATCTTCGAATAAATATTTCAATTTGATCAGTGTACTTATCACTGTGATCATATTGAGTGTTTTTGTGGAAGTTTATTGCATGTTTGATGTCCGAGCAAAAGTAATCTCAAGATTTGCGTTATACTGGTATTACAGTCAAAAGAATTCGAACCATCTTATTATTAATTTATTTGCAAATACATTATTTAGGTCTGTATTCTAAGACCTCAGATCTGTTGCCAAAACAAAAAAATCTAGGAGATATAAAAAACCCAAGCCATTTTCAGCCAGTCAAAAGGTTCTGGTGTAACTGTTAACTGTTACACTGAGTTTTGTCTTTGACACGTTTACCAGAATATTTGAGATTCTGATCTGGGCAAGTGCTTTCAGTGTTTTGAAACCATTGGTAGTTTAAATTTAATGTGATTCGATATTGTTGACGATGACAAAGACCAAGCATGTCGACAAGATTTTTTTTTCTTATTGATAACAGATAGAAAACAGATTGTTTACCTCTCGGTCCTTATTGCCGTAGGTGATGCCCAGGTTGGGCATAGCACGCAAGATGGCGACGAGCGACTGAATCGTGTTGCTGTACACCACCGGCCGGTACTGTTTGAAGTCTTCATTTGTAAAGCCACTTTCGTGGATAATTCTGTTGGAGAGAAAGTTACGCATTAAAGTTAGGTCACACCATATAAAAAATAGTATTCTAAAGATAAAGTACACATAGTAAGCGTGATATTTCTCACAAAAGTTTTAAAAGATGTATAAATAAGTACTTAGAAATATAGTGTTTGTTCTGAAGAAGTAACAACAAGATTGTTAAATGAAGACGCAAGGAGAACAATTATCACGATTTGTACTACATATGACACAGAACAAATAATTGGCCAAATTGAGAGAACGAGTTAATAAAAGGCGTAAATGTGTATTAGTCATCGATCGCCTTGTGATTCATAGGTCCAATAGTGCGGTATTTTAACGAGATTGTTAAGTTCCAGCCTCGACCAATGTAATTTCATCACGTAGCCATTAATGTTACGGGTATGTACAAGAAATTAGCAGTAAATTTGTAGTATGTGCAGTTTCCATAATGCATTCATATGAAATTGATGTCATATTATTTATTGATCTTATTGAGATGACTTTGTGTGAAACTATTAAGTTTCTTTGACACACTTTTGTCTCTTTACATGTAACTAATTTATTGCCATATTGGGAATGATTTCACAGGGCCAGGTCGACTTTCAAGCAAAATTCCCTGTAATTTTCATGCAGCTGTAGTATGCCCGAACTACAGCAGGTGCAGTTTGTAAGAAGAGCTCTTTTCAATCACTACACAAAGGCAACGATTCGTAAAATCTATTGAAACCTATCGAAATCGTATACTGTGACAATGTATCTTACAGTAATTGCTATAGGAAAATGACTCTTAAAATCTTAAAACTTCTTGGCGAACTTGATTTTCGTACTTATTCCTGTATTATTGAACTCCAGTCTTCATCTAAATTTCATATTTATGATGCATTCGTATTGTCCAGATCTGACTTTATAAATTATTTAGTCGATCAGACATTCAAATTGCATGTACATAAATAAGTTATGTAGGTGAGGGCGGTAGGCTGGACTCAATGACAAACAAGAATATTGCCAATGCGAAGCGAGAGATAAAATGTGCCACTGAATATGGATTTCGCGAAACTGTCCTTTTTTGTTGTTTCAATTTTAACTCGCTAGCTCAAAAGTCAATTTGTTTTTTTGTAGTTTGGTTGACGTTTTTGTAGCATTGACTTTCTTTAAATCTAAATAAACTTTATGTAGCTTTAACTTCTCCGTAAGTAACCAACAATACTTATGTACTTTTGAAGCGATCCGATTGAAGAGAAGATTCTGCAGGCACTATGTGAAATCCCTACTAATATTATGAATGTGAATGTAAGTTTGTTTGTTACGCTTTCACGCGAATACTACTCAACCGATCATCATGAAAGTTTGTACACATATTCTTGGAGGTATAAGAAGTAACATAGGATACCTTTTATAAAAAAAAAACCATCCCTCACTCGCAGCCGAAGTTGCGCGGGTCAGCTAGTATGCTATAATATTTCAGATAGAACTGTTTTTTCAAAGTTATGAAAACCTGGTGTCAGGTGCTACCGGGTGATATGTAAATATTTTAAGGATACTAAAATAACTAACACTAACTACTAATATATGATGCACTCCGGCGAATAAAAACAATGGTACCATGCAGACGGCGCAAACGATCTTACAAATTCAAGGAATTCTATCTCCATTTCGATGGTCTGTTCTATTTTTCTCATTTAGAGGTTAAAGTTCGATAAACTTACTAATAGTATCAAGTCACTCGAGAAAACGATGTTACACAGTAATGTTCCTAAACTGAATTGTAATTTCCAAAATATATTCTATCAAATGAATTGGTTCTTGATGACAAAATTGGCCAATTTTCATTTCTTTTTTTCAAGCATTACGTTGAGTATCGATAAAATAATTTGATTTCGCGCGTCTGGCGTGCCATAGATCTGTAGCATCCGGGCCGCGGATGACGTCATCGACGGCATGGTGCAAACACCTACAACATTCATCTCGCCAACATTAGCGTAGGTAAGTACTGTAGTGTAGAGCATATCGATGATTGTGCTCATTGTGGCTTGATCATGTTCAATTCTATTGACAACTTATCGAGATTTGTTGACATAACTAATAGTAAAAACTTTGATTAGATAACGACAACAATTGTTACCATTTTCAACAGCTAGATTTTAGGTTTTTTGTATTTTCATGATAGTTACTCAAAAACCACAATTTCAATGCTAAGTAGGTTACGAATGAGTCATGATATCTGAATCAGAAACCTGTTTGACACAGATTAGGCATGTGCAGTTTTCACTGACCATCATCAACTATTTGGCAGGGCTAATAGCCTCGTCGACGTCGTTTGGTGACGTCACACAAATGATTATATTCGTATGCGTTGGTGACAGTTCGCGGCGTGACGTGAAGACACTTATCTTCTAATTCATAACACGAACAAACGTAAACGTGGTTGAGGGGGTGTATCTGCAAACGAGAAGTTTTCTTCATGTAACTCCTCTTTGATGAATGAATATAATGTGCAAAAAAATGGGTTGCTCAATAAGACTCTAAACTTGATTAATTGGTACAATTGATTCTAACTTCATCATTACTATCATCATCATTTCAGCCGAAAGACGTCCACATTGACTGGTACCGTGCGACTCGCATCCAACGGATTCCCGCAACCTTCACCAGGTCATCGGTCCACCTAGGGGGAGGTCTTCCAACGCATCGTCTTCCGGTTCGCGGTCGCCACTCCAGATCTTTTCGGTTCCATCGCTCATCTGTTCTGGGAGCAATGTGGCCTGCCTACTGCCACTTAAGTTTGGCAATTCTTCGGGCTACGTCGGTGACCTTGGTTCTCTTGCGGATGTCTTCATTTCTGATTCGATCACGCAAGGAAACTCCGAGCATAGCCCTCTCCATTGCCCTTTGGGTGACTTTAAGCCTTTTGATAAGGCCCACTGTGAGCGACGTTTCGGTCCCGTATGTAATCACCGGCAACACACACTGGTCATAAGACTTTCGTCTTGTGCCTCTTTCCGAACGCTGCCTAAGTCGGATTCGACGATTGACCTCCTTCTCGAAGTTAGACCTACCTATCTACTGGACCGTTTGTCCCAGGTACACATTATTACTACATAAAAAAAAATATTAAAGTAAAACATTTTTTCTTTGAAATTTCGTAACTACTCCTATGCGGCATTAAGTTTTGTTTTTTTGTTACACCAATATTTGTCGCTTTTTTCTTCACAAAGTGTACTTTTAATTGAAATTTGGATCTAATGATCTATTAGGCTACAATTAAATAAAAATCACTAATTTCGCAATATTCGGCACGTAGTGACTGACGTAACAACCACTTTGTAGTGCAAGCTGATTAGAACTTCACTCTAACAGTTTTTCAAACGAAGTTTGAACCACCACAAATAGAGTTGCTAATTTAGCAGATATCCCAGCCTTAACAACGGAACTGTTCTACGTATGCATTACCTAGGCATTTAGCATCTGACGTAGGTACGTGTGTTCTCAAAATTAGGTATAACTATTCTGCGATAACAAGGCAATGGTGATAGTCGACATTTATTAATTCAACATGCAAATTGTTTTAGCTTACAGAATTGAAACATGATTTTTAAACTGATGCAACGTTCATTGTTTCAAGACGTATTATTTGAAATCTACGTAGAACGTTGGTAACATCAAACAATAGATATTGCTTAACACTGACACTTCCTTTTACCTACATTGCAACAACATTTTCTTAAAACCTAATCTTTTATCTTCAAAACGTAAAACGCTTGTTGACAAGTCGTAGATAGGGAGATAGCAGGCAATCGACCGATGTTTTATATCTCTAAACAATAATATTGATTAAGATAGATACGAATGAATGTAATTGATAACATTGTAGGACAAACTGTCGAAGTACTACAATACGCCCGAATTGCGATGCAAATATGAAAATTGGAAATGCTATGTAGTTCTAAAAAGGCACTCCTTTTTGCTTTTCGTCAATCGTGAGAACACTGATAACATGTAATAAAATAAATAAAGAAAATAAGTAGGTAATAACTACTTAAATTATATGAATGGCTAATTGAATAGGTGAACTCTTTTCTGGTTCAAAAGAGTGTCCATGGAGTTTCTTGCCCGTTCTTCTCCATAAAGAATGGGCAACTCTGTAGTTGCCCATTCTTTCACGGTTTTTATGTCTTGTGACTGGGACTGACGCTAGATTTAATTTTCATGTTTGTTTCAACAATTCAAGTGCAGTAGCTGGCCTACTTGAAATAAACGCTTTGATTTTGAACAAAACGTTTGATAGATTGTGCTACTGACACTTCTTGGACTGGATATAATTTATTGATTTTATCGCGAAAAGAATAAATAAAACGTATGTCACGCCATACAATTTTGCATCAACCCTAAATTGCCCTATCAGATAAGATAAAAAAGGTGCCCTTGAAATTAGTCACATTCAAAACTTAGGAAGGTCCTGTTTTATGAATTGTGTGAATAAACCTGCACAAGACTTGCTTGACAAATCAGAACCACCACTTGCGCTCCACTCACTTTCCCCCACTTCTTTGCTGTCTATTAATTGAAAAGATGCAAAGATTCATACCGTTTAGCGACAGGCAAAAATACAAGAGCTGTGCCAAGACGCTTTGATGGGCTTACGTTAAAACTTTAACCACTAGGTAGGAGATTGTCCGTTCATCCCTGATTATGACGGATTTCTTTTGTTCATCTGTCATTTTGTCGATTCTTTTTCGAAGAAACCCGTATCTACGGTGGGACCATGTTACGCGGACAGGCAGGTATATCTCCAGAATATCTTTACACATTGTCACATTATGGTGTTCAAGTTTTTAGATGGTGAATTTACCTTCGTACCTTCCAAGTGTTTTCGATTCCTATTCCAATAGAAAATTCTCTTACATTTTAATAATAAAACAAATAGGTGCTATACTTACTTCATTTGTTTGACTATAGTACTTTTGCCGGATTCACCAGCACCTGTAAACAAAAACACAAATGAAATAGGTACTAGGTATTCGTGCTCTATTTACTACATAATACGTTGCGATTTGTATATTATTATTTAATCATTAAATTACAATAATTGAATAAGTGGAGTAAGGCGACCGACATTACTCAAAAGTTGCTTTTCTTCAAAGCATATATTTCGCCAAACCACGTAATAAAACACGCGATGATATAAAAACATTTAATTACCACCTAAACGTAAACTGTTTCAGTCCACATTATGCACGTCTCGTCGAGTGAAAATAGCATGGAAAAATAAATTAACAACGTTTACTGTGAACTGTGCGCGGACGTAGGAAGGGTCTACCACGCTGATCGATACAGTGTTTGCAGCTCTGCGCACACTAGCCAGGCTTCGGGTTTTCCACTTCATTCCTAGAATACAATCGATTCCCTACGGCAACACTGCGCAGCTAGCCTACGTTTTGGACCCTGTTTAATTGATTGTAATTACAGAATGATCTATTAACTCTGAACAATGGTGATGACTCGATGACAAAATGTAATCAACCGTAGATTGTTGAAGAATAGAAATAATTGTCTCTTAAATATTATCTATGTAGATATACTCTAATCAAACGAGACCTATAAAACGGTTATGTAAGCGTAATTACTACATACAATATTTATTTACCGTTATAGGTAGCATGTCCTGGGTACGTAGTTATTAATTGGCTAATAAAGTGACGAAATTACGTGGGTGTAGTAAAACGAACCCTGTCAAATACAGGTTCTTGGTCTCATGACCCCTGTTGGCTCTAATTGGCTCGCCAACGCGAATGGCCGATCTCTGACCCCCGATATACATTTTATCACTACACAAGTGCACTCCTGATTTCTGCATTGCAACTTGTACAGCCATTCATACCTTCGATTGTAATGTCTAGGCTTAAGTAAATATAACAATACCTAGGCAACATTAAAGGACGTGAAGTGACGCCTCGTACAAGACAATGCATTCATATATCAAAATACAAGGTATCATCACATATTTTATATTCACAGTGGAACAACTTTCACAATAAAGTGGATGGTAATCGCGTGCCAAGAAAGTATTCCCACGAACACCCAATATAATAACTTTTAAAACAGTGAATGTCATGTTGGATTATTTAGTTAAATAGTGAATGCTTAAGAATTCGAAATGTTTAGAAGTTATCTCACGCAGATCAAACGATCAGGGCAGGAAATAAACGGCACATTACTTCACAATCGTGGTTTTAGATCCTATTAGTGTTCCGTACCTGCGAACGATGCCATAAGCCATGATTTTATTGTCTCCTGTTACATTAAATATCGTTAACATGGAGTACTTTTTCGCATGAACCAGCAGAATGTTTTATCGTGGAGTAAACCTCGATAAACATAATGTATCGAATCGAACTTCTGTATCGCTGGGGTGACAGGATGAGTAGACGTCGCCTCTGTGCCTTTTTGCGCTATCATCACGATAACATCGTCGCGTGCTCGAATGCCGCTTGTCTGATAAAATACCTGTCTGTAATGTCCGTTCGATCGCCTCTTCAACGTTAACCTGACAACATTTGCCTATTCACGAGCAACTTGCGTTTCAAGAAGTTGTACGTGGAAGAAACTTCAAATATCAAGTCTTTGCGCCTATCTAATCCAAATGACAATAGGTACCTACTTATAGAATTATAAAACTTTTATCTTTTTAATAACTCCTATATTGACCGATTAGTGCAATAGATAATCATTAATTGCCTTTACGAAATTACGTAACGAGGGTATTAGAATTATTGAATTATATTTTAAGTACTTACCAAAATCTATACGGTCTTTACGCCCGATGTGAAATTGTTACGTTTGGAATTCTTTCGGTAAAAAAGGTAGCTAGCCTGGACAGGGCAATAAGGAGCGTTCAACGACGCTACGCACGTAACAAATGGTATTTGGTGTACATGCATAATGGTGTTGTTTTAAAGATTTTTTTGGCAAATGACGTCTACAAAAACCTAAACTACGATTACGAATGAACTTCGATTTAGTTAGCCACAGTATTCATTTACAAGATATTTTTTAAACCCCTTTTGCTACTGTAATCTGTCCCAGTTTGAGGACAATCAGCTGTACTTTGGATATTCTCGCAGTTATAGTTGCCAGGTATGAATCCAGTGATGCACCCTCTCTTAAGTTTAACTTGGTGTTATTGTGTCCTGTGGTATACTTTTCTTCAATCGCCTCACATGAGGTTTCCTGGACATAAGTAGTCTTGCTAGGTTGTTAGGATGCTTGGTTAGTCTGTACTGATATCTCTCGGTTTGCCTAAACACCTCTTCTTCGATTGTAGTGACTTGGAGATCTCTGTGCAGGATATTGTATGTAAGTCCAAAGTCTTGAGGCTAATTACAAAGGCCCCCGCCTTTGTAATTAGCCTCAAGACTTTGGACTGGAACCTTTGAAGAATTCCCAAGTTTTGATTTTGAGGCAGTCCCTCAGAGTTTTACACCGTATGTCTGTATTTAAAAGATAACTACAAATACATGTATTTAAAATGAATCAACTCAATATTTTGTGTAAATAAGACAGTCAACCGAACTGTGTGAGTAATGCATAACTGCTGTGTATTGGAGAAAATTTAAGTAATTATTTTACCTGTGTATTATTTATTGAGTTTCAAACATTTAAGCATGATCCAAAGACCCTTCTCTTTTATATTCTAACTGAAACTTCGAATACTCAATTCTGATAGAGACATTATTTCACATGGATTTTTCCGAGGTGAGACATGTCAGGAGTGGCTCATTAAAGCAAAACGCCATTCATGGTCAGATATGCACGCACTAGCAGCCACGGCGGCGTGCCGTGACACCTCAATTAATTTCTAGCACAAGATACCTAGTTGACACACTTGTCACATGTGTTGGTCACCTCATGCTCATTACATGATTGCGAAACATTTTTTTTTTGTTTGGTTTCATTTTCCTTGAAATATCTACACCAGAAAAGTTTAAAAGGAAAAATCGAATGTTATCCTGGTCATTGCCCGATGCTCATTGGGCAACGAATATCAATGGACACTGAAAACATGAAAGACCATCTGCTGTTTGTACCTATTGTTGTTTCTCCAAAATGACTTGATATGGAAGGTAGAGATACCAAGTATTGTATTTTATTTGTCTTTGTTTATGCCGTGCTACACTTTTGCGACATCTTTAAAGACAGATTGATATAGATATATTGTGGTTTTGCATGGCGCTGTCACAAAGCAAACAGAATGTAAGAATGCCATGAATGCACTATGGAATGAGTAAAATGAGCTCTCATATTATAAAATAATCACAGCGTGGAAGAAAATAAAACAATAACATATAACAGAATGAACCAAGAATGTTCACACTGCCAGGACTGGGTATTGGCAAGTCCCTTGTGAGAGGGACATAATTAATAAATCTTCTGAGTTTTGAAAACCAATTGTGGGTGTATCTTGTTAAGATAGTTATTAGTGCAAATCATGACAAACATCAAGTGCTAAAAATGACCAATTGTGTCATATCATCCAGACACTTACCTGTTGTAGTTAGTGTACAAAATGTATATCGAACAGAACTAATGAGTAATGAATATAAGGATTACATGAACCTTAGAAATTGTTGATCATACCAACTGCCTACTTCATTGTAGACATTAGAAAAACATAATGGTGACTCATTCTGGGTGTAAAATGACTAAGTAATTGACTTTGAATGGTGTGCATAATTCTGTAGTGTAGGTAAAGACTGGATCCTGCTAATGCCAATTGAAATTATCCAGCAAGTTGGTTAAACAAAACAATGTTGTCTAGACAATGTTTCTCACATAAGAGGTGTGTATGGACCTTATTTTCAAAAAGCTATTTTAGGATGTCACAAAACAAAAGTAATTACAAACATTTAAATATCTCACTATGGCTATTGAGAGAGAAGACAGGTGCTCACCATCTGTGCGACACATCACAAATAGCACGGCTTGTGTCAATGCACTCACATCACTATCAGTGTCAAGATCAAGGCAAGCCGCTTTTGCAAGACATTACATATTTCATTAAAATTTGACTGAATTCAACCTCCATTTTAAATTATAGATGGTGGTAAGTAATGTGAAAGTTTAGCATTCAACAGTTCATAATTATTATGACTCAATGACTCAATTGGAACAAAATGCTGAAATAGAGTTGAAAGAATACCATGTCAATAGGTATTCAAATTTCCTGAAATGGTTACTGAGATCATACTCAACGGTTTTTGTTTTGTCATTACATTGCAAATGAAAGGAAAATAATCTTTATATAATAGTAAATATTACCTCCATAAACACAAAATTGTATCAACAGAGTTTTTTGTTGAGTTTCCTCTAGTGATTGTATTTAAATGTAAATTAGTATTGTGCCATTTATCGTTGGACATGAATGACATTGTTCTGGTGAAATATTGGCAAGCGTTCAAAACACTGCCAACAGGTACTGTTTACAGTGATTAAAATTCTTTAAATACTAGTTGATTGTTTACTGACAACATTATACAAACCACTTGTATACAATTTATGTGTTTCTAAAGGGAATCACCTCTTGGTTAGCATGAAAAGCTTTAAATATGTTTTATTTTGACTCGAGTGTGTAGATGTAGGCTGCATGTTGAGTTTCCATTGTGATTCTGAGTTTCTTTTGTGTTTTATCAGCCTGAAAATGTTATCACATAAAGGTCATCTATGTCAAGCAGGAAAACTACCAGTAAGCACAATAGAGCAGTCTCCTTGCCAACTAAGTCCCAGCCGATAAGATCTCCAGTTATTGTACTGGATGACTGTTACATATTTCTCATGAAATATTGACATCATTAGTGGATGAGTGTGTTATTATAGACAAGTGCTTGGGATTTATCATTCAGTCAAGCAGAGATGGTCATTGCTTCAACACTGATGGCATTAGAGGTTCCACTGTCCATACTTCAAGTACTCTAGAACTGTTTATTTAACAGAGATAAGGAAAATACTTATTTTCTCATATCTTGTAAGATTTGACATGGTGGGTTCAAATAAATGTTTTTAATATCATTAATTTTGTTAAAATAAATAGTAGTAATGTTAAAATACGTCGCGTGGTACCTATGCTTCGAAATACCATAAGGAAAACCCCCATAATTAAGTACATGACATTGGAACAGAAATCAACCATGATTAGCATAGAAATGACTAGACAATGAGTTCATACACATGTTTCCTAAATGTGAAACAAATAGGAACTTTCATTTGCGCACGGAACTACCGTACATACCGGCATAATGATTAGTTCCAAGTGAAAGCAACTAACCATTTCTACTCCTCCTTCGAAATTTGCAACAAGCTAATGGGATGCATGAAGAGCGTTAGGACGCTACCCACTGGAGCATTATGAAAGTCGAGATCGTTGTACGGGACGCCCAAATTTTTGCAACAACCCCGAAACATGGGTGCGGCCACGGATCAAATAATGGAGCTACACTGTACCTAATAAGAGCAACTTGATATCTTTGGAAGCCTGGATTCCATCCTCTTTAAGGTTCCTCTCGATCTGTCGGCTGCGGGCTGCAGCCGCGCGCTCCTCGGCCGACTGGGCGCACCCCATGTCGGCAGCTGTGCCTGTTCCTTGGCCGCCGGCCGCCCCGACCCCTGAGCCGGGCGCGCTCTCACCGCTCCCTCTGCATGCGCTCCGCACGCGTCCTGCCGCTCCGGCGAGACCGGAGCCACCCTACACAACGTTAACACCCAACACACAGTAACCTAACAGTACCACTTATCACTGTTCATACGACTCCGAAACACACAATCTTTGGATAAACGACCGCGGCTCGATATTTTCCAGGGTTTTTTACTGCACCGAACACTAAAAACACGCAACGACAATGCAAACTTTAATTGATTTTACAAATCCGTTTAAATACGAGATAATGGCGGCCGGATGACAAGCACCAACTCCGCTCCGTGACAGCGACCGCGCCCCGCTCGACTGACGTTCGGGTGCGTTCGGAAATCTTCGTTCGGACTCGCTCACACATGCGTGAAGGCACATTCACACGCGAAAGAGAACACGAGCACTGCGCTAAAATCAAAGATTTGTCAAAGACAATTTCCACTTTTTTCAGCTAAAAATGTAATGGCGCGCCTTTTAAATAAAGGTCTTGTCTTGTGGCTTATAGAATTATTTATTTATTCGAGAATATTTCACAAATTCACAGATAATTATATAATGTTCAAGCGAATTTGCGTGTAATGAATGAAGATTCAAAAATATGACATCTATCGTTATTATAATATTCTCACGTGCAGCAGAAACATTGAAATAAAATAGCTTGTTTCTCTGCTTGATTAGTTCGGCATTCTATTTTTTTAATTGTATGGGATCATGGTGTCCTACTGATGGGTAAACTGGGTAAAGCTTGCGCCTTTTACTTCTTGCGACTGCCCGCCGCTTAGGATTTTACTTTTCTTATATTATAAACTAAATATGAATATGCAGCTAGGTAAAACGTAGGTAGGTAAATTATTATGAATGAAAAAAACACTCGTTAAAGTTAGTTACCAAAATGGGATAAAATATAATGTACAAAGGTGTGATAACAAGGTAAGTAAAATATAATATATGCAGGAATTAAATGAAACCTTAAAACACTTTTTAATTCCGTTTTTTTTTTTACTTTATTTCTCGTCGGGAATCAACCGAAAACAAAAAAGAAATTGGCCAAACATATTTTGATCATTGTATAATATTGTGTATTTATTTAAATTGTAAATCATGCAGTCGGTAGGTAAGTTCCAATTTCCAAGGACCTTGGTAGCTATCATGTTCATCTGCGGCCTGTGGCTAAGTTGTTTACACTTTGATCGTTGATGACTGCAGTTATATTCCTAAGGCCAAAATCAGACCTGTCTGTTCAGATGTGTGAAGGCCGAAAAAGCCGAAAGGCACGTGATCTCCCCGTCGTTGCCATAATTTTTTTGTTCTGGACCATACCTGGGAACTTAAACTAGTTCCCTACGGAGATTTGTAGATAAAAACTACAACAAGTTTTTTTTTTAATAGCGTTAACTTTACTTGAAATATCTATATCCCGTTAACTATTTAACTCACTGTAACGCGAACGCGATTGTACATCAAAGTACTTATGTAAACTTATTAACTCAACGCAAAAATCACGTTTTGCGGTAAAACCCAGCGAACGAAACGAAACAAAACGTGATTGTCATCCCAACAAAAAAAAAACGATTCCCAGCAATAATTTTTGCGCAGAGTTAGGTACTTAGTTTGATGTACAGAATGCTTGGTTGAAGGCTACGAGAAGTCTGTTTACACCCTGTGTACCTGCCTAGATATTTAGCTTAGGAAGGTATGTTATAGGTAAGTAACGTAATAGTCAATCATCAGAATATGTTTAGGACACAATCAGTTTACCTTTCCTTCTTATCTATTCACCGTTACTTGGCTGTCGTCAAGTGCTGAGCTACGTCATATGCCTACCTACTTATTGGGAAAGATTAGCTTCTCCAAATCCTAGAAAGATGTGGTCAGGAAGTAATAGAACCAGCATTAATCGTAAACTAGTGCCGAATGCCCACGATTCCTCGGATATACGTCAGCTTGGGGCACTCTCACTCTGAAGGGTCTAACTAAAGGTTATCCTGGAAAAAGTAAAAAATCCTATAGAGCTTTAGCTTATGAACCGGCAGGATAGTCCATAAAAAGGTAGTAGGAGCCGAAGGAGCGCGTCTGTTTTCTTTTCTACTCGGATAATGTTTACAAAAGCATGTGTTATAGCAAAAATTGTTTATCTCAAGCTCAACTGCTCAAGTTTAGCTATGTTTTATACAGTTTGTTGTCGCCCTTATGTGTTTACGCAATCAACTAGTAGAGCAGCATCATAATAGGTACCTAGTCCCCAAACACATGGCCCATAAGCAAAGTTCCGGAAGTCACTGATCTTTCTGCCATAATTACCAACCATAGCCAACATACCGTTCTTATTATCATTTTCCCGAATCACTTTTTAGGACATCCACTGCATTAGGTATGTACCTATAATAGTCTCTCAGGGTGAAGGACCATACGCGACAAGCAACAGGGCCTGTTGTTAAAATAATATCTAGGTGAGACATATAAGTTACCTATCTGCCACGTATACTGCGCTTTCAGGTACCTAATATGCATATTAGGCTTTCGTAGTAGGACGAATAGGTCCTGTCTTAACTTTCTAACTTTTCTGCGGATGGCCTAAAGCTCTCCTTATGCAAGCAGTATGGAATATTCCTGCTATTCCTTGATCTATCTAGATTGCCAGGTACTTGGTGAAATGTTGTGTTAAAGTTCAAGATCATGAATGTCAATACTATTATTGAATGCTAATGTGTTGTGGTAACGTATTATCTAGGTTCTAGTTTTACAACCAGAAGAGCAGAATTCCTATAAAACTAATCACATATCCTACTTATCATTGAAGAAAACATTGATTTGGGTACCCAAGTTGAGACCTACTCGTAGAGTTTTGTTGATTTTATAATCTCCTCACAGTATTCAATCCAACCTATCCATAAAGTCAATGCATTTATCTATATTCCCAAAACGGAGTGCCAGCTTCGTAGTCTGAGTCAATAGAGCTCGAGCCGGCGGCGTGCGCGCGCACCTGCTACCCTAGACAGAGATAGAGGAAAGCTCCATTACCAAGGAGCAGCAGCTTGATATCCTTGGCGGCCTGGATGCCATCCTCCTTCAGGTTCTTCTCGATCAGCTTGCTGCGCGCAATGGCGGCGCGCTCTTCGGCGGACGAGGCGCAGCCCATGGCGATGGCGCGCACGGCCTGGCTCGCTACGCGCGGCAGCGCCGTGCCCCTAGCATGCTCGCGGCCCGTCGTCGCGCGCACGTGGCGCCGCGCACGCGCGAGCGAGCGCACGCGTGCCTCGGGGACCAGGGGGACACGCACCACCACGAGACCGGCGACGATCCGGCCTGACGCACGCGAGCTGAGCGCGACGGAGCTCGGGGGACGAGCGGAGCACTAGTTAGGGTCGAGATGGCGACGCGGTGTGAACCCGCGAACGAATGACGGATCGCGCAGGCCTAGAGCGGCGCGCGTACTGCGCAGGCTCCGCCGCCGCCGCGCGCCGGCCGCCGGTTGCACGCCGCCCGCCCTGCTCCTCCTCCCTACATACCCACTAACACCCTACGTCAAACCAACGCGGCGCCTACACAATGACACAAAAATGAACGGACACTTCACAGTTCAGGCATACACATTTAATACAACTTTCAGGGGGTTTTCTCCTTCATATTATTTCCGATAAGTAGGTAGGTAAACAATATACCTACAATTATGTAGGTACCGTTCGTTGGTAGGTCGGTACATGACTTTACAGGTAGCAAGGGGTCTTAGAGCATGTCTAGGTTATGCTCTAAAATAGGTGACATTTCTGGCCTAATCCACAAGAAAAAATGTACGAGTATGTAGGTACATACCAGTAGGTACTAAGGGGCGGACATGGCATAACCAGATAATGTGATAGCACCTACCTAGATATAGGTACGTCTCCATTATGTTGTATATCTTATAAAGTAATAGAAGTATAGACAGGTACGGCCTCTCGTTGTTTAGAGTACTTACTACATCTGTTATTTTCTACAAGCGCTAGTCATTCTAGTCACAGCATCCCTGGCAGTGTTTTTAAATCGTGTAATTAGTTCGACATATCAGCGCAGCGTTATGCGCGTGATTGCTTTTGCTTTTTCTCGTTCTAATTCTAAAACAAAGGATGTGAAATTAATAGATACAATCGCGTGTAGTAAATCGCAGTCATGAAATTATATATTATCTTGATAATTACTTCTGCTGACTGAACGAGAACCGAGAAGCCAGTGATTTCTGGAAAATGTGGCATCAACTGCTGTTGAAGTCGCCAAGTTGTGAGGTAGACAAAGTCACCTGATCTAATTATTTCATTGGTCTAGTCCTACAATCCATAATAATTATACTCGACACATAGGGGCTTGTAAAATTATCTTTTCATCCCCCCATCTCGGAAAGAGTATTTTTGCTCTTCGATATCTGAGTGCAAAATACGTTTTTATCGTCTTGAGGGTAAAGTAAATTTGAATATAGAACATCGTGTGCACTAAGCATGTGAACTCAAAACATCATTAAACCTATTTACTTTTGCCTTTAGGGTGCCGAATTTATCTTTTTTTTTTTTTAATTTGATAAGAACTCAGACTCGGAACCTTCTTGGTGTACTTTTTAATATGTTTTTCATTAGGTACTTGTAGTGTATAAATAAATACCGACATGTCTTACTGGTGGGGCGAGCGGTGGTGGGGGTGCGGTCAGTGAGGTGCTTCACTGATCACACACTCTTTGCTTGGCCGCCGGGCGAGTAAGTCGTGCGCATTGAAACCAACTGTGTTGTTTTATTTTACTACGTGCCTAATAGTGACCTGTACAAGTGGCGACCCTGCCAGGATCCAAAAATAAGGTACGTGCCGAAATTGGAAAAATAAAATAAAAGTGTTTACAAAGTGAACCAAGAGGTAAATCTGTAGCAAATCAGTTTGTGTATATTCATGCCTTACATAATATTTTTTATGCAATCGTTGGAATAATTTTGCAATTGTTATGAAGTTGTTATAAATACAGTGTTAAAGGCCGTTAATATTTCAAAACGAAACTGATTTAGTTACATTGATTGGTACCTAAATATTCGTATAATAACGGAACTTGTACGTCAATTATAAATGCTGTGATTATTGGCAGAGATAGTTGAGAATACTTGGCACATAATTATTTTTGAATATTTTACCGTTATTGTGGGGCAACGAGCATATATGTGGGGATAAATTAAATTCGGTTGTAATTTTTTTTATGATCGTAAGGAAATTAAGATCAAGATATTAATATGCTCGATAAGCTGTTGCTCTTTAGGATTACAAATTATTTTATAACTAGCTTCTGCCAGCGGCTTCGACGCGTACAGTTTGATCATTTTTTCCCATGGCATCTTACTACCGGGACAAAAAGTATTCTATGTGTTAATCCAGGTTGTAAACTATCTGTGTGCAATCGAAATCCGTTCAGTGGTTTTTGCGTGAAAGAGTAACAAACATCCATACTACAAACTCTCGCATTTATAATATTAGTATGATTATTAGCGTTTTTTCAGTAACCGTGATACCAGTGATAGACGTGCCCTGTGTTCAATTATTATCACTTTTGGTTCTGTCAATAATCAAAGTTAACATTGTCGTCAGAGGTAGTTTGCTTAAGCAAACGGTACCTAAATGATCTGGTATGGATAAGTCTAAATAGACTGAGGTTAATACAATAAGATCAAGAGGTAGTTCGATTAATTCGGAACGGTACCTAAAAAAGGAAATTACTTTTTCCTTCCAGGTGGACTACAAGTATGTCGCACATACCACCTCTTGAGTCTTTGGACTGTGATGGTGACCCAGCTTCAGTTGGTTTACGCTGGGAAAAATGGAAACGTGCACTAGAATTGTACCTGACGGCTACCAATGTTACCACAGCTGAGGCAAAAAGAGCTTTGCTCTTGCACATGGGTGGGTTACCCCTCCAAGAAATATATTATAATATTCCTGGTGCACATGTAGAAACCGCTGGTGATAACAATGATGTATTTACTGTGGCTGTCAACAAGCTCGACGAATATTTTGCCCCTAAACAAAGCCGTGTATATGAGCGTCACTTGTTCAGGCTTATCAAACAAGAAAATGGGGAAAAATTTGACAAGTTTCTCGTCAGACTTAGACACCAGAGCTCCAAATGCAAATTCACTGCCCCTGATGAACACATGATCGATCAAATCACCGAGAAGTGTGAGTCAGCCAAATTAAGAAAAACAATTCTGACCCTTGGTGATGATGTTACGCTTGACAGGATTATTTCAGAAGCCAACGCTCTAGAGACTGTAAATCGACAACTTAATAACTTTGGGTTGCCGGGATTAAGTAAAGATCTGCCGGTTAATAGAGTGGAAGCTTCTAGAAAGACTTTAAATGCAAATTCATGTGTGCGTTGTGGTGGCAGTCATTCAAGCAATTTTAAATCTTGTCCAGCCCAAAATAAGAAGTGTCATAAGTGTGGGTTTGTTGGACATTTTCGCAAACAGTGTAGGACTAGGGTAGGAAAACGTAAAAACAATGATATCTCTTCTAAACCTAGTAAGAAACCCAAAAGCAAGTCTGAAGAGGTAGATTATATTTTTCATATTGATAATGACGACACCATTAAATGCACGCTAGGGGGTGTCGAAATAGAGATGTTAATAGACTCTGGCAGTAAATGTAATATAATTAACGATGTAACGTGGGAAACTCTTAAGAAAAATGGAGTCGTTGTTGAGAATCAAATAAAATCTCCCAACAAAAGATTTATGGCCTACGGAAGTCGTAATGCTTTAACTGTACTTGGGTCTTTTGACTCTACCATAACAATTGGTAACAATTTTTCTAGAGGCAAAGCCACATTTTTTGTTGTAAAAGATGGCACTAGAAATTTACTCGGCAAAGATACTGCCACATGCCTTGGTGTTCTAAAAATTGGATTAGGAGTAAATATAATCGATGGTAAGTTCCCTAAATTTAAAGATGTTCAAATTCATATCCCTATAGATAAATCAATTAAACCAGTTGCACAGCCTTGTCGAAGAGTCCCTGTCCCGCTAGAGTCTAAAATTAATAAAAAAATCCAAGAGCTTGTTGAGTTAGACGTTATAGAGCCAGTTAATAGCCCATCTGACTGGATCTCCCCTTTGGTACCCGTTTTAAAAGCGGATGGCGATGTCCGCATCTGTGTAGACATGAGGAGAGCCAATCGAGCTATCATTAGGGAAAAACACCCTTTGCCCACCATGGAGCAATTAATTCCAAAGTTTAGAAATGCCAAAGTATTTTCCAAACTAGATTTAAAAAATTCGTTTCACCAATTAGAGATAAGTGAAGACAGTAGATACATTACGACATTTATTTGTAGCCAAGGATTATTTAGGTACAAGCGTCTTATGTTTGGAATCTCGTGCGCCCCCGAATATTTTCAGAAAAATTTAGAAAGGGTCCTCTTGCCTTGTACAGGAGTCGTTAATTTCATTGACGACATAGTCGTTTACGGTAGTGACGAGGCCGAACATAGTGCAAGGCTCAAAAATGTCTTGGAGGTTTTAAAAGATAACAATGTTTTGCTTAATGACAAAAAATGTGCATATGGAGTAAATCAAATTGATTTTCTCGGTCATCAGTTATCTTGTAATGGAGTTAAGCCTCTTGACAAATATGTAAAGGCAATAGAATCGTTTCGAGAACCAACAGTCATTGAGGAAGTACAAAGCTTCTTAGGGCTAGTCAATTATGTAGGAAAATGGATCCCTAATTTAGCTACATGGACCGATCCTTTGCGCGAACTCCTAAGACTAAAACTAGGCAAAGGTGCGAATATCACCTCATATTGGCACGATAAACAAACACAGGCTTTTGATGGGTTGAAACGAGCCATGACTCAAATTAAAACCTTAGGCTACTATGATCCGCTTGACCGTACCCAAGTCTATGCTGACGCTAGTCCAGTTGGTTTGGGAGCTGTGCTCGTCCAACATGGCGCTAATGGTCCCCGAATAATTGCATTTGGCAATAAGAGTCTCACAGACCGTGAGAAACGGTACTGTCAGACCGAGAAGGAGGCCCTTGCGTTGGTTTGGGCAGTGGAACATTTTAATATGTACTTGTTTGGAAAGGAAAGTTTTGAACTTGTTAGTGACCATAAGCCGTTAGAGGTGATATTCGGAACCGATTCTAAACCGTGTGCGAGAATCGAGCGTTGGGTTTTGCGCCTTCAATCGTACAATTTTAAAATAGTCTATAGCCCGGGCAAGAAAAATATTGCAGACTCACTGTCAAGGCTTTGTTCGGATAATAAGTCTCCACAGCCTTTTGATGATGATAATTATTTGAACCTAGTTGTTGATCATTATCGTCCAGTAGCAATTACTTTGCGTGAGTTAAGGCAAGCTTGTGAGGGAGATTCAGAGCTGAATTTAGTCAGGAATGGAATATACAACAATAGCTGGGACCAGAGTGTCAACACTTATAAGGTCTTTGAACAAGAACTTTGTTTTCAAGACAATTTATTGTTGCGTGGGAATAAAATAGTAATCCCGTCATGTTTGAGGTCAAAAGTTTTAGCAGCTGCTCATGAAGGCCATCCGGGCATTGTAGCCATGAAAATGAGACTACGTTCTAAAGTATGGTGGCCCAAAATTGACAAAGATGCTGAACATTGTGTTAGATCTTGTAAAGGTTGCACTTTGGTTTCTGCTCCAAATCCTCCTAACCCCATGCGCAGAAGAGAACTGCCAATACAGCCCTGGGTTGATATAGCAATAGATTATCTTGGACCCTTACCTACCGGACATTATCTTTTAGTCATAATCGATTATTATAGCAGATACAAAGAAATCAAAATCACTAAAAACATAGATTCTGCGCACACCATTAGCATGCTTAAAGAAATATTCTCTCGGTTAGGGACTCCCGTAAGCATTACCGCTGATAATGGTCGGCAGTTTGTTAGTGCAGAATTTGAAAGTTTTTGCAAAGAATTTGGTATTCAATTGTTTCATACCATTCCCTATTGGCCTCAACAAAATGGCGAAGTTGAGAGGCAGAACCGCAGTATATTGAAACGTTTACGAATTAGCCAAAGCCAAAAATCTAATTGGCAAGAAGATTTGCTCATATATCTCACTATGTATAATAGCACACCCCACTCTGTCACAGGTAAAACTCCCGCAGAACTCTTTTTCAGACGTCAGTTTAGAGATAAACTGCCTTCCGTTGTGGATGTAGAATTTACTGATCCAGAAGCTAGAGACAGGGATATTGAAATGAAAAGCAAGGGAAAAGAATATGCAGATAGAAAGAGGCAAGCGACGGAATCTAGTATAGACATTGGAGAAAAAGTATATGTTAAGAATACTATAAAGGAAAACAAGTTGTCCTCCACATTTAAGGATACGACACATACAGTGATAAATAAAGAAGGAAACGATGTCGAATTGGTAAATGATGATAGTGGACAAAGGTTACGTAGAAATATAGTAAATTTGAAAAGGGTTGAAGGCAAGTGGGAAGTTTGCAGAAATGACGATGATAAATGTTCAGGAAATAACGATACCGTCGATAACAATGTGTGTGACGAAAATTAATAAGTTCGATTGTTTTTCAGACTATTATTAAGATTATTTGATGATTGTTCTTGAAATAAACTGATTTGTATTTTGATTATAATTATTTGAAATAATTCTATTTTTCTAATTTTGTAAAAGGTAGATGTAGTGTATAAATAAATACCGACATGTCTTACTGGTGGGGCGAGCGGTGGTGGGGGTGCGGTCAGTGAGGTGCTTCACTGATCACACACTCTTTGCTTGGCCGCCGGGCGAGTAAGTCGTGCGCATTGAAACCAACTGTGTTGTTTTATTTTACTACGTGCCTAATAGTGACCTGTACAGTACTCATACTCGGAACGTAGGTCTGAAGTTGCCTGAGGAGCGGGCTGAAAGTAAAACTTTTCAGCTCTAGGGAAAATCGCTTTCAACTGACAGCCGTCACATTATTAAAAAAAACTAGTTCTATTTTCACATTTCTACTGAACCATGATCTGACTTCTATAGGTACAACCTGTAAGTTACAGCGCAATGTAAAATTGAAATAACATAAAATTCAGTATTAATTACTTAAAGTTTTTTTTTTCAAATTACTTAGTTATAATTTAGTTACAAATATTTTTTTTAAATAACAATGATTTGGGCAAAATATTTATATATTAATTTTTTTTCAGTGACGATAGTGAAAATAAAGGCTGAACAGCCGGCCACAGAAAAAAAAAACAAAATAGGCGGGAAAGCGGCAATCCAATCTTCATTATTTATTTTTTTAGTGGTTTCGTGTTTTTGTTTTTATTTTCCTTGTATTCGTAATGAAAAGCACAGTGCTTACCTCAGGTTTAAGACTTATTTAGTCCCTCGAGCTATTAGCTCCCGCGCTACGCTTGGGCGCCAAACCCCGTCTCGGGACTAATAAAAAGTTACCTACTTTCACCCCTAGGATAACAATGTACTATTGCGCGCGCCATTTTCTTTTCACGTCATATTGTTAACACCTTTTTTTTTTTTTTTTTTAAGGATGGGAAATCATCAAATGACCCCCCCACTCTGGGCGGAGCGGGGGGGAGTGTCAGACTCTTACTGACTAAAAACCATCCATGTTCCTTCCTCGCCTTTTACGTTCCGGGGCCGCGGTATCTCTTTCAAACAGGCCCGCAACCCCGGCAGGCTTCGGCCCTTGCGGGCCCCTCTCCTTTTGCTGACATCTCTTTGAGGCGCGCGTGGAACACGAACGCGCCGTCGACACGGCCTGTCGTCGTCGTTAGACGGCCGGACGGCTAGCTAGCCCATAGCCAGCCGTCCACAGGCCCGCATCTACGGTGGCCGGTAGCCACCACGTGGCCCCCGACGCCCGTTGCGTCTCCCGCGGCGGCCGGGAAGAGAGGATCTCTCCCTCTCTCGTTCCGCCACCTCCTTCGCTAGCATGACTGCTTCGCAGAAGGAGGCGACGGCTTCCCATTCCGTCTCGCTCCGGACCATGGATTGAACCAGGGCCGGACGCGAGAGGTCGCCGCCGCCGATCGCCGCCACGAGGACACGGCGGAGCTCCGCCCACGCAGGGCAGACTTCCACCGTGTGCTCCACCGTGTCCTCCGGTCGATCCTCGCAGTGGAGACACCCGGGCGTCTCCTCCCGCCCGATTCGGTGCAGGTACCTCCCGAAACATCCGTGTCCGGTGAGGACCTGCTTCAGGCGGAAAGTGAGGACGCCGTGGCGCCTCTCCAGATATTGTTAACACCTTAGGTTAAAAACAAGGAATCCAACTTGAAAACAAGTGAAATAGGTACCTAAAATGATCACTAATTATCTAGTGACGAGGAAGTTTATTTGACGCCAACAGAATTAAATGAATTTGTTAATAATGTGCAATTTTTTTTGCGTTTGATCATTTCCTCGCTGAGGTGAGATGAAAAGTGTACGTGTTGCATTCGAGTGCAAAGATTTTTCACCTCGTGCTCTTTTGATTCCCACGCTAACGCTCAAGATTCTAAAACAATCGCTGCGCTCGTGACTCAATTTTAGAATCTTTCGCTTGCTCGGTCTTCAAAATTGAGCACGCGGTTAAAAAACAACTTTGCACTCTTGTATAACAAATAACTATTGTAGGTCATCAATGAGCTATAAAACTGCCTAGTTGCCATGCTTATTTAGAATTATTGTTGACGAATTTGTTTTGTGAAAGTTGACCTGTAAAGTTTATTTGCATATCTAGGTATGAGTCCATGTGACATCTGTGAGATTTCCATATGAGCATGCTTTCTAGAACTAAAATATTTAAAAAAATCATTGAACGCCTATACCCACTCTCATGAGGCGACGATCCTGCTGCAGGTTAAAATCATGTCCGTCCACACAGTTGACGCTAAACTACACGTAATCTTACATTACCTACGCGTTACACATGTCTGGATCCGGCTCAATACATAATACTGACTAACTAACAAGGCAAGTTGAATAAATAACCCTTCAGGGCTTATTACATTATACGATTTGCAGGGCACGACCGGCAGCGCGGCAGGGAAGTTGCAGATTAATGTTCTAGATTTCGAGCGGCTGATGTATGTACATAGAAGACCGCAGAATTAAATAACAAAATAATAAATATCGCTGAACATTACAGACAGCGCCATCTAGTGCCACACTAAACAACGAGGCTTCTGTCGTGAACACCGATAGTTGACATAATACATAGAAACTTTTCTGTTTGTAAATACTTACTTGCATCATCCATGACTCAGAAAACAAATATCCATGCTCATCACACAAACATTTGCTCCTATCTGGATTCGAACCCGGGACCCTAGACATAAGGCGGGCTCACTACCGCTTCGCCAACAATTGCTCGTCAACAAAAGAAAGTTGAAGTTACGAAGAAATGAAAAAATGTAATGTATTACGGTAAATGGCGACCTTCAGGATCGCAATCATCAGGAGATTCAGGAGCTCTAAGATAAGGGGACCGTCGTCGTCGCTTTCGTTGACTTTGAGGTTCATTAATCTGTTGTGGTGGATGTTAGGGCTAAATGCGCGTTTTCATATAAGCAGAATACTGGACGAATTCAGCTTTACGTAGGGTGAGATTTTCCTTCTCTTATCTCCCCTTAGGTTACATAATTATACAACCACCTGTCTTATACCCTAATAGTCACTCAGTGAACTAGAAATGGAATGGCTTGACGAGTGACCACACTATAGCTGCGGTATCAGCTTGAGTTGCTCGGACAGAGCTTTGTGTTCATTCAAAATAAAAGCGAAAAAGTTGTCGTTCGCTTTGAGACGCGAAACGTATGACGAACGAACTAAATGCGACAAAAGTTGACACTTGTCGTGAGTAGTGGCTCAAGCTCAAACAGATTCGTCATAGTTTAGTCTGGTTACTCCCAAAAATGGTTGATTTTTGCATTCTGTGTATAGGTCAGTAGTGTACCATCCTGATTCTCTTGCCCTTACCCCAATTCATCGGCGCAGGATGTCTTCTTCCATACTTGTCTCTTTTTCGTTATCTCATCAGACACTTCTATTCCTACACAATCCATCCATTGTTTCGTTGGTCTTCCTCTACTCATATACCCATTCACATTCATACTCGTAAACTGTCTTCACGACATTATTGAAGTGAAACTTCTAATGCGACTTTCAACAAAGTTGCGTAAATGGGACTCTTCAAAAATACACAGCAAAGCTGCAGTGATTGCTGCAAACGCTTGGTTGCTTATTGTTTATACAATATCATGACGTAACATCACGCCTGTATGCTTTGAGTGGGTATTCGGAAGTGTGTGTAGAACACCCAGATTTCGACAGTTATAAGCGACATGGAGAGAGCGACTGTCGCAACCCCGTGCAGGGCACGCCACGACAGTGGCGGTAAGTCTCCTCTTTGAGGAGTGGCTGGAGAGGCGCCACGGCGTCCTCACCTTCCGCCTGGCGCAGGTCCTCACCGGACACGGATGTTTCGGGAGGTACCTGCACCGAATCGGGCGGGAGGAAACGCCCGGGTGTTTCCACTGCGAGGATCGACCGGAGGACACGGTGGAGCACACGGTGGAAGTCTGCCCTGCGTGGGCGGAGCGGCGATCGGCGGCGGCGACCTCTCGCGTCTGGCCCTGGTTCAATCCATGGTCCGGAGCGAGACGGAATGGGAAGCCGTCACCTCCTTCTGCGAGTCATGCTAGCGAAGGAGGTGGCGGAACGAGAGAGGGAGAGAGCCTCTCTTCCCGGCCGCCGCGGGAGACGCACCGGGCGTCGGGGGCCACGTGGTGGCTACCGGCCAGCGTAGATGCGGGCCTGTGGACGTGGACGGCTGGCTACGGGTTAGACGTCCGTCCGTCTAATGACGACGACAGGCCGTGTCGACGGCGCGTTCGTGTTCCACGCGCGCCTCAAAGAGATGTCAGCATAAGGGGAGGGGCCCGCAAGGGCCGAAGCCTGCCGGGGCTGCGGGCCTGTTCGAAAGAGATACCGCGGCCCCGGAACATGGATGGGTTTTAGTCAGTAAGAGTCTGACACTCCCTCCCGCTCCGCCCAGAGTGGGAGAATGCATTTGATGATTTCCCATCCCAAAAAAAAAAAAAAATGGGTACGTTGATGAGAATTTGGTTAGGTTCTGATTACTTCTGATTATGGGATCCATGAAGAAGGAACGGAACTCTTCAATTCTTAGTAGCAAATTAACGATACTCGGCCGAATCTTATTTAGGCTATCCGGATATTTGAGTCACCTACCATAACGTCATTATTAACCGTTTTCAAAAAGGAGGAGGTTCTCAATTCAATGTTCCACGATTACTCAAAGATGGCAATTTTTTAGATTTTGTTTTTTTTTTTATTGTTAGAAAGGGTATACTTCCCAGGTGGTCCCATAATCATCAAGTCAGGATACTGGTGGTTACTGGTGGATGGGATCCTGGAAAAATAGAGGGAACTCTTCAAATTTTATAGGCACACAAGATGCGATTTGGGTAATTTTAGGAAGAGTACTTTCTTGGAGTGATCCCGTTTCAATTTGGTACAGGTCTGATGAAGAACTTCAGAGATACGGAACTCCTCAATAAATGATAGCAAATGTACTGGGATTGCTGAAATCTCATGTCTGTCTATTGTTTACACCAGTTCATAACAAAAAAGTGAAAAATAAAAAACCCTTTTCCAAGAAATAAAACTGACTTCACACAAAAAAATTCAAAATAACTTTAGTTTCAGAAGTCGGTTATAAACAAAAAACTAAATCAATCAAACAAAGGTCGTAATCTATTTTATGTGACGCAGACAAAGTTGCGTGGTTCAGCTAGTTTTTTAAAATAAAGAAAAGATGAATTGCAATAAAACATTTCAATAAACTTAAAAAAGTCTTTTAATTCTATTAAATAATAATTCAAGTACACTGACAACATTAAAATACACTGAGAAATTTATTTTAAATGTAAAGGGAGCCATCGGCAGGCCCCAAGTGGTGGATCCCAATAAGTAAGGCATCCACTAGAGTCCAAACTCCCAGTCCCCCGAAACTGAACAGTTTTCCAATCCCCTCTTGCCAGTGACCCAGGTAGAACCGATCAGCACCAAATCCTCCAAGAGTTAGGGCGAGGATAACTGCGGTACCCCAGCGAGTGCCTGCGGTCCATGAGCAGCGGATCTTCTTCAGGAACCTTCGTTTCCCTAGGCACACAACATCGTCAGATACTGTGCAGTTTGTCCTGAAAATGTAATTACAAGTCATTTAACTTTATGCATAAGGAAAATACAGCAGCGGCAGCCCAGTGGTGGCGGCCCCGACTTACAAACAGTAAGTTGTGGGTGCAAACCCAGACAGGTGCATTACTTTGTGTAATTTATTTCATCACCACTGCTCTCAAAACGGTGAAGGAAAACATCGTGAAGAAAACCGGCATGTCCAAGAATGAAAAATTCGAAGACATGTGACATCAACCAATCCGCACTGGGCCCGCGTGGTAGATTTAGCCCATTCCCTCTCATTGAGAGGAGGCCGTGTCCCAGCAGTGGGACCATTATAGGCTGATGATGATGATCAGGAAAATGTTATATTGTTTTTTTAGTCACAAAATACTTTGTGTTTGTCTATAATTTATATGAATGTACCCTATGACATCAGTATTGAATTTTTGCTTACAAGTAATATTTCAGTGGTGAAGCCAATGAATTGCAGTTCGCTTTCTGGTCACAGCGATGTTCCCATTTCTCAGTCTGGTAACAAAACCTGCACATCGCTGTTCTATTAAATGTTTTGGTGCCCTGGAATATAAATAGACACATTACTGTTGGAAAATTGATGTCTCTAAGAATTCTCTTTAAGCTGAAGTTGTGTTTCCAGCAGGTACTTACATTACAAACAATTTTTGGTTTGACAGTGCAGGAATAGTTGTAAAAGCCTCCATATCGACAATCTATGCTTCTATCACAATTTATACATGGATACTGCAATGAGGAACACTCAGAAATGTCCTGGTCAACAGAAGG
Source organism: Xestia c-nigrum (assembly GCA_916618015.1). NCBI lineage: Eukaryota > Metazoa > Arthropoda > Insecta > Lepidoptera > Noctuidae > Xestia > Xestia c-nigrum. The sequence continues at coordinate 8,879,403 of OU745259.1, read as the reverse complement.
ACAACTCTTCAAGTATTCTTCATTCTCACTGAAATTCACTCCTTTGTCACTTGAGTCGTCCTTTATTTTGTTTTCTTTGCTTTGTATATCCATATTGTTGTTGGCTAAGACAGAAAACTATATTAAAACAACAGAATAATATGTAAATTGATAATTTACTTCTTCATTGTTTCTGATTAACTTACCCATATCAGTAATGTGAATCGTATTAAATATAACTAATAGAACTAAAACTAAACAGTCTCTAATACTTATTCTTAGCGGCAAACTTCTCGGCATCGTGATATTTACAACATTTTACTAGTAATTCAAGAAAAACGAGCAAATTATGCTCAGGCTCGATGGGAAAACAATAATAATGTCTATTGTCGAACTTGAGTACTTGACAGTAATGACATATACACTGACAGCAGGATGGCGTGATTGGGTTTCTAGAGGGCAGTAAAAGACAATACAGAATTTATGCTCATGATATATTTACAATATTTTCTCTTGAACGCAATACGTCAATACATTTTATGCGGGCTCCACATTCGCGCTAAACGTAGTGATTATTTACTATGTGATTCGCGCCGCGAACAACTGTCAAACTCGCACACGTAATTTTGCCACGAAGTCTTTGCGAAAAACATGTCCCTCCATATTTGTAATCGTTCAGTTTAGTTCGCGCGCTCGTCGAGCATGAAAGCCGAATGATGAGAGGTTTTCTTGTGAGAATTAAAAAAAAATAGTTTCCATAAACACGATAGATGGCGTTGATCCGACTACGTTACTCGGTGCCAAAGCCAAAATGCTTGAAAAAACACACGTTACATACGCTCGTTGACTAACACTTTTGTTTGCATAAGCTTCCGAATATAACCAGTAGGTCTAAGTGAAATTATGTGACGTTGTTGTTTGCAGCAACGTAGTCAGACCAACGCCATCTATCCAGTGACTAGGGAAGAGTTGAACTTTTTATTTGGGGTCGGCGCAGCATGTCTTCTTCTTCCATACTCTTCTATTTTTCGTCATCTCATCAGACACTTCTTTTCTTACCATATCCTTCTTAAAACTCAGTCCATCCATCGTTTCTTTGGTCTTCCTCTACTCAAATACTCATCCACATTCATGCTCAACACTTTTTCACGACATTTTCCTCATTCCTCCGCATCACATGCGCATACCACACAACTTTTCAGTCACCGGCGCCACTTTCAGACTTCCTCTAAAAATTATACTTATTTCTTACTTTATCCATTCGCGTAACACCACATCATCCCCCATCATCATCACACCATCCCCCTTAGCATTCTCATCTCGGCGACATGCAGATGCCTTTCATTCATCCCTTTTGTGGCCCAACATTCTGATCCATACAACACAGCAGGTCTAACCATTGTTTTATAAACATTTTTGAATTCACGCGCGAATGCGTCTGCTTTCACGGGAGGTTCGCGCTTCGCAAACCCTTTGAAGCGGGCGCAAATACCGACACTGAACGGGGAACAAGGCGCGAACATTTTCAAGTGCTACTGAGCAACATACGATAACAAAAAGTTATTTATTGTTATTAAGTAATGTTACTTAGCTATTGTAATAGTGTTACTGTAACATAGAACAAATGCTGCGCAACTTGCTTGTTGCTGAAAGTTTACTCATTGTTAATTTATGTTACTTGAGCTGTCCGAGCACGGTGGAACACTAAATGACGGGGCGCGCGGTGGTGAAGGCGGCGCGCACGGGCGTCGGCAGGTGCACGAGCTCGATGTACCAATAGGACACGATGATAACATTTAAAAAATACTACTAAGTAGCTCACCTTCGGTTTGCCGACGATATTGTGGTCATGGCTGAGACCATGGAGGACCTCAGTACAATGCTCGATGACCTCAGTAGAGCCTCCAAAAGAGTGGGTCTAAAAATGAACATGGACAAGACGAAGGTCATGTTGAATGCCCATGTCACACCCATTCCTATCAAGATCGGAGACTCTACACTCGAAATTGTAGACGATTATGTATACCTAGGACAAACGGTCCAGTTAGGTAGGTCTAACTTCGAGAAAGAGGTAAATCGTCGAATCCGACTCGGCTGGGCAGCGTTCGGGAAGCTGCGCGGTATCTTCTCGTCCAACTTACCGCAGTGTCTCAAGACGAAAGTCTATGACCAGTGTGTGTTGCCAGTGATTACATACGGGACCGAAACGTGGTCGCTCACAATGGGCCTTATCAAAAGGCTTAAAGTCACCCAAAGGGCAATGGAGAGGGCTATGCTCGGAGTTTCCTTGCGTGATCGAATCAGAAATGAAGACATCCGCAAGAGAACCAAGGTCACCGACGTAGCCCGAAGAATTGCTAAACTTAAGTGGCAGTGGGCAGGGCACATTGCTCGCAGAACGGATGGCCGATGGGACCGAAAAGTTCTGGAGTGGCGACCGCGACCCGGAAGACGATGCGTTGGAAGACCTCCCACTAGGTGGACCGATGACCTGGTGAAGGTTGCGGGAATCCGGTGGATGCGAGTAGCAAGGGACCGGTCAATGTGGCGACACTTGGGGGAGGCCTATGTCCAGCAGTGGACGTCTTTCGGCTGAGATGACTAAGTAGCCACAAAAGTTACAGATTGTTCCCATGTTGCACAGTATTGCTCCACAAAATGTTACTGAGGTGTGGATGCACGCTGCACGGCATGCACCATTAGATGTCAGTGTTCGCACGGGGTTCGACGCAAAATGTGCACTTGACGCAAAATCAAAATTATTGTGAATTAAATTTCAATGGGCAAAAGTATAAAAGCGTTAGCTTTCTATATTTTTAATAGGTAAAGTTGAAACCCTAAGACGACCCACTGACCGAAATTTTCTGCCGAAACCGAAAACTGAACGAAAATCCGCAACATTTTTACAGTGAATGTAAAACTAAGTTTTCATCAGCCAGTACAAGGACTAAATCCTCTGCCAGTATAAGGACTAAATTTACCACTGCCAGTATAAGGACTAAATTTTCCTCTGCCCGTACAAGGACTAAATCCTGTGCGAGTATAAGGACTAAAATTTCCTCTGCCAGAATAAGGACTAAACTGTCGTCTGCCAGTATAATAATATGGACTAAATCCTCTGGCAGTTTATTGACTAAATTTTCCTCGACCAGTATAAGGACTAAATTTGTCTGTCTAAAATGTCTAGATTAAAATCGTGTTACGATTTTAATCTTCATAACAAGGTAGAAATGTAGAAATTGGAATGGCGATAACACCGTTTGTGAAAGAAAATTTATAGAAAAATAATTGAACATATTTTAATGCATTTAAAAATAATCACAAAATAAAAATAAAAACAAACATTATAAACTAGATTTTTTATAGCACCAGGCTGGAAGGGATTAAAGACTAAAATTAGAATCAAAAACACTTAACGAATTGAAATCGTCTCCTGTGAGACCCTCTAAATCTTCTGCAGTAGGTTTTCTGATGCTGTCGTTCTCTTTGGACATTTCTGTGATGGTTGATAGGTCTGGTATAGCGCAGGTAATAGGAAACAGTTGTTTTAGATTAGAACCGTAGCTTCCGCTGCTCAACATAGTTGATCCTGCCCCGAAAAGGTTGGTGTTAGTTTCATCTTCGCTGAGCAGGTACCATTTGGAAGGGAGCGCGGGCGGTGGAGACCCGTCCGATAGGTCCTCGGTGATCAGGCTGTTCTGTGAGGCTTCAGTGCCTAGGGGGCTGTGGTAGATTGTGTCGCTTGTATTGGCCACGTCTGTATGAGCTTCTGTAAACGGGAATACTTGTTTATATTTGGATTAATATCACGATTAACTGACTTTTGGGTTTGGGTATACTACTATTGGTGGTAGATAAATAGTAAGGCGACATCCATAAATTAATTCACACGTTAAGGCGGGGGGGGGGAGGTCGACGAAGTGTGACAAGGCGGTGAGAGGGGTCCTAAGTCGTTCACATTTCAAAATCTTTAATATTTTTTCTCGACCCAGCAGTGCAAGTATGTAGGATTTGCAGTACAAGTACGTAGGAATCGATAGGGCTCGATAAGATAAATTTGACAGTTATTCTCGATAAAATGAGTTTTTATGGAGTCAACAACTCATTTTATCGAGAATGACTGTCAAATTTATCTTATCGTGTCCTATCGATTCCTACGTACTTGTACTGTTGATTAGATAAATTTGACAGTTATTCTCGTTAAAATGACTTTTTATGGAGTTAAAAACTCATTTTATCGAGAATAACTGTTAAATTTATCTAATCGAGTCCTATCGAATCCAACGTACTTGCACTGCTAGGTTTGTTGCCATTGGTAAAAGTTGTTCTCTAAGTGAAAACTGGTGCTACGCTGTAGCAGATCGGCTACGAGTTCTAAGAAGCGATAGGTGACGGTCATGATTTTTGTTCACCCAAAAAAAAAAAAAATATCTCTTAAGTATATGTCTCTCTTACAAAAGTTCACAATTTTACGGCTATGCAGACAAGGCCGGCAATCGACTAGCCCGAGCTTTAGTTTGACATGATCCTAATCAATTAATCCTAGTTAAGATTTATGAACTTATGAACGAAAAAGCATTCAAGTAAAAATAACCTCTCTGTCTATTTGAATTATGTTATAAGGGGTTTAAGTGTTTGACTTACTATTGTAAAAGCTGACATCTTGAGCATTGTTGCAGAACAAATCAGCCGACGTGCTGTGTTCATCATTGTTCTCACATCGACTGCTCCATGCGTTATCACTGGACTGGATCGAATCGGCCAGCGTTATCACAGACTTGGAGTTCTCAACGAACTCTATACTGTCGCCCACACACTCATTGGCAAGCAGACACGTTTCAGAGTGATTGTGTATTAGATCCACACTATCATTTGCAGGAAGAAATACCTCGGATTCTGAGTCATTTATACCGCTGTCAGTGAATACAGACATTCTGCTTGCATTCTGGGCAGATTGAGTACTAAGCTTCTCTGCAGCCTTTTTAGTTTTAGGTCTTTGTATTTTAACTCTGATGATGTCTTTCTTCTTCTTTGCTTTTGGTTTTTCATTCGCGATAGTAAGGTTAGCTATATTAATTTCTTCTGTTACAGCATTGTCATCAGGCAAATTTGTTCCAAATAGAGGTGGACAAGACTTTCTGCCACTGTGGGAACAAGACTCCACATGTTGCTCTTCCACTACGGGATCTACGGTGGGAGCGACTGATTTCTTTGACCCTCTCCTTTTTTGAGGAGTGGAACATCTCTTTTTACTAACCCTGGATTTCTTCTGAAGTTCATTAGTTGTGACATCTACATCCATCATGCTTGCTTCTTTTTGCGCACTTTCAGATCCGGTCGTCTTTTTAGCGCTTTCCAAAAGTAAATCGTGCAGTTTTTTATTCAGAGTATCTGTGACAGTAACATTATCATTTATATTGAAATTGCTGATTGTCTTCACCAATGATTCTGTAACTAAACTTTTTGGTTCAGTTGACATGTTGGTGACTGTGTTGCAGTTTTTTATTTCACAGTTCTGGTTCATCAGCGGTAAAGAAATATTGACTTCTGATATCATATACTTGTTGCACATCGTTACTGTTGGTTTCGATTCATTACATTGCATTTCATTGAGAGTAGGGAAATCTTCAACAGAGTTGAGCATCTCCTTGGATATAGACATGTTTTCCACAATTGATAATTCTGGAGACATGGGTAGAGATACATTACTGGAACTTCCGACGTCGCTGGTCATTTGACAAGAAGGGCTAGTCGAACCTTTATTAATTCGAGACGATATTTCGTTTCTACATATTGATTCCATGTGTCTGATAAAGTAGGTCTCATTGTCCATTGGCGTTGTTTCATCTATTGGTTCGAGTTGTTTCGATGAAACCTTTGCTTGAGGATTCAGATGTTGGTAAGACTCGGATCTGTAAACTTCTGAATTCAAACTAGAATTTTCTCGAGTAACTACCTGTACAGGTGCGTCTACCGAAGAATTACTTGAGTCGTTGTATGCATCGTAGTATTCATAGGGGTGATTTTTTCTTCTTGAACTGCGCCGTAATGAATTTCTGGTTTTGATTGCCAAGCTTGACATGTCGTTTCTTTTCTTTTTCCTAGTTTCTGTGTTGACAGGACTGTCATCGGTATTTTGATATCCTTGAGTACTGTCTATGGAGGCTAGCGAGGCAGTATCGGGCGAAGATGATATCTTCGGTGCTTCTTTTTCCAAACTGTTAGAAAGGAAAGTAAGATGTGCTTATTAAAGCAAACACACACAAAGCAGCAGGAGCTAAAGTGCACTAATGTAGTGAAAAATATGCGAAAAGCGACATGCAGTATGATATGATACTCATAATGGAAGCAGGTTTACAAACAAACATTAAGTTTAAAATGCACTCACCGACATATTACGCTTTATGAGTACAACACAAAACACAATTAACAAAAATCAAATAATCACTACTGACTTATATCAGAGAAAATATAAATAATACACAGTTCACAGTTGAAAAGTTTATTGATCAAAGTATTTCCACCTGCTCCCATTCACAGATACATAATATAATTGATTTAGTATAAAATACATGGTTGGGCCCTTTAACTACTGCTTTTGTTATTTACAGAAAATGCATAATTTAGAGTCAATGCCAATCTTTCTAGCGTACCCTTATAATAACCACTTAGATTAGTTGCAATAGACCATCATTGAGACTTAATTGAATATAAAATGTATAATGCTTCATAGCATGCGATATGATTTGTCAAACAACTCAATATGCGTACATTACTTGTACTTTTAAAATATTATTTCTTCACATACTTCACATTGAGTACTAATAGTCATAAATTATATTTATCTTGCTACCACAAATATACATATTATCTTAGATTTAAGACGGATATTCTAAATACATCTTATGTATACACAATAATTTAATTTAAATAATTTAAAAGCTATTGCAATTTAACCCCAGCAATAAATAATTCATTGTTAAAAGAAATATTTTTTTAAGATTTTTAGAAGAATAAGTAGTCAAGATCAAAGGAGGATGGTAATTGACATTTTTTTTTAAATAAAAATATAGGTACTGGATATCGAACATCTGGTTAAAATAAACATACATTTTAATTTTATCAAGGGGCCTTTGGCTAAGCTCTGTATTTCTACAGGTTAAGATCTCTTTTTTTTTATAAAATTCCTAAATAACGATTTGGAAATGATTGGTGGCATAGATACCTAGTGATAGTAGCAAGTAGTATAAAATATTGTGGTACTTGGGATAAATAATTATAAATATTATGGAAACACACACTTCAATATAATTAGAGAAATGTAGATGTACTGTTAGGACCACCACTGCCTAGCCCTTCAGGAATAACAGGCGTGATGTTATGTAATATTATGGTAAAATAAATTCTGCAGAGTGATATTCTTATACATACTAAGATCATACTTTAATGTTAGTGCCTATCCGATATTTGACTTGATGCACTTCTTAATACAATTATTTACGTAACCTAAGTTTTAAAGATTTAAATAGTTAGATTTAAAAAAAAACCGCGTTAAAAATGATCACGTTTCTGTGAAAACAGATGTGAAAACTATTGTCTTCATGCACAATGTTCCACCTCAAGGACTAAGTGCGGAAACCTAAACCCCATGATAGATAGAAAGTATTGTCTTGCTCATACTGGAAATTGTATACAGTTGCAGTGGAGCCTCCTTTAAGCATTCGAGATAAGGAGTTTTTAAACTGTCAATTTCGACTTTTAACGGCATTATGTATGATACGCTTCAAGTTCTAGAGTCATGAGAAATTAAAATTAGACTTCTACGGTCAGAATTTTGTATATTTTTTCTACGAGATAATAGAGTCAGCTAGATTTATAGTTCGAATTATAGAGCACGGAAATATTGAATTGTTCAGTTCGAGTTATAGTGTTTATAGGGATAGGGATTTTTGTGCTTCAATGGATGGGAATAATGAATTTCTTTGTCTTAGAGAGGATTTCCAGTTAAAGAGGTTCCACTGTGTGCATGCGGGATGTGCGAGCCGTCTCTTTCCATTTACGTTTTTTTTTTTCACAATTTATGACCACACATAGGTTGTTAAAAAAATCAGCATGAGCACATCTAACAATTTAAATCTTCGCCTACATTATAATTAGGTTACAGCTAAACGCTTTACCTTTTCTTTTTATTTGTCTTTTTGCCAGCGGGCGACTTCGCTGACCTCTTGTTGGTTTGTGGCGGTAACATGTATCTCACTTCCTCGTCTTCATTAGCTGCGGTTGTGTTCAATTTTTGTGTTGATCTCCGAGTCTGCCTTGGTATTGGTTCGTGTATGTTCACCGTCTCTGTTGAGATTAAATTAATAAATGATTAATATAACACTCAGTTATACTTTTTAAATGTACAATATTATATTTTTTCCGGATTTTCTTCAAACAGCCCATTGCTCAACTATCAGAATAAACATACATCGTCATTTTCTTGCTGTTACAGTACACACAGTTACAGTACGAGTACAGTTACGAGTATTTAATTGGGATCGGTGCAGTGTGGCTTATTCCATTCTTCTCTATTAATCGTCTTGACTGAGTTACTTGAGATTGAGGTTTATAACTAGTTCAGATAGAATCCAATTATTATAAAACTATAGTTTCTAGGCCCTAATATTTTATTTTGTTTGTATATCAATTATTTCACCTAGCCCAGTAATCTTCCAAGTCAGTCTTATCCGTTGTTTTCAATGTTCCACTGATCTTAAGCTAACCAAATACATACTCAAAAGAAAAAGAATAAGAAACATAAAAAAAAAAATCTCATGATATCACTCCAACTCCATGGTCCCGATTTCGTACCTCAGATTTCTCGGATTCATGTGCGTATTGTATTAGTACATTTTGATACAAGTGGAGAAAGTTTGTTATTGTAGTTCAAGGCGGTATTAACACACGAGCCGTAAGGCGAGGGTGTTTTGAGCCGAGAACTGTAATAACAAATGTCCACGTTTATCAAACGACGTTTTTCAATACACTTATGAAAAAATAAAATAAAATAATGTAAAATATTTGTGTCATCATGAATGTCACGAGATTAAGATTTTAATTTTATTTTTGTCCGCGCTTTTCTTTCGCCAGGTTGAAGGAGAGGCAAAGATATGAAGCCGTTATACAGCCTAATATAAAAATAGTTTTTTTTTATTATTTTGAATTTAGAACACAAATAAATGTTAAAATAATGGTAATGGTATGTGTAATTTGTTGATAAAAGTAAATATTACTTATAAATAACATATTTATCTACGATCTTGAATTGATAAACACAATTTGAATATTCAATAAATGTTTACAAATAAAGACGTAGATCACTTTTCCAAAATTAAAAAAAAACATGCACCTCCGACTCTATAGTCAGAGGTGAATGTTTTTTTTTTATTATGCAATGAACCAATTTGGACTAAGTATATGTATAGTTATCTGTGGCAATTTTACTTTCTGCACATGTGTGAAAAAAACATGAAAAACTCACGCGTGTGAAATACACTGCATTTTGAACCTAATCGTAGTGCGAAAAGAACCAGTTTTCGAGGAAGTGTATTGAAAAAGAATTTTCACTTGCTTCGGTGTTCGGTGAATTTTCAGTTACAAGGGATGCAAAGTATTTCAAGAAATCCAGAAAAGGAAGTCTAATTCTAGAGTGCAAACGAGACCATTGATACAAATGGAAGAAAAAGACTTTCCAACTATCGGAAACAGGCCAACCCTGCCAGAAAAACCATCTACCAACACTGAATCAGCCAAAACATACGCACAAGCCATAACAGGAGACTCGACCAACCTAGAAAAAATCATTTCAAAGCAAGCAGAAAAGCTAGACCGTCTAATTGACCAAATGGGTACACTTATGTCCCTCTTGACAACAATCGTCAATAAACTTGTTCGTTAAAATGGCTTTAAGAATAGCAAGCTGGAATATAAATGGTCTGATGGACAGAAAACAAGAACTGAAAATACTTTTTACAGTGCAGAACCTTGATATAGTACTTATATCCGAAACACACCTTACAGATGGAAAAACATTCAACCTAGACGGATACTGTACATACGTTACAAATAACCCGGACAACACAGCGCACGCTGGCACTGCAGTAATAGTAAGAAGCTGCATTAAGCATCAACTAATTCCTGAATACAGAACTTCAAAAATACAGGCAACAACAATCATGGTGCATGATAGCCAAGGCTCTATCTTAATATCATCGATTTATTGCCCGCCAAAAAAGAGAAGAGGACACGAAACCAGTGAGGAGGATTTCAACGATTTTTTCAAAACTCTAGGCAACAGATTTATTGTCGGTGGAGACTGGAACGCTAAAAATTCTCAATGGGGATCAAGGCTTACATTGACTAGAGGCCGTAACCTTAAGAATAGCATCGATAAACACCGTATAAATATCCTCACAACGTGTCAACCAACATATTGGCCCGCAGACCCAAATAGATTGCCCGACCTTATAGACTTCTTCGTCTACAAAGGGGTACCATCCTACTTCTTAGACGTTTCTAGCTGTCACGACAGCTCTTCAGACCATTCGCCAGTAATTGCTACAATGAGCACATCTGTAATAAATCGGTCAAGAAATCAATACTTATATAACAACCATACCGACTGGGAAGCCTTTCAGAAATATCTCAATGACAACCTAGACCTGAAGATTCCTCTTAAAACCGACGAAGACATTGAAAGTGCTACTTCATATATCACTAAATCAATACAGAAAGCGGCATGGACTTGTACTCCATCTGACAAAAAAACGAATGAAACTAAAACTCATCGCAACTTGCCGCAGATAGTAAAACGCCAAGTTCTAGAAAAAAGACGACTTAGAAGGGTTTGGCACTGTAGCCGACACCCTGCTGACAAAAGAGCGTTGAACAAAGCAGCAGCTGATTTAAAAAAGACTCTAGTTGAAATGGAGAATGAAACAATGCAACTACATCTCGAAAACTTAACGCCATCAGCTCCTGCTAAAAATGAGTACTCACTGTGGAAAACTATAAAATCAAAAAGAAAACCGCAATTAGCACAGCACCCGCTCATAAAAGAAAATGGTGAATGGGCTAAAACAGATGAAGAGAGAGCAGAAGCATACGGAGAGTTTCTTAGCAGCGTCTTCACCCCAAATGAGGACATCGGAAATGAAATTACTAACCGTGAAGTGAGCTCATATCTTGAGAGTGACCTTCAATTGAGCCCCCCTCTCCAATGCTGCACGCCTGCAGAAGTACGTCGCACTATCCTTGATCTGGAACTCAAAAAAGCTCCAGGATTTGACCTTGTGACAGCGGAAATATTGCAAAACTTGCCGAAAAAAGGAATAATGTTCATCACCTCGCTATTTAACGCTATTCTGAGAACTTCGTACTACCCCAACATCTGGAAAGTTTCTCAAATAACTATGATCCCCAAACCAGGAAAGCCACCGCACCTTACATCTTCATACAGACCAATGAGCCTGCTCCCTGTACTGTCGAAGGTCTTTGAAAAAATAATCTCCACACGGCTTAGTAAATACCTTTACGAAAACGCTACTATCCCAGAGCACCAGTTCGGATTTCGAAGAAGACATGCGACCATAGAACAAGTCCATAGAGTGTGTGAACATATTAGAAATACTCTCGAAAGTAAAAAATACTGCTCAGGAGTGTTCCTCGACGTACAGCAAGCTTTTGATAAGGTTTGGCACCCTGGGCTGCTGTATAAACTGAAAAGAGCATTACCATACAACCTGTTCCTGATATTAAAATCTTACCTGGAAAACCGTATCTTCTTTGTAAAAATAAACGATGCCGCCTCAGAATTTTACGACATAAGAGCTGGAGTCCCACAAGGCTCTGTCCTAGGGCCCCTCCTGTACCTGGTATACACAGCAGATGTTCCTGAATCGGAAAATGTAATGACAGCAACTTTTGCCGATGATACTGCAGTGCTGACATCTGACGCCAACCCAGAACTAGCGTCCGGTAAGCTACAGTCGCACTTGGATAAGGTCTATACCTGGATGAAGAGCTGGCGCATCAAGGCTAGTGCAGCTAAATCCAACCACATCACATTTACCCTTAAACAAGGAGACTGCCCTGCTGTAAAACTGGGTAATGAGCAGCTACCACACAACACTGTAGTAAAGTACCTTGGATTCTACCTTGATCGTAAACAAACGTGGAAAACTCACATCCAAACAAAGCGCAATGAACTTAATCACAGATGGAGAACACTGGAGTGGTTATTGGGAAGGAAATCTCGACTCTCTGTCAACAATAAAGTTTTGATTTACAAAGCAGTCATAAAACCAGTCTGGACTTACGGCATACAGCTGTGGGGATCAGCAAAAACCTCCAACACTGAAATACTCCAGCGATTCCAAAACGGCGTGCTTAAAGCTATAGTGAATGCCCCATGGTACACAAGAATGGATGAAATCCATGAATATCTAAAAATCCACACAATCAAAGAGGAAATCAGAAATACGACAAAAGCTTACAGAGAGAGGATAATAAATCACGAAAACAGACTCGCTCAGGCACTAAGTGAATCGCTGGCAACAAGACGTCTTAAAAGACTGCACACTTGGGATAATATACTTTGAGTAAAGTAATATCCAAAGGCAGCCCAACAATGGGAGGGCACGCCTAACATGTCAAATACTGTTCAAAAACAACTGCTTATGGTTCAGGAACCGATCGCATGTTTGCAAATAAATAAGAAAAAAAAAAAAAAAAAAAAACTTGCTTCGGTGAAGTAAAAGATCGTGAGGAAACCAGCATGCCTGAGAGATATTTCTTGACGGCATGTCAGGCCAAGTCAGAGGCCCATGGGCGGCATTGAAACTTTGACACCAGGTTAGGCAACAACTACACCATGAAGAAGTCTTTTTTTCCATTATTGCACCTACTGTGTATTATCTCTGCATCACCCTAAGGTAGACTGGTAGAAAATGCCTTAGGCATTAAGTCCGCCTTTGTACAGTTTTAATTGTGCATAAAGTTTTAATAAATAAATAAAATATAATTTTGGTGGAATGCGTGGCTTACCATTTAAAAATTTACGAGGAGTCCGCGTCTGGCGATTTGGTATTTTTTCTTGAGTATTATTATTATTTTCAGTCTCTTTGACGTTCTGTGTGCGTGTGGTACTACCATCCTCAGATTCTATTGTTGCCTGAACATTGGTAGTTTTTGGTTGCTCTGGACTGAGAGTGACTGATGATGATGATTGTCGTGGTCGACCAGTTTTCCTGGAAGATAGAAAGGCCCTCTTAGTGGATTATGGAAGTATGCACTCTTCTTAGGGAGTATACTTTAGGTAACAATAAGCTGACCATCCTGTGTTAACCGTGAAATATGGCGTTACAGTTTTAAAACATAACTGGCTGACCCACGCAACTTCGTCTGCGTCACATAAGAGAGCAAAACGAAAGGAAAAAAAAACTCGTTTTTGCAACATTTTTCATTCCTGCTCCGCTCCTAATGGCCGTAGCGTGATGTTATATAGCCTATAGCCTTCCTCGATAAATGGACCATCCAACACAAGAAGATGTCGCGCGGTACGGTAACAGTGCGGCGTCGATATGCGCTGCGGTACGACACGAAACGTCTAAATTGAAAGCGCCCTAAGACTAGCGTTGAAAATGCAATAGACCTCTTTTTTTTACGGTTATCAACTGTCAAAAAAAGAGGTCTATTGAATTTTGCAAGAGTGGAAGACGAAAACATGGCGTTTCGACGTCAAGTGACAAGGAAGATAATGAATTTAAGTTGTGTTAGTGAAAACAGGCACATAGATGTTTATAGATATGGTTGACATCGCTTCGTTAAAGATGTTTAATACATACAGGGTGTAAACAGACTCTCTCTCTTTGCACTATGAACATACATCAAACTATAATAGTAGGGCCAATTTAATAGATCACATTTGACTGTCAGTTTTAGGTTTAGTGAGGTAACATTATAAAACTTAAGAAGACGGGTATTTATCGCGAATTTACCTTTAATTTAATCCCGACAAAAACACGACTAAAATGAATGAATCGATACGGACTTCAATCATTATGTGAGTAAAATTACAGTACTTTTTCGTAATAACTGAATAGATACTACAATTTTATTTAAAAAAATAGAAGCCGAATCCCTGTCCCATTATATTTTCTATCGTAAATTTAAGGAACGTATAACAAGACAAATACATGCAAAATATAGCATTAATTCATTGGAACTACCAGAACCGTAACTAGCATTGTTATCTTCATCACTACCGGCACTCAGAGATATTATTAATGAATTTTCCATAATATCGTCTATATTCACATCTCGTTCAAAATCTTATTACTTTCTCATTTTTTCCTTTGTTTTCTCCACGACCGTTCTACAGTCTTCTGTAGTGGCTTCTGCACACGCAGTTTGTAGCAGAGTCAGCATTTTAGGAATCCGAATACTGAAGGGTGGTATGTACATACATAATTACTGCATTCGAATCTACTTTTCAACTTTAGATTTTTTGTGTGACTTTAACATCCCTAACATTTAAAAAGAAAAAGGGTTCACTGACGTAACATTGTAGCGACGTTCAGTTCTTTTTAGAACAGGAATTGTTCAATATGTTTAAATGGTTAATTAATAATTAATTATTATAGTAAATCGTAAAATTATCTTCTTATGTCATTATTAGAATAAATATTGTAATAGTTATTGAAAAAAGTTACGCACGCAATAGGGGAGACGACAAAAAAATAATAATTAGTCCGTCACTTGATTATCAATTATCAACAAATATTTGGCCCGTATTTTTTCTTTTGTTACGTAAACCAAAATTGACGAAGATACTACGCTTTTAAAATTCTCAATACGTCACGCCTAGGTAGGGTTGCCAACATTTCTTCAGCAAAATATAGTATTTTATGGAAAAAGCCAAAAATAGACAAAGATTCGTTTGTTCTTGATTAATATTTCTTTAAAAGAAAAAACATTACAATTTTTTGTTGTACTTCTTGCATTTAAAAAAAAATGTCTTTTATGTTTCATTACATTTAATTAAACCAAAAAAATATTTCCTTGATTGCCGTTTTTTTGTATTAATCAGAAACCTACTTCTGTTTCTTTCTTCTTGCCATTTGAATTCATGACCGAAAATGTCCTTTCTGTGAATGCCGAAGTGGCGGGAAAAGAGAGTAGCCCCCGTATTCACAAACGTTCGACTCGTTTCCGATTCGACAACTCCTATATCTGTCTTCTTCTTGCATTACGAAAAGGACCGAGATAGACATACGACTTACCGAATCGGAAGCGAATCGAAGCGTTGTGAATACGGGGGCAGGACTGAAATTACTTTTTTGGCAAATTGTTTTCGGTATTTTTTTTTATATGTCGCTATTTTTGGCATGTAGTTTTGTCAATAAACTCATTACAATCTTTTACTTTTAGCAGATGTTTGTTGATGAATGATGATGCATCACTCAAAAGATAATGTTAATATTCTTTTGCACGTTTGTAATTTTTTTATAAAGGACTTGTTTATCCGATTTCAGTGTTGAAAATATAGTATTTTTGCGTACTATATATTTCTTCAACAGTATATAGTACGCAGAGCCGAAATATAGTACTACAATACTATATATTATAGTACGGCCGGCAACCCTACGCCTAGGTACAATTTATAGCGAGTTATGACGTCAGGAGCCCCCACTCCCGATTTTGATGCGTTTTATCTTTATCAATATTCATTGATTTACAAAAAATACGTGTCCATTATTTTCTAATAATCTGACTGACGGACTAAATAGATTTGAGCAGTTCTAACTTTGAAAAAAAAAAATATATGCCCGCCGTTATCAGGTTACGTTGTTGAATTTTGATGAAGTTGTCATATGTGATCTATTAACTTGGCTCTATTGTAACTAACTCTACGCAAAAACGATTGCTGGGTAAGGCTTCTTTTTTCGGGGTGAAAAATCACTTTCTATAGTAAAACTCAACGCAACACACTCAAAACATTGTGCTGGTGGATGGATTGAAAAATGTGGGAGTCGTGGAGATGTTTAAAGTAAAGTTCTTACATTAAAAATATGTATTCCAAAAAAAACTTGTGAAAATGTTGGAAATTTGACCCCCAATATCTCCATAACTAGAAGGTTCCCAGGTAAGGTCTAAAACAAAAAAAATCGCAATAATGGGGAGAACAAGTGCCTTTCGGCTTCTTTAAGAGATTTTTACACCCTTTATGTATACTTTGAACTAAGAGCTCGTAGCTAAATAAGAACAGCCACTCAGGTGGATTTTTAGGTAAAGCCGTGCTTTCCTAGGTTGGTCTGTGGATGGGTGCCCTCGCAACGCACGTTAAGCAGTTGCTATTAGCGGCTGTCATTTGTTGAGAGTCATTACAGGTGGACCAAAAAGTCTGACAACCAGTTTTACCATGGGGTACTGTTTTACCCAGTACTAACTGGGTTGTGGTGGTCAGATAGGCAGTCTCTCCATGTAAAATACTGGTATTCAGCTGCATCCTGCACCTTCATGGTTAGACTGGTAGCCGACCCCAACATAGTTGAGAAAAGGCTAGGCAGGTGATGATGTATACTTTGAACTGGACAAACAATAGCTAATGTAGGCAGACTTTACCTTGTAGTGACGTTGGACGCTTTTCCGTTTGGCTGGCTCTGTTCCTCTTTATCACGTTCTTCAATCTCTTTGAATATTTCTTTTTCTAATTCATTGACTTTTTCATGTATTTCTGTAAAAGTTATAATGTCCGTTTGAATTATCGATTGGTATAACATACTATGAAAGGCAGAACACAATTACGGAGTCCTAAATCTTTCCGGTGGGTGCGGGCGAGCAGTCTCGGCCGCCCTATGCTGCGTGGAACCACCTGCCAAGTACGATAAGGCCTGAATTCTTGTCGCGCTGACAGTCTATCGCGTACGTTTATACATTGTGTTATATATATGGCCATACCTACTTACTGCGACTCTGCCGTCAGCGGCGACCGACTGCAGGCGACCGGCCGTCAGGGCAACAAGAATATTCAGGCTTTACAATACCGCAGCTGCATATTTCAGCTAAGATAACATACTGAGCTAAGATTTATGAGAGTCCATTAGCTAAAAATTCTCATTGTTTTACAACTTACCAGGGTCAACAACAGTACTTATGATGACAGGTGTCGACCTCCCGCTACTGGCCTCCTTGGGTTGGTCAGGGTGTGCGACTGTCAGCCTGGACTTGTTATCATTGGCTGACATCTTGGCCTCCTTGTGGAATATTTGCACAACCTGCTCTAAGACTGGATGGATCTGCGGCCAGTGACCTTCGAGGTAGACCTCCTGAAATGTGGACTGAATTAGTATAGAGCATGGTAGGTCATTTGGAACTACGAAACGAACATTTTCTTTATTGCTAGGGAATAAAGGCGCTATTACCATGGACTGGCGGTTAACTCACAAAATTAAAAATCCTACCTCATTGTTCTTTGTGAATTTAATTTTTATTTTCTCAGGAGACCCTAGTTTTGGTTCCTCTTTCTTTTCATTGGGTGGTGCATCTATTCCTTTTGCTAAAAAAATATGATTTGGTCAGTAACAGAATATAAATATTAAACATTCTAATATATAGAAAATGAATACATACCGACGCCATTTGAAGGCCTGGCCTGACAAGACTTTGTTGGGTCCCTAAAACATGCCAAAACATAACATTAATATTTTGATTCAATTTTGGAGCGAGGTTAAGCGGTGCGGCACTCATGTTACTGCTGATTCTGATGATGATGCATAATTAAATAAGATAAAAGAAGAATGTATAAAAATGGAAACTGAGACATACCTAAGCGGAGCAGCTTCGGTCACAGGAGCGGGTATTTCTATGATCTCCCGCGGCTCTTTAGCTTCCTGTAGTAACCTGTTAAAATTACAATAGTAAAATGTTATTAAAACTCTATGTACAATGTGTATCTACCAAAGATAGCTCTGGAAGCACTTCTAGACTCTGTGTTTTCAACACTTCTAAGCATACTTTTGCTTTTTTATTTACCCCGAAGAGAAGGGTTGTAGTCTTTCGACCATATTGCCTATTCTTACGTCCAAACACTAACGACATAGAAACTAATGGCTTGAATGCCTTTAAAGACCTAACGACACCACACACACACACACACCTCACACACACACAACAACCACACAAACTCACACACACACCACAACCACACAAACTCACACACCCGACACACACTCAAACAAGAACACTGGTGAGGAGGCGAAAGCCAGTTATCCTCCCAAAAGGGGTGCATGCAGCACCTCTCAAGTACCCGGATGCTCTGCTGCTAACACGGCGGGCTCCAGTACAAGTGATGGTCCGGCAGTGGCGAGAACCGCTGCCAGGAACAAAACGTCCCATAATAAGAATAGGAGGAGTACGGCGCTGCTAGGGACCAGTACCGCTCCCCCTTCTTTTTCAGGTGCGGATACCGCCACGCAGGTTAATCCCTCGGGCCGGGCTCCCCTGTTACATCCTCCCCCACCTACCGCTCCCCCCCCGGTGGCCGTCACTGGTCAACCGGTGGGGACAGGCATCGCCGGCGACACGTTCGCGCTCGCCTGGCAGGTGCAAAGGAGCAAACGTAAAGGTGGAAGGGGGGGTCCCTCCAAGCACAGCGCTGGACCACCAGTGCAGGCTGCCCCGGCCCCCTCGACGGGCAATCCGAAGAGGAGGAAAAGGCCGTCCAAGAGGCAGCGGCAGGCACAGGGGAAAGGTATGCCTCCCCTTGAAACAGGGGCTAACGCCGCGGGCCGAGTAAAACCGGCCAGCGGTAATGTCAACTTCTCCGCAGGCAAGCAGTCGCAGGCCGTGGCCGGCACCAGCCGACCGGGCCCCAGCCAACCAGCAGCCAGCGGAGGGAGCGGACCAGCCGACCACGCAGCACAGCGTCCTGGCCAGAGTGATCAGGCCGCGGCCAAGCGGGCTCTCAACGAGACCTCAACACCCCGAGGGGAGCGCAAACGGCCGCGGCTTGACCAGTCCAGACGGGACGCTACAAGAAGCTACGCCCAGGCTGCAAGCTCTGACCTAGATGTCGCAGTTACCTGCGAACGGTCGGGGCACATCAGCAGCGAGGTGTCGGAGCAGATCCTCGCGGCTATTCAGCGGAAGATAGTCGCTGAGGCCTGGTCCTTAATACTGGACTCCCCACCGACCTTCAGAGCGAGGCCGGTGTTCAACAACGGAGCCCTAAAACTGTGGTGTGGGAACACCTACACCGTAGAGTGGTTGAAGAAGACGATCTCCGAGCTGCCTCCGATCACTAGCGCCACGCTAGTAGTCAGGAGACAGGCGGACATCAAGCGCCGGGTGAGATGCGGAATCTCCATCCCTGACGGGCAGGGGATATTTACAGAGCCGTCCCACATTGGGCGGACTCTGTTTTACCAGAACCCCTGGGTCCCCGTTAGGGAATGGGTGATGTGGGGCGCATACAAACAGGCCGACGCATGGTTTGTGGTGGTCGGGATCCCTGAGGACCAAATTCCGACCCTGATGGAAGCCGGACGCCGCCTCTCTTTTGGAGTAGGGGCGGTCTACGTAAAATTCCAGGGTCGGAACGGCAAATTTGTCGACGTCCCTCAGGGACTTCCGGCTGCTGAAGCCAGCGCCGGGTCACAGGTGGAGGTAGCAGCCCCGCCTTCTACAAACACCGTGGGACCACCCGCGGTCGAGCCTGCAGAAGCAGCGCCAGCCGCACCTACTGCCGCCAGCGTGGGCGCCGTCCTCTCGGGTGAGGAGATCGAGGACATCGTCCTGTCTTCGGCCTCTGACCTGGAGGGGGACGACTTCGGCGCGGGCGACCTGTTCGCCGGGCTGAGGCTGGCAGGAGACGAGGAAGGAACGACCAGCGATGGCGTCCCCTTCGTTAGCCTGTAAAGTCCTGCAAGCCAACCTCCACCACAGCCAGACCGCGACGGCTCAGCTGCGGAAGTGGCTGGAGGTTCAACACACGGCCATTGTCCTGATCCAGGAGCCGTGGGTCAGAGCGGGCCAGGTACAAGGACTCTCCAACCTTGGCGGTAAGCTTCTAGTTAGCACAGACCACGATAAGCCAAGGGCGTGCATCTACACGACACGCAATATAAAAACACAGCCACTAACAGACTTCTGTTGCAGGGACGTCTCTGCAGCTAGGATGTTGATACAGCGGGAAGGCACAGAAACAGCTGTCGTCTTCGCCTCCGCTTACATGCCCGAGGCAGAGGAGCCGCCCCCGCACGACCTCGCCCGCCTCGTGACTTACTGCGAGAGCACTGGGCTGGAGGTCGTCATAGGCGCCGACGCAAACGCGCATCATCCTCTGTGGGGCATGGATACACCTAATGCAAGGGGTAAGGCGCTTGTGGAATACTTGTTTACAACTAACCTAACCCTACTAAATACAGGCTCCGAGCCAACCTTCGTAAACAGACGCAGTCGAACAATCATAGACCTCACCCTGGCATCGGAGGGGGTGGCGGCCCTCACCACCGGCTGGCAGGTCTCAAAGGAGGCCTCCTGCTCGGACCACAGGTGGATCCGGTTCGACATACAGGTCTGTGTGACACCAACACTGCCACGGCGAAACCCACGGAACACAGACCGTGCTGCCTACACACGCACCCTCGAAACCAAACTTGCGTCAAAAAACTACGAGATGGCCTACGAGGACACGGCGCGGATCGACGAGAGTGTAAGTCACCTCACAAAATCAATGGTAGACAGCTTCCGCTCAACCTGCCCGGAGTCCACTCCGCCCGCTACACCAGGGAATCAACCATGGTGGGGACCGGAGCTGGAACGTAAGCGTGGGAAGGTAAGGTCTGCCCTAAACAGAGCCATGAACACTCGTGCTGAGAGAGACTGGGACGCGTACTACGCGGCCAAGAAATGCTATAAAAAATGCATCAGATACAGGAGCTCAACTGGTTGGCGTAAATACTGCAGCAGCATCGAATCCTGCCAACAGGCAAACAGGGTAAGGAAGGTTTTAGCACGGCAGAACCCGACTGGGCCTGCTGCTCTCCGCAAACCAGACGGCACACTTACCACCTCACCAGAAGAAGCAACGCGCGTCCTCACTGAAACTCACTTCCCAGGTTGCGCTTTCACAGAGGCTATCGACTGGACTGAGGCAACCCAAACACCGTCAGAAAATGACTGGCGCTATGCACAAAAAGTCGTTACGCTGGAGAAAATCCAGTGGGCGATCCAAGGCTTCCATCCTTTCAAGGCGGCTGGTCCGGACGGGATCTTTCCTGCCCTACTCCAGTGGGGTGGGATCTCAGTCGCCCGCAGACTGGTCCCTATACTGAGAGCGTGTCTGGCCTTCAGATACGTTCCAAAGGGATGGAGAGAAGTGAAGGTCATATTCATTCCAAAGCCAGGTAAGAGTGACTACACTGACGCCAAATCCTACCGAGCTATCAGCCTAACCTCTTTCCTACTTAAAACCATGGAAAAAATGTGCGAGAGAGAGCTGAGGGACGGCGCCTTGCAAACTATCCCACTTCATACTAGTCAACATGCATACAGCTCGGGTAAGTCCACAGAATCCGCCCTCCATCTAGTGGTCAGCCGGATAGAAGAGGCGATTCACCAGAAGGGAAGCTGCCTGGGCACCTTCATAGACATCGAGGGAGCCTTCGATAAAACAAACTTCTCCAGCATCAACACCGCGCTCTCTCGCCATGGAGTGGAACAGGTACTGATAGACTGGATTACAAACATGCTGAGCAAACGAGTGGTGCGACTTGAAGGGGAACAGCAAATGGCCATGATAGCCAGAGGCTGCCCCCAAGGAGGGGTTTTATCTCCGCTCCTCTGGAATCTGGTGATTAATGACCTCATCACCAGACTCAACGAGAACCACTTCTACACAATAGGGTATGCCGACGACCTCGCTATTCTCATCTCGGGGAAAGTGACGGGGACGATCTTCGACCTCACTCAGCGAGCTCTACGTATCGTTGAACGATGGTGCAGAGAGTTCGACCTTTCAGTGAACCCTACGAAGACTGAACTTGTCCTGTTTACCCACAAACGAACACTAGGCCCTTATCGCCTACCCAAACTCTTCGAGACGGAACTCCAGTTAGCCGAGGAGGTCAAGTATCTGGGTGTCATCCTAGACAGTAAGTTAAACTGGAGTAGCCACCTAGACAACAAGACAAACAGGGCCTGCATAACCTTCTGGCAATGCAAGAGGATGATAGGTAAGAAATGGGGCCTATCCCCGAAAATTATACTCTGGATATACTGCGCGGTGATCCGACCCATGATTGCCTATGGGGCTGTGGTCTGGTGGCCACGCACTAAACTAAGTACAGCAGCCATCAAGCTGCAGCGCCTGCAAAGGCTTGCCTGCATGGCAATCACTGGTTGCATGAGGACTACCCCGACTGCTGCTCTCGAAGCCATGTTGGGGCTTCCACCGCTCCATCTGTTCATACAGCAGGAGGCGACGATGACGGCAGTACGCCTTAAAACACTTCAACTCTGGGGTAAGAAGACAACACAGCACAATGCGATACTGGAGGAATTCTATTGCGAGTTCCCCTTGGCGAAAGCATGCAACGATCGAATACCGAAGCAATTTGTATTCGACAAGAAATACAAAATCCAGCTTCACGAGGACCACCGCTGCGAGGGATTAAACCCCGCGGAACTACGGATCTTCACAGATGGATCTAAAACAGGTACTGGCACTGGGGCGGGAGTCTTCTCGGAAGACCTCAACATCCACATAGCTACACCTTTGGGGGCGCACAACACGGTATTTCAGGCAGAATGCATGGGCATCTCCCTGGCGGCATCGGCCATCATAGCCAGGAAAGTTGTGGGCCACTCAATCCGTATACTGTCGGACAGCATGGCGGTGCTGCTGGCCCTAAACAACCACACAGTGAACTCCGGGTTAATACACGAGTGTCACCAACGCCTGAACCAGGTTGGTAATCTCAATAACATAACCATCCAATGGATCAAAGGACACAGCGATTCCCGCGGCAACGACGCGGCGGATGAACTCGCTAGAAGGGGATCGAGCATGGCAGCGGTGGGACCAGAACCTATCGCACCACTCCCTTTCGGTTACCTACGCACACTGGTAAGGAAACGAACTAGTGAAATACACCACAAGCTGTGGCTTGACCACGGCGAGTGTAGGCAAGCCAAGGAGGCACTTCCTGCCATCGACGGCCGCTTCACCAAACGCGCGCTTAGCTTAACCAAGCCACAGGTGCGTATAATTACAGCCGCCATCACCGGTCACGGCTCTTTTAACAAACACCTCTTTGTCATAGGAGTCACAGACAGCCCCCTGTGCCGCGCATGCATGGAGGAAGACGAGACTGCAGCCCACGTGCTTCTACACTGCCCAGCGGTTGCAACATACAGGGCAAAGTACTTCGGTCGTCCAGGTACTCTCCGCGAGATTGTCGGCAACATCGGGGCGCTGCTGGCCTTCTTTGGGGAGCTGGGATGGATCGAGTGAAGTTCCCACCCGTACGCAAAATACGCGCCTTGCCGTGGAATTGCGGATATCAGCCCGCTATACAATACAATACAATACAATGCCTTTAAAGACAACCGTGACTGAAGTTGTGCACCCAAAGCACTTTTGGAACCATTTTTTTTTTACTACAGCCGTCTGTGTATCCCATGCTTTGCGGTATCTAAGATGATATCAATACTTACATCTTTAATTCAGCTGCTTTCTTTTTCTCTTCCACATATTTCTGTTTCCAGAAATTCTCGGCCTCATCTGAATCACCTGAGACATAACAAATCCAAGTTTAAATCTTTGAAACTTTCAGATGAATCAAATGCAAGTGCTGTACCTAAACGTAATATAGCACACCCAGCTTACTCAATTATGGTACCTCAGACAGAAGGCAACAATAATTAGCAATCTTCTTGCAACGAGAATAAACTCACTCTGATTTAGACAGCATAGCAGCAAAAAAGGTAGAAAAACAAAAATTATACTTCCGATACAAAATCTCGCATCGGCTGCCGTCATTAGTGTATTTTTTTTTTCGACCCGTTCTCCTTATTGTTAACTTGCCCTGTTTGGTGGTTTAGATTATCACTTATGAGGTATTTCACAACACAAGTGCCAGGAGAAAGCTCTATAATAACGAATCTTTCGTAAACTCGATGTGCTACATTAACAGCCGGTAAATGTACAAAATACATACTCTCTGGTAAATAAGAGATATAATTCTTGACAATTTTCCCATCCTTCATTACTGGATAGATTTTCTTTCCATACATGACAAAGAGACCACCTTCTTCTTCTAGTACCGAAACCTTGTGGCTGTGTGGCTTCCTGCAAAATAAAATGCATTTGTAATGGCGGCAGAAGAAAACTTCAGGTAGCTACTATGGTATTGGTAAATATATATGTTATAAATGCTTTTCCTGTAAAATTGTAGGTAAACATTTGTTCGGCCATAATATTCGATTCGGTATTTGTTGTCCAACAAAGTCAACCTACAAATATTGGGTCTGTGCAGCTCAGTACACTGTATTCGGCATCTACCCATGCTGAATTTTGTTCGGAATGTCTCGGCTTAAATCCAGCTAAGCCGATCTTAAGAGCTTACTGATTTGTTCAAAGATATTAGAGCCATCACACAGATCACTTTACAACCCAAAAGAGAGAATCGTAGAAGAAATATCAACAAACATCCAAAGTAAGTACTTACCGATATTTCCTAGTTTGTCTATTCTTCCGGCTGCGCGGTGGTGACACAAAGCTTTCGCTACCGCTTTCTGATGTCCAGTCGCTTGAATTTGAGGCAGGCGCAGCAGTGTGGCTGAAATATCATTTGTATGTTTATAAGGTTCAAAATGCAGCAATATACTAGAAACAACCATGCTTTTAAATGATGCAGAGGAGAATTTATGTGGAAACTATTTTGTGCCCAATGAGATGGTAGTCAACTTTTTACTTACTGTGAAGCTGTATTATTGTGTGATATGGTCCTTGTGCGACGACTTAACTGGTGTTTACGCTTTGCACCAACTCCACCTATGAAACAAAAGAATGCCACTAATTTCTATAAACATGTGAATGCATTTCTTATTTATAGGGGCATGCTGGATCTTAATAAAGGAACATGCAAACCCAAAAAAAATCTTCAACAGTGCCAGTCTTGGTGAAGATTTATGATTGGGTTAATAATAATAATGTTTAAATCTTAAACATTCCTGATTTATTATAGATAATAGATAAACAGACAATAAAACATCATACAATTATTTTTTGAAAATATGTACTTCAATCTGTATGTGACCTAATAAGGTGTGAACATAATGATACCAATGAATTATATGATGTGTTTCTGAAAACCCATACAAGCATGAATATCATGATTTTAAACCTATCTGATATTGACCATGCTTAAAAAAAATGCAATTCATGCTTGTTAAGCCCAATCAAATGCTTATCAAAAAAATACCTTATTTATGAAGCTCCATAGTGCTCAAAAAGTACCAAGTCTAACATTGTACATGCCATTTGTTATTCTAAAAGCAGTGACACATGATGCATATGATTATCCCTAACTGCGTAACTTACCACTAGTGAGTCCAAACATGTTTGAAATAGCTTTGTCTCTTTCTGTTTTACACAACAAAACTCCAGTGCGCTGCTTCTTCTTCGGCGAGGGACGAACTTCCTCCGTATCAGACTCCGAGTGGGACCTCAGAACCAGTACATCTTTTGATTGTTTCGACACAGAAGTCGCCTGTTTATCCACTTGAGTTTCTTTCTTATTTTGTTCAGTATCACTAGACTCTGACATATTATGTCTAGGCTTATTAAATTGTTCATCAAACAGACTAATGTTTTGCAAGCAAGGGTTCTTGATCTCTGGGGACTTCTTTTCAGTTTCTATTATATCTATAATATGAGCTTCAAAGCTTGTTGAAGGCTTGCCAGGGTCTATCGGCTGGTCTCCAAGCCAGGGTTTTTTAATAACTTCTGGTTTGATGAATTCTTCATTGCCTTCTAGCTTGTCCTCTGCCGTTGCATCTAAGTTGGATTCTGTAACCTTTGATTCTGCCTTTGGTGTTGCCTTTGACTTGCTATCTAGTTTCTTTTTCTTAAAGTCGTGTGAAATAGTGCTTGAACTACCTTCAGAATAAGATCGCTTCCTACAAACTTTCTTTGGACTTTCTGGTGTTTTGATGTTTTTGTTCAAAGCTTCAGGATTATTTGGTAGTGAAGAGTCTACTGAATTGTTTAGGCGGCCTGATTGTACAGGATTTACAGAATCTTGAGCAACCTCAGGAGTAGAAATCTTAGTTGATTGGGCAGTGTTGACATCAGCATCATGAGTCTTTTCAGACCCATTCTCTGCTGTCTTTGAAGAAATGTTATCATCCAAATTTTCAACTAGTAAGCCTTCTATTTTGTCTGTTTCAATACAAGTTTTCTCCTTAGGTGACATATTTTCTGGTTTGCTCCGACCACCTGATGGTTGAGCCAAAACTTCCTCAACTACTTCAGCAGTTAGTTCTTCAGCATTTTTAGCAACATCAGTGACTGCGCTTTTTGCTGTTACAGAAATTTCATTGTCAGGTTCAGGAACCTCCTGAATATCTTCTGGTACATTTTCAACTATCTCCATTTGGCCTTCTCTGTCAGAATCTTCAGGTTCCGATGCAAAATCATCCCAGACTTCTTGCAGCATAGGTGTCAAAGGTTCAGAATAAGTGATACAATCCCTGAAAGACTTCGATTTTGATTCTGGCTTTTCATTAGATCCGTTGGATTCCAAAACCCTCTGAATTTGTTCAGCACTCTCATAGCTGTGTTCTAGTATGACAGTGTCAGCCGAAGATCTACTTCTTACAGGTACCTTTGAACATTGTATATTCTCACCTGCTGTGGTCTCCCCTTCTTTGGACGGCTCATTATCCTTCGGCCCACCTACAATAAATTATACTATGTACAATCAATTGAATTCATTTGATTGAAGAGAGACAATCAGTTGACAATTTATAATAAGCCACTTTTAACAAGTTCTACATCGCAGTGGCATTTTAGCACCCATGTTTTTAATATGGGATTTGGAGTGAAAAAGAAAGGTGTAGTGCTTATTTTTCTTTGTAGAAAATTTTGTATTTGTGGGCTTAAATATCACATTTCTAGATATGAATTACAACATTTCTACATGGAACAACCACATTTGCATTGGCAGTTAGGCATAAAATAAAGCAAAGCTTTTAAATCAAAAGTACTTTTATTGAGTTGCATTAAACCATACCATTTGAGTTTGAGTCGTCACTTATAGTCTGAATTTCAAGTTTCTGTTTATTCTTATCAGCAAGATCACATCTGAAATAAAATGAATGAATAATACATATTATACAAGGTTTTGCTTTGCAGTGTAGTCAAATTCAAGGGTGTGTTACAGACCATCAAACTGAACAACTCTCTCCATGGGACTACCATCATGATCGCAAAAAAAAATAATCAACAGCCCCATACAAAATTCCAATGCCTACTCAACCAAATGTGCGCACAGCTGTAGTACCTAAGTATAAGTTACAATGCAGTGGGGTGGGTCAATTTCCTTTCTGACAAATATTAAGATACAACTACATATCACTTATTATGACACTCTATGAATGAATGATGTGTTTTTTTTTTGTGGGATTAACAACCAAACCCAACCATCAATCAGTGCTTTTGGGTTTTTCCATTATAAGGCAAAATACAGGCATGTTGTTATTTAAAATGATTAAGGACGAGAAAAACTTTACCTAGATCTAAAGCTGCTTATTTGTTCGTTAGTT
Source organism: Xestia c-nigrum (assembly GCA_916618015.1). Taxonomy (NCBI): domain Eukaryota; kingdom Metazoa; phylum Arthropoda; class Insecta; order Lepidoptera; family Noctuidae; genus Xestia; species Xestia c-nigrum. The sequence goes on along the minus strand of OU745259.1, from coordinate 8,851,551 downwards.
AGGTTGTAGTATGGATTATGAATGTCTGGTAAAATCCGTTTCAAGAATGCTTCCTTTAAACTCTGCCATGTCCTTGTTGTGCGCTGAAATACAACATTTTATTAAAATATTAACATCCACCCTTAGTTCTTCTACTCATAGCATTATAGGTTAAGAGTACTTGCATAATTTCTTACAAGATTCATAAAAGCATAAGTACCTTTGAATTGGCAAAATCCACCCACATCTTCCTGGCTTTTATTTCACCATATAGCTTGTTTTCAACTAAATAGTCCACTATTGTCTTGAGTTCTTGAGTGCTATACGGTCTTCTGCAAATAAAATAAAAAGATAAAAGGAAAGATCAGACTTTGTTCAGTTTGATGGTGTAGGTAGGTGCGTATAATTAGAATATACCCAAATTGTATGAAAATATATGAATCACACGATGCAACTTTGAAAGTAAATGAAGATCTTAATATAATAGTGATTCTAAGTCTTACCCCGACATTTTGATGCGTATTTTCTCGTGTAATCAGTTTAAAATGCTGATGGTCAATGTAGGTATACAAGACGCCAAAACCAGTCAGCTCATAGTCATCTTGGTAATGGTAACTTGACAAATTTCTTTTATTTCTTAAAAATATGTTTCTGGGAATGCACGATGAAGTCTTGACTCTTGTCTTCCTTTTAAATAACGTGTAACCTGAGGAACCTGAGTTTTCGGTAATTTTTTATCAACCTGCCGATAAACACTTTCAGACGCAAGCCCACAGATTAGATATTAGTAGCAGTGTTGCCAAAATGATTTCCCAAAAAAGTACGACTGGCTTTCTGAAAAGGTACGGTTTTTAACTTCAAGGTACGGTTGGGTCGGCATACTTCTGCAAGAACTAGATCAGGCTATTTTTTTTTCTTCGTCTTCCTGTTGGCTGTGTGCGACCATAGGTTGGAAAAAAATCGATAGGGAATCGAATAATCAAAGGGATATGGTGTAGTAGATTATTCATTCATTTTGTTATTCTCAGATTTTCAGAAATTACACAACTACCACTGCTTGTCTCTGCATCACTTAAAGGTTGACTGGTAGAAAATGCCTATGGCATTAAGTCCGCCTCTGTTTTTTTGTGCTTGAAGTGTTAAATAAATAAATATTACCGATTGCCAATATCAAACAAATTCATTTGTAAATCAATTATAGAATGAAGTAAAGCCAATGATATATTTTTTTTAATAATTTATCATAGGAATAATGTGATGAGCGATACTATTCTCTATATATAAAGGAACAAAAAGTATTGTTTTATTTTATTGTTTTTAAACAAGTGCGCAAATAGTATATTTTATAACAAGGGACTAAACGAAGCTATTATATACCCGAGGTGGTTTGTCTCCCGAGCTTGCGAGGGAGGCAATGAATGCGAGGGTATATTAAATTGGCGTTTAGTCTCGAGGTGCAAACTGTACTTTTCACTTCGAGTGCGAGAAAATAGTCATTTAAAACCGAACAAATCAACTTTACACTCGACAAAAATTCTGAACTGAGCGATCAGTTTTTTCTTCTATCAGGTCAGTCACAGATTAATAATTTAAAACACAACACAAACTCTCAACATTTTCGCAATGAAGATGATCCACACTCCACAGATAATTAATACCTACATTACTGCAGCGGCTAGCAACAGAGGCATTGCACATACTTTTCAAAATCAACGATGCACACAAACAACCATACATTTTTCTCGCGTTGAAGAGTTCATTTGTTTTTTTTTTCAATAAACCGCTTTCTATTTGCAAGCCTATTCGAAATTTAAATAAAACCTTTGATGAGTTAATCTTTTGTGACCATGTTTCAGAGTAAAAGAACGTTCCATTTTTAATTTACTTTTTACTCCCTAGGGAATAAACGGTCACTTTAATCCCGCTTCGTAGGGCTATAATGGCGTACTTTTAGAGCATTAGAAGTGAAAATTCTATTGTTTATATACCTGTCAGAAACTTAAAACGATATTACAGTTTTAATACAGATATTACGATATTATTGTTTAATTGAATTATTATACCGGTAAATATTTTAGATGTAATTTGATATTTTTAGGTCTAAAAAGACTTTGTAAATCGAAGTTCGAATCAATGCAACTCGAAACAAAAAAAACTGATCTAGTTCTGTTTTGCTAGAATTTTGAAAAATATAAAGGGTGTAAAACACCTCTTAACGAATACGAAAGGCACTTGTTCTCCTCGTCATTCTGATCATTTTTTTGTTCTACACTATACCTGGGAACCTCCTAGTTACGGAGATATAGGGGGTCAAAGTTGCAAGATTTTTACAAGTTTTTTTTTAAATACCACTTTTTATCGCATGATTTTTACTTTAAATATCTCTACGACCTCCGTACTATTCAATCCATCCATCCACACAATGTTTTGAGTGCGTTACATTGAGTTATACCACAAAACATGATTTATAACCTCAAAAAAAAAAGTTGTTTCCCAGCAATATTTTTTGCGGAAAGTTACTTAGTTTGATATACAGAATGCTTGGTTAACGGCTTTGTGATTGTTGTAGTCTATGGTTAAAAATATAATGTTATTGTCTATGGAATGACGAAGCACTCTTTCGCTTTCCATATTCAACCTGAATCATGTCGTGTACAGTCATACGGTGCTAATTAAATATTATCTTTGAGTCTAAGGCAGTTTACTTTGATATTAAAGCAATCCCGACCGAACCCCAAACATGGTGTCAGAATTGGTGTCATATTAAATTAAAAGGAAAACGAAAAAGCCAATAAAAGTCGAGAAAACTGTAAGTAAAAAAGTCAAGTCATCCAAGTCACCAACATGGCGGACAAAGCGTTCTTTGTGCAATTGAAACCGTTTATCATACAAAATGGCGATAACGTGGCAGAAAAATGGAAAAAATGGAAACTTAGATTTGAAATTTTTATGGATGCTAATGATTTATCAAAAGTAACGGATTCGAAAAGGACAGCAATTTTCCTAAATGCTATTGGTGATGACGGAATAGAAATTTTTAATAGTTTCAATATAGATCGAAATACAACAAAGTTAGATGACATCCTAAAGAAATTCGACGAAAAATTCAGTCCTCTTTTAAACATAACAGTAGAAAGGTATAATTTTTTCACAAGAGTCCAAAAAACCGAAGAATCTTTGGATGAATATTTGACCATATTGAACAACCAGGCTACCACATGTGAATTTGGTAATTTGAAAGAAAAATTGATCAAGGACATGCTCGTAATAGGCATGATTAGCACACACATAAAAGAAAGACTCTTACAGGAAGAAAATCTTACAGTTGAAAAGGTGATGAAAATAGCAAAAAGTCTAGAATTGTCTCAAGAAAGATCAAATAAATTAAACAACCAAGAAATTAAAAAGGAGAATATTCAAGGGATCAAAGAGCAAAAACAAAATTATAAAAACAGAAGTCGAACACCCTACCGAAGTAATTCGAGACATCATAAAAATAGTCATGGGAGAAACAATAGTCATGGAAGAAATCAGTCAAGCAACAGGAATAAATCATCAGACAGGAATTGTACCAGATGTGGACAAATTCACAGATATAAATGCCCAGCACAGGAAAAAACCTGTAATAATTGTAAAAAACAAGGACACTTTGCTAAATTTTGTTTTTTCAGGAAATCAGACCATAAAGTTAGTAATATTTCTTATGAACAGCCAATGTCAAAAGATTTTTCTAATAATTTTGTCATAAATTCAGTTCAAAATTGTGAATCTACAAAAAATTGGCAAATAAATGTTTATTGTAATAATGTCAAACTTATATGTCAAATTGATACAGGTGCAGATACAAATGTCATAAGCAAGAAAATGTTAGATAAAATTATGTCCAGTTCTCACTCAAATATTAATATTTCAAGAACAAATAATAAACTTTTTTCCTTTTCAGGACAATTAGTGCCAAATTTAGGTACATGTATTCTTAACTGTAAATTTGAAAACGGAATAACCACAAAACTCTATTTTGTTATTGTTGAATGTGAATGTAAAACAATATTGGGTTGGAATTCATGTGAAAAATTAGGTATTGTGAAAAGAATATATGGAATCCAGCAAAGGTCAGTACAAGAAATTATTTCCAAGTTTGCTAAAACATTCGAGGGTCTAGGTTGTCTACCATATAAAGCTCATCTAGACATTGATAGTAGTGTTCCACCTAAAGTCTGCCCAGTCAGAAGAATACCTTATTCATTAGAGAAACGTCTTAAAGAAGAATTAGAATATATGGAAGAACTACAGGTCATAGAAAAAGTCGATAAGCCAACTAAATGGGTAAACTCAATTGTCTTAGTCGAAAAACCAAATGGTAAACTGAGAATATGTCTTGATCCTAGAAACTTAAACACGGCTATTAAACGTCCTCATTTCCCGTATCCAACATTCAATGATCTTAGATCTAAAGTTGCAGGTGCATCAATTTTTTCAAAATTAGATGCAAGTTCAGGCTATTGGACTATATGTTTAGACGAGGAAAGTAGTGAACTTTGTACGTTCAACACTCCATACGGTCGATACAAATTTCTAAGACTGCCATACGGAATCAACTCTAGTGGTGAAATTTTCCATAGGACAATGAATCAATTATTCGGAGATTTAACAGGTATAATTATATTTGTAGACGATATACTTGTTTATGGGTCTACTATTGAAGAGCACAATGAAAGACTAGAATCGTTATTCAAACGAGCGTCGGAAGTCAATTTGAAGTTCAATAAATCCAAATGTCATTTTGGTTTGTCTGAAATATGCTATGTAGGACACATTTTCAATAAAAAAGGTGTATCACCTGACCAGTCAAAAGTAGAAGCAATTTCGAAAATGCCAAGTCCAAGTAATGTCAAAGAACTGCAAAGATTTTTAGGAATGGTCAATTATTTAGGTTCCTATATACCAAATCTCGCAGAAGAAACTTCTTTGCTGAGAGAATTGCTCAAAAAACATAATCAGTGGCAATGGTTAGAACAACATGAAACACAATTCAAAAAATTAAAGTCAATGTTATGTCAATATCCAGTCTTAGTCCATTATAATATGAAAAAACCAATTAGATTGTCAGTCGATTCGTCACAAAATGCAGTAGGTGCAGTTATTTTACATGACAAAAATCCGATTGCTTATGCTTCAAAGTCATTAAACAAAAGTCAAATTAATTATGCACAGATTGAAAAAGAACTATATGCTATAGTATTTGGGTGTAAAAAATTCCACCAATACATATATGGAAAACCTATTCAAGTTGAAACAGATCACCAACCTTTAGTCACATTATTCAAAAAACCCTTGTCAGAAGTACCAACAAGATTACAACGTATGATGATCACTTTACAAGCTTATAATCTTATTGTGTCTTATACAAAAGGATCAGAGATGTATGTTTCTGATACATTATCTCGTGCTCCAGTCAAAGATGATAAATTTAACCAAGAATTAGTCAGTTTGGAAGATTTAGATTCAAATATTAATATTCACATAAATTTGTTAACCTCTAATTTAGCCATTTCTCCAGAAAAACTTGAGAAAATTACAAGACACACTAAACAAGATTTAGTTTCTCAAAAAATAATAGAATATTATAAAAATGGATGGCCTAAATGTAAAGAACATTGTCATAGTTTAACATTGCCTTACTGGAACATAAAAGAGGAAATTCATGTAATTAATGATATAATTTTCAAAAACAATTCTGTTATCATACCTCAGACAATGCGTACAGAAATATTAAATATATTACATGAGGGTCACCAAGGGATTGAAAAAACAAAAAACTTAGCAAGAAATGTAGTTTATTGGCCAAATATTAATCAAAATATTGAAAGTAAAGTTAGACAATGCGAAACATGTTCAATTTATTCTGCAAATAAATCAAAACAACCAATGTTAACTCATGAAAAACCTTTATTTCCATGGCAAAAACTAGCTACCGACTTATTTGAATATAAAGATAAGAAATACTTATTGGTAATAGATTACTATTCTAACTACATTGAAATAGCAAATTTAAATAAAGACAGTCGAACATCTAATGTTGTCGCACACCTAAAATCTATTTTTGCACGTCATGGCATTCCAATGCAACTAGTTTCAGATGGAGGACCGCCATACAACTCCAATGATTTTAGAAAATTTTTGCATGAATGGGACGTTGAACACATTATCTCAAGTCCAAATTTTCCAAGATCCAACGGCTTAGCAGAAGTCTCAGTAAAAATAATAAAAAATATACTAAGGAAAAGTGATGATTCTGGATCTGATCCTCACTTAGGTCTTTTGCAATATAGAAATACACCGAGAGGAAATTTAAGCTCTCCAGCACAGCTTTTAATGTCTAGAACGTTAAGATCTCAGCTACCTAACAAAATTAGTCACTTACGACCTAAGATTGTAAAGCATTCGGAACATAACAAAAAGAAACAAGAAAAAAGTCAAAAAACCAAGTTTTATTATGACAAAAACTGTAAAAATTATCTGGATTTTCAAATAAATGACAATATTTATTTTAAGAAAAATCCTAAGGATATTATATGGACAAAAGGTACTATTATGTCTAAAACCAAATATCCAAGATCATTTATTGTCAAAGATTATAATAATAATACTTACCGTAGGAATAGTCAGCATATTCGTTTTAGGTTCAAGTCAGAAAGTCAAACGTCAAGTCAGAAAAATGTCTCTCAAAATAATAACAAAAAAGTCAACTTTAAGGATAGTCCTAGTCCTAGTCAATTAAATAATGAACTAAACAAGTCAAAATTTTCAGAAAAGGAGGATGATAGTTATACATTTATCTTCACTTATCATGAGTCAAGTCCTGAGTCAAGTTTACAAAATCAGGAACTGAACAATGAGTCAGATTCATTCTTATCTATAGAGTCAAATCATTCTTGTCAGTCAGAAAACCAGTCAGAAAACATAGTAAAGTCACCTATATTTGTTGATATCGATGAAACATTAGTTTCACCTGAAAGTCTACATGACTATAACGAATTTGATAATGAAAGTCCAATGTCTTCTCAACGTAGAAACTTAGAGAACTTACTTCAAAGTCCAAATGAATTAAATATACCAAGTAGTGTAGAACAATCTCCATTACCATGTAATGATGAGGCTGTAAATGCTGAAAAACAATATAGCTCTAGGGGAAGATTGTTAAAGAAAACACAAAGACTTGATTTATAAGATTTAATACATAGAAAATAATACAAGTTCACAATAATATTATCACAATTTAATTCAAATGCAAATTGTATTTTTATTGTATTATTGGCAAGCACTCACTTACTCTTACTATGATATTATTGTATAATTATATTAGTAATGTTTATAATGAAATGTATTTTAAAAATCTTAATTCTTCAATGTAAATTGTTATGGTTGTGTTTAACTTGGATTAAGTCATCTGTCAAATAATTGTAATGTCAATGTCAGTCTGACAGCTCTCTTTTAAAAAGGGGCATGTTGTAGTCTATGGTTAAAAATATAATGTTATTGTCTATGGAATGACGAAGCACTCTTTCGCTTTCCATATTCAACCTGAATCATGTCGTGTACAGTCATACGGTGCTAATTAAATATTATCTTTGAGTCTAAGGCAGTTTACTTTGATATTAAAGCAATCCCGACCGAACCCCAAACAGTGATGAGGTGAAATACACCCTGTAGGTACATGCGACTCTGCAAGCCTGCGTCTGCTCTCTCAAGCGTCTACTCATATTCTACAGCGAATACAAGTTGTTTGTCAAAAAAAAAATAGGAAAATAATGTTTTAGGAACTAAGAAAATTCCATTTAAGTAATTTGTGTCCATATTTTAGTGTCATATGTGACAGAAAGTCGTTATTTTATATTACTTTCTCGACAAAATGTAGTCGTAAAATAATAATTTAACTTACCACGAATTTGTAAATAATTTTACGAGTTTAATTTTATTTTTTACCCTTTGTAGTGAAAATAAATCACTAGTATCGAAAAGGTACGAAAAAGGTACGGTCTACACTGAGGTACGGTTGTGGTACGATTGTGTGACGAATAGTACGGAAAACCGTACTTTTTGGTACGGTCTGGCAACGCTGATTAGTAGCTAGCTAACGCAAGCCAACCGATTAAGCGATATTGCCAGAAATAAAAAAATATAAAAATATTATTCAAATCGTCGTTTCATGAGGTTTTTTTTATTTTATTTAGGAAATAATTACTACCTACATCGACATACGTTTGATAAAGGAGAATGACCAAAAATGTATGGGCTCTGGTCCAAAAAAAAAACTGATGCCCCCAGGGTTGACTCCATTGTGGGTTAACTTATAATGTTGGACTTACTATGTGTGCCAATGTGCATCAAATTCTAACCCACAGTTACAGACTAATTCAACAATTTTGAATGTGCAAATGAATGTGCTACTTTTTTTCAAGTTCACGTTTCAGCTAATATCTATGATTCCGTGGGACAGATTTTTTCAGTTCCATAGAAGAAAATTAAGCATTTTAACCAGTCTTTCAAATGAGCTATGTAGTAAATCTGGGGGCAGAACTTTTCTTTTTTTTTTCAAATTTTGGTCCACTTTGGTCATTCTCCTTTGTACATAGGTACATATTCTTTTTACCTCTAATTTACAGATGTGTGTGTCCGTGTGTGCGTCCACCTTAAATACACATTTGACAACGAACGTGACGTTGGCTAAATGCACAACGAAGCCATTAAAAAAAAACAAAAGTCACTTTGACAGTTTATCACTGTCATTGTCATTTAAAATAGCGCGCCAAATTGTAACAAAACAAAGGAAAAACATTGAATTTCTTTGTATTTAATAACAATTTATTATGGATAATAGCGGTTACCTATCTATATCAGATATACTAGTAACAAATGAGAAAATTCCTTGCAAATTTCTACATGACCTTCCAAAAATGGGTTAGTAAGACATAACCAAACCACATTTGTTTGTGCGCTATTAAGAAGTTATTATGTTTGTTTACTTTCTGTTTCAGGTTTCTTAGATCCCTCCGCTGCAGAAGATGACTTAAAAGCAGGAACAAATGTAGAAATACCTTTGTGGTTAGCTGAATCCTTATACTCCAGAAGACCACCCTTGGTTTCTGTGGAATTACCCAAAATTTATAAAGATTCCTACAGAGAAATTCTAAACGCAGATGCCTGTACTGTAGATATGCATAAACTAAGCCAATATTTTTATGAATTTGGATGTTACATAGCAAAACATGATATAAAAGGTGAAGTGTCGTCTACTCTTATAAATGTAAGTAACAAACTTGGTGTTATCTTGTCAACATAATATTAAACACGGGCATGATCGTAATTTCAGGAAGAATCCTAATCAAAACCGACTTAATTATCTCTGAAGGAATTTAGCTATCCCAGTTTTATCCCATTATGCTGGTTAACCCGTAATTACGGGTCAAACAATCGGACTTACACAGTTGCCAATTGGCAACTGTGTAAGTCCAAGACTAAACATCGTACATCAGTACCCAGGTGTGTTTAAGCATATTACCAATAGCTGACCCACTCAACTTCGTCTGCGTCATATAAAAGAGATTGTTTGATCGATTTAGTTTTTTTATCACTGACTTCTGAAGCTATGTTATTTTTAATTTTTTTGTGTGAAGTCGTTTTTTTTTTTCAAACGTTTTTTTTATTTAAACTTATATTGTCACTTACGGGATATCTTCCATGATTGGGTATTATTTTGAGCTCGATACTATCGCTAGTTGACTGGACACTGCGGGTGGATGGAAAATAAAACGGTGAAAGCCAGATCCGAATCAGATATTAACCAGACTAAACCGGAAGCACCAGCTTTCAAATAAAAAAAGAATCATCAAAATCGGTTCACGCAGTCGAAAGTTCTGAGGTAACAAACACAAAAGAAATAAATATTCCCTGTTTTTGCCACATTTTTCATTCTTTCTCCTCTCCCAATAGCCATACGTAGCATAATGTTATATAGCCTAAAGCCTTTCTCGATAAATGGAATGTCCAACACAATAAGAATTTTTCAATTTGAACCAGTAGTTCCTGAGATTAGCGTGTTCAACCAAGCAAACAAAGTCTTCTGCTTTATAATATTAGTATAGATGGTATAGATAAGCATTATTTAGGGCTATGCTCGGAGTTTCCTTGCGTGATCAAATCAGAAATGAAGACATCCGCAAGAGAGCCAAGGTCACCGCCGTAGCCCGAAGAAATGCTAAACTTAAGTGGCAGTGGGCAGGGCACATTGCTCGCAGAACGGATGGCCGTTGGGGTCGAAAAGTTCTGGAGTGGCGACCGCGAACCGGAAGGCGATGCGTTGGAAGACCTCCCACTAGGTGGACCGATGACTTGGGGAAGGTTGTAGGAATCCGGTGGACGCGAGTCGCAAGGGACCGGTCAATGTGGCGACACTTGGGGGAGGCCTATGTCCAGCAGTGGGCGTCTTTCGGCTGAGATAATGTTGATGAAGCATTATTTACCACAACTTTAGGAGCCATCTCTTAGGTTATACAATATAAAATTAAATATATTAGAGCTACTTATTGATAGTCTAATTTATTTTTCAGACATGTAGGCAGAGATTCCGAATGCTGCTATCAGCCAGCGTGTCGACAGACTCGGTGGGTGCTATACAACCTCTTTCAGTGAGTGAACGTCTCCAGGCTGCTGAGGCTGCAAACACTGAGAGAGCCTTCTCAACCTGGCTGCAGAGGGGAGAAAGTGTGCTTACCACTGCTAATATGGTTGCTAACCACAGGAAAAGGAAAAGGGCTGAAATGGAAATGCTTTAGCTGTAATAACTGTTTGGGAATAAATTTAATATATTGGTTTGAGTTAATATGTTCTTTCAATAAGTGAAATAAATGATTGCAAAAAAGTTTAGTTATATTTTTTTATCATCTGCATTTGTTTGGAGTAGTTAATTCATTTGAATTGCTAATAAAACTGACTCTTCAGAAAGATCCAGTCCGAAGTACTCGCCGCAGTCGCCAGGGGCGTGCGTGTATGCTGAGGCGCAAGAAATACCTATGTCAAGGAGCTCCCTCACCAAGAGCATTTGCTTGTAATGTAACAGTTCACATTAATTTAGTCACAACCCAACACATTCAAGTTGCAAAATGTTTTACCTTATGTATTAGGATACTTTTACTTTTCATGGCATTGCAACGCATGGGTAAACTACTAGGATTTTAGCCAACGAAAATGCAGGGGTCTCTCAATTCCACGTCTGTATCATTTTTAATGTATATGATCACGGAAAACTTAATTGGCTCTGTACACACTTCCTCTGAGACGGCGAGTACGAGGGTGGTAATAATGATGGTTTATTTTGCAAATAGGTTTTTACAAACACTTTTACATTGGTAGTCCTATCTCAAGCAACCACTAGGATTCGGCATGGATACACTTATCTACGTAATTAAATAAAATTCTGCATCAAGCAATTTGTCGTCTAAGGTAGTCAATAGTACCTACTTATGTAGCCGCCATCTTTAGTGGGAAGTGTGCGCGTATCTCCCGAGTTTCTGATTCACGGGTAATTCTCCGATTCTCACCCTCCATTCTCCAGAGACGAAGAGTATACATACATCTACACACGAAAATGTCCAGTCACGTTCTCCATTGGGTATTCAATTACCCCATAAGAATAACGCTAATGTTGTTCGTTTACCTCGTGTTCTTTCTTGAACGTGAGGTTTTAGGTTCGATTCCTAGCAAAGGCATCATTCGATTTTTTTCACCGATAATATTCCTACAGACTGAAATCAGTTACAAGTCTGGAGTTCAAATGTGTAAGGTCGATAGAAATGCATGTGGGACCTAAAAAATCTTCAATATTATGTTGCGTGATTGCGCTAGTTCGCAAGCGGCGCATTCGCCAGGTCTGGACTCAAACTCAAACTCTTTATTGCAGTCATGTGTACATTTAGTTGTTACATACCGTACTACGTAAGGAAGTTCCAACATGAAACCCGGTTAGGGCACGGCAACATAATAGATTGGACAAAACAAGCATCCAGTGAGTATCCAAATATAATATAATTAATATAATTATCATCGGAAATATTCCTAGTATCTATTACATTGAGGATAAAAATGCTTGGCTAAATGCTGGTCCTGCTCCGCAACCATAGGTGCAAACTTAATGGACAATATTATTGTGGTAGCTGCAGAAGATTGTAAAAATATTCTTGCATTGTATAGATTCCATCTCTTAGTAGGTATTGTATAATTGCATAGCACATGTGTGAGTACCATGTACAGTAAAGCTACCATTTGCATTTAGTTATCTTTCATTGACTTGAATATGCCTTGGTGGCTGAGAGAATGTCATGCTCGCTTAAATGTCCTGCTGATGGTGGCGGGTGGGTCGGGTCATTTAGTTCCCTTCAATATGGTTGAATTGAATGGCGCTGATCCATGCGTCATGTTCGTGAACGGGCGCTGTCAGTCGGGACTGGTCATCTCTTAGCTGCCATGGATAATTTGAATTGCTTTATTTTATAAATTATTGATTTATTTCTTTTTTTTACTCTGGACGCTCTTATTGTGCACGTCTTTCTACATCGTTCTCACATATATGTATAATCTCAACAAGAAAGATGTAACCAAGATTTTGTAACAACATTTTTGATTGAAAAGAGTGTCCATGGAGTTTCTTGCCCGTTCTTCTCCATAGAGATCTACGCTAGGGAATGGGCAACTACAGTACATTCTCAAGTTATTATGCCTTGTGTCTGTGACTGTAGCCTTTTTTTTCGTTTTATCGACATTCAAAAGTGCCGTAATGGTCTAGTTGAAATAAATGATTTGAGTTTGAGTTTAGGTTTAGGTAGTTATTATAATTAATATCTTGACGTCATAAAATTATTTTATTTACGTGTATTCATTATACACCACCATAAGGATGTACTCTGCGTACCTGTTCCAATGTAAAAGATCTAAGCTTTATGAGTTTATGACTTAATCATATTCAGTCGAAAGACGTTCACTGCTGGACATAGGCTTCCCCCAAGTGCCGCCACATTGAACGGTCCCGTGCGACTCGCATCCAGTGCATTCCCGCAGCCTTCACCAGGTCATTGGTCCACCTAGTGGGAGGCCTTCCAAGGCAACGTCTTCAGATTCATGGTAATAATTTGTTGCTATCGATAGTATCGATGTTCGATACTGGAAGTTGTAGGAGACCGATATAACACAATAATTTATGGCTTACCCCATTGATAATACAGGCGTGATGTTTTGTCATCTAGCCTTCGTATCTACCTACTAATTAAGTTAGAATCTAACATACCCTTACTAGAGCAGAGGACAAGTAAACAGGAAAGACCTAATTGCCCGATAGAAATTCGATCATGATTCTAATAATAATCCGATCGGAACAGAGGATCAGCGTTTGAATGTCAGGCTATTTATATAGTTGAGAAAGTTCGAGCGTCCAGCCGTCAATCAATGACTGGTGTCGATGTTTGTTACGTAGGGGTGACGGGTGAACCATGTACCTACCTACCTATTCAAAAGTTTTAGGGACTTAACCATCGCCATTATATTCTTCTTATTCATGGCAATGGGGTACATGTGGACAGTAACACAGAAATTTGAGCTCTAGCATCAGCAGTTTCAGAGTTTCAAATGAATATCTTTATTATCTTCACGCTTCTTCATAACGGGATGAATATGAATATGGATGAGAATGCCACGTTTTTTGCTAATTGCCAATTTATGTACTTACTCTTTTAGATTTATGTTTATAACATAAGTACATAACATACACCTTACATATAAGTAACAAATTCGTAGGTACCGTAGTAGTTTTCTAGTAAGAGGCAACCATGCCAATAATTTAGTATGGGAAGTATTGCTGGCTATAAAAGCATTTGGCACAGTCTGATGCGGCTCAGTCGTCGCTATTGTTTACTTGTGTTCGAACGTCGCACATCGATATCATAAGATGGCGTTCCCTAGAATAATTCCAGGTCGGTGGCTATCAGACCAAAATTTTAGCATGTGCATGCCACCACAGGACTTCCTATACCCATTCTACGATACGAATTCCAATTATTTTCGTTCATGGAAGTGTTATGATAACGGCCAATCTATTTCTAAAGAATTCGGATCCACAATAGAAAACGAGAAAGGTAACTATAAAATAACATTGGATGTTCAACATTTCCGTCCGGACGACATCAGCGTGAAAGTAACGAATACTGAAATAATAGTTGAAGCGAAACACGAAGAGAGACAGGACACCCACGGATTTATTTCCAGGCAGTTTAAACGGCGCTATCCCTTGCCAAGCCATTGTCTCGCGGATAACGTTGCCTCTACAATGTCTTCAGACGGTGTCCTCACTATTATAGCTGAAAAGAGATCATCTAATGAAACGGAAAAAATTGTACCAATCAAGATGTGTGGCGCGAGTTCCAGAAAGACTCAAAACGAAAGCAAAATGTCTTCAGAAATTATATCAACACAAAATTCTGCTAAGAAAAATATAAGGGATACTGAAGATATGGCGTGTAGCAAAGATAGAATTCAAATATTGCTGAAAGAAGACCATAGTCGTCTGCTAAAACCGGAACTACTGAAAGAGGCAGGCTCAAGCACTAACGGGGAGAAGTCGTCGTCTAAACAAGTCTTAGAAATTGTTGATATATCTGAAAAGAAAGACGCCACCACCACGAATGCCGGTGCCACGTCGAACAAAATCGAGGAATCACTTGCGAAATCAAGTCTGGGGTTGTCTGGGCTGACTGAACAATTGGGACAAACTTTAGCTTCTACTTCAGACATGTGTGGAATAAAAGGCATGGCTAGTATGTCAAAGACATCTATAGAGGAAACTTCATCGTCATATAAATCGTCGTCATCCATGTCTTCTACGATGAAGAGCAGTGGAAAGATCGGTGAATATGTCAGTGATATCATCAGCGCAGAACTAAAGGAGGCTGCTGAAAACATATAAACATGTCGGGCTTTTTACAATGTTTATTACTTAACTATAAAAGATTTTGTTTATTACAAATTCGAATCTTAATTTATATTTAGTATAAGTCATTGATTTGTAAACTTACTAACAAGAGTGTTTTTAATTAATTTAAATGTTTATAAATACGTAATCTCTTTAATTAAACCCTCACTTTGGTGAAGCATGTTAATATCAATACAATAAATAAGCAATAAGAGATCATTGAAGACTAATATCAAGTTTAGATCAACAGTATTGAGCCTAGCTTCAACAACTTTGATAATTAATGTTATCTTCTTGATAATGCAATTCAAGTCAACAATCAATTAGTATGTACAAATGTAACAAACATTATGAATAATTACTAGCTTCTTCCTCAATTTAACGTTTAATAATCTCTAATGCTAGCCGCACACTAGACGTAACATTACGGAAAAAAAAAAAACATAACAGAATAACAATCTTAAAGACAAAATACAAACATCACACTGACTACAGCTATAAATTCACTGGGTCCACTATACGTATAAGAGTCATTATCCTTATTTTCTATTTAAGTCTCTTCGTCACAACACTCTTGCACCTCATCATTGTTTTTATCACTAACCAGTAGTTCTGAGGTGCAGCGGTAAGGACGTATTAATTGTTAACATCGGTCATTCTTAACAGACGGGTTGAGGTCGTGGAAGTAGGCATGGGCCATGGCATCATCAGCAGGCATCCTCAGGGCTGGGTTGCAGGTGAGAAGGCGGGCAAGAAGGTCCCGCCCTCTGGCTGGCAGGCGGGGTACTACTTGGGCAAGCCCTAAACTAGGCTGATATATCGGCAGTGGCTTGTAGTCAGGCAGTTGAGTCACTCCTGGCCATGTGTCTTCATTTGGAGTGCCTGGAAATTGTAATAAAATAAACCGATCATTACTTTATATTGAAACATACTTATATCTTGTTAGGTAGGAAGACTGACAATTTATTTAATTTAATAAGAACAGCACTGTGGACACATACTATGCATGTTTTATATTTCTATGATTTGCAAAGCCTGCTTGCTTTTGAAAAGCAGCTTATACAGGGTGACTGGGTCTGGACCCGCCATAGCAAATTCGCATACAGAGAAGGATATTTTCTAATTACTGAAGCTTACTTTCTATAAACAAAGTTTTATAGTTTAGGAGATAGGTCAATTTTTATACTTTATTGAGATTTTTCCAAAATTTGCCCTTCAAGAATTCATAACTTTTTTTTGTTTTATTTTTATGGGGTTAAATACTATACTACAAAACTTAAAGAAAGGTTCTGTAATTAGAAAATAACGTCCTCTATATGCAAATTTGTTATGACGGCTCCACACCCAGTCATCCTGTATATATAAAGGTATACAGATGATTTTGACAGTAACAGACAAATAAACTTTATAATTTTTATCACAATTACGCATTAAAGTTTATATCAATATATCAAATTAAATATCCCACCCAAAATTGGATTTCTTCACAGAACATCAGTCCTTTTGACAACAAAGATTTATTTGCACATATTTGATGATAGGAGTTATAATATAAAGTTCAAAAGACTACTTACCAAGAAGTTTGAAAATCCTTTTCAATTGATCATCAACATCAGACCCAGGGAACAGTGGTCGTCCAGAGTTGGCTAGCTCTGCAAATATGCACCCTGCTGACCACATGTCAATGCTTGTCGTGTAGAGCTTGGCGCCGAACAGGACATCGGGGGGCCGGTACCAGAGCGTTACTACCTCTGCAGAGTAACATTTCACAGGAATACCAAACGCTCTAGCCAGGCCAAAGTCAGCTAATTTCAATTCCCCATTTTTATTAATTAACAAATTCTGAGGCTTCAAATCGCGGTGCAGAACATTGTGGCTGTGACAAAAGGCTAATCCTCGGAGCAGCTGATACATAAACGATTTGACGACATCCAAATCTATCTCACCATTCAAACTGTCGAAATACTTCTTCAAATCTTGATCGCAATGCTCAAATACAAGAGTCAATTTCTTTTCACTGTGCAAGACGTCGTATAGCCGAACAATATTCTTGTGCTTTAACTCTTTCAGAAGGCATATTTCACGTAAAGCAGAGGATGGTACTCCTTCATCATCGTCATCTAACCTCACCCTCTTCAGGGCCACTATTTCATGTGTCTCTTTGTTTTTAGCTTTGAACACTGTGCCGTACGTCCCCTCACCAATTTTCTCTAATTTCTCGTACTTCTGCATTATTTTTAATAACAAAGTAAATCGGCAGTGTAAAATCGATTGTTTATTCCGCTCCGATAGGTAGGTACCTCCTCCCAGGATTTATGACATTGTCAAGTTGACTTTGAAGTTTGACACCAGTCAAAGGAAGTGTAAAACGCTTGATATGAACCTACGTAAGAAAAAATAATTGTTGTGTGAAATTATTTTTCGAAAATGTTTTTCCAAGTAACAAAAAATAAATAATAATTATGATGCTAGCGATTTGAACTATTGATTAAAAATATTATTATTGACAAATAGATTTTCATAAAACAAAAGTCAAGTAAAAAGTGTAACTGTCTTTTAAACGCGTGTACGTTCAGAACTTAATTTATCAATCACTCACAAAATGTAAGCTGCTACTTTTATTTTTTATTTCATTCGTTTATTGTAAGATAAACGCCGTATTATTTTACAGTCAGTTCTATATAATAAGCAATAAAACATCGGTACATGTTATTCAAAATATGCAGTGACCCGAAAACTAGCTGTTTCTGTATTCGGAACGCCTTCTGTTTTTGCAAATAACATTCATTCAATTATCAATCAAATCAATTCATTCACAAAAAACTCAAGTCAAATCCAAAAAGTTGAATTGTCATAATTTAATTATTATTTTTTTGGAAAGTGATCTATATTTTTAAGTATTTCAAACATTGAACTGCTAAGGTAAGAGTGTTGTAGTTAATTCATAACATTTTGTATTTTTATACGTGTTGAAATGTGTAGAATGTATGGAAAGTAAACATTATTACGTATTAGCTGACGATGAACACATTATCACGAACGCGTGTTTGTAGATGAGCGAGGGCGAAGGAACACTAGTGGACAAGTCGGAGAGCAGCTCGTTCGAGGACCTCGCAGCTGCGGCGGCACATGAGATTGAGGAGGCGAAGCTGGCCGAAGCAGCAGCTTCCAAAGAAAAGTCAGATGACACAAAAACTGATGAGTGGCAAGATTTGCTAGGGTCAGGCGCACTACTTAAAAAGGTCAGCTGGGACTTTGATTAACTCAGTGGATCCATAATAATATATTATTATTATTAAATATTTTCATTTGTTTCTTGTTTGAATAAGTTTGTTACAGTTCATTTGGTGAAATGAAACATTCCACATTCTCATGAGATTATTTTTATACTCACTAGAATCTTACTGGAAAAACTTCATAATTTTGGGTTATTAATCTGTTTTGTAAAATCACTATTCTACATTGGACTAAGTTTTGATAGTTTGAATGTAAAATTATGTAAATAAGAAACATTTTCTCACCAATCATGATTTCTTTTGTTTTGATAGTGATTGATATGACAATAATATTACGTGATTTAAAAGTCATTGGTGTCTATGTTAAAAAAATATTGGCTTCTAGTCCTTCTGACTTTATTTATTCAACAAACAAATAGCTTTGATGTGACAACATCCTCCATTTTTGCATTAGTTAACAATCAATTAAATTCTTAGAAATTCTTTTACAGATAATAAAAGTAGGTGAAGATGCAAATGGATTGAGACCACACAGAAGTGACATTTGCAGAATAAGTTATGAGGTCAAAATTAAAGACACTGACAATATTGTGGAAAAGCGAGATCATGTCAAGATTTACTTGGGAGACAATGAAGTAAGTAAATTGTTATCTTTTATGCTTTTCAAAGAATTTAAGAAATACAGGGTAAAGGGACAGACACTTTGACTGACACTTTGTGACTTTTTTAGGAAACTGCAGATATTTTGTTTATCTGATGAAAAAAATTGTATAAAAACAGTCTGTGTGATTATGGGCCTTGGAAATATGTACTTGCAATTGCAATTAATATTCATGAGTAAATAACATTAGCCTTCTTTTGGGCTCTGTTGCAGTTAGATAAAAAAAAAACAAAACACAAAGTAAAGTAGGGATGGAGGACTTGTTTAGCAGGTTTAAAAAAATGTGCCTACATGACTAACTAAATAAAAAACTTTCATAGTGAGATAATGGTCAAACTTGAGCCAAAAAACACAAAACTTGCAAGTCACTATGAAAGGATTATTTTATACTGTCATGGTGAGATGCAACTTTTGTATTGAAGTTATTGTGGTTAGGCCATGTAATGCAAATTATTTTGTTGCTCAAATTCAGTATGACGTTTTAGTCCTGAACAGTTAGATGTATGGATATTTAGAATACTGAATATCATGTGTATGGAATTTTTGCACAGGAGAAAGAATTAAGTAAATAATCAAATAAAATCATTATTATTATTATTTATTTATATCAATCAACATTGGATTATAGGTACAAATCAAATCAAATCAACAGCACAGTTAAAATTAAAATAACCAACAAAATTAAATCAAAATCACAATCAAATGCATTAGTATTAGGTATCAAATAATCAGTTATTGACTTTTCTGGAACAATAGACCAACTATCTAATCTTGCATCTATCTGCGATAGCATTTGTTCCAAAAGTTTATTTGAGTTGCCAATCAAAGGAAGTGTGAAATAGTACATGATAATCTTATCAGGCCTTTATAATATATAAGGATTCTATTGTTTATGTCTTCTTCTTCTATATATACTATAAATACTCCGAAACGACTTGACAAATTTTATGATTTTTTTATGTATTATTTTGGTGGGAATAGGAGAATAGGTTGTAAAGTATATAACACACCATAATTTTATATGCAAGAACCACGTTTGTGGGGTCAGCAAACATTGGTCAGCTAGTTGGTACATAAAAGCATGTGTTTGTTATTCTATTTTTTACTATGTTGTTTTGTGCTGAATTAGGTCTTGTTGGGTATACATATATGTATGGCCTGAGTAATGACTTATATGTATGTTATTATTCTTAAATCTATAGGCTATATTGTTGCTGGATATAGTAGACAAAGGTTATTGTTGTTAAAAACTGGAACTTTGCCAAATTGGAACAAAGATTCAATGTAATTGAGAAACCGTGACATATTCATGTGTGAAATGTAAAGATGAATTTTTGATTGTGGCAATGTACTCTTCTTCTTCGTCGTCACATCACACTCTTGGCAGAGTGGTCGTGGTCGTCACATCAGGGGTGGTGCCGTGGTGTCAAGCTTCACAATCCGTTGCCATTCCTCCCGCACTTGTGCATTCGTGGAATGGACCATTGAGTGCACTTTTAACTTGGTCGGTCCAACGCATTGGTGACCTCCCGCGCGCTCATGTGCGCTCAACCTTTCCCTTCACTACAAGTCGCTCCACAGACGTGTCTTCTTGACGTGCGATATGTCCAAAGAACATTGGACGATGAAAGAAAGACGCTGTTTAATTCAAAGTTCCTGGAGGATTGAGACGTTGGTTCGTAACTGTGTCAAGGTTATGCCAAGCATTCTCCTCCAGCACTACATTTCGAGGGTGTTTATCTTGTTTTTTCTCGCTTTCTCTTAAAGTCCATGTCTTAGCACCGTTAAGAAATATGGGAAATAAGTAAGTCTCATTTTAGTGGCCTTTGTGATGTTTCTGTTTCTCCATATTTTTACAACCAAACCGATCCATGGAGGCATGGGTGATAACCATGTGCCGTTTGATCTCATCCACGCATCCACCGCTATTTGATATCAGTGCCCCAAGGTAGATGTATGACTCATGACTAAATGACGTCACAATTCGCAATTTTAGTTTCGGGCGAGTAGTTGTTAGCTCGATCAACAACCATGATCTGCGGTTTATCTTCAGACCAAAATCAAGGATAACTTGTTCCATTTTACTCAGCAGGGATTCCAGATTGTCAATACTAGTGGCAAATAAGGTAGTGTTATCTGCATAACGCAAATTGGTAATTTTATGGCCTCGTATGGTGATTCCGTCCGACCAATTCTCGAGTGTTTTTCTCATAACGAGTTCCGTATAGGTATTAAACACCAGTGGCGACAAGGTGCAGCCCTGACGGATCCCGGCACTTGAATGAAAGGGATACGACAACACGTCGTCTGTTCTCACATAAGCTTTTCCCTTTTCATAAAGTCTCTTGGAGAGGAACAAGAAGTTTGGGTGTTCCCTTAGAGCCAGCCTTTAGCCAGAAGAGTCTTCCAAAGTACTGGCCATCGTACTGAGTCGAACGCCTTTGAGAAATTCATAAAGCAAATATAAGTCGGCTTAATGAACTCCCTAGCCTTTTCAATAATCTGGCGCACATTTAAAATCTGTTTACGAGTACCGTTCTCTTTCACGAAGCCAGCTTGTTCAGGAGGAATTTCACTGGACAAGTAAGACTTCAATTGCCATGCAAGTAAAATTCTACTGCATATTTTGAAGAGGGTTTTTACTGGGTGGCGTGAATGTAATGTAAACATTTGTATAATCGCTTAACAATTATTTTTTTAGTAATAATCAGAAAGTCTATTATTACATTTTTAGATCCTACAAGGCCTGGACTTAGCAGTAACAATGATGTACAAAGGTGAAGAATGTCTTCTACAATTGGCCCCACGGTTTGGTTTTGGTGAAAATGGCCTGAAGCCTGGTGAGAGTTTAGGCCTTATTGGTGTGATTGATGCACCCAAGTATGAGGGCCCTGTCATAAATGGAGAAACTTGGCTTGATGCCCGCGTTGAACTTCACGATTGGGAGGAAGAACCTGACCATGAAACTTTGTCTGTTGTTGAGAAAATGGAAACTGGGTAAGTCAAAAAGCCAACTACCAAATATTGATTGGATTTTTCTAATTGCTAAAAAGCTTTCGAATAATTTCAAGAAACTGAAAATGAAAAGCAGGGTTTACTTTGGTACGGTCCAAAACCGAAAGAGACCCGAGACTGACTCAATGTTGATCTTAAAATACTCAAGTGTCTTGAACCTGTACTTTTTAAAACATATAATTGGCCGGTTGTTGTGCCAGTTTTTACACCGTAACAGGTTACTCAGGTTATTGACCTTAGAAATATTATCTTAGCACGTAATTTGATTAAATTTATAATATTCCATAATAAGACTGAAGATAAAAAAACATTGTGTAGATATGCTAATTAAGGCTATGTGCTCCGGGTTTCTGTTTAAATCGGTAGGTAACTTATGTTTTTCTTGCACGTCAAGTGCAAATTAAGCTAATCATAATGGCAACTACATTAGGTATATTGTTCAATTGTGCGCAAAAACAATACATAATGTATTGTAAAATTAGAAAGTTGTCAATGCTATTGTCCTGTTCCCTCCTTTAATGTCAAATCAAACAAATGTATTATTCTGTCGATTGTTTCGAAGCAGTCTCGCCCTTGAATATATTAACATAAAACTCAGTTTGATGTAGATAGCGGAACCTTGACACATTATATTTTAACGTTGACAAATGCTTGCTTTATTGTGATTACTTATATATTGGGGTCAGTGTATACGCGTATCGTACAGTTTTCTTTATCATGAGTTTGACTATCAAACTGTAACAGATAGTAAGTAGGGTATATTTGATTTCCGAAACAATGATGAGCAAAATATCTTTACTTAAGTTCGTTTTGTACTTTGAATTAATAGGTATGGCATTGATTAGATCTTAGAGCCTCTTAATGCTTTAGCTTGGCTTGGTCGAAACGACATTTTATTTTATGGTCGACTTAATGACCATTTCATGGCCAAAGTGCCAAAAAGTCCGTTTTATGCCAGATTTTGCAGTAAAAAGCTAGTATAAACTTGCGTCACACTTGTTGACCTTTTACTTAAAATTGGTGTCTCATAAAGTGGGTGTGTCTCTTATTAAAATATGGAATCAGCTCCGTAGCGATGTCGCATAATAGTTATGATTACTTGTCCAATTTGTGAGCATGTAACCAGGAAGTAACAGACAGGAAATTACAGTATATTCTGTTGGAAAATGGGGCCATTGGGGCAAAAATTCCAAACATTGGTTTCATGTTTGGGAAATGTGACGTAATATTAACTATATTCGGTGTACAGCCGCCAGCCAGCGCATCAAGTTACTACAAACTTATTTAAGAGTTAAGACCCAATGATCCTCACTTCGCCAATTCTGAACTTAAAATGATACAGCAATTTTTCAGTGCTCACTCACCTGTAAAATGTACCCTGTATAGAATCATATACTTAAAGAAATGTTTTAACTATTTTGACCCTACTCTGCATACTCATAAGGTCCACTTTCTTCCAGCGTCCGTCGCCGTGCCCGCGGCAACTGGTGGTATGGCCGTGGGGAGCCAACTCTAGCCGTTCAGTTATACAGACGTGCTCTCGATATCTTGGACGAGAGCGATGGCGGAATCACTGCGCCGACGCCGACTGGCGACATCCCAGCCACGTCGGATGATCTGCAGGCGCTGTTGGATGAACGACTCCGAGTACATAACAATATGGCTGCCGCTCAGTTGAAGGCGGGAGCGTATGAGGCTGCTTTGCAGGTATGTTAGAAAATCTATCTAAGAAATGTTTGCTAATTCATCTTCAATTAAATAGCAACCTAGGCATTTACGAGTAGGCGAAGTAGCGAAACAAAGTAGTTGAAGAATTGCAATACATTTTCATTATTGAAAATAATTAGAAAGTATTCCCTATATCGTGTGCGTACGCGCAGCGGAATGTTGTTGAATTTAAAGATTTTAATTATGCAGATATTTAGTGTATGACGTTGTATAATTGTGTATGGTAAAAAAGAATTTGTGCACGCAACCATTGTGGAGAAATTCACCAAAAACTGATTCCGCTGGGCGAACGTTGTCCTGGCGGAACTTTTTTTAATCCATAGACTTTAGAAGAAAAGAGATGTGTCCAAAAATTAGTGTGTATTTGTGTGTAATTGTGTATTTATGAATAAAACTAGTGCATGCATAAATTTCGGAGAAATTCAAGTTTCCGCTACGCGAACGTTTGGCCATTAGCTAGTTTTCATATAAAGCGCTTACATAGAGAGCTGTAGATTTTTACATACGTTGCTTTGAATTTGTTTATATTTGATTAAAAAACAGATTTAGAAAAAATCGTAGGGCTTAAAAGATAAAAATATAAACGTAAAATACGCTTATTAGGTCTTAGTTCTTAAAGTATGCACTTTGGGGTCTAGATTTTCACGTTTATACAAACCTTGTAAGTGTCTGCAACATGTTGCCAAGTATCAATGATGTTCCGTTAGTACCTAAAGAGTTATAGGACAAATTTACCATGAACAGATCACTGTTTACAAAGCAGTCAAATATCACGACGTTCTGAAGGAATTGCATGGTAATATGTATGTTAATAATTAGTGTATTCATTCAACTATTCTTATGCAAAATTTCATGTCATTAAATTCAGTAATTAAAGAAAAACAATTATAATACTGACTAAGCATCGAAAACCTACATAACCCGACCAAGTTCGGATGGCTACAAAAAAGCGGCCGTGCAATATATTTAGGTAACATCCCAAAATTAACAGTATAATACCGGTATTGAATTGGTATAGGTGATAACACAATTGTTGTTTCGATATAATTTATAGGTCATTTATTTTTGTACACCTACTTTTTTAAATGTATTTGACTATGACAGAAAGTAGGTAGGTAGGTAGGAAATTTTTTATTGAAGCTCGAAATATTATACTTACCCTAAGTTTCGTCATCCACGCGAACGAAGTCGCGGGCAAAAGCTAGTTCATAATCTATTTTAGTTAAAACACATTTAAGTCTATTGCTGTCATTGCAAGCGTTTGTTAACGTTATTATAATTACATAATTAAGTATTATATGTAATAAAAAATATTTTTGTACGCGGATATTTAAATAGAGAAGTACTTGTTAATTGAAGATTTGTTTTTATCGTAGATAGTGGCTTTATTATTAAAAAAATATTTTTCATTCAAGAAATGCAATTGTTTTATTTTTTCCTAACGCTTGTGTACGCAACTGTACCATATTAATAAATACTATATTGGAAGGTTAAGAACGTTTCTTAGATATATGGCACGGCCGCTTTTTTGTAGCCATTCGAACTTGGTCGGGTTATGTAGGTTTTCGATGCTTCGTCAGTATTATAATTGTTTTTCTTTAATTACTGAATTTAATGACATGAAATTTTGCATGTGAATAGTTGACTGAATACACTAATTATTGACATACATATTACCATGCAATTCCTTCAGAACGTCGTGATATTTGACTGCTTTGTAAACAGTGATCTGTTCATGGTAAATTTGTCCTATAACTCTTTAGGTACTAACGGAACATCATTGATACTTGGCAACATGTTGCAGACACTTACAAGGTTTATATACACGTGAAAATCTAGACCCCAAAGTGCATACTTTAAGAACTAAGACCTAATAAGCGTATTTTACGTTTATATTTTTATCTTTTAAGCCCTACGATTTTTTCTAAATCTGTTTTTTTTTTTAAATATAAACAAATTCAAAGCAACGTATGTAAAAATCTACAGCTCTCTATGTAAGCGCTTTATATGAAAACTAGCTAATGGCCAAACGTTCGCGTAGCGGAAACTTGAATTTCTCCGAAGTTTATGCATGCACTAGTTTTATTCATACATACACAATTACACACAAATACACACTAATTTTTGGACACATCTCTTTTCTTCTAAAGTCTATGGATTAAAAAAAGTTCCGCCAGGACAACGTTCGCCCAGCGGAATCAGTTTTTGGTGAATTTCTCCACAATGGTTGCGTGCACAATTTTTTTTTTACCATACACAATTATACGACGTCATACACTAAATATCTGCATAATTAAAATCTTTAAATTCAACAACATTCCGCTGCGCGTACGCACACCCCTATATCGACCATGACGAACATCTCTGTCCAGAAGATGTAGAAGTTTCCGTCTTGAGTGCAGATGGAAACCTCCTGAATATAAAATGTTGTCCCATTCAGATAATTTCAGATCTCCAATACCATAAATCTTGTTTAATGTTACAGGCAGTAACTCGAGTGTTAACCTGCCAGCCGCAGAACGCTAAGGCCTTATACCGCAAATCTCGCATCCTATCCTCGATGGGGCGCAATTCGGAGGCCCTGGAGGCAGCGCGGGCCGCTGCAGCCGCGGCCCCGGAGGACTCGGGGGCCCGCAAGGAACTGCAGCGATGTGAACAGAGGGCTACTAGGGAGAGGTCGGTGGAGAGGAAGCTAGCGAAGCGTATGCTGGGCACTACACAGCCGAAGAGCGGTTCGCCTGATAAGAAACCTAGTAGAGCTAAGGTGAGTTTTTTTTTTAAACTATCTATGGAAAAGTTAGCGTGCTGTTGCAAAGTCGACTTACAGCGTCGAGTCGAACTTTGCAAATTCAACAGCAAGCTCGCTCAATGCTCCTTCTGACGAGTGGAAGAAAAACTACATGCAAAGCAGTTAAAGATTAGAACAGTATGAAGTATGAGGTATAATGACAGGAAAACCTAAGTGTTGTGGTAAAGACACCTTGAGAATGAAAAGCATGTGAAAAATAAAGTGTCAAGTAAGTCTACATGGGTTATACGAAAATATGAATGGAGTGTATGAAAGGAATAAATAGTAGATTATTGCACCAAGTGCCTGATTTAGAGCCTTCGCTAACGCTCGGGCTCTAATCTCACAGGCACGAAGGCAATATAAATTACTTAGGCGAGGTGCATAATCTGCTTTTCTTTCGACTATTCCCTCATGGATATAGGAACAGTAGATAGTATAGTATAGCATAGTTGGAAGAAAAAGATATTTTGCGCCGACCCCCAATAAATTAGCATAGCGGTTGGACAATGATTATGTTATGCTGATGTGTACTTATCTTGATAATTCTTTCAATGCTATAACCTCATTGGTTCAATGTGTGTAGTAATAAGTAATATTGTCCTGCGCACAGATGTTGGTGTGGGGCTCCATCATACTGAGCATCCTGATGGGCGTGGCGAGCGTGTTGGTGTACCGCTACAAGCTGCAGGCGCACTGACGGCTACCAGCGACCTGTACACCACGAGTAAGTCCTCTGCTAGGCACAGGCCGCCCTATTGCACGTCACTTAGCTCGATTCACGGCAACTCTCAACCAGCTGACACCGAATAGGCATAACGACATTATCAAAAAAATACACATCTGTTTAGTCCGTCAGTTAGAGTATTGAAAAATAATGGACACGTACTTTTTTGTTTTTGTAAATCAATGAATATTGACAAAGATAATACGCATCAAAACTAGGGAGTGGGAGCTCATGACGTCAGTACGCTCTAAAAATTATACCTAGGCGTGACGTATTGAGAATTTTAAAAGCGTCATATCTTTGTCAATTTTGATTTAATTAACAAAAGAAAAAATACGGGTTAAATATTTTTCGAAAATCTAACCGACTAATTAGATTTTTTTTGTCGTCTACCCAATTGCCGGTTTACCTGGCAGTGGCGATGGTTCTATGCAACCCGATTCCCTTTGAGAAATGACGCAGTCAGTATTCTATAGACAAATACTATAATCACATTCAAGATAAATGTACTTCGGCTTACCTTTTACAAAATATAACCCTTTGCTACTGTTACTTGGCCTGAGGGCGTCCTGAAGGACGCCCTCAGGCCAAGTAACAGTAGAACGTAGTAACCGTGTTGAAACACGTCTATTCCACTACTGTCATCGGTCTACTCTTAGCCGCTTTTTTGCGAGTAGAGCTAACTAGAAATGAATTTTTCATTACTCATACTCGGAAAATAGGTCTGAAGTTGCCTGAGGAGCGGGTTGAAAGTAATACGTTTAAGCCCTAGGGAGAATCGCTTTCAACTGACAGCTGTCAAATTATAAAAAAAAACAGTTCTATTTTCACCTTTCTATTGAACCATGTTCCGACTTCTATACAGCCTCTAAATTACAGCGCAATGTAAAATAGAAATAACAAAAAAATCTGCATTAATTAAATAATATATTCTTTTTAAATAACTTAGTTAAAATTTGGTTACAAATATTTCTTTAAAATAACATAGATTTGGTCAAAATATTTTCAATTTTTTCGGTGTCGAAAGTGAAAAATAAAGGCTGAATAGCCCGCCACAGAAAAAAAACATAATAGGCGGGGAAACGGCAATCCGATCTAAATTCTTTTTTCGAGTTGTTTCGTGTTCTTATTTTTATTTTCCTTGTGGTCGTAATAAAAAGCGCAGTGTTTAGCTCGGGTTAAAGACTTATTTAGCCCCTCGAGCTATTAGCGCCCGCGCTACGCTTGGGCGCCAAACCCCGCTTCGGGACTAAATAAACTACCTTCACCCCTAGGATAACAATTTACTATAGCACTAGTAGAGGGTGGTTCCCGCAGGCACGGCAATGTGAACAGTTAGCGATCCACTATTATAATAATATCTCGTTTACTGATATGTGGCCTACATCTATTTTACGTTTCTTGAGCGAGAAAATAGTTGATCTTTAGTCGCTTCCTCATTGACGGGCGGTGCAATAAGTGTAGTTAGGGTCGTAGACTATATTTGTATTATAGACTTCAGAAGTTTCAGTTTCTGCTAAACATTTTTGGCTTATGTTTAAACCTTAGGTTTTTTTTTCAGGTAATGGCGAGTCCAATGGTGTTCTTGGAGGGTAATGGTGCACACTATACTTAAGGCCACGTCATATCTTCGCTGATAAAGTATCATAAGCCTTCGTTAGTCTATCGGTCTTTACCCTACGTATTGATAGCGAGAGAATACTATGTATAGTTATTGTTACTGCTGTAAATAATTACTTTAAAAAAAAGTTCTCGTTAGTATTGCCAGAGTGCAATCTCATTATTTTTTTATATTTATACAAGTTACGACTTATTTTGTCTATGACAAATACAGCAGACTTTAATTATGTGGACGTCATACAGTATTTGAATAGAACAAATTCGGAGAGATGACGATATTACTCGGTAACAGCTGATTTTGCGGATTTAGTGTTCACGTCTACATAAGGCGTTTTATGTGCGTAGGTAATATTGCACACAACAAGACGTATCGCCGTATTTAGACGGGCACCTATAAAGAAATATCAGTAATCTAAAAACTTTCATATTTCGTCGTATTTTTTAACTACATATAAATCTAGGATTTCAATAATAATTGTTATTCTTAATAGGCAATACTAAATGTACCTTCTGTATTGTAAAACGGGGATAGGTGTAGTTAATTAGATAGTGGTGTCGATTCTGTTGTGCACAAACTAAACTTAATTTAGGCTATTGCTATCTTTCTCGCTCTAATAAAACGAAAAAGAGACGGACGTAATTTAGAGCTGTCAAATTTAATTGGAAATAATATACAAATGAAGCGTGAACGTAAAAACATACAATGTCGACTAAAAACACGGTGAAGGGCAAAGCATAAACTTGTTGACATTTCTAACTTGGTTTATAGCTGTCCTTTTCGCGCATTGCCTTTTAGTAAAAGATAGCAATAGCCTTAATAAATTAAGTTTAGCTTGTGCACAACAGAATTGACACCATTTGCAGTTATTTTAATCATTGGCTTAATTCGACCGTTCGCCACTATGTGCATTTAAATCTAAATTTCTTGTGTATATACTTATATATTTGTGTGTACATTCTGTTTATAGTTAGTGCCAAAATGTATCATATTATTATGTGTAGGTATGTATTACGATACGTGTCTGAAATCGCATTCTGCAGAAGGTATTTATAGGAAAAACAAAAGTCTACATATTTTTCGACTATATATTTGAAAAGGAAGAAGATGGAAGCATTCGGGTAAATATTTGAAGCATTCCAACTTGTTTTTATTTAGAACACAATATTTTTTTACGAAACGTTGGAAGGCGCTTTCTCCAGATGTAAGGGTGCTTTTCACTCGCATTTATGTATCTGTAGCAGTTTCACTACCAAATGATCAATCCCAGGTAGCTATACACTAGATAAATTATGTAGTTTCACGTTTATCTCCTAGATATCGCTTACACGTGGTGAAACTGTAGATCAACGATTCTGTACCAGTGATTATTTTCATAAAAAATACGTATACTTCGAAATGCGTAGTTTTGTCAATCGAATTATAATGCACACAAAGTAATGTAAATTAGGTTTATTTCGGACATTGGTTTGGTTAGGGGTCGCTGCGACGTCTATAGAATATCATTATCAACAAAAAAAAAATGGTGGTTCCAGTATACACTTACACTAATAAAAAAAATTGTTAAGATAAAAATTGTTTATTATTTTTGCTCCTGTAACATTAATAAATAAAGTATAGCATGCCGTTATTGCAATAAAAATATTTATAACATTGTACAAAAATATTTTGTTCAAGGAATGTCACTTACTAGTTTTTTTTTACATACATGGTGGAGGTGACACCGACGTACAAACAATGACCACGTATTCAGTACAACATTATGTACCCCAAAAAAATCCGATGTTTCATAAAAAATGCAAAACCTACATGTCTAATAGTCTAAGATCCCCTTAAGAACGACCATCACCCATTTGACAACCAGGTGAAAATTACATTTTATCGAATAAAATAAGAGAGAATAAAGTAATGAGAGCGTCATCTTTTTGGTGAACAAGGACCTAATTGTATGGAACAGCTGTTTTTTTCTTCTAATCTAACTAATAATATTATAAAGAGGAAAGATTTGATTATTTGTTTTGTAAGATTTGTTTGTGTTTGTTACGATTTAACTCAAAAACTACTCGGCCGATTTTAAAAATTCTTTCACCATTATAAAGCTACATCGTTACCGAATAACATAGGCTATAAACTATATTGTTATCATGCTAATTAGCCGAGCTATTACAATTTACGCGGACGAAGTAGCGGGCATTTCTGATAAAAAAATATTATAATCAGATCAGAATGGGGTACTGAATACATGCAATGTATTCCGTACATTCATTCTGTTCTGATCTTGTGCGTCGGTGTCTCTTCCATCCAGTATACATAATAATCATAATTATTTAATCAGAATGACGTCCACAGCTGGACATAGGCTTCCCTCAAGTGTCGCCACATCGACCGGTCCCGTGCGACTCGCATCCAGCGGATCCGCACAACCTTCACAAGCCCCCGTATTCACAAACGTTCGACTCGTTTCCGATTCGACAACTCGTATATCTGTCTTCTTCTAGCATTACGAAAACGACCAAGATAGATATACGACTACCCGAATCGGAAGCGAGCCGAAGCGTTGTGAATACGGGGGTAGGTCATTGGTACACGAGAGGTATTCCAACGCAACGTCTTCCGTTTTGTGGTCGCCACTCCAGAACTTAATTTACATAATTACTTTTTCTAAATATTTCTAAGTTGTTATTGCCATGTTAATGTAGCATCATTGTAAGTACAGCATGGTTCTGTTGACGCTTGTCCATAGTCGGAGCAAACGCCGCCATCTTATTTTTACTGTCAATGTCACAAATGTTTACAGCGCAGCGTCCAGAAAATGTGATTCAAGTGCCGACAGATCCATGCTTATTAGTTTGCCTCTTATATTTAACGAGAGCTTGTACATTACTAAGCCTCTTATAACCCATCGTGTAACTATCACTATAACAACTTCACGCCTATATTTCCCAGAGGGTTAGACACAAATGTACGCCACGACTAATCAAGCTATGCAAAACCAAATTAATCTGATCTATCATTGTACGGGAAGCTTAAACAGCGTGAGGTCAGGTCAGTATAACTTGATTCGTCGCTGCACCCATCATCAACATTCTCATATAAATAATATTTCTGCAATAAAGTTAATAATTCACATAATATTGGACGTTGCTATAATACGCGGTAATCACATAAAATTAATGGCAATATTTAACAATATTTATGTGTATAGTCTCTCAATTCACTTAAGGGTTTTAACAAAAACACTGGTAGCTAGAAGATTGAACTATATCACAGTCTTGACTTGAAGGTGAACATCCTGGCTAGCCAGTTGATGATATGCGCTAGTGCTTCTAACTGTGCGACCGTGGTTAGTGCTTGGATGCTGAACAATGTTGCTACGAAGTCGTACACAAGTTTAGGGGAGAACACACTCCACACAAACAAGTGATTTCGGAAGACTCTAGCTACAATACAGTACACTAGTACGGCGTATATTCGATGTAACGCGAGGATGTTTGTCGCTCGCCATATTGTTTGTAAGTACCTGGGAACAATGAAAGTGTTAGGTCCTTCTCCTTCCTCATCTAGATTTATGTGAATATACACGTGTATCACTGGTTTAGGTCGAGGCCCAGAATACATCCTTGTGCCACTCCATCTATAATAGCAACATTTCGCCGAGTGTTTTTTTTTTCAATATATCAATTGTTCTGTCGAATGAAGACAGTAGAGAGGATTTATTCCTGTGCCATAACCGTTAATGTCAACCCTATCAAAGGCTTGTTGGATGTCACATCACAGCTCAGTGTTGCTACCAACCCACGACGAAAAACGAAGAATACATTTTGATGTAAAACATCTTAAGGCGCCATTTCCTTTGTCCGCCGCCACTCTCCTTTGTTTTGTTCACATGTGTCGGGCTTCCCGAGACGGCTACATTTATTAATCTCAGGGTTGAAATACTTACTGTCGCCACGAGTCTGCGCGCGCGGCGATGGCGGCGAAGAGCGCGGCGCCGGCGAGCGCGGGCGCGGCGTACGCGTGCAGCCCCATGCGCAGCGCCACGCGCACCGGGCAGTACTCGCGCAGTCCCACGTAGCCCGAGCCCAGGTCTACTGACGACAGGCTGTTTGAGTTGCCCTGTCACGAAGGTTATGGTTATACAGTGCTTGGGGACATCTGAAGAAACAACAATTAGGAAGGTATGAACGCTGCTGAAATTAAAAGTTCATGAAGATTTTTAGCTTGGTCTCATCTCATCTCAAGGTTGGCAACATTTCGGCGAATACCTCGGTGTTGCTATGCTACATATTTTTTTTACAAGTTAAACCCTTGGCTAAATTATTATTATAAAAAAACGGAATTATCAAGTATCTTTGTAGTTTATCAATTATTTGGCAGCAAGCTCTTGACATAGTGTGGCACTAGATGGCGGTGTGTAATTTCCGGGGATATTTATTTATTTAATTACATAATCTAATTAGGAAAAACTCACCTGATAAAAGAAGAACAGGTTCCCAATCCACATGTGCACTAGCGTTCTACTAATAATATCGACAACTTCACTCTTTCTAACCGACTTAGAATGTAACAGTTTGTGGTCCATACAGTCAGAGGTCAACATACACGTTATATAAATACTGGGCACCATTATCACATTGTGTGGTCTCATTAGTAACAAAACAATCAACATGAGATCGTTCAACATGAGGTGGCAGGCTGACCGAGCAAGATTTAATTTTACTTCTTCAACATTCCATGGCTCTTCAATCAAAGTATCATAGAAATAATCTTCAGTTTTCGCTTTCGGCTTATTATACACGAACTTAGTAGAGCTTGAGGTAGATAAATCTATAGGCTTCAAGCCGCAGTACTTCAACGATCCGACATAAGAAAACATTTCAAGTAAGAACTGGACTATAAGTATGGCCCAGAACATGTTGACTATTAGTACTGGGTCCCAAGACTTGATTTCTTCGATTGGTGTTTCCAGGGCTTTGGATGCGATTCGGTAACAAAATATGCATCCCACCGCACAAATGGTCAATAATGATTGGATGTAAACGACGTTGTTGTGGTAGCGATGGTTCCGTAAACATATTATTAATGTTGCTACTGAACCTGGAAAAACGAAAATAGGATTGTAGGGCCAAATAATAACGTGGTGTATTTTCTTTGAGACTTGATTTATGTCAAACTTTACCTATAACTAGGTGGGCTTGAAGATAGAAGGCATTTTCTGGTGCGTTTAACCAGTCTGCTGTATCTGGAAGGAACAACCATCGGTCCCCAGTCTGGTTCATTGTTCTTAGATATCTGGAGCAATACGTAAATAACATCAAGATACGTTATATGACATCGCGACAGTCTACGTCGAAGATAAAGTGCTACTTAAAATATGCTGCTGATGTTGATAAATCAACTTGGTACATAGTTAAATATCGGTATTGAGACTTTAAAAGTATTCGATGTTTAAATCAACTTGGTACATAGTTAAATATCGGTATTGAGACTTTAAAAGTATTCGATGTTTCGAAGTGAATGATGAAGAATCCAAGTTACACAGAAAAAAGGTATAAAAATAACACTTACCTATGCAACGCTATAAGCAGCACCCATTTGGGTAGTATACCCACTCCTATCGCACTCATCTTCTGCGCTAGCTCCGGTTTCTCCTGCACTTCCGTAGCGCCACTCCATCTCTTACTTAAGTACATGAGCAGTACCACCACCGTCCTCACTAATATAAAGAACATCAACGTATTCCAGAAGAAATACCACGTCATATGCTCTTCTTCAATGAAACTGGTTCCGAAGAACGACCAACAATGGAATACCGTCGCACCGATTAGCAAGTAGTCTGTTGCATTTAATTCTCTCAACGGAGATAAATCTTTGATCCTTTCTATACCAGTTTTTATTAAGAAATACGTGGCTGTAAATATGCAGGAGGTGACAAATAAAGCGAAATTCCAAGGAGGTTTGAACGTGCATAGCTGGCTTTCGGTTTCCGAGATGTAACAGGCTGTGACAAGGCTTGCCGTGACTAAAACTAGGACGACGATGAAAGCGAGGATGGATCCCGCGTGGGAGCGGCGCAGTGAGTGGCTGGTGATGGTGTCTTTGAGACGAGCTTCCGGTTGGAAGGAGTACAGAGTGACTAGTAGTAGACACGTGGCGATCTGAAACAAAATATTACGTCGTTATAACGTCAAAATTATCCAAATAAGGAATCTCTCACGAGCCCTCAAATCAATGTATGGTCAATTAACGATATTGTCGTTAGCGGATAACATGGCAGATAGTCAGTACCATGGGGATGCCTGGCATGATAGTACGCATTTCCAAACTGCATGTCTCTCTGTGCGGCACTCGACAAGTATATTTATCTTCTGAAACATTCTCAGTTCTTACATACATACGTAGAACTCCTCTGCGATTTAATACAAGTTTTCAACGAGTTGCGTAGTTTTTGCATTGAACAAAAGTGGTTGTGTGCGGACATAAATATGTTAGGTATTGACTCTGGTGCGTACACTTTTATTAGCGAGGCTCATGGGTGTCAAAGATGGCTCGACCACTGTGTGGTGACGGAGTCAGCCTATCAGGCAGTTACTAGTGTCAATGTAAAATATGATGTGACCTGGTCTGACCACTTTCCCTTATTTATAAATTGTAATTTTAATTTTATTAATCCAATTTTAAATTCTATGAATAATAGTAACTGTAAAATAAATAAAGTATTATGGGGTAACAGACATTTGCAACAACTGACTTTCTATAGTGAATTATGTAATAATGATTTAAAATTTGTTGATTTTCCTGATGACTTCCGTAATTGTTGTGACATGAATTGTAATATATTAGAACATCGTTTAGTTATTGACCAATTATATAATAATTTAATAATGATTCTGAGCAACGCTGCTGTTGCTTCATTTGATGGGCCGCATTGTAAAAGAAAAGGTGGTTATATTAAAGGTTGGAATCGGCATGTTAGCGGGGCTCATCGGGAGGCCAGACTATGTTTTCTGGTATGGGTGTCAGCGGGTAAACCCTCCCGCGGTGAATTTTACAATAATATGGTTGAAGCTAGAAAGGCGTTTAAAGCTAAAATTAAATGGTGCCAAGATAACCAGGACCAAATAGTAATGGATCGGATGGCCTCACTTCATGATAAAAATAATTTTCGGGATTTTTGGAAAAGTACTAAAAGCATGAATCATGCACCTGTCCTCCCGGTGAGCGTCGATGGACTCTCTGACGCCACTGATATTTCTAACTTGTTTAAAGATGTTTTTACTATTGATCCTCCGCTGGGACCCTCGCCGTCGTCGGGTGACGTTGAATTTAGTACCGCGTCGTCACAACTGACCAATCTTACCATAAGATTTACAACTAAGGAGGTAAGAAATGCAATTGGTCAGATGAAGCGTGGTAAGTCACCCGGTCACGACGGACTCAGTGTTGAACATTTAAAACACGCTGGCAAGCATCTGCCCCGTGTCTTAGCTTTGCTGTATAATTTTTGTATTTCACATTCCTATCTGCCCAGTGACATGATGAAAACTGTAGTGGTGCCGATTATTAAAAATAAGACTGGTGACATGTCGGATAAGTCAAACTACAGGCCGATCTCCCTGGCAACGATTCTCGCAAAGGTTTTTGACAGTCTCTTGAACACCTTTCTACGGAAGAATATTAAGTTACATGATGCACAGCACGGCTTGCGGCAGGGGCTGTCAACTGAGACTGCCATCATGTGTCTAAAAAAGACAGTGAGGTACTACGTAGATAATCAAAGTCCTGTATTTACTTGCTTCCTTGATATGTCGAAAGCCTTTGATATGATCAATTATGATATACTGTGGGCTAAATTACACAAAGCGGAAATGCCTTTAGAGCTGGTAAATGTATTTAGGTACTGGTATGGTCACCAAGTAAACTGTGTGCGTTGGGCGGATGCTAGTTCTGAGGAGTATAGGTTGCAATGCGGGGTCAGACAGGGTGGTTTGACTTCTCCGATTTTATTCAACCTGTACATAGACGGTCTCATTAGTGAGCTCAGTAGCTTGCAGGCCGGTTGTTATTTAGATGGAGTGGCGTTTAATAACATTAGTTACGCCGATGATATGGCACTCTTGAGCCCTTCAATATCAGGTTTGAGAAAGCTGTTAGATGTTTGTGAGAGGTATGTTGAAGAGCACGGTTTAAGATATAATGCCAAAAAGAGTGAGGTTCTTATTTTTGGAGCAAAGTCCTCAGATAGGTTTCCTTCCATAAAGCTAGCAGGTAGTGTCTTAAACCGTGTTCAACAATTTAAATACCTCGGCCATATTGTTACCGCAAACATCAAAGATGATTTGGATGTAGAAAGGGAACGGAGAGCATTGGCGGTTCGATGCAACATGCTTGTCCGTAGGTTTGCTCGCTGTACATGTCAAGTGAAAGTAACGCTTTTCAAAGCATATTGTCAGACGTTCTACACGTGTAACCTTTGGACAAGCTGTACGCAGAGAGCCATCAATGCTCTTAGAGTTCAGTATAACAATGCATTCAGGATGCTGCTGGGGCTGCCACGCTTCTGTAGTGCGTCGGGAATGTTTGCTGATGCGCACACTGATGGCTTCGTAGCCATCAGACGTAAGCGTGCTGCGTCGCTACTGCAGAGGGTCCGGGGCAGCTCTAACAGTCTCCTAAATGTCATTGCGGGGAAATTTGATTGCCCCTTTATGCAGTGTATGTCTAGCCTACATGTTCCACTAACATAGTTTTTTAAGGTCATGTTTACTAACAATTGTTATGGATGTGAAATTTGTCTGAAATAAAATGATTATTATTATAATACACTGATATAATAACAAATTCATTGATTACATTTTAGATTTAGGGGGATAGAACGCCTACAACCCTTCCCCTGTCTAAGGCCATGACGATGGGAGACTTGAGGCTAAGGACACTTTTCAAAGGGAAAGTTCAGGACACTAAGTTCCCGTGGGATAATTTTCGAACTTCAAGTGGGCAAAAGCATTAAACTTATCTTTTATAATATGAAAATGAATCGCAAAATGTGTTGGTAAGCGCATAACTCAACAACGCTTGGACCGATTTCACTAATTCTTTTTTTATTGTGTTTGTTATTGCCAGAAGGTTTTATGAAAAATGTAGTAGTAGGTAGGTAGGTAGTAGTAGGTAGGTAGGTAGGTAGGTAGGTAGTAGTAGGTAGGTAGGTAGGTAGGTAGTAGTAGGTAGGTAGTAGTAGGTAGGTAGACTAGGTAGGTAGTAGTAGGTAGGTAGACTAGGTAGGTAGTAGTAGGTAGGTAGGATTAGGTAGGTAGTAAGTTGCGTGGGTCAGCTAGTAAGTTATAAAATAACTTACCAAATACAGGAGAACAATAGCTTTGTGGATAGCGAACAAGTCCTGCTCAGTCTCGGTCCCGGCGAGCAACTGTGACATCTGTTTAAGAGACTCTTCGTAGAAGTCCTTGGCTATCTTAGCAGCGCTCTGCTGGCCGGTCGCGAGGTAGTGTGCGAATTGCTTCTCAGCGCGTCGAAACTGGTTGTAGTATTCTACAGATGAGAGTTGGTGTGGTAAGAACTTTGAGCTTGTGAATTTGTGATTAAATAAAATAGGTACTTTGGGCTGTAGCCCGTAACTGGGCACTGTGTACTGTACTACACAGTGCCCAGTTTGTTCTTAATGCATGCAGAATTTGAAGAACATTGCTAAACATACATTTTGATTTAGGCATGAGTTTTGAATTTAGCGTGATACCAGTATCATTACTGGTATCACGCTAAATTCAAAACTCATTAGCATGGTAAATTGTTTTTACCGCTCAAGAGTGTTCTACCACTAACTTCGAATTCATTCGAGTTTATTTTTGCTTATTAGTCGGGTTATTTAGTTTTTATAATTATTTTTTACTAGCTTCTGCCAGCGGCTTCGCCCGCGTGATGTTTGAAATTGTCCCACGGGATCTTACTACCGGGATAAAAAGTATCCTATGTGTTAATCCAGGTTATAAACCATCTGTGTGCAAAATTTCATCCAAATCCGTTCAGTAGTTTTTGCGTGAAAGAGTAACAAACATCCATACATACATCCATACTTACAAACTTTCGCATTTATAATATTAGTAGGATTTGTAAGTTCGAAACTGCGCTGGCATAAATTCATTACCTGCTGAAATCGGGAAAGAGAGTAAATTACATGTTGTTCAGTTTGAGAAGTCTCATGTAGAAGTTTATAGAGATTCTTGGCACGAATATTCAGACAAGCAGTTACTCACTAATTAAGGTAATTAAAGAGATGTGTGGTCTCAATTAAGGGGCCACCTCCACGAGCAAGAGAATTGTGGCGATGTTATTGTCCTTGTCACGTTTTTCTATACACTCTCTTATGGGCCGTCTCCATTATCGAGAGAATCGCGGCGATATTTTCTTATAGAAATACGTTGAATTTCCGTGATTCGCTCGCTCATGAAGGCGGCCCCGAAGTCTTGTCATCTTCTCTACATACCCATATCCGTAGGAAGTTGTTTTGAAAACTGCAACGCATGCACATGTTGTAGATAAAGGTACTGCCGTGTGTCCTGTGGCATCAAGGCAGGCAAGATGTGGCCTGCGTTGTCCTTCGGGAACTGTACGCCCAGCAGCCAGGATATTGTGGGCGCCACATCCACTTGGGCCACTGTCGGCCCTGGGCCTGGATAGCTGAGGAAGTTAGAATGTTGCTTCGAGATTGGTGGATAACTATTATCACATTATTATGCTGGGTGATCTATTCAAGTGGGTAGTGCAGTTTGGACTATTTTAAAACTATTACCTATAGAATTTAGTTGGAATTTAAAATAAAAAAAAAAACAGATCAGGGGCCTTTTTTTTCGTGGGGCAAGCGGAGGATGCCGGGACTCTGACTGACTAAAAACCCACTATTCCTACTGCTACCATGTGCATATGCGGAAGATACAAGTACATTCGCCCGGCCCGGGTCCCCGACAGGATCAGGGGGGAAATGGCCGCTTTAGCAAAATTATTGTGTTTTTCCTACTCCACCGTTATACTTTCTGATTAATTTCGTTGCGTGATCCAAGACAGTTAATTCATTCTCTGGGACACGAGCTTCATCTACCCCAAAAGCAACCCCAAAATCTGTATGAAGTACCCGGAATAACTTGACTTGATACAGTTTTAGTTGGTCCAAAAATGGGAACCCTACTTTTTGTATGGAAAGTCGTATTTTAAGGTGAACGCTCACTTATCAGAGCCGAAAGAAGCGAAAGAACAGAATTTTAAAATAACTTTTGTGAAATCCTATAAAACCTCGCACACGTATCCGCGTCGAATCGGACGAATCGATGTCGTTATACGGATGAGAAAAATTCTTTCGGCGCGGATAAGTGTGCGTCCACGTTTAATCTGAGGAAGCAAACTAAAGTTTCGAGATTTAAAATCATGTCTACCCATTATGATTAAAATCAAAGAGGCATTTCGTGCGTGACAAATCGAAAATCATGATATGTAATATTGTCTGAATTAAATAAAAACAACAATATTCATTAGTATTTATTACAATTACGAATACAAACAAAGCGAAAAGCGCAAAGCGTCATACTAACTTAGGGAATCCAACACCACACGTAAATAATCTTGTTTCTGATGGAATTGGGCGTCTTTCTCTTGTTGTTTTTCTTCATACTTCGAAATCATGCGAAACAACATCTCCCGAGCTCTTTTAATCGTTTTATTCATGTTTAAGTTGATTTTTTTTTTTATACTAATTTGACCACTTGTGATTGACTTATACAAAACTTTGCCATATGAAAAGTTTGCAAATAATTCGAGGGCCTACTTTCATTTGCCAGAGTCTAGTTAATATTACAATCATTGATATATTAAAAAACCTATCCATGATACCAATATTATAAAGCAGAATAGTTTGTTTGTTTGGTTGAACGCGCTAATCTCAGGAACTACCAGGTCGAGTTGAAAAATTCTTTTTGTGTTGGATAGTCCATTTATCGAGGAAGGCTTTAGGCTGTATAACATCACGCTACGATTATTAGGAGCGGAGCAGGAATGAGTAATGTTGCAAAAACGGGTATTTTTTATCCTTTCGTTTTTCTCTCTTAAGTGATGCAGACGAAGTTGCGTGGGTCAGCTAGTCAAATCATATTTCCCAGTTTTGGCAACTCATGCATAGTAATAACGAGTTTTCACCAGAGTCAAGTCTTTCCCAAGAGAAGCAGAATCCTCAGAAAGCAATCTACTACGATCCTAATAAACAGGATAAGCAAACAATGGCAAACTATAGACCTGTTGCCTTGATACCTGTCTTCGCAAAGGTATTTGAGAAGGTAATTTATAAATCCCTGTATACATACCTTGAGAAGTCAAATATATTTGTAAAAGAACAAAAAGGATTTCGAAAACAGAAGACCATTAATATGGCCATACAAGACCTGCTTTTCCCTGTTCTATCAAACGTAGACAAAAGAAATCCTGTATGTGCTATCTTTATGGATCTGACCAAGGCTTTCGACTATGTAGATTACGCAATACTGTTAAACAAACTCGAAAAATATGGTATAAGGGGGAATACACTTAAACTGTTGGAATCTTACTTGGTAAATCGAAAACAATTTGTGGAAATCACACAAATAGGCGCAAATAATGGTTACGAGAAAAAATATCGATCCAACAGTAGAACAATAAAATATGGCGTACCCCAAGGCAGTATACTAGGACCTCCCCTTTTCTTGATATACATAAATGACCTTCCCGCACACATAAACCATCCTATGGTACTATTTGCTGATGACAGCACAGTAGTAGTCGAATGTGACGATTATATGAATTATGAAAATGAAATAAATGTGACATTAAATACAATTATATCATGGTTTGACAATAATAATCTTGTTATAAATCTAAATAAAACTAAAATTATGCATTTTTACCAGAGAATTCCAAGTGAAGTTCCCGAAATTCAGTATTTAGGGACTCAAATAGAGCCAGCTACTGTCACCAAATTCCTTGGCATCTTAATAGATAATAATCTGACCTGGAGATCCCAGACAGACGAAATTTGTAAAAAAATTAATAAATTCGCCTATGTTCTCTACAAACTTTCAAAGATTGTCAATCTAGAATCAGTACTAACGGCTTATCATGGTTATGTTGCATCAACATTAAGGTATTGCATAATGTATTGGGGCAACTCAGTCGATAGAGATTTTGTATTTAGAGCTCAAAAAAAATGTATAAGATCTATGTGTGGCCTAAATAGCACTGACAGTTGTCAACCGTTCTTTAAAAGCCTAAACATCCTTACCCTACCGTCATTGTACATATACGAAACTAACGTATTTGTCAAAACACACATCTCGCAGTACAAAATAGCTTTCAAAAGTCACTATAGAAAACTACGTGACAGAAATAAGCTCGAGCTCGAAAACACACATGGCAGAACAGCCTTGATGAATAAAAGCACTTTCTGTATGGCCACAAAAATATTCAACAAGCTGCCTGAGACATTGAAATCGTTAAATCTGGACAAATTCAAAAGTGTACTTCTGAAAATATTAATTAATAAATGTTACTACTCGATAAAGGACTATTTGGATGACAGTTCTATAATCCCTCCTTCAGACAATATGCATTAGGTCATTTAGTGTTTTGACATTTCTGTAATTATTTGGTATTTACTTAATTGACATTGCAATCAGTTGACATTTCTATATACTTTTATTGACATTTTATTTACTTCCTTATTTTATTGTTGACATTGTAGAAATAGTTTATTGATTTATTAGTTGCTTTGACATACCAAATTTTATAATTGACATTTTTATCTTCTCACAATTTTATCATTTATCTTATTTCTATAATTTTATTTTTGGGATTTTGGGAACATTTATTGTAGGAATTGTTTTGACATTCTTGTTTTGATAATTTAAATTAATGTTTTTCTTATAATTTCATATACCAAATGTATTTGCTGCAAGTACCTATTTAACTGAACTTAATTTAAATTGATTATAATATTTGTACGCCAAATGGCAAAACATAGAGCACATAATTATGAAATGTAACATCTCACAGACTCTGTAACTACCTATGTT
This sequence comes from Xestia c-nigrum, assembly GCA_916618015.1. Lineage (NCBI taxonomy): Eukaryota > Metazoa > Arthropoda > Insecta > Lepidoptera > Noctuidae > Xestia > Xestia c-nigrum. The sequence goes on along the minus strand of OU745259.1, from coordinate 8,808,681 downwards.
GACAAATAAACATTCTGATTCTGATTCTGATTCTGATTCTGCTTTCGCCTCGTTCATAGATCTTTTCTTTTCTCTTGTCCTTCGGCGTACCCTCCCGGCGTTGACTTGTAAATACCCTACATCAGCGCCCTTCACTCATACAGTCAATATTCATACCTTAATCAAACTATTAAATACTACAAGAAGCTATACATACGCATGAGGACATTGGAAGTTACTACTTCTGATCACAACGAGGGGTACCAGCACTTCACTGGGGGTGGAGCCACCATGGCCGCCTGCGTCCAGCATACCGTGGTCCCCGCACACAATGAGGATGCCTGTGCGGTCCTGGAATCAATAGACCATTAGCTGGCTTTTTCTGCGGGGTCGGCTTCCAGTCTTACCAGATGCAGCTAAATTCCAGTATTTTACATGGAACGACGGTCTGTATTTGACCTTCACAACCCACTTTAAGACTGGGTAACGATTCTCCTTGGTTAGACTGGTTTTCAGACTTACGAACCACAGCCTGTAAGGACTGGCAAAGATCTACAAATGACAGCCGGGACCAACGGGTTAACGTGCTTTCCGAGGCACGGAGGAAACTCAGTATGTAATGGATAATGTTCACCCATCCACGGAGTCCATTCCCCGGGTTTCTCTTCAGAAATTTGGAACATGACCAGACTACCGTCATTACAAAATGGCAGAATCAGTAGTGCGTAGTATAAGTAGAGTTAAATACATAATTACGTACTAACCCATTTCTGCATGGCAGTGTATATCTTCTTTACAATTTCGTCCATCTCCAACAGTTTTGGTTTAATCTTATTACTCCGCGCGCCCTCCAAATGTCCGATATGGTCTAATCCCAGGTAATGTAATACTAGGAAGTCAAAACTCGGCTTATTTTTCTCGTCAGGTGTTAATACTTTGTCTAGATGTCTTGTTACGTTCTTGTCTACCTGAAAAAAAAAAATAGCATGAAGATATAAACAGTACAACTAACTCCGAGTGAAAACTACGGTTGTACGGTACTCCTCTGCTGTACTTTTCTGATTAATTTCGTTGCGGGATCCAAGACAGTTAAATTCATTCTCTGGGACTTCATCGAGCATTATTGTCACGGCGCCACTGTTGATTCTGGCTTTCGGGTTACAGTGGTTTGGGAATGTAGTGGCAGGCTTGTCCCATTAAAAAAAATCCACTCCGAGGGACATTGCGAATTCCATCGTTCCAGACTAACAAGCAAAGTCACAACCTGTCCTAATACAATTGAATCTCTGAAAGATTAAACTGGGCTTATTATACGCCCCGAAATTGAGAGCGCAGTATTTTCATTTCATTATGAACCCATTGGAAGCAAGGACTGCTGCTTTTTCTATGATAAGCCGACAAATGAGATCTAAGTCACCCAAAGCGGTCGTAATAAAAAAGTCGGCCATTAGTAAGACATCCACTGCAGGCCACAGGCCTCCCCAAGTGTCGCCATATTGACCAGTATCGTGGGACTTGCATTCAGCGGACTCCTGCAACCTTCACCAGGTCATCGGTCCACCTAGTGGGAGGTTTTCCAACGCAAAGTCTTCCGTTTCGGAGTCGCCACTCCAGAACTTTTCGGCCCCAGTGGCCATCCGTTCTGCTAGCAATATGCCTTGCCCACTGATACTTAAGTAAGTACCTCTGTATAATCCGAGACGTAGAAGGAGGTGGTGCCGTCGGATTCGGTCCAGAGCCCCGGGAACAGTCTGAGCCAGGTGTCGTCGCCATACATCACTGTGCGGCGACCGCTGGAGTGGGCTACGCGCAACACGCTGTCGCCACGCACGGCCGGCGCGCCGAAGTTTAGAGCTACGTCCGCAAATGTTGATACACTGCCCGTCATCATGGCCTGGTAGAAACAGTATTGGTCATTATAAAGACGATAGTTTTATAATTTATCTAAAAAACATGGCGTAGCGATTGCTCCGATATAGGCCGATCAAGAGAATTGGACAAGTGGGTGGATTGCGGACTTGTTGCACTAGCTGCGCGCTTACTGCCTAAAATAAATTACATGTCGTCAGTGTTTACCATACCACTGACAGTTATCTAATTCATTTGGTCGGGTATTACGGAGTATCCCAAATGATGCATATTGCACACACAGCAGGCACCACAAAATTGACAAGAACAAAACAATGATGTGAATTAAATAAATATTGGAATTATTTTTTAGTTTTTAGTGTGTAAGTAAGTGCAATCACATGCCTTGATTATCCAAGAAAAGAGCAATGATGATGTTGCCATGACGTCTAGTTTACTAATAAACATTATTTTTAAGTCGTTCTGGAACCACAAGTTCTGGAAAATAGTCCCAATCGTTTTGAGTTCAATGATCGAGTTTTCGGTTCGAGAACGACTTAAAATAAAATTCACTGTGTATGTTAGCGTTCATTGTGCGTATTTATCTACTTCTAAAATGATAGATGGACTATGTCGTGCCTTTCGCTACGAAACAGATGAGTTCGACGGCCATTGTTTCCCGTGTACAAGACACGTATGAGGCATAAAAAATCAAACATATTGCCAAGATATCTATTTTTCAGACATGACATAATCGACATCAAAGACTACAATATATATAATGAGATAGACGGTACTCTCAACAGTATTTCCGTCATCATACAAGCAGCGCTCTCTATCCGTGGTGGTTAAATCAAAAACGAACTAAATAAATACAAAAAGTGTGTCGTGACCGAGGTTTGATCTTACGATCTGTAGCTCCTAAGTCAGTGGTAGTTCTCAACAGGATACCCGTTCTATTGACAATCTGCCTAAAATAGCTGTTCTATTGCATGCTATGACAGTTGTCAGTTGGTGACAGATGGTTGATAGTGTAACCATGAATAAAATACGTTTCTATCATTGATTGATTTAATTCTTTTAGTTTTTTATATTTACATAGATTGGTGTAGATTAAATACATATGGTTTCTCAATCTAATTTATCAAAATTGTTATTTTCAATTAAATCTTATCACTGTTATAAAGTGGCAACCCAACCAGTAAATAATTTCATCCTCAGGGATAGCTGGCGCTAGTTTCCGTACAAAATTTTCGAGCAGGCTCCAATGTTCTAAGAGAGCACAGCATGATCGACATCAAAATGGTTTTGTTATGGCCAGCTTATACTATACTTTTCCTATACTTTGTACAGTTGACAATATTGTAGCTACACACTGCATTAAAAATATTGTCCATAAAGAAGCCCCTTTACTACACAATGGCACCAAACTCGCGTAATCTAAGCCGGAAATGTATGAAATACGACCACTGCACTCTTCTACGAAAGCCCATAATTGTACAGCCAAGTCAACATGCATAGTGACAAAACGTTGTTGTAGCATTGTCTCGCGACGAAGCGAGATGGATTTTACTTCGTATCGTTAACGTTTCGACATAATGCAACGACAAAGTTTTGTCGGGAATATTAATAATGTTCAGTAATTATAGTAATGTAGAGAAAGGGAGCAATAAGGAAGGGAAAGTGCAACAGATATCAAAGTTACAAAGTAATGCATGCTCTTCCTAAGGTGATGCGCATGACTGCAGCCATATTTACGGTGTGCAATGACTCGGAACCCCAGGAACTAATGTAATATTGGTAATTAATTGAGTAATATACATTAATTTAATCGGTGAATTTACGTTTTGTCTTCCTCACAACTTCTATGGGCTAATGAAAAGTTACATAACAGATCAACTGTTTCAGAAGAAGAAGAAGCTGAGGCAACGTCGGAGCTACCGGAAATTAATGGGTGTCCGTCAAGGATCAGTGTTGGGGCCAATTTTGCGCACATCAGACTTGCCAGCAGAGGACGGCGCGACTGCATTTCTGGCTAGCAACACGACATGAATGGTATTACAAACGCTACAAAAAGGTCTAACAACAAGACGAAAAATTTAATTTGGTTTTAATAGACCAAATTAATTTTTTCCTCTACTAGATATTTATTGCAGATTGATTGCAGTATTTTTTTATAAATAAAATATTATAGACTCTTTTAGTTAATGCATCTTTCATCAAATTAATAAAATACCAGATGCTGATGTAACAATCTATAAATTAATGAAGAAAATGTACTAACTAGTGGAATATCTTCATGCTACCTGGTTTTAGACACGCTAGCCATACCAAATAACTCCAAAATATGATGTTAAAATGAAGCTTAGTGAAAATTTTTAATAACATATTTTATTCTATGTCCGTTGCACAAGCATGCAATGTCATAATTGTTCATTCCCAACAACACACATAAAATATTAAACTATTCTATAATTAGATACTTAAATGATTGAATTTCTTAGAAGTTTGACGTAATTTAGTACAAGCATAGGAATTTATAAACAAAAAATTTAAAAAGCTGGTGGAAATTAGAGAGTTAGCCATGCAGTAATTAAATGAGACAGAAAAGCACACACAAAATAATCATTCAGACACAAGACCAAAGAAAAAACATGTACTTTGAGATAGATTTAAGACAAATTGTATTAAAATTTTGTGTAAAGTATTTCAGCTAAGTTCTTTGTTTTTTCTTTGTCTCTATGAGCATGTATGGAAAGCTGAATAAATAGAACTATTCTTATTATGTAAAGGTGACACTTGCAAATGTATCCCGCCAGAAGTTTATTGTGCGCCTCCACTGTGCCTTTTCCTTCTTTCTCTCAGGTGACTGTACACAACAAAATAATTGAGAATTGTTACACTTTTTATAATACTAATTTAATTCAGAAAGATTGTGAAATTACAATTGAATCTTACTTTTTTCTTTGGTTTTGTGATTGTAAACCTTAGAAGTTGGGAACAAATAAAGCGTTGGATTGTTTTATTTTTTTAAGTTTTAAGAACTTTTTCTAATGGATAACCACTAGAAAAAGTTATGAAGTATTAAGTATCACAAACAAAGTTTTTTTAACATTTTATTTTAAACTAATCTTACCTTAATCCTAGGCATGGTGACAGTAGGTGGTTCAGCCATGGCCACATAAATGCATGCGGACTTATTCTTAATCATCTGTCCGGTGTATGGCATGTACTCTTCTGTTACAAAGTCATAACGTATTCCATCTATCACCATGAGAACCACACTGTTCTCACCTGAACTGTACACTTCATGGCCATCAATGCTGCAAGTTTTAAATAAAGAATATTTAAAAAAAGGTTACTATTAGCAAATAATGAGAATTTCCTTTATTCTTCAAGTTTAAATATTAAATTTGTAAAAATAGTAGCATATGAGTATCGAGAACAGGGTCCAAACAACTGGCGGTCAGGGTTCCAGAAAGAGGAACCTCCTAATAATGCACACTGTGTTACAGTGCGATTCTCCTCAGGTGTAGTCTGAGGATCTTGGCAATTATGCCATTGGCTGACACAACTTTTGTTAAAATGATTATTATATCCACATCACAAACCTAATCAAGATACTTGATTTGCTTATCTTTCCTGAATTTAATTTTTGTAGAAAACCAATAAATTACTTATTAGATAATTTGTTTTAAACGCAGGATTTATGAAAATAAAAATCAAACTAACCTGACACCATCTATGAAGTTTGGTAGCTCATTTTTATCTGATAGCTTCCCTGAATCGAATTTCATTGGGAAAAACCCATACAGGAACATCATGAACGCTAGAAGGCCCGTCACAAGGAGACAGAGGCCGGTCCATCGGTGCTGTATCCAAGGCAGCATGATGATCGACCTTTGCCGCGTTCTAATCACTTGAATCATCCACTAAGACTAATTCTGAATTACCGGCACTCGGCGAATTTTACGCTACGTACACACACTTTCGCTTCTGCAATATTTCATATCAGTACATGTCTTCCCGTTATAGGAAACCGCATTGTGCAATGAGGATGAGGTTTACTCCATTCAATACACAACGACGTGTATCTGTCTGCGCACCTATTATCAGCAGTATTCACAAACTATACGACTATACGATAAGATCGGTAGTTTTTATCACGAAAGTACTTCACGTTGAGGTTACCTATAAATTAAACCTATACTCGGAATTTTAATTCGATTCCAGATTTGACAATTTCAGTGTTGCAACGTAATGACAAGTACTAAATAGTGACGTTGCGAAATTATTCGATATGGAAATGGAATATTTCCAGATCGATTCTTCTCGTTTATAATTTTACTCTCGTAAACTAAGTATATCAGGAAATTAAATATTTCTCAACCGATAGAATAGAATAGAATAAACTTTATTGTACACTAAAAAGGAACACTGTAACACACTCATACATTCATTTTCTTCCACAACTTCAAAGGCCTACAATTGCGTAGAAATTTCATTTTTCACGTATTTGTAGGCGTTGCAGATCATTACTTTTTCAGTAACAGTGAAAGCTTTTCGTGGACGATTTTTCTTGGGGACAAGAAAACATCCACGTCTTTTTGTGATGTACTTGGCTGAGGATCCATTTTGATGGAAAACCAAATCAAATAGATTCACTCAAAGTTCACAAAAAACTATAAACGTAACGACAAACACAACGTAACAACACTTTAACAAAAACCCAACAAAATAACAAAATATCGATTCGATTATCGATTTTTGTGTTCATCACTAAACTATTATATGTGGTATCATTATTTCACAAAATGACAGTAGCTAATGTCAAATCTGGAATCGAATTAAAATTCATAGTATAGTTTAATGGAAGAGGAATACTTGAAAAGAATACAAGAACATGAGCATGACAGAAGCTGAAGTATTTAAGTCTTTGAAAAGCTGTACTTTTCGAAAGTTGAACAAAATAATAGTAGAGAAAATGGAAAACAATAGAAGATATAACATCAACTAGGAATGGGCAAAAAATATCGATATATCGACATTTTTCCAAACAATAATTGATATTTATCGCCGATATCTTTTCATCGCAAAATTTCGATAATCGATTTTAATTTTAGAGTATCGAATTCGTATCAAATTCGATTTTTTTAACGCAACTTTGGTTTCGTGTCCATATCTGATAACTAACATTGGTTTGATTAAATTGTTAATAATTATTTAGGGTCAAGCATCAATAAAAATACTGTTTTCTTTTATTCTTTTTTACGAAGTTTGAATGCTTTGAGAATATGTATGAATAATCATACGAAAACTGACGATATATCGATATTTTTCACTCGAAAATTATCGATACTGTTTAAAAATATCGATCCGATAAAAATCGATATATTTTTTTCACTTGCCCATCCCTAACATCAACTAAAGCACGGGCAAAAAATATCGATATATCGAAATATCGAAATTTTTCCATTCAATCATCTAACAGTCAATATTTTTAATTGTGATATAAATCGATATTCGATATTTATTTTAGAAGAATTTTTGATTATTTTTAACGCAACTTTGGTTTCGTATTTAATGTTATTAGATACTCCTTGCATGCTCCTCGCGTATCGTTAAATTTAAAAATCCCAATGACTACTGGTTCAATTCCGATGACTTGCAAATAACTGAACCATTCTTTTAAATTTTCATGGAGTGAGAGGTTTCTAGAATTAAAAAAAAATAGTTTCCAAGAACTCGGTAGTTGGCGTTGAACTTACTACGTTACTAGATGCCAAAGCCGAAACACTTGAAAAAACACACGTCACATACGCTCGTTGACTAACACTTTCGTTTGCATAAGCTTCCGAATATAACCATAAGGTCCAAGTGAAATTATGAGACGTCCTGTTCCTTGCAGTAACATACCTAGATCAGCGCCATATATCCAGCGAATAGGGAAGAGTTGAAAAATAAAATCCCTCATTCGAATGAAATATCAATCATTGATCGTGCCTCCACATCACTAGCACTATAAAATAGACCAGTGATTCCCAAAGTGGTCCAGGTGGACCCCCAAGGGTCTACGGGAGACCCATCGGGGGTCTACATTGGCTTGAAGAAAATGTGGGGGTTCACAAGCTGTAAGTGGAGGTCCACGAAATTTTACCTGGGTTCGATGCCAAAGAACAAAAACGTTGGCTTAGCTTGATCAATGTAGCCAGATATTAAGCTAGGTACTAGAAAGAGTAATAAAGATCAAATGTTTCGGTGATGACAGGTTGTATTTTGGTGAAAATGGTCGTGTTAAGTCATAAAAAAAACATTTCGAAGCCAGAAGATTACAATTTTCGGATTTTTGCCAAAAAAATATCTTGGGAACAACGATCCTCATGCAATCCTAACAGATAGTGCGAAAAAGATATATTGCAAATGTCTTGGGTTTCTTTTTTAGTTGACGGGCTTGAAAGAAAATGCTACAGGGGGTCCACCGACACCAAAACAAATTCAAAGTGGTCTACCAGGAAAAAATGTTTGAGAACCTCTGAAATAGACGAACTATGACATCATCACATCACTAAATGATGGTTGACGTTGACGTCCTGGTTGTGTTTGACACTGACAGTGGCATGTATGGCGAAGTACCTATATTACCTACCTATTGTACCATGGCATGAATGAGACACTGACAGTTTTTCCTGTGGCTTTTTTAATGGTTGATTACAATAGTTTGAATACTAGTCTTATTAAGGCTAGTCCCCCTATTTTATTGGAGTTAAAACATGCCTGACTAACTACAAAATTTAGAGTTTTCTATTAGACATAGTCACGATCACGATGGACGCCGGCACCCTGCTGCGTAACCTAACCTAGCGGAAAAGAAAATACATAGAAAAGCCAACGCATTTTTTTTTTCGGGTAATAATAAAATAACTTCTCCCCTTTTTTTTTTTTTTTTTTTTTTAAGGATGGGAAATCATCAAATGACCCCCCCACTCTGGGCGGAGCGGGAGGGAGTGTCAGACTCTTACTGACTAAAAACCATCCATGTTCCTTCCTCGCCTTTTACGTTCCGGGGTCGCGGTATCTCTTTCGAACAGGCCCGCAACCCCGGAACTTCTCCCCTTAGAGTGTATAATTACACTACTGTAATTTAAATCGACAGAAAGCACGTTACGAGGGGCGGGTCCTCTATGTTGTTTCGAACATGCGTATGAGGCAGTGAAAATGTTTTTCGAAACAGCGTCTTTCGCGACTACTTCATTCGAGTCCATGAGCTTTCGAACCTGTGAGGCAGTGGAAAAATAATTCGCAACAGCGTGTGTCGCAACAGTGGCGTTCGAAACAACATAGGGGACCCACGAGGGGCTAACCCCGTGGGACAAGTATAAACAGGTTTATACGCGTTGACCGCAGCCGTATGCCGCCGCCCGCACCGCAAGGTATCGACCTCCGATTACCTCCGATTGAAAAGTTTCGGAACAGGTATCGGATTCGGAGGTCAAAATCAATCGGAAGTTCCGACTAATCGGAATCGGAATCGGAGCTCCGTAACATCCCTGTGATAATATATACTGTAAGCTTCTCCCACTCTGGGCTGAGCGTTAGGGAGTGTCAGACTTTTACTGACTAAAACCCATCCATGTTCCTTCCTCGCCCTTTATGTTTCGGGACTGCGGTATCTCTTACGAACAGTCCTGCAGCCCCGGCAGGCTTCAGCCCTTGCGGGCCCCTTCACTGTGCTGACATCTGTTTGAGGCGCGCGTGGAACACGAACGCGCCGTCGACACGGCCTGTCGTTATAGTACGGACGGACGGCGAGCTAGCCCATAGCTCACCGTCCATACGCCGCGCCTACGGTGGCCGGGGACCGTGACCCCCGACGCCCGGTGTGTCTCCCGCGGTGGAAACCAACGCATCCGAGCTAGAAAGCAATAATTTCAAGCTCGCTTCGCTCGCTCGTACTCCTATTTTTGCTTTCTGAGTACCTATTAACAAAATTAACTTAATTTATCTGAAAATATAAGCGTCCTTTGCTTTTCTATAATAAAGGAGAGTCCGCGTAACGCTGGTCGGTTTCTTGTTTCGCTGATTGGACAGTGGTGTGAATTCGACAGTTGCGTCAATTCAACAGTTTCCTTATTTTGCATGTTTCTTCGATTCGGTTCTTTCGTGATTTGCCTTACGATCATTCGCCACTTCTTCCCGCTGGCCATGGACCACCTACAGCAGATTTAATTTGGTTGGTCCATCGCATGGGTGACCTTCCTCGCGCCCTGGTGCTCAGCATGACAAGGCGCTAGATGGGGCCTCACTCGCGGTAGGACATGTCCCGTGGACACGTCGGTCCATCATCTGCCTAACCTTTTCCCAACAGGCTTTCAGCTTAACCGGATGCAGCTGAATACCAGTATTTTACATGGAGCGACTGCATATCTGATCTCCACAACCCAGTTAATACTGGGTAATACGATACCACTTGGTCTTTCTTTATCGTGTGGTTAGTTTCCTAACCTGGTGTCGGAGTTCTTAAGTCGCCCATGGGCCTCTGACTTGGCTTATAACATGCCGTCGAGGAATATCTCTCAGGTATGCTGGTTTCCTCACGATGTTTTCCTTCACCGAAGCAAGTGATAATACAATACGCACATGAATCCGAAAAATCAGAGGTGCGTGCCTTGGGTTCGAACTCGAGACCTTTCACTTGGCAGTCCGTAGGTTACATCACTAGGCTACCATTTGGTATGACTGGTTGTCAAACTTTTTGGGCCACTGACTACCTGGAACGACTGCCAAAGATGGACAAAATGACAGCCGGGATCAATAGCTTAAGCTGAAAGCGTCAGGCTAGCCCGCGAAATTCATTTTTTTACGTTTTTGTCAATTTGCAGGCCAGTGCTAGGTTGCATGTTGATTAAAATATTGTTCGCGACTGTAAGACATATGTGGTTACAGAATTATAATCATCAATACAATCCTACAAAGCTCATAAAGGTCGAGACCTTTGCGAGCTTGGAAGATTGTATTTATGATTTCGATGATTATAATTCTGTAACTCACTGGCCTGCAAATTGCAAAATTTGAATTTCGCGAGCTGGTTGGAGCATTCACCTTAATTATTATTAATTCATTTATTTCAGATCAGAAAAATCCATAAATACAAACACATTACATAATATTAAATTAAATTCAATAAGTAAAATAACATCAAAATTAAAACATAAATCACATAAAAATAAATTAAAAATTCAATTTGTAAAATCTTAATATATATAAATCTCGTGTCACAATGTTTGTCCTCAATGGACTCCTAAACCACTTAACCGATTATAATAAAATTCGCACACCATGTACAGTTCGATCCAACTTGAGAGATAGGATAGTTTAAATCTCAAATTATGAGACGCAGACGAAGTTGCGCGAGTCAGCTAGTATAACATAAAAATTAAATTAAAATCAATAAGTAAGACGAAATTAAAACTAAAACTAAAACAAAAGTTTGCTACTCGTAGTATAACACATAAACAAAAAAGCAATGACCTGTATCAGTGAACGCCCAAAATAATGCACATCCATTTATTCTGGATAGGACAGTCCGTGCGAGATACAATCACCTGCAGGATGCCGTTGCCGCTGCCTCGCACACGTTGTGACAAGGAAGCTACCCTTTTGCGCACTTGCAATCGCATGGAAGCCGTCCGTACGCGCCTCCGCAAACATACCAGACGCACTACAATAGCGAGACAGCCGCATCAGCATCCTGAATGATAGGGAGGAATTGGCGGTATGAAACTAATTAAAACGTGAATATTATAAACATTGTGTTTAATTTTATTTGAGAAAATCAGAGTAATTTTACATGACACCGTATCATCAATCAGTTAGAAGAATTCTATTTACAAATTCAAAATAGATGTCATAGACAAACATGGACAGCATCACGACCTTCCAACACCTTCTCCTGATGTTCGTTCATGTTGCTGAGACACGTCTCTATATATGCATTAATCTTGCACAGTGTCTTTCGAACTTTACTTTTGACAGTGGTTTTGTCATTACGTCAGCCAACTGTATCTCTGTTGGACAGTAGCTGATATTGATCAGTCCGTTCACGAAGTGTTCATGTATGAAATGGTATCGCACATCTATGTGCTTCGACCTTTTGTTGAAGGATCCCGATTTTACGAGTTGAATCGAACTTTGGTTATCAACGTGCAAATTTATTTTTATATCCACATCGGTTATTTCCTTCAACAGAGATTTCAGATGCAATGCCTCTTTGCAACAGTCTGCTGCGGCTATGTACTCGGCTTCAGTCGATGATAATGCCACTATAGGCTGTCTCTTAGACGCCCATGTTATTGGTCCATCAGCTATCATAAGCACGGAGCCAGAAGTGCTTCTTCGCGTCAATGGATCTCCAGCATAGTCCGAGTCGCTATAAGCATCGATATTCTCTATCGGTTTGTTTCGTTTGAACATAATGCCTTTATCTTTGGTTCCCACCAAATATTTGAATATTTTCTTAAGTTTTGTGACATCTTCTCTAGTGAAATTTTCGACCTTCCTGCTAACTTGGTTGACCGCTTGTGCGATGTCTGGTCTAGTTCTGGTAGACAGATACAGTAAACTTCCCACTGCCTCCCTATAGGGATATTCCTTCTCCTGAGCAGTTTCCTGTATCGACTTGGAATCGCTACTTGCGGGCGTGTCACAAGGTTTGGCATTTTTCATATTATATTTTTCCAGTATGTCATTTATATAAGATCTCTGAGTAAGAATTATTCCTTCTTTGGAATTTCTTATTTCCATACCCAGATAGGTACTTGGATTTTGATTCTTTTTCATTTCAAATTTGGTTTCAAGTTTCTTCAAAATAACTTCAATCTTTTTCTTGTCTTTTCCTATGACAAGACCATCATCGACAAATAATCCGATTATTATTGACTTATCTTCGTTTATGAAAACGCATCGATCGGTTTTTATCGTCTTGAAACCCAAATCAAACATCGCTTGGGTAAAAGTTTTATTCCATGTGAATGGAGCTTGCTTTAAGCCATACAACGACTTTTTCAGCCGGCAAACTACATCAGTAGTATTGCAGTCAGTTTTATAGCCAACAGGTAGTTTCATATAAACTTCATCTGTCAACTCTCCGTACAAGAATGCTGTCTTGACGTCAAATGTCATGAAGTAGTAAGATTTGGATGCGGCAATGGCTAGTAAAGTTTTTAAGGCAGATTGACTTACAACTGGGCTATATACGTCTTCAAAATCCAGGTTTCCTTTCTGCTCGCAGCCACGTACGACTAATCTGGCCTTTTTTGTACCGTCGTCATCTTTAATCCGAAATACCCATTTGTTCGACAAAATTTTGTGTCCTTTGGCTTCTGACCTGTCAACTAATACCCAGGTGTTATTTTTCTGTAGTGAATCCATTTCTGACTGTATCGCCTTCTCCCAATTTTGTCTGTCGGTGCCCGTCACTGCATCTTGATATGTAAGAAATGAACAGTCATAGTCATCATTACTATCTGATGTAAACATAGTCACGCAACGACTTAGCTCGTAATCTTTGGTCCATGCTGGTGGCCTCACTGCTCTTTGTGGTCTTTCACTTGAGGGTGGTGGGTCAACTGGATCTTGACTGGAGCTGGAAGAAGGAAGATTAGTAGGTTCCTGAAAAAATAAGTTATTATTCATTTTGTTTTTAATTTCAGGTATTTCAATCTCAATTAATTCTGTTTCTGGTTCTAGAGTAGAGTCTTCGGTTTTCTCAGCAGGAGTATCGCCATAATGCATCTTTTCGATTACTTTTACGTCTCTGCTGATAACAACGTCATTCTTTTCCGGTATGTAGATTCTAAAACCTTTGGCTTTATTTGCATATCCCAAAAATACTCCTTCTGTCGCTTTGGCAGAGAATTTTCCTTTTCGGTTCTTGTTCATTACAAAGGCTCTGTTTCCAAACACGTGTAGGTGATTTCCCGATGGGATTCTTCCTACCCACTTCTCATATGGGGAGTTTCCTTTGAGAGCTTTTGCTGGGCTCCTATTTATCAGATAGTTTGCAGTGTTCACTGCTTCTGCCCATAGATTTGCAGGAACGTTAGAATCTATCATCAGACATCTTGCTTTATCCATCAGCGACCGATTTTTTCTTTCACTCATGCCATTTTGCTGCGGTGTATAGGGTGCAGATAGTCTTCGGCTTATGCCGTTATCTTTCAGGAATTTGTCAAACGCTTTCGACCTATATTCACCTCCATTGTCAGACTGAAGGTTTTGAATTTTCTTCTTGTGAAACACTTCAACATAGTTTTTGTACTCCTTGAACTTTTCAATAACTTCGCTCTTTTCTTTTAAAAAATAAACACAGCAGTATCTTGTATAGTCGTCAATAAATGTAACGAAATACTTTGATCCAGCCATTGATTTATGCTCAAAAGGTCCACATACGTCACTGTGAATTATCTGCAGCACTTCGGTAGAGATTATTTGTTCATGGCTTTGGAATGGTAGAGTGGTAAATTTACCCTTGATACAAGTCTCACAGGTACCCAAAGTTTTTTCTTTAAAGTCGAGTCCTCGCATCATTTTATTTTTAACCATTTCCTTTAGGTCTCTTTCATTGACATGACCTAATTTCTTGTGCCATTTCATAATTTCGCCTTCAGCACCGGGCGTGAAATTTGCTGTCTCTTCCGGCTCATCAAATTCAATGAAGTATAGTCCATTTTTTCTTCTAGCTTTTAAGTTGACTGTTCCTTCTTTTATGATACTGGCTTGTTCCTTTTCAAATAAAACTTTATAGCCTTTATCTGTAATTTTACTTACTGACATCAAGTTGTTTGACAAATCAGGCACATATAATGTGTCAATTATAGTATGTTTCCAATCTTTTATATAGAGTTCTGCGTTTCCTTTCCCTTTAACTTCGGTCGTATGCATCTCTGAAGCTAGTCTTAGAGTGTCAGATGCAGGGATTAAGTTACAGAGTAAACTTTTGTCCCCCGTCATATGTGACGTACAGCCACTATCTAGACACCATAAATTGCTTTTAGCTTTTGACGTTTCTGTTGTTAAACAGATATTATGCGTCTCTTCTTTTCCTTTAGTTTTATTAGAGTTATTTTGTCTCTTTTTTGACCAACAAGATTCTGTGGAATGGCCTTTCTTCTTACAATTGTTGCAATATGGTACCCTTTTCTTTGTCTTGGCATAGAAAACTTCTGAAGTCTGTGGTTCACTTGCTTCGCTTTGCCTTCTTGCTTCGTATTCTTCTATGATTTTAACTTTTAAAATGTCAGGACTTGGTAGTACATCTCTCGACTCAATTGCCGTTCTGAAGCTATCAAAATTTGTAGGTAAACTGTATAACATCATAATGCTTAATAATTCTGGATGAATTTTGACATCCATATCTTCTAATTTACCCACTACGTCCATAAAATTACTGAGATGGTCTCTTACATCTTCCTGTGAAGTCATTTTCTTCAATACTAATTGCTTTAACAGCGTGGCCTTTCTCGCCGGTCCTGAACTTTGATGTACAGATTTTAGTTTATCCCATACCTCCTTGGATGTGTTACATCCTTTAATTTGTTTAAGTTCAGGTGGAGATATAAGTAGAAGTAGCTCTGACCTTGCCTTTAAGTCTTCCTTTAGGAATGCACTCTTTTCTTCGGCAGTCGCAGTTGCCGCTAACGTTTTTTCACCACTAGCGTACTCCCATAGATCGTATCTTATGAGAATCGCCTGTGCTTGTAAGCACCAGGTATCGTAGTTCGATTTTGTCAGCGGTTCTATGCTTCTTAGACTTGAGCTCATTTTTAAAATTTTATTTTCTCATTTACTCACGGTTTTATTTCATTTGCCACCAACCACGCTCTGCTACCACTGATAGGGAGGAATTGGCGGTATGAAACTAATTAAAACGTGAATATTATAAACATTGTGTTTAATTTTATTTGAGAAAATCAGAGTAATTTTACATGACACCGTATCATCAATCAGTTAGAAGAATTCTATTTACAAATTCAAAATAGATGTCATAGACAAACATGGACAGCATCACGACCTTCCAACACTGAAAATGTTGTTATATTGGACACGCAGAGCATCCGCAGCCCGCTGAGTGTAATTTGCCCTCAAACTGCTCGAGTAAAAAGACTGATAATACGCCTTAAAAAGAGTTATCTTAGCTTCCCTCGGGCAACGAGCAAACCTACGCGCGACCATGATTCCCCCGAATGCTAATGCTCTGCGCTCTCTTTTAATGTCAGCGTCATCCTGAAATTCGTCTGTCACAATGTGCCCCAGATACCTGAAACTGCTCACCACTGCCAGAGCTGCGCCATTAAGCATAATAGGTGGAACTTGAGGTGGAGCACGTTTTCCACTCTTCTTACAGTTATATATGTAAGAATAGAGAAGAACCTCTATTCTTACAGTTATATTTCAGTCCATGTTCCGCCGCATACACCTCACAGATCGCCACAAGTTTACGGACTCCCCCGATGGGCCAAGCAGTACCATGTCTCCATAACTGATAATACTGACGCTAACACCATACACGTAACAACACACATGAGTGCTGCTGAGCTCACTGATGAGGTCATTAACATAATTATTATAGGTTGAACAACAGAGGAGAAGTAATGCTCCCCTGCCTCACGCTACACCCAATGCCATATTCCTGGGACAGAGCGCCAGCCCAACGTACCTGGTTTCGCTGGCACCGATAGCAGCAAAACCACCTACCAACCTTGGAGTAATTATTAAAACGTTGCGCGTTGGTGGTGCAAAATTCGACCTAAGAGACTCCCAGCACTAGCTTCCAGCACCAAATCTAAAAAGCGCATATAAAATGGCCAAACACAAGTGTTTGAAAGGGCAGCTGCTTTTGTTTTTCATCGATTCTCCCATATTTTCTTCAGCATGTTCATTGCAGGTATATCTAATGTCATATACACTAACCAAACCATTGGACATACAATAATTCCTTGGCATCGCTCTAGAAAAAGTTGTGAGTATTCGGGAGACATGATTAACATCGTATTTTCACCACAATGTTATTCAGAAAGCGTTGGCCGAAGTATTCTTCACGTCTATTTATAATCTTGTACAATCATCAACTCTTGTATTGGACTAAAAATAGGGGGTTTATTTTGATCACTCGTGAAGTGACGTCAGTACTTGAGATGACAATGATTTTGTTTACGATTTACTATGATATGCAGTACGTGGGTGATGTCGTAGTTAGCATAATCACCATCCCACGGTTTCAGGAAAGTGGATTTGTTCTCGAATGATACCTACTGATTTTCAATGATAAAATAAAGTCTACTGAGTTAATATAATAATGGTGACCATAATTTGTGTATTCTCATTTATTAGATATATGCTTAGAGAACATGAATAATCGTGTACATATCAGATGGAATTCTATACTTGACAGCGTCCTGTGAGAAATATAGTACACATGCAATTCCTGAAATGATAGAAAAGGAGTGTATCAACTGACTCATCTGCTTTATTTGGACGGTAATAGTACATTGTTATTCTAGGACTAAATAAGTCTTTAACCAGAGGTAAACATTACGAATACAAGGAAAATAAAAATAAAAACACGAAACAACTCGAAAAAAATTTAAGATCGCCCGCCTATTTTGTTTTTTTTTTCTGTGGCCGGCTATTCAGCCATTATTTTTCACTTTCGTCACCGAAAAAATAGTCAATATTTTGTCCAAAACTATGTTATTTTAAAGAAATATTTGTTACCAAATTATAACTAGGTTATTTAAAAAGAATATATTATTTAATACATACAGAATTATATCTTATTTTAATTTTACATTGCGCTGTAATTGCGAGGCTGTATAAAAGTCGGAACATGATTCAATAGAAAGGTGAAAATAAAACTATTATTTTTTATAATTTGACAGCTGTCATTGGAAAGCGATTCTCCCTAGGGCTGAAAAGTATTACTTTCAACCCGCTCCTCAGGCAACTTCAGACCTATTTTCCGAGTATGAGTAATGAAAAAGTATTTTTAATGTTTGCTGTAAATTGTGATTAAACCGCAGTGGACAGTCAGCGGACCAAAACATTAAAGTTTTAGTAAATTTTGAGATACCCACCTTATATATGTATAATCTACCTTCTAATTAAGAGTTTCTTGAGACTTATAACTGTAAAAGGAAAATCGTGGTTACCATCACAGGTATCTCCGCTAGAAAGTTCCATAGACCATAGACGGCAATTTCCCGCCCAAATAGTCCGACGTACGGTAATGAATGATGCCGTACCTATTTCTCCAAGTTCAAGGTGTATCCTCGTGAATCAGCTCGTGTGGGCCGCTGAAAATTCTATTTAAATCACATTATATGGCGTTCGTCTCTAGTCTCGAGTCCAGAGCGGCGCGCGCTTGCAACGAACTAACAACCACAAAGGTGAATTGTTTTTTTTTTAAATAGTGATATCGTATCGTAGTGGTGTTTTTTTCTTTTGTGGTTTTTAAAGGTAATGTAGGTTTTACTTTTGGTATTTCAATTTGATTTGGATTTTTGGTTAGTTTTTCTATCGAAGTAAATATGGGATTTCGTATTATTATTTTAAAAATGAAAATATTTATTTGAAAAATAATGGTTGTGTTCGAATAGGTTTAAGATTTCTCTAATCAGATAAACTACATAATGTCATAGTTTTTTCATCGTTAATACTTTAGTACATAAAACAACACACAAATATGACCAGTTTCAAAAACTTTCAAACGTTCATGCATCCAACTACCTGTAAAAATGTAGATACGTAGGTAGGCAGGTATTTCTATAGGTACCTCTATAACTAAACAACTCTGAAACATTTTATCCCGAAGAAATTCCACCTCTCATTGTTTACATCAACACTTGATCTAAATATATCCTATTACAAAACTAATAATGTCGCATAACAGACTTTCATCATAGTATAGCGCACGAAAACATTCGGTTTAGCGGGTTGCATCAGTTCTAAAACGGTTCCCCCCAGGTGACTCATGCATGGTGGAATCGTTCCAGAATTTCGTCGATTATTATGTGTACGTATTATTGCTTGTAAATGTAAACAAACCCGGTGAACTTCAACAAGCTTTTCGTTTTAGCAATAAAATAACTGTTAATCTTGTAATTGAATTTGGTTAAACAGGTCTATTGGTAGTGTTTTGTTTGTATGTTTAACGATACCTGATACGCGTCCTTGATTTTCTTGCGGGTTTCCTAATCTGGAAAAGATTCGAATAATTTGTTGATTTTCTGAATCGGTAAACGAATTATCAGATCCTAAAACGAATATTTTTCGTGGTTTGCTAATTTCAATTAGTTTCTTTGTTAGTATTTTTGGCTGGCCATCACTTCCTAGCTAAGCTGTTGTTTCTGATAGGTAAAATTAAAACAACTGGCAGGTATTGAAAACACGCACAGAGAGTGCGTGAGTCGTCAGTCAGACGCCCTGACCTTAGGGCTATTGCCCTAACAATTTTCGTAAACAAGAAGTTTTAAAAATAAAATACCTTAACATAGCCAATGCGCATTCAAATAACATTGGCCCGTCATACATTACAAGCGCATAGGATACCTATGTAGCCGCTGAAAATAAACCGCCATGAAAATATCCGCCATTTATATCCGCGCGATGAATAGACAATGTTGTTGATTTATTTCAGTCCAAAGATAAGTTTTACGAGTGCTCGCGCGGGTATCGACTAGTCTATGGTTTCCATGACCGATTTGATTGTTGTTTATGACTTGGCACCGTGAAATGTTATAGGACACTCATGAGGATGTTTTATATTATGAGTTTTAGTTATATCGTATGGGGAGTAGTTAGTTTCATGGAATTTTCCGAAGGTGACTGGGGTTACACTAGATAATTTATTATTCGGGATTAGGATACAATTGTCAAGGAATGGGTTGGAGATAGGGTTTTTCAATCTACGACTACGTAGGTAGTTTTATAATCTATTTAACGAAAATGTCGGTTTAGGAAAGGTTAAACGTTGGTTTCTGGAAGCCTGTTGGTTGACATATACATGTAGTAATATCAGAAGTAATTTAATGATTGGTTCACCTTTAACATATTTAAGATGAACGCACACTTGTCCGTGCCGAAAGAATCGACCGCGCTGAACGAAACGTTTTATACGTATAACGTCCGATTCGGTGCGGATAAGTGTGCGAAATTACATAGGACTTCATACAAGTAATTTCAAAATTCGATCCTTTCAGCTCTTTCGCTTCCTTCGGCTGATAAGTGAGCATTACCACTAACTTGACGAATCTAGCTGAAACCAGCGGCTGAATGATTATATTCCTTTCCCTCTGGTCTGTCCCGGATAGCTTCTAACACACATAATTGTTATTTAAAAGTAACTAATATTCTGATATCCTCTATTTCCAGATGTCGATAGTACCTCTGATGTTCCGTGACTGGTGGGACGAGTGGGACAGGCCCTCCCGCCTGCTGGACCAGCACTTCGGCATGGGGCTGAAGAGGGACGAGCTCCTGTCTTCCCTCTCCACACTACCAACCTCCTCGCTGTTCAGAAACTCTTACTTCAGACCCTGGAGAACGAGTCTGACGAGACAAGAGTCTGCTTCTACTATTAACCTGACTAAGGACAAGTTTGAGGTAAGATATCTGATATTTTAAACTGTTTATGCTAATGATCTTCGACATTTTTATTAATTTAATCCGAGTTTTGAAGATTTCGGAAAAAAAAGGGTTTATATCCAAATAATATATCTTTGATTTGCTTTAGCAGTTAGTATATAGTCTTCGTCTGTTTTCAAGCCATATGAATTTAGCTCAAATTTTCTCTCCTCCACTACATGTTTAGCGTTGTACCTACGAAGTCTCTGTCAGTACCGGCCTGATTAAATTTGGCACAGTCAATAAAGCGAGTTAGAGCTGTTAAATGTGGCTTGTTATTACATTAGTTATGGCACATACCTGTCTCGTGTCTGACTAACAGTTAAATTATTACGTCAACTCTACCTTTGCTACTATTAACTCGATTAAGGAATTATATTCTGTGATGAAGGTAATAAAGTCTTAATTACTGATCTGCTGTATTCCAGGTCATCCTCGACGTCCAGCAATTCACGCCAGAAGAAATTACAGTAAAAGCCACGAACAACAGCGTACTGGTCGAGGGCAGGCACGAAGAGAAACAGGACGAGCACGGCTTCATCTCCCGTCAGTTCACCCGCCGGTACATCCTCCCCGGAAGCTACGACGTCCAGGACCTTGTCAGCACACTGTCCTCAGACGGCGTCCTCACCATCACAGCCCCCAAACGACCCCCTCCCAATGCAGGCGAAAGGATAGTCCCCATCACGAAGACTGGACCCGCCAAGCAACCTGAACCCATCCACATCGAACAACCCCGCGAACAAACAGTACCTATCGTTACTTCCCCTTAATTTTATTATCATCCTTCATTAAACGAGTTACGAGATATCGATGCTTATAAGTAATCGATGTTCAACGATCGAATCATAAATAGCATTTATTAAAAGCGCCGTTGTTGGCCAATAACGACTAGCTATTCGAAATGAACGAATTAGGTTTTTTATATTAATTTGTATAAAAGAGGAATGCAATATCATTGTTTATAATAAAAATTGAATAAACGATTCCTATCATCACTGGTTATTTTAATATTAAAATCGCATATTGAGTAGGACTTTCGAAGACTTAACTGGAGGCATTATTAGTGAAGAGTGCAATGCAATGCTGTCCTATTTGACTCAATATGGTTGACTGGTAGAGAATGCCTCGAGACATTAAGTCTGCCTATGTACCACTATTGTGCATGCAGTTTTTATTAAATAAATAAATAAGAGTGTCTAATGCCAAAAGTTTCAAGAGTGCCTCGAAAAAAAGTGTCATCCGTGACAAAAACCGGCTAAGTGCAAGTGGAACTCCCATGAACGGGATTCTGAACGATTAATATTTTAAATCTACCCTGAACTTGACATTTTAGTTACACAGTTTTCACATAAAACAATTATCATCATCACAAGATTGAATAAACATCCTAACTTGGTTAATCGTTAAGTATTTCAATTGAATTACATAATCATGTGTAGGATTCTGTTTAACTTCTCTAATTTGGAACAAACAAATGCTATTCTACCTGCAAGCAGGTGCGGCAAGCAACTATTCATTCACACGTTTATAAGTGACAGAACGCATTACTAAGAAACACTTAACCGAGGCTCGGAGCAAACCGCGAGCGTACATTAATGCTTAGCAAACGGGCTAGCCACAAAGAAGAAAGAACACCAACAAAACTATACTGAACTACAAATAATGAACAATAATTCCTGCACTAGTTAATGTAAAACACAAACTGCGGTGTGTCAAGTGTGAGCTGTCACGACTATAATGACAAACTTTCTATAAGTCAACGTGGCGGCAATAAGTGCTACGTTTGACTAATTTAATTTTCCCGCGAAGTGTTAAGTCTAATAGTATTGTTAATTTATCATTGGGACGAGGGTTGGAGCTGTGGGGACATGCCACAAGTTAAAAATGTTTGTTGATGATCGAAAGAACGCTAAGTCTAACGCTAACTCTTTATATTAACCAAAAAACTGAGGTTGTCAAAAAGTTTTAATTATATTTTTATTCTTGAGTTTGACGTTCAATGTTCCTGATTTATGCTCCGATCAATACGCTAACGCCATCTATATAGCCATAGAAGAACCAACACAGCGCCATCTATGAATCTTGAGGTGAACTTTGTTTATAGATCTTTGCATAGATCATTATTGCCAAACAGTTTAGTAGGACATAATTAGTTAGAAACGTTTACTCTAGAAGATGTTTGCTCGTGTATTTAAATATTCACTTACAATTTCAATATCTACAGCGGACAATAATAATGATTGAAGGTTATGGATTGACCCGGGGTTGCGGGCCTGTTCGAAAGGGATACCGCGGCCCCGGAACGTAAAAGGCGAGGAAGGAACATGGATGGTTTTTAGTCAGTAAGAGTCTGACACTCCCTCCCGCTCCGCCCAGAGTGGGGGGGGTCATTTGATGATTTCCCACCCTTAAAAAAAAAAAAAAAAGGTTATGGATTGAATGCAACAACAAATGGTTGTTTAGTTAAATCTTCTCAAAGAGAGTCCTTGATTGAATAGTTATACAGAGTATGTCTGAGCATATCCTGGAGAGTAGGAGACGTTTGGAGTTTCAATAGAATAAGAATGCCAATTAACTTATCCTGATTTTGTTACAACTGGCTAACAACAGATTATATGGAACCAGTTTATTGGCATTTTTTTAAGTCTGTTCTCTCATAGAACTTTCTGAAAGATAGTAGATAATTTAATGGGTATCGCAAAATTAACCCACTAAAATTAATTTGCATGAAAAATTGAAAACTTTTATAAAGTACTTAACAATTAGTCGAAGTTCAACTTAAAAGTTGTATGAAGCGTGTTTTCGCAAAAATAAAAACTGTTTTCATAAAGTGTTTTTCTTCAGAAGTCGGTGACCTTTGTTTGATTGATTAAGTTTTTTGTCACCGACTTCCGAAGCTTAAGTGGTTCACATGTGCCTACCCCTTCTATGCGTACCGGCGTGATTTTCTGTTATGTACTGGTGTAAACAATAGACAGACATGAGATTTCAGGAATCCCATTACATTTGCTATCATTTATTGAGGAGTTTCGTTACCTATCTCCGAAGTTCTTCATCAGATCTTCACCAGATTGAAATGGAATAATTTCGAGAAAGTACGCTTCATAAAACGACCTAAATCACTTCTGATGTGCTTATCAAATTTGAAGCGTTCTCTCTATTTCTCCAAGATCCCATCATCAGATCCTTTGACAGGATGATTATGGGACGACCTGGGAATTATACCCTTTAAACAATAAAAAAAAACAAAACCAGTCCAGCCCTCTTCGAGTAATCAGGGAGCATTTAATTGAGAACCTCCTCCTTTTTGAAGTCGGTTAATAACGACGTTATGGTAGGTGACTCAAATATCCAATATGCCTTTGTCATGGATCCCATAATCAGAAGTAATCAGAAACTAACCAAATTTTCATCAAACTATCCTTGAAGTACATCTTTTCCAATAAAATATAAATAACAATTCATCTCACGGCTTATCCCCAATAAACGGAACCTAACTGTCGAAATCTGGGTGTATCGTACACTTCTACGTCAGAGCATACAGGCGGGATGTTATGTCATGATGTTGTATAAGCAATAAACAAAGAAGCGATTGCAGCAAATTACTGCAGATTTTCCGTCTATTTTTGAAGAGTTCCATTCTATATATCCGAAGATCAGCACCAGGTCTTCGGCAAGTTAAAATGGGACCACACGGGAGGACCAGCTTTAAAAAAAAACAATCATCAAAATCGGTTGACCCAGTCAAAAATATACTGTCGAATTGAGAACCTACTCTTTTTGGAAGTCGGTTGAAAATTACAAATTATCACAACCATTTTCTAAAACCATAACTCGCCACAAAGAGACCACAAACGAATGCTGTGTGCAATTTTTACAAAAACAAAACAAATAGATGGCTTTAAGTGTGAGTTTAGCAACACGTTGTCAACACGATTTCGTCAAGAGCGCATTGTGAACCACATTTTATTTCTAACCGTTGAGATTGAGACTACGTGGTTGTAAATCCATAATACAAATAAAAAGAGACCAGTCTAATGGACCACCAGCACTGTGACTAGTGTAAATCTTCTCTTTATAGAGTTGTAGTTCCTTCTCTAAAAGGGGTTGGTTTGAGGATGGGTAACCGTGCATTACTTATTAGTAACGGTCGGTTACCCATCCTCAAGAAGAAGAGAAGATTCGATTCCTCTTTTCTTCTCTTTTCAGTAGTCAGTGGCCCGAAAGTTGGACAACCAGTCTTAGTCCAAATTGGTTCAATGCATTATTAAAAAAACCTTTACCTCTGCCTTTAAAGTAAGAGGTGAATGCTCCACATTTGTTCAAACTTAAATCGAATTCATTCATATTTATTTTAATTATTTATTCAATAGTTTGTTATCAGTGAGTTTCGTGTCAATTAGTGATGCTTTTTACAAGCTTTTATTTAGTTGCGATGTCTCATTTCTGTAATCAAATCTTGCAATCATCTCAAAATGTTGATCCTCTTCCCGGTGACCGATTGAGCTGAAATTAGATAAGTAACTATCGCTAAAATCATGTCTTGTTTCTTCATCGATATTTGCAAATTAGT
Source organism: Xestia c-nigrum (assembly GCA_916618015.1). Classification (NCBI taxonomy): domain Eukaryota; kingdom Metazoa; phylum Arthropoda; class Insecta; order Lepidoptera; family Noctuidae; genus Xestia; species Xestia c-nigrum. The sequence goes on along the minus strand of OU745259.1, from coordinate 8,783,600 downwards.
TCAAGAAATATCAAAACGAACAAGAGCCATCTTCAATCTATTTTAACATCGTTAGATAGACATTTGCTAAATTAAAATGGACCTACAATTAAGCACGATAGAACCGTGTAAAATAAAACAGAGTTTGCAGGGCATTGTGGTAATGTAGCCAGGGTAATAGATCTCATAGTCATGGATCACTCGGGCTAAACGGCGGGGGAGTCCACTCCGACCGGCGAGGCGGGAGGGGGTGTTCATCAATCAGCCCGGAGCGATTACAGGGGCGGTGGTGCAAGATAGGAGCGAGTTAGTTAAGTTGGTGAATATTTTTTTTCAGAATTTTAAGTCATTTGTAGCAAAATTATACTACTAACATTATAAATAAAAAAAACAGAGGATGTGTAGAGGATTTGGTAACATTTCAATAACTTTTGTAGCAATTTCAATTTGGTAACATTTCAAATTCAAGAGAAGCACTTTTGTTACTATAACAGAAGTGCTTCTATTAAATTATAAAAGAAACCTAGCTATGCTTGGGCCCCGTGTCACCCGTGTTTAGTGCTACACAATGTCTATGCAGCTGCGACGCAATGCTACGCCGTGCCTACGCCGTGCTACGCTGTGCCTACGCAGTTTCTACACAGTGCCATGCCTTGCAACTCAGTGACTATGCCGTTACAACACTGTGCTAGGCCGCGTGTCTGCAGCTCTACGCAGTGCCGCGCCGCGCCTGCGCATTTACCGTATTTATATTCTGTCCGACTCCGCTTCTTTTATTATCAAATATTTTATATTATTACTATAGCTTCATCACCAAGCCTTTTCCCAAGTATGTTGGGGACAGCTTCCAGTCTAATCGGTTGGAGCTAATACCAGTATTTCACATGGAGTGACTGCCTATCTGACATCCACAACCCAGTTAGTAATGTGTTATACCTGTTGGAAGACTTTTTTTGTCACTAACTGCAACGACTGGCAAAGGTCTACAAATGACAGCTGGGAGCAACAGCGTTACGTTACTGTTTACTTATTTTTATAGCCTACCCTGTTGAATTTAACTGTTTGGTAATAAGGATTCTAGTGACACAATTAGAGCAAAATAATTTCCTCAGCGATCTTCTTATTCTTCGTCTTTTAGACGACCCGATTGGCGTAGTCGTAGTGACGCTGCCTTACGTTCTTAGGGTTCTGGGTTCGAATCTCAGTAAGAGCAAATGTTTGTGTGATGAGCACGGACATTTGTTTCCGTTTATGTGTATAATGATTCCAAAAAGGTTGAACTCACATAAAAAATTGGTGAAAGATTGCAAATACTCTTTAAAATTGAAATGTCTCGAAAGTCACCGTAAAATATTAATACCGCATTTGAAGGTTTCTACGCTTTGAAGAGGTTGTGCACTTTAAGACACGGCGTCATAGCGTAGGGACGTAGAGTTTGAAATTTTAAATGGTAAGCAGTTGTGAGAGGTCCGCAATGGTTTACAGCAGCTATATCGTGTTGCGGCTCATTTAATGCACCTTGATGAGAACTGCAGACCTAGCTGGAGTATGACTGTCATCGAGTGTCTAAGTATGAAGATGTAAAGCTGTCAATAGAAGCCTTTAAAGCTGTTTTTGTAAACATGGTAATTTATTCTTATTGAATAAATAAGTTGTTATTCACAAGTATTTGATTTTGAACAAAATTGCCCTTGGGTACGTAAATTGACTTCAATGCATATCTTGGGAGATACACCGTTTTAAATAACTCCGCAGCAAAATAATGATCATGTACCGCATTTTCATTATGCGGAAGGATGTGTGTGATGTGCACTTTGAAAATTATATTATAGGTGCTTACGACCGACTCTCTGTTACCCTCTCTTCCTCTTATGTGACGCAGACGAAGTTGCACGGGTCAGCTAGTATGTATAATAAGTATGTATTTACAAACAAAAAATTATATATGTAGTATCAATTATCTAGTATCCGCGACACAAGCTTCGCGTAGTGTGGCACTAGGTGGCGCTGTGTGTTAATGTCCAGCGTTATTTATTTTATTTATTTATTTTATTTATCGCGTGGTTAGTAGTCTAACCATGCTGTCTGAGGTTTTATGCTGTTTTATTTGGATTTACTTGTAGTCAAGAAATATCTCTCAGGCGTGCTGCTTTCCTAAAAAAAAAAAACGTGACTGGAAAAAATGAAAAACAAAAAATAAGCAGACCTATAGAGAGCCATTTGAACATAAAATTATGAAAACGGAATCGATCACCGCCTGTTTTTTAGTTTGAACTGTTTTTTTATTATTTTGCCACAGGAGCTTCCCCTCATACCTTACACCACACAAAACCGCTTGCAGTGTTCGACAAGCGATTGATCTGCCGGCCGTATTAATTGTTGCTGTCTGTACTATACTACACACTTACACAGTACTATACAAGAGGTACTCTTATTTGTATTGTCTGCTTCAGACTACATCGTGAAAACGAAAGCTCATTCTAATTGAGTTTCGGAAATATCGATTAATTGGAGTCGATTCGGTAAAAGAAGTTTAATTGTTTGTTTCCAGTTTACAGCGAAACAACGAAATATTAGTTATGCTACGAAATATCATTATGTTATACGAAATTATTATGCAACGAACTATTATGCAACGAACTATTAAGTATTATGCAACGAAATATTATTATTTATTTATTTATTTATTTAACACTTCAAGCACAAAGTACAGAGGCGGACTTAATGCCAATGGCATTCTCTACCAGTCAACCTTTAGGTGATGCAGAGACAAGCAGTGGTAGGTTTCATTCCTGAAACTTCACGAATTATTATGTTTGAAGAAACAATGAAATATTAGTATTACAACAAAATATTAGTTATGCTGCGTCGTTGGTCTAGTGATCGCAAGCGCACCTGCTGGGCATAATTTCCTGCGTTCGACTCCCGAGTCGGGCAAGGTGCTACTGGGTTTCCATCAGAAATTTCGCAGTAGCAGCTACGGACCCTGGATTTGTGCCCGGTTGATGGCAATAGGCTCGCCTCCTAATACCAGCGCTTGGGCCCTATCAGAATACCAGCGCTGTGACGTTTTCTTTAATGTTACAGCACCATGCTGAGATAGGAGGCTTTTGGCCTCGTACAGGACGAGTTTCATTTCTTTTAATTTTTAAATAAATATTTGTTAATTTTTATAAGTACTGTTAATTTTGATGTGTTTGTCCTGTGTGGGCTAATAAATGCTTTTTCTTTCTTCTTTCTTTCTATTAAATGGGCCCTAAACATAACTGGCGAGGAGCTCGTGGCTAAATAATATCAGCCGCTCGGGTCGATCTTTAGGTTAAGCCATTCTTGCCTAGGTTGGTCTGTGGATGGGTTACCACCATTACATACCTACTTACCGAGTTTCCTCCGTGCCTCGGCAAGCACGTTAAGCCGTTGGACCCGGCTGTCATTTGTCTATCTTTGATAGTCGTTACAGATAGTCAGTGGCCCCAAAAGTCTGTCACCAGTCTTACGAAGTGGTATCGTATTTCCCAGTATTAACTGGGTTGTGGAGGTCAGATAGGCAGTCGTTCCATGTAATATACTCGTATTCATCTGCATCTGGTTAGACTGGAAGCCGACCCCAACATAGTTGGGAAAAGGCTAGGCAGATGATGATGATGTAACATTACTGGTGAAATGTGGGTTTGCCTAACAAGGTTGGCCTTAGTCATACATTTGTTACATAGGTATATACATGAAGAACATAGAATATTTTTTATCGGTGAATTTTGCACTAATTTTTCGGTACTAATTCATATTAACGACCCGAATGGCGTAGTGGTAGTGACGCTGCCTTACGTTCTTAGGGTCCTGGGTTCGAATCCCGGTAGGAGCAAATGTTTGTGTGATGAGCATGGACATTTGTTTCCGAGTCATGGATGCTTATATGTATAATAAGTATGTATTTACAAACAAAAAGTATATAATGTGTATTATGTCAACTATCTGTCCACGACACAAACTTTGCTTAGTGTGGCACTAGGTGGCGCTGTGTGTTAATGTCCAGCGATATTTATTTATTTATGAAGAGCTTATAATAACATCACAGCCAACCACAGATTGTTGGAAGTTTATTGTTTTCGTAAGCTTTATTATTTCCCTTCTCGTATCACAACATATTTACAATGAAGCAGGTGAAGCTATATCATCATCTGTCTTGCCTTTTCCCAACTATGTTGGGGTCGGCTTCCAGTCTAACTGGATGCAGCTGAATACCAGTAATTTACATGGAGCGACTGCCTATCTGATCTGATCTATTAACACACACATGATTGGAAATTTAGCTTATAGCTAAAAAAGAAATGCTTATTTCAGACTAGGTAATGTCCATACATTGTCTGTAGCATTTTTAATTTCTAAAGGTTAAGTTAGTAGCAATATAATTATAATATGTAGGACTGTAGGTAGTTTAGATGAATATGAATTATAATTAAAATAACTTGATAGGATAAATTAAATTGAAATAGACAATACTAGCTGCTGCCCGCGGCTTGGCCTGCCCGCTTATACTAAAACCTTCCTCGAGAACCACTCCATCCATTGGTGAAAACATCATGAAATACCGTGCAGTAGTTTTTGAGTTTATCGCGTTATTAACAGACAGACAAACGCGGCGGAGGACTTTAATTTACAACATGTCATAACTAGTACTGATTGCAGATAAAGATATGAAAAAAAAAACATGAAATTAAAAAGGGTGCAGTTTTTCGTTTCTGATTCTTATCTGTTGTCACAGTACAGGTTTTCACACTGTCTCTATTTTTTTCTTCTAAGCTCCAGACTTTTTCCTAGAAGATCCATGAACCATGGTTACATAATAAAGGTTCTCTGGGTATCTTATGGCAGTGGAGACCAGTTAAAACATGGCTCTGACTTATGAGTCGTGGTTTCTTACTCAGGCAGGCAATTTATGTAATTCACACCTTCACCAATGCTTTGAAAACAGTGAAGGAAATACAACGATAGAACCAACAATTGGTAGACATTTGACATCCGCCAAGTCGCTTTGGGGTTTCGTGGTGGATAATGGCCCACCTCATCTCCAAGAGACTTTGGGAACCTGTGGAGAAGCAGTACGAATAGTCATCATCTGAGTAGCTTTTTTTGTTGGGGTCTAATTCCAGTTCTACCGGCTGCAGCTGAATACCAGTATTTCACGTGGAGCGACTATGCCAACCTGACCACCACAACCCAGTTAGTACTGTCTAATACGATACCCCTTGGTAAGATTGGTTGTCAGACTTTTTGAGCCACTGACTACCTGTAACGACTGTCAAAGTTCTACAAATGACAGCAGTGCGAATAGTATTACTTGTTGACGGTATTTAGTTTACAGGGTGAAGTTTTAAAGTAAGTACTTAGATAAATCTGAAACTATGAGGAATAGCGAAAAATGATCAAAGAAGTAATTGTTCCGATTTTGATGAAAACTAAAATTGCATCAGTCGTTTAATTGAAAAAGAGGTAACAGCATCCTCTTGCAATTTGGATTTTTTTTTTAGGATGGGGTGCTGGGATCGACCTTGTGGAAAGGTCACAACTATGCCAAGGTCACTGACTCTGATAATTGATAATAGTTTGTAGATTTTGAGTCACGTTTTGGATAGCATTTATCCATGACAGTATAAATAGAATGTATAGGTTCTTCATATTTCTTTTTCAATCCTCTCTAAACATGTATAGTTTTGCACTTTTAGGGTAATTTCAGGGTTTTAAAATGCAAAAAGAAAATGTGTTTTCAAATTAATTTCCCAAATAAATAAATAAATGAATTTCTTGACAGTTTAAATCAAATCTAATCATTTTTTTTTCACGTAAATATTGATAATCTTTAAAGATTAGAAGGTTATAATATTTCAGGTTAGCCGTTGGAATTAATACCTTTCGATTAGGTTATTATATTTTCTAGTACTTTAATCCCAATATATTTATAATAGGTACCTACTCGGTGTAATTAATTGCCAGGTTATACTTATACATGTGCTTAGACTAAGTAAAGACTTCAACGCGTTATATAAAGTAGCCACAACAGAATAACATCCAAAGTAATTCCTGAATTAATTCATTTAAAAACGGTTTTAGAACCAATCATATTAAATTTCCTAAGAACCAATTAAAATGAAACAGATTGGTGAATGAACTGATTGTTCATTTAACAGCCGACCTCATTCATCCGATCCATTAATCAAACGCAGCTATACGTCCAGTAACAAAACTAACACTAACAGGCTCATTAAATGCGCAAACGAAACCCCGATTAAGGCGCATTAATATCGCGTTTCACTATCGCTATTAATCACAAAGAACGATCAATGCCACGCGATTATTTTATAGCTTGAATAAAAACAATATAAGTGTAGCGGGCGGAGCGTGAGGCTGAAATATCAGTTTGATATCGCGCGGTTTGATTCGCCGTGACGCGGCCGCCTCTAGGCGGGGCCTCGCTGAGAGGGGCGAGCGGCGAGCTGGCGCACCATACCATTCCGTGCGAGCACACGCAACGCTCGTTTCTCGCCTCTACGGCCCGTGATCCCGTTGTATGTCCGACGCGAGTGTGTGAGCTAAGCACGTGCCCTTCCGTGGCGTATTCGTTGCACCGTGCTTTGTAAAAGCCGCCAAGATTCGGGTGAAGAACCGTGAGCCGGTGCCGGCGTACGCCATGGCCGACGCCGACCGTGATTCGGACCTTGGCGACGACAGTCCAGTGGTGAGTTGTATTTTGTTTTAATTGACTCCTAACAACACAGGTGACGATGAAACTGTACTGCAAGTCTGGCTGGTACTATCAACTTTATGTTGGTAAATGCGTACTTTTTGGCTCCGTTTCTTATTAGTTCTTGTTCCTGTTTTCCCATGCGGTTGTTTTCAGTCGTGCTGTCAGTCTGTCGGCTGTGGAAGGTATGTTTGTAGTGTTGTTAGCAAGCGTATTGTTGAGCCGGTTGCGACGCGTTGTTATGTTGCCGACTGCAACCGGTTGTTATGACAACCGTAACCTGATAAGCTACCAACTTACTTTATACGTATTTCTGATGGAAGTTAAATAATTGTTTTATGTTGATCACTTTTTAGAAGAAGATTATAGTTTGAAATGAAGGTAGGTCGAAATTAATTGATGAAGATGACTTGAGCAGCTTAAATGACAAATGTTATGATGAATAAGATGATAGTTTAAATACAGTTACAAAATTTAGAATAAATAATCAAGGTTTGAATGGAAAAACAAGCATTAGTTATCTCAACATAGTTTTTATGTACTACCAAACCCAAGAGCCATGTGTTGTGTTGTCAACAAACCTCCGGCCGATGCTAGGCGCAAAAATATCCATTCACAACATAAATCTATTTATTTGTTAACTCATAAAGAAATATGTACATACGCTATGTTAATATGTCCTAAATATGAGTGCGGCTCAAGTATGTAAATTACACATAAACATACATAGACATGAATGCCATTTCATCGGATTTGTACAGCAATATTAAATTCATTAACATTGGAAAGGAGTTTCAATAAGGACGTCATAAAAGAGTCTACAAAATGACTTGACTTGATTGATTGAATTGTTTTTTTTTTTCCTTTGAGGAGAACCTGTGTGGGTATTACAATATCAATGATTGAGTACTTTGACATTTCAGCCCACAGAACAAATAACATTTTGACATTAGAGTTTCAGCTAAAAACAATCTTACAGATAGACGTTATTTTAGTCTTCTTTACATTTTATGGTACTTCATTTATTGAATACTGATCCCCCAAAACCATATACCTATCATATTTAATTTTTATAAATAGTATTTTCAAAGGCTCTTCTGATTGATGTCGTCTTTCATGTTCTCAAGCATTTTATTTGACTGTAAGTATTTTGGTTTATTCAGATGAACTTTATATTTATGGTGAATATAAATTAATAATTATGTCAGCTATGTGGTTTATTTTTAAATATAAATCAGTATATTTTGTAGTTTTGTAAAATATTTAAGAATTTGTTTTTCTTTCTAGTTTGAGAGAAAACAACAGATATACGATGATACGTTTATATGATGACTTCGCTATAAGGGAAGTCAATACTAACGTGAAGGCTAATATTATATATATACGTGTACATACTTATGATTGGGTTAGATTGGATGTGGAAGACGGAGGACCGAAAATTGTGGAGTGGTTTGGAAGAAGCGTTTGTCCAATAGATAGTGCTATAGCCTCAGTTCATTGAGATATACACGCAGGCTAGATACGGTCGTTACCTTATTTATTTATATAGAAAATTCCTATAAGAGTTTAAAGAAAAGATGCTTCGTTGGCACTAGTACACTTTAGAAATACTTAAGCATAATTTTGTTTAGAATTATCTTCTACCATTTATTTATCCCTCGTGGTGTTTTTTCTTTTCTTCAATAGCAAAAAACTTATCATCAATTGTTTTGTACCGATAACAGCGTCTGAGCCACATCTGGAATCTTTCCTCCCATTGTCCCAGTCAGGTACTAAAAGTTATTTTAGGTACATAAGGTTTATGGTTTTTTTTTGTTTTCGAGTCCATCCATCTATGAGCAGGCCCTGTGGTCTTTTAGTTAAAATAATAGGCCGCTACTCTTCAGCTTTTATGATTGCGATTAGTGTTAGCATAAAGCAAAGTTTCTTGTCTTGTCTCGGTACACGATATTCTCAGTTTCTCAGGCTTGTGGACCATTCAACTCAGACCGAGTCTCTCAAAATCAGCAACTTCTGAAAAGCCATATGTGGAACGGGACGTCAAATGTGACGTTTGAGGTCCAAAGTCATTATCGCTAGTATGAGCGACAAAAAGCATGGAAAGGTAAGAAAAAAAAAAACGATTGCTAGTGCAAGCAGTACATTGCAAGACTTCACAGAGTTTCTGAAGATAATTTAAGAGTGAAGGAAGACACTGTCACTCATAACAATTCTAATAAGTGAGAAGCCTTTCAAAATAAATGAAATAACCAAAATTCGCAGCTTTAACAACACGCAGTAAACAAATGAATGTTTGGCGACATCTATGCAACACATGTGTCGCCGTCAATGTGGCGGCTACAACAAAATGGCGCCGATATGATTATTAATAACGAATTCGGCTGCGATTCGGTTTCAAGCTTGTTTTATTGCAGGACGAAGGTTCCCATCTGCGGCGGCTCTACGAAATTTGACTGCACACTGTTTATTTAGCGGAACTGTTTTTGTCCATGCTCCTAATTCGTCAAAGGAACGGCATCGATTTTTGGTGGCTGTTTTTTTGTGCTCCCCGCAAAGGCACCGGTTTATTTTTCTATGCTAATAGTGCCGTTGTCATTGATAAGATGTTACTTAAGTTATTAGTCGTGTAATAATGGTTGTTATCGAAATATATACCTTAGTGCTAAATATGGCACCTGTGATTCATGACAGTCATACATTCGGCAATAATACACTCGCTGTCACATGATTTACTGTTTCCACAAACACACAAATATAATAATAGAATAATCTAGATTCGAAACTAAAATAACTAAAGGTGCATCAAATGTACCCGAAACAAATATAATCTGAAGCATTTTGAGTGCGTCAGAATTGATGAACAATCCGGGAATTCTAATGATGTGAAGTAAGGAGATCTGAAGACTTTATTATCGCTTACCTGTATAACACATCATTAGCCGTTTATTTCTGTCCCGACACATATAATGTTTGCGTTTGACTCAATCATTTATTCAGCGGTGTGTCGGGCTTTGGCGACATCTCACGGGAGGCCAGGACACACGATTTATTATCCCCACTCGGCGAATAGAGGGCCACGAATTAATTAATCAAGCCTAGCTGTCACTCAGTGCACAATCGCGGACTATACTTAGCTCATATCCCGAACGCACGCTTCCTTTTCCTGTCGACACCGCGACGTACCATTAATTGAAATAATTGGCGGGCTTGGAGATTTTATTTTTTCGCGTTGACAACACCGCTTGGCGGTTTGCATTAATTTTAATTAACTATGCTTGTGTGGCACTTATTTTTACGCCATTTCTTGGTATTTCGATGAAAAATTACGTTATTCAGTTATAAACGAAAGTTATTTTTGAAAAGGTGTTGACTTTTGCTGTCGTACTTTATAATGACATATTTATTTATCAACGTTAAAGTCGAGTTGTTCGACCTAAAAACATGTTTGCTTTATTTTTTATACAAGGAAAATATACAATATGTTAGTATAATTTTTCCCTTATATTAGCATGTCTTATCAGAAAATGGAAACCATAGTTATATTCTATGTAATATTTGAACTCGTGAATAAGTTTATTGCATAACATAGCGCGTTAGAATATTTATTTGGCTTCATTTCAAATGCAGATGTATTCTGTAGAGGAACGAACTTTTGTTTACATAAAAAGTCAATATAATTTTGTTCTATCAATTTGGATCAAACAGCAAAAAATATCTGGATTAATGTATCGAAATGTTTTATTACAAATGACTAATGAAGTAGTATTTTATTGGAATTGCCGAATCGCTACTCAATTGAAGATTCCCTCGAACAAAAAATACAGGTTTATTAGAAAACTCGGTTTTTGACTTTTCTTAAACAATGTGTTGAACTTAAGTCACATATTAGCCAACCTAACGGTTATTAATATCATTTCATTACATTCTATATTTTGACGTTAGTTTTTTTGCTGACGTAACCCACTTGTGGCACAAAGAGGTGTAACACACTGTTGTCGGCAGGTGGAACGCACCACGCTACCTGGTCGCGTGCTAGCCACAATGGTAGGTGGGCTATGTGGGCATCCACCCTATCTCATCTATTGCTCTAGACGTATTAGAAAAAAAAACATTCACACGTTTTTAACGTGACTTGTTAGCTCAACGTTTGATAAGCCTACTTTTATTGTGTCCGTATAATTTGTTCAAAATAACGATAAAGTTTAATCATTGGACAATCCGGTAAATTTGCAGCATTCATCATGACTTTCAAGTATAGCTAATTAGCAAGTTAAACAAAACGTAATGTCCGACCGAAGCTTCGGCTTCGGCCACCTTCGGCTTCGACCAACATTGGCCGAATTTTTGGCCAAAGCCGAAGGTGTCTAGCTAGCGCCGAAATTAAACAACTGTCGAATGCGGGAGATCGCGGGAAAATAATGCGGGAAGCAGGGGCGCACAGCCACACATATAGTAAATATTATTATTTTTGTCATAGTAACAATCAAGGTTCCGTAAACTTTTATTTTTGAAAGTTGAACAATAGTACATTGTTACCCCAGGGGTGAAAGTAGCTTATTTAGTCTCGAGACGGGCACCCAAGCCAAGTCTTTAACCCGAAGTAAACACTGTGCTTTTCATTACGAATACAAGGAAAATAAAAATAAAAACACGAAACAACTCGTAAAAATATGAAGATTAGATTGCCGCTTTCCCGCCTATTTTTTTTTTCTGTGGCCGGCTATTCAGCCTTTATTGTTCACTTTGCCAAAATATATGTTATTTTAAAGAAATATTTTTAACTAAATTATAATTAAGTTATTAAAAAATATATATTCTTAAATGAATACTGAATTTTATGTTATTTCAATTTTACATCGCGCTGTAATTTAGAGGCTGTAAAGAAGTCGGAACATGGTTCAATAGAAATGTGAAAATAGAACTAGTTTTTTTTTAATAATTTGACAGCTGTCCGTTGAAAGCGATTCTCCCTAGGCCTGAAAAATGTTACTTTCGACCCGCTCCTCAGGCAACTTCAGACCTATTTTCCGAGTAGGAGTAATGAAAAAATCATTTTAGTATTCATTTCTAGCCAATGTTGAACTGAATTTCTTAGAATTGTTAAACTTACGGCTTCGACTTCGGCCTTCGGTCGTCGGACAATAGCAAAATGAGATAAATACGATATGTTCATCTTCAATCCATTAATTTTGAAAATACATAGCTAGAAAATCCGATATTTCTATTGTTTTTATACATGTTTATTTATGTGACCCTGTACTTACATGGTTCCTAGTGTTTTCGCTTTACTGTTAACTTATATTACGTAGGCATTAACCTACATACCTATCCCTTTTGTATTTTTAATGCGAACCTGCATATCAAATTGATACTTTTCATATGTTCAGATATTTTGATTATCCGACACGAACGGCCTTTTGTTGAACATTTTAATTTGCATACAAATAAAATGGCTGACTCGACAAAAGAACCATTGTCACTGTTCTTTATACAGAAATCGAACTTGATCCTTTATCTCTCATTTATATTCAACATATCTGTCGTAAATAATCGTATTGACATTCAATATTTATAAAGGAAAGGTTGCGTGGCGTGGGTTCGCGTCGGCTGCCCCTCACACCGACGCGTAACGCCCTGAAGCGATTCTATTATTGCTACTATCTGTGATCACGGATACATTTTAGTCTGTATTTTGCTCTGTTAATCCTAGCTAATTCGTTAAATGTCAGTGTGTATGTGGGTTCGTTTAACTCTTGATAACTCAGCAGCTTATTGACAAATGGAATCAAATTGTGTTTAATTCCTGTTTGGAATCTTTGAACCACATTTTTAAACATTATAAATAGAGAAAATGTGTAACATTCACAATACAAACTGAGCACGTCCTATTAAAGAAAACTGTGTACTTTCCTTCCAACTGCTTAACGCAACACAGTGTGAGGTGGCGACCTCATGTGTAACTAGTTACAATAGAGTTGCATTATTCCAATAATATTCCTGTATATCAGAGGGAGCATCTGTATTCGCATCTCAGAATGTCTACTCGGAATATCGGGGAATTACAATATTAGTGTCATTTGATACTAATGATAAAAGGCACGGTTTTCTGTTGTTTAATTCATATAAATATACAGGGTAAAATTTTAGAATGCCACCTGGAGGGAAAGTACTCGAAATACTGGAGATAGCAAATTTTACTCAAAGGAGAAGGCTTTATTTTATCGGGTAAAGCTCGACAAAATTATCATTCTCTTACCTTTTTGACATCAATCGATAGGATCAATCATTTGGAACAAATCTCTCTAAGAAACAATGAAAGGAAAACCATGAATAAAAGTTATTTATCTTGTTGAATTTATCCCATTGAATGTATAACTGTTCTTTAGATTTAATGGTTTTCCTTTAATTTAATTTATCATGTTTAATAGAGAGATTTGATTCATGTGGTTGGCCCTATATGCAGTGTGTTATTTTTTCGAACTTTAGTCGGATCGATTCCCGAGTGTAGCAAGTGTATTTTTTTTAATCTGTGAATGCAGATTTGTTTCTTTTTAAAAATAAAGAAATGTTTCCTTTGAGTAAAATTTGCTATCTCCAGTATTTCGAGTACTTTTCCTCCAGGTGGCATTGAAATAATCCACCCTATATACCTATTACGGTATTTATATTAGAGTATCATCCCCAATTCACCATCTAGTGTTGGTGAATTAGTGTTTAAGAGTGGTCTCTTACAGAGGTACAGTCAGATACAAGTGTAATTATATCAACAGTTGAATTATATTAAAAACAGATCCAAAGAATAGAAAATTATACCAGTACGCGAGCTTGGAAAATTCCACACGAACTTTTATCGAAGAAAAGTTGAAAAGTAAATTCCATTGATAAATATTTTGGTATAACATTCCGGATGTTCTCAATTATTATTTTTAATTCACTCTATATTGACATTTGCTTTGCTGTAAAACCGTGGATCAGTTGTAAAATAACACAAGTGTGCACTATGGTCTGTTTACAGCACTATGTAGTATTCTATTACGTGTTTGCATATTAATCACGTCAAAATGTCTATGAACCGCAGAATGAAAGGAAATTACTTTTCTATGTTTTTTATCGATATGGCGTGTACAAATATTAAGATGTACTATTTGATTTTGTAAAATAACAAGTCCAATGTTTACTTTTAATACGTGTGCAATCCATAATCCACAATCATTTGTTGAATGGCTTATAGTTTTTGCAGGATTTTTCTAAATTGTGTTTATTGAAAATGATTGATGGCAATGTCAATGAATTAAAGGGGTAAAGTGATTGACATTATTTTAGTATATGTGTGGGACTGGGAGCAATGAATGTGAGTATTTAAAACGACCATCAAACATTATAACGGTAAATGATCACTATCGACAAACATTTCAATACTAAGTAGTTCTATGATATTATAGTTTTTGGCTCCTGTATAAATCAATCGGCATTATCAGTAGATTATATCAACATTTTAATCTGTACGTTACTTTGCTATTATAATTATCTGCTTAAACTAGATGTATTGCGTTATTAAAATGATTACTCTGTATAATAAAATGAATCCATTCTTCTTTGTTAATGTTTCTTTCTGCGTCATTTATCTGTTACTTGTGAAGTTTATGGAGCCTTGACTGTTTCATAGTTTTAGAATCAAATATCTTGTTGTTTGATTAACTCTTTAATCTTTTATATGCGTTATTTGTGTAGTAATTTAAAGCATTTGATACATTCTTTGTTTTTCTTTGCTCCAGATTGCTGGTCTGGCAGTAAAAGAAAGGAATGGATTCTCGCTCAATGTATGTTGTTGATTTTTTTATATAACGTTATTTTTATCGAAATACGAGTACCTAAGTACCAATATTAATCGCTTAGTAATTTGAATTTCCAAGCTGACACAACCCGTAGCAATTCTGAGCAAAACCTTATCGGTTACTATAATATTTTTCTATAAACTATTAAATTATAGGTACTATTATCTACGATTCACTATTATTTATAACTTAAAATTCTGTAGAATACTGAAATGACATTTATTGTTGTCATCATAGAGTTTGTTTTGGAATGCTGTTCATATGTTCTTATGATGTTTTGCTAGGTCAGTTCGGTGACGCCGGCAACTGCGCGGGCGCCCGCATATTCGTACTTAACAGAAACAATTTATTCCATAATACCTTCCCTATTGGTTAAAATAGCATTCCTATTAATATCATTGATTAACAATTCATGTTGGTTAACGGTTTTGTGGTTTATAACGAACTAGCTGTTGCCCGCGACTTCGTTCGCGTAAAAATATTGATGGGTCATGTGTGAGACTGCATCGTTGTTCGAGTTGTCGCAAGCGCTACTGAGCATGAGGTCCTGGGTTCGATTTGCGGGACGGGCAAAGTGTTATTGTATTATTTATGCCCGGTTGATGGGATTTAGCTAAATGTGCGAAATGTGGGTGTAGGATTAGATACACCTCTACCTAACAATGGCGCAGGGTGAAAATAGTGTCAGGGGTAGCCGTAGAAAAAAAGGAAAACTGTTTTTTTTGCTTCTGTTAACTTTTTCCCCGTGTTAATTTTTACCTCATTTTCACTACCAGCGACACAAAAAACCACGGAAACGACACCCATGATTAAAAATCCAAAAACTTTCGTCGGCGCCATTTTTGATTTTTATTTTGACTTCATCTTCATTCATTAAAAGTAAGATCAGAAATGCAGAAGAGAAAAAAAAACAGAAATCTACAAAATAAAAAAATCTAGTTGGTATCAAATACGATATCGACAATTACTCATTCTATCTCGTTCTACTATACATAATTTATTTATTTTATTTATTTATGTAAACAACACATACAACTATTATTACAGGTTTAGGTACCTAATACAATAAAGCAGTTATATTCAAAGTGAAATTATTTATGTTTTGAATAAATTAATTAATTTGACAAACTAAAGTAATTGCGCAAAATGCGGCCCGTGTGAATTCGCTGTGTACAATTGAAGCAATCAATCTGTTGTGACACCATATTGAGTGCACGCAGCGCGCGCGTCAGCGGCGCGTGCTGCAGCAAGTTGGTGCGCGTGCTGCAGCAAGTTGGTGCGAGCGGGCGGCACCCACAGGAGCGGCGGCTGCCATACTTTCTTTTTCTACTCCTGCCGTAAGTCCATAATCTTCGGCTTACCTAGGTCCCTACAAAACGGTAAGTACTGCCAGCCGCGAAGTCACGTGAGCTATTAACTTGTGTAGGTACGGCCTATACTATTAACTTGCACTGCTGCAAAAGGTCTCTCCTGCTGCTGTTATTCGTGAACGAATGAACAACTACAATGCAAAACTTCATCCCCCCTTTTACCCCTTTGTGGGTTGAAATAAAAAAAACTAACGACTTACTAACTGATACTTTTTGGTGACTCAAAAAAACAAAAACTTTAATTAAAAACAAAATGTTGCTCTTTTTTCACCCCTCAAGGGTTGAAATTTAATGAAGCCGTTGCGTCAGCTTCCAATCATAAGCCAAATTTTGTACTTTTTACGTCGAAAATTAAGGATTTTTCACATACAATTTCATCCCCTTTATAAGGCTTCGGGGTTGAGTTATCAAAAACGCTGAAACACGCATAAATTAATTTTCAATCGTCAGCCTAAACACAAAATTAGAAGATCCTAACTTTAAAACTGACGGACTTTCATATAAGCTTCCATCCCCTATTTTTTTACCCTTGGGGGTAGAATTGATCAAAATCCTTTCTTAGCGGATGCCTACGTCATAACATCTACCTGCATGCCAAATTTCAGCCCGATCCGTCCAGTGGTTCGGGCTGTGCGTTGATAGATCACTATGTCAGTCAGTCAGTCAGTCACCTTTGAATTATATATATTTAGATTATTGATTTTATCGATTGGTTGCGATGAGTCTTGGTATATGAGTATTGTTTGACAAATAATCAAATTATTAAGTTTCTGTACTATGAATATTCTTTAAGATAGGTAACTGTATCTTTTCTTATCTCTAACATAATTTCATAGTTCGATGGTATGTCTGAATACATGTAGCACCAACATTTCCGCCTCATCTAATGAAGTCGGCACCTCCGCCGTTTAATCACAATTCATTGATCGTGTATGTTTGTCTGTCATTACATAGCGTCACATTTGCATGCACATAAGCACATTAGATGATAGAGCGGCGACACACCGACCACATTTTATTCAAATCTAGCCGAGGAGAAATCGCGAAGATACATTTACTAAGACGTTTCCACAAGCTTTCTTTTTGCATTTATTCAAATTAACTACCACCTCTATTATAACTTGTCTTGTTTATATAGAATCTTGATTCATTAATACTGTATTCCAATCGAACTCTGTAGTTGCTTTTAATTTTAAATTATTGCCAATTTTATACCATGTTTATTAGACATCAATGGTTTTAATTTATTTGTAAGCACAAGATCTCGCTTCAAGGGTTAAACAGTGATTATTCAATTGTTTTATATGCTCTGACGTCACTAATTAACATGTTGGTCACTCATAATTTTATGTTTTATATGTTATACCTTTTGTTAGCATATTATTAAGGTGTAATAGCTATAAAACATCAGGGTTTGGTACTAAAATTCAGGCTTTACATTGTAACAAATTGTTCTAATGTAATTAAGAGTAGCATCTCATCGATATTTCTGAGAAATCGATGATTCTGTTTCATATTTCTATGATACATCTAGTTTGTAGTTAGTCATACAAAATTATGTCTGATACGCAAATATAAGATTGCAAATATTCGCACCGTAACGGATCATAAATGTCGCCAGCTAAAGAAATAAACACCTTGACTCATTCAATTTAACTGTTAAGGAAGTAATATTTCACACAATTATGTTAAATAAACACGAGAAAAACAACGTCACGCTGACATTTGCAAAAGGGATGGTTAGGAAAGTTCAAAACCATTCGCGATGACATGGCAACACCTGAAAGTGCATCAAGTCTCCGGAATTGACTAGTGTATTGTTTTTCCTATTGTGAAAGCCAAATAATACTGCCGGCTTCCTGGACTACTATTTGGGACGCGTGGATAAATATGACAGGTAAACCGAAAATGGGAAAAGTATTTGATGATGATCAGAGATTGCTACAGAAATGTTGTTGTTCAGGAATGTTTGCAAATTTTCACCATTACTCTCAGAATCTCTGCTGTAACACCTGACTTGGACGATAACAAAGTAAGATATAGAAACTAGCATTCATTTTGACTGATGCACAAATTGCAGTGCACACAAGAATATTGATGATTCAAAGCTTAAAGCTGTTTATTTTACAAGACCTAATGCGTTGGGAGAGCAAACAAAGGTCGATAAACGTACATACGACACGAATACCGATGCATTAACATTGCTTATTAAAGGCCTTTCTCTAACCGGAGCTGATGTTATTTTAATAGAACATTTTTGTTGGTAATAAGTGGTGGATCGAGGGTTTAGCTACGCTAGCCCAGGTTGGTCTGTGGATGGGTAACCATTGATCACATATCTAGACCCCTCCGTACATCAGAAAGCACGTCCTAGCTGTCATTTGTATAGATCTTTGACTGTAGTTACGAGTAGTAAATTGCCCGAAATTCTGACAACCTGTTTTACCAGGATATCGTTTTTCCGGAAACTTCATTGTGGACGTCAGATAGGTAGTCGATTCATCTATACTAATATTGTAAAGAGGTAAAAATTGATTGTAAGTTTGTATGTAGGGCGCAATCTTCGGAACTACTGATTCGATTCCGATTTTTTTTCACTTATGGGGAGCTACATTATTTCTGACTGTCATAAGTTAAATGTTCCCTTGGGTTAATTTCCGTAAAAGCGAGTGTTAAATATTTTTAGGAGCCGACCCTCAAAAGCTAAAAGCCTAGTTGATGATGTTCGTTAGTAATAACAAACATAGCGTTATGTAAGGCGACACCGCGCGTATCACTGCACCGGTGGGTCTTCGCGAAGTCATACGAACATTATAATCGCGTTCCGATATTGCGATCAGTGCACGCCTGTCCTTAATTAAAAAGTCGCGCGTGCATACGACTTTACTCGTCTACTGTGAAGGAATTGTCTTTGCTTGTAGATGAGAATTTTCCTACTGCGGTCTCTTTTCCTATTGCGGACTTTTTTTCCTATTGCAGACTCTTTTCTCTTTTTGCGGTCTCTTTTCCTATTACGGACTATTTTCTTATTACAGGCTCTTTTCTCTTTTTGCGGTCTATTTTCCTATTGCGGATTTTTTTCCTTTGTGTATACTTGGACACTTTTGGATTTGATGGCATTTTCTCTTATCAATCTGTTGGTTAAAGAAAACAAAAATAAAAATGTAGCCAAAATGTCTTTGTATGAAGGTTCTTCCGTTATGTTCTTAGACCGATGAATATACCAATTTAGTGGAAGGAAAAACTTTCTTCCATCTTGTTCTACCTACGTGTCGATGAAAGTTCAAAATGAGTCGGCCCGAAATCTACCCGAAATTTCTCTCTCAGTAGAGTCTATCAGCTCCTGTGATGTGCAAAACTGCAGGTCAGGCACGACACAAATCAAGTTTACCAACGTTTGTGGGGCAGCATATTACACTCCAGGGCAGATTCATCTATGAATATCCACCTGAACAGGTTTTTCTTATTTCGGCCGTTTTTTCCCATATTATTAACGAAGTATCAGTATGCTGTTGACCATTTGTCAGTTTCCGACCACACACCTAAAAATACCATTATGATAAACAACAACAATAAAAAACTAGAAGTAATTAACGTACTTTAAACTGAACTAACACTATAAACTGAAGTGAAGCGAAAGAAGAAACGTTACTAACTCACTAATGACGTTTTACATGGCTGATAGCCAATATTAAGGTAAAAAGTAATGGCGAAGATGCACGATCGCATTGTAGGGGGCGGGGTGGGGATGATTGATACAGCCGCATGCGCGCGCGCAGCTCAAGCGGTCACGACGCGCAAGTAATCGTTCCTTTTAAATATTTTCATAATTTTCTCCTTGTTGAGAGTTTACAATGAGTTTCGCAGCTTTGGCGAGGTTGTGACGGTTTGATTGGGTTATATGTTAAGTTTATTGATTCATGATAACATTTCATCTGTAAGCGAAGTAGACACAATAGTTTAATAGTCATGCAGATTCGGTGGGGCTTAAAAAGATTAATAGTAATTAATGCTCACTTCACTACCAAACACTTCACTATTTGAAATATCGTCCTATTACTTTCAATCCTTTGGTGAATCAATCTTTGGTGGTCAATTTCCCGAATTTACATACTTCGTAGGCTTTGTTGATTTCTTTCATAGGTGTTTCTGGTTCTGCAAAAAAAAGAAATTGTTACAGAGGAGAATTAATATACAATAGATATGAAGACAGTATCAAAAAATTGCAAATTTATTACGCTAAAAAAAAAGTAAGTTATGGATGGTGCAATCTTATAAATCCTATTGTCCACTGCTTAACATAATTATTTAAACTCCATAAAACGACCTCTCTGTGTCTGACTGAATGTGAACCAGTAATTCAAAAGAGGTAGAAGGCATTTATTTTCCTAGTCAGATTTATTCAATCACTTCCCTTGGCGTGTCAAGTTTATAAAGTAACTCGATGCTTCTTACAAGGTAGGTCGTCTTATCGATTGGTGCAATATGATAGTGATACGAACATTCAACAATCAATACTCCTTGGTCTGTTACCGTTAGTCTCCTAGCCCTGATTTAGGAAGTGATACATTTTATTTACGATGTTTTTGTGACTTGTAGGAGCTAGAATTCGAATGATAGTGTAGAATAAAAAGGAGAGTGTTCATTGCGATTCCCCTTAAACTTAATAGGGAAGATTTATAAAACAATGGTAAGATCTGGGCCCCAATAGTAATAATTCATTGATTTCATAATTGTTGATAAATGACAATAGGATCTCCATTGCCATTTTGCTAAAAGTTCGTAATCTGCTAAATTCATTATAGTGGTTCAATCAATGGTCTCGCAATTGTGTTAGAATGACATTGTTGTGTTGCCATTATTATAAAACCTGTTAATAGAAATGATTAGGTATCGAAAATATACTAAAAAAATAAACAGTTATCTATGCATGACTTCATTTATATGGATTTTTACTAATTATTTCTTTGTGATAAAAGCAATCTGCAGTAGTAAGAAGTTCGTAAATAGCAAAAAACAAAGTTATGTGTAACGCGGATAAATGTGAAACTATACAACTCAATAATATTTTATCTGTTTAGCTGTCATAGTCAAATGTGACATTACTATTCACTGACGTTTTGTTTGTTTTATTTCTAGCGGCCGGTGTTTTTGCTTCCAAGTGTTTTAAATAATCTTTATTAAACAAGGCTATATTTATTGCAATACAAAATGGCGGTAATTGAGCAAATTTGGGCTCTAATTCTCAAAGGAACTGTCAAAATGTTGGCAGATTACCGCGTAAGTCAGTCATTCATTTGTCGTTATGTACGAGATTACTATTTTAAGCCATTTCTTTCAATTCAGTGTCAGTGGTTGACTATTGGAAAGTCAAAATGACGCCGTTATATTAGTAGATCACCAAACTTGTCAAAATGAACAATTATGAGATCATTATAGACCATTGTGACACTATTGCAATAGCAGAATTAGAACCCTGATAGGACTATAATGACTATACACCTAGCCAGCATAAGATAAAAAATTAAAGTAACCGTCATTATCTATACTAATATTATAAAGCAGAAGAGTTTGTTTGTTTGTATGTTTGTTTGGTTGAACGCGCTAATCTCAGGAATTACTGGTTCAAATTGAAAAGTTATTTTTGTGTTGAATAGTCCATTTATCGATGAAGGCTTTAGGCTATATAACATTACGCTATGAATAATAGGAGCGGAGCAGCAATGAAACATGTTACAAAATCGAGTGAAATTTTATTCCCTTTGTGAGCTTTTTCTATCTTGTGACGCAGACGAAGTTGGGTGGGCCAGCTAGTTATTCATAATAGTATTAAAACCCTTATTTATAATACAATTGTGGAAGGTTTTGATACCATACCTTGCAGATTAGATCGCATTACCCTGCGTAGGGCTTCCCAAGACTTCTTGCTTGAAATACGATAGGCTCGGATTGTAATCAATAATATAATTAATAAACTTAATGCCACAGACACGGAACTGTTTTGCTGTGGTTTATGACGGATTTATGATAGGTACCAAGGTTTTTAGGCGTTAAGTAAATATTTTCGAAGCAGTTTTTAAAAATTAACTAACCTTTACCACTTTTATTACTACTAGTAGTAGTAAATTTGTCATTTTCAATCATCATCTCCAGCACGTAATTTTGTAAACGTTCTTTTTCATGATCATCATCATTTTAGTCTATGGACAGTTATAAAACAACACAATTTCTTTGTGTTTATGACGAAGCGAAATTTGAATTTCGTAATTAATGTGCATTTTTTAAATTAAAAAAGTCGTAAAAAAGGTGTAATAATTAAATAACATTACAGAAAATAATAACTGGCCAAAATCTGCACAAAAATCATTTCGACGACATTAAACGCCAAAAAGAAAAAAAAAACATTAATTCTTAAATTGCTCTAATGCCGTCTGAACGTTTTTTAATGAAAAGTGGCCAGTAGTGTTACGATAAAAGTGCGAGGAGGTTGAATTTAGCATTAACCTAATTTTATTGAGTTTTTAAAGAGTGTGATCAATGGTGTTTTTTCCTTTATTCAGGCATGAATGGCAATGTCACGAGGATGTGTTGGTAAACATTAGTGCAATTATTAACTACATATTTGTGTTCAAAACTGACTTCCATTGTAGGTTGTTGTTTTATAAGTTTATTTTTTAGGGGCGATCATTGTATTAAGGCGATCAGACGAGCTAAATTAGCTACTCTATTTGGGGTGGTCCAAACTTCGTTTTGAAATGCTGTTAAAATAAAGTTCTAATCAGCTTACGTCAGTCACTGTGGGCCAAATAGCGCGAAATGAGAGGTTTTATCGATTTACAAAAAAAAAAAGTACTGATCGGATTAAAAAACTAAAACACTATCATTCTAATATATTGCTTGAAGAATTATTTGCCAAAAAATCTGAATGATCGCGTGCATTTTAGTATGTTTTTTTTTGTTTGAAAGATATTTTTAGAGAAGTTCGTGATTGTTTTTATCGAGTCTAATTGATTGTATTATGTTTTCAAAACTCTATCATGCTAGCATATATCCTGAAGAATATTATATATTTTTCTGGTCTTGTTTATAGCAGTGAATCATCATCATCTCATGTAATCGCCTTACGATGAAATAATCATTATTTAATACAACGTAACACTGGCCAATACTTCCAGAAAAACATTACGTTGACATTAAAAGCAAAGAAAATAAAATAACTTTTTTTTTTTAATTTGTGACCAGTAATCGTGAATTTACGAGAAGGTTAACTAAGGCATACTGTAAAGAGTTTGTAATAGTTGTGTTATTTCGTTTTAGTTACTAAGAAGGTAAACTACACCTCAATACCCAAATATTTCGTATTCCATTGCTAATGAAAGTCTTATTTCCCCGCCATGATTACGCGTGCGTGCGGCGTCATTCAATTGTCGTTGCCCACATAAACTACCTACTCACTAAAGAAGCTTCCTTCGCATCAAATTAGGCGCTTTAATTATTTACTAGCACTAAAACGTACTGTTAGCACTTACAAAATATAACTTGACCTACCCTCACCCTCTTTTTACTACCGGGGCAAAGAGGCGGAGGGGAAAATAAAAGGCTCTTCAAGGATCAAATTAGGATAGTCTTTTCGGACACTAAAACGTTGGAGGAAATAAAAGTGATGCGAGGAACAGACCGCTCAGGCAGGTGTATTTTTCCTTTGGGGATAAATAATTCTTTCTTTAATTTTGTATAAGTGCCTACACGGGTCTTACTTATGTCTTCATATTTGAAGTTGAGTTGAAAATACGACGAACAGTAATTGTTGGTAGTACAAGATAATTAGTTTGAGCATTAATATCGAATTATCTAAAATGGAAGTTTTCCATTTCATTAGTAAAGCTTTTAGAGATAAAAGTCCATTATTTATTTCGTCCGACCATCTGAATGTCGCAGGCAAGTAAGACTCTTGTGTCAATCGTACATACCATCTTTAGAACGCTTGTCATTAAAATAATTATGATTTGAGTTAATCTCGCACATATCCTACGCATCAAGATTTGCGTCATTCATTATTTACGCTCCGTGTGCGACTTTACAACATAACATTCGAGTGCGCAAGTTTATACGTTACACAAAAGAATTTAACAAGTCGTATAAGAATATGTTTGCATTTAACGATTGATATTACCGGATACCCTAGATTTGCCAACGCCATCTTCGTAAGTTGGCCTTAAGCTCAAAAGCCGTAGGTTTTATGTGTTCTATTCAGCTGTGGCTAACAGCAATTCATGTTTGACAATTTTACGAGCGCGACGATTCACCAATGGCGTCCACTTATAACTGCCGGTTACGCTCAATAAAATGATCATTTATTGCGCGTACGGCGAGTTAGTTTTATTGGGAAAATGTACTAACATTTTTGTTGCGCTACAAGGAAATTTATTTGTAAACACATTCGCTGTGTACGTAAAATGACGAGATTTATTGATAAACTGTTGCAAAATATTGTAAGCTGTGTAGGTGGACATTTGGATTGCAAACTTTTTGGAGTTCATCATTCTAATTTCGAAAAAGCTTGTGCTCTAGTTAGGTAGGTACCTATGTGGTGGAAATTTCCGAGCATTTCATTCGAACTTTTTTTTTCTATTTAATTTGTGAATGTATTTCAGCTACCTATATAAGGTATTATTATTTGTATTAGTATTTGTTCAACGCGTCATTATCTAATAAGTCCATCAGTAACAGCATTATGCATTTGAGGGCATTTTTTAATAAGAGAAGTTGAATAATTCGGGGTACAAAAAGTAGTAGATTAAGGCTTTCAATTAAATGCTGTTATGAGAACACACACTTATCCATACCAAACTACTTATAGATACAATATAACCATTATCACATGACGTATATTCATCAAATGAATAACTAATAGAATTGTGTGACCGTGTTTGTCGACATCGATGCACAAGTATGGCCATGTTGGCACACTCGGTATCGTGGCATGCTGTTTACACAAACACCACAAAGGTGCCGCCCCACACCGAAATGTAAAGAGACCATAGAAGAGGGAATGACTGGAGGAGCAGTCTTCCAAAAGTTAAATAGTTTCAAATTCCGAAGCCAAATCCAAATAGATTCCAATCCCTTACCGTCTAAAAACGCCAATGGAATCAGGCGTTACTTTGCAGAAAGTAGGTAGTATGTATTTTTGCATTTGACTGCCCCGTTGATGGGTCTTGGGTTAGAATCCCGGGTCGAGCAAAGTGTCAATAGGTACACCTTACCTTACCCTTCGGAGATAACGGACGTGAAGTATGCATTGTTTTGCTATTTTTGCATAACTCAAAGACTAAACTAACTAACTGGTTTTTCAAAAATATGTACTAAAAATGTATTTTGACATAGAAATGTACGGAATTCTTTATGCACAAGTCCGATTCTCACTTGTCTAGTTTCATTAAATTTGGTTGCTACGTAAGCTGCGAACGCACAGTAATCCTTAGCACATAGTATACTGGTCTCCACCACATTTTCTTTGTCAAAAGAATTTTTTGTTTTTTGTAGTATGTCATGTTTTGCTGACAGGATGAGAAAATTAGATGCTACTTAGTACATTTCCATACTAACAAGCGCCGGTTTTTGGTTCAGGTGATAATACTGCCACACTAATAAAATAAAACTGAATAACTCAGCACAAATCTCAGAGTTGCTCTAAATATGCTATGGCTATAGATAGGAAAATCACAAAAAAACTCTTAGAAGCTAGATTTGACATTTTTATTTTGAGTTTACCTTATTTATGTTTCAAGGTGAATAGTGCAAAAAAAAGTCCCGGCTTAATAATACACGATAGTTAAAAGATAAATAGCTCGAGGCTAATTAATAACAGCCGCGCGGGTTGATCTTTAGGTTAAGCCGTGCTTGCCTAGGTTGGTCTGAGGATGGGTGGGATGGGACCACCCATTACTTACCGAGTTTCATCCGTGCCTCGAAAAGCACGTTAAGAAGTTGGTCCCGGCTGTCATTTGTAGGTAGATTTTTAACAGCCGTGATTCGTAGTCTGTGACGTTAAAGTCTGACAACCAGACTTACCTCTCTAAGATCCATGTTCACCAAGAAGATAACAGTCTGATTATCTAAAAACAGCTGTCAATGTGACATGTTTCCATACATAAATGTGTTTTAAACAGCTGTTTTTAGATAATCGTCCGTCATGTTTTTGGTGAACATGGACCTTAGTATCATAAATATTACCCAGTAATAACTGGGTTATGGAGGACAGATAGGCAGTCGCTCCATGTAAAATACTGGTATTCCGCTGCATCTGGTTAAACTGAAAGCCGACCCCATCAAAGTTATAGGAACAGGCTAGGCAGATGACGAGTTAAAAGTAAAATACCCACACAATATTAGACAAAAATATACCAACCTACACGCACATTACAATTTCATCATTCATTCACAAGTTTTTTGAAATGTCAATAAGCAAACAATTTCACTTAATTTTGCCTCATTACAAACATTGAATGATAAGCAGTTAACACAATAGACAAAAATCTCTTTTTGTTTCAACCTCCATTGTGAAATCCATCTCAGATAGTTCTTCGAAGGGTGTGGGGTATTTCCCTTACGTCACTAAGATGTCCTGTATACATCGCTCAACCAATCTTGATCTTTGACACATTTATACTATGATTGCTTATGGTAATTATGTTTATAGTAATTTATAGCGACGTAGTAAATGGTAATATTCTATTGTTGAATAAAATGCATAAAGTGCTCTGAGAAGCTCTAGCGTTCATGCATGTAACACTTAATAAAACTCAACATTAGAGACACACATACACATAAAAAGGGTGTAAAAAACCTCTTGACGAAGCCGAAAGGCACTTGTTCTCTCCATCATTGCGATAATTTTTTTTTGTGGTATATTGGGGTTGTGGGTCAAAGTTAAAACTTTTTGGGAAGTTTTTTTAAATACAAGTTTTTATTGTAAGATTTTAACTTTAAACGCCTCACGATACCTGTACTATTAAAATGTACAATGCATCAGTTAAGTACGTTACTTCGAGTTCTAATACAAAACATGATTTTGCACCCCAAAAAAGTCGTTACCCGGCAATAATTATTTGCGTAAAGTTACTTAGTTTGATGTACAGAATGCTTGGTTGACGGCTTCCTGATGAGTTTGTTTACACCCTGTGTATTACATGCGACTTAAAATCTTCGAATTATGCCTATTAAATTCAGCAAATAATAAAATATGCAAAAAAATAAAACCGACTTAAAAAAAAAAAACAAAAAAGTGAAAAATAACTTTAGCTTCTGAAGTCGGTGACCTTTGTTTCATTGCTTTAGTTTTTTTGTCAGCGACTTCAGAAGCTAAAGTTATTTTTCACTTTTTTGTTTTTTTTTTTAAAACGGTTTTATTTTTTGCAAATAAGTTTTTATTTTTCACTTTTTAGTGGTTCACATGTGCTTGATATACATGGAAAGTGCATACCGTTACAATTACAACAAGCCCAAACACGACTAGGGTACATTGCTTCATTATGGAGTTCCGTGACTCTTGGCTTCATCATCAGATCTGATGGTAGAATGGTTCTTATCAAACGCAAATGCTTCACTTGTTGTAGAAAATACCAAAATCGCAACACGTTTTCATATAAAATTTGAAGAGTTCCCTCGATTTCGCCAAGATTTCATCATCAGATCCCGACTTGGTGGCTATGGGACCATTTGGAAAGAATATCCTTTCCAACAAAAAAAGAATTTTCCAAATCGGTTGGCAAGCGACGGAGTTATGCCCGAACAAACATAAAAAAAAAAAAAAAAAAAAAAAAATAGAAACATCCGAATTGAGAACCTCCTCCTTTTTTAGAAGTCGGTTAAAAAAGATTTAAATAAGCATCACAAACTAGTGTTTTAAATTATTTCTACATAATTGACGTGGTATTATTACTTGGATCTTGGAAACCGGGTCCTGTTCCAAATTATCAGTAGTACCTTTACGCTCGTACGTTAAGCTGTTGGTACCGGTTGTCATTTGTAGATCTTTGACAGTCGCTGCAGGTAGTCAGTGACCCAAAAAGTCTGACAACCAGTCTTACCAAGAGGTATTGTATTACCACCTCCATGTAAAATACTGGTAAGTATTCAGCAGCATCCGGTTAGATTGGAAGCCGACTTGGGGTCGGCTTCCAGTCCAGTCCATAGTTGGGAAAAGTCTAGACAGATGATGATGATGATGATGTCTCACTTCTGGCATATTTTGAAGTTGGTTTTTTTTTTGCAAAAAAGTTTTTATTTTTCATTTTATAATACATTTCCTTACCCATTCACGTGAGTACCAGCGTGATGTTATGTAATGAACTGGTGTAAACAATATTCAGAAATAATATTTCAGCAATCCCAGTCCATTTGCTATCATTTATTGAGGAGTTCCGCTGCCTCTCTCCAAAGTTCTTTATCAGATCTTCACCAAATTGAAATGGAACCACTTTAAGAAGAGTACTTACTCTTCCAAAAACTACCCAAATCGCGTCAAGTGTGCCTATATAACTTGAAGAGTTCTCTTTGTTTCTCCAGGATCCCATAATCAGATCCTGACTTGGTGATTATGGGGCCATTTGGG
The DNA here is from genome assembly GCA_916618015.1 of Xestia c-nigrum. Classification (NCBI taxonomy): domain Eukaryota; kingdom Metazoa; phylum Arthropoda; class Insecta; order Lepidoptera; family Noctuidae; genus Xestia; species Xestia c-nigrum. The sequence continues at coordinate 8,755,061 of OU745259.1, read as the reverse complement.
AATTATGCCCTTTAAAATAAAAATAAAATAATCCAAATCGGTCCGAACACCTTCCAGTAATCGGGAAACATAAATAAACAACAAATAAAAAAAAGGATCCGGCGAATTGAGAACCTCCTCCTTGTTGAAGTCGGTAAAAAAATTAAAGTAAGCATTCCCAAAACATGCAAAGAATGCCGATTTTAGCCAACTATATGTAGTATTTTCTAAAAATAGCCATAACATGCAAATACATATAACTAATCTTTTACATGTAATCCGGTCTTCTCCTCATAATACAACTACCTACTTTTAAGATAAAGTTTTGAAAAATATTTACTTCTGTGCGTACCTACCTACATAACATTTGTAATATATTTGTTCTTATTGTTAGAACTAGTCGCAGTAGTAGGCGTCATTAGATATTGTGAAAATATTAGAAATCTGGAATAACCGTAGTTTAAGATTACCAGTATGGGCGTGTAAACCATGGCTTATCGACTTAAATCTAAGATTAGAAACCATAGAAAATGGACACTGTTCTATCCTCATTATAAAAAATGTTGATGGGTGAGTATTAACGATCAATAATAATTTTAATGATTAGCATACACTTCAAACGTAAATACTTATTTGTTGATTCGATTGACAGAACATTAGCTAGTATCAAGTAGGTTAGCGTGGAGTTTTTGCGAGGGATTGAAGACTTTGAAGTGTGTGATCTCTCTAGTACCGTTAGTGGTCGAATATGAGATGTTTGCGCAAACTATTTCACGTGTACTTTACATAAAGTTTATTGAACGATGGCCGAATGTGATTCGAACTGAATTACTGTTACGAGACATGACTTGTGTTTGATGTTTCTCTTAGAGTGGTCTCTCTAAGTGGTATACATTGTCAAGTAGGTAAGTAACTTAACTACCTAGAGGAACACCGAATAAGTAAAGACTGCCCACCATCATTACCTAATAACTGAAAACCTCTGAAGGGGTCGTTGTATACTTTATTATGAGCAAACGGCTTTGAAGATTTTGGTATGAAGCGTGGCCAGAATTAACTTCCGCTTTTTTTTTTTTCCTATACTGCTCAGTCAGGCTGAAGGTGATAAAATAAATTTGGATGATTGAATACCACATTTTGTGTATTACACAAAATGTGGTATTCAATCATCCAAATTTATTTTATCACCTTCAAAGTAGTTCAAAGTATTCTTCTTCAGAAACGATACACTTTCGCTAACGAATAATCCAATCACCAAAACTTTTTTTTAAACGTTGTTTCCGGAATTGAGTTCAGTTCTCGCCGCAAATTTTTTTTTTTCGGTTTCGGTTCAGTGGGAAGGCGCCACTCCGAAGCTTGTTGACTAGTTTGCATGTCAAACTCTTAAACCCACGTCTCGTCACCAGTAACAATGCGTTTCATAAATGTTGGGTCGGAATTGACTCGTTCTAGCATGTCCTGAGCGACTCTCATGCGATTGAGTTTTTGGAAAAAAAAATATTTTTGGACTAGCCGAGCAGTAACATGTTTCATACCTAAATGATTAGTCACTATTTTATTCACTTTTGAGATGTTAACTTCAGTTGCAGACGTTGATGGCCTACCAGAGCGAGCCAAATCTTCCATCACATCTCGACCGCTTTTGAACGCTTTGTACCACTCATAAGCACATGTTTTGATAAAGTCGATTCACCGTAAGCCTTCTGTAATATTTTCAGTAACTCTGAAATTCCATTGGCGATGCAAAATTTAAGAAAACTCTTTGTTCGATGTTTTTGTCCATAATTAAATAAATAAATAAATATCGCTGGATAATGTCCACACACAGTGCCACCTAGTGCCACACTAAGCAAAGCTTGTGTCGTGGACACTAGATAGTTGATATACTACATTTATCCTTTTTTCTTTGTATATACACACTTATTATACTTATAAACATCGATGACTCGGAAACAAATGTCCATGCTCATCACACAAACATTTGCTCCTACCGGGATTCGAACCCAGGACCCTAAGAACGTAAGGCAGCGTCACAACCACTACGCCATTCGGGTCGTAATTAAATTAGCTATACCTACACTAGATATGATATAACTAAAAACAGCACTGTATTTAATATAAATAACAGATGCAACTCAAACTCCGCGCCAAAATGGAAAACAGTCGCAACAAAAAAAAAAAAAGAATTTGGAACCATAAACAAATCGTCCATTCCCGATACTTTTTGATTGAATGTATTAATCGATAGCTGGTATCAATACAAACAAGTTTTCCATAAAGCGAAATTTTCTAAAGTGTCACGTTTCCGAAATATGAGCAATTAAGTATAAAAAAACTCGTCTGTAAAAATACTTATGGAGCAGCTGGCTTATTTTCGCGGTCCCATTCCAGAGGCCCTACTCCTTAACGTTTCGTCCATACGGACGGATCTATCCGTCTCCATCGCGCACGTCTGCAGACGAGTACGTGTGAGAGAAGCGGATAGATCCGTTCGTATGGACGAAACGTTAGGGTGTAGCGCCTCTGGTTTGACTCCACACTATATAAAGGTAGTAGTGTAAGTTTCAGTTTAACTTAGTTCAAAACTTTTCATAGAAAAATTAATTCACAATTTAATTTAGTGAGACAAAACTGGTGAAAGTGTTCACCACTGCCTCACTTTTCGAGAAATACGTTACTGGTGTGATGTTACCAATAATAATATACCAGAAAATGTCTTCGTATATTAATCCAATCAATTAAAAGTCCCTCCCAAAGCGTCAGGATCACGGCTATCAAGTTGTTTATAAACAGTCGGGTTCAGTAACGACGCGTGCGCACTTTGATCTCCCCTCTCACACTCACGAGACGATTAATTCGTTCTCTTGTTTGTTAATTTGTTACCAAGCCTTTATAAGAAACGGTTACATTTATTGTTTTAATATGGTTATAGTGCAGTTAACATAATTTCGAAGGGTACTTTATTTGGCTTAAATATGCAAACTGGTCCTTAGAAATAAAACTTGTAAAGATCTCTTGATACAGAGCATTCTTTTAATAAGCGAAATCGTGGAAATAAATTGTATTATAATTCAAAGAAATGTCTTTGTGACACATCAACATAATAAATGAACAACTTCACACAAAATGTCAACCATTGCGAAATGTCATTTCATCTACCCGACAAAGTGCTCAACTTTTATTCATCATGAATAACAAATTCATCAGCAACGCACAAAAAAATATTAATACGACTTAGTAACAAACAAACGCGACAAAAACGAGCGACCGCATTAAATATAATTAATTAACGCCACATAAAAGAGCATTAAGCGATCTTCACAAACGCTATTCAATGGCCGAATGTTTCTTTTCAAGTAGCTGTCTCTATAAACGCGCGGTGCTAGTGATGTGGCGCATGCGTAATCGACGTGATTAATTGTCCAATCACGGCACGCTATAAAAAATCTCTTTATAATTTGAAGGTAGCTTAGGGATGGCGACATTACGATTGAAATGATAATCATGTGCGGACACTTGCGTATTCTTTATACACTAATAGTTATTTTGTATGACATGCTTGTGTATTATTTATTAATTAGTTTACTAATTTTAATAAATGAGTGTCTACTCACTGAAGCCATGCAATAACGTGTCGAGGACACGCATGACTCAAGGATCTACTTACTGCTCTGTCAAGAAAGTAACGGGAGAGGATCAATAATACACAAAATGTTTGTTATTCATTCATCCAAATGTATTGTATCACCCTCAAAGTATGCTCCTTTCTTAAGAAACGATACACTTACACCAACGATAATACAATCATCAACAATTTTTAAACTATCCAGAATTGAACTCAATTCCGGAAACAGTTCGGGAAATGAGTTCAGTTGTCGCTGCAATTTTTTTTTTTTTTTCGTTTTAGGTTCATTTGGGAGGCGCCACTCTGAAGCTTGTTGACTTGTTTGCATGTCAAACTCGTAAACCCATTTTGGGTCGGAATTGACTCGTTCTAACATGTCCTCAGCGACTCTCATGCGATTGAGTTTTTGGAGAAAATTCAGGTCTTTTGGGACTAGCCGATGGTAACATGTTTCATTCCGAAATGATTAGTTAAAATGGTGAGGATCGACTTGTAAGATACAGAAAGTTCGGCGGTTATCTCTCTCAAAGTTGAATGAGGATTTTCAGTCACTATTTCCTTCTCTTTTGTGTTGTTACCTTCAGTAGACATTGATGGCCTACCAGAGCGAGGCAAATTTTCCATCACATGTCGACCGTATTTGAACGCTTTGTATCTATTGTTTTTGATAAAGTCAATTAACCGTAAGCCTTCTGTAACATTTTCAGTGACTCCGTACACACTAAATTCCATTGGCGATGCAAAATGTAGGACAAACTCTTTGTTCGATGTTTTGTCCATAATTAAATTCGCTATACACACTAGATATGATATAACTATAAACACCAGAATTTAATATAAATAACAGATGCAACTCAAACTCCGGCAAAATGAAAAACAGTTGTCTAACAACTTAAAAAAAAAAAACAAAAATTTGAATTTGGAGCGACAAAAAGAAATCATCGATTCCCGATACTTTTTTGACTGAATGTATAACAGAATTTGTTGGTGAATGGAGAATCGATTCTTATCAAAACTTAGTCCTTCGGTCCTCAAATATTTTCTAAAACTGGTCCTAATCTACGCAACACGTCTATTGACGCCTATACAAAACATCAGTAACCCAAGTAGCTGCATAACCAAACAAAACAAGAACAGCATGACGTTGATCCGCCGTCAATCTAGCAGGTACGAGATATCGCACAGATTCTCACGGGCCGCTCACGCCACCGGACTGTAGTTAGCGGGATCATGCAGACGATCCCGATTCTCGGAATAATGATGTGTATCGCAACCCTAATGATATGTTTCCTATGCTTGAAGATACAACAATCAAAATCTAAGCGGAACCTGTTACGTACTATAGACTATTTGGTGTTTGTTTTTAATGAGGACAGAAAAACAAAGCTACGTTGTTTGGGAGTGGGACTATGTATTTCGAATTATGCAAGAGCAACAAAAACGATTCGAACCTTTTCTAAATATCCCGAGGAAAGACCTGAAGAACTACTACATATTAGTAATAAAAACGAATAAGTCAATTAATGGTTTCGTATATTTTCTAACATAAATTAGAAATTTATGAATAAGAATGCTTTTGTCTGCAAAAGGATAATAATAACAGAATTAGATAGTTCATTAACACCTTGGAATAATCATAGAAGCTTATCATTTTATCTTCCTATCGACGTTATAGCAAATAGACGACTTCGTAGAAAATGAAACATGTTACGAAGACTCAGTAAACATTTATCGGAATAATAATTCACTAGAGTCAACATTTAATTATAACTTTATCATCCATTGACGTTCAGGCCCCTATATCTATTTCCGCATCCAATAGAACACCTTTAAGATAATAATAGCAACTAAGCGCTTCGAAGTAATGGAATTAGTGAAGATTTCATCATTGAAAAATTATGAATGTTGTGGAGAGATATTAAGAAAACGTGCTTTTAATACAAAACTTTCATGGCAACAGCCGATGTCTAAGTAAGTTCGAGATACTGAATCTCCATAGAGTTTATGTCCATATAGTGTTGTGTTGCTACTGTTTAATAGCGGGCGTTTTGATTACAGATTACAGTAATTACGTATCTGGATCCCTCACGAGACACGCGCGGCGGAGGGCGGAGCGCACGCGCACGCTAGTGTTGCCGTCACTACATCACAGCTAAATTTGAAACAATGTTTTTGTATATTTTAGAAATTAAAAGCAAATTATCTTAAAACAAATAAATTGGAAAGTACAAATGATAGTCGATGCGTTGAGCAATGAATGAATTCTGCCACATTAAAGTCATTTACGGGTTGACGGAACCGTTTCTGAGCTAATGGGTTGAAAATCGAATAAATGCAAAACGTCGATTATGCGTCCAGTGATGAAAATACACGGCAATCAGCTGACTCCGAACGCTTCTCATACATTAGAAAGCAATTATTCGACGGGTTTACGCCCATTTTACACCACATGTAACACCGCGTCGATCAAGTGAATTATATTTCCAGTTTATAATATCCAATATTATTTCTATTGCGTTGGGAGGCACCGGTAGCGGATAATTAGAGGATAGCGGGCAGGTCGCGCGATAACTAGTCTTAATGACGTGAAATCGCACTCCGACGCCCGCCGCCATCTTGAAAATGAAGCAGCGATGGCGGGAAAGCTTGCAATTAGCCATAACCGCAGACTGCTTGATCACGGCATCGGCATATCGAGCTTTGCCACACATCTCCAGGAATGTAATGATTAGGAAAATCTTTACAGCTAATACAAAAATTGTATTACCTGTAAAGATTTTCCTAGTCATAAAAAGTTATCATAAATACATTTAGGGTATATTTCTAGACTCCTCATTTGTCTAGTTAGTTATCCCGTGTTCCAGAATACCATTATATCCAATTCACAACTCCCACGGGTGACTTAGACAGTTAGCTTGTGAAATAAAAACTACCCACCACTTAGATACCAATTTAATGAAAATTATATCGAGCTCTGCAAGAAAGAAAAAGCATTGATGCATTTTTTGTCATACCAGACATAGAACTACGAAGTAATCGATTCCCACAATTTAGCAGTGAGTTTGATCGGCTGTGGGATCGGTTGATCGTCTCGTCCTGACTTTGACTCTGACAGCCAGCAATTTGGAGCCACGATCATTGCTACTGTTCCCCTGAAGCAATGATTTGGACACGCAAACTCAAACCGACATTTAGAAAAAAAGTTACTTGATAATGACGATGATAGAATGAGTTTACATTACTTTCTTTGACGTATCGCTTTACCATGAAAAAATATTAGAAACTTTTCGATAGTTTTGAGATTATTGAAGTTCTGTTGACAAGATTGACTTCTTAGACGATAAATACTCAAAACTTTAAAAACCGCAACTGACAGTTGAAAAAACCTCGAAGGACCAAAACGTGATCGCCATAAATGCTAGTCATTATTATTACGGTTTCAGGTTCTTCGATTATTTTGTGTGTTGTCTTAAAATTCCCAAATAAAAATTGTTTGGCTAATTGGGCCGATTAGGAAGCAAATAATATGTTTGTTTCAAACTATCACTTCGATAATGATTTTAATGATAACATCAAAATATTTTTCTGACTGAGAGAAGAACTTAATATTATTGTCACATACTGCATAAATTCCCAAAGCAAAGTATGACGGGTTCCAAAACCGTCTTTGTTATTAGATGCTAATTTAATAGGAATCGGTTTTCGCACATCTTTGCAAAACCATTTTGTTGTTAAATTGAGATGATTATGTTCAAATGACTACTAAAATGTGGATCCATCGACAATTGAACTCGGCTGTCGCCGCCGGCGCTCGTGACGACACGCGAATCTAACTTGATGCTCCTGCGCAACTCTATTTAGTTTTAATTTGAATCTAATTTATTCTCTCTAATGGTTATACTTTTTCATCGATGGAATGTGAAAATTGTGTTGGTTATTATGTGAATGCAATTTGACAGCAATTATTTCTGAGATTTCGGTTAGGTCAAACAAGATAAATGCATTTCGTTACCCATTATTATTACAAAAATGTTGGCAAAAAATATTTTGCCATCGGGAAAATCTTGGCAATTTATCACCACGTAGCTGAAGAAATTATTGAAAATGAGCTGCTGTCTAGTCTTATGGTGCATATTTTCGAAATACATGTACAAAGTGTGCATACTTGTTATTGCGAATATTTGCATTGCCATTATATGCGCTGTAGTTGGTTAATTACAATATTGTATTTATGTTAGTAGACACGAGACACATGATTATGTATTGTGTAACACTTTGGAAGTGACACAAAGTTTCATAAATTATTTTCGATTCTATCGAAATAGAGGGAGCGTGCCTAGCTCCCGCCTTTAATAATATTTAAATTTAGAACAGCGAAGGGATGGGACATGTGTGTTGTAACGCGTTTGGCGAAATGTGATTACAGTCGGTAATTAACGAGCTGCTATTTATGGGCCGCCTACGGGACATAATTTAAATATTTTCTTTTAATATTCTAAAAACGGCGTTGCGTACAGGCCTGGCCGTTTCGGAATCATACTCTTTTGTAATAATTATCATTGTATTCGTGAAAGTGTTTTACCGTTGGCCAACCGTGTCATGTCCGTTTTGTCCGGTCTCTTGAAATAAAGCACGCTTTCAATTGCAGACTAATTATTCCAACACGAGAAACTCATTCGGTGCCGTCAGTTTTTACGTGTAAAGAGATTAGTCCACTTAAACGACACTCACACTCAAAGGAGCATTGTGATGCGGACCGATAATGATGATACGTTAAGAAAAGTATTACATTCTGTCCATAATGGGCTGTTGAAAAGGAGCGTTTCTTATAAAATTTCATTTGGATTCAGAGCTCGTCGCGCCGGTGTGTCACAGACTCTCCGCGTATGAATAAATTACGGTTGTACATTAATTTATTGATTGTTATTCAAATTGGGTTTCTCAATCGGAGGTTGGAGGTGATGTGTCTCGTCTCGGCTTTTTGTCCTCTCTGATGTTTTGAGGTTGACTTGTGCTCGTTCTACGCGACGGAAAATTGTTTTCGAATGCTCAACAGGGTTTGAATAGATACCTACTCGTGATATTATTGTGATTTACAATATCTGCGTCATTCCGCATTTATTTCTCGAACGTATCTAATTATATTGTGTATGAGTTACTGATTTGTGACTGACGACTGGAAAATTTATACAAATCATCATTTTACCGAGTTTGAATTCTAAAAATAACTTTGCAAGTGCAAAGTAATTTATTAGTGAATCTCTTTTATGTTTGTATTTACAGATTGGTTCTGCAATATTTTGCATTTGATCCATAGATTTACTCATATTGTTGACAGAACATAAAACATTGAATCGAAAATGATTATAACAAAGGCTGACGATTTAAGGAAAATATTAAGAAAAACTTACATGAAAATGACTCATCTTCCACATAAAGATTAAGACATCTTTAGAAACTTTGTGAGTGATCCGTTATAAAATGTACGTGTCCGGACTTCATTACAAATAACGTTTCGTCCTCAATAGTTTCAGACACAGTCATACATCGTATGAAACTATAATACACAATATAGTAAGTAATTATTATATCCGCCATATTGGCGATTTGCGCGCGCGCCGTCCGATTGGTTAACGTCTGAAAACCAATTCATCGTCTATACGAGTTATTATTATTCTTGGCGTTATGGTGTTTCTAAGAATGTTCGTCGCCTCGACTGTTTGTAATGACAAAGGCACTTTTTATTATTTGATCGCTCGCTCGTTTCTGTTAATTGTTCCGGAGACGTGATTTTAATATATCATGCATGTTGACTGGTCTCTTTTATCGTGTATGCAAATGTATCGATCCGCGTCGTGGGGCAGCGCCCGGCCGGTCGGGTCTCGGCGCGAGACCTGCGCGCGCGCAGCCGTCTGCGAAAGGCACATAAAACAGTCGTTTAGCGCTCGTTGCTTTGTTTTGGGGTACCTTTTTGCGTTGAATTGAATTAGGCATTTGTTCGTCAAAGCTTTAACTTTATTCTATACCTACAGTCGAACAATGAAGGCATTACTAAAGCGTTAATTTGCATACATATGGATTAATGAACTTTTAGTAAAACAGTATAGCAAATGTCTACTACTGCGGGTACTAACGACGGCGTCAGTATGTTTGCTTATAAAAATAAAATGATTTCGATACAAATGACCTGTATCTCGGCCCATTGTATAAATTCAGTAGCTACACTTCAAGCGCCTCCGTAAGGCTTTTCTTCCACTGCAAACGTAACTACAGGCCGGATCAAAGATATCGCTCTCGGGGATATTATCATTATGAACGACAATTTAAAAAACTGACAGTCATATTTTACGTTATTCGGTTTCACTTATTATGCATATAAGCTTTCTTTACACATGCACATTAGGAAAAGCTCTAATAAAACTATCTATATACTTACACGAACAAAAAATTGCTAATAGTATGTGAAATAAAATGGCAACATGAAAAAAAATCTGCTATTGCAGAAACAAACAGAAAACTGTTCAACAAGCCATCAATAAAAGTAAAAAATATATTCGTTTTTAAAGGCTCCAAGCTACATTCGGTGTTACCGCATCATGTAGATTCAACCCTAAAATGACTCGCGTATTTCTTGTTCCATTTGACTTGCTGATGGTAACACCGGTGGTCCTACGGGATCCGGGGTCTCTCAGACCTCTTCTATTTGTTAATAAGCACCCACTAGTGAGCATTCGAGGGTTATGTATGCATATCATTATGGTAATATTATCGTCAGATATAACTTTCCGTTTTTATCATCTGAATTTGATTGTAATTAATTATTCAATAGCCATTGTTATGTTAAATGTGTAAGGTATTAGTTTTCAGCAGCTCACCTTGATCTTGACATTCAGTTTCATGAGCATTATAATAATTGTTTTCAATGCTTCGTTTCTATTTATGTATTCAGGTATAGATAGATAGACTTATATTTATACTTTATTGTAGGTAGTCCTTGTTGGTTTGAATTTGGTTGTGTAACCTAAAATTCACGTAAACTTAGATTATATTGAATTCGCTTTCTGTCTGTTTTGTCTGTCCTTAAAATACTTGGTACTCTGGTGACTTGGTCAGTTTCACCTTTAACGGCCGACTTCCACCACGTTCTGCTTCACACTTTCTGGTCCTAATTATCGAAAACCATTGGTCCTTCCTCCTCCAATTACCGTTCCTCTTCTATTGTCTTAATTTCATTGTCAATACCCAAAACTTCGTTGATACCGGATCCCTCCCAGCTCGGGCCTCCCAGGAGGGCTCTCATCTGAGGGTCATCACTACCGTGTTACGGATCGCCCCCACACTGTTTACCCTCTCAAGCTCTTGGTCCACGTTGTCACATAATTGGCCACGTGTGGTCCGTAACTGTGGTAGCTCGTCCACTTGTTTGCTGTATGAACTGCCTAGTGGTTTTAGTGGAAATTAATGGACGTTTTAAGTTCTTCAAATGGATTTGTAATTAACTTTCTTTCGTTAAAATATTTTTAGCTTAAGCTAACAAAGTCTCTAGTGTTGATATAGTAAAAATCTTAGCTTAAATTGATTTGAAGTCATGAAACATTGAGAAATGCATGTAAAACCTACTATAAACTCATCTAAATCTTTTAATTCTCACTTTAGATAATGACGGGCTCCTGCTACATATTTAAGTGGCAATTATAGCATTTTTGCTTCGTTAAATATGACGCAAGTTATTAATGTCCTTATGATATTGGGAGTGGGCGCAGTGTTGCCAGTGTGTTCCCCGAACAGTCGCTAATGTGCGGCGACCACGCCCCTTCCTGTCGCCTCTCCCGGCTCACCCCCGGACACGACGCGCATGCGCCGATGACACTGCGCAGCTGAAGGTTCAGGATAAATATAATCACTTAGCTTTCAGGACTGCAGCTATGCAGTTTATAATATGTTAACTTTTGTCCGGCGAAGATTTTTTTATGTGTATGATAAGAAGAGTCGGTGAGTGTCTTGTATAATTAATGATTTACAGGGCTTTCTGTCAAGGATAACGATGGTTGACGAAGCCTTTGTCAATCATGTTGCAAAATTGTACATAAACGAAACACTTTGAAAGCAATAGCCACTATTGTTTAAGTTCTTAATATATGAAATCTATCTACTGACATCACTTGATAGATGCCAAAATGTGAACAAACTTATTCCGGAGAAGTTCCCAGTTCTCCTAAACAGTTCAAAAGTCTTATTAAAATGTCCATCAAATGATTGTGTGTCTTATTCTTATGTGTGTCAAAGTCCAACTCCAATTAGCCGAAAGAGTACCAAAGGACCAATAGCAAGAACTAGTCCCATATATTCTTCAACATCTTTTACTATGACAAATAGTTCTATAAACGCACAGTAGACCAGTTCTCGCCATTCAGGTTTGTGATACGAAGACTCCAAGTTTTACAATGAGTAATCGCCATTGAGTCATTGATTAATGTTATCAATCAGACTTTATTATCTGATTTTACTTTGATCGTTATGTTGTGATAAGTTTCGATATTATTTCTGATTTAAAGTTGGACTGCTTTCATTTGTATCGTTAATATTTTCTACGTTAGTTGTATTTAAAAAAAGTCCATCCTCTTGAAGGACTGACGTATTTTTTATCTTCTTGTTGTACAGACGACAAGCTTACGAAACTGACTATTTTTCCAATCAACCTTACACCAAATACTTTTGGGATAAAGAGTTTTGTCAGACTGTCGTAGCTTGGCGTCTGTACTACAGCTTTACTTAAGCTGCAGGGGTTAATATTTTTGGTAAATGTAGAATCATAGCTATGATTATGGCCAACTAAAGTAGACAAATATTTTGATCTAGAATACATTTCTACATCAAAAAACTTTGTCTACTTTAGGTACCCATATTCATGCATGGGTGCGCCAAAGCTCACCTAAATTTTCAACTCCGATAATTGGAAATCCGAAAATGTTCTTCCTAACATTTTTCATCATAACTATCACAATTCCTAACTACTCTGTCTCTAATTTCATAATTCCGAATCATTCAACTTCATAATGTCAGTAGCAATAAACATCTATTATAATATTATTTGTTTTCCTATATTTTCTCAACATAAACATCTTTTGCACTATTATTCAAAGTCATATCTTTTTTGTTTAGATTTGTTTTTATTCATAATAATCAGTATTATTTACATTAATTTTGCGTAACTTTATTATCACATAACATAAAACACCTAAATATAAGGCTAAAAGTGTCTTGGTTTTTTTTGTCTCCGACTAACCGTTTGTCGCAAAAACGATGTGGAAGGGATCCATAGGTTGGGTTAGGTTAGAACTGTGACCAACTACTACGCTTCTTCGAAATTGGTCGCGAAATTTTTCCAAGATTTTTTTCATAGTGCCTCCAAGACGACACTCTGACCTGAATTTCATTAATTTAAGAAAAAATCAGTGAAAAGACCTTTAATCAAAAACAAAAAAGTACTATAAATATCATCTTCTACCCACATATAATTTTTTTACTCTTGGTAAATGTTTCTTTCTGAGTATGAGTGAAAATATTATGCTAATTATGTTTAGGGATAAAAGCGTTATGATGAAAAACAGTAGGAGTTTCAATATTATTACATGAATGAAATTAGTAATTTAAATTTTCGGAAACATGAGTGTTATGAACATCGCCGGTAGCACTACAAATAGTATGAATGAAAACTTTAGGACGAAAAATTTTAGGAAGAGTGATCATTCGGAGTACATCACAATCGTTAGGAAGAACAATTTCGGGTAAAGAACTTTAGGTGAAAGAACTTAGGTGAGCCAATATGGACTCTTCATGCATAGATGGGCTTGGTTCCCAATTTAACTGGTCCAGTCCTGGTTTCTAATGTTATATCAGCCATTTTCCTTGTTACACCTGATTGCTCAATTTAATAGCAAGATACAGCTGCATTGCTTCTGCAACGTGCAGTTGCACTTAAAACGTCAGTGTTCGTGACTTATGCGTCTCGTTGTCGGGTGTCATCGGGTGTCGTCGGTGCGTCTGGCTACCGACGCGGGCGCAGCTTCGCCCACACGACCTTCACTGCTTATTCACCACCTCGTACATTAATTTTATTGTTTTCGTTACTGAGTAATTAAATCATCTGAAAACCCGTTTTCCTTATCTGGAAGTCTTGTTTGCTGTACAATGCAGAGGTTTTAATTTTTGAGTGGTTTTTGAAAGGTAGCGAAGATCATTAGCAGTATCGTACTACTTACTAAATGTTGTCTAGCTGTGATAGATTACTTATCTACAAGCACCTATTAAAACAGGTTTTCGAGTGGTTATTGCTCCGAAATCCGAATTCTTCACGCGTGCCTGTTTGCTGTCCAAATTGTTTACTAAGTACTTTTATTGAAAAGAGATTGCACCTCTAGATCTTATTGAATATTTCTAGATAATATTCACTTTATCTGTAACAATCCATATTTTGCGAATGTTCATGTCAGGATTCAGATTCGAAATTATTTGTGAAGTCCAAAACCTTACTTTCACATGTACTCATCATTTTGGGCAACGCGATCAATTTGTGTGACGTGTGCCTCCAAAAGCTACTAGTTTACCTGTAAAGTATACTAAGTGCTATAGTGTTGTTCTAGGGACCGATGTTGACTTGCGTCCGTGTGTGGTCCTATGACCGCACGTGGTCCTAAACAAAATGCAATAACTCGTCCAATTCGTCAAACAAACTTGCATCTTATTTCTACTCCGTAAAGGCACAATTCAGCTCGTCCAAATATTAACTTACCAGATTGCCCCCCGAATGTTTGGCTAAATAAGACAGTGTTGCCTTTGAAAAAAAAGAAGGATAATAGCGAAAGTGTTAAGTCGGTCTGGTTTGTTAACTTTTTGTAAACACATAAATTGAATTTACGTTATTTTTAGACACGAATGACGTGTGTAGATATGCAAATTGTTTCAAATTGCAAGAGGATGTGCAAGTTTCACGCCAGACGTTGCGTGGGAGAGCCATTGTGTTCTGTGAAATACTGGCGAGCATGCTATTACGCATTCAATGTCGCAAACTTTAATTAGATCATTTAAATCGTCACATCATGGAACGATATCACTGCAATTATTTTCTTTATCGCGATCGAATTCCTTGCACTTTTTTATAAAACGAAAAATAACATGACTCAAAAGGGCTCCACTGTATTGAGTCGTCATGTTTGTCTGTAAAATTAATGAGTACACAAAGTGAGACAAAGGGCCAATAAAACTCAAATAACTTTTTATTCTATCAAAATGGCGTTCGGCGGCCATTAATAAGCTAATGACAGGCGAGTTTGACAGCCCGTTATCGCGCCATCTAGCGGGAACAGTTTAATATCGAGCACGTTTCTCTACGTCAAAATGTTATGATAGACGGTCACTTATTCTTTTTGATTTAGTGCCCCTTGCGTTGAGAACTGCATTGATTTATCAATTATTTCAGGTATGCGAGCTTGGTATTTTTAAGACACGATCTTACTTTCATGTCATACCGTTTGAATTAAATCATCAATTACTGTGTTCGATGCGTATTTTGGTATTATCTGATTGGTATGAGTGATACTCTTAATAAATGAAACGAGATTGAAATAACAGCGATAAAGGTGGAGGTTTTATAAAGCTATTATAAGGATGAATCGAATGCGAATGTGAATGGTTGCGTGGAGTATTGTTTGTAAATGGGGTGCGCCTGCGCAGCGGGGTGCGCCGTTTTATTAGGAAGTGACAGGACCTGTGGCTACGAAATGACATTGTCACCTTATCTTTTTTTTTTCTTCTTTGTGTCGTGTTAGTGGCCGTGTCGGTATAATTTGAGACAAAAAGTTCAGGTGTGTCAATACTCTGGACAACGTTCTGAAATCAGTTAATTTCACCTATGAAACTGAACGCGATCACTTTATCTAAACCACGTTCAAGAGCTGTCATGCAGTGTCAATATAATCTATAACATTATAGCATGGTACAGAATAGATATGAGCGCCGATGGCCAATTCCACGGCGGCGGCGCGGTCTAAAAATTTACACGGCGGCGGCGGCGCGCCGGCGTGGTGTACATTTTTATGGTGGGTGGTGTGGGGGGGGGTGTATTAAGAATAAAGAAAAGAAAACCATATTGTTGATACTAAAGAAAACTATATTATACTTTAATAAAGAAACAGAAGACATAATTCGTATAACATTGCTTATTTACATCACATAAATCACCTTTTTAATGATAAAAAATAACTTGCATCAGTCATTTTAATGAGATCAATCAACATTAACTCAACGACATTGCTTGTCCTTTAATTTTAATCATTTTGCACAGAAATAAAATAAGTCACATTTCTAAAGATTAAAACTAGCATCAATAATTTTAATGAGATCGATATTAACAAATCAAAATTGCTTGTTCTTAATTTAATAATTTTTACAGAAATAAAATAGATCACATTTTTACATAAAAACTAGGTAAATACGCCGAAAAAAAAATCAAAGTCCAATAATTATTTAAAAAAATAAAAGATCACGTTTGATGAATAGCAAAAATGTTTCAGTATTATAAATAAAAAAATAATTTACTGACCAAAACTACTTATTTAAAGACTCTTTGCAAAATACATAATTATCATGGATGAATACTATCCTATTCACTCTGATAGGATTTAGTCGAGAACGTTTCGCAGTTATTACTAGTCCAGCTGTGGAGAAGACTCTCTCGCTCGGTGTGCTTGTAGCAGGTATATTTAAGATTGACCGTGCGAGAGCATATAATGATGGCATACAAGTTTTTTTGTCCCTCCAGTATTGCAGAACATCTCCACCGTAAGGCTGTAAATGTACAGGACTTGCTGTCGCGAAATAAGTCCAACATTCGTTTTCAACAGCACTTTCGGCATCTTGTTGAGTAGCGCTGTGCTTTCGGGCCAAATCCAGTAAAAAGTTTGCAGCGTTAACGGAAGAACTCGTCC
The DNA here is from genome assembly GCA_916618015.1 of Xestia c-nigrum. Lineage (NCBI taxonomy): Eukaryota > Metazoa > Arthropoda > Insecta > Lepidoptera > Noctuidae > Xestia > Xestia c-nigrum. The sequence continues at coordinate 8,738,471 of OU745259.1, read as the reverse complement.
CGACTTCCCCGGCAGAATCAGTAATTTTATTTTGAGGAATGTCTTCTGTCATCAATCGACTTCTGACCATTGATGCCAGAAATGAAACTTTAGTGGTTCCTTTTGTTTTCATAAATTCCTCTATCTCATTAATTCCATGGAATCGACAGTCGAGTAAGGTTGCCGCAACAACCACATCAGTCAAAGGAAATCGAGATTCTAAACCCGCTAACATATTATTTTTTAGCCTTCTTATTACAAGAGGCTCATCATCACCCATTTCTTCCAGCAATCTTTTTATTTCCGAGCGAAATACCAGAGCCAAATTTATAGTTGGCTGAGTTTCTGAACTTAGAATTTCTACAATTTTTTTAAAATTTTCTAAGAATTTTATTAAGGCCTCAATATTTTCATAGTCTATATCTTGTATTACGAGACTACCTCGACCTATTTCATTCAGAACTGTATTTATAGGCTGACGATTTGCACTGTTAGAAATGCTTTTCAGCATCATCAAGACGCTGTGCCATCTTGTGCTTGTGCTCGTTTTAATAGTAGGAGGGGGCTGCAAATGTTTTCTGGAACTTAAAGCTCTTTCAGGTATCTCAGTTGATTCCGATTCAGAATCGGTTGAGTCGCTATCTTCATCCTCTACATGTTCCGCGAATTCTTCAATAAAAGAAAGCAGATCATTTTGTGCTGCAGATGCAGCGGCTTCAACACGTGGTGCCCTGTAACGGACATGCTTAACAATCTTCTTGCATTTTTTTAATAACTTGGATATTTCCCTTGTGTTTGCGATACCATCTACATTGACTAGATTATGGAGAGCATGACCAAGGCAAAGATGGTTATCAAAGCCTAATAAATTCGCAGCTCTCTTCATATTGCCACCTGCATCTGTGACCAAATAAATATTTTTTTGGTCTATTTTAAAAGAACGCAATACTTCCAAAATTGTGTCACGGATTGTTTCGCCGGTGTGTTTCTTGGTAATTTCTATTGTAGCCAGAGTAAATTTGATGAGAGTCATGTCTTCAGAATTAAAATGAAACGTACAAGTGATATAATTACGCCGCCTATATTGGTCGGTCCACATATCAGCGGTTAATGCACCAAAACGAGGACTTTGATTCGAAATAAAATTATTTACATACGCTAGCATACTGTTATACACATCTTCCAGTCCTTCTCGTGCTATGTTGTGCCTCGAGGGCAAATCGTCGGCGGAAACAATAATGTTGTACTTTTTCAAAAAGTCAATCATTGCATCATTTTCCACACTGTCAAATGGAATCAAAGATCTAGCAAACCAAAGAGCTAAATCTCGAGACAAAGACCACTTATTGCTGCTCCTCTTACTACTGCTACTGGTTGTCGGAGTCCTCGGAGAAAAAAACTGTGTTATGCTCGAAGGCTGCGACCTTTGTGTATCTTCTACACCATGTGCATCTTTCAAATGTCTGAGAAGATTACTTGTGGCTATTCCTTTAGAGTAAGCTTTCACTTGGGCCCTGAAAAGTAATAAATGTGAACTATACCATGTGATAAAATGTTAAAGAAAATGAAAAGGCTTAATGTGATGGTTTGACATTTCTAAACAATATCTGTAAAAACATCTAACAATTCCTAACATTTGTAAGTACATAAATGTTTTATTTACTACTAATTTAGTTATATTGACACTAGTTTAAAAGATAATACGTAAATAAAATAAATAGTTAGCTTGAAAGTCTGGAATTTCGGATTACTAATCTTGTTTTTCGAATACTAAATTCAATCTAGGAAAAGTAAAACTAACTTACTTTGAAAACAAACAATTCTCGTCTTCATTTTTTGCATTTCGTAGGCAAACTCCACAAAATACTTGTTCACTTAAAACAGCTCTCCGTTTTCCATTAAATTCTACTGCTAATTGTCCGAATTCTGTCCAGCAAAAACTATGTGTATGTTTTGTAGAAAGATTTTTCAGTGGTGTTATAAAAATGTCTTTTATTTTCGTTTTATAAACATCAATACTAGTCGAAGACACTGCCGCCATTGTTTACGTCACTTAACTATAACACACGTTCGCTCGCCACGGTGAAATATTCAAACTCGACTGAGCGAGCGCAGCTCAGACGCGGTTCGGTCGGTCGAGTGGCGGTAGACTGGTTTGTACATGTCGCGACGGCGCGCCGCGCGTTTCGTTCGACGGCGGCGCGCTGACGCTAAGACACGGCGACGGCGGCGCGCCGGCGCGGCGCTCATATCTAGTACAGAAAGCTTTTACCATTTCTGAAATTCGTCCTTAATTAGATTTCAGTAAAGGAAAACGAGCGGTTCAATTTTGCCGATATTTCTAAGAAATGACCACGTTCAAGTCATAGATTGAAATCAATCGATGTATTACATTAATATGATAAGTTGTGTTCGATACAAATATTATTATAATACAATGATGGTTGACAGATTGTTGGTCTTCGATTACGATTCTTTTGGAACCCGAGATTTTTTGTCGATTTGCTTTTATTTGAATCGACATGGTTTATTTGAACGCTATCGGGAAGGGTTCACGTTATTGATTTTTAAAATGCATGTTTGTTTTGATGGACTGACTCTTTAGGATGGTTTTTAATAAAAATAATGGATTCGACAGTGGTGGTGTTTGTGGTCGTTGATATCGAGATAGCTTTTCTGGAGATTGAATTTGGTTGTTATCAAAGAGTAGACTCCGAAAAAAAATAAAAAGCTTTGATTTTCTGGAAAAAAATTAACAGTATCTCTTGGGTAGTTAAAAGATGAACCACTTGTTATCATAAAGACAAAGATGATTAAATGAAGTGAGAAGTCGATGGTGGTTATATAGCTATAGAAACATTGCTAATTTTTTTCAACACCAGCAAAAATTAAAGCAGCAAAGAATGTGTTGAATGAGCCGCATCTTGTTTATACAAATGTTGGTGCAAATATTAGAATCACGTGTTTAAATAAACTTGAAAACAAGAAGGTGAACCTAGACGTCATATATTTTCTAGGAATGGCGTTACATCATGATAATGATTCATTAGGTCAAAGAATGAAATAAAAATGATTTGCATAAGCAATAAAGATAAACAGAACGTTTAAATAATTTTTATTTGTGTTGATATATTTCTGAAAATGTTTTGCAAGAAACTTTAGGAGGAAGATGACAAGGAAAAATAACAATAAATCTATAGCATTGAAATCGTATTCATCAGGGCACTAGGAGCTGTCGTAGAAAAAATTAAACATAATAGATGCTAGTAATTGACAAAGACAATAATGATTCTAGTTCTTATGAAACACAATTCAAAGCAAAAGTTGTAAAAATAAACAATAAGACAGAAACATTTAAGGACCTTAATCATCTATCACCCTAAAAAACACACGACACAACATAACCACATTAATATGTCAAAAAAAAAAACAAGGCACGATCGGAATCCTTCGTGTATCATCGGGATCGATATTAACGATGTCAGTGGGTCGATAAGTGTCACTACAGCACTACTCGGTACCACAGTCTACTCCAAGCAGAGATTGATAATGTACCAGGTACACATCAATTTTCTCTTTGATTAATGATACCAATGAATTGTATTGACGTACTGCGAATCGTTATGTTTGTATCAAATTCCTGGGCTGTGTTTCAAGTTGGATTGATTGGCTTTGATGATTATTTCTCTTAGATTAATCAAGACTTTGGTATTCGAAACGGTCGATGTTTCATTTTTTTTTAGTGTCTCATGTTTGATGAGCTTGTTCTCTTACATTTTTCAAATTCGTATTTATCAATTTAATCAAACTCATTTGTAATTAAGTTTTGCTTTAGGGTATGCGCGCACTACGAAAATAAATCGTCACGAAGAAAATTCGTCAGTCTGTGAACAATAGAAATGTACTACAATCCGCGCACTGCGAAAATAAATCGTTTTGCCATTTGTTTTCGCACGTACGTATATTTTGTACCCTATGAAACTGTACTGGCTTCGCGCATTGCGGAAAAATTCGCAAGCGCAGCGGTCAGTCGACTTGTGATCTTTGACGATGTCGTACAGATAATAAATCGTAGTACGCATATGAATTATTGTCGTTTGCGACTTTATTTCGCACTTTAAAAGTCGCAACGATTTATTTTCGTAGTGCGCGCATACCCTTAGTTTACGGATTACTAATCCGTTGTTTAGATTAGCTTTAGTAATAAGCCAAGCTTGTAATTTTTGTTTCTTCTAAGATCTTCCTGGTTTTCGATCAAAATGGTCACCATACGACCTGATTACAACTCAAGGGCCGTGGTTGATGCTGTGTCCTCATGTAAGTGCTTGATACAAAGTAAACGCATCCGTTTCACTAGACAAGTGACCTACCTGCGGTCAGGGCATTAGTTTCCTGAAGTGTTTACGAGCACCGCAAGCCTTAGGTAATTAAACTTCGGTTAGGGCTGGGTTTAACGATACGGTTTACAGCCGTCACGCGGCCATTGTATGTGCCATATCTAGTATTACCAAATGCGCAACTATGTAAATAGACAATGAGATTTCTAATAACATAACATAATATCTCGCCTCTAAGGTCCCGGAGGGTTAAGCATAGGTGTACCCAATTATAGTTCACCCACATTTTGTCAGTTATGTTTAAGTCCCATCTAATAGGGATGAACCTATTGCCATGAACTGGGCTAAATCCAGACTTCGTAGTTGCCACTGAGAAAATTCCTAATGCAAAATCTCGTGCTTGTGACCACTCGACCAATGAGGCAGTCGAGATTCCAAATATTTTGTACTAATCGATTCTTTGAAGCCTTCACTACCACAAAGGTATCCAACCAAAGCCTTTCTCTACCTTTCACTGCTTCGGTATATGCCTTGCAAATCTTCAAGTAGTCTCAAGGTTAGGTTTGATCAAGATTTAGGTTCGTATATGCCTTCTTTTTTTGGTCATTCCACGTCGTCATCAAGCCACAACTTTTCGTATCTTACCCAAATACGAGTGACATTGTAAATATTGCTCAAGACAGTCAAAAATTCTCCAAGTTCCTAATTACTCATGAGGTGACAGGTCATCTGCCTATAAACGGAACGATTGACGATTTCCTCAAAGGAAGTGACACAAGTCGGCCATCTTATATACAAATACAGAGAACACATCCGTTTGGCGCCTCTATTGATCAGCTTCAGTCAATAGGTACTGCGAAGATTAGTACAAATTGTTTTATTGGAAATTAGCTTTTAAATGTTGGTAATAGATTTGATTATTGCTCGCGTTTAGTTCGCTACAGTCATTTGTATTGAGGTGATTTCCTTAGATGGATTTGGATTTCCTTAGATGGATTTCCTTAGATTTTGGATTGCGTGTTAAACGATTTTCTATAAGCACAAAATTTTCCTGTTTGACATTTGTGACATACCAAAAATAATAAACATACAATATGAGACGGTAGTGATAGGCTTTATCAGGGATTTTTAGTTAAAAACAACAAATGTTTTTGCGGCATCAGGAATCACGCAATTTTTTATGCAAATCCGTAGATAGTGATATCGATCATGAATCCATTAAAGCTTTTGCTTGATCATTCGCAAATCTTCCTCGTCGCTTGGGGAAATTGACCCAGGGTCGCTTTCGCGAATCAGTGACTCTTCCCTTTAAAAATAATGAGTCAAGCCAAACAAGCTTAGCGTCACAAAGAACTTTATACACGATGATGGCTGTTTGCCGCTTTGCAGAATAAGTTAATAATGCAAATAAAGGCTGAGCTTGGAAGTTTACCTGACATGTTCACATTTCACACGGTAACTCCGCGATGCGTCAGCGGATCAACAGATAAATCGATGACAAAAGCCCTGCATACAGGCGTATAGGCCGTGTGTTCCAACGAAATCACGCTTTAAGGGCGCTCCAGTTTGTCTGTCCACTTAACGTCCGTCTCGCGTTCGATTCGTCGGCAAACGACATTTCACATTAAGGTTCCTCGAAATGTCACCACCGGCCGGCGCGCCTACACACGCCACGCAATAAAAGCGATCGATTATTACCTATATGTGTGAAAAGCGGAAGGAATAGGGCGCGAGCGTCCAGCCGCGGCCGCGTCCGCCGACGCTCGTGAGAACTGTCAATATTTGACCCCGGCTCGTTGCTACGCTTCGAAATTGTCTCAACGATTTCGATATTTTCCAATCACAAATATTATCTTAATAACTGACAGCGCTAGATTCCCTACGTATTAATCGGCCGTCGACGTCGCTCGTCCGCGTCGGATCATGCACCGCGGCTCTTCGTAAACATCGATTCATTATCTCAATCGCAATGTTAAAGAACTCGTTTTTATTTGCGCTTTCTACGCATAAATAAATATGTATAAAGGTATATTACTGCGGAATCTGGCACGCGTCAATCAAACGGAACGTACACGAAACCCAACGATTTGTCACTCCGCCATTTTGAGGCATCCACAATAACGGCCGCCATTTTGGTGACAATAATTAACAGATAGGCACTTCGTTCGACCGCTTTCTAGTTTTTGTTTTCTAAAAATAATTATCATCACAATAACTGACGCGATCTCTTTCTACTTACCGCAACAGCGGTATTTTGAATAAAATTAAGGGGCTAAATGATTTCAAATTCAATAGCGTCGGTACGGTTGTAATGTGCATCTATTAGAAACCGTGGAACAAATGTTTATGTACCTGACATTCAAGAAACAAGTCGTACCTCCGGCGTAATCCTCTCGATGCTAAATAAAATATGTTGTGTAGTGAATCGGTCGGTGAGTTCGCAACGGCTCCATTCAACTCGGTAGCCGTCGCTCGCTAAATAGTCGACGCTGAAAATATTTCAGCGCGGTATTTGAAGCGTTAAACAGCTGTTGAACGAGAGTTTAGCGCCGGTGGCAGGTCGCGGGCGTCGCGCGGCGCGTGAGTGGTGCGCGCGCGCCGCTCGCCGTCACGCCGTCAATGGCCCGGGTTATTTACCTCTCCTTATCACCTTTTGTTTTGCTCAAATACTTGTCTCGTTTCGTGTGACACTCGTAGCTTCCTGATACGCTACTGCACGAATGCACTATGTGACTGACGTGCACCGACGTTTGTACGTCAACGAAGCAGTATGAAAGTATGTACTAGCATTGTATTGACTATCTATACATGTAAAGAGTATATCGTATTTAGAAGATTCCGAATCAGGTAATCAACATGTTGAATTTGAACATAAAAAAGCTTGAAAGAGAAAAAACGACAAAGAATCCGAGGCATGTTTGCACAAGATATCGAGGATATCGAGCATCGCAGTGAAATAGAAGAAGCCACAGCTATTGGAAGGGCTAACAATAAACGCATCGGAGGCCGATCGGCGATACAGGTCCTTGTGTCCACATTAGCATCTCGAGCCAGGAGTGTGTGCAAACACCGAGGGTCATCTGATGAAATGTTCAAAGGCTTTTAGTTCCCGAGAATTATTAAATGAAGCCCCAGGATCGTAATGTAAACACTGTGTGTTTGTCGAGCCAAGAACCTGTTGCTTTGTCGACGTTTTGATGCGTGCTTCGGCTTATTGGCGGTTATTTTATGTCTGCTAATGTTAATGCGAGTGCGTCTGTTAATGTGGCAACATTGTGACACCAAGCACATTTCCCTAGACGCGGTATTCTGGCCTTCATTGTTGGATTTCTGCTTATTACTTCGTAGTTGTTTATAAAGGGGGTAGAACATCTCTTAACGAAGCCGAAAATCACTTGTTCTCCCCATCATTCCGATCATTTTGTTGATCTACACCATACCTGGGAAACGTTCCAGTAACGGAGATATTGGGGATCAAAGTTTTTTTTTTAATACGGGTTTTTATTGTCAAGTTATTACTTGAAACACCTCTACGACCCTTCCTCTTCAATCCATCCATTAGCACAATGTTTTAAGGCTTTACAATTTTACATTGAGTTCTACAAAACATGATTTTTCACCCTAAAAAAAGTCGTTTCCCAGCAATAATATTTTTTGCGTATAAGTTACTTAGTACGATGCACAGGATGCTTGTTTGAGGGCTTTGTGATGAAGTGGTTTACACCCTATATTTCGACTGCAAATCGAACAAATCATGGACGCCATCGTCCACCATAACAACGCGGATCGTCTTCAGTTGGCACAGAATGGCTGCATTCACAAATTATTTGTGTGAAGCATCTTGTACAATCAGCATTCCCTCGTATGTTACGCAAACACGAAGGCAGATTTCCCTTCGTCGTCAACAATACATTGCTCAAATGAGTGTTGCAACGACCTCTGCGAAACACCAGATATGTGTAGATATCTAGGCAAATACGGAGGGGTTATGTCTAGGTAAACATGCAGGTAGCCATCCCGGGCGCTAACACTGCTAATGTGTGTGGACAAAGCTCGTCGTGACGGATCCTGCTAATAAATATTCCAGGGAGTGTGGATGCGCGAACATTACCATCACGCCGTGCCACCGCGTCGCCGCCCGACGGGAACCTAATGAACTTCTTTGTCCTTTATGCAATGCTGAGATTCTGCTGAAACAAATGAATGTGGTCGTCAAGTTTCTGCATGCTTCAATGAAATTTCTGAAGTGGCTCGTATTGAAACAACTTCAATGAGTTCAGCAAATATATCGTGGTCTAAATCAGAATTTTATCTGGACCTATCGACGAGTTTATATGTTCGAGTTTTTATACTACTTGTGTTGTTGAGTATGTTAAATGTTAATGAGTATTTCTAAGTCCTCGTGCCGGATTTGTTAATTGTCGTGTGTTCGATCAATTCACACAGTCATCAATGTTTTCACCTCGCACAGCGACGATATCTCCGCCGACATTAACAACTAAATGTTCAATATTTTATTACCACACGTATTTGTCTTGCATACCGACCAAACATGTTAAGCGCACACGACATCTTTCATTACAAGTTTCTATTTGATTTCGCCTCATAAAATCTACTCGCATAGACGCGATTATGATTTCTATCACAAATATTACATTGTATAAAGTGTCTGAAAGTTTGCTTTTTATAATATTCAACGGTGTTTCGACGACATAGAGTTCAATATTAGGTGTTTTGACTCCAGAATGATTGATGGCTAAGGCCGCAGCACCTGTGTCATCGACATAGAGTATATTTTCCACTAAAGCTAATTTTGTGTTGTTATCTTCATTGATATCGGTAGCTGTAAATCATGCTCTATTTAGAATTGAGCTTAATTCTGAATGGTTTAAGACCACTTTTGGTAGCATAGTGTTGGCAGTAAAAGGCGCTAATCAATGGTGTGTCCTCCTGCTTATATCAGGGTATTACTTCGGGATTCTTCTGAGAACGGCATCGAGTCCATTCCCTGTTTATTCAAATAATAAGCAAGTGGGTTGTTTAATGGTTCCGATGGATGAATTCTTTCACTTTCCGTTTCTTTGTTGGGGTCACGATCACGATTTAAAACGTATCAGTGTGTTTTGTTTACATGTTACAAATTGGGTGCAGTATTGTGTCAAGTGTTCGCTCGGCTGGTAGATGCCGGCGACGTTTCATTCTTCATTTCCCTTGGCACGTGTTAACGTGTAGTGAAATTCCAGTTGCTTTTATTGACTCGTCCATTACAACGTACCTTTTCATTGGGCCACTAAACAACTTACAGTTAATATTATATTATAAAATCACGCGAGGGATTCAACAAAGCTGCTAAGTTGCTCCGATTCTGTTTGTATAGGCGTTAGCGCTGGTTGTGCTAACGTTATCCTACTTATCGGAACGTGCAACTGTTGATTTTTACAGTTCGTCACATGATAATAACATCAACATTTAGTATGCCGTGTTTGTTTTGTTCACTGAATTTTGTAAATCCGCAGCTTAGAAGGTGGACGAACTTAAAATAAACGCCTAAGTGGCTCATTTTATTGATATAACGTTTAAATAAAATTGCGGTCACCTTAAAAAGTAATAAAAGGTGGAAGGAATCCAGTAGCAGTCTGGAGCCATGAGAAAGAAAAGTCGAATGAAATGACAGGGTGTGGATACGGGAGCGCGATTAATGTGATTATAGGGTTCCGTAGCCGGAGTAGAGCGTTCCATGTGAGATTATACTCTCTTGAATGGTGATAAAGTGAAGCCTAAATGTAATAAAAACTCAAGGCATTTTGACTGCAAATACTTTCTGGTGGGTCGATGACACTTGCATTTTTGTATAAAAAAATCGGCAATCAAGCGTGGTATTTTACGTACCTACAGCAAGGTTTTGTTGTTATTAAAAGTACAAAAGGTGCGTACGCCATGATGAATCACGAATCATGTGTAGCCTTCAGGATATTTTTTTTGAAGCGAAGCATTTACCCAATTTGGAAAAAAGCCGCCAAGTATTCCGAAACACGATAAATTGTTGCATATTGATTGATATTACACGCGGAACCCTGAAGTGGACCGGTGAAGGAAGCTTGCGTGTCGTTCACAGGCGAACGTTTATCCGAACGAAACATTTCACCGATAATAACTCCACACAATATAATAATGCGAATAATAAATAAAAATGGAAATAAAATAATAATTTTAATGTCGTAATTGTGGGCCGGGGGCTGTGTCGGCGCAAAACGCGCTCATTTCGAACAACGATTTGATTGCGGCTCGCAACACTTGCCTTACATTGATTCCGATGGAACTTTAAGTGCATTAATACTGGGACTGGTTTCGCATAGTCGGTACTTGTGTTTCTTGCTGTGGAATGATGCAATACGCACGGAGACCTGCCATTAATTCCCATGTGCCGAGTACTGCCGAGTACTGCCGAGCCAGCGATCGTGGATTTCCGTGAATCCGATTAAATTCACTCAATTGCTGTAATAGTTGTAATCATAGAACGGTAGATAATTGTATTAGTACTGGAACATGTCTAGCTGCTTTCTAGGAACTCGAATAGGTACACTTTTCTTATTTAACACCTTTCTTCCTTTGGATTTTCTACACAATGCTGTATTTTTTTACTTTATGAAGTTATTGTTCGCCATCGATCCTTCTATGTTGATGTGGAGGAATTCAAGTAGTTGTTACAATTACAATTCGTGACTAATAAGGCTGGTTTCAGCAAATGTTGCAGGCCCTAGGCGACTTATTGCGGCCGCCACCTGTTACTCTGCCGATATATCTTTATAAACAAAGAATAAGTATAAATAATTGAACTAATTTAACTCCTCGGGCAATCCAGGAACGGAAGCTCACGGCAAATTGTGTTTATTAAAATGTAAGCATCGCAAAGTAAACAATTGGAGATTAAATGCGAATCGAAGGTGAATAATAGTTTGTACTAATATACTGAATACATTGTTATTACTTTATTAGCTGTTAACCCTCTGTATGCCGACGATCGTCCCTGAACGATGCTCTTGGCAAAAAATCATAATAACACTCATTCATGAGTAGTTTACGTCAAATATAGACGTTTTTATTTATAGAACCTTATTTTAACAATAACTTGGACATGTAAAGAGTATTGTTAACGTGTCATCTTCGTATTTTTCAACATTTACGTGTAAGTTTGACGCCTTGCGACATTTATAGGTAATTGCAGTTACAACGACCAGTCTTGGTGGCCGCAGCTGCCTTTTGCTTATAATTAAAAAATAAGTCACATGTATGCTGTATGCTGTAATTATCCTAACGTTATTCTGGAAAAGTCTATGATTTATCAAGAAACTGTACCCGTTATAACATATTCCGGATAAACCGAGTAATTTAGATCACTGCAGCAGTTTTGGGTTAATGATTATAATTGAATAACGTTTCAATGTTAGATTTGTTTATGATATTGAATTAGGTTCGTCTGTTTTATTGGAATTGTTAGATTAAGCTCTATTATTGTTTATTACTTCCGCTGCTAATCTATACTTGTATTAATATTATAAAGCCGAAGTTTGTTTGGTTGAACGCGCTAATCACAGGACTACTGGTTCGAATAGAAAACATCTTTGTATAGCCCATTTATCGAGGAAGGCTATAGGCTTTAACATCACGATATGATCTAAAAGAGCGGTGCATCAATGAAAAATGTTGCAAAAGCGGGAAAAAATCCACAAGAGACGAAGTAACGCGGGTCAGCTTCAGTTTATAATAACGAACGACTAGGTTCAGAAGTAGACGGACAGCTAGTGCTTAAGTTATATTTGGTTGCGCTATTGAATATTTTGATGAAATAAAGACGAAAGGCATATTTCACCAATGAATCTGAACATGATCTGCACATCTAAACAGTGTTTAAGGGGAAAGCGTCGGGGTAGCTCCCGAATTGCAAATTTTCTTACGTCTTGTAGTTTTTTTTTTTTTTTTTTTTGGAATGGGCATCTCGCAATTCAGTCTGAGAAGACTGGCTTCTGCTTAACCGAGCAAGTCCTGTGGATGCCTTGAATTTAAGGCCTCCAGCTAGGGCGAAAATGACTAAAAACTAAGCGACAGCGCTCTAAGGGCACCCCCTGTGGGGTACGAACCTCGGCTTAGGGCGTCGCTGGGGGCAGCAAAGGGACAGGCTGGATCTGATTGTCGTTAATTAGGGACTGATTTATTACTACAGGCTCAGCATCGCGGGCTGGCTCGAGCAAGGGTCGGGGAGGGATTGAACGGGGATTTCGCGCCGGACCTCTGCGGCGAGGTCGGTAGGTTTTCGGTTTGTATTTGTACACTCTACGAACTGTACTGGTATCTTTCCTACTCTCTTGCAAGATAGTGATCGGATCGTCGGGGGCGACTAGGGTGTGACGCGGACGTTGGACGGAGCTGATACGCGATGGGTCGTACCGGGCGGCCGATGCGATTAGGGGATTCCTATGCTTAATAGCAGTGTCGAAGTAACGCTTGGAAAGGCGTTTCATGAACTGCTTAACGGTGGGGATTCTAAGGTCTACGTGAAGACTATCGTTACGGACGTAAGGGGGGGCACCGGTGATCTTACGGAGAAATCGGTTCTGTTACGTCTTGTAGCCTGACACTGACCTACAAATTGCAAGAATCCAAAGAAAAAATTGTGAGTTACCCTGCTACTACCCCTTAACAGCTGTCATTGTCACAATTTTATGGAATACTAGCTTCTGCCAGCGGCTTCGCCCGCGTGAAGTTTGAAATTATCCCACGGGATCTTATTACCGGGATAAAAAGTATCCTATGTGTTAATCCAGGTAATAAACTATCTGTGTGCTAAATTTGATCCAAATCCGTTCAGTAGTTTTTGCGTGAAAAAGTAAAACATCCATACATACATCCATACTTACAAACTTTCGCATTTATAATATTAATTAATAATAATTAATAATATAGTAGGATATGATTGATACAGAAAGCTCTTGCATCTGATTTAATGGATGATCCGCTATTGATAGCATTATTCCACAGTTTGTCCCTTAATATAAATATCGTAGGACATTACACACAGCGCCATCTAATGCCACACTAGGCAACGAGGTTTGTGTCGTGGACACTAGATAGTTGATAACTACATGGATGCTCTTTTGTTTGTAAATACATATTTATTATACACTAGCGCCCGCCACGCGGTTTCACCCGCGTAATTCCCGTTCCCGTGGGAGTACGGGGATAAAATATATCCTATGTTACTCGTGGATAATGTAGCTTTCGAATGGTGAAAGAATTTTTAAAAACGGTCCAGTAGTTTTTAAGCCTATTCATTACAAACAAACAAACAAAGTTTTCCTCTTTATAATATTAGTATAGATATAAACATCCGTGCGTCTTACTATTAATTTTCCTTCCATTTTCACCGAAATACCAGCAGAAGTCATAACCAAAGTCTTTCCTTTGTTTTAGTCCGCTCGGTCTGAAGGCGAGTCTTCCGGGGAGCAATCCTGCGAGAGCTCCGACGAGGGTGTGGGGCGGGACGCTCCGGCTCCCCACCCGCACCAGCCGCACCAACCGCACCAACCACTGCCGCTGCAGACGCACCAGGCGCTGCAGCATCAGCCCCTACAGCACCAGCCCTCGCACAACCTGGGCCACCACGCCTCCGTGCAGCATCAGCCGCTGAACCATCAGATGACGCATCCGCATCAGAGGAACTCGCCGAGACCTCTTGAGAGGGAACTTAAAGTAAGTCACTTACTGGTTCTGATAGCCTGCATCTTCACAAAATTAGGCTTGAAACCCAGTTCTCAATTGCTAAGTGATCCAGGGATTTAAAAGTTAATTTGGACATAGCTTATGGTATGGCAACAGCAATTCAAGTGTCAGATAACCCTTGTTAGGTTGGATTCAAATGGATGAAAGGACTTTATGTGCTCATTGCCCAAATGCCTTTAGACCTATATCAGTCTAAAGACGTTTTCGAGACACCAACTCATGCTAATTTTGACGTGCTCATCTCAAACGATGTATTTATGGCATTTGCATCGTCGTATTAGTTATTGTTACAAACTCACGTACTCGGCACAAATAAGTAAATAAAATAGACCCAAAAACCAAATGTACGGAAAATTAATGGTTTTGGGGGTCCTAAGGTAGAACATACTTCATAATGCTGTGCCCTAACACGGTCCATAAGTGTTCCAGTAAACCCATTGTAACAAATATTTTTAAACTTCTGGTACGCAAAATAAAATGAATATGAACATTGGATCTAGATTTTGACCGACATCAAGTTACAACGATTTATTCCTCTCACCACATTATTTCTCAACCCAACCTTTCTCTCATCAGATACGTGATGACTTCGAGTCCCTCAAGTCTTCACTCCACCCACACTTATCATCACTGGCGTCCCTAGCCCAAGGGGCCCCGCTGTCCACCCCCAGTAGTGTGTTCGCACTGGCCGGCGCGGGGGCAACTGGGGGCTTCCCATATGCACCCCCAGCGTTCTTGGCCCCCGCTCCACCGCCGCCGGCGCAGCCTGCTGGCTCTGCGTCATCATCTTCGTCGGAAGGCAGTGCTGCTGGATGGAGCTTTGAAGAACAGTATAAGCAGGTCCGTCAGGTAAGTTCGGATTTCATTGATTTGCATTTCTTTCCAGAGATTATTCCACATGAAATAGTTATTGGTTAGGAGGAGGGTGACGATTTATTCAATAGGACATTAAAAGTGGTTGTAAACCTCAGAAATTACACGATTGAAACAGAAACCCACATTGGTAAAATATTTCAAAGCGATAAACAGGACATGTTCAAGAAAATCCTAATCCAATACATCAGTTAGTAATAAGTCGGTCTGTCTAGCTAGGGTCAAACGATGCTTGTAAATTTTTTGAATGAATCAAAATTTTTCCATGAAAATATTTCCAATGGCTCTTCAAGTCTTTGCTACATTATAAAATTAATAAGACAATAACCATTCCAATAGTCAAAGCAAAGTAACAACGTAATAGCCCAACCGTTGCATAATATATATCATAAACGATTTGCCTACCTAGAATAATCAAATAAAATCGCGCCAACCCTCGCACAACCCCGTTGAATTATTCAGAACCACACATTACGTGTCCATGTGTCCAATAAAATGGATTCCTAAATGGCTACATAATGGTCGGTTCAACCCGTTCCTTTGTTACATATTTCATTGGTTTTGCGAAGGGTTGTCAAAACATGTGAGGGGTCATTCAGGCCCCCGAGTGAATAATAATCCGCTGTAGCGTTTGGAGGGTTGACGGCAGATTGACAATGTTTTTATGACTTTATTGCGGTCGTACAAGGGTTCCGTGGTGATGTTTTTATTATTATCAACTTGCTGTGATTATTCTGACGTTTAAAAAAGGAATGTGACAGTTGAATTTAAATGTTTTTTTTTTTAATACAAAATACATCTTTTAACAAAAAAGGTAGTAATTTTCCTTTTTCTCCAAGGATTATCCTTTTATTCCACTTTTTCGGCACCATTATCTCCATTTAGCAGAAAGTTAACAAGTTCCGTAATTTTCTGATACAAAAGCAATAATAAGTATTTTATTTTCACCTCACGACCTTACTGAACAAGCTGTTAAGTATTTTATCAAAAGGAAGAAAGGTAAAAAATTGGTTAAATTGTTGTGGCTGATCACGCCTCGGTTCTATTGTTCCATAATTAACTGGGGGCAGGCTTGTGTGCCTTCACGTAATACCGAATAAGGTCTCACATTCACGGCAAGACTTTTTTCTTTACGTTGCGACTGTTTCGAATATCTGCGAACACTTTGATATATTAATTCTGGATAGAAGACCTTCAAGCATTCCTAGGGGGATATTGTTATTTTTTTTTCCTAGCGATTTTTACATAGTTCATATGGTTGTTTCAATGTTAATCCCCCCGAACCAAAAGTCTAGATACGTGCTTGACCAAGGAGTACTTCTCGTATTACGGGTAAGGCAGTCGCTTCATGTAAAATACTGGTATTCGGCTGCATCCGGTAAGACGGGAAGCCGACCCTTACATAGTCGGGAAGATTCTAGGCAGATGATAATAGTCGCACCTAATCTGTAATCAACTATTGCTAGATATATCCTCCTTTGGCAAACACCTATTCTGTAGTATAAGTTAAAAGTTTATAACGAGATCTCTCAATTTAATTTGGAGAGCAATAAGTCTTAAAAAAAAAATATTGCAAAAAAAACAAGATTCATGAAAACTGTACCTATCCATCGTATCATTTACGTCTTCCACGCTAAAACACTGTGAAGTGGCGAAGAGCGCATTTTGGGGGACAGTCTTTTGACGTTCTACTCTATCGTTCAAAAAGTGTTGATTATCAGCTTAATTTTAATATAGGTCATTTGATTTTGATACAATATCTAAATTGATGAAGCTTGCAAGTCATACAAAATGTTTAAGTGCCTAAATTTATTTTTCATGGCTTTCAAAGCTTCTTCTCTTCGTTCACCTGTCCTATTTCAATCTATTTGGTGCCAGCGCAGCATATCTACTTCTTCCTCTATGACACGTTATCTCAGTCGTCGCCTCTCTCTTAGCTATATCATCTTTCACTCAGCCCATCCATCGATTCTTTGGTCCCACTCTTATGCCATCTACATGCACACTCAACATTCTCCTTAAATGCATTTTCCTCATTACCATATGCTTACTGCGATAACCGATTACTACACAACGTTTCAGTCACCGGCGTCCCTGTTTTATCTGATAGCGTTACAACACACATCCCCCTTATCTATGAAAGTAGCTAATTCAAACTAATTAATGTATTTCCAATAAAATATGCAAGCAGCAAATGCGATAGCCTTTCATCATAGCATCCATGGTCACCTCACAAGCATACATATGGCGTCTTATTGAAGTCAAATTATCGAGTGGTATAGTCTCTTTTATCTCAGTATGCTCGCGTGCCCCGCGCGCTAACGAGGTTCACAATTACTCCAATTGATACCTACCCAAAGGATCAATTGTAAACTGAATGTACGCGCTTCAAAGGAAATTATGGCGGCGAGATATTGTCGAAATGTAGGCTTGTAGTTGTGATCGGCATCAATAGCTTCAGGTTGTACAATGTACACCATACTTTTGCAGTTTTATAAGTAGACTACGTTTAATTCTGAATGAATTATTACCTCAATTATTAAATTAGATCCAATTGGTCCTCTTTTATTCATTACTGTTCTTTTTATTGGGTGGAGTAGGTAATACTTGCAAGCACTCTTTTGTAAACTTTTTCCTTACAATCTTACTTATAAATGTGACAGGACCATAATTAAAATTATACCAAAAAGCTTTGTTACTAAGTAACTGATCGTATTTTACAAGTTTTACAATGTGTTTCAATTTCACCATAAGCTTGAACACCAGGTTTTCTACGTTTCAAGTCGAAATTATTTCGGGAACGAGCCAGTTACAGACAATGGCTCAAATATTGTAATTTGTTATTTAATTTAGGCCTTTTTGGTCCAACAGACCGTAAGGCGTGGACTGGTCCTTTGTGCCTAGTTTAAAGTTTAGCACGTTAATTCGTTCTACATATCGTAATTTGCGCCACAATGTGTGAGCTAACAATGAGGACAAAGGCTCATGAGCTCTGACAAAGCAACATAGGCCATGTGTTAATGTATTGCAATTGGATGTTGACTGGTACTCTCAGGACCTCAGTTTATGGCCAGTTATTTGTATTTATTCGGTTTAATGCATCCTTCCTTTGTGATAGCAGCTTGTATAAGAAAGAAACTACATTGTCGATTGATTATCTTGATTAATAAAGTGTGAGCTTTTATGTGGTTAGGTGCTTTAGTACAATGTTGCGGAGCAAATGTGGCGCTGCTATTAATTTTGATATGAAATGAAGACTATTTATAAAGTCTTACTGTATGAATAAGTGTTAACGCTTTGCAACAAAATTATAGTTCAATGGTAGCCCAGTCGGACCTTTTGTGGAGCTATTGATTCAAAAATCCTTTAATTGCTAATGCTTATTATTTCATCTTTTCTCCAAATATATTGGGATCGACTTCGAGTTCGTGTGAATGCATCTGAAGACCATTGATTCGTATGGAGTGATTGCCTTCCTGACTTCTAACCCCCAAAAGCCAGTTGTTGATACCTCACAGTAAAACTGATCGTTAGACTTTCGGGATTTTGACTGGAAAGAAGCTATTCAAAAATCACAATTTGTGGTTATTCTTGACCTTAATTACACCCAGTACCAATGGCTTGCCGTGCTTTCTGAGGAGGAGTCTCGATGCTGATGTGCTCTCATCCACGGACCGATTACGGCAAGCACAGCTTAACGTCCGATCGACCGGCTTTTCACTAGATCATTTTTGGTAGGAAGGAAAGCTATTCCACAAAGCTCTCTCATTGACCTAGACCACACACCAACCATACAACGCTAGCAACAAATTCATTACAATACAAGAAAGCTCAGAATAGCATTTCGATAGTCGTCACCAATCTCGCCGACCGTAACAAACGCGCGTCACGATAATCGCACGGCTGCACGCGCGGGCGATAATCGCGCATTTGACGCGCGACTGCGGTGCGTTTGCGCACACACCGGTCCACTTGCGACGCGTCACGGTGCCTTTGTGCGAATGCCGCTATTTAGTTAGATACTGTTCTTATACTTCTAATGCTCTAGTTAATACGGGTTCAGATTTATATTAAACGCTCTACGATTATTGAAGCCGCGGATTAAGCTTTGAGTTGATTTATGAAATCGTGCTTTTCCTGAATCTGTACTACAATCATAGAAAGTATGTTTATGGCATACTTCATTATCTGCTTAGCCTTTTCTTAACTATGATTGGCTTCCAGTCTAATCTGATGCACCTGAATATTTTACATAGAGCGACAGTCTATCTGACTTCCACATCCAAGTTAGCATTATGTAACGACTGCCAAGGATGTACAAATGACAGCCGGGACCGACGGCTCAATGTGCTTTCGAGGCACGCAGGAAACTTGGTATATAATGTGTGGCCAACCAACCACGGACCAACTTAGGCATGCACGGATTGCATGGGTTGACCTGAAGATCGACCTGAGTGACTGTAAGTTTTTAGCCACGAGCTCCTGGCGTACTTGAAATTCTTAATCGTCTATACTTGCTGCCTTGTAACCTGCAACTTGTTAAGGAGTCATCATCTGCCTAGCCTTTTCCCAACTATGTTGGGGTCGGCTTCCAGTCTAACCGGATGCAGCTGAATACCAGTATTTTACATGGAGCGACTGCCTATCTGACTTCCACAACCCAGTTAATACTGGGAAATACGATACCACTTGGTAAGACTGGTGTCAGCCTTTTGGGGTCACTGACTAACTGGATTAGGAGTGTAAAAACAAAATAAATATTCTTTTATTAGTACGAAACCCGACCACACAGTGCAGTTTTTCATTGACTGATACTCCATGGTGGTCGTACTGTAAAAATCTAAAGGTCTATCATGCATACTTAATTGTAGTCAGGCTGGTAACTGCACAAGACATGAATAAGACGAGTCGTATCACACTTTGCTGTTATAATTCTATCACTTTCCTATATTTGATCAATCCACTTTGTATCTCCACGCCTATTGACACAGAGAGTGATGAATTTGACGATTGAATGAAATCTCTGCCAACGTTTACTCAAGGGACTCGGTAAATAAGTTCCATTCATTCGTTCTTCATTCTTCAATTAAAGACAAACTGTGCCGTGATTATGAACGGATCGCACCTCTACGTGAGTTTAATGACAAGTTTCAATCTCTTGCAACTTTAATTACATAGTGGAAGTTGTTTGCGTGCGTATTTAGAAAATGATACATTTATATTTGCCTTTATAAATAATTACCCGCTATTAACCGTTATACAGTTGCTTAATCGTAAATACAAAGTCGTAGATAAAAGGTAATTACGTTACAGTAATAAAGTAAAAAAATACGACGTTTTCCCCCTCGCTCCTCCCACATAATTTTTTCCCTATGACGAAAATGACAAGGTTGATACTCCTGCGAGGTTCCGTGTGTATAAACATTTATATTTCTGCTAATAGTATGATTATCGCGCCCTCTTTAGGGCGTTGTCGTTGAATTAACAGTTATTTGTGCAAAACCCGGAAACTGTTCAAATTTCCACCTTGTGGCTAGGTGGTAGGGTTATAAATTAAAGAGTGTGGAACTAACGTGAGACTTGAAGTCCATAAACGGCGGCCATGTTGGAAAGTCCGCTGTTTTCCGACCCTAAATCATCGGCGTGGATATTGTTGTTCCTTTTATTAGCGACTACTGTGTTGCTACTTGTCTGATAGCATATTCATAGAGTAATTTTAAAGCGTACAACAATGTGTTTACATGGATGGGCAATGCTTTTTAGATCTACCTATTTTGTGTCACAACAACCGAAAAATGTTGAGCGTTTGAGGTGTGTCGTTTCCGCTATGTCACACCTGTGTTTAGGAAACTTTCCAACTTATTAGTACAGAATGTAAATAAGTAAGCTTTGTAATCTTGGGTCCCGTATTGTACTTAGGTACTTATCCGGTTCCGAATATCTATGTTCCTAAAACCAACAATTTCACAACATTGCCAAATGTTTGTGTGATGAGCATGGACATTTGTTTCCGAGTCATGGATGTTTATACGTATAATAAGTATGTTTTTATAAACAAAAAAGTATATATGTAGTATATCGAACTGTCTGGTGACCACGACACAAGCTTTGCTTAGTGTGGCACTAGACGGCGCTGTGTGTAATGTCCAGCGATATTTATTTATTTACATTTAAATTCCATGAAACTTTCCCGAATGTGGAAGCATTGGATGTCCCTATCGTTGTTTATAATTAAGAAAAATGTCTTCTTAGTTCCTTTCAAAGGATACAATAAAATTATCTATTTCTTTTTAAATTCATGGCCGCTTTAGCAGAATCGTAATAGAGATAACCAGGTTTAAATTCTTGAAATGGTCACAGATGCACAAATATTATTAATTGTTATTTTGCAACCATTTTAAGATTTTCATGTAGGTAGCTGCACTTGTTTCAAAATCATTCAAATAACTTCACTTGTTTAACTGTGTTGTTTATTACGAGCTCCTATAAAGTCCCTCTGTCCAAGATTCAGTGTTGTCACGTCTCTGCGCGCGCGCACGCCGCTCGTCCATTACTCAGGCACCCCGCGCAGGCGCAGTGAATGCGACACGTTTGATTTTATACGATTTATCATTGCTATAAATTGCCTACATTGCGAAACACGTTGCGTGCTACAAATTGATGGGGTTATAGGCCGATTGTGTGGATGAAATTGATTGTAGAATTAATCATGAGGATAAAAAGTTTTACAAGATGATACCTATTTTTAATCCGCAAATAGGTAGTTACCGAGATTGCAAGCTGAAAGCGAAACTGACAAATTTTCTCAATCGACCTGGAACCTTGCTTCAGCGATAGATTTGAAAATCTATTATAGATTTTCGACAGATTTTTGTATTTCACTTCGAAGCAGAAACCAGCAAAAAATATTTTGCATGACAGTTTACAGTCATGGATTTCTTTCTGTAGAGTTTGTGTGACCCCTGATTTCATAACTTACCTACTCATGAGATGGTTTATGTTTTGCTTACATTTTGTAGCTGACTTCAATTTAATTTATGTTTCTTTTTTTGTTTGTCAAAAACAAGGTCGATTTATCACCATAAATGTTTCGCCACTAAACAGCTCTTTTTTCGTTGCCTTATTTTTTCTCAACCCTTAACTGATTCATTTGTTATCAGTGACGGTTTCACTGTTTTGCTCCCTGTGGTTAGTTAGTCCATAAGATTGCAAATCGCTTGATTTTTTCCGAAAGTGTGTAGCTAGGTAGTTTGAAAGTAAACAACATCACCACACCCAAAGGTTCTGTAATCTCAAAACGTGGTTGTTTTAAATGCACGTGAACTATTAGATTCGCCGTAAACCTTTTAAAGTGGCAGTAAGGCTATGGGTGCGTTCGTCCAAAAAAAGTTAACTTATTTTTTTAACTGGCAACCCAAACGATTAGCCAAGTGAGCCATCGTGCTGGTATTCGAGTGTTTTGGATATTTATTCCGTCTAGACGTTTTATCTACTGGATACTTTTATCAGGGTGGAATGTTTTATACACTTGAAATTGGAAAGTTAACGACGAATGAGCTTTTAAGCTTTTTTTTCTGCAGAGTGTAAACGTTTAAGCCGTTTAAAAGACGAAATTATTGTCTATGGATTGCTGTTATCATTCTTAACTGACACTTTTGTTTGTTTTGTGTTTAGACATGTTCAATATT
Organism: Xestia c-nigrum; assembly: GCA_916618015.1. Lineage (NCBI taxonomy): Eukaryota > Metazoa > Arthropoda > Insecta > Lepidoptera > Noctuidae > Xestia > Xestia c-nigrum. Next base: position 8,715,817 of record OU745259.1, on the reverse strand, counting down.
TAAGTTATGTGCTGTAGAAGTTTTATTTCCCCTAAATAATTATTTAGCTACACATATTTTTCTGCCAATTAGTCTTAATTTTAATGGCGTCTCGAATTATAATAAGCTCTCGTTTCGAACAGTACTTTCGGCGTTATCGAGGTACTTTCTCGTGACGTCACACAAACAGCTACATAACAAACAAATTAGTCAAACATTAAAAAGTATTCGAGACTTCCGATCCTAATTAAGGTGTGTTCAAGCTCGTTATTGTTGTTTTTTCTTCAGATTTAGATGCGGCTATTATCGTTAAATAGCCGATTTGTCGTCGCAATTAGCCTTAAAATGTTTAGTTGTACATAAATCGGTACGATTACGTATATCGGCCTCATTATCGAGCGGGCAGCCGTTTATCTTGTAACTACGTGTAACATGGATAGTTAACATTGAAGTTTTTATTGTTGTGATATCTAGCAGTTCATTCTATTTACCCTCCCTTTTTATATGGGATGGAAGGGACACCGAGGCACAAACGGTTGCAGCAGTATTTCATACAATTCTGAACCCCCACAATAGAATTTTTTGTCCGGATTGTAAAAAAAAATTGTGTTCCCTACCATTTGACATATAATTAGTGCAATTTTGTAGGAAACAGTAGATTTCCACCACTCGGCATCCCTTACACACCACCAATGATTTAATTTTCATAAAACTTAAGAAAGCAAGAACTGACGCAAAAAGTTCAGCAACACCAAAATAAACGTTTAGATATCAATTTGAATATGGAAGCTAGTTTGGTAAGGATTAGACTGAAATCTTATTATTAATCTAATTAGGCCGTTTTGTAGGCTCAGTCGATGACTAAAAGGACCAGCTGTAGTATTGAGGATACTGCATATCATACACAACACTATATTAATGTGAAGACATATTCATATACAACTTAGTATCAAGCCACAAAGTTACCTTCAGCAATGACTTCACCGCAGTTATCAATTGTTATTTTAATGTAGTAATTATCATTAATATTAACTTTGTCTGAACATACGTTAATGTATTCAACGGACTAAATACAAAATATCGATACATTTAACTAGCGAAGCAATAATTACGAGGACATTATCGAGTGACGTGCTCTGATTGGTCGATGTTGAATGTCATTCTTACTACTTATAATGACATTTTGACGAGACGTTGTAACTAATTGCTGAGAATTGTACGTATTGTTTGGTTAATATTTTTAAGATTAGATTAGTTCAGTCTTGTAACATATTTTTCCTTATGTTAAGCTTTATTACTTGCTTAGTTTTAGGTTGTAACAAAAAAAATATCACTCAGACATTTTAACAATTCAACAATATCCATGGCGTTAGTTACTCGTAAGTTTACGAAAAGACGAATTTTGAACATATAAATAGCAATGAAATAAATATGTGTGTTACGCAATTAAGATGGGCCTTAAAACTAAAATTTTGACTATTACTTGAGACAGTTTTTCATTTTAACCTAATTTCTTCACCTTCTTCCAAAAAATCCATCAATTTTATCAAGATAATTTGATCAGTATAGAGTTACCTTCTATTTGGACGACATATCACGCTCATGCGTGGTTCTCGGCGTGATATCGGCGCTGACGCACCCCAGCTGATCGCTATTTCTGGGGGCTTGCATGGGGCCCCTACGTTGGCGCAAGTCACGCGCTATCTATGGGACTGGTGATGGCATGAGGCTTAATAAATTCATGAATTATATTAACGCTACATTCGCTTACGGTTTATGTGGGAATTTTACCTTACTGCAGAAAAAAATAACTGGGCACTTTTTACGAAGTGGAAGTTAGTGACCGATTCCGCCCCGATACACTTTTCTATTCACTCCTTCCAGTTCATTTCGACTGTTCATGGACTAGTTTCACATTATATTCTTGCACTTAGCTGTGTTTCATAAAATATATATTTTCCGTCGTTTCACTATTTTGTACTTTTCGCGGTTTTGTCTTGTGCTAAGCTTTCTAATTTCTTAGGTTTCTGATTAATTTTATGATTGATATTGATTGATTTACATTTTTTTTGTAATTTCTTTTTCTTCGTTACTCTTCACTATTGTGTGCTTTTCTCGGTTTTGTCTTGGGATAAGGTTTCTAACTTAGGTTTTAGATTAATTTTCTGATTGATATTGATTGAGTTACATAATTATTCTTCGTCATATATTAGTTCAGTAGTCGCTATCTCTTGTATCTTAGAGCTGATTGCATCGTCTAACAGTGGGAGTGCTATCAATGCGTGCAACATGCCGCATGTGGCGTATTAATTCGATATCCTTTTTATTCGCATATGCACGGACCAATAAATATGGTCGTTGATCAAAATAGAATGATTCTATTTATATTTTCTGGTGCTTTAGTACAGTTTCTAAATCGAAAGGACCAAAGCATCTATACGTAACAGACAGGTGTGTTGCTGAGGAGCTTGTTCCGCCACTTCTTCTTCCCAGCTAAAACCCTAGGAGCAGTCGAAGGGCAGACGTTTTAGGGTGACGATGACGGCCTCGTGTAAATGATATTTGACGTTCAAAAAGTGCCGATTATCAGCCTGATTAATTGAAGAAATGACCTTAGATTTAAATTCTACGGCCCTTTAAGATTCTCTACTGAGTTATTTTTGTATCTTTCATCTCTAAATAAAGTTCATTATAAGCATGATTTGGACATTTATTATAATTTGAGTCATCAAAATAAATACTGTAGTTAATTCGCAATAACCCTGTCAGTACAGAGTGGATGATATCATTCGCAACTAGAATCAGCCCAGTTGTTGAAATACAAACAGAAACAAATCTCTACTATAACACTTTCGATAGTAGAATCGAGCGTACTACAAGATATTTCGGTATCAAATGATTACTACATCGTGAAATTATTGGCTCTTCTACTTAAAGATGAAATATCGTATCAACGAGTACGGTAACTTGCTGATAGACGGAAATAATATTGATGGCAAATGGATGGTAATTGAGCCTGTTGCCAGCTTGGTTTTCGCCATTCCCATAAGTATATTGTTTAAGTGTATAAACTGATTTATTATTTGATATGATCCGTCGACTGACGGCTCACACTCGCAATACAAACTTGTTAGAAATATGTTTTTATTGTGTGTTAATTCTACGTTTCTAGTAACCTGCGTCCGTAAGCGATTCCTTGTGATTTAAGAATGTTTATTTGCTCTTCGTATTTTTGGAACTGTGTACGTTTAGAGTATTTTTTGTTCAACGGATCACTATGCAATTTTTTTTCGTATTCTAAGAATGAATGGTTGCGTGAATGATTTTCCTCGTGTTTCTGAAGACAGGTGCTTTTATTATATTGAACATGTTAGCCTAGATCTTAGTTTGTTAGAATTAGATCTATTGATGTTTGTATCACTAGACTTTCTTCCTACATATTATAAAACTTAAGAAGACGGGTATTTATCGACCATACCCGGGTATTTTTCCTACATAATGCACACTCGGACTTAGTAAATCTTGATCAAAATTGTTGTTGTCTGAGAGTACTCCTGGGTGTACTCTTTATAATGCTGTAATTGTCCGCATCTCTTGGATTCAAAGTTCATGTAGCTTCTCCATTAAAATGAACCAATTTTTAATCAGCAATCTAATTTCCATCTGCAATGTCGAAATAGTGTTGATGGCCATCGCCATCGGCCATCGGTGTAGACACGTGGGCCATATGTATCGAGTCATGGCGCATTAACGTGTCGGGTGACCGTCACTCCGCAACCGTGCAACACGTTATTAATAGTCCAACCGGGATTCTGTTATCATTGTATGAGGAATCAAATGATGAAAATCAATCAGCTAATGGATTTGATGAAGATTTTGCGACAGTTGTAGAGAACTTTGTCAATGTATCTTCTTAGAATAGATTTTTTCTCATTTCCGATTATTTACTAACAAGGCTGTTTTTCCAATCACTGACAAGACTACAAGACCTATACGAAGATAATATACCCAGATTGTGAAATATTGTTTATTCATACTGCATTCTTATTCATTTCACATGCAGATTACAGATTTAAAATCAGCTTTAAGCAGAAATTGCTATATGCAATTTTCTTCTCCATATTTATCATTCTTAACTTAGAAATGGTCGTTTTTTGCAACTGCCGTTTACAGCTTCTTTCTGTCTTTACCATCGTTTGTCATGCATCAGAATTTGTCTTTCGTACCTCACCCCACATACCTTGAATCACTTACGATACCTACATTAAATCAGTGATCTGATCTACCCCTCTTGGCCACGCGTCTTATTCTCGTGTTACTGGAGTGGCTCGCGCCGAGGGTAGCTAGGGTGGAGGCGACGTAAATAGCGCACACGCAGCATCTGCCGATATTAATAGCCCCCCAAAGAGAATGTAGTATCAAGGACGCGGACGTTTATATCGCATGATTACTTACCATGGAGCGGGATTGGATGGCGCGATGTTTGGGCACGGACATGAATTCTTAGAATTATTAGCCTTCAATGGTCACCATGGTATCAGCATTTATGGCTAATTTCCGTAAGCTTCGTAACTCGAATTATAAAGCCTTTGAATGTTATGCCATCAAATTACAGGAATGTGATCAGAGACAATTAAGATAATCATACTAGTGTGATCTGAATATGAACGTGTCTCTCAAATGCTTGCACTAATGTTAATGCTCTTTGGTTTATAATTTCCCTGTGCATCAAAAGTTGTTTTGTCAATTGCTTCTTCATTTCATCCATTGGGCTTATTTGCCAATTAAATCACTGAAGCTTGTGTTCCGATATGAAAAATTATATGCTCTTCATTACTTTGTACTGTAATTTAGCAAAATACACGGACTTCCTTTAACAAGATGATGAATGCCTCCGTTTCTTTGTTCCAAAACCACGGACGCAGATTTATTATTTATATTACAACTTCCTTTACGTGAAACCCCTAAATCGATACGAACATTTGGTTAGCAGTTTTTGCTCCAAACATTCCTATAAAATGTTTATCACCGATGCCTCGTACACATGTGGCGGCCGCCCTCTTGACTAAAGATTATTCTAAAATTTCCAGATTGCCACCCCTAAGCAAAAAATAAATAAATCCATGCTTATGGACAAAAAATGTCCCGAATCCTCGAGTAGATGATTACAATCCCCTTGAAATACAGATTTACAGTTATCGCTGTCACGAAGCCTGAGAAGTAATCTGCCGTCATTTTATGAGTGTTTTTAATATTTGTTTCATGATTATTTCAGTGTGTGGCGATCATTTCATGTAAAGGGGTATGAATATTATGGAATGAAATTAACAGTTCGATTCATTACTTCGTAAGATAGTGAGATCATCTCTTCTATCATTTCCGTTTCTGAAATTTTACTGTTTTGTTAATTATTTTCGTCTAACAGAAAATCACTCTCAGGTAAATACCTTTCCATTCTAAACACCCTGATTTCTTTCCTCCTAAATAATTCAATAGTGTGCGTAATTTAATTGCCATCTTCCTCATGTAGGCGTGCCTATTTTGTTTATGTCAGTGTTATTTGCATGTGTTGGTGCGCGATGCCGGGGGTGCGCGGGCGCAGACGACCCGCGGGTTATCATTTCCTGTTCTTATTTTAAATTTTACAACATAATATTTTTTGCTTACGGCGGGATGCTGAAGCGCTTTTATTACTATTACTTTGAAACTGCTGAATATTTTGTTAAGAGATGGTCGCGTCGGTAGCAGAACTTTTTGATGGAAATATATTTTTGAGTTGTCTTTTGCTTGATCGAAGGTATTTTGCAAGAGCATTGTGAATGGTTACAATTCAAGAATGACTTGTCGCTTGATTTCTTTTAACGACATGAAAACATGTTCCAAGCAATTGTAGAAAGGACTCGATTGTTCCATTTAATTTTTAAATTCACGGCTTCCTCGCAATTTCTCAGCTTGCCTACATGGATTGGCGGCACAGTCGATTCGGTCGATAAAACTGCAAACAACAATAATTTTACTGTTTATACACGTAATTGTTTATTAGGGCGAGCTCGGTTGCAAGTCAGTCGCCGGTGCCTTTTGTCGGTCGATACGTCAATATGATTTTATTACACGCGATTCGCTGCAGCCGCACCTATGTGCAAGCACCTTTATATTTTGCGATTCGAATGCAACACTTGACCCAACCTGTTGTAAGTTTATGTTTTGAATCATTGTTTCTGTTCAGTAGCTTAAAATGTATGTCTTGTTTTCGTTCGAACTTCGGAGCCGACAGCAGTCCTTTTTTTCAAGAACTTAATTTCCGGTCGACGAAGACTTACTTTTTATTGCATATATTTTTGATTAACCTAGTATACGTAATAAGCCAGTTAACAATGGGATGTCAAATCTGATCTGAATCTAGCTAAGTCAAAAGGACGTTCTTATTATTCTCCCTCTCTAATTGACTGCGACTGAAGACAATTAAAGAAAAGATAGTACGATTCCAATTAAAACCTTAATAGCCCAATTAGAAGAAATTCAACAATCAAATCACCTTCAACAGTAAGACCAATGATCTACCAAAGGAAAACCCAACAATGCTCATGTCAAAACATTGGTCCTTTGATCAGAGTCCAATTAAACGTTTTCTAGGAAAATCACTTAATGAGTTGCACGTAAACAGCTGTGGCGTGTAGCACTTAGAGTTGATGCACTTTACGTCTGGGGACTAAGTAGAAGAGCAGGTGCCTGGTGTCACTGGTCCTTTGGTTGGAGCTTTGTGGACAAGATTAAAGTTGATACTTATTGTTCTTCGTCACTTTTAGGATCTTCAAATGATTATTTTTACTTGGCAGGGAACTAATTGTTGTCTTCGGTAGAACATTCTTGTATTATGATAAATTGAGTAGCTAAATGTTCTAATAGGCCTAGCTTATAATAGTTTACTTCTGCAGTTTGTTGTCAAAAGTGAGTTTTGCTAAGGTAGTTGCCGAGCTGATTAAAGTGTCAAATACATGAATCAACGCCATAAAAGGGTGCGCTCGGAATATTAAGACCACACTGAAACTTTACCTTCACCTATTAAAATAAGAGCACAATAAAGCCCAATCAATCGCTTGATCACGCTTCAAGCGCTAGCCGGTAGCGCACACGTCATCCTCGCTAGAGGAGTGCGCTTGATTTGTTTAGACAGCGGCGATCACAAAGCGCCGACGATCAGCCTGTAACGTTTCCTCTTTACGACCTCCCCAACTGTGGAACACTTTGTATAGTTATCCATTGTTTTATCAATTTCAATAATTTATCACTTGTGTCGAGAACGGAACGCGTCCGTCGCCACGTCGGTACAACGTGTGATTCTTGATATTCTTAGAAGTAAACATGCAACTGTTACGATTGCTGATGGCTTTTTTATTACGTTTGGTTGCTGTAATCGGTTCGGTGTTGTGCAAGGAGGTTTGTCAAATATTTGGAGTGTGCGATGAAGTAAATGATGCAGTTGTTTACGAGCTTGCTATGTACCGAACGTTAGTTATGGTTTCAACGTAAACAACGTGCACTGATGTGTCGTGACGCATTTTCTTGCGAAAAGGTTTGTAAAATAAAACTTACAAGAAAAACTTGCCATCTTATTGGAAATCGAGCTGCATATTAACCTCTTCCTTAGTGAAACGTAAACTAGAACTACAAATTCTAATTGAAAATCAATAATGTCCCAAATAATATCAGTGTTGAAACAAGAGGATCACCAAACAAGAATTGTTAAGCTGAATCTTATTTGGCAAGTCGCAAAACCAACAATTCCACTCAGACGGAAACTTTAAACGAAGTCAATCTAATTAAAAATCAAACATTTGTGATAGTTAGAACAATAGTAGCGACGGGCGCGCCACCTAGGGCGCGGGGCTGTAAACGAAGCGCCATTAACGGTCTGTTTATAGGCGCTTTAAACACTACTTTAATTAAGTAAGTCGCTTATGTTACTTTACGAGTTATAGCACTTATAGCTGGTGTAACGCCGGCAAACGCATTGAATTTCTTTATGTATTGTCACGATCTTAGCTCTAAAAGGGAAATGTGGAGAGACAAGAATACTATCTGCTGATACTGCAAGAGGGAGAGAGAGAGTAATGTCTTTCTATTCGATATAGTCTGTTTCATATGACAAGATATGGATATTTGCTTCTTCAAATTAAGGAGCAATATTCATTATCAGGAAGGTATAGAATTTACTAGATGCTTCTTGTAGTTGTGTACAATTCGTAAGGAGGGCTAGTAATGCGTTGTCGGCTCGTTATCTGTTAAAACCATTTAACCCTCTTCTTAGAAGACTTTTACAACTTATGTGGGAAGATAAGCCGTTGATTGATTCCACGTTTAGTTTCATCATGGTAAAACAAAACGAATGGAATTGCCATAGAAATGGGGATTCATAAAATCATATAATGAAACTGAGCGAGATAGTGACATTAAAAACCAAAATAAAAAGATGTTTTACGATTCCGATCCATCTAAAATATTAGTATTCAAAACGGTCTCATGCGAAAATAAAACTCTTTCATCAATACTAATTTTTATAGCAACCAAAGTTGTAAAACATATTTATTTTCTTTTTCTAAAATACCTTTAATCTTGACTTGGTTTAAATCTGTTGTAAAACCTCAAGTGTTTACGCTTTCAGTAAATATTGACGATGAAATTATTGAATTAATAGGTGTTACTCAGAAATCGGAATCAAGTGGCATTTACGTAGGCTGTTCGGCAAATTCTCTCATTATGTTTGTCTAAAAATGCATCACGGGATTCCCATTGACATCTTTACTTACAACAATAAAACGTGTACGATTTCTCTTTTATATGCGCAAACATGTATGTGTTCTGTTGCTATTAAAGTGAGTAAAACTTAAAGAAAAGTCATATCATTATGCAAGTTTTCTAATAATGCATTTGCCACTGCTATCTTTTGTAGCTGTTCAAGGAGCTTTCTCTATAGCTTTCCTTCTTTCTCTCGATTAATTTAATTCCAAGTATTCGCTATTAAAATGATTACTTTATTTACAATCATTAATAGGCCATCACCATTGTCTGTGGTTAAATTATTTGTTGTTTCATTTTGCACCAATCATTCACTCCTTCGTAATGGCTCTCGATCACGTTACGGTTTACCCGCACTCACCCAAACATTGAGCTATCACGAGCTTAATTATACTCTCTAGGAGGGGAGATCTGGACGATCGGGAACTATTGACTATCACGTGTTAATTAAAATCGCGCGACGATAAATCTTCGCCCCGTGCGAAACAACGAGTGTTGCCAAAAGGCAATTAGGGATGATACTTGAACTATCTGAGGGTAGCTTAAATATCTATTGTATTGTTTGGCCATTATTGAAGCAATAATTATCATCCCACACTACAAAGGTGGCAGAATGGATATTTAATTGAGATAGTTATATTACAAATTATTATATTCAGAGCTTTAAAATACAAACTGCTGTAAAATATTCATAAAAAAACAATCCTTTTTTCTAACAATAGCGTTATCTCCAAAGTCTAATTACACGTTCCGGATTGGTGCACTGATAATAAAATTACTAGTCGATGGCATAATATCGTAGCTTAACCTGCAATTACTCTACAATAATATCAGTTATGAGAATGTTAATTACACAAGTATTTTTGGAGTAGATAATCCTAAAATGGGTTGAAACGATGGTAAATATCCATCTGGAGTTCACATTTTTATGAGTTCTCGATGTGTTATATTTATCCAGGCTGTTCCTCGTCGCGTTGATGCTAAACTTAGCCTAGACGCGTACGGGTCAATAGGCCTATGTCAGAGGTCGATCATGAACGTACTCGCATTAATATGGTCGAGTAGGCTTGATCCCAACGGTAAAAATATTGTGTTTAAAAATGCTACGGGTACGGCTCTTGCTTAGTAATCACGTGAACGCTAATAGAAAAGAAGTAGTCCTAAGGTTCACATAACTCAAATTAACGAAAACGTGACTCACAAACAAGTATTCACACAAAAATGTTAAAATACCGTGTATTTAAAGTCGAACATTTGTTTCTGATTACGTTGGAATTTTTCGTATCCATTTCATTGTAATTGCTTTGTACTAAATCTTTATTGTACATCTTTCATCTCACCCACATGGTGAATAAAAACTATTGGTGTCCGTCTGGCCCATTGTTTCACGTTTTCACAGAATATTTCGTAGAATCGTGCCCAATAATACGCCGTATCTATTGACTTCCTTTCCGATAATAAAGATTCTTCGACGTTCTATTGTTTGTACGACAAAAATAATATTTTAATCGTTATTTAAACTTTTTTGCCAGAATTACCCAGTCGACCCATTCTATTGTGATTTTTATTGCAGTTAGATATTATTATGCTTGGGATAGTGAGTTTGGTGATAGTGGTATCGTAGGCAATTAGGAATTTCGTTGTAAATTTTATTATGGTTGAAATTGCTTCAATACTTTTAAATTCAGGTAAGCTTTTAGAATTGACTTAAACTTTCGATACGATAGATCACGGAGAATGGTGATGTTATTTTAAACTAAAATATAAATTTTGTAATGTAGAAGGTTTAAATTATTTGTTCAAGTGACAATTCTTCAAAAAAACCTGCGACAAGTGAATAAGGAGAAAAGGTTTTATGTTCACTATATGCGAAAATTTCAGATCTCTATAGTTTATTAGTTGAAAGGTTATTTTAAACACCTAAAGACCACATGCAATTTTTAGTTTGTAATTTTTTTGCTCTATGTTAATTGAGTAAAAATTGCGGAATCAAGTCTTTAAAATAAACTTAAGGAAAAGTCAACCGCCGTTAGTTCAAAGGGTGTGCTTTCCGATCCCATAAGGGATGGGATGACGTCACCGGGATTTTTTCGGCGTCTATTCAGTGGATTCCCGAAATAACGGCACCGGCGGCGGCGGTCGGGCCTTCCAAGGAGAGTTATTGGAATTGTGGTCATTTACGCGAAACCTCCTCTTTTTTGCGTTTATTGGATCCTGATTGATAAACAACCGTGTAATTATTTTAGACTATGTATTTGTATATTTATCATCGGTGTAGAGTTTCGAGAGATTGACATGTTGTCATCATTATTTTGTAACCGTTTTCCTTTTCGGAAAAATTTAGTGCTTTAGGGTAAACCTTGGAAATCTGATTCAAATGCTTAATAGATTATTTAAATCAATAATCATTCTTTCGCACTCAATAACAAAAACATAATAAGCTTATTCCTGTTGATTCTGTTCTATTTTCCAAGAAATCCAACAATGAATAGTTAACCCGTTGAATGGGCCAATAGACCTGTCACAACATAGCAAACCCTGCCAAATCCACCCGTATCAATTCAAGTGCCCGTATGACCAGATTCGCCCACTTTACCCCATTTATAAAGATATCAATAACAGGATAAGCTCGCCCCATGCAATCCTGTGACATTTCAATAGTAGGAATTTCATTGATTATTTGTGAAACGACGAAATTATATTGTGGCGAAATTATTACGGGACCCCTCATCGCTTGACAATTACACAATTTCTGTGGGTCCTGTCAGATTCGCTAGTGGCGTTTTCGGGATAATTTGACAGGTCATCGGCAAAACTGTGTTATTTTGATCTTTTTTTGCCGTAGTTCGCTATGATTTCTGTGAAAATTTTAGCAATGCTTCACCTATATCCATTAACACCGAAATATTTAAGGGTTCTTCAGTTAAAATGTGATGCATGAATTATTTGTTCATTCCGTCTCATATCTTCGTTTACGTTTAATGCGCGTTCGTGTCGTTGACTGTGGTGTTTATTGGTTTTCAATAGGTATAACCGATGGTAAATTACGATTCTGTTAACCTAAATGTTGTTTGAAAACATAAATATATATCTAAGAATCTCTTTGTACTTTTATGAGTTGTTTTGCTCACAATTCACACACTAATTTAAAACAGTATCGTTCAATCATCAATGTTAAATTATAAAACAAGACAAATTCTCAGAATAGCCTTGCGCATTGTATCCACGCGTTTGCTATTTATAATTACAACTTAAAAAATCATGTTCTAGAAAAGCTTATTTATCTTGTTGGTGTACGTAAAAATAGATTTTTTGTAAAAGGAATAAAGTTCATAATCGTTTGAATGAGTTGATGTTGTTTCGGTATAGTAAGCAGGTAGGAATTTTAAATTTCGTAGCGATCTCGTCTGGCGACAACCCCTGCGCCGCCAATGTCGATGGGGTGGAGCGGAGCCGTCTCGCAGGTCGCGCCGTCTCGCTCGCTCCTCGCCGCTCCGTTTATCTCTGTCTCGCCTATTATTGTCATATCAAGATTCGAACATTGCATTTTGTTTCCAATTTTCAATTTAGTTTATATCGGATGTTGGCAAGAGCAAGACGTCTGGCGAGCCGCCATACTTCATTGTGCACGTGTTTATGTCGCGCGCTCGACTTATTACATATTTGAATTATTAGTTCGCGGTAAATAATTGAGTTCCTATTGTTGTTTAGTGTGAGTTATTGGACTTTGATAGCAGTACTATTAAATGGAATTCATGGATTTCTTCAACACTTTCATGGAGGATCGTCATCATCATCATCAGAACTCGCACAGCGAGCCTCCGAAGATGCCGAATTTTTTCGAAGTTGATAAGAAAAAGGTTGGCTGTTCATTTAGTTATAATTAATTTTAATCACTTACACAATTATTCAGCGCTTCAGCAAACTTATATTAGAACTCAATATTGCCTGTTCTTTTATCTAACTTTTTAGATTTGTTTGCGTATCGTAGTTTACCCAAGCAGTGAAACTTAGCCTTTATTAACCTTTCACTGTGAAAGCTTAATGAATGACAGTTGACAGTGACAGTTCAATACTTTTGGCGCAATTGCTTTTCAGTGATTAGTACTTACTTGTGCTGCGCCTACAATTACTTAAAATTTATTTTATGAATAGTACCTATAATTATAATAAATTAACAATAATCAATAGAAGATATTTACCTACATTTACATAATTTGGGAAAAATCCCGTTGATGTTTTTTTGTACCATCAGTAACATCCTATTTTATCTATTGACTTCCTCTTATTATCATAATTCCACTAATTTTATATTATTTAGATAGCCGCGTTTGCTTAGCATGGCGGTGTTTTATTTATTCCACTATAATGATTTTGTTTATACGGACAATCGGGCGTTAACGACTATAAATGATTTCAAAAGTTAATTAAGGTTTCGAATGAAACGAACAGACTGTTTGTTTAATTAATTATGTATAATTATACTATTCCTTAATTAGTTTATTTTATATCAGTAGGCTATACAATGTTAGTGGGTTGACTCACAAACAAATTACCCACAACTAAGTTGCTCCAAAATTGCAATGGCAATTCTGCAGTTTTATATTAGCACATAAAATTATGATATTATGAATTCCATTTTAATAATTCAAATATCGAACCGAGAATGAGCTAACGAACGGGTTTCGAATGGCAGACTTAAACAATATAAAATAAATTAGTAATAAAATAGAGGAATGAAGCGTAAAAGATTTATATGAATATTAAATCGCTTAATAAAAACTGGCGATCTGTTTAAAGGGACCTTTTTATGTGGAAGTTAATTATAGTTTTAATATAAAACGATGCCGAATTAATAACGAGAAGCGGACGGATTAAAAAAATGGATTCGATATAAATTTCGATTATTTATGGGGCATTTAATAGGCGTTTAATATCGTGTCATTATGAATTAAACTTTTGGTATACCTACTTCAGGTTTCTGTGACTGTATGTCAAGTAAACATTATGCTTTGTCGTTAGTTCTGTTTAAGTTTTTGCTGGGTGGTCTCCTCTCTAAGAATAGTCGATCCTGATTCCGCCCATAGGGTTGCACTCTGGTACCTACCTATCTTCAAACGATTAAAAAGCTAAGAGATTTGATAAAACAACAACATAAAATAATTGCCTCACGCGTGGTAATTAGGTATATCATGGACATTTGGGACATAATTAGACGAATTATACCTACCTATACGATTCCCAAACCTTGTTCTCGTTAGACATCCTTCCAGACAGCTCTTTCCAGAAAATTCCAGAAAACTTGATTAGGTATAAGAAAGAATGAGTACCGACTTATCTACTTAAGTTTTATTTCGTACGTTCTTAATTTATTTTTTGTTTGTGCACAAGCTGCTGGTATAAATACAAGGGGATTTTTATTAACATAGGATAAGTTCGCGCGGAGTTTTCCAGTGAAGATATAGGCTGAAGTTTCGTCTCGAATATTAATCACGACAGAAGAAGTGTATGCCTCCACCGATCACAGTATCAGATCACGTTAGCCACGGATCACGGCGAGTTGTATCCACTGATACCGATATCCGTTTCCCTCGGTATCGTGTTACCCACTGATCACGATATACATGCGGCACCAAGGCTTGGGCAGTATTTCAGTCAGCTTTTTGTAGGACTATTCAGGTACCTAGCATGGTAGCGACGTCAGTTAAAATGTAAACCAAACAGAAATTAGTTCAACAATGTAGGTCGCTTTCTTCAGCGTATCTTATCTAGTTGACAAAGTTGTAGTGATTGTGATGTCAGAGGTGGTCAAACTCGCGCCCGTTTACGTTTATGACGCACCTCCATTTTATCACCGGATAATGCGTGAAACGGATCATTTTATAACGACAACATATCTTAATGATCGGATTAGATCCCTTCTTTATCCCCATTGATTTATCTCTACATATCACTTAAATTTTATTGGTCTAACTTTTAACTGCTACTTTTGAGTAATGGCGTCATGAAAACAAGATTATCGGGAGAAACTTGAGTATCAAGTACCTATGGTGCTCAAATAGTACATGTGCAGTCATAATTGTAGGTTCACTTAGGTTCGTAGTAACAAAAGTATTGCAAATACGCCTGAAGCCGGGTGTCATTTGTATTTATACGTACAGAGCGATTGTTGGGCTTGGTAAGAAATTAGCATGTCGTCGCTCAGTGCGGTGTGGTCATCCCCCCGCCCCCTGCTGCCCCCCCCCCCCCCGCCGGCGTGTGTGTACAACTATGTTGGTCGCTGGTGTTAGGGTGTGTTGGTGACGCACACAGCCGCCAGAGAGCGTTGACCGCCGGTTTGTTACACCTGCAAATAAACTGGAGTCCATTCGCGGGACCAATAAATGCATGTTTCCATGTAGTGTGTATTCATTAAGCACCTTATACGGTGAAAATCTTAGCTTTGTGAGCACGTTAGCATGCGATCTTTATGTCTGTGTGTTAATGTTGTACATACAAACACTAGAATTTAACACGTTTTATTATTTAGGCATAGCGTTTGAATAATTTGTTTGAATAGAATCATTGTATATGATCGTCGAGGCCTGTTTTGGTATGTTTTTGTTTTTAAAAGTATGGAATGTTTAGTAATGTGAAATTAATTTGATAATATATCTGTTGAAGCTATGAATATAGAGTTAGTTATCACTTAAACAGGAAATTGGTCGGTTATTTACTATGCGGGCTGTTTACCTCCAGTTTTTGCATCGGCATTGTATCTGATACTCTAGCTGGAATAAAATTATCGTTTATATTAGTCATATTAACGGCTTGCTAATAAATAACATGCTTATCTCAATTAAATTATGATAGAATATCCCTCGCATAATATTTTTCATGATCATTGATCACTCTGTCAATGAAACTGCGTTTCCAAAATAAGATTGCTATCCAAACATCGTTCATTTAATATTTGTAAGAAGTAACTATTTTTTTAAGAGTCCCAATGCAGGACAGAAGTCTCACCTTCTCCAAAGAATTCTATGTTTCTAGTAAATTTGACAGGAGCCATAAGCCTGTCTCGCCATGTTAGCCATTCAAAATTTTCTTTTTCAAAAATGTATCTTATTTTCCTAAAATCATATTTTTCGTAATAAAAACCATTCTTTTACCAAATTGCTGAAAGTCCCACCGTAAGTTCAATAAGGTGCAGCCCGGGCCTAACACAACATATTATGTCTGAATGGATGCGTACGCGCATGTGTGCGTCACCCGCTAATGCCTCCGACACGCACTGACCGACGATCGTTTAGCGTGTTTCCCTTAGCGCGGTGAAAACATGCGGGAAATGTCGGAAAAATATATTGTACAGAACTAAGAATAAATAAGATGTTGAAGCTTTAAAATTTATGTTGTATTATTTGCACTTTAGAAGTGTGCTTGAGGCATCTGTGAATTGTCAGTTTCTAATATTCTTGTCGTCACAATACGTTTCTTGAGGACAGTAAAAGTATAGTCCATATTATCATTAACATTGAAAACGCGATATTATTTACCTTGTTTGTTATTTGTTTTAAGTAATCGATATTTCGGCGCTGTTGCAAGAACTATGATCACGAAAAACTGATGTTATTCCAGGTAGATGCTTATGTAATGGTAATCATGGTAAAAATGCCGTTTTTAGCGTTAATGGTAATGTGTAAAACAATGCCAATTTAATAACTTAAATCGACAATAGGTATTATAGTTATTACACTGAAAAAAAAAAGTAGTTGCCACAATCAAGATTTGGTTTAGATTGACTAAGTAACTTGTTTGCATCTGAGCCTATCAAGCACAATGATCACAGCAACTACTTTTATTTGATTGAGATATCTTGGTTAGAGTTATCACAAAACCTATTTGCAGCAATCAAGTCAAAACATAGTTCCTCCAACCAAGTTTATTCAGTGTACCATATACACGCACACATACACAATAAGTTGATTGCCTTAAACAAGTAGCTTGTTCACCCTAATAAAGTAACTTGTTTATACTAACCAAGTGGCTTGTTCACCCTAATAAAGTGGCTTGTTTATACCAACCAAGTAGTTTGTTCACCCTAATAAAGTGGCTTGTCCATATACACGCACACATACACAATAAGTTGATTGCCTTAAACAAGTAGCTTGTTCACCCTAATAAAGTAACTTGTTTATACTAACCAAGTAGCTTGTTCACCCTAATAAAGTGGCTTGTTTAAACTAACCAAGTTGTTTTTTCACTCTAATAAAGCAGCTTGTGTATACTAACCAAGTTGCTGGTTCACCCTAATAAAGTGGCTTGTTTATACTTACCAAGTAGCTTGTTCATCCTAATAAAGTAGCTTGTTCACCCTAATCAAGTGGCTTGTTTATAGTAACCAAGTAGCTTGTTCACCCTAATAAAGTGGCTTGTTTATACTTACCAAGTAGCTTGTTTGCCCTAAACAAGACTCTTGATACATTTAATCATGTTTCTTGTTCGGGGTTATAAAGATAATCTTGGCAGCTCCAAACAAATTAGATTAAAGTACCAATCAAGTGGAACTTGATTTATAATGTCACATAATGCTAGCTCAGCATTCGGTATTATTATTTTGTAATACCGAATGTTGATTTAGTATTGTGTGACAAAAAAAAAACAAGTTCCACGTAATTGGTACATTAATCTAACTTGTTCGGAGCACACAAGATTATCTATAAAAACCCAAAGAAAAATATATGTCAAAAATTGTTAGGTAACCTACCTATCTCCTAAAAAAGTTTGTTACACTACAGTAGGGAAAATTAAATTAAACGATATAATTATTATACAATCATAATATATTGTTAGGTTACAGACAGGTTGGTTTGCTGCATCGTTCCTCCACTTTCGTTGGCTTCCAAGCTTTATTTGTAGAAAAACTCACAGATGAGCGAAGAAGGAGCGGTATGGCCATAAATGCCACTAAATTTGTTACTTCTTCATCGGGATCTAAAATAGAGAAAACAAATTGTCATATCTGTCACTACTTAATCAACTAGATTTTAAACTTTTCGAAGAACCGTGAGAAACTCTTCCTTTTTGTAATAAAAAAAATACACTTACGATCGGCAAGCTCAGCAATTTCCGTATAAAAACTATCTTTGGTTTTTCCCTGGTTTAGCAATCTGATGATGTTTGTCTTCAACAATGGGAAATTTAATAGCAAATTTTTGGTGTGGTTTGGATGAGCACCCTCAAAATCATGCTCCAACTAGAAATAAAAAAACACATCAATATTGGTGGACATTAAGGCACAATGGTCCGCTTTAAGGACTAAGTGCGGAAACCTAAACCCCATAACTGAACAGAAGTATCCGAAAAATCGTAAGACAATCCATTGAAAATAAATATTTAAAAATCTGTGAAAATTTCAACCGCCTGCCTGGCGACAGACGGACATACAGACAGACAGACAGCGGAGTCTTAGTAATAGGGTCCCGTTTTACCCTTCTTTGGGTCAGAACCCTAAAAAGACTTGAAAAAAGTTTTTGATATAACACACATTTCATCCAAAATAACAGGTAAGTAATGTGACTAAATAATTATAAACACTTACCAAACAATAACCTAATAGCGTTTTCAGTGCTGGAAAATCATCAACATTTTCTCGATGGTCGGCCCTGTTTCACCAGCATGTAAATTTCGGATTCTGTTCACAAGTTCGTTTCTACCTAAAAACGTGCCTGCAAGCTCAGAGACCACAAGCGTGCACGCTAGATAAAATAATTTTAGTTAGGATGCATCATAAACACAGCAAATTGTTAATAAAATTTTAAGACAAAGACTTACCAGTTAGCAGGTATCCCACAAATGAAAAATAAAAAGTGTTGTGTCTAGATTAATTCTTGTTTTTCACAGAAAATGAACTCACTCATTAAATGATTAGTCTAGATTAGATTAATTGATGTTTTTCACAGAAAATGTAATGAACAAAAAAAACGGCTGCGGCTGGCGGCTGAGTGACGGCCACAGAACATTATATTATACTCTAATGGTGAAGGCGTGCCGTCCGCGCCGCGCGCCGTATGAGTCGAGAAAGAACTTGCTTGAGAGTAGAAAGTCAGAGATGGCGCGTGCGGCGTGGCGGCTGGCCGCTGGGCTGGAGGCCAGGGTTACCAACTCTTAAAAATATTTACCCCTAAATATTATAGAAAAATACTATATTTTTTTCCCTGATTCAACTGTCGCGCTTTTTTTTTATAAACTGTGACTGGAAGTCTGGCTGGAACGTACACGTGCAGCGCTGCACGGAGAATTTTAGAACGAAACGCATTTGCGGTAACAAAACGTCAACTGTCAAACTGTCAATAATTGTTTTAATTGTTTAACTTCTGCTGGTAAAATAAAAAAAAAACATGGAACGTGATGATGGTTTTTACACGGAACCCAAGTAAAAGCAAAAAAAAAGATAAAAAGCTTCAAAAATAAATAAGAGCGCTTGGGAGTTCGACTACCAATTGTGCAAAGAAGATGTTATTGACAAATATGGAGCAAAGTGTTACAGTACACTTACCTAAGCGGGATTTCATTTTCGATTGCATGATGTTTAAAAATAAATGTGTAACTTTTTTTTCTGAATTTATATTTACTATATTTTTGCAGCTTTTTTGGGAAAAATACTAGGTATATTTGTCCAAAATAAAGGTGGCAACCCTAGTGGAAACCCGCAGTGACTTGGTTAGGACAAACAAGCTTCTTGTTTAGGGCAAACACGCAGCTTTATTAGGGTAAAAACCTTACTTGATAGCTGCAATCAAGTTGTGTTGGAGTATTTTTAATGATTTATTTGATAGATACAACCAAGAAGGTTGATTGGGGCAAACAAGCTTCTTGTTCAGAGCAAACACGCACCTTTATTAGGCTAAACACCTTACTTGATAGCTGCAATCAAGTTGTATTTAATAGATACAACCAAGAAGGTTGATTGGAGCAAACAAGCTTCTTGTTCAGGGCAAACACGCACCTTTATTAAGGTGAACTATCAAGTCGGATAGAATTTATCATATAAACTTGATTAGGGCAAACAAGCCACTTGTTTTGAGCAAACATTCTACTTTTTAAGGGTGAACACCCTACTTGATAGCCGCAATCAAGTTGTGTCGGAGTATTTTGACCGATGTTTTTTATAGATACAACTATCAGACTTGACTAGGGCAAACAAGCGACTTGTTCAGGGCAAACACGAACCTTTATTAGGGCAAACACCATACGTGATAGTTGCAATCATGTTGTAATGTAGTTTGTTTGTATGATGTATTTGATAAACACAACCAAGCAACTTATTTAGCGCAAACATTTAGCGCAAGATTAGATCAAGTTGTATGATTAATACAATTAAATGCAATGATAGATGCTATCAAGTCAAACCAACTTAATAAAGTTTCAATAATCTTTATTGAAGTAATCAAAATGCTTGATTGACACAGCTAACTTACTTTGTTACAGTTAACATTTTTTGAACTTGTCTCTTTTTTAACTCTTCTACTATGATGTCTTGTTAAGGGTAATCGAGAAACTTGTTTGAGCGTTCAATCAAGTGAACTAGTATTGCTGCAATCATGTCGTGATGATCAACTTAACTAAGATTTTGATTGGTCTAAACAAGATATCGTCAATCAAGCTAAAAAGTCACTTGATTGAATCGCATTTTTTTCAGTGTAACATGCATTGTTTTTAACTGATTTATTTTAAAAAACATCGCCACAACAAAATGTTGACAACCACTGTCGAAACGTCAATAAAGTAACGACGAAAAGGGGGAAACGGGAAATAAGTAAAAAATGCATTATGAGTCTTTTGCATACAAACTCTCAATCTTCAAACTTTAATTTGTATGATGAATCTTAATACTATTGTTAAGTGCCAGCGGATACTTCGCAAAAAACATAAGAGCCAAATAAAATATAAATATAGACGGAGGAAGCTGCTCAAACAGCCGAGAAGATCTTTCATCACTGGCAGGTACGGAATTCTGTCAAAACAAATGAGTTTTTACTTTAAAACTGTGACATCTTTATCTTAGCTAACTGTTTTCACGAAACTATTCAAATAAAGACTTAGAAATGAACATGGAATTTATACCTTTAATTCAGAAGGATTTTATTCCTCATAAAAATAATCATTCCATATCTGTCACAATTATTTTTATGAACGATAATACTATACGTTTTTCCCATACTACGATCGCTCGTTTAATATTATATCCAGTTAGTCTGTAATAGGTTTTCTATTGAAAGGTGTTAAACTTATAGAAATGTCGAACACTAGGTGTAAATCGTCAATTTATCGGTCAAACTGATCTGAAAGAGTTTTCTTTCCGTTTCCTATTTCGACACGTTTTCACGGATTCTTTCAATTTATTTTTGTCCCCTAGGATTAAATTATCCAAAGCTAGATTGGTTAGTATAGAGGTTTTTTTTGCAATCTCCTCCAAATGTACAGATTTACTTGTACAGTCACGAGTACTAAAATGTAACTATCCTAAATTTAAGATCAATTTTCTCGAGGAGTAGCGATTGTAACTTAGAAATAGGATTATTTTTTTATAAAAAATATGAGTTCCAAACAACTATGTTCGTAACAACATTAAATTTTAATCAGAACAGCTGATGAAAAACACATTTGAAAATGTAAAGTGCAACATATTAATGCTCGTGACTATACCAATTGGAATTTAGCCAATCAATGAATTAAACAATGTAATATTTGTATTGTTCGATAATTTAAAACAAAACAGAAACCTTAATTGTAGCCCACTCTTTTACGAAAAACAGAATATTGACAAAAATACAAAAAATACTAATATCTCTAGAATATCCACTCATTATTACATCAATACTAGTTTACACTCGACCGATCCGGGTCTAACCGGCTAAAACCGGCGACAACCGACTTAATCCCCGCCGGATAATTGCGGCCAGCAATACGAGGCTTTGCGGGCGGGCGGATTAATTTTCCCCGCCCTAGTTCGTGCCGCCCGCCCTAGTGCCATGTTATTATTTCAGATTGATTATTTTTATGAATTGGTTTTGTTTTCTTGAATAGAAAATGTTGAGGGAGTAAGTAGAAGGGTTGGAGAAAAAAGACTTATTAATGTCGTAATCCTCTCCTTAGTTATTTATTCAAAATTAGGTCATGGTCAACGTGACGTAAACCAACCTGTTTTCTTTTGGTTTGTGAATTCCTAATTTCCACTGTTGTATTTTGTTGTTTCTGTAACTATAGATGGGTCCACAACTTTAAACTCCACAAATTATTGCCCATAAATCCTTGTCCACAAAATTATCTAATTTGGCACAGTTGGGAAAGTAATTCACACCCTCGCCCCGGCCGGACGAGCACGAGCATATTTATTTACAATCGGTGGCTCCCCTATCATACGGCAGATATGCGGAACCCCAAAATGTTCATCTAATTGGAGATCAAAGAGAGGGCGTGTAATCGTGTACACTTTGTGTATACTCTATAGTTGAGCGTACAAGGATCTGTGAAATACGGAAGCGACAAGGGGTTTTTATTTCAATAGTCTTAGGTTACTCATTTTTTCATACGCTCGCTTATTCGTGAAATGATTTATTATTATTACTAGCTGACCCACGCAACTTCGTCTGCGTCACATAAGAGAGAAAAACGAAAGGAAAAAAAAACACCCGTTTTTGCAACATTTTTCATTCCTGCTCCGCTCCTTATGGTCATAGCGTGATGTTATATAGCCTATAGCCTTCCTCGATAAATGGACTATCTAACGCATTTTTTTTCAATTCGACCCGGTCGTTTTTGAGAACAGCGCGTTCAACCAAACAAACAAACTGTTCTGCTTTATAATATTAGTATAGATTATTCATTTATTTCAGATAAACATCCATAAAATTGTTAGTAACACAGAAATACTTATGAGAAACTGATGTTAGTAATGACAGACATGAGACATTTCAAAACTAAATACAAAAACAAAGTAAACATTACCAATTGGATACTTCGATACACACATAATTACTTTGACATTATTACTTTTCAGCGGCTTTGTTTCTTGCAAATAGTAAGTGAAATTATCACGTTTCTTAATATGTGTTCTTCGATGGTTCTTTTGATTAAATATAACTTTGATGAACTGCTTGATATGAGAATTTAAATACTCAAACTCGTGTTGCTTTTAAAGTGATGTTTATGCTGAAAATGCCACGTATAACAAAACAGTAAATGATTTCTTTGTTTTCTTAGTTTTCTGTAAACATTCGTATATCTTTTGCAGTGATCAATGCCAAGGCTAAAACTCATTGCGTCCTTTTAGTCTGTCGTTTCCAGCATCCAATAATCCTTGTCTCCATACGTTGATGACCACGCGCGTGTATTGTTTTCGTCAATTACGCGATTACTTGCCCGGAATAATTCCACCAGAGGGCGCTATTCGACTCCCTGGACATAAGCTGCTCACTATTATGTAGTTTCACGTATATAATGTACTCTTCCGTGTGTAATTAATTGTTCAAAGACCCGAATTTATGCCTGGGTTATTAGACTGGAAGATTACATTGAGTCATTGATCAATTTTACAGACATAGGAGGGCTATTCTTTTAATTGTAGGTATTATTTTATAGCAAAACTTAACCTACTTCAATAATAAATTAAATGATTAGGTTAATCTAATAATAGAGAAGAATTGAATAAGAAGAAATGCTGCACCAATCCTAAATAAAATGGGATTAGGGCAGGAGAATAATCCTTATAATTAGGCAAATCTGATGATTACTAAATCATTTAAAACACAGTTGTATCAATGAAATCTTCACTCCTACAAATGAGAACACACAGTCCCATCTATCAGCACTCTCACGAATTGGTATTTCGAAACCATTAATAATTCATATCAACATCAACATCAAACAAGTATAAATTAATCTAATTGTAGGTGGAAATGATAATGTTACAAGTATGTGCAACGTAACCTATCAATCCAGCAGAGTACTGGCTTTCAAATGAGAAGTAATTTATGAGTAAACATGATGCGAAGGGAATCACTTAGCGCTTTCGTACTTGCTATCAAAGAGCACACCGATTGGGGACGACCCATTCATGAGAGAACCAAGACACTACTTTCTGAGAATTCACATGATTCGAAATAGAATTTGGCTTGGAAATGAGTCATGTTGGAAAATATTAATTTATTTTCATTGAGGCATTACAATTCGTTTAACATTGGGTGTTTAATCAATGTCAATGTAGTTGTTTTATGATTTTCATTATTATTTGTTTATTTAACAGTTAATTTGAATAAATATAAGAGGTGGGTAACGAAAAAATACCAGCAGATTATAAGTTCTACTTCAAAAGCTTTGTAAAGAGTAACCTAACTTTACGGTTTAAGACATTTATTTCTCAAAAAGAATACAATTTACTTTATATGAGAAATACAAGGTAATCTTAAAACTAAATAAAAGAATTACTTATAAAAAAAAGAACGTAGGTAGGTACTCGTAAATAAATAAGTTGAGTAGTAGACACTGGTCACACAATTTTACTTTGTTGTGGGTAAAAGAAAAAAGTAAGTTACTATTACATATCGATTCTTGAAGGCAAGTCAATAGCAATTACATATTAAACTATTTATATTAGCTGTAATGTTTCGGAAATACATATTAAATATCCTAGTTAATTTTATATTTAGCAAATTTGTAAATAATGACAATTGATGTAGATATAATATATTAAATTGGTATAGTAGATTAAATTTAAATTTAAAACCTAGAGACTAGAACTTTATTCCTACCAATCAATTTAAACAACGACTAAACCATAAACCATTAAAGTCGAATAACACTATTATGTTCTGAATTAAATGTTCCATAAAAACTACAACAGTAACAGTTGGTTCCATCGGCCATCACTGGTCCTCCATTAGTAGAAGTGGAAGCTACTACTCTCCGGTTTCGACACTAGGCACAACTATCAATTGAGGCATTGTTTTTGCGGCCAACGCCCCCTCGGCTACTTTACTGTGTTTTACATATAATGCGTACATTAATACAAGTCATAGGCGGAAGCGTTTCTTGTCATGTTCATTATAGTTTTTGATTCTTGAATATACATACTTGTCACTGAAGTGGGCCTATCTATTGATGCCTTGAAAATAAATAGATGGCAACATGATGTAGTCTTGGCCAACATCCATCACCCTTCCTTGATCTATTTCTGAGTAACCTTATTCTTAAACTAAAAACTAAACTTGTACAAAAAATATTGCACGCAAAACTAAAAGCTATACACTTCAAATTACAACATTAGCTTAAGTACAACGTCTGCGTTATGGTCACTCGCAAGTACATATTTCCAAAACAACGTCACATTTTTTATCTAGAGCGCCCAAAGTACTTACAACTTCAACTCCTGCAGTAAATTTCCACACTTTCATTATCTTACATTTTAAACCAGCTCGAAATTATGCAACTACATCGTATCCTCACAAGCGAAATTAAGTGCTTTTTCTTACCCAACAATGGAGATACCAGCATCGCTGTTACTTACACCTTGTCCCACACCCCCCTGGCGTTTGTTTACCTCATTACAGCTCCGGTTAAAACTGTGCTACACACAATACAGACGCGACACCTGCCGGCTCTCCGACAACTCTCTCTCATTTCATTATTCTATTGATTTCAGCTTTTAACTGATTCACAGGTAGAGGTCGGTAATGGGTTTATACATATGTCTTGTTTGTTTCGGTTTTCCATTAAATGTTATTCATCATCAACCTGCAGAATTTCACTGCTGGACATGGGCGTATCCATCATCATTTCAGCTGAAAGACGCCTCCCCCAAGTATTGCCACATTGACTAGTCCCGTGCAAACTCAAACTCAAACTCAAATCATTTATTTCAACTAGACCATTACGGCACTTTTGAATGTCGATAAAACGAAAAAAAAAGGCTACAGTCACAGACACAAGGCATAATAACTTGAGAATGTACTGTAGTTGCCCATTCCCTAGCGTAGATCTCTATGGAGAAGAACGGGCAAACTCCATGGACACTCTTTTCAATCAAAAATGTTGTTACAAAATCTTGGTTACATCTTTCTTGTTGAGATTATACATATATGTGAGAACGATGTAGAAAGACGTGCACAATAAGAGCGTCCAGAGTAAAAAAAAGAAATAAATCAATAATTTATAAAATAAAGCAATTCAAATTATCCATGGCAGCTAAGAGATGACCAGTCCCGACAGACAGCGCCCGTTCACGAACATGACGCATGGATCAGCGCCATTCAATTCAACCATATTGAAGGGAACTAAATGACCCGACCCACCCGCCACCATCAGCAGGACATTTAAGCGAGCATGACATTCTCTCAGCCACCAAGGCATATTCAAGTCAATGAAAGATAACTAAATGCAAATGGTAGCTTTACTGTACATGGTACTCACACATGTGCTATGCAATTATACAATACTAAGAGATGGAATCTATACAATGCAAGAATATTTTTACAATCTTCTGCAGCTACCACAATAATATTGTCCATTAAGTTTGCACCTATGGTTGCGGAGCAGGACCAGCATTTAGCCAAGCATTTTTATCCTCAATGTAATCTCCCAGCTTATAATATGCTTGCCTACATAGTGTGCGTTTTACACAAGATTTAAATTTCGTCTCATTCAGTTGTAGAATGTGGGGAGGTATTTTATTGTAACATTTTAAACAGTACCCCATGAAAGATGAATCTACTTTAGCAAGCCTGAAACCTGGCTGAACTAGTTGGTCCCTATTTCTAGTATTATAGTGGTGTCTGTCACCTCTTTTACTGAATAAATGCAGATTTTTCCTAACATACATGATGTTTTCATATATGTATTGACAAGGTACTGTCATGATATTAATTTCCTTAAACAGTTCCCTTAGAGAATCGCGTCTACGTAATTCATATATGGCTCTGATGGCTCTTTTCTGCAGAATAAAAATAGACTCGATGTCTGCAGCCCGTCCCCATAGTAAAATACCGTATGACATAATACTATGAAAATAACTAAAATAGACTATCCTCGCCGTATCAACATCAGTAAATTGACGGATTTTTCTAACAGCATACGCTGCTGAGCTCAGCCGGCCTGCAAGAGTTGTTAAATGAGGACCCCATTGTAGCCGACTGCAAAGCCGACGGCATTGTAGTGCGACTCGCATCCAGCGGATTCCCGCAACCTTCACTAGGTCATCGGTCCACCTAGTGGGAGGTCTTCCAACGCAACATCTTGCGGTCCACAGAACTTCTCGGTCCCATCGGCCATCCGTTCTGCGAGCAATGGGCACATTGCCCACTGACGCTTAATTTTGGCGTCTCCAATCGCTGGCTATTCAATTCGATTCTCAACAACTCTTATCCTGCTGCTACCAGTCTCTCTGCGAAGATGGTCGCTCCTCCTAGCCTGAGGGCGTCGTACCTTATGTTTGCTGATTCGTGGTCTCCACGAATGTTGTATACTATTGAAAAACTTTAGACAAAGATTTGTAGTAGGCCCTGACATGGTTGTTACCGAAAGCGCAGACCGAATTTCAAAGAGTTTAGCTGAAAAATCGGGGCTAGTTGGGCTTGAGTTTAGGCTTTTCAAATTCTGCGTTTCCCTACTGACTGGCACACATCACGGAGTTTGGATTTGTGCCTGGTTAGTGGAAAACGCTCTAAAAAAACCAAAACCAATTCATTTCGTATTTTATCTAATGCCAGTTAAATATAATAGTGACCTTCGTGATCCACTTTGCAATACGTGCTTATTGACTCCATGATGTATTGCAGATTGCAGTTGCATTCCTTCAAATTATTTGCTATCATGATCTCTATCTAATTGGTCTTGTGTGGGACGACGATTAGAACTTACACGTGTCTCACGATCTTCTTAATGATGTATATTAATTGTTTAGTTCATTTTAGCAGCAATTGAATTGTTGTCATTGTAGGAAGTTGCCATTGTTTCTCTTATTTCTTATCTTTGATCCAGTAAATATAGTGTCTCTTTCCTCATTTTGGTGATCTTTTCTTATCTTCCTTTAGATGCCTCTTCAATTATTGAAGTTTGGCCATAATAACTAATATTTCTCGATATCCTTTGCGAGATGGAACAGATGGAATGTGGTATTTAAAGGACCTTTAATGTTATATTCGGCAAAGACAATGCACATTCCTGTACAAAATACCATGTTTTATGTTCCTTCATTAGTATCGCATCACTCCACTTCTATACTTAGACCTTAGACATAAAGTGCTATCTCAGGTACAAACAGTGCGTGACTGCGACAATCTAGAGCAACTTAGCATTTGACACTTATCAATACATTTTAATTTATTACAAACGGAAAACTGCGACTGTCGCTTATAATTATAGCATTCGAGCGATCGGTTGGTGCTTACAATATGGGTCGCATTATCGACATAATGTGCGCGAATACACGAGCAAACATTACCATTTTAGTGCTCTTGCTGATTGCAATGAAACATTGTCATTGTTACCTTCGACGCAATGGAAAATCAATTTTCTTAGTCGATTGGTAGGTACTTAGTATATGAGTTATGTTTTTCTTTTGAACTTACCACGTAATTGCTACTACTCATGACTGTTATGATACTTTGTTACAATGTTTTGATATTATAGAAGCGATGAAAATAAACAGGTGCATCAGTAATTCTAATTCAACTAAAACATTGTGGATGGCAGTTACTTTCCAAGATCTATAAAACGTTTCGAATGATGTAACATCTATTTAATGTTGTAAAGAAACGTTAAACAACAATAAAACAAAAGAAAGTTCATAAAATTTTGAAAATTAACACCATAATGTCCGTAATGAATCACGCTATAAATGGCAGACGTTAAACGCAAAAGCAATCTATTTGTTATTAACCGAAACACGAACAATCGTAGAAACTAGTCTAACACCGACCATATTGTATGCAAAGGGAAATTTATACAGTAATTTCTCCCGTGAACCATCAAAAGCAATAAGTATAAATCTCTTACATTACCATAAACGCTGTTACTATTATGTTTAGATACCCACCACGAGTTTATTTATAAACGCATCCTTCTTAAATATTACGCCTTTAAATTATTGCAAGCAATTTGAAATTGTCTCGCGGCGCGGCGCGGGCGCTTGCGAAGCACGCAGCGAGGCAAGGCTGCCTTCGCTCGCAGTCTAAAAAGTTATTTAACGTAAGCGCCAATGTGTCGACAAGTGCAGTGTAAATTGTATTGAAATTCATGAGAATACTATATGAATCAGTCTCAGTGCCTCAGTGGTTACGAAAACGGAACTGATATAGACTGATGTTGACCTGTATTGTGATTTGAAGAAAGTTGTACGCATTGTCTAGTTCAAACTTGTTTGTTTGACATACCAGTACCTGACTTTCGATGTGGATAAGATAGAGCTTTTACTTGATTGAGAAGTAGTGTAGATAACGTAACTGTACTACACTACTCTTTCGCATTTCTTTTTTACGTACATTTCATCGCGCTGGTTCTTATCGTTTCCCTTCAGCTTGTAAACAGTTGCTGTTTTAAAACCAAGCGCACTTTCAGATAGCAACATATCCTTCCAATATTCATCATTCAAATCCCACATTATGTCGTTGCAATGAAGGCCTTATAAGTTATAAAAATCCGTTCATAAATCTATCTGCGCACACAATAGTCTATCAGAGTGGTCGCGCCTACGTGTCCAAACGGAACGTTTCCAATATTAAGGTAATAGCGACGACTGCACCTTGTAACATTTGCTGGCGATTCAGTGTTGAACATTGATTTATATTATTCGATACTTCAATGCGTTTGTATGGTTCTTTTATACAATTCTGGTACAATTGTTTTAGGGGCTGAAATGTTAACTTAAACTGTTACTTACGCGATATCTTCATTCTTCTGTGTATTTTGAGCTCCCCGGATAATTACGGAAGATATCTAGTAAAAGTTATTAGTTTTAAACCGAGAAAGCTTAAAGCACTGATTGAGGCAATTGCTTAGTTTGTTACTATTAGGTCTATGTTCACCAAAAAGATGACAGCCTGATTATCTAAAAGAACTATTTAAAACACATTATTGGATGGTAATATGTCACAGTGACAGCTGTTTTTAGATAATCAGACTGTTATCTTTTCGGTGAACATGGACCTTAGTAAAACAAGGTTAACCGTAGTGAAGAAAAAAAGACAATTGGTCCAATAAAAAACATGTCCGGGACTATCGATAGAAGTGAATAACTAGCCGCTGATCCGCGAGCGAATCGGCTACGGGTTCCTAGCACTCGTAGCTTCTACGAATGCTACCAAAAGCGTATGTGACAGTCACGCGAGTTTCATGATTTTTTACACTTAAAAAGAGCTCAACGCGCAAGAAGTAAGAGTTTGTTTCGTTTAGTCGTATAATGCCTAATTCGCAAAATGGCACACAGTCGCAAAAAGGCCAATTCGCTAATGGACTAGTTCTCAAAAGGACTAATTCGCGAAATGGCTAATTCTCAAAAGGACTAAGTAGTAAAATGCCTAATTCGTAAAGTGGCTAATTCTCTAAATGGTCAACTTTTACCAACTCATTCCATAAGTTAAATTACATGAAAGAATATGCATACATACAGTTTAACATTATAAAAAGTAGCTCCACCTGGATGAGTAAATAGATATTGTTCTAACGTTAGATAAAGAATATGAACGATGGATGGACTGTGTTAAGAAGGATATGGTAAGAAAAGAAGTGTCTGATGAGATGACGAAAAATAGAGGAGTATGGAAGAAGAAGACATGCTGCGCCGACCCCAAATAAATTGGGATAAGGGCAAGAGAATGATGTTGATGATGTTAGATAAAGAATATAAAAACACACATTGACACATTGTAAGGTGCTTTGTTGATTTAATACTTTTTCGCCATAATAATCATAATGTTTTTTTTTTAGTTCGTTGTAGGACACATTGTAAGATGCGTTGTTTCTCGCTATGATTATTTTATTTTAATAATAAAAGATTTTTGCTAAGTTTTTTGTTTGCATTTCGTATAAAATATAACAACCGCTAACCTAGAAATAACCTAAAAAAACCACTTAATATAACCTAGAAAAATAACTTAGATTTTTCATGTCATTTAACTCATGGAATGAGTTGGTTAAAGGTGGCCATTTAGAGAATTAGCCACTTTACGAATGAGCCCTTTCACGAATTAGGCATTTTACTACTTAGTCCTTTTGAGAATTAGCCGTTTCGCGAATTAGTCCTTCTGAGAACTAGTCCATTCGCGAATTGGCCTTTTAGAGAATCGGGTGCCATTTTGCGAATTAGGCATTATACGACTAAACGTTTGTTTCGTTTAGTCGTATAATGCCTAATTCGCAAAATGGCACACAGTCGCAAAAAGGCCAATTCGCTAATGGACTAGTTCTCAAAAGGACTAATTCGCGAAATGGCTAATTCTCAAAAGGACTAAGTAGTAAAATGCCTAATTCGTAAAGTGGCTAATTCTCTAAATGGTCAACTTTTACCAACTCATTCCATAAGTTAAATTACATGAAAGAATATGCATACATACAGTTTAACATTATAAAAAGTAGCTCCACCTGGATGAGTAAATAGATATTGTTCTAACGTTAGATAAAGAATATGAACGATGGATGGACTGTGTTAAGAAGGATATGGTAAGAAAAGAAGTGTCTGATGAGATGACGAAAAATAGAGGAGTATGGAAGAAGAAGACATGCTGCGCCGACCCCAAATAAATTGGGATAAGGGCAAGAGAATGATGTTGATGATGTTAGATAAAGAATATAAAAACACACATTGACACATTGTAAGGTGCTTTGTTGATTTAATACTTTTTCGCCATAATAATCATAATGTTTTTTTTTTAGTTCGTTGTAGGACACATTGTAAGATGCGTTGTTTCTCGCTATGATTATTTTATTTTAATAATAAAAGATTTTTGCTAAGTTTTTTGTTTGCATTTCGTATAAAATATAACAACCGCTAACCTAGAAATAACCTAAAAAAACCACTTAATATAACCTAGAAAAATAACTTAGATTTTTCATGTCATTTAACTCATGGAATGAGTTGGTTAAAGGTGGCCATTTAGAGAATTAGCCACTTTACGAATGAGCCCTTTCACGAATTAGGCATTTTACTACTTAGTCCTTTTGAGAATTAGCCGTTTCGCGAATTAGTCCTTCTGAGAACTAGTCCATTCGCGAATTGGCCTTTTAGAGAATCGGGTGCCATTTTGCGAATTAGGCATTATACGACTAAACGGTTTGTTTTAGCTGTCAAAACTGAAAATGTTACTTACTCGTTTTGATAGAATAGCAAGCTAAAATATTAAGTTAACTGAATAGTTTTCCATCGATTTCGTCGTCGGCATAACAGTACAATAATAATACAAGATTGATTTTAAAATCACCTTGACTTAAAGGCCATATCGATAAAATATGTATGGGGCCGATTGTTGACGACATCGCGCAAACGACAGTGATTGGCGCTTATTGTATTATTGTTGTACATAAGCAAGTCGATCGTAAACGCTGTTGCAACGACTAATAATGTGTGCGATCGATTCGTCTTGTTTGTGATTCTATTCGATGTCATCGTGCGTATCGATATCGATATTTGTTCTTTTGATTGGTTCTCGGTTATGTTCTTGGCGATATTTCTTGGTTTGAATTATATCAATGCAATAGTTTTTTGTTTTCGTGACGCGGAAGTTGTCTTCCATTTTACCAATCCTTTTGACCAGTGATGGTCGTTTTCTTGATTTTTGATTGATTTGTATAGGAGATTAGATTGACTCTAAGTATCTCAACTTCTTTCTATCTGAAAAAAACATACAGATTATACTTCTCATCTTATTCGATTTTGTCTTCTATCGAGTCATCGATACATTGTAATTTTTGCAAACCAGTCACTAGGTAACTATTTATGAACATCATTGTAATCATAATTTTATTGTTTCAAAACTATAAAATTACACGATTTATGTTATTTATAACTTTGTCCTATTTTATTAACAAATTGCCATATTTTCATACAATGTCTATAACTATTACTGTTAACAGTAATGTTTTAAATAAATTGAATAACCGGGAAATGTGCGACGCGCTTGTAAAAGTAACACAAAAACGATACAATTTTATGTGTGAACTTTGACGCGGAGTTTTATCACATAATAGACCTCGCAGTATTTGAAAAAGAATTATTTTTAAATCTCTATGGCTACCACGGTACAATGATCGTGTTTTCAAAATATTTATTTATTTATTCAAGCGGAAGGGGAGAGCTTGTTAATTGGCACATCACAATAGAGATCACGGAGATTACCCGGCCAGTTTTGTGATTCAAATATGGCCGCGGTGGGCGACAGTATCCCAGCCCTGTTATGATAATATTCCCGTCATTTCATACAATAATTTGTTCGGGAATTGTTCGGGTGGACGTTGTAATACCCTTATAACACTCGACGTCTGTTTTGCGATAATTGGAATGCATAATGTAGTGTCTTGCCCTATGAGAGTTACGACTTACGATAGTTCGGGGTCAATTTTAAGGAATTGCTTATTTTGTAAAGAATATTTTCTGTGAAGATTAATCCTTTTTTTTATTCAACTTTTTGGGATAGAATACTCGTTCAAGTTTTAAAAGAACTGTCAGAGAGCGTCATAATCAATTAAGCATTCCGCATCTAAAACTGTAAATGTATTTATG
Source organism: Xestia c-nigrum (assembly GCA_916618015.1). Taxonomy (NCBI): domain Eukaryota; kingdom Metazoa; phylum Arthropoda; class Insecta; order Lepidoptera; family Noctuidae; genus Xestia; species Xestia c-nigrum. The sequence goes on along the minus strand of OU745259.1, from coordinate 8,682,294 downwards.
TATCGTTAGCCACGTGTTCCCCAGGTGTTGTTACATCGGTCGTGGCGGTGTCAATAGACGATCATGAGCGTTTGCGCGAGGGCTTGACTCTTAATAGCGGCAACAGGCCATCGCCTCTCGCATCAATCTTCTCGATCGTCACTGTCTGGCCGGACTCGCCCCCCGCGATTAATCACCAGCCAGAACGTTTTCGATTAGCGCCGGATAGCACACATGGAATAAAAAAGCACGTTTCATTTACGAACGATCACCTTACACCATTTGTTTTAGCGTTTGGTCGCGGTCAAATGTGTCCCGCTCTCGAAGGGTTTAACCACGTAATAGTTTTTTTTTTTGCAAGAACAATCTATCTTTAATGAGTATACAAAGGTGTTAGACGGAAACAGGAAGTGTCAAATGGCGTTTCGTTGTCTCTCCACGGCCCAGTTCTTCGTAGCGCTAAGTGCGTCGATGTAATTGCCCGGGCAATGCAAATAGCTCGGTGTTTGATCGCGTGTACGAAGGCGCCGACATGTATAGAGCTATGGGACACTTTTGCCCGCTCTTCAATGTAAACCGGACGAGTTGCGCATGATTGTTTAACGGGATTCCCTTTGTTTGTGTATGATGTCAGGATCACGCTTTCGCGGTGACATGTGGCGTTATTACGATATTGTGATAACAAGTGATAACTTGTCAATATCACAGCTTCGATTGGATTTCCCATGATTCCGACGCGAACAATTAACAATGCGCGTCATTAGGAGGTGCCATAAATATAACAGAATGACTGAACTATACATATATGCAGAATCGAAGTGACAAATAAAACCATAAGCTACTCGTAGAAGTGTCTGATGAGATGAAGAACACTAGGCAAGTATGGAAGAAGATCATGCTGCGCCGACCCCAAATGAATTGGGATAAGGACAAAAGAGTGATGATGATGAAGCTGCATATCTAACTATCAAGCAGTTTCCAACACAAGAAATTAAAACAGCTTCAGAAGCAGCGAAGAAACATCTCTCAATATTTGAAACAAAAGCAGTAGGTATTAATGAATACAATACCTACCTTCTGGCTCCTCCTGACCAATCAAGTGAGTCGGTTTTATCTGCAGTAGTTAGTGATACGTCCATGTTATCAGTATTTAAATTGCCGAGCGCATTTAAATGGCGGATATCGAGCTAATTATGTGGAAGACACGCCTTTTGCGGTTTGAGCATTTCCAGCAGTCTTATCTGGAACCCCTGGGTTTCTGTATAATTAAATAAAAGCGAGTGCGAATACAAAGACGAAATACAAACTGTGAATTCATTTCTTCATCGAATTGTAGGTGGACCTTCTTTTCCCAATTTTGTTCATTCTTTTGACTTTATGCCAATTCATTTGGAGATGGAGCAGCATGTCTTCTTCCTTCATACTTACTTATTCTCTTTTACTCGTCATTTCATCAGACACTTCCTTTCTTGTCATACCTTTGTTGTTGTTTCTTTGGTCTTCCTTTTCTCTTATAATACCCATCCGCATTTATAGATTCATACTCTTTAGAGATATAAAAATGAAGAAAATATAATGAGGAAAGTCTACTTTCCTCACAACATTTTCCGGATTCCCTCAAATCAATTTTCCAAACCAGTATTATAATTTTAAACTCTTTTACCTAACTCTTCATCTGTTCACATTTCTAAAGGTTTGTATACTTAAGATCTTAATATTTAACAAGTCTTGGCCTTTGTCCTGCTTCCCGCTTAATTTACAAAATATCTAACAAATATCAGCTATCTATAAAAATAACTGAATAGTCCAATTTAATAGTCAGCTGAACACGCGTATCTAAAGTATGAGAATTGAATAAGTTGTAATGCAGTTCCTATGTTTTCTGTTTATGCGGGCGCACGTGGTCTCTTCGCTCCGTTGAACATGGCTTCCTATTCGGAATATTAATATCTTCATTATTACAACTGTTTTTATGTGAAAATGAGTAGTTTTTCTAAGTTGTTTTACTTGTACCCGCAAGTGGTGGTACATGAATTAGTTGATTACTAACCGTGTAACCGATTCCAAACAGTAAATATGATGAACTTCGTACAAACTGTTATCCCTTACAGTGTTTTGAAGGACTCTTGAGTAAAATTGAATGATCCTTACCTCATCCTCACCTTGCGTAAAATCATCAATTTCTTATAAATCCTCACCAATACAGGAACGTTTGAGCGGGTCCAAACGTTTTTTAATTATCTTCTTGCCTTATCTATGTACAGTTTATCATTTACCTCATCACATGTGGTCTTAAGTTCTGCACCCTCGCTGAACTTTATTAATTTTTCGTCTAGTCTCTCACATCTTCCAAATAAAGTCCCTAGGCTCACCACAATCCAAAATATATTCACTTTTATCAAAATTATAATCTTTTTCTTTATTTCCAGTTATACGAGATCAGCGACGATCCACAAAGGAAGGAATTCCTGGATGACCTGTTCTCCTTCATGCAAAAGCGAGGTAAGTGCGCTTCCCACATCATTCATCCCTAAGGTTGCGGTTTGGGGCCCAACGAGAGCGGTGTACTTACCCGTAAAGAGTTTATGGTTAGAGAATCAAACGCTGTCGATAATTCGATGTCTATCCGGGTTATTATTAAAAAATGTTCAATGTTAGCAAGAATACTTTGACTTCCAATATCTCCCTGACTAGAGGGTTCCCAGGTATTGTCTCCACAATGACGGGGAGAAAAAGTGCCTGTCGGCTTCGTTAAGTTTCTTATCCCTATGTAACAGCAGGATGGAGCCAATAAGAAACTTAATTTTCGGACGGTGATTTAAATAGTTGACTTTTCTCATCTATACTAATATTATAAAGCAGAAGAGTTTGTTTGTTTGGTTGAACGCGCTAATCTCCGGACCTACTGGTTTGAATTAAAAAATTGTTAGATAGTCCATTTATCGAGGAAAGCTTTAGGCTATATAACATCACGCTACAACTATTAGGAGCGGATCAGGAATGAAAAATGTTGCAAAAACGGGGATTATTTTTCTTTATTTTTCTCTCTTATGTGACGCAGACGAAGTTACGCGGGTCAGCTAGTTTTGTTCTGCAACAAGCTTCAATTGTTTCTTCCAAAAAAAAAAAATGATTTTGCTTTTTGCTAAGAAATTATGAAAAAAGCCTGTCGGTTGAGTTCACGTCGCTACATCTCTATCTGTAACCTCAGCCTCAACTTATTTTGATTAATCCTTTGTAACGATTGATATTCATTGTAATTTATCACTACTCCAAATGCTCCATTCACGATCATCGATCCGAATGATACGCAACATTCAAGTTTAGTAAGATATCTCTTCTCTAACAATTAATTATGAAACAGGGGTCAACCTATTATGGTCTTTGATACAAATCAGATACAGGGTAATATCAGTCATTGGTTGTATAAACGGTTTTATATTGTGGAGATCGGTGATCGGGTGATAAGATCACGGGTGATGGACGAGCATGGTCCATGATGGTCGAACTATGAGATATTAATAAAGCTTAGCTACGAGATTTGAACGACGTCAAATTAATAGGGGGAAATTTCAATCAGGCCATGATTGTGTTCGAGAAAGCCTCCATTTATATCTGCGAAGACTAACTTTTATTGTATGAATCCTACTTATATTATAAATGCGAATTTTTGTGAGTATGGATGTATGATTGTTACTCCTTCACGCAAAAACAACTGAACGGATTTGGATGAAATTTGCACAGAGATAGTTTGTAACCTGGTTTAAAATATAGGATAATTTTGATCCCGATACTAAGATCCCATGGGACAATTATTATCGAACTGCAGAAGTTAGTTTTTAATAATCGTAGCTAATTTGGCTGAATCTTATTTCGTTTGAACAATGTCAAACAAAAATATGTTGCTGTCAATCATAACTAAAAACTAGATCACCAACAGTTTTCTTTTGCTAATGTAAAATCTGTAAACCACAATCGACATTAATTTCTTTAGCGAACGTGAACGCGTAAAATAAAACTACTTGAATACGGTAGTTCTAAGAGCATATTGCACTTGTTTCTTGCATTTCTTAATCATCCTTTAGATTTATAGACATGTAACATTCAAAACTGTGGGAATTCGCCAAACGAGACTTATCCGTGGAGATAATCATTATATTTTAAATATCATAATAGAAATAATTAAGCGGGAGATCGTCCGATCGCTTCGGGCGTCGAGATCGTGCGCGGGCGCGTGATTGATAACTCGACACCTGTCTCTTTCACTCGCTTGTGTTTCTGTATCTCTGTCCTCGTCTAGCATTAATTGATCTTCGTTGTAAATGGCGCCGATTGTCGCTAGATAGATCATGTTGATATCTGACCGCCTAGCTGTTAGTCAAATCAATGGTTATTGTTGCAGTTGCAGCTTCGTGCTTGCCTTGTGTAGGATTCGATATTAATTATGCATTTTCTAAAGTAATTAACTGTGTTTATTGGTTGTAATATCTCTTTGTTTTAGTTCTATTCATTTGTAGCAATTATTATAAGCGGGTTTGTAATTCCATAATTGGTTTTAGTGTCTCCAAAGCTTTCAAGCAAATCCTATTAGATATCCCTGATTAATTGGTTGTTTATGCACACTGAAAGAAGCATTAATGTTTGACGATTATAAAAGAACAATTTCCACCTTCTTTAATTTCAGTATGTCCCAGTTAAATGATTAGAAACATTTAAAGGATAAGGGCATGTTCCCCATTTGCAAGCAGTTAAGTTGGCAATGGTAATAAATAATTAAGCAGATGTAACTGTCAGCTGTACCTAAGTGAAATTGACTGCCGAACCTGTTTATTTAAAAACAATAATCAATTTTCTGAAGAATTCTCTACTTTTTTTACACAGTACAGTTTTATTTAGAGTTGAGAAGGATCAGTGAAGTGGGAATTATGAAAACGAAATCTTATATGTTAAAGGAGAGAGTTTAATAAGCTACTCCTATGAATCTGTAGAAATAAAGTGCCCAGTGTAACGCAAAGACAGTCGAAATCTTAGGACAAAGGGATTAGATTTCCTCAAAACAAAATTACAATTCTGTAAACAGCAGGCTTTGTATCTTATGGGTCCTTTTCTCCACAACTCTCGCTGATAAGGGTAGGGTTGGTTCTGGTATAAAAACCCGATAGCTTCATCTCAGGGGTTGGCATCGGGGGCGGCTCCACTCGCTCGGCAGTTTGTTAGCCCCTGTGTGTAATTGAAACAGAATGTTGGCAGCACCTCACACCGATGTTCTGCGCTGAATGTTGCTTGTGTAAAGGTGGTTGTGAAGCAGAATAAAGTTGAAAATTGATTTCCGTACCAAAAACGTAAATAATGTGTAGCTAGTTTTAAACTCTCAATAATTGTCTTGCTGCTCCAAGGCTATCTGCTACGAAACTGTAACAAGAGAGATATTACGTTTAGGTATTTTGTATTTGTTATTAAATTGATAGAGTAGTTAAATCGATCTATTATTAACGCAGCTGTTAAATTTTGCCATCAATCAAAGATTACAGTAACGGACTTGTTATAAAATCTTAGATAACAAAAATTTCGTAGCACATCTCGTAGCAACGTCTACGAACACAGCTACGAAATTTTGAGGAATCGGACAGATTTCACTTTATTTTAATTTGATGAGTTCAAAGTGATTGTAATTATGTTATGCTTCGGTGTAATACGCATCCGCTCACACGTTGAGAGTATCACAGCTCGCGATCTGAGCGCAGCCTTATCTTGTTCAGAATAAATTATTATTCAATTTATCATTCAGGGGAACTGGCCAATAAACTTCTGGTTATTATTACACTACCAGATAACACAGGAAACTAACCGCATAAGACTGATTACGATTTGTTGGCTAGATTACTAGAAAATCAAGTTTATTCTCTAATCAAATATATCCATTTTCAATTCTGCATAAATATTTAATTCAAAAGCTACAAATTGTTACAGCCCGAGGGAGGAAACAACATTTAATAATTAGAATTAATTTATTCGACGTAGGTTAGCATGTGTGAGCCATCAAACGGAGTGATCTCCTCGTATTAATAATGTTTTATCATTTATTATTGCTGGTGAGTAATGAAAGTTAGTCTGCCACGCCCCGCGCGTTCTCTGCACTCTGTCTTCGTCTCAGTTCAAAAAAAGAAATTAAAACTTTTTTTTTTAATTTTATCGGGTCCCGACTCGGTTTTAATGCGAGCGACAAACGTTTATGTAAATGTTAATCAAAACTGTGCATACGTTACACGGCTGGCGAAGTGGGTGTTCTAAATTTGAAAATAAATCGATTAGTTTTTTTGTATCGAGTCTAATGCTGCTATTGCAAATCGATGAACGAGTTTGATTGAAGGAAAATTACTCGATAATTTGACGGCGATTGATGTCTAATTTGTTATCGATGATTGCAGTTAATTTGTTTTTATTCGGCTCACAAATGCAATGAACTCGAGAAGTGTAACAAGCCTGTCAAAATTATAAATTATATCCATTTTATACAGGGTGCAATAAAAAAGTCCTTTATCAATTTTATATTTTGTTCTATTTGTCTATTTTATCAGCTAATTATGATAGAAGATATGGTAAGAGTGTTGGATGCTGTGACCACGTGACCGGCTCGTTAGCAGCTGATTGATCGGCCAGCGGCCGTTCCTTGCTGTCTCTCGCATACAGGGTGATTTTAAATATTTTACTTTTAAAGTATTTTAATTTCAAATGATACTTTGGCAGATGTTTATAAAGTTAATATATCTATGGTAAAGCAGCTGATTTCGATGAACACTTACCATATTTTCACTTGTGATATCGTATGGGCTTTCTTTGGACAATCATGATAAGTGTTTTTCATATCAATTGTGACATTTTAAATGTTCCGGAATTTAGATTTATTTTCTAGATAATTGACAAGTTCTTCATAAGTAAAAAAACATTTAACATATAAAATGTCTTATCACGATATTGATAAAAACATTCACTAATTGCTAAATAAACGAACGGTAATTTCTTCCTGTCTGAAAGAACAATTAACGCCGTATCATATTAGTGCTGAATAAGCGCACATTCACAATACAATTTAATCACAAACTAAACTTAATCTCCGTTTAACGATCACCATGTAAAGTCGGGCTATTGTTTCACTTGGTAATAGCGAGTGTGGTATAACTAATAACATCTCATTCGGATTCATTTCCCGTGATTAATTATCTGTTTAATCGATATAAGATGTTGTGCCAACAGCCTTCTCGGGTTTCTACATGGACCTCTACTTCGAAATTTGAACCATAGTGTACCAGGATAGAGTGTTATTCAGGTTGATGTTTAACAGATGATAGATTAGGTTAAAGAGTTGATCTATCAAATTTTTTTCGTCTCATTGAAGATAGCCTTTGTTGGAGGTTTAATTGGTGTCTTAAACATGCATGGTGGTTAATTCGATTTCAAGTTTGGGCTTCGCTCATTTGTTTTTGTCTGTTTAGCCTTTAGTTTAGACGAGTGTTAATCTAAAGTTGATTGATTAGAAGCGACTTCGATGTATTAATGGGCGTGGATCTTATTACGGTTTGAAAGTGGATTGTGGATTTAATATGAATGAAAAAATGTAATTTTGTTTTTGTTGACCTAGATGATTTGTTTTTGTTTCGCTGTCTATTGTCTGTTTGTGACTGATGGTAATCGGGGTTGATGGTTCTGTCAACGAATTGGAGATTATGTTCATTTTAATTGGATTTGAAAACTGTCCAGTACTACGACCAATATGTAAGTAAGATCAGATTTCAAAAAGGATGAGGAAAGACTTTTTGTTACTTTCTTTCACATCTTTGCCTTCCGAATCAAGATAAACCCCCTTTTTTTCGGGTGGGTAATCATCAAGTAAATTCTCCCACTCTGGGCAGAGTGGGAGGGAGTGTCAGACTTTTATTGACTGACCCATCCATGTTCCGGGGCTGCGGTATCTCTTTCGAACAGTCCCGAACCATCGTTTAAAAACTCGAATTTAAACTTCAATCTTTTTTTACACCATTTGCCCAGCCTTTACCCAACTTAGGGTCGAGTTCCAGTCTAACTGGATGCAGCTGAACACCAGTATTTTACATGGAGCGACTATCTTGACCTCCACAACCCAGTTAGTACTAGGTAATACCATACCCCTTAACAAGACTGGTTGTAAGACTTTCGGGCCAGTGACAATCTGTAACAACTGTCAAAGATCCACCAATGACAGCCAATGGCTAACATCATCGAACATTTTAAAAACAAATGTACACTAATATTCAAAACCCAATGTTTCGTATTCGTCACGGTTCCGTTTATTGAAGTAACAAGTCTATGCATGTCCCATGCTTTAAATAACTAAAGATTGATGGCGTGGAGTCCCCGATTAGGACAAGGGGGAAGATTAATGGAGCTTCAGTTAGTAATCATTGTCAGAATGATGTGCTTACAGTTGTTACACTTTTAATTGAATTTTTGTTAAAATAATTGCAATGATGGTGTTAATTCGACGACGATATTGGTTTTTGTTAATATTGTCCTTGTCTTGTGTTATTTGGGGTCTGTACAACATGGTTTTTCTCCCAACCGCCACATTGTCCTGGACTCCATTTTCTTAAATTTTGTTTTCATCAATTAAAGACATGTGTGTTTTTCGTATGCAGTATACGTGGAATGAGATATTATAGTCTATAGATATTATTTATACTACTCGTATATAAAGTTAATATTCTAGAGCAGAAGAGTTTTTTTGTTTGAACACGCTAATCTCAAAAACTACTCTCTTTATATGTTGACTAGTCCATGTATCGAGGAAGGCTTTAGGCTAAATAACATGATGCTGCGACCCTTAGGACCGGAGCATAAATGTAATGTAAAATGTTGCAAAAACGAGTTTTTCTTTTTTCCTTTGATTTTTCTCAGCTAGTTTAGTGTAATTGACATTTAAATGTACTAATTCAATCATGTAATATTTGTCACAATTGGTAGGGATACCGACACAAAACCGCGCCCGTTCAATACATTTGACCGTGTAGGACTGCACCTTATTAGGAAACGGCTAAAATGGAGTAAAGCTGTGACAGAGTGGCGTCAAAGAAATGAGAACCGATTGGCGTAGTTGTAGTGACGCTGCCTTACGTTCTTAGGGTCCTGGGTTCGAATCCCGGTAGGAGCAAATGTTTGTGTGATGAGCATGGACATTTGTTTCCGAGTCATGGATGTTTATAAGTATAATAAGTATGTATTTACAAACCAAAAAGTATATATGTAGTATATCAACTATCTAGTGTCCACGACACAAGCTTTGCTTAGTGTGGCACTAGGCGGCGCTGTGTGGTAATGTCCAGCGATATTTATATTTACATATATTAACAGGACATACAATACAATCAGTGTCATTACAGCAATAAACGTTTACAAATTTTACCCTAGGTAATAGCTGTCTTCTACGGAAAACAATTTATTGTTAATCGAACTTGATTCCAGAAATATATTGCAATGTCAATACTAGGTGCAAACAGGAAATCAGATTACTATTCACTTAATTTTATTGTTTGATTATATTTCGGCTTATCTTTTGATGGCACTTCTTAGCCCAAATTCTCGTGTAGTCACGTACCTTTGCTATTTAAATATCGATGAAAATTTGCGGATATGACTTGGTAAACATTTGGCTTTTATAATTAACTCCACTAAGAGCTTATTTATTAGTGGACATCAAAGCGCAGGATCACCGCTTATAGCTCTACTATTAACGCGGTGTGTATTAAATTTATCCTTTTAACAATTTCTGAAGATTCTAAATCAAGTTTTGTTTTAAAATTTAATCAATCTTAACCTTTAGGTAATATGAAACACACTGTATTTTGTACTTTCAGGGAAGTCAATTATTAAGCAAAGTAACACTATATCAATGAGCCTTGTTCTAGCTATGATTTGAGGATACGGACACTTTAAGTTGGCAGTCAGTCCGCTTCAGTCTTTCTAGCTTTATACATAAAAACGATTTAAGAGGATCGATTTTACAGTTAACTTAAAACGTGCTATTCACCCTTATGCTCTAAGTAATAAGGTTGAATAGTGGTCGACCGTAACTGAACTCAGTATTACATGGACATAGCTAGTTCTTCTTTCAAAAATTTGTTCTAAATTCGTATCCTTACTCCATTTCCCCAATAAACTGCCAGTACGCGGCGTCAGTCAGTAGTGAGCAGTGAGGAGGTGCTTATCGGACATTGTGACGGTCATCTTGCGCCAATAACGGTCCGGATATCGCTGCGTCATGATAGGAGACCCGCACCGTGACGTGGTATAAAATATAGGCGGAAGTTGGGAAAACTTATACTGTAGATATTTGTCACGCATTAAGTTTGTATACAGGAGCTGGTTATCCAGCGGGACGTAACTTCAGATAACGTCGATAATAAAGATAATTTTAGTGATTTAGAAAAATAACCCACTCGTTAATTACTAATTGGCCAAAAAATAAACAATAATAATAAAAGCAAGTCAATCCACTGGCATTAAAAAAGCAAAACAGTAATAAAATATATGTTTCAGGAGCTCTTCACTATTGTCTAAAATTCAGTTGCCACGCGTTTGTAGGCCGAAGCGTCGAAAATGGGTATTCAGTTAATTTACATAAGTTGAATATCTTACTACAGGCAATAAAATTTTAAACGTTAAAGTTTGGATGAATGTTGATGATGCACGTCAGAAATGCTGAATGGATCTGTATGTAATTTGTCACAGAGATAGATTGTAGTCTAGATTAGCACATACACTTTTCTTCCTTGACTTTTTTTCACACAATCATATCAAAACGAAGATGCGGGCAACAGCTGCTAGTACCCAATAATTGTGCCGCTGTATGCGTTTGGACCGTTTTTATCTGTTGTTGGTCCTACTCTTACAGCAAAATGCCGCTTTTGCTCATGACTTAGGCCGATGACAGTTGTATAGTTGTATACAAAAAGGCAACAGTATCAAACTTTGTGTAAGTTGAATGGATGTCTAACTTGAAAAAGGTACTTAGTAGTACCTAATAAATTATTTAAATAATTCGTGTTAAAAAGCTGCCTCGTTCATTCAGGCATAGATAAATAATACTAACGTTAAGGTTGTTATCATAGACGGACCTTACGAAAATATGATATTGCATCTCATATTTTCTTAAATTAATTATTCCAATCACATTCGTACAGTAAGTACGTTACTCAAATATTCCACTACACACATAATAATGACGACATCTGACATCAAGCTATGCGCTTTCCCAATTAGCCGACTTTCCCTACGTGTGCGTCTGATAATTATGCCGTTTACACAAGTCTGGTAGCCGCTACTGGTTTGTTTGTTCTCTCATTCCATGTTCATCGAATAACTCACTCGTTCAACATTATTTTGATAACCGCTTGAATTTTTAAATCGTCGTTGCGTTCTTTTTTGTTTTAATTTTGAATTAATGTTCCATTTTCAAAAGTGTTGGTGTGCCAGTTTAATTTATCGGATTATTAGAGGTACATTTGAAATTCAAGAACCATTTCATTTATTTTTATACAACAGACGATCTAAAAAGATTTTAATTAAAAATACAGCTATCTCATTTCTTAGAATTCTTCAAGATTATGATCGATTATTTTTGTCGTGTTTTCGTCGTGTCTTGAAAAATGCTCGCGACATTATGTCGACGCGCTCTGCGGCGTATCGGGATCAAAAGCTCGGTGCCAGCTGCTTGATTCTTATACAAATAAAAATGGAATTAATCAACGCAGTGCTAGTGTTGGGACCGTTTCTAGTTTTTTATAGAAAAAAGTGAATGACCGGTGAACAAATCTGAAACCGGTGATAAAAATCAAAACTGTGTCTATCAATTGAAATTAAAAATTTAGTTTGTCTCAGTCTGATTTCTAAGACTTGAATCTTAAATTATGGGCAGTATTATGAATTTTATTTTTTTATTTCCTCTGAATATTTAGTAAGTGCTAGGTCTCAGCACTAGCGGAGGCGCGGATGAGCGATTCCCGCGGTTTCCTGCGAATGCGGCGGCAGTCACATACGATGACAATCTCGCGCCGAAACGTGAATTAATATATCAAAGTCGCGGAATGTCCGACTTACACATTTTTAATTTAACGAAATCGTCCCGCCAACGTTTACCGCTCTATTAATAATTTTTATCGCGTCTTAAACGTTCCTTTTGTTTTTGCTACCAATAAAATTATTTTATTAGTCTTTATGCGACGCGCTTTGATCTCGGAAACGCTATATATCTGTTTCCATAACGCATTTGAATGTTACTTTTTATGTTGGACATGTCATTTGTAAGTTTTTATCGGATACAAATTACAAAGTCTGAGCGTCGTTCATATTTACGATCGCTTAATGAACCGGTTTCCTTCATAATGCTAATGTTTATTGTTTCACAAATTCGGCTCTCTTAAAGGCCGATCCATCAGATTCCCAGAGGTTAATATTTATTCTTGGGACGAGCTTGAATGAGTTCTGCTTGCATATATTATTTAGTGTTCATTAATAAAAGTCAAGTCAAAATACGCCAAAGGGTCGCGGTCACGACGCGGTTAAACTTGGTTTAACGTGAACTTCCAGGGATTAAGTGATTGTAATGGTAATATGACATGTCGAACTTTTCAATTTGTAAATAACTTCCGACAATCCGGTACCCAGATTCCCAAAATCAAGTTGTCCAAACCGGTTTCGTAAGTAGTTGTAGAAAAAAAACACAAAACCATAAATAATAATAACTTAGCCACATCAAACCAACAAAACGGCGCTAAAATTCACTTTAATTTATAATATTTTCGTTTATACATCAACACCACATCAATTCACAGCAATAAAGTAGGTAAACATAATTTTCCTGTAATAAATCTTTGGATTCTATCGACATAGCGACCTGTCACTTCTTGAGAGGAGAGTTTAGTTCGTGATGGTGCCATCGACTGAAGTCCGGTCCAGTGGGTGTGGTATATATCATCTCGCCAAATTAATACCGCGAATAAATCACACAGAATAAAAGAAAACAGTGTTAATGCATATTTTAATGACAAATACAGGAACTGAGTAATGTGTGCAAATGTTGAGAATGTCAGCTGTGACAATATAGTTTTTTTTTCTAGAATTTAATTTGGATTTAGAATGCAGCGTTTTAGCGGTGATGTTTATAGATTGATATCAATTTGAATAGCTTTACATGTTCTAAAAAATGGGCTGTCTCATGTGCGTATCTGTTTCAAAATAGTACAGCTATTTAGAGTTATCGGACATCTGAATTAATGGGTACCTGCTAATTAATTATGAGATTAATCAGTGAATAAGTATAGGTAGGCACTTAATCGTGTTTGATGCCTTTCGAAAAGTAAAGACAAATTTATTAAAAAAAATGTTGTCTGACTAGCAAAGTCACCTTACTGAATCTCAATAGTTTTAAGATTTATAAAACAAAAGCCGTTTATAACACACAAACATACATGATTCACAAGTACTATATTCGTCACATGACTGGTCCTAATTCTGCCAAAAATAATCTCAACTCGAAACAGCATTGTATTCGAATCGAGCGCGTGTTTAATCGATTATGTTTAGGTATCGAATTCGGACGGCGATATTTGCAATTTAATTGACCTTTCGAAATTCGAAACTTTTGATTTTCTTTTTTTAATTTTTCTGTAACAATGGCTGGACTCTTTACTGTTTTTGGGGTTTATTTGTTGTAAATTGAATTAATGCGTTTTTTTTAATATTAATTAGGATCTAAAATACTTTATTAAATATTATAATGAACACAAATGCTTGCAACACAGGGTTTTATTTCCATAAAGTATTTGCTAACAAATAAGTAGGTACGTAGGGTATGTAATTGATTGAAAATGTGGTCATTGACAAGCATAAATGATAAACGTATCTAATAATAATAAATTGCGTTGTGGTCTACAGACGACAGGAAATCGTAACCAGTCATAATGAAAGCGGTGTAAGGTTAACTGACAGTACATTTGAATACTCGATTACTGGCCACCTTTCATTTCAATTGAACACAATAAAAGCGAGCGATAAAAGTAATCCAGCATTTGTTTCCGAGAAGTAGAGGTAATAAAAAAAAGTTATTCAGGCTGAGTAGGGGGGGAGTGTGACCGCATTATAATACTAAAACATGGCGCGAGTTCCTTCCCCGTCCGCGTCGGTCTGTACGACCCTATTGTTGTCCGCCTGTCCATCCGCATCAAATACGCCCGTAAATCATATTCGTCGTAAATTCGATACGAGTTACAATGAAAGATCTGTTCTTATTTTGAATCTCAACGATTTTTGTGTGTGACATTCTTTTTATGAAAACAAATTGTATGAACGCAGAGGACGTGTTCTTTACAATTTGGTACGCAAATTACTGTGTATAAGAATTGCTTTGTGACCATTATAATGATGACTATTGAAGTTAAACTTGTGCAACACAAACCCGAGGCTACGAAAATCGGGAAAAATAAATATTTTTTCTTTGTTGGTAATTATGGTGTATTATAGAGTAGAATCACAAATTGCACAGTAGCTATTGTTGCGTGGTCGGCCCCACACATCATCGCGTGTTTACGCAACAAGCACGTACGTTTTACTTTGTCGCCGGCGACATCTGCTACACTAAGTTGACGAATGATCCACCTCTATTACAAGGCAATAAGGTTGAGAATTGACGAGCTTTGTGTCAAGTGTTAAGAAGCTGACCTATCAGACGTGTGGTCAATTCTATATACAGCCGTGTAAAAGGATTTTTATTGACTTTATTTCAAGCTTTTGTTTTATAAAATTGTACTTTATTTTTTGTCACTGGCCATTGTACTAGAATCGATACAATTAAATCGATGTTTGAACCAATAAGGTTTTAAGTATAAACAAGTGACGTTATAGCGTGAACATCTTCATCGGAGGTCTTGTAAACTGACCAATTTGTTATCTAACAAAAACAAATACGTGACCACCTACACAATATGAGACTGAATCACCGCCGAAAAACCAACTTTAACACCAACTGACTTAAGTTGAAGTTACTTTGCATATTTCTACACTGTGACAAAAAAGTGATAAGTCCTTTGTAATCCTTCTGACGCCACGGAGGCTTACTCAAGTTAATTGCTTTGAAATAGTTTTTTTTCAACTTAAATGTTTTATTATTGTATTCCGTCTACCTGAATTGGTGGAGACAGTATCGCTAAGCTGCAATAGATACGTAGACGTTGAAAAAACTCGATAATTTGTCGCCTGAGTCACGATTCAGCAATGTTATCGATTCGAAGGAATGTTTTTATCGAATTCTGTTTGTTTTGGTTTGTCGGACTTAATTAAGATATTTAGTTATATTGAAGTTTCAGTATGTAACTGATAGGGCGTACGTTATGTAATGTTACATAATTTTGCATTTTTATTTTAGTCGCTTACTGAAGAAATTATGTACTTATAAAACAAAAACAAATTTTTGATTTGTACCTTTTTTACAGCAGGCCCTGTACCTATTGGTTTCTATTGTGATTTAGCATATTTTTAATAACGTGCTTACATTATTACAAACATTAAAAGTTACAAAAACCAAGTCTCAATATTGTTGTGATCAGGCCCATTTTATGGCCAGCCATTTGGGCCCAGTCGTCCGTCGGGACTTTCCACAATGACAGCTTTTACTAATACCGCGAACGCCTTTGTCTATCGTTTGCTTCTCCACAAACATCCCAATTTCTTTTCAATGTACACAGCCCCTATAAAATATAGTGAAAGAAAAAACTGGCCGGTCTTAATTTTTTTTGACAGTTCTTATTACTTACATTTATTTAATGTTGTGTTCTTTTCTGAGAATTTGAAACGGCATTCTAGAATGTTATAATTAAGAACAATGTGTTCGAATTTCAAAATTCATTATTCTTTTTTGTATCATCTAGTAAAGATTTACAACCAGTGTTTGCTGTAACATAAAATTCCCGCATCCTTATTTTAAAATAGTGTTGTATCAAAGTAAACTAATTACATGGAACTATTTAAAATGTACGTGCCAACCAAAATAGGCTTCTCTCGCAGCCGCCTTATTGACGGCAATAAGTAAGTACAGTTCGTTCAAATAAAACGTTTCAAGTTATTAAACGGCTCCACCACACCCAACAAAGGACTATTCTGGTAATGTCAACACGCGTTTCCGTCGCAAACGAGGCATAAGGAAACAAATGAAGTAAAACAAATGATTCGCAACTTTGTTACCGATTCATGTGTCGATATCGAACTTATCAACTCCTAATATTGGTACCCCAAACCTATAGATGATTTCAATAAATAAATATTTTAAAACAGTTGTAAGTTTTCATGATTTACTTTAGGGTGTATCTAACGGCTACATAACTAATAGACCCTAATTACTAAGCGTCCGTTGTCCGTCCGTCTGTCTATTAGCGGGCTGTAATTCATGATCCCTAATAGGTAGACAGTTGAAATTTTTCACAGAATGTGTATATCTGTTGCTGCTATCTATAACAACAAGTAAAAAAAAAGTGGGGACTCTCCTACTACGCTGCTACGGAACTCTTCATCGAGTCCGACTAGTACTTGGCCGGGTTTGTTACAAAACGATTATAACTATCCCAAATAATATATAAAAAATCAAGCAAAATAGTTTTGAATGACGAAATAATATTAATTAACGTCGGAGATTCTTTTAAAAACTATTTTATTGGCTTTCAAGAATCTTATAAGTATCATCAACAAACTCAACTGTACTAAACCATCCCACCATATTGAAGTTTACAACTATTTCCAACAAGCACTCTTGCGCCTCATTTACAGCTAACCAGCCCTTCCCGATATCGATCGTGTTCGAGATCGCGCTGCAATTTGCCGATAGATGACGTTTCGCGGAAGCGGCGTTCGACGTCACGCTGCGCCCGCGCACCCACCATTGCCATATAATTTATCGGCCATTTCGCTGTAATTGTACCCTTGCCGCCCTCTACTAAATGTTTCTTCTTCTTAGTTCTTAGCGTGTTGCACAACAATGTTATAAGCCTATAATTTTATCTACGACTCAATTGAGTTCGTGTTTCGGTTCGGTAGTTAGGACAGTTGTAATACCAATCAGAAAATTGCGCTTTTCTTATTGGTTGCTGCTGAATGACATTTAGAAGAGAATGGAGTTCATTACTTTTCATGAGAAAAGCCATGGAATATCTTATAGGACGATGCTCTTTTTCTCGATTTCCAAGTTCTGATCTAGGGCAAATCAAATAGACCAGTAGTGCAAGTAGATAATTCTGACAGTAATTCTCGATAAAATGAGTTTTGATGAAGTCAAAAACTCATTTTATCGAGAAGAACTGTCAAATTTATCTAATCGAGTACTATCGAATCCATCCATTCGCATGGCATGAAGGTAACGAGCTGATACATAGTAGTGGATGGAAGAAGGATGCGAACTATGATAATGTTGACTCAGTCAAACTAGAAAACTAACAAACCATCACCTTGCTCAATTCATGGCTCCATACATTTCTTTCTAACTACATACATTTCTTTTTCTTTATCTCTAGCAGAAGATTATTCATTCAACAAATCCAGATATTGACCAACTCATTATAATTGGATGAGTGCTCTGGCGGGTAGTACTCGCCGCTAGTAGTCACGGTACTTAACCGCCAGTTGTGCGGACAAACATGGCGTCTGGCGCAGGCGCAGGCCGGTTCCTAATTGTTTTCATCGGCCCTTCTATTGATCGTGACACAATATTGGTAATCTGGAAACACCCAAGTTGGGACTGTGTCCTTTAAAACGTAGCATTGTCACCCCTCAAATATTTCAAAAGAATATCTAGATAGAATTCGAAGAAACTCATCCTGAATAAAGCAAGTTGCAAGTAATGGGTTCGCATGTGTATTGAATGTATCTCATATTATGTAGTCTTGCATCTTTCTAGCATGTTGATGACAATTCAAATTAAGTCAACCAGAAATTTAGCGACGAGTTTGGCACTTTCAGAAGCATACATCAGCTCCTGTTCATCGTCATCATCATCATCAGCCTATAATGTTCCCACTAATGGGACACGGCCTCCTCTCAATGAGAGGGAATGGGCTATAATCTACCACGCGGGTCCAGCTCCTGTTATGTTCAAACAATAGGAAAAATATAACAAAAACACAAAGTTTAATCTTCTTACTGCATTTATGCAGTCTAATCTAAACGATCTATTTCATAAAACATTCACCAGCAATTATAACGCCATTGTGGTGAATCCCAAGCGAATAGTGGCGGGAAACAATTGTGTGGTACTTCATTAAAATAATTGTCCAATTGTCGCGGCCATTGCGACTGCTCTGATGGATAACGTGCGAATCACACCTTACCATCTTGATTTGTAACTATAACAGTGGATATGCAATTTTCAATTTAAAAGTATGTGACTGACATAAATGACTTTATATGAGTAGATAATTATATGTCGCAAGTTGCAGTTTTTATTTATTACGGGAACATGGTCTGACATTTTGTTAAACCTTACTTATGGTTCATGTGTAATTATCTTAAAGACGAGCAAAAGAAAGCTGGACTTTGAAAAAAAATAAAGCAATAGTGGGAATGGCTGGTTGTCAATGACTCTTTATCAATAAATAATTTTGAACCGGTTTTTGAATAATCAGCTTTCATTACTATTACAATTCCTTGAAGTTAATGATTCAGTAGTATTTACTGAAACTTTATGTATTTAAACATCAAAAGTATCCGAAATAGTTCCACCGACAAAGACTTAAACAATTTTGTTTTAAAATGAAATCAAGATTATTATTTAAACATATAACATGAATTTATAAACTGTACGAAAAACTCGGGAATCGAAATAGTCCAATGTTGTAATGGTCTAATTCCAGATAAATGGAATAATGTGGAGGTCATGTGGTTGGCTCTGAACCGCCACACATATTATTGTGACTGGTAACACGACACTGACATCTCATTTATCCCGACTTTAATGTACGTTATCACTGGTCAAATTGAAATGTATTTTGATAGCTAAAAATTTTCATGAAAATTCTTTCAATTAATTTCGAATATTTTCAGTGACCGGAGTAAATGGAAGCTGTGACAGAAACTTGTGCCGATTTTGTTCGTGTTTTCGCATTCCAGTGTCTTGTGACTTTGCACTCACATTGTGGTTGGTATCAAGACTCAAGTGTTTATCCATTGGCCTATTTTGATGTCAACAAACGCTAATTCTCTCCTGCCGTTGACTAGGTTATAAATAAAAACAGCCACGATTAGCGTCTGTCTCATTAATCATCCAGTGTATAGTGTCACAACACGTCCACGCACTCTGTGATCTCGGTACCATTCAAAAATTACACTTTCCAACTCTCTGATA
This sequence comes from Xestia c-nigrum, assembly GCA_916618015.1. NCBI lineage: Eukaryota > Metazoa > Arthropoda > Insecta > Lepidoptera > Noctuidae > Xestia > Xestia c-nigrum. The sequence continues at coordinate 8,662,904 of OU745259.1, read as the reverse complement.
GGGAGGAATTGGCGGTATGAAACTAATTAAAACGTGAATATTATAAACATTGTGTTTAATTTTATTTGAGAAAATCAGAGTAATTTTACATGACACCGTATCATCAATCAGTTAGAAGAATTCTATTTACAAATTCAAAATAGATGTCATAGACAAACATGGACAGCATCACGACCTTCCAACACCTTCTCCTGATGTTCGTTCATGTTGCTGAGACACGTCTCTATATATGCATTAATCTTGCACAGTGTCTTTCGAACTTTACTTTTGACAGTGGTTTTGTCATTACGTCAGCCAACTGTATCTCTGTTGGACAGTAGCTGATATTGATCAGTCCGTTCACGAAGTGTTCATGTATGAAATGGTATCGCACATCTATGTGCTTCGACCTTTTGTTGAAGGATCCCGATTTTACGAGTTGAATCGAACTTTGGTTATCAACGTGCAAATTTATTTTTATATCCACATCGGTTATTTCCTTCAACAGAGATTTCAGATGCAATGCCTCTTTGCAACAGTCTGCTGCGGCTATGTACTCGGCTTCAGTCGATGATAATGCCACTATAGGCTGTCTCTTAGACGCCCATGTTATTGGTCCATCAGCTATCATAAGCACGGAGCCAGAAGTGCTTCTTCGCGTCAATGGATCTCCAGCATAGTCCGAGTCGCTATAAGCATCGATATTCTCTATCGGTTTGTTTCGTTTGAACATAATGCCTTTATCTTTGGTTCCCACCAAATATTTGAATATTTTCTTAAGTTTTGTGACATCTTCTCTAGTGAAATTTTCGACCTTCCTGCTAACTTGGTTGACCGCTTGTGCGATGTCTGGTCTAGTTCTGGTAGACAGATACAGTAAACTTCCCACTGCCTCCCTATAGGGATATTCCTTCTCCTGAGCAGTTTCCTGTATCGACTTGGAATCGCTACTTGCGGGCGTGTCACAAGATTTGGCATTTTTCATATTATATTTTTCCAGTATGTCATTTATATAAGATCTCTGAGTAAGAATTATTCCTTCTTTGGAATTTCTTATTTCCATACCCAGATAGGTACTTGGATTTTGATTCTTTTTCATTTCAAATTTGGTTTCAAGTTTCTTCAAAATAACTTCAATCTTTTTCTTGTCTTTTCCTATGACAAGACCATCATCGACAAATAATCCGATTATTATTGACTTATCTTCGTTTATGAAAACGCATCGATCGGTTTTTATCGTCTTGAAACCCAAATCAAACATCGCTTGGGTAAAAGTTTTATTCCATGTGAATGGAGCTTGCTTTAAGCCATACAACGACTTTTTCAGCCGGCAAACTACATCAGTAGTATTGCAGTCAGTTTTATAGCCAACAGGTAGTTTCATATAAACTTCATCTGTCAACTCTCCGTACAAGAATGCTGTCTTGACGTCAAATGTCATGAAGTAGTAAGATTTGGATGCGGCAATGGCTAGTAAAGTTTTTAAGGCAGATTGACTTACAACTGGGCTATATACGTCTTCAAAATCCAGGTTTCCTTTCTGCTCGCAGCCACGTACGACTAATCTGGCCTTTTTTGTACCGTCATCTTTAATCCGAAATACCCATTTGTTCGACAAAATTTTGTGTCCTTTGGCTTCTGACCTGTCAACTAATACCCAGGTGTTATTTTTCTGTAGTGAATCCATTTCTGACTGTATCGCCTTCTCCCAATTTTGTCTGTCGGTGCCCGTCACTGCATCTTGATATGTAAGAAATGAACAGTCATAGTCATCATTACTATCTGATGTAAACATAGTCACGCAACGACTTAGCTCGTAATCTTTGGTCCATGCTGGTGGCCTCACTGCTCTTTGTGGTCTTTCACTTGAGGGTGGTGGGTCAACTGGATCTTGACTGGAGCTGGAAGAAGGAAGATTAGTAGGTTCCTGAAAAAATAAGTTATTATTCATTTTGTTTTTAATTTCAGGTATTTCAATCTCAATTAATTCTGTTTCTGGTTCTAGAGTAGAGTCTTCGGTTTTCTCAGCAGGAGTATCGCCATAATGCATCTTTTCGATTACTTTTACGTCTCTGCTGATAACAACGTCATTCTTTTCCGGTATGTAGATTCTAAAACCTTTGGCTTTATTTGCATATCCCAAAAATACTCCTTCTGTCGCTTTGGCAGAGAATTTTCCTTTTCGGTTCTTGTTCATTACAAAGGCTCTGTTTCCAAACACGTGTAGGTGATTTCCCGATGGGATTCTTCCTACCCACTTCTCATATGGGGAGTTTCCTTTGAGAGCTTTTGCTGGGCTCCTATTTATCAGATAGTTTGCAGTGTTCACTGCTTCTGCCCATAGATTTGCAGGAACGTTAGAATCTATCATCAGACATCTTGCTTTATCCATCAGCGACCGAATTTTTCTTTCACTCATGCCATTTTGCTGCGGTGTATAGGGTGCAGATAGTCTTCGGCTTATGCCGTTATCTTTCAGGAATTTGTCAAACGCTTTCGACCTATATTCACCTCCATTGTCAGACTGAAGGTTTTGAATTTTCTTCTTGTGAAACACTTCAACATAGTTTTTGTACTCCTTGAACTTTTCAATAACTTCGCTCTTTTCTTTTAAAAAATAAACACAGCAGTATCTTGTATAGTCGTCAATAAATGTAACGAAATACTTTGATCCAGCCATTGATTTATGCTCAAAAGGTCCACATACGTCACTGTGAATTATCTGCAGCACTTCGGTAGAGATTATTTGTTCATGGCTTTGGAATGGTAGAGTGGTAAATTTACCCTTGATACAAGTCTCACAGGTACCCAAAGTTTTTTCTTTAAAGTCGAGTCCTCGCATCATTTTATTTTTAACCATTTCCTTTAGGTCTCTTTCATTGACATGACCTAATTTCTTGTGCCATTTCATAATTTCGCCTTCAGCACCGGGCGTGAAATTTGCTGTCTCTTCCGGCTCATCAAATTCAATGAAGTATAGTCCATTTTTTCTTCTAGCTTTTAAGTTAACTGTTCCTTCTTTTATGATACTGGCTTGTTCCTTTTCAAATAAAACTTTATAGCCTTTATCTGTAATTTTACTTACTGACATCAAGTTGTTTGACAAATCAGGCACATATAATGTGTCAATTATAGTATGTTTCCAATCTTTTATATAGAGTTCTGCGTTTCTGTTCACTATTCGTAAACTTTCATAATACGTTTTGTTCGCGCTTTCTAAATTCAAATTTTCCCGCCGATTATGTGTTCTCGGTGGTATCGAGCAAGCAACCAATCAGGGCGCCGCTTAGCGCATGCGCTTACCAGTGTCCTGGAACGCCATATTCGATCTTTTTCGGATGAACGAAACGCGCGCCCACGCAGCTCGCTGGTGAAAAAAAACTCTCAACTGAAGAAACCTTTTTAAACGACTGAAGATATACAGACTTTATTGTGCCTGGATTATGTAACGTGCGATATCCCGCGGGAGTGTGTGAAACGACGTACTTTCAGTGAAATACGGTGTGGTGCATACGCCGGCCGGCGACTACCGCGTGCTCCTGAAGCTTCGAGAACTTCGAGAAGTCAAAGATTAAGATTCGTTGGCGTGAATATCCAGGTAAGCGCACGTACTTGCTTGGTTTGCCAGCTCAGAACCATCCCTCTTCATTTTAATCGGCGGAAACTTCGAACCCAAAATTTATACGTCGATCGTTTCCGAACACAGAGTGCCGTCAAGAGACCTTCGGCAGGTCTGCGTCGTCACATCTTTTTGGTGCCGAAACCAGGGACCTTTAGATTTCTCTCGAGGTTGCATTTTTTATCGTACCTACATAATAACGCTGGTATTTTTCGTACATAATAAAATCGTATTTCAATATCTACCTAACTGTCTCGATCTCGATTCCTCATACCTAATAGTATTTATTATCCATATCTAACAGTATTTCCCATAACATCTAACGCAAATAGCATACATTTCAAAATAATTTCTGTAAAATACATGATTAGTAACTTTTTCATAAGTTCAGGTAGTTGAATCAATAAAAAGGGAAAACCGTCCATTTTGTATTTCGCTGCGTTGAAGTTAGGTGAATTCCAGTAAGATCTATTCCATTCAACTCATTCGATCATTCATACGTCACAACCGTATATCGGTATCGGTCAACCATAGATAGGATCCTTCTAGGTTCATTCGTAACTCGTATGATCGTCATCGCGGCTTATTCACTCATCGTTCCGTTCATTCTGATCTGTCAACGACAACTGTCATTCGTGTGTACATCACATAATCGGTGAATTCAAATTCAAAGTTACTTCAGATAATTAGCTAAGCAATTCTATCAATTTATCCGTGTTTATCTAATTAACTAATCGGCTGTAGTAGCCTACATTCAATCTAAATCGCCGTAACAGGTTCTCTAATCTTGTTACTTGTGATCAGTTGTTGTCATTCGACATAACTGGTTTACATTGTGTAGTCCGTGAATTAAAAGTTACTCCAGATCATTGGATAAGCAATTTTATCAATCTATCCGCGTTTATCTAATAACCTAATCGGCTGTAGTAATTTCTATTCAACCTGACTCATTCATATCACACAAATGTAAACAACCAGTTATTTAACTTACTTACCGCTACAAATTAAACTATTCTCTATTATAGTGATTTGGTTATTAGCTATAATTAAGATACGTAAACATTGCATTTAACTTACGCGAATTGTTTATTTTTGTTTTCTTTTTTAACCGTTTTAAATACACGACACAATGTCTTTTGCTCCAAAGCGTACAACTCGTAAACTAAGTAGATCTAAATCAAAACACGTTGAAGTAGAACACTATACTAGCCAACACTTACCTGTATTACGTCGAAAACGTACCATTGCGTTGAATCGTTTATTGAAGGCGCTCGAGGTAGGTCACTTAGCGCGCAGTGATGATAGTCAAACCGATCTTTTCCTTTCATACTGTGACCAACTCGATAAATGGACTTCAGAGTTTGAGCATGCGCACCTCGCTATAATTGGTATTTTGGAGTCATCTGATCAGGATGAAGATGATGAGGATGAAATTCGGGCCAACTTTGATGATACCTGTCTTCAAGTTATGGCAATTTGTCGTCAGTTAACAAAGGTTCATTTGAACTCGTCGGAAATCCTTCATCAATCTAACGCTTCTTCATCACCATTGTCACGTATTCGACTTCCAAAAATTCAATTGCCTACCTTTTCGGGTAACATTAAGCAGTGGTCAGAATTTATTGATACATTCAATGCACTCATTCATAAGAATCCGTCTCTTCAAGATGTTGAGAAATTCCATTACCTTATTTCATCACTGAGTGGTGACATGTTATCACTTATTCGAAAATTTCCTCTAACGGGTGATCACTACTTGGACGCATATGCGGCTTTGGTTGCGCGGTATCAGGACAAGCGTGATCTAGCATACACTTGTTGGCAAGACGTGTTAGATGTTAACTTCAAACTCGAAAATGCTACCGATTTTCGGGCAACATTAGATTCAATTGATGAGAATTTATGTATTTTGAAAAAGCTGAACCTTCCAGTTCAACATTGGGATTTTATTATAGTTTATCACATCTTCTCTAAGCTGGATTCTAAAGTTCGCTGTGAATTTGAAGAAAAGTGTGGCCATAACGAGTTCCATACTTTAAGTGAACTAAAACAATTTCTCCATTCGAAGTGTGAGGCACTTATGCGTGATCGTCACTTTATTAACGTCAGTAAGGTCACTCGTCCTACCAAGGATGGACCCCCAGCCTCAGCAAATAAATCTGCTAAGCGTCCTAATACCTCGCATACACTTTTAGCTGATAGTTCTGTAAATTCTAACAATACTGAAAATCCTTCAACTTTCAATAAAAAAGCCGAATCTAGTAGTCAAAATAATTCTCAAAATAATAGATCGTTTAAATGTGCATTTTGCTCAAGCGATCATTCGATTACTAAATGTACATCATTTTTAGGGAAAACGGCAGAAGAACGTATGTCGGTGGCTGTTGAGAAGAAGTGGTGTTTTAACTGCCTTAGATCCTCACATCAAATTAGGGATTGTCAATCTGTTTTTCGTTGTGTGAAGTGTAAACATAAGCATCATACGTTGCTTCATATTGATCAAGTCGACCGTCCCTCTGGTGACGCTGAGTCACAAGCAGTGACCCTGGTCACTAGGGATTCTCACCAAACTTTCTTTTCTAAATCTTCTCCAAATTCTACCGTGCTGCTTGCCACAGCAATAATTCAAGTTCAAGATTCGAACGGACAGTTCCACTCTTTCCGTGCACTGTTCGATACGGGCAGTCAGAACAATTTTATTACTAAGAACGCTGCACAGTGTTTACATCTTAAGCCAACGTCATGCGAAACTAATATCAACGGTTTAGGTGGCATTGCTGCTAGCATTATCGGCTTAGTAAATTGTTCGATTGCATCTAAAAATCAACGTTTATTTAACGTGGATCTTCACGTTATTTCTCACATATGCGGTGATCAGCCAATAGCTAAACTCAATACCGTGGGCTGGTCACACATTCATTCGCTACCTTTAGCAGATCCTGGCTTCGATGTTCCAGGACCTATCGACATTCTGTTGGGCGCAGATGTATTCGCTGATTCGCTTTTAAATCAACGCGTCAAGGGTGCTGTTAATCAGCCTGTTGCTTTCCATTCCGTTTTCGGCTGGTTGTTATTAGGTCGAACCTCTCTTGTGACCTCGTCACTTCTTCAGTTTTCTTCAAAACCTGATAATGAGCTGTGCACTCTCGTTCAGCGGTTCTGGGAGATAGACAGCATGCCCAGAGCTCCGTCTCTTACACCTGATGAAATGGCATGCGAGCAGATTTATGCTTCTGAGTACGGCCGTGACTCTTCGGGTAGGTATATCGTCCGACTTCCTTTCAAGGATGGTTGTGAACCTATATTCGAGAGCTCTCGCGATATCGCACTTCGACGGTTTCACGCGCTTGAGCGCCGCCTTTCACGCGATCCCGACTTACACCGACAGTACTTAGAGTTCATGGATGACTATATTCAGTCTGGTCACATGTCCTTGGTTGATTCGACAGACCTAAACAAGGGTAAATATTATATCCCACACCATTGTATTTTAAAACCGGATAGCACCACAACTAAATTGCGCGTGGTCTTTGACGCGTCTGCCAAAGACGCTCAAGGAAAATCTTTAAACGACACGTTGCTAACGGGACCTAAACTACAAACAAATATCGTTGCCGTGCTTCTCCACTTTCGTGTACCCGCGTTTGTCTTTATGGCTGACATTCGTCAGATGTACAGACAAATCCTTATCGTTGATGATCAACGCGATTATCAGCGAATCTTATGGAGAACCGGACCTGGACAGTGTTTACAGGAATTTAAACTGAATACTGTAACGTATGGTGTCTCCTCTGCGCCATATTTGGCTTGCAGGACTCTCCAGCAATTGGCTGAGGATGAAGGAGCTAACTTTCCTCTAGCTCAACAGATCCTCAAATCGAATATTTACGTGGATGACGTCGCCACCGGATTTGCGACCATAGAGTTAGCTCTAGAGGCCAAATCACAGGTCATAAATCTATTTAATCGTGGTCATTTTCAACTTAGAAAATGGGCCAGTAACGACCCGCGGTTGTTGTCGGATCTCCTTCCAGAAGAGTGTCTCTTGGATCCTAAATCGTTTTCTGACGACCTACCCTCCACAATCAAAGTGCTTGGGCTCAAATGGGACCCATCATCTGATGCGTTTTTGTTTGATGTCAAGCCTTCTGGTCGGACGTGTACCAAGCGAAATATCTTAAGCGAGATCGCAAGGGTTTTTGATCCGCTGGGATTTCTCTCCCCTCTAAGCATCAAAGCAAAAATTTTACTTCAGAAGCTTTGGCTACTCGGAGTTTCTTGGGATGAAACTCCTCCCGAGAACATAGCTTGTGTTTGGAAAGCCTTTTGTGATCAGTTATCGATCATACAGGATTTGAGAGTGCCGCGCTGTCTTGCTGCTCGAAGCGTGCAGGCGTATGAGCTCCACGGGTTCTGTGATAGCTCCGAGCTAGCATATGGGGCAATTCTTTATATACGCACTCTATTTACTGATGGCGCCATACAGGTGCTACCGTTATGCGCTAAAGCTCGTGTTGCTCCTATTAAGAAGCTGTCGCTGCCACGTTTGGAGTTGTGTGCAGCTGTGGTTCTCGCGGATCTTGTTAAATTCGTTCTTAACACTTACGATGGTAAAATTTCGTTTCGCTCGATTCACTTGTGGTCTGACTCGACAGTCGTCTTATCTTGGCTTCGTTCGCATGCGTCTCGATGGACCACGTTTGTCGCCAATCGGGTTAGCGCTATTCAAGATGTTGTCCTTGCGGAATCGTGGCATCATGTCGCCTCTGCCGACAACCCGGCTGACGTATGTTCACGGGGACAGCTGCCACATGATCTAGTTCACAATACGTTGTGGTGGTCAGGTCCGTCCTGGCTATCACAAACTTCCACCCATTGGCCGAACAATTCGAAATTTCCTATTCTTAACGACACAGAAGAGGTCGCAGTGCGTACCGAGGAACGTATGTCCGTCGTGCTAGTCACTGAAACCGTATCAAGTGATCATCACCCCATCGACCATCTTCTTACACGTTATTCGTCACTTGATAAAATTATTCGTATAATATCGTACTTGCGACGGTTCCTTCTGAACCCGAGCCACCGTAACTTAGGTGAATTTACCACGGAAGACGAGAACTATAAATCATTGCTGTCCATCGTTAAATATGTCCAATCAACATCCTTTGCTGACGAGATTCACCAACTTAACTCTAATCACCCGTTATCAAAATCGCTGCGCAAACTCACTCCGTTTCTTGACAAGGACGGCATCCTCAGGGTGGGCGGTCGCATCTCGCGCGCTGGTATCGAATACGATCAAAAGCATCCTGCGTTGCTGCCCTGTAATCATCCTTTCACGTTTAAGCTCATCGAGTCCATTCATCGTCGTCATTGCCACACTGGACATAATACGACCCATTACCTAATCTTGCAACGTTTTTGGGTTTTATCCGCGAAACGCGCCATTCGTCGATGTTTGTCCCAGTGCATTCGTTGCTACAAGACGAATCCTACACCGTTGCAACCGTATATGGCGGATCTCCCATCGTACCGGGTGACCCAAGTCAAGCCGTTTTCAGTGGTCGGTGTTGACTTCGGCGGACCATTTCGTATCAAGGTCGGGGCTTATCGCGGAGCCAGGATAGACAAAGCATATCTCTGTCTATTCGTTTGTTTATCAACAAAGGCAGTCCACCTTGAAGTAGTGTCGTCTCTTTCTACTGAAGCCTTTGTGGCTACGTTACGCAGATTCGTCGGTCGTCGCGGTCGGTGTAGCGTGATTCATGCGGATTGTGGTACAAACTTCATTGGCGCTCGCAATTATCTAGCTTCACTAGAGCCAGCGTCACAAGCTCTCAATATAAAATTCGATTTCAATCCTCCCTCCGCACCTCACTTTGGTGGCGTGTGGGAGATCCAAATAAAAGCAGCAAAATCGCATCTTTATCGCATCGTAGGCAATCAGGTGTTAACGTTCGAAGAGCTTAGCACGCTGTTTGTTCAAATCGAAGCCGTGTTGAATTCGAGACCTCTATATCCGTTGAGCGCGGATCCTAACGATTTAAACGTCTTAACCCCGGGTCATTTCTTGACTTTGGAACCGTTAACAGCAGTCCCAGACGCAGATTTTTGTAACACTAAACTATACCGCCTTAACCGATGGCAACTTATCCAATCGTTTCTTCAAAACTTTTGGCTTCGCTGGAAGAACGAATATTTGCATTCGTTAACGCTGCGTGCAAAATGGACGAAAACCTCAAAACCGTTATCGATTAATTCTATCGTCCTCATCAAAGATGATAATCGGGCTCCTTTGCAATGGTCTCTGGGAAGGGTAACCGAGTTACATCCGGGCCAGGACGGTATCGTCCGCGTAGCTACGATTAAAACGCAAAACACCGTTATCAAGCGTCCGCTCGTAAAGTTGTGTCCTCTTCCCATAGAACCTGCTACTAACTAAATCGCAACCTTTAACATAGTCTATTAGTTTTAAGTGCTTAACATTTAACCTATTACTTATCGATTATTCGTAGTGTATTTCATCTTTATCTATTTAACTTATCCGGAAAATACCAGCTGTATTTTGGTGGGCGGTATGTTCACTATTCGTAAACTTTCATAATACGTTTTGTTCGCGCTTTCTAAATTCAAATTTTCCCGCCGATTATGTGTTCTCGGTGGTATCGAGCAAGCAACCAATCAGGGCGCCGCTTAGCGCATGCGCTTACCAGTGTCCTGGAACGCCATATTCGATCTTTTTCGGATGAACGAAACGCGCGCCCACGCAGCTCGCTGGTGAAAAAAAACTCTCAACTGAAGAAACCTTTTTAAACGACTGAAGATATACAGACTTTATTGTGCCTGGATTATGTAACGTGCGATATCCCGCGGGAGTGTGTGAAACGACGTACTTTCAGTGAAATACGGTGTGGTGCATACGCCGGCCGGCGACTACCGCGTGCTCCTGAAGCTTCGAGAACTTCGAGAAGTCAAAGATTAAGATTCGTTGGCGTGAATATCCAGGTAAGCGCACGTACTTGCTTGGTTTGCCAGCTCAGAACCATCCCTCTTCATTTTAATCGGCGGAAACTTCGAACCCAAAATTTATACGTCGATCGTTTCCGAACACAGAGTGCCGTCAAGAGACCTTCGGCAGGTCTGCGTCGTCACAGTTTCCTTTCCCTTTAACTTCGGTCGTATGCATCTCTGAAGCTAGTCTTAGAGTGTCAGATGCAGGGATTAAGTTACAGAGTAAACTTTTGTCCCCCGTCATATGTGACGTACAGCCACTATCTAGACACCATAAATTGCTTTTAGCTTTTGACGTTTCTGTTGTTAAACAGATATTATGCGTCTCTTCTTTTCCTTTAGTTTTATTAGAGTTATTTTGTCTCTTTTTTGACCAACAAGATTCTGTGGAATGGCCTTTCTTCTTACAATTGTTGCAATATGGTACCCTTTTCTTTGTCTTGGCATAGAAAACTTCTGAAGTCTGTGGTTCACTTGCTTCGCTTTGCCTTCTTGCTTCGTATTCTTCTATGATTTTAACTTTTAAAATGTCAGGACTTGGTAGTACATCTCTCGACTCAATTGCCGTTCTGAAGCTATCAAAATTTGTAGGTAAACTGTATAACATCATAATGCTTAATAATTCTGGATGAATTTTGACATCCATATCTTCTAATTTACCCACTACGTCCATAAAATTACTGAGATGGTCTCTTACATCTTCCTGTGAAGTCATTTTCTTCAATACTAATTGCTTTAACAGCGTGGCCTTTCTCGCCGGTCCTGAACTTTGATGTACAGATTTTAGTTTATCCCATACCTCCTTGGATGTGTTACATCCTTTAATTTGTTTAAGTTCAGGTGGAGATATAAGTAGAAGTAGCTCTGACCTTGCCTTTAAGTCTTCCTTTAGGAATGCACTCTTTTCTTCGGCAGTCGCAGTTGCCGCTAACGTTTTTTCACCACTAGCGTACTCCCATAGATCGTATCTTATGAGAATCGCCTGTGCTTGTAAGCACCAGGTATCGTAGTTCGATTTTGTCAGCGGTTCTATGCTTCTTAGACTTGAGCTCATTTTTAAAATTTTATTTCCTCATTTACTCACGGTTTTATTCCATTTGCCACCAACCACGCTCTGCTACCACTGATAGGGAGGAATTGGCGGTATGAAACTAATTAAAACGTGAATATTATAAACATTGTGTTTAATTTTATTTGAGAAAATCAGAGTAATTTTACATGACACCGTATCATCAATCAGTTAGAAGAATTCTATTTACAAATTCAAAATAGATGTCATAGACAAACATGGACAGCATCACGACCTTCCAACACTCTCTTGTGTTATAACAGAAACGCTGGAAGCTAATTGCTTTTAAATTGTGTTCTTTTTATTTTTTTCTTCACATGAAATAAGTAGGACACTTGAACTCTCTTTCAATTCAGTTTGTCACATAAGATTAACTAGATAGATCGTTATTTGTCGTATTATAATAATTACGTGCCTTCGGTGTCAACTCGTCTACCTTAACGACATCGTTCCAGGCCTGCTTATGCCTCACAATCAAAATACAATAGTTCATACCAATTTATTATTGGATTGCGGAAACGTGTTTGGCTCTGTTCCATCGTGTGGTTATTGTAAAATTTCCACAGGCACTATCAAAAACATTATGAGGGTATAACTCAAATTACACTTCTGAACCAAATAAGTCTTCATCTAGTAGGCATGCATCATGTTAATTTCCTTTAAAGTCACCATTAGAGCAATAATTATTTGATTTAGATGAATTTAACACAATGTCTGCTCCAGCATCTATCGGCGAAGTGCCAACATCCATAATAACAACACTTGCCCACAATTAGCCGAGTAGTGGATGATAAAATAATTCGCCATGTCTCAGCAATCGCTTTATGTGTAGCATTGTTTCAACATGATCTAGTGCCGCGCTCTGATCAAAGGCGGCTGCACCCGTTACAGTTGTTTTGCGAGAATGATATTAATCAAACACATTTATTGCGGTCGCATTCAAAATTAACAACCGTATATTAAATTTGAGTTCTGAGAACTGTTGGCTATCAAATATTTCCTACAATAAACCAGTTGGGCCCGCTGTTAAACTTCCCAGATTCTTGTGCCATCTGAACATTACAACCACAATAACAGCGACGTCATATTTCTGGATTGCAGCCAATGCTTTATGGACATTTATTATGGTTAATATAATAATGTCATTTTGCTCTAATAACATTTCGTTTGGTGCGCAGTAGAGTCCGGAATCAAGCGCACCTATTGTGATGCGATTCGTAACGCGCTCGCTGTTAAAACAGATGTAGTGGCTCTCGCTCGTGCTTCTAATACATAAGAATATAAATAAATAACAAAGCACCAATCAAAGAATCCAGCCGGCAAACAAGAAGACATGAAATCTCCCGCGACGTCTGTCAAATTAGCATCACAAACGAAAATAGCGTCATTCTAATTATTTTGATGACTCAACCGAAATACAATTAATCTTGCCGCTTCTGTGAACTGTCCAAGTGACGGACGGACGAAAATATCGTCGCATTTCGCGATAAATAAACTTGTGAGTCGAATATCGGATTTCGATTCCATCGGTGCTGCGTATCAAAGATTTTATACGCGTGTTGGATGCGGCCAGCGGAGCGCAATGCCGCACCCGCCACCGGCGCGCGCGCACCGACACGTCACTGCACAGCCTGCCAATACTACATGAACACATTAATTGAACGCATTCTGTTAACAGAAACTGCAAAATTCAGCCACAAAATCCATCAGATCCGCAACATCTGCTCATTAGGCTGCCAACATAATTTTAGTAACAATCTTGATATTGACAGGATTGAATCGGAGACTTGGTGCTATCTAGTGCTCGCAGTACCTCGGGCCGGAAATCAGCTGTCGTATCCCGATTCCTAGTGGGAGATCGGCCAATGCGTCGCAGTCTACGATTACATTAGATCGAGTTGGTTCCTAGAGTTCTGATTGGAAACTCGAGATGGCTTGTGTTCACCGGAACACTGTCTCGGTTAATTAGACTGCTTTGTAATAAGAATAGATTTGCCATCGACTTTCGAATCGTGCTCCACAATGATTCATCTCGTCTGCAATCATTACTAATCTCCTTACATTTGTTACTTCATATTATCTAGATCGGACGGCGCGTTTATTTTATTGTAATTCTCCACTCGTCTGCCAACGAGAGAATAGAAAACTATGCAGCGTTACATAAAACTGAATAATCAGATAGGAAAACAGAGAAACATGTGAACGTTGGATTTTCCGCCATTAAAAAGTTCAGATAAGGCGTTTAACATTACAATTTTCATGTACTAACTTTACAAAACGCGATAAAAGACATCAAACACCATGTAAACTTGAGCGTAGAGCGTGAGCACAATCCTCTGATTCGTCACTGTTCGTTTCGGTCGTAATCCAATTTCAGCCTTTAACTTATTCGAATCGATATCCTTGACTTGAGTATAAGGGGCGTTAATGTTACTATTTTATAGCTAGTCGTCATCATGGTGATACAGTGAACACTGCGAACAGTGGCTCATTGTGCGGCGCGTGACGATGCGTCTGCGCGCCGTCTACTCCGTCTAGCGTCGATCTGGCCGCTCGTAAATCACCCGCGCCACAAATTGGAAACCCACCGCTAAACAGCTCGCCACTATAAAAATCTCAAATAATAACTTCGGATCTAAATCTCATAAAAATATGATTTCCAGTATTTTCGAGTGGGTTTTTAATCCCGTCGTGGTTTTACGATGTTGTAAAATTTGATTAATAACAGTTGTGTGTAGGTCTGCAGAGGTCGGACATTGTTGCGGTGACCCATTTACGGGGCGTGATTGTGCCGTATTTTGGCGGTGGCGCTCCGCAGACCAAACAAGCCGCAGCATGGCGTGACCCTGTAACATGACTCATTTTAATCAAGGCCTTCAGCCTTGTTCCCTTACGTAATAAGAAACTGCTTGTAACACCTTAAAACGACTGTCGCCAGAAGTAAAGCTATTTGATTGTTCGAGTTAATAACCATATAAATTATCTGTGCTCACAAAATTAATCCATCTGTCACTAGGAAATATTTATGCGCTTGTATCTGTCCCTGTTCTGTGAGTTTATGTATTGACACAAGTAAAGTTAAACCTAATCTTATGACAGTGATGTATAGTAAAATAATCATAATTTCAAATTTCATAAATCAAGAACAGAAAACTGTGTTCCTGTCAATTCTCCACACTTGACGTAATTAGATGTACCTACATTGCATTAAAAATAAAACACAGCTATCGTGTGTGTGGGTGTGACAATAAGTCATTATGTATGTAGGCACAGCCGTCAATCCACGTCCGCTGTCACTTCAATTTTTCTATTCTATTTTCTCCTATTTTCTGTTGGATTTCCACATTGTGTTGCGTCTGCGCCACGACGCGACGTACGGATGCGACGTTATTCCACGATCCGTCACATGATTTGAACGGTATCGTATTTAGCTCTTGACAATGAAGGCACGTTACAGACTTCTTTTTTATTATTGCTTTGTCCGATATTTTTAGATTTGATTCCGTTTTTAAATTGGATTTGGTTGTAACGAGTTTTAAAATTAGGGACGTTTTTTTCGTGAGGTTCCCGACTGTTGTATGTATGTCATTGTTTTTACGTAACATCAGCAACCACACGCGTGGGATTTGTTTCCGGGCTATCTATAATTACTAATACTCTAATCCCAAACAAATTAATTGCTCCATCTAGTAATAAATCACTTTCCGAAATTAAACACACCACTAATTCATCTCAAAATATTTACACCATTTCCTTACATTGATAACATAAGTTGTAATGGGATGCCACAGCCGATACATCTCGTTACGAATCGAATTTATTCATCGGCATATATTTTATAGTGTTGGCCTTGGGCCCAGGCCCGCCGCGGGGGCCTATAAAATCACACGGATAAATAAGCACACGATCGGCCCGTAATTAAAAACATAACTTATTAATATCGTTTATTAACGCTCGCGGGTCGTACGCGCACTCGACTCGTCCCGTGCCTCGTTTGGACGTCTCGCACCTTCTTCCGATAAATCTACTATGTCTTCAATTTCATTATAATTGTCTTATTTATTGCATATAGCTTGCTCGTAATCGTGTTTGATTTAATTTGATTTGTTTAGTGGTTGGTTTGTAAATGTTAATTTGGTTGCTTTATGTCAATGGGTGCGTAGTTAAATCGAAAATCAAATGACAGAATTCTACAACTACTCCTTGACACTAATTGACAAGTTTAGAAGTTAGTGTTTTTGAGACACATTAATGACCTGCATTTTTTTGAAGAGTGCTACATCGGTTACATACATGTAATATTCAGCTTCGGGCGCTTACAATATCGTATGTCGTTACACAATTATTTTGACCATTGCAACATGGGGTCGAGTAACATGTTTATACTCATTGCGTGGTACAATAATGTGTGGATTACTGTGGCCAGCCCCCGGCATATCCAATATTTATAAGACAGCTAGTCGCGTGCTGTTCTCGATGATTTGTGGATATTTAAACACACGCTATCTAGTAATGTCTAGATGTTATATTAATAATAATTTGTTATTCATGAATCCCGCTTTTAGTGGAGTAAATGAGGTATTAAATGCTTCTTGGCTGATTAATCGAGTGAATTTAAATAGTCAAAATAATTATTAGTTCTGTAATGGATTGCCCAGCATCATTGGCAAAATATTTGCTGGAGTAGGGTACACTAGTAATTACTAAAATTATCCCGCATTACAACCGCACAGAAAGCATAATATTCGTCTCCCAAAACAACAATAGTCGCAAAGGCGAGAAGAGAACAATAAACTGGCTGATTTATTTTAATAAAGTAATTTATGGGCCCTTACAAATTGGCCTCATGACGGCCGCCTTATCGAGTGGCGAGAATCGATAAAATCGTTGGCGATGTATCGATACAAGGTTATTAATGGAGAGCTTATTGTACTCGATAATGAGATAACATTTGTTTTCTTACTGCTAGTCGTTGTTGACGTTGATGCTATTTTTGTTGATTGTGATTCAGTGAAAATTTAATTCGTTTTTTCATTACCAAATTCACAATATTAGATACTTATCAAATTCAGAAATACAATAGTGGGTACGCCACAAAATAGAACTGAAGACAGTATAGAAAAAAAAAACTGGAAAACGAAGTCTCAGGATCGAAAATAATTTCAAATGATAGCCGAATGGCACCAAAAAAGCATCTGCAAAAACGCAGTAAACCGCAGAACAGTGTGAAAACAATATTTTTTCGTCAATTGGCCGTCCCATAAAGCAATCGTATCGACGATCGCTAATAACTCATCTGGCTGGATCGTAAATCGAAACGGGCTCCATAACTCGTGCGGCTTAATTACGAATAAATAAATAAATAATTGAATGTGAGCGGCCGCGGGCCTAATCGATCGTGTTCCGAGGTGTCGGAGGTGCTAACAAGGGCCCGCCAGCATTCGAAACGTTTGCTTTGTGATCGCGTACGAGTCGACAGCGAAGCGAAAACCCCGCTACCGCACGAGATAACACAATTGGATGCAGCAATTTATTGTTATCATAATCTCGTTGCGTTAATTGATTTAGTGAATATTCATCTTTTGATTATAATAAATCATGTAGTATTCTTCGTTGTTTTTAATATACCAGATGCTAACCCAACGCACTCATTGAAATCCGAGCACCTCACGTCGTCGTTCCAATTCAGATACCTCCTTCTAATATCTTCCATTCAGCTTTTAAGAAGGTCAGAAGTCAATTCCATCGGTCCATTGAAACGGACACCATCTAAACATAGCAGCACGGAAGCCGCACATTGTTCTTTTCATAACGCTTTTTTCGTGTGTCGGACGATTGACGCGTATCCATTTCCTCGGACGAGAATAGTAGCCAGAGAGTCGTACTATAAAATAAAGAGTATCACTCAACGACCACCGACCATCTAGATATTAGGAGATGTCGCTGATTACCGGTCGTTAGAATCTAATTAGCCCACGGATCACTCATCGTCGTCTATTTTAATGGTTGAAGAAAATGATGTATATTTTGATTCGGCCTTCCCACACCGTTGTTATTCGCGAAAAATCAAACGTCCGTCGTTACGTCAAGTTGAAAGGTGCAGCCTACACGAATTCGATCTGCTCATGTGACCGTGCATATAACAATATACGATATTTATTATTTTATGTAACTGGTATTTCTAAACGGTACTTGCTTAGTGTAGCTCTACGGCTGTATGGCATCTCCTTGACAAGATTCATAGACAAATTCATTGTCAATCAAAATGGCGTCAAGTGGACGACTTATGATTTTATTTTCGGTACTCTACTTTGATTTCTATAAACAATAAGTCCATGTCACTAAAATGGCTGCCTGCCATAATTAATACATGTATGTATGTAATAAATGAATTTACTGTGCATTATACAATTGGACATGATCACATGACAAGAGGTTCAGATTTTCGTAGTGCATCCGTGACGGACGATCATTAATTGATATTAACTGAACCTATGTTAAAAATGTCACTACAGGAACTTGCTTTAAATGGTCTGTTGGTAATAAAAAACATATCAGCCATGTAAGTCAGTACATTAAATACAAAAAAATCCTTGTCCTTTCAACCGTAAGATTTTTAAATATTCTTAATTGAATGCTAAATCCAGGTCGGTGCGAAGGTGTGCTTGATGGATGAGGAGCTAAATTACCTCTCCCCCCCTCGTCCCTCGCACCGTCTTCCCCCACTAACGACCTGTTGGCCAAAAGTGATTATTTATTCTGGTGATGACAGCACTTCCGGCGTTATAACTGGTGATTAAGACGCTGCCCGATTGAAATCTAGGACTATTATAATAGACACAGGTGCTGAATATATTGTGAATATTAAAATATGACTTGTGGTTGAAACTGAAGATGTGGATAATAATATGACGGTCGAGAGTGTCGTTTTCGTAGGAGCTTCTAAGAATGTGTTCGATGACAGGTTTTTGACATGACGGATTTTTGAATATTTTGAAGTTGTGTAATTCTCAAAACTGTATTTTTATTCGGGAGATAGTTTTGTTACCTAATAATTCAAAGCTTTTATCTTTTACTACTGCATGTCTTCAAATTATTATGTTAAAATAGTTGGTCTCAGTATACGTTGAATTGTGGCCAACATCATCATCTGCCTATCCTTTTTCCAACTATTTTGGGGTCGGCTTCCAATCTAACCGGATGCAGCTGTATTTTACATGGAGTGACTACCTATCTGACCTCCACAAACCAGTTAGTGCTGGGTTATACGATACTCCCCTGGTGAAACTGGTTGTCAAATTTTCGGGCCATCAGTGCCTACCTTTAACGACTGCCAAAGATCTACAGATGACAGCCAGGACGAACGGCTTAACGTGCTTTCTACGGTACGGAGGATCGAAGCTCTCAGTCTAAAATTATTTTGCCATTTGAACCCAGTCATCATAAAGCCTATTACGAAACTCAAATATTGGTAGTATTAGTTAATATCCGCCGATCAACTAATCTAAAGGTGCCGGATACCCGTTATCTGCGTACACATGGCAACACAGCTTGCTTACAATCTCAAACAAATTGTCACAAGTGTACAGCACAACTTTAGTGAGCCGGTGTACACTACATATTTCATATCCGCGAAATGCAATAATGTGTGTCTTTCCCACGGATGTCCACGTTTGGGCATCGTTAACTTTAGTAACTATTTAAATTATCTTGTGATGTGATTGTTAATATTTTGTATCGGTTTTGCAACTTCCTATTGTATTTAGCTACAACTTGTTAAAACTTTCAAATTGCCCACTACAACATATTTTTGACTTTTAGCAATAAGAATAATTTAAAAAAATAACGACATGATTAATTGTTCATTACACCAGTTTTAATGTGTACTACGAACTTAATTAAATGAAAGAGCGTAACACTGGTAGGCGGCACCGTCCCGCCCTAGATCCCCGCCCGCCCTGCGAGCTGGGCGGATCTCGTAGGGGAAAGTTGATTGCATTTATAGGACTATCAATTTAATAGGGAGTGGGACATAGAAAAGAAGGCAGTGGACAACCTATGTATGCGATTAGGTAACTAAACTACTTGTAGGCATAATGGGTAAACAAAAAGCTGAAGACGAAACTGATAGCTGTGTTATTATAACAATAAACGTTCTAAAAACCACGATTGAAGGTGAACTAGGAAACCTTATAATAGAAGTGAATGAAAACAAAGAAATTAAAAATGTTAACGGTATCAAACATCAAACTTTTCAAGGAAAACACACCCACAAATCCCACAATCGAACTATATCAACAAATATCAACCCAGTAATACCTACTGACGGAAATCAGTACGCGACATAATATCTACACGTATCTAAATGTAATCTATTATATAGATACGGATAGGGTCGAGGTGGGGCGGCAGGAAGTTTCAGATATAACACCGAGATAAGCTAAACCTATCGCCTCATCGGATTACTTCACAAAGAATATCGATCCATCTCAGATACAAGTAGAACTCTAATTCGATTACTGTAAATTTCAAAGTTCAGAGAAGCCAATTTCGTTGTGCACGATATTGAAGAGGAAACGTTAGAGTTGAGGTTGGGAAAAGATTTAAAAGATGTTGCAATTTTGATGCTAAATGATAATATTGATGTAAAAGAAATAAAAAACGGAATAGAACTACCTAATATTGAATAAAAATAATCTATCAAAATTGAGCATATAAATTGTCATTCAAACTTTAATATCACTCAACCGTCATCTATCATAACCACGTTCAAACAGTCAGCCCCACTAACAATATTCATGAGAGAATCAATAATAATAATTGTCCTTTCTTCTCGTATATGAACCACTGTCGAATGTCACCCTGTTCCTTCATCCCATCTTCCATCCATTTATGTAAATGCAGCATTGTGGCAGACACCTCATTTGTTCTATCTGCCAAGCACGGCTATTGTCAAAACTTCTTGCCCTTTGACTCCATTGTCTGTTTTTTGTCAACCAACACCAGATTATTTTATTTCCGTTATAAGTTTGTTATTCTTATTCTTTGTTGGCTCATGTTTATCAATATTAGCTTCGATCGCTTTTTATGTTGTTTTATTGTGATATGTTAGTTTATTATTTTATGGGCGTGGACCGTTAAACTTGGTTTCAAAGATGACATTTACAACAATAGATTTATTAGGCGTTTGGGTTTTACGTAACGAATGCTTCTGTTTCTCTTGCTCATTCCATTATATTTGTAATGTAATTACGTAATTTGATCTTATCTTAACAAAACAACCCAACCCAACCCAAAAGCAATATGAACATTATACCTCTTAATAAAATCTTTTATGGGTTATTAACAGTTTTCTGTTGAATAAATGCTGTAGGTGTTCGTTTCAAATGTGCTTCGTCATCACCGGGACGCCGTTCCACATTATAATTTAAATTGTCATTCAAATTACCATTGAGAGGAGACAGTAAACGCGGTGGCACTCGAATTCTCGACACCTTCGTCTAGACACGTTCAAACATGACGCTTTTATGAATTCTATTATTTTGGTACAACACACGTGAATATGGAAATATTTTGAACATACATATATTTTTTGTTATTAATAAGGATAATTCTGGTGCAGTCAAGCTAAGGGATAATTCCTAACCCCAAGACATACCTGAAACATTTTATAGGTTTTCTTCAAAACCAATCTTTGCCCAGGAACATCGTAAACAAAGATTAGCAACATTGTATTACAACAAAAGGAGTGATACACAAATTAAGGGTTTCCATCCCGATGATATTTTACGATAGCCGTAAGCGACAAAACGAGAGTCATAAAAGAGACGATGTAGTAAGTAGAGATGGCGAATATCTGTGGTACCTGCACAATAGCTGCCAAGTCTGTTCGGTATACGACTGTGAGGAAGACTAAATATCTGCATGTATAGTATTTATGGGACACAATTTTGATTTGAAACCATAATGATGTTGGTTGATGTGTAATTATGCACAGTCGTGGAAACAACATTGTAAGCACCAGACTCGTTTTGTCGGTCAATTTTCTCCACACCCATAAAAAGCGCAAACATGACTACGTTAATAATAAATTACATACATCGCAGCCAGACGATACTACCTCGGGAACAACAAATGCTAATAATTAGTTTTCTGATTTTAAATGTTCGAAGGATTGAAGCGCACTCGGTCGGCCCGACCCGAAACAATGCTTATTATTGATCGTCTTAGAGACTTATTGAAGAATAAACCCAAGAGGCTACTTGAGTTACAGTGCATCGGATACCTTTGTTCTGATATCTGGCGAGTTCCTTCGCCGGTCTGCAGCATGAAACAAACATTTTACGACCCACATTTATATCAGATGTCGCATAGCTGCGTTTTCCCTAGATTTATACTTCTTTCGCAAACAGGTGGAATACAGTAATGGTATTCGTTCGTTAACATTGTGTGCGCACACGCAGTTTTATTACAATTACATTATGTTGGTATTGTTCGTATCTGTCGAGTGTCATAACGGCGGCCGCGTCGCCGGATAGCTCAGCTTTACGGCCGTCGATAGTTGCCACCTTCGTTTGGAGGATTCCATTGTTGCATTCATCGCAATGATCCGGCGTAGTCGCATCGTCGTCTTTCAGCCGCATCCGACATTTCCATTGTTGCAATTTTATTGCCGGTGTTACCGTGCTGGCGGAGATCGTAAACTACGCACCAGCGCTCGATACTATCGGCGGCGGCGCGCTGATGGCCGATGGAAGTGATGGGCCCGCGACCGCACCGCGCCGCATTATCGCGCGCCACCGCCACCGCAGCCGCGATTTTCATTCGTTTCTAATAAATTGATACGAGGGCTACGCGACGCGCCATTGGTCGACTCGCTCCCCGGACTTCGATCCTCGGACCCTGACCGTAAATCAACTTTACAACCTTTAATTACAGATATTTGCCGTCTCATGTGAGCGTACGGGATATCGGAGGGCTGTGCTCGCGAAAATATAGCATAATAATGGGTATTGACCCGTAATGGCTCGCCTGTAGGTACTATCGGCCGCCTTTGTCTTGATTGTTCGAGCGAGAGTATATTCTTTTCTGAATGATTGCCAATTACATCGAATGGCCTCCTGAATTCCACTGAGAGCGATACTTTAATCTTTCTCGGTTTTGATTTGCATTCGAATAAAATGATTTATGTGTTATTGGGATCCTGGGTTTATGTTGTGACGTTTTTTTGATTCATTGGTGGTTTTTAATGTTGTCAAATTTCGAAGCGGAATCGTGCAGTAATTACAAATTGAAATGACTACAGCGAGTGCAGTCGGTGTGCACTGTGCAGTGTGCAGTGATTGCGTTGCGCGCTGGCCCGATGTGGTAGCTGGTGCGCGGGGCGATGGCTGCCACAATGTTGCACCGGATAGGGCCGGCCGCTGTTTTAATGTCTCTCAGACGGAATTACGCTGGATTGTTCTCAACTTTACTGCTCCCTTCATGATTGATCGTTGTATCCTCAGCCTTATGTCATTTTCGCGCCGTATCTCCTGGAATTTGTACTACAAGCAATAAATATTACATTGAGTTATGGTAATTTCGCGAAATTATAGTATATGACTCTTTGACTGGCGTTGTGTATTATTAGTTCTTAACTTATGTAAAAGAAAATATTATGAGTTTTAATAAATAATTATTAGCTCGTATTAGAAGAGGGATAAATGTGCGTGTGTGCACGTGTTTTGTTCCGAAGTGTGGAAATTAACACTAGAATGATCGTATTTCTAAATTAAAACCTCGCTCGGAGGAGCCATAAATTCTTCCGCTCATAAACTTATAACGACTGTCTAAATAGAGGCTAGCTGTCGTTTATAGCCTTAATACTCGAATAAGAAATAAACTAAACACTATGCACTTATGTTTTTGATCCATTTTGCACACCTTCTTAATTGCGAATAAAATTACTTGTAAGAAAAAGAAATGTAAGTTAAATGATTAATCGGAATGTTTTTACGACTTTATTTAAGTACTTATGGTTTTTATTTCTTAATAATTGGAGGTGTTTTGATTAAGAATCTCGAGCAAATTGGAATGAATTTCCAAGTTGGTCTGGTTGTCGCCTAATTTGTGGAATTAGTAGGTACATATTTTTTCGCTTCAGGTTTTCACAAGTTTATCGTTATGTTATGTTGTTAACTTCTTTTAAATTTCTTTGTTGTACAAGTAATTATTTAATAGAGTTTTACTTTGAAAGATTTTAGATGTGTACTTATGTTTATGGCAATTATTCATAACTAAGTAATGTACGTTTATTTGTCACATTAGCATTAATTTATGTAAAATCGTAAATGTTTTAGTGTTGTATTGGTGGGTTTTCTATAATTTATGTTTGTATTCGCGACGAAGAATAACTGATCCTACTTACCTACTTAACTACCCTTTATTGTACTTATGTAAGTATAAATTTCATTACTGTTTGCGTGTTATTTTGATTTATATTGTAATAAATTAAATCATAAATATTGCGTCAATGTTCAACCACTTAATATTGTTTTTAATGTTTTATTGTAGTAGCACCGTACTCACTGTTCAAGAACTCCACCGAATATCTCTTTCTGCTAGTGTACGAATTGTGAAACATATTCTCTGAAGTTAATGTGCAATTAAACGCGGCTGAGCCCGACCACTTGGAGTAGTACCAACATTCACGAATAATTGAGATTGATCGAGCCGTGAATCGAGTGGGGCGGTGCAATCAAAAGCGTATCAGACCAATGGGCGGCCGCGCCGTGCTCGCGGACGCCTCTCATTGGCTCGCCGCGGGGTAGTCGAGCTCCAAGGGCCTTGATACTGCTCTCGATAAGCGGGAGGCGTCGAATGTCGATTCGATCGATTATCGCCCGTGTCGTCGCGCGCCGCCGACCGCGACACCGCGCGGCTCCTCGACGCGACCGCTACACTTGACATTTTGATGACCCGCGCCGCGTCATTAATACTTCCATGTCATCACACTACTTTATCACCGTATTTATTAACCAAATCACCATTTTACACTAATAAAACGTCGCCCAGAATGTATTTACGCACCTCAAGAAATTAAATTTTCAACTTAATCTGGCTGTAAAACGGTGCGCAAATCAAAGTTGCAATCTGCAACACTTAAAAGAGATTAGTTGGCTAATCGGGCGTTATTTACAATCCTTTATCAGCACTCGGAGGCGTTCGGTTAGACGATTTACGACACTCGCGAGTTGCCAGCACAAAAGAATTAGCCTTTCTAAGCGACACCGAGTGCCAATAAATATCGGGCGAGGTGCGAATAATCGCGGGCAACACTGTAGCGGGCAACACTCGGAATTTATTCCGTACGAAGTTCCATAAAGCGTACGTTAGTCCATAAAGTGAAATTCATAATACAAATTTAGCGTAAGGTTTCGTAGGAAAAGCAATAATTTGTCACAATTGGGCACGATTAGATTGGCTCCGCTGGCGATTAGACATAGCTCGTAAATAACGCTTCGGGCGGCCGAATTGAGTGAGCCGTCAGCCGCGCTACGTTGTGTGGGCCTTTATAAATGGTACGTGTATGCAAATAGCGCGCGCGGCTCGGCGCACGCGCATCGAATCGCGCGTTTTCCGCCGTCGGCGAGCCCGTGCGTTTTGTGGAAATCGTTATTGGGGTGATTGCTTTCATAAACAATAGCTTTTGTCCACGGGTTCTTGTAAGCGCTGTTATTTAGACGGATAACGGTACTGTGTTGGCGCGCCCCGCCTGATAACGCACCCAGTGTTTATGCAATGTTGTTTAGAAGCCATTCGATATTGGAAATCGTGCTTTATCTGTACCATGTTCAATTGCGGGTAATTTGTATTATGTATTTACGATATTCTCGTAATTCACCGTAACCACTGACCCACAAGTTTTCTTGCCTCATTTAACTGTGATTTCATCATTATTTTGTAAGCTAGAGTACCAAGAAACAACAAAGTAAGCACAGTTTTCCCTGCTACTTGAACTTTCCTCTTTGTACTAAGTAACCACTTTAGCTTGTCATCTCTAAGACATTCATTTGAATTTCCATATAATAATTTATGACTCCAGCATGTCATTAGTATTTATTTAGGCGACCTTAACACTAAGGTTTCAATTTATGGTGACCATTACACACGTCACGGCATAGAAAAGTTACACATAATCTTGCACATCAAAGTGAGGTGCACTATCAAAAGATGACCAGTATTTCTTGGACCTTGCACCCTTTAAGGTGTGAATCATGGTATTGAAAAGTCACAGGTCATTTTAGTGTGGGTGAAATGTTGGCCGTAAAAGTCGCTATCGGGCTCAAAGCAACTTAGTAGGGTGCAATAAAGGTTGTCAACGTGGTGTGACGAGCGTGGGTGGCGAGTGCAGAGCGAATCGAGAGAGAATCGATAGTAAGAATTAGTGATGCACGAATATTGATTTGTGGGATGCTAATGATGGATATCAGCAGATGTAGGTGAAGGGGTAACAGCTAAAGTATATGAGTAAAAATATATAAAATCTATGTCTTTCGTAGTATAGATTAATGTTTGGAAGTTAGAATTTAGATCAGTTAGCTTTATTTTAAGAAGAGTCAATAGACCAAAGGACTCAAATGCCTTACAAGAGTCTGATGGTATTGAACACTTATTTGAATAGCCCTGATCATCACCCTTTTCTTTGTAGAAATACTGCATACTTTTTCTGCTCGGTCAAAAAACTTGCGAATTCCAAACCCCTTGGCTCACTGACTGTTATCATGAGTCATCTATTGTTACATTTTGTTATTGACTGCCGGTTACATGGCTCAGTTTACGTTATCTTGTTAGTATTTAGGTGCTACCGTTAGTCATAGCTTCTTGACCATCATCTTTTGTAAGCATTCGGTATTTCCGACCGTTTAGTATTGTATTTTCGTCTCTGTACTTTCCAGATTTAGGTTGGTTTTTGTAGTCATGAGTGTCATGATTGATAGTAATTGTGTTTAAGTTTTCAGCAATGTTGACTATTATTGGAATTGTTAATGATACCTAATGATGACCGTTCATTTCCTTTTCAATCTTCTGTTTTTACTTGCTTCTTCATTTGCTAGTTCAGATTCAATTGTTGATAGTATTCATGTTCTTGATTTGATTTGCTCATCAGTGTAGTGAAATTTTGTAAAATAGCGAATTTAGCTCAAGTGAATATAAATTCGGAAGTGCGGAATACATTTGCTTCACAATGATTATTTTCGATTTACAAGTGATGTTTAGACAATACTATTAAAGATTATTGCTGACACCTTTGATGATAGATTAACAGAATCAGCTCATCTAATAACAAAATACCAGGTATCTTTCACAATACCCAACAAGTACTCTACACCAATTCTGCGCATCATGTTGCTCCATTTACTCTTCAAACGTGGCAATTAATCTGAACGGGTGACGTTGCCACCCCTTCAGCCACCACCCCCGAACCCCGCGCCTCACCCCCGCTCACCCCCGGCCCAGATAACCGGGAGAATGATTAACTGCAGACAGGAAGACGGATTGACAAATAGTCGTTTAGGTATTTTGCTAATGTTTCGCTCTCATCAATAAACGATCGAGGCTGTTACATGGGAGGGCTGTTCTTGTTTCGGGAATTTGGTATTAGGTTGAAGGTTTTATTGGTTTGTAGAAGGTCAGAAGTTGTCAGAGATCATTCATTACAATGCCTTTGCATTTTCTTATGCATGGCAGAAGAATGCGCCACCAATAGAGAAAATAATATATTCGCGACTGGATTAAATTATCAGCAGCCAATGGTATTTTATCCCCTAGTTTTCTTCCAATCATGTTAGGTTTGGCCTCCAGTTTAACAATATGCGATACGATTGACATTTACATCTCTTTATTGATCTATTTCCAAAGTTGTGGGACCTGAAAATCAGGAATAACTCATGTAATGAACAAAAGTTTCGATTTTATTCTTAAAATGGTATTTTGAATGAAAGAGAAGTGAAGAAACCTATAAACGCTCCAATGGAAACCAATCGACAACTCATTACCATTCAGGAGCGACCCGTTATGCCGGCAGGCGCGAACTGAGACAGCTTGTAACTCGATATCGAGCGCGAGGTGACTGTGCAAATGTAACGAATTGTTTGCAACAATCATTTAGACAATGTTGATTGATTGCCGCTTGCCACTGCCGACGCGTTCCAACAAGTCAAATTGAAATAACTTTCAGAAGCACGCGTCGGAGATGAATGTAATGAACTTGGAATAATTGGTGATGTTCTATTGTTTCCTGATGTAACAGTGGTTGCTAGTGATGCTTTGAAGGATATTTGAGATGAAACTGATGAAATTATAAAACCTTTCGGTAAGATATTGATGTGAAAATTTAATGAAGACTTAACACTTCCTAGGCGGTAATTTTACATCTATGTCGTAGTAACAAGTGCCAATGTAACTCCATCTTCAGTCGGCAAAGTAATGGGAGATAAACACTGTTGTTTTCTTGTTCCAAAGATGTAAACATCACAAGCTGACAGTTCCACTGTCTCATAAGCGTAACTAAGTGGCTAACAGTTCCTTATTGTAAATCGCAGTGTTAGCGTTGTGGGTACGGATTCGTCACGTCATCGGGGAAGTTAACAGCCAAATTACAGTAAATCAAATAGTCGCAAACTAGCCACATAGAACAAACGGTCCTGGCTTCCGTGGCCACACGGGCTGTGCTAAATCGGGGCCACTAATGCTGCGCGCGCGCATCGTAAAAGCGCGATCTGACTCGCTCGCGCCCGTAAATCATCGATCGTGCGATGCGATGCGATTTAGCACGCTCGCCTTGTTGCCCACTTGACGCGTGTTGTCCCAGCAAGCGCTGTAAAGCATGTTTTGATAGATTGTTTAACCTGCAACGTATTTGTCCTCATCTCACAGAAAATGGTCACATGAAGCGCTTTTTTGCTTGATTTTATAGACTCTGGTATCCGACAAGCAACGTTTTATCTCTAAAGGCTGTGGCGTTGTTGTGAGATCACATTAAACCGTGTAATGTCGTCGTATAAAATTGTGATTAATGTCTCCAAAGGGATACAGGTGGTGATAAGTTATGGTTGTCAACGTAATCAGCTTTTCTTCTCATTTTATCGTCATTGTTAGATATGCGGTTGGAGCAGTAAAACAAATTCTATTCTTCCGATAGCTTTATCCATTTTGTTGGAGGATCGTTGAACAAAACAATAAAATTGGTAGTTTAAAATTCCAAATATTTCCATTAGAATTTCAGCATCTCTTCAGCTTAATTCAGCGCTGTATCTGTTTCTATATTTCTATATAGACGTAGTTTGCTTTTACGATCTTTATGAAGTACGCAGTAAAGGGTTTTACAACTTGCAATAGTGAGGGAATGTACTCCTCTATTGGAAGTTACGTCGTGATGAACATGTTTCCAGTGTTCGTGAAGACTCTTTTGTTACATTACAATTTATATGCTATCCTCGATTTTGAATTGCTGCTGTTGTATTTTGAGAAATTTTATTGCTGACGGAAGTTAGAACAAGTTGATGCTCTTCCAATACGGTGGTTGTTAAGTTATCCTTACTTCAGTGCCAGCTCGTTATGGTATTTTATGTGTAGCATTGAGCTTCTCTGTGAAATTTCGTTATTAATGAAACCTCTTCATACACTAACGATGGTTTCGTAATTCTTTATTTAATGTACAATAACATACACAACACGTGTAACTTAAGCAATTGGCCTACTTTGATTAATTCTCTCTACCAATATGCATATTTAACTTTTAGCTTGATTTATTTTAAACAAGAAATCGATATGATTATGAACAAGACTGTTCATAATCATATCGATTTCTCGTCGTGCTCATCGTTTTGTCATATTTATAATCATATTACTTTCATATTACTGTAACGCAGGCTTGTGAAAGGTAGTGGCTACAATCCACTGCCCAGTGTGAGTAGGCAAAAGTCACATACCATCCATACTAACCCTGAACTATCTGTTGTTGCAGGCACTCCAATCAACCGGCTACCAATAATGGCGAAGTCTGTGCTGGACCTGTACGAGCTGTACAACCTGGTGATAGCTCGCGGTGGGCTGGTGGAAGTCATCAACAAGAAGCTGTGGCAGGAGATCATCAAGGGTCTGCGGCTGCCGTCGTCCATCACGTCTGCTGCCTTCACGTTGCGCACACAGTGAGTACCTCGTACCCTCCTATGGAGTCCTAGGCACCTCTAAAGCCTATCATGCCTATCCGGGGCTGCTTGACTGTGCGAAAGAAATACCGTGGCCCCGGAATATAAAGGGCGAGGAAGGAACATGGCTGGGTTTTAGTCAGTAAAAGTCTGACACTCTCTCCCGCTCCGTTCAGAAAAAAAAGCCTGTTATTGTAAAATATAGATAACTATTTAATTATATTTGGAGCCAAGAGCGACTGCCTGTGTCTTGGCCGTAGGGATGTTATTATTTGGCTAAATTGCAAAACGCTCTCAGTACGCTGAAGATGTAACTTAGGAGTGCAAATCTGTATAATAGCAGATTAGAGCAATATAAGAAATTTTCTAGAACCTAGAGTAAACAAACGAAAACAACCGTTCAAGAGGATATTAGATGTTTTAGGAGACGTGACACAATATTCTTAAAATGAGTACCTTTCGAATAGCTTTCACTGTAAACGCCGCTATCCTCCTATCAGTATCCGTCAACCTTTAATCTAGAACATGATCGACAAAAGATGTATCTGTGTGGTCCCACAAGTCAGGAGCTCGCTCCATATTCGACCTGCTTTGTATCACATCCTCATTCAAATTCTCACGAGGTGGAGACAAAAGATGGCCCACAATGGCACTACGTGAGCGTCCGACGCGACAATATGACAACTTCATAATTAATAACCTCAGCTCATCTCAGCCGATATAATTTCCCATTTATCTCGCTAGAGTTCCTTCACCTCGTCTTTTGTCGGATGTCATAAAGGTGGTTTACGTTTATGATTCAAAATGTACGACGGTTACGCACGAACCGATGATTTCGAACGCAGCTTCTTTTATTTCGATCTGTTTCTGTATGCGTCTCGTTACGTTAATTTTCATAGTGTGTTCGGACTTTGAAGTGATTTTGTAACTAAATGTTGCAAACGATCTCTCGTAAATTGTTGTCCTAAATAGGTATTGTGATACTAGAAAGCTTACTATTGTTTGGTTTCAACACATAATTGCTTCATTAATGCAAATTATTTCGAAATTGATGTTAGCAAGACATTCATTTTCAAGTATCGACTCTTTTTTTCACAATTTGTCATCAACGTAATGATGTCTAGTTTCTATGCTGAAAAACATTTGTCATACGTTAACATTCTATCGAGACAAGACTATTCTAATGCCAAAGCTTACATCTAGCAACATTCATAAAATTAGACTAACCGTAATGACGAATGTCGTATATATAGATCGCTTGTGACAGTTTTAGAGGTGGCGTTTTTATGAGACGATGGTTCTCATTGTGTTACGCATTAAATATGTGACCGCTTAATATGACATATGGGAGGTACTCGTGACAATGGGGTCATATAGAATTGACACGTTACAGAATAGGCTTAGGATTGTAATGGTACGCATTATACTTGAAGGATAGACTTTTGATAATAATTGGGCTTGTAATATGATTTATAAGGCTGTCACCCGCGGGCGTAGTAATAAAGTTATTATTAGATTAGTTCGTTCTAAAGGAATGAATGGTGACATATTTTGATTTATTTCCAAGTTGATAGATATGGAGATTATTTTGGATGATAAAAGATTCGAAATAAGCTTTGACGGTGCCGCTATGCCATCAAATCTTGTCCTTCAGTCTATTTTTGTTAAAATTCCATGTATGTTGTTAATAGCTCAAAATACATTGTGATTCTAAATGTCTCCTCTGTATGTCTCCACGGTAGACATGCTACAATCAGCACATTTGTCATATTTTTGTAATTCGCTTAAACTACGTAAATTCGTCATCACCCAAGATTATAAAACACATCAATCAACCTTTCAAATGAATTCGCTCCTAATAACAGTTATATGATTTATTTCTAGATACATGAAATACCTGTATGACTACGAGTGCGAGAAGAAGAACCTATCAACCAGGAGTGAGCTGGACGCAGCTATTGAAGGCAACAAGCGTGAGGGTCGCCGCGCCTCGGGGCAGTACGACGCACAAGCTGCTTTAGCTATGGTACGTATTATCGAAACAACTGATTCGGAATTATTTATACTTAGCCAAGAAGAACACACATAGAAGATGAAGCAAAATATCTATAATTCGATACAGTCCGTAATACTTTTACCGACTAAACGTGTGGCAAATTCATCAGTCCAATTTTGTGCTTATAACATAAAATGCATGCTCCCAGTTGGCAATATACTCTTCAGTTGTACAGCCCATTGAATATAAATGACTGCCAGTAGTTTCATGGATACAGATGAATTCTGAAAAAGCTATATGGTCTAAGCCTTTTTCACCTGTACATGTATCTATCATTGACAGTATCTAAGTGTTCCTCCTTGCAGACAACTTTTTTACACAGTACATACCTTTAAACAAATTCGTATACGAAACTGCTTCTTGGAAAAAGTTGAAAAGTATACCTTCGATGTCTGATCATCACCATCATCCCACTTATCGTATCCTATAACATAAAATCACGCCTGTGCTCTCCGAAGGTATAGGCAGATGTGTAACTAATAGAACACTCACATTTCACCAGTCCCATGTAATAGAGGGAGAGGCTATCGCCATCAACATCATCAAGTTCAACCGGGCACATATCCAGTCTTCTATACACGTTTGGAAAAACTCTTACCTGGAGTGAAACCTCAGGTGCTTGATCATCACCACCTAACGTCCCATCTTCTTGCAGCCCCCACTAAACCGCGTGCCCGCGTCTCTCGCGCAGCTGTCGCAGCACATGCAGCCGCTGTCGCTGTCACTGGGGGGCGTGGCCCCGCGCCTGCCACCACTGCCGCCGCACGCGCCTCACCTGGCGCAGCACGACATCGAGTACAGGGTGCGCGAGTACATGAAGATGATACAGCAGCAGAGGGAGCTTATGAGAAACGGTGAGTTTTACTTGTTTATTTTTTATTTCTTCATGTTATGAGTTCAATCCTTGATCATTGTGATTAACAAAGCACGTTTCAAGTTAAATTCATATATCTGAGTGTACTGCAAAGAAACTTACCAATTCTAAAAATGTTTATCCAATTTCATCCTGGCTGCACTCTCAAATATCTCGAATAACAATGTTTCTCCTTTTCACAGGCTCCGAATCACCCCCCAGCAATGGCCAAGCGCCAATAATGTCGCCCCGCGACGCCGCTCTCAGTGCCATCGACGTCTCCCGCCTCACCCTCTGGTCGCTCTACAACAATAACAACAACAACAGCCCACAACCGGACCTTGAGCCACAACGGTAAGTTGATATTACTTGAAAACTAAATATGACATTTGTATGGACACATGATAGTTCCCTAGGATACACTCTACTTTTTGCTGGTCATAACTTAAAGAAATCACAGGGTAATAATTGTGTAATACTTACTTGGATTCAATTATCTTCTCAGAATACATTTATCTTATAAGATTCGAGTCACATAATGTGATCTATTATAGCAATTTGTATGTATTATGTCGATTGAAAGCCATTGTAAGATCATAAAAAAGGGTTTGTTTGTGAATCTAAATTCACGGCAGCTGATAAAGAATTTGAGTGGGGACTAAATCTTTGTCGTAACGTATATTCTAAGGTCAACCCTGGTTGACACATTCTGACTCTCTCCTTATCCTCAGTATGGGTTACAGCGAGGCTCTGAACCTGAGCGAGAGCCCCAACTCGCTGACGAGTGGCGGCAAGCGCGAGGCGTGCCGCTCCCCCGCGCCGCCCGCCAAGCGCCGCACGCCGCGCCCCGCCTCCCGCCCCGCCTCGCCCCGCGACCACCTGCACTCGCCGCCACAGCACCGCCACAGCCGCAGGGACGCCACGTCACCGCCACAGATCAACGGCATGCCCAATACTAATGGTGTCAATGGAGCTGCCTTCAAGATTACTACCAGAGGTAAATCTTAAACTTTTTTTTTATTATTTTTTACCGCAGCTTTAGGTCTTTGATGACTATAGCTTTTGGTGGCCTAATTTAGGGTTTCTTGGTCGTGTATAATTTATCTAGGATTTCTGCTTTTGTTAGATTCAGTTGTTGTTTTTGAACCAGATTCGTTCGCTTTGCTATTGTTCATTGACATCCTGCTTTTCAACTCAATCTATTTTAGGCCTGTATTTAATTGGCTGATGCTTTTATCTACAAAACAGATATTTCTCTACGGTTATGTAATTTTCACATGTTCTTGTCCTCAGGAGACGCAAGCACAGGAGACCAGCAACTAGTAGTGTCAATAGAGCTGAACGGAGTAACGTATGAAGGAGTACTCTTCCCCTCAGGCAATGGTCAGAACGGACACAGACAAATGGTGTCCTAAACACACACACACACACATATTGTAGCGTAGTCGTTAGCTGATGCGGTTTCAAGCATCGAGTATTTATTGAATATCGACTTCTTGGACTTCGTGCAGCACAAAATATCGGGCCTCAGAGATGCAAAATTATCGGTTACATTTCAAAAGTAACCTCCGGAAATATACTTAAAGTAACTACTGTTAACGCTCTTACAAATTCATCGCTATCATATGCAGTATGTTGACGAATTGTCCATGTTTAGGAGTTGTGTTGAGTGAGGAAGACGCGGTCACTATTTAACGGGTTAAAGTCGATGACTCTGACACTTCTTCCATGTTTTTACTACCATCATAAAATAAAATATGTATTTCAATATCGTCCCGGTTCCAGTTCTCCCCGCTTTCCTCTTCAGAGCATAGGCAGTCAGTTTCGTCATCAGAATGTATATTACAGTTGAGTTTATATCTTTGATTGCTTGAAAACTGATATGAAACAAGGTTCATCGATAACAGCTCTCTTAAATGTTGAGCTATTGTCAGAATTGTCTTCGAAACATCTTATTTTTAGTCTGATGTGAACTCAACAGCTACGAATATACAGTTTTATACTTTCCTCCGGCGTTTTTTCTTTGTGATAGATATATAGAAAATATGAGATACTCGGGACTTGTAACCGTAACTAACAAAAAAGTATTGTTTTAAAGATTGAACTCAAATTATTCGAGATAAGTACAAAATTTTCATCTTACGGATTATCCAATAAAGATATTATCGTACGTACTTAGTTATTTTTAAATGTGATTAAGTTTTTTTTTGTATTTTTTCAAAGTATTTATAGTTCCCAAAAAACTAAATTACACTGCCTAAGAAGAACGTGAAATTATTTGTAAATAAAAAAAAAAGTATAAAATAATTTCATATCTGTTCTTTTAATGGATGTTTTGTATGATAATTTTAATACATTTTTATGATGTCATACAGTAATGACAATTTGTGTAAATATAGTTTTTAGTTAAAACGTTATTTATAATTTGACAGATGTGTGATGAGTGGACGTCTCGTCTGGGCTTGTGTTTGTGTGGTGACGGAACCTATTTAGATTATGGTTGTCTATGTATACTCAGCTGCAGAAGTGAGTGAGCAAATTTGAAATGCAAAGTGCCATTGAACGAGTTAAAGTATGGGTACTTAATTTTGTACTTCTAATTTGTTTCCTTATTACTGCGCCGGCTTGTGTCTAGCTTAATTATTAGTTGCAGCACATTATTAATCTATTTAAAAACTCATTAAAATGACAAGTAATTGTAAATATAATGTGTTTTTGTAAGTACTAACGCGTTACAACTAATAATGTGAGTTATATTACGTCTATACTTAGTGAGCGTAATCTAAATGTGTTTGTCGTATTTGTACATTTTTGTAAATAGAGATATTGTCGTGTGGAAGTAGTGCAGCGTTTTATACACCGTGTCGTACGTTTGTGATTCTTGATTCAAAGGTGTATATTTTAATTTTTCTATGAAGATGTCGGTATTGTACTTAGTGAGTAGGTATTTATAAATTGTGGATTGAAACTTTGTGCACCTTGGATGGAAAAGTCGTCGGTACCTGTACTGATTTGGCTAATGTCATTGGCTTATTTCGAGTTAATCGTTCAAGGTGTGCTTTGTTTTTATTTTGTAGACGTTTATGAAAATAATGAATGTTACTAAAATCTCTACAGTATGCGTTTTTTTTACTTTTATATTTCAACTTTGTCACAGTTTCTTTTTATTGACATTTTCAGTTGCAAAGTTGATCAATGAAAATTGTGACTTAGCTGAAAGTAATTCTCGAATAGACGTTTGAAATAGTCAAACCATTATTATTATTATTTTATTGAATAATTCAGACAAAGGTATTATTATTTGGACGAAACATTTCAGGCTACTTAAAGTTCACAAATAGTTCGTTTAGCATCACAAAATGCCATTTTATTAGTTTTAATTAAATGTAATTTAAGTAACGGTTGTCGAAGTGATTGAATGAGTCCGTGGAGCTGAGCAGTCGAGTTGTGTGGAGCTATGGCAGCTTGCCCTATTCATAAGTTTTCATAAATTATAATAATCGTAGTGCAATAAGCAATATCCAAAATTAAGAAAAAAAATCTCCAGTAAAATAGAAAAAATCTTATCGTAGCGTTGTTGTAAAAAATATTGAAAAAATGTTTTTTTTTGTAAATGACTGATTTAATGTTTTATAATCTTAGTTAATTTAATGTATTTAATTTTAAAGATTATC
This sequence comes from Xestia c-nigrum, assembly GCA_916618015.1. NCBI lineage: Eukaryota > Metazoa > Arthropoda > Insecta > Lepidoptera > Noctuidae > Xestia > Xestia c-nigrum. The sequence goes on along the minus strand of OU745259.1, from coordinate 8,626,449 downwards.
GTGTAAAATTCAATTTACTGTTAGCCGCATTATTGGAGCTAAGTAGTGGTAGATGTTAGTACATTCCTGACGATGTACAATACTTGTTAAGAGCAACAATATATATACTGGCCTACTTATATACAGGTAGTTAGGCCAGGGGATTGCGCATTAGCGAATTTCGTATTACACCAAAAATTTTTGATGTATTCAAATAATTATACACAATTAAATAATTATGTATTACGAATTCTATATTTTATTTAATGACGTTAACCCTACAACTCCCCAAGATCATATTGATTGTATTGCTATTGTTAATCTCAAGAGCGTCAATTCAATAACCTACATATCGACGTGAATGTACATGTACGAAAATGTACATCTGTAGCAGGCAAAATAGAAGTTCTTTCTTGCCTACACTAACATCTCACTGTCATGAGTGTTTGCATGATGAAGTAGCCAAGCCTTGCAGCTGTGACTCCATAGATCTCGTAGATAGCCAAACATACCTGGGACTCACCATTGATAGCCGACTTAATTGGAAGGAGCAAATTGACGGGGTTTGTAATAAACTTAGATGTATATTAGCTAAATTCTCTATTATAAAATGCAAAATTCCATATCAAACTCTGTTAATGCTTTACAAAGCCCTGGCCGAATCAACGATATCATATGATCTGTCGAGTTATGGTAGGACATATAAGACTCACCTTCAACTACGCATATTAAAGGCGATTGTCCCGTTTAATATCAAGAAGAAATACATAAATGAGTACCATTAATTATTTGAATTCTGTAAGATATTACCAATACATGAAAAAACTAAATACCTACGTACTATTAAAATAAGAGTTTTTTAATGAAAATTTAAAGAAAACCAAAAATCATGAATATGAATGAGACTAGGACTCGTTGCGTCTTTAATGCTAAACTGTTACTTCCAAAGTACACGAATTTCCACGGCAAGAGATCGCTAAAGTATATAATCCCTTACCTTATTTATCAAATACCTAAAGCATTGAGGGATAATTTAACTCAGGTAAACATAAAACACAAATTAAAGCAATATTTTTTACAAAATATGAACGCCGAACATAAATAGGATGTATATTAATAATATAAATATTGCATTGAAGATTTCAATTTAATACATCTATACTTAATATTATAAAGCAGAAGAGTTTGTTTGTTTGTTTGTTGAACGCGCTAATCTCAGGAACTACTGGCTCGAATTGAAAAAATCTTATTGTGTTGGATAGTCCATTTATCGAGGAAGGCTTTAGGCATATAGCATCACGCAACAATTATTAGGAGCCGAGCAGGAACGAAAAATGTTGCAAAAACGGGGATTTTTATTCTTTCGTGTTCTCTCTTATGTGACGCAAACAAAGTTGCGTGGATCAGCTAGTATTAGATGAATATTTTAAAGCAAAACTAATACCTGGCATTTATAACAAAAAAATAAAATACTAATATATGTATAGTATAATATGTACTTCTATGAACAACCTGTATATAAGTATTAAAACTTCCTTCACTACTTTTGTTTTTGTGAACGGACGGTCGGATTGGTCACCGAGTTTCGCTCGTTGATATTATTTCGCCAAATAACCGTTGTAACTATTAGCTGTTTGTTTCTTTATTTTTAACTAAGTACCTACTTAAGTGGATCTAATTCTAAATTATTTAGTCGATGATCTTGGTGCACGGTAAAACTCTAATGAGTTTATATTGGCACCAACTTAAATGTATAAAATGTATGTTTGCTACTGAATAAACAAATAACAAAAAAAAGAATCATCATATATGAAGTAGGTATTTGATGCAAGTAAAGAGTGTAGAGCGAGTGTTTGGATTAAAAATCTATTTTCAACCGACTTCCAAAAAGAGGAGGTTATCAATTCGTCTGTATTTTTTTTTTTTTTTTTTTTTTTTGTGTTTGTTACCTCAGTACTCTCGACTGGGTGAACCGATTTTGATGGTTCTTTTTTTGTTTGAAAGCTGGTGCTTCCCGTTTGGTCCCATTTTAGTTTGCTGAGGACCTGATGCTGATCTTCGGAGATATACAACGGAACTCTTCAAAAATACACAGCCATATCTGCAGTGATTGCTGCCATCGCTTGTAGGTTCATTGTTTATACTATATTATGACGTAACATCACGCCTGTATGCTCTGAGGGGTACGCACATGTGTAAAATACACCCGATTTCGAAAATATTTGTTACCTCAGTACTTTCTACTGGGTGAACCGATTTTGATCGTTCTTATTTTATTTGAAAGCTGGTGCTTCCTGTGTGGTCTCATAATCATCAAATCAGAAGCTGATGATGGGATTCTGGAGAAATAGAGAGAATTCTTCACATTTTATAGGCACACTAGAAGCGGTTTGGGTAGTTTTAGGAATTGTACTTTCTCGAAGTGATCCCAATTCAATTTGATGAAGATCTGATGAAGAACTTCGGAGATATGCAACGGAACTCCTCAATAAATGATAGCAAATGTACTGGGATTGCCGAAATCTCATATCTGTCTATTGTTTACACCAGTTCATAACCTAAAATCACGCCGGTACGCTGTGAAGGGGTAAACACATGTGAACCACTAAAAAGTGAAAAATAAAAACTTTTTTACAAAAAATAAAACCGACTTCAGAGAAAACAAAAAAGTGAAAAATAACTTCAGAAAAAACGCTTCAGAAGTCGGTGACAAAAAAATTAAATCAATCAAACAATGGTCACCGACTTCTGAAGCGTTTTTTCTGAAGTTATTTTTCACTTTTTTGTTTTCTCTGAAGTCGGTTTTATTTTTTGTAAAAAAGTTTTTATATTAAACATATTTAAATGGGCAACACGCACATCCACGACACAGAAAAAAACGCTTTTTAACATACACACATAGCTGGTAAAATGTGGGTGTAAAGTGTAAGTACTATACTCTGCCACCCTCTGCGTAACCCCTCTTGAAATACAAGTGTGATGTTATCAAAATTTCAACATTCAGCCCCTCTGTTGGTTATTTTGATTACTTAGCATAACGTCATCTATGCTGTGTCAATGAAACTTAAAATAATAGTACTAGTAGCGACATCTATACTAACATTCCTAAACGAGAACGCAACGGCTAAGCGTCGATTCCGCGATGAGTTGGCAACAGAACGGTTGACCTCTCTCCGCTCGATGTGTTAGCAGTTCGCATAATTGAACCGTAGATGGCGTTGCAAGTCATATTCAAACAAAACTACAAACACTAACAAAACTGTTACTATCACGGAACAGAGAAAAAAAGGTTACTATAAACTAATGGAAAGACAAATCAATAATGTAATCATTAGTAAATCACAAAAAAAAAACCTTTTTTTTTAAGAAAAAAAACCTAGGAACTTCTTATAGTGCAAAATAACTTTCGGAATTTAATGACTTTTGTTTGCGTCATAAATCGACGTTTTGACCAATAAAGAAGAGAAACGTATTCAAGGACCTAACTCATAAACTGCTCAAGCAAGTCAATAAAAAATTATGGAACCACTGCGTGGATCGACAACCAAATGAAAATGAATCACGTCGATCAACCCTGTGATTACAGTGAAATCTTTGTGCATAGGTAAGAGATATAAAAAGGTCATGGCAAAACTAGATACTAATCAGACTAATTGGAGTAGGTTCAAGATCATTATTTCAACGACATTGTAAACTAGGTACTAAATAAAAGGAAGAACCCAAAAACATTTTGCCCAACTTGGGAATCAAACAAAGAAACTCATGCAAACCTCATACAAAGAACCACCACCACTACACCAATGAGGCAGTCTTTTCTGCAAGTCTATAAGAAACTGCTATAGACGAATTCGCAGTTGTAGAGGTACCCGAAGAAACAAAAAAAAGACGTGTGGCACTCGGGGACTGCCGCGGTAAAGCTATTGCATTTGTTTTTTACGGGGGGTGTTAGGTTATTTACGTTACGGAATTTCTGATTCGGTCTCCACGCTCAAGACCCGCGATAGAAGCTATGCAATAGCTTAAAAGACTCATTCATCATCACCTGTTTAGACTTTTTCCAACTATAGGTATTAGGGCCGGCTTCCAGTCTATCCGGATACAGCTGAATACCATTATTTTACATGGAGCTCTGGCAATCTGATCTTCCCAACCCAGTTAGTACTGAATAACACGATACCACTTGGTAAGACTGCGGTTTTCAGACTTTTTGGGTCCCTGACTACCTGTGTTAACGTGCTATCCGAGGCATTTAAGAGTGATCACCCCATCATTATTACTTTGTCACAAGCTCATGCTCAAGTTGCATTTATTGGAAATGATAAGTTAGGTATATGTCACCGTAAAATTGTCAAACACGTTCGATTGTACGTATTATGTACCTACCTATGATCCACAATAAATATGTATTATGATTGATTGATTGTAATCTCTCTAGCGAGGTTGTAAACTCTCGAAATATTGTCAACTGAACATACTGCTTACAATATAACGCATTATTTTTCGGTAGATTGTAATCTATCGAAGTGAAACCGTCATATGGTGAAAAGCATCTCCGATCTACCGAAAAATAATGAATTATATTGGAAGCAGTATGTTAGTTATACAATCTTTCGAGAGTTTACAACCGCTCTAGTTATTTTACAATCTAACGTGTTTGCAAATTTTGCGGTGACATATACACACACTGCACGTCTTAAAATAACAAATATTATAAGAATTTGAATCCAAAGTCCTATAGGGCAGCTATAGGGTTGAAAATGCTTCTTTACAAGCAGACGTAAATAAGAATCGTTTGAAATGATTACCCCATAATAGGGCAAGAAGTAGAACTGAATAAAATGGCGTTTAACTGCAATCATACCCCAAGCTACATCGTTTTATGAATGAATATTTTATAGACCCTTCTATCATTATTTGTTTTATGTTTGCAAAAGGAACCGTTTGTCGTTTGTATTGTTATAGTTTTTTACGGGCGGAGATTTCTTGAAAACGGTCGATAAGGCGGTTTTTAAAAGCAGTGTATCTCTCACTCTCCCATCTTAACGTGCGTATTTACTAGGTCTTGTGCATCAAAAATATTCAGATTGTAGATAGGTACATTGTAAATATACACATACATACAGGGTGAATTTTATTTAATGCGACAAAATGAAATTGGAGCTTCAGTTACAGTAACATAGTAATTATAAACTGTTTTTTCTACAATCTAAATCGTTAAAAAAAATTACGCGATTATCGTTTTCAAAAGGTCCATTGATGTTATTATCTTTATTTAAGTACGAATTATCGGTATTCCAGTAATATGCAAAATAAATAAGAAAAATTAAGGCAAAATTAGGTAAATGACCGCTATATTGAGCACTGCGATGAGTCGGCAAGATTTTTGATACTTTTATTATTTTAACGGTTTTCGTAACACTGATCAATTATTTTTTAATTTTATATTTTATACATTTTCTTGACAACACGTATTATTGTATATTTAAATTTGTCGCATCTATTCAATTTCACCCTGTATATAAACTCACGGTTTTGTCCCATGGGTGTAGACAGAAAACAAATAGTACCATCTGCTACGATCTATGACTCTTCCAGATTCATAGATCTGGTCGCATTTAGCCTCATCACGAAACCCTCAACCAAGCATTGTGTACATTAAATTAAGTAACTTAACTGGTAAACGACTTTTTTTTTTGTTTTGTGGTAGAACTCAATGTAACGCACTCCAAACATTGTGCTAATCGATGAATTGAATAGTACGGGAGTCGTGGAGGTATTAAAAGTAAAAATCTTACAATAAAAACTTGTACTTATTAAAAAAAAAACTTGTAAAAACGTTGGAACTTTGACCTCCAATATCTCCGTAACTAGAAGGTTCCTAGGTATGGTGTTGAACAAAAAAATTAATGCAATAAAGAGGAAAACCAGTACCTTTCGGCATCGTTGAGAGGTTTTTTACACATTTTTTACATACGTGTGCATAAACCCCTTGTCCCTTGGAAGTAGTCAGATAACACATACTACCACCTGCTACGATCTTTACATACACCTTGAACCTCGTCCACATTCATACATCTGGCTACATGTACAAATACATCATCATCGCCTAGCCTTTTCCCAACTATGTTGGGGTCGGCTTCCAGTCTAACCGGATGCAGCTGAATACCAGTATTTTATATGGAGCTACTGCCTAGCTGACCTTCACAACCCAGTTAATATTGGGTAATACGTACCACTTGCTAAGACTGCTTGTCGGATTTTTTGGGCCACTGATTACCTGTAACAACTGTCAAAAATGGAAACTTGGAATGTAAGGGTGGTCACCCATCCACAGATCAACCTTAGCATGCACGGCTTAACCCAAAGATCGTCCCGAGTAGCTGTTATTATTTAGCCACGAGTACTACATGCATCTATCTATCTACAGTATCCGAAATACTAGAAGACTATCGTCATTTCTGTCAAAACTACATATTTACAGAAGTACTGATAATGACGTAGGTACACTAACTGCTTACTAGAGTAATCCCCCGTCTGAGTATTCTAATATCTTTCTAAAGTATGCAAACCAAATCAGTTCAACCGTTCGAGAGACAAATTAATAAAGAGACAAGAATCTTGTGGTCCTGCCCCAAACATCTTAAGTGTCATTCCGAAAACCTAAACACAAACTTCATCTGACTTCTACGCAACCCTGAACTTGTAAACTTCCAAATTGTGTACTTCCAAGGGTCCAAAATTAACATTTGAATAGGGCTTAAGTAGTTAAGTTGACCCCTAGTGGTGGGCCTTTGAACTTGGGGCCTTGGGCCCGACGTTGTTAGCTTAGGACCTTTGGCGTATGGTTCAGGGAATACATACAGAATCTCATCAGTTATCTACTGTTATCATTAGAAAGAGGTTTTGATTGATAAGCATATTGGCACGATAGATTGGTTTTAAAATTGTGTGGATAGGTAAATCATTGATTCATGAGTTGATACGTTAGTTTTGGACCTTGGATCAAGTTCTACATGCTATACGATGATGGTCAACTTTGAATTAGCCTTACGTTGTACGATTTTACTATAGATTGCGTGGTCAACTTAGTGAGAGAGGACTACTCGACACCCCGAATATGCTTTCGGGTATTCACTCGACGTAAACACGTGTTGACAATGTAGTTTGCTTTTATTTCAAATTTTTTGTATTTAAAAAAAAAAAAAACACGTTACAGAACCTACATTAGACGCTTCAATTTCTATTTATACTTGCTTTTCATTTGGCATCTTTCATTCGTGGCAGGGCTCATTGCTCGTAGAACGGATGGCCGATGGGGCCGAAAAGGTTTTTAGTGGTGACCGCGAACCGGAAACGTTGCGTTGGAAGACCTCCCACTAGGTGGACCGATGACCTGATGAAGGTTGCGGGAATCCGTTGGATGCGAGTCGCACGGGATCGGCATCACTCAATGTGAATCACCCTATGTCCAGCAGTGGACGTCTTGTGGCTGAAATAATGGCGAAAATTCGTATTCTTGTTCTTCTTCTGCTCGCAGTGAAAATGAATTAATTAGTCAACCTATGTATCCTTGCTAAATTGCGACACTCTACGCAATCTTTTACCAACAAAATAATCAAAAATTAAAAATTAATTAATCAAAAATTAAATAAGAAAGCAAATGAAATTTACTATACAATTTAAACGGTGTCGTGTAAACATGGCATGAAACAAAAGGAATAGTCACCCGAGTGAACCATTCACTCAAGTGACACGTCTTATATTAGCTTAACATTTCAGTCGCAATTCGTCACTGGACGTGATGCAATAAATCAATGCGGATTGCTGTGGCGGTAACTCGTGTCACCGACGGCGCAGATTTCAGAGTGTTGACACGGAATAATTGATGGCACTACCGCACAGTTGATCCGGCCATCGACGCTCTCTCTATTGGGTAGTTCTGGCAACACTCCGGGAAACCGGAATGAGCGTGAGATTTTCTCAACTAGACAACATAATTTATCAAAAAGTCGTGCAAAGAGTGTACGAACTTTTCGTGTTACTTTTTTTACTTGGTTAACTTTGATTCATCTTAACAGATTTTACACACTGAATTGTCAGAAAAGTAAGGTAATCAGAATTAATTATTTAGAACGAATTGAGCAACTGTTGTGATCAAAGATTGTTTATTTTCCTAATGAGCCCGATGTGGTTCAACACAACATTACGGTCATCTTCACTGAAGGGTAAGGCAGAGTGGTGTCGCTATAGTACGGCCGAACAAGCTATTTGGTTTACACTTTACAATGTAGTTTGTGGGTTAAACTGTAAACCAAATAGCTCGTTCGCCCGTAAACCTACACTAGGTCAGTTATGTCACAAAGAAATAGCTTAGGGGTCCAGGCTAATAAACTCGACCCAACTCAAATACATGCGCAGAAATTCCCTACGTGTAAGGAAAATTACTTCCGTTCGTCCATGATTGTAAAAAAAAAACAGAATAAGTTCAAAGTAACATATTATCGTAGTGCGTGACAATATATAACCCAACGTGTACGTCCTAGCAACAGCGCCACACCGCGATATCGCGCATTCCACGCCAGGGGGAGATCGGAATGTTTCACAAACAACAACACTACCAAAATGGAATAAAAATGTTTTCACTCTATTAATTTTTACTTCCAGGCTATTATAATATTCTACATTTGACGATCCGAATGTCGTAGTGGTAGTGACGCTGCCTTACGTTCTTAGGGTCCTGGGTTAGAATCCCGGTAGGAGCAAATGTTTGTGTGATGAGCATGGACATTTGTTTCCGAGTCATGGATGTTTACATGTATAATAAGTATGTATTTACAAACAAAAAAGTATATATGTAGTATTTCAACTATCTAGTGTCCACGACACAAGCTTTGCTTAGTGTGGCACTAGATGGCGCTGTGTGGGAATGTCCAGCGATATATATTTATTTATTCAATTAACACGTAACTATACTTGGGACTCTATATTGATTTCCTTACTAGAAACTCTTCTATAGTCCATTAATTCTTTATTATGCCATTATGTCCTTTATTATTTCTTAACTGAATTTGAACATCTTGGTTTTCATGGTAAATAACTTGTCGCAATATATTAATTTTGTGATGATCTATTTGCATGTTTAGGTTGATTTCCTTTTTTAATGTTTTTGGCAGTGTGTATGATATTTTGTTCCTCAGTATATTTCTACCAGACAAGCTCTAGACGTGAAGACTTGTAATTGGCTGTCTGATTATCATACTGTTATTACCATTGTCAAAGGGTCAAAGGGTCAAAGTTACAACTTTATGAAAAGTGTTATTTTTAATACAAGTTTTTTTTGTAAAATTTTGGCTTTAAACACCTCCACGACCCCCGTACTATTCAATCATTCATCAGCACAATGTTCTAAGTGCGTTTCATTGAGTTCTACCACAAAGCATGATTTATAACCTCAAAAAAAAACAATAATTTTTGCATAAAGTTACTTAGTTTGATGTACAGAATGCTTGGTTAACGGCTTTGTGATGAGGTGGTTTACACCCTGTATGTGGTTTGTGTCCACCGATCACGTTATCAGTACATTAACCACGGATCACGGCTAGTTGTCATAACTTCAACCTAAAAACAGCAGTTAACATAACATTTAATGATGGCAATTTTCAGATGTACTAGTTAGGACGGCATTATTAAATTTGTTTCAAAGATGCGTATCGTATTTCTCGTGAACTCGGCAATCAACAGGTTCTAAGTATCGCAAGACGATATCGCAAAGTAATAAACAGTAGCTGAGAGTTTGAAATTCTTGAACATTTCATAACTAACTTTACGCCCATGTAAATTTAAAGCCGTTTTATCTTATTTTGGGACTGCTTATCTTTTAAGCATGATAATGTTAATACTCTTAAGGTGAAAGCGTCAGGCTCGGAGTTTACTTGCGTGATCGAATCAGAAATGAAGATGTCTTCATTTCTGATTCGATCACGCAAGTAACTCCACCTACCTAGGTCACCTACGTAGCCCGAAGAATTCTGGAGTGGCGACCGCGAACCGGAAGAGGATGCGTTGGAAGACCTCTAGCTGGACCGATGACCTGGTGAAGGTTGCGGGACTCCGGTGGATGCGAGTCGCACAGGAGCGGTCAATGTGGCGACACTTGGGGCAGGCCTATGTCCAGCAGTGGACGTATTTCTTCTGAAATGATGATGATGATGAAAGCGTCAGGGTAGCCCGCGAAATACAAGTTTTCTCACGTTTTTTTGCAATTTGCAGGTCAGTGCTAAGTTTTATGTTGATTAAAAGATTGGGCACGACTGTAAGTCATAATGTAGTTAGGGAATTATAATCATAAAAATAATCAATAAAAAGTAGATGGCTTTTATGCACTTTGAAGGTTGTATTGATGATTTGGATGCTCATAATTCTCTAACTACATAATATGTCTTACGTTTCGCTCAAACGTGGTCGCTCACAACGGGCCTTTTCAATAGGCCGTTCCCGTTTGATGGCAATTGAGTCGTCCCCTATTAAGAAGAAAAGAAGAAGATAAAGCATTCACACCAATAGATAGCATCTTGATTTCTTAATTTTAGTTGACCATTTTTTGATTAGTTTTGGAATTTGCTTCCTCGCGAACTTTTATCGCCATCTCTCACGTGTCATCAGTATAGGTGTCTTAATACGATATGGCTAAATGGAAGTATGGGCGACGCCCCCGTAATATATAAACATGGAACTTTGCAATACGTAATGCTGAATAGCTGAATATTAGTATTTCAAATGAAAAAAGGGTCAGGAACTTTTAATTTCTTTAAAATCCTGAAATATATTCGGGTAACTCCTACGTCAATAGGTATAAAAACTGCAAATAAATGACATATTGTTACCTAGGCGTTTGGATATTTCTACTGAAATATTTTTGACTAGCGACACACACCGATTTCGCACTGTGGTACTTGAGTATGTAGGTACGAGTGTCCACAAAGAAGTAATCACGGGCTTGTGACAATTCGCGCAAAAACCACTCCTGCTCACCTGTAGACATGTATAGTAATGTATCCTACCTAGCTGAATTGTTTATCTATCTCAAATCCAAAAATCTCCTGCCGGGGTTCCGCGTCCTGCCGGGGTTGCGGGCCTGTTCGAAAGAGATACCGCGACCCCGGAACATAAAGGGCGAGGAAGGAACATGGATGGGTTTTAGTCAGTAAGAGTCTGACACTCCCTCCCGCTCCGCCCAGAGTGGGGGGGGTCATTTGATGTTTTACCATCCCAAAAAAAAAAAAAGTATATTGTTGTTTGGGTCAGTCTGTTAATATTACTCCCTATTTTCAAATACATTCATCATATCAACCATTTATTTATATATAGTCTGTGAAAACTTTCTTTATTTCAACTCATTATTCTACTCAAAATAATGTAGGTGTGCCTAAACCTTCCGAAAGAACCAATCTGACTACTAGCGACCATCCCCTTTTTTTTTTTTTGTATGGGAAATCATCTAATGTCTTCTCCCACTCTGGGCGGAGCGGGAGGGAGTGTCAGACTCTTACTGACTAAAACCCATCCATGTTCCTTCCTCGCCCTTTATGTTCCGGGGCCGCGGTATCTCTTTCGAACAGGCCCGCAACCCCGGCAGCGACAATCCCCTCAAAATCTATTTGTTGATACATCCGTAGACAGACAAACTCTCAGACAAACGCGCCAGAGGGACTTAATTTAGGGGTGCGTGCCATTTGATATAATAACAAAAATTCTAACGTTCACATGACCTAATTTCATTTCATATACTTTCTTTTAGTATAACGATGAAATTATATGTATAATGAATTATTGATATAATTTCAGTTTACCTGATTACATATGGTTTAATTAACATTTTCTATAATGCACATTTGTAATAATATTCAGTTAGTATAAAATTTAGTTAGTACATTATTTAAAATGCATAGTAGCGTTTAATATAATTTGAAACGAACTACTTTGTGTTCAAAATTTTTCCAAAAACTGATTGGACTATAAACGCCTGCTACTTTCGTATTCCTTCCCGCCCCCTCGAGTGCCAGATCCCCTCTATTGTTGGAGAATCATCTGGGTTAGGTTAGGTTAGAACAGTGAGCATTAGCGCGCATTACTTATTTATTACAGAATTGTGGCTGAAACTTTGTAAATATGAAAATTAGGTCAAATGAAAGTTAGGTCAACTAAACGTTATATTAAAATAGCACTATACAAATTGAAAATTATTTGAAATTATTGTTATACTAAATGATATAAGAGTTAAAGAAGTTTATGTTACACGTAACATTAGATCACATGAAATTAGGTTATTTGTTTTTATAGCATATGAAAATTAAATGATGTGAACGTTATTTCAAGTGAAAATATACTATCTGTTATTATAGCATATACACCCTTAATTTAGTTAGTATGTACGTGGTGATTGATGAATCTTGCCTAAACTACGTTATCTAGTTTAGGCACTGAGTAACTAATCTGTCAGGTACCGAATGAAACCACTGTTGCAAATGGATGCTAGTTTATTACTGTCGTAGCAACACGACATCACAATAATGTTGCATGTATGCATGCTGATAATGTGTTCTGGTGTCTCGCCAACCCCAGATACCAGATCACTGTCATAACATGACAGCAACAGCATAGAGTTCTGTTCCTCACAATAGTAAGTAGAACAGCAGTCAATGAAGAAGTGATATCTCGCTGATGTCTTTGTGTGGCCACGCCGCAGTTTCTGCCTCACATTATGAATTGATTGCAAGTCCGTGACGAGTAATGACTCGGTAGATAAGTGATCACACACAATAACTCCAATAAACAAGCGAGGGTCACTGAAAATCCAAAATAAAATAGCACAACGAACAAGAAAACGGCAGAGTGTTGAAACGGCTCGTATTAATAGATGCTTGTCTGACATCTGACTATAGATAATTACTAGCATCTGACGTTTGTGAGAGAGAGGATTGAACTTTCAGTGTAAAATAATCAATAAGATAATCGCAGAGGTTGAAAGAAAAAATAATAAGTTTTTGTCGACTACTATTCAGTTTATGTATTTTTGACACAAAATTGGTATTTTTGACATATAATAGACGAAAAAAAAAAAATATTTTACAAGTAAACTTAACAACTAGTGATTGGAGCCTCCTTTTAAGCAAAAAAGCCCGTGTTAGGAGACTCCGCTCGTCCAAAACTTAAAATATTAACATACAATTACTTGTTTTAAGTGTTATTAAAACAGGCGATTTACAGTAATAAAAAGAGAAAATTAAAAGACAAGAAGCATGCAGAGAGTGAGTGAGAGTAGGGGTGTGTGAATGTGACTATGACTATATGAAGGTGTGAGAATGTGAAAATGGAGGTGTATGAGTGTGAATACTGAGGTGTGTTACTGTGAGTATAAAGGTGTGTAAATGTGAATTTGAATGTTGAATGTGAGCATCTGTGTGTGTGAAAGTTAAGTGATAGTGAGGGTTTGTTAAATTTAATTTAAGAGACAGAGTGAGTGTAAGTGGCAATGAATGAATCAGACTGTATACGTACAAATAGGAGTGATGAGGGCATTAAGTGTAAGATTTTATTTATTCCAGTAGCTTCTCCGTGTCGTCATAAGAACGAGAGATTAAACGAAGAAGCACAGTCCGAAGCTTTCAGTTATTTTTTATTTGATTTTGATTAGGATAAAGTGGAATTGAGTAAAGTCGATTGTCACTTTAAAAAACAACCTCATTTTCCGAATCAAAACCCTGTGAAAGCCTAATAACAAGCAACTAAAGAGGATATCGATATGAACGCCTTAGCTTAAAAAAAAAACGATTTGATACCTATTATCAAAAATCGATATAAATACAGTTTCATTTGACATTCTGGAAAAATGATATGACCCCTCCCTAGCTTGCAGTATTATTATTTCTCCTTAATCTTGTCATGTAAATAAAAAAACAGTTAATATACTTTTTATGTTTAACAGTTCACGAAAGTTCAAGGAAATTATTAAATGCTAAATAGTTCATTAATGATTTTTAAATATTACAAGTACGTGATATTCCTATTTATGCTTGGGTGATTCATTTAGCCATCTCTTTTGGTATGGTGTAGTAAAGAGTCTACAAAATGGTGCCTACAACGCTACGCGCTACGCCGTAGCAACGAAATCCCTTTTTCGTAGAGTTGTAGCGAGCCCTTTTAGCTTTTAGCATACCATATAGCATTTTTATTCTCAAAAAAAAAAAAGACTAAAATAACTTCACGAAACTCACAAACAAACAAACAATTTTCCTTTACTATTTTCAGTAGTATATCCAGACATTCATCGACCGACATTCCACAAAATCCATTGTGCTCCATTCAATACGAATTAGTCGTAGGTTGAAATCCGACTCTATTACCAAACACGCGTGTGTCTATGTTGGTGTGTCGTAAGTATAGGTGCGTTTGAATGTGCTAATAAGCTGTGAAAATACAAGTATTTCGCATGGTTATGTGAAATATTCGGGTAGATCAGGTCGATGTTGATAGATTGGTGATTCGTTGTAGGAGATTTCTTGGGAATTAGGGAAAGCACCAGCCGGGGTAGCGGGACTGGTCCGAAAGAGATACCGTGGCCCCAAAACAGGAAGGGCGAGGAAGGAACATGGATGGGTTTTAGTCAGTATTGAATGAAGTTGAATGGTGCTGATACATGCGTCATGTTCGTGAACGGGCGCTGTCAATTGAGACTGGTCAACTCTCAGCTGCCACGGTTTTTTTAAATTTATTTATTTTTAAGTTGTTTTAATCGTTTCTCTGGACACTCTTAATGTGCACGTCTTTCTACATCGTTCTCACATATATGTATAATCACAACATGAATGATGTAACCAAGATTTTTTAACAATATTTTGATTGAAAAGAGTGTCCATGGAGTTTCTTGCCCGTTCTTCTCCATAGAGATCTACGCTAGGGAATGGGTAACTACAGTACTTTCTCAAGTTATTATGCCTTGTGTCTGTGACTGTAGCTTTGATTTAGTTTTGTATTTTTGACATTCAAAAGTGCCGTAATGGTCTAATTGAAATAAATGATTTGAGTTTGAGTTTGAGTAAAAGTCTGACACTTCCTCCCGCTCTGCCCAGAGTGGGAGAAGTCATTTGATGATTCCATCCCACTTCGATTGATTAGGCGTACGTACTATATAGGTGGCAAATTACGGACTCCTACGATGTCACCTTATGAAACATAGTATATGAAGTATGCTAGGTTCCTGTACCCATAGGGTAATCAGCGGGACCCTATTACTAAGCCTCGGCTGTTCGTCCGTCCGTCTGTCAGTCAGCGGACTCATCATCATCATCATCATCATCAGCCTAAAATGTTCCCACTGCTGGGACACGGCCTCCTCTCAATGAGAGGGAATGGGCTATAATCTACCACGCGGGCCCAGTGCGGATTGGTAGATGTCACATGTCTTCGAAATTTTGGTTCTAGGACATGCCGGTTTCCTCACGATGTTTTCCTTCACCGTTTTGAGAGCAGCGGTGATGAAATAAATTACACAAAGTAATGCGCCTGTCTGGGTTCGAACCCACGACTTGCTGTTCGTAAGTCGGGGCCGCCACCACCGGGCCACCGCTGCTCTGTCGCGGTCAGCGGACTGTATCTAATGATCCGATATAGCTTGACAGTTGTTTTTTTACAGAATGTGTAATTCTGTTACCGCTACAACAACAAATAATAAAAATAAATTACATATTAAAGACGGCTCCCCCACTACGTTGGTACGGAACCGTTCATGGGCAAATCCGACAAGGCCGGTTTTAAGGGTTCCGTTGCCAAATGGAAAAAACGGAACCCTTATAGATTCGTCATGTCTGTCTGTCCGTCCGTATGTCACAGCCACTTTTATCCGAAACTATAAGAGCTATGCTGTTGAAAGTTGGTAAGTAGATGTATCCTGTGTTGTTCTATTTTTGTGTGAAAATCTTTATGCGGTTGCATTAAGATTTTCACACAAAAATAGAAAAAAAAACAATAAATTTAGGGGGTTCCCCATACTTAGAACTGGAACTATTTTTTTTTTCATCAAACCCTTACGTGTGGGGGTATCTATGGATAGGTCTTCAAAAATGATATAGAGATTTCTAACATCATTTTTTTTCTAAACTGAATAGTTTGCGTGAGAGACACTTCCAAAGTGGTAAAATAATCCCCCCCCCCTGTAACTTCTAAAATAAGAAAATTATAAAACTAAAACCAAAATTTATGATGTACATTACCATGTAAACTACCACCGAATATTGGTTTGAACGAGATCTTGTAAGTAGTTTTATTTTAATACGTCATAAATAGTAAACCGCAATTTACCTTTCATTTACAACGAACTGCAAGAACTTTTATACTATGTAACTTGCTGTTACGGAACCCTTCATGGGCGAGTCCGGCTCGCACTTGTTTTTTTTTAATACTAAATAGGATTGCGTCGCCCGATCTGAACCGATGATGTGGAGCACGCTTGCTTAAAAGAAAACGAATCACTCGAACTTTGAAGAGATCCAGACTAGAATGACCAGAATACAGAGAAGCCAACAATGGACGGTATTTAAAAAAAAAAAAAAAACATTTATTTCAGGTTTCCCCATATAAAAAAATTACACATTAAGAGACACGAGATAAATACAAATCACAAATTAACATTTAAAAGAAAAAATTTTTTTTTTGAAAATATCGTAGTCGTATATTCTGTTTTAGGACATGTATTTATGCATGGGCCGTAATACCCATATGGATCTTCAAAGTCAAAGTCTAAATTATTTATTTGCAATAAATGTGGTACAAAAGATGGTAAAATAATATGTAGTGCAATGACACATTTCGCATAAAATTGGCATGTAAACATTTCAAAATACATTGATAACTAAATCTGAAACAAACCTTATATTAGATAATTAGGAGCAGTATCTTCGTATTCATATAAACACTAAGTTGTAAGTAAAAAATCAAAAAATAGGAAAATACTGACCAATTAACTTAGCTGAAAAACACAAGGTAAATCTACACACAGTTCACTACAAAGAATTTATGTACGAACGGAAAATAAAAAAAGATTTCAGAGTGTGTTGTCACGAAAGTCCCAGGAGAATGCCAATTACTGGCTCAGTCGGAAATCAGGAAATTGGTGGAAATTGGGCTCCAAAATTTTCTATATATACAAGACAGTAGAGTGTTGATGTTTATATAGTAAATAAGGACTAGGCTCATATTGTACTAAAATATTTTTAGATAAAATAAGTTTTGTGTATTGTTAAGGGGCCGGCGGAGCGTGCGTCTTTCATACAAACGTAATACCAATATAATTTGTAAATCAAAAATATTCTTAAGGTTGTGTGTATTTATTTCGATTGAGTTACAGAATATCTATGTTCCCAAATACATATTTTAATATTTTATTTCTACCAGAGAGATGCTACATACAATTATAAATTAAAATAAACTAAACTAACTTAAACTTTAAACTTAAAAAATGGCGTCAAAAACTCCTCCTCAACGCTGTCAACTGGTAAAGTCCCCAGGAGACTGGCGGCGTTACCGCGCTGTATGGCAATGCTAAGCCTTAGGCCAAGGTAAAAGTCAGCCCTAGAGTCACGGGAAGTGTCAACTAAGCGTTTAGTAATTTTTTTAAAAAGGCTGTGTGCACTCGGACCCCACGGTCCTAGAGTTTCAACCCCAAACGGCTCGAAAATATAGTTACCAATAAGGTTACTATGTTTACGCCGCTTGAGGTTCTCCGCAGCCGCAGCGGCAGCCCCTGCACAGCACGATGAGCTAGGAAGATGGGAAGGCGCAAGAGTATCGACACAAGTTGCGTCCCACACTAGAGGCCTACCCATCCATATTTAATAATATATTTTATAATTTTATTTACCCATCCCTAATTCATATTTTGAAAGGATAATGATTTAAAGACGAGATATGAGGAGTTTAATATTCTTATAGAAAATGTATGTTCCCATAACTCTTGCTTAAATCAGTGTCCATTCAAAATATATATTTGAGAACCTAAATACTGTGTAATTCAATCGAAATAAACACACACGAAATGAAAAATAAGAATATGTTTGATTTACAAATTATTTTAATTACATGAACGACACATGCTCCGCCGGCCCCTTAAGTCCTCGTGGCCAAATGATAGCAGCCGCTCGGTCGATCTCGACACTCACATTTCGCAAGTTATGCTATAATAGGGGTGAGCCTATTGCCGTCAACTAGGCACAGATCCAGACTTCGAGCCTGTTACTGAGAAATTCTTCTTTGAAAAACCCAATAATACTTAGGAAATTGCACGTATTACGTCGTGCCCCGCAGTAGCGCGTGCGGCCTCCAGGGCTACGAAACAGTCATATTTTGAAGACCCGAATTATAGCGCAGCAGTAGTAAGGCTTCCTTACGTTCTTAGGGTCTCGAGTTCGAATCCCAGTAGGAGCAAATGTTTGTGTGATGAGCGTGGACATTTGTTTCCGAGTCAAGGATGTTTTTAGGTATATTTTATTTATTTATTTATTACAAACACCACTAACATTACAGGGCCATCCTAATGGGTTAGCGTGGTCCTTAATTAAACAATCTTATAAATAACATAACACATTTGAGAGCAGGTAAATAGATCGATCCTAAGATCAATTTGTCAATACATATTAAGTATGTATTGACAAACAAAAAGTATATATTTTGTAGTATATCAACTATCTCGTGTCCACGATACAAGCCTTGTGTGGCACTAGATGGCGCTGTATGTAAAATCCAGCGATATTTATTTATTATTTCGTCATTTCCATAACATAACATTACGCCTGTACTCCACGCAGGGTAAGCAGAGGTGTACCTACTAATACACGCTCTTTGTTGCTGGTTATGTTTAAGTCCCCAGTAATAAGGGGCGAGCGTATTGCCATCAACCAGGCTCAGATCTAGACTCCGTAACACTTTGCCCGACCTGGGAATTGAACCCAGGACCCCTTTAGGATGGGAAATCATCAAATAACTTCTCCCACTCTGGGCGGAGCGGGTCTGACACTCCCTAGTGTCAGACTTTTACTGACTAGAACCCATCCATGTTCCTTCCTCGCCCTTTATGTTCCGGGGCCGCGGTATCTCTTTTGAACAGTCCCGTAACCCTGGTAGGCCCCGACCCTGAAGACCCGTGAAGGGGCCCTCACTTAACCCAGGACCCCTCGCTCAGCGGTCGCGATTAGTACTACCATCATCAACTGCCAAGTCTTTTCCCTACTATGTTGGGGTCGGCTTCCAGTGCAACTGGATGCAGTTGAATATCAGTATTATACAGGGTGTAAACCACCTCATCACAAAGCCGTTAACCAAGCATTCTGTACGTCAACCTAAGTAACTTTACGCAAAAAAATATTGCGGGGAAACAACTTTTTTTTTTAGTAGAGCTCATTGTAACGCACTTAAAACATTGTTATGATGGATGGATTGAATAAGCACGGGCCGTGGAGGTGTTAAAAGTGAAAATCTTACGAAAAAACTTGTATTTAAAAAAAATCTTGTCAAAAAGTTGTAACTTTGACGCCCCGTATCTCCGTAACTAGAGGGTTCCCAGGTATGGTGTTGAACAAGTGCCTTTCAGCTTCCGAAGAGAAGAGTTATACGAAGAGTTATACGAAGAGTTACACCCTGTAGTACTAAATTCATTACAAACTCTTGAAATGTAATATATACTTTAATACAGCTCCAATAAACAACCAAAAAATATCTTCAAACAAAAATATTAGGTTATTACATTCTTTGTCTTGTAATTACAATTTTACGTGAACGTGGCGACTTGTCCAGCCCACGCCAAGTCTGGTACTAAACATATCAAAGATGACCAAAAAAACTTATTTTTCTTTGTTCTTTATTATCACTAAGACATTACATTTATATTTAGAATGTCTGTTGAATTAAGTTCCCTAGATTTATTTTCTGAGTTCACTTAAGTATTATTTTCTGTAATTTTCCGTGGAAACTGCCATTCCCATTTAGTATTTTACTAGCTGACCCACGCAACTTCGTCTGCGTCACATGAGAGAGAAAAACGAAAAATCCCCGTTTTTGCAACATTTTTCATTCCTGCTCCACTCCTTATGATTGTAGCGCGATGTTGTATAGCCAAAAGCCTTCCTCGATAAATGGACTATCCAACACAAAAATATTTTTTAAATTCGAACCAGTACTTCCTGAGATTAGCGCGTTCAACCAAACAAACAAACAAAGTCTTCTGCTTTATAATATTAATATATAGTATAGTATATACTATAGATTGTAAAAACTGAACAGTATTACTTGTAAAGGTATCTCTATATGATACCACCACTCATCATCTGCTTAGCCTTTTTCCCAATTATGTTAAGGTCGGCTTCCAGTCTAATCGGATGCAGTTAAGTACCAGTATTTTACATGGAGCGACTGCCCATCTGACCTCCAAAGATCTGCAAATGACAGCCGTGACTACAACTTTCCAAGGCACAGAAGAAACTCGGTCGGTATGTAATGGGTGGTCATCCATCCACAGACCAACCTAGGCACGCACGGCTTAACCTAAAATACGACCCGAGCGGCTGTTATTATTTACCCATGAGACCTTTACGTTCACGATAAGCTACTATCAGAAATATAACAAAATAAAAACACGAAATTCAGTTCGCAACTCTGTAGAAAAGAAAACACTTGTAGAATGTAGCTAGATCGCAAAAAAAAACTTACCAAGTGACGTTCGTATGATGTATTCACACGCGCAAGTCATCAACAAACTATTAGAATTAGCATATTAATGAAACAATGTATTAAAAGTGTGTTATACTAGTTGGTGGTTATGCAAACGGTTTACGCTTGGGCGGTGGCGAGGCGATGGGCGGGCGGGGAATCGTCACCAGTCGTCATGCACCCGCGGCCAGAGGTGCACGTCGCGTCGTGTTCGCAAGCACCCTCCGACATCGCCGACTCGTCTGAGTACCAGACCTCCCCTGCCCCCCGCGGCTAGTCCTCCGCAAGGCGACAGAGGGGAACGCGGATTATCACAAAAGTACCCCGTGATTGGACGTCGTGATTGTCGAAAATTGACGTTTCACGAAAACTAGAGTTGTGTGTTTAATGTGTTTTTGTGTGTTGTGTGTGAATTAGGTAAGTGGGCGTCGTTTTTATTATTATATTATTTATTTTGACGTGTTTTTGTATCAGCTGATTGTTCAGAAATAACTTTAGAATTGACACGCTTCACAAATTGATGAACAGAAATTGCGAGAAAACATTTCTTCCCATTCTTGTCGTCTTTCGACGTTGTATCCTTATTACGAAAAAACATAAAGTACAATAATTGGTAGCTTTTCTTGTGTCTCAAGGAAAATCCGAGAGGAACGTTCGCACAGTGTAATCCCGCCAAAATTAATCCAAGTCTTATGTCACTGTTGTTGGCGTATCCAAACAATATGTTGTATTATATTTTGTCATATATTATGCAAAACCATGGTAAAGTCTTATCTGGGTGATAATTTATAACAATGTTCTCGGAAAATGTATTATATGCTGATATCACTGTTTCAGCTTGATTATATGTGTTTTAGTAAATGGAGAGGGTTCAACATAGAGTTTGAGTGGGAATAGAATGTTCCACAAGCCATGCGTAACAATACTGAGTGTGATATTTTGGAATACTGAAACTGTTAGCCTGTGACATCCCACTGCTTGGCAACGGTTCTCCCTATGACTTCTAAGTTCCAGGGTTTCGATCCAGGACTAATGTGGGCCACTGGTCGTTGGGTTTGTCAAGCACATCCCTACATCTTCTCCTTCTTCATTTTCTTCACCAGCTTCTTTATCTGTTTAAGGAATTAATTTTTAAACATTCTTCGCTATAAAAAGAACTTTAGTGCCATTTTCAAGCACTACATTTGCTTGTAAATTAATGAATTTAAGAAGTTGATCTGTGGTTTCTCAATTTAAATAACACTCTATAAAGTGACAATAGCTCAACGGCTATGTGTTCCAACTAGCGTGCAAGAGTTTTAGAGTTCATTACCCGTCTGTTGCACTATTTTGACGTGAAGTCAATGCTATCATTACATCTTAGTTGAGATATATTTCTATCTAACGTGCAACCCACTTAATTAGTTATCTTTGTTTTTGAGATAAAACATGACAAATAACATAAAACATAATAAGGAGCGCACATAATACAGGATAATTATGGTATCTTCTTGTGACTTTAACAGATAGTATCTCCGTTCGTTAATTTTAGATATTTTCTAGTTTTTCTTAAAAGTCAACTGCAATTTTTGAGAAATTTATGAGATATTTATTTCTTTGCACATGACGCACGTAGCTAGGCATCCAGTAAGATTGAAAGATCGCAACAACAAACTTAGGACAAAAAGTTTGTTGTTGCGATCTCTCAATCTTACTGGATGCGTCTGAATACCGGTATCTTAACCGACTGCCAATATATCCCCCGCTCTAGCAATAACTTTTTTTCCGTATTTGGTTTTATTGCTCATTTGATAACAGATTGCTCTTCCCCATATAGTTAACAACAGTCTCCTAAGAACGTTCTTTTGTGAATGTAACATTTGAACGTGTACCGCAAACGTCTTAAAACAACCTTAGCGAATGTGAAATAAACAGTTGAGTTAAAACTCGAGTTTAAGATATAAGACGACTTAACGTCTCGCCGGTTATCTTAAAACATTCTAAGCAGTAATCTTGGAACGTGAAGAATGTTGAGCACCTTACTATTAAGAGATATCTTGACTTTAAGAGTCGGTGAGGCGGAGAGTTAAATATTTATACAATACTGGCGGATATCATGACAAAAACTTGACAATTTATTAACTTAAACCTTCCTCGAGAACCAGTCTATCTATTGGTCAAAACAGCATGAAAATCGGTGCAGTAGGTTTTGAATTCATCGCGAACAGACTGCCAGACGCGGCGGAGGACTTCGTTTTAAAATAATATGTAGTGACTAGCTGATGCCGCGTTTTCGTTTGGAGGTCGAGAGTTATCCCAGGAGTATATTAAATGGAGGATAAAAGTCAGGTAAAATACACAAGTATAGTCAGACAAACAGGCAACCTAAGCTTTGGCGTTTATAATATTACTTTACAGTAATTTAGTCTTAGAATAATATTTTAACTTGTTTAGTGTGAAGATTCCCTTGTGGTTTAATCGAGATGCCCTAGAAAGGCTAAGCCATTTCAAAATTCGAGCATTTATAAGTAGTCCGTGTATTCGTTGAAACAGGATAAAAGGCTTTTTTAAACGTATTTTTTCTTCTTGTTGGGCTATGCTAATGACCTGATGATCTCTTAACAACTTCTACTTATAATATCAACCACATCATCAGCCTATCAATGTTCCCACTGCTGGGACATAGGCCTCCTCTCTAGGAGAGGGAATGGGCCCACCACGCGGACATGAATCCACCACGCAGGCCCAGTTGGGATTGGTAGATGTCCATATTTCGACATTTTTGTTTCACTAAAACCATCTAAAATAAGTCTCTATATCTCGTATCTATTTTTGAAGTTGGTTTTTTTTCCTTTTGGTTGCTCAAAAGGCACAGCAATGTTTAAAAACCCATGTTTGATAAATCCCATGAGATTGTTACTTACTACCATCGCTTAGCTATTTAAATCTTCGTTACTCAAACCCTTATAGGTACAAACCTTTTAAAGTCTAAGTACTTAAATTCGTTCTTGACAACCAAGTTGCTCCGACGTTTTTACTGAAGGGAATGGCCACTTAAAACCGTTTTAGATTAAAAGATTTTGTTTAAAAAAGAAAAGAAGCGGTAGGGAATAAAAACGCTTTTCTTTTGTTTTTCTTCGAATGTATGCAGTTAGAGTAAACAATCGGTTCTTTGACTTTCGTTTTCTTCCTACCAACTGTGTTAATAATCAGCTTTATTTGAACGTTTTGGAATTGGATGACAGTGTGGATAAATTGAAATTGCTTGCAAATCATTTAGTATGTCTTACAAATGTTTTAATATAGACTTTCCGGCAGTATAAGTGAATCCATTTAACGCTGATACTAAGCCACTTCGATTGCCACCTATTTATTTACATGTAATTAATCTGTGTTACTTGTATAATTATACTAGGACATAATATTTTACTTACAATTCTTAAGAGTTTATTAATTGGGTACCTAATTTATTATATTTTTGATACAATATAATACTACTGTGCCTAAATATTTTTGTAAAAATGCTTTTTATAAACAAATAAAATACACTAATACATGAACTCACGACTTTATACTATAGGGTTAGGCAGAAACCACTGAATGCCAGGTACAAACAAAACCTTCGATTTTTCCGCGAACCGTAGCCAGACTACGGACGCTGTTAGGTCTACATCAGGCCCATGTAGGGCCTGGAGAAAAACGTCCGTAAAGCCCGCTCTGCTATACCTCCCTGCGGTCGTTAGTGTCAATCACTCGAGGTTTGCGCCAGTTCTCTTTAGCCAAGGAGAGCGGGGTGAGGCCCTTGTCCATCGCGACCACATCTCGATTTGATTTGATTCTTACACTACGATACAACCGCATGTATAAACTCTTTTCATTTTTTTTTGACTGCTGATGAAAGTACAACAATAATTCCGAATCATATTTCGCTCACTGACAAAAAGATTTTGATGACCGCCCCAAACGTTTGACTTATCTCAATGTTCATTCATCCGATGTACCCCGTTCCTTTTGTAGTATTGTTCAGCGAACCTAACAAAAGAAATATAATATACTTCATAGAATTCACTTATATTCCATTATCGAGGTCGTCTACCCCTTCATTGTTGGCAAAAGATTTTTTAAATCAATTTCCACGACGTTCGGGGTATAAGAAAAACTGCGTATCTGTATTTTTGTGTCGAATATTTGGATGTTGTTTTGACACGTTCAGAAACCTTTTACTGTTTGGTAATACCGTGAATGATGGGTCTTTTCTAAAGGATTTAAAAGGAAACAATGAAGGAAACATTACTCTTTTTTATTATCGAGTTTTTTATAAAGACTAATTCTTGGTAACGTGTTCTTTAAGAGCCTACAATCTTGTACATTCGTAACACATAGCTCGCTATTTCTTATATTTTTTTATAATTATGGTGGGGTACGATTTTAGGCAACAGTTATTCTTAAAGTTAATGGCAAGTTTCTTACTCTTTCCTTACTTCATAGAAGAGAGTATAATGAGGTAGGATATTTTTTATCCAAACTGACCATTTATCAAATTAGAAATGACGTTTTATTATTATTAAACAAGGTATCTTCGAGAAAATTCGAGGCATTCTCCGTTACACGTGTTACGATCTACTTTGGCACTAATAAAAAATTATTACCGTGCTCCTATGTAATAAATAAAACTAGAAGAACATATCTTCCGGTAGCAAATATTCATCGGTAGCAATAAAACCCTGTAGAATTCACCTACGTCTCAACCCATATCGTGAGATATATGAAAAAGGACAGTCCAGCCGTTGACCCACACATCTATCATTGAGACTGACAAATAACTTTCAGGGGTCCCCAATGACTTTTGTCTAAAGCTGTATTTACACGGCAAATAAGAGTTGAGCAATATTTTTAGTAAAGCAATCTGTCATATGACGTAAATTGATATTTATTTTGACAGTTCACCTACAATTATTACTTTTTTTATTTTATTTATTACCTAACTTAACATCTTGCCTGTAATCCCCGAACGTAATGCAGAGATGTACCTAATAGTGGACACATTTTGCCAGTTATGTTTAAGTCCAATGTAAGAGGGGGACAGCCTATTGCCATCAACGGGCGCAAATCTAGGCTCTGTGGCTGCTACTGAGAATTTGCTAATGGAAATAACCCAATAACGCTTTTTACGACCCGGGAATCAAATTTAGGACCATGTTCAGCAGCTGGAGGGGTACATGTTCTATTTGTTTCCATTGCTTTCTGAATACTACACCTTTTAAATTTTTCGATATCCGTCCATGAGGCAGCTGTTTCACCAACAATCATTTATACAGGATGTAAACCACCTCATCACAAAGCCGTTAACCAAGCATTCTGTACATCAAACTAAGTTACTTTACGCAAAAATTATTGCTGGGAAACAACTTTTTTTTTGAGGTTATAAATCATGTTTTGTGGTACGAGTAGAACTCAATGCAACGCACTAACAACATTGTGCTGATGGATGGATTGAATAGTAAGAGGGTCGTGGAGGTGTTAAAAGTAAAATTCTTACAAAAAAAACGTATATTTAAAAAAATCTTGTCAAAAAGTTGTAACTTTGACCCCCTATATCTCCGTAACTAGAAGGTTCCCAGGTATGATGTAGAACAAAATGATCGCAATGATAGGGAGAACAAGTGCCTTTCGGCTTCGTGAAGAGGTGTTTTACACCCTTTATATGTTGCCATGACACTGAATTGCTTGATATTGCCCTTGACGTACAATTCAACCAATATTGCTACAACATGTAATTTAGCAATTTAAGTCGCCCGTGTAGCGTTTACCTTAACCTTAAGAGGAAAAGACGTTCGGAATACGTTTCAATGGAACCCCGATAGTTTTCCCTGAGGTGAGGGCTCTTGAGTGCTTTTCCAAACCGCTGTCCTTTTTCTGTCGGCGACAATTTACAAGGATGGGTCGATAATTGTGACCTACGTTTATTTAATTAGTGGTCAACTCAATCGTGGGCTGCAAAACATTCGAAATATTTTTAAACAGTTATTGCTAATGTGTGTTGACGTGTTATCTTGAAAAGATTCTTTCTAGTTCTTTAACAATAATTCGATCGAGATCGTTGCGTATTGATGCCAATTGAAATAAAATAAATTAAATTAAATCAGTCTAAAAGGCGACGCAGTGACGGTTCTGGAGTGTCGACCGCGAACCGGAAGACGATGCGTTGGAAGACCTCCCACTAGGTGGACCGATGACCTGGTGAAGGTTGCGGGAATCCGGTGGATGCGAGTAGCAAGGGACCGGTCAATGTGGCGACAGTTGGGGGAGGCCTATGTCCAGCAGTGGACGTCTTTTGGTTGAGATGATGGTGATGATGAAAAGGCGACGAGTTTAGCACCTTCAGTTAGTGTCCATCAGTTCCTATAATGTACAAAGAATAGGACTGTAAGCCATATTATTTAGAGCCCCAATAGACACAATAGACTAGTTTCCACCATCAATAAAATTGCAAATCTATAATTTAGTCCGTTAGTTAGGTAATTGGAAAATAATAGACACGTATTTCTTGTTTTTTTGTAAATCCATGAATATTGACAAAGATCACACGCATTAAAACTCGGGAGTGGGGGCTCGTGACGTCAGAAAGCACTAAAAATATACTACGGCGTGATGTATTGAGAAATTTAAAAGCGTCATGTCTTCGTCAATTTTGATTTACGTAACAAAAGAGAAAATACGGGTCAAATATTTTTTAATGATCTAACTGACAGTCTTATTGGATTTTTTCTGTACATAATTAAGCCTATTACACTTCAGTGCAGAATCATCTATGAATTTCTACCTGAACAGGTTTTCCCTTACTTCCGGTACTATTTAAGTGCCACTCGTTCCATTCTTATGTTATTAGTGGCAACCAAACAATCATCACAGTTGAAATCGGTGTAACTGTAGTTTTATTTGTAAACTGGAAAACAGCTATCATAAAAAACTTTTTTGCAAAAAATATAACCGGTAATAAGTCGGTGACCTTTGATTGATTGTTTTAGTTTTTTTGTCACCGACTTCTGAAGTTAAAGTTATTTTTCACTTTTTTGTGTGAAGTCGGTTATATTTTTTGCAAAAAAGTTTTTATTTTTCACTTTTTAGTGGTTCATATGTGCTCACCCTTTCACAGCGTAACGGCGGCGGCGTGATTTTTTGTTATGAACTGGTGTAAACAATAGAGAGACATGAGATTTCAGCGATTCCATTACATTTGCTATCATTTGAGGTAACAAACACAAAAAAAAAATACAGACGAATTGAGAACCTCCTCTTTTTGGAAGTCGGTTGAAAAAAATCAAACCAGTCCAGACTGTTCCACTAATGGACATAGACCGGGCTACTGAAACCTCAAACCGATCAGTTGTGTAAAAAATAATGAGACACTCAACATATTGAAATGAATAAAGAAATTATCATCTGGCCTTTTCGCAACTATATTGGGGTCAGCTTCTATTCTTACCAGATGCAGCTGAATACCAGTATTTTACATGGAGCGACTGCCTATCTGACTGCCGCAACCCAGTTAGTACAGGGTAATACGATACCCCTTGGCAAGTCTGGGTTGTCAGACTTTTTGGGCCACTGACTACCGGAAACGACAGCCGGGACCAACAGCTTAACGTGCTTTCCGAGGCATGGAGGAAACTTGATATGAAATGAGTGGTCACCAATCCATAGACCAGCCTAGGCAAGCACGGCTTAACCTAAAGATCGACCCGAGCGGCTGTTATTATTTAGCCACGAGCTCCTCATGAATAAGGAAGTCAACTAAGAGAAAAAAGCGACGATCGATTTTTACTCCTGAATTTACCATTCACATCCAATTCATTCAATTTTCGAACACTCCTCGCCATTTTTGGAACTCTCTAATGAATTTATAGGAAATCCTGTTACTAGGCGGAACGGAGTTGTCCAATTAATCCATTAGTCTTTGTTAATAAAAGGGTCTGTCTAAAATCTACGCCTTCGCGTCGCCTTTACAAATTACTCTATTAGTATCCTGGTATCTATGAATCTCTGTGAAGATATACAAACACTATGGGTATTACGAGAAATATCATGACATTACTTGGTAATGACATACCATAGATAATACACTGTATCATACAAGATAGATGCGCAACTCTGGGTTTCGATGCGTAAAACTGAGGTACACAGTTTTAAAAACGAAACCTAGAGTTGCGCATCTATCGATCGTTTTTAAAACTGTGTACCGTACCTCAACTGTTAGATGGCACTGTTAGTTTCTGTTCAACCAAATACGAGTAAATACAAAAAGTAATTCTTGACTACGGATTTAAACTTGGGAACTATTTTTCATAAGGGAACCGCTGTCACCGCTAGGCAATCTACTTCTGCACTGACAAGTTGTTCAAAATAGCTGTTGTCTTTATGTAAAACAGTCAAACAGTTGTAAAGTTTGTGTCAAACACACAGATGGCAGCACTATCTATGAAAATTATGTTTGACGCCAATGCATGTATGAAAGTTTCACCCCCCTGGTGACATACATTTTTGCCCCCGGTGTCAACAATGTCATCTATCCATCTCGCCACCGAAAGTTTTCCTTTTCTTTACCATTCCTTGGACGTCACAGCTTTACCCCACTAGTCATCATTAAACCACACGATGGGTAGTAATGTGATGGGAGGAGCTTGCGGCTAAATAATAATATAAATCTTTAGGTTAAGTCGGGATTACCTAGGTTGATCCATGGATGGGTGAGTTTGAGTCACAAGCACGAAGGAGTTCGTGTCTGTAATTTGTAAATCTTTGACAGTCGTAACGGGTAATCAGTTGCCCCAAAAGTCTAACAACCAGTCCCACCAAGGGGTATCACCCAATACTAACTGGGTTGTGAAGGTCAGATAGGCAATCGCTCCATGTAAAATACAGATATACAGCTGAATCGGTTAGATTGGAAGCCGACCTAAACATAGTTGTGAAAAGAATAGGCATATGATGGGTAACATTGTTGTGAAAATAAAGTTATGAATAAGAGGGTACAGCAGCTACTAAAAATATAAAATGAATAAGAAAAGATACGGAAATACGAGACGTTTCTCCATTTCTTAAATCGATACCAGCCGGCAAACCGAACCTAAATAAACAGATACAGTACAAATATTGAATTGAGATCAAAAGAGTTTTAAAAGGGTTCGCAGTACAAATGCTAGGCTTTCATCAGTTTTTGACCCATTTTCTTTCAGCCTGTAACATTTTGGATGCAGGAATATCTTGGTGTGTGATCCATAAGCATAATCGGTCTTCTGGTGTTCCCACTGCTGGGACATATAAGCCTCCTATCTATAAGAGAGACCGATCCAGAGGCCATAATCATTCGTATCCAGTGTGATTTGATGGATGTCACACGCATGCGAAAATTTGGTTCTACGACCTTGTCTATTTTCTCACCATGATTAGACTTCTTCTAATTGCTACAAAAGGGAACACACATGTAATTTTTTCTTCACTTAAATCAATTAAATACACTATTATCAACTCCAGAAAAGTATTAAAAGTTAATTTCAACTACTGCTTGTCGCTAAAAAATAATATTTAACTCCTGCAATTTTTACGACAGTTCAAACGCCCGTGAGTGTCGCGGCCATGATGTGACGTCATTTATCACAATCTACCTTGTTAACATCTATTTTTTAGCTTTAATAAAATAATTTTACTTATTGTATGTGCTTTATTCAAGCCAAAATTACGATAACGATATTATAATAAAATCGTAGTAAAACTTTACCTACATTTCAAATAAATGTTTTTTTTTGACATATACATTTTGATGTCACTACCGCAGTTATCGAGGATAACGTGTTTTGAGAGTGCGTTCCGTTTCACCAAAAACATGCCACAGAAAACAATAAATTGTAAAATAAGTGATGTTTTAGAAACTTAAACAAGAGAAAAAAAGCATCATCATCAGCAGCATCATGGCGCTTGCAACAGCGTCGAAATATCGGGAGCTCAACATAACGAATAATCACGGAAGATATCCCGTAAGTGACAAAATAAGTTTAGTTTTAAACCGTGAAAGCCTAAAACAGTGCTTAAACAAGAGTACCATAATGCTTTTAGGCACCAATTCAAGGCATTTTTAATTAATAAAAACAGTTTTGTATTTCTTGCATATTCCCTAATTTGATGTCCGTGTCTATCTATCATGGTTCTTTTTAATATCACCATTCTTATACAGGGTGTAAACAGGCTCATCACGTAGCCGTCAAACAAGCATTCTGTACATCAAACTAACGCAAAAATAGTTACAGGAAAGCTTTTTTTGGGGTGAAAATTCACGTTTTTCGGTAAAACTCAATGTCCCGCACTCAAAACATTGAAAAATGTTTTTGACTAATTCGGTCTGAAAAAAAAATGTTCCAATTCTCTTAACTTCCGAAATCTGCCTAAAGGGGGGGGGGGGAGAAGGGGAGCGACTTTGAGAATGGCTTTTTTCTTTTCCGAATAACGCTTCACCTACTCAACCTTCGTTGCGCTACGGAGGTCGTGAAGGTGATTAAACTAAAAATCTTACATTAAAAACATGTAAGTATTAAAAAAAAACTAGTGGTAAAGTTGGAATTTTGACCCCCAATGTCTTCGTAACTAGAAGGTTCCCAGGTATGGTCTAGATGGAGAAATAGTACATTTTGATACAAGTTTTTTTGTAATCGAGGCACAATTAACACACGAGCCGTAAGTGAGTTTGTTATTGAGCCGAGAATTGCAATAACGAATTTCCACGTGTGTCAAACGACGTTTTTCAAAACACTTTTGAAGAAATAAATTAAAATAATAATTTGTCATGAAGTATTACGAAACTATTTTTATTTTCCTTTGGTTTCGTCAGGTTGAACGAGAAGCAAAGGTATGAAACCGTTAAACAGCAACTTTTTATATTTTTGAAAAAATACCACAAATATTAGTCTTAAATAATCATGTTTATCTGTGATATTCTATTTATAAACACAATTTGAATATTCAAAGACCTGATAAAAATATAAAAATATTGTACCTCGTACTAAGGATTAGCCTAAGTATAGTAATACATTGTATTGTATAGGAGGAAGTCTATTGAAAAAAAAAATGATCGCAAAAACGGGGATGACAAGTGCCTTTCGGCTTCGTAAATTTTTTTAACACCCTTTATATAGCCCAACTATAGTACTGTAGGTATGTGCAAAGTTGTGTTTACAAGCATATACCACAATCAAACAACTTGAAAATAAAACCAACAAGCACACACCTATATTTTCCTTCTCCTAGACCTCAAGTACACCTACAGCAAACACTCGTTCAACGCTAAGTTATAACCGCTCTGCTATGAGTGCGGCTATACGTCTACCGTGCACGGCTATCGAGGCCACGCTCGACGCTAACTATTTCGTCATGCTGACGTTTTCTTGTTGACATAACACTCTCGGGACTTCCTGAATTCATAATACTTGACTGCTGGTATTACACCTGAGGATATTTGAAACTTGGTGTTTCAGCCAAGCCAATGTTACTCCAAGTGATACTTTTTTAGTTTTATTACTGTTATATGGTACGTATAGATATAGTGTACATAGTACTTACTATGTTACAGTTATAGTAGGTATACTATACAGGGTGCAAACAACCTCATCACGAAGCCGTCAACCAAGCATTCTGTACGTCAAACTAAGTAACGTAACGCAAAAATTATTGCTGAGAAACTACTTTTTTTTTGGGGTGAAAAATCAAGTTTTTTGGTAGAACTCAATGTTACTCACTCAAAACATTGTGTTGATGGATGGATTGAATAGTACGGGTTAAAGTAAAAATCTTACAGTCGAAACTGGTATTAAAAAAGAAACACTTGTCAAAAAGTTGGAACTTTGAAAGTCCAATATCTCCGCTACTAGAAGGTTCCCAGGCATGGTGTAGAACAAGA
The DNA here is from genome assembly GCA_916618015.1 of Xestia c-nigrum. Classification (NCBI taxonomy): domain Eukaryota; kingdom Metazoa; phylum Arthropoda; class Insecta; order Lepidoptera; family Noctuidae; genus Xestia; species Xestia c-nigrum. The sequence continues at coordinate 8,593,790 of OU745259.1, read as the reverse complement.
AAATGATCGCAATGATGGTCAGAACAAACGCCTTTCGGCTTCGTTAAGAGGTGTTTTACACCCTTTATTACAGTCTGTAATTGTACTAATCTATAATATAAAAATGAATCGCAAAATGAGTTGGTAAGCGCATAACTCAACAACGCCTGGACCGATTTCACTAATTCTTTTTTTGTTGTGTTTGTTATTGTCAGGAAAAGGTTCTTATGAAAAAATTTAGTAGTAGGTAGGTAGTAGTAGGTAGCTTTTTCCCTCTTATGTGACGCAGACGAAGTTGCGTGGGTCAGCTAGTTTTACATAAAATTAGTTTGTATGGAGTAATTTCCGAAACTAATGACCAAATTCTTTCATTGGCAGAAAGCTACGTTATTCGTGATTACTTCAAGCTATAAATTATATTTATATCATGCATATTAGCCATATCACAATTTTTGCGAACGAACTCGCGGGCGTAGCGCTAGTTTCGTAATAATTTTTATTTATTTTGTTTTGTGATCGTTTCTAATGCGTTTTACTAAAAATCTCAGCCAAAAAAATGTTTGCTGCAGGCTGGGCAAAGGCCTCAAAGCCATCATAGGATTTGCTTGCTTGTGGTTTTTGTGTTGGTCTTTCAGAAACCAGTAAGTAGCTTTTGAATTAAAAAAAAATAAGCTGCAGTGTTTTTTCTCTGAGTAAAATTACTGACTTTCTGTTTGTACCAAAATAAAAACTGATTTATCATAATATAACACCGATTCTACATCTACACAGCAGTAAATTATTATGAATGTTATTTAAACACGGCTGTTTGTTTGTTTGTCGCTCACACTCGTGACTGTGCCCTGTTTTGTTATTATTGTTTTAAACTCGTCATTTCTGTCTGTCTATCAGTCCGTCTGTCTGTCTGTCTGTCCGACCGTATGTCACAGCCATTTTTTTCCGAAACTATAAGAACTATGCTGTTGAAACTTGGTATGTACTCGTAGATGTATTCTGTAAACCGCATTAAGATTATAACACAAAAACAGAAAAAAAAAAACAATAAATTTTGGGGGTTCCCCATACTTAAAACTGAAACTCAAAATATTTTTTTTTTTCATCAAACTCATACGTGTGGGGTAGGTATCTATAGATAGTTCTTCAAAAATGATATTGAGGCTTCTTAAATCATTTTTTTCTAAACTGAATATTTCCAAAGTGGAAAAATGTGTGCCCTGTAACTTCTAAAATAACAGAATAATAAAACTGAAAAAATATATATGATGTATGTACATTAACATAAATTTCCACCGAAAATTGGTTTGCAGGAGATTTAGTAAGTAGTTTTTTTAATACGTCATAAATCGTAAACAGCAATTTACCTTTCATTCAATCTGCTACGGAACCCTTCATGGGCGAATCCGACTCGCACTTGGCCGCTTTTTTCAAGATACTTTTTGATAATTTCCGCAAAGTGCTGGCTAAATCCACAAAAAAAGTTTTATGTATGAATACTTGTTTCTGCCAATTGTAGTAAAAGCAATTTCTAGTAAGTACCTCCCGTGTAGACTACATTATTTTCAGATGAGTACGAAAACGCCAATAACATCAATACATATATCCCATTAAACTTTAGCAATCATGATAGGTACCTTTTCAAATATCCCGAACTTTTGAAATAAAACTTATCAAAAAAAGTTATAAAGTACGTACCTATCCTGCGGGCTACTGCTCTTTGAGACTTTGAATTCACTGAATTTGAAATCAACTGCAGACGAAAGGTGTCAGAAAACATTAATATTTAACGAAACTGAATGGAATAGAAACACTTTTAGTAACATAAAATAAATACAGCAGGTGAAAGACCCTTCTTAGACTTTAAAGTTTAAATAGTTATAAAAACATATTCCATTAACTTTTTAGAATTAATTTGTATCAGCTTATTTTCTTAAACGCCTTCATTAGCCAGAGTACGTAGAGTCTGTAATAAAATAAAAAAGTATGAAACCTACAACGAATGTTGGCCCTTTACCTCAAAGTGCTCTTGCCAGGAGTATGATTTAGGTATAGTGTAGGCGCTACACGGGAATATACCTAAATCATACTCTGAAAAAAAATACAGTTTTAGAACTTAATAGCGAAGTTGTCTTGTGTTGTTATTTGGAGACATTATATAAATGATTATAATATTACAAACCAAGCATTTTAAATAAATCAAACATTTTTGGAAAGCATTGCTTCAAAAGAACTATATCGAACGTATCGACGCAAACACAAATAATGTGCGAAACGAAAATCCGTTCCACAAAAATCCGTGCCACCATTCAACAGGTAGTAGGTAGGGGGCATTAGTTCTAATACATTGTGTATGATAAGCGGTCTCATCATTCGTTATCACAGCGATAAATAAAGATAAGAGGGTATAGAGCACTTAGCCGAGTTATCTCTCGGGTCACAGTAGTCTTAAAATAGTTGGGCAATTTGTGACGCACGCCCGGAGGATGCATTACTTACATGTTTTATTTTGGAACTGTTGGATTATGGGGCTTATTGATTGGCTTTTTTTGGCCACAGACAATCTAGGCAAATTTTCACAGGTTCTGATAGCTAGTCCGACCTAAATTTGCGAAAATATAACAAAAATCTTATACAGACAGACTGAAATTAGGTCTCCAATACCTATTTGTATAAGGGAAGAAGTAGTACAAAATATATGTTGTACAACATTTGGAAAGGCTTATTGGCTTACGTTTAATTTAAAGGATAATAATATTACACCAATGTGGGGAAAAGACGACGAACATTTGTTGATTGATTCCATCAGATGCCAGAAACTAGTAATTTTGCCGCGCGCCGACTGATGAAGGCAACTCACGGTCACAAATTTACAATATCAGAATCCAGACCAATCGTTGTGTGAAATATTTTGATAGTTATGAAAGAAGTAAACAGCGTTGTTACATTACGACTGTTAGAGATCAAAGGGAAGGGAATTAATGGGAAGAGGTTTTCAACATCTGTCTAAACGTGGAGATGGTCAATGGAGTAAAGTTTTGACCGCGCTGTAGCCACGTGGTTGAGACAAAGAACATTGCCGTCTTACCGCGCATTAGGTTGACGAAATCGTCAAGTTCCTGGGAAACATTGCGATGAAGACGGGGAACTAGGAAGTCTGACAGAAGAAAGAAGAGGCCTATACTATCGGTTGGTGATTCCAATCTTAAATTATGATGATGATGATGGATACCACGTTACACCCAAACATGAAAGTACAGAAAGAAAAATTGCCATCGGTCAAGCAGTAGTCACCTCTATTTCCGACCGTTAGACCTAGAGTTTCGGTTTGATAAACCGGTATTATGATTAATGTATTTTTTATCTTTAGAGCCCTAATGTTAGTGTTGTTATGACGTGTCTGTTGTAATGGCTGCAGTATCAAGCACCATCATTGGTTGCGCAATTTCGACGTTCTTTTATTTTTACTTTACTCCGTGAATTGTGCTTTCAATTGTTTTGAAAGCTAGATCAGAGTCAGTTTGAAAATGAGCTTGTTGCTAAATAACAACTGCCACTCAGGTCGATCTCTAGGTCAAGCAGCTTGATAGTTGTTCCGTGGAGCCTTTACTTACCGAGTTTGCTCCGTGCCTCGCAAAAAATATTGAGCTGTTGGTCCCAGCTGCAGTCGCTTGTAGTCAACAGGTAGTCATTGGCCTGAAAGTCTTGCCCTGGTTGTCTTGCCTAACTAAGGGGTGTCTTATTACTCAGTATTTCCTGGGTTGCAGAGGTCAGGTAGGCAGTCGTTCCATGTAAAATACTGGTATTCAGCCCTATCGGTTCAGACTGATAGCCGACTCTGACATAGTTAAAAAAGCTAGGCAGTCGACAGTAGGATAATTGTCGGTTTGATTTGTCCTCAGATTGACGTTAAGCTGTACAAGGATCTTCCAATGGGAGGCTTAAATACGGAACTTATGTCAACATCACGTTTTTAAATACATTTCACAGATATTCACCAACCAGTGACCCTCTGTCAAAGTCATTGTTGAGCACCAAAAGATCCTTCTATTATTTGAGACTGTGACAGCTGCTGTTCTTGGAATTTTCGTTCCTGTGTCACGGGCTGTAGAGCTCACACTGCATCACCTAGATCTTACATTGAAATTGACGATGATTGCCGTATTATATAATAGTGAAAGGATAAAATGATATAACTTCAAAGTATATAAGCCAAGTTTGTTGTTTACCAGCATTCCAGTTGTTGAACTGAATCAATGTCTTTTATATTCATCTGTCTCTGCCTCGCCTTTTCCTAACTTTCCTGTGGTCGGCTTTCAGTCTTATCGAATGTTGCTATGGAGCGACGGTCCATCTGACCTCCACAATCCAGTTAGTATTACGATTCTTCTTAGTAAGTCTGGTTGTCAGACTTTCGGGCCACTGACTACCTGTAATGACTGTCAAAGATCTACAGACAGCCAGGGCCAAAACGGCTTAACGTGCTTTCCAAGGTACGGAGCAAAACTCGGTTTGTATGAGGTGGTCACCCATTTAGGGACCAACTTAGGAAAGTGCGGCTTACAGAGAAAATCGACACAAAATAATAATAATATTACAAAAAAATCTCACTAGCAACCCGCGGTTTCCAATATTGTCTCCCATAAATGGCTGGCCTTATTACAAGCCACTATGGGACCCAAGACTGCCATAAGGTAAATGTCACCTTTAATACTTTTTATTTAGAAGACTTCTAAGAATATGTAGTAAAAAAAGATGTTACGCATTGAATGGAGAGTAAACGCAAGGAATTTGATTTAGTCGGGGTACACAATTTATTCAGAATTCCATACATACTGGATCAGATGGAGATATATCTTTTTATAGGGCTGTTTTCTAGGGTTCTAGAATCGAGAAACGTTTTGAAATTTGTCGTTTTGTCCATGTTTGATTTCAAAATATACTTCATTCTTAGTAACTTTTATTATTTTTGTTTCTTTTGGAGTGTTCTTATTTTCTCGTTAATTATAAAAAATAATGAAATCTTCGTGCTAGTATAAATCTTATTAAAGTTAAGTTCCCGATTATGTTAGCGTAAAAATACTTTTGGGACTTGTTGAATGTTGTTTAACGATTTATCTTCCGAAGTTTCCGGGTAAATATTATTTCTGCTGATACGTTTAATCTTTATCTTTGATGTCTTATGAATATTGCATAACAAAATTATATTATTTTTCATGAGAATTTGTGTGTCACCGGAAATATTTGTGATAATATTTTATTGTTTTTTGTCAAATATTTAGCTGATATACTGCGTATCCTTGTTGCATCTATTTCTAAAACTGATTACTAGTGTAGAAGATGTCTTCATCATAGTAATCATCACCAGCATTCACATATCAGCCTTTTCCAAAGTATATTTAGTCCGCTGTAAGACCTGTGTTGTGTTGTGTCTGATCATTACAAACCCGCTTTTGGGTAACAAGACACCCATTGATGAGCCTGGTTCGGAGTCGCGAAATATTGATTCTTTACTCACCATCAATGTAGGTAAATAAAAACATAAGTACATTGTCTTCTCTTTGCATCATCATACTCTTTACACTCTGACGTAGCAAACACCAGTGTTGCCATAATAACGGTATAAACAAAGCCAAGTATTTCATCGACCTGCTGTAGTGACGACATTTGTGTTTCGTATGGCGAATCTAAAATACTCCACTGACGATCTCCTGACGTCATATTATAAATAACTTTCGCTGTTGAGTTCGTCAGGCATTCAATGCAATCGAATACGAAAATCGAGAAGATTTGAATTAGGAACGATGTTTATTGGAGGCAAATTATTTTCAATTAAGTATTCGTTTAAAAAAAAAACATGACGAATTTAAAACTGTACTTTTTTTGATTGTTAATGGTTTCTGTTGACAAGTTCGATATTATATTGTTGGATAAAAAATACTCTTTCTCTCTAATCTTACTTTTAAATGGTTTTCATAAATTGCGATCTACTCTGTATATTACGTGTAAGAGTTTGTTTGTCTATGAAATAGAAAACAGGAATAGAAGCACTATCTCGTTTGTATGGCTGACCAGTTTTATTTGAAGTGAAGTGCTTGATTTTGCGTCAAATCAAAACGATACGTGTGTGCAGCTGATATGGTTGAGAGCATAAAAACTGGCACGATATCGACATGTTTTCTAAAGGAAATTGGAGAATTGGTAAACTTTATTTGCACTGTACTGTTTGATTTGATACATTGCATGGTAGATCGTATGGTTTTTTTTAGGGTACGCCATGTACGAGTAGACTGGGTTACTCATAGGTATATGTTTAGACATATTCGTCATTTTGGACGTCCAAACTAAGGGTTTTTGTTTTTAATAAAGCAGAAATGTTTAAATGAACACTGAAACAGGAAGCTTGAGAAGATTAATTTGGAGATTATTAATAAGAATTGATGATGATGATGATTGAGCACCACACCCAGCCAGGAGCAAGCCTGACCCGGACAAGCCGGATACACCAGGGGGCACGATTTTGTAAGAAAATCAATCAATCATATAATTTATTGTGGATAATAGGTAGGTACATAATACAGTCTGTCTGTGTACATAATACTGTATGTCTTATTGTATGCCCATTGGGCATACAATAAGACATGCTCTGGGATGGGAGAGGAAGCCTGACCACCGCAGCCAGTCGCGTGCAATCAGCCGACTATGCAGCCTAGAGTCAATATAGGAATAGCGGTAAAGACGGGTACAATCCATAGGTATGAGCATTGGAATTAACAAGAATTTTACAAATAATTAAATAAATAAATATCGCTGGACAAATAATTATAATTAAATAACCATTCATCATCATTTGCCTTGAGTCTGAGGTCCATGGATGGAATAAGAACTCAGACACCAGGTTCGGCACTGACCACACGATGCACTTTGTTGGGGTCAACTTCCAGTCTAATCGGATGCCGGTGAATACCAGTATTTTACATGGAGCGACTGCGTTTCTGATCGCCACAATCCAGTTAGTACTGGGTAGTATAATACCCTTAGTAAGACTGTTGTAAGACTCAGGCCACACTAACGACTGTCAAATATCTAGAAATGACAGCCAGGACTAAATGGCTCTTGTAGATTTCATTCGTACGCAGTACTTTTTGAAGTGAATACTTCTTGAGGCGCGTTGAGTACTTTTGGGTGAACAAAAATCATGGAACTCGCGTAACCATCGCCTAACGTTTCGTAGCACTCGTAGCCGATCCGCTACGGGGTAGGATCACTTAGGCGTGCGCGGGGCACAAGCCGTAGCATATATACAGGGTGTAAACCACCTCATCACAAAGCCGTTAACCAAGCATTCTGTACATCAAACTAAGTAACTTTACGCAAAAAATATTGCTGGGAAACACCTTTTGTTTTTGAGGTCATAAATCATGTTTTGTGGTAGATGTAACGCATTTAAAACATTGTGCTGATGGATGGATTGAATAGTACGGGGGTCGTGGAGGTGTTAAAAGTTAAAATCTTACAAAAAAACTTGTCAAAAAGTTGTAACTTTGACCCCCCATATCTCCGTAACTAGAAGGTTCCCAGGTATGATGTAGAACAACATTATCGCAATGATAGGGAGAACAAGTGCCTTTCGGCTTCGTGAAGAGGTGTTTTACACCCTTTATAGTACTATTTTCACTTCTATTGCTTTTCGTAACTATGTGATTATCAAATATTTTTACTGGGAGTAAAAATATTTGTTTTGGTTGACCCCAATTTGATCTGCCCTGTGTGAAGTGTTAATAAGTATGTCTGCAGTTGAATGCTCTCGCGAATTGATTCCATGGTGTTAAATATAAAATCGGTGTACGTCAATCACAATCTTTCTGTGAATCCGATCGCTTTTGGACGCCATTTTATCTGAATCGAACATTGATGCATTCGTTTGTGATATGATGTCAGCATAAAGTGCTTTTTTTATTCCCGGAATTTTATATCAATGCTGTCACGATAGTGTTTCATCTAGTTAATATTGGAGTATTTGATGAAATGAAATTTCGATGGAAAAAGCTACAGTCTCAGCAAACTGCATTTTCCTTTTATTTTGTTCATTTTTGCAACGACTATTTAGACTTATTTATTATAAGACTGAACGCCGTAAATGATTAAGATTTCTATGAAAAAATATTAACATATATTGTTTTTAATTATTTACTCTCGGAGATGCATTTCAGCTGCATCCGGTAAGACTAGAAGCCGACCCCATTAAGTTTGAAAAAAGGCAATTAAATGATGTTGACTCTCGGAGATGCATTTTTAGAATACCTGGATCACTTCATTTTATTAGGCTGGTGTAATAATATCAGTACGAGGGTTTAGAATAATCCTGACGACATTATCAAAAAATTACAAATAAATTTAGTCCGTCAGTTATACTCGTAGATTATTGAAAAATAATGGACACGTTTTTTTTTGTTTTTGTAAATCAATGAATATTGACAAATATAAAACGCACCAAAACCCGTTCGTGACGCCAGAACTAGCTTAAGGTGGATGGATGATCGAGTTCTTTGCCATTTTGTCGCTAGATGGCGACACATCCACAGTTTCGAACATTTTCAATTTTTACACCTAACATAGATATTTTTAATAGACAACTTTATTAAATGCGAAACCTAGGGCATTAACTTGATTTTTTTAGATAATCACTGTGCTTGTTAACTAGTATCATGCAAAGATTTCATCAAAATAAAGATTAGCCGCTTGAATATGCTCTTTACACACACATGCAAAGTAAATAGTAGTAACTTTCGACACCACTAGATGTCGTTTTATTCAAACATGGTTGGAAAGGACCAAATTATATAAAACATGAATGTCCTTACATTATAGCAAACAAATTTTAATTTATTTACTAAGCATAGGGTAAGTCAGGGAGAGACGCCTATACGGTATAGATGCCTACTGAATTTAAAAAATAAAATTAAAAAATTACGTGAATCGGAACGCATCCTTATTATGTCAATTTGACAGCTAATGTCAGTGTGAAAGTTTTGATACGGACAATAATTATTTTAAAATAGTATTTTGTTGTGAATTCCAAAAATAAGGTAAGTGTAGTTGATTAAATCGGTATAATATATTCTTTGAGTTAGTTTGCAGTATTTTTTTCCCCTAATTTTTCTCGTAAATAGTATTTTTTTGTTTTATAACCTAACATTGTGATCTTGTTTTGTTGGTAATCCACCTTTTTGTATTGAAAGTGCTTTCGGGTACGTTCAGAGTCGATAGGCATCTCTCCCTAATGATTGGGAGAGATGCCCAATGAAGTTTCAGGGTTAGATGCCTAGTAAATATTAATGATATTTTATCTTTTCAGATGCCAAATGAATACAAAAGAAAACCTTCTGGCTCTAATAGAGCTACGTGGAGTGAAGAAGACTTAGAAAAGGCCATTTCTCTAGTAAAAGATAAATCATTAAATTTTTTTCAAGCAAGTAAAGAATACAATATTCCTTACAGAACTCTTCGTCGTCGATTTCTCATAGGCAATACTAAAAAAGGACGACTTGGACCTGACTCTCTGTTTGGAAACAAAGAAAAAAAGATTGTTAATCATATTAAGAAGTTGCAAAGCCGTGGATTTGCACCTATTTTCACCAGAAAGAGACATAGAATACGAAATTCTTGGAGATATTTGTGTAGTGTGTGGGGAATATTATCACGCCACTAAAAAGAAATGCGACTGGTTACGGTGTGTTCAATGCGAAATGTGGTTTCATGAAGATTGCAGTGAAGATTCAGCGGAATGCCTAACGTGTAATGTCTGATTATGTTTTAATTATTTGTGGGCATCTATCCCTGGTATCTATAGGCAACTCACCCACATGCCTGGGAGAGATGCCTATTTTACATTATTTTTAAAAAATATTCTTGAATCAAAATATGTTACACAATAGTTCCAAATTTAATCTGAATGGCATAAATAAACAGTGATTCAAATAAACTATGTGTATTTCATTTAGTACCTTACATATATAATTAATAATGATTTTTTTTTAAACTATAGGCAACTCTCCCTGACTTACCCTACTATATACTACTAGAGGTTAAATTGTTATGTTCCAATCCATTCTATGCATACTTTTGTTTCTAGGCTCGATATCCGATACCTTTCACCATAACAGTATTATAATATCTGTGCCATAACAAATTATTCAGATAAATTATTGTGGGTAATAAAGGTACGTTGTACCTATATAGGTTGTTATGTGACTGAACCTAAATAGTACATAACGTGTAAATAAATTGTGATGTGTACTAAATAAATAAAAGATATTTTATTCAATTGTAAAGCTTTTTATTGTAAGTACCTTTACTATAAATTAATAATATTTTTCTATGGTTCATATTTTCATACAAATAATCGTTTTATTCACTCTCAGTTTCTGGTTGGATTCGAACCATCGACTCGTACCACCATACAAAGATAACATAGTTTTTTTAAATATTTTGATATTTACAATTATGATTCTGAATTTAGTATTAGAAAGAATTATGTACGTAGATTACAATTTATATAACATCACACGTAAGTGTATATAACGGCACATGTAAGTATCTTACACAACAACACACAAGTGGTTGCTAGCTAACCATATCATTTATGTTTCAAGAATACCTACTTATTATACAATTTTGAACTTCAATAAATATTCTTTTACAATTGAATTGTTAGACTGGTACCTAAATACATGAGTTGTTTCGGCTACCTGACTCTAAGTCAAGGTACCTGGGACAATCTCCCAATAGTAGACGGGCGCTCCTTGCGGAGTAGGCTGGTGACGCTCGCCTCCACGCACCCCTGAATGCGTAGGGGGGGGGGGGGGGGTACCGGCGACCTCGTAGACTACCACACCACGGAGACCTCGGGGGAAGAGGGGGCAGGCAGGAGCAGGGAATAAAACCCGGATTTTCTTCTAGCTGGTTATCCCTAGGTTTCGGCTTCTTGCTTGTTCTTGTTTCTTCCTCGATGGCTGGGCTGCGATTGACGATCGTTCGCCGTTGTTCTCGTCTTATATACGGCCCTGTCCGCCCATAACGAGAGCCGCGATTTTTAAGCCCAATTTCGCGTTTGTTTTTGCGAAAGCCGAAACCTTTGGAGCCCCATATTTTATTTATTTATTTAAAATAACCCTTACAATATATACATTTTTACATAGCTTATTATCTATATTACCTTATGAAACAACAATATTGCACCTTACATTAATTACAAAAAATATTCTAGAACAAAAACTATAAAAATTACGATGGACACAATTTTTGCTATCTAATTTTCCTTATATTTTCTGAACCACTGGGCCGATTTGCATAATTTTTGCATAAATATCGGTTTTAGACTAAGTTCAACCTTTCTACACTAATTAAAAAGTTCTAACTTAATAAACAAAAAATCACATTTTCAACTTACGTAATTATGAGACAAAAATTCTAATTTGCAATTTTCTATGTCTTATTGGAATTTAAAACTGGTATCATGGCATTTTTTCATAATTCTATGATGATTCTAACTAGATTCCGTTAAAATATTTACATATTTTCACCATCAATTTTCATAACAAGTTTTCAAAACAAACAAAACTAATTTCCTACTACGAGTAAAACGACTCACGATGCATTATTTGCACGTCCACTACTTGCACCCTGGTGTGGAGATATGGTCTCGTCGCCGACATGAGTGAAACATATCTACATAGAAAATTCTTATAAACTAACAAATAACACAAACTATACATCGCTACGTTCAAAAATAGCATAATAATAGTTTATAATGTTCTCACTGCTGAGACTCGGGCCTCCTCTCAACAGTGGTGATGAAATAATTTACACAAAGCAAAGTCGCTTGGGTTCGAACCATCGACTGGTACCACCAGACAAAGATAAGTAGGTAGGTACATAAAAAATATAATAACTAAATATCTTCTCTTCTACGCGCTACTTTTTGGTCTCGCTGCCGTCGCCGTGCAGTCTTAATCTTCTACTTGTCACTTTTTACTTCCATTTATATAATTTCCGTGCGATCTGAATCAAATGCTGGAAGAAGCAGTTTGCCCTGCAACAAATGAATTTACAGTTTTGTTAGACTATACTTACTGAACCCACACCTCAGAGACCTGAGGAATAAGTTAGGAAATGAGTAAGACATAATATATTTTTCATACCTTTTAATTCCTTGATGTCTAGACATTTGGCATTTTTTTCAACTCGTCTCAAAATAATTTCCGGCAGTACACATGTTTTAAAGAAAGTTACCAACTTCGGCATCATAGCATTGATAAATTCCTCATCCCGGTTAACTTCTATTACAGTCAATGGTTGGGTGACAGATATAAAGCAAATGAAATAACATTTATTCATTTTGGTAATTCGCAATTGACCCTGGACCTAGAATCAAAATAATAATAGCTGTTAAAAAGAAACAATCCAAGAAATCATCATCATCATCATCATCGGCCTATTAATGTTCCGACTGCTGGGACGGGCCTCCTCTCTATGAGAGGGAATGGGCTATACATATAACCACCACGCGGGCCCAGTGTGGATTGGTAGATGTCACATGTCTTCGAATTTATGGTTCTAGGACATGCCGGTTTCCTCACGATGTTTTCCTTCACTGTTTTGAGAGCAGCGGTGATGAAATAAATTACACAAAGTAATGCGCCTGCCTCGGTTCGAACCCACGACTTACTGAACGTAAGTCGGGGCCGCCACCACTGGGCCACCGCTGCTCTCTACTCAATGTTCTATTTCATATAAATTATATTCTAAACACAAACATAAAATAAAAAAAATAAAAATCTGGTTGTACCTGCCGTGTTAATATCTACTCGCTAATTACATTTCCTATGTGTTTCTCTTTCAGAATTTGTACGCAGAACATGATGTTTAATACGTAGTATTGAACATCCGCAATTTACACATAATTGTCGTTGGTGACCACTACTTGTGTTTTGTTCATTTTCTCGAATCCCTGAATTGTTGAGAGCCAACATCCAGCAAGAATGAGAGACCAAGCACTGGGCTGTAAACTGTAAATAAGACATATGCATATTTATTTTTGTTCAGTTTGTACGGATAATAGAAAAGATTATTTAAAAACTGCTAAACAGAACATTAGCTTACCACTAGCAGTCCATAGTCGAATTTCTGATAGTATTTCAACGGGTTTCAGAGGCCGTCTCCTGCGATGCATAATATCAAAGCCGCAATTGCCGCATCACATTGGTTCCTCAATCCTCATTCCTAGTAGGGCAACAAGATCGTGCGCAGGAGTGTTCATGCCTAGGTTGTCATATAAAGCCGGTTCAACGTTTAACAAAATAGCGCCAGGGTCATCGTCATGAGCAGATTGAGTGTCCAAGGGTAAAGCCGGGTCTTCAATAAAAGCGGTATAGGAGTCCATTATAACAAAATGAAAAAAACTTATCGAAAAGTAATCGAAACCACATTGAATGTTTTTATTTTCATTTCATTGTATGCATTTGTCATTATTGACAGTTGGTGTAGCCAGATAAAATGATTTGAAGGCCAAAATCAATGAGTGTTTTATTTGTTTTTAATATAATTAAAAGAAAATAAATATAACACCGTTTGAAAATCACTTGATTACAGATTTTTAAGAAAATTTAATCGTATTTTTATAAGTTTTCGAAATCGATTAGTATCTTTCCTGTAAGAATAATCACAGATATAATTAATGTGGCAACACCGAATCAGTGTCCAACTATAAAATGAACGATTCCCTTTAGAGTAGGTACATACCGGTATGTGATGTGATGACAATCAACGAGTGTTGCTAACGTTTGATTTTGTATTTCCTCTTCTAAATCTTATACTTTTTTAAAGTTTTAAGGGTAATTACTAAATATAATTCTACATCACCTTGAAAAGCATCCATTGTACATAAAAATAACACTTACCGTCAATAAAAAAACACTTCACTTTTCCATAAAAACTCTTTCACGGACGTTTGAATGGTTCTCAGTAGTAGAGTCGCCAAATATGCTAAACCTGAATGGTGCTTACTACTCAGTTAGCCGTTCAGACGAGCGAAATTTGAACTACAGCTACCATTTTGAGAACGACATTTTGCTGACAGTTAAAAACCCCGAAACATAAATAAACGATGTACAGCAGTCTCTGATTTACAAGTTGTAGGATGTTCTGATATTTAAAAAAACTGACCAAAAATACTGCCCTACGTTTCCCCTTTTTCTTGGTAAACTTCTTAAATGGCAAGACCAATTTATCTTGACGCACTTTGTGTGCTAATAATATTAAAATTTGCAATAGTTATGAAAAACCAAAGTGGTTTGTCTGTGTACCTATTCACTTATCTTGCTGGTTTCACATGAATTAAATATGATTCAATCAATAGATGTAAGATGAAGATGAAAATGATGATGTAGATGTAATCTTTTTACTTACATACAGTAGAAAGATTTTTAAATCCTTAGGTACCTACTTTAAATTAAAAGTAGATAATACAATAATTACATTAGTATTGTATCTGTGTGAACCAAAGGCACGTCGCAGATATTTTTTTTCACTTTCTGGCATTCTCTCTCATCTCCAAATAAAAATCATTTTATCAATCATAAAATGTAAAATTAGCGGGCAAACCCGCGCGCTAGCGCAAACTTGCTATAAACACAATTTTGATTCGCAAGATGTCAAGACAATTATAACGCATGGGCTGAGAATGGAAGAATGGCAACAATGCGGGTCTGAGTAACGGCAACGTCGCGTTCGTCGTCAATCGGTACCTAATAAATAACCTTGGCGCTTGTTCGAATTTTCGGACAGCGCCATCTATAAATAATAAATGTTTACCGAACGTAAACTCGTATTACAACAGTTACGAACTTTTTCTCGTGGTTCTAAATATTTCTGTCAGATGGCGCGATTCAGTACACTCACACATGTAAAGATTTTTCGTTTTTTATTGGGTCAAATTCTCCTAGAAATACTGTTTTTTTAATAAAATTTGGGCGATTTGCGACCATAATACATTATAAAGTACCATTATACTTGCTTTTATTCTGCAGAAACCGTTTATTTACGGAGATTACAGAGCTTGGAAAATGTATGGCGAGGTCTGTCTAGGCAATCACCTTAAAAGGATCGAATCTTCGTCAATTTTGATTTACGTAAAAAAGGAAAAAATACGGGTCAAATATTTTTTTTATACTCTACCTGACGGCCTAATTAGGTTTGTTTTGTCGTCTACTCTATTTATTTTATTGCACAGTAAGAATTGCTTTTTTCCGTCAAGGCTTACAGACGGAATTGAACCTTAATCTCTACTTTCAGAGTCTAAGCACGTAAACAAGCGGACAGTTACATTAGTCATATTGTAATTAACTTTCGCGCATACGTGTGACTGGCATTAATTGATCGTCTGCAACCAATCACAGGTGTCTTTAGTCACAATTAAAACGTGTCTGAGTGACTTACTGAGTGACGTCATGCTATGAATGAGGGGCTTATCAGGGCGTTTCATCTTTTGATTGTGTGTGGAATATAAAGGTGATGGATTTGGACTGCTGGTTTAAGGCGGAGGTTTCTTGAAAACGGTCCAAAAGGCGGTTTTTAAAAGCAGTGTATCTCTAAAACTGTAAATAATTTCGACAAATAAAAAAAAAATGTATTTTGAAGTCCTTTTTGCATACACTGATGGAACTCAAAACATAATTTGACAAACTTTAATGCACCAAAAAATCTTCAAACATACCTCTTAATTTTCTTTCAAAGCAGTTTAGCCATTTATTGACAATGATTTATAATTAAAAATATAACATAAAATTTCAAATGCTAAACTACATCTACTGATGGATTAATTATTATTAAATAGTTAAGTTCTAGTTTTAAATCGATCGAAAATACTCATTTCGCACTATTCGGCCCGCAGTGACTGAAGTAACAACCACTTTGTAGTGCAAGCTAATTAGAACTTTATTCTAACAGTATTTCAAACGAAGTTAGAACCACCACAAATAGAGTTGCTTATTTAGCTGATGTCGTCGCCTTAAGGCTGTGGTGTCTGCTAAATTAGCAACTCTATTTGTGGTAATCTGCCCAGCAGATGCGCCATGCCATCTATTTTGTTATTAAGGTAATAACAAAATAGATGGCATGGCGCATCTGCTGGGCAGATTTCTTTAAAAAAACAGTAATAAACTAGTGGTAAAGACCGTCGTACTGACAAGTCATACGTCCCAAGTTCGAACCAAAGACGCACACCTCTACGTCTTTTTACGAATTAATGTGCATAATGTCTGAATATCCCTTGCTTCGGTGAAGACAAACATCGTGAGGAAACCAGCATGCCTGAGAGATATTTCTCGACGGCATTTGAAGCCAAGTCAGCGGCCCACGGGCGGCATAAAAACTCTGACAGCAATTTAGACATTAACACACAAGTTTAAACGGTGAAGGAAAACATCGTGAGGAAACCGGCATGTCCTAGAACGAAAAATTCGAAGACATGTGACATCTACCAATCCGCACTGGGCCCGCTTGGTAGATTATAGTCCATTCCCTCTCATTGAGAGGAGGCCGTGTCCCAGCAGTGGGAACATTATAGGCTGATGATGATGATGATGATGATGACACAAGTTTACAAGCTTTAAAAAGAAATACTTAATGTTGGTGAGAACCGCATCCGTTGCGCAGTTTTCGTTGTTCGTTTCAAACAAAAACGAAAACCCTAAATGATAACAAACATGAATTTACATACTTTCGAGTTGGTTAAGATTATGTTAATTTTAAGCCATGTGATATAAATTAATATTATTTTAAGCCGCAGATATTTACTCTAGTTTAATCCTAACTCTTCGCTACATCGGAGTACAGTTCCGATGCATCGCGTCAACGGGAACACCGCTTATCTCGTATGTACACTCGCGCACATCACATTCTTCTATAGAAATACGTTTACTACGATACTGTTTTAAAGCCTCCTTTATTGTTCGACTGTTAATGTAGGAGTATATATCTGTATATATTTTAATATAAACATAATATTATGACTGACGCCTGAAATACTAGAAGGGATTGGTACCTAATAGTACCTACACCCACAGTTTATTGTTTCGTTCAAGTTCTTTTGTAATAGGGAGCGAACTTATTGCATTAATCATCATCTCATCAGCTGCCTAGCCTTTTCCCAACTATATTGGGGTCGGCTTCCAGTCTAACCGGATGCAGTTGAATACCAGTATTTTAGATGGAGTGACTGCCTATCTGACCTCTACAACCCAATCCATACTGGGTAATACGATACCACTTGTTTCACTGGTTGTCAGACTTTTTGGGCCACTGACTACCTGTAACGATAAATGACAGTCGGGATCAACAGCTTAACGTGCTTTCCGAGGCACGGAGTAAACTCGGTATGATGGGTGCTCACGTTTCCACAGACTAACCTAGGCAAGTTCGGCATAACCTACAGATCGATCAAAGCGGCTGTTATTATTTAGACACGAGCTCCTCTAACTCGCTCCTCAATTTATTGCTATCAAACGGGCATAAATCTAGATTCCATGACAGGTTTTGCGAAATTTCTGATAGAAAAACTAACCACGGAGTGGATATCGGTAATTGTCCCACGAGATCTTATTACCGGTATAAAACGTCTCATCCTGTGTTAATCCAGGTTATAAACTTTCCGTGTGCCAAATTTCATCCAAATCCGTTCAGTAGTTTTTGCGAGAGAATTAGAACACACATCCACTTTCGTATTTATAATGGTAGAAAGATTTTTTGACCTGCCAGTGTCAATTAGTGATAATTTAATTTAGCTTTCGAAACATAAACGTTATAATACTCTGGAGACCAACACAGTTACAAAAAATATGATAATCAACAATCAGAAGCAACATTAACCTGTAGCCCAACCTATAGTTTGACTATCAAGTCCTCGCGAGACCTTCTGGACATTACAAACATTATAACGAAGCTCCATTAAAGTAATTAATATTTCCAAAGTAACCTTTGTCAGCCATTATGACATAGGGTTAAATCGCCATTTTGTTTCTGACCCAAACAAATTCTGTTCAGTTTCCCTCTTTATTTTACTAATGTAAGGTCGATATTTCCTTGATCTGTTTATGACAAATCGGTGGATAGGTTTTCCCGCGGGTGTATGAGTTTTATATACTGGAATTAAATGCTCTGGGAGTGGTTATTGTCACTTTTGGGGTTTTCTGATATCAAAATCATAACAATACAATTCAGTCTTGCCACAAAAAGACAATTTTCTTCTCTTAATCGTATCTTGGTAGCCTAGTTTCTTATTTTTGTTCATCTTAATCGTATCTTGGTAGCCTAGTTTCTTATTTTTGTTCATCTTAATCGTATCTTGGTAGCCTTGTTTCTTATTTTTGTTCATCTTAATCGTATATTGGTAGCCTAGTTTCTTATTTTTGTTCATCTTTATCGTATCTTGGTAGCCTAGTTTCTTATTTTTGTTCATCTTAATCGTATCTTGGTAGCCTAATTTCTTATTTTTGTTCATCTCAATCGGATCTTGGTAGCCTAGTTTCTTATTTTTGAAGAGAAAACTTCTTTAGGCGCTTTGATCACTTTTGGGTGATCAAAAATCATGAAACTCACGTGATCGTCACCTAACGCTTCGTAGCACTCGTAGCCGATCCGCTACGGCGTAGCACCACTTTGGCGTGCACAGGGCACAATCCGTAGCAGATATAAATGACTTAGTTTTCAGTTCTATCGGCAGACTGCCATGTTTTTTTTTCTTTATAATTATCTCATTGTTGTTTTATTCTTGCATTTACAGCTAAACCACAAATAACTTGAACGATCCAACATTGCCAGCAAAGAAGACCGGCAGGGCTCCATGCTATCTGGGTTTTAGCGTAAATACTCCAGGTTTCAGAATTCGAGTGACACCACCAATGCTATTATTCTTTCGACGTCAACATTGCTAGTCGGTATGCTGGAACACCAGAACTACACACTACACTAGAACTTTTTCCTACGACTTCGTTCTATGATCCATGGTTGCTAGAATAATTTTATCTTTTAATTCCGTGTATAAAATCCTATGATGCCTGTTAGAAATATTTTTTTATGGAAATAAGAGATAGTTAGAATTTTATTAAAGTCAGCTGTCCTTAAAGCTTTCAAATTAGACTTTTATTTTGCCGACTTTAATTTTTTTTAATTAGAATTCTTTTTGATATTAGTCAGCTTTTGTCTCAAAGCTTACTTTGGAACATTTTCTAAATTGGACAAGAATTAGAGTATCTACTTGGTGGCCTAAAAAATACTTGAATATTACAATATTCAAATATTTCTACAACTCTACAGAGTTGTAGACGTATTTATATATATTCCATAAACTTGTACAGAGACAACCAAACAATTCGATTTAGTAGATATTTTTAGTACTTAACTATCATTATTGTTGTCACGGTGTACGTATTATGGTACTATTATTACTTAATGTAACAAATCTAAAATCATGCCTGTAAAGCCGGTTATGTAGAGCAGTATCCTAAGGCCTCAATTCCTCTCGCACTGACGGTCGGTTGCGGTCGGTCAGTCACGTCAGCGCGAACAAAATACAGTTGTCGGTCGCCGCTGACGTGAGCGTCGTAATGTGGTGCTATATAGAACACAATGTATACCTGTACGCGACCGACCCTACGTGACCGGCAGCGCGACAAGAATTTAGGCCTAATAGTATACCAACATTTCGATGGATAAATCTCATGTTACAGGCATGTCTTAAGCGATTCAAATATTGAAGTATTATTTTACAGCACCATCATAAATTAATTAATAAATTTATATTACGTTTGGACCGTCTAATGTCTTCCTAGAGACTTGACCCACTGAGCGGTAACGGCAGCAACCCTTAGGTAAAACATAGATAAACGCTTAAATAACTTATGCATACCTATTTGTCCCTATTCTAAAGGGATTAAATTTAACGGCGTAACCCAATTGGGTCTTCAATTTACGAAGTTATTTCAGTTCCCCTAATATTTTCAATGAAATTCTGTCCTTCTGTTTTTGATTTGATTTAATTATTTCCAAACCGGGTTTGATAATTTATTGTTTGGATTGGATTGTAATGTAAGTGTACCTACCATTGAGGAAAACGCTGAAATTATTGTTTTTGAAGTGAACATTTCGTTCACACTAGGTGAACAAAAATCATCGAACTCGCGTGACCGCTACCTAACGCTTCGTAGCACTCGTAGGCGATCCGCTACGGCGTAGCACCACTTTCTTGCCACTTGCTACGGCGTAGCATCTTCAGGGTGATCAAAAATCAATGGATTCGCGTGATCGTCACCTAACGCTTCGTAGCACTCGTAGCCGATCCGCTACGGCGTAGCACCATTAAGGCGTGCGCAGGGCACAACCCGTAGCAGATATAGATTATTTAGTTTTCACTTCTGCGGTCCCCAAAGACTGACCCCAATGACTAAAATGATAGGTAGGTATATAAGTTTTGAGTTTTGGCTTGAGCAATTGTTTAGCTTATGACGACCCGCTTGTAGAAGACTTGTAGGTAGTTGCTTAGCGTAAGATTTTATGAGTAGTCAGATCTTTTCGTATTGCTTTATTATTTATTTATTAATTTATTAAAACTTTATGCACAATTAAAACTGTACAATGGCGGACTTAATGCCTTAGACATTTTCTACCAGTCTACCTTAGGGTGATGCAGAGATAATATACAGTAGGTGCAATAACCGAAAAAAATACAAGACATTATTTATAACTAAAATACATAAGAATACAATTAATACATACATACACATAGCAAAATATATAAAGTCAAGAGAGATAAACCAGAAAAACTACAAAAACTTAGTTTTAAGACGAATCTGCCAACTTCTTGCTTACGTTTTGTTACGTGTTTGTTGGCCTAGAACTTGGGCACTTCCACGGTGTCACCGATGACAGCGCAGATATAACGTTGACTGCATGTTTCCGAGCGTGAAAGGCAGGTATAACATGTGGTATGTGCCGTATATGATATCATCATCATCATCATTTCCACCGAAAGACGTCCACTGCTGGACATAGGCATTATATGATATACCTACCCTGTACACACCGGGACTTACAGCTTAATACGGCCGTTACTCCAAGTGCGTACGATGTGACTACGTTTGAGACAATTGAGCCTGGATCAGTGCCTACAGCCCAAGCAACGCCAAACCTAGCCCTACAGTAACTACCTAGTATCCTAGTTATCCTAGCCCTATAGTAATTACCTACCTAGCACCCTAATAAAAGTTATCCTAACGCCCTAGCCTACCATACAAACCACACCAAACGTAGGTTACGTTGGTTATGCGAGAGGGAAGTCTGTCACAAGGAGACCTACGGTAACAGACGGAGTTTGGGTAGGAAGAGGGTTTTGTGTACGTCGTGCAATGTACACAGGAAATGGTTTTCTCACTGCCGATCCCACAGACTCATAGGATCGATGATGGCTAAAGGTGTCTTGGCCACAGTAAGAGGAAGTAAGGAGATGAATCACACTCGACTCCAGCTTGATGACTAATTTATTACAATAATTAACTTAATTATATACAATTTTTATGGTAAATACACATTGATGCCTATTTGCATGTGTGTCGTGTGTGTATCGAGCCGATGAAGCAAAGATCTCAGTAGGCCACCTCTGAGTGCTGACGGTGTGCTGGTGTTGCCGGCGCGTGGACCGTATGTATGTCGCTCTTAATGCTGACGCTGTGATGCTGTTGTTGGCCCGTGTATCGATAGTATGTTCATGGTTGAACATTCTGGCGCCTCTCAGGACCTATGCTCCAGTTGGTATAATTCAATCGTTTCATGTTGATGTGGTAAACTGTACATAGGTCCCGTTGTGGTAGTTGGTTGGCCTGTTGTTATTCTCGTAGTAGTCTTTTTGGCGGCAAACGAGTTTGATTCTCTTGCTGGTTGGTTCGCTGGCTCGGGACTTGTCCTTCTGGTCTTGCGCTGCACCGTGGCTCCAATCCACCTCAGTATTGCTGGGCCGTAGCAAACTAAAAACAAAAAGATTAAAAACATAATTAGACACGATATCGCACTAGTTAGGTATGCGTGAGAACTGATTTGATTCCAAATAGTACTATCTAACTCGGTTTGTAACGCTTTTTCTTGATCTACTAGATTCTGAAAAATCTCCTTTGAGTGATCTACGACTTCTTCTTCTTTGGTAATGTTTAGTATGGATTTAGTCACCATGTGCGCTACTATGGGAAAGTCTATTTGTTTTGAGTAAGATGTTACAATCGGTACTGAAACAATTCTTTTGGCAGTTAATATGTTGTTAGTTGTTTTGATAATGCAGTTATCTGCGATTCTTATTACGCCAACATTTTGAAGCTCGAATTCTTCTCTTTGTCCATCACAAAGTATTGACGTCGTAACCCGATCTCTTACAATGAATAGCCAAGTGTTTGGCATGTAAAGTTGTTTCCATATTATTTTATTAGATAAATGATATGTTTTAGTAGGACATTTCGTATGTGTCTGGTTTTTGAATAGTTGATTTACAATGCAATTTTCTTTTAATTGCATGTTTTTCACGGCCCCAGGAAAGCAAATAAAATGGTTGGTCCATTCTAAACATCGTTTGAACTCATCATAGTTCAAGTCAAAATACATTTCGTTGTTGTAATCTAACCCTATGTATGCTTTAGGTACTTCTATACTTTGGGCAGACTTGTCAGAGTTTATCTTTGGGACTGGTGTAACATACATTAAAGTGTATTTAGTTATCTCTTGTATAGGAAAATAGGCGTATACTTTGATATGAGTCTTGTTCTCATATATCTTGGTGTCTAGTAACTGTTGTTGAACAATTCTTAGTTTAGATGGTAATTTTTTGTTTGCTGATGATATCAAGTCAGTGACGTTCTTTGGTGTTAAAACACTATATACTGTCGCCTTGGTTAAGTATATCTCTAATAGCCCGTTGTAATGATCCATGATTTCTTCCATGTAATTATATGCTAATTGGTAAGTCTGCATAATACGTATGTTTACACTGTTGTGGTCGACGTCACTGAACCAATGGTTGTTACTCTCGATGTAACCTATGACTTGGTTTAATTTAGTTTGAAATCCTATAAGTTTCTGTTTTATTCTTTCTTCAGTTTTGTTTACTTGTGAGATTGTTGATATCATGAATTTGGTTTGATGGTTGGCAGCTTCAATTAATTTTTTTTGGTTTAAATTTAATGTGTCTATATCTCGGTATACCTCATCATTCACTCCGAAGACAGCAGTTAATAACTCTCCCCATATTCCCCTTTTCTTCCTAATCTGGTTCACTGTTGTTAAGTATTCTTTAGTTCGCTCAAATTTTGATGCTTCTTCTAACAAATGGTGTTGTAATTGTTTGCAAAATCCAGAAGTTGTTATTTGTTCTGCATTTGTACATAGTTGACTGAATTGTGACGTCATTGTTTTTATTTTGACAAGGTCTTGCTCTAGGTGTTGTTTTTCATAATTTATTTCTATCCTAAATATTCCTCTGTCAATGCTTGCTGTTCCTATTTTTTCGACATAAAATCCAGGTGGTACCGTTTTTACAGAGTATGTCGTTGTAGTCGATTTTGCTGAACCCAATATTTGTAACATGATGAATAGCAACGTGAACCATTTAGATATTTTATTACATCGTTTGGGTTGATTAGTTTTGTTTTTTCTTAGGATTGTAACGGTATTTGTTTGTATCGACTGCTTTGTTTCATTACTACTACTACACGTCTTTGTTTCAACTGGCAATGGTATTAATGTATGAATTGATCGTTTTTGAGTTGTTCCTGACGATTTTTGAAGTGTCACTACTCGGGATAAGTCGTCGTTACCCGTATGTATTTCTTTTATTTTTGCAAGTGGCCATTTGCTGGGAGAAACTTTTTCATCTTTTATAATTACTAGAGTTCCAACCGACAAGTTTTCTTGATTAGTTTTCCATTTGTACCTTTGTTGAAGTTGGTGTAAATAATCTTTAGTCCAGCTTTCCCAGAAATCTTTTTTCATTTTTTGGATCTGTTTCCATCTGTTTATGTGATCTGTATTAGTTTCCGATAGTGGGTCTGGTACCCCTACCGCTTCTCTTCCTATTAGAAAATGACTTGGTGTTAACACGATATTATCGTTTATATCTTCACTTAGTGCACATAATGGTCTTGAGTTTAAACATGCTTCAGTTTGGTGTAAGAACGTGCTCATTTCTTCGTAAGTTAGTGTCTGCTCTCCTATCACTCTACGTAAATGGTGTTTCATAGATTTTACTCCTGCTTCCCAAATCCCTCCGAAGTGGGGAGATGATGGCGGAATAAAGTGCCATTGTGTTCCAATATTAGTCAATGTGTTTTGAAAGTCGTCAGACTGGGTTATGTCTAACATTTCTTTATACAAGTAATTGGCAGTGCCTACGAAGTTCGTCGCGTTATCACTATACATGTGTGATACTGGTCCTCTGCGTGCCATAAACCTCCGTAGTGCTGCTATAAACGTTTCTGCTGATAAGTCGCCTACCAGCTCCAAATGTACTGCTTTCGTGGATAAGCAAACAAATATCGCAATGTAGCCTTTGTAAGATTTATGACCCCTTCCTTTCATTGTTCTCACTGATATTGGTCCAGCATAATCCACGCCTGTGTGACTGAATGGGTACGATTCCGTCACTCTTGGTTTTGGTAATGAGCCCATTTTTTGTGAGGCGGTGGATGATCTGTATCTAGTACACTTTACACATTTTCTAATGCTACTTTTCACTGCTCGCTTTCCTCCAAGTATCCAATATTTCTGTCTTATATACGCCAAGGTCATACTATTACCTCCATGTAATGTGGTTAAATGAGCATCACGAATTATGATTAATGTTACATGATGGTCATGAGATAACAGAATTGGGTGTTTTTGATCGTACGGTAGACTGGAGTTTTGAAGTCTTCCTCCCACTCGCAGTAAGCCCTCATTATCAATAAACGGATCTAGGCATGACAACCTGTTTCCTTTCTTCAATGATTGTCCGGCTTTAATTGATTTGTACTCCTCAGCAAATACTTCTTGTTGCACTAAGCGGAGGAGTTTTTTAGTTGTTGAATTAATTTCCTTACAACTTAATGGTTTTTTGTATTCTTGTTTATTCACGAATCTGTAGCAATATGATAGCACTCGTATCATCCTTTTGAAGCTTGAAAATCTTATCCAGATTTCGTTTTTTGGTATAATAGTTATATGATAACATCGTTTAATCTCCTCACATATCTCTGGTATAGTTTTCGTACTAGGCATGTTATCACTTTTTAACCACTCTGGTCCATTCCACCATTGTGATAGGTTTTGTAATTTATTTGGTGCAATGCCTCTTGTAATTAGGTCAGCTGGATTTTGTAATGTATTTACATAACTCCATTTTGCTTCTGGTAATGTTCTTTGTATTTCAGATACCCTATTAGCTACGAACGTCTTCCATCGCTCAGCTTCACCCTTGATCCAACCGAGAGTAATCATGGAGTCCGTCCAACAATAAATATTCGCGATTTGCATTTCCATTCCAGTAATCACTTTTTCCATGAGTTGGGTTAATAATAGTGCTGCACATAACTCCAACTTTGGTAATGTAGTTTTCTGCTTTTTTGGCGCTACCTTCGACTTAGCTTGCAACAGGGTTACGTTAACTGTGTTGTTATTTTGTATTCGACAGTATATCACTGCACCGTACGCTTTTTCCGAAGCATCACTGAACCCATGCAGCTCGACCCTCGATTTATTTGAAAAATGACACCATCTTGGGATGGAAATCTTCTCAATAGTCTTAAGTTGTTTTTGTAATTCAATCCACCTTGTTTTAATAGTTTCCTCTACGGGCTGATCCCACTCTGTGCCATTTGTCCAAAGTTCCTGAATCATGAGTTTCATGTTTATGACGACAGGTGCTAACCAACCCAGAGGATCAAATATCTTAGCGATTTCCGATAAAATAAATCGTTTTGTTGGTTTTTCATTTTCATTAATAGTAATCTGAAACCAGAAACTATCCTCTAACGGTGACCATAATACCCCTAAGGATTTTCTAGTTTCATCTAGCGGTATTTTCGTCACTTTGTCGTCTTTGTCTTCGTTCGGTATATTTTCTAACAATTCAGCACTGTTAGACGACCATTTGCGTAGTTTGAATCCGCCTTTTCGTAGCATATTTATTAAATTTTCTTGCAATTTTTTTGCTGCCTCAACATTCGTATCTCCTGACAAAATATCGTCCACGTAGAAGTCCTGGAGAGTTCTTTGGCTGGCTATTGGGTAGTTTGCTTCTTCATCTGCAGCTAGTTGTTGTAGCGTCTTAATAGCTAAGTATGGGGCAGCTGCAGTTCCATACGTAACAGTAGTTAATTCGTATTCGTCGATCATATGTTTCGGTGAATTCCTCCATAGTATTCGTTGGTAGGTGTAGTCTTCTTTGTTAATATTTATGTATCGGTACATTTTTTCGATGTCCGCCATAAATGCTATCTTGTGTTTACGCCAACGTAACAGTATAACTGCTAATTCTTGCTGTAGTCTTGGTCCCGTAAACATATTATCGTTTAGACTTATGTTAGTACTTGACTTGCTCGACGCATCAAATACTACTCGTAGCTTAGTAGTTAGTGAATCTTCTCTAATAACTGGTTGATGTGGTATATAATATTTTCCGTGGTAATAGTCAGTACTAGATACTTTCCTCATGTGGCCCATTTCTAAGTACTCATTGAGAAAGTCTTGGTATTTTTTCCGTAAGTTTTCATCCTTGTCGAACTTCCGTTCTAATTGTAATAGTCTTGCAATAGCTTTTTTGCGCGAGTTCCCATACTCTACGCTTTGGTTCTTGAATGGAAGTTTCACTGTGTATGTCCCATCTGGATTTCTTATAGTCGTTTTTTGGTAATAGTTTTCACAAGCCTGATCCTCGTTAGTTACTTGGTATTCTTCTGGAATTTCTTCTAATTCCCAAAACTTGTTTAGTTGCTGAACTTCTGTAGTCCGTGTCATCATACTGATAACTGTATTAGTATTGGTCGTATCGCCACAAATGCCGGATAAAATCCACCCAAATTCGGTATTTTGAGCAATGATTCCGTCTTGCATCTTGTGTAATCCGTTTAGTAGTAAGTTGCTATATTCTTGAGCCCCCAATATTATATCTATTGGGCCTCTTTTGTAGTATGTAGGATCGGCAAATAGTTTGTTTTGTAAACAATCCGATTTTAGTTCTGGTACATTTTTCTCTGGTAAACAGCCAGTTAGTTTTGGTAGTATTATAAGTGTGACTGGTAACCTATATTCGCTCGGAAATCTTGGCTGTAGCGTGACATTGACAGAGTTTTTCGATGTTTTAGGTTTTCCGTCAGCAATCCCAATCACTTCAGTATGTATCTTAATGCGCGGGTATGCCAATAGTTGGGCAACTTCTTCTGTACAAAATGATGCCTCAGAACCTTGATCACATAAAACCCTTAGTAAATGCGATGTCCCGTCAGACGAGTGAGCTTTTATTAAGGCCGTCGCTAGTAGTGTGGTTTTTGGTATATTCGTTTTGTTAATAGTAGACATATTAGACACAGTCTTTTTCATGGATTTACTTGTAGACGGGGTCGACAAATCTTCCTTGTTTGGCTCACTTTTTGCGTGCCTTGCATTAGCATTATTGTTATGATGATGTAAATAGGAATGATGACCTCTTTTTCCACAGTATCCACAACTTTTCTCACTGTGACATTTTACCGACGTTTCATGAGTCAAACAGTTTTTGCACTTCTGTTTTTCGTTTACGATATTATTGCGTTCTTGTACTGATAGCGTTTTAAAACCAGCACATTGGTAAATGCTGTGTTCGCGACTTTGGCAAAACCAGCATACACGTTGATCTACTTGTTTGGTAGTTGAATTTGATGACTCATGGCGCGATCTGTGAGTAAACGCTTCTTCCCTCAGAGTGCTTGAAGTTTCCAGACACTTAAACCTTTTTTCTAAGAATTGCATCATTGCCGAAAATTCTTGTACTTTATTAGGCTCTATTAGTTGATGTTCGTATTTTTCATCAGTTTCTGAGTCCCATATTCTACTAAGTATTCTTGTCAAAACAGGGTCCCAAGTTGAAATGTCGATGTTTTGACTCTTTAGCGCTTCTAGGTTTTCGTTGAACGTATCATGGAGATTTTTTAAGTTTGCGGCATTACTTCTCTTTATTTTCGACATACTTAGAATATTATCAATATGCTTAGTAATGATTAGTCTTTCATTTTTGTATCGTCTTGTCAACAAATTCCATGCAATTATGTAATTTGCGTCACACACTGTTAAATGCTTGATCAGCTTAGCGGCGTCACCTCGAACATGTGTTTTTAAATACTGCATTTTTTCTGTGTCACTCAACGATTTATCTTCGTGTATTATTTTCAAGAATAAGTCATAAAAGGAATTCCATGACTCATAACTTCCACTGAATGTTGGAATTATTATTTGTGGTAACTTAACCGACGTTTTATGATTGTTGTGTGTCGATTTTTGACCTATCATCCCGAATAATTTTTCCATCACAAGGTCGAATTCCGTTTGCGTTCTCTCGAACATATTCTCTTGAAAATAGCTGTGTTCCAACGTACTATCTTCCATTAGAATGAGTACATGTGTTTCTTCTATTTCTTGCCATTGTTTTTGCAAAGTAGTCATTACAGATTCTAAGTACCAACTTGTTTTCTCTTCAGTAATTAATTGAGTCGCCGACTGTAACTTTTTCTGAATCTGATTAATTCGAAATAGTTGAATAAATAGTTTAAGTGAGCTAATGCCTCGTTCCTCCTCGGGTTGTAAATCTTCTGGCTCATATAGTTGGTTTACTACCTGTAGTCTTTTCTCACACTTTGACAGGTATTCAATAGCCTGCGTATACAGTGTTTTGATCGACCCAAAGTAGTTGGTAGTGATGTATTTGTGATCACACAACACATCTTGGTCTTGTAGTCGTGAATGGTTTTTGGACGTTCTAGTAAATACTTCCGTGAGTCGAGTTTTTCTCTCCGTGATATATTTTTGAGTCTTTCTTGATGCTGTGTCTTTCTTGATATTGGTGAATATTTGTCTTAGTTCATTGTAATCTGCTTCTTGGCTTCTTACAGCTTCGTTTATCTCTTGTACGTCCATTTTTAGTGCCTCTATACGTTACTCAGCCAATATTAGTGCGGGATAAAAAGAAGAACGTTTTATATTTATTTAATTTTATGTATATAAACGTTACTATGTTAAAGTACCGATTAAACAAACTCCCTGGTTTCCTAAAATCGCTCGAAGGACCAAAATGTACACACCGGGACTTACAGCTTAATACGGCCGTTACTCCAAGTGCGTACGATGTGACTACGTTTGAGACAATTGAGCCTGGATCAGTGCCTACAGCCCAAGCAACGCCAAACCTAGCCCTACAGTAACTACCTAGTATCCTAGTTATCCTAGCCCTATAGTAATTACCTACCTAGCACCCTAATAAAAGTTATCCTAACGCCCTAGCCTACCATACAAACCACACCAAACGTAGGTTACGTTGGTTATGCGAGAGGGAAGTCTGTCACAAGGAGACCTACGGTAACAGACGGAGTTTGGGTAGGAAGAGGGTTTTGTGTACGTCGTGCAATGTACACAGGAAATGGTTTTCTCACTGCCGATCCCACAGACTCATAGGATCGATGATGGCTAAAGGTGTCTTGGCCACAGTAAGAGGAAGTAAGGAGATGAATCACACTCGACTCCAGCTTGATGACTAATTTATTACAATAATTAACTTAATTATATACAATTTTTATGGTAAATACACATTGATGCCTATTTGCATGTGTGTCGTGTGTGTATCGAGCCGATGAAGCAAAGATCTCAGTAGGCCACCTCTGAGTGCTGACGGTGTGCTGGTGTTGCCGGCGCGTGGACCGTATGTATGTCGCTCTTAATGCTGACGCTGTGATGCTGTTGTTGGCCCGTGTATCGATAGTATGTTCATGGTTGAACATACCCATTATACACCCCTTCTGTCTTCGAACCCAAGACACTCACCCCTGACTTGTCGGATTCATGGGCGTATTGTATAATTATCAATGGCTTTGGTGAATGAAATTAGCGGGAGGAAACTAAACATGCCTGAGAGATATTTCTCGACGGTATGTTGAGCCACGTCAGAAGCCCATGGGCGGCAAAACTCTGACACCAGGCCCCTTATTCACAACCATTCGACTCGCTTCCGATTCGGAAAGTCGTATGTCTATCTCGGTCGTTTTCGTAATGCCAGAAGACGTCAGATATACGACTTTCCGAATCGGAAGCGAGTCGAATGGTTGTGAATAAGGGGCCAGGTGAGCCACTAACCACATGATAAAGAAGAAGCAGAACAGACCGCTATCCCAATACTCATTAATTGTCGAACCCAGCACTTAAATAACTTACCAAAAAGTACTTATGAACATAACAGATCCCAAATTACCTCATTAAACCACCTGCCTCACTGTGATGCTATAAAATTAACAGCTAAAACCTTCGGCCTAACGATGTTCTCACTAAAACGAATTATTTTCAAATAATGGCCTCAAGGGAGCACGGAGCATCGAAGACAGCTCTTTCCCCCTATTTCTTGTGGTAACAAATGCTCTATAGCTGTTCGTTATTAATAGAGGTGTGCTGGCTCGAACTAATGAAGTTGTCTGGTCAATCGAGATGTATTGACAATCGAGTCGATGTCTTACTTAATTGGTTGCGGTTGATAGTGCTTGGGAAATTGAATGCTGTTTGTTTGGTAATAAAGTTGATAATTCGACAAGGAGCTCGATGCTAAATTAAGATCT
The DNA here is from genome assembly GCA_916618015.1 of Xestia c-nigrum. Lineage (NCBI taxonomy): Eukaryota > Metazoa > Arthropoda > Insecta > Lepidoptera > Noctuidae > Xestia > Xestia c-nigrum. Next base: position 8,562,900 of record OU745259.1, on the reverse strand, counting down.
TTTTGTGAATCCACGCTTGCCTAGATTTGTCTTTGGATGGACCATTACACTGCGAGTTTTCTCCGCACCTCGTGTGGTTCCGGCTTCCATTATGCACATCTTCTACAGTCGTTACAAGTAGTCAGTGGCTTATCACTCCAGTCTTACCCAGTGCTAACTGGGTTATCAAGGTCAGATAGGCAGTGGCTCCATGTAAAATACAGTTGCATCTGGTTAGACTGAAAGCTGATACCAACATACTCGGGAAAAGGCTCGACAGATGATGACGCATGTGTTCCCTAAAGGGGTATTAAAACAAGTGTGTGTGGTACCTATAGGTGCATATAAAATTCATCAGATTGTTTAATAAGTATTTGTGTGCAAACAAAAAGTATCTAAATACATAGTATGTCAACTATCTGGTGTTCACGATCCAAGGTTGTTGCTTAGTGTGGCACTACATGGCGCTGTGTGTATGGTCCAGCAGTTTGTGATACAATACGGGTCAACTTAAACGAAAAGATCGGTGTAAAAGTTTCCACCACTCTTTGTTGCGGGTTTCAGAGGAGATTCGTGTGGTTTTGTGACCAGTGTTATTGCTAGCTATAAATTATTACGATACTCAAAGCAAACGGTCCACTTTCCACTAATTGGCCACTACTTATTGTGCAGTTATAATTCGTTGTAAATCACGGCCGTCAGTTCCTCAAGGATTTACTTAATTTAATGGCAAGGCTTCAGTGGAATTAAAACTGGAAATAGACTTCGAGACGTAACTTTTAAGCTGATCATTTTCATGAAATACTGATCGATACAGAACCAGAAACAAAAAAAAAACAGAAACTTCATCGATTTCTTAAATTCTGTTTGACCGTCTTTTTTTATTATTTCCTGTTTTGTTAAGTATATTAAAGGTAAGTCCTTTAATTTTTCAAGAATTAACAAAATTATTTGATAAATTTATGTATTGCGATGTCATTCGCCAATTTGTATCAGAGTAAACGGACGTCGGATATTTTAATATACTCTGCCAGTTTAGGTACAGAACCCTTAAGGAGGACCTACTCAAGCACTTGACCGATTCCCATTATTTCCTACGCAGGTCTGGTAAAACGGAAAAATCCAGTAAACCGGAAAACTTCCCATTAATCACAAGATAAACGATCAAAATGAATGCATAAAACTGCAAATACAAACGGCATGAATAAATAACACAAGTTCCACAGTAGGTAGGTACTTAAGTCCACATGCAGTCTATTCTTCTAACTACCTGGCAAATATTAAAAACAAGAAATAGGTGTATTCGTAGTTAATAAACTGTCCTGGGTGGGAAATAAAATGTTCTAGAACAAATATCAGTTTGCGTCAACAACGGTTGTGGCGACGTTTTCTGTATTGATGAGAACAGATCTATCTTTTACTGCATTCTTTTTATTCGTTTACTTAGATAGTTGATATCTATACTAATATTATAAAGCAGAAGAGTTTGTTTGTTTGTTTGGCTGAACGCGCTAATCTCAGGAACTACCGGCTCGAATTGAAACATTATTTTTGTGTTGGATAGTCCATTTATCGAGGAAGGCTATAGGCTATATGACATCACGCTATGACTAATAGGAGCGGAGCAGCAATAAGAAATGTTGCAAAAACGGGGGAAAATTTATTCCCTTTGTGAGCTCCAGACGAACTTGCGTGGTGCAGCTAGTATTTTCATATGCGTAGAAAGAAACAAATAAACAATTCTAATGTCGGTACTTCGCTTACCTAACAAAAACAGTAAATGGTTTGGCGCTAATATAAACCAATTTAAAACATCGCTCAAACCAATTTGGAAGAATTATTATTTCAATCGTTTTAAATTGATGGAAATGGAACGATGATTTAATGAATTGCGCGTACGTATGTAAATAAATATCTAAGCATTTTTGCGCAAAATGGCAAAATGGTATGCATACAATCTGAATGGAGTAATGTGTCTTGAAATGTGTCTAGAAATTGTTTAATTAATGTTGCATCTCAGAGAATATCAATAGTACCGAAATATTGATACTTAGTATACCGAGTTTTGAACTAAAATCAATAAATTAAGTAAAAGCAACTGCCAATCCAATTTTACCTCAATATTGTCAATATTGGAATTTAATACAAGTATTCTTCAGTTCGCCCTTGAAATGTGGTGTTGGAGGCGCATGCTAGGGATTTCGTGGACCGCTCATCGGACTAACGTGTCAATACTCAAAGAACTGAATATTAAACAAAGCCTGTCGTCGCTTGTGCAACTACGAATCCTCAGATTCTTTGGACACGTTACCCGTAACAATGATTCAATGGAGCGTTTGGTAATCCAGGGTAGAGTCGAAGGCACGAGACCACGTGGTCGATCACCAACCCGTTGGACAGATTCCATTAAAACTGTCACCAAGATCCCTCTGGCAGAATGTACTCGCCATGCGGCCAATAGAGACCGGTGGAAAAGGATCGCGAAGGCAGCGACCGCAGCTGTGAACGACCCCTCATGACCACGACCACTCTGTCAAGAGTGAACGACTGAGAAGAGAGATTCTACAGTTAATAATAAGTATGAGCTGTTATGTTGCACAGTACGTAAACCTTAGCTCTAGAGGTGTTTGCAACCTTGAGGGGGTTAAAGATCAAGGAGCTTTGTTTGTATTAGCTCTTTGTTTATCTTTGTGTATAAATGAAATTGAGCCCTTAATTTACAGCATGGCTTCTAGGCATTGATATACCAGGGTGTAAACCACCTAATCACAAAGCCGTTAACCCAGCATTCTGTACATCTAAGTAACTTCACGCAAAAAATATTGCTGGGAAACAACTTTTTTTTTGAGGTTATAAATCATGTTTTGTGGTATAACTCAATTTAACGCACTTAAAACATTGTGCTGATAGAGGATTGAATAGTTCAGGGATCATGGAGGTGGTAAAAGTCAAAATCTTACCAAAAAAACTTGTATTTAAAAAAAACTTGCAAAAAGTTGTAACTTTGACCCCCCATATCTCCGTAACTAGAAGGTTCCCAGGTATGGTGTGGAACAAAAAAATTATCGCAATGATGGGGAGAACAAGTGACTTTCGGCTTCGTGAAGAGGTGTTTAGGCACCTGAATAGGTGCCGAATCTTTAACTTATATTGTATATATATTAGAGGGGACGAATGGGTACCTTAAAAATAATATTTTTTATTAAAATATTAATTGGTCCCCTACCAGGAGACCAATGGGACCTATAAGGGGGCCGAATCCACAACTTTTATGCTGGGGGACGAATTTTAGGGGACGAATGGGCTCTGACCCTTTGTCTCTGGACTATCCAAAAGGACACAATGGTTGTTTGAATTTACCAGGGTATCCCTTTTATAAGTCATAGTTATAGTTATTTACATTTGTCATCTTCCTTTATTTATCACTAGTTTCTGCCCGTGATTTCGTCTGCGTCTAATAAACATTATTTTATCATTCTATGGCACTCAGGGTAGCTATAGCAATACACAACAACAAGCTTCCATTCATAACAAAATTTTATTTATTTAATCGGTTGATTAATTTGGAAGACCTCCTACATTCAAACTTACTTTAGTCTTTATACTCGTAATATTAGAGTAGACAGACTGTTTAAAGTCATTTAGGTCGTGTAAGGTTCACTGAATAAATAAAGATTTTAATAGAGAGTACTCTAGCGAAATAAATTAATTGTGCTTTGAAGTATTAAGGCTTTAATCCAAAACATTGTAATTCAAGGTTACTACAGCAAAAGGTCACGTAGATGCTAGTTTAACATGGATACTAGTACTGATCCCACCGATTTAGTTTGTTAACAAATTAAGGCGATTACAGAAGCTAAACGCGAGTTTTATAATGCCTGAAAGTATATGCTTCACTGCAATAAACAAAACCAGAAAAATATATGATCTTTTCAGGATATATTCTGGTATGATAGTGTTTTGAAAACATAATACAATTAATTTTATTGGATTAAAAAAAATCACGAAATTATATCTAAATATTTATTTTATTGAGTAAAAACCATACTAAAATACATGCGATCATTCTGAATTTTTGGAAAATAATTCTACAAGCAATATTTTATTATTTATTTAAACTTTATGCACTTAATGTACAAAGGCGGACTTAATGCCTTGGGCATTTTCTACCAGTCTACCTTAGCATAGTGTTTTATTTTTTTAGCCCAACCAATAGATTTTTCGTAAATCGATCGAAACCATTCAATTCGCACTCTTCGGCCCGCAGTGACTGACGTTACAACCATTTTGTAGTGCAAGCTGATTAGAACTTTATTCTGTCAGTCTTATGTTTGAACCACCACAAATAGAGTTGCTAATTTACCTCTTGTAGTCCCCTTAATGCCATGACACGCCCTCTCATGGGCTTAAGTTCTTCGGTGATTACTCAGTGCACTTTTAGGTAAGTACATCTATTGTTTCTTCTCTTTCAACGAGTTGCAGACGAAGCAGAAAGCGTGTGTGATCAAATTAAGATATCGTGGCGATTAATTATTACGGTCACTTAAAGAGGCATTTTTCTTGCACTTTCAAAGAAACTTTAATGGTCTCTTCTAGTCTTCTCTGCTTTATGGTATTGTTAGCTTTGTTTGTCATACAGCCAATCATAAAACAGTTCAAAATCATAGACAAAAACCAGATTGAAACTCCATGTAATTTAATTTCAACGTCTTTGCTTTCTGCTAAAGATATTAACATCAGCCTACAAGGTAAAAGCTTCTAAGATAAAAAAATACACGGACGGGATCAATTTCAATTTTCTCAGACAAACTAAAATTCGTGTAGGTGAGACGAGATGAAAAATACAGGGATTATGAGATGAGGGAAGATGACGTTCTCAGCTAGTACTTGACCTACTTCTGATAAAAATGATAAATATTCTCTGCTTCAGAATGTGCCGGTATTTTTATTTTATTTTATAAATTAACCCGAGGTGTTGGAGGATCGATGGCCCGAAATGTTTTGTTGAAGGAAATTTATGTTGTGTTACGGTGTTTTGTTAAGATTTTGTGTTGAAAGAATTGAAACTTAACGAAACACACGGGGGAGTAATCATTAGATATAGTAGTACAGCTTCCGGATTTATTACTTACTGTTAATAAGGTCATTATAATCGTGTTACTAACAGAGTTTTCCTAGGAAATTTGATTTTAACGGAGGTAAGCCAATTCTCGACATGGGTACTAGAATATTGCTTACCTGGCCTTGTTCGTTTACAATTAAGGGGTGGAAGACGACCAAGTTCAGTAAATTATGTTTAAGGTAATTTACGCCCAGTAGATACCGGAAGTAACTAAAGTGATTTTGAAGTGAGGTTTTTAAAATTTTATAGAAAGTTCTTCGTTCATATTTTATGTGAATCACAACAAATCTGCAATATAAATTTATATATCATTCAATTTAAAGAAACTATAGGCAAAAATAAAACCGGCCAAGAGCGTGTCGGGCCACGCTCAGTGTAGGGTTCCGTAGTTTCCCGTTCGTCACAATAAGTGTTTAATCCAATCTGATTTTAATAATTCTTTTTTTTTGTTTTTTTTTGTTTGAATAAAGATACGTTCAGGATAATAAACAATGTAAACGAAGTTAAAAAAAATTCTTGCATATACAATTATACTACAAACTTAGTCCATAAATTATTTTGTACAACTTTTTGTCTTTTTTGTACAAAAACTTGTTTCCATCCTAGTTCAAAATGATTTTCCTAGAAAGTCCTTATTGAAAGACACATTGTTTTTTTACTTTTGGAACGATTATTTCCGAAATTAGTAACATTATCAAAAAATGATGATAGTAAACCCCTATTCATTTTTAAATACCTTTCCAACAATATATCACACGTTAGGGTTGAAATAAAAAAAAAACACTTCCCACTTTACATATAGGGTACCCTAATAAAACATTTTTTTCCAATTTTTATTTTACCACTTTATCGCCGTGATTGATACACATATTGGTACCAAATTTCAGCTTTCTAGTGCTAACGGTCACAGAGATTATCCGAGGACGGACGGACAGACAGACATGGCGAAAAGGGTTCCTAGTTGACCACGGAACCCTAAAAACAAAACATTATATTTACACTTGAAGAATTCCTTCTCCTTTGACCAAAATGATGTTTATGTTTTGTAAGTATGAGTAATACATATTTTGGTAAACCTTTGCAATTAAAATAATGTCTGAGGTCGAGACAGGAGTAATAATCTTCCAAACGAGATTCATTCTACCATTACAGCGTTATGTTACGACTCAAAACTAGATACTTACGACTTGATAATGTTTCTTATTACTAAATAATTATATTTAGACTGGGTCAGGTCAACTATAAATACTTAGTTCTTCATTTATTCTATTTTTATATCTTGATGTCCTGAATTATGTAACTGTTTTATTTTTGTAAAATTCACACTTCCGGCTCATTAGACAACCGTTTTGTTTCTATCAATGAATTTACTTATTTTGATTTTTAATTTTAGTGAGTTTTTTTTCTGTCTATATAATATCTTCAAAATGACCTGGAGGAGTCAGTCCCGTTACCACATTGCCTGACATTGCTAACTCATAATTGACAACCTCTAAACCTTGCTGACTGGTTAATATTCTGACCAAATAACGACCATAATCTCACTCAATTCCTGCCTTTTCAAGACTACATCTGCTGTACAACATTATTCCTAACACGATCAAGCAAAAACAGCGCCAAGTGCTAATAACACGATAAATGAAACTGCAAAGCGAAGATATCAGACAACTTGTAAATCAAATTAACTCGATTGTCTTACAGAAACAAAAGCGGTTTACAATCCTGTCAGACACCTTCCACACGTCGTGTTAAAATCGCGCGCGAGACGTCCGGACGTGTCGAAGGACAATAACGTTGCGACGCGTCGCGGCGACGTCGCCGTCGTTTTGGTGTCGCGACGTCGACACGCGGTTTATTGTGGTAGCGGGAACATGCCACACGCTGAAAGGGATAGGTACGATCAGAGCGTGAAGTTTTGTACTGCTCAGTTGCATTTTCGTCAGTGGTCCCGTTTACACAGTTGTTCAGTTTGATGGTTGAATTAGGTACACCCTGAAATATGACTACACTTTTCCGGTAATCAATGTAGTTTACTTTTCGCTAAGGTTCTTAAAATTATGATATAAAGAGAGTGAGGGCCTGTCCCAGTGACAATGGTTTCAAAGCATTAGAAATGCTTTACAATTGTCACTGGCTGCGGTTTTAATAGGATTGGCTTGAATTTTCAGCAACTATTGACTTTTCTCTACGAACCTTTCAAACCCTGTTCAGGTCTTCCACACATAATAGAATCCATGTAACGTGTCGAGGTGTCAAGGTACAAAAGCGTCGCTGTCTCGACGGGACATGCATTGTGGGTGAAGGAAAACATACGAGTAGGTACGTTGGCCGTCACTGCAAAAATGTCGGTTTATTTTTTATCACAGAACCCGGAAAATGCAGCGAACATTGCATTATAGGTAGGCGTTGATTACATTTGTTTTAAAATGAAAAGTAAGTTAGCACAATTTGCTGAAATACAAATAATATCTTGCTGGACGTGAAAATGGCTGATGGAGCAGGCTTCGACCGAGTGGTGGTTAAAAGTAGGCCAAAGAAACTAGTGCCGTCCTAGAGCTCGTTGGGTCGACGATATCATTAAAGTCGCGGGATACTCTTGGATCAGGGATGCACGAAACCAGGAAGTGTGGGAGAAAAGTTGGAATATGCATCTGAAATTTGGAACCCATGCTACCACAAATACATTGACCGCATTGAGAGTATCCAAAGAAGGTTCATAAGGTATCTATGTTACCATCAAAAAGTACCGTACCATTCGGAAAACTACAATAACCTATGTAAAAAATATCATATATTACCTTTACTCAACCGCCGCGAGATTTCTGACTGTGTGTGTTTGTTGAAAATTTTTAACAACACCATAAACTGTAGCGATATTTTGTCAAAATTTTTTTTCAACGTTCCCTTGAAGTCTAAACGCTACAATCCACCTTTATGTGTGCCATTTGCTTCAACTAATTATAGGCAGAATTCGTTCATTGTGCGTGCAAGCAGAAATTTAAACAAACTTTGTAAACAGTACGATATAGATCCATTCCAAACTAGTGTGTCGTCAGCCAGGAAGTGCTTGAGTCAAAGCTTCTTCATGTAGTTGCTTTTGTTATGCTGGTTGATAGGCAGATTAGTCATTTTGTATCACCTGATTGTAATGATTGTCATCATTCAGTTATGTTTTCTGATAGTATGGGTAGAGGGCTAGGTAAATTGATCAGTAATAACCTGAGTTACTGTACCCAAAATTATTGCATGCCAGGCTCAAGCTACAAACAAGTAATGGCATCAGTAGTAAAAAATGATTGTTATCTTAACACTACCATTACTCTTTGTGTTGGTAATAGTTTTAATGTAAAAAAGGAAGATATCACAGACTGTGTTTCTGAGTTGCTTAAGTTAAGTTGTAATAAAATCATATTGTGTGCTTTTCCATATTTTGAAAATTTAAGTAGTAGGAAAAACGATTATATACATATGTTGAATAAACATGTACATTTTTTAGTAGGTCACTATAGTGACAGGCTTATGTATCTGGATATCAACACTATAGTTGGTAATCTTAAGTCATCACGGGGTAAGGTGTATCTACCTATTGTATGTAGACACAAAATAGCTCGGCTATTAGCTTATAGTATTCACACAGACATAAATAGTATGTCTAAGTTTAGTTATATTATTAACACTGCGACAATTAGTAATTCTACTAATGTACAGGTGACTGGCACAAATGTATATAGCACTAGTGCTATAAATGTTTACACACATTTTACTGGGGAGGATCCATCTGTCACCATGGAAAATTCTCAATTAGGGTTTATTAGTGATAGGGTCTTGTTGTCTGAGGATGGCACGGGTGTCTCCGGCCTCACTCCAAATTTTAATATGAATTTAAACTAGTAAGTGAGACAACAGAAGGTACCATTAACAATATTTTTGTTAATCCTACCAACAGCAAGGTATCTTCTTGCACTCCATTAGTTAGTAAAAAAGGGCCTCAGCAGAACACCTTAAAATTATTCCACCAAAATATCCAAGGCATTTCTTCCAAATTATTAGAAATTGAATTGTTTTTAGAAAATAGTAAGTTTGACATTATTTGTTTTACTGAACATTGGCTAAAGGATTACCAAATGCTTATTAATTATGAAAACTATATGGTGGGTAGCTGCTTTAACCGTAAAACTATGCTTCGTGGAGGTTCCCTAATATTAATAAAAAATAGTTTTAAATATAAGCAACGTAATGACATAGTAGGTCTCTCGGTTGAACATTGTGTCGAACTGTCCTGTGTTGAGCTAGATAAGCATATAATTGTGTGTGTGTACAGACCCCCAAACTATCAAAACTTTTCCATATTTGAATCTATAATGGAAGATGTCCTGGCAAAACTTGCAGCCAGTAATAAATATAAAATAATTTGTGGTGATTTCAATATCAATATTTTAGAAGAAAATTCAAATAGCAGTCGGTTATTAAATCTTTTTAAGTCATTTGACTTGACTAACGTGTTTATTGAACCCACTAGAATCACAACTTCTTCTGCTACTTGTATAGATAATGTTTTCTGCGATTGTGATTACTTAGATAAAGCCATAATAAATTGTTTGCCGTCTGACCATAGCGGACAAACTGTAACTTTTAGGTGTAAAACTCCAATGCAAAAAGTTCAGATTAAATTTAAACCTATAACTTCTTGCAAATTAAAGAGGTATAATACTTCCCTACAGAACAAGTTAAGTGTAATGAGCCAAGAGGATATTAATATAAATCAATTGTATGATCGTTTCTTTTCATTAGTTCACACGGAATTCAACAAAACTTTTGAAAAGAAGACAAAGAGTATTTGCCCTAAGTTTATATTTAGTGATTGGGCAACTAGAGGTATCAGAAAAAGTAGGGAAAGGCTATTTGAGCTTTACAGCCTTAAGCCTTTTATAAACACTGAAACTTTTAGCAAGTATGTTGCTACGTATTCAAAGATTTTTAGAAATACTTGCAAGGTTGCTAAAGCCCTGCACATTAGCAACAAGATCAAAACAGCGGAAAATAAAATAAAGACCGTTTGGAAAGTTATAAATAACGAGACCAACAGAAAGAAAATACGTAATAATACTTTTACATTAGATACAGCATGTGGTCTTAAAAGCTCTAATCAGGAAGTAGCTCAAGAATTTGTTAATTTTTTTACCGAAATACCAATAAAAACTACGGAGGCTCTTAATTCCTCACCTGAAGCCTCAATTGGCTTATTAAAGGCGAATGTGTCTGGCTGCCTGGCTGAATTTAAATTTAAACACATTAACCCCATGACAGTTATTAAAGCTTTCCGGCAAATTAAAATCAAACTGACTGAAGATTTATGGGGAATGTCTATCAAAGTTTGCACATCTATACTTGAGACCATAGCCCCGTACTTAGCTTTAATTTTTAATTTATGTGTAGACCAAGGAGTTTTCCCTGATTTAATGAAATACAGTAAAGTCATACCTCTTTTCAAATCCGGGGACAGTAAAGATGCCAATAATTATAGACCTGTATCTGTGTTACCAGTTTTTAGCAAGGTTTTTGAAAAAGTAATGCTTAATCAAATGCTCTATCATTTTAACACCAACAGAATCTTCCATGATCAACAGTATGGTTTCACCAAGGGACGTTGTACAACTGACGCCGGTGTAACCCTATTAAAGCACATATTTGCTGCGTGGGAAGAGTCCCAAGACGCATTAGGAATTTTCTGTGACCTCTCCAAAGCTTTCGATTGCGTAAATCACGACACATTGCTTTTGAAACTGGAGCATTACGGACTGGGTAAACTTGCACTTAGCCTGCTAAAATCTTATTTGAGCGATAGAAAACAACATGTTCAAATAAACGGTGTTAATTCAAAGGGTTTGAATGTAAAAATGGGGGTTCCGCAAGGCTCAATATTGGGTCCTTTCCTTTTTCTAGTCTATATAAATGATCTACCCTATTTGTTGAAACACCAATCTCAAAATATGGTGTTGTTTGCTGATGACACTTCTCTAATTTTTAAGATAAATAGACGGGCCAACAATCTAGATGACGTGAATGATGCCCTACTTCAGGTCCAAAATTGGTTCACAGCAAACAATTTGGTATTAAATGAAAAAAAAACTAAATGCATAAGATTTTCATTACCGAATGTTAAAAGTAGTGATTGTGAGATAATATTGAATAAAGAGAAACTCGAATTCGTAGATAAAACGGTTTTCCTGGGGCTTACGCTTGATTCAAGGCTACAATGGGGTTCTCATTTAACATCTCTTGCGGGGCGCTTAAGTTCAGCAGCATATGCCATTAGAAAAATCCGTCAATTCACTGATGTGGATACCGCTAGACTGGTCTATTTTAGTTACTTCCATAGTATAATGTCTTACGGTATTTTGCTATGGGGACGGGCTGCTGATATTGAGTCTATATTTATTCTGCAGAAAAGAGCCATCAGAGCCATATACAATCTTCGTAGGCGCGATTCTCTAAGGGAACTATTTAAGGATATTGGCATCATGACGGTTCATTGCCAATACATCTACGAAAACATAATGTACGTCAGAAAAAATCTGCATCTTTTCGGTAAAAGAGGCGACAGACACAATTACAGTACTAGAAATAGGGACCAACTAGTTCAGCCAGGCTTTAGACTCGCTAAAGTAGACTCATCTTTCATGGGGTACTGTTTGAGATGCTATAATAAAATTCCACAAAGTATTCTTGAACTGAATGAGACGAAATTTAAAACATGTATTAAACGCACATTATGTAAGCAAGCATATTACAAGTTGAGCGATTATATCGCTGATAAAAATGCTTGGCTCAATGCTGGTCCTGCTCCACAAGGACAGGGGCGCAAAACTTGATAGCATTAAATGGTATTGTTGGAGCTGCTGAAGATTGTACAACTATCTTTGCATTGTATAGATTCAATGTTAGTATTATATAATAGCATAGCCCATATTGTGTGAGTACTATGTACTAGAAAGCTATCATTCACTGGAAACCTACTTTAGTTTTGACTTGAATGTGCCCTGGCGGTTGAGAGTATGTCATGCTCACTCAAATGTCTCGCTGATGGTGGCGCGTGTGTCGGATCATTTAGCTCCCTTCAAAGTGGTTGAGCTGAATGGTGCTGATCCATGCGTCATGTTCGTGAACGGGTGCTGTCAGTTGTGACTGGTCATCTCTTAGTTGCCATGGCTTATTTGAATGAATTATTTTGTTTTTACTATGGACACTTTTAACATGCACATCTTGCTACATTGTTCTCACATAATCTACCATCTCAAAATGAATGATGTAACCAAGATTTTGTAACAATATTTTGATTTAAAAGAGTGTCCATGGAGTTTCTTGCCCGTTCTTCTCCATAGAGATCTACGCTAGGGAATGGGCAACTACAGTACTTTCACAGTTTTTATGTCTTGTGACTGGGACTGTAGCTACTTTAAATGTTCATCTTTGTTTCGACAATTCAAAAGTGCCTGTTATTGGCCTACTTGAAATAAATGCTTTGATTTTGATTTGATTTTGATTTTGAGTGTGAGCAACATTATTTATTATGCTGTAGCATATACACAGTAATTTAGCGAGAATGTCCGTAGAATTTAGTTTTTTTTTTCTCTGTATTTTATAAGTGGAGACCTGTAATTGGCTTTCAGACTATTGTACTGTCCTTGATCTGTTTGTTTTAGCTGTAAGTCTCCCATGTTATTTAAATAAATAAATAAATAAAAAATGGGGGGGGGGGGGGGGCTATACCCAGCAGTGGGTGGTTCCGGGCTGATATGATGATGATGATGACGACAAATAATAAATTATATAATTTTACTATCTGACCCACGCAACTTCGTCTGCGTCACATAAGAGAGAAAAGCTAAAGGAAAAAAAAAACTCCGTTTTTGCAGCATTTTTCATTCCTGCTCCGCTCCTTATGGTCGTAGCGTGATGCTATATAGCCTTAAGCCTTCCTCGATAAATGGACTATCCAACACAAAATATTTTTTCAATTTGAACCAGTAGTTCCTGAGATTAGCGCGTTCAACCAACCAAACAAACAAACAAACAGAACAGTTTGTTTGCTTCATAATATTGGTATAGATTAAAATGTGTCCAGGGTTGTGACACCAGCCACCAATGTGTGATGCTGAGCGGTCCCAGTACGTACTGGTGGATGTCACAGTCATGAATCTTTTTTTGACGACCCGAATGGCGTAGTGGTAGTGACGCTGCCTTATGTTCTTAGGGTCCTGGGTTCGAATTCCGGTAAGAGCAAATGTTTGTGTGATGAGCATGGACATTTGTTTTTTATGGATGTTTGTATGTATAATTAGTATGTATTTACAAAAAAAAAAGTATATAAATGTAGTATATCAACTATCAAGTGTCCACGACACAAGCATTGCTTAGTGTGGCACTAGGTGGCGCTGTGTGTTAATATCCAGCGATATTTAATTATCATTTTTTGAAGAGATCTGATATTACCATAACCCTGGCCAAAGAATCTGTTTGTCAAAACATAGTTCAAACTAGAATCTTTATTTCAGTTTGTATATACCTCACATGTTATATAGACAGTGCAAACAAATAGCATTTCCTATCGATCGGCCCCTATACAGATACACCTACTAACTGTATTCTCCGTAATTAGAATATGAACACTTAATTAGTCCAATTAGCTGAAACTATTAGCTTACCCCAGTTCACATAATAGACAGAAAACGCCATTGATAAATGTGCGCAAGGCACAAGGCCAGGTGTGCAGTATCGATCAAGTAATTGATATGGGAATGAATAGTGAATGATAGTTAGGAAGGTTTGGAGGAGCTCGTGGCTAAATAATATCAGCCGCTCGGGTCGATCTTTAGGTTAAGCCATGCTTGCCTAGGTTGGTCTGTGGATTTGTGACCCCCCTTACGTGTTTTCCGAGGCACGGAGGAAACTGCGTATCCAGTTTCCTCCGTGCCTCGGAAAACACGTTAAGCCGTTGGTCCCGGCTGTCATTCGTCCATCTTTGACAGTCGTTACGGGTAGTCAGCGGCCCCAAAAGTCGGACACCAGTCTTACCAAGTGGTATCGTATTTCCCATTAACTGGGTTGTGGAGGTCAGATAGGCAGTCGCTCCATGTAAAATACTGATATTCAAGGCTAGGCAAATGATGAGTTGGGAAGGTTTTCTATAGGTGCTTTTATTAGATACGTGGCAGGAAATTAAACCCTTTTATTATTCGTTATTAGATGGGGTTTATATATTATGTCATTGCGGATTAGTTTCAGGATCTGCCTAGCTTTTTCCCATCTATGTTGAGAGTTTAAAAGGGCAGAAAGAAGAAGATGATGATGATGATGAGTTAAGTTAGATGCTCATCTATACTAGTGTTATAAAGAGAAAATATTTGATTTTTTTGTGTGTTTGTTACAATTTAACTCTAAAACTTCTCGACCGATTATAAACACTGAAACTGAAAACTGAAAACTGATGCGTCGCGTGCGCGACAGCCCCAACAGCCTCGTGGCTACTGTAGCCGGCAGGTTGGATGGTCAAATAATGTGTCGCTGGGTGGCAGCACACAGACCGTCATCCAGATATATGCTATAGGTGGTTGTTTTGTATAACGTGTTTTAGTTAGTAAGTCCCAAGTTTATTTTATTTTTTATTTTATTTTTTGTTTTTGTTTGTTTTTCTTTTATGGATCTCTGGTCTGAAATAAAGGTATTATTATTATTATTATTATTATAAACAATCTTCCACTATTTGAAAGCCACATCTTTACTGAGTAACATAAGCTTTATTTTATCTCCATACTCCTATGGGAACGGGAACTAAGCGGGTGAAACCGCGTGGCGTCGGGTAGTATTACACAATCATGGACTTTACGCGGCAGTCATTAGCTCAGACATTGACTTTGATAAATTCAACTGAAAATAAACGCAGTGGAGCTAACCCCGTTGTGTAGACAAGGTAATTTGTCAGTCGTTTACATGCGACGGGAACGCATTTAGAACGATTCAATGTAGTTTTTCTTTCAGCAAAAGTTTCAAAGTTTATTTTTTGCTTTCGAACTGGCTGTTTTTACTGAGAAATGAGGACTCTTGTTCCGGTTGCAACTAGAAAAGTAAAACTCATTTAAATATTTAAAATAACCGCTATTTTATGACTTGAAAAATATTCATAATATTTTCATTTTATTTGCACATACAATCTGAGTCATTCACCTAATTGGTGACAAATTAAATTTTGCGTGCGACTTGAAACTTGGCATTGATCTTAGAAAACATGCCACTGCCCGACACCCACAAATTAGCGATTTAACTAATTCCAACGTCCGTCATAATTTATTAATTTTAACATGGATCCTGTCACTCATAATTACTCCACATTAGTTCACAAGATTAAAGCCGGGGACAGATTTACCACAGAATACGCGACCTCAATTTGGTCACAAACGCTTTAAAGATGGTAGTCGACCAGCTTAGCAAAGCTTTTTGTAGACGGTGGAAAATCATCTACCTAGACTTTTCCGGGGTCGGCTTCCAGTATAACTGGATGCAACGACTCCCTATCTTGGTAAGACTGAGTGCCAAAATTTCAGGCCTTTAAACGGGCTAATGACAGCCGTGACCGACGACTTAAAAGTGCTTTCCGATTCCGAGGTACCAAAAGGAACCAAAAAGTGGTGTACAATAAGAGTGGAAATATATTTATGAGTTGGAAATTTGTATGTTTGTTTGTTTGTTTTGTGTGTTTTTGTGTTGTTGAGCTTAACATCAGCCAAAAAATGACTGTTGAAAATGCGAAACTCGCATAGCCGCGTGTTCTGTTATAAATGTGTTCCCACCTTTTCTCACTTAATAATAAAATGTGTTGTAACGCGACATTTCATGACGCAGGTCGTCATCATCTCAAAGCTTTTTCTATATTAACATTTAATTTTATGTCTGTCTGTGAGTCGAGTGATTTCACTCTAACGACCTGACCAGCGTTTGATGATTCTTTTGATACGAAATAATTCATGAATTTGATGCAATTATTACATTTTGAAATTACACAAGTTTCCGAAAAACAGAGTATGTCGTGGAAACTGTTCATGTTTCTGAATTCCTGAATTAGGGGAAGTGTATCTGTCAACAAATAATGTAGTCAATCATGCATGTAATAAATCGGTACTGCAGGAATATTTGTTTTGTTGGAAAATGTTCACGGCTTTTGTTAATTCTGGAAACTTATCAACGACTGTTAACTGATTGCATTAGACAGTCAAAGATGCAACACACCTCAAACTATTTCATAAACATATCAAGGAACCTTCATATATAAGTTAAAACGCTGAAATCTGGCTAAAAAATGTTGATAATTCTTTATATGATGATCTCCAAACTGTACCAATAAACATAATTCCTCACCATAGACATACTAATGTGTCTCTCAAAAGAAATAGCTCCCTATCAAATTCGTAGTCAACGACAGGTTTATATCAATCCGTGGGCGGTCGCCACTCTATCTCTAGATTGACAGCTATAATAACAAACACCGCTCTTTTACACCCGCCGTAAAACTTTAATTACGAATCACCATCACAAATGTAACTCAGAGAAACTGAATTTACTGCCGATAAAATTTGTGCGAAGAAAAATATATCACGTATTAATTTAATCTTAAGAAGAGTGTAGACGGGCGACTGTTGATCTTGTCGACTGTTGGCCAAAAACGATAGTGAATTAAGTTTGTTTAGCAATAGGCTAGTTTCCGCCATCAAAAAAATGCAAATCAATTTAGTCCGTAAGTTAGAGTATTGGAAAATAATGGACACGTATTTTTTGTTTTTGTAAATCAACGAATACTGACAAAGATAACACGTATTAAAACTCGGGAGTGGGGGGCTCGTGACGTCAGAACTCACTAAAAATGATACCAAACAGTGACGTATTGAGAATTTTAAAAGCGTCGTATCTTCGTCAATTTTGGTTTATGTAACAAAAGAAAAAATACGGGTCAAATATTTTTTGATAATCTAAGTGACGGAAAATTCGATGTTTTCAGTTAACAAGCCTATTACAGGGTGTAAACCACCTTATCACAAAGCCGTTAACCAAGCATTCTCTACATCAAACTAAGTAACTTTACGCAAAAAATATTGCTAGGAAACAACTTTTTTTTTTGAGGTTATATATAAATCATGTTTTATGGTAGAAAACAATGTAACGCACTTAAAACATTATGCTGATGGATGGGTTGAATAGTACAGGGGGTCATGGAGGTGTTAAAAGTTAAAATCTTATAAAAAAACTTGTATTAAAATTGTCAAAAAGTTGTAACTTTGACCCTCCATATCTCCATAACTAGACGGTTCCCAGGTATGATGTAGAACATAAAAATGATCACAATGATGAGGAGAACACGTGCCTTTCGGCTTCGTGAAGAGGTGTTTTACACCCTTTATGTAGAATGCTGTAAAAGGCGTGCGTATAAGACCAGACATGTGAACATGGGCGAAACAGAAGGCGATAAGTAGTGGTGTTCAGTAGTTTCTTGTGTTTTTTGCCATTTATATGAAAAAAAAAGACGTGCGAATATGCATTTATGGATATTGTTTGTCCGTTAACGTGTAACGTTAGAAAAGACAGCCTCACGATTCACGACCTCTTTAGGTTTGAGCTGGAAGGAAGAAGAGGCGCAAAGTTGGAATATTTTCGCGCCATTTCTTCAACACATCTTGTAAGAATTAAAATTAAAAATAAATACGTCACGTCTAGCAAGAGCTTGGCACAAGTGTGACCATTTATGACCACCAACAAGTACTATATTGAAATAGAGAAAAGCAAATGAAAATCGGCAACATTTGAAACGCAAGCGTTCAATCGCACCCTGCATACTGTAGAGTTGTAGTCAAGTCGAATACCGATAAAAAGAATATAAAAATCGGTCGTTAGCATAGAACATTCTAGTTCGACGAAACAGATGGCTCTCATTGTTTTTGCAAGTTGATTGGTCATCCTCTGCTTTAATTATGTTATCTTAGCGCTGACGTTAATGGCTAAAGAAATTAACACTTTTTTCTAACAAAGTGGAACGTTAAGATAAATTCAATGGTGGATTATTATGATAAGCAATGGAACTTGCGTCATTGGTAAATGCTGTAATGGGTAGTAATGCAACCGTTTGACAAAAGCCGTTTGGTAGCCGCTTGCAGGTTCTGCTCCATGGAAACGACCAACGCGAACCGTGAACCTTTTTCGACGTGTTATAAGTGCCCATCTCGTGCTATGTGAAATAGAATACTTTAATTTCGATTTTGATCTCAAAAATTTGACTGAGCGGTAGACTCAGAAACCTTTGCGAATAGACCAGAATGCTCCTGAGCTGCTCCAATTCGCAAAAGACAAGGAGACAGTCGGAGATGATGGCTGACCTTCAGTTATTGGAGAGGCACGTTGGTCCAGTGGTCCAAAATGTTGATGCTGAGAATGACGTCCTGGGTTTGATTTTTTATTATGGTTTTTCTGTAAGAAATTTCTCATTAGTAGTCTGTAGTCTTTTGCTTGGTTGATGTCAATAGATTCGTCGTAATAACTAGTCAAAATGAGGGCTTCTGTAAAAAGTAGTTCAATAATTTGGTTTTTCAACCAGCATTTTTAATCTGATTACATAATGTATCTAGTGTAAAGTCCCCGATAACTTCAAGTTTTAGATCAAAATCCGTACCTAGGTGCCATGTTGAATATTTTGCTTTTAAAGGATTCTGCCGACCGAGCCAGACCGATTAGATTTCGTAGAATCAAAGCCGTTCCTAACACCTCGATTTTGTTAGGGAGGATTTGTAAAGATTCTCCTTGGTAGATCGATGATCTCGTATCCTATTACGC
Organism: Xestia c-nigrum; assembly: GCA_916618015.1. NCBI lineage: Eukaryota > Metazoa > Arthropoda > Insecta > Lepidoptera > Noctuidae > Xestia > Xestia c-nigrum. Next base: position 8,543,927 of record OU745259.1, on the reverse strand, counting down.
TATATCTCCGAATGGATTAGGCAGAGGGTGGTGTCTTTAAAACACCCATATTACACCAGACTTACTTAATTCCCAATGGATTAAGCCGAATACCTAATATCTAGAAGCCTGAAGGGCTTTCAACCGGTCTTACTGAAAGGTATCGCAGTAACATGCAAAATACTGGAATGCAGATACATCTAGCACACACGGATGTATTTGCCAGTTATATTGAAGTTTCACGTAATAGAATAGCTATTGACATCAACTGGCCACATGTCCAGATTCTAGGCTGCTATACTATGAAAAACCTAATGAAAAAATTCAGTCACACTGTCTGTCTGTCTGTGTAAATATTTGTTTTTTTTTTTCTGTGTAATTTTTATAAGTACTTTTAATTTTGATGTGTTTGTCCTGTGTGGGCTAATAAATGCTTTTTCTTTCTTTCTTTCTTTCTTTCCTCGAGCTTGGAGTTGAACTCGCAGTAGCGGACCAAAAGCAATTTTGCGCAAAATATGAGTTGAAAGCTACTATAACACAAAATTACTCCATTAGAACCTAAATTTAAAAATATATACAGTACATTTTCCTCCTTCGCCACTATGCGATAAGGAAAAGGAAGCTTTTAATATGGAGATTCGATGGAGACTTTTCTTATTTTCTCATGCATCTTAGTAGAGAATAAATATATGCCCATCTTCCTCAATCATAAAAATCATATTTATTTCTGTAAATTAGTTTTACAAGACACTTTTGCACGTCACATCATTTGAATATCCCATAATAAATTCCAACGCTCTGAGATATTGGCAGGTAATTTTTCACAAAATCTGTGCCAGTTTTAAATTTGTGTTGTAATGTAGGTAGTTATTATTATTATTAAGTTTTTTTTTCTTGATCATGACATTCATTTCATTGAACAATTTTTTGATATACAAATATATCAAAAAATTGTTGGTTGACATTGAATAATTATAAAGTACCTTTTTTTTTATGATCATGATTTTAATTTGGATTTGATGTAATATAATATTTATGTTGTTAATTTTTAATTGTGTTGCTTGAATAATGTATTTTTTTTTCCTTGATCATGACATCAATTTGTATTTGATGTGAGATAATATTTATGTTGTCCTTTTTGATTGTGTTGCTTGCATATTTTTTTTCTTTTTGTCTATTTTATTATCTTTGTTAAGTATTTCAAACACTATGTAAATTGTTTGTGAATAAATAAATTGAGTAAGTGTCTTTGAAAAGACTGAAACTGCCCATTATCATTATCAGCCTAGTTTTTCACAACTATGTTGGAGTCGGCTTCCAGTCTGGCTGGTTGCAGCTAAATACCAGTATTTGACCTCCACAACCTAGCCTAAGAACTGGCTAACACGATACCTCTTGATAAGATTGGTTGACAGACTTTCGGGTCACTGACTACTTAACGACTGTCAAAGATCTACAAAAAATAGCCAGGACCAACTGCTTAGCGTGCTTCCCGAGACACGGAGAAAAGGTATATGAAGGGTGGTCGGCTCCGGACCAACCTAAGCAAGATCGAATCAAGCAGCAGTTATTATTTAGCCTTACCCTTACATACCGAGTTTCATCCGTGTCTTAGAAAGCACGTTAAGCTGTTGATCCCGGCTGTCATTTGTCCATCTTTGGCATTCGTTACAGGCAGTCAGTGGCCAAAAAAGTCTGACTACCAGTCTTACCAAGTGGTATAGTATTACCCAGTGTTAACTGGGTTGTTGAGGTCAGATAGGCAGTCGCTCCATGTAAAATACAGGTAGTTAGCTGCATCCGGTTAGACTGGAAGCCGACCTCAACATAGTTGGGATAAAACTAGGCAGATTATGAGTTACTGTATTAGACTTTCACGGTTAACCTAAAGAAAATCACGGATATAATCCCGTAAGTACTTTTGAGTGTAGATTATGAGTTCCTCCGAAATTGGCCCCCAATAGAATACAATTCAACGATGTTACAACATGATTTCTCAGGACAGGAAGTAGTCAGGTAATAAATCTAGCTAAATGTCATCGATTTTGAATCAAAAGGTATGGTACCTTATCAACAAAATAAATTAACTTTACGTGCTTAGACTATAGTACTATGTTATCAATTAATTTGGAATATAATTAATTAAATGCAATGTTTTATTACTTTTCATAAATGGTCTGATGGTACGTGTCACAGAATTCATTAATAGAAATTATCATTTATTGTTAATTTGGTACATTGTATAGCATGTTATAGCTTTGTATTGTAGTCGAATAAGAAAAACAGGTTGCATGTTAAAAATAAATAATTAGATTTTTTCTATTTGTGCCAGGTTGATGACAATATTGGCAAACAGACGCCTCATCATCATCATCATCATGATCATTTCAGCTGAAAGACATCCGCTGCTGGACATAGGCCTCCCCTAAGTGTGCCACATTGACCGGGCCCGTATTCCTGCAACCTTCACCAGGTCATCGGTTCACGGTTGTAAAATGTAGGATTGCGTTTAGTTGTTTCACAATAGTCAGTTCAAGGCTCTTTTTAAAATATTTCTATGGTTAAGCTATAACGAAATTATAAATAAAATCTGAATTATGTTCTTCATAGAACAACCAGCAATATTACTGTAATAATCCTATATCCATACAAACAAAACTACTACACTACAAAAATAAAACCATTTCCGTGTAGCTTTTGTCTCAGCATATCAGGGGTCATTACTCGACCCATAAACAATCGCGTGGTGCCCCCGCACTACAAGATAATCGCATCACTACGTCCCGCACTATTCCGATATGATTACATCACTAGTTACGTTTATTTTGACTGTAAACTACGTCTTTCGAGATGAAAGGTACTCTTTAGACTTTAATGGATGGTCCAGTTATTTTGGGGATCTATTTGACTTGTTTGTTGATGAGAGAGATTATTTTCGTTCTTTTGTTTTGACTCGATTACCTGGCTGATCGGGACTGGTACTATATCTGAACTAACTTGCACTAATTGTTTTAGTAATGCGTTTCAGATTAAACATTATTTTACTTATTCTATCACTGCTAAGAGGCACTGCTAAGATCTTTTATAACTAATCTCTAAATAGACTCCGTACCCAAGTCGGTCGTACGTAGTAAAGACAATCTTTTCAGATGGGGATCCATGGACGGCTCAGATCTCAAGTGTGTATGTAGCAGCGTGTCTCCACAGACAATGGCCCGCTCTCATTTTGCGCGCCGTGACACTTGCGCACTTGACGCTTTTGTAACTGCATCAGAGAGCAGAGTCCGCATAGCTGAATTTTGGGTCAAATATATTCAATTATAGGGGTTCAGGCGTTTTGGATCTTATGACCAATGGACTTGAATCGTACATCAATGGATAGGTCTTTTCAAGAGGAAAAATAGTTATTATTGGGTTACATTTGTATTTGTTGTTCGATTCGAGATATCGGCTTATAAAATGTGCGTTTACTGTATATCGAAAAGTACGCCAATAATCAATAAAATACGTCTTGTGTAGTGATTACTAAGCTGAAATGATTAGTTTAGCTTTGTTTAGTTTTTTTAAGAGTTTAGTGCTAAATAATAACAGCCGCTCGTGTCAATATTTAGGTTAAGCCGTGTTTGCCTAGGCTGGTCTGTGGATGGGTGACCACTTTTACGTACCGAGTTTTCTTCGTGCCTCGGAAAGCACGTTAAGCTGTTTGTACCAGCCGTCATTTGTAGATTTTTGACAGTCAGTGATCCAAAAAGTCTGACAACCAGTCTTACCAAGAGGTATCGTATACCTAACCCAGTACTAACGCGTTCGTGTTCCAAGCGCTCAAAGGGATGTCAGCTAAAAGAAAAGGGTCCGCAAGGGCCGATGCCAGCTGGGGCTGCGGAACTGTTTGAAAGAGATACCGCCGCCGTGGAACACAAACGGCTAAGAAGGAACATTGATGGGTTTTAGTCAGTGATTGTCTGACACTCGCTTTTGCTCGGGATGATGACAGCCATTTGATGATTTCACATCCGAAAAAAAAACCATATTTTATGTACCCCTTATCACTGAAAAGTATAAATTAAGATCTAAAGCATTAATATTGGTTCTGTAGTTTGAAAAAAGTAAGTATCAAAAAAACTTAAAGATAGTCACAATATTATTCAAGGTACGCGTACTCCGATTGGACATCATATCAGATCAAGCGCCATACCTATTCGTGCTCTTTGAGAATATACCATTCTAACTATATACTATTTATATCTATTGGTTCCAGGACCAGAGTCCATACATTTGTGCCCATAGATAGCCCTTTGCCGTTAGAAGGCAGACGTCGTCGGGAGGCGAAGGGAGGCCTCGACAACGCTGTCGTGCGTGACAACCTAGACGTGTTTATTTTTTCCGTCACGTAACCTCATTCAGTGCTTTCTCTTTTACCTTAAAATCACCGCACGGCGCACATGTCCCACGTTGATCAGATAAATAAAACCATTCGACAACTTAACATTCAAGTCCTTCGCCTGAAAGCCGTTCATCACTTCCAATAACGCTTGAAGTAGGCACAGCGTACCTAGAGTATGTTCATACTCGTAAGTATAAAGCTGATATTACAGGATACTATACTATCGAACATTAGAAAAAAAAACTGACTTTGTGAAGCAAACTGAACTTAGTGTTTGTCGTTAGGAGAGGTCAGTGCCTCCAGTCAAAAACAGCATTAGTCGATTTATGCCCTTTTGTTTTTTATTGCACCATTGTAATATATGTGATCTGTTATCAAAAGGTACATGTTTTTGGCATATATCAAAGGCATAACTCAACTGAGTGTAAATCAAATCAAATCAAATCATTTATTTTTGCAAACATGGGCACATCATTACACTCAATACTGTTTTGAGTGTGAATACGACTAGGTGGCTGCTCAGAAAACGAGTAACAGAATAGGCTTGTTAACTGAAAAATTCTAATTAGTCCGTCACTTAGATTATCAAAAAATATTTGACCCGTATTTTTTCTTTTGTCACATAGACCAAAATTGACGAAGATACGACGCTTTCAAAATTCCCAATACGTCACTATTTGGTATCATTCTTAGTGAGTACTGACGTCACGAGCCCCCACTCCCGAGTTTTGATGCGTTTTATCTTTATATTCGTTGATTTATGGAAGAATAAGACATGCTGTGACGACTCCAAATAAAATTAGATAAGGTGATGACGCATATGGAAACTAAATTGTGAATGCAGAATAATTGCAGAGGTACATCACTGAATAACATATGAGAACAATTTCGTAAGATCCTTGGCACGTGAGCCTCTGCCCTAACAGGTCGTGTTTACAGGAATGTATTACGCATTCTAATGGCGTATTTATAGTGCGGATTCAGCTTTACAATAGTTAGCGATCAGCTGATGTTTCTGACATTGTATGGGTTCAAGTTTGATCGCTATCTCTTCTTTTGTTAGGAGATGAATAGCTGCCGCTTGTCTAGTAGTAATGGTAGATACATGCTTAGAAATAATCCATGTGCTTGCTACCTTTCAGTAGGATTTCTTTTTCAGTTCATATTAATTTCATTTAGGTACCTTTTATTATTACCTTGTTTTTCATATACATTCATTTAATTTTTTACAAACGTTTTTAACAGAATTGATGGAAGACGTGTTTCGTACTTTGTTAGAAAAGGGTAAACAATTAACAATTATTTTTGCCATGGCGCTGATTTTCTTTAAAGTTGATAGCGATACTCAGAGCTTTTGTTTCAAACTACATTTTATTTTGACACATGTTTGAAAACTCTCGATTTGATTCAAAAAGGTTGAACTCACATAAAACCTTTGTGCTAATACTTTAAAATTGGAATGTCTCGAAAGTCACCGTATTATACACACATCAAAAGTGTCTAGGGATCAACATATATTTTTGCAATAACTTTTCTCCTGATTGATATTAATTAAAATTTTCTTTAAGGATTCATCAAATAAAGTGTTTTCGTTTGTCACAGTAACGATAAACCAAGTCACCTTTGCATTAATAAAGAAATTTGCCATTTTCCTAATAAAGGGATTTTTGACATTTGAACCACTAACACAAAAGTTCGAAAAAAAAGACTGAAATAACAGTTTTCTTTAAAATTTTATTGGGTATCTTAAACAATTAATAATCCGTGTTTCTACCGCGAACACTAACAACACAAGACCATCGGTTTGGCATACTCAAAATGAGTTCATCCAAATCACGCTGTGGAATGGCCGCCCATGTTCGTTGCAACAACAAAAAAAGGTCTTCTTGCGACTCACTCAAGTTGCCACAGCCTTTGAAAATTTCTTTGCAGATATTCCCGTATCCACAACTAAATCGCTTAACTCGTCGCCTGCTGCTGCCGAGTCTTTACTAAGGGAAAACGTTTCAAACTGTGATTCCGAATTTAATTTCCAATATGTCACCTGTAGAGATATTATTAAAACTTTTCACACCTTAAATGTTAAAAAGACCGCTGATCTATGGGGTCATTCTGTGGACGTAGCTAAATCCATTATAAACGTTGTAGCTCCTTCTTTAGCTGTTATATTTAACGATTGTATTGACCGTGGTGAGTTTCCTGATCTAATGAAATATAGTAAAATAATACCATTGTTTAAATCGGGTAGTACATCAGACCCCACTAATTATAGACCCATTTCAGTACTACCCACCTTTAGTAAAATTTTTGAAAAATTAATTTTGACACAATTGCAAAGCTTTTTCAATAAACATAAGTTATTGCACAAAAAACAGTTCGGTTTTACAAGGGGTCGTTCAACTACCGATGCCGGTGTTGAACTTTTAGGACACATTTATAATGCCTGGGAGGACAAATGCGATGCTTTGGGAATTTTTTGCGATTTATCTAAAGCTTTCGATTGCGTTCTTCATGAAACATTAATCAGGAAACTACACCACTACGGAATCCGTAACGCCTCTCTGGATCTTCTTACTTCTTATTTGAGTGATAGGATTCAGAGAGTTGATGTTAACGGGAAAAAATCTCCCGGATCCGTAGTAAAAATGGGGGTACCCCAGGGCTCAATTCTTGGTCCATTTTTGTTTCTTATTTACATAAATGACTTGCCTTACCTCATAAAGGATAATCATGACGTGGTATTGTTTGCCGACGACACTTCTCTTTTATTTAAACTCAAACGTCAGCAGCCAGTTATGGATAATGTTAATAGCGCCCTGGCAAAAGTTGTCAATTGGTTTAATGTTAATAATCTACTCTTAAATGAAAAAAAAACTAAATGTATTAAGTTTACGATACCCCATGTAAGACAAGTGGAAACTACTGTACTAATTAAGGATGAAGAGCTGAAACCGGAAGATAGCACAGTGTTCTTAGGCATAACTTTGGATGCCAAGCTTCAGTGGGGCCCGCATATAAACAAATTGTCGAAAAAACTTAGCTCTGCAGCATACGCCGTTAGAAGAATTCGTGACTTAACTGATGTAGAGACAGCTCGTTTAGTTTACTTTAGTTATTTCCATAGCGTGATGTCGTACGGTATTCTCTTGTGGGGCAATGCCGCCGATATTCAAACAATATTTGTTTTACAAAAAAGGGCAATTCGTTCAATTTATAAACTAAGTCCCAGATAATCCCTCAGAGAAAAATTTAAGGAGATTAATATTCTTACTGTGCCCTCTCAATTTATTTATGAAAACCTTTTGTACGCACACAAAAATATTAATTTGTTTAAAAAATACAGTGATATCCACAACATAAATACGAGGAACAAACACAAATTTGTTGTTCCTGCAACGAGGCTCAAAAAAATAGGGGGTACGTTCAGATGCCAATGCATACGTTTTTACAATAAACTTCCGAGCCATATTCAAGCACTAAGCCTGCATAAATTCAAATCGTTTATAAAACAGAAGCTATGCCTGAAAGCTTTCTATCGTGTCAATCACTATCTCGAAGATAAAAAGGCTTGGGATTAAACTGCTCCAATGAAATTTGCTCTGTGAATGTTGCAATTTCGGACTTCGCTGGTTTATTGTTGATTCCTTTATTTTATACACTGTGACATTGAATGATTTGACATGAATACTTAGTTCAGTATTTTATTATTTTTTACGTTCTTTTTATTTTTTATTTTATTTTATGTGTGTGTATTTGACATGAATATTTACTTGTGACTGACATTTAATGAATTGACATGAATACTTACTTCAGTATTTTATTATTTTTTACTTTTTTGTTGTTTGTTTTATGTGTGTATTTGACATATCGTATTTTTATTGACATTCGTTTTTGTAAATTATTTATTATTTATTTTATTTGATAATTGTGAATGTGAGGACCATGTGGGTCACATTTTGTTTTTTTTTTCCCACGACTGTCTGGCAGTTTGAGTTCTGTAAGCGACCTACCCAAATGTCCTTTCTTTGGTATTGTTCGTCGTTTCGTTGAGCTCCTTGAGTTATAAGTCGAGCTACACGATAACTGACAAATGCTTGCACTGACTGGACAGGTCCACTCAAATCTGTGTGGTTCTTTCTTCAAAAGACCATCTCAGACACTAATCTGCATAGTCCTCATGTGAATTAAGCAAGATTGTCTGGACTTTAAAAGAGACTATGACCTCTGAGTTTGTTTCGGCTGTTTCTTCTCAGAGTAGTCAGATACGAAACACCGGCCCCATCTCGTTTAAAAAAAATGACGTGTAAAAGTGTTTGAGAAAACCTACTTGCTGAATAAATATCATTTATCATTTATCATTTATCACTGGATACCCTCCATATTCGGCAGAGCTCTTCTCTGTAGCATATCCCATGCATGCTCAATCGGATTCAAGTCTGGCGACTGAGCAGGCCAGGGCAGGACATTGATGTTAGCTGCGGCGAGAGTCTGTCTTACAACTCTTGCGGTGTGCGGTCGTGCATTATCATGCATTAACTGAAATAAGGGACCGATTTGCACTTGTAGAGGAACGATGACGTCTGATACAATCGTCTCAGCATAAATTTGAGCGTTGAGGTTGCCTCTGATCCAAATCAACTCAGTTCTTCCGCCGATCCAAATACCCGCCCATACCATGATGGTTCCACCACTATAAGGATGGACTTCCTGGCAGGATTTTAATCGCTGTTGGCGTCCAGGGGTTCTCCAGTGTCGTATACGTCTTGTATCCGGTCTCATACCAAAACGAGACTCATCAGAAAAGCACACGAAACGCCATTGTTCTTCTGCCCAATTTCTGTGTTCAAGAGCCCATTGATATCGAATCCTACGATTGTGCATTACTATAGGTGGTACCCGTAGCGGTCTTCGGGAATGAAGGTTCACTTCATGCAAGCGGTTTCTGACTGTTTGGTCGCTAATTAAGTTCCCTGAAGAGTGATGAAGCCTCACGGCTAACATCATGGCGGTTATTGTTGGAGCTCTTCGAGTTAAGATTTGAATATATCGGTCTTGTCTCCGTGTGGTGCAGCGATACCGTCCTCCATGGCGCTCAGCCACGGTACCAGTGCTTCGGTAACGTGTCCAAAGTCGACTGATAACACTCTGACTTGTATTCAGAGCTAAAGCCACAGTACGTTGCCGGGAACCAGCTTCTATCATTCCCACGGCTCTGAGCATTTCTTCCCTGCTTAAATGACGTCGCCGCTCCATAATAACGTTGGTTTTAATCAGTAGTAGGGAAACAGTAGCACTAATAATGTCTTCAATGCGTTGTATGTTTTTATAGGGAAAATATTGACAGCTGATTTTCATCTTTTACTCGAATTTGTTTCACAGTTCCTGATTCAAATTATGAAATGCACCAAAAAGGATCCATATAAATTTATAAAATCATAAATTTATTACAAAGCCACATCTCAATCTCAAGAAATCCGCATAAAAATGCTTGATCCCTAGACACTTTTGATGTGTGTATTTGAAGGTTTCAAAGCTTTAGAGGTTATGCATTTTTAAGACACGGCGTCATGGGACGTAGAGTTAGAAATTTGAAGTGGAAGATTAAAACATTTTGGTTTCAAAATTGTCGCCAAAGGTATGTCAATGAAGATGGAAGGCAGTTGGCCTTGCAACAGGTCCACAAGAGTTTACAACAGCTTTATCGTAAACGCACTGCTTTAGCGCCGCAGCGCACAGTGGGCTGGGATTGCAAAGTTGGGTCTTAAGAACTAAAATGTATTTTTTTAGTATCTAGACATAAATTTAAAAAGTTTTTACTCTTTAACTTTTTTTAATTGGACTCGTACTTTCGGAGATATAGCCATATCAAATTTGTATGAAGAGTCATGAAATTTTAGCTAAGCAATTTATTCCAATTTATTTGAAATTGAAAATAATGTACACTAAACGGCCTGAAGTACTCCAATACTTACTTAGTACTTTAAATAAAAAAAAATTGTTCGACATTTTCTACCACCATAGGTAATATAGGTAGGTATGACGTAATTTGTTTTGACACTTATTTCCGGGAATCAAGAGATAGGAATGCGCGACCGCAACATCAAGTTATGACACGTGTCGTTACCTGATTGGTGCAACGATAATAGGGCACAAAATGTACTATTGCATTCAAACGTACTTCAGTGTTCTATTATCCACCATAATAGACGCACTACTCTCACATATTTATTACATAAACAAATAAGTGAAGTGAGTGTGAGTTATTTTGTGTTTGTGAAAATGTTTGAAGATCTGGTGATCAAACTTGACCTTTTTATTATTTTTAAAAACATTGGTAGTATTAAAAATAATGACAGTTTGTGTGGTGAGATAAGGTATAAATTTTTAGTCTAATTAAGTGATCAACATGAAAAGACCTTAAAGTTATTACCCAAACGTGACTGCTGAGATAACTGGTGTTAGTGAAGACTTAATTAGGCGGTTTGCAACCATTTTAGAGGCAATTTCATCAGGTTACCACATTGACACAGTCAAATTTCACGAATTTGCTCAAGTGACCATGCGACTGTATTTGAAATTATATGGCTGGTATTATATGCCTTCAAGTGTTCATAAAGTTCTTATGCATGGTGCAGTTATTATTGAAAGTTTTGGTCTAGGTAATACCAATAGGACAACTATCTGAAGAAGCTGCTGAAGCTAGAAATAAAGACTTTCGTAGGTACCGCCAACACCATTCCAGGAAATGCAGTAGAAAAACTACAAATAAAGACATTTTAAATAATTTGTTGACCAGCTCTGATCCACTCATCTCAGCGAAACGCCACAAACTTCGCAGAAAACATAAAACTTTGTCAGAAGAAGCACAAAATTTATTAATAATTGAACAAACGGAAACATTTGATGATGACGAATACGAAAATTTTGCATTCGTTAATATGGATACTCTTGATAGTGATTAAATTTAAAAAGTGCAGTGACCAGTACCTGAATGTGATTTTTACTTATTTTATTAGTCCTTAGTGGTTTAGGCCTAACGGGGAGACCACTAAATAAAAAAAAACGGGCCTGGTTCTTAATCTCTATGGTGGTGTGGAATAGAGAACAAAATTTGAAATTGCGACCAAATCGCAAAAAATCGCAACTCGAGAATAGGTGCTAAAATAGGACAAAAATACGTACTATACATACGTAAAGTCAATTCTTTGAGAAAATTTGAGAATTTCTAGATTTACAAGGTTTTTTGTTTTGCTTCATACAAAAATTACTTTGGTTATTAATAACTCCGAAAATACTCAAGTTATCTAAACGACCCTCATATAAATAATTACTTATAATCAATAGATAAATCCAACGCACTATTTAAAGTTTCAGAAAAAGAAACTTTTTTTTTTTAAACGCTAAGTCTTCAACCGGCCCGTTTCAGCCCACTGTGCAGCGGCGCGACACGAAACGTCTAAATTGAAAGCGCCCTTATGATTATTTCATGCAACTTGATGAGAACCTTTAACCTAACTAGAGTACGAATTTCATCGATGATCTGACGATGGAGATGAAAGACAGTTCTGAGAAGTCCCCAAAAGTTTACAGCAGATATATCGTGTTTCGGCTTTGGCATGCACCTTGATAAGAACTTTCGACTTTATGTATTAACCTAATGTTAGTAAAAAAAAAGTAAAAAAAGAAACACACTATATACAAAATAGATACGACTTACACCTATGTGTGCAGCCGTCTCCAGTGAGCCAGCATGGGCAAGCTTTCGAGGGAAGCCCTTATTTGGAAAACCAAAAGTAGAATATATGAGCGATTAATGCAAAGATTTCCGAGAAATGAAATTGTTACCTACTTGAATCTACACTAATATTATAAAGCTGAAGAGTTTGTTTGTTTGGTTGAACGCGCTTATTTCAGGAAATTGTGGTTTGAGTTAAAAACATGTTTTAGTGTTGGACAGCCCGTTCATCAAGAAAGGCTAACATCACTAATGGGAGCGAAGCATCAATGAAAAAAGTCCCAAAAACAAAGATTTATTCCTTTTTCTTTGCTTCCGTTGCAAGCACTGCATAACGCGGTTAAAGTTACACAGCAATCACGTACGAAGGAATTGTTTCTCTTAAGCATTTAAAAAAAAAGTCCACGATAGCATATGTCTATTTTTTTTAGTTTGACACACACTTTCTCTAACCCTCACTCGCAGACGAAGTTGCGCGGGTCAGCTAGTACACAATAAACATCCAAGCGATTGACGCAATCACTGCAGATTTGATGTCTAATTTTGAAGAGCTCCATTAATATCTCCGAAGATGGGACATGAAATAGGTCCACACGGGAAGCACCAGGTTTTAATTAAAAAAAGAATGATCAAATTCGGTTCACGCAGTCGAAAGTTCTGAGGTAATAAACGCAAAAGGAATAAATATAGGTACCTACCCAGTTTTTTTTTGCAACATTTTTCATTTATGCTCATATTCATTATTAAACACGTATTTCCTTTCACACTTTGTTTCAAAAAGGCTCAGCAGTCCAGTAAACAGAAAGGCAAATTCTTGAAACTCAATAACGCCATGACAACAAGGAGTATTGTTAAATGTCCATCCTTTCTGAAAATAATACCTTATTCACCTTTTAAAATCTATTTGCGGCTCAGATCGTACGAGATCGACCGTTTCGTACCCGAACATATTGAATTTTCGTTAATTATTTATAAACTTGATACGGTACCGACCGGGGTTGTAATTGTAACTTTTCACAAAAGGTTGTCTCGAAAAGCTGGCGTTTTCGATGAGTTTACGGGCAAAAATCCATTTCGTTTCGTGTAATATTTATGGTTTTACGCATAGGCAATAAACATTAAAAAGTTAAGTATAAAAATAAAGATTTCCACCTGCATTGTTCTGTTTATTTGTTTTATTAGAAGAAGATTGTTTATTTTACTACAACAAAACATTTACACATGGAATAATTCATAAGACAACGTGTACGTGTAGTGAATATTGAATAACCATTAACTATTATCTCTTATTACTAAACTAACCGAAATTCCGATAACCTCATGAGACACGCTTCAGTCGTTCTCAAGATTACTTCTCACTACGATATATACCTACCAAAATAATAGTATTTACGAATATTTCCGCAGATAATAATTACCATAGATAAATAAATGTAACAACATGGTCAAAGTCACTGAGACACATTTTAGCAAAACCAAAAACAAAAGACGACTTCGCGGTTACGCTTCAAAAAGATGGCGGCCGGCGGGAAAACATTCCAATTAGTGGCTGTCAAAAAACAAATATTTTAATTTAACTAGCGTGCAAATTGTTTTACAGTAAGGAAATACTGTGAAAATGTTGTTTTTGTTGAAAAATATAAATTTTCGACGGTTTCGGTGTCACATTGTTGTTTTAATCGCATGATAGATGTTTTCGGTGACATTATTGAGTTTTTAAGTAAGTAATTGGTGTGGCCAATGTTCTAATTTGACAGGCGTGACGTAGAACGAGGTCCTTGACATACTGGTGTGTTATCTCGTTGAGAGGTTCACTTATGTGTTAGCGATAATACGGCGTGGTGTTTTGTGTTTTTATTGTAATATATTCGGTTTTACGTTTAAAAATTAATGGTTTTCGTGCAAGTTTCGCATTATTTATAGAGTATTACTGGCACATCAGCGATATTACACAGCATTTTGTTCTGTTATTCTGTATCAATGGGACAATCTGATACATCGTGTTCATATGGGTTTGTAAGTTGCTAATACAGTGTGACAAAGCTAGTCGAACGCGATAACAGGCCTCACTGATTCGACAAATGTTACTAAGTAAAGGTCGTCGCTCACTTGACAAGCACCGCACCAGCACCGCTTAAACCCAGCATTTACTTGCCATTCAAATTAGAGCATTAAATCGTGTGTCGCATAACATATTTTTTAATGTCCATATGAAAAAGCTTACGGCGGGTGGTCAACGCGCTTGCCGCTACCATACGCCTCGCCGGCGGCGCGGCGTCCGCGCGCGGTCCGCGCTCCGCAAGCGAGGGGACCGCGCGCCGTCCTAGTTGCTTAAGAGCTCTGGAGCCAATCCGATTATTCCCAAAGGCGCCAAGCTCAGCCTTACCTTATGTAGCCGCTTTGCAGCCAAAGGGGCACAACTTTAACCAATCGTTACACTACACTTGAGAGCAGCGGTGGCCCAGTGGTGGCGGCCCCGACTTACGAACAGTAAGTCGTGGGTTCGAACCCAGACAGGCGCATTACTTTGTGTAATTTATTTCATCACCGCTGCTCTCAAAAACGGTGAAGGAAAACATCGTGAGGAAACCGGCATGTCCTAGAACCAAAAATTCGAAGACATGCGACATCTACCAATCCGCACTGGGCCCGCGTGGTAGATTATAGCCCTTTCCCTCTCATTGAGAGGAGGCCGTGTCCCAGCAGTGGGAACATTATAGGCTGATAATGACACTACACCGGCTGAAACTTTTTTTATAAATAATTTATATATTTCCTTCATGTGTAAAGCTTTGTTATTCAAATGTCAAGTAAATATTTATGAAAGCAAAAATATGAGCTGAGAATTATTTTAATTAATCACTCAAAATCTCACCGTTCATATTCGAGCCGGCAGCAGTCTCGAACGACACTCGTGGCTCTCGCGCCACTCGTGAGTGACGCGTGATGTAGGTACCACGTAATGAGCTCTTCAGTAATGTGGAGCACTAACCTGCCTGAATATTAAGTAGAAATTGCTGAGAACATGAGAGACTAGCTTTTACCAGCGCACATAATCAAGCCGCCAAATATAACACCAGTGTCATCTATGACTCAAATGAAGAACTAAAATTTAAGTCTTGAATTGCTATATTATTATAATTTCTAACTGGCACGTTGTCTAATACGTAATCCTAACACGTATCCTATGTTCTAGCCGAATTCATGGACTATGTAGAACTTAATCCGATCAGTTATTCCGGCCCGAAAAAGTTTTACAGATGAGTGTATAAGTATTCGTATTATATATTAGCGTTCAAGACGAATTAAACTGCAAGCTAAATAAATAAGTTGAAAATCAATAGGTTATCTATCGCAAATTGTACAAGCAATTTTATAAAAACACATGCACCATTATAACACGGCAGCAATAGTAAAGAGCCTACTCTTGATAAAACATGCAAAACGTTCGATTAGGCCATCACTATCGCAGACCGTAGCGCGATCGATGTTCTAACAATGCAAACTGAATCACTGAATTTTGATCCAATGTGTGTCATTCCAGCAATTTAATATTATTGACATTATTTAATATCTACTTTTGTCCATACTGACATTATTTGTTAAATTTTGCATGTCAAAATTCAGGCAGAATGTACCCGGCTCACTATATTTTATGACAACTATTTTACAATACATTTTACGCGAATAATTTTTTTGATTAGATTTGGTTTTGTGATTCCATATACCTATCCATGGCCTAGTAATTCCAGTCTAGGTATAAAAACTCTCTCGGTTATGTAGTGGTCACATAGTTTCGACGCGGTCGCTCCTATGGAGCACACGCACTATCCTGACACTGTCAGTCATCTTCCCGACGTTCTCGATATAGCGCTGCTCAAGAATGTGAACCTTCGGTTACACATGATTGAGACGTTACACGAGCTCCACTCCGATCACCGTCCAGTGCTCATGCACTTAATTCCTCGCTCGGGTATCATTGACCCCAGCCAGCCCCTTCCCACTATTCTCACTACCGACTGGAGGAAAGTAAGCGATATGCTGAAATCCGAAACGTCACCACTTCTAGATAGTATTCCCGACCATATCGTCTCAGTCGCAGACACCGAGGCTGCAATCGACTCGTTTACAGAACACGTACAATCCGTACTGAAGGATTGTTCTCGTGAAGTACCAGCGGTGAGTGATCACCGCTGGATACTTCCCGACGATATACGTGAACTGATAACCGAGAAGAATGCGGCCATACGTGCCTACAGCTCTTGGCCCTGCGATGCGAACAAGGCTCACATGCGTTCCTTACAGCGTGCTGTAAAGAAACGCACTAGTGAGTTTCGCTCGAGTCAATGGGATAAGACGCTTAGCGAACTCGAGCCCACTCATCAAGCCTTCTGGCAGCTTCAAAGGAAGTTGCGCACCTCGGAAGAGGTCTCTTCTCCACCCCTCATACGTCCCGACAAGAGCGTCGCTTTTGACGACTCTGAAAAAGCAGAATGCCTAGCCGACAGCTTGGAATCTCAATGTTCGCCAAGCACTCTACCAGTAGACAAGCAGCACCTTGATGAGGTGGATGCAGAAGTTGAACGTAGAGCATCGCTTCCCCCTTTTGAAGATCCCGATGACCCCCTCCCCGCCATCACCCCGGAAGAGGTCAAGGATATTATAGATAAGCTAAAGCCTCGGAAAGCCCCAGGCGCCGACGGTTTCACGAATAGAGTTTTTAAAGCCCTCCCCGCTAGGCTCATAGTCCTTTTGGCTGCCATCTTCAATGGCGCCCTGAGCAATAATATTTTCCCCCAAACGTGGAAAGAGGCCACTGTTATAGGTATTCCCAAACCTGGGAAACCGAAAGCCCAGCCCTCCAGCTACAGGCCGATCAGTCTCCTGAGTGCTCTCGGCAAGATCTATGAAAGGCTTATTTACAAGCGTCTCAGAGATTTTGCCGAGACAAAGGGCCTCATCCCGAAAGAACAGTTCGGCTTCAGGACCGAACATTCTTGCATACATCAAGTCCACCGCATCGTCGAACACGTGAGCGCTGGTTTCCAGCGCGGAGCGATGACGGGGGTGATGTATTTCGATATCGCGAAAGCCTTTGACAAGGTCTGGCACAACGGGCTGATATACAAGCTTTATCAGCTCGGTGTGCCCGACCGTCTCGTGCTCATCTTACGAGACTTTTTGTCAAACCGTACCTTCCGCTACCGTGTGGGTAAGACGTTATCTTCTCCTCATCCGATCCGCGCCGGAGTCCCTCAGGGCTCCGTTATCTCTCCCCTCGCGTTCACGCTGTACACCAGCGACATTCCGAGGAACCAGAAGGTTCAAACAGCACTTTTCGCTGACGACACCGCGATTTATTACACCGGCCGTTCTCCGGATAACATCCGCCGCATTCTCCAGAAAGCTGCCGACTCGCTCGGCGCTTGGTTCCGTAAGTGGAGAATAGAAGTTAATCCCGAAAAAAGCCAGGCAGTTTTATACTATAAGGCACGCCTTAAGCGTTCGCCAGGTCCCCCCATCACTATGTTCGGTAAGCCTATCCCTTGGGAGAGGCAAGCCAAGTATCTCGGAGTTATTCTGGACGACCATCTGTCGTTCAAGGCCCACATCAAAGCAGCTCGTGACCGGGCTGCCTTTGCTATGGGCCGGCTCCACTTCATGATCACTAGGAAGAGCAAATTGTCACTCAAGTGCAAATTGCGTCTTTTCACCGCAGTCATCCGCCCCATCATGACCTATGCTTGCATAGTATTCGCGCATGCCCACCCGCGTCATATCCACACGATGCAGACCCTGCAGAACCGATATCTCCGTAAAATCACCGGTGCCCCCCCTTACGTCCGTAACGATAGTCTTCACGTAGACCTCAGAATCCCCACCGTTAAGCAGTTCATGAAACGCCTTTCCAAGCGTTACTTCGACTCTGCTATTAAGCATAGGAATCCCCTAATCGCATCGGCCGCCCGGTACGACCCATCGCGTATTAGCTCCGTCCAACGTCCGCGTCACACCCTAGTCGCCCCCGACGATCCGATCACTATCTTGCAAGAGAGTAGGAAAGATACCAGTACGGTTCGCAGAGCGTACAAATACAGACCGAATACCTACCGACCTCGCCGCAGAGGTCCGGCGCGAAATCCCCGATCAATCCCTCCCCGACCCTTGCTCGAGCCAGCCCGCGACGCTGAGCCTGTAGTATTAAATCAGTCCCTAAATAAGGACAATCAGATCCAGCCTGTCCCTTTTGCTGCCCCCAGCGACGCCCTAAGCCGAGGTTCGTACCCCACAGGGGGTGCCCTTAGAGCGCTGTCGCTTAGTTTTTAGTTATTTTCGCCCTGGCTGGAGGCCTTAGAATCAAGGCATCCACAGGACATTGCCCGGTTAAGCAGAAGCCAGTCTTCTCAGACTGAACTGCGAGATGCCATATCCAAAAAAAAAAAAAAAAAAAAAAAGTAGTGGTCACAATGACTACAGCTTGTATAGTACCTGGTGCTGGAGTAGATTCCCTGTTCATGCAAAGTTTTATTGGGTCATTCCCGTTCGTCCACACCCCGTCGTCCACACTGCGGACGACTGGGAATGTTGCGTTCTGTTCGTCTACACTGTGGACGAACAGAACGCATTATTCCCAGTCGTCCACACCCCGTCATCTCACGTCTAGTATAAGAGTGTTGTAAAAATGGTTATGTTTAAGTTATTGTAAATTAAGTAGATCTGTGATACAGATTGCTCTGTTGTTGCCCTTAATTATTGTAAAATAAGATGATCTGTGATGAAAAATACTGTTGAATTTAAACACTACTTAGTACATATTATGTTGTTATTAAAGAGGTTATATACTTTAAAAATGATTATATAATGCCAAAAAAATATTAGATAAAATATTGCCTTTAATACTCAATACTCAATACTCAAACTTTATTTGCATTCCACAATGTGTACTTAGGTGGTAAATTTACAAAATTAGATCATTATGGACCCTGTCGGGCACAGCAAAAGACAAAGATATAGTAGGAGAGAGGAAGCTTTAAAAAACAAAAAAAATAAATACATATCTAAAATAAATCCAATATTACCATAATAAGAATTCTTTATACATATACATAGGAATTTTATACGTTATTAATTATATTTTATCGTTTAAATATTCAGTTATGCTATAATAGCATTTTTCTGTTAAAAATAGTTTTAGTTTTTTTATAAATGTGCTTAATTTTTCTTCTTTTTTTATTATTTCAGGTAGTTTATTATATATTTTTATAGACGTTACATAGGGGCTTGTTGAGTGTATTTTCAGTCTAGATTGCGGAATGTTTAATCTTGATTTGTGTCGGAGTGTGAAACGTGATTGTATATCTTCGCGCTTTGTGTAAAACTCTTGATATTTACGGACAAATTTGCAGGTTTCTAATATGTATATACAGGGGAGTGTTAAGATATTAAAATTTTGGAAGTGAGGTTTGCAGCTGTCGGTTTGATCAATATTTGCCAGGATTCTAACTAATTTTTTTTGAAGGATAAAGAGTGAGGGTGCATCTGTGCTATTTCCCCAAAGGGTAACACCGTAGCTTAGCCATGCATAAGCATATGCATAGTAGGTGGTGAGCGCTGTTTGAAGATTTGTGGTTTTCTTTATTTCACGTAGAGCATACGAAAATCTTGAAATTTTTGATCTTAATTTTTGTAAGTGGGATTTCCAATTTATGTGAGTATCCAAAGTGAGACCAAGTAGCGTAAATTCTTTAACATTTTCTATTTTTGTTTTATTAAAAGTAAAATCAATATTTAATGGTGTTTTTTGGTGGGGATGAAAGGTTATAAGTTTAGTTTTAGAATAATTTATTTCGAGGTTGTGTGCGTTCATCCAAGTGATGGTTTTAGTGAGTATTGAATTTAGTTCTTCGTTTAGATTGAAATTGGTTTTACATGAGACCAATAGAGAAATGTCATCCGCAAATAATATACATGGCCCTTCTATGATTTTGGGTAAGTCGTTGATATATATTAGAAACAAGAGACATCCTATTACGCTTCCTTGGGGTATTGAGGCACTAATTGATTTGCTGTTAGATCGAATTTTTTCTATTTCTTTTGACGTGTGATTAAAATATTCAATTTCTACTGTTTGCTCCCTGTTTTTCAAGTAAGATACAAGCCAATCATGGGCTTTTCCACGGATGCCTATTCCGTATAGCTTGTTAAGCAATTTATTAAATTTTATTTTATCTTTTAATTATTGTAAATTATGTTGATCTGTGATGAAAACTAGAATTGTTGTTAATTATTTTAACATTGATGATTTTAAATTTTTTCACGAAAGCCCTAATGGCGCGCACATACGCTACAATAGCAAGAATTACTTTTTCGTTATTTTTTTGGTGGCAATGCGGCAATAGTCTGTCTGAAGACAGTCTTGTCTCAAGTTTTCGCTCAGCATTGGCTGCGCATTCACCCAGGCGAAGCTGTGTGATGCATAAAGATCGCTTGCTCAATGAACACAATTTGCAGAGCTATCTCAGTACAGAATTTCACACATTTTTTGAAAACATGAAATTAAGTTGACGTCTTAATTAGGATAAAAGGAACCACGTAACACTTGTTTGGAAGTTTAAAAGTGAGAATAATTTCATAATACAAGCCTTAGATATAGATACTTAGTATGTAAAGAGATTTCAATACGCTTTAAGAAATTGGAAACCGAGAGATGTTTCTCGACGGCTACGACGGCGACGGCACTACCCACAAAGACAAGACAAAGTTATGTACCTTTTAGGCTGTGCAGTGACTTGCTGGTGTATTTCGCAGACCTGACAAAGACAAAACAACTCCAAGTATCACTAAAGTCTTCTATTCTAAAAGACGAAGTATCCATTAAATATAAAAACTGTGTCAATTACCATCCTCTAGATAATTTTAAAAGCTTTACTCCTAAAACATCTCGTAGTACTCTACGTCCATTAACATTACTCGACAGACAAATGGAAAGATTACGCTTCTATTTAGATAAGGCATTAAGTAATCAACTTTTTAAAGAAAAATTATTATATAGAAATATACACCCACATTTCGTCAATTATGATTTCAAGTCCCATATAATAGGCCAGGGCCTAGTGCCATCAACGGGGCGCAAATCCAAATTTAGACTACATGTCTGGTACTGAGAAACCCATGATGGAAAAAGCCAATATTACTGTGTCCAACCTGGGAATCAAACCCAGCAGTTGCGCTTGCGATCACTAGACAAACGAGGCAGTTGAAAAAAAAAAGTAATACATATCTATCTATACTAATATTATAAAGCAAAAGACTTTGTTTGTTTGTTTGGTTGAACGCGCAAATCTCAGGAGCTACTGGTTCAAATTTAAAAAATATTTTTGTGTTGGATAGTCCATTTATCGAGGAAGGCCGCTATCGTATTAGGAGAGGAGCAGGAATGAAAAATGTTGCAAAAACGGAAATTTCTTTTCCTTTCGTTTTTCTCTCTTATGTGACGCAGACGAAGTTGCGTGGGTCAGCTAGTTATGTTATACTAGGACTCTTACCTCTTGGCCACGACCTAGTCACCCAAGCGATACGCGTCTTGCGACAGTGACAGTGGGGAAAACAAATGAAAAGGGGCATTCCATGAATCACCGCGGCAGAACTTTCAGTACCATACGGGAAGGAAGTCTGATAGACGCGCACGCGTGTCGAATGACGCTATTTGCAACTCCTGAGGCCGTGTACAAGGACTTTGGGCCGGTATGTTATTGCGGAGAGCTCAAATAGTTATGATAACAAATAGGTGATGTCGGTAACACGTCTTGTCTATCTTTTAGCGGTATAAAGCTTATACAATTGATGTGTCGTAGCTTGGAATTCAAGATTGTGTAGGATGACAATGATGGATTTCCCCTACATTTGAAGTATAAGTGGATCTTTGTCACCTTTTTTCACGTATTTATTTATGTGTCTCTGGAGTGTTTAAAGGTTCTTTTATTTTAATTTACTTGAGTTCTCTTGAGCGACTGCCTATCTTCTCTTCTCGCTGCGGCTTTGCCCGCATACAAATTATATACTAAAACCTTCGTCTTTAATCAATCTATTAAATAAAAACACATATCATAATCTGTTGCGTAGTTTTAAAGAGCTAAGCATACATAGGGACAAACAGACGCAGCGGGGGACTTTGCTGTATAAAATGTGGTGATTTTAGATAGGCAGTCACTCCATTTAAGTACAATTATATAGCTCCCAACACAGTTTGGAAAAGGTTAGGTAGATAATGTTCTGTAAAATGCAAAAGTATTAACCAGTAGCGAGGGGTTCCTACAACTCGAAACCTACCGGCTTCCCTTCTGAACAACCACTGTACTATTGCCAAAAAGCCTACTATTGCCAAAAAGTTAAACAATGTTAACTACATTGTTTAACTTTTTGGCAATAGTAGGCTTTTAGTTTGATTCAGTTAGGACGTGATTGCCCAAACATGACTAAACTACAAGTTTGGATGTATATGTCACCGTAAAATTGTCTCGCGATATTGTAATGTCTCGAATTATTGTCAACTGAACATACGGAAGTATCTCTGCCCCCATAATCGGGACTTGGGGCACCCCCCCGTTAGGTTAGTTAAGTTCCTTTAAACCCTGCACTCGGAAATAGGAGACCAAGGTTATGTTATATTAATCGGTATTTCTCAGGAATGGTGCATTATCTTTCCATGAGAGTTGTGCCACTGGGCAAGGGGGATCCCTCCACACCGCGTAAGTTGACTACCATCGCATGTTTTTCACGAAAAATAATGCGTTTTGTTTTAAGCAGTATGTTCATTTGACAATAATTCGAGACTTTACAATATCGCTAGAGATATTACAATATAACGTATTTGACAATTTTACGGTGACATATATATATTTTTAAACATTATTAAAAATATGCACCGCATCGGCTTACCAGTTACTAAAAACCCTTCGCTACTGGTATCAACCCCACATTCATTACAATTAAGCACATTCTAACCACACTAATCAATCATACTAATCTTCACAGAGCCGTCCAATACCCATTGTCCCACACCTCGTTCATTTTGACGTTCCCGCACTCGCCATTATTGTGTTAGACCGTTATTAGATAATTCCACTTCCGATATTATTTTGTCGCTGAAAATTTTCCTGTCTCCTGAAAAAAAGTTTTGGAAAACTTCTAAAATGACTTGGATAGCTTTAATCGAATTTTGAAGGACAGGCCAGTGGGCGTAAAACTTGTTGAAGTTTCATTTTAAACTAGGTTTTTAACGGGGGTTCATCTGAGTGATGTTGTAGGTTATCCTGCGGGAATGTACGCTTTACTTCCCTAGCCTTTTCCCAACTATGTTGGGGTCAGCTTCCAGTCTAACCGGAAGCAGCTGAATACCAGTATTTTACATGGAGCGACTGCCTATCTGACTTCCACAACCCAGTTATTACTGGGTAATACGATACCACTTGGTAAGACTGGACAGTTATCTGCAGACTTTTAGGCCACTGACTACCTGTAACGACTGTCAAAGATCTACAAACACAGCTGGAACCAACGGTTAAACGTGTTTCCGAGGCTCTTGTTTCACCGAAATTCATTAAAACGTGTGTAAAAAGGTCATACTGTCAGACAAAATTCCTATCGCATTTGTATGATTAGTGAGTATGAATTTGTTATGTAAGGAAAGGAATGGGGAAGGTCTTGTCCAACAATGACAAAATGTTAGCTGAAAAAGAAAATTGCCATGTCGAAGTGTCCATTATTCAAATGGGGGTTCAAGTTGATTGTTTTTTGTCTTTATCGAAATTAAAAAGAGGAAATATTAGATTTTTGTTTGTTAGTGTCTTTGTCACGATTTAACTCTAAAACTACTCGACCGATTTAAAAGATAATGATTTAATTAGAACGTTATGTTTTACTTACATAAGCTATATTTTACTCCGACGAAAACAGGAACTACGCGGGTGAAACCGGGTGACATCCGCTAGTTGATAATAAAGAAGAAAATGCTTTTAAATGACAATGAAAAGGTGACTTGGAGGATCTAGACAAAAATAACCTTTATTACTATACGTACGTGGGCGATATTGCCCTTTAACGAAATACTAATATCATGAACACACGACGACGTATACTTTCTAGATATCAGTTTCATATAAAAATTATTCGTGTTTGCCTATCGCGTATGGTCTAATTCATATAAAGATATATTATATAGGCTAATGTACAATAGTGGTACATAGAAAGAAAGAAAGAAAAATGTTTATTTGGCGTCAGTTCATTAAGCACACACACAATAATATTAAAAAAAATACAAAAAGGACAAAAATACATAGTATGTACTGTGTGCCTCACGGCTGCGCCAAAATGGTCCATTTCAGCATTTTTTACATAGACGGACTTAATGCCACAAG
This sequence comes from Xestia c-nigrum, assembly GCA_916618015.1. NCBI lineage: Eukaryota > Metazoa > Arthropoda > Insecta > Lepidoptera > Noctuidae > Xestia > Xestia c-nigrum. Next base: position 8,519,413 of record OU745259.1, on the reverse strand, counting down.
GCATTCTTTACCAAATAAAAATAAATGTTATGTGGAGGAATGAGGAAAATGTCGTGAGGTAAGTTTTGAGAATGAATGTGGAAGACCAAAGAAACGATAGATGGGCTGTGTGAAGGATTATGTGGAAGAAATGAGGTTTCTGATGAGATGACGAGTCATGGTGAAGTATGGACGAAGAAGACATACTCCGCCGTCTCCAAATAAATTGGCTGGCCCATATTTTGATGAGGTCTTTCACATCTGTCTGAGGTTGTCTTGGTATACAATGCAGAGGGTATGACAAAATTTTCCAGCATTTGGAAAATATTCGCTGTGCGGCATTCGTTCTCAGTGTAGAAGGTTTCCAGAAATCACACAATAAATTCAATTAACACGCTAGCGATACACACATATAGATCGTAATCAATGAATGCGCGTGCGCATTACTATAGCTCATTGCTATAGACTATTCAAATCCCTTTCTCACTTTATCACTTGTTGTTAATTTATTAACAAAATTAATTACTGAACTGTAAGCTTTCCAGAAAATATAAAACAAATAAATAACAGTATCTCGAATACATTGTAAGATTTTCTAGAATGGGTAGTATTATAGAAAAAAAATACAATGTACTAAGTAAAGTTGTTTTTTTAGAGTTTAAACTTCTATTTTACATAGTTGGAAATAAAATCGCGAACAATGTTTACAATGTTGCAAAACACAATCATATCATTGAGGACGATCTTTGGAAACAGAATCACGATTTGGACCTTTGGCCTGCATTCTCTAGGGGTCGGGACTTGACTTTAAAAGGTAGACATTTTGTTTGCGTTATTTCTCAAATAATATCATAAGATTTTTTTAAATACTATTATAGTACCTATAACAGTGATGGAACGTGGTGATAAGATCTAAGCCTAAGATGAAAATAACAAAGACCGGCCAAGCGCAAGTCGGACTCGTGCACAAAAGGTTCCGTACCATTTTCTACAAAATAGCAAATAAAAAATACGTTCGCTGTGTGGCGGCCCATTAAATATTTTATTTAAATTAACATCTAAATATTACATTTATACAACTAATTAAAATATACAACTAAATATTCTGTGAATAATATAAGCGTCTAACTATTGCCGTTATTAATATCGAGCAAAAAAACGGTAAAAATATCACATTTGTTGTACGGAAGCCCTTTAAAAATTGATTTAATTCTTTTTTAGTATGATTTTTTAGTAATAGCGGAAACAGAAATACGTAATTTTCTGTGCAAAAATGTACAAATGACAGCCGGGACCAACAGCTTAACGTGCTTTCCGAGGCACGGAGCAAACTCGGTATGTAAGGGTGGCCGAAGCCTGCCGGGGTTGCGGGCCTGTTCGAAAGAGATACCGCGGCCCCGGAACATAAAGGGCGCGGAAGGAACATGGATGGGTTTTAGTCAGTAAGAGTCTGACGATCCCTCCCGCTCCGGCCAGAAGGGAAGAAGTCATTTGAAGATTTCCCATCCCAAAAAATAAAAAAAAGGGTGGACAACCATCCACAGACCAACCTAGGCAAGTACGGCTTAACCTAAAGATCGGCCCGAGCGGCTGTTATTATTTGGCCACGAGCTCCTCCGCGCGCGGCCGAAATGATAGTTTTAAATAAAGTGGCAGGATTAATGTCTTCAAAGTAAACAAATAAAGAAGTATCCATTTTCATATTCATATTCATTTATTTGCATTCCACAAGGTAAAACATGGTGTTAACAAAAGGCTTAGAGCTAAGAACCGTTGTAGACCCTGTCAGGGCACAGCAAAATCTAATACTTACATGCTATAAACAAAACAAGAAAAAATAGAAATAAAAATAAAGAAATATAAATGTCAAAATACTTAAAGTTAGAAGTTACAATGTCAGTCGTACACATTTAACACAGCCAAAAATTAAAATAAAATTACTTATACATAAAAAACAAAATAGTTAACCAGGCTACGTTTAGATATTTGTCTATTTCGCAGAATAGGAGATCCGTTTCAAATAAAGTAGTGAAGAGACCCAAATCAAATGTTTTAGACATGACTGTCTGACAGCAAGGAATCACTAAGACTGACGAATAACGATTCTGAACCTTAATCTGATACAAAGAAAGACAGAAACAACACTAAATACATTACATCACGCCTGTAAGCCCCGAAAGGGTTAAGCAGAGGTGTATTTAATAGTACGGTCCAAAAAACTATTTGGTTTACATTTTACAATGTGATTTATGGGTTAAACTGTAAAACCAAGTAGCTTGTTCGACCGTACACCCCAGTAGCGAATTAAATTAATTATTATTGATATATAAAAAAACCCTATATCAATGGCGTATGGCCATTAACCGGGCACAAATACAGGCGCCGTGGGTGCTAAAGAGGTCTTCTTCTTCTTGATGGGAAAATCCAATAACACTTTGTCTGACTCGGGAATCGAACTCAGGACCTCATGTTCAGCAGTAGTGCTTGCGACCTGTCGCCCAATGAGGCAGTCAATTGTAACTGAATCTTACTTCTTACCCTTACTATTATTAATTAATAATCCTATATTATACACACTATTAATTTTAATATTATAAATGCAAAAGTTTGTGAGGATGGATGTATGTTTATTACTCTTTTACGCAAAAACTACTGAACGGATTTGGATGAAATTTTGTAGACAGGTAGTTTATAACCTAGATTAAGACATAAGTACTTAGAACTTTTTACCCCGATAAGAGATAGCATAATATAAACCAATGTTGTTTATCTTGTTGTTAACAATAATATTCCCAACCTAAATTCACTAATTCATGCAAATACTAATCTCACATTCATAGATGATTTAAGATAATTCGCCGAAGTGAATATTAAGGAAATGTCAGCCTCTATTAACATACTGACGGTAAAGGAAACTCATTATCAACATGTCTAGTATTTCATTCAACAGTAAACAGTAATCGTCTCATTAGCAGAATATATCAACACTATTAGGTAGATATTTGTAAGTAATACAGGTGAATACAGGGAAACAAGAAAATTTATAAACTGTTGATCATTTACTTTTCCGGAATTCCGGATTTATATAACACTAGCTGACCCGCGCAACTTGGTCTGCGACTGAGGGTTAGTTTTTTTTTAATAAAAAAGTATCTTATGTTACTTCTAATACCTCCAAGAATATGTGTAGGTACAAAGTTTCATGATGATCGGTTGAGTAGTTTTTGCGTGAAGCGTAACAAACAAACTTACATTCACATTTATATAATAGTAGGGAAGTAGGGATAGGGACAACACATCAACATGTAATCTCCGAAGGATTATACTCAGGTCATAATATTAGACAAACCCTTTCTTATCGATAAAGTTATATTATTTTAATTTATAAAAGGTGGAAAACACCTCTTAACGAAGCCGAAAGGCACGTGTTCTCTTTGTCATTGTTATCATTTTTATGTGCTACTCCATGCCTGGGAACCTTCCACTTACGGAGATATTGGGGGTCAAAGTTACAACTTTCTGACAAGTTTTTTTTTGAATACCTACAAGTTTTTATATTAAGGACGCTGCAACGTTTTCGTTGAACTCAAATTTAGGTATTCAATGCCGCACACAGCAACATCACGCGTACGCACTACGCACACATTCAACAACTCCGAGCGCTCGATTTCATACTTCACCTAAATAATTTAGCTCCTTGGTTTTATTTTGTAATGTTATTGAAATTAACTCCGGAAGAATACTTGGACCTTTGAAAATGCGTTTGGTTACTATTACTTAGTACCGTTGTCGTGATAATAGGTTAGTATTTTCAACCAACTGCAAAAAAAGAAGGTGCTTGACCCTATCAATAGTATCTTTTTCTTCGCGATTTTCATAACATAAAATCACGCCTGTTAAGGGTAACAGAATATGTACACCTAATATGGTACCAACATAAAAAAACCTGCCCCGTGTTCAAAAACTAAAACAAAAGTACCGACACCGACTACCGTAAAGAAAATCATCATCTCAGTGTTAACCTCCCGGTCACAAGAATTAAAAGGGGGGGGGGGGGGGGACATTTTACCACTTTGGAAGTGTCTCTCGCGCAAACAATTCAGTTTAGAAAAAAAAAATGTATTATTTTTTTTATATTTTTGTGTATAAATCTTAATGCGGTTCACAGAATATATCTACGTACCAAGTTTCAACAGCATAGTTCTTATAGTTGCGGAAAAAAGTGGCTGTGACATACGGATAGACAAACAGACAGACAGTCAGACATGACGTATCTGTAAGGGTTCCGTTTTTTGCCATTTGGCAACGGAACCCTAAAAACGAATTGAACATTTTGTTATTAATTATATGGAACATTTAATTGAATCCTTTCCAATCCTATCCTATATAATATATGATATAATCCTAGTGTTACGAGCTGGGTATGAGATAAATTAATTACTACCGATTAAACAACACAATAACTTTATTAATCACAAAACAATTTAAACTTAATCACAAGTACACTACAATACACTACTGTTCACTATTCGCTTAGATATCGCTCTTCAAGTTCACTTCGATTCGCTTCGTTGTGTAGTTAAAACAAGACTGACGGTCGCGGGTCTGAGCGATGTATTTATACTCGCCAACAGACACACCAGAACAATCACGAATATTCTAGAGGGTCATAAAAAACACTAACAAAAGATTACCTACCTACTATAGGTAGGTAAGTAAGTAAGTATCGCTGGACATTAAACACACAGCGCCATCTAGTGCCACACTAAGCAAGGCTTGTGTCGTGGACACCAGATAGTTGATATACTGCATATATACTTTTTTGTTTGTAAATACATACTTATTATACATACAAACAAACAATACAATTATTATTACTAGCTACTTGTACAAACCAATATGAACCGTATGCCCTAGGCGTACGGTCGAAATTCCAATGTCTTTTTATAAATAGGTCGCGAGTTTCTACCTACCTAACTTTACAACTAATGATAATAGAATGCTCTCGAACTTCTAACGTACACACACTGCAATCACTTGCTTTCTCGAATGTTGTAGTAGGTCCGTTGTAACACTAGATAATAGATCGTTTTCAGCTCATTATAACTAATGCGACCAATTGTGAAATCCGGCGTACGATCAACATGTCTGCATACACCTCTGAGGATTACAGTCGTGAAGATTTCGTCTCCAAGACTTAGCAAACAGATCGTTTTCAACTCGTAATAACTATTGCGAGCAATTGTGTAATCTGGCGTGCGAAGAACATGTGTGCTTACCCCTCTAAGGATTATAGTCGTGAAGATTTCGTCCCCAGAACTTGGCAAACGGATCGTTTTGAACTCATAATAACTAATACGACCAATTGTGAAATCTGGCGTACAATGAACATGTCTGCTTACCCCTCTAAGGATTATAGTCGTGAAGGTTACGCTTATGTTTATCAGTAAAATCATAACTCTCCTCCCCATCCACTTCCGAACCTCACCGTGAACAGCTTGGCCTTACCCATCCAAACCCTAACCTTACTAAGAGTTGCTTAACACCACCCATCCATTTCACAAATCCCGATAATAATAAAAGTAGGAACTCGTAAGTACTTACTTTAATGTCGTTGGAAAAAGTTTCAACTCATTCCGAATACGCTATACAACCGGGGGTACCTACTCACACGCATGCACACTTCAATATTTTTTAGTAATAAAATCGTATTTATTTTTTGCGACAGAGCGAAACACCCGTCCGTTGAGGAGCGCGTCTCAGCGCAGATTGACGAACCGCGAGGCGCAAAATGTATGAAGAATTCGCCAAATGTTTATACTTTGGCTAGTAATTGGAAAATGTTGTGATTTTATTACAAAAAAAAAAGGATTTCCTGTAAAGAACTATATTTACCGCAATTTCTTATTAATTATTAAGATAAAATATGCTTTAAAATGACCTAAATTGGTACCTATTCTGACCCCTTTTTTTAAATTTTCTGCGATTCTTGTGATGGGAAAAACGTATTTGTGCGAAAATTTTGTATGGCGTCATGGATTTTTTCTGATGATTATCTGGAGATTAATATATTATCTTTAAATTAAGACCATGAAATTTTCACATTTGTGACAGCTTGTACATTAAAATGGTACCTGAAAAACACTAATATTCGTGGAAAAAAGTAACAGCGTCCTTAAGATTTTCAATTTAAATACCTCCACGAACTCCGTACTATTCATCCATCAGCACAATGTTGTGAGTGCGTTACATTGAGTTATACCACGAAGTGAAAAGGAACGGACGAAAAAGTCGTTTCCCTGCAATAATTTTGCGTAAAGTTACTTAGTTTGATGTACAGAATGCTTGGTTAACGGCTTCGTGATGAGGTTGTTTACACCCTATGTATATTAGCTTCTGCCAGCGGCTTCGCCAGTCCCATAAGATCTTCTACCGGGATGAAAAGTATCATAAATCTTAATCTAGGTTTTAAACTTTCTGTGTGCAATATAAATTTCAACAAAATCCATTCCGTAGGTTTTGCGTAATAGATTGACCAAAATCTATTCATCTATACCTACATCTTCTCTCACAGACTTTCGTATAAAATATATACTAATATTATAAAGCAGAAGAGTTTGTTTGTTTGTTTATTTGGTTGAACGCGCTAATCTCAGGAACTACCTGCTCGAATTGAAAAATTTGTTTTTGCGTGGGATAGTCCATTTATCGAGGAAGGCTGTAGGTTATATATTATATATAACATCACGCTACAATCATTAGGAGCGGAGAAGGAATGAAAATTGTTGCAAAAACGGGGACGTTTTTTTCCTTTCGTTTTTCTCTCTTATGTGACGCAGACGAAGTTGCGTGGGTCAGCTAGTAAGACTAATAAACCGTAAACCGGCCACAAACCCAGACTCTGTAGCTGCTACTGAGAAATTCCTGAAAAACCCAATAACACATCGCCGTCCCGAGAAGCGAAAGCATGACACCAACAGACTTGGTCTATAGATTTATTTTATCAAAAAACCAAGATTTCGTTTCATAGGCGACTTTGACCACGAACCCATCCCCCTTTCTGCTGTATTTCCCCATGTTCATAAATAGAAAGACCATCACCGACTCCTGAAAATGTTCATAGGGAAAATACCCTTGACCCAATCAATGTACCTACTTTATAATATAAATTGAAAAGTTATAAGGGCAGAAGTTATGAGAATGAGCGCAGCCATTTTCCGGAATCGAAAACTCAAGAAATAATTAGCTAGAGGCGGAAATATTTCAGCAATGTGGCTAATTAAAAGTAGCTTATTGTGAAACACAAACAATTTTGAGTTAAATTATTCTGAACAAGGTTTTCCTTTCAAAACACTTATAATTTTGCTTCTCGTAGTGGAAAATCATGAATCTGATAATTTGCAAGAGTCTTATTCATAACCTTACATATAAATTACAAAGATTCTAGAACAGCTAATATACAAAGGCGAGCCTAACTCTTTTCCTTTTCGCGTCTTTTCCTTTCAAGACATGTTTTTAACCAACTTCCAAAAAGACGAGGTTTTCAATTCGACTAATTGTTTTTTTTTATTATCCTTCCATGTTCAGAGACAGTGTCTGACAACCAGCTTACAAAGGAATACCGTAATACCCAGTTCTCGCTGGGTTGTGGTGACCAGATAGGCAGTCGCTACATGAAAAAAAATGCTGGTATTCAGCTGAATCCGACATAGTTGGGAAAAGGCTAGGCAGTTCATGATGTTCAGTGATAGTTTCCAACAGTTTTCTTGCTCTGAAATAATAGGTTTATTTTTTTATTTTCACAATTCTTGCATCAGCTGGTTTGTTCTAAGTCTGCATTTTCGCATAGGTAGATAATACGTGCACATAATACCACGACACTATAACTTTGCTATAAGTATGACTAAACCGGTTATAATTACAATTTCTGGCTGCGGAACAAATTTGCATTCGCGCCTAAATCGTATTTTCACAGTCATGTCAGTTATGATGCCAAGGTTCCAGAAAATTCTCTGAAAATGTACGTGTCATAAACATTGTCCAGTTTAACGAGGTTTTGTTTATAAAACCAGAGGCCGAAGAAAATGTAGCGTCAAGGATTACTTTATGTACAGTGAGTCGGTGAGGTGAGGAAAATTCCTAGGATACTGAAATTGATTAAATAGGTCGGTCTTAGGAGGTGTCGCCTTGGGACCTAATTTATTTACGGTATTTACGATTCTGTACATGAGGAGCCCGAAGTTAAATAACAACAGCCGCTCGGGTCTTTAGGTTTAGCTGTCCTTGCCTAGGTTGGTCTGTGGATGGGTGACCACCCATTACATATCGGGTTTCCTCCGTGCGCGCCTCGGAAAGCACGTTAAAGCGTTGGGCCCGGCTATCATTTGCAGATCTTTGACAGTCGTTACAGCAAGTCAGTGACCTGACAACAAGTCTCACCAAAGAGTATCGTATTACCCAGTACTAACTTGGTTGTGGAGGTCAGGTAGGCAGACTGGAAGCCGACCCCACAGTTGGGAAAAGGCTAGGCAGATGACGGTTCCGTGCAATCGGCTCGGACATTGCGAATGCTCCTCCACACACGGATAGTGAAACAGATCAACGAGTCCGTTACGACTTCGTCGATGATCTCGTGTAAGGTGAGCTTGACTTCTGAAATCAAGAAGGAATATTCACAGTTTTCACTCCGTAAACTTTTTAACGTGCTGATGGATTTTCGACTTTCGGAACCGAGTACAGTGTTGTTTTATACCCCTCGCTGTTTCGGCTTTCATTTAGGTTTATATTAGTGTTCACGGGCGAAAACGGGCACAACAGGCGTCATGAAGTTTACACATACGAGTATATCAATACACGGACGACGGCAAGTAAACAAAAGAAAAGACGAGAAAAAACCCGCCAATAACTCTAGTAGCTGGAAAAACCACATCTTTGTTTAAACGTACTAGGAGTTCAGTAATCAAGAAGCATCTGTTCATATTTGTATGCTCGTTTATTGCTTTTTGCGGCTTTCTGTTCTATCAACATAATTTGCATTGGCTTATTACTTCGCCTACACATCTTATTCATAGATAATTATAGTTTAGCTCCTTCCGTGTTGAAAGACTAGAGAATAATGCGCGTTTATTATCGACTAATAGTTTGTGTGGTTCCTGTGATTAAGAGACTTGAAATGTTGAAACTATGTAATAATGTAGTCTGCGCCGCGAGAAGCTTTAATTTCGGGAAACAAAGAATTTCTGCCAAGATACGTAGCGACAGCAAGAAATACTCCCAAATTCAGTCAACTTAAATTATCATACGTGTAATACGAAACTAACAAGCAATTTCACTTGGTCGGGTTATATTTTGGCGATTTAAAGAGCTGTCGTGTAATGTTTTGTGGTACTGGAACGCATCTGGCATCGTGGATCGTAAACATTTGGGCTGCCTCTTGCGCTCTGAGGAATGATTTAGTTGCGCTTAGAAATAGGTGCGTTCTGAGTAATACCTCGCCATTTTGAAGTAAGATCACGCTGACGGTGTCATTTTTGAATTTGTTCCAAAGGATTCGAACCCGAATGTGTGAAAATTTCAAATATGGAATTGATTATTTAGATGGAAGAATAAAAGAGTTCTTCATTAAAATTCAAAAATCGTTTTCTACAATAACTTCTTTCCTCGATGATTTCAAATAACGAATTTCGATTTCCCGAGTTTTCATATTGTTTTTTTTTTTATATTACGTCCGTGCGTAACATCAAACCTTCTTTTGTTTTGCGTGTCTGGATTGTTCAGTCATTTGTGATTATGTTTTATGATTTGTTATTGTCTGTATTTCTGACAGAAAACAGAGTTTAACAACATGTTTTATGGCAATCATTCGTCATGAAGACTTTATTTTGAAGAGTGGACCGTTGTATGTCACTGTATAAACATGTTGCATGCAAATATAACACGGAACCTTGCTCTGTCTACATTTTTACCGCCATATCATAATCCTGTTACGTTTTATTGTAACGGGAAGATAAATGTGCATGACGCCATACTGACACTTGCGTATCTACCTACATAATTATAAATGCAGAGTAATGTTCATGTGAGAAGCAACTTTAATGTGATGTAGGAGAGTTTTTATTGGTGTTTTTGATTTATGAAATGCCATGTGATCCATACGTCTATATGGATCACCTGGAAATGGCAGTTTTGACAAGTGGAAAAATGTCTGTAAACCATGAACCATAAAAATATCTTATCTTATCTTAAAAAAAGTGTTAATTACTCGTAGCATGGAAGTTAGCTACCCACTACAATTCTAGTACACAGGAAAACAGGATATTTTAATATCAAAACAATAATAAAACTCAAATGTCAACTAAAATGTTTTTTTATAAAAATTTTTAAAACTAATATTTAAAAAAGTAAAAAAAATGAATAAAGGAAATAATAATAGAACTCACAAAATAAATAACCCTTCTTCTCCATATTCATATCGTAAGATTTCTCCAATTTCGGTACTTACCCCAGATATGAAAATAGCGTAGAAATGCGAAGGTGTCGGGTTGATAGTGATCGATCATTGTCTCTGCCAGCTCCGAGATAATAGGCTGGATTGATGACACTTTCTGAAGGGAACTGAGGTTCATTAATACAATGATTTACTACGGTTTCTGTTAACACAGCTGAGTTTTCAATGTTTGTTTTTGTTGCTGAATAAAAAGGGTTTCATCGGGAAAAAAGTTTGTTAAACAATTTTTTTGGTCAATGGAAGGTCTTTTTTTTCTTTTCAATGTGGTGTGAGGAAATTGTAAGGAAAAGTTAAATAAAAGGAAACTCTCATTGTTTACCTACTGTTGTTTAAAGCAAATGTTTTTGCTTGTTGTTGTAAAAATCAACTATGACAATCTTGCAAATATTTATTTATCTTGATTCTCTTGCCCTTATCCCAATGTTTGTGGTCTGTGCAGCTTGTCATCTTCTTCCCTATTTCTCGTTATCTCATCAGACACTTATTTTCTTACCATATCATTCTTAACACAGTCCATACCTACATCGTTTCTTTGGTCTTCCTCTACTCATACCTATCCACATTCGTACTCAAAACTCTCCTCACGCCATTTTCCTCATTCCTCCGCATCACATGCCCATACCACGAAAACCGATTACCACACAACTTTTCAGTCAGCGGCGCCACTCTCAAACTTCAAATGTTTATTATGGAATCACTAGCTTCTGCCCGCGACTTCGTTCGAATTTCCCGCTTGCAACATTTCTTATTGCTGCTCCGCTCCTATTGGTCATAGCGTGATGTTATATAGTCTATACCCTTCCTCGATAAATGGACTATCCAACGGAAAAAGATTTTTTTTAATTTGAACCAGTACTTCCTGAGATTAGCGCGTTCAACCAAACAAACAAACAAACAAACTCTTCTGCCTTATAATATTACTAGCTGACCCACGCAACTTCGTCTGCGTCACATATATGAGAGAAAAAGCTCACAAAAGGAATAATATTTCCCCGTTTTTGCAACATTTTTCATTTATGTTCCGCTCCTATTGGTCATAGCGTGATGATATATAGCCTATAACCTTCCTCGATAAATGGACTATCCAACACAAAAAGATTTTTTCAATTCCAACCAGTAGTTCCGGAGATTAGCGCGTTCAAACAAACAAACAAACAAACAAACAAACAAACTCTTCAGCTTTATAATATTAGTATAGATTATATTATATATTATATATTATATATATATTATACTAGCTGACCCACGCCACTTCGTCTGCGTCACATACGAGAGAAAAACGAAAGGAAAAAAAAATCCCCGTTTTTGCAACATTTTTCATTCCTGCTCCGCTCCTAATGGTCGCAGCGTGATGTTATATAAATGGACTATCCAACGCAAAACTTATTTTTCAATTCGACCCGGTAGTTCCAGAGATTAGCGCGTTCAACCAAACAAACAAACTCTTCTGCTTTATAATATTAGTATAGCATAGATATAGTATTGATTATATTTTATATTATTTCTAAACTCGTCTTTTTTTTTCTCATCATTCATCACTCAAATCAAAATGAGGAAAACTTATAATTTGTCGTTACTTTTTCTTAAATCTTCTCCGTAAAGCACACCACTTCTGGCATTCTATATCCACGTCATAACGATACTATACGATTTTCGGGAAACTGTGTTGATGTACAGCACTCAACAATGTGCTCTATGTTTATAAGTGTCAAGGTTGATATTTGGTTGTTGTATGCTGTCGACCTTGGTTTACGGTGACAGATAAACGTGTCATAATCTGCGATTATCTGACGGTGGCAAGCAAACATGCTACACAACTTATAAACTAGGTCATTAGGCTATGTAGCCCTTTCTTTAGGTAGCGTCGACAAAACATTATCACCACTAGAGACTCATTTACACACTTGAGTATTTAGAAATATGCCGCCACACTTGCGGACCTCCCCTGGTTTCGCCCGCATAGTTCCTGTTCCCGTGAGAGTACGGGGATAAAATATAGCTTATAATATTCAAAAGGGACGTGGCTTTCGAATGGTGAAGGAATTTTTTAAACCGGTCGAGTACCCAGAAACAAACAAAACATAAATTATTTTCTCGTTAAAAAAATTAGTATGGAAATTTTATGTGTTAATGTTATGTGTAAGTCCGAAGAAAGCCGTTTAGGTAACACAGGTTTAGGACATAACATCACACCTTTAATCCCTGGATGTTTAGGCGCGGGACAAACATGAGTGGCGTATGGCGTATGGCGTGGCGCCGCCGCCGGCGCAGCGCAGAACAGGCGCGCTAATGGTGCCAGAATGGCGTGGCGCGGGCGCATTCTAGTCATATATTGTTCAAGCATAAATTGTTACGCAATTTCGTTGTTTTGTTTCCCTCCCCGACCCTTGTTCCCTCCCCGACCCTTGCTCGAGCCAGCCCGCGATGCTGAGCCTGTAGTAATAAAACAGTCCCTAAATAAAGGCAACCAGATCCAGCCTGTCCCTTTGCTGCTCCCAGCGACGCCCTAAGCCGAGGTCCGTACCCCACAGGGGGTGCCCTTAGAGCGCTGTCGCTTAGTTTATAGTCATTTTTGCCCTGGCTGGAGGCCTTAAATTCAAGGCATCCACAGGACTTGCCCGATTAAGCAGAAGCCAGTCTTCTCAGACTGAACTGTGAGATGCCCTATCAAAAAAAAAAGTTGTTTTGTTCCCGCCCTGAGCATGCCACTGCTAACTGATGCGGGTGCGCGGATGGCGAGGAAGTGGCGCCCGCGCCGCGCCAGCGCCACGCCATCTCAGTATGTGTCGCGCCACACGTCTTCTATACATTTTGTATGAAATATCAAAGAAGTGGCGCCACGCAACCACCTCTCCACCGCCTTACCACAGCCATACGCCATTTTTATATGACCCGCGCCTTAGGCAGAGGTGTGCTAAGTAGTTCTTGAACATTTCGCCAGTTATGTTTAAGACCCATCCCATGTAATAGGGCTCGTCCCATCAACTGGGCACAGAACTAAACTACAAGGTAACCGCCTTGTAGTTTAGTTCTGTGCCCTGAGAAATTCTTTATGGAAAAACCCACTAATAGTAGTGGGTATTAATGAAATAATGAGAGGTAATGATAATTATCTTTTAGTATCAAGTAATTTGATTACATAACCTTTGAAATACATAGATCTATTTCCAATCTCAGGAGTCGTAGACTGAATAACAATTTTAGGTAATTATTAAAATAAGTTTACAGAAACCGGAGATTTAATATCTAAGTGATTCGTGATCTAATTTATTTACTGCCTTATTATTATTTGCTGACTGTATTTATTACAATAAGAGCCTCATTATTTATTAGAGGAGTTTTAATACCTTCTCGGAAACTACTTTCACAGAGCTGAGTAAAATACTTAATTGCTGTAATTTTCCTTTTTATTCCCGGCTGCATTCGGAGAAATATTTTAGTGTTTTAGCCTTGAAGTTTTATATTTTATACTGCTAGTAGCTACTGAAGAGATTAATGGCAGGTGGTAATACTTAATTTAGAATGATTTAGCCTAATGATCTTTAAATTATGTAATCTTTAGATAGATGCTACTTATTTTAAACTTTTAATATTGCTGGCACATAGTAACATAACAGTAGTAGATAACAGGAATTTATCGTACCTGTTGGTTACGAAATGTCAATTTAATGCAACAATGAAAATGAAAATAGTGATGACGTTTTGACATATTTACCGAAAATCCAGTTTTATCTAAGTATTAGAAAAGTTTAAAAAGTTAACAGAAATGTTCTTTTCAATACACTTCCTCGAAAACTGCTTCTTTTCGCACTACTATTAGTTTCAAAATGCAGTGTATTTCACACACGTGCATTTTCCATGGATTTTCCACACACGTGCAGAAAGTAAAATTGCCACAGATAATTGATACATATCATCATCATCATCATCAGCCTATAATGTTCCCACTGCTGGGACACGGCCTCCTCTCAATGAGAGATACATAGGTATACTTAGTCCGAATTGGTTGATTGCATAATTAAAAAAACATTCACCTCTGACTATAGAGTCAGAGGTGAATGTTTTTTTTTTATTTCGGAAAAGCGATCTACGACTTTTTTATAACATTTTTTTGAATATTCAAATTGTGTTTATAAATTCAATATCGGTGATAAACATGATTATTTATAACTAATATTTACTTTTATAAACAAATTAACATTTATTTGTAATTCAAACACAAATTAAAATTTATTTTTGTATTAGGCTGTATAACGGCTTCATACCTTTGCCTCTCCTTGAACATGGCGAAAGCAAAGCGTGGAAAAAAATAAAATTTAAGTCATAGTCTCGTGACATTCATGACACAAATATTTTACATTATTTTATTTTATTTCTTCAAAAGTGTATTGAAAAACGTCGTTTGATACACGTGGACATTTGAATTTCAGTTCTCGGCTCAATAACACACTCGCCTTACGGCTGGTGTGTTAATACCGCCTTGTACTACAATAACAAACTTTCTCCACTTGTATCAAAATGTACTATTCTAATTTAGTTAACTTATAGGTACACAAGTCCAATTCAAATTATTTTTTAATCAAAACACAAAATAAGGAAAATACTTACTTTACTTTATATTTACTTACGCAATAGCTCCTAAAAATCAAACAATTATTACTTACAGATTCTTTGTTTTATTTGTGATTGACGTCACACAACTTTTTTTACGTAAATTGTTCTTTTTCCGTCCACCGTGACATTTGTTTTACTGTTAACTTGGGAACACAGTCGACATTGACGTCTTCAGTCGGTGTGGGTGTCAGCTGAGCCCCTAGGGGACGATAACGTTATTTTGGACGAAAATCTGTTTCTAAGCTGTGACTGTAAGTAATAAGCCTTAGATAATTGCTGAAGATGTTGTTGATATTTAGCAGTTGAGGACCTATGAAATGAAGAGTAGTTTATGTCATTCTAGCATTATTTCATCATCATCATCATCATCATTTCAGCCGAAAGACATCCACTGCTGGACATAGGCCTCCCCCAAGTGTCGCCACATTGACCGGTCCCTTGCGAATCCAACGGATTCCCGCAACCTTCACCAGGTCATCGGTCCACCTAGTGGAAGGTCTTCCAACGCATCGTCTTCCGGTTCGCGGTCGCCACTACAGAACTTTTCGGCCCCATCGGCCATCCGTTCTGCGAGCAATGTGACCTGGCCACTGCCACATAAGTTTGGCAATTCTTCGGGCTACGTCGGTATTATTTAGATTGTTAAAATTTATCTTTGGTTTAAGCAGCTTTAGTACCTTTACATATTTGTCGATCCAGCATGATAATGGTATGCTTGGTGTAGTAGCTGCGAGACTGGCCGCTGCGGTGCTTGGCGCGGGTTCGTCCCCATGTTGGTAAGAAAATGACACTTACCACAGTGTACCTAATAAGATTGAGAAATTAGTGGGACTAAGCAGATCTTCAGTCTTGTTAAAATAGTACATATCCACAGAAACACTACTTACTTGCTGTGCCAATCGTATCTACTAGGTATTTCGGTATTTATAACACAGACTAAAATTGACTCATTCTGTGTTATTTTGTCGCAAATAAACAACAAATTTACAAGTGGAAATATTCCTTTCAGCAAGCATCGAAGTAGCCCTATTTAGAGGTTTATTTTATATGCTAGGGATATTTTAAGGTAACCACTGTTAAAGGAAAAATCAGTTTAATGTTATAACTTATTTAAGGCAGTGCTTATTGTCTAGTGGTGTGACGGTTGGACTGCCAAGACATTAGGCCTCCAGTTCGACCCCAAGACACGCATCTCTGATTTTTCAGCATTTGTGCGTATTGTATAATTATCATTTACTTTGGTGAAGGAAAACATCGTGAGGAAACCAGCATGCCTGAGAGATATTTCTTGACGGCATGTAAAGAGGAACATGGGCGGCATAAAAACTCTGACACCAGGTTAGGCACTAACCTAAGAACTAAGGTTTTCAATGACTTCAGTTAAGATTAAAGCAAAGCTCTAACTGCCCACAACTAGCTCAATACAATTATCTCTTCTGCAACAAACAAGAGTGAAACACACCTATGTATGTTTATGTACAGTCAGCAAAACAGTTAGGTATGCAGGCTAGCAATCTCCTTACTACTATTATAAGTGGAAAAGGGTTACAATCAATCTTTTTTCAATTTCATCCAAATCCTTTCAGTATTTTCTGCGTGAGAGAATAACAAAAATCGATCTTTACAGACTTTTACATTTATATTAGTCGTAAGAAGATCGCTAGCCTGCATACCTAACTGTTTTGCTGACTGTACCTATGTATAGTGTTCCTACAAGGTTCGGACAGCACTATCGCGCTATCTGACACCAGTAAGTTCGAAGGCGAAGTTTCGTACTCTGTGGTGAAGTACTAAGTATGTTACACGTATCCATATAGGTGGTCTGTGGCGCTGGGGAAAAGTTTTTAACATGTAAATGGAAAATGACGTGGTAGCATGAATAAGTAATGCAGACAGGTGTAAGTAAGTACGAATTCTCGTTCCTATTAGCATAACTTTCTAGTATTAGTACGGAAAATACAAATTAAATAAACTATACTATACTAATAACTTACTATTCAGAAACAAATCTTTCCATGTATAAGACTTTCTGAAATTATTATGGCAACGTTTACGCGGTATTCTTCCGAGTTCCCTCTATGTCTCGGAAAGCACGTTAAGCAGTTGGTCGAGGTTGTCATTTGTAGATCTTTGACAGTCGTTACATGTAGTCAGTGGCCCGCAAGTCTGTCAGTCTAACTGGGTTGTAGATTGTGGACGATAAAAAAACAGAATTAGGTAGTCGCTGCATGTAAAATACTGGTATTCAGCTGCATCTGGTTAGACTGGAAGCCGACTCCACCATAGTTGGGAAAAGGCTAGATTATTATGGTTTACAGGGTACTCAGTCCATTTTAATTTTCATTAAAAAAATAGACCTTATTTTTCCTAACACAGGAAAAATTAAGATGAGTTTTAAGAAAAGTTTTCATTCGACCTATTTTAGTGAGAGCCCTGTTCGTCTCATCGAACATTTTTAATGGATGAAGCCAAAACATCGAAATAAAGATTTCAAAATATTCCTTTATTTTCGGACAAAAAAAACGTGTAAAATACTGAGACGAAAAATAAGGTCAGTAAGACTGTTTATGAAGTTAGTAATGCATTACCGTTATTTCATAACAAACAATGAATGATGACGTGGAAACTACGCAATGAACTGCAAACAATAGCAACTATGCTTGCTTTGGCACACGATCAAGGGGTTTAACTACGAAAACATTTAATGTTACTTCATAAGAACTTCACTGAAATATAGTAGTTAAAGCAGACTAGAGCAATACTGTCTATAGTGTGACATATGCACAGATTTGTATCAGAAGTCCTAGACAAGTCTCTTGGCCACGCCACACTCACAAGCGACACACGTGTTGCAACAGCCACTGCGGATATAACAAATGACAGAAACTGCTAAAGGCGGCGGTTTGCGCCGCGACACAAACAGGAGACCGAAACAGGAGATCGAGACACTCATGTCTCGTTCTCCTGTTTCGGTCTCCTGTGTCAAAATAGGTCTCAATCTCAACCTATTTTAAGAGCTCCATGCACTCTTCCTGAGATAAGCCGGTAAAGGCTATGTGCTGCAGGAGTTTGCGATACTGCGGTCAGATTGAATTTAAATACTATTTTTTTTTCTCCCCCTCATCTCACTCTGACACTCTGAGGTCAGAGTGTAAGAGTATCAGACTTTTACTGACTAAAACCCATCCATGTTCCTTCCTCGCCCTTTACGTTGCGGGGCCAATATATACGCATCATTTCGCGAGTGAGACAGAGACTGGATACACATGCAGAAGACAGACATCGAGACATTTGTCGCGATCTCCCGTCTCAGTGTCCTGTCTCTGTCTCGACGCGAACCGCTACCCTATAAACATGCAACAAGTTATACCGCGACGAGACGCGAACTCAGGCAAAGGAAAAAGTGACGATATTTGCACTCCATAAGGGCGTAAGCGTCATTCTATGATGATTGAATAAATATTAATTGCATTGACAGTACCCACCGCAAACTTTAAGTAACATATCACCACGACCGTAATCCTCGAAGAGGTAGGCAGAGGTGTACGGAACAAGTACATTTAGCCATCAGTTATGTTTAAGTCCCATGTTATAAGGGGCGACCCTATTGCCATCAACACACAAATCTTGGTAGCTGCAACTGCGAAAATCCTGATGAAAAACACAATAACAATTTGCCCAACCCGGGAATCAAACCCAGGACCTCGTGACCTGCTTAGACCACCGAGGCAGTCAGTGTTTAGTAATAGGCTTGTTAACTGAAAAAATCTTATTAGTCCGCCTAAATAAAGCATTTCATCTCGATTCAGCATCTAAAGTTGAGAATAAATCAGCGCGTTTCAATTTAGGCACTAATTTAGATGTCGCTTTGTGTTAGTGAAAACGAGCATAAGTCACGAAAAACAGCACAAAACAGTACTTGAGTTGAATGCACATTGTAATACATCGGCTGTAAATGTCTATTTAAAATGTATGTAGGTTATAAACCAACCACATACCTAGCGTATGCAGCTTGTAAATACAAGAATTCTGCGAAGAGATGGAATTACGGGAATAGTTACCACAAATATTCACGCTAAGACTATATAAAATGCCGTAAGGGTCATGTAGATCGTTGTTGAATTTACAGCTCTCATCTCCGAGCTGAAGGTCGAAAATTCAACAGCAAACCCCAATTTGAAATATTCTACGTGAATTTGTGTTCTAGAATCCAAATTATAGCAATAGTACACTAAACTTGATCAGTTGCTATTGTATTCAAAGTGTATTTCTAGTAATTTGTTAGAGGAAAATCCTGGTTTTACAGAATAATCGTGTTTGATTTTAGAGCGAAAGAAATCCATTCACCTTATTTCGTTTTTCAATCGAATCTAATTCACTGTTGATTCTAGAAATAGAACTGTAGTGTAAATTATTTTGGTAGAGGTGGGAATGATCGCTTTCGAAGTTTAAGTAGGCAATCCAATAGGTATGGATATCTCTTGATTGATCCGTACGATCTTTGCATTTATTTAAACAAAATGTAATGTATCTTATAGCTTTCTTATAGTGAAGAACTGATCATTATCAGCCACAGCCCGAACTCACCCACTTCTGGGTATAGGCCTCTTTCTTCTTGTGCCAATCTCCATGGTTCTGCGCTAGCCTCATCCAGGTTACTCCGCCGACGGCAACTATGTCGTTTGCCCAAGAACTCAAGTAGTAATAAATTGGAAACAGTACAGTTTAAAGAAGATATTGGTATCCGAAAGATGTTGCGTTGTAAGACTTCCCACTAGGTGGACCGATCACCTGGTGAAGGTTGCAGGAATCCGCTGGATGCGAGTCGCACGGGACCGGTCAATGTGGCGACACTTGGGGGAGGCCTATGTCTAGCAGTGAACGTCTTTCGGCTGGAAGCGAGTCGCACGGGACCGGCCAATGTGGCGACACTTGGGGGAGGCCTATGTCTAGCAGTGAACGTCTTTCGGCTGGATGCGAGTCGCACGGGACTGGCCAATGTGGCGACACTTGGGGGAGGCCTATGTCTAGCAGTGAACGTCTTTCGGCTGGAAGCGAGTCGCACGGGACCGGCCAATGTGGCGACACTTGGGGGAGGCCTATGTCTAGCAGTGGACGTCTTTCGGCTGGATGCGAGTCGCACGGGACTGGCCAATGTGGCGACACTTGGGGGAGGCCTATGTCTAGCAGTGGACGTCTTTCGGCTGGATGCGAGTCGCACGGCACCAGCCAATGTGGCGACACTTGGGGGAAGCTTAAGTCTAGCAGTGGACGTCTTTCGGATGATATGATGATGATGATGTTAGTATCGTTTCCCCAAAACAGTGTTTTGCTTTTAGGTTGAGTTATAGTCTAAATCAAACATATACTGAAAGCGTATATACTGGATCATAACGCCACACATCCTAGGTCGTAGGCATCACGGTAAGCCGAATACCAAGTAACGTCTAGTCTCGCTTTGAAAGCCCACACAAATCACTGCAAATGCGGTCCGTCTCCACTCGTCTTTGTCAACACGGTTTGGACACGGCAACTGGATCGTTGCACGTGATTAACTACTCTGACTGATTACCTAGAATATCTACAAGTGTACACTACATAAGGATGTGTTGAGCTACAACAGCTGTGTTCGTTAAATCCGACTCGGTTGGGCAGCGGTTGGGAAGTTGTGCAGTATCTTCTCGTCCAACTTACCCTCAGCTCAGTGTCTTAAGACGAAAGTCTTTAGCTAGTGTGTGTTGCCACTGATTACATACAGGGTGTATTTCACCTCATCACAAAGCCGTTAACCAAGCATTCTGTATATCAAACTAAGTAACTTTACGCAAAAAATATTGCTGGGAAACAACTTTTTTTTTTGAGGCTGTAAATCATGTTTTATGGTATAACTCAATGTAACGCACTCAAAACATTGTGCGGATGGATGGATTAAATAGTACGGGGGTCGTAGAGGTTTTTGAAAGTAAAAATAATGCGATAAAAAGTGTTATTTAAAAAAAAACTTGTCAAAATCTTGCAACTTTGACCCCCAATATCTCCGTAACTAGAAGGTTCCCAGGTATAGTGTAAAACAAAAAAATGATCAGAATGACAAGGATAATAAGTGCCTTTGGTATTCGTTAAGAGGTGTTTTATACCCTTTATGTATGGGACCGAAAGGTGGTCGCTCAAAGTGGGCTTAAAGTCACCCAAAGAGCAATGGAGAGGGCTATGTTCCTAGTAGCCTTGCGTGATAGAATCGGAAATTAAGACATATTAGGCAAGAGATCCAAGGTTACCGACGTGGTGGGCAGGCCCCACATTTGGTCGGCCGATGACCTGGTGAGGGTTGCGGGGATCCGCTGGGTGCGAGTCACACGGGACCGATCAATGTGGCGACACTTGTGGGATGTGTCCAGCCGAACTTTGATAAAAACTAAAACTGCATCATTGGGTTTTTGAAAACCCAATCGACTCAACATCCCTGGACAGGAATTTAACCCCTTGATTTTGAAAAAAAAAAACATTCACACACAACCTCTGTGTGTTTTTTTTTGTACACAATTCGATAGTGTCACTAATAGGGATAAAATCTGTAAAGTAATGACTGGTTCTGTGTGGTCCTTTTTATGTTCAAAGCTGTCAAAAGGGTATCTTCACAGTTTAAGATCTATTATATTATATTGTCGAAAGCTAAACTCACCTTATTGAAACTTCACGTCCAATATCAATATCGGTACGTTTCTACATCAAAGAGGACATCTCAATCAAAATCGGAGCTTGAGTAATTCGAACAGGCAAACATCCCTGCCTATACGACATGCCTCTAGGCAATATGGCTGATATAGGTACATACATATGTAGGCATACGTCCGTCCGGTAGAAAGGTCCAGTCTCCATAGAATTTTGAACGAACTCAACCTTTTCTTTTAACAAGACTGCACGAGCAATTTTTGAATTTCGATATTTTTTTCTACCAACGTTCTAATTACAAAAATTGACGTCAATTCCGAGTCTATTGCGTCAATGGGGAAGGCTGGTCAAAGCTGATTTTAGATGGCGCATCCATAGTTTAGACCCAATCTGACCAATGAGGTCAAACTGTTTGGAAATATATAATGATATTGACAGATTTTAAACCAATGACGACGTTTGGTACAAGCGGTGCTAGCGCCATTAGTTCCAACAGTTGCCATCTCTATTTTTAAAACCTTTTAACCTGAAACAACTGACAATCGTTTTTAAAAGTGTTTTAGTATTAATACTGAAACTATTGTCACCGTCAGGTTGGCTAGACCAAACGAGATATGTACATGAGATCATGTGCACTGTTTACTACCTATTTGATACTATTTAATACCTTTAATGAAGTATTTGGTACCTTTGGGTTAAGAGAGTTATCAAAGAAATAAAGTGGTCAGCCATTCTGACGTCAGGTTGGCTGACCAATTTCAAGTTCTCATACTTTTAGCGTTGTATTAACTGCGTTGTTATTGTTAATATTTAATACCTATTTGGTACCTTAACATATATTTGTTACACAGCTTTAGGAAGCTCCTATAAATAGTTATTAGAAAAAGCCATTAAACCGCCTGTACATAAATTATTGACGTCTTTTCTTCTCAGAATTATTGCTAACAATGTTTTTGCAGGCGCTTAGTGGCTTATGAACAACTTGTTTCTGGATATGCATAGTTAAGTTTTATCCATTTGTAATATTTTACACCGACTACTGAAAAGAGGTTCTCAATTCGACTGTATTTTTTTTTTGTTGTTTGTTACCTAACTTTCGACTGGGTGAACGGATTTTGATGATTTTTTTTTATTTGATAGCTGGCGCTTCCAGTGCGGTCCCATTTTAATTTGCTGAAGATTTGATGCTGATCTTCGAAAATATACAATGAAACTCTTCAAAAATAGACAGTAACTCTGCAGTGATTGCTGCAATCGCTTGTAGGTTCATTGTTTATACTACATCATGACGTAACATTACGCTTGTATGCTCTGATGGGCTGTAGGCAGATGTGTACAATACACCCAGATTTAGACAGTTAGATGTGTTAAGTTCCATTTATTGGGCATAAGCCCTATTACCTTGACCTCATCATTTCAGCCGAAAGAGGTTCACTGCTAGACATAGGCCTCCTCCAAGTGTCGCCACATTGACCGGTCCCTTGCGACTCGCATCCAACGGATTGCCGCAACCTTCAACAAGTCATAGGTCCACCTTGTGGGAGGTCTTCCAACGCATCGTCTTTCAGTTTGCAGTCGCCGCCGGCCATCCGTTCTGCGAGCAATGTGACCTGCCCACTGCCACTTAAGTTTGGCAATTCTTCAGGCTACGTTGGTGACCTCGGTTCTGTTGCGAATGTCTTCATTTCTGATTCGATCACGCAAGGAAACTCCGAGCATAGCCCTCTCCATTGCTCTTTGGGTGACTTTAAGCCTTTTGATAAGGCCCATTGTGAACGACCACGTCTCGGTCACGTATGTAATCACTGGCAACACACACTGGTCATAGACTTTCGTCTTGAGACACTGCGGTAAGTTGGACGAGAAGATACCGCGCAGCTTCCCGAATGCTGCCCAGCCGAGTCGGATTCGACGATTGACCTACCTGGACATGTATTGTTTTTTTATTTTATTGGAAAGGATGTACTTTAAGGGTACATTAATGAGGGTTGCGGGCCTATCCGAAAGAGATACCGCGGCCTGGGAACATAAAGGGCGAGGAAAGAACATGGACGGGTTTTAGTCAGTAAAAGTCTGACACTGGGATCCCGCTCCGCCCAGAGTGAGAGAAGACATTTGATGATTTCCGATCCGAAGAAAAAAAAGGGTACATTAATGACAATTTGGTTAGGTTCTAATTACTCCTGATTATGAGATCCATGACAAATAAACGGAACTCTTAAATTCTTAATTAACGATACTCGGCCGAATCTTTTATAGGCTATCCGGATATTTGAGTCACTTACCATAACGTCGATGTTAACCGACTTCAAAAATAAGGAGGTTTTCAATTCAATGTTCCCCGATTATTCGAAGATGGATGGACCGATTTAGTTTTTTTTTATTGTTTGAAAGGGTATACTTCACAGGTTGTCCTATAATCATCAAATCAGGATCTGATGACGGAATCCTGGAGAAATGGAGAGAACTCTTCACATTTTATAGGCACACTAGAAGCGATTTGGGTAGTTTGAGGAAGTGTACTTTCTCGAAGTGATTCTATTTCAATTTGGTGAAGATGTAATGAAGAAGTTCGAAGATAGGCAACGGAACTCCTCAATAAATGAAAGCTATTGGGATTGCTGAAATCTCCTATCTGTCTATTGTTTACACCATAGATAGTTCATAACAGAAAATCACGTCGGTACGCTGTGAAGGGGTAATCACATGTGGACCACTAAAAAGTGAAAATAAAAACATTTTTACAAAAAATAAAACCGACTTCAGAGAAAACAAAGAAATCAGCTGTTCCCTATATTTTGACGAGTTATGCGAACATAAATGTAGGGTACAGCTGATTTTTTTTTTGCGATTTCAAGGTTCGTCCCATAGAAAAAGTTGCTCAAAATGATGAGTACAATGACCCCTTTTCGGGTTTAGTATAAACAAAAAATAATGTTGTATACTTTTTTGTGTGTAAATACATACTTATTATACATATATACATCCATGACTCGGAAACAAATGTCCATGCTCATCACACAAACATTTGCTACTGGGATTCGAACCCAGGACCCTAAGAAAGTTAGGCAGCCTTGTTACCACTACGCCATTCGGCCATTCATTCAATTTGTATCATAATTTGATCATGTTAAATTTAATAAAACCCTTATTACTTTATCGTGTGGTTAGTGGCTAACTGGTTCATGGCACCATAGGTACCCATAGGCTTCTGACTTGGCTTGCCATGCCGTCGAGAAATACAAAATCAAGCAATCAATAAAAAAAAATACCGTATTCAATCATTTCCAAGTACATACTTATATTCCTTAGAAAAAATGCGATATGTAAATAATTAAATAATAATACAAATGGATAAAACTTAACTATGCATATCTAGAAACAAGTTGTTCATAAGCCACTAAGCGCCTGCAAAAACATTGTTAGCAATAATTCTGAGAAGAAAAGACGTCAATAATTTATGTACAGGCGTTTTAATGGCTTTTTCTAATAACTGTTTATAGGAGCTTCCTAAAGCTGTGTAACAAATATATGTTAAGGTACCAAATAGGTATTAAATATTAACATTAACAACGCAGTTAATACAACGCTAAAAGTATGAGAACTTGAAATTGGTCAGCCAACCTGACGTCAGAATGGCTGACCACTTTATTTCTTTGATAACTCTCTTAACCCAAAGGTACCAAATACTTCATTAAAGGTATTAAATAGTATCAAATAGGTAGTAAACAGTGCACATGGTCTCATGTACATATCTCGTTTGGTCTAGCCAACCTGACGGTGACGAAACTATTGTCAACAGGAATGACATAATTATTATCAAGCTTTTCGTGAGTTTCTGTCGCTCCAATACTTACGTTTGCGCTGAAAACAACCAGTCAAGTGCGAATTGAACTCGAGCACAGAGTTTTCCATACTACATCATAATGCAGGCCAGTTTGTTTTGTTCTTAAATTACATTTTTATTTTTAATTTATGATTTTCAGTTTTTTTTTCTTTTCATGTTCTTTAAGACAGTGATTCTTGCCTATGAAAACAATTGTAGGTCAATCGCAAAATATGCGAATAAACGTTCATTTATCTTTTGATCTCGTTGTCTATCTATCTATCATGGGGTTTTAGGTTTCCGCACTTAGTCCTTGAAATGGACCATTGTGCGTGAGCCATGGTGGCCGATTACTCCATCCAGCCCACCTCCCTCCAGAAGCAGATTAGACCTCCCGTACTCCTCAGGACATCTGCAAGTGATCCTGGTGTTCCCAGGGTCTCTTCGCGTATCTTGTTAACGCCTGTGCACTCCAGGAGCACATGCGCTACCGTCTCCTCCGCCTCCATGCACGCTCTGCACAGGGGACTGTCAGTGATACCCAGGGTGTGGAAGTGTTTGTTCAGCGAGCAGTGTCCAGTGATGGTCCCCGCCACCAGACGCAGGCTGTTTCTGTCCAGGCGCAGAAGGCGCCTGGTCAGCTTTGGATCCAAGGATGGCATTGCCTCCTTGGACTGCCTACAACCTGGTGCCGAGGCCCACCATTTCTCTGCTTGTAATCGGGTGTGATCCTTTAACCAGTTCCTCAGCTGCTTGAAGGGAATGGGGACAATGGGTTCGGGTCCGTAGGGTTTTGTGCTGGATCCTCTTCTGGCAAGTTCGTCGGCCGCATCATTGCCGAGTGATCCACTGTGCCCTCTAATCCATTGCAGCGTCACCGTGTTGTGATTCAACACCGTGATTCGTTCTAGGGCCTTGTGGCATTCCAAAATTAGTCTCGACGTGATCTGGTTACTCTTTAAGGATTGAAGGACTGAGGCACTGTCGGAGAGTATACGAATGTTGGTATCCGTAACCTCCCTGGCCTCTATGGCGTGTGCTGCTTGGATAATGCCTACACACTCTGCTTGGTAGACAGAGTTGAACTTTCCAAGGGATTTTGATATTTTAATGTTGAGGTCGTCGGAGAACACCCCGACGCCTGTCCCATCGTTGGTTTTTGATCCATCAGTGTAGATTCTTAGCTCTCTTGTGCCTGAGTAGTCGCACAACTCCTCTATGAGCTCTATATTGTAGTGTTTTTTGAAATTGTGAGTTTTCAGAGTTCTGTCGGTAGGGGATGCCATCATCGGTTGTTCTTTGATTACATCTTCTTTGATGCGTGTATGTTTTATTCTAGAGTCGTTACTTAGGGTGCCGGCTAACTCGAGTCTGATAATCGTTACGGCCGCCTCCTCTCTTACGACGAGGTGTAGGGGTGGTAGCCCCAGCATCACCTGTAGGGCAGCAGTTGGTGATGTTCTCATGCTGCCGGTGATTGCCACGCAGGCAAATCTTTGTAGTTTCTCAAGTTCCTTTTGGGTCGTACTTAGGTTGGTCCTGGGCCACCATACCAAAGACCCGTATGTGATAATTGGTCGGATAACTGTGGTGTATAGCCAGTAGGTGATTTTGGGGCTTAGGCCCCAGTTTCTCCCGAGGAGCCTCTTGCATTGCCAGAGGGATATACTGGCTTTTGTGACGATGTAATCCGTGTGTTTTGCCCAGTTAAGCTGTTTGTCCAAATAGATACCCAGGTATTTGGTTTCAGTCGATAGGCTTAGAGTTGTCCCAAAGAAGTTTGGTAGTTGCAACGTTGCCAGCTTCCTTTTCTTTGTGAAGAGGACGAGTTCGGTTTTGGTGGGGTTCACTGCTAGTTCGTGTTCCTTGCACCAGTCTTCTACTATCCTTAGGGCCTGGCGCATAAGGTTGCATAATGTGTTTTCATGTGTGCCGTTTATTATTATAGTCAGGTCGTCGGCATAGCCCACCGTGTAGTAGCCGCTGCTATTTAGGTGGTTGATGAGGCTATCTACTACGAGGTTCCACAGTAGTGGCGAGAGGACTCCACCTTGGGGGCAGCCCTTCGCCACTATGGCTCTAGTGGTGTCGTTTACCGTTACTTGAACCGCTCTCAGTCTGAGCATATTTGTGATCCAGCCTCGTAGGGTTGGGTCCACCCCGTGTTTCTCGAGGGCTGCGTTGATGCTATGGAAGATGGTTTTGTCAAAGGCGCCTTCTATGTCAATTAAGACGGCCAGTGACGAGCATTTGTGTTCTACTGCGCATTCGATCCTAGAGATCACGCTATGCAGCGCGGATTCTGTTGATTTTCCTGTGGAGTACGCGTGTTGTTGTTTGTGAAGTGGTCTTTCCCTAAGAGGTCCGTCCCGAATGTGTCGGTCGCAGAGTCTCTCTAGGGTTTTCAGTAAGAAGGATGTTAGGCTTATGGGCCTGTACGCCTTAGGTTGTGTGTAATCTGTTTTGCCTGGTTTAGGAATGAAAATGACTTTCACCTCTCTCCATGCAAGTGGTATATATTTCTGTGCTATGCAGGCTTGATAGATGACGGTCAGCCATGGCGTTAAGACGTCTACTCCCCATTGTAATAGGGCGGGGAAGATTTCGTCTAAGCCTGCGGATTTATATGGTTTGAAAGTCCTTATTGCCCATTTTATTCTTTCTGCTGATACTATGGTGCGGGCTCTGGCCCAGTCTTGGTCGTCTGGTGTGTGCGTTGGCTCCGTTGCCCAGGTTCTGTTCCCGGAGAGGTCGCAGTCTGGAAAGTGGGTTTCCAGGAGAACCTTACTCGTCTCGTGGTCCGACTTGGTGTATGTGTTGTTTGGGGTTTTCAGCGACCCGAGGGCGCGGTCCTGATCGGTAGATAGTATCTTTCTCACGCGTGCGGCCTCGTTGTTCGATTCAATCTCTTCACAGAACCTTCGCCAGGCCGCCCTGCTGGCGTACCTGGCTTTTCTTTTGAAGGTGTATTGTGTTTTCTTGTATAAGTCCCAGTCTTCTGGTAGTCTGGAATTTTTGGCTTTGTTAAATTGTTTGCGCATGGTTTGCCTGAGCTTACTAAGTTCCGAGTTCCACCAGGAGTTGCCCTTTGTCTTGGTGCTTGGGTCTTTTAGTTTGCAGCAGGCGTGATAGGCTTCGATAATAGATTCCGAGAGTTTTGTTACAGTGGCTTCGAGTTGTTTAGGGTCCGTTAGATTTAGGGGCGCTTGGTGCTGCGTTAGCAGGGAGGCCAGTAGTCGTTTGTAGCCGGGTACGTTGGTACGGCGTGGGTTGCGTCTGGGTTCGGGTTTTTTTATACTGGCCACTAGTGAGAAGCGGATTCTTCTATGGTCAGAGCAGGAAGGCTCGTTGGATACGTGCCAGTCGGATATGAGTTTTGCCGCGCTTTCCGAAGCCAGCGTGAGATCAATAATTGTTTGTCCGCGAGATGTGACCCAAGTGGGTTCCGAGCCGCGGTTAGCGATGTTAAGGTTAGTGGAAAACAAATATGTGCATAGTACCTCACCTCTAGCGTTGGCTTTGTTGCAGCCCCAAAGTGGGTGATGGGCGTTTGAGTCCGTGCAAATGACCAGGTCCAGGTTGGCATCTTCACAGTACCTTACCAGGTCAGCCATCTCCTTTGGTGGGCAGTCTACATCCTCACCAGGTATGTATACCGAGGCTAGGACGATGTCAGGTGCATCGCCGTCGGTTTTGATCCTGAGGGCTGTTAGATCTCTGGAACATAATTGCGTGAGTGTGGTGGTGGGTACATCTTTGGGTATATAGGCGCACGTTCGTGGCCTATCTGTGCCTTGTGTGTCGAGGATTAGCTTACCTCCAATGTTACCAAGGCCACATATTCTATTCTTGCGGATCCACGGTTCTTGGATGAGTGCAATGGTGCGGGGTTCCGTCTCCAGCGCTCTGCGCAGGCAAGCGGTAGCCGTCTGGCTGTGCTGGAGGTTAGTCTGGATGATATTTATTGGACGGGATGTGGGCGGTAGTGGGGTGGAGTTAGGAGGAGAGGGATCCATCTGACGTAACACTCCCCCCTTCCGGCCCGTGCTGGCCTTCGTCCGGTGCCGGTGACGACGAGAGCAGCCTCTCCGCCCACCCTGATGGTGAGGCTGCCATCCTCACTGCGTCGGCATCAGCCACCGCCGTTCTGGCCATCTCCTCCTCCAGTTCGGTCATGGTCATGTCGATGGTCGTCGGTGCCGGGTTCGTCCGTTCCGTGTCGGTGTCGGTCTGAGTGTCAGTCTGTGTGTCGGGAGGGTTGGTTTTGGGGAAGAAGCGAACGTATATCGACCCAAGAAGGTACGATATCCATCGCTCCCTACCCAAGACCTTTTCGGCTTCGTCCGGTGGGATTCCCAGGGTCATATATGTCCCATAGTTGTCTCCACCGACCAAAGTCGCCCTGTACAGGGACCACTTTCCGACATCATACCAGGGGTTCTGGCCTGTGATGATCTTTTGGAGCCGCGCTATGTCCCCCTTGTACCTGGGTACAAAGAGCGCCGCTCGAAGTCGGGTCGGTACGTCGGACTGTCTCATTATGGTCAGTGTCACGTCAGTGTCCGGCAGTCGTATCTTGGGTACGTTCAGAGTCAGCCAGGTCAAAGCTGTTTCGTCCTCGCACCATATGTGCACCGTGCCATCCGCTACCCTTGGGTAACCGCGGAAGGCCGGGCCTTTGAAGGGGTACGTACAGCACGTGTCAGCTATGAGGTCTTCGAGCTTGGTCTTTACGACCTCGCACTCGACAAGTGTCATGTCCCGTGATGGAGGTGGGAGGCAGATCGCTACGGCGAGTCGCGCAGGAATATCCTTTGTGGCCCGCGCGTAGGTTCTCTGCTCCCCTTGAGTAGCCTGGGTTCTAAACCGCTTGGCGTCTCCCTGGAGCGTGCTTGGCGAAGCCGTGTCGTCCGGGCGCTCCCGCTTCGCCGCTCCCTGGCCACTTGGACCCGGTTGCGGTTCTGTGGGGCCCGGCTTGACTCTCTGTTCCAGGGACACCCGGTTTAAGAACCCAGCCCGCTTTCCTCGTTTTCTTGTCCGGTGTCGGTCGCCAGTCGTCTCGTCGCGGTTTCGGTCGCTTCCTCCGGATGGTCCCGGTGCGGGCAGTGACTTCTCGCGTTGGGTTTCCCCTTCGCGTACTGTTCCCTGCCCGCTCGTTTCCGCGTCCGACTGCTGCTTGCTCTGGGTTTCCCCTTCGCGCGCCTGTAGCCGGTCGCGTACTCCCTTACAACCTCCCGTTTGCGCATCGCGTAGACTGTTGCCTTCGCGGGCTTTGCGCAAACGTTTGTTGAGCTCTCTTTCTCTGTTTCGGAGTTTCCCGCGCTGAGTCTTCAGCTTGCGAACCTCGTCCACAGAGATAAAACCGGAATCGCCAGGCTCCGCTTCCTTTCCCGTCCCGAGAGAGTCTATGTCCCTCAACCTTGCCTCGATCTTCCCACGCTGGAGTGCCAGCGTGCGGAGTTCGCTGCTAAGGCTGGATACACGCGGATTGTCGTTGTCATTGTCGGGATTGTTTGTTACACTGTTCCGAACGATACTCTGTTGCCAGGCCATCGTGGAAGGTGTCACAGTCGTCGTCGAGTCAGTGGGCGCACAAGTTGCAGCCGTGGTCGTGTCCGTGTTTGTTTGTTTTGGCGCGTGAGCCGCAGCCGATGCTGGCGGTAAAACCGCCTTAGGCAGAAGAGTGCCCCCCCCCAGATTACGGTGGAGGCAGACCGACGAGTCGGTGTGGGATTCCCCGGCATTACCGGGACCCACCTGGGGAATATTATTTTTCCTTTTCTGCGACATGGTTTTTTGGGGTGGGCTTTTTTGGAAATGAGGTTACCCGTCCTCATGGACTGAAAGGATAAAAGGGGGAGAAGGGAAGGAGGGTCTGGGTGTGGGATCATGGAAATGGGGTGAGGGATTACCCTAGGCCTGGGATTTTGGCTTTCGGGAGGATGCGAAAAAGCGCCTGGGGGTTTTCGTTACGTCTATTTCTTATGGAATTAGACCAAGAACAGGGTGGCAACCTCGTGAAGGTGAATCCCCCAGACCTGCCTTGAGGATCTGCACGACCGTAGCGCTCTCCCTCAAGACCCCGCCACCCTACTGCCTCTGAGGGAGGCAGATCTCGTTGATTTCACACCCGAAAAACGTTGTAGACCCGAGTATATCTATACTTTTATAAAGAGGAAATATTTAATTTTCTGTTTGTTACGATTTAACTCAAAAACTACTAGACCGATTTTAAAAATTCTTTCACCATTAGAAAGCTAGATCTTTATCTAGTAACATCATATAAATTTGCCGAGCTATCATAATTTTCGCGGACGAAGTCGCGGGCGAAGGGCTATTTTGTTTGATATACATTTCAACTTGATACCTCTACAGACGGACAATAAAGTGATTCTATATAAGCAAGATTCTATAAGCGTTGCTTTTTCTTTTTGAAGTACGGATCTCCAAAAAAAACACGTACTTCAGGCTCTAAGTTGTAGAAATCGATCCGTAATAAGACGAGTGTGTCTAAGATAGAACGACCTACTAATGGAAAGTTCTAGAAACATTATGTAGTAGAAATGGAAGGACGAGCTATTGTTTTCATATGGCCTAGATTCAGGTGAGAATATGAATAATGTGCATTTAAACAAGAAGTCACGTTTTAGAAACTAACATGTTATGTATAAACTACGGACACAGTTTTCCTCACGACGTTTTCCTTTAAATTATCTGCAGTGCAAGTACGTAGGATTCGATAGGACTGACTCGATTAGATAAACTTGACAGTTATGAGTTTTTGACTCCATAAAAACTCATTTTATCGAGAATAATTGTCAAATTTGAAAAAGAATTCGAGAAAAAATAAAAGTAAGTAAATAAATAAAAACCAGTAGCCTAAAACAAAACTAATAACTTTTAATAAAAATTGAAAAGAAAAACCGGAGACAGGACACTGAGTGCAACAGTTTGAACCCATATTGGATGTAATGATATTAAATAGTCTAGATTATTTGCATGGGTTTTTTTTTTAATGTTGAACGTCGGACGTCAACAGCATCAGCATTTTATTTATATCCCCGTAATAACTTCTTAAAATCTAATACTTAAATAAATAAATATCGCTGATCATTACACACAGCGCCATCAAGTGCCTAAGTAGCCTAGTGTAAGGCAAGGCTTGTGTCGTGGACACTAGACAGTACTACTTGAATACTTTTTGTTTGTAAATATGTACTTACTGTACGTAATTATAATCATCCATTACTCGGAAACAAATGTCCATGGTTATCACACAAACATTTGCTACTACAGCAATTCGAACCCAGCTCCCTAAGAACGTAAGGAAGCCTCACTACCGCTGCGCCATTCGGGTCGTCATGAATATCCACCATGTTTAATATTTTTATTTACCGCCTCATACAGGGTGTAAACCACCTCATCACAAAGCCGTTAACCAAGCATTCTGTACATCAAACTAAGTAATTGCTGGGAAACAACTTTTTTTTACGCACTAAGTTGTTACGCACTAAAAACATTGTGCTGATGGATGGATTGAATAATACTGGGGTCGTGGAGGTGTTAAAAGTCAAAATCATACAAAAAAAATTGTATTTAAAAAAAAACTTGTCAAAAAGTTGTAACTTTGACCCCCCATATGTCCGTAACTAGAAGGTTCCCAGGTATGGTGTAGAACAAAAAAAATATCGCAATGATGGACAGAACAAGGTGTGCGTACGCGCAGCGGAATGTTGTTGAATTTAAAGATTTTAATTATGCAGATATTTAGTGTATGACGTCGTATAATTGTGTATGGTAAAAAAAAAATTGTGCACGCAACCATTGTGGAGAAATTCACCAAAAACTGATTCCGCTGGGCGAACGTTGTCCTGGCGGAACTTTTTTTAATCCATAGACTTTAGAAGAAAAGAGATGTGTCCAAAAATGAGTATGTATTTGTGTGTAATTGTGTATGTATGAATAAAACTAGTGCATGCATAAACTTCGGAGAAATTCAAGTTTCCGCTACGCGAACGTTTGGCCATTAGCTAGTTTTCATATAAAGCGCTTACATAGAGAACTGTAGATTTTTACATACGTTGTTTTGAATTTGTTTATATTTGTTTAAAAAACAGATTCAGAAAAAATCGTAGGGCTTAAAAGATAAAAATATAAACGTAAAATACGCTTATTAGGTCTTAGTTCTTAAAGTATGCACTTTGGGGTCTAGATTTTCACGTTTATACAAACCTTGTAAGTGTCTGCAACATGTCGCCAAGTATCAATGATGTTCCGTTAGTAATTAAAGAGTTATAGGACAAATTTACCATGAACAGATCACTGTTTACAAAGCAGTCAAATATCACGACGTTCTAAATGAATTGCATGGTAAAATGTATGCCAATAATTAGTGTATTCATTCAACTATTCACATGCAAAATTTCATGTCATTAAATTCAGTAATTAAAGAAAAACAATTATAATACTGACGAAGCATCGAAAACCTACATAACCCGACCAAGTTCGGATGGCTACAAAAAAGCGGCCGTGCAATATATTTAGGTAACATCCCAAAATTTACAGTATAATACTAATTATTGACATACATATTACCATGCAATTCCTTCAGAACGTCGTGATATTTGACTGCTTTGTAAACAGTGATCTGTTCATGGTAAAGAAGAACAGGCAAAAAAAACCCAGACCCGACAGAAAAGTAACATACCTCAGTTTTTTTGTTATTATTTATATAATCATATTATATAGTTTTTATATTCGAAATCAATGGCTAACACCAAAATATTGCCTTATGTTTTTGTTCAGGGTTTACACTAAAAAAGTACAAAATGCCTACGTATCTACACAATTTGTTAACATATGTAACTAAATGACGTAGAAAAGTAAGTAGTTATGGGATGTATTAAAAAAAAATATATATAAAAAAATAAAAAATGTTTTAAGGGACATAGAAATACAATAAAACTTTATTTCGACATATTGGTTTTATTTTTGGTAGAACCCCGTTGATAGCTACCTAAATCACTGATCTACGATCAGATAATTAGCCTATTATTTACCTTTGTGCTCTTCTATGTTAATATATTGTCCTTTTATGTATTTTGTGTGTACATGAATAAATAAATAAATAATTCTTTTCGATTATTCCACTAATACCGGCTGCGTTAAAAATAAAAATACGAATAACTGTTATCGTAACGGTGATTAATGAACTTTTTAGTTCTCTAATCACCGATATAAGCTGGAAATGGCGTCAACGAATTAGTGGAATAATCCGATCTGAATCATCGAATATGACGATTTTAATTAATCCTAAGTTGAGGGCGAATCCAGAAGGGCATGCTCTGACCCCAGTTCCAGAGGCAAAAAGGAACGGGGTGGAATTTTTTAGTCAGTAAGAGTCTGACACGCCCTCTCGCTCCACCCAAGGGCGAGAGATGACATTAGATGATTTTAAACCACCTTAAAAAAAAAAACCTAAGTTGAATGTTGTACTAGGAGTTCAAAAATTATATAATACAGCTGTATCTCCAGGTCTCCTGAATACATCCCATAACTATTTATCGTCATTTAGTTACATACATTACGAATTGAGTAGATAAGTAGGCATTTTGTATTTTTTTAGTGTAAACCCTGAACAAAAACATAAGGCAATATTTTGGTGTTAGCCATTGATTTCGAATATAAAAACTATATAATATGATTATATAAATAATAACAAAAAAACTGAGATATGTCACTTTTCTGTCGGATCTGGGTTTTTTTTATATGGGACGTGACCGTTCTTCTTTGTCCTATAACTCTTTAGTTACTAACGGAACATCATTGATACTTGGCGACATGTTGCAGACACTTACAAGGTTTGTATAAACGTGAAAATCTAGACCCCAAAGTGCATACTTTAAGAACTAAGACCTAATAAGCGTATTTTACATTTATATTTTTATCTTTTAAGCCCTACGATTTTTTCTAAATCTGTTTTTTTTTTTTAAATATAAACAAATTCAAAGCAACGTATGTAAAAATCTACAGCTCTCTATGTAAGCGCTTTATATGAAAACTAGCTAATGGCCAAACGTTCGCGTAGCGGAAACTTGAATTTCTCCGAAGTTTATGCATGCACTAGTTTTATTCATACATACACAAATACACACTAATTTTTGGACAAATCTCTTTTCTTCTAAAGTCTATGGATTAAAAAAAGTTCCGCCAGGACAACGTTCGCCCAGCGGAATCAGTTTTTGGTGAATTTCTCCGCAATGGTTGCGTGCACAATTTTTTTTTTACCGTACACAATTATACGACGTCATACGCTGCGCGTACGCACACCAGAACAAGTGCCTTTTGGGCTTCGTGAAGAGGTGTTTTACACCCTTTATACGATCTCATTTCAACGGTGTACTTGTAAGTCCATCACAAAAGGTGTTAATAATACGTTATCCACAGACCAGTCTATTTACATTCTTAGGTCCATGTTCACCAAAAAGATGAAGGCTTGGTTATCAAAAACAGCTGTTTAAAACACATTTTTGAATAGGAACATGTCACAGTGACAGCTGCTTTTAGATAATCAAACCGTTATCTTTTCTACCTAGGTCTTCGATTACCAAACCTCGCTTAGTCAAAACTACAAAAACACACGCAAGCTACTTCCACACTTTGTTAAACTTACTAGAATGAGTAATCTGGACTCAAAACCTCCACAATCCATTTTACATTACATATGCAAAACACTGCCTGAACAGAAACTGTAAAACACTTCGCCTGACACAATGCTTGTTGAATAATAAATACGTTTGAGCCAGTAAAGCGAATGCATCACTTCGACAGCACGATTGTTTTATTTTTAAACTAGCAACGTCTTTATTAAGCTGCGTTTACACCGAAGCGAACAGTTGGTCAGCGACATGTGTCGCTTCATCAAGCTACAAGCTTTTTAAGTAAAACTTTTATTACATCGTCTCGAACTTTTTCGTCTGTGTGTTGCATGTCGCGTGACGGTCGGCCACGGAGTAGGGATATAGTGAAATGCACTCGTCAGAGCAGCCAAGGCCAATATGGCGGCGCTTATAGTTCGCAGCAGGTGACCGTGTAGTGTAAAACGTGTGAAAATTTTTAGTTAAATGTGAAAAAAGGTTCACTTTTACCGTGGTTTCATAAAACCACACAATCCCTTTTTTATTTGCTTGCTTTTTCTTTTTAACGTTTCAACACAACTCTATCAAGCGAACATTACCAATTAGCGGACAAAACATTGTAAGCACAATGGTAATGACGTTGTTTTCTGGTTTGTTGGTGAACAAAAATCATAATAAATAGCAGGGACGGATGTCGTCGTCTTCTGCGTAGCCTTTTCCCAACTATGTTGGGGTCGGCTACCACTCTAAGCGGATGCAGCTGAATACCAGTATTTTACATGAGCGACCGCCTATCTGACCTTCATTCCACAACCCAGTTAGTACTGGGTAATACGATACCCGTTGATAAGAATAGTTGTCAGACTTTTTGGGCCACTTACTACCTGTAACAACTGTCAAAGGTCTACAGATGACAGCCAGGATCAACAACTTAACGTGTTTTCCGATATTAGGTACGGATGTATGAAAATAACTTTGGTGCGACTTTGGTGTGATCGCGGCCTTAGTCGTTTTAAAATATCGTATGCAGTATTTCATCATTAATAATGCTGCCTGTTCAACAGATTGGCAGGAGATTGACAGGTTTACATCAATAGAAGTAGCTCTTTACAATACTTATTTTCAACAAAGTCTGGCTAGTTACACTGAGTAGTATAACTAGTTACATTGTTCGAGCTGCGTTTCTGCGTTTCTGCGTGTCGCCATATTGCGATATCTGTTTTTAATAAATTATCTATCGGGACGGCGACGAAGTTACACACTTCTGCGATAATAACGCCGCAGTACAAATAGGGACGCATATATGCAATATCGCTGGATGCAGAAAGGCAGAAACGCAAAAACGCGTCTGTGTGCGCCTTTACGGTCCAGCCGAACTATGCTCTTTTCGCTGCTCATTGCTATGCTCGCTGGCGCGATATTGCTTTTGCTGCCCAAACGTTGACGGTTAAGTTCAAAATCGAATGAAAAAAATTGATTTTGCCGGTACTTTGACTCACGCTCAAAAAACCGACAAAATAGTGAACGGTGGGCACGACAAGGAGCAAGATGTCCGGCATGACGAGTCATGCTGCCACACTACATCTCTGCCTCCTTCCCTCGCTAGTCCCCAAGCCACTCGTCGAGTGTGTTGCAGGCCCATTATGTAATGTAGAACAAAGGTTAAAATATCAAATAACAATCGACCCACACATACCAAACTGTAAAATTGTATTAGAATGTAGGTACATTTACTACAATACATTAAAACACGAAGAGAATTAACAAGTTTTATCGTCTGCTCACAAAATGTGAGAAGATTCGTCGAAACTTGGAACGACTGTGTCTTATGGCCGTATACACAAACACTAAGCGACACCTAACGTACTGTTGAATTTTCAACGCAAACGCAAGTGCATAGATTTGAAATTCCAACGGTGTAACAATAAATTAGACGTGAATAAATGATTGTTTGGTATAGAACGCGTAAAACGAAGAGTATTTTAGCGCCGCTCCCAATGCATCAACATCAATGTATGTGCCAATAACACATCTTTAACGTATCCAGCTGTCTAATAAATTCTTGGAAGGAGCCACTTCGGCACAAAATATACGCCCGACCAAATATTCGCTATTTGGGTTTGGACGGCCGCCAAATATCAACAGGTGTAAGTTAGGGTAGAGTTCCTACACTACTCACCCCCCTATCGTGTAGGGATCACGGCTGTACGGAGGGTTTCGGGTGAGCTATCAACAATTATGTTTACATGTCCACATGATTAAGTATTTTTCCGGCCCTTTTTGCCATGGCTTTTCCTGGCTTTTCTCAGGGTTGACTTAGTGGAGGAAGGTCGTTGACTTAAGACTTTATGAGTTTGATATTTGACCTACCTTAATAGTGGTATAATACAGTCCAGTACATTTGAAATAGGATAAATATAGACAGATACTAAAGACAATGCGTAGTGCATAACTCAATACATAATTGCGAATTCTAATATGCGTACTATCATCATTGTTCTTCTGCCTTTTTCCCAATTTATTTGGAGTCGGAGCAGCATGTCTTCTTTTCCATACCTTTCTAATACTAACAAAAACATATAAAATAAAAAGGGCGTATTATAACTCTTAACGAAGCCGATAGGCACTTGTTTTCCTTGTCATTGCGATCATTTTTTTGTTTTACACCACACATGGAAACCTTCTAGTTACGGACATAATTGGGGGTGAAAATTTCAACTTTTTGACAAGCAAGTTTTTTTTGTTGTTTTTTGTTGCCTCCTCGCCCCCCACACTATTCAATCCAGACACCAGTACAATGTTGTGAGTGCGTAACATTGAGTTTTACCGTAAAACGTAATTTTTCACCCCAAAAAATTGCGTAAGGTAGTTTGAAGTACAGAATGGTGTTAACGGCTTCGTGACGAGTCTGTTTACACACTTTTATCAGTAACTCAGGCTGGCTGTTACCTTTTAAAGACTATGAGTCTTTTATCAGAAACGATCTGTCTCAAATTTGAGAAATACGTAGGCTGGGACCTGGAGAATGGCCGTATGCTACTTTTCTTCTTTGATTTATAAACATAAAGAGTGTAAAACATCTCTTCACAATGCCGAAAGGCACTTGTACTCATTCTCTACATCATTGCGATATTTTTTTTGTTCTACACCATACCTGGGAACCTTCTAGTTACGGAGATATGGTGGGTCAAAATTACAACTTTTTGACATTTTTACAAGAGTTTTTTTTTAAGATTTTAACTTTTAACACCTCCAAGACCTCTGTACTATTCAATCCATCTATCAGAATAATGTTTTAAGTGCGTTTCATTGAGTTCTACCACAGAACATAATTTATAACCTCAAAAGAAAAGTTGTTTCCCAGCAATATTTTTTGCGTTAAGTTACTTAGTTTGATGTACAGAATGCTTGGTTAACGGCTTTGTGATGAGGTGGTTTACACCCTGATTACATTGATAGTACAATTGTGTGACCATCGCGCGACGGACTGCCAAGTATAAGTCTCGAGTTCGAACCCAAGACAAGCACCTCTGATGTGCTCATTGTATAATTATCACTTGCTTCGGTGAAGGAAAACATCGTGAGGAAACCAGCATGCTGGAGAGATTCTTCTTGACGACGCGACGTGTAAAGTCACGTCTGGTCCATGGGCGGAATAATTATTTTTAAACGAGGTTAGGTAACAACAACTTGTAGTTTTCTAGACAACAAGATAATAATAATAATAAATTCATTTATTTTTAGGTAAGT
This sequence comes from Xestia c-nigrum, assembly GCA_916618015.1. Lineage (NCBI taxonomy): Eukaryota > Metazoa > Arthropoda > Insecta > Lepidoptera > Noctuidae > Xestia > Xestia c-nigrum. The sequence continues at coordinate 8,479,428 of OU745259.1, read as the reverse complement.
AAGTAACAACAAGGAAAATGACATTATTTGTTTTACCTGTTGATTTTTATTGAAACATAAAACAATGAAACCGGTAATATAGAACGTTAATAAAAATAGAATCCTCTGTGTTAAATTATATTCTTTGTTACATTATTAGTTTTTTTTTTATCCACAAACTGACCACAGTCGTGCTGATTGTTTTCAAAAACAGTTTGTAACAGTGTGTGCGTTTAAATTGTTTTAAGTACTTCATTTTGCAATAGGTATACTTCGAGCAATGTTTGTGCTTATGTTGAAAGAAACAATAGTTAACATCAAGCAATGACATTAAAAATGTGGGTGGAAGTTTAGAATTTTTATTTTTTATTGTAATTGATTGGTAAGTTTTATTTCATCTTTTTGTACAAATCATACAACATATCTTATTGAGGTTTCAATAGTAGATAATAAAAATGCATGCCATGTGAGATGTAGAGAACTACAAAAAACTGGATAATCATACATTATTAAACGATGTTTTCCATATGCTCCTTCGAAAATATGAATGGACATTCATATTTTATTCAAAGTCATTATTAGCTTAGCATCAGAAAACAGCTGCAATGTTAAACGTAACTTTCAGCAAAGATACTCTAAAAAGTGGATCTATTTACTTTTATATTCTATTCTACACTATTAAATGACCAATATTTGTAAGCAAGTTGTAGAAAAACTCTGACGATTTCGTCGCAAAAAGTTGATCTGGTTAGGTCTCACATCAGGGAAAATTCGTTTTCTCTATTTTTACTAAATAAAGCTCAGTCGCCAGATCTTATATATTTATTGTATACTGGCGTTATAACCCTACCCCACATGAGTTCGCCCCCAGTGCTCTGGACAGCTCATTGTTGTCGCCGCCATGACACCTACATTCAATTAACAACACAATACCTTTAATTTCTTCTAAACAATCGTATCTCACTTCTTTGTTTTTTCCAATCTCACTAGACGGAAGAATCGAGTGACGTCATAGTAAAGGGTACTGCCAGATGTACAGACCGCACATTAAGTTACTACAATCTGTCAACTTCCTCTAATAAATTTTCAATTTTATCACTGAAGAATTAGGTTCAATATTGATTGAGAAAATTTGACAGTTTCAGTTAGATTGATGTGCGTGCGTGTCTGTTCATTAGCTGGATTTGATTATTTTTATAGAAACTACTTTAATAAGTATGAGGTTAGTTAAGAGGATGTTTTCTATTCTATAGATGAGAGAGTTCCATTGAGATCTATTACTTATTTATCAGCGATAACTATATTGATTTTATTTGCTGTTTAAAATAGATGTCTGTTGATCTTTAGAATCGGAGAATGTAAATATCTGCAAATTTGTTTTGAAACTTACCTATAAGAAAACTTTTAGGCCATGTGGTTTGCCATTAATGTTCTTTGAGAGTACAAGGAAATATAATAAGGAATCTTCAAAATTACTTTTCATTCATAGACGTAGATATTTTAGAAAAATTTTATCGACCAAGTATTGAAACATTTATTTACACGATCACCAACAACTTCTGTGTACAGCATTTAGGTTTGTATCGGATTTACAGTCCTACATAGTCGCCAATTATAGGTTAACCAGCATTCATAAAATTAAGCGATAACAAAGAAAAAATAATAAGAAATCCTCTAGACATGAAATACAAAATTTTAACTACAACATAAAATTTCAACGACACATTTAAAAGAGCAGCTTCGTCGAGTAATTCGAAACAGCGCCATTTATCATTTCTCACAATTTATCAAAGGAACCCATTAGCTAATTAGAGCGGCCATCTTCATTTTGTGAATGAATATTTTAAAATAATCTTTTAGTTCTTGCTTTTGTATTGTTTTAGTCCTGAGTAAAGTTGAGGTACTGCCTCATTGGCCGAGTGGTCAAACTGAGTCTGACTGCTGAGCTCGAGGTCCCGGGTTCGATTCACGGGTCAAGCGGAGAGAAGACGTACAAAATTCGATCAATCACAGAAAATACGAAAGACGGGATGAAAACTTCAACCAATGTTATTGGTTGAATCTTGCAAATCTCCTCTCCGCTCCGTCCTTCTCCGCTTTGGTGGAAACCGGACTTTATAGGGTTTTTCTATCAGGAATCTCTCGGTAATAACCACGGAGTCTAGATTTGTGTCCAGTTATTGAAACACTCTGCCCCTATTAGCTGAGACTTAAAGCATTGACTGGCGAAATATTGGTCTACTATCAGGTACACTTCTGCCCCTACCCTTAGGGATTAGAGGTGTGATGTTAAGTGAAATAGAGGTACTTTTGGACTGGACTGAGTTCGCCCTTCAGCTTTTTATAGCCACTCCTTGATGTAAGTATCTGGGTACGTCTGAACTAAGTAAGCAAAGTCAACATTTGTGACGACAATGTTTTAGCTTGCTTACCTTAGCACATAAAAGTTCTGGAGAGTAGAGAGTAGAGCCTATTTAAGTACTACAGTCTAAAATAGCTAGTTTTGTTTAAGTAGGTAGTTTTAGGTAGGTAAATACTAACCTGGAGTCCCTCGAAGTTACATTTTCTGGCAACTGAAAATGTGCTCTGAAATAAAACATTAAAATAATGATTTCGTTTTCTATGAAGTCATTCAGTCTACTAGAAGCTCGTGGCTAAATGATATCAGCCACTAGGGTCGATCTTTAGGTTAAGCCGTGCTTGCCTAGGTTGGTCTGCGGATGGGTGACCACCCTTACATACCGAGTTTCCCCCGTGCCTCGGAAAGCACGTTAAGCTGTTGGTCCCGGCTGTCATTGTGACAGTCGTTGCAGGTAGTCAGTGGCCCAAAAAGTCTGACACCAGTTTTACCAAGTGGTATCGTATTTCCCAGTATTAACTGGGTTGTGGAGGTCAGATAGGCAGTCGCTCCATGTAAAATACTGGTATTCAGCTGTATCCGGTTAGACTGGAAGCCGACCGCAACTTAGTTGGGAAAAGGCTCAGCAGATGATGATGAAGTAATTCAGTCTTCTGTAAATTTGAAGATTTGTAATCCTGAAACAAACACAAATAATGAAATTCCTTAAAATGATTCATCAATCTTAAACCTGATTAAACCATTCTTAAGTCCAGTGGTTAATCAAGCTCACGCACGGGAATATGAAGTGAGATGAAATGAAACACGGCTCCCTTTCTGGGTGATCTTTTTCGCAATGTCTTTTGGATCTTTTGGCTTAACAAGCTTAATTTATAAAGTTTTATACAAGGTGTAAACATTCTGTACATGAAACTAAGTGACGACTTTTATTTTTGGGGTAAACAATCAAGTTTTACGTTAAGATATAATAAAAACAATGTTGATGGATGCATTGAACAGTACTGGAGTCATGGAGGATATAATGTCGAGAATATTCAATAAAAACTTGTGAAAAAGTTTAAACCCAATATCTCCGTAACTAGAAGGTACGGTCTAGGTCTAGAACAAAAAAATTTCGTTCGCTAAAGGCTTCGTTTAGAATATTTTAACACTTGTTACAGTGTTTTCATTAATTTTTTCATTAATTACCTACTTCATCAAGTTGATGATGTACACACACAAATATCTTTCACTCAAAAGAAAAGTAAAGATTACACTTTTCTGTAGGGAATTTATGTTCATTAGCTCAACCAAATTAGAGCAGTGAGCATTTTCTTCTTTTCTGAAGAAAACGAAAACTCGTTTCTTGAAATTAGGTGGATACTTAGTTTCTAGGTACATTTATAAAAGTATATGAAAGTATGTGTTACTTAAATTAAAATAAAATTAAACTCTCCCAAGCCGATATAAAATATGTTATAATCACTCTCAGAGGATCTCATTGCCGTATAATAAAAATAGAAATATATATCGAGTTTCATAGTCGGCCATTTTGAAACTGCACTCTTTAACAACCCCAGTGGAACTCTAACTACGGGTAGTTTAGCTCTTTTGCAGTTACAAACGGTGTATAATGGATGCAGTTTTATTCAAAAAACTTCTTTAGAATGAGTCAGTATTTTTATTTACTCTGATCACATTGAACTTTTGGGAATTCTCCGGTTTTTTCCATAATTGTTTCAGGGGAACTTCTATACTTAGGTACTTTCTATAGATAAGTAAGCCACAATTTAAAAAATATGTAGATAATTTGGTCTTATCAAAATATTTATACTTTGAGACAGTCGAGCTTATACGCGAAGGTAGAGAAAATACTTGAAAACAAAATGGAGAAAACCCTAAAAATTCAATACTTCTAAACCAAATCCTTTGAAATAAAAAGAAATCTTAAAAATTCACTAGCAAACTCCAAACAAGATCTTACCCGTAGAAACACGACACCGCATAAGATTACCATTCGCAGTAACAATAGAATAGATGCTACAACACTGTACCACAGTGTTCGTACTGAACCACAGAACAATATAGTACAGAAACTTAGCTTTATACAATAAACGAATAGACGTACGCAAAACTAAAAAGAAGACGTATGGCGATCTTAAAGAAATGACAGTAGCAAGTGCAATTCATCATCATCATCATTATTTCAGCCGAAAGACCGGACATATATGTCCGGCCTCCCCAAGTGTCACCACAGTAACCGGTCGCGTGCGATTTGCATCCGCAGTGCAGTGCATTCGACGATGTCAAAAGTGAATAAATAAATGTCGCTGGATATTAATTAACACACAGCGCCACCTAGTGCCACACTAAGCAAGGCTTGTGTCGTGGACACTAGATAGTTGATATATTACATTATATACTTTTTTGTTAGTAAATACATACTTATTATACATATAAACATCCATGACTCGGAAACAAATGTTCATGCTCATCACACAAACATTTGCTCCTACCGGGATTCGAACCCAGGACCCTAAGGACGTAAGGCAGCGTCACTACCACTACGCTATTCGAGTCGTCAAAGTATCAATCAACGAAATATATTAAACTCGCCTAAATTATATTTTTGTAAAAACAGGAATATATATAGTAGCTCTATCCATAATAAAATTTCAATAGTAGAATGCTATTGCTCTTGTACTGTGAGCCTAAGGCCTAGTCAAGTTATAGGTAGTCGCGTTCATGGTGTTTCGAATATCTACATCATTTGCCATATGCTTTTTAGTAGCATGTCAATTCAATACATTTTTTACTTTTAGACATAGTTATCGCTAATAATAGTACTCATAGTCATGTAATTTTATCTAGGCCCTCTGTTTCTACGTCCATTTGGTCTCAACCGGCCATTAGCAGTCGGCTGAAATTAGTCGCAAGTGCACTTGCACTCGCTGTACGTGAACTGTGTCATTGTGTGTGTGCGTTTTCAGTCCTTGTAAGGTCCATGTCCACCGAGAAGATAACAGTCTGATTATCTAAAAAAAGCTGTCAATGTGACATATTCCTACATAAAAATGTGTTTTAAACAGCTGTTTTTAGATAATCGTCCGTCATGTTTTTGGTGAACATGGACCTTAGAAACCGATCTTCTGTAACTATCTATTCTGTGACAAAGGCTCCACAGAAATCTAATCCTAGATAGCGAAGCATGAAATTTGATCTTCAATACTCTTTTATGTCTCACCTATGATTTTCTCTGGTTGAGAGAATAATAATAATATAATAATAATAATAATAATATATAATTTTATTAAGGTTCATAAAGTTTTGTAGTACATGAGGGATTTACAGAGTATGCATTTATAATTACATGTAGTAGGTACAACCATTGCTGGGTGAATCACTGCTCTCCTAGCTAGATTGCTGAGCAATCTGTATTTAGGGGAGACAGTTTCGACTCCCTGTTTGAGTATCACAATAACCATGTATTATACTTTCGGCGCATTATAATTTAACAAAACAAAACAAAAATAATTAAAATTAAAATAAAAACTAAATCTTTAAATTTAATTAAACAAAACAAATTACATTGATGATTGCTGGTGTGGTAAGCCGAGTGAGTATGTGATTGTGTATGTGTATGAGTGAGGTGTGTGTGTGTGAATTTGAATATTGTGGAATAGGGTTACTTTCATGTAAGTGTCACTAAGTACTGTTCAGTCTCGTCGTAGGTTTTGTTTAGAAGGAATGTGCGGAGGGCAAGTTTGCATTTGCTGTGTGGTAAATTGTAGATGTATAAGGACGCGTTAATTTTATTGTACAAGCAAGGGCCAAGATAGTAGAAAAATCTCTTTGTGAATTTAAACTGTGTTTGTGGAACAGTACAAATCATATCTTTACGTCGCTTGGTAATATTAATAAGAGGGGTTTTTAAATGTTGCATAAGAATAGTTTGCAGAATGAAATGCTGCCTTATGTTGAGGACCCCAATCTGAATCTCGAATCTTTTAGTTTTGCTGGCGTGAGATTTTATAAGGTAGACTCTTTTATTCAGTTTTGGCTGACTTGGTGTTTGATGCCTGGATTTATGGCTTTGTTTGATTAAAGTTGTTTTTTAACCGACTTCTAAAAAAGGAGGAGGTTCTCAATTCGGATGTTTCCATTTTTTAATATTTTTTTTATGTTTGTCAAAAAAACTAAAGCAATCAAACAAAGGTCACCGACTTCAAAAGCTAAAGTTATTTTTCACTTTTTTGTATTTTTTTTTGAAGTCGGTTTTAGTTTTTGCAAAAAAGTTTTTAGATGAAATAATTTTGATGAGCAAATCGGAATTCGTTAGAACATTATGAATTAGGCATTGTCTTTGATATTACCTACTTCATATTTTGGATGATATTTTATGATCATCTTAAGCGTTTTATGCAAAACCGTTTTAGTTATATTAGTAAGAACGGGAGGTAAGAAATAAAACGTAATTAATATTGTTATTTCTTTGTTTTCAGGTAAGTCTGATTTTCTGATCAAGAATTTACCCTTGTCGTACATCAAAAGGTAATTTACTTTGTTTTCTTAAGAAGCAGAAGGTCAAACAGTACGAAGACATAACACAAACATTCTCCTAGAAAATAAGCTTAGAAATAGTATCATTTATATAAACACGAAAACATGATTTATTTCATTACATTTTCTCAGAAAGGGACTCACAAACACCCGGGAATTTAATAACATAACATACATTTGTTAATAAATAGGTATATATTTCGTTCAGTCTGCTTGTTGCGTAGGGCTTTAGTACCAAATAGATACTCACAAAAGGTCAGTTTCATACAAGGAGCGAAAACAGGCGCGTATGTACAGCGATTTTAAACGAATAACAGTGGCGAGTGCACTTGTACCCGTTGCACTCGAAGCGTTTCCATGTGTGCGCGGAGATCCCAAACAAATGACAACCATGAGTGCGCTTGCACTTGCTGTACGTAAAGCATGTCTATGTGTGCGTGCGATTCTCAAACAATATTAATGACAGTCGCGAGTGCGCTTGCACTTGCTGTACGTAAAGCGTGTCTATGTGTGCGTACGATTCTTAAACAAATGCCGGTCGCCAGTGCGCATGCACTCGCCGTGAGATAAACTTGTCTACGTGTTCGGGCGTTTTCGCTTATTTTATCGAGCCTTCTGTACTTCGTACTTTGTGGCCGAAGCGAAGGCAGCAACAGGTCAATTACAGAGAGGTCACGAGGTCATTGCTAAGTGAAATGTATTGAATTTGTGCCCTAAGTTAGACCGTTAAGTTACGATGTTTATCAAATACACTGTCACTTAGTGGTCAAAGGTGACAGTTTTGACAAAAAAGGTGATATTGAAAAGGAGTTATTATAACCATGAATAGTAAATGAGCATCAATACAGGTACTAAACTAGTTTATCCCGCGTCTTTGCTCGCGTTATGGCCAATAGTGATCCCACGGGAACGGCCTAAATATTTTTTGGCCGAGAATAATGTTGCTTCTCATTTTATAGTAACAGAATTTTCCTAATCGGATGGGGTGTGAATCCGAACACGCTGCGAGTTTTAGGTAGACTTCCTTCTTTTAAAAAACAAAAAAAAATCCTGCAATATGTGTTTCTCTCTAGCGATATTGTAATCTCTCGAATGATTGTCAACAGAACATACGGAAGTATCTCTGCCCCCATAATCGGGACTTGGGGCACCCCCCAGTTAGGTTAGTTAGGTTCCTTTAAACCCTGCATTCGGAAAAGGGGAAGTGTTTTAAGGTTAGGTTATATTAATCGGTATTTCTCAGACATGGTACAGTATCTTTTCATGAGTGTGGTACCACTGGGCAAGGGAGACCCCTCCTTCCCTCCACACCGCGTGAGTTGACTACCATCGCATCCATTTCACGAAAAATAATGCTTTTTATTGTAAGCAGTAGGTATGTTCATTGGTCAATAATTCGAGAGTTTACAATGTCACTAGAGATATTACAATATAACGTATTTGTCAATTTTACGGTGACATGTATACGTACGTATATGGGTGACAAGCAAAATTTAGCACTCTACAGGTCGCAATTATGAACCGATTGCTTTCAAACTTGGAAAAAAAATCGAAAAGGTCAAAACTTAGGCTAAGTTTGCGATTGGGCGGAATTCGTCCATGGGGGGCGGCGGAGGGGCAGTTTTCCTAAAATCACGTTTTTGGCCATAACTTTTTTCCTATGGAAAATTTTTGAACCGTTTTTCATTTTTATCCTTCTGAGTAAAAATACGGACAATTTTAAATTAAAACTTTTTTGATGCAACCCCTAAATTGGGGAGGGGGTTGAAATTTCCAAAAAAGTCATATCTCCGAAACAGTAAACATTTTGAGCGTCACAAATTTTTTTTTTTGAAAGCAAATTGTTTACTTTACAAGTGTTACCTTTGAAGTTTAAGTTTAGCGATAAAAGTTTTCGAAGTAAAAAATTATAACTAAAATTTGAGGGTTTCGTTTCCATGCTAAACTCTTATAGGGTAAACTTTTCATTACAGGACAACAATTTTGAAATCATTTTTTTTTGTAGACTGATTAAGTACAACTCTTTATACACATTTTCAATACACGGACGCTCCAGCACCTTCTCCGAAAATTTTATTGGCATTCTAAAAACTCGGTTGACAATTCGAATTTACACTAGCGCCACCCTTGCGAGCGTGTCAGCGAGTTGAACTAAATTTACAGGGAGGTTTTGACAGATAAAGTATGAAAAGCCGTAAGAAGTGGCATTCTGTAAGGTAATTCCCCCGTCACTTCCCGTGACTAGGTGATAAGTACTTACAGAATGCAAAATCAAGGTCATTTTGAACCTTATGCGAAGTGAGAGTGAAAAGCGATGTGAGATGCGAGTTGTTGTTTGAATTTTACAGAATCGACCGACTGTATTATAAAACTTAAGAAGACGGGTATTTATCGCGAATTCACCTTTAATTTAATCCCGACGTTTCGACCGGATTGCACCAGCCGTGGTCGCGGGGAGACTGAAGTATTGGAGGTACCGCGACAGCAAAGTGAAGGCGTTTATTCAACTACCCTCACTCATCTTCATAAATGTTAATTAGGGCAATTAGGGCCGGTTCAAACTAGGACAGCACACTACACCAACAGACCGGCCGACCGACTGTAGTTCCAAAGTTTGCCTCCTACATCTAAACTTATAAACATACAAAATATGTAGCTCTGATATTATTAGTTCAGATGCACACAATTAGGAACACTGTCACTGTTTTGACAACATAAATTGTTTCAGTAGGTATGAAATTGTAATAATAATTAATAATGTACCGGCTATCGTCAAACAAAATTAAATAAGGTGCAATAGCACGCCTAACTGACATTCAAAGGAAGTCGTTAAAACAATGAACTTGTTTGACTATCGTTTACCTAAATTAATTGATTTGTTCGATTATTCGCCCTATCCACTACATCAACATGTCGTAAATTAAAATATCGGTAAATTAATGAGAATTTGTAATATGACAGTGAGTCTAATGTGTTTATTAGAGTAATGGAAGAAATATGACTATCAAGGCAAAGATGAGTTTAAGGCGACTACATGAGCTAAACACGTGTTATGTTTATCATGCCTGAAATTATATTATTCACGGCAATAAACAAAACCAGAAAAATATATGATATTCTTCAGGATATATGCTAGTATGATAGTGTTTTGAAAACATAATACAATTAATTTGACTCCAAAAAAACAACAACGATCTTATCTCTGGAAAATTCTTTCAACCAAAAAAAAACATACTAAAATACATGCGATCATTCTGGTGGCATCCAGATGCAGTTGAATACCAGTATTTTACATGGAGCGACAGCCAGCAGCAAATGAAATCAAGACCAACGGTACGCACAACAACAGATAGATCTAAATAATTGCCCACAAATCATCTCATAAAACATAACTCTACTACCGTGTCAGTGTGAAACATTGCAATATTTATGTGTGCTAAAACCGAGCTGCCAAGTTTATGTCAAATGGCCGGAGTTACACGTTAACAACTCAACACCGATCCGTGGATAGAGACATTTTGTCACAGAACACTATTTTCCACGAAATTTGTCTTGTATCGTGACAGATTGAAAATCAGTCTCGACAAACAACAAATTGGCTTTATTGGAGACAATTCCCATTAAAACCACTGACTGTGAGAAGGTTTCATGCATTGTTATTATTGTTAGTGATTTACGGGTACTTTACAGTTTAGTAGTCAGCTAGTTTATGCCCGTGTGGAGTTCGGGAATTGTCCAAGGAATCGTACTTTTGGTGTAAAAAGGCATAGGTATATCCTATTCCAGACTATAATCTACCTATCTCTGTACCAAATTTCATCCAGATCCGGTCAGCCATTCCGGCGTAATTGGGTAACAAACATCCGTCCAGGAATACACATTATTGAAATTGTAATTACAACTTTTATGTTCAGTTTTTAAGTTGCATTTCCAAAAACACAATATATTTGTTTAGGCATAACATAACATTGTAACATAATACCATGCCTGTATTCTCGGGAGTGTTAGGCAGAAGATTACCTAATAGAAGACCATAATAGAAGACCATAATAGAAGACCATAATAGAAGACCATATTTCGCCAGTTATAAGGAGCGAGCCTATTTGTTCAGGCACATGAAATAAATCGTGAACGCAGTTAAGGTAGATTAGGACGGAAGAGCTCCTGGCTATACAATGTTTAACAGAAAGGGTATCGTCATATGAAAGGGTGTGCTACAGACCATCATACTGAACAACTTTTTTTTGGAACTACCATAGAAATTGCGAAAATATAATCAGCTGTGTCATACATTAGGTCAAGTAGGTATTGGAATTTAGTATTGGGCTGTTGATTATTTTTTCGCGATTTCGATGGTGGTCCCATAGAGAAAGTTGTTCAGTTTGATGGTCTGTAGCACACCGTTTCATATGACTATACCCTTTTTGTTACACGTTGTATAATAACAGTCGCTCGGATCGCTCTTTAGGTAAAGCCGTGCTTGCCTAGGTTGGTCTGTGAATGGGAGACTATCCCTTACATACCGAGTTTCCTCCGTGCCTCGGATAACACGTTAGGCAGTTTTTCCCGGGTGTCACTTGGAGATCGTTGACAGTCGTTACATGTAGTCAAAGGCCCAAAAAGTCTGACAACCAGTCTTACCAAGGGGTATTGTATTACCCAGTACTAACTGCGTTTAAATACTGGTATTCAGCTGCATCGGTTAGATTGTTGATAGTTGAGAAAAGGCTAGGCAGATGATGAGTTAAGATAGATTCCATCAAGCCGTACCACAGAATAAAAGTACGACCGTACCTACATTTTGTGCATAAATTAGTTGGCCAAAGTCGTAAAGAAACTGAAAATACTGTAACGTTCCCGCAAATACTCATAAATCCACGTTACCTAGAAACGTGGTGTTATGAAAGAGATTATGAATTATTATGAATGTAATACCATGCGCTTCAGTACGTCTTCCTTGGAAATGAACTTGCATTTTTCCTGAAGTAAAGGCTATAAAGCACTGATTCCCAATCTTTCTTGGAAAACCAACAGGATCATAAATATCTAGAGGGGTGAAGATTTGGCTCACACAATGCTAAAATTTACCTTTAGAATAAATACAGGGTGTAAAACACCTCATCACGAAGCCGTTAACCAAGCATTCTGAAAATCAAACTAAGTAACTTTACGCAAAAAATATTGCTCGGAAACAACTTTTTTTTGGGGTGAACAATCACGTTTTGTGGTATAACTCAATGTAACGCACTTAAAACATTGTGCTGATGGATTGAATAGTACGGGGGTCGTGGAAGTGTTAAAACTTAAAATATTACAAAAAAACATATATATAGGGTGTTAAAAAATTAACTGCACGAAACTTGGTGAGTTGTTTGGAATCACAAATAAAAAATAATCACGAAAAAATTTTATATAAGTAACGATCCGTTTCAAAGATATGCATATTTTCACTGCGCACAAAATGATTGAATATGCGCACTTGACTGTACTGTGACTGCGCCGTGAAGGGTGCCGGGCGCGTAGTCGTTCACCCCTGCGACAGCGCAAACGTAGACAACTGATTCTAACTTTCCCATCTCATTTTTCAGACTTTGGATTGGCAATGTTTTTTTTATATAAAAACTAAAAATGTTTGAAAAATTTTTTTTTTTTTTGGAATACGTTTGTTTATTTATACCGAGTACGTACACGAAATTCTTGCAGTTAATTTTTTAACACCTTATATATAAAAAAAAAGTTGACAATTTTTTTTAACTTTGACCCCCCATATCTCCGTAACTAGAAGGTTCCCAGGTATGGTGGTGGTGTGATGGGCAGAACAAGTGCCTTTCGGCTTCGTGAAAAGGTGTTTTACACCCTTTATAGTGAAGGATACAAAAGCGATCATAGTCAGCTCGAAAAATTTTGTATTCATACGGATATAGGAATAATAGTAGATTCTCAAAAAATTATAGCACCTCGCTTCTGATAGGTTCAATTAGGTTGAGAAAAGCTTGCATCTTTTTTGGAAGTTATTAAGTACTTACGAATAACATTTTAACCCTTGTGTGGACCGTATTCGAGGCTACTGCGGAACACCCCGGTGGTCCGTGGACCAAAGGTGAAACCAAAGGTGGGAACCACAGCTCTAAAACTTAATAAAAGAAAAAGCGAGAAAACAAATTTGTTAATATTTTGTTGGTGCAGATTTTTTTTTTCTCGTTTGTTTTTGACTTACTGTTTTCATGTTTAAACACCTGCTATTTAGCTGCCACTTATGTTAAGTTCCATGTACGAGCTCGCAGGACTTACTAAACATGGAATGCATGGCAAAAAAAAAAAAAAAAAAAAAAATGGCATGTAATTTAATATGGTGTAACATTTTAATTTTAATTTGACATTTTTTCAATAAGTATTATTTAATGTATATGTATAATTGCATTAATTCTAACTGTGATATTTTAATAATTTGTAACTCTATTTTTATATTTTTTTTGTTTTTAGATTCTTATCAATTTTTTGAATTTTTTGCGTGCCTATTTTCAAGCAGAATGTACATGGCTCACTCCATTCTATTGTATGTATCCACCTGTATTTTAATGTAACCTACATTCATAGCAAATAAATGATTTGATTTGATTTGATGGATCTCAACTACATTTTTTAATTAATTAATCATTTAAAACATATTTTATCTCCATCTTGTAACCGCTACCATTTCACTTGCACCACTTCTAAATCACTAACTACGACTTTCTTTGGCAAAACGGAACGTATACGTCTCAAAATCTTCCCATTAATATGGTTTCCGCACCCGAAGGTAACCAGTGGGCCCCTATTACTAAGTTCCATGTTCACCGAAAAGATAACGATCTGATTATCGAAAAACAGCTGTTACTGTGACATGTTCCCGTAAAGAGCTGTTTTTAGATAATCAGACTGTCATCTGACGACCCGACCATTTTGACGACCCGATTGGCGTAGTGATAGTGACGCTGCCTTACGTTCTTAGGGTCCTGGGTTCGAATCCCGGTAGGAGCAAATGTTTGTGTGATGAGCACGGACATTTGTTTCCGAGTCATGGATGTATACGTATTATAAGTATGTATTTACAAACAAATAAAAGTATATATATAGTATATCAATTATCTAGTGTCCACGACACAAGCTTGGCTTAGTGTGGCACTAGGTGGCGCTGTGTGTTAATGTCCAGCGATATTTATATTTATTTATCTTTTTGGTGAACATGGACCTAAGCCTCCACTGTCCATCTGTTTGTCAGTGGGCTGTTTTTCATGCTCCGCAATAGATAGACTGTTGAAATGTTCACATTATGTGTTTTTCTATTGCCGCTATGCAAACAAATAATAAAAACTAGTACTTCGCCCGCGACTTCGTCCGCAAAAGTTGTGATAACTGGGCTCATTTGCATGGCATCAGTATAATTTATAATCTTAGTTTCTCGGTAAAAACGTAACTTTCTAATGGTGAGAGATTTTTTTTAATCGGGTGAGTAGTTCTTGTGTTAAATCGTAACAAACAAACAAAAAGTCAAATATTTCCTCTTTGTAATACACAAAACAAATCATCAAAAAATAAAAATTGAAACATTAAATCTTGCACGATGATACAGACTCCTTCTTTCACGATTGTGACTCGCACTTCGTCGCTTTTTAGGTCCATGTTCATCAAAAACATGACGGACGATTATCTAAAAACAGCTGTTTAAAACACATTTTTATATGGGAATATGTCACATTGACACCTGTTTTTAGATAATCAGACTGTTATCTTCTCGGTGAACATGGACCTTAGTGACGACTCCTTATTAGCCGGGAACACACTATCACATTCAGACAGAGACGAAAGGTCAGCAATTAGGGAAGGACCCACGGTATATTTCTCTATTTGTCGGATCCGAAAATAGAGCCCGAATGAATCGGATCCACTCGATTCGATTGGTCGTACCGTCGAATGCGGTTCGATCACCATACAGCTATCTCAATTAGAGCAATCCTCTAAATTGTTCCGAGTGATTCTTTCCTAATACTCTATCGACGGGACTATGGATGCTGGGTACAGGTAGATAAACCGCATCATTTATGCGGTCCGATTTCCCTTTTTCATCTGTGCAAATGGAGGTTGAATGTGTGTCTCAAAGTTTGAGGTTTTTAGGGTTTAAAGGGTTCGGATTTTTATGACGTTTCAATAGATCAACTTTCCATAGTAATATAAGAGTAGAATGCGAAATATACCTAGTCTGTCTGTGTATCTATCTTTCGACCTTAATACTAAAAGGATTTATTTAGCTATGAATATCATCATGCGTTGCCTGGACAGGATGTAAGATAATTTTATCACGATAGTATTTTTCTAGTAATCGCAAGCACTGCTGAGCATAGGGGTCTGGGTAATATGTGGTCTGGGTTCAATTCCCAGATTGGGCAAAGGGATATTTTGTTTTATCATCAGGAATTTCTCTTCGTGGGTGTACGTTACAATGGGGGCTATCGTTTTTGAGTTCACCAGATGGCGCCACTGGCGAGTAAGGTCGATCCTGTCATTCATTCTTATGTTCGTGATTTTATTTATCGAGTAAAATTTATTGTATTACGAAGAATATCATATATTTTTCTGGTTTTGTTTATTGTAGTGAATCATGTATGTTTGGGCGCGTAGCCCCTGTAGTTGCCTTAACAAAAATAAAGATTAAAATAATATCTCTTCATGTTATAATAGACAAATACTTATGTTAGCACGTAAGTCCCCTCTTTGTATGAAGAAAGACTTGTAACTGTTGTGCGAAAAATCCAAAACATAAAAGAAAAACCTTATGAAACTAGGAAAAAAAGGTCTCACAATTAAATTCTTTCAATTTAATTGTATAACATACGACAAAGGTAACATCGTCAAACAATAGGACGAACATTCTATTGAAACAAGAACAGTGTGTTCTCAAAACATCCACGTGTAACCTGTCTATATCACATAGGTACACTCACACGCATGACAATTCAATTATTCCTATATCAACTCGTCTCCGGTAGTACGTACTGTTAAACGTACCAGCAGCTATTGGAATCTCCTTAGACTTGGTTTATTGTTGGAGGCGGTCCAAAGTTAAAGCTTATTGTTTGAGAACTATGAAACACTAGAACTAGGAACGTGGAAAAGTAAGAAATGCAGGAAAACACAGCTCTTATCAGAAGCCAATCGATGTTACTGAACTTGGGATACCTGAAAAAAAAAGATACTTAAGATTCTGATCTAAAGTATATATTTTTGTACGAGTCTTGCCATAATTTGTTTTATTTTTACATTTTCAAATATTTTAATCTTGATATTAATATTTAATATTTTTACCCACCGCTATCCGGACGGGTGTACGACTCCAAGGTCTGGTACCGGCAGGGCTCCAGAGAAAGGAGGAGTATGATCAATTAAGCAAATGTTTGTAATCTAATTTTACCTTTCTCTGGAATATTTATGTTGTATATGATTGTATGACAGGAAGCCTTTTGGTTGCCTGAGTATTTCCCTTGCATATTATTCGTAAATTCGATAAACATACCGCAATTAACATTCTTCAACATTTCAGCCAAAAGACGTTCACTGCTGGACATAGGCCTCCCCTAAGTGTCGCCACATTGACCGGTCTCTTGCGACTCGCATCCAACGGATTCCCGCAACCTTCACCAGGTAATCGGTCTACCTAGTGGGAGGTCTTCCAACACATCGTCTCTTCCGGTTCGCGGTCTTTTCGGCCCCATCGGGCATCCGTTCTGCGAGTAATGTGACCTGGCCACTGCCACTTAAGTTTGGCAATTCTTTTGGGCTACGTCGGTGAACTTGGCCACTGGGCCCAAGAAACTACATACTCGTAAGACTAAAGACGACACTGTACCTTTTTTTACTAAATAGGCTTACGTTCGACCGTCTGATGTAAAGGAATGACGCGGACTAGTGAGGAGCACGCTTTCCTAGAAGAGAACGATGTACTCGAAGATAAAAGAGATCTAGATTATAGGGTAACGGAGCCCTTCACTTGTACCATCCCCTACCACAGACCACCTTGTTATAGTTGTCCAACTCTCCGAGGATTATTGTTTATAGGTCCCTCTTGAACATTGTTCGAAGCCATAAATTGGCAAACTACTGAGTGATACGACTGGCTTATCAAGGATCTTCAATTAGAACTATGAGGATTTGATTCTATTGTTTTGATTTATACCTAGTTGTTGAGAGGATTAGGGGCTTTGAAAACAATAGAGTGTTTTTAAAGAGAGTGTTGGGTCATTGGTTTTGCAAAAGAAAAATAAAAGATCGTAATTGTTCCATTTCCTTTGGTTTTCCAAAGAAACCACATAAGTTTCTGTAGTCAACTACACGAATATAGACAACACTTCATCATTATTTATTTATAACGGTAAGGTAAAGTCCAGCAGTTTACTTCAAAATCATCAGACTTTTATAGATAGATAAATACACAGCGCCACCTAGTGCCACACTAAGCAAAGCTTGTGTCGTGGACACTAGATAGTTGATATACTACATATATACTTTTTTGTTTGTAATACTTATTATACATATAAACATCCATGACTTGGAAACAAATGTCCATGCTCATCACACAAGCATTTGCTCCTACCGGGATTCGAACCCAGGACCCTATGAACGTAAGGCAGCGTCACTACCAGTACGCCAATCGGGTCGCAAGATATACACTATTAATGTTATAAAGAGATAGATTTGCATGTTTGAAATAAACAAAAAACTACTGAACTGATTTAAAAAAGGCTTTCACCATTAGAATGCTACATTATTCGTGAGCAACTTAGGCTATATTTATTACTAGAAAAAATGAGGGGGGAAATAAATGTCTATCCGTGCGAAGCTGGGACACGGGCCGCTGGTTACTAATAGGCAAATATAAAAGATAATTATTAAAATAAAACCGACTTCAAAATACACAAAAAAGTGTTTTTGTCACCGACTTTGTTTTTTTAAGTCGGTTTTAGTTTTTGCAAAAAAGTTTTTAATTTTCACTTTCTGTGGTTCACATGTGCTTACCCCTTCCCAGCGTACTGGCTTCATGTTATGTTATGAACTCGTGTAAACAATAGACAGGCATAAGGTTTTAGCAATCCACTGGGATTGCTGAAATTTGGTGAAGATCTGATGAAGAACTTCGGAGATAGGCAACGGAACTCCTCAATAAACCTATCTCCGAAGTTCTTCATCAGATCTTCATCAAATTGAAATAGAACCAGTTTAAAAAAGTACCCTCCCAAAAACTACCAAAAACGCATCAAAAGTGCCTATAAAATTTGAAGAGTTCTTGACGATTCTCTTGGGAATTATTATTTATTTTCAAACATAAAAAATAAAAAAAGGTTTCGACGAATTCAGAAACTCCTCCTTTTTGAAGTCGATTAAAAAGAGAAATAAACGGACAACTTGACAACAGTATTCTCGGAAACTGTTGCTGAAACTGAAATAATTGCTTGATTCAGCCTTCATTGACGGGTAATTAAGCAACTATAAATGTATTGGCAGCTCTGCTCTTGTTGTTCAATTAACTGGAATTCACTTATTGACAGATTTCAGGAAGTAAACGTGGTTATTAATCTATACTTATAATAAATCTGTAGAGAGGTCAATTCTGTACATGAAATATATTTACAAAATAACTATCGGGGGGTGATTAGTGATCGATACTGATGCCAAAAATGCAATCAGTAAAATTTTTGTCTGTCTGTCTGTCTGTCTGTCTGTCTGTCTGTCTGTCTGTCTGTCTGTATGTTATTTATAGAAAAAAAAACTACTCGACGGATTTTAACGAAACTTGGTACAATTATTCTACATACTCCTGAGCAGGTAATAGTATACTTTTCATCACGCTACCATTAATAGGAGCAGAGCAGTGAAAGGAAATGTTGGGAAAACGGGAGAAGTTACTTGGTTTTTTTAGCTTCCGTCACGTGTGCAGCCTTAATGGTTAAAGCTACATAGAAATCATGTATAACGGAAATATTCCACATAAAATTATATAAAAAATATCCCAAGACAGCATATGTCTATCTTTTATAGTTGACTCACAATAACACGTGTAACTCCCGATAGCTTAGCAGTTCGGAGATTTGTTATTATTATATTTGTTTACTCTTACGTTTATAATATTCTCACTCAACCCCAATTTTGAAACTTCACGCGGGCGAAGCCGCTGGCAGAAGCTAGTAGTTAATATTTTCTCTTTTTTTTTAGGCAGATGTAGTGCCAGTTTTATCCCCTTGGAGAATTAGTGCTCTAATGTTTACTCTAGCAATCGCAACAGATGGACTATTTATCATAAAAAATCTAGTCTTCTTAGGTATAGAAGAGATATGCAAACCCCAAACCAGTTCAACTAGGTATGTTAAATAATTTAGTAATTGCAAGAATTGTATTTTGCTTCACAGATCAGCCTGTTTCACAATTCAGATCATTCAGCTGCATAGCTGTCACTGCTGGACATGGAACTTCTTTGACCGTCGCCATATCGAACATCCCTAAAACCCAATAGCATAATTCTATCAGCCATTGCATTCATCCATTTTTGACTAGCATTTTGGAAGCTTATTTCAATGCTGTTGAATTTTGCAGAAACACGAAAAGCTTTCAACAGTATCAGCCACTTGTTTGAGCAGTCTGTGTTCGTCGTAACGATCAATCGAATGGAGCGTACACACTAAAGCCAATGTTGGCGGCATTTTGCCGCAATTCGCTCGATGTGAAGCGAAGATGCGGCCTATGGTGGAGCACGCTTGTCTAGAAGTATCCGATTCAGTCGAACTCTGAATAGATCCAGATTGTAATAATTATTATCGGAGATAGTAAAAGCTTTCAGTGAATTCCAGAGACTGGCAGTTCGCTAAATCAAATAAAAATAAATCAATATCGCTGGACATTACACATAGCGCCATCTAGTGTCACACTAAGCAACAAGGCTTGTGTTGCGAACACCAGATAGTTGATACTTTTGTTTGTAAAAAATTTTGTAATTGTACATATAAACATCCATGACTCAAACAAAAGTCTATGCTCATCACATAAACATTAATGATGTGTTATAATTATAATGAACGTGTAAGTAAGTTGCCGACAAGGTTTCGGTGTGTTGGCTCCTTTTCCGAATATCCAGAAATTGGCTACAAAAGATAGATCAAACACAATAGGAGTAGAACCAATTTTTCGTTCCATTTATTGATATCAATGACACATTCGCCGTATCATAGAAAAAAGATAATAATATAGACTTCATTGTATGTTTTCCTACGAGTAGAAGTCAACACGGCGAAATGGATTAATATTGTGTTAGTCGACGATAGCTTAGTATCACTAGTTACATGGTCGTGTTTGTATTTTGTACCTGGCTTCAGTTATTCTGGAGCTTTTTTCCCGTGTTTTTTTTTCTCGTTTTGATGGAATATTATTGCTAAAACAATAACAAGAGTAAATGGATATCTTTTGTGCTTATTACTTGTTTTTATTTACAATGTTATTTGTTTATTTACCGCTGTTAAAACGAATGTAATATAAGGGTAAAATTATACGATGATACACACCGTTGAAAGACGCAATCAAAATATTTTTCGAATATTGAGTTTGCTTGACGACTGAAAGCTTCGTTTGAGTAAGATATTTCTGCCAGGATTTTTTGACATTTCGCTGTTTACATAAAAATACTTGTATTCGCTTAAACGAGGTTATTACTTGAGCTGACACAAGCACAAAAACGTGACATAATCGCCAAACATCAACAGGCAAAAAAATAAACAGACTTTTACGCAAAATACTCAACGAATTGTTATTTCACGTTTATATTTATTTCTTTCACCTTCCCTGTTCAATTTCCTTTGCGAGGGGGACTTAATAATCTTCCCTTGGGGTGTGATAAAAATGTCGAATAGGCGAAAATTACTGGAATATTGTCGTGAATCTTTCAACACGTCGGTAACGTTTCCCCGATTTGACGGGGTTGGTTTGGAAGTACCTTGGGGATGCTCGAGCCTATAAAAAAAAACATTGTATGTTGACAAGTTTGTTATAACTTATCAAGGACGCTGTTAAGTTTTTATTGACATCGTCAGAATTGGTTTGAAACAAAAGGTCAAGTTTCGAATAGCCTTCGAGCTTTCTATGGTCCCTGTGTGTGCACGTGTAATCTATAAGATAGTAATTATTTTTGAGTTTTTCTTTATCATGTGATTAGTGGCGAACCTGGTGACATTTTTTTTATATCGGCCATGGGCTACTGACTTAGTTTTACGTGACGTCGAGGAATATCTCTCATGCATGCTGGTTTACTAACGTTTTCCTTTGCTGAAGCAAGTGATAATTATACAATACGCACAAGAATCCTAAAAGTTAGAGGTGCCGTTAGAGGTATCTTGGATTCAAACTGGAGACCTATACGACTTGGCAGTCTGAGGTCACACTACTCCACCACCACTGTTTATTATTTTTGTAACATGCATAATACTGTTTTTGTTACTCCCATTGTTCCCAACGTAGGGCAGAGATACTAATACTTAGACTTATTATGATAAGTCCTACGTTATAGGGGGTTCCATGGGACTTGTGCCATGCGGGCTTGTGCTTGTGCTCTTGTTCATCCAAATGCAAATGCAGATTGTGACTGACAAGTTCCTGAAGCAAAACCACAACAATAACTTTCAACCCCAGGAACCACAAGATACAAGCAAGACATACAACTGTTTTTGTGGTTTGAATACTATTTATTTTATCTTGACTTATAAACAAAATCACTGTTCATTAACCCAAAATGGTAACTCTATCTTTTGTCAAGACTATTCGTACAGCCGCTTTAATCAATACCCATTATCCATTCTACAGGCCGTATTCGATCTTAAATCGAAATCAATGTCTCTGATTGCCAATAACTGGCAATTCAAATAATTAATCAAATTACAGCCTCCTTTGAGAGACAGAGAACTAAAGTGGTTTGCGAGTGTGTGCCTGTAAATTGCATTGTTTGAGATCGAATGAATAAATTAAAAGGCAGCCTTTTATTATGACGTGCCGTGACGTGGTGTGACGTTATGTGACGTCATATGGACAAAGGGTAGGGTTAAAAATAGGGTTAAGGGTTCTTGCTGACGGCGCGGACGTTGACGTGCGTTCTTTTGTCAAGTGTTTTGCGATCGACGAATATATTAGAAGTTGGGGTATTTTTAGTACGGTTTGTATTTTTCGTTGTTTATGGTTTAAGGGGTGGACGCACACTTATCCGCGCCGAAAGAATTTTTCTCATCTGTATAGCGTCATTTATTCGTCCGATTCGACGCGGATAAGTGTGCGAGGTTTTATAGGATTTCAAATAAATAATTCTAAAATTCGAATCTTTAGGCTCTTTCGCTTCTTTGGGCTCTGATAAGTGGTGCGTTCATCTTTAGTTGTAAACATATAATATGACAGAAGGAAGTCACACTGTCATTGCTGAAGTGTAAGGAAAGGATTAAAAAAATCTTGTTTCAGTTATCAATAACAATTACGTGCCTCATATTTTATTGTATTCCACAATGTAAGTTTAGGTAGTAAATACCCGTTAGGGCCGGCTTTTGCTGTCGGGTACAGCAAAAGTAAGATATGTGAAGAAGACTTGTCTTTTGAGTATCTTATAAACTAACTTATTCTAAAAACGTCGGCATTAACATCACTACATAAGTTTTTCAAGTTTTAAGGATTTATCATTAAAATTTTCATTGACATTGTAGTAACATTTGCTGAATACACACTATGTACACACATTTACCAAAAAGTGAATACACAAATAAATATTATAAATTTAAACGTACACAAAATTAAACCCATAGTAACAGTGGCTAAAGGACTATGCCTACACAGAGTCTTTACTCACATACATCACCTAATGACACAAGTACTGTCTAATGTTTAATACTACTAAGTACTATCTAAGTACTATCTAATAACTAATGTCTAATACGCACTTACAAAAACAGGACCCACACGCCTATATCTCACAACCATAAACACGCACACACACTACAACTCATCAGTCACATTCACACACACTCACCTACACACATCACACTTACACTTCACACTACACTGCACACAACAAAATCTATTTGTAAGTTTTTAAATAATTTTGATTAACTACAGTATCGTTCACCTATTGTATCACATTATGTTTAAGGAACTGCTCGGCCGAACACTGTCTCTTAAAATACAGGTGATATATATAGTTTAAGAGGCAGGGTTATATAAATTATTGTACAGATTTTGCAACATTTGTATTGTTTTTAATATGTCTGTAAGTTTTGTTGGTGAATAAACTATTATTATTATTCCCTTTATTCAATTTTTCAACAAATTTTTTACATTTTTAAATATTGATATAAAAAATATATAAAAAAACATTTAAAAATATAAAAAATTGTAGCCCACCGGTATCGGGAACAGGGTCCAAGCTACCGGCGGTCAGGGCTCCAGAGAGAGGAACCTCCTAACAAGACGGGCCGTGTCCAGGAGTACCGCTTTCTGAATCAAGCCCTTGATCCAGCTGCCTAACGAGAGCCTCCTCAGGTGTTGGTCGAGGCTCTTGGCAATTAAGCCATGCGCTGACACGACTATCGGCACAATGATTGCTGAGTCCACTTCCCACATGTCGACAACCTCGCGAGCCAAGTCAAGATACTTGATTTGTTTATCTTTCTCGGCTTTCACGAGGTTCTCATCATGCGGGACCGTTATGTCAACAATCATTGCGCGCCGCTCTGATCGATCCATCACCACTATATCAGGTCTATTAGCTATAACAGTCCTGTCAGTGATGATGGATTGATCCCAGTACAGTGTGATACTGCCATTAACGAGAACTGGGTCGGGCACATACCTATAGTAGGGCACTTCCGATTCCACAAGATTGTATTTTAGAGCAAGTTGCTGATGGATAATCCTGGCTACAAGGTTGTGTCTATGCAAGTACTCTCCGTTAGCTAGACGAGAACATCCGGAGATAATGTGACGGATTGATTCGCCTGGACGGTGGCATGCCCGACATATGTCAACCGTACCGTCCTTCACAATAAATCTCCGGTAGTTATTCGTCATCATAACTTCATCCATAATTGCACAGACAAAACCTTCGGTTTCTCCGAAGAGGTCCCCGGAACGTAACCAGGACACGGACGCTAGAAAATCTACATCGGGCCCATGAAGAGCCCGATAAAAGCGCCCGTGAAGCTCCTTGCCCTGCCATTCTTTCCTGCGGTCATCAGTAGTAAGTATTATAGGTTTGCGCCAGTTCTCTTTAGCCAAGGAGAGCGGGGTGAGGCCCTTGTCCATCGTGACCACATCTCGATGCATCCCCACGTCGGCTTCTAGGAAATTTATTATTATTATTATTATTATTATAATAATAACTTTTTGACGGTTCTAATAAGCTTATATAGCCTCACAACACATTCTTATCTTGCTCACGAAACTAACTGTAATTTGTAAACTTAAGTCTTCAATCTAAATTTCCAGCACACCGGGAAAACCTTGAATTGTTCACACTAATTACTATTTCTGTTCAGTATTCAATTAATGATATCTACTCGTACTAACCAAATTAAGGGTAACATAGTAAGTTCTCACATTACAACTATATTCTGCTAATTGGTGAGTGAGGAAGCCTCTTCTAATTACTACAGTGTGGATACCGTGACGACCAATTAGCTCCGTACCTGTAAGTATTTTCAGGCATGTCAATGATCTCATGTATTATTAAAAATCAACATAATTTTGAGGGAAATCACTTTAAACAATCACTTTTTTAAGAAATCTCATCAAATTCATACAAACGTAATACCAAAATAATTTATAAATCAAACATATTCTTATGGCAGTGTGTATTTGTTTCGATTGGATTGTAGAATAAATAGGTGCCCAAACACATATTTTGAATGTACACTGATTTAAACAAGAGTTATGAGAAAAATAAGTTTTCTATAGAAGTTTTAAATTCTTCATATCTCGTCTTTATATCATTGGAACCTAGATATTCTGTAATCTAATCGAAATAAATACACACTACCTTAACAATATGTTTGATTTTCATATTATTTTGGTTATTACGTTTGTATGAAAAACGCATGCTCCGCCGGCTCCTTAAGTAAAATAATCAGACGAATGAAGAATCAGCCATTTATTGAAAGGTATGTTTATTAAGAAGTTGTTTATTTGCTTAACACTCGATATTAAAATTACATGGTGGAAGGAGACGGACCCCGACGCACGAAACGGTTACCACATATCCAGTATCATTCTAAACATAATAATATACATTTTTCGTCGATAATTTAAACGAAACAGATTTTCCATAGATTTTCTCCATTCATAGGAATATTCTTTTTTATGAGAAGAAGACATGAGTCGGTGACAACAGGCATGACGACCTGGTATCAAAAAGTAGTAAATCTATTTAGTCCATAAGTTAGAGTATTGAAAAATAATGGACACGTATTTTTTGTTTTTGTAAATCAATGCATATTTACAAAGATACAACGCATCAAAACTCGGGAGTGGGGGCTCGTGACGTCAGACTAGCTAAAAATTATACCTAGGCGTGACGTATTGGTAATTTTAAAAGCGTCGTCGTAACTAATTATATTTGCTTCTCTATTTATAAAAATGTCCAACCAGCACCTAATTTCAACATTAAAATACATTTATAAACTCAGACAAACGCTTCATTACGACTGCAATTATCCAACAATCAGTAAAGTTAATCACGTCAAGTACTTAGGTATAATGTTGGACCAAAGCCTGTCCTGGTATCCTCAAATTGAACAGATTTCTGCGAGAATACGAAAATTTATTTGGATTTTTAAAACATTGCGACATATAGTCCCCAGAGTGGCTTAGCAAAAAATTAACTCCTAAATGAAGTATATAATATTTCACTCGTTCAAACTTTAATAATATATGAGTCAAATATTTGTTGATAATCTATCTGACGGACTAATTATTATTTTTTTGTCGTTTGACGATGTTTGAAACATATCAATTTTAGTAAAATTTAAGTTATGTTTATTTTAATTCTGCTTTAATACTTTACCAAAGTTATTTTTTTTACTTTTCTAGGTTATTAACCAAGAACTAATAAGATTCTTGTTCAATAAAAACCATTACTTTTTTTTAAATATTCTACGTGATCAGTAAACAGTCCTCCACTCACAACAATAACAACCTTTTATAACTCCGCAACATTCCATAACTCAATCCCTCACGTATTCCAGTAGCGCACTCCCTTATCTAGACTAGGCTAAGAAATATGACATCGTCAATAATAAAGTAGATTCGCTATATGATCCCTTGCTCCGGACTGCATCGCAATGCGCCTCGCGTGGTATATTCTTGTCACGAATAGAAACTATACGTGACCCGTGTGGAGATAGAACGCATGATTTCGCTTTCTACGATGTAATTGAACTCTGATATTGAAAAGTGCAATAGACAGTGGAGAAGGGAAGTGTTTTATGTCACGGAATTCAGTTGAGAATCTGGATTTTAAGGGGACTTTATAGGAATGTTTAAAACACTGTAAGAATAAAGTTCTAATCAGCTTGCACTACAAAGTGGTTGTTACGTCAGTCACTGCGGGCTGAATAGTGCGAAATGAGTGGTTTCGATCGATTTACAAAAAATCTTTTGATTGGACTAAAATAATTAAACACTTTGATACATACTTTACATGTTGCTTGTAGAATTATTTTCCAAAAAACCAGAATGATGGCATGTATTTTAGTATGATTTTTACTCGTGATTCTTTTTTATCTAAATTGTATTATGTTTTCAAAACGCTATCATTCTAGCATACTCGTATATCCTTAAGATTTTATATAGCTTTCTGGTTTTGTTTATTGCAGTGAATCATATACTTTCAGGCATTATGATACTCGCGTTCAGCTGCTGTAGTCGCCTTAAAAGGCATGGATAAATACCCTGCTTAGTTTGTTGGGATATAAAAAAAAAAAAAAAAAAAAAAACTATTACATTACGCGTTTTGATACATAAGTTATTGGAAATAACCATTTAAGCAAGAAATTGCTTGTATTAGGAGACTCCGCACTTCCACTTGGCAGTATAAGTAATTGAAATGTAGACAATGTAAACATGCAAGACTAATAAAAACAACAAAGAAAGTTATAAAATAAAAATAAAAATAACAAATAAAATACAAAACTTACAAATAAAATAAAATAAAATTATACAAATTAAAATTAAAATTAAAATAGTAACTTTAGAATATACAAACAGCTCTACAAATGAATCTACGTTATGCAGAGGAGGAGGATAGCGAATAGCCAGATCGCGCATGTGCGTGTGGTATGTGTATCATGAGTGTGTGAGTGAGTGTGGGTGTGAGTGTGACTAGTGAGGATTGTGCGGTGTGTGAGTTATGACCAATGCTTTTTTCTCTCTTATCCCAATAAATATTTTGTCTATTTATTTATTTATAAACTGGACACGCCTTTAAGCCTATACGAAGGTTGTCGGTTGTCGGTTAGCCCTGCGACAATGTCTTGGGATCGAAAGAGGCTTAACAAGCCATTCTTTCACTAACCATGTGCGTAACACCCCAATTGTGCCTAATTTGGTTATTGCAAAGTAGATACAATACACTCAACATCGTCGTAGGTTTTAGTTTTGAGCCAATCGGTTACAACTTTTTTACAGTCCCAGAGCTTCATGGAATATATACGTAATTCTTTATTCAGCAAGTTGTACAGAGAAGATGATCGCCTTGAGTATTGCCTTTTAGCGAAGGCAGATTTAACCTTGACAGTTGGGGCGACTAAGTAGCTTCTTCTGTTTTTTGGTTTAGAGGGGTCATACGGTATGGATGTGTGTTTTCTAAGTATAAGTTGAAGCAAGTATAGTTTTCTTACAGACAAAAGATCAGATAATTGGTAGAGGCTGTGGGTGGGGTATCTATAGGGCTCAAAGAACATGACCTTAAGTAAGGTTCTCTGCGCCCTTTCAAGTTCCAAAAATTTTTGTTTTGTTGTCCCTCCCCAGCAAGACAGACAGTACATAAGAATAGATTGCGCCAATGATATGTATACTTGCTTCAGAAGCTGCTTCGAGGCCACATGTCGCAGTGTTTTAAAGGTCCATATCAGCTTCCTAACTCTTTTCATAATAAGTTCGGTGTGCATGTGCCAGGACAGGCGCTGGTCAATCATAACACCTAAATATTTGGTGTGCTGTAACCTGTCAATTTTCAAGCAAGAGCAGCCGGGGTTGGGGGGGTTGAGACAGTTATGGATTTTTATTTGGAAATCTTGAGACGGTTGCGAGTTATTATACTTAGTAAAGCAGATGTAGTTGGATTTTAAGGCATTCAGAGTGAGGAGACTATGGTTTAGCCAGGCTGCTATCTTCGCAAGGCCACGCTCGGCTAACCCACAAACATCATCCCAAGTCTTAGCAGTGAAGACAATGGCAGTATCGTCGGCGTATGAGAAAATGAGCCCACCATCAATCCTCATGTTGCAGAGGTTATTAATGTAGATGAGGAATAAGGTCGGCCCAAGAACACTGCCCTGCGGGACTCCAAAAGTGACGGTTGACTCGGTACTGGTGTACATCGCAATTATAACCTTTTGTTTGCGATTGTTGAGGTAAGATTTAAAAAGTTCAAGAGTGGGTCCCCTTATGCCAATGTGTTCAAGCCTCTGTAAAAGTAAGGGGACTGACACTGTGTCAAAGGCATTTTTGAGGTCAAGAAAAACAGCAAGGCACTTAGCTCCACCATCAACACCGTCTACCAGAGCAGAAGTTAGTGACAGAACTGCATCCTCAGTAGACTTTCCCTGTCTAAACCCAAACTGAGAAGGCGAGAGTATTTTATATTTTGAAAGGAATTTAATTAGGCGTGAGTTAATCAGTTTCTCAAGGATTTTTGAAATAGCAGGTAGGACCGAAATTGGTCTATAGTTAGACGGGTCAGACTTATCTCCAGATTTGTACACAGGCGTTATAAGGGCTACTTTCAAAGCGTCCGGGAAAAGTCCCTGCTTGAAGCATAGATTAATTAAGTGAGTTATGATTGGTACAATTTGTTCGTGGGCTGATTTTAGTTTACTTGTATTTTGTCCCATCCGGGAGCGCTTTCCGATTTCAAGCTCATTAGAGTGGCTCGAACTTCGTCGGAGTCTGTGTCGAGAAGAACAAACGATGTTGGCAAAGGCTTGTCTGTCGAGGAAGAGTTAGGGTTGAAATTATTCAATGCTGAGGACTGACAAGTTGTGATGTTTTCAGCAAGAAGTTTGCCTTTGTCACAGAAGTAGTCATTAACCTTGTCAACAGAGCTTTGAGGGGTAGAGAGTATCTCTAGCAGTTCTGAATTATTTGTTTTTTTAGGTTTGCGTTGTGTTATATTGTTAATGATACTCCACGTTTTTTTAGGATGACATATAAGGTGATTTGACATATAAGGTGTGATGTTACGAAGTTCATATTTGGCTGGCGAGGTGCATGTTGAATACATTCCTGAAATACAACACGTTATAGAGTGACTGCCTCCTTGGTCCAGTGGTCATGCGGTCCTGGATTTGATTCCCGGGTCGAGCTAATTGATATAGGGGTTTTTCCATCAGGAATTCCTCGGTAACAGCCACGAAGTTTGGATTTGTGCTAGATTGAGGGCAATAGGCTTGCCCTAATGTTACATGGGACTTAAAAATAACTGGTAAAATGTTGAACTCTGACTTACCCATTAGGGATTACGTGCGTGATGATGATATATTAATTTAATAAAACTTGCACTTTAAACAAAAACGTTTTTGGGTAAAAAAATATAATTGATTACTTCTTTTTCAGCGCCTGTCAAGGTACAGAACAAAGAAAATGCTTTTGACATAAATCAAAAAGTTACTGAAATCTGAAATGCAATGAGACATTTGTTGCGTGGTAGTAATCTTTTTGCTTAACAGTGACGTCACAGAATTAATTAATGAATACCTACTGAATGGGTCTGAAAACAAAGGGTGCCATTTAAATTAAAGTTAAATATTAACAGACTGATTCTGTGAGGTGTGACTTGATTTTAATTTAAAAAATATACATTAAAATGGAATGTCATTTATGTCACTAATTATATTTGTACGATGTAGATGTTTGAGTTTTAATACTTTTATTACCCGACATGGGCAAAGCCCAAAAGGAGGGTGACGTTTTTATATGGGTATGTGTGTCTGTGTTCCTCTCCTTAAGGCGTGGACCGATCTTGAGATCAATCCACGCCTTCAATACAACGATCATAATACAACGATCACAATACAACGATCACAATACAACGATCACAATACAACGATCACAATACAACGATCACAATACAACGATCACAATACAACGATCACAATACAACGATCACAATACAACGATCACAATCTCAACGATCAACAATCACAATTTCATCTTTTCTTAACATAGGTTAAATCAGACTGATTGAGAGATAATAAAATTCTTTTGAATATTTTAGTTGCAGTTTATTTATAATTATCAAAGAAAAGAGAGATATGGAGCACTGCAGTATGATGAGTATGAAAAGTTAAAATATGTACAAACTTACCCAAGGAGAAAGGGCTTCGAAATATAGGCATCTGCCCAAAGGTCCAATAGCCCATAATAAATCATTTTCACATTTCTTATTATGACGACTTATTTCAGAGCCAGGCTCTGAAAGAAGGGAAGGGAGGTCCATTTCTACACAGTGAAACAGTGTTCAGGGGTAGGGCTGTCCTAATCCTACCCCTGGTGTTGAAGCAATAAGTTGTGAACGGAAAAACTATTGTGGATAATTTGTAGTGCAGCGAGTCTGTATCTATCGAGTCTCGAGGGTCAGTCGAGTAGTTGGCCCATTGAATATGGTGCACGGTTTAGCCCATTTGTGAAATGTGGCACGATTTCGGCATTAAGCCGTCCGGTTAAGGCATTGTGCCTAATGTGAAAGGTACTTGTGCCCAGTTGAAGAGTTTCCAGTAAGACGGTACTCATTGTAGGCTCTGAAAGAAGTCGCCATAATAAGAAATGTTATTCCCGAAGAAAACTGTCTATTGTGATGTTTTAACATTATTGGACGCTGGAGCAGTTTTGTCCATTCTCCTTTTTTCACGGTAGAAATACACTGAAATGACGTACTTCCTTTATTACCTATTTGATCTCTCTTGTACCCCAGCGACATTTTCAATTAAATTACTCGATACTTTAAAGAATCGAGCTGGAATCGATTATTATTCGTTTTCACAACACTCGGATACGAAGCTTAATGGAAGCCCTTTTATAATGATTGCTTTTGTCACCTCATTATATTAAGTAATATAGTGAAAGCTTTTGAATCATTTTAATTAATGGAATATGAAAGCTTTGTGCGAAAACCGGGCAAGTGTGAGTCGGAATGCGCAGGGTTCCGTAATATCGTTGTGGGGGAGTCTTCTTTAATTTGCTATTTTTTTTGTTATTTGTATGTGTCACCGTAAAATTGTCAAATACGTTATAATGTAATATCTCTAGCGATATTGTAAAGTCTCGAATTATTGTCAAATGAACATACTGCTTACAACAAAACGCATTATTTTTCGTGAAATGCCTGCGATGGTAGTCAACTTACGCGGTGTGGAGGGAAGGAGGGGTCCCCCTTGCCCAGTGGCACAACTGTCATGAAAAGATAATGCACCATTCCTGAGAAATACCGATTAATATAACAAAACCTTAAAACACTTTATATTCCCCCTAAAAAGCGTAGTCGACGGAGCCCCGCTTCGTGGGGCCCCTATTTCCGAGTGCAGGGTTTAAAGAAACCTAACTAACCTAACGGGGGGGTGCCCCAAGTCCCGATTATGGGGGCAGAGATACTTCCGTATATTCAGTTGACAATAATTCGAGACATTACAATATCGCGAGAAAATACACGTTATATTGTAATATAACGTGTTTGACAATTTTACGGTGACATATATAATAATATAGCGGCAACAGAAATACACCATCATCTGCTTAACCTTTTCCCAACTATGTTGGGGTCGGCTTCCAGTCTAAACGGATGCAGCTGAATACCAGTATTTTAAATAGAGCGACTGCCTATCTGACCTTCACAACCCAGTCAGTACCGGGTAATACGATACCACTCGATAAGACTGGTAGTCAGATCAGGCCACTGACTATCTGTAACGACTGGCGAAAATCTACAAATGACAGTCGGGACCAACAGCTTAACCTGCTTTCCGAGGCACGGAGGGAACTCGGTATGTAAGGGTCACCCATTCATAGATCAACCTAGGCGACTCGATTGGCGTAGTGGTAGAGACGCTGCCTTACGTTGTTAGGGTCCTGGGTTCGAATCCCGGTAGGAGCAAATGTTTGTGTGATGAGCATGGACATTTGTTTCCGAGTCATGGATGTTTATATGTATAATAAGTATGTATTTACAAACAAAAATGTATATATGCAGTTTATCAACTATTTAGTGTCCACGACACAAGCTTTGCTTAGTGTGGCACTAGGTGGCGCTGTGTGTATTTATTTATTTTAATTTTATTTAGGCAAGCACGGCTTTTATAAAGATCGACCCGAGCAGCTGTTATTTAACCACACAAGTTTATCCGCTACAGAAATATGTAGGTACACATTCTGTGAAAATTTCATCTGTCTACCTATTCATGAGATACAGCCAGCTGACAGACAGACGGACAGCGTTAGGGTCCCGTTGGATATCCTTAAGGAACCCTAAAAATTTGTCGGTATGCGTCTGATGTTTGTGTGTGTCGGTGTACCTTTCATTTAATATCTGTGGCTATTATCGCATCTAGTTTTAATAGATTAACGAATTGTAGTCGTAGTTGAGGGCGCATCCGGAGAGTTGACAACGTCGCCAATAACATAAATAACTGTTTATAATAACGGTTTTCTGATGAATGTTTAAATAATGAAATATCCCTCTATGTCGTACTAGAATTTTGATTGTGAATTGCAATAGTAACAATGAATTAAGTGCTGTAAATGTAAAGTGTTTAAAGTGTCTGCAGGGTTTAAAGGAACCTAACTAACCTATCTTCGGGGTGCCCTAAGTCCCGATTATGGGAGCAGACATACTTCCGTCGCATGCATTTCACAATATTACTGTTTTACTTCGATAAATTATAATCTACCGAAAAACCCGTTAAATTGTAATCAGTATGTTTGTTTGAAAATCTTTCGAGAGTTTACAATCTCGCTGGATAGATTACAATATAACGGGTCTTACAATTTTACTGTGTCGTGTACGTGGAGGAGAGAATAGTACATGTAGTGACTGCCTATCTGACCTGCACAACCTAATTAGTACTGCATAATACGATCGCCCTAGGTAAGACTGGTTTTAAGACTTTTGTGCCACTGACTACTTGTAACGACTGTCAGAGATCTACAAATGATAGGCGGGACCAACACGAGGTACTGAGGAAACTCGGTATGTAATGGGTAATCACCCATCTACATACCAACCTAGGCAAGCGCGACCGAATAATATTGATACATGATTATATTAATATGATTACAAAACAACAGCGCACAAAAGTTTGATCAGAATCACGAGCAGAATCAAGTAAACCACTTTTTAACATAGGTAACATTTTTCAAAAAGCTTCATTAAAAATGTTGTCTTGTCTATTTATTAATAGGTCAAGCCATCACGTGCGCAAACCCGCCAAAATAGGTAAACAAACAAACACAAATGGTTGTCGTCCAATTTAAATTTTCTCATATGCGGGATAGTAATATTTCTTGCCGGTATATCTAATTGCAAGTAAAACTAAAACAGCAAATAAAACCTTTAAAATTTTAAATGTTTTTTTTTTCTCTCAGAATTAGGTCAATTGAATTAAAAATCATTTGGGGTGTCTGAGGATTTGCGAATTTAACGTTACACGTTGTATATTGGTAAACTAGCTGACCCGCGCAACTTCGTCTGCGTCACATAAGAGAGAAAAACACAAAAATCCTCGTTTTTGCAACATTTTTCATTCCTGCTCCGCTCCTTATGATTGTAGCGTGATGTTATATAGCCTAAAGCCTTCCTCGATAAATGGACTATCCAACACAAAAATAATTTTTCAATTCGAACCAGTACTTCCTGAGATTAGCGCGTTCAACCAAACAAACAAACAAACTCTTCTGCTTTTTAATATTAGTATAGATTATTCAAAACGCCAAAATTATTGTCAGCTCTTTGCAATGTTGCTGACTTCGAAAACGTACCTTCTTACAAAAGTTTAGAGCCAAATACTGTTGTATATTATTAAGCTTTTGTAACATAGATTTATACATGTTACTTCGCGTTCCCCTATTATAGACTTCGATGTTGCAAATTACCAAGGAGGGTTGGTAATCAACCATACGACGTATTGGGTGAGGGGAAGAAAATACTACAAGCCGAGAGTCGTTTTAAAGTAAAATAGGTTTATCAATAAGGTAAAAACTCGGAAAGGCAAAATTGAAATAAATAATTCTAACTTTACTGCACCTTCGGTCTAGTGGTTGCAAGCGCGATTGCTGAGCATGCGGTCCTGGATTCGATTCTCGGGTTGGTCAAAGTGTTATTGGGTTTTTCAAGGAATTTCTCAGGAGCAGCCCCATAGTCTGGATGTGGATCGGTTGATGGCAATACGCTTGCCCTACAAGTAATAACCACAGAGTACATTAAACGACGATTTTTTTTTTATTCAGCCTGTATTATCTCACTGCTGGGCAAAGGCCTCCCCCATAGTCCTCCACTCCTCTCTACGTGCGGCTCTCTCAGGCCAATCGATCGCAAAGACGAAATTACGGCTTTTTAATATACAAAGTTATTGTGTTATCCGGTGATCCGTATTAAGTTGAGGAGGTATTGCAACTTGCATAATTTCACTCCGAGCATGAAACACTTTGTCACAACACCAATTTATCTCGTCTGCTCGACGTCCGGACGTCACTACAGGGATCCAGCAGAATATCAGCGTCCGAAGATACCGCGGCCCCGGAACATAAAGGGCGAGGAAGGAACATGGATGGGTTTTTGATATACCATCCTAAAAAAAAAAGCTGCGTGCCTGACACATGCTGAGCTGGACTCCCATTTGGTGCAACCTGGTAAAAGAAAAAGAAAAATTAAAAAGAGAAATACCAACCATGTGTATTTC
Organism: Xestia c-nigrum; assembly: GCA_916618015.1. Lineage (NCBI taxonomy): Eukaryota > Metazoa > Arthropoda > Insecta > Lepidoptera > Noctuidae > Xestia > Xestia c-nigrum. Next base: position 8,444,343 of record OU745259.1, on the reverse strand, counting down.
TCTTTTTAATTTTTGATTTTTCTTTTACCAATTTTAATCATTTTGTTTGTAATTTGTAACTAATACTCGTATATATAATTTTGTTGTTTTTCCTTTTAATTATTCTAAAACCAATTAGGTATTTTGTTTGTTTATCTAAAGTACATTTGTAGCGCTAACATAACACTGTATAATAATAACCTCGAGTAAAGCATTGTGTTTGGGTCACCAAGATACAGGCTGTGCCTAGTTTGGGACCCGCCGTTAAACCTATCTCAAATTTATATGACATGTAAATAAATGAATAAATAAATAAAATACCTTGAGACGCACACCGCACATTGCATACCCTATTTGTTATTTTCTTTTTATTTTTTTATTTGAAGTATGTCACGGTGTTACTATACTTATTTTGAAAATATGTTTTCCTTTTTGTATATTGGCAGCTTGTTTTTATTTTTGTTTCAAGTGAACTGTTTCATTTAATTGTACTTCTGTGTGTTGTTCTATGTCTTTTGTATGTTCTAAATAAATGATTTATCTATCTATCTATGTATCTAAATAATACAATGATCGCCCCCTCAAAATGTACTAGGCTAGCAGAAGTTCAAGGAGTTGTGTATTTTTATATTCCGGGTATCTAAGTAGGTAGGTAGTTACTGCATAATATTATCTCCGAGCAAACTTGTGATTGAAATACCTTCACTTATGCCTACCCCTGCGGGGATTACAGTCGTGATTATGATGATATGTAATACTTCCTTCAGTTGAGTTATGATGACTTAAGTAAGGTAACTGGGCCTCGATTCTGCTATATCAATAGTGTCAAAATAGCCGATCATTGATTTCATAATGGTCAAGGTCTGTCAAGTTTAGACAAGTTTGTTAATCCACGAATATAATGCCGCCATTGTGACTTCTCAATGTTCAACCATTGACACTCCATTTAAAGAAATGTCATGGAATGGTAATCTCGTACATGAAAACTGACACGAATAAATGTTTGCATTTAGCAGTAGATTTCGAAAACTATTTGTACTAAGGGTTTTTATAATAATGGCAATACGACAACGCCATTAAAACATAATTTTATTATGAGACCATTGACCGACCAATGATAGACCATTGTGAATTTAGCAGATTACGAACTTTAAGCAAAATTACAATGGGGTGGGAAAGGAATCGTGTTGGAGTGACGAATTTATTAAAATAGCAGAATTAGGCCCCTGATAGAGTGCTGTCCAGACCACTTCGTAAGTATTGAACAAAATTGAAGCCAAGGACAGATTTATTCGAGAATAGAGCACTTCGCCCGCGACATCGTCCGCAAAAATTGTTCTAGCTCGGGTAATTTGCATTATATAAAAATAATGGTATGCCTATGTTACTGGGTAAAAATGTAAATTTCTAATGGTGTAAGAATTTTTTAAATCGGTTGAGTAGTTCTTGAGTTAAATCGTAAGAAACAAACTTAAAATCACATCTTTCCTCTTTGTAGTTTAGATAGAAGATGAAAAAAAGTGATGCTGAAAGTAATTATTATCGCTTCATATAATAAAGAATGCTGACAGGCCTAACTAAAAAAATATAAAGTACTCTACATAACCTACAAAAATGTTTTAATTCAAACCGAAATTGTACAACACTGAAAGAAAGTGTTTTCTGGGTTTTAATTTTTGTCGTAAAGATACATTGTTCTAAAACAATTGTCCTTGAACATTTTAAAATGCCTTCTTTAACATTTTTACTCCCCTTTAAACACAAAAAGGCTCAAAAAGATAAGCCAATTACGTTTAAAAATGATTGTCGTGTTTCTTTTAAAACAAATGATAAATTGTACCTTCAGGAGTACATACGAAAAGAAAAGTTTTCACGAGGTATACTTCAGAGGATCATGAAAAATCTCTTTCATGTTCCTTTTATTCGTGAAGGTTGTAAATAAATGTCAGAGAAAGCCAGTGAGGGATGGTCCTCTCATATTTAGGCGGGTATGAATGTAAGTACAGTCGTAAAAACAAGTTTTTACTATGAGTGGTGCAAGAAATAATTTAGATAAGTAGTGTTTTATTATAATGGGTTTTTTCACTTGGTGAAAGCTTTCGTTCTTTGGACAGTGATCTTCTAAAGGCTATTTTTTCATTCTTTATTGTTACAGAGTTTTTAATACTTATTAAAACAGTCGGGTTGCAAATCCCACACATAAAACACGCTAGAAAAATCACGTTCAGTCAAAAATTATGATTATATTTGAACTTATACTATAATTGCTTTTCCTGTAACAATGACTAAGTAACGGCGAATATTTATTTTCAAACATTTCTATTGTTACCATTTGCTTAGCTCGATAGTTCTTTGTCTCGTTACTCCGCTTGCATTGGCACTTTGCCTTACAACTGAAAATAATTTCACGGGATGGCCGACATATTTTATAGTTATGTGTTTAAACTCTGCATTTGGAGGGCAATAACCCTTTGGTTCAGTTGTCATTTGTGATTTAAAAGTCTGTTTATTAACCCTTCAACTGTGGACCACGACCGAATCGGCCCGACGATTGTTTAACTATTGTGTCTATTTCGCTAACAGTTAATGAATTATAAATATTTCAGTTGAATTATAATGAATTATAAACATTTTATCTGATCTCGGACTTTTCGTTTTCCCCTTTTTCTTCCTCTGCCTTCTTATGCCTATAGAGCTATAATTTTTTTCTTTCATAAAAATCATAAAATCAAGGTCTACCGCGGACACATCACTGTCTTTTTTTAACAAATAATAAAGTTAAGAAAATATGACACTCAAAAATTAACAAAAGTGACTCATTTTTACGGCCGTGTTTAAAGGACTACCAGACAAATTCTAAAAGTTTTAATTTTGTGATATAATCGCTCTGAGCTGCAGGCCAGCTGCATATCGCACTCCACGGGGGCAGGCTTGGCGCAGCGCGACAGCAATATAGTTTCTTCAAATACCTATTTTTCACATTCCTCGCAGGTCCTATCAACTCTTAAGTACCTTCAGAAGTTAATAGATTGTCAGAACGTGAGCAGAAGTTTTCCAATGTGTTTAATCCGTAATTAGGTAAAATTAAATCGTTTACTACAAGCCATAATGTACCTTATGGCATGTCTTTCTAAAACGCAAAGTTATGGGTAAGTACGCTGAATCCGGAGCATCGACCTACACATCGATTGACGATAATTGTGTCTTGATTCTTTTCAAGAGGTTTCTTATTACCCACTAATAAGTGGGAGGTCAGATAGGCAGCCGCTCCTAGTAAAACACTGGCATTCGGTAAGACTGCAAGCCTACCCCAACATAGAAAAATGGCTAGGCAGATGATGATGCAATGATGATGGTGGTAAATAGCTATATTTACCTGAAATCTTGTTGTTTTGCAACCACACCTCTCTGCCGAAGTTATTTAAGATCCAAAAGATCATTATAGCAATTTATCTTCATTTGGCTTCATTATAGAAAATTGTGCCGTATTTTCCCACCTTTTAAATAAAAGAGGTTAATGGTTTTGTACTAATGGGATGACGTCATCTTGTCAAATTTAAGTAACACCTGTTCCGAAGATAATTAGAAAATAAGTGTTCTACAATTTTTACAACTTCTCATTAGTTTTATGGTCGCATAATCATAAGAATAGTTTGAAAGTTAAAGTTATTGATTTTTGTCAAACTTTTTTTTTGTGTTCTACTTTTTTAACCACTGTAAAACGACGGTAGTTTTTACATTAGGTTGCTTTGCCGTAAATTGTAAGTTTGCGAGATATTCCAACCTAAACATTTCCTAATATTGAAAGCGAAAATTGTCGGCATCCTGGTTTGGCAGTACCTACAAAAATTCGAATTCCTATCGCAGCTTTACGTTCAATTCACAATTATTTACGAAAAACCACACTATTTCTACCCTTGTTACATTCCGTCAGCAATTCAAAGAAACACATTTTAATTAGACCCTCAGCTTTTTCGACACAACTGTACTAGAAAAGAGAATTTATTGTTTCATATATTTCGGGCATGTGTTGAAGATTGTAATTTTATTTTACTTACAAATTAAATTGTTTTCCCTCTGGGTGTGAAAATAATACTTATTTGGGTTGATTGTAATAGGTACCTTAAACTAATCAAACCAACATGAAACTGTATTAATTTAAGGCCGCGAGCGAAATAATTCTGTGAAATATAGTTTACTGCCCACTTCACTACCACAAATTTACCCATACCTAAACGACTGAAGAAGCCGATACAGGTGGTCAGTGGCACTAAAATCTGACAACCAGTCTTACCAAGGGGTATCGTATTATCGAGTAATTACAGGATTTTGGAGGTCAGACAGGCGCTCCATGTAAAATACTGGTATTCATATAGCACACAGTCTACTCGAGTGGAAGCCGACCACATCATAGTTGGAATGAAGGCTAGGGGATGATGATAATGGTGCTAAATAAAAGCGCTTTTTAACCGAAAAGATAACGGTCTGATTATCTAAAAACAGCTGTCACTGTGACATGTTTCCATACAAAAACAGCTGTTTTAGGTAATCAAACCGTCATCTTTTTTTCATCCATTGGGATCAAAATCGTGAAATAAACTAAACTAATATTATAAAGAGGAAACATTAGATATGTTTGTTTGTTTTTATGTTACTATTACTCAACCGATTTTAAAATACCTATCCAATTTTTGCGGACGTAGTTAGTAATTATTCCCATTATAAATACAACGTAATTTCGTATACCTATATTTCCATTACAAATAAAACGTAATTCCGTATACCTATTTAAATATTCTCAACAACACTGCAGTTACTTTCCTAAATAATTCCCTCCCCAGAGAGACATAAAAGTAAATACAAAAATAAAATAAAACCAGCTTAATATTCGTAATCCCATAAGGTTTACTTGTTTGCCGTTTCCGGATAACCGTTAAGCATGGTCGCCCATGGTTTCCCCGATTACCAACCAACCATAAAAATATAAACACCGTCCTAGGTGCAAAAGGGAAATAAAATGCCGTTTACATAGGCTACCTAAGTAAATAACAACTTTCTTCATAATTAAAAGGTACGTGTTATTTTCTGTTTTGTTTTCAGTACGGAAAAGGGCTATATTAAGGCTGATGCTCCAAGAAGCCCGCGAAATTCGAATTTTCTTACGTTTTTTTGCAATTTGCAGGGCAGTGTATGTTGATGAACACATCGGTCGCGGCTGTAAGACGTACGTAGTTACAAAATTATAATCATCAGAATCATCAATACTACTTTCCAAGTGAGTCGAGAAACTATTTTTTCACGGTCAGTCGTTTTTCGCAGGGCACTCTGACACTTTCACCTTAACCCGAGATTTTTCAAAAGAGAATTTAGCTATAGTTAACTATGAAAATAATTTCCTTTATTGACAGAAAGACATTCCATTTGAAACCTGTGTTACAGGAGTGTTTTCACCATTTTTGGAACGAATGTTTAACATGTACACATGTTAAACATTCGTTAAAATAATTAAAATTAACAACAACTTAAAATTAGGAGAATCGAAAGCCCTTTATTTAAATTGGTGTGAAAAATGTATTGCTGGGATACGATTTTTTTTCGGAATGGAAATTCACGGTTTACGGTAGCGTTCAATGTAACGCACCTAAAATATTGTGATGCTGAATGCATTGAATAGTATATATGTTACGGCTAATACCCGAAGTGCGGCTACACCTAGTTTTAGCCGGTTAGAACTAGGTGTAGCCACTTACTCTTGGTTAAACCTAGTACGAGCCAATTGTTTTCGGGTAAAACTAGGTCTAGCCTTCATCATGCCGGCTACAACTAGGTCCAGCCATTCCCTGTTGGATAAAACTAGATGCAAACAAGTTGAAACAAGTAACAGGCGCCTGGATACTTTATAAAAGTGTGATTTATAATTATAATAACATTCTTTAAATTATAATATGCAACTATTGTCTGTTGTTAAAAAAATGTTCCTGATTGTTCCTATTTTATTAAAAATTGTACTCCTAATAATTTGTGTTAATTATTACAATGTGATTTATAAGAATAAAAAAACTCTCTACGTTTCTTTTTATTAGATGTTTTTTTAATATCTAAAAAAGCTCTGCCGATAGCATAGATACAACTATGTACAGCCAATCCCTGTTAGATAAAACTAAGACACGCGCTGCTGCCGCAGACGCTGTGAGTCACACTCGCTAGTAGGACCTGCAGTAGATCAGCAGCACCTGGCGCTCACATCCTACAGAGGCGCGTGCCTCGCTATGCCCTCCACCCCGCGCCGCTGCTGCAGATGCGGTGAGTCATGAGTGTGACGCGGGGCGGAAGGCTTGGCGGGACACGCATCTAAGTTTTATCCAACAGGGATTGTCTGGACCTAGTTCTAGCCGGAATGATATCTGATAGACCTAGTTTTATCCAACAGGGAATGGCCGAACCTAGTTGTAGCCGGCATGATGAAGGATAGACCTAGTTTTACCCGAAAACAATCGGCTCGTACTAGGTTTAACCAAGAGTAAGTGGCTACACCTAGTTCTAACCGGCTAAAACTAGGTGCAGCCGCACTTCGGGTATTAGCCGTAACATATACAACATAACATTTAAAACTGGTAAGTATTAGAAATAAAACGTGTGAAAAAAAAAAATGCCCGCAAGACGGGAAGATTCCATACCTCGGTTTTTGGTGGTTTCAAAACATATAATAGTATATTTTATAACGAGGGACTAAACGAAGCCATTATATACCCGAGGTGGTTTGACTCCCGAGCTTGCGAGGGAGGCAATAAAAGCTAGGGTATATTATATTGGCGTTTAGTCTCGAGGTGAAAACTGTACTTTTCACTTCGAGTGCGAGAAAAATAGTCATTTAAACTGTACTTTACACTCGACAAAAATTCTGAACTGAGCGGTCAGTTTTAAGACCATTGAAAACACAACACAAACTCTCAACATTTTCGCAATGAAGATGATCCACACTCCACAGATAATTAGTACCTACATTACTGCAAGAGCAATGCTTCTGTTGCTAAACAGAGGCATTGCTTTTTAAATCAACGATGCACACAAACAACCATAATTTTTTCTCACGTTGAAGAGTTCATTTGTTTTTTTTTTCAATAAACCGCTTTCTAGTTGCATGCCAATTCGAAATTTAAATAAAAGCTTTGTCAAGTTACTCTTTTGTGGCCATGTTTCAGAGTAAAAGATCGTTCCATTTTTAAATTACTTTTTACTCCCTAGGGAATAAACGGTCACTTTAATCCCGCTTCGTAGGGCTATAACGGCGTACTTTTAGAGCATGAGAAGTGAAAAGGTTGATTTTACAACCCTTTATATATTTTCAATATCACCAAAACGTTCCAGTAATATGTAGGAAGAACCAACCAAAATTAGCTCAGTAAATATTGTTAAAAATTCTCGTAGAAAGATCAAGATACGAAACCAGTGTCCCATTAAAAGGTTTGTCATCGTAATATTTATTTTATATAAAGTCCGTTTTAAAAGGAATCCGTACCTCATTGCCTCAGGGCAGGTTTTCTCAGAAAAGCGGTCAGTTTCAACGAACCCCGGGCGATATTACATAACCTTACAAATAAAATTGTTACGTCAATTATATAAAAGATTTTTGCTTTTCTTTTGTGATGTTGTGGCCCTATTATGATGTTTTTATTTCATTAAAAAGTTAGTGACGAAATCTTGTGAACGAAGTTAAAGAATAATCATGTCAAAATTATTTTGTGTTAATACGCTTGTTAGAATTTCCGCGTCTTTAGATACATAACAGGCGTGAAAACATGATCAAAAAATTGCAAATCTTGTTAGAATATTGGAAAATAATGGACACGTATTTTTTGTATTGGTAAATCAATGGATATTGACAAAGATAAAACGCATCAAAACTCGGAAATGGGTACGTGACGTCAGAACAAACAAAAAATTATGTAACAAAAGAAGAAATATGAATCAATATATTTTTTGATAATTTATCTGATGGGCTATTTAGATTTTTTCTCCCTATTATCACGTATAAGGTATATAATTATGTAGTTACATAAGTTATGCGTAGCTACTGTAGACCCAATTAATATCTGGCAACATCAACAATGCGTTATGTGCATTTGTAAGCTATTTTATGTGATGGCAGGCGAAGATGTGGTCAACGACGGAGCCTGTTTGCCTTGAAGTTGTAACCTAATTAAATAACCAGAACATTACGAAAACCTTTTTATCTAATCAATGTTCCTATGTATAAGGTGTACAAAATAAAGAGTATACATATCACCGTAAAATTGTCAAACACGTTAGATTGTAATCTCTCTAGCGATATTGTAAACTCTCGAAATGTTGTCAACTGAACATACGGAAGTATCTCTGCCCCCATAGTCAGGACTTGGGCCACCCCTCCGTTAGGTTAGTTAGGTTTATTTAAACCCTGCACTCGAAAATAGGGGCCCCGCGAAGTGGGGCTCCGTCCACTACGCTTTTTTTAAACACTTTACACATATTCCTATGTGTAAAGTGTTTTAAGGTTAGGTAATGTTAATCGGTATTTCTCAGGAATGGTACATTATCTTTCATGAGAGTGGTACCGTTGGGCAAGGGGGGCCCTCCTTCCCTACACACCGCGTGAGTTGACTACCATCGCATTTCACGAAAAATAATGCGTTTTATTGTAAGCAGTATGTTCATTTGACAAGAGTTTATAATCTCGCTAGATAGATTACAATCTAAACGGTTTTACAATTTACGGTGACATGTATAAACCGTAAAACCGATGACCGTTGGAGTAGATGTGTTCTTAAGTGGAGATCGCGAATCGGTTAAACCTATGGTGGAACGCCTTCATGCTCCGTGGAACGACGACTTCGCAGGGTGGCTGGTATAGCAACTGGATGAGAATAGAAGAAAATCGAGTAGCCACTCTACTCTGTTGGCGTTGAATTGAAGAGGCCTTTGTCCAGCAGTTGTCTGCTGTAGACTGATGATGATGATGATGATAATAATATAAAATAATAATAATATCACTGGACATTAACACACAGCGCCACCTAGTACCACACTAAGCAAAGCTGGTGTCGTGGACACTAGATAGTTAATATACTACATATACACTTTTTTGTTTGTAAATACGTACTTATTATACATATAAACATCCATGACTCGGAAACAAATGTCCATGCTCATCACACAAACATTTGCTCCTACCGGGATTCGAACCCAGGCCCCTAAGAACGTAAGGCAGCGTCACTACCACTACGCCATTCGGGGGTTATAGAAGGTAGGCTCTTGTATACCTAGAAAACTTAATATAAAACATTGACCCTACATTTCCCACTTTACAGGTATACTCAAAACGAATGTAGCAATGTGTCTTGTACGTGTTGTGTGTGTTTGTGTTGTGATATGTACTTTTTAAGTTTATCTTGGACATCGGTGAAGGAAAACATCGTTATGAAACCTGGACTTATAATTTATATTAGTTTGAAATCGCCAACCCGTCTTGAGCAAGCGTGGCGATAAATGCTAGTGTTTTCATTGTTGAGAAGACGCCTTAGCCCAGCAGTGGGGCAGTAAAAGGCTGTTTTTTTCGTTTTGACCATTGTATTGTATAACGGGCTGGTGTCCGCAACTCCAGGTCAAGGCGCGTATTTTGCGTACGGAGTAAGTTTTGAGTATACTCAAACGGAAAATATACAATTTTTGCGTTTCTCATCCCACTCAAATAAAACCTTTTTTGTTGTTACACACCTCTAGAAAATCAACTAAGGTCCAAGTTCACCGAGAAGATAACAGTCTGATTATCTAAAAACAGTTGTCAATGTGACATGTTCCCTTACAAAAATGAGTTTTAAACAGCTGTTTTTAGATAATCGTCCATCATCTTTTTGGTGAACATGGACCTAAGTATTAGTATTTGTAACTATTAGTAAACAAACCATTAGAAACAAAGAACGCTAAACATAAGAACATGAAGTTATAATTAAAAATCTTGTCCCAACGGTAAGTAGACGTAAGCTGAAACTTATTGAGGCACTCTGAAACTGATACAAAGAGTTTATGGCATTATATTTTATAGGAAAACTTTCTTTTCTTACTTTGTGACGAACATAATAAGGGTTTCAGAAGATAAAAGATATTTATTACTTTTTAGGGTTCCGTATCCAAAAGTTAATCCGTCCGTCAGTCTGTCATCGGGCTGTATCTCATGATCCATAATAGGTACACAGTTGAAATTTTTACAGAAAGTGTATTTCTTTTGCCACTTTAACAACAAATAAAAAAAATACATGTAATGAAAAAGTATAGGGGGCTCCCCTAATACGATGGTACAGAACCCTTCATTCGCGAGTCCTCTCGCACTTGGCCGGTCTTTTTGGAGCTGTTATAGGGCAACGAACCTAACCGTTCTCAACGTTTTTTAGGTCACCTACGGAAAATAAATCTCCGATTCTACCCTTTTAAGGGGCCAGCGGAGAATGCGTATTTCATACAAACGTAATACGAAAATAATTTATACATCAAACATATTCTTAGGTTAGTGTGTATTTATTTCGATTGGATTAAAGAATATCTATGTTCCCAAATATATATTTTTAAAGGACAATGATACAAAGACGAGATATGAGGAATTTAAAATTTCCATAGAAAACTTATTTCTCGTAACTCTTTTTAAATCAATGTCCAATCAAAGCAAATATTTGGGAACCTAGATATTCTGTATTCCAATCGAAATAAATACACTAAGAAATATCTTTGATTTACAAATTATTTTGGTATTACGTTTATATGAAATACGCGTGCTTCACAGGCCTCTTAACGCTCAAACAGTGTTTATTCATATACGCACCATTTGCATAGGTAGTTATGTAGGTAATGTAACTTTCTTCGTGCTCATATTTAGAGTATTGCCAGGCTAGATTCAAAATCGAACGCCCCCCCTTTCCCGGTTTCAGAAACAGAGCTCTTAAATAACTTTGGCAGGTTTTTCTCTGAAACAGCGGTCAGATGACCCAAGGTCAGATGACCCAAGGTCAGATGATCCAAGGTCAAATGACCCAAGGTCATCAAGGGATCATTTTATAAACATTTTAATAACAAAGGACAAGGACGGAAAGATGACTAGCTTCTGATCATGGCTTCGTTCTTGAAAATTGTATTATATCTACTCGTACCATAAAAATATAGGGTGACTGGTAATTAGTGTACGACACTTAAACACGTGATTATACTCGTTTCTCTAATGTACTGAACTGCTGTTTTTTTTTATTCGCGATTTCAGCTTTTTCGCGTAGTAAAAATTGTTTGTTATCACTATCACTTGTTTAAGTTTCGTACACTTATTACCAGTCACCCTATATATGGGTACCGGAAATAAACGATGGTAATAATTAGGTGGTTGGATCTAGGTTGGGTGAACTATAGTACTTCTCGATACGTATAGTATTTTGAGGATGTTCCTGTCTCGGCAACCCTAAACACTGGTAGTTGCTTCCGACACCGGCGAACCATAATTTTTAAGTGATTTTTTTGTATTGTTTTATTAAAAAACAAATACTTTAAAATGTAATTCAAAATGTAATTAGATTTAGAATATAAATGAAAAAAAAAATTAAAAATATAATAACAAAACATTCTTCAGTGAAAGAGTTTTTGGTACCGGATGAGTTTTAAAGATTATCTCATGTCTAATGATTCCCCTCTCCTTGTTACAGATAAAACAATGCTATCAAAGTTCAGTGTAAGTGTTAGTGCCAAAGTGTAGTGCCAACATGGGGTGCACCCCAAGCATGTTGCTTGACCACAAGAGCCGTCGCCGCGACAGCACTGGGTCCCAGGAGGCGGCCCTGGCCAAAGTGGCCCCTACCCCGGTGTGCAACAAGGCCGTTCAAGCTGCCAAAGCCCCCAGGGCCTCCTTAGAGTCTGATGGCTTCAGTATCCAGCTTTCCAGCAAGAAGGACAGCTATGTGTCGCAGATGGGGAATAACTTTGCGACACAGTTGCATATTAAGAGGATATCTGGTGAGTTGTGTTCTTGATATTCATCATCATAATCATGTATAGAGACCGGATTATATTATGCGAATGCATACTTGCATATGCATTTGCATATTGTGGTGTGTTTTGAAGATAATGCATATTTAAGCTGAAATCGGGACATCTTGCATATTTCCTTTAATTTTGTGTGATGCTGCAAAAAGCACCTAAACTCAAATAGTGCCCAATAAAGTAGATCGGTTAGTTTCAAGTTATAAAAATATTTAAATTTAATAGAAGTAGAGCGAGTTTAAACTAAATTTCTACTCGTATAACGTTTAATTTATCCTCATGCACGATAGTTTAAAAGTTAACACAGAAAATCAGTTTAAACCGGAAAATGTTTGTGCAATTTTCAGGGAGTTATGCTTGTTAAAATTATTCAGAGCTGCTAACTCATTCCTTTCGTAGGTATTTCTAATGTAATGCGTAGTTTATCACACAAATCACTATGTGCGGTAGACGCGTATTTAAATTTTAAATTATTTACAAAAAAATAAAGGACGAAACTCACGCATTAGGTACAAATAATAAAAAAGAGAAAAAAAATGAAAAAAATCTTGAACCAAAAATGTTGGTTCATTATTTTAGGAATATTTATAAAAGCTGCATGAATTTGCCAAATTATTACCGATCACGAAATAAGAAAACACCAGTATTGAAATAGTTCTTCTTCTTCTCAGCATATTTGCGTCCACTGCTGGACATATGCCTCTTGCATGGTTTTCCATCCGCTTTTGGATGCGGCGGTTCTGGTTCAGACCCCGTATTCACAAACGTTCGACTCGTTTCCGATTCGATAACTCGTATATCTGTCTTCTCTGGCATTACGAAAATGACCGAGATAGACACACGACTTCCCGAATCGGAAGTGAATCGAAGCGTTGTGAATACGGGGGCTGGTCTGCCCGACCGTCTTCTTTATTGAATTAATATATATATATATTTTTTTTTTTTCCAAAAATTATGGATTTGCGAACACATTGATTTGTAATGCAGGGGGTAAACAATATTATTGTCTTGTAAACAATATTATTGCCTTTCAAATAAGCTTATTTTTGTCTCAGTATGACTAAAACTTTGAGAGATATGATTTATTTTGTACTCTCATAGAGCATATTTCAACAAAAAAACAAAATGGCTGCCACATAGCGGGTAAGTGTATTGGACCCAAGCTTAGAGTGTAATTGTACTTTAAAATGGTTTATATTTAAGTATTTGGAATATCGCTAGGCCGTGTCCGGACAACCTGTATGAATGAACGTAATACATCTTTCACAAATCACTCCAATACCAATCAACGTCCCAAAACGGACCATGTTTCAAAGAACGTAAAAAATTTTTTTTTCAAATTCTTTTACTTGCAGTAGATATTGTTGGAAATTCAAGTATTCCAACAAATTGTTAGCACGCCTAAATCAGCGTGCCTATTTGCTGAAATAAGCTGTTTTAACAGGCAGTCGTACTAATAAAAATGTACCATTAGGATATCATTTTACTACGAGTATATTAATTCGCATAATATTTTTTTACAAATTATGTTAATGTTTATTATAATAATATAGGACATTTTATTACGTACAATATTTACATACTACATCTAAAACTATAGGTATATAATTACAAAAATATACTAAATACTTTTTACTATATATTTTGTTAACCCTAAAAAAATCAATGAAATTTAGGTTTAATGATCACCTCTAGTAATTTGAGCAAAAATATCTACTTCTTCTTCTTCTTGATCATAAGGCAAAACTTGTCATCTTGTCATTTTGTCATTGGCTGCGGGATCAAAATTAAAAGCAAACTATTTAAAAACTGTAATTTTTTATTAAAACAAAACTTTCATTTACTTAATGTTTTTTAGATTCTTTTTTTATAACGTGGTTTAACTAACAAATATTTAAAGACCTTGGAGTTATCTGGTGCTTTTTCATTTAATATTCGGTTGGTGTTGTTGCTTGATCTGAACTGAAGCTCATAATGAACTTTATTTTTTAAAAGGGCCTCTACAAATTCAGCGACAATATCATTTTGCGGGCGATGACTTATTTCCGCATCTCTTCTCCGAGCAGTTGTGTAACTTGTTATTTGTAGTATGCATAGCAGTAGAAGCTGTAAGAAGGGAATCAGATGATGTATTGGCTTAGTTTTCGTGGAATATGCATTTGTTTTGTACAAGACCCCCCCCGCACCGCCCCTTCTTTATGGTAATATTGCCACGATTCTCTCGCTTATCGAGACGGCCCCTACGGTCCAAAATGGTCAAGTCTTTTGTGCGACAATGTTAGTCTGTCCGTCAGTTACTTATTCCAGTTGGTTTATAGCTACCAATACAACAAACCTCATAGTTTCGAAAAAAGTGGCTGTGACATACGGACGGACAGACTGACAAACAGACAGACACGCATCCATAAGGGTTCCGTTTTTTGCCATTTGGCTACGGAACCCTAAAAAGGATAAAAAAAAAAAAAACATTAAATACCCGAAATAGGGTGTTGACTAGGATACGATAAAGGATAAGTACGTCTATAACACTGCCTTAAGGAAAATTTCAAGCTTGGCATCACTATTATTTATTAAAATCACTCCAAAATATTAATTTTACATTCTATTTTTTTTTCTTGAGGAGCTCGTGGCAAAATAATAACAGCCGCTCGGGCCGATCTTTAGCCGTGCTTGTCTAGGTTGGTCTCTGGATGGGTAACCACCCTTACATACCGAGTTTATTCCTTGCCTTGGAAAGCACGTTTATCTGTTGGTACCAGTTGTCATTTGTCCATCTTTGGCAGTCGTTACAAGTGGCCCAAAAAGTCTGACAACCACTTTTACCAAGTGTTATCGTATTACCCAGTATTAACTGTGTTGTGGAGGTCAGATAGGCAGTCGCTCCATGTAAAATACTGGTATTCAGCTGCATCCGATTAGATTAGAAGCCGGCCCCAACATAGTTGGGAAAAGACAAGGCTGATGAAATCAGTTCAAAAATAAATAAAACATAATAATATAAGAGAAACCACTTACATATTTCCAGTTCATGATTTCAATTTGCGAGAGTATGAAGGATATTAAAAAATATTGAAAATGTGCGAACGTTAAGTAGCGGTTTCCGCTCTTATCTCAATTAATCATAGGTTCTTAATCTTTTCCATTATAATATTTATTTTTCTCGTAATTAACAAATTGGATACGACGATATTGATTGCAAAAACAGAAATTATAATTGAAATGTGTATATGGTTTGTGATAATTTGTCTGAGAAGTTTATGTTTTAGCCAATATTTTAAAGAGCCGTGGAAATATAAATAAATTAGACAAGTTGAAAAATAATGTTGTCTTGTTCGTTTTCCCTAATATTAATGATACCTCATTGAATAGGTACTACTAAAATACTTTTACTGTTACCATATAATTGTAAAACCCGTTAGATTGTAATCTATCTAGCGAGATTATAATTCTCGATAGATTGTCAACCGAACACATTGCTTACAATATAAAGCTTTATTTTTCGGTAGATTGTTATCTAACGAAATGTAACCGTAAAATTGTGTAATGTATGCGACGGAACTCAACTCGCGCGCTGTGGAGGGGCGAGGATGGAGGGGAGGTCCCCCTTGCCCCCTGGTACCACCACTCCCATGAATAGGTAATACACCATTCCTGAGAAAAACCGATTAATGTAACCAAACCTCAAAACACTTTATATTCCCTTAAAAAGAGTAGTCAAAGGAGCCCCGACGGGGCTCTTATTTCTATCTGCAAGGTTTAAAGGAACCTAACTAACCTAACGTCGGGGTGCCCCAAGTCCCGATTCGAGAGTTTACAATCTCGCTAGAAAGATTACAATCTAACGTGTTTTAAAATTTTACGGTGATATTTATACATATGTCGCCGTAAAATTGTCAAACACGTTAGATTGCAAATGGCAAAAACGGAACCCTTAGAGATTCGTCATGTCTGTCTGTCTGTCTGTCCGTCCGTATGTCACTGCCACTTTTTTCCGGAACTATCAGAACTATGCAGTTGAAACTTGGTAAATAGATGTATTATGTGGACCGCATTAAGATTTTCACACAAAATAGAAAAAAAAAACAATAAATTTAGGGGGTTCCCCATACATAGAACTAACACTCATTTTTTTTTCTCAAACCAAACAAAGAGAATGATAAAACTATAAAAAATATGTGATGTACATTACCATGTAAACTACCACCGAAAATTGGTTTGAACGAGATCTAGTAAGTAGTTTTTTTTAATACGTCATACATCGTAAACCACAATTTACCTTTCAATTACAACGAACTGCAAGAATTTTTATACTATGTTACTTGCTGTTACGGAACCGTTCATGGGCGAGTCCGACTCGCACTTTGCCGCTTTTTTTGTTTTTGTGCTGTCTATCTTCTTTCTTTACATAGTTACTGTACTAAAATCATTCCTTATCGCTGAAGGAAGTAATTGTGCATAATATTGTGCGCTTTGAGCAATTATTCCGATATTCACAGTAGCTGCTCTTAGTAATTGCTTGCAGTCTGTTTCAGGCGTTAAACGTTGGCGAGACCCATTAATTGAGTTAACTAGTTTAACATCTTCTGTTTAATCTGACTTGAGGGGAAATTACAGAGGTGGAATGAGTAAGAAAAACAGCGACAGTGATGTTATCGCCACATTAGAAAAACACTTAGAAATTCGAGCAGTTTTTTATTTTGTATCAATACTGCGCTCAAAACGGTGAAGGAAAACATTCCAAGAAAACAGCTCCTTTTTTTCAGATTGGACATCATCAAATAACTTTTCCCAAGTGTCAGACTTCTACTGACTAAAACCCATCCATGCTCCTTCCTCGCCCTTTATGTTTCGGGGCCGCGGTATCTCTTTCGTACAGTCCCGCAACCCCGGGCTCCTTCATTTTTCTGAAAGGAAACAGGTCCTAGAACCAAGGAATCAAAGATTACATCCTTACACAGGGTACGGTTGGTGGAATACGGCTGTGTTGTTGATGTGATCTCTGCAAATATCCGCCGTATCCCAGTAGTTCCGTACCCTAGTTCCATTATGGAAAGATGACGATGACCGGGTAATCAGAACATCATTCTAAACCTGGCTATTCTTTTTTTGTCACTTTTGTAGAAAACAAATGTTTTTTTTTTTATGTTCACCGAAAATTTTCTATTCAGGGTGACTCAGATTCATTTACGGCCATTTTCAATAACTTATTATCCGGTTTCGGTAAGTTGCTATCCCTGTCTGTTTAACATTTTGCTTGCTAACCGGATAGAAACAAAACGTCACAGAATAGTACATTTCGATACAAGTGGAGAAAGTTCGTTATCATGGTTTGAGGCGGTATTAACACACGAGCCGTAGGCGAGGGTGTTTTGAGCCGAGAACTGCAATAACAAATGTCCACGTATCAAAAGACGTTTTTTAATATACTTTTGAAGAAATAAAATAAACGAATGTACAATATTTGTGTCATGAATTATTAGACTATGATTTAATGTTTTTTTCGTGCTTTGCTTTCGCCAGGTTGAAGGAGAAGCAAAGGTATGAAACTGTTATACAGCCTAATATAAAAAATAGTTAGTAGTACATATTTTTGAATTTAGAACTCAAATAAATTTTAATTTGTCTTTCAAAGAAAATATTAGTTTTAAAGAATCATGATTTTCTATGATATTGAATTCATAAACACGATTTGAATATTCAAAAAATGATTTTTTAATAATGCATTTACCAGTTTGGACTAAGTGGGTATCTGTGGCAATTTTTCTTTCACACTGCATTTTGAACCTAATCGTTGTGCGAAAAGAACCAGTTTTCGAGGAACTGTTTTGAAAAAGC
Organism: Xestia c-nigrum; assembly: GCA_916618015.1. Lineage (NCBI taxonomy): Eukaryota > Metazoa > Arthropoda > Insecta > Lepidoptera > Noctuidae > Xestia > Xestia c-nigrum. The sequence goes on along the minus strand of OU745259.1, from coordinate 8,426,478 downwards.
TTTTTTTTATTTTTCTATGAATCAAGTGACAGGTAGGTGACGCGGATAGGATATTGCTTGTTTATAGAAACACCGATAGGTACGGAAGTACGCATGTTACCAACAGTTATGCGTTAGTTATAGAAAATGCGGCCTCTAATGATTACGTGGTAACCGTTTTAGTGCCTGTGTATCTTCCACCTTATAAAGTAGTATAATTATCACTTGTTTCAGTGAAGGAAAACATCGTGAGGAAACCAGCATGTCTCAAAGATATTTCTCGGCAGTATGTTGAGCCAAGTCAGAGGCCCATGGGCGGAATAAAAACTCTAACACCTGGTGAGGCACTAACCACACGATAAGGAAGGACCCTTTAAAGTATCTAATCAGATTGCTTTTATTATAATCATCTCGTTATAACTTTTGGAGCTTTACTTATCTACCTAATAAGCTCACTAAAATGATAAGTAATTCCACATCACTTTGACGAAAACTTACCTAAATATTTCAATACTTTCCGCTTATCGGATCACGGAATTAATCGGTCCTACAGATCTCATAATTTCATTATACTATAGGGTTCCGGTCTAATTTTGTAGCAAATATATAACATTGTACGTTTATCGCTAATAATTTTGGATAACCTAAGGCTGTTGGGGTAAATACACCCGGGAGATTTCCATTTTATTGTTCGTACCTACAATTTGTTTGATCTGAAGGATCTTATTAAGGTAAAGTTGATATTTATATGTTAGCCTGGGGCTCTAAGAGCATGGAAAGGGATTTATCATTTATGTGAGCGTACTTTCCATGTTTTGGAACACAATTTGGTTTGCGGAAAAGTATAGAATTTCAAAAGCTATATAAAGGCACGTTTACACTGATGTTCAGGTTTGATGTGTTTGTCAGTTGACATTTGTGACAGGCTCACATAGTGTATTATGAATTTGAGTCATCGTGGTGAAAGGATTAGTCAGCTCAGTGCGCCGGGCGTTTAGGATCGCTATACATAATTTTTAATGTTGATCGGGGAGGCTCATTTCATGCACCCCAACCTTTGTGAGACACACGATTTTCTTAAAAGACAGTGCGACGGATGAAAAATGCGAATTGTAGAGGAACAGACATCCCACCCCTCCTCACTTCACCAATCAGACAAGAACTGCAGTGGCCAATCTGAAAATCTCTTAACCATTTGCGGGTTTAGGTTGGCCGCTGTAGAATACATCTGGCCAAATAATCGTCCCATATACAATATCAGTGGGGAGCCCCTTTGCAGGAAATGCCCCACCTCCTTTCTTGCCCGTCCTGCACGGCCATTTGCACCTTCCAGGATTTTAACTAAGCCAACGACAAAGCTGTACCAACCTACCTACCTACCTACGTTGTTTTTTTCGCTTGATTACCGTCACTTCGCACGCTGCGTCCACGACGCTGACTCTTACGCAATTTCTATCAATTTTATCTCCAAGTTGCTATAGTTACGCACGTATCGCTTGATGTGCATGGCCAGGACATCACGTTTAGTGTAAAGGCGGCCTTTATTTTTCGTTTTTCATTTATTTTACAAATCTCCATGACAACAAAAGGACAATAATACTGATTGAAAAACAAACTAAAATTAAATTTGTAGAATTAACCTGATGCTCGATAGTGCGTAGATAATCGGATAAGCTGATTGATTGATAGTTTTGTTTCAATAGGATATACCGTTTCCAAGTGAATGGAAAATAAACGAAAACAACAGAGCATCTTGACGAAAACTCAACAATTTGAAATAGGTATGACATCAACATGACAGGCCCTGTCAATTTAGGATGAAAATGGAGACAGTTTAATGTTGTTATTTTATCGTCTGTATTGGTATGGACATAATATGATGAGGAATGATGCAACACAGTGTGACTAAAAGAGTGATAAATATAAATTTGGATAGATGGACACGGATGACAGGACAGGACATGGTTAGAAAAGAAGTGTCTAATGAAATGGACAGGGCGAAGAAGACCAAAAAAAGGATGGTTGGATTGTGTGAGGAATGATGTGAAGTGACAGGGACGAAGTGAGGGAGTTGACAGGGAGGAGAATAGAAAAAAAAAAACATGGTGTTTTGCCAACCCCTAAATCGCATGGAACACGAGTAGGAAGATAATGATTTCGGATAACAGATTCAGTCAACGAGATTTTATATATAACATCATTGGATTCAGTAATCTCCTATGGTCATGCCAAACCAAGCCAATTTAAATTAAACTCCATTTAAGGGTTATTTAACTAAGTAGACGAACACTCTGGCTCTCTGCATTTCCGAAAGAATGATTCCCAATGAAGACTATTAATTTTAAACCTTTAAAGGAACCTGAAATGGGTCATAATGTTTTCATACTTCTCAGCAAGTTTCGTCTCTTAGCATAGAGTATGGTAGTAGTAGACATTGAATATATCAGTGAGTGTAAACAGATACTGTGTTTACTGTTCACTCTCTGTTGATGTTCAATGTCGATCACGTAATTTTTGGCGTAGTTAGGTAAGTATGAAATACACAACAAATTGATGACGTAGCACATCAGTAAACAAGAGAAGAGTTGGTGCAAAGTAAATATTTTGATGAAATTATGAGGTCTTAAGTCATAAACAATGTTTAATTCTTTGTTGTTAAAGGTAATCTGTTTGAAGACTTTAGTAATAAATTAACATTGGTTGCTTTCAGGTAAATAAAGGACAGGATTTCCGCTGATTTACAGGGTGTAAACAGACTCTTCAAAAAGCCGTCCACCAATCATTCTGTACATCAAACTGAGTAACTCTGCGCAAAAAGTTTTTTGCAGGTAACTTTGGGGAAGGGGTCACTTTTTACGATAAAACTCAATGAAACGCAGTTAACACATTGTGCTGATGGATGCATTAAGAACAAAACTGGACATGGAGGCATTTAAGGTAAAGATAAAACAGTAAAACACTTGTGAAAAAAATTGACCCCCGTTATCTCCGTAACTAGAAGGTTCCCAGATATGATCCAAAACAAAATAATTATCGCAATAAAGGGGAAAACTAGTGCTTCTCGGCTTCGTTGTGAGTTTTTTTACACCCTGTATGCTGGTGCTGGGTAACATAACTAGTATAGACTGGTCAAATGTAATTACTGTACTGTGTATTTCAGAAATCGTCACCTCAACTTTTTTATTTTTCGAGAATCTCAGGCGTGACGTTATCTTATGGCTACTTAGTTATTTTAGCCAAAACAGAACTTCGAATTCAAGTTATCCATAGAATTCTTAAAATTATTTGAGTAAGAATAAACTTTTTAATGAGTTTGTGTAAACAAACTACTTGAGAGACATACCAACGTACTAATCTATACCTATAGGTATTTATTCTAATATTAAAAAACTGAAGAGTTTATGTGTTGGATAGTCCATTTATCGAGGAAGGTATATTTATTCCTTTTGTGAGCTTTTTCCATTTTATGTGACGCAGACGAAGTTGCGTGGGTCTGCTAGTGTTTAATCCTTTGGTAAGCTTTAAAAACAATTCAAATATATTCACACGAGTTTATTGCATCAATTAATTGTAAATAGTACAGACTGAAGCAATCAATTGTATGCCCGTGATGTGAGCGTGGAACGGAGCGATATGCTATTGCCTCGGGAGAGCGGGAAGTTACTTTATGTGAGTGAAAAGCTATTTAATGAAAGCGATAATATTCTTTTATCTATTAATTGAAACAGGCACACGACATTGACGAAGTAATTAAATAATGTATTTATCTGAAAACAGGCCTTTGTAAAAAGTTTTTTGTTTTGTTTGTTGAAAAGATTTTTGATCACTTACAAACAAGGGCGTTTTCCAATGGCGTTGTGTAATTAGTAATTGAATATACAAGATACAATTAATTAAGCTAACGTCTACAAATAGGATAATAGATTTAACAAACAGGAGCATATTATCTGATAATAACATCTACAAGATTTACATAATATTCGTTATTTCTTCAAAGTTTCACGCACAACAGGCAACGATATATTTTATGATTATTATTATTACAGTGGCGGTCCCGAACCCGGGGTTCGAAACCACGACTTACTTCTTCGGTACGAACGTAAGTACCGAAGAAGTACGTTGTGGGTTCGAACCCCGGCAGGCACATTAATTTGTGTAATTTATTTCATCACCAATGCTTTCAAAAACGGTGAAGGAAAACAGCGTGAGGAAATCGGCATGTCCTAGAACCAAAAATTCGAAGACATGTGACATCTACCAACCCGCACTGGGCCCGCGTGGTGGATTATAGCCCATACGCAAAATACGCGCTTTGACGTGGAGTTGCGGACACCAGCCCGTTGCGTTGTACAAAACAATACTCGTACAATACAATATAATACAGTAAGTCCTCCAAGACCCCCGTTCTACATATTTAATGCACTCATCTGCATAATGTTTTGAGTGCGTTACATTGAGTCTTACCACAAAACGAAATTATTCACACAAAAAAAGACGATTTTCAGCAATATTGTTTTGCGAAGGACCTGCAATGAATGGCGCAGCGGTAGTGAGGCTGCCTTACGTGCTTCCCGGGTTCGAATCCCGGTAGGAGCATATGTTTGTGTGATGAGCATGGACATTTGTTTCCGAGTCATGGATGTTTGTATGTATAATAAGTATGTATTTACAAACAAAAAAGTTTCTATGTAGTTTAAAAACAATCTGGTGTCCACGACACAAGCCTCGTTGCTTAGTGTGGCACTAGATGGCACTATGTTCAGCGATATTTATTTATTTACTTAGTTTGATGTACAGAGAGTTTCGTTTGACGGTGTCGTGAAAGGTTTGTTTACATCCTGTATGAATAACTTAGCAACTACAACTAACTTAAGTCAGAATTACCTACATGCTACCAAGTTGTACCAAACTTGAGTTCAACCACTTTAAGTTGTGTGCAACTACAAGACACCTATTTGCATGTAGATTCTACCTAACAGTGTTTCACTTGTACTTAAGTTTGATGGTTAAGTATAAACATGATAAGTTTTAAAAAGTTACTTAGTTAAGTGCTATATTAGATTATAAGTTTTTTTTAAAACAAAAGCTACCTGAATTCTTGTCGCGCTGACGGTCGGTTGCGTACCATTGTGATTTATAATGGGTGTAAAACACCTCTTCACGAAGCCGGAAGGCATTGGTTCTCCCCATCCTTGCAATATTTTTTTTGTTCTACACTATACCTGGGAACCTTCTGGTTACGGAGATATGGGGGGTCAAAGTTGCAACTTTTTGACAAGTTTTTTTTCTAAATACAAGTTTTTTTTGTAAGATTTTAACTTTTAACACCTCCACGACTCCCGTACTATTCAATCCATCCATCAGCACAATGATTTAAGTGCGTTACATTGAGTTCTACCACAAAACGTGATTTATAACCTCAAAAAAACAAAAGTTGTTTCCCAGCAATATTTTTTGCGTTAAGTTACTTAGTTTGATGTACATAATGCTTGGTTAACGGCTTTGTGATGAGATGGTTTACACCCTGTATAGTGCGGAGTACCATACTGTGACGCTGATGACAGCGGCGACCGCAATATTTTAATTTCGCTGACGTCACGACCGACCGTACGCGACCGGCTGTCCGCGCGATAAGAATTAAGGCTTTATATATAATCTGGTTGACGTAAATAGACTTGCGTTTGGCCGCAAAACGCCTAATGTGAAGCGATGAAGTAGTAGTGTAGTGTGTGAAGTATATGAACTAAGTGAATATCGTCGACTAATTAGAAATTATCTAGTTTGTTTCTAATTGCCTTCTTCATCAATAACAAATTAATTACCAAATTTTACACCAGCATTAAATTGTACATGGCAAACTGAAATTTAACCGCTGCATCCCAAATTAATATAATTTTCAACAACTCCACTAACCCCGGAACAAATCCACTAACAAACTCCTTTTATGTAATGTATATTCAGCGGAACAAAAGTATACACAGTTAATATGTAGTGAGAATTGCAATCCTTTGAGTGGCGAGCCGGTTGTGTGCCATTATGGGACTACTCTAACTTTACAAAGTGCCACTCTAGTCTCTCTGCGGCACTGCACGATACTTATGACGTCATAATCGGTGGACACCGACATGGAATGCCTAAGAGCCAGCACACATGGCATACTTCTACTGCGATTTCAGAAATCCAGAACAAAAATTTCTTCTGCTGTGTACTTTTGATTTGATCTTTTGCTGCACATTTAAATAATCAAATAGGTACTTAATGAGGTTTACAGGACTAGAAAATGGACCTCGCTTTTGAGAATGATTCTGAAAAAGTCCACCTGATCTTAATGTAAAACCTTACCAATAAAGTCAGTGTATGTTCTTTTAAAAACAATCTCGTTTGAACTGGATTACGTTCTTATGTTATTCATGAAAATATTTGAAGACTATTTCGTGAGTAAACTACAATACGCCCAGTTCTTTGCTGTCGTGCAAACGTTACTCGCCAAAGTAGTACCGTGTATCTCTGACGTCACTGTAGACTGTAGTCTAGTGACGTAGCTATTGCACGTAAACGGTTAAACACTTCTTTGAAACTCGTGCGGTGCTACCAACTACGTATGTTGCTTTTACGTACGTACTTTTGTGGCGAAAAACGCTCTCGGTATAATAATATGAAGGCATTATTTTTACTTTTGCAGCTTTTTTATACGTAGTTTTTTTCTTGTATACAGTTTTCCCACTGCTGAGCAAACGCCTATTCTTATACAGAGAAGGCATTGGTCCCCCACGCATGCTCATGACGACGGGTCGAGCATTTCAGACGTTATTTACATTAATTATGTTACGTAAACTAGTGGAGTAGCTTCTGGCTAAATAATCACAGCCGCTCGGGCTGATCTTTAGGTTAAGCCGTGCTTGCCTAGGTCGGTCTGTGGATGGGTGACCACCCGTACATACCGAGTTTCCTCCGTGCCTCGGAAAGCACGTTAAACTGTTGGTCCCGGCTGTCATTTCTTCATCTTTGGCAGTAGTTACAGGTAGTCAGTGGCCCAAATAGTCTGACAACCAGTCTTACCAAGTGGTATCGTATTACCCAGTACTAAATGGGTTGTGGAGGTCAGATAGGCAGACGCTCCATGTAAAATAGTGGTACTCAGCTGCATTCGTTTAGAATGGAAGCTGACCCCAAAGTTGAAGGATAAAGGCTAGGCAGATGATGATGATGTTACGTGAACAAGTAAGAAATTTTTGAACTACGCTCGATTACTCTTTTGTCTTTTGCACTATAAAGGGTGTAAAACACCTCTTAACGAATACGAAAGGCACTTGTTCTCGTCGTCATTTTGATCATTTTTTGTTCTACACTATACCTGGGAACCTCCTAGTTACGGAGATATAGGGGGCCAAAGTTGCAAGAATTTTAAAAGTTTTTTTTTTAATACCACTTTTTGTCGCATGAGTTTTACTTTAAATATCTCTACGACCTCCGTACTATTCAATCCATCCATCCGCACAATGTTTTGAGTGCGATACATTGAGTTATACCACTAGACATGATTTAAAACCTCAAAAAAAAAGTTGTTTCCCAGCAATATTTTTGCGGAAAGTTACTTACTCGTAGTTTCATATACAGAATGCTTGGTCAACGGCTTTGTGATGAGGTGAAATACACCCTGTAGATAACACTAACCTCACGTTGAAATTTTGTTGTGTACATAGGCCTTTAGATACAGACATCAATTCTTGTTTTTTTTTTCTCATAGGCCTATTGGAAAGGATTAGAATACTCCACCCGCTGCGTTCCTTTCATACATAAGTACTCCTTTTGCTTCGTCTATAGATCTTCCACCAAATAAGGGTATTTTTAATATTTCGCTGGCTATAGTTATATCAGTGAGTAATTCCAGTGTTGAAGCCTCGAATACTGATAAGAGAGCTTTGAGAGATGAGCGCGATTTCTTACAACGTTGAGTGGGGGAGTTGAAGAAAGATTGGTACTTTCACCTCAGATAATCATTCTTTTGTAAGATTTAAAAGCTTCTTTTGAATTGTAGAGTTATAAATCTAAAAGTTTTTAAGTCGTATCTAATTGAAGTCTGTTACTAGTAAAGTACTTCAAAGTTTTTTTGCTAATTAGGTATTTCTGCTTTTAACTCAGTTATTATGTATTTGCAAGAAGAAAAGTTTTAATTTACTTACTCACGCACCAGACTTTTCAAATTTCGGTTCTCATTTTGGCATTTTCTCCACGTCAAAACCAACAATAATACCTAAATTAATGCATTAATATAAGCGCGACATTCTATTTACAATACTCGGTTCAGCTACGAGGATTCAAATTCCAACAGTGCAATCATATTTAGCCATTATCTTATATCTGGCTTAGTGTTAGTGAAAACTACGATAAAACAGTCCACGGCAACTTCGCACTTTTCTTATTGTGTTGAGTTTTCGCCATAATACCTACTCGTATATTCTTTAGTATTTTAATCATCCTACTTGTTCCAAATCCCGTTCGAGATAATAGTGTACTTTTGAGAAGTTATAAAAAGAGATCCAAGTAGATTCATTTTTTGTGGAATAAGTACATATAAACCAGTTAACTCCATATTCTATCTGATGTTCTGTCGAGTTTGTATTCAGTACTAGGCCATCAGGTGTCAAAGGTATACATCATCTGCCCAGCCTTTCCCCGGATGCAGCTGAATACCAGTATTTTACATGGAGCGACTGCCTATCTGACCTCAACAACCCTGACTGATTGTCAGACTTTTTTGGCCACTGACTACCTAACGACTGTCAAAGATCTACAAATGACAGCCGGGACAAAACTGTAAACGTATACACGATTCATAAATACAAAGCGACAATATTTCACATCTCTGAGTTGAAACACAATAAAAGTTACATCAATAGCCCATGAACGTATGCTAAAGCCTCAATACGTAGGCATCCAGAGTAGTATCCGATATCACCTCTACTGAAGTAATAAGAAACGTTACAATTTAATAAAGTCTCCGTATTTCGTAGAAAAATGTATTTGTCTAGTTTAAGATAACTTACTTAGTTATTTGCAGCATTCCATTAATTGAGTCTGTTATTAAATTATTACTTTCTTTATTTCCATTAACGCCCATTATTTAACAACCACAGATTTTCAACTAGTGGTGGTTTGTTTTCTTTTATATTTTATTTATTTAAGCAATGTAAATAAAAATCATAAAATTCTATTGATTTACATTCTAAAAAATCTCAACCATTTATGCAAAAGTTGACCCAACTAATTGCCATATCTCACTACGAGTATACTAATAAATGTATGAAACAGTGAATAGCTTTATATTTGGAAAATAGAACTGGTAAAAGGGGAGCCCACGATGCTAAATGGGGATTTATTCGAGCGTCATAGAGACCTATATGACCTTAGGCCGTCAAAAATTACAATTACAGAATATATTCTGTAATTGTAATTTTTGACGGTCTAACTCCAAATTGACATTCTGTCTACAACAGAATACGAATATTTTGGTTGCCACCAAAAATATTTCCGTACATTCGGATAGGAGATGCGTAGGCGCAATTCTTCACGCGTTATTTACTGCGTGACGTTTATGAACATCCTCATTAGATCATAGTCTGATAGACAGTGCAGTTTTGTACAGGCACTAAGTTTTATGTACGGCTGAACAAGCTAATTGATTTACATTTTAACCCACAAATCTATACTAATATCTATAGTATATAATATTATAAAGCAGAAAAGTTAGTTTGTTTGTTTGTTTGGTTGAACGCGCTAATCTCAAGAACTACCGGCTCGAATTGAAAAAATATTTTTGTGTTGGATAGTCCATTTATCGAGGAAGGCTTTAGGCTATATAACATCACGCTATGATTATTAAGAGCCGAGCAAAAACGAAAAATGTTGCAAAAACGGGGATTATTTTTCGTTTTCTCTCTTATGTGACGCAGACGAAGTTGCGAGGGTCAGCTAGTAAAGTGTTAACTAAATAGCTGGTTCGACCGTACAATCAAGATGATGATGATGATGATGACATCTAGCCAATTCCGGCCACAGCAACTGCATTCGTAGGCTTTCTAGTGTGATTGCAGAGAGCTTTGGTGTGCTGCTGTTTCATGTGCTCTCAAGTAGCTAGTATATCCTTCTTTGGTTTAAAAACTTCGAGCACTAAGCGGACATGTCAGTACACTATTGACAAAATTGTAGAGTATAGCTGGAGGTTAGGATACCTGTAGGCATTACAGGTAATTACCTCTAATGCCCTGTATATCCTGTCTGTGTGTCCTGTATAAAGGCTGTAAAACACCTCTTCACGAAGCCGAAAGGTACTTGTTCTCCCCATCATTGCGATATTTTTTTTGTTCTACACCATTAACTGGGAACCTTCTAGTTACGGAGATATGGGCGGTCAAAGTTACAACTTTTTGACAACTTTTTTTTTTAATACAAGTTTTTTTGGTAAGATTTTGACTTTTAACACCTCCACAACCCCCGTAGGCCCGTACTATTCAATCCATCCATCAGCACAATGTTTTATGTGCGTTACATTGAGTTCAACCACAAAACATGATTTTTATAACCTCAAAAAAAAAAGTTGTTTCCCAGCAATATTTTTTGCGTAAAGTTACTCGTACTTTGTTTGATGTATAGAATGCTTGGTTCACGGCTTTGTGATGAGGTGGTTTACACCCTGTATGTAATCTGGCTAAACGGGACTTCCTCGATCCATCCCAAATTCAATGCCAGAGTGGAGTCCCTAACAGGATATCCCCCACCTACTTTCCTGCCCACCATTCACAACCACCACTTTTCAGGATTTAAACTATGCCAATGTTAGAGCTGTACAGGTGGCTACAAAATTTAAGTGTAATCAACTCATAAAGAAGAGCCTAGGTAATAAAGCAATTATGAAGTCGACTATTCATAGAACTAAACGTTTGTGTCGAATTAGCTTCTGCCCGGAACTTCGTTCGCGTGAAGTTTTGATATCGTAACGCGTCGCCTGGTCAACGGAAGCTTTTTTCCCGCTTGCAACATTTCTCATTGCTGCTCCGCTCCTATTGGTCATAGCATAAATTTTTCAATTCGAGCCGGTAGTTCCTGAGATGAGCACTTTCAACCAAACAAACAAAAAAACTCTTCTGATTTTAATATTATAGTATAGATATGGGTAATAGATATGGGTCTAATATATTGTATGAACATCGTTTAGTAGCAATAAATGAAATTGGCATTGTTAAGTATTCCATTTTGTGCTAAAAGTAAAAAAAAAGCTGACAAACAGGCGATAGAAGTGTAATCGATATCTGCTACGGGTTGTGCCCCACGCACGCCTAACTGGTGCTACGCCGTAGTGGATCGGCAACGAGTGCGAGTTACGTGACGGTCACCCGAATTCCATGATTTTTGTTAACCCAAAAAGTGCTCAACGCGCCTATGAAGTTTCACTTCAAACATCGAAGATATATATAATGGAAGGTCATGTTTTAACATGGCCTTATTAAGCTTTCTGCTTTAAACTTTAGCAGATAGAGCTTAATTTTTGACTGTAAAATTAGTGAATGATCACCAAAATGTATCTTCATTTTATCTTGAAATTAGAAAAAACCAATAAATAATTTTTTTAGGTGATGACCACCAGGAATTGAACTGTACTCTTGCATCCAAAACTAGTTTGTCATCAAACATTGATATTTTAGGTGATAGACGTTAGTGGTCACAAAGTTGTTTTTGGTGATCATTATATTTTCCCCCATATTAAAATGCAAATATTTACTCACTGTTCGTTCACTAACACGTCCGTAACGCACTTCTTCCGAAACATTTCAGGTATTGACAGCCGTTTGTCATCGATAATCTTAAAGCATGCGGCCATTATAAAACGTCGTCTAATCTAAGGCACTGATTACATTATTTCTGCCTTGCTCTGGCCTGCGCACGTCAAATCCTGTGTCTGTTTCGTTGCACATTCTGATGGATCACAGCTACGGATACATTCATTGTTAGACTGACTATACCCACAAGTTTAAAAAAATCCCTTCGGCCAGCCGCAGGAGGAGGTAGATTTCAAAGAAGGATTCACCCATATTTGTGGGGGCAATTTTTCATTATTTTTGCGATAGAACGTACCATTTTCGAGATATAAGCAAATTTTGAATAAGGACCAGCGGGGTTACCACAACGTCCAAATGCGATTCAATTTAGGTTTAAGCTGTCATTTTCTGACAGTTTTTCTATGGAACTGACAGCTTACGACTCAGTTTAGGACCTGAATTGAATCGCATTTAGAGGTTGTGGTAACCCAGCAGCTATGACTCCAAGAAGCGCGCTCGCTACGCTCGCATCTTACATTACACACCCACTTTCTGTCACAAATGTCGTCGTACCTCGTCGTACCTTCACCCTACGCTTCTCATGCCAGCAACTTAGTCTCAGTCTTCAGTCCTCAGTCTCAGTTCTCAGTCTCAGTCCTCAGTCTCAGTCCTCATCTCAGTCCTCAGTCTCAGTCCTCAGTCTCAGTCCTCAGTCTCAGTCCTCAGTCTCAGTCCTCAGTCTCAGTCCTCAGTCTCAGTCCTCAGTCTCAGTCCTCAGTCTCAGTCCTCAGTCTCAGTCCTCAGTCTCAGTCCTCAGTCTCAGACCTCAGTCTCAGTCCTCAGTCTCAGTCCTCAGTCTCAGTCCTCAGTCTCAGACCTCAGTCTCAGTCCTCAGTCTCAGTCCTCAGTCTCAGTCCTCAGTCTCAGTCCTCAGTCTCAGTCCTCAGTGTCAGTCCTCAGTCTCAGTCCTCAGTCTTAGTTAGAACGGTCACTGTTCCACTCGGTGTGGCCACGTCCAAACTTGTTGATATACAGGTTGATTGGTAATTGGGTGCGGGCCTTAAAATCGGTGATACTAGACCTTATTTGCAACAATTTAGATCCCAACCAGTAGTCCCATAATGGAACTCGACAATGGAACTAATGGGTACTGGGATACGGCGGATTTAAACTGGGAGTCCAAACTGGGTGGTTTCTGAGAAATCGAACTTTTAAAGATTTCTTTGAAATTTTCCACCTCTACCTACACCATAAAGTGGCACAAAACCTAAATTTACCCTATCTGACCGCCATAGCAGTCATTTAAAGATGTAATTGAATCTCGTAAACCGTGGGCGTCCAACTATTTGAAAGTTTGTATAAAGAGTTGTACTTATGTGTACAGACAAAACATATGAATTTCTAAATCGTTGTCCTGTAATATAAAGTTTACCATTTTTAAATACTCTCACTAGAAAAAAAAAAATGGAGCGCGTTTCCATGCTCAACTGGCATGGAAACGTTCTCTATTTTTTAGTTATAATTTTTTTATCGCTTAACTTTCAAAATAAAAATTGTGGAATAAACTATTAACTCTAAAAAAAAACTGCGACCGTAAAAGCGTTTCGGAGATATGATTTTTTTTGCAAAAAAAAATGGAAACTTCAACACCCTCCCCAATTTAGGGGTTGCATCAAAAAATATTCCATATTTTCTTTTTTTTTTTAAAGCGCCCCCTTCCTTCCCCCTATGGATGAATTCTACCCATTCACGAACTTAACCAAACTTTTGGACCATTTCGATTTTTTGGCCAAGTTTGAAAGCAATCGGTGCATATAATTGCGACCTGTAGAGTGTGGCTAAATTTTGTTTGTCGCCCACATACATACGTATACATATAAATATCCTCATCTTTAGGTGCAAGACCAACAGGTAGTTTTTTTTTTCTCAAAAAAAAAAAAACAAATTATTTTATTTCACATAGGCGTAGATGGGCACTTATAAAACTTCGAAAAAGGTGCACGGTTCGCCTTGGTCGATTCCATTTCTGAGGAAATCTACCTAAAAGATACTTTTATTTTGTTTCTCCTAATTTTGCCCGTGTAATTTTGTGCCGTACTGGGATCGAACCCAGTCACTCAGCCACTGCGCCCAACCGGGCCGTCTTTGACTCATGGTACAGTTTTAGAAGCCAAGCTGTCAGTTTTTTACATCGAAATAATCATTATTCGTCATAGCAATATTGATGAAACAGTGTTGCACCAAATAAGGCCTACGGTAAATAGGTACATGTAAATTAGTAACCACTGCTGTCACCCGTGCGTCATAGCCGTGATAACGATAGCAGCTGATAAGGTGATTTGAAGGATCATGGAATCAACATACTTCGATAACCAACCTAATAACGTAAAAAAATAGAGTTGATAATTGATTGGGGTGGGGTAACAGTTTTTTGACAATATTCGAGTTCCCAAAAGTAACGTTGAGTTATGTTTGTAATCAAATGTTTCACTTAATTGTGTTATTTTTTTAGTTTTGTTTATCAAACTATGTATCTATGTAGGTCATCTAACAACGGTTGTAGATATCTGTCATGATAGATTTTTACGGTATTGTAGGTTGATGCCAACATATCCTGAAGGATGACAAATGACAATTACTTGCATTCGAGCAGCTTCAGTCAATCCTACACATTTTTGATTTTCCTATCATAGGTTTCCTACATAGGTTTCCTACATAGGTTTCCTACATAGGTTTCCTACATAGGTTTCCTACATAGGTTTCCTACATAGGTTTCCTACATAGGTTTCCTACATAGGTTTCCTACATAGGTTTCCTACATAGGTTTCCTACATAGGTTTCCTACATAGGTTTCCTACATAGGTTTCCTACATAGGTTTCCTACATAGGTTTCCTACAATAGGTTTTCATACGAATTAGAAAGGAGAGATTTTTTTTTTTCTATCTACCAGTTAAATGGAAGGAATGGGGGAGGCTTTTGCCCAGGAGTGGGACAGCTCAGGCTAATAAAATAAAAAAAACTTCCAGCTTGTAATAAAGTATAAATTGAATGTTTACCAAAAAACACGTGTCGTGTACAAAGTTTTGTGTCTGTGCTATTAACCGTTAAGGAGTTATCTCGTGAGGAGACGGTCCTGGTTGAAGGATCAAGATATAAGGAACCAAAGACAGTTATAACATTTAACCAATCTATACTTCAATATCTACATATACTATAATCCCTATCCCTATCCCTACTATTATATAAATGTAAATGTAAGTTTGTTTGTTATGCTTTCACGCGAAAACTACTCAACCGATCATCATCAAACTTTGTACACATATTCTTGGAGGTATTAGAAGTAACATAGGATACTTTTTATTTAAAAAACTAACCCTCACTCGCAGACGAAGTTGAGCGGGTCAGCTAGTAAAATAATAAAGGAAAGATTTGTATTTTTGTATGTAACGGATAAACTTAACCCTCTGCAACTGACGTGGCTCAATTTTAACAATTTTAATGACGTGGTAGTACACGAGACACCATTTCAACTGCAAATATTTTCATAGAATAACATTGTGCAGCTATTTTAATTATATTTATTAGATTGTTATAGCCTATTTTTATGTTAAATGAACTTTAAATATAAAAACAATTAGTATTTTCAAAATTAAACGGTGTTTATTGGCTTCACACAAATCACTCCATGAATCTCTACTTAAATATTAATGACCTAGAAAAAATAACAAAATCAACTTTTTTAAATTTTACATTATACATAATAAAAATTAACAATTACAATAATCAGTCTAGAAAATATGATAAACATTCATTGGTTGTCTTCAAAATAAGACAGTTTCAAAGTCACAGTTTTTTTTTGACAATTATTACATAATGGCTTGGAGTGCTGAAGGTAAATTGGCTTCAAAAAATCACAGCAACGACCAAATGGACTTATAGACCAGTTTTCTGCCACTTGGTGGAACAGACCGAACTGCTGGTGGTGGAGGGGGCAATACTTACCTGAAACCCTAGTGATTCATGCGCAGTTTCCATGGCAATCTTTCATTGTATGTCTTGTGACTCCTCTGAAGATTTTTGGCGTTCAACCACTGTGGCAGTCTTATAGCACTTCTACTTTTAGCTCTGGACCTTGTTCACGTAAAATAACATCTTCTTCAAGGTGTAGGATTTCTGGCTCGAAAGTTGGGTCTTCATCTTCACCATCAGAATCGCTAAACGCATGTTCAATTGCCTGTTTCAGTCACTGTATTATTTGATCTTCGTGGGCCAAAAAATCCCAGCCGACATCCTTATAGGTACAAGCAGAAAACATACCTGGCCTGGGGTGAAGTGGTGTATTTACGTGAGCCATCTAAAAAAACAAGTTTAAAAATACAAAGATATCTCCTTTACAATATTAGTATGAAAGGATAGATACTCGTATACGTATCAATTATGTGAATAAAATCAAATTCGAAATAATACAAAAAAATACCTTATTATAAGATAAACTAAACTTAATTACTGATGTGATTGTTTAAGAAACACTATGAAAGCAAGATCATTTTACTGAGGTGGTAGTCTAGTAGACACTTACCTTAACACTGATGTGGTGGTCTCGTGGACACCTTCCTCCCGTTACGCTCACGTGCGCTTGCTACGACCGCCCTCCGTACACAGGCTGACGCGCAATCTTACTATAGTAAGGTACTAAGAGCGGCGGCGCTCACATTTAAAAATTAACAGTAACAAACCAAATTTTATTTTTCACGGTGTCTGTTGGACTACCACGTCAGCCGCAGAAGGTTAAAAACTACTGGACTGTTTTGAAAAATCCTTTCAGCAATGGATAGATACATTATCAGCGAGTAACATAGGATATATTTGATTCCCGTACTCCCACGGAAACCGGAACTACGAGAGTGAAAACGCGTGACGTGCGCTAGTTCTTAAAAGCTTCTAAATAACAAGTAATGAAATAATAACTACCATATCCAACAGAAATAATTTCCTGATGGTATATTATTGGGTAGTCAGCAGTGACACGAAAGAATGACAACCAGTCTTATTATGGGGTATCGTATTGTCCAGTACTAACTTTGTTGTGGAGTACACATAATTTACCATCTCAACATGAATGATGTAAACAAAATTTTGTAACAATAATTTGATTTTAAAGAGTGTCCATGGAGTTTCTTGCCCGTTCTTCTCCATAGAGATCTACATTAGGAAATGGGCAACTACAGTACTTTCACAGTTTTTATGTCTTGTGACTGGGACTGTAGCTACATTTAATTTTCATCTTTGTTTCGACAATTCAAAAGTGCCTGTTATTGGCCTACTTGAAATAAATGCTTTGATTTTGATTTTGAGGTCAGATAGGCAGTTGCTTCATGTAAAATACTAGTATTTAGCTTTATCCCCCAGACTGGTAGCCGACCCCAAAATAGTTATGAAATGGCTTGGCAAATGATGACATTGTTTTTTTTTTTTTTTATTCACAGATTTTAATACATTTCCTAGTATCATTTCGGAATCGCATACAAGTACTAGGAAATGCATACGTTTCCCAATAAATATGTGTCAAAAAAAACCTTTGAAACATTGTTTTACACACGGAATAGTATATATTTCATACATTTCCGGTAGCAATATACAACAAAGTCAGGCGAGGGTGAAACTAGTTAAAAAAGCTACCCATTTCATAAACTTACAGAATATATATACCACCATCAATTCTGTTCACATTCTGCCGGGGCCATATTTTCCATAATTCCCAGATCTGTATGGAGATTCGTGTACACATCCGTTTTTCCTGGAAACCAGTGGCAATTAGGCTTAATTTGAACAAGCATTGTTATTTGTTGCTGACAGGCTGGCCTCCATACGAGTAAGCCGGATTAGAGGGCTTTGGGAAGCAAACTGCCTGAGCTTTGGTGGTATGTATTAAAATTGTGTTCTATGTTTTTTTGTTCGAGGGAAAAAGATACTGAAAACCAAAACACAGGCATTGTCTAGTAGTCCCGGGGTTGCGGGCCTGTTCGAAAGAGATACCGCGGCCCCGGAACATAAAGGGCGAGGAAGGAACATGGATGATTTCCCATCCCAAAAAAAAAAACTGGTTGTCTGTAAAGTCGGTTTACTGACGATAGTTGAACGTGACAACGTCTTAAGAAAATACTGATGGAATGGTAGCATTTTTTGACACCACATTCACTTTTCACTGCTCTTGATACTCGATCAAAACATGTAAATGTACTACAGTATAGCAGCTGTCCACGCAGACGCATCGCTCACTCTAGTAGGAGAGAGACGGATGTCGAACGCAAAGGCCGATTGTGCTTCTTTGTCACTCGTTCCGCGCTCTCGCTTGCACTTCAAGCCTTACATGGAACGCCTCAGAGCGAGGTAACGCCGCATGAGTCATGTTTTTTCGTGCGCGCAGCCGGCTCTATCGAATTATAAGACGTTGTCACGTCAAAAAAAAGGCATTGCCTAGTTTCATTCATTTATGAAATGAATACTGCCAAACTGATACTGTTACTGTTAGTCAGCATGACTCCACAGGCCTCTCTCCACGACTTAAAGCTGTTTCGATCCAAGGCCAATGTAGACCAATGGCGGTGGATGAAGAGTTTCTTGTCCAGCTCGCCGCGTCAGCCGCCATCGTCTACGAGAACTATTTACTGTAAAATATTGCTAAGCTTTTTGAGAATTTGTATTATTTATTTTTCTACATCTGACGACTATAACAAAGTTACGTAATGCACAATAATAATATTATAATACCAGCCTATTACTATCCCACTGCTGGGCACGAGCTCAAGACGGGTTGGCGATTTGAGTAATTCAGCAACTCGTCCTACATGTCCACGGCCCATTTGGGACGAGTTGATGAAAGTCAGAATGAATAATATTTTCATTGTGCAACTCGTCCCACGTTTCTTTTTGTGTGGAATTTTAAACTTTATCAATTTCAATGACTGAATCATATTAAAAAATTGTTACTGTGTAGTAACAATTTTTTAATATGATTCAGTTTTGTTTAGTCTTCGTCCTTAGTTCACGTTTAAAGAAGGCAAGGATCTCTCTTTGACTGACAAATGAAGTGTAACGTACTCGTTACATAGTTACGTAATACACAACGTAGTACGCGTTTACTAACTACTATCAAAATTGGAAAAACTATTTGTGTAATATAAAGAGTTATTTTGGTAGGACTACCAATCCTCCGGAAACGAGCGTCCAATAGCGCACAGCGGTAATTTAGCGTCGAATCTCTAACGCGGTGTTCCTTCCTGGAAACCATTGGGATACAGATATATCTGATTATCATAGTTATAGTACGCGTTCAATCGTCTACTATTACTCCTGCTTATCGGTTTCAGGGATACCATACCTCAAAAGGTGAAAAAGGAACCCTTATAAGACCACTAG
This sequence comes from Xestia c-nigrum, assembly GCA_916618015.1. Lineage (NCBI taxonomy): Eukaryota > Metazoa > Arthropoda > Insecta > Lepidoptera > Noctuidae > Xestia > Xestia c-nigrum. The sequence goes on along the minus strand of OU745259.1, from coordinate 8,407,263 downwards.
CTTCTGCCCGCGACTTCGTTCGCTTGAAGTTTTTCTATCGCAACGCATCGCCTACTCAACGGAAGCTTTTTTCCGCTTTCAACATTTCTTATTGCTGCTCCGCTCCTTTTGGTTATAGCGTAATGTTATATAGCCTAGTAGCCTTCCTCGATAAATGGACTAAGGACTAACGCAAAAAGATTTTTTCTATTCGAGTCGGTAGTTCTTGAGATTAGCGCGTTCAACCAAACAAACAAACTCTTCTGCTTTATAATATTAGTATAGATTCCCTTGTCGGTCTGTGATTGATACGACAGGTTAGCAACCTCTCGGTACTAAAAACAGATACTATCTTAATCCCGGCTTACACTAATCGCGACTTTGTGTGGCGCCAACACAGTTAGGGCATCTCTACACTGACCTTTGCGGCAACAAGTGGTGGGTCGGTGATACTGGCCGCAAGTGTAAGCAGATGCAGATTAGGTTTTCGAACCGCATCATACATGGCAACATTATTAATAGCAGCGCGTGGAATGCCGAAATGCGGTTCGTAAAAATTTTCTGTATGAATTTTCCCATATTTCCGTTAATTTTTCTTGAATGCAATGGTCACTCTATAGGATTTTTACCGTTAATAATTCGACGGGATAACCCAATTACACTGGAAGCCAACCCCAACATAGTTGGGAAAATGCTTATTTTATTTTCCTTTCTTCATTTTAATATATTTAAAAAATATATATTTATTTAGTTTATTGTTACCCTAGGGGTGAAAGTAAGTTATAACGGGGGCCCGAACGTAGTGAGGGCACTAATAGTTCGAGGGACTAAATAAGTCTTTAACCCGAGTTAAACATTGTGCTATTCATTACGAATACAAGGAAAAAAAATTTAAACATGAATCCATCGAAAAAGAAATCAAGATTTGACTGCCCTTTCCCGCCTATTTGTTTTTTTTCATCTGTGGCCAGCAATTCCGCCTTTATTTTTAATTTTCATCAGTGTATGAACGGTAAATGTTTTGCCCAAAACTATATAAGAGATTTAAAAAAATAGCACGGGTCATCCTTTATTTGAGTATTATGTGCACACATAATAAAAAAACACGGCTCATAACTATTGAAAATATGCAAAAAGCTTATAGATCAAGTGTAATAAAAATTCTCTCATTATTCGTGAGACGGGAAGCCCTGGTATAAAGTTTATGGGCATCGATTACGAACGCGTTTAATAAAACGCTTGTTGTATGGATGTTTGTAATATATAACATTATAGTCTCTGTATCTAATCGGCTTTGTCGGTTTAACGCGTTAACGTTCGAGGTGGCTTACATGAGCTCTTTGATCGGCAAAATCGAAATGTTTTTTTTTGGTTTAAATCGATGACTCTGTGTTACATGTGTTTTGTATTCTTTTTTTATTATGCAGACATTAGTTTATGGTTATAATTATTATGACAGAGGACCACGATAAACGTAAGTTAAGTTCATTTTATTTAAAGGCGTTTTGAAAAAGACTCTACTGTCTTTGTAATAAAGGGTGTAAAACACCTCTTAACGACGTCGAAAGGCACTTATCCTCTTCGTCATTCTGATTCTTTTTTTGTTCTACGCCATACCTGGGAAACTTCTAGTTACGGAGATATTGGGGGGCAAAAGAACAACTTGATGATAAGTTTTTTTAAATACAAGTTTTTAATGTAATTTTTTACTTTAAACACCTCTACGACCTCCGTACTGTTCAATTCATCCATCAGCACAATGTTTTGAGTGCATTACATTGAGTTTTACCACAAAAGGTAATTTTTCACGACAAAAATCAAGTTGTTTCCCAGCAACAATTTTTGCGTAAAGTTAGTTAGTTTGATGTAAAGAATGCTTGGTTGACGGCTTTGTGATGAGGTGGTTTACACCCTGTAGAGTTAAGAGTAGTTTAATAATAAAACTTTGGTAGCAATCGTTACCAAGAGCAAAGTTCGAGTTTTGGTTTTGGTAACAATCGTTACCAGAAGCAACTGACTGGACATAAAAATGTGACTTCCCTTTTTGAATTCAAGAGTTTTTTTTATACGGAACCCAAATTCTTATTCTTAAATGAAAGTTGCCAAAACTCCACCACACAAATTTACAACGTCAGCTATCTGCCAGTAAAAGCCCCGTCAAAATCGGTCCAGCCGTTTCGGAGATTAGCCGGAACTAACAGACAGACAAATAGACAAAATAAAAAGAAAATCTTAACAATTTTCTTATAAATTCAGTAAAAAGCAGTTATTTTGATAACACAAACAGACAATTCAATTGTATTTATTTGTTTCTATCATGGAATAAATCGTAATAATGGAATTCAGTCGAGTGTACTATAAGTACTATATCAACAAATAAGAAGAGACCTTCCTAGTTGTCATACACTCGAGCGAATTATCGAATTGATAAAACACTTATCGATTACGTTACAAGTGACGTCATAAGCAACACTCTGCGGTTTTAGCAACGAATTAAAACCATTAAGTACCTATAATATTATTTTCATTATACATAGTGAATGTCGTTTTTTTTCCAACGGTTTTGTATGTCCCACTGCTGGCCAAAGGCCTCCCCATATCCTCTCAGATACTTAATATCGTAACAGACAAAATTATCAGGAAATTGGTTAAAAAAGGTAAGCACAAAATGATGACGCCATTCAAAAAAGGGATTCGTGCAAAAAACAATGCATCAAGAGCTTATCTACTCAACGGGGTGAGGAAATGGGAAACGCATTAGGTATACCGTATACGCACTGAATTCAAAATGTAACGAAAACACCACGATTTTTTATGCTCGCAGTCATCAAAATGTATTTTTAAATGTTTTACACATACAGTGTTATACAACTATATCACGAGAGTACAATATGCGAATGCAATAGATCAAATTGTAATAAAATAAATAAATAAAATAAATCAATATCGCTAGACATTAACACGCTATACTAACTTTTAATTAATAGTGTTTTATTTATTCTACCTTCCTTTTTGAATTCAATAAGCGTATCGGTATCGATATCAGTATCGCCGATATTTTTACAACAGTATCGGTATCGGTATCGGTATCAGTATCGCAGATATTTTTATAAAAGTATCGGTATCGGTATCGTATCGGCAAAAAGGCGTATCGAGGCATCCCTAATTAATACAACAAATAATTAATTGCCTGGAGGATTTTTTTCTCATAGCATCAAATACATAGTTCAAGGTCCTTCCACATTATCAATCTAGAAACTTAAAGCTTTCTGAATTTCACATTTAGTTCATATTATTTTCTTTAACAAATACGAGCTCTGGGCCAAAATAACTACGATGTGGAGCCCTGGTACAACCAGAAGGCGACGCGGTAGACCTCGCAGGAGATGGCGGGATGAGCTGGACAAAACTAACGACCAGTGGCCCACTTTGGCCCTGGATCGAAGAATTTGGAAGTCATGGGGAGAGCCTTAGCCCAGCAGTGGGATGACACAGGCTAACAGTAACAGTAATACAAGTAGCTTTAGTCACACAGTGATGTATGAAAATTTATCGATGTTTTTTTCGATAGGCAGACGAGATAAAATTGTTAAGTAATGAGTTTGGTTTTACACATTAAGATAATAATGATTACGCGCTTGTGATGACATTAACTTGCACTTAGAACACCTGTATTTTACATTATGGTACTTTTGTGTTGCAACTAGTAAATCATGTTGCCATTCAACTTAAAAAAAAAACCAGCTGACATAGTTTTTTTTTCTGGTTAGGTTACTAAGCGACGAAAAACGAAAGATCGATTGAATAGAAGTTTCCGTAGTCACACAGTTAAACAGTAATCGATCATCGTCCCTGAGAACTATTTTGGAGTTTGGTATATATGTAAACGTAAAACAAAAAAAAGTGACTGTTAAATCGACAATCTAAGAACAATTTTTTTCAGCAAGGACTTCTGTTTATAAATAAAAATAACACCTACAACTACACGTGCTACGATATTATTTTTTGTACCAATTAGTAAAATTCACGCCATAATATTAACGTTCGCCATCAGCTCTACGCAGTGAGACCGTACCCTTATGAAAAATGTTTAATATAGATAAAATCTACGAGTCCAATTCATTGAAGAGTAATTGTTACGTCACCTTGATTATATCAGCCAAGATTATCACGTTGTTTTTATAATTAGCGTTTAAGTGTTGTATCGCAAATGTAGTTTTATACGTGTACATTAAGTAGAAAATAATTAATCCATAATTATGTTTGTCTTATTCACTTCACTTGCGTGTAAAAAGTTTGACCCCTTTTCTTTAAAGTTCCGTTTATACAGTGTAACCGACGTCACTAACAAACATTTATCGTCAGTAACAATGTCATGACGTCACATGCCGCAGCGTACTATAATCTACGTTTACCTGAACTTCTTCAAACAATAGAACAAATGGTTAATCTTAGAGAGGCGATGACGATAATCGCTCGATAAGGCTAATTGGTAATCTATGTCAGAGGCAGTCTCGTCGACCTTCGCTCACGTGGACCGCGCAAATATGCCAATGTTTTTATCTCCTCGCTAACTCGACTCTAACGCGATGCTATAACATTAAAAATGGTCTGTAGACACGCAGAATATCTTGTAGTTCATGACTGCGTGCCGCGGCCTGCGCCGGCGCTTATCAGTCGACCTCCAGTTACGTGCAACGACGCTCTATTAATTAGATAAAAAATAAATTAAATAGTGTATCGCTACTACATATTTGTGGACATACTTCACACCTGCTGTATTAAATATCGTAACGCGAACCACGTGGGAAACGTGACGGAGTTTGTGACAAACGTGTGATTTTACTTAGAATGAATTTGTATTGTGGTTTAATAATCAATTGTAATAGGCAAGGCGGTGGGACTGACCAGTGACCAGTCAGTGATACATGCAAAGTAAATAGCGAATTCTATTTTGAACTTCGAAGGATGTGGTCGAGAACGGTGGCTAAATACGTTGATCGTAATTATTAATTAATAATAATGCTGCAATCCAAAACAAAAATAATGTGTAATAAAAATCTGTGTTTTCTAGTGCGCAGGCGTTTAATGAGCACTGACTGCCGCTTTGTTTACAGCTGTGTATCATGTTACTGTAGACGATAACGTGTTGCCTAGTCAGTGATATTCAACGCGTTCGACGTTCGATATACCGTCCTATGTAGCTGCTTCAGTGTGCGACTTCCTTGCTACGAAATATTTGTTTAAAAAATTATATCGATAAACGGAGTGCACGTCACTAGTGCTGGGATTTGTATCTTGACTTGACATAAGCCTTTGACGCGGTGAACGTCTTGAAATAAATCTGCTTGATTTATTAACTTTTTATTTTAACGGAAAATGTGACAAAATGACGAACTATCAGTGAAAAACGTTATGTGTGTGTGTTGGTTTTTGAATAAATGGATATAGACAAAATGGAAGTGGATAATGAAGAAAACACAGGTGAAGTTTGTATTTAAACTACATTTGACGTTACATTATTAAGTAAGGATAAATCTTTACAATCTAGTCACGACTAGGACAAAGTCCGTGATTTGACCTCTCCGTAACTTAGAACTAGGCATTTTGACCTAGTCTTATTTACAAATTATTATAAGATTATTATTTATAAATTATACAAATTTTTATTTAAAATTTGCGATAAAGTAATAGTTAAAGGAAATAACAATTATTTATTAACATTATTATTGATCTACATGCCTATGACGTAGATCCTACGTGCAGTACCTAGATAGTTATTATTAGTATGTATTACATAGTGGTTTATTATCTGTGGGTACATAAACACGTACGTGCGGTCACAGAGACTTCATTAGTAGGCAATTAATGAGAAGGAAAAGTTATATTCCGGTTATTTTTAAGTAATTTGTAAATACAAGACGTTAATTGTTATTTTGTTTATAATAATTTAGTAAAACTCTGCTTTGAGCAGAGAGAAACTCACTATAAATAAAAACACTTTTTTTAAGTTCTGACAAAGGTCTTGTTTGTGGATCCATCCAGTTTGCTATGGATACTGTGCTTGATTATTAAACAATATCAGTCAAAAATATATTTTTGTGCAACTTAATTAGCAAACATAAGACCGTTAATATAAATATGTATATTATAAAAATATTAGGTAAAACTTGGAGCAGAGTAGCTAGAAACAGAACAGCATGGAAACGAATGGAGGAGGCTTTCACCGCTACTTAGCGGTCCTTGTACATTATATATTTTAATAATAATACATAGAAATAGGAACATATTTTTACTAACATTTTAGGAGCCAAATTGTAACAATAATCATAATTTTAAGTCAACAAAACTGTAAAAGGAAAATAAAGCTATAAAATTTAATTTAATAATAATAAAAGACCGTTGCAAATTCAAACTAAAAGTAAAAAATAACAGAAAGTATCCCCTTAACATCACTAGTGTTTTAGCAGTCTATGTTATCATACCTATCACATTTATTTCTATTGGCGTTGGCGCCAAATATTTCCCGCCGAAACTGCATTCACTTTGATCGGCTTTCAGATAGACCGATGTATCAAGTAGATAGGTACATGTTAGGAACTGAGCGTATTGCAATACTAATTACTGAGAATGTTTTTTATTTTGTTGACTAATGGCAAACAATTTCGCAATCCACCAGATAGTCTAACTGACATTCTAATTAGTGCCGATAGCGGCGATGGTTTTTTTTTTCATAGGGTATCGAAAAATTAATAACAATCCTTTTCAAACTCTTTTTTGAAATACAGAAACGTTTTAAAAACATTGTCACTTGTCTATGTCTAAAAAACCTTATGATGGGTACTATTTATATTATATACCGATTTCACTGACGGCAAATTTTATTTTTTAATTTAGTAGGTTGTCGTCTGCTCAATAGGTCTATCCTGTGGGTGCCTTGAGTGTAAGACCTCCGCCAAGGCGGCCACAAACTTATTACTTAGGCCATAAGGGTGAAAATTGGCAGACCGACAGTGAACTCCGTAGTATTTAAAGGTTGCCATTCCAAAGACAAAGTTGAAACGTCATGTGCCTGTTACTAGATCTGAACATATAATTAAATTAATTAATAAATATCACTGGACATTACACATATCGCCATCTACTGGCACACTAAGCAACGAGGCTTCTGCCGTGGACACCAGATAATTGATTTACTGGATAGGAACTACTTTTTTTTAATACATACTTATCACACAAACATTTTCTCAAATTGCCTTGAATATGACTTTTATGAAGGCCACATTAAGTTATTCAGTAACAAAAGTCGTCTGTCTCTTCATATAGTACCCACCTGACACCGGCCATCTTGCTGAAATTACTAAAATAATAGCACATTACGTGGAATTACGAGCGAAATATGAAACTTAATTAAATTCTTGTTAGCGCGGTGAGCGGTTGGAACTTATTTTACACAAGTGTGACCACGTGGAAATTCCTTTGAGAAACTTGGGAACGTTGTCTGAAGATAAATTCATTAGTTTTATCTGTTTTACATTTGTAGCTTAAGAGCTTCAAAAATAAAACTAGAAATAAATAAACAAGTTGATGCCTGATGCTTGATGCCTGATGTCTGAAGCCTGATGCTTGATGCCTTATGCCTGATAACATCATCATAATTCTCTTGTCCATATCCCAATTCATTTGGAGTTAGCGCAGCATGTCCTTTTCTTCCAAACTTCTCTATTTTTTGCCAATTCATCAGACACTTCTTTTCTTGCCATATCATTTTTAACAAAGTCCATCCATCGTTTAATACTGCCTTATGCAACTTTTTCATTTATAAATCAATATTAAAACAATACGTTTGTTAATAATAAAAAATGGTAGCTTTCTGGTATTGGGAACAGGGTCCAAGGTACGTGGTCAGGGTTCCAGTTACAGATAAACCTCCTAACAATACAAGCTGTGTCCAGGAGTGCCGCTTTTTGAATCTAGCAATATTACTTTAACAAAGTATGTAAAGTACACTACACACACTTATGCGTAAAATACATGTAATAACGGGCCTTTTAAAACCAAACCCATAGATTAAATTTCAATCAACCGTTAAAACGAACTGGGCGCTATTGAATTTCACAAGTTTGGTAACCGCTCATTTCCCAATATTCCACCGAAATGGCCCGAGGCTATTATTTACTCGGTTGGCGTAAAAAATGGCCGATCGTATGACGTAAAAAGTCCCTGTGATCGAGGAAACATGGCGGAATAATAGCCAGACATCCGCAGTCAAAATATTTATTAATTTTCCTCCTTCATTATTTTGTAAATATTTTTTCTCAGTTCCGCTGTTGCTTTTCCATCAGCTGTGAACTTGTGCGTCAATATTTTTTTAATGTCGGTTGTTGAGGAAAACGGGCCTTGAGTGGTTATGTATGACGTAGATGGATAAAAGTGTAACATGCGTTCGGAATTATTTAACTAACAAGACACGTTACGGATTGTATTTCAGGTGACTAGATGAGCTAAATTAGCAACTCTATTTGTGGTGGTCCAAACTTCGTTTGAAAAGCGGTTGGAATAAAGTTTAAATCAGCTTTCACTACAAAGTGGTTGTTACGTTAGTCACTGCAGGCCAAATAGTGCGAAATGAGTGGTTTCGATAGATTTACAAAAAATGTACCTATTGATTGGAATAAAAAACTAAAACCCTGTAATGCTAATTTATTTCTTGTAGAATTATTTGCCAAAAAATTAGAATGTTCGCATTTATTTAAGTATATTTTTGGTTGAAACATATTTTTAGAGATAAGTTCGTTATTTTAGTTTTATCGAGTCAAATTAATTGTATTATGTTTTCAAAACACTATCGTACTAGCATATATCCTGAAGAATTCCATATATTTTTCTGGTTTTGTTTATTGCCGTGAATCATATACTTTTAGGCATTATAAAACACGTGTTCAGCTCAGGTAATCGACCCCAACTATGTGTTGGAATGCGCATCAAATTACTACTAACTGTGAAATTTTCTCATGCAATTTTGAACTTAACCATAAACTTATGGTTTATTTATTTAAAATCAATTGGAAAAATATGAAAGTTTGAAGTAACTTGATGTAGTGGCGACAGTACATTCGATTGTTGTGGTTTTACTTCTGCCTTAAATGCCGTGGCATCACTTTGGGCCCTATCAGAATATCAGCGCTGCGACGTTTTTTTTTAATGTTACAGCACCATGCTGAGATAGGAGCCTTTTGGTCTTGTACAGGACAAATTCTGTTTTGTATTTTGTTTGTTTTTTCTTATGATTTCGTTATTCTTCTCTCATTATGTTTACTTTAAACTTGTGTTATAATCACAATTTTACCATTTTATTATATATATTTTTTATTTATGTGTTGTCCTGTCGAGCTAATAAATGCTTTTTCTTTCTTTCTTTCTTTCTTAAAAGATCACTTATATCTCCCAAAGGAGTGATGGACAACTTTACCACGTATTCTTGATTAGTACATGACAGATGTGTACCCACCAAGTCTGTGATACGACGTACCATACACCATTGAAAGCCATAGCATACTCTTAAGCATTGCACTGGATTGGCATAACCTATCCTCTATGTGTACTAACTGACCCCGGTCTGAGGCGTTATCAGGTCATACGGTGATGTGCGGAGCAGTATAGAATTTTGTAGAACGGATCCCAAACGGGTCTATCCAATACAATAATACAAAATCCCACGATTAAGAGCACATAAGGCTTATTATACTCGATCACAATAATTTGAATACTTTACTGGGTGTATGCGCCCCTAATTTAGGATTCAGTCTGCGTTTGTGTGAGCCTGTACCTTAGGAGTCAGTATTTCTCAGTAACAAACAAAGCCATACTAAATCAGGATGTTGAAGCAATGATGATCCTATCCCATGCAGTTTTTATAACTATGTGTTGACCTTAAGACTCATAGTGTAAATCCAGCAGATCTAATACATTTTCTTTGTTACGGAAGCATTTCAACCTGGTTATGTTTCCCACGTGTTCTGGACACCTGTTAATCTGTATTGCAGGCGCCATCTGGACCTTGAACCCACTGACTGTAACATGTAACACGTGCCACTGTGATGGCATAAGAAAATAACAAATGTGGTTTAAAAGAGCTCTGTGAAAAATTTATTTAATTCTGTTAGCTTTACTTCATCTTCTACCATAGATGTAATTTTTTGCCAGAACATCTTAAAATATCTCAAATCTGGCCACAAAGCTCCCACTGCTGGGACACCAGCCTCTGTTAGCAGGATCAGGCTGTCCACTACTTGGGCCCCGAACTGATTATTATCGTACAGTTGGCAAATTCCATGTCTATACTTTGTTTTTTTTTTCATAAATAGAGTGATTCAAGAGGAAGGTTTTAGTATAAAATTTTACGTGGGCGAACCCGCTAGCATCGTCTATATCTCAAATAAACTTAAGAAAACTACTCTACATACCTAGTAGAGTACTTTCTAGTCCAAATAAATTGACGTTTATTAATTTAGCCGCACGCATTTTCAGTAACATGTCTCTTTATCAGTAGTACGGACGCATTATGGGCAAAAATCAATAATACATGTTTACCCGAATACGTAGATAACGACATAGGGTATATGTATACCTGTGTTATGTACCTAGCTATGTACGTGGTGTGTAACAGCTACCGCATGCCATTATCTGTACATAATGAAACTATTTTGTGGACTATGGACTGAACTATGAAATAGAATATGTGTAAAGGGTGAGCAGCAGTGTCATCCTGTGCAAAAATAACGATTACAATATGATTTTTCTTCTAAAACATCTATCTAAGGACAAATCTAATGATATCTTAAACGTCGAAATCCATCCAGCCATTTCGAAGATACGAGGTTATAAAGACATAAAACATACAAGATACGCGCGAAAAACATAACACTACCTCGGAAAACAAAAGACTGTGATCGCTCATTTGTATCACAATTGTGGCAATTCCAGAATCAATAACCACCCTATAATATAAGCAGTCATAGCCTATAATGGAGTGTCTGTTTGACCTGTAAAGTCATATAGGTCTCAAGTTCAAACCTCTAATTTTTCGGATTCATAAGCATAATATATATCTATCACTTGCTTCGATGAACGAAAAACATAGTGAGAAAACCAGCGTGCCTAAGAGATATTTTTCGACGGCATGAAACCAAGTCAGAGGTCCATAGGCGGTATTAAAACTTTGACAATAGGTAAGACACTAACCACACGATAAAGTACAACACAGAATATTCCCACAGCTGGGAAATAGGCCTCCTCTCATGGTTTCAAAAGGTTCAAAAAGCGTGTCTAAAACCAGTTTTCCTCAAACATTGCCTCTGGCGATTTTCCCCAAATTCTTTATTGTTTCCTTCTGCCGCCATCAGCAATGTTTATACATTAATATGGGTATGTTTCGCCGTCCTTTCCCTCTTCCAGAATTCTACGATTTGGAAACGATCCAATTTCCGCCAATTTCAATGTCTTGTCCAAATGTAGGAAAGAAAATAAAGATCGTATTTCTACACTAGATTATGCCTGCGGCTGCGCTTTTACAATGAGTTCGGGTTGTACTCTGCTTATAGTCATAATTTGCCTAGCCTTTTCACAAATACGTTGGGGTCAGCTTCTGCAGTCTAACCGAATGCAGCTGAATACCAGTGTTTTACATTGAGCGACTGCCTATCTGACCTCCATAACCCAATTAGTTTTAGGTAATACGATACCCTGTGCTAAGACTATATTTAATAATATAATATTATAATTCTATCATGATTTGAAAGACACATGACGTCTTCTTCTCATATTACCATGAGAACGTTTTTTTTTTTAACCAGGAACAGTACTTTTTGTTTGGGATGAAAGTACCAAAAAAATTAAGGTCTAATTCAAACAGCTGCTTAAAACACATTTTTGTATGGGAACATGTCACAGTTTTTATATAATCAGACCATTATCTATTCGGTGAACATGGACCTAACCGTTTCTGTACACTTAACAACATAGGTTCATTCGAAATATCAGAATTATCGGTTCAGTGGTTTAAGCGTAAAAGGTAACAAACAAACTGACTGTCGGTTTTATATTAATAGTTAGGAAGTAAGGATAGTCGACGTAACTACGTTTTTCTCGTGGATTCCGTAGTGGTGCATCCAACCCTGAGAAGATTAGAAATCATTTCATTAGAGGTTTTCCGCCGAGTTTTCTTAGAATCCTATTGAGAGCAGAGCTTATATTGGATCCTTCGTTTCGCTCCCGCCGTTTAATTTCTGTTAGTTACTTTTAGCAGTTGGTTCCTACATCATGGGGGTTCGACTCCAACAACTCACGTGGGAAACACAGTCACACAAAATAATTACGTAACTCCGAATATATAAGAGCATTATTATATATTAGACACTTTAATTTCAACAGGTTTGCCTCCATATAACTTGTGAAATGTGGGTTAGATGATTATTAGGTACACCGCTATACGGTTCGCCTATCGTGAGATTATGTTTATGTTCAAGTATTAAAATTAACATAAAAACTTTTCCGGACCGTGTCCGTTTTATGTCTTTATAACCTTAGTTTACAACAACACAGTATTTTGCCAAACGGCATGGCAAGTTTCCGGCAATCCGTGACAAGTCTGGCAAATAAACTTTCCAATATTCCCGTCACATTTTGCCACTTAACCGCAACTGGCAGATGTCGGCTCGAATCTGCCAACTAATTGCCAGTTGAGTGGCAACTACTGGCAGGACAGCTGTTGACGATCACAGTTTGTTTTTGCATCAATTTATACTATTGAGGCGTTCATGCGAATTTAAAATGTAAATAGGCACAGATGGCTAAATAAATCTTTAAACATCGTTCTTGCAATCTTTTATACCAGAAATCGTCTTATAGCCTACTCAAATAACTCAAAAATATATTCTTTTGAATAAAACAGTAATAATCTACGACTCTTCGGAATCAGTTCAGTAGTTTTCGAGATCGGGGCAAATATGCAGACAAGCAAACAAAAATACTTTGTATGGACATAGTGATAAGAATGATTGTTGGAAAATAAGGCGTTTGGGAGGTCGTTTGTTTAAACAAGATAATGTACACATTGTTCATTTATAGTAAAATTTATGAGAAAAATGAGTGAATCTCTTTTCATTTTTCTGGCTTATAGTGTTGTCAATGGCCAGTATAGGACCTAAAGAAGAGGAATTGTTTTTTAAATGTCATATATTTTTACTTTTATTTATCCTTGATAGAATGAATGAATGTGTCATCTTCTGCCTAGCCTTTTCCCAACTATGTTGGGGTCGGCTTCCAGTCTAACCGGATGCAGCTGAACACCAGTATTTTATATGGAGCGACTGCCTATCTGACCTCCACTCCACAATCCAGTTAGTACTTTGTAATATGATACACGTTTGTAGGAAGTAGGACTTGTTTGATCGAATGAGTATGAGTTAAAATGTTTGTAAACGCACCCACAAAAGAGGCGAAATTACTAGTTAGGGGCACAATTAAAAAAAAATACACTTACTAATACTCTTTCTTTGGTTGCCAACTCTTCAAATGGCTAAAAATATAAATTCTATACATGCTTAAATTCCGACACCTGACAGATTACAGAACAACGATCTAAAAGTAATCGTTTTAACTTTATATAAGTACGGCCAGATATAACAAAATAGCTAAAGGTACTTGTCGAAAACATTTTAGTATCTACTACCTTTGATGGCAGACTTTTAAAAAGTGCCTTAAAAAGCTTTGAAATAGGTCAATACCCTTTCATGTCGTGAGAAGTTGGCATCCACACTCACTTCGACCCAAAAGTTTTGATGGCACTTAGACCTTTATCGAGGCCCAGCCATTAATAAGTTTTAGTTTATAGATGAAAATATAGTTCATTGAATATAAAAGCATTGGTATAACGGTCTTAAAACTATTGATATAATATTTAGCAATACGGGTGGTGCAACTGGGATAAAGACTTCTTTGGAGAAAAAGTTCATAGTAGTTACGAGTCAACAATGTTTTCACCGCTGACCTTCTAAACTTCCCAGGCCCCTTATTCACAAGCATTCGACTCGCTTCCGATTCGGAAAGTCGTATGTCTATCTCGGTCTTTTCGTAATGCCAGAAGAAGACAGATATACGAGTTGTCGAATCGGAAACGAGTCGAACGTTTGTGAATACGGGGTCAGGACTAAACAATAAGCGGGTCCGCCCGCGGCAGTGACGCGGTGTGTTCCATATTTTTTTTTTTTAAATAGAATAAATAATTTGGTGGGATACTAACTCTGTAAGCTGTATCGAAATCTAGGTTTTTTTCAATATCTTATTAAAAATGAGTTCAAGTAATTCTGAAATGCTGACCCCAGATTCTGTATAAGACGAGGCAAATACGGCTATCGAAAATCATTTGCCAGAAATTAAAAAATACATACAATAAATTTATTAAGTGGCGAGCAGATAAGAAAATAAAAGTACAATTTTTAACTTTCCTTATATCCGAAATTAAAAGTAGAACTACCTACTCGGATCATAGCCTTCCTCACTGCACTCGGGCGTCTAAATACCTCGTATGGGAATTGATTCCTTTCGACCCTTTTTTTTAGGATGGGAAATCATCAAATTAACTTTTACTGACTAAAACCCATCCATGTTCCTTCCTCGCCCTTTATGTTCCGGGGCCGCGGTATCTCTTTCGAATAGGCCCGCAACCCCGGCAGTTTCTTTCGACCCTCGTGTAACAATCTACTATTTACACCTTAAAGCCTAAACCCTCCAGTTTTCCAGAATGGAAATATTCAAAACATTCAAGAACAAGAGAATGGCCGGCTCTTTAATTTTCTCGTAACTTTTCAAACATTTATCGCTATTCGGGAAAACCCACCACCATCCAATTTAGAATAAGTATAAAAACAAATATAACAGAGATATAAAAGCAACTGATAACGGCCACAATAAAATATCCGTGATACATAAATGCCTGATAGAAATAGAGATGTTACGTCGACGACATGATGGACGCGAGCCAAATGTCACACAACAAACCGAATGATAGGGTTGAGCGTTCATATCGTGAATTTTAGCTTACGACACGTTTTTTGACTTTTATGTTTGTGGAAGTTTTATTGGCGTCTCGTAACGTAGAAAATATGCTAATATGTAGATAGAGTATATGTTCTATATAAAAACCGCTAGTGAAACTATTGTCTGGGTATTGCCACACGGTGAGGATGGCCGAACCGCATGTGACTAAAAGAGTGATGAATAATGAACGTTGATGGATGTAGCGGGACTTCCTCTCTTCTTTTCTTCTACTCCATCCATCAACGTTTATTATTACCTATACCTAGGAAACAGTATAAAACGTGTAAAAAAAGCCTCTTAACGAATGACAGGCACTTGTTCTTCCACGAACCCCGTTTTATTTAATCCATCCATCAGCACAATGTTTTGAGTGCGTTACATTCAGTTCTACCACAAAACGTGATTTTTCACCCCAAAAAACAAGTTGTTTCCAAGCAATAATTGTCGAATAAAGTTACTTAGTTTGAATGCTTGGTTGAAGGCTTCGTGATGAGGTTGTTTACACCCTGTATGGATTGTGTGAGGAATTATATGATAAACTAGCTTCTGCCGGCGGCTTCGCCCGCGTGAAGTATAATATTGTCCCATGGGATCTTACTACCGGGATAAAAAGTATCCTATAATCCGGTTATAATATGTTTTTGGACGTTACTCTGGGTACCTATGTAACGATTTCCAATTTTGTAAGCGGGCTTTTGTCTCGAAGTAATAATGTTTCCCTAGAGAGGTTTGACTTTGAAAAAAGATCAACGATGTAAGAACGGTTGATAAAAATGAGTTCGTAATCGTGAACTCCTCAGTTATGTCTTAGCAACAGTTGTATAATTAAACAAAATAATGTTATCTTAATCTTTTTATCAGCAGAGACAACACTACGAAAAATATCAGATGACAATACAGAATAAAAATATTTAGACTGGAATACAAAAAATAAATTAAGTACCAGTATCTCTGAATGAAATCAAAATGAAAGCTCAAGGTATTTCTAATATTCTTTTATAAGGTGGTGTTTTCAAATAAGTCTACCTTTGTGGTACGCCTACCAATTCAGTATTAAGAGCAAGTACTTTATTATATCTAGATTTTTAGCAGCGTGAGCTTTATTCTTCGAATTCATTTACATTTTCAATGAGATTTTTAGGAGACGAAAGAATAGCATTTGCACCTATCTTTAAACACATTTATCAGAATCTAGCTTAAAATTGCCTCGAGTCCGTTGGCTTTGCTTCATCGAATAGTGGAGTCTTTAAAATTAGGTATCATAGAGTTGTTCGTGAATCTAATCTGGTATCAGATGATAATTACAGACTGAAAAAATATACAGTAGCTCGTGCGTGAGTGGTGACCACACCAATATAAGCTTGCGTCTTGGCCAAGCCAACTCAAGCTGCGGTCAGCTGTGTCTATTGCATGTATGTGGATAATGTGCGCTTGATCACCTTATACACCGTTATTTTTAGTCGTTTTAAATACTTTAAGGGCGGTTAGTACTCATGAAATAGATAGACGGAGATGGCGAAACATCGTCATGGAAAAAAATATTTCAAGGGTGAGGAGCACGAGTTGAGGAGGAGGAGTACTCCTGAAAATGAACAACTTTTACTATAGGACCGCTGCTGCCTACATTTTTTCAAGTTACGCGACCAATAATGTATGAAACATCTGATTTTATCTTCGTATTTTCACAGTCAGTCCCATAGTAAAAGTTGTTCATTTTCATGAGTACTATCCGCTCTTAAAGTAATTGAAACAACTGAAAAATAACGGCGTATACACATAAACTCGCACGTTTGTTTTATGAGGGTAGGCAGACTCCGCCTTATCCACCTTCATACATCCGGTCATACAAACACACCTCAGGTTATTAGTACTAATATATGCTTAGTAGTATCTAATTTATGCTTAGTACCTTTTCGAAGAACCTCACCCATAACATCACGCCTGTAATCCCTGAAGGGTAAGACAGAGATGTAACTAATAGTACAACCACATTTCGCCAGTTATGTTTAAGTCCCATGTAATAGGGAGCGATCCTATTGACATCAACCAAGCGCAAATGCAGCCTCCGTGGCTGCTGCTGTGAGATTCCTGATGGAAAACCCAATAACACTTTGCTCGACACGGAAATCGAACCCAGGACCTAACGCTCGGGCTGCGGGACTATTCGAAAGAGATACCGCGGCCCCGGAACGTAAAGGGCGAGGAAGAAACATGGATGGGTTTTAGTCAGTAAAAGTCTGACACTTCCTCCCGCTTCGCCCAAAGTGGGATGGGTCATTTGATGATTTCCCATCCGAAAAAAAAGGACCCAACGCTCAGCTGTCACGCTTACGACCCTAGACCAAAGAGGCAGTAATTCACCAATAATGATAAAATATTAATTTGAATGAGAGTTGACACCCCTACACACTCTGTAGTATGTCACTTGTTGACGACAGGTACGTCACGGTCGCATTGATGTTGTGTCGTATTTGCCTACAGATTGACTGGGCAAAAGTCGGAATGTCCTGTATCAACATTTAATTGAATACTTACTAAGACTTTTGCCTATGGATACCTTATCGCTTTCCATTTTATTTTATGATTCGCTATTTAATTAATGAAAATGAATACTCAATCGATTTGTGTGGCTGTATTGTTGTCCTCATAAAGCACCAATTTCATTTCTTTGTTTTAATTTTTCTCACTATGTTTGCTTTATTAGTTATAATTACCTACAATTTAACCATTTTTTTATATTTTTGTGTGTTTTGTCCTGTCGATGTCGGGCTAGTTATAAATGCGTTTTCTTTCTTTCTTTCTTTTACGAGATGTAAACGGAACCTTGACGAATCCGTCAACCAAGCATTCTGTACATCATACTAAGTAGCTCTACGCAAAAATGATTGCTGCGTTATAGGTGACCTAGCAAAGTACCAAGCTTCAGTAAAATACGAGTCCAACTTATGCCGGTTTACCACCACTTACGTGCGGCCAGTCATAGGTACAGGAAGGGCTTTTAATTCGAAAATCAGCTCCTCACATAATATTTCACACTTCTGTAAAGTAACTTATACCTGTCACATTTCATTTACTACATAACCATATAATAATTTAACTAATCGCACATAATTCCGATTCATCATGACATCGCTTTGAAATTCAATATTCAGATAAAACCACGTCATTTGCCGGTAACTATCTATTGAAATGCCTCTTATATGAGGCATGTCGATGTGCTAGCTCCATAACATACTAACAGTGGTTTGGAACAGACTCTTTGTGATTTTCTCTTGCTTAACAACTTAAGACAATGTAATTATTTATGTAATCAAAATAACAGAATTCTTGACTTAGTCCTAACCAATTTAGATCTTGTTCAGGTTAGTACACCAGTAGATGTACTTTCTAAAATTGATATGCACCATCCACCTATACTGTGTGAGCTCTCATTTACCCGCTTTAAAAAGCCACAAAATTGTAATAATAGAACAAGGTTAAATTATTTTAAGCCAGATTACGTGGCAATGAATGCAGCACTAGAGCAGGTCAATTGGTCTTCTGAGCTTGATCCTTGCATGACCATCGATCAGATGGTAGACTCTTTTTATAATATACTGAATGGGTTAATTAAGGGCTACGTTCCCCAAGTACCAATAAAGGATACTAAATATCCGTACTGGTTCTCTAGACAGCTCATTAAAAGACTTAACGAAAAGAACCGCTTACGACTTAGAGTTAAAAAGTACAATAATCCTTTAGACATTATTGCATTGGATTTACTTAGGAAAAGATGTGACCGTATGGCGATAACTTGTTATAATGCTTACATTGCTGATATAGACGAAAAAATTGCTTCGAACCCAAAATATTTCTGGAGTTACTTAAAAATGAAAAGAGGCGGTACCAGTAACTACCCTAGTTCCATGACAGATGGTATAAACACCTCTGATAACATAAATGATATGTGTAACTATTTCGCTTCCCATTTTTCTAAGGTGTATACTAGTGACAGGAATGGTATGCATGCGAACACATTCGACACGGATAGCTGCATGAGCAATAAATATCTATTTCACGAGATCAGATCCGCAACGAACTAAAAAAATTAGACGTCCACAAGGGACCTGGCCCTGACAATGTGCCTGCTTTGCTTTTAAATAGGCTGGCAGATGTTCTATCACTGCCATTAAGTATAATATTTAACCATTCTGTACTGCGTGGAACTTTTCCAACCATCTGGAAGGAAACCAGAATTGTGCCTATTTTCAAGGCCGGGGATCAGACCGATGTGAGCAATTACAGGCCCATCGCTATTCTTTCAATACTTGCAAAGGTATTTGAAGCCCTCATATGCCCTGTGCTAGCTAGGCATTTATCACAGTTAATAATAGATTGCCAATATGGTTTTATTAAGGGGAAATCTATTATTAACTGTGATAAATGCCTAGCTAGCACAGGGCATATGAGGGCTTCAAATACCTTTGCAAGTATTGAAAGAATAGCGATGGGCCTGTAATTGCTCACATCGGTCTGATCCCCGGCCTTGAAAATAGGCACAATTCTGGTTTCCTTCCAGATGGTTGGAAAAGTTCCACGCAGTACAGAATGGTTAAATATTATACTTAATGGCAGTGATAGAACATCTGCCAGCCTATTTAAAAGCAAAGCAGGCACATTGTCAGGGCCAGGTCCCTTGTGGACGTCTAATTTTTTTAGTTCGTTGCGGATCTGATCTCGTGAAATAGATATTTATTGCTCATGCAGCTATCCGTGTCGAATGTGTTCGCATGCATACCATTCCTGTCACTAGTATACACCTTAGAAAAATGGGAAGCGAAATAGTTACACATATCATTTATGTTATCAGAGGTGTTTATACCATCTGTCATGGAACTAGGGTAGTTACTGGTACCGCCTCTTTTCATTTTTAAGTAACTCCAGAAATATTTTGGGTTCGAAGCAATTTTTTCGTCTATATCAGCAATGTAAGCATTATAACAAGTTATCGCCATACGGTCACATCTTTTCCTAAGTAAATCCAATGCAATAATGTCTAAAGGATTATTGTACTTTTTAACTCTAAGTCGTAAGCGGTTCTTTTCGTTAAGTCTTTTAATGAGCTGTCTAGAGAACCAGTACGGATATTTAGTATCCTTTATTGGTACTTGGGGAACGTAGCCCTTAATTAACCCATTCAGTATATTATAAAAAGAGTCTACCATCTGATCGATGGTCATGCAAGGATCAAGCTCAGAAGACCAATTGACCTGCTCTAGTGCTGCATTCATTGCCACGTAATCTGGCTTAAAATAATTTAACCTTGTTCTATTATTACAATTTTGTGGCTTTTTAAAGCGGGTAAATGAGAGCTCACACAGTATAGGTGGATGGTGCATATCAATTTTAGAAAGTACATCTACTGGTGTACTAACCTGAACAAGATCTAAATTGGTTAGGACTAAGTCAAGAATTCTGTTATTTTGATTACATAAATAATTACATTGTCTTAAGTTGTTAAGCAAGAGAAAATCACAAAGAGTCTGTTCCAAACCACTGTTAGTATGTTATGGAGCTAGCACATCGACATGCCTCATATAAGAGGCATTTCAATAGATAGTTACCGGCAAATGACGTGGTTTTATCTGAATATTGAATTTCAAAGCGATGTCATGATGAATCGGAATTATGTGCGATTAGTTAAATTATTATATGGTTATGTAGTAAATGAAATGTGACAGGTATAAGTTACTTTACAGAAGTGTGAAATATTATGTGAGGAGCTGATTTTCGAATTAAAAGCCCTTCCTGTACCTATGACTGGCCGCACGTAAGTGGTGGTAAACCGGCATAAGTTGGACTCGTATTTTACTGAAGCTTGGTACTTTGCTAGGTCACCTATAACGCAGCAATCATTTTTGCGTAGAGCTACTTAGTATGATGTACAGAATGCTTGGTTGACGGATTCGTCAAGGTTCCGTTTACATCTCGTAAAAGAAAGAAAGAAAGAAAACGCATTTATAACTAGCCCGACATCGACAGGACAAAACACACAAAAATATAAAAAAATGGTTAAATTGTATTTTTCTAAGGTGTATACTAGTGACAGGAATGGTATGCATGCGAACACATTCGACACGGATAGCTGCATGAGCAATAAATATCTATTTCACGAGATCAGATCCGCAACGAACTAAAAAAATTAGACGTCCACAAGGGACCTGGCCCTGACAATGTGCCTGCTTTGCTTTTAAATAGGCTGGCAGATGTTCTATCACTGCCATTAAGTATAATATTTAACCATTCTGTACTGCGTGGAACTTTTCCAACCATCTGGAAGGAAACCAGAATTGTGCCTATTTTCAAGGCCGGGGATCAGACCGATGTGAGCAATTACAGGCCCATCGCTATTCTTTCAATACTTGCAAAGGTATTTGAAGCCCTCATATGCCCTGTGCTAGCTAGGCATTTATCACAGTTAATAATAGATTGCCAATATGGTTTTATTAAGGGGAAATCAACAGCTACCAATTTGGTGACCTATGTTGAAAGCATTGTTGAGGCGGTTGATGCCCGTGTCCAGGTTGACGCAGTCTATACCGACTTCAGCAAGGCTTTTGACACAGTAAACCACGAGATACTCGTCAAAAAACTTGAAATGTATGGCGTTTCAAACCCTCTCTTAAGTTGGTTTCAATCATATTTGTCTGGTCGAATGCTCAGGGTTGTTGTGAATGGCTGCTCTTCTGATCCGTACATTGCAACGTCGGGAATCCCTCAGGGATCTCATTTAGGTCCGCCTATGTTCACTCTCTTCATAAACGACATACACTATTGCTTCCCGAACTCAAATATATTATTATTCGCTGATGACCTCAAAGCCTTTAAGTCAATTAGAAATCCTGCGGACTCGGTCTTGTTTCAAAGTGACTTAGACCGGCTGACTAAGTGGTGTGAGCACAACAAAATGTCTCTAAACGTAAAAAAATGCCATCATATAAAATTCACAAAAAAGAAACATATCATGCAGTCAGTTTACAAATTGAATGGTGAGCGGCTAGAGGAAGTCGAAACAATACGAGACCTAGGGGTTCAGTTTTGTCGAACATATTGACAAAATTATATTAAAATCGTTTAAGATGCTTGGCTTCGTTATGAGAGAGTGTAAAAACTTCAAAAAACCCGGCATTAAGAAGATTATGTATAATTCGTTGGTCAGAAGCCACCTCGAGTATTGCAGTGTGGTCTGGTCACCTCAGTATAAGGTCCACATCAAGCGCATTGAACGGCTGCAAAAACGGTTCTTGTGGCATCTAACCTATGCGAATAATATGGGGAAAAAGCTCAATTCGTACCAAGAGCGGCTGGAGTATTTTGGGATGGTATCGCTGGAGAAACGCAGGATAATGCTGGATTTGGTTTTCCTGAAGAAGCTAGTAACGGGCTCTCTGGACTGCCCCGATTTGCTCAGTAGGGTATTATTCCACGTGCCACGTAATCTGCCAAGAAGCTCTAATAGGAGACTTTTCTGTATGCCAAGATGTCATACCAACTTAAGGCAGTTTTGTCCGCTATCAAGGATGTATGCTGCATACAAAGAGTACGAAGAGGACATTGATCTATTTAACTCTTCTTTACGTGCTCTAAAAAAAGTCACCCTTGCCACTTAATGGATCTCTACTCTAGTCAAATACTCGTATTTACAAAATCTTATACAACATTTTTTTTTTATAATCTATAATAAAATAATTCTAACTATAGTAAAATAATTTAACCTTAGATATTAAAATAATTTAGTCTATAATAAAACAATTTAATTCAAATTTAATTTACTCTAATTTAATTTATTTTAATTTAATTTATTCCAATTTATTTTTTTCTAATTTAATCAATTCTAATTTAATTTATTCCAATTATTTTTTTCTAACTTTATCAATTGTAATTTAATTTATTCCAATGATTTTTTTTTTCTAACTTTATCAATTGTAATTTAATTTAATCCATGTTATTTATTTTAATTTAAATATTTAAAAGTAACCTGCATAATTATTTTACCAAACCATGTATTTATTGTTTTAATTAATGATTTAATTGTATATTTATCTCCGCATAATGTAGTGCATGCTGTGCTTTTCTATAAGTGATGAGGCGCTTAGACTTAAGTTTGTGATGTACAAGTGATATTGTAACAGTGTACTCATTGTTGAGAAGCCATCTAATAAATAAATAAATAAATAAATAAATAAATATAGTTATTTTTAGTGGAGAGATTATGATTTATGCAATTTGTCTATTTTGTACATTTAATTGCCGACGTAGCTCATAAAGCTGCCAAACTAAAATTGGACTGTAGGACAACTCAGAAAAACGGCAGCTTCAGGGTTATATAATTAATATGTTTATTAATCAATTTATCAACGACTACAAACTCACAATCAAATCAGTTTAACACAATTTCGCATTCAGTAAATTATAATATTTCCGTTACTCAACAATATTTTAAACTTCCAACGAGCAACGGTCAATCAGGCAGAGGTTTCGCTATAAGAACTTCTCGAGTCGACGATCAGCGGTGGAATGATCAAGCGTTGGCTGCTCCGTAAGCACTACGGGAGTTAGTGGGAGGGGTATGGTGATGCCAACGTTTAACGGTGTTGCTAGTTAAATGTGCACAATACTATTACATTTTGTAACAGGACTGGGCAGGCCATGTCTGCCAGATGTCGGTAACGCTGTGGGCCCACATATCACAAAACTTAAGCCCTGAGACATCTAGACCTGGTCGCGACAGGCCGAAGGGTAGATGGTGGGACACCTATTTTTTTTTTGTTTTTTGGGGGGGACGCGGGACGGCGCGAACGCAATCCTTGGGTAGCTTTCTCGTTAACCGGCGAGAAGAGGCCCAACATCGAGAAAAGTGGAAGGAATGGGGGTAGCCCTTGCCCAGGAGTGGGACAGCTGGGGCTAACAAAAAAATAGTCTGTCACGACTTTTGCCAACGAATTAGGTACAAATCAAGCTACTTAATATTTACTACAAGTTTTAGCGGCCTTCACAGAAACCCTTATAAACAGTCCAAGGTACCCTAAGGTCCATGTTCACCAAAAAGATGACCCTCTGATTATCTAAAATCAGCCGTTTTGTATGGGAACTTGCTGCCACAGTGACTGCTGTTTTTAGATAATCAGACTGTTATCTTTTCGGTGAACATGGACCTAAATCAAACTAACCATAAAACTACTTAATCATCGAAAATTTAAATGGCAAAATGGTAGTACCATTCAAAACCGCCACCTCAAGTAAAATACCTTGGGATTCCGAATTATCTCATATCAAACTCAAACTCAAACTCAAATCATTTATTTCAACTAGACCATTACGGCACTTTTGAATGTCGATAAAACGGAAAAAAAAGGCTACAGTCACAGACACAAGGCATAATAACTTGAGAATGTACTGTAGTTGCCCATTCCCTAGCGTAGATCTCTATGGAGAAGAACGGGCAAGAAACTCCATGGACACTCTTTTCAATCAAAAATGTTGTTACAAAATCTTGGTTACTTCTTTCTTGTTGAGATTATACATCCTATATGTGAGAACGATGTAGAAAGACGTGCACAATAAGAGCGTCCAGAGTAAAAAAAAGAAATAAATCAATAATTTATAAAATAAAGCAATTCAAATTATCCATGGCAGCTAAGAGATGACCAGTCCCGACTGACAGCGCCCGTTCACGAACATGACGCATGGATCAGCGCCATTCAATTCAACCATATTGAAGGGAACTAAATGACCCGACCCACCCGCCACCATCAGCAGGACATTTAAGCGAGCATGACATTGTCTCAGCCACCAAGGCATATTCAAGTCAATGAAAGATAACTAAATGCAATGGTAGCTTTACTGTACATGGTACTCACACATGTGCTATGCAATTATACAATACTAAGAGATGGAATCTATACAATGCAAGAATATTTTTACAATCTTCTGCAGCTACCACAATAATATTGTCCATTAAGTTTGCACCTATGGTTGCGGAGCAGGACTAGCATTTAGCCAAGCATTTTTATCCTCAATGTAATCTCCCAGCTTATAATATGCTTGCCTACATAGTGTGCGTTTTACACAAGATTTAAATTTCGTCTCATTCAGTTGTAGAATGTGGGGAGGTATTTTATTGTAACATTTTAAACAGTACCCCATGAAAGATGAATCTACTTTAGCAAGCCTGAAACCTGGCTGAACTAGTTGGTCCCTATTTCTAGTATTATAGTGGTGTCTGTCACCTCTTTTACTGAATAAATGCAGATTTTTCCTAACATATCAAAAGATAACCCCTTTGTCACCCACCACTCCAAACTTGAAAGTACTCTAAACTCTTACGAAGATACTCTAAAGTTCTAACCTTTGGATAAACCAAACTTTGTCTAGAAAACTCAAAAATGCACAGCACCTCGTTTAAAAGTAAACTACGTATGCAGTGTTGCCAGACTCAACAACATTCACTTACCGTACCGAGTAAATATTAAATGTTACCCGCTTCAAAAATTGCATTTGCGTGTAAAGTTGCCTAGAGGAATATTATGCTCCCGTATGAATGAAGTTGATCTGATATACAGGGTGTTGACTTCGTAGGGACTTCAGTTCGTTAGTGTTTCCAACGAGTCGCTACACCAACAATTTGAGACCAACGTACCTTTATTTTAACAACCCGACTATAATCTTATAACCTAGTAGTAAATAAACACTTAAAAGTGAAAAAAAAGATAACCCGTTAATTAGCCCCATCTAGCCAAATGACTACTTTACAAGCCTCCTCAAACAAATGAAAACTGATTCACGTAATTCGGACCAGGCCCCTTATTCACAACCATTCGACTCGCTTCCGATTCGGAAAGTCGTATGTCTAGCTCGGTCGTTTTCGTAATGCCAGAAAAAGACAGATATACGAGTTGTCGAATCGGAAACGAGTCGAACGTTTGAAAGAAGAAGAAAGAAAGAAAGTCGTTTGTGAATACGGGGTCAGTAATTCCATAATTACTGGTCCGAATTACGTGCTGTTTTAAAAACAGCCGAATTGAGAACCTCCTCATTTTCAAAAGTCGATCGTAAATACGGTCCTCCCGCATCCATATTGGAAAAAGCCGAAGAAGAAGATTTGTTTTTTGTTTGTTACGATTTAACTCAATAACTATTCAACCAAAAATCCTTAACTATTAGAAACCTACAACTTTTTACAGTCGCGTGCGAGGTGCTATGTAAAATATATGTAAGTCACCTACCACGAAACAATTAATATCTTGTCTTATTCAGTGCCAAGATAATTGTAATTAATACTTTGTCATATTGTTATTATTAGCCATACTTTATGTTTCCGAAACAATAAATAGATAGGTACTTACTTTAATATTTTGGCTTCTCTAACACAATATGAATAATACCGGTATAATGAAGGTTTCGAATTAACCAAGCACACTTACAGAATACTTAATTAAAAGCACTGCCGACCACGCCAATGGATGGCGGTTTTATAAAATTCACTTTGACAGCTCTAACGTCAAAGCCAGTTTTGTAAATGCTCATTATCTGCTTTATTTTCTACTATATTCTGTTTCCAAAGGATGAGCACACTTCAACTGCCAAATGTCACTTTCCACATCTGCTCATAGTACACAAGACTGATTGCAGATACAAAAGAAGACGAGAAAAAAATGTTTAAGTAGAAGACGTTTCTAGTACCTATGGTCTCAGTGTCACCTATCTGTCACTTGATTCATAAAAAATCAAAGAAAGCTTTTCTGTGAAATTTTGTTTCTGACCGTGCAGTCAGCAAATGGCCGTTAGTAATGGTAGCGCTTTGAGGAATAATTTAATTGCGCTTAGATGGTTGCGCTTAAAAATAGGTGGCTTTGAGAAATACCTCGTCATTTATCGATGTTTGACAGTCGTTACGGGTTGCCAGACAGATTGCCGCTCTATACAAAATATTGGTATTCAGCTGCGTCCGGTTAGACTGGTATCCGACCCCAACAAAGCTATAAGCTAGCTTTTAAATATGTGCGTAGTAAAAATAAAAAATCACTAACATTTTTCTCATCCTGTACCTTCTTTACTCCATTCAACTATGTCACGGCAGAGATCGCAAACATTTTCAAGTGCTACCGCGAAGGTACCGCATACACGAGGTTTCTATTCAATTTTCCGCGACCACTTACACAAACTTTTTCCACAACTCCGCATTACACGGTGGAAGTGAACGAAAAATAAATATATACAGGTTTCATGTTGTTGGGAGTCAACCAATTGTAATGGCAGTTTTAGTAGGTAGTAAATGGAAATGAGTAGAATCCGGAGCAATACGAATCGATAATGTTCGCATCGGTAAAGTCTTGGTGTTGAATTGGTTTCATAACGAACTCGAGGGGGTTTCAACTTACTTAAAACACAATACAAAGCTGCATCTCGGCATATTGACGTTTTACCGTCGAAATCTGCGACGTGCATCGTAAAAATAGTAAAATTAAAATTGCGATGTCATACCGTGATGCGATGGACAGCACATCATTAAAACTACAGGATCCATTTTTTTTATGCACTTCGCAGATTTCCTCGAAACGACGACGCATTGGTACACGAAGTCGTAACGTGGGACGACATCGTATTGTTTGTATTTGTTTCGATCCCAAAGCGGTTAACTTTCTATAAATATTACGATTCAAAAATATGAAATGCTCTCACTGGAAAGCCAAACATAGCAATTACACCAATGGAGCACATGAATAACTAAATTGATGCTTAAAAATAAAATATAAAAACTTTAAAACTTGCAATTGCATCGGAATAGCCACAAGAAGCGTCTGGAATTAACGAGTGCACGAGCCGCTACTAACATACAACCTGACGAAACTATAAACTAAAACTAATTTACATTCTTATAACAAACCGAAGCAAAAGGTATTAAATAAACACAGTTTTTGCTTTCTCTTTTTAATACGTTTCAACGGTACTTATTTACCTAAAAACATGGCTGTTTACAAAATGAACAGAATGTTATTTTTCAAGAGGATTAAGAACGAACTGGAATCCTGTTTTAAAAATATATCATTTTTAATGTTAAAAATAAGGTACGAATGTTTACAAAATAAACAGTACTTATTTTATTTTTCAGGAGGATTTACAGTAACAAGGGTCTCGGCTTTATCTGTATATTTTTTGTTTTATGTTAAAAGTAAAGTAAAAATACACATTCGCTGATAATAAAGGATTTGGTCGTTTTGTTGGGGAGATTTTAAACAAATAAATAAAATGTAAAAAGGTTGACGACATCAGAGTCCCCGAAAAAAACACCTGATGACTGGTGAAGTGTAAAACACAACGTGTGTTAACTGTCACATTAATCTACAACATTATTTTTTGTTTACACTAAACCCGAAAAGGGGTCATTATACTCATCATTTTGAACAACTTTTTCTAGGGGACGAACATTGAAATCGCGAAAAAAAAATCAGCTGTTCCCTACATTTATGTTCGCATAACTCGTCAAAATGTAGGGAACAGCTGATTTGATTTTTTTTTCGCGATTGCGCGAAAATGATGAGTACAATGACCCCTTTTCGGGTTTAGTGTAAACAAAAAATAATGTTGTATAAATAAGTATTATATCTTCATACAACGATGTAAAGTTTTAATACGCACATGCTCGACAACTTTGGTCTTTTGAACTGGTAAATATTACTACCAATCACAGGACATTTGTGGTTGGCAGACTAATAGCTTTGCCAGTCTGTGGTGAAAACTACTACGTAGTTAGTGCATTTAAATACTCAGTTATTTGGTTACATTTAGTTATTTTCCCTACTGAGTTTAGCTGCAATTTAGCAGCAGCTGTCATGTTCTGCAGAATAGTTTCAAACAAAATGCACAAGACAATTCTTAAAAGATACATTTACACACACCTTTATACCACAGCGGTAAGTTATGGAAAATACATAACAACACCTTGCTACGATCCTTATGTTCCGTCCACGGATTCATTTATACAATTGTACGGGTTCCCTACTTGTTTTCGAAAGTTGATGATTCGATTTTTATTATATCGAACACGCTGTGTCTATAATTCAGTTGTACGATGTTTTATTCCGTCGATGCGTTATTGGTGCGATGTAACGTTTGTGCGAAAAATCCTGTTACGAAAAACCCTACAACGATTGCTCATTTGTTCGGTAATTTATTAGTTCGAAAGTATGTCGGTTTGAAACGCCTACTGTTGTCCTTGACATTTAATTAATAATCTTATGTTGCATTATAGAAGTTAAGAAAATACATTCCTTTAATTGAAAAAAATGTATCATTCTTTTTTATTATTTACATCAAGTAAATATATTAAAATAATCCTAATCTATATACCTAAATAACTTATATAGGTACCTAAATAACTTAAATTAAAATATATACAAAAAAATTATTTATCCATATACTGTAAATTTTATTCTAAAAATGAAGTCCTAAAATAAATTGGCATACCTACAGTACTTAATCCTATTATTTTTCAGAAATCAATTATTGTATTAATAAATAATAAATTATTATATTGTTTTGATTAATAAAAAGGTAAAAAATTAATTGTTTAATTTACAATTACCTAATGTTTTGTTTATTTCTTGATCTATGCTGATTATGTTCAAGTTTATATTATATCTTTTTTATTATTTTGTTGTTGTATGATTTTTTTATTAAAATATAATGAGTATTTTAGGTGTTGTGTAGCAAAACGGTAGCAGTACGGCAGCAAAAATATGACGTTTTTGCTTCCGTAGTGGGCGAGAATTAAAAAAAAAAACTTAGAATGCCCTAGTTGCTTTCATTTCCATGCTGCAATTCGAAATAGACGAGTGAGGTATGACAGTTTTTTCTTTTGAGGGTATCAGGCGATTGGCTAGCAACCGATCACTGATATTGTCTACGTTATCTTTGGCCCATGCCACAGCTAAACGTGGTGAATTTGTTACCTGTCTTCCTCAATTTAGGAAAGTTGACGTGAAGATAAGTATGGTATTTAATGTATTTCCTTAACGTCTATAATGCAACATAAGATTATTAATTAAATGTCAAGGACAACAGTAGGCGTTTCAAACCGACATACTTTCGAACTAATAAATTACCGAACAAATGAGCAATCGTTGTAGGTTTTTTCGTAACAGGATTTTTCGCACAAACGTTACATCGCACCAATAACGCATCGACGGAATAAAACATCGTACAACTGAATTATCGACACACCGTGTTCGATATAATAAAAATCGAATCATCAACTTTCGAAAACAAGTAGGGAACCCAATTGTACATACACTTAAAGTACTTACGGGATTATATCCGTGATTTTCTTTCGATTCTATGAGGTCCCGATATTTCGACGCTGTTGGAAGCATCATGATCGCGGGAATACTGAAGAGATATGCGGGTGGGACGAAATATTTGTATTAGGAGGAGACAAATTTGTCTACCCTCTTTCTTAGTCTATAATCCCGTAAGTACTTCAAGTGTAGTAAAGTAAAAAACCGTGTAAGACTAAAACAGTGCACAATTATACATAATCACTTTCTGGTTTGATTGTCCAAATGCCAAATTAAAAGTTACTATTTTCATTAACACTGGAAAAGAGATATTTACCATGTTTATTTGTTTGTTATTTAACCGCAAATGTCCATGATCACGGTGCTTGCAATAGCACCAAAATATCGGTAACTCAAAACGTAGTAAATATACTAGAAACCCGTTTTCAGTGTTAAAGGGAAGTTAGTGACTATGTCAGTTTAAAAACTTAAATCCTAAGTAACTAAATCACCTAATTAACTGCACACAGAATACCTCATTCCACTTTTTACGTATACAAAGCACAAAGGATTAATTTAGCCCCCATGATGCCACGTTTTGTTTGCTATTCTTGAACGTAGAAAATAAACACAGGAGCCGTTCCTGCAAGCCATTTGTAATGTAAATGTAGCTCATCGAGGTACAATTTGAACTGCCGTGCCGTGATGGTCGCCCTGATTTGAATATTAAACACTGTAGAAATTTTCTTTGCCATAAACGTGTCGTCATTCAACGAGGCTGTTTGAAGGAATTTAAATTGCTTGTAGTCTTAAATACAGAACTACAGAAACGAGACTGGGTTGTGTATAAGTTTTTCTTAGCATCTGTTTTGGAATTGCTAGAAAGGTTTATAACGCAATACATGTATGTATTGCGTTCGTGGGATTATCGGTCGTAATAGAAATAGGTTAAGTGACGTTTTATTAACGATTAGAATGACGGTATGATCTAAAATTGGATGGGACTGTCGTAGTTATATAGGCAGTCTCTCCATGTAAAATACTGGTACTCTGCTGCATCCGGTTAGACTGAAAGCCGACCCCAACATAGTTGTGGTCTATCGACTAATTTCGACCGCTAGTAACTTCCAAATCATTAGGTTGCAATAATGATGCTTGCGAGGATCGCATCTTGCATGGACTTGCGTTTCCAGCAAGCATCGTTATCGAATTTGTGTTATTAGTGATCATAAGTTAACGATTTCGTCGCTATCTATTTCAGACGGAGTCCAATTACTTAATACATAATATATTTATAGATCACTAGCTGACCCACGCAACTTCGGCTGCGTCACATAAGAGAGAAAAAGCTACCTACTACTACCTACCTTCTACTACCTACCTACCTACTACCTACTACTACTACCTACCTACCTATTACTACTTTTTTTTTTCATAAGAACCTCTTCCTGACAATAACAAACACAACAAAAAAAGAATCAGCCAAATCGGTCAAGCCGTTTTCATGCTATGTCGTGACAACGGAAAACGGGTTTCATTTTTATATATAAAAGAAGAAGAAGGTATGTTTACGCTCCACAATAATCACGCGCCAGATCATTTAGTTTCCCAAATTCCACGCCGGTAGCTCACATCAGTGACAGCTTTATTGTGACTTACCGTCCAGCCCGACATGAGCTATCTACACACCAAATTGCCATGTAAACATGTCCAGCCAATTCAACAGTAACATTAACAAGAGAAACAAACCTATGTACCTGACATGTGTAATCCATTTACAAATCCGTGGATTATTAGCATGTCGCCCATATACCCGTGTTTATTTGTCTTCATGCACTAATACCACAGAGTACATAGGTACAGACAGAAGGTCGGGTGTTTACGGAGAGCGAAATCGCACGCACACATAAACAATCTTCACGAACAGCGAGTGGAAGTGCACTTGCGAACGGCGATAGTTTGAGATCTCCACGCACACAAAGACACGCTTCACGTTCAGCGAGTGTAAACGCACTTGCCACTAGCATTTGTAAGGAATTTCCACGCACACATATATACATGCTTTACGTACAGCGTATGCAAGCGTATTCGCCACTCGACTGTCATTTGTTTGCGCAAGCGTCTATGTGTGCGTGCTCCAGATTTCGCTTATTGTACAGATTGGACCTTCTGTCTTTGATGTTACAATCTATTTTGTTATGCTAATACTTTGGCCGTTGGCGGGCCGCCATGCTTCCATTCACCTCCCACAGAAATAATATTGCTCTAAATAATCGAACGTGTGTAACACTTCTGTTCGTGATTGTATTGAATGAATCATTGAATCAAAATATAAACATGTTAACGCTGATTTCAATTGGGATTTACAAGTTTAATGAAAATAGTGCTTTTGTATTTTAGGTTCTCTTCGAAGTAATTAATGTTTTATTGAATAACTTTACGAGGTGCGTGATGAGAGACTTAAGAATGCATATACTCGTATGTATCAAATCAAATACAGCATCAGTAAATTCAGTCCGCAAAGACTATCTGCTAATTTACTGGTCGAGTCTGATGGTAAACCGGATTTTCATCTAAGGCCTCTATTGAGCTAGCTAGCCGTCCGTCCGTCTAACGACGACGACAGGCCGTGTCGACGGCGCGTTCGTGTTCCACGCGCGCCTCAAAGACATGTCAGCATAAGGGGAGGGGCCCGCAAGGGCCGAAGCCTGCCGGGGTTGCGGGCCTGTTCGAAAGAGATACCGCGGCCCCGGAACATAAAGGGCGAGGAAGGAACATGGATGGTTTTAGTTAGTAAGAGTCTGACACTCCCTCCCGCTCCGCCCAGAGTGGGAGAAGTCATTTGATGATTTCCGATCCTAAAAAAAAAAAAAAAGAAATAGGCCTCTATTGAGATTAATATTCCTTATTTTTCATCTTTTTTAAAAGGTTGTCACTGTGTGAGCGTCAATCCTACATTCGAGTCCTTGCTATTGCTCCACTGTACTCTGAGGGCTGACCAGCTCGAATATATACCTACACAGATATAGAAAATGTAGGTCATCAGGTGCCTAACCTTTTTCCAACTAGTTTGGGTTGGCTCAAAGTCTAAACGGATGCAGCTGAATATGAGTACGAGTATTCTACATAGACCGACTGCCTATCCCAGCCCATTTAGTACTGGGTAATACGTAGGGATGCCTCGATACGCCTTTTTGCCGATATGATACCCATACCGATACGCTTATTGAATTAAAAAACGAAGGTGGAATAAATAAAACACTATTAATTAATAGTTTTAGTAATCAAAAATAATATTTATAAGATTTTTATTTAAAAAACAAAACATTCTTAAGTTTTGCGGGAAAAGGCGATTTTGCAAGTCTGTTTGAATAGACCTGCGGTGAAAAATAGTCTCTCAGATATGACAGAACTTATTTGGAAACTAAAGTACTTATGCGCCATTTTTTTCAAGCTTGGGTATAAGACGTCATTTTTAAAGCGTGAAATTTGAAAAGTATCGTTGAATCTGCCATAAAAATATCGCCGATACGGATATATTGGCAAACCCGAAGTATCGCCGATATATCGGTATCGGTATCGGATGCATCCCTAGTAATACGATACCCTTTGGTAAGACTGGTTGTAAGACTTTCAGGTCACTGACTACCTATTATATAACGACCGTCAATGACAGCTAGGACCAATGGTTTATTGGGCTCCTGCTCTCCGAAGCACGGAGGAAACTCTGTATGTAATGAATAGGTATTAACATAACATAGTTCTGGCTGTCGATAAATCATTCACCCGTAAAATTTAATAATTTTATTAGACCATCAAATTATTTTTACAGCCTTACCTAATAAATTATAACACAACATCCAAGAAAATCGATTTCCTTTCCTCGTTTTTCATATAATTACATTTATTACGCGTTCGTATAATGCTGTAATGTAAAACGGATGGCGTCGCCCATGTGTGGGTCGTGTTAACTGCAAGGCCGCTATAAAATGGAATTAAGATGGGTATTCCAGACTGTCATAGCTGTTTTATGCTTCCTCGTTGACTAGTAGTAGTTGGTTGGATTTTGATAAATCAACTATAATTGGTGTAAAAAGATTCTGTAACGAAGCCGAAAGGCACTTTTGTTCTCTCCATGACCACAAAGGTTTTAAAAGTCTACAAAAAGCACTTGGTATCCCCTCGTAGCGAAATATTTTTGTTCTGTGCCATACCTAGGAACCTCTACTTATAGAGAAATTGGGTGTCTAAGTTCCTTCAACATCTACTATTGAATCCATCCAT
Source organism: Xestia c-nigrum (assembly GCA_916618015.1). Lineage (NCBI taxonomy): Eukaryota > Metazoa > Arthropoda > Insecta > Lepidoptera > Noctuidae > Xestia > Xestia c-nigrum. Next base: position 8,372,587 of record OU745259.1, on the reverse strand, counting down.
CAGCACAATGTATTATGTGCATAACATTGAGTCCTAACAAAAAAACATATCCCAGCCTTATTTTTTTGCATAGTTTTAGTTACTTAGTTTGTTGACGGTTTCATGAAGGTCTGTTTACACCCTATTTGTGACCATACATAGTCTGATGGTAAACCAGATTTTCATCTAAGGCCTCTATTGAGTTGCGGGCCTGTGGACGGTTGCTATGGGCTAGCTAGCCGTCCGTCCGTCTAACGACGACGACAGGCCGTGTCGACGGCGCGTTCGTGTTCCACGCGCGCCTCAAAGAGATGTCAGCATAAGGGGAGGGGCCCGCAAGGGCCGAAGCCTGCCGGGGTTGCGGGCCTGTTCGAAAGAGATACCGCGGCCCCGGAACATAAAGGGCGAGGAAGGAACATGGATGGTTTTTAGTCAGTAAGAGTCTGACACTCCCTCCCGCTCCACCCAGAGTGGGAGAAGTCATTTGATGATATCCCATCCCAATCCCAAAAATAAAGAGGCTTCTAATGAGTTTAACATTCCTTGTTTTTCTTTTTTTTTTAGGTTGTCACTGTGTCATCCTACTCGTACATTCGAGTAGTGATCCTTGCTATTGCTCCACAGTACTCTGGGGGCTGACCAGCTCGAATATGTACCTACACATATATAGTAAATGTAGGTCATCTGCTGAAGCGACTGGCTGTCTGACCTCCACGACCCAATTACCACTGGGTAATACGATACCACTTGATTAGACTGGATGTCAGACTTTTTGGGCCCCTGGCTATCTGTAACTACTGCCAAAGATAGACAATTTTCTTCTTCAATCCTTCAATACCGAGTTTCCTGCGATTCACGGCGGAAACTCGGTATGTAATGTGTGGTCACCCATCCTTTGGTCAGAGGATGGCAAGAGCGGCTTACTGGACCTTAAAGATCGCTCCAAGCCCAACAAATGACAGCCGGAACCAACAGCTTAACGTGTCATATGAATGGTAATATATATGTTTCGTCATCATGAAAAAAAAATATTTAATGCGGCTCAAATCAAAGTCAAATCGATATGAAGCTTGTCCATCACTTGCTGACTAACTTATATTTGTACCAATGTACTTTGTACAAACAGTAGCGTATCGCCTACGTTTTTCATAACTGTATTTCCCCCATCTGATGCTGATAACTTGCGCACAATGATAAGGGACACGTCACACGCGCATTTTATTCGTATCTTTCTATTTATAGTGAAAAATAATAACAAATAGATACGTAATGATACTGATTCTTATTTTTTTTGCACAATAGAACCACAAGAAATTCCAGTGTGTAGCTGTAGAGTAAACTGAAATGTCCAACCCTTATTAATACCATTCATTTCATAACTCTGGGAAGAGAACTGTGAGCTGAAATCATTGATATATTAATATATCAATTCCTGAAATACATGCTCATCGTAACTCAGGCTCAGTTGTTCATATGTATTCTTTATACTTAATTATAATTATTTAAATACTGTTCAACAAATTGTTATATTTTAAGAAGAAATTTAAAAAAAAGGCGGTGCAGTCTTTGGAGTCTGCCGATAAAAGTAAAAACGAAGTAATCTATATCTGCTACGATTGTGCCCCGTGCACGCTTATCTGCTACGGCGTAGCAGATCGGCTACGAGTGCTACAAAGCGTTAGGTGACGATCACTCACGCGAGTTCCGTGATTTTTCATTACCCAAAAAGTGCTTAACGCCCAAGTTTACTTGAAAAAAAAAAAGGACACGGTGATTCAACTAAAATATGTATCTTAATTCATTTATAAAATTAAGTTTTATACATCGGTCTCGATTTCAATGAAATTTGTGAATTATATGGTTGGTTCTAGCTTGAAAATATATAGGATAGTTTTAAACCCGATAACATAACCGTGAAGCGCGTGAAGCCGGGGCGTATCGCTAGTATATGTATATAGTGAATCAGACATTGATTGATACTGTATTTATTCAATGGCAGACTGCTTTGTCATTATTAAATGCAATAAAAAGAAACAAGCTGTGCATTAGCAATCATCCATCATTATTGTTTCCTTAATTGAAGTTATTTCAAAGGCAATCAAAATAATAACAATTAATTACTATAATCTTGATCGACAACTAAGTTATCTTTGTTTTATTTATCTTTGTTTTTCAACTCTGAACAGTCGATTTCATATTCCTTTTCTGCTTCGAGAAATAGAACGAAATATAAATAAATACAAAGTCGTTAAATATTTACAAAATAGTCTTGGTTTGTTTGGTTTGTCTTGCAAATTATGAGCCATGTTTTATAGGATTTTTCATCTGAAATCATGAAAACAGTCATAAGTATGGTTTCAAAAATTGCAAGCAGACGTTTTAGTAGACGTTAATACTTCTTATGAGGGGCTTACGGGACTAAAATACAGAGTCAATAAGTTTATTGTGGTCGCCTAAAGTCACATAATGACATGTGATAGGTGCAATAAAACCCAAAAATACACTGGTTTATTCGCCTATTTTTGACAAAATCTAATCTTAGACGTACACAAACATAATTAGTGGCAGATAAAAATTCCTCGCTATTTATTTCTGAGACTGAAATTAAATACAATTTCTGAAATGACAGCATGTCAGATTTTGTAGAAATATCTTTGAAATTTCTCAAACACAACTAAATGCATGGCTTCCTTCGATATTGTCATTGATACTTTATGATGCAATAAGTGAAGTGATGGGAATCTTAAATTTTAGGTAGATTTATTTTAGAAAAAAAAATAGGTAGATTTTTTTTTTCTAAAATAAATCTACCTATTGGTCTCTCACCTACGGGGATATATATATATGTATACGTATGTATATGGGTGACAAGCAAAATTTAGCCACACTCTACAGGTCGCAATTATGAACCGATTGCTTTCAAACTTGGCCAAAAAATCGAAAAGGTCAAAACTTAGGCTAAGTTCGTGAATTGGCGGAATTCGTCCATGTGGGGCGGCAGAGGGTGCGATTTTTCAAAAATCAGTTTTTTAGCCATACCTTTTTTCCTATGGAAAATTTTGAACTGTTTTTCATTTTTATCATTTTGAGTAAGTATACGAACAAGTTTAAATTAAAACTATTTTGATACAACCCCCAAATTTGAGAGGGGATTGCAATTTCCAAAAATTTTGCAAAAAAAGTCATATCTCCGAAACAGTAAACATTTTAGCGTCGCAAATTTTTTTTTTTTTGAAAGCAAATTGTATACTCTATAGTTACCTTTGAAGTATAGCGACAAAATGTATAGTTTTCGAAATAAAAAATTATAACTAAAAAGTTGAGGGCGTTTCCATGCTAAACTCTTATATGAGGATTTAAAAAGGGTAAACTTTCCATTACAGGACAACGATTTTGAAATATATTTCAAAATCCTTCTCCGACATCTACCTCCTCCTGCGGCTTGCCGGAGGGATTTTTTTAGTTATCTTACAGAATAGGATTCAATCAATCAGCGGCCATCACAGTCCACTGCTGGCTGTAAGCCTGGGCCAATTTCCGTCACAACACTTCCGAATTTTGAATTCAGTTCGATCCAGGCGACCTTTGTGACGTCGTCGGTACATTTAGCTGGAGGTGCTTAATTACAGTAAAATTCTAATGAAATAAAACTAAATAAGTCTACAGCTGTAAATACTGTACTGGGTGTACTGTTATTGTTTGTTACGATTTAGCTCAAGAACTACTCAAGCGATCTCAAAAATTCTCTTCTTCACGATTAGAACACTATATATATGTCACCGAAAAATTGTCAAACACGTTATATTACAATATAACGTGTTTTTTCATGTCTCGAATTATTGTCAACTGAACATACGGAAGTATCTCTGCCCCCATAATCGGGACTTGGGGCACCCCCCGTTAGGTTAGTTAGGTTCCTTTAAACCCTGCACTCGGAAATAGGGGCCCCGCGAAGCGGGGCTCCGTCGACTACGCTTTTTAGGGGGAATATAAAGTATTTTAAGGTTATGTTATATTAATCGGTATTTCTCAGGAATGGTGAATTATCTTTTCATGAGAGTTGTGCCACTGGGCAAGGGGGACCCCTCCTTCCCTCCACACCGCGTAAGTGGACTACCATCGCATGCATTTCACGAAAAATAACGCGTTTTGTTGTAAGCAGTATGTGTATGATCATTTGACAATAATTCGAGACTTTACAATATCGCTAGTGATATTACAATATAACGTATTTGACAATTTTGCGGTGACATATATATATCTTTACGGAGTAACCTAAGCTATTAATGATATTGATATCATGAAATCTAGCTATCACAATTTTCGGGAAAGAAGTTGCGAGCAAAGTGAGTTTTTACAATAAAATGTGAAATCATGGAAATGAAATTAAAATACAAAGTATCTCAAGACGTTTGCCATCAAACCCTTTTCCCACCACGTCACGCATTTGCCCACTACCAACAATCATTGACAACAATTGCACCTACGGCACATCGTATCTCCTTATCAATTGTTTACGTCAGATCGCGTGATAACGCCGCCAAGAACACCACGAAGATATTTTTTGTTAGTTTTTGTTCTGAAGCGAAACAATCGTGGCGGCATTTTGCTTTACCGTGAGAAATGATATCGTGAAGGTGGTTTGTGAGGCCATCATGCACAGACATAAGAAGGTTCGCAAGGGTGAGTTGCTCTTATATTTTTTATTACTTTATGCTCGCAGCTTCGACCGCGTGGAGTTCGGTCATTATCCACCGGGATCGTACTAAAGGGATTAAAAGTGTTCTATATGTAAATCCAGGTTATAATCTGCCTGTGTGCTAAATTTCATAAAAATCTGTTCAGTAGTTTTTGCGCGATAGAGTTACTAACTAACAAACATTCACACAAACTTTCTCACAAGTATGGTAGGAAGATAAGTACCTTTTCTTATTATCCTGGACTGTCCCACTCCCAAGCAAATTTCTCATTAATTCCTTCCATTTCTCTCGATGTACTTACATAGTACTTTTTTACTGAAAATGGGTGGTTCTTGTAGCGATTTTTTTTTTGGATTTGCGACGTCGGCTTCCTGGGTTTATATTTACGTCGTGGTAGGTAGGTTAAGATTAAGCGGACGAAAACAATGTGTCCAGTCGGTCCATTCTTAGTCACCTATGATTAGATTATTTTTTAGGGTTCCGTATCCAAATGACAAAAAACGGACCCCTGATGTCACAGCCACTTTTTTCCGAAACCATAAGAACTATGCTATATTATGCTGTTGAAACTTGGTAAGTAGATGTATTCTGTGAGCCGCTTTAAGATTTTCAACAAAAATAGAAAAAAAAAACAAAAACTTTTGGGGGTTCCCCATACTTAAAACTGAAAGTCAACGTTTTTATTTTCATCAAACCCATACGTGTGGGGTATCTATGTATAGGTCTTCAAATATGATATTGAGGTTTCTTATATCATTTTATTCTAAACTGAATAGTTTGCGCGAGAGACACTTCCATAATGGTAAAATGTGCCTGAAATAAGAGAATAATAAAATTGAAAAAAATAATATTATGTACTTATATTACCATGTAAAGTTCCAGCGAAAACTGGTTTGAACGAGATCTAGTGAGTAATTTTTTAATACAACATATATCGTAAACCGCAATTTACACAATTTTGATACGGAACCCTTCAAAATCCGTCCGACTCGCATTTGGCCGCTTTTTTCATATCTGCCAGGAATTGTTGTTTTAGACGCGATTCAATTACATTGAAAGCTGGTCGTGATAGTACAAAACAAAACAATAAGTACTGACATTTCTGACTTCCTGCGCAATTTCTGTTATTAGAACCAAGGCCAAAGAACAACAACAACTTCCTTTTGAAAATTTCCAGTGCAAGGAGGTTTCATGAATGGACTAAAACTCCTTACACCGTTCCGTGCAACATTCCAAACAAAGTTTAAAAGCAAACATACATTTTAATTACCCTAATAATATATTCCACATATAAACGACAACGACGACGAGAGCAGCGGTGGCCCAGTGGTGGCGGCCCCGACTTACGAACAGTAAGTCGTGGGTTCGAACCCAGACAGGCGCATTACTTTGTGTAATTTATTTCATCACCGCTGCTCTCAAAACGGTGAAGGAAAACATCGTGAGGAAACCGGCATGTCCTAGAACCAAAAATTCGAAGACATGTGACATCTACCAATCCGCACTGGGCCCGCGTGGTAGATTATAGCCCATTCCCTCTCATTGAGAGGAGGCCGTGTCCCAGCAGTGGGAACATTATAGGCTGATGATGAAACGACATACGCACACTATTTAACAGATTTGTACCCCCAAAGGGGGCTCATAAATCCCTTTAACAGTTGGCCTACAAACGAGGTAGTAAAAATATTCATTAAAAGCGGTATCACACAAGAGGTGTTAAGATGACTACTCGTGGTTTATGATGGCCCACAATGTTGGCCTATGTATTTATGCATTAGTTTCGGTTAGAAAGTAGTGGAAAAAAAGAGTCTCTTAATTTTTTCTTCTCTCGCGGGCACAACATTTTATTGCCCCCGAAAACTGCGCAACTTCTGCTGCTTCGTCAGTATCAGCGCAAAGTATTTCTAACTGCAAAAAAGTGAGACACAAACAGGAGGTGGAGAAAAACTGGCGACACTTCTTCACCTGCCACTAGGGAAGTGATCAGATAACTTCATTCTTCTGCGGGGAATCTGGCTGGGTTTGCGGTTATCACAATTAGACTGCTCTCACTGCTGGGACAAAACCAAGCAATAGGAATCAATTTAAACTTTCGGTTCGGTGGCTTAGTTTTGTTTTGACCTTTCTTCATTGTTGTTATTACTACGAATATCATTGTAAACGACAGTCATTTGGAAATGTCGTTTTTGTCGTATATGAAATCATCAAATGACTTCTCCCGCTCTGGGCGGAACGGGAGAGTGTCAGACTTTTACTGACTAAAACCTATCTATGTTCCATCTTTTGAACAGTCCCGCAGCCCCGAAATTTGGAATGGCCTGCAGTGTATAGCTCTGGGAACAATTATGCCTTTCAACATTTGTCTACTTGCTGCAACTGTCACTAATTCACAGTGATAATTGAGTTTAATTACCTTGCTGATAACGTAACGTAGATAAATAGGATAGACAAGTCACACTTTTTATGACATCTACATAAGACAAGACGTAATAATTATCTACCATAGGATTCATTAAAGTGCAAACGTACTACAACCTTTTTTTAGTGGAAAATTCCTCGTGGTTACCTTCCTACCGCCTAAAAACCCGCTGTTCCTACTTCTACGTTGTATCAGGGGCCCGGGATAAACATGTCATTCGCACGCACCACCGATTGACTTTAGAATGCTCCACATTCATACAAACTCCTGCAATAAACTGGGTGTTTGTCGATTTTCGTACTATCCACCCATTCACATCACCATCATAAGATCAGAAGCCTTCAGAAGCCAAAAGGTGTTCATTCATAATCATCATCATCATTTCAGCCGAAAGACGTCTACTGCTGGACATAGGCCTCCCCAAGTGTCGCCACATTGACTCATGGTCCCGTGTGACTCGCGTCCAACGGATTCCAGCAACCTTCACTAGGTCATCGGTCCACCTAGAAAAACAAAAAGGTATTCATTGGCTTCTACCAATTCGGAAAGGTTATATAGAGGCGACTGCAAACGAAAAAGCGCAGCATTTGGAAGTCTACCGATAAAGTGACCCGGTAACCCGGTGACAACAGCAGGAATCCGTTAGATGTAAGAAACACAAGCCCAGGCGATGTAACGATTACCCTAATAATGCTATTTTATGGTTAGCCATTATCTTATCAACCACGCTTTATTAATGACAACATAGTTTTATCAAGGCTCACCTCAAAATTTTGCCGGTAAATAACATGTCCATTTTACTTTCGCTAGATACACCGATTGAATCTCTTAGACTCCTACATCAACACCTGCCAGGCCTTGACCCAGGTTTGTTGGAGTCGACTTTCAGTCTAACCGGATGCAGTCTTTTACATGGAACAAAGGAAAGTCAGATATTCAGATATCTGACTTTCACATCCCAATTAGTAGGTACGGGGTAGGTAATACGATATCCCGTGGTGAGACCGACTGTCAGATTTTCGCCTATCTACCAAATAATGACAGCCGGACCAACAGCTTAACGTGGCACTGAAGAGACTCGGTATGTAATATTTGGGCACTCATCCATGGACAAACCTAGGCAAGCGCGGCTTAACCTGAAGATTGATTCAAGCGGCTGTTATTAGTTAGCCACGAGCTACTCTTAGGGTTCTTACAGACGAGCGGCATGTTGCCAACGCATCGACCGTAGTGCATTTTATTTGCCGTTGGCAACGTGCCGCTCGTCTGTAAGAACCCTTACATGGAACTTAGAATATGTAGTACTTAGTCTAATTAAATGTTTCAACGCGACATATGCGAACATCTGACAAATCTTTCCAAGTACATACCGTTTCCTTTAGATTAAGCCTGAACTAAGAATAAACTCTTCCTCGAAGAACGCTCCAACTCGAAGAAACTTGTGTATAAAATCGAATTACTTACGCCTCACTTTGAACCAAGTCTAAAGTATAAGCCGCTCCATATACATTGTCTTTCCTGTGTTATTTTTTGCGGCTCCCGCGGTGAATCCCCGGGTATAGGGAATAGAACATGTAGATAGGGTTGTCAAGAATTAGAAAAGTTTAGTCTTGTAAATTTGAGCAAATTTAAAAAGAATCATCAGCGATGGATTAGGTCCTTCATTGCTACGTGTCATAGTTTCCGAGATACGATGGGGGAGGTGTGAAAGGGGGGATCAGGGGGAGTTTTGTAAAATGTTTTTGACTAATCCAGGGCCCATGAGTCTAAAAAAATGTTCCAATTCTCTTAACTTCCGGATTCTGCCTAAAGGGGGGGAGCGGGGAGCGAGTTCGAGAATGGCTTTTTTCTTTTGCGAATAACACCAACCTCAAAGATTGACCTAGGAGATAACACTAAAAATGTCTTCAGTTCAATTAAGTACCTCGCCTCGGTCAAGACTGATACAACACTTTCTAAATATTATTTTGGGAAATAAAATTGGAGGAAAAATAACTTATTGAGTACCTAAAGTAAATTGCTTGTTTATTTTTAAGGCAAAACACCACACTGATCACAATAATCCGACGAAATGGTCAGCAAGAAACGAATTTCTCGTAAATAACTTTAATTCAAGAAATACAACGACTTTTGTTTCCAAAAAGGTAAAAAGTCCTTTCCTTGTAACAACAATGTGACAAGTGACAACCCTATAGGAACGTCTCAATCTGATATTGAAATATGGCTTCGACTTGCACGTAAAATGCATTTAAATGCAATATAAACGGAAGCCTGTCGTCTCCATAGCATGGTGTAATCATATTGTATGGATATAGGAATTTGCAGAAACATGGAAGATTTGTTATCTCAGTGTTGCTCCTAGTTGTGATTCTACGTTGGTTGTACCTGGGTTTGATTGTATGCAAAAGTTTTATTGAGTTTTTCGACGAAAAATTCTTGATTAGTACCTTTTTGATAGAAATAGGCTCGTCTTCTATCATATCGTCTATATATGTCACCGTAAAATTGTCAAATGCGTTATATTGTAATATCTCTAGCGATATTGTAAAATCTTGAAATATTGTCAAACGAACATACTGCTTACAACAAAACGCACTAGTTTTCGTGAAATGCATACGATGGTAGTCAACTACGATGGTGTGGAGGGAAGGAGGGGTCCCCCTTGCTTGAGTGGTACCACTCTCATGAAAGGATAATGGTACATTCCTGAGAAATATATTGAATATGATGATAATCGATATTGAAGCCAAAAATACAGCTTTTAGAATTTTTGTCTCTTTGTCTGTATGTATGTCCGGGCTAAACTCAAAAAGTACTGCATGGATTTACTTCAAATTTTGCATGAATATTACTAAAAGGTCGGGTCAACATATAGTCAACAAATTATCACGCTGTCACCTACAGAGGAGGAGCACTGGCATTTTAGATATTTTTGGTGTTGTAGAGTCTTCACGCAGACGACGTCGCGGGCTGTGAAAAAGTTGTACGTGTCCAGTACAGCATGGCCTCGCTTTGTATACTGGGTGTAAACGGAAAATTCACGAAGGCGTAAAGCAACCATTAAACTAAGTAATTTTTTTTGTGAAAAATTTCGTTTTACGGTAAAAACTTTGTGCTAATGGGTCAGTTGAATAGTGTGGAGGTCGTGGAGGGTTTTTGAAGTAAAGTTCTTTCATTAGGAGACACGTATTAAAAAAAAAAAAAGTGTAAAAGTTGGAACTTTGAACCCCAATATTTCTGTAACGAGAAGGTTCCTTGGTATTGTTTAGTACAAACAAATGATTGCAATGATAACGAAGACAAGAGCCTTTCGACTTCGTTAAGAGTTGTTTTACACCCTTTCGATTTTCAGTTACTACAATGAGAGATATCTACATAAACTAGTGTTGTATGTATAACTCGATTGGTCGCCGAGCGAACTATGGTTACACCACTGCATAACCTTTCCAGGAACAATTAGCGTGATGTTGTGCTACAAGCAAGTTAGAAATTGAAAAGATACTTTCAAAAACAACTTTTGCTTGGTTGCCCTTAAAGTTTTCGAGAATCTTTTCGGAAGCCGCCATCATTGTCTCGTTATGCAAATTGACTAACGTAGTAATTATTCCCAGTCCTACAAATTAGATTCTCTTGTGGGATTAATTAATTTGTAAAATTAATTCTTTCGAGTTTAGTGAAGTGGCAACTTTATAACTGAAGGTTTTTATGATAGTGGGTTAACTTTTTATAATCACGCATCTACTATAAGGCCAAGTTGATAATCTCATTCGACAAATTATTACAGTATACATTCAGTTATTACGAAAAAGTACTTATGGGTACTGATATTTCACTCAGATAATGATTGAAGTACGTATCGATGAATTCATTTTATGTGATGTTTTTTAAGTAGGTCACCCCACTATACACCTCAAACTGACAGATGTCAAATGAGATCATATTTGACATCTGTCAGTTTTAAGTTATTTAAGGTCATATTATGATTTGTTCAAAACCGTCGTCTAATGTTAAATGCTTTCTCAGAATGCGACTTAGCTGTAATAATATGTACATGCCAGCCCCGTCAACAATGAGTAGTATAATTATTTAGAGATTGATACGTTGTGAAAAGATACTACTCTGCTGGCATATGACAGGCATTGCAAGTAAGATGTAATGATATTACTTAAAATGGGATAATTACTATTTGATTTGACTTGTTTGTGCGAAATATCGGTAACTCAAAACAAATACGTTTTTAGTGTAAATGATAATGTTAGTGACCATGTCAGTTCAAAATTTTGTCATTAGATAGCCCAGCACACTGATCTCAACAAAAAAATCTGGCCAATTTTAAACAAATAGTAAGTAAATGGTAAAGCCTCCTAGTAATTATGAAAAACTGTAACTTAGGCCTGAATTCCTGTCGTGCTGACGTCGGCGTCGGTCGCGCGTACGAGAATAGTTGTGTTCTATATAGCACCATACTGCGACGCTAACGCAAGCGGCGCGTATTTCCTACTGATACGAGACGAGAGCAACGTTGCACGACCGACTGTCAGCCTGACAGGAATTCAAGGCTTTCGATGATAAATTACAATATTAAATAAATATAAAACACCGTCCAAAAAAATATTGTTGCAAACAAAATGGCAAAAATATTACTACCTATAATCCCACTGTAGTTTCGCAATCCGGACGCCACCGCTCACTCGGGAAAATATTCACCGGCGGCGTCTTTCACAATGGGCTCGTGATTCCAAATTTAGGACATCCTGTAGCAAAGCTCCGCTGTTCATTACTGCCTGACTGTGAGCGATGAACAGGTATTACAGGTAGGAGCATTTAATATAAGGTTATTTCAATGAAACTCTCGGGGTGATCTTTAAGGTCCAGTAAGCCGCTCTTGCCAAGGTTGGACAGAGGATTGGTGGCCACATATTATATAATATACCGAGTTTCCTCCGTGTAAGCAGGTTAAGCTGTTAGTCTCGGTTTTCATTTGAGAATCTTTGACAGTGGTTACAGGTAGTCAGTGGCCCAAAAGTATGAAAACCAAGAAAGGGATATCGTATTACCCAGTATTCACTGGGTTAAGTAGTAGCTCCATTTATAATACGGATATTCAGCTGCATCCAGTTAGACAGACAGCCGGCCCCCACATGTTAAAACTACGGTGTAGTACCAATAAGTTAAATGAATATATATTTCAGCGTCATCGTAAAACCCGTTAGATTGTAAAATTACTAGCGAAATTATGAACTCTCAAAAGATTGTCAAACGACCATACTGCTTACAATATGATGCATTATTTTTAGCTAGGTTATAATCTATCGAAGTGAGACCGTAAAACTGTGAAATGTATGCGACGGAAGTCAACTCCCACGGTGTGGAGGGAAGGGAGGGAAGGGGGTTCCCTCTTGCTCCACGGTACTCGTACTCGTATGAAAAGGTAATTTACCATTCCTGAGAAAAGCCGATTAATATTACCTAACCTCATAACACTTTATATTCCCCTAAAAAGGGGTAATCTCCTATTTCTGTCTGCAGGGTTTAAAGGAACCTAACTAATCATTTGTGGGGGTGCCCCCAGTGCCAATTATGGGGCAGAGATACATTCGTCGCATGCATTTCATAATATTACGGCTTCACTTCAATAGATCTACCGAAAAATAATGCATTCTATTGTAAGCAGTATGCTCGTTGAACATTTTTTCGAGAGTTTACAATCTCGCTAGATGGATTACAATCTATAGGGTTTAACCATTTTACGGTGTCATAATCACATTAACATCACGCCTAAAATCCTTAAAAGCCAAATTTTACCAAAAGTACATCCTTATATTGCCTGTTGTGTGTAAATCTCGTCTAATAAGAAAGAAAGAAAGAAAAATCATTTATTAGCCCGAAAGGACAACACATAAAAAAAAATGGTAAAATTGTGATTATAACACGAAACGACGATTAAATGACGATATATTTTTTTTGACGATTTAATTGTGATTTATATATTAGGATGTTAAATTCACCTATTATCTCCTCTACAACTTTCTGAGTATTTATACAATACCGTATTCTACTCGTAGTTATTAGTAGAGATTCTGTAGGGGCACTTATTGTAGAAAAAAAAATTCCCCATCTATACTAATTACTAATATTATAAACAGGAAAGATTTGTATGCTTGTATTTTTGTATGTAATAATGAATAAACTTAAAAACTACTGGACAAATTTCAAATAGTTCTTTGTTATACAAGAGTGCAAAGTTTATTTTTAACCTTGAGCGTTAGCGAGGGAATCAAAAGAGCACGAAGTGAAAAATCTTTGCACTCGAGTGCAACACGTAACTTTTCATCCCACCTCAGCGAGGAAATGAATAAACGCAACCAAAAATAAATTGCGCATTATTAACAAATTCAGTTAATTCTGTTGACTTCCTCGTCGCTAGATATTAAATGGTAATTTTAGGTTTATCACTTGTTTTTAAGTTCCTTGTTTTTAACTTAAGGTTTTAAAACAATGACGCGAATAGAAAATGGCGCGCGCGTTATTAAGAAATTAAAAAAAGTTTAAATTGGGCACCATGGAGGTAGAAGTTTTTTTTTTTTTTTTTTTTTACACGGTGTTCTAAATTCAAATTTACTTTATCCTCTAGACGACAAAAACGGCTTTTGCACTCAGATATCGAAGAGCAAAAATACGCTTTCCGAATTCAACAATGGATAGCTACATTATCCGCGAGTAACGTAATTATATGCTATATTTTATCCCCACGGGAACTGGACTAACGCGGGTGAAACCGCGTGACGTCCACTAGTCTTAAATACAGAGGAAAAATGTAGCCATATGTGTGCTCTTTACCGTTATAAACTTATAACTGGGTTACTCGTAACAAGGTTTGATACACGTCAAAATTTTACAGGTCATAAACATGAATACATTTTTATTCGCATCGTAAAAGTGATTCAGTAGCCATAAAAGGAATTTTTGCGGTTCAAAAAGTTTTATAATATGGTTCTTCAAAAACCGTATTCTTGGGTAAACTTTCATGTATTTTTGAAAGAACACTGTCAACCTGTTTTTTGTGTTAAGTAAGAATATTTTTACTGTGATCAATGCCTCGGATGTGACAATAAAAATTCGTACGAACGCACAACACGCTATTTGGTTCTCATTTTACATTATAATTTGTGGGTTAAACTGGAAACCAAATAGCTTATTCAACCGTACGTTATGCAGTACATTTCAGACCGAAAATAAAAATATGCAACTGACCGACTTTCAAAATTTTCAGGCCATTCAAATTATTTCAGGTTGATGGCTGTGAAAGATATACATATAATTTTGATCTTTGTTATTTTGTTTTTTTTTTTAAGAAAACGTTGCACCACGCTAGCGTGTATTTTCAAACATTTCGATATTAAAGATAAAAAATAAGTAGGTCGTTATAAAAGTTATCAAACAAATAAGACACGATATCCATACATAACTTTACAATAATTAAATAGTTTTAGATAGAAAAAAAAACTAACAAAGATATAAAAGCCAAGGCTGTACCTAAGTCCATCCGAACCTTACGCAATAACACTAATCCTGAGTAACAGTCATTGACTGTACGAATACTAATGATCTAGCTGCGCAAGCGCCTCACGCGTCCCGATCTTGATATGGACACGACCAGATCATTAAACTGAGACTGCTGACCGACGGCTGCTCTAAATACTGCTACACACCAATCACTTTGATTAATATGATTCTCTAGAACCATAGATTAAAATCGATAGACCTCGTCAAAAAATAATCATGCTTTTTTTTCGTTCATTGTCTCGCTCTGTCACACTGCAAATCGTATGTAGGGCATCTCGCAGTTCAGTCTAGGAGGACTGGCTTCTGCTTAACCGGGCAAGTCCTGTGGATGCCTTGAATTTAAGGCTTCCAGCCAGGGCGAAAATGACTATAAACTAAGCGACAGCGCTCTAAGGGCACCCCCTGTGGGGTACGGACCTCGGCTTAGGGCGTCGCTGGGGGCAGCAAAGGGACAGGTTCTGCGTAAATACTTTTTCTAAATAGTGATACCGACTGATCATTATGTTAATGATTAATACATTCAGAAATTATATAATGAAACTGTAATTTATCTTACTATGACCTCTCACAACGATTATGAAGGATGCACATATTCAAAGTACATTCATCATCTGCCTAGCCTTTTCCCAAATATGTTGGGGTCGGCTTCCAGTCTTACCGGATGCAGCATTTTACATGGAACGACTGCCTATCTGAAATCCACAAACCAATCAGTATTGGGTAATACGATACCACTTGGTAAGACTGGTTGTCAGACATTTTTGGGCTACTCACTACCTGTGTACTTGACTGTCACAGACCTACAAATGACAGCCGGGACCAACGAGTTTAACGTGCTTTCCGATTCACGGAGGAAACTCGGTATGTAATGGGTGGTCACCCATCCAAAGACACACCCACACAGCTTAACCTTAAGATCGACCCGAGCGGCTGTTATTATTTTGCCATTAAAAGTAAATTACACTGTGTTATGGTATTTTTGAGAGCAGTCGACAGCGTTATTGATTTCATATATAATACAAGAAATTACACTATATAATACAAGATAGATGCGAAACTCTGGTTTTCGTTTTTATAACTGTGTACCCAAACTGATAGATGGCGCTGTTCGTTTTTGTTCAACCAAATAAATACAAAAATAAGTTCTGAGCATTCGAAATTGTGAACTATTAGTCACAAGGCAAGCGCTGTCACCGCTAGGCTATCTACTTCACTAGCAAGTAGTCTAAAATAGCTGTTCTCGCTATGAAAGTTGAAAAGTTGGTATACCTAAACACACAGATGGCAGCGCTATCAATGAAAATTTTGTTTGAAGCCAATGTTTGGAAGTTTCACCCCCCTGATTGATTTATCACTTAGAACCTCATCATCATCTCATCTGATCATGATCTTCAAGCCCAGTCTTCCATGTTAGTTGGAGTTGGCGCAACTCGTTTTTTACTTTCATTCTTCCCTATCAATTGCCACCATATTATTATTTACTCCATTTTGTTTCATACCATTACTTATACAGGGTGTAAACCACCTCATCACAAAGCCGTTAACCAAGCATTCTGTACATCAAACTAAGTAACTTTACGCAAAAATTATTGCTGGGTAACAACTTTTTTTTTGAGGTTATAAATCATATTTTGTGGTTGAACTCAATGTAACGCACTTAAAACATTGTGCTGGTGGATGGATTGAATAGTACGGGGGTCGTGGAGGTGTTAAAAATCTTGAAAAAAACTTGTATTAAAAAAAACTTGTTATAAAGTTGTAACTTTGACCCCCCATGTCTCCGTAACTAGAAGGTTCCCAGGTACGGTGTAGAACAAAAAAAATATCACAATGATGGGGAAAACAAGTGCCTTCCGGCTTTGTGAAGAGGTGCTTTACACCCTATATGTTTAATCCACCTTTTTTTTGAAAATTCTTCAAACTTAAAAAAAAAACCCTCGCAGAGATGCTTCTGTTGATACCCCATTCGCACCCCTAGCTCGAATAAAACAATAAGACTTACATCAACTGAGCTCAAATCCAGATTCCTGACTGACTGACTGGAAATCCCGGTGGAAAAATACAATAGTACTTTCCCGGATAAGGGAAGCGAAACCAGGACCTCCCAGCACTTCGGTTTCTAAGAACAACGAGGCAACTAGATAGTCCACTCTATATGAAATTCCGATCACGTTTTATCAGTAACTGAATTGCAGAAGTTAATCAAACTTGAACCTGATCAACGTGTCTGGTAACTTTAATACTTTTGATATTAGCTGCAGTCAATTTTATTTGCGGGAAACTTTGTCTGAGATCTCTTGTGATATGCTGCGACCACAACTTCAGGAGTTGCAACTCGCGACGTGTCTTGTCTCACTTGTTTGGGAGTACAGTCGTGATGAAAGTCGCGTCAAGGTGTCTCGTGGCATGGACGGTTGGCTATGGGCTAGCTAGCCGTCCGTCCATCTAATGACGACAGGCCGTGTCGACGGCGCGTTTGTGTTCCACGCGCGCCTGAAAGAGATGTCAGCATAAGGGGAGGGGCCCGCAAGGGCCGAAGCCTGCCGGGGTTGCGGGCCTGTTCGAAAGAGATACCGCGGCCCCGGAACATAAAGGGCGAGGAAGGAACATGGATGGGTTTTAGTCAGTAAGAGTCTGACACTCCCTCCCGCTCTGCCCAGAGTCGGCGAAATGATTTCATGATTTCCCATCTTAAAAAAAAAGAAGGTGTCTCGTGGCATGTTCTTAACAACTTATTTTATTTATTTTCTTGGGATTCGATATCACACTATGCGCTTGATCGTGCAGCTCGTGGCTAAGAGTAGAGGAAGATCTAAGAAACGATGGATAGAGTGTAAAGGATGATAATTATGGCTAGAAAGGGTCACCACCTTTCTAGCCATAATGATCATCCTTCACACTGCTGAGATGACGAGGAATAGGCACTATTGCTGGAAATATGGGTTTATTTATTATTTAACAAGTAAGATCAAAATGGCATTAATATTTTAATTCGGTCTTGCAAAAGATGGATGCCATTCTATGACACATAAATCAATAGAAAATACTTGGTACAGCGAATTAAATCGTGCAGTCAGTTGACTAAATAAAACTTTAAGGTGTCGAAGAAGGTACCTATTTAATAAGGATGGTTTTTCACATAAATGGCCATGCCATTTTCACTTTAAATATGGGCTTAATCCGTAAATTAACTAATTTATAAAATATAAATATCCAAATTTTGTGAGTTTATTAACCTAAACAGCTCGAATTCTCCATCTATCACCACAATTCCGATCACACAATTTTCTTATTTTAATGGCTGGTTCGCTGATTAAAAAACATTGTCACATGTAGTCATACGTAACTAGTTTATCAAACCGTCCACATACATTCTGATTGAATGTACTACTACCTAATGACCTAAGAAATCTAACCTTATCTATAGTAATTATATGTCTGACAGTCGTTTGCTAATCTCAACGGGACTTACACGCGTCTCTGTGTCAATAATATTATCAGTACACGTTGTTTTTTAATCATGGTTATTTTTTATTCGTCTCTGGTTGTAGAGTGAACAAGTGAAGTCGGTAAATGTGTTCGATAAAGGAGGTGTGATGTGTTTTGTGATAGTGTGACAGTTTTTACGCAAAATGAAATGGTGTTGTGGGTCAAAGTTGATGAAACATTTGAAAGGTTTAGACTCCGAATTTGGTAACGTTTTTATTTCATTTTAACAATATTTTATGCATGCATGTTTGCATTAAGTACTTTAATTGTCCCACGGGATCAGCTACGGGGATAAAAACCTCTCTCTATCCTATGTGATAATTCAGGTTATAAACTATCTGTCTGCAAAATGTCACCCAAATCCGTTCAGTGGTTTTTGCGTTAAAGAAAAACAAACATACATCCATACTCACAAAATTTCGCATTTATAGTATTAAGTGGGAAATATAGAGATGTACTTTGTTTCATTCAAAATGACGTAGGATAACTTGGAAATTAGTTACATAACTCAAGTAAATACACATATTATACGGAAGCAAATTGACTTGTTTTCAACATAGATCATCATGCAACAGAGGCCCGGTATAATCGTAACATGTAAAAATGTCGTTTTTAAAATTGAAAATCCGTTTCACATTTATAATATTATTTCCATAATTTTAGGAATTGATTCATATCTATGGATTAAAATGATTGTGCTTGTTGCAAATAATTTACCTAAAATGGTATAGGATAATTCGATCGATAACAAAAATCGTCGTAATTATGTTACGTTATTTTCGAAGTGACGTTTTTAAAATTATGTTTTTAGTCAATATGTAGGTATTCGATGACCTCCTTCAGACCATCCTCCATACATATTTGGATACCCAATGATTATTACTATTGAAAAAGTAATTAAATGTCTGAAATTTAGCGCAAACTGAAATTGATGCGTGGGTTTTACGGTAGATTGTCCACAAATACATTATAAAGTACAAGCTGACCCGCGCAACTTCGTCTGCGTCACATAAGAGAGAAAAACGAAAGGAAAACACATCCCCGTTTTTTGCAACATTTTTCATTCCTGCTCCGCTCCTTATAATTGTAGCGTAATGTTATATAGCCTAAAGCCTTCCTCGATAAATGGACTATCCAACACAAAAATATTTTTTCAATTCGAACCAGTACTTCTTGAGATTAGCGCGTTCAACCAAACAAACAAACTCTTCTGCTTTATAATATTAGTATAGTATCGATTTGTTTATATGTTTGGAAACTAAATCACGAACGCGGTATACATCTATACTCATCATCACCATCATCATCATTTCAGCCGAAAGACGTCCACTGCTGGACATAGGCCTTCCCCAAGTGTCGCCCCATTGACCAGTCTCGTGCAACTCGCATCCAACGGATTCCTGCAACCTTCACCAGGTCATCGGTCCACCTAGTGGGAGGCCTTCCAATGCACATTCTCCCGGTTCGCGGTCGCCACTCTAGAACTTTTCGGCCCCATCGGCCATACGTTCTGCGAGCAATGTGCCCTGCATCTAAACTGATGTTATTAAAAAGGAAAGATGTGATTTTTTGTTTGTTTGTTTATTACATAACTAAAGAACTACACAACCGATTTAGAAAAAATACTATTGGAAAGTTACATCTTGAACGCTCGAACTATTGGCGCCTGCGCTACGCTTGGGCGCCAAACCTGGTCTCGGGACTGAATAAGTTACTTTCACCCCTAGGGTAACAACGTACTATTGATATCACGCAAATTAACCAAGCTATCACAATTTTCGCGGACGAAGTCGCGGGCGAAGTGCTATTGCAATTCATAAGACAGTATGAGTCGAGTTAATATGACAGGGGTATGGGCGCAACAATACACAACCTGTTGACTCCAAGACCCAAACATGACAGTATCACTTTTGTAATCCTCTCCTCGCGGTTCCGAGCACAATATTACGTGAATAAAGTTTCATTCACATTGACCTTGTATAACCTTTTGTCAATGTATTAATATTGATGTACAATAACAGATAGGTAGTAAAGTAATAATCTCGCCCCCTATTAGGTACTTGTGACTTATAGATAACTGGCACTATGTAAGTTTTACTTCGCGGTAGACCTTCGAAGTGAGGCGCGATGCTAAAAACGCGGCGACGCATGTTGGCAAAAATGTTTCTAAATAATAAAAGTTTGTATGCGCCAACTCGCACTTGGCCGCTTTTTTAACTGTTTTTCTTAACAGCGAATAACTTTAAAAATGAATATTCCTAACAAACTCCACAAGATATTACTAAAACTACCAAGTTTTTAAAAAGCCTTTCTAATATTAAAATACTTAACGAGTCTGAGCCAAGGATTTGCTACAACTTGCAAGTTTTGAGAATACCTTTTATATTAAAAATTACCAGACTGCTTACATGAACAAGTAAGCTAATATTTGCATCTGAAGTACTAACTTTACTTCTAAGCGAGAACTTAGATATTCAAGCTAGGCAACTTTACTGTCTCCACTGGGCACTATTGCACGTTTTCACTAAAACCGGTATGATAGATTTTTAAACCCTCAGCTCAATTCTCAGATTTGATTTTTATTTGCAACTAGCTGACCCACGCAACTTCGTCTGCGTCACATAAGAACCTACCTTCTACTACCTACCTACTACTACCTACCTACTAATAACTACCTACTACTACCTACCTACTACTACCTACTACTACCTACTACTACTTACTACTACCTACCTACTACTACCTACCTACCTACCTACAACTACATTTTTTTTCATAACACAACAAAAAAAGAATCAGCCAAATCGGTCAAGCCGTTTTCATGCTATGTCGTGACAACGGAAAACGGGTTTCATTTTTATATTTGCAATAAGAACTGACTTCCAAAAAAAATACAACAAATTACTTTCGGCAATCGGTGACTGTTATTGGTTTCATTGATTTTTCACCTCTTTGAAGTTGTGGTATCTCGTAGGTACATATCCTCGTCAAATATCAATCTTACTTTCATCATGATCATTCATGATCTGCCAAGCCTTTTCCCAAACATATTGGGGTCAGCTTCCAGTATAACTGGATGCAGCTGAGTACCAGTATTTTACATGGAGCGACTGCCTATCTGACCTCCACAAAACAGTTAGTACTGGATAATACGATACCCCTTGATAAGACTGGTTGTCAGACTTTTTGGGCCACCGGACTACCTGTAACGACTGTCAAAGATCTACAAAAGACAGCTGGTACCGACAGCTTAACGTGCCTTCGGAGGCACGGGGGAAATTCGGTGGTCACCCATCCACAGACTTATTTAGCCACGACTCCTCTTGAAAAACCTCCTGTGTTGAAAATCCAAGAGCACGACATTATTTAGGCATTCATCTAGTTGCAGCTTAGTGTTAGTGAAAATGGGTGACAAAGTTAATAAATAAAAGTGAGCGCAACGAGTAAGTTTGCGCGTTTAAACAAAGTCGGGCGGCAAGGTTTACTTACTAGAGTTAGTAGTGTGAATAATGGCAAGATTAACTCGTTAGCCGATCCCCACAGTTTTATATATTTATAAGGTGTTTTACAAGGATCATAAAGTATAGTGTTAGGTCGTGTTTGGCTGTGAAACATTGATATATGGGACGAAGTTAGTGAGGAAAAGTAAACTGAGTGAAATATTGTGCTTTTACTTACGGTCGTGGTTATCTTTTATCGTTTTTGGTAACTCTGGTAGAAGACTTTACTGTAGCTGGACAGTATACATATTTTAGGATGGATGTTGGGCATTTCAAACCAAATTTCGACCCAGTTCCGTTTGACTCACTACTTTTTTAGTGGCCTTGTATCACTGCTGGACAAAGGCCTACTTCATATCCTTCCAGGTACTCCTACGTACAGGTGACTCAGTACTTATATTTCCACAAAAGATTGATTTGATCAATTAAAGCTGTTCCACAAACGATATGACACCTGATATCATTTCCTGC
The DNA here is from genome assembly GCA_916618015.1 of Xestia c-nigrum. Classification (NCBI taxonomy): domain Eukaryota; kingdom Metazoa; phylum Arthropoda; class Insecta; order Lepidoptera; family Noctuidae; genus Xestia; species Xestia c-nigrum. Next base: position 8,350,463 of record OU745259.1, on the reverse strand, counting down.
GTGCCCTGATACCTGCATGCCAGATGATGTGATAGTACAAATCTGGTGTAGCTAAGTTCTGGGCCGAGTCAAGATATTCGTCGGTGTATTTGGATCAGGTTTCAAAACGTTTTTATCAAACCCTTATTTTTTTTTTTTTTGGGATGGGAACCTCCACAGGAACCTCATTTAATCCTACATGCTAGTTCAATGTACTATCGAGTTCACTGCCAGTCTGTCTTTCGCCCTTATGTTATAAGATAGAAAAGAGGTCGACCGTCAATGAATTCGGTAGTCCCTATAGTTTCACCCAAAATACTCAAATCACGGTCCTGATAAAAATAACGAAATCATGAAACTTAATAGTATTTGGTGTGTGTTAGACCCGTGATAATTTTAATCCTAATTTAACATTGATAAGCGATATGATAACAGATCTCAAATGTCGAAAATAAGCAAACGAATCAAAGTGATTTAATTTGTGGGATTCCCCATATTTATAGAACTTTATAGGACTTTGTAATGTCATATGGAAATGAATGTTTCTAAGAATAACAGATTGTAATGTAGCAATCTAGATGTCAAGATCAACACTGGATACTTAATATTTTGAACAATTCATGCAATAATTTTTACATATCACACACCAGCGTATTTTTATGCAACTGTTGATCTGTGCACTCACTGCAGTTGATAACAAACTTAAGTCATCATATTATTACATAAATGTAATCATCATCAGTAGAATCGTCATCGGCCTATCAATGTTACGTTACGTTCTTAGGGTCCTGGGTTCGAATCCCGGTAGGAGTAAATGTTTGTGTGATGAGCACGGACATTAAATTTGTTTCCGAGTCATGGATGTTTATATGTATAATAAGTATGTATTTACAAACAAAAAAGTATATATGTAGTATATCAACTATCTAGTGTCCACGATACAAGTTTTGCTTAGTGTGGCACTAGGTGGCGCTAAGTGATAATGTCCAGCAATATTTATTTATTTATTTATTTAATATTCCCACTGCTGGGACACAAGCTTTCACTCTATGAGAATGGGCTATAATCCACCTCACGGGCCCAGAGCGGATTGGTAGATGTCACATGTCTCCGAATTTATGGTTGGGTTACCGCTGCTCACCCACCACAGAAAAAATAAATAACAACAATAAAATCTTTATTCAGGAGTGATTGCTCGAACATCAGTTCCTGGCTCTTGTACTAAGAGTTCCATATCACAAGAGCCGGAAATAAATTAGCTTATGAAAACATTTCAATAATTTTCAGCTTCTGGTGTGTTCCGAGGCACGAAGGACTCTTAGTATCTATATCTATATCTATATCTATACATATAATAAAATCGTTGAGACCAAAAAATCTGTACATTGAAGATTTAAAAAAAAAAAACGATCAGGGTGACTTAAAATAAGTAACTGAACATATTAAAACCATTTTTAAAATTCGTGTTTGTTTGTTTGTTTGTTTGTTTGACCGCGCATCACGTAAAAACTGCTGGACGTATTTTGATGAAAACTTCACTGATCTATTTAAATAAACTCGGAATAACATTTAGGCTATAGAAATTATGAAAAATTTAGGTAAAAGGGGGTGAAAAGGGGGGGTAAAGTTTGTATGAAAAAAAAATTTAGATTGTTCTAGATTCATGAAACTCATAGTGAATACTGATTATTAAAAATAAAGAAACACCTGTTTCAGCATTTTTTAAAAAAACATCCTGATACGTAAAAAAGAGGGCTTTGTGTTTAAAATTAATTAACTTCATTCACCTATAGAATAAAATCCATTGAAGTGGAAACCTTTAAAAGTTGCTGTAAATACTTCAAATCGAATACAGGTAAATGTAATTTCGTAATTTTCTTGAAATTTAATTTTTGAAGTGAATACGCCCAAAATAGCGTAACTCAAGAAAATTGGCTTTCCTCGGTATAAGTAGTTGGTAATACAGGGTGGAAACGGTAAACGGGGCAGTAAGGGGAGCTGCAGCTACACAAAAATGGTCTTGGCTAACAATCTGTAATTTTTTCACAAAATGTAAACCCCCATTCACAGATTTAATTAAAAAATAAAGTACATTTAGCAAGAAAATTGCTATTTGAGATATGAACTGAAACTGTTGCTGCATGTAACTGAAACTTGTTTTAACCTTTAGAAGCAATGTTATGCAACATCTGCAAACAATATTGTTTTGCGGAACAGTATCTGTGTCATTTCTTTACCATAAATACGGAAAATTATGTTGTTGTTTGTGTTGTTGTATATATTAAAAACATATCTTTGACAGTCGGTACAGGTAGTCAGTGGCCCCAAAAGTCTGACACCAGTCTTACCAAGTGGTATCGTATTTCCCAGTATTAACTGGGTTGTGGAGGTCAGATAGGCAGTCGCTCCGTGTAAAATACTGGTATTCAGCTGCATCCAGTTAGACTGGACGCCGACCCCAATATAGTTGGGAAAAGGCAAGGCACATGATGTTGAAGTACATATCTGCAGCATTCTATGTTTTCCACATCACGATAACAATGCTTTTGGATGCAATGTTTCGCAACTTTTGTTTACCTAGAACAACATTGGTTTGGAACCCGTTAACATTCTATCACCGGGTCATTGGGACGTAGACATAAATCCTACGGCCCTCGGTCCATTTGTTTTGGGCCGCTCAGACCCAAATGTTACCCGCAGAAAAATGTTGCACAACTTTGTGTATCAATGAATTTACGGATTTACTGTTTCCGTATTTGGCCACACCGCACTGCCTAAGCCACATTGGCAGTCAAATTTACAAGCAGAGAGTGTTCATAGCACTTCTCAATTAAATGGACAATAAAGCGTTGACGAGCAGTCCCTCATTGATAGTGGAATTCAATGGTCACCGTAAATTAGACTCCATCATCACTCACTGTAGGTAATAATTGCTCTGCTGGTCGCTTTCGCTACCCTCGTCGCAGATAGTACAGCAAAATGCAAATGCAACATTATCTTTGAAGGTAGATAATACCTACTAACACTGTGTCTATAATATATCCCTGCAGGTACATTCCCTGGCAAAGCTGCTTTACGGATAATAATATGACTAAACAAAGAATTTACATCTATAAAATACTATTATAAATCCTTAACCACGGATATGGAAATTCTTTGCTTTATTTACGATAAAGCAAAGAATTTGTTTAGACATGAACTCATCATCATTTTTTTTTATTTTTTTTTTATTTATCAAAACATCTCAGGTTCATCTCATTGTCTTAGCATATCTTCTTCTTCCATTCTTCTTTATCACTCGTGGACTCATCAGACACCTCATTTCTTAACATATCTTCCTTTACACAGTCCAACTATCGCATCGTTTCTTTGGTCTTCCTATACTTTTATACCCTCTTTTAAACCTACCTACTCAAAATAATTCGTACAATTTTACGAAAAAGTTGATTGATTTTTGCCGCAACATTATAAGGCAAAACCTGCTCTTACTAACTGCAATTTGGTATTAAATTATCGTGCAAGTCAAGGTTTATTATTCTTGATCTTTTACGACCAGTACAGCAAAAAACATAGGTAATATTTACGAAATTACTAAACATAGTTTTCAACTTTAATCAATTTTGACTTACTAGTACTGACTATGTAACTACATAGTTAGCAATATACATGCAGCTAGAGGTTTTTGATCAGCCATATAGCTCTAGTGATTCTTTCGCTGTTACTTAACCACTAGCAAATCGACAAGAACAAAAACCTTATACGAATGAGTATAAGGGTCAATATGATTTTGACATACTCATCAGTGGCAGAAACCTTGCAGCAAAATAAATTAGTCTAACGAGTTTAAGATCATTGTCATTTGGTAGTGATGCAGGTGTCAGAGGTAATTTAAGTCTGAAAGGACTGTAGTACCTACCGAATTAGTTTGTTTCTGCAATATTCTAGATCTGTCAAAACGACTAACTAGGTAAAACCAGATGGTTGATTAAAATATTAGCATTAGTTCTGATTCAGACTATTTACGTGGCCATGTTAGATTAATAAGTTCAGTCTACGTATTGTGGATCGTGCGTCAGAATGCGAAAAGTACCTAGATAATATACTTATTGTATTATACCAGATTAAAAATCTAATACGAAATATGTCGTCGATAATTATCGATTGTACGCTGGTCCAGTGAAATCCTATAATCAGTGCGTCATTAGTATTTCGGCACTTTAGTGACATTGGAGGGCGCTGTTTGTATTGAAAAACAAGATGGCGCCAAAACTCTCATGATGTATTATTTTCTTGTCTATGAAAAGGTCACCGAACCGATCTTCCATATTCAAATGTTCACCAGCCAGCACCGAACACTTCGAATTCAAATAAAATTAGTCACCGCAGATTCCATTTTCAAAATCCTTGCAACCACAGACTAAAATATTTTGGCAACTCTTAGTAAATCCTCTTTGCTTTGTACATGTAGTTGTTAGTCGGTACACGACACAGCATAAATCATTTCGTAAGGGGAGCGGAGGAGCGAGCGTGTGTACAGATAATAGCGCAGTGATTAATTGAGCCCACCTGGCCACCAGTCGCTATTAAGCCTTATTTGAGACTCGAAATTCCTCGTGTATTAGCTATCCGATAGCTGAACTATTATTACTCGAACTTACGTAATTGCGGTATTGTGTGCAGTTGATACTTGTTATAAATTATATAACTTCCTAATATTGCTAAATACAAGACTGGTTTAACGAACGACCAAACTTTAGGTTTTGTTTATGTTAAATGTCTCAAATTTATTGGTAAATATTAATTCCATAATTAGCTCACTAAACAATTTTGTCGTGTAGACTCAGGACATTGATTCTAACTAATAGGGGGACTATAGCCTCAGTATCTGGTATACATTGCTAGGTCCACGTTTCAGGTCCACAAAATGGTGACAGATAGACTGGACAGACAGACGGAAAGACAGACGGACAGACAGACGTACAGACAGACAGACAGACGGACAGACAGACGAACAGACAGACGGACAGACGAACAAGAAAGTGATCTTATATGGGTTCCTTTTTTACCTTTTGAGGTACGGAACCTTAAAAATCGGACCAGTCATCAGTAGTTTTCATCTGAACATCGTGTTTTTAATAAATTGAAATATGAATTACCTCATCCTTCATTAAATATATGCAGTGGCACATAAACAAAGAATTTATCATATCATAGAAAGTCTTTGACAGACAGGAAATCAATCTAAACCTACACTTCAACCAACTTATCTGTGGCGGGAAAACACAGAACTAAAATAAATGTACCAAGTTTGACATATTATCTATACAAATCTTCTTGACAAGCAACACCATCTTAAACTGCACACTTAAAATCCTCATACTGCAAACTGCTAACCTGTCGGGCTGTGTCTTTTAATCATTACTTTTCTATCACAACCTACAATGTATTGACTTATTTATTAGACCACCTAGTTATAGTCCAGAACAGTGGTCGGTGCAACCTTTTGGCAGGCAAGGGCCACAAGGTGACAAAATAAACTAAACGCGGGCCGCACTTGTGATATTAAGCCCTAGAAGTATACTAGTACATCCCATAGAAAAAATTAAAAGCGAAAAAAAAACGAAAAAGCCTTTGGTAAATTTAGTTTTACGAAAAAAAAACACTACATAAATCAATTACAAATAAAATTTATTGAATTGTTCTATAATTGTGCTTTGTCGGCACCGACTTTGTTTTGGAATTTTCACACTTCTTTTATTGTTAAATTGCGTTAAAATTGGCAATAAAAACGATTTTTTGGTAGCTCCTAACTTTTTAATGAATTTTTATTTTACTATTCTGTTTCCGCACGTACAAAATTAATCATGAGAGAAATCGATATCATATTTAAGTTTGGATGTACAGTTTCAAACAGTGGAGTAATTCCCTCCCGAAATTTCTAAAAAAATATCGAGTAGTGTCACCTTATGGCTGGAGCCACACTATACGCTCGCTCGCGGTTCGTTCATGCATTTATTTTGATATTTATAACTTATTTATAAAACATTCACGGGCCGCAAGTAAGACGGCAGCGGGTTGCCAATCGCTGGTCTAGAATACTACACACCTTCGTAGAATACATCAGGTATCTACAATGAATGTCCTCGTGCACTTGATACGGCTGGCCGATAAGACACCGCGATGCAGTGACGTCACATTTATGTACATAGATATTACGAGACATATTAAAAAATATAACACACTCACCGACACACTTATCTTTGCGCGTCATAATGGCGCTGCTTGCTAAGGAAAAACATTTGACATCTGTCAAATCCAATAGTTCGTAGTTCTTTAGTTCTCTTTTTCGCCACGAGCGTAAATGAGTGTGTTGGGGTTTATCAGATTGTACGTCATTTACTGTATTTGTTTTGCAGTTGAATTTAGAATTGCTTATTTGTTTCTTACGTGAGATTTTTCCATCTTACATTGTAGCATCTTTCATGTTAGTAGTAGGTACTTACATTTATTGTTTTGCTTCGAGAAGTAAACATTTATTTAGTCCCTTCCTGAATCGTGCTTGGCTGATATTCTGAATGTTACAAATTATTTCATGAATAAACATTTTTAAATGGTAGTAAAACTGAGTTGATAGGTTGTTAAAGTTCTATAGTTTTTTCCTTACTCTGTGGTTAGACCAAAATAATAATTGGAGTGTCAATAACTGAAATTGGATTATAAAATAGGTACCTACATATATCTATCCAATTTAATTGAAAAAAAAAACAATAATTCCCTCTAATAGCAGAATCCTAATGGAGATGTCACTGTCTGAATTTTAAACCTATTGAAAAACAATAACGCTCCAGAACTATGTTCTATTTAGTTGATCAAATAGTAATCAGTCTTTCACATTGTTATTTGCTGTTAGGATCAACATTAAATAGAATTAAGATTTCTAATAAATATATTGATATAGTAAGTTTATTTGAAAAACAATAGAAACTGCACGTAACCAGCACCATTTATGTCATCAATACTGCTCTCAAAACCGTGAAAGAAAAAGATCGTGAGGAGGCATGTCCTAGAACCGTAAATTCGAAGACATGGTGACTTCTACAAATACGCCTGCTACTGGGCCTGCGTGTTGGGGTATAGCCCGTTCCTTTTCATAGAGAGAAGGCCTGTGTCCCAGCAGTGGGACATTATAGGCTGATTGTGCACTACTCATCACTTTCACTCCACACATGACTCAAAGATTAAACCCAACATACTTAAAAACCAGCAGTGCAAGAACGTAGGACTCGATTGGACTCGATTAGATAAATTTGACAGTTATTCTCGATAAAATGAGTTTTATGGAGTCAAAAAGTCATTTTATCGAGAATAACTGTCAAATTTATCTAATCGAGTTCAATCGAGTCCTACACGTATGCACTGCTGTTCTATTTTTCCCTACCTCCCGTCATTACGGTCGTATTGTTTTTCATATCGTAACAATCGTTCTCGTGATACAAGCATTAGGAACTGACAGTATCTGTGCCTCGATAAGTGACAACCTTGTGCTAATTTCGCTTATTATTACCTATTACGTCGGTACTGTGAGCGATTTGCATGTTGAATACGGTACCTTTGAGAGATAGGTGTCGTTTTATACTCGTAGTTTACGCTGAAATATTGTGCGGTTGACCAAGCTATTTGGTTTACATTTTACAATGCAATTTGCGTTCGCGAAAAAAAGCTTGGTCGACCGTCCAGTCAGTCTAATAATATGTAAACACTTAAGAATGTTTTTAATTGTGTTTCTCCTAATGTACTGACGTTATTACGTACTAGAATCTGGAACTCATATTTTTATGAAAAAGATCCCCCAAAAGAAAGATCTTAATTGTAATTGTTATTTCTCCCGAAAATAGCTATAATATTAAGGAAAGTGTATACATATTTTTTTTATTATTAGACATGACTGTACATAGAGTAACATCGTAAGGTGCAAAAAGACCGTAACGAAGCCGAGATGCTTTTTCTTCCCGTCCGCGTCGATGGGATTTTTTTTCTTGACTATCTGGGAACCTTCTAGTCACGGAGATATTGGAGGTCAAAGTTTCAACATTTTCCCTTTTTTTTTTAATAAGTACATACGATTATGTTTTTAATGTAAGATTTTTACTTTAAACACCTTCACGACCCCCGTACTGTTCAATCTATCCATCAGCACCAGGGGGGTGAAACTTCCATACATTGACTTCAAACAAAATTTTCATAGATAGTGCTGCCATCTGTGTGTTAAGGTACACCAACTTTTCAACTGTCATAACGAGAACAGCTATTTTAGACTACTTGCTAGTGAAGTAGATAACCTAGCACTGACAGTGGTTGCCTTGTGACTAATAGATCACAATTTCGAATCCTCAGAATTTATTTAAGTATTTATTTGGTTGAACAAAAACTAACAGCGCTATCTACGAGTAACAGTTTGGGTACATGGTTTTAAAAACGAAAACCAGAGTTGCGCATCTATCTTGTATTATTATACATATAGTAAATTTTGATTTTTCACTCCAAAAACAATGTCGTTTCCCATCAATAAATTTTGCGTAAAATTACTTAGTTGTATGTACTGAATGCTTGGTTGTCGGCTTGAATGGTCTGTTTACATCCTGTATACCACACATATAAATAAAAAATTAAAAAGTTAAGCCTGATAAAAAGTAAAACTATAAAAAATGTATCGAACACATATAAATAAATAAAAAAAGTTATGCCTGATAAAAAGTAAAACATAGAAAATGTATGGTACCTAAATCTGAAGACTGACTTTACTCTATGTTAACATACTCGAGGGGTCAAAGTAGTCCTCCATAATCCTATGTTCCGGAAGTTTGCCACAAGACGAGTTTTGCCACATTGAATGGCAATGCCATTTCTTTGGCCAAAGACAGGTCCAGCCTTGAGTCACGCGATATTAAATTTCTATCGGAGCGTTTTTTCCCGATTGCGGTAAATGTTTTAATTTTTCTTAACTATGATTTTAGGTAGAAAATGCGTTAAAAACGCTCATATCATAAATCTTTCCTTAATCACCATTCTCCACATTAGCAAGTGTTTATTTAAGACGAAAAAATTTCCAGAAATCGACCAAAAATTAAAGTGGAACTCGTAAAAATATTTGGTAATTACAAATTTCGAAAATGCCGTCGTCGTCGGTTGAAAAGCTGAAGGTCTGACATTTAGACACTCTTAAATAATAATGGCAAGAATTATTGTTATTGTTTTTAACGAACAAAAAACTGTCCCACAGTCTGTCTGTTTGTGACAGGGTCCGTGATAAAGTATGTGCTATCAAGATTACAGTTGACATTTTCGCCCAAGACAGTGAAACTTCCAAAAGAATTTGTAAGAAAATCCTACAAAGTGGGCTTTAAAAGAAAGTTGGGTAAGACTATTTTTCTTATTTATTTTCAATTTCCTTGATAAACCTAGTACTACTTAGGTAGATATTTTTATAGTACAAGACAGAAACTTGCGAAGAATCATCCATAATCTTCAATATTTTCAACTTAAATCCTTGATGAAACTGAGTTTTGTAATTGTGTGTTCAGTAGGAAAAATACGACATGAAACGTTTTATAAGTACTTACGTTTTTTTCCTTTCCTTTTTCATCAAATACAAAAATATAGCAAATATAAACCCGCTAGATATTCATAATCTAAATATATTTACCGTTGCCATAGCCACCAACATTTTTATGAATTATGATTTACGGGCTTATGTGGTTTTCGTGCCAGTGTTCGGTGTAACCGCATGGATAGGATATCTCATTAAATTAAATTCTTAAATAAACAAACATGGTTGAATCAGGAAGTATATGTTATTTACAGTGGTATGATGTATAGTATACGTTTTTCCGTGTACAATTCCCGGTTCATGCTGTATTATTAGGTTTTTTAAATTCAAAGGAACATGGGTATTTTTTTATTTAAGCCAATTTTTGAGATATACGTATTTCAATTATGTTATGTACTCGTAAGTCCGTTTCGACCAAGACCCTAATTAAGTAGCAGCAGAGTTTGAATTTGCTTTGCATTAAACATTATTTATTGCTGTAGATAACATAAAATAAAATCATGCCTGTTTATACAGAGGTGACCTAACACATATAATGTTTCACCAGTTATGTCTAATTCCCATGGAATTAGGGCAAGCTTATTGCCGTCAACAGGACACAAATTCTATTTAAAACAACCCCACATTTTCCCTTTTCACCAAACTGTCTAAACTTTCACAAATTATAATTTGTTGCGTTAAACTGGCAGATTTTATTTAAGCTAATGAAATTTTTAAATCCTAATTGTTTTCCAAGAGTTTGAGGTCCGGGTTTGAAAATCCCGTTTATAATAATTATTTGTTAATATTCTTTGTTCGGACACAATTATCTACTTCACTATATCTTCAGAAGTTTTATTCATTTATTCATTGAAAGTGCCGTCACCAATGTGTCTAACTAAAAGCATAAAAGATGATTCGCATATTTGTGTTTCTATAACACTATAGAAGTTTCCCCGGTTTCCCGGCCTGTCCTAGAACCAAAAGTTCGAAGACATGTGACATCTACCAATCCGCACTGGGCCGCGTGGTAGGTTATAGTCCATGCCCTCTCATTGAGAGGAAGCCGTGTCCCAGCAGTGGGGACATTGTAGGCTGATGATGATGATGGCGATGATGATGATGATAGAAGTTCATCCAGTGGAGGTACTTTCATACAAGCCAACATGCTTAGCTTACCCTTATAATCAACTACTCTTCATGAGGTTAGGGATTCTGAACAATCTGCTTGTCTTGTGCTTGCCGTATTGTTGGCCCCGAGGAAAAAAACCGAATTGATCCAAAATAAACTTCATCTTACATGTATAAGGTTTATTTTGACTAACCGTTCTATGAAACCGTTGACGATAGCGCGGGTTCCGTGATTCTTGTTCACCCAAAAAGTTCTCCACGCGCCTAAAGAAGTTTTCAATTTAAAAAAAAGATGTATTTGATTTTGCGATATTTAACCTTATCGAACTCACGGCTTGTGGATGCATATTGAATACTTCTTCACAAATATGTGATGCATGCTGTAGAGGTTTACGTCCTCTCTCTAACGCCAATAGCCCTTGAATGAGCGTCTCCACATTCATGCCTCATATAACATAGATTACGCAGAAAATTAACTCCACAATGATGTGTGGGAAACGTCCTCCGCAAACGGTAATGTTTTCAGGGTCGTTAGTTCTGAAAGGGTACGACGGTAAAATCTATGTGGCACTCTTATTTTAAGTGCTAGAACTGTTTTTCTTTATTTTCTCATGTGGGTAAAACATTTTCAGGCGTCATTTGGTTTCGAAAAGTTTAATTTGTGTGTCATCATCATCACCTTCCTGGTTCCTAACGGCGCAATACGGTTTTGTTCTCCCATTCTCTTCTGCCGGTTGGCAATAAAAATTGGATAAAAATGTATTATTAGAGTAAAAAACACTTCCCACTTTACATATAGGGGAGCCCCCCTATATATGTAAAGTGCAAAGTGTTTTTTTTTTATTTCAACCCTAACGTGTGATATTTGTTGAAAAGGTATTTAAAAATGAATAGGGGTTTACAAAAATCATTTTTTGATAATGTCAATAATTTCGGAAATAATCGCTCCAAAAGTAAAAAAACAATGTCCCCCCCACCTCTCTAACTTTAGAACCATAAGTTTAGAAAATACGAAAAAAATCTGAAAAGTAGAACTTTATAAGGCCTTTCTAGGAAAATCATTATGAACTTGGATGGAAACAACAGGTTTTGTACAAAAAAGGCAAAAAGTTGTACAAAATAATTTCTGGACTAAGTTTGTAGTATAATCGTATATGCAAGCATTTTTTTTAACTTCGTTTACATATATTTTATTATCCTGAACGTATATTTTTTTAAACAAAAAAAGAATTATTAAAATCGGATTGGATTGAACACTTATTGTGACGGACGGGAAACTACGGAACCCTACACTGAGCGTGGCCCGACACGCTCTTAGCCGGTTTTTCTTTCATATTATTCCTCACACACACAATCCATCCACCGTGTCTTTTGTCTTCCTCCATCCATTTATATTTATCACTCTTTTAGTCACAAATTATATGATTCGTGTCTCCTCATCACATGCCTATACCATCACAATCGATTCCTTTTCAACTTTTCTTGTGTAATCGTTGAAAATGCTGTCATAAATTGAACTTGTTTCTCTTTATAAGAAACTTTCACAGAACTTACACCCAATACATCCCCTCAAAACGACTTCTAAACTCTATTTAAATCTCAAAGTAATCAACTGAAGTAAAATTGAAGTTAGCGATATTTTACGGGAATTTCAAAGGTGCAACTTAATTTAAAACTTAGTCAGTATGATTTCAAGAAGAACTTTGCACGGGTCTTACTTGTGAAATTACCTCCATTCCAACTGTTCTTCAAATTTAACTTACTGAGGATCTACCTACTGTGTATTCTGGGGCTCTTAATTAAGTCCCAGTGGATGTTCCCTTAATTAGCTGTCTTCTAGCTCGTGTGGAGTGCAGCAGGTACTATAGATATCTCTATGGTTCTTTAGAAATAAATTAGCATTGTAAGGAAAAGGAGTTTGTAATTAGAAAAGGTTAGACTAGAGCCTACGCTGTACTCCAATACTTGAGTACTGAGTGCTGTGACACAATAACATTGGGAAACGAAAAATTAAAAATAACCATGAAGTTTCTTGCTAGTTTTACACCATAGGGAGCGCCCAACCCGAACCTATGTTGGACCTATCTTTTGACGTTTCATAAATACATGGGGATGTGTGAAATTAAAATATTTTGATTTCAATTTTGAGCCTAGACAGCGGAGGGCGCGAGTCAATCTTAAGAACGAAATTCAAACGAAAGTAATTATGTATTGATTTTAGCTCCACTACATTACGTTCCTAGGTTACGTACGTTCCAACGTTACATATATACGTAACGTTAACACCGCGTGTTCGTCCTTAGGTCTTTAGTTAGCTGGGTACAGTTCGTGCAAGGGCCTCTGTTGTCGCCTGTAATGTGAAACAAAGCAAGTCGACTCTTATTAAAGATGGCGTCTGTTGTGACTGTGACACATTTTCCCTGCCTCTTTGTTTGTTGTGATTAAAGCAGGTATTCAATATAAAGGTTTTATTAAAACGGCATGTTAGGCGCTTTGGCCTAGTAGGTCAGTCACTACTGCTGACTGCTGCGGTCTAGTGTTCGTTTCCGACAACCCGAATGGCGTAGTGGTAGTGAGGCTGCCTTACGTTCTATAGGGTCCTGGGTTCGAATCCCGTGGAGCGAATGTTTGTGTGATGGCATGGACATTAAAATTTGTTTCCGAGTCATGGATGTTTATATGTTATAGTAAGTATGTATTTACAAACAATAAGTATAAATTAATGATGTGATGTATGATGTGGTATGTACCAATTTCTTTATTTGAAAATTGTATATGAATCATAAATAGAGTAAGTTAAGAACTCAGATAGTTGATTGACATTTAATTTAGTGTAAATTAAAGGTCACATAGTGACATTTGTGTCAATCATGCCACTTGCGAGTCACGAAATCACGATAGTTTTGAATGCACGCTCAGTGCATCACGTGTGCAACTAAAACGTGATATAACTGTTTGTATCCTTTTATGTCGTGAATCTGAGGGCGACGAAATATATAAATGTCTGTCTGCGCACCTTAAGCGAAATACATTTTTTTACTAACAGAAACTTGACAAGATAGAACACAAAAGCAAAGTGTAAAAGTGCCTACTGTGAAAAAGTACTATCAGAGATACGAATCCTTACGTAAATACACAATCTGCTAAGACTACTTTATTATGCACATCATCAACAAATCACTTTAAAATGAAACCCTCAAAACTATGCTTTAAAAGCTTCGCAGAACTGGTCATCATCATCATCTTTCTCTTGACCTTATTCCAATTTATTTGTGGTATGCAACATGTCTTCTTCTACCATTCTTCTCTGTTATACTCGTCATCTCAGCTGCACCCTTCTTTCTTGCCTTACCTATCATCTTTCACACAGTCCATTCATCGTTCCTTTGGTCTTCATCTACTATTTTTCCTCTTCTACTTTTAATATTTCGTTTAGGGATGCATCCGATACCGATACCGATATATCGGCGATACTTCGCGTTTGCCGATATATCGGTATCGGCGATATTTTTATGGCAGATTCAACAATACTTTTCAAATTTCGCGCTTTAAAAATGTAATGTGAACGCGCGTGTTGTCCGATCAATTACGTTGCATACGAGGCCAGTTTCCAAATGAGTTCTGTCCCATCTGAGAGACTATTTTCCACAGCAGGTCTTATTCAAACAGACTTGCTAAATCGCCTTTGCCCGCCTTAAGAATACTTTGATTTTAAATAACAATCTTATAAATGTTAATTTTGATTACCAAAAATATTCATTAATTGTGTTTTATTTATTCTACCTTCCTTTTTGAATTCAATAAACGTATCGGTATCGCCGATATTTTTATAAGAGTATCGGTATCGGTATCGTATCGGCCAAAAGGCGTATCGAGGCATCCCTAATTTCGTTTATTTAATAAAATTTCAGTTCAAGCTGCCAAGTAACATAAAAGCTTAGTGAAATAAGTCTGGTACGCAGGAGCCTGAAATAAACAAGTTCAGGGTCGCTCAATGATGTTGTGGCGGAAACGGTGCGGATTTCACGTTGACATCTTATTAAGCTAAATACTGTGGACTCGTAATATATGGCGCCGAAATAAATGGTACGTCTCTATACTCTCTGTACCAAGAATTTCACTAATTAAACTGGACGCGATTAGCATATATAAAGCTGCGTTCAAAAACTGTTAATGTCAAGCCCGCGATGCTGATCCTGTAGTAATAAAACAGTCCCAAATAAAGACAACCAGATCCAGCCTGTCCCTTTGCTGCCGCCAGCGACGCCCTAAGCCGAGGTCCGTACCCCACAGGGGGTGCCCTTAGAGCGCTGTCGCTTAGTTTATAGTCATTTTCGCCCTGGCTGTAGGCCTTAAATTCAAGGCATCCACAGGACTTGCCCGGTTAGGCAGAAGCCAGTCTTCATAGACTGAACTGCGAGATGCTCCACAATTAAAAAAAAAACTGTTAGTGTCAAAAATGCTATGGAAAATAGACACTGATAGTTTTTTAACATTCTGCTCGCATACCATCTTATTGGTGAACTACATACATACACACTACATTTATACATTAGTTTATAAGTGGAAAGTTGTAATTGGCTTTTTTCTACATATTTTACTTTTACTACTCGAATGTATTAGCTGTAACTTTTCTTAAAATTAATAAAATAAATAAAATAAATTTCGAACTGGTAATACTTATTCCGCATTACGCCTGTAATGTTAAAGTCCCATGTAATACCTATGTTCCCAATAGGTGGCGTGCCTAGCCTATTGTCATCAACCAGGCGCAAATCCTGTGACTGCTCCGCAGACCAACGAGGCGGTAAACGTAGATAGGTAGGAGAAATTATCCTCCATGGTACAAAAGCCCTCTTATTAAAATAATTAAAGAAAAATCTAAATTTCATTTAAAATTTAAGACCTATGGAAATCTCTCGGACTATCATTCTTTTGTTATCTTACGTCAACGGGCTAAAGATCTGGAGAAGGAAATGTTTGATGACTATATAGCAAACATTGAATATGCCATTTCTAAGAATCCCAGGGCTTTTTGGCAATATGTTAAATCAAAACAACAAACTAACTGTTACCCATCTGTACTTAAATTTGGTGAAGTGTCGTCTGGTCACGGGGACGAAATTTGCAACATGTTTGGCGACTATTTCTTTTCGAACTTCCAAGAGCGACTTGACGCGAATGAATTCTCAGCCTATGCAGGAATAGATCAGTCTACTGGTCTCGTATCAGACATCTGCTCTATCGATGTGAGGGAGGAGGACGTTTTTCGCTTGCTAATGCTAGTGGATGTTAATAAATCCGCTGGCCCGGATAATATTTCACCAATTTTCATAACCAAATGTGCCAGGTGTCTATCCCGTCCATTAGCAATATTATTGAAACGGTCATTTGACTTAGGAGTGGTACCTGCAATCTGGAAGTCGGCGTATATAACACCGATTCATAAAAAAGGACCTAAGGGTAGCGTTGAAAACTACAGACCGATCTCCAAACTCTGCGTGTTCGCTAAAATTATGGAGAAAATCGTACACGTACAACTTTCTGCTTCACTCAAATTAAGTTTCTCGGAGCACCAGCATGGATTCTTAAAAGGTCGATCCACTACATCTAATCTCGTGGTCTGTAGTGACTATCTTACAGAACATAATATGTCTAAGAGGTCTCAGGTCGATGTTATATACACAGACTACAGTAAATGTTTTGATCGAATAGATCATGCACTTCTAATGCGCAAACTTTTGAAGATTGGTGTGAGGGGTAGCTTGTACAGATGGTTTGTGTCATATGTCGAGAATAGGTGCCAGACTGTAGTCCTCAACGGTTATACCTCAAGAGCGATGTTCATCCCGTCGGGGGTTCCCCAAGGATCCTTATTAGGACCCCTTTTATTTAATATTTTTGTTAATGATATCGCCTCTTGCTTCTTAAACTCCAAAATATTATTGTATGCAGATGATATGAAAATTCTGAGTGATGTTTCAACCATTACTGATGCACACCTACTTCAGGAGGATCTGAACCGGTTCCATGATTACTGCGTCCGAAATAGGTTAGATTTAAACATTTCAAAATGCTATGTATGCACATTTACTCGGAAACCAAACCCTATTATATATGACTACAAATTATTGAATACCTCAATTGCCAGAGTCAACGTTATCAAGGATCTTGGGGTGAGTTTTGACTCGAAGCTTTTGTTTGATGCGCATATTGATAACATAGTCAACAAGGCTTCTAAGGCTTTAGGTTTTATTTTTAGGGTTGTTTCTGAGTTTAAGAATGTCAAAACCATGAAAATTCTATACTGTGCTTTTGTCCGTAGCCATGTCGAATATGCTTCTCAAATTTGGAATTCAAATTACAATGTTTATATTAATCGCCTCGAAGGCATACAAAGGCGATTTTTAAGGTACATTCAATATCGTTCAAATACTTATCTTCCTAACTATACTAGTCGGTGTAAGAAATTTCATATTCTTCCTTTGCAAGAGCGAAGAAAAATTGCAGATCTTGCTTTCCTATTTAGTATAATGAACGGATCTACTGACGTCCCTGAGCTGGTGGCCAAGATTGGACTTCGTGTGCCGTCTGTGTTTCTTAGGAGACCTCATCTCCTTCATGTACCTATAGTAAAAACTAACTACAGGCAAAATGCATATATCTTAAGGGCATGTCGAATGTTCAACATGGTGTGCCGGGATGTTGAGCTTGACTTATTTACAAATAGTGTCAAGAAATTAAAAAAAATGTTAAGTAACTTTTTCTTTGAAGTGTAACTTCATTGTATAATGTATTTTATTTTTGTTTACTCTCTTTATTTGTTTCTTTGTTTAACCATAACGCTGCTTGTACCGTTTTGTAAATTTATACGTTAGTTTATAAGTGGAAAGTTGTAATTGGCTTTTTTCTACATATTTTACTTTTACTACTCGAATGTATTAGCTGTAACTTTTCTTAAAATTAATAAAATAAAAAATAAAATAAAATATACCTACATATAAACCAACCACCACCAACAAAAAAAACAACCAAAACCAAAAAACCACATAACATTGGTTTGAAGACTATACCTGCTAGATGAAAATCCATCACATCACGTAAAATATCATAATTTGTTTATTGAAACAGATCGTATCGTGGCGTACCTCCTTGGTCTAGAGGTTACAATCGCGACCGCTGAGCATGCGGTCCTGGATTCGATTCCTAGCTGAGTCGGGTAAATTCTCATTGGGTTTTTCCATCGTTCATAATGTTAGGAACTTCTCAATAGCAGCCACTGCAATAGGCTCCCCCCTTTCACATGGGACTTAAGGCGACTAGACTCTATTTGTGGTGGTTCAAACTTCGTTTGACATACTGTTAGAGTACATTTCTAATCTAGCTTGCACTACAAAGTGGTTGTTACGTCAGTCACTGCGGGCCGAATAGTGCGAAATGAGTGTATCGATCGATTAACAAAAAATGTATTGATTGGACTAAAAAAACTCAAACACTGTAATGCTTATATATTTTTTGTAGAATTATTTTATTAGTCTGTTTTTTTTTTTGGTTGAAAGAATTTTTTAGAGATAAGTGCGTGATTTTTTTTTCGAGTCAAATTAGTTGTATTATGTTTTCAAAACACTATCAGACTACCATATATCCTGAAGAATATCATATACTTTTCTGGTTTTATTTATTGCAGTGATTAGTCATTTTAAAACTCGCGTTTAGCTCATGTAGTCCTGTAGTACCTGTACCTACATCTCTGCCTAACCCTCAGAGGATTACAAGAGTCATGTTTTGTTATGTGAAACTGATCGTTTTTATCATCCAGAGAAACCTATAACCCCAAATCACTAATCAATACTCAAACTAAAATAATCCAATCCATTACACAACCGCAATAATAATTAACGACATCAAACAGTAAAGATAGATGTAATTTCATCACAAATCCAGTAGCCAGTCATCGATCATTCGCTTCTGAATCCATACTATTAACCGGTTTGAACAATAGGCGACCAGCCGACTAGTTGCGCTATATGGAATGATAAACGCAACTCCATATGAATTAGTGCCGTAGATTTAGAGACGCTAGAAGAGACAGTACTTTCTAATATCTGACCTTTAGTAAGATGTGTTAAGATATGTCATGTCGACGGATGACTTATTCATTTAAAGCTAAAATAGTGGCTCCTATGTCCCCGGGTCGGGAAAACTGTCGTTGTGTTTTTTTTTTTAAATCAGGAATTTCTCAGTAGCAATCCAGGAGTCTGCATTCGCGCCCGATTAATGGCAATAGGCTCTGCCCCTATTACATGAACTTAAACGTAACTGGTGTCATTTGGGTGTACTATTATGTACACCTCTACCTAACCCTTCTGGGAATACAGTCGTGATGTAATGTAATGAAATGTCAAAAACTATTTCATACATTCACACATTCATACAGAGATCACAACACTTAGAACCATAAGTTTCTTATCTATATTGCACACAAAAAAAAACATAACATTAAAATGAATAACTTAAGTACAACGGCGAGCTTAACCCGAAAGTTTGTTTGGCTTATCAACGTGTCTTCTAGTTTTTGTTCAATACACACTTGGACAAAGTTCAAATACATTATTAGGCGACTAGGCATATAGATAAAGCCTCCTTCGATTTATCGGAAAACCCCACATTTGAAACGGCAAATAATCAACACACCACGTTTACTTATTGAACTAAAATATTTGAGCAATGATTTGATCATCAGACAAACTCTTTTAGGCCAATGATATGATATCAAAACTTAGGTAAAAGTTCATAGACAATTTTCTAATACAATCTTCTCATCTGCGGTGGTAGCGGTCCGGGCATGCATAAAAGATGTATTACCAGTACCTTGTATTAGCTTCGTAGAATTAACTTGCAAAATGGTACTACCTTCTGCATACAACCTACTTGCTTTAGATCTCGTAATTTTCTCTTGACAGCAAACTTGGCGGGAAAACTAGGAACCTTCCTACGTTGACGCGTTCGGAATATTATCAAAATGTTACTTCACTGAGGTGTGTTCTGATTAATGTTTGCAGTTTCAAAGGTGTATTGCGAGTTTCAATACTTCTCTGATGTGAGATGCAGGATTTTGGCGTAAATGAGTTTGTGTTCCTGTACTGTGTTGATCTTTGTAAGTTGATTTAAATTCTAAATTTCTGAGTCAAAGAGACGGCAATCTGGATGAAACGGAAGCCAGAAAATCGAGTTAGCAAATCAAATTATGCTTTTGATTATCTGTTGCAGTTCTCACTCACTTATGCAACTATCACCAAGTTAAACTTAGGGTTAAGGGAATCAGATAAAACCAAGAAAGGCCGAAAATTCTTTCTGGACTGATATTTTAAATTATCCATCTGCTGGTATAAAATGAGTGATTAATCCACCCAAAAATCCGACTCAGATTTTTCTAGTCTCAACATTTTGAACAGAAGACAAATTGATCTAAATATTTGGCAACTGGTAGGAATGCGACTCTCGATTCTTGAGGCCACGTGATTAGTGTGAAAGTTGTTTGGACTCACTTAGGCAAAACGGAATAATCGCCATTGGACCTCCCACTCATAAATTACTAAACACAGTCTCTTTTGCGCAATTAATGGCTATAATTTATTATATATTTGTTTGTAATGAGTCTTTTCATGGTCGAATATAATATGAAAAATCTTTATTTGCCTTTACAAATTAATTCGCTTAGGTCTCGGTATGCTTAAAACGTGTCATGTCTAATTTACTTTACGCCAGTCGACGAATGAACCTAAAGAACATGCGCTTAAAACTTCACCTTAATCGATTAACATTCTAACAGCCAGCTAATACACTATTAAGTAATCTGTGCCAATACTTCAAGTTCCTAAAAGAGTAGAAGAAACCTACAAGTAAAGTTAATGATTTATTTATAACGGTCTGTTTACTGCATATCAATTTAAGCTTCGCTCCCATGACATTTAAACTTCGAATCTGGACCAGATTCCGTGCGTAAATATGTAAGCAATTTGACCCGAACGTTAAGAGCGACCGCCACAATTTGTCAACGAGAAACACTGGCAGTATATCACGGAGCTATCAACAGGCTGTCAGTATCCCTTCCAGTGGGTTAATGTATGCTCAGACCATACTCGTCCTACATTCACCCCCCTTCTTCGATCAACTGTCTCGGCTTGACGGCCATTACCTAACCGACCGCTTGCGCGCTCTACAAACTCCACACCACGACACCAACATACAAACGCGCTTAAAAAACTACCAGAACTCTCTTATCACATGGCGTTATGGTTGAGAATTTAATTAAACAAGTGCAAAATTAATTTGGCTTCATCTACTCTACTCGCTGTTTACACTCGCCCGTCGACGTTCGTCATTTAATTAATTCGATATTTGAACGCGGCAAAGTGCTGTCATTTCTTTCGGCCAGTGTTTTTTTTACGTTGTGTTTTTGGTATAGATAACCATCCTTTGCGATGATAAGTAAAATTAAAAAATAATAAAAAAGAAGATTTTTTATACCAATCTTTCTTGTCATTAGTGTAATTATTAGAAATGTGTTTACTTTAAATCTAAATGAGTGTGGTGGTGTTAAGAATGCTGTGATCTAATACTATGTGAATAATAATGTTGGCTGGTCAAGAAGCCAGCATCGAATTGGTGCAAAGGTGGCTTCAGAGACGAGGCAGTGATGACACCGACACAGGTTAATAAAACTAATTGAAATATTATCTATGAATCCTAATTATCGTTATTTTCATCATGAACCAAATTTTTATTTACTTACTTTTTATACTCATAGTTAGGAAATCAGATGGATTGAAATATTCTACAACTTAGTGCGTACCTAATATTCATTTTGAAATATTTCATTTTCAATTTTAAAACTTCTCTAAACGTTTATTGGATTAAACAGACCAGTATATTTAATATATCTATTTGAAACCTAAACTTTGCATCACTAAATATATGTCAATGCCTAATTTTAAAAGTATACCGAATTATTAATAAATTGACTCACAAATATAGTAACGATATGGGCTCGTTTTTTTAAGGAAAATGCTAAAAATAAACATTGTTTTTACCTAATTGTGTAGTCAAAAATTTATGACGCGTTGATATCCTGCAGATGTACGTAAGGTCAATGGAGGCTATTGCAACTATGGGGCTAAAGCAACTAATAGCGATATCTTCCATTCTAATGTTTTTTAAATACAATGCCATCTATGGGCCTGGAGAAAAGTCATAGTTTAATCTATAACAAACAGATGGCGTCAGAGGGATGAATACTGTTTGACCTACAGAGATTTTATGTCAGTCGCCATTTTGAACACGTGTTTGGTGACGAGCGTGTCATCAATTTAAAACAAAAAAAAATACTTTTCGTGCGTTTTAAACACGGTTTTATGCAGAAACGAAGAAAGTGTAAGGGTAAGTACTCTAAACACTTACGTTTTTAATATTATATGTTATATTTCGTAAGATAATGTAGTAGTTACATTAGCCTCGTACTTATCTCTTTGCGGGGTTATTGCAACTAGTTTTTTTGGTTACAATAGCCCCTTCGTGTTTGTATAAAATAAAATAAAGCCAGTGATGTCGAATATCGATAATTGTAAATCGATATACTTACAGCATACTTTAGAAAATTCTCGAACTGAATCCATTCGGGCCTGGGATAAATTGCGTAAATAAATGTTATAATTAGTTTTATTACTATTTCAACTAAGATTCTAATCTATTTTCTTTTCAAGATGTTTCCATCTTTGTATGACAACTGTTGTATGATTAAATACTGTAGTTACATAGGGGGTCCGACATAATGCATTTAGTTCATGACTTCGTGCGTAGGTACTATAACAAACCATACTACTTAAAAACTCTGAACTAATTTGATATTTGACTTGTTTTAGATGGTCCGAAATTATATTAAGAAAAAAGAAAGGAGCTATTCAAAAGAAAAGCTTCTAGAGGCAATATCGGGAGCTCAAAATAAGAAACAATCACAGAAGATATCCTGTAAATGACGGTATATAAGTTTAATATTATTGTACTATTGAAACATTCCAAATGTGATAAATATGTGCCATTGTTTAAATACAAAGTGAAGTTAAACCAAAGTATAGGTTCCTATTATTTTTGTATTTGTCTTTAGAATTAATTACTCTACTTATTTCAGGATCTCTCAAGTATAGCTCTAAGTAAAGACAAACTTAATACCTATTGCAATTAAGAGAAAATGTTACCTTATAGATTTTATATAATTTTAGATTATTTTTTGTTATGTTCTTAGAATTTTTTTATTATGTTTGGAGAAGTATCTAATACATGTCATGATTACAAATAAAAAATAGAAACGAAGCATGGTTTTATATTACTTATGTACCTATCAGTATCGATTGCTTACACATTTTACAATTTTATCGATATTTTTTACGTCAACACAACACTAACTCTATAGAAAATAGTCACATTAGCCCCAAACATTACGAAACTGACTTTTAGTTTGATCTGGACTGTACTGGTTCAACTCTGAGAACATACCTGCGTAAATTTCACACCGGGTGACATGTGCTACGATTATGAGCATATAAGCTACAAAAACCAATGAGTTAGTTTAAATAGTCGCATTTGCCCCAACATGAGGCTAATGTAACTTTTCCTAACCGCATGGATCTTTTACTAAGATTTTAACTAAATCCTATGGCTTTTTGACATTGTATTATATCAAAAGTAATCTCAGATATATGCTTAATTATATAGATTTAATAGATTACCCCATAAAGTCAAATGTTCATTTTTGGTGAAGGTTCAAGTTTCAACAAATTTTTTTTTAGTTACAATAGCCTCCATTGACCTTATCCGACATTTTCAACAAATATGAAGAGTGGAAAAAACGTTTACCGCGTGATTAGGGTGTCTGAAATGGCCACTTTAATCATAATTTAAACATAAGACCTATGAATTCCGGGGTTGCGGGCCTGTTCGAAAGAGATACCGCGGCCCCGGAACATAAAGGGCGAGGAAGGAACATGGATGGGTTCTAGTCAGTAAGAGTCTGACACTCCCTCCCGCTCCGCCCAGAGTGGGAGAAGTCATTTGATGATTTCCCATAAATTGCGTTACAATTTTTAAAATGGTCATCATTTTAAGACCATTTAAACGATTGTAACGCAATTCATTTTGTGTTCCTATTATGATTTTGATAAAGTGGCTGTAGTGGTGGTTTTAGACCCCATTGTACATCAATTCGAATCCTCTACCTAGAAATTTATTAAAATTATTTTATTATCATTATTATTTTGTTTTTTTTTACAAAATCTTAAAAAAGATAAAGTGAAATTACACATTATGTAATACAAAACGCTTGTAATAAACAGACTTCACGAAGCAGTCGACCAAACATTTTGTACATCAAACTAAGTAACCATACGCTATCACGTTTTTCGTCAGGACACAATTTAATGCCCTTTAAATATTATGCTGGGAGGGCATAATATTTAAAGTGCATTGAATTTTGTCCTGGGCGGAGCGGGAGGGAGTGTCAGACTTTTACTGACTAAAACCCATCCACGTTCCTTACTCGCCCTTTATGTTCCGGGGCCACAGTACCTCTTTCGAACAGTCCCGGCAGTGTAGCTTAGCCCTTAGGTTCTTAGCGTGGTGATTATGTCACTACAGGTACATCCATAATCACTCCTGATGATGATGATGATGATAATGATGATTACGGACACCTTCAATGATGATAACCCTGACCGCTATCAGATGATAGTGGACGGTTGCGTGTTGAATATTATTAAACCAATGATTTATGAGCGGTCTTGTTTCGCAGAGTAGGTACAAAAATATCGGAAAGTTATGTTTGTTTACCCTTAAACCCATTAAGGAGTCATTGCACTCGTTATTAAAAACTTTTAGAATTGACTTCGGGGCCAACAACTAAATGAAACAATAGTCTCACACATTCATGTCGTCAAAATGTAGGTAACACTAGGGGGTCTAAAATGACCGCTTTAACAAAATCATAATAGAATAATATTATATGATTCTGCTAAAGTGGCCATTTTAGACCCCCAGATCATTTTTTCTTTTTTTCTTCGCAATTTCATTCGTCCTGTGTTTTAAACACCCAAATCCCGAAATCGCGACGAATCCTAAAATTTGTCATAAGACTACAAGTACTTACCCATTTGGACGTTTAGTGTTCCCAAAAAGTAAGGACTGTACCACGGTATAATTTACTATCATCGGCCAAGGCATTAGATGATCACGTAGCGAGTCAAATTGTATGCAATAAAATGTCGCCGCGCATTTTCTGCTACGGATTTTTCGCCTAAGTTTGGATCAGGCTAATAAAGGCATCACGCCTTTAGTCCACTACTTACATTATCACTACATATAAATTATTATAAAACAAAGTCCTCCACCGCGTCTGTCTGTTCGCGATAAAATCAAAAACTGCTGCACCTTTTTTTTATATTGTTTTCACCAGTGGATAGATGATTCTAGAGAAAGGTTTTAATATATAATTTGTATCATCAGCTAGTATGGTATAATAATGTGTTATTTCTGTTGTCGCAGGCAGTTCGAGCGGATCGCCGGGGGCTCGCGCCGGCCGACGCTCCTCTCTTGCGCTCACGCCGGAGGACGAGCCCCTAGTGGATGTCGCCGTAAGTTGCTCTTCACATAATAGTATACCAGTTACACATACACATCCACTATTACATGCTTGCTCACACATCGTCACACCGGCGTCGTTGCCATGCGACGTCACAACCATAAGTTGTGGACATTAGATCTAGAATACGAGCTTCACACTTGATTCTTGAAGCAAGGTTGAATCCGGATCGGCTGTAGAAAAAACAAACGAAAGCTACCATTACATGTTTCGCAGGGAATCACGCGCGTTTCGTTTGACGAAAGTGGGGTCGCAAATCGTACAAAATAGTCTCCTCACTTTTGATACAAACGTACACAGTCTCATCACTTTTAGTTTTTGATTAATTTGAGCTCAGGGGGTCTAAAATTCCGCTTTAGCAGAATCAATACTAGGATACTAATATGAATCACGTTTAAAATGTTTAAATGGTGAGAGACGCAGTTAATTTGAAGAATTGTCACTTTGCCACCATTTTACTGTAAAAAGATATGTTGATTAACCCTTAAAATGATTCGAGAGATTGCTTAAGTTTTCCTCATATCTCTTCTATGATAATTTCATTCAACAGCATTCCGTTCTTCCTAATTAGGCAAAAATAACCAGTCTTGGAATGTTCGCGTACAAATACGGTAGTCACATGTTAATTCAAAACTGAATAAGTTTGACAGTCAAGCCGTCAAACGGACAGACAAACACTTTCGCTTTTTTCGGCCTATTCACGCATGACCACATTCGTAATGACGATTTAATATACTTAAGCCGATTTTTTTAGACGTCTCGAGTTATTTTATTTTTCTTTTTTATTGTTCCTTATAATTGCTGCGAAACTCATAAACTTTTAAAACAGCATAAAAAATGCTCACAGTTCAATAATTCTTATTTGTAAATTCTATTCTGATTAAATTATAATTATAGCAGATATGATTACCTGCAATGGGTAGGTACCGTACTTTTTTTAGTAAACAGAAAAACCGCCCCTATTCACGTAGGGTAAGTGTTTGCTATCAAATGATATTGACCACGACAGGAATGATTTGACTCTCAAAACAATATCATAACATTGTTTATTTATTATGATTTTAAGACTCCGGTTTCATTTCTGTGTAATATTTCGTTTAATACTATAGTAAAATGGTTACTTTTTTGGTGTAATATGAATAATAAATGCAAACACCAGGTGGGCCCAAAAAAAATGTCTCCTTTACATTCTTATGGTACAACATATTTTTGAATAACAAAAATATATCTACCTACGTATTTTGAAATTTTTACGATTCATGACAGTGTAAATTGGCTGTAAAGGAGTTCACAAAAACTATTACTGATAATGTTATATCACGAACCACGTAGACGTACCTATTACATTCACTAATGTGTTAATAAACCGTTTCTAGCCTCTATTAACATAAATATGAACTGCAAGCTTAGAAACAATGAAAACATTGTTCAGTGAGTTATGTAAATGTTCTTAAGGTTCAACTAATTTGATGTCGTTAACACTTAACCTCAGGATTGTTAACTATTCAAGACATGTAGCAAATTAATTCTTGCTGGGCAACTTTGACCTTTCGTGGTGCAAAGTATTTATATTGCTATGACGTTTTATGTTGCTTTATGAATATGTTTTGCTGAAGTTTTTCTTTAGTTTTAGGCGATAACTTACTAGTAGAAGAATTGAGGATACTCGTATTGTGTTCAATATTTTTAAAAGTACCTTTTTCAGGTAGGTATATGTACCTACTCGTACATAATTCGAAATATATTTTTTTGAGAATGACAATCCTGTTTTACATTTGGAACAATGTTACTGAAGAAATCTGAGCTGAGACTATTTTCGTATTTTTTAAACGTTGCCCCGCTCTAGGTGTTTCTCCTGTATCCTGTGTGCGTTTACAAACATTTAAACTCAAGCACACAAACAGCCAGACCCGAACAACAACCAGTACGGAACGCGTACACCTAAACCGATTTTGTCGGCCGATGGCGACAGAACTACCCGGACGAATAAAGATCTTACGGCTCGGATACACCGAATCCGTCATCGGCCGAAGTATGCTCGGGCGTCATCGGCCGAGCTAGGCCGATCAAATCAAACGTAAGTAAATGAAAGAGAGTGCATACACTGCTACTACCGACGTCGTCCGATGACGCCCGAAAACGGACGATCAACGACTTCATAAGTTCCACCGACAACGGCCGTTATCGTCTGCAGTGTATTCTGTTGAACGTCCGAGTTACTCGTCCGTGTAGTTCTGTCCGCCATCGGCCGACAAAATCGGTTTTAGTGTACGCTTACCGTTAGCCCACATAAACGACTCCGCTCCCACCCTTCAAAAAGCGGGCTTACCACCAGCAATGTCAAAATAAAGTATATCTAGAGAGCAATACATAAAGCCCATATTTGAATCAATGAGATATAACATCATTGATTTGAATTATATTTTTTTTTGCCGGGTGGGAGACTTTTACTCGGATGTGTTGCCGGTATTTTGTAGTTGACCGTGTTAAGTGTTGCTTGACAGAGTTTTTTTTTGTCTGGAACATCTATATCCATTTCCGATGCAACTTCATCCCACAACCGTTTCGAAACATCTCGTTTATTGTAATTTAATTGGCCGTCCGAGAAAACTTCGGCCGATGATGGATTAATTTTTCCGTGCTGGAAACCTTAGCGTAGCAGGCATTTGCTCAGCCACTGCGCCAACCGCTCAGCCAGTATTCATTCAATGAATGTCGAATATAAATCCAAATACCACATTTTCAAAAGGGGGAAACCACGGCATAATAGTCCGTGTTGCCAATTCAAAAGTCCCTAACAATTTCAAGCAATTAAAAAACACCCATTAATAAAAAAGTTCAATTCCTTTTCGTCTTATTAACGAACTTCTTAATTTGCAATAACATATTCAAAAGACTGAATTGCTGATTGAATTCTGGCGCCGAACCAATCAGAAGGGTCAAGGTTCATATCCGCATGAGGCAGAACGCCTCACTTAAGAATTAAAGATGGCGTCGCAAGATTCAGTCCATTTGTAGAGATTGATGATGATATGATCTTTTTTATGAGGCGTTGATTGGTGCAAAAAGGCTTTTTAATTCAAAAGAATGAAGGAGTTATGTAGGTCGGTTTGTATTTATGTAAATTGTTGAGGTGAGCTGGGTTTGCTTTTAACTGGACTCATTCCAAAGCGTTTCCTTTAATTTTACGACTTCAACCGAAGAATGTCACTTCACAGTTGACAAGCTCTCTTCGACTTGAGGACGTCTTAAGAGCTTTTGGTAAAGTTCATTTATATAAAAATAAAATAGCGAAAAAAATTGAATTCACACAAGTAAGAAAATCTAGAAAACAAGCACAGTGAACATTAGTTCAGAGAACAATTCAGTGAAAGTAGGCGTAGGCCTCGTGGAACTCAGCACAGAGCATGTATCTTGGAAGAATTAATAATGCAGGTGAACATAAACTACGACATCATAAGTATAAACAACCTGTAATATTCCCACTGCTGGGACACTCACACAGGCCTCCTTCTTATGAGAGCTGGCGGGAGTGGGATTATCCACCACATAGACCTCGTGCGGATTAGCCGATGTAACATGTCTATGAATTTTTAACCGACTTCTAAAAAAGGAGGAGGTTCTCAATTCGGATGTTTCTATTTTTTTTTTTTTTTTTTTTATGTTTGTTCGGGCATAACTCCGTCGCTTGCCAACCGATTTGGAAAATTCTTTTTTTGTTGGAAAGGGTATTCTGTCCAAATGGTCCCATAGCCACCAAATCAGGATCTGATGATGGAATCTTGGCGAAATCGAGGGAACTCTTAAAATTTTATATGAAAACGTGTTGCGATTTTGGTATTTTCTACAACAAGTGAAGCATTTGCGTTTGATAAGAACCATTCTACCATCAGATCTAATGATAAAGCCAAGAGTCACGGAACTCCATAATGAGACAATGTACCATAGTCGTGTTTGGGCTTGTTGTAATTGTAACGGTATGCACTTTCCATGTATCAAGCACATGTGAACCACTAAAAAGTTGAAAATAAAAACTTTTTTGCAAAAAATAAAACCGACTTCAAAAAAAAAACAAAAAAGTGAAAAATAACTTTAGCTTCTGAAGTCGGTGACAAAAAAACTAAAGCAATCAAACAAAGGTCACCGACTTCAGAAGCTAAAGTTATTTTTCACTTTTTTGTTTTTTTTTTGAAGTCGGTTTTATTTTTGATGCTAGGATACGCTTTCTATCACGATGTTTTCCATCATCGCTTTGGGAGCAGTGGTGATGAAATTAAAACTATGAAATTGTAAAAGGAAGAATAAAACGTGTTGCGCAGATCGTAAGTAATTAAGAACATTAGACAAAATGGCAAAAAAATCACGTTTGTTGTATGGGAGGCCCCTTAAATATTTCATCATAATCATCATCATTTCAGCCGAAAGACGTCCGCTGCTGGTCATAGGCCTCCCTCAAGTGTCACCACATTGGCCGATCCCGTGCGACTCGCATCCAACGGATTCCCGTAACCTTCACCAGGTCATCGGTTCACCTAGTGGGTGGTCTTCCAACGTTTCGTCTTCCAGTTTGCGGTCGCCACTCCAGAACTTTTCGGCCCCATCGGCCATCCATTCTGCGAGCAATGATGTGACCTGCCCACTGCTACTTAAGTTTGGCAATTCTTCGGGCTACGTCGGTGACCTTGGTTCTCTTGCGGATGTCTTCATTTCGATTCGATCACGCAAGTAAACTCCGAGTGGCTTAGGGGAGAAATCTTACATTTATTCTATTTCTAGTAATTTTGTTGTTATAGCGGCAAGAAATAGGTGAAAATTTCAACTGCTTGGCTATCACGGTTCATGAGATATAGCCTGGTGAGGGACAGATAGATGTACAGACGGACAGTGAAGTCTTAGTAACAGGGTCTCTTTTTTTACCCTTTCGATACCCTTAAAACATTAATCCACTAAGAAGTTTTGTAATTATACAACATTATTTTTTGTTTATACTAAACCCGAAAAGGGGTCATTGTACTCATCATTTTGAACAACTTTTTCTATGGGACGAACCTTGAAATCACGAAAAAAAAAACGGCTGTTCCCTACATTTTGACGAGTTATGCGAACATAAATGTAGGGAACAGCTGATTTTTTTTCGCGATTTCACGGTTCGTCCCATAGAAAAAGTTGTTCAAAATGATGAGTGCAATGACCCCTTTTCGGGTTTAGTGTAAACAAAAAATAACCCTGTATAGGTACAGGATGTAAACCACCTCATCACAAAGCCGTGAACCAAGCATTCTGTACATCAAACTAAGTAACTTTACGCAAAAAATATTGCTGGGAAACAACTTTTTTTTTTGAGGTTATAAATCATGTTTTGTGGTAGAACTCAATGTAACGCACTAAAAACATTGTGCTGATGGATGGATTGAATAGTACAGAGGTCGTGGAAGTGTTAAAATCTTACAAAACCAAATAAACTTGTCAAAAAGTTGTAACTTTGACCCCCCATATCTCCGTAACTAGATGGTTCCCAGGTATGGTGTAGAACAAAAAAGTTATCGCAATGATGGGTGAACAAGTGCCTTTCGGCTTCGTGAAGAGGTGTTTTACACCCTATACATATAGTTGTAGTTGTAGTATGTATATAATAATTATACTTGAATTGAAATCATAAAATGTTAACAAAGAAGTGAATTATAATATTGTGCTTGAATTAAAAGACATCACAGTACTAATTATACGTTATATTGTGAGCAGTATGTTCGTTTGACAATCTTTTGAGAGTTTTCAATCTCTCTAGATAGATTACAATCTAACGGGTATCCCAATTTTACTGTGACATTTACGCTTTTCGGTAGTCACTCCAATATACATATATTTTCGGTTTTTCTTTTATTATTGTTACTTTTATCATCGTCAAATTAATTTTCCAAAGCCAGGTCACTGAACTGGCTACTAATGCCTGACACAAAATTGACCGACGTCATTTCACTATCTCTATTATAGGTATGCTGTCAATTACTAATTTCAATGCGATGATAGAATTCACAGAAATATTAGTTGAATTTGCACTTTCAATTTGTAAACTGATAGTGTTTGATATGCAATTATTTTATAATGATGAGTTTAGCAGACAATGCTGAATAGACGGATTGGAATAAAATTGAATTATTTTTGCGTTTCCATTAATTCAATAAGCTGTTGATATAGTGGTTTTAATGTGTTCCCAATTATTTTGTACCCATCGTTTTTTTTGTAATACGTAGCTTAAAGTATTCACAATATAAAATCAATGTTGTATCCTTGACCAACTGAGGATTGAAGTACTGCCATATAAATTATTTAATCTACATTTTCAAATAACTTATTAAACGTAATCAGTGCGAGTATAATCGATAAGTGTTATCATATTGAATACAATGATTCTTAGTGTTTTAGTTTGATATAAAACGCCGTGTGAATAAGTCACGGGGGACCGAAAAATCGAACTTAATCCACGTGCGAATTCAATAACTAGTGATGTAACTGTGAAAATGTTTTGTGATTCAAGTGATACTTTTTTAAGTGTGTTACATAAGTGAAAACGCGTTAATGGTCTTAAGTGAATACGTCTGTTGAATTAACGAACATAAAATCAAGGTGTGAACGCAATCGTTGACAGTTGGCACTGCTTGAAGAGCATTTTAATGTCGATGTGTCGATAAATGTATTGAGTAACAGTCTTTACTGTAAATCAAGCAATATGTAACGACTTCGAAATCAACTATTAATACATCATTATCAAGCAGTAAGAACTATTTGTTATCTACATAATCAGTAGTGTTTAGATTGGCATTGATTTTGATATGATAGGAGAGATTAACAAGCGTTAGTAAATTCATTATGTGAACTATTATAGTGTAAGAGATTCTGTTTATCCTAGTGACGAAAAGAAGAAACAGTAAAGATGGATAAGGCTAATGTAGTAGTAGAAAATCAACCGGTGGTGGATCCAAAGAAGAATTTGGGTTGCTGGGCTAGATTCAAGAGCTTGTTCGATGACAGAGGTTTCGATTTAGAGTATGAATATGGACCACGAACTCCAAGGCCGATCAGTTTACTTGGCGAAGACCAAGATGCAGAAGGCTATAGAAGAATATCTGAAAGAAAACAGTCTGTCACAAGGGTTAGCAAAAAGGTTCAAATCAATAACAATTCGTCTAATAATACTAACGTAGATATCGGTGGTACGGTTAATTTTTATGAACAATTCACTACTATACATGATGATGAAGAGACGAAGGAAGAACCTGATCTTTTTAGGAAATCTGTCCGACATCGAGTGTCCATCAGACCTAGTGCCATTCTAACTAATATAATGGAAGAACCAGACGACGAAATTGAAGTGGTAAGTGAAAATTACTGTTTGCCTTAGCCCGCTTCATTCCACTCATGGACAAAAGCCATGACTACCACTGGTCGTTGGTTTTGTCTAGCTCATCACGCCATTTTCTACAAAGTCTGTGTTCTGATTGCCCCACAGCTCAAAGAGCACATGGCAGACGTAGCCAGCCAGATTTATCTGTCTTTTGAGGAAATTCAAATTTAAAAATGCATAGCAACGTTTGTAGTTGTTTACAATAAACACATTTATGATTGAGTTTTCATTGGAAATTATGCTTCACGGAAATTCGATCTTGGAATCCTAATCTTATCAAAGAATAACAAATGGTATCAAATTAAGCATTGCAAAAAATACGACTAAATTGCTTTCCTGTTTCTAATAATTATTTTGATACAAAGAAGAAGTAGCCATTTTTAATCGCGAAGTTCGGTTACTAACTTGAATAAGTGAAACGTAAAACTAGTTTTTTTTTAAGTCTTAATGAGAGACCAAATGAAACTAGTTTTCGATTTATTATCTGTGCGTTGGTGACAGATTAACCTGTCAGTGCGAGCATCGTTAGATTGGAATTAATCTGATGGGTTAGTAAACGCCTCTGGCAACACTGTCGGACGACGAAACATGACTTTCTCTATAATTGGATTGCGATCTGATTTGACAGGATGTGGAGCAATTACGCGGCCATTGTGCGTTGATTGTGATTAAGAGATCTGGGAGATATTTGGAATATGGTTTCTCAACCTCATTCATCATCTGCCTCGCCTTTCCTAGCCTAAATAATTATGTAAATTTATGAAAAAGTACTATTTTCTGGTGATCTTTTTTGTCATCGAGCAGGCAGTTAACATAGCTACCATTTTAAATATTAAAAAAAAAATTAAGAGCTTTTGGGAAGCTTTTTTATACGTGTCTATGTACTGGGCCATCCATACTGAATCTCGTGTACAAAAACAAACAATTAAACTTAAGTAAACACTTAAGCCAGTCGCGTGATGCCTGTTGAAAAACCTCCGTTGATTGACTTAAAATAAACAAACACTCATGGTTGTGCCAACAGTCAACTTGGAGAAGACCAATTTTAAGTGATTATCAAGTGGTAATAGATAAGTAGAATAGGTATCTACCTAATTTAGAATATGAGTTAGTTTCTGATAGGAATAGGTACGTAGATAATCTGTTTGTGTTTTGTTTTTTTTAGCAGATTTTGATCGAACAAAAAACACGGAACTCGCGTGACCGTCACGTACGCTTTTCCTAGATTCTTTCTTTTGTTTATTTTGTTTTTTTCTTTCTTTTCTTTCATTTCTTTCTGTTCTTGCTTTTCTTTCTTTTCTTTCTTTTCTTTCTTTTCTTTCTTTTCTTTCTTTTCTTTCTTTTCTTTCTTTTCTTTCTTTTCTTTCTTTTCTTTCTTTTCTTTCTTTTCTTTCAGGCAGTTCACTCTCAACTCTCTACCCTCTACTCTTTTCGTTGTGGTCCATCGTTCCGAAGAATCATCAGGCTTTAAAAAAAACAATGTTGCTGTTCATTTTTAAGCAAAATCTTTACGTTATTTTTACGTCGTTGGTTGAACTTTAAGCCGTAATTGCTGTCTCTGTGCTAGCTCGAAACTTCGAACGTGACACATCCTAAAAAGCAGTAACAAAATATACTACCCTTTCAAAACATATTTAATCTTTAGTTCAACCCTTATGGAAATCAGGACCAGTACTTTTAAGCAATGTGGATTCAGGCATTCGGCCTAACATATACTTAGATCGTCCTTGAGTGATCGTCCTACATTACCATACTCTAAAAATAATATCTTCTTATTCCCCAGTACTTTTCTACTTCTATTCTTTATTTTTATTTTTTTTATTTTATTTTATTTTGGCAACAAACAGTCATGTATTTACAAACAATAATATTAGAAATTGGTTCTTTACAACAGACCTATAGTGCCGACAATGTGTCTTAAAATGTATACAATAAACTCCTGACAAGGAAAAACGTGCAAGAAATACATTTATATTTTTTTTTTGTATGAGAACTGAAATGTTCAATGCAGCCTAATTCACAAAGCAAATCGAAGAATTTACTTTGTAAATCAAGCTGCATTGAAAATTAGTACCTTCGTAGATAAAGTAAATTTGAGTTTAAATTATTGATAGGTATATCTACTTTTAAGTTTTTGTTTAAGGCTATTAAGAGAATTGTTAAAAAGATCTATGTCTGTAAATTCTCTATTATAATTGTTAGTGGAACGGTATATAAATGAATTACGAGTGTTATGTATTCTATTGTTCTCATCAACAACATGGTTTATTTATATGCGCTGATTAAGTTTAAAAATGATTATCTACTCTTCACTACATATTATAAAACATACTCTCCCGCCGCGTCTGTCTGTCCCTATGTATGCTTTAAAACTACGCAACGGATTTTGATGCGGGTTTTTTTAATACCTAGATAGAGTGATTCAAGAGGAAGGTTTTAGTATATAATTTAGGCTAGTTTAACATAAGACTGCCTCGTTGGTAGAGTGTCGCAAGCGTAACTTCTGAGCATGAGGTCCTGAGTTCGATTCTCGGGTCGTGCAAAGTGTTATTGGGGTTTTCCATCTGGAATCTCGGTTCTTGGCAATAGGCGCCTATGATCACCGGGGGGTAGGGCAGAGGGGTACCAAATAATACACACTTATTGTCTTTTTTAAACTTTCACGATCCGAACTCATTATAAAACATGAAAACGGGTTTGATTTCTGGGTCAGGTTATTAGATTTTGCCATCAGGAATTTCTCAGGCCCAGCCACGGAGTTTGGATTTGGGCCCAGTTGATAGCAGTAGGCTCACCCCCCCTTAAGTGGAACTTAAGGGGGGGTGAGCCAATAACTGTTTTACAAAAACATATGAAAACGGGTACTTATAGCGAATTTACCCTTAATTTAAGCCCGACGTTTCGATCGGATTGCACCAGCCGTGTTCGCGGGGAGACTGAAGCGTGTGTGTGTGTATTTTTGTTTTTTGTTTTTGATACTCTCTTCCGCTTGGAATCCAGTGATCACTAAATGAAATCGCCTCAATATACGGACACTGTTAGAGTATTGTGCTGTCGTAGTGTAAACCGGCCCTAATTAACATTTATGAAGATCAAGTGAGGGTAGTTGAATAAACGCCTTCACTTTGCTGTCACGGTACCTGCATTACTTCAGTCTCCCCGCGACCACGGCTGGTGCAATCCTGTCGAAACACGTCGGGCTTAAATGAAAGGTGAATTCGCGATAAATACCCGTTTCATGTTTTTGTAAAACAGTTATGTTTTTAAGTCCCACTTAAAAAGGGGGTGAGCCTACTGCTATCAACTGGGCCCAAATCCAAACTCCGTGGCTGTGCCTGAGAAATTTCTGATGGCAAAATACAATAACTTGACCCAGGAATCAAACTCAAGACCCTCCTGCTCAGAAGTAGCACTGCAACCACTCGATCAACAATTTTCCTGTCAGTAAAATAAACCTAAAAGGCTTCGAGGCCTATGATCGACAGTAATTCACCTGTCCATGGTCCAAAAGCGAATATTCAATTATAGTCGTTACAATAGGCTCGAACAATACTGAGCCTTGGCGGGCGGACAATGGTGGATAATGGCCGACCATGGGCCACAATGGCAGCTGTGGGGATGCCTATTCACCGAGTATCCCTGATGTGACGGTTTTCGATCAGGTAACTTTTGTGTAGAACTAGCACAAGTTTTAATTTAGGAACGTCCTTTAGATTAGAATACGAAGTTCTATAAGTTCAGAAGCGGATAATTTGATTAAGGTAAAGTTGTTAGCGCATCAATCTCATTCGATTTTGAACTTAACTAACATTTTATGGTTTGAAATCGTTTGAAGGAAGACCTTTTGTGGTAGCTCGAGCTGGCTGTACAGCCTTATCCTTTCTTTTTAATTCAAAATGATCAAAAGCTTAAACTTTAATTTCGGCTAATGATTAAATTAATTATTAATAAAGTTTGTCTCAAAGATTCAGTTTGTAAATTTGTCGACCTGGCTGGAGGCATAACACTCAAAGCACCCACAAGAAAGTCCGGTTAAGCAAACGACAACCCCTCTTCTCCTTCCCATCTCCTCGGTTGAACTGCTAGATACCGTTTCGAAAAAAGGAGAAAAACTCGAATATTCACTTGTAAACCAACACAATTTCGGTTAATCCTAATCTGACAGCCCTTATAATAATAGACAGAAAATATTAAAAGAGCAAAATTCAAAATATTTACGTTGTCTAGACATTATATTATACGCAATATATGTTCTTTTTATCACAACATGATTAGATGAAACATTATTTTTATGTCTTATCTATTTTAAGAACCATTTGTTGACTATACTCACTTTGATATATATTTATCGAACCTGTTAATCGTTCGTCCTCTGTTTCCAAAACAGGCAAACCTTTGACTATACCTTCAGGGATAACACGCGTGATGTTATAATATAAACACACCTTATCGTTTGTAGAGTATGTATCCCACAACATTTTCTGAAACACAATCACTACATATTATAAAACAAAGTCCTCCGCCGCGTCTGTCAGTCTGTTCGCGAAAAATTAAAAAACTGCTGCACGGATTTCCATGCTGTTTTCAGTAATGGATAGAGTGGTTCTCGACGAAGGTTTTAACATAAAATTTGTACGCGGGTAAAGCTGCGAGCATCAGTTGGTTGCTTATAATCAGCACCTTTGTTTCCAGAAAATTGTAAAAAGAATGACATTGAAACTTGCACATTTTTTTATTAAAATAAATTTTCCACGAAATTCACTAACATGAAATACAAAGGAACTAGGAATAAGGTGGGATTCCTAAGAGCCTGAGGCTAGTTCGCCCTACTGACCCCATTTTATTCATGATGATCAGAATCTGACAAATATAATTGCAAATTTACGGGTTGATGTATGATGATGATCATCATATCAATATATAGAAGACCTTGCATCAATTGGCATAATTTGTTTTTCAAATTCAAATTGATTTATTGTGTATTAAGGCTGATGAAGATGTTTGTACAATGACAACTTTGGTTGAATATGTTGTGTGTTCATTGTTCATTGTACATTTGGCATTTTGGTGTGATTGTGAAAACTTGTAGTTCTCAAGAACCCCATTTTTTTTTTCAAATTGGACAAGCCCTCCACACTATTCCCAAACCACTATAACTCCTGAAAGCCATAATCAACAGTGGCGACCACCAGTAAAGCGCCGATACAATAAATTTCGACAAAGTCTCAGAGAATGAATTTAACTGTCTTGGATCCCGCAACGATATTAATCCGAAAGTATAGCAGAGGAAAGTAGGAAAAAATTACAAAAAAGATCCCGCCCGCAAGCACCTGAGATCACTAAAAGGGATATTCATGCGTTTATTTATTTACTAGCGGACGTCATGCGGTTTCACTTGCGTAGTTCCCGATCCCGTTGTGGTACGGCGATAAAATATAGCCTATGTTACTCGCTCGTAATGTGGCTATCCATTGCTGAAAGATTTTTTCAAATCGGTCACAATCCTCACACATGTCACAATCCTATGAAAATGACACTGGCAGTCCAATGCATTAAATATTTTCATATTCATATTCATTTATTTGCAATCCACAAGGTAAAAACATGGTGTTAACAAAAGGCTCAGAGCTAAAAACCGTTGTAGACCCTGTCAGGGCACAGCAATATCTAATTCTTTCATGCTAAAAATTAAAATATACATGAAAACGAATAATTAGATAAACAAAACAAGAAAAACAAAGAAATATAAATGTCAAAATACTTAAAGTTAAAATGTCAGTCGTACACAGTAAGGCGATTAACACACGGCACCGCGCACCGCCGCGGTTGGCGGTGAAGCGGAACTCATGTCGCATTGATCTCTATTAAATCCGTCGATGCCTAACACACGTACACCGCCTGACCGCGCGTTCGAGCGGTGCTCTCGCCGCCACCGCCCCTCCGCGCTGACGACCGCGCGGTAAGGCGGCGCCTCACACACGGGGCGCCGCATAACCGCGCGGATCACAGTGGGTGCAGGACGTGTTGCAATTTAAAAATTGATCTGCTTATGTCCTGTTCTGCTTAAAAATGGATGAACCCAATATCTTATTTTTTTTCTTTCTACGCCATAAAAGCCAGATTACTGCCACCACTTCAGCGTTCATTGTTGCCAGTGTCTGTGATCAAACTGGTCAAAACCGTGGTAAATCCATCCGCGCGGACAGGCGCGTAAACCGCCTTACCGCACGGGGCACCGCTATGAAATCCGCTTTACCGCAACCGCCCTCCGCGGTGGTGCGCGGTGCCGTGTGTTAATCGCCTAACACATTTAAAATTAAATTATGCATGAAAAAACAAAATCATTTTTTAAAACTCACAAGACAATAACATACAGTTAACAAACATATATTTATATTATTTAGTAGGCAGGTAGCTATTTCCTTTGGTTTAATTAAATAGTCTTGGCGATAAATTTGTACCTATTTAATTATTTATATATTTAATTAAAATGTCAAATCAAATCATTCAAGTATTCGTTCAAATTATTTTAATTGTAGTTTTTTAATATAAATAATTTTAATTTATTAATAAAGATGTTGTATTTATTTATATTTTTTATTCCTCTAATTATTTTTAACCGCAAACCTCTTTTACGATTTGTCGTACCTTGTTATGCGTTCGTTTACCACAAAAAACATGGGAGGCAGTCTTTTGGGGACTGCCGATACAAGTGAAAACTAGGTAATCTATATCTGCTACGGGTTGTGCCTCGCGCACGAATAAGTGGTGCTACGCCGTAGCGGATCGGCTACGAGTGCTACGAAGCATTAGGTGACGGTCACGCGAGATCCATGATTTTTGTTCACTCAAAAAGTGCTCAACGCGCCTAAAGAAGCTTTCACTTCAAAAACCATAAACGACTTGATGTCTGACTGACATAGAGACCAAGAAAGTGAGGGAGAAATAAAAATAGAAACATTTAAATACGTTATAATTTTTTTAAAGTGAATGTTTGCCAGAGCCAATGCCGTTAGACTTACAATCTAATATCTACATCTAAAAGTAAATTAGAAACGTCATAGATAGCTAGTTACTTGATCTAATCTCAGATTAACAACCAACCAAAAAAACATGTATCGACATTGAAACGAACGTCTCTTTAAAATGTTTTTACGCTACTGGGACTAATTTACGATATCTTGATATAATTACCTATTATATTAAATTCCCTTCATTGCGTATCAGTCAGCTGTATAGTACTATAACCGCCGCATTGTCAAACGACACGTAACGTTTGTGGATGTACAGACGCCAGCATTGGTCAACAGGTCCAGTTGACTAATTAAAAAATGCACTAACTCGAGTGGACCCGCCTGTGTGGAATCAATTTACTAAAAAGCTTTACAATCTATCAAATTTCTTTAATAGATTTTCAACTTTATCGCGAAAACATTGGGATCAAGATTGATTGACAGTTTCGGGTAGCTTGTTGTGTTGGCGTTTGTTCTTAAAGACATTCTTCCATAATATTTTCTACCGCTAAAATATCCTACTCCTATATCGACTGCGACCCGTTCTTAAAATATGAGTGTTATTTGAGAATTCGGCCGTAAGTAATTCAGAGATCACTTAGATATGATAAGCAACAAGTAGACATTAACTGGGGTGATAAGATTATCTTATCTCTTTCGCTTATATGTTTTATATCTTGATTATTTTACTTACGGATTATCTGTCATTTCTTGATATAGAAATAGCCTGAAAAAACGTCTAATTGGCAAACTGCACTCAACAATATAACTCCTCATAATCAAACTCAAATCATTTATTTAAATTAAACCACCATGGCGCTTTTATAGGTCAATAAAAAATAACAAAAAACAACAAACAACAGCGAAGCTACAGTCACATAATGACTTGAGAAAGTACTGTAGTTGCACATTCCAAAGCATAGATCTCTTTGGAGAAGAATGGGCAAGTAACTCTATCCAACTCACGTTTGAGAATTTTAGAATCCTACTTAATATTATAAATGCGAAAGTTTAGGGGTGTTTGTTACTCTTTTGCGCAAAAACTACTGAACGGATTTGTAAAAATTTGCATTTTTATCCTGGTATCATGATCCCGTCGCACAATTATATCAAACCAACCAATCAATCAATCAAATTAATTATTTTATTTTTGACAACTAAGAGACCCATAAATTGTTATAACAGTTTTGCACTTAAGGGGCCTATGTTCTGCCGTGGCTGCGGGCCTATTCGAAAGAGATACCGCGGCCCCGGAACATAAAGGGCGAGGAAGGAACATGGATGGGTTTTAGTCAGTAAAAGTCTGATACTCCCTCCCGCTCCGCCTAGAGTGGGAGAAGTCATTTGATGATATCTCATCCGAAAAAAAATGGGGCCTATTGTTCCCAAATAAATATTTTGAAAGGACAATGATATAAAGACGAGATATGAGGAATATAAAATTTCTATATAAGATTTATTTTTCTCATAACTTTTGTTTAAATCAGTGTACATTCAAAATAAATACACACTACCTTAACAATATGTATATTTGATTTACAAATTATTTTGGTATTATAATATGTTATTTAAATCTGTTTAGCTTTTGATAGATTGTCTCATGTTTTATAATTAGGTATTGTAGTCGAAGGCCAAGCATCAAAACATCTTTAAAAACAAAAGCAATACAAAAGCACGGATTAATCAAATAAAAGCATGTGCTAATTTGTGATAATTATTTTATCGTTAATTCTAAATCTTCATTGAAGGTGTTGTAAATTACTTCACAGATTTAAATAGATTATCGCTTATTATTGTTGTATTACTTCCTGACTTATGACGACGAAGATAATTACGGAAGAATGGATTTGAAATCAACTATCGCATGTGGAAGAGATTATAACGCTAATTTGTTTTCTTCTGTCTGGTGCATTATTTAAGTCATCATCAGCCTATAAAATTCCCACTGCTGGGACACGGCCTCCTCTCAATGAGAGGGAATGGGCTATAATCTACCACGCGGGCCCAGTGCGGATTGGTAGATGTCACATGTCTTCGAACTTTTTGGTTCTAGGACATGCCGGTTTCCTCACGATGTTTTCCTTCACCGTTTTGAGAGCAGCGGTGATGAAATAAATTACACAAAGTAATGCGCCAGTCTGGGTTCGAACCCACGACTTACTGTGTGTATTATTTAAGTATCTAGTGAAAACCACCAAGATTTACGAGAGATCGAACCAAGACCGATGTCGGG
Organism: Xestia c-nigrum; assembly: GCA_916618015.1. Lineage (NCBI taxonomy): Eukaryota > Metazoa > Arthropoda > Insecta > Lepidoptera > Noctuidae > Xestia > Xestia c-nigrum. The sequence continues at coordinate 8,308,430 of OU745259.1, read as the reverse complement.
AATACGCTGAATGCGAGTCCCATGGGATCAGACATGTGGCGACACTTGGGGGAGACCTAGTCCAGCAGAGGACTTCTTTCGGCTGAAATGATGATGATGAATCTTCTTTCTTTATCGTGTTGTTGCCTAACCTGGTGTCAGAGTTTTGCCGCCCATGGGCTTCTGACTTGGCTTACGAGAAATGTCTCTCAGGCATGCTGGTTTCCTCACGATGTTTTCCTTCACTGAAGCAAGTAATAATTATAGGTACAATACGCGAATGAATCCGAGAAATCAAAGGTGAGTGCCTTGGGTTCAAACTCGAAACGAGACTGGGCAAAGCAAATACGGCAGTCACACCTATCACTGCTATATTATGATGATGGTGATGAACCAAGAAAGGCCATTTAATTCGTGTATTTTATATCATTACAACTTCTTTCTTAAAACAGTGAAGGAAAACATTGTAAGGAAACCGGTATGTGCTTGAACCGAAGATTCAAAACAAAGGAACCTTCACCAACTGATAATGAGCCTGCGAGTTCTCTTTCACATATAAGATTTGACTCCCCAGTGGACATTATGAGCTATAATGTCAACTGCTTGACTGATTACGGCATGTCTGTGCTACGGTGCATTACTACACTAAAAATAGAATCAAAACTTTAACCAATAGTTTAAAATCCATTTCAATAACATACAGAATAATGAAATTATATTAGTCTACTCCTAAGTGATTTATGACACATACATCTGCATTATTTTATGCGAAATATCGTCAAAATTATAATTTTCGATTTATCAATGAAGCCCATTCATGTAAAACTGAATAATGTACCACATTATTAAATTCTAAATCTACCAATTGATTTCTATTTCATCACCACTATCATCACGCCTAGCTTAGTTCATCATTCATCATCTCCTCCTCTCTTTGTGCCCCAAAAAGAAAAATCGAAAAAGTCGTATGGAAAATAAAAACACAATTTTACTAAAATGTTAACAAATGTTCATCAAGGCTGGCTGGGGCTAAATAAATACTGCACGGCTCAGCCAACAGAAATAAAAATGGATGCAAATTTGTTTCGATTAGGTTGAGAGATGGGATACTTTTATCCTGGCTGCAATGTTAACACCGTAGAATAATTTTATCCACAAAACATTAAAGGCGTCATCAGAAATGCTAATCATCAAGTTTTAATACAATGTAATATCTGATAATAATTTTCAAGGAAATTTGAGTATGTCAACAAATAACTAATTGTGACGTAAAAAATTAAAAGTTTTTATCGTTTATCGAAAGTCCTGTTACAGACAGCACACCAACCTACTACAATCTGTGGATTTTCAACCTTATCGCCAAGGTATTAGGTTCAAAGTTGATTGGGAAAAATTGACAGTTTCAGAAAAGCCAGGTAGAAACTAATAAGCTGGTTAAAGTACAAACAAGTTAGCAGAACAGTAAACAAAACTGTCATAAAGGTGTTTAAACGCTGACTACAAAAGACAGTAAGGTGTCGAAACAAATAATGGTCCCTATAGAAAACCCGGTAAATCCCGCGAGGCTATTACGCTGGATCAATTACCTTCAAGCGAGGGATCAACGTCAGTCGTAAGGACTAGACTATGGCACTTCATCGGCCAGCCGATTAGGACCCGTCAGCGGCAATACTTCCACCACTGATGAGATTGGAGCAGAAGGCTGTCTGCCAACCACCGGTGAAAACAGGCGCACGCCCACACAGACGCATAAGTACGCGGTGATCTCAAACAAATGACAGTCGCGAATGCACTTACACTCGCTGTACGTGAAACGTATCTATGCGTGCGTGATGATCGCGAACAAATGACAGTCGCGAGTGCACTTGTACTTGTTGTACGTGAAGCGTGTCTATGTGTGCGTGGAGGCCTCAAACAAATGACAGTCGCGAGTGCTCTTGTACTTGTAGTACGTGAAGCGTGTCTATGTGTGTGTGGAGGCCTCAAACAAATGACAGTCACGAGTGCACTTGTACTTGTTGTACGTGAAGCGTGTCTATGTGTGTGTGGAGGCCTCAAACAAATGACAGTCGCGAGTGCTCTTGTACTTGTTGTACGTGAAGCGTGTCTAAGTGTGTGTGGAGGCCTCAAACAAATGACAGTCGCGAGTGCTCTTGTACTTGTTGTACGTGAAGCGTGTCTAAGTGTGTGTGGAGGCCTCAAACAAATGACATTCGCGAGTGCTCTTGTACTTGTTGTACGTGAAGCGTGTCTATGTGTGTGTGGAGGCCTCAAACACATGACAGTCGCGAGTGCGTTTGCACTCATTGTACGTAGCGTGTCGCATGTGTGCAAGTGATTTCACTCGTTGTACAAAGAGTAAAACTTCTGGATCTATCTATTCTGTGATTCTACCAACAGGATTATGTTCCATGTTCATTATGCGCGGGAAATAGCTCTCGAAATTCAGTAAGCTTTAGAATTATTTGCCTTGTTTTGCAAATGTTTAGGTTGAAAATCATTTGGCAGGTGCAGGATTTATTAATGAGGTTGTACAGTTTACAGTTTCGCATGAATGAGCTTAATTGATAAATCGAAAATGATAATTTTGATGGGATTTCATATACAAACTACGAGGTACATATTTGTACGTATGGAGATGAAGGCACAATCACACAATAGTGAAAGTATTTCAATATTAAGTGGAATACTCGTAGTAATCAGCCCCGTTCCCCGAAGTTCCCCGATTACTTGAAGATGGCTGGTACGATTTTGTTTTATTTTTATTGTTTGAAATGGTATGTAATACGAGTACATCCCAGGTGGTCACATAATCATCAAGTCAGGATACAACACTGATGATGGGATCCTGGAAAAATAGAGGTAACTCTTGAAATTTTACAAGAAGCGATTTGGATAGTTTTAGGAAGATTACTTTTTCGGAGTGATTCCGCTTCAATTTGGTACAGATCTGATGAAGAACCTCAGAGATATAGGCAACGGAAATCCTCAATAAATGATAGCAAATGTACTGGGATTGCTGAAATCTCATGTCTGTCTATTGTTTACACCAGTTCATAACAAAAAATCACGCCGGTACGCTGTGAAAGGGTGAGCACATATGAACCTACCATATGAAACATTTGCCTACCTGGATAAATTCGAACCTGGAAAAACGTATGGCAGAAAAACGTACCCATTCGGGTTTTCAAAAGGTATACTAAGAGTTCACCCATATTTCACCTGTTACGTTTAAATCCCATGCTTGCCATTATTGATGGGTGCCATCAGCTGGGCACAAATCCCACAACTAAGCTGCTATTGAGAATATCCTGATGGAAAAGCTTGATAACACTACCTGACCTAAAAAACAAATCCTTGACCTCATCACTTCCGACCACTAGACATGGTAAATTAAACCCATTATTTTAAAAAGCCACTGCTGCAGAATCACCGATAATTTTGTAGTGATGCGAGGTAAATCGCCTGTGCACAGCCAACCGATGTGAATTGTTCAACTAACCAGAATGTGCTGTCGCGATGCACTGGCTTCAGGCATCAAAATGTCAACACATAGCACACAGAAATATGTAGATACGCTATAATGTTACTTTTAGCCTGTGTCACAACACTACTGGGCAAAAGTCCTTTAAATTCTTCGATGCAGGGCCTCGATTCTGCTATTACAATAGTGTCAGAGTAGTCGATAATTGATTTCATAATGGTCAAGTTCTGTCAAATTTTGACAAGTTTGTTAATTCTACTATCATAATGGCGACTCTTCATTGAAATTGAAAGAAATGTCATAGAATAATAATCTCGTACATGAAATCTGGCATGAATAAATGTGCGCATTTAGTAGTAGATTTCGGAAACCATTTGTACTAAGGGTTTTATAATAATGACAATACGACAATGCCATTAAAACACAATTTTATTACGAGACCATCGACCGACCATTGTGAATTTAGCAGGTTACGAACTTTAAGCAAAATGACAATGGGATGAGAATGGAATCGTGTTGGAGTGACGAATTTATTAAAATAGTAGAATTAGGCCCCAGGGTCAATGTGGGTCACTGGTTGTTGGTTTTGTCCAGCTTGTGTCGCTTACGAGGTCTACCGCGTCACCTTCAGAAGAAACGCTTTCCAAGGTGGAAAGAACACCGAAGCACAAGTTATTTCCACATTTTCAATACATCATTCTGATTATATATACATTTGTCATTGGTAATTTAAAAATAATCTACTGTTTCCTATAAAAATGCTTACTACACGGTCAAAATGTATGGAACAGCTGTTTTTATTTAAGTGAAAACTTTTTAGGCACCTTGAGCATTTTTTGGGTAAACAAAGCGTGGAACTCGCGTGACTGTCACCTAACGCTTCGTAGCACTCGTAGGCGATCCGCTACGGCGTAGCATTACTAGGCGTGTGCGGGGCAGAATCCGTAGCAGATACCTAAACGACTAGATTTCTTACTTTTCACTTCTATCTGCAGTCCCCAAAGACTGCCCCTCATGATTTTGATTTTGATTTGATTTTTTTTTATTCGTTTTTAATTACTTTAACGACAGAACACCACCCACTGCGATCCTTACCTACTCTTGCCACGTCCGTATTCTTCATCTAGTCATCCCAGTTTTTTCAACAAATAATAAAATAGCGGAAAAAACTTCGAAGTAAAGTCTTTACAAAAAAATTAAGAAATGAAAAGGCAGTCCGAGGAAAAGGTAAACATTTTCACAATGTCGTTTCTTTAGCAAACAAGGCATCTAATTAGATTAAGATCTCGGCTATAAACTGTATTAAATCTTTGTCAGTTTTCTTTGCTGTTTTATGCATAAAAGATAGTACAAAGGATAACCTTGCAGTTGAGGAGTAAAAACTACTTTTAAAAGAAGGATTGAGTGAGCTACAATGTTGGTAAAGAAAAGAAAATGTCTGATGAAACTTTTTCCGCTATCTGATCCATTAAAATGGAGACAGCAAAAAGTTTGGAAATGAACAGTCAATTCGAGGTAAAGTTAGCTTTAGAAGGAGTAGGTACAATGACAGCGCGAGCTTTCTAAGGATTTGTAAGATTATTGATTGTGCCTCCAGAGAATTCTCAATCCATTTTAGAGTTCAGTTTCACATCATAGAATAAAGTCTCATTAGCTATTTTAATTAGTTGGAACCATTTCGTGATCCTACGAGGAAATGACTAATGAAAAAAATGAAATTCGACTAGTTATTTTGGTTAGATACCAATATCATTACGTCTGTGAAGTTTCGCCAATTTATAGAAACGTGTAAATTCGAATTCGTACATTTTAAGAGAATTGTTTTTATTACCTGTAAGTTACCCGAACAGTATAAAATAAAATAAATTGATGATGTTGCATTAAATTACATATTTACTACTAGCACATTTTGACCCGATGTGCGTAATATTTGTCATTGCACTCGAGTATTGACTCCTGAGCACAGCAAAGACTATAAAAATCCACCTATCGAGCGAGTATGTTGAAAACAATATTATAGCTTGTTTCTTGACTGAAAAACATACCTCATCATGTTAACCTTCAAAAGATAAAAATCTGAAACTATAATCTTGGTCATAATTAGTATTTTATCTGGTGAAGAATCAGCTAATTTGTTGGACGCCATATTGTTACTGGCAAATAAAATTCATGTCCGACGAGGAAATTTGTGTTTATCTGAACTTGGTATCTTTAATCACAAATTACGTTCTTGTTATAGGTATGTACGGCTAGATTCTGTCTGATACTGACAATGGGCATCGAATCAATTCACCCAAAATCTTGATAAGTTTGACTGTACCAAGTTAATTAATTAAAATATATTGAATCGAAAACACTGGAACCACTATATATCTATGCACACGTGTTGCATTCATTGCTCAGTATTTCTTTTATTTAAAAAAAGGAGGTTCTTAATTCGTTGGAAACTTTTTTAATGTATCTTTCTCAATTAATCGAAGATGGCTAGACCGATTTGGTGTTTATTTTTATTTGAAACATCAAGTCAGGATCTGATGATGGGATCCTGGATAAATAGAGAGAACTCTTCAAAATTTTTAGGCACACTTGAAGCGATTTGGGTAGTTTTTGAAAGAGTACTTTCCCGGAGTGGTTCCATTTCTATTTCTTGAAGATCTTATGTGAAACCTCGGAAATAGGCAACGGTACTCCTCAATAAATGCTAGCAAATGGACTGGCATTACTGAAATCTCATGTCTGTTTATTGTTTACATCAGTTCATAACATAACATCACACAGGTACACTGTGAACGTGAACCCCAAAAAAAGTTAAGAACCGTTATGTTAAAAAGTTTCAATCATAAGTTTTAATTGCATTATACAGTTCTACTATCCTACTAATAGTATATGTATTTGTGAAAGTTTGTGAGGATGTATGGATGTCTGATTGTTTGTTATGTTTTCACGCAAAAACTACGAATCGGATTTGGATAAAATTTGGTGCACAGATAGTTTATAACCTGTATACAAATAGGATACTTTTGATCCCGGTACTACGATCCCTTGGGACAGTTACCGAACTCTACGGCATAAGCTAGTCCAAAATAAAAGTAAAAGTCAACAGTTACAATCAAACACAAAAGTATTACTCAGAAAATAAAATAAAGCTGCCGTAAATCTAATATTAGTGGTTTGATACTTGAATGTTGAAAGATTTACACCGTTGACATTAATCTTACTCGGCGCCGCCACCGCTGTGCGTACGTGTAACAGGGACGTACTGGGACGGACGCAGGATTTTCATACACATAACATCACACCTTTGAAGATATCCAAAGGGTTAACCAAAGGTTTACCTCCACACCTACATTTCACCTTTAAGGCGACTATATGAGTTAAATTAGCAACTCCATTTGTGGTGGTTCAAACTTCGTCTGAAATCCTGTTAGAATACAGTTCTAATCAGCTTGCACTACATAGTGGTTGTTCTGGATTGCGATGAAACTACGAATATCACAGGCGATTTTAAACCTTACAATGTTCCTCCATTATCAAAAACCCCTACAAAGAGAGAGCAATCTAATAAAACTCCGAAATGATTGTGACCTCACGCTGTTTTTGTAAACAAATCGCTGGAGTGTTCGCAAATAGTTGCAAATTGATATTTATTCGCTATGCTTCGGTGTCACTGCGGCCCACACGTTGCGCGTCGACACTCTGATTTATATCGTCGTGAATTAGTTAACAGCTTTTTTGTTGACTGTACCTCTATAGCCGTTTGTTCGTGGCGTGATTGAGACCGTATTTGTATAGTGTTTTAAAGAATGTAAAATTAACTGTAAAGTTTTGTTTGAAGTTTGACCTATATACGACTGATTGACTGACTGGCTGCCAAGACACGTCTTTAATCATAGAAAACTAAACAACTTTTTGGTTAGAAGCACAGTTAGAAGTAAACATCAATCAGTTTCAAAGTTAATAATACTAATATCACCTTATTCACACTTCTTCTTCTTTTTCTTCTTCGTGTCGATGATTTTCCCTTTTTATTTTTAAATTGTTGTCGACCAGTACTCTGCTACCTCGACAGCGTTGGGGGTGGCCTCGGAAAGGTCCCTCAGAGTGCAGATGGAGCCACACATATTGCAGGACAGGAGGAGACCATAGTTTGTGTTGAGGCACTTATTCACACTTACATCAATTTAAACTTTTTGGTAGATCAAGTCAATTCAATACATTAGTATTATTAGTAAGCATTATCTGCCTATTTTCAACTATGTTGGGGTCGACTTCCAGTCTAACTGGATGCAGCTGAGTACCAGTATTTTACATGGAGCGACTACATCTGACTTTCACAACCCAGTTAGTACTGGGTAACACGTTGTTACCCACCACTAACTGGGTTGTTAACAAGGGGTTCCCCTTGGTAAGACCGGTTGTCCGACTTTCTGGCCACTGACTACCTATAACGACTGTCAAAGATCTACAATTGACAGCCGAGACCAATGGCTTAACGTGATATCCAAGGCACAGAAGAAAATCGATATGTAGTGGGTGGTCACCCATCCACAGATCAACCTAGGCAATCACGGCTTAACATGACGATGGACACGAGCGGCTGTTATTATTTAGCCTCTTTCTCTTCTAACTTTATAATCGGTGATCGAATGTCCTTTGTCTGCCTTCAATTTTTCACCCAATTGTACTGCCACCGTTTCTGTTTGCTACAAAATACAAAATATCTTTTTGAGCCCATTATCTCTGCCTGTAAAAGAAATTTCCGATACGTCCAAGCCACTCTGCTGCAACAAGGGGCTGGGATATTGGAAAACACGGGCAATACAATAGCTTGAAGCTCAATAATACAAAACGACTACTTTAAATAAAGTTACAATACCTGCTATAGACTTAAATTGAGGTATCGTTTTCTTGGTGTGGGGTAGGCTTCACTAAAAAGGCATAAAACCAGTATAAACTGGCCTCTTAGTCTTCTAGAACTCTGTACTACACTAGGCCAGCTGATGGTCTAAGTATAATCATCGACGCACGCTGTATTGTAGATGAAAAATTGTAGTGGCTTGGCTTATTGCAACTTTGAAGACTACGTTTGAAGATGAAATATTGATAGTAATATTTTACATTTGCTTACAATACGGTTATTACCGCTGTTATAAGAAATACCACTTTGTAAAACATACTTACGATGGTATAATATACATTTATGAAGATTAATTATTGTTAAGGTGTCTAGTGTTCTAGTAGCCTAGGTATTATTGTATTCAAAATATAATAGAGGACTATTTAATGATGAGGTACTCGTATTATTTTCACTGTCGGACAACACATAGCACCTGAGTATGTGTCGAAGCATTAAGTATATTGTACAGAAGTGTTCATTATATTTAACATAAGTAGAGTATTAGGGATGATTTAAAAGTCACTCATTCAAATTGGACTTGTGTTTTAGCTGGGAAGAAGTAGTGGAACAAACTCTCCAGCAATACATCTGTCTGGGTTGGATTCCTTATAAGTCTGAAATAGGGGATTTCGTATTTGTTTCTAATGGAACATCCCATCAGAAACGAGGGTTATTATAAGAAAAACAATATTACAAACGAAGTTTGAACCACCACGAATAGAGTTGCGAATATAGCTCTTGTGTTCCCCATAAGGTGAACGCACACTTATCAGAGTCGAAGGAAGCGAATGAGCCGAAAGAATCGATTTTTAGAATTACTTGTATGAAATTCTATGAAACCTGGCACACTTATCCGCGTCGAATCGGACAAATAGATAACGTTATACGGAAAATAGAAAAATATTTCGGCACGGTCGATTCTTTCGGCGCGGATAAGTGTGCGTCCACCATTAAGGCGATTACATGAGCTAAACGCGAGTTTTATAATGACTAAAAGTATATGATTCACTGCTATAAACAAGACCAAAAAAATATATGATATTCTTCAGGATATATGCTAGCATGATACTGTTTTGAAAACATAATACAATTAATTTGCCTCGATAAAAAGAAATCACGAACTTATCTCTAAAAATATCTTTCAAACAATAAAAAACATACTAATATGCATGCGATCATTCAGATTTTTTGGCAAATAATTCTACAAGCAATATAACATGATACTGTTTCAGTTTTTTAATCCAATCAATAGTTTTTTTTTTACATCGATCGAAGCCACTCATTTCGCGCTATTTGGCCCGCAGTGGCTGACGTAACAACCATTGCACTTTGTAGTGCAAGCTGATTAGAACTTTATTCTAACAGCATTTCAAACGAAGTTTGAACCACCACAAATAGAGTTGCTAATTTAGCTCGTCTAAGCGCCTTAATAGCACTTACGTATTCTTAGTCGAGTTAAGTCATCATTTAAATTCAGAAGCGTAAAACAATCGACTCTATAGAAACAGTTATCCGTATCATCGATTTTTGTGACGTTACAGATAATATCAACGAAAAGATTATGACGCTAAAGACTTATGACAAGTCAGTGACGCGAAAATGATCCTTATCTATTCAAGAATGAGCTCGGAAATCTACAAATAACTAAATGATTACGTCAAGAATTTAATCAGAAAATCAATGAAAAATTGTCTACCTACGTCGGCAAGTCGAGCCTTATCGTACACGAAAATTACATGATTTTTGTAAACGTTTTTTTTTACCTTATTGCTATGCGCACCTTTCTAATTGTATTTAAGCTTAGTCATAATTAACATAACCTGACTGATTATGATTGGCTTTGTTTTTGCCTGCCTTATTACATTATCATTAGTCTGGCTGAGCACGGAAACTCCTTGGTGACCGCTGCTGGAGGTAGCTTTGTTAACACTTTCCACACAAAACAAGCGTCATTGATTCGCCCAGTAATGAGATTTATGCAAGGTGTAAACAGAACCTCAACGAAGCCAGGAGATACTTGCTCTTCCCGTCATTGCGATAATTTTGTTCTTGTGGTCTATACCTGGGAACCTTCTAGTTACGGAGATATTCATAGATTACATTTTCTTCTTATTTTTGAAATCTAATTGCTTGTTAACCTTCAAGACTCCTTTTTTTCGGATGGGAAATCATCAAATGACTTCTCCCACTCTGGGCGGAGCAGGAGGGAGTGTCAGACTTTTACTGACTAAAACCCATCCATGTTCCTTTTTCGCCCTTTATGTTCCGGGGCCACGGTATCTCTTTCGTACAGTGCCAAAGCCCCGGCAGGCTTCGGCCCTTGGCCCATTTAGCTGACATCTCTTTATGGCGCGCGTGGAACACGAACGCGCCGTCAACACGGCCTGTCGTCATAAGACGGACGGACGGCAAGCTAGCTCACCGTCCACCTTCGAGGCTCCTGTTCTACTTACCGTAAAAAAGTCGTTTTCCAGATATTTTTTGCGTAGAGTTACTTAGTTTGATGTCCAGAATGCTTGGTTGACAGCTTCGTGCGCGATTCCGTCCGTTGTGGACCTTATCTAAATGTGTCTGAAAATAAAGTTTTTATTTTAACTTGAAAGGAAAGGTACTACATATTTAATCGTTACAATGAAAATCGCTTTCAGAGAAATGTTACTGAAATATTTACAAATCCTTTTAGTTTTTCCGTCGACGCGACGGCAAGAAAATATGAAAAGTGAAAACATTTGTTTAGTCTTCTTTTTTTTGCGTTGTTTTACCCTTTATTTCTTTAACGTGACAACAACAAAAGTATTCTCTCTAGTAAAAATGTTTTAATTTGGTTCAGACAACTCACGAGTAGTATTGGCTAGGAAGTAGCGGCCTCGATTTACGTATCATAAGTTGGGGTAAAAGCCCAGGCAACCATTTCGCTTTGTGTACATTTTCATCACCACTGCCCTCAAAACTGTGAGGAAACCGGCTAGTCCTGAACCAAAGGCCAGCCTGGCAGGCCATGGCCCACTCCCTCTCATGAGAGGAGATCTATTACGTCACAAGGGACATAGGTTTGGAGTGGTATAAAGGGTTTAAAACACCTCTTAACGAAGCCGAAAAGCACTTGTTCTCCTCGTCTTTCCGATATTTTTTTTTGTACTAGACCATACCTGGGAACCTTCTTGTTACGGAGATATTGGGGGTAAAAATTACAACTTTTTGACAAGTTTTTTTATAAATACACGTTTTTATTGTATGATTTTTACTTTAAACACCTTCACGACCCCCGTATTGTTCAATCCATCCACCAGCACAATATTTCGAGTGCGTTACATTGAGTTACACCACAAAACGTGATATTTTACCCAAAAAAAAAAGATGTTTCCCAGCAATAATTTTTGCGTAATATGTAGTTTGATGTACAGAATGCTTGGTTGACGGCTTCGTGATGAGGTGGTTTACACCCTGTATAAGGAGGTTATAACATAACATCACACCTATAATCCCTGAATGGTGAGGCAGAGGTGTATCTATTAGTACATACCTACACTACACCCACATATTGCCAGTTATTTTTAAGTCCCATGTAATTGGGGTACCCGGTTGATGCCAATAGGGTTGCCCCTATTGCCATCAACCGGGTACAAATCCAGATTCCATGGCTATTATTGAGAAATTTATTGGCGCAGCGGTAGTGAGGCTGCCTTACGTTCTTAGGGTGCCGGGCTAGAACTCCGGCAGAAGCAAATGTTGAAGAGAATGTGTGTGTGTAAATGTGTGTGTGTTGTTGAATGTTGATGTTGAGTGTTGTTGTTGTTGTTGTTGATGTGATGAGCATGGACATTTGTTGTCAAGTCATGGATGTTTGTATGTATAATGAGTATAACAAAAAGAATCTATGTAGTAGGTATATCAACTATCTGGTGTCCACGATGCAAGCCTCGTTGCTTAGTGTAGCACTAGATGGCGTTGTGTGTAATGTTCAGCGATATTTATTTTATTTATTTATTCCTGGTGGATAAACTCAATAATAATTTACCCTACTTGGGAATAGAATGCAGGATCTTATATTCAGCAGTCGAGATTTCGCTAATATTTTGCTAATTTATCAAGAAAAGTCATACAGAGAGTTAATAGAAGTGACGTTTTTCCCCCATTCATGTTTTTCCCATTCGTGTGCAAAAAGTTACTGATGTGTGAAATCATTGGTTGCCAGATCGGTTTAAAATTGATAAGCGATAACGCATAGGTACGTCATGACGGTTTACTGCGGTACACGTGTTTGTGGCTCAGTGTTTGCATGATTTACTATGTGTTTATTTTTTGGTATCAGCGACGATAGCTTTGGTGTTAACGAAGGAAAATCTGAACTTGAATGCAATGTAAGGATTCAACTATGCCTTTTACTCGAGCCGTTGGGTTTTTTTTTTGTGAAACTACTTTGAGAACGTTCTACCGAGTTCACTGACGATCTACTTATTTTTACCCTTATTCCCTTAGTAATAAGGTTGAAAAGTCGACCGTCTGTGAACTGGGTCAAAGCTTTATTAGGTGATGATTGGTATAACTGCTATAGCTTTGAGCTTAGTTTCAACTAAGCTTTGTTTTCACGGATTTAAATGTTGTATTTTTTTCTTGTGCTAAATTAAGATAGTTCGAGTTATAATAATTGTCAGTTACTGTGACAGTCAGCTAGAGGAAACGAACGGTGGGTTAGTAACATTACGGAACCGAACACAATGTTTAATCAATGCTTTGACAACATACCTATAGGTATCATGCACGATTTTATAATAAATAAATATCACTGAACATTAACACACAGCGCCACCTAGTGCCACACTAAGCAGGGCTTGTGTCGTGGACACCAGATCGTTCATATACTACATATATACTTTTTGTTTGTAAATACATACTTATTATACATATAAACATCCATGACTCGGAAACAAATGTCCATGCTCATCACACAAACATTTGCTCCTACCGGGATTCGAACCCAGGACCCTAAGAACGTAAGGCAGCGTCACTACCACTACGCCATTCGATGAACGCCTGCCATGAAATATATACTCTATTTACGATTTATCACATTAAAACACTTCCTCCCAAATATAACAAAACACCAAGAGCCTTCAAAGTTGAACGGAACAAGTCTACGAGGAGCAATTAGTAAACATTACGGCAATGTCGCCCTGGGTATACCGGGCTATATTGCCCTCTTGCCCCGCTGTCTACCCAAGGTGCTATAGTAAAACTTTTAGAGGAATCTCACTGTTTGTTGTTTTTTTCTCGTGCAATAAAGCTTATTCATTTTTAAGAGAGCTTATTTATGTTTATATTATGCACGTGTGACAATGACATTTTTTTTTAATTTAAAGTTAATTCATCACCATCATCATCATCATCATCAGCGTATTAATGTTCCCACTGCTAGGACACAGGCCTCCTCTCTATGAGAGAGAACGGGATATATATATTCACCATGCGGGCCCAGTGCGGATTGGTAGACGTCACAGGGTTCGGAAGGGCGAGGAAGGAACATGGATGGGTTTTAGTCAGTAAGAGTCTGACACTCCCTCCCGCTCCGCCCAGAGTAAGAGAAGTCATTTGATGAGTTACCATCGTAAAAAAAAAAAAAAAATTTGCTTTGCAAACATCAATTTTTCGGTTTTCAAATGTTTCGTCTGTTCAACATCATAATACACTTATAGGTATCAAAGAATAAAGGACTTGTGCAAAACAATTTGTAATTCAATGTAATTTCCCAACTCTCTTGCAAACGGAGTCACGGGTTCAACTATTTTTCGAACAACATTTTGCAAGAAATAAAACAAACAATCTTCTTTTGTATGCAGCTTTGAATTTCTTTAGAAAAGCTCTGGCTAATATGAAATTTGAATATTCAGCAGATGAACGTTTTATTCTGTTTACTCTAGGTTCTGATTAACTTAAAATGAAATCTTAATAATTCAATTATACATTTCTTCCTATACCCATACATAGCAGGAAGACACTCAATTAAATCACATTCGAGTAGCTCGTTATTTCAGTAGACTCGGACTTGCTTAAGTCGCATATAAATTTAAATTTTTAATTGATAAATTTGGCTGTAGGATTTTTTTATATACAACTGCACGTTAAGCCGTTGGTCTCGGCTATCATTGGTAGATCTTTGACAGTAGAAATATTAATTAAAAATTTGCACTTCATTTAGGAAATGAAGAAAAACTTAAAGATAATTTGCATCTTATTCCGGAACTTGTCTGAAAAATGCTGAATCTGCGGATTATTGCTTGACCGTCGGATATGCCCCGACTGCAGTTTTGTAATTTGAAAACTTAAAAACTGCAACATAATTAGGAAACTTGAAAAACCAATTTAAGTTAGCTTGTCGTTTTTATTCATTTTAACCTGCCTAACTGGATTGTGCAACTAAGGTCTGTGTTCACCAAAAAATTGACGGACGATTATCTAAAAACAGCTGTTTAAAACAAATTGTTGTATGGGAACATGTCACATTGACAGCTGTTTTTATATAATCAGACTGTTATATTCTTGGTGAACATGGACCTAAGATGGAACATGATTGTCCTATTTGTATACTTTACTTCCACATGTCAATAAGTGTATTTCCTGAATTTGTCTGTTTTTGGGACTTCCATATACCTATAGAAGGTCACCATTTGCTTAGCCTTTACCCAAGTTTCTTGGAATCGACTTCCAGTCTAAACGGATGCTACTGAATACCAGTATTTTACATAGAACGATTGCCTATCTGACCTCCATAACCTAGTTAGCACTGCATAATACCATACCCTTTGTTAAGACTGATTATCAGACTTTTTGGGCCACTGACTACATGTAACAATTGTCAAAGACCTACAAATGATAGCCCGGGACCAACGGCTTTACGTGCTGTCCGAGGCACGGAGAAAACTCTGTATGTAATGGGTGGTCACCCATCCACAGACCAACCTAGGCAAGCACGGCTTAACCTAAAGATCGAGTCAAGCGGCTATTATTAATTAGCCACGAGGCAAATACCTATACAAGGTGTAACTAATAATAAACGCTAGTCCTCCCGTGTTGTCTCTCGGACTGTAAAATTGAACAAATTTTGTTCTACGAGTTCTTGAAATTCGCAAAAAATGGACTTTCTATTGCAAAAGACGCGATCAGCTGAGCATTATGTACGAAAATCGCAATGGTAAGGAGAACATGTGCCTTTGAAGAGTCCTTTTATACCCTTTACTGTAGATAAATACGTGGAGTAGAAATACTCCTTTAATTTAAGGATAAAGAAATATTCCTGAAATACGACTTTTCATTAAAGTATTTTCCCTCCAACACAGCGAACAGCAAGACGTTTGAGCCAAGTCGTTTGCATTGCAAATATTAAATATAAAAGCGCATTATGGTGGTAGATTCACTTTGTAGCTTCTATTTAGCTTTCAGAGTCCTTCAGCTTAATGCATTTTCTTCTGTAGTATTTTTCCTTATTTCTTGTAATCATTTACTGAGATAAAAGAATATCTTCACTTTTACTTACCATGCATACTTCTGGGTGCGCTTTTGCTTAGATATGTCAGCACGCTATATTATTTGTTATCATCAAAATCCTCAATATCAATACAACCCTCCCAAGCTCATTAAGGACGAGGTACAACATTTTCCAGGTCAAAAACATTCTTCAACCTTCATGAACGACCTTTATGACGACGAGGAACAAATTTTTCCAGGTCAAAAACATTCTTCGACTTTTATAAACGACCTATAAGAAGTGTATTTTTTATATGGTTTGTTGTAATTTAATCAATACAATCAATTCAATTCAATCAATACAATATTTTAATCAACATACAACGTAGTACTGGCCCGCAATTTACAAAAAAACGTAAGAAATTTTCAATGTCGCGGGCTTGGAGCATCCACTCTAAAAAGGGAAATAAATACTTTTGAAAATTAACGGACGCCCCGCCTAATTATTATTTATTTAGTAAAGAGTCCAATTGCCTAAATCTACAATTTTGGACATCCCTAAAAGGTGCTCATTTACGGCCAACTGGCGTTAAGGCCCATTACTATTCGATCGCATAATTATTTAAAGGTTCTACCTCAAATAACTCTCAAGAAAGGGCACTATGTAATTAATATTGAGTTGTGATCATTGCCCGAATTTCTTTGTTTGGACTGAATAGATCGAAACCTGAGACAAGATGTTTGTTTTCCGTTTTATGAACGGAAATGAAAATTGCAGTCACAGTTCGAGTAGTTTGTAAAGAATTTTATACTAAACTAGCTGACCCACACAACTTCGTCTACGTCACATAAGAGAGCAAAAGCTCCCAAAAAGAAAAAAATACCCCCGTTTTTACAACATTTTTCATTTATGCTCCGCTCCTATTGATCGTAGCGTGATGTTATATGTGATGACCTAAATGGACTAACCAACACAAAAATGGTTTTACAGTTCTGATCAGAAGGTGTTTGCGCGTTCAAGCTAACAAACTCTTCAGCTTTATAATGCTAATAATATAGTATAATATGGATGAGCTTGTGTTTGGCCGCAACTCGTATAATTATCACTGGCTTCGGTGAAAGAAAGCATCTTGTAGAAACCAAACCAGCATGCCTGTTTTTCGGATGGGAAATCATCAAATGACTTCTCCCAATCTAGGCGGAGCGGGAGGGAGTTTCAGACGTTTCCTGACAAAAACCCATCCATGTTCCTTCCTCGCCCTTTATATATGTTTCGGGGCCACGGTATCTCTTTCGAACAGTCCCGCAGCCCCGGCAGGCTTCGGATTTTGCGGGTTACCTTCATTTTGCTGACATCTCTTTGAGGTGTGCGTGGAACACGAACGGGCCGTCGTCACGGCCTGTCATCATAAGACGGACGGACGGCGAGCGTGAGAGATAGCTCTTGATAGAATGTAAAGCCCATTCAGAAGCCCATGCATAGGTGGCATTAAAACTGTGACACCAGGTTAGGGACTTACCACATGATAAAGAAATAGAAAGAAGTTCTAAACTTAGGTACATATTGAGTGTATCATGGTTCACGGGTTTAAACTCCTGAGGCCCTGATTACTTTAATTATATTTAAAACTTTAATGGTTTTCAATTTTAATTAAAAGCATGATAGATTTATTTTATTCTGTAATTAATTTAGTCAACGCACTCGTAATTATTATTAGGTTGCAATAATTGAATTAACTTGTGGTTTTAATTATAAAGTTTAAATTATACTTGCAAATTTTAATTCAATGATAATTTATAGTGTCTAAAATGTAGAAAGTAACTCAACGGAAGTAATTTAATGGCGGCGTACATTACTTGGGCGTTTAGTTATTAAATAATGTCTTATTTATTATTTATCGGGGCTTCTTAGAAAATAGAAAGCGTTATGACCGGAAATCATATTAGTTAGCCAGTATCATTCAGTTACGTCACAGATATTATAATACTTCGGTTACGTACTTACCTATCTCTGATTAAATAATGATTAAATAATATCCATTTTATTAAATTTTAATGCTTTTATAGAAGTGACATTAAGCTACCCGAAACTGTATTTTTTTCCAATCAACTTTAAACCTAATGATTTCGTAATAAAGTTTAAAATGACTGATTGTTAGCTTGATGTGCTTGTTCCTGTACATAATATACTTCACATACTTCTTTTGTAAAATACAATTTTGAGATAAAAACTACTAAGTCCCTTACTTACTTTCAAGAAAAAGTAGGGGCGACATCTTCAAATTGAACAAGCCCCTTTAAATAAATAGAAAAAAAAAAAAAAAAAAAAGTAAATAATGTGGGTATGGGTACTTAGTTTAATCTTCACATTAACTAACTACTTTATATATGTCACCGTAAAATTGTCAAATACGTTATATTGTAATATCTCTAGCGATATTGTAAAGTCTCGAATTATTGTCAAATGAACTTACTGCTTACAACAAAACGCATTATTTTTCGTGAAATGCATGCGATAGTAGTCAACTTAAGCGGTGTGGAGGGAAGGAGGGGTCCCCCTTGCCCAGTGGCACAACTCTCATGAAAAGATAATGCACCATTCCAGCCGGGTTTAAAGGAACCTAACTAACCTAACGGGGGGGTGCCCCAAGTCCCGATTATGGGGGCAGAGATACTTCCGTATGTTCAGTTGACAATAATTCGAGACATTACAATATCGCGAGACAAAACACGTTATATTGTAATATAACGTGTTTGACAATTTTACGGTGACATATATGAGGAGCATTAGAACAAAAAGCGATATATCCAAGTTACCGTATTTTACACAAATTAGAAACAAGTTTGTAACTTTTTTAATGTTACAGCTGTGGAAAAATAAATTATGTCAATATGAAGTTAAAAGGGACCCAGATTGATTTGTGAAACGAAACGGAAGGTAGATACATAATTTGGCGAGATATTGGGTGAACAAGTTTAGATATATCGGTTCTTGACGCGATCATTCGGATATGTCGGTTTTGAAATGATTAAAATAGATTTATCGGGTTTTGGTAAAACCAAATCATATCAACTGCAAATTAGTTTTCAAATTATGTACCTACATGGTATAAATTTGAGAATTACAGTAAATTATGTACCTACATGGTATAAATTTGAGAATTACAGTAAATTTGCCTTGTTTTATACAGAGTGGAGAAGACAATACGACAATAAATGAAAACACGCGTAATACTAGTTCATAGGAATAATTCTACACAATTAAAAAAAAACCCCAAAACCGAAAAAAAAAACAGACAAAATCTAACTCTAAGGATACTCTTTATGACTCTTATTGGCCTGGTTTAAGGTCTAATTTGCAGTAAATCAAATTTAGCGAAAATTTTTATATAGCGAGTTGGCAAGGGGTCGTTAACCTGTTAATGCTTCCTTAAAATCAGATACATCATGTAGCAAATGTTGAAGGTGAAAAATAATTTCCTGTGACTAAACTACTTGATATTTTCAAACGATTTTTTTTTTGTTTGTTGGGAACGTCTTGAGGTATGCGTAGTTTAATTTATTGTCGTATTGTCATCACCACCCTGTGTAAAGTAGGTACTTAAATAAAAACAGATAGGTAGATATTATAATTTTTATCATTATGCAAAATCGTAATTAACTAAAATTCTTAAACAATATTCGAGATTTCATATTCTAGGCAATCACATTGTTCATCTTCATAATCTTGAATCTGGTGATCATCATTCTCCTCGTCTTCATCAATGTTTTCATCATTTAGTACTTGTTTATACCATAGCAATTCGCATTGACAGGTAGCCAATCACGTCAGCGTAAGAGGGGTGTTTACGGAGAGTGTTAAGATACGTACAGGGAATGAATGAAATGAAATTCACTCCGAGGAAAGGAGGAAAGTCGGTATGTAAGGGTGGCACCCATCCGCAGACCAACCTAGGCAAGCACGGCTTAACCTTAAGATCGACCCGAGCGGCTGTTATTATTACTAAGCCACGACCTCCTCCTAGTTTATAACTGGCACTTGTTTGTAACTGGCATTTGAAAATAAATTTACGAAATAGACAATAGGTACTATGCGAAATCAATGTCGATATTCAATAGAAATGTAGAGAGAATTTGATCACAATACCGCCATTTAAATCATTTACAGAATCAGTACTAAAGTTAATCCATTCATAGCCGTTCAAAATGAAGGCTAATGAATGTCAATTAGAGCCGATTTGTGGCCATTGTTCTCCAAGTGACTGCTCATATCTATGCCCAATTGTCTTGGGGCAATTGACTGTGATCTGATTACTAGTTTGTGGGCAAAATGGGTCACTGACAGTCTCATTATTATTAAAGAATGATACTTTTAAGAGCACTCATAACTTCTAAAGCTCGTGATTTACGTTTTTAGGACAATTTTTACGACATGTAAAATAGATATCTAAAGAACACGGTGGAAAGTTCTATTTACTACATTACGTCATAATAATTACCCCGACGTAATTATAATGACGTCACGTTCCTCGAAGGCTAGCTGACGTCCATTTCGGGGTCCCTGGGGTCCCCTTGGGGTGCCCATATAGCGGGTGTTTTGTTTGGTGGGTTACTGCATGTCTGGTCGGATGATCCTCCGTTTTCTACAGGTGATAAAGAACTTTATCTACCCAAATATCATAAACCCTCTCTAATGCGTTCAAAAACCATAGGCAATGACCAGCATTACCAACCTGCAGAAATAAACGGAACTGTAATGAACTCATAACGCAACTGAAAACAGTTGCGTTATGAGTTTTAAATTTGGAACAGGTGTCAAATTCAAGTGAGTGTGCTATTCTAGTACCACCTACATTAAATCAGATATCGATAAAAAAAAAAAAAAACCCCAATTCAGTATGATTTTAACTATAAATCGCACGACATTTTGATCTCGAGTGACACAAGAATAGTGACTTTGTTCGTTTGCCTATGATTTAAAAAAAATGACAGATATCCGAAACGCCGCCATTTCGAGCTGTCATTTGTTCGTTAGCTTTTTATTTCCAGTAATCCAGTTACGAGTAGACAAATTTTCTGATAAGTTCTTTATTTCTGTCGAAAATGAGTGATAGTGACTCAGAAATTGACATGAATACTCCGCCAGATATCGTAAATGCAGCGACGAATGCAACTAATAACCTGTTGGCACAAAAATCAAGGGCCATGTAACAATGCAGGTCATTTCTCTATGGTTCCTGAACCCATCACAGAGCCCTTATGATATTTGGGTAGATAAAGTAGTGTATGCAACTATACATAATTAGGCATTACAACACTCGTGTGATGCTATTAAGAAACTCGCCTTCGGCTCGTTTCTTAAACCCACACTCGTGTTGTAATGCCCTTTATTATGCACAGTTGCATAAACTACTATTATAACCTGTTCTTCATACCCCAAAAAACTTGCTTTGTCATTTGTACCAATGTTTTAACTTTTTGGTTCATTCTTTGGATAATTGACTACTCGATTATTATACCTGGTAAGCTAAAGTAGTTATATACATGAATTAATTATTGACGACCCGTTTGGCGTAGTGGTAGTGACGCTGCCTTACGTTGTTTGGGTCCTGGGTTCGAATCCCGGTAGGAGCAAATGTTTGTGTGATGAGCACAGACATTTGTTTCCGACAAACAAAAAAGTATATATGTAGTATATCTAGTGTCCACGACACAAGCTTTGCATAGTGTGGCACTAGGTGGCGCTGTGTGTTAATGTCCAGCGATATTTACTTATTATTTATTAATTATAGAAATTGGTATTCTAATGCATGATTCCACTTCTATCACAAATGCATTAATCTTACATCGATGCATCCATCAGCACTCTATTAAAACGTAGTTTAAATAAAACTCGCTCTAATTTTCTAAATAGCTCGCAGCTACGGAACGTAAACCGTAATCGGATCAAAGAGGCACTCACGCGGTCCCACAGGCGGTCCCCCGGGATATCCCGGACTCTCCTCGGGGAACACTATCCCGGGATCCAGTAATACGCCCTCATTCCCGCAACCGCGTGAGATTACCCCGGGGCTTTCTGAAGGCAGATGCGGAGACAGACTTTATGACTGTCCTAAATAATTTTATAGACCTTGATAAGGCGACAAACTGGCTGATAGGCTGGTTATTTCTGTGATGTTGATAAAAATGATACAAACGTGAGTAACGCAACGTGAGATTGGCAATCTTGCAATTCACAAAACCAACAGAAATAAATCATACAAGGCCTAATCATAATCAGCCAACTATAATGATCCCACTGCTGGGACTTTTCTCTATGTAGGAAAGTTGTAACTAAGTCGGAGAGTTAATTCTAATAGAAAAAAATATTTCCAATAAAGTTTACTTAAATTTTTCACTACTCAATCTTTATTTATCTTAATTTATGAAAAGCAGACGATATCACCAACAAGTCAGGTCCTAGACTACCTTGAATTATGTATATCTTTTATAACGACCAAATACTTACTTTGCCTTTGAAAAAATGGTTCCTCGACTTACCTATAGGAACTTAGAAGGTTGTATAGATGATTTTGTTTGATGATTATAATTCTATAACTACATATGTTATTTATTTATTTTTACGTGTTTGTATAGTTGTATTTAGGTTTATTTTATATAGCTATATTTTTCTTTAATGGTTTTAAATTTATTTTTTTATGTTTTGCCTTTTCTACAAACTGTGTCTACATTTCTTATCCAACTTTCCTCTCGCAGGTCTGCTGGAAGAGATTTCTTATGAAATAAGCAGTACCTTTGTGCTCTTCTATCGTTAATGTAATGTCCTATGAAGTATTTTGTGTGTACATAAATAAAGAAATAAATAAATGTTTTACAGTCGCGACCGATATTTTTAACTTTATACAACTTAACACTGGCCCGCAAATTGCAAAAAAAAAAACTTATGAAAATTTTAATTTCGCGAGCTTCCCTGACGCTTTTACCTTAAGTGGTTCCGTTGGATCCGATTCGGAAAGTCGTATGTCTATCTCGGTCGTTTTCGTAATGCCAGAAGAAGACAGATATACGAGATGTCGAATCGGAAACGAGTCGAACGTTGGTGAATACGGGGTCAGATCTGACATAGGAAACGGACAGAGACTTGACTTTCATATATGTAATGCTAGCTTTTGTCAAGGGCTCCGCCCCCGAGAACTATAAAAATTGTCCCATTAGATCTAACTACCGGGATAAAAAAG
The DNA here is from genome assembly GCA_916618015.1 of Xestia c-nigrum. NCBI lineage: Eukaryota > Metazoa > Arthropoda > Insecta > Lepidoptera > Noctuidae > Xestia > Xestia c-nigrum. The sequence goes on along the minus strand of OU745259.1, from coordinate 8,285,371 downwards.
TCTCCTAATATCTGTGTGCACATCCAAATCTAATTAGTAAGATTCACTCAACCACACGACAATAGAACTTTTTAAGTTAATCACTTGCCTTTATTTAGAATAGAAAGTGTTCAGTGTTCAATCTGTAATTAGTGTTTTGATTATTATCATAAGATAGGCGCAAGAGCCACTTTATTAAGATAGATAACAATTTATGAGGGAAATTAGGGAACACTGCATTTGTATTTTAGTTGTAACGTGTTATCTCGAGTTGTTCGACGACTCTTAAGTCATTTAAACAATGAATAGTACCTATGTTTACGTTCTGGTTTGGTAGGTTATTAATTACTCAATACTCAAACTTTATTTGCATTCCACAATGTGTACTTAGGTGGTAAATTTTCAAAATGAGATCATTATGGACCCTGTCGGGCACAGCAAAAGACAAAGATATAGTAGGAGAGAGGAAGCTTTAAAAAACAAAAAAAATATTATATCTAAAATAAATCCAATATTACCATAATAAGAATTCCTTATACATACTTATACATAGAAATTTTATACATTATTAATTATATTTTATCGTTTAAATATTCAGTTATGCTATAATAGCATTTTTCTGTTAAAATAGTTTTAGTTTTTTTATAAATGTGCTTAAGTTTTCTTCTTTTTTTATTATTTCAGGTAGTTTATTATATATTTTTATAGACATTACATAGGGGCTTATTACTCACTTATTATTACTCACTTCGACAGTTTGTTTCAGCGGTAACGAAAATCTAAATGTGACAATGTGTTGAATTTAGATAAACTACCGAAAACTTTATGTTAAACCCTTAGTTCCTCCACAGAGCTTGAAATTGTGTTCAGTAACTAAGGGTATAAATGACTGACGATGCATGAAACCTCAAGTTAGCAAGTAATTATAGTTAATATCACTGAATACAAATTATAATCACTACATATTATAAAAACAAAGTCCTCCGCCGCGTCTGTCTGTCTGTCTGTTCGCAAACTCAAAAACTACTACCGATTTTCATGCGCTTTTCACCAATAGGTAGGGTGGTCCTCGAGGAATGTTTTAGTATATAATTTGTACGCGAGTGAAGCATCTGGTCAATGCTGTTGAAATTAGTTACAGAAATAGGAAACGTTATAAAAGAGACCATTTATTCTGGCAACGCCCTCAGCTCCATACATTATAAAAATCTAAAAAATCTCAGCCTAAAGATGTATCTCAATACCAGACTATACTTCAGCCACATGTATCATTGACCCATTTTGCCTGTAATTCAGCATGTTGAGGCAATTTGATTGATCGAATCGGAGCGAACCAAATGACGCAGATAAAAAGCCCGTCTTAAACCCTCCGCCTACGCTGGATATTAACTGAACATTATCAATACATATACCTGTAGGCAACTTGAGGGTTGACCTTGACCTTGTAAGTTGAATGAAGTATGCAGGTGTTTAGGTCACGCTCAAGGTCGAGAGTGAATCAGGTATTACTATTTTTTTATGTGTTTTGTCCTGTACGGGCTAATAAATGCTTTTTCTTTCTTTTTTTTCCAATTTTTCTTTCTTTATTTCTTATTATTGAAGTGTCGGACTGTCAAGTCACAGGTCTCGAGTTCGAACCCCCGACTCCAGTGTAGATTTTTTAAGTTTAATTAGTGGTTAAGGAAATAACAACAATTGTATAATCGGAAAAAAATGGATGGACTCACGTACATTTCTAGTTACTAATAATAAGCTTTGTTTAATTTAACGTGTCCAATGATGGAGCACGATCGTAGATTTAAATACTTATTTAAAAGAAAGCAAACAATCAATAAATGTAACTAAGAGCGCGGACTACCACGTCTGCGGTAGAAAACTGATTATAAAAATAAAATAAAAAACCAAACTCCAACCCTCTGATTTGTTCGGATTCATGTGAATATTGCATAACTATCAGTTGCTTCGGTAAAGGAAAACATCGTGAGGAAACCAGCTTGCCTGAGAGATATTTCTCGACGGCATGTCAGAGGTCCGTGGTCGGCATAAAACCTGCACTGACACCAGATTACACACTAACCACACGAGAAAGAGTAAGAGTGTAGGATAATTAAGATATTAGTCATATTATTGACAAAGAATTTTAGGGCCCTGGGGATCATTGTCAGATATTTCTCAGAAGTAGCTCAAAGCCCAACTGTTCACAGGTTAATTACAGGCAATTTGATGGATCAATTCGGAGCGTACCTAATGACGCAGATAAAAGGTCCGTCTTAACCCCTGAATACTAACTGCGCATTACGTACCTGTAGATATCTTGAGGGTTGACCTTGACCTTGTAGGTCTAGGGTAGGTACTCAAGGTCGCAAACCTTTGCTAAATTACAAGTGCATGTAGTATAGCGTAGATATCAGACAGGTTTGAATAGTAGTAGTAATGAACTGCAAGATTCGATTTTGATATTATTTTTATGGTCGTAACCAAAGAATTTTGTGGTCCTTAGTTTTCCGTTTTTTATTATTTCTCACTCTCTCTCTCTTGCGCGATTAATGGAAATAGCCTTCGCCCCATTAGTTTAAATTGTTAGAGGTGCCGTCGCCGTACTTAGGTCGTGCGAAAAAAATTTCACGAAGTATTATAATATCTGTGACTCGGAGAAGAGTGAACACACATTCCACATAAAACGAAAGTTATCATTTTCAAAACAAGTCAAAGACACAATACTTTTGAAAATGGAATTTTATCAGCTTTAGACGCGATAAGGCGAAGTTCCCAATGTTGGCTTCGTCACGTTACATCTAACTTAAACATTAAACTCCTTCACAAGCACATCACAGGCTGCTATATGCTTTTAAGCAAATACTAACATTACACATAAACATTATAATACCAGTCATACACATAGAAACAGCGACAGTGCATGTCGCATAACTTTCCAAGAACTCGGAAATACACGACACCTTTCCACCGTATGGAATATGATTGTGACGCACTGAATTTAATATAATGAATGCGGTGGCGTAGGAATTACTACATATATTACATATTATATGAAACGTAATCTATGTAGGTACACTGATAAACTTAATGTTATACGAAGACAAAATAAGTAATTGGGCGGTCATATTCTTACACTGCAATTCTACGGAAGCTTTTTCATAAGGTGAGTACTTGTACTGCCAGTCTGCAAAGGGTGTAAAAAGACCCTTACCGAAGTTGAAATACACCTTTTCACTTCTCATGCGGGAAGCGGGATTAAAGTGACCGTTTATTCCCTAGGGAGTAAAAAGTAATTTAAAAATGGAACGATCTTTTACTCTGAAACATAGCCACAAAACAGTAACTTGACAAAGGTTTTATTTAAATTTCGAATTGGCATGCAAATAGAAAGCGGTTTATTGAAAAAAAAAACAAATGAACTCTTCAACGCGAGAAAAAAATATGGTTGTTTGTGTGCATCGTTGATTTTAATCTTCCTCGCTTTCATTGCCTCCCTCGCAAGCTCGGGAATCAAACCACCTCGGGTATATAATGGCTTCGTTTAGTCCCTTGTTATAAAAGATACTATTTCTTCCCCTCATTACATTTCAAACGTCAATCCATCTATCAGCGCAATGTTTTGACTGCGATATATTGAGTTAATGTACCGAAAACGTGATTTTTCACCCAAAAAAAGTTATTTCCCAGCAATATTTTTTGCGTAAAGATACTTAGTTTGATGTACTTACAGAATGCTTGGTTGACGGCTTCGTGATAAGTCTGTTTACACGCTGTATGTCTATGTAATATATTATTGCTCGACGCCGATGGATACCCCTCCAAAGCATTCGTTAGCCTAAGGAATTGTTACTGATTGTAGATCACGGTCATCAATATCAGAAACATGAACCTATATGTATTGGTACCGGTGGTTGGTTGGACCGCGCGCACTGTCATTAACTTGGGGAAGTTTTTTTATTTTGCGGTCTTGTAATATTTCCCAGTTTGTATAATTATAAGACGTTAAAACCATAGTAAATGTACGGGTTTACCACAGATAAAGCGGATATATTCATGACACACTAGTTAATGTCTGCAGCTTCGCTCTTGTGGAGTTCGGTTATGTCCCACGGGATCGTGCTACCGTGATAAAATAGTACATTTTATAACGAGGGACTAAACGAAGCCATTATATACCCGAGGTGGTTTGACTCCCGAGCTTCCGAGGGAGGCAATGAAAGCGAGGGTATATTAAATTGGCGTTTAGTCTCGAGGTGCAAACTGTACTTTTCACTTCGAGTGCGAGAAAATAGTCATTAAAAACCGAACAAATTTACACTCGACTAAAATTCTGAACTGAGCAGTCAAATTTTCTTCTATGGTCAGTCACAGATTAACAATTTAAAACACAACACAAACTCTCAACATTCTCGCAATGAAGATGATCCACACTCCACAGATAATTATAGTACCTACATTACTGCAGCGGCTAGCAACAGAGGCATTCCACATACTTTTTCAAAATCAACGATGCACACAAACAACCATAAATTTTCCCGCGTTGAAGACTCATTTGTTTTTTTTTTTCAATATACCGCTTTCTATTCTCAAGCCAATTCGAAATTTAAATAAAACCTTTGACAAGTTACTCTTTTATGACCATGTTTCAGAGTAAACGATCGTTCCATTTTTAAATTACTTTTTACTCCCTAGGGAATAAACGGTCACTTTAATCCCGCTTAGTAGGGCTATAATGGCGTACTTTTAGAGCATGAGAAGTGAAAAATATCATATGTATTAATACAGGTTATAAACTGTCTGTAAGCCATTTCATCCATATCCGGCCAGTAGTTTTTGCGTAAAAGAGTAACAAACACACATCCATCTAACGCGAACGCGAACTGTTTTGATGAGAAAGCGTATAACTTGATTGCGCTGAATAAACTAGCTCAAACGATATTTGATAAAAGATATATAATATAACAATATAATATATGTTATATTGTTGTTTGTTGTATATATAACAATCAATCATGAAGTATAATAGAAACTCTACTTCTCTATCCTTTAGTGACCTATGATTATGAAAGCCTATTCTTTTCCAAATCTCATAACAACTTATACTTTAGCGATTTAACTATATGTTTGGTCTATAAAACCAATCACATCAGCTACAGGATTTTAGGCTGGAGGAGTATTCAGGCGTGGTTATTAATGTAAAATGTTAATGTTAAGTGAATGTAATGTTAATGTATATTACACAGTGGTATCTCTTTGCAGAACAGGTCGCCGCCGCCCGCGCACATCCCCAATGCTATGCTGTACTCGCCACCGGAGCCGCTAGAGGTGAGACAACATTATATTATACCTTTTTATTGTAACAGATAATCGTAGAAGTAATTTGAGTTAAGAGGTTGTCTTTAAAAGAATGCACTACAAACACCGTACATGGCGATATTTTTGTTAAGATAGGCTAGCGGCCGGCGTTTAACCTATACTGATCAAACAATTTAACGTAATTTAAAACCATTAAAAGAAACCGCACGATGTTTTAAATATATTATACCTACACCATAACTTTACAAGATTTCGCAAGATTGAAACCCTTGAGATGTGGTGTTGAAGCCACATGAATTTCCTCGACCGCTTATCAGTGTCAATACTCAGAGACCTCAATATTATCAAAGACTGTCGTCGCTTGTCCAATTACGAAGTCTCAGATTCTTTGGACAGGTTACCCTGAAATGGAGTGTTTAGTAATCCAGGGTAGAGTTGAAGTTTGGCACGGGACCGAGGTCGATCACCAACCCGATGAACAGACTCCATCAAATGTGTCACCAAGATCTATTTTGGCAGAATGTGCTCGCCATGCGGCAATAGAGACTGGTGGAAAAGTATCGTGCAGCGACCGCAGCTGTGGGTGACCTCTCATGTCTCTCAAGAGTGAACGACTAAGGTCCATGATCACCGAATAGATGACGGCCTGATTATCGAAAAACAGCTGTTTAAAATACATTTTTGTATGAGAACATGTCTCAGTGACAGCTGTTTTTAGATAATTAGACCGTCATCTCTTTGGTGAACATGGACTTAAGAAGACAAAACATTACAAAAGACAACCCTCCATTACCACTAACGGTCCCTTAACCCGCAAGTTATCAAAACGCCGCACTTGATTAAAACGTCTCGCAGTTAACCGTTCTTAAGTAACAGGCATCAAATTAATATTCATGTTACAATTAAAACTAATCGCTATTTAAAATTTCACAAGCTTGTTGTAATCAGACACTTAAATTGTGGATTATAAATGTAGTGTCGGTTGTTTTGGGTTCCGTAAGGCAAAGGATTTCCTGAATCATTAAAAAAACGTTATGTTATATTATTTGAACCCGGGCAGCATTACTTAGTGTAATTAATATCATCACTGCTGCTCTCAGAACGGTGAAGGAAAACATCGTGAGAAGACGGCATGTGACATCTACCAACCCACACTGGGCCAACATGGTGCATTTCGTCGGACTCCATCTCATACAGAGGAGGCCTATGTCCCAGCAGTGGGAACATTGCAGGATTATGCTGATTGATTATGGTTTTTAACGTAGATTTAAACAATCAACACGAATTTTCTCACTGCTGGTGTAAAGGTTTCGTCCTCCACCTCCGAAAGAAGATGATGTCAAATATTCATCATTTGGGCGCAGTCCGAGTGTTGGTAGACGTCAAGTCTTCGATAAATGATAAATGATACTTATTCAGCAAGTAAGTTTTCTCAAACACACACACACAAGTTTTTTTTTTAAACGAGGTGGGGCCGGTGTTTCGTACCTGATTACCTGAAAGTGTTTGTAAAAACCTACTTACAAAAAAAATATAATTTATCATTTACCCCTGCATAATTATGTATGCACAATGACCAATCAAGCTATACGAAACGAGAAATAGCAAATCTCTCACTGTAAAAGAAATTTAAACAAAACGAGGCCATTTTATTCTGGACTAGCTGACCCACGCAACTTCGTCTGCGTCACATTAAGAGAGAAAAATTCAGGAAACAAAAAGATATCCCCGTTTTTGCAACATTTTTCTCTCTCCTCTCCGCTTCGCTCCTAATGGTCGTAGCGTGATGTTATATAACCTAAAGCCTTCCTCAATAAATGGACTATCTCACACAAAAAATATTTTTCAATTCGAAACAGTAGTTCCCAAGATTAACGCGTAACAAACTCTTCAACTTTATAATAATTATTATGTATAGATTTTTTTAACTTAATTGATAGCCTAGTGTACCTGTGTGTTCACGTAGAAAATGCGATACTTAATTGTTATCCACCGTCGTCACTTTTAACGTTCTGCTAAATACTATTATGAGAAATAATAATATGAAAAAAACTAAGCATAAAAATAATATAAGAAAATTGTCTGTTTTCGTTCAAACTCTGAAAAATAACGAACAAATAATAAAATATGAAAAATAAAATAAAATTGGAACACTGTAAATCCCAGTTCTACATAATATGCGGAACCAAAACAACATAAAATAAAAAAGCTTTGCAAATTTTTACAAGCTCGTTGTAACAATATTCCCTTTATAGTGTACACTGTTAAACGGAGCAGTGTTACCAACTGCCATTAGCAATTAACTCTGGCAACACCGTTAATTAAAATATTTTAACACAATCTGTGGTAACGCGGGATGCGGTGTCTTTTAATTGGACTAAAAGTACAAAATGGCTACCTTTGTGAGCTGCCATTTATTTTGTGTAGTGATTTCGAATTGTGCAAACCGCACTCTTTAAGGGGCCGGCGGAGCAAGCGTTAGTTCATACAAACGTAATACTAAAATTATTTGTAAATGAAACATATTCTTAAGGTAGTGTGTATTTATTTCCATTGTTTTACAGAATATCCATGTTCCCAAATAGATATTACTAGCTGACCCACGTAACTTCGTCTGCGTAGGAGAGAAAAACAAAAGGAAAAAATATCCACGGGGATTTTTTTTCCTTTGCAACATTTTTCATTCCTGCTCCGCTCCTAATAATTGTAGCGTAATATTATATAGCCTAAAGCCTTCCTCGATAAATGGACTAACCAACACAAAAAGATTTTTTCAATTGGAACCAGTAGTTCCTGAGATTAGCGCGTTCAACCAAACAAACAAACTCTTCTGCTTTATAATATTATAATAAGTGGTAGGTTAGGTTCAATTAGGTTGAGTTGAGCTTGCATCTTCTGTGCAAAAAACTTCTGTGTTAAAAAGGACGCATAACATTTAAATCTTTTGCGGACCGTAGTCGATGCTCCTGCGGACCACCAGTGGTCCGCGGACCACACGTTGGGAACCAGTGGTATAGATGAAAGGACAATGATATAAATATTAGATATGACGAAATTGAAATTTGAAAATGAAAACTTATTTTTCCCATAACTCTTGTTTAAATCAGTGTCCGTTCAAAATTTTTATATTTGGAAACCTAGATATTCTGTAAGCCAATCGAAATTAATACACACTATCTCAAAAATATGTTTGATTTACAAATTATTTTGGTATTACGTTTGTGTGAACTAGGCATGCTCCGCGGGCCTCTTAAGGTGGATACTCCAGGGTAGCACGCAAACCTTACGTTTTCTTTGCAAATTGCAGGCCACTGCTAGGTTGTATGTTCACTAAAATATAGTTAGCGACTGTAAGACGTATGTAGTTACAGAATTATAATCATCAAAATCATCAATACAACCCTCCGTTCATAAACGTCGAGGAACGACTTTTTCAAGGTCAAAGACATTTGAATTTCACGGGATACTCTGCCACTTTCATGAACGTATATGTTTTTCTTATGGGGCTGGCGGAGCATGCGTTTTTCATACAAACGTAATACCAAAATAATGTGAAAATCAAACATATTCTTAAGGAAGTGTGTATATATTTCGATTGTATTATAGAATATCTATGTTCCCAAATAAATATTTTGAAAGGTAAAGACGAGATATGAGGAATTTAAAATTTCCATAGAAAAAAATATTTTTTTCTCATAACTCTTGTTTAAATCAGTGGATATTAAAAATACATGTTTGGGAACCTGTACATTCTGTAATCCAATCAAAATAAATACACACTACCTTAAGAATATGTTTGATTTACAAATTATTTTGGTATAACGTTTGTATGAAATTCGCATGTTCCGCGGGCCTCTTGATCAAAACTGACGTACGGTTGAACGAGCTATTTGGTTTACATTTTACAATGTTGGTGGGTTAAACTGTAAACCAAATAGCTTGTTCGACCGTAGTTTATTTGAATCAAAAACAATTAATAAGCTCATTTAACGTAACATAACATCACGCCGATAATCTCCAAAGGGTTAGGCAGAAGTGTGCCATGTTATAGGGGGCAACCAATTGACATCAATTGTCGCAAATCTAGACTCCGACGCTGTTATTGAGAAATTCCTGATGGAAAAGCCCAATTACATTTTCCCCGACCTGGGAATCGAACCCCAGGACCTCATGCTCGGCAGTCGTGCTTGCGACCACTAGACCGACAAGGCTCATGATAATATTCTCGCTAGCTATAAGACATTGTTATCTAATAGGTGATACCCACCTACCTACTATTTACTATTTTTATTAAAAAAATAAAACCGGCCAAGTGCGATTCGGACTCCCGCACGAAGGGTTCTGTAACATTATAAAATATAAAATAAAATAAATATTACTGGACATTACACACAGCGCCATCTAGTGCCACACTAAGCAAGGCTTGTGTTGTGGTCACCAGACAGTTGATATACTACATGTATACTTTTTGTTCGTAAATACCATACTTATTATACCTACATATAAACATCCATGAGTCGGAAACAAAATGTCCTTGCTCATCACAAACATTTGCTCCTACCGGGATTCGAACCCAGGACCCTAAGGACGTAAGGCAGCCTCACTACCGCTGCGCTATTCCAGTCGTCAATTTCTATACAACATTAGACAAAACGGCAAAAAAATCACGTTTGTTGTTTGGGATCCCTCCTCATTTTTTTTTCTCTCTTTGGTATTTGTTGTTATAGCGGCAACAGAAAGAAAATTTCAACTGTCTTACTATCACGGTTCATAAGATTCAGCCTGGTGACAGACAGACTGACACTACTTAGAGTAAATGGGGTCCCGTTTTTACTCTTTCGGTACGGAATCCTGAAAATCGAACCGCGAATTGCGGCTTTGTAAGGTCTTTATAGGTATTCATAAAAATCTAGCATAATTTCCTCTTTATAAAAGATGTCTTTTGAAAATTACAGCTCTATTCAAAGCCCGCTTATTTCCTATTCTTTCATTTGCTGGTCTTTTAATATCGATTGAATAGCAGGAATAAATCGCTTTTGCCACTTTTTTATTATGCAAAGACTGTTTTTTCGTTCAATACATGTGTCATAACTTTACTTAATACATCCATTACCCCTAAACAATTCTAATTGTATCCATAAGCACAATATTTTGACTGCGTTACAGTCATACTGATAAAAGTGAAATTTCGCCACAACAAGAAATCATTTCCAGCAACATTTTTTTGCTTAGTTTGATGTAAAAAATAGTCTTGTGTAGTTCGTGAATGATGAACGAATAGGAGCCGTATCTTCGCACTGTACTAGAAGAAACGTTTCCGAACGCGGACTTTTAAACTGTCTATTAGGTCAAACCACGCGATCATATGTAAGAGAACGAGAAATGAAATACAGTCACTGATTGTTTGACAGATCATTCATTCGATGAATGAGAATAGCCGACGATTGACGAATGACGATGCTACCCGAACTCGGTCGACAAAATTCGCAACAATCAGATGAGAAGCGCTTTAATACCATTACAGAATGTTTTTGTTAAATTTTGTTAAAACATCAACCTAGAGAGCGTATTTGCTCCATGGTCCGCGCTATGCTCTATGGAAATGTTAACGGAGAGCGAAGACCGAATGGAGCTATTAGAACTAATAGAATGGACTAGTTCACTGTCCGAATTGAACTAGTACGGAGCGATCTTAAAAAGTGCACAAGACTAATTACGAATGCGTGGTTGACGGCTTCATGAATAGGCCATTTCATCATTTCAGCCGAAAGACGTCCACTGCTGGACATAGGCCTCCCCCAAGTGTCACCACATTGACCGGTCCCTTGCGACTCGCATCCAACGGATTCCAGCAACCTTCACCGGGTCATCGGTCCACCTAGTGGGAGGTCTTCCAACGCATCGTCTTCCGGTTCGCGGTCGCCACTCCAAAACTTTTCGGCCCCATCGCTCATCCGTTCTGCGAGCAATGTGCCCTGCCCACTGCCACTTAAGTTTGGCAATTCTTCGGGCTACGTCGGTGACCTTGGTTCTCTTGCAGTTTCAATAGTCCGTTTACATTTTCAATTATCTGTAGAAGTCACCGTCTTCTAGCCATATAAGTCATCATTCACACAGTTCATCCATTCACTGTTTAAGGTTTTACGGTTATTGCTTTATCGGGAGCTCAAAATAACAAATAATCACGGAAGATATCTCGTAAGTAGTCACTTACGAGATATCTTCCGTTTCCGAGTTCATCCATTTGTTTTTTTGTGTCAACTCTTGCTGCTCCACTAAATAAATAAATAATACTAATAATAATACTAGTACAGGGTATTAAAAAAATACTCTATAACCAAGAAACCATCCTAAGAGTTGTCAAAATTATAGAATTATTAATAGGGGGCCACGACAGTTCTCCCTCAAAACGCGCTCTCGGTAAATTCGACATTCCTAATTGATTTATGTCACTCTAATGACATTTTCGCTAAAATTTGGGCCCCAGCATTATTATTCAATACTGTCATCCTTGGACCAAGTTATTGGATGGAACACAATTTCATAATCGGAAATGCCTTGGAAATGTCATCAAACTGTAAAAGCCTGATAGTTGCGCTTTTAATGGATAGTATGACCACTTCAAGTGTGCAGTTGACGTTGATGACGCTGATTGTCAAGATAAAAATGCATTGATTTATCAAACTTGAAGCATTTATTTATGTACCATGTTTTTCTGCCTGCAAAGATAAGTTGACTACAGGTATACGAACAATTTAAGTCAGTTGTAAATTTGGTAAGAAATTATTTTTACAAGCTATTTGGATTACAGACGGTAGCTTGCAGTTTACTCCTAATACACTTTTAAACCATGTTATGCTGTGTAGCGCAACTTGAAGACCATTTCAATTGTGATTTAATGAATGAGCTGCTTTTCATTTTAATTTTTATGATACGCCGAAATATATACGAATACAATAAAATAACTATGCAATATAGTGGGGAAAACAATATTTTGACATGGAAACAAAACAGTTTGTTTGCCTGTACGTACATTATGGCACATTGTCGGTACCGAACAATAGGAACCTGAAGGCCTATTCTGACAACCCCAATACCTTGAAAATACGCCATGAATGAAGAAATCGTTCATTGAATGAACGGTCTGTGTTGGTGAGTGAATGAGAATAGATTCTGAACAATGGCTGCCGGTGAGGTTTGTTCGGGACTGTAGGTAAAACACAAGGCAAAAAGAAAGAAAAGCCTATTAGAGAGTTGTTTGAACATCAAAGGACGTTACCATGGACAAACAACTATGGAACATTGTAAAGTTTTAATGTACCTACTTATATTCAATGTTTAATAATAATTAAGTACATTTAAGGACAAACGTAACAAACCGCTCTGTTTTTATCGTCTTCAAACAATTGAGAGGAAAAGAAAAATTTTGTAAAGCAACTACTGATGAGTCTGTTATATTGCCAGTGGGCCTTAAAGCATCTTGGTCTTCTTTGATATCTCAGGTCAAGTCAAAGTCACAATTATTTATATGCAGTAAATTTGGTACACAAGATGGTTAAAATAATATGTAGTGCAATGAATTTTAGAGTTAGATGCTAATTTCAAAACACAATAACTAAACCTCTGAATAATTCAATCTTAAGTACAGGCATGGTAAGTAGATACTGTGTTGTTCGTTCACTAATTTTGCTTTTCAGTTCAAAATGTGAATAGTTAGTTTAGACAAATTTTATAATTTCATAAATAAAGATATAAATTTATAGAAAGAACTGTGAGTAGATTGTGTGATTTAGTTCATTCCATATTGAAGATTGAGGTATGCATTTTTTTTTGAGCTAACAGCACCCTAGTAACTTCAGAAGAGTTTCCCCAAACAATGATGCCATTCCATCTGCATTCGTCATGATGGTTACTTCAACATACAAATCCAAACGCCATTTTACATCTGTACATTATTTCTTTACACAAGCTATAATTTGCCACAGTATTGTTTGCTTATATAATTTGTTTTGTTTCCTGGCAGTTACTATGCGTGTTCCCGGAGCGACAGTCGCGCGTGTGCGCGGCGGCGTGCGGTGCGGTCGCGCGGGCGGGCGGCGAGGCGCGTTCGGTGCGGAGCGCTCGCGACGCGCTGGAAGCGCTGCGGCGCGACTCCGACGCCAAGCTGCCGCACGTCATCGTAGTAGACGCGCGACAACCGCAGACGCTGGACGCGTCGCTTCTAGCCAGGTTGGTATCAACATCCTCGTACATATAATTATAATGTTCGATTCTGTACCTACACCTGACAACGTTGAACGTATATGCAACATTTCAGGATGATCAGTTCAGTAGTTAAGACGTGAAAAGGTACCAAACAAAGTTACTTTCGCAATCTTAGTTAGGATTCGTTTGTTTGGTTATTGCTTTCTGTTTTGTTTGAGTTATGTTCATATCAATATAGACTTCTTAACAATTTACTTAGTGATCTGTTTAAATTTCAGTGAAGAATATTAAAGTCTGTACCAAACTAAGTTTAATCGCATCTTGTTTAAATTGTTATTCATTGTTTTTCTTTATGTCTAGGATCATTTAAGTTACGAGTAATATTCGAACGTCCTCTATAAAAATTCATACCTACGAAAGGTCGTCAACAAAAGTTAATACCCTCGACGTTCAATCTCCATTACTATCATGAGAGCAACTTGTGTGCAACGCTGTACTCAACGGAACACAATTTGCGTCCTGTCCTTGCGGCCATGTTAAATTGGACGTCATGACGTGGTCCACGCACCGACAAATTGAAGTGCATGCCTTGCAAATAAACAAACTCATATACTGCGTCCACGTTTTAGTTTCTGAACATGTACACAAATGTGTGTTTCTGAAAAAACAAGTTTAAAAACGACACATTAAGATCAGTAAACGTTTTAACTTCAAAAGTTTTTATGAGTTTTTCAATGGTTCTGTCACTTTTGCGTTATCTTTCTAATAATTATGAACTTAATTTTCTCACCGCTGATTTTGATGTTCGTTTAAATGGATATAACCACTTGAATAGTGTTTTTATACTATAGTGAGCCGTGGAGTAGAGGACTGTACTTTTTTTTTTTGGGATGGGAAATCATCAAATGACTTCTCCCACTCTGGGTGGAGCGGGAGGGAGTGTCAGACTCTTACTGACTAAAACCCATCCATGTTCCTTCCTCGCCCTTTATGTTCCAGGGCCGCGGTATCTCTTTCGAAGAGGCCCGCAACTCCGGCAGGAGAGGACTGTACTTTGGTTTAGCTTTTAACGTACAAAATGTACTTACTATGGACTTGGAAACCTCGTGTTTGTAACACAGTATATCCTTTACCTGCTGTAGCGTAATTTATAGTGTAGTGCATCAAATAGACCGTACGGTCCACCTGATTTAAAGTCAGTTCCTACTTCCATTAAATATGGAAAAAATCAATCTGGCCATTGATAAACGCGCATTAGTGCGTGCTTTGACTGATAGTAGGACCACCAAGCATATTTTTGTAAGGAAAACTGAGCTTTATGTAGGCTAAATAAGGCTAAATAATAACAGCTGCTCGGCTCGATCTTTAGGCTAAGCCGTGCTTGCCTAGGTTGGTCTGTTGATGCATAACCACCCATTACATACTGAGTTTCCTCAGTGCCTTGGAAAGCACGCTAAGCAGTTGGTCCCGGTAGATCCTTGACAATCGTTTCTGGTAGTCAGTGGCCTAAAAAGTCTGAAAACTAGTCTTATCAAGGGGTATCGTATTACGCAGTACTAACTGGGTTGTAGAGGTGAGATAGGCAGTCGCTCCATGTAAACGATGATGAATGATGTTGGCGATCCGAATGGCGTAGTGGTAGTGAAGCTGCCTTACGTTCTTAGGGTCCTCGGTTCTAATCCCGGTAGGAGCAAAAATTTTTTTGAAATTTGAAATTTTGAAATTTGAAATTTTGAAATTTGAAATTTTGAAATTTTTGAAATTGAAATTGTTTATTTGAAATAATTGAAATACAAAAATATTTACAATATGGCCTTAAAAACTATAGGTACACAATAATTGGATTCTACCTGAACTAGGAATAAACCTGTATCTCAGGTATTTCACTCAAGCGCTTATACATAAATATTATCTAAGATTAAGACTGTTTGTGTGATGAGCATGGACATTTGTTTCCGAGTCATGGATGTTTATATGTATAATAAGTATGTATTTACAAACAAAAAAGTATATATGTAGTATACCAACTATCTAGTGTCCACGACACAAGCTTTGCTTAGTGTGGCACTAGTTGGCGCTGTGTGTTAATGTCCTGCGATATTTATTATTTATTTATTAAATACTGGTAGTCAACTGCATCCGGTTAGACTGGAAGCCGACCCCAACATAGTTAGGAAAAGGCTAACCTATATTCCATACAACCATATACCTACTTTTATGGACATAATTATGCTCTTTTTTACGGATAGGAAATCATCAAATAACTTCTCCCACTCTGGGTGGAGCGGGAGGGAGTGTCAGACTTTTACTGACTAAAACCCATCCATGTTCCTTCCTCGCCCTTTACGTTCCGGGGCCGCGGTATCTCTTTCGAACATACATATATCGACATATGCTCTCTAAGGGCAAATAACTGTAACATACACAACTACAGACAAGCCAAATTATGCCTCTTCTATCGGTCATTAGGGTCCATTCTTTATCACGTAATCATACATACATAACATCACGCTGTAATCCTAAAGGGTTAGGCAGAAGCGTACATAATAGTTCACCGCTATTTCACCAGTTATCTTATTGTGTTAAGTCCCATGTAAAAGTGACTTAACACATAGGTAACATTCATTCATTCATTCATTCATTCATTAATTCTGGGGACAAAACCAGACACCGTGGCTGCTACAGAGAAATTCTTAATGGAAAAATCCAATGGCACACAATCTTAAGGCAGAAAAAATGTATGATTTCACGCTATCCATCGACAAACCCTCTCACAAAAAGGTTCCATTAAAAGCTCAATAGGAAAGAAATCTAGGACTACTCTGACGTCAAATAACTATTAAAAATATATAAATAGCATAAAGTACTTCTCACACAGTCGGAAATCCCGCGCAAAGTTTGCTCTCCCAATATTTTGTCAGTCAATATTGACGTTTACTCAAACATAAAATGTTGACAGCCCCACCCGTTTATTTTAAGTTACAGATCCCTGATTTGTCCAAATATTTTCGATTTTGCATAATGTTTGCGTTGGATGACATCGATCAGTGTTGCTTGTGATATTTTAGTCAGTTTTCAGTTTCAAATAGTTTTTTTTTTCGATCAGATATAGAGCCTTTTAGATTCCAATTATTTAACTCCTCTCTTTTCATGCATGTCACGTATTTGTCTTCTTCTCCGTGATGCCAGACACGACAGTATTTTATATTTTGTCGGTCAAGTACTTCGCCATTTCTTCGGTCTCATTGGTGGCAGTGCAAAGATAGTTTCGGTTGAATATTTTGGTGTTCAGAGAGCAAGATAGGACGTGGAGTGTGTGTTAGTTATGGAATACATTGGTCGCTCTGCCTTATAAAACTATGTGATTACTGGATTCCAAGCTGAAGAGAGTTTGAAGAACTATGTGATTACTGGATTCCAAGCTGAAGAGAGTTTGAAGCCGTCTTTAGCCGTCACTAAGTGCACTCGTCAAGTGAAATCGCCTCAATATACGGACACTGTTAGTGTAGTGTGCTGTCCTAGTGTGAACCGGCCCTAATTAACATTTATGAAGATGAGTGAGGGTAGTTGAATAAACGCCTTCACTTTGCTGTCGCGGTACCTCCAATACTTCAGTATCCCCGCGAACACGGCTGGTGCAATCCGATCGAAACGTCGGGATTAAATTAAAGGTAAATTCGCGATAAATACCCGTCTTCTTAAGTTTTATAATGTGTTCTGATCGTTCTACCTTACATACGTAACGTGTCTTATCAGTGTCCATAGTACTAGTTAGTTCTTAAAAGTTGAGGTAAAAAGCTGTTAGAGAAGTCTTAAAAGACAAATGGCTACTTGCAAAGCCTACAAGGCATATTACACTATAAGTTACTATGTGCTAATGCCATTGAGATTTTGATAGAAGCTGAAACCAATCCTTGGCACAATTTCAAAACTTTCAATAGCGAGAGCAATTAAAAGTTTCTCTCGTTACAACTACACGAACTTACTACCCAAACTCTTGCTTGACCCACTAAAGATGGACGATTCGCCAATAAGTCAATTTGGACTGTCATAAACTCTTAACTACTTCCAAGATCATTGCAGTTCCGTTTCAGTATATAACCGAAACGATTAACATCAAAAGTTTATTCTTTTATGGTACTAGCTATTATTATCATCGTACTCGGAATAGATAGACCGGAAATGTAAACAAAAAGCTCAAATAATTGACAGTCACACAAAACTCTCATCATTCTCTTGCTCTTATCCCAATTCAATTGGTGTCGGCGCAGTATGTCTTCTTATTCCATACTCCTCCATTCCTCGTCGTCTTATCAGACAGCTCCTTTCATGCCATTATATAATCCTTTACACAATTCATCCGTCGTTTCTTTTGACTTCCTCTACTCCTATACCCCATCCACATTCGTACTTAAAACTCTCCTCTCGACATTTTCTTTCCACCGCTTCACATGCCCATAAAACGACAACCGACTACCACACAACTTAACAATCACCGGCGCCACTTCCGTACTTCTACTCTTTTCCCATTTTATCCATTCACGGAATACTACACATTTCCTATCTCCCACATAAAGGGTGTAAAACACCTCTTCACGTAGCCGACAGGCACTTGTTCTCCCCATCATTGCGATCATTTTTTGTTCTACACTATACCTGGGAACCTTCTAGTTACGGTGATATGGGGGCCAAAGTTACAACTTTTTGACAAGTTTTTTTTTTAAATTCCTTTGATTTTTGTAAGATTTTGACTTTTAACACCTCCACGACCTCCGTACTATTCAATCCATCTATCAGCACAATGTTTCAAGTGCGTTACATTGAGTTCTACCACAAAACATGATTAATAACCTCAAAAAGAAAAGTTGTTTCCCAGCAATCATTTTTGAAGTTTCTTAATTTGATGTACAGAAAGCTTGGTTAACGGTTTTGTGATGAGGTGGTTTATATCCTGTATATCCCTCTATTTTGTGTATCTCCAAAAAACATGTAGGCCCTTATATAACCGAATCTTTCCACTACTTTTCCAATTCCACTTAAGTACATACTTCCAATGTTGGGCGACTTCCTGAAGTGTTAAAGTAATTGGTCGAGAATTCGAGATTGAATCAGATTTATCCAATATTACACCCAAGCATCCAATCCTGTTTTAAACTTAGTCACCTTTTCATCATTAGCATTCTATCTGACAGCTGTCACGGGGTCTCCATCACTCTTTTATTAAATACAAATAATTTGAATAAGTAATATGTTTTGTAAGACCTTTTCTGTGTTTGAAAGAATTTCTTACTTCGGAAAATTCCTTACCAAAGATATCTCTTAATGGAATGTGAGTATAATGAATTCTTTACAAATTGATTGTAGTCTAATTAAGTTTAATCTTGTGGTACACAATGATTTTACTAATCAAAACTTTTGAGGGTTCTTGTGCCTTGCAGTCTTTCAAGTTTATTTGCTCAGTTTCTAAGAAATCTTAACCACAAGAGCAGACGTTGCTCTTTGTAATTTTCGATATTGTATAATGAAAACTAAATATAGGTCTAATAAATCACAACTCGTTGGTTTTGTGGTACAAAATGTTTACTTCACTTTTAATTACAATATATCTCATGTCACTCATCGACCGACCGCTCAACCCGCCAAAAGATGGCTATCGCGACAGTGGCGCCACCACTTGAATCAAATATCGATCTATTTTACAAAGTAATAATGTTATTTAAATTTACAAATAAAGAAAGGCTAATTATTAATTAAATGTGTCGTAATTTAAGCGTTATGCTTTAAATAGTAATCTCCATATTTCTCATTTGCTTACAATAACTGTTTTTGTTTTCTTCCTCCTTAAATCTTTTCATGTTTTAAATCGCAACCCATTCCACAAGTTTCCCCCAATTGGGGCCAATTTTCTAAAATGAAGGCGTTCCGACGCCGTATCCTTTACATCATCAAGTATTTATTTCCCAAATCTCCCATATAAATAGCCTATTGATTATTGCTTATTGCCTCTTAGTTGGTTTCAATTCGGGACGATTGCCCCTGATGGAATAATGAGCCTGTTGTCTGTACACAAACGACTACAACCTTGATATGCTTGGGTTCGCATGCCATTTCATTATGTCCATTGCTGTGTTGGAATTACAGTTCCTTTTAAAACGTATTCCTATACCTGCATGTAGACATTTAAAGTTTTTTTTTTAAATAAAATACCTAATTTGGGTAAGTCATGTTTCATCATAGTTTGAAAGAATTCCAGTTGTATAAATTGTCTAAGAAAAATGGAAAAATAAAGTGTTACGATTAGCTCAAATTACGATGGTTACAAACATAAATGTTGTATTTTCATTTGATTTTCAGGGTAATTTTTCTGATATCTGAGTCGCTATCGAGTACTTAGACTATTTCTCTCAATACGAAATACAAGACATTTTATAAGTATGTGTGTACATCGTTTCATCCTCAATATTTTGTATTCCTCACAGTTCGCCACACAAGATTTCCATTAACGTCGCGTGTGTATTATCCCTTTCACGAACTTGTATCCGAGGGTCGGGAATTCAATTCGCGTTCAGGACAACTTTGTTAAGTCCAACATGTTGAGGTTTGTGGTCATTTCTTAAAAGTAGTAAGTTCGAAGGATATATTTTCTTATTCTTTATTCCACATAAATATATTGAAGAAAAATATACACAAAATTAAAATATCGCCGGGTTAGAGGCAAAACCGATTCGATCCGATTCGATCCGAACCGATCTCGATTTTTTTTTTGCTTTTTTCACGTTAAATTCCGATTCGAATGGTATATTAAAGTGAATAAGTGCAAAAAATCTGCACAACAGTTGGTTTTGCCTCTAACCCGGCGATATAGAGCTTATGTACGGCGAGCTTGACCCAGAATGTTTAAATGTTGTTGTTTGAATGTTTTTCGAAAACAATACGTTTGTTCCCATCTTAATTTACATCGTAATGTTTTTTCAAAATGCTAAACCATTTATAACTTATCTCATCGTCTGCAAATAACGATAAGGGCAGTTTTTAGTCTGAATGCGACCGAGTGCCAGTATTTTACATGGATTGAGAATGTTTATCTGACCTTCACAATCTAGTTGCACCGTATCAATTATAACTATTCCATCTTACTAAACAAAAGCCAATATTGCATAAAACTTTTTCAAAATTACTCTTATCAACTTTGCTTTCAATAAAAACTATTCAAACTCCTCTAATAATCCGTAGTACCAAAACATGAAATATTCAGCAATAACCTCTCAGACATAAACTCAGATACTTACGCATCATATAAAGGCATTACATTCAACAAAATATTCCCTAACGTGACGGCGGAAAAGCGTCGCCATTTTGAACGGAAAATAAGTTATGTCCCGGCAGTTATTTCAAACATTTCATTTCCCTACATTTTTGTATGGGCGCACATTGCTAGGAAATCGACGATGACATTTAATGTTTTTGCGCCCAGATTCGATCACGGTCGGAAATGTTGACAGTTCATGTTGATAACTAGTTTATATATCACTTTAGGGGTACCAGAGAATGAAGGACAGGGTCACAAATCCTTATTATTCCGTAGAAAAGCTAATGGACTACCCCCGAAAGATTTTACTGTTGCCGAGTTCTTCTTGTTCTTAACAGCGCATATCTAGAAAGTTCGCAACCGAAATATTACTGTATGGAAATAAGAAATGTAGCTAACTAGCGAACTAGAATGTTGCTTATGATATATACATGTCACCGTAAAATTGTCAAACACGTTATATTACAATATAACGTGATTTTTCTCGCGATATTGTAATGTCTCGAATTATTGTCAACTGAACATACGGAAGTATCTCTGCCCCCATAATCGGGACTTCGGGCACCCCCCCGTTAGATTAGTTAGGTTCATTTAAACCCTGCACTCGGAAATACCCCCCGAAGCGGGGCTCCGTCGACTACGCTTTTTAGGGGGAATATAAAGTGTTTTAAGGTTATGTTATATTAATCGGTATTTCTCAGGAATGGTGCATTATCTTTTCATGAGAGTTGTGCCACTGGGCAAGGGGGACCCTTCCTTCCCTCCACACCGCGTAAGTTGACCACCATCGCATGCATTTCACGAAAAATAATGCGTTTTGTTGTAAGCAGTATGTTCATTTGACAATAATTCGAGACTTTACAATATCGCTAGAGATATTACTATATAACGTATTTGACAATTTTACGGTGACATATACGAGTACATATATCGTAACATCGAATGATCAGTGTTAGATTTAAAAAGACTATTGGAAAAGTTTCTAAATGCCTTTTGTACACCTGTAACTGTTACAACATCAAATTCATTGTTTCAATTGCAATTCACTATTAATATTCTAGTTCGCTATATTGAATAAATACTCGAATATTCATATTATTCGAATATTTGACAGTTATTTGCGAGGTTGCCAACTTTATGACCACCCTCTTAACTTGCGGATAACTTTAATAAAGCCATTTTAGATTTAGGGCCTGCGCAGACGACGGACTTATTGTGCGTGACGGACAAAAAGTCTGCGACAAATTTTGCGTGATTAATGTATTTGACTACTTATTTGACCTTTTTTGTCGACTAAAAGGCGATCAGTAGGAGCCTTTCCATCAGTAGATCCTTATAGTGGACAAAAAGTAGTGAAACACAATTAAACACGCAAAATTTGTCGCAGACTTTTTGTCAGTCACGCACAATAAGTCCGTCGTCTGCGCAGGCCCTTAGAGTAATTCTTTTTGTACTATATCACTACAGCTACATTGGCTTGTAACGTTCCCACTGATGGGAAACAGGCCTCGCTCCGTAACTGACTAGTGCACTTTAGTGATAGGCTGGTCCAGTACGGGTTTACGGATCTCAGCACGTCTTCAATTTTTTGCATCTAGAACATATATCCTCACGAAGTTTTCCTTTATCGTTATGAGAGTAGGTGTGATAAAATAAATTACCCAAAGTAAAGTGACTGTCTGGGTTTATACCCATGGCCTACGACAGCTATTTCGGAGATATTACCACTAGGCCAATACTGTGTAATTATTTTATGTATGAGTAACTGGATGATCTAAAAATAACCACATGATTCGACCTTAACAAATTGGCATCAGTTGTTTTGTGAATTGTTATTGCTGCCATACTCATCTTGAAACCAATCAAATCCGGAAGGTTATTCCCGAAGCACCCTATCATGTGGAATCGATGTGCAGTTGTATCAACAATCAAATTACGTAGTTGTATTATGGTACAAAATTATGCTGTCCATAATCAGAATAACAAGCGAAAATAAAGTCTACAAGGCAGATAGAGGGAAAAGTCGTCCACCACTTTGACAGGACTGGCCGCGACAGTCACGGACGTTTGATTGAACTGTCTCAGAAAAGAAGAAGTTTATAATTTTTAGAGCCACAAGCAGTCTTTGAACTAAACTTATTATTTTCTTAGGTTGATAGTAGGTACTGTATTTGTTGTATTTATTGATTTAAGTGAAGACACATGAATGTATCATTATATTGTTATCGTAGGAAATCTCGAGGTTTGTCAAGTATAAAACGCAAATGCAGTAATACGAAGCAAGGGTGGCTTGCTGCTAGCAAGTTGCTAGTCATCCTAGCCTAGCTTTTTACCAACTATGTTGGGGTCAGCTTCCAGTCTCACTGAATGCTGTATTTTACATAGAGCGACTGCCTATCGGACCTCCACAACCCAGTTATTACTGGCGAACACGATACCCCTTGGTAAAACTGGTTGTCAAACTTCAGGGCCACTGAATACTTGTAACGACTGTCAAAGATCTACAAATGACAGCCGGCACCTACTGCTTAACGTGCTTTCCGAGGCACGGAGGAAACTCGGAATGTAAGGGTGCTCACCCATCTACGCACCAACCTAGGCAAGCACGGCTTAACCTATAGATCGACTCGAGAGGCTGTTATTATTTAGCCACGAGCTCCTCGAGCAAGTTGCTAGTATTATAACAAAATGGCAGGTTAGTCAAAATGGTGGCCGGGCTTCTGATTTAGACCTCGCACAAAACTGGTAATTATTTCCTGAATTAATTTGTCACAACGGTTACCCAAAGACAGGAGAAGAGAAAACCTTTTAGCACAGCTGTTGATATGAAAAATTAATGGCAGCATTTAGCACTTTTCGGAATACTTTTTAAATATTAACGCGAATTGCAAATGGAAACGTCGTCATAAGTGGATTTTAAGATTTTTCTCGTCCGCCTTTATTTCACGGAAAATATTTATGCCAGAAACAAAAATTAGTTTTATTGTTTCTTTTGCAATAATCCTAGCCTAGCCTTTTTCCTATGTTCGGTTTCCAGTCTAACAAGATGCAGCGGAATTACCGTATTCTACCATTTCTTTTGCAATATGATTCGTAATTCGTATTTTCTTATGTGTCCTGCAAATATCATAAAATTCGTATTAATAGTCGTGGTTCTGGAAAACCCACAGTAACCGCGTTTGGACGTGCACTAAGTTTTTTCATTTCATTTATATCAAAAAGCCGCACACAATCAACTTGGCTGCAGCAATTTGAATGCATGCGACCGCATCGCGACATGCAAGCTCATGTAGGGTTACCGATTCGGAATTTGGACATTGCTGTCAAAAAACCCGCCATTTACAAAAAAAAGTAGAATAATTTTACCACTCGATCTTTATTTTTATTTGACTCAACTAGAATAATCTCCTCAACTAGAAAAGCTTGGTCAAGTTTCAAGGGCAGATAACCAAAATGTCCGATATTATGTATGTCCAGTCAAATCCAGATGACTGGCAACCCTACGTGCATGCAGGTCTGAGCATAATGCCTGTGATTAGGTTGGAGTACAACAAGTGTTAATTGCTATTGTTTGTGGTTAGGCCCACGATATGTGCAAGCTTTGATGCCATTTTTAACTAACGCTTAGTCATGCCCAAATGCATCATAATTCTCTTGCCCTTATTCTAATTTATTTGGAGCCGATCAAAGACTATACTCTATGGAGCCGATGCAAGTCGTCATCTTAGAAGTAGTCCCTTTTCTAACCATCCGTGTCCAATTTTAATAAAGCCCTTCCGTTCGTTTCTTTCATCTTCTACTTCGTTTAAGCAATATTACTTAATATTACCACTCACTTGTACACGCACTGTGATAGTCCATGTCAGAATATAGAGAATCTGATTATTTCTCGATCACCGTAGGTATTATTCTATTCTGCTAAGCAATTAATTTATCAACTAAAATTTATGTTTAATGTTCTGCTTTGCCTATGTCAGCCAGGCTATTCAAAAATAGCCAGTCAGCACATTAAAAGCGTGCTGACTACCCAGAATTCACCAAGCGCGCTTAATTATCTTCACTCATGGAGGCGCTTTCAATGCACCCTGATTTTCAAAGTACCTAGCTAGTTAAAAAGTAATTATCAGTGTTCATTCTGTCACGCTATGGCAATTCATGAGTTCATTTTATTTCTCTATGAAAAATATACAGGCCCATAGCCAGATTCACGATATGTATTCGTCATAGACCAAGCCGAAAATCAGCCAAAACTGTGTTTGACCGGTTACAACAAGTTTGAAAAATTACTGTCTTTTCATCAGAAACTTATTGCGTTGGTCTTTTATTTGCGAACCTTAAACCATTAGTAATCATATATAATGACAACCAAAGCGTTTCATAATAAAAAACATTTTATTGAACAAAACGAGCTGTAACTTAAAAGCGGTTTTGACGGCATTTGACCGATGAAAAAAATACTAAAACACATTTCATCTTATAAATAAACAAATGCAAGTTCACAAACAAAATTAAATTCCGAATAAAAACCACATCAAATTGGAATTTATTATCGGAATGCTATTAATTTCACTAAACAAGTATCGAATACTTTACAATGCCAATAAATATGTTTGGCATTTCATACCCAGCTTAAATTAAATTCAGATGATATGTGGGGGTCTCCATTTTTTATTCGAGCGTATGAAACTGTCATATTTTACACTGCGGTTTTAATTACTGGGAAAATGTTTTTACATTTTTATGAATCGATTTAAGCCCCTTCGTACACAAGGCTACGCAAATCTTCGATACTTATGTTGCATACCTCATTAGTATCAATTCGCGAGTATCGAGTAGCGCACGGTCCGTATACACGACATTGAATAGCAAGACGCGAATTGCCTATTCAGTCGCTAAGCAGATCACACTTTTCCCAAAATATCAAAAATCTAAATACCATCTTGGAAATCGCTGCGACTTATGTAGCGATGATCTCGTCCGGCAAGTAGTGCGCGACTAGCACGACGCGAGTCGCGTCGCCGACATTATGGATTTGTATGGCGGCAGTCGCTTGCAGACTAAAATCGTCGAGTATCGAAGATTTTTGTAGTCTTGTGTACGAAGGGGCTAACTCTACAATGCGTCTGGCGATTTGACAACGTCATAAAATAAAAATAAAAACTGGTCAAGTGCGTGTAGATCTCGGGCACGAAGGGTTATACCATGATCTATAAAATATTAAACAAAATCACAAAAATAAATACGTTTTATGTATGGGTTTTTTTATTCTGTGTTTTTAGTTATAGCGGTAACCGATATACATCATCAGTGAAAATTTCAACTGTCTAGCTATCACAGTTCATGATATCTCATGAACTGTGATAGCTAGACAGTTGAAATGTTCACAGCCTGATGACAGACAGACGGACAGTGGAGTCTTAGGGATAGGATCCCGTTTTTACCCTTTGGATACGAAACCCTAAAAAGAATCTTCATCATCCCCCTGCCCTTATCCCAAATTAAATGTATGTCTTCTTTTTCCATACTCCTCTATTTCCTGTCATCTCATCAGACACCTCCACCACCAGCGAAAAAAAACGTCAATATTCAATTATTTCAGTGACGTACCTTTCTAATCGAATTTGCTACGAAGTAAGGCATTGCGCGCCCAAATTTTTGAAGAAACTTAACTCATTAAAATTGTACTGTGAATTTTTTGTCTAATAAGACATAAATAAAACATACGCCTAAATTTTCCGGAAGTGTTAGGTAGACTATAAAGTACGCCAATTATTTATGTTCAAATTCCATGTCTAATTATTTTCCATAACTTTCTCAAAGTTTAAGCATACTTTTCGGTTACGTTAAATCGTATGATGCAGTAAATATCGACACATCACAAGTTTTCCACTTACTTTTACAAAAACGTTTTTAAAACTGTCATCGTTTCCAATTCAAGTTCAATCGCTATCAAATAGTAATTGATGACCCCTTCATATCCCGTAACGGGCTTATAACTGCAATTTAATTGCTCCAAAGCAATTTGTGTCTTACCTACTGGAATTTAGATTGAATTTCTAACGACAGACGATCGGTCATAACATTTTATAGGGATTCATTTTCATTTTGCAAGGTAATACGTTAGGTGGACGTCGTAAGTTTGCAGAATTGGATTTTGAAACTTTTATGCGCCATTTTGAATTAGGTTCGAAGATTGATGTTGTGGTTTAGTCACATTTGTAGGTCTTGATACTTTTATTAATATGTTTCGAAGGAAAAGTTCATAAAAACAGTTTTCATTCACAAATAAAAAAAATTATGGATGGCGATCT
This sequence comes from Xestia c-nigrum, assembly GCA_916618015.1. NCBI lineage: Eukaryota > Metazoa > Arthropoda > Insecta > Lepidoptera > Noctuidae > Xestia > Xestia c-nigrum. Next base: position 8,258,254 of record OU745259.1, on the reverse strand, counting down.
CTGCCATTTAACCAAATAATATTTTAAAAATGCAGATATTGTTTGAATATTTTGCAATTTTAACGTATAAAATTACAACAAATTATTTTTTTTATTAATTTAATCATTGAGATAAATTTAAATTCGGTTTTCCTAATGAAAATAATCGAATAATAATGAAAATAAGCGGTGGCCCAGTAGTGGCGGCCCCGACTTACGAACAGTAAGTCGTGGGTTCGAACCCAGACAGGCGCATTACTTTGTGTAATTTATTTCATTACCGTTGCTCTCAAAACGGTGAAGGAAAACATCGTGAGGAAACCGGCATGTCCTAGAACCAAAAAATCGAAGACCAATCCGCACTGGGCCCGCGTGGTAGATTATAGCCCATTCCCTCTCATTGAGAGGAGGTTGTGTCCCAGCAGTGGGAACATTATAGGCTGATGATGATGATGAATGAAAGTAATTGTTAGCATATAAGTTTGAGCAGAACGACACAAAACATTGTAACTACTTACTAGAAGTATCTGAAACATTTGTGTAACTACCGTCTTCACATTCCAATTAAAGCAGTTCAAATAACACATTAGTTCAATATAAACACGGTACGATACGGTTGTTATGGTCGCAGGAATTCGACCCGGGTGGCTGTTGACAATTGAAGACATGGGCGCATTCCCGACCTAAGCGATTTCGGTATATACTCGTTAAAGTAAATTAGACGTCACATGCTCTGCTGAGGCTCACATTCTTTATTGAATATCTTTACGGTTATATTAACTTTGGAAGGCAGTGGAAATGTTTATATTAAAGTCAGCAAATAATTGTCTTGACTTTTTGATAGTGGCAAGTTTCAGTTTAATAAGTAGTCCTCTAATGCCAATAATAATATCTATAAACATTACTTAGCTCGGATTTGTCTTAGCGTTATTTCTTGTAGTAGATACGAGGATATGAAAATACACGCGCTAATGAACGTTTGGAGATGTCGGTCATGCGTTCTTTAGATTGATAGAATATTGCATTATGGAGTAGTCTACCTTAGTCCAATAGAACACAAAACATCATCATCATCTGCCTAGCCTTTTCCCAACTATGTTAGAGTCGTTTCCAATCTAACCCGATGCAGAGCTATTTACTAGTATTTTACATGGAGCGACTGCTTATCTGACCTCCACAACCCAGTTAGTACTGTGTAATACGATACCCTTTGATAAGCTGAAAACATCTTCAGGACAAGATCACACATTAAACTCATCTGAACTTCTTATTTCAATTCCTTATTGAACAGAAGTTACTTAAGTTTCAAACATCCTAATTAAATTAATTCAAATTGCATAACGGACTTCAAAGTTTAGTACCCCTGAGAGATGGCACGGACACGACTTTGTAGTCTCTCCAAGAACAAAGTTATATCAATGATTGCCTTCTAATTGATTCGACTGGGTCCACAAACTTCAAGAGAACAGGGACAAATTCTTTGTGAATATAAATGCTGATTTTATTAACGGACTCGACAAAGTGGTCGAATATTTTGAAGAATAAAAAAGTGTGAAATGCTTTAATGGCTATACAATTTTCATCCACACTAATATTATAAACAGGAAAAATTTGTATTTTTCTGTGTGTGTGTATGTTTGTAATGATCAAACTCAAAACTACTGTGCCGATTTCAAAAAATCTTACACCATTGGAAAGCTACATTCACCCTGAGTCACATAGGCTATGTTTCATCTCCGTAGTCTCACGGGAACGGGAACTAACGCGGGTGAAACCGCGTGACGTCCGCTAGTTATTTATAATAATACTAGCTGACCCACGCAACTTCGTCTGCGTCACATAAGAGGGAAAAAGCTACCTACTACTACTACATTTTTTTTTTCATAAGAACCTTCTCCTGACAATAACAAACACAACAAAAAAAGAATCAGCCAAATCGGTCAAGCCGTTTTCATGCTATGTCGTGACAACGGAAAACGGGTTTCATTTTTATAATATAGATGACGACATGGTAGTGACTCTGCCTTACGTTCTTAGGGTCCTGGGTTCGAATCCCGGTAGGAGCAAATGTTTGTGTGATGAACATGGATATTTGTTTCCGAGTGATGGATGTTTATATCATTATATGTATAATAAGTAAGTATTTACAAACAAAAACGTATATATGTAGTATATCGACTATCTAGTGTCCACGACACAAGCTTTGCTTAGTGTGGCACTAGATGGCACTGTGTGTTAATGTCCAGCGATATTTTTATTATTATTTATTGTAGATTTGGACTGCCTTGTTAGGCAAGTACTGAGCATAAAGTCCTGGATGCGATTCCCGGGTCGAGCAAATAGTTATTAGGTTTTTCCATTATAAACTTCTCAGTAGCAGCCACGGATTCTGGATTTCTGCCCGGTTGATGGCAATAGGCTCGCTCCCTTTTCCATGGGACTTAAACATTTCTGGCGAAATGTGTGTATACTATTTAGGTACACCTCTGCTTAACTCAACTTTCGAGGTTCTCCATTCGTCGGAACCTCTTATTTTTATTTTTTTTATATATGTTCCCCGATTACTCAAAAATGGCTGAACCGATTTGGATTATTTTTATTTTGCTTGAAAGGGGTTCACAAGTAGTCCCATAATCATCAAGACAGGATCTGATGATGGAATCCTGGAGAAATAGAGATAACACTTCAAATTTTATAGGCACACATGAACCGATTTGGTTAGTTTTCGGAAGAGTACTTTTTCGGAGTGCTTTCACTTCAATTCGGTGAAGATTTGATGAAGAACTTCGGAGATAGGCAACGGAACTCCTCAATAAATGATAGCAAATGAACTGGGATTACTGAAATCTCATGTCTGTCTTTGTTTATACCAGTTAATAACATAACATCACGCCAGTACGCTGGGAAGGGGTAAGCGCGCATGTGAACCACTAAAATGCGAAAAATAAAATCTTTTTTGCCAAAAAACTTTAGTACAGCGTATATCATTAACACTAAATTAAATACCTATCTTATCTTTTTAAATAAAATACTACGGGATAGCACTTACTCTTATTAAGAACAAACCTAAAGCAATCAAATATCTACACACCAACTCCTAAGTTTTCCCGCAAGTATCTGATACCTTTGCTATCTTAAATCACTAAGTTCTACAACTTACTTTCATTAGTAATCTAGACGTGCGCTCTTCTATCTAGACTTTTAGCTAGGTATTCACACATTAATAATCTCGGAAACTTTTAATTAGTGCTAATATAAAACGAAACGTACATAAACTCTCGTTTTTATTTAAACTTTGCCATTTTTAATTAAAACCTTCTCTAGTTTTCTACTGCGGGTGATACGGAATAAAGTGCATGGAACAGTAAAAATATTTAACTGGTGGAAATTTTTATCCTTATCCACTGGAAGATTCTTAGTCTTATTCTTTATTGCACAGTAAAATTAAAAGATATACACATAGTCATCATATCATAGAAAAGAAGATGTTATTAAAAGCGAGTATTTGCCGAGTCTTTTCCCAACTATGTTGAGGCTTCCAGTCTAACCGGAAGCAGCTGAATACTAGTACCTACTCAACAAGGAGCGACTGCCTATCTCACCTCCACAACTCAATTAATACTGGGTAATACGATACTACTTGGCAAGACTTGTTGTTAAACTTTCAGGCGACTGACCACCTGTAACGACTGTGAACGATCAACAAATGACAGCTGAGACTAAAGTTATTCTAACGTGCTTTCTGAAGCACGGAGGAAACTCGATACAAAATGGGTAGTCCCATCCACTCACACACCAACCTTGACATGCAGGGCTTACCCTAAAGATCAACCCGCGCGGCTGTTATTATTAAGGTTTTATAATTACTAAAAGTATATGATTCACTGCTATAAACAAGACCAGAAAATATATGATATTCTTCAAGATATATGCTAGCATGATACGGTTTTGAAAACATAATACAATTAATTTGGCTCGATAAAAAGAAATCACGAACTTATCTCTAAAAATATCTTTCAAACAATAAAAACCATACTAATATGCATGCGATCATTCTGATTTTTTTTTATTTCAAATAATTCTTGAAGCAATATATTAGCATGATACTGTTTCAGTTTTTTAATCCAATCAATAGTTTTTTTGTAAATTGCTCAAAACCACTCATTTCGCACTATTTGGCCCGCAGTGGCTGACGTAACAACCACTTTGTAGTGCAAGCTGATTAGAACTTTATTCTAACAGCATTTCAAACGAAGTTTGAACCGCCACAAATAGAGTTGCTAATTTAGCTCGTCTAAGCGCCTGAAGCCACGAACTATCATTGCAAGTTCCTAGGAAATCAAATACATTTATGTTGAACGCTTTGATTCGTTGTAGATTTCCCTATCTTTAACCGATCCACTGGCTTCTTGAACATTTTCTTCGAAACTTTGCGAGATACTGAATTTACTCTGCACCTAGTGATTCCGCAAGAAGAAAATACTCAGAAATGAGAACACCACAAGATGTGATCTTTATTTCTATGTTCATTGGTTATACTGGGGTTCTTAGGACTAGAACTTTATTTTTTTAATACGTAATAATATTAACTTATTCAACTCGAAATGCTTATGAAAAGCAGAAATTGAAAGAGGCTGTTAGTTTCACGAACATTTCCAGATTCGAGTGTTTTTAACAGAAAGGGTAACCTTCCTTTGTTTCTAACAAACTAAAACTCATTACGCCCCACACAATCCTATTCCAAAAACCTTTAATTAACAAATCCCTGTCGAACAAATCAAGCCAGCATCAGGACACAATGCAGTCAATGACCCGTGCTGGAGAAACCTCAAGTACTCATTAAACTGAAGCACAAAATATAGGTGCCTACAGAAGTTCTGCTTTATAGAGCGAGCGAAAAAAAAACGCACACATATGCAAGTGCGACGACGGGCGCGAGTCTTATTAATAACAGCTTGTCGGATCTATCTTCAAAGTCTTCACTCAATGGATGGGTGATCGGCTCTTATAAACCGAGATCCTTTACTTCGTAAAGTACGTTAATTTGTCCCGGCTGTTCTTCGTAGATCTTTGACAGTTATTGCGAGTAAGAAACCAGAAAATGGGACCACCAGGTGCCTGGGGTTAGACTGGAAACCGACCTCAATATAGTCGGAAAGGTTGGGCAGGTCTCTTACCTATAAAATGCAATACCTGCACGTTCAAAATATACGGAACAGCTGTTTTTTTTTACGTTTCGTGACTGCAAAGCACACCAGTGACTGGCCTTTGTTTGACATCCTTTGAGATGGTCATACGACCGCGTTTATTTTCGATTCTTGTTTAGCGTCAACCTTCTATACTTATCTATTTCGTGGCTAAAGGTACCTCATTGACGTCAGGTAAACCCCTTGACAGGTAACTAATGAAATGGGGCAGACCTGTGTTTACGCAGCAGTCTTCTATGAAGGGTTATTTCTGCCTATTGGGCCTTTTGTTTGGTCAGTACTTATTTCCGGGTTATGTTGGTAATTGCTGTGTAATTTTTGGTACAGAAGAATTTAGGTCAGTGAAGTTATTTTCATGGGTAACGGTTCTCGCTTGCCATCAGAGAGGTAATAACAAAGATTGAAATCTAACTACTACATTGCTTGTCAAAACATTCGTTTTTTTACAAGTGGGGAATGTAATAGCAGCCAACGCGAAATTCACGGTGGATTTTTTTATTTCCACACTAGTTGTGATAAATAAATAAAGAAACCACTAGTGTGAAATACATTGCATGTTGAACCTAATCGTAGGAAGTGCGACAAGAGCCAGTTTCTGAGGAAGTGTATTGAAAAAACGGTTTAGGCAGAGTTAAATTACTTGTTATTCTTTCATATACAAATAAATTCAATTTCAAAGCCCTTTTAAATGGTCTCTATTTTAGTAGTCAAGTTACAACAAAATATTATTTACACAAACGGCCGCTCACTATCAAACTTTTCTGCAAACCGTACAATACTTCGGCGTCAACAGTTCCCAACTAGCAGAACAAGAGTGTTCAAACAGAACGGCCAGCTGACAGCCAACTATTTCACACAAAATGGCCGACTTTCCAAACTGCCAGTAAATAAGGTGTATGTTAATTTGATGCCAGCATTTTGAGTGGTTAATTTACGTCAAAACTATGAGAAGAATGATTAAGGTTAATGCTAAAATCACCTGTTTAAAACACATTTCTGTATGGGAACACGTCACAGTGACAGCTGTTTTTAGATAATCAGACGGTTATCTTTTCGGTGAACATGGACCTAAGTACCTGTAATTGCCTTTTTGTTTCTTTGTTCAATCGGTATTCTTCTTTTTTAGCTGTTGGTTTTCTGTGCTTGAATGAATTCAGTGGCCATAATGATAAGCTCGTCATCATCATCCATAGTCCGACTTCACCGATAAGAATGGATTAGCTTGGTAGACCTCTCTTTGCTTGTACTAAGCTCCATGTGCCTGCTGCCTCATCCAAGGTATTCTTATACTCTGCCCATCTCGCCGCCGAGCGACCAACACTTTTTCCAGTCCTTGAACGCTACTCGGTCACATGTGTTAAGCTCTATTAAAGCAATTGGCTTGTGCCTACTACATCTGAATAATAGTTACGAGTACTTCTTATACAGAAAAGAAACAAGCATAGAAATCAAGCTTGTTGCATATGTGACATTTGACACCAGCATTTGAAGACCTTGTATTCTTTTGGTATATATTTTTTCTCAAAAATGGTATGTAATGTTGACATAACATCTCTAAAAAGTATCCAGAAAGTGAACTCTACCGGAGACTATTCACAACTGTCCGGTAAGAAGCGAGATTTTAAATTTGGAATCTCCTACTGTCCAGTAAGTAAGTATGTAATTTACTTACTGGACACTTGGTCATCCTTCATCCCTTTTTTTTTTATGGCTTCGCACGGTTTAGGTCATCCTCTTTAGATCTGCTTAGAAAAAAAAAAACATAGTACCAGACACAGATTAGAGTTTAGCCATTATAACATGGTTAGAGGGAGGCTCCAAATATATATCTATCTCTTTTTGGTATGACATTTTATGAGATACATAATATATTTTGGAGCCTTAAACATCCATTTTATTGTCTGTGACACTTTTTTTTTTTTTTTTTTATGGGTCTGTGACACATAACGCGACGCAGAAAAAGTATGCACGTTGCGTTTTGTACTTAGTAATGTTGTAGAAGTATAGTGTGGGATTTTATGTTTGTATTTAGTCATTTCAGTTTATAAATCATGTTGGATTAAAACTTTCCATTCTAAAATTAACATGGAGTTTCAAAAACAATAATTTACATTTTTTACTAAAACATTCATGTAATGTAAAAATAGAACAATGTTTAAAACTAAACGCAAACTTTGTAGTAAAAAAAACAACGACTGGCGGGATTTCACATTCAATTGCGACAATTGTGTTTTAATTTACCGCGTGAATTTAAATAATCCCAAAAAATGAATTCAAGCGAATCTGATTCGGAAATAGATGGCACTCCTCCTGATTTAAAAGCTGAGGCCAAATTAGCAAAAGAAAATTTACTTCCGCCAAAATCCAAGGAGCGATACATGAAAAATTATGAAAAATTTATGAAGTGGAAGGCAGAAAAACAAGCCAACAGTTGGTCTGAAAATGTATTCTTGGCATATTTCAGCTTTCTTCGCCAAACAATGCAGCCGACAAGTTTATGGGCTGTGTATTCTATGCTTCGATGTGTAGTGCAAAATAAACACGATGTAAACATTAAGAATTATTCCAATTTAATAACTTGGTTGAAAAGACAATCGACTGGCTACAAAGGAAAAAAATCGAATGTATTTACCAGCCAAAACATACAGAAGTTTATAAATGAAGCACCCGATGAAGTTTATTTAGCAGTGAAGGTAATATTTATTTTGTTTACTTATTTAATTTAACTTGTTGTGATGTACGAGTAAGTGGTCTGTTAGTCGGTTGCAATAATATAAATATGCTATTAAATCTGGTTCCAAATAACATAAACTTATTTTTATATTCTCGATTTAAATAGTTTTTTTTTGTTTTTAGGTTATTACTATAATGGGAATTAATGGCGCCTGCCGATGTATGGAGCTCTGTAATATTAAAAACAGTGACGTGGAATACCATAATGAAATAATTTCGGTAAAAGTACGAGAAACAAAAAGAAAAATTGATCGCTCTTTTGTTATACACAAGGAGTCAGCTCATATTGTAAGGAAATATCATGACCTGCGCCCTGAAAATATGAAAAGTGATAATTTTTTTATCAATTATAGAAACGGGACATGCTTGCGGCAAAACATCGGTCGTCATAAGATTGCCGCAATACCTAAACAAATAGCAGAATATTTGAATTTACCAAATCCAGAGAGCTATACTGGCCATTGTTTCCGGAGGTCGTCTGCTACCCTTCTTGCTGACTCTGGAGCCAATCTCACGACAATAAAACGACACGGGGGGTGGAAATCGGACCGAGTTGCAGAAGGATACATAGAAGAGTCATTAGAAAATAAAAGTGAAATTACAAGCAATATAAATAAAAAAATTAAATTGAATACTCAAAACACATCATCTTCCACCTCCCCGCAGCCGTCTACATCGCGTCAACAGCAGCTAAGCCTGGCTCCGCAGCCATCTACCTCTCGCCAAGAACCGACCACTATTCCCCTGCCCGTAACATCATCGCAAGCATCCACCTTCCCAAACAACCAAATTAATGTCTCACAGACATTTACTGCCAGCCAAGAGTCCGTTAATCAAGATGTACAACAAACAAATATAAATGCCCCCGGTAAATCGATCACAATATCTATCAGTAATTGCCCTAATATGAATGTAACCTTCAATATTAATTAAACGAATTTGTTGTTAAACTTTCTTTCATTTTTGAGAAAAGCATTATACAAACCTCAACCAGTAAGAAAGCCATCCTGGCCTCGTATATAACCGGACCTCACCTGCGGTTCGGTCCGGTTAACTCATACTCGGCCAGGAAGGCTTACTTACTGGATTCTGCTGTAATGTACTATTACCACATACATATTATACAGTATCTTGTTGACAGGTCATCATCATTCTCTTGCCCATACCCCAATTCAGTTGGGGTTCAGCATCTGGGCCTTCATTCTGTCTGGGTGATCTCAACACACACCTTCTTTCTTGCCATATCATCTTTTATACCTTCCATCCATCGTTTCTTTAGTCTTCCTCTACTCTTTCTTCCTATTCTGGGTCTCCACATTCATACTCAAAACTTTCCTCATGACATTTTCCTCATTCCTCCGTATCGCATGCCCATTACGTATCATCATCATCATCATCAGCCTAAAATGTTCCCACTGCTGGGACACGGCCTCCTCTCAATGAGAGAGAATGGGCTATAATCTACCACGCGGGCCCAGTGCGGATTGGTAGATGTCACATGTCTTCGAATTTTTGGTTCTAGGACATGCCAGTTTCCTCACGATGTTGTCCTTCACCGTTTTGAGAGCAGCGGTGATGAAATAAATTACACAAAGTAATGCGCCTGTCTGGGTTCGAAACCACGACTTACTGTTCGTAAGTCGGGGCCGCCACCACTGGGCCACCGCTGCTCATACATGCCCATTACGCATAACAAATGTATATCAAAAAGTCTCCCTGATTATTATTAATTGACTTACACTTTGTATGTTATATCTTCCGATCTACGTGATTTTTTGCTTGTACTCCAAGTTGAAGTTTCCACGCTTGCGCTCCTACATCCAACTAGTTTATAAACTAAATGTATGTACAGCAAAATATCTCATCTTTCAGATAACTGTAACTTAATTAATATTGTAGATCGTTAGAGGTTCTCGTGCGGTATTGAGACCTCAGGGAGGTAATTACGAAATTCCGTGCGGGAACAATGTAACGTGTGTATACGCACACTTGTATACAAAATAGTTATTTGTGTTTATTATGACGTCACTTGCGACAAGTTGTTGATTGTTTATTCATGAATTTTGAATATTTACCTGTACATGTTCGTGAGAGCTAGGGATTGATTGTGTACTAGCCGATGCCGCTGCTTCGCCCGCATAAAATTTTCTCCTTCCTCTTGAATCACTCTATCTGTTAAAAAAACCCGCATCAAAATCCGCTGCGTAGTTTTAAGAGCCCTCTTACAGTCCACTAGCGCCGCCAATAGAAAAAATGTCATAACTCGTAAATAGAATCAAAAATACAAAATATGTTCTATTATTACTGTGGAAAAGGCAATAACGTAATTGTATAACACCTTATCAACACTTGAAATATAGCTGTTTAGCTAAATCGTGCAGTCAAAACATAAACGGCCGTTTTTGTTACAAATGCACGATTTAGCTAAAGCCGGATCAGGATCCGGCTTTAGCCGGATCAGGGCCGCCGGAGGGTCGCAGTGCCGGAGCCGTCACAGAAGCCCTGCCTGCTGCATGCTGCTTGCTTACTTGCTTGCATGCTTGCTTGCATGTTGCATGCTTGCTTGCATGCTGCATGCTTGCTTGCATGCTGCATGCTTGCTTGCATGCTGCATGCTTGCTTGCATGCTGCATGCTTGCTTACATGCTGTATGCTTGCAATGCTTGCTTCCTACAGCGAAAAAATACTCACAAAATTGTTCAATACGTTATAATTAAGGAAAAATAATTTCTATTCTACCTACAATATCAAGCGCCTACAAATTTCATTAGAGCAATATTGTATAAACGTGTATAGTGTCTAATATTTTAGGTGTTAATAATTATTTCACTGTTATACCTATTAATATGTTTTAATATTTTTATGCGTTATTTATGCTTAACTTTTATGCTTAAAAAAGTTATGCTTTGAACTTTATGCCTAAAAAAGTTATGCTTTAGAACTTTATGCTTAATAAGTTTGTGCTTTAAAATATTATGCCTAATCATTATTATGGTTACAGACATAATGCTTAAAAAAATTATGCATGAGCTGTTATGCGTAATTATATTATGCGAAAATATAATTATGCCAAACAACATTATGCTAAGTTATATTAGGTCTTAAAATTTTATGCTAATGGATAGGGAACCGAAAAATTCAAAGTGGACTTTTATTCATGCAATTATTTAGGAGACACCTTGTATTAGTGACTAGCTGACCCGCGCCACTTCGTCTGCGTCACATTAGAGAGAAAAACGAAAGGAAAAATAATCCCCGTTTTTGCAACATTTTTCATTCCTGCTCCGCTCCTAATGGTCGTAGCATGATGTTATACAGCCTAAAGCCTTTCTCGATAAATGGACTATCCAACACAAAACAGATTTTTTCAATTTGAACCAGTAGTTCCTAAGATTAGTGCGTTCAACCAAACAAACAAACAAACAAACTCTTCTGCTTTATAATATTAGTATAGATATAGGGTACTTATACATTTGTTGCTTTAGCAGTAGCTAGTTAGGTGTAGGCACTAATTTAATATTAATACCACATTTCCTCACGCACTTATCACCTGCAACACACTCTGTGTATGCAACACAGTCAGTGTAATATCACCATGCACTGAAAACGAGAGGGGGGGAACGCAAACCCTACTTAATAACGTAAACGCTAAACGCGGCCCAAATAATAATTTGATTAGCAGGATTATAGGACTAGTATGCTAAGCACCTAAAATTAATTTGTGACGCTATATTTTGTAATTATATTTAGTTTTTTGTGCATGGGAAATCCAAAGTTGTTTGTCTGATTTTCTTCACATTTATTTATGATAAAATCATCATAAATTAAACGTTTCGTTCATGTTTGGTAGCAACCAAAAGCAGTTGGAAAACAAAAACTACAATATTTTGTGGTCATACAAAATTAGCTGAAATCGGATTTTTGTCCATCATTATAATTTGAGATATCCTAAACAAGACTGCATAAAACCTATCGGTTTCTATACACATGGATCGTATAAACAATTCTAATTATATTTTCTCCAATTGTCGAAAATAAAACCTACATAAACCCTACTCAATAATAATGTTTTGTGAAACAAGAATAGTGTTGTCAGTTGTCACGTTATCCTATTTCTGTAATAACAATGTCGATTTAAGCTCCTTTGCAATATAATATCATAACAAAGCCCGCTTTCTGCACAGTTACCTTCGTACGAAGGTATAAACCAGATCTTTTCTCTTTGTGAATCATGTCTTCTGCTGGTTAAAACTTTTGTGTAAACTAAGAGTTACTGCGAATCGGCAAGGCAAATAATAATGATCGGATAACCACGTAAAATTGACATCAATGTTTTAAAGTCCTGAAATACTTTTTCCGACGCTGACACTTGTTATAACAAATATTTAGAAGGTTGCTATGGTCCCTACCACAGCCTTTTTATGAAATAACCCACAATGATATTTCTATAGACATTATACAATGTTAGATTCCGCCATGCATTATCTTTGTGTAACTCTAACGGTTGATGCAGCCCAAGCCAAGATTAGCTAAAATAGTTCTTATTTTAATTTCAGCCAATTTGCCCAATATACTATACTGTCCGTATATATAAATTGGAGGAATAAAATACCTCTCTTAAAGACGAATTCACACTCCGTAATCCTTCACAACGTTTAATATTTACATGTGGTTGTGTAGTGTGGGTACAAAGCGAATTACGTACGCAACATCGGGTCCGAAGTAGTCCCTAGTTTGAGACTGATTTTGGGTATATTCTTCCTACCCGGGTACCCGGTTCTATTTTGCCTACTTACCCGGTTACATTTCCGTGTGATCGATCTCGGCTTTAGAATAAGCGAGAACGGAATTTCTATGTCGAACAAGAATGGTTGGAATAAAATTGTAGGTACCCCACACTGCGTACACAAATTTCTTTCTAGGAACTACATAGGATGACACTACAACACTACTGCGACCGTTAAACCACGTTATTAATTTAACTTCATTTGATGACCGAGTAATTTATTCCCCTTTTGTTCCCCTTCAGTGCCATCCATCACCTCGACGATGAATTAAGATGGAGCACCAATAGAAAAACGATTGCATATAAATAACATCATACTATTCATAGCGCAGAAAGTTTAAGAATTTGTTGTGCCGTGTCGTGTCGAAAACACAGAAACTTGCGCTACGTCGTGCTACGAGGGATTATTTTACGCTACGCAGTACTACGAGGGGTTAGTTTACGCTACGAAGTGCTACGAGGGATTAGTCTACGCTAAGAGGTGCTACGAGGGGTTAGTTTACGCTACAAGGTGCTATTGTGCTACGAGCCGCTACACTCTCGTGTGTTTTTTTTACGGCCTTTCTAGGGTTCCGTGTCCGAAGGGTAACCGACAGGGCCCTATTATTAAACCTCCGCTGTCCGTTCGTCTGTCTGTAAGCGGACTGTAGACAGTTGAAATTTTCACAAAATGTGTATTTCTGTTGCCGCTTTATAGCTTTACTTTATTAATTGTTTTTATCAACAAAAACTAAATTTAAAATTAAACGGGGCTCTCCTACTACGATGATACAGAACCCTCCATGCACTAGTCACAATGTCACGAGACAATTGGTTTCGAACTAGAACTACCTAACTAGAACTATTCAATATTAAAGCTATACTGAACCATGTTTACGACTTTAAAATATTACATTTTTGTCGACATATATATTTTACTCATATACTCATCTAAAACCAAATAATAATTAGAATTTTCGTTTGTTCCAGAGCGATACGGGGAATTAAGAATACGCAGCACATCATTCTCGTCGCTGTCGTCAAGAAAAGGTATGTTTTGTCTAATACTACAAAGAAATTATGTATTAAGCTTCTTATAATTGTACTTTGTATAATTTATTTTATACGAAACTATGTATTTCTTTGTGGAAAAAAAAAAGTTGTTTGTAAAGTCGGTTTACGGACGATAGTTTAACGTGACAACGTTACAACAAAACATTGATGAAATGATTGCATACAATACGCTCCAATCGTAACGTTACAATGAGCGTAACGGGACAGCGTAACGGGATACTTTTAAAAGCATGCAGCCGGCGTTCATCGATTTACTAGACTTTGTCACGGCAAAACTATTTCAGGACTGGTTTACATTCACATTCATTTACAAATGGTTTCGGTAGTACAGTTTTAGTACACAGGCTAACTTCATATTTGAAACCATTACTTTGATCTTTTTAGGGTTCCGTACCCGAAGGGAACGGGACCCTATAACTATGCCTCTGCTCTATCCATTTGTCCGTCTATCTGTTAGCGGCCACGGGCAGTATCTCGTTATCCTTAGTAAGTAGACAACTATGTCTATTCAACGGGTGCGTACCATTTGATATAATAACAAAAGTTCTAACGTTCACATGACCTAATTTCATTTCATATACTTTTTATTAGTATAACGATGAAATTATATAATGAATTACTGATATAATTTCAGTTTACCTAATTTTGTATGGTTTAATTAACATTTTCTATAATGAACATTTGTACTTATATTCAGTTAGTATAATATTTAGTTAGTGACGACCCGATTGGCGTAGTGGTAGTGACGCTGCCTTACGTTCTTAGGGTCCTGGGTTCGAATCCCGGTAGGAGCAAATGTTTGTGTGACGAACATGTACATTTGTATCCGAGTCATGGATGTTTATATGTATAATAAGTATATATTTACACACAAAAAAAGTATACAATGTAGTATATCAACTATCTAGTGTCCACGATACAAGCTTTGCTTAGTGTGGCACTAGGTGACGCTGTGTGTTAATGTCCAGTGATATTTATTATTTATTTATAGTTACTATATTATTCAAAAACTATAAAATCTAAGAAATAAAAAATGTTCCAAAATTTTGCTTTGATTGGAGTATAAACGCCTGCTACTTTCGTGTTTCCCCCCGACCCCCTCGAGAGCCAGATCCTCTCTATTGTTGGTGAATCATCAAGGTTAGGTTAGAACAGTGACCATTAGCGCGCATTAGTTATTCATTACAGAATTTTGGCTGAAAATGAGTAAATATGAAAATTACGTCAAATGAAAGTTAGGTCAGCTAAACGTTATATGATGTGAACGTTATTTCAAGTGAAAATATACTATCTGTTATTATAGCATATATTACAAACCCCTATTCAACTGTCTTCCTACTGCAATGTTACAGAACCTTTCATGCGCGTGTCCGACTCGCACTTGGCCGGTTATTCTTATATCTTTATTCAATACTTAGACAGACTATTGCTAAAGGGAAGAAATAGTCTGTGTTAAGACAGCTTTTTTTTTTTTTGGGATGTGAAATCATCAAATGACTTCTCCCACTCTGGGCGGAGCGGGAGGGAGTGTCAGACTCTTGCTGACTAAAACCCATCCATGTTCCTTCGTCGCCCTTTATGTTCCGGGGCCGCGGTATCTCTTTCGAACAGGCCCGCAACCCCGGGTGTTAAGACAGCCTTGTGTTAAGTCTGCACTCCAACCTTACTGAAACTCGAAATGGTTAATAACTTTAGTGTTTTACTTTTCTGCCTCAACCGTAACAATTGGTTATCATTCCGTTCATAAACAGCTTTCTCATAATTGAAAACTTACGCCAACTAAAAACACGAAATAAAAGCTCAAAACTTCAACTAGCAAAATGGCTGCCGTGCCAAGGTCGTCTATGCAATATATAAACACAGCTATGAAGCTACATTGAGTTCAACGTAAAATGTACGAAGAGACATTTATTGAGATAGCTTGCGACCTTCACAGGTATTCGAGTGTGCAAGAACGGGATTAGTGTGATCCATTTTCTCCGCATCATAGATATTCAATACATTCTAATGCACGGAAAAAATATCTTTGATATCTAGAATACGTATGTGCTACCTGCAAGGCTCAATCAAACTAAGTAACTTTACGCAAAAATAATTGCTGGGAAACGACTTATTGTTTTGGGGTATAAAATAATGTTTTGGGGTAGAACTCAATGTAACGCACTTAAAACATTGTGCTGATGGATGGATTGAATAGAACGGGGGCCGTAGAAGTGATTTATGTAAAGATGTTACAAATGAACATTTGTACTAATATTCAGTTAGTATAGTTTTGGGGTAAAAAAACATGTTTTGTGGTAGAACTCAATGTAACGCACTAAAAACATTGTGCTGATGGATGGATTGAATAGTACGGGGGTCATAGAGGTGATTTATGTAAAGATGTTACAATAAAAACGTGTATTTAAAAACTTGTAAAAAAGTTGGAACTTAGACCCCCAATATCTCCATAACTAGAAGCTTCCCAGGTAAGATGTAGAATAAAAAAAATATCGCAACGACGCCGAAAGGAACCCTTTATAAAGAACAACGGCTGGTCTCCCAGTGCTGATACCAATCGTTATCTTGGAGGACTAATAATATTTAGGATGTTGAACGTACTTAATATCACCACGGGTGGAAATCTTTTAACCCCATGAAATAGTGGGTATCGGTCATAATAATATAAATCAATCCTTCACACAACACGTGTTTTACTATTATTCACAACTCTCATAATTCAGGGTTCTTGTGGTTTACGTTTCACGGAAATTCTATTGTTCGCTGAATTTAAGCTACCAAAGAATGATGATCAATGTTCATGCAGATCGGGAATTCGGTTGAAAATTGTACATATACCTATATTCGGTTTTGCATTGTAGAGATTCTTCAGAGAAATTCCCTTGTCTCGTAATGTACTATTTGATGTTATTGATAATATGCTGATGATTAAATCGGCCATATTCGAATTAAATTATACAAAATATTTATGAAAATTCAAGCTTTAAAATGAAACTTCGAAAGGTGTGAATTGAATGAAATATTCTGTGGGACGGATTATCGTCATATTAATAACACATGAGCACGTATTAACAATGTGTAAATTTACTATTATTTCACTTATTAATGCTTTCAATATAGCTGGACTGTATACTGTGACCTGGCAATTAGTGTACGATACTTAAACTTACAAAAAACCTTTACTATGGGACTAAACCTGAAACCGCGTAAAAAATATCAGCTTTTTAGTACATTTTGACTAATTAAGCGAACAACGGCGTTTATTTACACTATCATGGGTAAAATTAAGTGTTTAAGCATCGAACATGATGATTGCCAGTCACCCTTTATATTACACAAAATAGTTTCACCAAACACACACTACATATTTCACACCAAAGTCATTTGTCACCGATTCAAAATCCATTTTCTACATTCTTCAACCTTATTCACAATACATCAAAACACATTGTTCATACCTTTTATATCAAGTTTGAAGGTAAGGTTACTTAAAAACTTCTCATAAAACAGATACATAGCAAATTCGCTGAGTTTAAAAGTTTCGTTTGACAGCGCGAATCGATAGGAGCTCTGCAAACCGTCGTCGTCTCAAATGCTTTTAATTAAATAAGTTTTAAAACTGAGTTTATTGGCTATTTGTTAAAGAGGTTGATGGCCTTATTATTAGCTATTATTAATTTATTATTGTTTGTACACTTTGTCGATGAATACTTCGAGACGCTTTTGCTTTGTAAGTAGTAGCGTTATTGCGCCGATAAATTATAAATGATTATTATTTCATACTCTGTTGCTTTGGGCAAGCGGTGGCCCACGAGTTAGATTGTCTTAAGACATTAATATCTACAGTGTGCGAAAGCGTTCCTTATTTACTTGTTGTGGTCAAATGGCTATAAAGATAGAAAGGAGGGACTGCAGAGATGACGAGTAATAAGGATAAGGAAAATGATGTGGTCGTGAGGTCGTCAGAATGTTCAACACGGTTGAGGAAAACAGCAAGAGACGGCGCCCATGTCCTTGCAGCAAACATTCAAGGCAATGACATCCATGTTTTCAGGTGTCATAGACAATGTTAACCAGTTTATTTTTAGGGATCTTGACCCTTCGTATCATCAAATTTCAGAATAGTAGGTTAGAGGCAGAAATAATAGTATTATATCTCTTAAATAAAACATAATAACATTATTCATACCGTTCGACATATTCTTCACCTTAATCTGCCTAACATCCCCGTTGGCAGTTTACGCAGCTCGGCGAGTGCAGGTTATATACCTTAACTTTATCTGTGGCGCGTATATAAAACGTTTTAATCAATGCTTGTGCCTTAAATTCTCTGTATGAAAAGAAGACTTTGCCCAGCAGTGGGTCAGTAATATGTGTGGTGATATATTATAATACTAGCTATCCACCTTTTCACTGTTTTTTGACTTAATCAAACTAGTATTCCTTGTTTTGTACAAGATTAGAAAGAAGAAAGAGAAAAAAAATCAAAAAGGTGATCTTTATTATTACCTTTTGTAACTATATCAATCAATCATTTTATTATCAGGCATCTGAAGGCCCATACACAAAATACTCAAAAATACTACCCACCTACCTACTTAAATACTTTCATTTATGAAACAAAAGTTACTTCAGTACGCGGTAAAAGTAATCTCTGCACACTTCCTTTTTGTACTCGTAGGACTTATCCAAGTTTGTTTCAAGTATACTTGTCTGTTTTGTATGCTAATGTTCTGAATATTTGAGCATGTTTATTTATGCGTACTTACGGGTGTAACAAGATATGTTTGCATTAAGGTAATGAGATTTTGAAGAATTAATTTAGTCGTCTAACTGATTTGTTTCTTCGTGTAATTTCTTTTTTCCCTAAGTTTTTACGTTTGGAGAACGTCATAAAATCATGTACGTACTCGTCATGTGAGTTGACCAAGATTATGTATGGACCTTAAATTAGACTAGATATTATTTCGGCTGTGTCCTTTCACAAGCCTCATCTAG
Organism: Xestia c-nigrum; assembly: GCA_916618015.1. NCBI lineage: Eukaryota > Metazoa > Arthropoda > Insecta > Lepidoptera > Noctuidae > Xestia > Xestia c-nigrum. The sequence goes on along the minus strand of OU745259.1, from coordinate 8,239,498 downwards.
TCAAAAAAATTATGTGTAAAAGTGTTTGTAGAATCTTATTTTCGAAATAATCATTCATTTATCACGTAACACCTTTGCTCAACGATGTTAAAGTCAGTCTGCCGGTAGGTACTTCACATGAAGCTCTGATTCCTACAATCTAGTTAGAGGATAAAACTGGTTTCCCGCTTCTGACTATCTATAACTACAATACGGTGAAACCATGACAGAATTTTTTGAACATAATTTTATTCAAAAATACACTCAAAATACACAGAAATAAAATTGAATTCTACAAAATGTAAGCCGACCCACGGCATCTACTGCTGTAACTGACCAGCCATTTCCACAAAAACCAATCTTCTATCACTACTAAGGGTAGGAACTCGATACGTTCCAATTTCACTATAACTACGACATCGACGGACGTCGAACAAACTTCTCGTCCACAAGTTCTAAGGTACTTTTACCTGTAAGGGATGCAACACACATACTCGGCTCGATTTAATTCGAGAAATAACAGCTTCGTCTTAGCTCGAATTGCGCTGAGCCAACCCGAACAATATTCAACGATGGTAATAGATGTTCTATGAAGAAAGTTCTATGAACGTCTGGACCGACGAGTGAATTGAAAGCTGGTTATGTCTGTGCCTAGCTTCGGGTTGACTTTGTTGTTCAACAAATACTGCTAAATCCAATGTGTTACGGTGAAAGCATCAGGATGGCCCGCAAAAATCAAATTTTCTTACGTTTTTTGCAATTTGCAGGGCAGTCCTAAGTTTTATGTTGATAAACATATCGGTCGCGGCTATAAAACGTATGTAGTTACAGAATTATAATCATCAAAATCATCAATACAACCCTCAAAGTTAATAAAAATCGAAGAAGGACTTTGACCGTGAAACATTCGTTCATCGACACTTATGAACTTGGAGGGTTGTATTGATGATTGTGTTGATTATAAATCTGTAACTTAATACGTCTTACAGCCGCGACCGATATGTTTATCAACCTACGACTTAGCACTGCCCTGCAAATTGCAAAAAACTTAAGAAAATTTGAATTTTGCGGGCTAGCTTGGTGTTATCTCCCTTAATGTCTAAAGCGCAATGACGGTTTTCGCATTCGTCACCAAGCCCCCCATTTAGTTTAGTTTAGGCTAGTGTGGGTGCTAGCAACCCGACTAAACTATCGACCGCTAGAAAGTGTAAAGTCTGCGGGGTCTCTAAACTATCGACCGCTAGAAAGTGTAAAGTCTGCGCGTATTATACGTGTAGCATGTTAGCACCCCCTAGCGTCAGTACACGTCCACGACACCGACCCACGTAGTAAGTACATTACCGTTCAAACTTGGGTTTTACGTTGAAATTACTACGACGAACTATAGTTAAGATGCAACAACGACAGAACTTCGTGACAGTTTAAATGTACTGAAATTGCCATGAGACTACCAGGCTACATGTCCATTGTTGAGCTGTGCAAAGCTGAAAGAATGTTAAGCAATATAAGTATAGGGACATGTGAGAATATGATTATTTATAGGGTGAATAATTTAACGTAGTACTCATAAATACGAGCAATTTTTACCTCTTGCTGCACGCATCCAGTGAATGCTCCCAACTCGCTCTACTCCAAAAAAATATGTATATGTCACCGTAAAATTGTCAAATACGTTATATTGTAATATCTCTAGCGATATTGTCTCGAATTATTGTCAAATGAACATACTGCTTACAACAAAACGCATTATTTTTCGTGAAATGCATGCGATGGTAGTCAACTTACGCGGTGTGGAGGGAAGGAGGGGTCCCCCTTGCCCAGTGGCACAAGTCTCATGAAAAGATAATGCACCATTTCTGAGAAATACCGATTAATATAACATAACCTTAAAACACTTTATATTCCCCCTAAAAAGCGTAGTCGACGGAACCCCGCTTCGCGGGGCCCCTATTTCCGAGTGCAGGGTTTAAAGGAACCTAACTAACCTAACGGGGGGGTGCCCCAAGTCCCGATTATGGGGGCAGAGATACTTCCGTATGTTCAGTTGACAATAATTCGAGACATTACAATATCGCGAGAAAAAACACGTTATATTGTAATATAACGTGTTTGACAATTTTACGGTGACATATATATCGCTAAACACAAAGCGCCATCTAGTGCCACACTATGCAACGAAGCTTGTGTCGTGGACAACAGTTGATATATATATAGATATTTTTTGTTTGTAAATATATACCTACTTATTAAACATATTAAAACCATCCATGACTCAGAAAAAAAAGTCCATGCTCATCACACAAACATTTGCTCCTACCGGGATTCGAACCCGAGACCCCAAGAACGTACGGCAACCTTACTACCGCTGCGCCATTCGGGTCGTCGTGTCGTTTAGTCGAAGTTTCATCATTGCGTAGCTTTTATTGTCCTTCGCAAAACGTGTACATCACTCACAAACATTTTAATGTGAGTTTCAAAGGAATCGGTGAGTCGAATGCTCACAGTTTGTAATAAATGAGAATTCTTTTAAATTCAACAAAGTATGGCGAAGTAAGAGAACGTTTGTTCTGAGTTGTTTATTGTGTAATTGCTTATTCCTTTCGCTTTTTATTTAATTTGTTTAATCGGATGTAAGAAATCATTGTGAGGATTTGCTTCGATTAACAGCTTATGGAAATAAAATAAATTCATTGTCTTTATAGCTACACGTGCAGCCTATGGGCATCTTACTCACAAGTTGCTTACAGTGCCCTTCGTGTTCAATACAACAACGCGTTCAGGGCGGTGTTGGGTCTGCCCCGCTTCTGCAGCGCCTCGGGCATGTTTGTACCGACTGTTTCCACACCACCATGCGCAAGCGGTGCGCGTCTGCGTGTGCGCAGGGTGTGGGTTAGCTCCAACACGGTCCTGGCGATGATTGCTCAGCCACTGGATTGCCCCTACGTTGGGCATTGTTTTAGCAGGCATATTGCTGTTGCTTAACTTGACATTTTATACAGTTGTCATGTCATGTCATATGGATAAATTAATTAATTTAGTTTTTTTCTTGCTTCTGACATCAATTTAATTAATTATTTGTTGTGTTTAATTTGATGTTTTTATTTTATATTGTTTTGTACCATTGGCATTCATTGTTTTGATCTGACATTTATTTCTGATATTTTAATTATTTTTGTCATTGAATTAACTTACTATACTGACTATAAAATTGGCAAACATTGTGTCTAATATTGCTCAATGACCTGAATTAAATGTATTTTATTTATTTACTAGCTTCTGCCCGCTACTTCGTTCGCGTGAATTTCCCGCTTGCAACTTTCCTTATTGCTGCTTCGGTTATATTGGGCATAGCGTGATGTTATATAGCCTTCCTCGATAAATGGACTATCCAACGCGAAATATTTTTTTCAATTCGAGCTAGTAGTTCCTGAGATTAGCGCGTTCAACCAAACAAACAAACAAACTCTTCTGCTTAATAATATTAAGTATAGATTTAACTATATATATTCTAAGTTTTAGCCACTATTAAGTTATTTAAAGAATCTAAAACCTACACCTTCATTTCGCTAATTATGTTTAAGTCCCATGAAATAGGGGGTGAACCCATTGCGATCCACCGGGCACCAATCATGGATGCTGCTGAGAAATTCCTGATGGAAAATCTCAATAACCTTTTGCCCGACCCGGGAATCGAAGCCACTATTGCGACCACTAGACTAAAGAGGCAGTCTGAAAATAATCTCATATGCTGTTAAATACCTACTCGTTAAAAGTCAGGCTCACAACTACTAAATAACCGTTTCTCTGTAAATTACAACTTACAAAGTTAAACAACCAAATACAAATGTTAAGCCCTAAAACAGAAATTCAAATACGGGTGTGTACACATCAGCTATTTCGGGGATCTAAAACCGTAGGTAAATCCGTGACGGACAAATAAACAGAGCCACAGGGTTGATTCTAAAAGCGTTCCATTCGTTCACCGGTGCACGCTACGCTACCAAAAAGCCTATTTGCGAGTTGATGCCATCGGGCCAATATCCAGCGACCTACGAAACATTTACAGGCACTAGTAGTCTGGGGTTATATGTGGAACTGTGCGGGAATTGCGTTACACGTTAATTCAATAACATACATTGCGTTTTTTTACGTAGGCAAGCACATTTTCCCAAACATATGAATCATGCGTTCCAAAACAGGTTTAGTGGACGTTGGCAAGAAAACTGCTTGGCTAAAATGGGATTGGGCGGGATACCTCAGCCGTATGCACGACGACCGCTGGGCAAAAGTCCCCACACAGTGGTTACCGGAAGACGGGCAACACAAAGCAAAGAGGTGGCAGAACTGTGGGAGCTGGTTAGAGAAGGTCAGGGATAAGAGCATATGGAAGGAATTGGTAAAGGCTTTGCCCAACAGTGGGTCAGTATAGGCTAAATAAAAAATATGAATAAAGTTGTGCGACTTTCTTCAAGGCAATCGGAAAGTGACAAAAATTGTGTAAAGCGATTGAGGTTCTGGGCCATGGCACACCATACTGTTCCTTTATTGAATGAAGTTTGTTTTATCTGCATCTTTAAAGGTTTTTAACCTATCTACTCGATAATGGAGATCCAGAGAAAGTATTCTGTCTTTAAATGCGGCATAAGAGATAGTACCTGCATCACCTATCTATTTACGGTTATAACTTTGGTTCAATGGTGAAAGTTGTTCATGATATTTGACCACACTTTTTCGCTGGCTGCTACTGAGACGTTTCTGATGGAAAACCAAATACAACTGATGCGCTTTTAGCTGAGACTGAAACATAACTGTATGAAACACTTCAGGAAGATAGAGGCATGGTGTTGATGATGTTAAAGGGTGTACACCTCTACACGAAGCCGAAAGGCACTTGTTGTCCCCGTCATTGCGATCATTTTTTGTTCTACACCATACCTGGGAACCTCTTAGTTACGGAGATATGGGGGATCAAAGTTACAACTTTTTGACAAGTTTTTTTTTAAATACAAGTTTTTTTTGTAAGATTTCAACTTGTAATACCTCCACGACCCCTGTACTGTTCAATCCATCCACCAGCACAATGTTTTAAGTGCGTTACATTGAGTTCTACCATAAAACATGAATTATGACCTCAAAAAAAAAAAGTTGTTTCCCAGCAATATTTTTTGCGTAAAGTTACTTAGTTTGATGTAAAGAATGCTTGGTTAACGGCTTTGTGATGAGGTGGTTTACACCCTGTATGACACCTATTTTTTTCTACTAGCCCACGACCTTCGTCCGCATGACAGTCCTTCTTTATTTGAATCGAATCTTATTGACAATTTTAAAGGATTTTTATTTTTTGCAAGGAACCCTAATCCAGCTGTTTCGGAGATGCGTTTAGGTGTACCGATGACCTGGTGAAGGTTGCGGGAATCCGCTGGATGCGAGTCGCGAGTCGCACGGGACCGGTCAATGTGGCGACACTTGGGGAGGCATATGTCCAGCAGTGAACGTCTTTCGGCTGAAATGATGATGATGATGTTTCGGAGATTAGGCAGAACAAACAGATTTTCTGTTATGAGTATCGTAATTACTTTCATATGCATTCAGTGAGAAGCAGACATTTTAATTTAATTTCTATGTATAGATGAATATTGGCCGGATCGGTCACATCGATCGGATTTCCCTGAAACGAATAACACAAACGATATTTAATTAATTAAAGCGGGGAGGGTTGACAGAGGACTTCCCGGATGTGACGGTAATAGGAACCCGGATGTGTGGCCATGTACTCATATGTGACCGGTACGGGGTATATTGGTCTCTGTAAAACGTTAAGAGGGTATAAGGTCATCGATGTACCCCGAAAACTGGGTATTACTAATAATGTTACCAATAGTCGAGACGTTTCCATAAAAATCACTGAGAAGACAGAAATTTGACAAAATATGTGAAATAAATACATTGATGTAAAAGTGAATTCTAAATCTATACTAATATTATAAAGCAGAAGAGTTTGTTTGTTTGTTTGGTTGAACGCGCTAATCTCAGGAAGTACTGGTTCGAATTGAAAAATTCTTTTTGTGTTGGATAGTCCATTTATCGAGGAAGGCTTTAGGCTATATAACATCACGCTACAATTATAAGGAGCGGAGCAGGAATGAAAAATGTAGCAAAAACGGGGATTTTTTTCCTTTTGTTTTTCTCTCTTATGTGACGCAGACGAAGTTGCGCGGGTCAGCTAGTACATACATAAAAAAAACTATAATTCCTTAAACAAACTGAGTTGGAGGGGTTAAGGGTTCTTTAGATTACAAAGTTTTTGTCATCGTTTAATTCCTTATAAAAATCAAAATAATTTTAGGTTTCATTTGCAAACTAAACATCGATCATCGAAAAAACTAAATAAATAATCTGATGTAGATAACAATAATAATAAACTAATAAAACCCGGCTGAACTGAACTAAACAAAGATATAGAAAGTGAAACTAGTCGAGAGGTATACGGTCGAACAAGCTATGTATTTGGTTTACACTTTACAATGTAATTTGTGGGTTAAACTGTAAACCAGTTAGCTTCTTCGACCGTACTTATCCTACGTTTCTTTTTCATAGACCAGACATAAGATAACTAAAACTACATAAACCGTTCCTAAAACTGTCACAAATAATAAACAAATAAATGATTTACTACTTTACTGTGATTCAGTGTAGACAAACACAAATGCTTGTATAAATAAATAAATGGCATAAGCGTACACTGCAAACTAAATGTGTTATTTGAAACGGGCATATAGCGCCACTATAAATAACATGATTTATTTATTATCTACGCCAATTTAAATAAAAATAGTAATGTTTATAAAATTGTTCATTTTAGCTCCATTCAGAAACAACTTACAGGTTATTTTCCACGAAGTATTAAAAAGTTTCGTAGATTTCAAAGTAACGTTTAACACAGTTATCTCGAAGCAATTCCAAAGCGGTAAAGACTAAAGTTTGCTTAAACCGAGTTCAGTTTGTATTCACTTTTGGCTATTAAAGTTTCACACAAGTCTGTATGAAAGTTCCTGTCTTGTAGCGTGACTTGTAGGGGCTACGTCAGTGTTAAGTTATTACTAAATCATCATCTGCCTAGCCTTTTCCCAACTATGTTGGGGTCGGCTTCCAGTCTAACCGGATGCAGCTGAATACCAGTATTTTACATGGAGCGACTGCCTATCTGACCTCCACAACCCAGTTAATACTGGGAAACTTTTAGGGCCACTGACTACCTGTAACGACTGTCAAAGATGGACAAATGACAGCCGGGACCCTCGGCTTAACGTGCTTTCCGAGGCACGAAGGAAACTCGGTACGTAAGGGTGGTCACCCATCCACAGACCAACCTAGGCAAGCATGGCTTAACCTAAAGATCGACCCGAGCGTCTGATATTATTTAGCCACGAGCTCCTCCTAAGTTATTGCTAAGTCTGGAAGTTAATTTCATTTAATGTGTTGGATTTATTGTAGAACAGTATTAATTAAATACAATTAAATAAACTGACAACAAACTATTAAAAGTCATAAGAAACTCCTCCTCCACACTGTCAGCTACAAATGTGCCCAATAGAGTGTTGGACGTTGCCATGTTGTATGGCAACACTGACACTCTGGCCAAGATGAAAGCCAGCACTTGAGTCACGGGAATCGTCAACTCTCGTCTAGTTGACGCTTCCCGTGACCCAAGGGCTTCCTAAGCAGGCTAAGGGCAGAGCATTATGACGGCGCGTTTGTGTTCCACGCGCGCCTCAAAGAGATGTCAGCATAAGGGGAGGGGCCCGCAGGGGCCGAAGCCTGCCGGGGTTGCGGGCCTGTTCGAAAGAGATACCGCGGCCCCGAAACATAAAGGGCGAGGAAGGAACATGGATGGGTTTTAGTCAGTAAGAGTCTGACACTCCCTCCCGCTCCGCCCAGAGTGGGAGAAGTCATTTGATGATTTCCCATCCCAAAAAAAAAAAAAAGGGCAGAGCATTATTAGGTTTGTTCATTCTTCGAAGTAACACTGATGAAGCTTACTTTATGAGTCCTACTGAAGAGCAACCTACCCAAATACTGATAAATAAGTCACCTCGTTAGCCATGTCAACTTCATCATCATCTTCTTCCTGCCCTTGGCCTATTATATGTAATAATAATAATAATAAATATCGCTGGACATTAAGCCGCAGCGCCACCTAGTGCCACACTAAGCAAGGCTTGTGTCGTGGACACCAGGTAGTTGATATACTAGATATATACTTTTTTGTTTGTTAATACATACTACATACATATAAACATCCATGACTTGGAAACAAATGTCCATGGTCACCACACAAACATTTGCTCCTACCAGGATTCGAACTTAGGACCCTAAGAACCTAAGGCTGCTTCACCACCACTACGCCATTTGGGGTCGTCCTAACGCGTTTTCTTCTTCCATTCTCCCTTTCCAGACGTCACAGCATCATTTATTCCTTTCTCTTTCATATCATGTAACAAAACAATTAGTTTGTTCAAGTCATTTCAAAAAAGCTTTTTCAGTAGAAAATAATACAATCCCTTGATCACCTACAAATTATACCCACAAATAAAATATTATTAGGATTTATTCCGAAGATACTTTGGTATCGATAAAGTTCCGAAGTAATGGTCCAAACAGAGAAACATTGAGGAAAAAGGAACACCTGATATAAAGAAGTCATCATTACGATCGGAAGTGCGTGACTGAAACCAGGGCTAGGGCTGTGCTGATAAATAATATTTATTTATTCACTCATCATCACTATCATTACAGGATTGTCCTAATTCAATAGTGTGGCTATAATTACATTTTTATTATTTATTATAACATATTCTGTACATAGTGGCTTTTGTGAACTCATCCAGAGAACAGGCAAAAAGATCAATGCTGTCTGCTACGTCATTAAGTATACGCAAGGTACGCGTTATAGGGGCTTTACTCAGTAGATTAGTCCTACTACTGGGAACCGCCAATAGACGTGGCCGTCGCCTTCGCAATACATAATTGTCGGGCACACACAGGTTTATTTCTTTTAATATACCTGAGTTTGAAGTCTTGCCACGCAATAACTTAAAAATAATAAAAAGTGTAGAGAGTTTTTCTCTACACTTCTTATGACTACAAAAACAAACATTCGTGTGGAAAGTTTTGAGTATGAATGTGGATGGGTATTAGTAGAGGAAGGCCAAAGAAACGATGGATGTACTGTGTTAAGTATCATATGGCACGAAAGTAGGTATCTGATGATATGACGAGTAATACAGAAGTATTGGAATAAGGACCCAAATTAGTTAGGATAAGAGTAGATGAAGATGAGTTATGTTAAAAAAATATTACTTGTCTTGTCAGAAGACATACGACTTTCATCGGCAAGGTGTCAAAAAAGCAATTCAGTTGGACAATTAAATGACCTGTTTTTATATATTTACTGCCTAAAACTTTTTGAGAGATCAATAATAAAATAGGAACAAAGAGTGTGACTCTCTTTACATATCTCATGAGTTAACTTAAAAATAACGTCTAAAATTTAAAGAGAAAAATCAATACAATATTTTCCAGACTAACTTACGTCTTGCCAACCCTATTAGCAGAGGTAGGAGTGACGAGTAAATTGCGTACAATTTAGGTGACTATTAGGTTTTGTTGTTGCAGCCATCTTAATATTTACAACGAGATATACTGTTAATATTAAGTTGTCTAAAGGCTACACACGGCACACACGGTTTTGCTGCCTTTCAGTCCCAATAGATAAAGACTAGCGTATTTTTCAGCGCATGTTTAAGCTCGTATCGGATTACGCACGTGCAGGTGCACCTCATTTTACTCTACAAAAAATCAAACACGCGTACTTGCGCTCTTTGCAGCGAGTTCGCTCGAAGTTGTCGGTTCTGCCATTAGCATCAAGTCAGTATCTCTCGCAGCTCGCGCCCATACACGAGCTTATAAGTGCGTCAAAGCTCGTACGAGTTGCGCGCGTGCAAAAGGCTCGCCTTCAAGAAACGAACTTAAGCGCACCAAAACTACGATCACCCGTAGCCACCCAAACTGTCTAATGTTACCCTTTCATGGCCGCGGATGATGCGACTTGCAACTGAGGCCCTACTCTCTAACGCTTCGCGGATTTTTCATCGCCAATTTTTTAGACCTTCGTCCATAAATATATTCGGATCCATCTGTCTCTCTCACTCGCACTCATCTGCAGACGTGCGCGATAGAGACGGATAGATCCGAATAAACGGACGAAGCGTTAGGGAGTAGGGCGTCTGTTTCCGTCCGTCGTTCTACAAGTTGCGATTGGTGACTGGCATGATGTAGCGTGTTCCAAAATTTGTATCATTTGTTTTGCAAGCTATAAACGCTCTAATTGCAGAAAGTGTGTCGCAGCTAATAGTCTCTAAGGTGTAATTATGAACCTATATGTTGGTTCAAGCCTTCCTTACGTGTTGAAGGGAAATTAAGGCAGTTTTTATCTAGTTGTGTGATAAAGAAGGTCGAAGAAGTTTTGCGGCATTTCCACATGCGACGAAACTTGTGCAGGAAATGTCATGGCCTCACATTTCTAACCGATAGCAAGTTAAAGTTAAAGATATGACGGTACCCACGACGACCGAATAAAGCTATACTGAGCCAGTCTATGCGTATCTCTCACTGTATTAGAAATCTATACGAACGAGGCCATTTTATACTGGTAAAAATGTTTATTTTGATGTGACGCCGTGTGTGCACACAAGCTACTATCGGAGACCGTAGCTTGTGAGTACACACGGCGATCGTTCGTTTGAAAATGTGGGTGCAGAAAAGCAATCTTCAGGAAAAATTGCTCTTAATTTTTACCTCATTTTAAGAACTGAAAATAGGAAAAACTACGTTACACCTAAATTAAATAATTAAACACATAATTGCTCTGTACTTAAATTATAAATATTTTATTTTTGTCTAAAACTTAATAGCAATGATTAAGTTTGCCGTTCATGAGTGATTCAAGTTTGAACCAATATTAACTTAATAGTTATTTTAGGAAACTTCCTCATTTGACTTAATTCCTATATTGTGTCGTAATAAAGTAGTCACGGAGGTGTATGTATGTATGGAGCGCTGTAGTTACGATTTTAGCCTACTTTCGTAAGTGTTGCAGATGTGGTTCAGACACATTGCTTTTCACCTACTACTATTCTATAGCGGCTTTTTGTGATTTTGTTAATGAAGGGTCTAAAAATTCTCGTATAATGAGATGGATTGTCAGATGACGACACTGACTACACAATTTAGCTATTACTGAAAAGTAAAAAAAAAATAAAAGGAATGTTTCAGTAAATTAACTGCTAACTCCAATAAAATTGCCCGTACATTGAAATCACTATTGTCACTTTTGGACAGTTTTATGAAAAATTGATAAAGTTTAAAACCAATTTTCTTAACAAATCATTTCCCTGACACTTCGAGGGCAGTATAATATATGAGACTATTAATATTTCAAGAAAAAGTTCGAACTCAGGACGAAAAGTATCGCCCTCACCCAATTTAGCAGTACAATTATTATTTTAATATTTTACAATCGCTCTCGCTGTTGCTGTTTTGCGTATGGAGAAGGTTAAATAAGCTTCTCCATCCACAAAACAGCAGCAGCTTAAAGAAATCTTTCCCAACTACGTTCGCAATTTAATCCTATCCTCAAAATCCTTGGTTTAGCTCTTTAAACCGAGTCGGTCTTGTATATCATTCTCAAAGGAGCCTGCAACGCGAGATAAGTATGAGTCTGCAACCTTAGACGAAATATACCGAGCCTCGGGGTAATTAGTGAATGCTAAAAATACACGTCAGTTTTCCCCAAGTGTCTTGAGATTTCTTTGGTAACCGTAAGTATTTTTGAGAAAAAAAGTCTTAATGTTGTTAACGTAGTCAAGTTATAGAAATTCATTGAGTTTAAGTGATTACTAGCAACCATTTTTATGCAATAGACAAGAAATTGACCGTCAAAGAAAGCAAAGCCAAAGATTCTAACTTTTACTAGTTCCAACTATCAAGCAATTACTAACCTACAGAAATGAAATCGTGTTCGCTATTTCTAGCAATAATTGGATTCAGGGTGACTTCTTTATTTTAATAAAATACGGAGATATCAAAAATGTTCTATTCTTTAATAATGCGTAAAGTGAAGTAAGGTAAAAGTGGTAGTTAAAACATAAAGCTAAACGTATACATAGAGCGTTACGATTGGTTACACAAAAGCAACGCGATTGGCTCTTCATGACGTGATAGGCGGTCATCATTGGTTGATGAAGATGACGTGCTTAAAGATGCGTTCATCTGCTTGAACAAATCGTACTTATCATAAATAATTCATCTTACTCAAGTCATCATTTTGACTGGTTCATAGATACGGGTGCTTGTGTTTATTACTTGGGGAACGTGCAGCGAATGTTGTTTAGTGATTTTTAATTCCACTAGCTGAATTAGCCAAAACGGTTTTGAAGTGGCCCGGATTTTACCTATGACAATACTCGTAGGTAATCAATCAAATCAAATCATTTCATTAACAGGTTATAAAATCCCATTTCTTAATAACATCATCATCTGCCTAGCCTTTTCCCAACTATGTTGTGGTCGGCTTCCAGTCTAACCGGATACAGCTGAATACCAGTATTTTACATGGAGCGACTGCCTATCTGACCTCCACAACCCAGTCAGTAACTGGGTAATACGATACTCCTTGGTACGACTGGTTGTCAGACTTTTTGGGCCACTGACTACATGAAACGACTGTCAAAGATGGATAAATGCTGTAGTAATAGCTGTTATTATTTAGCCGCAAGCTCAACTACGAGCGAACTATGTCTTTGAAAAGAGTAATCGGTGCGACAATGTACGACATGATGCCGTCCTCAAGTCACAGATTTCAAAACCTTTCCTTTGTTGTTCCAACTTTCTCTGTTTAAGTTTTCTTTGCTAATCAGTGATCCTTAGTTTTCCTTTCTTTTATATTCTCTTAGAAAGCTTATAAAACTTTACTAGATTCAATTGCTTTATTTATCTATGCATGCGATGCGGAAGAATTTTAATTATTCCCGCTAAAGCTGCGCTCATCCTACCGCTTTGTTATTTGACCTGAGCTAGCTGACCTATATGAGATTTCCGAGGATTTTCTAATAACTTTGTCGGATATGTTTCGACTTTCAAAAATACAAGAGATGACTGACGGATACTAGCATAATGTTATGGTTATTAATGAGTGATTACTGAATTATGGAAGTACTTTCTCATCTTTAAAATAAGAGTGGTTACACCATTTCATTGATATATACTTCTTTTTTAAGCGTCTATTTCAGGCACAGACTATTGAAAAGAGAGAATTGTTTACGTGGTTAGTCATAAATGCATGTTAAAATGTAACGAATTTTACGAAGTTCGGATATAAAACCTTTTTGAATGGCAGAAATGAATATCGACATTGACATGTTGCTCTATGAAGCGTTTAAATTCCAATATTCGAAAACGGTTCGAAATTAAACACAGTTTCGTTCCATTTTTAAATATTCGTCGATATGTCAGATGAGAGTGTAAATAAAAAAGAAGCCCATAGATAATTTTAAATTGTTTGCCTCACTGTGTATTAAAAATTTAAAAACTAAAAAGCCATTAGCCTAAAAGGCTCATTTCACATTAACCACGATGTTCAATGCTAAACCACTTACTAAATTGGATTATAAACTATGTGCACTGAACTCGAGGCAAATACGTTAAACATTTAATATTTGACTTTAACCGCACCGAAACAGTTTGAACTGGACTCGGAGTTCCAGTTACTGTTTCAAACCAATTTTCTCTGAAGTTAATTACGTAGAAAAATCCATTTTCGCGTGGCCATTGGATAATTTTATCGTTTACAGGGCTACTATGCCTTGTGGCATTAAGTCCGCCTATGTACCACTATTGTACATGAAGTTTAAATAAATAAATAAATACTGTTCAGATAATAGTGTTAATTTATTTATGTATTGTTGTCTTGTAACTTAAAATTTTATTAAAACCTTGTTTATTCTGTAAAATTGTTATTTCAGAACCTTTGACGTTTGTAGGCGACAACATAACTGAAGAAAATATTTTAAATAAATATATCGTTTGCTAAATTGGATGGCTCGCTAACCGAACAGACTCTTTGTATTGAAGTTTATAGCAACAACTTACGTTAACTAAAACAATAAACTACTTTCTCAGTGTAACTGTTTTCCCATTTTAAGCATCTATTACAAAATAATTGGGTAACAATACTACTATTCGTCATAAAAACTTCTATTTTACGTCGTTTTATTAACGATGGCGATGTAGTCGTTTTATTAAGTACCTATGTAGTTTATTAACTATGTGTATTATCGAAATCCCTGCAATATCGCCGGAATTGGTTCACGATCATGGTTTTTAATGCGACATAAAAGCTGTTACATCAAAAAGTTATTATTTATCGCATAAAACCGTTGACGCAAAACAAGTAACGCGTTTCGGCTTTTCACGACACATAATAGTAGTTTATGCAACTGTGCATAATGAAGGGCATTACAACACGAGTGTGGGTTTAAGAAACGAGCCGAAGGCGAGTTTCTTAATAGCATCACACGAGTGTTGTAATGCCTAATTATGTATAGTTGCATACACTACTTTATCTACCCAAATATCATAAGGGCTCTATGATGGGTTCAGGAACCATAGGGAAATGACCTGCATTGTTACTTGGCCCTTGATTTTTGTGCCAACAGGTTATTAGTTGCATTCGTCGCTGCATTTACGATATCTGGCGGAGTATTCATGTCAATTTCTGAGTCACTATCACTCATTTTCGACAGAAATAAAGAATGGGTTACTGGAAATAAAAAGCTAACGAACAAATGACAGCTCGAAATGGCGGCGTTTCGGATATCTGACATTTTTTTTTAAATCATAGGCAAACGAACAAAGTCACTATTCTTGTGTCACTCGAGATCGAAAATGTCGTGCGATTTATAATTAGAATCATACTGAATTGGGGTTTTTTTTTTTTTTTTTTTTTATCGATATCTGATTTAATGTAGGTGGTACTAGAATAGCACACTCACTTGAATTTGACACCTGTTCCAAATTTAAAACTCATAACGCAACTGTTTACAGTTGCGTTATGAGTTCATTACAGTACCGTTCATTTCTGCAGGTTGGTAATGCTGGTCATTGCCTATGGTTTTTGAACGCATTAGAGAGGGTTTATGATATTTGGGTAGATAAAAACGTTTTTGATTCAGAAGCTGGTTTGAGTTTGATTGCACTAGAGCCAATGGGGCAGTGTTGCTAATGACAAAATCATTCGAAATACGAAAAAGTAAAATGTATGTGCAGAATAAAATAATATCCTTGGTATTCGTAATCCAATTTTTTAATAATCATTCGCAAATTGAATATGTTTGCGGATTAACACAGTAATGACTTTCCTTTGATGTTTGTTGTTCGATTATTTTATCTTTATTAATAGTACTAAAGCCAATTAACTGACAAATACTGTGAATTTATTTCAAATTACGCATTGAGTTGCAGACTATACACGGAAAATATATAATTCAACCAAATAGTCAGTCAATGTGTCAATGATCGAAAACAAATATTCAGCTTACTAATCCCTTCCCTACTAATAATATAAATGTGAATGTAAGTTTGTTTTTTACGCTTTTACGCGTAAACTACGGAACGGATTTGGATAAAATTTTGCACACAGATAGTTTATAACCTGGATTAAAACACAGGATACTTTTTATACCGGTAGTAAGATCCCGTGGGACTATAATCAAACTTCACGCGGGCGAAGCCGCTGGCAGGAGCTAGTAAAATCATAAAATAAATAAGAGGTTTTCAATGACGACCAATTAAAATTCGTATGAAATACTGATTGACCAACTTTATTTAGGAAATACGAGGAGCTTTGGTAAATAAATAGTAAAACAATATTTTGAAATGAGAACCAAGACCAACTTTGCTCGATAAACTATCGAGAATTATTTGCATAGGTTTTTCAGTTAATACTTTGGCTGAAACTAGCATTTGTTAAATAATATGGACTTAGTTTTTATTTTAAGCAACCTTTTCAATACTATCTGATTTAAAAAAAAAACAGGTCTTTTTCAGAGTTTTTTTCAGAACTAATTTTATCCATAGAGCTTAATTTTATTTGTCAACAAAATTAGATCTTACATTGAGAACCCAGATTTACATAAAACCTTACATTCAAATTTCAACATTAAATTAATAAAAGAAGACCTTTGAATCAAAATTAGATTTAACCCTCACTTCGCCGATTCTATGTAATATAATATAATTTGAGTTTTACTTTTACTACTAGCACCCGAATAACGACTTTAATTCTACATCTTGTTTTACAACTCGTCCCTTATTTAACGGTTACCATTGCTTTCAGTTTTAGTGGTTTAACCTTTCAATATAATAAAATAAACCGACGGCCATGTCCTTTGATCAGAGTCACAGTATTTGGAATTATAATTACGGGAAGGTTTATTAGGAAATCCTTTTTGAAGTTATTCAGGAGGTATAGAAATAGCAGGTGTATTTGTTGGAAATAAGAGCCATAGGTAGTAAACTAGTTATATTTAGCAGGAGATAATGATGTCAATTGATAGTGTTGTTAGGGTAGCTAGATGTTGATTCGTGCAAATATTATCTTCGCAAAAATGGTTATTTGTGCAACAAGAGAGCAAAGTGAGTTTTTGCTGCGAGTGTTGATTTTGAATCACGAGTAAGCGAAGGATTCTATAGTTGAATCACGAGCGTAGCGATTCTCTTATTTTATATGATTTCTTTCGTTTTCGTGTGAATAGTGCCTAGCCTGGAATCAGAGTAATATGTATGTCACCCATGGGCCCCTGACTTGGCTTTACATCCCGACAGGCATACTTGTTTAGTTTCATAAATACTGCAGCTCACTCTCGTAGTAAAAGGAACTCTGGTGACCTGCATTCTAGATCCACGAGTTTAACCTGTGAATTGGATACTTATATTAAGAGTTATTTATTAATTTTGAACCTGAATAAACAATATTCTCATATATGTCTCTTTTGAGCATTGAACGTTTTGCAACAGTACTTATCTTATTTTGCAACTATTCAAGTTTTGAGCCTTATCCGTTTATCTATACAGGATTAATTTTCAATAACCGTCCAAACTTTCAGAGATGGTTTAGAATTGATAGTATTTTCGATATAATTAAAAAAAAAACAAGATGTGCAATATTTTTTTTAATAAGATTTTACCCCCGCCACCACTAAAAAGTGCACGTGTGGACATTGCAACCATATTTATTGTATCCATAGGTAGCGATGGCACACACATACATTTGACGGTGCATGCATGCACACAAGTGAGTTGATTCCCACTAGGTTTATGATTTAGAATATTTTTAGTAAATTTTCAAATTAATGTTATTATTTTATTTTAGTTTTTAAGCAATAATATTTAAAATGCACTTTTGGTGTGATATCTAGATCTTCATTATAAAATTTGGCTGGTCATTGAAAACTAACCCAGTATTTAACAAAAACGATTGTTTTGCACTACTTTCTACACCAGTTATAATCCCTTTGAAGATCAAAAGCATCGTAAATCCATGTCAGTTGTAAACATTCCGCCACTTTTCCCGCGACGTCGTACTGAAACCGAATAAAACTCGCCGCGAAGATGATGGAGCGAAACTAATAGGGTTGGCTTCTAACTGACCGTATTATTATGACTGGCATTATTGCGTTTAGCCTGCTCAGGATAAGGAATAAATTGTTTAACGCAATTTCTGGAAATGTTGCCCTTAAAGTTGCACTGTATCGGTATCCTCATATCGTTTATGCTGTCTAAATCACGGTCGGATGCGATGCCATTAGGGCGTATAATGTGCACTGCAAGTTTCATATAACAAATCCTGAACGGATGTGTAAGGATACAGACCAAAATCTCGGAAAAGAAAGCAATCGGGGCAACTTTTGGGTACTGAGGCCCTACTCCCCAACGTTTCGTCCATACGGACGAATCTATCCGCGTCTCTCACACGCACTCGTCTGCAGACGTGCGCGAGAGAGACGGATAGATCCGTACGTATGGACGAAACGTTGGGGAGTAGGGCCTCTGTTGATAGAAGTGCTACGAAAAGCGTACGTGATGGTCACGCCAGTTCCATGATTTATGTTCACTCAAAAAGTGCTCAAAGCGCCTAAAAACGTTTTCAATTTAAAAAAATCCAGCAAACTTTAGAACCTAAAACTCACAAACTTGATGTTCCAACCCTAACCGGAACTAAATAGGGGCGGCATGAATTATAATTACTGGACACAAGCCAACGTGAGGGGATGAGACGCAATTTAATTTTGAGCCCAGATAAATTGGAACTGGCCAAGCCGCCGACACTAAATAGATTGTTAAGTGCAAACTGGATCGGGATAAAGTTGCGAGTTAACTTATAGGTGCTGAGTTTTTCTTTTAATTGAGTTGTAAGTTAACGAGTTAGACTAGGAGTCCCGACTGAAAATTCAGATAGAAGTCAGACTCTCTAAGTAACATCTTTGTGGTATATTACAAGGATTTTCAGGTGATATCTGTTACTAAAATGTACCTTTACTTGGCAACTCCTAAAAGTTTATTAGGTACCTTTTTTTACTTTTCTCGAGTTGATGTTGAGTTTTGGTATAAAAATGAGCAAGTCAGTATAGTCTGAAAGCACAGTAAACAGCCTTTAAAGCGACTAACTTAATATCTTTATTATTATTTGTATTTACAGTCGTGAAAGACAATCATTTCTATAGCATATTAAAATAGCAGATCTAAGAACATACTTTATTTCGTATTATATAACCTCATATTCCATATTGTGTGAATGCCATGTACTAGAATGCTATCATTCGCTGGAAACCTGCGTTTTTATTTTTTGACTTGAATGTGCCCTGGCGGTTAAGAGTATGTCATGCTCACTCAAATGTCCCGCTGATGGTGGCGCGTGTGTCGGGTCATTTAGTTCCCTTCAAAATGGTTGAGTTGAATGGTGCTGATACATGCGTCATGTTCGTGAACGGACGCTGTCGGTTGGGACTGGTCAGCTCTTGGTTGCCACGGCTTTTGTTTTTATTTTTTAATTAATTATTTTATTTTGGAATTGTTTTTGTTAGTTTTAACTATGGACACTTTTATAGTGCACATCTTGCTACATTGTTCTCACATAATGCACCATCTCAACAGGAATGATGTAACCAAGATTTTGTAACAACATTATGATTTAAAAGAGTGTCCATGGAGTTTCTTGCCCGTTCTTCTCCATAGAGATCTACGCTAGGGAATGGGCAACTACAGTACTTTCACAGTTTTTATGTCTTGTGACTGGGACTGTAGCTACATTTAATTATCATCTTTGTTTCGACAATTCAAAAGCGCCTGTAACTGGCCTACTTGAAATAAATGCTTTGATTTTGATTTCGTACCGAGTTTGGACTGCATGCAATTTACAAAGTATTCACAATACATATTGTAAATAATCACCAACATGTTAGCTAAACCACAAGCAATTCTCGTCTCTAATGGCCTATTTGGATAAACAATGTGAGGTTAATGATTTTAGGGAGACAACTAAGATTAAATATCTATTTGACGGGTCAAACCGTGTCACAACCTCGCAGGGGTGAGGGGACGACTACAAGGAGATTTTACTTTATCACCTCTGTTTTGTCATCGACCTGAAATTCCTTGCTATACGCGTTCACAATTCGTATATCGTGTCTTTTATAAAGGCCCGTTTTCTATAACTTACTAACGTATCTGTCAGGTGTTGCAGCTATCGGTGTTTCTGTAAACAAAGTTAGCTTGAAATATCCTATCTGCGTCACGTGCTACCTGTCACTTGATTCATAGACAAATCAAAGAAACAAACACACACACACACACACACATTACACACACACAAATTTATAGTATTTTATATATTTTTGTAGGTAACCTGAGTATTAATAGAATTATTTTCAGATGTACACCTACCACTGCTTGTCTCTGCATCACCCAAAGGTTGACTGGTAGAGAATGCCTATGGCATTAAGTCCGCCTCTGTACTATGTGCTTGAAGTGTTAAATAAATAAACATTTTTAGTGACGTTTTGTTTGTAACCGTATCTGTCTGTTTGCAAAATGTCAAACAGACAGATACAGCAACCTACCGTAACCAAACAGTAAGTTATTGAAAATGGCCGTAACTGTATAACATTCGTAACCTATATTTTTCTAAAGCCAAGAAGGCATAAAACAACTTTCAAAGAATCTAAAGAACGGGAAGCCATTCGATGTTTGTTGAAAAGCTTCTTATTTTACGATGTTCCATCTTTACTTCGTTATTGTCTGTTCCAAGCTCTTTGGAACTAGGTTGTGTTTCAATTTTATATTAAAAACATAGAATCACTAACTATTGGAACGGGCTTGAGTGTAGTTTTATTTTGTCTGCTAAACAAATTGATGAAAAGCAAACAGAACAGTAATTACTAAGTTAGTAAGTATTAAGTATATTTTTAAGAAACTAGGCAAAAAAACTTC
The DNA here is from genome assembly GCA_916618015.1 of Xestia c-nigrum. Lineage (NCBI taxonomy): Eukaryota > Metazoa > Arthropoda > Insecta > Lepidoptera > Noctuidae > Xestia > Xestia c-nigrum. The sequence continues at coordinate 8,218,915 of OU745259.1, read as the reverse complement.
ATTACAATAATATTTGGACATGGCAAAAATTAATCTGTTTATATTATTAATAAACTAATATTAGCTCAAAGCTCAAAATTATACAAACACAACACAGATCGAGATTATTTCAGCTTGTAATTACTATTTACTAAATCAAACAGTGATTTGAATCACATCTGTTTGTTCACAGGGACCTGAAATCGAAATACATATCAAAATAATTTTTACGCCTATTTCCGCTATACACTTTTCCATCTCGTGTTATTGAATTTACAGTGGAACAATTTAGTATACATGCAAAAATGTTTTAATCTTTCCAATTCACCGAAAGGATAGGATTTCATTTTAATTTGAGCTAAAAAAAATAAGAGTCGTGTAAAACAATTGACTGCTCAGCATATTCATAACATTGTCTATAAGTATTCTAAATTGAAACAAGAGATTTCCTTGTATCTTTGGGAGCTGACTGAGAACAAAAACATTTTAATTTTCTGGTAAACGAAATGGAATTCAATGTATGAAGATTAAAATAGTTAAGAATTGGGACATTTGTCACGTCTTTTGTTTAGTTTTCAAAATGGAAAAGTTACGAAAACGGAAGTACCTTCTTTGATTATACATATTCTCATAAATAATATTACAAACTTCTAGGTCACATTTTGTCACACTAAACAAGTCATTCAATCATTCAGCCTTGTCTTAATTATTAATTGCCGAGAAAGTATATTTTAATTTAACTTTTTGCAGAGGCAGCCTCAGACATAATGGAATTAAATTACTCCGAAAATTAATACTTTAACAGCATGAAAATAATCTGGAAAAGGGTTTCATTTTCTCTCTCTTTCTACAAAACACAGTGTCAGTCATGAATTCATTTATCCCTGCCTTCTTTTCTTCGAAGATTTTAAAAGTCTTTTGCTAAAGCTCCGAGCAGAGTAATAAAAATCTTTCATATTTACGAGAATTTTCAGTAACTAAATCATAAATATAACATGAAATGGAAATCTCGGGCCAAACATGGATGAAAGTCGTTAAAAATGTAATAAAAATCGAATATTAAGCATGCAATAATCGTTTAGAATTAATCTTCAATAAATCAAGTATTTTGACAAAAAAATGCTTGACTTGAATTAATTTACAGTCGATTCTTTTTACAACAGCTCATCATCTGCCTAGCCTTTTCCCAACTATGTTGGGGTCGGCTTCCAGTCTAACCGGATGCAGCTGTATACTAGTATTTTACATGGAGTGACAGCCTCCACAACTCAGTTAATACTGGGAAATACGATACCACTTTGTTAGACTGGTGTCAGACTTTTGGGGCCACTGACTACCTGTTACGACTGTCAAAGATGGACAAATGCCAGCCGGGACCAACGGCGCCAACGGGAGGCACGGAGGAAACTCGGTATGTAAGGGTGGTCACCCATCCACAGACCAACCTAGGCAAGCATGGCTAAACCTTAAGATCGACCCGAGCGGCTGATATTATTTAGCCACGAGCTCTTCGATTATTTTTACAACTGGCTTGTTGGAATTAAATTTACAGAAAATAAACTTTTATAAAATATCACTACGAAAATGACGAAACGTTAAAAAATCTACGCTATTAATAAAATAACTGACAAAGGTTTTTTCCCAACGTCCTAGATTACAGCTATTAAGAAAATGTCCACATTTTGTTGAATATTTTTTCAACAAAACGTCATAAAAGTTACAGCGACGATGTAATTTTACGTTATTATTAAACTCCACAAAGTTTTCAGGGTACAAAGACCAGTTAACACAAAAATGACGAGGAAGTATTTTGCGTTGACTTCAGTTCAGTTTTATAGGTACTTTTTTGTTGTTTTATTAATGTACTTTATTATCAAAGCTAATAAAGTTCTCTCTTGAATGTACTGTTTGTATTTTGTCCTTTTGAAGAATAAGCGTGTCAACCCTTTTTGCCTGGTGAGAACTTGTAGTCATATTATTGCAGCAACTTTATTTTCCAGACGGTAAGAAGACGCTTTTCCGAGGGTAAAAACAAGTTAAAATCGTTTTTCAAGCGTTTTCTATTTCTGCGACGACTTTCAAAAGATGTAATGTATATTTTTCTGACGTGTAAACTTCAGAAAAACTTCCATCAATCTACTTACATCAATCTCATATCTATACTAATATTATAAAGCAGAAGAGTTTGTTTGTTTGTTTGGTTGAACGCGCTAATCTCAGGAACTACCAGCTCGAATTGAAAAAAAATGTGTTGGATAGTCCATTTTTCGAGGAAGGCTTTAGGCTTTAGGTTATAACATCACGCTAGAGAGCGGAGCAGGAATGAAAAATGTTCTAAAACGAGGATTTTTATGGAGTTTCAAACCTGTTTACCCCAACCGAATGAACTGAAATTACACACCTGACGTCTTTGATTCTGGCGCAGACATGGCATTTTTTTATGCTAAACATGACATGATCCTGCAGCCAGAATCGCCTCCTTACGAACTTTCCAACAATTAATAGCACTGTTACGGAACTTTGTATATGCATGCATTCAATGTTGATAGATCTAAAGCTAATTATGCCACTTAGTGTAGTCTCCCTGGACTGTCCGTCATTTGTTTTTCACTTAGCAACGTGACTAAACATTGTAGTCAACACGTATTTACTGTGTTGCTTACAATTGTTGTCTAGCAAAATACTATAGGCTCTCTATATCTAATAGTTATACTTATAAAGTTTATTTCCTTTACCTGTATAATATTTACGTTACCTGCGCGTCTATTGTCTCCTGCTGGGAGCCGTTCTGACATGATCCATTAAACCTCCTTTGTCACCACTAGATGACACATTCATTAAACAGCCTGCTGTTATGTCTTTTACTGTTTGTAGGGTGACATGGAAACAATAGATGTTAGTATCAAAGAGAGGTCGCTTATCTATACTTATAATAAATCTGTAGAGAGGTAAATTCTGTACATGAAATATATTTACAAAATAACTATCGGGGGGTGATTAGTGATCGATACTGATGCCAAAAATGCAATCAGTAAAATTTTTGTGTCTGTCTGTCTTTCTGTCTGTCTGTATGTTATTTATAGAAAAAAAAACTACTCGACGGATTTTAACGAAACTTGGGACAATTATTCTACATACTCCTGAGCAGGTAATAGTATACTTTTCATCACGCTACCATTAATAGGAGCAGAGCAGTGAAAGGAAATGTTGGGAAAACGGGAGAAGATACTTGGTTTTTTTAGCTTCCGTCGCGTGTGCAGCCTTAATGGTTAAAGCTACATAGAAATCATGTAAAACGGAAATATTCCACATAAAATTATATAAAAAATATCCCAAGACAGCATATGTCTATCTTTTATAGTTGACTCACAATAACACGTGTAACTCCCGATAGCTTAGCTATCCTACTATCCTACTAATCCTACTAATATTATAAATGCGAAAGTTTGTGAGGATGGATGTATGTTTGTTACTCTTTCACGAAAAAACTACTGAACGGATTTGGATGAAATTTTGCACACAGATAGTTTATAACCTGGATTAAAACATAGGATACTTTTTATCCCCTATAGTAAGATCCCATGGGACAATAACCAAACATCACGCGGGCGAAGCCGCTGGCAGAAGCTAGTATATTTATATAACTCTTTTCACTATCATCATCTGCCTAGCCTTTTCCCAACTATGTTGGGGTCGGCTAACAGGAAACAACAACTAACAGTAAGCCGGTTAATGGCAAAAGGCTGGCCCCCAATTACATAGGACTTACACATTACTGGCGAAATGTAAGTGGACCATAAGGTACGCCTCTGCCTAACTCTTTGTCTATTACAGTCGTAAAGTCATGTTGCGTTCTTTCAAATAAAATAAATATGAAAATTTCCCACACATCCCTTGTTGGTCATTTCGTACACATGTTTCGGCAATTTGTACTTTTTAATGCCGTCCGTAGCACTATTGTCAACCTGTGCTACGCTTGCCCCGCCTCCCGCTACGCCGTAGCGCGACTATTTGATTTGTTTTTATTTGTAGCACAAAGTGGACGGTTTATTGTTTTGAATTCTTGTTTTGAATTCTAATTTTGCTTTAGAGTATTTTTGTTTATTTCAGTTTTGTGCCAGCACTTTTCAATTTTATTCTCGCAAAGTTTTATTGTAAATACGATTATGGTTTTGTTTTTTTTTTTAATTCTTGGAGTTTTCAATGCGAAATGAGAGGATTTTTTTTGTCAATAGATAAACATTACAGACTTATTTTGAAAGAAAGAAAGGAATAACGAAGATTAGTCAACAATAGTAAACGTAAGAAAATAATAAAACGTAAATTTAAGAAAAAGATAAAACAAAGGAAGTGCGAAGCCAAAAACCCCTATCTCAGCATGGTGCTGTAACATAACGTTGGTATGCTGATGAAAAAGTGATGCCACGATCAGATACTAGTGTAAATTCAGTGCATTTAATGCAATTTCGTGACGGTGATGTTTTTTGGTCGAGCTAAAAAACGACTTTTCCGTCACCCTATAACCTCAACCGCAATACCTAGAACCAACAAATTAAACGTTCGAACACATAAAAAAAGAGTAAATGTGATGCAATATTCTGTACCGATCCATCCCTTTAATGAAGCAATCCCTTTTACTGGCCATAAAGCGCGCGTCGACCCGTCCGAGCGACCTAAAATGTAGTGCACCCCTGTCAATGTACCTACTTTTAAACATTTTGCAATGTTACACAGTCTTTTGAGGACTTTTGACAGCATATTGCATCAGTAGTAAAGCTCGTTGGGAACGAAAGCTTCTTTGGTTGCTGCCAATTAAGATCGCACTATAGCAGCCATTGCATTTTCTCCAATATCTCTTCGTAGGAACCAAAACCAATAAACCGTATATCGTTTTTCATTAGGAAAAATGTTGACGATCACGTTCATTAACTGTCAGCGAAGTAGACACAATAGTTAAACAATGGTTTCAGACAGACCGATACGGTCAGGCTTGACAGATCAAGGGCTATGACGATTCCAGACTTGAACTTGCTTAATTGGATTTAAAATTAAGAACTTGACCAATTGAAGGTGGGTTAATGACCGCTATTGCGATATTAAGGGGCGGGCGGAGCATGCGTATTTCATTTCAACCTAAATAATGTGTAAATCAAACATTTATTTCGATTGGATTACAGAATATCTTGTTCCCAAATATATATGTATATGTCACCGAAGACTTGTCAAATACGTTATATTGTAATATCTCTAGCGATATTGTAAAATCTCGAAATATTGTCAAACGAACATGTACTGCTTACAACAAAACGCATTATTTTTCGTGAAATGCATGCGATGGTAGTCAACTCACGCGGTGTGGAGGGAAGGAGGGGTCCCCTTGCCCATTGAAATCACTCTCATGAAAAGATAATGTACTGCTATGTATTCCTGAGAAATATAACCTAACCTTAAAACACTTTACATTCCCCTAAAAAGCGTAGTCGACGGAGCCCCGCTTCGCGCTATTTCCGAGTGCAGGGTTTAAAGGAACCTAACTAACCTAACGGGGGGGTGCCCCAAGTCCCGATTATGGGGGCAGAGATACTTCCGTATGTTCAGGTGACAATAATTCGCGAATTTACAATATCGCTAGAGAGAAACACGTTATATTGTAATATTGTAATATAACGTGTTTTTGTCAATTTTACGGTGACATATATATTTTGAAAGGATAATGATATAAAGACGAGATTTGAGGGATTTAAAATTTCTATAGAAAACTTGACTGATTTTTCTCATATTAACTCTTAATTAAATCGGTGTCCATTCAAAATATATATTTAGGAACCTAGATATTCTGTTATCCAATCGAAATAAATACACATTACCTTAAGAATATCTGTAATTTACAAATTATTTTAGTATTACGTTTGTGTGAACTACGCGTGCTCCGCGGGCTTCTCAACTGACAGCAACTATAGAAGTACCACCATTTGTATGTATGTATGGCGCCACAAGCAGCGTGTTTGTATTCCAGTTTGAATAGAAGATATAATTCATAGTGTAATAAACCAAACATCACGCCTGTTATCCCCAAAGGGATACACAGAGGTTTAGTTCGCAGTGCAGTGCGATGCGCGCTCGAACACGGACGTGTTTCCACTGTGCACGGCACGAATATTATTCGCGTGTTGCGCGGTCATAGCCGCTGCCTGTAAGCACTATGAGTTCCAAACCACGTATAGTGAATGAATTGCTGGCATTCCTAGTCCATGCCATCGACTACATGGACGAGGTGAGCATCCTGCAGATATGCCGGTCCAATTTCAAGGAGGATGACATCAGCAGCGGGAAACTGTTGCTCTTCCAGTCTCTTGGAAAACTGGACCAGATGCCCTCTCGGCGCAGAGATGGAACCGAGAAGAGTCTTCAGGATATCATCGACATGCTGAAGAAGACTGACCCGGACGACGTGCCAGATTTCGTGGCGAAGCAGCTCAGTAAACTGCCTCCCGTCACTTTCGATCACGTCGACGTTACAAGGCTGCTAAAGGACATCACTTCTTTGAAAGCGGAGATGACCAAGATGCAGTCCAGAATGGAGGTGTCGGAAAAATCCAATGCCGAATTACGTGTGGAAATAGCATTATTGCGCAACGTTGGTTCGGAAATTGGGTCACCAGAGGCCTCAAAGGTGAACAATCGTCGAGGGGCGCGAAATGCAACCATCGGCAGTTTTAAATCGGCGAACACAAGTACGTCATCAGCTGCCGATAACGCTGAGCAAGCGCCACCCGCCGCCGTCGTCGCCCGCGCCACAACACCGGCTGCGGAAACGTCACGCGTAGGTACGTCGACCCCTAAACGTGCCTACGCTGCTATTGTCACTAGCGGTAAACCTGATGCGTCGCTACCTAAGCGGCAAACCAGAAAAGGGGAAAAAATTAAAAAGGGTGCTCAACCTGCCCTGGCTGCGGTCCATAGCTCCGTGCCAAGAACAAGCCAAGTTGATGAGGAAGGCTTCACGAAAGTGGAAAGGAGGAGGAAGAAGAAGCCCTGTTCTCGCAACCTGTGCGGTACCGCACCGAGTGGACCCAGCATGCTGCTGCGTCCTGCTGTGCCTACGACGCAGCTGTATCTTTCCCGTCTGCATCACTCAACTACAACTGAGGAAGTGGTGCAGTATTTGAAAGTGAAGACCAATTGGATACTGAGGGTTGAAAAGTTGGAATCGCGCCACAATATCAACTTCAAGTCATTCGTGGTACGAGTTCCAACTGAACATCTACAGACCTGCATGAAGGAGGACTTTTGGCCGAGGGGTGTCGTTTATCGACGTTTCCGGGGACGGTTACGCGACACCACGCAGCGAAACACGACGCCGTCAACATTACGTGTATAGTTATAGTTTCATAAGGTTTAAATTATTTATTAGTATATTTGATATTGTTGTTATATGTTATTTTGTGTATTTTGTCTATGGGTCTTAGTTGCCTGATAATAAAATGATTATTATTATTATTATTCTTTTCATACTTTTACGCAGCTCGGCGTTATGCCGGATTAATAGAATAGTACGGGCCGAAGCCAAGTACTACCCCAAGAGAGTGGTGATATAATGAGATGATGATCTAGTCAGATTGTGTGATGATGAGTGTCCATTAAACTGTGTCTGTGAGGGTTGAGTGTGTGAGGTGGTGATAATAGCCTCATTATCATTTTGTAAAAAATTTCGGACAATCCTGCAAGTATTAAGAATTGCAGCCTTCTGAAGGCTTTGATATGTGTATGGTGGTAAATCAAGTGATTTTAAAGATTGATGGAGCTGTTTAGGTATAACACCTGTTGTTGATAAAACTATTGGGACTATGGCGACATTTTTAAGACTCCACATTCGGGTGATTTCTAGTTTAAGGTCAATATATTTTGCGAGTTTTTCCGCTATTGTGTTTTGTAGGTTGTGCGTGTTTGGTACGGCGATGTCTATGATTAACGCGGTTTTGTTACATTTGTCTAATAAAGTGATGTCTGGTCTATTGTAGTGTATTGTTTTGTCGGTGAAGATACCTCGGTCGAAGTATAACTTGTGAGTGGCGTTTTCAAGAACTGTTTCAGGCTGGTATTTATAGTAGGGTACTGGAGGTGTGGAGATGAATTTATATTTTATTGCTAATTTTTGATGAATTATGTTCGCAATTTGATCATGCCTGTGCTTATAATCGGTCTGGACTATTGCTTTACACGCACCTGTGACGTGCTGAATGGTTTCCGAAGAACTATTGCATCGCCTACATATGTCTACTGTGTGAGGAACTCTCATAATGTGTTTCTGGTAATTCCGGGTTTCTATGACTTGGTCCTGAATTGCTATCATAAACCCTTCTGTCTCAGGGAACAGTTCTCCACGCCTCAACCATTCGTTCGACGCTAACTTGTCGACGTTAGGTAGATTAAGGTCGTGTCGGTGTCTCCCATGCAGTGACTTTTGGGTCCATTCAGCGATTTTTGTCTGTCGGTCAGTCTGTTGTTCATTACTTTGTGTTGTCCTGTCATACATGTTCAAAGGGGTAAGTTTCTTGTCATTATAAACTATTGCTTTGTGTAGGGTTGAAGTGGAGCTTTTATTGTCAAAGTATGTTCTCAATGTTGATATTTGTTTGTTGTGTAGGTTAGTGATATCTATGATTCCCCTTCCGCCGTCGTTCCTTGGTAGTGTGAGTCTCTGTACACATGACCTCGGATGGTGTCTCCTATGTTTAGTGAGAGTGGTGTTTATAATTCTTTGCAAGTTTTTGAGGTCGGTCTTGTTCCATTTTATGATGCCAAAGGAATAGGTAAGAATGGGGATGGCATACGTATTAATAGCTTTAATAGTGTTTTTAGCGTTTATTTGAGTGTTAAATATTGTATTTAATCTATGCTTAAATTGCTTGGTGAGTGTAGTTTTGATTTCTTTATGCAGAATCTGTTTAGCCTGTATATACCCTAGATATTTGTACGTCCCGGTTTCGTCTAATGAATCTATTGTCGCGCCTGTTTGCATTTGGTATGAATGTGTAAATGTTTTTCCTGCTTTTATTGAATTAATTTTACATTTATCAATCCCAAACTCCATAGCTATATCTTTTGAGAATTGTTCAGTTACATCAGCTAATTCATATAAGTCATCAGGGGACGATGCATACAATTTGATGTCGTCCATATACAGTAGATGGTTTACTTTACAATATTGTTGGTCAGTCGGTGTGTCAGTCATTGTATCACTAAATTGGAGTTGGTAACCAGGTAACAGTGCATTAAGTTTGTTTGAAAGAGGGTTTAATGCTAAACAGAACCATAGTGGGCTGAGTGAGTCTCCCTGGAATATTCCTCGCTGGATCTTAATGAGTTCTGTTTCGACTGTTCCTGTTGATATGTTCAGTTGTAATCGTGTCTTCCATTTTTCTACAATAGTACCTAAACAATTGATAAGTTGTGGGTGTATTTTATATATTTTTAAAACTTCGAGTAACCACGAGTGAGGTACTGAATCGTATGCTTTCCTATAGTCTATATACATAGTGTGTAAGTCTTTTTTGGTACGTTGAACATGTCTATGTATTACTGCGTCTATTGTCAACTGTTCTTTACATCCTTGGCTTAACTTTTTACACCCCTTCTGTTCTTCTGTTAATATCTTCTGTGTTTCAAGATGTTTATAAATTACGTGACTAATGCATGATGTCATTATTTTATATATGGTTTGCAGGCAAGTAATTGGCCTATATTTTGCTGGGTTTGTTGGGTCGCTGGGGTCTTTCGGTAGCATATAAGTCTTACCCTCAGTGATATATGTGGGGATCGTTGCGGGGTCTTTAATGAAATTGTTAATATGGTTAAATATGTGTGGGTGTGTATGTGTAAATTTTTTGTACCAATAGTTGTGTATATAATCTGAACCAGGTGCTTTCCAATTATGTATTTTTGTTAGGACGTCGTGAAAAGTTGCTACTTCAATTTGATCAAAGATCATCGCTTCTGTGTTAGTATGAATGACCTGCTCTGTTTTAATCCATTCTGCTTCAGTGTTATGGCAGACAGGATTTTCCCAAATCCCAGCCCAAAATTGCTGTAACTCTTCTGTAGTTGGAAATGCTGTATGGGCATTGCTATTAGATGTTGTTTCATTTGTTGTTGATTTTCTTAGGGTTCGATAAAATTGTTTTTCGTTATTCCTAAACTGGTTATTTTGAGTTTTACGAAGCGTGCATTTAGTGTATCGATTTAGTCTACTTTTTACTACTGTTAGTTTCTGTTTTAGAGTATCTAGAAAATGTTCAAGTTGTGTGTTAGGTTGTTCGTGTAATGTATGTATTCTGTAGTCTTTTAAAATTATTTCAACAGCTTTGATTAGTTTTCTGCTTCTTACGCCTTGAATATACTGAGTTAATCTTCCAATTTTGGCCCTTAAAGATTCCATTTTGTTTTCTAACCTTTTTTGCCATTTAGGTTTGTGGGCTTGTTGAGGCCTACTACTACTGTCTACAGGAGGAGCTAAAGAAATTTTACTACCGTTGGCCTTTGCAGCGGTCCACGCAGCACAGTATATAACTGTCTGGAGATGATTAAAATTTGTTTCATTGGTAACATGTTCTGGCAAAATTACTTTGTTTATGTAGCTAACTACATTCGCTAACTTTTTTGACGACTTTTGCTTGGGTATATAACTCCTTTCTGTAGGCTGGGTGTCTTTGAAATATTGTAGTGTTTGTGAGAATATTTCATCTATTTCAAGATTTCTAACTAGGTTTGTGTGTTGTATATTAAGGTGTATGGGGTGTTCTGGTCCCAAGTTATTATTACCGTCATCTATTTCTACTCCTATATTCTCTGTTTCTGAGTGTTCTATATTTTCAATATCTGTATTTAGTGTTTCTGTGTTTGTGTCTAAATGTAAGTTTCCTACGTCTGTATTTGACATTCTACTATCATGTTGCCTTTGAAAGGACTCAATTTCACACAGTTCATTTTCTACAATTGATTTTAATACCTGCAGCCGTGCTTCTGAAATCATGCTATTATTAACTATTACTCTTTTTTGGTCCGAAATGCGTTGTTCTGATAAGTGTGATAAATGGGGGTAACATTCTATGAATTTTTCTTTCAAATTTTTTCGCCAGACTGTCATATCCGTCTCCATTTTTGTTACCCTAAAATAACATTTCATAAGTGTCTCGTTGAGTTCGTTAGACCATTTCATTCTACGTTTAGGTTCTGATTGTGAGTTTAGTTGTGAGTCTCTTTGAGATGAAGGATACTCGGGTGGTGAATGTAATTCTAAGTCGTCGATAGGAGTTCTTAAATGGTTGCTTACTTCAAGCCTAATTGTATTAAGTACGGTGGAAGATAGTAACTTCTTGGAAACTATTGCTCTTCTTTGATCTCCAATTCTTTGCTTGGAGATATTCATGTTTGGGAATTTATCTGTGAATCGATGATGTAATGATGTTAGATATGCTTTCGTGTCAGATTCTAAGTTTGTGATGATGAGATAGTTACGCCAAATGAATTCATTCATTTCTTTACTCCATTTTTTTCGCGTAGTAGTTGAGACAGCAGCGGGTGAAGGATTATTGGCCACATTAGCCTCCGACACAACATCTACTGTCATTGGTGATAATATAGATGATGATCTTGATGAACGTGATGAGTATGAAGGTGGTGATGATGCAATTGATGAGAAGATGGACTTTGGTGATGACGATGAAGAAACCGGCGATGTTTCATCATCTGTAGCAGGCATACTTGCCTGAATATATTTTTTTGTTTTTGACCTTGTTAACATATTGTTCCCACGAGTAGCTAGGGACTAACAAAGTCGGCCACAGCAGAGCCCTGCGTTCACTGTGGTAAGGGAAAATAAAACTGGAGGTTCCCTATTATCCAGAGTTGGCACACTAGCGACTAACCTCTCCCCTAGCCATGCAGCCCTCGGCGTGTGCGACCTTGGCTTGGATTGTATCTCTCTTAGTCTGGCCCCTCACCCTAGACCTATCTCGGCAAAGTAAACCTTACTGGGACAGACCTAGGGCTCATCAGAGCACGCAAGCCCCACCACGTCGTCAACGTAGAGATACGGCGGTGGGGTTATTATTATTATTATTATAGTTAAAAGTACACCCACATTTGGCCAGTTATGTTTTAACTCTCATGTAACGGGCGAACCTATTGCAAACAACCTGGGTCTCGATTCTGCTATTATAATAGTGTCAGAGTGGTCGATCATTGATTTCATAATGGTCAAGTTCTGTCAAATTTTGTCAACTTTGTTAGTTCTACTAACATAATGGCGCCATTATGACTTTTCAATGTCAACCACTGACACTCAATTGAAAGAAATGTTATAGAATGATAATCTCGTACATGAAATCTGGCATGAATAAATGTTCGTATTGAGTTCGAAAACCACTTGTACTAAGGGTTTTATAATAATGACAATACGACAATGCCATTAAAACACAATTTTATTACAAGACCATTGACCGACCAATGATCGACCATTGTGAAATTGGCAGATTACCTACTGACATATTCTGATATGACATTTAGGATTGATCTGCCTTACTCGCTGCCAAATTTTTTTGTAAATTAATAAGTTGTCGTTACTTTTGTTAAGCAAACAACAACTAAATGATTTTTGTCACAACATCAGAGTTTATCGGAAACTTGAGAAGCTTTTCAGGAGCCTAGCGTTATTTACCCCTGAAATGATACACATACCTACAAGGAAAACCCTTTTCCTTAACCATTTCATCCAATAAAATTGCTTCACCGATCCAAACTTCAGAACCACTTGTTAAAGTAAACTCTGACAGTCACCCTAAAGGCTTTGCCCGAACACGAACTATCGCGTTTACGCCGCGTCAACGCGACGTCAACGTCAAACTTGTTGACAGGCCAGAAAGCGGCTTTTGACAACGAACAGGGATCAAAAGAATGGTCAAAACATACCTAAAGGTGTACTCGTATAGTTTCCTTTTGTGAACGTGTCGTTTATAATTAGAGTGTGCGCTTTTGACGTTGAAACTTTGAAGGACTGTGACGCGCGACTGGCTGTGCGTGTGGAGGTGCTTTTACTTCGTTTTTTTTTTGCAGTTTTGTGCCAGAGTTTTTTTCGAGTGCAATTAGACAAAAAGGTTGAACGAAGTTTGTAGTGGTCGGAATTTCATGCGACTTTTATATTGAGTTTCTGGAAGGGTGTGTGTGAGTTTCTAAAGAGTGTCGATGGAGTTTCTTGCTCATTCTTCTCCATGAGATCTACGATTTTGGAATGGGCAACTACAGTCCATTCACAGTTATTATGCCTGTGGCTGGACTGAAAGTTACTTATTTTTGACTATGCAAAAGTGCCTGTCACTGGTCTATTTGAAATAAACGCTTTGAGTTTATAAAGAATAAACTTAAAAAAACGTTTTGTAGTTTTGTATTATGGTTTTGCTTTGAAATGAAACTGTAAAATTGTGTTTTTGTAAAATATTTAGTGAAGATATTTTTTTTTTAATCTTTTTGGTTTTATAATAAAGTGTATAACGCCATCATTTTACTACTTAACCCGTTAGACTGAACTCCCTTATTTTTACCTTCTAAACAAAGAGTTAATTTAGAAAAGCTTTCAGACAAAGCTTTATTAATTTTGTCAGATAAGCCACAGCTTTTGTTGAGACTGCATTAAGTTAATATCGTTATAATATCAGCTTATATCCAAGCTTTCACAAGAGAATGCTGTTCTTTATTTAAAATAAGTAAACAAACGAAATTGCAAAAAGGTTGAGGTTTTCTTCTAGTTCGTGATAATATTATTGATCTTTTAAAATTGCAAGCGTAGCAGGGTAAGGTTTATTAGGTGAAATAAGTTTTTCTAAATGAAATATCAGGTTTTAGATACAGAAATAGTATCTTTAATAGATTTTCCCCTCTGATTACATCTCAACTGTCTACTTATAAGGGGTGGGTAATGGGCGCTTTATCAAGCCAAAATGTACTCGTTTTCCCCACATATTTTTTTGTTCTGGACTATGCCTGGGAATCTTCTAGTTACAAAGGTATTGGAGGTCAAAGTTCCTTTTAGTTTTTATCCAGCAATATTTTTGCGTAGGACGATTTCGTTTACACGTAAATAACAAAATTAATTCTCAAACCAGAATACATACTCCCAAATCCCCTCTTAAGTTTATACACCAGACGATATAGGTTCCTAAATATGAGGAATTCCACGTATTCCAATCACATAATCCCGGGAATATTTCGTTGAAGGAAATCACTTCGGCAATTTCGTTTCGTTTCATTGAATACCGTATAACAGTTTGTTTGTGACGTCAATCTTGTTCGTATAAATAGTTATTTACTGATCCCTGATGGTCTTATGACGTTGGAGGTAAAATTACTGATTGATAATTTTCCAGCACTTGATAGACCGTTTTTTAGCTAGGTAGATAGATGTATTTGTATTTATTATACATAACATCACACCTGTAATACCAGAAGTGTTAGACAGAGGTGTAACTAATAGTAAGTTGAAACAACCTTTTCCAAAAAATAACTTACGACAATGAATGCAACTGCTTACAGAATATTTGTCTCGTATGTCTTTTACGTGGTCATGTTCCGAAAATGTTATAAATAACATTTTGCATGTTTTATTTTAGACGCAGTAAGTACAAGTTTTATTTGCAAAACAAAGCAGAAGTTTTATTCAGTAAAAATGTCCATGATTTAATCCTTTTGAAATGAAAAGCTTCCTCATAAAATCTCTAAGCAAAAATACAAATCATAAAAGAAAATGTATACAAACAAAATACAGCTACTAAAAAACTAGGCTCTTTAACCAAGAAAACCTTTCACAACGGAAAAAAAAGTAAAACCAACTGTTGCCCGCACTATACAACAAAGTTATCTTCTCTCAAAGATTATAACAATACACAACAAAAGCCATCACATAGCAAACTAAAGGGTCAAGTTTCATCGAAGCGGTAAACCACTGTGAAAAATCTTTGACTGGATTTTTGCTGAGCCCCTCCATTTTCAAGTCACTGGGTCGGAAAAGCTCCTCACATCCACTTTGTACATTCCGCTACACAATTTTTTGTAAATAAAAATTATAGGCGAAGTGGTTTAACTATCATAAAAATGTTGCTACTGAGAAACTGCGTACTGGAAAGCTACTTCAGACTCATCATTGAAGTGCTCGTTTGCGAAGTCGTTATTTAGTAGTTTTGTAGGAGTTTTTGAGATTTGCGTTTTTGAGTTCAAATAAAAAACTCTTCAGCTTTATAATATTACATACATTTGTAAATATGACCTCTTACTGTGGCGGTAACTCTGTCTCTCTAATAAGATATAGAAAACCCCAATTATTTTAAGTTCCATCAAATGTCTTTGTATTTGAAGAAGCCCAAATGAAAAACATCTTTAATCTTTCATTAGATGCTTTTACGTTAATTCAAGGCTTTCTTTCTTTCCGCATTTCTGGATTTAAGTAACAACCCCGCCTTTCAAAACATCACGGGGAATTGCGAAAAATATCTTGATTTTATTTACAAAATTACAAGCTAAAGAAAAGAATGCGCATATAGCTTTCAGCAAGTAAATCATTAAATGAACAGGTAAACAAACTTGTTTGTAGGTACTTTAGCCTTTGTTCAATCACATTAGCTGAATGGAGTCATGGAGCGTCTTTCTACGAGTAACTAACCTTCACAACCCAGATACTGGGTATGGGTAATATTAACAGCAATTGCTGAGCCAGAGATCCTGGGATCGATTCACGGGTCGTGCAACGTGTTATTGGGTGGTGTCCATCAGGAATTTATCAGCAGTCTTGAGTCATAGACGATTACACGGGATTCCCTATTACAACAGGCTCGCTCCAATTACATGGGATTTAAACAGAACTGGCGAAATCTGGGTGTACTTTTAGGTACAGCTCTGCCTAACCCAACGGGGATTATAAGCGTCATGTTATGTTATGTTACTTCAGTCTTCTGAGAAGGATAATCAGTAACGACAGGTAGGCTAGGCGTATGCTTGGACGCAGGCGACGCAGATCCACGTACCGCAGGGCAGAGCAGATTTTGTAATGCATGAAAATACCGAGTGCTCCGTACGTTGCGACGCAGATATGTGTCTGCCCTGCTCTGCACCTCGTTGTATCATAATTATAGTGTATTATCTATGGTAGTGGCGGCACAGATTTCTGCGCGACGCGTGCGAGTCGCGACGAATACATAATTTTGTTGCAATGACAGAACATTTAGTAGAATTAATTCGATGTGAACCTTGTTTGACTCTGAACTCATTTTCAACTCTTCACTATGCTGTGTACCAGCTAGAACGCGAATGCGTGCGTATATGTTAACTGCGTCACAGCCTACGGTCATGGACTATGTCTGTCTCGCCTGCCCTGCTGTGCTGCGCTGCGTCACCTGCATCTCAGCATACGCTTAGCCTAAAAGCACTACAGGACAACTGGCTTAATATGCTTTCAAACTCGATATGTACCTATCGAGACCACTCCAACGTCCATGGATGGCCACCCATCGACAGGCTGACCTCGGCGAGCGTTACTTATATTCAATAGACCTATTCAGCTGTCATTATTAAGCCTCAAGCTCCTCGAAACTAGTTTATGTGCCATCTTAAGATAATATGAGAAAGTAACCACCTATAACAATGGACTGAGTAGTATATTCAGATGTCAATCAATACGCCACCTACAACTATTTGTAAAGATATTTTGTTACACAGATGTATTTCATAACAACATTTTTGGCTTAGATACCCTACACAGAACAAAATCTGTTGCCATGACAACAGATTTCATTATTGATTTTATAAACACAACACACACAAAAACACAAGAAACATACAAAACAACACAAAACAAACAAATATATAAAACAAAATTATTATTGTACATGCATAACCTATCTATGGCTGGTTTAAGATCGTAAACAGGATGCAAATATTTGCTCAGAAACCATTCACAAGAATGAGTGCGCTACGTGGTCTCGAAATATGCTATGTCGATGCAACAACGAATGTTGTGGCGACGAAAGCATGCATGCGCATTTGATGTTTTTTCGTTGCCATAACAAGATAACTAAACACCGGGGACTGAATGAATGAATGACAACATTGTTGAATCATTCAAAATACATTTTCACAAAGACTTCTTAAACTAATATTAGCTTTCGACGCGTTCGATTCAACGCTGTGATGTTTGCTAGTATAATTATGAGAGATTTTAGAGAGTGGAAGATTAATGATCTTTATTTTTGCCATAAACGCGAAACGCGTTGCAAAATGAACCATAAGCAATGTTCTAAGTGTTCCAGTGTGTAATTTACCAAGCGTCTCATCGAGAATAAGAATTTAATTATATTACCATCTAAAATGAAAACCCTGATTAATATAACCTCAGAATTAAAGGTTATTTAGGGAACCAACCCAAAACTACCCAGCTCTCCACAAACAAGCAGATGAAGTTGGATTAAAACCTTCACACAAAACTACGAAACAAAACGATTTAACAAAACCAAATCCAACTGTACAGTAAGCGTTCATTAGCGCACAGGCACGCCAAGGATCATTTTGCTGTGAACGCACGGCCGAGCGTCCGTGCGGCTGTATGTGTAAGCTGTCTCAATACAGTACCTACGCACACCACAGCCACAGAGTCGCCTACTGTCGCAAGTTGTCGCGTCGCTCTCCACGAAACAAAAAGATATATATTACCGTCTCTTTTGTTATACACGCAGCAAACGCATGATCGTATTTGCATTGGATAGGTAAACTTCGACCATATCTACCAGGTGTTGATAGCTGTTTAGGTTAAGCAGTGGATTCACGATCAACGTGTCTTGAGTTCAAATCCCGTTTACATACGGGTTTTTTTTTTGTAACCACTTTAATTTATATTTGTATTTTATACAAAAACTATTTACTTAGGTATTTATTTTGAAATGGGTTCATGCTCATTATTTATTTTTTAATAACCCATCATAACTATTTATGAGATTGTGTAATATTTTTTCGGTTTTGGAAGGTGGAAAAAAAGTCGTGCTGACAGATAACAAAAATTGTTTTATTCGTTTCATTTATTCATATAATTAACAACTTTAATAAGATTTGTAACGTCACATTCCTACCTAGATATAAGAAGTTCTCTTGTAACCGTTCATAAGATTTTTTTGTGCATTTTTTATTAACATAACAAGGATATTCTAATAACACAAATATAATTGTTGATACCCACTTCTATCTATCGGTATTCAACAGAGCTTACTGAAAACTAACACATAATTTATACTTCGTGAATATGTTTTTTATGTGACGTCACAATAAATGTAACTCATATTGAGGTTATAGTTTAAGTGTTCATTTTCCTGAAGAAAAGAAGATTGAAACTAAACCTCAATTTAGGAATTATTAATATCGCTAAATATTTTGTAACACGTCTAATTAAAACTAGAACATTAGGGATTAATATAACCCCCATTATTTTCAATGCAGTCAAGTAGACGTATGCGGCTTAAAGTCACCCAAAGGGCAATGGAGAGGGCTATGCTCGGAGTTTACTTGCGTGATCGCATCAGAAATGAAGACATCCGCAAGAGAACCAAGGTCACCGACGTAGCCCGAAGAATTGCTAAACTTAAGTGGCAGTGGGCAGGGCACATTGCTCGCAGAACGGATGGCCGATGGGGTCGAAAAGTTCTGGAGTGGCGACCGCGAACCGGAACAAAATGGAAGTAATCCAGTGAAAGTCTAAATATTCCCGTGCGAAATGTAATCGTTCTTCTTTATGTCTTTCTGTCAAGAAGGGCATTTTAGCTGATCTTCTGTGATGCAAGCCTTCAGCGTGGAGGGCACGGCGAACAGTTTGCGGTGACTCCGAGTGTGTCGTAGGTGTGAAACCATTGGTTTCATACTCGCCCACGATATGTTGTTGCTGCGCTTCACTAATAAGCGACGACCTTCCACTTCGCTGTCTACTTGCAAGGCTCCCCTTCTTCCTCATACCTTTTGATCCAGAGACTTACTGCATTTCTGTAAACAAAAAAAATGATGTTAGACAGCTGTAATAAATACTAAAATAACTTCATTCACTCTGCATTTATAAATCCAATAATAAACACTAATTATTTATTCTGCATGATAGATTGAAAAAAAAAATAACGAATTAAGTAAACCACAGGTCACCAAATAAATGAACGATTTATTATACCCATTCGTTTTTAAATTTTTAATGTTTAAGTTACAATTCATAAATAATTATAATACTCACATTTAGTCCTATTAAGGCCACTTTTATGAAGCGCGGATAATTCGCGATAATAGTCGCCCTCGCCTTAATATTAATATTTGCCCGCATTTTAAGAATCACACCAACAACAATACCGCTATCTATTAAACCACACGTCACTGACCATCAAATACCACATTATATAGTGTATTCTGTATGACTACAACCAAACGACAAAGTTCATTCCGATCAAGTTAAAATATTCATAAAACTCATGTCTACCTCACAGAAATCTAACAAAATTCTTGACTTATTTTTCTATCTACCTCCCTAACTTTACGAAATGTGTGAACAAAGCAAACAAGTTAAATAATATAATATTTCTGTAGAGTAAAAACTTACAAAAAGACTAAAAGTAACTGTGCGGGATTTGAACTCACGGCTTACTGATTCGCTCTTAATTCTGGACGGGCCCAACCGCTAGGCCATCATGTCTTAGATATTGGCATTGAAATTATGAACTACAACTAGTTGCTGACAATATCTATTTTGTTGAAAGTAGAAGGTCGTAAGTCAAACTAAACGTCAAGCTATTGCTTTGTGAGATTGCTTATCGACTTTTGGTCGGCACTGTACATTAGGAAACCCAACTAAACTTGTATAAAACACAGCTTTGCCTCTTATCAAGATTAATTGTTGTATGCAAATAATTAAGCCAACGCAGACTTTAATTTATTCACGAAGTACAGTCGCGAATATAAATTAATACAGCATATATCAGGTGCAACGTCATGATAGACAGCTTCCATTTTACTTGAACGATTGCCGAATTGCCTATCTGACCTCCACAACCCAGTTAGTACTGGGTAATACGATATCCCTTGGTAAAACTGGTTCTGGAGAGCAGCGGTGGCCCAGTGGTGGCGGCCCCGACTTACGTTCAGTAAGTCGTGGGTTCGAACCCAGGCAAGCGCATTGCTTTGTGTAATTTATTACATCACCGCTGCTCTCAAAACGGTGAAGGAAAATATCGTGAGGAAACCGGCATGTCCTAGAACCATAAATTCGAAGACATGTGTCATCTACCAATCCGCGCTGGGCCCGCGTGGTGGATTATATAGCCTCTCATAGAGAGGAGGCCTGTCCCAGCAGTGGGAACCTTTATAGGCCGATGGTGAAAACTGGTTCTGGTCATTGACTGTCTGTAACGATTGTCAATGATCTACAAATGACAACCGGGACTAACGGCTTAATGTACTTTCCGAGGTACAGAGGAAATTTTGTGTATAATGGGTAATACACAGAGTTAAACATTATAAAACATATGAATACGGAATATATTTATCGCGAATTAACCTTTAATTTAATCCCGACGTTTCGACCGGATTGCACCAGCCGTGGTCGCGGGGAGACTGAAGTATTGGGGGTACCGCGACAGCAAAGTGAAGGCGTTTATTCAACTACCCTCACTCATCTAGGCAATTACGGTTTAACTTAAAGATGGATCCGAGCTGCTGTTAATATTATGGTATAATTTCAAACGTTACGTCAATAAAAGAAAACCGTTTTTATTTATGCTCGTGAGTGTACAAGCTACGTTGAACCGTGATCACAAATCCTAGCAATTTGTTTTGATAAAGTAAGTGACGGTGACGAAAACTGGAACATTTGAGGTCATTAAACTGAGCGGTATGACACGATTGGAAGGGGCGCTTGTACCTCAGACAAAAAATATATTGTCATTTGTAGTCTGATGCAGCTGTTTTGAATGGGGATAGGTAGAGGCAGATAGCTCCTTATCACCTGGCTACATACTGAATACTTATAAATGTTTAGACGGTACCATTTTTTATATTTGTCTCTCTGTCTGTCTGCCTGTCGGTTCCAGCTATCTCCGAAACGGGTTGACCGATTTTGACGGAACTTTTACCGCAGATAGCTGATGTTATAAGGAGTAATTTTGGCTACAGGGTAATAATGTTTTAATAATAATTTGGACGAAGGACGTGGGAAACAGCTAGTTTTACTTAAATACTTTTACCACGAAAGACACTTTTTTTGTCGCCTACATTGTGTCCCTCTGTTGGGCAAAGGCCTCCCCTTTCTCCCTTCAAACCTTTCTCTTAAGACAAGACACAAATTATTAAAAAAAAAATTGTACATGACAAATTTTGAGCTGGTATGAAAGAAGAAGCAGATAATGTTTGAACCAGAAATGCTTAAACATTATAGAAGAGTAGAGTAACATACAGCCAGTGCTGTCATCTTTACATCATTTTTGAGAAAACCACGCAACTTTTGGGAAACACAAACACAACCACGAACTATAACGACGACCTGAATGGCGCAGCGGTAGTGAGGCTGCCTTACGTTCCTAGGGTCCCGGGTTCGAATCCCAGTAGGAGAAAATGTTTGTGTGATGAGCATGGACATTTGTTTCCATATACATGTAGTATAATTATCAACTGTCTGGTGACCACGACACAAGCCTTGCTTAGTGTGGCACTAGATGGCGCTGTGTGTAATGTCCAGCAATATTTATTTTTATTTATTCAGAAATGTTTCTGTTACTACCATTTTACCTGTTATAATGCTTCCATCTCAAACTCCATACAAACACTCTATATGTGTGTTGGCTCGACACCTTTCATACACATTCAAGGCCGCTTTCAACGTAGCCTTCAGGCCCTATTGTCCGTCGGCGGCTCCAGGTCCGATTTCGGACAGAGTTGTGTAGCCAGAGACAATGTTCGCAGATAATATTGTTGATGTTCCCGCTTCTCTATGGAAAGAACCTCTGTCTGATGGATTGATGAATGGACTCGCAAGTCTCGAATGGACGTATATACGGGGCGTAGGATTAGTGCAAATTAATTTACGAACACCCTCTGTGTGGCCTTGACACAATTACTTAATAATGGTTTGTGTTGTTTTGTTTCCCTTTGTGTTTGTTTTGGGTGATTATATTTTATTGCAATACGGGTTTTGGCTTTTACGGATCTGTTTATTTTTTTCTGTTAGCGAGAAGGGGATCCACTGGTTTTAGCTGTGGAGGCTTGTCAATGACTTGTTTTGTTTTACCTCACTATTGATAGCTTTCTGCGACACAAACACAATAGGATGTTCCCACTGCTGGGACACAGCCTCCTCTCTATGAGAGGAAATGGGCTGTAATCCACCACGCAAATCATTGCGGGTTGGTAGATGTCACATGTCTTCCAAGTTTTGATTCTAAGTCATGCCAATTCCTTCACTATTAATTAAATAAAATACTTATTCGTAATAAATTAATTAATTTCGGCTTTACTTTATGTTAGATCATTTCAAAATTAAAATGAAAAAGTGGTTTTGAAACCCCACATCGTAACACAAGTACAACAAACAATGAAACCGAGTTTCCAAGACTTTATTCGGTAAACATTTGACTGAATACAAAAACTTTACCGCAGCTTTCATTAGGTTCCCCGGATCTTTTCACCGTGTTCGTAAAACTCTTGGTTTGAAAAGCAATATTATTTCCACATGAACTGCTAAAAGCCAAGCGCGTTACTCATTATATAAACATGGTGTTTTCCAGAAACCTTTTACGCGTGAAAACAATATAATGTAACGTACCTACGCACTTGATTTGCGAGAAACTGTCATGATCCAAAACGGAGGTAATTTTTTCGTCCACATTGAATAAATAATCCGTGAAAATTGGTTCTGGGGATTTAAAAATCTGCGATGTATTTGTCGCTAACACGCTCTGAAAAACACGTTTGAAATACTTGTGAAATAATAAATATCAAATCCACGGCAAGAAGTAAGTACTTTAAAAAAAAAAAACAGAAAAATAAACACAGCTTCCTCAAGCTTTTAAAAATAATTAGTTATTCATTTCAAAAGCAATGCTTATTCATAAACTAAATACAGTCTCTACGTGTACCAGGCTCCGTGGAATGAGCGGAAGTTATTCATTGCGAATCGGAAAACAACTCGAGTTTCATGAAACTACTCACTAAGGGAACTGTCGAAAGCATTCCGTTGAAATCAGCTAAATGCTGTACCGTTGCGGTACAATTACTTTGAAACTACCATCAGAGAAATGCGAGAAGTTACTTAATATTATGAGAAATGTATTTTAGTTGACATGTTGGAGAAATAGGACGATATTTGAGTGCTTTTTATTTATGAACTAAGTAATCTTTCGAATACTAACTCAATGAAATATATTTTGAAATGTATTCCAAAGATGCAGCTCCGAAAAATTTGAATATGTCTTCAAAACAGTTTGAAAAAATCTCCTCCTGTACATATAGTAATAACGCTATATTCGAAGGTCGCGGGAACCTGCATAGATTTTTAGCAGCACTTGACGTTCTGATAAAATGTTTTAGTTGAAATCATATTGAAATAATGACATCATTCAGTTCAGCCTAGAGACGTCCACTGCTGAACACAGGCCTCCCCAAAGTGTCGCTACGGGTTGCGGGCCTGTCCGAATGAGATACCGCGGCCCCGGAACATAAAGGGCGAGGAAGGAACATGGATGGGTTTTAGTCAGTAAAAGTCTGACACTCCCTCCCGCTCCGCCCAGAGTGGAAGAAGTCATTAGTTGATTTCCCATCCAAAAAAAAAAAAAGCCCAAAGTGTCTCTACATTGACTAGTCTCGTGC
The DNA here is from genome assembly GCA_916618015.1 of Xestia c-nigrum. Taxonomy (NCBI): domain Eukaryota; kingdom Metazoa; phylum Arthropoda; class Insecta; order Lepidoptera; family Noctuidae; genus Xestia; species Xestia c-nigrum. The sequence continues at coordinate 8,195,017 of OU745259.1, read as the reverse complement.
GATTCACATTCTCATGATGATAATAGATCATCATAACGCTTGGTAGCCGAATGGGTGAATAAACATAATATGTATTTTAAATAGAACATAACTTCCGAAATGTGGGTCTACTATAGGTACAGTCACGTCTAATAATATGTAAACACTTAAGATTTTTTTTATATTGTGTTTCTCCTAATGTACTGATTAAAATTTAATGTAATTACGTACATAGTATTCTGGAACTTTTATTTTTATGAAAAAAAATCCAATCTCCTAGTTACAATCGTTATTTCTCGCGAAAATTCCTATAATATACTGGAAAGTGTATACATATTATTAGACGTGACTGTACGCATCTGTCTACCCTTTGGGTAAGACAGGCTTGATGATAGACTTGTCAGAGATTGAATTCTTGACTGCCAATCATTTCCGAAACCATATAATCTTTACTTCGATAGAATTTGACATCTATTGTTGCACGAAATTCTCCAAAATGAAAGAGGATCTACAAATTCCTAATTTATTGTCTCTTTTGTTACAGTGCTTACCTGAAAGACGACTTTGCGGTGCTTCCTTTCCTGGATGCTGGCTTCAACCGGGTGAGTTTATATACAGGGTGTATTTCACCTCATCACAAAGCCGTTAACCAAGCATTCTGTACTTCGAACTACTTTACGCAAAAAATATTGCTGGGAAACAACTTTTTTTTTCGAGGTTATAAATCATGTTTTGTGGTATAACTCAATGTAACACACTCAAAACATTGTGCGGATGGATGGATCAAATAGTACGAGGGTCATAGAGATATTTAAAGTAGTAATCATGCGATTAAAAGTGGTATATAAAAAAAAACTTGTCAAAATCTTGCAACTTTGACCCCCAATATCTCAGTAACTAGAAGGTTCCCAGGTATAGTGTAGAACAAAAAATGATCAGAATGACGAGGAAAACAAGTGCCTTTCGTATTCGTTTAGAGGTGTTTTCCACCCTTTATAAATAAAATAAGACTTTAGTATTGATTCGAAACTGAAACAAGAAAGCTTTCAGCAATATTATTCTGCGCGGCCAGAGCTTTACTGGTAGCTAAGGTGCTTTTCAGTTGGGTATTTTTATCATACGTACACGTACGTTAACGTATACTTTCAAAATCAGATAGGCTGTAATAACATTGACCTGAAAGTATTTTTTTCCTGTAATCTGCACTGTCTAGTTCGTTTTATTGTTTAATATGTTTAGGTATCATGTTATAAATTATTTGTGACAAATAGAAAATATGCATCTCTGCCGTGCTAGGTCTAACTATTTCTATTTTTTTATTATCATGACGATTCGTAACTTTTGTCATCTTTAATATAACCTAACCTTAAAACACTTTATATTCCCCTAAAAAGCGTAGTCGACAGAGCCCCGCTTCGCAGGGTCCCTATTTCCGAGGGCAGGGTTTAAAGGAACCTAACTAACCTAACGGGGGGGGTGCCCCAAGTCCCGATTATGGGGGCAGAGATACTTCCGATGTTCAGTTGACAATATTTCGAGAGTGTACAATATCGCTAGAGAGAAACACGTTATGTTGTAATATAACGTGTTTGACAATTTTACGGTGACACATACATACATTTTGACTGTATCAATGTTGCATACACTTGTCTACTATCATATATCATATCGTATCAGTATCAATACAGTTTTGTAAGAAACAGCTCTGTTTTTTTAATAGCCGGCGAAAACCGATAACCGTTTTAGCGCCGGCGTCCGTATCACTCTACATAAATGTATGTGTGTTTGTATTATACACTGAAAGTTAAAAGCAGTAAAGGATACAATAATATGTTTACAATCTCATGCTATCATCTTTTTTACTACACCAGACATAGGACCGTACCTCAGCAATTTTATAACAACAGAGTCGGTTTTACGTTACGGCTAACAACTTGAGTAGATACTGGATACGGATAGGATAGGTTGCGTCTTGCTTACGATCCGTTTAATAACTATTCACAACAAATAAGGAACGTTCTACGTTATATGAACGCTTTGTACGTCGTTTTAACTACAAGTTAAAAGTAGTAAAAAGAACAATCTCGTGTGCTTACGATTCTTACAGGAGTTTTTTTTACAACTTTGTAGCCGTGCTTTAAAGTGTTTTAAAAGTCTTACAATACAAACAACGAGAATAAAGTTACAGTCGTTGCGTTGAGATAAAAGTATAAAAGGCGGATTTTGAAAACACACTTCACACAACACTTTCCCTCATACGAAAGATTTCAAAAGTTTAGTTTTCAATTTACTCACACAAATTAGACCAGGAACACATTCTAGACCATATCCTATGAATTATTTTTTCAGTTTCTATTATTTTCTAAAAGGAAATCTGTCAAACTTGCTAAGAAAACTTTCTATGTCCTTCGATTTTTTTTAGTAATGTTACTGAGCAAGATTATCGAGCTCTTAGGTATTATGAAATTCCCAATTGTTAACATATCCAGATATAGGTATCCTTAATTGGATCAGACAGGCGCTTCAAGATAACAAAATTGAACGAATTTCGATTTTCCGCATAAGCTCTTGCTTGGTTTGTAAGTAGGTAAACCTAAATAGTTGAATTCTGTAATTAAATTATTTTAATGTGATACGAGGAGCTCGTGGCTAAATAATAACAGCCGCTCGGGTTGATCTTTAGGTTAATCCGTGCGTGCCTAGGTTGGTCTGTGGATGGGTGTCCACCAATTACATACCGAGTTTCCTCCGTACCTCGAAAAGGCAGGAGGAAGTCAGTGATCCACAAAGTCTGACAACCAGTCTTACCAAGGGGTATCGTATTACCCAGTGCTAACTGGGTTGTAGAGGTCAGATAGGCAGTCGCCCTGTTTAAAATACTGGTATTCAGCTGCATCCGTTTAGACTGGAAGCCAACCCCAACATAGTTGGGAAAAAGCTAGGCAGATGATCAGTTATTTTAATGAGATCAATTATTTCTAAGAAAGACCTCGCATTTGTTTACACTACCGCCATTGTAATCAAGCAAAAAGACGTCAAAACAACTACCTACTTATATTTAAAAAAAAGAACCTTCACTAAATAGCCACAATAAACACAGCAGATTACGAACAACAGAACATTAAATACCCATGTTTACCCTTGTAAACACGACAATATCATTATCATAACACTGGCACAACTTACCCTGGATGCATATATTACCTAGTTTTCAGTCAATGAGAGGAGACAAGAGGGCCGTCCTGAACTAACGTGGTTTACAATGACTTCAGTGAATAGCAATGAGTTTATGTAAATGCGAGCCACTTTGCTCGAGCTCCGGCTTTAATCTGACCTAGTAATACATGTAATAAGAAGATATAGTCAGCTATTGTGTCTAGAGTCAGGCGCCAGTAGTCACCACTACATGCCAGTTGCCTTTAATTTCTCTATAGTCGGTTTAAATGGGACTTGATTTTACCTCTCTGTTTAAGTGGCCAGCCTATGCATTTTAAATACATTTGCCAAGGCACTGTCATTTGAGGTCTAGAGGTGCTAATCATCATTATTGGCAGCCATGTTTCTCCCAGTGAGTGTAGGCCTCCTCTTTTGTGCCATGTCTCCTTGGTAATTTACTTTCTGCAGTAAAATTACACACCTTCTTAAAAATTAAAATATTTGCTGTTTTGCTGTGTTTAAAACATACACGACATTCTTCAAATGGATGTTTTTTTTTCAACTGACTTACCAAAACGTCTAGCTATATCTCCACAAATGTAGATAGATAGGTAGAATAGTCTCCCAAAGTTGGTTGTCTCAACAACACAGTGGACCAATAACTCTGTCTGAAGTTTATTCTCTCATCTCGGTTGTAGTAAAAGTATTGAGCTCCGAACGAACAACTTGTAAGCCACGTCTATCGGAACACGTATGCATTTCATATGACAATAACTTATTAATTCGAGAATGCTTGGTAACGCAGCCTTGGGTAGTTTTCTTCGTTAAATATTTGAGTAAATACACTCACTTCCATCATAACATCACGCCTGAAATCCCGGAAGGATTAGGCAGAGGTGTATCTAATAGTATACACCCACATTTCGCCAGTTATGTTTAAGTCCCATGTAATAAGCGAGCCTATTGCTGGACCTGGCAATCGAACTCAGGACCTCATACACATTAGTAGCACTTGCGGCTAATTTGACGAGGCAGTCAATTTCAGTTCGGGTTTAAATAAATTCCTGACTAAAACACGGAGTAGTGCTGTGAAAGTTTAACTAAGTAAGTTAAGTTAAGCAAGTAAGTTAGTTTAAGCTTAAGTTTTATATACTTACTAGAAGATACGATAAGCTAACAGAGGCGGGACACTAGGACCCGCCTGTGTTAGCTTATCGTTTTCAAAACTATCCCATCCTTCAACCAAACATTTAATAAAATTCAATGAAATCGGTCGGATGCTTTCGAGGATTAGCCCGTATGCACATGTGAATTTTGCAAGTAAAGATTTTTAGAAAAAATCAGCTAAATAACTTATATTTAGCTTAATAAACTTATAATAGCTTTTATTTAGCTGAGTTTTTCTAATATTATTATGTTTTTCTAATAAGAAGGTTTCACTCATAATCATAGGATTATGAGTGAGACCTTCTTATTTTTGACCCATGAAAATACAAGATGGCTCCATTTCATTTGCAATGCCGATCAGGTTAATTATTGACCCGTATCGTAATGTGTAGAATATAATGTATATTCTGGTTATACCTAAATATAAAAAATCACTTCAGTCTAAAAATGACACAAGTAAGAGCTATGTATACAGGGTGTCTCATTCAAATCGGTCAGTATGGGAAAGTCTGAAACTATAAGACATACGAAGATCTGTTCTGAGGAACCATGTCATCGATTTTAATAACAATAAAAACTGCATTCATACATTTTAAAAAACATCTGTACTCCGTTCGGGAATCGAACCCGGTTATTTTGAAAAAAAAACCTACTCTATTTCTATTTAGATATCGATTGTGTAGGTCTTAAGCAGTAAATGTCTGTATGAAACATGATGTCTAAAATGAATAAAATGCATTGTTTCCACATACTTTAATTTATTTTAGTAGGTGCTTGTTTTTTTTTTTTTTTTAAATAACCGGGTTCGATTCCCGAACGAAGTACAGATGTTTTTTAAAATGTATGAGTGCAGTTTTACTTGTTATTAAAATCGATGACATGGTTCCTCAGAACAGATCTTCGTATGTCTTATAGTTTCAGACTTTCCCATACTGACCGATTTGAATGAGACACCCTGTATATTCAGTTCGTCAAATGCGTTTTGGAAAACACAATGTCCAATCCCGCAATTAACCAAATACCAAATCACGAAATAAACTTGCGTTTCGTGTTATAGTAATGTAATTGCAGAAACATGAAACTTTTCAAATAAAACTAATGTTTCATTCAACTTTCGGATAAAGGCCAAAAATAATTCACCTTGTTTTTTTTTAAAAAGAATAGCGCCAATCATAGAATCAAATGCGACTAGCATTTGATTCAAAGAATTTCAAATCGAGAATATTTATTTTAGACTCACACCGAAAATTCTCCTGGCACTTTCTATTATTTTATAAACGCCAATAAATTGACGGATTAAAAAACACACGTTCCAATTTTGCAATTACTTATTATTTAAATCAATGAAATCCGTTCCCTAATAGAAATATGAATTATTATTAAAAAATAACGCGTGTTTTGTTTAGTTTGACAACATTTCGAAATGTTCTTACTAAACAAAGTTACGGTATTCATATTTCCGTACTGTTTTTCGCTCATTACGTAAATTCTAGCGCGGAAGCAAAATTGCAGACATTTTCAATAAAAAGGAAATATGAGAACTCTTTGTTGCTGCACCCCGTGCGAGCGCGTCTATAATTTCGTTATCATTTAGAAATGAAATAGTAATAATAGAGCCGTCCCTTTTTCTGCATATAAATAACCGACATCTGCACAGGGGGTCTGAAATGGCCGCTTTAGCAGAGGATAATATGAATCACGTTAAGAATTTTACATTTTTAACGTGATTCTTAGCATGCTCTGCTAATTCGGCCATTTTAGGCCCGCAGATCTCGACTAATTAGTTTTCATTAAGCAGAAAAAAATATGTAGAAAAGAATTGTGTGGGTTCCTACTAACTACCACCAACCACACCAGAAATGTATCAGAGGCTGTGCATTCTGAGAGTCGCAACGTCACAAATAGCCGTTAAATATTTGTATTTCTGTTCTGATAAATTAATCAATATAACTAAATGAACAAGGAGAATGACAAAATGTTGTAATGAAATTTAATAGTTTTTTTTCGTTTGATTTTCATTGCCACAGACTTCTGAAAGTGATTAATTTATTACCCCACTAACGTAACTGATCTCCCGCTCTCAATAGGTGATGGTGGAAACCCTGAGCGTCACAGCGTGGTGCGCTGAAGTGCTACAGTCGCGTGCCGCGGGCGCCTCACTGCGCGCGCACGTGGCTGCCGTGGCCGCGCTGGCCGCAGCCGCCGACCGCTGCCGCGACCTGGTCGCTGTCACCGACGACCAGCAGAGGATACTCGTAAGTACATTCATCTGAGGTGGGAGAGGACCATAATGGTCGATGTTACCATCCCGCATGACGAGAACCTCATGTAAGCTGAGAAAAAAATACCTAAAATATCTCGACTTGGCACACGAAGTTGTCGACATGTGGAATATAAACTCGGCCAGCGTGCCAATTTTCGTTATGAACAATGGCCTGATGGCTGAACATCTTTCGAAACTCTAGCTTGGAGGTTGGATCAAGGACCTGATTCAAAAGGCAGTACCTACTCTTTGATACGGCTTGCATTGTGAGGAGATTCCTGTCTCTGGAGCCTTAACCACGGGGAGCTTTATAATTTTGAATGACTTTTGTTAACGCATTTGTACATTTTTAATAATCATTATCATCGGCATGAGAATGATTATGATATCTTTTTTGTTTAAATAATAAAAAATGTGTTGTTACATTGAATAAAGGACATTATATCTATGTACTATTTGTGTGTTATTGCTTCAAGTTATTCAGTATCGCAGTACAACTGCAACAGTGCACGCGCCTATGTTTTGATACAGCGCAAAACTTTTTTAAATTAAATATAAAAAGTTTTAATGACATAAAACTGTGTCTTGTTTAACAGTTGGCTAACAAATCGTGGTGCAAAGTCCTGGGCTGGCGTGTAGACGAGGGTCCGAAGCTCCTGACGGAGACCGCAGGGGGCGAAGCCCTGCGACTGGCTAACAGCGGCGCACGTGACTGGGAGGCGCCGGTCACGCTGCGTCGTCGCGCCGCTCCTGACCCCATCCTGCTGCCTTGCCGAGGAGCTGCTATTGGACTCACCAAGTAAGTTACTTATATCTAAAGTCTCTTATATCTAAACTCTTTACTTACGCTATACTTTTCTGATTAATTTTGTTCCAAGACAGTTAAATTCATTCTCTGGGACTCCGTCGAGCTTCATTGTATCGACGCTTTACTGGTGGTCGCCACAGTTTATTCTGGCTTTCAGGAGTTACAGTGGTTTGGGAATAGAGTGACGGGCTTGTCAAAAAAAAACCCTAGATTTTATAATTCGTACTTCAAATCAAGAGAATGTAAAAGGAGTAATTCTGAGCCAGATACTCCTTCCGTAGTCGCTTCTTGTTAAAAGTGATACTGATTAACACATCTTTGGAGGAATACGAAAACATGTAGCATATTTTGGATATATCTGCCTAGTTTACAGTTTTGTAGAGACACAGTTCATTAAACTTCCCGATACTGTTTTTTTTTCAATGATCCTCGAACCTAATGGTAGCGATATAGTTGAAAATCTATTCAAGAAATTCAACAGATTGTAGAAGCTTGATGTGCCCGCTTCTGTACATTGAAGATTTTTACCGACCCCATTACCGAAATTACGTTTTAATTGTATCATTGAATTCAATTAAGCTTGCAAATTAGTGGCTTTTTTCCTCGATCAGACCAAGTTATCAATAAAAAAAACAAAGAGTATTACCAAAAATATAATTATCCTTATTGTGACGTCCGATTAATTAAAGGTCAAAACATTAATTAAAATCATGCGTCTATACCTAAACAAAACAGGAAAAATACTTATTTAGAATTAAATTAAATTATGTACCTAGTTATAATAAATAGTTATAATAAATGCGCAGTTCACATTTCTGTGGTTATCCCTGCTGACCACAGTTGTTATGATCCGAGATCAGGAGATACATGACCAGTTTTCGCAATATCTTCCGGATATACGGTTTCTTTCAAGGTATTTATACAAGTGATAATTTTGTTGGCCTCCATGTATATTAGTATCCTTAAAAAAGTAGTGCATTCAAACAGGCTTTAAATATTTGTGCGGTCTCATATATTTACCGACCTTTAATACGCAATATACCTGGGCGTTTATTGAATTTTATCAAGCATAAATCCAATTTCAGGGATTAAAATTTCGTGATCCCAAACACGTGTTGTGAGTGATCAGCCTAATTCTGTCAATTGACAGAACCCACGTTGCACGCTCAACGTATCTCACGCTCACATAGTTTTCCCGACATATCTCATTTCTCTTTCTCATTCTGTTCTCTTTTCAACAGGAGCACTTCGCATATAGTGTTCGTGTGTGAGCCGACTCACGCAATAGAGAACGAGCGTGGCCGAGGATCGCTCCACTCCATCCGGCGAGGGTCTCTGGATGTACGCTCCGTGGCATCCGATGGCTTGCGAAGAACTTCTCTTGCGAAGCTGCAAGGCTTGCCGCTTGAAGCTCCTATTACGAAGGTTAGTTTGGAAAACATCATGTATTTCTTTTAAAGGGAAGCGAAGAATATTATTGACAACCCAGAATAGACCATTCTGGCGAAGACTCACAAGGAGACCCGTAAATAAATTGGGAATAGGGCAGGAACATATTTTAATGTTGTAGGAAGAATGGCCATACTCCATTAATTCTTGTAAATTTCGCTTGCAGTTCAGTCATGATTTCTTGACGTCTGTTTATCAATTGTTTTGACGTTTAAGCTTCTTTGACCATCGTTTACAAATAAAGGTAAGTATAGTGTAAAATTACACGCGCAGACTCATGTAAAACGGATTTTCTAGCTGTCGACTTATGGGAGTTACTTCGCTTTGATTCGTTCGTAGACTTGCGAAGGAACGTTAAAATTTTACGCTCGGGAAACAGCTCGAGTACTAGAGTTTTTCCTTGTAACTTGGGAATATCAAAATTGTATTCTTTGAAAGAGAACAAATCACCTAATATAATTAGCACACAGACACTTGTGAACCAATAAAGCATGAATTCGTTTACTTGTCACTTTTGTTATGAGAAATGTTTACAGGTAGTACTTAAAGGAAAGATAGAATGATAGACATGTGCCGTTTCATAAAAAAGAAATTATATTTTATGTGACACACGTGGCCCACTAAATTTTATTACAATATATTTCATCAAACAGCATTTCGTACGATATTGAGTCTCTTTATGTCCACATATTAATATTATAGCCTTTGTTTCATGATAGTTATAACGAACTTTCGGTTACATTGATAAACTTGGAGGGCAATAAATTTTCATAGCCACTGATAGTCGTAATGAGAATGTAGTAGTCTCATACAAAACTTAGTTTCATACAATACTTGCAATTTTCTTTGACTTTGCTTATAAAACCCTTTTTTTATAATTATGTCCTTTTTAAACTTCGCCTTTCTGATTCACACAATCCCTTTGTAATCACTAAAGTTACTCCAACAATGATATCATTATAATAAGCAAAATTGCAACACGTTTTGTTGGCAAACAGTGATTCAGTTTATATTAATACATCCTTTATGTGATATAGAAGTACATATGAATAGTGTGCATCGTCCGATAAAAAGCTGTGATTCAAATGACTTTTACTTTGTAACATTCAACAGTTTTAATCATAAAGAACACGTTGAAGCTTCTTTTGGAGCAAATTATAAATCGTAAAATGAACTTCATAGTGCAGATAACTGAGTCCAAAATTACAGTGTCTTTGTTTTTTCATTAGGTGATATCTCTACTGTCTGCGGCAACAGAGGGAGCCCCTCCATCAACAGTGGCGTGCATCGATAGGGCAGTAGACATGCTGAGAACCTCTGAGCTATACTCTCCTCAAATGAGAGGAAATGATGATCCCCGAATGCGTGGCGTTGAAGACCCCATCGCCACTGACCTCATCGGAGCCCTACTTTCGGTGAGTTGATATCCTCTTTTAAAAATACTACAGAAGCTTTCTACCAAATTGCAATAATAATTATACATTTTGTGTTAAATTCACAGTGTGTATGTGCAATTGTTCTTACCGAGACACGTAATACTACCCTGCACAACACCGTATAACTACTACAAATCAAATTGATGTTGTCTGTTCACATAACGATAGTTGTAATGAATTTCGATATTACGTATATGTATAATTGTATAGATGATATTATGATATTTATAAAACACCATGTTTGAATTGTTTTTATTTATTATCCTTATTTCTGATGTGATTATTGTAGATATTGGTTATTTATGCATGTATTGTTGTTTATATTTGTACTAACGGTGGTATTTATTTGTTTACGATCCTGTTCGCGTGGCGAAGCGGGAGATGGTGAACACTAGCCTATTCTTTATGGTAGGAGGTTTGAAATTACCAGTCTGTCTATGTCTATACCTTCAAACATATAGACTATTTAGATAATACATAGATCTTTGTGATTCATGCTTTCGTTTCTTTTACACAGGGCTCATTTTTAAGTAATTTCTACTCTTATTTTTTATTTATTTATTAGGTATTGTATGTATTATTGATTTTATATTTAGGGCTTATTTGAGGCTTTCTAGAATAGCAACTAACACGTAAAAAGCGGTAACAATATTCGCAAAATCTAACAACCTAAATAATTATGTAAGTAGATAATATATTATGTAACAAATGTATTTAGAAGTTTGTTTTTAATAATGCATAATTATTTAATGAAATAGGAATTATAACCGTAAAATGAACCCTGGGTAACATAATTTCCGTCTTAGTCACAAAACTATCCAGCCTTTCGGAATGTACCACTATAAATATTGTGTGTAGCACAATTCTTTGTAATCCTTCTAACAATTCACATGTAATCTTTTAAAATCATACCTACAATAATAACATTTATTATTTAACTAGTCATTTATTATATACTAACAAGTTCACTTTTACTATTTATTAATTAATGCGAAATCAGCTACGTTTTAATGTAAAGTAAGTTAAAGCAAAATAACAAGCTTCAGATTAATTTTAACTGTCTAAATCTTCTGAAAAATATTATTTTACAGAAGACGGCATGCTTTCTTAACAAAAAACTACTTTAACGCAACTTCAAAATCCTTAGAAGTTTAGAGCATGCTTCGAATCTCGTAGAATACCTACGTACACTGTAAAAAAACATCAATTGAACTACTCATTGGATTATCAATAATAATAAAAAATGTTAATTCAATTACAGCAAGGGCCGACCAACACGTTGTCCTCTCGACGAAGCAGCAATGACTCTACTGTCGTCAGATCGCAGACCAACAGGACCAATATCAAGCACAAGGTAAGCATTGTGTAATTGTCTATTTCAATTTGTTCTACACAAAATATTTCAACTTAGGGGATTGGATTGGACTAGGATAGATAACAAAAAAATCTAGTCCGTCAGATAGATTTCCCAAATATAGGTATTGGACTCGTCTTATTTTTCTTTTTTCACGTAAACAAAAATGAAGAAAAGATACAGTGAAAACTCGTGGGACGTTACATTTGAGTACCATTTTTACCAGAAAGTTACGTCACAAGGCCCACTCGTGATATTTGACGCGGTTTAATTTTCGGCATTAAAAATAAACTCGTATCCATGAGCACAGTAGTCATTGTGCCGACAGTCTTGTCGGCCAATGGCTTAATAGCCAAGAGCCTCGACCAACATCTTAGGAGGCTCTCGCTTGGCAGCTAGATCAAGGGTTTGATTCAGAAAGCAGAACTTCTTGACACGGCACGTATTTTAGGAGGTTCCTCTCCCAAGAACCCTGACCACCGGTAGCTCGGACCCTGTCCCCAGCGCCAGTGGGCTACTGTTTTTTTTTATATTTATAAACTTTTTTTTTTATTTAGTTTTATAAATAAATATATAAGAATGAAATAAATACGTATAGTAATGAATAAAGGAAATAACAACTCGTATCCAAAATTGGAGCAGCTGGAGGGCCCTGGTGACTTTTAATACAGGTTTCTATAAAGACCTACTTCAAGCACCAGTCTTTCACAAAGTTATTCCTTGCTCACGCTCCACTTACCCTTAGCATTAAGTAACTTGTGTAGAGTATATTATTTTATTTAGAGGATATTTTATTTATTATTAAAGCCCACAACGCTGACCACAATTATACATAAGTGAAAGAGTCTATCAATTTTGTCTCCTTCACTTACTACTATTCTAATTCTGTCTTTTGAATTTGTATTAGTAGGAATCCTAATAAGATTTAGTATTTTGAAAGCTAATCCGTGAATCAGAATTATTTACAATCATTCCTCCGTCGCTCATCGTTTTTTACTTCCATCAAGTTAACCCTGAATTGAATATAAAGTACTAAACGCTTTTAAAAGTGGCTTCTTTTTCCAAGAATTGTACCTATGTGTGCGTATTTATAAAGTCAACATTTCCACCGTAAAATGAGAATTGAGCTCCTCTTGATTTGACACCTTAAAGCTTTCTTCATCCACGACCCCTTAAAGTGTCAGTCGCGTTCTTAATAAAGCTTTCTTTTATTTAGAAAAAAACAGAAAAGCGATCTTCCAGACTCGCTAGGAACTTATTTATTCATATTGCTTTCTAACGGTACATTTCTATCAACCCACGCAGCTTGCGTGGGTTTTATCATGTCACGATTTTCTATAATTAGTGAGTCCGCGACGTCTGGAATTTCACCAGTTAAGCTAAACCTGTATTTTCATCTTACATTACACTCATTAATTTGGTAGTAATAAGCTGTTTATTTAAGAAAGGAAGTTTTCTTTATGAAGGCTTTTAGCGACCATGCCAGTGCTATGGGATTTTTCAACTACTCCGTTACCTAAAAACATGAAAAAAAAAACACAGATACACGATAGAGTTACAGCCATTTTGATATTTATTTTCAGACAACAGGCCAGCTCCGCGAGCTCCTAGATACAGCTTTAAGCTGGGAGTTCGAGATCTTCAAGCTAGAAGACATGACGCGTGGCCGGCCGCTAGCACATCTTGGTCTCGCTCTCATGGGAGGACGCTTCGACGTTTGTGCTGCACTTGAATGTGATGAACGGACGCTACTGCACTGGCTGACTATTGTGGAGACCAACTACCATGCTGTCAATACGTATCATAATTCTACGCATGCTGCTGATGTGCTTCAGGTAATTAAACATTATTAAACGTCTAAAAACTCGGAAGCACAAAGAATAATTTGTGCATTCATGTTTTTAGACCATTGGCATTTTAAAAACTATGATCTTCATTAGAAAAAGTAAAGACTACCACAATTTTGGATTTGAGAAAAGCTTTTCATTTCGTACGGCACGACATTCTAGTAAATGGTTGAACAATAACAAGGTATACCTTAGGGTACAAATATTAGCCTCATTTCGTTTCTTACTTGAATTTTGCAAATTTTCTAGGCGGTAGCATTCTTCCTGGAGAAGGATCGGCTGAAGTCAGTGCTGGAACCCCTGGAGGCCGCCGCAGCTCTCATAGCGGCCGCAGCACACGATGTGGACCACCCAGGAACATCATCAGCTTTCCTCTGCAATGCTCGACATCCTCTTGCTGTCCTATACAATGATGTTAGCGTGCTGGAGTCTCATCACGCTGCCTTGACCTTCAAGCTGACTCTTAGTAAGTGTATATTTTCTTTGCTCCTCATGAGCTCTGAACGGAATGTCATAGTCTTTGAGGAAAGTCATTTCCCCGGAATTATGAACACTGTTCTGCCATCCTTATGTTTCTACTAAAGAGACCATTTTACCTCCATGTAGGTAAAATCCCATGCCATCTGCAACCACATAAGCCATATTTTGATGAAAGCTACAGTCAGTGACCTAAAAATAATGTAAAATGGACATTTGGGACTTGGTTGTCGAATGGACAACCAAGTCCCAAATGTCCATGTATGATATCCTAATGTTGCTCGTGCCGGTCGCTTCTGCTTCTTGTTCGAAATATAACATTGAATTGTACTCTCCACAGATGATGACCGAGTGAACATCTTCAAGAACATGGACCGCGACACATACAAGCAGGTGCGCCACAACGTCATCGACATGATCCTCGCCACGGAGATGACCAAGCACTTCGAACATCTCGCCAAGTTCGTCAACGTCTTCTACGCCAAGTCTAGTGGCAGCAAGGAGGATAATATGCATACGGATGTGAGTAGCATTAGAATTGTACTTATTCTACGTATTTTGGTAAAAGAGCTTGGTAACTATTTCTTGCTTAGTTACTATGTTTTCATCTTACATCTTATTGCCTTTCCTTCTTCTAATTTTATCGGCCTTTTGCAAATTCTGTCGTAGCATGTTTGTTATCCGCATCATCATCTCTGTTAGCCATAAATTGAGGGATTTCAGGTAATTGGACGAAAAACACCCTAGTTGCTTGCTATCCAGAATATTGTCTCTCTGAATTTAGATGATGCAAAAAAATATGACTTCTTTACATGGTGCATAATACAGACCGACAGTAAAAAAACATACGAGTATTCACTATTCAGCTACAAAAAAAAGACAGCTGTAAGCAATTTCTACCTTTATACAAGTGCAAATACCTGAGCTGACCTGGTTGACCTACCCAGGTACCCACCTGAACTCATTGTAAGTGGAAAAGAAACTCTTCTAAATACAAATTTTCAACAATTTCCAGCAAGAACCACTAGCGCTGGATACGACAGCGCTGTCGTCGCCGGACAACGTCGTGCTCGTGAAGAGGATGATGATCAAGTGCGCCGACGTGTCCAACGCGTCGCGGCCGCAGAAGTTCGCCTTCGAGTGGGCTAGGAGGTGAGACACACGATATTTATATTGAAACTCTATAGCAGTAACTTATAAAAGCCTTGGAAATACCATTGACAGCTCCAATAAACCCCAACTCTAGAGTGGATAGAAGTCCACATTATTAACGATGAGCCTGACCCTTACGCCGAATTAAAAGTCACAATGAAGCCGTTCGTCCATGGGAAGAAGACAAACCAGAATGATATTATATAATGTCCTATGCACGGGAAGTGAGTCGAACCATACTACAAATAGAGCAAAAACGAGAGGATCTGCTGGAGACAAAATGAAAAATTGTGTAAAACTATGCCACCATCAAAAACTTGCAACAAAAATCAATGATATGAATCTCAATTTCTCTTATTCCAGGATCGCAGAAGAATACTTCCTACAAACGGACGAGGAGAAAGCTAAAGAGTTGCCGGTAGTGATGCCCATGTTCGACCGCGCGACCTGCTCCATCCCGCGCTCGCAGATCGGCTTCATCGACTACATCATCATCGACATGATGGAGGCCTGGTCTGGTGAGAAGCAGTTGTTAACGACACTAAGAGTAATAGTAAGGTCCTGTTCCCACCAGAGACGATGAAAGCCATACGGAAGAGACGAAATACGCGATGCGAATTCCAACTAATGTGATTTGTCGATTTCTGAATGTCCCCTCAGCTCGTCTTAGCCTTGGTGGAAACCGGACCTAACGGTCGATGCAGTCTTATCTAAGTAGTACCATCCCTCCGAATTCTGTTGACAAGTTACCTACGTTGCTGTATTCTGTCTTTGACTTAAACAAGATATTTCAGCTTCATCTCATGTTGCCTCTGGTATTGCAAATGTGCAAGCGCTTCTAACCATTTTTAATCGGAGGGTGTTTTATAAGCACATTTTATTAAGGGATCCATGAAGACTCAGAGGGCTCCAAAGCTAGCGGGAGACTCTTCATCTTCCTATTGAGAGATCAAGCACAAATATTGTTTCAAGTGACCATGTCCTAACTGTGTACCCATGTCGTGTTCCAGCATTCATCGACATGCCGGAGCTAGTGAACCACGCGCGCATGAACCACGCGCGCTGGCGCGAGCTGGACGACGCGGGCGTCACCACGCTGGCCGACGTGCGCCGCGCGCAGGGTCAGGCGCGCAACAACGCGCACGCCACCGCCGAGGAGTAGTCGCTTGGGGGCGCTCGGGAACGCTCGGGGGCGCTCGGGACCGCTCGGGGGCGCTCGGGAGCCCTCGCCAATGTTCGGCAGAGTTCGGCGCGCGGCCGGACAGGTACGGATGTCAACGTTATAAGTCTGAAACGGATCATAGGCACACGCCTGACGGATGAGTCCGATAATACGCTTATTTTATACTTATATATCCGTGTTAGTGTGGATATCACTAATTATAATTGTTGATATCTACTTTTTTAAGTAGTCGTATTTATTAGGTAATATTTGAATGCAAAATATTTACTGCATCGATGTATCATTGGATTTTTTCATTAACTGTCCACAGATGGCATGATTTTGTCTGGCTTTGTGTGTACTTAAATGTCTTAACTTGTGTGATAGGATATGTTTACTAGTGATGTGCTGAATTATACATATTGGCCTTATCGTAGCCCTGAACTTTATCGTATTGAATATGTCGAGTCAGGAGTCTTCATATAAGCTTATATTGTCCTATTAATAAAAGCAACTTATGACATGAATAACGAGGCAGAATATTATATGGCATACAATATAACACGTTTTGCTTATCCAAATATTGTCTACTGTTGTGTCGTCTGTGGAATCACTAGACAATCGGCATAATCCACTAATTGTTGTATTCAAGTTGCCATATACACGGGTAGGTATCTTAGTAACATAATATGTAATGTTATAATGTTTTACAATGTCCGTGATATAAGTGCCATATTAACGGTTGGCCATGTTTCATTCATTTTAGCGGTGTTACAGTTCCCACTGCATCCCATGACAGTACTTTTATCACCCACACCTCACCATTTACTTACTGATAGAGTATGATTCATGTACAGTGAGGGCGTCTTCGCGCTTTTTTAACCGAACTAAGATCATTGTAGGAATACTTGCTTGTTTATGACACTTTTATCCACGGAGTCTGGGATTCCCCGTCAATCTGCTACCTGCATCTTTGACGCCCTCGCTATAAGATTCGCACCAAACTTGGAAAGTATTTCTCTAATAATTTAATATTGTTATACTATTGAACGATTGGTCCATTTATACACTTGAGCTTTCAAAGAAATTCCTATTTTTATAAAAAAAAACTTTTTGTAGTGCACACTTTCGGCCTCAATCATATCAAAATTCAAAATTTTTCAAATGATTTTGATACAAAACTGTTGAACAATAAATCTACCTAGACTCTTTTGTTTCATTCCTGGGGAATATTTTATAACATTTTATACTTAACAATTATAAATGTTAATGTTATTTATTAATAGATATATTAGAACACTTGAATATTTCTTTAATAAAATAATTTATTGTATTCGAATAAGGTCTAACATTATAATGTAATAGCGATTATTGAATTATGTATTCGTCTATATGACGCTGGTATATTAAGAGTTGTACTATAGTTGATACAATTGTAATGAGATCATAAATAAATAAATAAAATACGCTTCCTTGTGCTCAATGTCAATACATAGCGGTCTAATGTTAATGTTTTACATACCTACTTCAATATTCGTCAACTTTATACATATTATACGTAGTTCAATTTGCTACTCCAAATATTGTACTGCGTTGAATAGAACGCGGTATTAATCTCGTAATTGTTTAATCAATAATATGAAGTGTATGAACCTACCAAAACGTACTTTTTCGCCTACTAACAAACTCTAGTTAATTTTTGTTATAGTTAGCTCAATTTAATTAGATTTTAATGATGATGTATTCTTGATTTGGGAGTGTCTTTCGGTGAAAATAATGTCGTCCTCTCCCAGGGTTTAACGTAGTCTCCTACAATCCTTTGAAAATTTTTTGTTAATGTAGAATATTGTAGAAGATAAAGACCTAATCCAACAGATTTCTATTTATATTGAGTTTAATGTAAGTCGGTCATGTTTGAGAAATTATATCTATTAAGGTACCGGGGGCTGGTCCCCCATATTTAAATGTGAAGAATAGATAAAATTACATTGTTGTGAATTTTATATGCGGAGACGTGTGCTATGCATAACTTGTATAAGTACCAATTAATTAATGTTAATGTAAATGAATAAAGATTCAAAAAACTTCACAAAGAAGTGACGAAACATGCCTGTTTTATTTGCTAGCATTATGTATTCCCCCACCCGGTTCTCCGAAGTGCGCAATAGTACATTTTGATACAAGTGGAGAAAGTTTGTTACTGTAGTTCAAGGCGGTATTAACACACAAGCCGTAAGGCGAGGGTGTTTTTGAGCCGAGAACTGCAATATGTCACGGGACTATGATTTAAATTTTATTGTTTTCCACGCTTTGCTTTCGCCAGGTTGAAGGAGAGGCAAAGGTATGAAGCCGTTATACAGCCTAATATAAAAAATAGTGTTTTTTTATTATGAATTTAAAACACAAATAAATGTTAATTTGTTTATAAAAGTAAATATTACTTATAAATAATCATATTTATCTACGAAATTGAATTTATAAACACAATTTGAATATTCAAAAAATGTTTACAAAGAAAGACGTAGATCGCTTTTCCGAAATAAAAAAAAAACATTCACCTCTGTAACCGTAAGAGGTGAATGTTTTTTAAAATCATGCAATGAACCAATTTGGACATATACTTAAATAGCGGACATCACGCGGTTTTACCCGCGTAGTTCCCGTTCCCGTGGGACTACGAGGATAAAATATAGCCTATGTTACTCAGGGTGAATGTAGCTTTCCAATGGTGAAAGATTTTTTTAAATCGGCACACTTAATTTTGAGTTTATTCATTACAACCAAACAAAGGTTTCCTCTTTATAATATTAGTGTAGATATGTATAGTTATCTGTGGCAATTTTGCTTTCTGCACATGTGTGGAAAAAACATGAAAACGCACCCGTGTGAAATACACTGCATTTTGAACCTAATCGTAGTGCAAAAAGAACCAGTTTTCGAGGAAGTGTATTGAAAAAAAACTTGTGACGAAAAGTATTAATAGGAACTTTTGATTGATTTAATTCACAATACGACAAAGATATCACATAAAACACTGAAAAGGATATAATCATACAGTCCGGGAGTTACCTATGCAAAAACATACAACTAAAGTCATATTAAACCGGCTAATATTGTCATCGAAGGTTAATCTTATGTTACCAATAAGTAAACCAACCGTCAGTTGCTCAAGTAGCGGTGGGTGTAGGATTGGGAGGTTACAGAAGTTGTAAAAATACTTAAATAAAAAATTAAGTCATTTATTACATCAGCTGAAACATTTTTCATAAATAGTTCACGTCATAATGATCTTAAAATAAAAACTTTTTTACAAAAAACAAAACCGACTTCAGAGAAAACAAAAACTTGAAAAATAACTTCAGGAAAAACGCTTCAGAAGTCGTTGACCTTTGTTTGATTGATTTAGTTTTTTTGTCACCGACTTCTGAAGCGTTTTTCCTGAAGTTATTTTTCAAGTTTTTGTTTTCTCTGAAGTCGGTTTTGTTTTTTGTAAAAAAGTTTCATTTTTCACTTTTTAGTAGTTCACATGTGCTTACCCCTTCACAGCGTACCGGCGTGATTTTATGTTATGAACTGGTATAAGCAATAGACAGATATGAGATTTTAGCAATCCCAGTACATTTGCTATCATTTATTGAGGAGTTCCGATGCATATCTCCGAAGTTCTTCATCAGATCTTCATCAAATTAAAATGGGATCACTTTGAGAAAGTACACTTCCTAAAACTACCCAAATCACTTCTTGTGTGCCTATAAAATGTGAAGAGTTCTCTCTATTTCTCCAGAATCCCATCATCAGATCCTGATTTGATGATTATGAGACCACACGGGAAGCACCAGCTTTCAAACAAAAAAAGAATCATCCAAATCGGTTCACCCAGTCGAAAGTTCTGAGGTAACAAACACAAAAAAAAAAAAAAAAAAAAAAAAAAAACATACAGACGAATTGATAACCTCCTCTTTTTGGAAGTCGGTTGAAAATTCGCCAGCTGCATGGTGGGGATCATGCGTCTGTCGCTCGCATGAACTTGTAAATGATACGTGTGATGAAAAACTAAAAGCAATCTACCCCCAAGTAAGAGTGTGTGATAGATAGCTTTTAGTTTTTATCACGCGTGCATCATTTACAAGTTCATGCGAGCGGATGACATTTAAGGCCCCCCCCCCCCACTACGCAGCTGACGATTTTTTTAAGCTTAGTCTGATGTAAACGGGTCCCCTATGTTGTTTCGAACGCCGCTGTTGCGACACACGCTGTTGCGAATTATTTTTCCACTGCCTCACAGGTTCGAACGCTCATGGACTCGAATGAAGTAGTCGCGAAAGACGCTGTTTCGAAAAACATTTTCACTGCCTCATACGCTCGAATGCTTGCGACTTCGATTTATTTAGTCATAAAGTGTACAGAAAAATATTTAAACAGTATTTAAATAAAATCAACAAATTCGGTGCCAACATCAACATTTAATATTATTATTAACAAAGTAATGATAACGGTGAAGGAAAACATCGTGAGGAAACCGGCATGTCCTAGAACCGAAAATTCGAAGACGCGTGCCCATACGCAAAATACGCGCTTTAACGTGGAGTTGCGGACACCAGCCCGTCGTACAATACAATACAATACAATGACAAAGTAAAGTTCAATCAAAAATATTAGTACCTCAACTGTACATTTTTTCTATGAGTACTTACTTACAAAATCTAGGACTGATCTTTATAAAAAATTGTCTAGGTACCTAAGTGGTAGTGTTATTTTTTAGAAATTAATCAATTGAACATGACGAGTATTGGTAAGTATATACGAGTAGGTACTTAACGCTAAAGCTCTTATAAATTCAGGCGTGCCCATGAAACGTTCTTTTTTCGAAATTGCTGAAATAGCATTCTGTGCAACTCTTTGTTTTGTTTTGGGTGGTGTCTGAGGTAAATTACACAAAATCTTTTTTTGTTCCGTGACACTTTGCTCCTCAATAAGTTTTCGTATACATCCATACAGTCCAAGTCTCTAATATCTAAATAAGAGACTAATATTAAATGTTGATGTTGACACCGAATTCATCTATTATTGCTTAAATATTTTTCTGTTCACTTTATGACTAAATAAATCGAAATAACAAGCATTCGAGCGTATGAGGCAGTGAAAATGTTTTTCGAAACAGCGTCTTTCGCAACTACTTCATTCGAGTCCATGAGCGTTCGAACCTGTGAGGCAGTGGAAAAATAATTCGCAACAGCGTGTGTCGCAACAGCGGCGTTCGAAACAACATAGGGGACCCGATGTAAACTGTTTATGAAACAAGTTTCAGACGGCGTACTATGACCTAATTTTATTATATTTTCTAACCTAACCAAACCTCCCAATCCACACCACCCACCGCTGTTGCGTCAGCTGATGCTGGGTTCATTTATCAGTCATTTGAAATCTATTGAACAAGATGGCAACCGATCGGCGTAAAAACACAACCAACTACAACGATACCTCCCGGACTAATTCGCGCGCAAGGTATCACGCTACTTTCTGAGGATAGGCAAGAATGCTCGAGCATTGACGGGAACTTATTATTTACCTATTTTATTTCTCCATCTTACGACTTAATACGATACCAATGAATCATTAGTAATGATGTATAACGAGGATGAAGAAAACTAGTTATTTCCATAAAACATTTTATTATAAACAATAATTATTAAAAAAACATACTTTATATAACTTAATACAATTGCAACATTGCGGTATTATAAATGCAATTTCTTTACACTTCCGCTCAGGTTTCAACTTTTAAAGTGACGTAATATTTACCGTTTACCTTTTTTCTACATTCAACAAAAAAAGTTAATCAGTTCAACATTACAAAACAGCAAATAATATATTACTTTGAGACATAAACGTGAAATTCTGTACAATATTATATATTTGAAGTTCGTCCAAGTTTAGTTAGGTATTTAACCTATTTTATTTTTAAATGTATACAAAATCAGATATTCAATAAAAGCTGGAATGGAAGTCTGCTTCATACAAGTAAAATAACATTAATAAAAATAATATGACAGCAAAACGTAAGTAATACTCTCTTTTATGTGCAAAATAAATAGTTTTGACCAAACAAAGGATCTAGAAATATTAAATAATAATAAAGTTTCATCCTGATGCATAAAAAAAATGATATGTCAAAACGTCAATTCCCGGTAATCAGCAGTTAATTCTATAACAATTTTTTAAAATTTTCTGTCACATATACATAAGCCAACTCGTCTAGATTTTATTTGGTCAATAACCGAACTAACATAGTTGATATAATATTAAGAACTACATTTATTTAGTCCCACCCTGTACATGAAATGGATTGGGGGCCATAGACTTGGGAAAGAACCGAAAAGAGGCTACAAAACACATGAAGATTATTTTTTAGAACATACAGGGTGTAGATACTCTTCACAAAGCCAATAACCAAGCATTCTGTACATCAAACTAAGTAACTCTTCGCAAAAAATATTGCTGAGTTTTTTTTGGGGTGAAAAATCACGTTTGTGCTGGTGAATGGATAATGGAACGCAAAAACTGATCGCAATGAAGGGAGAACAAGTGCGTTTCGGCTTCGTGAAGAATCTTTTATTTATATATCCTTTATTTATATTTGAAAAAGGTTTATGCATATTTGGACTTGCAGTCGGCCTTTCCCGAGGCCACAGCCCAGAAGGTGCTAAAGTACGTGTATTCTTTCGCAAACTTATCTAACTGAACACATTAGACTATCACCATCCTTGAATATTACCCTCTTTTCTTCACAAACAACAAGACCTTCTATAAAAGATAAGTACTAATTAAATCTTTCCGTACATGGATATCTTTGCTATACATTCTTTTCTTTTTTTCTTTTCTTTTAGTATTATATTGTTCAGCCACAAGTTCAATTCGGCGTGACAATCTACGTCAGGTACTTGCACGCGCTTTGAAAAGAAATTTCGCCAGAGATTCCTCAATTTACACTCATTTAAGTTAAAATAGTCCAATACATAAGAGCCACAATATCCACCCAACACTTAATTATTTACAAAAGGCATTATCGACATATATATAGCCGAGTCTCCGAAAGAATCAGTACGTAAGTTGAATATCGGAGACTGGTCATACCAGTGTTAGAAAACTTTCTCTATAGCCTATTATAACAATGCTTGTACACCACCGATACAGTCGAAGTAGTAATTCTCTCATATTTTTTACAATAAAAGCTTCTTTTTAATACCTACAACAGTTATAATATATGTCCAGACAAGTCCACATCCTTATCGATAGTGTTGTTTAAACCCGCACAAAATAGAATACATACAATCAAATCATAGTATATGCAGTCAAAAGTGCTTTAGTAATATTTATTTTTTCACAACATCGCCTTTAAAGAATTGTATCGACTCTTTACGAGTATTTATTTTATAGAATTATATTGTATAAATTTTATTATATAGTAACACTCAACGACATAGGAAAATTATAATATTTTACAGTGTGATCTACAATTCTTCACACATCAAATACAATTTACAAGGTTTTAAGAACTCTGTATTCAGAAATGATAGTTTGACAGCAAAATGCGTTTTTTTTTTTATTACGAAGTATATTGCAACTCATTATATTATCTATTCGATTTTATAATTAGGAAAAAAAAAACACTTTTTATTGAGAATTAAAAATAAACCAATCCAAATTAAACATTAAATAATAATTATTTTGATCATACAATTTATACTAATTATGACACCGGCTTATGTAGCACGATTACTTACAAATCCAATATTTAAACAAGTACAGTTAGATAATTAGCGCATAACAGGCGGACATGAGACGTTCGCTCTCTCTCTCTCTAGCGTTAAACCGACATCCCACTCTGTCATTCCGGAAACAATCGTTACAAAAAAAATACTCTAATTCGTAACAACATCAATTAAAAAACTGTCCACTTAAGGGGCCCGCGGAGCATGCATATTTCATGCAAACGTAATACCAAAATAATTTGTAAATCAAACATGACAATGATACAAACACGAGATTTATGAGGAATTTAAAATTGCCATAAAAAACTTATTTTTCTTATAACTCTTGTTAAAATCAGTGTCCAATCAAAATATATATTTGGGAACCTAGATTTTCTGTAATTCAATCGAAATAAATACACACTACCTTAGGAATATGTTTAATTTACAAATAATTTTGGTATTACGTTTGTATGAAATACGCATGCTCTGCAAGCGTCTTAAGCCCGGGTCTATTTTCAAACGAATATATTCCTGCAGTTTCGTGTAAAAATCAGACTCGGGCACCGAGATCGCGAAGAAAATACAATTATTGAACGGAGTACGATGAAACAGGAATCCTTAACATCACCCTGAATAAAACCTTTAACATTACATAACACCTATTTAAACGTCTAATAATAGCACTACACTTCGATTGGGAGTTCTCAGTTCACGGGAGATTTTGTCTCTTTCTCACCGACGGAAATAGAAAAAGACAGGTTTCTGAGAAAAGTATTCGAAGATACGAAATGTAGTGCCGGTACAGGTTTTATAATGGTCGATCACCTGTTGGGGCGCCGGTACAGGTGGAGACAGTGCGCCAGTACAGATGGAGACAGTGCGCCGGTACAGATGGAGACAGTGCGCCAGTACAGGTGGAGACAGTGCGCCAGTACAGATGGAGACAGTGCGCCGGTACAGATGGAGACAGTGCGCCAGTACAGGTGGAGACAGTGCGCCAGTACAGATGGAGACAGTGCGCCGGTACAGATGGAGACAGTGCGCCAGTACAGGTGGAGACAGCGCGGCAGTAGTGTGGCGCCGCTAGATAGCGATGGGCTTGTCGCGACACTGCTCCACCACGTAGTTGGTGAACCGCTTGAGGAACTTCGGGTACTCGCGCTTGTACACCGCGCGCAGCACTCCGGCCGGCGCCCAGCCTCCTGGGTTCACTGAAAAAAATACAAGGATTTTACTAAAAATTTATATAACACCTAGAACGGTTTTTAATTTGTAAATATTCCTCAAAAAATTAATGACTACATTCAACTCTATGACTAGTCAGTTTGTGGTCTCAAAAAATACTACCAGAACGGAATTTTTTCTCAACATGTTCGATTTTGTTACATCACGCATCGATTACTATTCATAAAATATTGAATACAATGACAGACATCGCACAACCTTAACCCAGAAACATGAAAATGTAACCAGGAACACAGGACTAGAATCACTGTCGTTCGTCAAAAGGAGGACGTATGTATGGCGGGGTTCTTCGTTTATACCGATGGAAAGTGTGGCCAAGCACACGGCTTGTTATAATGAAGCTGTATGTACCTGTACTGCAGTAAGCGATGTCGGTGGTGATGTTGTGCCGGGAGGGTCGCTCGCCGGCCGGGTACGTGGTGCGGCACGCCAGGCACACCGTCACGAACAGACGGATGCACGCGCCTGTGTTTGACTGGAAAAAAAAACAACAATTGATGATACAACAATAGAAAAAGAAGGGGATTTAATTCGATGGACTGGGTTGGATGCCGAGAGCAACGAGGGGATTCTAGAGTAGAATCCTGAGCGGAGCGAGGGATATAAGAACCGAGATGATGGTACTGCGAGATAATAAATAGAAGTATATTCTTTATTTTTCTCGTGAGTTAATAATACAAAACATACAGCCTATCGGGTCAATCTTCAAAGTTAAGACGCTTGCCAACGCCGGTCTGCGAATGGGTAACCACTAATTCATTATATACCGAGTTTCCTCCGTGCGTCGGAA
This sequence comes from Xestia c-nigrum, assembly GCA_916618015.1. Taxonomy (NCBI): domain Eukaryota; kingdom Metazoa; phylum Arthropoda; class Insecta; order Lepidoptera; family Noctuidae; genus Xestia; species Xestia c-nigrum. Next base: position 8,168,978 of record OU745259.1, on the reverse strand, counting down.
AGTACATTAAGCCTTTGGTTAAACTTTGAAAGCATTTTTTTCGAAATTGGCTATTATATTCTTGTCAGCACGTTTTATTTTCCAAATTCAAAACGTTTTTATTCACTGTTATTGATGAATAAAATACCCTTTTTCGGCGATAATAAAACGATTTTATACGACAACAAAATATCACATCTCCGAAACGTTTGGCAGAAGTGAACCAATATTTCGCAAGATGTTTAAATTTAAATCCCATTTTATATAATATACAGTACTTTATTCGGGATGAAACCTTTACCCGCCCTTTACCCTTTCACGCCTAAACCACTGAACAAATCATCCTGAAATTTTGCATATACCTTCATTGCCATGTTTACAGAAACGGACATAGATACCTTTCATCCGGAAAAAAGCACTGTTCCAACCACTAACAACGTTCTTATGATAACAGATGATACCATGGTGTCTTTCAAATCATGATAGAATTAAATTATAAGAAGCAGAGTACAACCCGAATTGATTGTCACATCGAAATTTATGCGAGGTAAGAAGCGGGCCCAGTGGTGGATGCCCGAACTTACGAAAGGTAAGTCGTGGATTGGAAGCCAGATAGGCGCATTACTTTGTGTAATTTTCATCACCACTGTTCTCAGAACGGTGAAGGTAAACATCGAGTAACCATGGAGTTTCTTGCCGGTTCTTCCCCATGGAATCGACCAACGCGAACCGTGCACCTTTTTCGACGTTTTATAAGTGCCCATCTAGGCCTATGTGAAATAAAATATTTTGATTTTGATCGTAAGGGAAATGGGCGCCGGGCCTGTGGACGGTTGGCTATGGGCTACCTAGCCGTCCGTCCGTCTAACGACGACAGACGGTGTCGACGGCGTGTTCGTGTTCCACGCGCGCCTCAAAGATATGTCAGCATAAGGGGAGGGGCCCGCAAGGGCCGAAGCCTGCCGGGGTTGCGGGCCTGTTCGAAAGAGATACCGCGGCCCCGGAACGTAAAGGGCGAGGAAGGAACATGGATGGGTTTTAGTCAGTAAGAGTCTGACACTCCCTCCCGCTCCGCCCAAAGTGGGAGAAGTCATTTGATGATTTACCATCCCAAAAAAAAAAAAAAAAAAAAAAAAAAAAGGGAAATGGGCGCGTACTTAGAACCAAAAAATCGAAGACTACCAATCCGCACTGGACCCGCGTGGTGGATTACAGCCCATTTCCTACCATAGAGAGGAGGCCTGTGTCCCAGCAGAGGGAACATTAATAGGCTTATGATGATGATTAAGCTAGGAGACAATAATAGCTGCCAGAGCGAACCTTTTCTGGAAGATCAGGGGGTCTTAAATGGCCGCTTTAGCAGAATCATTAGGATATTGTTATTGTGTATAAGCTCTCTTCTATCTGTGAAAACTTTTGATTGGCCTTACTTTTTTTATTCTTAATAGTGTGTATATTTTGTGCTGTAAGTTTTCTTAAAACTATAAAATAAAATAATAATATGAATTGCGTCACAATTTTTAAATTTATCGCAAACATAGATTTTAAATTGGCTTTTAAGACAATTTTAAAATTTAGTTCAAGTAATGTCACTTACCGGATAGTCAGCATTAGTGGTGGAATGGTTGGTGACGGCGTATGTGTTGTCGCTAGACTGTCGCACGTGCGACCAGAACAGCGCGTCCCGCTGCGACGCCGGCCAGATGCGCTTGAACGTCTGGTGGAACACCAGCGCGTCTGCCGACAGCTCTTCCACTATTGTCATCGTTTCTAGCGTGGCTGGAATAGAGAAACAATAATTGTTCAGACATCTACAGTAAATCATACACATCATAATGCCACATTTGTTTTTTTTTTTAATACAGGGTGTAAACCACCTCATCACAAAGCCGTTAACCAAGCATTCGACACATCAAACTAAGTAACTTTACGCAAAAAATATTGCTGGGAAACAACTTTTTTTTTTGGGGTTATAAATCACGTTTTGTGGTAGAACTCAATGTAACGCACTTAAAACATTGTGCTGATGAATGGATTGAATAGTACGGAGGTCGTGGCGGTGATAATAGCAAAATCTAACAAAAAAAACTTGTATTTAAAAAAAAATCTTGTCAAAAAGTTGTAACTTTGACCCCCCATATCTCCGTAACTAGAAGGTTCCCAGGTATGGTGTAGAACAAAAAAATGATCGCAATGATGGGGAGAACAAGTGCCTTTCGGCTTCGTGAAGAGGTGTTTTACACCCTTTATACTTCCTCGAATACTGGTACTTATCGCACTACGATTAGGTTCAGCATATAATGTATTTCACACTCGTGCCTTTTTTTTTCAACACGTTTGCGGAAATAACAATTGCCACAGATAGTGGACGTTCGGAAGTGAACTTTTTTTTCTTGGCTCAATAGATCCCCCTCGCCTACGGCTCGTGTGTCAATTCCGCCTCGAATGCAATAACTAACATTGTCCACTTGTATCAAAATGTATGAAACATGCCAATGCGTCAGATATTAGTTTCAGATGCAGACCCGTCATAGTGATTCCTAAGTGCGGTCCTCGCTTAAATACTAACAAAAATCTTTTGTGGACGTGTGAACATCTTTTACATTCTCATTACCAAAGAATGCTCGCGGCGTGGACGCACCTTACGTTGGAACTGTTGGTAGGTTATTTAAAGATAATACAATACAATCATGTATTCAACATGATTTTGTACATTCGATTTAAAATTCTCTAGGTCTTTGACATGCCCACAACCATTTATCATCAGTATAATCTTTTGAGGTATTTATTGTGCTTGTCTGCCGAAGAATAACTAAATGTTTATTGTTGATATGCTCCAAGACGCTCAGAAATATTAAGTATTAGTAGTATCGAAGGACAATGAGCAAGGAGACATAAGCATAATTTAACCTTCTACTATACCTTTATAATAATTTTATTTTATGTAATTATTGACAGATGACAAGATAATCTAACACGAAATTGTGCCCAAGTTTTATTTATTGTAAATCATAAATGTAAAATCTTTAATTCTTTAGTATTTTATAATTATTCATTAGAAACGCGTGGGACGGTTCGCAGTTTGTAACTCGACGTAAGTATGGCTAGTTTGAGATTTGTTATTTTTTCTTTCATTCCTTTCGGGCTTGATAACCCGACAAAACACTATTAAAGATTTAGCTAAGTACGTGCGTTCTGACTTCCGAGGTACAGCCGGGTCTCGGTATGCTAGACATGGTCACGTATCGCGAACCTATGTTTAATCTTGATTGATATGTGTGGCTGTTATTATTTAGCCATAAGCCCCACAGCCGGGCCTAATACATAAGTACGTACATTCCTTATTTTATAAACACATATAGTTGTAAATAATACTCACTTTCCCACTCATACCGGTAGCGCGGGTTGAAGAAGTAGTGACACATCTCGCGCGCCGTCACCCCGCGCACTTTGTGCATCGCCTTCAGAGGATCCGTCACCATGCCGTCCACCTCCATCTCCCTGAGGAAGTACAGCAATTGAGCATGTTGGGATATAGGGGACTAACAGTCAGGCAGTCAGGCACATTTGAATGTGATCCTGGGGGTCTACTCTCTAAGCGACCGTAATTTTGGCCGAAACTACGGGTTTCGTACCCGTAATTTCGGCAAAAGTTACGGGCGTTTCCTTCTCCGTATCATAAGATTCGTTAGGGGTCCGAACTAAAAATGATTGACAACTCGATTGGCCATCTGTCCTTACTCCCGTGTATTTTCAAAACTCTTAAATCCGAAAATACAAATGAGTAGGTTAATTTCAAATTGACGGACTTAGAGAGTAGCCCTCCCCAGAACAAACCGTGTTGTGTTCGTGCAAAGTTAGCCCTGTGATACATGTTCGCAAAAATGTATGGAATCCTAAGAGCCTTATTACACTAGCTAATTGCGAGCTAATTGAAAGCGGGGCGAATGCGCAGCGAGCTCGCCGCGAATTCACAAACTGTGCCCGACGGATACGCCGCGAAGAAAAACAAAATAATAATTGGACAAAACACGAAGCGCACACCGCGAACTCGCTGCCCACCTGCCGCGTGCACACGTTGCGCACTCGTCCCGCTTTCAATTCGCTCGTAACTCGCTAGTGTGATAAGGCTCTAAAGATCCAAACTTTGTGCAGCATCCCATATACAACACCCAAAAAAAAAAACAAATGTACAAACACAACTTCACACTATTTACCAATCCAAAAAAGAAACTTCTTATTTTATTTACATTATTTAACCAATCCCAGAAACACATAAAGAATGTCAAATACAAGAAAAACCTAAATTTTATAGGTCTACACTACAAACTAGCTTAAACTTTCCAAGCAATACTGTCACTAAAAACTACCAGCTTACATTACAGATTTACAATAAAGGTGCTTTTCTGAACATGTACTCGTATTCTACGTTGCGATTGGCGTTGGCGCTGTGGTTCGCAGTTCAGAAGAGTACCTTATGGCTACATTTTTACCCCCTTATTCATAAGAATAAATGCTTCGTAATTAAATAATCAAATTCAAAGGCTTTTCAAGCGCTGGCTTGATGGTCTCGTTGCCAAAAAAAAAAATTAAGTTATTAATTAATTTTAAAACTCGATTAAGGTTAGTGTCGCCGCGATTCTGTAGCCTATTCAGATGACGCCCTAGACCTTTAGTATTCCAGAGTACACTCAGACGTACAAATCCTAAACCCAAAAGGCATTGAGCCGGAATAGGCTTGTCAACTGAAAAAATCTAGTTAGTCCGTCGGTTAGATTATCAATAAATATTTGACGCGTATTTTTTCTTTTGTTACGTAAACCAAAATCGACGAAGATACGACACTTCTTAAATTCTCAATACGTCACGCCTAGGTATAATTTTGAGCGCGTTCTGACGTCACGAGCTCCCCCTTCCGGAGTTTGATGCGTTTTATCTTTGTCAATATTCATTGATTTACAAAAACAAAAAATGCGTGTATATTATTTCCCAATACTCTAATCGACGAACTAAATAGATTAGCAATTTATTTATGGTGGAAACTAGCCTATTGGGTGGTAATAAGCTTTATATTTGTTTACGCTACAGTTCATCAGCAGAGCTATCGATGGCTTGAATGATGAATAAAGGGGTAAAACATAGGTAAGCAAAAGTAGTATAAGAATGGTGTCCACATACCCACTTCTACAAACATTTTCCACGTACCTCCTGTACATCCTCATATCGCCCTCCTCGGCGAACAGCTGCCATCCGATCTCGCCGCCGACGCCTTCGAACGCCGCCTGGATCTGCTCCGTCGATATCCTGTCGATCTGGAAACATCAACGTCAAAAATATATAATTTGGAACACGGCACTGGCTCAAGTTTAACTTTTTCTTATATTTGTTCTACTTTCGTAATGATTTAATAGATCTAGATATTCCTTAAAATACAAGCGACATAAAATCAAAATGTGGTACAATTTCAGATGGTTTGCATAAAAAATCTTTGTTTTCAAGCGACGCTGATGATGTCTTCTGCCTAATTCTGTTTTGCTTGCCAACTAGTTTCAATAGCACTCACATGTAACCTGACTAAACCGTCTTTCTGATTTCTATAATGGGCTGTCAGGACTCAACGGTATTTTCAGACACTAAGGGCCTTATCACACTAGCGGATTGCCAGCGGATTCAAAGCGGAGCGGAGGCGCAGCGAATTCGCCGCGGAGGCGCAGCGAATTCGTCGCGAATAGCAGCGTGGACTCCATTTTTACTGTCTCGTACAAACGCCACTCGTCAGTCAAAAGTTCGAAGAACATTAATTTAAGCAAATATTCAAATATATTTGTATATATAGCCTTTCTTCAGGTGACCCTGATAATCTCAAATGTGTGTCTTCGCGTCTTAGGTCAGTTTGTATCAGATGCAACAACTCATAAAATGTAGGGCTTGACATTCGTAGGTAGGATCGAATTTGTTATGGATTATTCTTTATTCGTTTGCAAAACAACACAAATTATTTGCTCTCTTCCTTTCGATTGATTGATAATGGATCTTCCCAAATTCTTCGATGCTTTCGCTTTCGTCTCCAGCGTCTTCGAAGTAACAAAGCCAACAGTAGTGTTTCCTCTTCAATATAACGTGTATGACAATTTTACGGTGACATATATACTGTGTGCATTTGTGGCGTGTGCCAAATAAATGTATTTTCTTTCTTTCTTTCTTTCTTCGGAATCCATTTTGTTACCGAGTGTATTTTACGTTGTCAGTTCGCGACGAATTCACTGCGTCTCCGCGGCGAATTCGTTGCGTCACCGCTCCGCTTTGAATCCGCTGGCAATCCGATAGTGTGATAAGGCCCTAAATGCTAATCTTGCACGACTGTTTTGATAGAATATTCGAGTGAATAAACCCAACGGACCGCGGACTGGCTGCGGACATCAAATACGTCAATACATTATCTGTCCGGTCCCCACTTCAGTTCACTGGGTTTGACCGCCCCTTAACAGAACACGCATTACAAAATTATGAGCGTTGTCGTTAACAGGAGGCCCTACGAAAAAAGATAGGTACACGAAATGTTTCCCTTATCAGGCCATTAACCCAGAATATTAATACCACGATGTTTTCATCAACTATCTACCTGGCCTGTGGTAATTTGGATGGCATTCAGTTTTTTGGGGCAACGGCGAACTGGAACAGACTTAGTTGAAAGGCTTGGTTCAAATAATACGACTACCATAATCCCGACAAAGTACTTCAGGGTTTACCGGCATCACACCGGCATTCAATAGTTTATGGGAGAATAAAAGTTGAACTAAATAAATGAGGACTTGGGTTTAACTACATTCAGACAAACATACAAATAAATACCACCTTATTATGGGAAGACTCGTAATAATACTAATTGGAAAATCTGACACTAAATCTTTTTTGTCCAGGACACGAACCAGTACGCAAAAATGTGTCATTGTCAAACGCATCGTCGCTCAACGAGTGATCAAACGCGAACTGCCCCACCACCTGTCGTGGAAGCAACTATAAAGGGTGTAAAACACCTCTTCACGTAGCCGAAAGGCACTTGTTCTCCCCATCATTGCGATCACTTTTTTGTTCTACACCATACCTGGGAACATTCTGGTTACGGAGATATGGGGGGTCAAAGTTACAATGTTTTGAGAAGTTTTTTTTTAAATACTAGTTTTTTTTGTAAGGTTTTAACTTTTCACACCACCTCCACGACCCCTGTACTTCTCAATCTATCCACCAGCACAATGTTTTAAGTGCGTTACAGTGAGTTCTATCACAAAACATGATTTATAACCTCAACAAAAAAAGTTGTTTCCCAGCAATATTTTTTGCGTAAAGTACTTTGTTTGATGTACAGAATGCTTGGTTAGCGGCTTTGTGATGAGGTGGTTTACACCCTGTATATCGACTATTTTCCCGCTCAAGACACGTACGAAAGATATGTAACACAATCATGACCAAAGAGAACTCTTTTACGCTCGCTTCACGCCTATCAGATCTACTCGCTTCTCGATATAAGCCGGTGGACAGGTACTAGAAACATGATCTATGATCTCCTTACCTCAGACCACAAAGTGTGCACGGTGAGTCAGTTACCAATGGTGGCAAATCGACTTGGTTACGTGTGTGCACACAGGACTTTTAGTTGATAGATCTACTAGCTTCTCGCTATAAGCCAGTGGACAGGTACCTAAAGTAACATGATCTATGATCTCCTTACCTCAGTCCACAAAGTGTGCACGGTGAGTCGGTTATCAATGGCCGGCGGTGGCAGCTCCACCTGGTCACGTGTGTGCACGCTGGGGGGCACCACGCGGGCACACCTCTCCTCCTCCATCTTGTCGAAGCCTGTCTCCACTGCATCGTAGAACTCGTCGTCTGGCAGTGTGGAGTGTGGACCCTCCTGGTGACAAGGAAAATCAGTTTAATATTATTTTTAGAGGTCTTTTTGAAAATACCACACCAAAGCTCTTGACAACATCCTAGACAGCCATCAAATGCATTTGCCGTGGCCAAAATCGGCTACATCGTCATTTCATTTATTTATTGGTCTATCTAGAATCGTTCAACTATTCAACCTATTGATGCTAGACAAGTGAACAATATTAATCAATTAATGAATAGACACAACATGCAATGTCTTTTTCGCAAAATATTCACTTACTAACCTACTGTGAGTCGATAAATGTTATTTGAAGAACAAAATCGTGGCCATCTAGAGGCCAGCCAAATAGGAACACTTAAGAGTCAATGGTTTAACCATATAGACGGTTTAATTTTATTTGGAACGTCATGCCAGACAGGAAAGCTTCTTCACTCAATAAAACAACCCGGTAACTTCGGTATCCAAACAAAAACTCGAAATATTTTTCATTGTAAATGAAAATGCTTCTATTTAAAGTCTGCGTTCTCCGACATATTTAGATGCCCAATTAGTTCCCAGCCGTAACTTTGCACAATTAAATTAGTCAAACGAATTCTGCCCAGCCAGACTAATGCATGAATAAGTGCATTTCATTTTCTAATTAGTGAGAGTTTTAAGCTATTTCCGTTTTATGAATATTTGTTTTTCAATGTAATATCATTATCATGGCCTTTCTGCCCTAGACTCACTTTATTGCATCGCCAAACACCTTCAAAATTGTCTTAAAAGTCTCACTATAATACGGCATTTACGAATTCCACTAATGTTGTAGGGAGTCCGCATTGCAATGGCATTTACTAAAGATTTGTACCCTCGAGTTCTCCACACAAGTACTTTATTCCCTAAACTCGGGCAATAATTTACAATCAATAGTCCTAACGAAACAGAATAGCCCGTAGTACAAAGACAACTACCAAACGTAAACAAATATGATCAAGTAGTGAGTATCCGTAGCCTCTAGATAATATTATTCCGCGTCGTTCCGACCTACATACATAGACACAGCCGTGAGGACACGTTAGTAAATGAAATTTGGATGATTGCGCGATCCACGTGATGGCTCGCCCCGCATAATTATTAGCTACGGCTTACAGCTTGATATGACTGTCAAGCACAAGGGCGTTAGGATTTCCGAAACAGGAAAATATATGGTTGACATTTATCTTAACTGATGATGAAAGTTTTACATGATAAGAATAACGTAGATATTGGTTCATACAATTGTTTTTCTGTTGCAATACTTTTACACGTCAAGTTCAACTATAGAATACTGCATGGGAACACCATCACCTTAACTCCCTTCGGAATACTTTCTATAACTCTCATACTGCAACGCACACTTATAAGCACCGTGACGGGACGGCCCTAAATCAGAATAATGCTGCTACTATTATGAGATGAGGTGATGCACAAGTATGTGCTTCTGGAGAGCTTTATGGATGCAGCGGATACCGAATCGTTTCATTTTTCAAGGATACGATCTACGGCTTTTTCTATTAATAACTTACATATGTATTATAACTGTTGGTTAATACGCCTACTTCCGACAGAGATGGACTGACTACCGGAACTGCCTAGTAAGGACCATGGTCACCAAAAAGATGACGGTCTGATTATCTAAAAACAGCTGTTTAAAACACATTTTTTGTATGGGAACGTGACAGCTGTTTTTAGATAATCAGACTGTTATCTTTTTGGTGAACATGGACTTAAGGTATTGAAAATGGCCGGAGGACACTTAAAGAAGCGAGCATTGTAGAACCAATCGTCATGGCGCCATCTAGACGATGCCTATGTCCAGCAGTGGACTTCATTCGACTGAACAATGATGAAGAAGATAAAACTTAATCGTTTAACCAATTGTTAAGCCCATATCCAGCTGGCAAGCTAGCATGCCATTAGAGCCAACCGTATGTTGAAAAATCGATGCTCCCAACGCTAAGGCCAACGCTCTACGATGTCCATTTAAAAGCAAGCGAAGTTAATTATTATCTAGGTAGCTAAGTATTATATAATTGGTCGAATTAAAGTTTAAATTATTGTTATTGGTTTCGGTACCATGCCTGGATGAGTGAGTGATGAGTCGTTTAAAGTCAGGGAGAATTGTTCATTTAATAGTCAAATAAATCCATCGAAAGCCATGTCTGTTGGGCTCTCAGTCTGTTAACTTTCATGCCTAACTGCTGTAACTTTCATGCCTAACTGCTGTCTGTTGGGCTCTCAGTCTGTTAACTTTCATGCCTAACTGCTGTCTGTTGGGCTCTCAGTCTGTTAACTTTCATGCCTAACTGCTGTCTGTTGGGCTCTCAGTCTGTTAACTTTCATGCCTAACTGCTGATTTCGATAGAATTTGTCACACACGTGGCCAGTGTGGCCATGATCTGGGGTAGAATGTTTCATCATCAGTCTACTGCCCTTATTCCATGTTATTTGGAACAGCATTGTCTTCATCCATACCTTTTTATTACTCGTCATCTCATCAGACACCTAGGGTAGAACGCAGTATACTTTAAAACCCGTTAGCACGTCCCTATACGGGCACAAGCTAGTAGGGGTCGAATCTACTAGTAAAAGTATCAGCAAGATGAGTTTTCTAAAGGCTGTGATGTACAAACTAGTCACGAACTCTTTCAATCATCAACAATAGCGGAAAACTACAAAAATATAAAACGTAAAGAACTAATCGAATACTTAACCACTAGCTCTTGAAGATACAATAACAGTCTAAAATATGCCATAATAATTTCTGTTTTTTATAAATAAACGAAGTTGTTTTTTTTTCGAGTGACAAAAATGTTTATAAAAATACCTGTATAAATGTGGCATCGTGTGCCTCTTTCGATAGTTATCCTACAAAAATGGTGTTCTATTACTGGTTTAACACAATAAGTCACTAACCTTTTATTTTGGCAAGTCAACATGGAAATTACGAATTTAGGGAGAGGCTCGCCCATCCATCATCAGTCCAATCAATGTGTACAGACAGCGGCGTATACTGATACTTAGTTGTGATTGTTTGTTAAGTAAAAGGAATCTAAGGTCCATGTTCACCGAAAAGATAACCATCTGATAATCTAAAAACCGCTGTCATTGTGACGTGTTCCCATACAAAAATGTGTTTTAAACAGCTGATTTTAGATAATCTGAGCGTCATCTTTTTTGTGAACATGAACCTAAGTATATCAGTTTCCTCTGCCCACCAATCATGAATATTTGTGTACACAGATTTGCTACGGATATTTGTGTACACTACTATGTATCAACCATTAACTCAAACCGTAGCCAGCAGAGCGTTTAAACAATGAACCCAGTGCTCACATCGTGAAATGATGCATGAAGGTCATTGACGACAAAAGTTTTGGATATTGCATATCACGCATACAATGTTATTCATTATGATAAATTCTGCGTGTGGAGCTGCTAGTTTTGATAAAATTATAAAGACAAACCGTAATTTGTAGGAGCGAGCGAAAAACAGAACAGATGAAAAATGACGAACATTTTTCGTGCTCTAATAACACCAGAAACGAAATGACATATTATTTACTGCATACTAATCGAGTAATAGGGGCTTACGAAAGGAGAAGACATACTGCGCCGAAAAAGGCCAGAAAAATGATGATGGTATATAATATTTTAAATGTGAAAGTTACACTCTCCGTCTGTTACCTTACACGTTTTAACATCAACGGATTTAGACGAAACTTGACGGCCAGGTAAGCCATTACTCGTATTATCTCGGTACGTTCGCGTGGCATAATTTCCGGAAACCAAACGCGAAGCCTTGGGCAAAAGATAGTCATGAATACATGTAGAACAAACCAATCGTTTGATACCATCAGATGCGGAAATAGTTTAATAATACCTGAAGAATATTTGTAACACATACTTATTAATAAACGAGATGAAACCGAGAATGAGGCAACCATGTCGGAGTTAGGGCAGATATAAATACCATGAAGTACCCGGTTTTACCGGGTAAGTGGTTCATACTAGCACAAGGGCTTAAAATACCATCAGGTAAACACATTTGAATACACCGGTAACAGAAAAGTCCCTTGATGAATTTATGTGTTTTTAGGGTTCCGTAGCAAAAACCCTTATGGATTCGTCATGTCTGTCTGTCTGTCCGTACGTCACAGCCACTTTTTTCCAAAACTATAAGAATTATGCTGTTGAAACTTGGTAAGTTGATGTAAGTACCAATTCTGTGAACAGCATTAAGATTTTCATTCAAAAATAGAAAAAAAAAACAATAAATTTCCCCATATTTCCCCACATTACGGTTGCGTGGGGTGTCGATGTAACTATTATTTTTGTTTTGCTTTTCTATTTATTTTTATTTATATTTTCTCGTTTATACTTTGTTTATACTTTATTTATTCTTTATTCTTAGCCGTATCTGACCGTGGCATCACTTTGGGCCCTATCAGAATATCAGCGCTGTGACGTTTTATTTTAAATGTTACAGCACCATGCTGAGATAGGAGCCTTTTGGTCTTGTACAGGACAAATTCTGTTTCGTAATTTGTTTGTTTTTTTTCTTATGATATCGTTATTTATTTTTTTATTTTTTATTATCTCATTATGTTTACTTTTAACTAGTGTTGTAATCACAATTTTACCATTTTATTTTATGTTTTGTCCCGTCGGGCTAATAAATGCTTTTTCTTTCTTTCTTTCTTTCTATATTTAGAACTAAAACTCAATTACTTTTTTTCATCCGACCGACACGTGTGGGGATCAATCTCCGCAGGCCTCTTAACTCCTTGGGATCGGGGCAGCATTTCTTATTTCTTACTTCTCTAGTCGTCATCTCAATAGTCACGCCCTTTCTAGCCATTCTGCCATATCATCTTCACAGAACATGCAGCATTTCTTTAATGGTGCTAACCAAAGAAAAATAGAGCGCTCTGTGCGAATTTCGTCCAACAATTTAAAATTCAATTCGCAGATTAGATCTCTTGTTACAAATAGTTGTCAAGATTGTAAGATAAATCCAATATCAAATACCGAGACTAAATACGATAAGATACTATCTCGATAGCAAAATAAAACACTACCTGAAAATTACCCAGGGTATCCCCAAAATTCTCCAAGGACACAATAAACGGCTCCTCTTCAAGCACACTTTATCTTTATGAGACAAAGCTTTTAAACAACAATATCCATAAATTGTATACTCGGAACATTTTGTCACCTGTAGTGCGAACTGCGATCCCCAGACACCGTATGTAGGTTAGATTTGCTTTACGCCCTAAATAAGAACAATAGCTGTCTGGGGGTACCTATAGTGACCTCGATGGGTTGTCTGGTGGTACTTTCAGTGACCTCGATTGGTGGGGTGATAGTGTCTGGGTTAACGAAGGGTAATTAGCGGGATAGTGTCTATATATCTGTTGTTTTAGGATATTTGGGTTAGGACGCGCCCTTTTATGTTGATGTTATAAGCTAGTTTAGCACAGTGTAACCAAGTCATCATCATCTGCCTAGCCTTTTCCCAACTATGTTGGGGTCAGCTTCCAGTCTAACCGGATGCAGCTGAATACCAGTATTTTACATGGAGCGACTGGCTATCTGACTTTTTTTAAATATCCTGTGTAATATTTTAATGGTGACTATCAAATAATGAGCTGAACAGAGCTTGTACCTAAATAATAACAGCCGGTCGATATTCAGGTTAGACTGGAAGCCGACCCCAACATAGTTGAGAAAAGGTTAGGCAGATGATGATATTAAAAAAAAAAAACAACTTTTCCATACATTTTTACCGTAAAGGTTTTGCAGTTTTATAATTATGAAACAGGTGATTAATTATTGAAATTACGTTTTCTCCATAGCTTATAGGGACTGTCAATTTCAGAATGCTATATGTATGTCACCGTAAAATTGAAAAACAAACATATGGGAAATAATAAGTCTAGCCACAAAATTATGTATTGGACACGTGATTAAACTTCTAATTTTATAACTAAGCAACGCGAAAATGACATAGCTTCTAATAAACTAATTCGTCTTTTTTACAACGCCAACTAAATATTCTATAGAAAGCGTCAAGTAAAATCATCAATTATTGTGACTTGTCCTTCTTATTTATACATGGCCACTTAATTTACTAACTCGACCACGGATTTTACATCTCGTTACCATTTTACGTTAACGCAATGTCCTCAAAAAATATATTTCAAGCTTCCACAAAAAGCATCATTTATTATAACTCAGCATGTAAAATTAATAATACATCATATTCTTTTATCGTCAAAATAGCCACTGCATGATTTGAGATGACAGCGACCGGTCATTTGCGCCAATCAGAGAGCGCCATTCGATTCATGTAACGACGAGTTGAGTTGATCACGTGTAATTGTTTATTGTAGTTCGTGCGTTATATTACAATATAACGTGTTTCTCTCTAGCGATATTGTAAACTCTCGAATTATTGTCAACTGAACATACGGAAGTATCTCTGGCCGCATAATCGGGACTTGGGGCACCCCCCCGTTATTCTGGTTAGGTTCCTTTAAACCCTGCACTCGGAAATAGGCCCCGCAAAGCGGGTTCCGTCAACTACGCTTTTTAGGGGTATTCCCCTAAGTGTGTGTGTGAAGTGTTTTAAGGTTAGGTTATATTAATCGATATTTCTCAGGAATAGTACAGTATCTTTACATGAGAGTGGTACCACTGGCCAAGGGGGACTCCTCCATCCCTCCACACCGCGTAAGTTGACTACCATCGCATGCATTTCACGAAAAATAATACGTTTTATTGTAAGCAGTATGTTCTTTTGACAATAATTCGAGACATTACAATATCGCTAGAGATATTACAATATAACGTGTTTGTCAATTTAACGGTGACATGTATACTGTAAAATTGATAGTACTTTTCAGAACTGTTGATTTCGAAGTGTGTTGCTCTTGTGTTTTCAAATAAGATTAACTTACCCGTGTATCACATACATATATATTGTTCTTATTACGACGACGTAAACATCTCATGACAAATACTACGTGTTTTATGGTTATATTTAATGTCTTTCAACAAGTACACAAGAAGGTATACTTTACAAACGTCTCCAACATTCAGTCTGACGACAGTAATTGTTTTAAAACCCAGTAATTTGTTGCGTTTATCTTTACTTCTATTTGTTAAATGTCAGTATTTACATATTATTTATTTACTGTAGAATAGAACTAATGAGATATATAAATGACAACATTTACTTTATGGTGTTCAGATAACTAGTACGATAACACGACTGACATTGGTAGAACGAGCATTTTGATGGAGACCTTATTTCAGAGGTATAAGATTGGTTATTCAGTAAACTTGATAGGTTTCCCATTACTTGATTTGAAATTTAATCGCCTAAACATAAAATAAAGCAGAGTTACAACTAAGAAATTAACCGTCCCACAATTATTCATTCTTTAGAGTTTCACAAAACAATTTATTCGAACCAAAACTGTTACTAAGCTCAATTAAGCCAATTTTAATAACGCATTTCATCGCGTGTATATTTAAAGCAATAACTCAAATGCCATTTGAGTATTTGAACATTCGAGCAATATGCGGGATGGCTAGAATTCCCGCAACAGTCCCGCAGTCCCGCTGAAGGGTAGCCGGCGCACCCCGTTTGTGGCGAGCAGTGCGCTAGTGACGTCAGCGGGACACTCCCCAATCCCCCATAGAAACAACATGCTATACATAAATAGATAGGTAGTCCCATGACGATCCGTAACCGTAATGATGGCTATTTTCAGACACGATTCCGGCAATATTGTTGAACATTTCAGAGAGGAAATAAAATTTTCCTGTGATAATGTCAACGGCGTGCACGAAACAGAAAATATTATTCAGATGAGATATCTTAATAAAAACCACATTTTACTTTTTAAATGTCTGTTTATATACTGGACTAGTCGGTACATTCATCAAGAGATGATTATGAAAAACAGGCTGATCACAAGAGATTGTTTGCTAAATAAAAAAAAATACTAATCATAAATAACGGCAATCATGTCAACATCCTTCGGCAGAAGGGCAAATTCACCTGATAAACTGCCATAATAGTACTATATTCTGGTCAAAGATAATAAAAAACAAATGTTCAATCCAAAACCCCATCACCATTCTCCCAATTTCACAATAACAATTATTTTCGATGTCACTTCTCATATTTCTCGGTGGTAGGTATCTAATTTAAATGCCAGCACTTTTTGATAGCAGTGACAATCCGTGATTCAGACCATTAATTTTACTAGCATTACGTCTATTTTATGAAAGAATTGTCACGCGAGGCCCGGTTTTAATTTCGCATGTTATGACCATTTAGGGATTCTTTGCAGTTCTCACATAATGATTTTGACACGAATTTTAAATAACGATTATTGCTATGCGAGTGTTCATATCCGGCAGTCTATGACTGAAGTGGGGTCCTCAAAATACTGCTCCAAAGAGATCATAAAACTTCTATGAAGTCCACATGCAACGCATCAAAATCATAGCGTTAATTCTTCGATTGACACTTACGCAAACAGCAATTATCTATGGTTTTCTTACAAAGTATACAAGTTATACATATCCGAGTCAAGCAAAGCTTGTTGCACCTTTGTCAACTGACAATAATAACATGCATGTGATTGTAAATAAAACCATAATGGTGTAAGAATAAGAGACATTATAGGTACGTTCGTCGTCTTTTTCACCTTCATCTTCTAAACTATAAACATGTAAAGAACAAAACATTTGCCTTTTTTGAATTTAGAATCCTCGATCGAATCAACTTAAAAAAATCCAAATATCGAGGTCTTATCACTCCATCTGATCATCATCTGAGTCACATCCAGCCAAACGAATTATATTACATACTAACATACGGCTCAAGGTTACCCGATTACATCAACTGTGAGACTATATATCTATACCCACAATTGTGCTTTGTTCTGGGGTATAGTGAGGGAATTAGCACATCAAAGAAATCCTGACGTACAACGCGTTTGGTCGTTAGCAGAACACTAAACACTTATTGGTTGGTTTTATGATAACAGGTGGTAACTGACGTATTTTGTTTTAGTCGGGTTTTGTTGTGAAAAAACTGGAAATAGTGTCGATAACTTGCATTCTTATCTCTGAAAACGTATACTTGATGTTTAGTAAACTGAACTCTCTACGTGAGATTCTGGAGATATTCATAACACTAGTTGACACTAATTTATTGCCTGAATTTTGAGAAATTAAATTCCAAGGGAGTATAAGTCACTCTATCTCGGTGTACTTATTGGTTAAAACTCACAAAACATGTTGGTGTGGTGTGGTTTCTTATAAAAAAGTATCTCTAATTTTATTGATTAGCGTGGACTACTTAAAGAAAAAATTATTCCAGTAGCAAGTCTACGAACTGAATAAAAATGTGTGAGCCACCATCTGTTCGTGTGTCACTAAGTATGAATTAAGTCGCAATTTCTTTACCGATGTCTTTAATTATACCTGTCGTTAACAAACTGCAGGTCAATGAAATACATTATAGTTGAGTTCTTGTATAAGAATTTTACAATAGTTACCTAACAAATAGTTATTTTACTGAAATATCAACTTCTTTCAATCTGGAATTCATTCATTCACTCCCAGATCGAAAAAGCACAGCCTAAACGATCTTGAAATTGGGTAACTGGATCAAGAAGCTTGAAATTTTGTGAAAGTACATAAAGCACGGGACAAAAGTATTCTAGAAAAAAATATTCCTTAAATTCATTAATTCTGCCGATGGGAAATTCCATCAGGCACACGGCTTGTTAATTAATAAATTTTAATAATAACGTTTGACATTTCGATTTCTGGTAATCTACAATTAATAAGTCCGTTAGTATTCTAATTACAGTGTTTGAATGTGCTGTCTCGTAGATAAATATAATAATAAGTTTCACTACTAGATATTGTAGGAATTTTAGAATAACGTTTTATTAAGCTCTGAATGCATTTATAACTAGAACAAAGTCAATTTAACACTCATTATCCACCAAAATCCTAAACATCTACACAATGGTACTGTGCAACTCTCATCTATTTCTACTGAGGGCAGCTCTAGTAAAAAAAAGACAAAAGTAAGACAACACAGTCAACTCAGGGTCGACAAAACACGTCCCATTCTATCGTGGCAATCCAATCACTCACTCCTTTTGCTCTTACACCATTCTCTCATACAATCCATCCATCTTTTCGTTGGCCTTCCTCTCCATCTACATATATCATCAAATAATATACTTCTCAATACAAACACCCTACCATCTGGACAAAACATCCACCTAACTCAATGACATCATAACGAACCCTTAGTTGCGCCATCAGAGTCGCTTGTTACGGGACACGGGAGTATGACGTCGGAACCGCTAAACGTCATGAGGGGAAACGAATGTGCCTTTTTATAGGCGACGCGGTATTTGAGAGACCTTACCAATGATGATGTCATGGAATCGAATGGAAGGTCAGTAGATAGTCTTGGATTGTTACAATATGGGGCATATTATATAGGTTGATAAATAAGTCAATTGTAGATGAGGTTTTCATAGTTTTTCTACGGTTTCCTAATTTTTAGTCCGCGTGGACGTCAGAAAATTATTCCTCTATCTGAGTAGAAAGTTTTCGATGTTAGATTCCAGGTCTATCGCTGTGTGTTTTGTTCAGCCAAATCGGTTGAGGCGTTAAGGCGAAAAACCGACCAGACGGACAGACTGAGTTACTTTTGCATTTATAAATATTATAAGTAGGTACGATTGGTAATAAATAAACCCATGAATAATAACTAAACCACATGGCTATAACCACGATAAGAAAACAATGGGAATACGTGGAGCGTTGTTGCAGTTGATTCATCACAAAGCTGTCAACAATACATACGTAATAAACATTTATAATAAATTATCAAATTCATAATTTTCCCGATATCATCTGCCTAGCCTTTTCCTTGCTATGTTGGGCGTCTTCCAGTCTAACCGGACATATATACGAGTATTTTACATGGAGCGACTGCCTATCTGACCTCCACAACCCGGTTAGAACTTGGGTAGTACGATACCCCTTGGTAAGACTGGTTGACAGACTTTTTGGGCCACTGACTACTTCTTACGAATATGAAAGATTTACAAATTCCGAGGCTCGGAGGAAACTCCTTATTTAAGAGTGGTCACCTATCCACAGACCAACCTAAGCAAGTACGGCTAAACCTTAAGATCGACCCGAGCGACTGTTACTTAGCCACGAGCTGCTCCGTTAAATACGTCATGAACATGTTAAATAAATAATCAAATTCGTAATTTTCCAGATAATCTGAACAAATTCAATACATAAACTGTTTAGGAAGGAAACAATAATGAATGAATGGCGGCATGAATACGGAAGAACAATAAACAACGTACCAACAGCGATAATTGGCACCTACAACATGAGCTGCTATTATAACTTTCCTTTGGTTTGATTGTTGATGGGCAACATGACAGTCTAAACCAATCATGTTAATTATCAACTAAAAACTGAATAAATGTGAAAGAAAGAAAAGAAAGAAAGAAAAAGTATTTAATAGCCCGCACAGGACCAAACACATCAAAATTATCAGTATGTATGTGTGTATGTGGATTGCTTTTGAATTCAACAAAAATATTGTAAGGTCCATTTTTCTTTTGTTAGCCTTTCTACATCCAAACTTCTCTATCCTGTGCAATATCTGGCGATGTTCAACCCGCAAACGCAATCAGATCATCACACCACCATGTTGATAATGATCCCATGGGATCTAACTACCGAGATAAAAAGTATCCTATGTTTTAACCCAGGTTTGTTTTGACTATCTGTGTGCAAAATTTCATCCAAATCCGTTCAGTAGTTTTTGCGTGAAAGAGTAACAAACATACATTGATACTCAAACTTTAGCGTTTATAATATTAGTAGAAATTAAGGTAACCTAATAATAGGCCCATTTATACCACAAATTAACATGTAGCTCTAAACAAATGTAATGCATCGTCCTGTTTCTGAACTATCAATTGTTTAAAGATGAGCGAGACAGAGATTTTTTTTTAATGTTTATATTAGGGTTTTAGTAATTTGCAAAAGCCGTACAATGCCCCAGCTGTTTCTAGGAATAAGTATGACGTAGAAAGCATAAACAAAATGGTGGTGGTACCTACTACAACTTTCCATGGAATCGAAACCTTTCAAGAGCGTATTGAACGTCAATTAATTATACTTCAGTACACAAATGAAAGTGGTCTCATCAATTATACTCGACTATGGCGGACTTTGATTGGGTGTTTTTTATTTACAATATTACCATGTAATGACTATGACGTAAGCCCAAAATAATAAAAGACTAATCAACCGAAAATTAATTTAACTACGATAAGTGTAGTAAGTAATTGTTAAGAAATAATTGAACCCTTAAAAACTAGACTGTACGATAACACTTAAGAAAACGACGTGTTAATAGTTTCAGACACCGAGTTAATAGGGTAAAATATAGTTTAGTAATGTAATGACAACAATTGAATGAATTAGAGCCTAAACTTTTTAACTCATTTGACCTTCACTTAAAATTGTCATAATAGAGTGTTGACTGTTTAATCATATACAATATGTAGCCGAGGACTTCAATTGACAAGCCACTTTCACTTCCTTCCAATTTTGCACTTTTATACATTCACGAATACGAATATTAAAGACTAAACCCGTAAATAAATGTATTACTCGGCTAAAATACGAATAGTGGCAAGTGGCTCATCTATTAAAGTCCTCGAATGTACTCTCATAGTAACAAAGTAGAAAATGTAACTTGGCTACAACAACTACATTGTACGCTTGGATAAATATTAATTATACTTTTCATCACAATAATTTGTATGAATAGGGGAAAATAGCATAATGGAAACATTCATACAACATGTAGTTAGATAAAGTGGATATAGAGAGTAGATTAGAGAGCTAGTATTTTCAGCCTAGCAAGGGCCTAGTCTGAAAACACTTTTTGCACATCGTCATCTTTCTGACGTAGGGTGACGCACGCTAGACCGTGTCGAGTGACAACCGTGCAATTTTGTATAGACTCACGCTACCGAGCCGCTACCGAGCAACGGATTGTCATACAAAATTGCACGGACGACACTCGGCTCGGCATGATCTAGCGTGGGTCATACTTTACTTGGTCGGCGCAACACGTCTTCTTGCTCCATTCTCCTCTGTCAATCGTCAATATACTTTTGGCATAATTATACGGCATTAAAATAATAGCTGGACAGTAGCAGAACTGATCAGAAAAGATACTCCACATTTATGAATTCAAAGTCCGCATTCACACACGAATAATTGAAACGTTTACTGAAACCTTCAGAGCTTCAATATGTTAATAATAGGGTTATTATTAACGTAGTCTGAGATTGACATTCAAAGTCGTGTAGGACTGGCCGTGGCCTTAAACAAATACCACCATCACACTACAAACATAAACCAAAAAATCAACTGAAAATAAACAAAAATCAAATCTATTGACGTCGACTTAAATGTCAAGATATCAGTAAATGTTTTGACAGGCAACGCGTTTGATATAAATAAAGTTTACCACGAAACAGGGTTAGAAAATCGATAGGCATTGTGTTCGTTAACCTTCGACTAATCGGTTTACACTCAATCGGAACCGAGTTTAGTAGATAATCGTGGGTGAAATAATGATGGAAATAAATAACCTAAACAGTAGCAAGGTCATGGTTAGCGATAGGATAAACTTCGATTAGTTGCACACATGATTTTGTCCGCTGAACTGTATTTTTTCCATAAAATCACGAATGTGCAGAAATTCCTTCGTGCCTCGAAAAACACGTTAGGCGGTTGGTCCCGGCTGTCATTTGTAGATCTTTGACAGGCGTCACAGGTATAGTAGTCAGTTGCCCGAAAGTCTGAAAACCAGTCTTACGAAAGGGTATCGTGTTACCCAGTACTACCTGGTTGTGGAGGTCAGATAGGCAGTTGGTCCATGACAAATACTGGTATTCAACTGCATTTGGTTAGACTGGTAGCCGACCCCACCTTAGTAGGGAAAAGGCTTTTAGCAGATGATGATCACGCCAATCTAAATCCATGGGATAGGCAGAAGTGTACCCATAGCAGGTACAGCCACATGAAATGTGTGTTTACTGGCAAAAATCATGTTCAAGGGGCGAAATTATTTAGGGCACGCCACGATAGTGGCGGTAAGTCCCCTCTTTGAGGAGTGGCTGGAGAGGCGCCACGGCGTCCTCACCTTCCGCCTGACGCAGGTCCTCACCGGACACGGATGTTTCGGGAGGTACCTGCACCGAATCGGGCGGGAGGAATCGCCCGGGTGTCTCCACTGCGAGGATCGACCGGAGGACACGGTGGAGCACACGGTGGAAGTCTGCCCTGCGTGGGCGGAGCTCCGCCGTGTCCTCGTGGCGGCGATCGGCGGCGGCGACCTCTCGCGTCCGGCCCTGGTTCAATCCATGGTCCGGAGCGAGACGGAATGGGAAGCCGTCGCCTCCTTCTGCGAATCAGTCATGCTAGCGAAGGAGGTGGCGGAACGAGAGAGGGAGAGATCCTCTCTTCCCGGCCGCCGCGGGAGACGCAACGGGCGTCGGGGGCCACGTGGTGGCTACCGGCCACCGTAGATGCGGGCCTATGGACGGCTGGCTATGGGCTAGCTAGCCGTCCGGCCGTCTAACGACGACGACAGGCCGTGTCGACGGCGCGTTCGTGTTCCACGCGCGCCTCAAAGAGATGTCAGCAAAAAGAGAGGGGCCCGCAAGGGCCGAAGCCTGCCGGGGTTGCGGGCCTGTTCGAAAGAGATACCGCGGCCCCGGAACGTAAAAGGCGAGGAAGGAACATGGATGGTTTTTAGTCAGTAAGAGTCTGACACTCCCTCCCGCTCCGCCCAGAGTGGGGGGGGTCATTTGATGATTTCCCATCCTTAAAAAAAAAAAAGAAAAAGGGGCGAAATTATTTACTGAAGCTGCCTTGAAATTAAAAAAAAATTGATCCGCATACATCCCACGATGCTGTTCGATCTGATTATTTAGTTATTTATAGCATATATAACATGTACAGATAAGATATATTGTGCACGACGAATAAAATTCAAAGTACCTATGTATCTCCAAAAATAGTTTCGTCATTTATGAAAAGTTTCCCTATCTACCGGAAACCATTGAAATATTCAGCAGAAATCAATAGTGTCATCAGGTTACTTTATTCACTAATTCCATGTAGTTTTCCACGAGTAACTTTTTATAGGACATCAGGCAGCATCATGTTTATTTTTAAAAGCACGTTGCTATTGTTTATAGCCCTGTATGAGTCACTAGTTGTAGTAGCCAAGTTTTAATATTCTTTAATGCGATTAGAATGCAGGCCGGTCATTGTCTTATAATCACATAAAATGTATAATGGAAAGTCATTGCGTGTTGGAACTCGTGGAAACACCTCACACGTATACTTAAGACGTAAATAGCACATAAAATATAGTTCTTACTGTATGATTGTGTGATAGTGCAAGTGTTATAAATTAGTGCAAGGCGAGCAAGTTTTCAAACGAGAAATGGCCAGATGGTGTCCATGACGTAGCTAGGATCGCCGGCAGACGAGACTGGTTTAAGTTTTAGGACACTGCGCAATGCTCACGTACTATGGGCCGATTGTAACTCGGAAGTCGTCCAAAATCGGAAGAATACTGGGAGAAGCACTTGACCAAAAATGGATTTCAGGTTACATGTTTAGCAGATGAGAGATTAAAAATCGTTAAAATCCCATAGATAAGCAATGATTCAATTGAACCGTAGCACGCACATAGACAGTAATAAGGCGTCTAATCGACTAGAATAAGAGTATTTGTCGTTTTGTAATAAGAACACTGGGAAAAAGCAGACCTGAAATGGATTTCAGGTTTGGCAACTGAGAAATAAAGTCATCAAAATGCTATAGACAAGCAATCATTCAATTGAAACGTAGCATGCACAGAGGCAATAGTGTTATTATAGATGAGTTCCAAGCTCATTACTTTAAGTCTTAAAGTAATGAGCTTGGAATTTAAGATATTAAGGCGCTTAGACGAGCTAAATTAGCAACTCTATTTGTGGTGGTTCAAACTTCGTTTGAAATGCTGTTAGAATAAAGTTCAATCAGCTTGCACTACAAAGTGGTTGTAACGTCAGCCACTGCGGGCCAAATAGCGCGAAAAGAGTGGTTTCGATCGATTTACAAAAAAAACTATTGATTGGATTAAAAAACTGAAACAGTATCATGTTAATATATTGCTTGTAGGATTATTTGCCAAAAAATCAGAATGATCGCATGCATATTAGTATGTTTTTTATTGTTTTAAAGATATTTTTAGAGATAAGTTCGTGATTTCTTATTATCGAGCCAAATTAATTGTATTATGTTTTCAAAACACTATCATGCTAGCATTTATCCTGAAGAATATCATATATTTTTCTGGTCTTGTTTATAGCAGTGAATCATATGGTTTTAATAATTTTAAAACTCGCGTTTAGCTCATGTAATCGCCTTAAGCATCTACAATGCAAACTACGACCGCTACACTAGCGTGGCTGCACGAGTCCATGCCACATGTTCAATGAATGCTAAGCTCCTTTCTGACCTGATAACCATGGAGTTTCTTGCCGGTTCTTCTCCATGGAATCGACCAATGCGAACCGTGCACCTTTTTCGACGTTTTATAAGTGCCCATCTAGGCCTACGTGAAATAAAATATTTTGATAATGCTATATAATCTCTTCAAGTACATTACATAACATAACGCCAGTTATCCACAAAGCGTTAGGCAGAGGTGTACACCCAAACCCACATTCCGCCAGTTATGTTTAAACCCCATGTAATTGGGGGCGAGCCTATTGCCATCAGCCGAGCACATATCTAGGCTCCGTGGCTGCTACTAAGAAATGCCTGACATGAGAATCGAAACCAGGACCTTGTACTCGTCTCTCTAAGTAGTTATCGAGACAGGTCAACCAAAAAATATGATTAGGAATTCTTTCTCATTTAAAGCTACTATTAGCACTAGAAAAAAACCAAGCGAAAGGTATTTTATTAAACTACCCTTAATTTACCGACCTTTACCAAGAATGGTATGTCAAGTATTCAAAGCCTTACTTACATATTTAATTACTCAGCTATTAAAGGGCCACCATATTTCTTTACAATTTACGATCGCATGCA
This sequence comes from Xestia c-nigrum, assembly GCA_916618015.1. Lineage (NCBI taxonomy): Eukaryota > Metazoa > Arthropoda > Insecta > Lepidoptera > Noctuidae > Xestia > Xestia c-nigrum. Next base: position 8,143,831 of record OU745259.1, on the reverse strand, counting down.
GTGATTGAGGTTAAACGTCTCTATCAAGTAGAGTGCGTATGGCTTTAAATCAAAGAAGCCATTTTTGAGCCAGAATCAAAAGCAATCAGAAAAGTAACTTTCAACTGTACCCTTTTTAACCCCCGACGGAAAAACGACGGGGTGTTATAAGTTTGACGTGTCTGTGTGTGTGTGTCTATGGCACTGTAGTAGCGCCCGAACGGATGAACCGATTTTGATTTTGTTTTTTTATTAGAAAGGTGAATTAGTCGGGAGTGTTCATGTAGGCCATACACACTACGGTCTACCGGAGAGGTAATCTGTGCAGGTATGCCTGCGCAGGTCAACCGAACGATGGTAGCGTGTATGGGGACGTTCCGGTGTATCGGAGCGGTCTTCAGTTCTTTTTGCGATGGCATCGAATTTGGACGATGACACGCTGGCATTGCTAGGTCTTGCTTTAATTTTGAAGATGAATAATACGAAAAAGAAGCGAAAAAAGTGGTGTAAGCATTGGTTATTGAAAAGAAAAACATATAGTCATGTTAATTTATTAAGTGAATTGAAATTTGAACCAGAAGATTTTAAAAACTATCTTCGAATGGACGAGAAAACATACCTTAAATTACTTGAAATGGTTACTCCTATGATAAAAAAAGAAGACACAGTTATGAGAAATAGTATTTCTGCGCACGAAAGATTATCAGTAACATTGAGATTTCTCGCAACTGGCAGAAGCTATGAGGATCTAAAATTTTCAGCAATTATTTCGCCTCAGGCACTTGGAAAAATTATTCCTGAAACATGTGAGGCTTTATATAAAGTACTCAGAAGAGATTATTTGAAGGTAAGTCATTAAAACACTGTTATATTAGAGATAATATTTATTGAAAAAAATATGTACGATTTTAATCATTAAAGTAAAAAACTGTCACGTACATACAAGTTATTCATTATGAACATTGAAATTAGTAATGAATGTCGCTGCCGAATCTGGAATCGATAAAACTACCTCTGTTTCATTGGGCTGATTTTCTGGAACTGTAGTTGTTCGTATTTGTGGCGAGTAGGGATTGCCTTGGGAACTGTTGAGTAGATGGTTAGTTTGAAATGATTGAGAAAGATACTCTGAATTTTGACTGGTGGGAAATGGAAAACAGGGTGGGCTAGGACTTTCAGAAGAAACAAAACTTACAGGGGTATATGCCCTATTGGAATTAGGAGAGGACTGATATGCATGTTGTCGATATTGCTGAGCAGGAACATAGCTTCGTTGATTTTGTTTCAAAATATCTCTCATGTTAATATAGGCGTGCTCGGGAGTGAGGTTTCCTATTTCTGCTTCAAAAAGTAAATCATTAATAAGTTTTTCTGCGACTATTAATTGTTTCGCATCTAAAGCTTTCAATTTCATCGCCACGTTTTTTCCAATAATATCGCACCTATCTTCTGTTACAATTGGGCGAGGGCGCTTAAAGTGATCTCGTACCGATTCCAACACTTCATTTGCTAAGCTTTCATCTTTTCTTTTTGTTTTACCAGGTTTTGGTGGGCGAGATGAATTATTATTTGACGATGATGATCGAACCTCGTTGTCGGTAGATACGCTGTTGGATGAATATTCTTCAGCGGCATTTAAAGAGTCTTCAGTGTTGTCTTTCTAAAAACGAAAAAAAAAATGATACATTTTTGTGTGCATACGCTATAGATATTTCACATCAATAATAACTACTTTTGCAAGTATTTATGATAAAAACCTATTATTTTTATATTACAGTTTCCTACATCTGAAGAAGAGTGGAAAGAAATAGCAAAGATGTATGAAGAACGATGGAACTTTCCTCATTGTCTTGGTGCAATAGATGGAAAGCACATATCGATTGTTCCACCGGCTAATAGTGGATCGTATTTTTATAATTATAAAGGGCAACATAGTGTGGTTCTTATGGCAATTGTTAATGCAAAATACCAATTTATTTATATAGACGTTGGCATGAATGGCAGAATATCCGATGGAGGGGTTCTACAAAACACTAAATTTTTTGAAAAATTAGAAAATAGTGATTTACATATTCCAAGCAGTGAATTGTTAACAGGAAGTAACCGAAATTTACCATATGTATTTGTGGCAGATGACGCGTTCCCATTACGCCCCGATATGATAAAACCGTTTCGACAGGCAGATTTAAAATCGCAAGAAAGAAGAATCCTGAATTACAGATTATCTCGCGCGAGACGGACTGTTGAAAACGCTTTCGGGATAATGGCATCACGATTTCGGATATTTTATACTCATATAAATTTAGAACCCGAAAATATCGATAAAGTAGTGAAAGCATCTTGTGTATTACATAACTTTTTAATTGAACACTCAAAAAAGTCTTATGCACCTCAAAAATGTTTTTATCGAGAAAACTCTGAAAACGGGACTATAATATCTGAAGGATACAATACACAAAATAGCACCATGGAAAACTTGGAAAGAAGAAACCCAGGAAATACTTTGAACAACGCGAAGATAGTCCGAAACAATTTTATGAATTATTTCAATCAGGAGGGAAGGGTACCATGGCAAAATGATCATGTAAATTAAATAATACCTAAGGCTGAACGGGCAGAGTAGGTACATAGTTCTAAATAGTTATAGTTATAAATAATTATGTTATTATTATATTACCCTACAATTGCAAAAAAACTATTGAAGCTTGGTTACTGACTTTAGAATACAAGGACACTGAGGAACTTTTGGCGGTTTTACGGTAATATAAACGTACAGATTCAATCTATTCATAAGTTACTATAATACAATAAAATAATTTGTATAATACAAGAAGTTGGACAAAGACATAGTTTTTTTTTTTTTAATTCTGATGTATTCATAAGTTATATATGTAAACAGAACACACCCTCTCACACACACACACACGTACACCTTACCCATATACAAAGAGAGGCCCTTTCACACACCTTTTATTTCTATCTTGATTTTTGTTTACCTAAAATAGTATAAGCTAGTTTAAACTCTGATACTTCGGGGCGTGGCGCCGTATGCCGAAATACAGGTCCTAACCTAGTTCGACAGCGGATGCTATTATACTTTTTGAACCATTGTTAACTACTAGCTAATAATTACGACAAACATTGTAATATTTTTTCTGGAAATAAATATTTTTATTATTATTATTATTACTTAATAAAAAAAATACTACAAACTATGAAATATTTTACTTACCTCACAACTATTTTCGTCATCACTATCTAAGTTGGATGAAGATTCCCTTGGAGTGCATTGATCATGAATGAAATTGAACAAATCGTAGTACCACAGTTTAATACGATACACATCATCAGCAGATGCCCCAGACTTTAAAGATTGCTCATATTTCTTCTTTTCCTTTCTAACATTGCTTCTTAGGTTATTAATCTTTTTCACAACTACATCTTTGTTCGCATCTGGCTCAATTATTCTCAATTTTTCTATGAGTAATTTATAAGCAGCTTCTTTTTTGTCTCGATTATGGTAATCTTTGTTTTTAATTTGCCATAGACATGGATTACTTCTATAAATTTCAATAAAATCTTCAAGGATTTTTTTAGCTGAATCTGGTGGCGCCATTTTCTGGCAATACGATGCGAGCGATGAGACGCCCGTTTGAAAGAAACACTAGAAAACAACTGACGCGACCTGCGCAGGCGACCGGAGTACACGCACACACGCACAGGTACACCGTACGATGTCACTCGAAAGAATCGATTTTCGATCTTGCGCCGGTCGCCTGCGCAGGTTCAAAAACCTGCACAGGTCTATTCCCACGCACATTCCGGTCTACCTGCGCAGGCATACTTGCACAGGTGGACCTCTCCGGTAGACCGTAGCGTGTATGGCCGGCATTAGCTATGTTAGATTAAAATCAGTCCAAGATGGCCGCCGCCACAAAATGGCGAATTAACGAATTATTTTCTATTTAACTATCAGTACATTGTGTCGGGGGTTTTTTAAATTTTTAATTTAATTTTACTTGTTGAAGTGAAAGCTTCTACAGGCGCGTTGAGCACTTTTTGGGTGAACAAAAATCATGGACTCGCGTGACCGTCACCTTACGCCTCGTAGCACTCGTAGCCGATCCGATACGGCGTAGCACCACTAAGGCGTTGCGCGGGGCACAACCCTTAGCAGTGCTACGATTGGTTCACAAGTTCCTTAGTTTTCACTTCTATCGGCAGTCCTCAAAGACTGCCACTGATGTTTTTTTTTTTCGACATGTCATCTCGCAGGTCAACCTATGAGGCTGGCTTCTGCCTAATCGGACTAACCTGTAAATCCCCTTTGAGTTATGCATCCAGCCAAGGGCATAAAACTTATAAGTAAACTAACACTGTCTGTGTCGTCTGTCTGTCTGTCTGTGGCATCGTAGCTCGCGAACCGATGAACCGATTTTGATTTTGTTTTGTTGTTTTAAATGTGCATTAATCGGGAGTGTTCTTAGCTATTTTTGATAAAAATCGGTCGCCACCACAAAATGGCGGATTACATATTTATTATTCAACAACTCCCTCAATACGCTATAATACTCGTACATTTCAAATCCAAGATGGCTGCCACCACAATATGGTGAATTAGTTCACACATTAGATCACAACTCCCTCAATAGGGGTATCAAATGAAAAAAAAACCTTGAAATTATGACCCAATGTGTCAACTGTCGGGGGTTTTTCAAATTTTAAATTTAATTGAACTTGTCGACCCGTGCTCTTTATTGAATTAAAATTCCCCAGTTTGATGGTCTGAATCTTTAAGCGTCGCTACCAATGGAGATGCTGAATTTTACATAGTTACCAATACTAGTTTAAGGAAGAACACGTAATTCAGAAGTACCTCTTCATTATTGCTTCAATAATGACCCACTAATTCTAACAAACACACGCAAATCATGTAAATTAAATACCTCGCCGAATGACTCAGATCTAGCGTAAATTTCAGTCTAGCTACCGACTACCTTTAACACAATAATAACATAAACACCGCCCGATCAATGACAAGTGGGCAGGTTAATGAACCCCACCCCAGTACTTGCAACCAACTTAATGACCTTTGTTGTATGTAGTATTTAACGTAAATATTCAATATTGATGGACCAAGTCAATCAAAGTGCGAAGATAAATTACCCGTTGGATGCAGAAATAAGTAAATAGGTTTCTTTATTAATTCTTTATTGCTTTTATTTCCATTATCTTTCAAGTATATAATACTTAACTGTTACAATTGATATTTCATACTATTTATCGTTATATGTATTACGTGTCAAAATTGGGATAACTATTACCATATTTTTCTTTGTTGATTTATTCCATTATTGATATTGCACTGAATGCTAGATTAATCAGCCAAGCTCCTTTCTTTTAGAGACAGTTTATTTGATTTTGATACCAAGCGTACCATGCAAACTGAGTTACGAAACGAAAACAGCCAGACTTTAAAATCTTCCAAGTATTTTTGGCACTATCACCAAAACGATCAAAAAACATTACAGCCGCTATGCAACGAATGCAATAAAGATTTGCAAGCAGGTAAATTCCAAGTGCATACCAGTTAAACGGTTCAATGAATGGAATAAAAATATGTAAATATACAATTCTACATCGTTTATGCCGTGTGCATATAAAACGGATGAATGTCGTATAAGTGCATTTGGCACATTGTCAATGATCCATTGTCCTGTAAGCAGTTACTGGAGCCATGTGGCATGTTGACCTGCGCCGTGCCAGGTGGCTTGGCTTCAGGGCTGACACTGTTAAGTTTTTCTAAAACATTGGGTCAGACGTAAGCAAAAGTCACCCAGATGACGACTGTCATAGACAAATGTAGAACATCGTCTCAGCACGTGCTTTTTTTGCATATAATATATGTTCCTCAATTAATGTTCGCGTACTAAATTTTAATCGCAGATACAGTTACACAATGTCAAACTTACGATCCATAAAGTAGACCCATACAATCATTAGAATACTGACGCGGCAAAGGAAAAACGATAAAAAATTAAAAGATGCGTCACACATCAAGAAAAACGATTCAATTTTCCTCTTTCTTTTACACCTCAAATATACTATAAAATGAATCACTTTTCAACTTGACCTAATAAGTAACTTACGGTCGAGGGTTATCTGTGGTAACCCTAGCAAATCTAGAAGTATTACGGGCTAGGCTAACTTAAGATGTAAGCAAACATGAGCTCTCGAGATTAACAGGCGGATAAGACTGGTTGCAGTCGCGATAATCTGGCACATGCCTTGCCAGCACTAATCTGTGGACATTCCAGACCGGCTAGGTTAATTCAATGACGGATGATACACAATTACATAGTATTTTATGAGTGTATGTGAAAATATGTCAAGTAACCAGTAGATTGGATTTGGAGCTCAAAAAGAAATTCACCACGAAAAACCTTCACAAAGGTTTTACTTCGCTTTCAGTTTAAATCAAAAGAGCGGCAGATAGTCTATGCGACGGAGCAAAGGAATAATACCGACCCACTTTTCAAAACATATAGATGTCTATTTGCGTCGTTGAAGAATTTCCTTATCACGTTATGATTACAGAAATTCTGAGACAAGATCACATGTTCTTAGACAAACACCTGAAGAGAATACGTAGCCCATCTTATCTACTTCTCGCGAATTATGAAGCTGATAAGCTGAATTCTTATAACCCAGATCAGCAATACTACCTCTGCCTTTCATGCCCAGCGCAAGAGTCAAGGGGTCTATCGGCTGAATGATGATGACTATTGACGAATTGTCACGCATTCTTATTATTAGCCTATTATGATTATAATAAAGCGGCCATTTTAGGCCCCCAGACCTTTTTAGAAGCATATCCGATTACGTGTGCCACAACCGCGGTCAAATGACGTTTTACGTAAGGACAGTCGCCTGCAATGATGTGTCCTATATTTATTTAGCGATCAATGGTGTCGTCCTACAATGTTTGTCAAAGAAAATACAACATGCCTTTGTAGCATCGCTTTATTGCAGACAATATTTGCTTTTCACATTTGCACGGTAAACGGTGGGTATAATAAATCTGTAATTGCTGCTATTTGAAACGATTTTATGCACGAGAATTGCAGTGAAGAGTAAATATACTCTTTACAGCAATTAAACATAGTTATGTTGTTTTTTGTAATTTGTTTTGTAGATCTTTATGGAGTAATCACTAAAGTACTGTCTCCTGGGCTATTTTAAACTTATTTGACGAATATAATTATAGTAGGATTCACAATATACTGAAACAAAAACTAAATTACTGCAAGTGACGGGCCCATTCCATGACTAACAACATTGATGGGTCAAGAACCAGCTGATTCAGCTCATTCCGTCATTCATCTATGATAACAAATCAATCATAGCCACAAAGGAAATTTATCAACACTTTTCTATGTATTGTATACCTATTGTTTTTTGTAAAAGCTTCAACTAGGAGTTACATGATTAAAACTTTCCAAAGATACGGTTTTCTTCCGCGCATTATATTTTTTATCGAAGAAAGAATGAAGGCAATGATGCAGAAAAATTGAAAAAAAAAAAACAAATAAAAACCTCACAACGGAAATGTTCAACTTTGCGAGTTGCGCAAGACTTGAACCAAATCGACAAATTGCGCGTCAGTGCACTCATTTTGGGCGTCAATTTGTTGTTAAAATTACATAATAATAGTTTACTATCAACTGTATTATTAACCTACTTATACAAACCACATAGAGTTAAGTATGCAACAACTATCGCAAAGCGAATTCTCACTCTGCATGAGCCATATCAGACGATTCGCAAAAGGGGGTTACATAACATCGACGTAAGTGGAAATGAGCGAAAAATATAATACGCATACCCCTAGGAAGTTAATGTTATAAAACATGTGCATAATCCTTTCACTTTCTTTTAATATTTCTTTACGTTTTTAAAGTGAATGCTTTTTAGCTGCCTTTCGTAATTAGCAAGCGTAAAGTAATTAGTAGTCCACTCAGTAAATTGTCACAAGGACTTATTTGCACGGAAAGGGGGTCTCTAGGACTACAGTTTCAACATTACTTATTTCTTGAGCAATCCAAATATGGGGCATTGAAGTTAGTCCAGTGAACAATAGCTGCTTCCCAATCATAATTTCGGGAAAATAGACTTGCCTTGTCTTTTATATCCGTTTTAAACAAAATGTGACGTTATTTTTGACGTAGATTGATATATAACAAAATCAACGCGAAAAGTGAAGAGATTTGGAACAGACCTAAACTACGTATTGGGTGGCCAAAAGTTGAAGGAAAGAAGAAGGTAGAGCTCTTTAGATTACATATTGTAACTATTTCTAATTCTGACTATGAGAGACTTTAGTTTGACCCTTTGACACCCACCATTTTGAAGTTAAACAACTGATAAATGCATAACTAATAGTTATGCAATTGGACTAACGGACGAGTTAGTAAGTCATTGATAACAAATGTCAATTTGCATTGAATTATTGGTGTAATGTCATCTCACCAATATCTTAATTCTGTATCCATCTTTGGTATGATTAATTATTTTAAAGTTATTAATCATGATTGGAAGAGATACAGGTATTGTTTGTAGGTCAGTGTACAAACTAGATGCGACGGATCTGAAACCGGCTGCTGCGGCTGTATCGCGCGCATGCCTTTGCCTGTATGTATTACAATTGCACTATGCAGGCTGTATAATAGTTGCATTTTGGACATAATTGTACTGACAGCGGGGAGCTTTGAAAAGATTATGATTTGGAGGTACTGCCAGACAAATGTAGGGGCAAACCTGACAAGCAAGTCAATTTTGCCATTGCGTGTTCCGAAAAAGAGATGAAACACATTTGAACGTTATCAACTTAAATAGATCCTAGACAGTTAACCTATAAAGCTTTAATTAAAATGGCAATAATCGACTATTGTATTTTTAAAGAATAAGTTGGTTACGTTAAGTGATATAACATTACTAACACTATAAAATTATCAGTTGAAGGAATACATCAAATAGTTGCGAAATAGATTAACAACCTATAAGCAAGGCTACTTTTTGTAGCAACGAAAGAAATGAGTTTCCAATTACTTTCTTTTGCAGAAAAAGTAGTATTACATGAAAGTCTGCCCTTGGTTTGTTCATGTCGTTAATCTGGTAATAACATTTCGCCTTGCACCAAATACCACAAAGGGGCATACCACCATACATGAATCGTCTGGAGAGAGGTCACGAAAATTAGGGTTGTGTGATTTAGGAGATGTCTTTAACGAAACTTGTGTTCCCATAAGAGAGTTTGATGCTTAAGTAGCCTTAAGTTACCTGGTGTGGAGATCCATTTTTCTAAATCCCAAAAATTATTGGAAACGTAGCAAAAAAAAACATAATGTGTTTTCGTTACGCAGAAACCTGTAGCATTCAAGCGTTCTAAGAAATAATAATGAAACACTTGCTCAAACAATCCACGTAATTTTACAGAAACTGCACAGGTACTTAACAGCCAGTGACCCAACATGTAACACAGCTATTTGCACCAATAATAAACCATTTAATCTATGATGTAAACATTCAGTTAATCGAACTGTAACATCGCTGACTCAACAACATACCTGACGCAGAATCTTCTTAAAAATCTTAAACTTCATATCGGCAAAATGAACTCACTTCAACACAATATAAACATCACAGAACTTAATGGTAACTAATTTTATATCAAGGCTAGAGATAAAAGCACAGAAATAGCGGCAAAGTCAACGGAACGCGAAAGTAAATAAATAAAAACGAAATTGTGCATGGACGGACGTCCGCTCGGTATGGCGTCCGCGCCCGAAGTGACGCTCGGGTGGAAAATAATTCTGTACACGATACGCCAATAAAACATTGTATAGTATACAGCAACGTGGATATATCGCTAAGTAATTTTCACTTCCATAAAAACTGGGAAAGTTGTCTTGTAGCTGTTAACATAGATTGGTATCTGTGATATCGATACTGCAATCAAGACTCTATTAGATCTTATTTTGCTCGATTACAAGGTACACTGAATCTGCATAACGAATGCATAATGTGCTGTTTCTCTGATACTGCTCGTGGTGTATTTCTGTTAGTGTTTACAAATTCTAGAAATGCTGGCACGCGTATGGGAGGCAAAACAGAATTTGGAATAAATAGATGGAAGGGTGTTGGTGTAAAAATAAAGCCTCACCTAAAGGCAATTCAATCAAAATATTGACATCGCAACTATGAATTGATACAGTTTATTGGCAGTTGTATCAATTTAAAACAATTTTGAGTAATGCAGCCATCACTATAAATATCATCTACAAGGAAAGATTTGGGATGTTGCAGGATGTTGCTGTAGAAACAAAGCCTCAAAAAAAGACGATTCGCTTGATATTGCAACTACAAATTGATGCAGTTTATTCGCATTTCATCTATTGAAATCAATTTTGTAAGAGGAGCATCATACATTACTGCAACGATCGTATAGATATGACATACATAGTACATCCACATCAAATTAATCTGACACTTAACTGCCATTGCTATCTGAACTAATTGATGAGTAATTAATATTATACTCATCTGACACATTTATACTGATCACATGACACATTATTGTACTAGTTTTACTTTCTCATAACTATATCTGCCTATTACTGTCCGACTGTTGGGCAAAGGCCTCTTCTCGTATAGAGAAGGCACGAGCAATGATCACCACCTGATTCTTTTTAGAATTCCTTCAATTTTACTTGAATTTTATTAATGGCAACCTTGCTATGAATGTTGGATGTTCCGACAAGATTTTGGGAATCTGTAATTCTGTAGTGACACCAATAGAGGGGGTTATCTTTCGAATATGATCGTGGACCGATGACCTGGCCCCTTATTCACAACCATTCGACTCGCTTCCGATTCGGAAAGTCGTATATCTGTCTTCTTCTGGCATTACGAAAACGACCGAGATAGACATACGACTTTCCGAATCGGAAGCGAGTCAAATGGTTGTGAATAAGGGGCCTCGTAAAGTTGCGGGAATCGGTTGGATGCCAGTCGCACGGGACCAGTCAATGTGGCGACACATGGGGGATGCCTATGTCCAGCAGTGGACATCTTTCGGCAGAAATGATGATCCGAATTCAAACTCATACAATTTTCCACACGGTCGTCTTGACGAATACGGTAGCCTATTCTATAATATGCGAACACAAAACTAACAATAATTTGGCTTCTTTATGTGATGCTTAGCTAAATCTTGATTTCTTACAGAAATGGAGTAAATAAAAGATAATATTATGCTTATGCCTCAAACCTAAATTAATTCTGATAGAGGCAGTCGGTTGATACTACGACAAATGACAGAACAATACCCTGAAATCAATGACGTCCACGGAAACCTGGTATTCGGTAACCGTTTTCCAGTAATGTATGAACGTTACAGGTAACATTCGGTATTGTTCCGTCGAACTTGGCTGCTAGCTCGAAAGCATGTGCATCAGAATACGGGTCAACGACCAAATGTAATTGCCCCATTACACAACTTGACATAAAAAGTTCAAGATCATATCTGTATCACCATCATTTAAGATGAATCTTGGTAATTAAGTCATGATAGGTTGAGTGATTTTTATGTCATTACTAGCTGTTGCTCGCTATGAGAGGATCTCGTGGCTAAATAATATCAGCCACTCGGCCCGATCTTTAGGTTAAGCCGTGCTTGCCTAGGTTGGTCTGTGGGTGGGTGACCCTTGCATACTGAGTTTCCTCCGTGCCTCGTAAAGCACGTCTCGGCTGTCATTTGTCCACTTTTGGCATTCGTTAAGTGGCCCAAAAAGTCTGACAACCAGTCTTACCAAGTGGTATCGTATTAGCCAGGCTTACTGGGTTGTGGAGGTCAGATAGGCGGTCGCTCCATGTAAAATACTGGTATTCAGCTGCATTCGGGTAGACTAGAAGCCGACCCTGACATAGTTGGGAAAAGGTTAGGCAGATGATGACTACCTGATGTTCGCAATCTTTGTTCGCGAGAAATTATTATAAAAACATAACTTCCCTACCTTATTTAAAATCTGTTTTTGTTAACAATTTCGAGGGTTTTCATTTTTTGTACGGAACCCCAACTTCCTTTTGTTCTAAAATAAAAGTACCATAAGTTAGTCGGTATAACATCAGCTATCTACCAAAAATCGGTTCAGCCGTTTCAGAGATTAGCCGGAACAAACAGACAGAAAAACATTTAAAAAAAGTTTTATAAGTGCCATTTCATAATATAATTTCAAAATTTCAAATGCTTTCAGTAAATAGTTGTTATTTTTAAATTACAAACAAACATTAAAAAATATATTTATTTCTTTAGACGAATCTTGGAAATTACTTCATGATGGGTTCAGGGATTTTTGTGTCATTATAGTTTTTTTGGAATGAATGAATATAGTTTTTTGGAACAAAACCACAAACCAATGCTTACAAATAATAATAATATCTAAAAGATACAATATATCAATGGTTTAGGTTAAAAAACACTGGATGTATCGTATCATGTTTCCTGGCAAAGGATGGGCCATTTCGTTATCGCCAGAAGTGACTAATATGATAGTGTCAGTATGATTATTTCGCATATTTATCTTTCAAACGATCAGATCAAAAAATTACGCAGGTTGCGGAGAAAATCAATATTAGTCACTCATGAATCATGATTCATGAGAGTCTTAATAATATTATAAATGCGAAAATTTGTGAGTATGGATGTATCGATGTTTGTTACAACTAATACATATACAGGGTGTCCCAAAACTCAACGTCAAGCCGAAACGGGGTGACAGGATTGATCATAACCATCACGAGAAAAATCTGAAAAAAAATCTATCCCATGCAGTTTAAAAATTATGGGCATTTTAAGAAAAACCTAGAAATTTGATCAAACTGTACCATTTTTCGGTTATTGTGGTTATTCTTTTTTATTTTTGTTCATTTGAACTTTGGAAACGTAATCCTAAATAACATTTCTAGAATCCCAATAAAAAATAATGACACAATTGCCTCAAGTTTCCGAGAATTGAGACTATTTGTTAAACTACGAATTTAAAATTTTCAAGATTCGTCGACTTTGACAGGCCCTCCTATAAAAAAAATGTACTAGAGTGCCTTGGCAAGTGGCATTAAAAGTTGGCGCATTTAATCAGAATTCTAAAATGGTACAATACTTGTTAGTTCCATACAATAGAAAAGAGTAAAAAAATTAAAACCTCAAGTAACCCGATTTTTGCTATCTCATTTTACTCAGTTAAAATGTTTTTAATTCACACAAGCTCTAGGTAGGTTCTTAATTTTAAGACAAAATGATGAGAGAGATGGATAATGGGTATGTTCGCCATGAGTGAGCGAGACAGATAGTGACGCCACTTTTACCAAAGTGAAAAAAAGTTAGTAAAATTAGTAAAATAATTAGGTTTGTTGGAATAAAAGTCAGATGATAGAGAAATAACGTTTTTTATTACAATAAATGTTCAAATTGTTTACCATCAGCCTCAATACAAGCCCTACATCTTCTTAAAAAAGATCTACTTATTAGTCGGGCATATCTTCGAGAGTTGATCGCCTCAGCTGCTTGAGAAATGCGTTCACGCAGGTCGGCTACGTTCTCAATGGGCTTTGAGTAAACTTTTTCTTTGAGAACTCCCCAATAGAAAAAATCCAGGGGATTTAAATCTGGTGAACGGGCGGGCCACGAGATAGTGCCCGAACGTCCAATCCACCTTCCCGGATATTCCTGGTCAAGGAAATCTCTTACTTGCACTGCGAAATGCGCTGGGCAGCCATCTTGTTGAAACCACATGTCGCGAAGATCTGCTAGTGGTACGTCCTCTAACAGGGTTGGTAAATCTTCTCTTAAAAAATGTAGGTAATTAGTTCCATTCAAGTTCTCAGGCAGTTCAATAGGCCCAATAATTTTACCGTTTAAAATTCCGGTCCACAGGTTTACTTTAAAACGATACTGGGATCTATCTTCTCGCATTAAATGTGGATTCTCCACATGCCACTCGTGATAATTGTGCAAGTTCATGTAACCATCTTTTTTAAATGTCGATTCATCTGACCAGAGAATTTTTTGGATGAATTGGGGATTCTCATTATGCCTCTGTAGCATTGTTCTACAAAAAGAAATCCTTTCCTGATAATCTCGAGGTAGAAGACTTTGAACTCGTTGTACGTGAAACGGATGCATTTCGGCTCTTTGTAAAATACGATGAGCAGTGCTTTTCGTTATTCCCGTTCTTTCTTCAATTCCACGTACGGAAATACTTCGGTCACGTGCGACCTCTTGCAATACTTCTTCCTGGAAAGGAAACACAGGTCTACCTCCAGCCTGTATTTGATTCGGGAAATGGCCGCCCTCTGTGAGTGAACGGTGCACATTAACAAACACGCGGTGATCCGGGTAGCGCTCTAAATTTGGATATCTTTCACGATAAAGTCTAGCGGCAGCACTTGCGTTGCATCTGCATTCCCCATAAATGAGGTGCATGTTCGCATATTCTTGTGAAGTGTAGCGCGTAGGCATGGTAGATAAAAAGGATGCCAACACAAAAGTCCAGAGAGAAGCCAAAGTTGCCGGTATGTTATCAACAAGTCCAATTCACAAAGATTCAAGTCCAAAAAGAGAAGCCAAAGTTGTCAGTACTAAATCAACACAAGCGAATACGAACGTGCGCAGTAGACGAATGAGCGAAACGTACTAACTGGTTGGTGTCGGACTGGTAGCGTAGCCATTTGCTTGGCTGAAACTAGTGCGAATGAAACAGATAGATGCCATAGCATCTATCTGTTTCATTCGCACTCGTTTAAACGACGCATCTCCGTCTCAATGCGTGGCGTCACTATCTGTCTCGCTCACTCATGGCAAACATACCCATTATCCATCTCTCTCATCATTTTGCCTTAAAATTAAGAACCTACCTAGAGCTTGTGCGAATTAAAAACATTTTACCTGAGTAAAATCTGATAGCAAAAATCGGGTTACTTGAGGTTTTAATTTTTTTACTCTTTTCTATTGTATGGAACTAACAAGTATTGTACCATTTTAGAATTCTGATTAAATGCGCCAACTTTTAATGCTACTTGCCAAGGCACTCTAGTACATTTTTTTTATAGGAGGGCCTGTCAAAGTCGACGAATCTTGAAAATTTTAAATTCGTAGTTTAACAAATAGTCTCAATTCTCGGGAACTTAAGGCAATTGTGTCATTATTTTTTATTGGGATTCTAGAAATGTTATTTAGGATTACGTTTCTAAAGTTCAAATGAACAAAAATAAAAAATAATAACCACAATAACCGAAAAATGGTACAGTTTGATCAAATTTCTAGGTTTTTCTTAAAATACCCATAATTTTCAAACTGCATGGGATAGATTTTTTTTCAGATTTTTCTCGTGATGGTTATGATCAATCCTGTCACCCCGTTTCGGCTTGACGTTGAGTTTTGGGACACCCTGTATAACAAATGCGAATGTTTGTGAATATGGAAGTTTGTTACTCTTTCACGCAAAAACTTCTGAACGGATTTGGATTTAAGGAGATGCCCAAATGTGGTACCAAAAAGTCTCATGCCTCAACTTTAAAATTTTATAGTAATTATTTTCATAATTGTTTACGACATCAAGCGTCAGGGAATTGATTTTTGAAAAGGGAATTTAATTTAAAGTACAAAAGTATGAACATTGTTTTACTCCCTTTACATGACGTTCACACGACCGGTCATAGAGATGTAGAATGTTATAAAAACTATGTATTTTAATAAATCTACTAACTTATAACGTTTGCTTTAAAAACATTTAACGAATAAGTATTCGTATTAAATTTGCTTTGTTTTTGTTGAATAACATTAACAATTAAGTAACAGCAGTACACGAAATCGATTCGATATTACTAATTGCCTCGAAATCGATGTTCTTACTAAAGATTTTGATTTACCGATCTCATCCCTAAATGACATTGACATTTGATGTGACGTTTACGTCCGTATAGTTGAGATAATTTAATAATTATTGAATTGTGAAGTTTTTGTTTGTGAACTTATTTCTGTTTATTCTGCAAATATGTCAAGTCATAAGGTCAACCGAATAACACCGTCAGTCACCCGGCAAAACCAAATAAATATCACAAGGCTCATTTTCAACTTGTACGGTTTCGAAGTAATCTTTGATATTATAAAATTACTCCGAAACTCCGGTTTTGTTTACAAAAATAAATTTTGTAAGAGATAATATAAGTGTAGACCCCCTTTTCTTTTATGTTCCGGGGCCGCGGTATCTCTTTCGAACAGGCCCGCAACCCCGGCAGGCTTCGGCCCTTGCGGGCCCCTCCCCTTATGCTGACATCTCTTTCTCTTTGAGGCGCGCGTGGAACACAAACGCGCCGTCGACACGGCCTGTCGTCCTTAGACGGACGGACGGCTAGCTAGCCCATAGCCAACCGTCCACAGGCCCGCATCTACGGTGGCCGGTAGCCACCACGTGGCCCTCGACGCCCGGTGCGTCTCCCGCGGCGGCCGGGAAGAGAAACAAAGTTACATTTTAACGCAGCATGGTACGGGATTCCATATATCCATGAGCATTGTCGTTTAGTACACAGATAGTTTATAACCTGGATAAACACATAGGATACGTTTTATACCGGTAGTATTATCCCGTAGGACAATTCTAGAACTTCACGAGGACGAAGCCGCGGTCATAAGATAGTGCCATATAATGTGGTCATAACATCACTATTCTAAACACGTAATGAACTGTGTTGTACAAAATGATATAAACTAGAAGCCACACGGAGAAAAAAATATTTTACAATATTACCAGATTGTATAGTAGTTATGATTCTGGTGTAGGAAAATAGGTTTTAGCTACGGTTAACAGATTTTTTTTTAATAACAGCACGTCATATTTTTATGAACACTAGAATATTCTAGTTAAAATATTCTAGTACACGGAAACTCTGATATCGTTTTGGTAACCATCTAATTGTTACAGAGTAAAATATGCATTTAGTTTACAACACTTTTCAATCATTGCGATGTTTACAATATTTATTTATTCTGTTCACCATCATCTAGTTTAACACACCAATAATAAAATTGTGTTTACAAAATCATTCTGTAAGGTCCACCTTACGTAATTCATTTATAGGTACTAGATTTCCTCGTACCTTTTAGCGGATTTTTAAGAGCGGGCCTAAAGCAAAATCTTCAATCTTAGATTAGATTTTTAGAGTAGTAAATCATGTTCAAATTAGAAAAAAAAAATATGTCAGGAAACTTCATTATAAATGTGAGGGTTGGGTCTGAGCAAAAACATAATAGGATAAAATTTTCTCGATAGAAAATCGTCACAAAGTTACCTCTAATTTTCAAGAATTTTGGTTTGTATTCTATTTTGGTGCATATTACTGAACCAAAAACTACATAAATATTATCACTCATGTGTAACCTAGGGCGGACTCTGAGAAAATTTTCAAAATATTTTCTATTTTAAGAGATAATAGACCCGAAAGAGTTTGGCGCTTACTACATTTTTAATCCGCGAAATGCGCCGTCTTCCGTCTCGCGGGACGCGAGCTTGAGACATCAGTTTGTTTCACCGATCAGTAGCCCTCGCTCTGTTGAGACGGGCAGTCTATGTCACTTTGCTCCGCGCCCAGCCGCCCTTATTATCTATACTTATAATAAATCTGTAGAGAGGTCAATTCTGTACATGAAATATATTTACAAAATAACTATCGGGGGGTGATTAGTGATCGATACTGATGCCAAAAATGCAATCAGTAAAATTTTTGTCTGTCTGTCTGTCTGTCTGTCTGTCTGTCTGTATGTTATTTATAGAAAAAAAAACTACTCGACGGATTTTAACGAAACTTGGTACAATTATTCTACATACTCCTGAGCAGGTAATAGAATACTTTTCATCACTCTACCATTAATAGGAGCAGAGCAGTGAAAGGAAATGTTGGGAAAACGGGAGAAGTTACTTGGTTTTTTTAGCTTCCGTCGCGTGTGCAGCCTTAATGGTTAAAGCTACATAGAAATCATGTATAACGGAAATATTCCACATAAAATTATATAAAAAATATCCCAAGACAGCATATGTCTATCTTTTATAGTTGACTCACAATAACACGTGTAACTCCCGATAGCTTAGCAGTTCGGAGAATAAATGTGAATGTAAGTTTGTTTGTTGCGCTTTCACGCGACAACTACTGAACGGATTTGGATGAAATTTTGCACACAGATAGTTTATAACCTGGATTAAAACATAGGATACTTTTTATCCCGGCAGTAAGATTCCATGGGACAATAATCAAACTTCACGCGGGCGAAGCCGCTGGCAGAAGCTAGTTTTCATAATATTACTAATTTTTTGTTGAGTAACATGGCTAACATGAAAAATACAGTAACAAAACGGAAGAAGCGAGAAGTAAAGCAGTTGAACACTCAATTTATGGCTGATTGCCGTAGTCGAAAGTACTTATGTATTTTTTACGTGCCTAAGCGCATAGTAAACTCAAAATAAACGGATGATTGATTTGATCGTGCATTGTTTTTGTGTGAAATTATGATAATTACATACAACGTTGGATGCAAGTCGCCGTTGACCGGTCAATGTGACGACACTTGGGGGAGGCCTATGTCCAGCAGTGGACGTCTTTCGGCTGATACAACCCGTACGAATTAACCGTTATGTAGGTATATTATTTATTATAAATTAATAAAATATGGTAGTTATTATTTAAAGGGATTTGTTTTATTACTTGTAGATACGTTACGCACGCGGTACGTTATGTGTTATTATTACGTGAAAGTAGTGGGTGGGAGTAGGTAGTAGGTAGGTAGAAGGTAGATAGTAGATAGGTAGAAGGTAGGTAGTAGATAGGTAGTAGGTAGGTCGGGTCAACTAGTAAAGATTTAAAATAGACTAGGGCCCTAAAATGGCCGCTTTAGCAGAATCATAATATGAATCACGTTAAAAAATATAAAAAGTAATGTGATTCCGAACACTCGCTTGTTTCAGGTATTAGTTCCCAGAAAATAATGCAAATCGAGTGATCGAGTTTGTTGATGGTTCTGTCGGGAGTACCATCGAGGTCGAAAAGAATTTGAATAATGACCAAAATGTTTCACTGGAGAAGTACGTTTATCTTTAACTTTATCTTTAACTTTATCTTTAACTTTATCTTTAACTTTCTGACTACAGAATCAAATGCTAACTAATGTCGAAAAGTAGATTACCAAAATGGCGTAACAAACGTCAAGATACCCCGGTTTGCCGAAAAAAAATTACCACCTATTTAAGAAGTCGCTTCCAACCATTGTATCCTATTAATCATGCATTCCGATGTCTACAATTCCGATATCTTATATTAAGAAAACTAAGATGAAATAGAATACAAACATGGGAATGCATTGAAGGTGTTAAATTTACTAAAAAAAAATAAGAATAGATAGTGTTTTCATCTATCTATGTTGCATATACTCAGCTCAATGACTTCAAGTACGCGAGTTCGGTCCCGCGCGTCGCGTATCGTGGCGCCGCCCGTGTTTGATAAACGCACTAATGCGGGTGTGGCAAGACGCGCGGGGGAAATCAGAATTTTTCCTGGCGTTAGGCCCGCTCTTAATACCAATTACTTACTCGAAATTTATTGATTACTAAGAATATTTTACTCATAACTAGAAACGGTCTCTGTTGTCGAACATTCTCTTTTTAATGCTAACAATAAAGAGTAGTACCAGCAACAATAAAAAATGTTGACATTACAATATTACTGCACACTAAACAGAACATTATTTACTTGTAACGAAAAACTGTTCTGTCCCATATTACCAATATTAATATGTAAGTACAATATTACCAGATTGTATAGTAGATAAGATTCTGGTGTAGGAAAATAGATTTCAGCTATGCTTAACGGTTTTTTTTATAACAACCAGTCATATTTTTGCTAAGTAATACTAGAATATTTTAGTACACGAAAAAGTGCGGCCCTGCGCGCATCGCCACTCCGCAACCGCAAGTTGATTTTCATTCACCGAGCCGACTTCGTAGCCAATTAATTTTAACATTACTGTGAACAATGGACGAAGACATCAAGCAATTGCTGCAGTCGTGGGATTTGGAGGTGTATGTAGCTAGTTTCGCCGGTTACTCGGTAAATATTTATTTATCTACTCGTATTACAGTGAATGGTGATTTACTTTATGTGTTTATATCAAAACATGGTTTAACGGCGATTTATATCGATAAGTAGGTTAGGTTGACCTACCTACCTCACATCGACCGCATCCGCACTTGTCGCAGTTAATATTTGTTACATTTATAATTCAAGTAACTGCTGTTTTATTGATAATCCAGCTGTTAGTTTTCCGAATGCTCAAAATAAAAATAAGTTACGATGCCAGTAATAAGTATGTTGTGTATTTTTCTATGGCCATTGGCCACCATTTTAGTGACCCTCGAATGTCCTCGAAGTATGTGCTCAATCTTTTATGTGCTGAAATAGGTACCTATACTGTTATTAGGTTATATTAAACATTTTTCTTTTTCAGAAAATAAAGTAACTTCGGGAACATTGGGATTCCTCGACCCAGAACTTATATATGAATTAATTACGCCTGTTGGCGATAGGGCGCGTTTTATAAAAAATTGGCACAATGGAATGACTTATCCAATTGTTTACAGGTACGTGGTAAGATAGTATACTTTTATTTTCATTACCGATTCGTCTACAGCTCACGGAGCCACTTGTGTATTTTTATTTAACAGTTCTTTTTCTATTACAGGAAGAAAGATGTAGCACTAGTGGTGTAGATCATAAGTTGTCCGAAATCGAAGATATAACTAATATTATAAAACCAGAAGCTCCTACAATTAATAAAGAAGTATTATATGCCAAAGTGCGGCCGATAATTGTTAAGTATATTTTAAAATAAAACGAATTAAAAAAAAAGTTTGTTTTTATTCTTTGTAATAACTCAGGATTCTGATTTTTCTGTCTATGTTTCAGGACACCACACCTCTATACCACATACATCATTATTGCGGACTAAACCAATATACTGCCGAGTCAAACAGAATAATGTTAAACACCTTAGGTAGGTAAGTCTTCGCCTTCGTTGCGGCGAAGACTCACCTAAGATGTTGAACCTAATTCTGTTTATGGGGATTACACCACCGAAACTAGCGCCACCCGTTATTTTATTTCGGTATTACTTCGGCAAGAAAATACTTACCGAAGTACTGAATTCGATTTTTACAATTTGAACTGATTTAGGAGTAAATGAATAAAATGTCGGGTGGCGCTAGTTTCGGTGGTGTAATCCCCTTCACTCGACAATATATTATGTTTCAGTCCGCAACAATGATTAATTACACTAAAATATAACACCTGTCAAACTCTACAATGTGCATAATAAACAGAACATACTGTTTATTTCATGCCACAGTAATTCTTTTTACCAGAAACAAAAATTCTGTGTCCTCTATACCGCATATAGTAAATAGAAATTATTGATCATTTGAGTCAGCAATAATGAAATTTAACACTATAAAAAAATCGTATCCTCTATACTGCTTAAAGTAAACAGAAATTATTGATCGTTTCAGAACGCAATAATGATATTTAACACAAATATATAAACCGATAAACTCTACAATATGAATAGTAAACATAACATACTCTATTTACTCTATAATACTGCATATAGTAAACAGAAATAGTTGATTATTTCAGTCCGCTAAAATGATAATTAAAACTAATAAAAATCTGGTGTTCTTAATACTACACATAGTAAACAGAGATTATTGGGCGTTTCGACACTACTGAAATATCTGATAAACTCTACACTGTCCTCTAATGATGGCTACAAGTAGGTTTTGCCTACTAAACAAAATTTGTTTTCTACGTTACTAGGTAAGTGGGTAATAGGAACGAGAAATTATGTTGTAAAGAAGTAGAATTTTCTAGTAATGTGTAAACAAGTTATAGTTGTCACATATAATACAATAAAATCAAGTCAAATTTACAATATTCTGTTAAAGGAAACTAGATTTTTTTCTCCGTGCAGCAGGTGCGAACTAATGCATAACCTTTTTTTAGTTCAATGTACAATAGATAATTCAATCGTTTTGTAACTTCCGGTAACAATTAACAGTTGGTTCCAGTGCGGGTTGTTGGAGTCATGTTTTTGTCCTTTTGGTACAACGGCAAACTAGTCTTCTCGCGGATATTTTCCTTCGCAATTTTAAGGGTAGTCTCACAAAGTATCGCCCCAGCCTGGATTCGAACGTACAAACCTCCGTACATAAGTCAAGGTTGTCACCGTTGAGCCACCACAGCTCATAGACATAAAATAATATTAACAAGAACTTAAAAAAATCAAATCAAATCAGTTTTTATTTGTTAACACAGGTACTATGTTATGCCAGTAACAGGCTTTCAAATATGGAGAGCATCTAGCTCAACACACACACACAGCGCATTATACAGGGTTATTTTTTGTTTATACTAAACCCGAAAAGGGGTCATTGTACTCATCATTTTGAACAACTTTTTCTATGGGACGAACCCTGAAATCGCGAAAAAAAAATCAGCTGTTCCCTACATTTATGTTCGCATAACTCGTCAAAATGTAGGGAACAGCTGATTTTTTTTTCGCGATTTCAGGGTTCGTCCCATAGAAAAAGTTGTTCAAAATGATGAGTACAATGACCCCTTTTCGGGTTTAGTATAAACAAAAAATAAGGTTGTATATTATTTTGCATCCTATCACTATATTTTCTTAGTTGTTCAAATGTTCTTATTTTATCTAAAGGTTGACGGGTATAGACGGCCTTGTGGCATTAAGTCCGCCTATGTACGGTCGAACAAGCTATTTGGTTTACAGTTTAACGAACAAATTTCATTGTAAAGTGTAAACCAAATAGCTTGTTCGACCGTACCACTATTGTACATGAACTGTAAATAAATCAATTTTATTCAGTCAACGTACACTGTACAAAATGTACAGACGAGAGGGCAGCACGGTACACCGCAACAATAAATCTTAATAAATATTAAAATCACGTGTCACTATGTTTGTACACGGTAATACTACGTAACAAGCGAACCGATTTCAATGTTTTTTTTAATGGGCGCCGGGAGCAAGATGCAAGGGAGTGCGCTTGCACCCCACTATCGGGAAAGAATGCAAAGAAAAGTTTTTGATTCAGACAAATCTATCCGAGGCAGAAAGCAAAAATTGCTTATTTCGCTTGCTCGAACTTTATTCTCGTTTCAGTTTGTAATTAACAAAAATAACCTAATTTATTCGAGCGTATCCTAAAATATTCGAGTTCGCTTCGCTCACTCGGTCTTTTTTTGTCCTTTGCGAGCATAAGCTTTTCTTTATTAAAAGGCTGAATATAATTATAATACTAAGGTTTTTCTGTATAAATTGAAATTACTCCTCGTACAAATTGACAAACAAAAATAACGTACCGAGTTAGAGTGCAAAAAATTTCAAGCTATTGTTACATCGGACCTACTAGAACATTCGAGAAAGCCAGTGATTACAGTGTGTGTACGTTAGAAGTTCGAGAGCATTCTATTATTATTAGTTTTAAAGTTAGGTAGGTACAAACTCGCGACCTATTTATACAAAGACATTAGAATTTCGACCGTACGCCTAGGGCATACGGTTCATATTTGTTTGTACAAGTAGCTAGTAATAATAATTGCCTACCTACCTAGTACCTATCTACCTGCTATTTTTTTGTTAGTGTTTTTTTTATGACCCTCTAGAATGTTCGTGGTTATTCTGGTGTGTCTGTTGGCGAGTATAAATAGAGCGCTCAGGGCCGCGACAGTCAGTCTTGTTTTAGCTACACAACGAAGCGAATCGAAGTGAACTTAAAGTGCGATATCTAAGCGAATAGTGAATAGTAGTGTATTCTAGTGTACTTGTGATTAAGTTTAAGTTGTTTTGTGATTAATAAAGTTATTGTGTTGTTTAATCGGTAGTAATTAATTTATCTCATACCCAGCTCGTAACACTATTTTCGTCGAACTGAAGATACACCGCCCTGGAAATAATCCAATAAGGTACTGGAGCCCATAAGGTTGTCCCAAGTCTCAGTTGACACTTCCCGTGACCCAAGGGCTGGCCTTTACCTTGGCCAGAGGTTGGACGTTGCCATACAACGTGGCAAACCCGCCAGTCTCTTGGGGATAGCGACAGGGCTTAATATGATGTGTTAATTTGAATTACCTGATCTTACTTTCCTTGGCTTACAGGGAATTATAATTGGGCTTAAATGTATTCTAATAAAAAAAGTATTTTAAAATACTGAACTAGAAAAGACCTGAATTGAGAAAGCCTATAATAAAACAAAATATTAGTGTTATAATAAATAAATATAATATAGGTATGTTACCTTTAAATAAACATACATTTAATATAACAAATAAAAACGTAAGTACTAGTATTTAAAATATATAAATACATATAAAGCTGGTTCAATATAATATTTATTATGCGGATCACAAGATCTTTGTCATCACATAAACCAATAGAATTCCAAAAATAACATTTTATTGTTTTTCAATGTTAAAAACCGATCATGTCATACATATTAACCGACTAAAACGAAACACTACTACAATTGTCTATCTAAACATAAATGAAAAAAAAGTAAGTACCTATATTAAAAAAAAGAACAATATACCGGCATTGTTTTTTTTTTTTTCTTTTTTTAGAAGATGTTTAAATAATTCTACTAAAGAAGCGCAGTGACTGTGACATAGGCCATCACAGCTAGGCTGGCTGTAACAATATACGCCTTGGTTTATCATCTTATAGTGTAAACCGACCCTCGGCTTCGGGCATCTTCGGTTTCAGACAAATTGGGTCGAAGTTTTGGCCTAAGACACGAACTCTAATTAATGAGACTCTACTAATGATAAATGATAAATGATCTTTATTTTGTAAGTAGGTTTTCACAAACACTTTTACACGTCAATTTTTTTTTAAACTAGATGGGGCCGGTGTTTCGTACCTGACTACTCTGAGAAGAAACAGCCGAAACAAACTCAGAGGTCATAGTCTCTTTTGAAGTCCAGACATAATCTTGCTCAATTCACATGAGGATCATGTAGATATTAGTGTCTGAGATGGTCTTTTGAAGGAAGAACCATACAGATTTGAGTAAACCTGCCCAGTCAGTGCAAGCATTTGTCAGTTATCGTGTAGCTCGACTTACAACACAAGGAGCTAAACGAAACGACGAACAATACCAAAGAAAGGACATTTGGGTAGGTCGCTTATAGAACTCAAACTGCCAGACGGTTGAGGGGTAAAAAAAATAAATAAAATAAAAATGTAACCCACATGCTCCTCACATTCACAAAAACGCAAAAAATAAAATAAAATTAATAATAATTTACATAATGAATGAGAGTGCGATGAAACACGGGACAGGGTTCAGATTTCGAAGTGTTATTATTATTGTTGACAACATGCAAGGCAATCATTTCTCTAAATTTTTTCTATAAACAATTTAGATTATTTATTTTATTTTTGGTAGAGGATGGACCTCTACCTATGTAGTGGTCCATCCTTTGAAAGAGTGCTTTATCGTGTTGAATTTATCCCATTGAATTTATAAATGTTCTTTGGATTTCATGGTTTTACTTTCATTTAATTTATCATGTTTGTTAGAGAGATTTGATACACATGATTGCCCCTATGGATTGATGTAAAAAAAAGTACAGGGTGTTTATTTTTCGAACTTTAGTTCGGTTAGGTTCGATTCCCGCGATTGGCAAGCGAATTTTCAAAAACCTGAGAATGCAATTTGTTTCTTATTAAAAATAAAGGAATGTTTCTTTTGAGTAAAATTTGCCGTCTCCGGTATTTAAAGTACTTTCGCTCCAGGTGTCATTGTGAAATTCCAACCTGTATAGTCAATATGGACCTTCAATTTACAAGAAAAAAAAACAATAAACACTTCTACAAAGCAAAGTATTTGCTTATAAGGCATTAACGCGACGCAAGATACTACAAAATAAATGGACGATGACATTTATTTATTTATTTCAAATCTTCCTTAAAACTATCATTACCTACAGGTAAACCTAATGCGATAGCGCGGTCTCAAAATTAACTTACACATTGCCTAAAATACAAATGTATTCATAATACGTAATACCGTTCGAAGTCTATGCAATGTTTTATTAACATTATTATAACACAAAGACACTCTGCTATATGGAAATGGACGTTAAATATTATTTAAAATAATGACAAGTTAGGACTCACCTCATGGTCTGGTCCTGGTTTCGATGCCAACCTGGCTTCTGTCAGCTGATTCTTCAAAGCCCTACAGAAGAACAAAGATGTATAAATGTCATATATTATTACAGTGAAACCTGGATAACTGTGACATTCAAGGGACCTGCAAATTGGTTTCACTTAAAGAGGTATTCTACTTACCCAGTGTCTCAGATATCCAGGCATAAATATCAGGACCTCAGCATGAGTTCCAGCTATGGAAGTTTCTAACTTATCCAGGTCCCACTTAACCAAGTTTCACTGTATTTCAAAATATAGTTTTCATTTCACCATGTCAGTAGCGCCATCTAGTAACGCTGATGAGTACTTATCTTACATTCTAATTGTACAATTTCTAATCAGAGAACGAATTTTAGATTTTATCATCGAAGCAACCTGCTAGGCATTCCAATGAAGCTTTAATTATTTGAGAGTAGCTTCAGGATCCGATGCTGTTACTACACTAAGTACTGTTGTATTTGTAAAATTAGCTGCGTCTGCGCAGTTCTAAGCAGATCCGACAGTAGCCTCTCGGATAATAAGCTCTTTATCACGCCTGTACTCCCGAAAGGTAAGTCAGAAGTACACATCGTATTAGGGGGCAATCCTATTTCTATCAACCAGACACGAGTTCGAACTAAGGGGTACTACTGCGGGCCTGTGGACGGTGAGCTATGGGCTAGCTAGCCGTCCGTCCGTCTAACAACGACAGGCCGTGTCGACGGCGTGTTCGTGTTCCACGCGAGCCTCAAAGTGATGTCAGCATAAGGGGAGGGACCCGCAAGGGCCGAAGCCTGCCGGGGTTGCGGGACTGTTCGAAAGAGATACCGCGGCCCCGGAACATAAAGGGCGAGGGAGGAACATGGATGGGTTTTATTTAGTAAAAGTCTGACACTCCCTCCCGCACCGCCCAGAGTGGGAGAAGTTATTTGATGATTTCCCATCCTAAAAAAAAAGGGTACTCTGAGAATTTCCTGATGGAATAACCTCACACATTTAGCCAGACTAGGGAATCGTACCCCATGCTTAATAATTATACTACATACATTATACTTACCTACTCTTTTTGAATTTTTTAAGAAATAATTAAAAATGTTAAAAATATTTATGCGAAAATGAATCATCCTCATCTGCATCGCCTTTTCCTTTTCCTTTAACTAAATTGGGGTCGGCTTCCAGTCTAACCAGATGCTGCTGAATACCAGTACTTTACATGGAGCGACCGCCTATCTGACTTCCACAACCCAGTTAGTACTGGCTAATACGAGACCACTTGGTAAGACTGGTTGTCAGACTTTTTGGGCCCAGTTAACACTGATGAAAATGAATAAAGGACATAATAATACTTAGTACTTACATGTAAAGCTCCTCAGCCTTGCTAGCCTGCTTCTCCCGACGCCGCAACAAGTCAGCACAGTGTTGCAGAGTGGCGATGGTGGCGCCACACGTCGCCCGGAACGACGCACTGGTTGCCCGAACCTCACCTACATGTAGGCTCAGGTCGTTTCCTGGTAAATAGATTATAATAATCACTACATTTTATAAAACAAAGTCCTCCGACGCGTCTGTCCGTCAGTTCGCGATAAACACAAAAACTACTGCACCAATTTTCATGCTGTTTATACCAGTTGGTAGGGTGGTTCTCGAGGAAGGTTTTAATATACAATTTGTACGCAGGCGAAGCTGCGGGCATCAGCTAGTTATTATTAAACATATTATAGATAAAGGACAAACTAAGAGGTTCTTACTAATTAATTCTGTCCATTCAAAAGTAGTGAGTAATGGGTTCAGGGAGTCGAAAATGGCGGCTTTAGCAGAATCATAATATGAAGAACCCGTTAAAAATTTAAAAATCTTAAAATGGACTTTATAGTCATAACCATAAAGTCCATTTTATTTATTTTTAGGCCCGCAGTTCCTCGTTCCGGTAGTGTTATTTAATTTGTCAGTAGCAGCCCAAACTCTTGAGTTTGTTGATGGCAATGGCGCTCTCCTCTATTACATGGCGAACTTAAACAAAATTGGCGGAATGTTGGTATACTATAGTTAAATGCCTAGCTCTCCAGGAAAACAAGTATGATAATATGAAATCATAAAACCACAGTTTAGACGGTCGCGGGAATACCGGTCATATATCTAAACTGGAACTAACCGAGTCTTCCAAGCCCGGGAATTCCCTTAATAGTCACGTAGTGCATATTAGGGTCAATCGTCTATGACTTAGGCGGGTTAAACAGATTACTCATTAATCCAAGAGTCCTCATTACTGTATTGGAGTATTGTATTTAAATAAAGACCTTCTAATATGACAAAGAATGATACTTAGTCGCTTAAGATATTACGTAAGCATTTATCTTATAATTTACCAGACATTGGTGTCGATTCTGTTGTGCACAAACTAAACTTAATTTAGGCTATTGCTATCTTTTTCTCTCTAATAGAACGAGAAAGAAACGGACGTAATTTAGAGCTGTCAAATTTAATTGGAACTAATATTTCCATACAAATGAAGGATGCACGTAAATACATGTCGACTAAAAACACGGTGAAGCGCAAGGCATAAACTGGTTTGACATCTGTAACTTAGTTCATAGCTATAGCCGTCCTTTTCTCCAACTGCGTTCTAATAAAAGATAGTAATAGTCTAAATTAAGTTTAGTTTGTGCACAAGAGAATCGACACCATGGTGTTACATTTCTATGATCAAGAATTTCGTAACAAAAGACTGTTTTTTTAGGCTGCCATCCATTGGAGCCGAAAGGCACTAAATTGACAATACAAACACTACAAAAAACCTAAATTTAAATTTCCGTACTAATAGAAGGTGAGCACGATGAAGTGACTTGAAAATTCATATCCTGGAGGGGTTAACTGGTATGAACTTTGTACAGAAGTACGTCATATGCCCTGGCTGGAGCCCTTACACTCAAGGTACCCACAGGATAGTCCCAAACGACAACCACTCAAGTTTGAACTGCGAGATGCAGTTCCGAAAAAAAAAAGTACGTCATATTTGCCGATGGAACTTTATGACCTTAGACTCAGTTAATCAAGTCTCTACCACCCTGACAACCAATTAACCATCAGACATAATAATCTAATTTTAAAGCAATTCATACAATCTCAAAAATTAACAGCCTTGTGCAAAGCAATTGAATATGATGTCACCATATGTAGCTGCTCATTTAATTCACACATTTAGGAGCAATAAAAACAAAGTGCCCCCGGATTTTGTAATACCTATCATCTATATTAATATTATAAAGAGGTTATATTTTGATTGACAGTTTGTATTTAGGGGATAATCTGCGGAATTACTTATCCGATTTCAAAAACCCTTTCACTAACGGAAAACTACATTATGTTCGAGTGTTATTTAGCTACATTTCAAATAATCCCGTGAGTTAATTTCCGTAAATAATGGAAGGACACAAGACACGAGAAAAATATCCATAGTTTCTTGCCCTTTTTTTCGGATGGGAAATCATCAAATGACTTCTCCCACTCTGGGCGGAGCAGGAGGGGGGAGTGTCAGACTTTTACTGACTTTTTTTTACTTTTTTCTGACTAAAACCCGAAGCTAAAACCCGAACAGTCCCACAGCCCCGGATAGTTTCTTGCCGACATAAAATTCTTTAAAATAATAAAGTCATAGAAATGTATGTTTTAAAATGGGCTTCAACTTTCTGATTAACTGATTAGCCTTTTGACAATTCAAATTGCCAGTAAATGGTTTATTTAATACTTTAACGAACTGAAATTGCGTGATAAACTGATAAGAGATAATAATAAACGGGCAGGAAATGTTTTGAAATTTTATTATTTCTAATCAGCTGTATGGCTGGTCGGATCGATTACGGAAATATGTTTTTTGACGTTAATCATAAATTAGGTAATAGCCTGATGTAATAAACGTCACATCCCATACTTAAATAATAAATTTGCAAAAAAAATGAGGATTTTGGTTTGGAGCATTATAACCTGCTAAAATATACTAAAACATAAATATCAGAGAGTCAGTGGTTGATCTACGTTTTTGCCTATCCTGGGACTATTAAAGTAGCTGAATGCAAAATAGCAATCATATACAATAAAGGACTTTATCAAATAGACTAGAAAATACAGACGTTTTCCAAGCCCAACCTTGGACTATTAGATAAACGTTTATGTGTAATGAAACTTATATTGCAATAAGACCACAGAAAACCAATTCCCATACTTACTGAACATAACAAAACAAATATCAACGTACCATCAGCAAGTTTGACAGCATCGATGGCTTCTGACGCATCATCATTGATTTGAGGGTAAGCTGCGACGCACTTGTCAAAGTACTGCTGTAACTGCACTGCCTGCTTCGATAGCAGCTCGTTGTATGTGTCCAGCTCCGCGATCTTCTCTTGCAGGCGTCGGGATGTGCGACCTGGGGGGGAAACATGAGATAGCTGATAGATAAACACGCACGGTTGGCGCGGTTAACATGCAACGGGTTCGATCCCGCATGGAACTAATATTTGTATGGACTATAATAGTTAGCTGGTCCGAGTCTGGCTGATTGTGTATGTGAGTTTAAATGTTAATAATCGCACACACGATACAAGAGTAATTCACGGAGTTTTTTAGAATGTATGGGGATTAAAAAGACCATTTTTGTGTAGATGCAACGGTTAAGGTAGCTCCCCTTACTACCCCGTTTACCGTTTCAACCCTGTATTTAATAAAATTTGCAAGCCAACACGACTCCTATAACTAGAATTTACATAACTAATTGCTCCATGATTTGAATAATTCTTTAATACATATGTAAGTTCAAATGTCAAACTCAAACTCAACTCAAATCATTTATTTCAATTAGACCATTACGGCACTTTTGAATGTCAACAATACAAAACTAAATCAAAGCTACAGTCACAGTCACAAGGCATAATAACTTGAGAAAGTACTGTAGTTGCAAAGTATGTATTTTTTTTTCCGCATATGATACTAACACTATAGGTATAACCAATCTAAATTAACAATGGGAAGCGTAGGTGAATATATCTTCAGGAAAAAAGCCGCTTGGGCTTAGCTGGAATTGTGCCGGAAATATTTTTAACTCAACGAGGTAAATTAAAATGGGCCCAAATTCACTAAGGTCCAGGTTCACCAAGAAGATGACCGTCTGATTATCTAAAACAGACGGTTATCTTTTCGGTAAACATGGACCTAAATATATAAATAAAACTAGCGTACGTCACGCGGCTTCGCCCGCGTGGTTCCCGTTCCCGTGGGAGTCCGGGGATAAAATATTTGTGCCCTATGTTACGCGCTGATAATGTAGCTATCCATTGCAGATAGAATTTTTCAAATCGGTCCGTTCAGATAGAATTGCAGATAGAATTTTTCAAATCGGTCAGTAGTTTTGAAATTTATTCGTTACAACAAAAATACCAAGTCTTTCCTTTTTATAATATTAGTAAAGCCAGAAATATCCGGATATTTTAGTCTATTTCAGTAAAACCCCAACCGTGATCCCAATAACAATAATGTCACTTTCCTGTAACACGAAATAAATCTACTACTAATATTATAAAGAGGAAAGATTTGATTTTCGTTTGTTTGTAACGATTGAACTCAAAAACTACTCAACCGAATTAAATTCTTTCACCATTAGAGAGCTACATCATTACCGAGTAACACAGGCTTTAAATTATTTTGATTTCATGTAAATAAGCCGATCTATCACAACTTTCGAGGGCGAAAAGCAGAAGGGCGCTAGTGAATAAATTAAGGCAAAGTTTTTGATTTTCAGTGCTCCACTCACCCCGGAGAGTTCAATACTTATGTGCTGCTAAGCTTAGGTTAGTTGAAAACAGTCATAAAACCCGGCAAAATACAACCACATCTACGTCTAATATCATAATTCATAATTACTTATATTACTATCTCTAAGGCTGAGGCTACATTAGGAAGCGATTTGCGATGCGAAGAGCGAAACGAGAAAATCTTGGTATGGCTACATTACAACCGACATTTCGGCGTATTTTCTAATAAATTCGCTTCAATTTCGCTATGTTGGTGTAGCCGATGCCGTGATAACAGTAATGTTGTTGCGATCGTATAAAGAAATCAAATATCGCTAGATTCGCTAGTAATATTTGATGTACATTGTACAGTGTAGCCATATAAGTGAGCATTTATTTACTTGTTTTAATCGCTCATGTGTCGCAGGTCGCGTCGCGGCCTAATGTAGTCTCAGCATCAATGCTAAATAAATTACACGATACAGACACGCAACTCGACGCGGTACATTCATAATTATATGCGAATTGTGCCTTATCTTTGGATTATGAGGATAAAAAGAAATCTTCATCCATCCATATAATACCATAAAGCGCTAGTGTGAGGGATTAAATCTACATTCCGAAGAGGGTAGTATTCTGTCGCACTAAATAGACTCCCACATTATTTGAGATTATTTTTTCCAAGGTAGGGTTCAAGACTCGAACATTTTTCTTCTAACTTAGCTGTAAACAGCAACTTTGCTGTTGCATACAGGTACAGCCGTATTTACTTGTAAATTCATCATCATCATTTCAACCGAAAGACGTCCACTGCTGGACATAGGCCTCCCTTAAGTGTCGCCACATTGACCGGTCCTGTGCGACTCGCTTCCAGCGGATTCCTGCAACCTGCACCAGGTCATCGGTCCACCTAGTGGAAGGTCTTCCAACGCATCGTCTTTCAGTTCGCGGTGGCCACTCCCGAACTTTTCGGCCTCATCGGCCAACCGTTCTGCGAGCAATGTGCCCTGCCCACTGCCACTTAAGTTTGGCAATTCTTGGGGCCACGTCGGTGACCTTGGTTCTCTTGCGGATGTCTTCATTTCTGATTCGATCACGCAAGGAAACTCCGAGCATAGCCCTCTCCATTGTCCTTTGGGTGACTTTAAGCCTTTCGATAAGGCCAATTGTGAGCGACCACGTTTCGGTCCCGTATGTAATCTACTGCTACTGCATTTCAGAATTCTATCGCTCGTCGTCTTCGTGCACAAGACTTAATTAATTTAGTTGTTACTAGTATTACCATAACGTGCAATTACATTTAAGGTCGTCCATTGTTTTATATTGGAGTAGGACGATCATAGTTGACGGAGTACTCAAGAGTATATCGGCATTGGCTTACAATACACGTGATTTTGTAAAGTGGTACAGAATTGCGCCGTACCACGATAGGAGGCCACTTTAAATGATATGATCGTATGATAAACGTTAATGAAAGACAAATAAAAGATTTGACGGCGACATGTACCTATTTAATAAAATATGCATATGATATGGTGTCATAAAATTGGATGAATTCTCTGTACAAGAAAGAAGTTAGGATCAATAAAGGTCGAATTAGCTTGAGCAGCGGTGGCCCAGTGGCGGCGGCCTCGACTTACGAACAGTAAGTCATGGGTTCGAACCCAGGCAGGCGCATTACTTTGTGTAATTTATTTTATCGCCACTGTTGTCAAAAACGGTGAAGGAAAACGTCGTGAGAAACCTGGCATGTCCTAAAACAAAAAAAAATCGAAGACATGTGAGATCTACCAAACCACACCGGGCTCGCGTGGTGGATTATAGCCCATACGCAAAATACGCGCTTTGACGTGGAGTTGCGGACACCAGCTTGTTGTACAATAGAATAGCTTGAGTAGAGTCTGCACAAACGTGATGTGAATTATTGGTGGGTGTTAACTTACGAAAATACTAAAAATGTAATAAAAATAGTGTAAATCAACCCGCATTGGAGCCCAATTGTTGGATTACAGCCCACTTCTTTAACTTAGTAGCGGTAACATATATTGTGTTATGTAATAAAAATAAATAAATAATAACCATGTGAGCCAGTTGACTGCAATGAAGTAGCTGAGCCATGTCTTCGGAGACCACCACCATTGGAACTGCTGTCTGAACTGGTCCCGTACCCCGATTCTACCTGAGAATTGAATTAACATAGGTATTACTATCACAAACAACAACGAATTCTCAAATTGTTTACTTTAACTATTTAGTAACTCATTAACAAAATGATTATAAGAGACAATTATGTGGTAATTTAAACTATATTAGTATTGTAAAAACCTAATAACTTCATTTCAATTATGTGACCATGCCTTTATTTAAAAAATACTTTTGATGATTGAATTTTATTATATTACTGATAGCTGTGTGTGTAGTGTAAATGAAAATATGACTTCCTATTTGAATCAGATTTTTATAACAATTTCAAGGGTATTATTTTTATTCACGTAACGCAAATACTTTTTCTTAAATAAAAGTAGCCTAAGTTACTCCTTACAATATCAGCTATCTGCCGGAAAAAGGCCTTTCGAAATGGGTCCAGGCGTTTCGGAGATTACGCCTGAACAAACATACAGACAAAAATTAAAAACAAATGCTTTTTCGTTATTTGTACTGTAATACTTTCATATTCTTATGCATTCAGTAAAAACCTGTTATTTTCAAATAACAAACAGACACTTTTATTACACAACTAACCCACGCAACTTCGTCTGCGTCACATAAAAGAGAAAAAGCCCACGAAAGGAATAAATATTCCCCATTTTTGCAACAATTTTCATTTATGCTCTGCTCCTATTGGTTGTAGCGTGATGTTATATAGCCTATAACCTTCCTCGTCAGTGTGGTGCGAAACGTTCGGCAGTGCGCACGCGTTTGTGCCTTTCGTATCGTGTGACATATTTTTACGAATACCCACGTTATTCAAATTGTTAAAAATGGACGAGGATCCTAGTGGTGAAGAATTAAGCGATTCAGAGATTTTAGAGAAGTGTGAACAACAATTAAATGAGATGAGAAATACAGAGGTAAATCGGGAGATTGGAAATGGGATAAATGATGGTGAAATAAGATTAGCAGAGAAAAGAAAAGAACGAGAAGATGACCATAGTGATGATGATTTTATTACTGTAATCAGGAGAAAGCCCAAACGTTTAATAAGAAGTGATTCGGTGGATGTAAATAATGAAAATGAGAAACATAAGGGAGGTACTAGCATACCGGTAACAATAGCGGATCACGAAGTATGTGTCACCTCAATGGCGAACTTACCTAAACCAATAGCTATGGCCAAATTATTGCGTTCGGAAAATATTAAGGATATTCTTAAGATAAAATATAAAAGCGTATACAAGGTTCTTATTCAATTTCGGAGAAAAGACGATGCTATTAAATTGATTGAGTGTAAAAAGTTCAAGGACATGGGCTTACGATGTCAATTAGTGCAAGATATGTCAACATCGTATGGAATAGTGAAAGGCATTGACCTTGAGTTAAGTGACGAAGAGCTAATTAATATTTTAGAGGCGAATGTTGAAGTGTTATCTGTAAAAAGATTAAAACGTTTGCAATCGGAAGGAAACTGGATTGATTGTGAATCAGTAAGAGTGAGCTTCAAAAGTAACGTGCTACCACAATATATTTATGCGTATGGCTGCCGAATTAAAGTTGAACCGTACGTGTTCCCAGTAACGCAGTGTTCGGGTTGTTGGCAATTTGGCCATATAATTAAATATTGCCCAACTAAAAAGGTTTTGTGCCCGAAATGTGGAGGCAAGCACGAAAACTGTACCATACAGGACTTCAAATGTCTAAACTGCAGGGGAAATCACTTTGTCTTGGACAAAACTTGTCCCGTTTTTCTAAAAGAAAAAACTATTCGGATTATTATGAGCGAAAAACAAGTGACGTACCGAAGAGCGCTACAATTGTTTTTGGAAAAGAAGGAAGAATTAAAGACAGACGATTTGTCACAGCGAATTGATAACATCCAACCTACGGCCATAATTAACACTGGTAAAGAAAATTACAGAGATGTATTGACCAGAGCTGTGGTGCATCAACAACCGATATCGGATATGCAAGAGGATGAAGATGAAGAAGAAGAGGAAGAAGAAAATCAGGCAAATGTGGAAATAAAAGAAAATACTAAACGTCGAAAAAAAAAGACAAAAACGAAATTAAATCAAAAAGATCAAAAGAAAACTGATGTTTCGGAAGAGTCGAAAAGGAATGAAGATAGTGGCAGTGCACAGAAAGGGAAAGAAGGATCTAAACAAAGTTCGCAATGGTTCAATAACTTTGAATGGTTGAAGATATGGATAAAAATAAAAGGTCTGTATAAATCTGAACTTAAATTAGAAGAAAAAATACTATCCACGTTGAAAATTATTTGGGAGGAACTTAAGAAATTTCTGGTTAGTGTTATATTTGGAGAGAATGTCCTAGAATATTTAAACTGCCTCAGTAATGGATAGTACGCAAGAAGTTATAAAGTTAAACTTATTCCAATGGAATTCACAGAGTCTACGTCCTAAATTAGTATCTTTTTCAGATCTGCTAATACAAGAAAACATACATATTGCAATGATTAGTGAAACATGGTTTGATTGTGAGGTTAACGTCAATATCAATGGGTACAATGTATATAGGAATGATAGACACGATGGTTACGGTGGTGTTGCTATTCTAGTGCACAGGTCGATTCAGTCTCACCCAGTGTCATTTAATATTCATAATGTAGGTATCGAACTAATTTGTGTTAAATTATTAAATTGTAAAGACTTAGAATATATTATATCACTGTACTGTCCATCATCTGTTCAAACTCAGTCTTCTGATTGGGATGATATTTTTGGGCACTTTTCTAATAAAACTATAATAGCTGGGGACTTCAACGGCCATCACACTAATTGGTCGGTTAAATCGGACGTAAGAGGAACTCAAATAATGGACTCATGTTTGGAAAATGACTTTACTTTGCTCAACAACGGCACCGCGACTCGAGTTAAGTTGGTAAATGGTAATTTGCAACAGACGTCCCCGGATATATCATTTGTCTCCTCTGACGTTTCAATAAAATTTGATTGGCAGGTGTTTAATGAGAATCTGGGTAGTGATCACCTGATTATTAAAATGACAGCTAACTTATTTTGTAATGTAAATATTGTTAAAAAACGTAATTTTAAAAATGCAAACTGGAATGAATATCGTCAAACGATTTCTGAAAATATTGAAACGTTTCATGAAGGAACCTTTAATTATAATGTGCAACAAATGTACGACGCTTTTATAAACTATGTTGAATATGCAGCTAATAAACATATACCCTTTTTTAAATTTAGTTTAAAGCCAAACGAGAAATTTAAACAAAAAAATTACTGGTCCCCTAAATTGTCAGAAATAGTTGCACAGCGAAGGCTGGCCTTGTCAAATTTCCGTAAAAACCCCACCCCAGATAATTTAAATAAACTAGAATCCAAGACTTTAGAATCTCAAACATTAATTAAGAAAGCTAGATATAATGGTTGGCAAAAATTTTGTGACTCTATAGACGAAACTACGTCGACGCAGGAAATGTGGCGCCGTATGAAGTGGATGAAAGGCTTTAAACAACAAAAATGGTGCCCTCCCATTGACACACAAGTTGAACTCTTACGTTCTCTGACTCCAGACTATGTTTCTAATTTGACTCCAAGCTTTAAGTCTCGAAATGAAATTTTAGAATCCGAATTTACACGTCAAGAACTTGAAAATTGCCTCAAAAAAAAGGATTCGGCTCCGGGGCAAGATGCTATTTCTTATTCAATGTTGTATAATTTACCGGATTCGGGAAAGTTTCTTTTACTTAAGATATACAATTATATATTTAAATTCGGTATTGTGCCTCACCAATGGCGAAATATTCAAATTATTCCCATACCCAAGATTGCAAATAATGTTAATAATGAAATCAAACTAAGACCTATTTCGCTGATATCGTGTGTGTGTAAACTCTTTCATCTTATGATTTGTAAACGGTTAGAATGGTTTGTCGAAAAAAACAAGCTCCTGTCTCCATACACAGTAGGATTTCGAAAGGCACAGTCATGTTTGGACGCACTATCCCGACTAGTCTCCTACGTTCAAGTTGGATTTACGAAAAACATCCCTACAGTTGCATGCTTTTTGGATATTGAAAATGCGTATAATAATGTGTCAATAGAATCTGTTACAAAAGTACTAGATGAAATTAAAGTTGGGTCTCGAATTTGCACATATCTATGGTCGTTTATGAATGAGAGGCAATTGAAAATTAAATCGTTCAATAGTGAAGCTTTAGAAACAAGATGGACTAACAGAGGATTGGCACAAGGCGATCCATTATCGCCATTATTATTTAATTTAGTTACACATCAAATCTGTCGTCAAATAAAAACCGTTATGGTATCGCAATACGCAGATGACTTTGTAATTTATTTTAGTGAGAAGCAAATAAACAAATGTGAGCGATATTTACAGGATACCTTAGACTGTATAATCACATTACTGGGTGAGATTGGATTGACTTTATCACCAACGAAATCTAATTATTGTATATTTAGTAGGGGCCGCAGGCGAATATTACCATCATTAAAAGTGTATGGTCAGCCATTAAAAGTAGTGGATTGTGTCAAATACTTAGGACTTTGGTTGGATAGAAGTTTACACTGGCGGAAACATATCAATGAAATTGTTAGTAAAGGTGGAAAATACCTTAATCTATTAAAAGTTCTCGCAGGCTCTTCTTGGGGGGTGCATACAAAACATATTCGTAGAATATATATATCTCTAGTAAGAAGTCGATTTGATTATGCCTGTTACCTGTACGATTCTAGTGCAAAAACACATACAAGTAAACTAGATAAATTACAGAACCAAGCACTCAGAATAGTGGGAGGTTTTATAAGAACCACACCAATCCATGTGATGGAAAGTGAACTGCATCTACCACCATTATTTTTGAGGAGACAATATCTCGCATTTAAGATGATTTTAAAATCATTGTCGTGGTCTCATAATATAACTACAGACACCATCTCAGAATTAGACTCCCTAACTAGTAATAGTTATTGGGCAAACAAAAGAAAACCCCTACTGGCTACTTCCTTTAAAGAATCAGGACAGCTGCAAATTAATAGCTCGGATAGTCTTAAAATGTTCTCTCTGGACATTTGGGTATCAGCCTTACAAATTGAAAAGTTTATCAAAAGTGATTTAGAATGTGTAACGCTTCCAAAAACATGTTATAATAACAATGCCTTAGTTCATGAAGTGGTATCGGAATTGGCTTCCAAATATAGTGATTGGGGTAAAATCTTCACAGATGGATCAAAGACTAAAGATGGGGGTGGAGCTGCTTTTTTCTTTCAAGGCACTGGCCATAAAGCTATGTATAAAACTAATACAAATATATGTATAATGTCTCTGGAGCTCATTGCAATATACCAAGCGTTGTCTTATTTACATAATCAAAATGTAAATAAAGTAGTTATATTTACAGATAGTAAAAGTGCTTTACAACATCTGGCTCGATGCGCCTCTGGTTGCAGAGGGGCATCGATAGCCTATGAGATTCTAAAACTAATTCATTACCACAACAAAGATGACATTAGGATTATCTTGCAATGGGTTCCAGCACACATAGGCTTACGGGGCAACGAAGAGGCTGACCGACTGTCGAAAATGGCTGTTGAGACGGGCAATGTTACCTCGTATATGTCCGATTACTGGGAATATTTCTCCAGGTTCAAGTATGTATGTTTTGAGAAATGGAAAAAACACTTTAATGAATTATCCAAACAAAAAGGCATTTGGTATAAAGTGATTCAAAATGAACCACCTCGTGAGCCATGGTTTGATGATACATCGTTAACTAGGGGTTATGTAAAATTAGCGTTAAGGCTCCGTTCTGGTCACTTTCCATCAGCAAAATTTGCTTTCTTAATGCGTAAGGCTGCATCGCCTAATTGCGAAAGATGTGACAAAATTGAAGATGTGCAACATTTGTTGATGGAATGTGCTAAGAATAAACATGAAAGGGAATCTTTGGCTAGGGAGTTCAAATTGAACATGTGGGATGTTGGACTTATCCAAAACATATTAACATACCCTAAATCAGAAAGGACTAAACGCATAATTTGTGGCTTAATTCAGAGGCCTAAGCAATAATTCCCTTTCCTACGAGTATGTCATAAGTTATAATGATAGTAGTAATAATTATGATAGTGATATTTGTATAGTGTGTAACTAGAGTATAAGGTACAATGGGGTTGACGTATCCGTGTGGGTAAAAACCCCTAATTAATAAAGAATAAAAAAAAAAAAAAAAAAAAAACCTTCCTCGTCTAAATGGACTATCCAACACGAAAAGATTTTTACAATTTCAATCAGTAGTTTCCGAGATTAGGGTGTTCGGTTCAAACAAACTAACAAACCAACTCTTCAGCTTTATAATGTTAAGATAAGTAAATTAGTATAGATTTCATTTATTCGTATACATATTACATACCAATAGAAAAAATCAATAGAATTATAGGAATGCTAATTTAGTAATAATCTACACTTCTACACTAATATTATAAAGAGGAAAACTTTGTTTGTTTGGTTGTAATGAATAAACTCAAAAACTACTGTGCCGATTTAAAAAATTCTTTCACCATTGGAAAGCTACATTCACCCTGAGTAACATAGGCTATATTTTATCCCCGCGTGACGTCCGCTAGTTGTTTATAAAAAGCAGATTCTTCTCATAATAACATTTATCATAATAGCAGCAAGGTTGAATAACAGTAGAGTAAGCAGCCCTGAAAAGTAAACAATTCAAGCATTGTCACTCAGACATTCAAGCAAATCCATTTTATAATAATAGTATGAAGCCGAAGGATTTGTTTGGTTGAATTCTGTAATCTCAGAAACTATTGGTTGCAAATGAAAGATCTTTTTGTATTATACAGTCCATTTATCGGGGAAGGTTATAGGCTAAATAACATCGCTTTACGATTAATAGGAGTCGAGCATGAATGAAAAATGCTCTAAAAACATGTAAAAATTATTCCTTTTGTGAGGTTTTTTTTTCTCTTATGTGACACAGACGAAGTTGCGTGGGTCAGCTAGTGTGACATTTATAACTAACTGGAATACATTATTCGAAGATAGCATTGGGTGCTTTCGCCTTAACAATTGTGTACAGAAAAACCGTTTCCTTTGACGACCCAAATAGCGAAGCGGTAGTGAGGCTTTACGTTCTTAGGGTCCCGGGTTCGAATCCCGGTAGGAGCAAATGTTTGTGTGATGAGCATGGACATTTGTTTCCGAGTCATGGATGTTAATCTTAATATATATAAATCTCGTGTCACAATGTTTGTCCTCAATGGACTCCTAAACCACTTAACCGATTATAATAAAATTCGCACACCATGTGCAGTTCGATCCAACTTGAAAGATAGGATAGTTTAAATCTCAAATTATGAGACGCAGACGAAGTTGCGCGAGTCAGCTAGTATGTATAATAAGTATGTATTTACAAACAAAAAGTATATAATTATGTAGTATATCAATCAACTGTCTGGTGACCACCACGAGTCCACGACACAAGCCTAGCTTAGTGTGGCACTAGATGGCCCTGTGTGTAATGTCCAGCGATATTTATTTATTTATTATTTATTTACAAGTTTTCACAGTTCTGAAATGCCACATGGTAGGTAGTAGGTTTACTTCAAAACAATGATTCATTGCTTACTAATAAAAAAAAAACAAACTGACGATACACACAATCTTATCATAAAATATCTCAATTCCTATATTAAGAACAATTGAATACAATCATAAGTTACATAGAGGATAGTATCAGTTCTTATCAGCATTACTCACTAAGCTGATATGACTAGTATTATACCACAGGAAAAACTGTTGTAGGCCAAATAGTCCCGTGATGACTCATTATAAGAAGTAATATATTAAATAATTACTATAGAAAAATAATATGATTCATGTACTGTATCTAAACAAAACAACAGCATTGCTTTCAGAAAGTGTTTGCGTAAAACAATTATTAGTACTGTGAACTTATATGTATGTGTGCTTCATTTCTTTATTTGCCGAGACTTTCATATACTTTATAACCTTTTGAACACCAGAGCATTGGATGGATATGCCTTCCACTCCAAGCCACAATTTCACCTACCGTTTCGTCATCTACATCTACACTAATATTATAAAGAGGAAAACTTTGTTTGTTTGTTTGTTTGGTTGTAATGAATAGGCTTAAAAACTACTGGACCGTTTTTAAAAATTCTTTCACCATTCGAAAGCTACATTATCCACGAGTAACATAGGATATATTTTATCCCCGTACTCCTACGGGAACGGGAATTACGCGGGTGAAACCGCGTGACGTCCGCTAGTATTATATATATTTCTATTTATGTTGTATGGTGGTTAAGGGTAAAAGGTTAAGGTTTAAGCTATTTAACCATGTTAAGCCACATTGACGTAAACATTGTTATAAATTGATTTAATTAAGTAGCTAAGAAAATGTCCTGTTTTCCCTGAAGTCTACATGAATGTAAATGTAATAACTGACATAGTTGGGTTCGTATTATTTTGTATTATTACTAAACTCAATAAAAAAACAGTGATAATAAGTAGTAGTTACATAATTATCTACTGAAGTATGTTAAGGTCAGAAATAAATATAATCAACATAATTACTTTGTCAGTAATTCTGAAATAAACATTACATTACATTTTCAGAGAGAAAATCATAAGTACAATGTGCGTTATAAGTATTGGATGTTCATGAGTAATATGATACATCAATGTTTGATAACAAGCCATAACCACACATATACGCTAAGTACTCTGATTGAATGTATTGGGTGAATTATACACATTGACTTGTTATAAATATCACATGATAATGATAATGTTTTTTTCTTATATTATTATTTATGAGGTTATAACTAGATTGTGAACGTCATCTTAGTTCATTTAAAATGGCGCTCAAGGTGATCATCTCAATTTAGATAAATATATGGTAATTTTAATGCCACCAGAATAGTTAGATCATCTGATTAAATGTTGTTTTAGTAGGCATTAAACCAAAAAAAACGAATATATCTCTAACTTTGTATGCACTAACAAAGTGTGGATGTTTTGAAATGGGGTAAACAAACACTATTAGGATAACAAGTAATTGTAAACACTCAAAACAAGCGGTTACTGTTGCCAGACATGTCTTTTATAGGTAGAGGAGTGGAGGATACACATAAAGGGTACTTACTTAAATAATGATAGCTATCCAGTTACAACCAATCAGTATAACAATGTAATATTATAATTATATTATGTTGAAATTATATTTTTTTTGCCATACTCACTTTGAATGACTCCAAAACATCAATCCATTGCTGCTTCTCCTCAGGGCTCGTCGCCCTCAAGTACCAAACACAGTCATTTACTGACACATCAAATCTGCAGTCATCAAATTCATGAGGCTGAAATAACAAACATTGAAGGTCGAATATCTGAATATTAGATCACATGCTAAGTCTGTTTGTTCTCAAGCAGAAACGGTCGCGACAAAAAAAGTCGAGACGCAACAAGGACAAATTAATCTTTTTATTGGACTTCGCCGATAAAACAACTATGCATAGTCACCTTGACTTTGGCTTTTTTCAGACATAAGGCACCACGGCATCCAAGATTACTCTCCAGCTCACTCTTGTAGTACGATAAAGTAGAATCCTTCAAAACAATAAACCTGTCCTGCCAACCGTGAATGTAATTTGTCCATTTACTCAAGTATCCGCGAAGTTCAGGATTTCCGCCATCCTCTAAATCTGAGTTATCGCTCACTGTTATATTTTCTTCAATCATGTTGCAAATGTTAAGAATTAATATTTACATTAAATTCTACACAAAAACAAACAAAACGAAAAATAATAATTATTAAAAACTCGTTACATGGGAAAATACACAACGAAAATTGTTGCTGTTGTTTGACGTTTGATTTCAGTTCCACAGACTCTAAATAATGATTGCAAGAATGCAAGCACAGATTAAAATCCCTAATCATAGGCAAAAGTGGGCGTTCCGTTATCATGTGACAAACGGAAATG
The DNA here is from genome assembly GCA_916618015.1 of Xestia c-nigrum. NCBI lineage: Eukaryota > Metazoa > Arthropoda > Insecta > Lepidoptera > Noctuidae > Xestia > Xestia c-nigrum. The sequence continues at coordinate 8,099,519 of OU745259.1, read as the reverse complement.
ATAACGATTTGAACTAATTTTAGGCTCCTCAATTTTTGATTTTTGATCGTAGTAAATGGTATACTTTGCAAGATATTCTTAGAACCTACTGACAAAAAAAACTTTGGGAGCTTCTTTTTTCCTCTATTAATGCATCCAGTAGTACACCTACTGGATGATTGTTTTAGAAACTCCTACTTTTTCTGAAAATTACAATTCCAGTGGTTGTAAATAAAGAACAATAAAGAAAAAAGAGTTACGTCGTTTAATTCTCTTCGATCTGATATTTGAACGTTTCCAGTTTGACATTTCAGCGAGTGCCACTATTTCCGGAAACAATGTTCTTTTGCGTATCGATTTTGGTTGTCTTGTATTGTCATTGGTGGAAATACATTAACCGCCAAAACTCCATGGTACCGGCCAATAGCACAGCGCCATTCTACAAATAACTCACCATATCCGTTCAAGATGGCCGACAAAACTATGCCTATTTTTGTTCCATCAGAAAAACCCCTGAAAGTAGTAAAGTGGAAAGTAAAACAAGGTGTTTTTGTGTCGCAAGGTCAGATATTATTTTTATACAACGATTCATCGGGCTCAGGCACTGAATTAAAGAAATACAAGGCAATACGCGCTGGTACTATCTCATCGATCAAGGTGAAGGAAGGAGACATTGCAGAGCCTGGGTAAGTGACGTCACATTATAAATGCGCTATAAAATAATGTTTATCATTTTTAAATGCAAAATATCCATATCAAACAATAAAAATTTGCATAATTCTGCATCACATAGGTTACTCTTTATTTAAGGTGCAGTTGCATTGTTTGCGCGGCAAATACAACTACATGCAGCAGTACCTTCCCGCGTAAAATGTAACCTAAAATAAACATTGCTGATGTTTTGATAATTTTATTTCAATGTAACTTTCAATTTATCAATAAGGCTTTGACTTAAATTTTGTCCAATATTCCCTGAAACGGTTATGTCTCAAACTTGAAAACATTGCCATCATAATCGATATAATAAATTGTTAATGTATCATCTAGTTAGTCAAGAGATAAATCCATAATCAAACAATGTCATTGTAACTTTTCAGTGCACCTATAGCAGAGCTTGAAGAATGTCGCCATCCTACTGTGATGAAGGAGATGTGTGCAGAGTGCGGCGCCGACCTGCGCACAGACGAGGTGACCAACAGGGATGTCGCCGTCGTCCCCATGGTACACTCTGTACCTGAATTGAAGGTGAGACAGAAATGTGTACCTACTAAGGAAAATTGGTAGTAATCAACGAACATAGGTAGTGTGATTGCCTATGAATGTAAACTTATCAATATTTGTACATAATCTTTAGTGATTCTGAAGACTACCTACTGTCTCCTTTGTGGTAATATACATTTTTAATTGGAATATTACCTCAAACAAGTATTGGCTGTTTAGATACAAGTGTGTATTGATTACTGGATTAGATAGATACAAGTTTTAACTTTAAGTAATGGTTAAGACTTCACTTGCAATCCAAAGAGCAAATCACACCAAGTCCTTTTGAAGACTTTCTTTTTTTGAGCTTTTAAAGAAAGACAGATACGAGGACTACATTTAAGAAATAAAATATTTTAGATGCATACATACTTATCTAAAATGTTATTTTCAACTATTGCAATTTTTGCCTACTTGCATATTTAGAAATGCTTTGTATTTCATTGAACTTGTTATTATTTTGATTGTTATCTTTTCATAGTATCAAATAACACAAGATTTTTTACTTAATAATATCAATTTCAGGTGTCAGAAGAGCTGGCACAAAAATTGGGTCGAGAGGATGCTGACCGTCTCCTAAAGGATAGGAAACTAGTATTACTTGTGGACCTTGATCAAACATTGGTTCACACAACTAATGATAATGTACCACCTAACTTGAAGGTAAATATTGCGAAAATAAGTATAAAATCTTCTAAGGATAAGAAAATAGTTTGGCTCATAATTATGGATAAATTGAAAGTATCTGTGATAAACTAAATTATTTTAAGGTACCAGTTCGATAAAATAATAACAAAATTTTAGAAAACGTGTATAAAATTTTAATTCTTTGATTACAGGGTGTTCTTCACTTCTTCCTGCGTGGTCCAGGTGCTCCGGGCCGCTGGTGCCACACGCGCCTTCGACCACGAACTCAGGAGTTCCTGGAATCTGCCTCCAAGAACTATGAACTTCATGTGTGCACCTTTGGCGCCCGTCAGTATGCCCACGCTGTTGCCGACTTACTTGATCCAGAGAAAAAGTATTTTTCTCATCGAATCCTGTCCAGGGATGAGTGCTTTGATGCAAGGACGAAAGCAGCTAATTTGAAGTAAGTTGATTACCAAAATATTCATAAAATATTACATCCTATGAGGTACAGTCTCTTCAATCAAATTATCTAGCAGTAAATCGGAGCAACACCCAAACAGTAGCTAGAAGGCTAAACGAGAAACATTCCTCAAGACCTAATTTAGGAAGTTACAAGAATAAACCCTCTGTAGAAAACCTATTATCAATATTAAAGATATTGCTGAATATCTATTATGATAAATTGCCATAAAATGTCAAGTTTTTATAATATTGTGTATTTCTCCCATCACATTATGAATGTATCATGTATGTATAACTTTTCAGAGCGTTATTCCCTTGTGGCGACAACATGGTGTGTATTATCGACGACCGTGAGGACGTATGGCGACATGCAACCAATCTGATTCACGTCAGGCCTTACTCCTTCTTCCAGTCTACAGGAGATATAAATGCACCTCCCCCACCTGGTAAGACACTTTTATTAGAAAAGCTATTGAACTGATATTTGTTGAGGAGCTGGCTAACAGCCGCTCGGGTCGATCTTTAGGTTACGCCATGCTTGCCTAGGTTCGTCTGTGGATGGATGACTGCCTTACATACCGAGGTTTCTCCATGCCTCGGAAAACATTAAGCTGTTGGTCCCGGCTGTCATTTGTCCATCTTTGACAATCGTAACAGGTCTAAAAAGTCTGACAACAACCAGTCTTACCAAGTGATATTATATTACTCAGTATTACAGGGTTGTGGAGGTCAGATAGGCAGTAGCTCCAGGTAAAATACTGTTATTCAGCTATATCCGGTTAGACTGGATGCTGACTCCAACATAGTTGGGAAAAGGATAGGCAGATAGATGATGATTGGGCTGATATTTGTATCACCTTCCTGTCTTTGTCCCATGTTACTTGGAGTCGGCGTCGTGCTCGGTTGCGTGAACCAATAAAGTCATGAGTTCCTTCAACATGTAAATGTTACAGAAAACGAGAAACCTAAAGACAAACTAGCAAGCGGCAAAAATGGCGCTCAAAACCAGATGCCCACCTTAGACGCCGAACCAGAACAAAAGGACGCATCAAAGAACAAAGAGAACAAGGAAGAAGGTTTTAATGGTATAGTAGTTGCTAAGGAAAAAGAAGTAAATAGTTCTAATACAGAGGAAAAGGAAAGTGAAGAAGCTGATCAGGAGGGTGACGAAAGGATAGCGCAGGACCCGGCAGAGCCGCGGTGGGTGGAGACCTCGGATGGACAGATAGAGGTGGAGGACCCTGATGACTACTTAATTTACTTGGATGATATACTTAAAAGAATACATACGTAAGTAGCTACACAAGTATTGTTTTTATTGTTCACAATGTGGACAGTTTGTGACGATAAAATTGGTTTTAGCAGTACAAAACACATAAATGGACATAGAATTATTTTTCTGCAATACATTGTTTCTGTAGAGTAGTTACTATGTTTTTCTTACCTTTCCAGGCACTTCTACGATAACTACGACAAAATGGGCAAGAATCAAATTCCGGACTTGAAGTCTATAATCCCAGAAGTGAAATGCGAAGTATTAGCGGGAACTAGTCTAGTCTTCAGTGGTTTAGTGCCGACACATCAGCGTTTGGAAACGTCAAGGGCGTATCAAGTGGCTAGAAGTCTTGGAGCCGAAATAACGCAGGATTATTCTGATAAGACTACACATTTAGTAGCAGTGAGAGCGGGTAGGCATTACTGCAGTTGGTTACCAAATTATCAACCAACCAAGTTCATATTAAAAATGCTGTTTCATTATTCAACTTATTTTTACAGGAACAGCAAAAGTGAACGCAAGCAGGCGAATCGGCGAAGGCAAATCGAGCAAATTACATGTAGTGACTCCAGAATGGCTGTGGACGTGCGCCGAGAGATGGGAGCGAGTCGACGAGAGACTATATCCTTTACAAAGAGGGGGACAGGTACAGTAACCAAACGAAGCTCCAAATATTGGCTGCAAATATTGACTTTGGACTCCTGCCCTGACTTTTTTTAAAGATCTATCTTTAAAAAAATTGTCTTGGATTTGATGATCTGTCGCCTTCCACAGAATTAGCTGTAACTTACGAAACTGAGGCCAAAGTAATAGTAACTGTCTTTAGCATGAAATCGGATGAGTGCATGACCCAGCAAGTTCCGTATCCACAGAGTAGTTCCCGCCGGCCGCCGGCACACTGCAGCAGTCCTCCGCCGGCGCCGGCTCCCGTGGCCGCACTGCGAAAACGCACGCCTTCCGGGCGGTTCATGGACACAATCAACCCGCTGCTGTCTTTCTCGAGCGATGATATTGCTGATATGGATAGAGAAGTAAGTCACAATTCCAATAAAATCTATGTATGGGGTAATGGTATTATTATGTATAAGAGGCCCCTCGCTCTGCCGGGGTTGCGGGCCTGTTCGAAAGAGGTATCTCTTTCGAACAGGCGGCCCCGGAACATAAAGGGCGAGGAAGGAACATGGATGGGTTTTAGTCAGTAAGAGTCTGAAACTCCCTCCCGCTCCGCCCAGAGTGGAAGAAGTCATTTGATGATTTCCCATCCCAAAAAAAAGGCCCCTCGCTCTTATCACTATCACTACATCTTATCACTATATAACAAGATCCTCCGCTGCGTCTGTCTGTCATGCTGTTTTCACCAATGGATACAGTGAGTTTCGAGGAAGGTGTTAGTATATTGTTTTTACATGGGCGAAGCTTCGGGCATCAGCTAGTTTGTTGTAAAGTCATGTTCTTCTTGTTTTATAGGTGGAAGACATATTCAATGAGTCTGACGAAAGTTCTTCAGACGAGGAGAAACCAGGTGATGATGACCTGGATGATGAGGAGAATCCTCCTGAGGATAGGCTGATATCAGTCAGCGCAGAAAATAGCATGCAGGACAGCTTACAGGACAGGTAAAGAAGAGAATCATGTTGCTTATCCATATCAGTATGTAACCATGTAAAGGATAGGGCTAGTTGTGGCCGTAAGACAGCTTTCTGTACAACTTTTATTAAAATTTATTATTTGCCAGGAAAAGATGAGCTGCTCTGTAAAAATTTGAAACTAAATACCATATTTTTGTTTTTCAGAATACAAGATTCGCAAGAAGCAACAAATGACTCGGAAATGGGTAAGTATTTTCAGTTGTTACTCTCCAGCCGTACAAGTACGTAGGAATCGATAGGACTCGATAAGATAAATTTGACAGTTATTCTCGATAAAATTAGTTTTTATGTAGTCAAAAACTCATTTTATCGAGAATTACTGTCAAATTTATGTAGTCAAAAACTCATTTTATCGAGAATTACTGTCAAATTTATCTTTTCGAGTCCTATCGATTCCTACGTACTTGTACTGCAGATCAGGAAGGCATAACATAACTACTTCGCTCATTTCTCATCGTTGTTTCGTAAAACCAATCGTTTTGTGTAGTTTCCGTCTGTATTTATGGGAAAAAGGCGTAAGGGGTCGTCCCTTATACACGTGAGGCACAGTCTACACTTTTAAACTTACTCCTTTTTGTTCATGTAAAACCAATCTTGGTTTATTTCACACCTAGAATCCTAAAATTACACTCAACCCTAATTTTTTTTTATATTCCTAGATGACGAATCCCGCCCTCGCAAGAGACCACGAAGATCGTCACCCCCATCAGATGAGGAACCACCAGATGACGACGACAGCTCTTGGAACCTCATGGGCGCGGCGTTAGAGAAAGAACTCTTGGCACAGGACTGATGCCACCCATACAAGCAATCTTTACAAATTATGAGCCCTATGGCTAAGAATAAAATAAATGCTCTTTTCTTTAGAAAAATATGTTCATTTTTTTTTGTTGTTAGTCCAACGAAGCACTGAATTTATAGCCGACTTCAGCAAATAAACACACAGGATGTCTTATTTGACTGAAGAAATGAACTTCCCATTTAAGTTTGAACCAGCACACGCAGGACGTCCCGTCAAGACAATTTATCTTAACCCAAAAAATTCATACATACCTAGTAGTTACAACTACAAGATACAAATGCCATTGTGAAGAGATTAACCGTGAACGTCATAATGTCGGGACCATGCCAGGTTTTGCGTATATCATGTAATAGGATATAATACAATAATTCTACTATTAAAACTTTCATAATAAAATTCTACACCCTTGCATGAAATTTTAAAATATTCTATAAAACAAAAGAAAGCGGTCCCACTATTTTGATGTCAAAATTACGGGACCATATATTATTTTCTACCTAAATATTATAGTCGTACTATATCGTATTCAAGGTTTAAGATTTCGCCACATGTTTTTCATCTGATGGAGTGGTCCCGTCATTACGACATACAAAAGTTATTTCCCTTAGCAGCATTGAACATTGGAACTTGCATCTTGTTAAAACTACATTATGAATTTATGTTGGGTTAAGATCCCTGCCATGCGTGGCTTGTAGTGCCCGACTACTTAAAAATAACAGTAGTGGTAGTGCCTTTTAGGTGTTTTTTTTCTGATTTTGACACAAGAAAAGGAAAGTGAGTATATATACTATAGAAAACTTAAAGCAGTGAAATAGAGGATGGTAGTTTGGACATTAATCACTTCCTGAAGGGAACTCCCTGCAGATGTTCTGCTTGTGCACAAATGGATTTCGAATTTAATCTATCTAAACAAAATAAACTGATATGTCAGGCATGAGTGAAGAAAAGTTACAGTTTATAAACTCCTCCTCATGTGTCCAGATTTGTGTAATTAAACAGGCAAATCTTAGCTGTTTATGAGTGGTAATAATGAAACAAATAAACACTAACTAAATATTTAATCACTAATTTATTACACTATACAACACTAGCTAACTTAAATGGCATAAGGATCATTTTCATCAAACACATGGAACTTGGTGTAGGTAGGTTTTGAGGTGAAGTCTTTCTTTCCATCTTGCCACCCTCGCTCTGGTGCTTTATCATGATCAAAGGTAGAATCTAATTTTCCATACAGCTCTGCTTGCCTGTCCATGTCTTCTCTGTACTGTTCTTTAGCAACCTTTTTGCCAGTGATAGGGTCAGTAATGTCACCGAAAGGGTACACCACCTCTTTGACTTCATGAGTAATTAACTTGGTCAATTTTTGTTGTAATGACTGTATGAGGACAATATCGCCTGTCTTACAGACCTTTTTGGGATCATGGCAGTAGTAAAATTCATCTTTTCTGAAGTACTGAAATAGAAAGAAGAATTGTTGTGTTAGAATTGAAAAGTTTTCAGTGAAATTAGTGATAAAATCTCATATTTGTAGTCATTTTTGTTATAAAAATACAAACCATCAGTAAATTCTCGTCCAATTCTAACCTCTTCACTCTGATTTTGGCAGCATTTTGTTTAACAGTAGGAACACATTGGCCTAACAGTAGGAACTTCTTTGCAGTCTCTGCTACATTTCGAGCCATTGTTTATTGTAATTCAATCTAAGTTTCACAAAGAACTACTAAAATAAAAATAAATACAAATTAGTGCTCGTTTAGATCATTAGATCAATGACAAATTGACTGACAGTGACAGCTGACAGTTTGACTCAAACTGACAGTTTCAGATCAATATGACATAAGTTTTGCAAAAAATCTTACTATACTTTTCCATAAAAGGGAAAAAAAAAAAAAATACTATACTTTTAACGCATGACGAGTTTCTATTTTTTTATGGCAATACCCACTAAAAAATCTCAAACTGTTTAAGATTTTTTAGGGGCCGTTTTGCAAAACTTAGGTATGCCATATTGATCTGTAAGGTGTAAATAGACTTCTAAGAAGCCGAAACGCACTTGTTCTCCCCATCATTGCGATCATTATTTGTGTTCCAGACCATACCTGGGAACCTAGAACTACCACATCTCTACTGCGTTACATAAGCTCTTGTTGAAACGATGCCCAGGATGCGCTACACGTTTAGCCTCCGCATCCAGTCAAAGAGGTAGCCATTTCTATGTTCTGAGTAACTGACAAAATAGGGCTGCACCAACACCAATGCCTACTCCTTTAGAGGATTGAGGCGTGATGTTGAGTTATCTTCTATTTATGTTGTAAGTAAATAAATAAATCATGCGGATTATTCATAATTTTGTGTGTTGTGTTGCAATAAAAGATTCACAGGCTAAACTAAAAAGATTTAATATTTCGTTATAAACTTATAACCCATAACAATTATACCACATAGAAGTATACACAGCTATAATGTGTAACAAAAGACAAAAGACCTATATAATAACAATAAACTAGGTACTGATTAGTTTGATACAAACTCAAGGTACAAAAATTTGAAACCTCATAACATTATTTCATACATAATTTTAAAGAGCTTTCTCCAAACATTTACTTACTAATTAAGGCTGACTTGTTTGCGAAAAACTCTGGCACTTTTACCTACAATTTACATCTAAAATTTTCTTGAACTTTTACAAACTCAAAAATTAAATATCACAATCTACATATTTAAGCCCAGCACCATTTTGAATAAATCATTCAGAAATGAACTATGTTCAAGCAGGGACCAATTTTGTAATCGGTTTGACAACAGTTACTAATGCAGCTGCTGATGATATTGCACCCAGTACGCCTACAGTACTTGGGCTTAGTTTAGTAAATCCTAATGCAGTCAACGGAATGAATATGTCACAAGAATTCTTCAAAGTATCAATAAAAACATCTTTGTGACAAGTGATCAACATATACATATACTTCATCCCACCATTCCAATCATAGTTTGTCATTGAAGTATTCAATAGCGCAGATGGTTTCAAGAATGTTGACTTGTGCAAATCCATGAGATGAACAATTTCATAAAAATCTCTAGCTAAATTCGCAATGATTGAAAGAAGCCAAAACTTATTTGCCGTTCTGTTCCATTTTTCCGAGTTGGTTCTAAGGAATCCACTTTTGGTAAGCCAGACTACATGATCGGAGTAAAGAAACAATGCATGTGCCAATTTGCTGATTGTCAATGTTACCCTTAATATGGGATCTTCAATGTGCATGCTATTTAAGGCAGTGTAACAGATGTCTATGCATCTTCCAAGTCTCAAAACTGAAAAAAAAAAGATTATTTAGATTAGTAGGTAGGTATTAGTAAGTTTATGTGTCCGGTCGCGGAGCACGAAGAATTTCGTACAATGACCTGTTATTACCTGTACCTGTCTCTGTCACTCCCGCGTAAATATAATGTGTATCGCTCGCACAGATGCAATGGCCGCCGTCCTCAGGAATTGTAAACCTTTTGAGGTTTAAGATCACTTATTCTCATAAGAATTTCACTATTCACTTACATGAGAATATTAATACTAGACACTTAAAAAGAACAATAAGTTGGGGTATTACAAAAAATTAGAAATCAATTCTAAAAATATTTTTACAAATCATTGCAGGCATAATGTTTGTTTGATACGTATATAAACAAGTATGAGTGAGCGACCGCGTGGTCTTTTCCCGTCTACTTGGCCAACTAACATGAGCTTTTCGAGGCTGTCAGGATTTCTACGAGCGATATGTCCAAAATACTTGAGAATTCGCTGGAAGCAAACAGCTGATAGTCTTGTGGTTATTTGGATCCTTAAGAATGGATAGGTTGGTCCGGCGTGCAGTCCATGGAATTCGCAGCATCCGCCTCCAAACCCACATTTCAAAAGCGTCAATTTTTGCCTTTTCCTTTTCTCTAATTGTCCAGGATTCGGCACCGTAACAGAAAATTGAAAATACCAGCGCACGCGCCATCCTCACTTTGGTTTTGCGGGATATATTGCGATCTTTCCATATCCGAGCAAGTTTAGTCATTGCTGCCTTAGACATCTGGATTCTTCTGACGATTTCCCTTTCACTGCCTCCCTCGTTACTGAGAAGAGAGCCAAGGTACACGAACTGCTCAACAAATTCCAGGTCTTTAAGTTCATTGGAGCGAATCAGCGAACCAGATCTATCCACCATCAGCACCTTGGTCTTCGACTTATTAATGGAAAGGCCAACCGCTTCACTCTCTTTCTCCACTTTAGAGAGGAGCTGAGCCAGTTCTTGCTCAGACGATGCGAATAGAGTGGTATCATCTGCGTATCTAAGGTTGCTGATTTTCCTGCCGCCAATGGATATTCCACCCTCCCAACCATCTAAGGCTCGTCTCATTATATATTCACCGTATATGTTAAAGAGAATCGGTGACAAGATACATCCCTGTCTAACTCCTTTTTGAAGCTTAAAAGGTTTCGACAGAACATTGTTCACCTTCACAACTGTGCTTCCATCCTGGTAGAGGTTTGCGATAAGAGTAACGAGGTGTTCGGGTACTCCCATTTCTAATAGAATTCTCCACAGACATTACCACCTAACACAATCAAACGCTTTTGAGTAGTCAACGAAACACATCAGCATTGGAATGTTGAACTCACGACATTTTTCAGTAATCTGTCTAACATTCGCAATCTGTTCCCTTGTTCCTCGCCCTTGAACAAACCCCGCTTGTTCTACTGGAATCTGCCGCCGCAAGAATGCTTTAAGGCGATCGTTAATAACGTACAATAGAACTTTGCTAGCGTGGGATATGAGCGCCACCGTTCTGTAATTGCCGCAAGATTTAGTTGACCCCTTCTTGTGTATTGGTATTAGGATGGATTCCTGCCAATCACTGATCCACTCATCATTTCTCCATATCTGATTGCATAGCTTTTGTAGAATGCATATACCGTCCTTTCCTATGAGCTTTAAGTTTTCAGCAAAAATATAGTCACTTCCGGCCGACTTGTTAAGTTTAAGCTTCTTCAATGCGAATTCGATTTCAGATATTAAGATGTCAGGCTCTTGAGGAGTATCGGAGATGCAGCGGCGCAGGTTTGTTGATGTAGCTGCCTCATCAGCGTACAAGTCTTCGCAGTAACCTTTCCACCTTTCCACCACTCTATCAATCTCGGTAAGCAAACCTCCATTTGCATCTTCTATAGCCCACGTTTTTGCCTTGAAGTCCCGCGTTATGGTCTTTATCTTCATGAAAAGATCTCGAGACTGCATCTTTTGGGCATGATCTTCAATTTCGGAACAGATGTTGTTAAAGTACTGATTTTTGTCTTTCCGCGACAAACGCTGTACTTTTTTGGCGAGATCCTTATAATGTTCACGACTGCCTTCCTTTGAAAGGTTTTTTAGTAGCTCTTTCTTTTCCTTTATAACGTCCCATGTCCCATCTGACAGCCATGAACTGCGGGGTGTGTCGCGCGATTCTACTTGGCTTTCTTTGTGAGCAGCAAGCAACAGTTCCTTTAGCTCCCTCCAATTCCTGTTCACGTCGGAGTTTTCATCCATTTGCACGTGCGTCGCCAGTTCTTGTTGGCATCTTGCCTTGAATATTGTTTGCTCTCCTGGTGTAAGTCTGCGCCTTTGTTTATCAACAAGCCGGTGACACTTCTTAAGCTTGATGGCCAGCTTTGCGACCAACAAGGAATGGTCAGTGCCGCAGTCAGCACCTGGGTAAGTTTTGGTGTTTATTACGCTCGATTTCCATCTTTTTGGAACTGCAATTTAGTCGATTTGGTTCCTTGTCCTATCTCCTGGCGATCTCCACGTATAAAGTCGTCGAGGGTGCTGCTGGAACCAGGTGTTCATTATAGACTGTGAGTTTGCCGCACAAAACTGCAGCCACCGGTCTCCTCTGTCATTCCGTGCGCCCAGTCCAAAACGTCCAACAACATTTCTCAGGTGGTCATCACTGTCTGTGCATCCCACTTTGGCGTTTAGATCTCCTATCAGGATATTCACTTCTCTCCTAGGTAGCGAGTTATAAGTGTCCTCTAGCTGATTATAAAATGCTTCTATTTCATCTTCAGTACAGCTACTCGTGGGCGCGTACACCTGGATGATGTTCATACGACATGGCTTAGTGTTGAGTTTCAACGTAATTATATGGTCGCTGATGATACTTAATATAATATCTAAATAAACAATTTACATAATAACAATAATTTATTTAATAAGTTAGTAAATTTTCTTTCTCATTCAAATATTTATGTAAACCACACATTAATAGAAAAATGTTTGTGACCACTGTCAGTAGGTAAAGAGGTCATTGTACGAAATTCTTCGTGCTCCGCAACCTGACTTTAGTATTAAAGTTAGTTTCTACTTCTATAGCCAGGTTAGAGCTTTTGTAGGCAACAATCGGCAATAAAATGTTTAAATCCAAAGACTGTCTTGTTGGTCTTGTGGTCTCAATGGCAACTGCTAAGGCCTGAGCATGAGGTCCTGGGTCAGGCAAATTATGGGGTTTTCCATCAGGAATTTCCGTAGCAGCCATAGAGTCTGGATTTGTGCCGATTGATGGCAATAGGCTCGCCCCCTATTACATGGGACTTGTTTTGTATTGTATTGTGGGTGTAATATACTGGTACTGGTACTCCACCTATGCCTAACCCCTCAGGGATTACTGATATATGTTTTACATTTAAACAAACTCCTTGTTAATAAAGATAGTTTAGTTTGCAGACACTTCCATCACAAACATTTTTTTTTTTTGCTCCCATAATATCTGCAATCAGCAGCCCCAGAGCTATAATCAGATCTTTTAAAGTACTAGTACTGTTGAGATTGCACATCCATCTTGACGCCAGTCGCATTCTTTTCAACCGAAATAGCTGTCATTGGTTTGGTATTTACTAGTTTTGCAGCTAGATTATTTCTATGTACTGTGACTCTTTGTTTATAGGTTGAAAAAGAACTTTCTATTTCTTCCTTAACTGTCGGGATTTACTAACAATTAATAACTTCTAAATGAATGCCTAATTAGGCATTAAAGTATTGCTTATTTTAAGTGAAATCAGGCACTATTCCAGTTTTTAAACCCTCTATAGGAAAAGTGAGATAACAGTAAACTTACTTTTTCTGAAAGAACTAAAAGTGAGTTCCAGATTTTTTATTCTATCAACAGAGTATTTGTTTGCATTTCTTATTTCTAATTGGTGCCAGATGAGTCGACTTGTATATTGAATGAGCCTGAAAAAATTGAAAAAAAATTGGGCTTAAATATCAATATTATTAGAAAAGTATGGAAAAGAAACAAATTGAGAAAAGGGCAACAGAATGATGATATTAATATTTTTAGTGACTGTTGAAAGGAATGGAGGACTATGCCCAGTAGGGGACAATATGGTCTAGCTATAATAATAATGAATGTGCTGAAAACTTTTATGATAATACTGAGGGTATTACTAAGTATTAGAGAAACATTTGGTATATTTCTAGGATCACACATTTATTTTATAATGGTCATCCTGCCAGGGGGGGCACACTTCACACTGGACAATTAGTCATATTCCATAGACTAGCCATAGGCAGAATACACACTTAACAAAAACCACCACTTGAATATGTACTATGTTTGTATCAAGTTACTACTTTTACTGATATTTTCAACAATATTTATCTCTAAATTAAGAGGACTCGTTCTTGACGGATTGGTTGGACAGAAAGGGCATATTGCAAACAGGATTGGAAAGCCATGGGGGAGGCCTTTGCCCAGCAGTGGGACAGATCAGGATGACATAAAAAAAAAATTAAGAGGAACTAGCTTTAGCTTTTGTCTACACACACACATTCACATCCATAATAAAAAATCTCAAAGGGAAAATAAATATGAAAAGTATGCTATGTCAAGTTCAAAAATCCATTCAGACAGACAGACAGAGCACTGTTTATTATAGATTTATTGAAGTTATTACATTGACATTTTCGACTGACCTGGCTAGTTTATCTCTACCATTTGACTGGTTATTTACTTTTATAATAACGTCCATCCTGGTACCGGTTTAGTCTTGAATTAATGACAATAAGCTGTAAGTAAATCTTCAGTAATAAAGATTGTTATTATCTGACGAATTTATTCACTATCAATAAGATACCACACATCGTAATTGCATGGATATTAGATATTGTACATATTAGCACTTTGTTTACGTTTCCGTAGCGTCGATATGAACCTTGAACTGTGTACGAATAAAGTTTTGTTCTCTGGAACAACTAATTTACATCATTGGATTAACCCAATGTACTGCATTTGACGTGACTTTGGCACTGAAGCTATAACAAGTTCAGATCAAACCTTTCAAAGTATGGGTTATTATAACGAATTATTCAATTATTAATTCTTCCACTATCTCAATAGAGGAACTCAATATTTTAAAGTCAACAAACACTTAGCTGGTTTCAGGGGCTGGTCACTGCCATACTTTACCAGATTTAGGTAAAAACTTAAGAAAAGCGCCATCTGCTATCGTCTGCGCTAAATGTTTAGTACATTTAATTGACAATAGATGGTTCTTTTAACAATAATTCAATTTTGACAAACATCATTAGAATAATCGAAATCTATAAATAAGTTTTATGTTAATTGATGAGTGTTAATTACCAACATTTTAATAATAAAAGTAATATATAATTTAACGATCAACAAAGATTATTTATTTGAATTAAATTATTTTTTAGTCTGGCAATAACGGTGCCAAGACTCAAAGAACAGTTACAAATTAGAATTTTCACAATGGCGCGGGTATGTAGTTACTAATTTTCGCATGGTCCAGTTTATGTGTTTTCTGCTGTTGATTTGAGTTTTTACTCATCATCTGTGAAGTGTTTTCGGTGAATTAGTGAGTGAATCGAGCTTTGCTCTTCTGTTTCATGTGTTCACCTAACTTGCGAAAAGACGCTATTATTTAGTATTATTTGCGATAAAGACGCTTTATTTTTGTGATATTTGCGAAAAAGACGCTGTTATTGTGTTATTTGCGATTATAGACGCTTGTGAGTGTGCATAAAAACATGCCAAGGCGGTGCGAATTGGGATGTTCACACAACCCGGGTAAGTGCAAGATCATAGTACCATATTTATTATGGTAGTTATACTTGAAGCACTATTATAGTGCTTCAAGTATAACTTTATCGCTCACATTAACATGCTGTGATTGAAAAGCTATGCTAGCCAGCAATTTCAAACTTTTTCACAAGTTCTTTCGTTGGGGGAGAAGAGTTACCCTCCACTGGGAGCATCTATTTTTTTCCATTTTATAAATCTTACTGCTAAAAAACACTAACGATTATCATTTTAGTCAATCAAATGAAATAAATTTAATAAAAAACGACAAGCGAGTCAGACAAAAACTATATATTTGTTTATGTTTGTGTGTTCTCTTCTGGGTCAATACTTCTCTCCCTTTTTTACTACTATGATAACTTAATGAATATGAACATACAAACTTCATGTTTTTGTATTTAATTTTCAGGTGTTACACACCATCAATTTCCACACCCAGAAAGGAATCCTGATGGATTCAAAGCCTGGGTTAATATTGTTGGTGGGAAACTGGAGACTGATGATGACATCAAATTTTATAGAAAGAGAGTCATCTGTGACATACATTTTGCCAGCCAATTTAAGAATCGCAACAACCGTTTAAATTCACTAGCTGTTCCTACTCTACATCTTCATGGTAAGATTTGCTATTTACTGTACTACTAGCTGACCAAACAGACGTTTTACCTTTATCCTTGCCTAGATCGCAGTGCCACCTACCAACTCCAAATTGCCGCTTAGAAGGAAATTATACCGTAGTTCATCTATTGAGTGCTTAATTATGTTTCATAATATGTTTAATAATAAATCATTTGTCCTACCTACTGCCGAAATAACTTATTGTAAAATAAAATTATTTGTTTTTACTATTTCCAGGCTGTCCAACACAAGCTACTTGTATGCCTCCTGTAATACAAACTCAACATTCTATGCCTGAACAAATATGGAATCTGCCTTCTACATCAAAGCAAATAGTTACTGGTGCGTAAATGCTTGCCTACCTACATTTTCAAATTACGTTAAATTAGCTGCTGCCGGCATCAGCTAGTTTTCTCTTTTCCTAAAATTAAAGTAAGTTACTACAACATCAGCCATCGGTCAGTGTATGTGAAAGTCCAGTTATGATGTAATTGAATCTATGGAATTATACCTACTGTCCGAAATAAACTTATAAAATTTAATCATTCGTTTTTACTATTTCCAGGCTTTCCAACACAAGCTGCTCATATGTCTCCCATAAGAACAACTGAACTTTCTATGCCTGAACAAATATGGAATCTGCCTTCTACATCAAAGCAAATAGTCACTGGTACGTTAATGCATGGCTACATACATTTTCAAACTATGTTTAACTAGCTACCATAACTAAGTACCTTAAATTCAACGTTTATTTGCATTTAGTAGTACTAAGTAGCTGTTATTATTGTTTCAAAACAAATAGACACTCAGATATCTTGATTTATTGGCTTATTGTAATGATAATGTAGGTTAATAATCCTCAGGTAACTCACACTAATAAGGTTTATTTAGCATACAACACTAACACAAGGTAAATTGTTTTTATTTTATTTTCAGCTATGCCTCCCAATGCTGGTGCTATAGCAGCAGAACATAATTATTGCAGCAAAAATGGTAAACAAAAAAGACAGAAACTTAAAGGAGACAAAAGTGAGTACCAATGTAGTTTATTCCATAAGGTACATAGAAAAAAATCTTTCAGAATCACAAAACCTACTATATTAGGTTTTGTGATTCTGAAAGATTTTTTTACAGATGTAAAAAGACACTTAACGAAGCCGAGAGCTGTTTGTTGGGTAACTTAACTTACGTTAACCTTGTTAGGTTGCTGCTAAGAAATTGTGTAAATATGTAGATAGTGAACAGGAGACCTACCACCTTCTCTGCTAAATTCCACCTGTGCAAAATAATAGATGTATGTAAAGTACCATATAGTAATAATATTTTTAATTTTTCCAGAAAAGCTTCAATCTACTTCATCGCTGGAGAATCAATTAAAGGTTTCAAGATTCCATATTAAGAACATGAAAACCGAAATTAATCGATTGCGTAAGCGAAGTAAAAGTTTGAAAGAGAGATTAGCCAGCACTTATGAAATAAGCAAACAAAATTGTTTCTCAAAAATAACAAAAAATATGACGACAGCTGCAAAAATATTTACAAATATGCAGTATACCCAAACCCACAAGAAAGCTCGTGGGCGGAGATTCAATTTAAAGGAAAAAGTTTTGTCTCTCTCCATGTACAAAAAGAGTCCTAAAAGTTACACTCTGCTATATAAATATTTTACTTTACCCTCTGCAAAATCATTAAAAAGGCTTCTTGCAAAAGTTGAAATAGAATCAGGGTTAAATAAGTCTCTATTCATAAAAATGAGAGAGACTGTGAAGGAATTAAGTCCAGAAGATCGTCTCTGCTGCTTAATTTTTGACGAGATGTCAATATCGCCGCAGATCCATTACGATGGATCAAAAGATAAATTAAAAGGATTCGCTTGGGGGAGTAAGAAAATTGCTGACCATGTTTTAGTTTACATGGTCAAAGGCTTGAAAAGAAAATTTAAGCAGCCAGTTGCATACTATTTTACGAATTCCTTAAACAAAGCTGAATTAAAAGCCTTGACTATAAAGGTCATCAAATATGTACAGGGTACAGGGCTTAATATTTTGTGCACAGTATGCGATCAAAGCACTGTAAATGTGAGTGTGATTAATGAAATCGTCGAAGATACTCGAAAAAAATTCATACAAGAAAAAAGGGAATGGAGACACGAAACAATGGAAGTAGGGAAAGCTAAAATTATTCCACTATTTGATGTCCCTCATATATTGAAAGGGGTACGTAACAATTTACTTACCAAAGATATGAAATATTTCGACTTCGAAGAAAAGGTCGAAAAGACAGTTAAATGGGAATATTACCAGAAAATTTATGAAGCGGACAAATCGTATGGCGAATTGAAAATATGTCACAATTTGACTGACGAACATATTTATGTTGAAAAAATGAAAAAAATGAAAGTAAAAGACGCAGCCCAAATTTTTAGCCACAGTGTTGCTGTAGCTGCAGAACATTTAACAGGAAGAGGTGATCTACCAAATGAGTGCCGTCAAGTAATTAAATTTACCAAAATGATGAACAATCTATTTGATTCGTTGAATGCAAGCACATTTAATATGATTGACGGAAAAATGTATAAATGTGGTGTAAGAAACAATTCTCCTCATCACGAATTATGGGTAAATGCCAAAAAGGTTTTAAGATCTGTTAAATTTGTTAAAGTTAAAAAAGAAAAGGATAATAAAATAAGATTAATTGAAACGAGTTCCATACCTTCAATAAAGAATTTTATTCGCACTATTGAGGGCATGCAACAGTTGTGGAAAGTATTATCCCAAAAATATTTATTTGATTCTATGTTGACTAGAAACTTTAACCAGGACCCACTTGAAAATTTTTTTGGGAACATTAGAAGTTTCGGGGTGAGGAATACGGCACCTAACACTATAAGCTTTGAGGGTGCCTTTAAATCACTTCTTTTAAATAATTATAACTCACCCCATTCTCTAAAAGCTAACTGTGAAAATGATGAGAATGATTGTCTTCAGACACTCAGTTTTTTTTTGGAAGACACCCTAGGAAATACTTCTAATGTGCCCAGAAATGAGGCACTACCATTTCAGCATGATGAAAATGAAGAAATTGTGGTGCCTTTTATCAATTTAAATACTGAGACTGCTGATGCTGGCCAGGCTAATTATGTATGTGGGTGGGTGCTGGCTAAATGTTTGAAAAAAGTTTCCAAATCATGCAGGCACTGCAGAAATGAAATAAATGGTGACAGTCAATTACAATCAAATGATTATATAAGAGCAAAAGAATATAAAAAAGGTAGTTGTTCTCTGTTGTATCCCAATCAAGAGGCAGAAAAGGTTTTTAAACAAATCCAAAATATTTCCTTAGAAATTTTAAAGAATAATGTGCCAAAAAACAAACTTAAAGAAAAAATTAAAATGTTTTTGGACATATTTGTGGATTATCCTTTCACCTGCGAGATCCACAAGACAGAGATGAAAAATGTTTTTGAAAACACAACAATAAATGTCTTAGTATATAGTTGGTGCCGCTCAATTAATCATATTTTATCTGGTAAAATCCAATACCGTGATGAGGATGATGAAATTAAACTTTCTGCACAAATGTATTTCAATAAACATAAACATAAATAAACATGGATTTTATTTCATTCCAGGTTGCCTACTAAGTACTTTACAAATGTACATCATAATATTGTTCTGTTTCGTTGTAGAAATCCATGTTGTACTTCAATATTTAAAAAAAATATAATTTGCTGCAGATGAATAACAAGTATACATTTTGTAAAGTACTTTGTAGGCATGAACGAATACCCCCAGGTTTAAATAGAATATCTATACAGAATACTGATATACAGGTGTGTGTGTGAGGCAGGTGTATACCCCTACATGCAAACGATTGGTTTAGGCGGACGATACCAGACGGCGCTTCAAATATCGTTTGCAGCTGCAAAAAAAAACCGAAGTGGGTTCTCTATTCCCAATCTATATTACTATACTCTATGGCTGGTTTTCAGTTTTCATCGTTCATTTCACAGAGTATATAAATAATCACTACGTTTAGTTCATTTCACACCACAGATTTGATATTAGTAGGGTCATTATTTTTTTTTTTAATATCCTTGCGGTGTTGCCTTCATTGTTTTGAATCGGGGTCGTCTTTATTTATTTATCCACGCAACTTCGTATGCGTCACCTAATTTAGAGAAAAGGCCCACAAAAGGAATGCCTATAACTTTCATCGTTACATGGAATATCCAAGTCCAAGACAAAAATATTTTTTTCAATTTCAATCAGAAGCTTCTGAGATTAGCGCGTTCAAAGAAACTCTTCAGCTTTATAGTATTAGTTTATTTATTAGTATATAGATAGAGCTTGTGATGCGATTTTCCAGATTGCTTGGATACATGTCTTATCTTGACCGGCTCACTAACATCATCTGCAACCTGAAATCATCCAATTTTTTTATGCCAATCTCCTCGTTTCTTGTGCTTGTAACAGAAGTCTGATACAGATGTTTTACCCGATTGCATACTACTGGCGTCACCTGGCCATTTGTCAACTGTTATCTCCAAGACTAATTAATAGATTTGCTATACCTGTCGTCATCGTGCCTTGCTAAATAGTCACTAACTAACTTTAATAGATTGTATGTCACAGTTTTCAATACCAATGTCCTTTGTACGTTTTCACATTTCAACGTTAGACACCCAGCTGCATGACGCAAAGGTGGTTGTTGGTAATTGCAGAAAGACATGGATTTATTAAAGAAAAACACGAAAAATAAAACTTCATCGTCTATGTTTAATACAAGCTGATTGGCCAATATAGGCGAGAGTAGGCGGGGTTATATGATGTTTTTGGAGAAAGAATGAGTGAATGAGTGACTACTTGACTAGTGAACGATTGAACAAAGCGGATATTGCAAGTTTGCAACTTGCAGACTCGAATCGGAATGTCCGTGAAGAGGGGCGGCGCCGCAGCGTCACGTCAAGCGGCAGCGGGCGGCAGCCATATTGAATTTAATTTTTGTTGCGCGGTGCTCGTGGGACCCAACCATCGAAGTTTCTATTTGTTTTTCGTTTCGTGATCGTCTATATTCTGTGATTATCGACTATAAATTGTGCAGAGTGGAGGTGTTCAGTGAACTAAGTGACTGAAGTCGCTAATTACGTTGTGGTAAGACTAAAACACTATTGTGCGTTGCGGTGATTTATCTTCTGGAACAAAGCGACATTTTGAAGTGACGTGTAATGTTGTGCATTTCAGATAGAGGTTCGTCGTACTGAGCTTTCATGATTGGATTACCGCGTAGCGATAGAGATAGAGATCGAATAACGGTGAAAATTCGTAACATGAAGAGGAGTTCGTCAAGAGATAGTATGCCGCGATCGAAAAGGACACGCAGTAGTATAGGCAGGTATGACGATAGCTCCGATGAGCGTGTCACTCCCGAGCGGGTGCGCCGACGGGTGCGCTCGCCGAGCCCCCGGGGGCGATACGTGTCGCCGCACCGCGAGGACTATGTAAGGTCCCGGGACGTCAGAGAAGACTCAACTCGCCCGTATTACAAAGTGCTCTGCGTTAGTGCACTCCATCCAAAAGCTTCTGATGAAATCGTCAAGGATACCCTGTACAGAGAATACAAGAAGTTTGGTGATTTTAGCATCAAGATTTCTCATGAATTGGATGAGAGGGTTGCTTATGTTTGCTTCCGTAGTGCAGAAGACGCAAGAGATGCTAAACATGCCAAGCCCAGGATTATATTGTATGATAAAGTAGCTATTGTTGACCCTGTTTATGAGCCGGTTCGTGCTGAATACAGAAGCAGGCCTAGAAGCATTACACCCCCCGATTATGAACGCCCTTATTCCTACGCTTGGTCACCAGTTCCTGAGAGACGTAGACCACCTCCTGATGACAGGGCTTATGGTATTCCTCCGACAGTACCTCCTCACCACAGAGATTTTCGCCCTCCAATGCATGAATACCCTATGGCTGGGCCCCATGGACCCCCAATGCATCACAGACCACCTATGCATCATCCCCCTCACCCTCATTACATGCCCCGTCCATATATGCCCCGTCCCCACCATCCTCCATTTGAGAAAATTGAGAATAAAAAAGACAAATTCCCCAATTATTTACATCATGTTCAGCCAGAAGATGATCCACTGGCTACTAGGACTCTCTTCGCTGGTAACTTGGAGATCAACATTTCAGATGAAGAGCTTCGACGTATCTTTGGTCGGTATGGCATTGTTGAAGACATTGATATTAAACGTCCACCACCGGGTACAGGAAATGCATTTGCATTTGTTCGCTATCAGACTTTAGACATGGCTCATAGGGCTAAAGTAGAACTTTCTGGCCAGTATATTGGCAAATTTCAATGTAAAATAGGATATGGTAAAGCCACTCCTACTACTCGAGTCTGGGTAGGTGGTCTTGGTCCCTGGACATCTGTTGCCCAGTTGGAAAGGGAGTTCGATAGGTTTGGGGCCATTAAAAAGATTGAATATGCTAAAGGAGAACCTCATGCATACATTTTGTATGACTCAATTGATGCAGCTCAAGCTGCTGTTAAAGAGATGAGGGGTTTTCCTCTTGGTGGTCCAGAAAGACGACTACGAATTGATTTCGCCGATGTCGGCACTGGGGGCCCATACAGGCCAAAGCCTTATGCACCTCCTGTTGGGGAAGACGGTAGACCTGTTGAAGGTTATGAAGGGTATGAGGGCTGGGAGGAAGGGTCGGCGGCTTACCCTGCCTATGGAACCCCTGGCTACAGAGGAAGAGGTGGTCGCGGCCGAGGCCGAGGCATGTATAGAGGCGTATATCACGGCTCGGGAGATTATCGCGACGAAGAGTGGAGGCGTGCTCCAACAGATCCTGAATACGAGGGACGAGCCCGTCGTTCTGGTTCACGAGAGCCAGGTGTGGACCGCTCTCGCTCACGAACACCGCGCCGTCGCTCTCCCGACAGTGACTCTGACGGGTCGCCTCGTCGTGGTGGTGGCATGCTGGCGTCCTCAAGGACATTGCCTGAGGTGGTACGCAAAGCTACCACAATATGGAATGGTGCCCTCATCTTGAAGAACTCCCTATTCCCAACTAAGTTCCACCTGACTGATGGTGATTCTGAGATTATTGACAGTCTGATGAAAGATGAAGATGGCAAAAATCAGCTTAGAATAACACAGAGACTACGTTTAGATCAACCAAAGCTGGATGATGTTCAGAAGCGCATTGCCACATCCAGTTCACATGCCATTTTCTTGGGAGTGGCAGGGTCGACAGCATCCATTACAAATGAAGATGCAAGTATCCAGACCAGACCAATGAGGAACTTGGTGTCTTACTTAAAGCAAAAAGAAGCAGCAGGTGTTATTTCACTCCTGAACAAAGAGACAGAGGCTACTGGTGTACTGTACTCTTTTCCACCTTGTGAATTCTCAACTGAGCTTCTGAAGCGGACATGTCACAACCTAACTGAAGAGAGTTTAAAGGAGGACCATCTGGTAATAGTGGTGGTTAGGGGTGGGTCAGCCTAGTATGAACTTCTGAGCTCCCAAACTGAAGCGGTCACTGCCTGACCAACAAGTTTGTAGTGAGATCAGTAAACATGGTGGTTATGGGTGGTTCTGTTTAGAACGAACTAATTTATTAGATTTACACAATTGAGTTTACATTACTAGCCTAAGTTCTGATTAAAGTTCCCTTGTCTTCTTCAGAAATTTAACAAAATGTATACTTGTGATGTGTAGTGAGGTGAGGTGTTTGTAAATCTAAGTTAGTGAAGTTTCACATTTCCTGTGCAAGTGCTGTGTTAGCCTTGTAGTGACAGCAATAATCATTATTGCAAATATGTAGATGAACGATAGTTTTGCTAGAATTGCAGCAAAGATTTTTTTTTAACTTTTTAAGTGTATATTTATTATGATAAAAAGTTATAGTGTATACTTATTCAGTGTATGTTAGGTGATGTGTAGTGTAAGTGTGTGAGTTGCAAATAGAATATTTCATCTTATGATGTAGTTTTTTTATACCTTGTGAGTTGTGATCAGGCAAGTGCAGTTGTTGATACAGTGACTGGTTTGTGTTGTTCAAATGTGCCCTCAGTGATCAATAGTCACTTGAGTGAATTTCCTAATGACTTAAAAGTCACTTCTCAGTAATCAAGTGAAAATGCATCAACCCTACAATGATTCAGTGAAGCCTTGTGTTGGTGTTGTGGTCCGTAAAGACTAAAATATGACAATAACAAAGTGTAGGTAGTAGACATGGTGATTGTTCAAAAGGCTGTGTTAATAATCAAAGTTATAGTTTGTTGTATCATAGTGAACAAAATAATAGTGACACAGTTAGGTACGAAACAATCTTTTTAGCTCCATCACTTGGTAAGTATTTCGTGGGTATGGACACATCCCCCTGCTTTTGAAGCTTTTGATTGACCCCCTGCTCAATGTCACATCTAATTCTAGTTCTAGTCATGTGTAGTCTTCATTAAAAACATTTGGCCATATTTATAGGGTTAATAATTAACTTATCTGGCATAACTTCATGGTTGTGATGAGTATCACATTTTGTTAATCATCAGCTTAAATTATGAATTTAGTGGGTAAACCATTTTTGCTATGTTATCCTAACAGACCAGCCAGCCAGTCTGTTTTTGTAGTGATATTACTCACTTCTGAAGTCTTGCCAGACAATATTCCGGTATAAACAGCTGGCTTAAGAATAAAAAAAAATCATCAACATTGTTTTTTTTCTTTATTGACATCATAACTGGCATGAAGTTTTTGATTTGAGTGAAATACGACCTGTAAGCACATTAACCTCTAAACACGGCATTCAATCTAAAGAACAATATACACACAACCTCGCTATTCCCATACCAGCCTAAACTTTATTCCAGAAAGTAATTAATAACGAGGTAGGTATTACAGTAATTAGGTATCATCTAGTTGTCATTTAGTTTCATCATCAATTTGATAGGTTCATAATAATTGACAAGACGTGGTTTCTATCTACTGGGATAGGTGCATACGAAAATAATTCAAATATTTTTACCATTGCTTTAGTCAACTGAAAATTTTATACCAACGGCTCTTTGTCTTGCCAATCCCTATCTGTAGAACCGCTTCTTTATTCGAACTACCGAGTAGGAAATAAGGTAAATATACGCTGCTATTTTCAACTTATTTAGGCGACAGCTGCTGCATTGGGCAGAAGAAAAACCCTGAAATCAATCGAATACGTAAGTATCTGTGACAGCGGTTAGCATTGGGGAGTTCCTATTCTGAAACCAGTGTGCGTTTGGCTATTGCGATGCGTGTCGCCGGTTCGATTCCCGCACGGAATTAATACCTATTTCGATGGCCAACAGTACAGGTAGTTGTTGTATGATATTCGTAAAACACGTCCACCACTCACTATACATGAGAAATCCTAGTGCAACGTTTTTATTGAAATCATTAGCACTTCAGGCTCAGGTAATACAAAACAAGTCTACTCAGGCCAATTTTTCAGCCTCAAGTCTGCCTGCTTCGAGGCCAATAAATCTAGGTACAAACAACCGTAAAACGGCCACCAATAAAAAGTAAAATAATAAGAAACAGCCATCTACCTTGATACTTTTTTTCAATCAATCACGTCTTAGTTCAGCACATCAATGTCTAATCATTTTTGCGTAATTTGAGAAAAACCTACGGGAACTCAGGAACTGGCAGGATAAGGCTGTAGATGCACTAAAACTTGTGCAGGCAGTGTGTTTACTAACGAAAGCGTTACGTGTGTACCGCTTTGATTCTTTATTTATAGGTCCCAAGGTCGACGACCCGCAGATAAAAGTTCGCCAACAAGACTAATAATGAGGTCATAACGGTGTTATTTACTTGTGCATTTCCGTGTAGCTGTGGTTTATCAATAAACGTTTATTTAGTACAAGTTTCTTGGTTTTTTTTATTGGTCCTGAATTTGACGAACGACTAAACACGCACACACCCACATTAGTTTTTTAATTAGATTAGATTAGATAAATAGCTACCCGTAGGTACCAGACCTTTGTTTTAACCACACTGTTTTACGGACCTGTTGACAGCACTTTCTTGATCAGAGTGCTTGCTGTTCTCAATTATAAGATTTCATTGTTAAGTGAGGGCCGGACTCCACCAAAGAGAAGAGAATTGTTGTAAATCACATATAGAATTTTTTAGGTACATTTCTCGCCTCCGTTTAGCAGCTAGCGGTTAGCTTAGTAGAAATGGTTGATTGACAGAGAGGACAGGAGATGTCTCGTAAGGCCAGCAGCCTCCGCACTCGGCGGCGGCCAAGCGGTCAGCGAAAACGAGCGTCGCGTCGTTCTGCGAGCGAAGTGCGGTGAGCTGCGGCGGCGTGTCGCCTTCGCACATAGATCTCCGCTCAGCTTCAGGGAATACAGCCTAGCTTTTACGCGTTAGGATCTTAGATTAAAAAAAAAACAACAGTAGTTCCATCATGGAATTGTTAATGGTACCTACTATTGACAATGAAGGAGTTATTGACCCTCAACATAATAATACACTGTAGAACTTATTATAGATACTAATACTGTCACTTAGGGATATCTCTTGTGATAAGGCACACTGCAAACAATCCAGTACCTAGGTACCTATGGATCAGACAGAACAGTGGGTGTTGTTAGGTTAGGTTGGGTTAGTTACCAAGGAAAGATAATACGAAGGTCGACGGTAATTTTCAGCAGTGGCAGCCGTCACGTCGGGGAATACATCATCTGATCTGCGAGAGACGCTAAGAACCGGAAGTAGGTTTTGCAGAAAGTAACTGAAGCCTATGACCAACAGTGGGTGATTCATTTCAGGCTGAAACACCTAACAACTTGTATTTTCAGGGTTCTTTTTTGTTGCTTTGTTGGTAATCTTTATTAAAATAAAGCCTCGTATCCACTAGGCAATGGTGTCGATTCTGTTGTGCACAAACTAAACTTAATTTAGGCTATTACTATCTTTTTCTCACTAATAAAATGAGAAAGAGATGGACGTAATTTAGAGCTGTCAAATTTAATTCGAACTAATATTTCCGTACAAATGAAGGGTGCACGTAAAAACATGTCGACTAAAAACACGGTGAAGCGCAAGGCATAAACTAGTTTGACATTTAATTTTCTAACTTAGTGCATAGCTATAGCCGTCTTTTTCTCGCACTGCCTTTTAGTAAAAGATAGCAATAGTCTAAATTAAGTTAAGTTTGTGCACAACAGAATCAACACCAATATTTGGCGCACGACATGTTGCACGTGTTGAAAGTCACCGCGGAACTTTTGTTTAGCAACTTGTTTGGTCACGTTGCGCGCCAGCTGGCAACGTCGCGCGATGTTGTGTAACGCTGCCGAACATGTTTTAAGCGTCACGTGTTGGCCGTCAATTGTTACCTAGTGAATTCGAGGCTTTAATAAAAACTTGTTTGCAAAAAAAACCGACTTCACACAAAAAAGTGAAAAATAACTTTAGCTTCAGAAGTCGATGACCTTTGATTGATTTCGTTTGTTTGTCACCGACTTCTGAAGCTAAAGTTATTTTTCACTTTTTTGTATAGGTAGTCTATTTTTTTTTTGCAAAAAAGTTTTTATTCTTATAAAAGTGCCTGACTTTAAAAACTAAGTAAGTATTGCAGAGAGACCTGCAATTTTGGTAAGTAGGTATGTAATAGATTGAATTTGTAAAGTAAAAAAAATGTACAAATAAAGAAAAACAAACCTGGGCTCCTAAATTTTAGGAGCTTGTAAGACTAATAGGTAACATTTTAGCCGATATCTCGCTGAAAAAGCAACGCGTTTCAATGGCGCGCGTATGGCCTATTAGATGTGGCTCAGGTTGGCTAGACAAATCTTCAAAATCGCTCCCATTTTACTAGGTCAATAGGGCACTTTATGTGACGTCTAAACACCCTTATGTCAGAATTTGTGACGCTACAGAATCTTAGATATAATCGATCCAAAACGGGTCCAGCCATCTCGAAAAACCACTTTTCGCTGGTCTCACAATCTCGTTAACGGAAGTGATTTTGACGACTTTTTGCTTATAAACGGGCGTCACATAAGTTTGTGACAGGCATCTAGCTAAAAGTTTTGCGATACGTACATAACAGTGGTTTAGTAGAAAAATGCAAAAATCTGTGCCAGCCATCTTGGATTTACGTATAAAACTTTTGACTGGCAGTTCCGAATCTCAATAACGGTAGCGTTTTCGAATATGGTTCCTTTACTAAAACTTGGTGACGCAGTGTGTGACAGTAATAACGTTTGATTTATGGCGTCACATGCAAGGGTTTACGAGAAATCAATAGAAACCTAATGTCCAGCCAACCTGAGTTCAAGCTGGCTGGACACCTGTATCTCCGCTGCCTGATGATCTACGACCTTCAAAATATTGTGACGGGGTGTGCGTACGCGCAACGGAATGTTGTTGAATTTAAAGATTTTAATTATGCAGATATTTAGTGTATGACGTCGTATAATTGTGTATGGTAAAAAAAATACGTGCACGCAACCATTGTGGAGAAATTCACCAAAAATTGATTCCGCTGGGCGAACGTTGTCCTGGCGGAACTTTTTTAATCCATAGACTTTAGAAGAAAAGAGATGTGTCCATAAATTAGTGTGTAATTGTGTATGTATGAATAAAACTAGTGCATGCATAAACTTCGGAGAAATTCAAGTTTCCGCTACGCGAACGTTTGGCCATTAGCTAGTTTTCATATAAAGCGCTTACATAGAGAACTGTAGATTTTTACATACGTTGTTTTGAATTTGTTTATATTTGTTTAAAAACAGATTTAGAAAAAATCGTAGGGCTTAAAAGATAAAAATATAAACGTAAGATACGCTTATTAGGTCTTAGTTCTAAAAGTATGCACTTTGGGGTCTAGATTTTCACGTTTATACAAACCTTGTAAGTGTCTGCAACATGTTGCCAAGTATCAATGATGTTCCGTTAGTAATTAAAGAGTTATAGGACAAATTTACCATGAATAGATCACTGTTTACAAAGCAGTCAAATATCACGACGTTCTAAATGAATTGCATGGTAAAATGTATGCCAATAATTAGTGTATTCATTCAACTATTCACATGCAAAATTTCATGTCATTGAATTCAGTAATTAAAGAAAAACAATTATAATACTGACGAAGCATCGAAAACCTACATAACCCGACCAAGTTCGGATGGCTACAAAAAAGCGGCCGTGCAATATATTTAGGTAACATCCCAAAATTTACAGTATAATACCGGTATTGAATTGATACCAATTCAATACCGGTATTATACTGTAAATTTTGTGATAACACAATTGTTGTTTCGATATAATTTATAGGTCATTTCGCGTGTGCGTATGCGCAGCGGAATGTTGTTGAATTTAAAGATTTTAATTATGCAGATATTTAGTGTATGATGTCGTATAATTGTGTATGGTAAAAAAAAAATTGTGCACGCAACCATTGTGGAGAAATTCACCAAAAACTGATTCCGCTGGGCGAACGTTGTCCTGGCGGAACTTTTTTTAATCCATAGACTTTAGAAGAAAAGAGATGTGTCCAAAAATTAGTGTGTATTTGTGTGTAATTGTGTATGTATGAATAAAACTAGTGCATCCATAAACTTCGGAGAAATTCAAGTTTCCGCTACGCGAACGTTTGGCCATTAGCTAGTTTTCATATAAAGCGCTTACATAGAGAACTGTAGATTTTTACATACGTTGTTTTGAATTTGTTTATATTATATTAAAAAACAGATTTAGAAAAAATCGTAGGGCTTAAAAGATAAAAATATAAACGTAAAATACGCTTATTAGGTCTTAGTTCTTAAAGTATGCACTTTGGGGTCTAGATTTTCACGTTTATACAAACCTTGTAAGTGTCTGCAACATGTTGCCAAGTATCAATGATGTTCCGTTAGTAATTAAAGAGTTATAGGACAAATTTACCATGAATAGATCACTGTTTACAAAGCAGTCAAATATCACGACGTTCTAAATGAATTGCATGGTAAAATGTATGCCAATAATTAGTGTATTCATTCAACTATTCACATGCAAAATTTCATGTCATTAAATTCAGTAATTAAAGAAAAACAATAATAATACTGACGAAGCATCGAAAACCTACATAACCCGACCAAGTTCGGATGGCTACAAAAAAGCGGCCGTGCCATATATCTAAGAAACGTTCTTAACCTTCCAATATAGTATTTATTAATATGGTACAGTTGCATACACAAGCGTTAGGAAAAAATAATACAATTGCATTTCTTGAATGAAAAATATTTTTTTAAAAATAACGCCACTATCTACATGATCCACTAAAGTTGCAAAGGGGAAAGCTCGTGCATGCCTAGTCTATTGGTTAAATAGTGTAATAAGCTACAATATGATAAATATTTACCTAAACAGTTGTACATACATGTGGTAAATATTTAATTAATCCTCGATCTCCGATTTTTTTTTAATCCTGATCCGTGAAATCTTCAATAGAAATTAGCTGTATGAATTTTGTTTGTCTTAAATAATATATTTAGATTATTTCTCAAGTCTCAAGCGCATACTTAAATACAGTACCTACGTAAATAGTACCTACTTTCTGTCATAGTCAAATACATTTAAAAAAGTAGGTGTACAAAAATAAATGACCTATAATCGAAACAACAATTGTGTTATCACCTATACCAATTCAATACCGGTATTATACTGTAAATTTTGGGATGCTACCTAAATATATTGCACGGCCGCTTTTTTGTAGCCATCCGAACTTGGTCGGGTTATGTAGGTTTTCGATGCTTCGTCAGTATTATTATTGTTTTTCTTTAATTACTGAATTTAATGACATGAAATTTTGCATGTGAATAGTTGAATGAATACACTAATTATTGGCATACATTTTACCATGCAATTCATTTAGAACGTCGTGTTTTTGACTGCTTTGTAAACAGTGATCTATTCATGGTAAATTTGTCCTATAACTCTTTAATTACTAACGGAACATCATTGATACTTGGCAACATGTTGCAGACACTTACAAGGTTTGTATAAACGTGAAAATCTAGACCCCAAAGTGCATACTTTAAGAACTAAGACCTAATAAGCGTATTTTACGTTTATATTTTTATCTTTTAAGCCCTACGATTTTTTCTAAATCTGTTTTTTAATATAATATAAACAAATTCAAAACAACGTATGTAAAAATCTACAGTTCTCTATGTAAGCGCTTTATATAAAACTAGCTAATGGCCAAACGTTCGCGTAGCGGAAACTTGAATTTCTCCGAAGTTTATGGATGCACTAGTTTTATTCATACATACACAATTACACACAAATACACACTAATTTTTGGACACATCTCTTTTCTTCTAAAGTCTATGGATTAAAAAAAGTTCCGCCAGGACAACGTTCGCCCAGCGGAATCAGTTTTTGGTGAATTTCTCCACAATGGTTGCGTGCACAAATTTTTTTTTACCATACACAATTATACGACGTCATACACTAAATATCTGCATAATTAAAATCTTTAAATTCAACAACATTCCGCTGCGCGTACGCACACCATTTCGCTGCCCTAGTTCAACAGTAAGATATGTAGAACAAAGTATGTTTTGAGTTATTCATACTTTTATGATTTTAGTGTCATTAATTCACTCGTTGTTAATTGAAATGTGGTTGATTTTTTAAAACTATAGCTTAGTTTAATGTGTTACGGAGTTATTTATATTTCAATATGAATAACATATTTTGTATAATATTTTTAAGGCTTTTAATAGTAAGATAACCGTATATTGAACTCAGACTAAATTAAACATGTTTTGTGATTTTAATGTTGTCTCTAAAATGGTTTGTTAAAAATTAAGTCTATATTGTAACTCATAGAGTTTTTGTTTTTTGTTTTGTTAAAGAAATACTAAAGATTTATCCAACCAAGCTTCCAAATTTATGTAAAATCAACAGAGATCGACGTAATTTTAAGATATCTTAGTATTACAGCATATCGAAATTTGAGAATGTAAGTTGTCCGACAAAATCCGCGGAAATGTTTGGTAAAGGGATAGGAAAATTAATTAAAAACTAAGAAATTAGTTTGCTTGTAATGTGCTATTTTTTACCTAGTGTCATAATTGCACAAATCAGTCTCATATTATCAGTTAAAATCTTATTATTATTACCTATTGCACAAGTCAGGTTTAACTATTATAATAATTAGTCAGTGCTATAATGTTATTCATTTGAATCTTAATGGCACAAATAGGTAAGTCTTATAAAGCAGCTAAAATAACGTATTATAATAAAATTTAAATAATATGTAATTAATTAATAACAATAGTGAATTAATTGTTTTAATTAATTCTATTATCATACTCAATCAGTCAATCTACTTGTTACAGGCTTTCATCATCACTATTGCCGCTTTCATTTTCCTGGTTATTTGTAGTTTTAAGACTTTCGTAACCATTTTCGTCAATGTTGAAATTTTTCACCATTTGAGACAGTTTTTTCCAGTCATAAATCTGTTGGTACTTAGCCTATTTCATTGACTGTATAAGGTTTACCAGTTTTTTTGGCTGACTTCAGTACCATTTCCATTTGAGCAGGTGTAAATACTGACAACCAAATCAAAAACTAATGTTTAAACTAATTTAAGCAAATTAAGGTCTCTTGTTGGTATTTTTTTCAATCTTCTGCGTTGAGCCGTTTTTGAGATCTGGGGTATCCCAAAATGTTACCGCAACCAAATAACTCGAGAGCCATATCACACACAAATTTTGCTATTTACTACGCAACAAAAGCTATCTATTCATGTATTTGGTTCCGGCTAAACGAATTTTTGAAAATCGATTTTCCCAGGATAACGTTTCAAACGTTACTCCAGCAAAATGTGTTTTTCTCAAATAACTTTAAAACTAAAATTCAAGCAAATTTTGCAATTAGTAAGCAAATTGCTCCTCATGATACTCTAATTATTATTTTGTTAAGGTCTCACATCTCAAATGCACAACATTTTGCCAGGGTAACACACACCAATTTAAGATGTCTCAACATAGAAATGTTTTTATAATTCCATATTAAGACATTTGAAGAAGTCTCTGTGTAGAAATAAAAGAAAAGTAAAAATCATCCTGACTTTATAAATATCTTAAGATGTCAGAATCTTGAACTAAAGGTCGTTAAAAATATGCTTAAATGTCTCAGTGAGACATTGACATTTAGGCACTTTGGCTGCGTTTTACAAATATCCGATTTTTGAACCGGAAAGAAGAGCAAATTTTTCACATGAAACAAAACTTAACTCATTTTTGTTTTTTTTAAAGATATCTTACTGTTGAACTAGGGCAGCGATTTATTTTTGTACACCTACTTTTTTAAATGTATTTGACTGTGACAGAAAGTAGGTACTATTTACGTAGGTACTTTATTTAAGTATGCGCTTGAGACTTGAGATTTATTGCAGGAAAACCTTTTATTCCCCCGGAGAAATCAAATACAAAGCAGGCGTGGCTGCTATCGGCCGATTACCTAGTATATTAAAAAGAAATCCTTTATTTATGTAAAAAATATGGTCACCTCACAATATTAATGGATGTTTGTATGGGAAAATTTAAATGATCAATCTAATCAATCTTTGAAACTACGCAAAGTTCCTCCGTCACAAATTCAGGTTGTCATTATCGTCCCCGTCACAACATTTTGAACACATTTTGAAGGTCGTAGATCATACAGGTGACCAGCCAGCTTGAACTCAGGTTGGCTGGACATTAGGTTTTTATTGATTTCTCGTAAACCCTTGCATGGGACGCCATATATCAAACGTTATTACTGTCACACATTGCGTCACCAAGTTTTAGTAAAGGAACCATATTCGAAAACGCTACCATTATTGAGATTCGGAAGTGCCAGCCAAAAGTTTTATACGTAAATTCAAGATGGCTGGCACAGATTTTTGCATTTTTCTACTAAACCATTGTACGTATCGCAAAACTTTTAGCTCGATGCCTGCCACAAACTTATGTGACGCCCGTTGATATGCAAAAAGTCGTCAAAATCACTTCCGTCACCGAGATTGAGAGACCAGCGAAAAGTGGTTTTTCAAGATGGCTGGACCCGTTTTCGATCGATTACCTATCTAAAATTCTGTAGCGTCACAAATTCTGACATAAGGGTGTTTAGCCGTCACATAAAGTGCCTTATTGACCTAGTAAAATGGGAGCGATTTTGAATATTTGTCCAGCCAACCTGAGCCACATCCTATTAGTCTTACAGCTCTTAAAATATAAGCCCAGGATATTTTTTTACCAATGTTTTACAAATTCAATCTGTAACTTACCAAAATTTCAGGTGTCCGTTTCGATGGCGCGGCCATGACGTTTTTTTTAAAAAAAATATGTAGGGATGGCGATCTGAGATCGATTAATCGATCTTTTAAACCGATATGTAGTACGAAATCGATTCATTGAATCGATACATAACCCTTTAAAATGACATTCGATTTTTTCTGTTTTTGTGTTAACTATACAATTAGTTGTAGGCAGTGCTACCAGATCGTGGCTAAAATGACCCCCCACTTTGTTGGACACTCTCGTCTAAACACATTGAATATGCTAAAAAGTGGGGTACATTTTACCCACGATCTGGTAGCACTGGTTGTAGGTGCCCGTATTAGTAGAGTACTGCCGATTAATTACTCAAAAACTCACGCTGGCTGTTTGTTCAGTCTCCTTCGCCTCACTACCTTACTTCTTTTTTTTAAGTTTAAATATTAAGCGTTGGGAACTATGAGCTAAATTATCTATTTGCTTTGTAACCTAAACCTTGTGAATTTTGAAAATAAATGTCTCATTTCTATATGATCTGATACTTTGCAGTGACGGAAATTAAGCAATTGCCTAAAAGTTTCTAGAACTAATTTGAAATTTCGCGCGTTTTAAGTTGACATAGAGTCCGGACCTAGAGTCTTCAATACCTTGAAGAACATTGTGTGTTTTCAGCGGTAAAGGTTTAAAGACCGATTCTAGATTTAAGCATACTAAATAAACTATAACAATGTCATATGATTCCTTACATTCTGTCAGCGCCCCTATCATAATTTATGAAATGAAAATGAGAAGGGGTGGGATCCTGGTGTCCTGAAATACAGGCCAAGAGCCTAGCTTAGGCACCAGTCTCCCACAATATATTATTATACTTACATGAATTATTGTGAATAAAAGTCGAATCTGACCGACCAATGTAAAATAGTTAATGTATATTGTGGTAAGAAATTAAAGTTATTATTATTATTGTTACATCTGACCTACTAGAACATTCGAGAAACCAAGTGATTACAGTGTGTGTACGTTAGAAGTTCGAGAGCATTCTTTTATTATTAATCTAAAGTTAGGTAGGTAGAAACTCGCGACCTATTTGTAAAAAGACATTAGAATTTCGACCGTGCGCCTAGGGCATAAGGTTCATATTTGTTTGTTTTGTACAAGTAGGTTATACCTACTATTTTTATTACCTACGTACCTACTGTTCTATTGTGTTTTTTTTATTACCCTTTAGAATATTCGTGATTATTCTGGTGTGTTTGTTGGCGAGAATAAATACATCGCTCAGACCCGCGACCGTCAGTCTTGTTTTGGCTACACAACGAAGCGAATCGAAGCGAACTTGAAGAGCGATATCTAAGCGAATAGTGAACAGTGGTGTATTGTAGTGTACTTGTGATTAAGTTTAAATCGTTTTGTGATTAATGAAGTTATTGTGTTGTTTAATCGGTAGTAATTAATTTATCTCATACCCAGCTCGTAACATTATATTGATAGAGGGGCCCACAGGCGTGGATTGAGGGCATCAAGTAGTCTTAATCCGTCACTGATACTTTGTTATGGTACTAAAAGTAATTGTTAAAATCGAAGTCCCTGACTTTGCTGATTAAAGATCGTTAATTATAATATTCGTCTTGTTTTTAATATAATTGATTAACTTACATTGTAATAGAAAATTTGAAAAAAGATCAATTTTTTTTTGGAAATAATCTTTTAGACCTCGATTTTTTGTGGATCGATTCATCACGTCACGATTCGAATCGATTTAAAAATCGATATTTTCGGATAGAATCGCCATCCCTAAAAATATGCCATGATTTTGTAAAAGTAGATTCCCAAAACCATAAATTTGTCAAAGCTATGGTTGAAAAGTTATCAAGGGTTTGAACGTGGCCGCGCCATTGAAACGCTCCGAACCACTCGGCATAATAATATAGCACAATTAGGCCCCTGGTCGCAGCGGCGAACGTGTCTGAACGTGGCCTGCAAACGCCCGCGCGAGAGTCGCGTCGCCCGCCGCCGGCGCCGTTTGCACCGCCGATCTCCGTGGCCAGGCCGTAAAAGATACACATGGTAGAAACTTAAAACGTCAGAAATACTTATTAAAGTTTGTAACTTTACACGATATGAAGATAAAAACAAATTTGACTATTTTAGACTGGTCGTAAGTACTTTAGCGATGAAATACGCAGTTAATCGCAAAGGTAACAGCTTCATACCTTTGCTTCTCAAAATTAAATCATAGTCTCGTAATAATTCATGACACAAATATTTTACATTCTTTTATTTTATTTCTTCAAAAGTGTATTGAAAAACGTCGTTTGATACACGTGGACATTTGTTATTGCAGTTCTCGGCTCAAAAACACCCTCGCCTACGGCTCGTGTGTTAATATCGCCTTGAACTACAATAACAAACATTCTCCACTAAATGTACTATTTTTAATTATGCATTGGACCAATTTGGACTAAGTATAGGTATAGTTATCTGTGGCAATTTTGCTTTCCGCACACGTGTGGAAAAAATATCAAAAACGAACGTGTGTGAAATACATTGCATTTTTTATAAAAGTAAATATTAGTTTTAAATAATCATGTTTATTTATGATAATTAATTTATTTGACACAATTTGAATGTACAAAAAATGTTTTCGTCGTAAAGGCGCATACTGTTTTGCCGAAATTAAAAAACAATATTTACCTCTGACTATAGGCATTGAATCTGTGGCAATTTTCATTCCCGCACCCGTGTTGGAAAACTTAAAAACGCACGGGTGTGAAATACATTGCATCTCAGTGGCTTATATATATCTAAGGCCCTAGGCAAATCTATTACATGGGACCCCAAGAAAACTCGTCACATTTTAATCTAGTTTTAATAAATCACTGAGATAATTACTCAATAGTAACATTGCGTCCATTTTAGTTAAATATCTAATTTTCAAATATTTTTTGTGTAAGTTTAAGTTTTACACCAGACTTGGAAATAATATAGAAATGATTTTCTGGAAAGATCTATTATCTAGTAGATTGTTACACGAGGGTCGTAAGGAATTGATGTCTTTCACCCGAGGTAAGCATATAGTACTTTTCATTTCGAATATAAGGAAAGTAAAAAATAGCAGTTTTATTTTCTTATCTGCTCGCCACTTAACAAAAGTTAGTTTTTAATTTCTGGCAAAAGATTTTCGATAACTGTATTTGCCTCGTCTTAAGGTGGACGCACACCTATGCGCGCCGAACGAATCGAAGTCAAGGAGGCCTCGCACACATAACCGAGCCGAACGCGCCGAAAGAATCGAC
Source organism: Xestia c-nigrum (assembly GCA_916618015.1). NCBI lineage: Eukaryota > Metazoa > Arthropoda > Insecta > Lepidoptera > Noctuidae > Xestia > Xestia c-nigrum. Next base: position 8,062,094 of record OU745259.1, on the reverse strand, counting down.
GGAATCGACCGCGCCGAACTCCATGGACACAGTTTATAAATCAAAATAATTTTACAAAACCATAGTAACATCATTTTTATGTTTTGGTTTTGTCCATAGAAAAAGTAAACATTCTAAAATAAAGTAAAATAAGCCATGGCAAAAAAGAGAGAAGCATTGACTCAGCGTAAGTTAGGTAAGTACACTAGGTATGTACATATATGTTCTAACGTATTATATCACACTTATAATTCAAGCTCAAGTCCATTTTACCTCATGCGGGTATAATTTTTTTATCTACTGATTTTTTCTCGGGTCTATTGCTAAAACTTTAATTTTTCTACTGATTTCTTCAAATTCCATCTGGCAACACTGGTCGAATCGCGCGCATCAGCCGCGCCGAATCTGATGACGTCATCCGAAATTGTCTCGGATTTCTGGGCTTCTGCTCGATTCGAACGATTAGACGCGGATATAGGTGTGCAAGGTTTTTTTTTTTTTTTTTTTTTTTTTTGTTTTGGCGTTGCACTATTCGTGCTTATTGCCACTGACAATACTTTATTTGATAACAAAACGTAAGAATCAAGTACTCGCGAAATGATAAAATATTACAACGGGAAATTTGGAAATGGAAAGGAGATTAGTTGTTATGTATAAAAATAATGTTTCATACAAGTAATTCTAAAATTAGATGCGTTCGGCGTTTGGCGCGGTCGATTCCTTCGGCGGGGCTATGTGTGTCCACCTTTAAACAGAATCTGGGGTCAGCATTTCAGAAAAAAATGAACTCATAATATTGAAAAAGAAACCGAGATTTCAGTACAGCTTACAGAGTTAATATCCCGCCAAATTATATATCACAATCCGTACAAAATTACCCCACGTCCCATAACAAAGTGACGTATCTCAAAAAAAGATAAAAATGTAAAAAAAAATATGGCATACTCCCTAAACTTAATTTTTTACACCTTCATATGGAAAAATTGCTTTAAAAATAGTTCAGGCGCTGTTATGAAAAAAACGTTCGTATGAGTATTTATGGACCGATTTAAAAAAAAACTTATTTTGCTTGAAAGGGTAGTCCCACGGTCATAAAGTCAGGTCTCCGGTCTCCAGGATACCGGAGAAATGAAAGCAATATCTCAAAAATAAGCTCATTTTTGTACTTCACATAATTCGTTTTTCACTCTCTTATTGTTTTTTTTTATTTATTGCATTACTAGCGGACGTCACGCGGTATCACCCGCGTAGTTCCCGTTCCCGTGGGACTAAGGGGATAAAATATATCCTATGTTACTCGTGGATAATGTAGCTTTCGAATGGTGGAAGAATTTTTAAAAACGGTCCAGTAGTTTTTAAGCCTATTCATTACAACCAAACAAACAAACAAACAAAGTTTTCCTCTTTATAATATTAGTGTAGATGTAGATGATGAGACAGAAACGTCAAACGTGACGCGAGGGAGTGGTCGACAGAGGTTTTTTCACTTACATTGACACAAATGACAGAGACAAGTAACGATAGCGACGCGACGCGGCAAACGAAGCTAAGGAAATGCAAGTGAATAATGTTGTTTCACTCTTGCAAATCTGTGCGTCGCAGCCTAGACAAACCAGAAAAGGGGAAAAACGGAAACTGGGTGCTCAACCTGTCATGACTGCGGTCCGATGCTCCGTGACAAGAACGAGCCAGGATGATGAGGAATCTTCACTAAAGTAAAAAGGAAGAAGAAAAGGCCCTGTTCTCGTAACCTGTGCGGTACTGCACCGAGTGGACCCAACATGCTGCTGCACACTGCTGTACCTACGACGCAGCAGTACATTTCACGTCTGCATCACTTCACATAACTGAGGAAGTGGTGCAATACTTGAAAGTGTAGACCAACTTCATTCTGTCGTCGAAAGGTTGGAATCGCGCCACAACATCAACTTTAGGTCATTCGTGGTTCGAGTTCCAACCCAACATTTACAGACCTGCTTGAAAGAGGGCTTTTGGCCGAAGGGTGTCGTATATCGTCGCTTCCGAGGAAGGTTACGCGACATCACGCAGCGAAACACGACGCCGACAACGCTGCGTGTATAGTTTTAGTATAAGGTTAAAAATGGATATTAGTTTATTATTGTTGTTTAATGTTATTTAATGTATTTTATCTATGGGTTGCCTGATAATAAAATGATTATAATTATATAGTATTCAAAGTAATATTTGAGCTCAAGCTTTTATTCTCACGTTTTCATTATCAGATGAATAAGGAGATTAAGGAGATAATCGTCAGTTGATCGTTGATTAAACAAAATAAATGTTTTATATAAAAAACTGCCTTAAGGCGCTTAGATGAGCTAAATTAGCAACTCTATTTGTGGTGGTTCAAACTTCGTTTGAAATGCTGTTAGAATAAAGTCCTAATCAGCTTGCACTACAAAGTGGTTGTTACGTCAGCCACTGCGGGCCAAATAGCGCGAAATGAGTGGTTTCGATCTATTTACAAAAAAACTATTAATTGGATTAAAAAACTGAAACAGTGTCATGCTAATATATTGCTTGTAGAATTGCCAAAAAATCAGAATGATCGCATGCATATTAGTATGTTTTTTTTATTGTTTGAAAGATATATTTAGAGATAAAAGTTCGTGATTTCTTTTTATCGAGCCAAATTAATTGTATTATGTTTTCAAAACAGTATCATGCTAGCATATATCCTGAAGAATATCATATATTTTTCTGGTCTTGTTTATAGCAGTGAATCATACACTTTTAGTAATTATAAAACTCGCGTTTAGCTCATGTAATCGCCTTAATTGAAAAACGGAGCTTATTTTTGAGATTTTACTTTCATTTCTCCAGGATCCTGGAGACCGGAGACCTGACTTTATGGCAGTGGGCGTACCTTGGGGGTACCCTTCAAAACAAAAATAGTTTTTTTTAATGTCCATAAATACTCATACGAACGAATTTTTCATAACAGCGCCTGAACTATTTTCATAGCAATTTTTTCATATGAAGGTGTAAAAAAATGAACTTAGGAAGTATGCCATATTTTTTTATACATTTTTGTCTTTTTTTTGAGATATGTCACTGTGTTATAGGACGTGGGGCAATTTTGATCCATCTTCTATGCGTCTCAGACGAGGGTGGACCGGCTCAGTTTTTTTTTAATTCACACTGGCTGTTTATACACTCACTTAGATTTTCTGCAACTGATTGCCTAACAAAATTTTGTTCTATTTTTTAAACTTATTCCCGCCCAGGAGGGAAGCAATTCCTATGAGTCTTTCCCGTCCAAGGGTGGGAAGTAACATTTTCCACCCGCTATCCGGATCAAACAAACATTCTTTCCGAGTATGAGAAATGAAACTGTTTTTAAAGCGAGCGTCACGAGCTCGCCGGCGCCAACTAAGTACCGCGACAAAAAAATGCAGTACCTACCGTATCCAATGGCTAAAATCGGTCTTTTTCTTATGGATGCGTTTTAAATCTTAATTTATTTGAATCTGGATATGGTCTTTGATTGTAACCTTAATTTTGATTTCCGAGACGAAAGTGAAAAATTAAGGCTGAATAGCCGGCCACAGATAAAAAAACAAAATAGGAGGGAAAGCGGCAATCCAATCTTAATTTTTTTTTCGAGTTGTTTCGTGATTTTATTTTATTTTCCTTGTACTCGTAATGAAAAGCACAGTGTTTACCTCGGGTTAAAGACTTATTTAGTCCCTCCAGCTATGCTAACTCCGCCTCGGGACTAAATAAGTTACTTTCACCCCTAGGATAACAATGTAGGTCCTTAGATAAAATTATTTTTATCTTGAAATTTTTTTAAAAATGTTAGGTCACTTTTGAGCTTGCAGCCTGTCAAGCTGGGGCCCCATCAGGCCGGGGGCCCGTGGCATTTTGCCAGTTCTGCCACCCTATAGTTACTCCACTGTGTATGTTGAACCTAATCATAGTGCGACAAAAACCAGTTTTCGAGGAAGTGTATTGAAAAATAACATCCTGTACTCTTTTGACATCAATCGATAGGGTCAATCCTAAGGATCAGTCCTTTCACAGTTATTTTACCAGACCGCTACACTAAAGTCGAACAGCAACCTAAAGTTTAAAAATAAAGACCAAATACAAAATACAAGATTTTAAAGCGTGAGAAGTGGAAAGAATGGGGAGAGGCGAGGCCTTTGCTGAGGAGTGGGATATGAGGGATTTTCTTTCTCAGCTCTTCCCTAGTCGCTGGATAGATGGCGCTGATCTCTGAACGTTACTGCAAGGAACAAAACGTCACATAATTTCACATACACCGAATGGTTATATTCGGAAGCTTATGCAAACAAAAGTGTCAGTCAACGAGCGTATATGACGTGTGTTTGTTCAAGCGTTTTGGCTTTGGCACCTAGTAATGTAGTCAGATCAACGCCATCTACCGAGTTCTTGGAAACTTTTTTTTAATTATCAAAAAGAAAACCTCTCATGGGCTGAATAAAAAAAGATAATTGAAAAATGGTTATAACCCACAACGGTTAAAAAGTAATGGGGATTTATCGGATGTTATCAGACACCAAATGTCGCTACGTAGGCGCCTGGTTAGTGAAACTTTATACCGAAACATCATGTTTGCACTGTTTTACAAAATAAATAATTATGGATTAAGGACAAATAAAATTAGCTGAACTAAAGATAAGGATTAAACTTTTTACGTAAATTCATGATTTTTGACGATGTAATTTTCAGCATCAGTAAGATATTTTAATTATTTGCTTATGAATAACGATAGTACCATTCTCTTTCTTGAAAGTTGGTGTTACACATTTTCATATAAGCCGCGCAGATAGAGAATAGATCTGAAAATGGCGGCGGGTACGCATGGTACGGTTGGCAAAACAAGTTCTCAAACATCGATTTTATTGACTTTTTTTGTTATATATTATTCTTTTTTGATATTATTCATTAATAATAGTAGAAATAATGACAAAAATATTAATTAAATAAATTAGGAGCGAGTTTTCGTAAAGCCATCGTCAATCAATCGCAAAATGTCAACGTTCGAAACAAAAACTTAATGAAAATAAATAACAATCAAACGTAATGCAAACAAATAACAATCAAACTCAACAAAAACAACAATGAATATCAACGAAAACAACAAAATAACGGAACGAATTTAACGATAACTCGGAGTGCGTCAAGTAGCGTGGAAAGCGAACCCTGACTGTCCCTGACTGACAATTTTTTTGTAGCGCGTACTTCACTGTGTGAGTATAGACAGCGATAGAGAGTGAGCGAGAACGCATGCGAGCGGACGCCATTTTCAGATCTATTCTCTATCTGCGCGGCTTATACCTATTTCTTTTCGTGTAATTTACTATAAATATTTTACGAACTCAATTTGCAAGAAAAACCGTCGGCAATGAAAGTTTGACGCTCAAATTCACATAAGTAGGTAGTTATTCTATTCTTATAAAATCTAAAATTACTAAAAGGTAAGTTGAATGTTTTACTTGCATGTTGGAGTTCTAGAATTTCGTTTTATTCCTTCAGTTTTCACGAAACAAATCGTAAAGAAAGCCTAATTTAAGCCCTGTCTTGATTCAGGGGACATTATATTCCAAATTAACTCAATTTTGTCAAATAAATTAATATGATATAAAAACTTCGATCTTCTATGAATACGTTTCATTAGTTTTCGTGTGTCAGTATAATAAGACAACGTTACAATAAATAAAATTAAAGTAGTCTAAATTCTGCATCAATTCAGCTCGCTGTCATTCTGACGCGAGCGCTGGGCGAGGAAGGACCTGGACACAATATTTTCCTCAATAGCAATCCACTCGTGTATGCTCATCGAAATATTTTGAAGTGGAGAAAGTTTGTTATTGCAGTACAAGGCGGTATTAACACACGAGCCGTAAGGCGAGGGTGTTTTTGAGCCGAGAACTGCAATAACAAATGTCCACGTGTTTCAAACGACGTTTTTCAATACACTTTTGAAGAAATTAAATAAAATAATTTTAAAAAGTTGTGTCATGAATGTCACGAGACTATGATTTAATTGTTTTTTTTTTCCGCGCTTTGCTTTTGCCAGGTTCAAGGAGAGGCAAAGGTATAAAGCCGTTATAATACCTACAGCCTAATATAAAAAAATAATTTTAATTTGTGTTTGAATTTAGAACACAAATAAATGTTAATTTGTTTATAAAAGTATTAGTTATAAATAATCATGTTTATCACCGAAATTGAATTTATAAACACAATTTGAACATTCAAAAAATGTTATAAGGAAAGACGTAGATTGCTTTTCCGAAATAAAAAAACATTCACCTCTGACTCTATAGTCAGAGGTGAATGTTTTTTTTAAATTATGCAATGAATCAATTTGGACTAAGTATATGTATCATTTATCTGAGGCAATTTTACTTTCTGCACATGTGTGGAAAAAACATGGAAATTGCACTCGTGTGAAATACACTGCATTTTGAACCTAATCGTAGTGCGAAAAGAACCAGTTTTCGAAGAAGTGTATTGAAAAAATTGTACCTAATAGGTCTTAAGTTTCTTAGTACTGCAAAAGTACAAGAAAAGCTTAGTGAAAGGTAACTTATGTGGCCACATTGTAACGCTGGAATGTCCAGCACTAGAGTGCCACACTAAGCAACCATACGAACGTAAGGCAGCCTCACTACCACTACCCCATTCGGGTCGGATATTTAAATGAAGAAATAATAAATTGTAAACTACAAGAAACTCGTGTATTTTGATAGATGTTTAGATCTTACGCCAGTGCTGCCATCAAGTGGTTTTGTCATTTCAGAAAAACCTCTTAGCACTGTAGCGACACAGCAAAGTAGTACAAAAAGAAACATAGTGCAAAAAGTACCACAGCGCCATCTATGACACAAATGAAGAATTAAAATCAACATTTTAAATCGCATAGAACCAAGAAAGACATAGGTACCTACCAATTAGAAAAAGCCGGTAACAACTGTCGGGCAGTACCCGACCAGACATAACACCCACTGCCTGGTCGGATTATGCCTACTATCTTTTCTATGGGCAAGAATAGTTATTTGTTATACAAGAGTGCAAAGTTGTATTTTAACCACGTACTCAATTTTGATGACCGAGCGAGCGAAAGATTCTAAAATTGAGTCACGAGCGCAGCGAGTGATTAGGAACTTAGAATCTTGAGCGTTAGCGAGGGAATCAAAAGAGCATGAGGTGAAAAATCTTTGCACTCGAGTGCAACACGTAGTTTTTCATCCCACCTCAGAATTTTCACCAATTCATCAAATTCCCACCAAAAAAAATGCGCATTATTAACAAATTCAGTTAATTCTTTTGGCGTCAAATAAACTTCCTCGTCGCTAGATAATGAGTGGTCATTTTAGGTTTTTTACTTGTTTTCAAGTTTGATTCCTTGTTTAACAATATGACGTGAAAAGAAAATAGGGCGCGCAAAACATATTAAAAAAAAGTGAGTACACCAAGAAGGTTCCGAGTCTGACTTATTAAGAGCCCCCTTCACGATTTAGCTAAACAGCTATATTTCAAGTGGTGACAATGTGTTATAAAATTACGTTATTGCCTTTTCTACAGTAATAATAGACCACATTTTGTATTTTAGATTCTATTTACGAGTTATGACATTTTTTCGATTGGCGGCGCTAGTGGACTGTAAGAGGGCTCTTAACAAAAAAAAAAAAAGATAAATTTGGCATCATAGAGGTAGAAGTAAATAGGTTAAATGATGTTTTGAATTTAGTGCACACGATGTTCTAAATTCAAATTTACTTTGCCCTCTAGACGATAAAAACGGCTTTTGCACTCAGATAATTAACTAAGAGCAAAAACACTCTTTCCGAGATTGGGGGATGAAAAGAATTGAGTTCTTTATACTTATCCATAAAGCTATACGTACTCATTGATCTCATGAAAAAAACACTCTATCATCTGTCACCAATAGACATAGAGGAAAAAGCTTATTCCTCAATCATGGAACAATAATATTATGTCTGTCGAGTGTCACACATTTTCCAATTCCATTGAACTTCAGCACACATTTCAGCAATGGTGTATTATTTTACTCTTTGATCTCAGCGTTTTCTTAGCACAACAGCTCACCGATGTAATCATTTTCACTTTGAAAACTGGTCTCGACAATGCAGGTTGAAAAGGATTCAGTATTAGCGGATCGAATTATGGACGCTAAGTCATGGGAAAGTACGTGCCTACTTTCAAAATAGCATAAATAATAGATTATTCTCATAGTGGGGCACCCGGCATAGGCCCATCTGATAACATAGAAATAAGCTGTAATTCACCAGTCACCATGCGGGCCAATTGCGGGTTGGAAGATATTACAATGTCCTAATAATTGTTTTGCTTCTAGGGAATTGTTTCCTCACGATGCATGACTTTCTTTCCCCGTTTTGAGATCAACGACGATGACCTACTTATTGCTTAGGTCCCTAAATATTACCTACACAATGAATGCTTGGCTACGAACTACGTCCTAGGCTAGGAAGTCGATTGGAGCCGGCTATAGTCAGCCCCAAAATTAATGTAAAGACGGGCACCGGGCAAGAAACCATTTTATTGTCCACAAACATTATTTCAATTGTGTTGTACCTACGATTGTTTTGGTCATTGGGTGTCGAGTCCGGCCTATGTAGGAAGTTTTGGTTTTACACTGTATACTTACACAATTATATAGAATAATGGTACTACAAGCAGTGGCGTAACTATACCGTTCGAGGCCCGTGGCAAATTCATCGGATGGGCCCCTCCCCCCAATTTAAAAAAAATGAACCAACAATAATAATATTTTTTTATTTTATAATACTTATTTATACACTTTTACTTGTAAGAGTACAATAATAAATCACTACGTTAAGTAGGTACATACAAACTTTATAATTATACTTAGGTACTTGATTTTCTAATAATTCACTTTAAAATAAAAATACCTAATTATAACCCTGGGTGTTTCAAAAGTAACGTGAATAGGCATCTTCTGGGTAAGCTCGCTCCATCGTAGACCACATCATAGCTTAGACATGATTGTGGTCAAGAGCAAGCCCATTTCAAATAAAAAAAAAAAAAAAAGTACAGTCAGCATCTTATTGATATGGGCACATAGAGTAGTCAAAATGATTTGAACAACAAAAAAAGCAATTTGATATACGCAGTCCGAATAATCATATTGTTAAAAGCACACAAGTTGTTCAAAATATAAAATGTTAATTATTAAAATTCCTTCCTTCGGACTTTCTGTTCAGCAAAAGTGGTAATGATATCATCAAAGTTCAAATTTCGGGCCATAGAATTTTCGATGGATAGAATAGCTAAGTTGCTTAACCTGTCTTGTCCCATAGAATTTCTTAAATAAGTTTTTATCAATTTCAGTTTTGAAAACGATCGCTCGGCACTAGCCGTAGTCACAGGAATGGTGAGAAATAATAGAAATGCAGTGCACACTTCAGGAAAGCTTGAAGATATAAAATGATTTTTTATTATTAATAAGTCAGCAAGTTCTCTTATAGAAGATGATGTTTCTATTTCGTGTCTAAAAGAGGATCGAAAACTGAGAATTTCCTTGCAAAACGAGATGGATATATCTTCTTTATATAGATGGACAAATGCTAAAGCCTTCTCCAACAAATCAGTATCGTTCAAATTTTGTAAAGTGGCAGGTTGCAAGACACTGAAATTGGAAACAATTTCATTCATTCCAAGGAAACGCGATCTCAGTTGATTAATGATTATGTCTAATACACGATAGAATACGTTCACTTTAAACAAGCTTTCAGGATCTTGGAGACGTTCATCCTCACAAATTTCATCAAAATGACGTTTCACTTTTCTCTGACGAGTTTTAGGAAATTCAGGGTTTATAGACCATTTCGTTGCAATACTATTTGCCTCCATTTTTAAATCTTCAAATTCATTTCGATACTTTTCAAGTTGTTCTAGACATACTTGTAAACGCTTTGAAGCATTTGAAAGATCGATGGCTTTAGACTGAAGTGCTTTAGAAGCCGCGTCTATAGTTTGCAAGACTTTGCAATGGAAAACTAACAACATAATAAAATTGTAGTTTTCTATCTTCTTCTTCAGCAAGATAGCTTCATTTCTCTCATCTGTTTTGGAATTTAATAAAATCTTTTTTGTAAGCGCTTTTTGAACATCAACAAACCGAACTTTTAAAGCAAACATGGCATCGAAGCGTCCTGCCCATCTAGTTGGATTCATTGTTTTTAATGTTACTGAATTTGATGATACCCGGGTCTCTCCTTTATTGTCAGATATAAAACTAGATAATATATTCCATCGTTTAATACTATGGCCAAAAAAATTATAAATTTGTTGCACAGTTTCGAATAATGTTTGTATTTCTATGACCTCTTTTACTGTATCATTTACCACCAAATTTAAATTATGAGCAGCACAATGGACATAAACTGCATTTGGCTCTACATCTCTTATGAGTTTTTGAACTCCGCCATAAGTGCCTTTCATGGTATTAGCTCCGTCGTACCCTTGTCCACGGCACTTATTGAGAGAAATACTTTTGTCATTTATGGATTTTATTATCTGCTTGGACATTGCTAAGGCAGTTTGATCCTTAACCTCATGAAATCCTAAAAATGACTCTTTAATTACAAGAGTCTTTGGAGTTCCATTTTCATCTTTCTCGATTATACAGTAACGGTAAAGTTCACACAATTGATCTGTTTTGGAAATATCTTGAGTAGTATCAAATAAAATGGAATAAAATGGTGCGGTTACTATTTCATTTACCAGAGCATTTTCCACTTTTTGAACCAGAACAGCAATGAGCTCATTTTGTATTTTTGGACTTAAGTATTTAATCTGGCCCTTAGGTTTGCTTAGCAACTCTTGTAAAATAGGATCGTATTTGGCTAATAACTCAACAATACTCAAAAAATTTCCTTTTGGACCTGAATCGTGGGCATATACCAGTTCTCTATGGCCACGAAAAGCTAAATTACAAGTTGAAAGTGTTAGAGTAACATCAAGGAGTCTAGTGAGTACCTGGCGCCAAAAACTTTTTTCTCTCTTGATAATGGACTCTTGCTCTTCATCTAGTGTTCCATGTAATTGCCACTGTCGATGTACAAAGCATGAATGCAAATGTTCTTTCGATGTCTCATGTCTTTCTATGGCTTCCACAATATGTTTCCAATCATCATAGCCTTCCATCCAAATATTTTGTATATTTTTAGATGCCCTACTTGTGAATAACCAACATGGTTCACAATATGCTTTTTGCAGCAATAGGGAATAGCACAGCCACGTACGTTCTAACTTTACGCCAGATTTAGAAATACTGTAATAATATCTATCCAAGAAAGATCTTTTGTTACTATCCCTTAAAAAGGAGCCTTTTGGTTTACAGGGTCCGTTTTCGATCACAAACCGTTTTACTTGATCATTGAGTTCTTTGAAGTTACCTTTATCAGTAACGTACGGTAAAGATTTTAATTTTTCTATATTTAAAAATGATTCGTTTGAAGATTTGCTCGTACCGGGTTGTGGTTGCTCTGAATCTAAATATTCACTGTTATCGGGCTCTGCGATATTACCACTTATGACGACATCATTTTCTGCCCTTCTGACGCACTGTTCATTTGATTGTTCTTCTATACTATCTTCATTCTTAAAGTACTGACTTATTTTAGGTAACTTTTTGTTTTGTTCTTCAGACTCCTTCTTTCGCTTTCGTTTTTCGCTTCCACTCTGATACTTTCTAAAACAACACCGTAAAAAGTTTGTAATAATACTATAGTTTTTATAAAATGAAAAATCTGATTGCTAAGAAATGCCAAAAAAGCGACCGTACAAATGTATGTAACGAAAGTCCACCAGTTTGTTCAATGCTTAATTCAAGCGTGCAATTTTATAATTATTGAAAGAACGATGAACATAGGTAAATAGTTTTGGTAGTTACGAAATATCAAAATAGTGATTTGTGCTTTTATAGGTAGATTAAAAATTAAAATGATTGTTATCTTATAAATTATTTTAAATATTAGAATAAAATTCTTACCGCGTAGACATAGTCAACCTATTTTCCCAATTGACTTATTAAATATATTCTCACTTGCAACAAACACCCAATTCTTACAATAATAAACAGCTAACTGCTTGAGAGCTTGCGTAATAATAGAATAGTGGACTCTTTCTTATATACAAACTTGAATCGGGGATTCCCCGAGAGCGTCAAATTGTCGGGACGCGTAGGTAAGTATACTCAAAGCGCTGTTGGCCGAAACTTACAGCGGGAATTCCCCGAACATCCGCAGTAATACCAACACGCGTGGCATCGGATACGTTCTAAAACTGGGTTACAACTTTTTTTTTACAAATCCTTTGAATTTTTAATACATTTTTGAACTTGCTTATGCAACTCAGTAGGTAAAAAAAAAATCAAAGACGAAACTTTTTTTACTAAACATGTATGATAAATAATAAATGCTGGGAGTTGGGGTTCTCCTCTGACCGGGGGCCCCTTCCAGCTGGGGGCCCGTGGCATTTTGCCGACTTGCCACCCTGTAGTTACGCCACTGACTACAAGACAGTAAAATGGTTCCTCCGTGTGGTGCGTGTGTGTTTTAGGGGCTGTCTGTATCATGCATGTAAAATTTTATCACAGAGTTTTTGAACCATGGGAGATCAAATTTAGCGTCTCGTAAAGTTCTTCAAACTAGAGAAGCACAATACGATGAATATCTGATGGCCATGAAACGGGTTTACCATCGGAACTCCGCTTCCCACGAGATACTGCACGAGATCGAGACTCCAAGAGAACGCAGAAGAAAACAAAGCTTGTCGAAACAGCCTGGGTATGTAATAAAATGATGATACTTATAGTTTAGAGCAGCGGTGGCCCATTGGTATCCTTAAACACACAGATGGAATGGAAAATTTTGTTTGAAGCCAATGTATGGAAGTTTCATCCCCCTGCAGGCGACTGAATCCACGTACGCAAGCCGCTTTGTTACACAATAATTTGTTGATAAAAGGATTAAACTTTTTTCCAAAATGGAACCACAAATAAATTGTTCTTTATGTTATTAACCTGCTTTGATATTTTTTTTGGAAGTAAAACTTTCATATGCTCCATGAAAAAAAAAAACCAAAGTGTTTGATTTGATCGAGTGAAGTTTTCGATTTCATGTTTTGAACCACAAATTATCAAAGTAGATATACCTACCTAGTACCTAGTCAACTACAATATCTACATAATGATATTTTTTGGCTCTAAACAATCGCTGTTTGTATATTTTATATATTGAATGAAAGTTATGTAAAATTGAGTATACCGGACACCAAGCTTAAGGGCTTAAGCTTAGTGTCCGAGATGCAAAGGGAAAATTTAAAATATCTGGATTTTCAATGTTCTGCAATAAACGTTTAGCCACCTATGTTTATAAATTAGCAAACGTAAAATGACCAAACTGCCAAAATGTGGGTTTTCTGTTTAGGTATTCTATTGGTAAACTTCTGCCAAACCTTTCTGGGATAAAAGGCGCGATATACTTACCTACTATTTATTCAATAATTACTATTCCCCAGATTGGATAGCAAAGACAATTACTCCATGACCGATGCGGCTCGAATGGGAATCATAGCGTCCATGGTTCCCGATGAGATCATTTACAAACATAGCGATTATTCTATCAGGAGCTACGAGACCGCGTTGATGTTTTGTGATGTTTCTGGTAAGTACTAGAACGTAATGTACCTACTTTGGCTGTCCCCATGATTAGCTGTTTGAGAGTATAAATAGTGGTGGCTAATCTTGATAATACCTTTTTTTTTTTTTTTTTAGGGTCGGAAATCATCAAATGACTTCTCCCACTCTGGGCGGAGCGGGAGGGAGTGTCAGACTCTTACTGGGTTGCGACAGTCGCTCTCTCCATGTCGCCATGAGATCGCGCCGGAGGTCTGCAGTCCGCTGAGCGGCAATTTGCCGCGGCAGCGGAGTTTCCCCCCGGCGTAGTACCTCCGCGCGCCATTCGTGTAGGCGCGCGAGGACTATCGCCTCCAAATCCCATGGCGGCAATCCGGCAAGCAGGCCTGCGCGGATTTGGGGCGCGTTCAGATAATGAGCGGCACGCCGCTTCAACGAACGCGCCCACACTGGGGCCCCGTAAAGGGCCATGGACCGCACGAACCCCGCGTAGAGCCTGCGGCAGGAGGCGTTTGGCCCCCCAAGGTTGGGCAGGAGCCGCCTGAAGGCAGCCCCGGTCCGTTCCAGCCTGGGGGCCAAACGTCGGAAGTGCTCCACGAAGTTCCACCGGTTGTCGAGGACGAGTCCTAGGTACTTCAACGTCGACTCGACGCCGATGGATACCCCTCCTACCGTCAGTGTGGATACCGACTGTGGCGCATTCCGAGGCCCATGAAAGCACATGGCCTCGGACTTGTGCAATGCCACCTCGAGACCCAGTTGCCGGATCCTCTCAACGACTATCGCAACCCCGCGTGTCATAATTTCGGCCACCGCCTCGTGCGACCTCCCCTGTGCCAGCACCAGGGTGTCGTCTGCGTAGCAAACGACGCTGACACCACTAGAGAGGTCCGCGCGCAGCACCCAGTCGTAACCGATGTTCCACAGGGGCGGTCCCAGAACCGATCCCTGTGGGACACCGCACGACATCTTTCGCCGGTTCCATTCTCCGCAGCGACTGGGGTAGATGACGGCCCTGTCCGTCAGGTAGTCCCTGTCCACACGACGGAGGTAGGTCCGGCACCCGGTGATACCGGAGTGCCTCCCTGATACAGCTCCAGGGCAAGGAGTTGAAGGCGTTGGCGAAGTCGAGTGACACCGCCAAGACGACTCCGCCCCGGGATATCGCATCCCCCATCGTGATCTCACGCGCATGATGGCGTCCACCGTAGAGCGCCCCTTGCGGAGTCTTGATAATACCTTACCCAAAGAGTTGGTCGGTAATATGTATATTGGAAGTCTGCGAGTTTAAAAAATTTGAAGTTTTGGGCCGCGGGGGGTAAAATTGACATACATTATTATTGCGAGCCACATATCAATGAGAATTAGTGATCACAGTAGGGAACAAAATAACACGTTTTACAATAAATGCTTAAAAAACTTTTGGTTTTCGGAGTTTTTCAAGAATCCACTAGGTAGACCAACAATGGTCTACCTGGTGGATGCAAACACGACAGCTGTGCACGGGGAGCTGAGGTCGATCCCCAATATGTATCTATATTATCAAGTTTATTATTCTAGTCTATTAGCTGTAACAGGTGTTTGTCCATTGGGAACTTCTCAGTAGCCCAGAGTCTGTATTGGTGGCCGGGTTGGTGGCAATAAGCTCACTGCTAACATAACTGGCGAAATATAAATTAAGCACCATTGCTTCATAGGTACCTACGTAGGCACTTAGGCAGGATATCTCGTCACGCAAATATCAGGAACTCAAAAATAAACATTGTTTGAAGGTTTCAGTAACCTCTGCGAAAAATACACAACATTTGGTCGCGACGGACCTTCGCGAATGACTAAAGTTTTGAACTCGTACATCGGAGCCATGGTTCAGGAGATACTGACGCACAACGGAGACGTGCTGAAGTTTTCTGGTGACGCCTTCCTGTCTATGTGGAAGAAGACTGAGCAATTATCCATGCAAGATGTGGTGCACAATGCTATTGATTGCGGACTTATTATACAGAAGAACTACGGGACTTTTACCACAGATGTTGGGGTGGTTCTTAATGGTTAGTTATTGGCTCCAGTTGTTTTAATTTTAATTCAGTAGACTGATATTTAGTTAGTGGGCACGAAGACCAGAAGACTGCGTGTTGATGTGAACCTTAGTTATCCTAGCTGTTTCGTTTCAATGATATAACACATCAAAGAACTGTAAATATTGTAGCTGGAAACTGATGGCTGACTAGACGAGATTCAACCTGTTTCCACCCCGAAAAGTAAAAATGCCAATTACCTATGTAGAATGGAAGAAAGACGGGTTCGCCAGAAAAGGAAAGAGTGGAGGGAGGCATTTGCCCAAGAGTGTAACAGAGTCAGGTAGCATAAACGCTTTTTTAATTAGAAAGAAAGAAAACATATTTATTCGGCACATGCCATAAGCGCATACAACAAATTAAAAAGTAAAACAAAAAATAACTAAAGTAAATAATCTACTTTCTACTTACACAATAAAAAAAAAACTAGACATAAAAAGAGAAAATATTGTGTGAATACGACAGCTAGTGTTCTGATGTCTTCGTGGGACACCCGCTCGTATTTAGATCCTTATACTAACAGTTATTTATGATACTAGTGCGGTAAGTTGGTATTTACAAACGAGTAGACGAATGTAAGATTTGATGTACCAAAGTGCGAGTTTGTAAATACCAATTTCTGCACGTGTGTCATACATCGTTTTTCAACGCATTTGCGAGAAAATTATTCATTAAGCATATTAACAACTCTATATTTTTATTTAAATCATGAAATAGCGCTCTCGCGATTTTGGCTGAAACTTTTTTCTGCACTTTACACCTCATCCAAAATTTCAGGTGGAGTAGATTCCATATTAACATCTGATTCCTCGCTTGAACTCATATTATTATTTTGTTTACCAGTCGAAAAGTCGCCACAATCTTTTACGTTTCTATGAAAATGCCGCGAATTTGCAAATGGCGCCACATGCACGTGGTGAAAATTAGAACTACATCTTTCGTCTCACTTACTCTTTTGTATTAAAGAGAGACAAACGTATTGAGCAAAAGCACTTCCAAGGAGGTTCCATTATTCAGCTTATTTTTATTCTCGTTATGTGAAACTCCTTGGTGAAATTCTTTTTTTTTTACCTAATAACCTTTCCTGAACCAGTAAAAGTCGCGATTTCGGCCGGCGTGTCCCACTTCTCAATCATCGGAGATGAGTCGTTAATCCAGTCGAGTTCCTCGAGCTTCGTCATCGTCGGTCAGCCAGTGTGGGACGTCAAGATGGCGCAGTACATGTCTAAGTCAGGAGATGTGCTCACATCCGCCAGTGCATGGATGTATGTAAACGAAGCTGAGTATTGGACGCAGCCTTGTGGTGATGGGAGGCATACTAAGGTACTCATAACAAATATTACCTACTGTATCTATGAGTATAAAATCAATACATGTTAGTACCTACTATAAATGCCAAGTTTTTCTGTCGATTTCTCTCCACAACCGTTGAACTGATTTTGGTGAAATTAAAATTTGGTATACTTAGATATATTTTAATCCCTGGCGCAGGATAATACACGCAGCTACCTGTTTCTACATTCTACTTGTCATAGGGCTGTTTTCTTCTTATCTTACTTACGTATAACTGTCAGTTAACATGCCGATAGATACGAGAGTAGTCCCGTATCTATCGGTGTTTCTATTAACAAAGTAAGCTTGAGATATCTCAAATATCCTAACCGCGTCATCTACCTAGCTGTTACTTGATTCATAGACCAATCAAAGTTAGTTTTCCTGTGACATTTTGTTTCTATCGGTGCCTCTAAAGATAAAATTAAATGTCAAACAGACAGAGATATCAAACTAGAGATATTTATTAGTAAGTAATAGTAAGTTACTGAAAATGATCGACTGTAGTAGTGTTAACATTTGTGTGGAAAATTCAAAATCCACATGTTCTAGAACCAAAAAATTCGAAGAAATTAATCCGCACTGGGCCCATGTGATACATTATAGGCCATTCCCTCTCATAGAGAGGAGTCCTGTTTCCCAGCCCAGCAGTATATAGGAACATTAATAGGCTAATGATGATGTTGATGATGATGATGATATGGACGGATTTAGGTACTTAAAGTTCCTTATTTTACAGGCGCGGTGAACAAAAAGTTGCTTTTCTAAGAAACAATATTAATTTATTGTTTTACTGAGGTTTATTATGTTTCTTTGATGTTAGGTTCTTGGAGTTGAAGCCTCTTGGAAAAGGGTGGAAAAACTAAAAAAAAGTAAGTCACTGTAGGCTACGTAACTACTTGTATCCATATACCTAACTGATGTATGAAAATGTATAAAATTGAAGTTTCTGTTTGTTATTTATAAATAACAGCTACTTTCTTGAATAATTTAAAGTTTGTACGACATTGTTTGTTTGTCTGTGTGTTTGTTTCGGCTAATCTCTAAAACGGCTGGACTGATTTTGATGTTATGCGAAGTAATTTAGGCTTCATTTATTTCAGAAAAAGCATTTTAGGGTTTCCTTACAAAAAATGCCGCGGGCAACAGCTAGTCTTATATTTTATATTTCATAAATAAAATAAATGTATAATAAATATATTATTATGAACTAATCTTTTCAGTTTCGGATTTTCCAATGGCAAGTGCAGAATCAAGTCCTTCACTTGCTAATATATATATGAAATTTTCTCGTAAGTAGATCTTTTGGTCATATTTTTATCGTTAGGCCCCGTTCCCAGTATGTCGTGACGACAGATAATCGTGTATTTTTTGTGTCGTGGTTTGTGTATTTAAGGGCAGGTACGCCAATTTTACATAACTTTGATTCAAAAGTAAATAACCAAATAGCGATTGTTTTAAGCCAAAAAAAATGATACTTTAGATGACTATATCTACTTTGATATTTTGTGGTTCAAAACATGATATCAAAACCGTCACCGTCAGGTTGGCTAGACCAAACGAGATATGTACATGAGACCATGTGCACTGTTTACTACCTATTTGATACTATTTAATACCTTTAATGAAGTATTTGGTACCTTTGGGTTAAGAGAGTTATCAAAGAAATAAAGTGGTCAGCCATTCTGACGTCAGGTTGGCTGACCAATTTCAAGTTCTCATACTTTTAGCGTTGTATTAACTGCGTTGTTAATGTTAATATTTAATACCTATTTGGTACCTTAACATATATTTGTTACACAGCTTTTGGAAGCTCCTATAAATAGTTATTAGAAAAACCATTAAAACGCCTGTACATAAATTATTGACGTCTTTTCTTCTCAGAATTATTGCTAACAATGTTTTTGCAGGCGCTTAGTGACTTATGAACAACTTGTTTCTAGATATGCATAGTTAAGTTTTATCCATTTGTTTTATTATTTAATTATTTACATATCGCATTTTTTTTAAGGAATATAAGTATGTACTTGGAAATGATTGAATACGGTATTTTTTTTTATTGATTGCTTGATTTTGTATTTCTCGACGGCATGGCAAGCCAAGTCAGAGGCCTATGGGTACCTATGGTGCTATGAACCAGTTAGCCACTAACCACACGATAAAGTAATAAGGGTTTTATTAAATTTAACATGATCAAATTATGATAGAAATTGAATGAATGGCCGAATGGCGTAGTGGTAACGAGGCTGCCTTACGTTCTTAGGGTCCTGGGTTCGAATCCCAGTAGCAAATGTTTGTGTGATGAGCATGGACATTTGTTTCCGAGTCATGGATGTTTATATGTATAATAAGTATGTATTTACAAACAAAAAAGTATACAACATTATTTTTTGTTTATACTAAACCCGAAAAGGGGTCATTGTACTCATCATTTTGAACAACTTTTGCTATGGGACGAACCTTGAAATCGCAAAAAAAAAATCAGCTGTACCCTACATTTATGTTCGCATAACTCGTCAAAATATAGGGAACAGCTGATTTTTTTGTTTTCTCTGAAGTCGGTTTTATTTTTTGTAAAAATGTTTTTATTTTCACTTTTTAGTGGTCCACATGTGATTACCCCTTCACAGCGTACCGGCGTGATTTTCTGTCATGAACTATGGTGTAAACAATAGACAGATAGGAGATTTCAGCAATCCCAATAGCTTTCATTTATTGAGGAGTTCCGTTGCCTATCTTCGAAGTTCTTCATTACATCTTCACCAAATTGAAATGGAATCACTTCGAAAAAGTACACTTCCTCAAACTACCCAAATCGCTTCTAGTGTGCCTATAAAATGTGAAAAGTTCTCTCCATTTCTCCAGGATTCCGTCATCAGAGCCTGATTTGATGATTATAGGACAACCTGTGAAGTATACCCTTTCAAACAATAAAAAAAAACTAAATCGGTCCATCCATCTTCGAATAATCGGGGAACATTGAATTGAAAACCTCCTTATTTTTGAAGTCGGTTAACATCGACGTTATGGTAAGTGACTCAAATATCCGGATAGCCTATAAAAGATTCGGCCGAGTATCGTTAATTAAGAATTAAAGAGTTCCGTTTATTTGTCATGGATCTCATAATCAGGAGTAATTAGAACCTAACCAAATTGTCATTAATGTACCATTTTTTTTCTTCGGATCGGAAATCATCAAATGTCTTCTCTCACTCTGGGCGGAGCGGGATCCCAGTGTCAGACTTTTACTGACTAAAACCCATCCATGTTCTTTCCTCGCCCTTTATGTTCCCAGGCCGCAGTATCTCTTTCGGATAGGCCCGCAACCCTCATTAATGTACCCTTAAAGTACATCATCCCAATAAAAAAAAAAAAAAAACAATACATGTCCAGGTAGGTCAATCGTCGAATCCGACTCGGCTGGGCAGCGTTCGGGAAGCTGCGCGGTATCTTCTCGTCCAACTTACCGCAGTGTCTCAAGACGAAAGTCTATGACCAGTGTGTGTTGCCAGTGATTACATACGTGACCGAGACGTGGTCGTTCACAATGGGCCTTATCAAAAGGCTTAAAGTCACCCAAAGAGCAATGGAGAGGGCTATGCTCGGAGTTTCCTTGCGTGATCGAATCAGAAATGAAGACATTCTCAACAGAACCGAGGTCACCAACGTAGCCTGAAGAATTGCCAAACTTAAGTGGCAGTGGGCAGGTCACATTGCTCGCAGAACGGATGGCCGGCGGCGACTGCAAACTGAAAGACGATGCGTTGGAAGACCTCCCACAAGGTGGACCTATGACTTGTTGAAGGTTGCGGAAATCCGTTGGATGCGAGTCGCAAGGGACCGGTCAATGTGGCGACACTTGGAGGAGGCCTATGTCTAGCAGTGAACGTCTTTCGGCTGAAATGATGAGGTCAAGGTAATAGGGCTTATGCGCAATAAATGGAACTTAACACACCTAACTGTCTAAATCTGGGTGTATTGTACACATCTGCCTACCCCATCAGAGCATACAAGCGTAATGTTACGTCATGATGTAGTATAAACAATGAACCTACAAGCGATTGCAGCAATTACTGCAGAGTTGCTGTCTATTTTTGAAGAGTTCCATTGTATATCTCCGAAGATCAGCATCAAATCTTCAGCAAATTAAAATGGGACCGCACTGGAAGCACCAGCTATCAAATAAAAAAAAATCAATAAAATCCGTTCACCCAGTCGAAAGTTAGGTAACAAACAACAAAAAAAAATACAGTCGAATTGAGAACCTCCTCTTTTCAGTAGTCGGTGTAAAATATTACAAATGGATAAAACTTAACTATGCATATCCAGAAACAAGTTGTTCATAAGCCACTAAGCGCCTGCAAAAACATTGTTAGCAATAATTCTGAGAAGAAAAGACGTCAATAATTTATGTACAGGCGTTTTAATGGTTTTTCTAATAACTATTTATAGGAGCTTCCTAAAGCTGTGTAACAAATATATGTTAAGGTACCAAATAGGTATTAAATATTAACAATAACAACGCAGTTAATACAACGCTAAAAGTATGAGAACTTGAAATTGGTCAGCCAACCTGACGTCAGAATGGCTGACCACTTTATTTCTTTGATAACTCTCTTAACCCAAAGGTACCAAATACTTCATTAAAGGTATTAAATAGTATCAAATAGGTAGTAAACAGTGCACATGGTCTCATGTACATATCTCGTTTGGTCTAGCCAACCTGACGGTGACTCAAAACCTTCACTTGATCAAAAAAATCCCAAACAGGAGCCTAATTCGCTTATTTTTTACGTTTTCTTATTTTTATTGAAGTATAATTATGAAAGCTTTACTTCCAAAAAAACATATCTAGGCAAAGTTAATAATATATAGAACAACTAGCTTCTGCCAGCGGCTTCGCCCGCGTGAAGTTTGATTATTGTCGCGTGAAAGCGCAACAAACAAACTTACATTCACATTTATTCTCCGAACTGCTAAGCTATCGGGAGTTACACGTGTTATTGTGAGTCAACTATAAAAGATAGACATATGCTGTCTTGGGATATTTTTTATATAATTTTATGTGGAATATTTCCGTTATACATGATTTCTATGTAGCTTTAACCATTAAGGCTGCACACGCGACGGAAGCTAAAAAAACCAAGTAACTTCTCCCGTTTTCCCAACATTTCCTTTCACTGCTCTGCTCCTATTAATGGTAGCGTGATGAAAAGTATACTATTACCTGCTCAGGAGTATGTAGAATAATTGTACCAAGTTTCGTTAAAATCCGTCGAGTAGTTTTTTTTTCTATAAATAACATACAGACAGACAGACAGACAGACAAAAATTTTACTGATTGCATTTTTGGCATCAGTATCGATCACTAATCACCCCCCGATAGTTATTTTGTAAATATATTTCATGTACAGAATTGACCTCTCTACAGATTTATTATAAGTATAGATAGATTATTTGTGGTAACATTTTGGAAAACAGTTTAATAATAAATGATTATGTAACAAAGCGGCTTGCGTACGTGAATTAAGTCGCCCGCACAGAACAATATACCTTATACTAAAGGGTCGCCCGCCAGGCCTTGACGAGGTAGGACCTATGTCGCTTTTACTTTATCGAACGATTTATTCATCGAACGTAGTGTAAGAAATAATTACGTAGTTGTTATACTTTTTAACCGACTAAAAAAAGAGGAGGTTACTCAATTGGACGTTTTCGCAGATAACTTCGTCGTTTATGAACCGTTTTTGATGATTCTTTTTTTGGTGGGATGGTGGTATCCATTTCCCATCCCAAAAAAAAAGGTGTTCATATATAGAACGACACGATTACTGTCGTCCATGATTTTTGCTAACTATAAACCAATAATAAATTAATTTTCACGACATAGTGTAGGCCTAACTTTGTCCACGTATAACCTACTTTTGTGCCTAGCAGGCCTGAGGGCACTTAAGAAGCCGATTCCTGTCGGCTACCCTTCGGGAACAGGCACTTTACACAGTGTCGAGGTGTCTACTGTATTCGTATAGTAATTAGGGTTACGACAGCAAAATAGTAATTTGTCCGTCAGTTAGATTATCAACAAATAATTTACCTGTATTTTTTGTATTGTTACATAAATCAATATTGACGAAGATACGACGCTTTTAAAATTCTCAATACGCCTAGGTCACGCCTAGGTATAATTTTAAGCTAGTTCTGAGGTCACAAGCCCTCGCTACCGAGTTTTGATGCGTTTAATCTTCGTCAATATTCATTGATTTATAGAAACCAAAAATACGTCTCCATTATTTTCCAATACTTTAACAGACGGACTAAATAGATTTGCATTTTTTTGATACGGTCCTCATGCCTATTACATACAGATCTGTGGGTCACATGATCACATCACAGTACATCCACTTTATTTATTTTTTATATAAAAAAAAAGCATCAAAAAACTTTCCTTCAGCTTCCCCTGACTCAATTTTGACCCTTCGCCACTGGTGCCTTGGTAGGTACAGACGCCATAAAGTTGAAAATTGATTAAAGGAATTTGACAGATTGTACCTATTAGCTTGATGCCTTAGAAATACGAAATATTTGGGTGCGTTTCGTGACACAAACAAAAGATTGCATTTCAGACCCAAAAATACATTTCGTAAGAATAGCATATTCCACCATACTAGAAGTCATTGCGCCAATCAAGTAGATTCTATGGTAATCTTCTCATTTTATAAAAAAAACATAAGTATGGTGATTTCGTCTATATAACCGTACGTTGAATTTAACGTAGATCTAATTGCGCAATCCTGCAAGAACCGTAAGAAATTTTGAATTTTATGGCTGCATGGCTCACTCCTTTTTACTCCACCTGTATTTTAAATGGAATCTACATTCATTGCATATAAATGATTTGATTGATTGGTTGGGTAGCTCATCAATTAATTGGCATTTTGGTTCCTAATCAGCCAAATCGAAAATTTTATAGGTTGTCTACCTTGGTATCTTGATTCCAAAACGTCCAAATCGAATACTTGATAAATAGTTTTTGCTTTTAGTCCGCCAAGCGGTGGCCGCAGCAGTTCAAACCTCGTGGTTTCCTGGCCTCCGCCGTTTCATGGCAACGCCGGTCCTTCGGGCAGTGGACAATGAAGAGCCTATGGAGTTCTTGACCGAAGTCCGTCGCGTCGTCGTGGTGTTCCTCAATATCACCACGAAAACTGTCACTGAAGAAGCGCTTATTGCTCTAGTTGATGGTGTTTATAAGCTTGTTTCAAGGTATTGTGTTCAATAGTATCAGATAGTTTATTATAGGCAGTCGCTCCATGTAATATACTGGTATTCAGCTGCATCCGGTTAGACTGGAAGCCAACCCCAACATAGCTGGGAAGAGGCTAGGCAGATGATGATGAGTATCAGATAGTTTCTGTTCTGGCGTACAAATACCAAGGCATGTAGGTATGTGTGAGTTGCGTATTTATCCAAAATTCATCTTAATACTACCCAGCTGGTCATATTTTCTCCTCATCACGAAGCATGTATCTGAGAAAGAAATGCTTTAGCGCGGGCAGGCACAGCCTACATCCGTGAACATCATAATGACGGGACCACGCCTGGGCCTGCTATTACAATAGTGTCACAGTGGTCTTTCATTGATTTCATAATTGTTGATGAATAACAACTTTAAAAAAATGGCAATGGAGATCCCATTGCCATTTTTTTTAAGTTATGGTTTTTTGCTTAAAGTTCAATGGTTTCGTAATTGTGTTTGAACGACATTGTTGTATTGGCATTATTAAAAATTTAATTTAAATAATAAAAAACCTGTTAAACGTAGACGTACTAATTCGTATTAAAATCTTCAGTGTTCGGTTTAGGATACGCCACGTGTTTTCCATCAAATAAATAGTGGTCCCGTCATTTTGAAATCTAAATAGCGGGACCAGAATAGTAGAATATTTTACAATATTTCGATTGTAGAATTTTACTATGAAAGTATGAAATACACTGGTCAGCAAATAAACCGAGCCACCAGCTACCTAGGAACTCTGATTCGATTTTCTCATAAAGCATAAAACTTACAACTATCAAAGTTATGCCTGCAAAAAGTGCGTTTCATGGCGATTAAAATGACTACAAATTAATTCGAAAGTACCGTCAACTCACATTGTAATCAAGCAACAAACACAATGCTAACGATTTGCTCTGTTTTCACCAGAGTTTGAAATTAGCGTTCTTATTCTCTACAATGAGGGTAGTCGGATATTTCGTATCATTTCTTTAGGCCTTCGAATCAGCAGATCTTCGGTGCAACGAGTTTACAGACGATACCTAGAGACTGGAGCATTCGATCGGCGTCCAGGTACGGGCAGACCTAGGGCTACATCAGCAGCAGATGATCGTTATATCCACCTAACTGTTCTGCGAAATCGCCACCTCAACGCAGTTCAAGTCCAACAAAGTCTGCGTGACGAACGCCAAGTGGTCATAAGTTCAGATACCGTCAGAAGGAGACTTGCTGAACGGAACCTGACCCCAAAAAGAGCTGCAACAGGCCCAGCATTCACGGTAGCACACCGTCGAGCACGACTTGAATTTGCTCGAAAGCATAGGGATTGGACATTAGAGCAGTGGAGTAATGTACTCTTCACTGATGAGACCAGGGTGAGTCTACATGGAAGTGATCGACGTCAGAGAGTATATCGTCGCCCTGGAGAACGTTATTCTCAGTGTTTCATCGAGGAAACTGTTGCTTATGGAGGAGGATCTGTAATGGTCTGGGGCGACATCTCGTTAACAGCACGTACAGCGTTAGTTTTCATCGAACCGACGGGCCGTACACGTGGACTGACTTCTCATCGCTACATTACTGAAATCCTCTCAGACCATGTGGTACCTTACGCAGGATATATCGGACAGGATATGCAATTGATGCATGATAATACACGTCCTCATGTTGCTCATGTGGTGACCCAGTATCTACGCGACGTCAGTATTCTTACGATGGACTGGCCAGCTCGAAGCCCGGACTTGAATCCGATATAACACTTATGGGATGAGCTGAAACGTCGGGTTCGAGCCCGGGTACCTGCTCCAACAAGGCTTCCAGAGCTGCGAATCGCAATTGAAGAGGAGTGGAATACAATTCCTCAAGATTTTATCGTCAGGCTCGTAAGGTCGATGAATACAAGGATGCTGGCAGTTATCCGAGCAAGGGGAGGGAATACAACTTACAATATTACAATATTGATCAAAAACTTTTTTTTGATTTTATCTTTGTTTTTGGCTTTATTTTTTTTTTCACTTTATCATTACTAACGATTGTCACGACTGGAACACGACTTTTCTTTGTAAAATCCTTAATAAACACTGAAATATTGATTAAACCCAATGAGTTTCCTTCATTTTAATCACCATGAAATGCACTTTCTGTAGGTACAACTTTGATAATTGTAAGTTTTTTAGTTTTTGAGGAAATCTAATTAGAGTGCCTAGGTAGCGGGTGGCTCGGTTTATTTGCTGTCCAGTGTAGTAGAAATATTGTATTACATCCTATTTACATGATATTGGCAAAACCTGGCGTGGTCCCGTCATTATGACGTTCTCCTACATCCAATTTGGTCCCCCAACCTGTTATAAGTATCGATTCCGGTCAGGCAAACAAAAAAATACTGGTCACGAATCACGTGATTTCGTAGAAATAATGTTTAAATTGCTCTTCCACCACATCAAAGTTTCAGTCTATTTTTCTTCGTCATTCTCTCACATTACTAACTCGCGATCTCCCGAAGTACGGGTTATTGCTGGATTAGCCGGGTGGTAATGGATACGTGAACATATAATCTTCGGAATCGTTACAGCGTGACATTAGAAGCAGATGGGCTGGTGAACAAAGTGTCGATGTTCGACAAAGACATGATGTTTCTTATCGTCTTCGGACTGCGAGGTCTGAGCCATGAAGATGAGGCGCAACACGCTCTTCTCTGCGCATACATGCTTAAAGACAAGATCTTCGATAAGAATATTATCAGCGTTTCTGTTGGGGTTACTTCTGGTAAGATATGATGTTCTCTTTCTTCTGGCTAGGTACTTAGTGACTAAAGAGATCGTGATGTCGAAGGACTGAGACTAGCAGTCCTTTTCCTGAGTGAAAATGCTAGTGTTTGAGGTTTTAGTTGATCAATTTACACCGGGAAGAACTTATCTAATATAAAAAATCTTGTCAGTGTTAATAATTATCGAACGCCTCCGAAACGGCTTGACCGATCTTAATGATTTTTTTGTGTAAGTATAGGTATTTCATAGGTCTGAGAATACGTCGTAGGCTATTTTTTTTGTCTCATACATACACATAAAATTTCCAGCTAGTCTTATATCTTCTTTGCGGTCGTCGTATGTACAGTGAGGTGGATCAATTGGGCACCCTTGTACCCCGGGTTCGAACGCAGGTGCTTTCAAGGGGGGCACCACATCGTAAAGCTGACTGTTCAAACTCTGGCGAATGACAGACGTTCTGAACTTCTGACTGCAGCGTATTAGTCGCGTCCTGCGTCTTTCTTTTTATTGCAACGGCAAAAAAGAGTAAGCATGCTTACCTACAAAAGATGATGATGATGGCCTTGCATCTTTGATAGGCTATAATCGATTCACATTCAAACGACTCTTTTTCATTGAATCCTTTTATTCTGTACAGGAACGACTTATTGTGGAGTTGTTGGACATGAATTGCGAAGAGAATACACTGTTATTGGACCTGCAGTCAATAAGGTAGTATCATAATAACATGTAAGAGAGAAACACTACATCCGGAGTTATTTACTTTATGGACCTTGTAGAAATTAGAACAAAATTCCGTGCGTTCAAGCGTTTTTGCCGTACCTATTTATTGAAATCAAATTAAAACGGTTCACAACTTTTATTTATGGTGCTAGGCAACTGGGCCTACCCCAGTTGTAAACGTCCCTTTGTGCCTGTTTCATTCTGTCCCCTGCTGATATGGAGGGACGTGGAAATTATGGTTTTATTCCTACGTCTACTCCTCCGCTAAACTTTCTGATTAATTTCGTTGCGGGATCCAAGACAGTTAAATTCATTCTGGGACTTCATCGAGCTTAATTGTCTCGGGGCTTTTCTGGTGGTCGCCACTGTTGATTCTGGCTTTCAGGAGTTACAGTGGTATGGGAATAGTGTGGGGGGCTAACGATACCGAGTTCGCCCACGCCTCGGAAAGCACCTTTAGCCATTGGTCCCGTCTGTCATTTAGTAGTTCTTTGGCAGTCGTTGCAGGTAGTCGTAAACTCGAAAGTTGGCCAACCAGCAAGGTATCGTATTACAGTAACTGGGTTGTGGAGGTCAGATAGGCAGTCGCACCATGTAATAGACTGGTATTCATCTCCATTCGGTTAGTCTGGAAGCCGACCCCAACGCAGTTGCAGTGTCGAATCGCGTCGTCCGAATGAGGCGAACGTGTTTCTCGCTAAAGCTCGTTCTGACTCGTTGAAGCAAATTCCATTTTACTGTGTGGGGAAACAGCAATAGTATCTCGTGGGGACACGGTTTGAAATGAATTTCTATCCTTAAAGGCTGCAAGACTGATGATGACCTATCTGGATAAAGTTACTTGTGATAAAGAGACCTTTCTGAGGAGCAAGATTGAACACGAACTCTTCAAGCCAATTGATTCGAAACCTTTGAAGGGTATTGCGGAGCCTGGACCGGTATACGAGTTTGATTATAACGGGTTAGTACATATGTTTTCATTACTCACATTCGGAAAGTAGGTCTGAATTTTCCTGAAGAGCGGGTTGAAAATAATACTTCCCCTGCTCCTCTTCCCTTCCTCCCTCGAACTATTGGCGCCCTCATTATGTTCGGGCGTCAAACCCCGTCTCGGGACTAAATAAGTTACTTTCACCCCTAGGGTAACCAAGTTATTATTACTATTTCGCTGTAAATGATATCACTCCTTTATTACCAGAAGAAGCGAAGGTAGAGGTTGCATAGTTTGCCTTACCTTGGATCCAACACATGCCTCACGTTAATATGAATAGTCGATTTATGGCTTCTTTTCATCGCGAGGTGCGGAACCCCAAGGTATCCTCTCCTCTCAAGTCCTCTCCCGTATCCATGTAGATTTTCTCGCGCAAAAACTTGGAAATATTAATCATATTTTCACATAAAGAGTAATTAAAAACCGAATTGTAAATAGATGTTTGAAGTCTTACAGACAAAGCGCTACCAGAGTTATCTGTTGGCCCAAGACATTTTTCCGAAAAAACGGGGGAAAAACCAAACCTACCAACGCTGTATAAATTGGGTGGTTTTCCAAAAAATATTTGCAACAAGTTTTTTTCTTTTTTCACGTAAACAAAAAATGAAGACGATACAGTGCATCGGAAACGTATGTGACGTCACATTTGAGTACTTACATTTTTTTTCCGGATAGTGACCTCACAAGCCCCCACTCGTGAGCTTTGACGCGTTTTATCTTACACGTATCCAATATTTTTCTATAATCTAATTTGAGGAAATAAACAGAATCATAATCATTACTTGGTCAGGAATCATCCCTATCTTTTGTGAACAGGTGGCCCGACCGTCCACCCGGTAGTCGTCACCCACTGCTGGGTCGAAAGGAAGAGGTGCGCAAATACAACATGGCACTCCAGAACGCGCTGGAGCAACAGGCTAAACCATTTACTCGCTACCGGGACCATGTATTCGGAGTAGCTTTTACTGTTAGTATGGTATTTAGCATCAGTATACATAAATCAGCTCGTGGCTAAATAATATCAGCCGGTCGGGTCGATCTTTAGGTTAAGCCATGCTTGCCTAGGTTGGTCTGTGGATGGGTGACCACCCTTACATACCGAGTTTCCTCCGTGACTCGGAAAGCACGATAAGCCGTTGGTCCCGGCTGTCATTTGTCCATCTTTGACAGTCGTTACAGGTAGTCAGTGGCCCTAAAAGTCTGACACCAGTCTTACCAAGTGGTATCGTATTTCCCAGTATTAACTCGGTTGTGGAGGTCAGATCGGCAGTTGCTCCATTCAGCTGCATCCGGTTAGACTGGAAGCCCACCCCAACATAGTTGGGAAAAGGCTAGGCAGATGATGATACATAAATCAGCCTGAGGAGCCCATGGCTAAATAATAACAGACGGGGATGTAGGTTAAGCCGTGCTTGCCTAGGTTGGCCTGTGAATGGGTGACCACCCATTACATACCGAGTTTCCTCGACAGTGCCTCGGAAAGCACATTAAGCAGATGGCGGTCATTTGTAGATCTTTGACAGCCCGTTCTGGTAGGCAGTGGCCCAAAAAGTCTGACAACCAGTATTACCAAGGGGTACAGTATTACAGCACTAAGGCTGAGGCTACATTAGGCCGCGACGCGACCTGCGACACATGAGCGATTAAAACAAGTAAATGAACGCTCACATAATTATATGGCTACACTGGTACATCAAATATTACTAGCGATCTTTGATTTCTTTATGCGATCGGAACAACATTACTGTAAGTAATCACGGCATCGGCTACACCAACATAGCGAAATTGAAGCGAATTTATTAGAAAAGGCGCCGGAATCTCGCTTGTAATGTAGCCATACCATGCTGCCTAGTGTAGCCTCAGCCTAACTAGTCAGAGTGGAGGTCAGATAGGCAGTCGCTCCATGTAAAATACTGGTATACAGCTGCATTTCTATTTCAATTGTGTTATAACAAAACATTATGCTTGTAATCCTCGAAGGGTTACGTTGAGATGTACATACATAGGTAATAGCACTTTTCGCCAATTCTGTTTAAGTCCCATGTCATGGGCACAAATCCAGTCTCCCACTGCACTGAGAAATTCCTGTTCAAAAGTACCCAATAACGCTGCCCGAGCCCGACTCAGTCAGTAAAAGTCTACGAACCCCAGTCAGTCAGTCAGTTGACGTACACGCCAAGAGTACAGCTACTGGAGTCGCGCCGCAACGTCAATTTCAAGGCGTTTGTGGTGCGCTTACCAATGTGCTTGCTCCATTTGGTGTTGGATGAAAGTTTTTGGCCGGAGG
The DNA here is from genome assembly GCA_916618015.1 of Xestia c-nigrum. NCBI lineage: Eukaryota > Metazoa > Arthropoda > Insecta > Lepidoptera > Noctuidae > Xestia > Xestia c-nigrum. The sequence goes on along the minus strand of OU745259.1, from coordinate 8,030,967 downwards.
ATGTGGTTTTCCGTCGCTTCCGCGGACAAATTCCACACGAACGCACAATGCATCGTGCAAGTGAAGTGTTACTAACATAGTTATATTATGTTACTTACACTAACAAAAATTGTTATTGGTATGTATTTTTAGGTTAGGTATTTATCTATGGGTCTTTGTTACCTGAAATAAATTGTTTATTATTATTATTATTTGATGATTCCCATCTGAGATGATGAGCTGAAGACACTAAAGTGAGATAAGTGTTTTTTGGCAACTCCAGGGTCCGGTTAGTGTTGGGAAGACACGTTTGTTGGAAGAATGTCTGTTTGTCACTCCCGATTTCATACGCAAGGCAAAAATTGTTTTACCTGAAAATGAAAAGGTATGTATTCTTTATTTTTCGCCAGATAGGTTACGTCCGCTATTCGCTTGATGTGTAGCGATGATGCGGTCCAGGGTGGAGCACGCTAAACGGCGGCGGAAGCTGTCATGCTAGCGAAGGAGGTGCCGGTAGGGGGAGAACCCCTCGCCCCAGCCGCCGCGGGAGACGCACCGGGCGTCGGGATCACGTGGTTGGCCCCTGGCCACCGTAGGCGCAGACCTGGGGACGGCTACGTCACCGTCCGTTCGTCTTATGATGACAGGCCGTGTCAACGGCACGCTCGTGTTCCACGCCCGCCTGAAAGAGTTGTCAGCATAATGGAGGGGCCCGTAAGGGCCGAAGCCTGCCGGGGCGGTGGGACTGTTTGAAAGAGATAGCGTGAGCCCGGAACATAAAGGGCGAGGAAGAAACATGGATGGGTTTTAGTAAGTAAAACTCTGACACTCCCTCCCGCTTCGCCCAGAATGGGAGAAGCAATTTGATGATTTCCCAACCGAAAAAATAGAAGGGTGGAGCACACTTTGCCTAGAAGACCCTAGAAGAAAATAAAACTTAATGTTAGATTTCAAGTACCAAGCCAATTTTAAACTTTCTCTCATAGTCCAAAGAGATACCATCGAAGAACCATACCATGACAAAAAGGGAACAAGCAGAGTCTTTGACCACTATTGGGCACTAAAATAAGTATTTTAGTGCTCAAGTGTGGGACAGAACTTCTCAAGACGAGAAGGACGCAATAGTAGCAAGTAACGTGCTACTCTTGCGTCCATCTCTTCTTCTAATCTATGTTGAGATGAGCAGCCGTGGCCAATATTCTGACGGGGAGATCATTCTTCCTTAACTTCATAATATTCCTTTAGGTGCCGTACTATCTCTTTCGGAAAATTATGGCGAAGCACTTCAAGCGAGCAAGTCCACGGAATCCGAGAGAAAACCAAGAGAACAAAATAAGACAGGCGTATGTTTTTCAAGCAGAATATTTTGCATCTATAATAATTAGTAACATATTCTCGGTAAACAAAGACTTTCTCAATAAATGACCAACAGAAATATAAATGCTAAATGCTAGACATTTTTATGTGGCTTTGCAGAAGTCCCACGACAGGGCCTATAGATCTTCAAAATATTACAAACTACGAGTAGCTTCTGCCAGCGGCTTCGCTCGCGTGAAGTTACAAATTGTCCCATGGGATCTTGCTACCTGGATAAAAATTCCTATGTGTTAATCCAGGTTGTAACCCGTATGTGTGCAAAACTTCATCCAAATCCGTTCAGTAGTTTTGCGTGAAAGAGTAACAAACATCCATCCAAACTCATAAACTTTCGCGTAGGACTAGCGGATGTCATGCGACTTCACCCGCGTAGTTCCCGTTCCCGTGGGAGTGAGGGGATAATATTATGTTACTCAGTAAATACGTGGCTTTCAAATGGAGAAAGAATTTTTTAATCAGTTTAGTACTTTTAGGGTTAAATCGTAACAAACACACATACAAACAAAAAATCTAATCTTTCCTCTTTATAATATTAGTAGGTATAGAAAAATGTCAATCATTCACTTCTCCTATGAATAATTTATTTTTCCATTAGCATCGCCATGGAGACCTTAACCCCACTTCAGATCCACGGCATCAACATCATATTTGACTGTCAGTTTCCGTTGCCAGAAGACTTTCATTACAAAGGTGATATCCTATCAGAAACCATGGTCAAGATGATCGTACGGGAAATTTGCATGAAGGTAACTGCATTAACTGCTATGGTATAGATGCTAAGATAAAAAAATATCCTCCTAAATCTGGAATCCACCAAACGCCTTCTGAGATATTTTTCAAGAGCAATCGAATAGTTGAAATGATCCATCATCTTTGGTATAAATCTCCAGGTTTAATCTCTAATACTTAGGTCTCGAAAAAATGTTAAGTTCAAATACTTCTCTATTACTGACGAGCCGAATGTCTTCAAGTTCGACATTTCATGCCCTGTGAGACCAAGTCCTTTAGAGACTTTCATTATATTCTGAAATTTTGTGTAAAATAAATTCATGGAGACTTAGCGGTCTCTGTAGGTGAGATTATTGAGAATGAGGACGTTTTAAAACACATGCACTACATGTTGAAAAAGCATCAAGTGTATTACCTGAATATTTAGTACGTGTTTATCGCGTTAAGTTACTGGCTGCATAACGAAATCATTGACCAACGTTTTAAGGTTCTCAACCATTTTTCGCTGGTGGTCGTCGATGATGCTCAGAACATGGACACCGAATCTTGGCGTCTTATGCTGCTCCTGCTAGCGACAAAGATGATGTTCTTTCTCGTATCGATCACTAATGCTGACAGCCTTCCTGGTAATACTGTATTATTTTTTCAGTGTTAAAATCATTGTTAAATATCTTGAGGTTAGTGCACTCAGTACTTATTGCACGGTATCACAGCATCCATCGCCTCAACTCATAGAGTATATAATAGTCTTTGCCTCAACTCGAGTCGATCCTTTCTATGAAACTCATTACTGCAACTTATGTACATTTATAACAATCGTAACGGCATCGCGTCTGATCGGGATCACCAAGTCAAGATTAGGAGTTGACCGTCGCGTCGGTGCATTATTTGTAGGCGCCTTATGAGCTTTAAGATGCTTTAATTTGAATTATTAGGCACACTATGGTTGTTGTCAGACCTTCTTATGACTGGACTTACTTCGCCTTTCAGATATAGCTAAAACCTGTCTCCAGAACAACATGATATTGAAGATTCCACTGTCAGGCATCGACCGCACGTACCATGCCGCGCTAGCCTGTCAGCTCCTCGACGTGCAAGCCATTCCTGCTGATTTGGAGAAGTAATCACTCTTTTGGCATCACCATCAACCTTCCACCCATTGAATACTACCGTCATCATAGTTGTGGCTGCTCCTATTCCAAGGGTACCACGTTGTAGGATATGAGAGGTGTCGGATAATGGTTGGCAAGACATCATTTTTTTTCATTAATACTGATGGCTATAGGTTAACGGTAGTCAAACACTGCATCGGTCATCATCATTTCAGCCGAAGACGTCCACTGCTGGACATAGATCTCCTCTAAGTGTCACCACATTGACCGGTCCCGTGCGAGTGACACTCACATCCAGCGGATTCTTGCTACTTTGAACATGAAGGAGTATTTCTTTTAAGAAAAAACAATTTTCAGGGTAATCGAAAGCGCGAGTAGTGGCTTGCCGGGTTGGATTCAAAACTTTCTAATAGGTCTGGTTCAGAGGGGAGCCCTGACTATAGAAACGCTTAATCGCAGTGAGGTCGCAAAGAAGCCAGGAGTAGTGATGCCTGCGCAGAAGTTGTTACATAAACCCTCTGACATTGAAGGGGACCAGATGGCACGCAACCCTAGTGCCCAGGTACTTATAAAATGTTCTTAAGGCGTTGGAGTAAATCATCAGGAAATTAGATCTAGAATATTCTAGACTAAAAATTTGAAACGTTATCATCACTAATTTTTAGTGTTAAATAGGTTGATGGCATGGTGGATTATGGCCACCACAGAGACTAGGGCGTCACGGCAGTGGAATGACATTTTTCAGAATATGATGTCTGTACCCCCAATATTAAAGGCTAATAACAAGTCGTCTTTGCCTAAAAACAACTTCACAGGTTGGTTTATATTACAAAAAGAATAATCGTGTTTCAAATGTGTTAAAATAACAAAAAGGAACTAAATTAAGGAGTCGTGCGGTAAATCAGCAGCTGGTCACATCAGCCCCCGTATTCATAACGCTTCGATTCGCTTCCGACTCGGGAAGTCGTATGTCTATCTCGGTCGTTTTCGTAATGCCAGAAGAAGACAGATATACGAGTTGTCGAATCGGAAACGAGCTGAGCGACATGTTACAGACTGCATAATCAACCTCTCACGGTCCCACTGCTGGGACACCAGCCTCCTCTTTGTAAGAGAGAGGTGCCTTTAATCCGCCACGCAAGCCTGGGGTCAACGAAGATACGAGGCCCGTCCGAAAGTAGCACTTTGAAATTAACCCTACTTTCAAAATATTTTCGAATTCAAGAGTTTTGAAAACACATCGGGAGTAAGGACAGATGACCAATTCTGTTGCCATTCCTTTTTAGTTCGGACCCCTAACGAATCTTATGTCCGTAACCGATACGGAGTAGGAAACGACCGTATCTTCCGCCGAAACTACGGATTTCGTGCTTAAGCGCGGGACAAACACGAGTGGCGTATGGCAGTGATGGCGCAGCGCTGGCGAGGTGATGGCGTGGCGCCGCCTGCGCAACGCCGTACAGGCGCTCTAATGGCGGCAGAATGGCGTGGCGCGGGCGCATTCTAGTCTTTAAAGTCTAAATAGTTACGCATTTTCGTTATCTTGTTCGCGCCCTGTCCGTGCCACTGCTTACTGTGGGTGCGCGGATGGCGAGGAAGTGGCGCCAGCGCCACTCCCGCGCCACGCCATCTCAGTATGTGTCGCGCCACACCTCTTCTATACATTTTGTATGAAATATCAAAGAAGTGGCGCCACGCCACCACCTCGCCAGCGCCGCGCCATCGCCATTCGCCACTTGTATATGACCCGCGCCTAGTAGAGATCAGTAGACCTCCTGCCCCCGTATTCACAACGCTTCACACACGCGCGCGCGCACTTCGCTTCTTACTCATGTTTGAGCGAATAAAATTTCTTATTCTTATTCTTATTCGATTCGAAAGGTATATGTCTATCTCACTCGCTTTCGTAACGCCGAAAAAGGATAGATATACGACTTGTCGAATCGAAATCCAATCCGTTGTCTGTGAACAAGGGGGCTGGAACGGTTTAGTACCTAGATATCACATATCTTCGAATCTTCGCATTTCAGAGTATTTACAGTGAACTCGCCGGTTCAAATCTAGGAAAACCTGGTAGTTTGTTATACGATGAAGATATGGGAACCATTCAAGTGGCCGTACTGGCTGATTCCTACTCATTCGAGGATATGAAAGTCGATATGGCTATGGATGGTAAATTCTTGCAAAGAACTTTGTTTTTTTTTAGGTCAAGCAATTTCAAGATACGCGTTCTGTGTATATTTAATGTCCACAGAATGAATACAGAGTTTCTCTGTGTCTCTTGTTTTATTAGGGAAAGCAGTAAGCTAGCGTTTGGACAATGATTCGGTAAATTATGGCAATAAGCTTGCTCTATCTAAGTCCTGAAAATCGGCACAATACGGAATCAACAGGTACCTACGGGCAAGACTCCACACACGCACTCCTCGGCCAAAGATAGTTGAAGGACACCAAGTGGTTTTTCCCAGTTAGGGTTTGATAGACCCTCTCGCTCACCCTTGCCCGCGTAGCATGTTCACCGTAGAAACGGCTTTCTTCGAAGAAAGAATCGACAAAATGACAGATTTCTTTTGTTCACCTGTCATTTTATCGATTCTTCCGTTTTTACGGTGGACATCTAAGTGATGGATTTCTTCACAAACAACAATAAAAGGGCAAGTCTTTAAGAACAATAGAATTTGTTTGACCATAACTTAACTTTCGCAGCAATAATCCTGAAAACATACGACGCTTTGTCACCCTTTGAGAAGGTGCTGCTAAAATGTGGCTCGGTGCTGGGAGATGTATTCTCCAGACGGATGCTCATGAATTTACTGCAAAGCGATTGTCCCAGGAAAGTTGCTGAAGGTAAGCTAAGGAGCTATGCCAGGTCGACCTTTTTGTTGTGTGTGTGTATTGGTTTTCAGGTTATTAAGCTATACATAATATAACATAGCAAACTAGCGAAAAGTAATGCGTTTTATTGTAAGCAGTATGTTCCTGTAATAATATTTCGAGAGTTTACAATCTCTCTAGTTATTTTACAATCTAACGTGTTTGTCAATTTTACGTTGACATATCGATAGCCTATAATCTCCGGAACAATAACACATTAGAATATGAGTTTAATTTCGATACAAACTTTTCTTACAACATAAATGTTCATACTCGTATTCGTATGCAACGGTAGCTCACACGTGGTTACGAATATGAATTATTTTGGTCTGACCTTTTCACAGCTGTGGCAAAGCTCTTCAGCATCAGAGTGCTGGAGTGTGAGGGGGGGGACTTCACCCACGATACCTCGCCAGTGTTGTTGCACCCGGCTCCGGCGCTGTCCAACCCCACCCCGCCCTACTGTTCCTGTTTGGGGACCAGGATACCTCGTAAGTCAAAAAAAAGCGGCAGTGTAGCCCGTGAAATTCAAATTTTCTGACGTTTTTTTGCAATATGTAGGTCAGTATCAGGTTGTATGTTCATTACCGTACCAAATATAGAATTACAATCATCAATAACACCCTCTAAGGTCCATGTTCACCAAAAAGATGACAGTCTGATTATCTAAAAGCAGCTGTTTAAAACACATTTTTGTATGGGAACATGTCACAGTGACAGCTGTTTTTAGATAATCAGGCTGTTATCTTTTCGGTGAACATGGACCTTAGTTCGTTTTATCCCATTCAATTACTATTTCATGAAAACGTCACAACTGTGGCGCATCCTCCTTTAGGATCCTCCTCCTCAGGAGAATGCGCCACATTTGGGACGTTGGGACTCTACAGAATCAAACAAAGAAGCTACAGAAACATCCAGTATTAAATTAGATATCTGAGATAGTGGTACAAAGTAAATACATGGTTTGAGTACGTATTGTTTTCTGGGATCAACGAACGCTGCAGTTACTTTAAATATCAGTTGACAAATCAGCTATCAATATTACGTCAAGTTTATTGGTATAAACGTGATGGTTATCAATATCTATGTTAAATAGGATAAAATAAAGACAACGATTATTTTTCTGAAATTGCCTTTGTTTCCCTATCCCACTCTGTATGTTATTCTAGTTTTATTTTGAGGGACCAGCCCGAAGCCACCATCAACGCTGTCGAGTTGGCAGTCATCATCATCATCTCAGCCGAAAGACGTCCACTGCTGGACATAGGCCTCTCCCAAGTGTCGCCACATTGACCGGTCCCTTGTGACTCGCATCCACCGGATTCCCGCAACCTTCACCAGGTCATCGGTCCACCTAGTGGGAGGTCTTCCAACGCATCGTCTTCCGGTTCGCGGTCGCCAATCCAGAACTTGTCAGCCCCATCGGCTATCCGTTCTGCGAACAATGTGCCCTGCCCACTGCCACTTAAGTTTAGCAATTCTTCGGGCTACGTCGGTGACCTTGGTTCTCTTACGGATGTCTTCATTTCTGATTCGATCACGCAAGGAAACTCCGAGCATAGCCCTCTCATTTGCTTTTTGGGTCATTTTAAGCCTTTTGATAAGGCCCATTGTGAGCTACCAACAGCGAGTTGGTGTTATGGTAGGAGGTACATCACTATCCCTATGGACATCACTAGTGGTGACGGCCGGCCACGAGGACCGACATAACCTAAGAAGGTGTTCTAGTATTATAACTTGTGTTTGGATTCTTGAATAAATCGTATGAAGATCAACTCAGTGTTATCAATTATTTATACATGGTGGCAGCGGTGATATCTATAGTCTCCGAAAATGGGAAACGAAGGGAAGGTCGAAGATTCGAAAGCGGAAAAGGTGAAAAGTAGCATGGAAAGGACAGTGCAAATTAAAGCACCAGAAGAGTTCAGCTTTCGCTCCGAAGATTGGGAAGCATGGCGGAAAAGATTCCTCAGATACCTTTTATTATCGGGATTAGAACATCAGGATGATAGTGTAAAAATAGATTTGTTTTTATACACGCTGGGAAAAAATGCTGAACAGCTGGCGAAGCAACTTAAAGTTGACGAAATAAACGATTTTGGCAAGGTGGTACAGGAATTTGAGGCGTATTTTAAGCCTAAGAGGAACGTCATTTACGATCGCTTTAAATTTAATACAAGAGTACAGCTGGAGCAAGAATCGGTAGTAGATTTTGTAAAGGACCTGCACAGTCTGTCAGAGCCGTGTCAGTATGGGGAGTTGAAAGAGGAGTTCATTAGAGACAGGATCGTAGTTGGTTTAAAAGACAGAAAGACCAGTGAGAGACTTCAACTAATGTCAGATTTAAAATTGGAGGATGCAGTAAGGCTGGCACGCCAAGCGGAGGAACAAAAGGAGGAGTCGAAGTTGCTGTGGAAAGAGGAATTAGAACTGAATAGAGTAGGAACGAAACCATGGAACAATGATAAAAGTAGGAAGAAGTGTGGACGATGTGCAAGATTTCATTTGGAGGCCCAAATAACACAATCGCATCTATAAACGGACTATTAGATATCTAATAGAATTTAATTTAATTGTCTACCATAAGAGTAAAATATCTCCCTAGTAGTAATCAAGAACGCTTATAGACACAGTTTAGTAAAGGTGGGCACAACCTTATCCGTTCTCATAAGAATGAGTTAAGAAAACATGAATAGATAGAGATAAGAGTTGTAAATTCTCAAATTGTCTGTAGAGATTTTTCTAGTGCCTCACTAAACTGTTTATAGACCACAATTTTTACTAGTAGATAGTTTATAGATAAAGTTGAGACCTTTGAAGAAGTCTTTACTCGTCAAGTTTTTAACCAAAATTAAATAGACAACGACACATAATGGCGCAGAACTTACAAGAGTTATTTAAACTTATAATATGAATTGCATCATGGCGTAACAAATTTCTTATTTTACTTGTGTTTTAGCTAGTTGATAATGGGTAAACCAGCAAATCTATATGCGATTGACATTCTATCGTCGAATATTATGTAAAAGTCTCTTAAAATAAGAGCGCCCGCTGTAAATGCAAGATTTAATATATTTTTTACCACCTATGAATATTATTTTTTATAAGTATTTTTTTAAAATTGCTTTTTAATGCTTAAAATATTCATTTATTAAGAAATATAGTTATTTAAAACATATTAAATGTTTAATTAGAGATAATTAATTAATAAAAACATAAAAATAAGCATTACAATATGTATCGAAAATCATTTGAAGCAAAAGTAGGTCATAAAAATGGCGTCAAGATAAAATTTACTAGAAAAACGAATTTAATAGAACAAACACTCTAGAGAATTTTCTGTAGTATGGCTCTAGCTCTATGACAAGAATAATTTCACTTGCTACTTACTAAACTATCTAGTGAAAGAATAAACAGATTTATGAATAGTTTAAGATTACCTAGTAACTGTCATCTATGTATTCCTTTTTATCTTCTCACAGTATTTCTAGACGTTCATCAGTGAATAGGTAATTTGATGTGTTGTGAACGGCAGACCATTTTATGCAATAGCAGAGCAATTTAATTAATCAATTCAAGAGGATAAGTAAAATATATTTCTGTTTTATCTATAGACAATGTGTAAAATAGCAGACCTGCTATTTTACACATTGTGTTACGAAAGTTGAATTCTGGCCCATTCTAATCTATACATGCCTGTATGTATAGATTAGAATGGGCCAGAATTCAACTTTCGAGCTTTTATACGTAGGTAGTCCATCAATGTTAACATCGATTGTCACTATTTTGTTCTCTGTCAAATTTTGAAAATATCTTGTGAGATTAATCTGCAGCCCGTGATGCCAGTATTCGCCATTACCGATTTTTTTCATTTCAATCGTTCTTGGAGTCTGAAGCAATGTTCTCGGATCCTTTGGTAGAGTATCAGGTTAAAAATTATTTATTATTTGAAATAAGTACTTCAAGGCTATGTGAGTTATAGCATGAGTTGCTGACCACTGGCGCGCAGATCACTTTTGAGGCAAGTGGATCGAATTTCGTCGTCGTCATTTGGATTGTTTTCATCCGAGTCAGACTGCTCACTAACGTAATTTTGTGATGTTCTAGGAGACACTTCAAATTCAGTTGTATCTTCTGTCTCAGAACCATTTTTTGCGTTTTGGAGGAAGTTACGAGAAAATTCCGATTCGGAATCTGAATTATCTTGAATCTCTTTTTCTTTTTTTTTCTTTTTAAATATTTGCCGATTTTTCGACGAAAGCCACCAGACCTTTTAATTTTTTTCACTGTCTCCATTGCATAAAATCATCCAATTAAAATATTTAATACTAATGCACTTAACTAAGCCATTTTTAGGAATAAAACCACTTAATACACGTTTTCACTATCACTTTTTTTGACAAACTAAAAAATATCTATTAAAGTATTTTATCAAGACTTAAGTGTCTTTAAATACAAAGATAAGAGTACCAACAGCTAAATAATAGAAATAATAGAATATTTTATCTTAAAATATACCATTTTTTCTATAAAATTACTTCAAGTTAGGTACCTTTAGGCTTTATTAACTATTTGGAGAGCATTTTATCCTAAAACATTCAATATACCTATAGACATACTTGAAATAGGTGTGCTATAGAACAAGTACTCTAAACATAATGGAGCTTGAGAAAAAAAACTCTGTAAGAATACATTTTCTTTATTGAAACCATCTTTAGAAAGCCCCTATCTAAAGATTAACCATGAATAGACTGTCAGTAGACAGATTTGTTTTAAACCTCCTAGACTGTGTTACTTGGGGGGTCAGTGCCCAGCGGTGAAGCTTCAATGTTTGAAGTGTGGCAAGACAGGTCATTATGCTAGATGCTGCCGCGACTGGAAGAAATTAAACCAAATTGAAAGTGGAGAGGAATTCAAAGTCGACATTGAGGTGGGTTTAGGCAATATTAGTTTAAAGGAACAGTTTTTAATAGATACGGGGGCAGACATTGTGGCCTTGCCACCTTCAATATTAAAAGATATTAAAAGTAAGAAAATTTATGAGTGTGAAGAAATCATCAGAGGGCCAGACGGTACAGTATTGAAAGTTCTTGGGGCAATTTATGTGGAGTTAAAATATAAGACTTGTATGTATAAGGGCAAAGCTTACATTATTAAAAATTTAAAGATACCTATTTTGGGAAAGCCTGCTATCAGGCAAATGCAAATATTGAAGCTGTGTTGTATGGAAAATGGGGACAAGCAGGAAATAGAAAGGGAAGATAAAAACCAAAGTTGTGTTAAAGTTGATGTAGAAAAAGAATTTCCTCAGGTGTTTGATGATTTAGGAGTCTTCAAAGACAGTTTTACTATTAAGTTAATAGATAATCCGGTGCCATTTGTACAGACAACTCCCCGAGGAGTTTCAATTCCGTTATTGCCTAAAGTCAAGGAAGAACTCAATACTTTAGTAGAGAGGGGAGTTTTGGTTCCTGTTGAAGAGCCAACTATGTATGTGTCTCCAATTGTGGTAGTACCAAAAGGGGAAACAGGGGTAAGAATATGCGGAGATTACACTCATGTAAATAAAAATGTGCTCAGACCTATTTTTCCCATTTCAAAGGTAGAAAATACTTTAGCAAAGCTAAAAGAAGCTACAGTGTTTTCTAAAATTGATGCGACTTCTGGATTTTATCAAATTAAGCTTGATCCAGAGTCCCGTAAGCTCACAACCATTTTGACCCCATTTGGCAGGTATATGTACAATAGATTACCAATGGGACTAAATTGTGCACCTGAGTATTTTGCTATGAAATTCTCGAACTTATTTAGTGACCTTGAAGGTATTGTCGTTCATATTGATGATATATTGGTGTATACTAAAGACCAACAGAGTCATAATAGATTGTTAAGGGAAGTTCTAAATAGGTTAACAAAAGAAGGACTAACAATAAACAAAGAGAAATGTGTTTTTAATGTCTCAGAAGTAGGGTATTTGGGTCACATAATCAATGCAAAAGGTATATCATTGGATCCTAAAAGAGTAAATAGTATAGTTAAATTTGAACAGCCACAGAGTAAAAAAGATTTAATGCGGTTCTTAGGGTTGGTAAATTATGTGGGCAGGTTTATTAAAGATAAAACTAATATTTTGGAACCATTAAATGAATTGTTAAAAGATGGTATACCATTTGTGTGGGGTTTACATCAAGAAGTTGCATTTACAAAAAAATTAAAGAAATGATACTAAAGGCTCCTACCTTGAGTCATTATGATCCAAATAAACAAATAATAGTTTCAGCAGATAGTAGTTCCTATGGATTGGGGGCAGTTCTATTGCAAGAAAATCAAGATGGAAGTAGGTCTGTTGTGTCTTATGCAAGTAGGACACTGAATAGTTCAGAAAGGAACTATGCTCAGATAGAAAAGGAGGCATTGGCTCTGGTATGGGCATTGCATAAATTTAAAGATTTTGTTATTGGCATAGAGGTGATTTTGGAAACTGATCATAAGCCGTTGCTCCAAATATTACAGACAAAGCCATTAGATGATTTGACCCCGAGATTGTTAAGACTTAGGTTACAAATTATGAGATATTCATATAAAATTGTTTACGTTCCAGGAAAAAAATTAGTTGTGGCCGATGCCCTATCCAGAGCCCCCCTAAAGGAAACGGAGCCAGAAACACTCAATTTTAGTATTGGTAGTATTAATTTTGAATTCAACCAGGATTGTAAATTAAATAAAGTAAGAGAAGAACAAAACAAGTGTAAAATATGCAGTCTATTGAAAATATATACCTTGAATAGTTGGCCAAATAAGAATAAAATTCCAAAGGAAATGCTCTTGTATTATCAGTACAGATTTAACTTTTCAGTACAGGATGGGTTTTTGTTGTATAGTAATCGGTTAGTTATACCAGCAGCCTTACAAAAAGATACATTGTATGAAATACATGAGGGTCATTTGGGGGTGACAAAATGTAGAGAACGAGCAAAGCAATCTGTATGGTGGTTAGGGTTGTCAACTCAAATAAAAAATATAGTAGAGAATTGTCCCAAATGTATTCAAGAAAGAATTAACAGTAAAGAACCTCTTCAAGTAGAAGAAATGCCAAAAAGGGCATGGCAACAAGTAGGCATTGACTTGTTTATGCATAATAGCAAATGGTATGTTGTAATTATTGATTATTATTCTAGATATCTAGACATATTTCAATTACATGATTTGTCAGAAAACACTATAATTAAACATTGTAAGGAAACATTTTCTAGGTTTGGTGTGCCTGAGGTAGTACGGACTGACTGTGGAACACAATTTAAAAGTAAATTTGTGGAGTTTTCAAAAAAATATAATTTCAAACACATAACCAGCAGTCCTTATTATGCTCAAAGCAATGGTTGCGCAGAGGCCGGAGTAAAGGTGGCAAAGAATCTGTTAAAAAAGAATGATGATGTTCAATTAGCATTATTAGTATATAGAAACACACCATTGGAATGTGGATATAGTCCAAGCGAATTGTTATTCAATAGAAAAATTAGAGAAATATTACCCATGTTTCCAAATAAATTAAATGAGATAGCTAACTTTCACAATAACTTGCAAAGAAAAAGGCAGCAATTCCGAGAAAAAATGGCTACAAATTACAATAAGAAACATGAAACAATAGATTTAAGTGATTTAAATGTGGGGGATATGGTTTGGGTAATTAATCTTAGAAAATATGGCATGATTGTAAGAGAGGCAAAGGAACCAAGATCGTATTTTGTGGAAGTGGAAGGAGTTAATTATAGAAGAAATAGATGGCATCTAATACCAGCGCCTTTCTTACAATCGCGGAGGAATCAAATAGATGTTAGTCATGGAGACTTAAGGAAGGTTGAGGATTGTAATAAGGAAAAGAGTAGTAGTCAGTCTAAACTGATAAATGAAAACTGCTCAAGAGAAGATTATTTGGAACGAAATGATGGTAATTCTGTAGAGGTTGTGGGGGAGAATGAAGATGTAGCTGGGATTGTGACTGACCAGGTAATTGAAGGCGAAGAAACTTTTGTGAATGGGGACAAAGGGATTAGGCAGGGAAGTAGTCGCGTAAGACGGAAACCGAATTGGATGGATGATTATATTATGGGATAATTTATATATTGTTTCTTAAGAGAGAGGATGTTATGGTAGGAGGTACATCACTATCCCTATGGACATCACTAGTGGTGACGGCCGGCCACGAGGACCGACATAACCTAAGAAGGTGTTCTGTTATTATAACTTGTGTTTGGATTCTTGAATAAATCGTATGAAGATCAACTCAGTGTTATCAATTATTTATACAGTTGGCAGTAGCCGAATCTAATTAGGCAAAACACTCAAAAGCTGGAACAAAGTTTGTAGTGGTTAGATTTTGATGGGACATTATGGTCTAATTTTGCACTCGACTACAGACAGACCTCTAGTTGAAGCTTATTTAACACGAACTAGAACGATTTTCTCAAAAACAACATTCTAACTTCCTTTTATTGTTCTACTACTTTTTGCCAGCGACTTCACCCGAATGAAGTTCGATATTGTCCGACAGGAACATACTACCGGGATAAAAAGTGTCCTATATGTTAATTCAGGCTATAAATTTACTGACTCCTGAATTTCATCCAAAGGAGATCACCCAGCCTCCATACATTTTTGGGCTATTTTCAAAAGTTCCCCAATGTTTGGTGTTGGGGTGAGATTGAGATAAACTAAGATTAAAGATTATATAGATGCTATATTTCCGTAATAAAGGTTAACGAATCGAAGTAATGGGGTGAATAGGATGAGATTGAGTCGCGCCCGATGTGCTGTCCGAAAGCGTACTGACTATTTTACCTAATTGTAATACATAAAATATTCAAGGCATTAGCGCGGTGTCGCGATTACGCTGACATGTTCATTTGTTCGGTGATTGACCCGAACAAACATGCCCCCGAGGGAGAAAGAGATGAGGTTACTAAGTATGTAAGGTTAGATGTATGGCGAAATTAATATTAACAAGGTGACAACAATGTTCTTATAATATTAAAATATGTAGTAATGTAGGGTTAATTATGTTAAAAGATGAGATGAAGGTAACATTACAAATTAAACAGAATCGTTACGGTGTAAATCAGGAAGAGAAAACACACGGAACCGGCAAAAAAAATTATACCCCAATCTGGGTGACCTCAGATATTTTGTGGTTGAATAACTTCTCGGTGAACTGAGTTACGACAGGCGTGATTATAAAAAATGTTTATTATGTTATGCTCTATCCAAATAATAAGTTTGTTTTGCTTGGCCGGCATTGAAAATAGCCCAATCTGGGTGATCTCCTTTGTTAAACAGTTTCTGCGTGAAATAGTTAACACACATCCATCCATCCATTCTCGCACATTTTTAGATTGGTTTAGTAGGATTTAAGGTGAAAGCGTCAGGGTAGCCTGGGAAATTCAAATTTACTTACGATTTTTGCAATTTGCAGGCCAGTGCTAGGTTGTATGTTGATGAAAATATCGTTCGCGACTGTGAGACGTATGTAGTTACAGAATTATAATCATCAGAATCATCATTACAACCCTCCAAGCTCATAAGTCGAGGAACGATTTGACACAGGCCTGAAAATTGCAAAAAATCGTAACAAAATTCGAATTTCGGCAAGCATCAGCCTTTTTTTTTTTTGGGATGGGAAATCATCAAATGACTTTTCCCACTCTGGGCGGAGCGAGAGGGAGTGTCAGTCTCTTACCGACTAAAACCCATCCATGTTCCTTCCTCGCCCTTTATGTTCCGGGGCCTCGGTATGTCTTTCGAACAGGCCCGCAACCCCGGCAGTCGAGCATCAGCCTTAAACTACGTTTAACAATAGCAAAAAAAAAATGCAATGTCTATTGCAAACATTGTTTTTAAATATGAATTGGTCCATACTTGCAGCTAATTGCAGAGATCTTCCAGTGTACGCGTTCTGTGGCTACATGAAGTTCCGCCACACCTTGTTCAGGACTACCACTTACGATTTATTGACTGAGACTCGAAAGGTAAGATAAGACGGAACCGTATCTTCCTATCTACCGATATTTTCTTTGAGGGATTATACGCGACGCAACAAACGAAAATGACTAGTTTTTCTTCATGAGATAAATGACGTGGTATGAAGTATTTCGCACTGTCAAGAGATTAGATTGGCAACGATGTAACATAACATCACGCCTGCAATTTCTGAAAGGTTACACAGAAGTGTACAGTCAGCAAAAGAGCTAGATATGCAGGCTAGTAATCTTACGACTATTATAAATGTAAAAGTCTGTAAATCGATTTTGTTATTTTTCACGCAGAAACTACTGAAAGGTTTTGGATGAAATTGCAAACAGATTGATTATAACCCTTTTCCGATTATAATAGTAGTAAGAAGACTCCTCGTTCATTCCGTCGTTTCGTGCAAATAGAACCGTTCCGCAGAATAAAAATAAATATTACATTTTAGGTTTTTCTTTTATATACACGAGTCACAAATTGTCACCAGATTAATTTAAAGTGGAAGGCACGTTATTATCTTGTTTATTCACGGAGAAAATGACAATTGAAATTTAACAACTGGAAGGTAATGAAAAGTGAAAGGATTGTAATGAACTACGGCGCGATGGTAATGATGTAAGTCGGGTTAGGATGTTAATGAACCGTAAAAGACGGTTATTTAAAACAGCTAAATAAAACAGTATAATTTCAATAATCACCGTCATTATATTAAATTATATTATATTTCATAATATATATATATAAATATGATGGAACAGATGATAGTGACGAATTAAGTATTTTTTAAGTTTTCACATCATTACCATCGCGCTGTAGTTCATTACAATCCTTTCACTTTTCATTACCTTCCAGTTTGTCTTTGTTTTCTTTTTCTGATATATATGTTCAGGAAAACTGGAGGGGACGGAAGGTGATGAAGTGGAGATGAATGAAAAATTCTAACATTTTGTTTAATTATTTCGTTAACGAATACATTAGCCACTCAGTAATAAAATAGGATCAAAATCAATTTGAAAGCCAAACATATTTAGTATTTATAATAATTTGTTTACTACAGTACCTTGTGAAATAGAAGGAATGTGATGAAATTATTTCTGGACGAAACACTACCAACAATACGAAGATTTCAAATAATTATTACAGCGATAGGCGTACGTCCACTTTGCTCTGTTTGTCGCGGCTGACCGACCAGTAGAAACACGTTGTGACCTGCACTATATTAGGGACCGAATAAACCACTACAAAATTACTAAGTTTCCGAGTACGGATGGCGATGATGTTTTTTTTTGTGACAATTAGAAAAATAGCTTTTTTTCTACTATTACTAAGTTATTGGTATATTTAAAATACTTAAAGAATAGGTCAGGGGTTTGGTTCTTACAAACCGTAATAATTAAAGCTATCAATTCGACTGTAGACAAATAAACATGAAAACAAACGCCGAGGTCCCTAGTTGGAAACAGAGAGGAATGAATTTAGACGCAGTTTTATTAGTTTATTAAATAAAATAACAAATCAAAACCTAATATTATCGATACTCCTTTTAAAGTAACTATGTCTTTACCCATTCTGGTTAAAAAAAAAATACAGAAATGAAAACCATGGGTAAATTAGTCTGGAAATCGTTTTTGCACGAAACTACGGAACGACCCTCCTAGCCTGTAAACCTAACTGTTTTGCTGACTGTACCTAACTAATAGTACACCCACATTTTGCTGCAATCGATGCACTCGAAATGTGGTGCTGGCGGCGACTGCTGCAGATCCCTTGGACGGCGTTTCGGACCAAACGTCTCGATCTTGGAGGAACGTCGAATAAAGGAGAGGTTATCATCGACTGTACAGATGCGAATCCTCAAATACTTCGGCCACATTGTTCGAACACAGAACACTCCATGGAACGTCTTGTTGTCCAGGGGCAAGTTAAGGGAAGTGGTTACGCGGCCGATCACCTACGCGTTGGACAGACCTTATAAAAGTTGTAACACAAACCTCCATGGTCCAAAGCTCGCGAGACGCTGAACAACAAGTGGAGACGCATCGCATCCAAAGAAAATGCATCATCGTCAACCACGACCATTCTGTCAAGAATGCAGCACGACTGAGGAGGAATTTCGCCAGTCGTTTTTAAGTGCCATGTAATAGGGGACGAACCCATTGCCATCAACCGGTTACAAAATCCAGACTCCGTGAAATTCCTAATCACAATAGCACAAAGATGTAGATCTAAGCAAACCTAACATCACGCCTGTTTACCTCGAAGGGGAAGGCAGACATATACACAGTACAACCACGGTTTAGCTACCAGCTCATGTAATGGGGGGGCCAGTCTATTGAACCTCCATCAACCTGGCACTAATCCAGATTCTGTGCTGTACTGGGAATGCCAAAACCCAAATACACTTTTCCTGCCCCCGTATTCACAACGCTTCGATTCGCTTCCGATTCGGGAAGTCGTATGTCTATCTCGGTCGTTTTCGTAATGCCAAAAGAAGACAGATATACGAGTTGTCGAATCGGAAACGAGTCGAACGTTTGTGAATACGGGGTCTGGTCTCTGAATCAAATTCGGAACCTCATGGTCAGGAGTACTGGTTCCAACCACTAGACAGGTTCTCAAAGTTTTTGTCTGGTAGGGCCCTTTCAAAATTTCCTGGTTTCGGTGAAGCTCCTGTTGCAGTTTTTCATGCATGTGGACCAAAAAAGAAAAGCAATAAAATTGCAATCCTATTTGTTCCCGCTATCTGTTAGGATTGCGAAAGGACTTCCTACTTTATAATCTTAAAGCTTCAAAATGCTTCGACCATTTTCACCGCAATATAAACTGTCATAAATCACCGAAACATTTGTTTTTTTTTTTTACTTTTTTGAATAGCTTATCATCTGCATACAGTCAAACCTTCATTTCTGTTCTTTAGTATCTGAAGCAGGTACATTTTCGGGGACCGCGGGAGACTTAACACAAGTTGTAAGTAACTTGTGTTGAGTCTCCCGCGGACCCCTGGGGGTCCACTGGACCACTTTGGGAATCACTGCACTGGACCAACAAACAAGTTTAATTGTTTCGATCGCAGCTCGAACTGCATGGGCGTGCATTGCTTTTCCTTGAGCGCTACACAAGAAGATGTAGAAGCTGCGGTGCTGGCTGCTTCATGAAGCTTCTAGGACTGCGGTGTAATGACGTATGTGATACCTACTATATAAGTTATAACTACTGCGAAAACTATCCATATTGATGGATTGAGCGCGTGGCTAAATAATAACTAGGTCCAGCCGTGAGCCGTTCCTTAGAAATTCGGTGACAGACGGACAAGAAAATGATCTTATAAGGGTTCCTTTTTTAACCCCCGACGCAAAAACGACGGGGTGTTATAAGTTTGACGTGTCTGTGTGTGTATGTGTGTGTGTGTGTTTGTGTGTCTGTCTGGCATCATAGCTCTCGAACGGATGAACCGACTTTGGTTTTGTTTGAAAGGTGAATTAGTGGGGAGTGTTCTTAGCTATTGGAGTCGGCTTTCAGACGATGCAGCTGAATAGAAGAAACAAAAAAAAAAACTAATTTCAAGCCGAGTGCTGTTCTGTCTGGCATATTTGAGTCCAGGATTTATGTGCATAAGATTTTCATCATGTGTCTTAATTTCAGGGTCTTATCGAAGAGTCGGAAGAATTAAAGAAAACGCGTCGCCAAATATGTGCTCTAAGCGCTGAAGCCCGGATGAGCGGTGAAGACACAAATTACTTGTACAGTGACAATAGTTTAACGGTATTAACCTTTTTTGTAGACCTAATGGAAGTGCCGCGATATAGTACCTATCTTCTAGAAGTCTTCGTAGACCAATAGCAATAGTGGGTTGGCTAGTCTACAGAAGATGTCGGAGAAGATGTGCAGTGGTGGCTTATCATGCGTTTTATAGAATTATTGTTTTGATCTTACTTCAATGTGGACAAGACATGGAGAAAGACGTCCTGTATAGTCTCGCTGGTCTCGTGGTCGTAAGCACGGACGGCTGACCGTGCGAGGTCCCGGTACCCGGGTCGGGTCGGGTGTGTTGTTGGGTTTTTAAATTAAGAATTTCTCAGTAGCATGACGTTTGGAATTTGACGGGATATCACCGTGTCTGGGAAAGCAAGTTAAGCCGTTGGTCCTACACCTGCCCCCATATTCACAACGCTTCTAATGAAGATTCGATTCGACAAGTCGTATGTCTATCCTTTTTTGGCACAACGAAAACGAGCGAGATAGATATACGACTTCCCGAATCGAAATCGAATCGAAGCTTTGAGAATTCGGGGCCTGATCTCTCTTCGATCTTGACGAATTGCCGTCCCTTGAGAGAGCAGGGAAGAGAGAGAGTACACTGTGACTAAAATAATAACCTCCGCTGAGACTGACCGACATGGGCACATGGCCTAAAAAGAAAAATCTTTAGGGGACTATTTTCACTCGTTCAGAAAGATAGGACGTATACTCCCGACTCACGAGCAATGAAATTTATACGCATCTACTTTTAAATGTGATTTTTTTCAACTGTTTTGATGAACATTTTTATATTTTTTCACGAACATACATGACATAGTATTTAAGGAAAATGTTACGAAATAGGTCTTAAATAATATAAATATAGGAGAAAACCGCTTTTGAATTTTGTATTTCATTGCTCGTGATTAAACCGTATTATCTTCAGCCGGAAAGTTTTTAAGTATTTCAGCCACATATTCTATTAATAAGCAAAATTATTTTATTACTGTGTAAACAAATATTGGTTTTAGATTGAAATGTGGCCAGAAGACTACGACATGTTTCACACCCCGGGGCATTCATTGAGGGATCTTAAATTAAGTACCTAAATGATTGCAATTTTTTATTTATTCATTAAGTCATATTAGATTATCATGTAGGTTAGTAATTTACTTGAACATGTAATCGCGAAAAAAAAACTGCTGCTCCATATGTTCCGTAACTTGAAAATCTGAAGTCAATAGCAGTTTTTTTATAGTTAGTCACATAGAGTAAAAGTTGTTCATATGTATCAGTACTTTATTCTCTTTAAGTTTATTATCACCTTGTTTAAAATGACATCACAATGACGCGGCGGCGTTGCGGTAAATTACAATCATAGACAATTAACGAGCTTGGCGACCCGCCAACCAACAACTCAGGTACAAATAAGCTATGGACTGGTTATAACCTAAAGTCATTATCTTGTCACGGGAAAGTCTTAGGCCGTTTAGAAGTGGTTTAGAATAAACTTTTGTGCCAGAAATATGAAAGCTCAAAGTCAGAGCAACTTCGTTAATTTACTCGGGGGCACAAGAACTGTCAAAAAGAGGGTGTCCTATGTAATTTATGTCCAGCAGTGAAAGGTTTTTGACTGATATAATGATGACTCCTTGTAACAGAGGAGACTGCGTTTCATTGTCATCATCCATAACGAAGATATTTGAAGCGATTCATCTGGCATGTACCCGACCACTACAAAAAGAACAGCAGCGACATCTGACAATAAAAAATCCCTCCTCGTTGGTAGGACCCTCTCGTTGCAACGGAGGATGAGGGTCTTTAGACCCTGTTCCTGTTACCCTTTGAGACAGATAAGCATTTGTTCTGTTTTTAGCGTCAAGTCGTGACCTGTCAAGGGACCTCTATTCGAAGAACAAGCGTGTTCGTTCCTTCTCCTCCTTGGAGATGGAGAACTGTGAATGTTTATCGATCCTGATGAGTTTCTACTCGCAGGTCATTGACCATTGTCGTGGAGCTGGTGAGAATTACATTTTTATATCTAGCTTTTGTATAGGGATAAAGATGAGAATGGAAGAAAGAAAACATGCGGTACAGTCTTGAGAACTGCCGATAGAAATGAAAAGCTTTAGTGGTGCTACGACGTAGCGTATCGCCTACGAGTGCTACGAAGAGTTAGGTGACAGTCACGCGGGTTCCGTGATTTTTGTTCACCCAAAATGTGCTCAACGCCCCTAAAGAAGCGCTAACCCCAAGTAACATGAGACAAGAATTAGAATGGAATAACGAAGGTTGAGCGGGTGACGCGTAAATCAGGGACGACGACAAGCAAACTTTGGGGTAATTTTTTAATGGGAAAAGATCTGAGTTTTTAAATAAGGTTTTAGATTGTTTTAGGGGATCTTAAGGGTTCTTAGACTGCTTAAAGGGATCCTGGAGTGTTTTCATAATGTAGGTGTTCTTAAGGGGTTTCAAAATCTTTAAAGATAATGGATTTGAAAATCCTTTTAACGATTCTAATAAAGATGATGATGCTGATGATAGGGTTATAGAGATACATTTATTATTCGCATTAAGTGTGAGCCAGTGGAGTAACTAATAGGATGTAAAAGGAGATCACCTAGCCTACGAACATGTTTGGGCTCATTTCGGCGTCAGTTTCGTATCTGCCTAGGTTGACTCCAGGTTCCACGCGGGGAAACCTATCTTGAGCAAGTCGACGAAAAGTGTTGTAAAACTCTCGCACATTCCGTACCCTGCGATTCGGATAGCGTTCTTGATACATCCGTCGCGCCAAGGATCCATTGCCATCTGCTCTGCCGTACAAAAAACGATATCCACATATTATTCCTGATTGAAAAAGTAGCCATAGCCGCTTAAAAATTAGTCTCCCTAAAGTTTAAAATTTCTTCCTCAATTTGGTTTGTAGGTTCTAATTTCAATAATTTGTAAGATATCCGTGTAAATGATACCTAAAGGAAAAGAGCGATTATCAAGCATGTTTTCAGAGGGTTTACAAAAAGTATTTGTGTATTTCTAAAATTTGTATGAACTTTAAATGTCTGTAAAGAAATGTCTAAAGACACAGAAGAACAAAACAGGTTTTGCTAAAGTGAATTCATTTATCATTCAATTTGGCCATAAATCAGCAGATTAGTTAAAATTTTGGGAATTTTCGAATAAAATCATAAAAATTAGATTTAAATAAAAATGGTAAGTCTTCGGTTAAGACAACCATGGCTCAAATGGTTCTAAATTGTCTGTACTAGCTTCACCTTAAAGCTTTGCACCCGTCTTCCAATCACCTTGTATAATAATTAATAACAACCGCCCGGGTTGTAGACTTTTGGCATTCGTCAGGTACTCAGTGGCCCGTAAGTCTGCCAACCACCCTTACCAAGGAGTATCATATTATTACTCAGTACTGGGTTGTGGAGTAGACTAGACTAGTATTCAGCTGCATCCGGTTAGACTGGAAGCCGACCCCACTATATTTGGTAAAAGGCTTATACTTAAGCTGATGATGACGCTAGCCACTAAGGAAGGTGCACCAGTGTCCTGCCAAAAGGTCTGACAAGTCAACACGACACTGGCCGTGGGTGGTGAGAGGATTTTTGAATTACATCTATACTTCTATACTTATAATATTATAAAGCAGAAGAGTTTGTTTGTTTAGTTGAACGCGCTAATCTCAGAAACCACTGGTTCAAATTGAAAAATTCTGTTTGTGTTGGATAGTTCATTTATCGAGGAAGGCTTTAGGCTATATAACATCATGCTACCACCATTAGGAGCGGAGCAGGAATGAAAAATGTTGCAAAAACGGGTATTTTTTTTTTTGATATGACGCAGACCAAGTAGCGTGGGTCAGCTTACAGCAGTAACAACTTAAGATAAAAGTGCGTTTTATTTAATCAAAAACATTGGTGACTAGTCTGTAAATACGAGTGGCATACTGATACTATTAGCCAGCTCATCCCACTGCTGGGAAAAGGCCCCACTAACTCCCAATTGTTTCGATCCAAGGCCAATGTAGAGCAATGGTCGCAGATGCTCTTGTCCCGCTTCGTGTAAATGGCATAACTGTAATAAAAATCGTGCATCTTTGTGTCCGTCTTTGCAGGTGAATTTCAGAAACTGTACGAGGCGTATTTGGAGTATATAGATTTCTGTATTAACATCAATTCGAACATACCACAGGCTGTGCGTCTGCTGATCGAGGTTGAGGACTTTGTTCAGGTACAGTGTTATAAATTAAATAGATAGTTAATACATTCATAATGTAGCAGATCATGAAGCAGAAACATCCTTCTAGTAAAAATAATCACATACTGAGGTCTGGTGGTGTGGATAATGAAAGGAACTATACTGATCGTCGGAATTAGCTGAATCCGGTTGTCCATCTAGTAGTAGGATCTAGCAAAAAATACCTCTTATAAATATATTCGATGTCTTCGCTAAAGCTGGGCTACTCCCAACGCCATCTGGCGATATGAGAGACAGCTTGAATGCCGACATACGGCAATCTAACACAACACATGCTTTTCTGAAACATTCGCGCCAAAACGACACAAACCACGAACTAATCGCCCACATCCCAGAGTACCTCTCCTTTCCTAATTAATGAGTGTCTTTCAGAATGAGAATTTCTACCCAAAGGACATGAACAAGCAATGGGTTAAAGATTTTTGCATGGCGGGTGTATACTCACTGCGAGGAATATGTATGCTAGAGTCCGGAGACCATGGCGAAGCTAGAAAGCAACTGTTTCATGCTATGAAGCTGTATAATCATCAATTCCCTATTACCAAGTGAGTGTTCTTTTGCCGTATTGAATTTAGCTTGTAACCTACACTTAACCTTTACTTTACAGTGATTGCCTAAACATTCTTTCTTTCTTTCTAATGATGACTGCCAAGTCAGATGTTTCAAGTTCGAACTCAAGACTTGCACCTCTAGATTTTTCGGATTGCTGATTTATTGCTTTTAGGCACAAGAGAAGATTCTGTAACTGGAGCGCGTCGTTTCATCTAAAGATGGCACTTTATGTTGCCCCAAATCTCTACATAGAAAAAGACAGCGGTATCATTGGCAACTTCTACGAGGA
Organism: Xestia c-nigrum; assembly: GCA_916618015.1. Taxonomy (NCBI): domain Eukaryota; kingdom Metazoa; phylum Arthropoda; class Insecta; order Lepidoptera; family Noctuidae; genus Xestia; species Xestia c-nigrum. Next base: position 8,006,031 of record OU745259.1, on the reverse strand, counting down.
TATTGCTTTTACTCTCCATAGATTGTACCGACTTTTCACGGTAAGTTGAAGGTATTCAATATAAGGATATTCTGTATGATAATACCATAAATTTAGGCCTACTTTTTCCAAAGGTGCTCCTATATTTCTTCGTTATTTTTGAGCATCCGATTGCTGTCAACCAACCCCAAATCAAAACTGCTACTGAAAAAATCCTAATGTTTTGCCTTACCAGTAATTAGCTACCCTGTACTGAACAATTTTATTGCGAGTCAAATTCAATATTATAATAAGGGCATTTTAAGAAATTGGATTACAATTATAATGTTCTACAGGAAATGAAAGAACCAGAAAACGCAACTGTAGCAGCTAAGTGGTGTTTGCGCTACACTCTGCGGACTAACTCCAACTTCCGGCTTCTGTGCGTCAGCTATGCGAATATGATAAGGGATTATGCAAATAAACAACAAGTAAATTATTTTCCTTTTTCAGAAGAATTTAATCTACCGAGTTCTGTCTGAAGACTTCAGGGGTCTAATATGACCGCGAATAATGATTCAGGGCGGCCCGCCAAATTCAATTTTCTTACGTTTTTTGCAATTTGCAGGGCAGTGCTAAGTTTTATGTTGATAAACATATCGGTCGCGACTGTAAGACCTATTAAGTTACAAAATTCTAATCATCAAAATCATCAATACAACCCTCCAAGTTCATAAGAGTCGAAGCAGGACTTTGAGCTTGAAAAATTCAATAGGATATTTATATGGGTAACTTTGCAATTCGTAAAATGATTACAAAGTGACAATTCATAATATTTACTACATCTATCATCTGTCTTTCTATCACCTGACTTCTTCAGATCCCTCTCCAATAGACAAGAAGGTCCCCAAATAAAAAGAGATAAGGGCTTCAAGATTTTCAACTCCGATTGGAACTCATCTTCTTTCTATTTTGTGCAGTTCTCGGTCTGCCAAAAGCTTGAACACCGAGCTATGGAGGTATGTCGTCGTAAACGAGGGCAGTTGGATGTTAGCGAGGTCCCCGCAGTCTGCTATTTGTACACCAGCATTTTCCTTACCCAGTTAGTATTGTATTAATTTCCTTTAGCAGTAAGATCGGTTAACATACTCGTAGTAACCTAGCTGACATACTACACTTACAGCCATTTTCAATAACTTACTAACAGGTAACGGAAGGTTGCTATCTCTGTGTGTTTGACGTTTAGCTTACGGACAAAAAAATACAAAATAGATATTTAATCTCGGTCCATCTTCGGTTCGTCTTCAGTTTTTTCTACGATACGACTTGTCGAAATGATGTCGCATTGGTGAATACGGGGGCAGGAGACGGGTCCTCCCATGAGACAAATTCTGACTACCACGCGGGCGAAGTCGTTGGCAACAGTTAGTTTGTTATAATCGCAAACGTAAAATAACCTAACATAATGTTCCTTTTGGTACCTTTGATTAGAGATAGATAGACCTTTCAGTACTAGCGTATAGCTAGTACTTAGAGCCCAGTATCAACTTTTTTTTGGGGCCTGGGGTACTTATTTTGGGGGGCGAAGCACGACAGAGGAGGAAATCATGAATGTCAAACATGTGTTATATTTTCATTTTATCTTTTATTATGAAGAATAATTGAGGTTGTAGGAAGACTTTGTGACTTTCTTCTTCATCAGGGGCCCTCTTTTCGGGGGCCCCGTATCAAAGATACCTACCTACTGATGAAGCGATAGCTACGCCCCTGATACCTTAGCAGCAGCCTCCCACAATGAGATGTCAGAAGTTAAAGTTACCATTACAGTGTCGATCGCGGTAAGAAGATCGAAAGTCTGGAGTTTGGTCTCTCAGTGATGCACATGGTAACCGCTCGCACAGAGATGAACACCCGGGAGACCTTGGTGCTGTGCATGCTGAAGCTACTGCTGGATGACCTGAAGATACATGACATGGTCACTATTATGAGAGAGTTCTTCTACTTGACTGATCATTACGACTTATGCTGTAAGTAGCATCCACAAGGTTGTGCCTCAAAAGGCGGCAATTTCTTAGCCAGTTTGGTTCATATCAAGACTTTGCAAGATCTGTGTTCCTATAACAGCTCAGGTTTTGGCGTAGTTTAGGCATCAATCCTCAATCGAGCTAGCTCCCTGAATCTACACCTATAAAAATAATTCAATGTACGATCTAACTTTGGTATTATCTTTAGCTACTTACCGTTTTCCGAACTTTAATGCCAAATTGAGGTCGGCTTCTACACTTAGTGGAAGCAGCTGAATACCAGTATTTCACACGGATCGACTCCCTATCGACTCCCTATCGACCGCGAACCGGAAGACGTCGCGTCGGTAAGCCTCCCATTAGGTGGACCGATGGACCTGGTGAATTTTGCTGGGATCTCCTGGATGCGAGTCGCACGGGACCGGTCAATGTTTGCGGCACTTGGGGGAGGCCTATGCCCAGCAGTGGATGTCTTTCGGCTGAAATGATAATGATGACTCCCTTTCCGACGTTCACGATCCACACGTTATTAGTAACCTAATACCACCGCATATTAAGACATCGTCCATAGTTTCGGAGCTCTGGTAATCTGGTTTCTCCCTTGGTATATACCTACCACAAAAAAGTTTTCCAATATTATTGATATTTTCCAGCCGAAACCTGGTACTATTACTATGCAATAGTGATCATGCTCGACACTGGATATTGCGTGGAGTCATACACGGCGTGCGAGACGTTTTACATGAAGAAGGGAGATGCTTTACTTAGGACCAAAATACCTGAAGCCGCTTGGAATTTCTTCGTATGCATGTGGCTGGTGTAAGTAAAATTATTCTGTTCACTCTTGTGCATTAGTAAGTAACTCTAACTTCTTATATGCTCGATTCAACCAATCAAACGAATTTAAAATCAGCGCTCATGGCGAGATCTATGCTTGAGTATCGTTTTTTTTAAACGTTCGAGCCTAGACTAGGGTATCAATTTTGATTTGCTGACTTTTCAGAACTATCCGAATAGGTGCATGGGAGAGGACAGTCGGATGGGAGGAAAAGATCAAACAGCTGATGTCGATGAAGTTAACGCATGATTTTAACATGATGATAATCAGTCGATTAGTCGAAGGACTTCTCATAACGCTTGTGAGAGAGGTAAGTATTTTGTTGTGCCTGTTTTGCCAGGAACATTAGTCAGCAAGCGCAATCGTAATTTTCATAATCAGCAGGTAATTCCGTAACACTAATTCCCAATGCTATTTATGTCATGTCAAAAAATATTTAGCGTTAATTGCGTTTTAGTGTATAGTCGACCTATCCGTCGGTATATGTCCCAGCCATTTTATTCCGAGAATGATGGCACCACGCAGTTTTTAACCCCCGACGCAAAAACGACGGGGTGTTATACATTTGAAGTGTCTGTGTCTGAATGTGGTGGACATTCAGACACAGACACTTCAAATGTATAACACCCCGTCGTTTTTGCGTCGGGGGTTAAAAACTGCGTGGTGTCATAGTTGCCGAACGGATGAACCGATTTTTATTTTGTTTGAAAGGTGAATTAGTCGGGAGTGTTAGAGTAAGATAGCCGTGGCCATAAAAATACGGATTATTTTTTCACAACTCCCTCAATATGAGTCTTAAATGAAAGGGCTGGACTTGTAGAATACTATACATCATGATAAATTTTAAATCCAAGATGGCCGCCACCGATAAATGGTGAATTTCAGTTTTTTTTTCACTAATCTTTCAATATGGGTATCAAATGAAAGGGCTTGACTAGTAGAATAGTGTACACTGTACCAGTGGCGCGAGGAGGCAGAACATCGTGGCGAGAGGCTGGTGCAGCAACATATAATGCAGTACCGGTCTCAGCTCCGACAGGTCATGGTGGCGGAATGGCGGGGGAGGCTAGACCTCCCCACCGCCGGGCCTCAACACAATCGAGGCGATCCGGCAAGTACTCGACGACTGGCTCGGGAGGAAGCACGGTTGGCTCTCTGACGTTTCGGGCGACACAGGTGCTCTCGGGGCACGGCTGCTTCGGGAAGTACCTGTCTCGCTTAAGCAGGGAGCCGGACGCCCGGTGTCATCACTGCGTCCATTGTTTGGAGGATACGGCGCGGCATACGCTGGCCGAGTGTGTCGCTTTCGATGAGCCGCGCCGTGCCCTCGTTGCAGAGGTAGGAGGAGACCTGTCGCTGCCGGCCGTCGTTCGCTTGATGGTCGGCAGCGCAGAGTCCTGGGACGCGGTGATGTCCTTCTGCGAGACCGTCATGTCGCAGAAGGAAGCTGCGGAAAGGGAGAGGGAGATGACCAGCTCCCGCCCATCCCGCAGCAGGCGCACCGGGCGTCGGCAGAGGGCTGACAACGGCCTCTTCCGGCCCCCCTAAATTGGTCCAGGGGTGGCGGATTCGGGGACATCCGTCACCCCCCATCACACTGGATTCGAGACGGCGGCGCGTTGTGTTCTACGCGCGCCTCTCATAGACGTAGCGGGGGGAGTTCTACACCTCACTCCCCCTGCGACGAGGCCCGTAGGTCAAGCGGGCCAGCACTAGTACGGGGCAGCGGAAGTCGCATCAGATCCCGCTGCGCCCTGACGCAAGTGTGCGAGGGAATATCGGTGTGGTTTTAGTCAATACGAGTCTGACAGACCCCTCCGCTCTCCCCAGGGCGGAGGACATCCATTGAGGATTTCCACATCGTGAATTTTTTCATAGTGCCCCCAAAACGACACTCAGACCTGAATTTCATCAGTGAATGACCTTTAATCAAAAACAAAAAAACAATATTTTATTACACTTGGTAAATGTTTCTTTCTGAGTATGAGTGAAAATATTATGGTAATTATGTTTAGGGATAAAAGCGTTATGATAAAAAATAGTACGAGTTTCAATATTATTATATTACATGAATGATATTAGTAATTTCAATTTTCGGAAACATGAGTGTTATGAACATTGCCGGTAGCACTACAAATAGTAGATATGAACTAGCTGACCCGCGCAACTTCGTCTGCGTCACATAAGAGAAAGAGAGGGTTACAGAGAGTGGGTCGTAAGCACCTCTAATACAATTTTCAAAGAACACATCACACACATCCTTCACAATGAAAATGCGCGCCCGGTACATGATCATTATTTTGCTGTGGAGTTATTTAAAACGGTGTATCTCCTAAGATATGCATTGAAGACAATTTACGTGCCCAAGGGCAATTTTGTTCAAAATCAAATACTTGTGATTAAAACAACGTATTTATTTGAATAAGAATAAATTACCATGTTTACAAAAACAGCTTTAAAGGCTTCTATTGACAGCTTTACATCTTCATACTTAGACACTCGATGACAGTCATACTCCAGCTAGGTCTGCAGTTCTCATCAAGGTGCATTAAATCATGGTCAAATAAAACAAGGTCTGGCATTCCGGGAGCGACACGTGCTGACGTCACTATTCAGTTGCCACTTTATTGCAACAAAACACGAAATAATGGAAACATTTTCAGTCACCATTCTGTTAAAAAAATATAAATTGAATTTAAATTGTTGTTTTCGTTTGCTTGACCAAACAAAATAATTCAATTTAATCATATACTAATGTAATTGTTGATTAAAACTTCAATGTTTAATCGGATTCGCACAGGGATTATAGATAGTTAGGGAGTTGTTCTTTCACACTACTGGTAACACTGAAACGGGTTGTCTCATTGACATTCTGCCAATTCGTCGTGTATCGCTATTCTTTTCTAACATATGTGCCGGTCTCGCTCAGTGCCACTAAAACAGTGATTCCCAATATTATTTTGTGGACTTCCAACAAATTTGTTTTTAACCGACTTCAAAAACGAGAAGGTTAGGTATTCAATTCGATCTTATTGTTTTTGTCCTATGAGTGTTCGTTGTTTATGAACCGATTTTGATGATTCTTTTTTTTGGAAAGGAGATATCCCAAGAGTGGTCCATCAGAAGATAAGCATCTCAGAGAAATCGAGGGAAACCTTCGAAAATTGTAGTGGCGACTAGTGCGTTCGTTAATATTTTCACTAGTTTCAAGCACTACTAGTTTAATGAAGGTCTGGAGTGGATCTAACTTTAACTTTCCATGCTATATAGTTTTATGACCATGGACCTTAAGTTGTTAAACCAATAAATCGCTAATAAATTAAATGAAGATATTTTACAGAGGCACTTGGCAACACCATAAGTTGCATTACGGAAATATTTTTTTATCTTTATGTGACGTCGTAGAGTAAAGCCAAGCAGCGGTGGCCTACTGGTGGCGGCCCCGACTTACGAACAGTAAGTCGTGGGTTCGAACCTAGACAGGCGCATTACTTTGTGTAATTTATTTCATCACCACTGCTCTCAAAAACGGTGAATGAAAACATCGTGAGGAAACCGGCATGTCCTAGAACCAAAAATTCGAAGACATGTGACATCTACCAACACGCACTGGGCCCGTGTGGTGGATATGTGCTATAGTGGATATGGGCTATAGCCCATACGCAAAAATACACGCTTTGACGTGGAGTTGCGGAAACCAGCCCGTTGTACAGTAAGCGTTCATAAGTGCACAGGCACGCTAAGGATCGTATTGCTGTGAACGCACGGGCGAGCGTCCGTGCGGCTGTATGTGTAAGCTGTCTCAATACAGTACCTACGCACACCACAGCTACAGAGTCGCCTACTGTCGCAAGCTGTCGCGTCGCTCTCCACGAAACAAAAAGATATATACTACCGTCTCTTTTGTTATACACGCAGCAAACGCATGATCATATTTGCATTGGGTAGCTAAACTTCGACCACATCTACCAGGTGTTGATAGCTGTTTAGGTTAAGCAGTGGGTTCACGATCAACGTGTCTTGAGTTCAAATCCCGTTTACATAAATTGGGTTTTTTATTTTTTTTTGTAACCACTTTAATTAATATTTGTATTTTATGCAAAAACTATTTACTTAGGTATTTATTTTGAAATGGGTTCATGCTCATTATTTATTTTTATAAAGATTTAAATATAAGTTAATAACCCATCATAACTATTTATGTGATTGTGTAATATTTTTTCGGTGTTGGAAGGTGGAAAAAAAAGTCGTGCTGACAGATAAAAAAAATTGTTTTATTCGTTTCATTTATTCATATAATTAACAACTTTAATAAGATTTGTAACGTCACATTCCTACCTAGATATAAGAAGTTCTCTTGTAACCGTTCATAAGATTTTTTTGTGTATCTGTATACCCACTTTGAAGTGACTTTTTATTAACATAACAAGGATATTCTAATCACACAAATATAATTGTTGATACCCACTTCTATCTATCGGTATTCAACAGAGCTTACTGAAAACTAATACATAATTTATACTTCGTGAATATGTTTTTTATGTGACGTCACAATAAATGTAACTCATATTGAGGTTATAGTTTAAGTGTTCATTTTCCTGAAGAAAAGAAGATTGAAACTTAACCTCAATTTAGGAATTATTAATATCGCTAAACATTTTGTAACACGTCTAATTAAAACTAGAACATTAGGGATTAATATTTTGTATAACCCCCATTATTTTCAATGCAATCAAGTAGACGTATGCGGTTTAAAGTCACCCAAAGGGCAATGGAGAGGGCTATGCTCGGAGTTTACTTGCGTGCAAGAGAACCAAGGTCACCGACGTAGCCCGAAGAATTGCTAAACTTAAGTGGCAGTGGGCAAGGCACATTGCTCGCAGAACGGATGGCCGATGGGGTCGAAATGTTCTGGAGTGGCGACCGTGAACCGGAACGCAATGGATACTTCCATTGCGTTCCGGTTCGCGATCCAGTCAAAGTCTAAATATTCCCGTGCGAAACGTATTCGTTCTTCTTTATGTCTTTCTGTCAAGAAGGGCATTTTAGCTGATCTTCTGTGATGCAAGCCTTCAGCGTGGAGGGCACGGCGAACAGTTTGCGGTGACTCCGAGTGTGTCGTAGGTGTGAAACCATTGGTTTCATACTCGCCCACGATATGTTGTCGCTGCGCTTCGCTAATAACCTTCCACTTCGCTGTCGACTTGCAAGGTTCCCTTCTTCCTCATACCTTTTGATCCAGAGACTTACTGCATTTCTCTAAACAAAAAAAATGATGTTAGGCAGCTGTAATAAATACTAAAGTGACTTCATTCACTCTGCATTTAGAAATCCAATAATAAACACTAATTATTTATTTTGCATGATAGATTGAAAAAAAAAACAAAGAATTAAGTAAACCACAGGTCACCAAATAAATGAACAATTTATAGTACCCATTCGTTTTTAATTTTTAATGTTTAAGTTACAATTCATAAATACACACATCAAAAGTGTCTAGGGATCAACATATATTTTTGCAATAACTTTTCTCCTGATTGATATTAATTAAAATTTTCTTTAAGGATTCATCAAATAAAGTGTTTTCGTTTGTCACAGTAACGACAAACCAAGTCACCTTTGCATTAATAAAGAAATTTGCCATTTTCCTAATAAAGGGATTTTTGACATTTGAACCACTAACACAAAAGTTCGAAAAAAAGACTGAAATAACAGTTTTCTTTAAAATTTTATTGGGTAACTTAAACAATTAATAATCCGTGTTTCTACCGCGAACACTAACAACACAAGAACATCGGTTTGGCATACTCAAAATGAGTTCATCCAAATCACGCTGTGGAATGGCCGCCCATGTTCGTTGCAACAACAAAAAAAGGTCTTCTTGCGACTGGATACCCTCCATATTCGGCAGAGCTCTTCCCTGTAGCATATCCCATGCATGCTCAATCGGATTCAAGTCTGGCGACTGAGCAGGCCAGGGCAGGACATTGATGTTAGCTGCGGCGAGAGTCTGTCTTACAACTCTTGCGGTGTGCGGTCGTGCATTATCATGCATTAACTGAAATAAGGGACCGATTTGCACTTGTAGAGGAACGATGACGTCTGATACAATCGTCTCAGCATAAATTTGAGCGTTGAGGTTGCCTCTGATCCAAATTAACTCAGTTCTTCCGCCGATCCAAATACCCGCCCATACCATGATGGTTCCACCACTATAAGGATGGACTTCCTGGCAGGATTTTAATCGCTGTTGGCGTCCAGGGGTTCTCCAGTGTCGTATACGTCTTGTATCCGGTCTCATACCAAAACGAGACTCATCAGAAAAGCACACGAAACGCCATTGTTCTTCTGCCCAATTTCTGTGTTCAAGAGCCCATTGATATCGAATCCTACGATTGTGCATTACTATAGGTGGTACCCGTAGCGGTCTTCGGGAATGAAGGTTCACTTCATGCAAGCGGTTTCTGACTGTTTGGTCGCTAATTAAGTTCCCTGAAGAGTGATGAAGCCTCACGGCTAACATCATGGCGGTTATTGTTGGAGCTCTTCGAGTTAAGATTTGAATGTATCGGTCTTGTCTACGTGTGGTGCAGCGATACCGTCCTCCATGGCGCTCAGCCACGGTACCAGTGCTTCGGTAACGTGTCCAAAGTCGACTGATAACACTCTGACTTGTATTCAGAGCTAAAGCCACAGTACGTTGCCGGGAACCAGCTTCTATCATTCCCACGGCTCTGAGCATTTCTTCCCTGCTTAAATGACGTCGCCGCTCCATAATAACGTTGGTTTTAATCAGTAGTAGGGAAACATAGCACTAATAATGTCTTCAATGCGTTGTATGTTTTTATAGGGAAAATATTGACAGCTGATTTTCATCTTTTACTCGAATTTGATTCACAGTTCCTGATTCAAATTATGAAATGCACCAAAAAGGATCCATATAAATTTATAAAATCATAAATTTATTACAAAGCCACATCTCAATCTCAAGAAATTCGCATAAAAATGCTTGATCCCTAGACACTTTTGATGTGTGTAATTATAATACTCACATTCAGTTCTAAGGCCACTTTTATGAAGCGCGGATAATTCGCGATAATAGTCGCCCTCGCCTTAATATTAATATTTGCCCGCATTTTAAGAATCACACCAACTACAATACCGCTATCTATTAAACCACACGTCACTGACCATCAACTACCACATTATATAGTGTATTATGTATGACTACAACCAAACGACAAAGTTCATTCCGATTAAGTTAAAATATTCATAAAACTCATGTCTACCTCACAGAAATCTAACAAAATTCTTGACTTATTTTTCTATCTACCTCCTTAACTTTACGAAATGTGTGAACAAAGCAAACAAGTTAAAGAATATAATATTTCTGTAGAGTAAAAATTTACAAAAAGTCTAAAAGTAACTGTGCGGGATTTGAACTCACGGCTTACTGATTCACTATTAATTCTGGACAGGCCAAACCGCTAGGCCATCATGTCCTTAAATATTGGCATTGAAATTATGAACTACAACTAGTTGCTGACAATATCTATTTTGTTGAAAGTAGAAGGTCGTAAGTCAAACTAAACGTCAAGCTATTGCTTTGTGAGATTGCCTATCGACTTTTGGTCGGCACTGCGTACAATACAATACGATACAATGATATATGATACATATGATAGTGAATGCTAAAGTAGATTTGTCTCTAATGTCTCTATAGTACCTTTGTTCACATAAATAGACTACCAAACCTTGGCTTGTAATTTGAAGCCTGAAACCCTAGCATGTATATAGGATTCTTTTAGTCCCCGAAAACCTACAATGCGGGTAGAGCTAAAGGCAAAAGTTCGTAGGAATTTAATAATTATATCAATGTTTTACTAGATTGAATTTCCCCAGATTATCAAGTTTGAGAACCATTGATAGCGGTTATGACGTAGATACGTGTCACCCACGTGACTTCTGTCTCTCGGAATGCTGTATACCTGGCGAAGTATATTATTGTACCATGCATTAAATGAGCCGCAACACGATATAGCTGCTGTAAACCGTTGCGCACAGAGTATATAATCACTACGTTTACGTTGCGGACCTCTTACAACTAGGTACTTACCATTTAAAATTTCAAACTCTACGTCCCTACGCTATGACGCCGTGTCTTATAGTCACAGAGTATATACCTAATCACTTGTTAAAGTGCACAACCTCTTCAAAGCTTAGAAACCTTCAAATGGGGTATTAATATTTTACGGTGACTTTCGAGTCATTCCAATTTTAAAGAGTATTTGCAATTTGGCACCAAATTTTTATGTGAGTTCAACCTTTTTCGAATAAAATCGGATTGGATTTTGAAACATGTATCAAAATAACTTGCAGTTTATATCAAAATCTCGAAGGAGTATTGATATCAAATTCGAAACAAATCACCGCTTTTTAACCCCGTTAGGGGATGAATTTCAATGCAATATGAAACGCGTCCATCAATTCTGTTAACCCGTGAGAAGGCGCGCTATGAGCAATTTACTCACACAAAAATTTAAAGCAAAAACTTTTGGTGACACTGACGCCCTTAAGTCTCAAGCGCCTAGATAGCTTCCTAACTATTCATCCCCTCCCCCCTGACGCAACTCTCTTACCAGTCAGTTCCGTTGCGACCGCGCAGTGAAGTGTTTGTGGAGCCCGTGGAACATTGTGCGGTAATTTGCTCATCACGCGCCTCCGAGTATTTATTTTTCTAATAAAATAAGTATTATTGTATTTTCTAGAATATATTATTTTAGTTATTTATATTATATTGGTTAATTATTAAGTTTTTTGTTATGTAAGATTTTTTATTGTGATTTATATGACGATGTCAAAATTAGAAAATAAAAACAAGTTAATTTGATAATTGTTTTAGAAGTTGCATTTATGTTTCATAGTTTTAATTAAAATATGTATTTTCTTACTTATAAAACCTTGTTTTATTTATATAAATCCATTATAACCCAATAGGTACTATAAAAGTAGAAATATGAGCATTTAAAGTAGTGTGAGTAATTTGCTCGCGCGCGCCTCTCCGTGTAACTAACTGAGGCGCGCCTTCTCACGGGTTAATATTGTTGATTACAAAGTTTGAAGTAGATTGGACCAAGGAATCACATTTTCCCATACAACCTTTGCCCGCCTTTTTCACCCCCGTAGGGGTATAATTTCAAAATTATTTTTTATCGTATGTCTACGTTATACAGAAAATACACCCTCCAAGTTTCAGGCTTCTACAATCTGCGGTTTAGGCTGTGCGTTGATCTATCAGACAGTCCTTCAGGACAAAGCATTTTTTATTTGTAGATAGTAGGATTTTTATTCGTTTGTAATGTATTTGTAGCTTTTCCGGCTTTATGTCATGTGTAAAACAAAAAATAACGATTTTCGCAATTTTCTGGCTAACTATTTCCCCTACACTGCCCCGCTGAAAGTTATTTTTTTGCGATTTCTGACTTTTTGAGTACTCTAACCTGGGTTGGTTTGGAAGAACTTCTTGATTAGTGTCGGAAAGAAGATCGATTGGCATCAAAAACATTGTTTTATGTAAAATGGCAATTTTCTTGCTAACTGTACTTTATTTTTTTATAAAATCTGTGAATGAGGATAAACATTTTGTGAAAAAATTACGGATTGTTACCTAAGACCATTTTTGTATAGCTGCAGCTCCCCTTACTGCCCCGTTTACCGTTTCCACCCACCAACCTGTACCTATTACCAACTACCTATACCGAGGAAAGCCGATTTTCTTGAGTTCCGCTATTTTGGGCGTATTCACTTCAAAAATCAAATTTCAAGAAAATTGAGAAATTACATTTACCTGTATTAGATTTGAAGTATTTACAGCAACTTTTAAAGGTTTTCACTTGAATGGATTTTATTCTATAGGTGTATGAAGTTAATTAATTTTAAACACAAAACCCTCTTTTTTACGTCTCTGGATGATTTTTTGAAAAAATGCTGAAACAGGTATTTCTTTATTTTTAATAATAAGTATTTACTCTGAGTTTCATGAATCTAGAACAATCTAAATTCTTTTTTTCATACAAACTTTACCCCCCCTTTTCACCCCCTTTTTCCAAAATTTCCCATAATTTCTATAGCCTAAGTGTTATTCTGAGTTTAAATGATAAATGATAAATGATAAATGATCTTTATTTTGTAAGTAGGTTTTCACAAACACTTTTACACGTCAATTTTTTTTTTAAACTAGATGGGGCCGGTGTTTCGTACCTGACTACTCTGAGAAGAAACAGCCGAAACAAACTCAGAGGTCATAGTCTCTTTTGAAGTCCAGACATAATCTTGCTCAATTCACATGAGGATCATGTAGATGTTAGTGTCTGAGATGGTCTTTTGAAGAAAGAACCATACAGATTTGAGTAAACCTGTCCAGTCAGTGCAAGCATTTGTCAGTTATCGTGTAGCTCGACTTATAACACAAGGAGCTCAACGAAACGACGAACAATACCAAAGAAAGGACATTTGGGTAGGTCGCTTATAGAACTCAAACTGCCAGACGGTTGGGGGGTAAAAAAAATAAAATAAAATAAAATGAAATGTAACCCACATGGTCCTCACATTCACAAAAGCGCAAAAAATAAAATAAAATTAATAATAATTTACAAAATGAATGTCAATAAAAATACGATATGTCAAAATACACACACATAAAACAATAAAAATTAACTAAAAATGTAAAAAATAATAAAATACTGAACTAAGTATTCATGTCAAGTCATTAAATGTCAAAAACCACAAGTAAATATTCATGTCAAATACACACACACACACACACACAAAATAATAAACAATAAAGTAAAAAAATAATAATAATATGCATTCATGTCAAAGTGTATAAAAGAAAGGAATCAATAATAAACAAGCGAAGTCCGAAATTTCTATATTCGCAGAGCAAATTTCGTTGGAGCAGCTTAATCCCAAGCCTTTTTATCATCGAGGTAGTGATTAACATGATAGTAGGCTTTCAGGCATAGCTTCCGTTTTATAAACGATTTGAATTTATTTAGACTAAGTGCTTGAATATGGCTCGGAAGTTTATTGTAAAAGCGTATACATTGGCATCTGAACGTTCCCCCTATTTTCTTGAGCCTCGTAGCAGGAATAACAAATTTGTGTTTGTTTCTCGTATTTATGTTGTGGATATCACTGTATTTTTTAAACAAATTAATATTTTTGTGTGCGTACAAAAGATTTTCATAAATATATTGAGAGGGCATAGTAAGAATATTAATCTCTTTAAATTTTTCTCTGAGGGAGTATCGGGGACTTAATTTATAAATTGAACGAATTGCCCTTTTTTGCAATACAAATATAGTCTGAATATCGGCGGCATTGCCCCACAAGAGGATACCGTACGACATCACGCTGTGGAAATAACTAAAATAAACTAAACGGGCTGTTTCCAAATCAGTTAAATCACGAATTTTTCTAACGGCGTATGCTGCAGAGCTAAGTTTTTTTGACAATTTGTGTATATGCGGGCCCCACTGAAGCTTGGCATCCAAAGTTATGCCTAAGAACACTGTGCTGTCTTCCGGTTTCAACTCTTCATCCTTGATTACTACACTAGTTTCCACTTGTCTTACATGGGGTATCGTAAACTTAATACATTTGGTTTTTTTCTCATTCAGGAGTAGATTGTTAACATTAAACCAATTAACGACTTTTTCCAGGGCGCTATTAACATCATCCGTAACTAACTGCTGACGTTTAAGTTTAAATAAAAGTGAAGTGTCGTCTGCAAACAATACTATATCATGATTATCCTTTATGAGGTAAGGCAAGTCATTTATATAAATGAGAAACAAAAATGGACCAAGAATTGAGCCCTGGGGTACCCCCATTCTTACTACGGATCCGGGAGATCTTTTCCCGTTAACATCAACTCTCTGAATCCTATCACTCAAATATGAAGTAAGAAGATCCAGAGAGGCGTTACGGACTCCGTAATGGTGTAGTTTCCTGATTAAAGTTTCATGAAGAACGCAATCGAAAGCCTTGGATAAATCGCAAAAAATTCCCAAAGCATCGAATTTGTCCTCCCAAGCATTATAAATGTGTCCTAAAAGTTCAACACCGGCCACCATCAGTAGTTGAACGACCCCTTGTAAAACCGAACTGTTTTTTATGCAATAACTTATGTTTATTAAAAAAACTTTGCATTTGTTCCAAAATTAATTTTTCAAAAATTTTACTAAATGTTGGTAGTACTGAAATAGGTCTATAATTTGTGGGGTCTGATGTACTACCCGATTTAAATAATGGTATTATTTTACTATATTTCATTAGATCAGGAAACTCACCACGGTCAATACAATCGTTAAATATTACTGCTAAAGAAGGAGCTACAATGTTTATAATAGATTTAGCCACGTCCACAGAATGACCCCATAGATCGGCGGTCTTTTTAACATTTAAGGTGTGAAAGATTTTAATTATATCTTTACAGGTTACATAATGAAAGTTAAATTCGGAATCAGAGACTGAAACGTTTTCCTTAAGTAAAGACTCGGCAGCAGCAGGTGACGAGTTTAGCGATTTAGTAGTCGATACGGGAATATCCGCAAAGAAATTTTCAAAGGCCGTAGCAACTTGATTGTCTGCATTTAAAACATTATCGCCAATAGCCAGGCTGATGTCACTACTTCGGTTGCAAGACCTTCCCGTTTCGCTATTAATAACGTTCCATGTCATTTTAATTACATTACTACTATTTTAAATTTTTGAACTCAAATAACGCGACTTTGCTATAAAACAAACTTTTTTAAATAATTTAGAATAATTCTTAACATACAAATTAAATTCTACAGTGTTTACATATGTCCGCTCTTCATACAGCTCATACAGTCGTTTTCGACTCTTATGAATACCAACGGTGGCCCAGTCATTGAAAGAAGCGTTACTATTAACCGAGATTGTCTTAGGGACAAATGTGGTTTCAAATTGTGTGCAATACATACTAAAAAAATCGTTATAGTGTTGATTGGGATCACCATTGGTTGACAAAAGAGGTAATTTAGATATAAGTTTAGTTTTAAAAGTTTCCAGGCGATTTTTACTTTTAGGATTAACAATGATATCTTTTTTAGAAACTTTCTTGTCCACATTTGGAATTGTGATCAATTGCCCACAGTGATCTGAATCAATTAAGTTAATAATCACTTTTTGGGTAGGTATAATATCAGTGTAAATATTATCTAAGCAAGTAGCACTAGTTGGGGTTATTCTAGTAGGCTCAAGAAATTTGTGATCAAGATTGTATGACTGAAACAGGCTTATAATTTTAGAACTTAACCCAGAATTTTCTAATAAATTAATATTAAAATCACCACAACAGATTATAGACTTTTTGGAACTACTGATTTTATGCAATACTTCATCCATTACCCTTTCAAAACAGTCATACAACCCTGAAGGAGGTCTATACACACTTAATATAATAAACTGCTCCAATTCTATACAGGCTATTTCAACTGTTCGCTCAACAGATAGGCTAACAATATCCTTGCGGTCTTTAAATTTAAGCTGGTTATTTACTAGGATTAATGCGCCGCCATGTATAGCATTTACCCTGCTGAATAAACTACCAACCTGGTGATTACTGAAATTGAAAATTAATTGATCATTTTTTAGCCAATGCTCCGTTATACAAAGAATATCTATGTTATTACAATTCAAAAAAAGTTCTACTTCTAATTCCTTGTTTAAAAATCCTTGAATATTTTGGTGAACCAAGTTGATGCCATTAAAATTCTCGAAACATTCGCCTGATTCATTACCTGGCTTCCTTATAATGTTGCAAGAGGTTGCCTCTGTTGTCTCAATTTCTAATTTAAATGACTGACTAATTCATTCACTGTGATCAAACTATTGACAGAGTTATTTAACTGAATGTTGCATTGTTCAACAGAGGCAACTTGATTAGCCAAGTTCTTGGCTGTAATATAAAAATATATTATATGTTTATTTAAATAGATTAGTGAAGTTTTCATCAAAATCCGTCCAGCAGTTTTTACGTGATGCGCGGTCAAACAAACAAACAAACAAACAAACAAACAAACAAACACGAATTTTAAAAATGGTTTTAATATGTTCAGTTACTTATTTTAAGTCACCCTGATCGGTTTTTTTTTTTAATCTTCAATGTACAGATTTTTTGGTCTCAACGCGATTTTATTATTTATGTATAGATGAAAACTTTAGAATGAAAAATTTTAGGAAGAGTGATCATTCGGATTATAAATCGTTAGGAAGAACAATTTCGGGTAAAGAACTTTAGGTGAGCCAATATGGACCCATGAGGAATACCTATTAACCTAACTAACGAAAGGAGACGAGGAAAGTGGAGTGATGACTGGTAACTAGGACCTAACGAATTATTGTGTCGGGGGTTTTTAATTGAATTTTACTTGTTTGTGGAGTAGGTGTCTTCTACCCTTTGTGTGCTAGTCTGACTCGCGCTTGGCCTTCCTACCTGACTTCCTGCCTCTCCGGATATCCTCATCCTTGACTTTAGTTGATTCAAGCATTTTCGAGTAGAAAACTTATCTAATCTTTGTTACAATACAAATGTCGTCTGTGAATCCCAACCGAATCGGTCTGACGCCATTGTTAAACTATTGTGTCTACTTCGCAAACAGATGAAGGTAGATTTAATTATGTTCGTTATAAACTCCCGCCTGAGAGAGGTGGAAGGGTTATTTTGAAAAGCTAATGAATGAAGAGAATGAATGGAGCGGTGTGCTTAAAGAGGTACCGGTAAATTTGGGTTTGGTGAAGGAAATTAGCATGGATGAAGTGAGGAAGGCAGTTCAAAGTATGAAAAATGGAAAGGCCTTGGGCCCTGATGAAATACCAGTAGAAGTGTGGAAGTGTTTAAAAGAAGACGGATGTATGTGGCTGACTTTATTCTTCAATAAGTTGTTGTATGAAGGAACGATCCCACAAGAATGGTGCAATAGCTCGCTTGTGCCCATTTTCAAAAATAAAGGTGACGTGCAGGATTGTAACAACTATCGGGGGATAAAGCTCATGTCACATAGTATGAAAGTATGGGAGAAAGTGATAGAGAAAAGGATAAGAGAGGAGAGTAAGATCACCCAAAATCAGTTTGGGTTTATGCCAGGTCGAGGAACAATGGACGCCACTTTTGCACTCCGCCAATTGTGTGAGAAGTACAGACGTGCACACAAAAACTTGCACATGGTGTTCATTGATCTGGAGAAAGCGTATGATAGGGTACCTCGGGATGTGTTGTGGTGGGCCTTGAAAGAGAAAGGTATACCTGGGAAGTATGTAGAGTTAATTCGTGCTATGTACAGTCAATCTTGTACCTACGTCCGGTCAGCTGCTGGCAACACCGATGAGTTCAATGTGGCTGTAGGTTTGCATCAAGGGTCGGCTTTAAGTCCTTACCTCTTCTTGTTGATCATGGACGCTTTGACGTCGGACATCCAAGAAGAAGCACCCTGGTGCATGCTGTTTGCCGATGACATTGTTCTTGTCGGTGAAAATGGACCTGAGATCCAGAGCAGACTGGAGAGATGGCAACAGAAACTGGAGAATGTTGGCTTGAAAATCAGCAGAAGCAAAACTGAGTACATGTTCTGCGATTTTGGCGGTCTCTCCAGCTCTGGAGCCATAGCGCTAGATGGCGCGTCTCTTCCTGTCTGCTCCGACTTTCGGTATCTTGGTTCACTCATGCAAAGCGATGGCGAAATAGATCGTAGTGTAAAGCACAGAATTAACACGGGATGGATGAAATGGCGGCAGGTCACGGGAACGATCTGCGACTCCCGCATTCCCCTAAAACTTAAGGGGAAGATTTATAAAACAATGATTAGACCTGCTGTGTTGTATGGATCAGAATGTTGGGCCACAAAAGGGATGAATGAAAGGCATCTGCATGTCGCGGAGATGAGAATGCTAAGGGGGATGTGTGGTGTTACGCGAATGGATAAAGTAAGGAATGAGTATATTAGAGGAAGTCTGAAAGTGGCGCCGGTGACTGAAAAGTTGTGTAGTAATCGGTTGTCGTGGTATGGACATGTGATGCGGAGGAATGAGGAAAATGTCGTGAAAAAAGTTTTGAGTATGAATGTGGATGGGTATTTGAGTAGAGGAAGACCAAAGAAACGATGGATGGACTGTGTTAAGAAGGATATGGTAAGAAAAGAAGTGTCTGATGAGATGACGAAAAATAGAGGAGTATGGAAGAAGAAAACATGCTGCGCCGACCCCAAATAAATTGGGATAAGGGCAAGAGAATGATGATAAACTCCCGCCTGAATTAAGTTTACAAATACCTAGATTGTTATTCAAATACATACTTTGCTTGCTTTTTTGACAGATGGACAACATGAATTTTAAAAAAGTCGTGGTGTTGGAAAAACACCTCAAATCACTGTTCAAAGATATGAAAAAAGCATGTGATAGAACTCCGATTCATAAATCAAGGTAATACCATAATAGTCCAGTAGGTAGTTCGGCTGATATTGTCATCGAAGGTTGATCTTATAACCGTCAGCTGCTTAAGTTGTGTAGGATTGGGAGGTTCCTCAAGTAGTGAAAATAGGTAAATAAACTTTTTTTGGAAGAAAGTTAACATCACACTGAGCTGAAAAAAAATCTAAAACTAAAAGCAATCTCTCACACACTCTAACTTGGTTAAAGGTTGTTATTAGTTTTTCATCACACTCTATAACTTGGTGCTGTTAGTTTTTCATCAGGCGTTTCGTTTTACAAGTTCATGCGAGCTGACGAATAATCCCCCCTCCACCACGTAGCTGGCGATTTTTTCTAAGCTTAGTATGATGTATGTGAGAGCAGCGGTGGCCCAGTCGTGGCGGCCCCGACTTACGAACAGTAAGTCGTGGGATCAAACCCAGACAGGCGCATTACTTTGTGTAATTTATTTCATCACCACTGCTCTCAAATCGGTGAAGGAAAACATCGTGAGGAAACCGGCATGTCCTAGAATCAAAAATTCGATGACATGCATGTGACATCTACCAATCCGCACTGGGCCCGCGTGGTAGATTATAGCCCATTCCCTCTCATTGAGAGGAGGCCGTTTCCCAGCAGTGGGAACATTATAGGCTGACGATGATGATGATGTAAACTATTTATGAAACAAGTTTCAGTCGACGTACTATGACTTAATCTTTATTTTTTTTCACAACTTCCATAACCTCCCAATCCTAAACGCACCGCGGGTGCGTCAGTTCGTTCAGCATTCGAGATCTATTGAACAAGATGGCAACCGAGCGGCGTAAAAACAGTACCTATAATACAAGGGTACCTCCCGGAATATTATGGCTTCGTCAATTTCTAGGTACTGCCTGATGTTCGCCTACTACAACTACATAACCGGAAATAAGCACAGAGCATATTCGTACCTAAAAATAGCTCGGGACCTTGCCAACAAGTACTCGCATCTGGTCCTCGTGATCTGGGTTGATCACACTCGTGATGTGAGTAACTGGCATTCTTCATCTTCTCCATTGCTTCAGAGTTCTGATTCTTCGGATTCAAGACCTAGGGCCTAGACTTAATTATCAAAACCATGACACTTTCACTTGTTTTGGCTAGTTATTTGTATGTCGCAGTTAGGGGTTCTCCTTTAATTACGTGAGGCTTTTAGGCCTTGGGGATACGTCATGTTGTTTTAGGTTAGCCCCTCCTCCCTGCATCCCATGTATTTTATGCTATTGAATCGATTGAGTTTGTAGTACCTAAAGTGTTTTTGTCTAACCATCTGCACCCCGGTCCGAACCTCACGTGATTAAAGGACGACCCCTAATAGGTTTTCTACAATCTGAAATAACTAATCAATTAAGCACTTTGATATGTTGAGCAACAACAGAAGAATAACATTACAAATGCTTCTTTAACTTGACGTTTAAGATTAGCTTTGAGATTTACGTTTTAGTAGATTTGACACAATGCCAAACGATAGCTTTCTTACTATGTAACTTACTTATTGTCTCGACTCTCGGGAGCCTTGAGAAATGAGATGAATGTTCTATGTAGGTAGATAATAGACGAGATAGGTGCCTTCGTAATGTTCACCGACACACGTTATTCACATATCAAGCCGTGCCAAATTACCAGCTAGATTCTTCGTGTCGTGGTAATTTTGAGCAAATTAGGTTGGAGCAATTTAGTCAATTTGGACTGTTGTTGCAAAAGGTCACGATGGGTCTCAGGATCTGACTTCATCATTTCAATTGCTTACAGTACAAAGACACCGTCATTCCTCATTAGGTACTTAACACATACCTACCTGGGTGGTGGGCGGGTTCTATAAAATCTTCGCCAATTAGGCGATTAAAGTTGTAAATAAATAATGTTATCATCAGGTTTTTTTTTTAAATAAAATTTGACTTGAGTTTCAAGCATAAGTACACTAAGACATATTCTTCAGTATTAACTACTTTACGTATGTCACCGTAAAATTATCAAACACGTTATATTACCTACAATATAACGTGTTTCTCTCTAGCGATATTGTAAACTCTCGAATTATTGTCAACTGAACATACGGAAGTAGCTCTGCCCCCACAATCTATCGCTTAGCCCCATAATTAATCGCTAGGTTAGTTAGGTTCCTTTTAACCCTGCACTCGGAAAAAGGCGCCCGCGAAGCGGGGCTCCGTCGACTACGCTTTTTAGGGGAATATAAAGTGTTTTAAGGTAAGGTTATATTAATCGATATTTCTCAGGAATGGTACAATATTTTTTCATGAGAGTGGTACCACTGGGCAAGGGGGACCCCTCCTTCCCTCCACACCGCGTGAGTTAACTATCATCGCATGCATTTCACGAAAAATAAAGCGTTTTATTGTAAGTAGGTAGGTTCGTTTGACAATAATTCGAGAGTTTACAATATCGCTCGAGTTATTACAATATAACGTGTTTGACAATTTTACGGTGACATATACATTTTTGGGGGTTTAAGGCATATTTTATTCATTAAAATGATAGTCTTGTATTGTTTTCAGCACTGGAAAGGGACTCTAAGCCCTAAGTTCGTGGACTACTGGTGTGATCACGTTCAACTGAACAATTTGTTAGACTACAGAGATTTTGATTCGGAGACTGATACAATAGTGCCTTACACTCTGCCTCTGCCTGCCGATTTAGAAAAATAGATGCTACTATTCTTTTTTCAGCATTTTTTTTTACCTCGAAGAGAGGAAGCCGGTTTCCCCAGCAGTAAGACTGCCATAGGGTCATATGCTAGTTATTTTTAAGTGCACTTCACTAACCTTAATATTTATTTTAAAAGAAAAATATTTTAGTTTGCCTATACGTGTCATTAATTAAATAAAAACTTTAAAAGTAACTATATGTGAGTTTCAATTTAAATCCAATAAGTGATAGGCAAAATAATTTTATTGTATAATAAAATTCGATAGCCACCATTTAAATAGAGCTGGTGTAGACGAGAACTAAATAAAGAGTTGGTGGTTTTTTTGCATATTGATATTAGTTTTCGTATGTCACTTTTTCATGGTTTTGTGGTAAGTAGACCCACCCTAACGAAGCCGAAAGGCACCCAAGGTCTCCCCATCATAGTACTTAATCGTTTTTTTTTTGTTTTTGACCATACCTAGGAACCTTCTCCAACTTTTTCACCAAGTATTTCTTTAAATGGGTAAGTACTATAGTTTTTTAAGATTCAATAAATCCATCAACACAATGTTTTGAGTATTAAGTACGTGAGTTTCACGATAAAACGTGTTTTCAAAAAAAAAAAAGTGGTCTCGTTAAAAGTGTTCTTAGTTTGCTGTAGGTACACAATGCTTGGTTGACGGCTTCGTGGAGGGTTTGTTTACAACTCGTGTGCAGCGGGAGGTACCTACTAAGGTCCATGTTCACCAAAAAGATGACGGACGATTATCTAAAAACAGGTGTTTAAAACACATTTTTGTATGGGAACATGTCACATTGACAGCTGTTTTTAGATAAACAGACTGTTATCTTCTCGGTGAACATCGACCTAAGTACTGCTACCTCCATTGCATTACATGATAGAATAGGGTAGACGACAAAAAACCTAATCAGTCCGTCATCGCCACTTATATTACCAAAAATAATTTGACCTATATTTTTTCTTTGTTACGTAAATCAAAATTGACGAAGATACGACGCTTTTAAAATTCTCAATACGTCACGCACGCCGTGGTATAATTTTTAGTGCATACTGACGTCATGACTCATGAGCTCCCACTCCCCAGTTTTGATGCGTTTTATTTTTATTTTTGTCAATATTGATTGATTTACTTACAGAAACAAAAAAATCATGTCTATTATTTTCCAATAGTAACTGACTGACTAAATAGATTTGTAATTTTTTTTATGCTGTCGTTATGCCTAATAATTAAATGGATTATACACGGTCAAAGTAAGCGTAACTCCACTCGTGGATTCACATTATTTATGAGCAGCTCCAATGAGCCCTAAGAGGGGAAACATTTCGATATGTGACCAATGGATGCCTGCCAGTTCAGAGCCTGCATATGATTATAGAACTTGTTTGTTTGCCTATGTTACGAGTAAGAAGTCATGTGTGCTGTTATCATAAAAACATTGGTAAGTATTCCTTAAAGGAGCCGTACCTAAAATAACTGTAGGTGCACCACGTTTGAACCCCGCGAATAGTGATCTTTCGTGGCAGAGCAGAGGTAAAATTGAGCTAAATAATTAATGTTACAGGCTCAGGATGTTCCTAGGGCCACAAGCGTTATCTAATTCTAAAGGTGCTTTCTGCTAAGGCGAACGGAACGATCTGACGTACAGGAATCGACCTCGACCAATCACATTCGTTGAACTCTATATCGCGTCAAATTTAAATTCGGAAATTGGGTTTGCTTGTAGCGTTACCTATCTTATTTTAAAGCTAAGGATATAATTACATATGTTGTAGATTTTGTAAGGGCTGTAATTTGAGTAGCAACTTTAACATTTCTAAAATAACACTAATTACTCGATAATGCTACAAAATCATAATTAAAAAAAAACCACATGAAAAGTTTGTTGTTTAGCTAATGTCCTTGGCTTTAAAATAAGAGGCATCACTGACAATTGTTAATTGTTCCATAAGTTACTTGTTTGTCCATGGAGTATTTAACAAATGTTACATTGTTCAGTTGAACAGTGATTTCCTTAAGTTGACTACTGCAGATCCAAATTATTTAAACCAGTGATTTGCTACTATTTATTGCTTCTTTCTCAGTTGTTAAAAATTAAAAAAAACAGCTACCACTACCAAGGAAAAGCGTAATTAAGACTAAGATTTAATTGTTAAAACATAACTCGTTTCTCCATCCTAACTATTCACAACTTTAAAATTATGAAAATCATTAAAAAAGCATTTTATGTAAAATTGTAAGATTAGAATTACCTATATTGAAATAAATTAATGATGACTTGTTCAAATGAACTGGTACAAATTACATTTGCACAAGTTAGGGATGCTACACATATGTCCGGGTTGGCACAGCCGGGCGGCAAGGCCTATTTCAGAGTAAGACCGGTGCCAGTCCGTCGTTTCGTTAAGGCATTACGTGAAATTTTCGTGCGATTTTAACGACCGGCGTTGAACAGTGAGCACTATCTTACAACTCTATGGATACCGAAACGCCTAAACGGTGCACGCGATCGGCGTCACCGGTCTCGCTCTGAAATAAGCCTTCCGCGTCGTAGCTCGATACGACGCCATATCGTGTTCATCATGTGTACGAGCCTTTATGATAGCGTTTCCGAGCCGATCCTAATCTTCTATACTTATAATAAATCTGTAGAGAGGTCAATTCTGTACATGAAATATATTTACAAAATAACTATCGGGGGGTGATTAGTGATCGATACTGAAGCCAAAAATGCAATCAGTAAAATTTTTGTCTGTCTGTCTGTCTTTCTGTCTGTCTGTCTGTCTGTCTGTCTGTATGTTATTTATAGAAAAAAAAACTACTCGACGGATTTTAACGAAACTTGGTACAATTATTCTACATACTCCTGAGCAGGTAATAGTATACTTTTCATCACGCTACCATTAATAGGAGCAGAGCAGTGAAAGGAAATGTTGGGAAAACGGGAGAAGTTACTTGGTTTTTTTAGCTTCCGTCGCGTGTGCAGCCTTAATGGTTAAAGCTACATAGAAATCATGTATAACGGAAATATTCCACATAAAATTATATAAAAAATATCCCACGACAGCATATGTCTATCTTTTATAGTTGACTCACAATAACACGTGTAACTCCCGATAGCTTAGCACTTCGGAGATTTGTTATTATTATATTTGTTTACTCTTACGTTTATAATATTCTCACTCAACCCCAATTAAAAAAAATAACATCAGTTATTCTTCGAACTCCTGGGCAGGTTATAGTATACTTTTCATTACACTACAATGAATAGGAGCAGAGCAGTGTAAGGAAATGTTGGGAAAACGGGAGAAATTACTTGATTTTTTAAGCTTCCGTCGCGTGGATGTATGTTTGTTACTCTTTCACGAAAAAACTACTGAACGGATTTGGATGAAATTTTGCACACAGATGGTTTATAACCTGGATTAACACATAGGATACTTTTTATCCCGGTAGTAAGATCCCATGGGACAATTTTGAAACTTCACGCGGGCGAAGCCGCTGGCAGAAGCTAGTAGTAAATAATTCAGTGGTAGACGCTGATCGGCACGAGCCGAATGAAAGCCGGATGTGTCGCCAGTGATTTCTTTATTCAAGAAATACAGTGAAGTAGATTATGACAAACCGAAAAAGTGTGTAGAATCCCTTACAAATCACTGGTACATTCGTTTTTATAAATTCTAGGTCATAATGTGCACATCCATTCATTCAATTATTACGAAATATTATCATTCAATCATGAACATTCCTAGTTCCCACATAAAAAGCTAACCTTCAACCATTTACAATTTCTTGGGTGATACAATCATAAAGAATTTAAAATACGGGAGGTATCGTTGCAAATTAGAAAGTCATAGTAAGCCGGCCGATATTGTCATCGAAGGTTAATCTTATATTACCAATAAGTAAACCAACCGTCCGTTGCTCAAGTAGCGGTGTATGGTGTAGGATTGGGAGGTTCCTGAAGTAGCGAAAATAAATGAAAAATAAGTTACAGTACGCCACCGGCTGAAACTTTATTCATAAAGTTTACATAATACCTACTGAGCTCGAAAAAATCGTGAGCTGTGTGGTGGCGGGAGGATTATGCGTCAGCCGCTCGCATCAATGGCAACTAGTCGTTAGAGTGTGATGAAAAACTAATAGCAATCTATCACCAAGTTAGAGTGTGTGTGAGATTGCTTTTAGTTTTTCAACAGGCGTTTCGTTTTACAAGTTAATCAGCGGCTGACGCATAATCCCCTCTCCACCATGCAGCTGACGATAGATGTAAACTATTTATGAAACAAGTTTCAGCCGGCGTACTGTTTTATTTTTACAGAACTTCCAATGTTTTATTTTTACACAACTTCCATAATCTCCGAATCCTAACCCACCGCGGGTGGGTCAGCTGACACTGGGTTCACTTATCATTCGAGATCTATTGAACAAGATGGCAACCGATCGGCGTAAATACAGTACCTAAAATGCAATGGTACCTTCCCCGACCGCACTTGTTA
Organism: Xestia c-nigrum; assembly: GCA_916618015.1. NCBI lineage: Eukaryota > Metazoa > Arthropoda > Insecta > Lepidoptera > Noctuidae > Xestia > Xestia c-nigrum. The sequence goes on along the minus strand of OU745259.1, from coordinate 7,979,507 downwards.
CATTGACATTTTATTTCTTCTTTTTGTTCTTTAATTGTCAACTCATTTTGTATCACTCTGTTCTTTCTAAACAAAAACAGTTTTCAGAGCCATCACTAAACAATGTACAGTACTGTCTGTACTGTTATTGCATTATGATAGTTGCACCATGAACCATTAATTGACACAGCTTCTCCAAATAACAATTAAATTTTAGACCTGAAAACAATGAGTAATTTTCAATTTACTGTAAAATCAGTTTTGATTTGCTTTGAAATCAATAAAAAGTCCAAGTCATTAAATTGGTAATTCATTGACATCACAAATTGCTTTTGCCATACAAAATCAATGGGGTCAACATTTGATTGGTTGTGCAACTACCATATTATCCTGTAATTAGGTCAACAGTTCAACCTCATCTGACAACATGGTATCAAACTTTTCTATGCTCATGAGAATGCTGCCGATTGCATAATTGATATGCCGCATGCATTCTCACTCTATGAATCATGATTCCGAGTGACAGAAATGGATATAAGTATGGAAAAGTGCAATTCCAGATACCAGATGAGGTTCAACCCTTGTTCTGATTCTGAGCCACAATGGCAGTAAATTTATTTACAATTCATATTCAATCTTAATAAAAGCCAATATCGTGAATATGTTTCCTCAGTCTTTTAATGCCAAGTTTAACAACAATTACATTCATGAATTAAACATTGGATTTAAACTTTAGGAACCAAGAGGTATACAAACTCTATTAATACAATAGTCTATCTACACACTTTCTTGTCTATGGGTTCTAAAAAGATCTAGGTATTATAGCTGTAAATTAATAAATTGAACTCCAACAGTACCTTTTACATGTTTTCAGTAAATTTTATAAGTTACTGACCCTCAAATTAATACTAGTTCCGTCATAAGATAATATATTACCATTTTTTGCACCACTTTCTTGCCCATAGCCACTTCATGATGATTTTCAGACATTTCTAGATCTAAATTTGAAATATAAAATTTTAAATAGTTACAATATCACCCAGTCATAGTTTTTAAAAGAACAGTTGTTCAACAGCCTTATTGTCAAACATTTCACACTTTGCTTTAAGCCCAATTCTATGAAAGTAAAAAGTCTTTTAAGCACTTAGGCAAAGGTAACGCCTTTATCGAGCCATTATTCACATATTGTAGAATTGCATCCCTGCATACACTTTGTAATGTTTTCACTGAAATAAATGGTAAAAAGTGTGTTAATGATTTTAAGACAACATAATACACTTACAGAAATTCAACTACTTACTTTCAACAAGTAGTGAGAAAACAAAGAAACATTTATAAATTGCATTAAAAAGAATTTCAATAATTTTTGTTCTTGCTAACAAAATAAACTTTAAACTTCAAATAATTGAAAGTTTGATTAACAACGGATGACTCACCTCCATACAGTTGAACAATCTTCACTTGTTTGGTTGTGCCATACACATCCACAACCGCATGTAGGGGTCCCCGGGTGTATGGGATAGCTTTCGTGCAAGGCCCCTGGTCCTCACCATTTATTATAAAATGCATCTCTGCTAAGTCCTGTTCATCTTTACTCACTTTGGCACAAGGGACAAACATAACACCAATGCGACTGCCAGCATCCATCGGTAATATGCCTTGTGGGACTCCACTCTGTGATAGTAGTTGTGGTCTGAGAACCATCTTGGACACAAAGCCGCGCGGCGTCTTGACGACGTGCCCGTCACCCAGCACAGACACGCGCGGCTCGTTCTCTCTCCGCCCATTAGCTACTTGATTCACAAGTTCTACAAGCACATTGTTCTGTGATTTTGAAATAGGAAATATCCATGACATACCAGTGTTTGCAAGATCAGGCAGCGCATACTGTGGCAATCCTTTATCACCCAGTGCAGCCGTCTGAGGATCGAGCAATGTCAACCCGAGTCGCATATGACCACTCCAACCGCGTTCAGTTTTCTCAATTTCCACAAGAAATATTTCCCCAGGTAGCAGGGGTTTCTCGCTAAATGTTAACCCATGGGCAAAGCTCGCTTTTCTATACGCAACTGTATTATCCTCGAATAAAATAATATTTGATCCGTGATAGTGGTGAAATCTCGACAACATATTCACAAACACATTTGGGCTTTTTGGAGAATGAGAACACTACTTATCACTATAATTTTTTAAATACACTCTGATACGTTTTTACCGTTTTTTTGTAAGGAACATCAGAACGGTAAATATTAAACAAAAACTTATCAAATAACCCGACAACCATCTGTCGTTGTTCGATGGAATTTGTTGACATTCATTCAGTGTTGCCAGGGCCCTTGAGTCGAAAGTTACGTTTCGTTTCCTGAAAAGTTACATTTTTGCTGCAAAAGTTACATTATTGTTTTTTTTTTAATTTACATGTTTTCGGGGTCGGGGTCAGAGGCAAATTGATATCAGCTAAATGGCAGAATCTATCATAGAGGCCGCGGTCGAGGAACGACTTTTTCAAGGTCAAAGACATTCCTCGACCTTTATGAGCTTTGAGGGCTGTATTGATGATTTTGATGATCATAGTTCTTTAACTACATACGTCTTACAGTCGTGAACGATATTTTTATCAACTTAATATCTAGCACCGGCCTGCAAATACCAAAAAATCGTAAGAAATTTTGAATTTCGCGGGCAGATACTGGTGAATTTCTTTCATAATTAAAGGCCTTCACTAATTTTTGTTCTAAATCAATTGTTTTCATTATTGTAAGTTTTTTTCTTAAATCATAATCAGGTGTTTCTGTAGCTACGAAACCGCGAACGGTAGGAACGCGCGCGCACACGTTCAAGCAAAATGAAGTTTTAATCTATTGGATTACGTTTTATTTTCTCATGACGCTTTCCATTCAGAGCCATCTCTGAGTGTGATATAGTGAAATACTTTTTAGACGCGCCAGTTCTAGGTGCGTTAGATTTGGATACATTGAATCGAAATGGGTTCGTAAATTGTTTTGCAATAAAAATCTAGTATTACAATTATCATTGTTCTCCAAAAGTTACGAAAATTGCCTTAAATATAAAAATTACTTACATGTTACGCGAGGACGTCAAAAGTTACGAAAAATGTAAGAAATGTAACCTTCTGGCAACACTGCATTCATTTTACGACATGACACTTGACAGTGAGCTGGGAAATGTCACGCATATTTTTGACAGTAAATTCATACCGGGGACGTATTAAGCCGGGGGCAGATTGTTGCATGCTGGGCTGACTATTATTTGCAGGCCTTGTTATTGGCTTGTCACACCCATTATATTACTTTACGATTTGCTTGTAACTCGGCACTCTTGCATCAAACGCGCAACGCGGCGTTGTCATAAAATTCTGAGGCTATTCTGCACTATTTAATTAATTTTGGAAAGAATGGACAAATTAAAATATTTCACACTTTGCTTTTAAGCCCAATAGTCAGATCATAGGTTTAATCCATCCCAGTGTGGCTTGCAAATAATAGTCAGAGAGTAAAAATCACTACATTTAATGGTCAGCCTGTATGCAGCAATCTGTTCCCGGCATAATACGTCCACGGTCCCCTGGCCTAAAGTGATGAACAGAAAAAAAAGCAAAATGTCACTCTCCGGCAAAGTAGTCACGCGGGTTTTTCAATTAAATTTACGAAATAATATTTTAAATATCAGGCAACGAACATGTTCAGTTATTTTAGAACAACCTAAACACCAATATAGTGCTTTTATAAAGCAGAATGTCTTTGATATCAAAGGAATTTTGTGTACCACCATATCAACAAAAACAGCAGCGCCGTAAGTCGTTTAGTTTTTGCTCTATTAAAATCGAATTGCAATCACAATCACTGAAAAGTGCAATTTAAGTTTAAGTTCTATAAAATCTTTTAGGGTAACATATCATACAACACAATATTTCAGTTATACTTTTAATTGTTTGCAAATGATCTTTATGATGAATATTATTTTTAATGTTTGCATTTGTGTCTTTTTGAACAAAGTTACTAAACGTAAATGCACTGAATAAAAGTGCCGCGTCAAGTAAATAAAAACTGGAGTTTCCCAAGTTTCATTTATTTACCAACACGTTCAATACTGTATTTAGTAGTGAACTAGGAATATTAAATATCAGAGACTTTTAGTACCACTTGAAAGGTAAGTTTGTACAATGTAATACAACCTAACCTATTTAGTTGACCTAAGTGTTTGAACAGTTCATTAGAACTTCTAATTGAAATTGAAATTGTTTATTTGAAATAATTGAAATACAAAAATATTTACAATATGGCCTTAAAAACTGTAGGTATACAATAATTGGATTCTACCTGAACTAGGAATAAACCTGTATCTCAGGTATCTCACTCAAGCGCTTATACATAAATATTATCTAAGATTCCTTAAACAAACAATTAGTAAATAACTTATCTATAAAATTATGCTCTATTCAAAGTAAGAAAAACAGTTTTGTTTATGTAACTTCTTTGCAACATTCTATAATTTTTGCAATGAAGCATAACACAAAATCCAGGTCACGTTTACTTTGTGTCTACAGAGAAAAATGCTATGTCACCTAAATGTAAAATATACCAGTGATTGTAATATAATGTATAAACACTAAAGACTACAATTTTATTATTCTAAATGTGACAATAGTAGGTACATAAAGGTCAATATTCTCATGAGTAAATTATAACACAAATTACTAAACAGAACTTATTGAAAAAGATAGGCGTTGTCACGCGTCATTATAATTGATGGAATGATTACATGAATGAATGAATTACTAGTATTGATAAGATTTCCACGTTATTTACAGTAATGTCAAGGGGACACTATAGTGATTATTTATTTTATTTAAAGCTTATTTTACAAAGTAATCTTTACTTACTTATCTAAATAGTGATTCTAGTTACTTATCCATATGGTTTCTGTCTTTGTAATTGATCCCTTTTGGGTAAAAGCCTCCTCCATCTTCTTCCAATCCTCTCTTTTTGCACCGAGATCCCACCAGTTCCTGCCTGCGATATCTAATATATCGTCTGCCCACCGTTTTCTGGGTCTTCCAACTTTTCTTTTTCCCAGTGGGCCAGACCACTTTGTCGACTGCGAAGGCCACCTTTTGTCTGAATATCTTGTTATGTGACCCACCCATTGCCGCTTCAAGGCTTATCTGACAGCTTTGTTTTCTTTCTTATCTCTTCGCTTTTTACTTTCACTATTCTTTATTACTTATTGCTTTTTACTTTAACTATAGTGATATTGTAAGGCAATATATTTTTATTCACTGGTTGTTAGATTATGAGGCGGTCTCTGATTGGTATTGTTAGTGGTATTGAGTTAGTAACATAAAAACATATGCAACATTCCGGAGCTACTTTTGCACTAGAGTAGAAAATATAAAAAAGAATTAGTACTTTTTATGTAGTATTTCGTATTCTTATTTTAATTATGGTTGATTGGTTAATTGTTTCAAATTCGAAAGCCTCTTTGTTTACCCTTGCAATATTATAATTTGCATGTATCTAGGTCTCACAGGCCTTTCTATGATTGGTCAAATCTTGCACATCTCTCTGCTTCGCTCCTCTCCGCTTTGGTAGAAACCGAAACAAAGATATTAGCATATCATTGAACATACCCTAAATCAGCGAGTCTGCAACCTTTTGGCAGGCAAGTGCCACAAAGCGCACTTGTGATATTATTATTAACCCAAGAAGTTCAATGTACCTATATATATTCGCATATCTCATAGAAAAAATGAAAACCAAAAAACTACAACTGGCACTAGAAACAAATCTTTGGTAGCTCCTAACTTTTTAATGGAAATTTATTTTACTACTAGCTTCAGCCAGCAGCTTCGCCCGCGTGAAGTTGGAAATTGACCCATGGGATCTCATTACCAGGATAAAAAGTATCCTATGTGTTAATCCAGGTTATAAACTATCTGTGTGCTAAATTTGATCCATATCTGTACAGTAGTTTTTGCGTGAAAGAATAACAAACATCCATCCATCCACACACTCCCAAGCTTTCGCAATATTAGTAGGATAACAACGCCGAGCTGTTACATAAACAATACACCAAAACAACTGAACCTAACTGCTAAAAACTAATTAGAATAATTGGTTTCCGCACAGACAAAATTAATAATGAGACAAAACGATCATATCGAAGTAGGTATCTTATTTAACTTTAGATGTACAGTTTCAAACAGTGGAGTAATTCCCTCCCGAAATATCCAAAAATTTTGAGTAGTATCACCTTAAGGCTGGATCCACACTATACGGTCCATCGCAGTTCTTTCGTTAATTTATTTCGATATTAATAACCTATTTACAAAACATTCACGAGCCGCAAGTAAGACGTCCGTGGCCCGCAGGTTGCTGACCGCTGCCTTAAAGTATCGGTAACGGGTAGCCAAACACACTGTATTGACTGGTGAAAATAGGCTTCCATTGTACCTACTCGATCCACTTTCGTCCGTCTGTTTTCAGCCGACTAGCTTAATGCTTTTTAAAGTAGCGCAAAGGTTGCCGTAAAAGATAAGTCTCTAGAAGTCTAGATGGTACCCCAACCATGGATCAGGTTGACGATTGGTGACAGGCAACATACCTTTATTCTGTTCGGTTCACTATAGAAGCCTATTGGCGAACCTGAAGGTATGCTGGAGAGTAACTCGGGTGCCTTGTGAAGACTTTTAAACTTATCAAAACAACTTTATCAAGTACTACCATTACTGCGACAAGCCATCTTCTTGCATCTGTTTGACGCCCGTGTACAGACAGCTTATGAAAAAAAAACTGATTAAAAAAAATTAGAGACTTGTCAAAAATTCCGTTTTAATTTCGTCTATGTCAACAAGTATACTTTTGTGAATATTATTAGTTTGTAACCAGTCGTGACTATTATTTAGAGAAATCTTGTTACATTTAGTACACTACCTAATTTATGCCAAAATTTCAATTGATGACGAGAAAAAATTACCAAGGTTGAGTTCCACGGTTACCACAAAAATGTCTACGATTAAGAAGATCCAATCGCAGACTTCTAATTGCGAAGCGTGCCAAGCGGTTTCCGTAAAAATGATAACTAATGAGGAGATCCAATGTCCAAACTTGAGCTGCAAAGACAGCGTGCGTGGGCAGTACGACGAAATCTGTAAATGTAAAGAAGACATTTCCACAAAAAGGTTGGCTCAGATCCAATCAGTTAACGCGGGTCGCGAAAAGTGCAACAAAACGTTAATATTGAATAGTGAGGAGACTCTTTTGTCAACATTGAACTACAGTGGCGAAGCGCTCGTGTCTGATCAGAGCCAATCATTAAATCGCGAAACAAACATTGCTTCCGAAGGGTGTCCCACCAATGAGGAGATCTGTTCACGAAGCAATTTTAGCGATGCGCTTCTCACAAGAATATCGTATGTTGATGATATGAGCTCCATTGATGCAGCCTTTATCAAAAAGCTTTTGTCTGGTTCAGAACATACATTGTGTCAAAGTCAATCAAGCAATTGCCAAGCGTTGCACGGAAAAATGTTGAATAACGATGAGATTCATTTGTCAGTACTGGACGTATGCAGCGGAGCGGTTCCCACAAAAATGGTGGCTGATCAGAGCCAATCACAAAGCTGCAAAACCAACGCTTGCCAAGGGTGTTCCACAAAAATGTCGACTTGTGAGGAGATCCATTCACGAAGTCGTTGTAGCGATGCGCTTTTCAGTGTTGAGGATATGAGCTCCATTGATGAAGCCGTTATCAGTAAACTTTTGTCTGATTCTGCACATACAATGTGTCAGGGTCAATCAAGCAGTCAGCGCATTGCTTGCGAGTTTATAAAAAACATTTCGACTAATGAATCGTTATTGTCATCATCGAGATTCGATAACAAATTACTTCCAACAAAATCGTCTTCTTGTCATTCACAATCATTATGTTGTGAAAACTCCATTCCTGAGCTTCCTGCAGAAACATCCGATGAGGAGACGTATTCACGAAGCAGTATTTGCGAAGCGCTTCTCAAAACAATATTGTCTACTGATGAGGAAACTCACTTAGCATCTACGAGCTATAGTGATGAAGCCCTTACCACAAAAATGTTGTCTGATCACCAACAATTATTACGCTGCGGAACCCGTGTGGCTTTTGCGTCTCCCCCAAAAATGTCGACTACAGGCTCACAAAACCTAAAGCCTGTAACAGATAGTCTGAATGCGTATGTATTTCTTTGTTCATGTCATGTTATATCGGTTCTAAAATAATTTCCTTTTAAGGCATAGATCTTGGGTATAACTGGTATAAATCGATATTAAGCGCTGGAAGGCATCGCGCTTCGTGTTTGGAACTCCTTATTCACGACAGCGCGGCCGAGGTCAAATTAACGGGCGCTTTAATTAGCATTAAATTGGTGTAGCTTACCAGTCCTTTATATTGTTCGCCTGTACACACATCGTACTGCTCCAATATTGATCTGCTGTAATGTTGAACATAAGCGCTGCGTTCGTCCATTCGCTATTCCGAAGCCTAACTTTCTAATCTTTTCAATCTAGTTATCGCTAAGAGAATATTGATCATTCTGTGTACCAACGTTGTGTTAGAAACGTTGTCCAGTGAGGACGTGCCTCACAATGGCCGATAAAATATGTTTTTTACTATCATGTTTCGTAATTGTTCTGTGTTTTAGTCAAATCAGAGCCATGGGCGCCTTGAGTCCCCTTGATCCATCTTCGTATTCGCGGCCGGGTAAGTTATTCAAGATTTTATTATATTTTATTTCCTTTATAATAAGCTTTATGGCGTTAATATGTAACTTCTCGTATCTAAAAAATATAGACATGTCGAATGTATTGGGAATAATTGTGGCGTAATCCTGATTATAGGTCTCGATGAGATATCCCCTTTCTGTAGATCCCGATTAAATAATTTAATCTGCCAGATACGGACTTTCTTCTGCTTGTACCTGAGTACTTATATTATCTGCCATGCATTGAATGAAAATTTCGATTTAATAAGAAAAAGAAAAACTAAAACCTTTCAAAACCAGTTGACTAATTTTTTACCCGACTACGGCAAAGCCAAAAGGAAGGGTTATGATTTTAGCAGTTTATGTGAATGTGTAATTGTGCATGTTTGTTTGAATTTACGTATGATTCCCTGTGGCGCCTAAACTGTTAATCCGATTTTGATAAATAGGGTGTCAATCAATTTGTTAACGGTTATTGACCTGGTGAAGGCTGCGGGAATCCGCTGGATGCGAGTCGCACGGGACCGGGCAATGTGGCGACACTTGGCAGAGGCCTATGTCCAGCAGTGGACGTCTTTCGGCTGAAATGATGATAATGATCATGAACATATTCAACAGTAGCCGGGTTTTTAGTTATAATATACCTACCACATAAATTCCTGTTCTTTATGCATGCATTATGTATATGTGTTTTATTACAGAACTGGCGATAATAAAACACATATCGTTGAATTTAAACGTCGACTTTGAAACGCATGTCCTGAGTGGACAGGCGAAGCTAGACTTCGATGCTTTACAAGACATCAACGAGTTGGTAAGTTAACAAAGATGGAGTATAGCTAAATGAGAAGTGTCAGTAATTCGGAGAGATTGCAAATTACACATTGTCCGGGTCGAAAAAACCAGTGTGACTTTGGTTAATATTATTTATCCGTAGTCACACTGCTATGACTACGGCTGATCCATAGTCACACTGCTATGACTACGGCTGATCCATAGTCACACTGCTATGACTACGGATAATTTAACCTGGGGCCTAATTCTGCTATTTTAATAAATTCGTCACTCCAACACGATTCCATTCTCATCCCATTGTCATTTTGCTTAAATTTCGTAATCTGCTAAATTCACAATGGTCGGTCGATGGTCTCGTAATAAAATTGTGTTTTAATGGCATTTTCGTATTGCCATTATCATAAAAACATTCGTACATAATTATGGTTTTTGAAATCTACTACTAAATGCGAACATTTATTCATGCCAGAGTCTGTGCCAGAGTGTACGTCGTGATTAATATTCTATGACATTTCTTTCAATGGAGTGTCAGTGGTTGTTCATTGAGAAGTTATAATGACGCCATTATATTAGTAGATTACCAAAACTTTTTTTTGACGAGTTATGCGAACATAAATGTAGGGAACAGCTGATTTTTTTTTCGTGATTTCACGGTTCGTCCCATAGAAAAAGTTGTTCAAAATGATGACTACAATGACCCCTTTTCGGGTTTAGTATAAACAAAAAATAATGTTGTATAGGACGACACTATAACTGTCGTCCATGACTTTGCCAAATAAAAACCAACGATAAATGGCCTTTATGCCAACGATGAACAAGGCCTTTCCCTAATATCTCTTCGTACGAATCCGAACCGACAACAAATTAACCATATTACCTATATCGTTTTTCATTAGAATAAAGTGAGTCAATGACCGCTGGAAGCAACTAAAGCTGGTGCTCACGACCTTGGTCCGCTTGAAATTATTATAAAAATCTTACTTTCCTATTAATCGATATATTATTATATTAAAACTTCCTTCACTACTTTTGTTTTAGTGAACGGACGGTCGGATTGGTCACCGAGTTTCGTTGATATTATATTTTGCCAAATACCCGTTGTAACTACTTATTAGTTTGTTTCTTTATTTTTAACTAAGTAGGTACCAACTTAAGTGGATCTAATTCTAAATTATGTAGTCGATGATCTTGGTGCACGGTAAAACTAATGAGTTTATGTTGGCACCAACTTAACACATTCACTGTCCACGAAAAGAGACAATAGTTAAACAATCGCTCTGAACCATTATGTGGCTCATGCATGAGACAGGAAAAGGGTTAAATGTATAAAATGTATGTTTGCTACTCAATAAATAAATAAATAAATATAAACGTAGGGCACTAATTTCTAGTTTCATAAAAGATCCATTGGATGATGCGGTCTGCGATAAGAGAGACAAATATAAGTTTAAGATAATAATTTACAGTCACAAGTATCGATATGTCACTCATTTTTGAGGCAATCAATTGAAAATATCAATAATACTTACCTATCTGATAGGCATCATAATCTATACAAATATTATAAAGCAGAAGAGTTTGTTTGTTTGTTTGGTTGGTTGAACGTACTAATCTCAGGAACTACGAGCTTGAATTGAAAAAATATTTTTGCATTGGATAGTCCATTTATCGAGGAAGGCTATAGGCTATATAACATCACGCTATGACTAGGAGCAGAGCAGCAATAAGAAATGTTGCAAGCGGAAAATTCACGCGAACGAAGTCGCGGGCAGAAGCTAGTCATAACATAGAATGAAATGCGTGTCAAAACCTGCCTAACAATCCGTGGAACCTGTTCCATAACAAACTTGAATTTATCGATTCAAAAGTACACATTTTTTTTACTGTTAGTAGGTATTTGAAAAATATGAATCCATAATTCCATACCTATTAACAATAAAAAGTGGAAGTTACCCCGTCTCTCTGTTCGTTACCTCTTCATCCCTTAACGTCAGTAGAATAGAACGTTTCTGTGGGATATCTTCCGACTAGCAGGCAAGCGAAGCCGCGGGAAAAACTACTAGATAACCAGAAGCTAACCTTAATGCTAAATAAAAACCACTTATTTCAGATACTAGACGCAAGCAATCTCAAAATCGAGTCTATACATGCGGAAGATGGCGCGCCACTACTTTTCGAAATAGGCCAACATTTGCCTAACATGGGGTCCAAGCTGACCATTATTTTGCCACAGCAGTTAACTACAGGGAAACAGTAAGTTGATTTAAGATATTCATCATTATTTGAATCGGTTTGAGGAACTCCCGAAGAAAGCCTCAAAATGGGTACCTTGGTACAGTTTTAGTTCAGGTTTAGATCGTAGGAGAAATAGAATTAAAAATTATAACACAATACAAGCTTTGATTCTCGAATGGCTAAGCAGAAGCCTATAAACTACCCTTTATTATTTTTCCGGATGTGAAATCATCAAATGGCAGAGCGGAAAGGAGTGTCAGACTTTAACTGACTAAAAGGCATTCCCGTTCCTTCTTAGTTCTTTGTGTTCCAGGCCCCTTATTCACAACCATTCGACTCGCTTCAGATTCGGAAAGTCGTATGTCTATCTCGGTCATTTTCGTAATGCCAGAAGAAGACAGATATACGAGTTGTCGAATCGGAAACGAGTCGAACGTTTGTGAATACGGGGTCTGGTCCACGGTATCTTTTTCGAACAGTCCCGCAGCCGCGACAGGCCTTTACCCTACACTACTGTCAAATTATATTATGTTTTATGTCAAGTTAGTTAAAGTTCTATGAATAGTCGGCGAGCCTATTCACCCGGACACAATTCCATGATCCGTGCTGATAATGAGAGATTCCTGAACCTGATGATATGGTACTGTCCCCACACCCCATCAATAGTAGCGGTTTACGACTAGGCGAAACATTTTAAGATTTATAACGCTGCCTGTATATTGTAGTTTTGGCCAATCTTAATATATATAAATCTCGTGTCACAATGTTTGTCCTCAATGGACTCCTAAACCACTTAACCGATTATAATAAAATTCGCACACCATGTGCAGTTCGATCCAACTTGAGAGATAGGATAGTTTAAATCTCAAATTATGAGACGCAGACGAAGTTGCGCGAGTCAGCTAGTAAAATATAATAACCATGACATAGATGGAAATGTAATAGAAAACACCAATATATTTCATTTCGCAATATCGATCAAAAATGTTTTCTGATGTAGGTATGGCACGTTTTGTATTAGGTGCCTACAAATGAAGGCCATAGTTTAATGAAATAGCAACTGGCCATAATTTTTCGCTTATCAAGACAACTGCAGCATATTTGTTGTTGGTGGTGACTTGGTGAGTTGTTGCTCGTTTGGTTTGGAATTGATTGTTTTTATTTAACAAAACTTAACTCTGAAAGCTCATCTTTCGCACAAGCGAGATGAAGAGCTAGATTCTGATTCTAACTGGCCAAAATACAGGGTGGACGGTTTTCACGTATTCTTAAAAAACAACTACTGTAACAACTGGCAACTGTTTTTTCTTAATAACCGACAAAAAAAAATAATGAACCAGAATGGAGTCCGTCCCTTCCAAATCAGATAAGACTGGATGCCTTGATGACCGTTTTTATCAAGTTTGGCCAAAGAAACAAACAACTAATTCATCCCCAACACATTTTGAAAGAGTCTAATCAGCCCCCTTATTCACAACACTTCGATTTGCTTCCGATTCGGGAAGTCGTATGTCTATCTCGGTCGTTTTCGTAATGCCAGAAGAAGACAGATAGACGAGTTGTCGAATCGGAAACGAGTCGAACGTTTGTGAATACGGGGTCAGGTTAGGTTTTTGCTTCCGAACAAATGAATCGGCACTAACTTACTCTTTTTCTTTGAAAAGAAATGAGGATTTATGCACAACGAGAGCTGAAGCTGTCCCGAGTAAACCTTGTCCAAAAGACAGCAAGAGCAATAACCACAAGTTCACCTCAACCCTCCCTCTAACGTTTAACGGATTTGTTTACGAACCGACAACGGGTCGTTCTACTGGGGTGCCGTTCTCAAAAGAGGCATCTTCTGCAACCTTGGACGGATGCTGTGACGATATTTCAGCAACGGCGTATCAAGGAAATAGGTTAGCAGCAAGGAGTCTGTAAAAATTGGATGATTAAAACCTTGTCGTACCTGAAGGCTATCACAATTTTTCTTGTATTTGTATAAATTGTGATATTTGCTTAGAATACTCCCGTGATTTGATTTGATTTGAGAGAAATAATCAAGCTGAGAATTTAGATGTGTGATTATGGTTCAGTAGATATGGCCACGTAATTTAAAAAAAAAAAACAAACTCGAGATACCTTGATTCTATGTTTCGGGAGTGTTCTAAACAAATATCACATTATTATTCTTGTGTTAGAGTGTTAAACACTCAAATACAAGAAAAAATGTGATAGCCCTCTTAATTAGTGCAAGAGCTGAATTGAACTTAATGCCTTCGATAAGGGCTTTCTAAATTGAACTTTATGCCTAAGAGCTAAATTGAACTTAATGCCTTCGATAAGGGCTTTCTAAATTGAACTTTATGCCTAAGAGCTAAATTGAACTTTATGCCTTCGATAAGGGCTTTCTTTTCTTATCATCGGTTTAAGTTTGGACCTCCAGTTTTGCTATTTTAGTCAACAGTAGTTCAGACGTATTGCTAGGTCCATCTCATTGTGTAAACCTAGAATTGAAAAAAGAAACGGTAGATCCAATATTCGTGGTGGTGCTCAGGATACGGTCGTCAAAACACGAAATTGAAGATTCTGGTTCTCTTCTTCATCGTCACACTCTTGGCAGTGTGGTCTTGGTCGTCACATCAGATACCAGGTGGTGGCAAGCTTCACAATCCCCCATTCCATTAGATTCTGGTTCACTAATTAGACATTTTTCAATGATTAACATTAGAATTTCACCGTAATAAGTAGAAAAATTCTCGGAATTCCATAATTACTGTATTTTGTTTATTTTTCCAGAGTATCCGTTACGATAAAGTACAGCACGGATCCTCAGGCGTCTGCGTTGCAATGGTTGGACCCAGAACAGACTTCGGGCAAGAAACACCCTTACTTGTTCAGTCAATGTCAGGTCAGTATAAACATAAATAAAAATAAAAAAGGATTTCGAAAGATCTCGACTGTAATGTGACTTACGAAGTAATTCATGACTTCTTTTCGCAATAAGCTCTTGCGCAGACGCAGGACCTTTGCCCGCCGGATTTAAAATTACCGTTGTGTTGTTTTTTCATCTATTGGTTGACGTCCATTGGCTGTTGCAAATTGTTCGCGGACAAATTGTCCATCGTCTGCTTAGTGCTTAAGATCATAATATTATCTGTATCTCGAAATTGCATGGCAGGAAAAAAAAAACAATTTACTACATTCGGGCAACTGCAGTACTTTTACAAGTTATTTAGTCTTGTGACTGGGACTGTAGCGTCGTCCTGTTGTTTTTGACTTTCAAAAGTACCTAATTGAAGTAAATGCATTGAGTTTGAGTTTATTAATTTAATTTTATATAACCAGATGCCACAACATATCAGTATTTTACACAGATGAACTGTCATCTGGCTTCTTATCTGACTAACGCGGAATAACTAAATACATATTCACATTTGTATCGACATACTATATTTATTGAGTCATTATGAAACGTAGTCATACGAAGAACAGAGTGTAAAGCTCTTCATCCCCCATAGAAAAGGGAGGATCCTCTGACCAGACGGGTGTTGTCTGGTGAGCTACTGCCCGACGGTTGTTGTCGGGTTCTCGTAATTATGTTCTTAAGTCGCGGAGAATGTTGCTTGCGCGATGTAGGAATTTTGGCGTATTTCTCTTGTTAGTTCATCATCTTTTTCATAGATGGAGCTGTCGTACTTTTTGTTCAATGTAGCTGAAGTACTTTTTGTAGTGCCGCTACATATGTAAGTCCCACATGTAACACGGAACGAGCCTATTGCCATCATCATCATCATCATATAATCCGAAAGACGTCCATTGCTGGACATAGTCCTCCCCCAAGTGTCGCCACATTGACCGGTCCCTTGCGACTCGGATTGGGAGGGTTTCCAACGCATCGTATCCGCCATCGCGTCGCATCCGTATTACCTGCAACCGGGTACGAAGACTCCGTGGCTGCTACTGAGACATTCCTAATGGAAAAACCTGTGATTCTCATATTTCAAACAATGCGCATCTATACTATTGTTAAAAAGCAGAAGAGTTTGTTTGCTTGTTTGTTTGGTTGAACGCGCTAATCTCAGGAACTACTGGTTCAAATTGAAAAAATATTTTTGTGTTGGATTGTCCATTTATCGAGGAAGGCTTTAGGCTACATAACATCACGCTACGTGAAAATCATAAAAATGTTGCAAAAACAGGGATGTTTTTTCCTTTCGTTTTTCTCTCTTATGTGACGCAGACGAAGTTACGTGGGTCAGCTAGTATATCAATAATAGGAAAACATTCGCACGAACAATACAAATAATAAAACCATTTGGATGTGTCGTGATGCGATACATTAAATTTAATACTCTGATAGACAGAACATGTGTATTTATCGGGCCTGTACGTTTGCTATAACTCGTAGAGAATGTTTACTGTTTGACCACTATAGTCATATAAGGGTGTAAAACACCTCTTAACGAGTACGATAGGCACTTGTTCTCCTCGTCATTCTGATTATTTTTTTGTTCTACACTATACCTGGGAACCTTCTAGTTACGGAGATATTGGGGGTGAAAGTTGCAAGATTTAGATTTTATTTTTTAAATACCACTTTTTATCGATTGATTTTTGTTTAATCCATCCATTCGCACAATGTTTTGAGTGTGTTACATTGAGTTATACCACAAAACATGATTTATAACCTCAAAAAATAAGTTGTTTCCCAGCAATATTTTTCCCGTAAAGTTACTTAGTTTGATATACAGAATGTTTGGTTAACGGCTTCGTGATGAGGTAAAATACAACCTGTATACGTGACAAACTGACAAGCAAGCTCATACCCTATACCCCAAACGGCACAAATATGTGACAAAATGGTAGGTGGAATTACCCCGGAATAACACTGATGCTGCTGATTCTTGATTTGGTGGATGGGTAATCATCTTTAACCAATGTGTTATCACAAGCATATGGGCTGGCCCTGCTGGCCTCGCGGCCGAACACCATGCGCCACTGGCTTCATTTTGCGATATCTCCTACCAGGCCCGAAGGCACCTAAGAAGCCGATTCCTGTTGGCTTTTTTCGGGGTTCGAACCCAGGCAGTTGGTAATTTATTTCATCACCGCTGCTTTCAAAACGTTGATGGAAAACATCGTGAAGAAGCCACCATGACTTAGAACCAAACAATTCGAAGACATGTGACATCTACCAATCCGCACTGAGACCGCGTGGTGTATAACAAATAGCCCATTCCCTCTCAGGCCTATGCCCAGCAGTGGGAACATGAATAGGCAGTTGATGATGATGATGACTAATATTTGTCATTCCACTTAAGTACAGTCAGCAAAACAGTTAGGTTTACAGGCTAGTAATCTTCTTTCAACTATTGTAAATGGAAAAGGGTTATTATCAATATATTTGTAATTTCATCTAAATCCTTTCATTAGTTTCTGCGTGAAAAATAAATAAAAATCAATCTATACAGACTTTTTCATTTATAAAAGTCGTAAGAAGATTGCTATCCTGCATACCTAACTGTTTTGCTGACTGTACATACTGTTACATCGGACTTACTAGAACATTCGGGAAAGCAAGTGATTACAGTGTGTGTACGTTAGAAGTTCGAGAGCATTCTATTAAATTATTAGTTTTAAAGTTAGGTAGGTAGAAACTCGCGACCTATTTATAAAAAGACATTAGAATTTCGACCGTACGCATAGGGCATACGGTTCATATTTGTTTGTACAAGTAGCTAGTCATAATAATTACCTACCTGCTATTCTTTTGTTAGTGTTTTTTAGGACCCTCTAGAATATTTGTGGTTATTCTGGTGTGTCTGTTGGCGAGTATAAATACATCGCTCAGGCCCAGACCGTCAGTCTTGTTTTGGCTGCACAACGAAGCGAATCAAAGTGAACTTAAAGAGCGATTTCTACGCGAATAGTGAACAGTAGTGTATTGTAGTGTACTTGTGATTAAGTTTAAATTGTTTTGTTGTTTTGTGATTAATAAAGTTATTGTTTTGTTTAATCGGTAGTAATTAATTTATCTCATACTCAGCTCGTAACAATACTATTTTCATCTAAAATTTTCTCCATAGCCAATCCACGCCCGCTCCATCCTACCTTGCCAAGACACGCCTGCTGTCAAGTTCACCTATGACGCAGAAGTAACCGCTCCTGAGGAGTTCACGGTCCTCATGAGCGCACTGAGGGGGGAGCAGAAGAGCAACAAGACTACGTTCAGACAGCCTATGCCACTGCCTTCTTATCTTGTGGCCCTCGCTGTAGGGGTGCTGGAGTCGAGGACGCTTGGACCTAGGTGAGTAAAAGGATAGCTTTTAATGCCGAACCCAGGTCTGCCGTAGTAGAGATAATCTCCTCAATGGGGGTTTTTGGACAACTCAGATCTCAAATGTGAATGCGGCGTGTCTCCACAGACAGCCGAAGTTCCATCTTGCGCCGCATGCTCTGACACCTGCACACTAGACGATCTTATGACTGCATCAGCGAGCGGAGTTATCATAGCTGAATTTCGGGCCAAACTGGCCCAAGAAGAGAAATAAGATATCCAATAAGAGTGCCCATGTATGGTTTCTCTTAAGAATTTATCAAGAAACCTGGTAGTAAGCTTATTGATCTTTTTAGAATGTGTTGCAGGGACATAATGTACTATCGAGTATCAGTATACTGACGGTCCACTTATTCCTTATGGCTTTAATTATAAGGTGGAAAATTGATTGACCGTCAGTGAACTCGAAGTATATGGGATCTGTCGAAATCAACTGTCCTAACACGACAATAGCCCATTCATCGTATTCTAATTGAGTGTCAGAGAGCGTCCAACAAATCCAATCCTGTTATAAAAATCATAGTACCCAAGGGCGTAGCTAGGATTTGTGTCAAGGGGCAGGCATAGAGAAACCAAGAATATTCTAAGGTAAATGCTGCATGAGCGATGTAACAGATTACGTTATAAATGAAAAACAAATCTAGATTCAACCATTCATAGTACAATCTTATAAAATTCGCCTGTTCATAGAATCAACTTTGTTTTTGATTATTAATGGGCTACCTAAAAATATAACTTTACGGTTTGCAAGCATTTCTGCATCTTCTAGTTGTACCTCGCTACGTACCTTTAATAGTACCTATTCATTAATTCAAACATCTCTTTCAGATCAAAAGTATGGTCAGAGAAGGAAGAAATCGAGCGCAGTGCGTGGGAGTTCTCGGAGACTGAGAAATACCTGCAAGCTGCTGAGAAGCTGTGCGGTCCATACGAGTGGACGCAGTACGATCTGCTCGTGCTACCGCCCTCCTTCCCCTATGGGGGGATGGAGAACCCCTGCTTGACCTTCGTTACTCCTACGCTTTTGGTAAGTTGGTGTAGAGACAGCCCCGCCGCACTATTCCCAAACCACTGTAACTCCTGATAGCCAGAATCAACAGTGGCGACCACCAGAAAAGCGTCGAGACAATGAAGCCCGACGAACTCCCAGATAATTAATATTTTTCTTGGGCATCCAAGGCATCAAAATTAATCAGAAAGTATAGCGGAGGAGTAGGAAATACCGTAATTTCCACTTCCCTCCATATCAGCAGGAGACAGAACGAAACAAGGCCAATAGACACAAAGGGATGTTTACAACTGGAATAGGCCTAGTTGCCTAGCACCGCGGATAAATATTAACATTAACGTGTCCTAAGTTTTTAACCCCCGACGCAAACACGACGGGGTGTTATAAGTTTGACGTGTCTGTATGTGTGTGTGTGTGTGTGTCTGTCTGTCTGTGGCATTGTAGCGCCCGAACGGATGAACCGATTTGGATTTGGTTTTTTTTTGTTGGAAAGCCGAATTAATGGGGAGTGTTCTTAGCTATGTTTGATAAAAATCAGTCCAAGATGGCCGATGCCACAAAATGGCGGATTACATATTTATTCAACAACTCTCTCAATATGGGCATAAAATGAAAGTACCAATTTACAGAAATAAATATGACTTACGATTCATGCCGAACACAGCTAGTCTAATTAGGTATAAAATCTAGCACGAGTCATGGACCAATTTGTAATTACAATCCCACTAATGTAATTGCTAATTAACACAGAGATTAACAATCAATACTTCATGTTCTGATTAGATTTTCACTTGATAAGATAAGCAATAAATTGTAATGCAATTTTCTTTGATGATCATGGATTTCATTAATCTCTTGATGCAATCAAAACATTACCTGAAAAGATTGAATGGATCGATCAAGTTGATTCCCTAAGGTAGACTGGTAGAAAATGCCCAAGGCATTAAGTCTACGTTTAATCATTATGTGAATACAAATTTAATATATAAATAAGTAAATAATTGAGTATCATTTACAATAGCTATGCCTTTTATTTTGCCAACTCAATTACTCTGCAATATTAATTTCGTTGCTTACGTTATTGGCCAGGCGAACATAATTATGATGAACACTGTTTTAAGCTTGCACGGTTTAAAACTAAACTACTAACTAAATATCGGGAGCTCAAAATAATAAACAATCATGGAAGATATCCCCTAAGTGACAATATAAGTTTTTAATTATGATAGTTTAGAAATTTTGTCCAAAATCCTTAGAATTAAGATGGAAAGTCCCTTATGTTAAAAGGCTTTTATATACTCATGTACTTACATTATACCTATCCAGGCAGGCGATAGGAGCCAAGCTGACGTCATAGTCCACGAGATAATGCACAGCTGGACAGGCAACCTGGTGACGAACAGGAACTTCGAACACTTCTGGCTCAACGAGGGCTTCACCGTGTTCCTGGAGCGGAAGGTCGGCGCCTCCCTCATCAATGACTCGGTTGAGGCCAAGAGGAGCAGGGACTTCCAAAGCTTGCTGGGGCTTCAAGAACTGAATGAGGCGGTGAGTTAATAAGGAATATGGTTTTGTTTTGTGTTATTTGAAGGCTATTATAATACTTTTCTTGTAAAATTCTGTACAAGTTCTGAGGACTTGACATAAAGCACTGGTTCTGGAATATTTATCTTTTTACTTAAATATTTATAAAATTGTATACATTGGTGTCGATTCTGTTGTGCACAAACTAACCTTAATTTAGGCTATTACTATCTTTTTCTAACTAACAAAACGAGAAAGAGACGGACGTAATTTAGAGCTGTCAAATTTAATTCGAACTAATATCTCCATACAAATGAAGGGTGCACGTAAAAACATGTCGACTAAAAACACGGTGAAGCGCAAGGCATAAACTAGTTTGACATCTCTAACTTAGTGCATAGCTATAGCTGTCCTTTTCTCGCACTGCCTTTTAGTAAAAGATAGCAATAGTCTAAATTAAGTTTAGTTTGTACACAACAGAATCGACACCATTGTGTGACCGAACTCTTCACGAAGCCGTCAACCAAGTATTCTGCACATAAAACTAAGTGCAAAAATTATCGCTGAGTAACGATCTTTTTTGGGGTGAAAAAGCACGTCTTATGGTAGAACTCAATGTAACGCACTCAAAACATTGTGCTAGTGGGTGGATTTAACAGTGTTGGGATCGTAGAGGTGTTTTAAGTAAAGTTCTTACATTAAAAACGTACTTAAAAAAAATGTGAAGAAGAAGAAGTGAAAGTTAGAACTTTGATCCCCCAATATCTCCGTAACTAGAATGTTCCCAGGTATGGCGTACAACAAAAAAATATCGCAGTGATGGGGAGAACAAGTTCCTTTCGGCTTCGTGAACTGTTTTTTTACACCCTTTATACGTTATCTTTCTTCACTAAACATCTATAATTGCAGCTTGCAACCTGTTTTTTTTTTACTTTTTTCTATTTAGTCTGGGTGGATCTCTTTACTTTTTAATATCGTATTATAACCCTATATTATCCCACTGCCCCATTCTAGTACGATTGTAGGCAATCCTTTGAGAAAGAAAAAATAAAATAAAAGTCAAAAGCGTTTATTCGTTGAGAACTCATATTACAAAAAAAATGGTACTTCTGCCAAACTGTAAAGCAGTTTGTTGGCAGATGTAGCTCCCATATAAATTATTCAACTTTTATGTAACTACTCGCAGGTACTTTTCCATTGATAGCAAAGAAACTTAACTATTATTAAGTAAAACCAAACACAAATATCTTCCAATAGCACAAAAGGCTGACCAGTAGTGAATTGAATCGCCAGTACGAAATTCATAATGCTTTGGCATTAGCTAGTAAACAAGTAAATCAACAAATGAAGCTTCATTTCGTTAGTATTTTAGATTTAAAGAGTCTAGCTTATCCCGCCATCTCCTGGACCTGTCGCGTCGTCATTTCCCACTATTTGGTATCCACTGAGTGGTCATTTTTATCCTCAGACATGCGGCAGATTTCCACTTCAACTTAACAGCTGCAAGGACAGCATCAGCTATTTCGGTTTTGGACTAATTTAGTATTAACTTTCTTTTTCTATTGTTTGTAGAATAACTTTTTTAATTTTGTATTGCACTGAATTACCCTAAAACGTATCCGTAAAGGCAGTGAGCACAAACAAGCAAAGCAGTGCGCTGCAAAAAGTTTAATGCGAAAACAAAGAAAAAACAAAATGCATGTCACCTCGCTGTGTCATTCCTTTTTTTTAAATTTTATTTATGCAAGAAAATAAACAGCTATACTTTAAAATCGAACACTAAGTTATAAATATACAAGGTTTAATTTTGCATATCATATTAAAAGTTAAATCTAACAGTGCGCTATTCTAATATTTTAAAGCAGAAAAACATTTAAAAATGAACTTGAACATAGACAGGCATGCAAACAACAGATAAAGAGAGAGAAAATCAGCAATTATTAAACTAATTAAACTGACTATTTAATTCTAAGGCATTAGTAAGTTTTCAATTTTTTTTAGCATTATTGTGCTAGCGACTTGAACACTAAAATGATAGAAAGCGCAAAATTACAGATCCAAGTCTTCGGCAGTTCTAGTCCCCTAACGAACCTCGTGGTAAACCTAGACGGGATCCACCCAGACGACGCCTTCTCACGAGTGCCTTACGAGAAGGGATCCCTCTTCCTCCGCCATTTGGAAGACCTGGCTGGAGGCCCCGGTAAGTCCTGACCCTCTCTGTCTCTGTTCTAGATCAATGATGTACTGGGTCCTACGAATAACTTGACGGCGCTGGTGGTAGATTTGAAAGGAGTCCACCCCGATGACGCGTTCTCGACTGTTCCTTATGAGAAAGGGTCGTTATTCTTGAGGTATTTGGAGGACTTGTTCGGTGGACCTGGTGAGTTAGAAAAGATCTTTGCACAAATAAGTTAATCAGTTAATTATTAACCTTCATCTATTAGCGAAGTAGACACAATGGTTAAACAATGGCGTCAGACCGATTTGGTCGGGCTTCACAGACGAAGGGGGGTGCTGTTATTATTATTATCCCACTGCAGGGCAAAGTAAGTCTACCTTCCATCCTTCTGTGTATCCCTATCCCAGGGACTTAAAAACACCTTCATAACGGTTACAGAATTATAAGTGTTACATGTTGAATTGGTAACAGAATCAAATAATATGTAACACTTATAAATGTGGTTTCAATGTATTAACCCAAAACACTTACAAAAGTGTAACCGTAACATATCTGTAACAGATATAAAAGGTTTAACAGTATAAATAATAAGTGTTTAACAGGTAAACTCAGCGTTGCCATTGGATAGCCGAAATCTAGTCGCAGTCTGTTGTAAAACTGATTATTTCAGTTACATATAAAATGTTACGTTTGATTCGGTAACATTATTGTATGTGTTACATCTAAGTGTTTTTTTGTTGAAACTGTTTTAAAAACAGTGTTAATAACACATTGTTTCGGTTACAGTTTGAGTCCTTGCCCTATCCAATGCAGTTATTCCCCAGTCCTTGTGAAAAGTACCGCCTTCTGCTTCTGGGCCTGCCACGTCCGGGGTTGCGGGCCTGTTCGAAAGAGATACCGCGGACCCGGAACATAAAGGGCGAGGAAGGAACGTGGATGGGTTTTAGTCAGTAAGAGTCTGACACTCCTCTCCTCCTCACGGAGAAGTCATTTGATGATTTCCCATCCCAAAAAGAAAAAAAAGGGGCTGCCACGTTGCCGGCTGCTGCTTGGGACCCATTTTGTAGTCATGTACTTAGTTTCCATTACAATAACTAAATATCTTGTAACTAGTCTAACAACCGCACTTAACACCACTTCACTATCTCTCCACAGAGGTGTTCGATGACTTCCTCAGGGTGTACCTAAGCAAGTTCAGGAAGAAGTCGTTGGACACGATGAAGTTCAAAAACTTCTTAGTAAATAACCTTCTATCCAACCGCCCACTTTTTTCTGTCCACAGAAGTGTTCGATGACTTCCTCAGAGCGTACTTGACCAAGTTCAGGAAGAAGTCGCTGGACACGATACAGTTCAAGGACTTCTTCGTAAACTACTTTAAGGATAACGAGGCTCTGAAGAACATTGACTGGGACCTGTGGCTGTACAGGCCCGGTATGCCGCCGGTTATTCCAGCGTGAGTTTTATCATTTACTAGCTTATGGCCTGAGTTTCGCACGCGTGGTGTTTGATATTATCCCACGGGTCTTACTGCCGGGTTAAAAAGTATCCTATGTGTTAATCCAGGTTATAAACTATCTGTGTGCTAAATTTCATCCGAATTCGTTCAGTAGTTGTTACACAAAAGAGTAACAAACATCCTTACATCCATACAAACTTTCGAATTTATAATACTAGCTTCTGCCAGCGGCTTCGCCCGCGTGAAGTTTGATAATTGTCCCATGGTATCTTACTACCGGGATAAAAAGTATCCTATGTGTTAATCCAGGTTATTAACTATCGGTGTGCAAAATTTCATCCAAATCCGGTTAGTAGTTTTTGCGTGAAAGAGTAACAAACATACATCCATCCTCACAAACTTTCGCATTTATAATATTAATTAATTAATTAATTTGTTGGATTAAGGCGGAAACGCCAGATTAGCACTCGAAATTCAAATTTTCTTTTTTTTTTTGTACAATTTGCTGGCCGGTGTTAGGTTGTATGTTGATTAAAATATGATTTGCGATCGTAACAAATATGGCTTAACTGAGCAAATATTACTATAATCATCAATACAAGACTAAGTTGATTTAATCCCGTTGAATGACTTTTTCATACAAAAAACGAATTAATATATATTATATCGCTGGACATTAATTAACACAAAGCGCCACCTAGTGCCACACTAAGCAAAGCTTGTATCGTGGACACTAGATAGTTGATAAACTGCATATATACTTTTTTGTTTGTAAATACATACTTATACATATAAACATCCATGACTCGGAAACAAATGTCCATGCTCATCACACGAACATTTGCTCTTACCGGGATTCGAACCCAGGACCCTAAGAACGTAAGGCAGCGTCACTACCACTACGCCATTCGAGTCGCCAATTAAAAGATATCTATCATTTTGTCGATTCTTTCGTGGACAAAACCCGTTTCTACGGTGGGCATGCTACGCGTGCAGTAAATGGTTTCTGTTATAAAATTGTTATCCATCGAAATGACATAGTTCACACTTTACTTTTTAACCGACTTTAAAAAGGAGGAGGTTCTCCATTCGTTGGAACCTGTTTTTCAAACTTGGCATTTATGTATAGGTTTATCCATGTCTTTAAATAGATAGTCTATACCTCCCTAAATACTCCCTGATATCCTTTATAGGTACGACACAACAATGACAAAAGCGATAACGGCCCTCATCGTGAAGATCGACGACCCGTCCGCGAAGTTATCCCACGAAGACGTGGAGACGTTCACCCCTCATCAGATGATACACATGCTGCAGCAGCTGATCGACCGCCCAGCCTTGTCTCCAGACAGGCTCGCCACTCTTGGCACCGAGTACCGAATCAACGGGAATAAGAATACCGAGATTCTGTATAGGTGGGTTGTTTATATTTTGTTACACGCTCTAAGTTTTTTTAACCGACTGCGGCGAATCCCAAAAGGAGGGTTATGTGTTTGATTTGTTTGTATGCATGTCGTTTCCTTGTTACCTCATTTCGATAAATTATGCCTGGTGGGATTCGTCTTGGTGGGGCGAATGTCACAGGATTGGGGTATCAAAATTAAAGGTTTATTATAGGTGATATATATATGTCACCGTAAAATTGTCAAATACGTTAAATTGTAATATCTCTAGCGATATTGTAAAGTCCCGAGTTATTGTCAAATGAACATACTGCTTACAACAAAGCGCATAATTTTTCGTGAAATGCATGCGATGATAGTCAACTTACGCGGTGTGGAGGTAAGGAGGGGTCCGCCTTGCCCAGTGGCACAACTCCCATGAAAAGATAATGCACCATTCCTGAGAAATACCAATTAATATAACATAACCTTAAAACACTTTATATTCCCCCTAAAAAGCGTAGTCGACGGAGCACGGCCCCTATTTTCGAGTACAGGGTTTAAAGGAACCTAACTAACCTAACGGGGGGGTGCCCCAAGTCCCGATTATGGGGGCAGAGATACTTCCGTATGTTCATCATCATCATCATCATCTCAGCCGAAAGACGTCCACTGCTGGACATAGGCCTCCCCCAAGTGTCGCCACATTGACCGGTCCCTTGCTAATCGCATCCACCGTATGTTCAGTTGACAATAATTCGAGACATTACAATATCGCGAGAAAAAACACGTTATATTGTAATATAACGTGTTTGACAATTTTACGGTGACATATATATTTTTTAACTAAAACAACTAGTTCGAACTGACAAATCACGAAAATATGATATAAAAAAACGTATACTTAATCGAAAAAGTTATTAAAACAACTAAATTAGTTTTTTTAATAACTTTTATCTATTTGTTTATAATCAAGAGTGCAATCAATTCTTAATGGAGATAATGTTTTATTTAAATAGCTGTCAATAAGGGTTTCAATTTAGACCGCACCGCTGCAGCGCCGAAGCAGTACGTTTGTCGTACTGCGTACGGACGTTCGCTGTTTTCCGTACTGTGCGGATGTGCGGCGGCACCGACGCCGCACGGTTGCCGCACCGCGCGCCTTGTATGAAAACAAGCAAACTTCCGTACGCAGTCCAACAAACGCACTGCTTCGGCGCTGCAGCAGTGCGACTCGAAGCGCCCTAAATGTCTGCTTTATGATGTTTAGCTGTAGCATCCATGTTTTCCTACCGTGAGCGTTGTGTTAGATTAGCAGTACTTTGAAATTATTTGAATTAAATTTAGTATCAGCATTATAACATCTAACAAATGATGTTATTTGATTCCCAGATGGTTGAGACTGTGCATCAGAAGCAAAGACCAGTCGAAGATCAGCGAAGTATTCAACTTTGTAAACAGTCAGGGCCGCATGAAGTACGTCCGACCTATTTACAGGGACCTATATGCCTGGGAGGACATCCGGCAACAGGCCATAGACAACTTCCTCAAGAACGAGAAATACATGATGCATGTTTCAGCCTATACCTTGAGAAAGGACCTCCATCTTGTGGAAAATGAGAATACAGAATAGTATTTTTACACGTTTATAATGTAAGATAGTGTATCTAGAATATTAATGCCATACTGGTTTTTTTAAATTATTATTTTATGATGGTTAATTGTTGTTTTATTTTTACCTTTTTTGAGCAGTATCCTAAATTACTAGCTGTTGTCCGCTACTTCGCGTGGAAATTTTGATAAGTATGTGTGAGACTAAAAATTTGCCTACAACCTATTCTGAGACCTACCAATAAACAAAAAAATACAAGAATCGGTCAAACCAGTACATTTTTATAATTATTATTAGATAATCTTGCTTAGTATGTGCCTATTACCGCTACAGATTAGCAATTCTATGGTAGTGTATAAGCTGAGCTGCTGGGCAGACAGTAGAATACTTATAAAATTAAACCAAACGGATCTGCTGGGCGTCGGCGACTTTGATGTCACGCATACGCACGCTCAGAGCACCGCCCAGCGAGAGTGCCACAGCGTAACTATGATCTAGGACCATAGATATAATAAAGAAGGAGATATGGCGTGGAGTTCCAAATGTATAGAAAACCGATGAAGCCACAGTTGCCCCTCCATAACGCTAATATTGCACACAGAGCTCTGTCAAAACAATACTACGAACAAGTGCACATACGTGCCATCGATAACTCTGTCATTTAAATACAAACCTTATTTGTTAAACTACAGCGTACTTTTTCCGTATAATTTACTCACACTAAAACAATTATCATTGTGTGTTGTCGGGACACGGGGGCGGATACGACACAGTGCTTGACTTAATCGAAGAGTTATCGATAAATATATCGATTATTTTTATAAAGGATTTGGAAATAAAGTAAATAAAAATAATATGAAACCTACAAACATTATTCAATGAATAAAAATACTTTAAAATCAATTAAAAATCAAATGACACAGTTACACGTAGTTCAAAATCAAAATCAAAGCATTTATTTCAATTAGGCCAGTTACAGGCTCTTTTGAATTGTCAAAGAGAAAAAGAAATTTAAGCATAGAACCACATCGGCCTTCCAACCTGATTACAAGAGTTAACAAATTGAAAAAAAATGTGAAATAGTAATATAACAATTCGCAGTCCACTTTCTTGTCGACAGACTTTGTCAAACCTCCACGAGCACATCACTAGCTCGCGCTCAAATACGGCGGACCGGAGCAGCGGACGCACCATGCGACAAGACGGCTTAATGATGTTTCGTTATGTCAGGTGTACATTGCTCGTTCAGTCACTCAGTGACAGACTAAGTTGGTTGTAAAAGAGCAATGTATTTAATGCAAACATAATACAGTCGGAGTAATACAAGAAAACATAAATTAAGTAGTACAAGTCAGATATATTTTAGGGATTATGGTTTTTCGTGATTTTTAAGACAAATATTGTAAAATACTTGTTCTAACTTGTGGTAACTGATGCCCTGTCTTCTAAAGTTTTTGTCTTGGCTTCTATTTTTGCACGAAACCACCGAACAAGACGGCATAATCGTTTTTTTTTACGAACGCGGTTGACGACACACTAACTCGCGGTTACGGCCATTTTTTCAATAGCTGAGCGACAAGGCCAGCTCCACGTGGTCACCGACACGCCCCCTTGCCACTTCTCCTGTTTTTAATATTTCTGTGTCTAGGACAGTTGATGCGGCGGATTTTACAAAACGGGAATAAATGTCTTCATGGTAGGTTACTGGAGACGCATCTTATATTTAGGGTAATCAAGGTAAAATCTTAGGGCTTAAGTTAAAACTCGCGCGGTGTCATTGGAAATGTTTTTCAGGCAAACGTACATGTCCCAAGCGCCCACCGTCCGTTCCACCTAGTTACATTGTAGTTACATTGATGTAACTAGCTGGACATTTTTATTCCAAGTAGTTACGTTATTTAAAAATTTAACTTTAACGTAACTAATGAGACTTTTTTGTTCCACCTAGTTACATCGTAGATAGGTACCATCGTCGGTTCAAAAGATATATTAGTTAGCTCTCGTGAGTCATGTACTCCTAGTACTTTCATGCTCATGGCAACCAACGTCTTAATGAACTTACTTAATGAAACCTTTTTGGTGAGGAAATGTACTGGCCACTTATAAATAATAACGAAGTCATCGACGTCAATGAAAAGTGTGTTGGCTCAATTACATTGTCTACTGTAAGTAATATTTGTCCTACACACCTAATCGCTTTTTTCCGATAAAATATGACTATCGAGTTTGGAATTTATGTCTAAGTTACATCTTATGACGATTTCATTCGAACGCAACGCAGTCATATAGCTATCGATTTTGTCAAAAGCAATATACCAGCTATTTTTAAATCTTTTATTAAACTTCACATGTTTGTTTAAGTATTTTTGTGGCGTACAAATCTTGCAAGCCTAATTTGACACACACTAACGGTTTCGTGATTTTCTTTTTTTTTGTGCGTTTAAATAAAATCTTGTCGTGAGAATGTATTTTCCATTAATTTTGTTTTATTTTAAGGATGAGACAATGCTAAAATTAAAACCTCATATCTATAACTGTCAGCCCGATGATGTACAAAATACTATTGATATAAATTATCAATGAGGCTTGTTTAGAAGCCGTGGATGGTAGAGAACCAGCACCAAAAGTTTTTAATAAAGCATTGCAACATATTAATGAGTAGGGTTATAATATGGCTGCTAAAAAGCCAGTGCCATCTTTTAAAAATAAAAATCTGCTATTTACAAAAGAAGGAATGAAAAAGCCGGTGTGAAAAAAGCTTCCACTAGAAATATAGAGGAAGTGGAAGTGCCACATCAATTCAATTCATTTTTACTGGCGGACTACAAAAATGGTAACATGCGTATCATAATATTCTGTTCGCAACATGTAAGACAGTATATTAAGACCGTTATATTTTATGGACGGTACGTTTAAAACTTGCCCAACGCCGTTCCGTCAATTATTTACCATTCATGGCGGTGTTGGAAGTGACATTAATAATACAAATATTATACCAATGATTTATGCCTTTATGACACATCAAAACAAGGAAGCGTATATTATATTATTTCATTTAATTAAAGCACAATTAAATGATTGGAAGCCACAGAAAATAATGATAGATTTTGAAGAGGGAATAATTGCAGCGCTAAGAGACATTAACACTGTTCACGTAATAAAAGGTTGTCACTTCCATTATTACAATAGTTTGAAACGCAAAGCAAAGCAAATGGGTATATTTAAGGATAAAAGTCACAAAACTATAGTTTTACTCTGCACTGAGTCATAGTCATAAGAGAGAAGGCCGTAACTACGTCAACGTTGATTCTGAGATAATTTAAGTTTTATCTAAAACGGAGGCCCGTGATTTACTGAATGGTTTTAGTTAGTGATGCTTATTTTATAAAACGATATAGGCTTTATGTTGAACGATCATTTATTTAAAATTATACATGCGTATTCATTTTATTTTATTTTTGCCCTTTTGTCTTAGCAAAAAAATAATTATAATTGGTGAAATACTTATCTGAAAGGGCCTAATTGCGTAGAATGTAATTACGGCATAGCTTGGCTTGGCATGGCTTCCGAATGAGGAAGCGTTCCTTCAAAATACTTATGTAAAAAGCCCTTATTGCGTAGTTAGGGCTTTTTCTAGTAGTTTTATTTAATATTTAAAGGTTAATAATATTTAATTGGTAATTGCGGCCTTCCAGACTAGAATTACGAAAATACTAACAAAAAAAGCCGTTATTGTGTAATTAAGGCTTTACAGATTCAAAAACCATAATTTATGTCGTAGTTAAGGCTAAAATTCTTATGCTATCTTTGATCTGATACGAGTTACAGCTTTGTGAGTAAGACCATAAGATAGCATTTTCTTTGCTGATTCCAAATATGGTTATAACTCATTTTTGACAAAATTGTCAGTTACGGCCTTCTTTGTTATGACGGCAGTGCAGTAGTCTAGCATATTTACCAGAAGAGGAAATATTATCAGTTTGGAATTACATAAAGAGTGAAATTGTACTAGAAGATGATCGAATAGAACTTGAACAGTTTCAACATTATTTTGAAAAATTTTGGCTAAAAGAAAAAGTGGTGAAAATGTGGTGTAACTATGGTGAGCTACAACGAACAAACAATGTCGTGGAAGGATGGAATTTTAAAATTAATACTAAAGTGTATGTAGTGCAGCCCCGACTTACGAAAAGTAAGTCGTGGGTTCGAACCCAGACAGGCGCATTACTTTGTGTGATTTATTTCATCACCACTGCTCTCAAAGCGGTTAAGGAAAACATTGTGAAGAAATCAGCATGTTCTGGAAGAAGGCCGGGAAGACCTGGAAGAAGACCGCGAAGACCTAGAAGAAGACCGGGAAGACCTGGAAAAAGACTGGGCAGACCTGGAAGAAGACCGGGAAGTCCTGGAAGAAGACCGGAAGACCTGGAAGAAGACCGGGAAGACCAGGAAGAAGACCGGGAAGACCTGGTAGAAGACCGGGAAGACCTGGAAGAAGACCGGGAAGACCAGGAAGAAGACGGGAAGACCTGGAAGAAGACCGGGAAGACCTAGAAGACCGGGAAGATCTGGAAAAAGACCGGGAAGACCAGGAAGAAGACCGGGAAGACTAGAAAGAAGACCGGAAAGTCCTGGAAGAAGACCGGGAAGACCTGGAAGAAGACCAGGAAGAAGACCGGGATGACCTGGAAGAAGACCGGGCAGACCTGGAAGAAGACCGGGAAGACCTGGTAGAAGACCGGAAAGACCTGGAAGAAGACCGGGAAGACCAGGAAGAAGACGGGAAGACCTGGAAGAAGACCGGGAAGACCTAGAAGAAGACCGGGAAGACCTGGAAGAAGACCGGGAAGACCAGGAAGAAGACCTGGAAGAAGACCGGGAAGACCTGGAAGAAGACCGGGAAGACCAGGAAGAAGACCGGGAAGACCAGGAAGAAAACCGGGATGACCGGAAAGACCTGGAAGAAGACCGGGAAGAAGACCGGGAAGACGACCAGGAAGACCGGGAAGAAGATCGCGAAGACTGAGAAGACAGGGAAGACCGGGAAGACAGGAAAGACCTGGAAGAAGACCGGGAAGACCTGACCCCGTATTCACAAACGTTCGACTAGTTTCCGATTCGACAACTCGTATATCTGTCTTCTTCTAGCATTACGAAAACGACCGAGATAGTCATACGAGTTCCCGAATCGGAAGCGAATCGAAGCGTTGTGAATACGGGGGCTGGAAAAAGATTGGGAAGCCGGGAAGAAGACCGGGAAGAAGCGGGGAAAAAAAAGGAAAGTAAAATCTTGTATTTCAAAAAAAACTTGTCTTAAAGTTGGAACTTTGACCCCCAATACCTCCGTAACTAGAAGGTTCCCAGGTATGATGTAGAACAAAAAAATGATCGCAATGATGGGGATAACGAGTGTCTTTTGGCTTCGTGAAGAGGTGTTTTACACCCTTTATGTAGCCTAATGTTGATCCGACCTTTAAGTAACATTCATGCAAAATTTGAAGTAAATCCATGCCGTACTTTTTAAGTTTAGCCCGGACATACATACAGACCAACAGACAGACAAACAGACATACAAACAGACATACAGTTATACAGACAAACAAACATACAGACAAACAGAAAAAGTATCAAATACGATATCGACAATGACTCATTCTATCTGGTTCCACTATACGTACTTTTTATTCCTGCCGTAACTCTCTGCTTACCTAGGTCCTTACAAAACGAGCGACTTAGGACGACCCGAATGGCGCAGCGGTAGTGAGACTGCCTTACGTTCTTAGGGTCCCGGGTTCGAATCCCGGTAGGAGCAAATGTTTATGTGATGAGCATGGACATTTGTTTCCGATTCATGGATGTTTATATGTATAATAAGTATGTATTTACAAACAAAAAGTATATATGTAGTATATCAACTGTCTGGTGACCACGACACAAGCCTTGCTTAGTGTGGCACTAGACGGCGCTGTGTGTAATGTCCAGCGATATTATTATTATTAAAACGGTACTGCCAGCCGCGTAGTCACTCGTGCGCGTCCATACGATTTTAGTTCTGAATTCTGACACCCGTGCACCGGCTTATTTGGCGCTATCTGTTGCTTTCTTTGTTGACATGCTTTTGTTTTGCATTTTTGACACTACGTATAAGAACTGGATAAAGACCGGGAAGACCTGGAAGAAGACCTAGAAGACCGGGAAGACCTGGAAGAAGACCGGGAAGACCAGGACGAAGACCGGGAAGACCTGGAAGAAGACTGGGAAGACCTAGAAGACCGGGTAGACCTGGAAGAAGACCGGGCAGACCTGGAAGAAGACCGGGAAGTCCTGGAAGAAGACCGGGAAGACCTGGAAGAAGACCGGGAAGACCAGGAAGAAGACCGGGATGACTGGGAAGACCTGGAAGAAGACCGGGAAGACCGGTAAAAACACCGGAAAAACCTGGAAGAAGACCGGGAAGACGACCAGGAAGACCGGGAAGAAGACCGCGAAGATCGTAAAGAAGACCGAGAAGACAGGGAAGACAGGAAAGACCTGGAAGAAGACCGGGAAGACCTGGAAAAAGACTGGGAAGCCGGGAAGAAGACCGGGAAGAAGCGGGAAGAATGGGAAGAACGGGAAGACCCGGAAGAACGTGATAATACAGGGTGTAAACCACCTCATCACAAAGCCGTCAACCAAGCATTCTGTACATCAAACTAAGTAACTTTACGCAAAATATAGCTGGGAAACAACATTTTTTTTTTGAGGTCATATCATACTGGTAGAACTCAATTTAACGCACTTAAAACATTGTGCTGATGGATGGATTTAATAGTACTGGGGAGATAGAGGTGTTTAAAGTAAAATCTTGTATTTCAAAAAAAAAAGTTGGAACTTTGACCCCCAATATCTCCGTAACTAGAAGGTTCCCAGGTATGATGTAGAACAAAAAAATGATCGCAATGATGGGGAGAACGAGTGCCTTTCGGCTTCGTGAATAGGTGTTTTACACCCTTTATGTAGCCTAATGTTGATCCGAACTTTAAGTAACATTCATGCAAAATTTTAAGTAAATCCATACCGTACTTTTTAAGTTTAGCCCGGACATACATACAGACAAACAGACAGACAAACAGACATACAAACAGACATACAGTTATACAGACAAACAAACATACAGACATCTTCTTCCAGTTC
The DNA here is from genome assembly GCA_916618015.1 of Xestia c-nigrum. Taxonomy (NCBI): domain Eukaryota; kingdom Metazoa; phylum Arthropoda; class Insecta; order Lepidoptera; family Noctuidae; genus Xestia; species Xestia c-nigrum. The sequence continues at coordinate 7,945,085 of OU745259.1, read as the reverse complement.
TTAGGCTGCGTTTCCACCAGAGATGTGCGAGGATGCATAGCGAGGGATGTGTTTGTAAAGAACCAATAGGATCGCTTCATTTACCTTGCCTCGGTCAGCACAGCTCTGGTGGAAACGGCTCAGCGGAGCTAGATTTTTGCGCATACAAAACAAGCGCGGGATGTGTGCGAGGGATGTGTGCGAGGGATGTGTACGAGGGAAGTGTGCGAGGAATGTGTGTTGAGAAAGATGTGTTGCGAGGTTTGCGCATACTGTACCAGCCAGTCCATAGACGGAGTTTGTTGGAAGTAGAAGTGCGCAAAATAGATAATAATATGGATAATTGGAAAAAGAAAATACTTTTATATTTAACAATTTGTGATGAAGAAATGGAAGCAGAAGATACGGAGTTTATTAGTTCTATAATTTTGAGCAATACAAGAACACACAGGTTTTGGATACGTAACCATATTAAATATCATCGATTACATGGAGAATTCTTTACCTTTTTTCATACGGCTGATGATGAAATATTCGAAAATTCTTATCGAGTATCTAGAAGTAACTTTTATGAGTTACACAATTTGATTGAGAACATTATCAAGAAAGAAGACACTCACTACAGAGAATGCATCAGCACCAAGGAAAAATTGGCGGTATGTTTAAAGTAAGTAAAATAGTTTGAATCAATTTTGTCTTTATTAAACATATTAATTGAAAAGTAATCATAATCTGCAAAATAAGTAGACAACAAGTTCCTCTTTTTCATGGCAAATTAGGCTCTGTTCCTACTTTGTTTGAAGTATTTGGCGTTTGTAGGTCTGAATGTTGTGTTCCCGGAGATGCTGGTTGTACAGCTTCCAGTTGGAAAGATGAATCCATCTGGCCCACTGTTTTATTTGTATTTCTACCAGAGCTTGAAGAATAACCAAGTTGTTCAGGATCCAGCTGAGGCGGCAAATCCATCTGGCCTGCTATATTACTACCTACTGCTATACTGCTACCAGAGCTTGAAGAATAACCAATATTTTGATTATACCACGACAGCACGTAAGATTCTTCGGCTTCGCTAATCATATTAAAAAGTTTCCTTTTTAAAGGAACTTGCATGTAATCTGGTAATTTTTTAAATGTTTTCGCCATTGAAAGAAAAAAATGATCAGTATCATCGCAGTCCGTTGGTTTTAAAAGTTCTCTTAATTTTTGCCTTTCTTTTCGAAAATCTTCTTGATTTTTCATATGTTTTTGTATTAAAATTGATAATTCATCGCCTTTTTTCTTCTTTGATGATGACGGGGTGACCGAATCTGTTGAAATGCCTGAAGTTGAGGCTATTTCGTAAAGATTGTTGGGATTGTCAGCTTGATTTGGTGTATGTTCAGTGCTCTGCGAAGAGTCATCTTGGTTTAATGAATATTGAGTGCTTTGCGAAGAGTCATTTTCATTATTTGGTGACGAAATATCCTCTTTATAACTTGACTCTCTATCTCTGTTGGCCATGTACGGTAAAAGAAATTCCATCAATTTTTGGTATTTCCATTCACGTGTTTTGGTTGTAGCCTGTCCGCTTTTTTTAGATTTCTGCCTCTTTAGCGCGTCCCGATGGCTATCCCGTAGTTGTTTCCAACGATACTTAGCGCTTTTCACTGAAATAATAGAAAATTATGATTAGGAATATAACATTTTTATACCAAGCATGTTGTCTTACAGATCGCAAAAAATCAGTAACAGGTAAAGAGTACTTTTTTATTTGTTAATTATTTTTCTTACTATTATTATAAACATTCCTTTTTTTGCAGGTATTTATCCACGGGCTCGTCGTTCACACGATTGGCAGAAAATTTTAGGATTGGAGTAGCAAGTGTGTCGAGAATTGTGGCAGAAGTTTGTAATGCTCTTTGGCTTGTTTTACAACCTCTTGTTATTCCAAAACCTACCAAAGACGACTGGAAGCGAATAGCAAAGGATTTTCAAGAGTGTGGGTGTTTCCACCAAAGCTGTGCGATGATAATGTGCCTACGAGGATGTGTAGCGGAGCTGTGAAAATGCGCATTAATGTGTGGCGCGAGGATGCGTTGCGAAGCTGTGAAATGTGTCGACGGGGGTGCGGTGTAGTGGGAGCGGAGTAACGCGAACGCCTGCCTGCCGCTCACCGCGCTGCGCTCACGTCTCACTTTGCTGTCGTAAGCGCTTGTAGTCGTACGCATGTCGTACGGTTGCGTGGCATAATGGACGAAAAATTAATTGATGCCGTTCAAAAGTTTCCGTGTTTGTGGAACACTTCTTTGTCATTTTACAAATGTAATGAAACTAAGGACGCTGCGTGGGAGGAAATAGTCAAAGAAATACAATATAAAGATGGTAAGTAATAATCATGTATTAAAATCAGGTATATTAAAATACAAGTTACAATATTTGGGTATTTATTGTGTGCGATGAATTCGTGACGAAATACGAGTATCTTGCCATGACACTTTTCCTTGATTATTGAAATAAGAGCAGTATTTCTCTCTTACATCATAACTATCACTTGACACGACGACGGAAATGCTAGGAACCGATACAAGAGTACTTGTATTTGTGTTATCAATGCAATCCAAATAATTACTTTGTCTTTCAATTAAAAAATTATGCATTACACATGTGGCTTTTACGATTTTGTCAACCGTTTCCACTCTGCATTCAAAGTCTTTACGATACACATACCACTTTCGTGCCAATACACCGAATGTAGCTTCTACAATGCGACGTGCCCTCGAAAGTCTATAGTTAAATATACGTTTCTGTTGGTCTAACTGGTCCCGCGGATATGGGCGCATGAAATTTTCCATCAAAGGAAAAGCCTCATCTCCAATGAATACAAATGGTACTGGTTCACCTCCTTCATATAATGGTTCAGGTTCTGGAAGATTCAATCTTTTTTCTTTCAAATATTTTCCAAAAACACTATCATCAAATATTCCAGCATCACTAAATCTTCCCATGGATCCCACATCAACCATTATAATCTTTCTCCTAGCGTCAGCTAAGCACATAAGCACTATAGAAAATCTTTGTTTGTAATTAAAAAAAGAGGACCCAGTGTTTGCAGGACACATTATATAAACATGTTTACCGTCTAGAGCCCCCAAACAATTTTTAAACTGCCATAGCTCTTGAAAATCCTTTGCTATTCGCTTCCAGTCGTCTTTGGTAGGTTTTGGAATAACAAGAGGTTGTAAAACAAGCCAAAGAGCATTACAAACTTCTGCCACAATTCTCGACACACTTGCTACTCCAATCCTAAAATTTTCTGCCAATCGTGTGAACGACGAGCCCGTGGATAAATACCTGCAAAAAAAGGAATGTTTATAATAATAGTAAGAAAAATAATTAACAAATAAAAAAGTACTCTTTACCTGTTACTGATTTTTTGCGATCTGTAAGACAACATGCTTGGTATAAAAATGTTATATTCCTAATCATAATTTTCTATTATTTCAGTGAAAAGCGCTAAGTATCGTTGGAAACAACTACGGGATAGCCATCGGGACGCGCTAAAGAGGCAGAAATCTAAAAAAAGCGGACAGGCTACAACCAAAACACGTGAATGGAAATACCAAAAATTGATGGAATTTCTTTTACCGTACATGGCCAACAGAGATAGAGAGTCAAGTTATAAAGAGGATATTTCGTCACCAAATAATGAAAATGACTCTTCGCAAAGCACTCAATATTCATTAAACCAAGATGACTCTTCGCAGAGCACTCAATATTCATTAAACCAAGATGACTCTTCGCAGAGCACTGAACATACACCAAATCAAGCTGACAATCCCAACAATCTTTACGAAATAGCCTCAACTTCAGGCATTTCAACAGATTCGGTCACCCCGTCATCATCAAAGAAGAAAAAAGGCGATGAATTATCAATTTTAATACAAAAACATATGAAAAATCAAGAAGATTTTCGAAAAGAAAGGCAAGAATTAAGAGAACTTTTAAAACCAACGGACTGCGATGATACTGATCATTTTTTTCTTTCAATGGCGAAAACATTTAAAAAATTACCAGATTACATGCAAGTTCCTTTAAAAAGGAAACTTTTTAATATGATTAGCGAAGCCGAAGAATCTTACGTGCTGTCGTGGTATAATCAAAATATTGGTTATTCTTCAAGCTCTGGTAGCAGTATAGCAGTAGGTAGTAATATAGCAGGCCAGATGGATTTGCCGCCTCAGCTGGATCCTGAACAACTTGGTTATTCTTCAAGCTCTGGTAGAAATACAAATAAAACAGTGGGCCAGATGGATTCATCTTTCCAACTGGAAGCTGTACAACCAGCATCTCCGGGAACACAACATTCAGACCTACAAACGCCAAATACTTCAAACAAAGTAGGAACAGAGCCTAATTTGCCATGAAAAAGAGGAACTTGTTGTCTACTTATTTTGCAGATTATGATTACTTTTCAATTAATATGTTTAATAAAGACAAAATTGATTCAAACTATTTTACTTACTTTAAACATACCGCCAATTTTTCCTTGGTGCTGATGCATTCTCTGTAGTGAGTGTCTTCTTTCTTGATAATGTTCTCAATCAAATTGTGTAACTCATAAAAGTTACTTCTAGATACTCGATAAGAATTTTCGAATATTTCATCATCAGCCGTATGAAAAAAGGTAAAGAATTCTCCATGTAATCGATGATATTTAATATGGTTACGTATCCAAAACCTGTGTGTTCTTGTATTGCTCAAAATTATAGAACTAATAAACTCCGTATCTTCTGCTTCCATTTCTTCATCACAAATTGTTAAATATAAAAGTATTTTCTTTTTCCAATTATCCATATTATTATCTATTTTGCGCACTTCTACTTCCAACAAACTCCGTCTATGGACTGGCTGGTACAGTATGCGCAAACCTCGCAACACATCTTTCTCAACACACATTCCTCGCACACTTCCCTCGTACACATCCCTCGCACACATCCCTCGCACACATCCCGCGCTTGTTTTGTATGCGCAAAAATCTAGCTCCGCTGAGCCGTTTCCACCAGAGCTGTGCTGACCGAGGCAAGGTAAATGAAGCGATCCTATTGGTTCTTTACAAACACATCCCTCGCTATGCATCCTCGCACATCTCTGGTGGAAACGCAGCCTTACACGTGTCAAAAATTCAAAACAAAAGCATGTCAACAAAGAAAGCAACAGATGGCGTCAAATAAGCCGGTGCACGGATGTCATTCAGAACTAAAATCGTATGGACGCGCACAAGTGACTACGCGGCTGGCAGTACCGTTTTGTAAGGACCTAGGGAAGCAGGGAGTTACGGCAGAAATAGAAAGTACGTATAGTACTCGTAGAACGAGATAGAATGAGTAATTGTCGATATCGTGTTTGGTACTTTGTCTGTTTGTCTGTATGTCTGTACGTCTGTATGTCTGTACGTCTGTATGTCTGTTTGTCTGTATGTCTGTTTGTCTGTATGTCTGTTTGTCTGTATGTATGACCGGGCTAAACTCAAAAAGATCGTTCATTGTTAACGACACCCCCAAAACGACACCCCTGGGGTGTCGTTAACAAAAAGCATTTGTTGACGACACCACTAACAAATAGTGTTGTTACCCTGCTGTATGTTCGTACCTATACCAAAATAATAAATAAAATAAAAAGAACCTGTAAAGATATTTTTATTTAACTTGATCGAAGCTCAATAATCCTTATTATTTCAAACATTATCTGTCTTCTTTTTACGACAGGTACGTTGTTAAGTTCTTGACCAATCAATTCACCGAATTTACGATTTGCTTCTTGCAGGCTTGCTTCATTAGCCATTTCAGGAGTTTGTGTACTGACATTGTTGTCCTTTCCCCAATTATAATACTACTACTCCGCCATTGGTATTTATTAATCTGAATTCGGACATTGTTATCCTTTTCTTCGAAAGTTATTGAAAATGTTAGAAATGTCAATATATTGATTAACTTCACAAATGACACATAATTTATCTCTTGAACGTCATAAACGTTATCAGCCAGTGCATTAGAGAAAGAGATAAAAAGATACAATTGCATATGTTTATTAACCATTGAGAGTATACTAGCTCGATAAAAAATTCTTAAGCGATAAGTTATCCCAACATTACGGTGGTGTCGTCAACAAATGCTTATTGTTAACGACACCCCAGGGGTGTCGTTTTGGGGGTGTCGTTAACAATGAACGAAAAAGATGGATGGATTTAATCCAAATTTTTGGTGTCGTTTTCCGTGGTTCTAACCCAGGACCTCATGCTCAATAGCGCTTGCGACAAGAAATCTAAAAAGGCCGATTACACAAATACCGCCCATCAGAACTAGCGACGGAAAATGGGCCATATATAATGACCAAAAAGCGTTAAGGTTTGATCAACACTTAGAAGAAACTTTTCACCTACAGGGGAGGAGCTGTGAATCTTTATTTTTCTTACGCATTCTGTGACAGCGTGTAATCTAACGACGCATATTTAAATGTTGTCTTTGAATAAGCCATGCTATTATCTAGCGTTACACAATAAAAACTATGCCATTAAAGTAACTTGGGCAGAGAAACATACAGGGTGTAAACCACCTCATCACAAAGCCGTTAACCAAGCATTCTGTACATCAAACTAAGTAACTTTACGCAAAAATTATTGCTGGGAAACAACTTTTTTTTTGAGGTTATAAATCACGTTTTGTGGTAGAACTCAATGTAACGCACTTAAAACATTGTGCTGATGAATGGACTGAAAAGTACGGGGTTCGTGGAGGTGATAATAGTCAAAATCTAACAAAAAAAACTTGTATTAAAAAAAAATCTTGTCAAAAAGTTGTAACTTTGACCCCTCATATCTCCGTAACTAGAAGGTTCCCAGGTATGGTGTAGAACAAAAAAATGATCGCAATGACGGGGAGAACAAGTGCCTTTCGGCTTCGTGAAGAGGTGTTTTACACCCTTTAGAATGAATGTTAGTGATACATTACAATCGAACGTATTTGCAATTTCACGGTGACATTAGATGGTAATGTGCATTTTATTCATGAAAAAGAGGTATCGTTTAGTTCCGTTCTTCCAGGTCTTCCCGGTCTTCTTCTTGGTGTTTCCGGTCTATTTACCCGTCTTCCCGGTCTTTTTGCAGGTTCCAGGTCTTCCCGGTTTTCTTCCTGGTCTTCCCGGTCTTCTTACAGGTATTTCCGGTCTTCTTCCAGGTTTTTCCGGTCTTCTTCCAGGTCTTCCAGGTCTTTCTGGTCTTCTTCCAGGTCTTTCCGGTCTTCCCGGTCTTCTTCCAGGTCTGCCCGGTCTTCTTCCAGGTTTTCCCGGCCTTCTTCCAGAACATGCTGATTTCTTCACAATGTTTTCCTTAACCGCTTTGAGAGCAGTGGTGATGAAATAAATCACACAAAGTAATGCGCCTGTCTGGGTTCGAACCCACGACTTACTTTTCGTAAGTCGGGGCTGCACTATATACACTTTAGTATTAATTTTAAAATTCCATCCTTCCACGACATTGTTTGTTCGATGTAGCTCACCATATTGTATTATTAATGTCACTTCCAACACCGCCAGGAATGGTAAATAGTTGATGAAACGGCGTTGGACAAGTTTTAAACGTACCGTCCATAAAATATAACGGTCTTAAATATACTGTCTTACATGTTGCGAACAGAATATTATGATACGCATGTTACCATTTTTGTAGTCCGCCAGTAAAAATGAATTGAATTGATGTGGCACTTCCACTTCCTCTATATTTCTAGTGGAAGTTTTTTTCACACCGGCTTTTTCATTCCTTCTTTTGTAAATAGCAGATTTTTTATTACGATAGTCATATTTTATCGGAAAAAAGCGATTAGGTGTGTAGGACAAATATTACTTACAGTAGACAATGTAATTGAGCCAACACACTTTTCATTGACGTCGATGACTTCGTTATTATTAATAAGTGACCAGTACATTTCCTCACCAAAAAGGTTTCATTAAGTAAGTTCATTAAGACGTTGGTTGCCATGAGCATGAAAGTACTAGGAGTACATGACTCACGAGAGCTAACTAATATATCTTTTGAACCGACGATGGTACCTATCTACGATGTTGCTAGGTGGAACAAAAAAGTCTCATTAGTTACGTTAAAGTTAAATTTTTAAATAATGGAACTACTTGGAATAAAAATGTCCAGCTAGTTACATCGATGTAACTACAATGTAACTAGGTGGAACGGACGGCGCCCACGCCTTTTAGTGCTGCTCATATTTTTTCAATACAGACTTCCGAGCGTTTCTACGCACCCGCCTGTTAACCAAATAAAGCGTTGATACGATTAGAGTATGCTCGGACCGAGTGGACTCTGATGGGCGTTTTTCAAAAAAAATGAGCACCCAAGAAATGTGTTGTCCACCAAATTTGACAATAAATTTCTGAGCAACCTTAACACATTTCTTTAGTTATAGTTATTTTTCTACTACAGAAATGATTAAGAATTATATTTAAATATAATAAGTTACTAAAACATATTGTAAAAATTAAAATATTGGCAAAAATGTAATACAAAAAACCAAAATTTAATATGTCCACCTAACAGCTTGTTAACTTTGAAGTTCATTAAAATACTGCCAAATTAAATTTATTTAATGAAGTTGTTTGCAATCGAAGCGTTATTGTTAGTATTTTAATAACAAGTTTAATATAATACTATAAAAAGGAATTTGAATAAACAATACTAGTTTAAAGTTTGTCCTTAAAAACGGAAGTGGCGGAATTTCCGCCTAAGTAACGCCAAAAACTAGGATTACAAAACAAAAAAATACTACCATTCTCTGGCATTTTTTTAGTGATGACAACATTAGTTCCATTCAGAATACCCCGTCCTCTTCTTCCCGCTTGTTTTTGACGCATTCCGTTACGTTGTGTTGTGTGGTAGCATGGTGCTAAAAAATGATCCACTAAGAACGGCTTTTTTACTGGTAAGTAATCAGTTTATTAATATGTACTTATTCTTTAGTTGTTTTTTAATTATTCGTGAATAATTTGTATAACACAAAATAGGAATATTTATGATGTTTCATATAAAATCATTGCCAACAACAGTTTGAGGTTATGATTCGTACCATCCATTAAGTAACGTTACGTATTAGCGGACCGAATACGTTACTTAATGGAATTATAAGGACGTGTGTATAATAGTTTTTTTTACTAGCTACGGCCCGCGGTTTCGCTCGTGTGAAAATTTAGGTGTCAAAAAGAGAACAATACTTACAGATATACCTATATTGTAAATTTTAGAATTTTCGATTGGTTCATTCTGATATCTGATTACGTGGATTGCGAAAGTATTATACGGGTTTTGCATTTTAGAGCCGGCGGGGAGCGGACGCGCGTTTTGTGATCTATCTGTGCATGGGGATTTGTTTAAATCAAGTTATATTAAAATACGGTGTACGTGTTTCATTTTTTCTACAAAAGTTTATTTTTACCATGTTTTGAGTGAATGTGCGAAGCTAGGACTATTTTTTTTCTTAAAAATCAGAAATCTATTGCTAGGAAGTGCAATAAATTTCTGGTTTTTTTTTTTTTTTAAAAATACATGTGTAATTGTTTATTTTTTATTATATTGTTATCCTAATTATTCATTAAAAATAGTATATTTCCAGAGTAATAGGTTTTTTTTTTGTTTCAGATAAATATTTTCAATTAACATACAATGCCTCTCACGGGAGCAGAACGTGCAAAGCGGTTTAGAGAGAAACTGAAGCAAGATCCCGAAAAATATGATGCGTACAAGAAAAAGCAAGTTGACAGAGTAAAAAAATGCCAGAAAAAAATTGTCGATCTCAATGACGAAGAAAAGGAGAAGAAAAGAAGACAATGGAGAAACCAAAAAGCAGCCCAAAAAAAGAAAAAGAGCGCACAAAAGCCAAAGACAGAGGAGAAAAAAGAAACCAAAGAAATAAAAACTAGCAAACATATAAAGAAGAAACTAAAATGTGCAAATATTTCACTAATAAAGTCTGAAAAACGCGAAGAACGTCTGAAATTGATAGTAGGACGATTACGGAAAAGATTACAAAGAACCAAATCAGCTTTAGAAACCAAAGAAAGAGATCTCAAAATACTAGAAATTAAAGTTCAAGACATAAAAGAAGATAGGGATAAGTTAGAAAAGTCAATTCAAGAAACGTATAAAAACAATTGTAAGACTCAAGAAAGCAAAAGATTATTAAAGAAGATTGTGCAAAATTACGCACAGAAAAGTAACATAAAATATCCTACTCATAAAATATTGGGGCTCAAAAAAAGGATTCGATTTACCTATAAACCACGAAAGGTCAACACAAAAGTGAGAGAAGAAATTCAAACCTTTTATCTTCGGGACGATGTGACTAGGTGCACTGCAGGGAAAAGAGAGTGCAGAACAAAAGAAAAAACGAAAATGCAAATAAGGTACATGGTTGACACATTGTATCATCTTTACCAAACTTACAGAAGAGATGGTGGCAGACATAGTTTCTCAACGTTTTACAGATGTAAACCATTTTACGTTTTATCTCCAACTATCGGCGCCAGAGATACTTGTATGTGCATTAAGCACAGCAACATAGATTTCATCTTACAAGCTTTGAAATCGAATAAAATTGTTTCCTATAAAAATATTGAGGAGATGGTTCATGTATTTTCTTGTGATACAAAATCATTTAATTGTATGTATGGAAAGTGCATTAATTGTAAAACTCCACACATTGAATATAACAAAGAAAGGTCAAGCGAAGAAACCAAATGGTGGAAATGGGAAAGAGTAGATCACAAATATGAGAAAGAGGGCCGAAAAATAACTACAAAGAAAACTATAAGGGGGGAGCAGAATGGGACCGTCGGTAATTTAGTTACTGAATTGGAAACTGCGTTAGTAACATTCAAAGTACACTATTTTAATTGGAAGGAACAACAGAGACAGTACCGTAAGTGTGTTAATAATTTGAAGGAAGACGAGATAATGATATTGTGTGATTTTTCTGAAAATTTCGACTGTAAATATTCAAACGAGATACAGTCGATGCACTTCGGTGCTTCAAAAGCCTCTATAACAATACACACTGGAATTATTATTTTTAAACAAAAATGTCAAACATTTGCTACAGTTTCCGACAGTAACAACCACGAGCCTGACGCTATTTGGGCACATTTATTACCTATCATTAAATGCGCCAAAGAAAACCACCCTGTTAATGTCATCCATTTTTTTTCCGATGGTCCCACCAGCCAGTACCGACAAAAAAAGAATTTTTATTTATTAAACTTATTTGTAGACAAACTAAAATTGAAATACTCCACATGGTCTTTTTCCGAAAGCGGCCATGGAAAAAGTATTGCTGACGGTGTTGGTGGGTCGGTTAAGAGACAGCTTGACACTAGAGTACGTTATGGGACAGACGTGACTAATGCGACAGATGCCTACAATGTTTTGAATGGGTATATGAAATCTGTAAAATGTTTTTATATCAACGAAAAAGACATTGAAAACATTCATAAGCTTATTCCACTGAATTTAATAGCCGTCCCTGGGACAATGAAATTGCACCAAGTAATATCGAAACAAAAATATAAGATTAATTACAGGCTACTTAGTTGCTTTTGTGATGATAAAGGAGGGTTATGCAATTGCTATTGTCCGGAAACCCATTTGCTAGTGCCAGTTGGAGCTAATCGTGATGATAAGTCTATAGTAATGACTGAGAACATCAGGGAAGTTAAAACTTCAGGCAATCACATTTTCCATGAGAACATCATGGATAATACAGTACAAGTTGACAATGCTGTTATGGCCAGCAGCTCACTGAATATCCTCGGCGATGATTCACTTCATGCTCTCCATGAAAACATTACGGGTAATGCCGTTAAAATTGACAATGCAGTTATGGCCAGCAGCACAGAAAATATCGTCGGCGATGATTCTTTACTTCCCTTGATTACTGCCAGCGGGTGTGATGATTTAATCCCTCCAAATTCGTGGTTAAGTGACATCAACTTTATAATCGATGATAGAATACTTTTAGAGCAATCTTATAATATTGAGTCACAATCAATTGTAGCAGCAGAAAATGCAACTATGGTGGAAACCAAAAAAGAGGATTTCCATAGTTCTATTCCCGGTCCCAGAGTAGCAGCAGATGTACCTGTAATTGACCTTACATGTACACAAAAAATGGTTTTGCAGAATGCTCAACAGTTTCCAGGTCTTAGAAAAAGAGTCGACATATTGTTGCCTGGACATTCTGGACGGCCAATCAAGAAAAGCAGAGAGAAAATAAGCGAGAAAGAAAATAAACGCAAAATGAAAGTATTATTACCAACTACGAAGAGAAACATTCATTGCTATGTCTGCCACCTTTGTAAAAGCGATTCTTTATGTCTAAAAGACATGATTAAATGTATGGTGTGCAAAAATTGGATTTGTATAATATGTAGTGGCACTGATTTTTTTGATTATATTTGCCCAATATGCCTTAACTCTGATTAGTGATTTTAAAACTACCTAAGTGTGTTACGAGTAGGTAGATGATATAGGATTTTCATAAAGCTATCCAGTTTGAAAGTAAATGAAAAACCAAGACTGACTAAGATTAGTAATTATTATTATGTACATTGTACACGTAGCCTAATTTTTCCTATTAGTAACTTTGTGTTCCACCTAAGTAACTGTCCTATTAAAATGTGATTTAAATTTTAAGATTTCTTTAATTGTATTAGCTTAGAGCTCTAAATAACAATTACAATATTGTTTTAATTCTCCAAATTTCATTTTGTGTTACCTTAAAACTTTGTAAACTTACTGTTGTGTTAGTTATAAGATATTTTGTATGGTGTTACCGGCACAAAAGTGACGTAATGGATGTTTTTCCGAAAATTACTCGCCAATTTATGATTAATCTTTAGTTCTTTGTTCTGTTTTTTAAATATTAATATGTTATAAGTTGAATTAAACAAGTTAATAATTATAAACTAATCGTTTTATTTGTGTAAATGCCAAGTTAAAAAGTTACTTAATGGAACGAATTGTGGATAACTTATGAAAGCAGAATGATATTTTGTGTTTATTTTCATGTATTTTATATAAATTTTATTAAACTTAGTTAATTTATTTAATTATAAATAGGTTTACCATCAATTACATGTAGATTTCCGTTCATTAGAAATGAGGTTTCCACATAAGTAACGGGCCATTTTTTTTGAAAAACGCCCTGATACCTAATAATATGACATTATATTATGCCGAGCGCACCCGGATGGGTTGCCATCTATATTACTATACTCTGTGGGTTGCCACATTACCGATGATGCAAATCCCAATAGGTATACAATTCCACTCGGTTTGAGCCTACTCTGAACGTGTCAAGGCAGCTTGAATATTTCAGCAAGATGTTGAAAACTGACACAGGCGTTACAGAACGAATTTAAAACTGTCATTAAAAAAAATAGGTTTTGAACTTTTGACATTGACGTACAAATATAACCTAAAATAAATTGCATTTTTGCTAACATAAAACAATATTTCTATTCGATTTGGTTACAAAAACAGAGTTTAAACATCATGACTGCAGCTAAAAGAGTACAGGTAAGATTCTATCAACATCTTTTAAGTCAACGTTTGCTATTTATCCTGTGTCAAACAACAATTTCTGAAAATAACATAACCTAACAAAAACAATATTATTTTCAGCAATGGGCCACTTTTGCTCGTACTTGGCACGTATTTGACTGCAAGTGGCAAGACCCTTATGAATCTGCCAACGTTATTAAGAAATATCTGATGGGTTTGCATAAGCCTATCTATCATCCTATGAACGACTGTGGAGATGTAGTAGTCTGCATCAATAGCCGGGATATAGCGTTGAGAGGTGACGAGTGGCGTAAAAGGGCCTATTTTCACCATACTGGGTACCCTGGAGGAGCTTCATGGACATTAGCATGGGAACTTCACAATAAAGACCCAACTATGGTAAGCAAAAACTTGATCATTCACACCATGAAGTGTAGTAGGAAACTTAGCACAATCTAATGTCATTGCAGTACCATTTGTTATGTCTCCTATATAGAAATAGACAACACAATATTAGTAAACAATAATTCCTGAGGGTTAACACAAAGTGATACCCAAACAACACAAAGCATACACAATTGGTCATAAAAACAAAATATTTTAAAAGGGTAAGTAGTTTAAAAGGGCTATAGAATGTCTTGCCCCGTCATGGCTTGCCTTTTCCTTTGTGAATGGGGATGAATCCGCCCCCAAGACGACTCACTGATAGAATCATTTCTTTATCCATAAATAGTTCAACAAAAGTGCCTTTGAATTTCTTAACAAAAATATAGAAACATAATGTCTTTTGTCTTCCTGTTTAAACCTCTGTTCCTCCAGATCTTCTCTAAATGTTTTGATTGCAGATTTGGCAATCTGAGCACTTGTTACTACAATTTCGCAGGGCTTATCACTGGTTATCATTTAGCCAAAGTAAACAAACTCATATATGATATCTAGGTCTGACAACTCTCCGGTTTTCTGTAAGGTTCTTACCCTATCCATGAATATCAATTTGTTTAAGAACAGTTGATATGGAGTCCATATTCTTTGCCTTTGTACCTTGTTTCTCTGCAGAAGCTCGGATAGTTCATTCTCATTAGTGTCAGTAATGGTGGTGTCATCTGCAAAAGTGAGGATTTATTAATTAGGTGTCCACCGATCTTTAAGCCTCTGTTCCAGTCTTCTAGCACTCAATGCATTATATGCTCGCCCATTAGGTTGAATAGTTGTGGTGAAAGAATGCATCCCTGTCTGACTCCACATATGTCACAATATGTTAATCAATCCTGTTGAAAGCTTATGTAGGATTGCGAAAAATGTTTGGACACGCCCAGTATGTACTCAGGATTACACTGCACTTAATCTCTCTAAGTAATAAAAATGGTACAACTTTTTTAACTATACCATCATGATTAAAGTTGATGTGTATAAATGGCAAGGGCATATAAATACACAAATAGGATTGTAAATAAAATGTTTCTTTTCTTGTCTTACTCTGATTTCCTTTACAGATCATCAAGAAAGCAGTTTATAGAGCAATGAAAGGCAATCTCCAAAGACGTCACACTATGGAGCGACTCTTCATATATCCTGGTGAAAAAGTGCCTGAAGATGTTCTGCAAAATGTGACCAATCAGATCCGTCAGCTACGTCTTGTACCAACCAGGCTTGATCAAATACCTGAAGAGGTAACCAAGACCTATCCCAAAGTTATGGAATACCCTGAAGACTATGTGCTGAAATAAATATGTTTAGATTTTATGTAAATATTAAGTAGCTAAGATTAGATTGTTAATAAATAAATGAGGATTGATGAGTTACCTGTTTCTTTTAAACATTTGTCATATCATCACACCTGCATTTACCGGAGAATTAAGTAGAAATGTATAGTATTGTTACAGCGGACCTACTAGAACATTCGAGAAAGCAAGTGATTACAGTGTGTGTACGTTAGAAGTTCGAGAGCATTCTATTATTATTAGTTTTAAAGTTTAGTAGGTACAAACTCGCGACCTCTTTATGAAAAGACATTAGAATTTCGACCGTACGCCTAGGGCATACGGTTCATATTTGTTTGTTTTGTACAAGCAGCTAGTAATAATAATTACCTAGCTACTTACCTACTGTTTTTTATGACCGTTGTTAAATCGGTAGTAATTAATTTATCTCATACCCAGCTCGTAACAGTATGTTAACATTTCGCCTGGGGAGAGTAGTGCAGGGTGCAGTACTAGGCCTGCATGTACCCTGGTTCTGTGTGCAGGTGAGAATGACATATATATGAGTAAACGCGGAAAAACAAATCATTGAACGTGTTATTGTCGTGCATTATGTCTGTTGGTCGACTTACGGCTTGGCCAAGAGCGGCGGCGGCGGCGGCGGTGAGTGATGAAAACAAATGGTCGTCAACATAAGAAGTATACCACAGTACGCGTTGCCGGTAGCTGTGCTGAGCTGGACCGTTACGTACGTTTTTGTTTTTCACGGCCATACACGCTGAAGCGGATTAGCTATGCCCGCCGTGATCGGACTTCAAAACCCACTTAATCACACAGTGGGTAGATAATAATCTCCCAATAATCGGCTAAGTTATCTATAAAAATAAGTATAATATTTTGGTTTTCCCAGTAATTAATTTTTATATTACTAATTAGGTATTATTAATTATCTTATCAAACACTTCGACTAAATCAGTGGTATTTCCTTTTTTTTAATGGTAAACAAGTTGTAGATTTAATCCTGTTCAAGAGCTTGAATGAATAGTCTTGGAAGAGGATGGTGAGTGCTCCTCCGCGTGATGGGTATCGTTATCTCAAGAAGTCTCTCTTATACCAACCCTATATCATCAGCTCTGATCATTCAGATCTTTTATAATTCCTACTCTGTCATTAGTCATCAACAGTTTATACGAGTAACGGATTAGTAACCAGCAAATCGGTTTGTTCCTCTCAGTTACTCGATAACGTACCTACTCGGTATCGTGCCTTTTAAAAACTAAGCAATGTAAACTTAAAGGATTAGGAAACTGTGATGTAAAAGACCAGTATTGTTTGGTATTCCCTTGTTTTATTTTGGTCCTCATAAATTTCAAAATCATAGTGGTGTAAAAAAAGATTTATTTGTGAGATTGTGAACAGAGAAAACAAAGATTGTGTCGCTTAACCAAAATTACAACCGACGAGAGTTCTTAACTTAACGCAACATGTCGTTGTCGTAGATCTTGCCGGGGTACCTAGGGAAGCCGTCGGCGACTGGTGCTACATCTACGACCTTCACTGCGGAACCCTCTTCAGCAACATCAGCGGCAGGGCTTGGGACATCTTCGGCATTGTCAACGAAGTGAACAGCCTCAGGAAGGATCTCCTCTGCGTTAACTTCCTCGTCGGCGAAATCTACGAAGTTGACGGCATCAGCAGGAATTTCCTCAGCAGCGGGGGCGGCGATTTCCTCTTCGGCGACTTCGCTGTTTTCAACGTTCTCGGCGACATCAACAAAGTTGACAGCGTCAGCGGGAATTTCCTCAGCAGCGGGAGCGGCGACTTCCTCTTCAGCGTTATCAACAAAGTTGACGGCGTCAGCGGGAATTTCCTCAGCAGTGGGGGCGGCGATTTCCTCTTCGGCGACTTCGCTGTATTCAATGTTCTCGGCGACATCAACAAAGTTGACGGCATCAGCGGGAATTTCCTCAGCAGCGGGAGCGGCGACTTCCTCCTCAGCGTTCTCAGCGACATCTACGAAGTTAACAGCATCAGCGAGAATCTCTTCTTCAGCAGGGGCAACGAGCTCCTCAGCAGCTACATCTTGGTCTTGTTCGTATACAACGTATTCCACAACGTGAACATCCCCTTCTTGCTGCATACCCTCAAAAACCGCTGCGGCGTCAGAAGGTACCTCCTGTTCCTCTGCTAGCCTGAGGGCCTCAATGATCTCCTGGGGGACGAAGAGAGGCTTGAGGGCGATGGGCTCGATCATAGGCACGTACGGCGTGTCTTCGAATTCGGGCAGGGGAGCCTCGGGCATGGTGATAGGCTGGGCCAATGGGGTGGCCATGGCCACGGTGGCGAGTGCGAGTACGATGAAGAGCTTCATATTTGCTGAAAACAAAAAATTAACATTTAAAATCATATCGGTAGTATAATCAATTACTTGTGAGTTTTCGTTTCTAGATTGTGAAACGGAATGTATGTTAGTTATTGAATCTAAAAAATCTTATCTGTTGTCAAACAGGGCCAAGTGTTTTATGATTAATTGAATTTGATAGCCAGATCAAGGTGACTTAGATTTTGAAACCACTAAAATTAAAATACAATATGATGATATGATTTTTTTTTATCTAACTACGGCAACAATAAAACAAGTTATTAAAAAGAAGACAAATATTTTGAAAAGTACACAGCAGAATAACAGCGTTTGCATAAACATTACATCTAGTGCTGATTGAATATTCTTGGGGAAACAAAGTTAACAGGCATTTTCTTAACGAAGAAGCGAAAAGTTAAAAACAAAGCTTAAGTAAATAAATAATTAACAATATGCTGGAATCGAAAACTCACCTGTTCGTTTTATTGTTCAACAAATAAACTGTCGTTAATTACATTTGCTTTATTATATATACTTACGCTTATCCTTATCTTAAGATAAGCCTATCGACTGATCTGATTTGTCCACGTAGGTACTTTGATTTTTTAAATTAATGCCTTATTGTTACCTAAATAGTGACTAAATCGGGCAGCAAGCATTAGTCAGACAGTTGATTATCTTTACCAAACAATATACGTATCGTACCATCATCTTTGGAGGATTTTCCTTAAAGGATGTCTCTAATTTAATTTTACAAGACTGCCCAGCAAGAATTTGTTTGGTAGGTAAGTATACTAGGTGCACCTGTATGGGCCAATGGGGCCACCATAGGAGCGGTGCGACGTAAATTACTTCAAAGTCAGCGTTTGGCTTTGATATTCTTTTGCAAAGCGTGGGTATAGGACGGTTAGTACTGAAGCCTTACCTAAGGATACTCTCTCTTACTGAGGAGAAGAGGGTTATGTCGGACTCCTACCTTAAAACACCCACCGTAACACCGTTCCTTCAACAACCATAACTGAGGGCTCGAGACTCGAGAGATACCAATACATTTGCGCAGACATTCACACTCCTGACTGGGTATCAGCCCGCCCCGTCATCTCCCGGATTAGACTTCATCACCAAGCGCTGATTCTACAACGGCAACGAAAAACAGTACTCGGCGCTTGAGATTCGAGTCGATGTGCCATCAGCATATGACACGTTTATTATTAAATATAAAATATTGTTTCAAGTAAAATAACTTAGGTACTTTCTACTCAATTTATGTCCGCTTATACAGGTACGCAAATAGTTAAATCATTTAAGTAGACACTTGTTCTAACTCCAAGTTAATTACTAAGACATTAATAAGTAGATGGCTTGTCAGAAGAAAGGGCTTCCTCAGGGTAGAATGTTGGGACGTAGGTATCCCATCCTATAACTCTGCAACTCGGATCAGCCTTTCGCGAGAATAAATATTTTTTTCTTTCTTTCTTCCATTTAAGTCGATCAATTGTCTGTCCAGTTGCACCCCTGTGGACGGTGAACGGCGCGTTCGTGTATCACGCGCGCCTCTAAGAGATGCCAGCAGAAAGAGAGGGGCGATAGGGCCGATGCCTGCCGGGGCTGCGGGACTGTTCGAAAGAGATACCGTGGCCCCGGAACATTAAGGGCGAGGAAGAACGATGGATGGATTTTGGTCAGTAAAATTCTGACACTCCACTCACGCTCCGCCCAGATTGGGGGTCATTTGATGATTTCCAATGCGAAAATAAAAACGCGTGAAAAAAAAACAAACAAACTACTGTCTGTTTTCATAACAACTCTTCACCAAACCTGACAAGCGTGATGATTGAGAGGATCATTCATACAAGTTATTCAGTAATAATAGCTTCCCAGAGAAAGTTTTGGTAAAGGCTGATATGGGATATTTTACGTAATTTCCTGTCCTAGTATGAATCTCATTCACAAATTATAAGACGTGTTTTTGATTGATAACACCAATCAGCTAATCCATTACTGATTTATCATTACTTTTGTCTTAAAGATTATATGCTTACAATAATAAAATCACTCCCTAAGTAGGTACTTAGATTAGGGGTTTCAGTATCTGCAATAATTAGTTAGTGCCCATGTAAAACGAAAATATACTTCCAACTGATTATCATCAATCTATTAATAAACGTTAATAGAATTGAGGAGGATAAAAACAAATGAGTTAATTGGAGAATCCAAAACTATCTTCATCGATTATTGCATAACCAGCGTTATCCATTGCTGGTTGTTTCCACGAATTTACATTAACCTACTCGTGTCATTGTTGTTCATGTTTTCTGTGATCTTTTGTATAATATGTAAAGTCGGGTAAATTCATTGGCAAATGGACATTGTTTTTCATTTTGACATAAAAAATATTTCCTTGACGGTAGAAAGGTACCTGTAACCTACCTTTTCACTTTTGCCCGACCCGGGAATCGAACCCGTTTTGCGACCATGAGACAAATGAGGCAGTCGGGGCTTTTCAGCGTTGAGCTTACATTGTCACAATACCTACGTAAGACAGTAAAGTAAAGAGTTAACCACTTTTATACCCACTTATTGGCCGGTTCATTCTTACCTCCGTGTAGGTATTTTTTTCTGTTGCAGGTCATTCGGTCCCTGCAGTCAATTTAATTGGCTAGCGAAGTCGCGATACTTCGCAGATGTGATGCGTCGATGTCTGAACACAATAAATAAGTAATCTTTATTTTGGTATAAACTAATAGGTACATTTGAGTAGATACTTATAATATCAACTTAAAATTGAGTTATTTTTTGTGTTATTTTCACACTATTTGATGAATATCGAAATGTCACCGTAAAATTGTCAAACACGTTATATTACAACATAACGTGTTTACAACACACAAAGCGTGTTTGAAACTATAGCGATATTGTAAACTCTCGAATTATTGTCAACTGAACATACGATAGAAGTATCTCTGCCCCCATAATCGGGACTTGGGGCACCCCGCCGTTAGGTTAGTTAGGTTCCTTTAAATTTAAACCCTGCACTCGGAAATACCCAGCGAAGCGGGGCTCCGTTGACTACGCTTTTTAGGGGAATATAAAGTGTTTCAAGGTTAGGTTACATTAATCGATATTTCTCAGCAGGGCTAGCATGGGCAGGGGATAAAACTTTTCTCCACCGGTTATATCCACTGACTTGTCCCTTGTCAGTGGAAATAACCGGTGGAGAAAAGTTTTATCCCCTGCCCATGTTAGCCCTGCTGGAATGGCACAGTATCTTTTCATGAGAGTGGTACCACTAGGCAAGGGGACCCCTCCTTCCCTCCAGACCGCGTGAGTTGACCACCATCGCATGCATATCACAAAAAATAATGTGTTTTATTGAAAGCAGTTTGTTCATTTGACAATAATTCAAGAGTTTACAATATCTCTAGAGAGATTACAATATAACGTGTTTGACAATTTTACGGTGACAGATATATAAACACGATATAACAAACAATAAAGTCTCTAAACTTAATGCAGCAACGGTCGTTGACCCCAAAAAATAATATTTTTTCTCGTCTGCGAAGATTCACTATCTAGTTTTATAATAATAATAATAATAATAATTCATTTATTCTCAGGTAAAAAACACCCATTGCCAAATAATTATAAAGCCAACTTACAACACAATAAAATAATAACAAAACTCAATCAAACTAGAAATAAATTAAATCAAAAACATATTAAATCCCATAAATCATTTAAAATCCAGAATCTAAGTCAATAAATAAACATTAAATTAAATTAAACTAAATTAAATTAAAATTAAATTAGGGGACCTGCGGAGCATGCAACGTTCATACAAACGCAACACCAAAACAATTCATAAATCAAACACATCCTTAAAGTACTTAGTGTGTATTTATTTCGATCGGGTTACAGAATATCTACGTTCCCAAACATATACCTTGAATGGACACCGACTTAAACAAGAGTCTGGACAAACTAAGTTTTCTATAGAAATTTTAAATTCCTCATATCTCGTCTTTATATCATTCTTCCTTCAAAATATCTATCTGGGAACACAGACACTCCGCAATCCAATCGAAACACGTACTGAATTTGTTTGTCCTACATACTATTTCGGTACCACGCCCGCACGAAAAACGCATGCTCGTACCACGTACAGACATAAAGCTAAAAATCACCGGGCGGACCCGCACGAACAGTTTAGTGTTTCAAATTGTTACCTACAGCTACCTACTTAGATAATTAAGAAAGATATGAAATAGATAATCAACGATAGCTATTTTCCTTCTTAATTTTATTGGGGTTTTTGACTCATCATAAAGGAAAAACTAAGCCGCATATCGATGGCAGATACTGGTATAGACAAAATGTTGTTTTTCATTGATCGAAGTTTTACGAACAACCACGGAATAATGTTGACGTAAATTCCAACGATTTCACGTTTCGCACAAATTATTTGCTTTGTTTAAATACTTAAGTGATAGTTTAAGATAGTTATATCATTAATTTATATAATTAATTTACAATTGAAAATAAGTTCAATTTAGGTACGTCTCGCGATTGTGAGGCAAGGGTGAAACAGAGAATGGCAGACATCCTGAAAAATATTGCCAAAGCAAGTGTAGTGTAAAATTCATGTAACTATGTTTAAAACGTGTTTTGTATATCATACCGTAATTTTAATGAATAACGCATCACCATTTGCCTAACCATTTCTCTGTTTATTTTCCCTTAGGGTTTATAACTTCCTTTAACGCTTAAGGGACCGGGCGGAGCGTGTTTTTCATACAAACGTATTACCAAAATAATATGAAAATTAAACATATTCTTACGGTAGTGTGTATATATTTCGATTGTATTATAGAATGTATGTTCCCAAATAAATATTTTGAAAGGACAATGATTTATAGACGGAATTGAGGAATTTAAAATTTCTATAGAAAAAATATTTTTCTCATAACTCTTGTTTAAATCGGTGTAGGTACATTTAAAATATGTTACAAAACTTAAGAAGACGGGTATTTTTAGCGAATTTACCTTTAATTTAATCCCGACGTTCGACGTTCTTAAGTTTTGTAATGTGTTCCTGATCGTGAAAGTTTAAAAAAGACAATTCAAAATATGTGTTTGGGAACCTATATATTCTGTAATCCAATCAAAATAAAAACACACTACCTTAAGAATATGTTTGATTTACAAATTATTTTGGTATTACGTTTGTATGAAATTTGCATGTTCCGCAGGCCTCTTAATACCAGTATTTTACACGGAACGACTGCCTATCTGACCCAGTTGCTACATACACACCATCACGCTTGTAGTCCCCGGAGGGTTAGGCAGTGACGCACCTGATAGTACACCCACATTTCACCAGTTATGTTTCAGTAGGGTAAACTGGGTACGGTTGAAACAATTTAGCTTTTATCGTTTATAATTTTGTTATTTATAAACCGAGTGACGATTATGATACATCAAATTCAAAAGTGAAGTTTTGGCTACGATATGGTTGTATTATTATAGTTCCCGGGTTATTATTTTTAGAAATATATGAAATTTAAAAAAAAAACGGATTTGTTGCAACCGTCCCCATGCCAGGGGCGGTTGAAACAGCGATTGGGGTCAGTTGAAACACATACAAATAATACAATAAATACTAAGGAAGCATGTATTATTTATCATTGAAACTAATTAAGGCACCACATAACAACATTAATCAGTCTTCAAGGTTTCATCAGGCTTTAACGAGTAGTAAACAATTAAAGAATTACACATTTACACATTTTGAATAAACGAAATAAAAACTTTTTTTTTAATCAAATAAACATTCCAAATAAACTAAAGAAAACACTTCTTAAATCAAATAAACATAAATAAGAAAGAAATAACAAAGAAAACAGAGCTTAGAGATTAATCAGAGTATTCAGATTCGCAATTGTGGCAAACGTAGCTAAGACCACTACTTTACGTAGTGAATCTCCAGCTTTTACCTCCTCATATGCATTACTATAGCTCGACAAGTTAATTTCTCCTCTTGAAGTCTTCCTCACTCGAACTCTCGGTATCTACAAAAAATAAAAAAATTGTTTCAACCGTACCCACAAAAAATGTTTCAACCGTCCCCAACACCACTTTTGGTAGAATATACTTTATAGTTACGACAGTAATAATAACACAGTAAAAATAGTCACTATCCCTTACTCTACAAGCTTCATAATAATCACAAACACACACTCAATACATTCACTTACAGAGAACAGATAATATAAGCGTTAATGTCAGAAGAAAAATACTTACTTTTGGGTAATAAAAAACAATATGGCGTCCTGCACACAACAACAACGCGCGGGGAGCGGCGCGCTACTATATTCGCGTTCGGAACTGCCGTCCGCTTTGTTTTCCCTTTGCCGCCCTCACTCCCCGCGTAACCGTTTACGAGATATTTGCTCTGTTTCAACCGTCCTTTGTTTCAACCGTACCCAGTCTACCCTACTTCTAATGTAATAAGGGACGAGCTATTACCATCAACCGAGCACATATCCGGACTCCGTGGCTGAGAAGTTGCTGATGGAACAAACCCATTGCAATATAACACTTTTTATAAATTCGTCACTCCAACACGATTCCATTCCCATCCCATTGTCATTTTGCTTAAAGTTCGTGATCTGCCAAATTCACAATGATCGATCATTGGCCGGTCAATGGTCTCGTAATAAAATTGTGTTATAATGACATTGTTGTATTGTCATTATTATAAAACCAAATGGTTTTCGAAATCTACTACTATATGCGAACATTTATTCATGCCAGATTTCATGAAATATATTTTATTACTGCACGAGATTACCATTCTATGACATTTCTTTCAATGGAGTGCCAGTAGTTGACCATTGAAAAGTCATAATGACGCCATTATATTAGTTGATTACCAAACTCGTAAAAATCTGACAGAACTTGACCATTATATGAAATCAATGATCGACTACTCTGACACTACCTATTGTAATAGCAGACTTGAGGCCCTGGGAATCGAACCGAGTACCTCGGTCTTAGCAATTGCGCCTGCGTCCATTAAACCAACGAGTTAGATCAGTTACTGAGATACACAATAGTTCGGGCTTCTGACTCCTGTAACGGCTATGAATGAAAAACCAAGGAATGAAACGACCATTGAAATGGAAACCAACATTATATACTTTATTCATAATTATTCATCTCTTCCATTACACCAAATTACCACTAAAATATATTTGGCAATATAAAAAATAAGGAATACATTAGACTCGAATTTTCTTTCAATCATACTACCTAATATTCATATCTAATGTAAATATTGTGTTACGGTCAGAGTAATGAATTCGGACGAAATGAAAATTACGATTGTAAAACTACAACATAGCTATAACGTAATAATAATACCGACAAACATCGATATTACATAACAAAATATTTTTGAAAAATTCTAATCGTACTACCAACTAATATTATCAAATCTCAAATTTAATACTTTGACTGTAACATAGGCATAACCATTCTTTTGGAATACAATTCTAATATGCAATATCTAGTATACTTACATTTAAGATAAAAAACAAATGACTATACAACCTTATTTTTTGTTTATACTAAACCCGAAAAGGGGTCATTGTACTCATCATTTTGAACAACTTTTTCTATGGGACGAACCTTGAAATCGCGAAAAAAAAATCAGCTGTTCCCTACATTTTGACGAGTTATGCGAACATAAATGTAGGGAACAGCTGATTTTTTTTTCGCGATTTCAGGGTTCGTCCCATAGAAAAAGTTGTTCAAAATGATGAGTACAATGACCCCTTTTCGGGTTTAGTATAAACAAAAAATAACCCTGTATAAAAATATACAAGGATGATATAACAAATTCTTAAGAATTATACGGCTCGTACACATAAACAAGATATGACGTCGCATCGTGCTACGACGCGGCATCGTTCACGATGCGACGTCGTATCGTGGGAATCTACGACATCGCAAGTATCGCAACGTACCACGATGCATGGTACGACGTCGTGGAAACTATATTTTGTCGGTGCCGCATTCATTTGTTACTGAATGTAGCGAGTAGGCGTGCGGTCCATTTTTCAAAATTCACTGCGTCCGACCACACGATGAAATAATGGCACACGTTGTGATGTCGTAGATTCCCACGACGTCACATCGTGAGACGGTGTCGCAGCACGATGCGACGTCGTATCGTGTTTGTGTAGTGTATACGCCCTTATTCGTGAAATGAAAATGACGAAGCGATGAGCGTGGTCTTGCGATGAAACTATTCCTCTACTATAACCCCACATTTGGAAGGGTATCTAACTGCGATGATTTTTTCCCGAGCACTGAATTTTCACCTGTAGGCACTGAGTCGAGCGTTGACAATCAAGCGAAGCGCATTACCTACTAGGGCGTTGAGGAAGCTTACGGTTGGATTTCAACATTGAGAGATTTAACATTGAGAGTTGATATTCGCAAGACACATGTGCTTTGGAATAGAACTAAAATTTGAAAAGAAAATGATCTTAATATATGTATTATTGCACACAGTAATGTATATTGAGTGTGTTATCATAAAATAGCAAATATAACAAAATATCGGAAAAGAGAGGTAGTTCAAAAGTGCCAGATACTGTGACAAAAATACAATATTAAATCGTTTCAATTCTGTCAAAATTTCTTAGTTCGATTTTATAATTATAGGTTCATCGCAAGTAATAATAGAAAAATCTAAATTATAATTTAGTACTTAAATGAACGTTTCCTTATAGGTAATGTCGACAAAAAGAGTAAGGAATACATCACATTTTTCTATATAGAAACAAATAAATTGAAGCCTGACTGAAAATGTGCGAAAGCAAACAAATGCAAGCTGTTCATAAGCTTTATTGAAAAAATTATATTATCAAAGATCTTGAAATTGAGCGTATTTCATGGGACCCCCTTAGGCAAATTGAATTGAATTTGTTGTTTATTATTTAGGGCCAACCAATTAAAGAAGCTGACTTGAGATTTAACAACAAAAGCTCGAATCGCGGCTTCCAAAACTGCTGCTATCAATTTCATTTAAATTTATAGCGAACTGCGAGGAAAATTACATAAACCCACATTGGCAACAAGAACAATACAATACACATAACAGCTAACGAAAGTAAAAACCAAATGCTGTATGTAAAAATTATAAATTGATCTATCTACAATTTCACTAAACTCACGTCCCGCGCAAACACTACCTCTAAACAAGTGCAGACTGTTCCAGTTAGTATTCGTAGTGCCCACGCGAGAGTCAAAGTATGGTCACACAAGCTATTAATTTTTCATTTTACAATGTAATTTGTGAGTTAAACTGTAAACTAAATAGCTTGTTTGACTGTACATTTGAGCTAAGTGCGTACGCGCAAGTACCTGATCTTGCCTGCACTCCAATTGGCCTCTTATACCAGATAAAATTGGACCATTCTCCACTTTGCTTTAGTGTTGCGGGTCTAAAATTACCGCTTTACCAGAATCTTAATAGCATAATAGCATGACAGAAGACAGAAGGAAAAATGTTAGTTAATTGTATAAGAAAAAAAAAAAATTAAAACATTGGTGACAATTAATCTCTAAAACCTAGAGGAACCTAATTCGAGACAAAATATTATAATTTCACAATCCAGGCTTCAATTTCTACTAATCAAATAACTACCGGGTAAAATGGGGTGAACAAAGACACAGCGGGTAAATTGTTACAATTCTTTGTAATTAATTTTCACGTTGAGTTCGTATGATATGTTACCAACAGGTAGGTACTCTATTTTATTAACTTAATTACTAACAACCGAATACTGAAAAGTCACTCAAAATTTAAGAAGCACATATATTTAACAGATATTCAAAAATAACGTTGGGCTGTATGAAATTTAAATTTTGATTGACGTTTCAGGGTTTGAGGGTAAGAAACCTTGTTGGCAACATACTATATAAATTCAATGTATAAATCCCTTTCAAAGTTTTGTTTTGATTAACCCCTACGCTTCTATTCACCCCGTTTTACGGTAAACATTTTAATTTATATTCATATAAAAACGCAGAGATCAATTTGATGAACAAACGTTTTTTTGGACCTTTGAAAATCATCGTGTCTAGCGCGGACTGAGGCGTGCAATCTAAATTGAACTGTAATGAATTGAAAATAAGTCTTACATTTGTTTAATTATAGTATACGGTTTAGATTACATGGACATGTGATATTTTAACCTTTTTATTATTGTTAAAAGTATCTCATGTCTATTTGGAATCAATTAACGTTAGTAAATGAATTAAAAATGCCGATATAATGCAACAAAATGGTTTTTTTTAAACTATAGAATCAATTTGGAATGTAATTTTTATTTGGCATTAAAATTCCGCTTACTTTATTCAGAAATTACATAGCTATCTACCAGATGACATTATTTACGATTTACACTAGATTTAGGTTCATTTACAATACCGAATTCAATGTTATTTATGAAAACGATTCGTGTCAAATTATAACACGTTATAAAATACAATTAAACCTAAAAATAATTAAATTTTTAGGTTTTAATATAATCTATACATAAGTAGATATTTATAGTATTATGTTATCTATAAAATTATAAAAAAAGAAAAGTATTAAAAATCCTCAAAGCTCTAGAAACCCTTGTGATGGTCAGAATTAATTTTAGCTAGTTTATTGACATGGGTCATTCATTTTACATAATATTTGAAAATGATTGAGAAAAAAACATTATTTCTAGAAATAAATCTTTGACTATACTTATCGCAATAAGCAGACGGTGTCTGTCTGTGCGTTTGATCTCGAAAACCACTGAGCAAACTTCGATACAACTGCCACCATAAATCGAGAATATGAATAAAACTAAAAATATTGCCAAGCTGCTATTTAAACAAGAAATACTTAATATACTCTGGAAGTAACATGTAAGTTTTTTCGGAAATAAACGGAGTGTCTATACGAAATTCCTTTCCTAATTACCTTATTTCAAAGGCATATGTGGGTCTACCCTTCCATTAAACAACACATCGTAAGGCCTAATTATTTTACCGAAAATATACAAACAAAAATTTGACGTACTCATATAAACAATCTATTTATTCTCCACAGGCTTTCTGTACTCAAAACGGTACCTCCGTATATTATATGAAAAAACAAAAGTTTCAAAACAATGTTTGAGCAACATGTTTTATGTTGCACGAAACATGTTGGCAACAAAATAAACATTGTGTTAGTGTTTTTAAAAACACAAAAACATTTATGGGGCTGAACTGTCTGTATGGAAGGTAGTATGAAATTCATTTAGTAACGTTAAGCGATGGTCGACGCGTTAGGTGTGAGGCGCGCGCGGTCGCCGTCACTCCGCCACTCATTTGATGGCTCGAGCTTCTGGCAAGAACGCGTCCCAGTAGCGGATTGCCTGTAAATTAAATATGTGTTATTATTTTCATGATTTGCCTAGTCTTTACCGACTATTTTAGGGTTGGCTGTGAGTCTAACCGGATGAAGCTTAAAACCAGTGTTTTCAATCCAAGCATATCTATCTGACCTCCACGAAACAGTTACTGCATAACATAAAGGCGCCATTTTTCGCAATTATCGATCATTACGCAATAAAGTTAACAAAACTTAATTCACACGTTACTGAACCAAACTTTTGTGTTTTGAGGCGTTAGCCCAGCATTTGGAACAGCAAAAGACTATCTATAACACAATAATTCAATTGAACTCAAGGAGTGTACCTCCGAGTTTTCGGAGTCATGTCCGTATTGTATAATTATCACCAGCGTGAAAAAACCAGCATGCCTGAGAGATATTTCTTGACGGCATGTAAAATATTTGTGTCCAGGTTAGGCACCAACCACACGATGAAGAAGTAGACACAGTAAATAAACAAATATCACTGGACATTACACAGAGCGCCGTCTTGTGCCACAGTAAGCAACGAGGCTTAATCTATACCATAAAACTCAAGAGTTTGTTTGTTTGGTTGGAATTGAAAAAACCTTTTTGTATTGGACAGTCCATTTATCGAGGAAGGCTATAAATAACATCACGATACTACTTACCAAGAGGAGTGGAGCATAAAGATGTTTCAATGGGGAAAATGTATTTTTTTGTGAACTTTTTCTCTCTTATGTGACGCAGACGAAGTAGCATGGGTCAGCTAGTTGTATATAGAAGTGATGGTACCTGTGCCTGATGTTTCATGTGCTCGTCCAGATAGCGCAGTAGTGCGGCGCGAAGCTCGTTGAGGCGCAGTTCGTCCCATCGTTCTAACTCCTTCTTTATGACGCGCGATATTGTGTCGAACTCTTGTTGTCCGCGTTCTACCTTTGACTCCCACTGTGGACCAGAACCTCATATTATTAAGCTGGTTGACGTACAATAACTACTGTTAGGACTCATAATAGTCGATTTCCATCAAAACGTTGAACGAGTATGTTGTTTCCATATCAAAAATTAAATATCTGGACGTACAGAGAACGAACTCAATTATACAGGGTGTAAACTACCTTATCACGAAGCCGTCAATCAAGCATTCTGTACATCACACTAAGTAACTTTACGTAAAAATTATTGCTGGGAAACAGCTTTATAACGCACTCAAAACATTGTGCTGATGGATGGATTGAATAGTACGGAGACAATGGAGGTTTACAGTAAAAACGAGTACTTAAAATCGAGTTCTAATATCTCCGTAACTAGTAGGTTCCCAGATATGGTGGAGAACAAAAAAAATCCCGAGGGGAGAACAAGTGCCTTTCTTTAAGTCTTTTAACTCCCTTTATACGTGTGGAATTCAGTAAAATTGCATTAGGATTACGTGAAAAATAGTTATTCGGTGTTTTTTACGGAATTGCAGTGGTTTTTAAGTGACAAGCCCCAGAGGTCAACACACGCCGGTAGGCAGGTTGAAGGTAGCACGCAAGTTGTATACGCACCTCAATGATCTCATTGGCTGCTTGTTCGATCTTCTCAGGTCGGTTGGCGAGCTCGGCCTTCGCTTTGTTCTCTCTCCGCTTCGTCAGCTGCATCTGAGCGTGCTGCCAGTTCTGGAACACCTGGTAACATAGACCTGAGTGTAAGTTGGGGTTTCATAAGGACTCGAGAACAATAGGTAGACGACAAAAAAATCTAAAGTCTGTCAGATAGATTTCCAAAAAATATTGGACACATTTTTTTTTTTTTTTAATTAAACAAAAATTTTAAGTGTATTGAAAACTCGTGCGACGTCACATTTCGGTACATTTTTTTACCGGAAAGTGACGTCACATCTTTGATGCGTTTTATCTTCGTATTTTTTTAATTCATTAGATGGAACAAAAAACATATATCCAATATTTTTTGATAATCTAACTGACGAACTGAACAGTGTCATATTTTTTTTGTTAGTCGTCATTCCTATTTTTTGGGATATCTCGTGATTACGTCTTCTATATTCACCACAAATTCGACAAATAATGGAGATTGGATTTGTTGGCTTTAAGGAAGGGTAGGCCAAACGAGCGAGATTTTTTAAGTCGCGTACTGTCAGCTTCATTCATATCTTACGTCGTCGCGTTCCCCTCCACAAATTTTTCTAGGTACTCAACTCATTTCATGCACCACCTCGAACCAGTCTTCCTAGTGCGAGTCTAGGTCATCTCACTGCCATACTGTGGGTCGTCCTTAGCGGAAACGTCTATTTAGTCATTTTGACAATAATTGCGTTGAGACTTTTAAATTTAAATGACAGGTATATAACAGTGTAAACCGGCGAGCGTAAATAACCAGATGTATGAACGTCGACGAGGCAAAAGGTCGAGTAAGTAAGTGTTATAGGAAGAGGCGTTCTGTGGTTTCAGCCTACCCACATGGGAAAAGGAGTGAGGAGTGTTTACGTAAGTTTATTGTGCAAAAAAAATACCTTGACCCTCTCATGGAAAACGTCCTTGATAGCGCCGATGAGTCCGAGGTAGTCTTTAACATGTTCAGCCAGCACATAGAAGTCTGTATTCGACTGCTCCAGTCTTAAGTGTTCTATCTGTGAAACAATAAGAAATCGTTGCTAAGTACATCTATGAGAATAACTTGAAGTGTTCACTGTCAACATCGTATTCTGTGGTTCTCAAATAACGAAGTAAAAGTATTAACTTTGGTCATTTCCGTATTTTAGTATTACTACACTTCAGAATATGACTCTTCTAAAGAGTTCGAAAGAGATACCGCGGCCCTGGAACACAAAGGGCTACGAAGGATGAGTGGGTTTTAATCAGTAAAAGTCTGACACTCCCTTCCATTCCGCCCAGAGAGGTTCATTTGATAATTTCCCATAAAAAAACATATGTAGCCATGCGACGTGGTGTGTGTTGAACGTTCTTGGGAGCAGTCTGGTTCGGTGAGGTCCGGTCCAGTTCGGTCGGTGTCATTCTTAATATCATGTGTCATGCCAGTACTATGCAGCTTGTAACAACCGACCCGTGTTGCGTCACTTGTATGCGGCGTAAATATCATCGCGGTGCGCTGGCTCATGGCATGCTCTCACTAGGGTTATATCCAGGCGTGAAGTAATGTTACCTTCTCATGTAAGTCGGCGGTGTGCGACAGTGCGCGGGACAGCGGCGCGTGCGGGTCTGCGCCGGACAGCGCTGCGCACTTACCTTCTCATGTAAGTCGGCGGTGTGCGACAGTGCGCGGGACAGCGGCGCGTGCGGGTCTGCGCCGGACAGCGCTGCGCACTTACCTTCTCATGTAAGTCGGCGGTGTGCGACAGTGCGCGGGACAGCGGCGCGTGCGGGTCTGCGCCGGACAGCGCTGCGCACTTACCTTCTCATGTAAGTCGGCGGTGTGCGACAGTGCGCGGGACAGCGGCGGGTGCGGGTCTGCGCCGGACAGCGCTGCGCACTTACCTTCTCATGTAAGTCGGCGGTGTGCGACAGTGCGCGGGACAGCGGCGCGTGCGGGTCTGCGCCGGACAGCGCTGCGCACTTACCTTCTCATGTAAGTCGGCGGTGTGCGACAGTGCGCGGGACAGCGGCGCGTGCGGGTCTGCGCCGGACAGCGCTGCGCACTTACCTTCTCATGTAAGTCGGCGGTGTGCGACAGTGCGCGGGACAGCGGCGCGTGCGGGTCTGCGCCGGACAGCGCTGCGCACTTACCTTCTCATGTAAGTCGGCGGTGTGCGACAGTGCGCGGGACAGCGGCGCGTGCGGGTCTGCGCCGGACAGCGCTGCGCACTTACCTTCTCATGTAAGTCGGCGGTGTGCGACAGTGCGCGGGACAGCGGCGCGTGCGGGTCTGCGCCGGACAGCGCTGCGCACTTACCTTCTCATGTAAGTCGGCGGTGTGCGACAGTGCGCGGGACAGCGGCGCGTGCGGGTCTGCGCCGGACAGCGCTGCGCACTTACCTTCTCATGTAAGTCGGCGGTGTGCGACAGTGCGCGGGACAGCGGCGCGTGCGGGTCTGCGCCGGACAGCGCTGCGCACTTACCTTCTCATGTAAGTCGGCGGTGTGCGACAGTGCGCGGGACAGCGGCGCGTGCGGGTCTGCGCCGGACAGCGCTGCACACGCGCGCGCGGCGTCGTGTGTGCGCACACTGAGCTCGCGGCGCTCGCCCGCCAGCGCCTCGCACGCGCCCAACATGCGCCGGAGACACGCCTCCAGCGCTTCTATACGGGTAGAGCGCTCCTCGAACCACTGGGGTGAAGAACAGTCATGTTGTAGGATGGATAGAAGATAGTAAAAGGTAAGGAAGGTAATCAAACAAAGGGAGAAACAAAAGAATGGACTGCAGAAATAAATAAATACATATCGCTAGACATTACACACACCGCCATCTAGTACAACGACGCTTGTGTCGTGGACCACAGATAGTTGAAATACTACATAGATACTTTTTTCACAAATAAATATGGCTTGGAAACAAATGTCCATGCTCAATCGCACAAACATTTCCTTCCTCCAACTAAAGCTTTTTTTTATTTCTTAGCCTTCCCTGTCCCACTCCCTTAACTAAATAGTTTAGTTTTAAATTTAAGTGGGTATTTTGAGTTTTAAAATCGGAAAGCCAATCGATTCAGCTTAAATGCTGGTATTTAGCTGAATCCAGTTAGAGTGGAAGTTGACTTCAACCTAGGGCAAATACTAGGCAGATGATCAAGGTAGAAATTCATGAACATTCACGAGCATTCAAATGTTTAATGATCAGTATGATCACCTTTTACAATTAGTGTGAATTCGGCCAGAAGGTGCTTAAGCCTTAAGTTTTTCAAGTAGCCGTAGGTTATATTGTTTGTTTTGGTTTTTACGTGTATATTTTTTTTTTCTCTCACTTATATAAAACTGTGTGTTTTTGTGCTTACACCATAGATAACTATAATATGTCTATACGTGAGGACTTGTAATTGGCTTTCTGGTGACTAGGGTTTCCTTTTTTTTCCTGTATTTATTAGCTGTAAGTCTTCCATGTACTAAATAAATAAATACAATTCGTTTTCTCCTATTGGATAGATTGTATGTTTTAAATGAATATTGATGTAATAATGTACAAACTAAAATACTAATAGAAATATGTAGCTACATTTAAAAAAGGGGAAAACATTTAAATTTTAATTTTGTTATTTAATATAGTACTTTGGAATTGTTTACACCCTACATGTATTATGTAATAGGTCTTCTCTTTAAGTTGCATTTATTTTTTTATTTTTTTCTCACGGCAGAGTCGCTTTTTAATTGTGCTAAGTATAAACATACTAGTGGACAGAACGAAGAATCAAAAGCACTAAAAGAAAAATAAAATTAAAATTCAAACATATTCAGGAACCATTCAGAACAAAGAGCAACAACATTAAACTAATAAACAGGTACATTACCGGATCAGACTCATCCATTCTGTACGTGATCTTGTTAACGGTCTCTCCGACCTTGTTGA
Source organism: Xestia c-nigrum (assembly GCA_916618015.1). Taxonomy (NCBI): domain Eukaryota; kingdom Metazoa; phylum Arthropoda; class Insecta; order Lepidoptera; family Noctuidae; genus Xestia; species Xestia c-nigrum. Next base: position 7,910,488 of record OU745259.1, on the reverse strand, counting down.
ACAGACGCAGCACTCCTGCGCCGCTCAACGCTGACGTACTCGTTGCTTTTGGCAGCTCAGTGTCTGTAGGGACAAGAATCTTGGGTCAGATTGTGGTTGTGAAACACACAAAGTATATGTGAGTCTCTGTAAAGGGAACTCTAATGAAAATGACTATAAACATTGCTGGACATTACACACACCGCCATCTAGTGCCACACTAAGTAACGAGGCTTGTATCGCGGTCTCCAGATAGTTAATAGACTAGAAAGACGTTTTTTTTTTGTAAATACATACTTATTATAAATATAAACACATCACGCAAACATTCGTCTCTACCAGGATTCGAATCTAAGAACGTAAGGCAGCCTCATTACCACTGCGCCATTCGGGTCGTCATGTACGGTCTAAAAAGCTGTTTGGTTTACACTTTACAATGTAATTTGTGGGTTAAATTGTATACCAAATAGCTTGTTTGACCGTACTTTACGGGCATTTTCAATAACTTACTAGCCGGTTTCGGTAGGTTTCATCTCTTTCCGTTTGACATTTTGCTTACTGAACTAACCGGTTAGAAACAAAACGTCACCCGACAGTTCAAACTCAAAAGAACAACTATTTTCCTTGCTCATTGATCAGACCCCATATTTACAACGCTTCGATTCGTCTATCTCGCTCATTTTCATTATGCAAAGAAAGGATAGACATACGACTTGTCGAATCGATAGTCATTCCGAGCGTTTGTGAATACGGGGGCAGGAGCCGAAACACTACGCTACGCGCTTCGCTATTACTAAACTAAGCCAAGAATCTCCCTGAACCCAGAATCGATACAACGAGGACCTGTGGTACTCGGTTCAGAAAGCGCTTGAACGCTTCACGACGCGTCTTTACAAACTGCGACTGAACGCTTCCAACATTATCTGTGGACGGTTTACTTTTCATATTAACAGGCTTACCTTAACCGCGGCTTTATTTCGTAGCAGTAAGGACGATTATACCGACTTACCTGACTCGAGAAACTCCCTAAAGTCAGGATCGATGCACAACACTGGGTGCTGTGCCACTCGGTTCAAGAAACGCTCGAGCGCTGCCCGACGTCTCTCTACGAACTGTGACTGAACGCTTCCAGCCGCTACGCTGCCGTTTGCGCTTTCCGTTGAGGGTGTAGATGTCATCTTTAGTTTTGTGGTACCTGAGAAAAGGAAATTACAAGAATTACACCATGCATCGATTGCAATAAGCTAGTTTCCACCATCAATAAAATGCAAATTTATTTAGTCCGTCAGTTGGAGTATTGGACAATAAAGGACACGGTAACGACAAAGATAAAAAAAAACAAAACTCGGGAGTGGGGGCTCGTGACGTCAGAACGCACTAAAAATATATCACGGCGTGACGTATTGAGAATTTTAAAAGCGTCGTATCTTCGTAAACTTTGGTTTACGTACCAAAAGAAACGGATCAAATATTTTTTGATAATTTAATTGACGGACTAATTAGATTTTTGTGTTGTCATCAACCCTGCTTACTGCAAGAGACAGCGTTAATCCAGCATAAGGTGAGACATACATACGTCAATAACCTTATTTCAATTTACTCCTCCGCTATTCTTTTCTGATCAGTTGCGGGGTCCAAGATAGTTAAATTGTTTTTCTGGGACTTCGTCAAGCTTCACTGTCTCGAGCTTTTCTGGTAGTCGCCACTGTTGATTTTGGCTTTCAGGAGATGCAGTGCTTTGGGAATAGTGTGGGTAGCCTTGCTTTAACTTGTTGCAAGCTGGAAAAACTACCAAACGGATTGCGTATTTTATTTGGTCGATTTTATCGTGCGGATCGTGCCCCAACCCTCTTCCCTTCTAAAAGATTTTTATAAAAAATGCTGCATAATTGGTAAATGACTACTCTTCATCATCCATAGACTGACTTCAGGCAACATTGGGCATGGCCCACTTTCTACTTGTGTCGAATTTACGTGCCAAATAATAAAGTGGAACAAAATTCAACATTAGTTCTAATGGAACTAGTGATTAATACATTAGTTCCATCATGATTCATGGAACTGTTAATGGTAGTAGTGGCAACGAAGGATCTCATCCAGGTTCAACTAGAGCGGTAAAAACAATTTCGTCCACCCATCTCTCGGCTTGACGAAACACACTGCATGTTATCGGTTGCACTCAGCACTACGGCCAAATGACTACACATTGTATGAAATCACATAAAAAATTGCAAAAAAAAAAGTGTTCGTACAAAAAATTGACATCAAAAAATCTTCATCTACCCACCAACTATACTCTTCTCAGGCGCCGGCGGTATTATCCTCCCCGATCGCAAATACTTCTCGGTCAACTTTTCATGTAGCCCCAGAAAGTCGCTAAACCTCCTTAGTACTGCAAAATCATGTTTGCTGAATATAGGCATGTTGGTCTTCGTGAGTACTCGGTACGCGACGTACGAGCTCATTCCTTCGCCTATCTTCTGTGGTTCCGTTATCGTGATAATGATGTTGTTCGCGCGTTCCGTAGCTATCTGTGGAATAATAAACTTACATTTTATTTGTCATAGTGTTCGTGTTAGGTGAATGTTATCTTCTGATGACGTCAGTTTGGGTCTGGCTTTGTAGATAGATTATATTTTTATTTTGACGACCCGAATGGCGCAGCGGTAGTGATCTTACGTTCTTAGGGTCCCGGGTTCGAATTCCGGTAGGAGGAAATGTTTGTGTGATGAGCATGGACATTTATTTCAGATTCATGGATGTTAATATGTATAATAAGATTTATGTAGTATATCAACTGTCTGGTGACCACGACACAATGTTGCTTGATGTGGCACTAGATGGCACTGTGTGTAATGTCCAGCGATATTTATTTATTTTAAGCTTTGTAGAAGTAGGCTTTAGCTTTCAGACGTTTTCGGTCCATTTTTTGACGGCTGAAGACGCTCTAAAACTCCACTTTTTAATGGCATCTCGCAGGGCAACTTATGAGGCTGGCTTCTGACTGGACTTTCCTGTGGGTACCTTGCGCTCGCCCTGTGCACCTGTGGGGTACGAGTCTCAGCTTAGGGCATCGCTGGGCCAACCAAGAGACAGGCTGGATCTGAGTGACTAGAACTCCGCTTACCGGTCATATTATTTGAACAAGTTCACACAATGTATCGTTCTCCGGCCCCTTTGCATGTCTTTATCTTCCATATTTCTGTATTCCATAGTTACCTCTGCAGTCAACTCCATTCACTCCATTCTAGCCATATTATCTTTCACACTGTCCATACACCGATTCTTTGGTACTTATTCTTCTACTCTTACATTCAATTATCCCATTCATACAGTTTTTTTGTTTTTTTTTTTACGACGTTTTTCTTATTCTTCAGTATAACATGCCCGTACGGTGTTAAGGGGCTGGCGGAGCGTGCGTCGTTCATACAAACGTAATACCAAAAAAATGTGTAAATTAAACATTCCTAAGAAAGTGTGTATTTATTTCGACTGGATTTTATAATATCTAGGTTCCCAAACATATATTTTGAAAAGGCAATAATATAAAGACGAGATATGAGGAATTTAAAATTTCTATGGAAAACTTATTTTTCTCATGTGAGCTTGTTTGAATCAGTGTCCATTAAAATATATATTTGGTAACCTAGATATTGTGTAATTCAATCGAAATAAATACACACTACCTTAAGAATATGTATGATTTACGAATTATTTTGGTATTACGTTTGTATGAAGAACGCATGCTCCGTGGGCCTCTTAAGAAAAAATCTTATCCTTTACGAGACCAACGACCACGAGGCTAGTTGGAAAGCCCTGACCCTTATATGACCTGTGTCTGTCAGTTTTGATCACCACTGGAAACTAGACTGCAGCCTTCGTCGCCCGCTGCACGCAATGCTATTTGCACGAAAGTGTTCAAGAGTGACATAAATAGGACACGTTTGTATAGAATTTTATGTCTATTTCGGACCATTATACCATCTGCCTACCCTTGTCAGAGCTGTGTTAGGGTCGGCTTCCAGTCTAACCGGACACAGTTGAATACCAGTATTTTTCATGGAGCGACTGCCTGTCTGACCTCCACAACCCAGTCAGGGCTTCTTTCGGGCTTACTACTCGGAACGACTATCAAAGATATACAGATGACAGTCGGGACCACGGCCTTAAGGTAACTCGCTATGTGATGGATGATCACCCATCCACACACCAACCTTGGCAAGCATAGTTTAACCATCACGATCGACCTGTGCGGCTGTTATTACAATATTTGTCTTTTATGAAGAGTCCTTGGTAAATACACAAAGTCATAATATGTGTAGCACTGAAAGCTAATTAATTGTGTTACTTACATAAAATTTAATGGGTTTAATGATGGTAGTTGAAGTTAGACATTAATATGACCTTTATTTTTATTACTTTGTTCTTTTAAAAATGTGCCAGTTAGAATCGGTGTTAGGATGTAAGTCCTAGAACATCTAGTGATCGCATAAGCACGACTGATGAGTATGGGGCTGTAGGTTCGATCCCTAGATTGGGAGGAATCATTCCCGCTGCGTCGATTACCTTTACGCAGGATCTGAAGCAGTTCAAAGACTGGATTTTTGTCCAGTTCATGCCCTAAGAGACGCGCGTCCCTATTGCATAAAGATACACAAAAATATTCAAGTTATTATTTACTCGTTCCATCATAGACCTCATCCAGATAAAAAAATTACATAAGTAAGTAATAAAAAAAAAACTTTATAAACATCTTATTAAAAAAAAAAACTCCTTTCTTCCCTTCAAGGTCCAGGCACAGCCTAGTCCAGGAAGTCTTTGGAATTGCATTACTGTAGACTCAGTCATAAGAAATATAATATTTTTCAGACGTAACACATACACATTATATTTCTCAAACTCTAATATTTAACCTAACCTCTCAATAAAGTCATTCTTATTTAAGTAACGTGGATTACCTACTTAAATAAGAATTACTTTAGAGGAGATTACTTTTTTATGATAAGAAAATAGGTTACTTTTCGAGGAATACAAGCGAAATATTACGCATTTTTGACACGTTTAATAATCATCATCAGCCTATTCGTGTTCCCACTGCTGGGACAGGGCCTCCTCTCTATGAGAGGGAATGGGAATGCCGGTTTCCATCACTGACAAATAAACAACAACATCATCGAAGTAGGTTGCAACACAACATCTATGCAACCTACTTCGTTAGCTATTACTAGACAATCTATCGGTCGCGCATAACTCGTTTCTTGTCCGGTTTTCTCGTGTCTGAGGTGTCTGGTCGCGGATTTAAAATCAGCTCCTTATTAGCCGATTAGTTCAATCGCCGACCTTGTACGTGCGCAGGCATCGGAGAAGCTTACCGATTTATTAGACACGATTGAAGCCATACTGAGCAGTTAATTATGGTACTTTTGTAGGGATTATTTAGTCATTTTAGCTAGTTGTTTACTAGTAGGTATTTTTGTATACTGAAAATATTGATAGTCCCTTATAGAAAAGTGGTATACCTGAGGTCAAAGAAAATATGGATTGTGTGAAGATATGAAAGACAAACGAGTGAATGATGCCGTGACGGCAGGGGAGAATGGAAAAAGAAAACGCTACTTTGCTTGCTACAGTCCTATTTTACTGAAGTATTGTGAATGATCAAGATTGGGCCAAGTAGTGTTTTTAACCGATCATAACACCAAATTACATAATTAAACTTATATTGTCACTTACGGGATATCTTCCGTGATTATGTACTATTTTGAGCTCCCAATATTTCGACGCTGTTGCAATAATCACGGAAGATATCCCGTAAGTGACAATATAAGTTTAGTTTTAAACCGTGAAAGCCTAAAACAGACTTTAATTAAAGTTTTTAATAGTTACCTCTTCCATGATAGGGCTGCTCAGTGAAGTCGTGATAGAGGGCACTGTATCACTAATGCTGACCTTCTCTAGAACTTCACGGGCTCCATTCACCTCTGGGTCCAGGCTCACTTCCTGTAACAGGCAACAAACTCTTTAACTACTTAATAGATCTTCAATTTATAACAATAGGCCAAGAGCTGTTTAGTAGTGTGAGTGTTGAGGTGGCTTAGTGACGTCGGCCTTTTTTTTCTCTGAGCGGAGCGGAAGGGAGTGTCAGACTTTTACTGACTAAAACCCATCCATGTTCCTTCTTAGCCCTTTGTGTTCCAGGGCCGCGGTATTTCTTTCGACGCAGGCAGGCAGTGATGTCGGCCTCGACTTACGATGAAACCCAAGCTACATTACTTTGTTTGATTATCTATTTGAGCGCACGGTAGGCGCAGTGGCTGGGTGACTGGCTGCTGCGCTGCTTCTAGCAAGTTTGATCCCCGCAAAGAACAATCAGACGACAAAAAAATAATAAATAGTCCGTCAGTTAGATTCTTAACAAATATTTGACACGTATTTTTTCTTTTGTTACATACACTAAAGTTGACGAAGACACGACACTTTTAAAATTCTCAATACGTCACGCCTAGGTATAATTTTTAGTGAGTTTTGACGAGCCTTCGCTCCCGAGTTTTGATGCGTTTTATCTTTGTTAATATTAATTTATTTACAAAAACCAAAAATACGTGTCCATTATTTACCTAAATAGATTTGCATTTTTTTTATGTTTTCAATATGTCGTCATGACATGGCATGGCATGACGACCCTACAGCTTCTGGCTATGGCTGATTGTGTATGTGAGTTCATATGTTTGTAAACGCACCCACGATACAGGAGAAATTCCAAGAGTGGTTCAAAATTAAAAAAAAATCTCACTACAATGTCTGGATAGAGAAAACCAACATATCCTAGAACCAAATATCTTAATGATAAATGCGAAAGTTACTCGGAAAACTTTTTTTTTTTTTCGGATGGGAAATCTTAAAATGACTATCAGACTTGAACTGACTAAAACCCATCCATATTCCTTCCTCGCCCTTTATGTTCCGGGGCCACGGTATCTCGTACAGTCCCGGCGGCGGGCTCTCGGCCCTTACGGACCGCTTCCTTTTTGCTGACATCTCTTTGAGGCGCGCGTGGAACACGAACGAGCCGTCGTCACGGCCTTTCTTCATAAGACGGACAGACGGCGAGCTAGCTCATAGCTCACCGTCCACAGTCAGATAGTTTATAACATGGATAAACATACAGGGATACGTTATATCCTGGCTGTATGATTTTGTGGGACAGTTACAGAGTTTCACGCGGGCGACGCAGCGCCGAAAACATAAACTAGTTCAAAACTAGTAAAGATATGTGATATCTAGCATCTAACTGCATTGGCACCCGTGACAGATTACGACTCTTTCACAGAGCCTGTGTCCCAGTGGTGGTATTGTTTTAATCTGATTATATTATGCTATACTGTGAATGTACTTGGGTTGATCGGTTTAAAAATCTTTCTCACGAGTAGATTCGTCCTCTTTTCCTGAATGATAACTTTCTTTTATAGTCGCAAAGAGCATTGAATAGCCAAATGTTTTACTCAAGAAATATTTTGATTTCAATAACTACATTTTAATGTAATTTCTATGTGAAAAATTTAGAGATAATGTTTTGTTTAAAATATGTATGGTATTTCCTGGATTTTGATGCGGTTTTTACTATTTTATAGAATTTGTCATTAAATATTTAGTGATAACCACGTTCTCGAAACCGGCTCTAACGATTTCTATGCAAGTTGCAATATAGATATTTGCAGAGACCAATCCCTAAAATCGATCTATCTGATCTCTATTCTCGATGTTTTGACATACAGTCGTTGTGACCACGTGAAGCAGGAATTGGTCGCTACTTTTCAATAAAAATGAGTTTCAAGGCTGGGGAAAACAATGTTTTTTTTTTTTTTTTTTAAGGATGGTAAGTCATCAAATGACCCCCCCCACTCTGGGCGGAGCAGGAGGGAGTGTCAGACTCTTACTGACTAAAAACCATCCATGTTGCTTCCTCGCCTTTTACGTTCCGGGGCCGCGGTATCTCTTTCGAACAGGCCCGCAACCCAACAGGCCCGCAACCCGAAAACAATGTCTATTTGAAATATCCAACAAAATATTTCAATGATGTGACACTCGCTGTCTGTTAGTTGGGTAGGCTTAGTGCCTTATCTACTTTAATAAAAGCACAACATATTTGATTCTTGTAATCTAATCTTACTTCGCTGCAACACAACATCAATTAATTGATCAGTATATAATGGTCCCACTGCTGGCACACAGATATTATTCCTATAAGAGGGAGTGGGACATAGCAAGCCTAGTGTGGGTTTACTTGACGTCACACAGTCTTTGAATTTTAAGTCTAGACCGTGCAGATAATCTCTCTTGCAAATTAATGTAAAATGTTGTTGAACTGAGTTTATGTTAAACAAGCTTATACTTCCAGCATCGCTTGCGTGGACTTCTATAAATGTCACATGGGATCATACTGCTGGGATTAAACGTATCCTATGTGTTAATCCAGGTTATAAAGTTTCTGCATGCGAAATTTCATGCAAATCCATTCAGTAGTTTTTGCATGACAGAGTAACAAACATCCATACATCCAGTCATCCTCACAAACTTTGGCATTTTTTTTTTTTTTTTTTTCCTAGCGTATCGTGTGTCCCACTGCTGGGCAAAGGCCTCCCCTTTTTCCTTCCAAACCTCTCTATCCTGTGCGGTATCTGGCCATGTTCGCCCCGCAAACAAGATCAGATCGTCACACCACCTTCGCCGCGGTCTACCTCGACGGCGATTCCCTCCGTCAGGCGTCCAGTGAGTGACGATCTTTGCCCATCTCTCCGGGTGCATTCTAACTACGTGGCAGGCCCACTCCCACTTCAGCTTGGCTGTTTTTTCTCCGACATCTGCAACCTGAGTTACGGAACGCAGGGTCGTGTTTTTTATGTGATCTGTACGCTTCGCACCGATTATACTGCGTTCCATTGCCCTCTGGCAAATCTTGAGTTTGGACTTCTGTTGTTCAGTAAGTGACCAACTTTGCGCACCGTAGGTTAGGACGGGCAGGATGCACATATCGATGAGTTTTCTTTTCAGTGTCATTGGAAGACTTCCCTTCATGTGTTCTTTATGGGCCCAGAAGGTCTTCCAAGCATTTTGGACTCGTTTTTCTATTTCTTTATCTTGCCTACTTTTGAAAGACACTATCTGGCCCAAGTATGTATACTCATCGACATATTGTAGCACATGCCCGTCTACCTCGACCCTACGTTTCGTGCTGTTGGTCATAACCTGGGTTTTAGATCTGTTCATTGAAAGTCCAACCTCAAGACTTGCTGTGCTCAGATCTTGGAGCATTTCTTCGAGTTCTGAAGCAGATGTGGAAAACAACACAATGTCATCAGCAAAGCGGAGGTTCGTTAGCTGATGGCCGCTAACATTTATGCCTCGAGACTGCCACGAAGCGGGCAGTTTGTTAAAAACCTCCTGCAGTGCACTAGTGAACAGTTTAGGTGAGAGTGGGTCGCCTTGTTTGACACCCCTTTCAATGTTGAAATTCGGACCAGAAATATGTAGCTTGATGTTTGCGGTGCTACTTCGATAGATGGTGTCAATGAGGTCAATATAAGTGTGCGTTATATTTTGAGACTCCAGGGCATTAATAACTGACTGGTGGTCTATACTGTCGAATGCCTTGGCATAGTCCACGAAGGCCAAGTATAGCGGTTTATTATATTCACAGTATTTTTCGATGACTTGGTTAATGGTATGGAGATGATCGGTTGTAGAGAAGTTGGGACGAAATCCAGCTTGCTCGGGAGGTTGGTGAAGATCAAGGGTCGAAGCGATACGGTTCTCTATAACTTTAATAAATAGTTTATATAAATGTGAAATCAGACTTATGGGGCGATAGTTGGAAATGTCAGCTTTGTCTCCTTTTTTATGTAGTAAAATTATGTTGGAGTGGCACATTTCAGGGGGAATCTGTCCGGAGTATAAGATGGTGTTGAATAAAGAAATGATGTGAGGTATTAGAACGTTTCGTCCTAGCTTTAAAACTTCTGTTGTTATGCCGTCCGTCCCAGGGCTTTTATTGTATTTCATCTCGCGCAGAGCTCGTTGAATTTCATAGGGACTAATAGGATGAACGGAGTCAGGGCAATAGTAAGCAAAGTGTCTACACTGTTTTTGCTGATCCTGGTACAGGTTTTTGTAGAATTTGGTGGCTATATCGATTATTTTGCTTGAACTACTTTGTTTTATGCCGTTTTCACCATTCAAGTTAGAAATCCAAGTTTTTCCCTTGACGATTCCCTGTTTGGCATTTCTTAAAGTGGCATTACTTAATAAAGCTAATTTAATCATGTTTGTATTACAATCCCTAATATCTTTTCTGATGCTTCGTTTAACCAATCTATCTACTTTATTGTATTCTACTTGATTATTTTTTGACATTTCTCTTTTCTCTATTAGTAAAATTGTTTTACTGCTTAGTTTGTTATTGTTTCTTCTTTGACATTTAATTTTCTTGGCTGCTGTTGAAATATTTACTATTATGTTACTGTATTGACTCTGAGGGTTTTGATGTGTATCAATCGGTAGTAGGGCAAATGAATTTTTCAATTCTAAATTAAACTTCTCCATATTCGTAATGAGAACATCCTTGTTAAGTTTTTTGATGCGGTTTTTAAACACAGCTTTACGGTTTAGGTACAATTAAGTACAATCTTTGCTCGTACTGGTCTATGGTCTGAACTAAATTTAAATTTATTAATAGTACTGACATCTTTTACAATATTATTGTGACTGGAGGAGAGCACAAAGTCAATTTCGTTTTTTGTTCTCCCATCTGGCGAGATCCATGTCCATCGACGCTGTGACTTTTTAGGGAAAAAACTGTTCATTATTCTAAACCCTTGTCCAAATGCGAACTGGATGAGAGCATTTACTCGATCATTTCTAGTTCCTATGCCATGTGGACCGAGAATTTCTGGGTTATCTAGGTCTTGTCTAACCCCGATCTTAGCATTGAAGTCACCAGTAATGACATTCCATGTGCTACGGTTTTCTTCACACGCTTTGTTAAGAACATCATAGAAGTTTTCTAGTTCGTCATCGCTGTGTGAAGATGTAGGTGCGTAAGCTTGGACAATGGTCAAACTATGTTTGTCTGTGATGCTTAGTTTGAGAACCGCTACTCTCTCCGAGTATCCGAGAAACTCTATGATGTTGTTCTTCCACTTTTTACTTTGGCATTTAACTTTGGCATTATATTATAATATTAGTTTCCTACTAGTACTTAGTAGGATTAGTAGGATAAAATTAAATAAAGTCATCATCATCATCTGCCTAGCCTTTTCCTAACTATGTTGGGGTTGGCTTCCAGTCTAACCGGATGCAGCTAAATACCAGTATTTTACATGGAGCGACTGCCTATCTGACCTCCACAACCCAGTTATTACTGGGAAATTCGTTACCACTTGGTAAGACTGGTGTCCGACTTTTTGGGCCACTGACTACCTGTAACGACTGTCAAAGATGGAAAAATGTCAGCTGTGACCACCAGCTTAAAATGCTTTCCAAGGCACGAAGGAAACTCAGTATGTAAGTGTGGTCACCCATCCACAGACCAACCTAGGCAAGCATGGCTTAACCTAAAGATCGACACAAGCGGCTGATATTATTGAAATACAGTATGTTTAGTAATTTTAAATATGTGCACACAAACATACTTGTCCTGTATGAGCAATATTAGCTTGAACAAACCTGGTTTTAAGTTTGATGTTGTAATGACCACAATACGAGAGCAATTTGTTGCATGGGGAATGATTTTTAAAATAAAAGTGAGGGCAAGAAATACACCACCTTCACTTAAATGTATGTCCAGTATCTCTTGGGCAATTGAACTATTGCTACCACGTTGGTAACTTTCAAATATTTTTACCATGGCATAGTATTTAGTTTGGATGACCAGTAGGCTTGTTAACTGAAAAAATCTAATTAGTCCGTCACTTAGATTATCAAAAAATATTTCACCCGTATTGTTTCTTTTGTTACATAAACTAAAATTGACGAAGATATGACGCTTTTAGAATTCTCAATACGTCACTCTTTGGTATCATTTTTAGTCAGTACTGACGTCACGAGCCCCCACTCCCGAGTTTTGATGCCAATATTTGTTGATTTACAAAAACAAAAAATATGTGTCCATTATTTCCCAATACTCTAACAGACCGACTAAATTGATTTGCAATTTATTGATGGTGGACACTAGCCTATTCTAGATAAAAATAGCATCTTATTATTAAATCTACCCACATCTAAGTGATTTAGCAACTTCTTAGAAGTTTTCCACATTTACTGAAATAAAGTAATTGATAAGACACTTTGTTTAGGCAAAGCAAGACATTGTGTTTAAAAGATGTTTTAAAGTTAAACATTTACTATGTGTAGTGTGTATTTTTGTTTCTGATTAATTGCCATGGGTCTTTTTTTGCCAGCTACAAGGAAAAGAATTGATATTATTTTTAATATATTAAAAGGAAAGGAAAATGGATAAAACCACATAATCAGATATGTTGTTGGATGGATAAACAAATGCAGGAAACATTCATTTACTGTCAATTATTAACAGTGAAGTTGCAAATAACTAAATTATTACAATAATAAGGCAACTGATTAAACACAGCGGTCTTTTATTACACTTGTGGCTTCCTATTAGAATGGTGCCATTGAAACAGAATGAATAAATTTAAATTGCCAAGGACATGCTGGAAAAAAGAAATTTAGAGGCACTTTATGATAGAAAACATTATTTTTCCCAAATACCTGCACAAATGTAAACACAGGATTAAATTCAAATGCCATTGTGGTTACTGAACAACACTCTCTTCCAAAAATAAAATACTATTGTTAATGATAACTACAACAACAACTGAGAGAACAAACAGCTATCAGAAAGTGACTAATACTAGATAATACACTGAGTTCTTACACCTAGGGCATTGATTCAGTAATTAAATTACCTTTCAAGGATGTTTCAAAGAGAAATCAAGTTCTATAGAACTCTGCATCTTGTGAAAAAATGCTATTTACGATTCATATGCAAATTTTGGTCGAATGATGATAATATGCGGTAATTAACAGTATTATAGCAGCATCAGCAACAAGAGGTCGGTGGAATGTTGTAAATTCGTTTAATTCATATCATGCACAGGGGCGTCAACGATCTGCCGGGCGCCGGGGGGCGGACGCGACACAACAAGTTATTAAAACAGGATTCCAATAAGATACCTGGACCGCAGACGCGAAAAGATCTTCGTCATCCCTGTTATCATTGTTGATATCCACTGTGCTGAAGGGCGGCGTATCAGGCTCTTCCGACATGGTTAAATTGCACTAAAAGTAGACACGACCGCAAATAACTAAACGAACAAGCGTCTAATCAAATTTTACCGAAAACAGCGAGATAACTTTCCGATACCAAGGTTCGCTTGACAGAAATGAACAACCCCCCGTCAGTAATTATGACTATAAATTAAATGCAATTTTTAACATGTTTAAAATGACGTTCTCAAAAAATCCATAAAGTCTGAGAGAGATAAAGCAATAATAATGTTTAAAATGTGCACGAATTTATTACCAAGGTTCTGTCGGTTGCCAATTGTCAGATTTTTAGTGACGTATTCAATTCTGTTTACGAATATAGTTTCAAATAAGAAGTGTAGAAACACATTTTAAGACAAATTGTATTTATTTATGAATCAATTTACTTATTAAATTGCATGCAATATTTAATTTCATTGTATTATACTGATTTCAAGGTAAATGTTGTGAACTGCTGTAAATAATCAATCATATTAAATGTTTGATTATCTTTTTGTAAACGATTGCTGAAATGCCACTCCTAATATTATCTGTCATTGTCTGTCTGTCAGCCTGGCCTATGCCTTTCTTTTATCAGCTGTCAAACAAATTAAAAAAAATATATCAGCTGTCAAATCGTAAATATCTACACGAAATTGTTTTGTTGTGAAGGTAAAAAACATGTTTTTTCACATTTAATGTGTGCTTACTTAAATTTATTGAAGATAGTTATAGTTATCGTGTATTTCTTTCTTTGTAGTCTGTAAAAGGGTAGGTTTGGCGTTGTATTTTACCGTTGTTTTGTCATTTTGTAGTAGTGATAGGAAACAGCGACACAAAATGAGTGGGTTGGATAAGAAGCCGAAGATTCCTCAGCCACCGGCGCTTGCAGGTGGTACCGGTAACCTGCTGTCAAGTGTGGCCCCGCCGTCGCAGCTGCCTAACTTCGTGACTGCTAGTCCCGTAATTCCAGTTGCTGAGGTATTTGATATTTGTTTACAACATCGCTAGCATATGCTTTGAAACAAAACAAGTATTTGGTGCAAAGGGACCGTTTATAGAATTAAATAACCAACAATATGTTCCATTTTCTTGTCTTCTATGGTCATTTTCTGATAATTCTATTAATGTTAGTCTGTCTGTCAAAATTTTCACGATTTTATTATGATTGCAGATTCCCCAAGCACCTGTAGGCCAGACCCTACCAGCTCCGGTGCCAGTTCAGCCAATCATAGTGCAGGCTAGAGATGCACCTCCACCGCTAGCTGAAAATGTGGAGAAATTCAGGTAATGTGTAGTATTTTTTGTTGCATAATGTTTAATAATATTTCTGGTTGATAACTGTTTTTAGAAAACTAGACTATTATTACCTAGTAAGTAATATTCTGATATGAATCCTCTTGTAATCAATAATTGTGATTCTTATCAGGATATCCTGTATCTGTGATCAACTAACTAGCTATAATATGTAAAGTTATATAAAAAGGCATTCATAATGTCCAGGCCAGATGGATATAAATTTTTTTTTGGGTAGTCAGCTTCCCATTTCACTAAAGCGCAAGCTCGTCGACATATTGTGTAACCTGCCTATCCTAACCTATGGCGCTCAGACTTGGTCTTTGGCTGAAGCCCAGATGTCCAAACTCAATGATTGCCAAAGACCAATGGAATGTAGCATTCTAAATATTAGACTCTCCGATCGAATGCGCAACACCTTAATATGGTCAAAGACAGGCATCGCCGATGTTGGCAATAAGTCTGCGAAGCTGAAATGGGACTGGGAGGCAGGCCCGAAAAAAGCTGGGGTGACAATCTGGACTCATTCTTGATGGAATGGTCAGAAAGGGCATATTGCAAAGAGGATTGGAAAGCCATGTGGGAGGCCTTAAATATAAAAAGTCATGAAAACATTAAAAGTAGTGATACTTCTAAAATGAAAACAGAAATCATATCTTGTAAGCGGGTCACAAGCGATTTTTTTCCTCATCATCATCATCATCATCTCAGCCGAAGGACGTCCACTGCTGGACATAGGTTTCCCCCAAGTGTCGCCACATTGACCGGTCCCTTGCTACTCGCATCCACCGGATTCCCGCAACCTTCACCAGGTCATCGGTCCACCTAGTGGGAGGTCTTCCAACGCATCGTCTTCCGGTTCGCGGTCGCCACTCCAAAACTTTTCGGCCCCATCGGCCATCCGTTCTGCGAGCAATGTGCCCTGCCCACTGCCACTTAAGTTTAGCAATTCTTCGGGCTACGTCGGTGACCTTGGTTCTCTTGCGGATGTCTTCATTTCTGATTCGATCACGCAAGGAAACTCCGAGCATAGCCCTCTCCATTGCCCTTTGGGTGACTTTAAGCCTTTTGATAAGGCCCATTGTGAGCGACCACGTTTCGGTCCCGTATGTAATCACTGGCAACACACACTGGTCATAGACTTTCGTCTTGAGACACTGCGGTAAGTTGGACGAGAAGATACCGCGCAGCTTCCCGAACGCTGCCCAGCCGAGTCGGATTCGACGATTGACCTCTTTCTCGAAGTTAGACCTACCTAACTGGACCGTTTGTCCTAGGTATACATAATTGTCTACAATTTCGAGTGTAGAGTCTCCGATCTTGATAGGAATGGGTGTGACATGGGCATTCAACATGACCTTCGTCTTGTCCATGTTCATTTTTAGACCCACTCTTTTGGAGGCTCTACTGAGGTCATCGAGCATTGTACTGAGGTCCTCCATGGTCTCAGCCATGACCACAATATCATCGGCAAACCGAAGGTGAGTGATGTACTCGCCATTGACGTTGATGCCTAGCCCTCTCCAGTCCAGAACCTTGAAGACATCCTCCAGTGCAGCGGTGAACAGTTTCGGAGATATGACGTCTCCCTGTCTTACACCTCGCTGCAGAAGGATAGGTTCCGAGGCTTGGTCCTGAAGTCGGACTAACATGGTGGCGTTTTTGTACAAACACTTCAACACCTCGATGTACCGATAGTCAATTTGGCACCGTTGGAGAGACTGCAGTACAGCCCAGGTTTCGATCGAATCAAAGGCTTTTTCGTAGTCCACAAACGCTAAGCAGAGAGGCAAGTTATACTCTTCGGTCTTCTGTATAACCTGCCGAAGCGTATGTATGTGGTCCACGGTGCTAAAACCTTTTCGGAAACCGGCTTGTTCGGGTGGCTGGAAATCGTCAAATCTGCGCGCGAGACGATTCGTGATGACTCTTGAAAACAACTTGTAAACATGGCTTAGAAGTGAGATGGGCCTGTAATTCTTCAACCGGGCATTGTCACCCTTCTTGAAGAAGAGCACCACCACACCCCTGCACCATGCCTGAGGCGTTTTCCCCTCGAGTATGACGGAATTGAACAGCTTCTGAAGGGCCTTAAGTACCGGTTTTCCACCCGCCTTCAGGAGTTCGGCAGTAATTCCGTCATCCCCCGGTGCCTTGTTGTTTTTGAGTTGTTTCAGAGCCATCCTACTCGTAATCTCGTACAGGCTGACGTCCGGGATGTCTTCGGTATAGTGTCGGGTTAATCTAGCTTTTGGGTCGTTTGCTAGGTCGACAATGGGTTTGCTGGTTGACGTGTACAACTGTCCATAGAAGCTCTCGATCTCCCTCAGTAGCTCCGGTTTGGCGGATAAGATCCTGCCATCGTCGGTCTTCAGTTTCGTGAGCTGGCTCTGCCCAATAGCCAGATCTCTTGAAAATACTTTGGAGCCTTTGTTCCGCTCGATCGCGTCTTTAATACGCTCGGTATTAAAGCGGCGGAGGTCGCTCTTTAAGGATTTAGAGATCCGTCTATTGAGCTGCCGGTATTTCGACGCCTCATCTGAAGACTGCAGGATCATCTCACGCCGCTCCTTCATGAGCTCGAGAGTTTGATCGGAGAACCTCTTTTTCTGATCTGTACGACGTGTCTTGAAGAACTTAGACCCGGTCGTATGGACAGTTTCCACGAACCCATCGTTATATTCGTCCACTGAGCCGCCTAGGCACTCGAAACGATTCTGGAGTTCGAGCTGAAAGCTCTCGGGGTTTTGGATTTGGATCTGTGCTGGACGGAGCGTAGACTTCATCAGTCGAGACCTTTCTAGCTTGATATTGATGTTCAATGTGCCTCTTACCATGCGGTGATCGCTCCCGGTTTTCACCGAATTGATCACAGAGACATCATTGAACATTTGCTTCTTGGTTGACATGATGAAGTCGATCTCGTTTTTTGTTGCACCATCTGGGCTCTGCCAGGTCCACTTCCTGTGCTCACGCTTTTTGAAGAAGGAGTTCATCATATAGAGGCCCTCCTTCTCCATAAAACTAGCCAGTTGGTGGCCCCGGTGGTTCCGACGTCCAACTCCAAATTGCCCCACCTGCAGCTCATCCCCGTCTCGTTTGCCCAGTTTCGCGTTGAAGTCCCCCATTACAACGGTGAAGTGAGTTTTGAAACCATGCATGGCTTTAGAGATATCCTCATACATGGTCTCCACTTCGTCGTCGGGGTGTGCCGAGGTCGGGGCGTAGACCTGTATGACCTTCAGCGAATATCTTGAGGATATTCTGAGTATAAGGTACGCCACCCTGGTCGACACACTCTCGATCTTCACCACGTTGTTCACAAGGGACTTGTGGACGATAAACCCAACACCACCCTGGGACTGGCGGTCACCCTCTCGGAAATAAAGCAGGTTGCCGGATTTTAGGATTATCGTGTCCTCCCCCTCTCTTCGGACTTCAGATAATCCCACAATACTCCATCGCAGCCTGCTCAATTCCTCTTCGAGCTCCGCTATCTTCTCGTCGGTCCGGAGTGTGCGCGTGTTATACGTTGCCAGGTCCAGTCGTTGGTGTTGGCAGCCGGATCCCATCCGGGGATTCTTCGCACCCCTTGCCACGCCATAACCTCGACCGCTGCCATAGTCGAGGGTAGACGGGCTGCCGGGCACTAGGGGCCATTTATTGAATGCGGTGTCCATTGGGGGGGTTTTGCCATAATCGCCACGCTTGGCAGGCGGGTTGGCGATCGCAGTACGGTTGTCACAAAAGCACAGAGAACGCTGCTGCCCATTCTCTGGTAAGTCCCTTAGTCGCCTCTTATGACACCCACGGGAAGATATGGGATGATGCTATTCTTTACGTCCGGCACCATACGGATTTTTTTCCTGGCAGATACAAATAGGTCCCAAAGCCGACTACCTAAAAAAAATTTTATATCCGTCTGACCTGGACCAACCTGTATTGATGTATTCTGAAATTGAAAATATTAAATGTACTACA
Source organism: Xestia c-nigrum (assembly GCA_916618015.1). Taxonomy (NCBI): domain Eukaryota; kingdom Metazoa; phylum Arthropoda; class Insecta; order Lepidoptera; family Noctuidae; genus Xestia; species Xestia c-nigrum. Next base: position 7,891,912 of record OU745259.1, on the reverse strand, counting down.
TCCAAACCAAGCACATCTGATATTTTTGCTGGGGAAAAAATTATTTCCGAACTCCAGGAAAGGAATAACAGAAGTAGAAATATAATAATTGTAGGCCTGCCAGAGCAAACTCTGTCAGATAACTCTGCACGTCAAACCGCAGATGCAAACGCTGTACAGACTATCCTGCAAAATGTAGTTTCAGATATTCCTAAAGTGGTCAAAACTATGCGGCTCGGTAAATACGCCCTTGGAAAAAATCGTCCGCTGAAGATATGCTTTAAGAGCTCTCAGGAAGCAAAAGAAATACTGCAGAATAAAAATAAAGTACAAAATAACATCAAAATTTACTCAGATCAGACTCCTACTCAGAAGAATATAATGAAGGAACTGAGCCAGGAATTGGCTCGACGCAAAGAAAATGGTGAAACAGATCTCATCATCAAATATATTAGCGGCACTCCCAAGATCGTAGAAACGCCTTCAAAAAACTTCAACCATTAATCTCACCTATCCTGCAAAACCCAACCCACGAAACCATTACCTACCAACTATGTCACACCTACCAGGATCTATCTACATCAAAATCAACCTTAAACTTATTTTACGCAAATGTGCGGAGTATACGCAAGCGAGGAAAATTTGATGAGCTGAAATGTTCCTTAAAATCGATCGGAAACACAACCCATGTTATCCTACTCACCGAGACATGGTTGAGATCTAAAGAGGATGCGGAATCATTCCACCTACCCAACTATACGCATTATTACAATCTCAGAACAGACTCTAGAGGTGGTGGGGTTTCCATATATGTACATAATAACATAAATCATACCATAAACGCAGAAGCCTACACTGGAGGAATAAACTACCTGTGGGTGGGTCTAGAAAAATATGCACTGAACATAGGCTTAGTTTACAACCCGGGAAATACCAACACAAAAGAGTTTCTTGAAGTGTACTCATCACAACTGATCAACAAAAAGCGTGCTATTGTCTTTGGTGATTTTAACATTGACTTATTAACGAAAAATATCAATAGCAAACGGTATAGAAGTGCCATAAAAGAATCTGGCTACGAAATTATCAACAATATCAGCGAAGCCTATTGCACACGTGAAACCACATCAACAAAAACTATTCTCGATCACGTATGCACAAACTTGAAACATAAGGGCTTCCACATGGCAATTGTGGACTCGCCCATGTCTGATCATAAGCAGATTTACCTAGCAATGAGAAAGTGCAAATCACCAACAAGAAAGCGTGTAAAGTATGATGGGGTGGATTACGAAAAGCTTTTCGAATATATCAAAAGTACTAACTATCAACCAAGTGACAACCACTACGACAACTTCAAAAAGCATATGAAATGTGCAATACTTAAAAGCAAAGTTACCAAAACCAAAGTCCTAAATCCACCTCAACAAGATTGGATATCCAGAGATATAATAACAAAGATCCACGAAAGAAATGTAGTTTGGCACAAATTTAAGCAAGATCCAGAAAACAAAGATTTACACAAACAATTTATAATAGAAAGGAACAAAACTACAGACAGAATACAACGTACTAAAAAGAATTACTACTATGAAACATTCAAGAAATACTCAAGAAACCCAAAGAAGATGTGGAAACTAATTAACACACTGTCCAACAATAAGGTCAAAACACATTGTACTCCACCAAATCTCTTAACCAAAGATGGGCCCGTTACTGATGGTAGTGAAATATGTGAAACTTTTAACATCTTCTTCTCAACGATCGGTTCGACACTCGCTAACGCTATTCTAACGACGCAGCAAAAACACAACGACGAAACCACAACACAGGCAAGAGATTATACTAATGAATTAACTACTTTTACACCTTGTCAACCAGACGAAATCTCAAAAATAATCGACAATCTTGATCCAAACTGTAGCGTAGGGATTGACGGGATAACCACAAAAATAATTAAGTGTTTAAAAACCCTAATAACAGACAAACTAACAACTTGCATTAATGAACACCTTGCTGAGGGAACGTTCCCAAATGCGCTGAAAATTGCTAAAGTTACCCCTATCCATAAATCTGGTACAAAAACAGACCCAAACAACTACCGGCCTATCTCTGTCCTTCCCGTCGTGTCGAAAATATTTGAAAAAGTTATCTATTCACGTTTAGACAAATACCTCACATCTATGAACTTCCTTTATAAAAGACAATATGGGTTTCGTTCTTTATCCAACACTTTGTCAGCTACAGGTTGGCAAAAATGTCCTGAAACGGAACTAAAAAATTTAATCGTTGGCAACTTCTCCTACTGTCACGTCTAGTCAGTACATGTAATGTCATTTCATGATATCGGTGGCTGTTTTTCGTGTATTTATTGTTATTGTGTTTAAATTGGTGACTCAAAGGGTTCAATATGAACAGAAAAACCATTCGCAGCTCCGTTAGAGAAATAATGTATAAAGTTTATTTGTGATCTTTGGCGGAACATGAAGCTGGACGAATTTTATCGGATATCAACGATGTTTATAAAAGAACTGCGGAAATGTCAGGTAAAATGATCTTTTATCTAAGTAATCAGATGTAATATGTGTGTTTAAACTTGCACTAGATTGTATAAACCATTATACAACTATTATTTACATTGAAAAATACATCGATGAATTTTGTGGTTATGTGCATTTACAAAGAAGCACGCTCCTATAATTTTGATACTTTTTGTGTTACTTCCAGAATAAAAGTAACTAAATATATTATTTTTCTAGGTTAATCCGTAAGTACCATACGACGAATTGCTAGAGAAGGGCATACAAACAAAGGCATTTACTCCACTCCAGAGAAACATAGAGCAGGGCGACCTAAAAAGAATTGGATGATTTTGACTTGTGATCAGACAAAAAGTTCAGAAAGATTTTACATTCTTAGAAAGAAGTATTTTATTAAAGTTTAACTGTCTTTATTTTTTACTGTTGTAGGCCGTGGCTGAACAAGTGTTTGCAAGCATCTCTGTTGGTGATTGGAAAAAAAACATGTGAACATGTTATGTAAATAGAAAGAGAGTAATATCAAAGGGGACAAACTCTGTATAGTGATATAGACAAAATAGTCATAAATCTGCAAGATGACAGCAGCAGAAACAGACACGAATGAAGAACTTTCAGATGTGGAATATTTAGCCGAAGACATTTTAGATTCTGATTGAAACATCTGTAAAATTCTATCTTTCTTATTAATAAAAAAAAAAAAGCACTTAGACGGATCGTTGGTATTATTTTCCTCATAATGTAAATCAATATACACACGTACTTGTGCATTATCATACAAAAGCGTGAGTATGTAACGAGCAGAGAAATTTATGTTTATTTCAAGTTTAAGTAATGTATAAAACCCGTTAAAGTCATTTTCATCTGCCTAGCCTTTTCCCAACAAATTTTGGGGTCCGCTTCCAGACTAATCTGGATATATACTATGGATGCAGCGTGGATATCAGTATTTTACATGGAGCGACTGCCTATCTAATCTCCACAACCCAGTAACAAGGTAATTTAATACCACTAGGTACGACTTGGTTGTCAGATTTTCGGGCTCCTGACTCACAGTAAAGATTTACAAATGACACGACAACAGCTACAAGTGCTTTCCGAGGCACGGAAGAAACTCTATGACAGATGGTCACCCATCTACAGACTAACCTAGTTAGGCACGTCTCCAGCTTGAAGATTGTCCTGTCCGGCTGTTATTATTTAGCACTGAGCTCTTCTAAAACCCGTCAACGTACACATTAAATATAAATAAAAATTGAAAAAATAAACCAAAGTATCAAACTGTTATTGTCGTACTATATAGGGTTACAATATGAACGATAGTAGCGCCACCATTATTTTCACGACTTTCTTGCCAAGCTGTACAGCAGACCTAATTACAGCAACACAAACCAATATTGACCAAAAAAAGATAGCATTAGGTCTCTTTATCGACCTAAAAAAAGCTTTTGACACCGTTAGCCACTCAATACTACTGCAAAAGCTCAGCAACATGGGTGTTTCTGGGGTTGCACTCAAAATGTTTGAATCGTACTTAAAGAACAGGTTTCAAATAGTAAAAGTTGGGGAATACCAAAGTAAACCACATAGCACCGGCTCGTTCGGCGTGCCCCAGGGATCGGTTCTTGGACCACTATTCTTTCTCATCTACATCAATTCCGTGCACGAAATCGCATTACACGGACACGTTTCTCTTTATGCGGACGACACCTGTCTTTTTTATTATGGTACCTCGATTGATGACATGATCAACCAAGCGCAACAAGATTTGAACACGTTGTCTGTTTGGTTCCAACGAAACCTACTTACAATAAATGCCGCTAAGACTAGTTATGTTATCTATAAAGCCAAAAATAAAAAAATTCCAGCTCACCCCCCATTGACTATTAACAATGAAAGAATACAGCAAAAACAATGCGAGAAATACCTTGGACTAAGAGTAGATAGTCAGTTAAACTGGAAAATACAAATTGATCACATTCGATCCAAGCTTTCCTCACTTTTGGGCTCATTGCGCAATGTTGTCCATTGTCTTCCTCTTCGAGTGCGGCAGACCATTTACAACTCCTTAGTGAAGCCACATCTGATGTACCTCATTGAAATCTGGGGCAACGCGCCAAAGACTAATCTCAAAGACCTACAAATTGCACAAAATAAAATTATTAAACTACTATTCCACTATGATTACCTTACACCTACATTTAAAATTTACAGGGAAACGAAACTCATGAATATTAGACAACTCCATACATACTGTACCAGCATCCTAATTAGAAAAATTTTAAATAAGACCATTCACACACAAATACACTTCACAAAAATACATCAAGTACATAATCGTAGCAGTCGTAGGAAGGACCACATTTTACTGCCTCGAGTGCGGACAGTCAATGGTGAGAGAACGATTATTTTTGCGGGAGTACAACAGTACAATAAGCTACCTAAAGAGGTAAAGAATGAGAGCTCGTTTAATATTTTTAAAACTAAATTAAAAAAACACATTCTAAATGATCAAACTTTACTTTAAACAAACTTGCCCTGCTGCTGGATTACCTTTATTGTGGCACGGAGCTCGCATTCCTTATCGGTTGTGATTGTTTGCGACCACAGTATTTATTTCTTTTGCGGGTGGATGGAAAACAATTTTAAGCTTTGTGTTATAGTATATTTGCCTGTTTTCGAAATTTTATTTAAGTATCTAATATGTTAGTTGTTATTGTTATGTTTAAGGAAAAACATGTTATTGTTAAGTTTAATTAAAAACATTACCTAGGTGTCTACTTAGTTTGGATGTCAAAGTTTATGTAATACTTTAATTAATAATTATGTTAAGTACAAAAATGTTCTCAAGTAAGTGAAATACCTGTAATTTCTTATTGAGAAATAAATTTCTTTAACCATAAACACTTCAAGAATGTGTTAAGCATGTACACAGAATGTAACGATAAGTACTTGATGCATTCATGTGCAAAATTTGTAATGCCTTCTGTGACAAATTGTATGGAAATGTTTACTTAGCAAGTTACCTTTTGATTTGAGAATACCTATAGTAACAGAAAATTGGTATGATCTCCAGTGCCAAATCAAATAGGAATTTAAAAAAACATTCCAATGTAAATGTTTTTCAGATCCAATTACACAAGACTAAAGCCACTGTGTCATTCATACTTCATCATCATCCATACTTCACTATCACTACATATTATAAAAACAAAGTCCTCCAAATCTGCCTGTCTGTCTGTTCGCGATAAACTCAAAAACTACTGCACTGATTTGCATGCTGTTTTCGCCAATGGATAGACTGGTTCTCGAGGAAGGTTTTACTATATATTTTTACGCGGGCGAAGCCGCGGGCATCAGCTAGTAATATTAAAAAAGTAGCTCTGTTTGTTACCTTTTCACGATCAGGCTAGTAACAACATATGCTATATTTTTTTATTCTCATGCATCCACATCAAAATATCCATATAAACGAAGTTGTGGGTACTACTAGTATTATTATAAAAGAAATCAAAATTGCAGAAGTAAATGGATTTTCTTGGTTGCAGCCCAGCAATTCCTTTGAGTAAGGGGGAGCCACTGATGTCAATTAGGTCCCCTGAAGACTCGCAGGCCACACCGTCTCCAGAATCATTACCTGACTCCACATCAGATATAGATAAACTTGGTGAGTTTGTTATAGGCTCTATCGGCACATATTTTTTTTTTAGGTTTCTGCAGACTGCAGCTATTGTCCATCTATCATCATTATGTCAGGCTTTGCTGCGGTGGCCTTAGCCTCGTCTACATCACCCAAAAAAACTGATCTGTCATCCCTTGAATGATTTGATTTGGTTAACAGAAGCAGCAAATATTATGCACTTATATCGAGACTCTTTTAATTGGCTTTTATGAAAGAGAGTATCAGAAGGTAAAATTGTCAAATCAATATAAACCATAACCATATAGTTTTAGGGGTTTTTCTCAAAAGCAGAAAAAGTAATTGTTATCCAATTAATGTTTTTATGGGTGTTTTTAATTTCTTTCGATAGAGCTGATTTTTCACTTTTAATATTTTGTGATGTAAATGGTTTTGCTGAGCGACAGAACTATTGTCTACAGTGCTAAAGTGATGTTATGACGCTTGAATGACATTGATAGTGGGGTGTGGTTTGTAAAAATACTGATAGAAAATGTATTAATAAAAAGAAGATCAGGCTATTTTCGAGTTTTCGCCACTGACTCTTTAACTTACGCTATGCAAAAATTTGAAAATGTGATGAGAACCTTTAGAAAATTAAAGAAACAAATTATTTAGCCACCATTCATACAGAAATAGGAATAAGTAAGTAGATTTTTACACGTGGCCTCTGATAGGTTTTCAATAAGGTTGGATTGAGCAACCTTATTGAAAATCTAACAGGTAGTTTACATCTTCTGTGCAAATTATAAAGTACGAGTAACATTAGGTAACCTTTCGCGGACCATATTCGGAGCTGTTGTACACAACCGGTGGTCCGCGGACCACGGGTTGGGAACCACTGGTCTATACAATGGACTATTTTAATATAAGATTCTGAATAACCAAACAGCAGATATAAATCACAATTCTAATGACCAGGTGACATAATGCCAGGAAGTGGCATCTTCACTTGGATGAGGGGCGCAGTTTCCACGGGAGGCATCCTGCAGCGGGTGGCGGAGAAAGCAAAGAGTTCTGTCGACTCTATGATCACCACTCTCGATCCTCAGATGAAGGAATATCTTAGTAAGTACAGTAGGGTAGATGACATTTTTTCTTTTTCTCGTAAACACAAAATGTCTCACAGAGCGTAGAAACTCGTGTGCCGTGACTATTGTGTGTGGTTTCCTAGTTCAAACCCAGATGCACAAAACTTTGCGTTACTTTTTTTACGACTGCTCTCAAATCGGAGAAGACCAAAACTTCGAAGAAATGTGACCCTTTTGTCTCAGCTATGAATGTCACAAACTGATATTTTTTTATGAGAAGTCCATACAAGTCGATCTATCTAGCCTTTTCCCAACTATGTTGGTAGGTCGGCTTCCAGTCTAACAGGATGCAGATGAATAGCAGTATTTTTCATCGAGCTACTGCCTATCTGACTTCCACAACCCAGATAGTACCGGGTAAGACTGTTTTTCATACATTCGGGCCACTGTACACCTGTAATGAATATCAGAGAATTACAAATGACGCCGGGTACCAACGGCTTAACGTGTTTTCCGAGGCACCGGACCAAAGTAGGGAAGGGCGGCTTAACCTAAAGATCGACACTATTGGCTGTTAGTATTTAGCCACGACCAGTGGCGTAGCTAGTTCTAGTAGGGCCCAGTATCAACTTTTTTTGGGGGCCCTTTGAAGCCCGACAACAGGAGAATACCATTTATGTCAATCAAATGTTTTTCGCAAAACAAAGAAAATAGCATCCTGACAATTGGAGCTTCCTGGCCCCTGATAAGTTAAGTTATAGCGGACCCGTCAGACGTTGTCCTGTCCTACCTACCTACTACAACCTGCCTACTACTACCTACCTACTACTACCTACCTACTACTACCTACCTACCTACCTACTACTACCTACCTACTACTACCTACCTACTACAACCTGCCTACTACTACCTACCTACTACTACCTACCTACTACTACCTACCTACTACCTACCTACAACTACTGTTTTTTTTTGCATAATAACCTTCTCCTGACAATGACAAACAACAAAAAAATAATTCGTCAAATCGGTCCAGCTGGGAAAAAGGGATTGATTTTTATACTATCTTTCATAATGAAGAATATTTGAGTTTGTGACAAGATTTTGTGATTTTTTTTCCATTGTAATTTGGGGGCCCTGTATGATTGATATGGGTGATAATGCGGTAGCTACGCCCCTGGCCACGAGCTCCTCCATAGCTCCGAGCTTCGAGAAGTCCATACAATCACGAACCATTATTAGTTATTTAAAGTTTATGTTTCAGTTGTATTAAATGTCTGAATTTGTTCCAGGAAGCGGTGGAGACTTGCTAGTTGTTGTTGCATCAGATAAAGAAGTAAAGGTCTCACCAGTCAGAGAAGCATTTCAGACTGTCTTCGGCAAAGCTAATGTAGTGTAAGTATTCATATGAACTTAGATCCTTCTGTCTCTTCCATTTTCAAATAATTGATCGAAATAGAACAATGATTTAAATTTCGAACATATTTAATCATTGGTAGTCCAAGCCGGCTTTCTTCATTTGAGCTGAAATACTGCTGGACATAGGCTTCCCCCATGTGTCGCCACATTGACCGGTCCCATGCGACTCGCATCCAGCGGATTCCCGCAAACTTCACCAGGTCATAGGTCCACCTAGTGGGAGGTCTTCCAACGCAACTTATTACGGTTCGCCAGCCGAAGAAGCAAGCTTTAAGCCGGCTTTAGTCAAGCATTATTAGAGAGAGAGTCTTTAGCCCTCTTTATCTTTAAGACTACCTCTCTCTTTATCGATCTTCTGTAGTTATGTAACAATCAATAACCCGCCTTATACTTACTGAATAAAGAACAATTTCCAGTGGGTACGCGGCACAGAGTGATGTCACAGCAGATCAGCCGGTCGGGTACGCGGCCGCGTACGCAGCGGCTAAACAACGCATCGCTCACATACGGTCCGTGCACGGAGAACTGAATAACAACGTGCCTGTGCTCGCCGTAGAGGGGTATTTACACGAGTCTGTCACTGACAGGTTAGTATCAAAGAGATAGATTATTCAGAATTTTAAAAGCTAGCGTATAGGCGAAATGTTATTTATAAAAAATCGTAATTTCTCTGATTTGTTTTAGCATAAGCGTCAACTTAGGCTGCGTAATTATAATTTTCTTACGTTTTCTGTAATTTGCAGGTCAGTGTTAGGTTGTGCCCTCTAAGTTAATTTAATCCTACTGGATGAGTTTTTCATGAAATTGACATTCAATGGGATTAAGGGAACTTGAAGATGAAGATGGACGGTTGTATTAATGATTTTATGATTGTAATTCCAATAAATATATACGTGATACGATCAGAAAATATATTTTAATCAACATACAACGAAAATAACGTCAGAAACGGCTACCCTGGCGCGTTTTGTGAAAGGTTTTAAAGATATAGAAAATATTAGGGTTGGGATCACGTCTTGGCAAATTTTTACTTAACATGAAACTGTATTTAAGACAATTTATGGATTGAAAATCGTTCATCATTCGCTTCATTGAATCAAGAACAGATCATACGCAAATCGCATCGTCACAAAAACATTGTCCCTCCAGATGGTACGACATGTCGCTACTGATCCTGTCCCAGCCGTCGCTCGGCATCGAGCTGCAGCTGCAGTCGCAGGGCACGCCGGTGCCGGCCGCGGCCGTCGCCGCCGCCAGCGCCGCCACGCCGCCGGACTACGCGCATACCCAGACCGGGTACAGCGTCACCATTGGATCTATTATGGGACCTAGCTTACAGGTAACATATATTACTAGTCTTAAGACACGCGGGTGAATGACAAGTATACATATGTCACAGTTTAGAGAACCAGACAGTAAGCCATACAAAACAAAAACAATAAGAAGTATGTATGTACTTATAAGTAGTAGTAGCAGTAGTGTATAAGTATTTGATAAATAATCAGATATGTTGAACCTTCATGTTCCACAATTCATGTCAAAATACTTTTAGTGCTATTATTTTATTTATTTATTTATGTATTTATCAGGAACAATTAAATTGTGTTTGATACATTGCATACATCTTAATTAATAATATTAATATAAAACACACACATTCAATAATATAAAACATGCAGCAATAATAAAAAACAAAAAATTACAAGACTAATAAGAAAAATATATGAGAACCAAAAACAAAAACAGTAAAAGCATTTTTTTTTTAAATATCACTTTTTTTTTTTGTTAAACAGATAAAATTGGAATTATAAATTACAGTTCGTCTACGGAGTACAAATTCTTATCCAACAGAAATGCTTTTAGCTTAGCCTTAAAAGAGCTAGTGTAAAACAAGATTTTTAGGTAGTCTATTAAATGTTTGTACAGCTTGGTAATGAGGGCTATGCTTGACAATGTTGAAGTTAGGTACAACTTTATTTTTAAAATCCTTTCTACGAGTGTTTTCCCTGCTAGGAAGGATTTTAAATATTTCTTCTTAAGTGTATTGAAAAACGTTGTTTGGTACACGTGGGAATTTGTTATTGCAGTTCCTGGCTTCATAACAATTTCGCCTACGCGTCTGGTGTGAATTCTGCCTCGAATGCAATACCAGTCACCAGTTGATAGAGGAGCTCAGCAGGACACATGTCGGATGCTACATTGAAGGAACATGTGTCAACAACATAAGCTATGTTGATGACATGGTTCTGCTGGCCCCCTTGGTCAACGCCATTTTTTTTTTTTTTAGGATGGGAAATCATCAAGTGACTTCTCCCACTCTGGGCGGAGCGGGAGGGAGTGTCAGACTCTTACTGACTAAAACCCATCCATGTTCCTTCCTCGCACTTTATGTTCCGGGGCCGCGGTATCTCTTTCGACCAGGCCCGCAACCCCGGCACTTGGTCAACGCCTTGAGGAGATTTATTTGTGAACGCTATGCAATCGAGCATGAACTTGGGTACAACTCACAGAAATGTAAAGTACTAATTTTTAGAGCAGGGAAACAGAGACTCAGAACAGCGCCTCCGATCATGGTCGGGGGATCGGCACTGAAAATTGTGCAGAACTTTAAATATCTGGGTCATCTGGTCACGGAGGACTTAATGGATGATCCAGATATAGAAAGGGAAAGCAGGGCGTTGGCGGTAAGGATATGCTGGCCCGTAGGTTCGCTCGATGTACTAATGAAGTTAAGATAACGCTTTTTAGGGCATATTGCCAATCCTTTTACTCGAGCGGTCTGTGGTTTCGGTATACGCAACGAGCCTACAACGTCCTGCGTGTTCAGTACAATAATGCTGTCAGAATGCCGTTGGGGTTGCCTCGGTATTGTAGTGCGTCGCAAATGTTCGCGAATGCGCGCGTTGACGGCTTTCACGCTATAATGCGTAAGAGAGTGGCGTCATTTTTCGAACGGCTGCGCGGTACAACAACAGCATTTTGCAAATGATTGCATCCCGCTATGACAGTCCCATACAGGCTCACAGGTGGGAATAGTCAGGGTAAAATTGTAGATTAGGGACTTACTAACATAGATCTTAAAAAAACTGTTACTAACACATATATTATGGATTATGTCTGAAATAAATGGATAATAATAATAATAAGGGCTTGATTCAGAAAGCGGTACTCTTAAACACAGCTCGTATTGTTAGGAAGTTCCTCTCTCTGGAGCCCTGACCGCCTGTAGCTTGGATCCTGTACCTGATACCGGTGGGCTACAATTTTTATATTTTTAAATGTTTTTTTTTTATATTTTTTTATAATAATATTTAAAAATGTAAAGAGTTTGTTAAAAATTGAATAAAGGAAATAATAATAACAAAGTTTCCCCATTTATTGTACTATTTTAGTGTTTTTTTCTGCAAAACAGTTTTTCATCTGGTTTTGCGTTGCATCTCGAAACCATAGCAATTTTTATCCTCCATGCAATAAGCTGCTTTTGGGATATTGAACAAGTGCCAATGCCAAGACAGCTAAAGTCGCAATGATCTTTAATATCACCAATATATGCTTGGAAACAACCACCCAAAAGGGTGGTTGTTTCCAGAGAAAATAACTGTAAAAATACTGTTTCCTATCCTATCGTCCACCAGGTACCCCACAACCAATGGCACGAAGCTTCAACCGGCGTATCAAGGCGGGAACTGCTACAGCTAGCGGCGCGGTCTTTGGCGGGCTCATACAAGAAACTGCTGGCTGTGTCGGCGGCCGAGGCTTAGAGAAAAGACTGGATGATTGTCGACGGATTTGAGAATGGAATGTACAGTAAGTATTTACTTGATACATATGTATACGTTTCAGTTAGCGATTAGTCTGTTTTTGTAAAAGGCAAGCCGGAATACGTATCTTTAACCTTTTGACCGCCACAGCATAAACGCACGCGCGTGCCCTCCACGCCAAGCCACAATTTCATCTACTATTTTGTCACATATTTGTGTCGTTTGGCGTGCATGCGCTTGCTCGTCACGTATATGTGACAATGGCGTCCAAATGCGGTTAATGTCATTATTTATTATTTGTCTATACTGCCCAAGTAGCACAGAAGCGCTGAATAGTAGCTGAATCACTGATCACAATGGAATCTTCAGCTGAATAAACCTTTTGAATAAGTGCGTTAGAGGCGTCTCAGGTGATATAAAACTGATTTTGGCACAATATAATCAGCTGTTAGCTGAATAATGTAGCTGGTAGCACTATATCAGCATTATTTGAGCATTATTAAAGGTAACAGTCGCCCCAAGAGCTGAATAATGACTGATTATCAGGGTATGTGTTACCTTTTATACACCACAAGGGCTCAATAATAGAGTACTTATGACCTATTTTTCAGCACAAAATACACTCCAGGATATCAGTAATTCTTTTATGGAGTTGACAATTAATAAGTGGCAAAATTGTGAATAATGTTCACCGTACTCCTTATTATTTTGATATGTTTTGTATGAACCATTTTTTTTGTGTGTTTGTAGAAAATATAGGCAAATATATGTTATCGGTAAAACTTTGTTTTTTCTCCATGTCCATGAAATTCGAATGGGAAAGAGAGTTTATTGTCAAATACTATATTATTATAGATGAAAATTTTCATGCGCTCACAAAATATCAGTTTACTTGAAAATTATGGTATAAAATAAGTTGATGATATTAATATGAAAAATTAAGTCTTTTTATTTTTCCTTTGTAATTTGACAATAAGCTGTTTACGTATAAAATCATTAAATTTTCTATTCAAATTCTGTTGTTATTTTCGTTGACTAAACAAAAACAAATTGTTATTATATTGTATACATAGGCTAGAATCTAAAAAATGGCAGACAAGCAATGTGTACCGTATTAACCACAATCAAACGGCATGAGCTGTTTAAGTGTCTACTCGTGGGACATGAATCAGTAACGAGCTGTTACGAGTGGTTATTGTGTTACACAAGTCAGCTACAGATTCATGTAAGAAGTGTTCAAGGTCTAATTTAACGGCACTAGTAGATTAATTGTCAACGATAGTACAAGTATTCAGCTCTCACGGAGCATGGAATGGCATGTATGGGTCACTTGTGAGCTAATATAGAGCACAGTTTTCTGTAACTTAGCATCATATAATGTTCAATTGTTCACCCATAGTGGTCATATGGGCTTTATAAGAGCTATTATACGATTGCGTGTAACAAGCTGATTAACATTACACAAATTCCACTTACTGCAGCAAAAGGCATTATATCTTTGTTATTCGAAGCCACAGAATAACTGATTACATTAGTGGTCTAAGGGTACACTCGTGGTCTTCAATTCAGAATGTAGCTTAGTTAAAGTCCACAAAAATCCTTTAAATTGCTTAAAGCTGCATAATACTGAACTTGTTACGTATATTAACGCTGGAAGCGTTACAGTGTGGTCTCCGTGACGCATAATAACGTTCTTATTCAGATGAAAGCTCACTTTTCACCTATTGCAGGTCGAGTGTACTGTAATAACTCTTCATAAGTGCTAAAGTTACCGATGTCACCCTCTTGTGACATCTTATAATGCAGTTTTGTGCTACTTGGGTATAGAGCCAGTATTTTATATAGGGTGATTGGATGCGTTTTTAGAGCGTTGATATGATACTTTTCAGAAAGCGCATAAACAAATGAATATTGCCAAAATCAATTTATCAAAAAAATAATCCAAATACATGGTTTAACAGCGTCATTAAGTTCATAATAAAAATAATAATAAATATAATAATAAAAATTGAAACTACCCCTGTTTTTCAAGGCAGATTACTCAAAATAAATGTACGACACTTAACGTGAAAATTGCAGAAGCGTAAATGTCATCGTTTCAGTCGCAGTTTAAAAGTAGGTGACTGAAACGATGATCAAAAAAACTTAAAAGGTAAATTACTCCGAAACCACTCAGATAGGACTCTTAGTTATCGGTTTATATTTGTTGCAAATGAGCTCTAGTATCACACATTTCAAGGCCTGCACCTAATTGGGTGCAAGCCCAACGTCAAAGGCCCAGGTCAGCATTCTATAGTGTACACACTATAGAATACCGACTTGCCATTTTCAAAGGGAATCCGCTAGGAATCGAGTTACATGGACTCTTCGCCACTGATTCGTTTTAAGTATGAATGTCGATGACTATACGATTAGACGTAGTAACAATTAATTGACTGTGTGAAGGTATGGCGGTGCACATTGACATGCGGCATTGAGACTTTTTATTTTGGTTGGTTTTGACAACTGACCGATCTGAGTGAAGAACACATGAATCATTCACTTAACACCGGGTTTCGTAATGTGGTGTTATTTTTTTCTGATGGAACGTAAATACCAACATTTATTTTAATAGCTGATTGACTCATGTCCGATTATGAACAGGTTGGTAAAATTGGCCCTTACACCTTACAATATAATTAATGGGTTAAACTGTATACCAAATAGCTTGTTCGACTGTACATAATGACAACATTATTTTTTGTTGTAAAATGAAAAGGATTTTGTTTAAAACTCCATAATTTTAACGACACACGGTAATAAACCTGCCATATAGGCTTTTGACTTAAACAAATTCTTTACGACCTCACTGGGTCAAGATCAAAATGGTTAAGTCTTGTAATAAAAATTGCGACATAGATTGTCCTAAATCCGGCTTATTCTCTAGGCTTATCCCTAACACCCCAATTGACTGTTTAAGCAGATTACAAATTAACATAAAACTCGTCCCCGTAACAGTCAGAAGATTATAATACTATAAGCATAAAGCAATTATCTTCTTGCTAACTAAATTCATATTAGGAGGTGCTCGTGACTTAATAATAACCGCCGCTCGGGTCAATCTTTAGGTTAAGCTGTGCTTGCCAAGGTTAGTGTGTGGATGGGTTACCATCCTCATACAGGGTGGAATTTTTAAATGCCATCTGAAGGGAATGTACTCGAAATATTGGAGATAGGAAATTTTACTCAAAGGAAACATCTATACTATAACAGAAAGCAATTTGTTTGCTTGTTTGGTTGAACGCGCTAATCTCAGGAACTACCGGCTCGAACTGAAAAATTCTTTTTGCGTTGGATAGTGCATATATCGAGGAAGGCTATAGGCTATATAATATCACGCTATGACCAATAGGAGCGGAGCAGCCACAAGAAATGTTGCAAGCGGGAAATTGACGGGAACGAAGTCGCGGGCAGAAGCTAATTCCTTTAAAAAAAAAAAACAAATCTGCATTCACATATTATCGAAAATTATTTTGCCACGCTCGGGCATCGAACCCAGGATGGATCAACTAGAGATCGACAAAATAACATTCTGTACCTTTTTGACATCAATCGATAGGGTCAACCATATGGGTCAAATCTCTCTAACAAACATGATAAATAAAATAAAAGGAAAACCACGAATAATAGTATATTTTATAACGAGGGACTAAACGAAGCCATTATATACCCGAGGTGGTTTGACTCCCGAGCTTGCGAGGGAGGCAATGAAAGCAAGGGTATATTATATTGGCGTTTAGTCTCACTTCGAGTGCGAGAAAAGTAGTCATTTAAAACTGAACAAATTTACACTCGACAAAAATTCTGAACTGAGCGGTCAGTTTTTTCTTCTATCAGGTCAGTCACAGATTAACCATTGAAAACACAACACAAACTCTCAACATTTTCGCAATGAAGATGATCCACACTCAACAGATAATGAGTACCTAAATTACTGCAAAAGCAATGCCTCTGTTGCGAAACAGAGGCATTGCTTTTTAAAATCAACGATGCACACAAACAACCATAATTTTTCTCGCGTTGAAGAGTTCTTTTGTTTTTTTTTTCAATAAACCGCTTTCTATTTGCATGCCAATTCGAAATTTAAATAAAACCTTTGTCAAGTTACTCTTTTGTGGCCATGTTTCAGAGTAAAAGATCGTTCCATTTTTAAATTACTTTTTACTCCCTAGGGAATAAACGGTCACTTTAATCCCGCTTCGTAGGGCTATAACGACGTACTTTTAGAGCATGAGAAGTGAAAAAGTGCTTTATCTTGTTGAATTTATCCCATTGAGTTTATAACTGTTCTTTAGATTTCATGGTTTTCCCTTCATTTAATTTATTATGTTTATTAGAGAGATTTGATCCAAATGATTGGCCCTATCGATTGATGACAAAAAAGTACCGGCTCTTTTTTTTTTAACTGACTAAAGTTCGATTCCCGAGTGTGGCAATCGAGTTTTAGAAAATCTGTAAATGCATATTTGTTTCTTTTTAAAAATGAAGGAATGTTTCCTTTTTTTTAAATCTCCAGTATTTCGAGTACTTTTCCTCCAGGTAGCATTGCAAAATTCCACCCTGTATACCGAGTTCCCTCCATGCCTCGGAAAGCACGTTAAACTGTTGGTCCCGGCTGTCATTTGTCCATCTTTGACAGTCGTTAGGTAGTCAGTGGCTCATAAAGTCTGACAACCAGTCTTACCAAGTGGTATCGTAATACCCAGTATTGACTGGGTTGTGGAGTCGCTCCATGTAAAATACTGTTATTCAACTGCATTTGGTTAGACTGGAAGCCGACCCCAACATAGTTATGAAAAGGCTGTTTCATGATGAAGCAGAATTCATACTTGGAATTAAAATCGTTTAAGGAATGCTATAAAAATAAAACTGTATGTTTTGTTTCAGGGACACGAGAAGAATGTAAAGAATCTAAAGAAGAATATATCGTAAATTATAATAATGAATTATAAAAATAAAATATACATAGTTAAGAGTTACTATAATAAAATTTATTTGGGGCCAAATGGGTTTTCTTTCTTTTTTCTGTGATCCGGTTTTAGTGGTTTCCTTGAAAAAAATTTTTTTAGGAAACCAAATAAGTCCATAGAGCACAGAAACAACATAGTGGCCACTGCATGATGATAAGATATTTAATGTCAACGCTACACCAAGCGTTGGGCGCTGAGGACACTGATGACGGGCCGTGACAATGGCAGACAATTAGGTACGTAATAAGTAGCTTTACGGTACTGTCGTGTCCATTTGCTGCCCGCTCGCCTGTTTTGCTCTGTGGTACTTACAAAAGGTAAACACAAATAGAACCTTCGTAGTGCGAGGTGAAATTCCAAACACTCTTTATAAAGCTTTCAATAAAATAAACCTTTTTTTTGGTAATAAATATGTTAGTATTTAAGACGAGTCTTGACTTGGTCGGTCATTGAACCGCGAGCATCGTTGAACGCGGTGTCATTGACCATGCAAGCTTTTTATAAAAGTATTTTGTTTATTATATTATTTAAACTAATAGCTTATTTCTATAGGGGTTCAACGACCCAGTCATATGTTTCTAATTATGAATGTGGATGGCCTTAACGGCTTAATTAAAAAGAAAATTTATTAGAACATAACTGTAGATAAACGTCTTTAGACACAACAAAAAACAAAAAACTTGTTTGGTCAGTCAAGTGGAGTCAATAAGTTTAATTTATTAGCGGATTATGGATCTAATTTGAAATTACATTTAAGGTACAGTCTCGTGAAAAAATGTTTAACCCTGATTTTTCGGATTGATATATGCGTATTGTAAAATTATCACTTGTTTTGGTGATGATAGTAAACATCGTTAGGAAACCAAAAAAGCATGCCTGAGAGATTTTTCCGACGGCGTGTAAAGTCACACGAAAAAGTAAGAAGGTAAAAACATTCCAACTGCGACGAGATGTGAGATACAGACTTCTGCGTCTCCGGATGGATACCTGACTACATATAATTCGAAATTATTATCGTGTACATAACACCAGTTTTATTCCGAAATTCCAGCGTACCTACTATAGTAAATAGATCCATTCTCGCTCAAGTAGTAAAGTATTATCCCGAACAGCGGATTGCAATTAACTACTTATTTCGCACTAGCGGCTCGTGGAATTTGTTCTCGCTAATTGTTTCAAAATTTCACCACGATATTTAAAATTCCATAGCACTTACTGTGCACGATTGTACTTATTGAATGTTTAATTTACCTTGGGTATGGGACGGAGAAATAATACAAAAAAAATATATCAAGGGACAAAATAAATGACTACCTTTTAGGTAGAGAATTTTATTTTGATTTTTAAGTACACATTGCTGAGATTCGTGTTTAGTGAGTTCCTGTTTCTGTCGATGACCGTGGTTAGCAAACATTTGCGTGTCTTCGTGAGATTTAAATCAGGAACCTGTATTTTATCGGCGTCCAATTCCGGGGCTAAAGGCCTTCAGTGTCCAAATGCCCTTTGTTTTATTATTCTGAAATATAGGGAGGACCGCATCTTCTTTTGTCTCTTTCTATATATAATACTGTGTTGAAGAAAATGTGGTGTTAGGCTGCGTTTCCACCAGAGATGTGCGAGGGTGCGCAGCGAGGATAAAAAGCCAGTTTTGTAGTCGGCTTCACAATGTGGGTGTAGAAAAGTTTGAAAAGCCCTTGAAAGCACCTACGTTCGAACCCGAGGTACTGGGGTTATTGTAATTGTTATAGCCCACCGTACCATACAAAACAAGGGCAGGATGTGTGCGAGGGATTTGTGCGACGAATATGTAGAAGGGACGGATGCGACCCAAAAAATAGCAGTCACTAGACGGTGTGGTTACCGCTCGCATCAAGTCTACTTTCTAAGCACGAGCGCCGTAGTTTCAGCCGAAGTTGTCGTCGGTCGTTTCCTACTCTGTAACATTTACGCCCATAAGAAACTCAAAACTCAAATCATTTATTTCAATTAGACCATTACGGCACTTTTGAATGTCAAAAATACAAAACTAAATCAAAGCTACAGTCACAGTCACAAGGCATAATAACTTGAGAAAGTACTGTAGTTGCCCATTCCCTAGCGTAGATCTCTATGGAGAAGAACGGGCAAGAAACTCCATGGAGATTCGTTAGAGGCCCGAAGTATAAATGAATGACAACTCGATTGGTCATCTGTCCTACCCATTTTGTTTCCAAAACGAATGAATCCAAAAATATTAAGAAATATTATTCATCTTCGTTGACGGACGTTGAGAGTTGCACCTTTTTTTTCCATCCCATCCTAAAAAAAAACAAGAGTTGCACCCGTGAACCAAGCCCGCTAGATAGCCTCACCCCGCAAATCTGTACACCGTTTCACAGTGTCGCTACGCACTGTCCACCGCTCAGCTCCTGTCACATCTTTGGTGGACACGTAGCCTTATAATGAGCCGCAGATTTTATGCTAACCTAACGTACCTAAGTGCCTTATTATACGGGTACGTTAGGTTATTGGGCTTTCAAGGTTTAAGTAGCGACTTAACTACATGTTTATCATGATCCGGGATGAGTAGAATAGGTACCTAAAGCTGAGGGTATGAGAACGAGACTGAATAAAAGGGATGTACAGTCACGTCTAATAATATGTATAGTATACACTTTCCTTAATATTATAGCTATTTTCGCGAGAAATAACTAGGAGATTGGACCTTTTTTATAAAAATATGAGTTCCAGAAAACTATGTACGTAATAACATAAAATTTTAATCAGTACATTAGGAGAGACACAATTTAAAAAATTCTTAAAAAGTGTTTACATATTATTAGACGTGACTGTACTCGTGTGGTTAGAACAGCAGTATGGATAGCACCTATTTTGTGTGTGGTTTTACAATCTTACCCTACTTACTTCCTTATCCGAAATATGCTACTCAGTAGTAGGTATATTTGGTATTGTCGATACCCAAACCGGACAAGGTTTGGGCATAGACACTTGCTGTTTCGCTCTACGATCAGAACCTGGTCACGAGAAGTCGTAGAACTATTTCTACGTTGTCGTTCTCGATCGAATCGTTTAGGTACTAGATCCGGCTTCCATCTTCAGATTTTGTACTGTAATGTATTTTACGGGTACGGATTGGACTCGGATTGGACGCAGTGTGAAAACACTCTTATTCTATTTTCAAACATATGGCCAAAAACCTCTCTTCATAGACAGCTCTATGCATACCTATGCGGTTTTCTGCTCTTGTTACTTAATTATTATTTATTGCATACATTTATATAGATTTGTATATGCTTGAAATACACCACGGACTACCTGCATGTATTGTCTCTCTCTCTTCCTGTAATAAGGTGGTTTGATAAGATCGCTTTTAGCGATATGACCGCCCAGTGTTTCACCATAAGTAGGTATGTGAAAGATTTCTATTATTATTGTTACTTGTATAATGACATAATAAAGTTAATCTATTCTATTTCGAGGTGGCGCAGGAGAAGAATACCTGGAAGGTTATGGGGGAGGCTTTGCCCAGCTGTGGGACATGAAAGCCCATACACATGCACTAGCAAGATTTATTTATTTATTTTCGACTTATTTATCAACCAGCCTACAAAAATACAAATGCATTTATTCTGCAAGTAATGGTGTTTTTAAAAACAATAATATTATGGCAGTGGGTCGCGGCACTAATGTACAAAACGATTATTATCCTCAATCGGCCATGTACCTTAAAGCAATATACGGTTATGACGGGTTATACTTAATTCTGAACTCTAATAGCTAACAAATTAGAATGATGTTTGCATAACACAAGTAAGATATGTGACTCTCACGGGGGAGACTTAAAATTCATATTGGATTTTATTCTTCGAATAAGCTTAGTATTGTGCGGGTCGTGTTGGTATCTGCAAGTGTATTGGCGTTAGACAATATTCATTTATTTTAATTTTGTTTGCAAATTCTCGAGTTTTATAAGGTGAGTGTTAACACTTTTGCTATGGATGGTGGTTTTTTTTAATGATGTATGCCGTCACCGTGTTTTTTTTGTACGGATTATACCCGGGAACCTTCTACTTATGGAGATATTGTAATTTTTCTTATATTTTTTTCTTCTCTTTTATTCTTTTTTTTAAGTTATCATTTACTAAATGCCAAATTATCAACCCTGATTTCCGCATTTTTATTTCGAGAAAGTCATCAAATAAGAAAGCAGCAATTTCAACAAACAGCGTTGGTAGCTAATTTGTAAAAATAAGGTAGTAAGGTAGGTACTCTTAGGTTTATCCAAAAATACTTACTTCAGTCAAAGGCAGACATTGGAATCAATTTTTGAGTTTGTCAAACCTGTGATAATCATTCCGCGAAGAGACTACATAATTATCTATCTTTGACTATAACATAATACAGGGTACCTACAGGCAAGGCAAAAATGGTTGCAGCAAAACTACTTTTTTTAGGTGAAAAATCATATTTTATAGGGTTAGACTCAATATAACTCATTCAACTCTTGGTGCTGATCATTGAGTAGTAAACGGGTCATGGAGGTATTTAAACATATAACATTAAAAACTTGTATTTAAAATGAAAACAAAACTTGTAAAAAAGCTGGAACTTTGACCCCCAATATCTCCGTAACTAGAAGATTCCATGGCTGGTATTGTCTAGAATAAAGATAAGATCGCAATGATGGGCAACCCTTTGTATCTACTTACTAGTGACCTTTCTAAAGAACGCCACTAATTACTCTATTCCTATGCATTTAGCACTAATTACTCTATCCTATCTCCTCAGCAATAATGAAGGTGCTAGCAGTATTCTCTTTGGTCCTGGCAGTGGCCACCAGCTACCCAGTCGTGAAGACATTCACCCTCTCCATGCTGTCGAATGCCATCGAGACCAAATCTAACCCTGAGATGATGCCGTATCTTGAAGATGCGCTGAACCAGATAATGTATGCGTTATTCATTGGCACAAATGAGGTTTGTAGCATTTTGAAGTACTTGATTTTTATAGCATCAGAATCCGTAAACCTTACTAACGGCCGTTTTCTATAATTTACTTATGTAAAACGGTTAGTTAAACCTGAAAATAGTTTGATCAGAATCACGAGCAGAATCAATTGAACCACTTTTTACCATAGGTCACATTTTTCAAAAAAAAAATCATTAAAAATATTGCCCTGTCTATTTATTAATAGGTCAAGCCATCACGTGCGCAAACCCGCCAAAATAGGTAAACAAACAAACACAAATGTTTGTCGTCCAATTTAAATTTTCTCATACGCTGCATAATAGTAGTTCTTGCGAGTAAAACTAAAACAGCACATAAAACCTTTATTGATTCATTTCTCTCGTAGCTATTGTCGTTTCTATAAACAAAGTTAGTTTAGAACATGGTACAATAATATAGAACATCCTATGCGCGTCACCTATAAGTCAATCGGTCACAGTCTTCCGAGTGACGTCATAGAAAAAACAAAGAAAGAGACGTAAGGATTCGTAAGCTAAATGTCAATAAGTTACAGATAACAAACTTCCGTTACTTATTAGTAAGTTATTGAAAATGGCCGAAAGACTTTACTCGTAGATGTAGGTAATATTTCTGATGAATTTTCGGTGTTCTGACAGAAATCCCACATGTACAAATCACCTATTATCGTATTACCCAGTACTAGCTGGGTTGTGGAGGTCAGATAGTCAGTCGCTCCATGTAAAATACTGTTATTCAGCTGCATCCTGTCAGACTGGAAGCCGACCCGGAATAGGAGTGGGTGCTCGTGCTCGAAAATTATACCACGGCGTGACGTATTGAGAATTTTAAAAACGTCGTAACTTTTTCAATTTTAGTTGACGTACTTGATAAAAGAAAAAATACGGTTCAAATATTTTTTGATAATTTAACTGACGGAGTAATAAGATTTTTGTATCAGCTACCTTAAAGTCGCCATTTTTCATCCCCTCCTGATCAGAAGTGACAGCCTTGGTCCACCCGTCATCACTGCGTCTTGCTAGGTGTCCTGCCCAACTCTATTTGAGTTCTGTAGCGCGATTTCCAATATAAAAAACTTTTGTTGCGTTTTCAGATTTCGACGTTAGGAACTCGAGCGTTATGCCGAGTACTGACCGCTCCATAGCTCCCTGTGCAAATCTGTCTGTAACACACAGTCCATGTTTCAGCACCGTACGTCATTGTAGGCAGGACATACTGATGGTTATAGAGGCGGGATTTCAGACATACCGCAGTTTTGGGTGATTTCAAAATGTCGTCCAATTTGCTGAACGTAGCCCACCCAGCTGTATTCTTCGGGATACGTCCTTTTGTTGATGCTCTTGGCCAAATTAAAGTATATGACCAAGATAAAAATACTGGCCAACCATCTCCAACTCTCCATCTCTTAATTTCCAACTTTGACAGAAGGATTTGAACAGCTGTTGATGTTTGCCCAAAAGCTCAGCAAAGAGGACAAGGTCGTCTGCAAATCTAAAATGCGACAGGGTTTACCTGTCGCATTTAAGATTTGCAGACGACCTTGACCATTGATGTGAACACCGCAGCAGTCCCAATTTAAGCATTTCACAACGTCTTCGAGAACTGCTGTGAAAACTTTTGGTGAAATGGTGTCACCCTGTCGCACTCCCCGCTTGATCTGTACGGGTTTAGATAGGGTATGCATGCGAATCTGCAGAGTGGCCGATGAGTTCAGTTCCCGCAGCACATCTACGTAGCCGGAATCGATATGGTAGCGATGAAGAGCGTGGAACACGGCCCAATGCTCGACACTGTCCAAAGCCTTCTCTTAATCGACGAAAGCCATGCACATAGGTCGGTTATACTCTTGCCACTTCTCCATCAACTGCTTTACGGCTGGGCTTCGTCCAGATCTCGGGTAAGACGATTTGTCAGAATTTTATAGAAGGGCTTGTATATTTGTGAGAGACGACTAATGGGACGAGAGTTAACCAGTAACAATGGCGATCTTGTGTATGATGGTAAGAATGGCGTTCTTCCCTGGTTCTGGAGTACGGAAATTTGCAATTTTTCCTGTTTGCAAATTACATTAAATTTATTTGACAAACTAAATACTGGGTTAAAAAGCTAGTCGCCTCTTAGATATAATTACGATATTTAAAAAAAGTAAAACAAATAAGTAAAGCTAATCAAATAGCATTCATGACATTAGGTGTCTTTCACCAAAAAAAGATATAGATACGTTACGAGTAACCACGTAGCTAACGTAGCTCAAAAGCCATTAAGCTACTGTGGGCTGGCTATGTCTGCCGCATGTCCGACGAGCTGTGGGCCAAAATAACCACATTGTGGAGCCCTTTTTTTTTAGGATGGGAAATCATCAAATGACTTCTCCCACTCTGGGCGGAGCGGGAGGGAGTGTCAGACTCTTACTGACTAAAACCCATCCATGTTCCTTCCTCGCCCTGACACAGTCAGAGAGCGACTCGGGAGACTGATCTCGCAGGAGACGGTAGGAGGAGCTGGACTATATTGGCCCTGGATCGAAGAATTTAGAAGTCATGAAGAGAGGCCTATAGTATCAGTAACAGTGCGAGTACATAGACCAAAGAGTGCATGTAAATATTATAATGTCTGTTTTCCTCCCGATGCAAAGTGTGTGTTGTATTTCGTGCCTGAGTATCCAGACATTTTGAGAATCTGATCTTTTACTAAATAGATGTTCTGCTATACAGACCATCTGATAGTTGGACGTTTTACTTCATGGATATTTTGCTCATTCGACTTACTGCTCATTAGATGTTTCACTCTGTTAAACATTTTGCTACTAAGACCTTCTGCCCCCGTATTCACAACGCTTCGATTCGGGAAGTCGTATCTCTATCTCGGTCGTTTTCGTAATGTCAGAAGAAGACAGATATACGAGTTGTCGAATCGGAAACGAGTCGAACGTTTGTGAATACGGGGTCTGATCAAGAGGGTTTTCGTCTCCGTGTGCCTGTTGGTAATTTAATAGCAACTTGCACCCTTGTAACTTAATGTTATACTTGTGCAAGTTGACTGCAAGGTTCAGCTTGTGTTCGGGCATAATTGGATGATTTGGTACATAATACAAAATTAGGTTTTACGATATCTCTTGTTTCTAAGATCTTTATTATTAAAAAAAAACATAGTATGAATAGGAGTTCGAGAGTTATAATATTACATTGTGAACCTAGGGGTGAAAGTAACTTATTTAGTCCCGAGACGAGGTTTGGCGCCTGAACATAGTGAGGGCGCTAATAGTTCGAGGGACTAAATAAGTCTTTAGCCCGAGGTAAACACTGTGTTTTAGAATACAAGGAAAATCTTCTGGCAACTTCAGACCTACATTCCGTGTATGAGTTATGAAAACAAATATAGGTAGTTATATGACCTGTTTTTAGCCCTAACCTGATCTAGAATTCGAAACAACTCATAAAATGTGTTATTTTTGAGGAATTTCTGCGTAGTTATATAAGTATACCTATTAGGTATCTATATAATGTTATGTAGATTATTGCAGATATATGTACATATATAATTTAAGCCATTTGTCAATATAATTTTATAATTAAAACACGTTTTTCGTAAACTGTACTCTTCCAACAAAAACTTAAACTAATTTCGGTCAAGTGTGAGTCATAGTTTGAGCATTGAGAGTTCACTACCACGTTCTTACCTAAAGTATTTATATCTATTTAATTGCTATCAATACCAGGTTTAATAGGTCCAACCACTGAATATAGAACAAAGGCAGACTTAATGACAAAGTCATAGAGTCTTATAAATCACGTAGGGATCTACTATTTGAAATATCTAGCTAACTACCCATAGGTAATTGGTGGGTACTAATCGATTTTATGCCAAAGACCGATTTTATGATTTTAGGCCCGCAGTTTTATTTTTGGTCTCAATTATACGGAACCCAAGCATTTTAATGTACACAGAAACTACGCATTTAAATCAAATAAAGTCGTAGTTTTTTTTTGTAATTTTTCAAAAAGGTGACAAATAATTATGTCATGTATTCATAGAGGTACCTACTGTAATTTATTATCGCGGACACAGTGTTTTATCACTCCACACGTAGAATATTAAGTAAACGTTAAGAAAAATATACCTACTTAGCAATAATTTTAATTATTTTTAGCTATCGATAATTTAAGCAAGTAGGTAGGAGATTACCATAACGGGTTATAAAAAATATTCAATTTTTTTTAACAACCGAAAAACATGTTGATTTTAAAATAATTAATTTATTATACTGCCTCGTTGGTCTAGTAGTCGCCAGTGCGACTGCTAAGCACGATGTCCTGGGTTTGATTCCCAGGCCGGGCGTGTTATAGCGGTTTTTGTAACGTATCGGTCATTACTTTTCGGGTGACGTACATGTATCTAATTTATACCATATTTAATAATGAAATGTATCTCCAGTTTTTCGAAAACCGATAAAAATTACATCAATGTCTTGTATAAGTGTTTCTGTCGTAGTTGTTTTTCCACCTCACATCACGCACTGCCTGTTTCAACGTTGACAATGCGGTGCCATTAACGCCAATTTAATGTCATTAACTTTTGTGTAGAAAATTACGGTGTTTTTCCTACTCCTCCGCTATACTTTTTTGATTAATTTCGTTGCGGGATCCAAGACAGTTAAATTCATTCTCTGGGACTTCGTAGAACTTCAATGTCTCGGCGCTTTACTGGCGGTTCTGGCTTTCAGGAGTTACAGTGGCTCGGGAATAGTATGGCGGGCTTGTCCAAAAATGTCAGGCGTGCTCCACCCTAGGCTGTATCATTGCTTCACATCAGGCGAGACGTGGGCCGTATAAATAAAAGGCTGAGTAAATTAATGTGTTTTCAGAAATTCGTCCAGGCTGTAGTGCCGTCCCCTACCGGTGGCAGCGCCTGGACTGTGGAACAGCTGCAAGCAGCCCTCGCAGACCCCGCGACGAAGCAGGAGTACAGACCTGCGCTGCTGCAAGCCATGGGTTTCGTTCAAATGAAGAATGAAACTGGCGACGTACTGGTAAACCTTGATACTGTGAACTCGTCCGTGAATTTGCAATTATTAAAAAAAAACAATAATAGGTGTTTTTGGACGAGAGAGATTAGTTTGCGCTACCACTAATTGAATTGTTTATTGATATTTATTAGTGGTGGTGGTGATGTACGCTTGTACCCCCGGTTACTAAAATTGATTTATGTACTGTCCGTTTTTGGGCAACATTTATATGTTGTAGAAAATACTTCTTTGTGCTGGCTTCAAATAGATTTGTTGCAAAATACCTCATAGGTATTCAATACTTCATTAATATACTTGTAATAATACCGTGCTTTGCAAAATGAAAACCTATCTAAGTAGTGCAGTTGGCTCTGCCTGTGTTTTCGACCACAGAATGATTCTTAAGACAGTAAAATTTAAACCGTAAACGTATTCTTATTCTTTACAGGATACAGTGGAGGTAGCAATCCCAGCTTTGGATATCTCGACCTGGACTCCGGAGGACCTGATCGAGGCTCTTAGGAGTCCTACCACGAAATCCGCCCTCATTCCTTACTTGGAGAAGGCAAACGCCGAATTGGTGGCGGCTCTTGAGAAAGGAGAAACGAGGGTAAATACGAGTATAGGATGACGCACGCCGAGTCCGAGCCGAGTGTCTACCGTGCAATTTTGTATGGTCACACTCACGTCTCCGAGCCGCTACCGAGCAACGGACAATGGATTGTACTACGGCCGACACTCACCTCGGACCCGGCACGGTTACTACGAAGATTTCGTCAACTCTTTGAATTTCAATGTCACAAAATTCAAAATGTGTTGTTATCTCGATATCTAATTAAACCCTCGCGGATCGGAAAGAATTTGTTTAACACATTGTATTTTTTACTGACCACAATTTCTTTTAGTAGGACGAAAAAGCATCTTGATATCTGATAAAAAAAAGTACGGAAACAAAACCAACAACAACGGGAACAGCTCCATTTTAATATACTTACAAACAGTAACAACTTGAATGGGAAGGTTGACAATTTAATTGTTCAAAAACTATTTTTTTTTTCAGGAAATGCTATACATGGTGACACCTGTTGGTCTCATCCCTCCTAAGGCAGACTACGACTATCTTCCCAAACCTTTGAAGAACCTCATCAAGAAGACGAAGAAATGGCTATAAATAGGTAATCATCAAGTTATAATCATGAGACATACTCGTAAGAGCGTTTGTTCAGAAAGTGGGCAAAATCGCAAATAGCTGTCAAATATTTAAATTATTTTTAATTAATTCAGGAATATTACTGTAAGGAAATAACAAATATGGCTAACTAGAAAACTAAAATATTAATAATGAAATGTAATAAAAACATTAAGAAAAAAACAAAAGTATTAAGAAACATTCCTAATGCTTTTTCTACACCGAAAACAGTTAGAACATCAAATTCAGTAGTTTAATCGCAATTCACAATAAATATTCTAATTCACTACTAATTAGCCATATTTCTTATTTCCATACAAATGGCAAATTAATAAAAAAAAAGAGAACAGCGGTGCCCTGTGGTGACGGCCCCGACTTACGAGTCGTGGGTTCGAACCCAGACAGGCGCTCTCAAAACGGTTAAGGAAAACATCGTGAGGAAACCTAGAACCAAAAATTCGAAGACATTTGACACTACCAATACCAAACCGCACTGGGCCGCTTGGTGGATTATAGCCCATACGCAAAATATGCGCTTTGACGTGAAGTTGCGGACACCAGCCAGTACAATACAATACAATAACTAAAAAAGATAAATATTTGACAGCTATTTGCGACGTTGGCATCTTTTTGGATGCGCTCTCTTAACATCACGTCAAAATAAGCGGATCTTTGAAATTGGTGGTCGGAAATCGGAGTAAACAAACTTGTAAGCTTGGGATTGATAATGATACATTTTATCGTTTATTATAATCTGAACCTGAAGTTTACCTTTTATCCTTTATTCTCAGGTAACAAATTCGCGAAATATTTCAAGAAAATCGACGAATGTGGTGTGAAGAGATTGTGATATAAGATAAGTCTTGGTGGTCTTAAGGTGACTAGGTTTTTAATAAATTGGTAAAAAAAGATTGCTGTTTTATTTATTGATCATCATCACTCATGACGGGTCCATATATGTTGGGTATAGGCCTTCCTTTGCTTGTTCCAGCCCCATTAATGTAATTTCCACGATGGTCACAATGTTGTCTGCAATTTAGCTGATTTATTATTTATTTTTTCATAACTCATACTCGGAAAGTAGGTCTGAAGCTGCCTGAAGAGCGGGTTGAAAGTAAGTATTACTTCAACCCGCTCTTCAGCCCCAATGAGAATCGTTTTCAACTGACAGCTGCCAAATTATAAAAAATACCTACTAGCTCTATTTTCGCATTTCTTTTGAACCGTGTTCCAACTTTCAGCCACTCAATAACAGCGCGATGGAAAATAGAGTTAATATAAAATGAAGTATTAGTTAGAGATAGCATATTTTTTAATAACTTTATTATAATTTAGTTTCAACTATTTCTTTCAAATAACTGATTTGGTCAAAATATTTACCTGTTTTTCAATGATGAAACTAGAAAATAATGACTGAATAGCTGGCCGGCCACAGAAATAAAACAAAATAGGCGTTAAAGCAATAATTTAGTCCTTTGAACTATTGGCGCCCTCGCTACGTTCTGGCGCCAAACCCTGTCTCGGGACTGAGTAAGCTACTTTCACTAGGGTAACAATGTACTATTATGGATGTGTCTATTTTCGGATGGCAGACATCCGAAAAGTTCTAGAGTGGTGACCAGGCCACGTGTCGGAAGGTTTAGCGTGGGTTGACCGATGACTAACGGCCATTTTCACTAACTGACTGACAGGTAACGGACGGTTGCTACCTCTATATGTTTAACCCTAGATAGATAACCATATTTCACGGTACACTAAAGATAACCATACGTCGATTCGACGTGCGAATGTTTGAGTGAGCATATTTAGGATTATGTATAAACTAGGTTTATGAATGTGATATTATGTCTTAATATCATTAATCATATTGTGATTAAATGAAAAACATTAGAGTTTATTTATATTTTTATTAGAAAAAAAAAATAAAGTACAAAACAAGGTAATTCTTACTTTACGAAACTTAAACATTTAGGAATCTTTCCATCAGTATTATAATTTACTATATAAACTTTTAAAAATCATTTTTTTTTGAATCTCTAAAATATAACAAATTAAAGTAAATCACAATTTTTATTCATATTGGTATCAAAGGCACTTAGGGCAGACGCTAGACTTGTGCTCTCCACAAATGGGATTTTTACAGCTGTCACACATTGTCTTTGTCATCCTTCTAATTTTTGAAGGACAAAAGGCACAATATTTCCTTTTTTTGGCTCAGGTACACCTTCATGTTGTGTGGGAGGTTCGGCTGCTCTTTTTGGCAGTATACAACTAATTTTTTTCTTTGATATTTGTCGGCAAAGTGACCATTTGACGCCTTGTCTCCATCCATGGGGTCATAAGGCTACCGCTGAGTTTCTTCATAAAATCTCCACGTCCCAGCGGTTTTTCTTTCTTACAAATCATATTATCACAGTAAATAATGTATGCGTTTATAAATGACATATTTAGGATTCCATAAAACTATTTGCCTCTAAGAATTTGACGCTGTGGCATGACAATACAACTCGGCATAGTTGGCGAAGCACTTTCGGAAATTTCAGGGTTATTTTCAGACACGTCTTCAGCATCAGAGTTTACCTCCACCGGTGCACTGTCTTCAAAGTCTTCGGCATCACTCTGTATTTCATCTTCTAATAAACAGTCTTCAGTTTCACTGCCCGACCCCTCAATCTCTTCATCGCTTGTTTCAAGCAACAACTGACAGATTGCTGCATCGTCTGCACAGTTTCGTGACGTCATAATGTTATTTTTATCGTGGCCTATAACAAGTAAAAAAACTAATAAAAAAACATGTACATTTATTCTCAAAAAAAACAATAACACTTTTTCTCAAAAATCTAAACACTAACACTAAAGATAACCATACGTCACTTCGGCGTATGGTAGGTAAATATTGACGAAAGTATTGCACTTACCGGAGCGATACGGGTGTGTCCTACAAGCTCCGACGGCCGACTGAGTTGACAGGAACGGGCAACGCCGTGACGCGAAAAACAAACGAGTTATATCGATTTTTGAAAATCGATTGCGTCGTTTCGACGTAGGTTATCTATCTAGGGTTAACATTTAGCTTATGGACCGTTACAAACAAAACGTCACAGAAAAGCTTTCTTTGTTTTTTCAACGAATCACAGTACTGTGACTGGGTGATGCGCATTGGAAATTTATTCCCAGCTAACTTAGTTTATAGCAACACCGATAACTGACGTAGGCATATTAACTATCAGTTATACCTTAGTTATAGAAAACGTCCGTTAGTAAGGGTCGTGGATCGCGGCTGAGGCCCTACTCCCTAACGCTTCGTCCGTATATTCCGATCTATCCGTCTCTCTCGCGCACGTCTGCAGACGAGTGCGTGTGAGAGACGCGGATAGATCCGTCCGTATGGACGAAACGTTGGGGAGTAGGGCCTCTGATGCGAGACCGCAGGACCGGTCGAGGTGGCGACGCTTGGAAGGATTATGTCAAGCCGTGGATGATTTCGGCTAAAAAGAGCCATGAATCATTCAGTAAAATAAACGCATTGCTTCTTATTCTTCCTTTTGATAATTTTGTAAAACGCTTTTCTGACATAAAATAAATGTGGCTTTATCTTGTCACAAGACACGTAGATAGTCTGTCTTTAGGCACGCACAGGTGAAATTGTAAGATAAATTAATGAAACTAAATATTTGTTCAACAGAAAAATGCAAATCTACAAGACATTTACAGTTTTCAGTAAAATTCCACGATTACACTTGAAAATTGCTTGACATACTGGTGTCGATTCTGTTGTCCACAAACTAAAATTTATTTCGGCTTTTGCTATCTTTTACTAAAAGGCGGTGTGCGAAAAGGACGGCTATAGCTTTGAACTAAGTTAGAGATGTCAAACTAGTTTATGCCTTGCGCTTTACCGTGTTTTTAGTCGACATGTTTTTTCGTACTCTGTCATTTGTATGGGTATATTGGTTCCAATTAAATTTGACAGCTCTAAATTACGTCGGTCTCTTTCTCGTTTTACTAGGGGGGAAAAGATAGCAATAGTAGGTATAAATTAAGTTAGTTTGTGCGCAACAGAATCGACTCCACTGTCATGTTTGTTTATTTTATTTTCACTTCTCATGCTTTAAAAGTATGCCATTATAGCCATACGAAGCGGGATTAAAGTGACCATTTATTCCCTAGGGAGTAAAAAGTAATTATAAAATGGAACCATATTTTTATCTAAAACATGGTCACAAAAGAGTAACTTATCAAAGGTTTTAAATGTTCATTGCGAAAATGTTGCGAGTTTGTGTTGTGTTTTAAATTGTTAATCTGTGACTGACCTGATAGAAGAAAAAACTGACCGATCAGTTCAGAATTTTTGTCGAGTGTAAATTTGTTCAGTTTTAAATCATAATTTTTCTCGCATTCGAAGTGAAAAGTACAGTTTGTATCTCGAGACTAAACGCCAATTTAATATACCCTCGCTTTCATTTCCTCCCTCGCAAGCTCGGGAGTCAAACCACTTCGGTAATATAATGGCTTTGTTTAGTTCCTCGTTATAAAATATACTATTTTCATTGTTATGGGACCGTCCTTGAATCACTTGAGGTTTATAAAGCCACTTTTTCAACCCCCCCTCCGCATTGCTATTTGCATTACATTGCATGCCCATGTGACGGCAAAATGTGGAGAACTTTTTTATACAACAACATCTATGTACTTATTACCCATGTTTGCAAAGTAATAATAAATGATTTGATGATTTCATTTGATTGGTAATAGGTCGTGAGATGAATACTTGAATACCAGTATTTTACATGGAGCGACTGCCTATGTGACCTCCACAACCCAGTTAGTACTGAGTAAGACGACCCAAAAGTCTGACAACTATAATAGTCTTGCCATGGAGCATTAGACTGGTTTTCAGACTTTCTGGCCATTGACTACCTGTAACGGCTGTCAAAGATCTACAAATGACAGCCGGGACCAACGGTTAACGTACTTTTCAAGGCTCTAGGCAGGGAGGAAACTCCGTGCGTAATGAGCGATCACACATTCACGGACCAACATAACACGGTTTAACATATCTCAATAATAAATGATATAGAACAGAAGTTCACATTTCCCGCTTCTTACGGTAGCGTACAATTTTTCGCTGTAGGTACTTACTACGCATAAAACATTCGTTAGATTAAGAATGTTATATAAACATAATAAAAAGAATAAAATTAATCCATTTATAGTCCACATAGGCTTATGAGTGTACGCGCGTCATCATTGATAAGAGAGACGTGTTTGTCACAGCATTTCATCATCTATGAATGATAGATAAAGGGTGCGACTTTATAAAACACGTGGGGAAGTACTACATACGTAATATCACACCTGTAATCCCTGAAGTGTTAGGCAGAGGTGTCCTTAATAGTGCACACACACATCGCCAGTTATGTCCAATGGGGGAGCCCATTGCCTTCAACCGAACCAGGAATTCGAGACGGAAATCCCAACAGCAGTTTGCCCGAACCGATAATCGAACCTAGGAAATGATTCTCAGCACTCACTACATCAACGAGGCAGCCTTACATTAGTATCCTCAGACCATATTTTTCTTACTCTTTTACCACCATTTTCAATAACTTACCAACAGGTACCGGTAGGTTGCGATCTCTGTCTGTATGACTTGTTTAGTTTACCGACGGAAACAAAACGTTAGAGAAAGGTTCTTTTTTATTATTTTCTATGTATCAAGTGGCGCGGATAGGATATATCAAGCTAACTTTGTTTATACAAAAACCGATAGCTACAAGACGTAGGCATTTTAACTGACAGTTAAAAGTAAGTAAGTTATAGAAAACGGCCCTAAGTAGTCTTATTTGGTAACAGTGGAATTAGGCGCAATTTGTAAGAGCGTTTGCCCTTATTGTTAAACATTTTTCATAAAACCACAATATTTAATGGTTTAAATCTTACAGAAATACAGAGTGGTCTGCCTACTGCTATTTTAAGAGCAAATGGTCTTACAAGCGTCATACATTGGCGCAATCTGGCCTTACTAAGTAATGAGTGTGATTCGCTAAATTTGCCTCTTTGTGATCTCGATATTTAAAGGTATTTTTAAGCGTGTTGAAAATCAGTACACACCCAGTGTATTTATTAAAAGTATATTTACACATTTCCTTTAGATTACTTGCATGTTGTGGAAGAAGAAGGGCGTCGTCACCGAGGGAGGCCTAGAAAACGCTGGCGTGATAACGTAAAAGCGTTTGTGCAATATTGGCCAGAGAAAACCACACGGAGAGAATAGTGGAAGGCTATGGGGGAGACCTTTGTCTAGGTGTTAGGTGTACTGGTGGTCGCCGAAAATTAACGTCTCTGCGCGTGTGTTGCTGCGCGCTGCCTGTACACCAGGCAGGCAGAGTTGTACGAAGGATACAGAGCGGCGAAGACCGCCCTCCGGGAGGCTGTCCTGGGGGCCAGGAAACTGGCCCGCTTGGATATGTTGGAGACTCGACTCGACAGAGATCCGTGGGGGCTCCCTTACAAGATGGAGCGGGATAAATTCCTTACTGGTAAGGAATTTATCTCGACGCGAGAGAGAGAGAGAACCTCTCGCCCCAGCCGCCGCGGGAGACGCACCGGGCGTCGGAGGTCACGTGGCGGCCCCTGGCTACCGTAGGCGCGGGCCTGTCCGTCTGTCTTATGACGACAGGCCGTGTCGACGTGTTCCACACGCGTCTCAATAGGATGTCAGCGTAATGGAGGGGCCCAAGGGTCGCAGCCTGCCGCGGCTGCGGGACTGTTCGAAAGAGATACCTTGGCCCCGAAACATAAAGGGCGAGGAAGGAACATGGATGGGTTTTAGTCAGTAAAAGTCTGACACGCCCTCCCGCTCCGCCCAGAGTGGGAGAAGTTATTTGATGATTTCCCATCCGAAGAAAAGAAAGGGCATCACGTCTCACTCTCACGTCACGAAAAACCACACCAAAAAAAATTCTAGGACTAATTTGAAAATTCGCGCGTTTTAAGTTGACATAGAGTCCGACCTAGACTACTACTAGGCCTTTTAGGCGGTAAAGGTTTAAATACCGATTCTAGTTGACATAGGGGGGCCCACAGGCGTGGATTGCTTAGGGCATCAAGTAGTCTTAATCCGTCACTGCTTCCGGCAACCATCGTGTGGAGACTTTTGCACAGCGGTCATCGTGCACGCGGCTGACGTGACCCGCCTAATTCCATTTTAGCCTAGCAGCCTTCATACTAACGTCCACTATGCCATAATATTTTCAAACGTGGTGTTTTGAACCCTGTCTTGTATTTTGATACCCAAACTGCTGCGTTCTACTAAACCCTTTGGCAAACTCTAAGGCGGAGCTTCTGAGACTCAGTGAGCGACCAGGTCTGAGCACCGTGGGTTAGGACGGGCAGGATGCACATTTCAATGAGTTTGCGCTTCGGGGAGATCTTCTTCATTAGCGTCTTCATGAACTAGTAGCTTTTTCAGGCATTATTTTATGTCATCATTTCTAATTATACACTTTTGAATTTATTACATTGAAAAGGGGTCCCTTTCAATGTAAAATATTGTAAATGTATTAAATAATAATTTATAATTTTTCAGGTAAATAAACAACGGAGGCTAAGTAAAAAAAATATTGTGGAAAATTAAATTATCGTTTTTATCAACTTAAGTAGGTATGCTTATGTACATCCCGTGGAGCTTTCCCAGGATTAACCGCAAGATTAATATGTGACGATCAAAACGTGTGTCTTTCTTTCATAACAATGAGATTATTTTATCATGATTTATTAAAAGATATATCTGATCGAATGCAATAAACTGCTCAAGATATACTTTATTGCAGTTTCGATTAAAACCTGTATAAATATTGCTGTCACGCAAAATATCACTAAATTACTCGACGGTAGGTAAGTCGGAAACATATTAAAATGTTAACACTATGTAATTATAAGTAGTCTTCATAATCATCATAAGTAATCATTACAAATTATTGGAACTTGTCTGCGCCGTTCTGGTCATAGTTAGTACCATTGCAGTCCATGTGGTCCTGGGTTCGAGCCCTCGGTGAAGGGAAAGACGTTATGTGTTATATAATTTTTACGTTATCTAGAATTATTTTTGTGCCCATTTCTTGGCAGTCGGGTTGTCCGTTTTGCATTGTGGCTTTTAAAACTGGCATTTAAATGCCCCTACAATACTGCCTTAGCATACAGTAGGTACACGCGTAGTGTAATATCATTTTTTTAGATAGTGTCTATATAATAATCTAAGTATTGATAAATGCACTATTACCTAACCTATAGCAGATACATAGCAAACTTTGGCTGCAGATTTCTTGTTTAGCATAATAAGTTACAAAACAACTAAACAGAAAGTATTTCTATGCCTTTTATTTTCATCTAACAGTGCCTAAAAATCCCTGTTTACCAGCAGCAAAAAAAATCTTGAAAGATGAAATTCTTCGCTGTCTTCGCCGTCTTGGTGGCCGTGGCTGCCGCTGACTTCAGCTCCTGGACTCTGCCCCAGCTGTCCGATGCCATCCAGAACCCTGAGACCGACCCCGCACTCCTCCCGGCCCTGGAAGATGCTCTCAACAACTTGATGGACTCTCTCTTCGCTGAGCAGCCCGTGGTAAGTAATTTGTGGATAATAATCTTTGCAGTGACATATTTGAAGCGAAATAAGCTTGTTTAAGGTTGTACACTATATAACTATCAAAATGTGAGCAAAGCACGAAGAATATTCCAAGGTAAATGCTGCATGAGCGATGGGATTACGTTAAAAATTAAAAACAAATCTAGATTCACCCACTATTATTACAATCTTATAAAATTCTCGTGTCGATGGAATAAACTTGGTGTTTTTTTTATTAATATAGGCTCCTACGTAATATTACTCTACGGTTTATGAGCATGTCTGCGACTGCGTGTGCATTTTTGTGTGCCCGTACCTCGCTACGCCCTTGAATATGGGGCAGGTAGGTGTGAAGCCTTGGTATCTCTGATCATCACTTCAGGGGACACATACATAGGTTCCCTCATAACATTATTTTTTTGTTCCAGGCACCCGCAGACGCCCCCGTTGACCTGACTGGCTGGACCCTGCATGACCTGTCCCTTGCTCTGCAGAACCCTGAGACCGACCCCGCTCTCGTTCCCTACCTGGAACAGGCCCTCAACGAAATGATGGACGCCATCCACGCTGGAATCCCTGTTGTGAGTTATTACGATTATTTTCAACTTATCCACTTTCATTATGTCATGGACATGATAATTACACGTTCTAATTTTGCTAATCTGTCTAGCTGCGAGGCCAGTGCTACGGAAGAAAATCTTAGGGAATAGGTACAAGATTTCACATAAAAAGTAATTGCTACGGCAATCTGCAAGCTGTTTCAACAGTACTTGCTTGTTTTGCATTACCAAGGTTGCTTTGGCTCTGTTCTGGCAACGTTCGTTTTATTTTGGAAACACATACACGTACATTGGGCGTTTAGTCTGAATGGACCACAATGAATGGACCGCGGTCCGTTCAGACGTAGACATTTTCGGTTTTGTTTTTGTTATAACCTTAACAGTTAAGGTTAAGGTTATTACATCCACACGACCGACATGCATCAATCCAACGATGCATGAGTGACGTCATTGCGGCTTGGTCTAGTGCACAAAAAAAAGACGGACGTACATCTCTGTCACTGACAGTTATAAATCGTGCGGGTCAACACTATGGAGAAATAGAAATCCACGTCACAATTTGTGACGTGGATTTTAGTTATCACAAAGACTTCTCGTAGACATGTTCCAAACTGTGATTCTGGATAGGGCAACTAATCTTGATAACATCAAACCAGATTATGATTGTCATACAACCCCTTTTCGACATGATAAAAAATCGAGATTTCTTTATTAGAACTACTTGTTTCATAATAAAGATACATCGGATTCTCTAAACGACGCGGCGACGGTGAAAACGGCATTTAAATCATCTGTGAAATTTATTCTCAAAGTAATTAATTCTAAAGTATCTTGAATGTCCTCGGGCTGTTGCACTGCCTAAATATGTATACCCACATCCTTCATTTTGCACATCCTCCATTTTTTTATTACAGGAGGCCGTTGGCGTTCCCGCCAAGCCCTTGGAGGTGTCCTACTGGAGCCTGCAGGAGCTCGACGCTGCCCTTTCGGACCCAGCCACCGATCCCGCCCTCATCCCCTACTTGGAACACGCCCTCAACGAGATGATGGATGCTCTCTTCGCTGGCAACCAAATTGTAAGAACAACATTCTGAATCACTTTGTACTGAAGCTCGACGCGCCTAAAGAAGTTTTCACCACAAAAACTCATGTATGCTTTTGTTGTGAAAATTTCTTTAGGCGTATTGAGTACTTTTTGGGTGAACAAGAATCATAGAACTCGTCTGAACGTCGTAGCACTCGTAACCGATCCGCTACGGCGTAGCACTACTTGGGCGTTCACGGGGCACAACCCTCAGCAGATATAATTATATTACTTAGTTTTGACTTAAATATGTCACCGTAATATTGTCAAACACGTTATATTACAATTTAACGTGTTTCTCTCTAGCGATATTGTAATATCTCGAATTATTGTCAACTGAACATACGGAAGTATCTCTGCACCCATAATCGGGACTTGGGGCACCCCCCCGTTAGGTTAGTTAGGTTCCTTTAAACCCTGCACTCGGAAATAGGGGCCCCACGAAGCGGGGCTCCGTCTACTACGCTTTTTAGGGGAATATAAAGTGTTTTAAGGTTAGGTTATATTTATCGATATTTCTTAGGAATGGTACAGTATCTTTTCATGAGAGTGGTACCACTGGGTAAGGGGACCCCTCCTTCTCTCCACACCGTGTGAGTTGACTACCATCGCATGCATTTCACGAAAAACAATGCGTTTTATTGTTAGCAGTATGTTCATTTGACAATAATTCGAGAGTTTACAATATCGCTAGAGATATTACAATATAACGTATTTGACAATTTTACGGTATGCAATCTCCAAAGACCAAGATTTTTTTTTAAAGAGTGTACTTATAAGCTACATATATAAACACTTTATATGGTTGGACTGATCCTAAAAAGAGTCCTATTGCATCTACATAAGTCACGTTTAGGTTCCGAACAACTGAGTGACATAGGTAACACGCTCATCCGACTGAAATTGAAATAGTCACGCATCTAAACAAAAATTCAGCACAATTCGTTGTGTCTTTGAAGCTGTAAACAACTCACACTCCACACTTGTTTCACAGGAGGTCGTCGCCGTCGTCGCCCCCGCTGGTCTGGCTCCCGTCAAGCCCGACCCTGTCGTCGTCCCCGCCCCTCTCCCCGTGGTGGATGTCGAGCCCTCCCCCGTCACCCCCACCACCACCAGCCCCCTCGTCCAGATCATCGTCAACGTCAACCAACAGGCTTAATTTTGTTGAAGTAATCCTTTAGTTATTTCTACACGATTAAATGCAGTATAATTTATAAACTTTATTTTCTCTTTGGTCCTTCATTCCTGTAATCAGCTTTACTTCACATTCATAAAATCCCTTTTAGCTCGCAGCATTTTGTACAACAATTATTAAAAAACATGATATGTTTACACTTCCGGATAACTTAGAATGGTAGGAGTGAGAAATTAGAGAGAAAAAGCCGGAGATTGGTCACAAACGACAAATATACTCCATCAGGTTAAGACGGTTGTATATGACGAGGTAATGATGATGAAGTACTACAGTGTAGTAGTCTATAGTGTAGTAACTGGCTACAGACTACATAAGTGTGAATGGTAGTAGTGAATGTTTTGTAAGTTTGGATGTAGGGGGTAATCTTCAGAACTACTTCTTCGATATATGAATCTATACATATAATAAAATCGTTGACACCAAAAAATCTGTACATTGAAGATTAAAAAAAAAACCGACCAGGGTGACTTTAAATAAGTAACCGAACATATTAAAACCATTTTTAAAGTTCGTGTTTGTTTGTTTGACCGCGCATCACGTAATAACTGCTGGACGGATTTTGATGAAAACTTCACTAATCTATTTAAATAAACTCAGAATAACATTTAGGCTATAGAAATTATGGAAAATGTTGGAAAAAGGGGGTGAAAAGGGGGGAGGTAAATTTTGTATGAAAAAATATTTTTAGATTGTTCTAGAATCATGAAACTCAGAGTAAATACTTATTATCTGTACTAATATTATAAAGCAGAAGAGTTTCTTTGTTTGGTTGGTTGAACGCGCTAATCTCAGGATCTACTGGTTCGAATTGAAAAAATATTTTTGTGTTGGATAGTCCATTTATCGAGGAAGGCTATAGGCCATATAACATTACGCTACAACCATTAGGAGCGGAGCAGGAATGAAAAATGTTGCAAAAACGGGGATTTATTTCCTTTCGTTTTATGTGACGCAGCCAAAGTTGCGTGGGTCAGCTAGTTAAAAATAAAGAAATACCTGTTTCAGCGTTTTTATAAAATTTTATCCAGAGACGTAAAAAAGAGGGTTTTGTCTAAATCTAATACAGGTAAACGTAATTTCTCAATTTTCTTGAAATTTGATTTTTGAAGTGAATACGCCAAAGTAGCGGAACTCAAGGAAATCGGCTTTCCTCGGTATAAGTAGTTGGTAATACAGGGTGGAAACGGTAAACGGGGCAGTAGGGGGAGCTGCAGCTACATAAAAATGGTCTTAGGTAACAATCCGTAATTTTTTCACAAAATGTTTATCGCCATTCACAGATTTAATTTAAAAAAAAGTACAGTTAGCAAGAAAATTGCTGTTTTACATAAAACAATGTTTTTGATGCCAATCGATCTTCTTTCCAACACTAATCAAGAAGTTCTTCCAAACCAACCCAGGCTAGAGTACTCAAAAAGTCAGAAATCGCAAAAAAATAACTTTCAGTGGGGCAGTGTAGGGGAAATACTTAGCCAGACAATTGTTATTTTACACAAAACATTTTTTTGATGCCAATCATTATTTTTTATTTTACATAAGACATAAAGCCGGAAAAGTTACAAATACATTAAAAACGAGTACAAATCCTACTATCAACAAATAAAAAATGCTTTGTCCTGAAGGACACAGCCTAAACCGCAGATTGTAGAAACCTGAAACTTGGAGGGTGTATTTTCTGTATAACGTAGGCATACGATAAAAAATGATTTTGAAATTATACCCCTATGGGGGTGAAAAGGGGGGGGGGGCAAAGATTGTATGGGAAAATGTGATTCCTTGGTCCAATCTACTTCAAACTTTGCAATCAACAATATTAACAGAATTGATGGACGCGTTTCATATTGCATTGAAATTCATTCCCTAACGGGGTTAAAAAGGGGTGGAAAGTTATTTTGGCGGTGATTTGTTTCTAATTTGATATCAATGGTCCTTCGAGATTTTGATATAAACTACAAGTTATTTTGATACATGTTTCAAAACCCAATCCGATTTAATTCCAAAAAGGTTGAACTCACATAAAAATTTGCTGCAAAATTGCAAATACTCTTTAAAATTGGAATGTCACGAAAGTTACCGTAAAATATTAATACCGCATTTAAAGGTTTCTAAGCTTTGAAGAGGTTGTGCACTTTAAGACACGGCGTCATAGCGTAGGGACGTAGAGTTTGAAATTTTAAATGGTGAGCTGTTGTAAGAGGTCCGCAACGGTTTACAGCAGCTATATCGTGTTGCGGCTCATTTAATGCACCTTGATGAGAACTGTAGACCTAGCTGGAGTATGACTGTCATCGAGTGTCTCAGTATAAAGATGTAAAGCTGTCAATAGAAGCCTTTAAAGCTGTTTTTGTAAACATGGTATTTTTTTCTTATTCAAATAAATACGTTGTTAATCACAAGTATTTGATTTTGAACAAAATTGCCCTTTTTTTTTTTTTTTTTAAGGATGGGAAATCATCAAATGACCCCACTCTGGGCGGAGCGGGAGAGAGTGTCAGACTCTTACTGACTAAAAACCATCCATGTTCCTTCCTCACCTTTTACGTTCCGGGGCCGCGGTATCTCTTTCGAACAGGCCCGCAACCCCGGCAGGAACAAAATTGCCCTTGGGTACGTAAATTGACTTCAATGCATATCTTAGGAGATACACTGTTTTAAATAACTCCGCAGCAAAATAATGATCATGTACCGGGCGCGCATTTTCATTATGCGGAAGGATGTGTGTGATGTGCTCTTTGAAAATTGTATTATAGGTGCTTACAACCCACTCTCTGTAACCCTCTCTTTCTCTTATGTGACACAGACGAAGTTGCGCGGGTCAGCTAGTCAGACATAAAGCCGGAAAAGTTACAAATACAAACGAGTCCTAATCCTACTATCTACAAATAAAAATGCTACGTCCTGAAGGACTGTCTGATGGATCAACGCCCAGCCTAAACCGCAGATTGTAGAAACCTGAAACTTGGAGGGTGAATTTTTATATGACGTAGCAATACGATAAGAAAGGATTTTCTAAAATTATACCCCTAAGGGGGTGAAAAGAGGGGGGCAAAATTTGTATCGGAAAATGTGATTCCTTGGTCCAATCTACTTCAAATTTTGCAATGTTTTGTATTGCACGTAAATTGATTTCAATGCATATCTACTAAGATACACTGTTTTAAATAACTCCGCAGCAAAATAATGATCATGTACCGGGCGCGCATTTTCATTATGAGGAAGTATGTGTGTGATGTGCTCTTTG
Organism: Xestia c-nigrum; assembly: GCA_916618015.1. Lineage (NCBI taxonomy): Eukaryota > Metazoa > Arthropoda > Insecta > Lepidoptera > Noctuidae > Xestia > Xestia c-nigrum. Next base: position 7,848,611 of record OU745259.1, on the reverse strand, counting down.
AAAATTGTATTACAGGTGCTTACGACCCACTCTCTGTCACCCTCTCTTTCTCTTATGTGACGCAGACGAAGTTGCGCGGGTCAGCTAGTTATAAAATAGTTCTAGAATGATCAAATAACCTAAATGAGAGAATCAGGTGATGTAAAATTCATTCATATCGAATTGATTCCGCAGCTAATAAGAAAAAAATGATATCAGGATATTAATCAAGTTCTAATGATTAACTAAAAACAAAACAAAAGAATCAACTAATCCCCAAGTATTTTTAGACGCTATCTCCCAATCTCTGGGTTTATGGAAAGAAACAAACATAAACAAATGCGCATCAAGGCATGAGGAGATAAGATAAGGATGATAAGAGATAAGACTGACAGATCGATGTGTCTCCGGAGATGATGATAATGTATGAGGGCTGAGTATCATGCAGTTGCATTGTGTGGGTGAATGACATGTCACCATGGAATGTCTGACGTGGCGTATCTTTGAACCGCGTGACCGCTGTAAGTGGTCTTTTATAGATTAATCTGTATCCGCGGGAGCTGTTCTGTCTCTTCTACTTACAGATGCGCGGTCTCCAATTCAAGACTTATATGCACTATCTGCCGATAACTATCTGGCGAATAAGACGGTTTGATGAACACAAACAATAGACCTACAGTTAATAGTAGAGAAGCGAAATCACCAGTAGGTAATCTATATGATCAAAGATTATAATGTATCCTAGAGCGGCACTCGTATATTGATAAGGTCAAATATCTAACATGATTGTAATCTATGGTTGGTAAAACCCTCGGTCCCGTGAGTTTCGATTTACAAACATAATAAACCAAATCACGTGAAGTTCTAAAGCAGACCAGATGTCAGGTTTCCAATAACTGCATAAAACCATAGCAAGGAATTGAGGTTGGGAAAACTGTAAATGGCTGCAACTGGTCGATACGTGAGGAATTTATGCAATTTCCTACCAATCGTTTCATGTAAAATACTAGTATTTAGCTGCCTCTGCTTGGACAGGAAACCAACCCTAACATAGTCTGGAAAAGGCTAATAATGACAAGTGGAAACTATCCTCATTTTAAACTGCGGAGTACGAATCATGAGACATGCATTATTCGTCATTGAAATGTGTCACAGTGATACGTGTTCAGTTCCATTGAAACCTTTGTTATCTCGGTTTTTGTGTCCTTTTATCTATAAGTCAAACATTTGAATGAATTGAGGGTTTAGTCCGCACTCACAGCAGCTGAAAACATTTTCAGTTTATTTTATTTGAGAAAATATCTATTGCGTCGTTGGTGGTTACTGGTACTGATGGTTCAATAAGATTCTCAGGTTGAGTAAAATAGAGTTATGATTACATAGTTTCCTGATTGTTTGTGCCACCAGTTTAGTATGTATGGGTGCTTCAGGAAATGCAGGCGTACGGAAAAGTAGTTCTAATAAATTTGTATAGTGCTGAATAACTTCGACATGAGAACTGTTCTTGTCAAATTTGTTTTTGCTTTTGTGGCTATAATAGTATACGTACTTACTCCAAAATACATGCAACATCTAATCACAATAAATACATAAACATCGTATCCATCAATGCCTGTGAATACGGCTGTAAATCAATATGAATCATTAAGTTCAAGTTAAAATGATGTAAAGACCAATTTATTGGTATCCTATCGGTATCGTCGATTTCGGGTATCAGTATCGTGGTATTTTATGACGTAACTTTACTCATTTAAAGTTTCCCCGTCTTCCGTATGATTGGATGTGATTGAGGTGCACATAACGGTTGGGATTTGTTATAATAATGTTCAACTTAACTGGGAGAGTTGAGAATGAACTTTAAAATATACCTAACAGCCTTATCACACTAGCGAGTTGCGAGCGAATTGAAAGCGGGGCGAGTGCGCAGCGAGCTCGTCGCGAGTTCGCAACGTGTGCACGGTGAACACGCAGCGCCGCGAAGAAAAACAAAATTAATGATTGGACAAAAGACGAATCGCACACTGCTTTTGTTTTTCTTCGCGGCACGTTGCGAACTCGCGGCTAGCTCGCTGCGCACTCGCCCCGCTTTCAATTCGCTCGCAACTCGCTAGTGTGATAAGGCCCTAAGAGCTCTTCGAAGAATGGGGGTGTTATATGTCCGGCAGTGGCGAAGGTTCAATACAACTCGATTCCTACCGGCTTCTCTTTGATAAATGACACAGTCGGTATTTTCTAGACAAATAGAAATATCAAATTAAATACAGTATGTACTCTAGCTTATCTCTTACAAAAAATAAACCTTCGCCACCAATGTGCGGTTCAAAATGCTTTGGCACAACCATCTCGGTTATTATATTATGTCCATATACTTTGAAATTACAGATGTACAGATGTGAGCTAACAAATGTGTAACTTTAAACAGGTGGGGACCTGGTGACCTGTATTACAGGTGTTACTACCTACCACAGGCACCTGCGATCCACAACCAAAAATCGTTGGCTACTGCTTATGTGTAAATATTGTTTGTATTTTTTGGCTTGTGGTGAGAAATAAACACTTTTATTATATAACTAGCTGACCCGCGCAACTTCGTCTGCGTCACATAAGAGAAAGAGAGGGTTACAGAGAGTGGGTCGTAAGCATCCATAATACAATTTTCAAAGAGCACATCACACACATCCTTCCGCATAATGAAAATATGCGCCCGGTACATGATCATTATTTTGCTGCGGAGTTATTTAAAACGGTGTACCTCCTTAGATATGCATTGAAGTCAATTTACGTACCCAAGGGCAATTTTGTTCAAAATCAAATACTTGTGATTAACAACGTATTATTTGAATAATAATAAATTACCATGTTTACAAAAACAGCTTTAAAGGCTTCTATTGACAGCTTTACGTCTTCATACTTAGACACTCGATGACAGTCATACTCCAGCTGGGTTCTGATCAAGGTGCATTAAATGAGCCGCAGCACGATATAGCTGCTGTAAACCGTTACGGACCTCTTACAACTGCTTACCATTTAAAATTTCAAACTCTACGTCCCTACGCTATGACACCGTGTCTTGAAGTGCACAACCTCTTCAAAGCTTAGAAACCTACAAATGCGGTATTAATATTTTACGATGACTTTCGTGACATTCCAATTTTAAAGAGTATTTGCAATTTTGCACCAAATTTTTATGTGAGTTCAACCTTTTTGGAATAAAATCGGATTGGGTTTTGAAACATGTATCAAAATAACTTGTAGTTTATATCAAAATCTCGAAGGAGTATTGATATCAAATTCGAAACAAATCACCGCCAAAATAACTTTCTACCCCTTTTTAATCCCGTTAGAGGATGAATTTCAATGCAATATGAAACGCGTCCATCAATTCTGTTAATATTGTTGATTGCAAAGTTTGAAGTAGATTGGTCCAAGGAATCACATTTTCCCATACAATCTTTGCCCCCCCCCCCTTTTCACCCCCATAGGGGTATAATTTCAAAATCATTTTTTACTATACACCCTCCAAGTTCCAGGTTTCTACAATCTGCGGTTTAGACTGTGCGTTGATCCATCAGATAGTCCTTCATGACAAAGCATTTTTTATTTGTAGATAGTAGGATTTGTGCTCGTTTGTAATGTATTTGTAACTTTTCCAGCTTTATGTCTTATGTAAAATAAAAAATAATGATTGGCATCAAAAAATGTTTCGTGTAAAATAGCAATTTTCTGGCTAACTATTCTCCCTATACTGCCCCGCTGAAAGTATTTTTTTTGCGATTTCTGACTTTTTGAGTACTCTAACTGGGTTGGTTTGGAAGAACTTCTTGATTAGTGTCGGAAAGAAGATCGATTGGCATCAAAAAAATTGTTTTAAGTATAATGGCAATTTTCTTGCTAACTGTACTTTATTTTTTTATTAAATCTGTGAATGGAGATAAACATGTCGTGAAAAAATTACGGATTGTTACCTAAGACCCCTTACTGCCCCGTTTACCGTTTCCACCCTGTATTACCAACTACTTATACCGAGGAATGCCGATTTTCTTGAGTTCCGCTATTTTGGGCGTATTCACTTCAAAAATGAAATTTCAAGAAAATTGAGAAATTACATTTACTTGTATTAGATTTGAAGTATTTACAGCAACTTCTAAAGGTTTCCACTTCAATGAATTTTATTCTATAGGTGTATGAAGTTAATTAATTTTAAACACTAAACCCTCTTTTTTACGTCTCTGGATGTTTTTAAAAAAAATGCTGAAACAGGTATTTCTTTATTTTTAATAATAAGAATTTACTCTGAGTTTCATGAATCTAGAACAATCTAAAAATTTTTTTTCATACTAACTTTACCCCCCCTTTTCACCCCCTTTTTCCAAAATTTTCCATAATTTCTATAGCCTAAGTGTTATTCTGAGTTTATTTAAATAGATTAGTGAAGTTTTCATCAAAATCCGTCCAGCAGTTTTTACGTGATGCGCGGTCAAACAAACAAACAAACAAACAAACACGAATTTTAAAAATGGTTTTAATATGTTCAGTTACTTATTTTAAGTCACCCTGATCGGTTTTTTTTTTTAAATCTTCAATGTACAAATTTTTTGGTCTCAAAGATTTTATTATATGTATAGATATATGTATAGATTAATAAAAAATAAAAAACAAAATCTAACTTAAAACTAATTTTTCACTTCTCATGCTCTAAAAGTACGCCGTTATAGCCCTACGAAGCGGGATTAAAGTGACCGTTTATTCCCTAGGGAGTAAAAAGTAATTTAAAAATGGAAAGATCTTTTACTCTGAAACATTACAGTCACAAAAGAGTAAATTGTCAAAGGTTTTATTTAAATTTCGAATTGGCATACAAATAGAAAGCGGTTTATTGAAAAAAAAAAAAAAACAAATGAACACTCTTCAACGCGAGAAAAATGTATGGTTGTTTGTGTGCATCGTTGATATTGAGAAGCAATGCCACTGTTGCTAGCCGTTGCAGTAATGTAGGTACTAATTATCTGTGGAGTGTGGATCATCTTCATTGCGAAAATGTTGAGAGTTTGTGTTGTGTTTTCAATGGTTAATCTGTGACTGACCTGATAGAAGAAAAAACTGACCGCTCAGTTCAGAATTTTTGTCGAGTGTGTTTGTTCAGTTTTAAATGACTATTTTTCTCGCACTCGAAGTGAAAAGTACAGTTTGCACCTCGAGACTAAACGCCAATACAATATACCCTCGCTTTCATTGCCTCCCTCGCAAGCTCGAGAGTCAAACCACCTCGGGTATATAATGGCTTCGTTTAGTCCCTCGTTATAAAATATACTATTGTATTGTAATTTTATTTGTTGTTCATTTGGAAATATCTAGTATTAGTCCGTTCGCATGTATTATAATATCCTAGTTAAACAGGGAAACCTATAATTGGCCATAGTCACTGTCACATGCATATTTTGTAAAACATTTTGTTGTATCGCTGTTGGTTACCTAAATAAATAAAATAAAAATAACAATTATTATTTATTATACTTTCGAAAGAAGAAGTAAGGAAGAACAGGACATACTGCGTCCTAGCCAAATAAATTGGAATATGGACAGAAGAATAATGATACGTTCGGAAAAAGCTGTTCAAGCAGCATGAACTGAATTATATGCCAAATATGCTTTGTTTAGTAATCCAACAGGTTGGATTTCATCATCAGCTTCCTAATCTAACCCTATGCCTCTTTGGGTCTTTGCAACACGTTTTCTTCTTCCGTTCTCCTCTGTCACACGTCATTTACTCCTTTTTGCTTTCATATCATTCCTCACCCAATACATCCATCTTTTCCTGGCGTTGCTGTTCAATAAATACCTACTACTGAACAGAATGTGACGCCCCAAACTTTATGGATCCTCTTACGATGACTAATATGAACAGCAGTCATCGTCAGCCTAATGTTCCCACTGCTGGGACACGGCCTCCTCTAAATGAGAGGGAATAGGCTATAATCCACCATGCGGGCCAGGCAGCAGTACGAAATGCTATAAGAACTTTGGTCGAAGTCCAAGTGTCAATCTTTTTGAAAATATATGTACCTATTAGGTACAATTTCTATCTTTCAAGATACACAAAAGAAATTAGCAATTTTAATTCCTGGAAATATTTAGGTATTATCAGGTAAGCTGTTTTAATCTACAACATTATGTAATTAATCCCAAAACATGATAATTGTATCTTTCGAAATTATCAATATTATTCATTATGCTTGCATGGCCGTTGAAACGCTAAATAGTAGTCTTATCAATTTTCATTGGTACCAGGTATTCGCTTTCTCAGACTTTTATACACCTAATAAGTTTTTTTTTTAGAAATACAATTGACTGATCCTTATTTTCATTGAAAAAAAAACTGAAGATAGTCGATTAGTCGATCGACTTTCAGCATAAACGGGTGACAGTCTTTTGTCTATTTGTTTATTAAAAAAACTACCTAAGTTTGGCTACGCTACGTCCCATCTCGTAACTTTCTCATTTCGATAACTATAAAATTAAATATTTTGAAGATGAACAATTTCATACATAATTGAGTTTTATTAATTTTCAAACAAAGGGGAGCTCATGGGTTGTGGGATTGCCGGGGCTGCGGGACTGTTCGAAAGAGATACCGTGGCCCTGGAACATAAAGGGCGAGGGAGGAACATGGATGGGTTTTAGTCAGTGAAAGTGTGATACTCCCTCCCGCTCCGCCCAGAGTGGGAGATGGGGGACCACCTATTACACACCTAATTTCCTCTATACCTCGGAAAGCACGTTAAGCCTTTGGACCCGTGTGGCCCGAAAGTCTTACAACCAGTCTTACCAATCATCATCATATGCCTAACCTTTTTCCAACTATGTTGGGGTTGGCTTCCAGTGCGTGTCCATTCATTACGTGAGATGTTCTAGGGGGGGAGGGGATGAAGCTACATCTTTCCAAATCTCACTTAGGGGGGAGGAGGGGTCTTGGCAAATATCACGTTATTATTTTTCTCGCAGAAAACGGTGTAAAATTGCCCCCTAACTTGAAGCAGCTGAATACCAGTATTTTACATGGAGCGACTGCCTATCTGACCTCCACATCCCAGTTACTACTGGGTAATATGATATTCTTTGGTAAGACTGGTTGTCAAGACTTTCGGGCCACTGTCTACCTGGAAGCCGACCCCAATATAGCTGGGAAAAGGCTAGGCAGATGATGATGGATACTACAAACTAGGCCATACCTACCGAATGAACAAAGTCGCAGGCGTAAGATATAGTGAATGTAAAAACTATGACACCATTCAAGTGTTCTCACAGAAAATGTTATCAATTTGATATGCACTTTCGCAACGCTGCATCAGTGTTTTATCAGTTTTTGTTGTTATCAGTGGGTTTGAATCATGTGTGTATGTGCGAATTTTTGGCCATAGCTTGCGAAATGCTCGCTATCAGTTGACTGATAGTGTGCGGTGACTTTAGGGTACCGTATTGATAAACGAAAACGGTTTTGATTCATGTACCTATATGTATGAAAAACAATATTTTTTGGACAGACATGGAAGCAAAAATATGTTTTTGCTTCCATGACTGTCCTGTGTGTGACATATTGTGATTTTTGCTTAGGTGTAGGAAGCAAAAATATGTTTTTGCTTCCATGACTGTCCTGTGTGTGACATATTGTGATTTTTGCTTAGGTGTAGGAAGCAAAAATATGTTTTTGCTTCCATGACTGTCCTGTGTGTGACATATTGTGATTTTTGCTTAGGTGTAGGAAGCAAAAATATGTTTTTGCTTCCATGACTGTCCTGTGTGTGACATATTGTGATTTTTGCTTAGGTGTAGGAAGCAAAAATATGTTTTTGCTTTTCACGGTCTAATTTTTTTAATAATTCCAAACAGAGAGATTAAGTAATCAGTTTTGGTAAACTTATATTTTGAAGCAATGTAAACAAGTCAAATTAAATTAAAAAATTAAACATTCGACACATAATGTTCTAAAAGTTAAATAGAAAATAATTTGTTATCGTTATTTCCTAGGGACTAGTTATCATTCCACTTTCCACATATCATTTCGTAAGTTAGTATTCCTTATTCCCTTTCAAAATAGTACATAATTATTGTACTAGTGAAGCCCTTTCATTTGATACCCATATTGAAGGAATTTTGAAAAAAAATGTAGTTCGCTATTTTGTGGTGACGGCCATCTTGGATTTTAAATGTTTAATAATAATTATAAATATCGCTGGACATTTACACACATCTAGTGCCACCCTAAGCAAGGCTAGTGTCGTGGACACCAGATAGTTGATATACTATATATATACCTTTTTTGTTTGTAAATACATACTTATTATGCTGTATATTTATTATCTATGACTCGAAAACAAATGCCCATCCTCATCACACAAACATTTGGTCCTACCGGGATTCGAACCCAGGCGGCCAGGGCTCTAAGAACGTAACGCAGCCTCACCACCACTACGCCATTCGGGTCGACAATTCACAAAACTTGTTGAACAAAATGTCATGTTATTTAGGCCTTACGCCAGATGATTTGGAAAAAATAAAACTTCTGAAGCCGACTTGTTTGATTGATTTAATTTTTTTGTCACCGATGACAAAAAAATTAAATCAATCAAACAAAGGACTTCAGAAGCTAAAGTTATTTTTCACTTTTTTGTTTTTTTTTTAAGTCGGTTTCAAATTTTGCAAAAAAGTTTTTATTTTTCACTTTTTTTGTAGTTCACATGTTCTTGGTACACATGGAAAGTGCATACCGTTACACTTACAACAAGCCCAAACACGACTAGGATACATTGTCTCATTATGGATTTCCTCGACTCTTAGCTTCATCATCAGATCTGATGGTATAATGGTTCTTATCAAACGCAAATGCTTCACTTGTTGTAGAAAATACCAAAATCGCTGTACGTTATCCTATAAAATTTGAATAGTTTCCTCGATTTCGTCAAGATTTCATCATCAGATCCCGACTTGGTGACTATGGGACCATTTGGAAAGTATCCCTACCTTTCAAACAAAAAAGATTTTTTCAAATCGGTTGGCAAGCGACGGAGTTATGCGCGAACAAACATAAAAAAAAATAGAAACATCCGAATTGAGAACCTCCTCCTCTTTTAGAAGTCGGTTAAAAAGCAGGTAGATTTCTTAAATACTATCAATCGAGGCAGTAGAGCAGTAGATTTTTTTTAAATCAGGTAGATTAATAGCTAAATCAATAAATCTGGCATCACTGCTGAATGATTGCTGATGCCAACACATTTAACTAGCCTAATGAAGATGGGGTTGTCAATATTTCTTTGACGAGAACTACATAAACACTTCCATCCCATCACTTCAATTTCGGTATTTTCTATCCTACTTCCTACTAATATTATAAATGCGTATGTTTGTGAGTATGGATGTATGGATGTTTGTTTCTTTTCACACAGGTATTTTGTCCTGGTTTATTTTTTTTATTCCGATAGTAATATCCCATGGGACAATTATCAAATTTCACGCGGGCGAAGCCGCTGGCAGCAGATTAAGTATAATCTACATCATTATTATTTAACAGACAAACATAGTGGAGTAATAACCTCCTCCTAATGTTCTAAATTGAAAATAATTTAATTACGCTCGTGTAGTTTCGTGTTTGTGAAGTTTATGATTAGTAATAGCTAACGCAATATTAATGTCTTGACGGCTTCAGTTGTTACCCCTTTGTTATAGCTGATAGTATAGTTTATATTGTTTGTGTTGCTACCTCAAATAAGTGTAAACATATCTGCCTATAAGTGTAAAAGTCAAATAGGCGGTCCCTTCAGGTAAAATATTGGTATTCAGCTGCATCTGGTTAGACTGGAAGCTGACACTAACATAGTTGGGCGAAAGGATGGGCAGATGATGTTCAGGCAGCGTTTGTCAATCTATACTATATAATATTATAAAGCAGAAGAGTTTGTTTGTTTGTTTGTTTGGTTGAACGCTCTAATCTCAGGAACTACCAACTCGAATTGAAAAATCGTTTTTGCGTTTATAGTCCATTTATCGAGCTATATAACATCACGCTATGACCAATAGGAGCCGAGCAGCAATAAGAAATGTTGCAAGCGGGAAATACACGCGAATGAAGTCGCGGTCAGAAGCTAGTAGGAAATATAGGTAGTCAAAATGCAGAATTTTCAAGAATATTTCTACGGAACCCTGAAGAATTATCACCAGCGCACTTGACACACCCATGACAAGTTGACACGTCCCACGCCCATATCTCGACACTCATCGATTGGGTGTGATTTATATACTGGGTTCCAAACTATCGACGTCAGTACACCACTAAAGTTACAAGGACTGAGTTCTAGCAGTATTAACCAAGTGAGTAATCATAGGAGAAGAATTTCTTCTCTGTTCTTCTTCTCTCTTCCTTTGGATTTATTTTACTTGTGAAGAATTGGTCTAGTGTAGTCGTAGATCGTGTGTTGTTATTGTTTTTTGTGATTTTATCGTCGGTATTACAATGATTTACTTTTCACTTCCTTGCATACGGTTGATTATGGCATTTTTTATATGTAGTTGATAAAGTTATCTTATCCTCTTAATCCGCCATATTGTTAATTTGATTAAGTAAAGATATTGGAAACTTTTTGAAATTGTTTTTACGATTGCTACAAGAACACAGTCCAACACCGTGTTCTTTGATTTAGTTCAGTATTTAGGCCCAGAATCAACCACTGCTGGGAATAGGCGTCCCCTTTCTCCATTCTTCCGTCTCATCCACGATTTCCCGCGATTTTATCCACATCGTCAAACCGTCCACTATTTAATTAAATGTAATTTGCTGAAGGTTTTTTTCTAATTAGGCTCAGTAACTGTTTGCCACAGTTCCAATAGAAAATACAATACAATTATTGGGTGTTGATTTCGGTTTCGTTCTTAATCTCGCGTATTTTAGTTGGTATCTAAATATATTTTGCTTTTTGAAATAGTTCCGATAATACAGGGTGTAAACCTGTCAAAGAATTGGAACTTTCACCCCCATTATCTCCGTAACTAGAAGGTTCCCAGGTATAGTAGTAAAGATAAAAAAAAATGATCCCAATGATGGGAAGAACAAGTGCCTTTCGGCTTCGTTAAGAGGTGTTTTACAACCTTTATGTTATTCACGTGGTCATAGAATAGATATTTCGCGTACTATATCTGGGGGTCTAAAATTGCCGCTTTAGCAGAATCGTAAATGCATCACGTTACAAAAAAAACTTAAAGTGGTCTTTGTAACCATTCAAATAAAGTCCAATATAAGAATTTTAAAATTTTGTTCAATAAAATGAATCACGAAAATTCAAAATTCTGAAAATTCAAAAAAAGGGTTATAATTTGATCTGTCTACTAGCTGACCCGCGCAACTTCGTCTGCGTCACATAAGGGAAAGGGTTAAAGAGAGTGGGTCGTAAGCACCTATAATACAGATATCAAAGAGCACATCACACATATCCTTCCGCATAATGAAAATGCGCGCCCGGTACATGATCATTATTTGGCTGGGGAATTACTTAAAACGGTGTATCTCCTAAGATATACATTGAAGTCAATTTACGTACCCAAGGGCAGTTTTGTTCAAAATCAAATACTTGTGATTAACAACGTATTTATTTGAATAAGAATAAATTACCATGTTTACAAAAACAGCTTTAAAGGCTTCTATTGACAGCTTTACATCTTCATACTTAGACACTCGGTGACAGTCATACTCCAGCTAGGTCTGCAGTTCTCATCAAGGTGCATTAAATGAGCCGCAACACGATATAGCTGTAGTAAACCGTTGCGGACCTCTTACAACTGCTTACCATTTAAAATGTCAAACTCTACGTCCCTACGCTATGACGCCGTGTCTTAAAGTGCACAACCTCTTCAAAGCTTAGAAACCTTCAAATGCGGTATTAATATTTTACGGTGACTTTCGAGACATTCCAATTTTAAAGAGTATTATCAATTTTGCACCAAATTTTTATGGGAGTTCAACCTTTTTGGAATAAAATCGGATTGGGTTTTGAAACATGTATCAAAATAACTTGTAGTTTATATCAAAATCTCGAAGGAGTATTGATGGGTCAGGACCAAATTTTTGACGTAATCGCACAACGGAAATCACAACGGAATGTGTCACACTGGAAAATAAATGTAGCACAATAGAATTATTAGGGTGTGTGTAAATAGTCGTAAGATTTTAGGTAGGTAAGTGGAATAAATAAAAAAAAACATTATATTTCGAGAAATATTTAATAAGTAGTAGGTACAATCCGAATAAATTAAATTACAAAACCAAAAGTTTCAAATAGAATCCAAGTTTCAAATATTTTTAAATATTTAAACAATAATCTAAGTATTTAAGAATCTTTTAATTACATAGGTAGCTAACGAGATTAGAATGATTGTAAACACAGTTTTACAAATTTCCCTTGTAACACGTCGCACAATTTCGTGTCACAAATCGCACAACGGAATGAAAATTACTTACGATCTTACCTTAAAGATGCAACAACTCATAAATTTACCCATTAATCGAACACTTATGCATCCCTTTTAACAATAAAGCTAAAGGGGATTTAATTAATATATGTCATTTTTTAGAAAATCGTAAAAATATTACAAATTTACTCACCTAAAGTCCGGAAATCTTAACGACACGCGCTGACGATACAAACACAATCTCAAATGGCAGTAAAAAATCATGGCTGTTTGTATCCGAAATTTTGTTGCCAGCTTGAAGCCAATATTGCCATACTAAATATTCAAGAAACTTCCAAACATGTTTATTGGTTTCGAAATTATGGTGTCGCACAACAGGAGTATTACAACGGAAAGAAATTTGGGATGTATGTAAAATTACTTGTAAAAATTAAAAAAAACTATGGTTATTGTAATATTATTTATAAAAACGATTACTGGTGTTTATAGGGCTCTAATAATGTTAAACTATAAATGCTAGCTTACGCTAAAAAAAAACCATGGCAAAATATTCTTAGGTAGTCAAGCTAGGACATGCGTATTTTACACAGCGTAAAAAGACACCGAGCTTGGTATATATTTTATTTTGAAGAAATTAAGCTTGAAGTTAAATTATTTGATGTATGAGACTGTTCATAACATATTAAGATATTATTAGCAAATATCCAAAATTATTTTAAGGCATGTTTTGTACGCAATATTTTGTCACTTATGAGTCGGACACCACAACGTGTATGTATCCGTCAAAAATTTGGTCCTCACCCTGATATCAAATTCGAAACAAATCACCGCCAAAATAACTTTCTACCCCTTTTTAACCCCGTTAGGGGATGAATTTCAATGCAATATGAAACGCGTCCATCAATTCTGTTAATATTGTTGATTGCAAAGTTTGAAGTAGATTGGACCAAGGAATCACATTTTCCCATACAATCTTTGCCCCGCTTTTCACCCCCTTAGGGGTATAATTTCAAAATTCTTTCTTATCGTATGCCTACGTTATACAGAAAATACACCCTCCAAGTTTCAGGTTTCTACAATCTGCGGTTTAGGCTGTGCGTTGATCTATTAGATAGTCCTTCAGGACAAAGCATTTTTTATTTGTAGATAGTAGGATTTGTACTCGTTTGTAATGTTTTTGTAACTTTTCCGGCTGTATGTCTTATGTAAAATAAAAAATAATGATTGGCATCAAAAAAATTGTTTGTGTAAAATAGCAATTTTCTGGCTAACTGTTTTCCCTACACTGCCCCGCTGAAAGTTATTTTTTTGCGATTTCTGACTTTTTGAGTACTCTAACCTGGGTTGGTTTGGAAGAACTTCTTCTTCTTCACTTCTTGATTAGTGTGGGAAAGATGATCGATTGGCATCAAAAAATTGCTAACTGTACTTAATTTTTTAATTAAATCTGTGAATGTGGATAAACATTATGTTTTGTGTAGCTGCAGCTCCCCTTACTGCCTCGTTTACCGTTTCCACCCTGTATTACCAACTACTTATACCGAGGAAAGCCGATTTTCTTGAATTCCGCTATTTTGGGCGTATTCACTTCAAAAATCAAATTTCAAGAAAATTGAGAAATAACATTTACCTGTATTAGATTTGAAGTATTTATAGCAACTTTTAAAGGTTTCCACTTCAATGGATTTTATTGTATAGGTGTTTGAAGTTAATTAATTTTAAACACAAAACCCTCTTTTTTACGTCTCTGGATGATTAAAAAAAAATGCTGAAACAGGTATTTCTTTATTTTTAATAATAAGTATTTACTCTGAGTTTCATGAATCTAGAACAATCTAATTTTTTTTTCATACAAACTTTACCCCCCCTTTTCACCCCCTTTTTCCAAATTTTTCCATAATTTCTATAGCCTAAGTGTTATTCTGAGTTTATTTAAATAGATTAGTGAAGTTTTCATCAAAATCCGTCCAGCAGTTTTTACGTGATGCGCGGTCAAACAAACAAACAAACACGAATTTTAAAAATGGTTTTAATATGTTCAGTTACTTATTTTAAGTCACCCTGATCGGTTTTTTTTTTTTAAATCTTCAATGTACAGATTTTTTGGTCTCAACGATTTTATTATATGTATAGATGTATGTGTGTTTGTATTTATGTATGTTCTACCGTAGCGCCTAAACTATTCATCCGATTTTGAAGAATAAGGTGTCAATCGGTTCAAATTCCCAATACGTCACTGTTTGGTATCATTCTTGATGAGTTCTGACGTCACGAGCCCCTACTTCTGAGTTTTGATGCGTTTTATTTAGCTTTGTCAATAGAATAGAATAGAATAGAATATAATACTCTCAAAATCAAAATCAAAGCATTTATTTCAAGTAAGCCAATAACAGGCACTTTGGAATTGTCGAAACAAAGATGAAAATTAAATGTAGCTACAGTCCCAGTCACAAGACATAAAAACTGTAAAGTACTGTCTCCTCTCCCCTCCTTCTCTTCTTTCTCTTTCAATATTCGTTGATTTACAAAAACAAAAAATAACGTGTCATTATTTTCCAATACTCTAACTGACGGACTAAATAGATTTGCAATTAATTGATGGTGGAAACTAGCCTATTCTATCTTTATTTTAAGTACCTTATTTGGTAAAGGTATGTAAGGCTTGTATGTATTCGTTGTCGAATCGAGTTTTCAACGCGATATTTTTGTTATCTAAAGTAAATAAACACGTTTGGTGATAATTTTTACACGCGCAGATATTATCTTAAATTATTATTTTTGCATGTAGTTCATAGAAGTTATGTCCGATTTAATTACACACAGTTAGAAAATAAGTATATCTTTTAAATAGATTTGTAATAACATATGGAAGTCATTAAATTGTGACTTCGTAAGTATTTGCAATAGCTTACAATCCCCTCAATAAATTCAAAAAGAACTTTGTCTTTTTCGGGTTAAAAGTGTCAGATTTTTCTCAATTTTCTTTTAGTCATTTCTATTGTACTGAAATTGTTTCGTTACGTGTTTAAAAATATAGGTAATTTGGCAATGAACTGTATGAGTTATTTTTCTTTCTGTAAGCGATTTCCCCTCACCATATACTGTGTTTTTAGCGACATGCCTTTATCTTAACAGTTTAGTTCAGATTTTGTTTGTTTTCAATTTCACTAAATGAATGCCAAATTATCATTACTGCATGTTTAGTAAATCGAATAGTAAAATTTTATTTAATAACTAGCTGACCCACGCAACTTCGTCTGCGTCACATAAGAGGTAAAAAGCTACCTACTACTACCTACCTACTACTACCTACTACTACTACCTTACTACTACCTACCTACTACTACCTACTACATTTCACCTATTACTACATCATAAGAACCTTCTCCTGACAATAACAAACACAACAAAAAAAGAATTAGTGAAATCGGTCCAGGCGTTGTTGAGTTATGCGCTTACCAACACATTTAGCGATTCATTTTTATATTATAGATTTGATAAATGTAATCTAGTCTTAGTGTAAAAGGGAATATTAGCTCAATAGCTAGGGCTTCCTTCTTTGACCCTGTTATATATTCCTCGTTGGTCGAGTGATCGCAAGCGTGACTCCTGAGTATGAGGTCCGGTTTGATTCCCAGGACGGTCAAGTGGGTTTTATCATCAGGAATTTCTCAACAGCAGCCACGGATTGGTTTGGATTTGTGCTCCGTTGATGTCAATAAGGTCGCCCCTTATTACTGGCAAAATGTGATTGGAGCATTAGGTACAGTCAGCAAAACAGTTAGATATGCAGGCTAGCAATCTTCTTACGACTATTATAAAAAATGTAAAAGTCTTTAAAGATCGATTTTTGTTATTCTTTCACGCAGAAACTACTGAAAGGATTTGGATGAAATTGCAAACATTATAAGTGTTACAATAGTATAATAGTACATTATAATAGTAGTAAGAAGATTGCTAGCCTGCATACCTAACTGGTTTGCTGACTGTACACCTCTGTTCAACTCTTTGGGGATAATTAGCGTGACTAATAACAAACAAATAGATCACAAAACGTGCCTCTTTGGCAAGCTGGGTGTGTCTTTATCCAAATTGTATCTGATGTCTAATCATCGATGGCTATGTATTTCCCATATTTGTACAAGACAGTTGTGTGTTGTTTAACTTCACACTAAGATAGGAGTCCCAAAACACTGATAAGATTGTTTGTTTTGTGACCCTATCATTGATAGCGATAAAAAAGCCATGAAGTCAAAAAGCCAATAATGTGTCAGTCATCACATTGATACTGAGATAACATCATGTCTGAATTTCCGGAGCGTTAGGCAGAGGCGTATGTAATAGCACCCTCAAATTTCACTAGTTATGTAAAAAAAGGGGCGCTATATCGGACACAAATCCAGACTTTGTATTTCCGTAGGAAAAATCAATTATCAATAAGAACCAATCGGAATAGAACTGAACTACAACCTCAACAATGTAACCAATGGGTGTTAAAATAGTCGCTTAGACGAGCTAAATTAGCAACTCTATTTGTGGTGGTTCAAACTTCGTTTGAAATGCTGTAAGAACAAAGTTCTAATCAGCTTGCACTACAAAGTGATTGTTACGTCAGCCACTGCGGGCCAAATAGCGCGAAAAAAGTGGTATCAATCGATTTACAAAAAAACTATTGATTGGATTAAAAAACTGAAACAGTATCATGCTAATACATTGCTTGTAGAATTATTTGCCAAAAAATCAGAATGATCGCATGCATATTAGTATGTTTTTTATTGTTTGAAAGATATTTTTAGAGATAAGTTCGTGATTTCTTTTTATAGAGCCAAATTAATTGTATTATGTTTTCAAAACAGTATCAAGCTAGCATATATCCTGAAGAATATCATATATTTTTCTGGTCTTGTTTATAGCAGTGAATCATATACTTTTAGTAATTATAAAACTCGCGTTTAGCTCATGTAATCGCCTTAAGTAGCTAATATCATCACCATCTTCCTGCTCTTATCCCATTCTATTTGGGGTCGACGCAAAACGTTTTTTTCTTCCATTCTCCCCTGTTACACGTCACGGCATAATTAAACTCTTTCTCTTTCATATATCGTTCCTTACACAATCCCTCTCCCTCTTCAAGTTCCGAGTATTAGCTCCAATTAAATCACTAATCACACAACTCTTCTCCCAACAGACAACAAACCAAACAAAATGGCTCTTCCAACCGTCACAATTCGCGAGCTGTCCGACGCGACTCAGGACAACACACTGTGTCCGAGCACCAAGAAGGTGGTCGAAGGCTTGCTCAACGACTACATGGACTTGCAATACGGGAAGGAGACACCGTACACAACTGGAAAACAGGTGGTGCCATCAGGAGCTGAACTTTCAGACGTCGAAAAAGCGGCAGCTGACGAAAGTGCTCCTAAGAACTTCCACGATGTTTTTGCCGTGATCGAGAAGACGGCTAAGAGCGGGGACCTCACTCCTCTTTCCAAGAATGACGGCACATGGGACCCCAAATACACCCCTGTCTTAGTCCTGATCACTCCTAACCCTTAGATTAAGCCTAGAATCTATTTTACTATTTATTTTTTATCTTACGTTATTTTTATTGTATTTTGATTAATGATTAAAGTTTTGAAATGAACTGTTTTTGGTCTTATTTAAGAAAACGACTACACAAAAACAGTGTAGAGAGACAGTGTGAGTGGCGCTTGCGGCGATCCGCAGTGCGCACCGCTGTAAATATGTTCACAACTTCACACCATAGATAATACTCTATATAATACAAGATAGATGCGCAACTCTAGTTTTCGTTTTTAAAACTGTGTACCTAAGCTGTTAGATGCCGCTGTTAGTTTTTGTTCATCAAAATAAATACAAGAGTTAATTCTTGACTGAGGATTCGAACTTGTGAATATCTACACAAGGCAACCGCTGTCACCGCTAGGCTATCTACTTCACTGACAAGTTGCTTAAAATAGCTGTTCTCGTTATGACAGTTGTAAGCTGTCAAACAGTTGAAAAGTTGGTGTCTTTAAACACACAGATGGCTATCTATGAAAATTTTGTTTGAAGCCAATGTATGGAAGTTTCAAATCCCTGGTTCACACGCAGAAGAGACATCCGCTGGCGGGTACCGCCGCGCAGCTCTCGCCCCTCCCACTGTGTGTGACTGCTCACTAAACCGAACCATACCATGACATGACCATGAAGAACGTACTATACTACTACTATACAAGAACGTACCGTACTCGTAAATAACGGGTTATCACCAATAAACTAGTATTTCAAAATAAAGTTATGAAGGAGTTAAAACTTTCACCTCCAATATCTTCGTAAGTATTAGGTATGGTCCAGAAAAAACTTTTATTTCCGAGTGCAGGCTTTAAAAGAACCTAACTAACCTAACGGGGGGGTGCCTCAAGTCTCCATTAATAGGGGCAGAGATACTTCCGTATGTTCAGTGGACAATAATTCGAGTCATTATAAAACAAATGAAGACGGGTATTTTACGGGTTTTTTTTTTTTTGTTTTATAATGTATTCTGATCGTGAAAGTTTAAAAAAAAAACAATAATTCGAGAGTTTACAATATCGCTAGAGAGAAACACGTTATATTGTTATATAACGTGTTTAACAATTTCACGGTGACATATACCTATATATTGTAAATAATTAGTCTGTGGTTTAAAATAAATAGAAGTTTAACATTGCATTGTAAAATGTGAACCAAATAGCTTGTTCGACCGTACATCTGAATGAAAGAACGGAAAAATATATATGTAACTACATGTAACCACAATTTTGTTAGTGCAAGCGTTTCGAACACAAACGCTTTTGTATTTTTAGGCGGCTTGAAAACCACATGCAGCCGTTCAGGCTGAAGTCAAAACACGAAATCTATTGGAAAAAGCGTAATATATTGGTGCACGGATATTTATCAAAACCCGCGGCTGGCGGTAAAACTTTTTTGTAAAAATGACAGACAGATATCAACAAGTCTATTCTCTATTGTTTTCTGACACCTCTCTGTATTGAAGGCTTGTTTTACTGTTTGCGCCTGACATTCTTCAAAGGCAAATATTGCAATTTGTTTTGATCAGGCGCTCAGAAGAGTCGGTAGTTTGCGCGCAAAATAAATTGTCAAGAAAAATCTTCTACCTGACATTTTTGTAAAATTCAAGGCATCTTGTTTCTAAAACGGACGAACATCAGTCCACAATATATTTCTTAATATATGAGCTTGGCATTGTTCAAATTTATAATAGAACGCATAAACGTTATCTCATTGTGAATTTAAATTAAATTAATTATTATCGCGAAGACATCCTCGTTTTATTATTGAGCACCAAGCTCCAGTGTCTCGAGTAGACATTTACAAATCACACTTGTATGACATTTGTATTTAATTATGGAAAACAAGCAGACGGCTCGTTTCACCGTTTCCGTCTGATGGCCAGTGGTTGCCTACGTCTATAGAGACTACGGATTAGTGATTCACGAACCGATCGATTCAACGGAATTTTGGTATCGATTTTGACGAATTCGAACCAATACTAGGAATAATTGGGTAGTATCGTACCAAATTGCCATGAAATGTATGAAAGATCAATAAAAAAGAACTAACCGATTTTACTTTCGGAAGTAGGTGGAAAAAAAAGGTGAAAAGTCACCGACGGGTGTGAATGGAAGTGCAATATTAATCATTGCTGTTAAGGCGACTACCTACATGAAAATTAGCAACTCTATTTGTGGTTGTTCAAATTTTGTTTGAAATGCTGTTAGAAAAATGTTCAAATTAGCTTGGGCCGAAATTAACTATTAGGCCCGCAGTGACTGACGCGTCATTCACTGCGGGCCTAATAGTGTGAAATAAGTGGTTGCGATCGATTCACAAAAAAATCTATTGACTGGACTAAAAAAAAAAACACTGCTGATGCTAATATGTTGCTTGTAAAAATATTTGCCAAAAAATCAGAATGATCGCATAAATTTTAAAATTTTTTTTTGGTTACAAGAAATTGTTCGAGATAAGTTAGTGATTTTTTTATCGAGCAAAATTAATTGTATTGTGTTTTCAAAACTCTTTTATACTAGCATATATCCTCAAGAATGTCATATTTTTTAAGAATAAGAATTATAAAACTCGCGTTTAGCTCATGTAGAAATAATGTAGGAAAGGAGAACAAATTACTGAAGCAAAAAATGTAAAATGGCCGTGTGTAAAAATCTTATGCATGGCCTATATTCTGAGAATGTTTTTTTTAATTATAGATTTTTTTTCGTATTTTTTTCTGAATGTCCATAATATGCTATTTCAAGATCCATATCCATTCATTTATACCGGACACTCTGTATATGAAAATTGAAGAGCTCGCGTCTAAATAGTAACAGCCGCTCTTTAGGTTAAGCCGTGCTTGTCTAAGTTGGTCTGTGGATGGGTGACCACCCTTACATACCGAGTTTCCTCCGTGCCTCGGAAAGCACGTTAAGCTGTTGGTCCCGGCTGTCATTTGTCCATCTTTGGCAGTCGTTACAGGTAGTCAGTGGCCCAAATAGTCTGACAACCAGTCTTACCAAGGGTTATTGTATCAACCAGTATTAAAAGGGTTGTGGAGGTCAGATAGGCAGTTGCTCCATGTAAAATACTGTTATTCAGCTGCATCCGGTAAGACTGGAAGCCGACCCCAACGTAGTTGGGAAAAGGCTGGGCAGATGATGACCCTGTATATAGAAATGAATAAAAGCTATACTCGTTTAATATTTGATCGGGTGTAGATGGTAACATTGTGTGTTAGGACTTGGAGTTCCCCTACGAAACTGTGGTAGCAAATATCAAGTGATGATGATATTAAGGGAATACACCACGTTTAATTAACATCTTATTTATTAACATTTTAATCTATACTAATATTATAAAGCAGAAGAGTTTGTTTGTTTGTTTGTTTGGTTGAACGCGCTAATCTAAGGAACTACCGGCTCGAATTGCAAAATTATTTTTGCGTTGGATAGTCCATTTATCGAGGAAGGCTATAGGCTATATAACATCACGCTATGATCAATGGTGGTGTGGTGGTGGCTAACGGGAGAAAAGCTTCCGTTGAGCAGGCGATGCGTTGCGATATCAGAACTTTACGCGAACGAAGTCGCGGGCAGAAGCTGGTTTGCAATATAACTTTTAAAAACTTATTAAAATAAAAACATTTAATAATATAAAAAATAGTGTTCCGCCGGGAGCAGGGTACAAGCTACCGATGGTTAGGGCTGTAGAGACCGGAACGTACGATCGTACCATCCGAAGGCGCATCCGTTTCACCATCCACTTATTAAATCATGTGTAACATAACTTTTGACTATTGTTTGTTCCATATTTATCTGGTTCCTATTTATTTTCCTGTCTGCAATGTAACCTGAATTGCTGTTGAGTTGTTGTGGGTGATCGTCAGGGTACGTTTTGCATCAAGATGAATCGAAGAGTACTTAGTGTGGATTTTAGGTTTTCTACGACAACATAAACGAATTTTCTTTCTTTCATATCTTGCTGGCAAAAGCAGAGTTTAATACTCGTTTGCTAATATTGACAATTCTATTTTCATTATGATCTAGCTTTACATATAGTCGCATTCCTTGGCACATGGATTTGCTGCCCGAAATAACAGATATATAGAACTTTTTATTTTTCGCAACTAGAATAAGTGTTAGTTGCGGTTATGTAGTGACGGATAGTGGTCGTTGTCTAGAGAAATTCCGTCGCGCTGGCAATATGAGGTTAAGTTTGTTATCACTATTTCTTGTTTCGTTGACTGTCGCCATCGCAGATCCGGGCACTCGTGTCGCACGTTCACCATATCACAGGTCACGTATCCATCATACCTCACATACTATTCACCACCCGCATACGACAGTGCATCAACCGCATACTTACCCTTCCTCATCTGGAAAGTCTGGTAACTCATACGGCGGCAGTGTGCATCATGTAGTACATCATACTACTACTACACATTACACCCCCAGAAGAGTCTATCACCACTACCACTACAATCCGCCTCTGCATATAAGGTATGGGTCCTACAACCACCCTGTTTATCAAGGAGATCCGCCTATCTACGTGTACGAGTACCGAAACTCTGGCAGCAGATTCGACAACTTGCTGACTGGACTAGCGCTGTACAACTTGGGCCGCAACAGTAACTCACGTAATTACGACCCCAATAGACAGTACAGTAGCGTCCCGGGTGAAGAATGCAAGCTGCGCATAAGCAAAGGACCCGTCGATTTCGAGGAGACGCGCATCGACTGCAACCTGATGTCGAGTTTTATTTGGGAAGCCGCGCAGAACACAACACAGATCCAGCAACCAGTTATGTTGAACCCAACGCAGGTGACAGTGACGCAGTTTGTGAACGCAACTGGAAATTATTCGGTATCGACGGTGACGACGACAAATAACACAGTGGAGGACGCTCTGAATGTGAAGGGCCCTTCTATACAAGTGACGCCGTTCATGAATTGTTCCCTGATCAAAATTTTTAGAAACACCATTACTTTGCATAAAACTGTGGATTGTGGACTTTTACAACAGTACGCGCAAAGCTCATTAGAGCGAAGTGTTGCAAAATGTTTGACGCCCCTTAAGAGGATAATATTTAATTTCCTGATAATATATTTACCTAGTAACATACTAAGGGCAAATTAATAACAGTCTATTACATTTTGTGTGTTGTTGATACTTTAAGTTTGTTTCTTAATATTTTAAATGAATCGTAAAATTACATTTCTGGTGTCTCCACGAATTTGTATAAAACAAAAAAAACAAATGTCTAGTTTTATTTCTAGCTGCAAAAAAATTTGCAACTCTCTCCGTTTAGCAGTCGCTGCGACGCGACATTGATTCAAAAGATAATATTTTTGTTCTTCTGACGTCAGATAAAACTAAAATAGGTAGAGTTGATTTGCACATGTAGTACGTACAGCAAAAAATATTTGTCCGGATGATCTACAATCTAGATGCTTTTCACATCGAGTATAATGTGTAATGTGTCTGACAATTACTGCTACGAAGCTCTCGATATGAGAAGCAATCTTAGGTGTTTGCCTGTACCTAAGTCAGGTTTAATTTAGTAAAACTCTCATAGGTAATTAAACGCAAAGATTAGACTCAATGTAATCAGATTTATTTGTAGAAATAAAGTCTTTTAATTTTACACTCTGATTATTCTTTCAAGTTAATCCATTCCGTCTATATTTTTTGGTCTATATCCCTATATCCAAAATAATAAAACTTTAATATTAATATATATTATAGGAGTAGAATAGGAAAGTATGTAAAATGTTAAATACTAAGAATACCAGGTATTCTACTGCATTATAGTTGGGAAAAGGCTAGGCAGATGATGATGATGATGATCCCGGTAACTGATGACGTAGGGGTATAAGAGTAGGCCAATAAGGTAAGGGGAAGAATAAAGAAATGATGGATGGACATTGTGAAAGATGATGTGTCTAGAAAGGGGCTGATGAGATGACGATTTATATGTCACCGTAAAATTATCAAACGAACATTGTAAGCAGACAATAAAACGCATCATTTTTCGTGAAATGCATGCGATGGTAGTCAAGTCACGCAGTGTGGGGGGAAGGAGAGATCCCCCTTGCCCAATGGTACCACTATCAAGAAAAACAAAATTCTTAGAAATACTGATTAATGTAACCTAACTTTAAAACAGCAGCGCCCCAACAGCAGCAACAGGAGAGCAGCGGTGGCCCAGTGGTGGCGGCCCCGACTTACGAACAGTAAGTCGTGGGTTCGAACCCAGACAGGCGCATTACTTTGTGTAATTTATTTCATCACCGCTGCTCTCAAAACGGTGAAGGAAAACATCGTGAGGAAACCGGCATGTCCTAGAACCAAAAATTCGAAGAATTGTGACATCTACCAATCCGCACTGGGCCCGCGCGGTAGATTATAGCCTATTCCCTCTCATTGAGAGGAAGCCGTGTCCCAGCAGTGGGAACATTATAGGCTGATGATGATGATGATGATGATGAACTTTAAAACACTTTATGTTCCTCTGAAAAGCGTAGTCGACGGGCCCCTATTTCCGGTTGCAGTGTTTAAAGGAACCTAACTAACCTAACGTGGGGGTGCCCCAAGTCCCGATTATGGGGGCAGAAATACTTCCGTATGTTCAGTTGACAATATTTCGAGAGTTTACAACCTCGCTAGAGAGATTACAATCTAACGTGTTTGTGAATTTCACGGTGACATATACTACGTGTAACGTTAAATGTGCAAAACTCAGACACCCCCAATAATTTTCAATTCAATTGATCTAATTCTGAGAGAAAAAACAACATTAAAAAAAATGGTTTTGGATGCTATTTTAGTTTTACTGGCAATAAAATTTATTGGCAAGAACTATTATTATCCCGCGTACGAGAAAATTTAAATTGGACGACAACCATTTGTGTTTGTTTGTTTACCTAGTTTAACGAGTTTTGCGCACGTGATGGCTTGACCTATTAATAAATATACAACGTGTAACAGAAAGGCTATAGTCATTTGAAAGGGTGTGCTTCAGACCATCAAACAGAACATCTTTCTCTATGGGACCACCATCATACATATGCTACTACTGAACGGATTTAGATGAAATTTTGCACACAGATAAATAATAATAATCATAAATATCGCTGGACATTAACACACAGCGCCACCTACTGCCACACTAAGCAAAGCTTGTTTCGTGGACACAAGATATATACTACATATATACTTTTTTGTTTGTAAATACATACTTATTATACATATAAACATCCATGACTCAGAAACAAATGTCCGTGATCATCACACAAACATTTGCTCCTACCGTGATTCGAACCCAGAACCCTAAGAACGTAAGGCAGCGTCACTACCACTACGCCAATCGGGTCGTCAAATAGATAGTTTATAACCTGGATTAAAACATAGGATACTTTTATCCCGGTTGTAAGATCCCATGGGACAATAATCAAACTTCACGCGGGCGAAGCCGCTGGCAGAAGCTAGTATGTCATAAGTCTTAGAATGTTTGGTTTTAGGACATGTCGGTTTCTTTACTATGTTTTCCTTAACCATTTTGAGAGCAGAGGTGACGAAAAAATTTCAAAAAATAATGAGCGCGAAATAATAAAAAATCATTTGGCTTTTGTTTCTGATAATCATTGGGATAAGTTAGATTAAAATTAACTAGAGATGAATTACCATTTCTCCTGCTTCCCAGCGTTCCTTATCCAGGAGTTTCTGATCAAACTTTTTACGCGTTGTAGAACTATTGAAGAAGAAGGCATGCTGCACAGATCCCAAATAAATAAGGATAAGGGCACGAAACTGACAAAACTTTGTTTTATAATCTATTGTTCTACGTAACCTGTCAGAGCATGTACAGGCGTGATGTTACGTTATGATGTTGTGTAAACAATAAACATCCCAGCGATTGCAGCAATCACTGCGGATTTGTCGTCTATGTCTGAAGAGTTCCGTTGTATATCTCCAAAGATCAGCGTCAGATAAAAAAAATGGGACCACACGGGAAGCACCAGCTTTCAAATGAAAAAAAGAACCATCAAAATCGGGTCACCCAGTCGGAAGTTCTGAGGTAACAAACACAAAAAAATACAGTCGAATTGAGAAGTTCCTTTTTTTGGAAGTCGATTGATAAATAGATTTGTTTATTTGTGGTTTATAAAACTTTACTGATAATTTCATATTTAGGCTAGTTATTTTTTGGGTGATTTTCCCGTGGCGTGATCAAGCTATATCGCTCAATGTCAACTAAAGTGACAAAGATGGACAAAGGTCCCATATAAGACAGATATTGAGATGGTGATCCAATTTTCTTATTTTTAGGAAACAAATAATGTTGTGTCATTCAATATTTTATGATGTATACTAAGTTTGTCCATAATGCTTAGAGAGTTATCTAAGGGGCAAATAAGAAATGTATTTTATAATTTCCCTACTTCCTCAATGCTACTGTCACATTGCTAAGTTATAGAATCGCCTAACGAAAAACTTTTTTGCAAAAAATAAAACCGACTTCAAAAAAAAACAAAAAAGTGAAAAATAACTTTAGCTTCTGAAGTCGGTGACCTTTGTTTCATTGCTTTAGTTTTTTTGTCACCGACTTCAGAAGCTAAAGTTATTTTTCACTTTTTTGTTTTTTTTTGAAGTCGGTTTTATTTTTTGCAAAAAAGTTTTTATTTTTCACTTTTTAGTGGTTCACATGTGCTTGACATACATGAAAAGTGCATACCGTTACAATTACAACAAGCCCAAACACGACTAGGGTACATTGTTTCATTATGGAGTTCCGTGACTCTTGGCTTTATCATCAGATCTGATGGTAGAATGGTTCTTATCAAACGCAAATGCTTCACTTGTTGTAGAAAATACCAAAATCGCAACACGTTTTCATATAAAATTTGAAGAGTTCCCTTGATTTCGCCAAGATTCCATCATCAGATCCCGACTTGGTGGCTATGGAACCATTTGGGAAGAATATCCTTTCCAACAAAAAAAAAAAAATCCAAATCGGTTGGCAAGCGACGGAGTTATGCCCGTTAACAAGCCCAAACACGACTAGGGTACATTGTTTCATTATGGAGTTCCGTGACTCTTGGCTTCATCATCAGATCTGATGGTAGAATGGTTCTTATCAAACGCAAATGCTTCACTTGTTGTAGAAAATACCAAAATCGCAACACGTTTTCATATAAAATTTGAAGAGTTAACATACCTAACTGTCGAAATATGGGTATACTGTACACATCTGCGTACCCCCTCAGAGCATACAGGCGTGATGTTATGTTATGATGTTGTGTAAACAATAAACATCCAAGCGATTGCAGCAATCACGACAGATTTGCTGTCTATTATTGAAGAGTTCCGTTCCATATCTCCGAAGTTCGTGATCAGATCATGACAATATTTCTATGGGACCAACTTGAAAGTATACCCTTTCAAACAAAAAAAGAATTTTTCAAATCAGTTCAGGCGTCTTCGAGTAATCGGTGAACATACATAAAAAAAAAAAAATACATACAGTCGAATAGAGAACCTCCTCCTTTTTGGAAGTCGGTTAAAAACGAAAGGCACTAGTTCTCTCCGTCATGTCATTATTGTTTTTATTCTGGGCCATACCTGAGACCTTCCAGTTACGGAGATATTGGGGGTCAAAGTTCCAACTTTTCCACAACTTTTTTTTAAAAGACATGTTTTAAATGTAAGATTTTTAAACACTTTCAAAGCCCCAACTATTCAATCCATCCATTAGCACAATGTTTTGAGTGTGTTACATTGAGTTTTAAAGTAAAACTTGACTATTCACCCTAAAAAAGCAATTTGTTTCTCAGCAATTTTTTTTGTAAAAGCTACGTAGGTACAAAATGCGTGATTGACGACTTTGTAAAGGGGTTGTTTAAATACAATTTTTTTTTTAAGCATCGGAAATCATCAAATGACCCCCCCCACTCTGGGCGGAGCGGGAGGGAGTGTCAGACTCTTACTGACTAAAAACCATCCATGTTCCTTCCTCGCCTTTTACGTTCCGGGGCCGCGGTATCTCTTTCGAACAGGCCCGCAACCCGTTTGAATACAATTCATTGGCGTATTTATGTCAGTAAACAGTTTTCTTTTGATTCCATCAAAAACTATGCGCGCGGTTCATCTTTTTAGGGTTCAGTAGTCAACTAGGAACCCTTATAGTTTCGCCATGTCTGTCTGTCCGTCCGTCCTCGCTTAATCCCTGTGACCGTTAGCACTAGAAAGCTGAAATTCGGTACTAATATGTGTCTCAATCACACCGACAAAGTGGTAAAATAAAAATTGGAAAAAAATGTATTATTAGGGTAGCCCCCTTAAATGTAAAATGGGAAGTGATTTTTTTTTTAATTTCAACCCTAACGTGTGATATATTTTTGGAAAGGTATTTAAAAATAATCGCTCCGAAAGTGAAAAACAATGTGTCTCCCCCCTCTAACTTTTGAACCATAAGTTTAGAAAATATGAAAAAATCTGAAAAGTAGAACTTTATAAGGACTTTCTAGGAAAATCATTTTGAACTTGGATGGAAACAAGTTTTTGTACAAAAAAGACAAAAAGTTGTACAAAATAATTTCTGGACTAAGTTTGTAGTATAATCGTATAAGCAAGCATTTTTTTTTAACTTCGTTTGCATATTTTATTATCCTGAACGTTTCTTTTTACAAACAAAAAAAGAATTATCAAATTCGCATAGGATTGAACACTTATTGTGACGGACGGGAAACTACAGAACCCTACACTGAGCGTGGCCCGACACGCTCTTGGCCGGTTTTTATAGCTAGTTTACAAAGGTTTGAATGCCAACTGCAATACTACCCTACCGTCTATAAAAACAGGGACATGCGGAAGTTGCTACAATGCAACCTTCAACAACCCAAACCTCTTCTCGACAACTGTTCGTTCCTCTGTGTCCAAAAGAGATGTGTAGGAAGTGGCGAGAACCACCGTGTGGTTTTAGTCAGTAGGAGTCTGTCAGACCCCTCGGCCGACCCCGTGGCAGAGGACATTCGTTGAGGTTATGTCACACGAAATAAAAGAGAGACTTCAGTAAAATTGCTTCTTGATTAGCAACAGTTTAGGCAATTCTAGTACCGGGGCTGCGGGACTGTTTGAAAAAGATACCGTCGCCCCAGAACATAAGAAATATGGATGGGTTTTAAGTAAAAGTCTGGCACTCCCTCCCGCTCCGCCCAGAGCCGGAGAAGTTATTTGATGATTTCCCATACGACAAAAAGGAAATTCTAGTAACTCAATAATGTAGTCTAAACACAGATGGCGTTAAACACAAAGTCAAAATCGAAATTATTTATTTGTAATATAACAAAAGGTGGTAAAAATTACATGTTATAAGAACAATGACACATTTAAATTTGTCATAAAAACAGAATAGCAAATATTAATAAACACTAAATTATAATTTAATTAACTCATTAAAAAACATAAATACTACAAACGTATTGTAATCTAATTTAGTATCTTCAACATATAGTAAATTGTTGGCACAATGAAAACTTACACATTCTATCGTAGTGCTGGGTATTTAGGGTCTGTAAAAATATCTAGTGCTTGGACAGCTATCGTTATATTGCTATGACAAGTTTTTGAAACATTGGTAGTACAAGAAGCAAGACATAGATGGCGTTAGTAGTGTTATATTTTAGCCATAAAGTAGCAAACAGGACAGCGCTCAGACAGACGGGCTTAACGTAGACAACGGAAAAGTAAACCACAGTTCAGTTTTATTATTTAATACCTTAACAATATCTTATCAACATATAGTTCAATAAAATGAAAACTAGTATCCAAAAGTAGCCTTATCTTTTACCACCTCTATATTATAGTAGGTACTAATAATGTTTACAATGCATAATAATATTGTTATCGTTCGTCTTTATTGGTCTTTTTACTAAGCTGCTGGGCATTCATCAAGGAACCTTTGTCGTGAAGACGTGCAGTAAGTTTGTCTATGAATCCTTTGACAAGTGTAGCAACATGACAGAACATTTCGCACAATTACATTGCTGTTCAAACTTTTGGTTTACAAAACTAATGCTAAAGTCTATTTTTGTTTAAGGTCGTTCAAAATGAAAGCGATATTTTTGGCTTTGTTCGTCGTGGCGGTGTCTACCGCCCCAATGCCCGAGGATGAATCGGGAAGTGATGCTGTTGATATGATCGTGAACGGACTGCCTGATGGGGCAGCCTTCGAAGCCAGTAACATTCTGGAACTCAAGTTGAAGGAGCACGTCGATGGTGAAGTCGTGACTACCGACCTCCTGCGTCCGTATTCTGCTGCTGGCATCGCTGAAGCTGCCGCCGCAGCTACTTCAAATGATGTCTCAGTCGTTGACAGCGATATGGCGGAGTTTGCACGTAATCTCCACCCTATGCCAATTGTGATACCTTCCCCGGGATTTGAGCCTATTGAGATTCCCAAGCCAGTGATCCCTGAACCTATTGTGATGCCGCCTCCCGCTGTCCCCGTGGTAGAAGACAAGCCCGAACAGCTGCCTATCGCCGCTCCTCAGTTTAGCAATGACGTGTTCAATGATGGACACGTTCAGGTACAGTACAATGGGCCAGAGGACCCTGGCATGTTGTCCACCCTTCAAAATTGGTTCCAGGTTGTCGTGAATTACTTTAACCCCTCTAGCGGCGCTCCCGCCGAGGGTGTTATCGAACCTAAACATTTTCACGTACATCATAATTAGAATGACGTTTTCAGGCAGTAATAGTGGACCAGATTTTTATGGTAAATTATAAGAGCAGATTTTTGTAATGTTTTCCTTTTAAAATCCTGTACTTTTGATGTGTATTCTGTGTTGATTATTAAGGAAAAAGTTTAAATAAACTTTTTTTTTTAAACTGTGTTTCTTTGATGTGAGTTGTCCTGTCTGGTTTTGTTAGCTGCTGCTGAAACAGTAAATTAAATGCATCAAATTAAAAGTAGTTATATGCAACACATAACATCACGGCTACACTGTAATCCCGACAGGTTAGACAGAGGTATACATGATTGAACACCCACATTTCGCCAGGTATGCTTTAAGTCACATGTTCTAGGGGGGGAAACTATTGCCATCAACAAATACAGAGTCCGTGGCCGCTGTAAAGAAATTCCTAATGGATAACCATTTATCCCGACCTGGGAATCAAGCAACCACTAGACCAACGAATTATGACACATCAAGAAGTTGTGTGTCTTCCACTAAAAATCCGGCTATTGAATAAGATGTAGTCGATGTTACCCGGGCCATAATAACGAAAACCGATTGGCACTTTACGCATCAAAATCGGATGAATGTTTTAGGAGCCAGGGTGGAACATACGTATATACAAATATACACACATCATGAACATCATCATCATCAGCCTATAATGTTCCCACGGCTGGGACACGGCCTCCTCTCAATGAGAGGGAATGGGCTATAACCTATCACGCGGGCCCAGTGCGGATAGATAGATGTCACATGTCTTCAAATTTTTGGTTCTAGGACATGCCAGTTTCCTCACGATGTTTTCCTTCACCGTTTCGAGAGCAGCGGTGATGTAATAAATTACACAAAGTAATGCGCCTGTCTGGGTTCGAACCCACGACTTACTGTTCGTAAGTGGGTGCCGCCACCACTGGGCCACCGCTGCTCTCAATATACACACACAGACTGTTTATTCATAACGTTTCCTTTTAGTTTTTCCGTAGTCATGTTAAACAACGAATACTGTTACTACAATCGAAATAGTTTTTCAAAGCTATTTTTAGCCTTTTTCTATTCGATTATTTAGCTTCGCTAGCTAAAACACTCAGTTTTCGCTTTCATTCAGATTTGAACATAGGCATAATGAAAAACTTCTAAAGTAAAGGCCATTGAGGCTTCTGCTCACGGAAAGGGCCGGAACGTCATGCGTTATAATAAACTATACAAGTATGAACTAGCTTAGAGGCTTGGCACGTACTTGACTAACTTAGCCAAACTTCACTAATAGTCCTTTCAAGGATAATTCACCTCTGACTCTGCACCATACATAAAAAAAGAGAACTTTATCTTCATTGCAATAAGGTTGCTTTCAAGTATCAATTACGATCATCTTTAAAATTGTTGCAATAACGTTGATATTAGCAGTTGTGATATGTTACATTACTGTAAAAGAACTATAGTAAGCTCGTTAGTATGAAGATCGGTAGTCTTGCAACAAAATGATCGCTTCTATTATATTTAATAGTTTAGTGTGTGTGTTTAGTATTTCTTCCTTGCCTTGGAAAGCACGTTAAGCTGTTGATACCGGCTGACATTTGTTCATCTTTGACTGTCGTTACAGGTAGTCAGTGGCCTAAAAAACTCACAACCAGTCTTACCAAGTGGTATCGTATTACTCAGTATGAACTGGGTTGTGGAGGTCAGATAGGCAGTTCGGTGTAAAATACTGGTACTCAGCTGCATCCGGCTAGACTGGAAGCGTCCCAAAGTAGTTGTTAAAAGTCTAGGTAGAATACATAGTTTTCTGTACAATGTTTTCCAACAGTTTCCTGTGAACAGCTTGTGTTAACGTGTCTACCCTTAGAGGAGTCATTTTGTAATGACTTTAGTCCGACTTCTTGTTGTAAATGTTATCTAAGATGATTCTACACTGTTTTTCACCAAATTTGGATTTCATTAAAGGCAGAGGTACTGTACTGTACAACGGGCTGGTGTCCGCAACTCCACGTCAAAGCGCGTGTTTTGCTTATGGGCTAAAATCCACCACGTGGACCCAGTGCGGGTTGGTAGATGTCACTTGTCTTCGAATTTTTGGTTCTAGGACATGCCGGTTTCCTCACGATGTTTTCTTCACCGTTTTCGAGAGCAGTGGTGATGAAATAAATAACACAAAGTATTGCGCCTACCTGGGGTCGAACCCACGACTTACTGTTCATAAGTCGGGGCCGCCACCACTGGGCTACCGCTGCTCTCAGAGAGAGAGGTAACAAGTAGAGATTTCAGAGAGATGTTTAATTGTTTACATCCCGTCCGTGCAATATCCACAAGAACGCACAAAACATCGTACCAGTGAAGTTTTACTAACATAGTTTTAAGTTGTTATACTAAAACACATGTTATTAGTTTGTATATTTAGGTTAGGTATGGTTCTTTATTACCTGAAAATAAAAAGATTCTAATTAATATGGGAATCGAACCCAGATTCGCATGCTCATCGGTAGCCCTTGCGACCGCTGAACTAATGAGGCAGTCAGTCTAAAGTTGTCTTGTTGTATTCAAACACACGAACAAGATCAAAATACTTCTTCATTCTCAAATTATGTATAATGGTGTAACGGTAGGATTAAAGTCTATTAATTTATTATACGACTTAACTTTATGATTCTTACTGCACATAATAAAAAAATATGACTCTCGTACTCCCGTATCACAGATTTTGATAAACGCAATATGAAAGCAATAAAATATCTGAACCATTTATTTGTAAATTCACGATGACTCAGATAAACAACATTGTTTATTCTTGTCAGTTTCATAGTACATGAAAACAATTGTTCAGCTTTTGGTACGCAAAATAAAATAAAATAAATGAATATCGCTGGACATTAACACACAGCGCCATCTAGTGCCACACTAAGCAAGGCTTGTGTCATGGACACCAGATAGGAGATATACTACATATATACTTTTTACTTACAAAAAACTTTTACTAAAAAAAGCAAGTAAGGGGGGGGGGGGGGGCCCTTACTTGCTTTTTTTACATTTTTTTTTCTTTTTTTTTAAATAACAAAAACAACCTGGTCATTAAATCGGAAAGCCCTATCCTGTATGGCATGTAAAGCTAAGTCAGAGGCCTATAGGCGGCTTGAAAAGTCTGACACATAGTTAGGCACTCCACACTGTAAAGAAATAGAAGAACAAAAAATACTACCCTCCTTCTGGGACAGTCGGGTATGACGCTACACTACGGAGGTCAAACATCAACAGCAACAGTTCAAACCCTCTCCAACTGTTGCTAGCAACACAAGTTGACAGTATAATATTATAAAGGGCGTAAAAACTTCTTAACGAAGCCAAAAGGCACGTCTTGTTTTCCCCATCACTGCGATTTTTTTTTATCCACACCATACCTGGGAACTTTCTTGTTATAGAGATATTGGAAGTCAAAGTTCCAAATTTATCACAAGTATATTTTAACGTATGATTTTTACTTTCAACACCTCCACGACCCCGTACCCCCGTACTATTCAATCCATCCATATGCACAATGTTTTAAGTGCGTTACATTGAGTTCTACCACAAAACATGATTTTTCACCCCAAAAGAAAAAGTCGTTTCCCAGCAAAAATGTTTGCATAAAGTTACTTAGTTTGATATAAAGAATGCTTGGTTGACGGCTTCGTGATGAGGTGTACCTTTATAGTCAGGTTTGAAGAGCTCTTTTTGTCTCTGAATGGTTCGTGCTCTCTTCCTCATACGTTGCGATAGCTAAAAGATTATTTCCGTGTAAAAAGTGATAACTAAATAGTTCTGAATGTGCCAAGCTTGGACTCATTTTTTAAAAACGACCAGTCCACATGCACAAGATCGAAGAATTAAACACCAACTAGACCCGTAAAACTCGTAACCAAACTTATGCTATTTACATTGTTTCTCTGATTAGCCAGCATCAATCATTATCTGCCTGCCTTTTCCCAACCATCTGAGGATCGGCTTCCAGTCTAACCAGAAAAAAGCCGAATACCAGCATTTTACATGGAGCGACTGGCTAGATCAGACCTCTACAAACCAGTTAATTAAACAATCTAACTAAATGTATTTATTATTAAAGTAAGTACATGGTAATATAATAATAATAATAAATATCGCTGGACATTAACACACAGCGCCACCTAGTGCCACACTAAGCAAAGCTTGTGTCGTGGACACTAGATAGTTGATTTACTACATAATATACTTTTTTGTTTGTAAATACATACTTATTATACATATAAACATCCATGACTCGGAAACAAATCTCCATGCTCATCACACAAACATTTACTCCTACCGGGATTCGAACCCAGGACCCTATGAGCGTAAGGCAGCGTCACTACCACTACGCCATTCGAGTCGTCATCAATATCATCCCCAGATGCAACTAATTATCAGTTTATTCTACTGTTAGTAATAAAAAACTGTAAAACTCAACCTCACAAAAATCGGCAAAACAAAAGCTACATACAAGTGTATCTCGGATGTGCGCCGACCGCCGCCCGTTGGTCAGCACAGTGCCGTGTGCGAGTTTTAATACGTTTTTTAAGAATCACAAATAAAGTAGAAAGTGGCACGCATCTGGTGTCACGCGAGGCTTGCACGCTACCGTGCGACCTGCGAGCTGGTCGATTTCCCGCAGTGCCCGGGATCGAACCTGCTCCTACTGGACTTATGTCATTACGTTCAGTTAGGGGGTCATTGAGATTTTGGCCTTTAAATTGGTCATCATCAGCATCAGCCTATTAATGTTCCCTCTGTTGGGACACGGCCTCCTCTCTATGAGCAATGGGCTATAATCCTCCACGCGGGCTCAGTGCGGATTGGTAGATGTGAGTAGAGGAAGACCAAAGAAACGATGGATGGACTGTGTTAAGAAGGATATGGTAAGAGGAGTATGGAAGTAGAAGACATGCTGCGCTGACCCCAAATAAATTGGGATAAGGGCAAGAGAATGATGATGATGAGGACATGCGGGTCTCCTCTGAATTGGTATGTAGCTGCATCCACCTATATTGGAAGCTGACTCTAGGCGATCCGATATTGTGATTTTGCGTGGAGCGACTGCTTATCTATATCTATACTTATAATAAATCTGTAGAGAGGTCAATTCTGTACATGAAATATATTTACAAAATAACTATCGGGGGGTGATTAGTGATCGATACTAATGCCAAAAATGCAATCAGTAAAATTTTTGTCTGTCTGTCTGTCTGTCTGTCTGTCTGTCTGTATGTTATTTATAGAAAAAAAAACTACTCGACGGATTTTAACGAAACTTGGTACAATTATTCTACATACTCCTGAGCAGGTAATAGTATACTTTTCATCACGCTACCATTAATAGGAGCAGAGCAGTGAAAGGAAATGTTGGGAAAACGGGAGAAGTTACTTGGTTTTTTTAGCTTCCGTCGCGTGTGCAGCCTTAATGGTTAAAGCTACATAGAAATCATGTATAACGGAAATATTCCACATAAAATTATATAAAAAATATCCCACGACAGCATATGTCTATCTTTTATAGTTGACTCACAATAACACGTGTAACTCCCGATAGCTTAGCAGTTCGGAGATTTGTTATTATTATATTTGTTTACTCTTACGTTTATAATATTCGCACTCAACCCCAATAAAAAAAAATAACATCAGTTATTCTTCGAACTCCTGGGCAGGTTATAGTATACTTTTCATCACACTACAATGAATAGGAGCAGAGCAGTGTAAGGAAATGTTGGGAAAACGGGAGAAATTACTTGATTTTTTAAGCTTCCGTCGCGTGGATGTATGTTTGTTACTCTTTCACGAAAAAACTACTGAACGGATTTGGATGAAATTTTGCACACAGATGGTTTATAACCTGGATTAACACATAGGATACTTTTTATCCCGGTAGTAAGATCCCATGGGACAATTTTGAAACTTCACGCGGGCGAAGCCGCTGGCAGAAGCTAGTCTGAAAATAATAATGGTATTGAGCTGCATCCCGTTTCACAGGAAGCTGAGCCTTAACATGATAAGGCTCAAAAGATGTTGATGACTGCTTATCTGACCTCCACAATCCAGTTTCTGAAGACTTAAATGGATGAAGTGAGTTATATTAGAATTGAACCCCGCGGTGAACACATTCGGTTTATGAATCTTCAGGATTTAGTTCTTCGATTGCAAGCATTTGTTTACCTTTGACGATGAGCTAAATATTATTTTCGATTTACACAATTAACTGACCCAACTGAACAACTTGTTTAAAAAAAAATACAGATCCCGATAAATCTTTCGACACAATTAGTAGCTCTAAGTACAACGGATTATATTCACAACTTTTATACTATTTCATATTCAAGCAAAAAGATCTTACGAGTTACAACCGTTTCCTTTATTACTACTTTCGTCGGAAAAATATTTTTTGTCAAAAGCGCCTGGCACTATCACGAGAAAAAAATCATGATTATCCTTCGTAGCACGTCGTAGCGCTGACGTCGTAGCCGCGTAGCTTCTCGTAGCATTCGCCTACGAACTTACGGCCCCGCGTAGATAAATGACAAAGTATAGCTTTATTTACGTAGCATTCGTATACGCCTACAGCTATTTATAAAACCAAATTATGGCATAAAACTCGATTAGAGTAAAAATATTTCGGCGTTATAAATTATTTATTAATTCAAGGAAATGTGTTTTTTTTATTAACCATAATAAAACCCACGTCTACTCGTTTGTTTAAAATCATTTTCCTGTTGCTACAGACTTTCAGGGCTACGATAATTTGTTAGCTTATTTTTTATTAAAGCAATCGTAGAACTTGCTGTCGTTAGTTTGTATATTTTCCGAGTTAATCCTTATAATAGTCGTACAAGTCAAAGGATCAATAGTAACTTTTAAATCGACTTTGTGACCTAGAAAACGACTGGATCGCGTTTTCAGAAAACCGTTGACCGCATCGTATTCGATCGAGTTAACTGAGTTTTTACTTTCACGAAACGTACGCGCCATGAATCGATAGGGTGTGCGGCCGTCGCGGCTGCAGGCAGCGGCACGACAATTATTGTGCCGGCGGTAGCGCGAATTTAGGGCATCGGCGCGGCGGCGCGGACCGCCGTGGGGCGCGTGGGGCGCGTGGGGCGCCGGGGGCGAGGGCGCCGGCACGCCCGGGCCAGTCCGCGCCGCGCCCCGCGCCGGCCGCTCGTGTGCCCCGAGCGCGCCCCCCGCGCCCGCGCTGCCGCGCCCGCCGCGCCGCGCCGCGCCGAGCCGGCGTCGCACGCGCCGAGCGCCCTCTGCCTGCTCCGCTCGCCGCCCGCTAACATGTTGCGAGTGTTGTGATACCGGGCACAGGTGAGCATGCACTAATAGTGAAACTTTACGGTTTTTAACGTGAAATCGATTGAACTTTCGTCGCTGAGATCGATATTTGTTGGTGAGTCGTGTTACTGATACATTATTTATTAAAGGACTTTTAATTTAGTGTTACCGCTAATTATAGATTTGGGACGGCGCGGTGTGTATTTTTGATTTTTGTAGGTTGTATTTAAAATTTTCTTTGGCGAAAGTTTTGTTGTCCGCGTGGGTATCGCATGTTGTGTGGGATGGTTGGATGTATCCCATGCTGGTATCCTGACCTACTTCAATAGTGCAGATCGATGACGGCATCAGTCGTCGTAACGGAATATTGTTAGGCACAACACTGCTCCTAATAATACAATAAGTGCCGCGACTACGCGCTGCGTTAAAGGTAAAAGGTCAGCAAGCCGAAACTAAGTTCGTTACGTCCCGGTACTGCGGATGTTTCACTTATTCATTATTTAAGGACGTTTATTATACCAAATATACAATAGATCAATTACTGATTTAGATATTCAATTAAATATACATGAAAAAAAAAAGACATCGTAATTTTATATGGAACTTAAATAAATACGTTGGCACATAATTTTGAACAAGAAGCGTGCAATGTACAAACTTATTAAAACATTAAATAGTTGCGCTCACCCGCTCTCTAGTTCGGCATGGTCAAAGGAATTCTTACTCGTATACCTTCATACAAAGTTCTATATACAACACACACACACACACATAAATACATACATTTTATATAAAGCAGAATATTTGTAGCATATTCTTCCAATTTTCTTGTTTTCGAGTAGGTGGTCGATCAATGAACAAACGAAGAATCATTCTATTTTTCAGAATGTGATTTCCAATAGTTTTATTTGCCGGAGATTGGGCACAGGAGCAAACAAAGACCGTGTTTTCTAATAGACTTTTCAAAAGCCCATTCAGGTAAATAACAAAGAGATTTCTTTTTATCTGTTGCTACATCTTTTGGTATATTTATCTAGCCTGTTGATAGAGCCTAGTAATAGTTAAGAATTTTATTTATTCGGGTTTTGTGACGGAACTTTGAAAAAAGTATTTTCTACCCTGAGTACCAAGGGGTATATTTCCCAGTACTAACTGGGTTGTGGAGATCAGACAGGCAGGTGCTGCATGTAAAGAACTATAGTATTCAGCTGTGTCCGATTACACTGGAAACCGATTCCAACATTGTTGGGAAAAGGCTAGGCAGATGAAAACAATGAACTGCTAAGTTCCCTATCTTCGAGTCTTATCGTGCTGAATTTGCTGAAACTATCTCTAGTCTCAATTTTCCTCATGGTTCTTTTTCTAGTCAAGTTTTAGGTACAGATTACTGATCAATTAAAGTGATTGTCAATTATGTGTTACCAGAATTTTATTGACCTTTCAATATTCAATAAGAGTCTACACAAAGATACATAATACAGGGTGTAAACAACCTCATCACGAAACCGTGAACATTCTGTACCTATATCAAACTAGGTAACTTTACGCAAAAGTTATTGCTGGGAAACGACTTTTATTTTTTAGGGTGAAAAATCATGTTTTGTGGTAGAACTCAATGTCTCGCACTTAAAAATTGTGCTGTTGGAGGGATTGAATAGTGCAGATGTTGTGGAGGTGTTTAACGTCAAAATCTCACAATAAAAACTTGTCAAAAATTTGGAACTTTGACCCTCAATATCTTCGTAACTAGAAAGTTCCCAAGTATGGTGTAGAACAAAAAAAAATAGAAATGACGGGGAGAACAAGTGCCTTTCGGCTTAGTTTAGAGGTGTTTTACACTCTTTATATTCTACATAATAAACTAACGCATTTTTCACGTATTCGGGTAGGCAGAAACCATAGAAAGTTAACCGCTACGATCTTTACATACTCCAACTTTGGTTCGTTCACTACATTCTTCTAGACATACGCACGCCGATTGGTTCACTTGTTGTCTAAAGAGCTTTCCTCTTAACATTTTAATTAGTAAATAATGTAACAAAATATTCCAAATAATAACTTAATCGAAGGGAAAGTTCTTTGAGAAACTTATGGAATTCCCTTAAGTATTTAATTAGAAGTTAAGAAAGAGAAACAAAACCTCAGTGATCCGATTTATCCGAACAAGTTTAGGAAGTTCGGAAAAGGCAATACTTTATTTGTTTTCAGACTTAAATTACTTCTCGAATATTGGGTTTCATTACACTTTTAAAGATTAATAACTCTCACCTTGTAAACAGACGTTGTATTGGCTAATAATATTTTTCTATGTACATGATTTAGAATAACGAAACTACTTCGAAGCGTTTCTTATTTATAAAATTAAACGACTTTTTGGGAGCTAATCTCAGACTCATTTTAAGTTTTTTTGTTATCACATAGAAAACGTAAATAGCTTAAATAAACTGTTTAAATGTGCATGGACCCGACCTTAAGCCAATGAAAACTACTATGATTAATAGTTTTTTTCTTTCTATCTATCTTTCTTATGCTGTCAGTTAAGAGATATTATCTTCCGTGATAATCTATTTTGAGCTCCCGATATTTCGACGCTGTTGCAAGCGCCATGATCGCGGGATGCGCAAGTGACTGTAGAAGAAGAAAAGGCAAGTTTCCACCATCAATAAATTACAAATCTATTTAGTCCGTCAGTTAGAGTATTGGAAAATAATTGAGACGTATTTTTTGATTTTGTATTTCAATTAACATTTACTAAGATAAAATGCATCAAAACTCGGGAGTGGGGGCTAGTGACGTCAGAATGCGCAAAAAAATATACCACGGCGTAACGTATTGAGAATTTTAAAAGCGTCGTACCTTTCGGCTATCTTGGTTAATGTAACAAAAGAAAAAATACGGGTCAAATATTTTTTAACCGACTTCTAAAAAAGGAGGAGGTTCTCAATTCGGATGTTTCTATTTTTTTTTTTTTTTTATGTTTGTTCGCGCATAACTCCGTCCCTTGCCAACCGATTTGAAAAATTCTTTTTTTGTTGGATAGGGTATACTTCCCAAATGGTCCCATAGTCACCAAGTCGGGATCTGATGATGGAAACTTGGCAAAATCGAGGGAACTCTTCAAGTTTTATAGGAAAACGTACAGCGATTTTAGTATTTTCTACAACAAGTAAAGCATTTGCGCTTGAAAAGAATCATTTTACCATCAGGTCTGATGATGAAGCCAAGAGTCGCGGAACTCCATAATGAGACAATGTATCCTAGTCGTGATTGGGCTTGTTGCAATTCTTACGATATGCACTTTCCATGTGTACCAAGCACATGTGAACCACTAAAAAGTGAGAAATAAAAACTTTTTTGCAAAAAATAAAACCGACTTCAAAAAAAAAACAAAAAAGTGAAAAATAACTTTAGCTTCTGAAGTCGGTGACAAAAAAAACAAATCAATCAAACAAAGGTCACCTACTTCAGAAGCTAAAGTTATTTTTCACTTTTTTGTTTTTTTTTTGAAGTCGGTTTTTGACAATCTAAAGTAACTGACGGACAAATTCGATTTTTTCAGTTGACAAGCCTAATGAAGTGGTATCCCGTAAGTGACACTATACGTTTAGTTATAAACGATGAAACCTTAAAAAATAACTATAAAAGAGTATTTATGATATCAATGCTTTGTATTTATGATATCAATGCTTTGTTTAAAAATAAAGCATACAAAGTATGTTAAGTAAATACCCTCATGTATTGAAAGAGTGCACTCATTCAATGCATTCAAAACTCTTTTAACGAAATATTTGATCACAAATAACACCCTTCCTAAAATCTGAATACATTGGATGGGTGTATAGTAATTTCATAACTGCTACTGTGACGTCTGTGACGAACTTTAATTAAAGTTTATTTTAAGCATTGTTCTCATGTAAGTGACTTTGTGTCTTTTTTGAGAATAAAATATCTTTAAACCTGCAGGGTGAATTTTAATTAATGCGACAAAATGAAATTACAGTAACATAGTAATTATAAACTGTTTTTTCTACAATCTAAATCGTTAAAAAAAATTGCGTGATTAACGTTTTCAAAAGGTCCATTGATGTTACTATCTTTATTTAAAGTACGAATTATCGGTATTCCAGTAATATGCAAAATGAATAAGAAAAATTAAGGCAAAATTAGGTAAATGACCGCTATATTGAGCACTGCAATGAGTCGGACGAGATTTTTTGATACTTTTATTAATTTAACGGTTTTCGTAACACTGATCAATTATTTTTTAATTTTACATTTGATATTTTATACATTTTCTAGACAACACGTATTATTGTATATTTAAATTTGTCGCATCTATTCAATTTCAACCTGTATATTAATTCTATAACTTTTTCCAATAACTCAGCAAGTGGCTAAATGATTTTCCTCAAAAGCGACAGTTGTGTTTTCTTTCAACTTCCTATATTGCCTCCATGTTAAAAATACTTTATGAGGAAAAATGCCATAATTCATTTTGGCACGGTAAATTGGAAAACCGTACGTGTCCTCTTCATTTTACACTCTGGCTTTACTGCTAGAATGGTTTTTATTATATTTATATTTTCGATTATTATTCTGGAAGAAAGAGATAGAAGAGGAGCTCCGCTCGGGTCGATCTTTAGGATAAGCCATGCTTGCCTGGGTTGGTCTGTGGATGGGTGACCACCCTTACATACCGAGTTTCCTCCGTGCCTCGGAAAGCACGTTAAGCCGTTGGTCCCGGCTGTCATTTGTCCATCTTTCACAGTCGTTACAGGTAGTCAGTGGCCGCAAAAGTCTGAGACCAGTCTTACCAAGTGGTATCATATTTCCCAGTATTAACTGGGTTGTGGAGGTCAGATAGGCAGTCGCTCCATGTAAAATTCTGGTATTCAGCGGCATCAGGTTAGACTGGAAGCCGACCCCAACATAGATGAAATCTTGGAAGAAAGTAATAAAGCCTAATAAAGATGTTGGGATCGGCTTCCA
This sequence comes from Xestia c-nigrum, assembly GCA_916618015.1. Lineage (NCBI taxonomy): Eukaryota > Metazoa > Arthropoda > Insecta > Lepidoptera > Noctuidae > Xestia > Xestia c-nigrum. Next base: position 7,805,586 of record OU745259.1, on the reverse strand, counting down.
GTCCAAGCTGATCAAGCATCTTGTTCCTCTCTGACAAGCTTTAAAACTTGCCGGGGTTACGGGCCTGTTCGAAAGAGATACCGCGGCCCGGGAACATAATGGGCGAGGAAGGAACATGGATGGGTTTTAGTCAGTAAGAGTCTGCCACTCCTTCCCGCTCCGCCCAGAGTGGGAGAAGTCATTTGATGATTTCCCATCCTAAAAAAAAAAAAAAAAACTTTAAAACTTCTTAGGGCAGATTTGACCAAGCCCTAATCTTCTTAGCGTGTCCATGGCCAACTTTCTTCTTTACAGGGTGTATTCCACCTCATCACTAAGCCGTCAACCAAGCATTCTGTACTAAGTAACTTTACGCAAAAACGTTTGCTTGGAAACGACTATTTTTAGGGTAAAAAAAAACGTTTTATGGTAAAAACTCAATGTAACACACTCAAAACATTGTACTCGAGGCTGGATTGAAACGTACGGGGGTTGTGGAGGTGTGGAGGAAAAATCTTACGAAAAAACTTGTATTAAAAAAAACAAAAAGTTGGAACTTTGACCCCCAATATCTCACTTCCCAGGTATGGTGTAGAACAAAAAAAAATGATTGCGATGGTGGGGAGAACAAGTGTCTTTGGGCTTCGTAAAAAGGTTTTTTTACACCCTTTATTATTTGGCCCAAAATTCAGCTATGCGAACTCCCCTCCTTGATGCTGTGATAGATAGAGAAGATCGACGATTGCGCGGGTGTCAGGGCATGCAGTGTTAATTAGAAGGTAGCTTCATATCTAATTGGTATATTAAGGTTATCCTAACCGAGTGATTTTGCTTATTATGATTATTTTTTTTCATTCAACACCTGTCGATTGAATTTTATCTGGCGGATAACAGATATCGGCCTTGGACATTGCACCGATTCAAAATATTGGACTTCTGTCAAATCACTTCTTAAAGAAATAATGTCATAGAATGGGGTACAGTATCTACTAAGTATAGGTACATACAGTAGAGGAAATCCCTTTGCGAAACGTGGCTATTAGGGCAATTTATTTTCAGCGCTTGATTTTCGAGTTACTATTCTCTCACTCGAATTCGTTGGTAATTTTCTCCTACCAGGACCTCAATTGTGTAACACACAGTTAACACACAGTAGCACACAATTTCAATTTCTATTAAAAGGATTTCGATTAAATAATTCTTAGTCCGATGCTTCGATAGTGTCTTTGTGCAAAATATCGTTGACGTAAATAAAACAATTGAAGTGATTGAAGTTTCATAATAAAAGGCACTGCATTACAATATTGTTTTACGAAATTCTCCGTACTCATCATAATCGTCATTCGGGTCGACGCAAATATCTTCTTCTTCCATATTTTTCTATTAAGAAATTACCCCGTGGGCAAACAAAACAATAGCTGTAAGTAAACCAAGTCACTTTGTTGTTAACATGTCTAAAAAAATCCGTGTCAGCTAATCTGATTGATCTCGGACCCCGACAGGTCCGTCGAGCCGGTAAAGCTCTAGGTCCGGCATTATCTCCCGATACGCTAGGCTGATCCCGCCGGTAATCCTTGAGTCTCAGCGTATATAGCTTTTAAGAACCGGGACAGCCCTATTTGTCTGGGAATTTTCGAACTTACGCACGACCACGACCTCAACTGATACGGCTAGCGTCAAGAGAAGTGCACCTGGCATGCTTTAAAACAGCTACATTCATTTGTTTCTGTCACACAAGTCGCATGTCGTTGTAAGTCGTGGTCAAGGTATACCTCTTACCGTCCATCTAGACTTGGCTTTAAGTGACAGCCCTATAACCTATTAGTGCGAGAATTTGATATACTAATGATTTATTGCATTTGAATGGTTTTAGTGCTTCAAAGTGACGTTTAGTTAATTATCTCTGATGGGCATAATTGTAGGAATACCAATGTAATGGTGTGTTAATTCAATAACTCAATTAGCACAGGATAGATTCACAAGTGATATAATGACGTCAGTATTACCCTATTTTGTTGCTAACTGCTTATTTGTTTAAAAATAGGCAAGATTCTTGGCTTGTCGGTACGGGTAAATACTCAAAGGTCTGACAACCAGTCTTACCTAGGGGTATCGTATTACGCAGTACTGACTGAGTTGTGCAGGTCAGATAGGCAGTCGCTAGATGTCAAATACTGGTAAACTATTCAGCTGCATCCAGCAGATGTTCCATTCCAGGAAGCTGACCTCAATTTAGTTGAGAAGAAGCTATAGGCAGGTGATAATTACCTCGTGACGAAATCTTGAATACTAAGGTACCTATTACATTACCAATGCCCTGTCTCACTATTTTTCCCGAAATACTTAGGATATTTTGATCTTAAACAAAAAATCTTATTTTAAGTTACAACCTTATTATTTAAAACAAGCGAATGTCACGCGGTTTCACCCGCTTAGTTCCCGTTCCTGTGGAAGTACAGAGATAAAATAGTAGCCAAGTTACTCAGGGTGAATGTAGCTTTCCAATGGTGAAAGAATTTTTGAAATCGGCACAGTAGTTTTTGAGTTTATTCACTACAAACATACACACACACAAATATACAAATTTTTCCTCTTATATACCTTACAACTTCAATCTCTGCCGCCTCCTTCAGGAAAAGCGGGAAAATATAATTTCCTGTATACCTTTTACATTCTTACAAAATCGTGTATTCCACATGACTTACGAGGTACCTCGGCTTCGTACTCCCGGCCATAGCCTGATATCAATGAGCAGTAAATTTTACGCCTCTCTCGGGGCCCGCGGATTGATTGCAACGAAATTGTTGGGCTGTGCATATCTACTTACTTTTATATGCTGTATAATATATAACTTGACTTGATGTTATGCTAGAATATTGATTTAGTCTAACTGTACTGTTGTTTGGTTGTTCTGGTAACGGGGAAGGAAAACATCGTGAAGAAACCAGCATGACTGAGAGATATTTCTCGACGACATATAAAGCCAAGCCAGAGGCACTTAAACTCTGACAACAGGTTAGGCGCTAACCACACAATAACGAAGAAGATCTTATAATGATGTTACATTGTTTATTTAAAAGGTATTTGATTAAGCTTTGGCAGATTTTTCTTTTCGAATAAATTAGTAAATAAAAATTTTAAAAAAATCCAGCTTACAAATAAAGACAGTTATAGGTTCTGTGTAAAGTGATTTGTTATGAAAACTTCAGTATCTTACGAACCTAATTAATATTATAATCGATTAGGTATCTTATAGTTACCTACATTTTAAACAAATGCTTTTCACAATTGATTACTGCAGAATTATAAAATTTTCATTCAAGTACAATCATAATTTAAACCTTTTTATATGTCATTAAAAAAAAGAACTCTACTTTAAAACGAATCGCTGTATATGCTTTTACCTTTCCCAGTAAAAAGGTTCCATTGTGAAAGGTAACTGTAACGTAGGGCGAGCGGTATTCATGGGAGGTACTTAGTAGCACAGAACACTACAGAAGGTCAGTTCCATACATTGAGCGAAGACAGGCACACGCACAAATAAACCAGCACAAAATATTATGAACAACAGATATATGCGTAGGGAACACCTATTTCACTGATTATTAAATTCTTTTAGAGCTAGTTTTGCGTCGTGTTAGATACTGGTTAAATATAAGATTTCCCGTGGACAGAGATGGCATAAAATTACTACTTCGTTAATTAATTAATTTAACAAGGTATGTACATGTCACCGTAAAATTGTCAAATACGTTATAATGTAATATCTCTAGCGATATTGTAAAGTCTCGAATTATTGTCAAATGAACATAATGCTTACAACAAAACGCTTTATTTTTCGTGAAATGCATGCGATGGTAGTCAACTCACGCGGTGTGGACGGAAGGAGGGGTCCCCCTTGCCCAGTGGTACAACTCTCATGAAAAGATATTGTACCATTCCTGAAAAATACCGATTATTATAACCTAACCTTAAAACACTTTATATTCCCCTAAAAAGCGTAGTCGACGGAGCCATAGAGCTATTTCCGAGTGCAGGGTTTAAAGGAACCTAACTAACCTAACCGGGGGGTGCCCCAAGTCCCGATTTTGGGGGCAGAGATACTTCCGTATGTTCAGTTGACAATAATTCGAGATATTGCAATATCGCTAGAGAGAAACACGTTATATTGTAATACAACGTGTTAGACAATTTTACGGTGACATATACACTAAGCGCTGATTACTAACGAATAAAGTTTGTTGCAATAATTATGCTTACGAGAAATGCGTCTAGGATGTAGAGGCTTTCATTATTCGCAAGCATCATAATTGCAACCGGATTTATTAGTTAGTAATCAGCGATCGAAAGTTAGCGATTTTTGTCGAGACTGCCAGCCCTGAAGCGAGTCTGTGGGCCGACAGTTCTTCCGTCATTACGGTTTTTACGTACTGGGGGCTGGGAACCTTTTATAGTTGCAGATAAATATTTTTAAATACAAGTCCTAAACGTTTATAAAACTGTTAGTTACTTCACTACCCCTGTACTATTTAATGCATCTATAAAAATTTATGATTTGGTTGCGTTACATTTGGTGTTACCGTAACCAGTACTTTGATTCACAAGACTTAAAATCGTTTCCCAGTTTTGTAATTTCCGTAGTGTTACTTAGTTTGATTTATAGAAAGAATGCTTGGGTGACAGTTTTGTGATGAACCCTGCAACACCCCGTATGTGTGCGTGCGCTTTCGTATAATGGTCATCAAATCAAATCATTTATTTCTTTGCAAACATGGGTAATTGGTACATAGATGTTTTCTTATATAATATAGTCCTCCATATTCTACGTCTTATAGGCATGCAAATAATATTCAATTCTAAAACCAATTAATTGTATTGATCCCGAACAAATTTAGATGTAAAAACATTAGAATTACAAATAATTTAATGTCAGCAGTAAAAAGGCCATGAGGTCCTGGTTCGATTCCCAGGTCGTGCAAAGTGTTGTTGGGTTTTTCCATCAGGAATCCTCAGTAGCAGCTACATAACTATTTGCGCACATCATCATCATCATCATGATGATTGATGGTTGATGGCAATATACCACTCCCTATTGGGGGGGAAGACTCGCCCCCTACTTCGTGGGACTTTAACATAACTTGCAAAATGGGGGTGTACTTATAAGTAGATCTCTGGCTATCCATTCCGAGATTACAGGAGCGATGTTTTGTTATGTTATGTATGGAACTGACCTGCTGTGTTATTCTGTGCTGTGGTAGGTATACTGCCGTATCTCTAAGTTACAATGTCAGCTTATCAGGGATTACTATCCTTCCGAAGTGCCGCCTCTTTCTTTATGTACTTGTAATCTAGGTAGTTGAATGGAGAGAGGATTCCAACGAAATGGGTGCCTCACTTAATGGGACGTGATGATTTTTGTTGATATTTTACTTGTGAAAAGTAGCTTGTAAACAGTTCTTTTTAATAACATCTCAGGATTATCCTGAGAAAACAAGGTAGACGTAGGAGTTGCGCTGCACATGGACCTTTGTGTAATTTGTACTAACTAATGAGATATCGTTTAGCTGTGTATTTCTCCAACTTGACGTGTAATCGTGTAATCATATTTCAGTAGCAATAAACCCATCAAGGGAATCACTCGTCTACTCATTTATATAAACGTTACATACCTAAGAAGTCTATATAACAAGCACATAACGTTTTCCCTGTTGAACATCACAAATAAATAAATGAAAAACCATACCCCAACAGAGGGGTCAACTAAAATGTAATGCAACTTCAAAGTAAGTTTATTTATTTACGTACACATAAAATACTATACAGGGTGTATTTCACCTCATCACAAAGCCGTTAACCAAGCATTCTGTACATCAAACTAAGTAACTTTACGCAAAAAATATTGCTGGGAAACAACTTTTTTTTTGAGGTTATAAATCATGTTTTGTGGTATAATTCAATGTAACGCACTCAAAACATTGCGCGGATGGATGGATTGAATAGTACGGGGGTCGTAGAGATATTTAAAAATAATGCGATAAAAAGTGGTATTTAAAAAAAAACTTGTCAAAATCTTGCAACTTTGACCCCCCATATCTCCGTAACTAGAAGGTTCCCAGGTATAGTGTGGAACAAAAAAGTGATCAGAATGACGAGGAGAACAAGTGCGTTTCGTTTTCGTTAAGAGGTATTTTACACCCTTTATACAGGAATTAACAAACAGACAACTCAGCACAAAGGTGGCGCTTATAATTTCATTTAGAAAATCTCTTCCAGCGGGTCTGGGAGAAGTGCGAATGCAAATGAGGAAAAAGAATAAATGAAGCCTAAGTTATTTGTTGGAAGACCTCCCACTAGGTATTAGACCGATGACCTGGTGAAGGTTGCGGGAGTCCGCTGGATGAGAGTCGCAAGAGACCGGTCAAAGTGGCGACACTTGGGGGAGGCCTATGTCCAGCAGTGGACGTCTTTCGGCTGAAATGATGATGATGAAGTTAGTTTAGTAATACGGTTGGTTATTCACAGTAGTATCTAGATACATGCCTTGATTATAAAATACCACATTTACTTATATAATGCTATTTTTTAGAGCTTCTTTAAAACTTACAACCACTAAAACCCAAAAAGAAAACCCCGAGTCAAACACAAAGAAAACTATCGTCCATCAAAGTTTGTTTATTGGGCACCCAACTCGATGGTTTATGAGCAATAAAGTGTGAATAAAAATCAATAGGAATGGACCATAAACTATTTATATGACGCCTAGACCGCAGGTAAGCTAGACTCATGTTAGCTTTGAAAAGGTTGACTTAGAAATCCCTTGTTAGCCATCTTCCTTCATTGGACATCTGTTTCCGAGTCGTGGATGTTTATAATACGTATAATAAGTACTTATGTATTAATAAACAAAGAAGTATCCATGTAGTATATCAAATATCTGGTGTCCACGATACAAGCCTCGTTGCTTAGTGTGGCACTAGATGGCGCCGTGTGTCGAAATAAAAATAAATATCGCTGGACATTTTTATTTAATTAAGGTTCACCAACAGTTGTTACAGATATCATACAGCTAAGAACATACAAGTAATTTATTGTGTCTTAAATCTACCTAACTACACAACCAATTACAGGCAAACACCACATGCATACTGCTCTTAGTAATTATATATAATTTTAATTTTAAAACTAATTGTAGGTACTTAAATTCTAGAAAATTATAGTAAATACTAATTTATGCACTAATACTAATAAAATCTGACAAAACGTCGATATGGAGTATGCGTGGACGTCAATCATACTTATATATTTATTCCTTAACCTCGTACACTACAGTAGAAGAAAGTCTCAGTTTTGTAGAATATCGTTTCTATTATCCATACAAATATTAATTTTTGCGAAAATAATTACTCTGTTGGTTATCTTTTCGCGCCTAAACGGCTAATCGGATCGTAATGTGATTTGGTAAAGACATAGATTTTATTCTGGGGAAGGACATGGGCTATCTTTTTAGGCTTCCGTAGTCAACTAGGAACCCTTATAGTTTCGCCATGTCTGTCTATCCGTCCGTCCTCGCTTAATACCTGTGACCGTTAGCACTAGAAAGCTGAAATGTGGTACCAATATGTGTTTCAATTCTCGCCAACAAAGTGGTAAAATAAAAATTGGAAAAAAATGTGAAGTGGGAAGTGTTTTTTTTTTTATTTCAACCCTAACATGTGATATATTGTTGGAAAGGTATTTAAAAATTAATCACTCAAATCATTTTTTGATAATGTCAATAATTTCGGAAATAATCGCTCCAAAACTAAAAAAAAATGTGTGTCCCTCTAACTTTTTAACCATAAGTTTAGAAAATATGGAAAAAATCTGAAAAGTAGAACTTTATAAGGACTTTCTAGGAAATCATTTTGAACTTGGATGGAAACAAGTTTTTGTACAAAAAAGACAAAAAGTTGGACAAAATAATTTCTGGACTAAGTTTGTAGTACAATCGTATTTGCAAGCATATTTTTAACTTCGTTTACATATTTTATTATCTTGAACGTATCTTTTTTCAAACAAAAAAAGAATTATTAAAATCGGATTGGATTGAACACTTATTGTGACGGACGGGAAACTACGGAACCCTACACTGAGGGTAGCCCGACACGCTCTTGGCCGGTTTTTTTTGTTTTTTTCTCACTCCAATCCACGGCGAATGAAGTCTCGGGCTGTTGCCCGAACAGCTTAGTAGCACAATATAAATGTGTGATAAAAAGACACAAAAAGCTCCATAAAATTAACACGCGGTATGCATGAACTTCTTGATATCTTGTTTCTTCAAGGTAAAACAAAGGTTTGGTATGTTGCCAGTCAGTTAAAATTTTTGAGAAATATTCATTTGAGTGTGACTTCTCATACCTTCGCGTGTTTTTTATCTTTAGCTGTACAGCTAAGCTTTTTCAATCAGCCAGTTTATTCGAGATACATTATATATTTGGAAAACTAAAAGAGGGATTTTCTGATCTTTTAGTCTTGCTACCATTTCATCAATTGTCTCCTATGACCAACACTCTAACATAACACTAGATAGTTAGGTGATAAATGTATATTCCGTCTACACAGGAATGGAGTAGGTGTGACGTCAGAGCCACCACAGATACGCAAGCAATGCTCGCTCTAACGCATACGCCATGCAAATTCAATTTTCCAATAGAGTAGTCTGCTCTGCAGCGGAAAACAATTCTTATTTTCACAAAAGGAAAGGGTTCTATTTTTGGAAGTGGAAACATAGGCCCGTATCGAGGAGTGAGAATATTTAATATGAATAGCAGGGACTTTTAATGTTTTGGCAATCTAAATGGAAGCTTATGGGTTCCCCTGTAAGCTTCCATTTCTTTCCTTCCTTCCATCGTTACCCAGAAGTTGGAATTTAAAAGGTAAGAAAAAATCGAAGCCAGAAAGCACAGAAGTAAATATTTTTCGAAAGTATTGCAAAAGCGTATTTTTGATTGTAAATTCTATCAATTATTTCAGACAAATACATTTTTAAAGAATTTTGCCGCGTTTTCGTAGAAAATAAGGAATTCATTAATTCACTTTATTTAAGGTACGTACAATAAGTTTGTGTGAAATATATTGAACTAAATCAGCATATACGTCGGTCGTCGATTACGTACCGAGTTTCCTCCATACTGAAGAGTTCTTGGGTTGGAGCACTCGAAATACAGGAATAAATAATAGACGTATTCACGGTTAGATGCAACGTATAATGACTGGCAAAATCCTTGACAAGTGAAACCAAGTACCCACTATAATTTATATTAAAACAATATCAACCTACCCACTATTACTTATGACTACTACATACATCACACCTCCCTTCTTATTCTTTAAATGGTAACTAAGCTAGAATATTACATTAAACTATAACTATACTTATTTTCTATATTAATCTATTTCAAACCGGACAACCGGTCTGCGTACGCGTTTGGGACCCTCCACTGGTGGCGTTACTGTCGGCTCCGTATCACACCTAGGTGGGTCAATGGACGGAGGTATCGTAGGCACCATATTGCCTTGGGGATCATCAATACCTCTGTCCATCACACCTTCCCCTTCTGCATTACGAAGTCGCTCTTTAATAAAATCTCTAGAATCCGATGCGTCTACCTGGCCCTCAGCCTGTAACGGCACAGCAGTCTCACTTCGGCCGTCATGTTCTAGGTTCCCCTCATCTCCTTGATAAGGAACATCTGACAGACGAGAACGGCGCCTGATTTGATCAATGTGTCTTTTGAGAAGTCGACCGTCACCGCTATCCACTACATATCTACGAGTACCTTCTATATCTCTTACAGTTCCTTTAACCCATTTATCTGACGCACCGTACTGTCTTGCCCACACTGTATCACCTTCGCCCAGAGTTCGTGGCTGAAGCCCCTCACCCTGTGCCTTACGTCCCTGTACCTGTCGCACCCTATCTTCTAATGCCCGTTGCCCCTGTAGCAAGTCGAGTCGAGAACGGAGTGAGCGCCTCTGTAGCATTGACGCAGGTGTCTCACCTGTAGTGCTGTGTACTGAGTTACGGTAAGCTAACAGGAATGTCTGTAAAGCCGTATCCACATCAACATTGTCCCTATACGCTTTTTTTATGGCCCGCTTACAAAGTTTGACCGCGTTTTCAGCCGCGCCGTTCGATGCCGGGTGGTAGGCAGGTGAGAAGCTTTGTCGAATGCCATTTTTTTTTAGAAATGAACTAAACTCTTCACTTGTGAACGGAGGCCCTTGATCCGAAACTAACTCTTCGGGTAGACCGAATCTAGCAAATGTAGCTCTTAAAATCTTAATGACACTCAAAGCATTTGTGTTTTTCATTTCAAATATTTCTATCCACTTTGAACTAGAATCAACTAACACCAAAAATTTTGAACCCTGATATGGGCCTAAGAAATCTATATGCAATCTTGTCCACGGTTGCGCGGTATAGGGCCACGGTTGCGGCGGCGCCCGTGGCGGTGCGTCAGCCTCTGCGGCGCACGTCTCACATTGCTTACACATAGCTTCTATGTCCGCGTCTACATTAGGCCACCAGACATAACTTCGTGCTAGTCCTTTCATCTTCACGATACCCATGTGACCAATGTGTAGCTGTCTTAAAATCAGACTTCTTAATTTAGTAGGTATTACCATTCTATACCCCCACATAAGGCACCCGAATTCCGAATATAATTCGCGACGTCTATTGTAATAGGGTTGTATTTCCGCCTTAGCTGAACATTCGTTCGGCCAGCCAGACCGTACGTATGACATTATTCTGCCTAACTCAACATCTTTTTGCGTCGCCTCTTTGACATCATTATGAGTGATGGGTAAGAAATCTTCTACAAAATGTACATACGTACTGTCTGTCCTATCCGAACGCATATCTGTTTTATGAGGCAGACGTGACAATGCATCCGCACAATTTTTTTTAGATGCGACATATTCTATGGTATAATTATAAGCGGATAACAGTACTGCCCATCTCTGTAAACGAGATGCGGCCATAATTGGTATTCCTACCTTATTTCCTAAAATATACGTTAAGGGTTTATGGTCGGTTCGCAGCACAAACTTCCGACCGTACAAGTATTGGTGATACTTCCTGATACCGAAAACTATTGACAGTGCTTCCCGATCAATCTGTGAATATGATCGCTCCGCTACACTAAGAGACCGCGAGGCATAGGCTATCGGCCGCTCACCGCTTGGTGTGATGTGGGACAGCACGGCGCCGACCCCCACGCTACTCGCGTCAGTAGTCAACACGAGTGGCAGCTCGACCGAGTAGTGTGTTAGCACCCCACTACTGGCTAGCATCGTTTTAACCTTATCAAAAGCATTTTTACATTCTTCACACCAAACATATTTTACTCCTGATCTTAATAAGTTGTACATTGGGGCTAAAATTGTACTAACGTTTTTTATGAACTTAGCATAATACATGACCATACCTATAAAGGCCCTCAACTCCGATATATTCGTAGGTGCCGGCGTTTTTATAATCGCTTCGACCTTATCTGTACAAGTATGTACACCGTCTGCACTGATAACATGCCCCAAGTAAACTACTGATTTAGTAAAGAATGAACACTTGTGTTTCCGCACTCGTAACCCATACTGCTCTAATCGATCAAAAACTTTGCATAAATTAGTCATGTGCTCAGACACCGTGCGCCCCGTTACGATGACGTCATCCAAAAATACACCTACCTGCGGCAAATCCGCAAACATCTGTTCCAAACGTCTCTGAAATATGGCCGGGCTCGACGCAAGACCGTACACTAATCTGTTATAGCGAAACAACCCCTTGTGTGTGTTAATAACGGTGTATTTGCGTGACTCATCTAGCTCAAATTGGGCATAAGCTTGGGAAAGATCCAGCTTGCTGTAATGTTCCCCACCGTTCAACCGAACTAGTAAGTCTTCAACCCTAGGTAGTGGATAGCGGTCGACTTCTATTACCTTATTCAACGTGAGCTTATAATCGGCGCATATTCTTATGCTGCCGTCCTTTTTAACGACGGGCACGATAGGCGTCGCCCAGTCGGAACGCTCGACCGGAGTGAGAATGCCGTCCCGCACGTACTGATCCAGCGCGCGCTCCACCGGCTCGCGCAGCGCATACGCCAGCGGGCGCGCGCGCATGAACACCGGTCGCGCGCCGGGCCGCAAGTGAATGCCGACCTTACCACCAGTGAACCGCCCCAAACCGTCCGCGAACACTTTACAGTATCTGGAACTAAACATATCTATATCAAACTTTGATCCATTACAGATGCTATTGTTATTTACATAAGTACGATAATCCAATACTGGCAGCTGTATTGCTAATGATGCTAACCACTGCCTACCTAACAAAGTTGTTTTGCCATTTTTTATCACATACAAGTCTAACTGTTTACATTTAGCTTTGTATTTGACTAGAGGTTTAATTACTCCCAGTGGTTTAGTGGTTTCTCCTGTATAATACCTCAAAATAATATTACTCTCCACAATTTTTAAGTCACTAAAGAACTTATTATAGGTGTGTTCATTTATACACGAGATAGCACTACCTGTATCGCACTCAAACTTCATTATTTTTCCCTGAACCTCTAATGACACAACAATAGGCCTGCACTGTGAAACTGTCAATTCATTAAGTTCAATTATTATTACCTCGTCACTATCGTCGCTGTTCACTACATCCTTTTTGCACTCGGCCTCGACGGTATAATGCTGTGTCAACCGCGTACACATACGCCGCAAATGGCCCTGTTGGTTGCACACCCGACATACATAGCGCCTGAACTTGCAAACGGCCTCCTCATGCGGGCCGCCACAAGCTCGACACTCCCGCTGTCGCCGCTCCCGCTCCACCGGGCCGCCCGCAAGCGCCGGCGCCGGCGCCGCTGATGCGACGCGGCCTGCCTGCGGCCGCTTACGTTGTGTGTACTCGCCTTCCCGCGAGTGGCCACCCGCGCGGCCTGTTACCGCTCCGCCGCTGCCGCCACCGCCCTGCCGCTTATTGATCATCAGCTGACAATCCACCGCCGCCTTGTGCTCACTGACCGTCTGCTCCACGACCACTGCTGCATCTTTCTCTGCCGCCTCCATGCTTACGGCCAGATTATATGCTTTCATGAAGTCTAATTTATCCTCTGCAAACAGTCTTTGTCTAATCGTTTCACTTTTTATCCCTGCAACCAGCTGGTCTCTCAAACTTTCTTCCAACCATGCTCCGAACTCACAAGTTTTTGACATTTTCTTTAGAACCGCCACGTAGTCTGATATCTGTTCACCGATAAGTTGTTTGCGATTACGGAATTTATAACGTTCCGCTAATTCACTCGGTTTCGGTTGAAGATGTTTCCCCATAATAACCGTTATTTGTTCAAAAGTTTTTGTGTTTGGTTTCGCCGGTGTACATAAATTCACTAACAGCTCGTAGCTGGCTGCACCCATTACAGTTATTAACGTCGGCACTTGTAACTCACTTGTTATTTTATTAACTAAAAAGTACTGCTCCAGACGATCTACATATAACCTCCAATCGTCCTTGTGGATGTCGAACTCAGTAATCCTACCGATCGACATTTTTTTTTTTTTGTTTTTGGTTAATCACCACTAACACCTTTCACCATTAATAGTTTATCCTCGTCGCCACTGAAGAGTTCTTGGGTTGGAGCACTCGAAATACAGGAATAAATAATAGACGTATTCACGGTTAGATGCAACGTATAATGACTGGCAAAATCCTTGACAAGTGAAACCAAGTACCCACTATAATTTATATTAAAACAATATCAACCTACCCACTATTACTTATGACTACTACATACATCACACATACATCGGAAAGCTTCGGCTGTCATTTCTAGATCTTTAGCAGTTGTCACAGGTAGTCAGTGACCCGAAAGTCTGACAACCAGTCTTACCAAGAATATCGTAGTACCGGGTAGTAGTATTATTAACGGGGTGTGGAGGTCAGATAGGCAGTTGCACCATGTAAAATACTAGTATCCAACTGCATCTGGTTAGACTGAAAGCCGACTCCAACACCATTTGAAAAGGCTATGCAGATGATGAAATTGAACTAAATTATGTCACAGTAACAATGAGAGAAGTATTAGCATTTCTTTGTCGCATGTCATTGGATCAACATTCCTATCCTATGTGACCGGATGACTCGTAGTTCGGGAAACATATGAGTTCGATTAGGGAAGCTATTTCATAAATTGATCTATAAAGGGTCCTTAAGTAGTCGCTGAGTTGACAAATTTCGTGTTTTTGTGAATATTCTCTGGATTTAGAGAACTAGCATTTAGCGTAATGATATTTTCTTCTTTTGGGTATTTGCAGTAGTGTATGTTTTGCTATATTAACTATTTCTTGATGATCTACTGGCCAGACAACAAAAAGTGCACGCATGTGCGCAAAGTGATTACATGAGTGCACGCATGTTTAATTTCCTATTTTTACATAATAAATGATATTCCCAACCACTGGCGAGACGGTGTTAGTTATTGCAAATTGAAACGCTTATTCAGCAGAACGTACTAATCTTACTAAAATAGCAACTCAAATATTATGTAGGAAACGATTAATTAAAAGCAAACAAAACAATTCCCGTGAGAGCAATAACTAAAGAACATAAATATACTTGAAAAGTTAAGATATAACATTTCAAACATGAATCTCTGAATAAATTTCCATGTCAAGTATGACTTGTTGTGAACGAGAGGAAATTGCTATAGCAACGCTTAGTGGTTTGCTGCACAAATGAGATCGGAATAAGATGCTCCTGGTATGCTGGTACAGTCGAGGACATAGATAAGTATTACGTTAGGGTTCTTAAGTCAGCAACAATTTTCTCCCACAGTAATCAGTATGTACTGAAAGCTTCTCTCAACTATGTTGGTGGCAGCTTGCGGCGGCTGAATTTTCTCGTAAATGGCATTATAGTTTGAGGTTCTTCTTTCTTTATATCTACGTGACAGTTGTATTTTAGCAATTCAACGATAGTATTGACGCATAACCAGATTTTTGCCTAAAAAAAATGTATACATAGTTATTTGTACCATCGACTGTACGACAGGATTCTGCATCGGAAACTCGAGTAAGTACACTTTGAGATATTCAAGGAAATTTATTATTATTTATTGTCTTTAGGTTTCAGAGAATCCAACTCTCCACTCCTCTCCTTCCTTAGTCCGCGTCTCAGGTGTACCTAATGCATCATAGTATCATGAGAAGTGTCAATTGACAATTAATAATATTGTTAATTGGTTAATTATAATTGATACAAATTTAAAATCGAAGCATATATCCTATTCCTTATACCTAAATGTTTCGATTTTTAAATTCGAAAATAAATTTTAGTTTAAATGGTAACAAAAAATATAGAAACGATCTGTACTATCGAATACTTTGTAGTGAAAGCTTCTGTGTTTAAATAAGCTTTTATAAGTAGGGATTAAAACATAGGTAGTTAGGTACCCAACGATTTGAAAACCATCTAAAACTCCTTTGAAAGCGTTCAAACGCTGACGCCGCCGCCTCGTAATCGAAACGTAACATATATACCGAATGCAACATCGTTAACGATATGCGACAGTATACCGGATTCCGATATCTATCGGTATCGTAGCTATGTTTTACGATACACTACATACTGCTACCATAAAATAGATGGGTCTGTTCTATATAACGAGCGAATATGCACGTGATCGTAGGTATTGGTAGTGCAAGCGCACTCGCGATTGGTATTTGTTTCTTTAAATGCTATCGGCATTTTCTACCAGTCAACAGTGACAGTTCAGTGGACAGTGAGTTCAAACAACTTAATACATTTTAGTTAAATCCTTTTTTGTTTGAACTCAGGAGTCACACACGAGAAAAGAGAAAATTATTTAAAAATATATTGTTTAGGTATTTGGGGGCGAATTTTGGCATTCTAGTTTAATTGAACCCTGTAAGGAATCAACCTTCTGCACCTCTTTTGTGCTACTACAAAACTGTTTCTTTTTTCTGCCACACAGAAAGGTGTTTCATGGTGCTTAAATATGCACAAACGGGCACAGAAAATGGTCTTCTTCGTCCAATCTAAGTTGTACAGTCAGTCCGGTAAGGCACCGTTCACAACTTCAGGCAATGCGATTTTTCCTGCCGGGGCTGTGGGACTGTTCGAAAGAGATACCGCGGCCTCGGGACATAAAAGGCGAGGAAGGAACAGGATGGGTTTTAGTCAGTAAAAGTCTGACACTCTCTCCCGCTCCACCCAGAGTGGGAGAAGTTATTTGATGATTTTGCATCCGTAAAAAGGCTATGCGATTTTTCAGTGCAACTAGTTTGCTCGCGGTAACAATATTTTTTTTCAGAATGTTTTTCGCACTGCAGTGCATAGGGCTGCGGTGCTTTCATGGTCTTTTTGTCCTTACAATACTCTCCTGTCTGTAGATGTCGAGTTCGTCGCACCACCTCCGTCTGGGGTTGCCACGGTGGCGGTGCGGCAATGTTCTTAGCTATTTCTTTTCTATCTTTTGTTTTGCCAGCAGTCTCTGTCGCAACACGGTCAGTCGTGTAGGTCGTGGCCAAGCGGTAAGGTTGTTTAGTATTCTTGTTTATAATTATGTTAATGTTGTATGGGTTAGATTTATTGGTAAAGTTTACTTGCTGTGGTGTGGGGCTTTGTTTTGTCTGACTGCAATAGTTGGTGGTGTACTATGTATGTAGAAAGTTAGATGGTTCTTGTTTTTTTGCTCTAATTTACTTTCATATAATTGTCGACCGGAAGATGTGGAAGGACCACTAGGTGGATCGATGACCTGGTGAAGGTTGCGTTACGTTGCAATGTAGGGACACTTGGGCGAGGCCTATGTCCAGCAGTGGACATCTTGCGGCTGAAATGATGATGATGATGATTTTATCTTCCGAGGGTGGCTTTTTCCACTGACTTATTTAAAAAAAAAACAAAATAGATACAATGGGTTGACTTCGAAACCCTAGTCACAGTCTATCCGTGTTTTCATTTTAAGTAAAAAAAAACAGTTCAGTTCAGTTTTAGTTCAAATATGTTAGTGAAACAAATTAATTAACAGAGCGTTAGTTTCGATCTCTTGCCTACCATTGAATAACGCGTAATCACAGGGTAAGTTACCTACTGTAAAGGTGTATTTTTTTACAACCCGAGGTTTTATAACAAGGAAAAAACAGCCTAATAATAAAAAACTAAAAGCACACAACGGAATTAAAAAGAAACCGACCAAATAGCAGAATTTACGTAAAAAATGTCCTAAAAGAAAGTGTGCAACATTAAAATTCATATTTTTTGTTTTGGTCGTTCATACCCTTCAGGCAAGGGAAAAGGTCGAGTCTGACGTATATTGGTGTAAGGCGGGTCCATTTGGCAAAACCCAAAATAGGAATATTCTATTTTTAACGACTGAATCAAAAGTAGAACCAAGGTATTGAGTATTTTCCTACATTCAAACTTGAATTCTGGCTTAACAAATATTTTATTTATAGACACTGGGGCAGATTCCAGTGTCTATATTAAAGAATAACTCATGTATCTGTATTAGCGCTTGAAAAGTATTGAATTTTAATAGGGCCTGTTATTCACCACCTAGTAAGTTCAAAGTCATAGTCACACAATAAATGTATGTATGTTAGAGTAGCCAATTTAGTAGATCACATTTGACAGCTGTCAGTTTTAAGTAAAGGTTACCGTTTTTTGCCATTATTACAAATAAATATGTAATAGAAATTGAAAAATGTTAAACAATTGCGTAACATTTTGATTTTTTCGAAGTTAGAACTGCAAAATTGTGAGAACGAAAAAATCAATATGATTGTAATATTTTATTCCAGCCCATATTATAAGGTTCCGTTGTTGTATTTTGATAAAGTTTCAAATGTGATCTATAATCTTGGCCCTACGTGTATGTTAGTACTTGTGACTTAGTAGCCTTTTACAATCATTGCAATTTCTCAAGTTCCGTTTAACTTAAGAATCTGTTATAATCTACCTGTATTGTGACTCTATAAAATACTGATCCACTAGGTTTATTTTGGTTGAAACAAGTTAATATCGCACAACACTATCTAGATAACAACACTGGACCAGTCAAAGTGGTATGGTATAATTGTGAACAACCTGCAGAAGCTACACATTGACTATACAGAGTGTAAGTGGCAGCCTCCGTGCCTCGGAAAGCACGTTAAGCTGTTGGTCCCGGCTGTCATTTGTCCATCTTTGGCAGTCGTTACTGGTAGTCAGTGGCCCAAAGAGTCTGACAACCAGTCTTAGCAAGGGGTATCGTATTTCCCAGTATTAACTGGGTTGAGGAGGTCAGATAGGCAGTCGCTTCATGTAAAATACTGATATTCAGCTGCATCCGGTAAGACTGGAAGCCGACCCCAACGTAGTTGGGAAAAGGCTAGGCAGATGATGAAGTGGCAGCCCTCCGCAAAACGAACTCGTCATCGCGCTTGCTGTTGGCTACATGAGTTTAGCCACCTTAACGATACATTGCATGTAAGGAATTAAAAAAAATACTAATTTACTGGATTCCCATAACGTTCCTGAAATAATTTCTTGTACCGGTCATATTAATGTGATGTACTGAATTCACCCCTCTTGTCTGCGGAGCGCTGTCCCTTACATACTGTATAGTCAGTGTCTTCAGTACATACAGGATATAATTATAAACAAATTCATCACGGAGCCGTCAACCAAGCATTCTGTACATCAAACTAAGTTCACGCAAAAATCATTGCTGGAAACGATTTTTATTTTTGTGGTGAAAAATCGTCTTTTTTGGTAGAACTCAATGTAACGCAGTCTGAAAATTGTACTGATGGATGGATTGAATTGTATGGGGGTCGTAGAGGTGTACAAATCTTACAATGAAAACTTATCAATAAGTTGGAACTGTGGCCCCCAAAATCTCCGTAGCTACTAGGAGGTTTCCAGGTATGATGTGGAACAAAAAAAATGTTTGCAATGACGGGGGAACAAGTGCCTTTCGGTTTCATAAAGAAACTTTTTACACACTTTATATTTCAGAGAGATTTCAGTGTACGCAACCGGTGCACAATTTGTTCGTATCGCGCGGTTCACTCAAACCTTAACCGGGACCGCTATCCCCATAACTCCCATAAGCTTGTTTCTTTATAAAAAAAGATGCCCCAAAATAACAAACAGGGTCCTGTGGTCATGTTTAACCCCTGTATTTTCCACACAATCCCTTGGTAATACTGTTTATTACGATTTTATTCAGGTAAGTGGTCTAACAGATTTGTTATTATTAGGGAAATGGAATCGGTTTCAAAAGGTCCCTATTGGATCAGGGGACCAATAACTTGTGATATTTCGAGTTTGTTTTGTTTAAAAAGTTATTTGGCTCTGTTTTGTTTAAGTGTTTACTTTTGTTTTATTATCTTGGATTGGAATCTTCAATGTGATTGGTTGTTTGTTTGTTTTAAGAGTTTATTTTGTTTGGGTACCAAATTGCGTGGTATTTCAAAAGGTATGTCCTTTGTTACTGGAACGTACCTACTAGGAGTTTTGTGTGGTTTTAATTAGTAAATGAAGCAATCAATTGAAATATGGTCTTTTAAACGACTAGCTTATTCTCGCTACTTTTCCCACGCGGATTATATTAAAAATTATGCCATGGGACAGTACATTTTTAGAATAAAAAGTAACTGTAAGTGGTAACCTGACTCCACAATTTCCCACACTAAGCTAAAAAATAGAAATCTCTATTCAAAAAACTAAACTAAACCATATTTTTACTATATCGCTATTTCACGTCAGATTATTCCTGAATATATTTTTCAGACCTGTTGCAACACTAGCTACACCGAAGTTTGCACTCCACTGCTCTTGAAACACTCTTCGCGAATATTCAGCTAAACTGACCGGATTCAATCCGTTTTAGAATATGGTCGGTTTATATGTGTTTTTAGTTCTGTTTCATAAAAATGGGAGTTCGTATTGGCAATTGAAACGGTTAATTTCAATGCCTACATAAGAACATATTTATATAGTTTTATGTTTGAATGTTTGATGTATATGTACTGTTGGTAAATCTATTTTTTTTTTTAAATAAAGTATTAAATGTTCAGTTATCAAATTGCAAAAAGGGTAACATAGCATTGACAGCAGTTATTTTTGCCCAAATTCGACATTTAATATTTTTATATTTATTTCCTTAAACAACTAGTAAATAAATTATCTACAAATATACTACATAAATAATTAATATGGTTCTATTCAACCTAAGAACACAGTTTGTTAAGCTAATGTCTGGTTTTAAGATATGCCATTTTCCCCACGATATTTTCTTCGCCTTCTATAAACCAGTTTATTACTAACAATGTTTTGAGATATCAAGGTTCACAAGTCACAGCTTAACTTAAAATGTCACTTACAGGATATCTTCCGTGATTGACAACCCGCGATCATGGCGCTTGCAGCGTCGAAATAATTTCAGGACCTCAATATAAATAACAAACACGGAAGATATCCCGTAATTACTATTTTAAGTTATTAGTTTATTACTAGTCACCATTTACTTCATGACATAATACTTTATTCTTATTTCCGTGTTGTTTTCTCTTAGTAAAAAACACTAGATGCTATCCGGCATCTCGCCAGTGACGTCATATTGCATGCTGACGTACATAGTGCTGGAAAATTACAGAACACGTCACAACAATGACGTGGGAAGAAGGAAGGGGGATGCATTCCAACGAGATGTTGTGGCGAGTAGAGTGGGGAACCTATTAAATGGTTTTAAATGGTAGTAAACGCCTTCTTGCATTAAGTCCGCCCATAGTTCGTACCATAACGACATAAAGGGTGTAAACACCTCTTCAAAAAGCCGAAAGGCATTTGTTCTGCCTATTTTTGCGATCATTTTTTTTGTTCTATACCATAGCTGAGAACCTTCTAGTTACAGAGATATTGAGGGTCAAAGGTGCCACTCTTTTTTTAATACTTACAAGTTTTTTTTGTAAGATTTTAACACCTTTACGACCGCCGTACTATTCAATCCATCCATCATCACAATGTTTTAAGTGCGTTACATTGAGTTTTACCACAAAACATGATTTATAACCTCAAAAAAAATTTGTTTCCCAGAAATATTTTTTGCGTAAAGTTACTTAGTTTGATGTACAGAATTTTGTGATGAGGTAGCGTACACCCTGTATGAGGCCCCAATAAAAGGATGGACAAATTTTAACGCAACGTTCAGTACGTGTAACCGAAGACATCCAAGCAAAAAAAAACACTGAGAAAATTAAGTCATGGATGTGTTTATGCATTGCGTAACCAACATTTTTAGTGTATTAATTTCGTTAGCTGATTTATTTTTCTTGTAAGTATCTATTGCGGATTTCTTATATTTTTACCGTTGTACTTATTTTGGTGTTCTGAATGATTCCTGAAAGTTTGTCCATCTATTTTAATGGGACCATAGTGACAGGTGGCCGGTGAATTACAAAAACTAAGGGCAGATCTATTGATTCAGATAAGCAAGCTAGAATGAAAGAAAAAGAACGAAAAAAAAGAAATAATAATATTTATTTGACGTCAGTTACTAAAGCACACACACAATAATATAAAATAGCTACAATTGCTTATATTTTTCCCTAGTATCGTGTATTTTAAAGTATGTAAATATATACTTCACTTTCTTATGAATAAGTACCTAAAATAAAAATGCCCGTAAAAATCTGAAATTAGTGTAACTAAAAAAAACTTTAAACTAGTACGTAGTTTAAAGTATTTTTTAGTTACTTAAAACTTAAACTGCACTACAGTAAACCACTATTAAAAGTTATGTGAACTTAACTAATTCTTTCCGTCGTATACCAAGCCTGGGGGACCGATCGTGTAGGCTTCCTCTCCAGTAAGTTTTTGTACAAATTTTGACTTGGCGTGTAACTGTATTTAAAACTGAATTGGTTGGAAAGAGGAAAAAATGCGTAAAGTGGATCGTTATTTTGTTAAACACTAAAGTTTCACCCGCGTAGTTCCCCTTTCAGTGGGAATAAGGAGATAAAATATAGCCTATGTTACTCAGGGTGAATGTAGCTAGCCAAAGGTGAAAGAATTTTTGAAATCGGCACAGTAGTTTTTGAGTTTATTTATTACAAACATACACACACACACACAAAAAAAAAAATCCTCTTTATATTATTAGTGTAGACTATTTATAAATCAAGGCCATACTTATTATATCTCAGAGTGTTTATTATGCGACACTTCAGTAGTTTAAAATATAAATTAATTATGAAATCCTTTTAATGTAGCAGTTTCTTGAATGTGCAGATTACATAAAGAAAAATAACACAGTACAGGTCCTTGTTTGCGATATTAGTCCATAATTATATCCAGATTTCCTGAACATAGCTGCCGTTATTGTTGATCAGTGGTATCGTAAGCTACAATTTTTTTTTTGAAAAATTAATAAAAAACCGACTCAAAAAAACACAAAAAAGTGAAAAATAACTTTAGCTTGAGAAGTCGATGTTTAATTGACCTTTGTTTAATTGATTTACTTAGTTATTTGTCACCGACTTCTGTAGCTAAAGTTATTTTTCATTTTTTGTGTTTTTTGGAGTCGGTTTTATTTTTTGCAAAAAAGTTTTTATTTTTCACTTTTTAGTGGGTCACTTGCGCTTACCCCTCCACAGCGTAGCGGCGTGATGTTATGTTATAAACTGGTGTAAACAATAGTAAGACATGCGATTTCAGCAATCCCAGTATATTTGCTATCATTTATTAAGAAGTTCCGTTGCCTATCTTCGAAGTTCTTCATCAGATCTTCACCAAATTGGTTCAGTTTAGGAAAGTACTCTTTCAAAAACTATCCAAATCACATCAAGTATGCCTATAAAATTTGAAGAGTTCTCTCAAATTCTCCAGGATCCCATCATCAGATCCCGACTTGATGATTATGGGACCACTTAAGTATACCCTTTCAAACAAAAAAATAATAATTCAAATCGCTCCAGCCATCTTCGAGTAATCGGGGAACATCCAATAAAAAAAAAAAGGTTCCGTCGAATTGAGAACCTCCTCCTTTTTGAAGTCGGTTAAAAAACAACAAAGTAAAATTCAAGAAGAAAAAGAAAAGTTAAAATGTAATTAATGGCTTGACATAAAACCCGTGCAGCGGTAATGGCTACGTGACACAATAATAGAAGAGTTTCATCAATAGTACAGAGGTTACTATTGAGGAAACCAGGCCATTCATCCCACTTGATAACTGACTTGGCAGACACGTCTAAACAGACTGACAAAAATCATTACCTTAAATCCCTGTCATTTAAGTACATAATGCCAACATAAAAAAATCAGTAATTTTAAGAATCTTGAATCGCGTATCTTTTACATAATAAGATTCCACAATTACCGAACAAAATCCTGCTAGAGTTTATACACTGTTTTTCACGAGACTGAAAGCGTAATGTAAAAATACGTTCATTTGTTTCTGCGGGATGTGAGGCTTACGGAGTTATGAGTAAATGTTCCTCCTACCAATGTATGGAGTCCTGGTACTTTATGATCCAAGCTGATGGAAGTAATGTGTACCATATAATAAAGATCACAATAATGCAGGCGACAGCTGACTTACCCATTACTGTTATATAGTACCTGTAAAAGTCAATGGGATTCTTCGAGTTTTACAGCCGTCGAGATGAGAATTTTTCGTTTATTAGCTTCTGTAGGTATTAAGAAGTACTGTAAAGCTGTGCTAGAGGTCCTGATTTTGATTCCCAGGCAGGGCAAAGTGTTATAGGTTTTTTTCGTAGTTCGCAGCCACGGAGTATGGATTTGCGCCCCTATTCCTATTTTATATTCATAATGATTATTCCGACATTGACGTGTCTTCTGCTAGTATATTTAATTTGCATAAAAAACTGATACTGAATTGATTATTATGTATGGATTTAAATTTGTACCCTTCAACGCAAGACGTAGATGGACTCGCCATATTATATTTATTTGTAACATCCTTGTACAACCTATGTCTATAAATAAAGATTTCATTTTCATTCTATGGGACTTAGGTCAGCCTAAGGCTGAGGCTACACTAGGCAGCGATTTGCGATGCGACTGGAAGAGAGAAACGAGAAAAACATGGTATGGCTACATTACAAGCGAGATTCCGGCGTATTTTCCAATAACTTCGCTTCAATTTCGCTATGTTGGTGTAGCCGATGCCGTGATTACAGTAATGTTGTTCCGATCGCATAAGAAATCAAAGATCGCTAGTGATATTTGATGTACAGTGTAGCCATATACGTGAGCATTCATTTACACGTTTTAATCGCTCATGTGTCGCAGGTCGCGTCGCGGCCTAATTTAGTCTTAGCCTTAGACATAAGTGGCGAAATGGTGGTGTTCTATTAGGGACTGTTTAACCATTCAGGGGTTATAGACACAGCTGAGTATTTCATTCAATTAAAACAGTAACAGATACTTCTGTTCGTACCATCTCTAGTTACACAACTTCAATCCAGCGCTTCCCTGAACGATTCTCGTTTAAAATACGTCGAAGTCTTGCCACAAAGTCCATCGGTTCGCCTCAAACTCGTTTATTGAACGAGAAACACTAAAAAGTACAACAAATAAAAACTTTAACCTCAGTGAGTCTCGGTTTCATTTGCCATCCACGACAATCTGTCCCAAGACCCTGAGAAGTTTGTCAACGACTAACCGGTGTACAGTTGCGTTCAAAGTTTTACTTTTCGGCTTTAGAGCGGTTAGCAAGTATTAAAACGTCAGGATTGAAAGCACGTTCAACTGAGGAAATGAAAAGACAAGCGAAGTGCAATTAAGCATTAATGAGTAGATAAATGGGAGCTCGTTCAGTTAAATACTTTTTTCAGCGACTGTCCTTTTGTATGTTTCTTTAGTTTGAATGAAAATTGAACATTTTTGGAAACGGGTCATTGTAGTGTCAAGGAAATGAAAGGCTAATTTGAATCATCGAATAATTAGCAGGTATTTTTCCGTTGTTATTTTTTTGTTTTTTTTTTTCATTTATTTACCGTTTATTAAAAAAAATACTCTTTTTTAGGCAGAATAGGATCTTTATTGGGTTTTTCCATTAGGAATTTGTCAGTAGCAGTCACGGAGTCTGAATTTGTGCCCGGTTGATGTTAATAAGCTCGCCTTTATTACATGGGGCTTAAACATAACTGGTGAAATGTGGGTGTACTATACATACTTTTTGCCTAACCCCTCTGGGAATAAAGACGATGTTAAGTTATGTATTTTTCCGTTTTTCATATATTGATAGACTCCTGGAAGATTATGAAATATCACTGTAAAATATGCACTTTTAACAACGCTAGTTGACTCTCCAACGCGCCCACGCACTGGCCAACAGTCTGACAATGACTGACTGCCTCACCTTGTTTTTTTTATTTTTTATTTAGGTATGAACACTCGTAGTTGCAACTCGATAAGGTTGCTTAACTACTTAACCGAACTATCCTGTGGGTGGCCAGAAATTACTTTAAGGCCCCCAGCCAGGGCTTACAAACTAAAAATATTTACATTTAAATGACGATCACTAAGGGCACCCCCTGTGGGGTTCGGGCCTCGACTTAGTGCGTCATTATCGGGAGGACTGACTGCCCCACCACTCGGACCGGTACTTATAACCGAGCGACGTGCGCACCCGAGGCAACGTCATAATACTGTTATCGGTTTGTAGTGTGATATCTACATACACTACTTTGCACTCACTATTTTGCACTCGTTGTCAAAAGTTAATCAGGAATCTATAAACAAAATCTTAACAAACCATACACATAGTTTAACCAACAAACTGGCTTAGAGATAAAAGTACATGAAACAAGCAACAAGCCTTCATGGAAAAAAAATCATGAAACAAGATTTCAGCCCCTCAAAACCAGATACGGACAAAAAACCCGGTTTACTCAAAAACCGGAAACATCTTAATCCAGTCCACGACGAAGTCAATACCTGCCCTTACCACTTACTTAAGCAATTAAATAAAAATAAATGCGTAGCTGCCACAAGGTTACTGGCACAAAAACAACAATTCCACGTTTAAAAAGAGACGTAAGCACCATAAACACAAGCTAATCGTTTTACCGATACCGGCAAAGGTGGCTAAGAATGTGCCAAAACGGTTTTTCTGTAATAATATTTAGTCTGTGTGTACGATGCCGGGACCGGTTCCGGAAATGACACGAACGGAGCCGCCGGTGTAGCTTCGCCCTCACCATTTGTAATTAAGTTTTTGTCGGCGAAACCTACACTTTGTTTTGTGTACTTTAAATGGATGTTTTTTTGATGTTTTGATTACATAATATTTTCATTTCTTGGGGAAGTATTCGTGTTGTTTTTGCTAAAACTAAAATAGTCTAGTGATATCCAAGTGGTGTGTCCGTCGTACTGCCAAGTATAAGTCTCGAGTTTGAACCCAAGACACGCACTTCTGATGTTTCGAATTCATGTGTGTATTGTTCAATTATCACTTGCTTGTTCGAAGGAAAATTTCGTAAGGAAACCAGCATACCTGAGACTAAGAAACATTTCTAAACGGCATGTAAAGCCAAATCAGAGGCCCATGGGGAACTTAAAACTGTGACACTAACAGTGCAAGTACGTAGGATTCGATATACTCGTAACTCGATGAGATAAATTTGACAGTTATTCTCGATAAAATGAGTTTTTGACTCTATAAAAACTCATTTTATCGAGAATAACTGTCAAAATGTAATCGAGTCCTATCGAATCCTACGTACTTGCACTGCAGATTAGGCACTAGCCATATAATAAAGGAAGAAAAAAGAAGAAAACTAAAATAAAGGAACATCTATTATATTCAGATCGAAATTAATACTAGATACTGATTGGCGAACAGTATTCGTTACGTGGGGTGTAGGTGTTAATATTTTTTCTTTATATTTATTTATACTTCACACATTAATTTATTTGTATTGTTTATTCGTCTACACTTTATTTTTATTTTTATCCGTATCTGGCCTGACCGTGGCATCACCTTCACTTTGGGCCCTATCAGAATACCAGCGCTGTGACGTTTTTTTTAATGTTACAGCACCATGCTGAGATAGGAGCCTTTTGGCCTCGTACAGGACGAGTTTCATTCTTTTAATTTTTAAACAAATATTTTTTTTTTCTGTGTAATTTTTATAAGTACTGTTAATTTTGATGTGTTTGTCCTGTGTGGGCTAATAAATGCTTTTTCTTTCTTTCTATACTGTAGAAGATATATAGGCAGACAGTCCTTTGAAATTACACATCCAATTCATCAATTAAAATCTATAAGAAGGGTGTAAGAAACCTCTTAACGAAGCCACAAGGCACTTGTTCTCTCCGATCCGATATTGCGATCATTTTTAGTTCTTGGGAACCTTCTAGTTACGGAGATATTGGGGGTCAAAGTTCCAACTTTTTATTTTTAAATACAAGTTTTAATTTACTTTAAACAGCTCCACGACTAACGTACTCTTCAATCCTTCCTGATGGAAGGATTGAAGAGTACGTTTGAAGAGTACGTTTTTACACAATGTTTTGAGTGCGTTACATTGAGTTTTACCACAAAACATGATTTTTCACCCCAAAAAAAAGGTTTGACGTACAGAATGCTTGGCTAACGGCTTCGTGATGAGGTTGTTTACATACTGTATAGGACAAAGCACACCTAGGTACATTTATTCGATAGACTGTACATGTGAACAGAATAGCTACACGAGCGCACAGGGAAGCACATGGTACTTGAGTACCTAAGTAAAAGTGCCACTCATAGTTAGAACCGTTTTAAAACTTCCTGCGTCGATACGATCGAACAAACTGGGATTTACTGACTGCTGATGGAAAATGGAACGGAAAAAATACTGTTTTTAACTCGATCGGTATGACGCCGTCCCGTTTAGTTTTCTGACAAGCGAGTTTTTACTATGTTACCGTAACGCAGCCATTTTGAATTTTCGTCGCCATTTTGGATTTAGTCGCAGTTTTGTCACAATGACATGTGGTTTGTGATGGTGGACATAAAGTTAGGTTGAGAGACGAATTGGCGGCGGCGGCGACCTCTCGCGTCCGGCCCTGGTTCAATCCATGGTCCGGAGCGAGACGGAATGGGAAGCCGTCACCTCCTTCTGCGAAGCAGTCATGCTAGCGAAGGAGGTGGCGAATCGAGAGAGGGAGCGAGCCTCTCTTCCCAGCCGCCGCGGTAGACGCACAGGGCGTCGCGCGTCGGGGGCCACGTGGTGGCTACCGGCCACCGTAGATGCGGGCCTGTGGATGGTTAGCTATGGGCTAGCTAGCCATCCGTCCGTCTAATGACGATAGGCCGTGTCGACGGCGCGTTCGTATTCCACGTAAGCCTCAAAGAGATGTCAGCACAGTAAGGGCCGAAGCCTGCCGGGGTGGCGGGCCTGTTCGAAAGAGATACTGCGGCCCCAGAACATAAAGGACGAGGAAGGAACATGGATGGGTTTTAGTCAGTAAAAGTCTGACACTCCTTCCCGCTCCGCCCAGAGCCGGAGAAGTTATTTGATGATTTCCCAACCTAAAAAAGAAAAAGGTTGAGAGACGATTTTATTCAGTTTCACATAATTATACGAGAAAAGGTTGAATGGTTGAACTATTTTACTGTAACATAGATAAGTTTTGCGCACCTGTCGTTCGGATATTACAAACATTCATTGAAAGGTATTGTTGTGGCATTTGATCGCAACAGTTTGCGTAGTAATATGGGCTACTGTTAAAACGTATTGAGTGGGTACGGTCGAAAAATCTATTTGGTTTACAGTTTAACCCACAAATTACATTGTAAAGTGTAAACCAAATAGCTTGTTGACCGTACATATGATTCTAAACTCCCAATTATTATTTCGGTGGCTATCAAAAAGAAGTCACACAAAATACGCGGTTGAGTCAATCTACTGTATTCGTAGTAATAGTTTGCACCGTCGCCAGCACATCACGTGATTTTAAACCAATAATTGTTTAAAATCTTTTGGCATCCTTATTCTCCCAAGCGCACCTTGTAAGTTCCATTTTGATCAAAAAGATAACGGTCTGATTATCTAAAAACAGCTATTTATGTTCCCCAACAAAAATGTGTTTTAAACAGCTGTTTTTAGATAATCAGACCGTTATCTTTTCCGTGAACATGGGCCTAAGTATACGTAAACTTATGAATGTGTATCTCCATGTAGGATAGAAACGATTGTAAAAGTAGGTTTCTACAGCCATTAAATCCATATCCCAGTTCATTGTACGGAAATCCCAGTCGATATCAAAGGTACTAAATAATGTACGATATGTACTGTCTTATAACGATTAGTTATTTATAGTACCCAGCCAGTGGCCATGACCGCTCTAAAGTGTTCCAAAAACACGTGATTGTAACATGGAATAGGTGGACTTTTGATTTACCAAGTTTCCACTATTATTTATTTATGAGAACGCTATATTTTAAAATCGTTCTGCTACCTACTTCCTACTATAACACATATCTTATTTCTATTGTAAAAGTGTTGTTAATTGTATTGTTGCGAAAGTTTGGATGTATGTATGTATAGATGTTTGTTACTCTTCCATACAAAAACTACTGAAGGGATTTGAAACTTTGCACACAGATAGTTTTCAACATAGATTTGAACATAGGATACTTTTTATCCCAGTAGTAAGATCCTATGGGACAATTACGGGCGAAGCCGCTGACAGAAGCTGGTTCCAAATATATCGGATTCTGTTTGATTTCCAGTTTAGGCAAATTGTGCCACTGACTTCCGAAAAAAAAGTTTTTCTTTTTTGAAAGGCGGCTATAAAATATAATAGAAAGTTTTTATTTCAGACTGGAGTCCATAGAATATAATAGAATAGAATAAACATTGATTCATTAATGGACAGCACAACACAATAGAGCAGCACATAGATACATTATAAAAACAAACAGCTCAGCAGCAGCAGGGTTACTGACAATTTTATTTAGGGTTAGTAATATTTATAACCTTCTCCTTTTATAGAAGTAGGCTTAAAAGTTACATATCTTACGGTTTTCGTAACTTTCTGTATAAAACCCTATTGTATCACGTTCAGAACCTAAAAGAGTACACGACTTAACACAGGCCAAGCTTAAAACATATTTTATTTGATGATGAATGTTTCAATAGATCCGGGGGTCTACACGGGGTCTACGCGTGCGTCTTAGCAGTGATTACCTCGGGGAGGGCGGGCTCATGCATTCGTGATGGCGGCCAACTAACTCTAATGTGCTGCTATATAATTGTGGAGAAGACGGACTGAATATTATATCGAGGACTAGCTTCTGCCAGCGGCTTCGCCCGCGTGAAGTTTGAAATTATCCCACTGGATCTTATTACCGGGATAAAAAGTATCCTATGTGTTAATCCAGGTAATAAACTATCTGTGTGCTAAATTTGATCCAAATCCGTTCAGTAGTTTTTGCGTGAAAGAGTAACAAACATACATCCTCACAAACTTTCGCATTTATAATATTAGTAGGATAGGACTTGTTTGTAATTCTTGAAGGGTATTTTATGTTCCATCCACATTGGTTGGTTCGTTGGTTCTGATAAAGCTGGGTGGATTGCGGAGCCTTGTCTCAAACCATGGCCAACCTCCTGACATGCTCTTTGTGCAACTCCACCTGCACTCTAAGGGACCTGTCCGAAGCCACCACCAGCGCCGTTGACGTGGATGAGTTCTGGTCGAAACAAATTTAATAGAACAGCGATGGGAATCATCGACACGAAGAAGAAGAAGAAGATTGGTTTTTGGATACTTGAAACTGTTTTATCAGACTTTATAATGAAAGTTTAGTGCACTAAGACGTTTACTAGTTTCAATTTGTTTATTCAACCGACTGCCAAAAAGAGGAGGTTCTCAACTCGATTGTATTTTTTTAAATGGGTTCACCAACAGTACTCACGGCGACACAACGAGCTATACATATCCAGTATAACCTCACCTCACTTTGTATGAGCTTTCCGTACAATGAGAGATAAGCTTAATTTTGTTTTGTAAAGCTTGATTGGTTGTCATACGTACATACATTTGTGCACAAAGATGTATAGGTTAAGGTTCTTATGTAGGTATTATATACAGGTGAACACAACATTCTCTTAAGTAGGTTTAAGAATATCTAGTAAAGTTTTATAAAAAGTGAAATACAATTTGAAAACTAAACATTTAAGACCAACACACAACCCAAAAGAACTAATAAAACTAAAAGTCATAGTGGGTTTCCATTGTATTACTTGGAATGTAAAGTTATCACAATTACAATTGATTGTGGTAACAACAGTTATCACATTTACAATTTTTACAATCCGTACATTCGCATTAACATTAAAATATGTAGTTTAAAGCCTCCTGTAACGAAATACCTCCCCCCGATTTTAAACTTCTCCCCGTAGATAAATCCTGTCTACGTCTGTAATAGTCACTTAGGAGCTGAGCTGAGCTGAGCACCGGTGCTCAGGCACTAAGGAAAAGAGAAATTAACATTTTTCCTGTTAAGAGCCCTCTTACAGTCCACTAGCGCCGCCAATCGAAAAAATGTCATAAGTGCATTCAAAACATAAACGGCCGTTTATGTTTTGAATGCACGATTTAGCTAAACAGCTATATTTCAAGTGTTGATAAGGTGTTATAAAATTACGTTATTGCCTTTTCTACAGTAATAATAGACCACATTTTGTATTTTTGATTCTATTTACGAGTTATGACATTTTTTCGATTGGCGGCGCTAGTGGACTGTAAGAGGGCTCTTAAGGGTTAGAGTAGGGCAAAATTGCCAGTGGTGATTTGAGTGAGAGTTTCTTCTCATGGGGAGGTTGTCGAATAAAGTCAAACTCGAAGCATTTAAAACGTTTACTAACTTTTGAATGTGAAAAAGTGGGTAAGTCAGCCAAAATTTAAAACTATGTGGGTTGATCTACAAAAAAAATTCATGGTGGGCTATTACATTTGATGACTGCCGATAAGTGAAAACGCTGCGAAGCGTTAGGTTACGGTCACGCGAGTTCCATGATCTTTGAAATGACATCTCTCTATGGACACAAAGCTTACGACTACTGGTTTAAATCAGGATATTAAAAACTCATAAGGTTGTCACCTACAATCAGATCGATATACGAATTGTTTAGTAGATTGATACTCTACCCTAATAAAATTGACTGTGATAAAGCCTTACAAAGAATGAGATTTTTACGAGCAATTGATTAACAATCAAGTAACCGAAGACATTTTCCTGACCTATCATTGAAAACTTCAGACCTATTGTCTTTTCGTTTCACGGCTGGATTTTCTAGTTCTTGGACAGTCTTTACAGGTAGTCAGTGGCAACAAAAAGTCTAACAACCAGTCTTACTAAGTGATATCGTATTTTACCCAGTACTACAGTTAGTACTGGGTAAAATACGATACCACTCATTCACTCAGGGTTGTGTAGGCAGATAGGCAGTCGCTCCATGTAAAATACTTGTTTTTTTTTTTTTTTTTTTTTTTTTTTTTTTTTTTTTTTTTTTTGGATATGGCATCTCGCAGTTCAGTCTGAGAAGACTGGCTTCTGCTTAACCGGGCAATGTCCTGTGGATGCCTTGATTCTAAGGCCTCCAGCCAGGGCGAAAATAACTAAAAACTAAGCGACAGCGCTCTAAGGGCACCCCCTGTGGGGTACGAACCTCGGCTTAGGGCGTCGCTGGGGGCAGCAAAGGGACAGGCTGGATCTGATTGTCCTTATTTAGGGACTGATTTAATACTACAGGCTCAGCGTCGCGGGCTGGCTCGAGCAAGGGTCGGGGAGGGATTGATCGGGGATTTCGCGCCGGACCTCTACGGCGAGGTCGGTAGGTTTTCGGTCTGTATTTGTATGCTCTGCGTACCGTACTGGTATCTTTCCTACTCTCTTGCAAGATAGTGATCGGATCGTCGGGGGCGACTAGGGTGTGACGCGGACGTTGGACGGAGCTAATACGCGATGGGTCGTACCGGGCGGCCGATGCGATTAGGGGATTCCTATGCTTAATAGCAGAGTCGAAGTAACGCTTGGAAAGGCGTTTCATGAACTGCTTAACGGTGGGGATTCTGAGGTCTACGTGAAGACTATCGTTACGGACGTAAGGGGGGGCACCGGTGATCTTACGGAGATATCGGTTCTGCAAGGTCTGCATCGTGTGGATATGACGCGGGTGGGCATGCGCGAATACTATGCAAGCATAGGTCATGATGGGGCGGATGACTGCGGTGAAAAGACGCAATTTGCACTTGAGTGACAATTTGCTCTTCCTAGTGATCATGAAGTGGAGCCGGCCCATAGCAAAGGCAGCCCGGTCGCGAGCTGCTTTGATGTGGGCCTTGAACGACAGATGGTCGTCCAGAATAACTCCGAGATACCTGGCTTGCCTTTCCCAAGGGATAGGCTTACCGAACATAGTGATGGGGGGACCTGGCGAACGCTTAAGGCGTGCCTTATAGTATAAAACTGCCTGGCTTTTTTCGGGATTAACTTCTATTCTCCACTTACGGAACCAAGCGCCGAGCGAGTCGGCAGCTTTCTGGAGAATGCGGCGGATGTTATCCGGAGAACGGCCGGTGTAATAAATCGCGGTGTCGTCAGCGAAAAGTGCTGTTTGAACCTTCTGGTTCCTCGGAATGTCGCTGGTGTACAGCGTGAACGCGAGGGGAGAGATAACGGAGCCCTGAGGGACTCCGGCGCGAATCGGATGAGGAGAAGATAACGTCTTACCCACACGGTAGCGGAAGGTACGGTTTGACAAAAAGTCTCGTAAGATGAGCACGAGACGGTCGGGCACACCGAGCTGATAAAGCTTGTATATCAGCCCGTTGTGCCAGACCTTGTCAAAGGCTTTCGCGATATCGAAGTACATCACCCCCGTCATCGCTCCGCGCTGGAAACCAGCGCTCACGTGTTCGACGATGCGGTGGACTTGATGTATGCAAGAATGTTCGGTCCTGAAGCCGAACTGTTCTTTCGGGATGAGGCCCTTTGTCTCGGCAAAATCTCTGAGACGCTTGTATATAAGCCTTTCATAGATCTTGCCGAGAGCACTCAGGAGACTGATCGGCCTGTAGCTGGAGGGCTGGGCTTTCGGTTTCCCAGGTTTGGGAATACCTATAACAGTGGCCTCTTTCCACGTTTGGGGGAAAATATTATTGCTCAGGGCGCCATTGAAGATGGCAGCCAAAAGGACTATGAGCCTAGCGGGGAGGGCTTTAAAAACTCTATTCGTGAAACCGTCGGCGCCTGGGGCTTTCCGAGGCTTCAGCTTATCTATAATATCCTTGACCTCTTCCGGGGTGATGGCGGGGAGGGGGTCATCGGGATCTTCAAAAGGGGGAAGCGATGCTCTACGTTCAACTTCTGCATCCACCTCATCAAGGTGCTGCTTGTCTACTGGTAGAGTGCTTGGCGAACATTGAGATTCCAAGCTGTCGGCTAGGCATTCTGCTTTTTCAGAGTCGTCAAAAGCGACGCTCTTGTCGGGACGTATGAGGGGTGGAGAAGAGACCTCTTCCGAGGTGCGCAACTTCCTTTGAAGCTGCCAGAAGGCTTGATGAGTGGGCTCGAGTTCGCTAAGCGTCTTGTCCCATTGACTCGAGCGAAACTCACTAGTGCGTTTCTTTACAGCACGCTGTAAGGAACGCATGTGAGCCTTGTTCGCATCGCAGGGCCAAGAGCTGTAGGCACGTATGGCCGCGTTCTTCTCGGTTATCAGTTCACGTATATCGTCGGGAAGTATCCAGCGGCGATCACTCACCGCCGGTACTTCACGAGAACAATCCTTCAGTACGGATTGTACGTGTTCTGTAAACGAGTCGATTGCAGCCTCGGTGTCTGCGACTGAGACGATATGGTCGGGAATACCATCTAGAAGTGGTGACGTTTCGGATTTCAGCATATCGCTTACTTTCCTCCAGTCGGTAGTGAGAATAGTGGGAAGGGGCTGGCTGGGGTCAATGATACCCGAGCGAGGAATTAAGTGCATGAGCACTGGACGGTGATCGGAGTGGAGCTCGTGTAACGTCTCAATCATGTGTAACCGAAGGTTCACATTCTTGAGCAGCGCTATATCGAGAACGTCGGGAAGATGACTGACAGTGTCAGGATAGTGCGTGTGCTCCATAGGAGCGACCGCGTCGAAACTAAGAGATTGGCCTAGATCGTAGAGGACTTTCCCTCTCGGGTTCGTCGTTCTACTGTTCCAGGCCGGGTGTTTGGCGTTGAGATCGCCCGCGATGATCACGGAGTCACTCAAGCCGAAAAGAAGGGTGAGATCGCTAACCAGGAGGTTGTGATCTTCCCAAGTATTAGTGGGGGCCAAATAAGCAGAAACTAAATGTACCGGTTGATGACCGGTCATAGCAAGCCGACAGATTGAAACCTCAAGTAAGGACTTTAAAGGAGGGGGATCGATGGGAATACAATGCAATTCTTTGCGAAAGTAAATAAGGGTGCCGCCCTTGTGACAACGTAGCCTATCATTGCGAACTATGCGGTAGTTGGCAATCTTGGGGTCGCGGTGGCTGGGTTTGAGGAACGTCTCCTGGATGAGGAGAACGTCAACGTTATGGTCACGGAGGAAGGCGGCGATCTCGTCGCGCTGTCCTCTCATGCCATTGGCGTTAAAATAACCTAATCTAAGGGACCGGGGTTGGGTGCAAGAGGGATTTGGTGTGATATCCATTAC
Source organism: Xestia c-nigrum (assembly GCA_916618015.1). Lineage (NCBI taxonomy): Eukaryota > Metazoa > Arthropoda > Insecta > Lepidoptera > Noctuidae > Xestia > Xestia c-nigrum. Next base: position 7,769,838 of record OU745259.1, on the reverse strand, counting down.
GGCGCGAAGTTGAGGTTACGAAGAGTGGCCTTGATGACTGGATAGGCATCAATGATGTCGACGACCTGCTGGAGGTCCGTTGCCGCTTTGAGCTCAGCGACCATGCGGTCGGCCTCAGCGGTGCAGAGAGGTTGGAACCTCATCAAGTAATTCAGATTGGAATTCTGAGAAGCAGGAGCGCGGGTAGGAGCAGCGGGAGCTTGGGTTTGTGGAGGGGCCTGAGGGGCCTGAGGTGCGGCCACAGGAGTGGGCGCTGGGACAGGGTTGTCCAAAAGACCGGGCATGGGGGGGTTGGGTTTACCCTTCGCGAGGGCAGGGAACGCTTGCTGATGGTTCAGCATGTTCCAAGGAGAAGGCCTCTGAGGGCTGAGACGCTCTGGGAGGACTGTTGACGGGACTTTGAAGGAAGAGGGAGCTTCCCTCTGCTGACGTTGGTTGGCGCGATTCGCCAACTTGCCAGCGGACTGTTTCGGGGCTTTGGGGCAGCCCCTGTAGTTTGCCGGGTGGCCAGACTGTCCGCATAGCACGCAGCTAGGCGGCTCTGTGCAGAGACTCCTGTCCTTGGGACGGGTGCAGTCTGCCGTGGCGTGGTCGCCGAGGCACTTTACACACCTATGCGGTGCGTAACAGTACTTTTGGCTGTGGCCATATAGTTGGCAGCGATGACACTGCCCTACTATCTTGAGTTTCTTAGGCCTCTCGATGATAATGCCCGATAACGAGCACACCGATCGGACCTTGAAGATAGGGTGGTGCCCTTCAACCGGGTCACATATTACGAGTACCATATCGTACTCGTCACCCCCTTGGGACCTTTTCTTGTGGAGGCGGTGGACCGCCGAAACAGGGATGCCCTGGGATGTCAGATCATCCAGGATGTCGGAGGAGGGAATCTCCTTGGGGATCCGCTTGATGACCACACGGGTCGGCTTCTCCTCAGGGAGGCTGTAAGTGTGGAAGGCGACGTTCCTTCCACGAAGAGCGTGTACCAAATTACGGAAATCCGTAGAAGTGGGGGTCTTTACTTTGATACCCTGAAGGGTAGAAGTGGCATTGGTGTATTGGATCTTGCGATCCACACACATTTTTGAGATCTCTGTCCATCTGGATTTCTCCTGGATGTATAGAGCGGGTGGCTTCAGCTGCTTCTTTGAAGAAGGAGCAGCTGAGGAGGGGGCTGGCTGTGAAGCAGCCGTGGGACTTGCAGGGCGGCTGACAGGAGCCGCACCTTGCGGTTGCGAAATAGCCATAGGGCTTGCCGGGCGACTGCCCTGGGAGGCAGCTTGAGGAGCGATGGGGGCTATCGGGGACGGGGAGGCTTGAGGAGCAAGGGGAGGCGCATTGAGGGCTGTAACAGCCTTCTTGGCCTTATTGGCCTTAGCTTTCCTTCCCTTCTTCCTCTTGCCCTTTTGCACCAGCTGAAAGTCCTCCGATTCAGAGGACGAGGAGGTGGTGTTGGGGGAGTCGGGGGAGCTCTCAGCGGCAGAGGGCGCGGACTCAACTATCTCCATATCGGAGGAGGAAGGCTGAGTGATCGGAGCGGGGGAGGGCGAACGCGACTGACTTTCCCTCTCGGGGGTACGAATGGCCTTGCGGAGGGCCCTATACCTATCTTTCTTAAAGGGAGTAAGGAGATCCGTATACTTCTCCTTAATGTACTCATTTTCGTCACTTAATAGCTGCGCTAATAGTTGGTCGAGTTGACTCTCTAGTACACCATTACGTGCTTTTGCCATCTTGGCATGGGGATCCTAACCCTATTTAACCTAATTATGGTAGCCTAACTAGAGCTAACTACCTAGTCCCGAGGAGACACGTAAAACGTGAGCTCCCCGGGCAGACAGTTCCCCGTTAAAAACGAACCCACCCTTGTGTTTTTCGTAGTGCTAGCTGGCAAGAAGAAAAACACAAACAAACTTGTCAGCGACACGACTGTCTGAGAATTGCCTGAAGGGCCTAATCTGAATTCCTATCTATCGATACCAGTACCTAGGTCCCCGGGTAGGTGCGCCCGGGGATGTGTGGCCTCTCCTGAACTTGTGCGAACAGTGAGGTGAGTACCTATGGTGTGCCCTAAGCTTGTAAACCTGTCGCCAGTCTTATTGTGCGACAGGGCCCTAGTCCCGCAAGGGGCTCTAGTGCGAAGGGGTAGACACTCCCAACCGACACTAGGTGTGTAGCTGTGAACGAAGTCGAAGACTAGGTTTGACGAGGGAAGCCCCCAAGGCCAAGGTCCTAGCTCCCGATGCCAATGGAATGCCTCGCCCTGAAGGGGTCCGGCGGGTAGGATTGGGTCACCACCCTCTTGACTTCGTTAACACCGTTAGGTTTCCCGTCAAGAACCACAAAACCGTGGCTTTTCCCTGAAGGGGCAACAAAACGCGGACGATTCGACGATAAAGGAAATATAGCCTCGAAGGAGGCTGTTTTTTTGCCACTGAGTAACACCGGTTAGAATGTGTACTAATACGAGTATCAGACACAAACTAACGATGTACTACGGGACGGTAGGCACTGGGCCTTGATGCTCGGCGAAGCGGCGAAGCTGCGACGAACAGGACGGGAGGCGCGGTGGGGCGCGGAGAATCGACGGAGCGGGGCGTAGCGCACGTCTGCACGCTGCGGCGGCCGAGCGTCGAATGTAAAATACTTGTATTCAGCTGCATCCAGATATACTGGAAGCCGACCCCATCATAGTTGTTTTTTTTTTTTTAGGTATGACCACTCACAGTTGCAACTCGATAAGGTTGCTTAACTACTTAACCGAACTATCCTGTGGGTGGCCAAAAATTACTTTAAGGCCCCCAGCCAGGGCTTACAAACTAAAAATATTTACATTTAAATGACGATCACTAAGGGCACCCCCTGTGGGGTTCGGGCCTCGACTTAGTGCGTCATTATCGGGAGGGATCATAGTTGGTAAAAGGCAGGCCTCCCGAAAAAGAAAGATGATTGAATCAAGTATTATAATTTAAAGATTATGATGATTGAATCAAGTAAACAAATACATTTTCACTGATCATTAATCATATTACACCTATTTTCTCTTATTCGTTTCCTAATAATTTATGCACCCTAATGAATTTATTACCATAAAAAAATAAAGCATTTAAAAAGCCCTTATAGCCTACTGGTCTGTAGAAGAGTTATTATCGGTCTCGATGTACCAATTTCATATTTATATGGCCTGCGACGGTGTAGGTAATCGGGTTTTCAATACATCATGTAGCCGCTTGATCGGCTATTAATAGCCAGTTATCCCCGGTGTTATTTTATCAGCAAACCGTTGATATATACCAATATAACGGTACCATATATAATAAAAAATGTAACGTTAAATTTTATTTTTTACCAAAATAACTTTTGAACTGTTTAAATGCTGCTTGGTTTTATTTAGGGACGTGGCATGACTTTTAAAAGGACAAGTGAAATTAGAAGTACAAGTTTTACTGTACCGTGTATAGTGGTTTTTGTGGTAACAATTAAATACCACATATCATGAAATGTTTCTAAACAAACAGGTTTTGATTTTAAGCTTGCACATAGAAATATTAAATTTCGTGGAGGAAGATCGTGGGATTCGACTATTCGTGGGACGGAATAAAATAATAAAACGAAACAAAATGTAAAAACAAAATCTTTTTACATTTTCAACCGACTTCCAAAAAGAGGAGGTTCTCAATTCGTCTGTATTTTTTTTATTTTTTTTTGTGTTTGTTATCTCAGAACTTTCGACTGGGTGAACCGATTTTGATGATTCTTTTTTTGTTTGAAAGTTGATGCTTCTCGTTTGGTCCCATTTTAATTTGCTGAAGATCTGATGCTGATCTTCCGAGATATACAATGGAACTCTTCAAAAATAGACGGCAAATCTGCAGTAATTGCTGCAATCGCTTGTAGGTTCATTGTTCATACTACATCATGACGTAACATCACGCCTGTATGCTCTGAGGGAGTACGCAGATATGTACAATACACCCAGATTTCGACAGTTAGATGTGTTAAGTTCCATTTAATGGGATCCTGGAGAAATAGAGGGAATTCCTTAAATTTTATAGGCACACCAGAAGCGGTTTGGGTAGTTTTAGGAAGAGTACGTTCTTGGAGTGATCCCATTTCAATTTGGTAAAGATCTGATGAAGAACTTCGGAAGATAGGCGACGGGATTTCCTCAATAAATTATAGCAAATGTACTGGGATCGCTGAAATGTCATGTTTCTCAATTGCTTACACCAGTTCATAACAAAAAATCACGCCGTTACGCTGTGAAAAGGTAAGCACATATGAACAACTAAAAAGTGAAAAATAAAATCTTTTTGCAAAAAATATAACCGACTTCACACAAAAAAGTGAAAAAATAACTTTAGCTTCAGAAGTCGGTGACAAAAAACTAAATCAATCAAACAAAGGTCTAAAGGTCCTAAAATCACTCAAAAACGTATCAAGGTCACTTCAGTATCGCGTGAGTCTCAAGATGACGTCACTAAATCATTATCTTCCCATAACCCGCTAAGTGGGTAAGCAGATACGGTGATTTAGATTGTTTACCCGCACGGCCTCGCGCGTAAACTTCCATATTTTCTTCAGTAAACGCCTACGTGCTAACAAATGTATGATGCTAGGGATGTAAGTTTATTTTCTTTTTGTTTCGGTATTATTTATATCTACTGTAGCTTCTTGTCTCCTGGTAGTCGGGCCTCATTTTTTGCACAGATTAGTAATATTTTTGGGTTTTAGTTTGGATTACATTTATTTTGATTGTGTTCTATCGTACTTTTAAGAAAATTGCTGGCTTTTATATTCAGTGCTGTCTGTTTATTTATCTGTATCATCACACAGCTGGGAAAAGACCAGCTGATGATTCATCCATCTCTTGCGATCCAGGGTTATTGTGGTCGTTTACTTCTTTTCAATAATGCGGACCTTTCTTATCTTCTTTTTGCCATTTCGTCTAACAGCGTTCTACTGCAATTAATAAAGATTATGGCCAGTCATAATGAGATCCTAATTACCCGTCCACATTATACACAGGCACAACTTAGTGAATTCTTTGGCCTGGCTCAACGGCGAGGCCTCGATGACAAACTATGTAGGATCGATAGAGGAATGGGTTCGGGGGCTGTCTAATTACTGTTTGGGATAATTTCGTTGTTTTTATTGCCCTTTATTGGAATAGTGGTTTATCTAGACTTTTAAGAAGTTTTAGAAATTATTTTTTCTCTATAAATTGTTGCCTACGGAAGGAGGTGAAGAATGTTTTAATATTTAAGTAAAGTAAATTATTATAATAAGTTGCGTCCAATATTGTTTTCATGTAAAGTAGGTGTTTTTAGTAGACCTAAATCTCAGTTGATCAATGCTAGATTGACGGACTGATAAAAACACTTGGCCTTTAACTAACCCAATAGCTCAGCAAGTGCACATTTATCCACAAAACTTTTGGCAGGGCAGCACAAACAAAAACATGAAAGGTAAAATATTTTCCGAAAAGGAATAACTGAATACTAAAACTAGCTCTATTCAATACTGGCCACAGAAGTAGGGAACTGTACCGAACAGCATCGAGCCAACTAGATCAAGGGCACTCCGCGAGACGAACCTATTTTGGCACAAAACGTACAGTTATGGACAGAACAGATTACAAAGTAAAAGGTAATAGAAAAGAAAGATTTAAGATAGAAAGACTCCAACGATTTCGGCTACCGGCAAGCAGAAGGTTAAAAGTTAAAATGGCCGACATGCGCAGTACAACCCTAGCTCATTAACTCGACTCGTTAGGCGCAGCCCTATATTTTATAAGTACTTAGGTACTAGTGAGGTTTATGAGTGTATACCGACATAGGTATATGTAGGCTTACAGTAAATATAGGAGCTTTTTATAGCACATTTTAAATGCAAGGTTTTTACGAAAGCAGGCTGCGGTAGTATTAATGTGTCTTCTTGAAGCATTTTGTTTAAAAGCTATGCACTGAAGTCTGAATAATGGTGTTAACTGCGTCTGAGAAAAATGCTTTTAAATACATTTTTAGTTTACTTATTGATGTGTTTAGTTTTGTGATCATATATGTATATACAAGGTAGAATTTTCCAATGCCAACTGGAGGGAAAGTACTCTTCATACTGGAGATAGCAAAATTACTCAAAGGAGACATTCCTTTATTTTAAAAAAGAATCGAATCTACATTCGCAGTTTTTCGAAAATTATTTTGCTACACTCTGACGTTCGACAGAACAACATTTTGTACCTTTTTGATATCAATCGATGGGGTCAATCAAATAGATTAAAATCTCTCTATCAAACATGATAAATTAAATGAATGGAAAACCATGAACAAAAGTGCTATATCTTGTTGAATTTATGCCATTGAAATTTATAACTGTTCCTTCTATTTCATGGTTTTCCTGTGTCGAAACAGACCGACAGACGCGGCGGAGGGTTTTGTTTTATAATACGAGTATGTAGTAATAGTGATTATAGTTGTCTGTCAGCCGCATCGCACCCTTTTTTTTTTTTTTTAGGATGGGAAATCATCAAATGACTTCTCCCACTCTGGGCGGAGTGGGAGGGAGTGTCAGACTCTTACTGACTTAAACCCACCCATGTTCCTTCCTCGCCCTTTATGTTCCGGGGCCGCGGTATCTCTTTCAAACAGGCCCGCAACCCCGGCAGGCTTCGGCCTTGCAATGTGAAATTATTTCAGAGGCACACATATAATCTGCAGATAAAAATATGTCCTATCAAAGTCTATTCGACTATCAAACATTAAACTCTGTTTAGCTTAAACTACGTTGACTGCCTCGTTGGTCTAGTGGTCTCAAGTACGACTACTAAGCTTGAGGTCCTGGCTTCGATGCCCCGGTCGGTGAAAGTGTTAGAATTTCTCATTAGCAGCTACGGCGTCTAGGTGTGTCCGGTTGATGGCTATAGGCTCGCCCTCTATTATATCGGAGACTTCCCGTTGACCCCACAAGTGGGACGAACCAGTGGGGTCAGCGGGAATACACCATACTTTCACATTCAAAATAGGGATGACGACTGGCAAAAAAAAAATGTTTAGTCCGTCAGTTAGATTGTTAAAAAATATTGGATACAGTACAACGGGGCTATTTGAGTTTTTGAGGGCTATTTGGTACCATAGAAACCAAAATATTATTGGGTTTTATCATCAGGAATTTTTCAGTAACAACCAATCAAAGTGTTGCGAGAATTTGTAAAAAACTTCTACCACGCACCAGCCGACAATTATTGATATTTTTGTTCGATTTCTGGACCTTCCCAAATAACCCCCAAAACCCAAATAATGTTTTATCAAATTACGAAGTATCAAAGATGGTGGTGGGGGCTTCTGACGTCATGTGACGAGTTTTCGACGGCCTGCATCGTCTTCAATTTTTGTTTACGTGAAAAAGGAAAAAAAACATGTGTTTAATATTTTTTGGAAGCCGATCTGACAGACTTATTAGTTTTTTTGTCGGCTACCGGCGAAGTCTGATTAGTATCATTTACTACCTTTACTTTGCCACAGAACAGATAATAGTACTAGCGACTTTGCTACCGCTAAAGCGTAGTAAACAAAGTCAGCACATAACCTAAAAACTGTACCTACTAAACAAGATTGATCTCAGCAACTATAAAAACTCCTTTGTGCTAATTATCTAAAGGACAGATTCTCTTGCAGAACCTCATGTGACGTCACGATGTCGTCAGCCTTTGTTTTGCAGTAGGTATAATCTGTGGGTGTTTTATCCTCTTTCCATATTTATTAAGAAAGTTTGTCGTATTTTATCGGATACTTATTATATGAGACCTCTAACACTGTACTAATAAAGAACTAGCTACTTTATCTGATTGTGTTTTGTGTGAGTTTTAGAAAAACATGTAATCTGTGTAATGTAATTTCCTTACATGGGTTTTCTCTTAGGTGATTTAGGTAAGAACTACATGACACTGTAATAATAGTACATTGTTACCCTAGGGGTGTAAGTAACTTATTTAGTCCCGGGACGGGATTTGGCGCCCAAGCGTAGAGCGGGCGCTAATAGTGCGAGGGACTAAATAAGTCTTTAACCCGAGGTAAACACTGTACTTTTCATCACGAATGCAAGGAATATTAAAATGAAAACACGAAACAACTCGAAAAAAAATTAAGATCAGATTGCCGCTTTCCCGCCTTTTTTTTTTTCTGGGGCTATTCAGCCTTTATTTTTCACTTTCGTTACTGAATTTTTTTTATATATAAATTTTTAATAATATTTTGGATTATTTTTTTTGTTATTTTAAAGAAATATTTGGAACCAAATGCAAATGCAAACAACTGTCAATGCATGAAAATGATTCTCCCTAGGGCTGAAAAATATTACTTTCAACCCGCTCCTCAGGCAACTTCAGACCTACTTTCCAAGTATGAGTAATGAAAAACAAGTTAAATTAAATTATAAATTTAAATAACCCCCGCCACATAGGGTCATATGTTTTTTTTTTTTTTTTTTTTTTTATTAGCCTGTACTGTCCCACTGCTGGGCAAAGGCCTCCCCCAATTCCTTCCATGTGCTTTTTTCCTGTGCCGCCTCGGACCAACCCTCGTGATGCGCGTCCAAATCGTCTCGCCACCTTTTCCTGGGTCGGCCTCGGCGGCGCTGTCCGTCTTCCGGCAACCATCGTGTGGAGACCTTTGCCCAGCGGTCATCGCGCATGCGACTGACGTGACCCGCCCAATCCCATTTTAGCCTAGCAGCCTTCATGCCAACGTCCACTATGCCCGTTTTGGAACGCAGCGTGGTGTTTCATGGGTTGGGTCATATGTTTAAGGTATTTTTTTTGGAACGTTGTTTTTTAGCGTGGCTTACGAGTAGTGTGATTTAGTAGAAACTGTCAAGTAACGAAATGCCGTATGCTGTGTGTGTGTAGAAGAATAATATTCCTTAATCCCTTTCAATATAGTGCACAATATAATCCTAATCAAGCCCTTTTATTTGATTATAAAGTGCTCCGTCATTTTGTGGTGGCGGCCATCTTTGACAGATTTCTTTCAAACATAGAAAAGAACAGTCCCGACTAATTCACCTTTCATTAAAAAAAAACGAAATCGGTTCATCCGTTCAGGCGCCACGATGCCACAGTCAGACACACAAACACACACACAGACACGTCAAACTTATAACACCCCGTTGTTTTTGCAACGGGGATTGAAAATCAGCCAGGATTAGTTGCACTGACTGCCCAGATCAGCGTCTCGTGGTAGGAAGGTAGCCTCACTGTCATCACCATTATCTTGGCCTCATCCCAATTCATTTGAGGTAGGGGCAGCACGTCTACTTCCATACTTCTCAATTACTCGTCATTTCATCAGCCACTTGTCCATCCATCGTTTCTTTTCTCTTCCTCTACTCATAGAATGGATGGATACAGCCACAGTGGAAAGTAGACTCAATAATAGGTAAATTGTTATAATGGTTAATATTTTACCATCTTCATCCGCTTGCTCATTGACATCATGTTTTCTTCTTCCATACTTGCTTATTAATTTGTCATCATTTTTTGGTACTTTAAGAACACCAGTACTGTGATATGGTGCTGTTATCATGCTTTGATAGCTCCCCTTTTAGCCTCGTATAGAACCAGATTAGTTTAAAAATGTCTTTTTTTGCGCACACACAGCACCATATTTCTAATCGTTTTGAACACACAGCACCATCTTTCTAGTCTAGTTACTTTCCATTCGTAGATTTGGATTTTTCCATTAGTTGATTGAGAAGAACTCGTTACGTGGCTCCCTATAAACTAACTAGGTGAATAAATGATTATAATAAACTTAAATAATGATCAAAGTAAATGATAACATCATCCTGGTAGTATAAACTTTGAAGTTTACCGGCGAACAAGAACAAAGGATCAAGCAATCGGTTCAACCAGCTTATTTGACTTGGAACTAACTTAGTCCATGTTCCCGTGGTTTCGTTATTAGTGGGGTGTTTAGACGATTTTAGTGGAAACAACTGGCAAAGTCATCTGTTTGTTAGTGGCAGAGACAGTTTGGGATAACAGAGTATAAAGGAGATATAGAGTAGCGTAGTCTGAATCACGGAATCGCTAATCAAAGAGTTATTTTTAAGTGAAAACTTCTTTGGGCGCGTTTAGTACTTTCTAGTTGAACAAAAATCATGAAACTCGCGTGATTGTCAACTAACGCTGCGTAGCCAATCCTTGTTTGCGAGTTTTCACTACTTTGGCAGTGTCCAAAAACTGGATCTGGGACTTTTGCGCGAAAGACACTTGCGCGGACCCATTTGCGCGAAAAGACAAATTCGCGAATGGACTTTTGCGCGATTGGACATTTCCGCGAACAGACATTTACTGCATAATAGGGCTTCAGTGATCGTATTCAAAGACTACTCAAGTGCTCAGCAGAGGGGTCGAGACTTTATTATTATTATTATTATCCATTTATTTCAGACATAATCCATAATAAAATGTGTTAGTAACAGTTTTCTTAAGATCTATGTTAGTAAGACCATAATCTATTAAACATCACAATCCATATAACATATCCATATCCATTTAACTTGCTCTTCACCAGTTTTTCTTTATTAATATCTTTTAGTTTTACAACTTCAAAATATGTAGAGGCTAATCATCATTTTGATGAAAGCATATTCCTCTATCACTCACACATAATACGGCCGATAGCTCGTCTTATTAATACGTAAAGTAACGTCTTCAGCTCCAGTGATTAATGAGCCATATTGTCATCAGGTTTGAGTGATTCGCTCCATGTCTTCGCTTTTGTTTCCCGGAGTTTCTGCGTTTGGGAGCTATGGTAGGAGACATTTGTCATTTTGTATTTGATTTATTGTTTCCATGCGACTATTTCTGATGTTTCGTGTGTTATTATCACGGCCATGTATGTTTGTAGGTTATTTTAAGCTCGTAAAATGATCGAAGTGATGGAAGATAACTAGATAGGTTCAAAATCTATGAATTGGTGAATGGAAACTTGTGGGAACTTCTTTAAACACTTGTCAAACACTAACTTTTACTTTGTTGCGTAAAAGTTGGTTACGTATTGGCTCATTTTTTTGTTCGACACCATACCTGGGAACCTTCTAGTTACGGAGATATAAGGGGTCAAACCTACAACTTTTTGACAAGTTTTTTTTTTAATTACAGGTTTTTTTTTGTAACATTTTGACTTTTAACACCTCCAAGACCCCCGTACTATTCAATCCATCCATCAGCACAATATTTTAAGTGCGTTACATTGAGTTCTACCACAAAACATGATTTATAACCTCAGAAAAAAAAAGTTGTTTCCCAGCAATAATTTTTGCGTAAAGTTACTTAGTTTGATGTACAGAATGCTTGGTTAACGGCTTTGTGATCAGGTGGTTTACACCTTGTATCTGTGAATTATATTATTTATGAATGCAGATACTTGCTGCATTAATTACAGTTAGTATCAAAGCAAGCCAACCACATAACATAAACTAAATAACTGCGGGCAATAAATAATTAATTACCTATTGCATAAAGTTATTTATTTATCCGTTACGTAAACATATCACCTCCCGCGTGGGGCTTGATTTATGATCCCGTGATCGTAATAGCGGGATAAAAATTATCCTTCATTAACATAGTAGGATACTTTTAATTCCGGTGATAAATTGAATGTGTGCCAAAATTCAAACAAATCCATTCAGTAGTTTTTGCTTGAAACACACAACACAAACTGTCGCATTATATTATTAAATTATATCTACACTAATATTATTAAGCAGAAGAGTTTGTTTGTTTGTTTGGTTGAACGCGCTTATCTCAGGAACTACTGGGTCGAATTGAATAATTATTTTTGCGTTGGATAGTCCATTTATTGAGGAAGGCTAGGATAGGCTGTATAACATCACGCTATGACCAATAGGAGCGGAGCAGCAATAAGAAATGTTGCAAGCGGGAAATTCACGCGAATGAAGTCGCGAGGTTTTTTATATAGTAAGACTTAAGACTTTTGGGCCCGCGTGGTAGATTATAGCCCATTCCCTCTCATTGAGAGGAGGCCGTGTCCCAGCAGTGGGAACATTATAGGCTGATGATGATGATGATGAAGACTTAAGATAAGATAGAATCACCAACCTACTCATTTGAATCCAATCAGCTTAACTGAAACAGTCATTATTTATTTACCTATAATTGGCTTTTCCGGAAAAATCGTCTTCCATAAATAGGATGCCAGTAATAACATCAGTTTCCTGGAACTAGTTGATCTTTGGGAGAGCAGAAATGTTGCTGGAAAGCAGCTTATTATCATGCCCGACTTACAACAGCGGACTGAAAGGAGAATTTTTATATTATGATGTCTTCTTAGAAACTGAACAACGCACTCTGCATTTCTGCAAAGCGGTTTCGTGATGTTTGTATATGCTTCTTTTGTTTCGAACACCTATCGTCCTACTGCTGGAACAGCTCTTTGCCGTAGTTTTCCATGAATAAATAAATTCTGAAAGGTCTGATAGAACAGTACTATATTTAAGTGCTTTATCAAAGTACAAATGAGCTTTTAGTGGTAGAGTTTCACATCATACATTCCTTGGACTTCACACTAGGACTCCACATGCCGTATCGTGGGGTCCAGTCTTTTTTATTTATTTCCTGCACTTCTGCGTCTCTGCCCGATCGCTTTTTCTTCCCCTGCCACGCTTACATATCCCTATCTCATTTTCTTTCATAGTATTTCTCACATAATCGATCTTTTCATTGATTTCTTTCTCTCTCTCTATCGAACGATATTAAATTATAATATCTATACTAACATTATATAGCAGAAGAGTTTGTTTGTTTGTTGGTTTGTTTGGTTGAACGCGCTAATCTCAGGAACTAAGGAGTCGAATTGAAAAAATCTTTTTGCATTGGATAGTCCATTTATTGAGGAAGGCTATAGGCTATATAACATGCGTATAACACGCTATGACCATTAGGAGCGGGGCAGGAATGAAAAAAGGTTGCAAAAACGGGGTTTTTTTTTTTCCTTTCGTTCTTCTCTCTTATGTGACGCAGACGAAGTTGCGCGGGTCAGCTAGTTAAATTATATAATTTCTTGTCTTCTACTTCCAATAGTAGTAAAGTCTAACAACCAGCCTTACCAAGAGATATCATGTTATCCAGCACTAACTGGGCAGCAGAGGTCAGATAGGCAGTCGCTTCATGTAAAATACTGGTGTTCAGCTGCATCCGGGTACACTGGAATCCGACTCCAAGAAATTTGGAAAAAGGCTTCCAAATAATGGCTAGATATGTTATTAACTAGTATAAATCCAAACTACACACCAGTTATGAGGGAATTAGTTTAGGGATAAGCATTCACCACTACTCCAAGACCCTCTGGGTACTGGAGCGTCACAATTACATTGTGTCTCCGGTTTCACCTAACGACGTTTGAGGACGTAACTAATTTAAGATATTCCTGTATCCTAATTGTGATCCTAACTGTCTAAACAGCTAGTTGAATTTCAGCGTTTATGTAACACTAAAGCTATAATCATTGGAGAAGTTGAAGCTTTTATTTCAATTGGAAAGAGCCATCTTGGATAGTTAAAAAATTAAGTTTCCTCGATTCGAAGTGTAAAGAATCTTAATGAAATGAGTGAGTATTTCCACGACTAAAAAGGGTTATGGGTATGAATGGTGACGGATGGAGAGGAAGAGGAAGGTTAAAGAAAAGATGGATGGATTGTGCGAGGAATAATATTAAGGAAAGAATGATGCCGTAACGTCTGAAAGGGTAGAAGAATACGTTTTGCGCCGACCTCAAGTGGAATGGGATAAGGGCTAGAAGATGATGATTTCCACGATGGATATTGTAAGAAACAAAAGAATTTGTTCAGTTCAACTTTCAATTTGCAAGACCTAAACTTAAATTACGTCAGAATAAACTGAACATCGTGAAAAATGGCGAAGGAAGACATCGTGAGGAAACCAGTTTGTCCTAGATCCAAAAATTCGGAGATATGTGACATCTACCAACACGCACTGGGTCCGCGTGGTGGATTATAATTATAACCCATTCCCTCTCATAGAGAGGAGACCGCGTCCCAGCATTGGGAATATTATAGGCTAATGATGATGATGATGAATAAACCCAACATTTCCTAGTGCTAAAAAGCATAGACCTTACAACAATTGTATTTAATTTCAATAGCGCTTCAATTAGTTTGTTCTTTCAAACAGTCTGATCCTTAACTGAACCATGAAAATGAAAGACTAATAACGTTAATTAAGTACAAACACTTTCCATTGTTACGCAAATTCTTTCTTTCATTCAGTTTCTTTAAAAGATTTATTCAAATTCATCGGCGACGAAGAGGGCGATTAAGAAATCCAACCACGATCTAGCCAACTTTTGATTTGAAAAAGGAAAAAATAACGAAAGAGTCTTTATGCAGTATTGTTGAGAAAAACGGCCTTGTTCACGGATTTTTATTTTTCTTTATTTTAAATCTGGCCTGTGATTTTAGTTGCTGAAAAAGGTCTTACTTTTGTAGGAGGAAAATATTCTTTATTTTTAACGTGAGATCTTCTATTGTTTTTTTTTTGCCTAATATAATACAGGGTTTGAGTCTCGATGGTTTAAACAGACCACAGAGTTTGAGTGCATTACATTGAGTTCTACCACAAAACATGACTTTTCACCCCAAAAAAAAGAAGTCATTTCCCAGCAATAATTTTTGCGTAAAGTTACTTAGTTTGACGTAGAGAATGTTTGGTTGACGGCTTCGTGATGAGGTTTTTACACCCTGTATATCACTGAGGACCACAATAAATTGCATAAACTAACACCGGTTCATATTAAACTTACTCTACCTTGAATTGCGATAACATTTACTGTGATCCCTACCTGTTTAATAGGATAAGTTACAAGGTAGTTTAATATCCTGGATAATTTTACTACGTACTACAAGTTATCAGTAACTTCATGATATTTCTCCATGAGGCTCCTTCTCAATATATCGAAGGTATTAATAGTTGCATGCAGGACTAAGGAATAGGCTTAATAGCTGAATTAGTCCAAATTACTAGAATATGAATACGGCCTATTGAGTTTTAGAAAACGACTGTTACACTGTTAAAATGGCTGTACAGTCCCGTCGAGAGACTCCGAGACCCGAGACACTCCGAGACACAAGACGAGTGCGAGAGTTATACACAATATACACTCTCGCACTCGTCCTGTCTCGTCCTGCCAAGTGTTGGTGTTCATCCCTTGGTTTATGGTAGCTTTAAGATTGATAGATATGATCCACTAGGAGGAAAGTGACTGCAACTGGGTACTGGGTATGATTGGAAATGTCAGCAGTTCAGTGTCTGCTCTTTTTTCTGCTCTGATATTTCTCCAAAATGTAATAGTGTCACAGAACAAATTAAGGTGATTGCGTCAGGGCGGCTCGCGAATCCACTGCGAGGATCGACTCCACTGCGAGGATCGACCGGAGGACACGGTGGAAGTCTGCCCTGCGTGGGCGGAGCACCGCCGTGTCCTCGTAGCGGCGATCGGCGGCGGCGACCTCTCGCGTCCGGCCCTGGTTCAATCCATGGTCCGGAGCGAGACGGAATGGGAAGCCGTCACCTCCTTCTGCGAAGCAGTCATGCTGGCGAAGGAGGTGGCGGAACGAGAGAGGGAGAGATCCTCTCTTCCCGGCCGCCGTGGGAGACGCACCGGGCGTCGGGGGCCACGTGGTGGCTACCGGCCACCGTAGATGCAGGCCTGTGGACGGTTGGCTATGGGCTAGCTAGCCGTCCGTCCGTCTAACGACGACGACAGGCCGTGTCGACGGCGCGTTTGTGTTCCACGCGCGCCTCAAAGAGATGTCAGCATAAGGGGAGGGGCCCGCAAGGGCCGAAGCCTGGCGGGGTTGCGGGCCTGTTCGAAAGAGTTACCGCGGCCCCGGAACATAAAGGGCGAGGATGGAACATGGATGGGTTTTAGTCAGTAAGAGTCTGACACTCCCTCCCGCTCCGCCCAGAGTGGGAGAAAGTCATTTGATGATTTCCCATCCTAAAAAAAAAAAAAAAGGGCGGCTCGCGAAATCCAAATTTTCTTACGTTTTTTGCAATTCGCAGGACAGTGCTAAGTTTTATGTTGATAAACATATCGGTCGCGACTGTTAGACGTATTAAATTACAGAATAATAGTCATCAAAATCATCAATACAACCCTCCAAGTTCATAAGAGTCTAAGAAGGACTTTGAGCGTGAAAAAATCGCTCATTTTTTAACGCAATTGGTTTGAACGAGATCTAGTAAGTTTTTTTTAATACGTCATTTTTTATATTTTGTTACTTGTTGCTACGGAACCCTTCATTTAAATTTTCATCATGTTAACCCTACAGTCTGTAGCGTATCCTACTACACGCTTATTTCCTAGTACCCAGTAGAGCATCCATACCTAACCTACCCTGAGCCAATGACCTTCCATTTAAAATACAGCTAGTAAAACAGTGAGTTTACGTTCAAACGTGTCGGGTAGGTCCACAGCCACCCGTAACCGATCGTGTTAACAATTCACTCGTGTGTTTTATATTTCTTTGTTTACGAAAGAACATTCAATTTGTATTGAACATGGAGGTGGAGGCTGTATTTGAGGGTTAATCATTTATGTTACTAGAAATCCCATTGAGTATATTTTTTGGTATGTTATTGTAGTCACGATTCTAGAGCGAGTTTTAAATATTAATATGAGGATTTGTAAAGTTTGTGTGTGTAATATAGCACTATTGTTATAAATGTATAGGCTTGGTAGGTATAACTACTAACTTTTTTGATTGTTATTATATTTCCTTCGCCGTTTTAAACGCAATTTAATATTATTACGCAAAAGAGGTCACCTGGTGCTATAAAACAGATTCCCAGAATGGTCACCGGGAACAGTCAACATCCAACACATGAGGTCGTTTAGAAATATTTTATTCCGTGGACTTGATTTCAATTCAAATTTTTCTTCGTTTTTTGCACATTGCAGGGCAGTGCTAGGTTGTATGTTGATGAAATGTCGTTCGCGACTGTAAGACGTATTAGTTACAGAATTATAATCATCAAAATCATAAATGCAACCCGCCAAGTTCAAAAAGTTCGAGGAACTTTTTTCAAGGTCAAGGCGTTTCGAAATGACTCATTTTACAAAGCTTTTACTCAAGTTTTTAGACATGGAGAAGTGCTAACGCATTCCGCAATAATGCATTAGTAAACAAAAGACGAAACAAATCAGAGACAAAGATAAAACATCTACCCATAGGTCAAACAAAGTATGACGTCATCACGTCAACGAACAAAACCACTCTCTATCTACTAAATGCTAAAGTTGAATCAGAAAAGCATTAGGGGTAAAACAAACAGCTGTCATTAAGCACATACAGGATGTTTCGGAAAGTAATCATTGCTGCTTTCAATGGCTGGGCTGTATACAGGGCGTGGGTGTTTTGAAACGAAGCTCTTTGAAATTCTCAAAGTGGAATGAGTGAGGCGGAACGTTGGACTACGTTGGGTGGATGAAGTTAAGTATTAGGGCAAGTTTGGATTAAAAAATGTACTAAGTATGGGTGTAAATAGTTTGGTTTATAGTGGAGTTTTATGGACTGGAAAGTAGGAATTATAGCGAGCCTGATTTTGGAAAACTGAGGAAAAAAATATTGGGGTGTTAGTCCGACCAAACGACTTCAAAAAAAGAGGTATGTTCGGCTGTATATAGTCGTATGTATTTTGTATGTGTGCGCATCGATATTTCCGTCAATTATGGACCGAATTATGAACGTCAGTGAAACAAAGTCACCGATTTCCCAAAATACAGTTATTTTGGACGCTTTGTTTTATGATGCAAATTTTTTTTTCCTCCGTAATTGCGAAACTTTGTATAATCAAGGCCACATTTATGCATCAAAGGCTTACTTAAGGTCTTCATCATTTCAGTCCAGAATCGGAAGGGACCTCATTCGGGTGTTTTTCGTGACTTTACTGATATCTTCAAGGCAAGCTCTTACTGTAGCGAATAATACCGCTATTACATTAGACAAGTTCCATAAAAACACTAATAGTGAAAAATAACCGACTTTTTGAAGTCGGTGACTTTCGTTTGTTTTATGCGTTTTTATTAAGAAAAAGAAAGAAAAAGCATTTATTAGCCCGACAGGACAACACATAAAAAAAAGGTTAAATTGTGACTATAACACTGACTTTGTTTTTTTTTTGTCAATTTGCTTAAAGGTACTAGTAGGTACTTATAAGCAAATTGAAAAAAAAATAACAAAATCTTAAGAAAAAACAAAATACAAAACAGAATATGTCCTGTGCAAGACCAAAAGACTTATATCTCAGCATGCTGTAACATTAAAAAAAAAACGTCGCAGCGCTGATATTCTCACACCTTTAGAAATAGATTAAAAATATAACTGTGATCACTGTAAATCTATTAAGATGAAGAAATGTACTTTGCTTTACTTCATCCGGAAAATTCCGTCATAATGTGTGTCATATTATGTTATTAAAACTCAGTTCCTCCGCAACAAATGCCCGTAAGTCCAGTACGTGATTCGTCTCCGTTCAGTTGTTAGGATAATCCTTCACTAGCCCAACAATACCGGGAGGGAAGGTTGGGAGGGTCGGGAGGCTTACCGGACCTCAGGCCATGTATCCGAGCGTACATTCCATTACCAATGACTTAGTTTGGGCCATTTCTTTCGGAATGGTTGAGAAATTACTTGAACGGGTAAGCTTTTTGGACTAAAAGGAATGATTAATGATGTGGAGTATGTATGAGTTGAATTTTCAGTTGTGTTAAACTAGTGTTGCATAGAGTACCCATATTTCGAAGCCTGATTGAGATTTTTATAGGCAAAAATAATAAAATAAACATTTTACCATCCAAAGGCTTGTTTTTCGAGGTTTATTATTACGAGTCACTGTTTTAGACTTTCACCGTTATTCACTACACTTAAGTCCATGTTCAGCAAAAGATGGCGGTCTGATTGTCTAAAAACAGCTGTTTAAAACACATTTTTATATGAGAACATGTGACAGTGACAGCTGTTTTTAGATAATCAGACCGTTATCTTTTCGGTGATTGGGCCTTAAAGTACTAACTGGATAATATCCGTCACTTTCTTTTGATTCTATGAGTTCTCGATATTTGGACGCTGTTGCAAGCATCATGAAAAGAAAAAAAAACACGGATATTATCCCGAAAATAACGTAACTTATCAACCGTAACCGGAACTTTAACTGTTATTATTACCACTAGCTTCTGCCAGCGGCTTCGCCCGCGTGAAGTTTGATTATTGTCCCATGGGATCTTACTACCGGAATAAAATGTATCCTATGTTTTATGTGGGTCATAGCGTGATGATATAAACGTAAGAGTAAACAAATATAATAATAACAAATCTCCGAACTGCTAAGCTATCGGGAGTTACACGTGTTATTGTGAGTCAACTATAAAAGATAGACATATGCTGTCTTGGGATATTTTTTATATAATTTTATGTGGAATATTTCCGTTATACATGATTTCTATGTAGCTTTAACCATTAAGGCTGCACACGCGACGGAAGCTAAAAAAACCAAGTAACTTCTCCCGTTTTCCCAACATTTCCTTTCACTGCTCTGCTCCTATTAATGGTAGCGTGATGAAAAGTATACTATTACCTGCTCAGGAGTATGTAGAATAATTGTACCAAGTTTCGTTAAAATCCGTCGAGTAGTTTTTTTTTCTATAAATAACATACAGACAGACAGACAGACAGACAGACAGAAAGACAGACAGACAGACAAAAATTTTACTGATTGCATTTTTGGCATCAGTATCGATCACTAATCACCCCCCGATAGTTATTTTGTAAATATATTTCATGTACAGAATTGACCTCTCTACAGATTTATTATAAGTATAGATAGATAAAGGTATTCAGAAATATATCTGAGACAACTAAAAACCAAACCTAATTATTAACTTTTTCTTAAACTTTGACACCAGTCTTTGAATTTGACCTCCTAACAACACCATAAAAAGAAAGAACATTTTACCAGCAAACCTAACCAAATGACTTTGAACACACCCAAAAAATATCAAATCCCGATTTAAATCAGATATTCAAGCACGTTGTCTAAAGCACACACCATAAGACCTCTTGTGCCAACCATTACCAAAGCTAAAGTACCACAAATTCCGAAAAGGTCGGTTCACACGACACGGGAAGTCCTGTTATGACAGTTATTGTCAATATAGCTGCATATTTGGATCAGTGCCCAACTCGACCCAACTCGGAATATTTAGCTCTGGGACGTGTCACGGAGTCGTGCCGCAGAATATCTTGCGGTGTAAAGTAGCTGTCAAATGTCCATAAGATATAATATTGTAGGGTTAGTGGATCTGCTTAGTATTAATGGGGTTTTCAGAGCGCGGCCGAAGCGTTTTGGGGTTTTTTTTTCGTATTTTCTTACGGTTATGTAAGTACCGTGTACTTTTTTCGACTTAAGAATAATTTTTGTATTTAGGTGTTTTTTTAGCTTTTATGTTGAATTTTTATGCAAAGTGAACGGCCGAACTCCTGAAGGCGGGTGGAAAACCAGTCCGCAAGGCCCTTCAGAAGCTGTTTAATTCCGTCATACTCAAGGGGAAAATGCCAAAGGCATGGTGCAGAGGTGTGGTGGTACTCTTCTTCAAGAAGGGTGACAATGCCCAGTTAAATAATTACAGGTCCATCTCACTTCTAAGCCATGTCTGCAAGTTGTTTTCAAGAGTCATCAGACGAATCGTCTCGCGCGAAGGTTTGACGATTTCCTGCAGCCACCCGAACAAGCCGTTTTCTGAAAAGGCGTTATCACCGTGGACCACGTACATACGCTTTGGCAGTGTGTGTTGCCAGTGATTTCATGCGGAACCGAAACGTCGTCGCTTACAATGGGCCTATGGCTTAAAGTCACCCAAAGGGCAATGGAGAGAGCTATGCTCGGAGTTTCCTTGCGTGATCGAATCAGAAATGAAGACATCCAGCAAGAGAACCAAGGTCACCGACGTAGCCCGAAGAATTGCCAAACTTAAGTGGCAGTGGGCAGGGCACATTGCTTGCAGAACGGATGGGCGATGGGGCTTTAAAGTTCTGGACTGGCGACCGCGAACCGGAAGACGATGCGTTGGAAGACCTTCTACTAGGTGGACCAATGACCTGGTGAAGGTTACGGGAATCCGTTGGATGCGAGTTGCACGGGACCGGCTAATGTGGCACTTGGGGGAGGCCTATGTCCAGCAGTGGACGTTGACCATGAGGTCCTTGTTTCGACTCCAGGAACTGGCTTTGCCCATCAGAATGTTTTCAGTAGAAACCACGGAGTCCGCATTCGTGCCCGGTTGATGCGAATAGGGTTGCCCCAAATTAAATGGGGCTTAAACAAAACTGGCAAAATGTGAGTGTACTATTATTAGGTATACCTCTACCTTACTCTCTACCTTCGAGGATTACAAGCGTGATGTTAAGGTGTATCAATAAAAAAAAAACATGATGAAAAATCTGCCAAAATATGAAAGAGCAGTACACCCCTTCGTGGAACACAAACGCGATGACTTGATAAGTAGAAAAGCTAAAGTGAAAAAGGGTCTTCAAATGTCACCACATGAAATATCAAACAGTATGTATTCACGTAACAAAAGCTTTTTAATCCAGCCGTATCGCAAGTGACAAAGCTGATTCTTGTTTAGTTAGTCCCCATATTTGAGGGCTTAATTCTGGAATAATCCCGTATGACGTGCAGCCGGTGTAAAGTTGTCAGTTGCCGGATTACCCTGTCGAACGGTCACCTTATTGCCGGAGACTGAACGGACGGTAGCCGGACGACTGTCGGTCACTTTGTGCCCTTGTATAACCGTAATTATCGGTATAAGTTGCTGGTGTACGTTTAATCGGTTTATTTGGTCATCTCTTAGTCGCCATGGTTTATTTGAATTAGTTATTTTGTTTTTGAGTTGTATTTTATTTTTGTTTTGCTATGGACACTTTTAACGTGCACATCTTGCTACATTGTTCTCACATATAATACCATGATGTAACCAAAATTTTGTAACAATATTTTGATTTAAAAGAGTGTCCATGGAGTTTCTTGCCCGTTCTTTTCCATAGAGATCTACGCTAGGGAATGGGCAACTACAGTACTTTCACAGTACTTTATGTTTTGTGACTGGGACTGTAGCTACTTTAAATGTCCATTTTTGTTTCGACAATTCAAAAGTGCCTGTAACTGGCCTACTTGAAATAAATGCTTTGATTGATTGATTGATTGACTGGGTTTAATAGATTTACTTTAGGAGTTATCGCTTTAGGAAAATGTTCCAAGGCAGTTCGCGTAATTCTAATTTTCTTACGTTTTTTTGCAATTTATAGGCCAGTGGCGGATTGTATGTTGACCAAAACATAATTGACGGTCGGTAAGCACAGTTTAATTATCTGACTCCAATATCGTATTTAGCTTTATAATTACTTTATTCTGATAGCTGGAGTCAGATATAATTGAGTGCTTAACAAAATATCTGATACCAAAAGAAATTTGTGTTAATTTTCATATTCCTACACCTAAAAACAACGAAACCATGTCCAAACCTTTCAAACATTCAAAATCCCATATTTTTATTCATATTGACGTATTTCTCTTGTCATTAGTATCAGTTCCAGGTTAAACATACACTGTCAGTTAATGACACATTACCCAGCTTTGATTACTTCGGAGTTAACTTGCAAACTCACCGGCGACCCACAAATAAACTTTCTGTGTAGTCATTTTGACGTTAACCAATCGCAATTTACTTGATTGCTGTTTTATATAGCCTTCGTTTATTGGTTATTGAATGAATTTGATGTGTAAATACGTCATTGATGACGTCATTTCATTGTAGTGTCCTTCCGTTTTTATTTTACCACGGATTTTGCTACATTCACTTTTATTCTGTTGGCTTAAGGTTTAAAGTAGCTGTGGAAGGACACTTGTTGTGATTTGTAAAGAGTAGGTTCCGTGTAGGGTGTCTTTGAAGGCCACCGAAGTGTTGTGACAAGTAATATTCGCAATACCAACGGCAATTTCATCGATTTTTCGTGAAAATATTAAGATTAAAACTTATTTGCAAAAAATAAAACCGACTCCAAAAAACAAAAAAAAAGTGAACAATAAGTTTAGCTTCTTCGATGGAACGTTGTCGATACAGTGACTGTCGATGTAGAAACTGTCGATACTGTGTAGGTAACCCCTTCAGAAGTCGGTGACCTTTGTTTGATTGATTTGCTTAGTTTTTTGTCACCGACTTCTGAAGCTAAAGGCTGTTTTTGGAGACGGTTTTATTTTTTGCAAAAAATGTTTTTATTTTTCACTTTTAAGTGGTTCACTTGTGCTTACCCCTTCACAGCGTAGCGGCGTGATGTTATGTTATGAACTGGTGTAAACATTAGATAGACATGAGATTTCAGCAATCCCAGTCAATTTGCCATCATTATCTCCGAAGTTCTTCATCAGATCTTAACCAATTTGAAATGGGACCACTTTAAAAGTTCTCTTCCAAAAACCACCCAAATCAAATCAAGTGTGCCTATAAAATTTGAAGAGTAATCTGAATTTCTCTAGAATCCCATCATCAGATCCCGACTTGATGATTATGGGACCACCTGGGAAGTATACCCTTTCAAACAACGAAATAATAATTAATGTAAATCGCTCCAGCCATCTTCGAGAAATCGGGGAAAATACATAAAAAAAAAGTTCCGACGAATTAAGAACCTCCTCCTTTTTGAAGTCGGTTAAAAAGGTGTTACTATGTAAGTCACAACCTTCTAATTAGGAAAAACTTATCTAATTGCAAAAGAGAGTGTAATTATTCTTATAAATAGGGCGACTTGCCTCTTACTTAACGTATTGTAAGTATTGAATTCCGTTCACCGCTTGTAAATTAATATTGCTCTTCGAAGCCCACGAAAAGTAAAACATTTCAAAACAGCTTTCATCCACAGATGATTATGAAAATAGTATTCATTACATTCAGCATAAACATAAAGCTAAATAAAATCATTTTGAACTTGTTTCCCAAACGGATCACGAACTTTTCCGATCAAGAAACTCATTTCAATACGACTAGCCGATCAAAATCCGGTCAATACCGGTGAAATCCGGATACGTGGCAGTTTTGTGAATAAGTATCTTGAGCGTTCACCTGCGTTACAATATGTCGTCGGCTTAAAATATTTCCATAAAGCATTTTTGGGGATTCTCGTTGTACATAGAACATTTTATTTCATTAAATATTTAAACAATTTTGCTCGCTATGCCTGCGGGGCTGGCCTTGAGTAGGGCTGGTATGTGAAACTTTTTTACTTAGAAGTTACGATGAACTACCGACAATTGTTTATAGTATATAGAGTGCCGGTATCTTAGATGATAATATTCTCAAAAGTTTTAAGCAATGAATTATACAATCATGGATTGTTTGATTTGTCTGATTGAGTTTATAAAGTTTGGTATCAATTTGAAGTTTAAGATATCGTATTTAGTTTTTAAGCAAGCTCATTCCTACTGTTCATAGTACCAAAGGATTTCCTGTCAAAGCGCGGGCGAAGCAGTATCAACGGCATCCTTTAGAATTTCAGATGATTATTGTATCTGGCGCGTATTGCCCTATTCATAACAAAATATATAAATAAATATCGCTGGACGTTAACACATAGCGCCATTTAGTGCCACACTAAGCAAGGCTTGTACCAGATAGTTGATATACTACATGGATACTTTTTTGTTTGTAAATACATATTTATTATACATATAAACATCCATGACTCGGAAACAAATGTCCATGCTCATCACATAAACATTTGCTCCTACCGGGATTCGAACCCGGACTCTATGAACGTAAGGCAGCCTCACTACCACTACGCCATTCGAGTCGTCAAAATATAGATACGCATTGTTTCGAACGCTCAATAACATATTATTTAATGTCGATACTAAAACAATTTAAATTTTATTGTAAATTTATTATATTTATATAGATTATTTAATTTTATGTTAAGTCTAACTTGATTTTAACTTTTACTTCATGCATTGTATATTCTGGTCAATCAATGTCTAAGTAAAATGACGCCAGCTTTTCATGGGCCTGCCTCGGAGACAAAACAAGGAAAAACAACGAAACAGTTGGAAAAGAATGGAAGAGGTGTTTGCCAAAAAAAAAGTATAATCTTTGTAAAGAATGGTAATAATATGATGTAGTCAAAATGTCCTGACTTTTTACAGCAAAATGCATGTCTTTTCATCGATTTTTTTTTAATCTTTCATGCGGTTCCCTGGAGTGTCAGCCCTGTACAAAATCCTCTTTCAGTTTTAAGGCATCACTTGAATGCCTCGTTGAGTGTAGCGGAACAAAACCAAGTGTTCATCGCTCTCGTGTTTCGTATGTCCTCCATGGGGTCCCAAATTCAATTGTCCCTTCAGGAGCCCTTGATGGGCATTTCCTTTCTTTTTTACAGCCGTATATTGAAATATCTCAATAAGTATAACAACTGTACATCCGTTTGTGTTACTAGGGATAGAGAAACCCGTAGATCTATTTGTGAAACAAAGTTTTTATGCTAACACGCGGAAGTTATGCCCAACTCGTCATTGTTCACAACAACAAATGTGTTTTGTTTTAAATGAATTAGTGCGGTAAGAACTAAAAGTTTTAATTTTCAATCCCTGTAAGAGCAAATTTTTGTGTGATGAGCATGGACATTTGTTTTCCGAGTCATTAATGTTTGTATGCATAATAAGTATGTTTTTACAAAAAAAAATGTATCTATGTAGTATAACACTCCACGACACAAGCCTCGTTGCTTAGTGTGGCACTAAATGGCGCGGTGTGTAATGCCCAGCGATATTTATATTTATTTATTCATTTCTGGTTTGCCTGGTTCTACCCGAAGGGTAAGTTGAAATATTCAAAGACTTTATTTCTGTTGCCGATATAACAACAAGAAATAAATGTAAAATAAAACCGAAAAAAGAAAAAAAAAGAGATGGTCTGTTTTTCCGTATGGAAAATCATCTAATGACCCCCACTCTGGGGGGAGCGAGCGGGAGTGTCAGACTTTTATTGACTAAACCCATTCATGTTCCTTCTTCGCTGATTTTGTTCCGGGGCCCCGGTATCTCTTTCGAATAGAACGAAAGAGAAGACGGACGGACGACAAGCTAGCCCATAGCTCACCGTCTACAGGCTCGTGCCTATGGTGGTCGGGGGCCACCACGTGACCCCTGACGCCCGGTGCGTCTCCCGCGGCGGTTAGGGCGAGATGTTCTCTCCTTACAGGGAGCACCCCTACTGCGATGTTACGGAACCTTTCATACGAGAGTCTGATTCGCAGTTTCTCGATTTCTAACATAACTCTAAATTCTAAATTAAGTTTAAATGCTATTTTACTGTCAATTACTGCTTCGCTTTATACCCAAGTTAGCAACAAAAAGCGATACCAATGAAATCACCCCTTTATTTTTGAACGATTTTCCGATCGGCTTAAGCGCTGCAGTTTAAAAGCTGTTCATTTTTAATCACAGGCGAGATTTAATTCAGCGTCGACGATTTAATCCTATAGAAACAAGATGGTGAAGTCTTCACCAAAGTACGTTTAATCAGAAAGTCGGCATTTTTCAGGCTTAGCGGAAGACGCAACGGTCCCACTAATTATTCAAATCTCCTTTGTCATAAGCTCATTTTATAAAAGCAAAAATTGTAGCTAATAATACTTGACAGTTTGTTGTTGGAATTACAACCCAATTCCGTGGTGTTAAATGTTAATTTTCTTTGGTTATTGTGTAGTTTGAAAATGTTTAAGGTCATTCAGAGGTCGTTGCCTGCTGTTTTCATAACGATTTCTTTATTATAGTTATAGTCTAGAATTAGAGTTGGTTCAACGTTTGTGTAGACGGAAATGTTGGTAGATTTGATTATAATGTTGATGTGGTTTTAACTTTGTCTGCAATTTCAGGAAATTAAATATATATACGTATGTCACCATAAAGTTGTAAACACCGTTACATACTGCTTACAATATGACGCATTCTTACAATCTACCGAAAAATAATGCGTCATATTGTAAGCAATATGTTCAGTTGACAATATTTCGACAGTTTTTAATCTCGCTAGATAGATTACAATCTAATGGTTTTTACAATGTGACGCTGACAAATATTTATGAGAAGACATCGTATTACTGAAATAGAATACACCTATATCCTAACCCAGGATATGTGCCACCTGTGAAGTGTGTATCGTGTATTGTACTCTGATCGACAGGCAGAGTTTCGTATTTTTGATGTTTTTATGGATTAACACAACCTTTAAATAAACAGGGTCGGGGAATATTTCAAAGTATTCAAAGCTTTATTTGTTTATTTAACGCAGACAAGAAGAGAGAGAGAGAACAGAAAAAATAAATACATACCTGATAAGAATACGTTGTCCCAATTCATTTGGGGGCCCAAATGAATTGGGAGTAAGGGCGCATGTCTTATTTTTTCATACTTCTCTGTTACACGAAGAACAATATGAGTTTTCACTATACTTTTCAAACACCTTTCTTGCCACTCCTATACCTATCCACATTCATGCTCAAAACTTTTCTCATGACATTTTCCTCATGCATCACATGTTCAAAAAAAGAAATCTTTTCTAGCAAGCTAGAATTGTAAATTTTGGTCAAAAGCAGTCCAGCACAAGTAAAGGGAAAATTTCGAAGCATAAAAAAGTCAAATATTAAGATAAATTTGGTATAGTTTTCGTGTAAATCTAAATTTGCCCATATCTTTTTATCGTGTTGACTCAGGACCTTGATTTTTATACAGCTAAGAGGGACTAGTCTATAGATCTCACCTTATATCTGGTATAAATTTCATCTTGCTAGGTCTGTTCCTGAAAACAACGGTGGTGACAGACGGACAGACGAATAAGAAAGTGATCTTACAAGGGTTCCTTTTTTACCTTTTGAGGTACGGAACCCGAAAAACTGACTAAGCTTAAAAAATATACGGGTTTTTCAGAAAAACTGAATAGCTGTGAATTCCAGTCTATTCAATCTTTTATTGAATCGTCCAAATTAATTATTGCTGCGTGTAAAAGCAATGAATTGCAGTGTTATTATATTTATAAATAATTACGTTCCCAAGGGAGGATTACAACCTCATTTTCATCCCTCAACGTCTGTATGTAATCCGTGCTGGTATTGTGAATAATAATTATTGCTGCTAATTGGTTTGTTTGATCGCTAAGTTTATTATTAATATTATGGCATTATTAGTATTTACGAGGGACTCGTTGTATTGTTGGAAGGAGTTCATTGACATTATGATTCAATTAGATTAATTTATTTCAGACACAGTGGTCCATTATTTTGTTTTAAACTTTAAGATAATGTTAGTAATGAAACAAACAAACGCAAATACACACCTCACAATGCTACTTTAATATAATTAATTATAAACATCATCATCTGCCTAGCCTTTCCCTAACTATATTGGGGTCGGCTTTCAGTCTTACCGGTAATGTTGCCCAAATGCAAGACCAAGACGAGACCTTAGCCAGTCTTGGCTAAGGTCTCGCAAAATTGCAAGAACAAGACCAAGACCGATTTTGGGCAACACTACTAACCGGATGCAACTGAATACACATAGAGCGGCTGTCTATCTGACCTCCGAAATCCAGTTACTAGATAATGCGCCCTGGTAAGACTGTCAGTGCCAGATATCACCCACAGCTGGCTATAGGTCTAGCCGATGACTTGCCCAAGTAACGTTGAATTGGGTTTTCCAGCTGCAATAGATAGAATATTTCTAATACTGTATATTCTATACTAGCGGAAGTCATGTGGTTTCACCCGCGTAGCTCCCGGTCCCGGGAATAAAATATAACCTATGTCACTTCCTGATAATGTAGCTATCCATTGTTGAAAGAAGTTTTCAAAACGGTTCAGTAGTTTTTAAGTTTATTCGTTACATACAAAAATACGATTTTTTCCTCTTTATAATATTGGTATAGATAATCTAAGTTCTTTTTAGAACGAATAAAAACTAGCACAGGTACTATTTTAAACTCGCTATCTAACAAATCATTGTATCAAACATTCTCTAATAAACTAAGGACTAGTACTAGTTGCGTTTCCACGAAATGCTAATACCGCTCGAAGTTATATGCTAATATCAAGTTGGATGTCAATATCGAAAAGTTATGGCAGTGTTCCAATACATTGACCACACGAAAGCAGAACTGAGAACTTTCTGAACGTGACTTCCAGTTGAGTTATTGTTTTTTTGTGAATACTAGCAGTTTCTTTTTGCACTTGCTTTACAAGTTGGCAGTATGTTTTTTTGGAGGCTGAGATTGCAAAGTATGGTTTGATCATCCTTAGTTAAAATCTGCTAAGATTTACATACATACACGTATATTTACGTTTTTTGTTAGTGATGACAGTTTTATTAATTAGCCTATTCTGTCCCAATGGTGGGCAAAGGTGGGCAAAAAACCGGGAGAATTAGAGAGGAATGGGGAGGCCCATTCCTCTCTAATTCTCCCGGTTTTTGGTCGATTAGTCAGGATCGAGTCCAAATAAAATGAAATTCAGAAAGGTAAAAGGCATACTCAGAATGAATTGCGAAAGATATTTGGTTTCATATGTCTATAGTTATAAACAGTGTGTTTGGCTACCGGTTCTATCGATAAACGTACGTTTATAAACATTCCTAAACCCACACCCCGCCAATGACAACCATTTTGTTTTTGTAATTGGCTGATCTAGAGTATTTTCTATGAAATGCTAATATCTTTGAATTTAAGAGACCTAGAGACGTGCAAATGGTCGTATTGGAAAAGTAAACGACGAGGCTATCAAATTATTAACAAAATTATCCCGATAAATAAGCAAAAAGACCCGAAAAAGATAAAAAAATTACTAAAGTTTACATGAAAATTACTTATTTGTTTTCTTACTTGAACACCCTGTTTATGGGTGACTGATGATTTACTTTTAAATAGTCTTTTCTTTCTTATGTACGTAAGTCCACACATAAGTTAATTTTTGTAATGCAAAATTTTGCAACATGCTACCATCAAGTAAATTCCTATACATTTTGCGACTTCTGACATAACTTTTTGTTATTGGTCTACTTATCCTCAGTGTGTCAAGTTTATTTGGAACCAGATTGTAGGGGTCAGAAAAGAAACAAGCTTCGTATTGACAAGGGTTTCTCATCGAGCATCGGATGCCAGACAACATACTCCTGGAAGTTTCCTGACACCAAAGTGTTGGCATCTTTTTAAAACCGAGCTGTCTTGGGACTTTTTCAGTCAAATAAACAAGAAGTCATACTTCCTCGGTCGGTAATAGCTGTACGTAAGAGCTAACGATGTTAAGCGTTTAATTTGGAAGATATCGACCTCTTCATTGACTTCTGTAGTTCAATGTATTGTAACTACTACAGCTCTAAACGGTGCCGGTTGAAATCAATAAGTTATTTCACTTTCTTTAGCTTCTTCGACATCTATACTACTAACTTTAGTAATTGTTTTGTTTAATTGATCGAATATTCTTAACTAGATTTTGTCCGCGTAGTCGCTTACTTGGAGGTCACGAATTATTTCATCGGTACGTACCATCAGGATCAAAGTATTCGATGTCATGGTCTATCTGTGTGCATTTGAGGATACATGTTACCCCATTTCACTAACAAAAGATGGCTTTAAAAGAAACAACGCACTATGCACTATACCGAACAATGAATAATTCATCTAACTTAACCTTTCCCAAATATGTTGGGGTCAGACCAGATCCAGCTTAATACCCACATAGCAACTGCCTATCTAACCTCCACAACCGAGTTGTTACTGGGTAATGCGATACCCGTTGGTAAGACTGATTGTCAGAACTTTGACCACTATCTGTTACGACTATCTTAAAACTACAAATGACAGCAGGGACAATATGTAGTTAAGATAGAAAATGTTTAAGTCTTTTCTTAGCTACATTTGTAACCAACAACGTAATCCAATCTTCGACGTCAATTTTAACTAACTTCTTACAGTCGTATCAAATTGAAACTTTGTATGTGTATGTAGTTTGGATGACAATATCATAATTTGATATCTTGGAGCTAATCTGATGATGGAGCCAGTAGGTTGATTTATGGAACTCTTTAGTGGGTCTCCCCGATCCTCGCACAAACCTCTCGAGTTTGAGCTCATATGACTCGTTTTAAGAAGTCTAACAGATTGGGATTGAGTTACCAGAATTCTTCAGTGGCTACTACTAAAACCCCCAAAACCCCCCAAGACTCCAAACCCCCCAAACCCCTCAAGAAGTTTTTTATTTAAGCTAAGCTAAATCTAGATAAGCCCTGTAACATAACTTAAGCTACATGCTACTAAAAATAAGCCTGTAAGGTTGTAAGAGTAATTGAAACCGAAAGCAATACGAATAGGTTGAAAGTCATCGCTCCCCATATTGCGAGCTGGTTTATTATAGCAATAAATTATTTATAGGTTCGCGTTCAATATAGACCATAAGTTACTAAGTGGATGTTGAACGGCTTGCCGTGTTGTATTTATGTTGGGGAATATTTGGGAAGCATCAATACCCGACATTCTTGAAGTAAAAGGGTTTGAATATGTGAAAACTTATCATAAATCATATAAACCCTGAAGGGTTGGTAAATGTAACTAGCCTAAATGTGGCTGGTTAGGTTTGATTCTTTATGTGATTGGGGGAGAGCGTATTGCCATCAATAGGACAGATATCCAGACGAAAAATTCCAGTAACACCTTGCCCGTACCTAGACTCGAACCAAGGACCTTTTTTTTTTTTTTTTTTTTTTTTAAGGATGGGAAATCATCAAATGACCCCCCCCCACTCTGGGCGGAGCGGGAGGGAGTGTCAGACTCTTACTGACTAAAAACCATCCATGTTCCTTCCTCGCCTTTTACGTTCCGGGGCCGTGGTATCTCTTTCGAACAGGCCCGCAACCCCGGCAGGCTTCGGCCCTTGCGGGCCCCTCTCCTTTTGCTGACATCTCTTTGAGGCGCGCGTGGAACACGAACGCGCCGTCGACACGGCCTGTCGTCGTCGTTAGACGGCCGGACGGCCAGCTATTGCCCATAGCCAGCCGTCCACAGGCCCGCATCTACGGTGGCCGGTAGCCACCACGTGGCCCCCGACGCCCGTTGCGTCTCCCGCGGCGGCCGGGAAGAGAGGATCTCTCCCTCTCTCGTTCCGCCACCTCCTTCGCTAGCATGACTGCTTCGCAGAAGGAGGCGACGGCTTCCCATTCCGTCTCGCTCCGGACCATGGATTGAACCAGGGCCGGACGCGAGAGGTCGCCGCCGCCGATCGCCGCCACGAGGACACGGCGGAGCTCCGCCCACGCAGGGCAGACTTCCACCGTGTGCTCCACCGTGTCCTCCGGTCGATCCTCGCAGTGGAGACACCCGGGCGATTCCTCCCGCCCGATTCGGTGCAGGTACCTCCCGAAACATCCGTGTCCGGTGAGGACCTGCGTCAGGCGGAAGGTGAGGACGCCGTGGCGCCTCTCCAGCCACTCCTCAAAGAGGGGACTTACCGCCACTATCGTGGCGTGCCCTGCACGGGGTTGCGACAGTCGCTCTCTCCATGTCGCCATGAGATCGCGCCGGAGGTCAGTCCGCTGTGCGGCAATTTGCCGCGGCAGCGGAGTTTCCCCCCGGCGTAGTACCTCCGCGCGCCACTCATGCAGGCGCGCGAGGACTATCGCCTCCAGATCCCACGGCGGCAATCCGGCAAGCAGGCCCGCCGCCTCGCGAGAGATCGTGCGGTACCCACGGACCATCTTTACGGCCACCACTTTTTGGGGCGCGTTCAAATGGTGAGCGGCTCGCCGCTTCAACGAACGCGCCCACACTGGGGCCCCGTAGAGGGCCACGGACCGCACGACTCCCGCGTAGAGCCTGCGGCAGGAGGCGTTCGGCCCCCCAAGGTTGGGCAGGAGCCGCCTGAAGGCAGCCCCTGTCCGTTCTAGCCTGGGGGCCAAACGTCGGAAATGCTCCACGAAGTTCCACCGGCTGTCGAGGACGAGTCCTAGGTACTTCAACGTCGACTCGACGCCGATGGATACCCCTCCTACCGTCAGTGTGGATCCCGACGGTGGCGCATTCCGAGGCCCATGAAAGCACATGGCCTCGGACTTGTGCAATGCCACCTCGAGACCCAGTTGCCGGATCCTCTCAACGACTATCGCAACCCCGCGTGTCAGAACCAAGGACCTCATGCTCAGTAGCCGACCAACGAGGCTCGTGTTATCAATCTAGTGAATAGATTTATTTGTCAGTATGGTTGGTAAGGATACTGTAGTTCTAACATTGTGTGCGTGAATGCCTATGCCTGAAGCAGCGTCGGATTTAAGTTTTTTTTTTTTTTAAGGAAATATACATTCTTAGTGTCCATGACCAGGTTCATGGTCCGAAACACCACACGAGAGGTTGTCCGGTTAAGTCGGTTACACCTTGTGTATGTACATGTCACCGTAAAATTGTCAAATACTGTAATATCTCTATAAATACTGTAATAAATATTGTAATATCTCTAGCGATATTGTAAAATTTCGAAATATTGTCAAACGAACACACTGCTTACAACAAAACGCATTATTTTTCGTGAAATGCATGCGATGGTAGTCAACTATGCGGTGTGGAGGGAACAAGGGGTCCCTTTTGCCCAGTGGTACAACTCTCATGAAAAGATAATGTACCATTCCTGAGAAATACCGATTAATATAACCTAACCTTAAAACACTTTATATTCCCCTAAAAAGCGTAGTCGACGGAGCTCCGCTTCGCGGGGCCCCTATTTCTGAGTGCAGGGTTTAAAGGAACCTAACTAACCTAACGGAGGGGTGCCCCAAGTCCCGATTATGGGGGCAGAGATACTTCCGTATCTTCAGTTGGCAATACACGTTATATTGTAATATAACGTGTTTGACAATTTTACGGTGACATACATACTTTTTTTCGTTTGTTTCAAAAACCAAAATCGCGTCCTCTTTTTGATTGCCACAGACCCTCCACACCTTTATGTATTTTAAACTAAAAATACTTCAGGTAAATCAATAACTCTGTTAAAGGGATTAAAATCATGAGTAAAAAAAATGTTGAAGGTAGTGATTAAATAAGGCCACGCCCTGGATAGCCAATGTGGCGTTAAATGACATGCGACAGTCTCGGGACGATCATAATTATTGACGAGCAGATTTTTCCTGTTAGAAAATAACATAAACATAGACATCACGTCTATTTTTCATGAAGGGACCGGCAGCGGTGTTTTTCATTTAGACTTCTACATTTCCGTGACGTCACAAGTAACGTGTGGGTGATCAGGGGTCTAAAATGGCCGCTTCAGTAGAACATACTAAAATACATGCGATCATTCTGATTTTTTGGCAAATAATTCTGCAAGCAACATATTAGCATCATAGTGTTTTATTTTGTTAGTCCAATCCACTGTTTTTTTTACATCGACCGAAACCACTCATTTCGCACTATTCCGCCGGTAGTGGCTGACGTAACAACCACTTTGTCGTGCAAACTGATTAGAACTTTATTCCAACAATTTTTCAGACTAGGTTTGAACCACTTTATATAGATTTGCTAATTTAGCTCATGTAGTCGCCTTGCAATTCTCGAAGATCTTGAAAAACGAGGTAGTCTATTAATCTTTAAGAAATACTGATTTATTTAATAGGTGCTCCGTACAGCATTTACCGGTGCTGGTTTCTAACGGATTATTAGAATATCTGGAAGGTCACGTCCATAAGAATGGGGTCACTGGGGAATTGTGCCATAGTACACGTCAAGCAAAACTACGTGAAAAGTATGTAAACTGTGTATATAGCTATACATAAACCAGTTTATGCGGATCTCTCATTGCAGAGATTGCTATACAAAGCAAAGTCATGTTATGCTGGAAATGTATAGGTTAATGTGTCGCTGTGTGTACTACAAACGACTGCGTATGCTTAGGGAATACAGAAGTGATGTGTTTACAACTAAATGAAAACTGAGAATGTGAACGTTTTTTTTTGTTATTTGAAAAAGAATAATGGTACTTAATAGAAGAATCTTTCTACTTTCATGGATTTTAGGAGAGAAAAGCTCAATATCGCTTATTTTCTTAAAATCCGTCCGTGTCTGTCAAATAATAATATTATAGTTTAAAAATATATTGTAGTGATGTTATTTTCTTTTTCTTCTCAGTAAACCCTTTCCATTGATACACGTAGCATGGGAGTGCGTAAAAATTACTAGTCCGCCATCTTTGGAAATCCGCTACATAATATTTAGAATGAATGCGGAGCTCGTGGCTAAATAATAACAGCCACTCGGATCGATCGTTGCCTAGGTTGGTCTGTGGATGGGTGACCACCCTTACATACCGAGTTTCCTCCGTGCCTCGAAAATCACGTTAAGCTTTTGGTCCCGGCTGTCTTTTGTCCATCTTCGACAGTCGTTACTGGTAGTCAGTGGCCCAAATAGTCTGACAACCAGTCTTACCAAGGGGTATCGTATCACCCAGTATTAACTGGGTTGTGGAGGTCAGTTAGGCAGTCGCTCCATGTAAAATACTGATATTCAGGTGCATCCGGTTGGACTGGAAGTCGACCCCAATATAGTTGGAAAAAGGTTAGGCAGATTTTAGAATGAATGCATTGTCATCCAAGCTAAACATGTATGCACAACTTAATCGGAAACCGACCGGGAAGGGGCTCGAACTAAACTTCTAAGATTTTTACTCACTTAGTTAAAGATAAACATAATAAAAGCAAGTTAAAAATGGGTACCAATCTAATACCAACGAGGTTTTACTCTATTGCCACCTTCATATGAAACTAAACAATTTCATAATTCACAGTTCCATGAATGTTTTACACTCCAAACGCGTCTAAATTGCCTTTAACACTACGTTGTGGCCATAATTTTGTTGTAAAGTTAGACAGCAGTTCATAAAATTTAAAATTGTTGTCGTACCTACTGCAACATCGTAATGTTCTGAAAATTATTTAAAAACGCGAAGGTAAAGTGAAAGTTTTTTGTGAAAATATTAAATAAAAGCTGTCAAGGCCGTGGTGACCAGATGATAGTGAAACAAACGGAAACTTGTTTCGTAAAAAATATAGAAGACTTTTTAATGACAATTTTCTTTAGTTAATTAAATGAAAATACTTACAATTTGCTGAGATAGGACGAGGGAGAAAGATAAATACAATATAAAATAACCAAGACTATGATACTTGAGAAATATTTAATGTAATGTATAGAACAGAAATTTAGGGCTGGTTTTGGAAAGTAAACATTTGGGATCTGATTATTAAACACTTCTTATACATGATGATCTGATGAAGTTACAGTACCTAAATATGAAGGCCTTTAAACTTTAACTCTGAATTTTGAACAGTGAGTTCCTTCATCCTTATTCGACGTAGGTAGGCAAGAAACATCATCATCATCATCATCTCAGTCGAAAGACGTCCACTGCTGCACATAGGCCTCCCCCAAGTGTCGCCACATTGCCCGGTCCCGTGCGACTCGCATCCAACAGATTCCCGCAAGTAAGCATTATAATCAGACTGGATATAATTTCCCACTGGCTGGGAAACAGGCCTCCTCTCTATAAGAAGATTCGTGCCGTGATCTTCTGGCGGACCCAGTGCGGATTAGTAGAAATCACTTGTATTCGAATTGTTGGTTTGAGAACAGGCCGGTTTCCTCACGATGTTTATCTTTTCGAGAGGCAAGCAAATAAGTAAGTCAATTCTTTTTTCAAATTGTCCCAGTAACCCTTAAAAACTTGGTCCCAGTATAATCGTATATAATTTTTCCGCATGGGCGCGCAGTGTAGCCACACGATCGATAGTTCCCACGACATCCGCTCGCTATAATGAGTATGATGACGTCATTATTATAATTAAGGCTTTACCTGTGTGTGTAGACGCGAATTTGTGTACAAACTCACACCTTTTTTGAAAGGGTAGGCAGACACACGGATCGGCTGCGTGCTACGCTCTCCAAAACATAGGTCAAGCATAGGTTTATACTTTATCACCGTATACATACATACATCAGTAAAATTTGCAACAAAATATTAGCGCATATATACGCGCGCATATATTATTATTATAAATTATAAACAATAAAATTAGCGCTTTTAAAATGTGCAATACGTCACGTTTTGGTACGCTTTTTAGTGAGTTTTGATGCGTTTCATTTATTTCAATATTCATTAATTTACAAAAACAAAAACTACGTCTTTTTTCTTTTCCAATACTAAATAGATTTGCAAGTTTTGATACTGTCGTCTAATACATGTACATGTGGTCATAATGAATATTTATTTAAATATACTCAATTACTCATCTACTTACATTATTATGTTTTTGTCACTAGGAGCATGGACGTTTGTTTCCGAGTCATGGATGTTTATATGTATAATAAGTATGTATTTACAAACAAAAAATATATATCCAGTATATCAGGCGTTATGTTTTGTTAGGTATACTTTTAAGTATGTATACATATATGTATTTCTCGTTGTTTTCACCAGTGTGGGTTTATTTTAGAATAACTTAAAACAACAAAGTAAAGAACAAGAATTTTGTCTTACATTGTGGACTACGTGGGAAGCCATTTGTTTAAATTTTTAATCAATCTGGTTTTGTTGCCAAAGTGTATAAAGTTTTGTCGGTGTGAATAGGTTTATTATTTAGTACTGCGTACAGTCTGCGTTTTTATGTCGACGACGGTCTGACTGAAACCTTTTTTAATTGAATTTGTTGGAAGACAGATGTCGCAGACTCTTTTTATTGCAAATACAATATCGTCTGTTCTACAGGACTTTCAGTTAGGGCCGGAACACACAACACGTTGCGGCGACGTCGATGTGACGCACCGCCAATATGGTTGTTCAACATCATCACCAACGACAGCCACTTCTAGGTATAGCCCTCTCTTTATTTGTGCCAAGCTCCACGCTCTTGTGCCAACCTCATCCAGGATACTCTCGCGATAGTAACAATATCGTCTGTTCAATATGGGCGTCACCGCGTTAAAAGTTGAGAATGTGAAAATTTGCGGCGAGCATACCAGACTTCTGACGTCTCATATCCATGTAATATTTTCAAAATAAGAACAGAAGAACAATCCGCTTAGTACGATCCACGGAAGAGACCTCGAAAATCCAGCAGCTATCAGAAACTACACATAAATGGCCACCAGAAGGACAGTACAGCGGCCATTTTAAACCCCTTGGACGCTTTGTTTAGCGGCGCCCACGTCACCCGCGTCGAAGTCGCCCGTGCAATGCGTTTATGTGTGTCAGCCCTTATGTTAATTACCTTTTAATTTATCAAAACCTTAATGAACTTTAAATTTGTTTCAGGTGAGTTGCTGCTTTGGGTGGCAGTAAGAGGTAACATAACATAAACACAAACAAAATAGATTAGTAAAGAAACCAGCAGCAAACTGGCTTCTACGCCAAGTCAACTCTAGGTAAAGTGATATCACAGTGTTTTCGACTGTACACATATCTTATTAACAAAGTTTTGTAGATATATTAATAGATCCAGAAGGGACACCGATGCTAAAATACATCATTGTAAAACCCGAACAAATACTATACCACTTTATTAAGATCCAGACTAGTATGATCAGATTCAAACTCAAACCATTTATTAATCAATTAGTTTGCCCCTATGGTTGTGGAGCAGGACCAGCATTGAGACCAGCTTTTAATATACTTGCCAGTTAGTACAGAGTTACAGTCAGCCATTCTCAACGCTACGGCTTAAGAGGCCTGCGGAGCATGCGTCTTTCATAGAAAACGTTATAACAAAATAATTAATTTGTAAATCAAACATATTCTTAAGGTAGTGTGTAATTATTTCGATTGGATTACAGATTATCTATGTTCCCAAATTTTTACTTTGAAAGGACAATGATCTCGTCTTTATATATCATTGTCCTTTATCATACCTCATATCATAAGAGGTATTTAAAATTTCTATAGAAAACTTATTTATCTTATCATAACTCTTGTTTAAATCGGTGTCCATTCAAAATTTTTATTTATTTTGTCAAATGGAAATAAATACACACTATCTTATGAATATGTTTCATTTACAAATTATTTTGGTATTATGCTCATAACACTGAGATTTGAAAACCATTTCGTGGTTAAAACGCATCGGTGGACTAGTAGGTACTTATCTGATAACTAGCAGCTAGATATTACTACTCGGAATTCTAAAATTCGTTTTTGATATTTAAACTGTTCTAAACATTTCAAATGGTAGAACTAAAACTGTGTAACTTTCCGTAGTTTCCGTTTCAAAGTCCGCTTTCAGGCACCAGTTCGGAATATTCTAGGAAATTCGTTTACTGTAAAAAGTTCAACGTAAGCTTAGTAAACAGTTAGTACTTTTTATATGATATGTGTTTTGGTAACTTTCGGAAACTATTTATGTTCGTTCACTAATGTTTCCGCTTTGGCTTACGTGGTTATCTCGGAATCTACCGTCTAGTTGTGAATCAGTGGGTTATTATTTTATCTTTGCCTATGTTTATGGTTCTTCTATATTCGATGTTTCATCAGTTTTTAAGCATTCATGGTTTAAGAGGCCTGCGGAGCATGCGAATTTCATACAAACGTAATACCAAAATAATTTGTAAATCAAAAGGTAGTGTGTATTTATTTTGATTGAATTACAGAATTCCAACCACATTCCGAAACGCATTTTTTAATTTACAGTGATTTAAACAAGAGTTATGAGAAAAATAAATTTTCTATAGAAACTTTAAATTCCTCATATCTCGTCTTTATATCATTGTCCTTTCAAAATAATTATTTAGGAACATAGATATTCTATAATACAATCGAAATATATACACACTACCTTAAGAATGTGTTTGATTTTCATATTGTTTTGGTAAGTATACGTTTGTATGAAAAACGCATGCTCCGCCAGCCCCTTTTTTTTTTTTAAGGATGGGAAATCATCAAATGACCCCCCCCCCCCCACTCTGGGCGGAGCGGGAGGGAGTGTCAGACTCTTACTGACTAAAAACCATCCATGTTCCTTCCTCGCCTTTTACGTTCCGGGGCCGCGGTATCTCTTTCGAACAGGCCCGCAACCCCGGCAGGCTTCAGCCCTTGCGGGCCCCTCTCTTTTTGCTGACATCTCTTTGAGGCGCGCGTGGAACACGAACGCGCCGTATGCTCCGCCAGCCCCTTAAGACTAAACTTATACTGAAAAGACTACAAAAGAGGGTACTTAGACAGATTTGTCTGCACCTAACTATAATTAATTTACCATCCACTCGCATTGTGCAGTCATCTCGCGATCAACAGCATTGAAATATTGGAAGCATTGAAAAATAACGAATCATCACGTTACGAAAATATCCCGTCACTGAAAATATAATTATAAAAGGTATTAAATAGTCTTTCAAGATATATCTAAGATTTTTTTTTCAAACGCCCGTCCGTATTTGCACATCACTGTACCACCTTATGACTTATGGAAACATTAAAAAAACAGTGTTTCAAAGAATACTCCTCAAAATATCCAACAAAAGCAGTTTCATTTAACGTCTTCCACGTCCATCAGATACACAAGCATTGATATTGTTCATCTGAAGTGGGACCTCGGGCTTCAGATCTTGAAGGGGCTCTCGATAGGGTATTGTTGCTTGTGCCATAGTAAGCGCTCAAGCTGCAGCACTGCATTATTGAACGGACACTACTTTTGATCTATTGTGGTTGAAGATCCGTTCAAGAATTGTGGTTTTATCTGTTTATTGGTTGCGGATTTAATAATGGCACCAATCTTGCATTATCATCGGCCTTGTATTTTTCCAACAATCTTGGGGTCGGCTTCCAGTCTTACCGGATGTAGCTGAATATTTGTATTTTACATGGAGCGACTGCCTATCTGACTTACAAAACCTCATTAGTAATGGGTAGTGCGATACCTCTTGGTAAGACTGGTTGTCATGATTTCGGGCCACTGACTGCTTGCAGTGACTGTCAAAAATCTACAAATGACAGCCAAGACCAATAGCTTACCGTGCTTGCCGTCGAGGCACGGAGGAAACTCGGAAATCTGCTTCAATCTAAAATCAAAAGAATTGAATAAGTAGAAAAATATTTTTCTTTTTAAAAAGCCGTACGGCTCATGAAACCCACTATAAAGTGTAAAACACAGGAAGGAAGAAGCTTACAGAGAATCTTTGCATTAAATATAAATAAACCCTCTATTTTTAAAGCCTTCTTAATCCCTAGAGGGACCACGGACTACGCTCTATGTGCGGTTAGACGAAAAAATGCAAATTCCCGTACATGTGACTAGAGGTGGCCAGTTATGTATCGATCGTGGCCTTCAGTGGCCCTCTGTGGCCCACAGGTGTTGCCATCCGTAGCTGGCGTCTTACCAAAACCTCCTTTGTTCCAATTTCGGCGTTCGGTTTTTAAACTCGCATTTTTATTCTTCTTTTCGGGTCTTCGTTGAGAACATATGTTGGAAGTTCGAATTGAAAAATGAATTTCTTCAAGGCACGAGGTATTTTACAAGAAGTTTTCGTATACCTTAGTTATTAACTGTTAATTTCCCGCTCTTATAGCTCCTTGTGACTTTTTATAACATTCTACAACATGTAGGTATATAAACGTGTATTTTGTTGTCTGGATTTGGGTCCGAATGATGGCAATTGACTCGCCCCTATTACAAGCGAATGCTTGTTCCATATGCCTCTTTTCGACT
Source organism: Xestia c-nigrum (assembly GCA_916618015.1). Taxonomy (NCBI): domain Eukaryota; kingdom Metazoa; phylum Arthropoda; class Insecta; order Lepidoptera; family Noctuidae; genus Xestia; species Xestia c-nigrum. The sequence continues at coordinate 7,727,975 of OU745259.1, read as the reverse complement.
GTAATAATATATCACACGAGTATGATATTATTTTGTTTCGTTGTCATTGTATACCTTAAAAAGTATGTAGTGTATTAACTATCTGGTGTCCACGACCAAACCTCGTTGCTTAGCGTGGCACTAGATGGCGCTGTGTGTAATGATCATGTATATATATTTTTGTATTACCTTTTACTAAAAAAGAAAGAATATCACACAACAATACTTTATTAAGTATTTATCACCTTAACGTATCGACAGTCGAAGTTCTCTCAATATCGTACGTGCACCATCAAAAATGCATCAATTCCAACTCATATAAAAGAAATACGTTATTATTTTGCATGTAAATGCCCCCATAACTATTGACAAAAGATCACGTATATACGGGAATTATGTTTATTTGCATAAATATGTACTTTTACTACCGTTGAGTGCACGTGCACTTGATTTATGTTACAAGTTCTTAGTATTTATTTTATGGACAGTGTTTTGCTATAAATATTGGTTCGGAGAAAGCTTTTATGTGGGAATTATTCATTAAATGACCTTTTAAACTGTGGAAACGGAATTTTAACAAGTTTTTGCGGCTTTCAGCTGTTGTTTTGCTGTGTAAAATAACTTTTTTTTTTAACATTTTCGTCAAGAAATAAAGATTCCAGTTACCTAAAACTTATTACAAAAATAAAAAAATATTGCTGGACATTACACACAGCGCCATCTAGTGCCACACAAATCAAGGCTTGTGTCGTGGACACCACATAAGACAGGTTTAATAAATAACCCACAGGTTTAATATTTATTTATTTATTTTATAATATAACATCACGCTTGTTATCCCCGAAGTGTTACGCATAATAGTACACCCACATTTTGCCAGTTTTCTAAGTCCCTGGTGCCGTAATATTCACCCAATAACACTTAGCTCGACTCGGGAATCGAACCCTGGATATCATGCTCGGCAGTCGTGCTAGCGATCACTAGACAACGAGGGAGTCCACATTAAATAACAAACAATACGAAAATTCTCAATTTCAAACACCAGTTTTCAAGTACAGACGCGGACTTTAATTGATGAGCCACTTGCATTCGTATTTTAGCCGTGTAATACAAATCGGGTTTAGTCGGTAATATTCGTACTCGTGAATGTATAAAGTGCAAAATTGGAAAGTAGTGAAAGTGGGTTATTAAGTTAAGTCTTTTTTTTTTTTTTTTTTGGGATGGGAAATCATCAAATGACTTCTCCCACTCTGGGCGGAGCGGGAGGGAGTGTCAGACTCTTACTGACTAAAACCCAATCCATGTTCCTTCCTCGACCTTTATGTTCCGGGGCCGCGGTATCTCTTTCGAACAGGCCCGCAACCCCGGCAGATTAAGTAAAGTCCTTGACTGTACAATTAAACTGAAATACAAGACCGGTCTACCAAATCTGCAGCCGAAGTTGATTCTGACAACGCAATCCAACATCAGAACGTGTGGCTAACGAGCATCGATAAAATCCGATCGACATTATGAGGATTTCCACCGTGAACGTTTCACTGCTCGCTTCGTACGACTCGTTGTTTTTGTCAGCAATACTGAGTCATCAATGTCATTTGCTTTTTGCATCCTCGTGAAAATACCCGGTAGTGTTCCGGTGATTTTATTTTGCGGAGCGATATTATTAGATTGCAAAAAAAGTCGGGTGCATTTTTTACGCAATATTTCACGTCGGAGCAGTGAAATTATTGTGTCGACGCGGCGCGCGGCGATCAGATTAGTTTTTACAATAGGATTTTAAAACTATTTTGTTTCACACCTTCATATGTCATCATCTGCGTAGCCTTTTCCCAACTAGGTTAGGGTCGGTTTCCAGTCTAACCGGATGCAGCTAAATACCAATATTTTACATGGAGACACTGCCATCTCACCTCCGCAATCAAGTTAGTACTGGGTAACATGATACCCCTTGGTAAGACCGTTTAGCTGGTTGTGATGTTTCACCCTTCCTACGAGTATATACGTGGTGTAATGGTACATGGAGCCGTTCAATCAACTCAAATTTTTCATCCAATAATTGGTTTCTAGTCTCGACATTGATTTTACACCACAAACAAACAATGCGAGAACAGGAAGCACAATTTTACCGCATTTCACATACTGACCTATTTTAAGTTTCTCCTACATCTCACTCAACAAGTAAAACAATATTAGTGGTCTGGAAAATTAATCCTCAATGTCGAATAATTAAGCCCAATATGTTACCTGGGTCCCTGCGGGTGTACCCAGCCTCTATCGGAGATGTAATCTACAGGCACCTGTGGGCCAAGCCAATCAGTCTTACAGTTTTCAGCAAACTGATAACCCAGCGAGATGGCGCCCTCTAGGGACTCTTTTCAACAAAATTTAATTCAACTTATTATGCAAAATGGAGTAATATATCTTTTTTTAGTCCTCTAATGTTCGTAACTGTCAAAGCGGGGGTTTCTGAAGTTAATTGATGTGTATAAACGGCGTCGCTGTTCGGGAGTTTGTTCCGTTGGGACTTAAGTTCTTGTTCACGACCTCGGCGCGACTCTGCGAATCGTGCGTTCTTCGCTAGTTTCCTTAACGTAAGTAGGTACCAACGCACCGGTCGCGTCGCGGTGACGCGTGGCATGCTTGTTCATTTGTTTTTTCCGTATTCGACATGGCAAGGCGCGAGTCGCCTGTGCATGTAGGTTGTGGCCACATCACGTCGCTGTTCGAATGTCGGTCTCCGTCGAGTCCCGCAAATAAAAATTGGTGAACCAAGCTTGTAACTGCGGCTAAATGGGGTAAAATAAAAGTTTGGTGCTTCGATAAATAAATCGGGATTGGATTTAAACGTCTTTGCTGTTGGTGAATTAACTAACGAATTGACGAAGCGGGTTTTGTTTTGTCGACTTACAATTTTGAGCAATCGTTTGTATGCGTAACATTTAAGGGGAAGAACGAAATTGTTTTAACACGCGTTTGGCTTTAATTTCTGCCATGATTATTAACTTTAGGTTACAAATAAACATGAAAATTTAAAACACCAGAATTTTTCACCTCCATGTCCAATCTTATTAAATATCTGACATTTTAAGGGCCATTTAAATGATGCAACATTTGTCATATTACTTTAGTGAGTAGTATAACTATACCACGATAACAATTGCTAATTTTATATCTAAAGTACCTTGGATACTTGCTGCTGCTAAATAGGGCCATCTCCTGCAACCATTAGTCGAAGAACGAACAAATAAATGGTGTGCGGAAATTAGCCACACTGATGTGCTACTCATTTCCTTCTCTTCCTCTTACCTTACCTATCTTCAAGTCGTTTGGAGGCGGCATGACTGAGCAGAATGGCAAATGACTACACCGAATCGTTATTCTGTTCTAATGATCGACACCGACATGTAATGTCACGGCTGTAATCCCTCAAGGGATAGGTAGCGTTGCAGACATCTACGTACTCGTATAGTTACAGTAACTTTTAGTTTTGTTTGCGTCCCTAATATTAAGAGGGCGGTGGTGGACACTATAGACATTGTACAAATCTCTGGAACCTGGATTTGTACCCCGGTGCGGGCAATAATCGAACACCAGAGGTCCACGGAGCATGCGTTGTTCATACAAACGTAATACCAAAATAATTTGTAAATCAAACGTATTCTTAAGGTAGTGTGTATTCATTTCGATTGGATTACAGAATATCTATGTTCCTAAACATATACATATTTTGAAAGTACAATGATGTAAAGACGAGATATGAGGAATTTAAAATTTATTTTTCTCATTCTTAACTCTTGTTTAAATCAATGTCCATTCATGATATATGTTTGGAAACCTAGATATTCTGTAGTCGAATCGAAATAAATATAAGAATATGTTTCTTTTACATCTTATTTTGGTATTACGTTAGTATGAACTACGCACGCTTCGTGGGCCTCTGGGGTTAGAATATTGCCCGCACCAGGGTACAAATCCAGGTTCCAGAGATTGTTCAATGTCTATAGTGTCCACCACCGCGCCGTCCATATCTGAAAAAAAGATTATTAAAAGAACCAGCCAATGGTAAGGCAGCTGTGCTGCGGTTGACAGTACGCAAACGACAATGCCTGTGCTGTTTAATTCCTAATGCGAACTCATTATTTTAACGGAATCAGTATTTATTATATTATTAATTTGTCAAACCAAACATTGGTCTTGTCACTGTTAGTGATGATGACTGCACTACAGACTGATATACCGACTGTTGTGGTTTCTCGACCATAGGTGCAGAAACTATTGATTTAAAATTTGTTTCATGTGGGAAAAGAAAAAGCGACACGCAGCGCAGTAGCTAGCCACTGCGCCAACCAGTAGTGCCGCTGCGGTTTCTCATCGCAGCTTTGGACACTACAGTTTGTGGCACTGATGAAACATAGAAACATAATTTATATACACACACTCACACTCATACACATACACACTCACACTCATCACTCACACACTTTTACACTATTTTTCTTGTTTTAGATCTTAATGTTACCCTGTTTTAAATTAAAATAAACAATAATAATAAAGTTAGAAATTAAAATTAAGTATAAGTTTAATAACCCACATATTTGTTACTGCTGTAATTATTGTGCTATGGAAGAGCGTGGTCTCCTAACACATGCAAAATTTGCTTAAAAGGAGTCCCTAAACACAATCCACCCATTTTTGTAACAAATTTCTTGAATAAATCTTTTGTAATCTTTTGTAGTTGTGTTTGTGACTTTATTAGTCAAACATAGTTTTGATGACAAAAACATGTTTTCAAAAAAATTACTCAAAAGTTCGTGGATATATTCTGCTGAAAACTATAAAAAATGTACCGACAAGTTTCTCATTTTTGTGCAACTAAAGTTAATGGACTGAAAAATGTGAGGACGTAGCTCTGGAACGTTGCTTGAAGGTGACGGAGAGTAATCTGTCATATTTGCGCTCGAGAACGCTTCAAATTGATATTATGTTACAAATCCTTGACTCTTTCTTCACGACCTAGCTTTGTTGCGGCTTACTGCTACGGGTGAGTTTGATAAAAGGAACTAATACATGTAGGTATATTTTGAAGGTTGGGCTCTACAGCTACCCACGTTTCCTTTTCCCACAGTGTTTGGTGTTGTTGACACAGCCTAAAATATGGCCTAAGTAAATAAGTAAATACTCACAATAAATATTGCCCCATTCACGGCCTCTGGTGATGTGAATCGCGTTAAGAGACGCGCGAGCTTCGATTGTTTTTTTGTTTGGTGCCGTCGGCGTTGCATCGCGCTAAGTCGTGGCTTGTTCTTAACAATTCTTTTATTTTGATTTTTTGTTATAAGACGTATGTAACTGGGTAGCTCGATTGGAAAAGACGATGTTCTAACTCCCGTTTTTATGAAATTGTAAGGGCAAGAGAATGATGATGTAAGAGTAGTAAGAATTAAGTTGGTAATGAAAGATTTCTATCGTGTCTTGATAAGGGAGATTTTCTCCCAAGATTTATGATAATTCCTACCTTCAACTTTGTATTCAGAATTCAGGGACCTATTAAAGTTCATAACTCCCTTTATCTCAAATAGAATCGGATAATTTATCCGTTCAGTAGAATTTATTAATCAATATAAGTCTAGCATTACGGAACTACTCTTTATTTTCATTTTACTTTGAAAACTCAACCGGTGTTTTGTTCAAAATTTTATTGAAAGTATTGAATTGCAAAAAGTTTTACATATCGAGGAAAAATGATCCTTTACTGAAAAGTTGAACGCTCACGATTTTTTTGTTTTGTAAAATGCTCGTGTTTCCATAACATTTTTCCAAGAGCTTTTACTCTATAAATATTTTAATACAGAATTCTAGGTTTTCCATACACAATTACCCGATTCGTTTATTATCGTGTATTCGTTTATTTTATGTGAGGGCCAAAACCAGTTGGCAGGTTGTATCCCTAGTAGCATTTTTTGTTGGCATTTAGTTGGGCCACATACCTCTGGTTAGTTGGCAAATGCATACAATTGGCGGGCAGTTTGCGGGTTGGGCCCAAAACTGATGGCCTACATGGATTTGCCAACGAAGGCCCAACTTGGATTTGCCTACGAAGGTCCAAAGTAAGTAAGTAAGTACTTGAGCCTGCAACCACTACCAATGTTTATGTTTACTACAGAGCTGGTAGTGTTGAACTAACAACAACCTTGTGTGATCAGTGTTCACAGTGTGAACACTAGTAGGGTTGAAAAAAAATACAGTCCAGTTGAGAACTTCCTATTCTTGGAAATCGGTTGATTAAACTAAATGTCACTCTGATGTAAGCTGGTGATATATTTTCTAGAATTAACTCGAACCCAACCAAATCGTGGTAACACAACGATAGCGACTTCTAATTGGACTACAACGCCATCTATCGAGGTTGGGTACAACTTTTGAACCTTTACGATACTATCATCACGGAACACAGAAAACAAATGAAGTGCAATGCACCAAAATTACTGCAGGAACCGTTGTCACCAAACTCACACATTTAAACCGATAATCATATATTGCACTACAAAAAAACTATTCGTTTGATTCGTTGTTCAAAGTTTAGTCAAAATTAGCCTACATCACAGATTTGGAAATAAACCCTGACGTTTTACAAATAAGATGTATTTTGCTTTAGCGGCAAAACGTGTTTACGATCTATAGTCACACTAGATTCAATTGACGAGTCAATTCCGCTACTTGACCATAGATGGCGGTATTCTGAGTGGTTGCAATTATGAACTTAAACGCGTAAATGATATGGTTGACATTTGCGTGATCGGTCGGTTTCTGCTGCTACTCGGTCAAGGCCGGACCACGTAGTATATTAAATTTATTTATCGATATCGATAGATACCCCATATTATCGTCTTCAATTCTCAAAAATAAGAGTTGTTGGGAGTACATTTATTTATTTGGTACACAAGCAGCTATTCATTTAAATTATAAATAAATAGACACAGACAGACAGGTAAATTTAGAATTAAGTAATAAAAGTGCTGGTATGTATGCATGTGTTATGTATAGCAAGGTAAATTATTAAGCAACATACTATTTATTTACTTTAACTGAAAATCATTGAAACATAGTGGGTTATAGTAAGGGAAACTACAAGGAATATTTTAACGTTTATATTTATCACAGCAGATTCTATATATATATATGTATATAAATAAGCCTATATCATTATATATACATATATGTATATATATGTGACATAGTATATCAACAATCAACAATAACTATACAAGCCTATATCATTATATATATATACATACAGTATATAAGCTTAAATCATATCATTATATATATATATATATACATATATGTATATATATATATGTAGCATATACCTAATCAAACTTATCAAAGTCTCATGTATTTTAATATTTAGCTTTACAAGGTATAAATAAAATTGAAACAAAAACAAATTCAATCAATTCTTATAATCACAATTATTCACAAAAAACAACATATTTATAATTACATAATAATTCCAACAAAATAATAAGGGTACTTAACTCTGTACAGATGTGTTCCAGTGGGCAGCCAAACAAGAAGTGACCGGACAATCACTGTGCTTGGCTTTTATACCTTACCAACTAACCGACATTTGTCAATTGATCAACTAATAACCAACTATAAATTGTAGACCAAAAATATTAAAAATGTTAGTAGAAAATCAAACAGTATTTTTATAGACTGGATTTACACTTGAAACAGTATTTTAATTGATTTTAACGGTAATTTTAATAACAGAAGTCATCTATGGCTTCCGTTGACAGTTGGCAACATTTAAATATAACCTATTTTATCACGGCCATACTGACTTGTAGTTCGCTCTCGGACTACATAAATAAAGACTTAAAACTAATTATCACTTATTACATATGTAGGGAAAGACTTAATGCTAATACATATTATTCATTGTTATAGTCCAATTTAGCATATCAAAAGGACAAAATAACAACGGTCAGTACTTTGACATCAATCTAAGCCCCTCACCTGCTGCACATGAGACGGGCTAGAGCAAAGTAACTAACTTCAGCAGTTCCAACCAAATTTTTATTTTCTCATTTTATTTTGTCACATCTGACATTCAATACATATTTTTTTAATATAGATACAATATAATATAATATTTCACATGAATCACAAACGTTACATTATTCAACATCATCAATCCATTCTCCCGACCATATTCTTAATTTATCTTTAGCTACAGTTATATTTCTTAAATTTCCTATTCCCCTTAGAGAGTACCTATCATTAGGTAAGATAGCTGTTATCTCATAAGGACCTTTAAATCTGGGACTTAATTTATCATGTCGCCTGTGGTCTTGGTTTACATAAACTGTATTTCCAACATCAAAAACATTATTATCTCGCCTTACTGTATCAAATCGAGTTTTAAATTTATTTGCCTCAGAACATAGACGTTGATAAGCTAGTTCACGATCTGCCCTCACATCTATATTATCTTCGGGAATATTTAAGTCATTCAAATGAGCTTGGACAGAGGGGATATTAGCATTACACCCTATAAGCAAACGAATAGGTGTGAAACTCGTAGAACTCTGAATAGTGGTGTTAATAGACTGTTGTACCTTCCACAACCCGCTTGGCCAATCTGACGAGCCATTACAAGCAGTATTTAGCATATCAATCACTGTAGCGACATATCTCTCTACCTGTCCATTGCCTCTTGGTGTGCCCGTAGCAACCATATGATGTTCTACTTGTAACTCTCTAAATAGGGAACGAATTTGGTTAGAACTGAAATTGGTGCCTCTATCTGTTATAACCACAGACGGGGTTCCAAATATAGTAATAGTTTCCCTTATAATAGGCACTAGTTCGATAGAGTTAAGAGTTTTTAGTGGTTTAAGTAAACAAAATTTGGTAAACCCGTCGACTAAAAGTAAAATGTGTTTATATCCCTCACTTGTTTGTGTGAATGGACCTGTACAATCTAGATGTATCGTATGAAAGGGGATAGGGGTTTTATCAATGGGATGCAAGTATCCTTGTTTTGGTCCAGAATGACCTTTCCGTTCCACACATATTAGACAGTGTTTTAAATATTTTCTAACAAAATTGGACATGCGAGGAAACCAAAAATGTTCGCAAAGTTTTTTGAACGTTTTGGTAAACCCTACATGGCAGTTTTCATCATGGAATAATTTTAGAAGACTGAATCTGGATCCTTTTGGCACAAATAATTTAGGTTCGTTTGGTTGTACTTTGTAAAACAATAAATTATTTTGTAATAAGTATTGATTTTCGTCTAATTCACCAGCTATAACTTGGGCTATTAAATTTTGGGTTTCTAAATCATTTTGTTGGGCAATTTCTAACCAAGATAGTGGTTCTTCAATCAAATTAACTTTGCTGGACAACTTAAGCGATTTACTATTGGCTTGCAAAGTGGCAGTCTGTGGTGACAAAGAGCTAGATACTGAGGCAACAGCAGGAATGGAGTCTTCCACAGGATTGCGGCTAAGAAAATCTACATGTCCTATGTATCTACCTTTTTTATAAATAATCTCAAAATTAAAATCTTGTAAAAACGTCCACCAACGGGCAACGCGGGGAGCTAAATCTTTTTTATTCATTGTGCTTTTAATGGAATTACAGTCTGTAAAAATCTTAAAAGTAATACCTAGAAGGTATACTCTAAAATGTTTTAAAGCATTATATATAGCCAACGTTTCTAGGTCGTACGAACAATATTTGGATTCTGCGGGTGACGTTCTTCTACTAAAATAAGCTACGACTTTTATATTATCAGTTCGTTGTACTAATATAGCCCCATAGCCCAAAGAACTAGCATCTGTATAAAGTTCAGTTGGTAAACAAGGATCAAATACAGCTAATAATGGTTTACTAGACAAATGTTTTAAAACATAATTTCTAGCCGTATCCTGTTCCATTCCCCACTCCCATTTTTGGTTATGTTTTGTTAATTTAGTTATTGGTTCAGTTTGAGTTGCGAAATTGGGAATAAATTTCCGGAAGTAACTAGCCAGACCCATAAACTGCCTTACTTGCTTAATGTTTTTAGGGACAGGGGAGTTCACTAAATCAGCTATTTTAGTCTCACTGGGCCTAATACCTTCCTGTGTTATAATTCTCCCTAAGTATTCTATACTTTGAACAAAGAATTTACATTTTTTTATATTTATAGTAAATCCTGAACTGCATAATGCCTGAACCGTTTCATCTAAGTAGTGGAGGCCTTCTTCTATTGTTGAAAATGGAATTAAGATGTCGTCAATATAAATTAGAAGAAATTTCAAATGCTGCACAGCTTTTGTGATAGCCCTTTGGAAAACCGAAGGCCCATTGCAAATACCAAACGGCATCCTTAAAAACTCAAAGTGACCATCGGGCGTCACAAAAGCCGTGTATTTTATAGAGTCTGATGCAACGGGAATCTGATAAAACCCATTTTTCATATCAATAGAAATGAAGAACTTTGCTTTACCTAACTTATCGATTTGGTCTTCGATTAGAGGGAGAGGGTAGCGATCTTTATCTAGAATTTTATTTAGGGCTCTATAATCTATACATAATCTGTCGCTGCCGTCTTTTTTTTTAACTAAAATTACGGGATTTGCAAAAGGAGAGTCACTTTCACGAATTATGTTTTGCACCAAAAGTTCTTGAATTATTTTATTAACCTTCTCTCTCTCTATCGGCGCCAATCGATAGGGACGATAATTAACAATTTCATCTTTAATTAATCGTAACCTAAGTTCACCGGTTTTTACGATAGTAGTTTCATCTAAGACAGAAGGGTACTTTTGAAAGATGTTTCTTATTTTATCTTGTAGTTTTAAATCTAAATGATCGATTTTTGAGGTTAATTGAATTAAATCAGATGTATCAGTGGAAATCATATTAACTTCAGTCTTAGTTGGAACACACTTCCTAATCAGACGACTACCTAACGAGTCTGTTACAATTTCTATGTCTTGATATTGAACAGCGTTTCGACCTATTAATAAATCATACTGAAAATCATAGTCTCTAACAACATATATATCTAACTCTAAACAAACTGCTTCGAATTTAACTAACACGGTAATTAAAGCAAACACATGTATTTTATTTTGACCTATACCATTCAAGTAAATTGATAGTGGTGTAAAATGGCAGCCTAATTTTCTTGCAATTGATTCTTTTATCAGGCTACAATTTGCTCCTGTATCTACGAGACAATCAATTGGAATATCATTTATGACAACTCTAGTCAAATTCAGTTTGGATTTTCTAAAAAATTAACCTCTTTATTTGGTACTATAGTTATGGATGAAGAATTACTTTTTTCAGCTCTTTGTTTATGATAGCAAACAGACTCCGTGTGCCCATTTTTTTTGCAATATGTACAAACTTTTGGACCACTAGGCTTAGGTAATTGTGTGGTTTGACTGATAGGTGTACGAGAGTTTTGTTTATTTTTGGGACATTGAGACTGTATGTGACCAGTCTGGTTACAAAAAAAACATTTCCTTTCGCCGCTCAACTTAGGTCGTTTTGTTTCAGAGGGCCCGCCATTAGGATTTTCTAAGGGTCTCTTTTTTGCCTTTACATATATTGAAAGGAGCGATATAAGGGCAGCAGTAGAAGTGATACCACTATTTAGTGAAGCCATCTTAACGTCGACATCAGAAATTCCTCCACAAACTAATTCCATTAATTGGTCATCAGTAAAAGAAATTTTTGTATTACGAAGTAATCGAATTTTTTCTCTACTGTATTCACTATAAGAATCTGCCGCATCAGATGTGTATAAGACTGCCTTGCTGAGTTTCTCAGATAAGTTTTTCTTTTCGGGAAAAGCATCGATGATGTCTATACGAAATTTTTCCCAGGATCTACCATCAGTTGGTTCCCATGATTCAAACCACGTCAAGGCAGATCCTTTTAGGGCCTTACCGGCTTTAGCTGCTGTCCTGATACTGCTCCACTTCAAATCCGCCCGGAGAGTCTCGATGCTGTCACACCAACTCTTCGCTCCACAGTCGTTTTTATCCGGATCGAACACCGGCAAAGCGATGTCATCGTCCTTCTGTTGTGTCGTAGACACAGCATCTCGGATAGCTTTTAGAAGATTACCAATTGTCTCAGCGTCCATCCTGAAACACGGGGTATTATTAGAAAATGTGATGCAAGGGGTATCCCACTTCTGATGTTATGTATAGCAAGGTAAATTATTAAGCAACATACTATTTATTTACTTTAACTGAAAATCATTGAAACATAGTGGGTTATAGTAAGGGAAACTACAAGGAATATTTTAACGTTTATATTTATCACAGCAGATTCTATATATATATATGTATATAAATAAGCCTATATCATTATATATACATATATGTATATATATGTGACATAGTATATCAACAATCAACAATAACTATACAAGCCTATATCATTATATATATATACATACAGTATATAAGCTTAAATCATATCATTATATATATATATATATACATATATGTATATATATATATGTAGCATATACCTAATCAAACTTATCAAAGTCTCATGTATTTTAATATTTAGCTTTACAAGGTATAAATAAAATTGAAACAAAAACAAATTCAATCAATTCTTATAATCACAATTATTCACAAAAAACAACATATTTATAATTACATAATAATTCCAACAAAATAATAAGGGTACTTAACTCTGTACAGATGTGTTCCAGTGGGCAGCCAAACAAGAAGTGACCGGACAATCACTGTGCTTGGCTTTTATACCTTACCAACTAACCGACATTTGTCAATTGATCAACTAATAACCAACTATAAATTGTAGACCAAAAATATTAAAAATGTTAGTAGAAAATCAAACAGTATTTTTATAGACTGGATTTACACTTGAAACAGTATTTTAATTGATTTTAACGGTAATTTTAATAACAGAAGTCATCTATGGCTTCCGTTGACAGTTGGCAACATTTAAATATAACCTATTTTATCACATGCATGCCTTTTACAAGTGTTCAAAGGAGTCATTTTTTTTTTGTAAAACCTAAAAGTATTTTAAATGAAGGTTAGAGGACCTGCTGATGTCTATTTAGTGATCAATGCAAGGTCTCAATCATTAATAAATTATAATAATTACGTTACTATTTAAAACATTGATTATACATATTTTTGCTTTAAAGCGTTTATGCAATCTATGAAAAATGAAAGCGACCTTATACTTGTATTGTAATGTAAAACTAAATAAATAATGAATTTAAAAATTGTTTATTCCTTGTATCGATATCAATCTATAAATTCAATATTCGACTTGACTACATCACTACTTGAGTAGCGAAGTGCTTTCGAGGGTGTTCTATTGAATAGAAACAATCCAAAATAAACTTTATCTTAATTGTGTAAGGTTGATTTTGCCCAACCGTTCTATTCAATATTAATAAATATTAACAAAATAAGATTTTTATTAGAAAACAATGAAAATTGTACTAACCAATGATACGAAATACCTCCATTTCTAAGATTTTTCCTCCTACTATCATTTTTACACTCTAAAATGGAACAATACGGCATTGCTAGGGATGTAAGTTGTTATCATAACTTAAATCCCTACAAGGAACTCCCAACAGTAGGAATAGACGCAGCAGGCCCGTCGTTAGTTGGCCCAATGTTGTTATAATAACTGAAATCCCTGCAAAAATCACCCATCAGTAGGAATAGTAACAGAAGGCCCTTCGTTGGCTATTCATTGGGCAAATAGTGCATGTTTATGACAATGGGCCTATTTTAAGTTTAGGTTGGCGGAACAACTAACCGTCTGCCAATACATTCCCAACTGTTGGCATAAGGAAGCCAACGGCAATTGCTACTAGGGATTGTGTGTGTATTCACATGAGGACTATGAAGATTAGTGTCTGAGATGGTCTTTTGAAGAAAGAACCACACAGATTTGAGTGGTCCTGTCCAATCAGTGCAAGCATTTGTCAATTATCGTGTAGCTCGACTCATAACTCAGGGAGCTTAACGAAACGACGAAAATATCAAAGAAAGGACATTTGGGTGGGTCGCTTATAGTACTCAAGCTGCTAGACAGTCGTGGTAAAAAAAACAAAATGTGACCCATATGGTCCTCACATTCACAATAATATAAAATAAAATAAATAATAATTTGCAAAACAAAATGGGAAAAACCCAATAACACTTTGCCTGACCTGAGAATCGAACCCAGGACCACATACTCAGTAGTCACGCTCTACATGTCCAACGAGTCAGTGGTCTAACATACACCCATACATACTGCCATGCAACAAATACCCAAAAACCAATACAACTAAGGACCATGTTCACCAAAAGATGACGATCTGTTTATCTAAAAACAGCTGCTTAAAACGCAAGTTTTGTGTGGGACATGTCACACTGACAGCTGTTTTTTTCGATAATCAGACCGTTATATTTTCGGTGAACATCCATGTTCTTATCTTATCTTATCCATTCTTTTGACCTAAACAAGAAAATCAAAAAACCGAAAACATATCTGACGATAGGGCAAAACCTTAAGATACCGTATTCATCACCATAGATATCATGTAGCTTATGATTTTCCCTACAAGCAAGTTGTACACATTCCGGGGGTACCAGGGTATCATACCCTTTTACGCCGTCGCTAACATGGCCGAGCCGACTTGTAAAACCTTCTTTGATGTGAAATCACTGTAAACGTTTTCTTGAGCTGAATAAAAAGGACCTAAATAAGAAAAGATACATTTTAGGGTATTTTTCCAACAAAGGAAAGTCAAATGTAAATTGTGGGGACCTGATATACCAGGATTATCATCATCTCTTCCTTTACCACGTTATTTTGGGGGGTAGGCGCACGCGTTTTATAGTGGAAATTTGTTTTTCATTACTCATACTCGGAAAGTAGGTCTGAAGTTGCCTGAGGAGCGGGTTGGAAGTAACACTTTTCAGCCCTAGGGAGGACCGCTTTCAACTGATATCTGCAAAATTATTTTAAAAAAACTAGTTCTATTTTCACATTTCTATTGAACCATGTTCCGACTTCTATACAGCCTCTAAATTATAGCGCGATGTGAAATTGAAATAACACAAAATTAAGGATTTTTTTTTAAATAACTTAGTCATAATTTAGTTACTTACAAATATTTCTTTTCAAAACATAGATTTGGGCAAAATATTTTTTTCAGTGAAGTAAGTGAAAAATAAATGCGGAATAGTCTGCCACAGAAAAAAAACTAAATTAGGCGGGAAAGCGGCATTCCGATCTTCAGTTTTTTTCGAGTTGTTTCGTGTTTTTATTTTTATTTTCCTTGTATTCGTAATGAAAAGCACAGTGCTTACCTCGGGTTAAAGACTTATTTCATCCCTCGAACTATTAGCGCCCGCGCTACGCTTGGGCGCCAAACACCGTCTCAGGACTAACTAAGTTACTTTCACCCCTAGGATAACAATGTCCTATAGACGCGTTGAGCACATTTTGGGTGAACAAAAGCTATCGTCACCGAACGCTTTATAGAACGTTTAGTCAAACACGCACAATGGTTCACTTCAAGGACTGAGTGCGGAAACCTAAACCCCATGATAGATAGACGGTTAGTCAACATCAACCATAAACAATTAATATAAAGCTTATTTTGGGTTACTCAGTTAAGTCACCAAAGACTTCCCTGAATGTTTTTTTTCTTCCATTCGTCACTGTCAATCGTCACGCTAACATTTACTCCTTTTTCCATCATTTCATTCCACCAGGATATCGGAGAATCAATTTTTGGGTGTGTGCTACAGAAGAGTATAATTTAGACTCGGAAAATGACATATTTCACGTAATATGGTGACCTAAAAATATTTCTTCTTTCAAGAACTGTCCATTTCAAGCTATTGCAGACCAGTCAGTAACGTATTTCCTAAACCTCACAATACAGCTACATTCCTCTTCAGTCAAGCGCCATTTTTGCTTTCTCAACGTAGCACATGACATATAAAAGCGAAACATTTTTCAAATTGTTGACGTCAGAAGGAATTCCTCGCGTTTCGTCTGTGAGCGTCATTGGGAACCATCACTCTGAGCCAGCTCGGATTTTAACGTGAACCTTTGATAAATATTAGGTCTATTTTTAGTTTATCTTTCTTAAATAAGTGACTACGCCATAATACAATTTGTGTTTCTTTTTCTTTTTCGGAAGTTAAAAAAGTTATCAAGAGATTCATAAAATGATGCCACGCAGTCGGATGATATAATATAATATATGTTTTGGACAGCGAATAAGTACCCTCCAATTGCGAAAATCAAAATCGAAGCATTCATTTGAAGTCATTACAGGTACAGGCACTTTTGAATTGTTGAAACAAAGACAACAATAAAATGACATGCATGGAATGATATTTGAACGCTATCATTATTTTAAATATGTTTTCGTGAAAACATCACAAAAAAACTGAAACACAATTACCATTTTATTAAAGTATAAGAACGTGCTATGAAAACAAATTCACAATATTTACCTCTAGAGTAGAATATAATACTAATTAATATTATCTACGTACTACGGGTTTTCTTTACTTTGCTGGTTCATTATTTTCAGGAAACTGTTTATAATATTTACGAACTGTATAATTTTTAAGTTACTTTCACGATTAATTTACATTAACGTTCTCTCAGCTACTATTTAGACAAGAGTAAAGTTTGCTTTCACCGAGTACAATATCAGTACCGTAAATGCTTTAGAAGAAGCCTTGGCACATGCCACAAGAGAAAACAAAAAAAAATCTTAAACCTAAACAGGTGACAAATAGTCCCAGTGACGAAAGACGAATGAGTGAATCTGATGACCCTCTACGTGACTGATCTGACTCATCAAGTTATAAAAAACCTTGGACTACAGGTTTTTTATAACTTCAAGAGTCATTTTGCCAAGGGGCAAAGTCCCTCTTTTACGCTTGTTTTGGTATTTTTAACCCCCGACATAAAAACGACGGGGTGTTATAATTTGACGCGTCTGCGTGGTTGTGTGTCTGTCTGTGGCATCGTAGCTCCCGAACGTATGAACCGATTTTGATTTTGTTTTCTTTGTTTGATAGGTGAATTAGTCGGGAGTGTTCTTAGCAATGTTTGATAAAAATCAGTCCAAGATGGCCGCCGCCACAAGATAGCGGATTATATTTTTTCAACAGCTCCCTCAATATGGGTATCAAATGAAAGGGCCAGCATCGAAAACCGGGAATACCTCGAAATTATGACCTTATGTGTCGGGGGTTTTTAATTTTTTTTAATTTAATGTAACTTAAAACATATGAAGACGGGTATTTATCGCGTTTATTTTTCTATTTTTTTCTTCAATGTAACTTGTTAAACAAGATTTTGTATCTGAATATGTGCCCGGTTGATGCCAATAGGCTCGCCTCCTATACTTGTCACTTTAAGAAAATCGGTGAAAAATGTGGGTCAACCACAAGCTCTGTAACTCTTTGGGGGTTTTGAATGTGATGTACTGTTATATAGGGTGACTGGTAATCATCATAAACACAATCACGTGTTTAAATTTCTTACACTAATTACACGTCATCCTATATAAGTCGATTGCTTGCATACCATCATCATCGTAAATTGTCATGCTGAACTTGAATTTTAAAATATGGATCGTCATCAGCCTGTAATGTTCCCACTACTGGGACATGACCTATGAGAGGGAATGGGCTATACTATAACCCACCACGCAGGCCCAGTGTAGATTGGTAGATGACACATGTCTTTGATTTTTTGGTTCTAGGACATGCCGGTTTCCTCAAGAAGTTTTCCTTCAACATTTTGAGAACATTGGTGATGAAAAAAATTACACAAATTAATGCGCCTGTCTGGCTTCAAACCCACAACTTACTGTTTGTAAGTCGGGACCGCCACCACTGGGCCACCTCTTAAAATATGGATGCACTGTATCTAAAAAGTTTTAAAGAAATATTTGTGTGAGTTAAAAGGTACGCTATAACGACTAATTTAATTGAGAATGTTCATACTCGTTTTTATGCGGTTTTTTCAAGATATTTGTGAACCGGGTGCATGCCCTAATTTCAGTCAATGAAATTGCAAATACCTACGAACTTCCTGGCATTTCAACATTTCAGTCGTGCTAAAGACGTTCCCCGGACGTCGTGTTCAATTAGGCAGCACCCTTTGATCCAACATAATAGCGATTTGACATTAGATAGAACTTGGACGGAGATAAAGTACGACCCAGTTCCATTGTCTGGTGTTTGAATGGAGTTAGATATTACCTGACAGCTAGTCAAGGAGGATCTATGTTTGTATAGATTGGTGAGAGAATCTGTAACTTATCTACTGAAGTATTAATCTTATACTTGAGGAGCTCGTGACTAAATAATAACTGCTCCTTGAATCAATCTTCATGTTGTCGTGATTTAGCATTGTAACATAATTTTACTGAAAAATATGGCAACACTAGCTGTCACTTTTGTAGCCAATCACGAACTCGAGTATCATTATGGCAGGGGAAGAGTGGGGACGGACCGGCATCGGCAGTCGGTGGTCAGTTCTTGTTTGGCTATCGTAGTACTAAGACGTGTCGACTGCACTCTGGATATTACGACTGTGAATTGTATATTGGTTTGGAATAAACAAGTTGTGTTTATGAACAGAGTTATCATTTTCATAAAAAAATGTTAAACCACGTTTGCTTAGGTTAGTCTGTGGATGGGTGACTAGCCATTGAATAAAAAAAATAATGAGAGATTAAAAAAAAATAGTTTCTATGAACTCGATAGATGGCGTTGATCCGACTACGTTACTAGGTGCCAAAGCCCAAACGCTTGAAGAAACACACGTCACATACGCTCGTTGACTGACACTTTCGTTTGCATAAGCTTCCGAATACAACCATTAGGTGCAAGTGAAATTATGTGATGTTCTGTTCCTTGTAGTAACGTAGTCAGACCAACGCCATCTATCCAGCGACTAGGGAAGAGTTGAAAAAAGAAAGCCCTCATTGCCTTGGAATACACGTTAAGCCTTTAGTACCGGCTGTCATTTGTAGACCTGTGACAGTTTTTACATAGTCCGAAAAGTCTGACAAACAGTTTTACCAAGGGTTTCGTACTCAGTACTAACTGGGTTGTGGAGGTCAGATAGGCAGCCGCTTCATGTAAATGATTGGTGTTCAGCTGCGTCCGGTAAGACTGGAAGCCGCCCCCAAAATATATGTAGTTGAGATTAAGCTGGGCAGAAAATAATTAATCGTATTCTTACCTTGTAGTTATTGTGGATATAAATGGCCGAGCATTACGCATTGTCAGCCTGTAAATAATGATGATACTGTATTAGGAAGGACCTCTTGGTTTCTTTTGGGCAGAAGAAGTTAGTTAGGTTCTGCAATTAGGATTCGCAAGATTTTTTTGATATTCCTGAACTCGTCACTAAGTTGTATTTCGCGTGTTGAGGTAGTGAGCCTATAAATAAACTCAGACCCTTTTTAGATCCTAAAGTAAATCATGGTTCCTTACTGCCTACGGCGTCGCCCGCGTGAATTCAAACCTTTCTCGAGTACTACTCTATCCATTCGTGAAAACAGCATGAAAATGTGTGCAGCAGTTTTTGAGTTTATCGCAAACAGACAGACAGACAGACGCAGCGGAGGACTTTGATTTAAAATATGATAGTACGTGATACATATGTATCATGGCCCTTCATACCCACCAAATGTCATTTCACAAACAACACGTGATTCGTGTTTGCCACTCACTTAATTAACAAACAAGACGGAAACAGTCTATTTTAGTCAAGGATGCTGAAAGTAACGACCCTCCTAAGAAATTAGCTCTAAACCCCGTACCCCCAAGTCCAAAAATTAAACGTCTTATTTTTTACGTCGAAACCGTTCCCCATTCCCCCAATTTTTATGGATCCGCAGAACTTGATTAAAACTCCAGTAATTAAGTGCGTCGTTAAAACAGGTTGTTTTTCGGTGCGAGTGGGCGCGATGACTGCGTACTATCCCGGCTTTGTATCGGTAATCGTTCTTTTGTTTTGAGCCCACAGTTTTCGTGCTTCGCCGGGGTTCGACGTGGCGTGGCTGAAACTTCACAATTAGTCCTTTGTACGGCGTCCGGTGAAAAATGGAACACCCTGTCTATGAGACCAGTGAATTTAACTGGACAATTTTTTTTAAAAGCGTTGAAAAATGCTACTCGCTGCCCTTTTTAAACTATCTGTTACCCGCGTTAAAAAAATATGACTTCCGTATTTGTATCGGATTACGTTAACAATATTGATAGATTGATTATTTTTTTGCCTTCGTTTTTCTAGAATAAAAGTAGCCTATATTGCTCCTTATAACATCAACTATCTTCCATTAAAAGTCAAAACTGGTCCAGTCGTTTCGGAGATTAGTCGGAACAAACAGACAGACACAAAAATTTAATAATAATGTGTTGAAAATACAAGATGCCTATGCGACGTGTCAATAGATACAGCTCAATACATTGCGTTTGAATTTCTCACCTCTATAGAAAACGGGATTATGACACAAAATCCGGTGAGAATTTAATTGTCGACAGAAATGGTTAATAATTGAATTATTCCACCAAAATGGCCAACGTTTTTGAATTGATTTATCTGCTGCCATTTTAATTTAAGTTCGAAGTTATTTTAATGATAATATATAAGCTGTGGTCGTGTGTACCTAGGAAAAATAATTAATGTTTGTTATGAATTAGACGTTTCATTGTTCGTTATTTTTGGTAATTGTGAGGCTGTGCGCGAACTTATAACATTAATTCAGTACTTATGAATTATAATCTTTGGGTTTAGTGATCAGGTATTTGAATTTTTTGGCCGAAATAACTTCCGCAATTATGTTTTTTGGTCTAAGCAGCGGAAACGCATAAAGTCTATATTAATCGATAGCTGGTATCAATCCAAAAAAGACGTTTTGAATGCGACAACATAGGGTCACGTTTCCGAGATATGAGCTAGGTATAAGTTAAAGTCCATTCACTGAAAGCATCTTCAGTACAAAATTTAGTTGATTAGACACACATAAAACGTGTAACAAACAAAACCTGGCATCAATACAAACAATTTTTAATGAAACACAACTTTCTAAAGTGTGATGTCAGAAGTTAATCCCAAAAAAACTTTTTTGCATAAAAAAAAACCTACTTAAAAAAAATTAAAATAACTTTAGCTTCTGAAGTCGGTGACCTTTGTTTAATTGATTTATTTTTCTTGTCACCGACTTCAGAAGCTAAAGTTACTTTAATTTTTTTGTTTTTGTTTGAAGTCGGTTTTATTTTTTGCAAAAAAGTTTTTATTTTTCACTTTTTAGTGGTTCACATGTGCTTGGTACACATGGAAAGTCCATATCGTTACAATTACAACAAGCCCAAACACGACTAGGATGCATTGTCTCATTATGGAGTTCCATGACTCTTGGCTTCATCATCAGACGCAAATGCTTCACTTGTTGTCGAAAATACCAAAATCACTGTACGTTATCCTGTAAAATTTTAAGAGTTCTCTCGATTTCGTCAAGATTCCATTATCAGATCCCGACTTGGTGGCTGTAGAACCATTTGAAAAGTATACCTATAAAGAAGTCCGTTAAAAATCTTACAAGCACTTTTTCGTCAAAAAAGAGAAAATAAAAGGTGTTGCACTTCTGTACCATACAGGATACAGATTTAAAAAAAAAAAAAATTTACATAATTTTTCTGAAATCCATTTAGACATATTTCTTATTTCCATAGGTACAGTTATATTACCAAATTAATTAAAATAGTTAAATATTTGACAGGTATTTTCCGACATTACCAACTTTCTCGATAACGCGCACTTAATTCGTGATAACAACAGATGCATGCGTGATGATAACGGTACGCGTCGATACCTGTGTTTATCTGATCTATAAAATATTAAACACGAAATTAAGTATGTAGTTAAAAATAAAAGTCCATTCACGGCAGCAATATTCTAACGTTGAATAAAATAAGTGGTGTCATCATGAGAATATTCCGCCAAGTCACGTTAACATTCACCTCACGTCTGACGGACCTTTACGTTGTTACAAAGGATAAAATTATGTCCCGGATATAATATGACGAAAATATGATTGGCTGCAAAATATTTTCCTTTTCATTCACTTAATTACTGAAGTTATTAGGTACAATTTAATTATAGAAGTTGGTCATGAGAAGCCGACCTTTTTGTAATATTATGATGACGGTATTATCATTGGTAACTTTGGCAAAACACGTAAAAACCTCAGATTTTTCAGATGCAGGTGAAAGTCGTATTAATTATTTATAGTGTGGAGGAAAATATAATCTAATAAGTCGATCAGTTTGACTATCAAATAATATTTGCCCCGTAATTTTTCATTTCTTACGTAAACCAAAATTGACGAAGATTTTAAAATTCTCAATTAATCACGTCTGGGTACAATTTTTTGTGCCTTTTATCTTTGTCAACATTCATTGATTTACAAAAAGAAAAAAATACTTGATCATTATTTTCCTATACTCTAACTGACGGACTAAATAGATTTGAAGCCCACGGACGACATAAAAAGTCTGACACCACGTTAGGCACTAACCACACAAAAAGGTAGAAAAATAATTATACATCAAATTTAACTTTTGTTTTAAACAGGGAAACAAAATACCAAGAAATCGATATAAAACAAGGAAACAAAAAATACATGGCACTTGCGCGAAAGCACTGTATGATCTTGAAAATTCATTACGACTACGTTACTTATTGTGGATTGATAAGCTCTGGTCCATTTACTGGCTGATCATCAAAAGTAACTGTCACAAGAAAAAAAAACAAAAAAAAACATGCGTCATGCGGCAACAACAGTCTTCGGGGACTGCCGATCGTCTTCGGGGACTGCCGATCGAAGTCAAAACTAAGTACTTCATCTATGTCTGCTACGGGTTGTGCACCGCGCACGCCTAAATGGTTTTCAATAAAGCCGACCACATTGCGCCACGTCTTATGACAAGAACAGTCTTTAGTTATTTGTGCAACAAGAGAGCAAAGTGAGTTTTTGCTGCGAGTGTTTATTTTGAATCACGAGTAAGCGAAGGATTCTATGGTTGAATCACGAGCGTAGCGAGTGATTCTAGGTTAGAATCCTGAGTATAGCGAGGGATTCAAAGACACGAGATGCAAATAACTTTGGTCTCGTGTAACACATACAACTTTTCACCTCAGCAGCGAGAACATACACCTAAACAATACAAAACAGCACATTCAACAACATACATACACCTACAACATACTACAAACAACATAGTGAGATATAAATAATTAATAGATATTAAATAATGTACAGATAGCAGACCGGTAGGAAGTTTTATTCTGCATTTTTACATTATGCTTCAATTCTTCGAGTGTTAAATAACAGACTTCGTCACTGGACTCACTCATATCTATTTATTAATATTATATTAATATTCAATTTTTATTGTACTTTGTAGCTAGCGTACATTGACCTAACCATTGCTTAACGTAACAGAGAATTTTTGAAGAATAAAAATTTTGACCCCGCTTCTTTTTTTAAATGCGTTCTGAAACTACGCTCGCGGCATTCTGTCTCAATATTAAAGATTGTGAAAACTATTAATAAATAAGTAGATACATGATAAACTTCGTATTTTTTTCTTCAACATTATTCATCTTATTAATTTAATTGTAAAAATTTAATTCGATAAATTGAAATGCATTTTTTTTTTATTTATAACTTGAACACGCAATATACAATATTAGTTTACAATATCGGTATTCGAACGTTTTACTGTTTTTTTTTTCATTTTGTGCCTACTAGTTATGGAATTTGAAAATCGAATTTCGAATCGACTTGTTTCTATCTCTCGCTTTTTTCGTATCGAAGTGAAAGGGACAGAACAAAGTGAAGTTGAAATCATTCAACTTTTGTGAGTACACTTGCACAGTTGTCGGTATTTAAAAAAAATAATTAAAAAGTTACTTTGTCTCACGCTCGCAGCAAAATCGAATTTTGCACACTGTCTGTAAACAGCAAAACCTGCTTGTTTGAGGTGCTGAGGTGAAAAATAATAAAGGTTCTCGTGACAAAAAGTGGAATAGCCGAAATAGCCATAAGGAAACTATGAAGATATCGGCCGGCTATGACATTAGTCTTTGATAGCCGACAAATCGACAGGGTGTGGGCTATGGGGCTATCATAGTAACTGTTATTGCCTGATCAAGGGCTGAGTGATGGGCAGTTAGTTTGTTATTTTTTCTTTGTTAAGTGGCAAAAAATCTGTCCCATTCTGGTAGTTTTTTTTTGTAATAGAAAGGCTGTTCATTATTTAACAATATAGATAATTCGCGATATCTCAATCTGTATAGTTTTTAATAGTGGCACATTACCTATCTATTAAGTTACTTCGTATTTAAAGTCAACAATAACCCGCAAACCAGCGGAGCGGATACCATGGGTTAGGTCCTCTTTCGATCAGTTGTTCCGTTTATGTAACCAATCTAAGGCTTAAATAGTTCCATCTACTACTCGAGGAACACTTTTCTGGTGGAATGACAGTATTTTTGCCAAACAATAGCAAAAATGATAGGATAGGAGAACGATTTCTTCTGCCCTTATCCCGATTTATTTGGGATCGACGCAGCACGCCTTCTTCTTCCATACTACTCGTCATCAGCAGTCATCTCCTTTCAGCCATATCCTCCTTCACACAGTCTATTCTTCGTTTTTTTGGTCTTCCTTGTAAGGTCGCATTGGATAAGTTTAAAAGAAAAATGGAAAGGGGGTAGAAATTTATTAAGAGGTAACGTGGTGATAAGGGTCCACGTCCAGGTCCAAAGCTCGCAGCTGGCAGAACCCGCTCGCCGCTGTGACAGGCTCGCTCGCAGACGCCAATCTTGGAGGATTTGAGGCTCACCCGCTATCAGTGTCCAGGTTCTCAGTAGTAGGAGTAGCAGCAGCAGCAGTAGTAGTAGTAGCTTTTCATGGAGGTCTTCAATATGACGCCAGTTATTCGGAAAGAACGTATGATAACATTTTGGATTACAATAGTCAAAAACGTAAGTACAAAAACACAAATATACACATCCTCTACTCTTTTAGTCATCTGCATTCATACGCAATACCTATTTTCCTCATTCCTCCACACCACATGCCCGCACCATGAACCGATCCAACCGATCATCGTCTTACACCTTAAATCAATTCTAATTTAGTAAGAAGTTAGATAGATCTAACTCGTTAATAGAGTGTAATTAAGTAAGACGAACATGTACGCAAGACTTGTACAAACTAGTCCGGAAACGGTGGTGGGTCCTGGTGTGCTCACGACAACTTGTTTACTGTTCCGATTGACAAGTCAACGACGAGATTTCTAGGGAGAGCTTCTCAATTATAATGTAGTTTGTGCAGTAGTGCTGTAATTAAATTTTATGGTTACAGTACAGTTTAGAAGTTAATTGGAAACGTTAGAATTTGTTGGAGAATTTGAAAGATATGTTATAAAAACTGCGTCGTTGTGTGGTTGCAATCGCGTCTGCTAAGCATTAGGTCCTGGGTTAGATTTCCGAGTCGGGCAAATTGTTATTGGGTTTTCCCATCAGGAATTTCTCAGTAGCAGTCTGTATTGGTGCCCGGTTGATGACGATATGTTGAACCCTTGTTTTATTTCGCAACCCCATCAGCCCACGGCCCTTGCGGGCCCCTCCCTATATGCTGACATCTCTTTGAGGCGCGCGTGGAACACAATCGCGCCGTCGACACGGCCTGTCGTCATTAAACGGACGGACGGCTAGCTAGCCCATAGCTAACCGTCCACAAATATGTTCACCCCTAACATGGTACTTAGAAATAACTAGTTAAATGTGGGTGTACTAAGACCCCTGAGTAACCCTTAGGGATTATATTATATGTCACCGTAAACTTGTCAAACACGTTAGATTGTAAAATAACTAGAGAGATTGTAAACTCTCGAAATATTGTCAAACGAACACACTGCTTACAATAAAACACACCATTTTTCGTGAAATGCATGCGATGGTATTCAACTCACGCGGCGTGGAGGGAATGAGGGGTCCCCCTTGCCTAATGGTACCATTCTCATGAAAAGATTATGTACCATTCCTGAGAAATACCGATTAATATAACCTAACCTTAAAACACTTAATATTCCCATAAAAAGCGTAGTCGAAGGAGCCCCGCTACGCGGGGCCCCTATTTCCGAGTGCAGGGATTAAAGGAACCTAACTAAACTAACGTGGGGGTACCCCAAGTCCCGATTATGGGGGCAGAGATACTTCCGTATGTTCAGTTGACAATATTTCGAGAGTTTACAACCTCGCTAGAGAGATTACAATATAGCGTGTTTGACGATTTTACGGTGTCATATACAAGTATGTTGGTACTTGAGTAACGAGCAAGTTTCAGGACAACCAATTACGTCACTAACCCATAGACAAGCTATCCAATAGATTGCATATCTTGTCGATGGCTTGTAAATGCTAAACAGAGGCCGACACGCCGCAACGATCATTCTGATTAGTTTATCCTATAGGTGGTTAGAATCACATATATACAACACCTTCCCTTCTACAGGGTGTAAATAGGCTCGTCAGCCGCCGTCAATCAAGCATTAGATCAAACTAAGTAACTACACGCTAAAATTGTTGCTGAGACACGATTTTTTTTTTTGGGTGAATCATCATGTTTGTGGTAGAAGTCAATGTAACGCACTTAAAACATTGTGCTGATGGATGAATTGAATAGTACGGGCACCCGACCCGGGGCCGTGGAGGTGTTTAAAGTAAAAATGTTACATTAAAGACTAGTATTGAAAAACAAACTGGTCAAGAAGTTGGAACTTTGACCGCTGGAACTAGAAGGTTTCCAAATATGGTGTGGAACAAAAAAAGTCTCAATGTAGGGGAGAACAAGTGACTTTTGGCTTCGTTTTTTACACCTTTTAGGGGTGGGTAGATATCGCTTCACCTCGGCTTGCTACTGCTGTATCAGTACTTTCAAAGAAACTGTATCTTTAAGTACCGGTATTTATATTCTAGGTACTCTCATTTTACTGTGTTTAACAACTGCTGCTCCTTAACCTTCGGTTCGTTAAACCCAATCAAACTCAATTTTAAATAAATGCACAGTAAAAACCTCCCATATTATGAACGGTTAAAAGGAGTAAAATAAATAAACTTTGATTTATCATTAAATGCTCTGTGCGATATTTCCATGTGTTTTCAGCATGATCGCTCGTTCCGTTTGACTAATTTATGTTCCATTGTCCTTTTTCCAGAATTTCGCCATTCAATAATGAATTATTATCGTTTGAATGGTTTCGTAAAATCAGAACAATTCAGCCGAACATATTGCTGGAAAATATATCGGAGTCAAAGGGCAATTTGAGTTTATTTTAACTGTGTAAAGGACAGGTTGGACCAATTGGCCAAGCGTGAGTTGTACTCGTGTACAAAAGACCAAAGCAATTTAAATTACGACGGTAAAGCTTTGGCCACACAAGCGCGAATCCCGCGCGATACGGGATTATAGTCGGTCGCGCCGAATTGTGTGAACGTGGACTTATGTACGCAAATGCAATTTTGTGGTTTGACTATGCATTGAGTACTGGTCTGCGTGTGTTTGCATTGATTATTGTAAATAGCGGTTTCTATTCTGCTTGTTGAATTTTGGTGGAATGTCAGAGGTAGTTGTGAAATATATTTGGTAGATTAAACATTCCAATTAATATTGAATGTTATGTGGTTAGACATTGGGCATTTAATTCAATGTAGGATAAATACCTGATTCGTAGTAACGTGGTTTTTGGTTTTACACCCAGTTTGTATGATTAGCACATGTTTATTCGAAGTGTAGAGAAGTTTATTTGTAGTATAAACCATTTTTAGCGCCCCATATTGATAGATGTATTTTAGCCGTGGGGGGTTGAAACGCTGGGGCCATGGGATACCCACGCCCCACATAGTATTTCAAGACATCGCCATCTTCGGTTGGTCGACTCTTCTCGTGACCAGAGAGCTGGCCTATTTCTTGGCCAAAGAATCATCATGTCTATCCAACGTGGTAGTGCTTCGAGTCTTCTAGGCATTTTTCCCGTTGACAGCGACACGGACGAACTGTTTTTCTTTCCTGTTTTAATTTGTACAATTGTATATGTACACGTTTTTATTTTTATTTAAGGTCTGGATAATTATAAAGGGCAAGGAAGGAACATGGATGGGTTTTAGTCAGTAAGAGTCTGACACTCCCTCCCGCTCCGCCCAGAGTGGGAGAAGTCATTTGATGATTTCCCATCCTAAAAAAAAAAAAAAAAAAAAAAGGTCTGGATAATAATATTAAATGTATGAATAACCAAATCCCTAAAACATAGATATACATTCTTATTTGTTTCTGTTGAAGCAGGTAGGTGATTAAATAATAACCAAAAGCCGGCGTTATAGAAATGTGGCTACTTTCCCCACCAATCATTGATGCTGCATCATTTTAAAAGAATCCACATTGTCATTCTACAATCATTACAGATCATGAAATCATACTATATTTCCCACTAGTGCGATAATACCCACTATAAATTCCCGCAGCCCGATGCAATTCAGATCAATTCCTAATTATATCCCACCTATAATTAGAAATAGATTAATGCTCAGTGTGAGCTAATTACAATCGATTCTAGTAATTCATTTTCTTCAGGAATGTGTATGTTTTGTGTTTTATATTGACATATTTACTCGCCGTGTCTTTCAAACGCTCACCTTGTTTCAATCAGTTTTGATTCTTAAATTTCTGATTGTTTTTATTTATGTCTAGTGTGATTCGACTGCTTCTCTTCAATTATCTGATTCATTTGTTATTGTCTAGAAAACGGTGAGTCACTTTTGCTGGCTTATGTGCCTTTGTATAATTCTAGCAGAGTGCTCAGCCTAGTAACTTATACACACACGTGATGCGTTGTTTGTGTTATCGAGTCAATTGTATGCTATCTATCTTTATCGCAATTCCTTGCTACATTTAACAAATTACTTTCCCGGTAAACTCAATATGGTTGTATTCTAGAACTAACATGGCAGTTATCAATTATTGAGAAGAGATTTAATTCGTTTACATCCTGTTCCACTAAAATATGATCAGTGGGGTAGATATAGGAAAACATACTAATTTAGGTACTTATACATATACATCATCATTCTCTTGCCCTTATCCCAATTTATTTGGGGTCGGCACAGCATGTCATCTTCTTCCATACTCCTCTATTTTTCGTCATCTCATCAGACACTTCCTTTCTTACCATATCCTTCTTAACATAGTCCATCCATCGTTTCTTTGGTCTTCCTCTACTCAAATACCCATCCACATTCATGCTCAAAACTTTTTTCACGACATTTTCCTCATTCCTCCGCATCACATGCCCATACCACGACGACCGATTACCACACAACTTTTCAGTCACCGGCGCCACTTTCAGACTTCCTCTAATATACTCATTCCTTACTTTATCCATTCGCGTAACACCACACATCCCCCTTAGCATTCTCATCTCCGCGACATGCAGCTGCCTTTAATTCATCCCTTTTATTGCCCAACATTCTGATCCATATACATGTACTTATACATATACATGTGTAAAATATAATCAACGTTAAGACGTTAAGCCGTTGGTCCCGGCTATCATTTGTAGATCTTTGACAGTTGTTACAGTTAGTCATGGCCCTAAAAGTCTGACAACCAGACATGTCAAGGGGTCTAGTATTAACTGGGTTGTGGAGGTCAGATACTCGTAGGCAATCGCTCCATGTAAAATACTGATGTATTCAGCTAGGCTGCATCCGGTTAGACTGGAAGCCGACCCCAACTTTGTTGAGAAAAGGTTAGAAAAGGTTGCAGATGATGATGATGTGAAAAGCATAGTCAAATTATTGGGCTATAAGAACATTAAAGGTGAAATCGTGCATATTATCAATACGATAATATATTATTATTCATATTATAAAGCTGAAGAGTTTGTTTGATTGTACTACTGATTGAAATTGAAAAAAATATTTTTTTGTGTCAGATATTCCATTTATCGAGGAAGGCTATATAACATCACGCTGCAACCAATAGGAGCGGAGCATAAATAAAAATTATTGCAAAAATGGGGAAAATGTTCCTTTTGTACTTATGCTTTTTCTTTTATGTGACACAGATGAAGTTGCGTGGGTCAGCTAGTATAAAATACAGAAAGTCACTTACTTAATAACAGTGTGCGATACATTGCAGAGAATAAAAAGAGGAGTAAATATACAAGTACACAAACGCTGCTTTGATTCAATGAGGGGCTCACAAAGGATGTGAAATTAATTCAGTTTACCATCACAACAAGAGAATGCGAAGTGCAAAACAATAATACAATCACCCCAGCAATTGTAGCGGACTCGCTTTGTGGTTTAGTTACAGTGATCGTGGTTTAGCGAGCGTTTAATGCGACTAAACTTTGCTGTTAAGCTGCGTTTACGCGCCGGCAGCGTAGCGTTGTTTAAGGATTGTGTCGGTGTTCTATAAAACGCTTGTTACTCGGATAAAATTACTCAGCGTATATTTTATTAACAGTATGATTATGCATATAATGATACATACATAGTTCCAAATATAGAGAATTTTAGGCATGGCTTTTGTCCTGCAGTGGGACGATTTACGCTGATAATAATAATAAATTAGTATGAACGATGCTTTTTTTAGAGCACACCACAAAATTATACACGAAAATATTTCAGTTGCCTGCGAAAAAATAAAGACTTTACTTCGAGGTGTTGTGTTTTAAAACTCTGTGTAGTTAAGTACCTATACCTATAACCTACGTTTGTGAATAACATAATTATATTATTCTATACTGTACTATACGATCTAGCTATGTACTGTACTGATCGTAATGTTGCGGCACTGAGTTGCGGTATCTGGCATACTCCTGTTAGGCCTGAATTCTTGTCGCGCTGACGCGTGACGGTCGGTCTTGCACGGTCGTTCGCGTACGAGTATTATTGTGTGTTCTAATAAAGCACCATGCGACGGTCAGCGGCGACCGACTGCCGTATTTTGGATCTCATTGACGTCACGACCGACCGTACGCGACCGACCATCAGCGCAACAAAAATTCAGGCCTAAAACCGCGATAGTTTGTTTCGGTATGTTTACATGGGTGGTGTAACAGTGTGTATTGAATAATGAAAGATTAAAAAAAAAGTGGAATCTAGGACCTTGGCAATTTCAGTTAGAAGGTGATAAGTCAGGTGAAATCGTAATAATTGCGTACATACTTGCAAATATAAAGCCGGTTTTACGTCCTTATATTGTTCTTACGCTCTCCTGAACTTTGCCTCACCATCCACCCTATTGTAAAGTTAAGAAGTGAAGCAATTAATGCCATTAACATCATGTTACCCGCTAGTCCGGACAGCCGCCATGATAATGTTTCACGTAGATGTGTTTAACGTAATTGTGAGTATATAACTGTGTTGGATTACGGTAAACAGTAATTAATTTAAGCTTTATTAGGAGATTTCCGCGTTAATGAGGCATTTGATATGTTATGAAGATATTGTGTTGTTTGTTGAAGACTGCTTGAAAGTGACCTGAGGGAAGTGAGGGATAAAAGTTGGCACAAACTTGTACGGACCACCACTATATGTTTGTAGGTCCTGTACCGGTTCGACTAAATCTAAACACAAAACCGAATTAACTACACAACATCTTAAGACTAGGTACGTAAAATAACACGAAAAAACATACGAAAAGTTCCAACAAAATTGCCAGCAATGCATCAAAATACCAAAATAAATTCACACATTCTCAAGAATTTTCAGTTAGAAACATCCAACGTTTGCTCAATATCTGCGACTCGTAAATGCGACGGGAGCCTCTAATCTTATACCCATTCACTTCTGAATCCCTAGTACTCTGACTCACAGACGAATAATATGAATCAACATGAATATGCCATCAACATCTTGTTGTAACAATAAATTATTTCGTATCTTCGTAAATATCCCTGTCCGACAAGAAAATGGAATAGGTGTATACTTATTTACGACTTGGATGGATTTCTGGAGATATTTGGGTCAGATCTTGCGTATCTAGGCAAGGGAGAATAACAAGGGTTGTAGGCATCACGCGCATCAGGGTGCTACACATTTCTTATGTTTCCGATCACATAAATGTTTATAAATGGAGAAGGACAGGAAGGCCAAAGAAAAGATGCACGGATTGTGGGAGGAATGACATTCTGAAAGAGAAAGGTATACATTTAGCCGTGACGTCAGACAGAGAGGAAGAAAACGTGTGACACCGATCTCAGGTAAGAATAGGACGAGGGCAGGTAAATGATGAGCAATTCATCATCATCATCATTTGAGCCGTAAGACGTCCAATGCTGGACATAGGCTTCCCCTGAAGCAATTACTATAACTATTCGGTTTCGTACCGATAAGCAAAATACTTAGGTCATCTTACTCAATCATATTCGAGTCGACACAACTCGACATGTCGAGTCGACCGGCTGTTTTTCGAAAACAAATCTTCGTAGGACGTAGGACTTCAACTCTGTAAATACTCAATCGGAAAGAAAGTCATTCAATCGATGTCAACATTCCCGAAAATCAGCAAAAATGCTCAAACACCAGACGAATCGAGAACCTTGATAAAATCGGTTAAAAACAAGAAAAAAAGGTTCCTCTCATTGGTGAATTTGTTCGTTTAAAAGCTTTTTAAAATACCGTCTCCTGATCTGGGGTAGTTCTGAAACAAAGTGCATTAGATGCTTATTTTCTCCGAGTTGAAAGTCAAATGGGGTAAAATGGGGTAATGGTAATCGAAGGCGACGTCCCGTGGCGGCAGTATTTGTGTTGTATTATGAACCTTACAGTTTGGAACTTGGAGAAGTTGAGTGGGTCGATTTGTATAGTGTTTTTTGTGAAGTTGTACCATGTGTGTTATGTAATCTAAATGATTAAAAATTTGCTTTGAAGCCTACAAGGGTGAGAATGCTTTGTTTAATCTACAAAGTTGGGCCCTATGCGGTATAAAATACTAAATTTTGCTTGCGACTTAGCTTCCATTATGTTCGGAAATTTACTAACATGAACGTTTTTTAAATGTAGCCTTTAACACTCGTGGATAATGCATGCCGTAAGTGAGAGAGTTTGCCAAATTGAAATAGGAGTTTCAATGATTACCCTCTAAGTACTTTAAAACAAATACCTCTTCATTATGTTAGTACAGATTTAGCTGGTAGTGGTACCATATCAGGAATAGGATCCAATTCACCAGAGACCGGAGTCTTGGAAAAAAATGGTAGATCATAGATATAGGAGTAACAATCTCCAAGAGCCAACGTTAAACACCAACTTCCTAATAATTTATCAGAAGTACCGCTTTCTGTAGGAAACTCTTGATCTATAACGAGAGCCTCTTCAAGCATTGATTGAAGGTTTTGGCTATTAGTCCATTGATTCGGTCATTTCGACGACGTAGGGGAGACCGGGTACAAAAGTAACACTTTGTACTTGGACACTGGTTTCTCGTTATTTAATATATTTATGATGAAATGAATATAGCCACATGATACCTTCGATTGTGCTCTACAAATTTGTATATAAATTTACATCATTATTTGCTGTTTATTGTGAGCTACAATGCTTTAAAAAAAAAACGACGATTGTTACTTTCGACCCCGGGGCCAGGACGAAAGTAACACGGCGTGGGTCGGAAGTAACATGGTTAAGGTGCATGTAATAAATATGAAATGCTATATAAAATCAACTTATTTATTATAAAACACACAAAAAAACAAAAGCAATCTTCTTCATAACATGAATTATTGTTATGATCAATGTTTTCTTTTACTTCTAACTTGCCTTCTTTGTTCTTTTTCCTTTTTGTAGATGTATCAGGTTGTAAATTAGTTTTTTAGCTTTCATTCTTTATTAGTATTCTTCTTCAATCGCATTTTTTCCGATTGGAGAAGAATGCAGCAATGATTATACTCGTATTTATCAGTAACAGCTAGAGGAAATGCTTTTTTGACAATACCAGGAATGTAATGTAGTCAGTAGCTGTGTTTATCATTTTTTGAATGGTTATTTTCTAATGTATCAATACAATGTCACATGGCAAACATTGTACATTTGTGCCAGGGCTCTAATTGTGGCATTCTCTTTGAAATGCTCGTCAGCCGCTTTTATGTAAACGTCCATAATTATGTGTCAGTGGTTTTTCTTGGTTTCTTCCTCACTCGTTGTCGCGGCATTCTGTTAGTAAATAAAAACAATAAAAATAATAAATTAATTAACTTAAAATAATAAGGGAACCATACGTATTGCATTATGGGGACAAAAGTAACATGTTACTTTTGTACCCGTAGTGCTGTGTTACTTTTGTACCCAACCACGATTTTGTTACAGACGTGCTCGTTAGCAGTATTTATTTAATGCAATAATAGTGACCTGGTTTTAGTATTTTGCTAAGTGTGTAGTTTTATTAAATAATGGAAACATAAAAATAGTGAAGTTGTTGTAAAATGGATAACAGCCCCTGTAATTCAGGTAGTCGAGTGCAAACCAATGCCTCGCCAGCAAAAAGCCAGTCTAACTTCACCATTGATTGGTTATCCACGCCCGACATCCAAGCATGGATGTCATCCGTTCAGCTGAAGTTAAGTGAGGTTTGCTTGATTGCCACAGATGGCAAACTCAACTCGGAACAGAAATTGAAAGTTACCAACCTTTGTCGTAAAGTAGAATCTGAGACCACTCAAATGGCAGTGCTGTATCAGGCTCTGAAGCAGAAATCCCGTCAAGCCCTACACATAATCGATGACCTAAAAGAAAAACGCAGCCTCGCAGAACAAATTTCGGAGCTCAAACAAACAATAATGGACTCTGGTGCTGTGGGAACCGCTACATTTTCCGACATGGTGAAGAAGGGATCCAGTAATTATGTTCGTCCAATCAATTTAAGTGCCGTGGCAGTTTATCCCAGCGATAAATTGAAGTCGAGTGACGAAACGAAAAACCTCGTGCAAAACATCATTCGCCCTGACGAAATGAAGCTCCAAGTTCGTGGTGTACGGAAAACCAAAAACGGAGGTGTCATTATCAGCACCGAGACCAAACAGGACGCTGATAAACTTAAGCGCGCAGTCCAGACGTCTACATCAGGACTCACCGCCGACGAGCCCATAAAGCGCAAACCACGGATCACGATTGTGGGAGTGCCGACTTCTTTGGCTGATGCTGACGTTTTCAGGTTCATGTACGAACAGAACATCGCCGATAAGTTTCCAGCGATGTCACTGGATAACTTTTTGACCGAAGTGAAATTGAGTCACAAATCTGGAAAGAAAGATGCATCGACTTGTAACTTTGTTATTGAAGTTCCAGCCAAAATTCGTAGAGCCCTAATATCTCAAGCAAGACTTTTTATAAATTGGACCTCCTGCCCTGTTAGAGACTTCACCTTGGTTACCAGATGCTACAAATGTCAACAATTTGGTCATGCAGCAAAATCATGCAGAGAGGTAAACTCCACGTGCGGTCACTGCGGAGAAGTAGGACACTCATTATCAGAGTGCGCGAAGAAAGCA
The DNA here is from genome assembly GCA_916618015.1 of Xestia c-nigrum. Classification (NCBI taxonomy): domain Eukaryota; kingdom Metazoa; phylum Arthropoda; class Insecta; order Lepidoptera; family Noctuidae; genus Xestia; species Xestia c-nigrum. The sequence continues at coordinate 7,692,318 of OU745259.1, read as the reverse complement.
GACACCCCTAAATGTGCAACGTGCTCGCGTTTTAAAAAGCCCAACAGCCATAGAACGGGAGATGTTGAGTGCCCGGCTAAGAAATTAGCAGAATATAGGTACATCAACTCCATCGACTACGAGGGCGCGTAGAGCGTCATACTATAGTTTAGACTTACGCATATTTTTGAATCACCCATGCAATAAGAGTCCACTGCGCTGACATACCTATTAATATCGAGTTTATTTATTGTAAGCACATTAATTGCTAGGTGCAATTATTGAATAAAAACAAGAGCGCCGATATGTTTTGCAACCTTTAATATATTCTGCTGACGCAAAAATTTTCGTGTAACATTTATTTGTTTAGTTCTAATTTATTAGAGTTTAAGTTAATGGAAATATTTTTACGCTATGTTATTTTAGTATTTAACAAAAAAACTTTAGTCTTATTACATAGCATATTGTTAGAGCTCCTGCAGCCTGTGATACAGGATTATCCTAGTACAGGCATCATACATTATTATACCTACATTATAGTTTTAGATTCCTATTGTATTTTACCTTCTAAGATTTTGAATAAAGATATTATTATTATTAAGATATTATTATATTATTGTTAATTCATGAATGCCTGCATAAAAACAGAACTTGCTATTCCAAAATCAATAACAACACCGTGTAAACAATCTAATTAAAAATTACACTGCAAATAGTCACATTGATATCACCATTTGAACACTACGTGAACACTAATGAGTAAATGACAAAAAACTTACTTCTGGTTCCTAAAATCACGTGGCGTCCTCTAGCACAACTTTACGGCACGGAGCGAGCGCGGCGACTAAATATAAGCGAGGGGACCATCACTGGCTGTCTCCTGACGGTAGCAGAGCAGCGTTTCGACCATTTGATATACCTACAGAGCGTTTGTTACTTCCGACCCGCCGTTACTTTTGTACCCGGTCTCCCCTATACATAAATACAAAGACACACGCACACACACATATCTACAAAGTATTTGTAATTTATTTTTAGGGTTCCGTTGCCAAATGGCAAAAAACGGAACCCTTATAGATTCGTCATGTCTGTCTGTCTGTCTATCTGTCCGTTCGTATGTCACAGCCACTTTTTTCCGAAACTATAAGAACTATGCTGTTGAAACTTGGTATGTAGATGTATTCTGTTTACCGCATTAAGATTTTCACACAAAAATAGAAAAAAAATAAATAATAACTTTTGGGGTTCCCAATAATACTTGGAACTGAAACTCAATTTTTTTTTTTCATCAAACCCTTTTTTTTTTTTAAGGATGGGAAATCATCAAATGACCCCCCCCCACTCTGGGCGGAGCGGGAGGGAGTGTCAGACTCTTACTGACTAAAAACCATCCATGTTCCTTCCTCGCCTTTTACGTTCCGGGGCCGCGGTATCTCTTTCGAACAGGCCCGAAACCCCGGCAGGCTTCGGCCCTTGCGGGCCCCTCTCCTTTTGCTGACATCTCTTTGAGGCGCGCGTGGAACACGAACGCGCCGTCGACACGGCCTGTCGTCGTCGTTAGACGGCCGGACGGCTAGCTAGCCCATAGCCAGCCGTCCACAGGCCCGCATCTACGGTGGCCGGTAGCCACCACGTGGCCCCCGACGCCCGTTGCGTCTCCCGCGGTTTCATCAAACCCTTACGTGTATTTATGGATAGGTCTTCAAAAATGATATATAGGTTTCTTGTCTAATTTTTATCTAAACTGAATAGTTTGCGCAAGAGACACTTCCAAAGTGGCAAAATGTGTGTCCCCTCCCCTGTATTTTCTAAAATAAGAGAATGAAAAGACTAAAAAAATAGATGAGTGAGTAGTTTTTTTTTCAATACGTCATAGATCGTAACTTTTATAGTATGTTACTTACTGCTACGGAACCCTTCATGGGCGAGTCTGACTCGCACTTGGCCGCTTTTTAATTATAGCTGTAGTAGGTGTTTTGATTGATTTTGTGTCGCTCTCAAACATGGAACTCTATAATATAGAGTTATGTGAGTGTAAAGATCACTTCAGGCTAACTCTTCGAGAAAAACAAACAATGTCATAGGGCCTATTCTACATTGTCCAAATAGCCAATAATTACCGAATAAATTCAAAACTGGAACAAACTTTGTATGAAAACGGTTGCGGAATCGAAATTATCTGCCAAGTAAGTTAACGAGAATAAAACAAACGTAATGTCAAGGGCCTATTCCATGATGTTACGAATATCCACTATTTACCGAATAAATTCAAAAGGAACCTAATCGTAGGTAGTGAAACAGGTCCTTAGAGTTTTTTATGCATTATTTATTAAAAATGCATAAAGAACTTTATGCATTTTTTATTACTTATAAATATTTTAAAAACAAAATAGCCGGGTACGAAAACAGAACAAGGTCCAGGTTGCCGGTAGTCAATCGGTATTCTAGTTATTTTTATCTTGAAAATAATGCACTTGGACGTTATCTTTATGGTAAAATATATTTCCCCTCACTCATCCCTTTATAAAATAATCTGCCCCTACAATGTTCAAGTACTCTCCACGTAGACTAGACTACAAAACTACCCCGGCTTTCTGCTGGATATCTAGATAAAGTAAGTGCGGCAGAAAGCCACATAAATATCCAGGAGATAAGAGCCGGCAGACGTTTGCTGGGTGCAAGTTGCGCTGTTATTGTATACTTTTATATTGTAGCTTTGAGAACTGGGGGAGAGGTGGAAATGAAAGGATAGGAAGTACTTTTGTGTTGGTGTTTATTTTGAATAATATGATGAAGGTTGAAAGTGAATTTCAAATTTGTAATCGATTGTGAACATACATCACGGCTGTAATGCTTTAATACTACACCCACATTTCGACAGTGTGTTTGAGTTCGTTTTAATAGGGGAAGGTGCCATCAACCGAGCACATATTTAGTTTCTGAGGCTGCTAATTTAAAAAATGCTGTTGGGAAAACACAATAACACCTTACACGACCTGGGGAATTGATTCCAGGACCCATGCTCATACTCACAAATGAAAAAAAAAATACATGTTTAAAATACATACGATCCCATAAGAGATTGAAATAGAGGTAAAACTAGCGGCACTGTTAGTGTAGTGTGCTGTCCTAGTGTGAACCGGCCCTAATTAACATTTATGAAGATGAGTGAGGGTAGTTGAATAAACGCCTTCACTTTGCTGTCGCGGTACCTCCAGCCTCCAGTTCTTCAGTCTCCCCGCGACCACGGCTGGTGCAATCCGGTCGAAACTTCGGGATTCAATTAAAGGTAAATTCGCGATAAATACCCGTATTCATTTATGTTTTATAATGAGGTAAAGCTAGTATACAATTGATATTACCAACAATACTGCTGCAATTGAAGTAAATACTTGTTCATGCATGAAAAACAATGTAAACGTTCCCTGTCCTTAGTTGTGGAAGCTATTTACACAAAAGCCATTATCTTATTATCTCATGTTGAGGGAAGTGGAAATTATGTTTTTCCTACTCCTCCGCTAATCTTCCACGATTAATTTCACTGCGGGAGCCACGACAGTTAAATTCTCTGAGACTTCATCGAGCTTCATATTCTCGGCGCTTTTCTGGTGGTCACCACTGTGGATTCTAGTTCTCAGGAGTTGCAGTAGTTTGGGAATAGTGTGGCTGGCTTGTCCCAATAAAAAAATATCTCACGATTGTGCAAAAGCGAAAGCATAGTCTATCCCTCTAAATATATCTTTAGTTTCTTAATTAACATCAGTTGACAAAAGTGCAACATAAAGGAGGTCACCAAACTTGAACCAAAATTCATCATCATTCCAATTTCATGTCCCATGAACCATTCTACACAATTATTCATCATTGAAGTGTCCTCCCCAGCCTGAAGTCACACAAGTTATTTCCTAAACGTCTTAAGTTAGAGAAGGCACTAACTTAGATTTGCACAACTATGTGAGCGTATGGTGTTGGCCGCAAGAATCTGAGAGACACTTTCAAACTATTTGACGACAATTTGGCTAAAGTTTAACACCATAGAATTTGATGGGTTGGTCAATGGTCAAGAATGAGCCGAGGGCTATTTATTCAGGGGCTTTGGTTGACAGATGTATCACTGTCACTGTATTATTAGTAAATATTTTCTAACGAACACGAGTCAGGGTCGTGCGGTCATCCCATATCAAAATCAGGACCATTTGCTGCATTGTAGAATTTTAAATGGCATCAGAAGAAGGGTATCGATGATGGAAAAGTCAAACTTGTTTTGAATTTATACAGGGTGTAAACGTATCCTCTACGAAACCGGAACTACCTCTATAAATAGGTTCCTAGGTATGGTTCAGAACGAAATAAAATGATAGCAATGACGATGACGGTGAAAACAAGTGCCTTTTGGCTTCATTTTTCACCCATTATAAAATATCGGAAAGCTTATGTCAATCTTCTCGAAATTCTTAGAAGAAACACAAAACAATTGCTCCTTGACTTGGCCCTCTGATCAGCAAGTCTAACCTAATAACGAAACTGTCCATCACCACTTGGAAAGTTAAGCCCCCGTAACAAAATTTACAAATTAATGAAACGTCTCTCTCAATTGTAGACTACAAACAGATACATTTTAAATCCCCGAACTCCCTTCAAGTTTCGCCTAATAATTTATTAAAATCGTAATTAAGGCGCCGGCAAACGTCCAACAAAAGGTCGGCTCGTGGCAAAGGGCAACATTTATCTTACAAGTCTTAATCCGGCTTAACTTACTCCTTTCAATTTTTGGCTAATTGCCGGCAATTAAGGTTGTGGGGACCTTTAAACCTGTAGGATCATTTCGAAAGCCTCTTAACTCGATTCTCGTATCGAGAGAGCCTTTATCGAGTTGGTATCGAGTGGGCTCTTGTGGATGTGATTGCTATCGAGGTTTGGATCAGTGTCTGTTGAGCAAATATAAAGGATCTTATCTTCTTCTCATTGAGTGGGCTAATTCTGTGAAGCGAGTCACCATAAAGGTAATCAAAGATTTAATCGTAATGATGGTGATTTGTTTGCATACTTTCCTGAACTCTTGGCTCGAGGACTTCCTTGTTGGTCTAGTGTAGTACTTCGATTCCTGGGTCGAAAATGTGTCATTGTGATCCTCCAACAGGAATTTCTGTAGCCTCCACCGATTCCCGCCCGGTTGATGGCAATAGGGTCGCTCCCTATCACATAGGACTTAAATATAACTGGCGAAATGTGGGTTTATGTTGTGTGTACTTTCATCAAATCCACCCACAGTTTTTTAGTCCATTACAAGTCATTGTTTTCTACAGAAAAACCACTGGAACAAACTTTCTCGGTGGAAAAGATTTCTAAATAAAATGTAGCTGCTTTTCTCGACGTATTTCTTTTGAAAATACTTCCAGAATATTACCAGTTCCTTAAAACGTGGTCGATAAACAGAAAGCGAGTTTACATGGTAAAGTACTACGCAATCTTCACGCATAGCTGAGAATTCGACTTACTGTTAGTGCTTTCAGGTTACAGACTCTGATCCACGGCCCTAAGCTTCAATTTAGATCGTGTCTTGTTGATTTAAACTGGGGATTGTGTGGGTGAACATTTGGATACGACTTACCTATTGGCTGAAACGATGAATTGACAGAAGTTCTAGAATACGTCTAAATAATTTCTAGTTTCGTGAAAAGAGTTGGTGTTTTAAGACACGGAAACCATGTACTTATAAGTTAATTGAAGGGACTATGATCATCAAAGACATTGTTCTATTGTAATTATTTGAAAGTGCCATGATATATATACTTAGAAGCTTCTGTTTCAGATACATGGAATGGATGGATGGTTTAATCGACCATATTTTTCATATTGTAACAACGCCATATTAAGCAGTTGTTCATTATACAAAGAGGGGGCATTTGTCAGCATCCTCTCCGTGACACGAAGTTAAAGAAAATAGTTTCGGATAAAAGTGGCTGTGATGTGACATACGGACGGACAGACAGACAGACAAACATGACGACTCTATGAGGGTTCCGTTTTTTGCCATGTGGCAACGGAACCATAAAAAGCATTTAGTATCCTGCCCAGGACAAAACACACAAAAATAAAATAGTTAAATTATAATTAGTAGCACATGTGTGTTATTGAGTACGCAGTAAGTCACTATGCGGGCCCAGTGCTGCTGGTGGATGATATATAACTGTTGGCAGGTATATACTTGCGGCCCTGGAACACAAAGGGCTAAGAAGGAACTTGGATGGGTTTTAGTCAGTTAAAGTCTGACACTCTCTTCCGCTCCGCCCAGAGCGAGAGGGTCATTTGACGATTTCTCATCCGAAAAAGAAAAAAAGGGTGGCATATTTTACACACTACCATACTACATTACACATAGCATAGATACTCATATAGCTCACCTGCATCAAACATCTACAAAGTCTTTTCAAAATTATGTTCTTGTCGGTTTCCAACCAGGTGTCTAACCAGAAGCAGCTGAATACCCGTATTTTAAATGCCGACTGAATGCAAACCAACCTTCATTACCCATTTTCTGGTAAATACGATACTAGTTCTAAATACCCGTAACGACGGCCAAAGATCTACAAATAGCCGGGCAAAATTGCTTAACGTGCTATCCGAGGCACCTTGAAACTCGGATTGTGATGTCACCCATTGGTCACTGTGATGTTCACTCCGACGCTAGTTAGGGTTTGGAGTAAAGCCACCGTATATCAGGGTGGTGTCTTTGTTCAGGGTTGTACAATAAAACAGTTTCCAATAATACTGGGTTAGGCGTGCTGTCGCTAGGGCTGCTCGTACTAGACTGAGCGAGGCGCATCGCCCCACGTTCCCTCCAATGCGCATCCCCCACCACAGCATGCATAACTCATTTATTAAACGTCACAGTCACCCATCCACGTACCGACCTCGGCAAGCCTTGCATAGCCTTGAAGACTGACCCAAACGCCTCTTATTAATAAGCCACGATACGTAGGTACACAATTACACGTGTCCGTAGATTTGGCCTTCACTCGTTTTATTTCGGGTAGTTCTATTTCCATTATTTTATACTTACTGGGGTGAAATATCTCTGAAACCTACACCAGCTAATCATCATAGCCGCGTAGGTATTTATCTGATTTATAACCGTGCGTGACAACAACCATTCCTCAAAAGTGATTTTATTGCCACTTCTCCTCATATAAATGTCGACTTTAAGCTTCGTGTGTTAGGGTCCGTTTTCTAACGGATTGAATATTAAATGTTGTCATGTTTATACTGTATAACCCTGAAATTAGGAATGGCCAAACTAATCAAAAGCCCATTATTAATTGTAGCGAAGACTTATTTTTTATATTAGAATTGTTGTTGTTATCGGAAACGTGACTTTTGTCTTCGATTGTGACAGCTTTTAAAAGTTCCTAACGACCCCTATTTGGATTTGGAAACTTAACATTCTGAAAGCAATTAGGAAGTTTTATTTGGAGTATTCAGGAATCGTTTAAATTACTGAATACTCCAAATAAAACTTTCTTATAAAACGCGTAAAAACGTGCGAGAACAATAGGCAAGACGAGAGTATCAAAAAATTGCAAATCTGTTTAGTCCCTGAGTAAGAATTATGACACTTATTTTTTGTTTTTCAATAATCAATATCAATGAATATTTACAAAGATAAAATGCATTAAAACTCGGTAGAGACTCAGGAGTCAGAAGCTCGTGACATCAGAACTAGCTTAAAATTATATTACGTCGTGACGTAAGTATTGAAAATTAAAAAAAACCGTCGTATCTTCGTAAATTTTGGTTTCTGCAGCAAAAGAAATAATATGGGTCAAATATGCTAGCAATATATAGCAATCTAACTGACGAATTAATTATTATTTTTCACTTCTCATGCTCAAAAGGTACGCCAATATACGAGTAGCCCTACGAAGTGGGATTAAAGTGAGCATTTATTCCCTAGGGAGTAAAAAGTAATTTAAAAATGGAACGATCTTTTAGTCTGAAACATGGTAACGAAAGAGTAACTTATGAAAGGTTTTATTTAAATTTCGAATTGGCTTGCAAATAGAAAGCGGTTTATTCAAAAAAAAAAAAAAACAAATGAACTCTTCAACGCGAGAAAAATTATTGTTGTTTGTGAGCATCGTTGATTTTGAAAAGTATGTGCAATGCCTCTGTTGCTAGCCGCTGCAGTAATAAAAAAGGTACCTACTAATTATCTGTGGAGTGTGGATCATCTTCATTGCGAAAATGTTGAGAGTTTTTGCTGTGTTTTTAATTGTTAATCTGTGACTGACATGATTGAAGAAAAAACTGACCGCTCAGAATTTTTGTAGAGTGTAAATTTGTTCGGTTTAAAATGACTATTTTTCTCGCAATCGAAGTGAAAAGTACAGTTTGCACCGCGAGACTAAACGCCGAATACTAAACCTTCGCTTTCATTGACTCCCGAGCTTGCGAGGGAGTCAATCCACCTCGAGTATCGTCGTTATAAAATGTACTATTATGTCATCTACGCTAATCCTTTTACCCGACTGAGGATGAATTTAACAGCATATGTATGTTTGTTCTTTTGTGGCGCTCCAGAGACGACACGGGTGGGGCTTATTTTGATGATTCTTACGTCAAACGAATCTTGCGTGTGTCACTAAGTACTTTTTTATTTCTACTCTACGCTGCAGACCCTTCATACATTCATAAACTTGCAAAATCAAAATTAAAATCAAAGCATTTATTTCAATTAGGCCAATAACAAGCAATTTTGAATTGTCGAAACAAAGATGAAAATTAAATATAGCTACAGTCCTACAATCACAAGATATAAAAACTGTGAAAGTACTGTATTTGCCCATTCCCTAGTCTAGATCTCTATGGAGAAGAACGGGAAAGAAATTTCATGGACACTCGTTTAAATCAAATTATTGTAAAAATCTTGGTTACATGTGAGACCAATGCTGCAAAACACAATGCATAAAAAAACAAATAATTCATTAAAATAAGGCATGGCAACAAAGATATGACCAGTCACAACTGACAGCGCCCGTTCACAAACATGACGCATGGATCAGCACCATTCAGCTCAACCATTTTGAAGGGAATTAAATGGTCCGACACACGCGCCACCATCAGCAAGACATTTGAGTGTGCATGACATACTCTCAACCGCCAAGGCACATTCAAGTCAAGAACTGACGTAGGTTTCCCAGTGAATGATAGCTTTCTAGTACTTAGTACTCACACAATATGGGCTATGCAATTATATTATACTAGAGAGATTAAATCTATACGATGCAAAGATAGTTGTACAATCTGCAGCAGCTCCGATCAGAAATCACGGTAGACACACAAAAATACTAGACACTAGAAAATAGCGTCTGCTATTTTCTGTCAGCCTGATCTAACTTCAGTCAGTTCGCAGTATTAAGTAATAGACAAAACTTGGCACCAAAACAAGACAATATACAATCCTGAACCGGAATAACAAACTATGAAAATACTTCATGAAATTAATGTGACCTTGAGTCGACCCTGAAGCTGTTGTGGGCTTGTTAACATACATAATATCACGCTCAATAACCTTAACCGACTCGGCAGAGTAGCTGCTACTGCCAAAGTAGTATTTGAACGAATGTTTGACGTAAATGTTGATAAAAAGTTGATCAAATTGCGCTTTCATGGCGGGTTGCCAGTTTTTTCCGCTATATTAGCTAGTGATATGAGAAAAGTGCACGTAAAGTATTATTCTGCCGTCGTAAGTACAATGGCGTAATTGAGGAAAGCGAGTGGGGATAATTGAGTCTCACTAAATGCGCCTTTTTTGTTTAGTCATCATCTACCTAGCTTTTCCCCTACTATGTTAGGGTCGGCTTCCAGTCTAACCAAAAGCAGCTGAATAACAGTATTTTACATGGAGCGACTGCCTATCTCACCTCCACAACTCCGTTAATACTGGGTAATAGGAAAGCCTGTAGTTAGACATAAGAAAGAGATTGTCAGATTTTCAAGCCATGATACAAAAAAATACAAAAACATCCCAAGTAGCACGTTGGTGAATTTTGGAACTTATTTTGCAACTGTAGCTAGCATATAAGTGATGCAAGAGAGTAGGATATTACTTACAGATGCAAACAGCGCTCGAATTTGCATATGAGTAACTCTTATTACTAACAGTTGCTTTTGAGTGATTTTTGTTCGTGCTTTATAACTTATGGTGGCATTAAGCCGAATTTATTACTTACAGATGCTTATAGGTTTCAATTTTCACTCTTTTAAAACTCAAAGAAGCATATGACATCTTAAAATTTCCTATAAAGAACCGTGCCATAATAAGTGGTAATTTTTCCTTATTTGGCACCTCTAGTACTCAACAAGTAGTATACATAAGTTATTTATCACCTGTAGTGGCTCAAGAGTTATTATTGCAGCTTATTTGGAACCTAGTGTAATTGCCTTTGTTAGGTCAAATATACTCTAATATGCCACTGTAACGCGTAGATCGATTCCAAATGATGGTTCTTGAAAACCTTAAGCAACAATTTTCTCTCATTTAGATCCACTTAAGATCTAACAGTTCTAAAAGATAGAAATGTAGAACTCAACTTTAAAAGCGATTCAGTGCATCACGTGCATATTATTATGTTTGTTTATAAATTTATTTTTTTACACATAAAGTTTCCGGTAAAAAAAGGTCATAATAGCTAAAAGAACTTCTCAAAATGAATACTGTGAAGCGGAAAAAAGTTAAACGATGTGGTAACTTTCATCGGCAAGTTGCACGTACTTTCAAGAACATGATGGACGTGGAAACAAGTGATGCAAGGTCAGACCAAAATGCTCTAATTGTTGAAAGGTAAGTAATTATCAATTTAATGCATAATAAAAGGTACAGCAAGCAGATTATAATAATTTTGAGGCTCTCTGTTTTGAGCAATTGTGTCAAGATAATTTTCCTATCACTATCACAGGTTCCGTACATAAGAATAAATTTAAATGAGTATGATTTTTATTAAGTAAATTTCCTACAATTTAAATTATTGACTAGTTTATGAAACAATTATCCAATCAGTTATTTCACTATATATATTTTTTAAATCTACTTACGTTATACAGGGTGTAAATGACAGATTCGTAGGCAAGCCAAGATCAGTTTACATTTTGATTTTCAAGTTATTTAAACATAAAAATAAATAAATAAATATCGTTGGACATTACAAACAGCGCCAACTAGTGCCACACTAAGCAAGGCTTGTGTCGTGGACACCAGACAGTTGATATACTACATATATACTTTTTGTTTGGAACATATATAGGCAGGTTGTCAGATTAATACAATAAACATTTTTTTTGCAGTCATGATCCTAGTGAAAGTTCAACTGAAATTACTGATGGAAATTCGACTGAAATAAGTGATGGAAATTTGTCTGAATGTGATAAAGTGAATAATTAAATAATTGAGGAAACTGACTTCGTAGAAAATTATGACAGTGAGCCAAGTGAAATGTTTCAATACAAACAGATTCATCAATTTCGGGACGCAACTAGAGCATGGGCCATCGAAAATGACATAATCCATTCAGCTTTGAAATCTTTAGCGACACTTATAAACACTATAAATCCGAATTTGCTTCCAGTAGACCCAAGAACGCTCATGAACACTCCAAGGCAGATTGATACAATATATATTGATCCTGGTCAATATTGGCATAATGGACTTGTATTACCCCTTGAAACTATTTTGAAGAAAACTTACAGAAAATTACCAGCCAATATTTCACTATACTTCAACATAGATGGTCTTCCAGTATGTAACAGTTCTAAACAACAGTTTTGGCCAATACTGTGCAAGATTTTTGAACTGCCTAGTATGATACCATTCATCGTTGGGATTTATGCGGGCAATGGAAAACCTAACGATTTAAAGAAACTTAAGATATTCAAATACAAATTAACGTCAACTAATGTTTCCGAATGTATACGTTTTCCTAAAGATATAAAATATAAACTAGTAGCGATTCAATACAAAAAAGAAATGTATTTGTTACCTTTGCTTCATACCTTTTCAAAATATTGATTATTTTACTTAAGCCTCCTTTTCCTTACTTAAGTTATATTAAGATTTAAAATAAAACACATTCAAATTCATGTCATACATGGATTTTATTTTCAAATTTCACAACGCAATACCCTGGGAATAGTCTTATAATTATACGCTTACGTGAGGATTAGCATCACAATTTGAGTCAAGTAATTGTTTTACACTAAAATCTTAAACAATCAAATATAATCATGCATGAATTAGTGGCACAACTTAGTCTCATTATTTCTGTTACGTATATATTATATAATTTTTTTTTTGGAACTGTAATCCTTTTGAACAGTTCTTTAGTTTTATTGGCAGAATAACTCCGGAAGGATTTGCACCTTTCCAAATACAACATGTATTACTTTACACTTAAATCCTAAACAGTCAAAAACTTAATAGGTACGTCATGGCAGTGAGTAAGTCGCTTAACTTGCAGTCTCATGATTTCTGTTAATACTTTAAAATTATTGACTTTGAGAACTATTATGATTAAAAATTCGAAGTTGGTAACTTAACAAATAACATGGTATTTATAAAATCAACATCACAAAGTAAACTTATAAAAAATAAAAACTTATATTACATACGGGGTGTATGAAACGGTGTACGAAAAATTTTGCAGGCGATAAGTCCATGACACTAAACATCAATTGACTAGACTAAACTTCATTGAGAGCTGAACAAAAAAACAGATTTCCCAAAAAAATGTATGTTAAGCAACTGAGTTTGATTGAAAATGTTTCTTGTCGAAAGCCGTTTAGCTTCATGGAGTGATCTTGGCTGCAAAATTTTCGGTACACCGACCCTCACACCCTATATAAAAAGTAAAAAAACAAACAAACATAAAAAAAAACTCCTAACTAGAAAATGAAACAACATATCTTCCAGTTGTGTTGTGAATTTGTGATTGATGACTGAATGATTAAAATTAAAATAGCGAATGAATTTTAATTTTAATCATTCTTATTTTCATGCGTGCTTTCATCTGCATGTACTTCATTAACGATTGCAGCCTCTTTATCGATTACGAACTCAATATTTTCAATATTTTATCTGTGTTTAGGTTTGCAATTAATTCGTTTTGATCCACAGAATCGTTATTATTACAAGCCGCTTTATTTACGACTTCTACTTCATTATATTGAAGTGCTGCACTACTTGGGCCTGCAGATAGCCTACTTTTTTTTGTAGTGTCACTTTGTTGTTTTGTAGCTAGTTTTCTTTTGGGGACATTTCTTGGTGCGGAAGCTCTTCATAATTTAGATTGTGTTCTCTTTTTAGCATTTTTGAGGATCTTGAGTCTTGAGGATCCCCAATTCAAGGCAAGACAACGAGACCTGTAAAGTGAAAATAATCACTACTAGATACTAATGAGTGATTTTTGGACCTAGGAGCTCCATTATGGTAACAAATGAGTGGAAATGTGAACTCCAAGGTCTATTTTAAATCGCCATGTTTAAAAATGGAGTCCCTGAAGAGTATCTTGTTGCATGGTTTTAAGTTACAATAACATACAATAAAATGAGTTTTGATAACTGTTTCTGATATAGTTTGACATTATACTTTTTGTGAAACCATTATGTTAGGTTTTTAACAACCAATATTTTATATAGTATTATCTTATTTATTTAATCAGTGCATATTTTATGATAATTCTTGATTAGATCGAAGGCGCATCAAAATTTACTTAGTAAATATACCATGGTTTCACGATAAAAAACCATTTGCAAGGGCTCCATGATGGTTATCCTTTATCATAACACATTTTTTATACTCACCAAATAGATGCAATAATCCAGATAAGTTTGCTGTCACAACACAATGGCACAAAGCACAACCGTCGAATCGTTTTGTTTAACTCCACCGAAAATAAGAACTTGATAAGATCTCATTTGTCACTCAACGAATGAACTGTATCGCTTTAACGTTCAATCATTCATTCATGGCGCGCAATTTGCACCGTTAGTTCCAAGTGCCACTCAAGATAACAATTTGAACTCTTATGCATCGCTTTTGCATCTATAAATGAGTTGCAATTTTTCTCCCTTTGTTAACATACAGGTTGCTTATAGGTTCTAACCACCTATATAGAACATAATCACGGTGGATTTTATTACTTTAGTTTCCAAAAATATACTATATGCAAGCTATTTGTCACCAAATGTGTTACTTGGGATGCCTTCTCTCTGCCTTGTGACTGTGACTGTAGCTTTGATTTAATTTGTAATTTGACATTCAAAAGTGCCGTAATGGTCTAGTTGAAATAAATGCTTTGAGTTTGAGTTTGAGTTTGAGTTTCTCAAACAAGCTGTTTCCTAAAACAGCTGATCAATTTAAAAAAAACAAGTAACACTAGCTTTCTGGTCATTAAAACTAACCCTAATACAATACAGCTTACCACTGTTATAATCATCTTAATAGCCTTTTCCCAATTTTGTTGATGTCGGCTTCCAGTCTAACCGGATGCAGCTACAACCAGTATTTCATGGAGCGACTGCTTATTTGACCTCCACAACCCTCCAAAACCGGTCGGTATAGGTAATCAGTAGATATCCCAAAAATTCTGACAACCAGGCTTACCAAGGAGTATCGTATTACCTAGCACTAACTGGGTTGTGGTGGCCAAATAGGCAGTCGCTTAATGTAAAATACTGGCTGCATTCGGTTCAAACTCAAAGCATTTATTTAAATTAGACTACTACGGCACTTTTGAATGACAAAAATACAAAAAAAAAGCTACAGTCACAGTCACAAGGCATAATAACTTGAGAAAGTACTGTAGTTGCCCATTCCCTAGCGTAGGTACATCTCTAGATAGGTTAGACTGGAACCCTATTGCTCCCTAACATAGTTTGAGCTAGGCAGTGGTGATGATGTGTCAATTTGTTGCACGCTGTGATCAAGCGTATCATACACAAAAGAACATTAAACGAATCCAAATAAGGTTCATTTTCAGATGAAATGCGACTGTGCTAAGTCTAAGTGCGCTATAGATTTCAACCTTAGATCCGACCAAAAATATCGGTACGGTAGGTACGAACGTAATGCGATCGCGGCCGGCTAATCCGACGCCCGTGCGAGTGCACCCCAAACAAGCCTCAGATCTGACGATATCGGCTTTAGCTTCACTTACGGCTTGCTTTTTGGTAAACGATTTTATGCTCTTCGTAGATTTGGAACGTGTATTGGCTGTTTGTTTTTAAAATTCATTTATTTCACTGCATTCCCTTTGAAAATTACTTTGAGTCGTGGGGCTTTTGGGACCGGATTCCCCCTAAATATTTTGCGACCAATATTTTGGGATTTATATGTATAGTGGTCTTTTGAGACCTCAAAAAAAAGTTAAAGTGTAGTTAGCAAAAAGGTGACCTAATATTTTGTTCAACAATTACATGAATTGTCAGTACTATTATTTAGTAGCACTTTTAAAAGGATAGTTGTAGCTATAAAGTTAAATAACAATTCATAATATGATCCGTAATCAGGAACAAGAACAAGTGAGTTTTAGAAAGAGATAGAAAAAAGAAAGTCCTCTCTGAGTTCGATTCCCAGGTCAGGCAAATTGTTACTAGGTTCTTCTACCAGGAATGTTTAGTAGAAGTCACGGAGTTTGAGAATAGGGCCCGGTTCATGGCAATAGGCTGGCCCCCAATTACAATAAATGGGACTTAAACATAACTGGCGAATGTGAATCTAGGTACTAACAGTTACACCTGTGCCTTACCCTCCAGGGATTAAAGGTATAATGTTAAAAACAACCTTTTACATGCTCATTTCCAAAATAAAACTCAGAACATAAATCATATTATCTCTGAAATATTTTTGTTTACTTATCAACATGAACAGTACGTTTACACTGAAAGCCAAAGTCAATTTACACAATGACATAACATTTGTGCTCGATTCACACTTCCTATTCACTGGCGTACACTGGCGTGCATTATCAGTGTCGAATGGCGTGATTTATTCCTTTTTGTGACACGTTTGTTACAGGAATGGGACGATTGTGACACAACAAACAACAATGGGTCGTTTTTGTTGTTATAAAAATAATAATGTACACCGAAATGATCAATGTTAATAAGGGTCGGTTTGGAAAGACAGTTGTATTAAGATTGTTGCAGTTTTTGGTTGTGCTATCTGCAAACTTAGGAATGAATGAAAGAAAAGGTTTACAAAACTTTATTTAATACTAGCTGACCCGCGCAACTTCGTCTGCGTTATAATTGTAGCGTGATGTTATAAAGCCTAAAGCCTTCCTCGATAAATGGACTATCCAACACAAAAATAATTTTTCAATTCGAACCAGTATTTCCTGAGATTGGCGCGTTCAACCAAACAAACTCTTCTGCTTTATAATATTAGTATAGTTAAAATAGGGTGACTGGTAATTAGTGATTGTGCTCATGATAAAAAACAACTTTCTAATTCTCTTTCTTTCTTTTTTAGTTTGTTTTTTTTTTGCTTTTTTTATTTGTTTTTTCAGTTGCCGCGGAAAATAGAATTTGCTCTTCAGTACATTTTGACCAGTGAGGCAAACATGAGTACAATCAGTCTCCCTATATGGTGACAACATTGTTATAGACAGTTAAGATAACATAATACAGACATTATGTCATATACAGATAGGTCCCTTTTCTCCCAAATTAGGTTTTCACTCGTGACTAGGTACCTATTTACGTTCGTCATCTCTTTTATTTATCAATTCCGTCCCAGCAACATTCTGTATAGATAAGGCGTTAGAGTGTAAAAATATTGTGGATGGGACAGTACAAATTAATCAATTCTCCTGCCAGATCATTACAAAACTATGCAGATATCCCATTTCACAACGAATTTAAAAAAAGGAAGAAAATGTTTTTCAACACGTTTTATTATTAACAGGCACCGATTTCCCAAGATTTTCACATCAAATAAACGCTTTGCCCCAACTCGGCCCACCATGCCCCTCCAACGCTGCGCGCTTATTATTCCCCTTTTCTAACGACACTCCAGAGACGTGCCTTGAAATCACAGCAAAAAATAAAATATTCATTTTCAAATCTATTGCATTCTGATCAAACAGTTCCACACAAAATATATTGCTGCTACGAGATTCTGAATATATAAACTTTGGCACGAACATGCGACATAATGTATATTAGGTCGGTTTTTGCAACTACATTGAAGTTTCATTTTTGCGACTCGCTACCACACCGCCAGTTAGCGAGCGAGCGAGAGAGCTGGGCAAGGCATCGTGTCATCTCTTTTCATACTTTGATTCACACCGCGAACGACAAAAGAGCCGAAACGAAGAATGAAAAGAGCATCGCTCGCGCTTTAAGCTTAGCTAATATTATCTGCAAAACGAGTATTGTTCAGCTAGCTTCCACCCACGTTTTTTATGAGTAAAGTTTTTTAGTTCAACTAAACTATCGTAGATAGAGTGTCACTTATTTCCGATTGCTAGTTGCTGTGTCCTAGTTTGCTATCAGTGAAATTCATTTTGGAGATTGTCTCCTACATCAACACTTTTACTTATATTTTTTTTAGCTATAGGTTTTATATATTATCGTTTTTATTTAAGTAAGTTTCCACCACGCGTTCGTGCTAGCCCCACAGTTCTTAAGAGTTCAAGCAAATTGACGTCAGCATAAGTATTAAAATTCATACAACGTTGAATACTTTCATTTTGTCTCGAAAAATTCAAATATAAAGGAGAATCGAGTTACATTTGCTTCAGGAATATTAATTTGAGCTCATTCCGTTGAGTTATTTCAATGAAGAAGATCAGTTTCACCTGGTTCGTTTATTGATATTGCTTCGTTGAAGTTTTACGGGTGAAAGAGACGGACAGATATTGGATATTGTAGCAAATTTCTTATTTTAGTTTTACGGGTGAAAGAGACGGACAGATATTTGATATTGTAGCAATTTCTTATTGTAGTTGGGAAAAGGCTAGGCGGATGATGAGTGCTGAAGACCGTGCCGTTTGACTTTATAACACAAGGTATCAGATTAATGGCTGCGGAACTGTTCCAAAGAGATACCGCGGCCTCTGAACTTAAAGGGCGACGAAGGAACATGGATGGGTTTTAGTCAGTAAAAGTCTGACACTTCCTCCCGCTCCGCCTCGAGTGGGAGATGTCATTTGTGGATTTCCCGTCCGAAAAAAGAGGTATCATATTAATATAGCCCGGATAATGTCCGGGTTCGATGTAGGGTAACGTTGTTGAGTTGATAAAAAGTAAAAACTTAAGCCTAAAAATCCGAGTCCTAAGACCATCCCCATTACCATCCTGCAAATGAGGTCACACGTCATAATCCCTACATGCGGGTGTCTCGGAGGCACGTAGGCCGCCGCCCCTTGACACCACGCCACTCTGTAGGGCTCTCGTGGCGCCTCGAGGGTCAACACTCGTCCGCCGACAAATACCAGCGGATCTCCCATTGTTTGATGTATGATAAACTGAAATTCCGCTTCGGTTTTTTTGTATTGAAGGTTTTTGGCGGAGTGATTACTTATCAGTTTTTTTGTAACTTTTGTGGAAATTATTTTTTTTTGCATGCCAGATTATACCTATTATTTATTCTTCAGTCGAAGGAATAAGTCGATGAAATTTTAAGTCGTTAAATTTTAATCCTGATTGACATGAATATTTCATTAAAATATGGTAATGTATCGAATATTACGTTTATATTCACAAAATTATTCGAAGTATTGCATTTCAGAATTTCATAATACTCGATAGGAAAAATTTCAGGCAACAGGCCAGATTCAAAATATTTATTAATTTTTATCATATTATGTATACAGGGTGTAAACAACCTCTCCAGGAAGCCATCGACCAAGCATTATGTGCACAAAAAACTGCTTTTTATTTTAGGGTGATAAATCATGTTTTACTCGTACGCTAGGTACGAGTATACTGCACTCAAAACACTCATTGATTGGATTGATTAGTACGGGGGTCGTTAAGGTGCTTAAAGTAAAAATCTGATATTAGAAACATGTATTGCATTAATCATCACGTACTTAATATTTTTCCAACTGTGATGGGTCGGCTTCTAGTCTATCTAGATGCAGCTAGAGTATGTTTATTGAAATAAAGATCATCCAGAAAAATGCCTAATATGCTGCAAGTTTCTTTTTTATATATATTACTAGACACAATCCAGCATCTTTGTGAATAATATATATTAGTGTTCCTATGTATTTGGCTATGGTAAGTGGTGGCTATTATACTGGATGTGTATTTTATCTCATGAATTTATCTATTTTTGTTTGACTTTTACTTCCTCAACATTGTCTTTGTCTTTTGTGTATCTGTGGAGAACGTTGTTGGTTGCACATTTGTATAATTCCTGAGATTGTGTTTTTTTTTTGTAATATATACTGTGTGATTGTTGGTTCTTCCATATAAATAAAATAAAATATATTGTTAACACTGTACCAACCACTCTGCTGACAAGAATAAGCTAGCATCAGATCAACAAAAGCGATTTGAATTAACGAGTTCACGAACCAAGCGATGCCAATCATGAGCCTCCACTAATTTCTCCAATTCCCCTACGTAATTAATTGAAAAGCCAATTAATGACAATGCTATTTAACCCTACTTCGCTGATCTAAACCCCGCAAAGTCGGCTACATTAAACTCCCTTGTATTAACGAGTAGATTGTCTCTGAATAAAATTAACATAGATTATTCTTAATTGTTTGATATCACTAAGCGATCATTATATCTTGTTCTTAATCAATTGTTTTTGACTTCTTTAAGAAATTAAGGGGAATACTTAAAAGTAACTATTTATGTATACGTCAAAAAGTGGTTATACATATAAACCTTCGGTAATAGAAAAAGCGATAGGATAAGTATTACAACCGTATTTTTAATATGCTCCGTAATTATGAAGATAAAGAAATAAATATTTTTCAATACTGGGATGTGGAGGTAAGATTGGCAGTCGCTCCTTGTAAAATACTGATATTCAGCTGCTGGTTAAACTGGAAATCGACCTTAACATAGTTGAGAAAAGGCAGAAGATCGTTCATTATAAAATAACCCTCACATCTCTATTCAAACTGGACACCCAACAGACATTAATATATCAACAAAAATGTCAACAGAACATTCACAGCTTAACTCACTGGTGTAACATAGCGCAACCAAACATAGCGTAACAAAACATAGCGTAGCGTAACATAGCGGTTTTAATTCCAGCACATTCGGCTGCAGACACTGGATTAATGAAACCGCATTCAAGTCGCGAACACTGACAACTCAAATAATACGCGCTATAAAGAATAATTCACCGAATTCTGCAGTTGACACCTCATGGTTGAGGAATAAACCCTGTTTCCACTTTGTCGTGACGGTTATTTTGTCTTTGGACGAGTGTCGAGTCTAGCTGTTCCCATTATAACAACTATTTGTCGTCGACATTTTTAGGGTTCCGTAGCCAAATGGCAAAAACGGAATCCTTATGGATTCGTCATGTCTGTCTGTTTGTCTGTCTGTCCGAATGTCACAGCCACTTTTATCTGAAGATATAAGACCTATTCTGTTGAAACTTGGTAAGTATATGTATTCTGTGAACCTCATTAAGATGGAGGTTCCCCATATTTAGAACTGAAAATCATGTTTGTCTTCATCAAACCCCTACGTGTGGGGTATCTATGGATAGGTCCTTAAAAATGATATATAGAGGTTTCTAGTTTAATTTTTTTCTAAACTGTATAGTTTGCGCGAGATACACTTCCAAAGTGGTAAAATGTGTCCCTCTGTAACTTCTGAAATAAAACTAAAAAATATATATGATGTACAAACATGTTAACATGTAAACTTCGACCGAAAATTGGTTTAAACGAGATCTTGTAAGTAGTTTTTTTTTAATACGTCATAAATCGTAAGCCTTAATTATTCAATCTGCTACGGAATAATTCATGAGCGAGTCGGACTCGCACTTGGCCGCTTTTTTATCTTCGGACGACTGTCGTGCTAGCTGTTCCCATCGGATCGCGACGACAATTTCACGGCAGTCGCTTTATCGTAACAATTTTTATCGTTTCACAAGTGCCCTGCTAGCATGCGTTCGCACTGTCACGACAATCTTTATTCACCACAAAAAAGTTGTAGACGGCAGTTGATCGTGTCGTCCTATATGTGAACACTTCCATTTAAATCGACGACCAAAGCAAGTTTCTGAAATCAATGCATTTCCGTTGTTTTCGTACGTATGATCTTTTTAATAAATATAAACTGCGTAATCTTAAAGCCAGACGTATTATTTTGGAGACAATGCTTTTACATGATTTATGTAATAACGTGTGTGATTGTATGGACATCGCTAATAAGATCAGTTACGTAGTACCTAGAACAATAATGGGCCGTAGGGTGCGCGCACGACCCCTATTTTCCGTATCTTCTAGTCGTACGAACGCGAGCTTACGAGCACCCCTACGTCGCCTAACTAGTCAGTACAACAATCTGTTCGAGAATGTTGACATCTTTGCTGTTCCTATAGGAAAATTCAAAGGCCTTGTTCGTAAAATCATTTTCGATTGAGTGTTTTTTTTTTTGTTTTTGGTCCTATGTTTTTCTTTCAACTCATAAATCAGATTAATGTTAATGTCATTTCATGTATTTTTTTCATTTCGCTATTTTTTTAATTTGTATGCCTGTTTTGTTTAACACTAACTCATTATGTAATTTTTTTTTGTTCGCATTTAATTGTTAGCGCAAGTCGCATTGTGTTTAGATTTAGAATTAATTGTTTTTATAATATGTGGAAAATATTGTTGGTTATACATTTAATCACACCCTAGATATAGTTTTGTGTAATACTGTAATGTGTAACCGTTTGTTTTCCCAAATAAACAAAAATAAAAATAGACCCGAATGGTGTAAAATCAAAATATTTTCGTCGAAAAAGGTGCACGGTTCGGTTCACGTTGGTCGATTCCATGGAGAAAAACCGGCAGAAAACTCCATGGTTACTGTTTTCAAATCGAGTGTGATGAGCATTGACATTTGCTTCCGAGTCATGAATGTATATATGCATAATAAGTATGTATTTACAAACAAAAACGTATATATGTAGTATATCAACTATCTGGTGACCACGACACAAGCCTTGCTTAGTGTGGCACCAGATGGGGCTGTGTGTTAATGTCTAGCGATAAACCGGGTGTAAACCACCTTATCACAAAGCCATTAACCAAGCATTCTGTATATCAAACTAAGTAACTTTACACAAAAAATATTGCTGAGAAACGATTTTTTTTTTTGAGGTTATAAATCATGTTTTGTGGTAGAACTCAATGTAACGCGCTTAAAACATTGTGCTGATGGATGGATTGAATAGTACGGGGGTCGTGGAGGTGTTAAAAGTTAAAATCTTACAAAAAACCTTGTATTTAAAAAAAAAAACTTGTCAAAAAGTTGTAACTTTGACCCCCCATATCTCCGTAACTAGAAGGTTCCCAGGTATGGTGTAGAACAAAAAAAATATCGCAATGATGGGGAAAACAAGTGCCTTTCGGCCTCGTGAAGAGGTGTTTTACACCTTTTATATATTTTTTAGATCCACAAGCCACGACACTTAAATCTACACGATTATCTGTCGTTACGACTCAGTGGGAACGGGGCCTAAATTGTATGTAACATAATTATAGTATTTTTATAATTATGTTTTTTCGAGATAATCAAAGATATCAGGGAGTTACTTAAGCTTTTTGCTTTGCTTTAAAATTAGTTCCCACAATAGTGTACTGTGACTCTAGGTTATTATCCTTACAGAAACATTCACAAGAATTAAGTTCAAGTAATGTGCTGACAACACAGAGCAAGAACATGCATGTTTGCTGAAGTGTGATAATGTTGCCAAGGCATTTTCGTAGCCGGGTGCTACGCCGTAGCAGCTTGTAACCGCTACGCAAGCTGCGCTGACCTACGAGTCTACGCTCTCGTAGCAAAGCAAACTAAGCGTGAAACGGTTGTTAATTTTGGTTATGAACATTGTTCTATGTTTCTTTTGGTAGATTCAATGTTTAAAATGGCTTTTATCAACTTTCATGTCGTAAAATTCTAATTACTTATAAAAATTTGAACGAGTTTATATTGACATGCTTTATAAACACAATACCGAAATAGATAAAAAAATATTTCATTACTAGCTTCTGCCAGCGGCTTCGCCCGCGTGAAGTTTCAAAATTGGGGTTGAGTGAGAATATTATAAACGTAAGAGTAAACAAATATAATAATAACAAATCTCCGAACTGCTAAGCTATCGGGAGTTACACGTGTTATTGTGAGTCAACTATAAAAGATAGACATATGCTGTCTTGGGATATTTTTTATATAATTTTATGTGGAATATTTCCGTTATACATGATTTCTATGTAGCTTTAACCATTAAGGCTGCACACGCGACGGAAGCTAAAAAAACCAAGTAACTTCTCCCGTTTTCCCAACATTTCCTTTCACTGCTCTGCTCGTATTAATAGTAGCGTGATGAAAAGTATACTATTACCTGCTCAGGAGTATGTAGAATAATTGTACCAAGTTTCGTTAAAATCCGTCGAGTAGTTTTTTTTTCTATAAATAACATACAGACAGACAGACAGACAAAAATTTTACTGATTGCATTTTTGGCATCAGTATCGATCACTAATCACCCCCCGATAGTTATTTTGTAAATATATTTCATGTACAGAATTGACCTCTCTACAGATTTATTATAAGTATAGATAACACTATTTCACGAACAAAATAATGTTATAAAGTATTTTTTTTTTCCATTACGATACAGGTTAACCAAGAAGTTAAATCACGAAGGAGAATGCATAACTTTTTTTAATCGAACTCGTTACATATCGCGGGAGCGTGAAGTTTTGTTGTGTAAATTTTACTTATCTGTGGTTGGGCTAAAGCGCGGTGAAGAGCTGGGTTTTTGGCGCCATTTTTACGTTTTGTCTGAATTTTGTATTTTATTCTATTATTGTTAAAAAAATGTCTGATACCAGTGAATGTGAAGGTTTGACTCCGCCCGATATTTTAGATGCGGCAACGGAAATGACTCACAACCTTTTACTAGCAAAGTTGAAAAAGTTATACGATATGTCTTACTTTTTGAACTTTGATCTTTTATTTAGTAGATTCAATCTCAAGGTATGAAAGTAGATAAAAAGTTGTATAAAACTGCACATAATAAGGTATAAACACTCGTGTGATACTATTACAAACTTCGCTCCGCACGGTTTGTAAACACACACTCGGGTTTAATACCTCTCATTATGCAACAGTTTTATAAACTACTATTACTTAATTATCGAGTTCTGTTAACTAAATTAGGCTGTAAAGGGACCTTTCATGAACCTGCCAACCAAGCATTATGTACATCAAAACTAAGTAACTTTACGCAAAAAATTATGCTGGCAAACGTCTTTGTTTAGGGTGAAAGATCATGTTTTACGGTAGGACTCAATATAACGCTCTCAAAAAAATATGCTGAGATGGAGGGATTGAATAGTGCGAGGGTCGTGGAGGTGTTTACAGTAAAAATCATATAAGTATTAAAAACAACAATGTATTAAAAAAAAAAACTGAAAAGTTGGAACTTTGGCTCCCTAATTTCCGCAACTTTGGTTACTTAGGTTTCCAGGTACGGTCTAGGGAGAACAAGTGCCTTTTGGTTTTATTAAAAGGTGTTCCACACCCTTTATGTACATATATGAGAAAAATATGAAATATTTTGGATATGGCCTGTTGTCTGAAAATTTTTCATTATGAAATTGAAAAAAAAAATCAAAAAGAATATCGCAATGACGGGGAGAAAAGTAACTTTGGGCTTCGTTAAGATAACTTACATACTCATTTTATTTGTAAAAATTCTAACACACGTTCAATTAAAATCGCCTATACAAAACACTCACAAAAAAATCTCAAAAATAATAAATAATATCGTTTTCATTCAACAAACCGGACCCTTTAAGCCCGAATGAATAACATATTCATCTCCTTACAAATCCACCAAGAAATCACTGAGAAAATCCCATTTTCCCGACTCAATGATGCCCGAAGCGCTCATTAATCAAAACCTACGAACTAAATAGCCTGTTTCATACATAAATAGATGATAGTAAGTAACTGATAGCTTATGATGAATGGCCTGAGACCTTACCGCTAAACAAATGGGCGTTCCTAACTGTTTTGGTATTTAGATTTACTTGGGAACTCGGGTGGGCTTTGTATTAGGATTACTAACTTGGTGATTATAAAACGAATAGTAGAAACGAAAGTATTATCAAATCCGAAAGTCAATTTGAAGAAAAAATTATGTCTTTGTTTAAAATCATTTGTGAGACACTTAAAAATTTTGTAATGAAGTTAATATTAGGGGAAGAAATTTGGAATAACATAAATTGTTTTAGTAATGGATAGTTTACAAAAAATAATTAAGTTGAACTTATTTCAATGGAATTCGCAAAGTTTACGTCCTAAACTTGTATCCTTTTCAGAACTTTTAATTCGAGAGAATATACACATCGCAATTATTAGCGAAACATGGTTTGACTGTGAAGTTGGTGTTAATATTAGCGGGTTTAATGTGTATAGGAATGATAGATGTGACGGTTACGATGGTGTCGCTTTGTTGGTACACAAGTCGGTACAATCTCACCTAGTGTCATCAAATATTAACAATGTGGGTATCGAAATGGTTTGTGTTAAGTTATTAAATTGCAAGGACTTAGAATATGTAGTGTCGATTTACTGTCCTTCGTCCGTACAAACACAATCGTCTGACTGGAATGCTATATTCTCATACTTTCCGAATAAAACAATAATAGCAGGTGATTTTAACGGACACCACACCAATTGGTCTGTTAAGTCAGATATTCGAGGTACACAAATAATGGATGCGGCGCTAGATAACGATTTTATTTCTATAAACAACGGCCAAGCGACCCGGGTTAAATTAGTGAATGGAAATTTACAACAGACTTCACCTGATGTATCATTTATCTCTTCTGATGTTGCAATAAAATTCGGCTGGCAGATATTTAATGAAAATTTGGGTAGTGACCACCTTATTATTAAAATGACGGCAAACGTATGGACCACCGTTCATATACATAAAAAACGAAATTTTAAAAAAGCTAACTGGGTAGATTATCGCGAAACGGTTTCTGAAAGAATTTTAGAATTTAAGGAAATAACTGTTAATGTCCAACAAATGTATGATTTTTTTATAAAAACTATAGAATACGCGGCTAATAAGCATATACCATATTATAAATTTAGTGATCAGCCAGATAAAAAGTTTAAACCTAAGAATTATTGGACCCCTTATTTATCGCAATTAGTTGCACAACGAAGATTAGCCCTAGCCACTTTCCGTAAAAATCCCACCCCAGATAATTTAAATAAATTAGAAAAAAATACTTTAGAATCCCAAAAACTAATTAAAAAAGCTAGAAATCAGGGTTGGCAAAAATTCTGTAATTCAATTGATGAAGTTACTTCAGCCCCTGAGATGTGGCGTCGGATGAGGTGGATGAAGGGCTTTAAACATCAACGGCCATGTGTACCGGTTGAAAAACAAAATGAATTGTTACAAAACCTAACTCCGGATTACGTTTCTAGTTGTATGCCCTATTTTAGATCTAAAAATGAGGTTTTAGAAATTGATTTTAGTAGTCAAGAACTCGAAAATTGCTTAAAAAAAAAAGACACGGTTTCGGGGCACGACGCGATATCTTATTCAATTATTTATAATTTACCTGAAATAGGAAAACAGTTTTTACTTAAAATCTACAACCTTGTATTTTCACTCGGTATTGTTCCAGTCCAATGGCGTAATATTTTAATCATTCCCATTCCAAAATATTCAAATAATCTTAATACAGACATTAAACTAAGACCCATTTCGTTAATATCTTGTATTTGTAAAACCTTCCACTTAATGATTTGTAAACGATTTGAATGGTTTGTAGAAAAGAACAAAGTACTATCTCCATATACGGTCGGATTTAGAAAGTCACAATCATCTTTAGATGCACTTTCTAGGCTGGTATCTTATATTCAAGTCGGATTTACTATAAATGCTCCTACAGTCGCATGCTTTTTGGATATAGAAAATGCCTACAACAATGTGTTAATTGAATCGGTTACTAAAGTATTAGATGATGTACAGGACCGCTCAGTTGAGCCTGGTTCTGCGACGTGTCGCTGATGGCGGGCGTGAATCGTCGACTGGGAGATTATTTGTGGGGCTGAAGATCCCTTGCTTGCAGGGTGTAGGCAGAAGAGTATAAGCGGGGGAGGGCACCGGGATTCCTTCTTCTAAATAAAGACTTGGATTTTCATACTGCTTCTTTATTGATGTTCTTCGTACAATGCTGATTTTTGGAATGCCCGACCACCGAAAATGCTCCTTTTTTATAGGCCATATTTTGCACACGGCACTAATCGCCACGCCCCCTGACCAATCAGAGCGCAGGTGCTCTTTTGTATGGGAAACCTAAACTCATGCATTTTCATGTGGTAGGACACCCCTTACAATGTTTATTTACTATTCTATACATACATATTGCTTAACTCTATTTATTACATAAGTTTCAGTCTTATAATCTTAATTTTACACATAAAAATAATCAATTTTATAAAAACGGCTCTCGTTACAGTAACGTGTTCTAGTAATTAAGCTTTTATTGCCGATGGTACAAGTGGCGCCTCTAGTGGCTGGGATGAACAATCATTTACTTACAATATTCTAATTATGAGATTGCTAATTAGTCCTATGACTTAGTTGACTAATTAGACTTATATTCTTATAGGGAAAAAATAAATACATATTCTGACACAGTTTTGACTCTTATAGGTCTACGGACTAGGTAATTAAACGCAAAGAAAAAATATGATTTATTTCAAGTTATATACAAACACTATCTTATTGCTAAACACTTATTATTGAACACTTATGTACCTAGGTTATTCCTGTGTCGTGCACATTCTCCCGCCGTCGCGAGGCCGCGACTCCGTTGGTAGTACGACGATCTTCCTGGTAGGGCGACGCAGGATGTGGCCGCTGCTGGTGGTGACGTCCACGACTCGAACCTCCCCGTCGGCTCCCGGGTACAGCTGGCTGATGATTCCTCGTGGCCATGTGTTCCGTGGCAGGTTGCTGTCGCAGATGATGACTAGGTCACCCACTTTAGGTTGGCTGCCTGTGCTGGTTGGCTCCCGCCGCTGCTGAAGTAGTGGCAAGTACTCCTTGACCCATCTTCTCCAGAACATGTCGGCCAACACCTGGGCTCGCTTCCATTGCTGGCGAGCTGTGACGTCGCTTTCTTCGAAGTGGCCGGGCACCGGGACGTGGGAATTAGGCCCGATGAGTATGTGGTTCGGCGTCAAGGCTTCTGGCTCTTGGGGGTCGACAGAGACGTGGGTCAGGGGTCGTGAGTTGACCGTGTTCTCGACTTCGACCAGCAGCGTGGACAGCGTCTCGTCGCTCGGGTATCGCTCGTTCAATGTGACGCGCAGGGCTTCTTTTACTGACCGTACCATTCTCTCCCATGTTCCTCCCATGAATGGTGCTGAGGGTGGAATATATCTCCACTTGATGGGGTGGCACGCGGTCTCGTGGTGCATGGCTTCGAGTGCGGCTTCGCAGAGTTCCTTCTCTGCTGCTTTGAAGCATGTGGCGTTGTCGCTCCACATTTCCTTGGGGCAGCCTCGTCTGGCCATGAATCTTCTTAGTGCCGATATCGCTGAGTCGGCGCTCAGCGAGTGTGCGATCTCTATATGGATCGCCCTGGAGGTCATGCAGGTGAAGAGCGCGCCGTACCTTTTCTCGTGGTGGCGAGCGACTGTTACTTCGATTGGGCCGAAGTAGTCGAGTCCAGTGAATGTGAACGGTCGCGCGTGGTGTGCCAGGCGTGCAGCTGGTAGGTCGCCCGTGAGAGGAACAGCTGGTCGCGCCTTCTTGATGCGGCACGGTAGGCAGCTCTTTATTGTGTTTCTTACTGCCGGACGTAGTTTCAATATCCACAGTCGTTGTCGTAACTCGTTCACGATCATTTCCACACCGCCGTGATGTAGTTTTTCATGTACATAAGCTATGTACAGGCGAGTGTAGGTTTGTTTACCTTCCAATATGGGAGGATTGGAGGTATCTTCTTGTATGTTTTGCGCTGCGTTCACTCGTCCTCTCAGGCGTATGATGCCCTCTTCGTCGATGTACACGCTGAGCTGACATAGACGATCGTTGTTGCTAGGTGGATGACCTCTGGTTATGCGGTCGATCTCAGCTGTGAAGCTCTCCTTTTGACTTGCTTTTATCCACAGGTTTTCCGCCCTTGTTAGGTACGAGGCGGGTATCTCGTGGTAGCGAACGGTGGCGCGGGGCGAGTCGTTTTTCACTCGCGCTGGGGTTGGTTTTTTCTTTGTTTTTCGCCAGTCGGGGTCGTTGACCTTTGTTTTCATCGTGCGTTTTCTTGCAGCTGCGACTATACTTTTGCGGGGTCGGCAGAGTTCGATGAATTGTAACACTCTTGCTGTTGTTCTTATGAGTCGAAGCCACTTGGAGAACTTTTCTATGTGAGGGAGAGGGCTCTGACCTGGGCTGCTCTCCAGCTGTTGTAGGTTGCATTTTTCTTTTTCTTCTCCGGTGTCGTATTTCACCGTTTTTTCTTCCTGGGGCCACTGGGATTCGGGGTTTCGCAGGAATGAGGGTCCTTGAAACCATCTGTGAGTGGCAGTGAAGTTGTCTGGCGTCTCTCGCGTTGCGTCGTCAGCTACGTTGTCTTTTGTTGATAGCCATCGCCACTCGTTTTTCTTTGTTGTTTCTTCTATTTCGGCGAGGCGATGGGCCACGAATGACTTGTAGGTGCGTGGCTCTGATCGGATCCACACTAGTGCTGTGCGTGAGTCGCTCCAGTACGTCTGACTTGCGACCTCGTACTCGTGCTCTCTTCTGACGGTTTGTGCGAGGCGGGCGCCCAGCAAGGCGGCTTGTAGTTCGAGCCTGGGCATGGACACTGGTTTTAGTGGTGTCACACGGCTCTTGGCTGCCGCTAGGGCTACGTGCACGCTGCCGTCGGCTCTTTCTGTTCTCCAGTACGTGGCGGCGGCGTAGGCTTGCTCGCTCGCGTCGACGAAGGTGTGCAGCTGTCGTGAGATGCTGGGTTCGACGTCATAACACCGTGGGACTCTCAGCTGTTTGATTGTGCTGAGTGACGTCATCCAATTTTTCCATCTTTCTTCCAGCTCTGTTGGTATGGGGTCATCCCAGTCGGTTTTGTAGCTCCAGGTGTCTTGGAATATTCTCTTGGCTGGAGTGGTGATTGGCGATATCAGCCCCAGTGGGTCGAAGAGCGCCATTATAATGCTGAGGGCCTCTCGTTTTGTTGGAGAGCGCTGGTTTTCTCTGACCTCTGCCGGTATCTTGATCGTGTTTGTGTTGAACCCGATGTGATCTTCTTTCACGTACCAGAGTAGCCCGAGCGTTTTCTCGGTTTCGGTGCCACCTAGGCTCACTGTGGCTGACTTGTTTTGTTCTGGTGGGTTGAATTCTTCTATGGTTCTCACGTCGTTTGATGTCCACCCATCTAGCACGAACCCTGCCTTCTTGTGTATGAAATCGACTGTTTTTGTTGTTTCCCTCGCTTCCGTGATAGTGGGGAAGCTTTGTAGGTAGTCGTCCATGTAGTGGTTCTTCTGTATTGCTGCTGCTGCCGCTGGGTAAGTGGATGCAAACTCGCTCGCATTCTTGTTTTTTATGTAGAGAGCGGTGCATGGTGATGACGTGGATCCGAATATGACCGACGTCATGCGATATTCTTCCGGTTTGCCCTCCCGCCGTTCGCCTCTCCACAGGAATCTGAGAGCGTCTCTGTCTTCTTGTCTGATCTTCACCTGCATAAACATTTCTTTGATGTCTCCACTGACTGCGTATGCGTATTGTCTGAATCGCATAATCACTCCAGGGAGGGACTGTAGGAGGTCCGGCCCTGGGTATAGCATGTCGTTGAGACACATGCCGGTGCCCTTGGCAGACGCGTCGTGAACCAGTCGAGGCGGCTTGTGTGGTTTCGCTGGGTTGATGACCGGGAAGTGGGGCAAGTACCAGGTCTTTCCCTCTGGTGCTGGGACGGGTGCTCGTTCTGCATAACCGGATTTGAATAGGTTATTTATTCTTTCTTCGTATTTTATCTTCAGATCTTGATCTTTGTCTAGTTTTTTCTCTAGGGAACGCAGGCGCCGCTCAGCTTCGTTATAGTTATTTGGTATGTAGAAGTTCTTTTCTTTCCACAGCAGACCGGTTTCAAATCTTCCGTCGGGCAGTCTCTTGCTCGTTTCTTCCAATATCTGTATGGCTCTCTGTTCAGGATCTTCTTTTGGTTTCTTTGGTTCGATGCACAAGGATTCAAGTTTGAAATAATCCTTGATTTTCTCTTCAATCGAAGGCTCCTCTTCTTGGTTTTTTAGTTTTCCACAGAAAGCTACAGTGGCTGATAGTGAGCTGTGACAGCCATGCAGCACCCAACCGAGTTGCGTGAGGGAGGCAACTGGCTGGTTGCGACGTCCGGTGCGTAGTTTTCTTGACACTATGAGGTGCCAGTTATCTTGACCAATTAACAGCTTGGGCGAGGCGTGTTCGTATGTGATCTGATCTTTGATGTCGTTCAGATGCTCGCAGTCTTCCAGGTGGCGGTCGTACACTGTCTCTGGCGTGAAGTTCAATCTCTCAACAGTGCGCGCGGCTTCTATCTTGTATTCTTCCTCTGCGTATTTTCCCTTTATGGCGAGGTTGATGACCTTGCTGGTGTCGTGTCTCATCTCGTTTCCGATGCCTTGGATCCACATAGTGTTGGTGGGTCCGTCGGCTCCGATGACGTCAGCTATCGATGCGTCGACCAGTGTGACTGTGCTGCCTTCGTCTAGTAATGCGTATGTCTCGATGCTGGAGTGCGGCCCCTTTATTATGACGGGCGCAATCTTGAGGTAGGCGCGTCGATGGTCACATGGCTTGGCTGTTGACGTGACTTCTACCGCTGGCGCTGCCGTTTCTTTCTTCGTGGCGTCGCCCGTTGAGTCTTGATTCTTCTCATGATGAAGCAGCTTATGGTGTCTCATGGGGCACCCATGTTTCCCACATGGCGGAGCTCTGCATTGGATGCGGCGATGTTTACTACGTAGGCAGCGGTAGCAGATGTTATTCTTCTTTGCTACCTCCCATCTTGCGTTGGTGTCGAGAGCGACGAACTGCTGGCAGTCAGGTAGTTTGTGGTTTTGTTTACACTGCGGGCAGTTGTCGTCCGATGAAGATCTCTTCTCCGCGGCGAAGGTGCGTTCTGTTCTTTTATTCTTGCGCTCTTTTCCCGTAGAGTCGTCGCTGGTCATCTCTGGTAGCGCGTAGGCGCCACACTTGTCCGCTTCTTCGTTTAGGAACATGGAGACTTTCTTCAACTCTGGTATATCTCCTTTTTTCAGCGCGGCGTAGTCGTACCACTTGTTTTTCAGTATAGGCGTGAGTTTTTCGTTGACTATTCGCGCCATTTCAGGACTGTGTAGGTATTGAGGTTT
Organism: Xestia c-nigrum; assembly: GCA_916618015.1. NCBI lineage: Eukaryota > Metazoa > Arthropoda > Insecta > Lepidoptera > Noctuidae > Xestia > Xestia c-nigrum. Next base: position 7,659,693 of record OU745259.1, on the reverse strand, counting down.
CTTCAGCGCTTCGATGGTGCCCACTATGTTCGTCACTCGACCGGCGAAGATGCACAGATCTCTTGGGCTGTCTGTGACCCGGTTCAGTGACTTGAGCTTCTCTATTTCGACGTGGATGAGTGCTTCTGGTCTTCCGAATCTTCTCTGTAGGGCATCGATGACGATCTCTGGATCTGGTTGGCTCACTATTAGACAGCCAACCGCTTCTTTCGCTGTTCCCCGTAGACTACGACGTATTCGCGCCAAGTTTTCTGTTCTCGTGAAGTATTTCAATGTTTCTTCATATGCCGCCTTGAAGCCGAGCCAGTCTGCGCAGCTTCCGTTGAATAGCGGTAGTTCTTGAATGTATTTTGGCGGTTCCCTTGTGCTTCGTACCGCTTGAGAGAGAGCGGCGGCGAGGGTTGACACGTCTATTAATGGTTGACGTGATTCTTCTTTTGTTGGTGTCACTTCGACGGGATCTTCCTGCTTCTTCTCCGCCTCTTGTGATGACTGTGGGTGGCCCGCTTCAGGTTCTTTCAGCCACGTGTTGATGCGGACTGAAGCTAGGTCGTCTTCCCCTTCCTCGTCGTCTTCTGAGGTGTCTTCTTCTGCTTGAAGTCGCTGGACCCGTACTTGTTGTAACTCCATCTCGGCTCTTGTTCGCTCGAGTTTTAATTCAGCGAGTTTTTCTTTCGCTTTGAGCTCCGCTAGTTTCTTTTTGTGTGAAACTACGGAACAGCGTGATCGGTTGCCCTTTTTTCGTAACGTGTGCTGCGATGTCTTTTCTTGATGGGACGCGGCACTCGTGTCTTCTGTTCCCGACGTGGTGGCGGTCGAACCGTTTGTTCCGCTGCTGGTGCCCGACGTGTCGGTAGCGGTGTTCGGCGCGTCACTCGTCGAGGGGTTGCCTGATGCGGCCTCTTCTATGGCCGTGGGTGTTCTCAGCTCTTCCAGCCGGCGTTTCGTTCGTTCTCCGTCTTGACTGCGTGTTAGAACCATTTTTCTTGATGCTGGCTGACGATCCGGCTGCGAAGGACCAATAATGTACAGGACCGCTCAGTTGAGCCTGGTTCTGCGACGTGTCGCTGATGGCGGGCGTGAATCGTCGACTGGGAGATTATTTGTGGGGCTGAAGATCCCTTGCTTGCAGGGTGTAGGCAGAAGAGTATAAGCGGGGGAGGGCACCGGGATTCCTTCTTCTAAATAAAGACTTGGATTTTCATACTGCTTCTTTATTGATGTTCTTCGTACAATGCTGATTTTTGGAATGCCCGACCACCGAAAATGCTCCTTTTTTATAGGCCATATTTTGCACACGGCACTAATCGCCACGCCCCCTGACCAATCAGAGCGCAGGTGCTCTTTTGTATGGGAAACCTAAACTCATGCATTTTCATGTGGTAGGACACCCCTTACAATGTTTATTTACTATTCTATACATACATATTGCTTAACTCTATTTATTACATAAGTTTCAGTCTTATAATCTTAATTTTACACATAAAAATAATCAATTTTATAAAAACGGCTCTCGTTACAGTAACGTGTTCTAGTACTTAAGCTTTTATTGCCGATGGTACAAGTGGCGCCTCTAGTGGCTGGGATGAACAATCATTTACTTACAATATTCTAATTATGAGATTGCTAATTAGTCCTATGACTTAGTTGACTAATTAGACTTATATTCTTATAGGGAAAAAATAAATACATATTCTGACACAGTTTTGACTCTTATAGGTCTACGGACTAGGTAATTAAACGCAAAGAAAAAATATGATTTATTTCAAGTTATATACAAACACTATCTTATTGCTAAACACTTATTATTGAACACTTATGTACCTAGGTTATTCCTGTGTCGTGCACAGATGAAATCCAAATTGGATCAAAATTTTGTGTCTACCTTTGGTCTTTTTTAAGTGAAAGACATTTAATCATTAAGTCTTATAATAGTCAAGGGTCTGAATGTAGGTGGACTAATAGAGGCCTAGCTCAAGGGGACCCGCTTTCCCCCCTTTTATTTAACTTGGTTACATACCTTTGTCATAAAATACACAATGTAATAATGTCACAATACGCTGACGACTTTGTCATTTACATTAGTAACAAAAAGATCTCAATTTGTGAACATGAGTTACAAGATGCCCTTAATTGTATAATAGCCTTATTGGGTGAGATTGGTCTGACTTTGTCGTCAACCAAATCTAATTATTGTGTTTACAGTAGGGGTCGAAGACGAATATTGCCAGCTTTGAAAGTGTATGGTCAACCATTAGGGATGGTAGAAGGTATTAAGTATTTAGGGCTTTGGGTTGATAGAAGTTTACATTGGAGAAAACATATTAATGAATTAATTGAAAAATGCTCAAAATATCTGAATGTATTAAAAGTATTAGCGGGTAGTTCATGGGGAATTCACACCAAACACATGCGAAGATTATATATTTCCGTCATAAGAAGTCGGATTGATTATGGTTGTTATTTGTATGATTCTGCTGCAAAGACACATGTTTCTAAATTGGATAAAGTACAGAATCAAGCCTTAAGAGTTGTAGGGGGCTTTATTAAAAGCTCACCAATTCATGTGATGGAAAGCGAATTACACATACCCCCACTGTTTTTGAGGCGGCAATATCTCTCTTATAAGCACATTCTGAAATCTCGATCATGGACAAATAATTTAAATATTAATGTAATTCATGAATTAAGTTCTTTTATAAATAATAGTTATTGGGTAAATAAAAAGAAACCGTTGCTAGCTTCTACGCTTAACGAATTAAGTCAGCTGCATATTGTCTCCTCAGATGTTCTGAAAATGTTTACTCTCGATGTGTGGGTGTCCGCCATACAAACTAAAGGAGTTATTCAATGTGATCTAGAATATGTCAAACAATCAAAAAAATATTATGAACCTAATTTATTGGTAAATGAAGTGGTAGCAGAATTAAATAATAAATATAACGATTGGGATAAAATCTTCACGGACGGATCAAAAAATGTTAGTGGTTGTGTGTTCATAAAAATGTAGAATTTAAAGCTAGCTTTAAAATCGATGCAAATACTTGTATAATGTCACTGGAACTCATTGCAATATACGAAGCAGTAGCTTATGTTCTTAATCAAAATTTACAAAAAGCAGTTATTTTTACCGACAGTAAAAGCGCTTTACAGCATGTAGCTCGATGCGCCTCTGGTTGCAGAGGTGCATCGATAGCTTACGACATTCTTAAAATTATGAACACTATTAATAAAGACGAAATTAGAATTATATTGCAATGGGTTCCAGCACACATAGGATTACGCGGCAACGAGGAGGCTGACCGGTTGGCAAAATTGGCAATTAACGCAGGGAATGAAGTCTCTTATCTACCTGATCACTGGGAATATGTCTCAAAAATCAAAGAGTCTTGTTATAATAAATGGAAAGATCATTTCAACGAGATTTCGAAAAAAAAAGGTATATGGTACAAAGTAATTCAGAGTGAACCTCCTCGCCTGCCCTGGTTTGATGACACTAATTTAAGTAGGAGTTACGTCAAAGTAGCTTTAAGACTGCGTTCTGGGCACTTTCCATCAGCAAAATTTGCTTTCCTAATGCGTAAGGCAGCATCCCCAAACTGCGAAGTATGCAACAAAATAGAGGACGTGCAACATTTGCTGATGGAATGCGTTAAAAACCAAAATAAAAGAGATTCATTGATTAGGGAGTTTGGTTTAAATATTTTAGATCTTGGGCTTATTTTCACTATTTTAGCGAATCCTAAATCAAATGTTGCAAAAAAATTGTGTGGTCTAGTACAACAGCTTGATCAATGAATATCTAAATTTGCTAAATAATAAGTACGAGTATTATAAGAATATTTTATTTTATGTTAATTTTAGTGGTGTAAGAGTAGTGATAAGGTACAATAGGGTTGGCGTATCCATGTGGATAAAAACCCTCTATTAATTTTTAAGAAATAAAAAAAAAAAAAAAATAGTCTAAACTGGTGGCGGCCCAGACAGGCGCATTCCTTTGTGTAATTTATTTCATCACCACTGCTCTCAAAAACGGTGAAGGAAAACATCGTGAGGAAACCGGGATGTCCTAGAACCAAAAAATCGAAGACATCTACCAACCCGCACTGGGCCCGCGTGGTGGATTATAGCCCATACGCAAAATACGCGCTTTGACGTGGAGTTCCGGACACCAGCCCGTTGTACAATACAATACAATAGTCTAAACTCAAAATCGAAGCATTTATTTCAATGAGATCATAACAGGCACTTTCGAATGTCAGCAAAACAAAGAATGCGAAGATACAGTCACAGACACAAGGCACTTGTGAAAGTACTGTAGTTGACCATTCCTAACCGTAGATCTCTATAGAAAAGAATTAGCAAGAAACTCCATGGACACTGCAGAGCATGAGGACTTGGATTCGATTTTCGAATCAGGTAAATTGGTATTGGGATTTTCGACTAGCCCGCTTAGCATGACCACCGGAGAAACGAGAGAGACTCGACAAATCTTTTGTTCTTCTGTCATTGAATCGACAAAATGAAAGATGAACAAAAGATTTGTCGACTCTCTGTCGTGTCTACGGTGGTCATGCTACGCGGGCAAGAGTTTCTCAGTGGTAGCCATGAAGTCTGGATTTATGCCCGTTGGATGGCATTAGGCTCTCCCCCTATTACATGGGACTTAAACATAACTGGCGAAATGTGGGTGTACTATTAAGTACACATCTGTCTAACGCTTCTGGTATTACAGACATGATATTATGTTATGTTGCCAACTGATAAATGATAAATTATGTTTATTATGTAAGTAGATTTTCACAAACACTTTTACACGTAATTTTTTTTAACTAAATTGGGCTGGTGTTTCGTACCTGACTACTCTGAGAAGAAACAGCCGAAACAAACTGATAGGACATAGTCTCTTTTGAAGTCCAGACATAATCTTGCTCAATCCACATGAGGATCATGTAGATATTATAGTGTCTGAGATGGTCTTTTGAAGAAAGAACCACACAGATTTGAGTGAACCTGTCCATCCAGTGCAAGCATTTGTTAGGGATCGTAACGTTCTAATTCTCTTAAATTGTAAGTTGAGAAAACTAGACCCATTACAGTCTCTCAATACGGCAGGAGGACGCATATTCCGAGCTAAAAGCTATAAAAGCTGGTGTACCTCAAGGAAGTGTGCAAGGCCCAATTTTGTACTTGTTATACACATGTGACATCCCAGAACTGGAAAAAAACACCATTGCGACCTTTTCAGATGATACTGCAATTATGGCTACCGGATTAAGCCACAGAGAAGCAGTAGAAAAAGTTCAATTAGCTGTGAACAAAGTTTATGACTGGACACAAAAATGGAAGATCAAACTGAATGAGTCAAAATCAATTCACATTGACTTTACAAACAAACACTTGGACTATCCTATCAACCAATCTACATAAATGGTACGCAAGTACCTTATGCTAATACAGTCAAATACCTTGGCATCACTCTCGACGCTAAGTTGCGTTGGAAAGCTCATGTGAAAAAGAAAAGACAGGAACTCGATATACGATATAAAAGTATGTATTGGTTACTCGGAATGAAATCTTGTCTATCAGTACATAACAAAATAACCCTATACAAGCACATTCTGATGCCAATTTGGACGTATGGCATCCAACTTTGGAGCTGTACTAAACAAAGCAATGTCAAAATAATCCAGCAATTCCAAAATAAAGTACTTAGGGATGCCGTCAGTGCACCCTGGTACATAAGAAATGACGACCTTCATTGTGACCTTAAAATGGATTTCGTCACCACCATTATCCAAAAATTTGCTGAAGCCCACGAACACAGACTTCATCGACACTTGAATGTTGTGGCAATCCAACTGCTAGACAACACAGACTTAGTGCGTAGGCTAAAAAGAACTAAGCCTTTTGAATTATTGTAGTGTACAAAGTGAATGAGTAATAGTAACAATGTTGTGCTATACATATAACACATGAACATAGTGTTTTATAAATTATATTAGACTCTAAGAAAGTGCTACGGACTTGTTTAAAAGTGCAAATGAACACTATTCTTAGTTTTAACATATTCTATCACGTAACATATTAAGTTAGAGTTAAATTGCTTATTAGTCTTTTAGGCTAGATTGTAATTAATTATTAAGAATTTTGTTCTTAATATTATAGTACAAAAAAAATATTACAGTCTCAAGTTAAAAGTCAGTCTCAAAAGCCAGTGCGGGGTGGATAGTACCGGTATTTCATAACAATAATTACATTCATGAAGGCAGTTTAAATACTGATCGCGTTCAGTTTATTTTGTTCCGGTAGCAGAAGTTCTGTTGCTTTAAACCTTGAGTAATCCGTAAGAACGCCATTAATTTCTCCCATCATTTGAACTCAAAAACATTTTATCTTTCTTCCACGATAAAGTAAATCAATGCCTGAACAACAGGCGAACAGAACATTAATCAAGATGAATAAACTTCAAACAACAACCTTTAACTGAAGAATTAGAACATCTCCGAGGAAATTGGGTGCCATTGTATCGTTTCATTTGGCGCGAAAATTATCATCAACGTCTATTGGTTACAAGAGATTTCATGAAGATAAATTGGTTTTCATACCTATGATTTTTTAGTGCACCCACTGGTTTAAGTCTTCCCAAGGGGTATCTTATTACGCAGATTCTGGGTTCAGGAGGTCAGATAGTCTGACGCTTCATGTAAAATACTGATGTGTATCAGTACTTTATATGAAGCCGACCCCAACGTAGTTGGGAGAAAGCAAGTAGATGATGATTTATTCCTCCGATGCCTGTCGGGGCTGCTGGACAGTTCGGAAGTGATACCACTTACCTGGAACACAAAGGGCTAAGAAGGAACATGGATGGGTTTTAGTCAATAAAAGTCCAAAACTCCCTTCCGCTCTAACCAGAGCGAGAGCAGTTATTTGATGACTTCCTATCGGAAAAAAACAGGCCTGAATTCTTGTAAGTGTACATTATGTTCTATTCTCGACCGACCGTACGCGACCAACCGTCAGCGTGACTAGAATTCAGGCCTTACTCTTTTTGCTTCGCCCTTAGTTCTTCATTCATACATCTGGCCATATTATTACGCATGCGCGTTTTTGGGTAGTAAAACTATTTGTATCCGTACGAAGACAAAGGAAAAACAATCGTATCAGCAGTTTGCTTTAGTGACAATCATAGACAAGGTCAATTTGGTGGACCACTTCCCTAATCAATCGGGTTTACACCCAAATACAAGTTGTTGTAATACTTGTTTCCAACAACACTTGTAAAAGTAACTTGTCGTAAACATGTTGTGTATAAAATGTTGAACTTACTTGGTATTGACGTTGTTTATTCGTACATGTATTATTATTAGGTAGATTTCCCTTTTTTTTTTAAATCTACCTATTGGGTCTCACCTACGGGGATATATATGTATACGTATGTATATAGGTGACAAGCTAAATTTAGCCACACTCTACGGGTCGCAATTATGAACCGATTGCTTTCAAACTTGGCCAAAAATCGAAAAGGTCAAAACTTAGGCTAAATTCGTGAATGGGCGGAATTCGACCATCAGGGGGCGGTTTTTCTTAAAACTATTTTTGGCCATAACTTTTTCCTATGGAAATTTTTGAACCGTTTTTAATTTTTATCATCCTGAGTAAGAATACGGACAACTTTAAATTAAAACTTTTTTGATGCAACCCCTAAATTGGGGAGGGGGTTTAAATATCCAAATCTTTTGCGAAAAAAAAATCATATCTCCGAAACAGTAAACATTTTGAGCGTCGCAAATATTTTTATTTGAAAGCAAATTGTTTACTCTACAATTGTTACTTTTGAAGTTTTGCGATAAAACTTATAGTTTTCGAAATAAAAAAATATCACTAAAAAATTCAGGGCATTTCCATGCTAAACTCTTATGAGAGGGTTTAAAAAGGGTAAACTTTCGATTACAGGACAACGATTTTGAAATCATATTTTTTTGTAGATTGTACACGTAAATACAACTCTTCATACACAATTTCAATAGTCGGACTCTCCAGCACCTTCTCCAAAATCTACCTCCTCCTGCGGCTTGCCGGACGGATTTTTTTGTTTACATTTGTGACAAGTTTTTTACAGAAGTTTTTACACTTTGTTTCGAAAATATATTATTAAACTCACGCGGTTTTGTGATGGGGTAGGGAAAAACGTCACCTATCACGATCCTTTTGCCTGGTCTACTTTCATACAATACATCTAGTCAGAAATGAACACTTTTTTTTTTTTTTTTTTTTAGGATGGGAAATCATCAAATGACTTCTCCCACTCTGGGCGGAGCGGGAGGGAGTGTCAGACTCTTACTGACTAAAAACCATCCATGTTCCTTCCTCGCCTTTTGCGTTCCGGGGCCGCGGTATCTCTTTCGAACAGGCCCGCAACCCCGGCAGGCTTCGGCCCTTGCGGGCCCCTCTCTTTTTGCTGACATCTCTTTGAGGCGCGCGTGGAACACGAACGCGCCGTCGACACGGCCTGTCGTCGTCGTTAGACGGCCGGACGGCTAGCTAGCCCATAGCCAACCGTCCACAGGCCCGCATCTACGGTGGCCGGTAGCCACCACGTGGCCCCCGACGCCCGTTGCGTCTCCCGCGGCGGCCGGGAAGAGAGGATCTCTCCCTCTCTCGTTCCGCCACCTCCTTCGCTAGCATGACTGCTTCGCAGAAGGAGGCGACGGCTTCCCATTCCGTCTCGCTCCGGACCATGGATTGAACCAGGGACGGACGCGAGAGGTCGCCGCCGCCGATCGCCGCCACGAGGACACGCCCACGCAGACTTCCACCGTGTGCTCCACCGTGTCCTCCGGTCGATCCTCGCAGTGGAGACACCCGGGCGATTCCTCCCGCCCGATTCGGTGCAGGTACCTCCCGAAACATCCGTGTCCGGTGAGGACCTGCGTCAGGCGGAAGGTGAGGACGCCGTGGCGCCTCTCTAGCCACTCCTCAAAGAGGGGACTTACCGCCACTATCGTGGCGTGCCCTAGAAATGAACACTTTACGTTGCAAAAACAGTAGACACAAAATGAATAAGTAAATACATGTTTTGTACCGTGTAATCGCGAGGCTAAGACTGCTTTTCTTATTTAAAGTAAATTAAAACCCAAGTACACACCGCCTCATTTTAATACGCTACAGTATTTCTGAATAATCTTATAAACATAGTAAGTAATTTCGTGGTCCTTGGTTCTATATAAGTCGGAGTTTGAGACCGCATACTGTTTGTTCTGAAGCTAACCTCGCCTTATTTGTGGTACATTAAACGGTTATAATAACAAAACTCTAATAACGTTTAGTCATCTCCAAAGATGGTAACATGGCGCCCGTTTTGTTGTTCGCTGACTCAACACAAATGAGGTTGTAGCCGTCCTTGTCTAATGGACGGGGCGGGAAAGAGAAAGTGATGGGTCCAGGGCTGTCAAATTGGTTCTAAGTTTAAACTTTGACGCGTGTTGGAAATCTCAGATGGTTTGACTGGTCGTTAATATCATCCTCATTATTATAAACATGGGTTAGTTAGTATGTATTGGACAAATATTGCAATTGAATTTTAAACCAGTTTCCCCAAACCAATGCAGTTGAAATTTTGAACACATTTTTGGTTAGTTTTTAAGACACACATTATCTTATCCTGTAGCCAAGATTGTCTTCTCACAAGAAACCTTCTTAAAAGTTAATGGCATCGTCACGAAAAGTTGTACACGCGTTCAATTTTGATCGATAGGTACGGTCGAACAAGCTATTTTATTTACACATTACAATGTAATTTGTGAGTTAAACTGTACACCAAATAGCTTGTCCGACCGTACAATGAAATTTTCTTGTTTTCTCTTAAATAAAATCTTGTTTTAACTTTCATTTATCCACAGTTTTCGGCAAACAGTATAATCACGTAAGTGTCGAAGCGTTATCGGCAAATTCATCGCAACGTGTAGACAGTAAGGGACTGTCGTTTACGATAATATTAACCTTTTTAATGTTCAGTTTTCGCTTTTTTTACAACGTATTTAAGTTCGATATTGATTGGATCGGAAATTGCGGCATTAAAAGGCTGTGAAAATATTTTATGGGTCCATTAGCCGTTAATTTATGCTTTGAAAATCAATTTGTGAGTTCATAGTGATTCTGGAATTTTCTGATGTTTTTAAATCAAAAGAAAATTGAATCTGTTCAATAACGAGATGGTGGAAATTAAGTTGATGTTCGGATGCAAATTATTATAACTCAATCAAGAGTATTAATTACCTTACTATGACAGGATTGTAAAACAGATTCGTCAGTATGGAGAAAGCAAATTATCCCTAGTACCGTACTCTACATTTACTTACCGTACATTCATACAAAGCGTCATTTGACCTGTGCCAAAGGGTCATGGTCAAAATAGGCGTAAGTGGTTGATCTTAGGTCCAGATATCTTAGAAATCTGCCTATGTTCCTTTCATCACAGGTGTGTGTGTATTTCGACAAAATCCGCGCAATCCTTGCTGTGTAAACGATAACAGTCAGACAACAGGACAGACAAAGAGCAACTTTCTATAATTTTATAATAACAGAAGGGATAGATAAAGGTGCATGTAGAAATATATCTCTCTGCCTTGTATATTATCACAGCTGGACTTAAAGCGTGATGACCTTAAACTAGCTAGAACACCTACAGCTATACGCTACAATTCTGTCAATAGTATTCTGTGACATGTCCGATTTGTGCTCGGAGATTTTCGGCCAAAGTTGGATACTTGAGAGCACACCAAAGCTAACGACGACCAAACTAGAAAGCCTACGAATGCAGTCGCTGTAATCATCATCATCATTATCATATTTTTTTTCTCAAGATGTGGCCAATTACTTTCCAACTTGTGTAGGACCAACTGTGTAACTTCAACAGTAATTAATACAAATTATCATCAGAACATGTGCCTATTAATTCAATTTAGCTAATACTGCACAACGGCAAGCAACAGGGGCGCGGGCAAGCTTATCTTAATCCCTTCCGGAGCAACCTCCGTAAACATTGCCCCGCATTATATGGCAAATTGATTGCCCGGTACAATAGAGATACTTTTGATTGCTCCTATACGGAAAGATGCGATTATTTCAGCTTCGTATAGAGTTTATCGGGTGATTTTGTTGTTATTTGGGTTTAGTGGCTCCTTATATTTGGTCGGGTTATTGCGAGTTAGTTATGGTTCTCTTGTTGTTGTATTTTTATTAGACTTTATAAAAGAATTACGTTGGTACTTATATTGTTTTTTTGGGGTTAATATTCGAGTCTGCAGTACAAGTACGTAGGAATCGATAGGACTCGATAAGATAAATTTGACAGTTATTCTGGTTAAAATAAGTTTAAATTTTAAGTTAAAACTCATTTTATCGAGAATAATTGTCAAATTTATCTTATCGAGTCCTATCGACTCCTACGTACTTGTCCTGCTGGTTTGACTCACAATCTACGTCAGTTAGGACTGCAAAAACATGGCTGAACGCTAAGCTTAGAATACAGAAATTCACCGGTCAACTAGGTCACTTAAGTGTTCAAATGTTATTTATTCATAAAATATTCCGAAGATGGCGGGACGCCTTTGATGGCTTCCTCACGAATTAACGCGAAGAGGCACACCACCGAGACAATGAAAGGAATCGAAGGAAGCCTTTGCACTTTGGACAGTACATGGCTATTAAAAAATACATTAATAATTTTATTCCACTATGTCCACTCTTTATTTCAATACTTTAATCTCTGTAGCTCCAAAAAGCGCTTCAGAAGTCCTTAACGATTCAGCTTCTCAACATCCATAATACTCCCATATAAAACCTCATTACTTTTTATTGGCCCAGTCCAATAGGCCTTTTACCTGACATCAACGGGCGCGTAAATTCCACATATTACGCGAACGAGATTTACGCGCGTAAAACGGACGTTAATTTGGTGATTCATGGACGTATACGTCCACTGGACGTACAAGGGGAGGTGCGGAATGGATTGTATTTAGACAACTTGATACATTCTACGAGCTGAGGGGAGAGAGGGGATAAAAGGATCCGTTTGAGTGAAAAATAGCTGCCGATTAGGTTTAGGACGTTCCGTATTTCGGGTTTGTGTTAATGGAAATTAGTGGGGTATTGATGCAATTAAGTAGCGATTTTGTTTCTGATTCAGTTATAAAAAGGATTTTCTCCTTTTGTACACAGGCTGCTTGAATTTTAATCAGGGTTTCTAATTATCGAGATATTTCTTTGATTTATTATCCAAGCTTATTCGTAACTAGATATTATCATGATAATTATCGGATATCTTGATCCTTAAATTTTGTTTTGGACTCAGAAATTGTAATTTTATTTCTTAAATATGATGTCGAGAAACACATTTATAATTTGTAACTTTTTGTTTCTGTAGTTTGAAAACAAATGTGCCAAACATTATGTTTGATCATTAATGAAAGAACAATGTTTGTGATTGGTTATTTATAAAATAGACATTTAACGCCTTTGGGTACGCGTGAAGTTCATGTACTAAGTACAGTTTTAAGTTTGTTGTTATCAAGATAAATATCACTTCAAACCCTTCTTTTAATGCAAGGAAAATCCGATTTTGAGCCAAGTGATACCTTTTGCTACACCTATTTTGAGCCATTATGCAACCATGCCTAGAATAGCGTAAGAGAAATTATTTAATTTAGATAACGCAGATCTTACTAACATCTAACAATGGAATATTAGCACAAGTTCTTCTTGACGAAAATTTGATTTATTTATTTATTCATGTACACACAAAATACATAAAAGGACAATATATTAACATAGAAGAGCACAAAGGTACTGCTTATTTCAAAAGAAATTTCTTCCAGCAGACCTGCGAGAGGAAAGTCTGATAAGAAATGTAGACACAGTGTGTAGAAAAGTCAAACAAGAAAATTTAAATTAAAACTAAACATCATATCATTATAACGTAAAAGAAAAATAATACCATATTTATATATTTTTGTTGTTCTTCATTGGATCATAATATATTACTACCCACACCCTGTTTATCCCCTTTTTATGTTAACACAACCAATTAACTAACTAATTAATATATTGCTAATCATGGCTTAGCTGTGGTTTCAATTATCCGAGATCCTTTCTGTCCCACGCACCCATTAAATTGTTTCCCTTTACGGCTATAATTAGTCACGAAAGTGTGAAAACGACCATTCCTTTTTTTTTGCGGATTTTTGTATCTAATTAGTTTTCGGAAATTCTCAAAGGACACGTCCTAAACGCAGCGACTGGTTGCGTGAGCTCACGTTCGTCTCGTTCATATGCCGCAGTCATTCATTCGGAAAACCGGAAACCTCGGTCAATACGACGCGACGATGCGGTCAGGTTTGCCAGATTTGATGATCGCTTTGGTTAGGATGTGACCTGAAATCGCGCTAAAGTATTCAAGAAATCGGATTAATGATGCTACTACGTAGTTTATTTACTATTTTTTTGTTTAAGTATAAACATAATTGATACAATTTTATAAAAAAAAAAAGGTTTTTTCATGTGTCTTCTTACCTTTTAAAAATTGTTTATGGCTCAAAGGACCCTAGATTCCCATGTCAAAAGATAAACCCATTAAACATATAGTTTTAAAAATGCAGTAGAACGGAACCAAGGCCTATTGCTGGCATTTTGCCGGCAACCATGATTCAATGGCTGAATAGCCTTTATATTCAAGCTGCTAACCGTACCTTTTTGACCTATCAATTTGGGTAGAACGTTCATTACACTATTAAAGGAAATAATAAGTACTTGCTTTATTTTCCTGTTTGACCTTAATGTAATGCGCAAAATCAAAGCAATAGCTGTAGTTTTGTAGTCCTTAAGCGCACTTACTCTCATAAATTCGATTTTCAAAAATCAATCATCATTCAGAATAATTACTAGTCCGGTAAAGCAGAAGCCAGCCTCTCTAGACTGGCTTTCTAATTCAAGATGCCATTCAAAAACGAAAAGAAAAAAATACAAGAATAATTTATTACTTACAACAGTTACCAGGTATGCAAATGGTGGTTTAGCTCAGTCTATTTTTTGTGTTTTTAGGGCATGCAAATATAATTTTACATTATTAAACACGTAACTCGTATTTTAATGATATAATTACCAATAATTTTCTAAAGCTAATTTAAAAAAAAACTTTAAATATTGTACACTTAGAACTATACAGATGAAATTTCCAGGTAAATCACTAAAACTAAATCACTTTTAATGCAGTTTTTAGAATAAACCGTCCAAATACTTCTTCCAAGATATTTAGTTAACCATGTAAAGAGATTACCAAACAGCCTATAACTCAGCCAAAGTGGTAGTGTTCACAATTGCCTTTCATAATTCATCATTTCTGCAGCTTAAGACTAGCTTTTCTCTGGACAAACTTTAGCAATCACCCTCAAAACTTCTTTAAAGACAGCCTATTCAACAAAAGGCACAAAATCTTTCTAGCTAAATTAAAAACATCATTCTCCTAAGCGAATGCACTGAGGAAGACGAACTTTTCCCTCTGTAAAAATACTTGGTAGTGGCGGTAACAAAGGCACAAAATAGCACAATGATGATTCGCCGAGCTCTCTCAATAACTGTGCCTTTGTATGTGTGCCACGGCATAGTGGGGAGGTATGATTTGTGCTAGATAGGCTGCTGGTATCTCTGAGGTCCTAGTACCTCGCTTGTTATTCGTATTGTGTTGTTTATCATGTTCCGTTGTTGTTTTTGTTTGTGTCGTGGAATGATGCTAAAGCAAAGTTAAAACTCTACTCTAGAATGTAGATCAATGGTTTGATTTCTAGAAAGTTTAATTTTTTTCACTTTTCACCATCTCCGGTCTAGTTGAAAATCAGCGTCGGGCACTAGCTGCTCGGCATTTGCTGAACTGGCCTATGACTGGGGCCTCTTTGGCGCAGCCGTGAGACACACAATATTTTCTCTTTTTTCCGTCTACTTTTTAGTTTTATAGTGAAGATTTAAGTTTATTTTTGTTTATACTTTATTTTATAATTTGTTGTGTGCGGTTATGGCATGTGCCGAATAAATATGTTTTCTTTCTTTCTTTACTTTTATATTTATATTATAAAGAGATTTGTAATTTTATTTTTGTATGTAACGAATAAAGATAATAACTACTGGACCGAATTGAAAATTCTTTCAGCAATGGATAGCTACATTATCAGAAAGTAACATCGGTTACATTTTATTTCCTTAATCCCACCGGATCGGAAACTACGCGGGTGAAACCGCATGATCATTTAGGTACTAAATAATGTAAAAAAAAACTGACGACCTATAAATGTACTCGACATTCTTTTGATAACGACATAATTTATGTTCATATTCCACCGAACATTAATTTTACCTGTCTATTTGGAATATCTGTACGTTAGCCTCGGCAATTAATGTGCCAAAAATATAGGCACAGGAACCCTCGGCGCGGAGGTACCACTAATGGAATTGCGACGAGTCTACCTTACATAGGCACATACAGGATTTCATAGCAAAACAGTCGGAGCTCGTACAATATTCATCCGCTTTAAGCCGCCGGGAGAAGATAAAGGAACTCTTAAAAACACTTTCATAACTTCAATTCATCCGGTGTAGTTCCCGGCTAAGTTCAACATTTTGCACTTTTATTTGACTAAGAAAGTAGCGCCGCAATGCTCAATGAATCTTCGTGCGTTAGCTATACATTTTACTGTAGTCCAGCTGCTATTATGTATAAATCACAGAGTATCTCAAGTAAAATTAATAGAATGACGTTGTACTTTACGAAAGTACAAATATAGGTTTTGCGTTTTAATAGAATGCATTGCCATGTTACCTATATTCACATTCGTTTACACGAACTATTCGAAACGAAGTTATCAAACGGAAATACTCCGTTTATTCTGGTCTTCGCAAATAAACTGATTTATTTAAAGAGCAACATTTACGCCACCTGTAAATAATAACGTTAGTGAGTGAGTGGCCATGCCACCAGCTGATGCACTATTATAAACTGTTTTTGTTTGTTTCAGGTGGCAGTAACATTAGAGAATGGCGTCATCGGTGCGCAAATAGTGTGTGTGAGTGCGAGTGTGGGTGAGGCGATGTGGCGGGCGCGCGCGTAGCCTCGCGCGGCATGGAGGAGGACGAGCGGAGGCTCTCGTTCCCGCCGCCGGCGCCGCTCAACTCGCCGGGCGAAGAGATCGACGGCTCGCGGCTGCTGAGCGAGATTGTGCGCACGCTCGAGGCCACCAACCCAGAGGCGGCGGCCCCGCTGGTGGCGTCGCAGTCGCGGGATGCGTTGCACGTGGAGTTGGAGAGGCCGCGGCGCGATGAACTGCGGATCCCGCTGGAGGGCGTCACGTTCGCGCACGAGAGCGTCGCAGGCGCCGCCGAGCGCGATGGGCCGCGCGCCGCCGTCACGCCGTTCACGCGTGAGTCGGCGCGGCGCGCGGGCTCCCGCGGGGCGCAGCTGGTGCGAGAGTTCGGTTTCATGCCGCGCCGCCGCCTCAGCGTGGAGGACGGCGCGCGCCTGCCGCGCAAGTACGAGCCCTTCCCGCCCAAGCTGTACGGACGACCGCTCGAGGAGATCGACAACTTTATTTACGATGAGGTGAGTTTCTTTTCCTCCCTTTTCCATCCCAACAGCTTACTCCTGTTAGTCTGTATAACAGCGGAACATTTAAAATAAAGAGAAGCGCCTCACTGCAGTTGTTCCATTTTGCTGTCACACGCATAATAACTCAAAAGTTGCTCGTAATCATAAAAGTCTTTGTACGTTTCCTCTTTATGGTAAAACGTTGGAAATGGCACAGTTTTAGTCGCGATTTCGTTTAAATTTTGCATATCTTTGGGTAGTCTATACATTTTCGCTACTGGTAATGTAGTATAATGGAGTGAGGCCGCCCTTTCCGTCTCATAACGTTTTATGTCTCTTCATACACGCACCTCACGTCACACGACCTCACGTTTTCACTTAAGTTTTGGAAATAAAAGAAATCTAACGCAAATATTTGCTGTATTCGATTGAATAGATGTGGTTTGATAGATTAATACTGCTTCAAATTGTGTTCATTCATATTTTCGGTCCGTTCGTGAAATTAACGACCATTTTAATGAAAAAATCATCAGTGGCAGAAAACAAAAAAAAAACGAAAACACAAAGAAAAGTAAAACAAAACAATCCCTAATGACAAAACAACTCCGAAATCTCTTTCCCGCGTACCATGACAAACGAAGCTGATTACTGTTCAACCAATTTTCGTCACCCTCATCCACCAACAAGATGAACGTATTATACCTTGTATTTACCACCATTTACCCACAATAATGTCTTTTAAGACTGCTATAACATCCACAGGGGGTACTAACATCTCGGTGTGGTCGGCGGCCATTTTATTCTGACCCAGTACAGGTTCGAAGCTCTCATAAAGGTTTAAAGGCACGTCGAGGTTATTTTAGACTGGTAGGTGACCATTTGATAGGTTCTTGTAACAAGTGGTGTTCGGGCGACTGATCGTAAAAAATAATGACTTAACGACTCGACGTGACTGTGTGATGTCCTGTTAATCCCTCGTTACGGTTTTGGAATGGAATATTCCAGCTTACTCGTATATTTTTGAATTTTTTCTTTAAACTTTAGAGACGGTTAGGTTTTTGAATAGTGGTTTTTGGACTTTTTGTAGGAATTTTGTGTTTGTAGTTCGATGGATTCATATACAAATAATCACTTCTTACTTACTAAATAGACATTTGTTAACGTGCGGTGTAAACGTAACGCGAATAAGTCGTTTTTTTTTATCAAAAATGTAATTATCCTATAGCATTTAAGTTAAATAGTTTCCAATAATGAAAATAAGTAACATCCAACATAATAATTAATTCTTAAAATCATGAAAATATTATTTGCTAAACGAGCATTTTTAATAAAATAAATCGACGGATTTACTTTACGAAAAACGTTAAAACTTGTGCTGGGCCTGTGTTATTTATTATTGATTAAACAAATGCACCGTAAAACAAGACAAATAAGGTTTGAAACGTTGATGAAGAAGACGCAAAGTGACTTTAGACTTAATGGAATAATGTTAAACTAATTTAGGCATTATTGCTCATCAAAAGAATGATAAGAAATCATGATCTTCTTAAAACGGGTACGTACAATATCGAATTAAACCAATTACTTACTTAAGTTAAAAGAACCAATCTAAATTTGTCTTACACAAAGATTGCATGCACTTCTTCACTTAGAGCAACTTACTTAACTTTAACTTAAGACATCTTACATCGACGTTTAAGGGGGCAGCGCCTGAGCAGGCCACGAAATGAAATAAAATAGTATGTGTTGTCGATTTTATTGTGTACAAACTAGACTTTTATTTTTTCTCGTACTTGTTTATGTTAGTCTGTAAGGTAGGTCTATAGGGCAAAATAGCCTGAAAATAAAAGTTTTATTATTACTAGTGTTATTTAATAATGGGGGGCTCTAAGTTAGTTACATCTTAAGACGACCTAAAGACAACCGTCATTTAAAGAGAGTTGATTTTTAGATTTTAATTATCTTTATACGTGATTATTATGATCACAAATCAGACGTTTTAACTAACAAACAACCTAACACTGTTAGATGTTGACTTAATTTAAAAGGAAGCACTTTTCGTTATAAATTCTCTTACATAAAGCTTGCATGCACTTGTCCACTTAAGCCTCTTACTTACTTGACGGAGATTTAAGATATCTCACGTCGTTGTTTAAGGGGGCGTCTATAGTAAACTTGCCCATAGTTATTTAGATTTTTCTTAAAGTTAACCATAAATAGTTATTGTTAACTTCAAGAAAAATCTAATAAAAATGAGTAAAATAAAAATGAGTTGAGTAACAAACTAAGTGATATTATAGATTTTTTTGTGGAAAAGAAACATAATGTAGGGTGTTTGGTAATTAGTTTAATCGCGTAAAAGAATCTGCAGTTCAGTAGGTTCGGCGAACATAAATGTACAATTTTTTTCGCGATTTCAGTTTTGGTCCCATTGTAAAAGTTGTTTGTTATACACACTATTATTATATACACTAATTACCAGTCACCCTGTACAAAAATTAGCTCGATTAAAAATATATTTATATCGAAAGATTAACTTTTGAAGAACTTCATAAATATACTACTGACTTATCATCATTCTTCGTCTTATTTTAATTTTATTTCAGGTCGGCGCAGCATGATTTATATACATATGTCACCGTAAATCTGTCAAATACGATACTTTGTAATCTCTCTAGCGATATTGTAAACTCTCAAATTATTGTCAAGCGAACGTACTGCTTACAATAAAACGCATTTTTTTTCGTGAAATGCATGCGATGGTAGTAAGCTCACTCGGTGTGGAGGGAAGGAGGGGTCCCCCTTGCCCAGTAGTTCTACTCTTATGAACAGATACTGTACCATTCCTGAGAAATACCGATTATTACAACCTAACCTTAAAACCCTTTGTATTCCCCTAAAACGCGAAGTCGACGACGCTTTTCCTGTTTCCGAGTGCAGGGTTTAAAGGAACCTAACTAACCTAACGGGGGGATGCCCCAAGTCCCGATTATAGGGGCAAAGATACTTCCGTATGTTCAGTTGACAATAATTCGAGAGTTTACAATATCGCTAAAGAGAATTATCGCTAAAGAGTATTTTGTCAATTTTACGGTGACCTATACATCTCTATTACAAGTGATCTTAGCTGTAACTTCTCTCTAGCCATATCATTCTTCGTATAGTCCATCCAACGTTTATTTGCTCCCACTCTTCGAGCCATCCACATTCATCTCGCAAAATTCCTGACAACATTTTCTAAAATAATGTCTATGCTAGGCCGAAAAAAAAAGACGTGTGGCACTCGGGAACTGCCGCGGTAAAGCTATTGCATTTGTTTTTTACGGGGGGTGTTAGGTTATTTTCGTTACGGAATTTCTAAATTCGGTCTCCACGCTCAAGGCCCGCGATAGAAGCTATGCAATAGCTTAAAAGAAAAAAAAAATACAAATATTGGGCACTTTTTTAAAATGCTCTTTATTATAATAGCAAATCTTGAGACGCACCCTTAACATAAGGTCGCCCGGCTGCAAGGTGGTGACTTATCGCGACCGCCCCGATCACCTTATCAGATCAGTTTGCGCCCCACTTGTTGCACCCTGTATACTGAAGTTAGAATACTTTGTGTTAGTTAGACGGATATATTATTATGGAGGTTATAATTATGTTGGTTAGGAATAAAGTAAGCAAGTTATTTTGTGGCATACTTAACTAAAGAACAAGACTAAATTGCGGTGTCTCAGGTTTCAAATTCAGTTGCCTATCTAGTTAAACTTTACTTATATTGTCACTTACGAGATATATTCCGTGATTTATTATGTTGAGCTCCCCATATTTCGACGCTGTGGTTATTAGGCTGTACTGTGCTACTAACGACTCAATGTTTTGAAATGAGGTAATGAAGTAGAACGTTTGAGTTTTCTTTAATCAAGTGTCACCTCTCTTTAGTTTTGTTGTGTCTTAGGTCCATGTTCGCCAAAAAGATGACGGTCTGAGTATCTAAAAACAGCTGTTCAAAACACATTTTTTTTTTACTTTTCCATGAAATAGTCATTAAATGGGATAAAATAAGGGTGAATGGTGAATTGGGATGATTTCAATAATAATAGTTCTGTAATACATACTTACAAAGGCCGCGAATCATATTTTGTTTAACATTATTTCCTGACACTGTGGATGGCAAATCGCGAAAAACGCACGAAAAATGTAAATTCGCAGGCTACCCAGGCGCATTAATATATCATTTCATGCTAAAATATCATCTCACACGAAAAAAATAGTTATACCCGAAAACATAACAAAAGTCTCACACCACGAATTGGAAGGCTCGCAGCGTTTTCGTTTTCTTTGCTTCATCCACTTTCCTAGTGCTCTTGATACGAGTGGCCGGTCCAGGGTTGAGAGCCTTTCGGAGGCCCTAGTGGCCTCTTTAGCCTCCCATATAGCTGGTATTGACACTTCAGAGGCTTCGACGGGTTGCCAAAGTGTAGGTTGAATCTCATTGTGTTATTGACTTTTGTAATGCTGTAATTATCACATTGTTGTTTAGTTTTGCATCGTTATATTGAGTGGCAATGGTTCTGATTGCACGACAAAAGAGATGCTTTGATAATGAAGATGGTTTGAATTAAACTGCTTGCAGCAAAAACTCAAATTTTTGAAGTGGAAATTGTGTTATTTCCTCCTTCTCTATTCTTTTCTGATTCATTTCGTGGCAGGCTCCCAGACAATACAATTGTTTCTCTGGGACATCGTCGAGTTGCATTGTCTCGGTAGTCTTCTTGGTAGTCGCCACTGTCGATTCTGGCTTTATGAAGTTGCAGTGGTTTGGGAATAGTGTGGCGGTCTTATCCCAATTAAAATCTTCATTTGACACATTTGGTCTTCTTTAGATAATTGACAGTAAAATAACGATGTTTAAATTTACAGTGAGTTGTAGTGTAAGCGTGTTTTATTGGCTTAGGCTAAAAGGAAACAAGATAAAAAAATACATTTAAATTTGTGGTGTCTTGATAGGAGCACAGTTTTCTTTCGTGTCGACTTGAAAGTGAGGAATGAGAGAAGTTGAGGTAAGATAGTCAGTACCTACCTTATCATCAAAAAAATACTCATACATACAATCTATAACCAAGTAGACACGGCTTCTGATTTTCGCCACGCGTGAAAAACACCATAAAACAAAGTAGGTTTATTTATTAATCTAAGAGGCAAAAAATCCTATAAATGATACATTGTAGCAGCGACAGCGGGCCCGCCCCGCATAATCCCTCGTTTATTATTCCAAGTGCCGTGTCCTCAGGCCATAAATAAAAAAAACTCCTCTAGCAAATCGGCCAACTGTCGTAAAAGTAAAATCGTCAGCTTTTCGACGGAGAAGTCGCAATTGGCAGCGTTTAATTTATTCCGGGAAGTCGGGTGTCGCTCAATGGCCTGTTGTCCGGACTCAAGTGACTTAAGACCGCTAGAGTTGCCACTAAACAAATTGAAATCAGAAATGTTGCCAGTAAATAAAGTTTTATGTTCAGTCTGTTTTTTTTTACTTTTCTTTTTTAAAGTTTTTTTTTTTATGTTTTCGATATTCTTTTTGTAATAATGTGGGGCGGAAAACAGCGATGTTGTAAAACTGGTGTGTACCTAACATGTTCATCGCACGTGTTTTTTCTCTCTTGGGAAATTTAGTGCGCGTTCGACAAGTATTGCTGTAGATTGGAAGCAACAGTGAATGAATTTTGTAATACTTGTTTACATCGGTATTGGAAACAATGGATGAATTGTGTTCAAAATTATTTATGACTACAAAGAGGTGAATACAGACGTCGACTGAAAGAGATGTACAGAGAAGAAGATACGCTGCGCCCACCGGAAGTGAATTGGATGAAGGCAAAATGATGATGGTTTTTTCATTTGACTGTACATAAAATAACTTGGGAAAATATTATACTTTATAGTTTCTTCTGGTCATTGTACATTCTTGAAATATGAACGATTTATAAAATATCCATTTTGTTTTCCACACTAAAACACAAATACACTCGAGAGCAATGAATCCGGGTCACTTAAAGAATCCTAAAAATCTCGGAAACTAAAAATGCTAGGTTAATGCAATAAATTGTATTTAATAGACAATGTAATACTCCTTAAATGAAGGTATTAAAACTTCTTAGTTATTGTAAAGTTATATCATAAAAAATCAAATTTGAAAAAGGGCCACTTTCGAAGATGGAACTACGAAATTACAGCATTTGGTTTTGCTTTTGTTTGTAATCTGTCATATATGTGGGTACATAAACCATGTTGATAGTGCTCTATATTCATTATTCAAGCTAAAATTATGTCGCTTACGCCTGAAGAATGCACCAGAATACTTACAATGCTGGAAACCGGCCGGAGTCAGCGCGATACAGCCAGGACTGTCGGTGTGTCGCTGTCAACAGTACAAAGAGTTCTCCGACGTTACGAAGAAATTGGTTCTAACCTACGCAGACCAGGAACGGGCAGAACCAGGTGTACCACAGCACGAGAAGACCGATACTTGGTGAACACCATGCTTCGAAATCGCTTTCTCACAGGAACTGAACTCACAAATCAGTTTCGACGCCTCGGAGGAAGTAACCCAAGTGCATGGACAGTAAGACGTCGGCTTGCTGAATCTAACTTAAAACCCCTTAGACCTGCAAACGGCCCTAAACTGGAGCGTGGGCATCGTATTTCAAGACTAAGATATGCCCAGAGCCACGTAAATTGGAGTATTGAAGATTGGTCAAAAGTTATGTTCTCCGACGAATCAAAATTTATGCTCTACAAGCACGATGGAAGACACAGAGTGTATCGAAGACCAGGGGAAAGATTCAAGCAAGCATGCATCGAAGAAAAAGTAGCCTACGGTGGTGGGTCTGTACTTGTGTGGGCTGGAATTTCTTCTGAAAGTCGCACAGAGCTGGTGATCATAGAAAACGGCTCTTTAACTAGCGTAAGATATGTGGAAGAAATCCTCAATGATCACGTTGGTCCATTTATGGTCAATTTAGGTGAGGATGCTATATTTATGCATGACAATGCCCGACCTCATACAGGTAGGATTGTGAATGACTACCTTCAAGAGATGAACATTACTCGTATGGAGTGGCCAGCGCGCAGCCCGGATATCAACCCGATCGAGCATGCTTGGGACGAGCTAGGCAGATGCGTAAAACAACGAAACCCTCCCCCAATCACGCTTCGTGAACTCAAAATTGCTCTCACAGAGGAATGGGAGAATATTCCCCAAAATCGTATAAGGAACTTGGTGTACAGCATGCCAAACCGCGTAAACGCAGTAATGGAAGCACGAGGAGGCAATACGAAGTATTAAAATTCAAGAAAATCGTAATAAAGTTCAAAAATTTCATGTTTCCTATTTTTGTTTTAAGGAGAGATCAGCAGTTTTTTTCTTTATGTAATTTTGTGTTAATAAAATGTATGGTGACTCATATTTTTTTTACTTTCATTTAAGGAGTATTACATAGTCTATTAAATACAATTTATTGCATTAACCTATCATTTTTAGTTTCCGAGATTTTTAACATTCTTTAAGTGACCCGGATTCATTGCTCTCGAGTGTAGTTCAGTTATTAGCGATAAATTGACCTACTTATCATATTCTACTTTAAATCTGAAACATCATTGAACCATTTATCTACATATTTGAACTTAAATAGACAGTAAACCTCTTCGCAATCATTCTTCTGCCCTTATCTCTATTTATTTGATGTCGGCATATCGTGTCTTCTTCTCTATTACACGTTATATCTGCGTTCTCTCCCTTTTTTGTCCATATCTTCTTCCACACAGCCCATCTACCATTTCTTTGGGGTTCCCCTATCTCTTACTCTAGCTATCTCATATTAGAGACATCCACATTAATTCTAATACTTCTGTTGACATTTTCCTTTATGACACTGATCAGTTGTAAACTTTATTTTACTGGAGAGCAAAAAAAAACAATACACCAAAAATTTAACCACCTATCTACTTTTCCATACGATTCGAAAAAAATGCGAAGTATATTTTCCATGGTGTCGTTACCGGAAAAAATATTACCACAGTATTGAGTGCAGATAAACTTTCACTGGCCAAATGAACCAAATAACACTTTGGAATGACGCCAAAGTTGCGAGAGAAACCCATTCTGAAATGTATGTGACCATTTATGATTGTCACTTTTAACAGTGTTAAAAGAAGTCATGGAAGTGAATCTGGTAATTGTTGAGATTAATTAGAATATTACCCTGCTTAGGGAGTGACTCATGGCTTAGTTTTGACGACCCGAATGTTGTAGTGGTAGTGAGGCTGCCTTACGTTCTTAGGGTCGTGGGTTGGAATCCCGTTAGGAGCAAATGTTTGTGTGATGAGCATGGACATTTTGTTTCCAAGTCATGGATGTTTATATGTATAATAAGTATGTATTTACAAACAAAAAAGGTATATATGTAGGATATCAACTATCTGGTGTCCACGACACAAGCCTTGCTCAGTGTGGCACTAGATGGCGCTGTGTTTTAATGTACAGCATTTTTTTTTTTTAATTTATTGTTACACCAGCTCGACCGAAAGTTAAGAGGCCCGCGGAGTAATGTGTAGTTCATACAAACGTAATACCAAAATAATTAGTGTGTATTTATTTCGATTGGATTACAGAATATGTTCCCAAATATACAGGGTTATTTGTAAAACACCGGCAACCTCGCAGGAGTGGATTGCTGACATCTTAAACAACAACATTTGTTCTACGACTTTTCCGAAAACGGACAAAAAAAAATCAACTCTCCATACATATGTCCGAACAGCTGATGGAGTTTTGCTTGAGAAGGTGATTTTATTTTTGCCTGTTTTTCCAAAAGTCGTAGAACAAATGTTGTTGTTTAAGATGTCAGCAATCCACTCCTGCGAGGTTGCCGGTGTTTTACAAATAACCCTGTATATTTTGAATGGACTCTGATTTAAACAAGAAGGAAATATCTCTAGATCTATTGAGACACTTTAAATTCCTCATAATCTCGTCTGTTTTTTTTTATGCTAGTTTTTTTTTGTAACATTTTAACTTTTAACACCTCCACAACCCCTATACTATTCAATCCATCCATCAGCACAATGTTTTAAGTGCTTTACATTGAGTTCTACCACAAAACATGATTTATAACCTCAAAAAAAAAGTTTCCCAGCAATATTTTTTGCGCAAGGTTACTTAGTTTGATGTACAGAATGTTTGGTTAACGGCTTTCTGATGAGGTGGTTTACACTCTGTAGAAGCTCGAAAAGTTTGACATCCGATCTTCATCTTACTATAGGGACGTCATGATACCTATCTGTGTTGTGAATGTCAAAGAAGCAGTCGCTTTATGTTAAATACTGTATTCAGCTGCATTCGGCTAGACTGGAACATCCGACTTAGTAAGGAAAAATTAGGGCAGATAATGATGATATTAATTGTTTAATTGAGAAAATAAAAATGCGAGGCAGCCTTTGGGGACTGACGGTAGAAGTGAAAACTAAGTAATCTATATCTGCCCCGCGCACGCCTAAGTGGTGCTACGCCGTAGTGGATCGGCTAAGAGTGCTACGAAGCGTCAGGTGACGGTCAAGCGAGCCTCATTTTTTTTTTCACCCAAAAAGTGCTCAACGTGCCCAAAGAAGTTATCAATTCAAAAAACATAAATAACTTCTGTTCTCTAACATCTGTGTTAGCACTTCATTAACAAAAGGAAACGCAATAATTCAGTCAACCCAGACCTCATTATTGATGCAGATCACAAATTCTTTCCCCTCGCAACAATTGACTTCTTAAAGTCCATTCAAAATGGCCTACTGTGTATCTTTTTAAGAATGGTTCACGGTATTCTTGGATGATAAAATGGTATAAACCGCTTATGCCATTTTCCGCCTTCAGAACTTAACATACCCGTGAAAAGACAAGAAACTCGCTTTATAAACTGTAGATATTCAGACATGGATATTTCACTGTAAAAATATAAAGTAGAAAATGTTTCACAGTGCCTTTCAATATTATTTGTGCATAAAATATAACTGTTCCATCATATTTTGCGTCAGCAGAAACAGCGATCTTGCGGCATAACATAAAAAGACGTGGATATTCTTCCGTCTATTTGTAAAACCTTCGAGTAACGTGTTCGGTTGAAAATTATCCAGTCTTGCAACCCCAATGTTTAAAGTTGTACCTAACGATCTCTGATGCGGATATGAGTCGGCAATGAGGATAGTGCAGTACCGGGATGCGGATATTTCAATCCTCCGGTGAATCGTAGTAAAAGCCTTTTAAGAGGCTATAAAATTGTCATTGTGACAAGTAATGTGTTTCCTCTGAATAACTTCGAAGATTGCAATTGCATGTCTGCCTTTTGTTCCCGAACATTTAAATTTTTAATCTACTTAATTTCCCAATTATACAATCACAGTTTTCACAATTAGTGTCCTAATTCAATGTTCATCTCCCATTTGCCCATTTTGACGGCAGCTTGCTTCCCATTAAACATAAGTAATTTGTGGATTCCCGCGTTTTATTACCCTCCAGTACAGGCCCAGAACAGACTACAATTCACTAGATTTTACGAGCGTCGATTAACATAGTCTAAGGCTGGCAACACAGGATTGTATTCACATAAATGTAGGAAATTTTATGATAGGCTTAGTTGCGGCAATTTCGATAGGTTACGCTCATAAAGCGCTTTTGCCGCTGCATTTTACGTTCATATTTTTCGCGCCTCTAAACATGCGGCTGGCCTCAGCAAGCACGTTGAAGTGGTTAAAAATTATCTTTTTATTCATCGCTCGTACGCTGCCGAACACTTTAAAAAAGCGATTAGGGCTTGGAAAGTTACCAATTAAAATTCTAAAAGTAAAGAGAAAACCGTTTCCGTTTAATGTTTAAGGGATCCACTTTATATCAAGTGTTACCTAAACTTTGCTAGCTTTTACTGAGATATGGGGGGAAATCTATTAGGTTCGTTCTCCCGGCACTCCTGGTTAGATTTATGTTCAGATGTGCTGGAATTTCTCCGTTTTCTGTTACGTGTAAGTTGTTAAGCTAGAATTCTTCATGGATGTTTGATTTTTTCCCTTGATTATACTTAGAAAGATTAAAATTATTTATGATCTTGAACTTGGGTTTTTTTTTATTTGCGGAAGATTTATTGAAGAATTTTGCTTATTGTTCAATAAAACAAATTGAATCAATATCTAAAAAAAATATATGCAAAACAGTTCCTTTTATAAAGTCAGCGGGCAGTACGAAAGCTTTTGGAAAATTCTTCCCATAAAACTGTAAACAATTTTGCTTTCAAGGAAGTAGCAACAAAATTTCTGATTGATTAAGAAACCCTTTCCCAATCTCAGAATGCTATTACACCGAAAATTACACCACATCTTAGTTCTGCATTCCCCTGGCAACACAAACAACATAGTTTAGAATAAAACACATCATTAATTCCGACATGGAACCTCATTCACTCCGTATCGGTAGGTGTTGCCAGTTGAAATATACGCGGACATTCGACGCAATTTGTTGGAGCTGTCACATGCAGAAACCTCTTATGTTCCCTTGTGCTGAATGCGGCGCTAAATAGGTGTCTGCAGAAGTTTTATTACGATGTAATGGGAAATTATGAGATGGTTCACACATTGAAATTGTTGCAGGGAAAGAAATATATTCTTAACTTATCAAGTGATATCTTTATCCAGACTATTATTATTTTCACAACACATTATTGGTTAATTAAGTACCGTAGTTCTTTAAGAAAAACAAATTAAAAAATACTTTTTTCTATTATATAAATCACGTGTAGTTGAAAAGTAGAATAAAAAAATAAAAAAATGCTGTACCGGTTAGAATTTAACTGGAATGGTTTATTTACTTTTATTTTTAGTAGACAGAAGGTTATTTTAAAAGAAGTTGAATACAAGTCAAAAACACATTCATCACAAATACATTCAAAATACTAGTGCTCTACAAAAAATGTTAAGCTATATTGCATAGCTTCTATCGCGGGCCTTGAGCGTGGAGACCGAATCCAGAAATTCCGTAACGAAAATAACCTAACACCCCCCGTAAAAACAAATGCAATAGCTTCCCCGAGTGCCACACGTCTTTTTTATTTTTATTTTTTGGATTTAATACCGGTTACAAGACATTTTTGTAACAAATGCAACAGTGAGTTTGCGCTCTTCTAAAATATTCTATCGTCGCCGTACCTATTCCTTATTCCGTGTTATCGGGAGTTGGTATTCTGTCCCCTATTCGTCGCTCCTTTCAGCAAGATTTGTTTAGTTTTATTCGTCCTCACTGGGGATACAAGCCGTATCGTGTTTTACACGGAACTGGGATTTCTCGTGGATCTCTCTGTGGACCGCACCGATTTTATATTTCATTATTACTGTAAAGTGTAAAGGCGTCTGAAAATAAAATGCAACTTTCCTGGGTTTAGGATCCGTTCACAGACTCACTCGATGCGACTCGCTTCTTGCGACAAGCACTCGCCTCACAAAAGAAAATATAAAGCTAAAAAAACACAAAAAAAAGCTTATTTTAGATGGCGCCACCCTAGCTTTGATCAATCAAAATGAGTTCAAGCTAATTGGAATATAAGATAGAAAGAAAGAAAAAGAAAAGAACAATGACATTACCAGATTCTAGACGTATGGAATCAGCTATTCTAACGCTATTTGTTTCACAGTTACCATCGCTATTATTAGAGTGGAAAAGCCAGAGTAGCCTGCGAAATTCATATTTTCTAACGTTTTTTGCAATTCATTATAAAACATAGGAATACGGGTATTCATCGCGAATTTGCGTACGACCGGATTGCACCAGCCGTGGTCGCGGGGAGAGGGGTGGGGGGAATCATATCTTATTTAAATAAAAAACTTGACACAGACAGGCGAATTGCAAAAAAACTTTCAAGATCAGAACACATTATAAAACATAGGAATACGGGTATTTATCGCGAATTTACCTTTAATTTAATCCCGACGTTTCGACCGGACTGCACACAGCTCACATGTGACATAGATAATGCCTTTCGGTTTAAATTCCATCAAGGAAATGACCACCCTCGACGTTTGAGCCGTTTTTTTTTTAAATTCGCATCTAGCTGCTGTGAGCTTAATATTTTACGTGGTAGAAACATCAATTACATCACCATATTCATATGACATCTCCGAACTTAGAATATTTCTATCAGAAAAAAATATTACCTACACTCTGATCAACAGCCTACCCAAGACCGACGACAAACAATACTAGTAAGACCACGAAGACTTCAAATATATCAAAAAGCCTAGAATAATAACCAATCCACAATGACAGGACGCATAACTTAACCGAAACTATACAGGGTGTAAACAAACTCATCGCGAAGCCGTCAACCAAGCATTCTGTACAAAAATTATTGCCGGGAAACGCCTCTTTTATTGGGCTGAAAAATCATGTTTTATGGTGGAACTCAAACTCAATATAACGCACTCAAAACATTGTGCTGATGGATGATTGACTAGTACGGGGGCCGTGGATGTGTTTAAAATTCAAAAATCATAAATTCAAAACTTTCATAAAAAAAGTGTCAAAAAGTTGTAACTTTGACCCTAATATCTCCATATTTTAGAGGGTTCCTAAGTATGGTGTAGGCCAAAAAACATATCGCAATGACGGGGACAACAAGTGCTTTTCGGCTTCGTTAAGAAGCTTTTTTACACCCTTTATAAGCCACAGCCTATAAAATGTGAAGCAGTAAGATAAAAAAGGCAAGGAGGCAGTAAGAAATTCTGACTATCGCCAGCAATTTAGACTAGACGACCCGAATGGCGTAGTGGTAGTGACGCTGCCTTACGTTCTTAGGGCCCTGGGTTCGAATCCCGGTAGGAGCAAATGTTTGTGTGATAAGCATGGACATATTTTGTTTTCGAGTCATGGATGTTTATATGTATAATAAGTATGTATTATAGACTTATAGACAAAAAAAAAGTATATATGTGGTATTAATAACTGTCTAGTGTCCACGACACAATCTTTGCTTAGTGTGGCACTAGGTGGCGCTGTGTGTTAATGTCCAGCGATGTTTATTTATTTATTTAGTTTTAGAGTAAGTAATGGACGGGTTGGTCTTGTATCACGGATTAATTCGCTCCAGCGATCCGTTCGATGTCCTAAACTGTATTTTAAAGTGTAGTCACAGTGTAGAAAATTAGCAAAGAGTTCTTAATTTTTATGTACCTACATTCGCCAGCAATAAGTCAAGTTACCATAAACTGTCCAATTTTCTCCAAATGATTTGAAACCATAAAATGTTGTCTGTTAAGTTCAAAACCGAATGGGAAAAGTTAAATAAAAATTAGTGTTTGTATACGCATCAAGCGTTGGCGATTGTACATAAGTTTTATGAGGGGTAATATTTGTGATTTCGAAAAATAAGACTTATCAATAAAATTTGTAATTATTAATAAAGGATTTAGTAACCAAATCTATACTAATATTATAAAGCAGAAGAGTTTGTGTGTTTGGTTGAACGCGCTAATATCAGGAACTACCGGCTCGAATTGAATAAATATTTTTGCGTTGGATAGTCCATTTATCGAGGAAGGCTATAGGCTATAAAGGGTGTAAAACACCTCTTAACGAATCCCAAAACCACTTGTTTTCCCCGTCATTGCGATCATTTTTTTGTTCTACACCATACCTGGGAACCTTCTAGATACTGAGATATTGGGGGTCAAAGTTACATATTTTGACATTTATATTTTTTTAATACAGGTTTTTACCATATTTTTTTTACTTTAAACACCTCTACGACCCCCGTGCTATCCAATCCATCCATTAGCACAATGTTTTAAGTGCGGCACATTGAGTTCTACCACAAAACATAATATATAACCTCAAAAAAAAAGCTGTTTCCCAGCAATATTTTTTGCGTAAAGTTACTCAGTTCGATGTACAGAATGCTTGGTTAACGGCTTTGTGATGAGGTGGTTTACAACCTGCATAACGTCACGCTATTACCAATAGGAGCGGAGGAGCAATAAGAAATGTTGCAAGCGGGAAATTCACGCGAACGAAGTCGCGGGCAGAAGCTAGTACATTATAATTTATAACAATTAAATAATTAAAAACGATTAAATACACAACAAACTGAAAAGGGCATCAAAGAACTCCTCAGTGCTACCAGCTTGTAATAAATCCCAAGCTACTGGCAACGTTGCCACGTTGGATAACAACACTTAGCTTTTGGCCAAGCTAAAACCAAGCAATTGTTCACGGGAAGCGTCAAATATTCGTTTAACTTGTCAATTCATTTTGGACTTGAAATTACTTTCCCATTTATATCATATTTTTATCACACAAAACAAACCATTTATTACAAAAACTAGCTGACCCACGCAACTTCGTCTGCGTCACATAAGAGAGAAAAACGAAAGGAAAAAAACGTCCCCGTTTTGCAACATTTTTCATTCCTGCTCCGCTCCTAATTATTGTAGCGTGATGTTATATAGCCTAAAGCCTTCCTCGATAAATGGAATATCCAACACAAAAAGAATTTTTCAATTCGAGCCGGCAGTTCCTGAGATTAGCGCGTTCAACCAAACAAATAAACAAACAAACAAACTCTTCTGCCTTTTAATATTAGTATAGATAGATGAACGACCAAGTAATTACAAAAGTGAACGACCCAGTAATGGATTAAGTACAAAACCAATAACACTCAATTGAAAACCGCGTTCAATTACATTTCATACTGAAACTACAATCAAACTATTGGAACCAAATTTATTTAAACCTTTGCGAACATTAAATTTATATCTGAACGTAGTTTGTGACATTTTTCGAGTACAGTCCATCTTCTATTATTATTCTACCACTGCTTGCATCGCTTTCAAAACAATCTTGATCTTTATGCACGAGGTTATAGGTATTGAGTTACTGTCAGTGACCAATCTGTTAAGATTATAATTATCTTTATCCCTGAGAAAATAAGGTTGTTATTTTACTGCTGCTGCCAGAGGATATGGTGAATGTACTGTACGGTCGAACAAACTATTTGGTTTACATCTTACAATGTAATTTGTGGGTTAAACTGTAAACCAAATAACTTGTTCGACCGTACATTGGTGCACTGTATATTCTCGTCTGTGGCATAGATAGTCTTATAGAAGCTGGAAGTTTCTTTATATAATTTAAAGTTAACGCCAGCACTTGACTCAGATGCCTCAAGCCAAATAAAATTCACGAATATAGAGGTACTGAGTAAGTTCCTTAGCTCAAATCGAATTGCGAGCTGCATAAGCTGCTCTCATATTAATTTCGCGGTGAATGTTCGTTTCTTTACAACATTTTAAGCGTCATTTTATTTTCTTTTGAGTGTTTTCTTCGCGGTTTTACGATTGGGTTACGTTTTACCGATATTGGTGGATTGATTGTATTTCTATCGTTTTATTGTGTATATTATTTTCTTAAAACACGGCATCAGACTTGAAAGCCGATTTGAATATAGCATCTGCCTAAAATTGCTTGTTAACTCATTGATATCTCAATATGAGTCCTTGAAACCCGGCTTCTGTTCTATCAAATTGAGCGCCAGACTTCGCGTCTCAGCTCCCATCAATTATGAAAATGTAAATTAAGTTAATTGGCTCCATTTATCCCGTGTTCCCAGCATTACATTCTCGTCACGTCCACCGATATTTCTATAATTTCATTTGCAAGTTCCGCGTTCGTAACGCAGTCATTGTTGCCGGTGGTACAAAAGTAATATTAAAACAAAAGCGTTGCGCGCCACGCCGGAAGGTTGCGGGATCTTGTACCAGCTTTAATTCATTCCGTGGCAAAGGGAACACTGTGGAATATTAAACAGATACCCCATTCATCTTCGTTCTGCGACCCAGATACCTCTGAAGTCTCTTTAACAAGCCTGCAGTAAATATGGTCCATAGCTTGGAAAAAGTGTGGGACAGCTTTATGATTTATGTCGACGTTATTATTTATAGACTGTGAATAGGATAGATGACCAAAAAACCTAATTAGTTTGTCAGATAAATTTCCAAATAATATTGGATACGTATTTTTTCTTTTTTCACATAAACAAAACATTGTGTGACGTCACATTTCGCTACCCTTATTACCGGAAAGTGACGTCACTAGCTCATGATCTTTGATGCATTTTATCTTCGTATTTTTTATTAATTTCATGAAACAAAAAACAAGTTTTGAATATTTTTCGTTAATGTAACTGACGGACTTAACAGAATCATATGTTTTTACTCAGAAATCATCCCTATTGTAAATTTATTGCCATTTCCAAATTGTAATGATGCATTCGTCTTCCAGTTTAAGGTAAAGTGCAAGACGACGCGAGCCCTCACTGATGATGCGAGGTACCGGTAGTTAAATTATCATCGTCACGGCCTATAGTTTAATACATCTTTCTGTCAGCAATCGGTGTATGTATTTATAGTGCAGCCATGTAGAAAACCTATTTCTAGATACCGACTTCTTTAGGAGCTGGAACGCTCTGTAAGTTAGACTCATATTCACATACTTTTAAATCATCAGGCTTTTCGTCTAGTTTAGACGTTTTCTGTACATCTAAATTGATAGTAAATTAACTAATTTCTATTGTAGTTGTAGATAGTTGTAGTATCTACATAGCGGGCCGGGCCTTGAATATCAGCGACGCAAAATTACTTTACTTTTGCAGCTATGCTGAGATTGGATTTATTTTAATTCTTAATGGCTTTTATTTCTTATTTTATTGTGTAATTGGTGTATTTATGTAATTACTGTTTTATTCATATTTTAGTACATTGGAGTCAAAATTCATTAATATTATCCTTCTTTTTTCTTCCTAGTTTTGCGGTGTACTTGCGCTATTGCGAAAGTAGCCTGTTTGCCTTGTGTAATTTGATTGTAGAAATTTTAAAACAATTCAATTAGCTAGACAGATTGAATAGACAGATGCCGTAGAGATTAGTTTATTTGCAGAAGGAATTAATTGTCCCGAGACGGTGTACATTGCTAGTCTCGAAGTAACACACATAAGAACTGAGGTTTTTAGAGAAAACGAGCAAAATCCAAGATCAAAAAGATTCTTATTCTTTATTGCACCCAAAATTTAAAGATATGCACACAAAATTACAATATATGGCTTACGTACACCGGTTAGATTAACCCAGAATTGGGATTTCTTACTTAGATTGCGAGATTTGCAGAAGAGGATATACCTATGAGTATAAACTCGTACATTTAAAAACTTTACATGTCCAGAGAGCCTAGACAACAGAACATTAATTTAGACAAACCGATGATGGAACTACATAAACAACCTATTAAATCTCGGCACACTTTGGAAGAATTTGTCATTATTTTGCCTAGGTACTCGGGACTTGCGAAATTATCCTCTGTGATAGTTGATTAATATCAATCACCCATTAGGTTTACTTAAAACAAACATGTTCCTCTTTTAGTCCCTTCCAGATGGGATAGCAGCGACAGGGCAGCCGCATGCTACGTACGATCTATACATGATCCTTTGAGGTTCACGATTATTTAAAATAAAGCGGCCAAGTACGAGTTGGAGTCGCCCTTAAAGGGATCCGTAGCAGCAAGTAACATATTATATAAAAGTTGACGAAAAAAAAAACTACTTACTAGATCTCGTTCAAACCAATTTTCGGTGGAAGGTTACGTGTACATCATATACTTTTTTAATTTTGTCATTCGCTTATTTTAGAAGTTACAGGCGGGGGGGTACATTTTACCACTTTGGAAGTGTCTTTCGCGCAAACTATTCAGTTTAGAAAAAAATACTTAGTAACCTCAATAACATTTTTGAAGACCTATCCATATCACACGTATATATGGGTTTGAAGACAAAAATAATTGTTGAGTTTCAGTTCTAAGTAACCCCCAAAGCTTATTGTTTTCTTTTTCTATTTTTGTATGAAAATCTTAATGCGGTTCACAGAATACATCTACTTTTACCATTCTACTACTACCAAGTTTCAACAGCATAGATTTTATAGATTCGGAAAAAAGAGGCTGTGACATACGGATGGACAAACAGATAGACACACAGACATGACGAATTCATAAGGGTTCCATTTTTATGCCATTTACCTACGGAACCCCAAAAACAAGTACCTCGGACCTTAAAACCTTGACTATTTCGAGCTACCTTTATAATTACTCGTATACTGAACCTACTCTAAAAATATTCTCTCTTAAGTCCAGTCAAACCGTACTTAAACACTATTAAGTAGGTCCCAACATAGAAGGGAAGCGTTGGTGCGAAAGATAGCATCTGCCGTCAGTCAGTATCCGGCCAGGCTTATCAGCTGAACTTAATATACCAGCTAACAAAACCTACCTTTGTTTAATACGGGCTTGCTGAAACTATAGCCACTATAATTGAAACAGCTGTGTTATCGTGTACTAGGAATGTAGCATTAGAAAGATGTTAACTGTACTGGATTTCTATTTCTATGGGAGTATTTTAAAAGGAAGGGACATACTTTTTTGTACAGAATGGTAGGAAAATACAGCTTTTTTTTTTTTAAGGATGGGAAATCATCAAATGACCCCCCCCCCCACTCTGGGCGGAGCGGAAGGGAGTGTCAGACTCTTACTGACTAAAAACCATCCATGTTCCTTCCTCGCCTTTTACGTTCCGGGGCCGCGGTATCTCTTTCGAACAGGCCCGCAACCCCAGGAAAATACAGCTTTAGGGTGATTCTAGGCTTAAAGGGCCGAACCCTGCCGGGGCTGCAGGCTTATTCGAAAGTGATACCGCAGCCCCGGAATGTAAAGGGCGAGGAAGGAACATGGATGGTTTTTAATCAGCTCCCGCTCCACCCAGAGTGGGAAAGTCATTTGATGCTTTCCCATCCGACAAAAAAGGGCGATTCTAGGCTGCATGGTGATGATAATGCTATAAGAATAAAATGGGTAGGTAACGCTACTACTAATTGCCAAACCTAATTGGTTTATTCCTAACCTAACCTAACTGTTTTGCTTGAAACGCTGTTATTGATAGCGCGATATACCAGGAGTACAGAATTAGAAAGAGTTGATAAAACTGCCTTTTTGTGATGAAAGTGTTTTAAAAAGTAGGGATGAATGTAATCGTAGAGAAAAATAGAAGATTGACCGAGTACGCTTCCAGGTTAAAATGGTGAAGATGAGAGATACCTAGCATCTGCCGTCAGTCCAGTATTCGGCCAGACTTATCAGCTGAACTTAATATACCAGCTAACGAAGCCTACCTTTGTTTAATACGGGCTCTTGCTGAAACGTTAACCGCTGCAATTGAAACAGCTATGTTATTGGGTACTAGGAATATAGCATTAGAAAGAGTTAACTGTAATGGATTTTTATGGGAGTATTTTAAAAAGAAGGGACACACTTTTGCTGTTGAGAATGCAAATGGTAGGAAAATACGGCTTGGCTAGGGCGTTAGGGTGATTCTAGGCTGAAATGATGATAATGCTATAACAAAAACACCACTACGGAAGCCAGGCTTATCTTTGTTTAACTTGATAGCCATTTTAATTGAAAAGCTATAATTAGGCACTAGAAGTACCAGGAGTACAGAATTTGAAAGAGTTGTATACTGCCTTTTTTGGGGATGGTAGACCAATGAAATAGATAGAGAAAACAACTGCTTTTAACAAATCCTTCTTTTGTTAAGTTTGTTGAAATCTGTAATTCAAATAGCTATGTTATCGAGTTTTACAATTATTAGAAGTGTAGGATTAGCAAGGGTTTATTGAGTTTTTAGGCTCACTGATAGGATAGCCAAACGTCATTATATTTAAAAGGTTTCGGCTTTTCATGTTATCAGTGATTTAGTAAATATGTATATTGAAATGTTTTTATGGTTTGGTGGATAAGTGTTTATCAGGATTCAGAGAAAATGGTACTTGATGTTGTGAAAGTATTATTTATTGCAGATAAGTACAACGTACATAACATAACATCATGTCCATAATCCTCCGAGGGTTAGGCAGAAGTAATAGTACTCACATTTCGCCACTCCCGCAAGAGAACCAAGGTCACCGACGTAGCCCGAAGGATTGCCAAACTTAAGTGGCAGTGGGCAGGGCACATTGCTCGCAGAACGGATGGCTGATGGGGCTGAAAAGTTCTGGCGTGGCGACCGCGAACCGGAATTCGATGCGTTGGAAGACTTCCCACTAGGTGGACCGATGACCTGGTGATGGTTGCGGGAGGCCTATGTCCAGCAGTGGACGTCATTCGGCTGAAATAACGATGATGAAGATGATGATTTCGCAACATTTGTTTAAGTCCCAGGTAATAAGGTGCGAGCCTATTGTCATCAACCGGGCGTAAATCCAGGCTCCATGCCTTCTACTGAGAAATTCTTGACAGAAAAACCCAATAACACTTTGCCTGACCTGGGAATCGAATATGGGAGCTCATGATCATCAGTCGTGCTTGCGACCACTAGACCAACGATGCAGTCAAATCATAAATAAAAAAACCTATGTATTCATATTTTCTATCTGTAACTTTTAACACACTAGCTTTGACCAGCGGCTTCGCTTCCATAATGGACAAAAATATCCCACGGGAACGCTTTAAATAAACCCTAGGACACTCTGGGACAAAGTAGCTTTCCATTCGTTCAAGAATTTTAGGAATCAAATCAAAATTACATTAAAATCAAACGATATTTTCACATGAATGGACACAACGAAATGTCCAAAAGGGAAGGAATTTTCTTTTCAAAAGTCAGCGAGCCGTTGGCCTCAATAATTAAAATGTCGAGGGTTTAGTAATTTGTGTCGGGTGTCACCGATGTCCGCAGTGACACTGATGTCTGTGGGTGTCACGAGTGTCCGGACTGTTGGTGACACGTCACGCTGTCGACGCGACGATTTAGTTGCATGCAAATTATTTCTGGTTACCAAACTGTCAACGTTTTGCATTGAGAATTTTGTAAACTAGTTTACACAGTATTCTTTGATACTCCTACATAGCAATTTGTAATGCGTATGGAAGAAAATGTTTTTTCTTCAGCCAAGAAAAAATATTTACCTACCATATATTTATGATATAACTAGCTAATGTCCGCGGCTTCATCCGAATACATATTTTATACTAAAACCTTCCTCGTGAACCACCCTATCTATTGGTGTAAACAACACGAAACTCGGTGCAATAGTTTTTGAGTTTATCGCGAACAGACAAATAGACAGACGTGGCAAAAGACTTAGTTTTATAATATCTTATGTAATTTTTGAAATGCAGTATAATCAGTCTATACTGTCTCCACTGCTAAAGTTCATCATCATCATCATCATTTCAGCCGAAAGACGTCCACTGCTGGACATAGGCCTACCCCAAGTGTCGCCACATAGACCGGTCCCGTGCGACTCGCATCCAAAGCATTCCTCCAACCTTCACCAGACCATCGGTCCACCTAATGCGATCTATAACAACGCATCGCCTTTCGGTTCGCGGTCGCCCCTCCAGAACTTTTCAGCCCCATCGGCCATCCGTTCTGCGAGCAATGTGCCCTGCCCACTGCCACTCAAGTTCGGCAAGTTTCTGGTGCGGTGACATAGTTAAAATCCGACACTTATGTTCAGCGAAAGTTGGTAGGTGAAACTATTTTTAGGTTCTAAAAGTCGAAATCTATCAAACGAATTCACGCTATTTCAGTATTTTAAATAGCATAGCCAACGACTATGTTAAATGGCAGTTTACATAAAACAAAGATAGGAAACAAGGCAATACACAGCTGCTTAGCCTTTTGACATGCTTAAATAAGTAAATAACCTAATGTCACCTTTCACGCCACCCACGAAAAAGGGAGATAAAGGAATCTGCAGAAAGAAAAATACCTCCCTAATTATTCCAACAGATTCTCCGAAGCATAAAGTTGAATCACAGATTATTAATGCTCGAGAAGATTCGGAGATAGATAAGGAACAGATTTTTCCTTTTCGCCCTCTGTTCATCCAGCCGAAATGGTTTTTTTCGTTACGATTTAGATTATATCTGGGGGCCACGGTCGAGTTTTTATTAGGAGGGTAGGAATTGATAGGTTAGGTGTTAATCTCTTTTAAAACTACGTGATTTGATTGCTTATTTATTTGGTTTAATTAAAAAGCGTTACAAAAATCACAAGCTTTACTGAGTAGTAGTAGAATTGAAATAGGTGAAAACGGTATGAACCAGAATTAAGGATTTAAATTAACATCTCCAATAGAAGTCATAGGTCTCAAGTTTTGATCCCAAGACTTTGATTGATTTGATTTTTCGGATCGATGTGCGTATTATATAATCACTTGCATCGATAGAAGAAAACATCGTGAGGAAAGAAGCATTTATAAGAGATGTTTCTCGACGGCAAATAAAGCCAAATCAGACGTACACGGAACAAGTAAATTAAATTAAAACGATACAATGTACTTGTAAAAGTTAAGTAGATAATAATTCGTTAATTCGCCATTTTGTGGTGGCGGCCATCTTGGACTGTTTTTTATCAAACATATCTAAGAACACTCCCTAGTCGGGAGTGTTCTTATTCCCCTTTCAAGCAAAAATATCAAAACCAAAATCGCTTCATCCGTTCGGGCGCTACGATGCCACAGACAGAGACACACACACACACACACACAAACACGTGAAACTTATAACACCCCGTCGGTTTTCGTCGGGGGTTAAAAAACATTGACTTCAGGTTAGGGACTAACCACACGATAAAGAAAGTAAAGGTCGATATTTATTACTAGCAGACCCACGCAACTTCGTCTGCGTCACTTAAGAGAGAAAAACGATAGGAAAAAAAAAACCCGTTTTCGCAACATTTTTTCATTCCTGCTCCACTCCTAATATTCGTAGCGTGATGGTATATAAAGCTTTCCTCGATAAATGGACTATCCAACACAAAGATGAATTTTTCAATTTGAACCGGTAGTTCCTGAGATTAGCGCGTTCAACCAAACAAACAAACTATTATGCTTTATAATATTACTATAGCTTCTGCCCGCGACTTCGTTCGCGTGAACTTCCCACTTGCAACCTTTCTTATTGCTGCTCCGCTCCTATTGGTCATAGGAGTCATCAACCAAACAAACAAACAAACTCTTCTGCTTTATAATATTGTATAGATTATAGAGTATACATAGTATAGATGTTAAATTGTGTAGTTCTACTTAAACAATATTAACTATTAGAAATAAATTAAAGCAATGCATCAAAAACAAACACATTCCAACAAACATTTAATAAAGCACAATGCGCTTTACACTACAATATCAATAAATTCCTGTGTCCAGCACGTCCACCTCGCGTGACGTTTACATATAAACTGAGCGTCGAGCGCCGAACGGTTTTAAAACTACCCACAAATGCTCGAATTGTAATTGGCCTTCCATGAAACCGCGACTCTGCAAACAAAAGTATTTATGTAAAGTTAGCTATCGAGACGAGATATTACTTCGTTTATTTTCATTGTGGCTTCGATACTTGTTAGTCGCTACCTAATGGGCTGTCTGATAAAAAAAGAAAGCGTTAAGGCCGTATAATGGCTTGTTTACCATCATTTCAGGTTATTGGAAAAAACGCTGATTCACTATTGGGTAATAATAATTTGCATTTTTTTGTTGTTCTGCAACACTTGTAACTGGGTTTGTAGGGTAATTTTAGAAATGAAAAATGTGTCGTAACTTTTAATTTACAATCCTAATTATTAAGTTACTTATCACAATGTTGAAAACATCATGAATAGTTTCCTTTTGACCTTTCTAAAATGAAATAAGAAAAGAAAAGCAAGCGCCCGTTAAAACAACTATGAGTTGTAGTCATATTTTATGAGAGCGGGTAGTGGTCCCACGTCGGGCGCCAATTTGTCAGAGCACGTCAGCGCCACCTAGATGAATTAAAATAACTTTTTGTTTGTAAGCCAGAACATTTTTCTGGCTGTTAAGACTCATTCGGATTAATAAGGACGAGAAGAGCCGTATTTAACTTTTTTCGTTATATTTTTAGCTTGACTGTTTGAAAAGGTTAAATGCGTAGAGTTATGATTTAAATTAGTTTTTACGTATTTAAATAACTTATCGAATTATGATCATTATGAAACCGTGATATAACCGTTCGTGAGGAAACCGGCATGTCCTAGAACCAAAAATTCGAAGACATGTGACATCTACCAATCCGCACTGGGCCCGCGTGGTAGATTATAGCCCATTCCCTCTCATTGAGAGGAGGTCGTGTCCCAGCAGTGGGAACATTATAGGCTGATGATGATGATGATGATGGATCATTATGAACTGATATTAGTGTGCACGGTAAACCGTTGGTCTTGGCTGTCATTTGTATACTTAGAGACTTTCGTTACAGTGACCCAAAAGTGTGACAACCAGTCATAATATCGGGATAGTATTACCCAGTACTCACTGGGTTGTGGAGGTCGGATATGCAGTCGCTCTATGTAAAATACTAGTATTTAGCTGCATCCGGTTAGACTGGAAACCAACCCCAGCATTTGGTTGGAAAAGGCTAGACAGATGATGATTAGGCTGCAATTCAGTAAAACTATTCTAAAAACTATATTCCATACTAAACAAAAACTTAAAACTAAAACTATATTCTATACTTCTTCTATTTCTTCTTCTATTCTTACTAAGCACAGTGTGCTTAGTAAGAATAGGTATATTAATAAATTTGTAGTGTATAATCACATACATTTTAAAATCTATATAACCGTTCCAAGACCGTTGTGTATTTATTGTATTGTTTTTTTGTTGTCACTAGCTAGTTTTAAAAACTTAACACATTACATTAGTTTTAGAAAGTTTACACTTGGCCTCGGTGTTGGTAAATTACATACACGCCACCATCTATACATCCTCTCTCCCTCCGACATACTAAGCTGAGGTAGCTGTAAAGCTCCCGCCGGGACACCTTCTGCCATGGCCCACCTGGAAGACCCTAAACCGTTTGCGTAGTCAGGTGGGCCGCTGTAGATACAACCTGGCCCCTTATTCACAACCATTCGACACGCTTCCGATTCGGAAAGTCGTATGTCTATCTCGGTCGTTTTCGTAATGCCAGAAGAAGACAGATATACGACTTTCCGAATCGGAAGCGTGTCGAATGGTTGTGAATAAGGGGCCTGGTCTGGTGGGGGTATTCCGATGAAGCCCTGTGTGACTGCGGTGCCTCAACGCAAACTGTACTCTGAGACCGG
Source organism: Xestia c-nigrum (assembly GCA_916618015.1). Classification (NCBI taxonomy): domain Eukaryota; kingdom Metazoa; phylum Arthropoda; class Insecta; order Lepidoptera; family Noctuidae; genus Xestia; species Xestia c-nigrum. The sequence continues at coordinate 7,616,823 of OU745259.1, read as the reverse complement.
TTCGAGCCAACGCTGTCGAGGTGGCAGAGTACTGGTCAAAAATTACATTATTTAAAAAAGGGGAAATCGTCAACACGAAGAAGAAGAATACAAATCAGTGCACGCGTAAACTAAATCACATTTATGCCAATCACGTGAAACCTTGTATTCTAAGCCAGATGGCCACAGTACATAAAAATCTCAATAAAAAAACATGCGTCTTCCCAAACCAAACAGCGCGCCATTATCTACAATTAGTTTCTGTGAACAAAAAAGTCCGATTCAGGTCATCCATTGTTTATTTCAGCATTGTTCCTCTTTTGTGCCACATTTTGTATGTATTTACAAGCCGAAGTATCCTATTTCTCGTCAAAAGTTTTGCTTACAAATTGTGTTTTGGTTTTGCCATTGATTTGGTTCCAGTGATTATTGGAATTAATTTTATCAAAACTTTTACACATCCCACTTTATTTGTAAAAAAATATGAAATAGTATCATTTTGTTTGTTTTATTTATATAAATATGGGGATTGAGTGCCTCGTTGGTCTAGTGATCGCAAGTACTACTACTGAGCGTGAAGTCCTAGGTTCAATTCCCGGTTTGAACAAATTGTTATTGGATTTTTCCATTAAGAATTGATCAGTAGCAGCCACGAAGTCTGGATTTGATTTGATTTATACATAACTGGCGAAATATGGGTGTACTATTATTATGTACAAGCTGACCCGTACGCAGCTTTGTCTGCGTCACATACGAGGGAAAAAGCTACCTGCTACTACCTACATACTACTCCCTACCTACTATTACCTACTACTACCTACTACTACCTACCTACTACTACTACCTACCTACCTACTACTACATTTTTTTTCATAAGAACCTTCTCCTGACAATAACAAACACAACAAAAAAAAACAGCCAAATCGGTCAAGCCGTTTTCATGCTATGTCGTGACAACGGAAAACGGGTTTCATTGTTATGTATATAGACTTGTAGTTTTATATAACATAAAATACTGGCGAAATATGGGTGTTTATTTTATTATAATTTATATATCGATTACAGGTCTCAATGTTATGTGTGATATGGTAAATGGGTACTTGAGTACTATCATTCCTGACCAGGCAATGATTTACGTCGTCACATTCTCCCACTGCGTCTAAAAAAGAGATGTTTCTGTAACGTTGACAAAGATATGTATATTTTTTTCTCGCTGCCACTCGTACTACAATCATATACAGGGTGGAAACGGTTAATAAAATGTATGGCAAAAGATTTTTGCAATGTCTGACTTTTTGAGTACTCCGACCTGGGTTGGTCTGGAAAAACTGTTTGATCAGTATTAGAAACCGGATCAAAAAGATGTTTTGTGTTAAATGGCAATTTTCTTGCTAACTGTACATTTTTAAAAAATCTGTGAATAAGGATCCAAATTTTACGAAAAATTACGGATGACGAATGAATTCATAGACCATTTTCATGTATCTGCAACGGTTAATAAGGTCCCTTACTGCCCCGTTTACCATTTTCACCCTGTATAACTTACTCATCTCAGTGATTGCACGCCCTAAGCACGTTAAAAATACAATCAATAAAATAAACGATTGTGATTTTAGGTCATTGTTATTATTTACTAGCTTATCCCTGCGGTTTCACCCGCGTGTAGTTTGGTTTATCATCCCAGGGGATCGTATCAGAATAAAAAGTACCCAATGTTAATACATATTTATATGCATATATGTAGATAATATTTAGGTACTTTATAAGCCATACCTATAGTTTATAGACTTTTACTGACTAAAACCCATCCAATTTTCTTCCTCGCCCTTTGTCTTCCGGGGCCACGATATCTCTTTCGAATTGTCCCGCAGCCCCGGCAGGCTTCGGCTCTCGCGGGCCCCATGATTAAATAAATAAATATAACGTGGATTATAAACTATAAAGGGTGTAAACCATCTCATCACGAAGCCGTCAACCAAGCATTCTGTACATCAAAATAAGTAACTTAACGTAAAAATTATTGCTGGGAATCAACTTTTTTTTTGGGATGAAAAATCACGTTTCGTGGTATAACTCAATGTAACGCACTCAAAACATTGTGCTGCTAGATGGATTGAATAGTACGGGGTTCGTAGAGGTATTTTTAAAAGTAATTTGTTGTATAATTCCAACACAGTGTAAATTGTTTGATAAATTAATAAATAGAAATAGAAATTTAAAGTAAAAATCTTCCGATAATAACTTGTATTTAAAAAAAAACTTGTCAAAAAGTTGCAACTTTGAACCCCAATATCTTCGTAACTAGAAGATTCCCAGATTTGGTGTAGAACAAAAAAATAATCGCAATGACGAGGAGATCAAGTGCCTTTCGGTTTCGTTGAGGGGTGTTTTACACCCTTTATGCATGCCAAATTTCATCCAAATCCGGTAAGTTGTTTTTGCATCAATCATCCATCTATCCATCCAGCTATACTCGCTAACTTTCGCATTTATAATATTAAGGGCCAGTTTCACCGGTTGCGGATAAAGTGTCCGTTAGCCTATTAGGAACTTATCTGCCAGATAAACTAACTTTTTTGATTTCACAGGTGTCAGATAGCGATATCTGTTAGATAAAGTATTAGTTATAACCAGCCTTTAAGTGGTAGATCATCATCATCATCATCATCATCAGCCTATAATGTTCCCACTGCTGGGACAAGGCCTCCTTTCAATGAGAGGGAATGGGCTATAATCTACCACGCGGGCCCAGTGCGGATTGGTAGATGTCACATGCCTTCGAATTTTTGGTTCTAGGACATGCCGGTTTCCTCACGATGTTTTCCTTCACCGTTTTGAGAGCAGCGGTGATGAAATAAATTACACAAAGTAATGCGCCTGCCTGGGTTCGAACCTACGACTTGCTGTTCGTAAGTCGGGGCCGCTACCACTGGGCCACCGCTGCTCTCAAGTGGTAGATAGTATTAAATATCAGATAACTAACCGACACTTTATTCGGAACCGGTGAAACTGGCCCTTAGTAGGATAGTCTTAGTCATAAACACTCAGGCAAAACTCAATAAGCAGTAGATTCGATTTTTTCTTACATTTTATTACTCCTCTCAGTAATGAATAAGAACAAAACCGCACTTAGATATTCTTTATACCTAGACCCAGTTTTATTACTCGGTTCTTGCTACGGCGTAGCCAGCGGTGACGTCACCGCTACGCGCTACGGTGTCGTAGCAGATGTCCGATGTGCTACAATGGTTACAAGCTCGGCATTATAATATTACTTGTGTTTGAACTTTGTTTTGTATCGGACGTTTCTGCAATTTGACGAAAGAAAAGACGTTTAGTTGGCACATGCCCAAGTGCACACATCGAAAACAAAAACAGACATCTTAACGAATAAAAAACATTGTGAATCTAGGCTGTGCAAAATAGGTGCAGATTAGTAATTAGTGCCTTAGTGCCCGATTATCTTACTTTTTGTGATGTGAGGAGTACAGTTTGTTTGTGAAGTTTGTGTCAAAAGTTTTGTTTTTATTGTAAATTATGAAAGAGGTTTGTGGCGACCTACGCAATCATCACCTCGACCAAACCAATCTGAACGAAGTAAGTTTTTTTTTGCTATTTATTTTAATATAATATTAGTGTAAATAGTCAGATAACCGAGGAGGTTAAAAATAAGTAAATAATCAATAATTGTTTTCCACCCAATGTATGCATTTAATGAAATATGTCTAATCGTAACTATTGGATAAAATCTTCCACTAACAAACAATGAAACACTGTATTCCTCCATCCTTTATCTCAACACATACAACCATTATATTACCACTTACCCACACTTACATACACAGGTGTTAGGGTAGGTCACACAGTTACCGTCCCACACAACACATGCGCGCCGAAGGCATGCATGTTTCATGCTGCAGTTCAGAAGGAGGCTCGGACACGGAGGGAGAGCCAATGGAGGTGGCATCGACCTGGGGAGGTCAAGGTTTGGGAGTTCAGATATTGAAGGGTTGAAATGAAATAGTTAATAGATTAGGAAGGCGTTGTAATAATCTACGAATTTATTAAAATAAGGTACGTCCAATAATAAATGCATTTTTGCCTTCTGAACTGCGTAAATAGTTCTTGACTTTATTAACATAAAATACCACCCCACTTGTATCGCAATCTATAGGTCCTTTAGGGCCAAGAGAATGTACAATTTGCTATGAAATCGTTTCTTATTTCAACGGAATTGATAGTTATTCGATAGCTAATGTCAGTACCATAGACTAACTAGATTTAATTGTTTCATCGTCAGTTTCGTTGGTAGAATGTTACTCTATCTAGGCTACTATCTCAATTAACCCTTTTCCTGCCCCATGAGCCACATATGGTTCAGAGCGATTGTTTAACTATTGTTTCTTTTCGCGGACAGTGAATGTGTTAGGAAAATATCTTTAATCTGGTAAGCCAAATATCTGAAGCCAGTAAAAGTAGAAATTTACAAGAAATTTAACCGTCTAGTGACCAAATGTCATGTAACAAGATGAGGGACGGAAATTGTGACGTCACTTAGTTTGACAGCATACGAGTAGGTTTGTACTAAGAATATAGTTATTATGTCACTTTGTTGTCGCATATCTGATCTGATACTAATGTTATAAACCTGAAGAGTATGTTAGTTTGGTTGAACGCGCTAATCTCAGGAACTACTAGTTAAAATGGAAAACTTCTGTTTTTGTTGGGTATTCCATTTATCGAGGAAGGTTATAGATTATAAAACATCACGCTACAGCCCATTGGAGCGGAGCATTAGTGAAAAATGTTGCATAACGGGGAAAATGTATTCCTATATGTGAGCCGAGTCTTATGTGACGCAGACGAAGTTGCATGGGTCAGCCAGTAATAGTTAACTAGAGAATAACACACCGCTGCATCTTCTCTGACAGCTGATGATTTGTTAAATTTTATACCTACTGTAATTCATTTTTGCTCTGCTTCACCTAAGTGTTCAATAAAAATCAATTAAAATGGACCACTAAAGCAACCGTGATATTCCGAGACATCTTTTGTGCAACACATTAAAATCGCTTTTGTGTTTGTTCGTTTTTCTTATAAACGGCACAATGATTTAGATTTTTTTATTCTAGAAGTTTACGTGTAGAATACATAAAATATTTCACTTAGACGTAGCACAAAAATGTCGGCTTAAGACAGTCACGTGATTACATCCGTGTGACGCAAAAGCGGGTTGCTAGTCAACTGAAAAGAAAAGCCTCATCGCAAAAATTACACAGTTCTGCTAATAATAGAACAGCAATTCCATTGATGTTATAACTGTCAAAAATAAAAGCCTCAACGCAATAAAAGCACTGTACAGCTAATAATAGAGCAGCAATTCCATTGAGGTTATAACTGTCGCATCCAGTGTCGGCACTTTATATCGGTGTCTCTCTCAGCGTACCCTCTAGGGGGGGCGGCCCAATTCTTGTCTTCAATTTATTTTCACAATTTTATCGGTTAAGTAATGTTTATTTAAACCACGCGCTGGGATGTTCCCTCTGTGTATGAGGAAAGAGTCGGTACAGTGATTTGCTTTTCTTTGCTTTTGGGCTTATTTATTTTTGGGAATATTTGTATTTACCCTACATTAGGAAGCTTTCATTTTGCTGTTACGTTAAATTTCTTTTTAGAAATGCTAATTTCCAAGACTCTCCGATACCACAAATAATAGATTGGTTTTCAAATAAATATCGATGTTTTGATCGACCTAGATGTTTTCTAGTGTTGGTATGTAAAATGAGAATAATAACTATTTAAACAGGGTGTAAACCACCTCATCACAAAGCCGTTAACCAAGCATTCTGTACATCAAACTAAGTAACTTAACGCAAAAAATATTGCTGGGAAACAACTTTTATTTTTGAGGTTATAAATCATGTTTTGTGGTAGAAGTCAATGTAACGCACTTAAAACATTGTGCTGATGGATGGATTGAATAGTACGGGGGTTGTGGAGGTGTTTAAAGTCAAAATCTTACAAAAAAAACTTTTATTTAAAAAAAAAGTTGTCAAAAAGTTGTAACTTTGACCCCCCATATCTCCGTAACTAGAAGGTTCCCAGGTATACCTGGGAACCTTCTAGTTACGGAGATATGGGGTGGAATATGCGATCATTTTGCAATGATGAGGAGAACAAGTGCCTTTCGGCTTCGTGAAGAGGTCTTTTACACCCTTTATAAAATATACTCGATTAGATCTAAAAAGCTCCCTAGTTCATACTATAAATTCAACCCGTATAATCTGCGGACTACCGTAGTGGGAATTAGCGGAAACTAACGCTTAGGCACTTAAATTAGTATTTATCACTTTTGACCATTAGACAGTTTCATAATACCAGTATCTGAGCCTAACACAACAGATTTACTTAATTGAAGATTTGTTTTTTGTTTTAATTTTCATCGAAAGTCGGAATGTGGCGCCGATGACTCAAAAGTTGTGTGGTATGGACATATGATGCGGAGGAATGAGGAAATGGTAGACAAAGACCAAATATTCGATGAATGGATTATGTGAAGGATGATATGGATAGAAGAAAGGAGGTCTATGATAAGATGATGAGTGATAGAGAAGTAGGGAAAAAGAAGACAACTTTGGCGACCACAAAATAAATTAAAATAAGAATAGGAAAATTATAATGATGTTTATCATACATTTTACAGTTCACGTTTTTCTCCTATGGGGGTATGACATCACTGCAGAACATTTGTTGTCTTCTTTATTTGTAGGTATTTCTTTATCAGAGACACCCTAATTTGTTATAACATCATCATCATCAGCCTATAATGTTCCCACTGCTGGGACACGGCCTCCTCTCAATGAGAGGGAATGGGCTATAATCTACCACGCGGGCCCAGTGCGGATTGGTAGATGTCACAAGTCTTCGAATTTATGGTTCTAGGATTTTTTTATAACATGAAAAATAAATAACTTCAAAACGTAAAATCTGTCTGTGACTTTACTAAACGTATGGGCAGAGTCACTCACAGTCACACTAAATTAAGGGAAAAAATGGGTGGGAAATCAACATCCCGTCACCCACTTTTCGTACGAAAGTATAAATAGAAAAAAGAAACTCGTGGCCAGACGAAAATGAACCCAAATTGCTAACAGGAAGTTGAGAAACTTTTTTTATTTCATTTATGTTTGAATAATGTAATTTGAATACACTTATTTCCTGTTCGTTCTCGTTTTCGCCTGTCGTGTCAAATTGTGAAAGTTGAATTAACGTTTAGTAGCATCAACATATGTATAATTATACCTACGAGTATCTATACTAATATTATAAAGCAGAAGAGTTTGTTTGTTTGGTTGAACGCGCTAATCTCAGGAACTACTGGTTCAAATTGAAAAAATATTTTTGTGTTGGATAGTCCATTTATCGAGGAAGGCTTTAGGCTATATTACATCACGCTACGACCATTAGGAGCGAAGCAGGAATGAAATATGTTCCAAAGACGGGGATGTTTTTTGCTTTCGTTTTTCTCTCTTATGTGACGCAGACGAAGTTGCGAGGGTCAGCTAGTAACTTATACAGGATGTAAACCACCTCATCACGAAGCCGTCAACAAAACATTCTGTACATCAACTAAGTAACTTTACGCAAACATTTTTGCTGGAAGATAACTTTTTTCATTGTGCTGACGAATGGATTGAATAGTACGGGGCTCGTAGAGGTGTTTAAAGTAAAAATCTTACAGTGAAATATTTAAATTAAATAATAATCTGATTCAATTAGGGAAGTAATCTTTTTAGGGTTCCTTAGTCAACTAGACACCTTCCAGTTTTGCCATGTCTGTCTGTCCGTCTGTCCGTCCTCGCTTAATCTCTGTGACCGTTAGCACTAGAAAGCTGAAATTTGGTACCAATATGTGTATCAATCACGCCGACAAAGTGGTAAAATAAAAATTGGAAAAAAATGTTTAATTAGGGTAGCCCCCCTATATGTAAAATGTTTTTTTAGTTTTTTTAATTTCAACCCTAACGTGTCATATATTGTTGGAAAGGTAATTAAAAATGAATAGGGGGTAAAAAAACCAAGGTGTCCCGCCCCCCCCGTCTAAGTTTTGAACCATAAGTTTAGAAAATATGAATAAAATCTGAAAAGTAGAACTTTATAAGGACTTTCTAGGAATATCATTTTGAACTTGGATGGAAACAACAGTTTTTGTATAAAAAAGACAAAAAGTTGTACAAAATAATTTCTAAACTCACACTTATTGTGACGGACGGGAAACTACGGAACCCTACACTGAACGTGGCCCGACACGCTTTCATGCGGCCTAAGGTGCGGCGGGCAACAGCAAGTCATCAATATGTCTTGTGTACTAAGATCTTTGAAAGAAGGCAGGTGTATCCTGTACAATTCCCAAACTATAACCTCGAAACTTTCAAGTTTACCAACCACGCCACGGTGAGTACGGATCCTGTAGTTAATTATTAATTAATATATTCATGAGAGGATATGCATATGAATGTATTCTAGAGTAAGCATAAATTGCCCCGGGTAGGTATTCATAATATTTTCGTTCGCACTTGGAGGTGTGAAAGCATATCATTAAGCATGTTTATCTTGCCAAAATAATACGCAATTGTGAATATAATAAAATTTCGTGATTGCGTATTATTTCATTTTTAGCCAATATTTTGTAATGAGCGACCTGCCGCTTCTTTGCTAGGTTTTAAGGTTTGGATAACATCGATAGTCAAGATCAACGTAGGAGATTTTAAATCTGCTACGTTGATCGAGTGGTCGCAATCGCGACTACCAACCATGAAGTCCTGGGATTGAATCCCGAGTCGCGGTAAATGTTATTGTGTTTATAAGGAATTTCTCAGTAGCAGATACTAAGTCCGGATAAAATTTGAAACCCGGTTGATTAAAATAGGTTTGCCCTCTATTTATAAATAAATAAATATCGCTGGACATTAAAACACAACGCCATCTAGTGCCACACTAAGCAAGGCTTGTGTCGTGGACACCAGATAGTTATACCTTTTTTGTTCGTAAATACATACTTATTATACATATAAACATCCATGACTCTGAAACAAATGTCCATGCTCATCACACAGACATTTGCTCTTACTGGGATTCGAACCCAGGACCCTAAGAACGTAAGGCTGCCTCATTTCATGAGACTTAAACAAAATTGGCGAAATGTGGTTGTACAGTTAGGTACACTTCTGTCTAACCATTCGGGGTTACATGCGTCAAGTTATTTTATGCTAAGTCATATCGTCTCTTTTCAAAGAATTTCCTGAAACGGCTACAAACGTCCCGAAACACGATGAATTATTTAGTTTATTTAGACTTATTTATTTAAAGGAGCTCGTGGCTAAATAATATCCAGCCGCTCGGGCCGATCTTTAGGTTAAGCCATGCTTGCCTTGGTTGGCCTGTGGATGGGTGACCACCCGTACATACCGAGTTTCCTCCGTGCCTCGGAAAGCACGTTAAGCTGTTGGTCCCGGCTGTCATTTGTCCATCTTTGACAGTCGTTACAGGTAGTCAGTGGCCCAAAAGTCTGACACCAGTCTTACCAAGTGGTATCGTATTTCCCATTATTAACTGGGTTGTGTAGGTCTAATAGGCAGTCGCTCCATGTAATATACTGGTATTCAGCGGCATCCGGTTAGACTGGAAGCCGACCCCAACATAGTTGGGAAAAGGCTGGGCAGATGATGATGAGACTTATTTATTTAGACTTTACTTTGTGTAATGACCTGAATGGCGTAGTGGTAATAAAGCTGCCTTACGTTCTTAGAGTCCTGGGTTCGAATCCCGGTAGGAGAAAATGTTTGTGTGATGAGCATGGACAGTTGTTTCCGAGTTATATTTACAAAGTTTATATTTACTAACAAAAAAGTATGCAACGTGTAACAGAAAAGGTATAGTCATATGAAAGGGTGTGCTACAGACCTGAGACTGAACCACTTTTTCTTTGTGACCACCATCGAAATCGCGAAAAAATAATCATCTGTCTCATACATTTAGCCGAGTAGGTATTGGAATTAGGTATGGGGGCTGTTGATTATTTTTTCGCGATTTCGATGGTGGTCCCAAAGAAAAAGTAGTTCAGTCTCAGGTCTGTAGCACACCCTTTCATATGACTATACCCTTTCTGTTACACATTGTATATGTAGTATATCAACTATCTGGTGTCCACGACACAAGCGTTGCTAAGTGTGGCACTAGATGGTAATGTGTAGCAACGATATATCCAGTGATATTTATTTTATTTAGTTAGTTTTAGCACATGAAATAGTTAACACGTAGTTTATCGACACAAACCTGATCGCATCGAATGCATTCACCTCTGAAAGCCGAGGTATACCACTAGACCAGCTTAATCCCACTCGTAGCAAAGTGCAAATGCATTTGAAATTACAACCTAGTTCGAAACCAAAATCCGAACATGAACTAGGTACAGTCACGTCTAATAATATGTAGACTGAGGATTTTTTTTAAATTGTGTTTCTCTCAATGTACTGATTCAAATTTAATATTATTACGTATATAATATTCCGGAACTCATATTATTATGAACAAGATCCGATCTCCTAAATTTAGTTACAATCGTTATTTCTGTCGAAAATATCTATAATATTAAGGTAAGTGTATACATATTAGACGTGACTGTACGTATATTATTGTGTTTACTCGTCAACAAGGTAATATATCCACGTTTGTAGTGTTTAATTAGTCGTATGCTTACTTAGGTATTATTAATAATATAGAAGAACAGCACGACCGAATAACTAGTCAGCAAAAGAGTTAGGTATGCAGGCTAGCAATCTTCCAACGACTATTATAAATGTAAAAGATCAAAATTAAAATCAAAGCATTTATTTCAAGTAAGCCAGTTACAGGCACTTTTGAATTGTCGAAACAAAAATGAACATTTAAAGTAGCTACAGTCCCAGTCACAAGACATAAAAACTGTGAAAGTACTGTAGTTGCCCATTCCCTAGCGTAGATCTATACGGAGAAGAACGGGCAAGAAACTCCATGGATACTCTTTTTAATCAAAATATTGTTACAAAATCTTGGTTTCATCATTCTTGTTGAGATGGTATATTATGTGAGAACAATGTAGCAAGATGTGCACGTTAAAAGTGTCCATAGCAAAACAAAAATAAAATACAACTCAAAAAAGTCTGTAAAGATCGATATTTGTTATTCTTTCACGCAGAAACTACTGAAAGTATTTGGATGAAATTGCAAACAGATTGATTATAACCCTTTTCCATTTACAATAGTATAGTAAGAAGATTGCTAGCCTGTAAACCTAACTGTTTTGCTGACTGTACCATATATCAGATAAATATTAATAGAACAGAGTTGATGTGAAATTATTGCTAGATTATTTAACCTGATGATATCTGGAGGTCGCCGGTACAACGGGTCACGATTTGCATATGTTAATTGTTAAAACATGACATAACATCACGCCTGCATGTAATACCCGAAAGGTTAGGCAGAATATAACCACATTTCGCCAGTTATGTTTTAAGTCTCATGTAATAGGTGTGAGCTTATTGCCATCAACAGGGCACAGATCCAGACTCCGTGGCAGTTACTGAGCAATTCCTGATGGAAAAAACCAATAATACTTTGCCCGACCCAGGAATCGAACCCAGACCGTCATGCTCAGCAGTCGCGCTTACGACCAAATTGGTCTAGCCAATTTGATATTTTTGTTATTGACAATTTGTATGTTATTGACATTTTTATGTTATTGACAATTTTTATGTTATTGACAATTTTATATTATTGACCTAAATCAGACACAGTTTTGAGAATCCAAACTTCGATTTTGATCGATTCTGTTTTGTTTTATATATTTTACATTTAATAGTTTCCCTTCGGCCGTCTACGAAACCGTAGTTTCGTAATTAGTTTCGATGAAGGAATTATTTTTCCTTGTACATAACTAGTTTAAATTGAGGAATTATTCCCCTTTTACGCGTCGGCTGTCTACGGAACCGACCTTCGTCTTGCAATTATTGAAACTAGGCAAGACTGTAATAAAATCATATGAAATATCAGTTTTTAAGAAATAATAAAATATCATAAATGTTATTTTGTAATAAAATATCAGTTTTTTTGAGTAAGTACTTATCAAATATGTAACCGCAAAGGTTACTTTGTCTGTCAATCAGTAAACGCAAACCATGTCAGTTTCTCAGTTTGTTGGTTTCTTTTTATTCCAGAACTACCTACGGGCAAAATCCAAATATAATAATATATTTTTGTGCTCACACTCCAAAGTTAATTTTCCCCGCTGACAGTACCATCTTAGTTGCCGAGAGTTGTATCGGCCATAAATATTATAACAGCTACGGAGGAGATTTGATTTGTACATCTCCGTTGAGCGTCGAGCGATCGACCTACTTGTGAGACGACGATTACGTGAGTTCTCTCCCGGTTAATGTCTTTTGTGAAGCTTTCATTAAAGGTAACTGTTTTAATGTACTAGAGTTTAATCGTTTTGAGTGCGAAATAAATCACGCACAAAAAGAAAAATTAACGAGATGTCCAGAGATTTGTATTAGAGCCAGAAAATAAACCCAAATTGAGAAAATTGAATGACTCTCGTTTTAATTTTGTAGTGCTAGTACTGCATTTTGTGTGTGTAATCAAATAGCAAAGTTGAGGACAAAACACCATTCTATAACATTTTATTTTGCATTTTTGTAGGTATAGCACAACCCTTGAAACTGAAAACACAGTAACTTAACAGTAGATTTTTTTTCTTTTAATAATGCAGACTTATACGTACTTTTTATTTACCTTATATTTTGAAAGTATACGTAAGTGACATGACAATTTTTTCCTGCTTCAAAATACCAGATATATAGTTAATGCAGTACAAATGTTAATTACATTACACTTCCGTTTAAATGAAATTACAGGACTATCAGATACTGTTTATTATTAATTTTATCCTGTAAACCTCTTTTTGGATATAACGCTCAAGGAAAAACAATTAACAATTCAATAACGATAAACTATTCAATATTGAAACTGGAATCGAACAAAAGTCCGATGAGTGGTCAGTTCTCGTAAATTGCAATGGAAACATCAGTTTTATTTAAAGTATGTTGCAGCCGGTCAGTGCAGTGTGGAAGTGGGTTTATGTGTTATGTGTTACAGAGTCGTCAAATGGTCAAGTGAGTGTACTAAGTAGTGAAGTGCATTGATATGTTCTTCTTTTTAACACGTTTTATTACCATTATTACCAGTCTACAGCAGTCCACTACTGGACACAGGCCTCCTCAATCGCGCGCCTTTCCACTCGATTCTCAGCAACTCTCTTCCAGTTGCTACCAGCCACTCTGTGAAGATGTTCGCTCTATCGAGTCCGAGAGCGTGGGCCTTGCGCTTGCCGATTCGCGGTCTCCACTCAAGAACACATTTACCCCAACGGTCATCGGTACTAGTAGCTTTACCAGTAACTAACTAACAATGTCAATAATCTTAGAATTTAAATTTAACCCGCTTCCCAGTTTTCCATTAATGTTTAGTTGGGATGACAATGTAGATGGTCAGCTATATGACGTCATTCTAAATCCAATATGGCGGCGGAACAGTTATGTTTTATGCATTCCTATGATCGTTTCAAATAAAAGGGTTGGCTACGAAGAAAAATATAAAGCATGTGGTTTTTTTGTAACTACGATATTATTGTTTGTTTATTTTGTATTAATATAAAGAGCCTGGCAAGGGACCGACGCGAAGAAGAGATTTGCAAGATTCGACTAATTAAATGAGAGACGTGTTTTGGATTTCAGTGCATGTGATTGATCGATTCATGCACGACTCCCCTCCGCTGAAACTGGGCCTAAAACCCTTCTACGTCTCTCTCATAGATGCCGTACTCATTCTCTCAAGTTTTAAAGGAGTGGTAAATATCCATTTCACTTGCTGCTACACACTTACATCAACAAATATTACATTTAAAATATACTTCAAACTCCTTCTAAATATACAAGCGAAGATATCGTATATCCAGAAACATTCCTGCCGAAGCAAACATTCAATATTCCTCGTAAAGTTTAGCTCAAGACTAGCCCAACGGTCAAGCGAGCCGGTAAATAATGCGTCCTATCGAGTAACTTCACTAAAAGCATCATGAATACAACGTCGACATAAGTTTAGTTTAACTTGTATTCAAATACCATCTGTAACATGTATGACTGCAGGGTGAAAGAAAATGGTTCATACAGATTGGGCACAGGCACTTATGCTCAGTGGAGTTCAGACTATTATGAATTCAATAGCCTTGTCGATCGATTCACTAACGAATTCGTTTTTCATACTAAATCAAATTTTGATTCAGTGAGTTCTTAGACGATTCTTTTCGGGTGAATGATGCCGAATGAATAGCAAAAATTAACAAAAAAAAAACATTGTAGCTTTTATTAATTTATTGATTTATTATAAAGGGTGTAAAACACCTCTTAACGAAGCCGAAAGGCACTTATTCTTCCCGTCATTGCGATATTTTTTTTGTTCTTCACTATACCTTCTGGTTACGGAGATATTGTGGGTCAAAGTTCCAACATTTAGAAAAGTTTTTTTTTTAATAAGGTACAAGTTTTTATTCATTTTTTTAAACACGTCTACGACCACCGCACTATCCAATTCATCAATCGACACAATGTTACATTGAGTTTCACCACTAAAAGTGTTTTTTCAACCCGAAAAAAAGTCGTTTCCCAGAATACAGAATACTTGGTTGACGGCTTTGTGATGATGTTGTTTACACCCTGTATTAAAATATTCGTAAACACGAAAACTCCTCAACATAGTAAAAATACCTTCTCAACATAGGCATAGAAAGCAAGAGCAAGCGAAGCGAGCTCGGGTTTTGTGGCCTATATAACCTCTCCGGTCAAGTCGGGCCGAGACAGGTTCGAATGGCATCTGAAATCGTTTTGTCGGTGATAAAATCTCGCCTGCCGGGGTTGCGGGCCTGTTCGAAAGAGATACCGCGGCCCTGGAACGTAAAGGGCGAGGAAGGAACATGGATGGGTTTTAGTCAGTAAGAGTCTGACACTCCCTCCCGCTCCGCCCAGAGTGGGAGAAGTCATTTGATGATTTCCCATCCCAAAAAAAAAAGTGATAAAATCTCGCTTTGTCTAGCCAAGCTAAGGTGAAGCCTAGCTAAGGTTTCTTCACATTGTTTTCCTCCATTATAAATCATACAAATTGTCACGTCTAAGCTTTTTGCCCTCAATTTACCGGGGCGAGTCCCTTAAATTCCTGATGGAAAAATCTTAGACCAGAAAAATCTTGGCTCAGCCTGGGAGGCAATTTCTCTATTAAAGATTAGCTTAGAAAGTGTGAAGTTGAAGAAGGAAAGTGCTTTTTCAACTTCACACTTTCTAAGGTAACACTTCTCATCCTTATAACTAAAGCAATAAGGTTGAAAACTGTTCTGAACTCGCTAATAGTTGCTAAGCTCCGCAAATCACTTTGAACACCTAGCACTAAACTCCGCTAACACATCATTATATTACAGTCAATCTTTTGAAATTGGAAAACACAAAACGATGTTTTAAGCGGGCTTACTCAAGCTGCTCGTTTGTCTAGTGGTCCCAAGCACGACTGCTAGGCATAAGGTCCTGGTTTTGATTCCCGGGTTGGGAAAAGTGTCTTTGGGTTTTTCCATCAGGATTTTTTTGCAGCAGCCTCGGAATCTCGATTTGCGTCCGGTTGATGAAAATAGGCTCGCAATTAAACATAACTGATTAAATGTGTGTATACTATAAGGTGCACTATACTTACCCTTTAGGGATTATAGGCGTGATGTATGTTCCTCGAAACATTGGTTGAAAAGCGAATTTCGAGCCTTGACGGCCAGCATTGTATTACTTTACAAACAATTCGTTGGATTAAAAAGCTTGCAACAATGTTTTATTGCGGCTGCCAGCATTTTTACATAATATTTATAAGTCAACATTGTTAATAAGATTATTTCAGATTATATATTATCGCTTGTAAAATTCGGCAGCTTTTTCGATGAATTGGATGTTTTGAGATCGGCCGTCATTAATTTTTGATAATGAACCCACCCAATATGGAATCATTAAAGAAAATAAAAGATATTTTGGTGTATGGAAAGACAAGTACGCATCTACTTATTGACCTATTTACTTATTGACCTAATTAGATGATTTTCCGTTTCCGCTTTTCCGGCAATTCTTCAATGAAATAATTAAAAGCTACCATTAAAAGCTACCATTTGTTGAACTGATAGGATGATTATGATTTTGCTCATTTTTAAACCCGACGCAAAAACGACGGGGTTTTATAAGTTTGACGTGTGTTTGTGTCTGTCTGTGGCATCGTAGCTCCCAAGCGAATGAACCAATTTTGATGTTATTGTTTTAGCTGAAAGGTGAATTTTTCGGGAGTGTTCTTAGCTATGTTTGATGAAAATCGGCCAAAGATGGCCGCCGCCACAAAATGGCGGATTACATATTTATTCAACAACTCCCTCAATATAGGTATCAAATGAAAGGGTTTGACTAGTAGAATTCTATACCCTATTATAAATTTCAAATACAAGATGGGCGCCACCACAAAATGGTGAATTACATTTTTTTTTACAAGTCCTCAATATGGATATCAAATGAAAGGGCTTGTGAAATTATGACCCTACGTGTGTCGGGGGTTTTTTTAATTTTTGGTTTAATGTAACTAGTGTCGTTTGTAGTTCTTTACACGTTACGAGTAGTCAGACGTCTGAAAATCTGACAACCAGGAATTACCTAGTACTGAGTTATAGAGCTCAGATAGTCAGTCACTCCATGTAAAATACTGGTATTTATGGACAGCTGCATTCAGTCTACCAACCAGAAAACCAACAACACAATTGGTAAAAGGCTAGGAAGATGATGATTATAAATTCAGAAATCATGGTCTACTTTTACCCGTTCATCATCTGCTTAGACTTTTCCCAACTATGTTTGAGTCGTTAACAAAAACAAACAGTCACTTTCGTACTCATAATAATATCAAGTACTTACGGATGCAAGTACCCACAAGCCCAGAATTATGATGACCTAGTATGGTTCACTGACTATCCATACGCGAGCATACACTACATGTCGACAAAGTGATCTATTGCCAACACACAGAGTTACTTTTGCATTAAAATAAATGCAAGTATGCACAATTATAAAACTTAAGAAGACGGGTATTTATCGCGAATTTACCTGTAATTTAATCCCGACGTTTCGACCGGATTGCACCAGCCGTGGTCGCGGGGGTAAAGGTAAATTCGCGATAAATACCCGTATCTTAAGTTTTATAATGTGTTCTGATCGTGGAAGTATGCACAAGTCTAAAACTGTGATGTAACTAAGATCCTACACTTCGCTACCAACCATCATGTGGTTCACTGGCTATCCACGCGACCAAACATTAGACGTCGCACAGGGTGATCTATCGACAACACACAGAGCTACTTCTATTATTATGTAACTATCCACAAGTCTAGTATTCCGAAGCTACGATGCTTCACTGACTAGCCACGCAAGCGAGCATACGCCACATGTCCCACAAAGTGATCTATCGCCTACTCGCCGCTCACGGATACCGTATTAAACCTTCCCTTCATTTGCAATTCGATTGGACAATAAGAAATTATAATGGGCTTTGGGATTTGCATGCTTTTGCAGTATGGTAATCGTTTATTGTATTTCTGCTGGGTAGGAGAGGTCAATTTCTAATGCTCTTTTAAATAATATACTTCGCAATCTGAAAAGGTGAAAGGAATGTAAGGATTGTTAATGAACAATGACTTAAACGGTGTAAACAGACCTTTCAAGCAAGACCCGTCAAGCAAGCATTCTGTACAGCAAATTTATAAGTAACTCGACGCAAAAGTTATTGCTAGGAAACAACTTTTTTTTGGGGTGTGAATTACGGTTTACGGTAGAACTCAAAGAAACGGACTCAAACATTGTGCTGATGGATGCATTGGATAGTAAACGGGTCATGGAGGTATTTAAAGTTAAATTGTATAGCCTTAACAACGAGTATTTTTAAATAACTTGTGAAAAAGTTGAAGGTTTTTTCTCCAATATCTCCGCAATCAGAACTTTCCCAGGTATGGTTCAAAATAAATAACAATAACTATAAAGCTTCACTTCAAAATAACGAAATCGCTCAAAGTTTAAAAAGCACGTATTTCCATGATTAAGTAATTCATGTAAATAAACAATACCTAATCTTAACGATTAACGTAACTGTAACAACGTCAGACAGCCGGCCCAGATGGCTGTGCGACCTCGGCCAAGTCTGCCAACTTGCCAAAACTTGGCAAATGTTCGCCGCCACCTTATCTGGCGGTCATTTTGGTTAATTGTTGATTATGTAGTAGCTATGGGCCTACAGTAACTACATATATAGTTACTTACATTAATGAGAGGAATGCCAATTTTGAGATCAATTCGGCAGAATAATAACACCGAGGGCCTTATTTGATTAACTGTCAGCGAAGTAGGCACAATAGTTAAACAATGGCGTCTGACCGTTACGGTCAGGCTTGACAGATCAAGGGTATCACACTAGCGAGTGGCGAGCGAGTGGAAAGCGGGGTGAATGCGGAGCTTGTCGCGAGTTCGCAACATGTGCTCGGTGAACACTCGCTCGCAACTCGCTATCTCGTGTGATAAGACTCTAGTCCTCGTAACCGTATTCGGTCACGGAGGTCAATCTCAGCGGGGATTAGCCCTCAGCGCTAGAGATATTATAGTGCACTCTCTCTTCGCACGCTCTCATAGTCCGATTGGACGACAATCCAACACGACCAGAGAGAGATCAGAGGCCCTACTCCCTAACGTTTCGTCCGTATATTCGGATCTATCCGCGTCTCTCACTCGCACTCATCTGTAGACGTGTGCGAGAGAGACGGATAGATCCGAAGAGGATAGATCCGTAGGGCCTCTCCAGCGCAAAGCCGCCCGATCTCTCTATGACAGACACGACTGGTTTCTACAAAAAAAACTCCAACTAATTGCAATGTTGTCACTACGTTACGTTTTTACCTAATTGCAAAAAAAGGTTATTTCATAGTGTTGTAGAAAAAGCTGTTACAAAGAAATTTCAACATAACAGCTGCAATTAACGATTGCGACGGCGTTCATAAGGATAATTGCATTATTATCAATATAATTATGATCATGCAAATCTCATGTGCGAACACTATTACAACAATAAAGTACCCTAACAAATAATAGCCGAAATAGAAATAACTACAAACTAAACTCGTCCATTAAGCTGAAGTTAAGTGCGAACGGCGAACATGTTCGTAATTCGATTGTTTTCCACTAAAACTAGAACGGGAAATAACATTAGCTTCGTCGGTACTAACAAGCTAATGTATTTTAGGGATCCTTACGAAAACGAAATCCAAAGCTCACTTTTGAAGCATCTTTTATCATGTCATTTTTTTACGAAGAATCCAACAGTGCATCTTTTCATCATCATCGTCCTCATTCTTCTGACCTTATCCCAATTTATTTGGGATCGACGCAGCATGTCTTCTTCTTCTATACTTCTCTTCAATTCTTCTTCTTCTATTCTTCTTGTTTTATTCTTCTTCTTCTATACTTCTCTTCTTCTATTCTTCTCTATTTTTCTGAGTGCATCTGTTTTGAGTTGAATAAGTTCGCGGCAAATGATCGACTGTATGAACATGAGCTTAGTCTTATTTGCCTTTAGTTGTTTGACTGCAAGACCTCTTTCCACAAAAATGAGTAAAGGTATTGAATTGACATTAAAATCCCGTCAACCTATTGCCCAGTAGTTATTGGGTTAATTGAGGAGATCAGATAGGCAATCGCTCCATGTAAAATATTCAGCTGTATCCGGTTAGACTCAAGGTCAATCCCCAAATAATAAGAAAAAGGCTAAGCAGATGGTGATGATAAAAATACCCTGCATCTCTAAAAGGGGAAAATATTCAAGCTTCAAAATCAACGGAATTAAAGCTCACTCTATCGTTAATTAGTACTGTTACATCGGACCTACTAGAACATTCGAGAAAGCCAGTGATTACAATGTGTGTACGTTAGAAGTTCGAGAGAATTCTATTATTATTAGTTTTAAAGATAGGTAGGTACAAACTCGCGACCTATTTATACAAAGACATTAGAATTTCGACCGTATGCCTAGGGCATACGGTTCATATTTGCTTGTTTTGTACAAGTAGGTTAAGTAGGTACTTGTTTTTAGTAGGTTCTAGTGTATCTACCTGCTATTTTTTGTTAGTGTTTTTTTTTATGACCCTCTCGAATGTTCGTCGTTATTCTGGTGTGTCTGTTGGCGAGTATAAATAGAGCGCTCAGGGCCGCGACCGGCAGTCTTGTTTTCGTGACACAACGAAGCGAATCCAAGTGAACTACAAGTGCGATATCTAAGTGAATAGTAAACAGTAGTGTA
This sequence comes from Xestia c-nigrum, assembly GCA_916618015.1. Lineage (NCBI taxonomy): Eukaryota > Metazoa > Arthropoda > Insecta > Lepidoptera > Noctuidae > Xestia > Xestia c-nigrum. The sequence goes on along the minus strand of OU745259.1, from coordinate 7,596,342 downwards.
TTTGTGATTAAGTTTTGATTGTTTTGTGATTAATAAAGTTATTGTGTTGTTTAATCGGTAGTAATTAATTTATCTCATACCCAGCTCGTAACAAATTGGTGTCAGAAGTGAGAGATAAATTATGCCAATCCTACCAAAGGACGACACGGACGGTATCCGTACCAGAAGTCAGCGACAGCAGGATATGGACCAAAGGCGGTTTGGGGATTCTCCGACACAGACACCGGGTGGTGTCCAGCCTACGTCACAGCCAGTCGCTGGCCCATCCGGAGTTTCTCCAGCATCAGGGGCGCCAGACTTGTCAGCTTTAATGGCGCTGCTGCAGGATCAAGCTCGCCGTCAAGAGGAGCAAGCTCGCCGTCAAGAGGAGCAAGCTCGCCGTCAAGAGGAGCAAGCTCGCCGTCAAGAGGAGCAGGCTCGTCGGTTGGAAGAGCAGTTGCAGCGAGACAAAGAGGAGCAGGTCCGCCGCCAGGACGAGCAGATGCTCCTCATAAAGGATCTGCATGCAAGTTTTGGCAAGGACATCAAGTTGATGAAAGAACAGGTCCACCAGCATGAGAATCGCATCTCGGAGGCCGAAGTTCAGATTGCTGGGGTAAAGAAGGCTTTGGGCGAACTGAAGACTGAAGGCGGGACTGTAGCTTCGGTGATTGCTGCACCATCTTCGCGTGGTTTTAAAGTGCCTCCATTCGACGGCACATCTTCGTGGTCGGCTTACAAAATCCAGTTTGAGGCCGTCATGAAGGCGAATGGATGGACCAAACCACAAGCCATGACCGCGCTCACTTTGGGCCTCCGAGACCAGGCTTTAACTATTCTCGAGGCACTCGGCAAGGATGTAACCTACGAGCAGCTGCTGGAGGCGTTGGAGTCCAGATACGGCGACGCGCACCTGGAGCACGTATTCCGTGCCAAGTTGAAGGACCGTGTTCAACGTAGTGCCGAGAACCTACAGCAGTGGGCCCTGGAAATTGAAAAACTCGTTCGGAAAGCCTACCAGTCTGCCCCTGCACTGATTGATGGAAATCTGGTACAGGCGTTCGTTGGTGGAATACGTGACTTAGAAGTTAGAGCTGCCGTGAGACTTGGGCATCATGAGACCTTGAAAGACGCCTTGGCCCATGCCTTAGAAGTAGAGGCAGTGAGGCAAGACCACCGAACGCACCGTGTCAGGGAGGTTGTTGCATCACCTGTACGCGACCGCCCACAGGGGTATAGTCCTAGGTGCTACACTTGTGGAGAAAGGGGTCATCTTCGGTCCAGCTGCCCTAAGCGCAGCACCCCGAGAGAAGATCAGCAGGGAAGAGTGGCTGAAGTGACTGCCCAGCCACAGCAGGGAAACGAGTAAATGCCAGGACTGGGGGGCGGGTGCTGGCTGGTATTGAAAGAGCCCCGAGAATCTTGATCTCGCAAGCACATGACGGGAACAGCCTGACCATCAAAGGCGAAGTCAATGGAACACCATGCAAACTGACATTGGATACTGGAGCTTCTCACACGGTCGTCAATTCCAAACTAGCAAGTCGGTTTCTTGGGGACTACTTCAATAAGCACGACCGTATACAGTTACTAACAGCTACCGGTCAGCACATAAACGTCCGAGGCAAGAAGGAGGTGGAGTTAAAACTGGGTGACAGATTTTACAAGCAGAATGTCATCGTGGCTGACATATTGGACGATTGCATCTTGGGCTTGGACTTCATGCGGAAATATCGTTGTGAGATCGACGTTGATCAAGGAGTACTGAAATGTGGTTCAGAGGAAGTCTTCATGGAAGGTGCACCGTCAGGGAAAGTGTACTGCTTGAAGAAGATTGTTCTTCCTCGCAGATCAGAAACGGTTGTGCCAATTTGTTTGCCACAAAATTCTGGAAACAAAGGTCGAAGTGTTCTAATAGAAAGGGTGAACAATGACTTCCCATGGAAGATGGCACGAACTCTGGTCAAGGCCACCAACATCTCAGCAGTACGCATACTGAATCCAAGTGACCAGGAGCAAGTGATTAAGAAGGGCACCTTAATCGGAACTTGCGAGGAAGTAGCTTGGATGCGTCAATTGCAAGATGTCCCTACCGGAAATGAAATTCGCAGTTCAAAATTTGACGTGTCAACGCTTTTGGAAAACTGCGATTTAACTAAAGGAGAAATGGACAAGGCTAAGAAGATGTTACTTCAGTACGCCAACATTTTCTCTTCGAATGATGCTGACATAGGGAGAACTGGACTTGTTCAGCACCAGATTAATACAGGTAGCGAGTTACCTATCCGTCAGCGACCAAGAAGACTGCCAGTTGCACGAGAAAAAGAGGTAGAAACCATGATTGAGGGAATGGTAAAGGACGGTGTTATAGAGCCTACATCGAGTCCATGGTGTTCTCCTGTGGTCCTGGTAAAGAAAAAGGACGGCAGTATGCGCTTCTGTGTGGACTATCGACGACTGAACGACGTCACGAAAAAGGACAGCTACCCGCTGCCTAGGATCGATGACACACTGGACACGCTGACTGGTATGAAGTGGTTTACCACACTTGATCTGAAGAGTGGCTACTGGCAAGTAGAAATAGACCCCAAGGACAAGGAGAAAACTGCATTCTCAACAGGAAAAGGGCTATGGCAGTTTAAAGTTATGCCATTCGGTTTGTGCAACGCTCCTGCGACGTTTGAAAGGCTGATGGAGCAAGTACTCGCCGGATTGATTGGAGACGCATGTCTTGTCTATCTAGACGACATAATCATCGTGGGCCGTACATTTGAAGATCACCTTAAAAACCTCAACCGAGTGCTGTCGAAAATCCAAACAGCAAATCTCAAGTTAAGTCCGAAAAAGTGTTCGTTTTTCAGACAGCAAGTGAACTTCTTAGGACACATAGTTTCGGGGGAAGGTGTTCAAACAGACCCAGAAAAAGTAGTCGCCGTCAAGGATTGGCCAGTCCCGAAAGACAAGACACAGGTCAGAGCATTCCTGGGTTTGTGCTCCTACTATCGAAGGTTTGTCAAGAATTTTGCCGACATTGCAAAACCTCTGCACAAACTCACTGAGGAAAAGAGGCAATTCTGTTGGGACGATGACTGCGACGTCGCATTTCAGGAATTAAAGAAACGTCTGTGCAACACACCTATTTTGGGATATCCTGACACTGAAAATGACTTCATAGTTGACACAGATGCCAGTAATACTGGAATTGGGGGCGTGCTGTCTCAACGGAAAGGAGACCGGGAGGTTGTAATAGCTTACTTCAGCAAGTCTTTATCTAAGCCAGAAAGAAATTACTGCGTTACAAGACGGGAGCTACTCGCTGTAGTAAAGACAGTGCAGCACTTCAGTAAATATTTGCTGGGACGTAAATTCCAATTACGAACTGACCATGCTGCACTGAAGTGGCTATTACAGTTCAAGAATCCAGAGGGGCAAGTGGCGAGATGGATAGAACTACTACAAGAGTTTGATTTCGTAACTGAACATCGCAGTGGGAGAACTCACGGTAACGCAGACGCCTTGTCAAGAAGACCTTGTCCTGAAGACTGTAAGCACTGTGCCAGGCAAGAGACTAAGGAAGTAGTGCCCGTGAGGATGCTCAGAACGGATCTCAGCGATGAATGGAAAGAGACCCTACAGCGAGCTCAGCAAAATGACTCGGACATCAAACCAATCTTCGAGTGGATCAAAGCTGGTGCTCCTAAACCCAAGTGGAGTGATGTGGCTGCGATGAGTTCCATCACGAAGAGTTATTGGGCGCAATGGAACAGCTTGGTGATCCAGGATGGAGTCTTGTGCCGTAAATGGGAAAACGCTAGAGGGGACAGTTGTCATCTACAAATGGTTGTCCCTAAAGCTAAGGTACCGGATGTTCTACGGCTCTACCATGATGGATGTTCAGGAGGACATATGGGGGTAAAAAGGACTCTACTAAAAATTCGAGAACGCTTCTACTGGATCCACTGTCGAGATGATGTGGAAGACTGGTGCCGTAAATGTACCAGTTGTGCGGCCGTGAAAGGACCCCGTACACGCAGCAGAGGTGCATTAAAAGTGTACAACGTTGGAGCCTCTTGGGAACGGATAGCACTAGACGTTGCGGGACCATTTCCAGTAAGTGAGAGCGGAAACAGGTACTTCCTGGTGGTCATGGATTACTTTACAAAGTGGCCGGAAGTCTTCGCCATTCCTAACCAAGAAGCAACAACTGTCGCAGATAAATTAGTTCAAGAAGTCTTCTGTCGTTTTGGAGTACCCTTAGAAATACACAGCGATCAAGGAAGAAATTTTGAATCGCAAGTATTTCAAGAGACTTGTCGATTGATGGGTACCCATAAAACCAGAACCACCTCTTACCACCCACAATCCGATGGAATGGTGGAACGATTCAACCAAACGTTGGAAAGATATCTGGCGAAAGTTGTGGAAAGCCGGCAAAGGGATTGGGACAAGCACATACAGCCGTTTCTTCTGTCTTACCGAAGTGCAGTCCACGAAAGTACGACTGTGACACCAGCCTTCGCGAACTTTGGAAGGGAATTACGGTTACCTGCTGATTTAATCACTGGAACTCCCCCTGATGCTCCATGTAGCGTAACAGATTACGCGAATGACTTGCGTAATAAGTTGAACGATGTTTATGAGCATATCCGACAGTCCGGCCAACAGATGTCTGAGAAGATGAAGACCCGTTATGACCGGAAAGCCAACGGTAGGGGTTTCGACGAGGGTTCACTGGTGTGGTTGCATAACCCAGTGCGGAGCAAGGGGAAGTCTCCGAAGTTACAAGCAAAATGGGATGGGCCATACCGAGTCGTGACTAGGATCAACGATGTCACCTACCGAATACAGAAGGGTCCACGAGGTGCACCTAAGATTGTGCATGTAGACCGGTTGGCGCGATACTACGGGACTAATGATGCTCGGGACGAGCATGTCTAAGGAGGGGGCAGTGTTACATCGGACCTACTAGAACATTCGAGAAAGCCAGTGATTACAATGTGTGTACGTTAGAAGTTCGAGAGAATTCTATTATTATTAGTTTTAAAGATAGGTAGGTACAAACTCGCGACCTATTTATACAAAGACATTAGAATTTCGACCGTATGCCTAGGGCATACGGTTCATATTTGCTTGTTTTGTACAAGTAGGTTAAGTAGGTACTTGTTTTTAGTAGGTTCTAGTGTATCTACCTGCTATTTTTTGTTAGTGTTTTTTTTTATGACCCTCTCGAATGTTCGTCGTTATTCTGGTGTGTCTGTTGGCGAGTATAAATAGAGCGCTCAGGGCCGCGACCGGCAGTCTTGTTTTCGTGACACAACGAAGCGAATCCAAGTGAACTACAAGTGCGATATCTAAGTGAATAGTAAACAGTAGTGTATTTGTGATTAAGTTTTGATTGTTTTGTGATTAATAAAGTTATTGTGTTGTTTAATCGGTAGTAATTAATTTATCTCATACCCAGCTCGTAACAGTACTGATATAAAAAGAAAGTAAGAAAAAGTAATTATTTGTCTCGCACAATACAAATCAATAAAAAAAAATGAAATAAATAGAAAACAAAATGTTTGACATACATACATTAAACTAAATTGGTCCTGTACAAAACCAAAGGCCCCGCGGATTCAATATGAGACAAGTCGCAATTGGCCGGTTTTTTAAACGTCTTCAAAAAAAAGAAGAAGACTCTAAATTTGGTTGTATTTTTATTTATTATTTCACTATGATCGATGACCTGGTGAAGGTTGCGGGAATCCACTGGATGCGAGTCGCACGGGACCGGTTAATGTGGCGACAATTGGGGGAGGCCTATTTTCACCTGGGGCTGAAATGATGATGAGGATGATGATTTCACTATGTAAATTAATGATTAAAAATACCATGGTATAAGTGTGGGGTTGTACTGGCAAGATGCCAAGAACTTCTGGCAGTTAGTAAGCCTATTTAACGGGAATTAAAGTAAGTACCTGCTTGCCTATTTACTGTTGAAAATCGCAAGCTGAAATGTTGACCATGCTTTTTTGTATTGTACCTAATTTAAATACACGATAACCTGTGGTTTTGCTTGCTTTGCATAACAATGTATTTGGAAATCATGATGTGATATAATTAGCGGTAGGTTACTTAGTACTTACTGAACAGTCTTACCGAAGAGTATAACCCAGCGTGTTACGCAAGTACTAACTGGGATAAAGAGGTCAGATTCACTCAGTTGCTCCACGTTAAATACTGGTATTCAGCTGCATTCGGTTAGACTACAAGCCGACCTCAACACAGTTGGGAAAAGGCTAGACAGATGATGCTGAAACTGATTTAAGCTTTGATGGTTTATAATTAAACTTATATGAAGAGATATCCCGTAAATGGCAATATAAGTTTAGTGATGATGACTTAAATTGACTTAGGTCCAAAAGATAACGGTCTAATTATCTAAAAACAGCTGTCACTGTGACATGTTCCCATACAAAAATGTGTTTTAAACAGCTGTTTTTAGATATAATCAGACTGTCATCTTTTTGGTGACCTTAGTAAATAAATAAATAATAAATAAATATCGCTGGACATTAACACACAGCGCCACCTAATGCTACACTAAGCAAAGCTTGTGTCGTGGACACTAGATAGTTGATATACTACACATAATATACTTTTTGTTTGTAAATACATACTTATTATACATATAAACATCCATGACGCGGAAACAAATGTCCATGCTCATCACACAAACATTTGCTCCTACCGGGATTCGAACCCAGGACCCTAAGAACGTAAGGCAGCGTCACTACCACTACGCCATTCGGCTAAAGCCGCTTCTTTGGCTGCTTCGTGAGGTTCCCGGTTCGATATCCAGGTCCGGCCAAATGTAATTGTTTCCTTAAGGAATTTCTCAGTAGCAGCACATGGTTTTGATTTGTGGCCTGTTGATATCAATAGGCTCGTATTCTGTTTTATAGGACCTAAAAGTAAGTAACCAAATGTGGCTGCACGTGACATACAGGCTGTAAACCACCTCATCACAAAGCCGTTGACCAAGCATCCTGTACATCAAACTAAGTAACTTTACGCAAACATCATTGCTGGGAAACAACTTTTTTTTTGAGGTTATAAATCATGTTTTGTGGTAGAACTCAATGTAACGCACTTAAAACATTGTGCTGATGGATAGATTAAATAGTACGGGGGTCGTGGAGGTGTCAAAATCTTACAAAAAAACTTGTATTTAAATAAAAACTTGTCAAAAAGTTGATGTCCGTAAGGATTGAGGAGCCACATGAGATTTTTAAAATCTGATCTCACCATTATTTAGCAGCAATGTAGCTTATTTTGCAGCACGAATTCTAGATTTAGCAGCAAAATATATCACTAGTTATTTTAATGCAAATGTGGCTCCTCAATCTAAACGTCTGAATTGAGGAGCCACCTGGAACTCGTTAAGTAATAGATGAATATTTATGAAAATTTTGTATCATTTAGTAGCAATTTTGCATATTACCGTCTAAAAATTTAGCTTCTGTAGCGTTGAAATGAAAGAAAATACAATACTTTTAATATGGCTCCTCAATCTAAACTCAAGAGGTGAATTTCTATTGGATGTGAGCGATCAATTAATATATTCGACATATTGATCATTTAGCAGGTGTTGTGTTTGTTTTTGCAGTATAGAACTAAAATAGTAAAACAGAGTAAATTTTGTATATGAACGCATTTTCTTTGGCTCCTCAATCCTGACGTTCTAATTATATATGTTTGACTGTAGCCACCTGAGATCTCAACGGAATCTAAAGCGAGAGATACTAACATTTAGCAGAAATGTCTGCTAAATATATCTGCACAGTTCAGCAATGTATATATTTTGGATTCTGAAAAAACAATACTTAACTATTGTCTTGTAAATTTAGTGTGTAGGGTGACCATATTATACTCGTATTAATTAATGATACCAGGATAAGTAATTTATTAAATTTATAATTTCATAACAGATTATATCTATCGTACTTACGATTTTGTTATTTAGCAATCAATTTCGCTATAAGTTATAGAATGAATGAATATTGGCTGATTAGTACTTATACGAATTTTAGAATCGTAATCATCGTAACAGAACATCTCATCTTTCAGTGTAAGATAGTGACATTTGTAGTGGCCCGTGCCAGTTTCGATAATTGCAGGAATAAATTCTATAGCACCTACTAACTGATATGATTTATTCTAAAACATTACAAATTCTGGTATTTCTCTCACTCTAAACTTTTCACAACCATTCAGTTCATATGAAACTGTGTTTAATAGAGTATATTTACACACATTTTGGTTGTTAAAAAACGTACAGTCGGTTTTTTCTTCAGCCATTAAAGTTGCATCTTCTAAACCTTGGATGCCAAAAACAGAAATTATGTTCAAATTCAAAGGCAAAAATGCGATCTGCCTGGATACTGGGATAAAATGTAATAACTAAACTAAACTAATAATAACTGTAATAACTAAACTGGGATATTAATTTGTAGGTACCCCCAAAATATGGTCACCCTACACACTAAATTTACAAGACAATAGTTAAGTATTGTTTTTTCAGAATCCAAAATATATACATTGCTGAACTCTGCAGATATATTTAGCAGACATTTCTGCTAAATGTTAGTATCTCTGGCTTTAGATTCCGTTGAGATCTCAGGTGGCTACAGTCAAACATATATAATTAGAACGTCAGGATTGAGGAGCCAAAGAAAATGCGTTCATATACAAAATTTACTCTGTTTTACTATTTTAGTTCTATATTGCAAAAACAAACACAACACCTGCTAAATGATCAATATGTCGAATATATTAATTGATCGCTCACATCCAATAGAAATTCACCTCTTGAGTTTAGATTGAGGAGCCATATTAAAAGTATTGTATTTTCTTTCATTTCAACGCCACAGAAGCTAAATTTTTAGACGGTAATATGCAAAATTGCTACTAAATGATACAAAATTTTCATAAATATTCATCTATTACTTAACGAGTTCCAGGTGGCTCCTCAATTCAGACGTTTAGATTGAGGAGCCACTTTTGCATTAAAATAACTAGTGATATATTTTGCTGCTAAATCTAGAATTCGTGCTGCAAAATAAGCTACATTGCTGCTAAATAATGGTGAGATCAGATTTTAAAAATCTCATGTGGCTCCTCAATCCTTACGGACATAAAAGTTGTAACTTTGACCCCCCATATCTCCGTAACTAGAAGGTTCCCAGATATGGTGTAGTTCAACAAAAAAAAAATTTCGCTATGATGGGAAGAACAAGTGCCTATCGGCTTCGTGAAGAGGTGTTTTACACCCTTTATACAGATGTTACCTACGACTAACTCTTCTGGGCATCAGGCGTGATTTTTTGTATGTAGTTTAAATAAAATGGAACTACATAGTAGTACAGAGCGAACAATTTTCTTAAACAACAAAGAAAATATATAGGAAAAACTCATTTACATGGCTTTATCGTTAAATCACAGCTTCGATATTTGATTAGAAAATATTGGAATGCAAATACATAGACCCTTTTTCAATTTACCTTCGCAAAGTACAGCTTTTTGTGTGCCTATATAAGTGTATAAAGCTGTTGTTTTTAGGGACGTCCCTAATAACAGCGGGTTCGACGTTTACATAATAAATTATGTACGTAGGTAAATAAGCACAGGTTTGTTACGGTAGGGAAGTTAGGGATATGTAAGGGAGCTAGTGTAATGGGTAGGCTATTGTAGTTTGTACTTAAGTATGTAACATTATGCATTATTACAATGTTGTGTAATAGTGATATACCTACCGTTATGTAATAGTGATATAGTGAGAAACCGTCTGACCTTTGCACCGCATAAAACTTTTCAACTAATTTTAAAAGGGGATCTTAAATCGTGGCCGGGAATTAAATTTAATAACGTTCCCGTGAAAAGAAAGCAGTCCGTGTGCTACCTTGGACTGGTCTTAGAGTGGAATTTTTCATTCGTAGATCACATAAAAAAAGTCGGTGAAAAAGCTAAAAAGAACTTTTATTCCTTAACGAGGATATCCAAATCTACGATTGTCATTTTTAACTTTAAAGACCATCCACGTGGCTTCTTACTTGGGTTGTATGTGCTACGGGGCATCTGTTTGGGCCGATAGGGCCACCATAGGAGCGGTGCGACGCAAATTGCTTCAAAGCCAGCGTTTAGCGTTGATATTCTTATGCAAAGCGTATAGGACAGTTAGTACCGAATCTCTTCCGGTGCTTGCGGGTGTACTTCCAGTCGATCTTGAGGTGCAGCGGCGGGCTTAAATGTACTATAACGCGCGTGAGACCACGGACGCAGACTTTTTAACCATACGTGATCGTGCTAAGATTTCTAGATTATTCAAACCTCAGACCGACATCTGGGAGGAACTTTCATCTGAATGGCAATGTAGGTGGGACAATTTCATCAAGGGCAGACACCTCCACCAGTTCTTTCCATCCGTTCGTGAGCGGCTAGACAGGACATGGCTGGAGGTTGATCATTGTATTGCCCAATTTCTCACGGGCCATGGCAACTTTAAGAGTAAATTATTTTCCTTCAAGCTTGTTGACTCGCCTTTTTGTCAATGTTCAACATCTGACTGCGAATGTGAACAATCTGCTCATCACATTTTGTGGGAGTGTAGTCTTTGGCAAAATGAACGTAATATTATGTTGGATAGTGTACAGGTTACATTCGGAGTTATTTACTATACGGACCTTGTAGAAACTTGAGCAAATTTCCGTGCGTTCAAGCGTTTTTGCCATACCTATTATTGGAATCAAATATAACAGATCTCTACTTAGGACCCATTAATGTTAATATTTATCCGTGGTGCTAGGCAACTGGGCCTATCCCAGTTGTAAACGTCCCTTTGTGCCTATTGGCCTTGTTTCCTTCTGTCTCCTGCTGATATGGAGGGAAGTGGAAATTACAGTTCTTTCCTACTCCTCCGCTATACTTTCTGATTAATTTCGTTGCGGGATCCAAGACAGTTAAATTCATTCTCTGGGACTTCGTCGAGTTTCATTGTCTCGGCGCTTTTCTGGTGGTCGCCACTGTTGATTCTGGCTTTCAGGAGTTACAGTGGTTTGGGCGTGTGCGGCGGGCTTGTCCCATAAAAAAAAAAAAAATAGTGATACATTGTTAGGGCCGACAATAGGAATTACGACAATATCAAAAAAATGCAAATCTATTTGGTCCGTCAGTTAGAGAGATTTTTTTTTTGGTTAATTTACATTGACAAAGGAAAAACGCATCCAAACTCGGGAGTGGGGGGCTAATGACGTCAATACTCTCTAAAAATACTGGCGTGACGTATTGCGAATTTTAAAAGTGTCGTATCTTCGTCAATATTGGTTTACGTAACAAAAGAAAAAATACGGGTCATATATTTTGTGATAATGTAACTGACGGACTAATTCATGTTGAGATGGTAAATTATGTGATAACAATGTAGCAAGATGTGCACGTTAAAAGTGTCCATAATAAAAACAAAATAATTCATTCAAATAAACCATAGCAACTAAGAGATGACCAGTCACAACTGACAGCGCCTTTTGAGCTGGTAACAAAAAGTAAAGTTATATTTTTGTCTCAATTTTATGCGAACGAAGCGGACAACAGCTAGTTTCAAATAAACTATTTCTGTGCTCATACCATTCGGCAATCACTAAAACGCTAACTGATAAATTCAGAAAATCGTCTCTATTCGCTTTCAATCGTATATTCGCGTCCGGTAAAGCCGGGGGAACACATAACCGTAAATTCGATACACAACGATAACTCAGAAACCTCGGCCATTATCTATTTCGCAGTAATTTTTATTTTTCGGACGTCGGATGTTGTGTCCGCGGCCGTATTTTGCCCGAAAATGTCGTCAGAAAAGTAATATGTATTGAAAATAACGTTAACGTAATTATTATTTTTTGACGGGCTCAGATTTGGGTCGAGTGGGTGTAATTTTGTAAGTATTTAGACTGTGAAATTGTGTTTTAAATAAGCCCGAATAGGTAAATCATTCATTTTACATGAATTGGTAGTACCTATGTACCTAGGTAGGTTCGGCTACGGCAAAGGCCATTTTTACTTTATGCCTATAAATAAAAAAAGGCCTTTGCCGTAGCCGACTTGTAAATCTATAAATAAACTCCGAACCCAAGGCGGCCCTAGAAAAGACAATATCTTCAGATGGAGTTCATGGACAACTCAGATCTCGAGTGTTACATGCGGCATGTCTCCACAGAGAATGGCTCACAAACCATCATGCGCCGCATGCCCTGACATCTGCACACTTGACAATCTTATGACTGCATCAGCGAGAGAATTTTGGGCCAAATAATATTTAATGATAATTTGCCGTCAACATTTGAAGAAGGGTTGGCAATGTTGTTCAACAAATACCTACACCCGAGTCGAATAAATACGAACAAGTATTTAACATGATACTAACACCCCTAAATGTTATTCTATATTGAATCACACTTGTACAAAGAGCAAACTTTTAAGACTTCAGAACCAAATGCCTACGTATTTTCGGCAACCCAATTTCGTTTCATGAAATTACATAACTGTAATGTACCGGAAAAATGTCTACCTATACAATTCATACGCGGCTACATGTACCAGGCAAACAGAATAATCAACGGACCAATTTCAATACGTACATATAAAGCCATTTCAAGCTAGCTACGTGTCGTTTCCCACAATGCAGTTACGTGCGAACGTCAATTGGTCGCCGGGGGCATCCCCGGGTATAGCGGTCATTTCATACAAACATCTACATGCATGGCAACTCTCTATGGATACTGGGAGCTTGCGTGCTAGGAATGGAAAAAGATTTTTCTTAGAATATTTCGTGTTGTTTGATTTTTTTGTGAAATGATCTATGATGAAAATGTGTGGTCATGTGGTGTGAATCCTACTAATATAATAAATGCGAAAGTTTGAAGAGGATCCATGGATATTTGTTACTCTTTTACGTAAAAATTACTGACGAGATTTGGATGAAATTAACAACACAGAATTTCAACGAAATGATTACGATTCCATTGGACAATACCTACCGAACTCCGTGCGGGCGACGCCTTAGCTAGTAGAAGCATAAGCTAGTAGAAAATATAATATTAAACAAATTGACTCCTCATCTAAATAAATTATTCTTGCAATTTCACTAACGTCATTCATTGAGAGTTGTATGAAATGGTTGTAACACGGTCAATTGTAGCGTGTCAAAATGTTCAACAATGGACGGTATTTCAAAAAAACATTTTTCATCCCCCATCTCGTTTTTGCTCTTCGATATATGAGTGCAAAAGCCGTTTTTATCGTCTAGTGTGCACTAAGTATGTGAATTCAAAAAATAATTAAACCTACCTATTTACTTCTACCTCCATAGTGCCGAAATTATCATACAATTTTATTTTCCCTTTTCTTGTTCAAACTTGTCAGGAAGTAAATATGCGAATTTACCAAAAAATCAACCATTTCAGTAGTGCACACTGCATATTTTTTGCTACCAAAAAACTAAACGTTTTACTCACAAAACCAAACAATAGGTGAACGAAAAATCCGCACTAAAATATATTGTTTTTGTGTATGTATGACGTTCGGCGATTTAAAATCATGAGTACACAAATATTTCTGGAATACAAAAAAAAACAGAATAAACACCAGCATTGCGGATATCAGACCAATAAAATACAAAGCTCTCTGTATGATACAGTATACTCGTAGTATGAGCGAGCAATATTTTCATATCGATATTTTTTGTAGGAAGCTAAATAATAAGCAGCTCGGGTCGATCTTTAGATTAACCCGTGCTTACCTAGGTACCTTTACATACAGAGTTTCCTCCGTGTCTCGGAAAGCAAATTACGCTGTTACTCCCGGGTGTCATTATAGATCTTTGACAGTCGTTACAGGTAGTCAGTGACTCAAAAAGTCTAACAACCAGTCTTACCAAGGGGTATCGTATTACACAGTACTAACTGGGTTGTGGAGGTCAGATAGGCAGTCACTCCATGCAACATACTGGTATTCTGCTGCATTCGGTTAGACTGGAAGCCGACCTCAACATAGTTGGGAAAAGGCTAGGCAGGTGATAATTTGACATTGTATTACAATTAATTTGCGCAACAAACTGTAAAAACTAAATTCACCAACGGCTGAAACTAGCAATACCTAATATTGGTCTAGCTCACTAATCCAGCTAATTCAAATCCATTCGACAGAGCTGTAATGAGTTGGTATGAAGCGGTTTACCATAATACTCTCGAATCTACTTCACAATCACATTTAATGCCTATTTCAAACCCTATTGAGGCTTTTCAAACCAATATTTCATCAGTCTGAACTAAAATATGAACTCATTTTTAGGTCAATGCGAGTTAATCTTTAGTAAACGCTTACATAATTTATTTTTCCTTTATGTGTAGTTCGTGTCCCTTACCGTTGTTTGGGGTCAAATATAAGGTGACTGGGTCAGTGGATAAACATCTTTAATCCGCACTATTTTTAACCAGCGACCCGAAGAGGGTTGACATACGTCAAAAGCTTTTGTTTTTGTGGATTGTCTGTGATTTTTTCCGTACCAACTTTACGCAACGAAAATGTGGACTGTGTTGGATGAACATGGAGGAGGCTTTTGTTCAACTGTGCTGAACGAAATACTGTAAGTCTGGAATTGTCTGACGCCTGACCATTATAATCTGGATCTAGTCAGAGTTCGAGTAAATCAGTCTCTTCAGGCACAAGCGTACTCCACGATATGCCTCGCATCATCGCTTCACATCAGGCGAGTTAATTGCAGCTAAACGCTATTATAGCTATCTATATCCATACTAACATTATAAAGAGAAAATATTTGTGTGTTTGTACTTTTGTATGTAACGAATCAACTTAAAAACTACTAGCCCGATTTACTCGCTGATAATGTTTACATTACTCGCTGATAATGTTTACATTATCAGCGAGTAACATAGTCTATATTTTATCCCCGTACTTATACAGGAACGGGAACTATGCGGGTGAAGCTGTCACGACCTCTATCTATACTAATATTATAAAGCAGAAGAGTTTGTTTGTTTGTTTGGTTGAACGCGCTAATCTCAGGAACTTTTACCATTACCAACCATTTATCGAGGAAGGCTTTAGGCTATATACCATCACGCTACGATTATTAGGAGCGGAGCAGGAATGAAAAATGTTGCAAAAACGGGTTTTATTTTCCTTTCGTTTTTCTCTCTTATGTGACGCAGACGAAGTTGCGTGGGTCAGCTAGTATTAGTATAAAACAACTGGCTTGCTGTTGACAAATTAAGTTCTAGCATATGTAGCTACAGTTTAATATCGACTGTTCCAGAAAAGCTGTCACATAGTAATATGTGACAGAAGCGACTTTATACAAACTCGAACTTTTTCAATAACTTGATATATCTACAGGAATATGTACCAGTTTGATTAGGTTCACTCTTTCGACAACATATGACGAACGTATGATCGAACGGAGTACCGTAAAACTTTTAAGTGGAGATTCAGAACACATTTCAACTTCGAGTATCTTACACCTGAAAATATTTCTCACAAATCTTTCAGTAACGATACGAGGGTTTCATAAAGTGAAACTTTTGAACTTCTCAGAGTTTCAAAGTCTAAAACATCTCGAATTTAACCCTAGATCACTAACCTTCGTCAAAACGATGTCGCGGACTCGAAAAAAGTGGTATAAATTTTGAGTGCGTCGTCGTACGCATTTCAGATTCCGAATAATCTCTGTTGACCCGCAGGTCGCGCAGTGCACGCGTTTGATTTTTGTGTAGGGGCCCTGTGTACGCCGTTTCAGCCACCATGAGTCGTCGAATCGACGAAGGTTAGTATTAACGTTATTCTTGCAGATTTATTTTCGATTATTTTTTGGTGTTATGATTATTTCGGAGTTTTGTAAACTTTGTATTTAAATTGCCTACATTAAAATAAGAACCTACATTATTTTTATTTGAATATATTTTTATTTTAGATGCGATTCATAAACATATCATTAGATGATAGTGACGAAGAAAACTGCTCTGAAAGTGAGAAAGAAGACCACTTTGAGGCTAATCCGGCTTATGAAGTAGATGGTGAGGAAGAGATTTTTCTGTGACACAATAACCACCTTCAACTAAATACATCCGAGCAAGTAGATCTTCATCAATGGAAGACCCGTTACCTAGTACTTCAGGTCAGCCACACGAATTAATTATTACACCAAAGAGTAATATTTTTCGCAATAAGACAAACACAAATGGTCATCAGTGAAAGTTCCAAGTTCACGAAGCTCAAACATCGAAAACTTTGCATCAAAAATTGCTAAATAGATTACAAATTCCGACACTTCAAACGGGGCTGCGGGACTCACATGGGATAACAGCAATTTTGAATATGCCAGAAACCAGTAGTTCTGCTTCTACACATGACACTGATCAAAGAAAAGATGCAGTTAGTCTTCCTATCGCCAAATAAGAATAAAATGTGCGATTTGCCCCTCCGCAAGGTGAAGAATGACAAAGAGTTATTGTACTAAGTGCAACAAATCCTTGTGTGGCAAACACAAACTTGACATTTGTCACAAATGTATTAATTGATAGTTTTTTTCTAAAATGGTTATTTATTTTGTTGATTTTATTACTTAATTTTAAAATGTTAACATTTTTTTAAGTGTTTGTTTTTCTAGTTAATAAGATTTAAGCATTTACCAAAAACGAAAATGTTTAAATGAGTGAAAACTCTGATCTCAATTAAAAGAATGTAAAGCAATTAAAATATGATATTAGAATAAAAAACTTGTAAACAAATGATTATTGTAATAAATAAGTAAAACACATATAAATATTTTATTCCATAAACCCTTAGAAGCCTCCCTTTTATACGGCGTAGCCGAAACGACGAAGGTTAGTAACAAGCGTTGTAAAATAAGGTTAGTGATCTAGGGTTAAACTAACATTGATACCTAATAAACAAATATTTATTTAAAAACATTGCAAGTTAAATAAAAGCTTGTAAAAAGTAGTAGCTACTTAGATGGAACTAGAAAGTTCTTCGATTGGCCACTAGTATCCACTTTATAGAAACTACCTTCTCTACTCCGTCTTAGCAAGAAGTCTTTCAGAAATGTACACTACCTCGCCCGCCTGGTCCCCTGGTATTCAATACACGATGCACTCAAACTCGATGGCTGAATAGAAACCTCTAATTCTCCACAAAATGGAAAAAGGCAATATTGCAAATATTTTTGATACTCAAAAATGGCAGCAGAAAAGGTACTTATCTTAAAAACCTTTAGGTTATTTTCTTTCAATATATTTTGAGGAATATTATATGATACTTTAAAGTAATGATTGACTAGATCGGTATTCATACTTTATCCATATTAAGATATGAATATTACGGACGATGAACTTATTAAGTATGAAAAGACAGCAAAATCTTAAAGTAATTATAAAAGTTTCCATGACCGGCATTTTTTTGCAATAGAACCAAAAATATAAAAACCCTTACAGGCATAATGTCCACATAATTTTCAACCTACTTGGTATTTATTTAACATCAAATTGGCTCAGTATCAATAAATTAAACTCTTGTAGAAAGTAATGTATGCCTGAACGCCTACCAGGATAACATAACATGGCAACAGTACATTGTAGTAATAAAATTTATCTTTGTCATAAATCGTGCAGACTCCACGGTGTGCGAAATGGAATACTCGCAGCAAGACGTAAATAAATAAAAACAATTTGTGGGCTGAGGTGATGGATGGTCTTTACTCCTTTTGAGGCAAAGTCATTGAAGTTTCGACTTAGATAAATATCTTTCGGCCTTTTCACTTGTAAATTCTATTAGGTCTTACGAAGTATGTGCTATTTTAGATGCTTTCAAAGTAATCCGTGTATTGTGTTTTCATTGTCTCTTTCCATTTTGCATTGAGTATTTATTTAACTCAGGCACCTCTTTCAATTTGCGAAACGTGAAACAAATTAATCGTTATTGTGTTTATGCAACAATATAGCTATTTCTAGAAACAGTTCCCATTTAAAAATCGTTTATTTCCAGCGATTCTCTCTCGAGTCCCATCGAAACCATAACCGAATATTCGGCTGCTCTTTTTATTTAATTTAAACTGAAAGATATGAAGATAGTTAAACTGTCGGTCACTTTTTGGCTGAAGCCTCGCTTCATAGCCAAACTTGGCCAAAACCGAAACTTCGGTTGGGTAATTTCGTTTTTTGTTCATACCACGTTTGTCACAATAAATCGTTTCGTTTCATTTTTATTCAAAACAGTTTAGCCATCATAAAAATTATAAATTAAACACGGAATGGCTCTTAAACGACCATAATTGAAACTTTTGCCAAGCTATAATGTTAAAAATAACACTCTTGTTTGTACGAACTTCCGACAAAACGTTTATTTACTGCCTATTAAAAAGTTCCCCACTAATAAAATTGATGGGCCGTCACCTTTATAAATTATTCAAAAGCAATATGCGTTAGGTTGGCACAACCGGTAGCCACTGCAATTTCGGTTGGCCCTCCCGCAACTTGACACGATAAGATTTTATTTTCCTTTCTCGATCAAGTCGGCAATAATCTCATCGTAATGGCGATTCCCGCCGTTCCTAATGTCATAACAAACTGAGAGGCCAGTGTTTACTATTTCCCTATTATAGAAAAGCAATTTACGCGGGTTTATGGTAATATTTTTCTCGATTATGCTAAAAAGACCGCAACTTTTTTCAGTCGTAACGTAGTCCCTACTTTTGCGACGGTCTCTCAATTTGTATTCAAGAGGACCGTCAAAGCAGTTAGTAATTTGTGAATAAAATATTGGTGAAGTGTGTCCATGGTCTGTAAATGTTTCTTTAATCCATAATCTTAACATAACATTACTTTGAAATATGTTTTTCATACTTTGAGGTTTACCAAAACCTAATTGCACTTTTCGTGGAAGTTCGAAATTTGAATTATGCAAAAAGGAAACAAACTCATTCGAAAAACATGCGACCTCTTTTCGTGTTTTAAAAAACTAGCCAGTGCCAAATATTGTCTTTTATTTACGTTGTAACATTTTATTTTTCAACGTAAATATAGTTGCAGTTTCATCTAGATTCTAGGTAATATTTACTGTGATACGAGTTTATTTGCAGAACATGTTTTATTAGCTAACCTAACCGTTTCAAATACTCGTGTTTGCTGGAACCACCTGTTTTGCGCTCTCAATATATTATTTAAAGCTTCACTGAAATTACATTTTATGTTCTTGAGTTTGCTTTGATGTACGATTATGAGGGCGAATTAAAAGTTAAAACTGTTTATTTTTCGCTGTTGTAATAACCGTTACACGACGTATGAACTAGAACGTAGTAGAAATACTTTAGGCAATAGGGTAGCACGTGGCGTTCTGTATTTTCTGTGTACATCAAAGAAGAAAAGAGAGTTTATCTTTGAATGTAATACTTACCATCATTTACTTCTCAAAAACTTACTAAAAGCACCCACATAGAATTACCCTTTCATTTTTACTCCACACCAACTATGAATAAAGTAAGTGTAGGCATTCAAATGTATCCATTTGTCGCCGCGACACGGCACGGCAACGGCAACACGGCAATGCGACACGACGGATGACGTCACTTCCCAACACCCCCTCACCCCTACAGCGCCCCCTAGCGGCGGTAATGAGCCTCCCGGCCACCTGCCCGGCCGCTTTGACCACACACTTGAAATTATATTCCCACATTGTATGAAATATATTTCGTTTAAGTTTGTGAAAGTTATTTAATTTTTTGGGGTATTTTTTGGAACTGGAAATGCTCGTTTCTGATAATTACTTCCAAACAATATTGATGCAAAACGCACGGCTTTCTCGTAAGGCTGCGATCCTTACATGCCTTTTCCGGGAATCAAACGTAGGTTTTATTATTTAACCAACTTCCAAAAGGAGATCTCTAAAAAAAAACATACAAACGTAAGTCACCGACACTAGAGTTATTATTTTGAAGTACTTAGGTTTAATTTTTGAGTTTTCATTTGAATTTTTTCATTAGCAAACGAATTTTTGTAATTTAATCAGCAAAAGACTATTTTTTGTTGGTTTTGTAAACACATGCGTACATTCAAAATGCGGCTTCACAACCAACAGCTGACCAACCAAAACACTATTTGATTTATTTATTTTTACCACAACCCTCCTTTGAACGCATTCAAAAACTTCTCAACAACAAAACCAACAAAGAAACAGGTGTGAACACTTTCATGTAGTTTGTATACACGACATCCGCAGCATGCTCATGAATGAATCAAGACTTGACGTAAACTTGGCCCGGTGACGAACCGGGACGAACTGGGACGAACCGAGAGGCGGGACACGGCAGATTGTAACACGAGTAGTGAACTGTTATCAATTGATGCTGGTGTTTGTAGAAGGGTGTTAAAGAATCGAAATTGAGGTGATTCTGTGATTTATTTGGAAGGGAGGTTATTCTTGTTTGTACGCTGTAACGTCAACTAAGAATGTTGTGGTGATTATCCCAGCCGCGGTAGAAAATTGCATTTAATGACCTGGTGACGTGCCGCTACCCATTCCCTTTCGCTCAGGACCATGGATTGAACTAGGGCTGAACGCGAGAGGTCGTGTGCTCCACCGTGTTCTCCGGGCGATGTTTGCAACGGTATAATGTTACACCCTAAAAAAAAGTTGTGAAAAAGTTTGAAGTTTGACCTCCAATGTCTCCGTAAGTAGGAGGTTCCCAGTTAGGTTAGTTAGCAATGACAAGGGGGGGGGGTGTTGCTTTTCGGCTTCGTTAATGGTCAATTTACACCCTTCACAACAGACTTTAGATACTAATATTATAAAGCAGAAAACTTTGTTTGTTTGATAAACATAAAGTTAATTTTATTTGTTAAAACATTAGCAAATTAAGAACGCAGGTTAGGTTTGGTTTTTTATTTTTTAAACTAAATTACTGAATGCATCATCCAAATACATAATAGTCAGTTATAAACATTTATCAGTTAGTATTATTAGTAAAAATAAGAGAAAAAAAGAAAGCAAATAAAAAAATTGTTAAGTCAATCAAATAAGTTAATCATAAAATGTAATAAAAATTAAACAACAATAAAAGACAAACATAAACAATGTCAAAATTCAATAAAAATAATCTATACTTACTGATATTATAAAGCAGAAGAGTTTGTTTGTTTGTTTGGTTGAACGCGCTAATCTCAGGAACTACCGGCTCGAATTGAAAAAATATTTTTGTGTTGGCTAGTCCATTTATCGAGGAAGGCTTTAGGCTATACAGGGTGTATTTCACCTCATCACAAAGCCGTTAACCAAGCATTTTGTATATCAAACTAAGTAAATTTACGCAAAAAATATTGCTGGGAAACAACTTTTTTTTTGAGGTTATAAATTATGTTTTGTGGTAGAACTCAATGTAACGCACTTAAAACATTGTGCTGTTGGATGGATTGAATAGTACGGGGGTCGTGGAGGTGTCAAAAGTCAAAAACTTACAATAAAATCTTGTATTTTAAAAAAACCATGTCAAAAAGTTGTAACTTTGACGCCCCATATCTCCGTAATTAGAAGATTCCCAGGTATGGTGTAGAACAAAAAAATGATTGCAATGACAAGGAGAACAAGTGCCGTTCGTAAAGAGGTGTTTTACACCCTATATAACAACACGCTATGATTACTAGGAGCGGAGCAGGAATGAAAAATGTTGCAAAAACGGGGATTTTTTTTCCTTTAGTTTTTCTCTCTTATGTGACGTAGACGAAGCTGCGTGGGTCAGCTAGTTAATTAATAATATTTTGTTTGGTTGAACGCACTAATCTCAGGAACTACTGATTCAAATTAAAAAATATGTTTGTGTTGGATAGTCCATATATCGAGGAAGGCTTTAGGCTATATAACATCATGCTACGACCATTAGAAGCGGAGCAGGAATGAAAAATGTTGCAAAAAAGTTTTTTTTTTTTTCGTTACTCTCTCTTATGTGACGCAGACGAAGTAGCGTGGGTCAGGTAGTATGAAAATATAATAGCGGCTGTGATATATCATTATCAACGGAAAATACAAGAATCGTAGCAAAACAATAGAACCAACGCGTCCCTAACCACGTAATCATTATAACACCAAATCCGAACAAAACCACTTAAAATAAGAATCTTTAAAAATCCCCATAATAGTACGAAAAACCGGAATCCCAGAAATCCCAAATCTCTCCAAATGTCTACATGATAATCAAAAAACTTGAACGGCGGGAAAGGTCGTGGAATCCCGGACAATATAGATTTGTGGAAGGGACGACCGCCGCCGTTGACGGTCCCCTGCTGATTGATGCGACGACAGATTATCCCTTCAGTGTTGCCCGGTAATCATTTAAAGGGTCCACATTGCCACAGTGACAGTGGGTAATGATTTAATATGAAGGTTGCTTAAAATTGTGGGAATCGGGGCCTGTGTTTAAATTAAGGACTGGGTTGCCATGTTAAACATTATCGTTCTCTGTCATTAACTACGTAGATTGAATTGGTTGGTACTCTTTGTTTAAACTACAAAATATATTGATGGTCTCGCACACTATTCGTGGACATAATCACTCGTCCCATGAGAAAAAAATCATTCCATATAAGTCAATTTAATAGGGATGACGACTGACAAAAAAAATATAATTCTGTTTAGTCCGTCTGTTATTATTTATTATTATTATAATTATAAGCAGTGATAGGAATAGGTAGTGCCTATTTGCCTAAACTTCGAAGAAGAACAGAGACAAGAAACGGAGACTTCCTTAGGATTAATTTTTTTCCGATACATCTGTCCCGGAATTTCGATACAACACTTAAATACATTTAAAAAAATGTGTTATTTGGATTAAGTAATTCTTTTTTTTTTAATTGATATAAACTAGTGCTTGACTGCGATCCTACCTGATGGTAAGCAGTGATTTATCTAAAGTTTGCGATTAGACATAATTTATTACCCTGCAGTAGGACAATGTAGGCTTATAAATTATAAGCCTACATTGTCCTACTGCAGGGTAAAGGCCTCAGATAGATTATCGAAAAATATTGGATCTGTTTTTTTTTGTTTTATGAAATTAATAAAAATTGACGAAGATAAACGCGTCAAAGATCATGAGTGGACCGGGCTTGTGACGTCACTTTAAAAAAAATCATATTATTTTTTTTTCTTTTTTTTTATCTTCTACCATATAACAACCTATTAGTCAACTTCACTAGCTACTGTGCTTCTTAAAAGGTTTACTTCTGTACGGGAGAGAACTTGTATGACATATTATATAATAATAATTATCACCACCTGTCGAATCACCCGAAAGTTTCTGACTTCATTTACAATATCATACAATTTCTCCATTTTAATTTCACCTTACATCCTTGATCCCGACCCGCATGTAAGGTTTCTTAGGCTCTCTTAAATGAGAAGAAACATAAAGAACAACCAAATAATAATAACTTTATTAGCATAAATATAGGTTACATACAAATGTGAGACCCTGTGAGCCAGCTTACAATGGGGCATAATTTATGCCGCAAATGGTGAAAAAAATATATTACTTAAAATTAAATCCAATAGTTATCATTAAACACTTGTTAGGGGGATATTTTATTATCGAGTACCGAAAACTCGTACATCACTCGTACTCATACTTCAAAATTTAATAATTATAATACAGACACTGACACATTCACTCCCAATATAAGATAAAAACAAGATTGAATTTCTTTTAATATGTTTTCTAATGTATCAAGAAAGGAGAAATAATACATTCGCATATGTGAATGGCAATACAACGGCTGGGAAATTAAATATCACACGTCTTGTGTTTCTTTGTATAATTTTCTTCTTTATTTATTTGTTTTCCGGTTATCATTACGACATCTCAAGGGTTGTCCTATTAAGAAATTATAATAGACATATAATAGACATTTTCAAGATCACTAAAGTCAAGAACGTCATTAAATGATTCATAAAATAGTTCTTAATTGATTTAGATTTACATAAGATAAAGTGTTAATAATAATATCGCTGGACATTACACACAGCGCCATCTAGTGCCACACTAAGGAAGGCTTGTGTCGTCAACACCAGATAGTTGATATACTACATACTTATACATAGGCTTTTTTGTTTGTAACAACATACTTATTATACATATTAAGTACAAACATCCATGACTCGAAAACATTTGTCATGATCAGGCTCATCACACAAACATTTACTCCTACCGGGATTCGAACCCAGGACCATAAGAACGTAAGGCAGCCTCACTACCGCTACGCCATTCGAGTCGTCAAGTCACTTGCAAATTTCACAAAAAACGTAATAATAATCTATTAATATAATTAATAGAAGCAGAACTACACAATGTTGAATTCAAACGCCTAATACTAGAACAAAACCGCCGTATTTTCTCCCAAAAATACCTCAAGAAGACAATGGAAAGCTTATTTTGTGAGGAAAATGAGAAATGCCTCTTTATTATATGAGATTGCGGGCTCTCAGACCTTTTTCTGACATAATTTAATCCAAATGCCTCGGTGAAGGGCAGAATGCACCACCATAAATAGTTAGGAGGTTACGCGATACTAGCTGAAAAAGCCATTAAAGTGAGCAAGTTAATGTATTGAAAAATGTATGGAATAGTTTTCTTGGAGGGTTATTAAAAATTGCTCAGAAGAAATTGTGTTAAGTACTCGATTTATGTAAGCGTTGAGTGTTCTGTCGCTTTATTGAATGTCAACGGTGCGGTGTCCATTTTTGTTTTGTAAAAAATGTGACAAAAGGGTCTCTAGTTATACCATCATCTTTCTCCTGCATCTATACTTATACTAACATTATAAAACTAAAGAGTTTATTTGATTGTTTGGTTGAACGCGATTATCTCGGGAACTACTAGTGGAAATTTAAAAAAATGTGTTGGATAGTCCATATATCGAGAAAGACTATATATAACTACGCTACGACCAATAGAAACGGAGAATAAACGAAAAATGTTGCAAAAACGACGGGAAAACTTATTTCTTTTGTGTGCTTTTTCTCTCTGAGTGACGCAGACGAAGTTGTGTAAGTTAACTAGTCCCAATATATTTGTCCCAATATGGTCGAAACAACATGTCTTCTTCCAAACTTCTATATACTGGCCATTTCATCAGACGAATCTTTTCTTGCCATGTAAGAAACATACGAGTATCAATGGCCGCAGTCATCTCAATTGTTTGTGTATATTGACATTGTAGGAGACTGAACAAAAAAAAAAATCATAAATCTTTATTATATCCATATCAAGAATTTCTGGCAATGACTCTTATATATTTATATGTATATGCACCATTTTTATTAGAGAAGTGTGTCTAAGGTAGCTTGTAATAGATCACCCGGCTTTTCAACTAAATTAGGAAATGTTATTTGAAATTTGTTAAAAATATTCTAAGTTTGATTGCAAGTATCGTTATAATGTAGTTGATTTCATATATCAGATTTACGGCTATTAGACTAGTAAACTTGATTAATTACTATGTTCTACAGGGTCCCATTAAAAAAGATGGATGAATTTTTACACAGCGTAGCGTACGTCTAACCAAAGATGATCCAAGCAAAAAAAAAACCCAAACGTACTGAACGCTGTGTTAAAATTTGTCCATCTACTTTAATGGGACCTTATATAATTATTATTCAGATATATAAAAAGTAAAAGAGGGATATTTTTCAGTTTTCTCTACTAGGTTAACGGGTATTTACATAAATGTGACGTAATTAGCTTTACAGTTTCATATCCAATTAACAAGTTACGTAGTCGTGAAAAATTAAATTGCCAATTTATTTTTCACACGTTTTAGCAACGAGAGCAACCACCTTTACATATAAGCTACTACTTTAGTCGATTTTTGGAACTTAATTAGTAAAATTCCGCAAAACCGATGTTTTGGGACTTTAACATAACTGTCAAAATGTGGGTGGACTATTGGTTCACTGTTGCCTAAACCTTCGTAGGCGTCATGTTATAAACATAATGTATATGGCCTGTAGCACCTATGAAAAACATAGCTTTCGACATTTTGACACTTTTTTTGACACGCGATTGAACCTCAAATGTCACTTGGTTTACGGGATATCTTCCGTAATTGCCCACCCGCATTTTCCAGTTAACCCGCTATCATGGCGCTTGCAACAGCGTCTAAATATCGGGAGGTCAAAATAAACAATAATCAAGCAAGAAACCCCGTAAGTGACATTTTAAGTTCAGTTAGGATACTTAGCTTAAAACAAAATTATCAGAATTGAATTATTAGTTCTCTACATACAGACTGACAAATAAATTGTATGTCCATAGATGATTAGCTTAGATATATAGGTACGCTTGTTTTTAGTTAAGTTACAGCGATACATTTTATGCATTAAAATTGTGAGCTTGAATTATCTTGTCCTTGGATAAGTCCTTTGTTTAACGAGTCACACACTATAAGCACCGACTCGCAAAGCTCTGAACAGACATAAATCATCAGAACAACAAGTGCCAAGCGAAATATATCAAACACACACGTATCTATATGTTCACAGGTGCTATAATCGTAAAGCAGGGGGATTTCAATGCGAACAGTTAAATTATTAATTGATGAAAACGCAAGCCGTGTAACAGTTCAAGTTGAACCGCGTTCATTACGTGTATCAAGTATTTATGCCTTTATGTTCTGTACCGCGCCGAAGAAAATTACTTTACATACGTAGTTTGGTTCGGTTAGGTTACGAGAGTCGTGAGGAGTTGTGTTATTGAGTAAAAGTGGCTGTGTAGCTACAAAACATGTACTATTTGCTTCGAGAACGGAAATTAGCTTATGGGAATATACTACAGGGACCCAAGTTTCATCGAAATCAGTTTAACCGTATGTGCCAAAAGGTAGACACACGTTTGTCTATCTTTCGCAATCATGTTTATTGTCAGTTGGCTACGTGCGATCGGAAAAAAAGACACAGACAACGGTGATTTTCATCGCATAGAAAAAGTTTTTGTCAGAACAGTTTTAGTACCTATTTAATTTCACCTTCCGTATTTTTTAGGCTTATGATAATCTTTCCCTAGGCGTGAGATAAAGGAGTTTCCTTGCCCTCTCTGTTTGTTTCCGTGCCCTACATTTCGGCAATGACGCATTCAATCCTATGTTTGTAGTAGGGAGCGAACTTGTTGACCTTTACAGGACGCAATTCCGAAACCCTGATTGCTACTGAGAATTTTGATTGTTTGACTTATAGAAATCTTGATTAATTTTGCAAGATCTTACTTCTTACTGTGAATTTGTTAATTGAACTTTGGTGTCGAGCATATCTGGGTTTAGAAC
This sequence comes from Xestia c-nigrum, assembly GCA_916618015.1. Taxonomy (NCBI): domain Eukaryota; kingdom Metazoa; phylum Arthropoda; class Insecta; order Lepidoptera; family Noctuidae; genus Xestia; species Xestia c-nigrum. Next base: position 7,568,953 of record OU745259.1, on the reverse strand, counting down.
GTCCCCAATTTGGATTGAACTCGGATTTCGAATTCAGTAACGGATCCGATTCGAACTTGTACTTCTCTCGTCATCATTATCATCTGCCTAGCCTTTTCCCAACTATAATGGGGTCGGCTTCCTGTCTAACCTGATATAGCTGAATACCAGTATTTTACATGGAGCGACTGCCTATTTGATCTCCAAAACCCAGTTATTACTGGGTAATACGATACCACTTAGTAAGACCGGTTGTTAGACTTTTTGGGCCACTGACCACCTGTAACAACGGTCAAAGATTTACAAATGTCACCCGGGACCAACAGCATAACCTGCTTTCGAGGCAGGGAGGATACTCGGTATGTAAAAGTGGCCACCCATCCACAGACCCACCATACCTGGGAACCTTCTAGTTACGGAGATATTGGGGGTCGAAGTTGCAACTTTTTGACAATTGTTTTTTTTAATACAACTTTTTATTGTAAGATTTTTTATTTAAACATATCCACGACCCCTTACTATTCAAACCAACCACAAAGTGAACGAAAGTGAAAGTTTTGAGTGCGTTACATTGATTTCTACCACAAAACATGATTTGTCCTCAAAAAATGCAATCGTTTCCCAGCAATCTTTTTTTGTGTAAAGTTACTAAGTTTGATGTTCAGATTGCTTGGTTGACGGCTTTGTGAGGTTGTTTACAACGTATATTGAATTGACATAAGCTTCCGAAAAGTTTGCGTCCATCAGGTTAGAGCTCGCTGAGGTAATACGAAACGTATTATTTTTTTCTTAAAAGCGTTGCCTCACACTAGGATTTTTTCCTGTTTCGTGGATGACATTTAAACTCAAATACACGCAGGGCAGCAGTCAGCGCTCAGCCATAGTGTATTTTATCTATGGCTCAGCCACTGCGCCAACTGTGCCGTCTTGCTTGAAACCAATCGTCCCATGTTTAGACCTTCAGGAGCGAGAAGTAAATGCTATTAATTTTCATGTCACAGAGTATTTTTTAATAAAAGTTAAGAACAATTTCAGGTCACATTATTCTTACAAACTTTTTCTCACAGTGAAAATGTGAAAACTAATGTTCAAAGGTAATTTAATATTGAACTTAATTGTTTGAAATTGTTCGCCAAGCGTCCCAACGACGTGAGTGATATTGAAATTAGAACTTTATGTGAATACTTAACTCGTGACGTACGTTTATGGAAGAACATACAATATTTACTAGGCTTATATCAATATAGCTGCCCTAATTAAAATTATTAAGAAGCTTCAGAATCTTGATTAGACAAGAAAATTCAAATACAACAAACTTAATAACGATTTTATCCAATTATAACCAGTGTCTCAAATATTCTGCTAAATAAACACAACCCACACTTTTGTTGAATTGTAAATGATTATTAAAATTACAAATTCTGTTTTGTTATTCAGTTTCATTTTGGCTAAAAATACAACAAAGGAAATCTTTCTTTAGTTATTATCTTGCCGTTTCTGTGCGCCTGGTACAATGAAATGTTACGCTAAACGAAATGGCGCGGAAAGGTAACATGGCCGTTCAATGCCTTCTATTCATTGGAGAAGCAATCACGGTGGTGGCTTTTGAATTTAGAATCTCCCGAGTGCGTGTGGGCGTCTTGACCTACTTGTTTGAAGCTATGACCTCCTAGTACTTTGCTCTCTTCACTGATGTTATCTTTTTTATTAATGTCAAAGGTCAAGTATGATTTACGAGGTTTTTTAATGATGATGATTTCTACTGCCGTTTGCTTTGACCGTTTGTCAATGTTTATTTTTGTTTTCAAGAGTTCCTAATTTACTGCTGACAATGTCCCTTTGTATTCATGCAGATTGGCTTCTTACTCGAATATTTTACTTTATTTACTATTGTTATACATTTCCCCAGTCAAATATATCAATTATGTCACATACAAAAGCTTCAGAAAATATTACATTACGTCTGCGATAGTTCCCAGTGTATCCATTTCGGATATGGAGAACGGCCCATGGGTCGCTTTTGTTTTATACAGGGTGTATTTCACCTCATCACAAAGCCGTTAACCAAGCATTTTGTATATCAAACTAAGTAACTTTACGCAAAAATTATTGCTGGGAAACAACTTTTTTTTTTGAGGTTATAAATCATGTTTTGTGGTATAACTCAATGTAACGCACTCAAAACATTGTACAGATGGACGGATTGAATAGTAAGGGGGTCGTAGAGATATTTAAAGTAAAAATCATGCGATGAAAAGTGATATTTAAAAAAAAACTTGTCTCAAACTTGCAACTTTGACCCCCAATATCTCCGGAACTAGGAGGTTCCCAGGTATAGTGTAGAACAAAAAAATGATCAGAATGACGAGGAGAACAAGTGCCTTCCGTATTCGTTAAGAGGTATTTTACACCCTTTATATCTTAGCCAAATTAGAAAATAATTCAGTGTGGTTCTATTGTTCAAGGCGTAGGTACGTATCTATCACTGAATGTGGCTTGTCGAAATACAGTTTTATTAACTTATGCCCAGTGCCAAACGTGTGTTGATTGGTTTTGTTTTTATTCTAACCTTGACCCCGGAACACATTACATTTCAATTACTTTCTTAATTTATTTATTTGACGATCATTCATTAATTAAATTTTCTAAGTACTTATCCTTTTATACATATTTTAATGTATGTAATATTTGTTAATGGCATGCAAACTTTTAAGAGTATTTATCAAAAACTAATCTTTACCGAAATAAGTGAAAACCAGCGTCAACATTTACCTACCTCGTAACATTGAATACAAAAATAAATTACTTTTTCACGCGTCTTCGCTTCGCTCTATAGAAAAACCCGCTCTAACCTGTCACAATTCACAACGCATGGCTTTCGATAAGGTAACGCAAATATTACCCTAACATTCGAAAATAATATAAAAAGATTCACATTCCAATTTACGTTTTTCTCCCAACTGTTTGTATTTGTTGAAAAACATTTTCTTTCCTCTTTTCTTCTATTTGAATGTTACATTATATTTGATCATTTCAGAGTAATTGTTTTTAGTCGTCATACATACTAGGAGCGAATAAACTTGAAATACAAATGTACTTTTCTGTATTGTAGATTTTCTTTGTGTAGATTTCATAATGTACTTAACATTTTGACGACCCAAATGGCGCAGCGGTAGTGAGGCAGCCTTACGTTCTTAGGGTCCCGGGTTCCAATCTCGGTAGGAGCAAATGTTTGTGTGATGAGCATGGACATTTGTTTCCGAGTCATGGATGTTTATATGTATAATAAGTATGTATTTACAAACAAAAAAGTATCTACGTAGTATATCAACCATCTGGTGTCCACGACACAAGCCTCGTTGCTTAGTGTGGCGCTAGATGGCGCTGTGTGTAATGTCCAGCGATATTTATATTTATAAGAATTTTCAATAGCATAATCATAGCCTGTAGCATTCCCACTGCTGGGACACAAGGCTCCCTCTATGAGAGGGTTCTCGCTCTTTACTACACAGGCCAATAATATATGTGTTAGAAAGATTCTAGAATTTATAAAATAATATTCAAATAAGTATTAGCCGCTGCCTGCGACCTTTGTCCCCGTGAAATTATTATCAAAAAAAAATATTACTTCCCAATTTGAATCGGTTTTTGTTAACCTAATCCTTTTTTTAAACTTAAAGTAGCTTGAAGTAGTAGTTAGTAGTAGTTAGTTACTCTTTATGATCGAAAGCTATCTGCCAGTAAAAGTCCCGTAAAATCGGTTCAGCCGGTTTAGAGATTACAGACAAACTTAAACAAAAAAATTAACAATTTGTGATTTCATAAAAATACATTTTTGAAATTAATTACACACAGATACTTCAATTTTATTTATTTGTATAGGTATTATGTAATACTAGCTGACCCACGCAACTTCGTCTGCGTCACATAAGAGGGAAAAAGCTACCTACTACTACCTACCTACTACTCCCTACCTACTACTCCCTACCTACTACTACCTACCTTCTACTACCTACCTACTACTACCTACCTACCTACTACTACTTACCTATTACTACTACCTACCTACCTACTACTACATTTTTTTCTCATAAGAACCTTCTCCTGACAATAACAAACACAACGAAAAAAGAATCAGCCAAAACGGGTTTAATTTTATATAATTACTAGCGGACGTCACGCGGTTTCACCCGCGTAATTCCCGTTCCCGTGGGAGTACGGGGATAAAATATATCCTATGTTACTCGTGGATAATGTAGCTTTCGAATGGTGAAAGAATTTTTAAAAACGGTCCAGTAGTTTTTAAGCCTATTCATTACAAACAAACAAACAAAGTTTTCCTCTTTATAATATTATAGTGTAGATATGGATAGATGAAGTGGAAGGAATGGGGGGAGGGCTTTGCCCAGGAGTGGGACAGCTCAGGCTATTAAAAAAAATGTATCAGTTTATTTAATGCAAAATAAACAGTGCTCATTAAAATAAACAAACTTCCACTTACAACGAAATCAAGATTCCCACTCCCAAAGTCCCAATACGCCATCTTTAAACCAAAACAATCTCCAAGGAAATTCAAATACAATGTGGAAATTACAAGAAAACTTTAAGGCAATTAGTAGGTACGGAATTAATTAACGAGGGTCTGTTTCAGTTGCTATGTGTTTGTTGAACAGACGTTGGGGGCTGACTTTCTGAGACAATATGCGACACAACATGCCAAACGATTCGTGAAATTCAAAATGGTTGACTAGTCATGAACGACAGTTTCAAAAATTACAAATCTATTTAGTCCATCAGTTAGAGTATTGGAAAATAATGGACACGTATTTTTTGTTTTTGTAAATCAATGAATTTTGACAAACATAAAACGCAACAGAACTCGGGAGTGGGAGGTGACGTCAGAACTAGCTAGAAATTGTACCTAGGCGTTACGTTTTGGAAATTTTAAAAGCGTTGTATCTTCGTTAAGTTTGATTCAGGTAACAAAAGAAAAAATACGGGTTAACATTTTTTAATAATCTACCTAGCTATGTTTTTTTTTGACACCTTTCTCACAAACATCAACCTCATTGGTAATGGTCGTAAACGCTGAACATGTGGTCCTGGGTACCATTCCCAAGTCGGGGAAAGTGTTATTGGGTTTTTTTCCTAATTTCGTACCTAAATATGTTTTTTTTATACTTATTTGAACTGTATCGTTTAACTATACTTTTGTGTGTTGTCCTGTCTTTTGTGTGCACTAAATAAAGGATTTATCTATCTATCTTTCTATCCATCCATCCCCATCCATCCATCCATCCATCCATCCATCCATCCATACATCCATCTATCCGTCCGTCCGTCCATCCGTCCGTCCGTCCGTCCATCCATCTATCAATCCATCCATCCATCCATCCATCTATCAATCCATCCATCCATCCATCTATCCATCCATCTATCTATCTATCTATCTTTCATCAGGCAGCAGCCACGGATTCAGAATTTACGTCCGTTTGATGGCAATCGCCCATTATTGCATGGGACTAAAACATAACTGGCGTAAAATGGGTCAACTATTACGTACACCTCTATCTTACACTTTCGAGATTATAGGCGTGATATTATGTCTATATTATCAACCTAACAAATCCTTCTAATAAATCCTTTCACTCAGAAACAAAAATAAATGTTCTCTCCATAAAAACAGTCATCCATTATCTTCTATACAATTCAGATTTTGTGAAATTATTTGTAAGAAATCATTTTGCACCCCACGCGCCCTTAATTACACCCTAAATTGACGCAGAAGCGAGAAGCCTTAATGATTTATATTTTTGCCTAAAAATATGTAGCAAAATTGTTAATGTGTATTATAAATATTTGTCATAATCGTAAAATATATCACCGGAATACGAAAACCCTCATCGGTGGGCTTTTAAAATATTTTCACTTCTCATGCTCTAAAAGTACGCCGTTATAGCCCTACGAAGCGGGATTAAAATGGCCGTTTATTACCTAGGGAGTATAAAGTAATTTAAAAATGGAACGATCTTTTTCTCTGAAATATGTTCACAAAAGAGTAACTTGTCAAAGGTTTTATTTAAATTTCGCATTGGCATGCAAATAGAAAGCGGTTTATTGAAAAAAAAAAAAAAATAACTCTTCAACGCGAAAAAAAAATATGGTTGTTTGTGTGCATCGTTAATTTTGAAAAGCAATGCCTCTGTTGCTAGCCGCTGCAGTAATGTAGGTACTAATTATCTGTGGAGTGTGGATCATCTCCATTGCGAAAATGTTGAGAGATTGTGTTGTGTTTTCAATGGTTAATCTGTGACTGACCTGATAGAAGAAAAAACTGACCACTCAGTTCTGAATTTTTGTCGAGTGTAAATTTGTTCAGTTTTAAATGGCTATTTTTCTCGCACTCGAAGTGAAAAGTACAGTTTGCACCTCGAGACTAAACGCCAATATAATATACCCTCGCTTTTCATTGCCTCCCTCGCAAGCTCGTGAGGCAAACCACCTCGGGTATATAATGGCTTCGTTTAGTCCCTCGTTATAAAATATACTATTGTTAATGTATTATTTATTTTATTCATTTAATAATGCAGTCTATCATACAAATATCAATTTATTGTACACATAATGTAATTAAATAATAGTATTAAGTAAAAAGGTTCCGTAAATGTTAAACTGACATTCACTAGGGTGTTATTAAAGCTTCATAGTTTAAATGAGTCTAGAAGTTTTAGCACTGACTTTAATATGAAATTGCAATACATTTGCATTTTCCTCGTTGTTAATTTTCCTGTAAAATTTGTCTTTTTGTAGCAATTATGACATAACTTGGTATTATCATTTATCGCACAAGTAGGTTATTAACCACCTCATCACGAAGCCGTCAACCAAGCATTCTGTGCATCAAACTAAGTAACTTTACACGAAAATTATTTCTGGGAAACCACTTTTTTTTGGGCTCATAAATCACGTTTTGGGGTATAACTCAATGTAATGCACTCAAAACATTGAGCTGATGGATGGATTGAATAATACGGGGTTTGTGGAGGTATCTTGCAATAAAAACTTGTATTTATAAATAAAAAACTTGTCAAAATGTTGTAACTTTGACCCACAATATCCCTGTAACTAGAAGGATCCCAGGTATGGCGTAAACCAAAAAAAAATATCGCAATGACGGGGAGAACAAGTGCCTTTCGGCTTCGTAAAGAGGTGTTTTACAACCTATATCGCCTTTTTTTAATTTAGTATACATATCTGGTAATAAGTACCCGAAAAATGCACTATTATTACAACAAGTTATTGAAAAAAGTACATTACCAAGACCCATAATTATTACCACTAATTAATATAACGCCTGCGTAATAAAGATATACTAGAGATACTACTTCCAAATACGAAAACACTGTTCATTGGTTTACAAAATACCTACGTAAATTAATTAAAAAACAAAATACGACACCGTTATGGAATCAGGCGTTACTTTGTTGTGGAAATATTTTGCAATATTAATATTTGATTTAAATCGCGTGATAAACTAGATTCAATGCAACCACTTGTGCGATAAATGATAATACAAATAAAATACAACCAAAACCCAAACCAATGCATGTAACTAAACAAGTCTTGTTCTTCTTTATTAGTGCGTTTAGTTTCTGTATTCCCTTGGTCTCTCTATATTCCTTTTTTATTTTGAAGATTTTCTCAAAAATATTCTATTTTTAAGTTATTCAAAACGTTAAGTAGAGGGTTGTAAAACGGTGTAAAGCTTCAAGTTACCCCGCTTTACTTGATGCCTCATAACTTTATAGGACAAAGTTATGTCCCACCTGCGGCCGAATTAAAATAGAAACGCTTGTGCTACTACCCTTTACCGCTCATTCTGGATAAACAACCTTTACATTCAACTCTTTTGGGAGATATTAGGAAAATTAAAAGAATAAAATATTATAATTTAAAAGAAAAGTATAAAACACGATATTTTCTTTTTTTATTTAGTTTGCTGAGAGTACACAAAAAGTATTTAGTCCACCATCTTTGGGAATCCGCCATATTGGATTTAGAATAACGTCGCTTAGCTAATTGTTTATTTTCATCTAAACTTAACACGTAGCCTAAACTTTAAGCTCAATTGAAAACCGAAAGTGGGTCAAATTTAACTTCTAAGATTTATTTTATATTTAGTTATGGGTAAAGCTGAAAAAAAACGTGTTAAAAAAGATAAGAAATACCGGTTTATTATTTGATTGTCCTGAGGACTCGACATAATATGGTAAAACGACTTTGGACAATATTGACATTATATTTTGGCAGTTTGTCTCAATACAATATATTATTTTTTTTATTCATTCATTCATACAATATTTTTATTTTAAACTGGCTTATGACCGAAGCTTTGCCTGTATATATAATACTAATATACTAATATTATAATAAAAAGGAAAACTTTGTTTGTTTGGTTGTAATGAATAAACTCAAAAACTCCTGCGCCGATTTCAAAAATTATTTCACCATTGGAAAGCTACATTCACCTTGAGTAACATAGGCTATCTTTTATCCCCGTAGTCCTACGGGAACGGGAACTACGCGGGTGAAACCGAGTGACGTCCGCTAGTATAATAAATATAACGGATCGTAGTAAAGTATCCTATATGTATATCCAGGTTATAAACTATCGGTGTGCTAAATTTTATTCAAATTATTTCGGTAGTTTTTGCGTGAAAGAAAAAAAATCATATAACCATCCATCCATCGTCAAAATCTTTCGCAATTATAATATTAGTAGGATTTCAAACGTCGTGATCGCAAAGTCGTAACATCCTAGGTGTTGGATAATTGTTCCTATTTTCGTACAGAGAACATACTTACAGGAAATTTTCAAGATATTGTAAATCCAATGCTCGTACAAATACTTAAATCATAAAATAAAACATGCGGTGCCCCGCGCACGCCTAAGTGAAGTTACGCCGTAGTGGATCGGCTACGAAGCATGAGGTAACGGTTACGCGAGTTCCATGGCTTTTGTTCATCCAAAAAGTACTCAACGCACCTAAAGCAGTTTTCACTTCTAAAAACAAAAGTGTTTATGTAATATCATCTCCAGTTATTTAGAGTCCCTCGATTTTTCATAATTAAAAAATAAACAATAATTTTACTTTTATCTTACGAAGCAACACTACAAAGCACACTTTTTAATGATACGACAAAAGTTTTTAAAGATATCGAAAGAATACCGAAGCAACAAGAAAACGGTGTTTTTTGTACTGCAATATTCAAGCGGTACTCCTCTTTGCTGTTTTTGAAGCGTGCGAAAGACAGCGAGGGAATTTATTTGTTCAGCCTGTTATGTCTTATTTCGTACTACTCTGTATAAATTATGAGTTATCGGAATATTCTCCGCGAAGTTTATGCTGACCTTGTAAACAAGATATTTAAAAAAAAATGTAATTTTTTGTTGGGGAGTCGTGCTTTTTCTCATATTACCATCTCCAAACGAATAAATAAGTTTGTAATAATAAAGTTAGAAATATGACAAACGTTAAAACGGCAATAACATCATTATATCTTACATACGTCGAATCGGAGCACCGCATGTACTTAATAAGATACCAAATAATTTCAAGATGTTATTTAAATGTAAGCTCATTTAAGGATAAACTGAATGAATGGTTGTAAACTCGTAATTTTTATAGTGTCCAAGACTTCTTTGACCTCTTGATTTTGTACGCTTATCATAGTTTACAAACTGCAGTATGAAATAAATAAAAACCCAAAAAAATTAAAACCTAAAAACGGCCCATGCTAATTATTACAAATTCATTCTTATAAACTACTTTATAAAACCTGAAATCGCATAAAAGCAGCTGCTTCCTACATGTGTTGTATTGACAAACATGTACGGGGCAGTCGACTTTTTTGCAAAACAACTGCAAAAAACGTCACGGAAACATAAAAAAACTCTTTAATAGCTAAAAAGAACATAGATTACCCCAATAAAACATATTAAAAACAGCCGTTTCTTCATGCACAATGTGTGAATTGTAACAGTCACAAGTTCCATTATTATCGGATTTTACGGCAGAAGTTGTGGCCAGGCGGCCCGGGGACGGACTTAATGCGGCCCATAAAACGCCCCAGTCCAGCCCTGGACGCTATAAAGATGGCCGATGTTTAAAACCAAAACAACGTAGTAACATTTTTAGAAATAAGAATTAATTGCGCTGGTTTTTTAGTGTGCAATGCAAATGCGATGTTAATACATATAGTCTTTGGGATTAAATTCATTGGGTACTTTATTCTACAGTAATTTATTTTAAAAAGTTTAAGGGCCAGTTTCACTGGTTCCGGATAAAGTGTCGGTTAGTTATCTGATAGTTAATACTATCTACCACTTAAAGGCTGGTTATAAAAATACTATATCTAAGAGATATCGCTATCCGACACCTGTGAAACCAAAAGTGTGCCATCTGGCAGATAAGTTCCTAATAGGCTAACCGACACTTTATCCGCAACCGGTGAAACTGGCCCTAAATGCGAGATATTCTCACTAACTGCACATATCTATTACCATACCCACCGGCGGTTTTGGAGCCATTATAACGTTATTTTAACTAACAGTTAAAAATTATTATCGTCCACAGCTAGATTTCATCCTGAGCTTCAGGCGTATGTATATAGGGAATCCATTTAAATAGTTTTTTTATTAAGATTAACCTTGGTTTGATTAAACAAAGCCACTGTTGGTGTTTCATTGATTTTACTCATCGATATGGCAGTAACAAACCAAGAAAAGATCGGTAATGTTTCACGTCTTGAAACAAATCGTAAATGTCTGAAAGGGCGGCCGAATGGCGTATATTTACACTAAAGCACAAACACCAAGGTACATATACGTCTATTTTTAGTCTCATATACACAAATTACTCCATACTTGTTCCTAACTACATCTACCCGGCCTTCTAGCCTATCTTCTTCTACACTAATATTATAAATGCGAAAGTAACTCTGGCTGCATAGATATATGTATATGTAGCTCAGTGTCTGGCTGCATGTCAGTTGAACAGATTTTCAAAAAAAAATCAGACATTAGGACATGACTTGGGTCTTCTGTACTCATATTGTTATCCTGATCCGTGGTTCCCATGGTATATTTTTTTTCCACGTGATGGTTTATCAAATGACTCTCTAAAGCCGCACTCCCTCCCGCTCCGCCTAAAGCGGGAGCGAGTGTCAGATTTTTACTGACAAAAACTCATCCATGTTCCTTCCTCAAAAAAAAAAAAAAAAGCTATCCGTCCACAGGTCCACGCTTCAGTCCGCAGGATATTTTTTATCCTGATCACGGCAGTATCTTCCCGAGGTATAATTTTCGACCTCAACACGGTGAACCTGCTGCCAAAAGGCAGTACAAATTAAACATCACACTTCTCCCCAGAGGGCGCTAGTTCACGTAGTTGTCAAGAACTAACAACAATCAGTTGCGTGTCGTCGTGTTAACTGGTAGCAACTGGTAGCAACTTGAAGCAACTTCATAGTTTACCCTCCCTACGGGTAAGGGAGTGTAATTAACTGTATGTAAACGCTCAGCTGTCTCGGGCCCTTTGTTAATAGAAGACACGTGCTTAAGTTAAGTTACTCTGTAACTACTTAGATAATGGACTCTACTGCTATTTAACAAGGTCGTTAATTTCTAAATCGTTTTTGAAAATGTAGAACGTCGCCTTTTTTTATTTTAAAGGAAATGTTGCCCACACTCAAAATGCATCCTCTCGTCGTGGGTGCTTTTAAAGATATTTAAAGTCTTATTCACAAACAGTGAGTGAGACCCATAACAACTATCTTTAGACTATACAATTTCTTTTTCGTGTGGGAACCAAACCCACGACACGCAGCGCGATAGTCAATCTCGGCCACTGCATCAACAGTGCCGCCAACCGTGCCGTTTTTGACTCATGTCTAGCTTGATGTGACATAGAAACGTCCACGTACTATACTTTTTAAAGATAGTTTGACATTGACATATACTTTCAGGTCAACGGACACCGTGGACGGCACGGCAGTGCATTTAATCTTTACTTAACGTAAATTCACACGTAGTCGATGGTAAGAAGATACAAATTCCAATGTTTAGATATCGACCCCGCAAGGCAATTTACTTTCGCGGTATTGACTACCTCGTTGTTCTAGTAGTCAAGCGCAACTGCTGAGCATGAAGTTTTGGGTTTGATTTCCGGGTCAAGCCCCGGTTTTACATCAGATTTTTTTTTTAAATTTGAAGGTCGGACTGGCACAGCATGCCTTGTTTTTATCACTCTCATACAATACTAACTTTTTTCTAAGAGGTATCTATCTATACTAATATTTAAAGCAGAGGAGTTTGTTTGTTTGTTTGGTTGAACGCGCTAATCTCAGGAACTACTGGCTCGAATTGAAAAAATATTTTTGTGTTGGATAGTCCATTTATCGAGAAAGACTATAGGCTATATAATATCACGCTATGACCAATAGGAGCGGAGCAGCAATAAAAAATGTTGCAAGCGGGAAATTCACGCGAACGAAGTCGCGGGCAGAAGCTAGTAAATAATAAAATACAGATAAAGGTTACATAGATCTGCTTATATTTATTTGTTGAGCGGTCGTTTTGCAGTATAACTAAAGTGAATACATAATATGTTGCTGAATGTTTATGTTCTATTGCCTCTGCTTACCCTGATTTGGAATAAAGGCTTGGTATTATCTGTAGTGAGAGGATGTTTCATATCATCATCATCATCATCATCCTAGCCTATAATGTTCCCACTGCTGGGACACGGCCTCCTCTCCTCTCAATGAGAGGGAATGGGCTATAGCCTATAATCTACCACGCGGGCCCAGTGCGGATTGGTAGATGTCACATGTCTTCGAATTTTTGGTTCTAGGACATGCCGGTTTCCTCACGATGTTTTCCTTCACCGTTTTGAGAGCAGCGGTGATGAAATAAATTACACAAAGTAATGCGCCTGTCTGGGTTCGAACCCACGACATACTGTTCGTAAGTCGGGGCCGCCACCACTGGGCTACCGCTGCTCTCATATTTATGTTTCATATAAATATTCAAATACTTTTTCTGGGTTAAGCTCGCCGCTGTACTGCTATAAGTATTTTTATTTTTTGTACCTATGTATATTATTTTTAATATTGTGTGCAATAAAAAAACAGATCAAAAAAATAATTATACTTTTCCATTTAGAGAAAATGGTCTAATACGAGTATGACCCAGTGAAATATTGTCCAGCCCCAAACGTAAAAATTTGGTGAAGCATACCTACAGACATACGCTCCTTTTACGACATGATTTATGACCAACGCGAGATTTTTCTGAATGCAGAGACATAAAATACGAGAAATTCTCAACTTTTGACCCCGGACATAGGTAGCTTGTTGAAAAATTTGGCGCTGGGTCACTCCGGTATTATAATGAGGAAAGATTTGTACATACCCTACATTTCGTAGAAGAATTTTGCATAGGTAATATAACAGCATGCTTGAATTGCCGAATTATTTGTAGGAAGAGGTGCATATCGTATATACTTACCCATAATAATATTTCAACAATAACGTTTGTGTCCCCATTTAATACGGAACAAGCCTATTTATCATCATCTGGGCTTAAATTCGCCGACTCGAATGGCGTAGTGTTAGTGAGGCTGCCTTACGTTCTTAGGGTCCTGGGTTCGAATCCCGGTAGGAGCAAATGTTTGTGTGATGAGCATGGCCATTTTTCCGAGTCATGTGTATAATAAGTATGTATTTACAAACAACAAAGTACATATGTAGTATATCAACTATCTGGTGTCCTCGACATTTATTTAATTCAGACTGCGGGCTTGCGAAATATAGACCTCAGATTCTTTTTTTGTCAAACATATTTAACGATTCAATATTACGTATCGCTCGTTTAATTCACGACAGTGCAACAATCACTACCAATGTTTGAGCAAATATGCATGATTCACGACTTTATGTGCTCCAAAAACTCGTTGCGACTAAATTGCAAATCCGGCCGAATTTATACGTAGCCTATTGCAAATATCCCCTACACTTGTGCAAATATCTGTGACCGGCTTTACAAATTGCCGGTCTGATGCAAGAAGCAAGCCGTTTCCGCCAATTTGGATTTATACATCAAAAGCTCTGTTGTTTCGGAAGGAAACCGTTCCAATTTCATCGGCCAATCACAGCCAATAAATGTTGAAATACCACATTCGATTGGTGCTTGCTATTGGCTACTCACTATTAAATTTGTGCTTTCAATCAGCGGCCAACGTTGAGCTATACGGGTCGTCTGCTATTTCGCACTGTGTTTTTATTTTTTGTCTTTATTTATTTATCGGCCATGATGGTTTTCCGGTAGCTGTATTGTTCATTATTTGAACCTTTACAATACTCATACTTTGGCGGTTAATGTAAGAGGTTTGTCAAAATGGACGGATATGGTACGGCAAAGACTACCACAATAGAAAACGTGACTGTGATTTCACCGAATTTAAGTAAAACCGTTTTCTATAAAAGAAGTTTAACTTTGTATCACTTTCTATTGACTAAGGTCCATGTTCACCGAAAAGATAACCGTCTGATTATCTAAAAACAGCTGTCACTGTGACATGTTCCCATACAAAAATGTGTTTTAAACAGCTGTTTTAGGTAATCAGACTGTCATCTTTTTGGTGAACATGGACCTAAGAGCCATATTACTCTTTCAACAGGAAAATTGAATAAATAGGTATAAAATCTACCGTTTTGACCTGACAATCGACCTTACATAAAAAGGCCTCATTGGAAGTGCCTCACCATTTCTTTCAATAAAACTAATGATCTATTCTATAGACCAATTCTTGAGGGAGGTTATTAGTCTATCTAACATCATGGCACGCAAAGACCTTTTAGAGCCGAGCAAACCTAGAAACAGTGGGCGAAACCACGGCACAAACGATAAAACTGCCACCTCACTATTTAAAACCTCAATTTCCAGCACAAAACTGCAGCTGATTACCTTCACAGGTAATGTTCAAGTAAACAGAGCGAAACAATTATTTCGAACGCGGTATTAATTCGCGCAAGCAATTAAAACTGTAGCAGGTCTCCGTGGCTAATGGCTAAATGGCTAACGACCGAGTGGCTGGTGGCTGGTGGCTGGTGGCAGGTGGCTCGCCAATTAACCACGCTAATTTGCCAGCCTCATAATTGTTGCTTGTGCAAGCTTTTGTTTCGTTGATGGAGATAATAAGAAAGCGATATTGTTTGTAATCAGTCTAAATGTGATGGAAGATGTATTTTATGCTTGTACTTAAACAGTGAAATATTAGTAAAATTTATAGTAGCTTGAAACGTAGCACATCTACAAGTCCCTATTTTAGATATTACATCTATTTAACTACTGGTAGTACTATTCCGTTATCTAGTAGTATGGATCGAGATAAAAAGAACAACTGTTTTCATCAATTAGTTTCGAAACAGTAGAAGCACCTACTTTAAAAAAAAATCATCTGCTTTTGTTAAATTAGTGCTTAGACTCATGCTAAGACCAACTATAGATTCTCATCAGGTGTGTCTACTACGTGCACAATATCAACTAGGTTTATTACGTACATTTAGACCTGATAAAAGTAGTTATTTTTAAGATCTAAGCTATCACCCCTTTCTGCAGTGTATCTTCTCATCTAGAATATCGCCAAGCGGATAGTCGACTCTTCACGTGAACAAAATGCGGGCCTTTTTGTTGGCCACAGAATCAGCATGGCCATCTAACGTGGCAATGCTGCCAGCCTTCTGCGCACTTCTCCTGTTGACAACGATGGGGACGAATTTTTTGACGCCCTGTCACCCTTTTGATACTTGTACATATTTTTATTAAGTACTATCAATGCTCTCTGTAGAGAAGACGCCTTTACCCGGCAGTGGTAATAATTATTATTGTTGTAGTTTGTAAGTAATGTCAATAATATCTCCAACATCTAAACTAATTCCATTTCGCTTTGTTTCAGACTTTCTGCGTGGTATCAAAACGTTTCCGAAAGAACTATATCCACCGCTTCACCGCCACGAGGTCCCTGTTCTGGTACTCTCCGTGGTCTCCAGTGCGTCGGGCCTGTGTCTACCTCTCCACTAACCAGTACTTCGATTACTTCGTCATGGCTACCATTCTGCTCAACTGTGTCTTCCTTGCCATGTCGGAGACTATCGAAGAGGCTGAGTGAGTATTTTTCTTTTTTCTTTTTTTTTCTTTTTAGAATAAGAGATTAGAGTCGCTGTTACCTGCGACTTTATTCACGTGGAAATCTTGATGTGAGTGGAAACAAAGTGATGGTGTGCTATTCCTGACTATTATTATCTATCTCTGAGCCTTTTTAACAAACATTCGTGAATTCAAACTGTCGCATTTACAATAGCTACAGTACGTTTCACAAAAAAAAGGCATTTTTTTTTAACATTTCAGTGTTCGTTGAAAGTAAAAGTGGTTCATTCTCAATAATATTTTCAACACTTCCTTAAAGTGTATCCCTAATTTTACCTAACACCCAACTGTACGGATAAATAGTAAGAATCATATTTGTTAATTATAAATTGTCTGTAATATATGAAAGTGTGAACGTCAACGATTAATATCAACCTCGCGACGCCACGCGAGTAACTTGAATGTACAAAATGGAGTTACGTTTGTCGCGCGCAATCCGTGGATCATCATCATCCATCTGTCCTAATCCCAATTTATTTGGTGGCGGCGCAACAAGTCTCCTTGTTCCATACTCTTTGCCGTGGTTGGCACGTAGATTTTTTTGATCCTCACAATTTTTCGTTTGAGGATTAGAAGACACATTAATCTGTTGATTCCTTTTCGGCATTACAAATGTTTTTTTCAACCTATTCTGTCTAAATCGTCACGCTAGCGTTTCTTGCCTCTGTGACGATGATGATCTTCAAGCCCAATTGTCCTGACCCATTCTGGAAATGTGCCCCGCCCATAATGCAACTTTCGTGTATTTATATTAGTTCTGTTTTTCCTGCCTGCACAGATAAGTTGGCTGAAATGTAATTGACCTAGTTACTTCAGTAAAAAAACCGTGAAGTTCGTGGCTAAACCATAACAGTCGCTCGGAACAATCTTCAGGTTAAGCCGTGCTTGCCTAGGTTGGTCTGTGGGCGGGTGTCCACCCATTACATACCGAGTTTCCTCCGTGCCTCGGAAAGCACGTTAAGTTGGTCTCGGTTGTCACGAGTGGCCCAAATGTTTGACAATTAGTATTACCAGGGAGTATCGTATTAGGGTTGTGGTGGTCTGATAGGCACTCGCTCGATGACGTCAATAAACAAACCAAAACACTAACGCACCTAACGGTAAGGTTGCAGCAGAAGTCTTTGACTCCCCCTTACAATATTTCTGTCCACCACAAGGGACGTCCACAGACTTTCGACCTTTATATAAAATGTTTTGGTTCTCCCCTGAGTACACCCTATGCGAGGTCGTATGTTATTGTAACTTATTGCCCGTTCTGAATTATTAGGCTTATTCCAAATAAATATTGTTTTCTCTGGGGTTAAGTAATAACGGCGAACGTAACTTTATCTTTACTTGTGAAGCCGTGCATGTCCATTGCTGAACTTACATGAACCCTACAGGCCTGTAGAGCTGTGTATAAGTATAGTACCTACAAAGTAAAAAAAAAAGAATTTTTGTAACGCTGGGACTATTACTTAAATCTTCAACAAGAATTTGTTCAGTACACTAAGGTCCATGTTCACCAAAAAGATGACGTACGATTATCTAAAAACAGCTGTTTAAAACACAGTTTTGTATGGAACATTTCACAGTGACAGCTGTTTTAGATAATTAGACTGTTATCTTCTCGGTGAACATGGACCTAACACTAACAACCCGACTACTGAAACATCATGCTCTATTTAAATTCGGGGTTTTAAAGGTACTAGGCTCCAGGCAACCTAGGCACTTATCAACTCGGAAAGGGATCGTCACCGCCTCGCCTTTCCCCTTTGCGTCAAACAAGCGTCCACGTAACGTAAGCGGATCAGATGCTCCAGCACGTCGACTCGACTACAGCTAGGCGACGCCGCGCTTACGGCTCGCCGACCGCTGGTTGACGGCTGGGCGGCACTAGTTCAATCATTTTGAATCCGAACGTTAAGTGTAGCGCAAGGCGTGAACAAAGAGACGTAAGCTAGGGTACGGAGAGCCGTAAGCTAGGGTACGTAGAACCGTAAGCGCGGGGACTGCAAGTCGACAACGCACCGCACCGCGGTTCGTGAGGTTCTCCCGAGGCGAGGCGATTACGTTAAGATTCCGCATAGAGTGCGTTGCAGTAGGGAGTTTCCACAACAATACTGTACGGCTTGAGTTGATACGGTGAAGATCCCTTTCCGATTTGATACGTGTGCTACGACCCTGAAACGTAAAATCGAATCCTCCTATTGGTGAAGCTAGAATTATTACTTTGTCTTTAAAATTGGATGAATAGTTTAGCCGCTACGGAGGAACATAAGTAAATCCAAACATACATACATAAGACAGCTAAACTCATAACCCTTTCTTTTGGTTTCGCCGTAGTTGGGAAAACATTTACAGTCACACTAAAACTAATCCTAAGTCCTCCGTTCCTCCCTTAGGGTACAAGTCCCCAATTCATCCAAAAGCTAACATAAAGCCGGTATTAAAGTGCATCCGTTTAACATTCACGGCCCATCGCGACTACCACCGGCGTTGTAACCGGATATCCGGTTTTAGTCTCGCCTTCATGAATAACTGACAACTTAAATTGGTTTGTTTTCAGGACGGAAGTCTTGGTTTTCTTTGAAGAATTCAAAACTCTTTTAGGAGAAAGTTAAATTAAATGTTTAACGGTGATTATTAACACAGTATTTTTGAATGTAGTAGCTTAGAAAACTGTTTGAAATCATTCATGGCGGATTGGAAAATTATGCTGACCAAAAAGGTTTGGGTAATATGTGAACGTAAACAAATTCAATAACATGAATATGCCAAAGTGAGTGAACAGCATATATCATCATCATCATCATCATCATCATCAGCCTATTAATGTTCCCACTGCTGGGACACTGGCCTCCTCTCTATGAGAGGGAATGGGCTATAATCCACACTGCGGGCCCAGTGCGGATTGGTAGATGTCACACGTCTTCGAAATTTTTGGTTTTAGGACATGCCGGTTACCTCACGATATTTTCCTTCATCGTTTTGAGAGTAGGGGTGATGAAATATTAATAAAATACACAAAGTAATGCGCCTACCTGGGTTTAAACCCACGACTCACTGTTCGGAAGTCGGGGCCACCACTGGGCCATACCAGGAATAATTGTTTTACAAAAGGGCAAATCACCTATCGTTTTTCAAATTGCGAACCATTCTTAACAGAACCCACATATTAATACAATATCAAAGTAGTGCGGTTATAAACCTATATCAAACATTAATGCGACAACAGCACCAACCACTTACAACAATGCACCAGATATAAATTTCAAACTCGACGGTAAATTACAACCGTCCGTACTTCGCAGACAGGACATGTGCTTACACCGTATGTTCGTAGGTATGGTGGTACTATCGCGCACACTAACGAGATCATTTATAACGGTGACGTAAACGCAAGTAAGCAACTTACATGATTGATTCAGCTGTCGCTGATGCAAACTGATTTTGTTGCTCATAGTACATCAGCTGAGTTTGCGCATAATTTTGGTAGCAGTGTAGTGGAGCGCTTTTTGGAGTGGTAGAAGTTTGGTTTAGCGTGAGTAAGGAGCTTGTACAATAAAGTACTTGTACTATACTACTTTAGTTGGTAATGTCCTTTTAAAATTATAGACGGGGGTAATTAGTCTCATAGTAATCAATACATTAGCGAGCATACAAATGAAACCAATCGCTTTTATATTACCAATTTTAAAAGGAGGTGAGAGGTAAATTTTGGTGGACCGAGAAGGAGATCAACAACGAAGAAAATAATGTGGATGTTAGATTGTAAGAGAGCAGATTTGACAGAGTAGCCGAAGCAACTTGGAATAAGGTTGAAAAGATTAAGCTATGCATTTTCATACTAACTTACTATTCATTGCTTACACACTACACGTATACAGGGTGTATTTCACCTCATCACAAAGCCGTTAACCAAGCATTCTGTATATCAAATTATGTAACTTTACGCAAAAAATATTGCTGGGAAACAACTTTTTTTTTTGAGGTTATAAATCATGTTTTGTGGTATAACTCAATGTAACGCATTCAAAACATTGTGCGGATGGATGGATTGAATAGTACGGGGGTCGTAAAGATATTTAAAGCAAGAAGAATGCGACTAAAAGTGGTATTTAAAAAAAAATCTGGTCAAAATCTTGCAACTTTGACCCCCAATATCTCCGTAACTATACAGTTCCCAGTTATAGTGTAGAACAAAAAAATGATCAGAATGACGAGGAAAACAAGTGCCTTTCGTATCCGTTAAGAGGTGTTTTACACCCTTTATAAAATGCCGGAATATGGCAACCCTGAAACATTATTACCCACCTCACACTCAAATTCTCAACTATCAGAATGTCAAGCGTCTGTTTTAATCCAATATTGGAGTCCCGGTAATTGCCACCCGGGTAATTTTGATTAACCGGTACAGACGTCAAATTCGATCAACAAGTGCTTGACAGAACATGATAGCCGGATATCGGGAGCCTCCTACGTGAAGCTTTTATTAAAACACTGGTAATTTGACCCGGGTAAACATATTACCGGGCTTAACCGGGCTCTCTCGTTAAGTGAGCAAAGAACTCGTTCATCATCATCATCAGCCTATAATGTTCCCACTGCTGGGACACGACCTCCTCTCAATGAGAGGGAATGGGCTATAATCTACCACGCGGGCCCAGTGCGGATTGGTAGATGTCACATGTCTTCAAATTTTGGATTCTAGGACATGCCGGTTTCCTCACGATGTTTTCCTTCACCGTTTCGAGAGCAGTGGTGATGAAATAAATTACACAAAGTAATGCGCCTGTCCGGGTTTGAACCCACGACTTACTGTTCGTAAGTCGGGGCCGCCACCACTGGGCCACCGCTGCTCACGGAGAACTCGTTTATATCGTCATTATTCTTGAATTGGGCTGTGTCTGGTAATTCAAGCCAATTGACATTTAAATTGTTTATTTGTGGGACTAATAAAATTTACAATATAATTAGATTTGTGAATGTTATTAAAGTAAGAGTGTTCATTGGAGAAATGCGAGACTTTGTGCATTTAAAAATTCGGTTATGAATTTTCAAAACGTAACAGTCGTTTCATGTATGTATTATCAGTTACATGTTTATTAGTGTTTGGCAAAATATTTAATTCCCATTTTCTTATTTACTAAAAGGATTAATAAATATAAATAAATATCACTGGACATTAACACACAGCGCCACCTAGTGCCACACTAAGCAAAGCTTGTGTCGTACATAATTATATACTTTTATGTTTATAAATACATAATTTATACATATAAACATCCATGACTCTGAAACAAATGTCCATGCTCATCACACAAACATTTGCTCCTACCGGGATTGGAACCCAGGACCCTAAGAACGTAAGGCAGTCTCACTACCACTACGCCAATCAGGTCGTCAATTCGGTTCGGTCGTCGGTCGATTGATGTAATTGCATTAATTTGAACGGGAAGGTTCAAACACTGCTTTTCGCGTGTCGTCAACTTTTCTATATAATCACTTCCAGTCGTCAATTTGGCAATGGTTCCTCAAGACTGTATAAGTTTTAAAATGATATTAAATGGAATCAAAATTAAATGTGTAATTAAACAGGATGGATGGGATGACAGAAGTCACACTCGTTAAGGAGCCGCAACACAAAAGAAAAAACAGATACCTAGCTAGTCCGCAGTCTCGTCTGTCAATAACATTTTAAATCAAACACGGAAATGAATACAGTACAGAATGACGTACCAAAACCTACACGAGACGACAAAAAGATCCAAAATACGGTCTACAACTACATTGCAACCCAGCTAGAAACACAGACGTCCCTATAATCTCATTCCTCACATGTAATTCGAGATGTAAGTGAAAACAAAGTTGCTGACACTCAATTTAACCAAGCTACCCAAACTTCGGGGCCAAAGGTGTTGGGTGATCAGCTATGCAAGGTGCGTTCCCCCCAAGTGTCCCCACGTGAGGTGACTGCTAACATGGGAAGCTTCAGACAGCTTTCATGATAATGTTGGACGGTTAATCTGATTGTGTATTAAGACTTATACATTGGAGATGAGTTCTATGAAATAAGAATGACAAATAAAAACACGGCTGTAATTAAAGTAAGGTATTGTTTTAGGATTTCACGGTTTAAAACTAAACTTAGTGTCGAGTTCCAAAAGTGCACGAAGCAAAAGACAAAGTAAGAGGGTAGACAGATTTGTATGCTCGTTACAATTTTATTTTCCATCCACACGCATTCTCCAGTCAACCCGCGATCATGGCGCTTGCAACGGCGTCGAAATATCGGGAGCTCAAAATAATAAATAATCACGGAAGATATCCCGTAAGTGACAATATAAGTAAACTACGGTATGGCAGAGGAGTACCTAATAGTACACCCACATTTAGCCAGTTATGTTTGAGTCTTATTTAATAGGGGCGAGCCTATTGCCCGTCCCGGGAATCGAACCCAGGACCTAATGCTCAGCAGTCGCTAGCGACCACTCGACACCAACAAGAGGCAATGAATGATGTTGTAGATTTATAACGCTACTCAAACCTGATTTCAGATTCAAGTCATAACTTAGAAAGACTTTCCCTAAGTCCCTAATATTCTTTCACTATGTATATAAAAAATATGTACCAATTGTCCATAGTATTTTTTATTTAATAGGACTCTGAAGTGGCAGTGCAATGCACATTGCTGGCAGAACGGATGCCCGATGGGGCTGAAAACTTCTGGAGTGGCGACCGCGAACCGAAAGACGATGCGTTGAAAGACCTCCCACTAGGGTGGACCGATGACCTGGTGAAGGTTGCGGGAATCCGTTGGATGGGAGTCGCACGGGACCGGTCAATGTGGCGTCACTTTGGGGAGGCCTATGTCCAGTAGTGGACGTCTTTCGGCTGAAATGATAATAATGATGATGAGGACTCTGAAGACAAACATAAGATTTTGTCCTACATAATTCAATCCTAATTTATTTCAACCCTTAAAACGAATGAAATACAAAAGGAAAAACCGTTTAGGTAGGTAGTGTTTGCTTACAACAAACAAATTCCTTTCTATGTGAGTTGGCCGCAGTTTTATAAATAAAACTTGGTTGGTTTACACTCATTGTAGCGTTTTCAGCGGCCTTCAGCCCTGTAATTATTTAAATACGTATACAATTATACGGACGAATTGAATAAAAATACGAAAACCTATTTTCTAGTCGTGTGGAATTGTGTGTTGTATTTCAAATGGTTTAATACCTAATGATTGTGGCTCGAAAACGATAGTAAACACATTCTCACCACTTTCATTTCGGAACCGAAGTTTTAATTTTGAGCGACGTCTCTGCCACTCCTATCTGAGTGATGGACTTCCATACTAAATCTTATATCAAAATAAACACCCGAGAATGTAGATAAATAATATGCTTAAAATACGCGGCAACGGAGTCAACAGCATTGTTCCCTACACAATCATTTATTTATTTATGAATTATAGAAAACGCTTGGGTCGACCTTTAGGTTAAGCCATGCTTGCCTAGATTGGTCTGTGGATGGGTGACCACTCATTACATACCGAGTTTCCTCCGTGCCTCGGAAAACACGTTTAGCTGTTGGTCCCGGCTGTCATTTGTAGATATTTGACAGTCGTTATGTAGTCAGTGGCCTAACAAGTCTGACAACCAGTCTTACCAAGGGGTACCCGGTACTAACTGGGTTGTGGAGCCCAGATGGGCAGTCGCTCCATGTAAAATACTGGTATTCAGCTGCAAGCGGTAAGACTAGAAGCCGTCCCAAACATAGTTGGGAATAGGCTAGGCCGGTGATGAATTATAAAACTTTTATGTTACAAGACAGAATAAAAATAATAAGTGAAACTGACAGCCAAATTACAAGTCTCCACTTTTAAAAAATCTCTTTGGTAAAGTTAGTCTGAACATCACAGCACTGCTCTCCAAAAAAAACAGTACACCATCAGACATTTAAACTAGGAACACATTCAATACAGGTGCTAGGACTTACAAATAAGCCTTAAATGTACCCTCTACTTGGACACGGCCTTCTATCTGAGAGAGGACCGTAACCTACCGCGTGGGCCCAAACAACCATTTCTAGACGCAGTGGCGTGCCTAGAAACCAACACTCTTCGGCAAGCTCATAATTATGAAACAAACAGAATGTGCGGTTATAAGGGCAAATTTTTAGGTTCGTATTAAAGTACCGCCACTACGTAGACTAATGGTCATAGCACACTATACCATCACCGCACCAACACCGCTCCAACCAAGCAATTCATTTGCCACGCAAATTGGAGCATTAAATCGTGTGCTACTTCATAATGTGTATATAAATAGCTTACGGCAAGCAGTCAGCGCACTTGCCGCTACCATACCACTCGACTCGCGGGTGACTTGGAGTCGACGCGCAGACATGCGGTCGGCGCGCTGTAAGCACGCTGTCCGCTTGCTTGCCCGTTGGCCGATGTTGTGGTGCTGGTGCGGTGCCGGTATAGTGTACCATGACCTTAATAATGATATTTTATCAACGAGAACTAACATTATTACAGCAAAAGCAAAGGCACAAACATCAATTTCTCTTCACCAAAATTCCTAAACGAAATGGACTTCACAACATTTTTGTGGCACGTCATTTTAACCCTCCATAATCGTACCCCGACCTATAAAAGCTGCCTTATCTAGCCGACATTGTGGCACTGCGGTATTCGAGCCTAATACCGACTAATATTAGTGTGTAGCATGTTTTATCGGGCTGTTTGATCAACAGGTTTATTGATTATACCAAACGGTGAAAAGAGCTGCGCTGCCCGTTTTAGGGTTGATGTTCATGAGAGTTTTAGTTGTGTCGGTATGTCGGTCAAGATTGGGCGTTTATTTTTGGACTTTTGCATCTGTTTTCAAGTTCTGCGCTGGCAGCGGATTCACCCGTGTGAAGTTTTGTATTGCCCCATGGCATCTAATTACTGGGATAAAAAGTATCCTATGTTTTAATCTAGGTTATAATCAATCTGTGTGGTAAACTTTATCCAAATCGGTACAGTAGTTTTTGCGTGAAAGAGTAACATACATCCATTACTCACAAACTTTCGTATTTAAATATTAGTAGGATTCCATAGTCGCTCTTCCTCTGAGTTTAAATATTTCGTTGTTCGGTACGGTCTTTAATGTATTAGTTTGTTCAAATATATCTTTGCTTATCCCTTCGGCATATACTCGCACATGTATATTGTTTAATTACGTGGTACACATGCCAGTTTTATGGGTTCCGTACCCGAAGAGTAAGCTACGTGACAGTATTATTAAGCCTCCGCTGTCCATTCGTCTGTCCGTCTATCTGTCAGCGGGCTGTGTCTCATGACCCGTAATAGGCAGACAGTTGAAATTTTCACAGAAAAAAAAAATTAAAGGTATAGCCCCTTTTAATTTATTTTTGATACGTGAGTCCGACTCGGTCTTGACTGGTTTTATACTTCAGTTCATTAAGTAATCTTCATAAAAACGAGACTGTTACATCCTGTTCACACTAAGGTTTCAAACAGAATCCGCACGATTAGTGTGTGCTAGTTTCAATAGATAACAATTAGGCTTACAGAAAATTCACATCAAGTTTCCACCTGTAAAGTATCAGTTAATTTAGTCCGCACCGATTTGGCACACAGGCGTGTTTTTGCAATTCTGCGTTTCCGCGTTTCTCGTCCTGCAATAAATAAATAAATATAAATAAATATCGCTGGACATTAACACACAGCGCCACCTAGTGCCACACTAAGCAAAGCTTGTGTCGTGGACACTAGATAGTTGATATACTACATATATACCTTTTTGTTTGTAAATACATACTTATTATACAATAAACATGCATTACTCGGAAACAAATGTCCATGCTCATCCACACACACATTTGCTCCTACTGGGATTCGAACCCAGGACCCTAAGCACGTAAGGCAGCGTCACTACCACTACGCCAATCGGGTCGTACTTCTATTGCGGTGTTATTATCGTAGCAGTGTGTAACTTTGTAGCCGTCCCAATACATGATGTACTAAAATAGCCATCGCAATGTCGCAAGACGCAGAAATGCAAAAACGCATCTGTGTGTGGGAGCCTTAAGCTGTCCCTTCAACATTCTACTCGGTTTTCATATCAGCCGGCTTCGACAAACAGTCTTTTGTTTGTCGTTCTCAAATATCATCACCTTATTGATTTATCTCAAACTGACAGGCGTGATAAATTACCTACATGCTCGAATTATACTTTATGGTGAATATTAGCGTGGATTCGCGAGTTAATTAACTTGACAGTTTGTTTGTATTGTAATTAGGAACTCGTAAGTGGTGATTACTGTGCTCGTTTTGAGTGCGAATATACAGAACAGAAATATCCCACTTCATAAGGAGTGTAAAATATCCCACTTCATAAGGGGTGTAAAAACCTCTTAAAGAAGCCGAAAGGCACATATTCTTACTGTCATCGCGTATTTTTTTTTTGTTTTACAAGATACCTGGGAACCTTTTAGTTACGGAGCTATTGGGGGTCAAACTTTCTTACAAGTTTTTTTGAATACAAGTTTTTAATGTTAGATTTTTATTTTAAATACCTCCACGACCCCGTACTATAGAATCCATCCATCAGCACAATGTTTTGAGTGTTTTACATTGAGTTCTACCACAAAACATAACTATATATGTCGGAGATGGAGAAGGGTTTCGATTCAAAATGTTATGTATCCGCCATAATACTGGTTTTTTACAGAATCAGTGCGCACAACCGGCGCGGTCTCGCTCTGGATGTCCATCGTCGTGTCCCCTTGCTAACTTTCCCGCCTTTTCTTGACATCTGTCAGATTTCAAACGTCACACGACAATTCATAGACAACCTCGGCTCGATCTACTGACTCTATGATATCTGTTATCGATTTGATATATCGACTAAGGTATCTCAAGTGCTAATAGATGATGCTAGTAGTATGTAAACAAACATTTTACTTCATTCCTCGACATATACAGGGTGTTTGGCAGAACGTTGAACATACGAAAATGGTGGATAGGTGGGGTCATCTGCTACTTACTGAGCCCTAATTTATTTGGCCCTGGCCCACCGGGTATTTAAAAAGATTTTTTTTTCTTTTTTCTTGTTTCACCACTTTCTTAACTTTAAAGTGTAATTCAAGTGTAAAAAATTAAAAAAAAACGAAACATTGCCTGTTTTACCCATTTTTATTAAAAAATACATTTTAAAGTTAAGAAAGTGGTGAAACAAGAAAAAAGAAAAAAAAATCTTTTTAAATACCCGGTGGGCCAGGGCCAAATAAATTAGGGCTCAGTAAGTAGCAGATGACCCCACCTATCCACCATTTTCGTATGTTCAACGTTCTGCCAAACACCCTGTATATATATATATATATATATATATGTTTTACGTATGTATAATATATATAAGAATCTAGGTATTCTTATATTTTATTTTAGTTTTAAATATTTTCTTACCGAATTGTTTTCTGTTATTGCACCTACTGTGTATTGTCACTGAATTACTCTAAGGTAGACTGGTAGAAAATGCACAAGATTCTCCGCATTAGGTCCGCATTTGTACAGTTTTTACTTGTGCATAAAGTTTTAATAAAATCAATAAATAAAGCATGATTTTTCACCCAAAATTAAAGATGTTTCCCAGCAATATTTTTTCATAAAGTTACTTAGTTTGATGTACAGAATGCTTGGTTGACGGCATCGTGATGAGGTAGTTTACACCCTGTATTACAAATACAATTTGTGAGGACGGATGAATGGATAGATGGTTGTAACTCTTTCACGCAAAAATTACGGAATGGATTTGTATGAAATTTGGTTCACAGACTTTTATTTGCATTAACTAGTTAATTAATAAAATTAAAATAAAGAAAGATTACATTTTTTGAACTGCATGACTTACTTTTCAAATCGATCGGTTCATGCCTTTAAACACAGCGTATATTTTAAACTACGCATGTAATTTGGACTTGATGGCTTACAATGTAAACTGAAAAGACCACCACAATGTGTAGCAGGTATACCATAAATATTTTATTTATATACATATATGTATAATAATATCATCATTCACATCAAACAGTCTAGATTTCCACTATAACAATAAAACCCCTGAAGTTTCACTTACCAAAACATTTGTATCGTTAACCAACCGTACGAGAACAGGGGTCCTCAACCCAAAGCTACGAGTATTTTACGCATTGCGCTAACTTATTCCGGTAATGTGGATGCCGCAATTTCACGTTATAAAGTATAAAAGCAACAAGCGACGGTTATAATATGAATTCACAGCTTCTTCCTACTTAAGTCGGTACTTTATGACGATATTCTCGTTGATCCCGTTTTTGAGGGTGGTTTTTACTAGGTTTGTGACCTCTGACTGTGTTACAGATTTTTTTTGGGAGCGTAAACGTGTTGGTCATATATTTAGAATTGGTTGGAAATCAATAAATAAACAATTACACACCAGCTCGTAAAATCAATTAAAATCTTTCAATGTTCGAGTTTTAGGTCAAATGTGTGGTGGGATAATACTTATTATAATGTCATCCATCACTAACATAACAGAATATCTATCCATCTTTTGATACAGTGTGAATCAAATGATGTAAATCTATGAATAAGCTAATAAATCCCCATTTGAACAAATGTTTTTTTTATTTATAACAGCTAGTTTGTTGGTACATACTTCTGTTCCGTATCCATAGTAATACAAAAAATATTAAAATCTCTTTAAAATCATTTAGATCAATTCCAAACAGACACATTTTTATTTTATTTTAAAATCCTTGAGAAATGTCCAAATGCAAAGCTTTATAACACGTAATCTCACAACTAGGTGGACCGATGACCTGGTGAAGGCTGCGAGAATCCGTTGGATGCGAGTCTCGCGAGACTGGTCACTGTGGCGACACTTGGGGTCGGCCTATGTCCAGCAGTGTACGTCTTTCGGCTGACATGATGATGATGATAATGTAACCCACAACGCTCACTGTTTTTCATGGTACTGACAACGTACGACTACATGATTATCTCATAATTAGCAAATCATTTATAGGATCGTTTCTCAATGTACGGATGAATGCCAATTATACAGAGTGTAAACCACCTCATCACAAAGCCGTTAACCAAGCATTCTGTACATCAAACTAAGTAACTTTGCGAAATAAATATTGCAGGCAAACAACTTTTTTTTTTGAGGTTATTAATAATGTTTTGTGGTAAAACTCAATGTAATGCCCTTAATACACTGTTCTGATGGATGGATTGAATAGAACGGGGGTCGTGAAGGTGTTAAAAGTTAAAAACTTGTATTTTAAAATAACTTGTCAAAAAGTTGTAACTTTGACCCCTTATATCTCCGTAACTAGAAGGTGTGATGTAGAACAAACAAATGATCGCAATGATGGGGAGAACAAGTGCCTTTCGGCTTCGTGAAGAGGTTTTTTACACCCTTAATAAGATAGTATTATTTTAATATACTTTGAAAAAAATGTAGATGACTGGATTTCTTAACATACACAACATCAAGCCTTCATTTCACAACCCATATTCCTATTGTAAATATGTTTCTTTTAACTGTGCAATAACTTGGAATTGTACATGTTTTGTCAAATAAATAAATAAATGTCAAACTTTGCAAATATCAAAACCAAAAGTTTTAATAGAAATCCCTGTAGATGTTAAACCTTTATAATAAACGTCGCTCAGCGCTCATTGCAGGGAACACGGCGTGACAGCGTGACAGCGAGTCTGATGTTACGCCGCCGCCGCAACATGTCCGCCGCGCGATTAGTCGCCGCCGGATCAACGTCGACTTATAAACATGGCGCCGATTGGCGGTCACTCAAACTATTTGAGTTTCAAACTTATCGGTAGCTCTTTGAAATTTGAATTTTGGTAATCCTTCTTTGATGGATAAAAGGGCTCGGATCATCCCCTGGCTTTTCACAAGAAAGTTGGTATTGAATAAAAAAACAATAATTGCTAGTTTTCAGACCTATGTGTGCACTCTTAAAATTACAACTAGATACGTATTAGTATCTGAATACTTTATGATGACAGCCAAAATCTACTATTTAACAATTCTCTTCAAAGGTCAATAAAAATACACCGTCGAAATAGATACAGGGTACACAATAATTGAGATAGCGTGACAGCTACGCCGTAGCTCGTAGCTGACGTCACGGCTACGATCGCTACGTCGTAGCCGAGCTACACGAACTTCTTGAACTCGTTTGTGTTCTATTTGCGGAAGTCTTACATTGTGACACATGTCTTGTCTTGTCACAGTAGTCACTACAGGGTGTTTTTACTGGGTCAAATTAAATTATCTAGCGAAACTTGACAGGCTTGATGAGTATTGCTATTTAACACAAAATAAAACGGATTTAGTTATCTCATACTACAAGTTACTAAAATAAATATTACATTGATCCGAAAAACAAAGAATAATTTTATTATTATTTATTTATTTATTTAAAATTATGTAAATAACACCTTAACAGCTATAACGCCAATGCGATGTTACTACCAAGATACCTCTAACTCATTTACAAATAACAAAAAAAAACCTACAATTAAACAATCAACTATTAACATTCTCGATGCACTTCAGTGCAGTTAATTTTATTTAATGTTGTTAAAGTGTTGTGTTAAAGTGAGAACATTCCTAGATACAATATTTAATCAATGAATTACAGAATTATATCGAGAACGGCAAAATCGAATGTTAACAGTAATTATGTTGAACACAAAGTTTACACGTTTCCATACAGTAGTTTCAATAAGCGAGGTATAAAGGAAAGTGCTATATCATTTCTGGTTATTTCGGCTGGCATTTTGTTTCTGTTCCTGGCCGATGCGTAGTTAAATTAGTCCAATTAAGTGTTTGAGAAACACATTGATGGTGGTTTGGTTTGTTACGGATATTGTTCGCTGACGTAGGTAGCTTTTCAGTGCGTACAACTATAAATTAATATATTTAGTATTAATGAGTACGGTCGAACAAGCTATTTGGTTTTCAGTTTAACGAACAAATTACATTGTAAAATGTATACCAATTAGGTTGTTCGACCGTACTAAGAAAAAAAAAATGTCATCTAATTTGTATGTTTCTCTTAATCGCTGAATTAAATAACTCTTCTTAGGTCCATGATCACCAAGAAGCTGACAGACTGATTATCTAAATCAGCTGTTTAAAATGCCTTTTTGTATGGGAACATGTCACAGTGACAGCTGTTTTTAGATAATCAGAGGGTTATCATTTTGGTGCACATAGACCTTTTAAAAATGTAATTTACGTAATTTCGCGATTTGCCCAGGAGGGGTCAGAAGTGATTCCACGGCAACATCCTGCAGGGATAAAAAATATCCTACCTCCTAACCCAGGTTCATCTTTATATACGTACCACATGGATACCCGTTTAGTTCAAAATAATCAATATCCGTAAACTGCAGTAGCTAAAAAGTTATCCCCAAAACCTCAACTAACACAAAAGAGAAAACAATTCGTCAATCCAAACTTCACAAACCCGAAAAGTCGAACTCAAACGAACCACGAAAATCAAACAACGAAAAATCGTTTCGGAAACGACAATTTTCCTGTTTTATCGCCCGAAATAGACCTTCGCGAAATCCTGAAAACCCGGATTTCAAATAAAGCTATCAAAGTTGATTCTGACCGGGGCAGAATCGGAATAGTTTTTTGATTACTTTACAAAGGGCCGAGTGATAACAGACACTTCGGTCGAGACGCCTTGTCGACATTTTATTGCCTCGCCAAGTCGTTTCTGGTTTGTGAAGAGGGTGTCTTAACCCCAATAGATGGACACATGTGTATAAGTGTTAGAAATGAAAGACGTGTTTAAATGTAGCTTTTGTGACTGATTTTCTTTTGTTTCTTTGACTCCGGTTTAATGACAGATTTTCTTTTAATACTCTTCCCTAGTCGCTGGATAGATGGCGCTGAACTAGGTAACTGAACGCTGTACGGAACGTCACATCAATTCACTTGGATGTAATGGTTATATTCGGAAACTTAAGCAAACAAAAGTGTCAGTCAACGAAGTATGTGACATGACGCAATGTTTTTTTCCAATCGTTTTGGCTTTGGCACCTAGTAACGTAGTGAATTCAACGCCATCTACAGAGTTCTTTGAAAGTAAGTTTTTTTTAAAAAAAAAACAGAAAGAAAACCTCATATTGGTGAGGGTCTTTAGTCTTTCAGAAATTCGTCAAAGGCATCATAAAAGGTGTTAAAAAAATCAAATTCAAATTGAACTTATAAAAGTCGAAAAAGGTGCACCGTTCGTTTGTCGTTTTCTATGGAGAAGAACCGGCAAGAAACTCCATGGTTACGCTTTTCAAAAATACCTTAAACGAAACCGGAGGGCACGACGTCATTACGAGATTTTTTTGTCCTGTATTGTCGCCAGAAACTAATAACCACCAAATTATATCAATCATTATGCAGCCGTAACAAATTCTTACCATAATAATTAAACTTAATAATGTTCAGAAAGGCGGCACTGTAAACAAAATATCGTACTAAACAACCCTTTGTGCAAACAGCGCTTAACTCACCCTTAACCCAAGATATACTGTTACATGAGTGTATACCCTTCCGTCGAAAATAAATCATAAATATACTCTATAGATGGGAGTTTTACAATCAACGATAATTTTAACATGACCCCGCAAAACCCAAAGTAATTTTTTTCAAGTATTTATTGGTTGGTTTATGTTCCGACCCACTGTCGGGCAAAGGCCTCCCCTATTCAAAGACGACCCGAATGGCGTAGTGGTAGTGAAGCTGCCTTATGTTCTTAGGGTTCGAATCCCGGTAGGAGCAAATGTTTGTGTGATGAACATGGACATTTGTTTTCGAGTTATGGATGTTTTTATGTATAATAAGTACAAACAAAAAAGTATATAATATGTAGTATATCAACTATCTAGTGTCCATGACACAAGCTTTGCTTAGGCACTAGCTGGCGCTGTGTGTTAACGTCCAGCGATATTTATATTTATTTATTTATTCCTTTCCAATCGTCCTGGTTTTTTCCTGTTGTAGATATCACTGTTTATTGCGTTAAAGAGAAATTAAATCATCATCATCTCCCTAGCCTTTTCCCAACTATGTTTGGGTCGGCTTCCAGTCTAACCGGATGCAGCTCAATACCAGTAAAGAGAAATTAAATGATTGGGTAAATATAATAGATAAAAAAGCCTTTCATTTTGTACAGGCAAAATAAATCTTATTTTTTCGTTGGCCCGTCTGCAAAAGTAACAGTTTAAAAAGTTCAAGTGTAATAATAATAGCGGTTCCCTGTTCCCGTGTCGTAGATAAGGATAGATATAAGAGCAGACCTACATTCACGTCCAATAATATGTAAACACTTAAGAATTTTTAAATTGTGTTTCTCCTAATGTACTGATTAAAATTTAATGTTATTACGTACATATTATTCTGGAACTCACGTTTTCATGAAAAGATCCAATCTCCTAGTTACAATCGTTATTTTTCGCGAAAATAGCTATAATATTAAGGAAAGTGTATATGTCACCGTAAAATTGTCAAACACGTTATATTACAATATAACGTGTTTCTCTCTAGCGATATTGTAATCTCTCTCTCTCTTTTACGGTGACATATACAAATTATTAGACGTGACTGTATCTGTGTCAGGGAGCGTTCCATTACGTAGATCATGACAAAAACTCCTGGGTTACATGTTCGGATTTAAAACATCCTTCTATATTATGTCATTTTAATCCGGCATGGGTCCACAGCTTACGTTTTTATTATTGGAATCATTAGCTATTCTTGTTCGTTGTAATTGAAAAACCAAAGAGAAAGAGAGATTAACGTGAATGAGCAAGTTATCAATTAAAACTTTACGAATTTGCAAAACTCCACACTTCCACCAATTTTTTCAGAAGTGTCAATTTCCCTGTTTTATCGACTTATTCTAAATAAAATAAATCGTTACGTGATTTGCCAACTGTATGAGATTTATTTTTCATTTGACAAAAGAAGCTCACACGGTGGTCACATGTATTATATTTTATTAACTTTCCTTCGTTAGTCTATGAATTAGCTTCTATAATACGTTTGTTTTTTCTACGCCTATCTAATATTTTCTAATTGGAATGGAAAATGAACGCTACTCCAAAAATATATGTTGAATGGTGCAACTCAAAAGGACAAATAAACCTTTTTTACCAAAAAAACACCTGGTTTCCAAAGAATAAAATAAAAGAAGAATATTTGAGACACGCTGTAGTTTTGTCTTTAAAAGATCGCTTTTAGCAATAAGACCGGTCATTGTGTTACCCCTTGTAAAATGTTTAATACTGTTGTATTTTAATTTTTATGGTGTTCATAATAAAGAGTATTCTATCTATCTAGTTTTTTTTTTTTATATTGGTGGTTGAACAGCAACCTTAACTATATTGATAAGCTTGTATTTTAAAAACTCCTAAGGATGACTTTGCCATTTCTAAAAAAAGAAACAACCCCCACATACGTGAGAAAAACAGTTTTTAAACTGGGAAAAGGGAGCGAGATAATAAATCACTTGGACACTGATATGCCTTTTCACTCTCGGGTACATTATGTTTCGGCTTTTACGATTATTTTCATAGTACCTCGTGCTCTTATGTAGCGATGGTACTTTGTGATGACTATGGTACTTACTTTCTAATATAGAGACCAACAGGCAAAATGTGATGTAGTGATTAATTTTAGAAATACATACAGCTACTATATAAGAAAACAAGAAAAAGTATTTATTAGTTTCGCACATGACAAAACTAATTTAAAAAAAGTATAAAATGTAAACGTAAGCAAAAAATGGGGCCAAATGCGAGTCGGACTCGCCCATGAAGGGTTCCGTAGCAGATTGAATGAAATGTTAATTGCTGTTTACGATTTATGACGTATTAAAAAAAAGACAACTTACTAGATCTCGTACAAACCAATTCTCGGAGGAAGTTTACATGATAATGTACATCATACATTATTTTTTTAAGTTTTATCATTCTCTTATTTTAGAACAGTGTGAAACACATTTACCACTTTGGAAGTGTCTCTCGCGCAAACTAGTTTAGAAAAAAATGATGTTAGAAACTTCAATATCATATGTGAATCCATAGATACCCCACAAGTATGGGTTTAAAACCGCAAAAAAAAATCGAAAATTTATTGTTTTTTCCTTACTTTTTTTGTGTGAAAATCTTAATGCGGTTCACAGAATACATCTACTTACCAAGTTTCAACAGCATAGTTCTTATAGTTTCGGAAAATAGTGGCTGTGACATACGGACGGACAGACAGACAGACAGACAGACAGACAGACAGACAGACAGACCGACAGACAGACAGACATGACGAATCTATAAGGGTTCCGTTTTTTGCCATTTGGCTACGGAACCCTAAAAACGAAATTGGTCTTGTGCGAGGCCAATTTAAAAGACCCTATCTCAGCATAGTGCTTTAACATACAAAAAAGAGTCTCTATCACATATCGGGTAGGGCTTCCAGTCTAACACGATGTAGGTGCATGTACACCTATTTTACATGAAGCTACTGCCTTTCAGATATCTCCACAACTCATTGGTAAGACTGGTAGCCAGACTTTAGACTTATGACTAACAAAGATTTACAAATGACAGCCGAGACCAACGACTTGACGTGCTTTCCTAACCACGTAGGAGTCCCGATATATGGGCACATAATTGATGGTGACCCACGAACTGACTTTGGCAAGAGAAGTAGAGGATATTTTAGTACAAAAAGTAACAATGATAATAGAGAAATTAAAAACATAGCTACGTTTCCGAGATCTATCACTAAAACATAATCCTATTTGGGTCTCTGCACGAGTTTTTATTTAAAGGGCGTTCTAAGTGTTTCCCGGTGTTGTGGACGCAACAGCCGACGGCCGACAAATAGACTAGCCTAATTAAACAAGTTGGGCCGCTCTGCAAATGCACGGATTTTGTTACGTGATTAAATTAGTTAAATGTTTACTTTTCTCTGTTTTGTGTTTGATTTATGTTTTTTGCGATACTGATAATTTTTTGAGGTGTTCTGTATTAATGATTTCGGGTGTGATACAGATTTTTGGTAAAATATTTGATTTTTAGGTACTTAGGAAAAATAATATCGAAAATGTTACGGTTAATCTACGTGGAAAGCATCCAGGCTCAGTTTGTCCAGCCAAATAGTTTCTAAGGCCCAAATAGGGTATGAAAAAAAAATTACAAACCAGTCCACTCTTGCTCAATCCCTAAAACGACTAACCTTTTTACTTCTGTATTTACTCATTCTTATTCCATTTAAAAAAAGAAACACCGAATACGCAAGAACATTTTAAATGAAACCTTCTTTCCGCGATACATTTGTTTCTCAGATCTGGCCTCTTTCGTACTTAGTTGCCAGTTTTATTTTTTCATGTTCCGAACGTTCGCTGTCTTCGCTTCGGAATTGTTCGGCTTTGGCAACGTGCCCGAAGTGAAAAAAGGATTCTTTCTCTTGTGGGTACTATGTAGGTACTTACGTATAGGTTATTAGGTAGGTGTAACTTGAAACTTGCGATGTATTGTGTGTTGTGTGTTATGTAGACTAACTACAACGACCCTATACGTTTTTTTCGGATTTTTATGAAATATTTCTTTGTTTCTCTTATATATATAGCGTGATGTTATATTTGATGGGTAAAGCATTATCAGCCATTAATTTTCCCACTGCTAGGACACAGACTAAACAGAGGACGGAGGTGACACGTGTAAAGCGACCTCAAAGTACCAGATTCTGTTAAAGAGCGCGCAACCTTAAAGTTGGCAACGTCGCGTAGCTGTCAAATATTTGCCAATTTAAATTAATTTGACAATAATACTGTATGGAAATAAGAAATATGGCTAACTAGTGAACTAGAATATTAATAGAGAATTGCAATTAAAACACTGAATTTGATGTTATAACCGCTTTAGGTTTAAAAAACGCATTCGGAAAGTTTCCAAATAGTTTTTTTCATCTAAAACTAATTATTCGGTGTTACGATATTAACTGTTGCATTTCATAATCAATAGTTTAGTTCTATAATTTGCCATTTTTCTTATTTACATACAGTTATATTGCGAAAGTAATTACTTTTAAAACAGATACATTTTTGACAGATATTTGCAACGCTGCCAGCTTTCTCAACGCGATTCTCCCAGTACTAAGTTCCTCTTACTAAGTTAGCATGCAGACGCCTCGAGGTCTAATTTAGTTGCCTTTCACGACACCTAACAGGGTCTAATGATGTTAAGGGCCCGTTTCACTGACTTCGGGCCGGGTGGCTGTTGAGCTAAGTGATCTGAAATTGTTTCAAATTAATCAAAATCGAGTGAACGAAGCAGATCAAACACGTCCGAAACAAGCTGTAGATTTGCGGATAAAACACAATCATAAGTTAAAATGTCACTTACAGGATTTCTTCCGTGATTATATATCATTAATTTGGAGCTTCCGATATTAAGGTCCATGTTCACCAAGAAGATAACAGTCTGATTATCTAAAAACAGTTGTCACTGTGACATGTTCCCATACAAAAATGTGTTTTAAACATCTGTTTTAGATAATCAGATTGTTATCTTCTCGGTAAACATGGACCTTAGACGCTGTTACTATAGCGCCGTGATCGCGGGTTGACTGGAGAATGACTAGACGGTGGCAAAAAATGTAATAAGCAGACAAATCTATCTATCCTCTGTATTTGTCGTTTAAAAACTTAATAACAATCACGGAAGATATCCTGTACGGGAAAGTGTAAGTTTAGTAATTAGTTATAAAAACTGTCAAAGTATAAAACAGTATTTCACAATTCTATTGTTAGAAAGATAACACAACTTTAATTCCTTGATAGGTTGAGCTGAACTGTATTAAATTGAAACCCGCATTTCGCCAGTATTTTTAAATCATCACAAATACATCTGTAATTATGAAGTTTATTTATTTCGGATGATGAAACCCAATAAACCTGTTGAATCAAACAGTCGTATGCCAATATTTGAAAGCGTTGTCCCACATCTATTATTGTCTAAATATAAATATATCTATTTCCGAAACAACATTTCACAAGCAACAGGAAAAGTGTCTTTAACTGTTGGGGAGTTGTAAACACTGTCGCCAAAAGTGCTTCCTGAAATAAATGAATAAATTAATCACGAATTTAGTTCAGTTTTGTATACTATTGTAGTATTTTTTTTAATAAACGGCCATTTTCACCGCTCTAGTCTAAAATCATGCACTGAAAAGTAACAGGATGATCACGTGTTCGCACGTCAAACGCATTGATTAGGTCGCGACTTTTTTTTATTAGAAAATTCTCGGCATTTCGTTCAATGTAAACATACTGTCCAGTACATTGTTGCCCTTTACGTATACATGGAACTCATAAAAATACTCGGGAAATGTGGTTCTACTATTTCATATGCACCTTACAAGCTTTAAACACCTACAGAAAAGCGCAATATGAACATCTTCCATTAAGCTAATATTTCTTGTGAGTATTTAACGATGTTAAGTTCATAAACATAAATGACTGGTACGCGAAGTGTTTCATACAAACATCATATGGAGCGAGTGGGTAGCGTTTAACGAGGATCCACTTAAAACTTAAGCCCTTAAAAACTTTCTTTGGACCTTTTTGTGATATGAGAGACTTTGTTGCCAGTTACATTTTTGATGAGACACGAATTTTATGCCGAGTGAATACCACAAAAGGGAAAAGCGGCTAAATCAATAACTTTTAAAACCAACATAGTTGTAGACAAAAAGTTAACAAATATATAGACTCACGCTTTTTTTTTCATGGGGGTAGGCTGACCACGGCACCTGCAAAGATCTTTATATCTAATTTTACCTCGGTCCTGTTCATACTGGTCTTAATCGCACACGCAAAACCCTTATCTACCTAAAAGATAATATTAAATGTCACTATGTTTCTATAAAAGATCCTTTTTTTTCGGATGGTAAATCATCAAATGACCGCTCTGAGATGAGCGGGAGGGAGTGTAAGACTTTTACTGACTAAAACCCATCCATGTTCCTTCCTGGCCCTTTATGTTCCGGGGCAACGGTATCTCTTTCGAACTGTCCCGCAGCCTCGGCAGGCTTCGGCCCTTGCTTTTTGCTGACATCTTTTTGAGGCGTGCGTAGAACACGAACGCGTCGTCGACACGGTCTTTCTTCATAAGACGGACGGATGGCGAGCTAGCCCATAGCTCACCGTCCACGGGCCCGCGGCTGCAATTAAAGA
Source organism: Xestia c-nigrum (assembly GCA_916618015.1). NCBI lineage: Eukaryota > Metazoa > Arthropoda > Insecta > Lepidoptera > Noctuidae > Xestia > Xestia c-nigrum. Next base: position 7,529,385 of record OU745259.1, on the reverse strand, counting down.
TAATTATTCCAGCAACATTAATTTGCATAATACAGAAATATCGACACTTTGACAAGTTGCAGATCATGCGAAGCAGAATCATGTCACTATTTTTACATATGTTGATAGAGAATCGATTAATTAAATAAAATACTAATATTTCTGACTTTATCTCGTTTAAAAATCTACTTATACAAAAGCCGTTAGCTGCAAGCTTCTAAAATTAACTTCATTCGACCAAGAGAGCCTGATTTCAGTTATGACTTTGAGCGATCGAGCAAACAGCCATGGTAAATAAGAAACCACAAGTAATGATGGATTGTGAACGAAAACATTTTATTGGCAGTAACGAGCTTACGTTAATATTAGCTGTATAGTTAGTTCGCGTTTGATTTCATGATAAGCTACACTGTAAGTAAGGCTACTATTTAGCAATGTTCTATGTACCTTGTATAAAGGCTGTAAAAAAACCTCTTTACGAAGCCAAAAAGCACTTGTTCTCCCCGTCAACGCGATATTTCTTTTTGTCGACACCAGACTTTCTAGTTAGGGAGATATTGGTCAAAGTTACCAACTTTTCACTAGTTTGTTTTAAAGCAAGATTTTTACTTTAAACACCTCGACCGTACTATTCCATCCATCCATTAGACAATGTTTTGAGTGCGTTCCATTGAGATCTACCACAAAACATGATTTTTCACCTCGAAAAAAGAAGTCGTTTCCCAGCAATATTTTTTTCATAAAGTTACTTAATTTGATGTACAGAATGCTTGGTTGACGGCTTCGTGATGAGGTGGTTTACAACCTGCATAGGGATGTACCTAGTTAGTAGATTCAAGCTTCCTTTGGCTTTGCGTTCGCATCGGGGCTCCTTGGTTTGGTATCCGGATCGGGCAGTCATTTGGCTTTTCCATTAGGACCTTCTTACTAGCAGCTACCATTTCATTCACATCTCATTTGAATATGAGCTGTAATCCCGTGCGGCCTCAACAGTTTCTCGGTAATCCAATTTCGATATCATAACACAAATCACAACTTCTCTGAATTGAATTTCTCAACTATCCGTTTCCGCAAAATTACATTTTCGGTCAATGCAATATTCACAATTTGCATGTTAACCAGCTCCCTTTTCGTTAATTGCAATTGTTTCTAGAATGTATTTTAGATCGTCATAATGGTTTAGCAGTTGTTATATAGGGTGACTGGTAATTAGTGTACGATACTCAACCACGTAATTGTGCTCATGATAACAATTAACTTTTAACAAAGAATTGCGAAAAAAAAACAGCTGTTCAGTACATCTATCATAGATGTACTGAACAGCTGTTTTGTTTTCGCGATTTCAGTTTGGGTCCCATAGTAAAAATTGTTTGTTATCATGAGCACAATCACGTGGTTGAGTATCGTACTTAAAACGGGGGACTATAAAGGGTGTAAAACACCTCTTCACGAAGCCGAAAATCACTTGTTCTCCTCATCATTGCGATCATTTTTTTATTCTACACCATACCTGGGAACCATAGCAAGACAACAACGCAGAAGATACAGCAACGTAGAAGATAGCATAGCATAGCAACACAAGTTTTTTTGTAAGATTTTGACTTTTAACACCTCCACGACCCCGGTACTATACAATCCATTGAATTCTACCACAAAACATGATTTAACCTCAAAAAAAGTGTTTCCCCAGCAATAATTTTAGCGTAAAGTTACTTAGTTTGATAAACAGAATGCTTGGTTAACGGCTTTGTGATGAGGTGGTTTACACCCTGTATAGTATCCCCCTTGTGTACTGCTTTGTCCAGTGATCGCTAGCATGACTGCTGACCATGATGGACGGGGTGCGATTCCCAGATGAGGAAATGTGTTATTGGGTTTTTCAATCAGGAATTTCTTAGTAGCACCCATAAATAAATAAAAAAGCTTTTTATTTCATGCTGATTACAAAAAGAAAAAGATAAGTTCAATCTTAATAGTTAGTGTAATACATTTTTGTTAGTAATTAAGTTCCGTTCTTAAATTTAGTTGTTAGTTTTTTAATCATCATAAATTTTAATCTTACGTTACTATTATACTATAAATTATACCATATTAATTACATAATTATATAAATTATATTATAGTCTGCAAGAACCCCTCTGTAGATGAAGGCCTCCTCCAAAGATAGCCAGTCCTCTCTAGATTGGACTATTCAAATCCAATTTGGGCCGGCTAATTTTTTGATCTCATCTTCCCAACTAGTTACCGGTACCTCTCCTTATTTTGCCTAGTGGACCTTCCCATGTGGTAACTCTTTTCGTCCATCTCTGGTACCTTTAGGCGTGCCACATGACCGGCCCATTTCCATTTCAGTGACTGAGCGTGTACCAATCCTTGCCTTGGTGATGTCTAATTTGTGTCTTATTTTCTGTATCTTTTTAATATTCATCTTACACGCCCTCCATTCCTCGTTGGCCTGTAATTATTTTATCCTTTGTTCTTTTATTGAACTTCCACGTTGGACAAGCATACGTTAGACACGGTATAAGGCACAAGTTCAGTACCTTGGTTTTAATTTTAGTTTGCATGCTTCTTTTGAAAATGTCTTTTAGTGCCCAGTATTTGTTCTACGTAACTGCGTCCTGCGTTCTACTTCTTATTCGTTACTATTCTAGTCAAAGCTAATTTGTTTATGTATGTATATGTAGTTGTCCGTATATTTGAGAGGAACCCACATATAGTGGTTTCTTTGTACTATTAGTCATCAACATAGTTTTGGATAAATTCATTTCTAAGCCTACCACCAATTTGCTGGAATCATTGAGTAACTCTATCATATACTGAACTTTTGATCCTGTTTCTGATAGTAGGACCAGGTCATCTGCAAGTCTTAGGTGACTTAGGTAGGTTTCTTTGATCTTAATACCTCGACTCTTCCAATTGCGTTGACTGATGATCGATTCCAGTGTTGCTATAAACAGCAGTGGTGAGAGTGGGTCGCCTTGTCTTACTCCTCTTCTGACCAGGAACCACGGTCCAGCTGACTCTAGTTTGACTCTACCCTTGCTGTTATTGTATATACTCTTGGTCACACGAATATTTTATTTTTCTACCCCTTGTGTTGCTAGGGTTTCCCAAATGCTTTGCAATACACAGTCGTCTGTTTTGAGAGCTTTTGTTTGTTCTATAACTTCTCTTCTAGTAGCTTCCATGGAGTCGGTTAATCCAGGCAGTAGCCCTGTATTATACAGAGTGTGAACAGAGACTTCATAAAGCTGTCAACCAGAATACTTCTGTACATCAAACTAAGTAACTCTACGCAACAAATAAGCTAGGAAATTACTTTTTTTTTAAAGATGACGTTTTTCGGTAGGATTCATTGTAATAGTAACTCACTTAAAACATTATGCTGATGGATGGATTGTAGTAAGATAGATTGTAGAAAGTAAAAATCTTACAATTAAAACTTGTATTTAAAAACAAAACGTTTCAAAAAAACTTTGGACTTTGACCCCCAATATCTCCGTAAGTAGGTTTCAGAACAAAAAAATATCGCATTTAAGGGGAGGATTAGTGTTTTTCGGTTTCGTCAACAGGTTTTTTACAACCTTTATGTCAGCCCTACTAATTCAAATATTTATTCAGATGTCAAAGGTCTGTATACTCCACCGGTGATACAAGCGAAATGCTACATTGTTTCTGAAAGATATTCTCGACGACAGCACATTTATCTGTTCTTGCAGACATAAACAAAATGTTGAATGTATTTGGTTTCGTTACAATACAAACAATGGAGTTTACTGCTGAAAACATTGCTGAAAACGTGTTTTTATTTATTTATTCTTCGCTGTAAGACTAATTAAAGCCCGGTAATGTGTTTTAACGCTGAATTCTGTTGTTGGCTGATAAAATAAGCTTTTCTTAATATTATTGGATTGACGTAGTACCGAGATAGGCAGGCAATGCAAGTAGATTTTATTCTATTACTAACTGATGCCCACGTACAAATTATATACTTAAACCTTCCTCAAGAACCACTCTATCGATAAGTAAAAACATCATGGAAATCGGTGCAGTAGTTTGTGAGTTTATCGCGAACAGACAGACGCGGTGGAGAACTTTTTTCTTTTATATAGTTGGTGCCAACTGCCAGTTAAGATCGTAATAGAGGTCATTCACGACTACCTACCAAGTTTTTCATCATAAAGCGATAATGACACTTACTAATTACCTAAGTCGACTGATAACCGTTACTTGCTTATATCGCTAGAGTATCGTAGTGCCAGTCGGATAGACATACAGGGGTTGAGAATCTTTTATTGTTCCAATTCGAATTTACGACACGCATTGTTCAATCAAAATGACGGTCCATGCACCGTGACCATAATGTGCTGCACACCACATGCGATTCGACGCCGATGCCGTTTTCGATTTCGTAGAGCGAAAACGGCATAAACTCAGAAGTATAACTTTTTGTGTCATTAGTAATGTCATTAGAATATTTAGATACTTACAATATGCACTGTCCTTATATTTCAGAAAACTATGAAAACGACACCTACGACGGAAAACCTAAAATTTTTTTGGTGCCATCTTGGATTCTTCATTTGATCTCATTTTCGAAAGAAAGAAAAATAAAATAAAAACATGTATTATCCTGACAGGAGAAAACATAAAAAAATTGTTAAATTATGATTAAATACTTAACACTAATTAAAAGTAAACAGTGAAAAAAAATAACAAGATTGTAAATAGAGACAAAGCGACCCCGAAAAACATAAAATCGATACTCATGACGGAAAAACCAAAAAAAAACACCTTCAAGTACAGGCGTGATGTTCTGTTTATTCTACAGAGTAAACCTCAGTGGCCATTAAGGTCCAAAAGGTCGCAAAAAACCAGTCGCGCAAGTGTCCAGTAGCGTAAAAGTCCATGCGCGCATAATTTGTCTTTTCGTGGAAGTGGGTGCACACACAAGATGTGTCCTTCGCGCAAAAGTCCCAGTCTCCAGATCCTAAATTTAAAATGCATCATAATTTTGTTTTTTTTTTTTTAATTGTCTCAGTAGGTTAGAATAGTGTTAAAAACGAAAATACAATATTTAAATAAAACAATTAATTTCGTAGGGTACATTTGCTCGATTTTATATTTTTGGGTTGTGCACTGCGTTGTGTATGTGGGTCACTGTGGATGTATTATGAGACTCAAGCAAAATCAGATTTGCGACAGGTTTATACAGAGAGTAACAGTCTCGCTAATATTTGGATATCGGGATGAAAGTCGGAGCAATGACCTCTTTTTAGAGATGAGTTCGTATTTTTTTTCTATCGAGTGAAATTAATTGCATCATGTTTTCAAAACACTATCACACAAGTATATATAGCAAAAGGGCGACCTCGATAGCGAGTAGAGTGCGGGGCAGCGGCAACAGTCTTCTTACCGTTGTTACCAACAGGTTGGACGGACCGTTCATGCAACACTGTCAAGCTTTATTATATCTATGGTCAAGACTTACATGCCCGTATATCGGACATGGGGCAGATAAAAAAAAATGTTAGCTCAATTCCATTGTACCTGTAATGGTTTATAATTTATAGTGATTTATCAATTTTTAATATTGCTTTTGTATATTGTAATTAAATATTTTAATTTTGAATTTCATGACGGGCAAAAAATATAATCTTACCTATAATAGTATTTGTTTCGTGTGTCTATGGATTATTTGATTTCCAAGTGTATATAATAACTCATCTATGGATGTTTGTGTCTGATTCAAATAAATAAATAAATATATATCCTGAAGAGTTTCATATATTTTTTTGGTTTTGTTTATTGCAGTGAATATAACATACTTTTAGGCATTATAAAACTCGCGTTTAGCTCCCGTAGAGCTTATTTAACAAACCGAAGAATTTTGGCACTTTCCTTCTTAATTTAAATTCAAAGAGAACATATTTAATAAATAATTTCTACATTATCCCGCAATATAATTAATACACCTCTTGGTTTTCATCATCCATTATGGACTTACTTTCGTCGCTTACAAACAACCCCCACTTTCTGAAACCACCTAAACACGCGTCATATTTCAAGGCAAATTGAACTCCAAAAACCATAAGCTTGGACATAAATTCAATCGGAGGATATTATGTTTGATATTCTTCAGTAAGCCAGCGGAAATCTGTCACAACGTCACAACCACGCGACAGGATTCCGTTTGACAAGTCTCTTACACCATAAACTAGACGTTGCAAATGAATTTCAACATTACGAAGTAATAAATAAGTTCGCGGTCCTTTTTGAATATTCTTGAACCTACTATCACTTCTTATAAGAAGACCTCCTTCAAAATAATATACGTATTAAATTCCCACACTGAAGTGAGGGGAATTAAAGTAATCCGTTCTAAGAGATGTTAGTACAGGGCCCACGCTGCGGACAGAATTTATGATTTCATGTGAAAATTATCCGTTCATAAATTGAAGCTTGTCTGTTGCAGGCATAGACAATGGCGGCCATTTTACGCTTATTCCGCTCACACACGACCTGTTTTGTTGTCTATGTTCATTGAGTTATGATCTCGTGAACATTTAGCCGAACTTTGTATAAAGTTCATGAACGAGGAATGAATAGGAGTATGATATTGTTACTCCCTTTTCATTGACGGAGATTGGAGAGGTTGACTGGTAGAGAATGCCTTGTGGCATTAAGTCCGCCTATGTACCACTCTTGTACATGGAGCTAAATAAATAAATAAAGGATAGGCCGCGAAATTCATGTTTTCTTATGTTTTTCTGCAATTTGCAGGCGACTGCTAGTTTGTACGTTGATTAAAATATTGTTCGCGACTGTTAGACGAGTGTAGTTTCAGAACGACTTTGACCTTGAAAAAGTCGTTCGTCGACTTTTTTTATATTTTTAACGCATTCACCTCTAAGCAGACCGATACCAGAAATAATGCACAAAATTTCCTTACACAACGAAAGTGTCCACAGAGTAAGGATTTCTGAAAATTGACTCTTTATAGCAGTTGAATGAGATACGAAAGATTGTATGAAAAATGGTAATTTTGAAGATACCGGTTTTTCGGAAACTCATCCCGATAAAAACACTTTTTTTCGGAACTTCGCACAAAAAATATGAGAAATAACTTCAGCTTCAGAAGTCAGCGACAAATAAAATTTTCAGCAATCCCAGTATATTTGCTATCATTTACTTAGGAGTTCCGTTGCCTATCTCAGAAGTTCTTCATCAGATCTTTACAAAATTGAAATGGTATCACTCCGAGAAAGTATTCTTCCTAAAACTACCCAAATCGCTGGGCAATCTGGTGGCAATCTGGTGTGCCTATAAAATTTGAAGAGTTCCCTCTATTTCTTCAGGATCCCATCATCAGGATCCTGACTTGATGATTATGGGACCACCTGGGAAGTATACCCTTTCAAACAATAAAAAACAACAAAATCGGTCCAGCCGTCTTCGAGTAATCGGGGAACATTGAATTGAAAACCTCCTCCTTTTTGAAGTCGGTTAATAACGACGTGATGGTAGGTGACTCAAATATCCGGATAGCCTATAAAAGATTTGGCCGAGTATCGATAATTTGCTCCTAAAAATTAAAGAACTCCGTTACTTTGTCATGGATCCAATAATTAGAACCTAACCAAACACTCATCAAACTACCCTCGAAGTACATCCTTTCCAATAAAAAAAAACAATACATGTCACGGTAATACGCTCATCCCCAATAAATGGAACTTAACACACCTAACTGTCGAAATTTGGGAGTATTCTACACTTCTGCGCACACTCTCGGAGCATATAGGCGTGATGTTCTGTCATGATGTTGTATAATGTATACAATAAACATTCAAGAGATTGCAGCAATCACTGCAGATTTGCCGTCTATTTTTAAAGGTGTCCATTTATATCTCCGAAGATCAGCGTCAGATCTAAACCATGATGACCGATTTAAATGGGAGCACACAGGAAGCACCAGCTTTTAAACAAAAAACGAATCATCAAAATCGGTTCAAACAGTCGAAAGTTCTGAGGTAACAAACACAAAAAACGGTCCAATTGAGAACCTCCTCCTTTTAGGAAGTCGATTGAAAAATACAATCAGCATCACACGGCTAATTGTGCAATAAAGTTCAAACTCGCTCAAACTTTTGTTCAATCCACGCAACTGCCAATGCTAAACGATTAGAGAACTAAGTACATACCTAGGTTGGTACAATAACCGATTCCCACCACAAGTTAATATTTAACCACACAAAAGTATTGATTAACTAACTAACACAGTTTTCACAACACTTGAACTCTGCGGCAGAGCTCTACTTGTTATAGGCGTATTAACCTAATTCTTAGCTAGTCAAACAATAAAGTTAACGATAATATACTACATTGTAGCGCTCCGCCAGAAAGTTTCAGGACTGAAATTAAAATATGGCTACAATTTCTCTACATACAATGCTTTCCTATAAATGTTAAGTTACTAATAATAAGCTTAGTTTAATGTATCGTGTCCAGTCGAGCACGATCGTAGTTTTTTTTTTTTTTTTTTAAATCAATCAAACAATTAATAAAATATAAATAAGACCGCGGACCCCCACGTCTGCTGTAGAAAACAAATTATTAAAAAAAAATGCAGACCGCTAATGCTGGTAATTACTTATTTCTAATTGCTATAACTTAGCTGTGGGTATTAGAATGAAAATAATATAAAAAAAAGTTAACGATTATAAATAACATTAATTATTCTAAAATTATTTTTATTCTAACAGATGACCTTAATGGCGCAACGGTAGTGATCCCGGTAGGATCCAATGTTTCTGTGATGATGATGATGTCGATTCGCACGCCAATAAATGAAATTCGTGCGAATCGACTACAGAAAAAATAATATGTTTTAAAGGAGTCGATTCGCACGTTTTGTGCGAGTTAAATTCGTGCGAATCGTCCAATAAGCCGATAAAAGTCATGGACGACAGCAATCGTGTTGATGTGAACACCTCCATTTAAATACACAAGCCACGATACGATTATGTGTCGTCACGACATAGTGAGATCGAGACCTAAGTATGGAAGAAAAATAAATTTTACTAACTTAGTCGTCATCTGGGTTTGCACTCCCTTACAAACCAAGTTGTTAAAGTTCTTCTATTTCTGCCATAATTTGCAAATGAGTCCACGTTTTACTATAGAGATACGTACCATTAAACCAGTCTGCGAAGCCCAAATATACGCACCGATATATTTAGCTTACAACAACACAACTCCATCTTTAATGGACATTCCATGTTCCACAATTACACAGAAACCAGAAACAGCAACAGTTGTTTCAGTAAACAACTTAACGCTAGCGAAATTGGAAAATACACCTACTCTATAGCGAATTGTTACACTCTGGGGACAACTAGACCAAAGTATCCCAGTATTCCGACTATCCCTGGCTACTATATATTATATTCTAAAGTTTATTTTAACAAAACTAGTATGATGAAGTGGAATAGTTGCCGACAGCTCTTACGGGCTAATAAAGTTAACAGAGATTTACTCGAGCGCCATTGCATTCGGAGCTTCGCAAGAATATTCATTTTCATAATTAATATTTAAAGTCTGAATATAATTTAATTGGATTTGAATGAAGAAGGATTTGTATGGTTTGTTAGGATGAGTGAGTTCTTTGTTCTAAACTGGAGTATATAGATTTGTGACCATCGTTCGTTACTAAAAATAATTTAGAGCTTTGTTATAGTAACTAGGTCATTGACATCATTTCCTACATGAAAGTAAATTACCTTAATTAAACTAAGGAAAGACAAGAATATCTAGGTACGTTTTAATTCGGCACAAATGAAGTCTTATATCGCGGCCCTGGAAAACAAAGGAACATGGATGGGTTTTAGTCAATACAAGTCTGACATTCCCTTCCGCTCTGCCTAGAGCGGGAGGAGTCGTTAATTTGATGATTTCCCATCAGAAAAAAAAAGTTTGGCGGCCAATGAAGCACACATGCAAATATTATAAAATTCATATAACTAATCAAAATTAAGTTCTTTTTCTTGGCAGACGTTACAGACCGACTTTAAGATCGATAAAATCAAATAAAAATCAAAGCATTTATTTGAAGTAGGCCAGTTACAGGCGCTTTTGAACTGTGGAAACAAAGATAAAAATTAAATGTAGCTACAGTCCCAGTCACAAGACATAAAAACTGTGAAAATACTGTCGTTGTGTTGTAATGTAGTTGATAGGATCTCTCTCTCTTTTTTGGTGGCGTGGACGAAAATCTGTTAGGAAGTACGAAGTTACTCAGAGCCTAACAAAGAGTCTAATATGGAATCCACATCCATACAGTTAAAGCCATGAGTAAAAACTTGTCCTCCAATTAAATGACGGGACCAAGAATTTCAATTTTCAAGCCCAAAATTCAACCATAGTCCTAGTTAAATTCGTTTGCTCTATCTCAGTGTAATTAAATTTCGTACCGCTATGTGAGTCCAGCGCTATGAGTAATTCAGTTATACTGCGGTACCGCTATACCGCACACTTTGGGCACAACACTAGTAATACATTACGGTCTATTATAAACCCATGTTTTAAATTGATGTTATTTTCCACGTAAATGAATATCAACTTTATGAAATTATGAATAAAGTTGATTCCAGAATATCTTTCTCTTTTGTGTGGTCAGTGTCTTACCCGGTGTCAGAATTATTATACCGCTCATGGGCCTCCGACATAGCATTACATGTCATCTGGAAATATCTCCGTCAGGCATACTGGTGGTATACCGTGGCCCCGGAACATAAAGGGCGAGAATAGAACATGGATGGGTTTTAGTCAGTAAAAGTCTGACACTCCCTCCCGCTCCGCCCAGAGTGGGAGAAGTTATTTGATGAATTCCTTTATAAAAAAATAAAAAAAATCATGCTGGTTTCCTCACGATGACTGCCATAACCGAAGCAAATGATACTTATACTTACTACCCGGGCGCAATAACTTGACACCTGGCTCAAATGACGTTTGTCTATAGAAATTCCGAAATTCCGCCGAATGGCGAGGTTTGAAATGAAAACCCTAATATAACTAAAAACCTAAGTATTACTGATTTATAATTTTATTAACTTTTGAGATAAAACATCAGTATACTAATAACGAATGTAGTATTTATTTTCAAGTCAGGTGTCAAGTTATTGCGCCCGGTTTGCACAATACAAACATGAATCCTACAAATCAGGAGCATGTCTAGTTTTCGAACTCGAGACCTATGATTTGGCAGTCCGAGTGTCAGTGCTTTTGTAAGCTACTATTGAAAAAGTCTTTAAATATTAACTTACGTATAAAGTTCAGTTTGCGCTAAACGCAAACTGAACTTCATACGTAAGTTATAAAAATTAAAAAAAAACGATTGTTTACAAGTTCGAAAACTAAATCAAGAATGCAGTAAGTATAGGTGATTAATTCGGAGATATGCCAAACGGTTGTAAGATAGTATAGCAGTGTGCGGAGAGAATTGATTATGTTTTGGTGAAAGGTTCAAACGTTCTTGTTTACGTTATGTTTTCGACACTAACCACAATAATACAAAGTGTTTTGTAATGGTTCACGTTTTGCAAGCAGTTTTCGGGCGCTCCAGGTCTAAAATTATAAATTCTTACAAAAAATGTATAATGTGCCAAAGTCGGAACCGATGCAGATTTTCTTGCTCGCCTTTAAAAATCATTTTATAAAACAATATCATGACAATTCCACAAATGTAAGTCAAGCCCTAAAACGCCATGTAACACTATAATTATTGTACCTTCATTGTGATTAAGAATAATATTTAAAATAAGAACTCTTTTCTTTAAAATACTGGTTGATGTATCAACCGAGGTCAAAAAATTGTGAATGCCATTAAGATTTTCTTATAATTTATTTATCATCTTATTAAAGAGCATACAACTTTTTTTTGTAAAAGTGGCCAGCCTTAAATTGTCATATTGCCTTATAAAACCTTTTTAACCCTACCTGTTAGAAATAAATCGAAGGTCATTTTCATTAGTATTATTAAGGCGTATTCACACAATACATTTACTTATAAAATAACAATGATTACCAACATTTGATATTCCTAAAAAGCCTTACAAAACTGTTACTTACCTACCTACCAACTTGCCTATTCAGCCTCGATGATAAATTACGCGGGACCACATTATGATCCGGTGTAGGAAAGTAAATTACGTCTAAGTGACGTAGGTATATAGGACCTAAGCATAGGGAAACACGGCTCCTTCATTACTTGTTCCGATGCTAGCACTGTTAACGACGACATTGCATGTCTATTTACCCGCCTGCATGCAGGAAGCACAGGTTACGATACAAACAAGTATTTTCATGGAAACAATCGTTTATTACACTGAATGAAAAGGAAATAATTAAATGCTCGTACATTTAGTAGTCTGAAATGTTGCTTTGACATATTGTGTGATAGGTGCATTGTAAATTTGAACTTGGTGTATTTTGACGACCCGAATGGCGCAGCGGTAGTGAAATTGCCTTACTTTCTTAGGGTCCTGGGTTCGAATCCCGGTAGGAGCTGAGTGCTGAGCATGGACATTTGTTTCCGAGTCATGTATGTATATGTATAATAAGTTCATATGTATTTACAAACAAAAGGTATATATGTAGTATATCAACTGTCTGGTGACCACAACACAAGCCTTGCTTAGTGTGGCACTAGATGGCGCTGTGTGTAATGTCCAGCGATATTTATTTATTTAAATGTAGATAAAAGTACTTCATGTATTTTTACATTATCGTCGTGTTACTGGGTTTTCAATTAAAAAAAAAAATGAATCTCGCATTCTTTCTAATTATAGAACCCGACTACAGTATTCTTTGCAATTGTAATCTATCTTCTTCTTCTATCTAATCTTCTAATATATAAAATTGTCGTGTCACAGTGTTAGTTACCATACTCCTCTGAAACGGCTTGACCGATTTTTATAAAATTTTATATGCATTTTCAGTAGGTCTGAGAATCGGCTACTATCTATTTTTCATACCCCTAAGTGATAAGGGTTATCCACCCCTAACATTTTTTTTTAACTAGAAATAATTTATATGGCAAAACAATGTTTGCCGGGTCAGTCTAGTAGTTATAATATTGTCATAATAATAGTTTAAATAGTAAATATTAAAATTCAAAAACAATCAACTAAATATTAAATCCAAAAAAATCATGAAAGCAATTAATCAAATCATGTCATACTCAGAAGACGTCGTTTGCATAACTTTATTAAAATTCGCGGGAAAATGAGGGACCCAAGATGGCGACCATCAATGGCGGGCATCTTAAAAATTTTGTTGACCCACAAAATACTGAACCGTTTTTTTTTTTCTTTATCAAATTAACCACGAAATTCTTGAAAATATTCCGTTCGATGGCTTATTGATGGTTTGATGATGTTTGGACAGATTTTATGATGGACGTTTCGCTGTAGGTATTTAGTAGGTACTGATAAAGACATCCTATAAATCGATGTGACGATATTTTTTAATGTTATATAATAATATTCTAATTTCAAGAGATTTCTGAACTTTATGAAATGATTTGATTTTTTCAGAATAATATTTATCACTGTGCGGACTTCCTCTACAAAGTAAAAATGATCACGTAAATCGACCAAGTAATTACGAAGCACCCGGTGTACATGATTATTTAAAAAAAAAACATATCTGCCGAATACCCTTTTCCATTTTAAAGTCGTAACATTCCCATCCAAAAATACTATTTGGAAGGAACATCAGCGAATAGTATTCCAGTATTTTTGCACCTTTACTTTAAAATTTCAAACGATTTGTGTCCGAAAGCGAGGTTTTTTGTCTCATAAAACAGTATGCAAATGAGGGAACCAAGTCTGGATAGTTTTTGGTTAGAGGTTACCTTTATTAAGGTAAAGCACTTTGTATAAACTAGTGTTTAATGACAAAATATTAGCTTCGGTGCGCCAGACTAAGAATGGGTAAATATCGTTAAGTTTTTATGTGTTTAAACATGTTTTAGGAGTTTAGTTAATAGTAAAACCAACCGTAAAAATCGAATCATCTGCATTTTATTATTGCACGAAATTCTCTTAAAGTTTACTTCCTATCGATGTTTTCGTCTCGTTTATGTACGTCTTAGTAATAGTAAGTAGTGGTATTATAGTAACAGTTTTCCTTCAATTAAAGAAAAATAACAATTCTAAAATCTCAAAAAAGGAACGCAAACGATTGTGAACGGCCATAAACCTTTTCCTGCTTGAAAGAGTTCCTGTTTCTATTTGAATAAAACCTCTTTTGACCCCAAAAAAAAAGGAAACAGGCCTCTTTTTCTGCGGCTCTTATTTTTCTCATGATTAAATTCGTAATGATTACAAACAGTCAAACAATAGGTAGGCAACGTTTGGCGACACCTCAAAGTATCATATATTTCAGGGTGACCATAATATCTTGGCCTAGAAATGATAATTAAGCCGTAGAATATGGCGCCGCGCCGTGTGGTGGTTCCGTATTATGGAAGGGGACCCAACCCTTTAAAGGTAGGATTATACGGGTAGCTACGGTACAAGGTTTCACCTGTGAACTTATAACTTGAAACAACTGTACTTTGGCTATGAGGTTGAAATTGATTTATTTCGAATCGTTGAAGTTTAACTGAAACTTGACTTAGAGAACATTTCTAGAGTTTATTTATCTATGGTCCTAGTTATTATGTTGCGACTGCTATATCCACCAAACCTATGTATACCTACCTACACATTTAACAATAACCCTATTGAAGTCTTTCGCTGCCTTTTGGTGATGGTTTTGCAATTTCAAATCAAGTTAGATGTTAAATGAGTGTCTATAGAGTTTACACATACCTTCACGCTTGTAATATCCCAGGGATAAGGCAGAGGTGTACCCACTTTTTGTTTGTTATGTTTATGTCTCATGTAACAGGAGGTGTTCCTATTGCCCTCAACCGGGCACAAATGGAAACTCCGTGTCTGCTACTGAGTAATTCTTTAAAATGAATCCTTTGAGTATTATTTTTAGGTTGAGTTTCCATAATACCATGAATCACAATGTCAGTCCATTTATAAGTAAAGTAGGTAATTCGCAATCTTTTCCGGAACACCATTTTGAAAATATAAATCATAATGTCACTTTGTGAAATAACCTAATGATGTTCTTAACGGTCGAACACGCAACTCGTTTATTATTTTTACCAAGTTTCTTGACAAATTATTAATAATAGTAATACGAATAAGTACCTAACTTTGGGGAAATCATGGTCGACCTCAGCTGAACTTTGTTCAGAGAAAATTTTACCGACTACCATAATATTATTATGTTGCTTCCTTTTCTATGAATTTCGAACCATTCTGCTTAGGATTTTTACACATTTTCCCGGTTTTTTTTATTTTTTAGTTTACGTAAAATCCAGAAAACGTTGTAACATACAAAATACGTTACAATCCAGGATAAAATTTAACTGACAGCAACAAAAAATGTGGAATCTAATTCAACGTCAAAAATCTAAAACACCATGAAAACTGAAAATCTATGTTGTGAATATGTTCGAAAAATAAAACCATTTTTTTAAACGTTCCCCCAGACTGGAATTTTTCCTGTATCTTGGATGAATTCACAAACAGCCAGACCCGGAATATCTCACGCGAGCCTGCTACACGCAGCGCAGTGCTGTCCATTCACATAACTCACAATGATTTTCTCTATTCCAGATACATTTTCCTGGCAATATA
Organism: Xestia c-nigrum; assembly: GCA_916618015.1. Classification (NCBI taxonomy): domain Eukaryota; kingdom Metazoa; phylum Arthropoda; class Insecta; order Lepidoptera; family Noctuidae; genus Xestia; species Xestia c-nigrum. Next base: position 7,513,645 of record OU745259.1, on the reverse strand, counting down.
CACGGCGGAGATGATAATTAAGTGTATAGCTAAGGGGTTCATATTAAATAAATACACATACCTGCGGAATCCTTGGAACTGGCTGGATTTCGTGGTCATCACTTCAGGGTACGCCACCATTGGTATGGAGGTCGGCAACCTGGCGGGTTTGCGGACCTTCAGAGTGCTGAGGGCTTTGAAGACTGTTTCTATAATGCCGGGTAAGTTGATTTAATTGTTTATTTTTCGTGTGCCTAACCTGGTGTCTAAGTTTTTATGCCGCCTTGCTCTGATTTGGTTTTACATGCCATAGAGAAATATCTCTCAGGTGAAGTAAGAATAATAGGCTAGTTTCTACCATCAGTAAATTGCAAATCTATTTAGTCCGTCAGAGTATTGGAAAACAATAATAATAATAATCAATGAATTGTGACAAAGTTAGATCGCTTCAAAACTCGGGAGTGGAGGTTCGTGACGTCACACCGCACTATAGTATATTTTATAACAAGGGACTAAACGAAGCCATTATATACCCGAGGTGGTTTGACTCCCGAGCTTGCGAGGGAGGCAATGAATGCGAGGGTATATTAAATTGGCGTTTAGTCTCGAGGTGCCAACTGTACTTTTCACTTCGAGTGCGAGAAAAATAGCCATTTTTTAAAACCGAACAAATTTACACTCGACTAAAATTCTGAACTGAGCAGTCAGATTTTCTTCTATCAGGTCAGTCACAGATTAACAATTTAAAACACAACACAAACTCTCAACATTCTCGCAATGAAGATGATCCTCACTCCACAGATAATTAGTAAGTACATTACTGCAGCGGCTAGCAACCTCTGTTGCTTTGCTTTTCAAAATCAACAACCATAAATTTTCCGGATTATTCCGAACCTGACCCGAAATCCTAACCCGGTCGCGGGTTAGGTTAGGAACTTGAAAAAAAATGTAACATTCATTCCGAACGTAACCCTCTTCCTAACCTGACCCGATGTATCGTTCCTATCATAACCCGAATTGCGACTTCATCACTACATATTATAAAACAAAGTCTCCCGCCGCGTCTGTCTGTCCCTATGTATGCTTAGATCTTTAAAACTACGCAACGGATTTCGATGCGGGTTTTTTGTAACAGATAGAGTGATTCAAGAGGAAGGTTTTTTACATAATATTACGCGGGCGAAGCTGCGGGCATCGGCTAGTACTTTATAATAGTACATTGTAATACAAGGGGCTAAAATGACCCATTATAGACGAGGTAGTTTTAATACGTAATACGGTAATACGTGCTCATGACCAAAATGAAAATCATTTAAAATATGTTTTGATTTAATCAAAACAGTGATACCGAATTTGAAACCTCTCAAGTTTACATCGGATTTTGAAAAAGCCATTACGAATGCTATAAAATTTATTTTTCCTGAAGTTGAGATTAAGGGCTGTCAGTTCCATCTGGCAAAAGCTGTGAAGAAACGAGCAAAAGAGTTAAAATTAGACAAAACTAAGCTCCAATACCGAACCGTAGCTTTGTGCACTGCTTTGCCTCTTCTACCCCGAAATTTAATAAATGATGGTTGGAATTACATTCTGGACGTCATGAACTCTGATGAAAAGTTAAACTCATTTACTGATTATATGTTTAAGCAGTGGTTAAAAGATGAGAAGTTAATTGACATCTGGTGCGTAAGCAATGAACGGCACAGGACAACCAATTGTCTTGAAGGGTGGCACAATAGGATTAACAAAAAAAATGGAGGAAACTGCAATTTAATGACTGTTTTAAATGCTCTGAAATGTGATTCGGACTTCAACATTGTAAAAAATATATATTTGAATGAAAAAAGGAGTGAACATTCCATTAACAGAGATTTATGGATTTTGTACGTAGTTGGTCAAGTTAAAAAAGAAAAGATTAGAAATGTTAAAGTGATTTTTACATTCAAGTGAATTATATTTAATTGTTGATTACTTATTCAATTATTCGTGTTGATTCTGTGTTTTTATAATTATTGTTCGTTTATTTCGTAATTTGTGGTAATTGATAGTTTAAAAGGAGGTGTTTCGGTTCTTTTCGCATACTATTAGGTTCAAAATGCAGTGTATTTCACACGTGCGTTTTTGCTATTTTTCCCCACTTGTGCGGAAAGCAAAATTGCCGCTGATAACTATATACATATACTTAGTCCAAATTGGTTCAATGCATAATTTAAAAAAAACACTTCTGACTACCTATAGAGTCAGAGGTGAATGTTTATTTTTTTTATTTCGGAAAAGCGATCTACGTCTTTCTTTGTAAACATTTTTTGATTATTCAAATTATGTTTATAAAATCAATATCATAGATAAACATGATTATTTAAAACTTATATTTACTGTTATAAACAAATTAACATTTATTTGTGTTCTAAATTCAAAAATGTATAAAAAAATACTATTATTATATTAGGCTGTATAACGGCTTCATACTTTTGCCTCTCCTTCAACCTGGCAAATGCAAAGCGCGAAAAAAATAATTAAATCATAATCTCGTAATAATTCATGACAGAAATATATTAGATTCATTACCTATTTTATTTTTTCAAAAGTGTATTGAAAAACATCGTTTGATACACGTGGACATTTATTATTGCAGTTCCCGGCTCAATAACACCCTCGCCAACGGCTCGTGTTTTAATACCGCCTTGAACTACAATAACAAACCACTAACATTTCTCCACTTGTATCAAAATGTCAATTACCGTATGTGTGTTTATAAAGTAAGTTCTTATCAAAAATGTCATTATTTTTTACTGCAGGTACTTATTAATGTTATCTTACCGTATGTCTGTTTATAAAGTAAGTTCAAAGTACGACTTATCAAAAATGTTACTATATTTACTACAGGTACTTATTAATGTTTTCGTTAATTGTTAATGTGATTCATAGATTGATAACGTATTGTAAATACTCGTATTAAACTCAGATTTAACACAAAGGTACCTTTTATTCTACAAAAGGGGAGCGGGAAATCTACCATATCGCAATTCGGGTTATGATAGGAACGATACATCGGGTCAGGTTAGGAAGAGGGTTACGTTCGGAATGAATGTTATATTTTTTTTCAAGTTCCTAACCTAACCCGCGACCGGGTTAGGATTTCGGGTCAGGTTCGGAATAATCCAATTTTCCCGCGTTGAAGGAAGAGTTCATTTGTTTTTTTTTTTCAATATACCGCTTTCTATTTGCAAGCCAATTCGAAATTTTAATAAAACCTTTGACAAGTTACTCTTTTGTGACCATGTTTCAGAGTAAAAGATCGTTCCATTTTTAAATTACTTTTTACTCCCTAGGGAATAAACGGTCACTTTAATCCCGCTTTGGAGGGCTATAATGGCGTACTTTTTGAGAAGTGAAAAAAATTAAAGCACGGCGTGACGTATTGAGAATTTTAAAATCGTCGTATCTTCGTCAATTTTGGTCTACGTAACAAAAGAAAAAATACGTGTCAATTATTTTTTGAAAAGCTAACTGGCGGAGTAGATTTTTTAGGACACAAGCTTATTATAATACATTACACACATAAATCCGAAAAAATTGCGGAGTCGTATGACTTGGCAGCCCGGCCGTCACACCACTAGGCTAGGCACGACTGATATTAATTATTATTTACTTCTGTAAATTATACATAAACCATCTTGTTTATATATAATTTGCAAATTTCTTGCAAAACAGGCTGTATATAATTAAGTAGTCTTATTTATAGTATATTTTATAACGAGGGACTAAACGAAGCCATTATATACCCGAGTTGGTTTGACTCACGAGCTTGCGAGGGAGTCAATAAAAAGCGAAGGTATATTAGGTTGGCGTTTAGTCTCGAGGTGCAAACTGTACTTTTCACTTTGAGTGCGAGAAAAATAGTCATTTAAAACGGACCTTAACACTCGACAAAAAATCTGAATTGAGCGGTCAGTTTTTTCTTCTATCAGGTCAATCACAGATTAACAATTTAAAACACATCACAAACTCTCAACATTTTCGCAATGAAGGTGATCCACACGCCACAGATAATTAATAACCTACATTACTGCAGAGTGCAGCGGCTAGCAACAGAGGCATTACTTATACTTTTCAAAATCAACGATGCACACGAACAACAATATTTTTTCTCGCGTTGATGAGTTCATTTGTTTTTTTTTTTCAATAAACCGCTTGAAATTTGCAAACCAATTCGAAATTTAAATAAAATTTTTGATAAGTAGTCACTCTTTTGTGACCATGTTTCAGAGAAACAGATCGTTCCATGTTTAAATTACTTTTTACTCCCTAGGGAATAAACGGTCACTTTAATCCCGCTTCGTAGGGCTATAATGGCGTACTTTTAGAGCATGAGAAGTGAAAAATAACTTATATATTTTTTCAAAAACAAACGAGAGCAAGACAAAATCTACAACGTTAGGATTTGATTTAACATTGCATATTTTCTTCTAGAAAATTGTCTTGTCGATAATGGTGATCACCAGCCCGTTTTTTTTGCAGAAATACCCGAAATCTCCCCAATACCCGTTTTAGTATAATAAAACAGCAAATCCTAAGCTTGTTTTTTTTGAAATGATGAAAATGTGTGTGATATGATGTATGTTTAATGAAAACAAACACAAAACTACAACCAAAATTCACTCGGTCCTGATTTTGTGACAGGGTATGGTAAACTCCCTAAACGAATGAGGAGAAAGAGATACCCGTATCTGAGTTTCAGAAGTGTGAGCGAGACAACACGAGGACATTGAAGACGTTAATTTAATGACTCATTAAACCTTATCGTACTTATTAAGAGCCTCAACGGTAAACTTTTAGATTAAGATCAAAAAGAAAGTTAATGGAGATTGCCCAAACAAGGAAGATCTGAAAACCTTCTCTCATTAAATCCGCCTATGTACCACTACTGTGAACATAAAATATAGATTTTTAAACCAGAACCAAAAGTACTGAATTAGTATTTCCAAATTGCACAAAATGTAATATTCTAATTTGATTTACAATAGACCAAAGTCACAAATCTATCATTTTAAACCGTGGTGAAAACTTTAGCAAGGCAAGAAGATTGATTACCTACTAAGAATAGAATCTTGCTGTCTGGCTTAAAAGCTAAATGCGCGGCTTGACTTACCTGCTGGAGATCTAAGCTGCTAAGGAGAACTTACTTCATTTCTCTCTTAAAATTCTCTCGGAAACTTCTTGTACCTAAGTAGCACGTGGCAACATCGACGATCTTCAAGGTTAAGCTGCGCTTGTCAATGTCAGTCTATGGATCGCTGGCCATATGGAATTTCTCCGTGCCTCAGAAAGTAGGTTAGACCGTTGGTACTGGCTGTCATTAGTAGACCTTTGACAGTCGTTACAGGTAGTCAATGGCCCGAAAGACTGACAACCCAGTCTTTTCCGGGGACACCGTATTACCCTACGAACTGGATTGTGGAAATCAGATAGGCGGTCGTTAACATTGGAAGCCGACCATAGTAAAGTTGTTTCATAATTATTATCATGAACCTATTTACGTCAACTTTGCTTTCAAGTTTTTCCGGGCCTAAGATACAACCTTGCCTAGTTTGGGGCCAATGTAAAACCTTATTACATTGTTTCGGAATGATATACTGAATTTGTGGTAATTGTTTGTACACAGATGTTCCTAACACCATGTATTATGAACCGACGATATTCTATTATCACCTTCTTCACCAGGTCTAAAAACCATCATCAACGCGCTGCTGCACTCCTTCAAACAGCTGGCAGAAGTAATGACGTTGACCATCTTCTGTCTGATGGTGTTCGCGCTGTTCGCGCTGCAGGTCTACATGGGAGAGCTGCGGAATAAGTGTGTGAAGAACCTCGTCGTGCCACCCGGGGAGAACTTCACTGAAGAGGCGTGGTCAGCGTGAGTAGAAAGTTCACCAATTAAGGAGGAATTTCATGAACATGAACGTTTCCTTAGATCTCTGAAGACTATAGCAATTAATCCACGTTTAGAGCAAGCCAAACTTAAAGATCATTTGATGTGGATATTAAATCTTTGGAAATGGTTTTACATTTAATTTTATTTATTTATGTTAAACGCCCTTGCCTAGCAGTATAACAGTGAAACATGCAAAAAAAAAAATTTTTTTTAAAGTAGGTTAGTGATAATACTATTAAAACCACGTAAATAATCAAACACTGTTTTAGGCTATCACGGTTCACAACTAAACTTAAAATCGGGACCTCAATAAAAATAATTAATGAACTAATTATTCGATTTTTGAATTGCTTTTGTTTGTTTTTACTATGGACACTTTTATCGTGCACATCTTGCTACATTGTCCTCACATAATGCACCATTTCAAAATGAATGATGTAACCAAGATTTTGTAACAAAATTATGATTTACAAGAGTGTCCATGGAGTTTCTTGCCCGTTCTTAGAGATAGAGATCTACGCTAGGGAATGGGCAACTATAGTACTTTCACAGTTTTTATGTCTTGTGACTTTTTTTTTTTTTTTTTTAGGATGGGAAATCATCAAATGACTTCTCCCACTCTGGGCGGAGCGGGAGGGAGTGTCAGACTCTTACTGACTAAAACCCATCCATGTTCCTTCCTCGCCCTTTATGTTCCGGGGCCGCGGTATCTCTTTCGAACAGGCCCGCAACCCCGGCAGGCTTCGGCCCTTGCGGGCCCCTCTCGTTTTGCTGACATCTCTTTGAGGCGCGCGTGGAACACGAACGCGCCGTCGACACGGCCTGTCGTCGTCGTTAGACGGCCGGACGGCTAGCTAGCCCATAGCCAGCCGTCCACAGGCCCGCATCTACGGTGGCCGGTAGCCACCACGTGGCCCCCGACGCCCGTTGCGTCTCCCGCGGCGGCCGGGAAGAGAGGATCTCTCCCTCTCTCGTTCCGCCACCTCCTTCGCTAGCATGACTGCTTCGCGACCGCTACATTTAATTTTTATCTTTGTTTCGTCAATTCAAAAGCGCGTGTAACTGGCCTACTTGAAATAAATGCTTTGATTTTGTTTTTTTTTTTTATTTTTGAAATAACAATCACGCAAGATATCCCGTAAGTGACATTTTAAGTTCAAATAAATATTTCATTAGTCGCTCTTTAAAAATGTTAGTTTAATAGGATGGTAGGACCTCAGCTCTATACCTACTCCATTTCATTAAATGAAGTTATTTTGCTCGTATTATTAAAGAGGTCGGAAACATGAAGGTAGTAACTGGCTGGTTAGAAAAGTCTGTTCCGTAGAGCCATAAAATATTTATGAAAAAAAAAAGCAAACTTTTTGTTTCGATGGTTTCGAATTACAAATTCTTTTGTTTTCGGTATCAATTTAGTTTCATAAAATCTCTAAAATACGAAAAGATACCACATGCCAAAACAAAAGATTTTATTAGATATTCAAATACGATCGCAAAGTTTAGTGAGAACCACTTTTCTTCTAGTACGGTATTTCACTAATTGCAAATAGACCAAAAATAAAACTCAAGTTCCTTAACTAAAAATAGGTAAGCTTTTTTAGTTAATTACCATTTCAATTTTCAAAAAAAAATAACCATGATTAAGTCCAATGAAAAGAAAGTACGGATACATAACTTTACATTCTCCTGCAATAATTACGATTTACGAGAATGTTTTCCACTCTGACGAACTTGAGAAAACGCTTTATCTTTCCGCCAATTTTCAGGAATCAATTGCTGTAATAACGATGAACACCAATTTGAATTATGAGCCTGTTCCAAGAAAATTTAAATGAAGGGATTAACATTCGTAGTTTAATAAATTATAAGTGAGAAGATTTAAGCAGTCTCGTGGAAATATGTTTTTTTTTAAGAAATGCAATAACGAAATTAAAACTGATTCAGATGACTGATTAACCCATGATGAAGGCAGGGTTATAAGAATTATTTTGTAAAATAATAAACGTTACTTAGCTTAGAGGACTTGAAAACAAAGACGACGCGCGACGATTGCAGTTTGGTTGTTATTGTTTTGATACTAAAGTTCTATTTTAATTTACCCAGGTGGATCCAAGAACCATCAAACTGGATGGTGAATGCGGATGAAGTGCCTATAATCTGCGGCAACCTGACCGGGGCGAGGCACTGTCCGGAGGACTGGACCTGCCTTTGTGTGGGCCCCAACCCTAACCACGGGTACACCAACTTCGACAACTTTCTGTGGTCCATGCTCACCACATTTCAGTTGATCACGTTGGATTATTGGGAGAATGTATATAATATGGTGAGTTTCTTTATGTATTCATCTTGCTGTATTACCATACATGGTTGCTTAAACAGAACATCAGATTTTAGAAAAACTTTTAAGCTTTATGGAGCGTCGTATCATAACCATCGTACCAATGTAAAGAACTGTCCAAAGAAACGTTTATTACGTGAAATAACGTACTCTTGTCTTGATTATTGACTAAGAACTAAAACTGAGAAAAACATAACATAACTAAAAAAAGATCGATCTGATAACTGAACATTTCATGCAAATACGCCATTCACATGAAAACATGATGGTTCTATGCAAACTACAGCCAAGAACATCGCTACTGCTTCTGAAAAAAGCTTTGGACAAATGTCTTGTGATCATGTTCCGACCAGCAACTAATGAAACTCAGAAAGTAATCTTGCTCTGCAATACCAAGCAAGACTGCTCTCGATAACTCTTGCCACTGTTAGTAAGATAAGAAAACAATAGGTAATTTCAGCGTAAAATTTCGAATCATTATCGTCTATAATTCTCCTGGGTATTATTTGCCAATGGTTCTATTATTTTCCAATATATCTGTTGCACAGTTTAATAGGTAGTGGGAAGCTGCATCTCGGTTTGATTGCCTGCCCCGTAACAGCAGCGGGATCGTGTTACAAAATTGAAGTTTATTGCGCAAACAGTGGTACTCTATAATGCTTATCTTCATACCTTTGATCAGTAATAGCTTTATACAAACAAAAATGATTCTGCGTTGAATAAGTTTAAATAGTAACAAAAAAAAACAAAAATATATGTATTTAATTGTCTTAAGGCACAAAAATTGCCATCATCAAGAATGGTAAGACCCAACCCAACTTCAATAGTTGAAGTTTATCGACGGCTCAGATCTTAAGTATGTATGCAATGTGTCTCCACTAACAATAGTGCACTTTCCATCTTGCGCTGTATGCCCTAACACCTGTGCACTTGATGACCTTGCTGACTACAGTGACCAGAGTTCACATAGCTAAACTTTGGGCTACATATTTTCTACTGTCACTGTAAATCTTATTCTTCTTCTTTTCTTTATTGCATGTCAATGGCAAATATTTATTAAATATGTTTGGCCCAAAATTCAGCTATGCGAACTGCACTCTTTGATGCTGTCATCAGATCGTCAAGTGTGCAGATGTCAGGGCATGCGGCGCAAGATGGAAGGTTAGCCATTGTCTGTGGAGACACGCCTCATACACATTTAAGATCTGAGCCGTCCATAAACCCCCGTCTGATGGTCTGTCTTTGCTACGGCTGGGCTGGCCTGAGTGGCCTGGGTTCGGAATCTATTCAGAGATTTCCAAATCTCCCACGGCAAAGCATTCCCAGGTGAAAGGCTTTCAGACGGCTCGGTGAAGCCGTTCGGGGGCTTAAGCAGTTTTCCGCCAGAGATCACATGTCGCTGTGGAGACATTACTATTAGCTGGACTAGCTGGGCCATTGTAAATAAAAAAACAAAAAAGTATGTTAATTACAAACTCCGTAAAAAAAAGTTTAGTTCATCAAGCATGCACCTAACTAAACCCTTAAAACGCTCCAACGGTTTGAGGTCCGAGAATTTTATTACAAAGGGTCTGCCAGACCGTAGGTAAATGAAGTTTACGTGAGTTGCGGGTGCGGTCATAATGTGAGGGTCGTTTACCGGTCTCCCCTTAATTAATTCTAAGAGAGCCGCTTTCAAGATGCCATTGCCACTGAAACGCTTTCAAACAAAATTCTGTGACGTAGACGAGAAATGGCGGAATGTATTAGTGGATTCGTGTAGTTTCGGGGACTCTAGTGACTTTCAACTTCATCACTAAAGCATGAGTTTCAAGATTGATTGGGAAATTTGATCGTTTAGGGTATCTTGATGTGCTGTCTGATAAGGATTAGACGGATAGAAAATAATTTTACGAGACTGTTAAATTATTTTCTAAACTAACACTATAATGGTAATCTCTGGAAGTATTGCAGATCCTTTACAAAAAATCACAAATAACGAAATACTATTAAGGGCCATGTTCACCAATAAACGGTGATTTATTACTAACCGAGACTTTAACCAACCTCGCCCTACGTGGTTAGAGAAAACAGTAGATTAGCATGTCTAATCGGTTGATTTGCTTTGGTAAACTCATATGAAATTGTGTTAAAACAGCTGCTTTTATAAAATGAGACCGCTATTTTTTTGGTGAACCCATACCTGAAGTGGCTTTCAATTAGATTTAGTTTTTTTCTCATAAGGTTTGTGATACTTTTAAAACAAATGATGAGTCAGACAGTCGTAGCCCATCATTCAATACTCTGAAGTTGCCCACAAACTCTAGACCACTCTCTCATGAGACTAGAAATTGATGCATAGCAAATGTTGCAGCGACTATCATCAATCATTCACACATGCCATTTGGGATTCGCATAGGTATGGAATTCGGAAATCGGATCCACGGTAGCTTGGATAGACATATTGAAAGCAAAGTGAATTGACAACTTCAATGCCATAGCAATTATAGTCAGCGTCACGAGAAGCTATAATTTTTGTAAACAAATAATTTTTGCCAGGATACGTATGACAATTTAGACAACAAGAAATACTTCCAAATTCAATCAACTCTAATTCCTTATTTATCATTATTTATTAAAACTTTATGCACAATTAAAAACTACAAAGGTGGATCTAATTATCATACGTGTAATACGAAACTGACGACCAATTTCACTTGGTCGGGTTATTTATTTATGTATTTATTTAAGTACACACAAAATACCTAATAAGACATTACATTAAGAAAGAAGAGCACAAAGCGCTGTCGTCTAATATTTTGTGGTACTGGAACGCATCTGAGATCATCATAGCACGTAAACCTTTGGGCTGACATTTTGAAGTAAGATCACGCTGACGCTGTCATTTTTGAATTTGATCTAAATAAAGGTTACGAACCCGAAAGTATGTTTACAAAATGTATAGCTTCTTCGTGGCGGGGACTATAGTCAATTAATAGTACATTATCACTTTGATATTGAAGATAAGTTAATTTTAGTTGCGAACAAAATATGCCAAGTCAGAGAAATTCATTGATTACCAAATTAGATTGTCCGTATTAAAAATTGCAACTGTCAGTCTTTAACAGTTCTATGAAATGGCTGTAACACGGCGAGTGTCAATTTGCTCAGCTAATTATAATTTCCTAGTCTACATAACTCATGAAACTCATTTGAAACTAAATTAAAAATAGCAGTCAACTTTCTACGAAACGGTAGCACAAAGTTAAAACTCAAATGAGACTTACTGTGGGTGTATTTAATAGTCCGGTATGAATTTGTGTGTGATGTTTGCTTGAGTAAATAATGTTTGCTCAAGCAAATATTATATTAAATTATTTAAAAAATGATTAAAGTGACAGTCATAGCTTAGTGATGTGACTATCAGACTGCCAAGTCATAGGTCTCAAGTTCGAACCAAAAACACGCACCTCGGTGAAGGAAATCATCGAGATGAAACAGCATGCAGAAATGATTCTCGATGGCATGTAAAACCAAGATATAGGCCCATGAGCGGCATAAAAACACTGACACCAGGTTAGGCACTAATAACCACACGATATATAGATAAAACTATACAAAAAAAAACAAAACACGTTAGGTACAGTAAGCGTTCATAAGCGCACAGGCACGCGAAGGATCATATTGCTGTGAACGCACGGCCGAGCGTCCGTGCGGCTGTGTGTGTAAGCTGTCTCAATACAGTACCTACGCACACCACAGCCACAGAGTCGCCTACTGTCGCAAGTTGTCGCGTCGCTCTCCACGAAACAAAAAGATATATATTACCGTCTCTTTTGTTATACACGCAGCAAACGCATGATCGTATTTGCATTGGATAGGTAAACTTCGACCATGTCTACCAGGTGTTGATAGCTGTTTAGGTTAAGCAGTGGATTCACGATCAACGTGTCTTGAGTTCAAATCCCGTTTACATACGGGTTTTTTTTTTTGTAACCACTTTAATTTATATTTGTATTTTATACAAAAACTATTTACTTAGGTATTTATTTTGAAATGGGTTCATGCTCATTATTTATTTTTTATAAAGATTTAAATATAAGTTAATAACCCATCATAACTATTTATGAGATTGTGTAATATTTTTTCGGTGTTGGAAGGTGGAAAAAAAAGTGCTGACAGATAACAAAAATTGTTTTATTCGTTTCATTTATTCATATAATTAACAACTTTAATGAGATTTGTAACGTCACATTCCTACCTAGATATAAGAAGTTCTCTTGTTACCGTTCATAAGATTTTTTTGTGTATCTGGATACCCACTTTTAAGTCATTTTTTATTAACATAACAAGGATATTCTAATAACACAAATATAATTGTTGATACCCACTTCTATCTATCGGTATTCAACAGAGCTTACTGAAAACTAACACATAATTTATACTTCGTGAATATGTTTTTTATGTGACGTCACAATAAATGTAACTCATATTGAGGTTATAGTTTAAGTGTTCATTTTCCTGAAGAAAAGAAGATTGAAACTAAACCTCAATTTAGGAATTATTAATATCGCTAAATATTTTGTAACACGTCTAATTAAAACTAGAACATTAGGGATTAATATTTTGTATAACCCCCATTATTTTCAATGCAGTCAAGTAGACGTATGCGGCTTAAAGTCACCCAAAGGGCAATGGAGAGGGCTATGCTCGGAGTTTACTTGCGTGATCGCATTAGAAATGAAGACATCCGCAAGAGAACCAAGGTCACCGACGTAGCCCGAAGAATTGCTAAACTTAAGTGGCAGTGGGCAGGGCACATTGCTCGCAGAACGGATGGCCGATGGGGTCGAAAAGTTCTGGAGTGGCGACCGCGAACCGGAACAAAATGGAAGTAATCCAGTGAAAGTCTAAATATTCCCGTGCGAAATGTAATCGTTCTTCTTTATGTCTTTCTGTCAAGAAGGGCATTTTAGCTGATCTTCTGTGATGCAAGCCTTCAGCGTGGAGGGCACGGCGAACAGTTTGCGGTGACTCCGAGTGTGTCGTAGGTGTGAAACCATTGGTTTCATACTCGCCCACGATATGTTGTCGCTGCGCTTCGCTAATAAGCGACGACCTTCCACTTCGCTGTCTACTTGCAAGGCTCCCTTCTTCCTCATACCTTTTGATCCAGAGACTTACTGCATTTCTCTAAACAAAAAAAATGATGTTAGGCAGCTGTAATAAATACTAAAGTGACTTCATTCACTCTGCATTTATAAATCCAATAATAAACACTAATTATTTATCTTGCATGATAGATTGAAAAAAAAAATAACGAATTAAGTAAACCACAGGTCACCAAATAAATGAACAATTTATAATACCCATTCGTTTTTAAATTTTTAATGTTTAAGTTACAATTCATAAATAATTATAATACTCACATTTAGTCCTATTAAGGCCACTTTTATGAAGCGCGGATAATTCGCGATAATAGTCGCCCTCGCCTTAATATTAATATTTGCCCGCATTTTAAGAATCACACCAACAACAATACCGCTATCTATTAAACCACACGTCACTGACCATCAAATACCACATTATATAGTGTATTCTGTATGACTACAACCAAACGACAAAGTTCATTCCGATCAAGTTAAAATATTCATAAAACTCATGTCTACCTCACAGAAATCTAACAAAATTCTTGACTTATTTTTCTATCTACCTCCCTAACTTTACGAAATGTGTGAACAAAGCAAACAAGTTAAATAATATAATATTTCTGTAGAGTAAAAACTTACAAAAAGACTAAAAGTAACTGTGCGGGATTTGAACTCACGGCTTACTGATTCGCTCTTAATTCTGGACGGGCCCAACCGCTAGGCCATCATGACTTAGATATTGGCATTGAAATTATGAACTACAACTAGTTGCTGACAATATCTATTTTGTTGAAAGTAGAAGGTCGTAAGTCAAACTAAACGTCAAGCTATTGCTTTGTGAGATTGCTTATCGACTTTTGGTCGGCACTGTACTTTCCATATAACTATACCATCATGAAAGTTTTGATACAAAGACTTACTCTATGTTTTAATAGTTCACAATAGAGACTACATACTAGTCCATCATGATGTGTCTAATAGGTGCTCCATGATTATTTTATATACCTTTGCGAAAAGCACTGATTTCGAACTGCTATACTTCTCGTCGAAGCTCGTTCGTGCTGCAACGGAGCAGCTCGAAATTCACCAGCTTTTTGAGCTACTACAAAACCAAGCATGTCTAAGAATATTCTAGGCTTTCAGTATACAAACTATATTTCATGTAGTACATCCCACTAGCAGGTCCCTAAGCAAACACAGTACACGTGCTTATCTTACGGCCGGTCGGGCAAGCGGTTACACTAATAAATTACTTTGCACAATCTTCTACAGCGGTTTAGAGGACAAACGATTAGAGCCGGCGCCTGGAGACCTACTAAGTAACTTTATGTTTGTTTTCTCTCTTCTGCTGGGAGAACACGACACGGTTTGACACTAAAGGGAAGCTGTTACAGCTGTTTTTGGCATTTGAGTTAGTTATTGGCCAGTTTGATTAAAGCTTGGTGGTGTATCCGGGAAATAAAATAATGTTAGCGGCCTTGAACGAGGTGGCTTGCGACAATAGGCACGTAGACAATATCAAAAAAATACAAATCTATTTAGACCGTCAGTTAGATGATTGAAAAATAATGGACACGTATTTTTTGTTTTTGTAAATCGATGAATATTGACAAAGATAAAACGCATATCCTCGTATCTTCGTCAATTCTGATTTCCGTAACAAAAGAAAACATACGGGTTAAATATTGTTTATTAAACTACCTGACGGACTAATTAGATTTCTTTAGTCGTCTACCCAATTGATCCTCACACGTGTGCACTTGGTGGAAGATGCGACGTATAGTTGCAACTGCCACCTGTGGAAGGAGACGAGAATAAAGGATTTGGTACCAGCGGCCGCAGTATGACGGCATATTTTGTTATTTATCACAGGAGAAAGTGCTCGAGTCGCCTCTTTTTTTTGCATTAAAATAGCGAGAAAAATGCTTTTGTCACTATCGTGTTTCGGGGTTTGTCAGGAATCGTTGATCCAGGATTATTTAGATAATTGTAGACACAATAAAACTACACCATTGCGTGACACCATTTATTCCGAACCGTCGTTGTAGGGATGTACCCGTTACACACTACACACTAGTGCTTGACTTAAACTAACTAACTAATTTATAGTCTATGGACACTACATCCTCCCTCAGAGATTTAGTTTAGTTGGTGGGCGAATGATCCTATTAGATCTCCGGGGTTGAGGAGCTGACACTACTGGATTAGATTGGACCGGACTGGGTTGGACTGGATTGGGACGTGGTGGACTGGACTGGGTAGGACTAGGCTGTACTGGACTGGATTGAGCAGGACAAGGACGTAAGGGACTTGATCGGACTAGACTAGGAGGCATTGGAATGGACTGACTAAAACGAGGTTGAGGACTTACTACAGGACCAGGATATACTGACCTTGGCATTAAAGGAGTAGAAACCGGAGTACTGGATGGTAGGGGTGCATGGGACATTTGGTTAAGATGGACATTCTTAACTACACCATCTACAGATACAAGAAACATAACTGGACTAAGACATTTTACAACTATACCCTTATTAATAACACCATTCCTCCCTATGCGAATTAAAACATTATCATTCTCACTAAATAAATAAGAACTAGGATATTTCTTAACTGACTTAGGATTAAACTTAGGATTTAACATTGACAACAAGGTTCTTTGCTGATATAAAAATAACAATGAATTAGGACTTTTCTCTGTAGTTGTAGTCTGAGTGTTTCTATAATTTAAAAGAAATTTATTAATCTTAAGAGTTAAAGATTCAGAATCATTTTGATCTAAAATAAGTTTACTCAGTGCTCTCTTAGCTATTTGAACATTTCTTTCAGCAAAACCATTACTTTCAGGATGGTAAGGAGGACTTTTTGTGACTTTAATATTAAACTTATTACAAAAATTAATAAAAGCATATGAATCAAATGGAGGACCATTATCTGACACTATTTCAATTGGTAATCCAACATACGAAAATATTCCACACAACTCTTCTATTACACTCCCTGCATTACAAGACTTTGACATGTATTTGATGTCTAACCATTTAGAATAACTATCACAATATATTAAGAAATGTTGTTTCTTAAACTCAAAGAAATCAATATGAACTCTTTCAAATGGCAAAGAAGTTCTAGGCCATGACAATTTTTCATTATTAGGCTTAAAATTAACAACAGAACAAGGTTCACAAGACTGACATTTTGTTTCTATATCTACAGACATTGATGGCCACCAAAACAATGATCTAGCTAACATTTTAGAACGAACAATACCTGGATGGCTTTCATGTAAAAGATTCAATACATGTTGTTGACATTTTTGTGGTACAATTAGTCTTGAACCAAACATTAGACAATCTTCATTAATTGAAATAAAGTTTCTTAACCTGAAATAAGGACTAATTGCAGGATCTTTACAATGATGAGGCCATCCTTCTTTAGTGAGCTTGACAACTTTAATTAATACTGGATCTTCCATAGTTTGTTTTGCAATATCAAAAATATTGATAGGTAAGTCATTTGAAAATGCATTACTATTGACATCTAACACAATTTTATTAATTGGCAGTCTAGACAAGGCATCTGCTGGCTGTAAAAACTGACTTTTCCTATGTTCTAAGTTATAATCGTAACTCTCAAGAATTAATGCCCAATGTTGCAAGCGTTGAGCTGCTAATGTTGGTATTCCCTTACCAGGGTGCAAGATATATTTAATTGGAGCATTATCTGTAATAAGGGTGAAACGACGACCCCATAAATATTTGTGAAATTTAGTGACTGCATACACAACACCCAAGGCTTCTCTATCCAACTGAGAGTAGTTACACTGAACTTTAGTTAATGAACATGATGCATAAGCTATTGGCTTTTCTACAGATTTACCATTAATATTAATAACATGACACAACACTGCACCTAAACCTACTGGACTTGCATCAGAATATACTACTAAAGGTAAGGACGGATTATAGTGGACTAAAAAGTCACTACTAATTAACTTTTGTTTACTTAAGGTGAAAGCAGACTGACATTCAGCTGTCCACTCCCACTTAACATTACTTTCTGTTAAACGACGCAAGGGTTTAACTAATGTACTTAAATTCCCTATGAAATTATGGTAGAAATTTAACATACCTAAATAAGATCTTAACTCTTTGACATTTTGTGGACACTTTGCATTGACAATAGCTTCTACTAAGGATGGACTAGGCTTTCTGCCTTCCTTTGAAATGATATGACCTAAATACTCCACAGACTTATAAAACCATTTACACTTTTCATGATTAATTCTGACATTATGTTTATTTAATTTTCCTAAAACTTTGACCACTGTATTATAACAATCTGCATAATCCTTCCCTTTTATTAAAATATCATCAATATAACACACAGTATTAGGTATATCAGACAGTAATTGATCCATAACTTTTTGAAAAATTGCAGGAGCTGATGCTATACCATAAATTAACCGTTTGTATCTGTATAGCCCTTTGTGTGTATTCACTGTTAACAATTCTTGACTCTTCTCATCTACCAATAATTGAGTATATGCATCAGACAAATCTAAAACAACAAATACTTCGCCCCCTGACAATGTAGCAAACACATCTTCCGGCTTAGGAAGTGGGTAAGAATCAACTTTAATATTACAATTCACTGAACGCTTAAAATCAACACAAATTCTGTAATCTCCATTGACTTTTTTCACTGGTACCAATGGTGATGCCCATTCTGAATAATTGACTTTATAAATCTTTCCATCACTTTCCAACCTGTCTAAATTATCACTGACTACTTGGACAATATTATAAGGTAATGGGTAAGGTTTTAAAAATACTGGAGTACTATTTTCTTTTAAGACTAATTTTGCTTCAAAACCTATTATGTGTGAATCTACATTTTTGCTGAACACATTAGGATAAGTTTTCATGAACTGTTGCACAACATTTGACTCACTATTTGACTTCATTTCTGGCTGAATAGACTTTACATACCCCTTATTGTTAATATTACTTGACACAACATTATTTCTCCACTCTGGGTTTAAAATATCTAACCAATCACGCCCAAGCAAAGGTATAAAGGACTTTTTATCTACTGTCACCACAAGTGGTAACAACTTGGGGGACACGGACTTACTAAAGGACACATTAACATTAATTATACCCGCTACTTCCAGAGGACCTGACACAGTATTTAGTTTTATATTACATGGCTTTAAGGTATGACTTTTAAATAAATTTAAATAACATTGATAAGGAATCAATGAAATAGCCGCACCAGTATCAATTTCCATTTCTAATGATGATCCTTCGACATTGACTCTAATAATTTGTGGCTTAGACGAGACACTCTTAATATTTACTAACCTTATGTTTGTACAATATCCACAGTTAGGCTCACATGGAATATCACAAGATGTGCAAGTACATATTTGTTTGTAGTATTGAAGTTTACACATAGACTGACTTGGCTGTAAACTATTTATGTTAAAGGAATCTGTTAACAAATTAACAACATTGTCTACACTGTTAGTTACAGGACTTGTGACTGACTCAACTTCACAGACTTGGTTTGTGTTACCTTGATTGCGATTTCTGCACATTCTTGACGTATGACCAAAACGCTGACATATATAGCACTTCCACGAACGAGCTGGACACATTGCTGGATTGTGGTTCCTCCCACATCGGTAGCATGGCTGGTGGCTGGCATTATTACCCTGTTGACTTGACTGACGGTTTTGACTATTTTGACTCCAACTCTGTGATGCTTGACGATTTTGACTCTGATTCGGTGGGCCTTGACGATTTTGACTCTGACTTGGTGGACCTTGACGTCTCTGACTAGGTAGACGACCTTGACGACTTTGACTCTGACTATTTGGGTAACGACGACCTGGATTATCATGACGACTCCTGACTTTGTTGACATTTGGTGTACTCGACATGTTTTTCATTTGTGACACAACCGACTCTTCTTGTAAGAAAATAGTTTTCGCTTTCTCGTAGGTTAGCTCTGGGATCGATAGCAGTTTCTTCCTCGTATTTTCACTACGGATTCCAACAATGAGTTGGTCCCGGCATGCGTGCTCCGCATGGCACCCAAAGTTGCATTTGGCTGCAATTTCCTGCAGGGCCGCGATGTATTCCGTACCACTTTCTGCTTCTGACTGCATTCTTCGATAAAATAAGTACCGATTTGTCGACTCTAGACCTGGAGAATCATATTTTTCCGACAAAATGGCTGCCAACTCCAGGATTGATTTTGAACTCGGCTTATTTGGTAAGCAAATACTGTGTAGTACGTTATAATGCTTGACTCCAATATGACAAATAAATAATGACTTCCTGACGTTGCTGACATCCTCTCGTGGGACGCTATTTAGCGTACAGTATTCCTCAAATAACTCCAACCAGCTAGCGAAACTTTGTGCTTCATTATCGAACACCGGCAAGGATCCGATGAAACTTTTGTTACTGTCCTCCATCTCGTCGCCAAACTATCGTGTTTCGGGGTTTGTCAGGAATCGTTGATCCAGGATTATTTAGATAATTGTAGACACAATAAAACTACACCATTGCGTGACACCATTTATTCCGAACCGTCGTTGTAGGGATGTACCCGTTACACACTACACACTAGTGCTTGACTTAAACTAACTAACTAATTTATAGTCTATGGACACTACAGTCACATGTGAGAGAAAACACGTCTCGCTACGGCTACTGAACCTGTCGTGCCTTACGGCATGATCTACGACTTCCTTCATTTGTTGTCGAAGCAGTCGCTGGGGGTTAAGATTCATATCGTGAGATCAGGATTCAATGAAGAACACAATTCTCAGTAGCTCCATCACTGATCTGGCCAATGGATCTTCTGAGAATGATCGTAACAGCAGTCGTAATTTTGAGACGTGCCAAAATTACCTTTAAAAATCTGAACATAGAATTTAGGACATAGATCCCGCTACTGATTACAGGGGATTTTGAACTTTTAATACCCGCTTTCAACAGTAAACATATAGGCTCAGACGTGACAGAAACGTCGTAACAGCGTCGATTCAATTCCTTCATGTCATGTATTAATCAAAAAAGCCAATAAATTTACAACTGCTGAAACACAGTCTGTGATGCTGGGCCTTAAACCACAATCCCCTCACGCCCAGTGCGGAATTGTGGATGTATAGTTACTAGCTATAACCAATTCCTACATGTATTATAATTTGCAATGCAAAGCGCAAGAGTAGGCAATATCCGACAATAATGTTGCTGAACATTGCTCCCAATACACGAGAGTTCAAATTTTAATATAAATACCCACTAGAGAAGCGTTGTTGCATTCGATATAGTACCTATACATACTAGCTACACATTTAACTTGTTGAATATTTGTCTAGCGCTCGATTTCGCTAAGATACCTAAGTTGGTGTCGGTTTTCTTTCAGTCTATCCGGCTGTAGCTGAATATTACAATTTAACATGGACGAAACCGTAAATGAATTCCTAAATAAGTAATAGTATTGCGCAGTTTATACATGTTTAGCAGTATTGCGCAGCGAGTGCCTATTGCAAAATGTTCGCTTTGTTTTTATTTAAAAGTGTGGATCTTTGGAGTTCGAATCATATCGAAACCACCCCAGCAATATTGGAAACTGTTTCAGTAAATAATATCGCAAAGTCACGGAACTTGCATTGCAAACTAAATCAGAAGCTTATCAATTTATCAGTAGAACAGCAACACACCGAACTGAACACCGCAGAGAATGCGATATATTACTATCACACGACATTCATTTCGTAATATTTAGTAGTTAGTACATTAAAACAGTTTTCACTTCTCATGCTCTAAAAGTACGCCGTTATAGCCCTACGAAGCAGGATTAAAGTGACCGTTTATTCCCTAGGGAGTAAAAAATAATTTAAAAATGGAACGATCTTTTACTCTGAAACATGGTCACAAAAGAGTAACTTGTCAAAGGTTTTATTTAGATTTCGAATTGGCATGCAAATAGAAAGCGGTTTATTGAAAAAAATACAAATAAACTCTTCAACGCGAGAAAAATTTATGGTTGTTTGTGTGCATCGTTGATTTTGAAAAGCAATGCCTCTGTTGCTAGCCGCTGCAGTAATGTAGGTACTAATTATTTGTGGAGTGTGGATCATCTTCATTTCGAAAATGTTGAGAGTTTGTTTTTATAGAAGAAAAAACTGACCACTCAGTTCAGAATTTTTGTGGAGAGTAAATTTGTTCAGTTTTATATGACTATTTTTCTCGCACTCGAAGTGAAAAGTACAGTTTGCACCTATAGACTAAACGCCAATATAATATACCCTCGCTTTCATTGCCTCCCTCGCAAGCTCGAGAGTCAAACCACCTCGGGTATATAATGGCTTCGTTTAATCCCTCGTTATAAAATATACTATTTCGCTTGACCATCGTATCGATGGTACTATTCAAAATTGATTGGGCCCATTCCTAAGCATCAAAGCAGAGGGATATTTGACAGTTAGTTGCGATGTTGCCAACCTTCAGAACATAATGTACGAAGTCTTACAATAGATAAATTCTTAGGTTATCAGTTCACTATACTTATTTGTTATCTACTTTCCATAATCTGTCTACGTTTTGAAAAGCATTAAGTTTGCGAAACGTTAATTGCAAAAACGTTCCGCTACAATTTAGCAGAAGCATATAGTAAATCTCTAGAGGTTAATTTACTCATGCTCAAATCCTAAACCTCTGCATTTGCTAAAATCATAAACTAATTACAAAACGATTAAAATCTAAAATAATGTACTGTTTACTTCGCCCGTTTTATAAGCTGCCATCACTTGATTTGAACATGAAAACAAATGGAGGTCTGCGAAACTTTGGGCGTATAGATGTAATGTAATCCTCGGAGGTAATGTAATGTAGATTAATTTACCATCGCGGCTTTCATGTATTTCGGACTATTATTTACTGCCTATTAGTATACCTAATGTTGGGTTTATAATAAACCCCGTTTTATGATTTATATAGAGTTTTCTTAAAACAACTCCGTGTGGGCTCCACTTCAACACAGACGGAAAAAGCGAATCAAGAATCGTTTGAAAGCAGTGTATAACGCTTTCTAACGATTCTTAGCGCTAAGAAAAAGCAACATCATAATGTAAAGATAATTTGGATGTAAAACCCAGTTATAAATCAAGATCTTATCAATTAGAACCCCACTGTTTCCACAGCCATATTGTTCCAGGCCGTCCATTTTACCGGTCCGTTGAAAGAACCGGAAATCGTAGTGACAACACTATTTATACGGGCCCGTTTACTTTAGGACGGCACTAGTTAATCCGTCTATCTTTAATGTACGCGGTTTCATTCAAAGAAGCCTGGAAAAGGCAGGATTTACATCAAGTTTTAAACTAAGATATCAGGTTAATCAGTAAAGTTTCTGAATTTCAGAAGACATTTGCATCGTTTGATGATATTGATATCCCACTTAGGAAAGACTTTGAAATTAATTATGAAACCAATCAAAACAATGAGTCCTAATAAAGCTCGTATAGCAAAGTGGTGGCTTAATACGTTATAGGTGGTAAGTCGGTCAACATCGAATGTTTAAAATTATTGTCCCAAATCACACATCCATATACATAATGACCTCAGGATGGCCCGCGAAATTCAAATTTTCCTACGTTTCTTGCAGTTTGCAGGACAGTTATGTTGATAAACACATCGGTCGCGACTTTAAGACGTTTTAAGTCACAGAATTATAGTCATCAAAAGAGCATCAATGCGGGTTGCATTGATGATTTTTTTTTTAAATTATGTTCATAAGAGTCGAAGAAGGACTTTGAGCGTGAAAAATTTTTTCATCGACTCTTACGAACTTGGAGGATTGTATTGATGATTTTGCTGATTATAATTCTGTAACTACTTCTACCTTGGAGCATCCCCCTTAAACATGAAAAAGCAGTATGTTTTTTCGTTTCGTGTTTGTTATTTCGTGCCATCATAAAGTAGGAAGGAGACTTTCATCATAATCATCATCATCTTTCTGTGTCCCATGTTATTTGCGGTCGGCGCAACACGTTTTTTTTCCATTCTCCTCTGTCAATCGTCACGCAATCATTTACTTCTTTTTCTTTTATATCATTCCACACACCAAACTTAAGTATGCAGGGCACATTGCTCGCAGAACGGAGAGCTGATGGGGCCGAAAAGTTCTAGAGTGGCGACAAGTTCTAGTCTGGAAGACGATGCGTTGGAAGAGTTCCCACTAGGTGGACTGATGACATGCGGGATTTCATTGGATGCGAGTCTCACGCAGGACCGGTTAATGTGGCGACACTTGGGGGAGGCCTATGTCCAGCAGTGGACATCTTCCGGCTGAAATGAGGATGATGATTCTTCACTTAATCCATCTATCGTTTCCTTGGTCTTCCTCTCCCTTTCTATCAATAAATTATTGAACTTATCTTTTGATCAAGAATTCGCAACATACCACCAAAACGCCCCAATTATGAACACCCCCTGCCCCGTGCCCTTCTAAATGAACATTCTAATCCCCAGGTGCTGTCATCGTGCGGGCCGATGTCGGTATCATTCTTCACGGTGGTGGTGTTCTTCGGCTCGTTCTACCTCATCAACCTAATGCTGGCCGTCGTAGCCCTCAGCTATGAAGAGGAGTCGCAGATCACGCAAGAAGTATGTAGCCCTTCTATTTACAGAAATAATCATTACAAGTAGAACCGTGGACCTGAATAGAATTGGTGGTTGGGTAAAACAATGTTATATTAAACTTAATAAGGCTGAGTAGTCTTCCTGACCGCTTATATCAGCGGTATCTAGCCTAGGATGCGAAAGATAAAGGCCATTGACGAAAGGCTAGAAACCTTTGACGCGAAGGATATTAGGGTGCACTTTTTCTTCACTGATTCTCATAATTTAAAGGCTAGAATGTTTGTAATTCCCTATATAAAATCATGGTCTGTATTATTTGCGTAACTAAAGGTAATCGTATCTTCCGAATCTAATCTTGACGTCGATTGGTAGGAAATACAAACAGTTGAAGGTTAATCTAATCTGGCAAACGAACTGCCTCACATTATTTCCTAATAAACCGTTCTTTTTCCACATCCAGGAAAGGAAGAAGGACTTGAACGAGCACCGCGACGACTCGACGTTCAGCTTCGACCCCACGTCGCTGGCAGTGCGCACGCTGGCCAAGGACTCGAAGAAACGCATCGACGCGCGCAAGGGGCTGCTACTAGCCTCCTACTCACGCAAGCGCACTAGGAGACGTAAGCGCGGAAGGAGTGCTATACATCATGCTGCTGCGGTCGCTGCAGTTGCTGAGTAAGTAGACAGATTTTAGGCATGATTTGTTTCTTCCAGATATTGACCTTGCATTGTCTTGTCTTTGGGTATACAATAGTTATTTGTTATACAAGAGTCCAAAGTTGTTTTTTAACCGCGTGCTCAATTTTGATGACTGAGTAAGCGACAGACTCTAAAATTGAGTCACTGATTGAGCGAGTGATTGAAAACTTAGAATCTTGAGCGTTAGCGAGGAAATCAAAAGAGCACGAGGTGAAAAATCTTTGCACTCGAGTGCAACACATAACTTTTCATCCCACCTCAGCGAGGAAAAGAACAAACGCAAAATAAATATTGCGCATTATTAACAAATTCAGTTAAATCTGTTGGCGTCAAATAAACTTCCTCGTCGCTAGATAATGTTGAGTGGTCATTTTAGGTTTTTCACTTGTTTTCAAGTTGGAATCCTTGTTTTTAACCTAAGGTGTTAACAATATGACGTGAAAAGAAAATGGCGCGCGCAAAACATATTAAAAAAAGTTCACCAAGAAAGTTCCGAGTCTAAGTTCTTAACAAATAAAAAAAAAAGATAAATTCGGCACCATAGAGGTAGAAGTAAATAGGTTTAATGACGTTTTGAATTCACATGCTTAGTGCACACGATGTTCTAAATTCAAATTTACTTTACCCTCTATACGATAAAAACGGCTTTTGCACTCAGATATCGAAGAGCAAAAATACTCTTTTCGAGATGGGGGGATGAAAAAAAATATACTTATGTATATTTTTTGCCCTTGATCTGTCAAGCCTGATCGTAACGGTCAGACCCTATTGTTTAACTATTGTGTTTACTTCATCATCATCATCATCATCAGCTTATAATGTTCCCACTGCTGGGACACGGCCTCCTCTCAATGAGAGGGAATAGGCTATAATCTACCACGCGGGTCCAGTGCGGATTGGTAGATGTCACACGTCTTCGAATTTTTGGTTCTAGGACATGCCGGTTTCCTCACGATGTTTTCCTTCACCGTTTTGAGAGCAGCGGTGATGAAATAAATTACACAAAGTAATACGCCTGTCTGGGTTCGAACCCACGACTTACTGTTCGTAAGTCGGGGCCGCCACCACTGGGCCACCGCTGCTGTGTTTACTTCGCTGACAGTTAATGAATTACAAAAATGTGTGCATAACAAAATTAGTTCGATTCCGCTACTCACAAAAAGATCCTTTTTACCGCTTTAAATTACTTACAAGTTAAGTCTATCGGAAGTTATTCAGAGGTGATTAAATAGGTAAATCGAATACCTGTAATTTTCCAAGCTTTGTATGAAGAATATCTTAATCTTAATTTATATAAATCTCGTGTCACAATGTTTGTCCTCAATGGACTCCTAAACCACTTAACCGATTATAATAAAATTCGCACACCATGTGCAGTTCGATCCAACTTGAGAGATAGGATAGTTTAAATCTGAATTTACGCAGACGAAGTTGCGCGAGTCAGCTATCTTAATATATATAAATCTCGTGTCACAATGTTTGTCCTCAATGGACTCCTAAACCACTTAACCGATTATAATAAAATTCTCACACCATGTACAGTTCGATCCAACTTGAGAGATAGGATAGTTTAAATCTCAAATTATGAGACGCAGACGAAGTTGCGCGAGTCAGCTAGTAATATATATAAATCTCGTGTCACAATGTTTGTCCTCAATGGACTCCTAAACCACTTAACCGATTATAATAAAATTCGCACACCATGTGCAGTTTGACCCAACTTGAAAGATAGGATAGCTTACATTTCAATTAATGAGACGCAGACGAAGTTGCGCCGGTCAGCTAGTTGTAGTATAAAAAGACTCACTAAGGGCGATTGTGCACTACAAGGAATTTTACTGTCCGGCAGTCCGATTTTTTACGGTCCGATATGGCACGCCATATAATATATATACTAGTTTGTGCACTATACGTAATTTTACCGTCCGACATTTTACTTTTCCCCATTCCGGAACGGTTTTTTCCGGTCCGAAATGACAGCAATGAAAAACGTGTTTTAAATGCTTGTGCACTACGTCCGTTTTCATGAGCAGGCGGGGCGGGCGCGGGGAAGGAGGGTGCGCGTGTTTCAAAGACAGAGCTACCCTAAACTGAGGCGTATCATCCGAGAAAAGACGGACAAGTGCACAAGCCAATCATCCGTTTTTTTCATGCCACTTCGGACCGTAAAAAATCGGACTGCCGGACAGTAAAATTCCTTGTAGTGCACAATCGCCCTAACAAATGTTCAACAATCCGTTAAAATTACATCATACTTAAGTCTAACAAAACTGTAAACTTGAAATTCTCTTCGCCCGACAATGAAAATACACTTTCAAGAGTAGAAAAGTACTTAATTTGACAAACAGAAATAGATCGCTTCCGTAAAACTATGTACAAATACAGTCGCGTATGTCCCACTGCAACATTCAGCCAGACATTAGGGTAATGTATGTGACTGGTGCCGGCGGCGGCGGCAGAACAAGACATCTGGAATTGCATGAACGTTCACAAACGCGAAATTTCAGGAGCCGTTGCGTTCAGCTTAGAGATTTTTGGTAATTATTGGAGTTTACACATGAGTGTATAACCTGTATTACCAGTACCTACTAAATGGGTTGAAGACGTCGATGTAAAATACTGGTATTCAGCTGCATCCGATTAGACTGGAAGCCCCCAATAAAGTTGGGACAACGCTGGGCAGATGATGATACGAGTAAACGAAATTAAAGTTTGAGGCATTGTAACCACAATTCAATGAATACTGGCCGTTCATCTCATTGAAACGAAAGCCATTTATTATTTTTTAAGATCATACAATTACTTTGACAACAAAAGGCCAGCTTTTGTTTCGGTCCTTCTGTGGTACGGATTTTACGTATAAATTCGAACAAGAGAGTTCCATAATATGTGAGAAAATGTAATATTCTCGTACACATTGGAAAGTCACAAGGCAAAAGTTGCATGGACATTTCTATGCCGCTAAAGTTTTAAAAGTTAGAAGAGGGAAGAGGTACTAACTCGCCTGATTGTTCGCATTCGTCGAAAGTGACGCAACCCTTTATACAACTAACGCTGAACGCGACTTTGATTGCAATTAGTGTTCAGACCTGCTCCCGGCTTCCATTCATCCTTTTTCGAAGAACACCACGTAGAACTAACTAAAATATAATTACTTTATAGTATTCCAGGAACATTTGTAGGTAATATTCAACGCGAAACTCAACTTAATTGCAATTTCATCACTGCGCAAAATATTGCTGGAATTGCAACCATGAAAAAACACATGAAAACATTATTAACTCTGGTTTGCAGAAATCGAGTAGGTTTTCCATTTATATCTTAACTCCATCTGTAGTGAAATACGACTCATATTAGCTGTAAAAATATTACAAGTGGTTAAAAAAATAGGTCATAATTCTGATTATCAATATCATTCAGTTTCAATTCTAGCTCTCCACAGTTTTGAACCTAATTTCATTCTTTATAAGGTTATTTTTCCTAAGAGACAAATATTCTTTTACGATTTTCATTATCTATTTTCCATCCGAATCTGTATTTCATACTGAAATCGAAGGGGTCGTAAGTTAGGCTATTGTATACTTAGGTGCTGGTAATTGAACTACTTTATCCTTGTTTCATCTGTGCCTGAGCCGACCTAATATCAGAAAACCAAAGTAGGGTCTAACAAACTATCAACATCGGTAGATATCATTTATCTTGTCATATCATCCCTATAATAATATCAATTTTCTCATTTTTCCTTGTAAGTAAGGGACGCACGAACAGATGGGATAGGAAATCATAAGGTGGCCCCGGGCTCAGGGATAATACCTAAGTCAATGGGCAACGATGACCGATGAACTGGATTTGCCCTGAGGCTACCACACAAAGAAAAACATATGTTTTCCGATATATTATCTACACTAGATTTCTGAGAAAAACAAATCTTTCTATTTGGAGGCAAACATAAAAATTCCTAATATAAAACTCAGCTATGTTAGCTCTTGCCACGAGCTACGCGCTCAAGCGAGACTCGTCTTGCAACAGCCACTGCGGGGAAAACAAATGAACGAAGTTGTTCAGGGGGTCTAAAATGGCCGCTTTAGCAAAATCTTAATGTCAATCACGTTGGGAATTTAAAATTCTTAAAAAGGACTTTATATTTATGACTATCAAGTCAATTTTAAGAATTTGAAAATTTTGGCGTGATTCTTGTTATGATTCTGCTAAAGCGGCCATTTTAGACCAGCAGGGTGTGCTACGAAACACCGCGTGACGCGTCCTGTGGAGCGATAGTACTCACACAAAGGGTGACGCGTATTGCTTGGCGCAAGAGACCGCATCGTTTGAGGTCGTGAACGTGGCCTAATGTTTTCTGAAGTGAAATCATTTATGAAATAACAAAATAACTAGGTACAATTTAAAATGAAAGCTCAAGTAGAACTGTATTACAGAACACAAGTACCTGATGCTAGCAATATTTTATACAATGCGATTCCTCTGAATGGCTCCCCAGAGCCACGGAGCGAACACTCACAAGAGGTCATTTTCTAACTTAAATAAAAGTTTAAACTGCATATTTGTGTGAATTACTTCTATTTCTAGACTATTGTAGTGCTGAACTAAGAAAGAAATATTGTGGAGAAAGGTGAGAGAACTTAATTTAATAAGCGCCAGTCTGTTTAAAAAAGCTTGGCAGATAATTTCAGTTATTCGGAAGTTATTCAGTAAGTAGTGGCTACTCGGAAATCGTGAAATAGGCCCTAAGGTTCAAGATATCAGACTATTAGCGGTTCTGAAATAGAGGAAGTTAGGACTCTTGACTACGAAGTGGTGATTGCAGGTAAAGCAATGCCCGCCTTACGGAATGGAACGCATGTCAGTGTTGGTAGACCACAAATTCTGAGAAAATATTTTTTTTCATCAACTTTATGTGAAACCTTTTTTTAATTTTTTTACGGATGGGAAATCATCAAATAACTTCTCCCACTCTGGGCTGAGTGGGAGGGAGTGTCAGACTTTTACTGACTAAGATCCAAGTTCCATCCTCGTCCTTTATGTTCCGGGGCCGCGGAATCTCTTACGAACAGTCCCGCAGCACCTTAAACTATACAAAAAAAAGGTAGCTACTTGCTTCAGACTAAATGTTGTTTAAAGAGAATTGTTTTTATAATTACAATTTTTGTGATTGTGGTTTTGTCACACTAATTAATTTTTACTTCACCTAATGAGGTTGTAAAAATAATTGAAATTAAGTAAGATTCTTTAATAACGGCTTTTTTGTTTATATTATTACACTAGATAGTTGATATACTACATATATACTTTTTTGTTTGAAAATACATACTTATTATACATATCCATGACTCGGAAACGAACGTCCATGCTCGTTACACAAACATTTGCTCCTACCGGGATTCGAACCCAGGACCCTAAGAACGTAAGGCAGCGTCACTACCACTACGCCATTCGGGTCGCCGTAATACATATTAGTAGATATAACAAAATTCGAAATTATCTTAAAGTTAGACATAGTTATAATAAGAGCGTTTATAATAATGGTATTGATATCATACGTTCCACCGAAATGCTTTTGAACAAAAGGTAATTATCTCTTCAAATATCATTCGAAAACAAAGCACCTATAGCTGAACGAGCAGATCAATACCGCTTCTAATGTGCCTACGAATTTATTAATGTCATCGGCAAATGTTGTTCCAAATAATAAACATCAATTCTGACGTTTATTGAATAAATGTATCATCTTAACGATATCTTTGGTATTCTTTGTTCTCGTTTCATTTACATTGTGAGTTTCTTTGCACCTTATCCTTAGTTATTTTTGGTGACTGGGCACTTTTTTTATTAGAGACTAAATGAGAATATGGTCTACCACTAATCTGTGAGGAGAACTGAGATAAACTACAGATAATAGTGCAGTATGGTTATGATTCTGCTGGCACGTGACATGTGCATAGGAATGAGGTATTCATAAAAGCATAATCAACGTCAAAACTATCCCAACGTTCCAAATTCAAAAAAGAAATCGTTCCATATTCATATTTTAAAAACTCAGCAGTAAAGCGAATCAAGCGCGACATCGACAATTGTTGATTGTTGAGAAGCTGTCGACAACATGCGGCTCTACAGTCGTTTCACAGTCTACCTCTGACAGTTGCAGTCCAACAGCAGCCCTTATTTTCACTAGAATAAAGATCACAGTAATCTTGACAGACTTGTCAGTTATAGCACCTAACATCGACCTTATTGCTACACACATAAAGATCATTGTGATTTTTACAGCAATACATAGTTATAGATAAAATAACAATGACAGGACAGTGTACGGACGTTTCACAGATACCGCTTTATACCCGTCGCAATGTCAGCTGCCAACTGAAGTATATCAACGATGCATTCGCTTTGATATCGAGCTCGCTTTTAAAAGAGATTCAGCGTTTTGCGGTACTTACTGGATGCGAAATTGTTCCGCTTGCTACGGTCTAACAGCTTAGAGAAACCTTTTTGTTTCACACTTTTGATGATAAGATTTTTTTTCATCATTAATGGCATATCAATCTAACATAGCAATGGATTGGATATCTTTTTAGTATACATTGCTCGTTCAGTTAGATAAAGATAACATCTGTATCAACAGTTGTGTTGCCACATCTTCATAAAATAACCGAATTCAAATCAAGATATTAATTGAAAACATCTTGTAGAATATATTTATCAAAGTAAGATTAACACAGGCATCAAATCACACTCCGCCAATAAAATCAAAATAATCTCCGTAGCAAGCGTTAAATTTGTCTCCAAAACAAGCGTGTCACAAAACTAATTACAAATCTCGTGCCACAAAGTAATTATACAAAGAAAACACAGAGACAAACAAAGGAATGCAGTCAAAGAGCGAGGAGGCAACTAACAAGATTCCAAAGGCAGGATTATCACGAAGTTAAGCCAGGAATTAGGACGAGCAAGGAATTATCTGAGTCAGCCACGGGACACTTCGCTGCCGACGTTCCACAAAAAATAAATATCTGCTTTATGAGCGATAACATTCAACGGATTTGCGTTTTGTACTCGAAATAAGCTATGAATTCTGAGTGAGAGACTTTGAATTGAACCAGCTCGTTGCTTTAAATAAAGATGATAAAACGGATGAAGAAATACAGATAAGAAAACGTAGCTATTTCAACGCAGAATCTTTTAATTCTACTTCGAAGTTTACAGCTACTTTGAAAGACAATTTCTAAATAGAAGCCAAAGCAATAAATCACAAAGGCCATGATGAGAAACACGCCGATTCAATCAACGCCTTCCACCATAAATAAACTCAAAACAACATATCACTAACACCCAGTAATTACATTGCAAAACAAACTGAAATCAGAACTGTTTACTGAAACCTGAGTGAAAGGTGCGCGACTAGGGGATCAAATAAGCAAGCCTGCGCGGCGTGTGCCAACAAAGTTACTTACGGAACGAGTTTACTTGCATCCACAGAGAAAACTCGTAGATAAGTTGACTGAAATGCAACCCCGTATTGTATTGGCAGACTTTGTTGAACTAAGCTGATGTTCCATGTTTATGAAAGAGGCATGCAAGCTTTAGCTGCGGTGCCAAGTCTGAAGAGTAGTGAAAAATCAAAGGTAGTCAGATAACTAATTTTTATATAAAGAAGGAAGTCAAATATTGTTACCATGTTTTGGACACTTATAAAAACTCAAACTACCTTATACCCGCGGCTTAGCCCGCATGGTGTTCAGTACTGTCCCACAATGATGATGATGTTAACATCACACTACCTATGTACTTAATTTCATCCAAACTATCTATGTACTTAATTTCATCCAAATAATTTCAATAGTTTTTGCGTGAAAGAGTAACAAACATCCACGCACACTCACAAACTTTCGCGTTTCTAATATTAGTTAGGATTGACGAAATCTCTAATTCCTTTAAAACGAAAATAACAATCTTTTGTATTTCACCAATCCCAAATAGACGTAAGAAACACCTTCTACCCTTTGAAATTTTACAACAAAACCGTAATCTCAATCGATCCGCAGTTGTCCAATTATCAAGCGTAATTCAATAAAACCAAACGATTCCCGATCCGTAGCAGATTGTAAGCCCCGAGGTGACAATGAAAAAGCTCATTTAGTCTGAGTTCTGCCGAGGTATATCTGCTGTCTGGCTATTGACTCGACTCGAACATCAAAAGAGTCGAGAGAGTCAGTGCTTCGTCTACGAAGCACGGACTCGATATTTTAAAGTAACTCTTTGAAGTAACTCTCTGTATTGATATCTTTTGACAAGGATATTTTTCAAGAAGATCCCCTGCAAAGACCACTGTCGGATTTCATCTCAACATATTGCTATGACGTTTCAAACGTACAAAAGTTACGCGTATGATATCGAGAAATGCAAAATATGATTTCCAATAACATAGATGATATAACTGAAGCAACTCGATTGAGTTGCGAGTTATATCGAGTTTCGCCAATCGTAATCCAATCTTTGTGAAACTCCATTGAGTAAAGTCTCTCGGGAGACATATTGGGAACTGTAAAGCAATTTAAGGAAAGCGTCAAACAGATGAAATGAGCTCGTTGTTGGAGCAACATTACCTACCCAAATCTAACGTAGGTATTTCGAACCTATTTATATCTAACATACTTCGAATTTTAGAAAATAGACATCTTTAAGACACCACGATGACAATGGTTCAATTCTACGGTTCATATCTTTGTACGTATCTATACTAAGTACGGGTGTGTCTTCGTCCGTATTTTGTTTCCAAGCTAGTCAACTCGAACTTTCTTCATTTTCCTTACTTAACATTTTACATTCCCGCTCTTAATTAAATGAAGAATCTCTAAGCACTTCATTAACTTGATCCGATTTAAAGTTCAAAGCACTTGGACGCAACACTCCTTGAGCGAGTTGTACAAAGTCTTTGCCTTTTCCTCTTGAAATATTAAAGCAGCAACTCCTTACATTTATGTAATAAATACTAAACTCGCCACATTACAGCCACAATAAAGCGAAACTATTAATCTAGAGGAGCCGACGACAAATGTAATTCCCGCAATCCACAATACATATTTCCGTTTGAAAGCAGCTCACCTGTTTGACCCAATTCCGGAAAAGTCGGAGTCAACACGTGAATTTACATGATAATGCTGTTTGCTGCGGGACCATTTACCATAGCGAGCGTTTGCCGCTAGGCCGAGTATCCATTAACGGTAGAACTTGAGAGACCATACATTTTTGAGCATGCCACGATGTATGTTCAGTTATTGACGGTATTGATTGTTGATAGATACGGGTAACAAAGGAAGCAACAATCTTTCTCAATTAAAAGGTCTGGTTGAAAAAGAGTCTCTATTGCCGTTGATTACAATCTAAATCAATGGCTGGCGTTATTAAAGGTTCATATAGGTATCCTTGTTAGCACAGATTTTTGTTTTGTTCATCTAGATTTTTATATTTGACTTGGTTAGACTCAAAAACATTTTTAGAGATTATCTTCCTCGCCTACTTGCACATAAATGATCACCTTGCGTTTTATTAACATTATAAAGTATTTTAAAAACATGCCTAGGATAAGTATTCTAAAGATTAATATTAGATCGCATTTCGACAGCATACACACGGCGGGGCGGTTAGACGTCATACCTGCGTGCAGAATACAATTTAGAATTTAGAGCAATGGCAACTTGTGTACAATGCACACTAATGTTACCATAAAGTTAGGTCACGTGAAGCCTGCAGCTTGCATACTAACGTAACGGAATACTGGACTTTACCTCAGTATATTTGTGACAGGCTGGAACTTTTTGATTTATACATGCAACAGTAACAATATTATGTTTACTGCTCCAGTAATTAAGCTCAAGGTTTCCTCGTAAGTACGTTTCCTGTGGTTTTTTTAAAGTGAAAACTTCTTTAGTCGCTTTGACCACTTTTTGAGTGAACAAAAATCATGGAACTCGCGGAACCGCCACTTAAAGCTTTGTAGCACTCGTAGCCGATCCGCTACGGCGTAGGCGCAGTGGATCGGCTACGAGTGCTTGGCCACGAGATTTCACACTATCGGCAGTCCTCAAAGGCTGCCGATGGAACGCCGCATGATTTTTTTTGTACAGGCCGGTAACAGGTAACTGTGTTTGTTTGTTCATCACTATACTGCTAAGAGATTTCGACAAGTTATTCCCATAGCCTCACCACCTTCGTATAACTTAGATAAATACATCATAAACTGTTAACAGGCACAGGCAGGACAAGTCACTAAAAGCCGTCAGCGCTAAACGAATTATTTAAAACACAATTCTGTTTCTGTCAATCGTTTGACGGAGACAAAACGATGTTTTAAAAGCTCAGCGTGAATTGCATTTTACATTTAGTTATCTGTGGTGCAAGATATCTTTAATTTTCAAAGACACAAACTATTCATGATTTTCTTTACATTTCAGATGGAGGACAATTTTCTTTTTTTTCTTTCTCTACAGCTGCCATGTTGTTTCAGTGACGCTAACCGCCGGTCGCGGTCTCGGTCGCGGTCTGTGACCCCGAGCAACTCTCCGCCCCCGCTGCCCGCGCCTCAGCCCCCGCCGCCGCCCCACACCTTGCACCCAGACAATGCATTAGGTACAACATCGTTTTAAGCTTCTTCGCAGCCTGTGTTTATTTGTCTAAGGGCTATTGAGGTTCTAAATCTAAAACGAAAATTGGATTGGAAATGTTTTGAACTTGACCAATGTTTGCATCCTGATGTTTGATTCTTCAGTGTCATAAAAAAACGACTAAATACTGGAGCTGATATTTAAAAAAATCCCTGACTTTGACCAGCAAAATTTTTAAAGTTTAATATTAATTGTCTATTTCTCGACGATAATCACAGACAAAGAATTGTTGAAACTGATAGAGTTCATTATCATCTTTCTAATGCTCTATCCACATTTATCATTACATTATTTTATTATAAGACCCTGCATACGACATAATTATGAGGCAGACTCTGCGATGTAGTACGTCTGTACCATTAACATCGCACGTCTGGCTAAAAGCTTCCATATTAATATGAATCTTGCGATACAACGACAGAAAGATTGATTCGCCGTCGAATACCGACTACTCTCGAATATGTTAATATTTTCCTTGAGCAGAAACTTATTGGATAAACATTTTCAGATGCTTCTACAGAAGACGAAGAGTTTTCTTTCCAAACATAATTCGTAATAGATGTAATAGAGGAATAGATATGAAAATGTATTTGGTAACAGTTAGTTTTATTACGATATATCTGTTGGTGAATTCCGAGTTATTATTGGTAAGATCGAAATGGAGCTAAGTAATATACTCGAAAAGCTTGTAAATATAGTTTCTTGGAATATTAATGAATGGGGTGTGTATATCCCAGGTCGAGGTGCACTAAGTGCAGCGGGTCGCCAGCTAAGTGACCACAGCAACAACAGAGAGTCTTCCCTAGATGACTCGGGTGTGGTGGATGATCACGATGACGGAGAGCATACGTCGGACGACCAGGCACCACACCCGCACCCACGGAGGCATCTACTCATACCGCAGTTGCCACTACCGCCAAACCACCCACCAACGCCGATGCCAATGCCAATGCAGATACAAATGCCGATGCCGATGCAGACGCCAATGCAAATGCCGATGCCAATGCCGATGCAGATGCCCACACCGATGCCTACACCGATGGTGATGCCAATGCCTATGCCGATGCAAATTCCCCCAATTCAACAGGTATGGGTTGTTTCGGTTTCGCTTAAGTTACAAAAGATATGAATTAATGTCGTCACTGTCATCCATGATGTCTCCGAAAGCTGATTACCTACAATCATCAAAAAATTTCATCAAATGGAACATGTTGAGACAAATTTTCTAGTTAAGTTATAACATGTACGACGTACCAAACATATCCGCTTTTACAGGTTAACCAAGACACACAAACGCAAGAAATAACAATAAGACAACCAACAAAAGGAGAAAAGCCTACTATGAAACCTAAAAAGCATGTGAAAAGCATTCAGGACAAGTATCCGCTGAACCCTGACTACCTCAACCAGATCGTGGTGCTAGGTAAAATCTACTTCGAACTTTAGCACAATTTTCACTTCCTATAAACTTTTCGGGTTCTGTAAAGCCATCAAATTCAACAAAGTTCAGAATAGTTTGTGAAAACATATTCGGGCACATGTGATAGAGAAATTGGAAGGCAATCAAATATAACTCAACAATTTGATGGCACTACACAACCTAATCCAATTTATTGGCACGGCTTCAACACTGAAAAGCACGAGACAAATAACACTGAAACTAAACGATGCTGCCACTATGTATCAGAATGAACGCTTTGCAAACACGAAGGGCTAACTATACTATGACGACGAATGCATTTTATAGGGGTTCGGTACAATTCGTAATATTAATGAACTTGCAAAATTGATTTTGTAGATTTAGATTATGGACGTAAGTTTATTGGCTCTAATTCTGCATGTTCTTAAATAATTCTTGTCAAAATTACGTCACATACGAGTTCATTATTTCGATTTCGACATCTATCAAACTTTAAATGCTTGCGTTCTTTGCAATTTTCTACTTTTCTAAATTGAAATTACAGTGTACAGGTTAATTTTAGTTCTGAAGTTTCTAAATTATTAGGTAGTTTTACTTTAGATACTTTTTCTTCTAAAAATTCTAACTATTCTTCAACTCTCATTTGCAACAGATGATATTTTCTTTGGATTTCAGAAGCATTATGTAAGATTCCACTTTGATTTTGAACAATCCTTGAATACGTGGACCGTATGATTGGAGAGTAATTCTGCGAAACACTCGTGTATTGGAAATTCCTGATCAAACGGTTTCACATTAATATTCTTTGGTAGCTTTACGAAATATATCATTCACTTAGTACGTCAAATAATTCAATTCACTCTCGTAAAAACTACCAAAGTTGTAGATACTGCAACTACATTATGCAATTGATACAGTTTTAGGTACTGCTAATTTGTCATAGAAATATCTATTCCATTTCTGTGATTTCAATATATTTATTTGCAAATCATAAAGAGATGGAATAGTTACTTTCTATGGTTGGTAACATTCACCAGTAGCTTCACTCTCAATGAGGAACACTTCATTGAGCATTTTAATACGACACGGTTGCAATCTCGCTTCTACCCTCATTAATATCGTCAGGGGCGGACTGGCCATACAAGCGCGCGCCCGACCTCCCGCAAGCGGAGACGACGAAAATTAATGAGCTCAGTTTATTGGCAGCCACGCACAAAACTCATATGGGCAATTACGAGCAAAATTGCACTTACTTCACAGGTTAGTAAACACAGACGCAAACGCTTCTACCCCCCAGTCCACCCCTGTCCCCACAGGAAGACTGCAGGGTGACTGCGATTGACTAGATGTCGTCTTGTCATAGCTCAAGAATCGCATTCAAGTCTTTCCACATTACAATCAATTACTTTAACAAATACTTTGAACACTTGTGCATAACTTTTATGCGATTCGTATCTGGAAACATCAAAATTCATATCAGTGTTTTGTCGAACTTTCAGTGTAACCATTGTACCGGTAACTGCACCGTTTGTACACATAAATTGGCATATCAAAATTTTTCGTACTACCATGCTGGTTTTCCTTGCATTTTTATGCAATTTTCCTACATATTTTCTTTGTCCTGACTTCGCTTTCTAATGCATGATGAGTTGTTTAATGTTTGATAAGTGATAGATTAATTTAGTAAAACGAAAGCTTTGCATCGATGAAATTTGAATTTGCCTAACTATGCTTTCGCTTATTCTAATTGATCTATTTCTTCACTTCTTTCTTTCTTCTGTTCGTGACGTATAAGTGTGATATTTGTTGTTACTGTATGTGTGTATATTTTGGTGACTAGTTTGAAATTTCTGGCAGATGAGCTGGTGGATAGAAATTGTGAGTGCTGCGTCACTTGCTGTATAGACTATGAAGGCTGGCTGCAGTTCCAGAATTGTTTGTATGGGATCGTGAAGGATCCCTTATTCGAGTTGTTCATTACAACTTGCATTGTTCTCAATACACTCTTCCTTGCGCTGGAGCATCATGGGATGAGTGAGAACGTTAGATCGGCCTTAGATATAGGAAATAAGGTAATCAACGCTTTACCGTAGATCCAGTCATGAGAAATCATTGGCTTCTAATAGAATCAAAAAATTCATATTACTATTCTTTCCAAACATCCGCCATAATATGCTTTATTAAACTCGAATGGTAAAAATTAACGTAATGAATCAAATGGTTTTCAGGTGTTCACGTCGATATTTACATTAGAATGTATAATGAAAGTGATGGCGATGAGCAAAGACTTCTTTGCGTGCGGCTGGAATATATTCGACTTGATTATAGTGTCAGCAAGCCTTCTAGATCTAATATTTGAGCTCGTCGATGGCCTATCAGTTTTGCGAGGTCTTCGTTTGGTAAGTCATTCAAAAAAAACTTTCCTTATGAATTTGCAGAATTTTGTGGATTTAAATTATCGAAGAACTTAATGTTCAACTTTGTTGGTTGTTGTTGTGTTTTCATTATAATGATTAGGTGTCATCTCCTTCCACAATTCAGGTATAATAGTTAAACTAA
Source organism: Xestia c-nigrum (assembly GCA_916618015.1). Lineage (NCBI taxonomy): Eukaryota > Metazoa > Arthropoda > Insecta > Lepidoptera > Noctuidae > Xestia > Xestia c-nigrum. The sequence goes on along the minus strand of OU745259.1, from coordinate 7,474,246 downwards.
CTGTAGATAGCCCCATTTTTTTCTGATTTAACTAGGTAGTTATATCCTTATGTCCTTTTGGGAAGTATAACCAATCGTAATAATCCCTTAACTCTGTTTCAGTTACGAGTGTTAAAGTTAGCTCAATCATGGACTACAATGAAAGTGTTATTGAGTATTATAATATCGACAATCGGTGCTCTTGGTAATTTGACATTCGTGTTAGTGATAGTTATATACATATTCGCTGTGATCGGTATGCAGCTCTTCTCCAAGTCCTACACGCCGGATAAGTTTGACCCGGATCCAGTACCCAGGTATAACTTCATTGATTATTGCATGACGTGTACTTAAAACTTTACTTTTACAGCTCTAGTATTATAACAGCATACTACGTTACTTGTTCATGTATTATTTCATTTCCATTGAGTAGTTTTAGTATTTTTATTTATACTACCAATCCCCTTAGATGTCATCTATTGTAGATTGTAGACGTTCGTCCTTATCAGTGTTTTTTATCAATGTACTAACTGAAAATCCTGACTCATCAACATACAAAGGTGGAACTTCAACGACTTCTTCCACTCCTTCATGATGATATTCCGGATCCTATGCGGCGAGTGGATTGAGCCTCTATGGGACTGTATGCGCGCGGAGCAGGAGAACGGGGCAGAGACTTGCTTCTTCATATTCTTGCCCGCGCTCGTCATGGGCAATTTTATGGTGCTCAACCTCTTCCTTGCCTTGCTGCTCAACAGCTTCAATAGTGAGGAACTTAAGAATAAGAAGGAGGTTAGTAACGATATCTTGTTCTTCATCAAATTATTTGAAATCTTTGTTATTTATATTGAAGTTGAAATTGTATAACCGGCATGCACAAGCGGATAAAATTTAATCCAATTTCACAAAACAAATACATAATGGCAAATACCTATCGAGTACCCAGTATAACATTTAAAAGCTAAAAATACGTTGTCGCTTCTCACTAGACATTCATACTTTCCAATCCCCTTTTGCAATGCCTAAAGATGATATCGCACTACCGTTTACCGGGCGTGCAGCGTAGGCGTTCGTCGGTGCTATTATCCATTCTTCATTAGCGTCTGTGCGACTCATGTATACCTACGGTAAACGCCGCCTACACCGCAGATATTAGTGAGATTGTACCCCTGAAGAAGCAAGGGAAAGTAAACCTTATTCAGAAATATAAAGGTATAAATAAGAACGGTAATGATCCCATTAATAATTTTCAGGAAGTTGGTGAAGATTCAAAATTAGCTAAAAGTTTCGATAGAATACGTTCTATAGTAAGAAAAAAAGGTTTCCTTATATCGAGAAGTAAAGAGACTGACAAAAAATCTAAGTTAGAAGAGCTAGTTAACGAATATATGACACAACAGCAAGCCATAAAGGAGAAAAAGCTGTCAATACCATCGATACCGAGCGAGCAGATATACTCCGCGTCGATACAGGAGACAATCCTGTACCCGCCACACAACAATCTTTATAGTGAAAGTTATCAAGAAGCGTTAAATAGGTGTGTACAACATTTTAAATCAATTGAAGAAACGAGAAGTAGTAAAAAACGAGAAGTTTAAGATTAAAATTATATATAATAGTTAAGACGCCTGCGGAGCATGGGTGTTTCATACAAACGTAATACCAAAATAATTTGTAAATTAAACATATTCATAAGGTAGTGTGTATTTATTTCGATTGAATTACAGAATATCTAAATTCCCAAACATATATTTTGATTGGACACTAATTTTAACAAGAGTTATAAGAAAAATAAGTTTTCTATGGAAATTTTAAATTCCTCATATCTCGTCTTCGTATCATTGTCCTCTCAAAAAATATATTTAGGAACACAGATATTCAGTAATCCAATCGAAATAAATACACACTACTTTAAGAATAAGTTTGATTTACAAACAGTTTTGGTATTACGTTTGTATGAAATACGTATGCTCCGCCGGCCCCTTAAGACATAAGACGTAACATACGAATACTTCAAATGGAAATAATTATTCTCACTTAAAAGTTAGTTCATCCAAGTAATAACTTAAATCGACGATATCTCACACGTGTTCACAAGACCAGTTATGTAACTTTACAAAAATATTTCAGGCCAGTATCAGTAGGTTCCGACTTCGCGTACCCACCGCCTTGCCAAGCTCCCAACAACTTTCACCACGGCAGTCAAGAAACTTTAAAAGACGTGCGTGACTTGGCGGCCGAACATAAGATAACTAGTATTAGGGAAGACTCGAAAGAAAATCTCGAAGACACAACAACATCGCCGACCGAGCATGTCGCCGTTCCGAAATTATTGAACCAGATGTCTTCGGGATATAACACACAGCCATCTGAATCGAGAGGTACGATATCTTTGTAACAGTTATAATTACAGTTATAATACCTACTTAATCATTAATTTTTAAACATACGTACTTGGTACAGAGGTACATTTATTGGATAATAATAATGCACATAATATATACTGCTTCAGGATGCTGTTGGGGTTGCCGCGCTATTGTAGTGCGTCCGGTATGTTTGCTTTTGCGCATACTGATGATTTTTATGCCCTAATGCGCAAAAAGACAAACTCCATCTTGTCGAGTGCGCGGTCTAGCTCTAACGGCATCCTAAGTATGTTAATTGATAAGTTCGACGCACCTTGGTTGTCGCACGCTGTGAAGGTGCTGGTCAGAAGACCCAACACCTAACCTCTCAACTTTTGTTTTTGTTTACTAACAATAGTTTCTTAGGAATAATGTTACTAACAATTGGGCCTAGTTGCCATAAATAAACAAATATTATTATTATTATATATTATATGTATGTATGACTAGGGCAAAATAAAAATCTCGGGCATAATAAAAATTTCAGATGAAAACGAACACTATGAAATGGCACAATTGTCAAGTAGAACAACGCCAGAAAAGCCGAAGAGGCAACACCAGCCCAGGGAACAACTGCCAACTAACAACCTAAGTAAGGAACCAGTCAAAGGAAATGACGAAGACATGAAGCGTCCGTGGCAAACTTTAGTCTCATATGTAGATGAATTAACCGTAGGTGGGAGAAAAAACTCACAGGGTCAATATGTTGATGCGATGGGAAACTTCCCCGGATTTGGGAAACAGAAAGAGCCGAAAGTACCCGAGAACTGTTTCCCTCGCCAATGTTACGATGCGTATGTATTCATTCAAGAATGTCTCGATGCTCAATGCCATATTCGCTTCCATTTCTATTGTAGGAGTTTGGTAGTTATCCAAGCCTTTTGAAAACCGATTTTTACGATTAACTCTTCTTCCTTTGACATTAATCTTCATGCCCTTACGAGTTGTGTATGTCTCTTAACCTTTTGCACTTCTTAACTACCTAATGCATCCCGTAATGTAATTTAATTATTATGTAACTCATCTAACTTTTTCGCTATGACCATTGCTTCACAACATTAATCGTACTAATGTCCCTACAAAACTACGGAACCAAGGTAACAAATTAAAGGTTCCAGGGATGGAAATTAGAATCACGACTCTACGTATTTAGGATATCCAGAAGTATGTAGGTAGGTACAGGGTTGTAATAGTTGCTTGTGACCCGAATGAATGCAAATGCGCTGTCCTTTTAGGAGTTCTTGTTGGGATGCATGTATTGACACCAACTTGGGTCGACGTTGGATGTTTCTCCGAACATACATCCTGCGGTACGTAGACACTCCAGCCTTCGAGTGGTTCGTGTTAGTGCTGATCTTCGCGTCCAGCATCACTCTCTGCTTCGAAGACATCCACCTTGAAAAAAACAAGCCGTTGAAGAAAATACTGTACTGGACCAACTTGGGGTTCTGCATGATCTTCATCATCGAGATGTTTCTGAAGTGGATAGCGTTGGGGTTCTTCAGATACTTCACTAGTTTCTGGACGCTATTAGACTTTACTATAGTTTTTGTAAGTATCAATTCTTCAAACATTTTAATTGACTCTTTCATACTTCTCTTTTTAACGCTTCAATTCCGCTTTCAGGTTTCAGTATTCAGTTTGTTGATAGAAGAAAATGAAAACCTAAAAGTGTTAAGATCGTTAAGAACTTTACGTGCATTGAGGCCGTTGCGAGCGATATCGCGGTGGCAGGGGATGCGTATCGTAGTGAACGCTCTAATGTACGCGATACCTAGTATCTTCAACGTATTGTTAGTGTGTCTAGTGTTTTGGTTAATATTTTCTATCATGGGAGTGCAGTTTTTTGGTGGGAAGTTTTATAAGTGCGTTGATGATGAAGGAGAGTTATTACCATTAGAGGCAAGTATTCCTACATAAAGAGCAATATTTGTTTATTTTTATTTTTATGGAGTCTTTAATGAATTCCGTTTGATTTTAGATAGTGAACGATAAATGGGAATGTTATTACAACAATTTCACTTGGATAAACTCGAAAATATCGTTCGACCACGTGGGCATAGCCTACTTGGCGTTATTTCAAGTGGCCACATTCGAGGGTTGGATGGAGGTGATGGCCGACGCTGTGGACGCGCGGGGAGTAGATTTACAGCCGGCGAGAGAAGCCAACATCTACGCATATATTTATTTTGTCATTTTCATCGTTTGCGGTTCATTCTTCACCCTTAATCTGTTTATAGGAGTAATTATAGATAATTTTAATATGCTCAAGAAGAAGGTAATTTATTTTTCATTCATAATTCCAACCTTATTTTGTTCAATACTTTTGTCCAGTGTTAATACTATCAATTCCCTTTTCAGTACGAAGGCGGAGTTTTAGAAATGTTCCTTACCGAGAGTCAAAAGCATTACTATACAGCAATGAAGAAACTTGGTAGAAAAAAGCCCCAGAAAGTAATAAAAAGGCCGAGGAATCAATTCTTAGCAATGTTCTACGATCTCTCGAATTCGCGAAGATTCGAGATTGCGATTTTCGTTTTAATATTTCTGAATATGCTCACTATGGGCATAGAACATTATGATCAACCGCATTCTGTTTTCTTTATATTAGAAGTTAGTAATGCGTTTTTCACGACTGTATTTGGTTTAGGTATGATAATCGTTTCAATCTATTTAGTATCGACTACGCCAAACCCATCAATTATTTTAAAGTCCATTAGATCATCATCAAATGAACCCTAAGTATAATGTTTTAATGACGCACATGGCAATACTTGACTTATTGAACCTTTCATACTTAACCAAGAGGCTTCTTGATTTGAGCTTTAGGGTATGGCGTGGTTACCGCTTATAATTTACCCACTATCATCGCCTTTTCTACTAACGTCTTTAAACCTTACAGAAGCGATAGTAAAAATAGTAGGTCTTCGGTACCACTACTTCACGGTGCCGTGGAACGTGTTCGACTTTCTGCTGGTGCTGGCTTCAATCCTGGGCATCCTGATGGAGGACATCATGATCGACCTGCCCATATCGCCCACCTTGCTTAGAGTCGTCCGGGTGTTCCGGATAGGGAGAATTTTAAGACTGATTAAAGTAAGTACTTTTCTAATTGGCTGGCTTATAGTGATGTCTTATCCACTGGATTTATATTGACCATAGAGACTGTGAAATGATCTATGCGAAACAAAGCAGTCTCGTTTTTAAAGTGGTTGGAAGCGTGACCGCTGAGCGGGGTATTATTCCAATAGGAATTCCGCAGCAACCAAGAATTTTAAACACTTTTATTAAACGGAGCTTAAATGCTTGCGATATTGTTTTGTTAGTAGGTACACATCATCTTTGTTCCCTAATGTTAGTTCATGTACCCTTACTATCTTTTTCTTTCTTCCAGGCCGCTAAGGGCATTAGAAAACTACTGTTCGCGCTAGTGGTGTCACTGCCCGCGCTGTTCAACATCGGCGCGCTGCTAGCCCTCATCACGTTCATCTACGCCATCATCGGCATGTCCGTGTTCGGCCACGTCAAGGAGCAGGGCGCGCTGAATGACATTGTCAACTTTCAGACCTTCGGGAGAAGCATGCAGTTGCTTTTTCGGTAAGTTTCTACGAATGCCTGTAGGTATATCTAAACTGGCCCTTTTGAGGACATAAACACCGATACCCCGATTAACTTAGCTTGGACCCTGTTCCCGATACCGATGGGCTACAATTTTTTTTATGTTTTCAAATGTTTTTTTTTATATATTTTTTAATTAATATTAAAAAATTAAAATAAAGGAAATAATAATAATAAAGACTTTAATGAACAATCTTATAAAACATATTTCTTGTATACTAAAACAAATATAAATGTGGGCCTAACTATTATCAATTTAAAAAAAAACATGTGATGACTGTTGAATGAGCTGGTGTCAGTTTTATTGCACAAACAGGTAATTATTGTAGCTAGGTGCTAGGCTTGTCCCCGTTGTCGTCAATATGATTTAAGAATAAATAAATGAATGTGTTATAATTTGTAGATCACGACACATCATTTTATCCTCTTGGCTAAACAATAAGTATTCCTTCTCTCCACATTCCAGTTTGATGACATCGGCTGGTTGGAACGACGTACTAGAATCCCTCATGATCCAACCTCCTGAATGCGAGTTAGGAGAACACCCTGGCCAGAACGGCAACTGCGGGAGCCCCCTACTGGCCATCACGTACTTCACGTCGTTCATCATCATCAGCTACATGATCGTCATCAACATGTACATCGCCATCATCCTCGAGAACTTCAATCAGGCGCATCAGGAGGAAGAGATTGGTATCGTGGAGGATGATCTCGAGATGTTCTATATACGGTGGTCGAAGTGAGTATAATTATTTGCGTGTACTTGACAATCATTTTATCAGCCAATAATACAAAATAGTTTATAATCTTTTGTTCCTCGTAACTGCACCATATTGACACCACCACTGGTGGAGTTCTATTGTTCATTGCCACTAGATTTGTTTTGAGTTTCTTTGTTATTGAACTTTTGATTCAAATTAATTAATATCCGTACCTACATAATCACGGAACATTAACAAAATTCCGCTGATAAAACTTGGCTCACCACCTCAAACATGAAACCATTCTGTAACCAATAGGCCACTTACAGTTATTAGAGCTATTTACAATTACGACAGTTCAGAACGGACACTTTAAACACAAATGACGTCGTAAAGGGAAGCTCGTAAATCTCGCCATCTATCTCGATCCCGGCTCCAGCTCAACACATTAAAAGTTACTCAAACAATTATTACTTGGCATTAACCTCATCATTTGTGGGAACAACGGTATTTACCAATTATTTTGTGGAAATAAATGTATTTAGGGAGCAAGCATGCATCGTATGTACGTTAGTTTGGTTTTAGGATCTATTTATGCAACTGATAGTTTGCACTATCTTATTTTTCGATACACAATTTAAAACTACTGCAGTCATCATCTTTGAGTTTCACAAAAACTAATACACAAACATTCTTATTTCCAGATACGACCCCCACGCAACCCAATTCATAAGTTTCGCTCAACTATCAGACTTCATAGCCTCCTTAGACCCTCCGCTAGGCATTTCCAAACCAAATACAGTGGCTTTAGTCAGTTTTAATCTGCCGATCGCAAAAGGCAACAAGATTCATTGTTTAGATATACTCCATTCCCTGGTCAAACATGTTCTGGGGCATGTTGAAGAGACGGACACGTTCAGACAGCTGCAGGAGCAGATGGATATTAAGTTCAAGAAGCAGTTCCCGACGAGGAAAGAGCTGGAGATTGTGTCCTCGACTAGGATATGGAAGAGAGAGGATAAGGCGGCTCGCACGGTGCAGCGGGCGTTTAGAGATTATGTCAAGTGAGTATGAAAGCATTCTTACTTTTTACACCAACGTCTTGGTCTCTCAAAGAGTTTGGGGTTCGGCGGACTGTCTAATGTAATTCTGAATTTAAACAATGTAAATAATAATTCTATAAACCCAAAGAAATAATCATTTTATAATTTAAGTATTAATTTGATTAAGAAGTCCGTTTATAATTTCGAAGCCTCCGAGTTTTTTTTACTTCGTCAAACACCTTAAAAATTAAGATGAATAATAAGAATCACTTACCATAATTCCAGGCGTAAGAACCGCAGTCCCTCTCAAGAAGAAGAAAGCACAAAGTGGTCCCCCGGCGGAGGCTGGGGTGGTCGGTTGAGCGCGCTACTGCACGTGAGGCGCGGGTCGCACGCGTCTAGTCGCAAATCGTCGCGCGCTTCCGACGCGTCCGATATCAGCGAGCTGGGAGGAGCGTGGCTCAACCTGCCGCTGCTTCTGTTGCCGGGGGCCGCGCCTGGAGAACAGGTGGGTACCGACCACTTAAAGTACCTCCATAAATAAAACTCATTGCCATGTGATTCAGTACCGGGGTAGTTTCATATGCCTCAGCGTCTGGGTTGGCCGTTTAACCGGTGAAATGGCATCAATCTTATAACCAATTCCGGTACAGAGGTAGATTTGAAAGCAGACCACACTCTACACTACACACCTAATAGTTTTATACACAGATATCAGGTACACGATTATAATAAAAAAATCGTCCTAGTCCTTGATAATAGATTAGAGTTATTGTTCAGTACGATTTTATGTATGGAAAAGAATCCGCTGGAGTAGTTGGTATTTAAGTAGTCAAGTTGACTTTGTTCCATCTCTAGTAATTTAATATTTGCAGAACGGTAGTCAAGCTTTATTTCTTAGTAAAATACAGGCGGAGATTTCTCTTGGAGGAACCGTGGCTTCATGTTTTCATCATATAGAGCTTTAGGTAAATCTCCCAACACCGGCCATAACCAGCGTTGGCAATATCGGTCTTCGGCTCCTATCCTCTTCATTTTTAAAGCTAGTGACATTTGTCGTGGTACAGCCAAGTGGTTCTGAGTCGGCGCCGCCCCGAAGGCGGTCGGCCTACGGGCTGCCGATCTTCCTTCGGCATCAGGACGCCATGGACGAAGAGACTGGCCCGAAACGAGCAGGTTCATATGTAATGTTTTGCTTTCCGTGTCTCTTCCTCAGTAGGTTTAGAGATAGATGCATTTTTGATTAGACTTTGGTATGGCTGGGCAACGCGTTGCTTTGTGTGTAAAAAAGTTTTATTCAATGAGTTTCTTTTCGCAACGCTTTGCTCAGCTAAGACTTGGCTAGCACTGAGTGGTTAGTCACCAGTCTTAAAAATGTTCCCCTAATCCTTTAGTAAACGGACTCGGAAAGTAAACCAGAAAACAATATTTAGACATTTCTTGAGTGTTTGCTTTCGTTTGATTGTCTTGTGCCTGTTTTATTGGAAATAATTGTATGTCAGTCTGGAAGTATTCGTAGTCAAGAGTAGCCCCTAAACCAACCACTCGGTCCTAAACTTCTAAGGTACCTACCTAAATTCATTTGATTCAAAATTTTTAGTGATTGAAGCTTTGATTGGCCTTTTAAATTCTACATTACTCAAATTTATTTCAAATGAGTTTATATTTCACCAATATTTCTCAGTTTTTAGATGGCGTGTCTTTCAAGCATACCTAAGAACAGTTTGAAAAGTGTCCAGGACGTAGAGCTTTTGCATGTTTTAGTAGTAGATACCCCAGATTCTCGCTTCTGTAGCTATATCTTTGTAAGTGAATGTCCGGCATGTAGTGTGTAAGTCTGAGTAGTTTGTTCCCCTCTATAGTCTTTCCTTCACTTTTAACGCAACTCAGGAATCCGTAAGTACAATTATTCTGTATTTTATACATTGACAGTGCCTATTTGGCAAAGGTGTTAACACTCAATCGCACAGATCAACACAATAGATGACACAAAAATCAACACTAGCTGGCGTAGATATGCCACCTTCATTAATACTGAGCTACTTCTAGCGGAGGTTACACAGTTGAGTCTGTGGCGTTCTGTTGCCTTAGTCGATCTACTTAAGATACATTTTCTTACTCACAGTGTAAGCGGCACCTGATTTGAATCAGAATGACAGAATCTTAAAACCACATCAACGAAATTTAAAGAGGTTTACTTAATTAAAAACATTGGGCATCATGTAAGGATTACCTAGATGGCTTTACCACCTCAACTGAAGCACTTCAATGAAAACACTGAAACAAATTGGTAGGAAGTAGGAAATATTTGGGAAGTGGTGTGTTATGGTGTCGGGTGTGACGTCCGGCAGGTTCCCTTCGGCTGAGCAGCTCGCGGCGCAGCAGCATGCGGCGCGTGACGCCGCCGGCGCGCGCGCGCACGCCGTCGCCGCACGCCAACAGCGAGGTGAGCATCCTGGTGACGGAGGCGTCGCCCGACGCCGCGCCGCTCGCGCCGCCGCCCACGCTGGTGCGCGTGCTGGTGCACCGCGAGTCGGACGAGCGCCCCAGCTGATCTCCGACTCCCGAGCTCGCGCCCCGAGCTCTGCCCCAGGACGTTCCCGAACCGAACGATCCCCATTGACTCTCCGACCGGCACTGTTCCGGCGAATAATTGTGATTTTTAAATTTAACTAGCCCAGTTCGCGGTTGTCATTATGGTGGATACTTTGAGATAGATGACCCCGTTTCTGTACATCTACCAGTAAACGTTAGGACACGAGTGATTTAATTTTTTTATTTACTGGTAGATTTTGAAATGTGCCCATTTATCTCAACACTTTATAATAATAGATAGTTAAATACAGTACTAACCGGAAACTTCCAGAGTCATTACAATAACGTTTTCATTAGTATCTCGTCGAATTCAATAAGCTTTACGGTACTGAACTGCGCTGAAATGCGCCACGCAAGTTGCATAACACGCAGATAGGTAACATTCGTTTGTAGACGCTTCGATAGATTAATGTTGCTGAATCCGGTTTTTTGGATTGTAGAAAACTAGGATTTATGTAGGTTTTTAACTTTTTAAATACGAAAAGCAATCGAAGATTTATTAAGACAATACGCCACCTATATACGAGTATGTGCCTAAATTCTATCGCGTTAAATATTTACCATAGTCCATAAAATACGATGTACTTATGGGAAAGGAGAAAAAGCTTTACAAAGTTGAATGAAGTTTATACAAAAGTTATGACATGATTGTCATCTTCAAACTTTCTCTTCTTTCGACTAAATAGTTCATAGATTTCAATTATTCTAAAACTAAATAGAAACTTGTCATAATTATCCTTTTTCTACGATCCAAAATTCGGTAAGACAGCTCTTTTTTAATGAATTTAATATTTATTTAAGTAGATACCTACGCGAGGCCATTATCAAGTTGTATGTAAATCAATTCGTTGTTGTAAATAGTATTGTATATGAGAATGACTGATGTCACCATGTCGATAGAATTAATAAAATGAAACTCATTAAAGCAAGCTGCACGCCAAATAATTACTAGTTCTAGGCACAATTAAATACTAGTTCTGTTTATGTTAAGATTCTGACAAAGCGACAATAAATTTTCGTCATAAATTATATTATTCTCGTTTTTTTTCGTGGCATACGTATTATACATATAATACCGATATTTTCATGGTATGGTTCAATAAATATAAACTGTTGTAATAGCAACGGGCCTAAAATATTACCCTGGGGAACTCCACGCCAATCATAGTTGTAAAAAAATATGACCTACTGTGTAACATTTTTGTTTGATTTGTCTTTTCGAATTTTTTACTTTTCAATTTGAAATTATTTTTATTTTCTTTTATAATTTGATCCCTCAATTCGTTTCTTTATAAATTATGATCGACACGATTGAAATCCTCACTCATATCCGATATGAGGTTTGAATATTTTCACGTATCGTTGTAAACTTTTTTCTATTCTAATTTTACAAAATGAGTTATTACATGCCTTAACGCTTGTTTGGTGTGCAGCCTGCCTAATAATAACTTGATCATCGTAAATTTATCGCCTCAGTGAGTTCAGGCTTTCTAAAATAGTTGCATGTTTCCAGATCAACTGCCATTATATTGTTGAAGATTTATTAGAAATTAAGTATATTTGCAAAATATTGGTTCTAATATAATTATGAGTATTAAAACGGAGGGCATGTTGTTATGTATTAATTTTAAGTATGTTGCCATATTATTTAGGGAAAAGTGTGCTTGATATATTTACTGTTATTAAACCTCCTATTTCCTCATTTATATAAAATCAATTGGTATAATTCTCACTTAAAACCTGTATTATTATATACATAAATACTATAACTAATATCCAAGCTGGATTTTTTATATTCAGGTTGTGGAAAAGGCGAGAAAACGTCAAAAGACTAAGTAAAAATAACCAGCTCCCATATAATACTTTAAAATGGTATTGTTAATTGTAGTATACAGGGTGGATATTTCAAACTACATAAGCTATTTATGAATTTGATTCAAAACTTCTACCACCAAAAATGAAAAGTAATTAAGAATTCGATAGATTATGATCTACCGAAAAATAATTGAGTTAAATTGTAAGCAGTATGTTACGGTTTACAATCTTTCGGCAGTTTATAATTTCGCGAGATTATAATCTAACGGTATTTACAATTTTACGGTAACATATACCTAATATACCAAAATTCTACAGCTATATTATGTAGATTTGACTGCTGTATTAGAAATGTTCAATTCAAAATTTTAAATGGTCAGTTTCTTAGCAATTTGTTTAATAACATGTGCAGCTACAAGTAGGCGTAGATTTTTAATTACCTATGTAGTTTTTTTCTACGACAAAAATGAATTATAGTCTTTAACTACCTACTAGTCAATATGATCTCGATAGAGCTTTAATCTTTTTGACATGATAGGTAGATAAATATAATAAGTGGGTATTTAAATGGTTAAAAATTCAATGGTTAAAACCCAAATAATCATGACATATATAGCTCACAATTTTATTTATTCAACTAATTTCATGTAGGTCCACGACAGCGAATTATAACTCAATAAAACGGAGTTGTTACTTTTCACAAACTCATTGTAATGAGAGGTTTTCTGTTTGAGTATTAAAGAAAAAAACATATGGTTTCCAATAACTCTGTAGATGGCATTGAACTGACTACGTTACTAGGTGCCAAAAAGCTTGGAAAAAAAAGTAAACATTGCGTCACGTCACTGTATACGCTCGTTGACTGACACTTTCGTTTGCTTAGGCTTCCAAATATAACCATTACCTACATCCCAGTGAAATGATGATACGTTCCGTTCCTTGCAGTAAGTTACCTAGTTCAACGCCATCTATCCAGCGACTAAAGAAGAGTTTAAAAATAAAATCTCTCATTGGTTTGAACCGAATGTCAACTCTGGTGTCTTATGAATTACAAAGTTCACGTACACTTTATATATGCACAATATTATGACCAAAGTCGACATTTATTTTTTAATCATTACTTCCCACCTTAATACTGACAAAAATTACATTTAGTAAACAGAGATTCCTTTCTCGCACAACCAAGGCAAGATAAGCATACAGATATGTACAAAATGGGCAAATATTCGCACAAATCTCAATAGGTATTGAAATATTACGTAGTTAGTTTTTGACGTTACATTAGTATTTATTTGTAAAAGACAGTTTCATTATGTTTATATTTATTCTTTATTTATTATCGGATATTTCCCTATATTATTGTCTTTGATTTATTATGAACTTACGTGCCTACAATGTAAATTATAATTACCGGTTACTTCAAGTGTTAAGTATATAATTTTAAACCTACATTGTATGAATTCTCATTAAGCGAAAGTGTATAATTTGTTAATATTTAGCCCGTCCACATGTTCCTTTTGTTGATTGTTTTATAGTTGTAACATTAGCTGCTATTAGTGTTAACGAGTTGCTATATATAGGCGCACCAAGTGCTTTCGAATTATATTTTAGCTGCATTTATGTAAAATCGGCCCGAAAAGTGATCACATTTTATTTGTTGGCGAATCAATTACCGCCACAAATCACTTTTGGAACCGATAATACACGTATGATGAGAATTTACTTAGGAAGATCAATAAAAAGTTGATGCGTTGGTTTTAAATAGTTCGTAATAACTATAGAATTAGCTTTTTTTCTAAAAGAAAAGTTTAAAAAGAAAATTTTAAGATTTCTCTAGAAGTATACTTGAGCAGGTAAATTTTAAAACCCCCAAATATTTTCCAATCTAGCAAGGACCAAATTTGATTTCGTTTAAAAAATATCTCAATTTACTAATTATATTCTTGACCAACTTTTGAATTAATTTTTACTTAGAATTTTCGAGGCCTGTATCAGATTATGCTAGAATTTTAGAAGCTGACACCTTGTAACATACTAGTATTTATACCACCTCGCTTTATGACAAGTTTTACACCAGTTGCTTTCAACCCTTTGATATTTCAACAACCCACACTCACTATTAAATATTTTGAATTCTAAAAGGAAGAAGCATGATAAAATTGTTCTAATAGAATAGATAATATTTCTCAATATTGTTCATTACTATGTAAATAAAAAAGAAGATGCAATAATTTTTCATAATTTTATCTATAGTTATAATCTTGAGAGGTTGTTAGTGGTTACTTTAACTATAATTTATAATTATGTACGATGTACATGTAAAACTATTGTAGTTAGTGAAATTGCAATGTTTAAAGCATGTGTTGAGCATGGTTCGATTTGTGTAACATATGTTTAAATTGTATGATATGTAAATAAAAACTTTAAATGAGACCTGCGAAATATGATTTTCTTCCGAGGTACAAAATATAAATTAACCATGTTGAAAACTATGATTAAATGAAAAATATAGAAAATGTTGCATTTTATTACATAATTTTGCTAAGGTAAGGTAAGTACCTAAATAAATAAAAAAAAGAAGAATGATGCAACAGTTTTTAAGAGAATATAACGTACCGTCAACGATCAGGGCCTCAAGTCTGCTATTACAATAGTGTCAGAATAGTCGATCATTGATTTCATAATGGTCAAGTACTGCCAATTTTTGACAACGGCATCTTTATGACTTTCCAATGGTCAACCACTGACACTCTATTGAAAGAAATGTCATAGAATGCTAATCTCGTACATATTGACAAATGTATAAAATATATTAACTTTGTATAATGGGAGACGACCGATCGGCGCGTGAGCGATATTATGTCCCAAGTACATAATATCGCTCACGCGCCGATCGGTCGTCTGACTGTAAAAAGCGTCGTTCGTTGTCGAACTGAGGCAAAATGTCTGTCTTGTTCTTTCTACTACACTCTACGCAAGTTTAAGCGAAATACGAACAACTTTTATAATGAAACTCATGTCAAAACTAACGCATGGAGCACGTTGCCTGCCCGGAATTCCGACGCACGCGGCCGGAGTGCCGCTTGGGATGACCGACAAATCATGATATAAGTATAAATGAAATTGGCATGAATAAACGTTCGCATTTAGAGGTAGATTTCGAAAACCATTTGTACGAGGTTTTTAATATATATTTTTTTCTAAACTGAATAGTTTACGCGAGAGACACTTCCATAGTGGTAAAATGTGTCCCCCCCCCTGTATTGTATTGTATTGTATAACGGGCTGGTGTCCGCAACTCCAAAGGGTAGATGTCACATGTCTTCGTTTTTATGGCTCTAGGACCTGCCGGTTTCCTCACGATGTTTTCCTTCACCATTTTTGAGGCGTTGGTTACAACGAACTACAAGAACTTTGAAATTGTTACATGATGCTACAGAACCCTTCTTGGGCGAGTCTGACTCGCACTTGGCCGCTTTTTTTAAGGATTTTTTTTTTTAATTTTGTGAATAAAGGAAACGCAAAAGCGACTTTTGGTCGAAACCAGGAAGAGAGTTGGTCTCATGACTGGGCGACCAACTAATTTTGTTCAAGATAGAAGTCAGCCCAAAACTACAAGTTGTGGCGTCAGATCATTTGATCTGAGGTCGTGGCCGCGGAGTTCGCGAAGTCCCAGATTCCTTACAAAAAACAATACTTTAGGCTATGGGGCGGCTTTTGTCCAGAAGCAGAACATATTATTAAAAAATATATAAATTAGAGTTGAGTTACCTATGTTATATCAGATTTACCTACTGGAGCGTCTGGGCTAATTGAAGTGATTTAAAGTACTGGCTGATGTTGGTAACTTCTCTAATCTAGATTTGGAATTTAGTTTCCAAGAAAATAAACTAATTCCTACACAAAGTTCTGTTTAAGGCGCTTAGACGAGCTAAATTAGCAACTGTATTTGTGGTGGTTCAAACTTCGTTTGAAATGCTGTTAGAATTAAGTTCTAATCAGCTTGCACTACAAAGTGGTTGTTACGTCAGCCACTGCGGGCCAAATAGCGCGAAATGTGTGGTTTCGATCGATTTACAAAAAAACTATTGATTGGATTAAAAAACTGAAACAGTATCATGCTAATATATTGCTTGTAGAATTATTTGCCAAAAAATCGGAATGATCGCATGCATATTAGTATGTTTTTTATTGTTTGAAAGATATTTTCAGAGATAAGTTCGTGATTTCTTTTTATCGAGCCAATTTAATTGTATATGTTTTCAAAACAGTATCATTCTAGCACATATCCTGAAGAATATCATATATTTTTCTGGTCTTGTTTATAGCAGTGAATCATATACTTTTAGTAATGATAAAACTCGAGTTTAGCTCATGTAATCGCCTTAACCACAAGAGCACACGCGTGCCCTCCTCACAGATCCACCTACCATTTAGTCACATATTTGTGTCATTTGGCTTACAGGCTTGCACTTGCATGTCACGTATAGATGACAATGGTGGTCAAAAGTTTAGGCTACAACTTGAACAATGAGGGTTTTGGAATTTTATCTGACACCAGATGTCGCTACGTAGGCGTGTGGTATAAACAACTGTCAAATTGTACCTACTTAATTGTTTAAAAGTGAAACATTTCACTAAAATTTCATCGTATTTAGACTGTTTTACAATATAAATACGGATTATGGACAAATAAAAGTAGCTAAACTAAAGATTATGCTTCTTAGTCCGTACTTATGCGGCACAACACAAGCATTTTGTTAATACATTAAAAGAAAAAATAATCGTAAAATACAAGAACCTCGTGTATTTTGATCGATTTGATAGACCTTGCGCCAGTGCTGCCACCTTGTGGTTTTGTAATTTCGGAAAATCCACATTATTTTGATTATTTCGAAGTAAATTAATTAAATTAATTTAACCACCCACCCAAATAAGTGGAAATAACATCAATTGGATTGGATACACCTGAAAGTCTTCAGAATATAACCCAAATATTACACCTGTGTAGTACTGAAAGAAACTGATTGATTATTGGAAAATACCTGTAAAATGCAATTTGTAAAAAAACCTCCAGAAAATAAACCAAGATCAACTCAACAGTAGCTATTTATTTAGTAACGGATATACATTTAACTCTTCTAGTTGTGAATTAACATAAAAAAAATTACAGGATTTTTAATTGTTTGGTATATTAAATAATCTTGGCTAAATAACAGAATAATCAAATTTTACTAACACGTTTACTTTGTAGACACCCTGGTGCGACGGTTCCATGAGAAATTAAGTCCGTAACTCTTAGGCCTAACTGGTTTCTCAACCTTAGGGGTATCTAAGAACCAGCACCATCCGTTCTTCTCACAGTGTTCAATAGCCTCTTCAGGAGATTTAAAGGCTACTTTCATGTTGGATAGCGGATCACCAGTAGATGTCCAGCCCATTAAGGGGTTCTCCCAGCGTTGGCGGTTGTCAAACTCCATTTCCCAATGATGGATGTTGTTGGTGCCACTCTGCATAGCATTCTTAGGTTGCTGGTAGATGCGCACACGACGGGTCACAATATGTTCCTCTGGAACTCCACTGACTGGGGTCAGATCCACCTGGAAAGCATTGTATAAATATTTTTTAATAATATGTAATGTTTATGTCTAATATTATTTATAACCATCAAATTTGTGGAAGTAGGTATCTAAGAAGTTAAATCAATACTGCAGTAAAGGGCAGATTTATAACATCAACTAGCTGACCCACGCAACTTCGCCTGCGTCACATGAGAGAAAAACGAAAGGAAAAAAAAAACCGTTCTTGCAACATTTTCCATTCCTGCTCCGCTCCTAATGGTCGTAGCGTGATGTCCCTAAAGCCTTCCTCGATAAATGGACTATCCGACACAAAAATATTTTTTCATTTTGAACCAGTAGTTCCTGAGATTAGCATGTTCAACCAACCTAACAAACAAACTCTTCTGCTGTATAATATTAGTATAAGGGCCCTGTTCCTTTAAGAGTCCTGTGACATTTTATTGCAAATTCATGATTTTTACTGGATCAAATTATTTCGATCGGCATCCACGAGTAGATTGTTATTGACGAAAATTTTGTGTCCAGGACCTTCCTCATCAAGCCCTTGCACCAGAATGACATGAGACTAAGAAGCAAGCTGAATTGATGCAGAATATATAGCACTTTTTTATTTCTAGTATTTTGTCTTATTATACTGACAAAGGGAAACTATTGAAACAATCATTGTAGATCCAAGTTTTATATCATAGAAATTAATTTGATAAAACTGAAATTATTTGGAATATAATGGCTGCTGAATCAAGCCATTTATGGCTTAAATTAGGCTTTCCATCTGATTTTTTCCATGAACACTCAAGGAATTTAATGAAATATTAGAACTCCAATATACAAGTAAAACATTCAATTTATCTTTTAGTTACTACTGCTGCTGAAAAAAGTCACAAGATGGAGAAAATAAAATATTATGACCTTTGCTGGCACAGTATTTAACTGCAGGCATGTTCACTTGTTCAGGCTTGTTACTTCAAGAAAGGTGCTTCGATCAATGTGTGTTATAGGTTTTTGAATGAAGTGAAATGGATTAAAAAGATTCATAACAATCGGAATGCCATCTTGTGTACACTTTTAGTTCTTTCTCAGACCGAAACCAATCTCACCTTGACTGGAACCTGAATTGTGGAATCCAAAACACCTCTTTGTTGTGCTTCGTCGGGCGAAGCTACCGCAATATCATTGTCAATCTTGGGCGCCTCACGTCGACTAAGATGATCACGATCATTGAGGCGCGATGTTGTTGAGAATGCAGGCAAGGATCTAAAAACAAAAGAATTGGCATGAGCTGCTGAGTTCTATTTGTATAAGCAATTGAATTGAAACTGGGGATCGTTTCGTTAATACACTTACCTAGACAGTGGAGCTCTAGATAAACTTGCTGCACGGCTAATTACCTGAAACATCTTGATTTTTACGTAACAATCACTGGAAATGAAAATTACGTTCAGACTCCAAGTTTACTGTCGTAGTTTTTTTAACGGTGACAGTGACACAAGTGACAAGTGACAGTGACAAGGGCAGTTTTTTTTATTATTATTATTATCTTCTTTTCCCTTTTGGGAAGGCAAAGGGATCTAGCCCATGCAGCCTGTTCTTTTGTTTTATTATTTTACATAGTTATTAATTATATAAGGCAAGATAGCCTAGTCTTAGGTTTAAATTCTTCATGTTTTTCTTTTTAAATTCCTATATCCTTGTATACATTATATCCGTTTTTTGTTCTATCCTTGTTTTTCTTGTCCGATGGATTCCATGTTTTTCATGTTCAATTTATTATTCTTTGTCGAATCCTTGTGTATTTCTTAAGTCCAGTTCTTAGTCGATTCCTTAATTTATATGTTCAATTCTTTGTCAAGTACTCGTTTTAAATTTCCTTAACTGTATTGCGAATGAAGTTATAAATGGGTAAAAATGTTTGTGCATTTCCCATGAGTTGCTGAACTGAGCGCGGGATTTGTTCAGCAACCTTAAAGATTTGTAATAGATCATCCATAAGCACAAGGCGGTCAATGCCAAAGGATGGGCATCCAAATATGATATGATCTAATGTTTGTTCTTCTCCTTGGCAGTAATTACATTCCGATGTATTAATCATTTTCATCCGATATAGATGCGAGTTAACTCTGCAGTGACCCAGGCGTAAGCGGTTTATTGTAGTGTAAAATCTTCGATTCAAAAAAGTTGATGATTTCCACCATGGTTTCTTGTTTGCTGTCGTACCTTCTATACTAGACATGGGAAAAATGTATCATTGAAAAGAAAAGATTGATATGTATCTTTCGATCACTGGGATATGTATCACTCTTTTATATCTTTGTATCCTTTTGAATCCGCGCATGACACGTAGCGATATTGTACTGTTGCTCACTTGCTCAGCGCGGCTCGCTTCGCACAATTCAATCCAATGAATCAGTACGAACTACGAGCAATAGATTGGTTTAGGTACGTTACGTATCTTTCTGTTCTGATTTATTGAATAAAATATTCACTCCCGATCCCGAGTTTAAACTAAAGTACATAAATCAAACTGATTATTTTGTTTAATTTTGTAAATTGCTTAACCCTTTTTTTCCATCTTGATCTCAAAAACGATAGATTTATGACTGAAATTAGTTTGCCTATTTAAATAAAACTTTAGGCACTTGAAGGACGACAAAATCAAACCCGTATAATAATTAAAATTTTGTGCTGATATATCAGTTTATAATGGTCAGTCAACTCATTATCTCGGTCTAGCGAAAGCGAGACAGATCATTCTAAACAGGGAGGTGCGAAAGAGACGTCTAGACTTTTCGAAGAGAGCCGAGTCGCCGGCCACTAGGTAGGTGTGCGACACACAATACACATCACTCAGATACAAAAAGACGACGATTGAACAAGTTGTAAAAGATACACTGATACATTCGGATTCAAAGAGATATAAAGAGTGATTGAGTGAAACGGAATGATACATATCTTTTGTATCTATCTCTCCTGAGTTACCCATCTCTATTCTATACCTGCATACCATTGTCCTTTTTGTTCCACTGTTGTTATATGGGTCCAATGTCGGTTCAGATCTTCGCAATACTTATTTCTTAGCTCGATAATAATATCTGTGTGCGGTAGGGCAACACTAGTATGAGTGACAGCTGTATTCGTAACGGAATTTATTGACCTCGCCAAGAAATCTGCATTCTCGTTTCCTTGCACTCCTTTATGACTTGGAACCCAGAAGAAAATAACAGTGATGCCAGAGTCTTGAAGCAACTTCCATGCTCTTTTAATTTCATAAATCAAATAGTTAGACTTTGTATTCAGGCAGTGATTTTCTAGCGCAGTAAGTACACTTAAACTATCACTTAGAATAACCCATTTTATTGCAGATTTTGTATGTTTATTAATGTGTTCAAGTGCTGATAGAATGGCTGTAGCTTCGGCTGTGAATATGCTAGAATATTTGTTGATTTTGGATCCTCCACCTATTTTCAAAGTAGAATCGTATAAGGCTATGGATGTACTGCCAGATATTTTAGATCCATCTGTGTAGACATGTCTATAATCTGCCCAGTGAGATAGTTTGTCGTAAACTTCATGTTTTTCAGACAATTCTTTATCAATTATAATATCCATCTGTGGGTATTTACTTTTATATGTTCCCTGGTAACAAGGCCATTCATTTGAGGAGAAGATGTTCATTGACTCTATATATTGTGTTATTTCAGAAAAATCTTGAAGAATAAAGCAACGATCGGGAAAGTTTTTAAGAAGGTTGAGTTTAATAAGAAGAGGATGTGATTTAATGGCAGCTAGTTTGAGGAGAAATTTTGATTTTAGGAATCTAAAGCGGTATAATAAAGGAGGAATATTGCATTCTAGCTGCATAGAAACAATGGGAGTTGTTTTAAAAGCACCGGTTATAAGGCGTAAGTTACTATTCTGGATTTTCTCTAATTTGTCTATTAGCTTGCCATTGGAAGCAAAACAAAGAAAACCATACTCAAAATGACTCCTTACCAAAGATTTATAGAGCATTAACATGACTTTAGGGTCTGCACCCCAATAAGTTCTACATAGGACTTTTAAAATGTTAGAAGCCCTACGAGCTTTGCATACTATATAATCGACATATTTATTCCAGGATAAATTATTTGTAAAAATGATACCTAAAAACTTCGCTTCTGTAACTACTGGTATTGTGATTTTGTCATAACAAATTCTAATATTATAAGATTTATTCTTGCCAAATATCATGACTTTGCTTTTAATTGCATTTATGTCTAAATTTAAATAAGAAAAATAATGCTGAAGTTTTTGCAATGCATTATTTAAAGTTAATTCAACATGTTTTATATTGTTTCCACTACAGTAGATAGTCAAATCATCAGCATATTGCAGGTTTACAACATTATCTAAAACAAAATTTAATCTGTGAATGTAAAGCAAGAATATCAAAGGACTCAAAATACTGCCCTGACAGGTTCCTTTATAGGAATATCTTGGCCCAATAAGCTTCCGGTTATGTTTAACATAAACTTCCCTGCCATGTAAGAAGCTAAATATCCAATTAATCATTTTTCCAGGTATGCCAAGAAGATTAAGTTGCTCTGTGAGAATGTTATGATCAACATTATTAAAAGCACCAACTATATCAAAAAATACACAAACAGTTGTCTCATTGTTATGAATATTTTTTTGAAGATCAAGATGTAAAGTGCTTATACTTTCACGGGCTGAATAGCCTCTGCGAAAGCCATATTGATTGGATGGTAATAAATGATGCTTTTCAATGTAAAATTCAAGTCTTTGTTTTAAGAGCTGCTCAAAGACTTTGCCAATACAAGAAGTGAGAGCAATGGGACGGTAAGAATCAGGATTAAATTCCTCTTTATCTTGCTTAAGTATTGGGATAAGGCAGTCTGTTTTCCATTGAGAAGGAATTTCGTTATTTAGCCAAAGAAGATTAAAAATGTGAAGTACAATATTAAGAGATTTGGAGTTAAGTTTTTTAAGAAAAGTATAAGGTACACCGTCCAATCCATAAGCTGAATCTTTTCTTGAGGATATTGCTGATTTGAGTTCTTGATAAGAAAAGGGTTCTATTAGAAAACTGGTTGTGGAATTAGAGTTGCTGTCTCCATTAAAGTGTTCAGTCATATAATTATCAACATAGTCTGGTGTATATTTATTTAAGAATTCATGTATCCAATTACTATTGTTGTTACTCATAAATTTGCTATAAGTGAAGGTTTTATTAAATTTTTTCATATTATTCCAGATTATGGATAATGGAGTGGTTCGATTAAATGACTCACACAGGTGGGCCCAACTAGCATCTCTTTCCTTCTTCAAGGTAATTTTTTTTAAGGCCTGTAACCTTTTAAAATTAAGGAAATTAGCTTCAGTAGGATCTCGTTTAAATTGTAAATATGCTTGCCTAGACACTTCAACAGCTGATCTACATTTTTGATTCCACCATGGGAGGTGAGCTCGAGACTTCTTTCTATTGCATGTTGAAAATGGTCTGTTACGTTTTTGATGTATTGGTAAGGACTTTTCAATTGCAGAATGTAGTATATAACAGAATTCATTGTAGCTAGCTTGAGGATCCAAAGGATTTATTGTGTAATTATTAAGTGCACTGTCAACTTCATTAGAATATTTATCCCAGTTGACTAATTTATAACTAGGGAATAAATGTAAATCATTACCAACACTGTTATTATTGTTGTTACTATTACAATTAAAGATAATTTTTGTGATTACAGGTAAATGATAGCTACCAAGCGGATCATCATGAACAGACCACTCACAAGAAAGAGCTAATGTTGGAGATACAATAGTGAGATCTAAAGCATTTGGACGCCAGGTCATGGAGCCCACAGTAGTTACCTGACCATTATTAAGTAATACCAAACCATTTTCATCAATGACGTCCAAAATGTCTCTACCACGTGCATCAGTAGAGTTACATCCCCAGGAGATGTGATGTGCGTTAAAATCACCAGCTAGTATTAAAGGATGAGGAATACTTTTAATGAATGAATCCAATTTATTTTTATTAAATCTAGGAACTGTATGACTTGGGCAATACATACTAACAATGCTGATGACATGACCAGCAACATGCAATTGAACACAAATATTTTGTAAAGAGTCATCAAAGAAAGTATTAAGTTTAGAATATTTAATATTATTGTGAATGAGAATGGCTACTCCATTATGTTTATTACCAGTATCATTACGCTCTATTTGGTATCCTCTAAGTTTAAATGGTTGTTCTGGCCTAAGCCAGGTTTCAGATAAAATAGCTATATGTATGTTGTTATCTAGTAGAAAATTATGTAAAAGGAGTTTATTACATAGTATACTTTGTGCATTCCATTGTATCACGTTAATGTCCATAATTAAATGTTGTTTGAATTTTTATTAAATGTTTCATTTATTATTTTTTTGATGCTACTAGAGCTAACATTTTCTTTATTTTTGTGTAAAGTAATGATCTGTATGACAGATTGAACGAGCATGTTCATGAATTTATCTGAATTTAGAATGTTTTGAAAGTTGTCTGATGAAGAAAGAGATGGAAAAGATTTTTCGTTTACAATATCTGAGTATTTATATGACATGGCCTTTTTTTTCAATTCCGTGATTTTTTGTTTTTTAACTGGGCAGACAGAAGATATAGCAATATGATTGCCTCCACAGTTGTAGCATTTTGCATTGGCTGAGTCAATGGTACACATTTTAAAATTGTGATTTTCTGTGCAGATGGAGCATTTTTCTGTATTTTTACAATATTTAGCAATGTGTCCATACCTTAGGCACTTTAAACATTGTTTTACCGGTGGGACGTATGTATTGACCTCGTGGCGCCAGTGATCCAGGTAAACATGGTCGGGCAGCTGAGTGGCTGAGAACGTTACGGCCACAGTCTGCGTCGGCTCCAACTTCACTGCACCTCCAGTTCTTACCCGTCGCATAAATCTTCGAACTTGTATGATGTTCCTGGTGCTGGCCAGAAGAGAATAAATTTTCTTGTTAGACAATTGTATGGGGACCCTAGTTAGGACCCCAGTGGTCTCCGTGGCAGAGGCAGGTATAGAGGTTTTTAATTTATGTTCTGCAGTTAATTTACTCCCCTGGAGGAACATGTTGGCATTGTTGGCATTATCGAAGACAATGCCGACTTTAAATTTATTTATGGTGCGTAAGTGTTGGACGCCGCTTATACAATCCCTCCGGATTGCGCGCGAGATGCCCATTCGGGTGCCTTCGGTGATTGGTTGGTTATCTTCAACATGTGAAAGGAATACAATGTATTCTACATTACCAATACTGCTATCAGGATACTTCCTTATGTAGTTCGGTGCATTATATGGAACGTAGTCCAGCTTTTCATCAATTGACGACGACGAGTCTGACTCTGTAGACGAGTCGTCGACGATGGAACTTTCCTCCTCTTCTTTTTTTTTCCTTTTGCGCCCGCTTTTCCCCATATTTACAATAATTACAGTGACACTGATATAAATAAGCTATTTACAACTATTATTTATAAAGTTCTAAGGATTATTTAATTAATTAATAGAATTAGCTTAGAAATTGCCGCCTATTTGTTCGAACGATTCCCGCGCTTTTTTCGCAGTTTTTTTTATAATCTCTATAATGAAAACATCCTCCATCAGAATGGAAGTATTAAGTACTGTGGCAAAACCGAAACATTACTAATACTAAAACACAGTGAAAAACAGTAGTGCGGTTTTTAGTCACAAAAAAATCTCGTTTGCATACCACTTAAAAGTTTTTATTTTTGCATTGCCTCTATTTAAATTACCGTCATGATCTTCAATTTAAACCGCGCTTGCCAAGGTCCAGTGTGTTGGAGCCCACAGGTGTTGTTGATTACCATAATTACATATCGAGTTCCCTCAGTGCCTCGGAAAGCCCGTAAGCCGTTGGTCCCGGCTGTCATTTGTTAATCTTTCTCTTTGGACAGTCGTTACGGGTAAACAGCTAGTGGCTTAAAAGTCTGAAAACCAGTCTTACTCAGGGGTAGTTATCGAATTATCTAGTACTAAATGTACTAGATAATATTAGTGTTCAGCTGCATCCGGTAAGACTGGAAGCCGACAGATGAGTACTTATAAGTTACATGCATGACAATACTAAGTTCACTAATAAAACTCAAATAGAAGTGGGGTCACTATTAAGGTGAACGCACACTTATCAGATCCGAAGGAAGTGAAAGAGCCGAAAGAATCGAATTTTAGAATTACTTTTATGAAATCCTAATAAAACCTCGATTCGGCGTCGAATCGGACAATATAATCAGGGATTTGCTTTTTCAACTCTTCCCTAGTCGCTGGATAGATGGCGTTGGCCTAACTTCGTTACTACAAGGAACAGAACGTCACATAATTTCACGTGGACCTAATGGTTATATTCGGAAGCTTAGGCAACCGAAAGTGTCAGTCAACGAGCGTACGTGACGTGTGTTTTTTCAAGCGTTTTGGCCTTGGCACCTAGTAACGTAGTCGGATCAGCGCCATCTATCGAGTTCATGGAAACTTTTTTTTTTTAATTTTCAAATAGAAAATCTCCTAGTATACCGTTATACGGATGAGAAAATGTTTATTTCGGCCGGCGCAGTCGGTTCTTCCGGCGCGGTAAAGTGTGCGTTCACCTTTATATTATGATGCTTTGTGAGTGGGGTGGTCCGTGGAAGTGTGTGGTGTGGGTCCATGAGCAATAATGAGCATGAATGAATGCTGTGAGACGTGCTTTGTGACAACATGAGTGTTGAAAGGTAGTCAATATTCGAAACCAGTTTGAATTACTGGTCAACTCAGATATTTTAGGAACATTGCAAAAATTCAAAATCAGTGAAGTTCAGTGATTTACTATTTTGTACATAACGTGAAAAAGGCGTGCAATAATTAATTTGAATTCAATAAATTAATAAAGTCTTCAAACCGCTGCCTGACCTAAAGGTGAGTTTTTTTTTTGTTTTACTTATTTCGATGAATCTAAATATAGATTTAGTTTACTCATCGTTGGTCTAGTCTTGTCTTCGATGTTTTTTTTTACTATCTGCCTCTTTGATCTAATGGTAGCAAGCGCTATTGCCGCACATAATCCTGGGCTCGATTTCCGGGTTGACCTAAGTGTTATTGAATTTTGACTTTCAGAATTTCTTAGTGAAAACCCGAAGTCTGATATTTCTTGCCGGTTAATGGCAGTTAATTCGCCCCTATCACATAATTACGTGATTTAACCCTTCGTATGCCAGAAGGTAGATCTACACAAGACACAATGGCATTTTTATTGTGTCTACAACAATAATTACGGCATTAATTACAAGGGGTTACACATAACTGGCAAAATTGGTACCTACACCTCAGCTTTAAGGTAGCGGACGTAATGTTATATTGTTGTTTCATATCGACCCTGGGATACATCTACCCTGACACTGACAGTTCGACCCTTGAAAATAAGAGCTGAACTGCTTTTCTGTATTAAGTAGTTGGTACCTAAGAACAAGCGAAGCGGGCTCAAGTAGATCCATAGGGAATTTGTGGTATGAACCCTCACCACAAATTAGGTTGGAAGCGGGTGGTGATGGGTGGTAAGAGGGAGCTAAGCCAAGTAACAACCCGTTATCGGGGTCCAGTTGTCAGGTTAGAGGAGAGGTGGGGGGAGGGTTCATAGGGTGGAGTGGTTGGTTGGAGTTGTCGAGTTAAATTGTCCTGGTATTCAAATGTCCCGAAATTGAAATAATGGGGTCGAGCTGGCTCGGGATCGATTTGTCATAGATCCTGTAACAATAATTATTGAAACGATAAAGCGGATATGACGGAAAAGATAGTGTGACAATTTCATCAGTAAAATATTCTACCTAATTCACTTATTTTCATGAATAAAACATTCGCCTCACGCATCTAGTAGGCACGTGAGTGTGTATCTAATTATAAAGAAACGGACTATCTGGTTTCTGAATCAAGGTCATAAGGATACCGTTGGGGCTCCAATATATTGCACGCATTTTTAATAGTAGGTAATAAATTAGCAGTGACGGCGCTTTCTTTCTGCGTAATGATAGCAACGAATTCATCAACGCCTCTGCTAGGTGTGCTGCAGGAATACGGTAACCCGAACAGGTTCCTGAAACCGTTTTTGGGTATACTGAATACCTTGGGGAATTGTGGTAAGTTTTGGCGTATACGTCACTTACGGGTAGGCTATGTAATAAATCAGGAAAGTTGTTTTGTTAAGACCTACCTTAACAAGATTCACTTTCATATCCCTACGACGGCACGCAAACCTGTTTACACGGAGTAACACCCTGCAATGGTTATTCACCTTTAGTCACAGAAGGAACAGAAAATGTGTTGTTGTCCTAAAAATCAACATTTGCCACTTTTTGACGTTGTAATGTAGGTAAGCCCAAATAAACGTAGTCAAACTGGCTCTGACAGAGCACACCAACAAGATCCATCTCGACTGGTTTTTATGCAACTCTATGAAAACGATTCCGTAGACTGAGATTAGTATTGCGTTTTCTGTAATTGCGATTGGGTGGTGTTGGTTTGCGGTTACATGATTTAACTACGACAAGATATTTCTGGAGTGCACTGATTGAGGGGCGCACCAGCATCATATCGTCTGTAAAGCTCAAATAGTTAAACTTAACTCCATCTGTTGACTTTTGTTCACCAGCAGGGCTAGTAGGGGCAGGGGATAAAACTTTTCTCCACCGGTTATTTCCACAGACAAGGGACAAGTCAATGGAAATAACCGGTGGAGAAAAGTTTTATCCCCTGCCCACGCTAGCCCTGCAAGAGGTGACTTTGGTTCTGCTAATTTCATCTATTAGGTATTATTATTTATTTATTAGGTACCATATTGAGCAGGTTAAACAAAACAGGCGATAATACCCCTACCCTGTCTGACTCCACATTCCAATAAGGTGTAATTATAGATGATGAGGTCAAACACAAAAATGGGCATCTTTGATTACGTATAACGTAATATTTATACAACAAACAAATAACAATACCTATATTTCGCTTGATTGAGCACTCAGCATTACAAAATAGGCTGGTCCATGCAAATAAGAAGAAAGTTCATAAATCCCAAACTTTCGTTCGGGTCGATAATAAAAAACCAGTTTTCTCGGAATTCTACACACACCATATAATTCGCTCCACATGATAATTGAGGATAGAACTAGATGGCAATTAACCCAGATTGTTATATAACTGCATTAGTACCGGCGGCACTTTGTGCCATTGTCACGCTTTCATATACCTAGTTATACAGGTGGGGATGAAGTCAACTGCATCCGTCAAGGGGGTGATTCATCATCATAACATGGTACTTTCGCTACGATAGGTACTCATAATTTGTCAGAGTCATAATAAAAAACTTATAGAATTTAAATGAATTGAATTGATTTTTTTCGCAAAATGGTTAATATGAGTTCCATATCGAAACTTGTTTACTGTGACGGATAGAATCACCTCTTTGACGAATATATATAAACAACAATACAAATAGAAACAATTTGAAGATTTATAAAATAGAGAAACAGATATGTCAGCTTTCAGAGAGGGCGATGTATCTGTGATGTCAAGAACAGGTATTGGAGATGTCCATACCGGTGAACTCTTTCTTACTACACCAGGCAGGCAGTTTGATTGCTAAAGCCAAGCGATCTAGAATAGAGGTTTCTTAATACGGTTTTTAATCAGCATCGTCATTCGAACCTTCCAGGCACAAGTGTGCCAGTTGCCACACGGAAAGAAAACAATTTGATCAGACGAATCTCCGTTTCTTTATACTTAAATTACACGTGACATCAGCAAGACCGGATGCGAACCGGAAAACAAATAAGTAATCACAAAAAAAATAAAATGTTGGATAATGTTGTCATTGCGCATAACGTAGGTATTCGTACTTATTTGTTTATGTCGACTTCAAGAGAGTTAGTCATTATTATTCATATTACCTACTTTAGATATTTTATGTAATTTACAGCCAACTGTGGCTTGCATAATAATAAATTATTATCCATTCAGTTCTTACTCGGTCCTATTAAAAATGCATTATTGTTCTTTGAAGTGCTTCAACGTATTCTTTACACGTAAGAAAGCCACTTTCCCTGATTTTACCCGATTGCGCGACAGTAGGTAGAGCAGTGGTGCTGACACAGTGATATGGATTCCAACTTACAGTTGTGGGTTCGAATCCAAGCTGGGTTATTTATTCATTTGTGTAATTTATTTCGTAACCATTGACGTGTTAAAATGATAAACGCAAAATTATTGAGGCCAACGGCTTGTCTTGGGCATGTCAAACTTTCAGAGATACCAATGAATCCCCAGATACCTATTGATTCCTCCTCCTGGCCAATTTGATTCCTCAATCAGCGGCTCGGAGTTTTTTTTTATAAGGCTGCGTCCCCTGTATTCAAACTGTTAGCAGCCGACTGAGTGAGCTGCAAATTTGTGGCGAACTGAAATTTGATTTAGTTGCAAACTCAGATCAATTTTCGTTCGTCGCAAGCAGGTTTTGCTGTGAGTCGGCCACTCACTGAGACAGTCGGCGCACGTAACGCTGTAAACTGCGTACATATTATAAAACAAAGTCTCCCGCCGCGCCGCGTCTGCGTGTCCCTGGGCTATGTATGTTTAGATCTTTTAAACTACGCAACGGATTTTGATGCGGATGTTTTTAATAGACAGAGTGATTCAAGAGGAAGGTTTTAGTATATAATTTTACGCGGGAGCCGCGGCATAGGCTAGTAGTAGGTATTGTGCAACGGGCTGGTGTCCGCAACTCCACGTCAAAGCGCGTATTTTGCGATAGCATCGGCTAGTTTCAAATATATGAAAGGGCGTACTAAACCGATACGCCCGCAAGCTCAGTCGGCCGCTATTAGTGAACACAGCTTTAAAAAAAAAGATGCCGGGTTAAATGTATTATTTAGTACTAATAGGTACTACTACTACACGTCTACCTAACCCTTCCTTAGCAAATGTGTAACTTATGATGTTGTTCTGTCGTGGGAAATACACAAAACCTAAATAAAAAAAATAAAAAACAATATTTCTTCATCATTTTTCCTCTGTTTTTCGAGAATTTCAAAATAACATTTTTTACTTCTCTTTGTTTCCAGAACCATGCGGCCCAGAATACTTCTAGCAGCTATTACAATCGCAGTATTATTCACATCTTGCGAAGCTTTTCAAAATCTGTTCCAAAGAAAATCACGCGCAGTTGAACAAAGGAGTATGGCATCTGCAGTCATGAACTTCTTGGACTCAGTGTTCCCGAAAGATGACTACGAATCCAGGATGCTGAAGTGGGTCTTCAATATTCTGACGGATAATGAAAGTATTATGGGTGGAATGACGGAATTGATGACGCTTTAATCATCGAAAGTGTGTCGCGATAATTGAACCAACTGGTTGGAGTTTGATAAGGAGCAATAGGTTATTGGACGCTCTCGGATCTTGGATAAAACAAACAGTCGTGTTGACCTTCGACAGAGTCTTGATCCGACTCACCGACTCCGGTTCTGTATGTGTTGTATTGATTTGTCTGCAAACGCGCCCTTGCATGATCGGATACTAGCCTGTATCTTAAGTCTTTTTATGTGAATTAAACATGATCGACGACCTGCCCCCGTATTCACAACGCTTCGATTCGCTTCCGATTCGGGAAGTCATATGTCTATCTCGGTCGTTTTCGTAATGCCAGAAGAAGACAGATATACGAGTTGTCGAATCGGAAACGAGACGATCGTTTGTGAATACGGGGTCTGGTGAAGGTTGCGGGAATTCGTTGGATGCGAGTCGCACGGGACCGGTCAATGTCCTTGGTGGAGGCCTATGTCCAGCAGTAGACGGCTTTCGGCTGAAATGAGAGGAGATGAGATGAGATGAACATTATTGACTGTTTACCAAAATATAGAACCTCTAGTGTAGGTCTAAAACTAATTCTAAGTAGGTATCTAATTTAAATAAAAACTTAAATTTTGTACAAATTATTTTAGCATAATATTGAGATTTGAACTATTGAGTAAATATGGAGATTTATCTCATTCGAAAATAGGTAGGTACCTATGAAATATTGTCCAGTTTAATTTATTATAAATGTATAGAGCTATAAAAAAATGCGCTTTCACTTAAATTATTCATAGTCTAATTAAACTAACGCTCGGTTTCTGGAACGAAAATATTTTCAACGCATCAAAAATTCAAAATAAACTCAAGTCAAATGCGTGATTGGTTAAATGAAACAGCCAGTTACATAATTTGTGTTTAATTTTGACGTATCAATATTTTTCCATCTAAATACCGGGCGTAAGTGTTGCAATTTAATTTAAATACCAACTTAATAAACTGCTGTGGCCTTCTGGGTTCATGTCAGGTGCTGGGACCACTTCTATGTAACTTATACCTACTTTCCACATGAGTGTGATAAATTGGACACCTATTATGTTATTTTAGTATTATGACTATTGTGAGAAAAATAAATCGGACTCACAGATTATGAAACAGATAGAGAACTTGGATATTTTTAGCCGATATGATGTAATAATAGTCACAGTGTAAATAGAATTATTATTTATTCAATAAATTGTAAGTTTCCCATTAAAAATTAAATGATGTTTTCAAGTGGTTATTCAATTGAAAATGCCAGTGCTAGTTGTTTTTTTTTAACAAATCTTTTAGTATACGATGGGAATTCCAAAGTGGGAATAATAAAGAACTCCCCTAAAAACTTTCGTCCCACACAGCCTAAACATCTACCTAGAAATTAAAATATAGATAAGCGGAAACCTAATTTGTTTTAAGAAAGTAAAAATTATCTTCTCATTATATCGGCATAGGTACAGCAATTACCTCAATGGAGCAAAAAATTACATAAGTAAGTAAGTACCTACATAATCTACTACTTTCCATCCATCCTGTGCGTGGTGGATGTTGTTTGGGCGGTGGTTGTGGGTCACGCTCGCTCACACTCTCCTATAGTTTCACATGCATACAGTTTATATGTATAACTATAGCAGAGAGCGAAGCCGCTGGCTAGTGCAGTATACAATAATATTACTCTACTAGCTTTTGCAGTTTTGTTCGCGTATGGCCGTCATTTTTTCCACGGGATGTACTCGTAGCTTTTCACAGAATGTTTAAAATCGGATCTGTAGTTTTGAAGATTACCTAATTGCAATACAATAAAATAAAAATTTGCAATCTTTCTTTCTTCTTTTCTTTCTTTCTTTCTTCTCTTTAAAATATTTATTATGTGCTATTTTGTGTTTTTTTTTGTAGTACTGTAGTAGTACATAATAAATAACTAACATAATAAATCATAATAAACATAACATAACATAATAAAATGCTACTTTCGACACGGTCGGTTCGCGTTTACCTTGTATGTTGTGTTTTGTCTTACTTCTAATTATTTTTCTGACATTTTTATTTTAATGTATTTAAAATAACTAACTACTAACTATTGACTGAAATAAAGGAAGTGAATTCAAATGAATTGAATTGAATTTACACCCTTTGTGTAAAATTTTGCGGCTTTTTGTGCTCCTACCTTACTGTAACTTTGAAGCAAAAGCGCCAGGGTATCTCGGGTCTTGTTATTTTTTAAATCAAACTTATGATTATGACCGTGACAAGCAGGAGTGTTTATTTGACATTAGAAATATAAAAAACCCGACACATAAAATATTTTCGCGGTTAAAACAATTATAATGAAAAACTATTAATAATAATTCGTTAGGCCCACACTCCACTTTCCTCATCTCCTTTCGTTAGTTAGTAGGTATTCCTCATTCCCTTTCAATATAGTGAACATTATTGTATTAGACAGTTAAGCCCTTTGATTTGATAGGTACCTACCCATTTTGATGGAGTTGTGAAAAAAAAGGTAATTCATCATTTTGTGGTAGCGGCCATCTTGGATTTGAAATGAATCATAGTTAAGAAAAGAATAATGAACTCTTCTTTAAATCAGTGTCTATTCAAAATATATATTTAGGAACCTAGATATGATCGGCCGCTCTCAGGTCTACCTAAGCAGGGCTAGCGAACGGAATGTCCACCACCGGACCCCGCATCCGCACACACAGGCTTTGCCAGGCAAGCCATCGGGTCCCAGGGCGGTATTTCAGGCCTTGGGCCTACCTACCGCCGCTCTCAGGTCTACCCGAGCGGGGCTAGCGAACGAAATGTCCACCACCGGTCCCCGCATCCGCACAGACAGGCTTTGCCAGACAAGCCATCGGGTCCCGGGGCGGTATTTGAGGCTTTGGGCCTACTTACCGCCGCTCTCAGGTCTACCCGAGCGGGGCTAGTGAATGAAATGTCCACCACCGGTCCCCGCATCCTCACAGACAGGCTTTGCCAGGCAAGCCTTCGGGTCCCGGGGCGGTATTTTAGGCCTTGGGCCTACCTACCGCCGCACTCAGGTCTACCCGAGCAGGGCTAGCGAACGAAATGTCCACCACCGGTCCCCGGATCCGCACAGACAGGCTTTGCCTAGCAAGCCATCGGGTCCCGGGGCAGTATTTTAGGCATTGGGCCTATCTACCGCCGCACCCAGGTCTACCCGAGCGGGGCTAGTGAACGAAATGTCCACCACCGGTCCCCGCATCCGCACACACAGGCTGTGCCAGGCAAGCCATCAGGTCCCGGGGCGGTATTTTAGGCTTTGGGCCTACCTACCGCCGCACTCAGGTCTACCCGAGCAGGGCTAGCGAACGAAATGTCCACCACCGGTCCCCGCATCCGCACAGACAGGCTTTGCCTAGCAAGCCATCGGGTCCCGGGGCAGTATTTTAGGCCTTGGGCCTACCTACCGCCGCACTCAGGTCTACCCGAGCAGGGCTAGCGAACGAAATGTCCACCACCGGTCCCCGCATCCGCACAGACAGGCTTTGCCTAGCAAGCCATCGGGTCCCGGGGCAGTATTTTAGGCATTGGGCCTATCTACCGCCGCTCTCAGGTCTACCCGAGCGGGGCTAGCGAACGAAATGTCCACCACCGGTCCCCGCATCCGCACAGACAGGCTTTGCCAGACAAGCCATCGGGTCCCGGGGCGGTATTTTAGGCCTTGGGCCTACCTACCGCCGCACTCAGGTCTACCCGAGCAGGGCTAGCGAACGAAATGTCCACCACCGGTCCCCGCATCCGCACAGACAGGCTTTGCCTAGCAAGCCATCGGGTCCCGGGGCAGTATTTTAGGCATTGGGCCTATCTACCGCCGCACCCAGGTCTACCCGAGCGGGGCTAGTGAACGAAATGTCCACCACCGGTCGCCGCATCCGCACACACAGGCTGTGCCAGGCAAGCCATCAGGTCCCGGGGCGGTATTTTAGGCTTTGGGCCTACCTACCGCCGCACTCAGGTCTACCCGAGCAGGGCTAGCGAACGAAATGTCCACCACCGGTCCCCGCATCCGCACAGACAGGCTTTGCCTAGCAAGCCATCGGGTCCCGGGGCAGTATTTTAGGCATTGGGCCTATCTACCGCAGCACTCAGGTCTACCCGAGCGGGGCTAGCGAACGAAATGTCCACCACCGGTCCCCGCATCCGCACAGACAGGCTGTGCCAGGCAAGCCATCAGGTCCCGGGGCGGTATTTTAGGCTTTGGGCCTACCTACCGCCGCACTCAGGTCTACCCGAGCAGGGCTAGCGAACGAAATGTCCACCACCGGTCCCCGCATCCGCACAGACAGGCTTTGCCTAGCAAGCCATCGGGTCCCGGGGCAGTATTTTAGGCATTGGGCCTATCTACCGCAGCACTCAGGTCTACCCGAGCGGGGCTAGCGAACGAAATGTCCACCACCGGTCCCCGCATCCGCACAGACAGGCTTTGCCAGACAAGCCATCGGGTCCCGGGGCGGTATTTTAGGCTTTGGGCCTACTTACCGCCGCTCTCAGGTCTACCCGAGCGGGGCTAGCGAACGAAATGTCCACCACCGGTCCCCGCATCCGCACAGACAGGCTTTGCCAGACAAGCCATCGGGTCCCGGGGCGGTATTTTAGGCTTTGGGCCTACTTACCGCCGCTCTCAGGTCTACCCGAGTGGGGCTAGTGAACGAAATGTCCACCACCGGTCCCCGCATCCGCACAGACAGGCTTTGCCTAGCAAGCCATCGGGTCCCGGGGCAGTATTTTAGGCATTGGGCCTATCTACCGCCGCTCTCAGGTCTACCCGAGCGGGGCTAGCGAACGAAATGTCCACCACCGGTCCCCGCATCCGCACAGACAGGCTTTGCCAGACAAGCCATCGGGTCCCGGGGCGGTATTTTAGGCCTTGGGCCTACCTACCGCCGCACTCAGGTCTACCCGAGCAGGGCTAGCGAACGAAATGTCCACCACCGGTCCCCGCATCCGCACAGACAGGCTTTGCCTAGCAAGCCATCGGGTCCCGGGGCAGTATTTTAGGCATTGGGCCTATCTACCGCCGCACCCAGGTCTACCCGAGCGGGGCTAGTGAACGAAATGTCCACCACCGGTCGCCGCATCCGCACACACAGGCTGTGCCAGGCAAGCCATCAGGTCCCGGGGCGGTATTTTAGGCTTTGGGCCTACCTACCGCCGCACTCAGGTCTACCCGAGCAGGGCTAGCGAACGAAATGTCCACCACCGGTCCCCGCATCCGCACAGACAGGCTTTGCCTAGCAAGCCATCGGGTCCCGGGGCAGTATTTTAGGCATTGGGCCTATCTACCGCAGCACTCAGGTCTACCCGAGCGGGGCTAGCGAACGAAATGTCCACCACCGGTCCCCGCATCCGCACAGACAGGCTGTGCCAGGCAAGCCATCAGGTCCCGGGGCGGTATTTTAGGCTTTGGGCCTACCTACCGCCGCACTCAGGTCTACCCGAGCAGGGCTAGCGAACGAAATGTCCACCACCGGTCCCCGCATCCGCACAGACAGGCTTTGCCTAGCAAGCCATCGGGTCCCGGGGCAGTATTTTAGGCATTGGGCCTATCTACCGCAGCACTCAGGTCTACCCGAGCGGGGCTAGCGAACGAAATGTCCACCACCGGTCCCCGCATCCGCACAGACAGGCTTTGCCAGACAAGCCATCGGGTCCCGGGGCGGTATTTTAGGCTTTGGGCCTACTTACCGCCGCTCTCAGGTCTACCCGAGCGGGGCTAGCGAACGAAATGTCCACCACCGGTCCCCGCATCCGCACAGACAGGCTTTGCCAGACAAGCCATCGGGTCCCGGGGCGGTATTTTAGGCTTTGGGCCTACTTACCGCCGCTCTCAGGTCTACCCGAGTGGGGCTAGTGAACGAAATGTCCACCACCGGTCCCCGCATCCGCACAGACAGGCTTTGCCTAGCAAGCCATCGGGTCCCGGGGCAGTATTTTAGGCATTGGGCCTACCTACCGCCGCACTCAGGTCTACCCGAGCAGGGCTAGCGAACGAAATGTCCACCACCGGTCCCCGCATCCGCACAGACAGGCTTTGCCTAGCAAGCCATCGGGTCCCTGGCAGTATTTTAGGCATTGGGCCTATCTACCGCCGCTCTCAGGTCTACCCAAGCGGGGCTAGTGAACGAAATGTCCACCACCGGTCCCCGCATCCTCACAGACAGGCTTTGCCAGGCAAGCCTTCGGGTCCCGGGGCGGTATTTTAGGCCTTGGGCCTACCTACCGCCGCACTCAGGTCTACCCGAGCAGGGCTAGCGAACGAAATGTCCACCACCGGTCCCCGCATCCGCACAGACAGGCTTTGCCTAGCAAGCCATCGGGTCCCGGGGCAGTATTTTAGGCATTGGGCCTATCTACCGCAGCACTCAGGTCTACCCGAGCGGGGCTAGCGAACGAAATGTCCACCACCGGTCCCCGCATCCGCACAGACAGGCTGTGCCAGGCAAGCCATCAGGTCCCGGGGCGGTATTTTAGGCTTTGGGCCTACCTACCGCCGCACTCAGGTCTACCCGAGCAGGGCTAGCGAACGAAATGTCCACCACCGGTCCCCGCATCCGCACAGACAGGCTTTGCCTAGCAAGCCATCGGGTCCCGGGGCAGTATTTTAGGCATTGGGCCTATCTACCGCAGCACTCAGGTCTACCCGAGCGGGGCTAGCGAACGAAATGTCCACCACCGGTCCCCGCATCCGCACAGACAGGCTTTGCCAGACAAGCCATCGGGTCCCGGGGCGGTATTTTAGGCTTTGGGCCTACTTACCGCCGCTCTCAGGTCTACC
Source organism: Xestia c-nigrum (assembly GCA_916618015.1). Classification (NCBI taxonomy): domain Eukaryota; kingdom Metazoa; phylum Arthropoda; class Insecta; order Lepidoptera; family Noctuidae; genus Xestia; species Xestia c-nigrum. The sequence continues at coordinate 7,436,291 of OU745259.1, read as the reverse complement.
CGAGCGGGGCTAGCGAACGAAATGTCCACCACCGGTCCCCGCATCCGCACAGACAGGCTTTGCCAGACAAGCCATCGGGTCCCGGGGCGGTATTTTAGGCTTTGCGCCTACTTACCGCCGCTCTCAGGTCTACCCGAGTGGGGCTAGTGAACGAAATGTCCACCACCGGTCCCCGCATCCGCACAGACAGGCTTTGCCTAGCAAGCCATCGGGTCCCGGGGCAGTATTTTAGGCATTGGGCCTACTTACCGCCGCTCTCAGGTCTACCCGAGCGGGGCTAGTGAACGAAATGTCCACCACCGGTCCCCGCATCCTCACAGACAGGCTTTGCCAGGCAAGCCTTCGGGTCCCGGGGCGGTATTTTAGGCCTTGGGCCTACCTACCGCCGCACTCAGGTCTACCCGAGCAGGGCTAGCGAACGAAATGTCCACCACCGGTCCCCGCATCCGCACAGACAGGCTTTGCCTGGCAAGCCTTCGGGTCCCGGGGCGGTATTTTAGGCATTGGGCCTATCTACCGCCGCTCTCAGGTCTACCCGAGCGGGGCTAGCGAACGAAATGTCCACCACCGGTCGCCGCATCCGCACAGACAGGCTTTGCCAGACAAGCCATCGGGTCCCGGGGCGGTATTTTAGGCTTTGGGCCTACTTACCGCCGCTCTCAGGTCTACCCGAGCGGGGCTAGCGAACGAAATGTCCACCACCGGTCCCCGCATCCGCACAGACAGGCTTTGCCAGACAAGCCATCGGGTCCCGGGGCGGTATTTTAGGCTTTGGGCCTACTTACCGCCGCTCTTAGGTCTACCCGAGCGGGGCTAGTGAACGAAATTATGTCCACCACCGGTCCCCGCATCCACACAGACAGGCTTTGCCAGACAAGCCATCGGGTCCCGGGGCGGTATTTTAGGCTTTGGGCCTACTTACCGCCGCTCTCAGGTCTACCCGAGCGGGGCTAGTGAACGAAATGTCCACCACCGGTCCCCGCATCTTCACAGACAGGCTTTGCCAGGCAAGCCTTCGGGTCCCGGGGCGGTATTTTAGGCCTTGGGCCTACCTACCGCCGCACTCAGGTCTACCCGAGCAGGGCTAGCGAACGAAATGTCCACCACCGGTCCCCGCATCCGCACAGACACGCTTTGCCTAGCAAGCCATCGGGTCCCGGGGCAGTATTTTAGGCATTGGGCCTATCTACCGCCGCTCTCAGGTCTACCCGAGCGGGGCTAGCGAACGAAATGTCCACCACCGGTCCCCGCATCCGCACAGACAGGCTTTGCCAGACAAGCCATCGGGTCCCGGGGCGGTATTTTAGGGTTTGGGCCTACTTACCGCCACTCTTAGGTCTACCCGAGCGGGGCTAGTGAACGAAATTATGTCCACCACCGGTCCCCGCATCCGCACAGACAGGCTTTGCCAGACAAGCCATCGGGTCCCGGGGCGGTATTTTAGGCTTTGGGCCTACTTACCGCCGCTCTCAGGTCTACCCGAGCGGGGCTAGTGAACGAAATGTCCACCACCGGTCCCCGCATCTTCACAGACAGGCTTTGCCAGGCAAGCCTTCGGGTCCCGGGGCGGTATTTTAGGCTTTGGGCCTACTTACCGCCGCTCTTAGGTCTACCCGAGCGGGGCTAGTGAACGAAATTATGTCCACCACCGGTCCCCGCATCCACACAGACAGGCTTTGCCAGACAAGCCATCGGGTCCCGGGGCGGTATTTTAGGCTTTGGGCCTACTTACCGCCGCTCTCAGGTCTACCCGAGCGGGGCTAGTGAACGAAATGTCCACCACCGGTCCCCGCATCTTCACAGACAGGCTTTGCCAGGCAAGCCTTCGGGTCCCGGGGCGGTATTTTAGGCCTTGGGCCTACCTACCGCCGCACTCAGGTCTACCCGAGCAGGGCTAGCGAACGAAATGTCCACCACCGGTCCCCGCATCCGCACAGACAGGCTTTGCCTAGCAAGCCATCGGGTCCCGGGGCAGTATTTTAGGCATTGGGCCTATCTACCGCCGCTCTCAGGTCTACCCGAGCGGGGCTAGCGAACGAAATGTCCACCACCGGTCCCCGCATCCGCACAGACAGGCTTTGCCAGACAAGCCATCGGGTCCCGGGGCGGTATTTTAGGCTTTGGGCCTACTTACCGCCGCTCTTAGGTCTACCCGAGCGGGGCTAGTGAACGAAATTATGTCCACCACCGGTCCCCGCATCCGCACAGACAGGCTTTGCCAGACAAGCCATCGGGTCCCGGGGCGGTATTTTAGGCTTTGGGCCTACTTACCGCCGCTCTCAGGTCTACCCGAGCGGGGCTAGTGAACGAAATGTCCACCACCGGTCCCCGCATCTTCACAGACAGGCTTTGCCAGGCAAGCCTTCGGGTCCCGGGGCGGTATTTTAGGCCTTGGGCCTACCTACCGCCGCACTCAGGTCTACCCGAGCAGGGCTAGCGAACGAAATGTCCACCACCGGTCCCCGCATCCGCACAGACAGGCTTTGCCTAGCAAGCCATCGGGTCCCGGGGCAGTATTTTAGGCATTGGGCCTATCTACCGCCGCACTCAGGTCTACCCGAGCGGGGCTAGTGAACGAAATGTCCACCACCGGTCCCCGCATCCGCACACACAGGCTGTGCCAGGCAAGCCATCAGGTCCCGGGGCGGTATTTTAGGCTTTGGGCCTACTTACCGCCGCTCTCAGGTCTACCCGAGCGGGGCTAGTGAACGAAATGTCCACCACCGGTCCCCGCATCCTCACAGACAGGCTTTGCCAGGCAAGCCTTCGGGTCCCGGGGCGGTATTTTAGGCCTTGGGCCTACCTACCGCCGCACTCAGGTCTACCCGAGCAGGGCTAGCGAACGAAATGTCCACCACCGGTCCCCGCATCCGCACAGACAGGCTTTGCCTGGCAAGCCTTCGGGTCCCGGGGCGGTATTTTAGGCATTGGGCCTATCTACCGCCGCTCTCAGGTCTACCCGAGCGGGGCTAGCGAACGAAATGTCCACCACCGGTCGCCGCATCCGCACAGACAGGCTTTGCCAGACAAGCCATCGGGTCCCGGGGCGGTATTTTAGGCTTTGGGCCTACTTACCGCCGCTCTCAGGTCTACCCGAGCGGGGCTAGTGAACGAAATTATGTCCACCACCGGTCCCCGCATCCGCACAGACAGGCTTTGCCAGACAAGCCATCGGGTCCCGGGGCGGTATTTTAGGCCTTGGGCCTACCTACCGCCGCCCTCAGGTCTACCCGAGCGGGGCTAGCGAACGAAAAGTCCACCACCGGTCCCCGCATCCGCACAGACAGGCTTTGCCAGGCAAGCCTTCGGGTCTCGGGGCGGTATTTTAGGCTTTGGGCCTACTTACCGCCGCTCTCAGGTCTACCCGAGCGGGGCTAGTGAACGAAATTATGTCCACCACCGGTCCCCGCATCCTCACAGACAGGCTTTGCCAGGCAAGCCTTCGGGTCTCGGGGCGGTATTTTAGGCCTTGGGCCTACCTACCGCCGTTCTCAGGTCTACCCGAGCGGGGCTAGCGAACGAAATGTCCACCACCGGTCCCCGCATCCTGACACGAGGGCCGACGTCAGCATATTCGGAGCCTCGCAATCTCCAGTAGGACCACCATGTTTGCCAATCACGTCTTACGTTTCCATCGCGACGTTTCCAGCGCTTACGTTTCTCACATCTCTAGGCAACGTTTGTTCCCAGTCGCCGCCCTACGTACCAAGAGACATGTCTTAAGATGCAGATGACTCATACTGCGTGAATCTGCCCGCGTATTCACAAACGCTCGGAATGAATTTCGATTCGACAAGTCGTATGTCTATCCTTTTTTGGCATAACGAAAACGAGCGAGATAGACATACGATTTCCCAAATCGAATCGAAGCGTTCAAAGGATGTGGCATCAAACTGATCCACTTTCTCCATGAGACCAACATTTTACGAGAAAAACAAAAGCTACTTTTCCAATTTTTTTTGCAATTACAATGATAAAGTTGGGGTCAGTGCATAAGAAACGGGGCACTATTTTTTTACTGCGAACAATTTCGTGGTAGTTGGTACCACGAAATTGTTCGCAGTAAAAAAATAGTGCTCCGTTTCTTATCCACTGACCGTTTCTAGTGCACAGTTCTAACCGGAGATAATTAACCAAAGAAAAATCAAGAACGGGATCGGGAATTAAGTTCTAACCTTACCTATGTGGCCGGAGTGAACGGAATCCCTTTGACATCGTATTACGACAAACGGTTGGACACAAAAAACACCAAGACTTTTTAGCTTTATGGTGTTCTAAACGATATAATCGAGAGTGGATTATATTAAAATGCGTAAAGCTGTAAAGGTGAGTACAGACCTGGCGAATGCGCCGCTCGCGAGCCGCTTGCGAACTGCGCGCGTGCATTTCATGTTCGTACGCAGCTCGCGTGCAAGCTATGCGCCAAGCCGCTCACGAGCAGCGCATTCGCCAGGTATGTTGACAACATACCTGCACATACCTTTACAGTTTTTCGCAATTACGATTATAAAGTTGGAGAAAGTTTTTCAGTCTGAACGTGTGGCCACACTTTTCGAGAACATGCTTGATTACGAGGGTCGACGCTTTGTATTCCAACGGATTACAGAGAACGTGTTCGTTTCAGCGGGTTGTTTAACAGCGTTTTTGTTTCCAACGTGGTAATAAACGCGAAGACTGAGCCCTCGCGGTTACGCAAACATGGTTCTTGCAAGTCTGAGGTCGGCCTCCGTGACGTCATCAGTATTATCATGCCCTAATACCCATTTATTTGGGGTCGGCGCTGCATGTTTTCTTCTTGCATGCTTCTCTGTTAGGCCCCGTTCCCACTATGTCATGATGAAACGCATTATTTTTCGGTTAGTAGATTATAATCTATCGAATTGAAACCGTAATATTGTGAAATGCATGCGATGGAAGTACCTATCTCTGCCCTCATTCGGGACTTGGTGCTCATTCCCAACGTTAGGTTAGTTAGGCTCCTTTAAACCAGTGGTTCCCAAACTTATTTTGTCTACTGCCCATTTAGAGAAAAAAATATTTTTAGCGCCCCCATTTTTTCAACTACTTAAAATCTACTGTAACTTCAAATTAAACTAATTATTACTAATTATAAACGAGACTTTTACTATAACCCCCAAGAGTTAACTTGAGTGCAGTAGGTAGCTCTAAACCTTTTTTGTTAACACCATGTTTTACCTTGTGGATCGTAAATAAATGAATATGAATATGAATAACAGGACTGTAACAACTATCGGGGGATAAAGCTCATGTCACATAGTATGAAAGTATGGGAGAAAGTGATAGAGAAAAGGATAAGAGAGGAAAGTAAGATCACTGAAAATCAGTTTGGGTTTATGCCAGGTCGAGGAACAATGGACGCCACTTTTGCACTCCGCCAATTGTGCGAGAAGTACAGACGTGTACACAAAAACTTGCACATGGTGTTCATTGATCTGGAGAAAGCATATGATAGGGTACCTCGGGACGTGTTGTGGTGGGCCTTGAAAGAGAAAGGTATACCTGGGAAGTATGTAGAGTTAATTCGTGCTATGTACAGTCAATCTTGTACCTACGTCCGGTCAGCTGCTGGCAACACCGATGAGTTCAGTGTGGCTGTAGGTTTGCATCAAGGGTCGGCTTTAAGTCCTTACCTATTCTTGTTGATCATGGACGCTTTGACGTCGGACATCCAAGAAGAGGCACCCTGGTGCATGCTGTTTGCCGATGACATTGTTCTTGTCGGTGAAAATGGACCTGAGATCCAGAGCAGACTGGAGAGATGGCAACAGAAACTGGAGAATGTTGGCTTGAAAATCAGCAGAAGCAAAACTGAATACATGTTCTGCGATTTTGGCGGTCTCTCCAGCTCTGGAGCCATAGCGCTAGATGGCGCGTCTCTTCCTGTCTGCTCCGACTTTCGGTATCTTGGTTCACTCATGCAAAGCGATGGCGAAATAGATCGTAGTGTAAAGCACAGAATTAACACGGGATGGATGAAATGGCGGCAGGTCACGGGAACGATCTGCGACTCCCGCATTCCCCTAAAACTTAAGGGGAAGATTTATAAAACAATGGTTAGACCTGCTGTGTTGTATGGATCAGAATGTTGGGCCACAAAAGGGATGAATGAAAGGCATCTGCATGTCGCGGAGATGAGAATGCTAAGGGGGATGTGTGGTGTTACGCGAATGGATAAAGTAAGGAATGAGTATATTAGAGGAAGTCTGAAAGTGGCACCGGTGACTGAAAAGTTGTGTGGTAATCGGTTGTCGTGGTATGGGCATGTGATGCGGAGGAATGAGGAAAATGTCGTGAAAAAAGTTTTGAGTATGAATGTGGATGGGTATTTGAGTAGAGGAAGACCAAAGAAACGATGGATGGACTGTGTTAAGAAGGATATGGTAAGAAAAGAAGTGTCTGATGAGATGACGAAAAATAGAGGAGTATGGAAGAAGAAGACATGCTGCGCCGACCCCAAATAAATTGGGATAAGGGCAAGAGAATGATGATGAATATGAATAACTCTTACGGGCTCTTACCTGCCAATGAGAATGATGATTGAAATGCAACTTTATGGTATTCAGACAGAGTAAAGTATACAATAATAATTATGATACTAATATTAATATTAGTTAATGTTCACAAGTTGTAGTCGAGAGTCAAGAACTCAGTCGGTGTCTAAGAGTCCTCCTTGATGAAATTACAATTAGTCGCCCCATAAGCCCACAACGCCCCCATTTTTTTCCGGGTCTCTTACTGCCCCCCTTTATGCCTGCAGCGCCCACAAGGGGGCGTTATCGCCCACTTTAGGAAAGGCTGCTTTAAACCCTGCATACAGAAATAGGAGCCCCGCAACGCGGGGGTACGTCAACCACGCTTTTTAGGGTTATATAAAGGGTTTTAAGGTTAGTTTATATTAATGTGTACTTATTTCTCAGGAATGGTCTATTATCTTTTCATGAGAGTAGTACCACGGGGCAAGGGGGACACCCCTTTCCTCCCTCTCCTCCACACCGCGCGAAAATTAAAATTACATTTTCTTAATAAACTAATTTGCGTTTTATTTTTATCTTTGTTCTCGCTGACATTTAAAAAACAAGGAAATATGTCGAATAATAATACAGGATCATAGTAAAATATTCTAGGAAACCAAAGTCTACTTGATTTAAGATTAATAAAGCATGAATACGACTGTTTTGACTTTTTTACGCCTGAAATAGGTACCGATATCGAAGCATACCCGCGGTAAGCAAAATTCATGATACCTATATGATGCAATTAAAAGTTATTGTTACAAGTACATTTTTGTGTTTGATATAAGTTTCTGTATAACCACTCAGAATAATATTTTCAGTATAATGTTACAATAATGTTCTGAAGTTATCTTCAGAAAAAACGCTTCAGAAGTCGGTGACCTTTGTTTGATTGATTTAGTTTTTTTGTGCCCGACTTCTGAAGCGTTTTTTCTGAAGTCATTTTTCACTTTTTTGTTTTCTCTGAAGTCGTTTTTATTTTTTGTAAAAAACATTTCAGTTTCCACTTTTTAGTGGTTCACATGTGCTTACCCCTTCACAGCGTACCTGCGTGATTTTAGGTTATGAACTGGTGTTAACAATAGACAGATATGAGATTTCGGCAATCCCAGTACATTTGCTATCATTGATTGAGGAGTTCCGTTGCATATCTCCGATGTTCTTCATTAAATTGAAATGGGATCACTTCGAGAAAGTACACTTTTAAAACTACCCAAATCGCTTCTAGTGTGCCTATAAAATGTGAAGAGTTCTCTCTATTTCTCCAGAATTCCATCATCAGATACTGATTTGTTACCTCAGAACTTTCGACTGGGTGAACCGATTTTGATGATTCTTTTTTTATTTGAAAGCTGGTGCTTTCCGTGTGGTCCCATTTCAATTTGGTTAAGATCTGACGCTGATCTTCGGAGATATACATGGAACTCTTCAAAAATACACGGAAAAGCTGCAGTACTTAATTGCTGCAATCGCTTGGTTGTTTATTTTTTATGTAACACTAGCTGACCCGCGCAACTTCGTCTGCGTCACATAAGAGAAAGAGAGGGTTACAGAGAGTGGGTCGTAAGCACCCATAATACTTTTCAAAGAGCACATCACACACATCCTTCCGCATAATGAAAATGCGCTCCCGGTACATGATCATTATTTTGCTGCGGAGTTATTTAAAACGGTGTATCTCCCAAGATATGCATTGAAGTCAATTTACGTACCCAAGGGCAATTTTGTTCAAAATCAAATACTTGTGATTACAAAAACAGCTTTAAAGGCTTCTATAGGCCGTGTCTTAAAGTGCACAACCTCTTCAAAGCTTAGAAACCTTCAAATGCGGTATTAATATTTTACGGTGAGTTTCGAGTTATTCCAATTTTAAAGACAATTTGCAATTTTGCAATAAATTTTTATGTGAGTTCAACCTTTTTGGAATAAAATCGGATTGGGTTTTGAAACATGTAAGTATCAAAATAACTTTTAGTTTATATCAAAATCTCGAAGGAGTATTGATATCAAAATCGAAACAAATCACCGCTAAAATAACTTTCTACTATCAAATTTGACAGTTATTCTCGATAAAATGAGTTTTTATGGAGTCAAAAACTCATTTTATCGAGAATGACTGTCAAAATTATCTTATCGAGTCCTATCGATTCCTACGTACTTGTACAGACTACTGTACTCGTAGTCGTACTCGTACGTTCTTGTAGTGATCCCATTTCAATTTGGTAAAGATCTGATGAAGAACTTCGGAAGATAGGGGACGGGAACTCCTCAATAAATGATAGCAAATGTACTGGGATCGCTGAAATCTCATGTCTACACCAGTTCATAAAAAAAATCACGCCGTTGCGCTGTAAAAGGATAGCACATATTATGAACCACTAAAAAGTGTAAAATAAAAACCAAATCAATCAAACAAAGGTCACCGACTTCTGAAGCTAAAGTTATTTTTCACTTTTTTGTGTGAAGTCGGTTAAATTTTTTGCAAAAAAGGTTTTTTATCGGAGCTTTTATTACTACCCACGATTAATTTATCGTTGGTTTTTAGTTGGCAAAAGTCATGGATGACAGTTATCGTGTCGTACTATATGTCAACACCTCCATTTACATACACAAGCCACGACACTTAAAACTACACGATTGATTGTCTGTGGTCACGACATAGTGGGAACGTGGGAACTCGTCATCTCAACAGTCACCTCTTTTCTAACTATACCTATATTCCATCCATCCTGCACATAGTCCATCCATCGTTTCTTTGGTCTTCCTCTACTCTATATAGCCATCCACACTCATACTTATAACTTTTTTTAGTCCGTCTAACAACGACAGGCCGTGTCGACGGCGCGTTCGTGTTCCACGCGCGCTTCAAAAAGATGTCAGCATGAGGGGAACAGGGAAGGGGGGGGCGGGGGGCGTGCCCTTTGCGGGGTACTCTGACGCAATAATAGAAATACTTACTTAAAATACAACAATGTTGGTAGTATTTTATTTTATTACTTGTGGCAGCCCTACCGATTAAGCACTAAGCAACAAGACGCCGAATAACATGCGCTAACGCGTGGTTTCAAAGTACAATGTAGATCGAGCGGGCCCAGTTTAGGTATTTCAAAACGTCGGTGTTTTTCAAGATCAAAGGAGTGCAACTTCTGTACGCTAGTATTACTCGTATTTATTCTGTGATACAGGTGCTACTCATTTGTTCTTTAACCGACTTCCAAAAGGAGGAGGTTCTTAATTCGTCGAAATCTTTTCTTTTTTATGTATTGGTACACACAGTACACAGTTACACCAGTAACTTGGGCGGAAATATAAATTCTTAGCGTTTATCCCAGACGCAGGGAGCTGGTTTGATGAAAATAGTGGACTGTATTTAGCGGGGGTTGAAAATTACCTATGTGGTCTGAGCTTGCAAATGCAACACGAAAATTAGGACGACGAGCTTGTAAATATGAACAGAGGAATTTGGCAGGAAACATGCAGCACCACTGACCTGTAGATTCGCCGTCTTGAATCTGTCCTCCACGTCGGTCGACAGGAGGTTCGAGTCCTTGCTGTATTTAGGGGCAGCGCACGAGGGGGCGCACCTGTTTTTCTCTGTTCCGTGGGGCGCACAGACGCCTTTCACCACAAATAAGCACGCGCTTTCCAGTGTTTTAGATAATAGTTTGTAAATGCACTCGCGGCAAATTAATAATGGAGTATGTTCTTGGTAAGGCTACTCTCGTTCAAGTGGCCGATATAGTCTTAAATTTTTCACACAGTCACCTTCGACGGTGACAAGGACAGCGATAGTCCAGGTGTGCATGTGGGAAAAGGATGGGATACCATAGAATAGTGACGCAGTTTGCAAGTCATTTTTACTTCTACCCTACAGTGATCATTATAAATAAATTCGAAATCCAACATCCCCCCCAGCCACAGATATTATAATACTTCGTACAGATACCCAATCCCATACAAAGAAATGACACCTCCCTAAGTCAGGTTATTGCTCTGGTTATATTCTTTCCTTCATTATTTCAACCGATGGCAGCACCAGCGTATAACTAATTAGGTACCACAGATTGGAGTTTTACAACGCCATCTTGGAGTTCACCTCGGTTGTTTCGATACTAAGTGGCATTGCATTTACTAGATGGCGCTGTTTTATACAGAATACAGATTCTTACCATCGCACAGTGTACCGCGTAGAACATGCTAGGTGGACAATATTATTTTATAATATTTAACGATGCTTTTATATATAAGTAGTCATATTGAGGTATTATTAATAATTTTTGGTATGATTTTGTAATAAAAAACAAAAATATATATATGAAAACAAAAAAATATATTTAAAAATAATAAACTAACAATAAAATTGCATTAAATAAATAAATACCTACTATACAAATTAACTTAACCTAAACCTATTCATCAGAATCATCATCAAAATCTTCTGGTGAATCGTCATCATTTTGTGGCAATGTGCGACAATACGATGACGTTTCCGGTCTTGATGCTACTATGGTTGGGCTTACAATTAACTTTAATACCTCTGCACATATTTTTTCCTTCTTTTTTTGGGGAATCTCACGAAGGCTATTGATCAAAGGGTCAGATGTTATTATTAACATGGACAGCAAGTCCCTATTCGTAACAACACGTGAGCACTTGCGGGTGTTGTACTCCCTAAATCTGCGGCAACCTTTGTTACGTGCTTCTTGAGCCTCTTCGGAAAGCTGCCCAATTGGAAGCAATGCCGCTTTGATGACCTCAGTACTGTGTACTAATATTTTATGTACAGTAGCAGGCATATAGTACCACGAATGGAGACTAAGGTCTATGTGACTAAGGTCTAAATGTCTTCTAGTTTCAAGACAAAATTCATTAAATTTAACCAAGTTTATTTCGAACCCAGAAGCCAATGTCCTCAAAATAACATCAAACTGTTTGATAATAGTAACATCTCACCCTGTGATTTGAGCGCTCATCTCAGCATTCTTAAAAACGACGATTCCTCGAAATCTTTGCGAGGTCTTCCTGCAGATGTCACAGCCTCACTTGATGTCGAAGGTTGTGGGACTAAAGAACTCACAGTAAACTGTATGTCTCCTTCATCCAGCCAAGTCTTATTTGTAATTAAAAAACGCTCTTTCGATTTTCCCGAAGCCAACCATTTGGCTCCAATCTTAGTTGAAAAGTTGGATATTTTCAACTTTATTTCTCTTTGGCTGCTTTCAGTAATATCACCAAAGTGAAATTTTGAAGAAAGATAGTCATAAATACGCGACCTTTTATCATTCTTCGTGTGTTTCAACCACTCTTCAAAAAAGGCTACCCTTGAAATAGAGTAAAAGTGTTCTGAAAAAAAAAGAAAAAACAATGTTTTACTGAAGTGTGCTGAACAATATGTATATTTTTACAAACTACACAGTTATACCTACAATATATCTAAAAACTAGCCCGAATAGAGGCGAATCAATGTATTTCCTGAACCTTCAAAGTTTTTTTTTATGAAAAAAAATACGCTAAAATTTATGCATCAAGTTAAAAAATGCTAAAAATTCATTTTAATAGATTCTGATAAAAATAATAAATTAAATAATAGTACATACCCTCAGTATTAATATCCATCACAAAAAAAAATCACAAAATCACTATAAACCATAATGAGATGTGCACAAAAGTGTCACTAAATTGCAACTGATTGACCGGAACGCTTGCATTAAACTCATTACCTGACTTCTTATCTCTATGACTCATCAGTTAAGCATTTGAAAAATAACTTTTTCTCGGAATTTGGATTTTGGGGGTGTTGTTTGTGTTATGCAATTAAGATTTCCTGGAAACGAAAACTTGAATTTTGTCCACCTAGCATGTTCTAGGCGAAATACCGTGCATCGCCGTGCGTTCAAGAACGAGAAGATAATAACAAAACAACAAAAAATGTCGGCGAAACATCCTATCCTATCCTACTAATATTATAAATGCGAAAGTTTGTAAGTATGGATGTATGTATGGATGTTTGTTACTCTTTCACGCAAAAACTACTGAACGGATTTGGATGAAATTTTGCACACAGATGGTTTATAACCTGGATTAACACATAGGATACTTTTTATCCCGGTAGTAAGATCCCGTGGGACAATTTCAAACATCACGCGGGCGAAGCCGCTGGCAGAAGCTAGTATTATTATATATTTTGTGTTAGTGAGTTAGCAATATTCACGCTTCTTGTGTTTTTGAGTAGTTCATTACTTAAGGTGGATGCTCCAGGGTAGCCTGCGAAATTTTCTTACGTTTTTTGCAATATTTGCAGGCCAGTGCTAGTTTGTATGTTGATGAAAATATCGTTGGAGTCTGTAAGATATATGTAAATAAAAAGGCAAAGTTGAATCTCTGCGAACAGCAAAGTGAGGCCCGTCAAATAACGTCTCGCGGCTTTACCTTTTTATTTGGTCTGAGCCTATATGTTGAACAAAATAATTATGATTCGTAAACGTAAATCCGTAACACGTATCATCCACCCATTGAAATCTTATTCATGAAACAGTTATTCAATGGGATTAGATTAATTAAGGTGAAAGCGTCAGAGGACCCGCGACATTCAAAGTTTTCTTACGTTTTTTGTAATTTGCAGGTCAGTGCTAGATTGTATATTGTAAAAATATCGTTCGCGACTACAAGACATATGTAATTACAAAAATCGAAAACGTCGACTGACTAATGAAATATTACTAAATTATGGTTTAAACAAAACCAATGTAAATATGATACTCGTAAACACAAGATCAAGATGAGTCAAGTACAATCGTGTCAATTTTGACAGTCTTAAATTATTGCGATATTATATTTCTGAAAATAATTCGTGGACAGCGTTCATTGGCCAAACTCTAATAGCGAAATTGTGGTACTTATTAGTTCCATGCCTAATAAAACTTGTAAATCACATTCTCTATTGTAAAGGCTCCAACACATGTGCGTTTTTGCGTTTTCGCGTTTCGTGTCCTGCGATATTGCGATGTCTATTTTTAGTACATCATGTATTGGAACGGGTAAGAAGTTACACACTGCCACGATAATGACGCCACAACAGAAGCAAAATAAAAACGCGCCTGTATGTAGGAGCCCAGTTTGTTCCAGTATTCGCGAAATTCAAATCTAATGTTTCTTTATAACACGTACGATCAAGTATTATTGAATAGTATTTTTAACCCCCGACGCAAAAACGACGGGGTGTTATAAGTTTGACGTGTCTGTGTGTGTCTGTCTGTGTCATCGTAGCTCCCGAACAGATGAAAACATTTGGTTTTGTTTTTTTTTGTTTGGAAGGTAAATTTGTCGGGAGATTTATTAACTATATTTGAAGAAAATCTATCCAAGATTCCCACTAAATGGCGGATTACATAGTTTTTTAAAGCTTCCTCAATATGGAATTAAATTTTTCAGTATTGGCAATTTCATAACTCATACACGACGTGAGTGGCAAATGTCAAAGTTATGTTTGGAATATTGTCTGTCAAGTGTCAGTGTCACGAACGATACTTGCGAGAGCAACTATCGCAAAAATCTATTTTAGCTAGCTGCAGCTGCACTGTTTTCACCAAAGCTGTTATATGCTTAGATAATTATCAATTGCGTATGTTTGTGCGTGATTTAATATTATATTTAACGTAAAAAATGGTTTGCAATGATTCTTTCGCGTTTCGTAGACTACAAACAGCTGTTTTCATGTAAAGGTGAGTTTTCCTATTATATTACGATTTTTCAAGATTTTCCCCGATAGTGCAGTTTTTTTATCGGTATATGTTCATTTTAGTAATATTACGAAATAGGTAATTGTTACCAAGGCGGGCACCGAATAGCCGGTGTCACCTATCATTCGACCTTGGAAGTCGATACGAAAATGTTTTTACTATGATATCAGGTAGACGCGATGTGTATTTGAAAAAAAAATTACTACCACTGGAATTCGTTTTTTCCTACATGACTGCTGATTTCGTATTATCTTGTTTCATCTCATTGTAAATGATTGCGAAATAGGTACCAAAGCAACTATGTATTATTTCACTGATAAGACTAAGTGAAAAATGACAATAATGATGATTAAAAATAGCTTACTTAGTTTGAATATTCAAAATGGAAAGTTGTAAATTCTTATTGGAAAGAAATTTTAGACCAAAATACCTATTCACTGATTATCATGTGCTTAGCTAATAAATGTAAGAATAAATTGTAGTTGAAAATGTAGCTTACATTAAAGTTCATCATAAAAATGTTACTGTAATAGTAACTTATTTAAATACCATCAAAGTAAATGATGACTCGAATGGCGTAGTGGTAGTGAAGCTGCCTTGAGTACATAGGGTCCTGGGTTCAAATCCCAGTAGGAGCAAATGTTTGTGTGATGAGCATGGACATTTGTTTCTGAGTCATGGATGTTTATATGTATAATAAGTATGAATGTACAAACAAAAAGTATATAACTATCTGGTGTCCACGACAAGCCTTGCTTAGTGTGGCACTAGATGGCGCTGTGTGTTAATGTCCAGCAATATTTACTTATTTACTAGCTGACCCGCGCAACTTCGTCTGCGTGACATAAGTTAGAAAAACAAAAGGAAAAAAAATCCCCGTTTTTGCATCATTTTTCATTTCTGCTCAGCTCCTAATAATTGTAGCGTGATGTTATATAGCCTAAAGCCTACCTCGATAAATGGACTATCCAACACAAAAAGAATTTTTCAATTCGAACCAGTTGTTCCTGAGATTAGCGCGTTCAACCAAACAAACAAACAAACTCTTCTGCTTTATAATATGATTATTTAAATACTATTTTAGTTTAATATTTATTTAATTGGTTTTTTATCTAACATTGCCTTCATCCTCTCTCCTATTAAAAATTAACTTTGCTGTACCCGACAGGGTCCATAATTGATTCGATATTTTAACATACCATGTGTTACTGTTACATGTACACATTATGGAACGCAATAAAATATTGAGTATTGAGTACTATACCACTTTTGTTGCACATAATTTTGACAACAACATGTGGTGCAATCAATGACATAAAAGTTCATTTCTTGAAATGATGCTGGAAATCAAAATTGCATAACAATCCCTTCATTGACCACTTCTAATAAAAGTGAAGAAAAATATGTGGTGCAACAAACTACAGCTTAAAATTTTATTTTTAAATCTTGCTTGCTTGAAGAAACTTGCTTGTTTACAAGAAACCAAGAGTATCTCCTGTTAGAATTTAGAGTTAGAAGTTCACAACTTCCAAAATAAAATCATCAATCAGTAAGTACTCAGTAGTCAGACTATTCACTATTATCTAAGTCTGTTAAAAACTGCGTCATGTGGTCCTGGATTTGATACCCAGTTTGTGCAAAGTATTTTTGGGTTTTTACACACATTTTGTAGGAAATGAGATTTGAATTACCTTTTTTACATACAATTATAAATTAAAATAAACTAAACTAACTTAAACTATAAACTTAAAAAATGGCATCAAAAAACTCCTCCTCAACGCTGTCAACTGGTAACCAGGCCCAGCAGACTGGCGGCGTTACCGCGCTGTATGGCAATGCTAAGCCTTAGGCCAAGGTAAAAGCCATCCCTAGGGTCACGGGAAGTGTCAATTAAGCGTTTAGAAATTTCTTTTCTATAAGTAAACTCACAGGCTTTGTATTATAAAAAATAGGCTTCGAAACTAGTGAACCTTTTATGTTATTTGAAGTCTTTTGTTACAAAGAATGTTTTGAAAATAGCCCAATCTGGGTGATCTCCTTTATGAGCAATTGCAAAAAGCTTTCCCAATTTCTGACTTGTCTATTACTGAAAACTCAAGACAACATCAAAAAAGTTTTGTTAAAATTGTTGTTTTTCTTGCTGACAGTACCAGGGTTCAAGGAGATATATATAAATGGATATGGTTTAAAATATATATTTTATTAAGTAATTTTTGGCATTTGTTACTGTATTTCTACTGCCCAAATGTAGATAGCGTTGGAGTAAAGTTAAAACATACTTTAATCCATAAATGGCAACACTTCTTTTGCCATTCATGTGTCAGTGAAATGTTTCATTTATTTAAAATCAGACTATGTACTTAAACATAGTCTGATTTTAAATAATTGAAACATTTCAGTTTTTAGGGTTCCGTACCTCAAAAGGTAAAAACGGAACCCTTATAGGATCACTTTGTTGTCCGTCTGTCTGTCTGTCAAGACCTTTTTTCTCAGGAACGCGTGGAGGTATCAAGCTGAAATTCATATCAAATACTCAAGTCTATGGTCTCTTGGAGCTGTGAAAAAATCAAACTTCTAAGTCAACGCGATCAAAAGATACTCCCGTTTATGCCACAAATTTTCGACACTCGCAAGGGAATCAAAACCTACAGGGTACTTCCCGTGAACTCAGAATCTTGAAATTTGGTACGAAGCAACGTCTTATAACACAGATAAAGGAAAAATTGCGAAAAGCATAAATTTTTAGTTACATCATATAATAAAAATATTTTTAATAAAGTTTGCACGGAACCCTCGTTGCGCGAGTCTGACTCGCACTTGGCCGGTTTTTTATTTTAATTATGTTTACCTAGCACTTAAGCAAATATATTACATAAATAATACAATAACATATATAATATGGCTTTCATGCGAAATTGATAATAATATAATAAATAATACCAAACTTGATATTATATATCAATATCCGATATTTTGATATTTTAAATAAATATTGGATATTTTCGAACCCTAGACAGTTTTCAAAATCTGAATACAGATCAAAATTTCTCAAATAGCTATGATTAGTCTCTTAAGACCATTTTGCTGTAGCTGCAACAATTATTAAGGTAGCTACCCTTACTACCTCCTCTCAAAATTCCATCTGGTATATTGTGATTTATGCAATAGTGATATGAAATGAAATATAGGTATGTAGTAGTTGTACTTTTGGCTACACGAGGGATTTCATCTTGTGTTATGTCATTTTTGGTATCATTTTATTATAAAGAACCACGATTCTAACCAAACATATTATTTCTATTGCAGATTGCCACCTCTCCAATCATGTGCTGTTAAAGAAAGAACCGTAGCTCCTCCGGGAGCTACCGTTGAGCTGAGCTCTACACCGTACCTGTTTATTGCTCACTGATATTATTAAACTCTGCACATATCTTATATACAAGAAAGAGAGAATCTAGTCTTTAACGCACCGCACAATAATATATTCCAAGGGAAAAGAGGGGGACAAGAGACGAGCTTGTGGGTTTGCATACACTTGTACTCTACAGTATCATTTGTGAACTTGGCTAGTAGAGCCTTAACCTAACTTCGATCAAGATTATTTTATTAATTTATTTTTGTGTGTGGTTGTGTATTGAAACTTTTAAAATGAGTAAGCACAAAGTGGAAGTGGACTGTACTCCACGGTGCAGGTCTCGGATTCACGGACAGACTATCACAAGTGCTATAACGAAGAGATCAATCAGTGATGAAGCGCTGGGTAGTTTCATTAAAGGAACTTGCGCTAACTTTATCAAGGCCTTCGATTTTGAGGTAAGTAATTGAAATTAGTCTTTGGAAAAATATTTTTATCTGTTTTTAATTTTATTTCTATAGTTTATGTTAGTTAGAAATAAGTAACTATAGCGTCATATGCTACCTATTTGCTAGGTATTGTGCAATATTTATGCGGCATGTTGAACCAAAAATTGGAAGGCATGTGACACCTACAAACCCAAGGCCCGCGAGATGGATTATTGCCTATTTCTTCTCATAGAAAGAAGCCCTGTGACCTAGCAGTGAGAATAATTATTCGCTAATAATGCTTCGCCACAACACAGGCCTCA
Organism: Xestia c-nigrum; assembly: GCA_916618015.1. NCBI lineage: Eukaryota > Metazoa > Arthropoda > Insecta > Lepidoptera > Noctuidae > Xestia > Xestia c-nigrum. The sequence continues at coordinate 7,417,913 of OU745259.1, read as the reverse complement.
TTCTACCTTAAACCCTTTATGCGTCGGTCATCCTTTCGACAATGTTCTCTATTGCTCAAGCAACAAGGGTCAAGGTCTGGAACATGATGAACAATGTCCATTTCTTCAGGGTCGAACAGCCCTGCACATGGCAGCATCCCGCGGCCGCGTCGCCCTGATGGACTGGCTGATCCGCCACTCCTCGGTAGCTTTCATAAACGCGCGTGACCGCGAGTCCGGATACACGCCCTTGCATCGAAGTATCTTCTACGGCCAAATAAATGCTGCTGTCGCCCTTATGAAGCTTGGTAAGTTCTGTTATTAATTAGATTCAAAATCTATTTAGGTACTCGAATCTAGTTCAAATGTTTGCGGCCAACCAATTTTACTTGTGACTAGGGCGGGACATAGAATTAATGATGGAAACTCCATGTATCCACACGACAAGATCGTTGCAGCTCAGCGCAGTTCTATCTACTCAGTACTATCTTTAAAAAAATCGACTCAAGTAATGACTGACACCTACATACCATTAGCGGTTTTCTAATTATGACAGTAAGGAAAGAGACACTTGTGCACTGTAAAATTTCTTCTCTGATGAGTTTGGCCGAAAAATTGCCAGGACGACTATTCTCAGGGGGTTACAGAAACAAACTTACTCTGACGATTCGTAATTAAAACATGTTAACACAACATTCCAGGTGTAAACACGGACATAGTAGACAAAGACGACTACCGAGCGCTGGAACACGTCATGCTAGACCGCCAGTACATGTACAGGCACAGCAGCACCCATCCCACTGAGGTGTACGTGTGGGGCAGCAACTGCAACTACACGCTCGGTACTGGCACGCAGCAGCAGCGCAACTCGCCCGAGCTACTCACCTACTTCAACCGAGCTAACACTTGGGTCAAACAGGTATAAAGGATGTAAAATACGTCTTAACGAAGCTGAAAGGCACTTGTTCTCCCCGTCATTGTGGAACCTTTTTTTTTTTTTTTTTTTAAGGATGGGAAATCATCAAATGACCCCCCCCACTCTGGGCGGAGCGGGAGGGAGTGTCAGACTCTTACTGACTAAAAACCATCCATGTTCCTTCCTCGCCTTTTACGTTCCGGGGCCGCGGTATCTCTTTCGAACAGGCCCGCAACCCCGGCAGGCTTCGGCCCTTGCGGGCCCCTCTCTTTTTGCTGACATCTCTTTGAGGCGCGCGTGGAACACGAACGCGCCGTCGACACGGCCTGTCGTCGTTAGACGGACGGACGGCTAGCTAGCCCATAGCCAGTCGTCCACAGGCCCGCATCTACGGTGGCCGGTAGCCACCACGTGGCCCCCGACGCCCGTTGCGTCTCCCGCGGCGGCCGGGAAGAGAGGATATCTCCCTCTCTCGTTCCGCCACCTCCTTCGCTAGCATGACTGCTTCGCAGAAGGAGGCGACGGCTTCCCATTCCGTCTCGCTCCGGACCATGGATTGAACCAGGGCCGGACGCGAGAGGTCGCCGCCGCCGATCGCCGCCACGAGGACACGGCGGAGCTCCGCCCACGCAGGGCAGACTTACACCGTGTGCTCCACCGTGTCCTCCGGTCGATCCTCGCAGTGGAGACACCCGGGCGATTCCTCCCGCCCGATTCGGTGCAGGTACCTCCCGAAACATCCGTGTCCGGTGAGGACCTGCGTCAGGCGGAAGGTGAGGACGCCGTGGCGCCTCTCCAGCCACTCCTCAAAGAGGGGACTTACCGCCACTATCGTGGCGTGCCCTGCACGGGGTTGCGACAGTCGCTCTCTCCATGTCGCCATGAGATCGCGCCGGAGGTCAGTCCATTTGCCGCGGCAGCGGAGTTTCCCCCCGGCGTAGTACCTCCGCGCGCCACTCATGCAGGCGCGCGAGGACTATCGCCTCCAGATCCCACGGCGGCAATCCGGCAAGCAGGCCCGCCGCCTCGCGAGAGATCGTGCGGTACCCACGGACCATCTTTACGGCCACCACTTTTTGGGGCGCGTTCAGATGATGAGCGGCACGCCGCTTCAGGGAACGCGCCCACACTGGGGCCCCGTAGAGGGCCATGGACCGCACGACTCCCGCGTAGAGCCTGCGGCAGGAGGCGTTCGGCCCCCCAAGGTTGGGCAGGAGTCATTGTGGAACCTTACGGAGGTATGGGGGTCAAATTTCCAACTTTTTGACAAGTTGTTTTTTAAACAAGTTATAAATGCAAGAATTTTACTTTAAACACCTCCATACGGGGGTACAATTCAATCAACCCATCAGCGCAATATTTGTATGCGTAACATTGAGTTCTTCCACAAACCATCATTATTCACCCTATAAAAACAGTTTCCCAGCAATATAGTTCGCTTAAAGTTACTAAGTATGAAGACAGAATGCTTGGTTGACGGCTCCGTGATGAGACTGTTTACACCCTGTATATATGTCACCGTAAAATTGTAATGGAAAACAACCATTAATATTTCACGTATATATGACACCGTAAAATTGTCAAATACGTTATATTGTAATATCTCTAGCGATATTGTAAACTCTCGAAATATTGTCAAACGAACATACTGCTTACAATAAAACGCATTATTTTTCGTGAAATGGATGCAATGTTAGTCAACTCACGTGATGTGGAGGGGTCCCCCTTGCCCAGTGGTACCACTCTCATGAAAAGATAATGTACCATTCCTGAGAAATACCGATTAATATAACCTAACCTTAAAACACTTTATATTCCCCTAAAAAGTGTAGTCGTTGGTTATTTCCGAGTTGTGCAGTAGGGTTTAAAGGAACCTAACTAACCTAACGGGGGGGTGCCCCAAGTCCCGATTATGGGGGCAGAGATACTTCCGTATGTTCAGTTGACAATATTTCGAGAGCTTACAATATCGCTAGAGAGAAACACGTTATATTGTAATATAACGTGATTGACAATTTTACGGTGACATATATATCATGGTCTGCAGGCTACACTTCCCTTGGGATTAGCGAAACACGTTTTTTTCTCTTCTGTGAACCGTCTCGCCCGTTTCTTTCAGTATCATTCCTTACACAATCCATCCATCTTCTCTTTGACCCTTTTTTCTCTGAACAACCAATGTGAATACTTTTAAAGCGCTTAGAACAAACTGAAAAAGTTCACTATTAAGGTCGTAGCACACTTATCAACTCGGAAAGGGATTGTCACCGCCTCGCCTTTCCCCTTTGCGTCAAACAGGCGTCCACGTAACGTAAGCGGATCAGATGCTCCAGCACGTCGACTCGTCTACAGCTAGGCGACGCTGTGCTTACGGCTCGCCGACCGCTGGTTGACGGCTAGACGGCACTAGTTCAATCATTTTGAATCCGAACGTTAAGTGTAGCGCACGGTTATGTCTCGGTTCACAATACGTCAGTTGCATTGCCATAGCACTTGATGGAGACCGCGGAAGGGGCGTAGACGAAGAGACGAAAGCTAGGGTACGGAGAGCCGCGCCGTAAGCCAGGGTACGGAGAACCGTAAGTGCGGGAACTGCAAGTCGACCACGCACCGCACCGCGGTTCGTGAGCTTATCCCAAGGCGAGGTGATTACGTTACGATTCCGATTAGTGTGCGTTGTGCAGTAGGGAGTTTCATCAAATAATACTGAACGGCAATACGGTGAAGATCCCTTTCCGATTTGATACCTGTGCTATGACCCTAATACAGCCCTTATTGACAAACTGAAAAAAGTTCACTACAGCCTCCTTGTTCTAGACAAACCTCTAGAATAATACAATCTCCTTTACTTACCAAAAAAAAATGCTGGCCTGCTAGCAAGAAATTTGACAATGTCATAAACGTCAATTTTAGAAATAACCACATACACACTTTAACATTACAATAAAATTTTAAACTATTTAGTTTTGCAAAATATGCACACAGTTGGCTTGCCGCGAACATGTCTAGGGTTCACCAATGCGTTGTTCTTTGTGTTCGGTATGATCGGGTTCGGGATCGGCGTGTGGTGTGCCATGAACACTGATTTCTTCCGCGATGTGAACTATACCATCACCAAGAGCGCGCTGGTTGATGTTATCGCTAAATTCGTCAACTTAAGGGTGTGGGTGACACCATTGACGTCAATACTCATCCCGGTAGCCGGACTCGCTATGTTGACGTCGTGCTGTGGGGTCCTAGGGGCCGGCTGCAAAGTGAAATGCGCGATAAAAGTATACATATTTTTAGCTACTATACTCTCCTTGGTCGCATTTTGGATATTCTTCATAACAGGAATCTACAATATCTACACCAAAAATGAGGACACGCGGAGATCTATGCAGGTATCCGTTCATACGTATTACGGGAAAGAAAGAGACTTCTTTACGTACGTGTTAGACTACGTAATGGTGAGGTACGAATGCTGCGGTGTGGTCAACTATAGAGATTTTTCGAAGAGTCCCTGGCAGAGTTTGCATCCCACACAAATATATCCTATCCATTGTTGCAAATTTGTTAATGCGACTAGTCTGGTGCCGGTGTCGAAGGAGTGCTCCAAGAGTCTAGATCCCGACGTACAGTCGAACAAAGAAGTGGGATGTTTCCATGAGCTGCGGAGAGCTATAATCAGGAATAAAGGAACGTTAATATTCTATGTCGTATTGATAGGTTTCTTGTATTCAATTGTGATACTGTTTGCGTATTGTATAATACGAGGAGAGCCGTTATTGGGGGCGATGGCGGGGCAATGGTCGGAATGGTTGCCTTCGAGAACTCCTCGGGTGGAGACGGTGAAGGTTGAGGCGCCGACTGCGCCCCTGGTGTGTGTGGAGCAGCAACCTCACAAGGTGGTGCGGATGGTGTCGGCTGTGAACCCCTTCCAGTCGTATACGATCACTCCGAGCGCTTACAGTCGCCCCGAGGACTTCCACCCTGACGTCTATCGGACACATAGCTTGAGAAAATAGATTTAATGTTCAATAAAACTTTTCAAATATACATTGTATTTAATTTTTTTAGTGATTAACATACAAAAGTAAATGAGATAGTAATGATTCTATTGTCTGTCCTAAATCTTAACATGGACATAGACCATGTTCACCAAAAAATGACGGTCTGATTATCTAAAAACAGCTGTTTAAACCACATTTTTGTTGGGGAATTCACATGTCCCTTAAACAGCTGTTTTAGATAATCAGACCGCTATCTTTTAGGTGAACATGGACCTAAGTCTGCCTTTAGATAATTAATCATCAATCAAACATGATCCCTGTCATAGTATAGAAGTCTGTTTATTCACATAAGAAATTCTGACTGCAGAGAGATACAAGTAAGACGGCGTTCCCACATTGTCGTGACGACAAATCGTGTAGTTTAAAGTGTCGTGGGCTTGTGTATTTAAATGAAGGTGTACACATGTAGGACGACAACTAAAAACCAACGATAAAATAATCGTCATGACGTAGTGGGAACGGGCCCTTAGGCGTGATTAATTAATGACCATGTTTATCACGCTTGTGTTCAGGTGGACATAAAAATGGGTTTTTATTACATACGTTTGTCTTTTTTTAAGGCTACTCTGCACCGCTATGTACGTACTACGGTGATTCAGAACCACGGTGGTAACCGACGCGCATACTATGTATAGTTGCTGCCAGAAAAAAATGACAAAAGCGGTCATTGACCCATCTACATTTACTGAAGTTCTTAACTGTTAAAATCAAAATTAAGTCTGTTCAAGTCTTAAATCGTCGTCTGTCGTGATCTTCCAGATTTTTTCTAATGAAAAACAATACATGGTTCATTTGTTTTAGTTCGTGCGAAGAGTGATATTGGGGAAAGGGCAATGACCGCTTTTGTCCTCTTAACTGGCAGCAACTATAGGAAAATCTATAAAAAAATCAATTAGTAAATAGAACCTTAAAACTGTGTTGTACTGTAACTGTAGGTACTGTATTGTAGGTTAATGGTGCATACACACCGCATGTTGAGGTAACATTCTCTATTAATGTATGTGCAAAACTGTGTTGTATGTTTTCAAAAGGCAACATTACCCTAGCACGGCAACAAATACTAACAATAAATAAAATTTGGAAACGTTAATTTACAAAACTGCGGTGTGGATGCACCATTACTTTCTTACTTTTATTTACTTTATACTTATTGTTTTTATTTACTTATTGTATTTTTAACATAATTATATCTATAAAATGTATATCCAAGAGCCAAAGTTGCCCGAAAATAAATAAAAGTATGTTTTATATGTATCGCAGGTGTGCCTGGGCAAGTTCCACAGCGTGTGGGTGTGCGGGTCGGGCTCGGTGTGGTGCTGCGGGCAGCAGGCCCGCGCGGGCGCCCCGCTCACCACGGCGCTCCGCCCCGCGCCGCTGCACCTGGCGGAGCCCTGCCGAGCTGTGGCCATCACACTCAACTCCACCGTGTTCTTGCTGGAGAGTGGCACAGTATGTATAACACCCTAGCACTTTTTCCAGTATTTTAAATGGAGTGGCTACCTTCTGACCATCATAACTCAGTTACTGACTGGTTCTGACGAGAAACGTTTGTCTGATACAATATAATCTATACTAATATTATCTATACTAATATTATAAAGCAGAAGAGTTTGTTTGTTTGGTTGAACGCGCTAATCTCAGGAACTTCTGGTTCAAATTGAAAAATTATTTTTGTGTTGGATAGTCCATTTATCGAAGAAGGCTTTAGGCATAACATCACGCTACGATTATTAGAAGCGGAGCAGGAATGAAAAATGTTACAAAAACGAGGACTTTTTTTCCTTTCGTTTTTCTCTCTTATGTGACGCAGACGAAATTGCGTGGGTCAGCTAGTTCCAAAAATAAACCTGTTCCAAGTCTTGAAGCAGAGAGCAGCGGTGGCCCAGTGGTGGTGGCCCCGACTTACGAACAGTAAGTCGTGGGTTCGAACCCAGACAGGCGCATTAATTTGTGTAATTTATTTCATCACCGCTGCTCTCAAAAACGGTGAAGGAAAACATCGTGAGGAAACCGGCATGTCCTAGAACCAAAAATTCGAAGACATGTGACATCTACCAATCCGCACTGGGCCCGCGTGGTAGATTATAGCCCTTTCCCTCTCATTGAGAGGAGGCCGTGTCCCAGCAGTGGGAACATTATAGGCTGATGATGATGATGATGAAGTCTTGAATCGTCGTTTATCGTGATCATCAACATTGTTTCTAATGACAAACAATGCATGGATTCATTTGTTTTGGTTCGTACGAATAGTCCGATAACGCTTAGCTATTTTGATGCCTTTTATTTATTTATTTTTTTAGGATGGGAAATTATCCATTAACTTCTCCCACTCTGGACTATCCAACACAAAAAGATTTTTTTAATTCGAGCTGGTAGTTCCTGAGATTAGAGCGTTCAACCAAACAAACTCTTCTGCTTTATAATATTATATAGTATAGATTCAAAATTAAGAACTTTAATAAATGTAGGTGACCGCTATTGCGATTTTAACTGGCACTTACTGTAGAAGAAAGTTCCAAAATACTGTTACATCGGACCTACTAGAACATTCGAGAAAGCCAGTGATTACAATGTGTGTACGTTAGAAGTTCGAGAGAATTCTATTATTATTAGTTTTAAAGTTAGGTAGGTACAAACTCGCGACCTATTTATACAAAGACATTAGAATTTCGACCGTATGCCTAGGGCATACGGTTCATATTTGCTTGTTTTGTACAAGTAGGTTAGGTAGGTTAGGTAGGTACTTGTTTTCAGTAGGTACCTATCTACCTGCTATTTTTTGTTAGTGTTTTTTTATGACCCTCTCGAATGTTCGTCGTTATTCTGGTGTGTCTGTTGGCGAGTATAAATAGAGCGCTCAGGGCCGCGACCGGCAGTCTTGTTTTAGCGACACAACGAAGCGAATCCAAGTGAACTTTAAGTGCGATATCTAAGCGAACAGTGAACAGTAGTGTATTGTTGTGTACTTGTGATTCAGTTTATAGTGTTTTGTGATTAATAAAGTTATTGTGTTGTTTAATCGGTAGTAATTAATTTATCTCATACCCAGCTCGTAACAAATTGGTGTCAGAAGTGGGATATAAATTATGCCAATCCTACCAAAGGACGACACGGACGGTATCCGTACCAGAAGTCAGCGACAGCAGGATATGGACCAAAGGCGGTTTGGGGATTCTCCGACACAGACACCGGGTGGTGTCCAGCCTACGTCACAGCCAGTCGCTGGCCCATCCGGAGTTTCTCCAGCAGCAGTGGCGCCAGACTTGTCAGCTTTAATGGCACTGCTGCAGGATCAAGCTCGCCGTCAAGAGGAGCAGGCTCGCCAGTTACAGGAGCAATTGCAACGAGACAAAGAGGAGCAGGCTCGCCGTCAAGAGGAGCAGGCTCGCCAGTTACAGGAGCAATTGCAACGAGACAAAGAGGAGCAGGCTCGCCGTCAAGAGGAGCAGGCTCGCCGTCAAGAGGAGCAAGCTCGCCGTCAAGAGGAGCAGGCTCGCCGATTGGAAGAGCAGTTGCAGCGAGACAAAGAGGAGCAGGTCCGCCGCCAAGACGAGCAGATGCTCCTCATAAAGGATCTACATGCAACTTTCGGCAAGGACATCAAGTTGATGAAAGATCAGGTCCACCAGCATGAGAATCGCATCTCGGAGGCCGAAGTTAAGATTGCTGGGGTGCAGAAGGCTTTGAGCGAACTGAAGACTGAAGGTGGAACTGTAGCTTCGGTGGTTGCTGCACCTTCTTCGCGTGGTTTTAAGGCGCCTCCGTTCGATGGCACATCTTCGTGGTCGGCTTACAAAATACAGTTTGAGGCCGTCATGAAGGCGAATGGATGGACAAAACCACAAGCCATGACCGCGCTCACCTTGGGCCTCCGAGACCAGGCTTTAACTATTCTCGAGGCACTCGGCAAGGATGTAACCTACGAGCAGCTGGTGGAGGCGTTGGAGTCCAGATACGGCGACGCGCACCTGGAGCACGTATTCCGTGCCAAGTTGAAGGTCCGTTTTCAACGAAGTACCGAGAACCTACAGCAGTGGGCTCTAGAAGTTGAAAAGCTCGTTCGGAAAGCCTACCAGTCTGCCCCTGCACTGATTGACGGAAATCTGGTACAGGCGTTCGTTGATGGAATACGTGACTTAGAAGTTAGAGCCGCCGTGAGACTTGGGCATCACGAGACATTGAAGGACGCCTTGGCCCATGCCTTAGAAGTAGAGGCAGTGAGGCAAGACCACCGAACGCACCGCGTCAGGGAGGTTGTAGCATCACCTGTACGCGACCGCCCGCAAGGGTATAGTCCTAGGTGCTACACTTGTGGAGAAAGGGGTCATCTTCGGTCCAGCTGTCCTAAGCGCAGCACCCCGAGAGAAGATCAGCAGGGAAGAGTGGCTGAAGTGACTGCCCAGCCACAGCAGGGAAACGAGTAAATGCCAGGACTGGGGGGCGGGTGCTGGCTGGTATTGAAAAAGCCCCGAGAATCTTGATCTCGCAAGCACATGACGGGAACAGCCTGACCATCAAAGGCGAAGTCAATGGAACACCATGTAAACTGACGTTGGATACTGGAGCATCTCACACGGTCGTCAATTCCAAACTAGCAAGTCGGTTTCTTGGGGACTACTTCAATAAGCACGACCGTATACATTTACTAACAGCTACCGGTCAGCACATAACCGTCCGAGGCAAGAAGGAGGTAGAGTTAAAACTGGGTGACAGATTTTACAAGCAGAATGTCATCGTGGCTGACATAGTGGACGATTGCATCTTGGGCTTGGACTTCATGCGGAAATATCGTTGTGAGATCGACGTTGATCAAGGAGTACTGAAATGTGGTTCAGAGGAAGTCTTCATGGAAGGTGCACCGTCAGGGAAAGTGTACTGCTTGAAGAAGATTGTTCTTCCTCGCAGATCAGAAACGGTTGTGCCAATTTGTTTGCCACAAAATTCTGGAAACAAAGGTCGAAGTGTTCTAATAGAAAGGGTGAACAATGACTTCCCATGGAAGATGGCACGAACTCTGGTCAAGGCCACCAACGTCTCAGCAGTACGCATACTGAATCCAAGTGACCAGGAGCAAGTGATTAAGAAGGGCACCTTGATCGGCACTTGCGAGGAAGTAGCCTGGATGCGTCAATTGCAAGATGTCCCTACCGGAAATGAAATTCGCAGTTCAAAATTTGACGTGTCAACGCTTTTGGAAAACTGCGATTTAACTAAAGGAGAAATGGACAAGGCTAAGAAGATGTTACTTCAGTACGCCAACATTTTTTCTTCGAATGATGCTGACATAGGGAGAACTGGACTTGTTCAGCACCAGATTAATACAGGTAACGAGTTACCTATCCGTCAGCGACCAAGAAGACTGCCAGTTGCACGAGAAAAAGAGGTAGAAACCATGATTGAGGGAATGGTGAAGGACGGTGTTATAGAGCCTTCATCGAGTCCATGGTGTTCTCCTGTGGTCCTGGTAAAGAAAAAGGACGGCAGTATGCGCTTCTGTGTGGACTATCGACGACTGAACGACGTCACGAAAATGGACAGCTACCCGCTGCCTAGGATCGATGACACACTGGACACGCTGACTGGTATGAAGTGGTTTACCACACTTGATCTGAAGAGTGGCTACTGGCAAGTAGAAATAGACCCCAAGGACAAGGAGAAAACTGCATTCTCAACAGGAAAAGGGCTATGGCAGTTTAAAGTTATGCCATTCGGTTTGTGCAACGCTCCTGCGACGTTTGAAAGGCTGATGGAGCAAGTACTCGCCGGATTGATTGGAGACGCATGTCTTGTCTATCTAGACGACATAATCATCGTGGGCCGTACATTTGAAGATCACCTTAAAAACCTCAACCGAGTGCTGTCGAAAATCCAAACAGCAAATCTCAAGTTAAGTCCGAAAAAGTGTTCGTTTTTCAGACAGCAAGTGAACTTCTTAGGACACATAGTTTCGGGGGAAGGTGTTCAAACAGACCCAGAAAAAGTAGTCGCCGTCAAGGATTGGCCAGTTCCGAAAGACAAGACACAGGTCAGAGCATTCCTGGGTTTGTGCTCCTACTATCGAAGATTTGTCAAGAATTTTGCCGACATTGCCAAACCTCTGCACAAACTCACTGAGGAAAAGAGGCAATTCTGTTGGGACGAGGACTGCGACGTCGCATTTCAGGAATTAAAGAAACGTCTGTGCAACACACCTATTTTGGGATATCCTGACACTGAAAATGACTTCATAGTTGACACAGATGCCAGTAATACTGGAATTGGGGGCGTGCTGTCTCAACGGAAAGGAGACCGGGAGGTTGTAATAGCTTACTTCAGCAAGTCTTTATCTAAGCCAGAAAGAAATTACTGCGTTACAAGACGGGAGCTACTCGCTGTAGTAAAGACAGTGCAGCACTTCAGTAAATATTTGCTGGGACGTAAATTCCAATTACGAACTGACCATGCTGCACTGAAGTGGCTATTACAGTTCAAGAATCCAGAGGGGCAAGTGGCGAGATGGATAGAACTACTACAAGAGTTTGATTTCGTAACTGAACATCGCAGTGGGAGAACTCACGGTAACGCAGACGCCTTGTCAAGAAGACCTTGTCCTGAAGACTGTAAGCACTGTGCCAGGCAAGAAACTAAGGAAGTAGTGCCCGTGAGGATGCTCAGAACGGATCTCAGCGATGAATGGAAGGAGACCCTACAGCAGACTCAGCAAAACGACTCGGATATCAAACCGATCTTCGAGTGGATCAAAGCTGGTGTTCCTAAACCCAAGTGGAGTGATGTGGCTGCGATGAGTTCCATCACGAAGAGTTATTGGGCGCAATGGAACAGCTTGGTGATCCAGGATGGAGTCTTGTGCCGTAAATGGGAAAACGCTAGAGGGGACAGCGGTCATCTACAAATGGTTGTTCCGAAAGCTAAGGTACCGGATGTTCTACGGCTCTACCATGATGGATGTTCTGGAGGACATATGGGGGTTAAAAGGACTCTACTAAAAATTCGAGAACGCTTCTACTGGATCCACTGTCGAGATGATGTGGAGGACTGGTGCCGTAAATGTACCAGTTGTGCGGCCGTGAAAGGACCCCGTACACGCAGCAGAGGTGCATTAAAAGTGTACAACGTTGGAGCCCCTTGGGAACGGATAGCACTAGACGTTGCGGGACCATTTCCAGTAAGTGAGAGCGGAAACAGGTACTTCCTGGTGGTCATGGATTACTTTACAAAGTGGCCGGAAGTCTTCGCCATTCCTAACCAAGAAGCAACAACTGTCGCAGATAAATTGGTTCAAGAAGTCTTCTGTCGTTTTGGAGTACCCTTAGAAATACACAGCGATCAAGGAAGAAATTTTGAATCGCAAGTATTTCAAGAGACTTGTCGGTTAATGGGTACCCATAAAACCAGAACCACCTCTTACCACCCACAATCCGATGGAATGGTGGAACGATTCAACCAAACGTTGGAGAGATATCTGGCGAAAGTTGTGGAAAGCCGGCAAAGGGATTGGGACAAGCACATACAGCCGTTTCTTCTGTCTTACCGAAGTGCAGTCCACGAAAGCACGACTGTGACACCAGCCTTCGCGAACTTTGGAAGGGAACTACGGTTACCTGCTGATTTAATCACTGGAACTCCCCCTGATGCTCCATGTAGCGTAACAGATTACGCGAATGACTTGCGTAATAAGTTGAACGATGTTTATGAGCATATCCGACAGTCCGGCCAACAGATGTCTGAGAAGATGAAGACCCGTTATGATCGGAAGGCAAACGGTAGGGGTTTCGACGAGGGTTCACTGGTGTGGTTGCATAACCCAGTGCGGAGCAAGGGGAAGTCTCCGAAGTTACAAGCAAAATGGGATGGGCCATACCGAGTCGTGACTAGGATCAACGATGTCACCTACCGAATACAGAAGGGTCCACGAGGTGCACCTAAGATTGTGCATGTAGACCGGTTGGCGCGATACTACGGGACTAATGATGCTCGGGACGAGCATGTCTAAGGAGGGGGCAGTGTTACATCGGACCTACTAGAACATTCGAGAAAGCCAGTGATTACAATGTGTGTACGTTAGAAGTTCGAGAGAATTCTATTATTATTAGTTTTAAAGTTAGGTAGGTACAAACTCGCGACCTATTTATACAAAGACATTAGAATTTCGACCGTATGCCTAGGGCATACGGTTCATATTTGCTTGTTTTGTACAAGTAGGTTAGGTAGGTTAGGTAGGTACTTGTTTTCAGTAGGTACCTATCTACCTGCTATTTTTTGTTAGTGTTTTTTTATGACCCTCTCGAATGTTCGTCGTTATTCTGGTGTGTCTGTTGGCGAGTATAAATAGAGCGCTCAGGGCCGCGACCGGCAGTCTTGTTTTAGCGACACAACGAAGCGAATCCAAGTGAACTTTAAGTGCGATATCTAAGCGAACAGTGAACAGTAGTGTATTGTTGTGTACTTGTGATTCAGTTTATAGTGTTTTGTGATTAATAAAGTTATTGTGTTGTTTAATCGGTAGTAATTAATTTATCTCATACCCAGCTCGTAACAATACTTTACTTTCAGGTCATCCAATACGCCCTAAACAGCAACGACAACGTAGCAAGCCAGTCCACCACGAAGACTCCGTCGAGCATCAAGCTCCCGTCAGTGAAGCCGCTGATCAAGTTGTCAGCTCCGCTGGGACTGTGTGCCGCGCGCTCGCACGTCGTGCTGTGGAACATGCACGCGGTCTACACGTGGGGGACCAACCATGGCCAGCTGGGCCACTCTAATGAGGATAAAGTTGTTGCTGCGCCGAAACGGGTTAGTGTACATACATAATTATGATTAATGGATGGATGAATAATATCACCCCTGTCTACCCACCGACGAGAATTTCCAAATAGTTTAAATATTAAGCTTAACTCACGCTAAACAAAGTCGAGTTTCGGCCGTATTGTATCAGTACGATACAATACAACCGACACTTGACTCGGACCCGACACGGTCTAGCGTGCGTCATCTTTCATCCGATAAAAACAAACAACAGGAGCACCTTTTTACTTGCCACTTTTTTAGAAATCATAAAATTGACACACCAAGTCATTCATTTATTCAAGTTCAAAGTATTCTTGTCAAGATTACTTTCGTGCTTTTGATTTCATTTCTTCGAAAGTGTATTGAAAAACGTCGTTTCATAAACGTGGACATTTGTTACTGCAGTTCTCGGCTCCATAACAACCTCGCCTGCGGCTCGGGTGTGAATTCCGCCTCGATTGCAATAAAAATTGCTAATTTTTCACCCTATCTACTATTTTCCACGTAATTTTACCCTTTGTTTTGTTGTCTTCAGGTAGCAATATCGATGAACAACAAAGAAGGGACAGTTATTGAGCTGGTGGACGCAGCAGACGCGGCCACAGTTATCACTACGAGTCGCGGGGACGTATACCTACTGCACAAGTACATCTGCAAGAAGATCGCTATCAAGTAAGTGCAGGGACATCCTTAAACTTATGAGTCCGAGAGCACTCGGAAAATTCTAAGCTTTAAGTTGGAAAATACTTGAAAAAATTAATTCGTAGTAGTAATAGTAGTTGTATCTCTTTCTGGCATTTGACATTTGCTTAAAAATGATAATACTACATGAAACATTTCAGCTTTCTCTTTCGCTCTGGTATTAAATATCGCTGGACATTAACACACAGCGCCACCTAGTGCCACACTAAACAAACCTTGTGTCGTGGACACTAGATAGTTGAAATACTACATATATAGTTTTTTTTGTTTGTATACTTATTATACATATTAACATCCATGACTTGGAAACGAATGTCCATGCTCATCACACAAACATTTGCTCCTACCGGGATTCGGGTCGTCAGATTCGGGTATTGCATAATGGTTTTAAATGCCAGTGACCAGTGATTTCTTCAACTTCAAGTTGTCATTCCATAACGTCAAAAAAAGTATCAATAGTTTTACCCAGCTTATTTAACCACTTTATCTTCCAGACAAATAAACCTTCGTCAAGTGTGCGTTGAGGCTAAAGTGAACGACCAGGGCGTGTACTCACGGGTGACAGTACTCCTGCTCACCAACGTGGGGCAGCTGTTCATATGGCAGGACACCACTAACAAAGTCACTAGGTAAATATAACATTACTAGCTTCTGCCCGCGACTTCGTTCGCGTGAAGTTTTGATATCGCAACGCATCGTCTGCTCAACGGAAGCTTTTTCCCGCTTGCAACATTTATTATTGCTGCTTCGCTCCTATTGGTCAGAGCGTGATGTTATATAGCTTATAGCCTTCTTGGATAAATGGACTTTCCAACGCAATAAGATTTTTTCAATTCGAGCCGGTAGTTCTTGAGATTAGCGCGTTCAACCAAACAAACAAACTCTTCTGCTTTATAATATTAGTATAGATGTGTGTAGGGAACCAAAGTAACCGACGTTGCCCGAAGAATTGCCAAAGTGGCAATGGGCGGACGCATTGCTCTCAGAGCGGATGGCCGATGAACTAACCGCCTTGTGAGTCTAGTAGTCGTAATCGCGACGTCTAAGTTCTATTCTGAGGTCTAAGGAATTTCTGCAAGGTCAAAGAAATAATACGGTAGGACGTAAGATTTGTACCCGTAAGATTGTGTATGTAAAATTCGCGCCTTGAACGTCTAATTGCGGGCACCAGCCCGATATACAATACAGATTTGTAGCTTAGCTTGATGGCAATAGGCACGCCCACATTAGGTTCATGTTACCAGCACATTATGACCAACATAAGGATGTACTTGTGACATATCGCAATGGGTCAATTCGTATAAAATAAAATGAGCTGAAGCCAGAATAACAAAAACAGTCGAAAATCATTATTTTACAAAAAAATCAAAATTGTATTACGAACTGTTACACGAACACAATATATTAAACTGAGCACTTTGTGTTTATGACACTGTTTATGTAGGTTGTAGACTTCTGAATTACATTTAGACAATTAAAATGAATAAAATAATGTGCGATACAAGCGTACTGCTTAGAGACACGGACAGAAGTGCACGAGATAGCACACATAAGAGTGAGACAACAATTCAGTAGTAAAAGTTATTAAACATCCCTATTCCAGATGCGTATTCGGGCTCGTCCACCAAACAATAATAACAAACGTAGCGCTCACGCACGACGCTCTCTACTTCACAACTAAATACGGCGAAGCGTTCATTGGCACGATCTCACGCAAGACCACGCCCACCACGCCGCAGCAGCCAATCAAGAAGGAGAAGGAGAGAGATAGCAAGCCCGCGCTTGTCAAATTTTTAGAAAAGGACGACTGTACTTCTGTCAGAATCGCGAAGATACCGAATGTTTATAGAGCGGCGTCCATTGCTGTGGATAGTGAGGGACTTAATTTTGCGTGTCTGCAGGTTAGTTGTGTTTTTGTTGTTAAATATCTACAATAATTGACAGTCGAGACCAGCGGCTTTACGGCTTGAGGTCTTAGCCCACAAAAACTACTCAGCTCCCACCAGGCAAAAAGAATATAATATGGAAGATGACAAAAAAAAATGGTCCGTTAGTTAGATTATCAACAAATATTTGACCCGTACCTTTTCTTTTGTTACATAAACCAAAATTGACGAAGATACGACGCTTTTTAAAAGCGTCGTTGCTTAATACGTCACGCCTTGGTATAAATTTTGCGAGTTCTGACGTCACGCGCCCCCACTGATTAACAAAAACAAAACCACTAAGGTCCATGTTCACCAAGAAGATGGCAGTCTGATTATCTAAAACAGCTGTTTAAAACACATTTTTGTATGGGAACACGTCACAGTGACAGCTGTTTTTAGATAATCAGACTGTTATCTTTTCGGTGAACATGGACCTAAGTCTCCATTATTTTCCAATACTCTAACTGACAGACTAAGGTCCATGTTCACCAAAAAGATGACGCTCTGACTACCTAAAAACAGCTGTTTAAAACACATTTTAGTATGGGAACATGTCACAGCGACAGCAGTTTTAGAAAATCAGACTGTTAACTTTTCGGTGAACATGGACATAAATAGATTGCATTTTGTTTTATACTGTTGTCTTACCTATTCGAATATGACTTTTATGTATTGCTCTTTAGATATACTTTACTTTGGCAACATAAATTAGCAGACAGCTCGCTATCAGCGGGCTTCCCGCCGTCAGTGCTAATGTAAAGTATATCTAAAGAGAAATACTTATAGCCCATATTTGAATTATATTCTTTTTAGCGGAGTCGTGTAACTTGGCTAAGATATAACTAGTAATGAACATAAATGTTTTCTTGACAGATTAAACCGACTTGTGGCCTGGAGTCGTTACCGCAATTGTCGCCGACCAGCATGTCCAAACACATGGAATCTCTCCGGGAATGTGCCTCCGAAGATGATCTGCTGCATGACGTGGTGTTCAAGGTAACTCGTTCTATTGCATACCGGGTGTAACAACCTCATCAGAAAGCCGTTAGCCAAGCATTCTGTACATCAAACTAAGTAACTTTACCCAAAAATTATTGCTGGAATTTTTTTTTTTTGGGGTTTCGAAATTTGTGTAAGTTTTGTGGTAGAACTCAATGTAACGCACTCAAAACATTATTCTTATGCATGGATTGAATGTACGGAGACCGTGAAGGTGTTTAAAGTAAAAATCTAACAATAAAAACTTGTATAAAAAAAAACTTACTTTGTTGGCGACGATAGGTTGTGGTGGAGCAAAATGAAATGTGTAGTGGACTGTTTAATATGAATATATTGAAGAAAAGAATTAAAATACAACGGTCGATTGGAAATTGGTAAACAAGAAATAAGACGCTAAGAAATCGCGCGGCGCGCGTGGAGGCGTGCAATGGCTGACTGGTGTGACGCTGACTCCCCGCTGTCCCCGCACCCCGAGCTCACTGCGCGGCGGTGTTGAGAGTAGCGGTCTCAACAAACTTTGACCCTCAATATCTCCGTAACTAGAAGGTTTCGACTTCGTTAGTAGGTTTTTTACACCCTTTATATGGTGGAACTAAGGGATATCGACGCACAAACGGCTACCACGTTTTTACTACATCATTCAGAACATCACATAATATTTTCATAGGAAATTAAAAAAAAAATCTGCTCTTTCATACATGTTGATCATGTCGGTGCCAATTTTGTATGACAATTTTTTTTTACCCGTATCTAAAACCCTGATTAAGGATCTGATCAGTGGACCTACTTAAATCAATAGTAGCAACAATAAACTACTTTCTTGATATTTTTGAAAGAGTTTTCTATTGACCCAATACGTCTTGACACCCGTTAGTCATCATCTGCCTCGCCTTTTCCCAAATATGTAGGGGTCAGATTCCAGTCTAACCGGCTGCAGCTGAATACCCGTAATTAACATGAAGCGACTGCCTATCTGTCCTCCACAACCCAGTTGGTACTGGCACTTACATACACTTTGGTAAGACTGGTTCAGACTACTTGTA
Source organism: Xestia c-nigrum (assembly GCA_916618015.1). Classification (NCBI taxonomy): domain Eukaryota; kingdom Metazoa; phylum Arthropoda; class Insecta; order Lepidoptera; family Noctuidae; genus Xestia; species Xestia c-nigrum. The sequence continues at coordinate 7,399,507 of OU745259.1, read as the reverse complement.
ATGATTGTCAAAGTTTAACAAATGACAAGCGGGCCTAACGGTTTAACGTGCTTTCCAATGCACGAAGGAAACTCGACATGTAATTGTTGGTCACCCATCCAAAGATCAACCAGCCTGCCTACGGCTTAACCTGAAGTTCTGGGCGACTGATACTGTATAAACCGAGAGCAGTGGTGGCCCAGTGGTGGCGGCCCCGTCTTACGAACAGTAAGTCGTGGGTCCGAACCCAGACAGGCGCATTCCTTTGTGTAATTTATTTCATCACCACTGCTCTCAAAAACGGTGTAGGAAAACTTTGTGAGGAAACCGGCATGTCCTAGAACCAAAAATTCGAAGACATGTGACATCTAACAACTCGCACTGGGCCCCCGTGGTGGATTATCATACGCAAAATATACGCTTTGACGTGGAGTTGCGGACACCAGCCCGTTGTACAATACAAAACTGTATAAATCGAGACTTAAAACCTCCTTTTCATTGTAGGTGGGCACAAAACTGTTCCCCGCTCACATTTTCATCGTCGCCTCAACCAGCGAGCTCCTCTACAAACTATACCAGGAGAACATAACCGCCCCGGGGGACAAACCTGAGATTACCCTCGACAACGTTCACCCTGAAGCGTTCAAGAGGATCATGAAGTTCATGTACACCGGCACTTGTGACGTCACGGAGTTGGGACCTTGTGGACTGCAGATTACGAAGGAAGAATTAGTGAAGAAGGTCAAGGATCGTGATGATGAGGAGGAGGAGGAGATGATTGGTGAGCGTGTGTTTGGTGAATTTGCCTTTAAATGTAACTGTTGACGTGCAGCAGTAGCAGCTAACAGTACTGCAATGTCTACCTAACAATTATGTCAAGTACAAATAACTTCCCATTGTGCAACCATTCCCTCTCATTGAGAGGAGGCTGTCCCAGCAGTGGGAACATAGTATATAGACAGATCTATGAAGTTTAAGGAAATGCAAATATTTTATTCATGAAGCATTTAAGTTTCTGCATTTAAGTTTCAAGCATTAAAATTTTAACTGCCTCCTATAATTTTACCCATATTGACATTCCCAAAGAAACATCATCGGCCTAGCCTTTTCCCAACTATGTTGGGGTCGTCTTCCAGTCTAACCGGATGCAGCTGAATACCAGTATTTTACATGGAGCGACTGCCTATCTGACCCCCACAACCCAGTTAATACTGGGTATTACGATACCACTTCGTAAGACTGGTACATTCCCAAAGAAGCACCATCATTTTTTTTATCATAAAAAATGTAAAGAGATCAGCGTTTCTAGAGAGACCAGGGACAGACAAGAGATAGCTTTTCTTGTTTTATATTAGTGGAGATAGATTTCAAAGTGTCTTATTTATTCTTTCAGAAAACCCCTCTGAAATATCAGCGTTCGAGGTGTACAACAACAAACCTCAGGACAAGTCGAAGAGGCAACGCAACCCTCGCAACACCGACACACCGCCGCGCACCCATCTCTACTGTGACCCCGTCAAGCTGCTGCAAGCCTCCGCTAAGCGGCTACAAGTCATGAGTCTACACAAACTGCTGGATAACTTCTAGTAAGTATCATCATGCAGGCATCAAATGAACAACTTTCTCCATGGGACCAACATTGTAATCGCGAAAAAATAATGACCAGCTGGTCCATATAAGAGCAAATGCTCTTTCCATTTAGTGTTTTTAACTGACTTCAAAAAGGAGGAGGATCTCAATTCGTCGGAAACTTTTTTATATCTGCTTAGCTTGATTTCGAATTTCGCCCTCTTAATGTCCTCTTGCGTCACAAAAATGTTCGTTCACCCTAAAAAAAAGTCCCAGCAATACTTTTTGCGTAAAGTTACTTAGTTTGATATACAGAATGCTTGGTTGACGGCTTCATGATGAGGTTGTTTAAAAATAATGTTTTTACAAAAAAAAACATCTACACAGTAAATCAACTATCTGGTGTCCACGACACAAGCCTCGGTGCTTAGTGCTAGATGGCGCTGTGTGTAATGTCCAGCGATCTTTATTAATGATTTAAAAACGCACGCTTAATCTGAAATCCCTCTCCCCAGCTACAAGAACGGCTCAATATGTCTGAAGGAGAGCGCTAGTGAGAAGTACGTTGTGACGTCACCGCGCTGGGAGCGCGACGCGTTCCCGTCGCTGGTGGACACGTGCGTGGTGTCGAAGGACGGCGCGCGGGTGGCGGCGCACAAGTGTGTGCTGGCCGCCAGGCTCGACTACTTCCAGGGGATGTTTATGCATTCTTGGACTGAAGTAAGTCTGTTGAAATTCTGTTTTAGAGTTGTTATTTAGATTTTTACTTTTTTTTAATCATCATCATTCTCTTGCCCTTATCCCAATTTATTTGAGGTCGGCGCAGCATGTCTTCTTCTTCCATACTCCTCTATTTTTCGTCATCTCATCAGACTCTTCTTTTCTTACCATATCCACTTTAACTTTTTTTAATGTTAGGGTTAAATTAGATTGGTTTCTGAATTAATAGCGCTTTTGAAAACTAACTTACTTGTATTGACAATATTTTTGTATTGTTCTTTACTAACTCCACTGAAAGTGATCGGCCGACCCGAATAATGTTAATGTCGAAGCCATTTACGATTCTGGTAAAGCGGCGATTTTAGACCCCCCGGCCGACCTAACTTTTTTTTTCGAAGTTGCGGTCACACTTGAAAACAACATAATTATTAATTGATAGCTGGTATTAATACAAACAAGTTTTGTATGAGACAAAATGTTGTAAAATATGTTTTCGAAATAATGAGCTATCAAAGTTAAAGTTCATTCACTGATGGCATCTTTAGCACAACTTTGATAGCTATATCTCGGGAACGTGACATTTTAAAAATTGCTGTTAGGACGGCCATTAAATTCGGTTTGAATGTAGTAGCAACCAAGCATAATCTCATACATTCCGGCAATAAATACAATAAATTCTCGAAAAAAAAAGACATCACGACTTTTTATTTATTTACTAAACTGCTGTTTTATCTGAACTTACAGAGCAAGAAACTGTCAACAGTAACACTTCCAATAAACTACGGCATCCTACTGCCAGTCATCAACTTCCTCTACACAGACTTCTGCCCTGAACTAGAAAACTGTGACAGCATCGACTTCATATGCAACCTCCTTATAGTCGCTGACCAGCTGTTCATATCGCGACTGAGAGAAATGTGCGAGATCGCACTGGCAAACCTAATCAACCTCAAGAACTGCACAGAACTCTGCCAATTCGCACATACATACAACGCAACCCAACTCAAGCAGTGCTGCATGCAATTCATCGTGCTAAACTTAAACTGTGTACTAGAAAACAGATCTTTAGATCTGCTAGAAGAAACCTTACTGGACGATATAACTCAGTATTATTGCAGGTTCAACCCAATCATGTCTTCAAGAGTAATCACTCCATTTTACAATGCTCCAGATGATGAAGTTATTGAAGAATTTGCTAAAACAAATCCGATTAACTTAGAGCTAACGGATGAGGATATCAAGAGAGACGACAGTATAATAGAAATAGTTAGTAAGAAGAAAAGAGGAAAGAGGATTGAATACACTGATAGTGAGAAGGAGAGAATGAGGTACGAATCTGTAAGCTCGGTGACGTCATTGGACCTGTCTAATGATACCTCCGGCGATGTTACTCTATCACTGAGTAAGATATCTAAAGAATCTGAGAAAGGAACGCGGGACAAACAGGAGAAGTGGACCGAAGTCCCATCCTCACAGCAGAAACAATTGAAGGTCGTCCAAGCAAGATTGAAAGCCATAACAATTGCGAAAGACATATTGAATGAGGCTCCCGCCGAATCGTTTACGAAACTGACGAAGAGTAGCTCTTCTAGTGCCATGACAATACAAGAAACATTACCTACCTCATCTAGAATGTCTGTCTCACCTAAAGATTCTCCAACTATTGAGCCTGCATGGAGTCAAATACAGGGTAACGTAGTTATAAGCCACGTGGGACCAAAATTATCTCAGAAACAAAGAAAAAAGTTGGCTTTGCAAGGAAATGAAACAGCACAGCAAAGTATTGAAGACTACTTTACTAAGGTAAATGTGGGTAGTCCACCTGAAAAGCCGAAGAATCCATGGAAGATCTGTGAGACACCGGTTGCTAGCAGCAGCCCTAAATCGAAATCCATAGAGTTTAATAAAATATTGACTGATCAGAGGAAACAGAAGGAAGATCACTCGAGAATAATGACCAAACCTCTAGTTTTGACTCAGGTATGTAAATGTCACCGTAAAATTATCAAACCGTAATATTGTGAAATGCATGCGATGGAAGTCAACTCGCGTCGTGTGCGGGAAGGGGAGGGAAGGACGGGTCCCCTTGCCCCATGGTACCACTTTCATGAAAAGATTATGTACCATTCCTGAGAAATACTGATTCATATACTCTAACCTCAAAACACTTTATATTCCCCTAAAAGGCGTAGTCGACAGAGTCAAATCTGTGTGGTTCTTTCTTCAAAAGACCATCTCAGTAACTGATCTGCATAGTCCTCATGTGAATTGAGCAAGATTGTCTGGACTTCCAAAAAGACTAAGACCTCTGAGTTTGTTTCGGCTATTTTTTTCTCAGAGTAGTCCACCGTCCGTACCACCATATAGTATTAAAAAAATGATGTGTAAAACTGTTTTTAAAAACTACTACTTGTTGGATAAACATATACATACATGTGTGTGTATGTGTGTTACATATCATGTTCTGAAGAGGAACGATTAAGGATGACTAGACTGAACTTAGTATTATTGAGAGAGTGTTATCAGAGCATAGATCTGTCCCCATTTTGTGGCAACTGACCCTGAATACACTACGATGAATATACTATGATTTACTAGTGAAATTTGGGTGTGTCTTCTGTGTAACACTTCTGGGTTCAAGCCTTGACATTATGTAATCATAATATTTCTTTCTTTACAGCTTGAAGACAAAGCTATAGAGCAACTGGAGAGATTCTACAACATCCATGAGATAGACGACGAGTTGATCACCGTCCGCCGCATCGAGCTGCAAGTTTCTTCTCCACAATGGTTACACACTGCCCCTAAGTGAAAACTGTGCTATTTTATACACTTTACTACTGTACTATGATATAAGATTTTAATTGATTACTTATTTTTACTAATATAATGAAATATGACATGATGGATTTGTTTTAATTATCAATATTGCCTGCCCATTTATCATTTTAGTCTAAAGACGTCCACTGCCGGGCATAGGTTTCCCTACAGGAGTTTTGCCATAATCGCCACAGTGATCACAGTTATTACAAAAGCACAGAGAATGCTGCTGCACATACTCTGGTAAATCACTTAGTGGCCTCTTATGACACGGAAGATATGGTATGGCCTATTACCGCCTCAGCTTAGTCTGCATCCCTAATTCTTCCCAGAATTCCTCATTTCTTCAAAATTGAGCATAATCCGGAGAAATTCCAAGCACAGTCTGTACAGTCAGGTTCCCAGCGTACCCAATTGATGCAGCCCACTGTACAAAAGACTTATGGTCTCTCAGCCTGGTTGATTAGTGCCAGTCAATATTAAACAATTACCAACTGAATAGAACACAGGCCTAAGAAGATTTACGAAGAGTGATCAGCTCATAAAAACAAAGTCTAAATGTATAACAACTATTTATTTCTATAATTATTTATAAGTACAAACTACCATAACAATTAAACTACTTTTTGGGTGGAAAAGCTTTCAATAATGAGTTTAATTGTCTATGCGTTAGTTTCTTCTCTCCTGGGACCAGGATACCTTTCTTGCCCTGTTCTCTCTGGGCACTCATTCTTTCACTGTATTCCTTGTAACATCCTTGGAATGCCGCCACTTCCTTCAAGCAGGCTGTCTGGTCAAACTCGGACTTCTTGAAACATGCAAACATAACAGCCATTTCTTGCATACAAGCAGCTTCTTTGAGCTTATCTCCTTTGCTTGAAACTGTTTTCTTCAGCTCCAATGGTAGTAACTGTTTGAATGGTACAGGCTCTCGCTGAGGCCTCCTGGCACTCTTCTGCGAAGGGCCCGCAAATAAGATATAGTTTAGCCTCATAATGAATGCTAAAACTATTCTATTTAATTCAAAATAAAACTAATTTTGCTGTTTCCTCGAAAATAAAATAAGGAAACGTTAGAGGTTATAATAAGTGCGTTCCGAAGGAAAGTTTTGGCAAAATGTATGTTGCGATTCTTGCGTAAAAGAGTGAAAGAGACAGCTATATTAGCATTTGTAAAAGTTGACAGAGCTAAAGTTGAAAACTTATGCAAAGAATCGCATTTCGCAATCGAACTTCTCTATCATTGACAGGCATGGAATGACAGAGAGTTTGACATTGACATTCTTACAATCGTTCAGAAATGTAACCTGTCATAGAACGTAAATCAAGGTGGTCGGGGAAGGAAAACAAATGGAAATAATGAGCTTAGTTTCAACAGTCAACAGTCATAATTTTGATACACTCTAAAGTCAATGAAGAAATTTTATTTTCGACTTGGGTTATCGACCATCAGTAGGCAATAATACACTATAAATGATAAAAACATCTGAGAGTCTGAGACAGAGGCAATGTCAGGAACAGAAAAACTTGTTGTGATTCTTACTCAGCACAGCAGGCCTCCAAAAACTACACAGGACCCCCTGTTTAACGCTTTGCTATTTGCAGGCCAGTGCTAGGTTGTATGTTAATGGAAATATGATTCGCGACTGGAAGACGTGTTTAATTACAGAATAATAATCATCAATACAACCCTCTAACTAAGGTCATACATAAAGGTCTAGGAATAACTTAATCAAGGTCAAAGCCATCCCTTTGGAGCATTTAGCTTAAGTTACTGTTTGAGTAAAACTCTTTTACTATGAACATTGAGCATGTACATGCCACTTAGCCTCGTGACTCTCATCGTCAGGGCTGTAGGCATGTGGAAGGTTTTGGAGGTTCACCCCCCTCTGAAATCTCAGGAAACCAACCTACCCATCCCAGATAATCTGAGGCGTACCTAATGCAAAAAATTTCGAGGAGCTGATGATGCACTCCCTGGAAATAATCCTGCCAGTGCCTGGCCGGGGTACCTAAACGATGGTTTCTTAGGACGTAATATGAGGGTACTATTACGATTAGTAAGATAATTTCTTTGTCTTGTCATTAATTTTAGGATTATCATTAGGTACCAACCTATCTTATGAAACGTGTGCGCGTACGTCACGCCAATATCTAAAACGTGAAATGTATAGTTTTACTACATTCGTCTAAGCCATATCATAAAAAGCTACTACAGTTGAACAAGATAACTGAATCATAATTATGGTATCTTAAATACTGGTATAAAATATATCTGATCTGGTAATAATATAGACGTTGTAAATTAAAAAGAATTTGTACTGATAACTTAATGTTTTGCAATGTTTTGTTATTGAATTCAACTGACAGAGTTCTTGTTGAATTAAGAGATGCACTTATTGCACAAATACCTGCAGCTGGTGAGGATGACAGCACGAGCGATCCCAGCCATTGCCTGGCTGAACTGAAATACTATAAGAGTATGAAATTCATGTGTCTCTTATCTCACTTATTTTGCTGTGCCCGACAACCCCCATGTGATCTAATTATAAGTTTTACCACGTAAGAATACGAGTACATGTAGAATGCAATAAAGTAAGAATTAAGATACTACATTCTTATAACTTATAGATAGGTACTATATATCTATGAGCGCTTTATGGATATATACTATATCCTTAGAGCGCTTATTACACTACACGATTAATTATCGGGCCCTGCCTGCAGGGAAAGGGAAGTGTAATAAGAAATCGGGTGATCGAGTGGTCCCGACCTACTTCCCTGCCGCACTGCCGATCGTGCCTTGCAAATCGGGACCTGCAAATCGTGTAATGTAGGTAATAAGCGCTTAAGACAGAGTTTGGTCTATTTAACATCAAAGAAAAGAAAATTCATGAATGCACCTCAAGAACTCTTTGGAAGAATAGGTTTGAAAACTGCTTTCGTTGTAATAAAAGGTGTTTTAGTTTAGCTGAATTGAGATTTTTGATAAAGAAGCAAAAGTCGCTCATTCCATTACCTAAGTAATTTTATTAAGAAAATAATGCAAGTACAATAAATAATTATACAGAGCTGTAAAGTTTAAGGTCACTGCGGCATAAAATCAAATTGATAAACTGCAATTTCCGTTTTAATACATAACATCAAAGATAATAGGTAATCGACAATATAAAAAGGCAACAAAAGTGCAGGAATGGCATATTTGTATCACAAATACAGAAGGAAAAAGTAAGTACCTACTATCAGCATATCCATGATTATGTTTAAAATAAAGAAACAAATATTTCATACTTCTCTAATTTATTTGTGAAACATCAGTACACAATTCCGCAATGTAAGCTTTGTATCTACGATAATCATCTATGTTTACTTCTAGATCTATCAAGATGAAATTCTTCGCAGCCATCGTTCTTATCGCCACTGTGGCCACGGCCGAGCCCATCAGCCACCCCAATGCCGGTGCCATCATCGGACACCTCCTCGAAGCTATCGCTGCCCTGAGACCTGAATCCGTCGCCGTCGGACCTGCTATCGTCGACACTGAGCCCATCGCCGTTGGACCGGCTATCGTCGAGTCTGAGAACGAGCCTATATCTGTTGGCCCCGCTATCGTTGACTTCCCCCTCCCCGATGGTGGTGCCGTCTCTGAGTCTGGTATCGCTCCCTCTCCTGTGGCTATCGTCGAAGGACCCGCCGACGTCTCCGTCAGTTCTCCCCTTGTCCAGATTATCGTGAACATCAACCAGGCTGAGTCCAGCCCCATCGGTGTATCCCCCGTCGACATCGTCGCCCCTGAGATCAAGCCTGAGCCCGTCCAGGTTGTTGAGACCGCTCCTGAGCCCGTCCAGGTTGTTGAGATCGCTCCTGAGCCCGTACAAGTGGTTGAGGTTGCTCCCCTTCCTATTGCCGTGCACCCTATCGGTGTGGTCGCCCCCGAAGCCGTCGAGCCTGTCCAGATTGGCGTCCCCATCATCCCTGAAGCCGCCGTCATCCTCCCCGAAGAACTGAACTAAAAATATAAGAAGTATTCTCCTAATTTATTGATCAAATATTTTTACTATAAATACTCACGATACCTGCAATAAACAGTCATCAGTTATTATAAAGCAAAATGTTTTTCATTTTCCTATAATTACCTACTACGCGACTAAGTGTTGGATTTAGTCACAAAAAAAATGATAGGTTATTTGAAACATCTAAAAGTACATATTAGAGGCACATTAGGCACCAGCTTATAAATGGGCTCACGGAGCATTTGTGTAACAATTGAAGATTCGATGTTGTACAGAAACAAGTGAATATGAACTGTGGCATTATAGGCGAACGAATCTGTCTATAATATAGAAAGAAATTCAGATGATGTTTCAATTATCCTATCATTGTTTGTAAATAAATTCAATACACAATCGCGTAGTACCCAATTATAATAGATTGTCTTCTGAGGAGGAATGGTGGACGGTCAAAGGTTAACCCTTATTTTTGATGACGATTATCATTTTTCTAATCTCTCCTCCAACCGGTTTTTAACTATTAGTCTTACTTACCGGATGCATAACAAGGGGAGGTCCTCCCGCAGTGTGTGATTCCGAGCAGATATGACGATGATGAACCAGATGCAGCTGATTACGACTATTTTACATGCTATCTGACCTACACTACGTCATAATAATCCACAGACCGACTTCACCCACTGCTGGGTACAGGACTCTCTTAGTTTGTGCCGAACTCCAAGTTCTTGTGCCAGTCTAATTCAGGATATTCCCGCGATGGTAACAAGATCGTCTGCCCGTATATTTATTCTGTCTCCAATAAAAAGGGTGTAAAAAGACTTTTCACTTCTCATGCTCTAAAAGTACGCCATTATAGCCCTACGAAGCGGGATTAAAGTGACCGTTTATTCCCTAGGGAGTAAAAAGTAATTTAAAAATGGAACGATCTTTTACTCACTAACGAGGTTTTATCTTAATTTCGGATCGGCTTGGAAATGGAAATAGATATTGAAAAAAAAAACAAATGAACTCTTCAACGCGGGAATAGTTGTTTGTGTGTATCGTTGATTTTGAAAAAGTATGTGGAATGCCTCTGTTGCTAGCCGCTGCAGTAATCAATCAATCAATCAATCAATAATTTTTATTATCAGGCATCTTAAGGCCCATAGATAAAATACACAAAATAAACAACATAAAAATAAACTAACACATATGAAATCTAACTTATAAGCTATGAACTATCTCACACGAAGTGGCGGCGTCGTGTTACGCTGTGCGGTGTCATGTAGCCTGCCGCGAAAACGTCGGTAGACAACACCCTTCGGCCAAAACTCTTCCTTGAAAAACATGTCAAGATATTGTGTCGGAACTCGCACCACAAACGACTTGAAGTTGGTGTTGTGACGCGGCTCTAATCTCTCGACCCTCAAGGTCCAGCTAGTCTTCACCTTTATGTACTCAACGATCTCCTCAACCTTTGTGGAGTGATTCAGTCGGGACACATACAGCAACGTCGTAGGTGTCGCTGGACGCAACAGCATATTTGGTCCTGACAGTCCAGTACCGCATTGATTGCGACAAGTAGGCTTCTTCCTCTTCTTCTGAACTAAGGTGAAGCCGTCCTTATCACAGTCCTGCTTTGCTGGACAGCGCTGTACCGGATCCCTCGCAAGGAACATCGCCTCGCAGAACCGTCGCTGTGAAAACACAGCGACGGTTCTGCTTTCCCCCTTTCAGCTGCTTAGGTTGAATTACAGCTGATTTATTAGAGGCAGCAATTGCGGCGTAAGCTGGTTTGGGGGACAACGTAGCTACGCGTGTCGTATTCTCTGCCGGAGCAGAGGGGCGGGGGGCAGCGGGGCACGGTGCATCGCCCTCGCTGTTAACAGGTGACGACGAATCCAATTTCGCCGATGCAAAACTGCTGTCCGAAGCATTTTCTGCACCACGACGCGTGTTTATGTTGGCATCGTCATTTGTCCTACTCTCCGAAACCGCACTGCGTAGCAACACTATCTCGGCACGTAGTTCATGGATGGTATTCTCAGACTTCTCCAACTTACACTGCACCTCGGCCAGGCTTGACTTCATCGATGTAATGTCCTTTAACAGCCTGGTGACGTCTACGTGATCGAAAGTGACGGGCGGTAACTTATGTAGCTCCTTCGCCACGAAAGTTGGCACGTCGTCAGGGTCGGTCACCTTTAGGAAGGCGATGATGTCTTGGACGCTTTTCTCAGTACCATCTCTCCTCCGAGATGGCATTTGATCAAGCTTCCCAGTCGACTGGAAGAGTAGCTTCTTGCCCGCGCTGACGTCGTCTTCTTTGAAGCTCGACTTGCAGATCTGCATGATGCTCACCTCGTCCATAGTATCGATAGCATTCTGTATGATAAATGTAGGTACTATATAATTATCTGTGGAGTGTGGATCATCTTCATTGCGTGAATGTTGAGAGTTTGTGTTGTGTTTTAAATTGTTAATCTGTGACTGACCTGATAGAAGAAAATCTGACTGCTCAGTTCAGAATTTTAGTCGAGTGTAAATTTGTTCGGTTTTAAATGACTATTTTTCTCGCACTCGAAGTGAAAAGTACAGTTTGCACCTCGAGACTAAACGCCAATTTAATATACCCTCGCTTTCATTGCCTATCGCAAGCTCAGAAGTCAAACCACCTCGGGTATATAATGGCTTCGTTTAGTCCCTCGTTATAAAATATACTATAACGTAGACGAAAGGCGCTTGTTCTCCCCGTCTTAGCGATATTTTTTTTTTGTTATAGAAGAAGAAGAAGAAGTTACACTTCCACAACTATTTAATCCATCCACCAGCACAATGTTTTGAGTGCGGTAGGTACATAGTTTTACCGTAAAATGTCATATTTGTCACACCAAAAAAAGTCGTTTGGCAGCATTTTTTGTTTGTGCATTACTTTATTTTGTATGAAGTATAGAATACTTGGTTGACGGCTTCGTGATGAGCCTGTTTACAATCTGCATAGTCACTGGTAAACATTGTGTTCCCCAATAATCCATTGGCCAGACTGACAGACCAGGTTGGATGGACTGTTTTTTAATAGATACATTAATGGCCGTTTAATGTTTATAAATTCAAATATGTAATGGATGGTCACTCACTGATGAATTAACTACTTACTTACCTATTAGTCCTATTCAAGTAAAACATTAAGAAAAGAAGAATTATTTGCAGTAGGTACCTATGTTTTTTTTTATTTTTTATATCGCTGGACATTAACACACAATAATTCAAGAATTTATAAAAAAAAATGCAAGCTACAATTGGAACTTGTCAAATCTACATGAACCTAGTGAAATAAATACTCGCGCATAATAATTATTGTGATGCGAAAAGAATAATACAATGGTGATAATTGGCCGGACGGACCATCGGCATATGGCGGACCATAGGCGAATTATGCTTAAACATAAACAATTTATCGGCATTTAACTATAAGCTTACTAACGTTATGTAATAATATAACGTTATCCGCTGGGACTGCGGGACTGTTCGAAAGAGATACCGTGGCCCAGGAAAGGGGGGTGAGGGAGGGCGATGAAGGTACATGGATGGGTTTTAGTCATTTAAAGTCTGACAAATCCCTTCCGCTCCAGAGCGAGAGTATTCATTTGATGATGTCCCATCCAAAAAAAGTTGGTACCTAACGTTATTGTGAAACTTAAAAACATGTACCTATCTCAATAACATCCAGAGATTCCTCAAGGCAATATTACAAGCCGGGCTATCCTTTCCTTCATTCAGGGCGGCTTCTGAAAAATGTCCTATTGATAAAACCCAATATCTGTTTACTAATATGTATAACCTTATGTAAATGAGCGCCTATCTCCTTGTAAATCTATATGAAATCAATAAGGAACACGATACATATATAATATACAATCCCAATAAAAGTAGTTGCCTAATCTGATCTGGTTGTAAAATTTACAAATAATTTCAATCACAATCTCGTCTACAGTTAGATAATTTTCTAATTCATTTAGATAAACAATAATATAAAAAGTTAACGAAAACCAGAAAATATCACAGTCTTTTTCAAAGCAGACAAAAGTAAGTACGAATATAGGATACAATTACAGAAATAGTTACTTGTATACCTAATTTTATAATACTACTACTGAGCATTTTTGAATATTAAGCTAGACGACGGCTTTACTCGTAGTCAAACCCCTCGTTATATGCAATCGTACATTTTTAACTTTTGTAAATCTTTTTTGTCTGTCAATCAGTCAAAAACTTCTATAATTGACTTTGCTAACATTAACTCTTTTTACAGATAAATCATAATGAAATACTTCATTGCCATCGCCCTCCTCGCCGCCGTGGCTTCAGCCGCCGTCAGGCCCACCCCTGTGAGCGCTGAGGCCGCCGAGATCCAGGAGATCATCGCCGCCATCCATAGCCCAAGCACCGACCCCGCTACCGCCGCCGCACTCGAACAGATGCTGTTCGACATCTTAGGCGTCAAGCCCGAGCCCGTTGCCGTCGGACCCGCTATCGTCGAGTCTGAACACGAAGGCATCTCTGTTGGCCCCGCTATCATTCCCTTCCCCCTTCCCGATGGTGGTGCTGTCGCTGAGGAGCCCGCAGTCATCCCCAGCCCCGCTATTGTTGCCCCCGCCCCCGTCGCCGCTGACAGCACCCCCCTTGTTCAGATCATCCTGAACATCAACCAGGCCGCCGCTGAGTCTAGCCCCGTCTCCGTCGGACCCGCACTCGCCCCCGCCGAGATCAAGCCTGAGCCAGTCCACATTGTGGAGTCTGCTCCTGAGCCCGTACAGGTTGTTGAGGCCGCTCCTGAGCCCGTGCAGGTTGTTGAGGCCGCCCCTGAGCCCGTCCAGGTTGTGGAGGTCGCCCCCGTGCCCGTCGAGCCCGTCCAGATCGGTGTCCCCGTCATCCCCGAGGCCGCTGTCGTCCTCCCCGAGGAACTCAACTAAATAAATGAACAACACATCTCCGGAATAAAACTAATGAAATATTATATAAATGAATGAAGACACGCTAATGACCTAAACACCCGTAACTATGTTTCTTTTTTTACAAATAATGCAATAGCAATAAACTATTCAATCCCAATGTATTATTTTCATGAGGCTCTGACCCCGATTCGATAAAGCAAATGGAGACGAATTTTATTCACACAATTTCTTAGAAGAAGAATATTTACAATTATTTTTATATTGACGGCTCAAATGGCGTAGTGGTAGTGACGCTCCCTTACGTTCTTAGGGCTCTGGGTTCGAATCCCGGTAGGAGCAAATGTTTGTGTGATGAGGATGGACATTTGTTTCCGAGTCATGGATGTTTTATCTTCTATCTTCTTCTATATCTATATCTATCTATCTATACTTATAATAAATCTGTAGAGAGGTCAATTCTGTACATGAAATATATTTACAAAATAACTATCGGGGGGTGATTAGTGATCGATACTGATGCCAAAAATGCAATCAGTAAAATTTTTGTCTGTCTGTCTGTCTTTCTGTCTGTCTGTCTGTCTGTCTGTCTGTATGTTATTTATAGAAAAAAAAAACTACTCGACGGATTTTAACGAAACTTGGTACAATTATTCTACATACTCCTGAGCAGGTAATAGTATACTTTTCATCACGCTACCATTAATAGGAGCAGAGCAGTGAAAGGAAATGTTGGGAAAACGGGAGAAGTTACTTGGTTTTTTTAGCTTCCGTCGCGTGTGCGAAAACTAATGAACGGATTTGGATGAAATTTTGCACACAGGTAGTTTATAACCTGGATTAAAACATAGGATACTATAGATATTGTCCCATGGGACAGTAATCAAACTTCACGCGGGTGAAGCCGCTGGCAGAAGCTAGTGTACAATAAGTATGTATTTACAAACAAAAAAAGTAAATATGTAGTATATCAACTATCTAGTGTCCACGACACAAGCATTGCTTAGTGTGGCACTAGGTGGCGCTGTGTGTTAATGTCCAGCGATATTATTATTATTATTATTTGTCATAGTGATCTTTGAAAGTATTTCTGGTACTACCTATTACTTACACTTTACAACAACTTATACTTTATACATTATGTAGATTAGAGCTAGTGCGAGACAGAATAATGTACATAAATTTTGCAAAGTTCCAATCTTGTCTGGTTTCCTTACGAATAATATATTGACGAAAACTTATGCCGCTGTAAACATAAATGCTAGTTATCAATGAGGTCTCGGATGCTCTCGAAACATGAAGTATCACGAAAAATGCAAATTGAAAACACATCAAAAGATGACGACATTACAGACTAATCTATTCTATTTTAGCTGATGTCAACCAGGCCCCCGTATTCATAACGCTTCGATTCGCTTCCGATTCGGGAAATCGTATGTCTATTTCGGTCGTTTTCGTAATGCCAGAAGAAGACAGATAATATACGAGTTGTCGAATCGGAAACGAGTTGAACGTTTGTGAATACGGGGTCAGGTTAGGCAAGGCTGTACGCCACTGTGTTTAGTTCATCAATGCTCACATTCTAAATTGACAAAATACCCATATTCTGCTGGTTGTTTTGACATCTCATGGCACGAGATCTACGCAAGCATACTTTACGCTATAAAATAAAACCACAATGCACAGTGAACAATGATAATCTAATCTTTATTAATTTTCCTTTCTGCCTCCTCCCGCTTGTCCTTCCTGAAGAGAAGCAGTTCCTCCGCACTTTCTCTCTCGAGCCGAGCCTTCAATTAGGCTTCCGCCACTTGGAGACAGTGCAGTTCTTCCTCTCGTTCTTCACTTCTCTTACTGTTCACCTGCAGCAAATCCTCTGTGTCCACGTCATCATTTTCACCTTCAAAAATCAATAAGTTTAGAATGACAAGTGGAATGTGCTTTTAAAGGTAGAGGAAGATCAAAGGAACGATGGATGGAGTGCGTAAAAGTCGGTATGGCTATAGAAAAGGAAACTCCTGAGATGAGGACTAAAAAGAAGTTGAATAACACGTTGCGCCGACTTCCGCCGGACCAATAAATTTTTTTTTAACACACTTGCTCATAAAGTGGCTCTAACTAATTTCACCGCAATTAGGCACATAATGACACCTGTAATCAAACTGTGACTTTTTCATTGCTATTCGAAGTATATTATGTACCATGCTATTAATCACAAGTCGAAGTCACAAGTGAGTTATAAACGTAGTGATTATATGGCGAAGTAT
Source organism: Xestia c-nigrum (assembly GCA_916618015.1). NCBI lineage: Eukaryota > Metazoa > Arthropoda > Insecta > Lepidoptera > Noctuidae > Xestia > Xestia c-nigrum. The sequence goes on along the minus strand of OU745259.1, from coordinate 7,383,212 downwards.
ATTATTGTACCTTGCTCTGTGGTGAGTTATTATAGGGTTTTTTTTTAATTTATTGGTTGTTCTTAAAAAAAATTCGATACAATAAAGATCGTGTTCAATAGTACAAATAAATTAATGTATATTGCTTGCTCATTTTATGCAACTTCGTATCTACATAGATAATTTCAACTTATAAGTTTTTAATAAATAAAACTTTCACTCAAATGTACCTAACTTTTGTTTTCTCTGTATTAAAAATAAAACTTTGAATTCCCCATTTCGTACGTGGCTGAAACGCTATCAGCGAAAAGCCAAAAAAAAGAAACCTCATTCTTGTAATCTATGGCCGATCACCATTGTTAAATGCGCGCGCATAGGAAAACTGATTAATTATTCCCGCCATTGCGAAATAAATTCACAACTCGTTTTCACTGTTGAAATTATAGTTATTTTTTATTTTTAGTATTATTTTATTCTCAAGTGTGTTGAAAAACGTCGTATGATACACGTGTGTGTTGATGATCACCGCCGAGGCGCCATTGAGACCTTGGGTTGCATTGGCATTGGTCTTAAGAACCAACATTACACACTTGTACCATAATGTACTATTATGGGCAGCAGAATGATTATAGTTCGAAATCAGCGCTCAATTATGATATAATTATTAAAATTGAATTAATTAAATTAATTTGCAACGTCAGGTTCAGCGGCCATTGTTGTAAAATACAACATCCAACGTCCTTACTACATTTAAAATTTTTGCGATGAATTTACAAGCTAATAGCTGGATTATTTCAACCATATTTCAACAATCACTGAAATAATAACTATCTGCCTAGCCTTTTCGCAACTAGACAGGGTGTAAACCACCTCATCACAAAGCCGTTAACCAAGCATTATGTACATGAAACTAAGTAACTTTACGCAAAAATTATTGCTGGGAAACAACTTTTTTTTTTGAGGTTATAAATCATGTTTTGTGGTAGAACTCAATGTAACGCTCTTAAAACATTGTGCTGATGGATTGCATAGTACGGGGGTCGTGGAGGTGTTAAAAGATCAAAATCTTACAAAAAAAACTTGTATTTAAAAAAATCTTGTCAAAAAGTTGTACCTATGACCCATATCTCCGTAACTAGAAGGTTCCCAGGTATGGTGTAGAACAAGAAAAATGATCCCAATGATGGGGAGATCAAGTGCCTTTCGGCTTTGGGAAGAGGTGTTTTACACCCTTTATGTAGAGAGGAGCTTGTGGCAAAATAATAACAGCCGCTCGGGTCGATCTTTAGGGTAATCTGTGCTAGCCTAGGTTGGTGGATGGGTGCCCACCCTTACATACCGAGTTTCCTCCGTGCCTCGGAAAGCACGTTAAGCTGTTGGTCCCGGCTGTCATTTCAAGTCCATCTTTGACAGTCGTTACATTTACCTAGTCAGTGGCCCAAAAACCTATGCGTAGCAGTGCGTCCACCTGAAACTGTGCGAGTAACGCTTCTCTATCACACAATTAGGTACCAGCTCTATTTTTTTAAACTTCAAAGTCTGGCTACCGTTATCTATGTACAGATTTTTACGAGCAACCATAAACTACCGTACTCTACTCGCAATAAAATTAGCTACGTTTTCATAAATAATTACTTATTCATTATTGATACATACGTAAAGAAAGATTAAACCAATAGAAACTTCGCTTTAATTAACTATTTCACAAGCCATAGAAATAACATGTATGTTAATAGATTGACAACAATAATCCAAGATGACAACTGACTTTACAAAGCATTCCAACACTGTCCAACACTATGAAATACTATCAGCCAATTAGTAAGGAGATTATATATCATTCACCCCCTCTATGTTTTCTTGATCGAGGAGGTAATCATTAAGACGAATTGGGAGTCTCCTTAACCTTGCTGATCTACGAACGGCCTGAGGTAGTTCGGCATCGTTGTTATTGGCTTCAGGAGTTCTACAAATTTCTTCTTCATCATTTTCATCATCGTTTGAATCATTTCTGTTTTCCGTATTTCGACAACTTATCTCAGCTTCATCCACCAACGTAACATGAAGCGGTGCCAAATGCCTGTTAGACACCGTCGATTCCTGGCCATTGCTGCGTCTCACGTACGAGTAACTTGGGTTACTATGCAGGAGCTCAACTTCCTCCACATAGGGATCGGTCTTAGAACCTCGTACATATTTTTTTAACAATACTGGGCCTGGAACGAGCCACGATGGAAGAGATTCTCCAACAGGTGTTCTTCGAGGAAAGTTAAATAGTCTCTCGTGTGGAGTGGCATTTATCGATGTGCACAAAAGTGAGCGCACGCAGTGTAGTGACGGTTTTAAAGCTAACTCACAGTTTTCAATGGGTAGTTTTGTTGAACGTAAGTAAAGTTGTATTGTTCTCCAGAGCGTTCCATTCAATATTTCTATCTGGCCGTTTCCTTGCGGATTATACGGCGTTGTGCGAGAAGACGCGATGTTACAATTTCGTAAGAAGGTTTGCAGATCGTCTGACATGAAGGAAGCACCTCGGTCACTGTGTATATATAGGGGTTGACCAAATTCAAAGAAAATATTTCTGAGACAGTTTATGACAGTCGCAGAGGTCATGTCCGCGCAAGGATAGGCAAACGGATACCGTGAAAATTTATCTATTATCGTGAGTATATACTTGTTCTTAGTATTTGATGGCAAAGAACCCTTAAAATCAATATTCAGTCGCTCGAAAGCTGATATAGCTTTAATAAGTGTTCCCTTAGATTTTGCGAAACGTGGCTTAATTTCTGCGCATATTGGACATGAGGCAGTCATTTGCTCAATATCATGGATAGAGTAGGGCATATTTTTCTGCCTGATCCAGTGGTACTGTATTCTATTTATTCCTGGATGAGAAAGGGCATCATGTAATTCATATAACTTGTTGTTACTCATGGATGCGCAAACTCTCGAGAGGGCGTCAGCTACAACATTTTCGTTACCTGGTCTATAAATTATGTCATACTTGTAGCATGATAGTTCTAGCCTCCATCTTTCAAATTTGTCGTTTTTTATTTTGCTTGTATGCCTTTGGCTAAAGATGTGGCCCACAGATTTCTGATCTGTTATAAGAATAAAATGTCTATTCAGTAGATAATGCCACCATTTCCTGAGACTTTCAACGATAACACAAGCTTCCTTTTCTACAGAAGCATGCTTGCGTTCACTATCTGATAGCGTTCTTGAAAAGAATGCAACGGGGCGACCTTTTTGGGAAAGCGTTGCGGCTAAAGCAAACTCGGAAGCATATGTTTCAACTGTTAATATTTCCATTTCATCAATAGCAACCAAAGCTGCCTTCTGTATGTCTGCTTTTAGTTGCTGAAAGCAGTTCTGCGCAGTCTCATTAAGAGGAAAGTGGGTAATATTAATTAACAGTTGGATCTTCTCGGAAAATTTGTTGACCCATTTGGCGTAGTGGGCAAATAGCCCTTGTGCTCTCTTGAGTTCAGCGGCATTAGATGGTAGCGGCAAATTTATTAGAGGAACAAGTCGATCTCTATCAGGCTCAATCGTATTATTTGTAACTAGCTTCTGCCAGCGGCTTCGCCCGCGTGAAGTTTGAAATTATCCCACGGGATCTTATTACCGGGATAAAAAGTATCCTATGTGTTAATCCAGGTAATAAACTATCTGTGTGCTAAATTTGATCCAAATCCGTTCAGTAGTTTTTGCGTGAAAGAGTAACAAACATCCATACATCCATACTTACAAACTTTCGCATTTATAATATTAGTAGGATCGTGTAACCCAAAAGGCTTATCGTACTTTTACTAAAGTTACATTTTTGCTCATTTAACGTTAGTCTGTATTTCTTCACTGCAGCCATAAATTCTTGCAAATTCATATCGTGTTCCTCCTTGTTTTTGCCACAAACAGTAACGTCGTCAAGATACGCAAAGATTCCTTGTAGTTTTTCCTTATCGATAATATATTCAAGAGTTCGTTGAAAGGCAGCTACTCCATTTGTGACACCAAATGGTATTCTCGTGAATTGATAAAGTTTTCTACAAGCTTCGAACGCAGTAAATTTTCTTTCTCCTCCTAATATCGGTACTTGATGATATGCGCTTTTCAAATCGATCTGGCTAAAGTAATTAAATTTAGCTACCTTTGAAACAATCAATTCTATGTTAGGAAGTGGGTATGCATCCAGGTATGTAAACCTATTGATAGTTCTGGAGTAATCGACGACCATACGCTTTCGATGTCCTCCACCACCAGTAACCAGAACCTGAGCGCGCCATGGAGATATACTTGGTTCTATTATACCATCTTTTAACAGTTTTGCTATTTCTGTCTTAATAAATTCTTCATCTTCTTTGTTATGGCGTCTAGATTTAATAGCGACAGGAGCTAAGTCTTCAGACAAGTGTGTAAAAATGGTGGCTGGTGGTACAGAAGCTTCCATTACACAGATTTGGAAAGCCTCTCTAGTACCTCCAAATTGGAATTCAAGTCTAGAATGATCTTTCAAAATATCATGCCCAATAATGACATCTGCGCATAAGTTGTTCACTGTTAAAAGAGGACGGCTTACATATTTATGTTTGCTAATAATAAGAGTAGCAAAACATATTCCATCGACATGTGATGTGTGGCTAAGTGATGCCAGATTAATGGTCTGTTTATATGGCCTTTGTTTCAATTTCATCATATGAGCTAAATTTTTGTCGATGAAACTCACAGAACTTCCTGTATCTACGAGAGCGTCTACGAGGATATCATTCACGGTGATGGCAATTGTTGCTTGTTTTAAAGTAGACGGCGATGCAGCGGAAAATACGGTGCTGATGGACTCTGGTTGTGATACAGTAGGGTTTATAGGAGTGGAAATGGCGTTGCTAGTAGTGGTGGTGCTCCGTGACCGACAAACTGACGCAAAGTGTCCCTTTCTGGAACATAACTGACAAGAAACATGGAAAGCGGGACACTTAAACCTCTGATGAAGATTCCCACCGCAATAGAAACAGCGCTTTGATGATTGATGTCTTGTCAGAGGAACTGATACTGCAGCGCTAGAACTTGGTATAACTTGCGGTTGTGAAGTTTCTTGTAAAGCAGGCGCCGACAGAGCGTTTAGTGTAGTAGGGATACTAATGCTCATTGTGACGGTATCTTTCTCAGCTGTTTCAATGGTCACGGCCTGCTTGATAACTTCATCTAAGGGTATAGAGGTATTTTCCAATAAACGTTCTCTTATTTTCGGTGATAGAATACCTGCTATAAAGGCGCAACGTATCGCTTGATTCCTATGTTCTAGTGCTGAGACTGATTGGAAGTTGCAGTCTTGTGCCAGTAGCTTTAAAGAACGGCAGTACTCCGAAATTGTTTCATCACTCTTCTGTTTTCGTGTAGCAAGAATGTGACGGGCTAATATCTCATTTTGGGGCGTAATGTAGGCTTTATTTAAAATAGATACGGCATCATCGTAAGACTCGCAGTCTCGTATATGAGTGAAGATATTAGCGGTGAGGTGGTTTGCTAGTAGTTTAAGCTTTATTGCATTGGTTGTTCCGTGCGGAATTTCTTCTGTCAGAAAATTAGTAAAGGTATGAAACCAGTGTCGCCATTTTTCTCCAGCTCCGGAAGCATTAGTCTCGACGTCAAATTTTTCCGGGCGAAGGTATCTGGCTAGATAGCTTTTGTTTCCTAGTTCTTCTTCACCTTCCGCATTTTTCTTCGTCATTTTAAATAAATAGTTAATTAAATTGATACATACGTAAAGAAAGATTAAACCAATAGAAACTTGACTTTAATTAACTATTTCACAAGCCATAGAAATAACATGTATGTAAATAGATTGACAACAATAATCCAAGATGACAACTGACTTTACAAAGCATTCCAACACTATAAAATACTATCAGCCAATTAGTAAGGAGATTATATATAAATTATTAACTAGCTGACCCACGCAACTTCGTCTGCGTCACATGAGAGAAAAACGAAAGGAAAAAAGAATCCCCGTTTTGCAACATTTTTCATTCCTGCTCCTCTCCTAAAGGTCGTAGCGTGATGTTATATAGCTTAAAGCCTTCCTTGATAAATGAACTATCCAACACAAAAATATTTTTTCAACTCGAGTCGGTGGTTCCTGAGATTACCGCGTTCAACCAAACAAACAAACAAACTCTTCTGCTTTATAATATTATAAGTATATATATAGATTTAAACAGATGAGCGTAATTACTAACATTAATTTACCTGTGGCTACGGTAATGGAACAGAAAAAGGTAACTTATATGGTATTACTTAGTAAAACTATATCATAAGAAAATGAATTTGATACCTACTCTGACCTACACTGAGCGTGGCCCGACACGCTCTTGGCCGGTTTTTTTAGTACGTCATAGTGTCGTAGCCTGCGCAATTCAAATTTTGTTACGTTTTTTTTGCAATTTGGATGACTATTTCCTGAAAAAGTCATTCAATCAAGTTACATGAACAGGGTTTTATTGATGATTTTAATGATCATAATTATGTACAGCCGCGAATCATATTCTAATCAACATACATCCTAACACTAACCTGCAAATTGCAAAAATCATAAGAAAATTTGGTTTTCTCGGGCTACCGTGGAGCTTTCACATGAGACTAAGGCCTCCAGCCAGGGCCAAAAAACGTATGGACTAACCCGAGTGCTACGGTAGAGGTGTACAGGTACAAAGCCTTTACCTCGCCCCTCGGGGATAACATGCGTGATTTTATCTATACTAATAGGTATTATAAAGCAGAAGAGTTTGTTTGTTTTTTTGTTTGAACGCGCTAATCTCAGGAACGACTGGTTTAAATTGAATAATTCTTTTTGTGTTGGATAGTCCATTTATCGAGGAAGGCTATAGGCTATAAAACATTACGCTACGACCATCAGGAGCGGAGCAGGAATGAAAAATGTTGCAAAAACGGGGATATTTTTTCCTTTCGTTTTTCTCTCATATGTGACGCAGACGAAGTTGCGCGGGTCAGCTAGTGTTCCATATTTTCAACTGCCAAAAGAGGTTTTGGGGGGGCTTTTTCCATAGAAGTAGTTATTACCTTTCGATGATTTTCCTTATTTGACTACTTATCAACTGATGGAAATGTAGGTAGCACCTTTTTTTACTTCTTCATCAAATAACTTCTCCCACTCTGGGCGGAGCGGATTTTTACTGACTAAAATCCATCCATGTTCCTTCCTCGCCCTTTATGTTCCGGGGCCACGGTATCTCTTTCGAACAGTCCCGCAGCCCCGGCAGGGAAATGTAGCACCTGCGATTATTTATTTACCATTCACTCTTCTAACAGATTAATAGACAAGAACTGAAGTACTTAGATAACTAAGTGTCAAATGATTTTGTAGCATATGGTGAAACTTTTTGTCGCATGATGTTCCAAATAACCCAATTATTTATTACCTGATACATGCCTTATTGATTGTCAATTATTGCGCAATATTTTAACATAAATTAAAGAAATGTTATTATTTAACATGTACGTGGGAAAATCACATTAATCAGGAAAAGAACATAAATCAAATTTATGCACCCAAATAAAACGTAGACACCTTATCGAAGAATACTTCAGTACTTGCAGTCATATAATTTTCTATTACCCCTTCAATTTATAGATAAACCAACCATATAAAAGTGCATGAAAACCAAAAGTACTTCAGTCGTGTAAAAGCAGACAAAGGTAAGTATACTTGAACGAGTAACATTTTCAAAAGTGACGAAGACGTTTTTCTGGCCATAAATGCCTATTTATGGCCGTATTTTTTTCATATCCAATTATACAAACTTGAACATGTTAGCCATTTGAACGCTGATTTTAAATCTCTTTGAGTAGAAACGATTGCCTTTTTTTACCTCTTAAATTCAACTTAGACTGAGTCCAATCATGTAATGCATGCCAGCTCACATAAACTCTATTTCCAGATAAATCAAAATGAAATACTTCATCGCCATCGCCCTCTTCGCCGCCGCGGCTTCGGCCTTTACTTTGCCCGCCGTCAAGCCCACCCCTATAAGCGCTGAGGCCGCCGAAATCCAGGAGATCATCGCCGCCATCCACAGCCCCAGCACCGACCCCGCCACCGCCGCCGCCCTCGAACAGATGCTCTTCGATGTCCTCGGAGTGTCTCCAACGGAAGGCATCTCTGTTGGCCCCGCCATCATTCCCTTCCCACTTCCCGATGGTGGTGCCGTCGTTGAGGAGCCCATCGTTCCTGGCCCCGCTATTGACGCCGCCGCCCCCGTTGCCAACAAACCTCTTGTCCAGATCATCGTGAATGTCAACCAGGCCGCTCAGTCCAACCCCATCGCTGTCGGACCCGTCGTCGACCTCGCCCCTGAGGAAGGTCATTTCATCCCCAGGCCTGAGCCCATCGGTCGCCCTGAGCCCATCGGTGAGATTCCCGCTGAGCCCGTGCAGATTGTTGAGGCCGCCCCTGAGCCCGTCCAGGTTGTGGAAGTTGCCCCCGTGCCCGTCGAGCCCGTCCAGATCGGAGTCCCCGTCATCCCCGAGGCCGCTGTCGTCCTCCCCGAGGAACTCAACTAAATGCCCACTGATTGAAACCCTTAATTTTTACGAATAATGCAATAAACAATTGATAGTACAAAATCCGTTTTTAAATCATCTTTTCAACTACCCTACCAAATACCTCACTAAAACACATTACAATCTTTGCAAACAAGTGTGGTGGGATTATGGAAAAGGAATTTAGACCTGCACAGATCTTCCTATATCGTATTTTTTCATGAACACCTATTCGATGGAAAATGAACTTATGATGTAATGACCTGAGTGTTGAAATATGCTCTTCTGTAAAACGTAGTAAACATAGGTCAAATAAGGCTTGTGTTCTGAAAAAATCTAATAAGTCCGTCAGTTAGATTTTCAATAAAAACTATTTTACAAAAAATAAAACCGACTTCAGAGAAAACAAAAAAGAGAAAAATAACTTTAGCTTCAGAAGTCGGTGACCTTTGTTTGATTGATTTAGTTTTTTTGTCACCGACTTCTGAACCTAAAGTTACTTTCGACCGACTTCCAAAAAGAGGAGGTTCTCAATTCGTCTGTATTTTTTTTCATTTTTTTGTGTTTGTTACCTCAGAACTTTCGACTGGGTGAACCGATTTTGATGATTCCTTTTTTTAAAAGCTGGTGCTTCCCCTGTGAAATATTTTAATTTGCTGAAGATAAAATCTGATGTGGACTTTCGGAGATATACAATGGAACTCTTCAAAAATGCACTGCAAATCGGCAGTGATTGCTGCAATCGCTTGGATGTTTTTTGTTTGTACAACATCATGACAGAACATTACGCCTGTATGCTCTGAGGGGGCACGCAGATGTGTACAATACTCCCAGATTTCGACAGTTAGTTGTATTAAGTTTCAATTATTGGGGATAAGCCTATTACCGTAACATGTATTGTTTTTTTATTGACAAGGATGTAATTCAAGGATAGTTTGATGAGAATTTGGTTAGGTTCTGATAACGGGATCCATAACAAAGGCACGGAACTCTTCAATTCTTAGGAGCAAATTAACGATACTCGGCCGAACCTTTTATCGGCTATCCGGATATTTGAGTCACCTATCATAACGTCGATATTAACCGACTTCAAAAATAAGGAGGTTCTCAATTCAATGTTCCCCGATTACTCGAAGATGGCTGGACCGATTTTTTTAAATTTGTTTGAAAGGGTATACTTCCCAGGTGGTCCCATAATCATCAAATCAAGATCTGATGATGGAATCCTAGAGAAATACAGATAACTCTTCACATTTTATAGGCACACCAGAAGTGATTTAGGTAGTTTTAGGAAGTGTACTTTCTCGAAGTGATCCTATTTCAATTTGCTGATGGAGAACTTCGGAGATAGGCTACGAAACTCCTCAATAAATGCAATAAACAATTGATAGTACGAAAGCCGTTTTTAAATCATCTCATCAAAAACAAACCGACTTCAGAGAAAACAAAAAAGTGAATAAAAATCAATACTCTAACTGACAGACTAAATAGATTTGCAATTTATTGATGGTGTAAACAAGCCTATTCTAGTTTGACCAATTTACCACCAAAACCAACGGAGAGCAGCGGTGGCCCAGTAGTGGCGGCCCCGACTTACAAACAGTAAGTCGTGGGTTCGAACCTGACCACCTATCATGACCACTATATCGTCGGCATACCGCAGGTGAGTCAACGTCAATGGCGAGTACATATCGCCATTGACGTTGATGCCTAGCCCTCTCCAGTCCAGAACCTTGAAGACATCCTCCAGTGCAGCGGTGAACAGTTTCGGAGATATAACGTCTCCCTGTCTTACACCTCGCTGCAGAAGGATAGGTTCCGAGGCTTCGTCCTGAAGTCAGGATGACATGGTGGCGTTTTTGTACAAACAATTGTCTTTTTTAAATTTCACGATCAGAACACATTATAAAACATATGAATACGGGTATTTATCGCGAATTTACCTTTAATTTAATCCCGACGTTACAAACACTTAAACACCTCGATGTACCGGTAGTCAATTTGGCACCGTTGAAGAAACAGCAATAAGCCGGTCTCGATCGAATCAAATTCTTTCTCGTAGTCCACAAACGCTAAACAAGTTGTTCTCTTCGTGTTACTAACGAATGGTCAAATGGTGTCGTTTGAATCGACTATTATCTGGCCATATAAGGAAACCTTTCGCAAACGATTTAGAGCCACATTTTTATATAAAATAAGGTTGGAATTTGCCGGTCTACCGCGGGACGAATACGTCCCGTCGGGACTCAACCGAATATTGCGCGCGGGACGTATACGTCCCATTCGCGGCGGGACGCCGAGGTTCGGTTTTCTGTATAACCTGCTGAAACGTATCTATGTGGTCCACGGAGCTAAAGCCTTTTCGGAAACCGGTTTGTTCGGGTGGGTGAAATAATCAAACCAGCGCGCGAGACGTTTAGTAATGACTCTTGAAAATAGCTTGTAGACATGGGTTAGAAGTGAGATGGGCCTGTAATTCTTCAACCGGGCATTGTCACCCTTCTTGAAGAGGAGCACCACCACACCCCTGCACCATGCCTGTGGCGTTCTCCCCTGGAGTATGTCCATAGAAGCTCTCGATCTCTCTCAGTAGCTCCGGTCTGGCGCAAAAGATCCTGCCATCGTCAGTCTTCAGTTTCGTGAGCTGCCCAATAGCCAGATGTCTTGAAAATACTTTGAAGCCTTTGTTCTGCTCGATTGATTCTCGTCGATATCTATCTTCGGTGCAAAAGCTGTTTTTATCGTCTTGATGGTAAAGTAAATTTGAATTTAGAACATCGTGTGCACTAAGCATGTGAATTCAAAACATCATTAAACCTATTTACTTCTACCTCTATGGTGCCGAATTAATCATACAATTTTTTTTTAATTTGTTAAGAACTCAGACTCGGAACCTTCTTGGAGTACTTTTTGTACTTTGTCATAATTATTGTTAACACCTTAGGTTAAAAACGAGGAATCCAACTTGAAAACAAATGAAAAACCTAAAATGACCACTCATTATCTAGCGACGAGGAAGTTTATTTGACGCCAACAGAATCAATGAATTTGTTAATAATGCGCATTTTTTTTTGCATTTATTCATTTCCTTGCTGAGGTGGGATGAAAAGTTACGTGTTGCACTCGAGTGCAAAGATTTTTCACCTCGTGCTCTTTTGATTCCCTCGCTAACGCTCTAGATTCTAAGCTTTGAATCACTCGCTGTGCTCGTGACTCAATTTTAGAATATTTCACTTGCTCGGTCATATAAATTGAGCACGTGGTTAAAAAACAACTTTGCACTCTTGTATAACAAATAACTATTGTGCAACAAGAGAGCAAAGTGGGAGTTTGCGGCGAGTGTTGATTTTGAATCCCGAGTGCTTGATTGATTCTATAGTTGAACCACGAGCATAGCAAGTGAGTCTATCTTACAATCCTGAGCGTAGCGAGGGATTCAAAGACACGAGATGCAATTAGCTAAATTAACAACTCTATTTGTGGTGGTTCAAACTTCGTTTGAAATACTGTTACAATAAAATTTTTGATTAGCTTACACTAAAAATTGGTTGTTACGTCAGTCGCAGCGGGCCGAATAGTGCGAAATGAGTGGTTTTTATTTAATTGTAGCCTAATAAATCATTTGATCAAAATTCCAATTGTACGCTTTGTGAAGAAAATAGCGACAAATATTTGTGAGTAATATAAAACTAAAACTTAATGCCGTTTAGGTACGAAATTTCAAAGAAAAAATGCTTTACTTTAAACATTTTTAAGGTTCCGTAGTCAACTAGGAACCCTTATAGTTTCGCCATGTCTGTTTGTCCGTCCTCGCTTAATCTCTGTGACCGTTAGCACTAGAAACCTGAAATTTGGTACCAATATGTGTATCAATCACGCCAACAAAGTGGTAAAATGTAAAGTGGGATGTGTTTTTTTTTATTTCATCCCTAACGTGTGATATATTGTTGGAAAGGTATTTAAAAATGAATAGAGGTTTACTAAGTTCATTTTTTGATAATGTCAATAATTTCGGAAATAATCGCTCCAAAAGTAAAAAACAATGTGTGTGTCTAACTTTTGAACCATAAGTTTGGAAAATATGAAAAAATCTGAAAAGTAGAACTTTATAAGGACTTTCTAGGAAAATCATTTTGAACTTGGATGGAAACAACAGTTTTTGTACAAAAAAGACAAAAAGTTGTACAAAATAATTTATGGACTAAGTTTGTAGTATAATCGTATATGCAAGCATTTTTTTAACTTCGTTTACATATTTTATTATCCTGAATGTATCTTTTTTCAACCAAAAAAGAAAAATTAAAATCGGATTGGATTGAATACTTATTGTGACGGACGGGAAACTACGGAACCCTACACTGAGCGTGGCCCGACACGCTCTTGGCCGGTTTTTTTTACAAATAGTAATAATTAAGTTAGAATTATTCCAATTGTACAAATTAAAGTTAATGACTAATAAGCAACATATATTTTTTTTGCACATTTATATTCACTCATCAAAGAAGAGTTACATGGAGAAAACATCACGTAATATGCTTACGTGCACCCCTTAACATAAAACTGTGATAAGTAATTAAAATGTATATTGAAAAACCAAGATGGCAGTAATATAAAATACTAGCTTCTGCCAGCGGCTTCGCCCGCGTGAAGTTTGAAATTATCCCACGGGATCTTATTACCGGGATAAAAAGTATCCTATGTGTTAATCCAGGTAATAAACTATCTGTGTGCTAAATTTGATCCAAATCCGTTCAGTAGTTTTTGCGTGAAAGAGTAACAAACATACATCCTCACAAACTTTCGCATTTATAATATTAGTAGGAAATATCGCTGGACATGATACACAGCGCCGTCTAGTGTCACACTAAGCAACGAGGCAATGTTACTTCAGAATTCTATCACACGCCAATTAATCCTTGTACAGTTTATTAATATATGCCATTTATAAACTGTACAAGGATTTGATGATCAGATCTGCTTTGATATAGTACAATAAGATACTTTTCAGGTGGTAAGTTATAGACAAAAAAGCACTCGTAAAACTAAAGAAATGACAAACACAAATTAACACTTTCTCAATCACAAAGATGACTTTACGGAAAAGACAGGAAATTAACAATACGTGATTATCTGTTGATAAAGACGCATAGTAGGTATTGATAGGATTTGGAACTTCGCACAAGCTTCCTTATTTATTATCTTTGTAACTTAAATGACCTGTCATTACTTATAACAAATACATCGCGTGCCTTTGTTTCAAAACAACGTAGAAAATGGATTCGCCATGAACAGGCGAGGCGAGAGACATGATTGCCGTTATATATAGTGTTTTATGGTTCTTCTGGCGCCTGAAGATGCATTTTTGCTTGAAAAGCAGTGCCAGCTGGAACTGCACACTTAAGTGGTCATTGTATACAGGGTGTAAACCACCTCATCACGAAGCCGTCAACCAAGCATTCTGTACTAGGAGCTCACAGAAACAAATAAACTAACATTTAAAATATTAACTTATAAAATGACGTCGAAAAACTCCTCAACGCTGTCAACTGGTAAAGTCCCCAGGAGACTGGCGGTACGGCGGCGTTACCGCGCTGTATGACAACGCTAAGCCTTTGGCCCAGGTAAAAGCCAGCCCTAAGCGTTTAAAATTTTTCTTGAAAAGGCTGTGAGCACTTTGACCTCTGGTACTCGAGTTTCAACCGAACCAATAAGATTAGTTACGCCGCTTGAGGTTCTCCGCAGCGGAAGCGACAACCCCTGCACAGCACGATGAACTAGGAAGATAGGAAGGCGCCAGACTATCGACACATGCTGCGTCCCACATTAAAAGCCTTCCCATCCTCCATGGAAAACAAAGATATGCCGTCCGGTCTCTTGCCATCGTCGCGTGCCAAGCCATTTAGGTTCTAATAAAGCTGGAACGCCGACGGTGGCAAGAGATTAACGAATGATGTGATTCAAGCTCCCGTGCCGTGCAAAACGGTCCGCACTTCGGCTGCATGACAGGCCGTGGTGTCCGAGGCTGTTGACAACTACACCAGAGTGCGAGAGCGGTGAGGTGAACAATATGGGGCGCCTAGGCGTAGAGCATCAGCGAGCGAGTAACGTGCCTGTGAAAAAAAAATTGGTTGTCTGTAAAGTCGGTTTACGGACGATAGATTTACGTGATAACGTCATAATCATTATTTTATGTAATACAAACAGGTGGAACGTTACTATGGAACGTTACTATTTTTCATGAGTGTTGCTGGCAGTGACGGGTTAACCCTTAATCAAATTAAGCAATTGCCTAGGGCATCACGTTTGGGGGGGGCACCAGAAAAAGCACAGAAAAAAATCCGTCCTTAGGGCATCACGTCATATAGAGAAGATTAGCATGGCCCCTGCGCAAGGATGACACGCAAAATCGTGAAGCGTTCCACATTTTTCGCGTACCTTGAGGCGGCGAGCCGCCCATAATCTGAACGTGCCCCAAAAGGTGGTAGCCGTGAAGATGGTCCGTGGGTACCGCACGATCGCCCGCGTGGCGGCGGGCCTGCTTGCCTGAATTGCCGCCATGGGATCTGGAGGCGATAGTACCCGCGCGCCTGCACGAATGGCGCGCGGAGGCACTACGACGCCGACGGGGGGAAACTCCGCTGCCGTGGCAAATTGCCGCTCAGCGGACAGACCTACGGTGCGATCTCATGGCGACAAGGAGAGAGCGACTGTTGCAACCCCGTGCAGGGCACGCCACCATAGTGGCGATAAGTCCCCTCTTTAAGGAGTGGCTTGAGAGGCGCCACGGCGTCCTCAACTTCCGCCTGACGGAGTTCCTCACCAGAAACAGATGTTTCGGGAGGTTCCTGCATCGAATCGGGCGGGAGGAAACGCCTCGATGTCACCACTGCGAGGATCGACCGGAGGACACGGTGGAGCACACGGTGGAGGGCTGCCCCGCGTAGGCGGAGCAACGCCGTGTCCTCGTAGCAGCGATCGGCGGCGGCGACCTCTCGCGTCCGGCCCTTGTTCAATCCATGGTCTGGAGCGAGACGGAATGGGAAGCCGTCAGCTCCTTCTCGAAGCAGTCAAGCTAGCGAAGTAGGTGGCGGAACGCGAGAGGGAGAGAGCCTCTCGCCCCAGCCGCCGCGGCAGACGCACCGGACGTCGGGGGCCACGTGGTGGCTACCGGCCACCATAGACGTGGGCCTGTGGACGGTTAGCTATGGGCTAGCTAGCCGTCCGTCTGTCTAATGACGACAGGCCGTGTCGACGGCGCGTTCGTGTTCCACGCGCGCCTCAAAGAGATGTCAGCATAAAGGGAGGAGCCCGCAAGGGCCGAAGCCTGCCGGGGCTGCGGGACTGTTCGAAAGAGATACCGCGGCCCCGGAACATAAAGGGCGAGGAAGGAACATGGATGGTTTATAGTCATTAAAAGTCTGACACTCCCTCCCTCCGCCCAGAGTGGGAGGGGTCATTTGATGATTTCCCATCCGAAAAAAAAAATGGCATCACGTCTCAGGCGAGGCGGCGAGCCTCCTTGCCGGATTGCCGCCATGGGATCTGGTGGCGCTAGTCCTCGCGAGCCTGCACGAATGGCGCGCAGAGGCGCTACGCTGGGGGGAAACTCCACTGCCGCGGCAAACTGTCGCTCAGCGGACTAACCTCCGGTGTGATCTCATGGTAACATTAAGAGAGCGACTGTCGCAGCCCCGTGCAGGGCACGCCACATAAGTCCCCTCTTTGAGGAGTGGCTTGAGAGACGCCACGGTGTCCCCACCTTCCACTTGACGCAGGTCGTCACCAGACACGGTTGTTTCGGGAGGTTCCTGCATCGAATCGGGCGGGAGGAAATGCCTGGGTGTACCCATTGCGAGGATCGACCGGAGGACACGGTGGCGCACTGCACGGTGCGAGGTTTGCCCCGCGTGGGCGGAGCACCGCCGTCCTCGTAGCGGCGACCTCTCGCGTCCGGCCCGGGTTCAATCCATGGTCCTGAGCGAGACGGAATGGGAAGCCGTCACCTCCTTCTGCGAAGCAGTCTTGCTAGCAAAGGAGGTGGCGGAACGCCAGAGGGAGAGAGCCTCTCGCCCCAGCCGCCACGGGAGACGCACCGGGCGTCACCGGCCACCATAGGCGTGGGCTTGTGGACGGTGAGCTATGGCTAGCTTGCCGTCCATCCGTCTTATAACGACAGGCCGTGTCGACGGCGCGTTTGTTTATTATTTATTTTATTTAGTCAGTAAATGTCTGACACTCCCTCTCGCTCCGCCCAGAGTGGGAGAAATCATTTGATGATTCCATCCGAAAGATAAAGCCCCAACAGTCCCGCAGCCCCATAAAACTTAAGATGCCTGCGGAGCATGCGTGTTTCATACGAGTACAAACGTAATACCAAAATCTTTTGTAAATTTAACAGATTCCTAAGGTAGTGTGTATTTAGTTCGACTGAATTACAGAATGTGTAGGTTCCCAAATATATATTTTGATTGAACACTGATTTTAACAAGAGTTATAAGAAAAACAAGTTTAGTATGGAAATTTTAAATTCCTCATATCTCGTCTTTGTATCATTGTCCTCTCAAAAACTACATTTGGGAACATAGATATTCTGTTATCCAATCGAAATAAATACACACTACCTTAAGAATGTGTTTGATTTACAAATTATTTTGGTATTAGGTACGTTTGTTGAAATACGCATGCTCCGCCTGCTACGAATTGAGGAAAGAACATGGACGGGATTTAGTCAGTAAAATTCTGACACTCCCTCCCGCTCCGCACAGAGTGGGAGAAGTTATATGACGATTTCCCATACGGAAAAAAGGGCAGCACATCTCACGTCCGTCACCAAAAACCACACAAAAAAAGTTACTAGGAGTAACTGAAAATTCGCGCGTACCTATTAAGTTGACATAGAGTCTGACCTAGACTACTTCTAGACCTTTTGGCGATTCTAGTTGACATTCGGATAGGGGGCCCCACAGGCGTGGATTGCTTAGGGCATCAAGTAGTCTTAATCCGTCACTGGTTGCTGGTATTATCAATTTATAAGACGTTATCACGTCAAAAGTCGTTAATTATACCTAGTTACTTAGAGTCAAGTTACTTATCTTATAAAATAGATCATGATGATTGCAACAGCGTCGAAATTTTGGGAGCTAAAAAATAGAAAAAAAAATGATAATCACGGATATAATCCCGTATGTCTACGGGATAGATTTAATAGTTTAAATGTTAGTTTATTTTAATTTATAATTGTATGTAAAACTACAAACAATAGACAAAAAATCTTGACTAATAAAGCTGTGATTTAGTTCTATGTGTAAGTACTTTTTTCATTGAATCTGCAAGAACCCATCTACAGTAAGTGTTCATCATGTATCCACTCTTGTTACCCTCTCAATACAAATTCCACTGAAATATCGCGGAAATTTCACATTTTATTTTGATTTTTTTTATTCAGTAACTAAAAGTCCTTGAGGACTACATAATCCTAAAAAATAATATAAATCTGTAGTCTGTACAGTCACGAGCATCAACATATAAACATGCAACTTTTAAAACTATTTGTCTCCTACTGCTCTGATTAAAATTGAATGTTGTTATGACCATAGTGTTTTGGAACTCATATTTTCATAAGAACGACCCTATCTCCAAGTTACATTCGTTATTTCTCGCGAAAATTGCTTTTAAATTTAGGAAAGTGTATATGTCACCGTAAAATTGTCAATTGTCAATCTCTCTAGCGATATTGTAAACTCTCGAAATATTGTCAAACGAACATACTGCTTACAATAAAACGCATTTTTTTTCGTGAAACGCATGCGATGGTATCTAATAAACTCACGTGGTGTGGATGGAAGGAAGGGTCCCCTTGCCCAGTGGTACCACTCTCATGAAAAGATAATGTACCATTCCTGAGAAATATTGATCAACATAACCTAACCTTAAAACACTTTATATTCCCGTAAAAAGCGTAGTCTTTTTCCGAGTGGAGGGTTTAAATGAACCTAACTAACCTAACGGGGGGGGGGGGGGGGTGCGAGAGTTTACAATATCGCTAGAGAGAAACACGTTATATTGTAATATAACGTGTTTGACAATTTTACAGTGACATATAAATATTGGCGCACGTGACTGTACTTTGAAATTACATATATGTAATTTCAGAAATTACGTTAAACATAGACCACAAAGAAACTTATATTTCAATGTTGCAAGTAATCATTGCGATAAGGTCTTGCAGTTCAATCTAAACGTGCATAGAGGGAAATTGTAAAACACAAAGAGCCTAACCTAAACATAACAACTGATCTATGAACTAAGCATATTTAAGCAGGACCAGAAGGCCTAACTCCTGTTTCTCCTACTAAACGCCTAAGTAATATACATAGTATCGGCGGTTCCATTGGCGCCATGAAACGTGCAAAACCATATCTAGTCATTATCTTAATGGGGCTCTAAACTTTTATACCCTGCCTATCATGAAATACGATAATCCAAATTGCAGTTGAATCAAAGATAAAATTCAATATAAATACTATACAATAATTTTAGAAAGCAAGTCGTCTTCGAAGCGCGTTTCATAAAGTAAGTATCACACCTTTTTAAACGTGAAATCTATTTAGCCGGCATTATTATACATCCGGGCAAAGTTCGGTCCAGTGGCTTTCAATTTTTTCTATCCCGTGCTTATGTGGACCACTGGTAGTGGATTTTATCACATATTTCACGTATCAGCATATCTTCTAGCTTTCTCAGGACTTTTACAAAGAGGCTATTTTGGTCTATATGGAACTCTACCAGTTATCCTTATTTATATAAACGTTGAATTTACAGATACTGTCAAAATGAAATACTTCCTCGCCATCACCCTTCTCGTCGCCGTGGCTTCGGCCGCCGTCAGGCCTCTGAGGTCTGAGATCGCCGAGATCCAGGAGATCATCGCCGCTATCCAGAGCCCCAGCACCGACCCCGCTACCGCCGCCGCCCTCGAACAGATGCTCCTCGATGTCCTCGGAATCACGCCCGAGCCCGTCGCCGTTGGACCCGCCATCATCAACCCCGTTGAGGGCATCTCTGTTGGACCCGCCATCATCGACCCCGTTGAAGGCATCTCCGTTGGCCCCGCCATCATTCCCTTCCCCCTTCCCGACGGTGGTGCTGTCGCTGAGGAGCCCATTGTCCCCGGCCCCGCTATTGACGCCGCCGCCCCCGTTGCCAGCAAACCTCTGGTCCAGATCATCCTGAACATTAACCAGGCCGCTCAGTCTAACCCCATCGCTGTCGGACCCGTCGCCGACCTCGCCCCTGAGGACGGTCATTTCATCCCCAGGCCTGAGCCCATCGGTCGCCCTGAGCCCGTCGGTGAGATTCCCGCTGAGCCCGTGCAGATTGTTGAGGCCGCTCCTGAGCCCGTGCAGGTTGTTGAGGTCGCTCCTTGGCCCGTGCCCTCTCCCATCAGCCCCCCTATTGCCGTGCTCCCCATCGGTGTGGTCGCCCCTCAGCCCGCTGAGCCTGTCCAGATCGGTGTCCCCGTCATCCCTGAAGCCGCAGTCGTGCTCCCCGAAGAACTTAACTAAGCAGTAGCAGAAGCATTGATCGACTTGTTGTATCTATAAAATGTTTTTTTCTACATGTGATGCAATAAAAGTGATTTGCTGAATTTACACAAATTGTTTTAATTTTACTAATACTTAACATAAAATACGTAGCTAAACATAAAACAAACAGTAAGTATTTTAAATGAGTACGTTTGTTAATTGAGGTTATATGTATGGTCTACCTGTTTACTCATAAAAATTAAACCCGAAGTCCCGTATGGGCCTAGCCAAATAGACGCCTACACTGATATTTTCGATCTTTAATTTTGTTTCCATAAACACCAGCCGCTAGCTAGTACCCTACAAAATAGTCAAATGAGGCAGTCACACCTTCGATGCTGCAGCTAGCGGCTGCTACAGGAACAAGTCTATTTTTTGGACTGGAGAGATAAAAGCTAAAACATCTTATAGTAAGTGTGAAAAACATAACATCTTGTTTATTCTTAGTACAAGCGGACTCAACACATTTCAATATACATTACACTATTTATGTTCTCAAATAAAGGTCAATACATTTTGAAGATGGAGTACCTTGGAGTGCCTACAAATATGGGATAGAATCATCAAAGTTATAAAAGTGGTACCCTGCCGTAGTGTTTGTAACCCTGTCCAACTGCTCGATATCCACTACACACAGGATAGTTAGAAAATTTATATAAATTGTGCTCTCTCTCTGGTGTAATGGTGGTAGCAGTTCCAATTTGAGGACAACTGAAATGGTACAAACGGTGATCTCATGGTAAAAGCATAACGTCAATGAAAAAAAACATAAGAACGAAATACATTTAAGGTCAATAAAGGCAAGTTTCACATATAAACTGTATCAACTTACGTAAATAACTTACGTCTAACGCAGCCAACAAATGCCCTTTTCCAATAAGGATGATAATAACTAGTCATCATAGAATCGGCTTCCAGTCTAACCGGATGCAGCTGAATACCAGTATTTTACATGGAGCGACTGCCTATGAATTACGATACCACTTGGTAAGACTGGTGTCAGACTTTAGGGCCACTGACTACCTGTAACGACTGTCAAAGATGGACAAATGACACCCGGGACCAACGGCTTAACGTGCTTTCCGAGGCACGGAGGAAGCTCGATATGTAAGGGAGGTCACCCATCCACAGACCAACCTAAGCAAGCACGGCTTAACCTAGAGATCGACCCGTGCGGCTGATATTGTTTAGCCACGAGCACCTCACAATCTCGATAATAATGACTAGATGACTAGTATTAAGTTCAAATATTTTGTTTGTCAGCAAGCAATGGCTGGAAGAAAGCTACCAAGGATGTTAAAAATATGATTTTGTATGGAAATGTGTTCATCCGATCTCCACAGCAGACATCATAACCACCGATTAGTAGTAACTTTGAAACTGTTTTTCAAAGAAGTTACAACACCCAAAGTTAACCGCCTGGAAATCAAGTATCTATTGATTAATCTAGTTTATCCGGACGCTGCTGGGGAAAATGAGACGCCACTCAGATCTGTCTTTGGCCATTCTCATGCTTACATTACTAGGCCCCTACTGGATATATCATCACGCCTGTAATGCTGGAAGGGTAAGGCAGACATATTTACCTAGTAAGTAACATCCACATTTCGCCAGTTAGGTGTGTTGAAGTCTCATGTAATAGGGCCTGCATATGCCTGTTGTGGTGTTCACTCCGACGCTAGTTTGGGTTTGGAGTAAAGTCACCAAGTCAGGGTGGTGTCTTTGTTCAGGGTTGTACAATAAAACACAGTTTCCATAATACTGGGTTAGGCGTGCTGTCGCTAGGGCTGCTCGTACTAGACTGAGCGAGGCGCATCGCCCCGCGCTCCCTCCAACGCGCATCCCCCACCACATCACGCATTACTCATTTATTAAACGTCACACCTGTTATAGCACATTACTGGACAATTATCGGATAAAAGACCATACCAGTCAGTATAGCATACGCATAATCGTCCTATATTGGTCCCACTGCTGGGACATATGCCTTCTCTTAAGAGAGATTAAGAGGGAGTGGGAGATCCACCACACGGGACCAGTGTTGGTAAGGTGGTAGATGTCTCTTGTCTTCGTATTTTTGGTTCTAGGGCATTTCCTTCGTCGTTCCGAGAGCAGTTAAAATATATTACAAAAAGTAACACGCCTTTTTGAGTTCAAACCGACGATATTATAACTCGTAAGTCAGCACCTAATCTATAAAATATGTAAATAGTTATGATAGCTGATAGGTGCATGTGACCGCCGCGCGCCGCCAGACTGCCAACTTGCCAAGTCATCATAGGTCGGGAGTTCGAACAAAGACCTTTGATTTTTTGGATTCATAAGCGCATTACATAATTAAAGGTACCAACATTTTTAAAAGTTTCATCCTGCCATTCTTTTCCAAACTATGTTGAGATTGGCTTCTAGTCTAACCAGATGCAGCTGAATATATGCAGCGTATTTTACATGGATTAGCCATAACCGAGTTAGTACTGGGTTGCCTGACCTTCGGGCCACTACCTGTAACGGCTGTCAAATATAAATAAATAAATAAATATCGCTGGACATTAACACACAGCGCCACCTAGTGCCACACTAAGCAAAGCTTGTGTCGTGGACACTAGATAGCTGATATACTACTTATATACATATAAACATCCATGTTAAATGTCTCAATATGAAACAAATGTCCGTGCTCATCACACAAACATTTGCTCCTACCGGGATTCGAGCCCAGGACCCTAAGAACGTAAGGCAGCGTCACTGCCACTACGCCAATCGGTCGTCATATCTATAAATGACAGCAGGGAACAAAGGTGAGCAGGTGGTGCAGGGCGATGGGTGATCTATGGACCTACCTAGGCAAGCACGGCTTAACTTGAAGATGACCCGAGCAGCTGTTATTATTTAGCAACGAGCTAAGTTATACAATCAGTCATAAGAGGGAAATGAAAAGAAAAAGTAATTCTGGCTTGATCAAACTACCAGGGCCTCGATTCTGCTGTTACAACAGTGTCAGAGTATTCGATCATTGATTTCATAATGATCAAGTTCTGTAAAATTTTGACAAGTTTGTTAATTCTACTATCATAATGGCGCCATTGTGACTTCTCAATGAACGACCACTGACACTCCATTGAAAGAAATGTCATAGAATATTAATCTCGTACATGAAATCTGGCATGAATAAATGTTCGCATTTAGTAGTAGATTTCGAAAACCATTTGTACTAAAGGTTTTATAATACGATAATGCCATTAAAACACAATTTTATTACGAGACCATTGACCGACCATTGTGAATTTAGCAGATTACGAACTTTAACCAAAATGACAATGGAATCGTGTTGGAGTGACGAATTTATTAAAATAGCAGAATTCGGCCCAAGAACTACGATACTAGGTACTTATAGAAAAAAAATTAAGATAAGAAAAATAATAGGTTTGTTAAAGAATATTGAAATAAAATTCTCTTGAGTCTTTTAAGTACTTATTCATAATTTAACTATAATTATATTTTTATAATAACAACAGACTTAATTCTTTTTGAAAATATAAGAGAAGATCATTGGGTTTTTCAATGTGGCTTATAACTTATTAATATTATAAATTATTACTTCATAATCATATCCTCAATTTAAATAGGTTTTGGTTGTTACAGTTAATGTTTCCAAATTCTCCTGAAAAACTACTTTCAAAATAAACGGAGGGATGAATATAGGACAGAAGATTAACAATTATATATTTGTTGAAAAACAAAGAGTTTGAACCGCCAGCAATGATTTGCTCAACTCAATACCTAACCATGATTTGTATCAAAGGGAAACCGATATGGGTAATAATCTATCTCTGTATGTAAATCCTTATCAGTCTGCTGTAAATCAAAATACAGCTAACTAATGGCAGTTCGCACTAATAAAATGAAACTACACGTAAAGGTCATTGGAGTTTACAAAACGTTAGGCCGGGACATAGCTTAGAGCGCTTAGGCTAATCCTAAGATAATAACTAATCGCTAAGTAATACGTAGATAATAGTCAATATAAATAGTGTCCGAAACTTGAATGTGACAAGTCGTCTTCGATACGCGTCTTATAAAGTAAGTATTGTGTTCAGTCATTCTTTGTGTTCACCATATTAGGAAATACATGAATCATTAGTAAATTTTACAATTTCATCTCTATAATATCAAACTTCATTTTCAGATACTGTCAAAATGAAATACTTCATCGCCATCACCCTTCTCGTCGCCGTGGCTTCGGCCGCCGTCTTAAGGCCTCTGAGGTCTGAGATCGCAGAGATCGAACAGATCATCGCCGCAATCCAGAGCCCCAGCACCGATCCCGCTACCGCCGCCGCCCTCGAAGCGATGCTCCTCGATATCCTCGGAGTCAAGCCCGAGCCCGTCGCCGTCGGACCCGCCATCATCAACCCCGTTGAGGGCATCTCTGTTGGACCTGCCATCGTCAACCCCGTTGAAGGCATCTCCGTTGGCCCCGCAATCATCCCCTTCCCCGTTCCCGACAGTGGTGCCGTCGTTGAGGAGCCCGCTATCATCCCCACCCCCGTGATTGTTGCTCCCGGTCCTTCCCCCGCTGCCAGCACTCCTCTGGTCCAGATTATCCTTAACATCAACGAGGCTGCTGTTGAGTCCAACCCCATCTCCGTCGGACCCGCACTCGCCCCCGAGCACGTTGAGATCAAGCCTGAGCCCGTCCACATTGTGGACTCCGCTCCTGAGCCCGTGCAGGTTGTTGAGGTCGCTCCCGTCATTCCAGTGCACCCCATCGGTATTGTCGCTCCTGAGCCCTCTCCCATCAGCCCCCCTATTGCCGTGAACCCCATCGGTGTTACCCACCCTGAGGCTGTCGAGCCCATCCAGATCGGAGTCCCCGTCATCCCTGAAGCCGCCGTCGTCCTCCCCGAGGAACTCAACTAAGATGTCAATTGTTTGAAGTGGTTCTAAATCTTAATTACAGTATTTAGAAAATGTCCTTACGTGTGATACAATAAAAAAGATTTGCGAACAATTTGTTATTTTTATTTTACATTACAATGTCGAAATTCTGTGACAGAAAATACATAACCCAATCAATTGATTCTCATGTCCTGCTTGACTCGATTACTGGCATACACTATTTTGGCCAACTAAAAACCAACGATAAATTAATCGTTACGTGTATATCTGTGGTTACGAACATAGTGGAAAGGGGAACACAGTCTAACTCGCAAATATAAATCAATTAATAAAGATCTTAATTAACTTGATTAAAATGAAAGCTGTCAGGGCGTACATAATTTTATTAAGGGTCAAATACTGACTACATTCATATTATGCATTTGTAATTATTTATTTCATTTTTTTTTATTCATCTCCACTAGTTACATTGATAAACATAATAATATGTATTGTTGACAAGTAATTAGTTAGAAAATTTTAATTTTTGGAAGATCTGGAGTCAAAACTAAGCCTAGGCCTGACCAAACCTTTTTTTTTTTGTTGCCAGGGTGGAAAATCCTCGATGGATGTCCTCCGCCCTGGGGAGAGCGGAGGGGTCTGTCAGACTCGTACTGACTAAAAACCGCCCCGGTGTTCCCTTCCCACACTTGCACCGGGGATCATGGGAACTAGTGCGCCTTCCACGATCCTCGGCTAGTGCCGGCCCGCCACAGCGAGCCTCCTCAGGTCTGCGGGGGGAGTTAGGTGTACTCCTCCCGCGACAACATATAGGGGCGCGCGCGGAACACTACGCGCCACCGCCTCGGGTCCAGTTATTCGGCGGGGCGGTGGACCTCCCCAAGTCCGCCGTCCCTCTGGACCCGTTCAGGGGGGCTGGAAGAGGGCGTTGTCCGCCCTCCGCCGACGCCCGGTTCGTCTGCTGCGGGTCGGGAGAGTGGTCTCCACCTCTCTCAACCTCTCCGCAGCCTCCTTCTGTGAGATGACCGTTTCACAGAAGGAGATCACTGCATCCCACGACTCTGCGCTCCCGAACATCGCGCGAGCAACGGCCGGCAGCGACAGATCGGTTCCCACTTCTGTCACGAGGACACGGCGCGGCTCCTCCCATGCGGCACACTCTGCCAGCGTATGCCGCGCCGTGTCCTCCAGACAGTGGACGCAGTGATGACACCGAGCGTCCGGCTCCCCGTTTATGCGACACAGGTACTTCCCGAAGCAACCATGCCCCGAGAGCACCTGCGTCGCCCGAAACGACAGGGAGCCGTGCCTCCTCTCGAGCCATTCCTCGAGCACTGGTCGGATCGCCGCGATGGTAGCAAAGCGGGTAGGGCGTAGAAGCCTGTCCCGCCACTCCGCCACCAGGACCTCGCGGAGCTGAGACCGACGCAGATCGATCTCTCGCTGCATCGGTCCACCGCCCCACGTCCGCACCTCCTCGCGCCACCGGTAAAGTGACGCGAGTACTCTCGCCTCTAGGTCCCAAGGCGGCGACCCAGGCCTGACCAACCTAGGCTTTTGACAGTCCGTGTTCCCACTCCCCGCTAATTTAGAATAAACATACACAGTCTAGCGCGTGATATTTCCGAAAGTTAAAACTACGGTATTTAAAGTTCCCTAAGACTGTATGTTTATGTTCATAACAAATAATGCGAAGAAGAGTTGAAATGAGCACTAACAGGGTACCTCAGGGACGTATATTGGGGCCGACCTTATTCTATGTTTATTATCATTGGTTATTCTGCGTCTGAGTAGCATAATTATGCTGCAATTATAGTCATACTGCAACTGCAACTCTTCACAGGTGCGATCTATGTATTAAACGCAGTCTCAGTTTTACAAAACCAAGTTAGAAGTATGCTTAATTCGCTTAGATTCTAGCAATGTTTACTCGTTCCTTTATAAACTCATAGTAAATGATGGGCTGACATGTTGATTCTTTAGTAAAATATATATTTTACTGAAGAATATGAACAATTTGTCAGTAAGAGCCAGCCTAGGAGTCTGGAGGTGTGCCCAGTCAATAGCAATAGCGAGCTGCTCTGTCTATCAAAATACGAGGCAGCTCTCTGCTTAATCCTTCAGGTATCATGGGCATGACACTAAGCGATAATTGGATAAATGGATACTGACAGAAAATCATTAGTCAAAGTAACACAATATGAGTTAGCGTAGCGTTCTTTAGGTGAATAATAATCAGTTAAGCGCAAACTTCAATTCACTGGTAACTTTAAAACGAATTAAAAGATTGCTAAATATGTAATGAATACTGATAAAATTTTGATTGAATTAGTGTCAATATTATGAGTCATTTCTAGATTAGCAATGAGGATAATCTAAGAGGTGAGGATTATCTCAAGAAGGCAGTATTAGTGAAAGAACAGATATTTTGTTGATTATCTTGACATCAATAATTTTAACATTTATACTTAATTCACAAGATTATACTTTAATTGATATCTTGTCTATATCGAGACTATCATTAATTACAACATAGTAGAAGGATTTCTATTCAGGATTTTATAGATGTTCAGAAACCAACACACTTTCGATTGCTATAACTTTCATTTTGACAATCTAACATGGAACATACAGCGTGGTAACGCCGCGCTAGTCTCCTGGGGACTTTACCAGTTGACGTTGAGGAGTTTTTTGACGCCATTTTTTAAGTTTAATGTTTAAGTTAGTTTAGTTTATTTTAATTTATAATTGTATGTAGCATTATTCTTTTAAATAGGTATAATAGAATATTTCAGTACATCGTAACTTCCTGTCCTAATAATAAATTCCTAATTACATGGAACTAGTGATAATAAAAAAAAACACTAGTTCCATCATGGAACTGTCAATGGTACTAGTGACAATGAAGCACATTAAAATCATAACGTCGCACCTGTAAACACAGGAGGCTTCAGCATAGGTGGAAACCACATTTCACCAGTTATGTTCGAGTCCCATGCAATAAGGCGGCAGTATCATTGGTTTTTTTAACGTTGTCTATCATCACATTTTTTTTTTGTAGCATTCGCTTCATTATATTTGAAAACTTTGTCTTCCTTTAAAATATTTCAAACTGAGTTTGCAATTGAGTGCTGTTTTGTAGGAGCAAATCCCAACATTTTGGTGTTACATAAGTAGTGTTAGACTCGACTAACATTGCCATGTCAGTCGAGTCAATGTGAAAATAACGTATAATAAAATGGCGTTTCAAAACAGTAGTTACCATTACAAAACTACAAACAACCGCAAAATTAAAAGCAAGACGCATAATCATTATCACATTACAAATACACCGATAGGTGCCGATAAAACGCACAGTTAAGTTATTGCAGTGTACGTCGCCGTCGGACCCGCCATCATCAACCCCGTTGAGGGCATCTCTGTTGGACCTGCCATCGTCAACCCCGTTGAAGGCATCTCCGTTGGCCCCGCCATCATCCCCTTCCCCGTTCCCGACAGTGGTGCCGTCGTTGAGGAGCCCGCTATCATCCCCACCCCCGTGATTGTTGCTCCCGGTCCTTCCCCCGCTGCCAGCACTCCTCTGGTCCAGATTATCCTTAACATCAACGAGGCTGCTGTTGAGTCCAGCCCCATCTCCGTCGGACCCGCACTCGCCCCCGAGCACGTTGAGATCAAGCCTGAGCCCGTCCA
This sequence comes from Xestia c-nigrum, assembly GCA_916618015.1. Lineage (NCBI taxonomy): Eukaryota > Metazoa > Arthropoda > Insecta > Lepidoptera > Noctuidae > Xestia > Xestia c-nigrum. The sequence goes on along the minus strand of OU745259.1, from coordinate 7,354,503 downwards.
CATTGTGGACTCCGCTCCTGAGCCCGTGCAGGTTGTTGAGGTCGCTCCCGTCATTCCAGTGCACCCCATCGGTATTGTCGCTCCTGAGCCCTCTCCCATCAGCCCCCCTATTGCCGTGAACCCCATCGGTGTTACCCACCCTGAGGCTGTCGAGCCCATCCAGATCGGAGTCCCCGTCATCCCTGAAGCCGCCGTCGTCCTCCCCGAGGAACTCAACTAAGATGTCAATTGTTTGAAGTGGTTCTAAATCTTAATTACAGTATTTAGAAAATGTCCTTACGTGTGATACAATAAAAAAGATTTGCGAACAATTTGTTATTTTTATTTTACATACCAATGTCGAAATTCTGTGACAGAAAATACATAACCCAATCAATTGATTCTCATGTCTTGCTTGACTCGATTACTGGCATCGACTATTTTTGCCAACTAAAAACCAACGATAAATTAATCGTTACGACCCATGTATGTATATCTGTGGTTACGACATAGTGGAAAGGGGAACACAGTCTAACTCGCAAATATAAAGATTTTATTAACTTGATTAAAATGAAAGCTGTCAGGGCGTACATAATTTTATTAAGCCTATAATTTTATTTAGGGTAAAATACTGTTACGAGCTGGGTATGAGATAAATTAATTACTACCGATTAAACAACACAATAACTTTATTAATCACAAAACAACTTAAACTTAATCACAAATACACCACTGATCACTATTCGCTTAGATATCGCACTTCAAGTTCTCTTCGATTCGCTTCGCTGTGTAGCCAAAACAAGACTGCCGGTCGCGGCCCTGAGCGCTCTATTTATACTCGCCAACAGACACACCAGAATAACCACGAACATTCGAGAGGGCCATAAAAAAAACACTAACAAAAAATAGCAGGTAGATACAAAAAATAGAGGTACCTACTAAAAACAAGTAGGTATAACCTACTTGTACAAAACAAGCAAATATGAACCGTATGCCCTAGGCGTACGGTCGAAATTCTAATGTCTTTGTTTAAATAGGTCGCGAGTTTGTACCTACCTAACTTTAAAACTAATAATAATGGAATGTTCTCGAACTTCTAACGTACACACACTGTAATCACTGGCTTTCTCGAATGTTCTAGTAGGTCCGATGTAACACTGCCCCCTCCTTAGACATGCTCGTCCCGAGCATCATTAGTCCCGTAGTATCGCGCCAACCGGTCTACATGCACAATTTTAGGCGCACCTCGTGGACCCTTCTGTATTCGGTAGGTGACATCGTTGATTCTAGTCACGACTCGGTATGGTCCATCCCATTTTGCTTGTAACTTCGGAGACTTCCCCTTGCTCCGCACTGGGTTATGCAACCACACCAGTGAACCCTCGTCGAAACCCCTACCGTTTGCTTTCCGGTCATAACGGGTCTTCATCTTCTCAGACATCTGTTGGCTGGATTGTCGGATATGCTCATAAACATCGTTCAACTTATTACGCAAGTCATTCGCGTAATCTGTTACACTACATGGAGCAGCAGGGGGAGTTCCAGTGATTAAATCAGCAGGTAACCGTAATTCCCTTCCAAAGTTCGCGAAGGCTGGTGTCACGGTCGTACTTTCGTGGACTGCACTTCGGTAAGACAGAAGAAACGGCTGTATGTGCTTGTCCCAATCCCTTTGCCGGCCTTCCACAACTTTCGCCAGATATCTCTCCAACGTTTGGTTGAATCGTTCCACCATTCCATCGGATTGTGGGTGGTAAGAGGTGGTTCTGGTTTTATGGGTACCCATCAATCGACAAGTCTCTTGAAATACTTGCGATTCAAAATTTCTTCCTTGATCGCTGTGTATTTCTAAGGGTACTCCAAAACGACAGAAGACTTCTTGAACCAATTTATCTGCGACAGTTGTTGCTTCTTGGTTAGGAATGGCGAAGACTTCCGGCCACTTTGTAAAGTAATCCATGACCACCAGGAAGTACCTGTTTCCGCTCTCACTTACTGGAAATGGTCCCGCAACGTCTAGTGCTATCCGTTCCCAAGGGGCTCCAACGTTGTACACTTTTAATGCACCTCTGCTGCGTGTCTGGGGTCCTTTCACGGCTGCACAACTGGAACATTTGCGACACCAGTCCTCCACATCATCACGACAGTGGATCCAGTAAAAGCGTCCTCGAATTTTTAGTAAAGTCCTTTTTACCCCCATATGTCCTCCAGAACATCCATCATGGTAGAGCCGTAGAACATCCGGTACCTTAGCTTTAGGGACAACCATTTGTAGATGACAGCTGTCCCCTCTAGCGTTTTCCCATTTACGGCACAAGACTCCATCCTGGATCACCAAGCTGTTCCATTGCGCCCAATAACTCTTCGTGATGGAACTCATCGCAGCCTCATCACTCCACTTGGGTTTAGGAACACCAGCTTTGATCCACTCGAAAATCGGTTTGATATCCGAGTCGTTTTGCTGAGTCTGCTGTAGGGTCTCCTTCCATTCATCGCTGAGATCCGTTCTAAGCATCCTCACGGGCACTACTTCCTTAGTCTCTTGCCTGGCACAGTGCTTACAGTCTTCAGGACAAGGTCTTCTTGACAAGGCGTCTGCGTTACTGTGAGTTCTCCCACTGCGATGTTCAGTTACGAAATCAAACTCTTGGAGTAGTTCAATCCATCTCGCCACTTGCCCCTCTGGATTCTTGAACTGTAATAGCCACTTCAGTGCAGCATGGTCAGTTCGTAATTGGAATTTGCGTCCCAGCAAATATTTACTGAAGTGCTGCACTGTCTTTACTACAGCGAGTAGCTCCCGTCTTGTAACGCAGTAATTTCTTTCTGGCTTAGATAAAGACTTGCTGAAGTAAGCTATTACAACCTCCCGGTCTCCTTTCCGTTGAGACAGCACGCCCCCAATTCCAGTATTACTGGCATCTGTGTCAACTATGAAGTAATTTTCAGTGTCAGGATATCCCAAAATAGGTGTGTTGCACAGACGTTTCTTTAATTCCTGAAATGCGACGTCGCAGTCCTCGTCCCAACAGAATTGCCTCTATTCCTCAGTGAGTTTGTGCAGAGGTTTGGCAATGTCGGCAAAATTCTTGACAAATCTTCGATAGTAGGAGCACAAACCCAGGAATGCTCTTACCTGTGTCTTGTCTTTCGGAACTGGCCAATCCTTGACGGCGACTACTTTTTCTGGGTCTGTTTGAACACCTTCCCCCGAAACTATGTGTCCTAAGAAGTTCACTTGCTGTCTGAAAAACGAACACTTTTTCGGACTTAACTTGAGATTTGCTGTTTGGATTTTCGACAGCACTCGGTTGAGGTTTTTAAGGTGATCTTCAAATGTACGGCCCACGATGATTATGTCGTCTAAATAGACAAGACATGCGTCTCCAATCAATCCGGCGAGTACTTGCTCCATCAGCCTTTCACACGTCGCAGGAGCGTTGCACAAACCGAATGGCATAACTTTAAACTGCCATAGCCCTTTTCCTGTTGAGAATGCAGTTTTCTCCTTGTCCTTGGGGTCTATTTCTACTTGCCAGTAGCCACTTTTCAGATCATGTGTGGTAAACCACTTCATACCAGTCAGCGTATCCAGTGTGTCATCGATCCTAGGCAGCGGGTAGCTATCCTTTTTCGTCACGTCGTTCAGACGTCGATATTCCACACAGAAGCGCATACTGCCGTCCTTTTTCTTAACCAAGACCACAGGAGAACACCATGGACTCGATGAAGGCTCTATAACACCGTCCTTCACCATTCCCTCAATCATGGTTTCTACCTCTTTTTCTCGTGCAACTGGCAGTCTTCTTGGTCGCTGACGGATTGGTAACTCGTTACCTGTACTAATCTGGTGCTGAACAAGTCCAGTTCTCCCTATGTCAGCATCATTCGAAGAGAAAATGTTGGCGTACTGAAGTAACATCTTCTTAGCCTTCTCCATTTCTCCTTTGGTTAAATCGCAGTTTTCCAAAAGTGTCGACACGTCAAATTTTGTACTACGAACTTTATTTCCGGTGGGCACATCTTGCAATTGACGCATCCAAGCTACTTCCTCGCAAGTGCCGATCAAGGTGCCCTTCTTAATCACATGCTCTTGGTCACTTGGATTCAGTATGCGTACTGCTGAGATGTTGGTGGCCCTGACCAGAGTTCGTGCCATCTTCCATGGGAAGTCATTGTTCACCCTTTCTATCAGAACACTTCGATCTTTTTGTCCAGAATTCCGTGGCAAACAAATTGGCACAACCGTTTCTGATCTGCGAGGAAGAACAATCTTCTTCAAACAGTACACTTTCCCTGACGGTGCACCTTCCATGAAGACTTCCTCTGAACCACATTTCAGTACTCCTTGATCAATGTCGATCTCACAACGATATTTCCGCATGAAGTCCAAGCCCAAGATGCAATCGTCCACTATGTCAGCCACGATGACATTCTGCTTGTAAAATCTGTCAACCAATTTTAACTCTACCTCCTTCTTGCCTCGGACGGTAATGTGCTGACCGGTAGCTGTTAGTAACTGTATACGGTCGTGCTTATTGAAGTAGTCCCCAAGAAACCGACTTGCTAGTTTGGAATTGACGACCGTGTGAGATGCTCCAGTATCCAACGTCAGTTTGCATGGTGTTCCATTGACTTCGCCTTTGATGGTCAGGCTGTTCCCGTCATGTGCTTGCGAGATCAAGATTCTCGGGGCTCTTTCAATACCAGCCAGCACCCGCCCCCCAGTCCTGGCATTTACTCGTTTCCCTGCTGTGGCTGGGCAGTCACTTCAGCCACTCTTCCCTGCTGATCTTCTCTCGGGGTGCTGCGCTTAGGACAGCTGGACCGAAGATGACCCCTTTCTCCACAAGTGTAGCACCTAGGACTATACCCCTGTGGGCGGTCGCGTACAGGTGATGCAACAACCTCCCTGACACGGTGCGTTCGGTGGTCTTGCCTCACTGCCTCTACTTCTAAGGCATGGGCCAAGGCGTCCTTCAAGGTCTCATGATGCCCCAGTCTCACGGCAGCTCTAACTTCTAAGTCACGTATTCCATCAACGAAGGCCTGTACCAGATTTCCATCAATCAGCGCAGGGGCAGACTGGTAGGCTTTCCGAACGAGTTTTTCAACTTCCAGGGCCCACTGCTGTAGGTTCTCGGCACTTCGTTGAAAACGGTCCTTCAACTTGGCACGGAATACGTGCTCCAGGTGCGCGTCGCCGTATCTCGACTCCAACGCCTCCAGCAGCTGCTCGTAGGTAACGTCCTTGCCGATTGCCTCGAGAATAGTTAGGGCCTGGTCTCGGAGGCCCAAGGTGAGCGCGGTCATGGCTTGTGGTTTGGTCCATCCATTCGCCTTCATGACGGCCTCAAACTGGATTTTGTAAGCCGACCACGAAGATGTGCCGTCGAATGGAGGCACTTTAAAACCACGCGAAGATGGTGCAGCAACCACCGAAGCTACAGTCCCGCCTTCAGTCTTCAGTTCGCCCAAAGCCTTCTTTACCCCAGCAATCTGAACTTCGGCCTCCGAGATGCGATTCTCGTGCTGGTGGACCTGATCTTTCATCACTTTCAGGTCCTTGCCGAAAGTTGCATGAAGATCCTTTATGAGGATCGTCTGCTCGTCTTGGCGGCGGGTTTGTTCCTCTTTGTCTTGCTGCAACTGCTCTTCCAACCGGCGAGCCTGCTCCTCTTGACGGCGAGCCTGCTCCTCTTGACGGCGAGCCTGCTCCTCTTGACGGCGAGCCTGCTCCTCTTTGTCTCGTTGCAATTGCTCCTGTAACTGGCGAGCCTGCTCCTCTTGACGGCGAGCCTGCTCCTCTTTGTCTCGTTGCAATTGCTCCTGTAACTGGCGAGCCTGCTCCTCTTGACGGCGAGCTAGCTCCTCTTGACGGCGAGCTTGATCCTGCAGCAGAGCCATTAAAGCTGACAAGTCTGGCGCCCCTGATGCTGGAGAAACTCCGGATGGGCCAGCGACTGGCTGTGTTTCGACAATTCAAAAGTGCCTGTTATTGGCCTACTTGAAATAAATGCTTTGATTTTGATTTTGATTTCTCAATATGAAACAAATGTCCGTGCTCATCACACAAACATTTGCTCCTACCGGGATTCGAGCCCAGGACCCTAAGAACGTAAGGCAGCGTCACTACCACTACGCCAATCGGTCGTCATATCTATAAATGACAGCAGGGAACAAAGGTGAGCAAGTGGTGCAGGGCGATGGGTGATCTATGGACCTACCTAGGTAAGCACGGCTTAACTTGAAGATGACCCGAGCAGCTGTTATTATTTAGCAACGAGCTAAGTTATACAATCAGTCATAAGAGGGAAATGAAAAGAAAAAGTAATTCTAGCTTGATCAAACTACAAGAACTACGATATAACTTATAGAAAAGAAAAAATAAAGTAAGAAAATTGTTAAAGAATATTGAAATAAAATTCTCTTGAGTCTTCTAAGTACTGTTACGAGCTGGGTATGAGATAAATTAATTACTACCGATTAAACAACACAATACTTTTATTAATCACCAAACAATCAAAACTTTATCACAAATACACTACTGTTTACTATTCACTTAGATATCGCACTTGTAGTTCACTTGGATTCGCTTCGTTGTGTCGCTAAAACAAGACTGCCGGTCGTGGCCCTGAGTCCTATTTATACTCGCCAACAGACACACCAGAATAACGACGAACATTCGAGAGGGTCATAAAAAAAACACTAACAAAAAATAGCAGGTAGATAGGTACCTACTAAAAACAAGTACCTACCTAACCTACCTAACCTACTTGTACAAAACAAGCAAATATGAACCTTATGCCCTAGGCGTACGGTCGAAATTCTAATGTCTTTTTATAAATAGGTCGCGAGTTTGTACCTACCTAACTTTAAAACTAATAATAATAGAATTCTCTCGAACTTCTAACGTACGCACACTGTAATTGCCGACTTTCTCGAATGTTCTAGTAGGTCCGATGTAACACTGCCCCCTCCTTAGACATGCTCGTCCCGAGCATCATTAGTCCCGTAGTATCGCGCCAACCGATCTACATGCACAATCTTAGGCGCACCTCGTGGGCCCTTCTGTATTCGGTAGGTGACATCGTTGATCCTAGTCACGACTCGGTATGGCCCATCCCACTTCTGACACCAATTTGTTACGAGCTGGGTATGAGATAAATTAATTACTACCGATTAAACAACACAATACTTTTATTAATCACCAAACAATCAAAACTTAATCACAAATACACTACTGTTTACTATTCACTTAGATATCGCACTTGTAGTTCACTTGGATTCGCTTCGTTGTGTCGCTAAAACAAGACTGCCGGTCGTGGCCCTGAGCGCTCTATTTATACTCGCCAACAGACACACCAGAATAACGACGAACATTCGAGAGGGTCATAAAAAAAACACTAACAAAAAATAGCAGGTAGATAGGTACCTACTAAAAACAAGTACCTACCTAACCTACCTAACCTACTTGTACAAAACAAGCAAATATGAACCTTATGCCCTAGGCGTACGGTCGAAATTCTAATGTCTTTTTATAAATAGGTCGCGAGTTTGTACCTACCTAACTTTAAAACTAATAATAATAGAATTCTCTCGAACTTCTAACGTACGCACACTGTAATTGCCGACTTTCTCGAATGTTCTAGTAGGTCCGATGTAACAGTACTTATTCATAATCCTACTAATCCTACCTCCTACTAATATTATAAATGCGAAAGTTTGTGAGGATGTATGTTTGTTACTCTTTCACGCAAAAACTACTGAACGGATTTGGATCAAATTTAGCACACAGATAGTTTATTACCTGGATTAACACATAGGATACTTTTTATCCCGGTAATAAGATCCCGTGGGATAATTTCAAACTTCACGCGGGCGAAGCCGCTGGCAGAAGCTAGTAATTTAATATTTGTTGAAAAACAAAGAGTTTGAACCGCCAACAATGATTTGCTCAACTCAATACCTAACCATGATTTGTATCAAAGGGAAACCGATATGGGTAATAATCTATCTCTGTATGTAAATCCTTATCAGTCTGCTGTAAATCAAAATACAGCTAACTAATGGCAGTTCGCACTTATAAAATGAAACTACACGTAAAGGTCATTGGAGTTTACAAAACGTTAGGCCGGGACATAGCTTAGAGCGCTTAGGCTAATCCTAAGATAATAACTAATCGCTAAGTAATACGTAGATAATAGTCAATATAAATAGTGTCCGAAACTTGGATGAGACAAGTCGTCTTCGATACGCGTCTTATAAAGTAAGTATTGTGTTCAGTAATTCTTCGTGTTCACCATATTAGGAAATACATTAATCATTAGAAAATTTTACAATTTCATCTCTATAATATCAAACTTCATTTTCAGATACTGTCAAAATGAAATACTTCATCGCCATCACCCTTCTCGTCGCCGTGGCTTCGGCCGCCGTATTACGGCCTTTGAGGTCTGAGATCGCCGAGATCGAACAGATCATCGCCGCAATCCAGAGCCCCAGCACCGACCCCGCTACCGCCGCCGCCCTCGAAGCGATGCTCCTCGATATCCTCGGAGTCCAGCCCGAGCCCGTCGCCGTCGGACCCGCCATCATCAACCCCGTTGAGGGCATCTCTGTTGGACCTGCCATCGTCAACCCCGTTGAAGGCATCTCCGTTGGCCCCGCAATCATCACCTTCCCCGTTCCCGACAGTGGTGCCGTCGTTGAGGAGCCCGCTATCATCCCCACCCCCGTGATTGTTGCTCCCGGTCCTTCCCCCGCTGCCAGCACTCCTCTGGTCCAGATTATCCTTAACATCAACGAGGCTGCTGTTGAGTCCAACCCCATCTCCGTCGGACCCGCACTCGCCCCCGAGCACGTTGAGATCAAGCCTGAGCCCGTCCACATTGTGGACTCCGCTCCTGAGCCCGTGCAGGTTGTTGAGGTCGCTCCCGTCATTCCAGTGCACCCCATCGGTATTGTCGCTCCTGAGCCCTCTCCCATCAGCCCCCCTATTGCCGTGAACCCCATCGGTGTTACCCACCCTGAGGCTGTCGAGCCCATCCAGATCGGAGTCCCCGTCATCCCTGAAGCCGCCGTCGTCCTCCCCGAGGAACTCAACTAAGATGTCAATTGTTTGAAGTGGTTCTAAATCTTAATTACAGTATTTAGAAAATGTCCTTACGTGTGATACAATAAAAAAGATTTGCGAACAATTTGTTATTTTTATTTTACATTACAATGTCGAAATTCTGTGACAGAAAATACATAACCCAATCAATTGATTCTCATGTCCTGCTTGACTCGATTACTGGCATACACTATTTTGGCCAACTAAAAACCAACGATAAATTAATCGTTACGTGTATATCTGTGGTTACGAACATAGTGGAAAGGGGAACACAGTCTAACTCGTAAATATAAATCAATTAATAAAGATCTTAATTAACTTGATTAAAATGAAAGCTGTCAGGGCGTACATAATTTTATTAAGCCTATAATTTTATTAAGGGTCAAATACTGACTACATTCATATTATGCATTTGTAATTATTTATTTCATTTTTTTTAATTCATCTCCACTAGTTACATTGATAAACATAATAATATGTATTGTTGACAAGTAATTAGTTAGAAAATTTTAATTTTTGGAAGATCTGCAGGGCTATTACGTAACTTTCTGATATCCAGTGACTAACGAGCTTCGGTTGTTAATCGAACTTTGATAGCTATCGAGAATGTCATAATATTGGTATTCCATAACACACTGAATGGATATCAATTTACGGTGACTAACGTCCTGGGTACGCTTATCATCGACTCAGTAGTTCACCACTCTAATTTTTATCGACTATTATGCGGCTAAGTTGAGTAGCGCCCTTTCAGCGTCACAATACTTGGTTTTAGGGAACATTTATATTAAGCGGTTTATATGACACGTGACATTGTTTTTTTAAATTGTTTTGATTGAGCTAACCTAAAAACTTCTTTAATAAAATTATTATAGGAACTTATGTTAATGTTTGACCAATGTGATAAGCTGTTGTGTAAGCCTGTTTATATTGTGATGACTCGTAACATTCGATAAGTCATGTTCCAGCTGTCAACTTTTGGACTGCGAATTTGAATTCTTCGAACCTGGTGAGTATTCTGTTTTAATTTACATATTATTGTTGTATCATTTACATACTACACATCACACAGACACGGAGCGACGTCCTAGTAAATTACAGCTACAATTATGTCTAATTTAGCTTGTCAAATTGTAGACGCAAAATCGAGCACGAAAACACTTGCCCCTGTTAAGGATATTCACTACAAACCCAACTTCACACATAATATTATGGTGTCTCTAATAGCTATGCTCTAAATATTATTAGTAAACCAGTTAGTTCATTGTAAAATACATATTTAAACTTTGTTCCCACATAAAACTTATGTTCATATCAATCCTTTAATCTTAGCTTTCAAAATAAATGGAAAAATAGCCTTTCCCCAAAGTGTTACCTAACTGTAATAAGTTTGAGAATATTTAATCAAATTTAAAATAAATAGAAATCTAATTTTAGATTGTTTTTTCTTATTCCTTTATTCTTTCATTTAATATTTTACTTAATTCTAATATTAAACTCCTACTTTCTAAAGGTTTCAAAAAACATAATATTCCCTTAACATACTCAGCTGTTACTTGTCACATTTCAGGTGTTGCAGACTATATGATGACCTGCGGACCTACGTTTGTGACATGAGTGACAAAATGAAAGCAGCGCAGCGAGGAGAAACTGAAGTTGAAATCGAGTCAATAGTGGACAACCTCCATCAATACTCTGAAAGCTAGCAAAGAGATCATTGACACCAATTACCTGTCTATTGAGCTGATTCACGATGTATCCGGACTGGAGTATGAGCAGCCCACCATCACCATAGATTTTACTGGGGACGATACCATGATACATTAGATACAACTAAATGTCCAATTAGAAGTAGCCATAATAAAATTAAGAAATGATATATGAAGTTGTTACTGCTACTTTACCCATCTAAATCATACTGTTGCTTTGAAGCCTACCCAAAATAATACTATAGTGTATTCTGATGGACTAGGATTAGGTTTTGGATCATTGTTAAGTAGTCATTCTAAATATACGGTTTTGTAGTACTTAGTATGTCCTCAGATGTAATTTATTACAAATACAAAAAAGTTTGGTGTACAGCATTTTTATTTATTGTTTTTTTTTCCTACATGTTTCACAAAACAATATAGATTAAAGCTTGTAAAAGTATTACGAGCTATTTATAAAACTACCTCCATTCAAGATAGTTGTATAACGCTTTCAAAGGCTTGATTAAGTTTTAATTAATAAATCAAGCCTTTTATTTTGTACAATGATCAAGGGTCAGTACAAGGATATTTTGGCACGTGGTGGCTGAAATCAGAACTAACGGAACCATTCCAAAACTTCAAACTTTATTTTCGCTCTTATTCAGCTAATCTCAGAATTATTTAGTTGCCATACTTCACCACAAACACAAATTACAGTAAAACAACAAAAGATGTAACGTTTACATTTGAAATCGGCTTCGGTATATTTCCCAAAATCCTATAAAACGCTACTTAGGAGTAGCGTATATCACGATAGCTATTAGAGACTCAATTGTTATCAATTAGATATCCATTAGGCTTACATAATCGCAGTAGTATAAGTATCGATACGTTACCATCTGTCAAAATGAGTTACGGTGACTAACAGCCACGAAAGGCGTCAATGACGTCATATTTGATCGCGATTGGTCATACACAATACGAAACTAGCCTTTTGACAGTTAATTGATATAAGCTGAGTCCAATTACTATCATTTCGAACTGTCAACCGAGTTACATAATAGCCCTACTGGAGTCAAAACTAAGCCTAGGCCTGACCAAACCTTTTTTTTTTTTGTTGCCAGGGTGGAAAATCCTCGATGGATGTCCTCCGCCCTGGGGAGAGCGGAGGGGTCTGTCAGACTCGTACTGACTAAAAACCGCCCCGGTGTTCCCTTCCCACACTTGCACCGGGGATCATGGGAACTAGTGCGCCTTCCACGATCCCCGGCTAGTGCCGGCCCGCCACAGCGAGCCTCCTCAGGTCTGCGGGGGGAGTTAGGTGTACTCCTCCCGCGACAACATATAGGGGCGCGCGCGGAACACTATACGCGCCACCGCCTCGGGTCCAGTTATTCGGCGGGGCGGTGGACCTCCCCAAGTCCGCCGTCCCTCTGGACCCGTTCAGGGGGGCTGGAAGAGGGCGTTGTCCGCCCTCCGCCGACGCCCGGTTCGTCTGCTGCGGGTCGGGAGAGTGGTCTCCACCTCTCTCAACCTCTCCGCAGCCTCCTTCTGTGAGATGACCGTTTCACAGAAGGAGATCACTGCATCCCACGACTCTGCGCTCCCGAACATCGCGCGAGCGACGGCCGGCAGCGACAGATCGGTTCCCACTTCTGTCACGAGGACACGGCGCGGCTCCTCCCATGCGGCACACTCTGCCAGCGTATGCCGCGCCGTGTCCTCCAGACAGTGGACGCAGTGATGACACCGAGCGTCCGGCTCCCCGTTTATGCGACACAGGTACTTCCCGAAGCAACCATGCCCCGAGAGCACCTGCGTCGCCCGAAACGACAGGGAGCCGTGCCTCCTCTCGAGCCATTCCTCGAGCACTGGTCGGATCGCCTCGATGGTAGCAAAGCGGGTAGGGCGTAGAAGCCTGTCCCGCCACTCCGCCACCAGGACCTCGCGGAGCTGAGACCGACGCAGATCGATCTCTCGCTGCATCGGTCCACCGCCCCACGTCCGCACCTCCTCGCGCCACCGGTAAAATGACGCGAGGACTCTCGCCTCTAGGTCCCAAGGTGGCGACCCAGGCCTGACCAAACCTAGTCTAACTAGTCCCTTTAGTTTGGCAGCTGTAATACCAAGTTAGATCTATCAAGTTAGATTTTATGGACTATTATGAGGGGTGCACTATAATGCACTGTGAGAGAGCGAAAAAAAATGAATGATTTATAAACTTAAAGCAATTATGATGAGAATAAAGACTGTTTTTTTAGACAACAAACCCTGACAGTCGTTTAAGTCTGTCTACCACGTATAAGATGCTCTGTGGTCTATCATTTTCATTCTGCTGACTATTCAGACCTTATTGTTTATTTCCTTATCAGTCAATTCATAAATAACCAGAGGTTCTAAGGTCCATGTTCACCAAAAAGATGACGGACGATTTTGTAAAAGCAGCTGTTTAAAACACATTTTTGTATGGGAACATGCCACATTGCACCTGTTTTTAGATATTCAGACTGTTATCTTCTCTGTGAACATGGACTTAAGTACCTATATCTTGTTCTTTACAGGCATGATGTTTTGAGCTACAAATACAGGAGATACGGTACTAACTTAAGTGAAATGGTGCCAAAAATAATAAACGGCTGGAGGCTTTTGACAGTCCGTATTCCCACTCCCCGCTAATTTAGAATAAACATACACAGTCTAGCGCGTGATATTTTCGAAAGTTAAAACTACGGTATTTAAAGTTCCCTAAGACTGTATGTTTATGTTCATAACAAACAATGCGAAGAAGAGTTGAAATGAGCACTAACAGGGTACCTCAGGGACGTATATTGGGGCCGACCTTATTCTATGTTTATTATCATTGGTTATTCTGCGTATGAGTGGCATATGCTGCAATTATAGTCATACTGCAACTCTTCACAGGTGCGATCTATGTAGTAAACGCAGTGTCAGTTTTACAAAACCAAATAAGAAGTATGCTTAATTCGCTTAGATTCTGGCAATGTATACTCGTTCCTTTATAAACTCATAGTAAATGATGGGCTGACATGTTGATTAAACAATTAACAATTTCTCAGTAGGAGCCAGCCTAGGAGTCTGGAGGTGTGCCCAGTCAATAGCAATAGCGAGCTACTCTGTCTAGCAAAATACTAGGCAGCTCTCTGCTTAATCCTTCAGGTATCATAGGCATGACACTAAGCGATAATTGGATACTGACAGAAAATCATTAGTCAAAGTAACACAATATGAGTTAGCGTAGCGTTCTTTAGGTGAATAATAATCAGTTAAGCGCAATTAACTTCAATTCACTGGTAACTTTAAAATTAATTAAAAGATTGCTAAATATGTAATGAATACTGATAAAATTTGAATGAATTAGTGTCAATATTATGAGTCATTTCTAGATTAGCAATGAGGATAATCTAAGAGGTGAGGATTATCTCAAGAAGGCAGTATTAGTGAAAGAACAGATATTTTGTTGATTATCTTGACATCAATAATTTTAACATTTATACTTAATTCACAAGATTATACTTTAATTGATATCTTGTCTATATCGAGACTATCATTAATTACAACATAGTAGAAGGATTTCTATTCAGGATTTTATAGATGTTCAGAAACCAACACACTTTCGATTGCTATAACTTTCATTTTGACAATCTAACATGGAACATACAGCGTGGTAACGCCGCGCTAGTCTCCTGGGGACTTTACCAGTTGACGTTGAGGAGTTTTTTGACGCCATTTTTTAAGTTTAATGTTTAAGTTAGTTTAGTTTATTTTAATTTATAATTGTATGTAGCATTATTCTTTTAAATAGGTATAATAGAATATTTCAGTACATCGTAACTTCCTGTCCTAATAATAACTTCCTAATTACATGGAACTAGTGATAATAAAAAAAAACACTAGTTCCATCATGGAACTGTCAATGGTACTAGTGACAATGAAGCACATTAAAATCATAACGTCGCACCTGTAAACACAGGAGGCTTCAGCATAGGTGGAAACCACATTTCACCAGTTATGTTCGAGTCCCATGCAATAAGGCGGCAGTATCATTGGTTTTTTTAACGTTGTCTATCATCACATTTTTTTTTTGTAGCATTCGCTTCATTATATTTGAAAACTTTGTCTTCCTTCAAAATATTTCAAACTGAGTTTGCAATTGAGTGCTGTTTTGTAGGAACAAAAGCCAACATTTTGGTGTTACATAACTTTCTCTCTAGGTAGTCTAAACACTGCTAAGCCAAAAGGTCTCGAATTCGAATCCAAGACACGTAGGTACCTCTGATTTTTCGGATTCATGTGCGTAGGTATTGTATGAATTATCACATCCTTCAGTGAAGGGAAACATCGAGTAATTCAGCAACTCGTCCCACATGTCCACGGCCCATTTGGGACGAGTTGAAGAAAGTCAAAATTATGAATATTTTCGTTGTGCAACTCGTCCCACGTTTCTTTTTGTGTGGAACTTTAAACTTTATCAACGTTTGGTACAGTTATTAAGACAAGTAATAACAATATTTTTTGCGCGAAAGGACACTTTCTTGACGGCATGTAAAAGTAATCTCATAGGAGGCATAAAAGTCTGTCACCAGGGTTTCAAGTCTGCTATTACAATAGTGTCAGAATAGTTTCTTATCAATCTACCAGAACGGACTGATAAAGTCAAGTAATTCACATTTTTTTTAATTGACTGAGAGCGCTGATTCTCCACCAAATTAGAATATTTAATAACTAGTTTTTATTAAAATTAAAAGAAGCAAATTAGGTTAATCTATCAACACCAAATCCGTATGCAAAGTTTCGCGTCCGTGTTATCAACCGCTAAAGAGGAGGCGATCCTGACTGCAGAATCAAGTCATATCTGTCATAATAATGTATGGTATTGGTATTGTACAACGAGCTGGTGTCCGCAACTCCTCGCCAAAGCACGTATTTTGCGTATGGGCTGTAATCAGTAATCCACCACGCGGGTCCAGTGCGGTTTGGTAGATGTCACATGTCTTCGATTTTTTGGTTCTAGGACACGATTCGTTCGTTTCCTCACGATGTTTTCCTTCACCGTTTTGAGAGCAGTGGTGATGAAATAAATTACACAAAGTAATACGCCTGCCTTGGTTCCAACCCACGACTTACTGTTCGTAAGTTGCCAGGCCCAGCGGTGTGTGCAAAATTTCAGCTCAATCAGTTGGAGGATACTGGTTTGAAAATCTTTTGCAAGATTTGACCAATACTACTAACCACTTAATCGACTGTTGCTAAACCATTTCAGACTCGACTAACATGGCAAGTTAATGAGAAAATAACTTATAGTAAAATGACGTTTCAAAACAGTAGTTACCATTACAAAACTACAAACAACCGCAAAATTAAAAGCAAGACGCATAATCATTATCATATTACAAATACACCGATAGCTGCCGATAAAACGCACAGTTAATTTATTGCAGTGTACTTTGCCGTCGCGATTAGCTCAGGTTAATTCGGCAGGAATTAGAAGGGCTCATAAAACGATAAATTCAGATTACTATTATGTCTACTGTGACGTCAAGACTGGCGAAAACGTGATAGTAATCTTTTCCTTTGTGATTTTGGGTGTACACAAATATGCGAAGATTCACTGATTAACGGTCAAATGCTGTGATGGGTCAGAAATATAGAGAGTTACAGGTTGAATGCTCTTTAATATACACACACGCCAGCACTTAAAGCAGCCCGAAACTGTCAAAATTTCCCAATCAACCTTGAATCTGCAGCAGTAAAGTTGAAAATCTATTAAAGACAGATTGTAGTAGCACAAAATGATGGCAACGACGATGTTGCTAAATGCAAACGACTTGACGATGTAACTTTATTGTGCAATTTGGGAGACGCCTCTCAACAATACACTAGGGTTAGTCAACTGAGAAGTGTTTGATGATAGAAGACCTGCTGCCTGGTGTGAATCAAGTAGGTAGGTTATTTCCACAAAAGAGATGAATAAAAGCCAATTGAACGTCGCTGAGGTTATAAATTGATCATGCTATGAGGGTTCAGTGTTGTAGAGTTCCAAATGATCTGTAAGTGACGCCCGTATAAGCATACAAGTTGTGTGGGAAACGATTCATACTGTAGAGTGAAGATCTAATGCAGAGAAATGAGTGTAGGATAGTTATATTGTAACCACAAGGATAGATGAAGTTGTAGGATACGGCAAATAAAGATGTTTGATGTAGGCTAAGCAAATAAAGAAATTGGGATGATGTAAGATGATGAAAATTTTGCAAAATTACAGTAGTATCGTCATGATGTTTTCGTTATTATCTATAACTGTATTGTATACGCAATATGCTTTATTGATGTTGTATCATTCATCAATCATTCGTATTTATAGTGCATTTTATTGCATTTATATCTGCTTCCTGTGGAATATGGACCCTTGATAAAGAAATAGTATATAATGGTTAAAATTTGGTAAAAAAAATATATTTGTTGTCTGAACTAGGAAACAAAGAGGTGCGTAATTGGACATTTATCGGAGTTCCTTAAATAACTTTTTATTTGCTTTGGGATTTTAGATCATAATGATCAGTTTCGAGGGCCGTTTCAATATTGGGTACAAAGTGTGTGTAAATGTGTGAATAATATGTGCTTGTGCAATCTTTAGTACATTGACTGATACCAAAGGCTGGGAAAAAGTGCTCTAACGCCTTTATTAAAATCTTAATTATTTGTCCCCAGAAACCATGAAAGTGCTGCTTCTCGCCGCTCTGCTCGCCGTGGCTGCTGCCAAGCCTGGACTAGTCCAGCCTGGCCCCGCCGGCCCCGCACCTGCTCCCAACCCTGAGGATCAATTCTACCCCATTGCAATTGGCCCCGCCATCATTGACTCCTTCGAGCCTGTTGCCATTGGACCCGCTATCGTTGACAACTTCGAGCCCATTGCCATTGGTCCCGCTATCGTTGACAACTTCGAGCCCATTGCGGTTGGACCTGCCATCGTTGACAAGCCCGTCCCCGCTGCTTCAGCTAGTCCTCTTGTGCAAATCATCGTGAACGTCAATGCGGCCGCCGCCGCTGGTGAGCCTGGTAGTGCACCCGTCAGACCTGAACCGCTCCCCTCTGAGATCCCCGCTGAGCCCGTACAGGTGGTTGAACAGGCCCCGGAGCCCGTCCAGGTTGTTGAGGTCGCCCCCGTCCCCGTCGAGCCTGTCCAGATCGGCGTCCCCGTAATTCCGCAACCCGTAATCCTACCCGAAGAACTGAACTAAGCTCAAAACTTTCTGTTATTCTGCAAACAACAAAAAAATAACAATCGGCTAAGTGAAATGTGTAAATATATTTTGATTAGGTCACGAAAAACATAAGCTTTACATAGATCATTTCGTTTTAATGCTACTACAATATGAAGTGCGTTATAAAAAGAAGCTCTAAAAACACTATTACTCGAAGGAATAAAGAATATTTTCAAGTTAACATCTACTGTATTATTATTTACATGCCCGTATTGCGTAAATAATATTTCTTTCTTTATTTCTTTCTTCCTTATTTTGCTGTTAGAAACTGAAAAAAAAATAGTTTAAAATTTTTCTAAGTTATATCATTTATATTAATTAGTCCCAAAAAAGATTAATGGTTTCGTCATATTTTATTATTTTGTTTAGCGCTATAATCTGAAAAGTATGAATTATTTACTTACGGTTATCTTAATAACAAGTTGTAAAAAGTAACCGATAACGATATATCGCTATTATTCATTTTCGCCATGATAATTATGTAGTTAGTTAGGAAGCTAGATACTTAAGCGGCCGGCGGAGCATGCGTTTTTCATACAAACGTAATACCAAAATAATATGAAAATCAAACACATTCTTAAGGCAGTGTGTATAAATATCGATTGGATTACAGAATATATATGTTTTCAAATAAATATTATGAAAGAACAATGATATAACTATACGAGGTATGACGAATTTAAAATTTGTAGAGAAAAATATTTTTTCAAAACTCTTGTTTAAATCAGTGTACATTCAAAATATGTTTGGAAACCTATAGGTAAGTATATATATATATGTCACCGTAAAGTTGTCAAACAAGTTATATTACAATATAACGTATTTTTTCTCGCGAAATTGTAATATCTCGAATTATTGTCAACTGAACATACGGAAGTATCTTTGCCCCC
Organism: Xestia c-nigrum; assembly: GCA_916618015.1. NCBI lineage: Eukaryota > Metazoa > Arthropoda > Insecta > Lepidoptera > Noctuidae > Xestia > Xestia c-nigrum. The sequence continues at coordinate 7,335,545 of OU745259.1, read as the reverse complement.
ATAATCGGGACTTGGGGCACCCCCCCGTTAGGTTAGTTAGGTTCTTTTAAACCCTGCACTCGGAAATAGAGGCCCCGCGAAGCGGGGCTCCGTCGACTACGCTTTTTAGGGCGAATGTAAAGTGTTTTAAGGTTATGTTATATTAATCGGTATTTCTCAGGAATGGTGCATTATCTTTTCATGAGAGTTGTGCCACTGGGCAAGGGGGACCCCTCCTTCCCTCCACACCGCGTAAGTTGACTACCATCGCATGTATTTCACGAAAAATAATGCGTTTTGTTATAAGCAGTATGTTCATTTGACAATATTTCGAGTTTTTACAATATCGCTAGAGATTGACATATTAAACTTAATTATTGAGAGTGACATATATAACCTATTATCCAGCCGAAATAAATTTACAATACCTTAAGAATTTGTTTGATTTACAAATTATTTTGGTATTACGTTTGTATGAACTTCGCATGCTCCGAAGGCCTCTTAACCTGAAACCTCACCACTAAGTAATTTCCCATGGCTACTGCACAATCGACCACTGCCTGGAATATTTCCATCATCTGCCTAACCTTTTCCCATGTTGGTGTAAGCTTCCAGTCTAACTATGGGCAACTACAGCACTTGCTCAAGTTATTATGCCTTTTGTCTGTGACTATAGCTTCGAATTTTCTTTGCATTTTTGACATTCAAAAGTGCCGTAATGGTCTTATTGAAATAAATGCTTTGAAATTGAGTTTAACCGGATGATTGATTTTTTATAGTATTTTTCAATGCTTTTCTGTCCCCCACTACCCAGTTAAAACTAAGTAATACGATACCACTTGGTAAAACTGGTTTTCAAAATTTCAGGCCACTGACTACCTCTAACGCATACCGAAGACCTGACAGCCGGTACCAACGGGTTTACTAGCTTTCCGAAGCACGGAGAGCACTCAGTATGGCGGTCACCCATCGACGGAAAAACCTAGGCAAGCGCAGCTTAACGCGGCTGTTATTATTTAGCCACGACCTCCTCATTTAGCCACGACCTCCTCATTTAGCCACGACCTCCTCATTTAGCCACGACCTCCTCATTTAACCACGACCTCCTCATTTAGCCACGACCTCCTCATTTAGCCACGACCTCCTCATTTAGCCACGACCTCCTCATTTAGCCACGACCTCCTCATTTAGCCACGACCTCCTCATTTAGCCACGACCTCCTTATTTAACCACGACCTCCTCATTTAGCCACGACCTCCTCATTTAGCCACGACCTCCTCATTTAGCCACGACCTCCTTATTTAACCACGACCTCCTCATTTAGCCACGACCTCCTCATTTAGCCACGACCTCCTTATTTAACCACGACCTCCTCATTTTGCCAAAAGCTCCTCTGTGACTAACTGAAGGAATAGTGAACGTAATTTCTAAACAAAGCAAAGAAAAAGACGGCCCAAAATTGGTAATGAAAATGACGAAAAATCATTTTATTGCTATTATTAATTATTGAGTGCAATAATGATGGAAATACCAACGTTAATAGCATATTTTATATTATCAGGGATGATACGGATGTAACGGTGATAGATAGCAAATTGGAAATTCCACAATTTTATACACATCGATTTATTGTGCGAGCCGCTTTTGACACCCTTTTTTTTTTGGGATGGGAAATCATCAAATGACTTCTCCCACTCTTGGCGGAGCGGAAGGGAGTGTCAGACTCTTACTGACTAAAACCCATCCATGTTCCTTCCTCGCCCTTTATGTTCCGGGGCCGCGGCCACTTTCGAACAGGCCCGCAAGCTTCTGACACCCTTGAGCCTAATTACTGATATCGATCAATTACTTTTTGGCTATCCTAACAGCCAGGCAAAAAAGTAATTTTCCGTCAAGACTCCAAATCATGAGGAAATTCGGCTACAATACCCGACGCGACGGTCTGACGTGTGTGGCTTTCAAGATGCGCATAGGATGGGGGCATCTTAGGTCTGAAAAAGTAAGTGCCAGATAGATTTTGGAAATGTTTGGCGAATTCGAACTTAGAACTGATCTCGTATGGAACCTTTTGGAACCTTTGGGGTGACAAGCGGTATTTTTGTATTCTAGTTTCTCTCAAATGCGAGGAGTTAGAAGAATGAGCCGTTTTTCCTGTTCCGGATTGCCCTTCGGTCGCGCCCGGTTGGCGACGCCGACGTTCGCTTCTCTCGCTCGTACCTGTGACTGCCTGTGCACTAGAACATCTGCTACGTATCGACGAAACCTATCTTGGTAAAGACTCGTGTCTTCGCCGATATTGGCTACCATAGCCAAAATTCTGTGTGCAGGAAGGAGAAAAAAAAATGATTTTTAAGTTTTACCTCAATTTCATCAGCAAGCCGAAACCAACAAGACAATAAGTCATGAACCGATAACATTAAAAGGTATCGTAAATTAAGCTTACAATCAAGAACTTCCTTGTAATTATCTGCAAGTTTGAGCGCAAAGTAATCTTCTATGATTACTAAAAATTAAAAATTTGAGTATTTTGATTTGATAACAATTTCGTATAAAACAGCAAGAATTCTAATCTTAAGACATACTTTGTATTTTGCAAGTAAACCAAACACAAGTAAGTAAACATTAATGTAAATGGTTTAATTTTAAAATTTTCCTTATCACGTCTTTTCCTGTCATACCTAAACATAGTTTTTGTGTACCGCTTTACATAAAGTTATATTTTGTTGCCAGAAATGAAATTCCTGCTGACTGTAGCTGCCGTCATCGCCGTAGCCGTCGCTGTGCCCACACAGCGCGGTCTAGTGGTCCCCGGACCCGCTGGCCCTGCCCCTGCCCCTGAAGACCCCTTCGTGCCCATTGCCATCGGACCTGCCATCATCGACTCTTTCGAGCCCGTCGCTATTGGACCCGCCATCGTCGACGCTTTCGAGCCCATCGCTATTGGACCCGCTATCGTTGGTGGCACTGAAGGCATCGCTGTCGGACCCGCCATCATCAACCCCGTGGAGGGTATCTCAGTTGGCCCCGCCATCGTTCCCTTCCCCGTTGAGGAGCCCGCTATCGTCCCCTCTCCCGTGGCCGTCGTTGAAGGTCCCGCCTCCAGCGAGATCGCTACCGGAACTCCTCTGGTGCAGATCATCCTGAACATCAACCAGGCTGCATCCAGCCCCGTCTCCGTCGGACCCGCACTCACCCCCGAGCCCGTCGAGATCAAGCCTGAGCCCGTCCAGATTGTCGAGGCCGCTCCTGAGCCCGTGCAGGTTGTTGAGGCCGCCCCTGAGCCCGTCCAGGTTGTGGAGGTCGCCCCCGTGCCCGTCGAGCCTATCCAGATCGGAGTCCCCGTCATCCCCGAGGCCGCTGTTGTCCTTCCCGAGGAACTCAACTAAGCTATAGCAACTAGACGTTATTATAATTAAGAAGAATTACCTGAAGTACTTTGTTGGCGGTCTGCTGCTAACATGACACGCTTGTACACCTTTTGAAAGACTTAAATACACGACTTGAATCATCAGTTATGTTATTTTCTTAATATTTAGCTTGTTTTGTTTTAGATTTATCATAATTGTTGCCAATATCTAGGTACTAGGTTTCTTAATATTTGAACTTCAAATATTTGCATTTTTTCAAACTATGAGGAGGTTTTCTATGTTGGTATTAGTGCTTATGTACCTTTATGTCTTTAAGGCAACCAAATATCAAGAACTAAATGGGCTTGCGGTTGACTACGGTCAACCGCACGCCCATTTAGTTTTTGCCTCAAAGACATGTCTCCCGCATCATCCATAGGGTAGAGCATGCATGCCTCGAAGAAACCGATTCATTCAAACTTTGAAGAAATCTAGAATCCAGATTAGCGCGACTGCTGAAGATGAGGTCCTGGGTTCAATTCCCAGGTCGGGCAAAGTGTTATTGGGTTTTTCCATCAGAAATTTGTCAGTAGCAGCCACAGAGTCCGATTTGTGCCCTGTTGATGCCAATAGGCTCGCCCCCTATTCCATGGGACTTAAACATAACTGGCGAAATGTGGGTGTACTAATAGGCACACCGTACCACCTCTGCCTAATCCTTCAGGGATTACAGTCGTGATGTTACGTTCACCCATTGAATATTTTCTATTTGATAAAACCATAGACGCATAGATCGATAACGTAATGGGTGGTGGAAGCGGGGCTATTACTTTATGTATAAATCGTGCCAGCCAGTTCCAAGAACACAAAATAACACAGGCCAATAGCATGACAAGTATATGGATGGCGCACTAAAACCGACCAGTGTCCTTTTTAGACTTTGGATTAATTTGCATGATGAGACTAAACCAACACCAGAAAACTACGATGGAAAAGGTCTGATCAGTTTGACGCAAAATGCGGTCATTCCCTTTACGGTGAAACTGGGATTGCCACTAAGGATGAATGGATATTGGCAAAGTTACGTAGAACTCACTAGTTCTTCGAAACTTTTTCTAAAATGTCAGTTCTAAAACTCAGGCTCTTCCTTATTTACTGAAATCTTCTTACTAGTTAAGAATATTATAAAGGCCCAAATAGCAATGTCGAGGGATATGCTCGGAGTTTTTACGTGATCATACCAAAGTTATGTTTAACAAATAAATAAAATTCTGATTCTGAATCTTACCGACATAGCCCGAAAAAATACTAAACTTAAGGGACAGTGGGCAGGGCATAATGGTCGCAAAACGGATGGCCGTTGGGGCCAAAAAGTTCAGGATTGCCGATCGCGGACCGGAAGATGTTGCGTTGGAAAGCCTCCCACTAGATGGACCAATGACCTGGTGAAGGTTGAATTTGTGAGGATGAAGTACAACGTGCAAAGCTCTTCATCCCCCGTAGAAAAGGGAGGATCCTCCGACCAGACGGGTGTTATGTCTGGTGAGCCACTGCCCGACGGTTGTTGTCGGGTTCTCGTATAATTATGTCACCGTAAAATTGTCAAATTCTAAACATTTTTTCAAACACGTTAGATTGTAATCTCTCTAGCGATATTGTAAACTTTTGAAATATTGTCAAACGAACATACTGCTAACAATAAAACGCATTATTTTTCGTGAAATGCATGCGATGGTAGTCAACTCACGCGGTGTGAAGGGAAGAAGGGGTCCCCCCCGCCCAATGGAACCACTCTCATGAAAAGATAATGTAGGTATCATTCCTGAGAAATACCAATTAATATAACCTAACCTTAAAACACTTTATATTTCCCTAAAAAGCGTAGTCGACGAAGCCCCGCTTCGTGGGGCCCCGATTTCCGAGTGCAGGGTTTAAAGGAACCCAACAACCCTAACGTGGCCCAAGTCCCGATTACGGGGGCAGAGGTACTTCCGTATGTTCAGCTTACAATATTTCGAGAGTTTACAATATCGCTAGAGAGATTACAATCTAACGTGTTTGAAAATTTTACGGTGACATATAGGTATATACTCCTAAGGACCTTTTTCACCAAAAAAAATACGGTCTGATTATCTAAAAACAGCTGTCATGTTCCCATACAAAAATGTGTTTTAATCGGCTGTTGAACATATTATGGGCCTATAATGTTGCTTGCTTGATGTAGGATTTTGACGTGCTTCGCTTGTTAGTTCATCATCTTTGTCATAGATGGCGCTGTAGTACTTGTTGTTCCTGTAGCTATTTTCTAGTGCGCTACACAGGGATCCGCTGGATGCGAGTGGCGACATTTGGAGGGAGGCCTATATCCAGCAGTGATCGTCTTTCGGTTGAAATGATGGTGATAAAGGCAAAAAATAAAATTGATGCTGACTTAAAGTTTCTTTCTTTGGACTTTCGAATTCGAAATCGTGATAAAACTTTATTTTAGATATTTGAAGTCGATGTTGAAGTCGATGCACTCATTGTAGGGCAGTAGCATTGTTTCTTTTCTTTCGTTATATTCGGAAAAACTGGCTCAAGTTTAGATTTATGGAAAAAGGTAGTTACCGTTATTTCGTGAGAAAACTGGTCAAAAGATTTTCCGGCCGTTGAACTGAATAATGTATTCGTTTTTTTTATTTACCTAACTTTCCCAGCAGTGTCTAAATATATATGTCGTAGGATAATTTGATACTTCGAATCTTCGCGAAAATCCTAGGGGTTTTGCGAAAACGCGGATAATTAGACATAGGCGAAAAATTATCAAATCTTACTGGACAAAGTCAGGATTTTTGCGAAAATACTCGTTACTATAGTAAGATTTGATGTGCTCAACACTGATTGGCTACAATTTTGCTGGCTGACTTCTAATTGGTTCCTAGTTTGCCGATGATTAACTTCAAGTATTGTATCATAGAGTTATGAAGGTTTAGAATAGGTGAGAAAGGAAAATCACTTATTTACCACTTTATTTAAGTCCAAGTAGGTAAATAAGTAATTTACGATAAAAAACAAAACACTTCTGCAATTTAACTCAGACACAAACGTAAACAAATAACGTGCGGCAACAAATGATTGACATTTAAGACGTCAACCAATCAGAGACGATCTCTTATTGAACGCGCTGACCGACCAATCAGCGTTCTTATTTCATAACAGCCAGCGTTTCGTTTCGCAATATTGCTATAATAACGAGTATTGTCGCAAAAATCCTGACTTTGTCCAGTAAGATTTGATCATTTTTCGCCTATGTCTAATTATCCGCGTTTTCGCAAAACCCCTAGGATTTTCGGGAAGATTCGAAGTATCAAATTATTCTATTCTATTCTACGACATATATAACTCAAAGGTGACTGACTGACTGACTGACTGACATAGTGATCTATCAACGCACAGCCAAAACCACTGAACGGATCGAGCTGAAATTTGGCATGCAGGTAGATATTATGACGTAGGTATCCGCTAAGAAAGAATTTTGATCAATTCTACCCCCAAAGGGATAAAAAAGGGGATGAAAGTTTGTATGAAACTTTGTCAATTTTAAACCGATCGGGCTGAGACTTTGCATGCATAAAGCTACTATGACGTAGGCATCTTTTGAAAATGTATTTTTATAAATTCCACCCCTAAGGGGATAAAATAGGGGATGAAAATTTGTATGAAACTTTGTCAACTTTAAACCGATCAGGCTGAGACTTTGCATGCATAAAGCTATTATGACGTAGGCATCCCTTAAGAAAGGATTCTGATAAATGCTACCCGTAAGGGGATAAAATAGGGGATGAGAGTTTGTATGAAATTTTGTCAATTTTAAGCCGATCGGACTGAGACTTTGCATGCATAAAGCTACTATGACGTAGTCATCTCTTAAGAAAGGATTTTGATAAATTCCACACCTAAAGGATGAAACTTTGTCAATTTTAAACCGATCGGGCTGAGACTTTGCATGCATGAAGCTACTATGACGTAGGTATCTTCTAAGAAAGGGTTTTGATAAATCCCACCCCTAAGGGGATAAAATAAGGGATGAAAGTTTGTATGAAACTTTGTCAATTTTAAACCGATCGGGCTGAGACTTTGCATGCATAAAGCTACTATGACGTAGGCATTCCTTAAGAAAGGATTCTGATAAATGCTACCCCTAAGGGGATAAAATAGGGGATGAAACTTTGTCAATTTTAAACCGATCGGGCTGTGACTTTGCATGCATAAAGCTACTCTGACGTAGGCATCCCCTAAGAAAGAATTTTGATAAATAACACCTCTCTTTTTTTAGGATGAGAAATCATCAAATGGCTTCCCCCACTCTGGGCAGAGCGAGAGAGTCAGACTCTTACTGACTAAAACCCATCCATGTTCCTTCCTCGCCCTTTATGTTCCGGGGCCGCGGTATCTCTTTCGAACAGGCCCGCAACCCTAAATAAATTCCACCCCTAAGGGTATAAAATAAGAGATGAAAGTTTGTAAAAATCTTTTGAGATTTTCGACTGATTGAACTGTAATTAAAGATTGGAAAAAGTAAACCCGCAAAAACTGTACCTAATCCTACTTCCTACTAATATTATAAATGCGAAAGTTTGTGAGGATGTATGTTTGTTACTCTTTCACGCAAAAACTACTGAACGGATTTGGATCAAATTTAGCACACAGATAGTTTATTACCTGGATTAACACATAGGATACTTTTTATCCCGGTAATAAGATCCCGTGGGATAATTTCAAACTTCACGCGGGCGAAGCCGCTGGCAGAAGCTAGTTAATAATAATACTTCTTAACGCGAGCGAAGCCGCGGGCAAAAGCTAGTCTTTCATATAATTCTGCTTCAACCCATATTCACCCAATGCTGACAGTAGACCTCTTACTTCTCCGGTCGCATATGCAATATTCGCTTCCCTCACTCGTACCTGTGACTGTATACCATCATCTCCCATTGTCCCATTGTACTTGGGGTCGACGCAAAACGTTTTCTTTTTCCATTCTTCCCTGTCAGACGTCACAGCATAATTAACTTCTTTCATATCAGCAATATCAGTCTTCACTCAACCAATCCATCTTTTTTTGGCCTTCCCCTCCCTCTCCATCTATGAACATTCATGCCCATTACTATTTTAATCACATGCGTTTCATCCCTCCTCATAACATGCTCATACCTAGACAAACGAATTCCTTTAATTTTTTTCACCTTCAAACCTCTTTCCATTTTTAACTTTATCCGTTCAGGTCACTAAATCACATCCATCTCAACATTCTGTGACTGCATACTTGTATACCTACATCGTGTCGATAGCTAGTCTCCGCTGCAATTGGCTACTATGGCCAATATAAGGAAGAAATAAGCCTTGGAATTGCCCTTTAGCTTTAGACAAACATAACAATGATTCACAAGCTTTACCTCAATTTCATCAGCTCGCCGGCGCCGATACTAACAAGACAAGTCATGAAACGATAACATTGAGAGGTGTCGTAAATTAGCTTACAATCAAGAACTTCCTTGTAATTATCTGTAAGTTTAGGCGCAAAGCATTATCTTATAAGATTACCAAAATTAAAAGTTTGAGGATTTTTTTTGATAACAATTTCATATAAAATAGCAAGAATTTGAACTAGAGGACATACTTTGTATTTTGCAAGTAAACCAAACACAAGTAAGTAAACATTAATGTAAATTGTTTATTTTTCAAATTTTCCTAATTTTCCTGTCATACCTAAACATAGTTTTTGTGTACCGATTCACACAAAGTTTATATTTTGTTGCCAGAAATGAAATTCCTGCTGACTGTAGCTGCCGTCATCGCCGTAGCCGTCGCTGTGCCCACACAGCGCGGTCTAGTGGTCCCCGGACCCGCCGGCCCCGCCCCTGCCCCTGAAGACACCTTCGTACCCATTGCCATCGGACCTGCCATCATCGACTCCTTCGAGCCCGTCGCTATTGGACCCGCCATCGTCGACGCTTTCGAGCCCATCGCTATCGGACCCGCTATCGTTGGTGGCACTGAAGGCATCGCCGTCGGACCCGCCATCATCAACCCCGTGGAGGGTATCTCAGTTGGGCCCGCCATTGTTCCCTTCCCCGTTGAGGAGCCCGCTATCGTCCCCTCTCCCGTGGCCGTCGTTGAAGGTCCCGCCTCCAGCGAGATCGCTACCGGCACTCCTCTGGTGCAGATCATCCTGAACATCAACCAGGCTGCATCCAGCCCCGTCTCCGTCGGACCCGCACTCACCCCCGAGCCCGTCGAGATCAAGCCTGAGCCCGTCCAGATTGTTGAGGCCGCTCCTGAGCCCGTGCAGGTTGTTGAGGCCGCTCCTGAGCCCGTGCAGGTTGTTGAGGCCGCCCCTGAGCCCGTCCAGGTAGTGGAGGTCGCCCCCGTACCCGCCGAGCCCGTCCAGATCGGTGTCCCCGTCATCCCCGAGGCCGCTGTCGTCCTTCCCGAGGAACTCAACTAAGCTATAGCAACTAGACGTTATTATAATTAAGAAGAATTACCTGAAGTACTTTGTTGGCGGTCTGCTGCCAACATGACACGCTTGTACACTTTTTGAAAAACTTAATACACGATTTGAATCTTCATTATTATGTTATTTTCGAAATATTTATTGACCTTTTCGATTTTTCGTATTGTTTGTTACTGCGGCCAATAACTAAGTTCAAATATTTCAAACTAAACAATGATGATATTTTTTATTAGGTGCCTTTATGTCTTTGAGGCAAGAAAATATGAAGAACAAGAGAATTTAATTAATATTTTCTATAAAATCAAAGCGTAGAAGATGACGCAGCTGCCGGTGGAAACGGGGCTGTAACCTTGAGCTCATCTTCACCACCGAGAACATCAGCCGACTCTTCATTAAAACAGTGTGCCAGCCAATTCCAAGAACACGGCTGTGCTCTTCAAGCCCCTGTCTGTTTTATCATGTCAAGTCAACACACTAACTGTACACGTGCCTTTCAGACGTCGTCGGCTTAATTTGGAAGAGATTAACCCGAGACCAGAAAACTACAATCAATCTATGGAACAGGTGTGGTCAGTTTTACGCCGACATATTCCAAGAGGCTGCCGTTCCCTTTACGGTGAATTTGGGATTGTCAGTGAAGATGAACGGCTTTTGAGGGTGGAACAGCAGTGTTTTTTAACTACCAATTGCACATTTCTATGGGGTTCAGAATTATGTACTGAGTGGTAACCGTTCGTTGAGTTCATAGTTACGTAAAACGGGGTGAATAGAAATGCAGGGGTGAATAGAAACAAAACTTTGAAAGGGATTTTATCGCTGAACGTTTATTGTATACTGCCTACAAAATACCTTTATAATTAAGTATAATTTAGTTAATACAATAGAGTACATGTTGGGACCATATCATGTGAATTCAACTATAAAATCCATTCCAAAGTTTTGTTTCCATTCACCCCTGCATTTCTATTCACCCCGTTTTACTTTTTCTACAATAACAATCTAAAGTGAAGGAAAACATCGTGAGGAAACCGGCATGACCTAGAACCATAAATTGGCTTGTTTACTGAAAAATTCTAATTAGTCCGTCACTTAGATTATCAAAAAATATTTGACCCGTATTTTTTCTTTTGTCACATAAACCAAAATTGACGAAGATACGACGCTTTTAAAATTCTCAATACGTCACGCCGTGCTATAATGTTTAGTGCGTTGTGACGTCACGAGCTCCCACTCCCGAGTTTTGGTGCGTTCTAACTTCGTCAGTATTCATTCATTTACAAAAACAAAAAATACGTGTCCATTATTTTCCAATACTCTAACTGACGGACTAAATAGATTTGCAATTTATTGATGGTGGAAACTAGCCTATTCGAGGACATGTGACATCTATCAATCTGCACTGGGTCCGCGTGGTGGATTATATAGCCCATTCCCTCTCATAGAGAGGAGGCCTGTCCCAGCAGTGGGGACATTAATAGGCTGATGATGATGATGAATATTGATATTATAATCCGTAAATAGGGGTAATATTTGTGGCTGTAGTACATCGAACAATTTTACCACTATTATTTTCAAACTGCGACGCAAAAACGACGGGGTGATATAAGTTTGACGTGTCTGTGTGCGTGTGTGTGTGTCTGTATGTGGCATCGTAGCTCGCAAACGGATGAACCGATTTCAATTTTTTTTGATTGTAAGGTCAATTAGTGGGGAGTGTTCTTACCTATGTTTGATAAAAATCAGGCCAAGATGGCCGCGGCCGCAAATTAATGTTTTTAGGGTTTCGTTGCCAAATGACAAAAAACGGAACCCTTATAGATTCGTCATGTCTGTCTCTCTGTTCGTCCGTATGTCACAGCCATTTGTTTCCGAAACTATAAGAACTATGCTGTTGAAACTTGGTAAGTTGATGAAGTAAGATATGTATTCTGTGAACCGCATTAAGATTTTTACACAAAAATGGAAAAGAAAACAATAAATTAAGGGGGTTCCCCATACATAGAACTGAAACTCCATTTTTTTTTCATCAAACCCATGCCCCCACAACCCACCCCCTTCAAAAATGATATTGAGGTTTCTAACATATTTTTATTCTAAACTGATTAGTTTGCGCGAGAGACACTTCCAAAGTGGTAAAATGTGTCCCCCCCCCCCCTGTCACTAAAATAAGAGAATGATAAAACTAAAAAAAAAAATATGATGTACATTACCATGTAAACTACCACCCAAAATTGGTTTGAACAAGATCTGGTAAGTATTTTTTTTTAATACGTCATAAATCGTAAGCCGCAATTTTCCTTTCATTTACAACGAACTGCAAGAACTTTTATACTATGTTACTTGCTGTTACGGAACCCTTCATGGGTGAGTCCGACTCGCACTTGTTTTTTCACAGCTCTCGCAATATGGGGGAAATGAAAGAGCAAACCAGGTATTCCTGGTTTTTGGTGTTGGCCCTTTCATTGATTGTGTCGGGGATTTTTTTTAACTCAACGACTTTTTTTAATTCAACATCTGGCAACCGTTCCATTTCCAAAACTTGACCACCATTATTTTATAGGTCAACAACTGGATAACAAACGGCCCGACATTTACTAGTGCAGTTTATAGTAGTTAAATCTTAGGCCATACTAAAAAGGTTTCGTTTATCACTATCACTATCACTACATATTAAAAAACGAAGTCTCCCGCCGCGTCTGTCTGTCCCTATGTATGCTTAGATCTTTAAAACTGCGCAACGGATTTTGATGCAGGTTTTTTAATAGATACAGTGATTCAAGAGGAAGGTTTTTGTATATAATATTACGCGGAAAAAGCCGCAGGCATCGGTTAGTTTTAAATATTACAGAACTTTGCAGTCTCTGTCGTATTATTTTTATTCAATCCGTATTCACCTAATGCTGAAGGTAGATCTTCTACTTTGCACGCAACTTTATCCGGTCCTGGGCCTTTTTTTCTAGGATTGGAAACCATCAAATAACTTCTCCCACTCTGGGCGGAGCGGGAGGGAGTGTCAGTTACTGACTAAAACCCATCCATGTTCCTTCCTCGCCCTTTATGTTCCGGGGCCGCGGTAACTCTTTCGAACAGGCCCGCAACCTCCGGTCCTGGTCCTTCAGTTAAGGCTCTGGCTTGCCCTAATTGTCGGCTGTAACTTTACATAGGGCAGACGAAAAAAAAAAAATGTCTGTCAGTTAGATTGTCAACAAATAAATTGTCCCATATTTTTGCTATTGTTACATCAACCAAAGTGTACGAACATACGACGTTTTAAAATTCTCAATACGTCACGCCTAGGTATCATTTTTAAGCGAGTTCTGACGTCACTCCCGACTTTTGATGCGTTTTATCTCTGCCAATATTAATTGATTTGCAGAAACAAAGAATCCGTGTCCATTAATTTCCAATACTGTAACTGACGGACTAAACAGATTTTAAATTTTTTGATATGCCTATTGTAATTAAGTCTGAGGCCTGTTTTTGATAACTTAGGTTCATGTTCACCAAAGCGATGACGGTCTGATTATCTAAAAACAGCTGTTTCAAACACATTTTTGTATGGGAACATGTCACAGTGACAGCTGGTTTTACTATACTGTCAGTTATTATGCCAAGCTATCGGAATTGCTGTGTTTCTATAAACAAAGTAAACTTGAATATCCGCGTCACCTACCTGTAGTTTAGAAAAATCAAAACAAACTTATCTGTGACGTTTTGTTCCTAAGAGTTCTAACACACTTTAGCAGAGCTACATTTAAACAGTTTACCAACCAGTAAGTAGTAGTAGTAGTGGTCCCATTTCTAATTCCGTATAGGGAACACCACTCAAAAGAAAAATTAATGTTTATTTCTATTAGTTACACAAACCATAATAATAACGCCTGCTCTTAACAAACAGAAAAGGCACAAAGGTACGGGCATCGATATCTATACTTGCTCAAGTCAGATAGTCAATTTCAAACTAAGATTATCAAGGATAAGGAAAATAATAATAATAGAGAAAAAAAACTATAGTACCACATAACTTCATTCCTTGATTTGTATAGCGCTTAAATTATTTAACCATTGGTATTGACTGGTATTATTCAGTAGGTAAATTACTGAATGTTGGATGCTGTTGTTGCCGTTGTTATCATACCAAGATTAGTAAGTTTCATTGAACAATAATGTGAAGCAGGTATAAGAAGGCAGGAAAACAAAATATTAACATTTTAGATCTTTTAATGTATTTCAATATTTTGGACATACAAGCGTTTCAAGGTGTTGGTAGAAAGTCCAATGAATCTTAGTTCAAACAATTTTAGATGTTAAATCGTCATGCGCAGTGGCTTCGTTGTGATGATGGACGCTTAGTTGAGTTCCTCGGGGAGGACGACAGCGGCCTCGGGGATGACGGGGACTCCGATCTGGACGGGCTCGACGGCAACGGGGGCGACCTCCACAACCTGGACGGGCTCAGGGGCGGCCTCAACAACCTGCACGGGCTCAGGAGCGGCCTCAACAACCTGCACGGGCTCAGGAGCGGACTCCACAATGTGGACGGGCTCAGGCTTGATCTCGGCGGGGGCGAGTGCGGGTCCGACGGAGACGGGGCTGGACGCGGCCTGGTTGATGTTCAGGATGATCTGCACCAGAGGAGTGCCGGTAGGGATCTCGCTGGAGGCGGGACCTTCAACGATGGCGACGGGAGAGGGGACGATAGCGGGCTCTTCAACGGGGAAGGGAATGATGGCGGGGCCAACAGAGATACCCTCAAGTCCACCGATGATGGCGGGTCCGACAGCGATACCCTCAATGGGGTTTATGATGGCGGGTCCGATAGCGATGGGCTCAAAAGCGTCGACAATAGCGGGTCCGATAGCGACGGGCTCGAAGGAGTCGATGATGGCAGGTCCGATGGCAATGGGCGCGAAGGGGTCTTCAGGGGCCGGCGCGGGGCCGGCGGGTCCGGGAACCACTAGACCGCGCTGTGTGGGCACAGCGACGGCCACGGCGATGACGGCAGCAACAGACAGCAGGAATTTCATTTCTAGAAATAGGAAAAATTGTTCTAATAAATTAAAACTATATAAATTAAATAGACTTACGTCTATGAATGTCAAGAATCATTTTAAATATTTAAATCGAATTAAAATTACAAGAATGAAATACTCACTTATGCTGCTTGTTTATAGCTGCGAGATACAAAGTATCTATTGATTTTAATTTAAAAATTCAGCACATTTATAGTAATTCGTTATCAGGCATTAATTTGATTAAATGATTAAGTGTAATTTAGGGCTTCCCTCGTTTTACGGATTAACTGCCTCGTTTTTTGATCACATGTTACCTAGGTTTCGAACATAAGTGCTCATAAGTACGTAGTTAGTAGTAAGTATATAGTTTTATCGGACTGGTGTCCGCAGTTACACGTCTGAACGCATGGCTTGTCCCGTATTTCATAGACTTTACTGGCCAGGTGAACATAATTATAGCAGTGCTGTATGTATAGCCTGATCGTTGTCTACATAAACCTTATTGATACCCCGGTTGGTCATCAGACCGTCAGCTCTGGCTAACGGGAATATCTATTGCCATATCTAGAGCTAATAGGGCTTATGAATTCTGGAGTAATGTCATAACTACCAAGTAGAAAAAGGTATGAATGCTTATGGAAATACTTTATGGGTTATGCACTCCCCTAATAGAGACTTCACCTCACATAAAGTTTGCGATTAGACATAATTTTTATAACTCCATAATAGCCACTTATCCTATATCAGCATATCCTTCATTAGTCTATATGTCCCTCTCCTAGAGAGGAGGCCTGAGTCCCAGCAGTGGGAACATTATAAGGCTGATGCAATGCAATGCAAGGATATATCAGCCTAGTGACACACACTACGTGTGTTTGTATTGTTGTGATCAGAGAGCTCTTCTTAAAATGTGAATGATATAGATGACTACCGTATTTTTTCACGCCTTTATCCCGGAGGAATAGGCAGAGACCACAGACTATATCTAATACCTATGCAATTACTAATATTATAAATGTGATAGTTTGTATGGATGTCCATTACTCAATCCCACTGAAAATGCAGTATTTGGCAGTGATATAGGTTAAGGTGTGCATTAGCACATAGGCTACTCCTATTAAAAAAAAGTATAGTTCTCATGGGATACCAAAAAAGTAGTACACGCGGGAAAAGCCGCTGGCATTAACTAGTTTAAAAAAAAACACGTGAGGGTTTCATTTCATTCCTTTCACACCACCGATATTGTCTGGCGATTTTTAGGAGATTTTCATGCAAAAAAAACGAAAGAAAAAATTCTCAAAAATCGCCGGTCGATATCGCTTTGTGTTAAATAAATAATTAATGGGCTCTAAAGGAAAAATAAAACACATAGAATATTGTTGTAATAAATATATGTATATTTATATACATACTACATCTAAAACTATATACAATTACAAAAATAAAACTAAACGTAAAACTACAATATATATATGTTATGGACCAAGTGATGAATTGGGCATTATACATAATGCCCGGTCACTATGAAAAATGGCCAATATAAGAGTGCCATTTGATAAGAATTATTCAAATAATCAAATTGACCGGGCATTATACATATTGTCCATCACCTTTTGGGCAGAATAATACAAACATATGTGATTACTGTTTTTTTATTGTTATTGTCATTAAACTTAAAATAAACAAAATATGAACCATTTAAATAATCAGACTCATTATTTGGATTAATCATTAAGGACTTCTACTTTAAGAAGTCATATTAAAAATATAACATAAAACATATTAAAAAAATCAAAAAATTTACAACATGTATACTATTGTTTTATAGAAATGACTTATTATTATCCTACTATATATATCCTACTTATCTACTCATCATCATCATCTGCCGAGCCTTTTCCCAACTATGTTGGGGTCGGCTTCCAGTCTAACCGGATGCAGCTGAATACCTGTATTTTACATGGAGCGACTGCCTCTCTAACCTCCACAATCCAGTTAATACTGGGAAAACGATACGACTTGGTAAGACTGGTGTCAGACTTTTGGGGGCACTGACTACCTGTAACGACTGTCAAAGATGGACAAATGACAGTCGGGACCAACGGCTTAACGTACTTTCCAAGGCACGGACAAACCTCGGTATGTAAGGGTGGTCACCCATCCACAGACCAACCTAGGCAAGCACGGATTAAACTAAAGATCGACCCGAGTGGCTGATATTATTTAGTCACGAGCCTTTGCCTTTTTGGCTTGGCGACATCTACATTTATCAGACTTCCAACCATTTTTACAACCACATCTACTATAACCTTTTTTTTTTTTTAAGGATGGGAAATCATCAAATGACCCCCCCCACTCTGGGCGGAGCGGGAGGGAGTGTCAGACTCTTACTGACTAAAAACCATCCATGTTCCTTCCTCGCCTTTTACGTTCCGGGGCCGCGGTATCTCGTTCGAACAGGCCCGCAACCCCGGATCTACTATAACCTTGCCCTCCACATTTAGAAGACATTCTGCAACACTTTCTCAGCGAAATCTCTGTCTCTGGAACATCTTCAGGCAAAATAAATCTTAATTTCGTAATTCAGTGTTAACACACTCGCGTTGACACTGAGTTACGAAACTGAAACCCATCCGCGTCCGTCCATATTCGCTTACAATGCAAAACTAAACAAAAACAATAGCGCTTGAAGTCCGCCGCACGAGCCGCGCGCTGGATGGCGGTCTCTGATTGGTCAAAGCGTGCCACGCTATGCGTGCCTCCCTCCCCGCCCTCACACCGCCTCAAATTTAGCTTTATTATCAAATTGCCCAATTATCATGTAGCAATATAATAATGACCGTGCAATGTGATAAATAATGTAGTTAAGATAGTATTAATCACTTAGCCCGATAGAGATAGCCATTATTCATAATGCTCGAACATTATGTATAATGCCCGCATTAATCACCTGGTCCATAACATATACAACAATGTCAACAGGCCACTTAGGCGTCAAAGTACTCCTCCGCATCGCTGTCATCGGGAAACGTGCCCAGAAGACTGGCAGCATTGCCACGTTGAATGGCAATGCTAATTCTTTGGCCAAAGAAAGAGCCAGCCCTCTGGTCACGCGAAGTGTCGATCAGTCGGCGGGAGATTTCTTTAAAAAGGAGACGCGCACTCGGACCCCATGACCCGAGCGTTTCGACCCCAAACGGCTCAAAGCTGTAGTTACCAATAAGGTTACAGTATTTGCGCCGTTTGAGGCTCTCAGCAGCTGCAGCAGCAGCGCCTGCACAGCCCGCCGTGCTTGCAACGTGGCAAGGCGCAAGGGTGTCGACACAAGTTGCGTCCCACACCAAAGGCCTGCCAACGCTCCAAGGCACCAACGTCATGCCGTCCGGTCTCTTGCCATCGTCACGTACCAAGCCGTTTGGTTCTAAAACCGCTGGTACGCCGGCGCTGGCAAGAGCCCGACGAATAATGTCGTTGATGCTGGCGTGCCGTGCAATGCGACCTGCGCTCCTGTAGCAGGACAGGCCATGGTGTCCGAGGCTGTCGACAGCTACACCGCAGTGACAACGATGCGAAGCAACACAAGGTGCGCCTAAGCGTAGACTCGTAGCGACCCGGAACGATGCGTCATCCATCATAGTGCCAATGGTGAATGAC
Organism: Xestia c-nigrum; assembly: GCA_916618015.1. Lineage (NCBI taxonomy): Eukaryota > Metazoa > Arthropoda > Insecta > Lepidoptera > Noctuidae > Xestia > Xestia c-nigrum. The sequence goes on along the minus strand of OU745259.1, from coordinate 7,317,057 downwards.
GGAAGTGCCTGAAGCCACAAGCCCGACTCCCATTCCCCCACAGCCAGCAGACGGGCACGCTCCACAGTATTGATTGACGTATGTAAAAGGGTATTCCGTACAATACTGCAAAGCGGCACATCCCACTGACTCTGGGAGGACAGGTTGTCGGGCAAAACCGTATTGGGACAAGCCATTTTCCAAACGTTCAACGCATCAGTCAGATACGGCACCTGAACATCAACCAGTGAAAAAGACAAAATTTCCCTGGTTAATTTCTCGGTACCGTAGACAGAGGAGAGGAAAGCTGGTAAACTTATACTTGAAATTTTGCGGACGCCGAGACCACCCAAGCGAATGGGAAGTGCAGCTTGCTGCCAAGCTCGGTCGTCCAGGGCCACATTAAGTACTGAAGTAAGTGTGTTTCTAATAATTTGGTCGACTTTTTCTAAAAGCTGTGGATACTTCCAAAGATGAGAAGAGCGAAGGCTATACGTGAATTTTGGTCCAAAACAACAGTATCGAATGAGAGTGAAGGCTGAATGAATGTTAATTTTAAAAAGTCTCTCCGAAACATCATTAAAATTTTTGATTTTTTCTTCAATGAAAGACGGAAAAGATTCGTCAAATATTGGTGACCCTAGAAGGTGAAGAGAATGTTTTTCGGTAATTTTGATATTTGGTGCCAAAGAGTTAAATTTAGCAATGGTTGTCTGTCTGTCAGTGTTTTCTGGAAGATAAATTTCGCACTTCGAAAGGTTAAGATCTAGGCCAATGGAACTAAATTTTTCTTTTAAGAAAGTTAAATCTTTTAAGACTGTGTCCACATCACCTCCCAGGGTTCCATCATCTAGGTACCATACGTTGAATTTAGAATTTAGTTGTCGAATAATTGGATTAATTGCTAGACTAAAAATGACTGGCCCAAGAGGGTCACCCTGTTGGCATCCAACGGCTGATTCCAAAAAATTGTCCTTATAGAGTAATTTAGAGGGGTTCCTGTAGCATTGGTAAAGAAAACTGTAAATTTTGGGTATTTCTTTTTGAACCTCTGTCAACAAGGTGTCCCTGTTTACAGAATTAAAGGCATTTTTAATGTCAACCTTAAGGATGACCTCACCCTTATCACTATGCAGGTAAGTGGACAGAGCGTGTACCGCAGCCTCACAGCCCCCTTTGGACCCGAATCCAAGCTGTAGGGGCTGGAATTTGCTGGCCAGTGTTTCTCTGTAAAAGGCGCAGCAAATTTTGGCTGCGATACGACGGTAAGTTGACCCTACGGCAATGGGACGAATGCCGCCATCCTTCTTACGTAGGGCACAAAGATTGGCCCCGTAAAGAATATCGATGACGGCATCGTTCACACTGCCGGAGAGCATGAGATTGATGAGGGCCGTCAGCTCCTTCAAAAGGGACTCACCAGCTTCCCCGGCGCCTGAACAAATAAGGTCCTTTAAATGTTGAGGAGTCAGGCCGTCGAGGCCGCCAGCGGAGCCACTCCGGAAGGAACAGACGGCCGCACGTACTTGTTGAGCTGTAATTTGAAGTGAGTTAGTTTCCGGAATGGGGGGGTCAGGGAAGGTGAGGTCATCAGCCGGGGCGGGATGTTTGCTCTCCAGAGCTGTAAGGGTCTCTGGAGAGTACGGCGCAACCACATCGCTGCTAAAGATGATCCTAGCTGCACCACTGATATCACCCTCGCCTAATTTAGATTCTACATGATGCAGTATACCTCTTTGGGAAAGATGTGCTGTAAATTTTGGGTCAAAACTTTAGGCCGAAATGTTACAGTTGTCTTTAATTTGAGTTGTTAAGGTTTTTTTATTTGCCAAATCTTTTTGCACATGTAGAATTCTAAAAGGGAAGGTGAGTAATTGCTCCCAAGCACTTTGAGAGTTCTCTCGGGCGGCGAGGCGGACACAACGCCTTTTGTTGTATATATATTGTATATTTATATTATTTTTTAAATATGACGTAATTGGAAACCATGAAACAAAATGTACAGAAGGAAAAATTTTAGATACAAATTTATGTTTATCTATCTGTCATATTTATTTTACTGACTTTGAGGGATGTAATTTTTACTCAGATCAAAGTATAAATTAACCTTTGAAGTATATCATTTAGGACAATCAGTTTTAATAGTGAACTACTAACGGTTCCGTTTTGATAAAGAACTTGATGAACAAATACTATAAAAAATAAAAAAACGATTTTAATTATTTAATCATCGTGCTTCGATTCGTCAAGTTCAGTATCAGAACCGAAATTTTCTTTGTCAGATGAGTCATCTAAGTTAAGATACACAATCATATTTTTTTCTATATTTTCAACTGTCAGGCGATTTCTTTTTATGTTAAAAATAACAAAACAAATTTTTGAAAATATATTTAAGTGTTGTATCGAAATTCCGGGACAGATGTATCGGAAAAAAATTAGTCCTAAGGAAGTCTCCGTTTCTCTCTGTTCTGTTGTCTCTGTTCTCCGAAGTTTAGGCAAATAGGCACTACCTATTCCTATCACTGGTTATCTGGTATGCATGTGAAGCGTAACGATGAAGAAAATGTCTTGAGGAAAGTTTTAAATATGAATGTGAATGCAATGAGATGACTGTGTGCTAAATAATTTTGCTAAAAACCCCTTTTCTATTAGCAAAATCATCTAGCAGCGATCTCATTTAGTCATGGGGATGACTCAATGAATACTTATAAATGACAATTCCTTTATTTAAGGAGACAGCGTCTGAGCAGCACCAAAAGGTCCCTAATATTTGTAGCACTTTTGCAATATTTTAGAACAGTTCTTTGCAGTTTTCAGGTTTAATTTGAATTGATGTCTTAGTTCATTAAAAATTAAGTACTATCTTATAAAAACCAGCACTGTGTTACGTTTTCACCGGACAGGCTACATTGATATTAAAGGAATTCACACCACAGCAAAACATCCTAAGTAAGATATGCAGTCCGTTTTAAACATGTAAGAACGTGTTGGAGCGCTGACACCGACATCAGTTTGTATTAGGATATATAGGATAGGATAGGATAGGATAGGATAGGATAGGATAGAATTTTGCAAATATGGGATATACACAGAACTATTGTTCTTAAGATTACATTTAGCTCATATACAATTTACCAATCGGTATGGAAAAAAATGAAATAAAGGAATTCCGCACATACACATTATTTTGTATAGAGCAAAATTAAAACTAATTTTTCTTTTTCTTTATCATTTATTCATGACCTTTAATCACGTACGTATTTCTCCGAAACGTAACAATTCGTGTCAACGTGAATTCTTGTCGTGCTGACGGTCGGTCGCGCACGGACGGTCTTCACGGTCGGTGGCGTACGGGTAGGTACTATACAGAGAGATTGGTAATTGGGTGCAGGCCTTGAAATGGGTGATAACTGGGGGTCCAAATTCGGTGGTTTCTAAAAAATCAAGCTTTTAAAGATTTCTTTGAATTTTTCCACTTCTACACCATAAAGTGCTGACTGTAAGAAATCCACGCCGTTCAGGATGTTAAACTGATACTTTTCTGGTAGCTCTCATGAGCTACATTCGTTCATGAGCAAACCAAATTGTCAAAAAAGTACATCTGCTTTTGAAAAATAAGCGCTTAAAAGTTTTTGTTCTAAAATGTAATTGAAACTTGAGTTGTTTTTCGAGGCAAGTTTCTCAAAATAAATGTGAAGTGCAAATTACAGAACCGACTTCCTTGTCTCACTAGCTTTCCAAAATGGTGCCAGAGTAACCACTTATAGAACTAAATAAATGGCCAGAAAATAACGGTTGTTTCTGAGAAGATAGTATTTTAATAAAACTGGGTGGTACCGGTTTTTCAAAGCACGTCTTCCTTTTTGCAGATTTTCTTGTTATCACAATGTGATGACACTGTTTGACTTCAGCGGGCTGGTCGATCAGATCAGGACGAATCTGTCTCTGTTTGGTATATTTTAAGCTACCCTTTCAGACAGGCAAAGAAGTCATTTTCTTCTGTAGGAACATCATTTAAGCAGGATCAGGGCCGCTGCTTTGAGAAATTGGTTTTCGAAGAATACATTCGTTCATAGGCTATCAGAAAAGTATCAGTTTGACATCATGAATGGCGTAGATTTCTCACAACTAGCACGTTATGATGTAGGTAGAGATGGAAAATTCAAAGAAATCTTTAAAAGCTCAGTTTCTCAGAAACCACCCAATTTCGACCCCCAAAATTGGTAAAAAATGTTGCAAATAAGGTTTAGTATCACCCATTTCAAGGCCTGCACCTAATTACCAATCATCCTGTATAGCACCATACCGCAACGCTGACGTCAACGGCGAGCGACAGCCGTATTTTGTTCTCGCTGACGTCACGACCGACCGTACGCGACCGACCATCAGCGTGACAAGAATTCAGGCCTTACAAGTATATGTTAAGGGGTAAACTACCTCATACTCCTTAGAAAAGAGAACAGCACTCGGTCAGGCGGGTGTTGTGTACTTCATAACTCCCATGTAGTTGGGATTGTAGTTTCATCAGCTGGGAGAACAGATGGACTCCAACCTTGTACTAAAATATTCTTAATAGGAAAACACAACAACACTTTTCACGCATAGCATTCACACTTGCAAAGACCAATCCATGTGACCAACAGTTGATGTCAAGCAGAAAAAGGTAATGGACCAAGTATTCTTCTTCGGAGTATTCCGATACACATTGTGTATTAGAACTGTTATTTTGCACATGGACTGACTACCTGACTAATATACTTTCATGACGACAAAATATTAGATAATAAAATCTATTGAGCCATTCCGTGGCTTGTCAAAGTATAATTATTGTATGGTCGCTAAAGGCAAAAGCTTTGGATAAGACCATCCATAACTCTCGCAACTGCCCTTAATGAGACTGAGGATTAATAATAATGAAAGTTAAGCTAAAGCCTACTACGTCCAGCAGCAGGACGTTTTACTCTTGATAAGATGACGAGGTGAGCAGGAGATCACTTGTTTGAGTTCACCGTTTATTCATTTTTATTAGAGTGTTTTCATTATTCCCTAAGAATTCGTAAGGTTTACTTCAGTGTTCAAAATAGAACTGTAATTTTTAGTATTTGAAGACATGACACAAAAAACATAAACAACATAATATTTACATTTTAGGTCTTTTAATGTGTTTCAATATATTGGACATGCAAGCGTTTCAAGGTGTTGGTAGAAAGTCCAAGAAATATTAGTTCAAACAATTTTAGATGTTAAATCGTCATGCGCAGTGGCTTCGTTGTGATGATGGACGCTTAGTTGAGTTCCTCGGGGAGGACGACAGCGGCCTCGGGGATGACGGGGACTCCGATCTGGACGGGCTCGACGGCAACGGGAGCGACCTCCACAACCTGGACGGGCTCAGGGGCGGCCTCAACAACCTGCACGGGCTCAGGAGCGGCCTCAACAACCTGCACGGGCTCAGGAGCGGACTCCACAATGTGGACGGGCTCAGGCTTGATCTCGGCGGGGGCGAGTGCGGGTCCGACGGACACGGGGCTGGACGCGGCCTGGTTGATGTTCAGGATGATCTGCACCAGAGGAGTGCCGGTAGCGATCTCGCTGGAGGCGGGACCTTCTACGATGGCGACGGGAGAGGGGACGATGGCCTCCTCAGCGACAGCACCACCGTCGGGAAGGGGGAAGTCAACAATAGCGGGTCCAACAGCGATGGGCTCGAAACCTTCGACGATAGCGGGTCCGACAGCGATACCCTCAACGGGGTTTATGATGGCGGGTCCAATAGCGACGGGCTCGAAAGAACCGATGACGGCAGGTCCGATGGCAATAGGCTCAGGGGCGAAGGTGGGGCCAGCCGGTCCAACGGGTACCAGACCGCGATGTGTGGGCACAGCGACGGCCACGGCGATGACGGCAGCAACAGACAGCAGGAATTTCATTTCTGAAAACAGACACATACGGTTTAAAATTGTATTTGTATAGTGAAAGATTTTAAGATTCTAATATGTTGGAAAATAGTAAGGCAGTAGATGATTGGATTTTTTTATAATATTAGGAATTGATATAACTGTTGTAATAGTATATTGGTACTTACTTAATGCTGCTTGTTTATAGCTGCGAGATACAAAGTATCTATTGATTTTCGAATAGAATTCACGACATTTATACTGTTTGTTTATCAGACTCGATTGTTATAATGATAACTTTTTATTGTTAGATACCCGGTTTACGATTATTTACAGGTTAAGGAGGTGTGGAAGAACCTTTGTAGTGCCTTTCGTACTTTGAATTTTGTTATAAAATGCTTGAATACTGGTGTTTTTCCATGATATCTTTCTTTTTATCATTATTTGTTTTATTTTTCCTAATTGCGAGAATTAAATTATGCTTTGACTAGTTTTTTGCCATAGGTATTTGAAGACTAGTTACTGTTGTTCTTACAACTAGTCTTCAAATACCTATGTGTATGTGGTATATTTCGCTGGTTGTAACATTGAACAGTTCTACAGTTAATAGGAAGCCTGCAGTAATGAAAAGCAGTTTCTGAGTTCACCTATGGACTAACATCATCTTACCTAGTTCTATTTAATAAGAATGGAATGTTTGTTTGTTGTTTTGCTGTTGTTTCTCTTGTGTTTTCATCAAATGTGTTTTATCATTTTTCAGTTTTGTTAGAAACATTTTTCCGTTTTTCAATCTTTCTAGGCCAGCAACAGAGGCATTAATAAGACACATCATGCGTAAGTCAATCAATGCCTAGTTGTGGCCAATATTTTCTCAAATAAATCGAGGAAATTATTACAATTACTTTTCAAAATCAATTATGCACACAAACAACAATATTTTCTTCTCGCGTTGAAGAGTTCATTTGTTTTTCAACCGCTTTCTATTCGCAAACCAATTCGAAATTTAAATAAAAACCGTTGATAAGTTACCTTCTTGGTTGCCATGTTTAGAGTATCATCGTTCCATTTTTAAATGACACGACAGATGAGTAAGTTAACTAAATGGTTGCGCTCTGAGGAATGATTTAGTTGCGCTAAGATTGTTGCGCTTAGAAATTGCGCTCTGAGGAATACCTCAATTTATTTGGCCGCTAAACACGACACATGGATTTCATAAAACTTTTGCCAGCCGCTAGTCGCATACTGTATCTGGTCAATACAGCAATTTCGATTTATCTCGAAAAAGGTTGTCAAAATAATGTTCACCAAGCATGTTTGTGAAAAATACTTATTTAGTCCAGCAGCCACTCAGTCCCTCCACCAGATAGTTGTATCGCCGGGTCTAAGCTCTCTATGTAGATCTCAGACCACAGTCTCATCGATTTCAAACTTAATCACTATCACTATCACTACATATTATAAAAAAGTCACTCGCAGCGTCTGTCTGTCCCGATGTACCTATATGCTTTAATCTTTTAAACTACGCAACGGATTGTAATAGATAGAGTGACTTAAGAGGAAACACTGTTTTAGGCTTTCACGGTTTAAAACTAAACTTATATTGTCACTTACGGGATATCTTCCGTGATTATTCCGGAAGATATCCCGTAAGTGACAATATAAGTTTAAGAGGAAAGCTTTTGAATATATTTTACGCGGGCAAAGCCGCGGGCATCGGCTAGTAAATTTATAAATCGAACTTGATACTATTTACGCATCCTATTATTGACAACATCAGCATCAGATACCATCATTCCTAAGTCAAACTTTCGAGGGAACAGTGTCGTTGCTGGATATGGAATCGAAGATGATCTACTAGACGAAGAGTGTTGGCAATGGCTCAGAAACATACACCAGGTGATGACGGAATTATGTCTGAATTCCTGAAGGCGAGTGGAAAATCGGTAAGCTATATAAGCTATTTGATTCCGTCATACTCTCAAGGGTATGCCAGCACAGATCCAAATCCAAAACCCCGAGAGCTCTCAGCTTGAACACCGGAATCGTTTCGAGTGAATAGAAAGCTCAGTGGACGAATACAACGATGGGTTCGTGGAAACTGTCCATACGACCGGGTCTAAGTTCTTCAATACACGTCGTATAGATCAGAAATAGAGCTTCTCCGATCAAACTCTCAAGCACGTGAAGGAGCGGCGTGAGATGATTCTTCAGACGAGGCGTTGAAATACTGGCAGCTCAATAGACGGATCTCTAAATCCCTGAAGCCTTCGCCGCTTCAATACCGAGCGTATTAAAGACGCGATTGAGCGAAACAAAGGCTCCAAAGTATTTTCAAGAGATCTGGCTATTTGGCAGAGTTCGCTCACGAAACTGAAGACCGACGATGGCAAGATCTTATCCGCCAAACCGGAGCTTCTGAAGAAAAATCGAGAGCTTCTATGGACAGTTGTACACGTCAACCAGTAAACCCGACACTATACAAGACATCCCGGACATCAGCCTGTACGAGATTAGAATGGCTCTGAAACATCTAAAAAACAACAAGGCACCGGGCGATGACGGAATTACGGCGGAACCCAGAAGGTGGCCGGAAAACCGGTACTTAAGGTCCTTCAGAAGGTGTTCAATTTCGTCATGCTCGAGAGGAAAACGCCACAGGCATGGTGCAGGGGTGTGGTGGTACTCTTCTTCAAGAAGGGCGACAATGCTCGGTTAAAGAATCACAGGCCCATCTTACTTCTAAACCATGTCTACAAGTTGTTGCAGGAGAGTCATCACGAATCGTCTCTTGCGCAGAATTGACGGTTTCCAGCCACCCGAACAAGCCGGTTTCCGAAAAGGCTTTAGCACCGTGGAGCACATACATGCGCTTTGGCAGGATATACAGAAGACCGAAGAGTATAACTTGCCTCTCTGTTTAGCGTTTGTGGACTACGAGAAAGCCTTTGATTCGATCGAGACCTGGGTTGTACTGCAGTCTCTCCAACGGTGCCAAATTGACTATCGGTACGTCGAGGTGTTGAAGTGTTTGTACAAAAACGCCACCATGTCAGTCCGACTTCAAGACCAAGCCTCGGAACCTATCCTTCTGCAGCGAGGTGTAAGACAGGGAGACTTCATATCTCCGAAACTGTTCACCGCTGCACTGGACCGCTGTGCTGAACTTAAAGGCTTGTTTTTTTACTTTGTAATATTTTGTAGTTTAATTTTTAACACCTCCTTCAAACTCTGCCACGCCGCCGCCGGACAAAATCCACCGGCACGCCGCCACCGCCAAATTTGGGGGCGGCGCCCATGTCTAATCTACAGATATTGCGCGGAAAACAAGCAAGCAATGGGTTTCAATAGTAGAGTACTAGAGACCAACCGACTAGGTGGCTCTGCAATTGCAATGGCATTGAGCATTGAGAGACACATCGCCTAGGTGACTCTGCAATTGGAAAGGCATTGAGAGACACAGCGACTAGGTGTTTGCAATTGCAGAGTCACTTTGCACTTCTACAGACAAAGTTGAAACGCCTCATACGAGTATCATACTTGTGCTCTGATTACAATAATGCGTAGAAGCATGCTACTGAAGCAACATTAGAAACGATTAAGGTTGCAACACGATTTTATGGTAATAAATGACTAAAGGAGCGTAAGCACACGTGTATTCTATCGTTTACTATCGCCACTGTAGACGATATCAATACGCAATCAGACATAATATATAGTGGCTGAATTATAAACTTTTCCGGCAACAGCTTACTACGATAGCTTCACGTTTTATTTATTGCCGGTGCAATCAAACTGATTACAGTTAGGTACATGATGATAAGGTACGTTAAAATGCTGGTTGAGTTCAATAAAAATAATAGAATATCACTCCTGTTTTTCCCCTTTCTAGTTGTGTTTAAGTCTGACGTAATAGGAGGCTAGCTTATCACCATCAACTGGAAACAAATTCAGACAACGGGCTGCTTTTGGAGTTTCTGATGGAAAACTTTGCTCATCCCTGGTATCGAACCCGGAATCTCATCAAAAAGTAAATACTCGGACAAGGCAGCGTGGGAATTAGGAGACCGTTGGAATTAGCTCTAACATAATGAGGACTTGGCTTATCAGTGGATGAAGTCTATTGTGGATGATGATGACAAGATAAGTAAATACTCTATATGGCTGTTAGGTTCCCTGAAAATCCTCCGTATCCTTGCAGCTCTTACAGAATCAGGATAAGAAGATTAAGCTAGACATTGACAAATGTTTATCTCTTAAATTATTTGCCGAAACCAGCCTACTGTTAACATAAGTAAAGAGCTAAATTAGTTGGAAGTATACTTAATTGGCCTCCCACTCCGTGGCCAGACGACCCAGTGAAGGCGGCGGGAATCCGTGGAATGCGAGTCGCAAGGGACCGGTCAATGTGGCGACACTTGGGGGAGGCCTATGTCCAGCAGTGGACGTCTTACGGCTGAAATGATGATGATTGACAATATATAATTGGCAAAAAAGTCTTTGTTTCGATAAGGTTTAGAATGAATAAGCCACCCATCCGTGGATGGATGCCCATCTATCACCACCCATACAGACCCAGACATGACCGCGCCTGGCTAGTAGATGATGGTAAGTTTTAAAAAGAAGTAGATGATTTTTGCTAACTGTGGAGGCTTGTAAATGACTTTTCGTTGATTGCCTCACAATATAAATGTTTTGTATTGTTAGCTGCACGCCACCCAATACAATGTAATAAAATAAAATAAGTATGCCTAGATTCAAGATTGGTTAGAAAGAAATCAAAGTTCATATATAACGGCAGATGAAGATGTAGATGAGAGTAAATGACGTTACTCCAAATAAATTAAAATAAGGTAAAGAGATTGATGACATTGATTGGCATCAAAAAACTTCTGAACGTTGTAAGCTGGTAATGTACCCAAGAGACTGGCAGCGTTGGCACGTTGTATGGCAACGCTAAGGTAAAAGCTACCCCTTGCATCACGGGAAGTGTCAACTAGGCGTTTGGAAATGCCCGTGAGCACTCGGACCCCCGGCCCCAGATTTTACAACCCCAAGCGGCTCGAAAATAAACGAGTAAGATTTCTGTAATGCTCCCAGTACAGCATGATAAGTTAGGAAGATGGGATGGCGCAATTATACCGATTGAAATAATTGAAAAATTATACTAAGTACAAAACAAAGCCGGTGTCAATGATTACTAAATATTAGGTAAGTCAAAAGTTTTAAACTTACTTTGTGCAATCAGGATTAAAACAGTTATCATTTCTGTACGATAAACTGATCATATAAAAGGTTGCAAATCCTATCCAAAATCATAATTTGTTTTCAACTACAAGAATAACAAGTAAGTTTACTTAATAAATATTACTTAATTAATTTAATATTTGGATGACTTCATTACCGAAAGTGTATTCCTTATTTTCGGGAAGGGATCATAAACTCAGTACTCAAATAGTTTTTTCATTGTCTTAAATCGATAATCTCATCTGAAAATTGATATCGATACTTATTACGCTTGCTCGTTCCAGAAATGAAATTCCTGCTGACTGTAGCTGCCGTCATCGCCGTGGCCGTCGCTGTGCCCACACAGCGCGGTCTAGTGGTCCCCGGACCCGCCGGCCCCGCCCCTGCCCCTGAAGACCCCTTCGTGCCCATTGCCATCGGACCTGCCATCATCGACTCCTTCGAGCCCGTTGCTATCGGACCCGCCATCATAAACCCCGTTGAGGGTATCGCTGTCGGACCCGCCATCGTCGAAGGTTTCGAGCCCATCGCTGTTGGACCCGCCATCGTTGACTTCCCCCTTCCCGACGGTGGTGCTGTCGCTGAGGAGCCAATCGTCCCCTCTCCTGTCGCCATCGTTGAAGGTCCCGCCTCCAGCGAGATCGCTACCGGCACTCCTCTGGTGCAGATCATCCTAAACATCAACCAGGCCGCGTCCAGCCCCGTCTCCGTCGGTCCCGCACTCACCCCCGCCGAGATCAAGCCTGAGCCTGTCCATATTGTGGAATCCGCTCCTGAGCCCGTGCAGGTTGTTGAGGCCGCTCCTGAGCCCGTCCAGGTTGTTGAGGCCGCCCCTGAGCCCGTCCAGGTTGTGGAGGTCGCCCCCGTGCCCGTCGAGCCCGTCCAGATCGGTGTCCCCGTCATCCCCGAGGCCGCTGTCGTCCTCCCCGAGGAACTCAACTAAATAAGTAAACAATACATCTCTGGTCTAGAACTACTGCAATATTATGTAAATGAATGAAGAAATGTCATATAAATTTCAAATTATATTTTACTGATGTTGATATAAGAACTATTTCATACCTGTATTACCAACTAATATGTACCAATTAAATAAACATCGATCTGAATGAAACATTTGTTTAACTTGTCAAAAGACTACAAAACACAACCCTTGCAAACATGTCCTTTTCTCTAAAATGGTAGATTTTAATTTCCTTTAACACCTTATTGGCAGCTGTTGACTAATTACACTGACTATTTTTAACCGACTTCCTAAAAGGGGAGGTTCTCAATTCGACTGTAATTTTTTTTTTGGGTTTGTTGCCTCAGTACTTTCTATTGGGTGAACCGATTTTGATGACTCTATTTTATTTTAAAGCTGGTGCTGACCAATGCTTGATTGATTTAGTTTTTTTGTCACACACTTCTGAAGTTATAGTTATTTTTCACTACTTAATATATTTTAAATCATTATCTGCCTAAGCCTTTTCCAAGCTATGTTGGGGTCAGCTTTATTTTTTATTACTTTGGCCACACAAAGGTTCATGTAAGTTTTGGTTGAACTTATGGACCTTCGGTATACTGAGTTTCTTAAAAAGTTTCTAGTTTATGAAAAATGTTGGCCCAAAATGCATAATTCAGTAGGTACGTAGATGCTGGCAGTGGATTTCTCCACAAATTTTAAGGTAGCTCAGAGCGCTATTAGAACGGTATAATTATGATGATTTAGCGCAAGAGCAGTCCGTGAAGTCCCATATAATAGGGGGCGACCCTATTACCGTCAGCAGACTCCGAGGCTGCTTCTGAGGAACAAAAATAACACATACACGAAATATTTTAACGTACAAGTAGGTATTACCTACTCTTTTATAATAATTTGTGTTCGAAAATATTTCTTGATGATCTCAGAGAAAGTTATTAAATACGTGATGATTCAATAAGTTCATTTTTATTACCTACCTACTTATTTTAATCTTACATTAATTCGATTTTATTCTAGTCTATGTTTAAAGGCACTAAGTGTACCAGACGGGTGGACTCGTATTTGTGATTCTAAACTATAACGGAGCCAAAATGAATCACTAACCGCCCTGTACCGAAGGTTCCGGCTGCAACGTTAGCTTTGTGGAACGGATAGGTGGGTTTATTACTATGGGTGGAGAAGAAATAGAAGACTATTTGACTATGTTAAAACTATCAATAACAGAAAGCACTCGAAAAATAATCACAAATACATGGTAATACAGTACTTTCTCGAACGTCTTTTTTAACCACTATTTAAATGACTGTTTCTAGACACTTGTCGCGAACACTAAGATTATTTAAAAAATCTGCCAGCCACTATTTAGCAAATTTACCAATGGTCTGTATTGCTCGAAGAAATAAGTACGGCGTCAAAACATCTTTATGTTTTGCTTTATCCGATGATTTTTAAGGTTCCGTTTTTAGCCACTTGGTTACGGAACTACGTTACCACAAAAAGCGGAAGTATTTGAATAGAAAATAAAGAAAAAGAAAGCGCATTGCAATTTAAGACAGATAGAATTTCTGCCACAGATCGCACCCTTAATAAATAAATAAATATCCCTGGACATTAACACACAGCGCCATCTAGTGCCACACTAAGCAAAGCTTGTGTGGACGGACACTAGATAGTTGATATAATACATATATACTTTTTTGTTTGTAAATACATACTTATTATACATATAATCATCCATGACTCGGAAACAAATGTCCATACTCATCACACAAACATTTGCTCCTACCGGGATTCGAACCCAGGACCCTAAGAACGTAAGGCAGCGTCACTACCACTACGCCATTCGGGTCGTCGAATGTAAGCCGTCAAGGAGTTCCATTAATCATCATAATATTCGATTACGACACTTACTTGAAAATAAAGTAACTACGTTACGGTCGGTGTCTCAAATATCCGGATAGGTTTATTTTGCTCCTAAGGATTGATGAGTTCCGTTACTTTGTAATGGATCCCATAATCAGGCCCCTTATTCACAACCATTCGACTCGCTTCCGATTCGGAAAGTCGTATATCTGTCTTCTTCTGGCATTACAAAAACGACCGAGATAGACATACGACTTTCCGAATCGGAAGCGAGTCGAATGGTTGTGAATAAGGGGCCAGAACCTAACCGAACCGAACCAAACTCATCAAATTACCGTAGAAGTATATCTTTTCCTTTAAAAAAAAATTGATGGGAAGCAAATGGTAATAGGCTTAGGGGAAAGCAGGTAGGATTCGTACAATTTTTATTCTTAACCGTATAAACGAAATACTATTAACTATTTTAAAATACTTTTGATGTCTCTAGGTACCCTATATATCTAGCTCTAAAAATAGTGTAGTGTTGTCTTAATACTATTCAGCATGGCGAAGCTACGGTTACTTTTCTAAAACATGGAAAACATACGAAACTACCCCACACGTGTGGTAGATTCGTACACAGCGTTGGGAGCATTCGTACATAGTATGGAACCTCCGTACAGTCAATGAAAATGCCATTTTACAAATGTAATATAAACGTTTGTTGAGATCAAAGTAAGCAGTAATCAGTCTTAAGTAATACCAATTAACAATTTTTATTTTTTTCAAAACTTATAAACTTCTAAACCATATAAAGGAGATGTTTGATTTTGGGCTACCACTATTTACACTACATGGATAAATTGGAAAAAAATTGGGGTATTCCATAAAAATATTAATAAATTAATTTGAAGAGGGGTACAGGCGTACATAAATGTAGTTTTTTCATAAGAAAACCCTATTTTAGGGCAGCCATGACAGTTGTGTGACATGAACTTTGACGACTTTGACAGTTTTAAGAAGTGACATCTTTGTTTGTCGTTGCTTTGAGTTAGGATTGGATCTGTTCAATCAAATGTCATTGTCAAAATGACATTGTTTGCATACTGCTGCTCTGCTCCGCCATGTTTAATTTTATGTTGTGTTGCTCTCCTTCACCACGCTCATTTGAATTTACATGGAAACGAAGTGAAATTAAAGAAAATTAACAATGAAAAACGGTTACTATATTATACAGCAATATTTAAATATAGTGTACATGGTGCTGCTGGCCCAGGCTCCATACATTTCTGAAACATTTCCTTCACACAAACAAATTAACACATTAAAAATAATAAAAGAATTCAAAAATCAACAAAATTTAAACGAAATCAACACTTGATTTGACGTTTGGAACTAAAACACGCACAGCTGTGTATTATGCTCTCTATTGACAGTTGCTTGCTTATGAAATTTTGACATACGACTTTCTAAAGTTGATGGCTTGACACCATATTTTTGTGCAGATTTCCTTAATGATGAAGTTTTATCCAAAATCTCTTTCATGGCAGAGTTCATTGGATCTTCATCTACTTTTCCTGTCCTTGGCCCCTTTTTTATGTATATTCACGGCATGGTTCTGTAACAACACTTTAGTTAGGTATTAATGTTTTTGCTGGCACAAAGGAAAGAATGGGGAGCATTCGTACAGTACGAATCTACCCCATTCATAGCTGCACGAAGGTACCCCAACCAGAGAAATTCACGATAAAAATAAAAATAAAAATAACTGTTAGCCTAAAATGACTATTGACGTAATAAACTACGTAATCACTACATAAAATAAATAAAATTACTTTAGCAGTTCGACCAAGACTGATAACAACTAAACGTGTTCAAAAGTGAATATGAAAAATACTTACCGAGAGCGAAAACATGTATCGACTTGTCACGTTGAAGCCGCACGCCCGCACGGCCGCACTGACCCGCCATCTCGCGGTTCACACATGCGTGTGAGTTAGCGTCACGAACACAAACATCAACGCGGCAACGTATTGGATAGTGTAGTTATGACTACTGTACGAACGCTCCCGCTGTACGAAGCCTACCTGCTTTCCCCTATCCCCAATAAATGGAACCTAAACTAACCTAACTGCCGAAATCTGGGTGTATTGTACACATCTGCGTACCCCCTCAGAGCATACAGGCGTGATGTTACGCCATGATGATGAATCTATACATATAATAAAATCGTTAAGACCAAAAAATCTGTACATTGAAGATTAAAAAAAAAAACCGATCAGGGTGACTTAAAAAGTAACTGAACATATTAAAACCATTTTTAAAATTCGTGTTTGTTTGTTTGTTTGTTTGTTTGTTTGTTTGTTTGTTTGACCGCGCATCACGTAAAAACTGCTGGACGGATTTTGATGAAAACTTGACTAATCTATTTAAATAAACTCAGAATAACACTTAGGCTATAGAAATTATGGAAAATTTTGGAAAAAGGGGGTGAAAAGAGGGGGTAAAGTTTGTATGAAAAAAAATTTTTAGATTGCTCTAGATTCATGAAACTCAGAGTAAATACTTATTATTAAAAATAAAGAAATACCTGTTTCAGCATTAAAAAAAAAACATCCAGAGACGTAAAAAAGAGGATTTTATGTTTAAAATTAATTAACTTCATACACCTATAGAATAAAATCCATTGAAGTGGAAACCTCTAAAAGTTACTGTAAATACTTCAAATCTAATACAGGTAAACGTAATTTCTCAATTTTCTTGAAATTTTATTTTTGAAGTGAATACGCCAAAAATAGCGGAACTCAAGAAAATCGGTATAAGTAGTTGGTAATACAGGGTGGAAACGGTAAACGGGGCAGTAAGGGGAGCTGCAGCTAAACGAAAATGGTCTTAGATAACAATCCGTTTTTTCACCGAATTTTTTCACAAAATGTTTATCCCCGTTCATAGATTTAATTAAAAAATAAAGTACAGTTAGCAAGAAAATTGCCATTTTACATAAAACAATTTTTTATTTATGCCAATCGATCTTCTTTCCGACACTAATCAAGAAGTTCTTCCAAACCAACCCAGGTTAGAGTACTCAAAAAGTCAAAAATCGCAAAAAAAAATACTTTCAGCGAGGCAGTGTAGGGGAAATAGTTAGCCAGAAAATTGCTATTTTACACAAATCATTTTTTGATGCCAATAATTATTTTTTATTTTACATAAGACATAAAGCCGGAAAAGTTACAAATACATTACAAACGAGTACAAATCCTACTATCTACAAATAAAAAATGCTTTGTCCTGAAGGACTATCTGATGGAACAACGCACAGCCTAAACCGCGATTGTAGAAACCTGAAACTTGGAGGGTGTATTTTCTGTATAACGTAGGCATACGATAAGAAAGAATTTTGAAATTATACCCCTAAGGGGGTGAAAAGGGGGGGCAAAGATTGTATGGGAAAATGTGATTCCTTGGTCCAATCTACTTCAAACTTTGCAATCAACAATATTAACAGAATTGATGGACGCGTTTCATATGGCATTGAAATTCATCCGCTAACGGGGTTAAAAAGGGGTAGAAAGTTATTTTGGCGGTGATTTGTTTCGAATTTGATATCAATACTCCTTCGAGATTTTGATATAAACTACAAGTTATTTTGATACATGTTTCAAAATCCAATCCGATTTTATTCCAAAAAGGTTGAACTCACATACAAATTTGGTGCAAAATTGCAAATACTCTTTAAAATTGGAATGTCTCGAAAGTCACCGTAAAATCATAATACCGCATTTGAAGGTTTCTAAGCTTTGAAGAGGTTGTGCACTTTAAGACACGGCGTCATAGCGTAGGGACGTAGAGTTTGAAATTTTAAATGGTAAGCAGTTGTGAGAGGTCCGCAACGGTTTACAGCAGCATTATCGTGTTGCGGCTCATTTAATGCACCTTGATGAGAACTGCAGACCTAGCTGGAGTATGACTGTCATCGAGTGTCTAAGTATGAAGATGTAAAGCTGTCAATAGAAGCCTTTAAAGCTGTTTTTGTAAACATGGTAATTTATTCTTATTCAAATAAATACGTTGTTAATCACAAGTATTTGATCTTGAACAAAATTGCCCTTGGGTACGTAAATTGACTTCAATGCATATCTTGGGAGATTTACACCGTTTTAAATAACTCCGCAGCAAAATAATGATCATGTACCGGGAGCGCATTTTCATTATGCGGAAGGATGTGTGTGATGTGCTCTTTGAAAATTGTATTATGGGTGCTTACGACCCACTCTCCGTAACCCTCTCTTTCTCTTATGTGACGCAGACGAAGTTGCGCGGGTCAGCTAGTAAACAATAAACATCCAAGAGATTGCAGCAATCACTGCAGATTTGCCGTCTATTTTGAAGAGTTCCATTGTATATCTCCGAAGACCAGTTTCAGATCTTCACCAATTGAAATGCGTCCACACGGGAATCACTAGCTTTCAAATAAAAAAAGAACAATCAAAACCGGTTCACCAAATCGAAAGTTCTGAGGTGTCCAAAAAAAACAGATGAATTGAAAACCTCCTCTTTCCAAAAAGAGGAGGATGAAAATTTGGCTATTAGGCGCAAAAAGATTTGTCAACTCCGACCGATAGTTCCAGGTCTAATGCATTCAAAAAAACTCTCTGCAGCTTTATAATATTGAGCATAAATTCATGACGTCTCAATTTTTGTTCATCCACCTGCTTTTGTCAAAGGGTTTTTTTTAGGTGACGGGAATTGACCATGTCGGTACATTACAAATGTAGTGTTATGTATGTTTCATATTCTGGTAGGTATAGGTTGTTGGTAATTTTGTGATACCTATATCAAATTTCATTTGAACTTATTTAATAAAACATATAAGTTTGTAAGTATAATATTTATTAAGAATTTTGCATGTTAGATCATCGGAAAGGTGTTATGTCCACTGAGTTTACACTTCATGAGCTTAGTTGAGTTCCTCGGGGAGGACGACAGCGGCCTCGGGGATGACGGGGACGCCGATCTGGACGGGCTCGACGGGCACGGGGGCGACCTCCACAACCTGGACGGGCTCGGGGGCGACCTCCACAACCTGGACGGGCTCAACGGGAATCACACCGACGGGCTCAGGGCGGCCGATGGGCTCAGGGCGGCCGATGGGCTCAGGCCTGTCGCCGGCGACGGGACCAACAGGGATGACTTCAGGGACGGCGGGGGAGGCTTTGTTCACGTTGATGATGATCTGGACCAGGGGAGACTGACCAGCGGGGATCTCACCGACGACGACAGGGGAAGGAGCAACGGGGCCAGAGATGGCGCCACCATCAGGCTTGGGGGGGATGATAGCGGGTCCGACGGCGATGGGTTCGGGTTTGTCGACGATAACGGGGGTTACAGGGACGGCAGGAATGATAGCGGGGCCGACGGCGATGGGGTTGACAGCGTGGATGATTTCGGCGAGCTGCTCCTCGAGGAGGATAGCGGTGGCGGGGTCGGTGTTGGGGCTGTTGATGGCGGCGATGATGGCCTCAACTGCCGCGAGGTCAGAGTCCACGGGCTTGCTCAGAGGCACGGCGACGGTAAGGGCCACGAGGGCAGCGAAGGCAACGAAGAATTTCATTTTTCAGGCTTTTTTTGGTCTGAAAGTAGAAACGGGCATGCAATTATATTTCTTAAATGTAACCTCACCTGTTTAAAGTTAAGGGGAAGACAAAGATGTACGTTAATGTAGGTATTCACATCTACTTATCAGCAGTAAGTGATCTGCTCGAGATTAGAACCACGAACCACACTAAGTAGTAAAGGAAGTTACGATCAACCAAAGATTATATTTTACGCTTTACTTATATTTTTCTTAATATTTAAATATAATATTATAAAATATACATAAATAAACAGAAACTTCAGCTTACCTTTGCTGATTGAGATGCTCAAAAAGATGCTATTACAATCATGTCTTTCTGTTTTCAAACTTCACGTTTTATACCAAAATGTTATCATATCAGAAGAACTAAAATTATTCGTTTATGGTCCAAATAAATTGATAAATGCGATGCGCCATTCAGTTTTATTATGGTCGTAATAATAATTGGTATCTATGAATTGCTTACAACCATTTGCGTCAACAACAAACTTAGTACAACTTTGCTTCTTGATTTCACCCTGAGGAAGAATCCATAAAGCTCGATCTGGGGGCTGAGGGCAAGCCGTACTTGTAAGTATGCTGCCTTGAACCACGTGGTGAAAACTTCAGGGTATCCCACGAAATTGAAGAAACATTATAATCATCAAAATTATCAATACAACCCTCCATGTAAACGTAAAGGTCGAAGAACGTCTCTGACCAGGCATACTACTCAGTAAAGGAGTTTGTAGATGACAAATCGATTGCAAAATAAAATTATTCGCTCGCATTAAATGTAGGAAACCAAATATAAATACATTATAAACCATAATACAATTTAATAATTGCCATTCAACGTGGCAATGCTGCCAGTCTTCTGGGCACGTTTCCCGGTGACAGCGATGCGGAGGAGTACTTTGACGCCTAAGGGGCCGTCTCCACGAGCGAGAGAATCGCAGCGATAGTACCACCACGCCACCACGCCTTGCCACGTTTTTCTATACATTCTTTTGGGGCGTCTCCACGAGCTAGAGAGTCGCAGCGATATTTTCCTATAGAAATACGTCAAATCGCCGCGATTCTCTCGCTCGTGGAGACGGCCCCTTAGTGTCCTGTTGACATTGTTGTATATGTCACCGTAAAATTGTCAAACTCGTTATATTACAATATAACGTGTTTTTCCTCGCGATATTGTAATGTCTCGAATTATTGTCAACTGAACATACGGAAGTATCTCTGCCCCCATAATCGGGACTTGGGGCACCCCCCCGTTAGGTTAGTTAGGTTCCTTTAAACCCTGCACTCAGAAATAGGGGCCCCGTGAAGCGGGGCTCCGTCGACTACGCTTTTTAGGGGGAATATAAAGTGTTTTAAGGTTATGTTATATTAATCGGTATATCTCAGGAATGGTGCATTATCTTTTCATGAGAGTTGTGCCACTGGGCAAGGGGGACCCCTCCTTCCCTTCACACCGCGTAAGTTGACTACCATCGCATGCATTTCACGAAAAATAATGCGTTTTGTTGTAAGCAGAATGTTCATTTGACAATAGTTCGAGACTTTACAATATCGCTAGAGATATTACAATATAACGTATTTGACAATTTTACGGTGACGGTGACATACACATGTTTGTTTGTTTGTTTGGTTGAACGCGCTAATCTCAGAAACTACAGGTTCGAATTGAAAAATTATTTTTGTGTTGGATAGTCCATTTATCGAGGAAGTCTTTAGGCTATATAACATCACGCTCCAATTATTAGGAGCGGAGCAGGATTATAATCCTTTTGTTTTTCTCTCGCCGTAAAGACGTAGATCGCTTATCCGATATTAGAAAAAACATTCACCTCTGACTCTATACTCAGATGCAATGACAGATTTTAATTATGCATTGACCAGTTTGGACTAAGTATAAGTATAGTTATCTGTGGCAATTTTGCTTTATGCACGTGTATAGAAAAAACATGAAATACGCCCGTGTTTGAAATACAGTGCTTTTTGAACCTTATCGTAGTGCGAAAAGAATCAGTTTTCGAGGAAAAGTATTGAAAAATAGGTACTTGTCATTCTAAAAGTATCCCTGAATGTAGTATTGTAAAGTAGAAGCAGGTGCTTCTTTATTATTGCATAAATGAATGCAATAAACTGATAATAATGATAATGCCACACACAAACACTAATACCTACCAATAACGGTGCACTAAGCTGTCTATCTATCTTGACTGAATTGCGGGCTGGCTGGAAGCATCTTGTATTTGAGTGTTTGACTCTTCAAACACTAAAATATAAGAAAAGTTATGACATTTATTTAGAAACTCCCGAGAGAAATTCTCAAACTCTCTCGGGCATATATTTTTCACCGAGAAAATTTTCAATTATAAAATATCTGAGATCACCAAGAGAAGGGGAAGGGTTTTTATTCGCCGGTCAGCTAAAATAAACGAAAAAAAAAAAACGCTTATGGATAAAAACATTATTTATAATGCCACCTAAGATCTATACCCATAAATTACAATGATTGCTAAAATACAAATGCTACTGGTCAAGAATATATATATGTGATTACTGGCAAGTGATACCGGGGAGACCGGGGATACTGGCTAGAACGGAAAGACCAGGAAGAAGACCGGGAAGAACGGTAAGGTCGACATTTAGAGAAATTATATTATTTTTTTTTAGTTTTGCCGTTAAAGTCATTATAGTATAGTGAAATCTCTAATTTAAAAGGTATTTAAGTATAAGCAGTCAAACAATAAAAAGCAGATCAGAGAAAATAAACTTTTGATCAAAGAAAACGAGTATCTTCCTCCTATCGACATTTAAACGTACTGTATAAAAGTATCAAAACAAAGCCATATTAAACAACAACTGAATTAAATAATCAACATTCTTGGTTTCATTTAATTTGTTTTATCCTAAAGGGAAAGAGATCACAATTCACAATTAATAACAATAAAGTTTGTAGTAATACTTACTAGTCATCATTCTTCTTGCCTTAAACTGAAGTTCTCCATGATCTCAGCCATGACCACTTCGTCGGCAAATCGAAGGTGAGTGATGCAACACCGTCAATGGCGACTACGCCATTGACGGTGTTGCCTAGCCCTCTCCAGTCTAGAACCTTGAAGACATCCAGTGGAGCCGTGAACAGTTTCGGAATTATGACGTCTCTCTTTCTCACACCACGCTACAGAAGAATAGGTTCCGATGCTTGGTCCTGAAGTTGGACTGACATGGTGGTGTTTTTGCACAAACACTTCAACACCTCGGTAGGCAGTACAGCCCAAGTCTCGATCGGATCGAAGGCTTTCCCGTAGTCCACAAATGTTAAACGGGTCGGTCTTCTGTATAACCTGCCGCAGCGTATGTATGTGCTCCACGGTGCTAAAGCTTGTTCGGGAGGCTAAAAATCGTTTAGTACTGGTTTTCCACCCGCCTTCCTATACCTTGTTGTTTTTAAGCTTTTTCAGAGCTATCCTAATCTCGTACAGGTCTGGGATAAGATCCTGCCATCGCTAGTCTTCAGTTTTGTGAGCTATATCCGCTTAATATCCAGATCTCTTATAAATACCTTGAAGCCTTTATTCCGCTAAATCGCGTCTTTATTAAGCTCGGTATTAAAGTGGCGGAGGTCGCTCTTCACGGATTTAGAGATCCGTCTTCTGAGCTCCCGGTATTTTCACGCCTCGTCTGAAGACTGCAGTATCATCTTACGCCGCTCCTTCATGAGCTGGAGAGTGTGATTGGAGAGCGTCTTGTTCTGATCTGAACGACGGGTCTCGAAGAACATAGACCCGGTCGTATGGATAATTTCCACGTACCCATTGTTGTATTCGTCCATTGAGCTTTCAGGCAATCGAAACCATTCTGGAGTTTAATCTGAAAGCTCTCGGGGTTTTGGATCTTGATATTATCTGTGCTGGACGGAGCGTAGACTTCATCATTGGAAACCTTTCAAGCTTAATATTTATGTTTAAGGTACCTCTTACCATGCGGTGATCGCTCCCGGTTTTCACCGAAATGATCACAGATACATCAACATTTGATGCTTGGTTGACATGATGAAGTCTCTCATTTTTAGTTGCACCATCGGGGCTCTGCCAGATCCACTTCACTTCAGTTGCATCACACACTCATACAACCACACACAAAAAACAAAACATCAACATCAACATCATTGTGGCCAAATTGCAAAAAAACGTAAGATAATTTGAATTTCGCTCACCCTGACGCTTCCCCTTTTAACAAACGGCACAGTAGTGTAAGCACCGCCATCTATTATCTGCTTTAAGAAACAAAATGCTGTTTGTAATTTTATCGCAGGTTTATCACTAGATGGCTGTTTTAACCAAAACTCAATAAAATAACGATGACAATAAAGTGACGTTGACATTTGACATTACTTTGAATGTTTCATAAGTTTTTTTCGGTTGATGTTGATCTGATATTGTAAAATAGTCTTTGTTGATGTGCATTTGCAACTTGTTTGCAACCTGTGTTAATTTTCTTGTTTTCTCGGTTTTCATTCAGTACGTTGAGTCGAACTTAGTTCCTCTGGCTTTGAAGATTACCTGCAATAAACATTTATCGTGAACTTTTCCTTTATCTCGAAAGTTTGTGATGGCTCAAAGGTCTTGTTGTGTTCCTGGCTGTTCCATGAAACTTGGAGGCGGTAAGTTGTCTCAGTCTGGCTGAGTATATTTTTGTACATATCACCGGTGATGTGTAGAATTTCGACAATTATTTTATGTTTGGTGAAAAACATCAAAATTAAAGCATTTATTTCAAGTAGGCCAGTTACAGGCACTTTTGAATTGTCGGAACAAAAATAAAAATTAAATAAATATAAATAAATATCGCTGGACATTAACACACAGCGCCACCTAGTGCCACACTAAGCAAAGCTTGTGTCGTGGACACTAGATAGTTGATATACTAAATATACATATATACTTTTTGTTTGTAAATACATACTTATTATACATATAAACATCCATGACTCGGAAACAAATGTGCGTGCTCATCACACAAACATTTGCTCCTACCGGGATTCGAACCCAGGACCCTAAGAACGTAAGGCAGCGTCACTACCACTACGCCAATCGGGACGTCAAATGTAGCTACAGTCCCAGTCACAAGACATAAAAACTGTGAAAGTTCTCTAGTTGCTTTTGGCCATTCTCTAGCGTAGATCTCTATGGAGAAGCATGGGTAAGAAACTCCATGGACACTCTTTAAGTCATAATGTTGTTGTATACTGAAGCATTAACCTTAATTATCATGTTTTAGGATTGCCGTTGCACCGGTTTCCAAACCCAAATAATCCTGCACAAATTGAACGTTTTCGCACTTGGGTTATGAAAATTGGAGGCGACATTATAGGAGAAGATAATAATTTCATACACAAGAACCGAAAAGTGTGTCACAAACATTTTGAAGACATTTACATATTTCCAAATAAGAAACTATCTGCACTGGCAATTCCGACACTTGCAGTTCCAGGTAACATTTAATAATTTTATAAACTAAACTCTGTTTAGTGATGGAAAAAATTCAAGGTAAATAATATAACCATGTCTTGTTTTGTGAAATACAAAACAAAACTAAAAATAGCAACTTCATGAAGAAGTTTTAAAAGCAAATTAATGTTACTCAGTCTTTTGATTAGAAATTGTGTCTTAAAATATTATATTTTCATAGTAAAAGATGCTTTAAAAGGACTTGGCCAAAAAAAAACCCAGAACCACCAGAAACTTCATATTTGCCGTTTTTATATAATAAAGAATACTTATTAGATATTTATAAATCAATGAAACAATTTTTAGAACATTTTTTAGATTCATAAAAATCTATTGTAGCAGTGATAATATCAGTTTTTTGGGCCCGTAAATAGAAAAACGTTGTTATTACGAAATATTATATAATAATCTATGAAAAACAACACAATATAAAATGTATCAAACATCAAGATCAATATCAAAACTAAGACTAGTCCGGCTAAGCAGAGCATCAACAACCTCTGTGGCTGACCTGCAAGATGACAAAAAAAATAGTAATACTGGACCCAGCCATTTAGTTTAGCTCCTTGAGTTATAAGTCGAGCTACACGATAACTGACAAATGCTTGCACTGACTGGACAGGTCCAGTCATATCTGTGTGGTTCTTTCTTCAATAAACTATCTCAGACACTAATAAACACTTATTAAGTCCGCCTTTGTACATTAAGTGCATAAAGTTTAAACAAATAAATAAATAATATCTGCATGATCCTCATGTGAATTGAGCAAGATTATACTCTACTTCAAAAGAAACTATGACCTCTGAGTTTGTTTCGGCTGTTTCTTCTCAGAGTAGTCAGGTACGAAACACCAGGCCCATCTAGTTTAAAAAATTTGTATCTGTAAAAGTGTTTGTGAAAACCTACTAACAAAATAAACATCATTTATCATCAGTTTAGTCATATACACTCACATATACATACCCATACATAAAAATAACATATTATTATAAGATTTTTTTACAATATTTTAATATATTATTATACAAAAAGTCAAGGAAAATCAATGAAGTATGATTCACATACAGCCTTATAACTTCTGCACTACATGGTTTCGGAAGCTGATTTTTTGGATACATAATGGGTTTACTATAGTGAATCCATGTTTGTACATCTCGTTGTCTGCGATTCTGGGTTTTTTGTCCATGAACTTTTGGCCAAGTCCTTTGATTGATGATAATAACGGCTTCCTGAGAATAAATCCCAAATGGTTAAGGTTGTTCATTACCCTCTAAACAGGTGTGCATGTTGGCGAGGGCAGGCATATTGAACTGCCATCTACTTCAACTCAAATAATGACAGCCTCCTCTACCAGAGCAGTTCTGACGGACACAGATATATCTTCCAGGCCAGGTAAATATTATACAGTATGCCAAAATTAGTGCTGACCTATTTTGTTAATAGATTTTAGCAGTTTGTTTTAATTTTGATCTTCTTATGTGATTACAGTAATAAATAATGAAATACCACTTCAAATGGAGACGGCTATCTCAACTAGACCAGATCGAATGGACACAGACATGTCTTCCAGGCCAGGTAAATATTATACAGTCGGCCAAAGATAGTAGCGACCAATTTTGTTGATAGACTTTTAGCAGTTGGTAATCTAGACATTTAATTTTAATTTTTAAGAAACACAAAAAAAAAAATTAGACAATGCCGGAAGAAAAAAAAATTAGACATTAAGTCTAATTTTTTTTTCTTCCGGCAGGCAAGTGGTCACTGGCCGTGGTCGGCACCAGCCGACCGGGACCTAGCAAACCAGCAGCCAGCAGCGAGAGACCAGCCACGCACACGACACAACGACCCGTGCGGAAAGATCAGGCCGCGGCCAAGCGGGCTCTCAACGAGACCTCACCACCTCGAAGGGAGGCCAAACAGCCGCGTCTTGATAGATCCAAACGGGACGCCAACAGAAGCTACGCCAAGTCTACAAGATCTGACCTGGATGTCACAGTCACCTGCGACCGGACGGGGCTCATCACTGAGGAGGTGTCGAATCAGCTTCTCGCGGCTATCCAGAGGAAGATAGTCGCCGAGGCCTCTTCCCCCAAACAGGACTCACCTGCACCGACCTTCAGAGCGAGGCCGGTGTACAGCAGCGGGGCACTTAGACTGTGGTGCTGTAATGACCACACCGTAGCATGGCTAAGGAATCTTATCGCTGAGTTGCCTCTCCCCACTAGCACCACGCTAGTGATCAGGAGGCAGGCGGACATCAAGTGCCGGGTAAGGTGCGGAATCTCCATCCCTGACGAGCAGGGGATCTTCACAGAGCCGTTAAACATCGGGAGTACTCTCTGCTACCAGAACCCTTGGATTAACGTTAAGGAGTGGAAGATGCTAGGCGCCTATAAACAGGCCGATGCATGGTATGTGGTGGTCGGGATCCCTGGGGACCAAATTCCGTCCTTAATGAAGGCCGAACGCCGTCTGTCATTTGGTGTAGGGGCGGTGTACGTGAAATTCCAGGGTCCGAACGGCAGATTTGTCGACGTCCCTCAGGGATATCCTGCCGCTGAAGCCAGCGTCGAGACACAGGTGGTGGAGGCAACTCCACCCCCAACAAACACCGGTTGAGCCTGCAGTAGCAGGGCCAGCCGCCCCTACCGCGGCCAGCGTGGGCGCCGTCCTCTCAAGTGAGGAGCTCGAGAACATCCTCCTGTCCTCGGCCTCTGACCTGGAGGGGGATGGCTTTAACGCGGACGACCTGTTTGCCGGACTGCGGCTGCCGGAAGACGAGGAAAGAACATCCAGTGATAGCATCCCCTTCGTCGACCTGTAAGGTCCTGCAGGGCAACCTCAACCACAGCCAGACCGCGACGGTTCAGCTGCGGAAGTGGCTGGAGGTTCAGCACAAGGCCATTGCCTAGATCCAGGAGCCGTAGATTAGGGCCGGCCAAATACAAGGACTCACCAACCTTGGTGGTAAGCTCCTTGTTAGTACAGATCATGATAAGCCCAGCGCGTGCATCTATATGACTACAGACAGATTTCTGTTGCAGGGATGTCACTGCAGCTAGGCTACTGATACAGCGGTAGGACACAGTAGCAACTGTTGACTTCGCGTCCGCTTATATGCCTGAGGCAGAGGAGCTACCCCGGCATGACCTCGCCCGCCTCGTGACTTACTGCGAGAGCACTGGGTTAGAGGTTGTCATAGGCGCCGACGCGAATGCCCATCATCCTCTGTATAGAGTCGGGCCAACGAAAGCTGTTAACGAATTATTTTCAGAAGTTTTAGTAGGGCAATAATGGGGACTATCGCCCATGAATTCGCCGCTAGGGGCTCTCGTGTAGAGTAAGATCTTCTGAATTGTCAGATGTCATAGTGTTCGCGCGTTCGTCCTTTTTTTATCACGTATTTTTAATAATATTCACGGCCATTCCTGATTAATAATGACTTGAAGATTTTTAGTAACAAGTTTGAATTTCAACCTCTAATTTGTTAGTTCTTGGAGGAAAAAAATAAGTTTAAAATTTTAATGCTTGTTCATTTTAGGGGCAGTATTGTAAACTAGCTGACCCACGCAACTTCATCTGCGTCCCATAAGATAGAACAACGAAAGGAAAAAAAAATCCCCGTTTTTGCAACATTTTTCATTCCGGCTCCGCTCTTAATGGTCGTAGCGTGGTGTTATATAGCCTAAACCCTTCCTCGATAAATAATTTGTACATTTAAACCAGAAGTTCCTGAGATTAGCGCGTTCAACCAAACAAGCAAACTCTTTTGCTTTATAATATTAGTATAGACATGTACTTGAAAGTATACAGAATACGCATTAAAATGAACTTTTTATGAAGTTATGACAATTAATGAAATCAAAATCAAAATCAAAGCATTTATTTCAAGTAGGCCAATAACAGGCACTTTTGAATTGTCGAAACAAAGATGAACATTTAAAGTAGCTACAGTCCCAGTCACAAGACATAAAAACTGTGAAAGTACTGTAGTTGCCCATTCCCTAGCGTAGATCTCTATGGAGAAGAACGGGCAAGAAACTCCATGGACACTCTTTTAAATCAAAATTATGTTTACAAAATCTTGGTTACATCATTCATGTTGAGATGGTAGATTATGTGAGAACAATGTAGCAAGATGTGCACGTTAAAAGTGTCCATAGTTAAAACAAAATAATTCATTCAAATAAGCCATGGCAACTAAGAGATGACCAGTCACAACTGACAGCACCCGTTCACGAACATGACGCATGGATCAGCACCATTCAGCTCAACCACTTTGAAGGGAGCTAAATGATCCGACACACGCGCCACCATCAGCGAGACATTTGAGTGAGCATGACATACTCTCAACCGCCAGGGCACATTCAAGTCAAAAACTAAAGTAGGTTTCCAGTGAATGATAGCTTTCTAGAACATAGTACTCACACAATATGGGCTATGCGATTATATAATACTAACATTGAATCTATACAATGCAAAGATAGTTGTACAATCTTCAGCAGCTCCAACAATACCATTTAAGGCTATCAAGTTTTGCGCCCCTGTCCTTGTGGAGCAGGACCAGCATTGAGCCAAGCATTTTTATCAGCGATGTAATCGCTCAACTTGTAATATGCTTGCTTACATAATGTGCGTTTAATACATGTTTTAAATTTCGTCTCATTCAATTCAAGAATACTTTGTGGAATTTTATTATAGCATCTCAAACAGTACCCCATGAAAGATGAGTCTACTTTAGCGAGTCTAAAGCCTGGC
The DNA here is from genome assembly GCA_916618015.1 of Xestia c-nigrum. Classification (NCBI taxonomy): domain Eukaryota; kingdom Metazoa; phylum Arthropoda; class Insecta; order Lepidoptera; family Noctuidae; genus Xestia; species Xestia c-nigrum. The sequence continues at coordinate 7,287,237 of OU745259.1, read as the reverse complement.
TGAACTAGTTGGTCCCTATTTCTAGTACTGTAATTGTGTCTGTCGCCTCTTTTACCGAAAAGATGCAGATTTTTTCTGACGTACATTATGTTTTCGTAGATGTATTGGCAATGAACCGTCATGATGCCAATATCCTTAAATAGTTCCCTTAGAGAATCGCGCCTACGAAGATTGTATATGGCTCTGATGGCTCTTTTCTGCAGAATAAATATAGACTCAATATCAGCAGCCCGTCCCCATAGCAAAATACCGTAAGACATTATACTATGGAAGTAACTAAAATAGACCAGTCTAGCGGTATCCACATCAGTGAATTGACGGATTTTTCTAATGGCATATGCTGCTGAACTTAAGCGCCCCGCAAGAGATGTTAAATGAGAACCCCATTGTAGCCTTGAATCAAGCGTAAGCCCCAGGAAAACCGTTTTATCTACGAATTCGAGTTTCTCTTTATTCAATATTATCTCACAATCACTACTTTTAACATTCGGTAATGAAAATCTTATGCATTTAGTTTTTTTTTCATTTAGTACCAAATTGTTTGCTGTGAACCAATTTTGGACCTGAAGTAGGGCATCATTCACGTCATCTAGATTGTTGGCCCGTCTATTTATCTTAAAAATTAGAGAAGTGTCATCAGCAAACAACACCATATTTTGAGATTGGTGTTTCAACAAATAGGGTAGATCATTTATATAGACTAGAAAAAGGAAAGGACCCAATATTGACCCTTACTGACAGGACCTTACTTGCCGTGGCGCCATCTGGTGAACTCAAAAACGATAGCTCTCATTTAAGACTGTCAAATTGGCACTTTGACGTTACGTACTATCAAAAGTTCTACGAGGAAGCGTCTATTTTTACTATGATTGACTAATTTATAGACATAAATTGTGATTTGAATCAGAAGTCTGCAGAGAAAATACTGCAACTGGATTCAATCACTTAACTTTTAGGTTTGTTAATTAAATTTCTAATGAAACAACTTGATACTTTTCGACTATTCTTATTGTTATTCTTTGTTATTCTGCATTGCACATTACTCTCTGAGAGAACTGTTTAAGGAAATTAACATCTTGACAGTACCTTGCCAATACATCTATGAATCATCATGTACGTTAGGAAAAATCTGCATTTATTCAGTAAAAGAGGTGACAGACACCACTATAATACTAGAAATAGGGACCAACTCGTTCAGCCAGGTTTCAGGCTTGCTAAAGTAGATTCATCTTTCATGGGGTACTGTTTAAAATGTTACAATAAAATACCTCCTCACATTCTACAACTGAATGAGACGAAATTTAAATCTTGTATAAAACGCACACTATGTAGGCAAGCATATTATAATTTGGGGGATTACATTAATGATAAAAGTGCTTGGCTCAATGCTGGTCCTGCTCCACAACCATGGGCAAACTAACTGATTCCCAGGTTACGTTATTGTGGAAGCTGCAGAAGATTGTAAAATATCCTTGCATTGTATAGAATCCATTTCGTAGTATTATATAATTGCATAGCACATTTGTGTTTGTTGTTAAAAAAAAAGACAACTAAATGTAAATAGTGGCTTTACAGTACATAGGTACTGTAAAGCCACTATTTACATTTAGTTGTCTTTTTTTTTTGACTTGAATATGCCTTGGCGGCTGAGAGATTGTCATGCTCACTCAAATGTCTTGCTGATGGTGGCGGGTGTGTCGGGTCATTTAGCTCCCTTCAATATGGTCGAGTTGAATGGCGCCGATACATGCGTCATGTTCGTGAACGGGCGCTGTCAGTTGGGACTGGTCATCTCTTAGCTGCCATGGTTAATTTTAATTTCTTTTTTTTTTTCTTACATTGTTGATTTAATCTTTTCTCTGGACGCTCTTAATGTGCACGTCTTTCTACATCGTTCTCACATATATGTATAATCACACATGAATGATGTAACCAAGATTTTGTAACAATATATTGATTTAAAAAGAGTGTCCATGGAGTTTCTTGCCCGTTCTTCTCCATAGAGATCTACGCTAGGGAATGGGCAACTACAGTACTTTCTCAAGTTATTATGCCTTGTGACTGTGACTGTAGCTTTGATTTTATTTGTAATTTGACATTCAAAAGTGCCGTAATGGTCTAGTTGAAATAAATGCTTTGAGCTTGAGTTTGAATAAGAAAAATATACACAAAATTAGAGTAGGTACATGTTATTATAGCTTTTGTACAACGGCGAGTTTAACCCAGAATTGGGTTTTCTTACTCTCTTCTTGAGAGATTTGCAGTAGAGGATAAACTAGTGTGCACTAACAATAGAGTTAAAAATTTAATTTAACTTATACACTAAACTAACACATACAGGGTGTAAACCACCTCATCACGAAGCCGTCAACCAAGCATTCTGTACATAAAACTAATTAACTTTACACAAAAAATATTGCTGGGGAACAACTTTTTTTTTTGGGGGAGGGATCACGTTTTGTGGTATAACTAGGGTTGCCAACCATACTGTTTTTAACTAAATTATACTTTTACTGTTATTAAATAAAATTAATTTATTCTTAGAATGTTATAAAATAAAATAAAATACTCTTTTCACCATTTTCACCAAAATGCAAACACATTATTATGTGTTAGTTAGGTATAGCATTTACTGAAAGAGTTTTTTTAGTAATGAATGCTAAGTGGCAGGAGGATAAAAATAGAGCATCTATAAATTTAATAAAAAATGAGCTCCTCATTTATTTTAATTTGATGTGGTGAGGCGTAAGTAAGAAGTTTTTAAAAAAGATTGTAAATTAATAAGTTGTGCGAGAAGCTCTAAAAAATATGTAACAATAAATAAATAAATAAAAATATTCTTCATTGACCTTTTTGTAAAAAAAGTTGGCAACCCGAGGTATAACTCAATGTAATGCACTCAAAACATTGTGCTGATAGATGGATTTAATAGTACTTGGTTCTTGGAGGTTTTTATAGTAAACATCATCTATATATCTGCAATACAAGGTACCTATACTACTTAATCGTATTTATAACAAATCGCAATATCTTTTTCGGTGTATCTTCTTTACAGGAAGTATTAACAACGAGGAGCCAAATCTTAAAATTGTGGAAGCAGTAAATAAATTAAAACTCGAAAAAAATGAAATGTCGACTTGAATCTCATTTTTAGAAAAGATATCTTCAATGACTGGTATTACTTTAAAAATTGTAGATTTTTTAACAGTTACTTCGATGGTAATTGTGGATGGCTAAATTAAATAATATACTATCTTTGTATTTCATTTTGACTGATAAGCAATAATATAATTTATTGTATTTGTTCACTTCAGATGAAAGTGCGAAGACCCTAAAAAGAATTAAAGTTGAAGGCTCTAAAAATCATGGACAGTGGAATACTCCAGGGAAAAATCATCCACATCCAGTAGTAACCCTTAAACCCTTAGAAACTTTTTACACTAGAACGGGTTTCAGTTTCAAAATAATAAAAATGAACGGGCTTTATGCCCGAAAAATATGAAATTGCAAAAAAATACACTACCTCACAGGTGGTGTGGAAACGTGGACTATTTGAAAATAATAAAAAGGCAAAGTTAAAAGTACTCTTTTATTTAATATTCTTCATAATACACTCGAAAATTACAGCTCATCACTACATAATATAAAACAAAGTCTCCCGCCGCGTCTGTCTGTCCTTAAGTATGCTAAGATCTTTAAAACATAATAAAAAAAAATTACTTGCTGAATAATAAACAGTATCAACTCCGTCTAAGCAGTGTATAGCCAGGGTAAAAAGCTCCTGATTTTTTTAAATTCCGCACACAGTTTTCGTTGGCCAGACTATGCGTTTTATTAGACCATGAGCTGCACTATACATATACCTACCTACTTATGTAGTGATATAGCTTTAGTTCATGAAGCAATCACTACACGGCAGCACTTTCGCGACCTCGAGCGAAGCCCAAAGTTGCCTATCGTTGACGGGCACGGTCAACGGTTGAATTGCACTCAACAAAAATCGAGAATAGTTCTCATATGAGTTGAGCAAGTTTATGTCTGGACTTTTAACCTTTTGACCGCCACAGCATAAACGCACGCGCGTGCCCTCCACGCGAGGCCGCAATTTCATCTACTATTTTGACACATATTTGTGTCGTTTGGCGTACAGGGCACGCGCTTGCTTGTCACGTATATGTGACAATGGCGACCAAAAGCTTAAAGATACTATAACCGCTGAGTTTGTTTCGGCCGTTTCTTCTTAAGAGCCCTCTTACAGTCCACTAGCGCCGCCAATCGAAAAAATGTCATAACTCGTAAATAGAATCAAAAATACAAAATGTGGTCTATTATTACTGTAGAAAAGGCAATAACGTAATTTTATAACACAATGGTGCCGATTCTCTTGTCACAAATTTCTCTAAACTAGACTAAAAATCACTAAAATTTAGTTTATTCCTGTCAAACGACGTTTCCTATTCTGAAATTGATTAAAATGACATAACTTAAATCAATTATAGTTTGACAGCACTAAATTATTCAATTTAGTGAAAATGGCAATTTCGCTATTCTGAAATTGACGTTTTTCACCTAAAACTTTGATTGTCAAACTAAATCAGACTATTTTTAATCGAGACTAAAAAGGTGTAGATTAAAATTAGTTGTCATGAACTAAAATTTAAAATTCTCCTCGTTTTTCTTGAAAGTTTGGATGTGTTTGAGTTCAGAATGGAAGCTTATGTGATTGCAGCCGTTGTCGATTTGGCAGAAAGGTAAATTTAGTGTTATTTTATTATGATACAATACGAAATGCATTAATGAAAACTTACAAGGGAAATCCGCCCCTAAGACGACCCACTGACCGGGATTTGCGTATTAAACATCTAATGCACATGCTACATTACATACACTTCTCATAATCAAAGCCACTTCCAGGTTTTGTGTAATAAAATATGTGTCTAATAAGAAATAACTATGTTTTAGAAACTATCAAGCGAGGATTCAATTGGAAAGATAATAAGACTAATCCAACCCATTCAAAATGGTAGAGAAGAAATTCAATAAAAAGACACCTAGATCGGGGACACTTTATTTGGTGGATAAGCTGAATCCTCGTTTGGATGAAGGATTTATCCCCAATCACCTAAAGGTTAGAACGGTTTTGTGTCCTATATGTATATTATATGTATGCAATAATTCACTTGCTAAAACAAGTTAATTACTGCATACATACAAGGAACTGTAATTCTTACTGAATTACAGTTCCTGGATTTTGTTTTTTGTCATAGTGACTTTTATTATGTGATACTTTACACCTAGTCATTACTTATTAAAGAAATGAGTTAGTGAATAGTATGTGGGGAAAGATCTCAGTGGCTTCGCCGTAGGTCACTAGTAAACTTTATACCTATTGGGTATATCTATTAACTAAGTACATATAAAGTTTTATTTATTTTAGGAACAGATACCCACTACAGTCATGGCTCATGATTCCCATCGTGGTGTCATATATTGAGTGCCACTCAAGGGCAAGAAATGTGGTGGAAATGTGTAATGGGCGCCTAATGAACAGAACCAGAAAATGCTACAAAAATTATTCTGGCATGTTGCACCCTGTACAATTGGAAACATTTGATTGTAAGTGTTTGATTTGATTTATATGTAATTCTGTTTTATTTGTTTGCAAAATAAGAAATCTAATTAAGTGTATCTTTGCAGATGAAGAAGATATCAATGTCACCGAGCATAGTGAGGAGAGTGCTATTGCGGAGGATACCTGCACAGATTTCCTCGCTGAAGCGAGGAAAAATCAGCAATCACTTGTCAATTCTTTTAATTAAATGAAACATTTTATTTCTTTAATGTTAAAATATTTATTTTCTCCTTAAACCTTAACAAAAAAGAGTAGCGATTTCACAAAATTGAAACCGCATATTTAATACATGTTTCTGGATAACATGCGTTGAATGTCATTGAGATCTGCCCCTGCTGGTCTTCCACTAGTAGCCCTGATGGAATCCCTCGCCTTTCTTGCCTTTGTTTTAACTTTTGTCACCCACACACTCCAAATCTGTTGAAATTAAATAAGTTTAGAATACATGAAAATTATGCAAGTACTTATCCAATCCAGTATAACATTTCATCTCGCTGAAACAACTTACATGGTTGCCACTGCTCCAATTTGTTCAGCTCGCTACTGACATTGGCCTTAAATCCAATACTTTGGGATCAGCTTGATTTTCTTCTTGTTTTTCCTTTTAGAGTATATAATAGTATAGTGTACACAAGTATACGTTACTTTACTACTACTCGTGAATACAGAGATTAGTTAAACCAATCGAACATCAAAGAGTATTTATTTGTTAATTAATTATGTTAACCGACCACCAAATTAATAATATTATTGACATGTGACATCTGACATGACAAACAAAACAAAGATAGGGCTTTCCTTCCAAACGCCGACGAAAATACCGGTTATTTTCAACTACAAAACCGAACATAATTTTTTAAGATCAAATTTTTATTTATTAACAAGCTTTAATAAACTGAAACTAGACAGAAATAAATAACAGGACAAATCATGCTACCTCATAGATTTTTAAATACGGCAGTTTTGTCGATTATAATAAAATTATAGGTTTTAATCATATTGAAAACCGAAAAGTGTCGCCAAAATGTTGTCATTTCCGATTTCCAACCCTAGCAGGATTATTATGGTCACAGATAATAAAAACTGAAAAATAAATATTTAACAACAATAATGTTTTACGCCGTTACAATAGTCCCTGTCTTTCATTAATGATCTTTGATAAACAATTTTAAATAATTGTTTGATTTCACTAGGGTTTTTTTTTGCAATTCAGATCATTTCGTTCACTTTCATTCAGTTTTTATTTTAATCTCCGACAAATCTTAATCTATGGTCTATTGAATTTAGCGATTGTCAAACTCGATTTTAATTGTGTCAAATCTAAAATTAAAATTAGAGAATTTTGTTTTCAGAATAACTTACCGAAACCAACTAACTAAAATTAAGAAATTTTAGATTTAGTTTAAGTTAGTTCGGTGTACAAGAGAATCGGCACCATTGTCACCACTTGAAATATAGCTGTGTAGCTAAATCGTGCATTCAAAACATAAACGGCCGTTTTTGTTACAAATGCACGATTTTTTTCGATTGGCGGCGCTAGTGGACTGTAAGAGGGCTCTTAAGAGTAGTCAGGTACGAAACACCAGCCCCATCTAGTTGTTGTTTATAGAACTAAAGAACATCATCATCATCAGCCATCATTAGAGCCATTAATTTCTCCCTACAAAATTAACAACATTATCTTGAAAGAGGTTACAGAAATCCGTGACCTGGGAGTTACTTTGGACTAAAAATTAAAGTTCACTTCTCATACTCTCATACGGTGAGGAAAGCAGCTTAAATGTTAGGGTTCATCAAAAGAAACGCGAAATCGTTTGGGGTAAAAACTAAAATTTTCCTTTTCAAGGCGTTGGTACGTTGTCAATTAGAGTATGCCAGTATAGCATGGAATCCTATGTATGTTGTACATTCGCAACGTCTCGAGAACATCTAGAGAGCTTTTACGAGACATATTGCTTATATGTCCACAGGAATATCACACAGATGTCCATACGAACAACGTCTGACTTTCTTTCAACTTGAATCACTAAGAGACCGTCGTACTGTCCATGATTTAGTTTTTCTACATAAGGACGCTGCACCGTTTTCGTTGAACTCAAATTTAGGTATTCAATGCCGCACACAGCAACATCACGCGTACGCACTACGCACACATTCAACAACTCCGAGCGCTCGATTTTATACTTCACCTAAATAATTTAGCTCCTTGGTTTTATTTTGTAATGTTATTGAAATTAACTCCGGAAGAATACCTACTTGGACCTTTGAAAATGCGTTTGGTTACTATTACTTAGTACCGTTGTCGTGATAATAGGTTAGTATTTTCAACCAACTGCAAAAAAAAAGGTGCTTTTTTTTTTTTTTTATTGTTTATTAATTAAAGAACAAAACAAAATATAAATATAAGAACATCACAAAAACCTCAATAGGTTTGTCCGGATGTTGATCCACTTATAAGCTATCTTAACACTACACTATTTAAAAATTATCAAACACGGGTTATAACAATTTGTAAGGTAGACAGGTCATAAAAAACAAACACGGCGCGGGTCGGACTCAGACATCGCGTCGATGGTAGTAACTAATGTAAATAACATGTAAATACAGGATGGTGCATTTCAAAGAAAGTTAAAGAATTTTTTGTACTTATATTTATAGTTACTATTTGTTATTTCCGATTGAATTTTTGTTGGAACCTCATTAATCAGAGTAGGTATTAGATAAGCGACGGCGACGGTTCGTTTCGCGTAATAGTTCTTGAATCTTGGTACTATTAGTTTTGATTGGGCTGCTAATCTTGTTGCTTTGCTATGATGGACTTTAATTTGCAATTCTCGCTTGACCCTATCAATAGTATCTTTTTCTTCGCGATTTTCATAACATAAAATCACGCCTGTTAAGGGTAACAGAATAAGTACACTTAATATGGTACCAACATAAAAAAACCTGCCCCATGTTCAAAAACTAAAAACAACAGTACCGACACCGACTACCGTAAAGAAAATCATCACCTCAGTGTCGCACCGAACACACGCCCGGTCACAAGAATTAAAAGGGGGGGGGGACATTTTACCACTTTGGAAGTGTCTCTGAGTTTAGAAAAAAAAAATGTATTCTTTTTTTTTATATTTTTGTGTATAAATCTTAATGCGGTTCACAGAATATATCTACGTACCAAGTTTCAACAGCATAGTTCTTATAGTTTCGGAAAAAAGTGGCTGTGACATACGGATAGACAGACAGACAGTCAGATATGACGTATCTGTAAGGGTTCCGATTGAACATTTGTTATTAATTATATGGAACATTTAATTGAATCCTATCCAATCCTATCCTATATAATATAATCCTAGATAATAGATCGTTTTCAGCTCATTATAACTAATGCGACCAATTGTGAAATCCGGCGTTCGATGAACATGGCTGCATACACCTCTGAGGATTACAGTCGTGAAGATTTCGTCTCCAAGATTTAGCAAACAGATCGTTTTCAACTCGTAATAACTATTGCGAGCAATTGTGTAATCTGGCGTGCGAAGAACATGTGTGCTTACCCCTCTAAGGATTATAGTCGTGAAGGTTACGCTTATATTTATCAGTAATTAAGTGTTGAGGGCTTTATACTTCTTATACTGATGATATAATAATCAGAAATGAAGAATTTGATTTACAAAAAGTAGGTACTATTTTTTTCCCCTTTTTTTTTCGCGATTTCCATGAGCTTCGGTAATTGCAAAGCATCAAACACGACAAATGATATGAGTATCCTAGTAGGTACCAACAACGCTTCTTGGACCAGAGTCTATAGAAGTCTGCTCGTTCCAGTTTTCTATGGGCACCATTTTTGATTTTGTCCCCATATTCGTACATACACACCTAAAAAAAAAAAGTTAAAATCATAACTCTCCTCCCCATCCACATCCGAACCTCATCGTGAACAGCTTGGCCTTACCCATCCAAATCCTAACCTTACTAAGAGTTGCTTAACACCACCCATCCATTTCACAAATCCCGATCTTACCCAACATATTTTCTAAACCACACTTTATTAATAAAAGTAGGAACTCGTAAGTACTTACTTTAATGTCGTTGGAAAAAGTTTCAACTCATTCCGAATACGCTATACAACCGGGGGTACCTACTCACACGCATGCACACTACAATATTCTTTAGTAATAAAATCGTATTTATTTTTTGCGACAGAGCGATACACCCGTCCGTTGAGGAGCGCGTCTCAGCGCAGATTGACGAACCGCGAGTGAAAAATGTATGAAGAATTCGCCAAATGTTTATACTTTGGCTAGTAATTGGAAAATGTTGCGATTTGAATACAAAAAAAAAATGGATTTCCAGTAAAGGACTATATTTACCGCAATTTCTTATTAATTATTAAGATAAAATATGCTTTAAAATGACCTAAAATGGTACCTATTCTGACCCCTTTTTTTTTAATTTTCTGCGATTCTTGTGATGGGAAAAACGTATTTGTGCGAAAATTTTGTATGACGTCATAGATTTTTTCTGATAATTATCTGGAGATTAATATATTATCTTTAAATTAAGACCATGAAATTTTCACATTTGTGACAGCTTGTACATTAAAATGGTACCTGAAAAACACTAATATTCGTGGAAAAAAGTAACAGCGTCCATAAGGTTGTGAATTGTCAAATTGAATGCGAACAGTTGCTCGAACGTGTCACGTTGTCAGTCCCATATAACCGTCCTAGACAGCCAATTTCTAGACTATTTCAACCACCAACCAGTAGAAGTAACATCGGGAGACACTCACCAATATCAAGAATGTGCATTCAATACAATGAACTCAATTCAAAATTGCCTGACTTGGATATATTCTTTGGTTCTCTACCCAGGTTCAAAACCCTGTTGCGCTCCCATTTGAACCGACATTTAAAAAACCTTAAGTATTTTTTTTATTTTTGTTTTCAGTCTTTATATTAAAATTTTGTTATTTTATTTTGGTCTTTAATACTTTATTATTTTAAGTGTGTTATTGTAAGTCTGTTATTTGATCTCTTTTGTAGTAATTTTAAGTCATAGTTGCTTTATTTTGTTATGAATGTTGTGTACACCTATAATTGGTACGTACATTAGAACCATACCAAATGGACCTTTAATTATAAATGTTTTATGTATGTACTCGTACTGTTGGTGCACCTATTTTATACAAATACATAAATTAGATTTTATTCTTAATCGATTTTCATTTTATTTACTCGAATAGTATTCGTTTTAGTTTTTCTATATAGTTAAGATAAAATACTATAAATCAGTTCAAAAAACTGCAAAATTGATTTTTGCCAACTTTTTGTCCACCACATCATCACAACATCTACCCTGCGGGGTCTGCGTTCTGTTCCTCGGCATAGGCGTCCCTCCAGCTACGCGGAAGCCAGGGCAGTACTTGACGCGCCCGCCGCGCGCCGCCCACCTACCTCCATACTACGGGAAAATTTATGACGAGCTTTTTGTGACCTTCGACCTCTTTAATAAATTTATTTGAAAGTGTTTGTGAGTTGTCTTATTAAGTAAATTTACCGAACTCCAACGCTTCAATTAAGTGTAAGGTTTTATTGAAACAATAAAGTTACCTAAAAAAATTTTTTTTTGCATGAAATAAAACGGACTTCACACAAAAAAGGGAAAAATAACGTCTATTGAAGCTAAAGTTATTTTTCACTGTTTTGTAGTTCACATGTGCCTACCCTTTCATAGCGTGATTTTTGTTATAAACAATAGACAGACTTGAGATTTCAGCAATCCCAGTACATTTGCTATAATTTATTGAGTTCCGTTGCCTATCTCCGAAGTTCTTCATCAGATCTTTACCAAATTGAAATGGGATCACTCCGAGAAAGTACTCTTCCTAAAACTACCCAAATCGCTTTCTATCAAAATTCGAAGAGTTCCCTCTATTTCATCAGGATCCTGAATTGATGATTATGGTACCACCTGGGAACATTGAATTGAGAACCTCCCGCTTTTTGAAGTCGGTTAATAACGACGATATGGTAGGTGACTCAAATATCCGGATAGCCTATAAAAGATTTGACCGAGTATCGTTAATTTGCTCCTAAGAATTGAAGAGTTCCGTTACTTTGTCATGGATCCCATGATCAGAACCTAACCAAACTCACATCAAACTACCAATGAAGATGTCCGTGACTACCGCCGGACCACCAACGCCAATCGCTTCCATATTTGGTCAATAATTTGTACTCAATTGGTACCAATTAGTACTCGAACAACAAAATTGGTACCTTAGCAGTTTTCGCGAAAGAAGACTTTGAAAGTGGTCCGGCGGGGTCACGATCCCTTCATCAGGACCACCATCACCATGAGCGCCGAAAAAGGAGGCATTCTACAGCTATTCTAAGTATAAAAATAATTTGTACCCATAAATGTGATTCATTTCGTAAAAAAAAACAGAACTGAAACATTTGTTTGATAGAACTCTTCAAAAATAGACGGATCTGATTTGCCGTCTATTTTTGAAGAGTTCAATTTATATCTCCGAAGATCTACAAGACTTCGTCTACCAGGTATGGAACCTCCAAAACTCAGTCGCATTTCAGCAGCCGAAATAAATACTAACGTACAAGCTGTTTTGTAATCTCATGCTTAATATCGCTACTAACAATTTACCAATATAATCCGATAACGACGAAAATTTGATTCCGATAACACAAACTACAAGCATTTACCTACATGCAGATACGTAAGTAGCAAGTAACGGCTCGTCGTATGAGAAACTACTTCAATTACAATAGGTACGTAACCACAAAGTCATCCTGAGACACAGATTTGAAAATACTACAGTCATCAACATAATCGTAATTTAATATGAGGTACAAAGTCCGAAACTGTTTGAAGAAAATTGTTCAGACTGCTTGGTTGGTGCGTTACTGCTAAACATGATCTAGTGTTCATGTTGTCAGTCTCAGTAGCAGTCTACAGGGTGATTTGTTAAACGAAGACAATGATTTAAGGGCGTGTAGTAGTACAGGTACTGATGAAAATATACATGAAAAAAATGCTGGTGGAATACGGTCTAAATCATCACCTCCTTCTTTAGCAAACGGTTAAAATATGTAGGCAAAGGTTTTTGCTATCGAAGTTCATAGTAAGTTCCATACTTAGTAAAAAAGTTGCTCATAATAATTCAAATGGGTGCTAACCCCCCGGGGCAAACAGTCGTGATATAATATTATGTTCGGACGAAGAGACTTTGATCACGTGCCTTGGCGTGACAATGTTACTTATAAGAAAGACGATGGGAGGTAGCATTCCCCTGCTGTGTCAATTAAATGACACACGACACATGGCTGGCCAATAATAACCACACGTATTGATTTCAAAGATAAGCAATGGTTGCCAAGGTCCGTCGGTAGACGGGTAACAGTTCATTTGACATAACGACACCCGTCTGTATTTTAGAAAGCACCGTAAACCATTGGTCATTTGTAGATCTCATACAGTCGTTGTGGGTATAGGTACTCGTAGTGTACCTACCAAAATGATTTAAAACTCTTTTGAATGTCAGTGGTGTAGACAGAGATCAGAAGTCTGACAACCAAGTCTTACCTCGTTTGTGGGTTTAAAGTAGGTATTCTTTAGAACATCCCTAAGATTTTCGAGGGAAGTCTAGGCAGATGCGTTGACACAGACTGAGGAACCGTTTACCCAGACACCCAGTACCTACTGGAACAGTAACGGCTGGATAAAAAAAGTGTGTTGGAAATGTCGCTGATACTAAATCCAAGACTGCTAATACTCCGAGTCTCTGTCGTCACCCACAAAAGAACAGGATGTCCTATAATTCTTCACTGATAGGTCTACGTCACGTCCTGTTTTCGACCGACAATCTCCAGAAACGCATGATGAAGTACAATAGGGAAGAATGCTAAGCTGACTTATCTAGATCCGACGGCTTTGTATTGTAAAGATTATCAGCTTATAAGTGAGTTCAAACGTTAAGTAATCGCAGCCGGTCATCAGAGTCATTTATTACAGGCGTAAGTCGGTGGCGTCAGTGGCGTGTTGTGTTTTATCTGTTTTTTACTTCCTTTATTTTGCATAATGTATGCTATGTTTCATTTGCATTTGTTTTCGATTTGAGAAAATTTAAAAAGAAGTTTTTTTTTTAAGAAAAACAAGCGATTATTTTTTTCGACAGTGCTCGGTTACCGTACATGTAACCCGTGACCGTGAGTATAAAAATAGCACCCATTTGTAAACTCGCAGGGTCGACAGCGTTCATTGCGAGGATCGGCCGGAGGACACGGTGATGGAGGTTTGCCCCGCGTGGGCGGAGCACCGCCGTATCCTCGTAGTGGCAATCGGCGGCGGCAACCTCTCGCGTCCGGGCCTGGTTCAATCCATGGTCCAGAGCGAAATGGAATGGGAAGCTGTTACCTCCACGGGGGTTCACGTGGTGGCTTCCGGCACCGTAGGCGCGAGCCTGTGGACGGTGAGCTATGGGCTAGCTTGCCGTCCGTCCGTCTAATGACGACAGAGTGTTTCACGCGCGCCTCAAAAAGATGTCAGCATAAGGCAGGGCTGCAGGGGTCCGCAAGAAGGGCCGAAGCCTGCCAGGGCTGCGGGACTGTTCGAAAGAGATACTGTGGTCCCGGAACATAAAGGGCGAGGAAAGAACATGGATGGGTTTTAGTCAGCAAAAGTCAGACACTCCCTCCCGCTTCGCCCAGAGTGGGAGAAGTTATTTTATTATTTCCCTTACGAAAAAAAACCCTATTAGTTTTAAAGTTTATCCTGATCTATTGCCGATTTATAATTAAATCCTCATCATATCTATAGGTACTTAGCCTTGTTGGGGTCGGCTTCCAGTCTAACCAGAGGCGGCTGAATACCACTACGTTTATTTTACTTAATAAGTCATTCCTGATGATTAAAAAAACTGTTAGGTACGTATGTAAGCAATTTTTCGTGTGTCTACATTGAAAAAATCTCATCATCTGCCTAGTCTTTTCATAACTACCTACATAAAAGCCAACTAGATGCAGCTGATCGATAGGTTCCAGTATTTTACACAAAGGAACTAAGTACCTTCGATCTAAAAATAATCCATTTAAAACAAAATTCATACCCGAAACGTGCTGACGTCTGTACATTTTCCTGAATTAACTATGTAGTCATATTGAAGACTTTCCTAAAGGTTATCAGAGGTGCTATAGATTATAATTGCCTACCTACTTATTATACTATAGTAGTTACATTATCATAGGAATTTACCTACTGACCTACAATGACCGCGATACTGTATTGACGCATTTCTAGATTTCCTTTTGGAACTTTGTCATCAGAACAAAGCTCGGTTAAATAGATAGGTACCTAACTCGGTAGTGACTAATCGTGATCAAAAAGGACCACCTACCTACCAAATATCTTTCACCTTTTATGTTATAAAGCAGAAATATTATAAAGGGTACCTATCTATGTATGTATGTGCATTCTTTAGTCCCAGATCTTCAACATTCTATTTATTTTATTTTTGTCTGCCTGTCACTTTGTTCCGGTTATCTCTAAAACGGCTGGATCGATTTTGACCTGACGTTATAAGGCCTAACTCGGGCTACTTTTATTTTAGAAAAAAGATTAGCGTTCCGTGCAAGAAAATTAAAAACCCGATTCAATTAAGAAAGTAATATTTTAAAAATAAATTCACGCGTTCACGAAGGTGGGGCACAGTTAGAGGGAAATAAACACGTAACTAAGTACTGTCGGCAAAAATAATAAGCAATATATGGCCCTAAAAGTCTAACAACCAGTTTTATCCAGTACACTGACCTTTACAAACATCTTACTTGTTTAGCAGTAAGGTACTTTACTTACGAGTACCTCATTATCATTATCATCATCAGCCTATTAATGTTCCCACTGCTGGGTCATAGGCCTCCTCTCTATGAGAGGAAATGGGCTATAATGCCTATAATCCACCACGCGGGCCCAGTGGGGATTGGTAGACGTCACATGTCTTTTTTGGTTCTAGGACATGCCGGTTTCCTCACGATATTTTCCTTCACCGTTTTGAGAGCAGTGGTGATGAAGTACACAAGTAATACGCCTGTCTGGGTTCGAACCTACAACTTACTGTTCGTAAGGTGGGCCGCCACCACTGTGCCACTTGCCTAACCAGAAATTAATACGAATGGTTGGATACGCGCTAAATATTACGTACGAAAAATTCGTGTTCTTCTGCAGTTACTTTACCTTACCCACATCACCTTCTAAAGGAAAATACAAGCAAGTGTTGTATAATTATTTGCTTACACCGTTTCAATTACGAGGGATTGAAATAGAACTAACTACCTACTTAGGTAGGTACTTTTCCTAAAAAGAAAAAAAAACAGAGGTACCTACTTACTGGCAGTTATCAGACGTAACGGGGCATAGTAAAAGCGTTCGTGGCGATAATCGGATTGATAGAATTAACAGTCGAATCATGCATGCTACACGGGCCATAGCATGCATAAATTGCATTCCTCTGTAACTAGGCAGGAATTCCCGGAAGGTTATGTAGAGGATTGTGGGACACCAGGATTAGGGAATATTAATTAAAACACAGAGCTGGCGTGTGGTGATGCCGAGATACGATAGTCTATATTCTTATTATAAAAACCACAGATAATATACATATTACGATTGATGTCACAGATAACATCATATGCTACATCCAGGATTAGGGAATATTAATTAAAACACAGAGCTGGCGTGTGGTGATGCCGAGATACGATAGTCTATATTCTTATTATAAAAACCACAGATAATATACATATTACGATTGATGTCACAGATAACATCATATGCTACAGGTTATACCACATTAACTACACAGTTAGCACAACCAAAGTAAGTTTTCCTTGAAAATTTCGATCTACCAGGTACTGGTGAGTCACCAGTACCATTGCTTTGATCACCACTGGGTCTGGTGACCCAGTGGTTGTCCCAAAGTCATGACTCGTAGGAAGTTGTTGTAGGTAATGGGTTCGAAGTTCGAACCCAAGCAGGCTGTTATTTATTTATTTATTTATTTATTTATTTACTTGCTCTCATGCACATCACACATTTTACAATAATAATAATAATATTACTGTCGGTTTTAGTACATGAACCCTGTCAGGGCACTGCAAAGCGCATGCTGATTTGCTGTTGAGTTTTGATTGTTAAATTAATATAATAAATACATCGAGTCAAAACTTACTATTAATACAATTAAACAATATAATACATGTCATTTAAAATATGTCTAAAAGTCGTCTTGATGTCCGGTTAACAGTAAACACATTAGGTCATAATAATAACTGAGTCAGATTGAATAGAACAAAAATAACAATAACAATAATAGGGAATAGGTAATAATTACAATCATGTCATATCGTAAGTGATTAAATTGAATCGAATTAATGAATTATGGTGAGTCATTTTACAGTACAAAATAAAAATTAAAATACAATGTCACTTAAATAAACAGTAATTATGTCTTGACCAGACCGGATCTTGCAGTAAAAATAAAAATAAGTTATAATCGTAAAAATAAAAATAAGTTATAATCGTAATCGTAAATTATGTAGGTACACCTATAAAGTTTTATCCTTCATGTATTGGTCTACCGTGTAATAACATTTCTCTATTAAAAGCAATTTTAGTTTATTAAAGAATGCATTTGAATTGTTCTCATCTTTTAAATGTTTTGGTAGATTATTATAAATCGTTGCCATTCTATAGTTAGGGCTACTTTTCATAATTCTTAGTTTTGGTGTCGGTGTAATCAACTTGTTTTTATTTCTTCGGTTATAGTTTTGGTTTGCTTCTATGTTTGATGTAAAGTAATTTCTGTGTTTTTGGACGAACGTAGCTATTTGTAATATATAAAGGGAGGGTAACGTTAATATTTTATTTTTTATGAAATGTGGTTTACAACTTTCCCATGGCTTAATGTTCATAAGGATGCGTATACACTTCTTTTGCATGATGAATATGTCATTAAAGTTTGTACTTTCGCCCCATAATATTATGCCATAGATAAACCATGCATAAGCATAAGCATAGTATGCTGAGAGCGCGGTCTCATAGTTAGTGTTGCTTTTTAATTTGCTTAATGCGTATATGAATTTGGATAATTTAGTCTTTAGGTTTTCGATATGCTTTTTCCATGTTAGATTATTGTCCAGTGTTAAGCCAAGAAGCGTTAGTTCGTCCCTTTCTGGGATATTTAATGAATTACTTAGGTTATTTATGTTTAGCGGCGTTCGTTGATGTGTTCTGAATTGCAGTAAGTTACTTTTTTTTGTATTAATTTGTAGATTATGTTTCTCTAGCCATGATTTAACTATTTTATATGTGTTTTCGATGTTTGTCAAAGTTTCGGTGCTCTCAGTGCTTCTGAACAATAGCGATACGTCGTCCGCGAATAAAACGCACTTCGAGTGAATTGTTTTAGGTAGGTCGTTTATGTATATAATAAATAGTATACACCCTAACACACTGCCTTGTGGAATGGAGTGGTTTATAGTCTTTGTCCGTGATTTTATGTTTTGTACTTCGTTTACTTCTTTGTTGTGGTATTCTATTTCGACATATTGTTTTCTATCTTTCAAGTAAGATTTCAGCCATTTATAAGCCGTACCCCTAATTCCTATGCCATATAATTTTTGAAGTAAAATGTCATGGGAAACCTTATCATATGCTTTAGTCATATCTAGGAACAAACCTATAGCATATTGTTTGTCATTGATGTAGTTATATATTTCTTGCACGTAGTTATATACCGCGAGTGTGGTCGATCTTTTTTGCCTAAAGCCAAACTGATTTACGTCTAAGAGACTGAATTTTTCTAAAAAGTTGGTAATTCTAGTGGACATTATTTTTTCGAATATTTTTGATATAACTGATAGAAGGGCTATTGGTCGGTAGGAACTGGGATCTTGGGGCTTGCCACCTTTTTTAAATATTGGTCGCAGTTTAGCTTCTTTTAATTTATCCGGAAATATACCTTCGTCAAGGGATTTATTTATCAGTTTCGTTAAAAGTGGTGTCAATTCATTAATACATTCTTTAATTAGAAAAGATGGTATTTCATCCACTCCGGCACTACGTTTGTTTTTCATTTTGCGTATTATATTATAGATTTCACGCTCCGTGGCGGGTTGGACAAAAAGAGAATTTATTGAAGAGGTAAGAATTGGGCATGTATCCGTCGTGGTGTTAGGTAACGGTTCGCCGACCGAGGCAAAGAAGTCGTTAAAGATATTAGCAACCGTTGTTGGTGAACTTGTAGTTTTGTTGTCATTATAACGCAGGGTAACATTTTTAGTGTGGCATTTTGAATCTGGTTTACGGTAATTTTTAATAATATTCCACATGGTCTTGGATTTATTTTGTGACCGCTTCATTTCCTTAATATGATTACATTTTTTCGATAGCTTTATACACTTCTTCAAGATTTTTTCATACATTTTATAGTGTGTTTTTAAAAGTTCATTATTAGTCTTTTCTACAAAAATTTTTAGTAATCTTTTGTGCTCACATGACTTCTTTAAGCCTACAGTTAAATATGGTTTCCTTTTATTAATTTTTATTTTTACGCGTTTTTTAGGTATATTTTCATTTAGTAACTTATGCATCTTATTATGAAATTCTGTGTACATTTCGTTGACATTTTGATTTTTGCATAGTATTTCATTCCAATCCGTTTGTCTAAGGCTAAGTTTAAACTGTGATATTGATTTTTCATTAAATAGTCTTTTCGTCACGAAGTAAGTAGGAATATGTTGTTCTAGTCCCGGTGAATGTTGCGAATAGTTGAGGCTTTTATGGTCAGAAATACCAGTGTTGTCAATGGTTAATTTATATTGCCTTTGATTGGTAAATATTAAGTCTATGCATGATGACGTAGTCAGTGTCTGTCTGGTTGGTTCGTTGACGATTTGGTGCAGGTTGTGTTCTAACATTATGTTTTGTAGCCGTTGGTACTCTTTGTTTTTAGATGATTTGTCAATATTAAAGTCGCCAGTAAAAATTATATGTTTTTTATGAATTTTGGGTTGCACTTTTTTTAATATTTCTAAAATAACAGCAAAAAATTTTTCAATATCGCGATCCGGTCTGTAAATATTAATAATAATTGTGTTTGCTGATATGATTTCTACAGCGCAACACTCAATTACACATTCAATTGACAAGTTAGTACAGTCTTCTAGGTGCACGTATTCTATCCCGTTACGTAAGAGGATAGCTACTCCCCCTCCTCGATGGTCACGTCGGTGGTAGGCAGAAGCAAATGATAAAGATAAAGATAATTTATCACCTGTACCTACTCTCAAAATGATGAAAGATAACATTAGAATAAAAATTGAAATTCGAAGACATTTATGTAGGTACTTATTGTGAATTGTGGTGGATTACGGCAAAATCCCGCACTCATAGATGAGTGAAGCCCGTATCTCGAAAGTGGGACAGTATACCTATTATGTATGTTCTTAGCCTATCTTAGATAAGGTATAGGTAAGGTATACATTATCTTTATTAAATTTTCAAACTTAGTACTTACCTATTTACATTTTTAATAAGAATATTCTATGAACAATGTTAGCATCCACTGCACGAATGGGAGCAATCAAGATTACCTATTTCAGCTAAGTCTGTGAGATATGTACAGTTATCTACTCGTAATAAATCATACAAACAATAACATAATTGTTTGGCAACAGTTAAACATAATAAAACAAAACTTTGAATTCTCAATAGGTTTATTGACAATATGCAGTTTATAGGTCCATTTCATGGAATTTATTTTGCGATTTTTATGAATAATAATTTATAATTGCACTAATATGAAATACCAACTTAATAAATAATTACATATAAAATTATAAAAGGTGCAACATGTCTCTATGTTGTTATAGGTTCTATAGCTTTGGTGTGATGCAAATTAAATAACTTTGAGCTTTGCACATACTATACAAAAGAAATAATTTATTGAAAGTGATAATGATATTACAAAAGGGAACATCAAGAACTGTAACACTCATAACTTATATATAATTGTTTCTTTTATTTCATTAACTCCTCACATACCACTTAAATATAGCCATTTAATAAATTCTAAAAACCCTCACAATTCATTTCTCCATTGTGTATTCAAAATACATAATAAATTACTAAGATACCAACACTATAAATACAAGTCATAAATTTTATTGAATTTGTGTGCAAATGTACTTACTGTACAAAGTACATTTTGCTTCCTGATGTTGATGTCTTATTTTGAGGTGAATAGGTCACAATAATATAAACATAGCTAATTAACAGTTAGGAGCAGAATGTTTCACAAACATAATAGCAAACTAGATAGATAACAGTCTCAATTTCTAATCAGACTACAAAATAATAAATTTTAAACCGACAACACCAAATACCTCCTACACCAAGTCACACAAAATTAAACTAATAAATAAATAATTACATCAAACTTTTCTTGCATAAAAACGTCTTCTCAGTTCATCAATATCAATGAGGTAGTATGTACCAGGGAACAATACGTCTATTGAGCCCGATGGTTGATAAGGTGCTGTGTGGTAGTTCATAGTTCTATTGTCCATGATATCAGAGAACTTACTAGGCTCAACGCACTGCCTCTCATCCAATAGAGACACAGTTTTATTCAAGGCAGTTAATAATGTAGCCAATTTTGAACCAACACTCATGTCATTGCAAATATTTATAGAATACATCGTAGATGCAAGACCTGATCCATAAGAAAATAGACCAAACTTCTTCCCGATCAGTTGTTCAGGAGATTTACTAATGAGGTATGATGCAAGGCCTCCATACAGTGATGGAGTGTACATGTTACCTACATTCTTAGCTATGTACAGTGAGGGTTTGGTTTTCTCATCAAACAGAGCTAGGCTGTAAGTCATGAATGCTTTCTCAACATCTCTGTCAAAGTATGTTTCTTCCAGTTTGTAGGAACTGAATTTAGATAAGCCTGGAAATTGCTTTTCCCGTTGTTCTGGTGATGCATTAAGGAAATCATTGAAACATACTCTGGCTAGAGATTTCTGTACTAGTTTACTGTAAGGACAGTGGAACAACATACCGTCTAAGCTCAATAAGCCTCTGAATTCAGGATCAATCTTCCTCATCTTCTTACAATATAAGTTGTAACAATTATCTAAAGCACTGAGGTAGCATTTTATAGAGAGCTTCCCGTCCACTAGGGGGAATTCTGATGACAAGTCCGGCTTGTAGAAGTCATATGCATGGGTCATGTATGAGGCACGAACACCGCAGTCCAGCACAAGTGGTGCACCAGGCCCTATGAGCATGGCCACTGCTCCAGCACCACCTGTAGGCCTTGCTGGGCCTTTACCATACACTGCAATGTCTCCTGCCACCACTATAGCTTTCCTACCGTCCCAGGAGGATGACTCCACCCAGTTCACAGCATTAAACAGAGCTGCAGTACCACCATAGCAAGCATTTGTAGTATCTATTCCTTCGATGTCTGTAGCTCCTTCCTCGGCAAATAAGGTCATGAGGTAAGTCTTCACACTTTTACTTTTGTCTATAATTGTCTCAGTACCAACCTCCAGCCGTCCAATATCATGAAGATTGATGTTATTTTTCTCTATCAGTCTGTGTAAAGCTGTCATGCAAATTGAGTTTATGTCTTCCCTGTCTGAACAAAAGCCCATTTTGTGTTGGCCGAGGCCGACCGTGTACTTGCCGGTGGACACTTCGTCGAATTTTTCCAGTTCCGTTTGGTCTACGTATTGTGAAGGGAAGTACAACTCCATGGCGAGGATGCCGACGTTTTCTACTCTTCCGCCCATCTTTGTTAGTAACTTTCACGCTCGAGATTGGTGTTCGTGGACCGTTAGTTAGTAGGTACGTGTTACCCGAGCGCTGTAACCGGCGCAAACTGATGCCTCGGGCCCGCGCCTGCCGCGTCTCGCACGGTGCCGACGTCAGCACCCAGCCTCACGTTACCGGCACGAATACACCATTGACCTAATACCAATAACCAGCTTTCTTTCGCTCTTACGCGAACGTCCGATAACAGTATTTACGTTGCGCCGAGCGCACCACCGATTAGTACTCGTGTATAGCAATGTCACGATCAACTTGTCCGTTTTGTGTTTACATTAATTTTGCGTAAATCTTTTGTTATTTTAACTTATGAATTTATGCCGCGCTAGATCCATTATTCCATTTTCTTCCGGATTTCAGGTTTCCAATTTGACACTGACTGATTTGACAGTAAAGGTCATGTGGTTACGTCAAATAGTTATGTCATTAAAAAGTACCGTTCGGGAATTTACCTAGAAAATTAACCCTTTTGAAAATCGTTCATCAGAATACAAATGAAACGAAAAAAAAGCAAACCATAAAAATGAGTAACCTATAATTTTATGAATCTACGAACTTTCACTGAGAATAGCGGTAACCTAGAGCGACATACCAAAGAAAACTTGTTTTCGAAATAATGGAACAAGTAGGTATGTAGGTAGGTACCTAACTCGCTTAGATAAATAAATAACAGAGTTGCCTATCAAAATATTGTTCGATCATTGACCCGAATATTCAGGCCAGACGTCCTTAATTCGGTAGACGGCACATTCTTAAACTTATCAATTTTATCTAATTAGTCTCTAATGACTTGCAAGAAGACCTGATAAAAATCCAGTGTAGTTAGCAATTAGGAAATCCTAGAATTAGGTTTATGTAGAAAGAGGACGAGGGGAAAAAAATTAAGTTGAACTCCGACTAGGTAGTACTTGGGTTTTACTTGGCCGGCTCGTTTGTAGAGTTCCGTCTCTCATCAACAGTTTCGTACATTTTTCGTAGTGCCAATCTCGCACTTACGTCGGTGTAAGTGTGAGATTGGTTAAAAAGGTCACTCACTCACTTCACGTCTAGGAATATAACATAGGTACCTACTTATCGTCATCGAGTCCTAAGTCCACCGACTTATCGTTTGGTAATAGAGTTACATAATGATTTGGAATAGACTGAAGGAGTAGCGCTCTACATTGTACCTACCTAAGCCCAAAACACTCCTTTAATCTACTGGTACCGCTGATGGAGGCCCCACATCAGTCACTGTTTACTCAGAAAGGAACGAAAACGTTGAGCCGTCTCCAACTTAGTTTTGTACTTCAATTTACTTTTGAGTCTAGTAGTCTAATGAGATACAACTGACCTATTCGTTGTTGCCATGTAGCACGGCCTTCACAACAAAAACTTATGTAAGACGAAAGTAGCACTTCACCTTAGCATCATCGAAAGTTAATGAAAACCTTCCGTAATTTAAGTTATTTCCTTACTATTGACCGGCGGCAGCTTCAACCTAGATATCAATTGAACCAAACATAGATAATTGTGAGAAACTCAGATGGTTAACTTACGCAAATAATTGAGTAGGGATGTGCGCTTAATTCGATATTCTGGGTGAGCCCTGTCGAAAAACAGCCTGTCTGATGTCTACGAGTGGTTTGTCAGGTGTCGTCGAGCATTTTGCACAACCACGAGACACAATGCACGACGTTATTTTTTGGATTCTTTTAGCGGGTGACTACTAACAACAAGTAACAACAACATCAAGATGTCAAGTCATACAACTTTACCTATATTAAAAAAAGAGAATACTTAGCGACATTATTGAAGTGTTAACTTTGTTCTCAAGTAAGTATTAAGCAAACACTAAGCAAAGTGATGTTATGTAAAGTACCTACATAATATTTAATGCTCGGTAACTTAGGTACGAAACGAGGAGGAACAAACTTCAACCTTGACATGCATTGGAAATAGGAAATAAGCGAGAAATACAAAACTCTTTTTCTTTATTAAAAATGCTTCGTTTTGGGGATTATAACATTGTGGTATTTATTGTTTAATGTAGCATGTTGTTGGTAAAACGAAACGAACTCTCAAAACACGTCGTCTTCGATTCACGGCGGTAGTGACGTCAAAGTCTATGTGTCAAAAATTTATTTGAAAAGTAGCTAAAATTTCACTAAGATTTTATTATAATATCGTTATCACACAATTTTTAGAATAAATTACTTGCATGTTGCTATATATAAAGAAAAGGAGAATAAAGAAATATAAAAAATAACAACACAATTTATTTCAAAACTTTAATTTTACCCCTTTCATGATGACATGAGAGCAGTGGAGGACTCAATGGTAACGGCCCCTACTTACCAGTTCCAGGTCCTGGATTTGAACCAAGGCAGGCCGCATTACTTTACGTAATTTATTTCATCATCACTGCCCTCGAAACGGTGAAGCTAAACATCGTGAAGAAAACGGCATGTCTAAAGCCAAATATTCGAAGACATCGTCTCTACAAACACGCCGTGGGCCCGCGTGGTAGATAGCGTGGTAGGCTTGAGTCCCAGCAGTGGGAAAATTTCAGTCTGATTATGCTTATAATATAATGTCCTATTTATCCCTAGCTTATTCTAAATACATATCTTGAACTTACAAACTAACTCGTGTTCAATACAGTGTTCACAACTGCATCAGACACGGCACTGCTTTCAGCCTTGGAAGACACTTCCCCTGTCGAACTCGACGTCTTTGGAATAAACTTGTAGAATTTTACACCTGAAAAAAAAATACCTATCTAAGTATTGTTTTTTTTTTATTTAGTCAAATCACCATAATTTCAGCCGAAAGACGTCCGCTGCTATAGTTGATCGCAAAAGCGGTCATTGCCCTTTACCTAAAATATTCATTTATTTTTTCTCCACATTTTCACAATAGATTAACAATGTTTTTTGACATGGTTATACCTACTTCAGGCACCAGTCTCTTCCAATGGTGGAAACCATTGGAAGAGACTGGTGCCTGAAGTAGGTTTACGAAGAAGCCAGGTCACCAGGCCTCCCTCACAGCAAAACAATATCGTAATAGGTAAAAAAGATTTTAAATAAAAACTTTTTTCAAAAAAATATAACCGACTTCACACAAAAAAGTGAAAAATAACTTTAGCTTCAGAAGTCGGTGAACTTTGTTTGCTTGATTTAGTTTTTTTGTCACCGACTTCTGAAACTAAAGTTATTATTTACTTTTTTGTGTGTGAGCCATCCCAGTACATTTGCTATCATTTATTGAGGAGTTCCCGTCGCCTATCTTCCGAAGTTCTTCATCAGATCTTTACCAAATTGAAATAGGATCACTCCAAGAATGTCTCTGTCTCTGTCTCTTCCTAAAACAACCCAAATCGCTTCTGGTGTGCCTATAAAACTTAAGGAATTCCCTCTATTTCTCCAGGATCCCATTAAATGGAACTTAACACATCTAACTGTCGAAATCTGGGTGTATTGTACACTTCTGCGTACTCCCTCAGAGAATAAACAACCAAGCAATTGCAGCAATTACTGCAGCTTTGCTTACTGCATTTTTGAAGAGTTCCATTTATATCTCCGAAGATCAGCGTCAGATCTTAACCAAATTGAAATGGGACCACACGGAAAGCACAGAATCGTCAAAATAGGTTTACCCAGTCGAAAATTCAGAGGCAACAAACATTGTCGAAATCTGGGAGTATTGTACACATCTGCGTACCTCCCCCCTCAGAGCGTACAGGCGTGATGTTACGTCATGATGTAGTATGAACAAAATACAAGCGACTGCAGCAATTACTGCAGATTTGCCGTCTATTTTTGAAGAGTTCCATTGTATATCTCTTTTTAAATGTAGATGAGGTGGGTCAATGACTTCTATTGCGATTCAACTGACAGCAGCTACAGACAAAGGCCTGCCCCAAGTGTCGCCATAATGACCGAGCTCGTGCGTTTCGCATCCAAATAAATCAGGATTAATTTGTGGAGATCTTTTAAAATCCCTATTCTGAAATAATGTAAGCCTCTTGTCTCAGTTCAGACAAGAGGCTCATTTGCAGATGGATGGCGACTCAGTATTTGAGATCCACTACATGTCTTCGCCTCATAGTGGCTTTGCCGCTGATCAAATCATTGGTTCCAGAAATCTCAAACTAACCTGATGGATTAATCCTAACTTCGAAATCTTGCTCGGAGTTCCAACTCCGCGGTCCTTCGTCTTTATAGAGATCCTGAAACAAAGAGTAACTAGTACCTAAATGTCTTAATATTTTAGAGAAAAGGCACTATTGTTCGTTTTTACGAACACTAGGTGCTCCTAATTATTGCGCTGTTGGAGTTCGTCGCTGAGTGAGTAGCGTTGAAAATTCAGCAGAACGCTTATTACTTTTTATTTAGGCATTCGTGTAGATGTTGCCTAGTTTTGATGAAAACAGGAATTAGTATTATGAATCTTACAGTCACTAAAATAAAGTGTTATGAATCTTATAGTCACTGAAACTCAAGCTGTCTGTCTGTACTTAGCCACAGCCAGAAATGCGCAAAATCACAAATGTATATTTATTGCTCGAAGAATTTCATCCGGCGCCGTTCCAGAGCATAAACGCACGCGCGTGTCTTCAATGCCAAGCCACAATTATTTTGTCACATATTTGTGTCGTACAAAGCACGAGCTTGCTTGTCACGTATATGTGACAAATGGCGTTCAAAAGAATACTCACATGAACTTCATATTCGCCCTGCGCCATCTGTATCTCGTCGTATGTGAAGTTGGCGGCGTAGGGGATGCCGTCGTCACGTTGGCTCACGAAGGCGAGCGCGTGGGAGCCGTCGTGTAGCTCACGGTTCCAGATCTCCAAGCGAGATCGCTGTAGGAAGATTTCAGCGATATTTACAAGAGTATTTCTATAAATAAAAATACACTAAATTGATCATTGCTTGGCAAAACACAACAACATAATGGCTTTCAGTCAAAGAGGAAGTTTGAAAGTGGTGTTACAGAAAAATTAAAAGGAAGCCAAGGACTTCCTTTTAATTTCTTCATATGAACATGTTTCTTCTTTCTTTATCGTGTGGTACCTTACCTGGTGTCAGAGTTTAATGCCGCCCATGAGCTTCTGACTTGGCTTTACGTGCCGTCAAGAAATATGTCTGGTTTCCTCACGATGTTTTCCTTCACCGAAGCAAGTGATAATGATACAATACGCTGTACGCACATGAATCCAAAAAATCAGAGGTCTCTCTGAGATCATTATGAACATGTAATGAAAAGGGATGAAACGCATGTGATTATAAGAGTGATAGAGAGGGATATAAATATTGATGGATGGAGAGAGAGAGAAAGGTCAAAGAAAATATGGATGGATTGTGTGAAGATTAATAATATAACAGGGGAGAATTGAAGATGAAAACGTATTGCGCCGACACTAAGTAGAATGGGACAAAGGCACACGTCAAAAATATAAAATTACCAATTGCTGAGTCGCACAAAATGTTATAACTACCAGGAATTTCATTTCAGTATCTGCCTGGATTCTCGATTCTTGCTCGGAACAATGATATTGAAACACACAATATGAAGTCTACTTACTGCTCCACGATCCGTCTTCTTCCACACTCTAAAGCCCTGCTTTCCCAAAGGATCCTGGTTGACCGCAATGATGTCCTTATTCAGCAAGATCTCCTTGAACTCTGGTCTGATGGTGGCTAGGTCCACGCTCATGAGGAGAGGAGCCGCCAAGATAGACCAGACTGCCATCTGCACGCGCGCCTGGTCTATCGTGAGGCCGAAGTTACCAATCAACAGCTGTTGACGAACAAATACCGTGTGCATTATGAAAACTTTAGATTGATGATTCGATGTGCAAAATGGTAGGTACCTACCGACTACTGTATACAAAATTGTTTCTATAAATAAAAATTTGGACATCCGAATTGTAAACAGTTGTTAACAAAGATATGTTAATGTATTATTTTCAATAAGATTGCTTTTATGTTGTTGCTGTCGGAGGGAACATAACTGAAGCCTCATCGTCAGTGAAATGGCCATTAGTCAGCAGATTGCTACAAAAGATATCGCAGGTTTCGCAAACATCACTACCGGATCTCGCAGATTGGCTACGCCATTAGTGTCTTCGATCAAATTTTAATGTAGGCACATATGTAAAGAACAACTTCTGACAGTTTAATTCGAAAAGTCGTTAATGGACCGTTACAACCACCAGATCAATTCAGGGCGAATTCTGCTAATAATAAAATACATGGTGTTTAAAAGTCGTCTGTCGCAGCCTCAGAAAGCTTTTATTATATTGACAGTTCATGAATGCGTTTAAAATAGTGTATGTTAGCGCGGTATAAGGACGAAGATGACTTTGACAGTGAGCGGAGGGCTTTGTCGGTTAGAGCGAACATGTTGGGTCGCAGGTTAGCACGATGCTCACTTCCAGTCAAGATCACGCTCTTTCGAGCGTACTGTACTTCATTTTACACGTGCAGCCTGTGGGCAAGGTGCACGAAAGATCGGACAGTGCTCTCCGCGTTCAATATAATATTGAGGATGCTGGGACCTGCCCCGCTTCTGTAGTGCGTCGGGGATGTTTGCAGATGAGAAACTTGATAGCCAGTCGCCTGGACTGTGTTTATGTTTTTTTTTTATTTGTTTTTTTATTACAACAAAAAGCCACTTAAGAATTTTGCCAAACTGCAGGACAGTTTGTCGGCACTGTTCTCGTGGACAGCTCTTGTTTTTTTAACAATATTGGATCACTATAAAAGTAAGCTAACAGCTACACAGACGTACGCATCACAATACGCCTATGTGTGTCGCTGCTGTGCATTTACTCATGGGTTGTCGTGGCAGTGATCCACCGTTATCTGTTGTGTTGTTTGTTTTGTCAGCGCTTACTTGGTAGTAAGCGCTAAAACTAAACCTCTCAGTAAAACTTTCGACTATGGTTAGTCGAAAGTTTTGATAGTCGAATCAAGAGAAATTATATTCTATTCTATTAGTGTATTGCACTAAATCGACTGCAATCTAGTTACACCATAACAAAGAAAAAGGTTTTCGCGTTTCTTACCATATCCGGATCGTTCCAGTGTCCTGGGCCCGCGTGCAGGGCCAGCCTGTCCTGGTTGTCTCCGAACCAGTTCATGATCTTGGTGAGCGAGGCCCAGGAGTCCTCGATATCATCCCAGTTGCGCCACATGTTGCAGTGAGCAGCTATCGACCCGTAGTCAGGCTAAAATTAGTTTGGAGGGTATTTTAAAGACATAATTTTATCTTAGCATCAATGTTGCGTCAAAAAACCGTACAAAAGGGGAAAAAGTGTAAACGATGGGAGTGGTTTTCCTAGGGGCATTTGAAAAGTTCCTAGCCTGATATACAACGTTATTTTTTAGTCGTTTTAATCCCTTTAAGGGCGGATAGTAGGGTAAACTGGGTACGGTTGAAACAATTTAGCTTTTATCGTTTATAATTTTGTTGTTTATAAACCGAGTGACGATTATGATACATTAAATTCAAAAGTGAAGTTTTGGCTACGATATGGCTGTATCATTATAGTTCCCGGGTTATTATTTTTAAAAATATATGAAATTTAAAAAAAAAAACGGATTTGTTGCAACCGTCCCCATGCCAGGGGCGGTTGAAACAGCGATTGGGGTCAGTTGAAACACATACAAATAATACAATAAATACTAAGGAAGCATGTATTATTTATCATTAAAACTAATTAAGGCACCACATAACAACATTAATCAGTCTTCAAGGTTTCATCAGCCTTTAACGAGTAGTAAACAATTAAAGAATTACACATTTTGAACAAACTACATAAAAACTTTTTTTTATATCAAATAAACATTCCAAATAAACTAAAGAAAACACTTCTTAAATCAAATAAACATAAATAAGAAAGAAATAACATAAAAAAACAGAGCTTAGAGATTAATCAGAGTATTCAGATTCGCAATTGAATCGATTATTTGAGAAACCCCATAAGTCAGCTTTTTTGGCAAAATTACTTTTTTTGTAATATGCATTCTTTGGCAGTAAATACACACTACAGAGAGAAATCCCACAAGTCAATGCATTAGTCTGGAAATTATAACATGCTGAATATTTGGTTTATTTGAGAAACCCCTTAAGTCAGTGACTAAAAGGGAACTAAAAGGACTTTATTGATGGTCTGATTGAACATTCTTTCAATCTTAGGAATGCAAATAAAGAGAGACTTGTTTTGCCAACCAATAAAGCGTATCCAGAGGGTCAAATACCAATTAACAAAAAGAAAATGGAAGATTTCAATAAACTTAAAAGTTACTTGCCTCAAGATAAAGAAGTACAGGACTTTTACGAAAAAATATACGCATGGCCGGTCACAGATCGCGATATAGATGACACTTTGGCCTAAGCAATTAATAATTAAATTATTCAGAAGATAATTATTGCTTTATGATATTGTCTGATTAAAACTTCATGATATTAAACCTATAAAACGTGTTTCATTTTGTTTATTTGAGAAAGCCCTTAAGTCAACGAAATTCCGGCGCTATTTATTCCATGATAAGGACAAAATTTTAAGAAAAAAAGCGTAAATTTATATAGATTTCACTTTAACCATTTAAACTAAAAACAAAACACTTCCACTTCCATATATTTTTTTTTCACGTAGAGGTTTTTTTCGTTTCCTGTAAAGTTAGGGTCTGTTGACTTATGGGTTTTCTCAAATAAACTATTCAATTGTGGCAAACGTAGCTAAGACCACTACTTTACGTAGTGAATCTCCAGCTTTTACCTCCTCATATGCATTACTATAGCTCGACAAGTTAATTTCCCCTCTGGAAGTCTTCCTCACTCGAACTCCCGGCATCTACAAAAAATAAACATTTTGTTTCAACCGTACCCACAAAAAATGTTTCAACCGTCCCCAACACCACTTTTGGTAGAATATACTTTATAGTTACGACAGTAATAATAACACAGTGAAAATAGTCACTATCCCTTATTCTACAAGCTTCATAATAATCACAAACACACACTCAATACATTCACTTACAGAGAACAGATAATATAAGCGTTAATGTCAGAAGAAAAATACTTACTTTTGGGTAATAAAAAACAATATGGCGTCCTGCACACAACAACAACGCGCGGGGAGCGGCGCGCTACTATATTCGCGTTCGGAACTGCCGTCCGCTTCGTTTTCCCCTTGCCTCCCTCACTCCCCGCGTAACCGTTTACGAGATATTTGCTCTGTTTCAACCGTCCTTTGTTTCAACCGTACCCAGTCTACTACACATGAAAATGAACAACTTTTACTATGGGACCAACTATGAAATTTCGAAAAAAAATCAGCTGCTTCATACATTATTGGTCGCCTAACTCGGAAAAATGTAGGCAACAGCTGATATTTTTTTCGAGATTTCATAGTTGGTCCCATAGTAATAGTTGTTCATTTTCATGAGTGCTATCCGCCTTTAAAGGGATTAAAACGACAAAAAAATAACGTTGTAGTTAGGAGCATGCTATTTTTATGAACCTACCCTTATTTTGAAACCACATTATTCATTAATGAGGAAAAATTTGTATTTTTGCATGTAACGAATAAACTTAAAACATTGCTTAAAACTCGATTTGAAAAATTCTTTCAGCAATAGATAGATACTCGTACATTACCAGCAAGTATCATAGGCTATATTTTATCCCCGTATCCCACGGGAACGGGAACTATGCGGGTGAATCTGAATAAACCGAAAATTCTAGAAAAAATAGTAGAAATAAGTCAACGATAAGGAAATAATACCCCGAACCCACTTCTAAGGTTGCCTAACCTCGACAATGGACGCAACATGAGTAAAATCGGATGACAGAAAGGTCGGTTTGGAAGGCTAGAAGTTAACTTCAGAATAATAATCTGCTCACAGTCACATGCATTCAGTAGTGAGGTTTAATAGATCAAAGTACCAAAAAAGTATCGTTTTTCTTCATACCCAGAAAGACCAATCAGATACTCACAAGCATTTTGGCGTCTTCTTGATAAGCTGGCCAGCTGCACGAGTAGAGTATAGACCGACCAGTATCATTCAATAGCTTTCCGAAAGATGGATATCCTGGAACATGAAGAAATGGAAATAGTTAAATGGAAATCTAAAATTATCCAATCCGGACTTCAATAAATCGAATACCGCATAAGGTTTTATATAAACCGGTAGAGCATCCTTTATTAGTTCTTCTTCACTAATTCAAGTGCAGTGGTCATATCATTCATAACAAGTTTTGTATGTTGACGAATCCTAATTAACATATTTCTGTCCTTATCCTTAATCCCTTTCTCCTTTCACCACCTTTCAAGTTTTCATCCATCGATTCTTTCGAATTATTTTCGCTGTAAAACATGTACGTACCTTTATTTTTTATTTATTTTTTTCAGATAGGAAATCATCAAATAACTTCTCCCACTCTGGGCGGAGCGGGAGGGAGTGTCAGACTTTTACTGACTAAACCCATCCATGTCCATTTTCGCCCTTTATGTTCCGGGGCCACGGTATCTCTTTCGAACAGTTCCGCAGCCCGTAAAACATGTAGGTACCTAAATTTTCATTCACAGAAGAAGTATTTAAACCTACCAGCATCCATTTCCTTAGGCTCAATATAGCATCCATCAATCTTATTTGAAGCTTGAGGTAGTCGATGTCCCAGTCCACGAAGGTCTGAATGTCCAGGCGCTCGTTGCCCAGTACTCCGGGATAGCCAGCACATGTCAGGTTGCCGTAGTCCTCGTACATGCCGAACTTCAAGCCTTTGTTGTGTATCTGAAACGTCGAAGCCAGATCGTAATTTTAAAACATCTCCTAAGACGATCATAATTATCTTGGATAGATAGTTTTGCTGCTACGTTTTGCGGTTTTAGTAGCCTGCGTAATTGTACCTTTAGCACGTCAGATAGATACTGTATTTTAGGGCTAGTTTTTATAAAATTGTCGTCTGATCGTGGGCTTTCGTGGGGAACTAGGTTAAAAAGTCTAGGTCAGGCAAAACGTTTGTGGACATCGGGAATTTTTTAGCCAAGACACTAAAGAATAAGCGGGGCAGAATTTGTATAGACAAATGAAATTGTTTGCAGAAGTTGAAATTCTAATTCTTGTTTTCTTGGGTGCTTAAAGAGTATCTTTAGGCATTTACAATATTTTCATAACCCCGCAATAAAAAATATAATGTTAACATTAATAGTATAACCAGGGGCTTAATATTTCAAAACGACTAACTAATTCACAGGGCTATCTAGCTAAAATTTACTGAAGTCTAAATTATCTATGTATTTCTTCAGATAAAGTAATTTTTTGCAGATTCCTCAGTCCAGACATGTATGAATTGAGGGCCCTAGATAAACCGAACGGCTGCTGTGAGCGTAAGACCCGGAAGACCAGAGCATATAAGCCCTAACCTAACCTAACCCCCAGGTGTAATTTTCTGAAATACTCACGTAATCAGCAACAGCCTTCATTCCATTGGGGAACCGTTCCTTATCAGGTACCATCCGTCCATCTGGGCCTCTCTTCTTCTCCAGCCAGCAGTCATCGATGCCCAGGTACTCGTAGCCAGCATCCAGGTACCCCTCGTTTACCATCAGATCTGCTGTCCGCTTGATTAGGTTCTCACTGAAATCGTTTGAGGGGTTAATCAGAAGTTGGAGCTGTCGCACCTAAACTCGGGCAAAAATTGGTAATGGCGCTCAAATTAGCCAATGGTATTGAATGGTAGGGTTGTTAAGCTCCATATGGGACCATAGAGCTTTCAGCTTTTTAAACGACTTCCAAAAGGAGGAGGTTCTCAATTCGTCGGTTTTTATTTTTTATGTATGTTCCCCGATAACTCGAAGATGGCTGGACCGATTTGGATTATTTTTATTTCGTTTGAAAGGGCACCCCCCTACCCCCAAAAGCATACCCCCCAGACCACAGGTGGACCCATCAAGTCAGGATCTAATGATGGGATCCTGGAGAAATAGAGAGAACTCTTCAAACTTTAAAGGCACACATGAAGCGATTTTCTATAGTTTTCTTATAGTACTTTCTCGGACTGTTCCCCTTTCAATTTGATGAAGAACTTCGGAGATAGGTAACGGAACTCCTCAATAAATAATAGCAAATGGACTAGGATTGGTGAAATCTCATGTCTGTCTATTGTTTACACCAGTTTATGACATAACATCACGCCAGTATGCTGTAAAGGGAATGGCGCATGTGAAACACTAATAAGTGAAAAATAAAAACATTTTTTGCAAAAAAAAGGAATAATCTAAAAATCGACATCTAAAAATCGACTTCTAAAAACACAAAAAAGTGAAAAAAAAATAACTTTAGCTTCAGAAGTCGGTGACCTTTGTTTAATTGGTTTAGTTTTTTTGCCACCGACTTCTGAAGCTAAGTAGTTATTTTTCACTTTGTTCTGTTTTTAGAAGTCGAGAGTTTTAAATTATTCCTTTATGCATGGGACTTATCATGACTGAAGTTTTAAAATTAAGACGCTCACTAACACTATCATTAACATTGAACACGGCATTATTTCCAATAAAAACACCCACCAACGACAAAAACAATGACTCCAAAACAATTACTCCAGTGACTTCGTGATCATGGCGTATTGTGGCTTGCAACAGCTCCGATATATCGGGTACACGAAACAAAACAAATAGTAATAATCACGGTAAATATCCCGCTTTCAGTGTTAATAATAGTGTAAGACATGACTGGCTAAATCTTGGTGTAAGTACTTTATATAGTTACACACTGCTTACGCAAGTTTCTGTAGTACAAGTTTTACTATAATATATACGAGCGTGGTACACCTCATTGTTTAAATATTTCCAAAACAAACATATTTTTTCATGTTGTCAACATTTATTTGATACACCTATCTCCTTCCTTCCTACTACGTCGCATGTGACAGAAAGAGAAAGGTGCTCGTCAACTTCCGCCGCGGTTTTTGACAAGAGAACGCCATGGTGGAATCTCTCTATTCCGTTTGAATCGTTCACCGCACCGCACACATATTTCTAAACTAACAGCTGCGCTAACAGCTGAACCACCGCAAAGACTCTAAACTTTAAAAACGTGTTGGCCAACACAACGTGGGACAATTAATACCAGTGAAGTGCTGAAGAAATCTCCGGAACCCGTGCTGGATCTCAACCCGGCGCACTCCAGTCGCATCTGTCATCGGTCCAGGCGATCATCCTCACCTTCAAGTAAGTCCCTCTTTCCCATTACTCTCTTATAAGTGTTGGCAACATACATTTCTCATAATCTGTTTTCCCGCGCAAAAATTATAAACCCGCATATTGGTCCTTCGAGAAACTCCCGCTATATCCCGACTTAACCATAAGTTTTTGGTCCATTCGAGTCGGATTCAAAGAATCAGCATTTTTAGGTCTCATACCTAGGATTTTGGTCAAATACCAAAGTCCATAAAACCGCCATATTGAACGCGTACTAACGTTCGTACATCTCGCTAGGTACTTATTCATTGAGAACTACGTACCAACTTAATATTGCGCCTGCTGCATTAAAATAGCACAGGTCAATATAAAAACCGCTAATTATCGTAAGTTAGTTCGGCACATTTGCCTATAACTTATATTCAACCGCATTCTTTCAATATACCCCACTTACAATAAAATAATTATTGTAAGTCTACCCGCTATAACCAATATCATTATTCGCTGTATTTTCTAAGTAACGATTTCAACATGGAAGATCTTAAAATGAAAGTTAAATTACTTCAAGCTAAAAATCAAGCAATCTTTGAACGTTTATCGTCACTATATGAAACTTCAAAGAAAATAAATACGACTAGTATTGAACTTCGGTCGGTAGAAACGTTCATGGCAGACACCGAAATTCTCTCAATAAATCGTCAGGAATTTAGTACCAACCTAGATAAAATAAATACATATTTCTTACAAATAGATCCTGATCATAAAATCGACTATAACAGTCAAATATCCTTTGACGGCGTTTATACCCGTGTCGAGAGAATTCGTTCACTTATCGCTGCAAAATCTTCAAGGTCATTAGATGACGCAATGTCACAGGACAACGCGAAACATTCTAGAAGTTCGATCAAACTACCTCCAATTCAGATTCCTTTCTTTGATGGTAGGATTGAAAACTGGCCTGTGTTCTACGAGTCATTTAAATCAAATATCCATAATAATATAAACCTTACTGACTCTCAACGTGTGCAATATTTAATTGGTAACTTGAAAGGAGACGCATTGCAAATTACGGCCGGAATTATTCCGTCCGGGGAAAATTACGCTTCGATTTGGAACAGTTTGGTTCAAAAGTACCAAGATAAACGAGCACTAGGTTCACACTACATGTGTAACTTATTAAATATTAAACCCGCAACTAATAATTCCGCCTCTCTAAATAGTTTTATTGAAAGTTTTCACGCGTCTGTTTCTGCCTTAGAACAATTACAAATTAACGACTTAAAAGATTTCATTCTATTAAATTTAGCTTTGAAAAAATTAGACCCCGCTACCGTGCATTTATTCGAGATGCATATGAGAGATGAGGAGATACCCACTTATACGGATTTCGTTAACTTCATAAAATCGCAAGTTAAAATATTAGATAGAACTGTTTCTTCTCGGACCTCTTCCGTTAATCATAATAAAAATAATTCTTATCGTAATCAGTCACGTGATGTTCATACTTTTGTTTCTTGTGACAATAATCAAAATTGTTTATATTGTACTAAAAATGATCACTGGAAGCTTTACACCTGTCCAGCCTTTCAGGTACTATCAGCCAACGCGCGTTTGGATTTTATTAAAAACAAACGTGGATGTGTAAACTGTCTTAGTGCAACGCACACTGTTTCACAGTGTAAATCTACACATACTTGTAAGACTTGTCACAAAAAACATCATTCACTGTTACATCTCGACCAAGGTGCACAGCCTGCGAGATCGATATCGACTGACGCTGTACCTAGTTCCGAGCATTCGCCACAGGTGGCGCTGTGTGCATGTTCTCGCGTAGGCTCAAACATTCCGCGTACCACCGTGCTTTTGTCAACAGCACAAGTCTATGTTGATAACAAATATAACAAGTACGTTTCTGTTAGATGCTTAATAGACAACGCTTCGCAAAATAATATAATTACTTCAGCTTGTTGTAAAAAACTACGATTAGACATTATACCGCTTTCAAATTCATTTATAAAGGGCGTAGGAACGTCTTCGCGACCTATTACAGGATACGTTGAGATAACAGTAACTGCTAAAAATAAAACTAATTCTTTTAAAATAACCGCTCTTGTAGTCGATTGTATCACGGATAAATTACCATCTCACTTTGTTGACACTTCCACAGTGCAACATTTGCTTGAATTACCGCTAGCCGATCCACTGTGGCACATTCCCGGTGAGGTTGAACTATTACTAGGGGCTAAACTTTTCCCATATTTATTACTGCATGATAAAATTATCTCACCTACCGCGCCTTCCGCAATTGAAACCGTGTTTGGTTATATTCTTATGGGTGAGGTACCCGCTAGTTTATCTAACAATGATAAAAGTTCCGTTCATTTAAATACCGCTTCATATTTTTCTACCGCGTTAAATACAGATAATTCTCATTGTTTTCTTTCGTTAGACGAATCGTTACATAAATTTTGGAACATTGAAGAAATACCGTCAAAAGCTTTTATGAGCCCTGCTGAACTCGAGTGTGAACAGCTGTTCGCTTCTAGTGTGTCACGTGACTCTAGTGGTAGGTATTGTACTGCATTACCATTCTGTAAAAATCCAGACTCACTCGGAAATTCTTATGCTGTCGCTTATCGACGTTTAATTAATTTGGAAAAAACTAAGCTTCGCGACCCTACTTTGCGCGCGAGTTATAACGAAATAATCCAAGAATATCTTGATCAAAATTATTTAACTGAAACTACACCTAGTTCTGTTGACCAGACTATAGGTTATTATATACCGCATCACCCTGTTATTAGGAATGATAAGCAGACTACTAAAGTTCGTATTGTCCTTGACGCGAGCGCCAAATCTCATAATGGCGTGTCATTGAACGATTTGTTACACACAGGGCCGAATTTACAGGCTGACATATTTTTATTACTTCTAAATTTCCGTTTATTCCCTATTGCAGTTACAGCTGACATAAAACAGATGTATCTTCGAATTGCTGTTATTGATGAGCATCGAAAATACCAGAAAATATTGTTTCGATTTAATACGGTTGAACCTGTTCGCGAATTTCAATTTAACCGAGTTGCATTTGGT
Source organism: Xestia c-nigrum (assembly GCA_916618015.1). Classification (NCBI taxonomy): domain Eukaryota; kingdom Metazoa; phylum Arthropoda; class Insecta; order Lepidoptera; family Noctuidae; genus Xestia; species Xestia c-nigrum. Next base: position 7,248,403 of record OU745259.1, on the reverse strand, counting down.
CTCAAGCCCAGTCCCTTCCTAGCCATGCGCACTGTGCGCCAGCTGTCAGAGGATGAAAAACATCGCTTCCCGCGCGCATCCGTTGTCGCTTCTCATGAGCTATACATGGATGACTTGGCTAACTCGACCGCTACTTTAGAGGAAGCCAAGATTCTCTCCGCAGAACTTATCGCCTTATTTAAGGCGGGGGGCTTTGATCTTAATAAGTGGGCAAGTAATTCCTCTGAACTACTAGAGACTATTCCACACTCCAACCGTTCTTCTATTAACTTCTCTGACGGGGATAATTTAAAAATTCTTGGACTCAAATGGATTCCTTCCGAGGATTGTTTCACCTTTACCACATCTATTTTGGATAAAAGTTGTACTAAACGCTCCATACTTTCCACTGTTGCCCGCTTGTGGGATATTCTCGGTCTAGTTGCTCCCGTAGTTTTATTCGCGAAATTACTCATAAAAGAATTATGGAAATTAAACACAGATTGGGATGAAACTCCGCCCGAGTCTATTGTAAATCTTTTTCAAAAATTTAAAGAGCAACTGCCTCTACTTTCTTCTTTAAAATTGCCTCGTCATGTAGCCGTTACTATGGGTTGCGTGACAAATATAGTAGGTTTTGCTGACGCCAGCTTGAATGCGTATGGCTGCGTCATATACTTACACGTCACTGACACATATGGTAACATACACGTAACTTTGGTGTGTGCTAAATCCAAAGTTGCACCTGTTAAGGTCGTATCTCTGGCTCGTCTAGAGCTTTGCGCCGCTGTTCTTTTGTCGAACTTAATTAAATTAGTTTATGACACTTACCGCTCTCGAACAGCTATTAATGAAATATTTGCCTTTTCCGATTCTACAATTACACTTTCATGGATTCATTCCTCACCGCACAGATGGAACATTTTTGTTAGTAACCGCGTCGCTAAATGTCAAGAAAATCTTGATCCTAAACACTTTTACCATATTAACGGAAAGGAAAATCCTAGTGACTGTCTATCTCGAGGTCTTCTACCTGAACAGTTGCTAAATCACGGTTTATGGTGGCATGGCCCTGAGTGGCTTCTGCGCCCAACTACTGAGTGGCCTATCACTCCGTTTGTTTCTTCATGCAGCGAGGAATTACCTGAATTTAATAATAAATCACTAACCTTAGTATCTACCGTATCAGAGCTTAATTTAGTATATAGCCTTTCTCTAAAATTTTCATCTTTAAATAAAATATTGCGTATAATTGTATACATTCTAAGATTTTTACGTATTATTCCTTACGACAAGTCACTTAAGACAATTACTGTCCGTGAATTAGCTACCGCTGAAATTTATTTAATCCATTGTATTCAACAATTTCATTTCTTAGATATTTATGACGAAATTAAAAGTAAAAAGCTTCGCTCACAGTTTAAAAAACTCGATCTCTTTATAGACGAGCACAACATAATTAGAATCGGGGGCAGGTTGTCAAATGCGAACCTTCCTTATGAAGCTCAGCATCCCGCTCTCTTACCGAAACATGATAATTTTACACATGTTCTAATAGATTATTATCACCGCGTTTATTGTCATGCCGGTGTAAGCCTTCTAAGCTCTCTGTTACGCCAAAAATATTGGATCCTCTCTTCTAGAGGTGTCATCAGACAAAGAGTACACGCTTGTAACTTTTGTTTCAAAATTTCTCCTTCTCACCCTAGCCCAAAGATGGCTGATTTACCCGCTTGCCGCGTGCAGGAGACTAAGGCTTTTGTGCATACGGGTGTGGATTACGCTGGTCCCATTAAAGTAACTTTATGTAGACGCAGAGGTCAAAGAAGTCAGAAGGCTTACATTTGTTTATTCATTTGTTTCGTTACCAAAGCGGTTCATATTGAATTAGTTACCGACGTGTCATCGGACACTTTTATTTCCGCTTTTAAAAGATTCATCTCCCGCAGAGGACCGGTTTCTTACCTATACTCCGATAACGGGACAAATTTTGTTGGAGCCAAAGCTCAATTGCAAGAACTACTTGCTAACCGCTACCGCATAGAGTGGAAAATGATTCCACCCCGCGCTCCCCACTTTGGAGGGCTGTGGGAATCTAATATTAAATCTATTAAATCGCATCTATACCGTGTTATCGGTTCTCAACTTCTCACATATGAGGAGCTTTCTACTGTTCTCACTGAAATTGAGGCAGTTCTAAATTCCAGACCGCTCTGTGTCCTGACTGAGGACCCGTACCCAGAGCCGCTTACTCCCGCGCATTTTATAATGGCTTCTCCGTTGACTTCGTTGCCTGTCGTGAACGTTCCCGAAACAACGAGGCCTCTAACTTGCCGCAAAAGGTTGCTTGACCAAATGGTTTGCAGCTTTTGGAGAAGATGGCGAATAGAATACCTACATAACTTACAAGTTAGGCAAAAATGGTTGAATGCCGCAGACAGCATTAAGATTGGTACGGTGGTTCTCATGCATCAGGACGATGTCCCTCCTTTACGTTGGCCAATGGGCATAATCACAGAAGTTTTCCCTGGTAAGGATGGGACAATCCGCGTTGCTATGGTGAAGACATGCAGCGGTTCTTTCAAGAGGCCCGTTGTCAAGCTATGTCCTTTACCTTCTCAGTAATATCACCACGCAATTAAATTTTAGCTGTAATAATTTATTAACATATTCATTTATTTTTCTCTCTCTTAGTCCGCTTTAACATATATTTTTCCTCTTTTTGAGAATACTACATATCCTCAAAGCCGGGCAGGATGCTTACGCAAGTTTCTGTAGTACAAGTTTTACTATAATATATACGAGCGTGGTACACCTCATTGTTTAAATATTTCCAAAACAAACATATTTTTTCATGTTGTCAACATTTATTTGATACACCTATCTCCTTCCTTCCTACTACGTCGCATGTGACAGAAAGAGAAAGGTGCTCGTCAACTTCCGCCGCGGTTTTTGACAAGAGAACGCCATGGTGGAATCTCTCTATTCCGTTTGAATCGTTCACCGCACCGCACACATATTTCTAAACTAACAGCTGCGCTAACAGCTGAACCACCGCAAAGACTCTAAACTTTAAAAACGTGTTGGCCAACACAACGTGGGACAATTAATACCAGTGAAGTGCTGAAGAAATCTCCGGAACCCGTGCTGGATCTCAACCCGGCGCACTCCAGTCGCATCTGTCATCGGTCCAGGCGATCATCCTCACCTTCAAGTAAGTCCCTCTTTCCCATTACTCTCTTATAAGTGTTGGCAACATACATTTCTCATAATCTGTTTTCCCGCGCAAAAATTATAAACCCGCATATTGGTCCTTCGAGAAACTCCCGCTATATCCCGACTTAACCACACACAGTCTTACCCTTCGTGGATTGTAAACGTGATGTTATGATAACTAGTACCGAAGTACTTTTTCTTCAATCAGAATATCTTACCACAGGAGTATTCCCGCTGACCCGTGGTTCATCCCACTAGTGGGGTCAACGGGAACAACTTTTGATTAATTAAATCATTTCCCGCTTACCCCACCAGTGAGACAACGGTAGTGTCAGCGGGAATACACCCTTACCACGAAAGCTATATCTGAGAATCGAACGCTTTACCAGCAATAAGTAATACAGCTTAGAGATGACCACAAAACTAAACAGAATTTCAGATCACATCTTTTGAAACATCACTAGGAAGTTATTTATAAGGTATTTGCAGTTCTCCGTATTCAAGCAATGTAAGGAATATCAATGTTGGTAACGGCACAGACAGAACAAATCATCCATAAACATGTCTCCTAACTGTAGATCGAATGCGTTTAACTTACGTTCTAGAGAATTTGTAATGTGCTGTTTAGCATCAGTCGCATTATCTTACGAGGAAAAACGTTAATGTTTTGAAAAGTCATTTTAAATGTGCAAGCCCGCTACACTATTCCCATACCACTGTAACTCCCGAAAGCCAGAATCAACAGTGGCGACCACAACAAAACCGCTGAGACAATGAAGCTCGACGGAGTCCCAAAGAAATAATTTAACTGTCTTGGATCCATTATACATATGGAAAACGGGTATTTATCGCGAATCCCGCAACGAAGTTAAATGTGCAGTCAACGTGAAAATGTTGTTACTTTGCTACCACTCGAACTCACCTGATGCACTCATTGGGATACTTCTTGCAATCTGTGATGCACCGGAACCGCTCCCACGTGAGCCAGCCCATGGGAGGAGTCAGGGCCAGACCGTTGTCCAGCGCCAGGGTCGAAGACACCCCCAACAACAGTATCAAAGTCACCAGCATCTGAATTAGAATCCTTTGTTTAATTTTCTGTCAAAACAGAAGGATTATCTGAAAAAACTAACATCTGCCCTGCCTTTTCTGAAATATAGCCCGGGTCAGAGCTTACATTCTAACCAGTTGAATTGCAGCTGAATACAAAATATTTTAGAGAGAGCGACTCCTCTTGGCTAAATAATAACAACCGCTCAGGCCGATCTTTAGGTTAAGTCGTGCTTGCCTAGGTTGGTCTTTGGATGGTTGACCAACACTTACATACCGAGTTTCCTCCATGCCTCGGAAAGCACGTTAAGATTTTGGTCCCGGCTGTCGTTGGTCCATCTTTGGCAGTCGTTACAGGTACTATTGGTAGTCAGTGGCCCAAAAAGTCTGACAACCTGTCTTATTATCAAGTGGCATCGTATTTCCCACTATGAACAGGGTTGTGGGGGTCTGATAGACAGTTGCTCCATGTAAAATACTGGTATTCAGCTGCATCCGGTTCGACTGGAACCCGAACCCAACGTAGTTGTGAAAAGGCTAGGCAGATGATGATGACTGCCTGTTTGACCTCCACAACCAGAGCCCAGTCACTGCGTTGCATGGGATACCCCTTAGTAAGACTAATTGTCCGACTTTTGAGCTTCTGTTTATCCACGACTACTAAAAAATGTGACTGCTTCCACAAAATGTAATATTAACCCAATCCCTTCATGCGCTGGAATCGCTTGTCGGGGGTTGAAAACTACTAGCGACTAGTTTTTAACCCTCGACGCGAAAACGACGGGTTGTTGTGCTGTGGCATTGTAGCTCTCGCACGGATTAGCCGTTTTAGACTTAGATTTTTTGTTTGAAAGGTGAATTACTCGGGAGTGTTCTTTTTCTTAGCTATGTTGGTTGAACACCGTCCAAGATGGGCCCACCGCCACAGTATGGCGGATTACATATTTATTCAACAACTCCCTCAATCTGGGTATCAAATGAAAGGACTTGATAAGTAGAATACTATTGGCTAAAATAAACTTCAAATACAAGATGGCTGCCACCACAAAATGGTAATTTACATTTTTTTTCACGACTCAATATGGGTATCAAATGAAAGAGCTTGACTAGTAGAATCATATAGGTACCTTAAACTAGCTGACCCACGCAACTTCGTCTGCGTCACATAAGAGAGAAAAACGAAAGGAAAAAATATCCCCGTTTTTGCATCATTTTTCATTCCCGCTCCGCTCCTAATGGTCGTAGCGTGATGTTTTATAGCCTTACTCGATAAATGGACTATCCTACACAAAAAGATTTTTTCAATTCGAGCGGGTAGTTCCTGAGATTAGTGCGTTCAACCAAACAAACAAACAAACTCTTCTGCTTTAAAATATTAGTATAGATATAGTATAGATAATGATCCTATGTGTCGGGGGTATTTAAATTTTTAATTTAATGTAACTTGTTACTATAGTTTATTGTATTTCTTATAGCTGTGTGTGATCTATTCTAATTTCCATGGAAGGTAGATTGGATGCTTATTGGCTCCACAAACATAATATCTGCAATTAATTTAATCAATTAAATAGACTACGCCAATCTGTCGAATGACTAGACAGATAAGAATCTAACCGATCCTCACATAATACTAAACTAACAATAACTAGACTATCTAATCGATTTTTCGTTTTACATACATCTGGTTGATGAAACACTATCGAATATTTAATGTCATCGACCTCTCAAATAAGTATCTATACGGGCAGCTGTGTCAACCACCTCTATCGAAATAACCAGTATTGAAACTATTCAAATAAAATCATCTGTTGGATAAACATTTTTGGTATTTAAATGTTTCTGCTAATTTTGTAATCGTATTTTTAGCATGTGCCAAAACGGGATTTTACCAAAAAAATAAGAGATTTATACGGTAAGAGTCTAATCTACTAACCTGAGTACCTGATATGGTGGTGTAGCTAACCTTTACATACCTATTTCTTCATGAAATCTAGACTGATTCTGTGTAACAAACATTTAAAACACGCTGGACAACCTGCAGTCACTGGCAAAAGTGTGGTGGATACATCATCATTTTCTTGCCCTTATCTCAATTCATTAGGGGATGCCCCAGCATGTCTTCCAAACCTCTCTATTTTTCGTCATCTCATCAGGCACTTTCACTCATTCAATTGCCATATCATTTTTACACAGTCCATCCATCGTTTCTTCGGTCTTCCTCTACCTATAATCCATCCATTACACCATGGTCCAATATTATTACACCATGCGTTACACCACACATTTTGATGGATGCATATTGTTCTAAAAAAGACGCGAATGGATTCAATAATTACACTAATTTCCAGCCAATCTTTCTGAGCTTATGCTTTCCGAAATAAAACACAAAATTCGTTGCAATATTTCAGCAGTCATGCAAACAACTGCACTGACTGTAGTGACTTTGTCTCGCTCGGCTACGTGAAAGGAAAGGGTTTCTATGTATAATGATTGTTCCATACAGTTTAAACGTGTAGATATTGCACTATTATATGAAACAACAGTTTCTTCTTTCCGATATACAAAAAATCGGAATGATGTACTGCATACATCATAATCGTTTGTGCTTCGATCTCCCTTAGACCATTAGGTGATAATGTGCCTCATAATTTCCAAGCGTCATAGCTCCATGCATGGAATTCCGAACGATAGTTTTTATCGCTGGCACATTCCTACATAGGTGGTATGTTGAAATTGTTTAGGCTGATTATCTTGTCCCATTAAAATTTGTGTGTCATTGTACAACAAAAAAACTAGTTTAAAAGTACTTAAACATTTTATTTTTTGGTTTGGTACGTTTATGGCTTTTCTTCTGCGCAGCTGTTGGTGGTTCTTGTAATTACGGCTTACTTTCAAATTGTGTTTTTACGTTTTAACATTAATCATTTCATTTTCCAAAGCCTCCTAATTTCCTGAACCCTACAGTCAGAACCAATTAAAACAATAGGAGACATCTTCATTTTACTAAAATCCATCAATCCATGGTCTATTTCATTCGGGAGCTAATAGACTTTTTAGGGTTAGCTAGTTCCATCGTCGACCTCACCGCTGTTTCAGGACAAGATTGAGGTCAAGAGCAGGCCTATTCAATATTTAAAAAAGAACTGGAAGCCACTTATTTGTACAATAAGTAGGGCCACTTATGATTTCTGCAACAGGAAAGTAACTTCTTCCTTATATTGCACCTTCTTCCTTATATAGTACGCCTTGGATTCTGTCACTTCCTGCTTGATCAAGATTTCGACATTTTAACGTTGTGAAAAAAATGTTCCTGTAGGAAGGTTTTTTGCTATTAATAGCATTCATACTACAGTACCTAATAGCTTTTCATAGGTTTTATACTGGTTGTATGTCTCCTTGGGATAATTTCTCATCTTCAGAATCCTATTGCAGAGAATATAGATATTAGTTAGTGTTACAACCAAATTAGACAAAACTACTCATTTTTTTTTGCTATTTAGTAAGCAACGTGACGAGGTGAATTGTATTTATGAAGGACATATATTTGATTGGACACTTTCAATTTTCAATTAAAGTTTAAAAGCTGACCCAAATATTAGAGACATAACACAAAATGACCGTGACCACAAGTCTTGACAATGGCGCCGGTTTCTATACACCTGTGGCAAATTATTGAAGAATGGATGCTTTAGTTATGGAAATTAATGTCGGTCCACACACTTCGTCAAAAGTTCAATATTATGAAGGCAAGAGGTTTTGTTTTGTAGCCTATGTTTTATTCCGCATAATGTACTAAAAACAGATATCCCATTATCCGACCGATAATAACGCGCCCGTGTGTGAGGATGACGATTTTTTTTTACGCCAGGTCAGAACTGAGACCTTATTTTTAAAACTAGAACTGCAACTGCCAGCCAGTACGTAAGCAAACATAGGTAAACTACAAGATAGTTAGGTACTTCTGTTAGCTGGCTGCCAGCTGTTAATATAGTAATTAATATACCTTGGTAGGTATATAGGCTGTCGATGGTATTTTGTTTTTTTGACGTGATAACGTCTTATAAATTGATAATACCAGCAACACTCATGAAAAATAGTAACGTTCCATAGTAACGTTCCATAGTAACTTTCCACCTGTTTGTATTACATAAAATAATGATTATGACGTTATCACGTAAATCTATCGTCCGTAAACCGACTTTACAGACAACCAATTTTTTTTTTTAAGAAATAGTGAATAAATACGGCTATATGTATACGTTGCTAACTGGTGACTGTTCTTAAACAACAATAACGTGAAAATGTTGTGTATTTTATTTTCACACAAAAAGTGGGTAAACAAATTTAAAGTTGAATTTAAAAAATCGAATTGTCGGGCTGCCCATCTAATTTACAATTTAACAATGCTTTGGAAACTAACTACTGATTGTACTTATTATAGTTAGTGAATACCTTAAAATTAAAATACTCCTTGGTTCATTTTAAAAAAGCTTGAAACTCTATGAAATGGATTCATTTAAATATACGGTCCTAACAAAACGGATTAAACCCAACACAGCAAAAACAAAAAAAAACAACTAAATAAATACTGCAGGACGCGTACTTACCGTGCCAAATTATTTTGTTCGAATTTTGAATGTTTTTATTTTATTTTATTTTCACGCACTAAAAACTTTTTGGTCTAGGTCTATGGCACTAGTTGGATCGCGAGCTCAGTCAAAGCGTCTATGCAGTATGGCGCTCCCAACAACGGTTGGACGCCGAATGATAAGGATCAACTTGTTGTCAATGCAATCAACAAAGCTTGGCTTTGGCTTGGCTTCACCTGTTCGCTTGTCCGTAGAATTATAATAAGGTTCCTCAAACCCTCACAAGCCTACACATTAAATCAGTTACATTTAATAGTTTTCAATAACAAAGTAAAAACTTGAAATACCTACAGTCAAATTAAAACTTGAAATAATTTTGACTGTAAATTGAGCATTAATTGTAACTTCTCGCTTTACGGACACTCAAAGAAAGAAAGATCCCAAAAAAATACCTTAAAACATTTCATTTCAGTCACCTTTTCAAATTACTTATGTCAACCTGAAAAAGTAAGCTCTTCTTCATACACACTAAGAACATTAGAAGACTATTGCTTCTTAATTAATTGAACGTTGTCTAGAAGTAGGATTTTATCTTGTTTAAATGTAAACAAGTATTTTTAAATTAGGTAACTTGATATCTCGCAAATCTATCAAGGTTTGTGTCCTAAATTCTATAGTGTAAACACCTGTCAATCATTAGATATCTTGATAAAAGACATAAAAATAACGGCCTCATTTTGAAATACTGTAATCGACTTTAGTTTTGATAATCGATACCCATTTGAAGTTAGACTTAATCGAGATCGGAGAAATAAAAGGTTTAATTATTTTCATCCATCAGTGAACAAAACGAAAGCCGGAAAAAGGTTAAAAGCCACTTTGCATGGCATGGTACACTAACCTAGTTATTTAAATAAAAAGATATCTCTGTATGTCGATACTTGACATCCATACAAATTATTTGGTAATGTTATCTTCAAAAAATATTCGTTTTTTGAAGATAACGATTCGTAATTTTAAAATTGTACGGAATTCCCACTAAACATTTATTTAGCACATAAAAAACACCGTACCACCATTCGACTACAGTATAACTGACATGAGCCAGCGAAACCTCTCAGAACTGATACATGATATCATCTTTCTCTTTCTTCTTTAAACCCGGTGCACCATGTCTTCTTCAGGCGAAAAAAAAATCAGCTGTTCCCAACAATTATGTTCGCATAACTAGTCAAAATGTATGGAACAGCTGTTTTTTTTCGTCCTATAGCAAAAGTTGTTCCTAATGATGAGATCATGTGGTGTGTATTTGTAGTAAAGAATTGTTAGCATACTCTCTTTTATAGTTATTGAATTGAGTTTTATGCTGACTTTGGTTTTTAGCGCTGAGTCTTTCTTTTTTTATCTGTTCCTATACAATGACCCCTTGACATTACGTGTATGAACAGATACACTTCAACATACTCGTAAATACATATAATATACGAGGGAGAAGTCGTTCAAGGGTCTGAAAATGTATCTAACTAATGCATGTGGTTAGCTAAAGTTGATGTCAAGTATTTTGCTAAATACTTATCAACTTTTATTGCCAATTTATGATTATGATCCAGGTAGTGCTACAAAATAATTATAATAACGGGTCCTGCTACCGTTCGTGGCCTGTTTACAAATCAGTGGCGGGGCGTTAACCCCGACTGGTTTTCTGATTAGATTGGATTATTGATAAATTGGCTCCTACTGGGGCCTGGCCGCCTGGTCGCCTGCCTCGCTACACCCGCCTGAACTCGTTGTTAATAATCAAAATACGTATTAAAAATAAGATGCTGCATCCGGTTTTTGAAAGGAGTTTCTGGACAAAATAACCCTACAGAAAAATTAATATTGAAAAACGGGAAAGAATACCGGGAGGAAAGGGGAGGAAGACCGGGAAGAACGGAAAAACAACGGGAGGAAGACCGGGAAGAAGACCGAGGAGACCAAGAAGAAGACCGGGAAGAAGATCAGTAGTAACGGGAATAATACCGGGCAGATGACCAGGAGGAACGGGTATATATGGGGAAGACCGGCAGAAACCGGGAAGACCGGAAATACCGGGAAAAAGACCGGGAAGAACGGGAATAAAAAACGTTTAAATCCATAAGCGTTATATAATTATATTGCGTTTATTTTAGTTGACCGGCAAAAAAAAATGACCCCAATTTGGGTGATCTCAGATATTTTATGGTTGAATAACTTCTCGGTGAATTGACTTACGACTTTGGTGTAATAATAAAAAATAATTATTATGTTACGCTCCATGAAAATGATAAGTTTATTTTGATTGGCGCTTTGGAAAATAGCCCAATCTGGATCTCCTTTTGGTCTATAAAATTGGACACACGAATACTACCTGCCATTTTTTGCCTGGTTCATCTTCCTGCCGATGTGACTTGCGGTCGGCGCCACACGTTTTCTTGTTGCGTTCTCCCCTGTCAATGATAACGCTATCATTTACTCTTTTTTGTTTCTCCTCACACAAACTATTCATCTTTTCTTTGGGCTTCCTCTCCATTTTTATCTATCAACACCATTCATATTCACCACTCTTTTAGTCGTATGCGATTCGTCCGTTCTCACCACTTCTTTGCATTTGAAACACTTAAAAAGTAATTGTAAAATGCTTACTTAGTGCAAGGTAAAAGGTAATTAAATGATAAACATCTAGAACACTCAATTCAGTCAAGCGTGTTAATAATTTGTAGCCCGCATACAAAGTAAGGTAGATTTAGACATAGTATAACTTTTTTATACTATGGTTTAGATAAGAAAACATTGATATACAAACATACTAGCTGACCCGACAGACGTTGTCCTGTCACCTACTACCTACTACTTACGTACTACTACCTACTACTTATAATAATAAATAAATTATAAATATCGCTGGCCTTTAACACACAGCGCCATCTAGTACCACACTAAGCAAGGCTTGTGTCGTAGACCCCAGATAGTTGATATACTACATTTATATACAACATTATTTTTTGTTTATACTAAACTCGAAAAGGGGTCAAAAATGTAGGGAACAGCTGATTTTTTTTTCGCGATTTCAAGGTTCGTCCCATAGAAAAAGTTATTCAAAATGATGAGTACAATGACCCCTTTTCGGGTTTAGTGTAAACAAAAAATAACCCTGTATATGCAATTAAAAAATGCAGTGAAAATGTGCAGCGAAAATATTGCATTTATTTATATGCAATATTTTCACTGCGCACAAAATTATCGAATATGCGCACTTGACTGTACACGTCGTACCATGCAGGGCGCCGCGCTGCCCGCGCGCGTGGTCGTTCACCCCTGCGACAGCGCAAACGTAGACAGCTGATTCTAACTTCCCATCACAAATTTGCAGACTTCGGATGTTTTTTTTTAATGTAAAAACTAAAAATGCTTTAAAAAATTTTTTTTTTTTGGAATAGGTACCTTTGTTTTTTCATACCGAGTACGTACACGAAATTCTTGAAGTTAACTTAACACCTTATAATAGAATAGAATAGAATGTTTATTTCCCTGGTTCATATTGTTACATATGTCCACAGGTCGGTGGTGTGTTCGGCCTGTGGGTGTGTCAGCTACTTACAGTCTACCTATCTTTGTCTAGGAGAGATCTATATAAGTGTCGTGTAGTGGGTGCTGTGAGATTGATTTATAATGTTGTTGAATATTGCCCTATCCTATTTACAGCTGATTACAATAATTTATGGGGACGTGGAGCGGTTGTTCGCTTGCTGAGTAGCCGACTCCTGTCTTTTTTTGGTACATATTCGATGTCACCTAGTCTAGTATTAGTGAGGAGGGGGTTGTACTGTCCGTATCCGAGATAGGCGTCACCAGGGGTCTCTAGATCCTCGATGTGCAATTTGCGGAGTCGGCGCAGCATGTCCTCGTTCAAGTCTTGTGCACGGAGGTGCCATGGGTCCCAGTCGAGCATATCCCAGAGTAATGTGGTTTCTAGGCGTCTTGGGAATTGTCCACTGGTCTTAAGCGTTCTATTTTTTGTAGGTTGCTCTTACTGTAACGTGAGAGTAGTTGTACCACGCTATAGTCCAATATAGGAAGTAGGCAGGCTTGAATAACAGCAAGTTTCACGGTGATGTATGTCTTGGCGTGCCAACCTATGATAGGAGCTAGCGCGCCGCGTGCTCGTCGTGCCTTCTGCACGACGTATTCCGTCTGTTTGCCGATGGTCATGGTCTTGTCTAAGTGTACGCCCAGGTATTTTATGCTAGTTTGATAATCAATTGCCTCGTCTTTGATGCGAATGGTTCTATGGTAATTCCTCTTGTGAGTGAACATAGCACACTCGGTTTTGTCTACGTTACATTTTAGCCCCCAACGATCGTAATAGTTATTTTCCCGAGGCAGGACGATTACCCATCAGTAGCACTATCGAAACGCAAAGTTAAACTTAAAAAAAAAGGTTTTTCAAATTTTGTGTTTTAGTGCTATGTTCACCAAGAAGATGACAGACTGATTATCTAAAACAGCTGTTTAAAACGCAGTTTTGTATGGGAACATGTCACAGTGACAGCTGGTTTTAGATAATCAGACGGTTATCTTTTTGGTGAACATGGACCTTATTAAGTCAGGAGTAGTGATCAGCTGATTTACGCGAAGTGCAACGACCGCGCGGCTGTTCTGGACACCCCCGCGCCCGGCCCGCGTTCTGCGTAGATATTACTGTTGGTTCGAGTCGCTTTCGAGTTTTGTTTATCACATTGTTATTGATATTTATTGAGTCTAATTTTTTTTTAGTATATTAATCGATTGTGTTACCGATTTAAACTCATTTCGCTTCGGGAAAACAACCACTATTTTAAAATTTCAGCGTGTATATCGTTGGTCGGATTCATTATTGGAACATTTCCGAAATCACGTGTTTTGAGTTAAGTATATAGAATGGTACTGAACTTCCTGGTCAACAGGAACACAAACAACTCATCAGATTCACAACAAAATAACGAAGGTAATATATAGCAACGACCGCTCCCCTCTCGCAACGTCAACATAAAACAACAATTATCAGAAAACCAAACTCATCTTCCAAGCCGGCTGGTCACCGTGGAAGATCATGACCAAAACCCTCCAAACAACCCTCCAAAGAATGAAACCCCACAAAAAACGTTATACATTCTGACATATAACGTTAGAACACTTTCATCATATGAACGTTTGATAGAGCTAAATGAAGCTTTCAAAGAAATTAAATACGACGTTTTAGGTTTAGCAGAAACAAGAATGACTGGAAACAAGATCGAAGAGTACAAAAACTTCATTTTCTGCTACACTGGTCAAACACCTGGAAGACATGGAATAGGTTTTATAGTTAAACACCACCTTAAAAATAATATAGAAAGCTACCTTGGCATTTCTGAAAGAGTAGCCATATTGAACTTGAAGTTTGAGAGTACTAGCTTATCCATAATTCAAGTCTACGCCCCTACTGCACAAGCAAGCGAGAATGAGATCGATAACTTTTATGTGACAGTAAATAGGGCAATGGAACTAGCACATAAAGACTTCATACTGATGGGTGACCTAAATGCTAAAATTGGGATACCAAAAAAGGAGGAGTATTTAATCATGAAAGCACACGGATATGGAATTAGAAACGAAAGAGGACAAAGATTAATTGATTTCGCCAGTGAAAACAAACTGTCAATTTTGAACACCTTCTTCAAGAAAAAACCAAAAAACAAATGGACCTGGCGATCACCGGATGGAGCGAACAAAAACGAAATCGACTTTATGCTATCAAACCGACCACATTTATTCAAAAATATAGAAGTACTGAACATTAACTACCCTTCAGATCACAGGCCAGTAAGAGCTACAATATCACATGATACACTTTTCAAAAAAAGTAGAACAAAGTTTGCTAACTGTCAACATAGTATAATAAAAAGTGAAGAAGAAATCTCCAAGTTCAAAGAATACGGTATCTAAATTCTTACATATCGAAAGACCAAATGTTCGCTCAGACTATTGTCCCAGTCCAGAAATATTACGACAACTTAATTAAAATCATCACCTCAAGCTTGCAAAATGCACGAGCAGCACAAAACCCAAAGAAAGTCCACAAAATATTTTCAGAGCGTACATTAAAACTTTTTAAAAGAAGACAACACCTGCAAAAAAGTTCAAATAAAACTAGAGCAACAAAAAACTAAATCTCGGCGCTTTACAAGCTTGTAAACAAATACATAAAAAAAGACTACGCCAACTACAGATACAAAACAATTGAAAAACATCTACGCCAAACTGGAAGCACGAAAAAAGCATATAAAGAGCTGAAACCAAATAAAACTTGGATAGATGAGCTAAAACGAGGTGAAATAGCCAAAAACAATCGTGGCGACATCATCAGCATAGCGACAGAGTTCTACAGAGATCTCTACAGCACAAAAGAACCAGAAGACACTAGCCACGAAAACCTAAATTACAACAGCGACGGTAACATACAATTCGTTGAAAATGACGTCATTGAAGCATTGAACAAACTGAAACTAGACAAAACCCTGGGCTCGGATAACCTAGCAAACGAGACTCTAAAGATAGCCGCCCCAATACTAGCTACACCTTTTACAAATCTGTTTAACTCTATCCTAGAATCTGGCGAGACACCCACGCAATGGTCTGAATCCAACATAATTCTTTTATACAAAAAAGGAAACCCGAATGATATAGGGAATTATAGACCAATAAGTTTGCTGCCGAGTACATATAAGCTATTTTCTACAATCCTGACCAAAAAATTAGTTCTACATTGGAAACAAGTCAACCCGTCGAACAGGCAGGATTCAGAAAAGGCTTCTCCACCATCGACCACATCCACACACTCGAACTTATCATCGAGAAATATCAAGAGAGAAGTAGACCATTGTACTTGGCTTACATAGACTACAAAAAAGCATTCGATTCGGTGTCACACAGCTATATCTGGGAAACTCTAGCAACACAGAATGTGGAAAATGAGTTATAAATTATTTATTATAAATTATAAATTATTAATAAATAAAATTAATAAAATTATAATAATTTATAATTATATATTTAAAACTTTCATTTGTATAATAAGAGTTATCAAAAGCATATACAGGAAGAGCAAAAGTAGAGTTAAACTAGAGACAGCGGGTTCTTGGTTTCCTATAAAGAGAGGCGTGAGACAGGGTGACCCACTGTCACCTATACTATTTATAGCCACATTAGAGTCGATAATAAGCAAGCTTAACTGGAATAAATGTGGTATAAAAGTTAAATCAAAGCATTTAAGCCACCTACGTTTTGCTGACGACTTGGTACTGATATCAGAGACAGTAGAAGAACTACAACACATGGTAGAGTTACTAAACCAAGCGAGCAAGGTCGCCGGGCTAGAAATGAACCTCACCAAACTATGGTAATGACCAACAACATCAAGGTACCAATTTACGTCGACAACGTGCCTCTCCCGTATACGGAAAAATACATTTACCTAGGCAAACAAATAAGCTTCGACAGACAAAACAACTACCAGGAGATTGAGCGCAGAGCCCAGTTGACATGGAATAAGTACTGGAGCTTTAAAGAAATATTTAAGAGCAACATGCCAATCAAACTGAAGACTAAGGTCATGAATTCCTGCCTTATACCATGCCTAACCTATGCTTGTCAGACATGGAAGTTTAACAAAAATGTCAAAGAAAAAATTATAACGTGCCAACGAGGAATGGAGTATGCTAAACATAAAGAGAATAAACAAAATAAGACATACAAAAATACGCAACATCACAAAAGCAACAGACGGTTTAGCACAAGCTCTGGCGTTAAAATGGAAGTGGGCCGGACACATAGCACGCCTGCAAGATCACAGATGGACAAGAAAAGTGTCAGAATGGAGGGGGCCAGTGGGCAAAAGAAAGAAAGGGAGACCTTGCAACAGATGGGAGGACGAGATAAAACGAATAGCGGGTCCAAACTGGATGCAAATAGCGCAATCCAGAGAAAATTGGCTACATTTGGAGGAGGCCTTTACCTGCAGAGGGGTTCCTACAGAATAATATACTTAATATTTAGTATTAAAAACCTGCATAAAATAACGGGAGCTATTAACTTAAAAACTTTAAAACTTATTAACTTATCTAACTTTTTAAATTAAAACTTTCATTTGTATAATTAAAACTTTTGATACTAAAAAAAAAATAATTTTTGTAAGCGTGAATTTTTCTGGAGGAAATAAAAGGCTTTTTTATTTTATTTTATTTTATTTATATAGAATGGTAGGAAATTGAATCTATTTTCAAAATCACTAATGGTACTCAAATTTTTGGTCGACATAAAACCATTTGTTCCGTTAAAGAAAAGTAAATTTAAGTAATCTCTCCATTTTCAGTACTGGTTCATTTAGAAATGTCCCGCTCATGGTCCCGCTGACACTTTAAATTCTAAAGTGCATCCGTAGTTCATAAATGGAATATTTCGAAATGTTTCAGAATTACTCTGAATTTTTTAACTTGATTATTGTTTAATTCGTGCTTTGTGCCAGTTGCGCTTTGAACGCGCAGTGTAGTGGTCGGAAGGAGAGAGTGTATTATTTAATATATTACCTTAATTGTATATTACCTTAATATTTTAAGAATTAAACTGATATCGTTTTACATTTTGTTATTAATAATTATACCATTTAGATTTCTAATTTGATAGTTTATGTTATATTCATGATTGACTTATTTAGAACTATTCCAATAAATACTTAGATTTTCAGGAAATTTCGAATTCATTATTGGAACATTTCACAAAAATACTGATAACTCAAAAACTACATACGACTTCCCAAATCTTAGTAACACCCAATAAACTTGACTATATTATGCATATTTTTCAATTAATAAAAAAACACAAAATAATCTCTAGATACAGTAAAAATAACTTTGAATCTTTTGAAAAACTTTAAACCTCAATTACTCAGAACAGCACATTTTGAAATGTTCCACTATTGTTTCCGACCGACGATATAATGTCACCGTAAAGTTGTCAAACGCCTTAGATTGTAATCTCTCTAGCGATATTGTAAACTCTCGAAATATTGTCAACTGAACATACGGACGGATCTATCCGTCTCTATCGCGCACGTCTGCAGACAAGTGCGTGTGAGAGACGCGGATAGATCCGTCCGTATCGACGAAACGTTAGGAAGTAGGGCCTCAGACACGAGGTCGGCTGCCTACGCGGCGGTTGTGCGCGAAGTCTAATAATTTTCGTGCGATTTTTTTTGGATTCGTTCTTAAAACTACACCTACGCAAAAATTCTTCTTAGAGCCAAACAACAGTTCTTCTCAGAGCTAATCAACAGTTCTTTTCAGGGCTAACCAACAAACAGTTCTTTTCAGGGGTAACCAACAGTTCTTTTCAGGGCTAATCAACAGTTAGCTAGCCGTCCGTCCGTCTAACGACGACACAACGCCTTGCTGAACAAAATTAGAGAAACTCCAGGTACGCGCACGAGAGTCGAGCGAGTGTACTTATGGAAAAGGCGATAATTAAGCGAAAAACCCAAATTCTGCCGGAAGTCATTATTCCACGCGGACGAAGTCGCGGGAAAAACCTAGTTAAGGCTATATAATACAAGATAGATGCGCAACTGAGGTTTTCGTTTTTAAAACTGTGTACCCAAGTTATTACATGGCGCTGTTAGTTTTTGTTCAACAAAATAAATACATTAAGCAATTCCTGACTTAGGATTCGAACTTGTGAACTTTATTCACAAGGCAGTCGCTGTCACCGCAAAGCTATCTACTTCAGTGACAAGGTTTCCAAAATAGCTGCTCTCGTAATGACAGTTGTAAGCTGTCAAACAGTTGAAAAGTTGTAGTCCTCAAACACACAGATGGCAGCACTATTAATGAAAGTTTGTTTGAAGCCAATGTATGGAAGTTTCAAACCCTGCCCGTGTTTATTTACGCCATTGAGTTGTAACATTGCATCAGCAGGGTCTGAGCATTCGAACGCGGCGTGGGGATGAGGTCCGAAGGTGTAGGAGAGCTGATTTTACTACCGCCTCTTACAAATGCCTTAAATTCTTATTTCAATCAGCATTTTTGGAAGATAATTTCCGTCCCTCTGTAAGAATTGCGTCCACAGCACGAAATGGCAAATATTAATTTTGTTCACGATAATTTGTGCCGTACATCGTGCAAGGATTGTCAGCACTTGGTTTGATCCACATGCAGACATAACGGTGCTTCCATGGCCAGCTAAATTCCCGAATCTTTATCCCATGAACTGTGGAGTTTAATAGTGCAGTGATGGGATCACCACAATCAACGAAGAAGAGAAGATCTGGATCGATATCATCATCATCGTCATCTCAGCCGAAAGACGTCCACTGCTGGACATAGTGTCGCCACATTGACCGGTCCCTTGCTACTCGCATCCACCGGATTCCCGCAACCTTCACCAGGTCATCGGTCCACCTAGTGGGAGGTCTTCCAACGCATCGTCTTCCGGTTCGCGGTCGCCACTCCAGAACTTTTCGGCGCCATCAGCCATCCGTTCTGCGAGCAATGGATCGATATTGCCCAGAAGTATAGGAAAACAAAGCAATTACGACTACAGGATGAAATAGACAGCCAAGAAGCATAAACTCGATTTTAAGTTTGACCCATCGATCAGTAATAAAGAACTATTACTGATTATTTATTACTGATCGATAGTTTGACCAACAATATTGATTTATAAATGAAATAAAACAGTTTTTCAAAAGTTTACTATTTTGTATAGCTTAGGATATTTCGTGACATTTTTATTACCTAAAACATAAATTCTTCAGAGAAATAGTAAATAAATTTCGTAGTTCTTGCAAGATGGCACCATTTATGTTTTTATACAAAAGTAATCATAATTATCATGAACGTCATCTTGGACGCTACGCGTTTTGATGAAATCGTGGGTTCGAGCTTCTCCTATATCAAAATTATTCCAATCATAATTTCTCTGTACTACAACGTTTCTATGGCTACGCTATAACAATTCAAAAAAAAAATCAGCTGTTCCCTACATTTATGTTCGCATAACTCGTCAAAATGTAGGGAACAGCTGATTTTTTTTCGGGATTTCTAGGTTCGTCCCATAGAAAAAGTTGTTCAAAATGATGAGTACAATGACCTCTTTTCGGGTTTAGTATAAACAAAAAATAATGTTGTATATACGAATATAACCGATTAAACCTGATTTGCATTACACGGCTAAATACGAATGGTTGCAAGAAGCTCATTTAAAGTCCTCGACCGTTCTAAGCTCCTTATTCCTACACTAAAATTAAAAGATTGCAATATTAATTGCAACATTGTTTATTTTGTTTCATTTTCACAGGCAGGTTCTTCTTTCTTCGGTAGGAATTTGTAGAATTTGACACCTAAAAAAACAAATGAAAAGGATTGGTATTTCTTGCTCAGCTTCGAGATTGAAACTACGCAAAAGCAATCATTTTAAGAATCATTAATTTAACAATAATTTATGTTTAACAAACCTGTAGGATTTATTCTCACTTTTAGGTCTTCTCCACCTCCTAGAGTCTGTTCCTTGTCTTCTTTGAAAAGATCCTGTAAAGTAATAAAGAACCCACACTTTAAATATGTAATTACATAATCATATTACCCAAAAGATCTATTTAAATTCTATTTGCTTCTAAGACCTGTAGTTGTCTTTTTTAAGCCAAAATACTCAAAATAAAATAAATAAATAAATAAATATCACTGGACATTAACACACAGCGCCATCTAGTGCCACACTAAGCAAGGCTTGTGTCGTGGACACCAGATAGTTGATAAACTACATATACAAGGTTATTTTTTGTTTACACTATTATTTATACATTATCGCAAAAATAAAATCAGCTGTTCCCTACATTTCGACGAGTTATGCGAACATAAATGTAGGGAACAGCTGATTTTTTTTTCGCGATTTCAGGGTTCGTCCCATAGAAAAAGTTGTTCAAAATGATGAGTACAATGACCCCTTTTCGGGTTTAGTATAAACAAAAAATAATGTTGTATACTTTTTGTTTGTAAATACATACTTATTATACATATATACATCCATGACTCGGAAACAAATGTCCATGCTCATCACACAAACATTTGCTCCTACCGGGATTCGAACCCAGGACCCTATGAACGCAAGGCAGCTTCACTACTACTACCACTGCTACTACTTATTATTTGCGTAACCAAGAATGAATCAAAGCCGAGCCATTTATTTCAAATAAGTCTATTAAAAGGCAGTTTTGAAATTCGAACTTTACAAAGAATAACATATGATTTTAGTTCATTCATTGTTCGCATTGGCAGAGCATGTCTTGGCTATCTTAATGATAGCCAATACATCTTAATGCATACATCATCAGTTATCTCAGTTTCAGTTATTACTAGCATTGTTGTTTCAACTATCTGGTGTCCACAGCACAAGCCTCGTTGCTTAGTGTGGCACTAGGTGGCGCTGTGTGTAATGTCCAGAAATATTCATGTTTATTTATTATTTTCGCACAATCCATTCATATTTGCTAAGGTTATTCCTATACGAAATCGAGTTTCCACCCCATAGTAAAACCGTGGAAAAGTATTTTACTATGTAACTAAAACCGGGTTTTGTTTGCCCTAACTCCTACGTCATACCTGAACAGTATAGTCTTGTGCCGGCAGCTTCATTTGTTCGTGTGTGTATGTTTTTTCCACTGCCGAATCTTGATGGTTCACGAAAGCCAGCGCCCGCGCACCATCTGATATCTCTCGGTTCCATATCTGTTGATCATCAATAACGTTACAATGACAAGTGTTTCATCTCGCTTTTATTTCTTGAAAGTTTAGAGGTAGTCAGTCTGTTCGACTATATATTAATTAAAAGAACGATTCCGACCGCTCGCTACTCTATCATCAATGCGGAGTTGTTACTTAGCTTAGCTTATTTAAATAATGCATACAAAAGCTGCTTTAAATTTTACCTTTCAGTCACTTTATTTCTTACCACATCATTATCGGTACCAGTAAAAACCCTCAGGCCTTGCTTGCCCAGTGGATCCTGATCCACGGCAATCACATCCTTATTCAGTAGGATCTCCTCGAACTCTTCCTCTATTAAGGCCATATCGGTGCTCATGATGAGCGGAGCTGCGAGGACTGACCACACTGCCATCTGCACCCGAGCTTGGTCTACTGTCAGCCCAGAGTTACCTATGACCAGCTGAAAAAATGTAGGTACAAATCACGTTTTACGGTAGAATTCAATTGTGCTGCTCTCAAAATCTCTATACTGGTGATTCGAATACACTGGATCTGTAAACGGGTCTTGGAGGCATTAAAGTTACCTACGTAATAACTATAAAAATAAAATTTTATAATAAACACTAGCTGACCCACGTAACTTCGTCTGCGTCACATACATAAGAGAGAAAAACGAAAAGAAAAAAAATCCCCGTTTTGGCAACATTTTTCATTCCTGCTCCACTCCTAATGGTCGTAGCGTGATGTTATATAGCTTAAAAAACAAAACAATTTGAACCAGTAGTTCCTGAGATTAGCGCGTTCAATGAAACAAACAAATAAACAAACTCTTATGCTGTATAATATTAGTTTAGATGTGAAGGGCTTATTGTGCTCTCAGCTCTAATATCTCCGTAACTAAAAGGTTCCCAGGTCCGGAACAAAAAACGCCCGCAATGACGCTGACGGACAAAATTGCCTTTCGGCTTATTTAAGGGTCTATTATATTTACACCCTTGATAGGGTAAGGAATTGTCGTCACAGAATTATCTAGACTAATATTTACCATGTCAGGGTCATTAAAGTTCCCTGGACCGGCGAGATGAGCAAACTGGTCCTGATGATCTCCGAACCACTCCATGATATTGACTATGCTTTGCCAGTTGTTATCAACGTCGCCGTAATTCCTCCAGATGTTGCAGGCCTTGGCTATCGCCGTGTAATTGGGCTAGAAATTTAAATAAATCATCTGTGTGTTCGTTAGGTAGTAGACAAATAATGTGACTCGCACAGGAAGAGAGCGTGGCCCAGTGGTGGCGCCCCGACTTACGAACAGTAAGTCGTGGGTTTGAACCCAGGCAGGCGCATTACTTTGTGTTATTTATTTCATCACCGCTGTTCTCAAAACCGTGAGGAAACCCTAGAACCAAAAAAAACGAAGACATGTGACCTCTACCAACCAACCCGCACTGGGCCCACGTGGTGGATTATAACCCATTCCCTCTTATGGAACATTAATAGGCTGATGATGATGATGCACAGGAAGATAATAACCAATAGGTATAGATTTCGTTGCTTATCTTAGGCCCTTCCCCAAGTCAAGTGCTGTACTTATAATTCCCCCAAGTATTATAATCACAACAATCAGCCATACTTTCTGCTTTCAGTGGATTCTTGCGATCGTCACTAGGTTATTGGTAGGTACTACTCCTGTCTTCGCAGCGACTTCTGGTAGGCATGAATTTGTATCCTAAGCAGTATCATGATCATTATTGCTTTAAGATCTTTCTATCAATACGTTAATGTTATCAACAAGTCTGTTATAACTTACAGTATTTTGATAAGCTGGCCAGCTGCAAGAATACACCATTGGTCGACCAGTTCCATTCAGAAGTTTGCCGAACATTAGATAACCTGGATGAATAATAATATAATAAAATTAATACGCTTAGATGGAGCAGAGACCGTCACTGATCTATCTAATACCTTTAAACGAGGAATTCTTGATTAAGTCTAATCTGAATCTCGGAAACGGCTGCAACGATTTTCATAAATTGCAAGGGGTTTCGGGGACGATAAATCGATCTAGCTTGGTTTCATTTTTAGCAAAGCTCGGACACCCAGATATTAATGAATCGACCAATTGAACTGATTCCAGCGTACACTATGAAATGGAAGAAACGCAAGTCAGAGACTGGCTAACAGGAATCATTAAAAAACTTGCATTACTTGTCTCATTAAAGACCGGAAAGCCAACTGAAGACTTGAAGCCACCACAGCGTGTGGTAGCTTCCAGTCTAATGACATGTAGCTGAATCCCGTACTCTACATGAAGCGACTGCTTAGCTGACCTCCCCAAATAAGTTACAGTGTTAACCGGTAGCACGATACCCCTCAGAATGTCTGGTTATCGGATTTGATTGTTAAACAAGGAATCTATTCGAACCTGTATCAAAGGAAGACGGATCAGCATAACAACCGTCCAGCTTCACATAATCCACTTCCCAGTCACTAAACGTGGCCGCGTCTGTAGCCTCATGACCCATAATGCCTGGATAATGCATGCATGTGAAGTTGCCATAGTCCTCGTATATGCCGAACTTCAAACCTTGGGAATGAACCTGAAATAATTATATTTAAGGCTGATGCTCCAGAGCGTGCCACAAAATTAAAAAATTCTTACGTTTTTACAATTTGCAAGCCAGTGCTAGGTTGTATGTTGATGAAAATATCGTTCGCGACTGTAAGACATATGTAGTTATAGAATTATAACCATTAAAATCATCAATACAACCCTCCAAGGTCACAAAGGTCTACGAACGACTTTGACCTTGAAAAATTCTTTCCTCGACCTTTATGAAGTTACCAATTTTGTCGCTAGAGGTCCGAAAGAAGCAAAGATAGAGAGTATGCTATAAAAAAAAATCTCAAACAATTTACAAAAAGAAATGAGGATTACCAAAACCATTTTCATGTAAGATGTTGCTAAGATGAGACCATATGACTTAGGTCCATGTTCACCAAAAAGATGACAAAAACAGCTGTTTAAAACACTTTTTTGTATTGGAACAATGTCACATTGACAGCTGTTTTTAGACAACCAGACTGTTAAAAGGAAAAAAATATATATATATCTTCTTGGTGAACATGGACCTTACACTGTCGACAAGTTAACATATCTCATGTAGAAGCCAATCTTCTAGGCTAACTCTTCACGACCTTACTCTACAAGGTCTAATTTCACAAACTCTAAAATTATTTTTTCTGATGGGAAGTCATCAAATAACTCCTCCTGTTTTGGGCGGAGCGGAAGCTTTTACTGACTAAAACCCAGCCATGTTTCTTCCTCGCCCTTTGTGTTCCAGGGCCGCGGTATCTCCTTCGAACTGTACCGTAGCCCACACATTCTAAAGCTTAGTCAAAATATGTGGCTTGGCCGTTTCGTTACAACAAGAACTATTGTATAACAGACAAGTAAAGAACACTATACATTTTTCACCTTACGCCCATGTGAATGTAACGAAATAGCCAAACAACATGTAGTTGTAGATTTTGTGATGTTAGGCCTTCCAGAGTTAGGGCGCGTAGAGTTAGAAATTTGTCTCCACATGAGATCTGGTAACTTTTTGACAGTCCGAGTCATTGGTCTTGTGTTGGCAACATTTGAAAATGTTTTTGGTGGGATTCCATGGTCTTGTATAAATAACATACATAACGAGAGAGACCCAAAATCCCATTAGGGAAGCGTGTCTTATCAGCCACTAGCTGGCCATCAGAGTCTCTCGACATCTCCGCCCAGCAATCGTCGATGATCACGTACTGGTAGCCAGCGTCCCGGTAACCTCTTTCCGCCATTTTAAGTGTTGTCCTCTTAATTAAGTCCTCACTGAGGAAAATGAATTCTCTTATTAAACACATAAACACACAGGCCGACGAGTTCTTAGTAGAAATCCACTTATTAGATATGTCACCGTAAAATTTTAAATACCGTTAAATTATAATCTATCTCACGAGACTGTACACGGAACGCACCTCGCGCGCTGATTGGTTGAATGTCTCGGGCCTCGCGCCGCCATATTTGTTCGTTAATTCGTTTGTTGTCGAATGTCTCTCGTGTCGACGTGGCGCTGATAAGCGAGACACACCTGGGACAGGAAGACAAACTGTGAGTCCCTGGGTATCTCGCTTATTCCTATAAGGACGAAAGGTCGGCAACCAACACCCGTTACCGTGGTCTGGCGATACTGGTGAAGCGAAGAGTCGTCCATCAGCAGCTGCCCGTGCCGTCACCTGGCTCGTTCAACGGCTGGGTACAGCTGCAAGTTGCTGACGAGGATCTCGCCGATCTACGTCGTTTACAAGGCGCGCTCGACCACCTGGACCCATCGCCAAGCCAACAATCGGTTTTACCCGCAGCTGTAGATGACTGATGACTATCAATCAGTGGTATATATAACCAGTATTAATCAGTGGCTGATATTAAAACTTAAAGACAAGTATTGTTTGAAGCAAAATCTTCTGAAGTGTCACATTTCCGAAATATAACATATGAAAGTCGTGCCGCTGGGAGAAGATCGGATCGGATCGATAAACCGATTTTGTCAACACCTGACTTACCTGAAACTTTCATCCGGGTACTTATCGCAATCGGTAGTGCAGGTGTATCCGAGCCAAATGAGACAAACCATGGTATTGCCGATCCCTAAATGAAGGGTGTAAATAGAAACTTCACGAAGCCCAAAAGCACTTGTTCTTTTTGTTATGGGTATACGGAGATTTTGGGGGTCAAAGTTCCAACTGTTTCACAAGTTGTCTTTTCAAATATTAGTTTATAAGGTCTTATCTTAATTTAAACACCTCCATAACCCGTTCACTGCTTTTATCAGCACGTGTTGTAGTGCGTTGCATTGAGTTTTACCGTAAATCGACATGTTTCACCCCAAAAGCCCCCAAAGCCATTACTTAGCAATAATTTTTGCGTAGTTACTTAGTTAGAAGTACAGAATGCTTGGTTGACGGCTTCGTGAAGTTTCCATTTACACCCTGTGTTTGTGAAAAGGGTAATAAGCAGTTGATGATGATTCGGTAGAAACTCACTTGAGACAATTTTTGGGATCGGCAGTACAGTTGGTTTTGCACCCATATCGCAGCCAGGAGAGCCAGCCCATAGGAGGAGTCAGCCCAACCCCATTGTCCAGACCCTGACTGGTCCAAATCAACCCAAAGAAGGCCAATAGTGATGGTATAAACATCTAGAAGGCATGGTTTAAAAATAATTTTGGAATCGTGGATGAATTGAGTTTGTATGGGATCAAATGGAGTAAGGGACTACGTACACTTATTCAGCTCTATTCAGCTTATGCCCATAGAAAACAACGATTTTGTATGAGACGTGTACGCGTAGAACTCGCGCGTACGCGTCTCATACACAATCGTTGTTCGTTGTAAACGAAGTTAAAAAAAATGCTTGCATATACGATTATACTACAAACTCAGTCCAGTAATTATTTTGTACAACTTTTTGTCTTTTTGTCCAAATACTGTTGTTTCCATCCAAGTTCAAAATGATTTTCCTGGAAAGTCCTTATAAAGTTCTACTTTTCAGATTTTTTTCATATTTTCTAAACTTATGGTTCAAAAGTTAGAGGGTTTTTTACTTTTAGAGCAATTATTTCCGAAATTATTGATATTATCAAAAAATGATTTAAGTAAACCCTATTCATTTTTAAATACCTTTCCAACGATATATCACACGTTAGGGTTGAAATTAAAAAAAAATCACTTCCCACTTTACCCCACCCCAACAAAAACCCTAATAAAACATTTTCCAATTTTTATTTTACCACTTTGTCGGCGTGATTGATACACATATTGGTACCAAAGGAGAATGACCAAAAATGTATGGGCTCTGGTCCAAAAAAAAAACTGCTGCCGCCAGGGTTGACTCCATTGTGGGTTAACTTATAATGTTGGACTTACTATGTGTGCCAATGTGCATCAAATTCTAACCCACAGTTACAGACTAATTCAACAATTTTGAATGTGCAAGTGAATGTGCTACTTTTTTTCAAGTTCACGTTTCAGCTAATATCTAAGATTCCGTGGGACAGATTTTTTCAGTTCCATAGAAGAAAATTAAGCATTTTAACCAGTCTTTCAAATGAGCTATGTAGTAAATCTGGGGGCAGAACTTTTCTTTTTTTTTTTTCAAATTTTGGTCCACTTTGGTCATTCTCCTTTCAGCTTTCTAGTGCTAACGGTCACAGAGACGGACAGACGGACGGACAGACAGACATGGCGAAACTATAAGGGGTAGTTGACTACAGAACCCTAAAAAATTGATACGAAGATACGAAAGATAGAACAAATATCTCTCTCTCTATAAAAATTAGTATAGATCACTGCCCCTCTGCCGGATTCCAGGGTGACTTCTCATTAAGAAAAGGAACGAGCATTGATGACCACGCTTGCTTATGGTGGAAGTTCCAGGCTCCGCGAAATTAAAATTTTCTTTAATTTGCAATTTGCAGGCCAGTGGTAGGTTGTATGTTGATGAATATATCGTTCGCGACTGTAAGACGTATGTAGTTACAGAATTATAATTATCAAAATCATCAATACAACCCTCTAAGTTCACAAAGGTTTAGGGACGATTTTGACCTTGATAAAACCATATTCTCATCAACATACAACCTAGCACTGGACTGCAAATTGCAAAATAGTAAGACATTTTGGATTTGGATACACTGGAGCTTCCACCTTAAGGCGACTGATGGCGATGAGCTAAATTAGCAACTCTATTTATGGTGGTTCAAACTTCGTTTGAAATGCTGTTGGAATAAAGTTCTAATCAGCTTGCAACCACTTACAAAGTAATTGTTACGTCAGTCACTGCGGGCCAAATAGCGCGAAATGAGTGGTTTCGATCGATTTACAATAAAATATTGATTGGATTAAAAAACTAAAACACTATCGTGCTAACTGCTAATATATTGCTTATAGAATTATTTGCCAAAAACTCAGAATGATCTGATGAAAAAACATAGGTACTAATATACATGTGTATATTGGTATGTTTTTTTTTTGTTTGACAGATATTTTTAGAGATAAGTTCGTGTTTTGTTTTTTATCGAGTCATTTTAATTGTATTATGTTTACAAAACACTATCATGTTAGCATATATCCTAAAGAATATCATGTATATATTTTTTTGTTTTGACATGAGCTAAACGCGAGTTTTATAATTACTAAAATTAAATGATTAAGCAGTTAATCATTTAATTTTAGTAATTATAAAACTCGCGTTTAGCTCATGTAATCGCCTTAAAGAGGATGGCAAGAAAAAAAAGGACCACAAAATACCTACTTACCTTGTTTTAACACAGAAATCAGAGTAACATAGGCAATAAAAACATGTGTTTGTTAGTTTTATATACAATTTTACCAGCTAAAACACTGGAATTTTAAATATTTGAGTCAACCTCACATGATAGTAAAATGCTAGAATTGATTGATTTATTTTATCACGATATGTTAGAATTTACATAATATGTAGGCGATTAAAAAATACTTAGTTATCTTCAGTATCCGAAGCATTTTGGCTTCTTATTGTTTTTTTTTTACAATAATGATGTACCTACGCGTATTGTTAATTTTCAGAATAAATAGTTTTTATTTCAATATCTATCTCCTTCGCTCCGGGAATCGAACCCAGAACTGCATTCCCAACGATCGCCCGTGCTACCACAAGTAAGAACATCATCATTCTCTTGCCCTAATTCATTTGGGCCCTAATCCCAATTCATTTGGGGTCGGCGCAGCATTTCATCTGCATAGTCGGAGCAGACAGGAAGGGACGCGCCATCTAGCGCTATGGCTCCAGAACTGGAGAGACCGCCGAAATCGCAGAACATGTATTCAGTTTTACTTTAATTGCTGAATTTCTAGCCAACGTTCTACAGTTTCTGTTGCCCTTTCTCCAATCTGCTCTGGATCTCAGGTCCATCTTCACCGACAAGAACAATGTCGTCAGCAAACAGTACGCTCCAGGGTGCCTTTTCTTGGATGTCAGTCCTACAAACTGCTGAAGCCTTTTTTGCTTTTCTCTTCCATTCTTTATAAATCGTCATTTTTTTTTTCAAACTGCTGTTCCCGTTTGCTACATCCTGCCATTCTTTAAACGCGACCTTTTTTTCTTTCAGACTCTTTTGCACCTCTTCATTCCGCCACCATGTATCCTTTTCTATCACACCTTTCCTTTCGATTCTTCAAACACATCGTTTGCTACTCTTCTTATACAATCCGCGATCTCTTTTCAAATTCATTCACAAATTTTCCTTCCATATCCAGCATATCCTTCATTTCAATCGTCTTATCTACTACTTGAAACATAGAAGTTGCAAATCCTTTTTTTTCTATCATAATCCATCTTGCTTTGGGTGGGGGCCGTTCCTTGTTTCTACTGGCCGATACACTAACTTTTACCTCCATTATGACCAATCTGTGTTGGGAGACTTAATCTTCGCCTGGCAGCACTTAACAGTTTTTGACGTTTTTAAGACTGTCTCGCTTTACCAGAAAAAAGCCGATTTGTGTCGCGTGGTGGCCACTCCTTTAAGTAACGAGGTATTCGTCCCTTTTTAACCGACTTCTAAAAAAGGAGGAGGTTCTCAATTCGGATGTTTCTATTTTTTTTTTTTTTTGTGTTTTTGGGCATAACTCCGTCGCTTGCCAACCGATTAGGAAAATTATTTTTTTGTTGGAAAGGAAGGGTATTCTTTCCAAATGGTCCCATAGCCACCAAGTCGGGATCTGATGATGGAATCTTGGCGAAATCGATGGAACTCTTCAAATTTTATATGACATTTTTAATGAAAAATAACTTTAGCTTCTGAAGTCGGTGACAAAAAAGCTAAATCAATCAAACAAAGGTCACCGACTTCAGAAGCTAAAGTTATTTTTCACTTTTTTGTTTTTTTTTTTATTTCGGCTTTATTTTTTGCAAAAAAGTTTTTTTCAAATCATGTTTTTGTTATAGTATAGTGCTGTCACTGGAACGCTGAGGTTATCAGATAAATTCCACATGTATGGTAATTACGTATGACTGAATGTGTACGTCATCTCATTATCTCCTTTAGTACCCTTCGAGAGACGAGCAGAGTGGATAACACACGCGCAAGAGCCAGTATGCCCACAGTGGGAAAGAGATGGCGAGAGACACCCTATAGCTCCGTCTCATTTCCACACTGGAGCGACATTTTTAATTTACCACCTAAGTACACATTGTGGAATGCAAATAAAGTATTGAGTATTGAGTACTGACATTAAAACAATACTACTTTATTGGAAACATCAAATTCTTTTCCGAAATCCACAGAAATAGTTCAAAATGTATAATTTGAAGAATTTGGCAATGCGACCTGCGCAAGACCTGCCATGCAGATATGACAACGCTTTCGACGACCCCTAACGTCACCGATATCGGCATTTTTTTATCGATGTTTCCGCAAACTATTTCAAGAGGATGTTTATATCGATAAAGCATTACAAGTGCGCGCGCGCGGTACTGAGTACATTGTGACTATTTTATTTATAATTATTATTTTATTTACAAATATATTTTTTACTGATTCTTTCAATGTGTGCACCAGTAATATTTATATGTATCATTGCGAGTGGACTACTCTCCTCGACGCAAGCCCTGGACAATGGGCTGGCTCTCACTCCTCCCATGGGATGGCTTTCTTGGCTGCGATTTGGCTGTACCATCGACTGTGTTGCGAAGCCTAAAGAATGTATCAGGTAAGCTGGACATAAGACATGTATTACACGACAAAGTATGCAGAGCATTCTAGTATCTACCAGATTTATGCACCCTAATTTCACCAGCTAAGTAAATCTAAGTAGTAGCGGAAAGCCTACTCGATATTGACTAGCCAGAATACAGACACGGAGCTGGACTGAAGGATAGCCACCAACTCCTTGTCCCCTGAGGTCACAGCTCAGCATTCGTCATGCTTGTCCCTTTACAGTGTTTCCCCAGCAAGGCTATTTTCTTCGGCCTATACTGCGGTTGTTACCCGCTGCTGTAACTTTGTCCATCATTATTATAGGATTGCAATAGCGGTCATTGCCCTTTCCCTTATATGTCGTCGTACGAACCAAATTAAATGAACCACGTATCGTTTTTCATTTGAAAAAAACGTTGAAGATCACGACAGATGACGATTCAAGACTTGAACAGGATTCTTAATTTGGTTTTTAAAGTTAAGAACTTTAATAAATGTAGGTGGGTCAATGACCGCTATTGCGATCTTTACTGGCAGCAACTGTATAGTTACAGTAAGATGATATAGACGAGAAATGACAGAAAAAAAATTTTTTTAGTGAGAACTTAATAAGGAGGACAGCTGATCTAATGGTGAGCGAGGGGTACCTGGCAGCCGGATACCAGTACCTCACGATTGACGACTGCTGGCTGGAAAACTCACGAGATCCTGAGGGTCGTCTGGTGGCAGACAGGACGCGGTTCCCTAGTGGAATGAAGGCGCTTTCTGACTACGTAAGCATTAAAATAGATGTTCCGCATTTTTCCACAACTCATCTACACCATCATCATATTCTATTCATGTCCCATAGAACTTAGGGTTCATGCAAGCAAGTATCGAGACTTTTAGTACGGGGGGGGGACAAACATTGAAACACCCATGTGAACTGTGTAAAAATTGCTCTAATCACTGTACTATAATTCAAGTACTTCGCAGTGGTATGGTCCTCTTTATTTTAAGTCAGATTTCGGGGGGGGGGGATAAATCCCAACTATCCATCTATTATCTGTCTATTTGACATTTTTCTGACCGACGACGCTTACAAACAAAACGTTACATAAAACCTTTCTTTAAGTTTTCTATGAATAAAGTGACACGCGGTAATAATATTTCATGGTAACTTTGTTTATAGAAACCCCGATAGGTAGGAAACGCGGCATTTATACGTACCTAAGTAAGTTATAGAAAACGGGCCAAGTCAAAAACCGATGATTGAAGAATAGAAAGACCAGCAGTAGGTAACTGCTGGTCTGGACCATACACCATTTGACTAACGTAGAAGAATCATTAATAATATACTATGCACAGGTTCGCAGTAAAGGTTTACAGTTTGGAATGTACGAGGACTACGGCACAAACACCTGCGCAGGATATCCTGGTATCCAGGGGCACGAGCTCTTTGACGCAGATACCCTTGCCGGCTGGGGGACTGACTATCTCAAGCTAGATGGCTGTTTTGCTGATATTCATGGAATGGATGTAGGTAGGTACTGATTCCTTGCTTGTACAATATCTTGTCGCCTCATGGAAAGTTTGGTCCAACCGAATCCTAACTTTTCTATCGGAATCTGAAATTTTTTGAAGAAATTCATGAACACGTTCACTGTCCTCGAAAAGAGACAATAGTTAAACAATCACACTGAACCATATATGTGGCTCATGGGACAGGAAAAGGGTTAAGTATATATTTTTTTCATATTTAAATGTTTACAAATCGTCTGCTAGTCCGCGTTAACGCAATGAGTTAGTTACTGAAAATAAATAGCATTGAATTTGTGAGTATGGTAGTCAACCTACGCCGCAGGACAGACGACGAATGCCAACTGCTGAAAATACCTTTAGGACGAAAATCACAACAAATATTTCAATCAAGATGTTTCATGTTCTATCTTTTCCCGCTTTCACAGAATGAATAAAAAAAAAACAGATTTTAGCGGACAGTGGAATCATGAGATAAAGGACAACTCGTAATAATGTCTAACTTACAACATTATTTTCTTTGAACCAACAATGTGCGCAATCTGTAAACATGAAGGCGGCTTGCAAAAACAATATTGCCCTTTGGCGCCCTTTTTCTCAAGCATATAGGTAAAGATTACATGTTTTTATCATTATTAATATAAAAGTCAATGACCAGAATGTACATATGGATCAATACAAACAAACGACATATTTTTATACTCCAGATAATTATGTTTTTTTCTCTTAGGTGCAGAACTGTTTACCTTTGTATATTTAACTTTGCGTTTTATTTAATCACTAGCTGACCCGCGCAACTTCGTCTGCGAGTGAGGGTAAGAGAAAGTGTGAGTCAACCTTAAAAACCATCATCATCATCAGCCTATAATGTTCCATTAAAAAAAGACATATGCTATCGCGGACTTTTTTTAAATGCTTTAGAGGAACAATTCCTTCGTACGTGATTGCTGTGTACCTTAAACCGCATTATGCAGTGCTTGCAACGGAAGCAAAGAAAAAGGAATAAATCGTTGTTTTTCGGAAATTTTCATTGATGCTCCGCTCCTATTGGTGATGTTAGCCTTCCTTGATGACAGTCATACTCCAGCTAGGTCGAAAGTTCTCATCAAGGTGCATGGAATAAGCCGGGACACGATATAGCTGCTGTAAACCGTTGAAGACTTCTTGTAACTACCTTTTGTCCCCATCGTTAGAACGTCAATGACAGTCATACTCCTGCCATATCAAAAATTCTCATCGGAGTGCATTAAATGAGCCAAAACATGATATAGCTGCTGCAAAGTTTTAAGGACTTCTCGCTACTGTCTTTCATCTCCATCGTCAGATCATCGATGAAAGTCATATTCTAGTTAAGTTAAAGGTTCTCAGCAAGTTGCATGAAATGATCCTAAGGGCACTTTCAATTTACACTTTTCGAGTCGTACAACAAACACACTGCTTTGGCGCCGCAGCGGCGCAACACGAAACGTTTAAATTAAAAACGCCCTAAACACGATAAAGCTGTTGTAAACTCTAACTTGCGGATCTGTTGCAAGGCCAACTGCCTTCCATCTTCATTGACATACCTTTGGTGACAATTTTGAAACCAAAATCATTTAATCTTCAATTTCAAATTTCTAACTCTACGTCCCATGAGCCCGTGTCTTAAAAGTGCATAACCTAAAAAGCTTTGAAACCTTCAAATATAATACGGTGACTTTCGACACATTCCAATTTTAGAGTCAGGGTTAAAAAAAAAGGGTAAATTATTTTGACCATTTCCTCATTTTTCATATCAGGTTCATTTCAATAAAATACGGAACACGTCTTCCATCAATTTTGTTAAGGTTTATACAAAATTTCAAGTAGATTGGGCCAAGGAATCACGTTGTCTCTTACAAACTTTGCCCCCCTTTTTTACCCCCTTAGGGGTTAAATCTTGAAAAATCTTTCATACCGGATGCCTACATCATATAAAGAACACACCCTGTTAGTTTCAGGTCTCTACGATCAGCAGTTTAGGCTGTGCGTTGATCCATGAGTCACTAAAGCTAAATCGTCAGTCATTATGTGCTTTTCCATATTTTGAAAATTTATAGAAAGAAAGAAAGAAAGAAAGAAAAATATTTATTTGACGTCAGTTAATAAAGCACACACACAATAATAAATAAAAAGAGAGAGATATTTAAGTAGTAGGAGAAATGATTATACACATATGTTGAATAAACATGTACATTTTTTAGTAGGTCAATAAAGTAACAGGCTTATGTATCTGGATAGCAACACTATAGTTGGTAATCTTAAGTCGACACGGGGTAAGGTGTATCTAAGTATCTACCTATTGGATGTAGACAGAAAATAGCTCGGCTATTAGCTTATAGTATTCACACAGACATAAATAGTTTGTCTCAGTTTAGTTATATTATTAACACTGCGACAATCAGTAATTCTATTAATGTACAGGTGACTGGCACAAATGTAAATAGCACTAGTGCTATAAATGTTTACACACATTTTACTGGGGAAGATCCATCTGTCACCATGGAAAATTCTTAATTTGGGTTTATTAGTGATAGGGTCTTGTTGTCTGAGGATGGCACGGGTGTCTCAGGCCTCACTCCAAATTTTAATATGAATTTAAACTAGAAAGTGAGACAACAGAAGGTACCATTAACAATATTTTTGTTAATCCTACCAACAGCAAGGTATCTTCTTGCATTCAATTAGTTAGTAAAAAAGGGCCTCAGCAGAACACCTTAAAATTATTCCACCAAAATATCCAAGGCATTTCTTCCAAATTATTAGAAATTGGATTGTTTTTAGAAAATAGTAAGTTTGACATTATTTGTTTTACTGAACATTGGCTAAAGGATTACCAAATGCTAATTAATTATGAGAACTATATGGTGGGTAGCTGCTTTAACCGGAAAACTATGCTTCGTGGAGGTTCCCTAATATGAATAAAAAATAGTTTTAACTATAAGCAACGTAATGACATAGTAGCCCTATGTTCCGAATTGCAAAAATAGTGATAATATCGCGAATCCGACCGAATTTAGTAGTCACAAAATATGAGGCTACTGAGTAATAATTGTGACATTGCGCGTTGGTCGGATTCGCGATATTATCACTATTATCGCAATTCGGAACGCGATGATTTCCCATCCTAAAAAAAAAAAAAAAAAAAAAAAAAAAAAAAAAAAAAAAAAAAAAGGGTAGGTCTCTCGGTTGAACATTGTGTCGAACTGTCCTGTGTTGAGCTAGATAAGCATATAATTGTGTGTGTGTACAGACCCCCAAACTATCAAAACTTTTCCATATTTGAATCAATAATGGAAGATGTCCTGGCAAAACTTGCGGCCAGTAATAATACTACAATAATTTGTGGTGATTCCAATATCAATATTTTAGAAAAAAAAACAAATAGCAGTCGGTTATTAAATCTTTTTAAGTCATTTGACTTGACTAACGTTTTTATTGATCCCACGAGAATCACAACTTCTTCTGCTACTTGTATAGGTAATGTTTTCTGCGATTGTGATTACTTAGATAAAGCCATAATAAATTGTTTGCTTTCTGACCATAGCGGACAAACTGTAACTTTTAGGTGTAAAAGTCCAATACAAAAAGTTCAGATTAAATTTAGACCTATAACTTCTTGCAAATTAAAGAGGTATAATATTTC
The DNA here is from genome assembly GCA_916618015.1 of Xestia c-nigrum. NCBI lineage: Eukaryota > Metazoa > Arthropoda > Insecta > Lepidoptera > Noctuidae > Xestia > Xestia c-nigrum. The sequence continues at coordinate 7,211,826 of OU745259.1, read as the reverse complement.
CCTACAGAACAAGTTAAGTGTAATGAGCCAAGAAAATATTAATATAAATCAATTGAATGATCGTTCCTTTTCATTAGTTCACACGGAATTCAACAAAACTTTTGAAAAGAAGACAAAGAGTATTTGCCCTAAATTTATATTTAGTGATTGGGCAACTAGAGGTATCAGAAAAAGTAGGGAAAGGCTAGCTTTAGCCTTTTATAAACACTGAAACTTTTAGCAAGTATGTTGCCAGGTTGCTACGTATTCAAAGATTTTTAGAAATACTTGCAAGGTTGCTAAAGCCCTGCATATTAGCAACAAGATCAAAACAGCAGAAAATAAAATAAAGACCGTTTGGAAAGTTATAAATAACGAGACTAACAGAAAGAAAATACGTAATAATACTTTTACATAAGATACAGCATGTGGTCCTAAAAGCTCTAATCAGGAAGTAGCTCAAGAATTTGTATTTTTTTTTACCGATATACCAATAAAAACTACGGAGGCTCTCCGGAGAATTCCTCACCTGAAGCCTCAATTGGCTTATTAAAGGCGAATGTGTCTGGCTGCCTGGCTGAATTTAAATTTAAACTTAAAATAAAACTGACTGAAGATTTATGGGGAATGTCTATCAAAGTTTGTACATCTATACTTGAGACCATAGCCCCGTGCTTAGCTTTAATTTTTAATTTATGTGTAGACCAAGGTGTTAAAGCACCATAAAGCCTAATTTGAATTCCCGCCCTTTCCAATCACACCATTTCCTGCGCACACAGCGCCACCTATCGTTTTTTCACTCATACCACAGTTCCCCGCCATACCTCACCACTGAACATATCGACTCCGTAAAACTATCGTGAAATACTGCAACCAAGTGCTACCAAGACAGTAATTGTGTGTGCCATCAACCTATTATCACAAACCTTCAAGACACAAGAATTGGGGCGCCCCACATCACATCATAAAATCATCAGGTATTCGGAGCCAGCCGGCCCTCTTCAGCGAGCTTCGGTGAGTCCCATCTACCTTTCCCTATAGATACAGTCCGCTTGCCCATCAAATAGAATCGTTCCATAACATTTTTTATGGTCCTTGTTAGCCGGATTGCTGAAATAGTATCAGTAATCCTATTTTTTCTCTTGTGGGGTCCGCCATATTTGTTCGCAAAAACCAAATTGCAACACAACAATCATCTCAATTTATCGTAATCATAACATATTTTTATCATCTAACCTCTCTTTTGAACATAACTTTTGTTTTATTTACGGGTGTCAATTGTTCTTCAACTTAACAAGTGAATTTTATCATATTTCGAAGTGAATCATAATCATCATTCATAATCGCGGGAACTCATTCGATCAAAGTAGGTATCAAACAAACTTGTACTAAAACATAACTCAAATATCACATTGTGCCAGTGTTTTGTGTTGTTAAATCATATAAAATCATATTGTGGTAGGCTGGTAGGTAGTCATCATAGCAACGTAGTACATAACTACCTACCAAACGCTCACTTGTTCGCAGTTGGGAGTCAGTTGTTTCGTCATCAGTGTTTCTCATTCGTGTTATCACATACATTTTGTGGACGGAGTTCGACAACAAACATAGTCGGACACCGTCATTTTCATTTCAATCGTGTGTTTTAGGTGTAACATACAGCGCCTAAAATTATCATTTTTGTGTTGGAATCCTTGGTGCAACATATAACACTAGGATTTCATTGTGTATCAGTTTTATTCAAAACCGCTTTGTTGTTGACTTTGTTTGCCAATCGATACAACTTTAGTAAACAATTAGTGCTTTCTTAAATCAAAGTCTGTAACTAATTATCAAAATGAGTGAAGCATTGATCGCACATTATGAATCTAAGCGCAACATGGCGCTTAAGCGCCTTCATGATGCTGTAATTTGCGCACGAAATTGCAAAACAGACCCAAATCAAATAAATAGGTTAGAAACTTGGTGTTCGCGCGTAGATCAAATACTCGAAACATTTAACGAAGCCCAAGTTCAATTAATGTGTGAGCACAAAAAGGCAGGTATGGACGAAAAGGAAGTGCAACAAGCTCAGTTTAAGTTCCAAGAACAGGCCGATGATATGTTCTTTGAAACATTAGAGGCCAAGCGTAAATACTTGTCAGCAAAGTTGGAGACTTCTTCGTCGTCCAGTGAGTCAAAAAATAAAACAGCTAAGTTACCACCTATGAAGCTGCCATTATTCACGGGGCAATTCAAAGATTTTCCAGGGTTCATTGACCTTTTCAACACATTAGTGCATAACAGAAAGGACTTATCAAATGTAGAAAAGTTTCAATATTTGATCACATCCTTACATGGGGATCCAATCAATATCATTCGTGCGTTTCCTGTATGTGAGGGTAACTACCTCAGCGCATATAAAGCACTAGTGAATCGTTATAACAACAAAAGGTATTTGGCCTTCATGTGCTGGGAACAGATCAACAATTTGAAGACAATGCCCTCCGGTTCTGCTCAAAGCTTGCGTACAATGCTAGACCTTTACAGTGAGAACTTATCAATGCTCCAATCTTTAGGGTTACCAACAACACAGTGGGATTTTGTGTTATTCCACTCATTGCTTACAAAGTTAGATAAGGCATCTCGGGAAGCTTTTGAGCTGGCCAATACCAGTAGTGATTTTCCAAGCTTCAAGGAATTATCCACATTCTTGGTAGATAGGTGTAATGCCCTTGAACGCTCAACATTAAATGTGAACAATCAATCATCATCATCAGCTGTGCAACAGCAAAATAGCAAGCGTGTGGTTTCAAACAACCAATCAAAGCCTACAATGCTTTTGGCCCAAGCGCCTTATCAATCATGTGTAGTGTGTAAAGAGGATCACCCTCTCTACTTATGTTCAAAGTTTTTGTCAGAATCTCCTTATGAGAGGTCTCAAGTTGTGAGACAAAACAAATTGTGTTTCAACTGTTTACGTTCAAACCATATCACAGCCAACTGTAATTCATTGCATACATGCAAATCATGTGGACAAAAGCACAACAGCCTTCTACACTTTACAAAAAAGACAGAGGCAAGTGGTTCAGTCAACTCTCAACATAAACAACCAGGCGTTTCTCACACAGAGAAAGGCCCAGCACCAACTTCTGATTCCAAGGAAAATGTCATAACACCCGTTACATCATTATCAAACACAACTGCAGGATCAACATCAAATACTCATTTTGTAATGCTTGCCACTGCTGAGGTGGAGGTCAAGGACGGTCGAGGCTCCTTTCAGAAGGTCCGTATCTTATTGGACCCCGGTAGTCAAAGTCACATCATCACCAAGGTATGTGTCCGTCGCTTAGGGTTGGCACAGTATAAAACTCAAACTCCTATGTCAGGTATAGGGGACGTTCCCGCATTTTCCACGGGCAAGGTCTTTTTAGAAATCCGACCAGTTGGAAAACCAGAGCCCTCTTTTACAACAGAAGCGGTGACTTTGGATAAAATTTGTGGTGACATGCCCACCCATCCAGTGGACATTAACAATTTTCAACATTTATCAAATATAAAATTGGCTGATGAGAAATATCATTCTTCTGGTCCTGTGGATATCCTCATTGGTGGAGAGATATTCCCACAAATTCTTTTACCAGGGAAAATTGATGGTGGTCCACATGCAGCAACTGCCATCAACACCATATTTGGATTTATTCTCATGGGAAAAACTTTATCAAAGTCATCATCATCCATTCCTCTATCAATCAATCATGTATCAATGGACGTCAATCTGGATATTGCCGTTCAGAGGTTATGGGAGTTGGACAGCATACCGTGTGAAGACAACAAACAATCTCACTCGGTGGATGACACACATTGTGAGGAAATATTCCTATCAACACACAAGCGTGACAATGAGGGACGATACATTGTCCAGTTACCATTCCGTGATCAATCATCAGTGGCCTTTGAGGGTGCTTACGCAATTGCTCATCGGCGCTTTGTGCAGCTGGAAAGACGTCTCATGAAAAAGCCAGCTTTTCATGAACAATACAATCAACATGTTATGGAGTATCTATCAAGTGGTCAGATGGAGAAGGTCCCTGCAGTTGAGTGTCAATCTCCTACAGCATTTTACTTGGCGCATCATGCCGTATCAAAATCAGATCGTAGCCTTCGTGTGGTCTACGATGCATCAATGAAGGATAAAAGAGGTGTATCCTTAAATGACACTCTTCTTACAGGCGCCAAACTTCAGACTGACATCACCGACATTCTTTTGCGTTTCAGGCTTCATGCCATTGTGTTTTGTACGGATATCCGGCAAATGTACCGGCAGATCCGAATAGCACCAGAACATCGGGATTTTCAGAGAATCCTGTTTAGGTGTTCCCCTAGTGAGCCAATACAGGAATACCGTCTCAATCGTGTGACCTTCGGTGTATCATCAGCACCATTTTTAGCTATTCGTGTGTTGCATCAGTTGGCCCACGACGAAGGCAGCTCGTTTCCAGCTGCAGCTCAGGTGTTGTTAGAGGACGTCTATGTCGACGATGCCGTTACAGGGTGTCAGAGCCTCGAAGAGGCGGTCGCTCTTCAGCAGCAGCTGATTAACATCATGGCAGCTGGAGGCTTTGAACTGAGAAAGTGGTCCAGCAACCATGCGGCTATATTACAAAACTTGCCAGAAGAACATAAAGCAGTGCCTTCACCAGACTATTCCAACACAAAAATGAATAGACTAACACGTTGGCATCTATTACAGAAAATGCACCAGGATTTCTGGACTAGATGGCATAGTGAATACCTCACAAATTTGTCACAGCGATTGAAATGGACTGTGAATTCACCTCCAGCAAAGATCAACCAGCTCGTTATTATCAGAGACGAGACTACTCACCCACTGCGATGGCGTTTAGGTAGAATCGTCGAATTACATCCAGGACGAGATGGCGTTTCTCGTTCTGCTACGGTCAGAATTGCACAAGGTATGCTCAAAAGGCCCCTTGTGAAGTTGTGCCCATTACCAGATATGACTGACTAGTCATGTCTTATTTTTTCATACATTCATATTGTGATCAAAACATTTCAACTGCCTATTCTGTTTATATATTCATCAGCATTATCATATTTATCTTATCATAATATCAAAGCAATGGTTGTTGTGAACAAATATTCACTTTAGACTTCTCAGTCTCATCAATTCGCCAGCGGGGGGGGAAGATAATGTTAAAGCACCATAAAGCCTAATTTGAAATCCCGCCCTTTCCAATCACACCATTTCCTGCGCACACAGCTCCACCTATCGTTTTTTCACTCATACCACAGTTCCCCGCCATACCTCACCACTGAACATATCGACTCCGTAAAACTATCGTGAAATACTGCAACCAAGTGCTACCAAGACAGTAATTGTGTGTGCCATCAACCTATTATCACAAACCTTCAAGACACAAGAATTGGGGCGCCCCACATCACATCATAAAATCATCAGGTATTCGGAGCCAGCCGGCCCTCTTCAGCGAGCTTCGGTGAGTCCCATCTACCTTTCCCTATAGATACAGTCCGCTTGCCCATCAAATAGAATCGTTCCATAACACAAGGAGTTTTCCCTGATTTAATTAAATACAGTAAAGTCATACCTCTTTTCAAAGCCGGGGACAGTAAAGATGCCAATAATTATAGACCTGTATCCGTGTTACCAGTTTTTAGCAAGGTTTTTGAAAAAGTAATGCTTAATCAAATGCTGTATCATTTTAACACCAACAGAATCTTCCATGATCAACAATATGGTTTCACCATGGGACGTTGTACAACTGACGCCGGTGTAACCCTATTAAAGCACATATTTGCTGCGTGGGAAGAGTCCCAAGACGCAATAGGAATTTTCAGTGGCCTCTCCAAAGCTTTTGATTGCGTAAATCACAACACTGGAGCTGAAACTGGAGCATTACGGACTGGGTAAACTTGCACTTAGCCTGCTAAAATCTTATTTGAGCGATAGAAAACAGCATGTTCAAATAAATGGAGTTAATTCACAGGGTTTGAATGTAAAAATAGGCGTTTCGCAAGGCTCAATATTGGGTCCTTTCCTTTTTCTATTTAAATGATCTATGATCTTTGTCTATATAAATAATCTATTATATATCCCTATTTGTTGAAACACCAATCTCAAAATATGGTGTTGTTTGCTGATGACACTCTTCTCTTTTTTAAGATAAATAGACGGGCCAAAAATGTAGATGACGTGAATGATGCCCTACTTCAGGTCCAAAATTGGTTCACAGCAAACAATTTGGTATTAAATGAAAAAAAAACTAAATGCATAAGATTTTCATTACCGAATGTTAAAAGTAGTGATTGTGAGATAATATTGAATAAAGAGAAACTCGAATTCGTAGATAAAACGGTTTTCCTGGGGCTTACGCTTGATTCAAGGCTACAATGGGGTTCTCATTTCACATCTTTTGCGGGGCGCTTAAGTTCAGCAGCATGTGCCATTAGAAAAATCCGACAATTCACTGATGTGGATACCGCTAGACTGGTCTATTTTAGTAACTTCTACAACATAATGTCTTACGGTATTTTGCTATGGGGACGGGCTGCTGATATTGAGTCTATATTTATTCTGCAGATTGTATATCAGAGCCATATACAATCTTCGTAGGCGCGATTCTCTAAGGGAACTACGCCAATACATCTACGAAAACATAATGTACGTCAGAAAAAATCTGCATCTTTTCGGTAAAAGAGGCGACAGACACAATTACAGTACTAGAAATAGGGAGTTTGTCCCTATTTCTAGTTCAGCCAGACTTTAGACTCGCTAAAGTAGACTCATCTTTCATGGTTTCTTTGAGATGCTACACTCGAGAGCAATGAATCCGGGTCACTTAAAGAATCCTAAAAATCTCGGAAACTAAAAATGCTAGGTTAATGCAATAAATTGTATTTAATAGACAATGTAATACTCCTTAAATGAAGGTATTAAAACTTCTTAGTTATTGTAAAGTTATATCATAAAAAATCAAATTTGAAAAAGGGCCACTTTCGAAGATGGAACTACGAAATTACAGCATTTGGTTTTGCTTTTGTTTGTAATCTGTCATATATGTGGGTACATAAACCATGTTGATAGTGCTCTATATTCATTATTCAAGCTGAAATTATGTCGCTTACGCCTGAAGAATGCACCAGAATACTTACAATGCTGGAAACCGGCCGGAGTCAGCGCGATACAGCCAGGACTGTCGGTGTGTCGCTGTCAACAGTACAAAGAGTTCTCCGACGTTACGAAGAAACTGGTTCTAACCTACGCAGACCAGGAACGGGCAGAACCAGGTGTACCACAGCACGAGAAGACCGATACTTGGTGAACACCATGCTTCGAAATCGCTTTCTCACAGGAACTGAACTCACAAATCAGTTTCGACGCCTCGGAGGAAGTAACCCAAGTGCATGGACAGTAAGACGTCGGCTTGCTGAATCTAACTTAAAACCCCTTAGACCTGCAAACGGCCCTAAACTGGAGCGTGGGCATCGTATTTCAAGACTAAGATATGCCCAGAGCCACGTAAATTGGAGTATTGAAGATTGGTCAAAAGTTATGTTCTCCGACGAATCAAAATGTATGCTCTACAAGCATGATGGAAGACACAGAGTGTATCGAAGACCAGGGGAAAGATTCAAGCAAGCATGCATCGAAGAAAAAGTAGCCTACGGTGGTGGGTCTGTACTTGTGTGGGCCGGAATTTCTTCTGAAAGTCGCACAGAGCTGGTGATCATAGAAAACGGCTCTTTAACTAGCGTAAGATATGGGGAAGAAATCCTCAATGATCACGTTGGTCCATTTATGGTCAATTTAGGTGAGGATGCTATATTTATGCATGACAATGCCCGACCTCATACAGGTAGGATTGTGAATGACTACCTTCAAGAGATGAACATTACTCGTATGAAGTGGCCAGCGCGCAGCCCGGATATCAACCCGATCGAGCATGCTTGGGACGAGCTAGGCAGATGCGTAAAACAACGAAATCCTCCCCCAATCACGCTTCGTGAGCTCAAAATTGCTCTCACAGAGGAATGGGAGAATATTCCCCAAAATCGTATAAGGAACTTGGTGTACAGCATGCCAAACCGCGTAAACGCAGTAATGGAAGCACGAGGAGGCAATACGAAGTATTAAAATTCAAGAAAATCGTAATAAAGTTAAAAAATTTCATGTTTCCTATTTTTGTTTTAAGGAGAGATCAGCAGTTTTTTTCTTTATGTAATTTTGTGTTAATAAAATGTATGGTGACTCATATTTTTTTTACTTTCATTTAAGGAGTATTACATAGTCTATTAAATACAATTTATTGCATTAACCTATCATTTTTAGTTTCCGAGATTTTTAACATTCTTTAAGTGACCCGGATTCATTGCTCTCGAGTGTATAATAAAATTCCACAAAGTATTCTTGAACTGAATGAGACGAAATTTAAAACATGCATTAAACGTACACTATGTAAGCGAGCATATTACAAGTTGAGCGATTATATCGCTGATAAAAATGCTTGGCTCAATGCTGGTCCTGCTCCACAAGGACAGGGGCGCAAAAATTGATAGCATTCAATGGTATTATTGGAGCTGCTGAAGATTGTACAACTATCTTTGCATTGTATAGTTTCAATGTTAGTATTATATAATCGCATAGCCCATATTGTGTGAGTACTGAATACTATGTACTAGCTATCAGAAAGCTATCATTCACTGGAAACCTACGTTAGTTTTGGACTTGAATGTGCCCTGGCGGTTGAGAGTATGTCATGCTCACTCAAATGTCTCGCTGATGATGGCGCGTGTGTCGGACTATTTAGCTCCCTTTTTTTTTTAAGGTTGGGAAATCATCAAATGACCCCCCCCCCCCACTCTGGGCGGAGCGGGAGGGAGTGTCAGACTCTTACTGACTAAAAACCATCCATGTTCCTTCCTCGCCTTTTACGTTCCGGGGCCGCGGTATCTCTTTCGAACAGGCCCGCAACACTATTTATAATAATAATAATAATAATAAAAGCCTTTATTCACTGACCAAAATACAGTACATATTAAGCTAATGTAAATGTAACATCTATCTAATAAAAAATAAAAAATAATAAAAACCTCAAGTTGATAAAGAAGTAAAATAATAAAAGAAATGATTTAATTCTATTAACTTAGTTCTACGCTAATCTTCAGCAACCAGTTTGTTGGTCAGGTTGTCCTTCGACATAGGCCTCCCCTAGTTTCTTCCACTCATCTCTGTCACGAGCTAATCTTCTCCATCCTGTTGGTAAGTCGTCTTCCCATCTCTTAATTTGGCGTCCTTTTCGTCTCTTTCCATCTCTAGGATACCATTCCATTACGTCTCTCGTCCATTTATCTCTGTCCGTTCTCATGATGTGACCTGTCCAGCTCCATTTGAGTTTTTTTACTTTTAGTAGGACATCGCTTACTTTTGTTCTTTTTCTGATCTTTGACGTCGTCCACCTATCACGTTGCCTTATATTTAGCATGCTTCGCTCCATATTGCGTTGGCAAACTATAAGTTTTTGGCTGGTTTTGCTCGTAGCTGGCCACGTTTGACACCCATACGTGAGGCATGGGAGGATGCACGTGTTATAAAGTTTGCTTTTCACTGACATTGGTATTGTTTCGTTTTTAACAATTTCTTTTAGCGACCAGTACCGTTTCCACGTGTTGCTTATTCTTCTATCGATTTCTTTAGAATGCTGATCTTTGATTGATATTACCTGTCCCAAATATATGTACTCATCTACATATTCGATAGCCTCCTGCCCTGCACCTATCTCTATTTTCTCCTTAATTGAATTCGTCATCAATTTAGTCTTCGCTGGATTCATAGATAAACCTGCTTTTTTGCTTTCTTGGTCTAATTGCTGCAACATGATCTGTAGTATGTCCGGTCTCTCTGCGAATATCACTATATCATCAGCAAATCTTAGGTGATTCAGGTTTGTTCCATTTATATTTATTCCACAATCTTTCCAGTCTATATTTCTAAAGATGTTTTCTAAAACTGCCGTGAAAAGCTTCGGGGAAAGAGGATCACCTTGCCTGACGCCTCTTTGGATCCTAAATTCTTCTCCTTGCAGTTCAAGTTGAATCTTCGCCGTCGAGTTTTTGTATATTTCTTTTATGATATTAATGTATTTGCCTTCTACACCCTGGTTATTTAGCGTTTCCCAAATATAGCTATGACTCAGAGAATCGAAAGCCTTATTATAATCGACGAATGCCATGTAATAGTGCTGGCCATATTCATTAAGTTTTTCGATTACCTGTTTCACCACGTGTATATGATCGATAGTAGAATAGTCTGCACGAAACCCCGCTTGTTCTCTTGGTTGGTTTTCTTCCAAGTGTTTTGTTATTCGGCCAAGTATTATTTTGGAAAACACTTTATATAAATTGGACATTAGACATATAGGTCTGTAGTTATTTATTTCGTTTTTATCTCCTTTTTTATGTAACAAGACAATAGTGGACGTCGTCCATTGAGTTGGTATTTGTTCAGTGGCCAGTATTTCGTTAAATAGGTGTGTCACAGGTTTGGATATAACGGTCAAAGTGTCTTTCAGTAGCTCATTCGAAATTGTATCGTCTCCAGATGCTTTGCCCGTTTTTTGTGTGTTTATAGCTCTTATGACTTCAGTTTCAATTATGAAAGGTATTTCCTCTTCATAAGTATATTTGTCAGTTTCTGTGGGTATTGTTTTATCTGTCTCTGTGTATAGGCTCTTATAAAATTCTGTCGCTATTTTTGCTATTGATAGTCTTTTGATTTTTGTTTTTTTCTTCTGATTTTTGGTTTTCATGTTAGGTATCCATTGTGTGTACTCTTTCAGTTGCTTAAGGCCTTTTTTAATTCCACCTGTTTTCTCTATTTGTTCTCTTAATACTTTCAGTCTCTCTGCTTTCCTATGTTTTCTTATCGATGCTTGGATTTTTTTGCTAATACTCGCAATGCTTTGACGGTTTTCTTTTCGTTTCTCTAATACAACACTATTTAGCTCCCTTCAAAATTATTGAGCTGAATGGTGCTGATCCATGCGTCATGTTCGTGAACGGGCGCTGTCAGTTGTGACTGGTCATCTCTTAGTTGGCATGGCTTATTTGAAAGAATTATTTTGTTTTTACTATGGACTCTTTTAACGTGCACATCTTGCTACATTGTTCTCACATAATTTACCATCTCAACATGAATGATGTAACCAAGATTTTGTAACAATAATTTGATTTAAAAGAGTGTCCATGGAGTTTTTTGCCCGTTCTTCTCCATAGAGATCTACGTTAGGGAATGGGCAACTACAGTAATAGTAATATAATAGTAATATTCACTGCAAAATCAAATTACACTTATCTGTATTAAATTTGAAGTATACGTATCAACTTTTAAAGGTTTACACTTCATTGAATTTTATTCTATAGGTGTATGAAGTTAATTAATTTTAAACACAAAACCCTATGTTTTACGTATCTGGATGAAATTTAAAAAAAATGCTGAATAGGTATTTCTTTATTTTAAATAAAAAGTATTTGCTTTACCCCCCCTTTTGACCCCCTTTTTCCATTTTTTTCCATATTTTCTATAGCCTAAATGTTATTCTCAATTTATTTAAATGGATTTGTGAACTTTTAATCAAAATCCGTTCAGTAGTTTTTACGTGATGCGCGGTCAAACAAACAAACAAACAAAAATTTTAAAAATGGTTTTAATATGTTCAGTTACTTATTTTTAGTCACCCTGGTCGGTTCTTTTTGTTAAATCTTCAATGTACAGATTTTTTTATCTCAACGATTTTGATAAATGTATATGTCACCGTAAAATTGTCAAAAACGTTATATTGTAATATCTCTAGCGATATTGTAAAGTCTCGAATTATTGTCAAATGAACATAACGCATTATTTTTCGTGGTGTGGAGGGAGGGAGGGGTCCCCCTTGCCCAGTGGCACAAGTCTCATGAAAAGATAATGCACCATTCCTGAGAAATACCGATTAATATAATAATAATAATAATAATAATAATATAGCCTTTTATTCAGATCACTTAGTACAATGAATTTTGAAACTTATATAAATATTTAAATCTTAAACCTAGTATATATACGAGTAATTTTAAAATAATATTTGTTGCTTGGTTATCTTTCCTAGATCTGTTTGCCAGTCGGCAAAGGCCTCCTCCAACCTTTTCCATTCTTTTCTTTCTTGAGCCACTCTGTTCCATGTGACTCCCGCCACTTGTCTGACGTCATCGTCCCATCTTTTCTGTGGTCGGCCTCTTTTCCTTTTGCCTTCCCTTGGGTACCACCCTGTCACCCTTTTGCTCCACTTATCCTGTCCTCTTACCAGGTGACCTGCCCATCGCCATTTGAGTCAAACTCAAACTCAAACTCAAAGCATTTATTTCAACTAGACCATTACGGCACTTTTGAATGTCAAATTACAAATTAAATCAAAGCTACAGTCACAGTCACAAGGCATAATAACTTGAGAAAGTACTGTAGTTGCCCATTCCCTAGCGTAGATCTCTATGGAGAAGAACGGGCAAGAAACTCCATGGACACTCTTTTTAAATCAATATATTGTTACAAAATCTTGGTTACATCATTCATGTGTGATTATACATATATGTGAGAACGATGTAGAAAGACGTGCACATTAAGAGCGTCCAGAGAAAAGATTAAATCAACAGTGTAAAAAAAAAAGAAATTAAAATTAACCATGGCAGCTAAGAGATGACCAGTCCCAACTGACAGCGCCCGTTCACGAACATGACGCATGTATCGGCGCCATTCAACTCGACCATATTGAAGGGAGCTAAATGACCCGACACACCCGCCACCATCAGCGAGACATTTGAGTGAGCATGACAATCTCTCAGCCGCCAAGGCATATTCAAGTCAAAAAAAAAGAAAAAGATAACTAAATGTAAATGGTGGCTTTACAGTACATAGAACTCACACAAATGTGCTATGCAGTTATATAATACTACGAGATGGAATCTATACAATGCAAGGATATTTCTGATCTGGAGTCTTTTGATTTTGCTAGTTACATCGGTAGTTTTTGTTTTGTTTCTAATGACGGTTTTCTTTACTCTGTCGGACTTTTTAATTTTTAGCATGCTCCTTTCCATTGCATTCTGACAATTTGTTAGTTTCTTTAAGGTGACCTGATTTAAGGACCATGACTGACACCCGTACGTAAGGACAGGTAATATACAGGTGTTAAAAAGTTTGCTTTTTAGGTTGATATGGAGCTCTTTATCTTTCATAGCCTCTTTTAAACTCCAGTATGTCTTCCAGCCATTTGTAATTCTTCTGTTTACTTCCTTCTGTATGGAATCTTCTAGAGTTATGAGCTGCCCTAGATATACGTACTCGTCTGTATAGTTGATTTCCGTGTTGCCTAGATCTATAGTGTGCTTGTACCCGTTTGTCATTACCCTAGTTTTTTCCGGGTTCATTGCCAACCCTACTCGTTCGCTTTCCTTCGCAAGTTCTTTTATCATTCTGGTTAGGTCTTCTGCTGTTTTTGCCAATAACACTATGTCATCAGCAAATCTTAAGTGCGATAGCAGTTAACCGTCTATATTAATTCCGAGATGTTGCCAATCAAGTCTTCGGAAGATTGATTCTAGTACCGCGGAGAATAATTTCGGAGATAGAGGGTCTCCCTGTCTTACGCCTTTTTCTACTCTGAAAGGAGTACTTTTCTTTTCCAGTTGGATTCTTGCTCTGCTGCAGCTATATATGTTTCTTATTAATCGAATGTACTTTTGCTCAATTCCTTGTTCTAGTAATGCCTCCCATATTTTGTCATGTTGTAGCGAATCGAATGCTTTACTACAGTCGATAAATGCCATGTAGTATGTGAGTTGGTATTCGTTATATTTTTCCAGAATTTGTCGCACTACGTGAATGTGGTCGATCACTGAGTAGTCTTTGCGGAATCCTGCTTGTTCTATAAGTTGGTTTTCGTCTAGGGTTCTTTCGACCCGTTTTAATATAATTTTAGCAAAAATCTTATATACATTGGACATGAGACTTATAGGGCGATAATTTCCTATGTCATATTTGTCACCTTTCTTATACAGTAGGATGATGTGAGATTCGGTCCATTGCTGGGGGATGGTTTCAGTATTAATGATATCATTGAACATATCTGTAAGGACAGGTAGCAGGATCTCTTTGCTATATCTTAAAATTTCGTTGCTTATGCCGTCAGGCCCGGGTGCTTTCTCACTCTTTTGGGTTTCGATAGCCTTACTGACTTCAACTTGGAGAATACTGGGGGTGTTCGAGGTTTCCACTAGATTGATTTCTGCTTGCGTAGTGTTGTTTTGATAAAGCTTTTTGTAGTATGACGTAGCGGTTTTTAATATGTCATTTCTGTCGTGATCAAATTTTCCTCGGTTGTCTTTCATTTTTACGATCCAGTTCTTCGTGCCGGTTAATTCTTTGAGTGCCTTTTTAGTTCCACCGGTTTTCAATATGTAATTTTCTATCGTTCGCATCCTTCGTTGTTTTCTATCCTTTCTAATACTTTCGTTGATATCTTTGCTGATTTTGGCTAATTTCTGTGTTCTATTTTGAGTACTTCTTTCGTTGATAAGGTGACTTCTTTCTTCTAGGAGTTTTATAGTGGCTGTTGATAGTATTCCTTTTGCATCAATTTTGGTATCTGCTATCAGTTTAGTTTGGGTTTTGATAATATTCTCTATATAGTTGTATTTATCTTGGGTTTCTAGTTCCTTAGTGTTCTCTTTATAGTCTCTAAGTTTAGCTCTTAGGGCTGTTGTTATTTGCTGTAATTGCTGGTCGTTGAGTTTTATACGAGTATTTCTTGAGTCTTGTCTCGGTCTGGTCTCCTTTGGTTGATTTATTTTGAGCTCAGTTCTAAGTAGCCTATGGTTGGTGTTGAAGTTAAATCTTTTTATGACGGTAAAGTTTGTGAAGTAGCTGTTTCTGTTGGTCACAATAAAATCAATTTCATTTTTTGTTTTGCCATCTGGCGAGATCCAGGTCCACATGCTCTTTTGGTTTTTCTTGAACATAGTATTTAAGATTGTTAATTTGTTTTCTAGTGCGAAATTTGTAATTTTTTCCCCATTTCTGCTTCTGGTCTTGTTTCTGTATGAAAATTGTCCTAGTATTGTGTTTTCTCCTGGACGTCTTGCTCCAATTTGGCCATTAAAGTCACCCATGACTATAAGGTTTTTATGAGTATGCTCTTGGATGGCTTCATTTAAATTTTGGTAGAAATTACAAAATGAAACAAAAATTTTAAAAATGGTTTTAATATGTTCAGTTACTTATTTTTAGTCACCCTGGTCGGTTCTTTTTGTTAAATCTTCAATGTACAGATTTTTTTATCTCAACGATTTTGATAAATGTATATGTCACCGTAAAATTGTCAAAAACGTTATATTGTAATATCTCTAGCGATATTGTAAAGTCTCGAATTATTGTCAAATGAACATAACGCATTATTTTTCGTGGTGTGGAGGGAGGGAGGGGTCCCCCTTGCCCAGTGGCACAAGTCTCATGAAAAGATAATGCACCATTCCTGAGAAATACCGATTAATATACCATAACCTTAAAACACTTTATATTCCCCCTAAAAAGCGTAGTCGACTATTTCCGAGTGCAGGGTTTAAAGCAACGACCATACAGCCTATAGACACCTAATACACGATCTAATGCTCGACAACTATTCTGTCAACTCGCTGAGGTACGAAGTACGCGAGGGGGACGGGGTACTGCGTTCTGATTGGCTAATTCAAGGTCATTGCATTTCACTAGGGATGGGACAGTTTTAAATCAAACAAGAAATTATCGATATTTTTAACTGTAGGTATAATAAAATATGTTTTTACATACTTAAATTGCATTAAATTACCGTCTTTATTCTAATTACGATTGAATCATGTAGGTAAAATATATGAACTTATATGAACTTAGTAGGCGGCGACGGTTTTTCATAGGAATAAAACAATCTTCGGTAAAATGACGTGAACATAATATTACACTATTCAGAACCAGGATACAGTTCTCTCGCTTGATTGTAATTATCCATTTATTTTTTTAATCAGGATCGTGTGGGTATCTTTAAAATCAATATATAAAAGTTTCACAATTTATCAGATGTAGCTATTTGTTGTAATTTATAATTATTTTAAAAAAAATGCATAAATAAAAAGTTGTAGGTTATTCTTTTGCTTTATCGACAACAGAGGTGGTCGTACAATTTGGAACATCACTAATTATGTTCACGTAACATCGAGGAGAAGAGATAGCGAAAAAAGTACTTTCAAAAGAAAGAGACGCAATCATAAAAGGCATCAAGTATGACCAGTATAAGATGAACTCCGATAAATATTGTCAGAAAATTAATCTTATTTAGATTATGGAACTTTTAAATTACCGATGAAATGTGATACCGTCTTTCAGGAAACTGGAAGTCCGACTTTCTTTATCACATCAACGTATTGTTCACGGGGCCATATTATGTCTATTTTCTCGATTTTTTAAATGAGTAATGCGGAAGTGTTCACGGCTCACAGGAGTGGTCGATACTACTTCGAACTCGGTGAGTGACGACGGTTATAAGATTTATACCCCTTATGTGTTGACAGACATCGGTCGCCCGTTATTAGGAGTCTATAGGCTGTATGGTCGTTGGTTTAAAGGAACCTAACTAACCTAACGGGGGGGTGCCCCAAGTCCCGATTATGGGGGCACAGATACTTCCGTATGTTTAGTTGACAATAATTCGTGACTTTACAATATCAACACTTCAAAAACACGTTATATTGTAATATAACGTGTTTGACAATTTTACGGTGACATATAGATTATCTCTGATATTATTCTTGTTCCAGGCTATCCTTTATTTGGGCAACTACTAAACAAAACTGGCCGGCCCATTCTGTATGGATGCAGCTGGCCCATGTTCCAAGAAGTTGGTGGCATCCAAGTAGGTAGATTGGATAGAAAAAACACTCCTACTCAGAATAATAATAATTACAAATAGTATTGTAATTTCTACTCTTATGGAAGGTCCAAATATCCGCATCGTAAGCAGAACGCATCGCATCAAACGGATCGTAGTATTATTGAACAGATTCGAGCGATCCGTACCTACGGTGTGCGGATCAATGGACGCACTTGTGTGACTATTTATACAAAGAATAACTACGATCCGTTTGGTACAATGCGTCCGGTGCGTTCGATGCGGACATGGGGACGCTCAACTTTAGAGGCAAGTCCAGGCAAAGGAGAGTAATTATTTTCCTGCTTATTTACACCAATTTATTTGAAGAACAGCAAGTTATTTCCTTCCGCACTTATCAATCCGTTCGACGTCCTTTAAAACCATAATTATTTTACCCACAGTCCATTCATCGTTTCTTTAGTCTTCCCTTACCTACTTGAGGCAAATGTGATTAAAATACTAAATTCATCAACTTTGAACAGGCTAACTACAGTGCGGTGGCAAAGAGCTGCAACATCTGGCGCAACTGGGTGGATATTAGAAACTCCTGGGATTCAGTTCTGGGCGTGATGAACTGGGTCGGCGATCACCAGGACCGACTGGCTCCGTTCGCTGGCCCTGGACATTGGAACGATCCTGACATGGTAAGGTTCTCGAAATCGAACGCTGTGTGTGTAGGTACCTTTTTAGGGTAGCCCGATATGAAACACCGACCCATTTTTGTTTTTCGTGATCAATGTGGGGTTTTGTCATTCATAATTTCAGCCGAAAGACGTCCACGGCTGGACATAGGCCTCCCCAAAGAAGGGGGTTTTTGCCATAATTGTCACGCTTGGCAGGCGATGCTCTTACTGACTATTTTCGTTCGACACCATTAGTAGTACCTAGCAGTTCTACTCTGCAACTCAATATCAAAGAGAGCAAAGTAGGTTTTGTTCCTTTTTTATTTTAGAGTTGCCAGCTTTCAAAGTGTATGAGTACCTAAATTAACCATACATCTTTATGTTTTCCATTCCATATTCTTCAATCTTCCAACAAATCTTCATTTCAGCTGGTAGTAGGTAACTCCGGGCTGACAGTAGACCAGGCAAAAGTGCAGATGGCGGTGTGGGCGGTCCTGGCAGCGCCTCTCATGATGAGCGTGGACCTAGCGGAGATACAGCCGGAGTTCAAGCAGATTCTACTGAACAGGGACATCATCGCAGTGAGCCAAGACAAGTTGGGCAAGCAAGGCTTGAGGGTTTTTAAGAAAGGGAGGTTTGTTTTGGTGAGACTCTTTCGTTTTTTTCACTCTGGTATTGCCGGATTGAACTACGATCGTGAGAGAATGTGTGCACACACTTGTGAGTTGTGCACTATAATACCTACTGCGTTGATGGCTCTTATCCGCTGAGATCGGCCGTCATGTCGAAAATTCGGTCCGCAAGATTATTGTTTTGTATCACTTGCTAAATAAGTGCACCAAAGTATAAATGCGATAGAATATTTTGGCCTGCCCATTGCCATTGCTCAATGACCATCGGTTAATGAGCCATCAAAGTTAGAATCTATAAATTACAAGGCTTCACGCCCAATAAGGTAGATGACAACAAAAATGAATCCGTCAGTTCGATTAAGTATCAACAAATATTTGACCCGTATTTTTTCATTTGTTAAGTAAGATACGACGCTTTTAAAAATTCCCAATAAGTCAGGCCTTGATATAATTCTTACCGATTTCTGACGTCACGAGCCCCCACTCCCGAGTTTAGATGCGTTTTATCTTTGTCAATATTAAGTAATTAATATATTTACAAAAACAAAAAAATACGTGTCCATTATTTTCCAATACGGACGTCGTGTTTTTCTAACTGACGGACTAAATAGATTTGCCTTTTTTTGATACTGTCTTAATGCTTATTCATATTCTGTTAAATGAATGTTAACAGAGGCACCGTAATCAGGAGATTTGGCACCGGGAGCTGTCGGGCGGTGCGCGAGCGCTCGCGTTTGTGAACAAGAACAATCACTCTGTGAGAGTTACCTACACACACAGGAATATGAAGCTGCCTCTACTTGACTATATCGTACAGGTATTCTTGAACTGGACTTCCAAACATCGCCATTGGTTAAAAATCTTTGTATGTAGGTAATCTTATTGGGATCTAGCTATGGACAAGCCATCTACAATGAGCTTTGACCGACTTTTGTATCTGATTTTATCATACATAATAGCATCTGCCTAGATGGCAGATGGGTATGTATTATAAAATCAGATACATAGGAAAGGTCGGTCAAAGCTCATGGGGGAACAGGGATCCAGGGCTGAATAGAAACAAAACTTTGGAATTGATTTTAAAGTTGAATTCACATGATATGGTACCAACAAGTACGCGATTGTGTTAACTAAATTATACTTAATTATAAAGGTACCTTGTTGGCCATTTACAATATAAGTTCAGCGATAAAATCCCTTCCAAAGTTTTGTTTCTATTTACCCCTGGATCCCTATTCCCCCCATTTTACCGGTACTTAAGGCTGATGGTCCAGAGTAGCCCGCAAAGTTCAAATATTCTTACAGTTTTTACTATTTGCAGGCCAGTGCTAAATATTGTTCGCGACTGTAAGGTCGAGGAATTACGTTTTCAAGGTCAAAATTGTCCCTCGACCTTTATAAACTTGGAGGGTTGTTTTGATGATTATAATTCTGTAAAGCTCCATACGTCTTACAGTCGTGAACAACATTTTAATCAACATACAACCTAGCACTGGCCTGTACGTTGCAATAAGCTAAAAAAATTGGATCTACCATGAAGTTTCCACCTTGTTTCAGGATCTTTTCAACGTGGGGAAAGGGACACTCTCCTTTAAACGGAATGAAACGTTAACTATAAATATCAACGGGCCAGGTCAGTGTTAATCTACCTTGCATACTATAATCTACCATCAGTATAGTTTTACTTTACCTACTCGAGAATACAAAAAAAATGTACCTGTCTTTTTTTCTTTTTCAGGCGTGGAGTTTTACAAGTTTACTCCAGAGAAATGATGCAGAACATATCTTTACATAACTCTATCCTAAAATGTTGTGACCCTTTTGTTTTTATAATCAATATTGGATGATCTTACCGTTGTCACTAGCGAATTTCGAAGTTGAGCACATTGCGTCTCGAATTGCTATACTTGTTCCCCGGATGCAAGTGATAAGTTGTTGGATTGTTTTTACACGATCTTAAAATTATTACACACTGATATTTGTAGCCTACAGCAATTTTGATAATCTGGTGATTTTTATGAGAAGATTAACGTACCTACATTCGTGACATTATTATTCTGACTGAGTGCTAGTTGAGCTAATCCCCAACTATCCCCTTACTAACCGGGTACAACTCGCACACTTTGTCCTATAAACACACAAAATGAGGATGTGGTTGTCTATGTGAGAAATTGCTTTGACACCACAGTCGTAACACCTATTTTTAATGAGGCAAACGTTCTTTTATATTCTCAAATAAAGCTGCCTTTATCACAATTTATCGTTCTCTCCATGCCGAGATTTGACTCATTTCCTTGACAACTGCAGCAGTTGGCTTAGTGCCTTAACCCAATTTAAAACCGTAGCCATTATTGGTGCGAGACTCTCGAACTGCCTTGATCGTGTGATACTCCGAACTTAAAGCACTGTTACAACACTAATTATTAATTCTGTCATCACTGATCACTCCCTTAGTATTATCTTCTACAACCTCAATGTAAAAACTAAAACTCCAACGCCAGATTTAAAATTGATTTGCCTCGGATTGTAGACCCAAATTAACAGCACAGATTTTTCCTAAATCGTACAGTGATTCAACCCAAATGTAGCTGCGGAATCTCTTGTTTCCATTACGTCTTTGGCTATCAAATCCCACATACATGTGTCACGAATTCCCAGTAGAAAGCGTATCATTACGCTATGGATTACTGCTGGCCTGCTCAGGTGCATAAGTCGCAGGGATAAGCTGCATCTTTTTCAAAAAACACCCAGAGGATGAGACATACAAACTGATTTTCTGTCGCTATCGTACCTTCTGCAATATCATCTGCCTAACTTTTTCCAAACTATGTTGGGGTCGGCTTTCAGTGTAACCGGATACAACTGAATACCTTCTGCAATCTCCTTAAAAAGTCAAGCGTGAATATGAACGTGCTGAATTAAACAGCCAAAGCAGAGACTCGGCCTCAGAACTGCTAAACTGTAATGCCGTACCGTTGAATTACTCAGCAAATATTGGTGGACTCTTAGCGGCCAAAATTGTGCGCGATGTCCTCTATAAATATCTCTTGGATAGTCGTCTCAACTTTGAGATCCCGGATACTTCCATACAATCCGCACCACAATCAATGGCCCTTCTCAGCGTGAATAGCGTGCTGAGCTCGAAAATATCATCCTAAGGGCCAGTTTCACCGGTTGCGGATAAAGTGTCGGTTAGCCTATTAGGAACTTAATAGCAATTGTTATCTGATAGTTAATACTATCTACCACTTAAGGGCTGGTTATAACGAATACTTTATCTACCAGATATCGCTATCCAACACCTGTGAAACCAAAAGTGTAAGTTTATCTGGCAGATAAGTTCCTATAGGCTAACCGACACTTTATCCGCAACCGGTGAAACTGGCCCTTAGCCTTTTAAATACAATAATTGCGCTGTTGCTTTTGACGGAATACCCCCTCAATCGTGAAGGCGACTTGGCGCATTCTTATTCCGATCCTTGTTTTCATTTTCAATTTGTGCTTTTCATCTTCCATCCATGAAATCAAAAAAATACGAGCACTCTCTCACATATCACCCCAAAAAATCCTCACATACCCCGCACCCCTCCTTAACATTCACCCACACACGCATTCATCCCAATTCATAATTATTGTCCTGTACTGGTTATATATATTTTTTTAATAAGTATTATTTTTTATTCTTAGTCAAGTAAGCCTAAATTAAATATAAGCACTTTTTGTATGGAGCATCATTCCATAATAATCTGGAGAAGGGCGTTGGTAGCTGCGCAACAGTTTATACTTTTGGAGCATTCATCGTTTTACCTGTTTACCTTGTCTTGTATTATTGTTCAGAAATAAACTTTTTATATTATATTATTTTTGTTTACCTACCCGGATAAAGAGATTCAACAAAAACAAATAGTTTTTAACACTTTATTATTTTCCAGTTAAAATCACTGCAATAGCATAAAGCTACTTAGTACAGTATGGTAGCAAGAAGCTCGGGGTAAAGAGCATACTATGTTGTGACTATAATTTAATATCAAAATACGAAAGAAATCATGAGCCCTAATCTCAATTCGTAGCCTAGCCTCGTATGGCCATGCTTCACAGCAGAGAGGTTGAATAAGTAGTTTACAAGGGCCAAGGCTAATCTGATAAAGCAAAAAGATCGGAAAACTCCAAAAAAAACTAAGTCTTCACTCTATGGCGTCTACATACCGCCCAGGCCATCCTCCAACCCGTAGAGTATATAAGTCTTTGCTCCAAAACAGGCACGTATTCAGGGAGGGGGATAGTTGGTATATATCCCCCCCCCCCCGAAATCTGACTAAAAGTGAATGGGATTATAACCACTGTGAAGTACGTAAATTATAGTACTGTGATTACAGCGTTTTTTTACAAATTTACAAAGTAAATGCATAGAAAAACTAACCAGAAAAAAAGCAAAAATAAGCAATAATTTTCGAGCTCGCTTCGCTCGCTCTTACTCCTATTTTCCTTTCGAGTGTGATAAACGGGAAAATTAATAGTAAGTTTAGTTGTTTTTTTTTTTAATTTTATTTTATTTAAATGTATAAGGCTGTTAAGTTTTCGAATAGATATGAATCCTGAATTCTAAATGCTATTATTAATGTAAGTTCGTAACCCTATTTATAAGACCTCATTTTACCATGTTTTTACACAAATGAAGTTATTCTATTCTATTCTACAACTACTTCTGATTAACATGATTTTCATTTATAAAATCGAAAACTTGTAAAAATTGTGTAATATGATACTTTCACTTTAAACGTTAAAAATTAGTTTCACGTATAACGTTTTTCTGCTTAACTGTACAAAAAATCAGACAGAATGTATGGTGCATCCGCTTTTTCATGACCTTTTCGATTTGGTAGGCTTATTAGAGTATTCTTGTTTTTGATATAACTTTCGTTACAGACGTAATTGAAAGCTGAAATTTACAGGAATTAATGTTCATGAAACATTTTAATTTGCGTATGCCACGTTTCTTAGTGTTTTAAGAATCGCTAAAGTACGACCAGTCTAAAATTAATTAAATTTGTTATAATTTCATATCCTGTAAAGTTACAAAATCAAATTTTCCTGACGTTATAAGCGTCCTCCATGGGTATCTTTTACAGCTGTTTATTTGGTTCTAAGTGTTTTGGTTTACTTGCAAATCCGTTTTTATCTGATTTCTGAAACCATTTAATTCCATTGGTTTACGACGACCAAATCAACAACGAATGTTTAAACTAATTTAAGCCAATAAAGGTCTCTTGTTGCTATTTTTTTCAATCTTCTGCGTTGAGCCGTTTTCGAGATCTGGGGTATCCCAAACTGTTACCGTAACAAAATCTTAAATAATTCGAGAACCATTATCACACACAAATTTTGCTATTTACTAACGTTTACTACGCAACAAAACCTATCTATTCATGTATTTGGTTCCAGGCTAAACGATTATTTGAAAATCGATTTTGCCAGGGTAACGTTTCAAACGTTACTCCAGCATAATGTGTTTTTCTCAAATAACTTTAAAACTATGCTTAAAAAAAACATTCTTTACGGGTGCGTAGTTAATAGGTTACATCACTATTTTCGTAACCGAAAGTTAGAAAAAAACTATTTCCCGCTGATTGACAAATTATCATTATGTGTAAGCAAATTTTGCTATTAGTAAGCAAATTGCTCTTCATGATACTCTAATTATTTGCTAAGGTCTCACATCTCAAATGCACAACATTTAGCCAGGGTAACACACACACACAACTAAAGCACATCCTAACCTTAAGATCGACGCGAGCGGCTGTTGTTATTTAGCCACGAGCACAGAACAGCTACGAGCTCCTCCGTTTAGACTTTCCTTATATATGTTACCGTAAAATTGTCAAACACGTTATATTACAATAGAACGTGTTTCTCTCTAGCGATACCTATTGTAAAGTCTCGAATTATTGTCAACTGAACATACGGAAGTATCTCTGCCCCAATAATCGGGACTTGGTGCACCCCCCCGTTAGGTTAGTTAGGTTCTCTAATGTACTCTGTGCCTTACCTTTTCGTTTCACCAATACAGAGCCATGCATGGCCAATATTGCCCATCGTGTGCACGCTCAACGAGCACATTCAGAGCCATCTATGTTTCAATGTGCAAAACTAAAATGCTGGTTTGTTTCTACTCTATTATCGTAATATTTGAATCGCATAGTTTAATTGACACGAGTTTTTTAAATACGAAATAAATATAACAATTATTTTATTTTGAATAATGCTTAAGATTTGGACATGACGTTTGGACAAGTTTCTATTAAAATGGAACGTGTAATCTTGCATAACTTTGCAAGTGAAAAGGAACGTCAACCAAACGTAAACAAAATAAATCCGAGTTAACTTGACGTTAATTTAAATAATTTTAGAAAACAAAATACTGAAGATAAGTGCGTGTTTTAACCTCGGTTTTACGATAATATGAGGATAATCGTTATCGCTGTGTTTTTGATAAACAGTTTCAATGCCAATTTAATTAACACTGAACCAGTGATCGAGTCATTGAATGGAGCCAAATTTCATTTAACCCCGCAACTGTTTTATGAAAAAGTCATTCAAATGGGTTAAATTTATTGATTGATTTGTGACCACATATTATTAAGAGACATAATTTATTTTTTACCTTAAGGTGATTGCCTAGACAGACCTCGCCATACATTTTCCAAGCTCTGTAATCTCCGTAAATAAACGGTTTCTGCAGAATAAAAGCAAGTATAATGGTACTTTATAATGTATTATGGTCGCAAATCGCCCAAATTTTATAAAAAAACAGTATTTCTAGGAGAATTTGACCCAATAAAAAACGAAAAATCTTTACATGTGTGAGTGAACTGAATCGCGCCATCTGACAGAAATATTTAGAACCACGAGAAAAAGTTCGTAACTGTTGTAATACGAGTTTACGTTCGGTAAACATTTATTATTTATAGATGGCGCTGTCCGAAAATTCGAACAAGCGCCAAGGTTATATTACGCGAGTAAACGCGAATGCGACGTTGCCGTTACTCAGACCAGAGTCACCCGCATTGTTGCCATTCTTCCATGCGTTATAATTGTCTTGACATCTTGCGAATCAAAATTGTGTTTATAGCAAGTTTGCGCTAGCGCGCGGGTTTGCCCGCTAATTTTACATTTTATGATTGATAAAATGATTTTTATTTGGAGATGAGAGAGAATGCCAGAAAGTGAAAAAAAATATATGCGACGTGCCTTTGGTTCACACAGATACAATACTAATGTAATTATTGTATTATCTCCTTTTAATTTAAAGTAGGTACCTAAGGATTTAAAAATCTTTCTACTGTATGTAAGTAAAAAGATTACATCTACATCATCATTTTCATCT
Organism: Xestia c-nigrum; assembly: GCA_916618015.1. Taxonomy (NCBI): domain Eukaryota; kingdom Metazoa; phylum Arthropoda; class Insecta; order Lepidoptera; family Noctuidae; genus Xestia; species Xestia c-nigrum. The sequence continues at coordinate 7,186,196 of OU745259.1, read as the reverse complement.
TCATCTTACATCTATTGATTGAATCATATTTAATTCATGTGAAACCAGCAAGATAAGTGAATAGGTACACAGACAAACCACTTTGGTTTTTCATAACTATTGCAAATTTTAATATTATTAGCACACAAAGTGCGTCAAGATAAATTGGTCTTGCCATTTAAGAAGTTTACCAAGAAAAAGGGGGAACGTAGGGCAGTATTTTTGGTCAGTTTTTTTAAATATCAGAACATCCTACAACTTGTAAATCAGAGACTGCTGTACATCGTTTATTTATGTTTCGGGGTTTTTAACTGTCAGCAAAATGTCGTTCTCAAAATGGTAGCTGTAGTTCAAATTTCGCTCGTCTGAACGGCTAACTGAGTACCGTAGTAAGCACCATTCAGGTTTAGCATATTTGGCGACTCTACTACTGAGAACCATTCAAACGTCCGTGAAAGAGTTTTTATGGAAAAGTGAAGTGTTTTTTTATTGACGGTAAGTGTTATTTTTATGTACATAAAAATAACACTTACCGTCAATAAAAAAACACTAATGGATACACACACAAACACACACTAATGGATGCTTTTCAAGGTGATGTAGAATTATATTTAGTAATTACCCTTAAAACTTTAAAAAGTATAAGATTTAGAAGAGGAAATACAAAATCAAACGTTAGCAACACTCGTTGATTGTCATCACATCACATACCGGTATGTACCTACTCTAAAGGGAATCGTTCATTTTATGGTTGGACACTGACTCGGTGTTGCCACATTAATTATATCTGTGATTATTCTTACAGGAAAGATACTAATCGATTTCGAAAACTTATAAAAATACGATTACGTTTTCTTAAAAATCTGTAATCAAGTGATTTTCAAACGGTGTTATATTTATTTTCTTTTAATTATATTAAAAACAAATAAAACACTCATTGATTTTGGCCTTTTAATCATTTTACCTGGCTACACCAACTGTCAATAATGTCAAATGCATACAATGAAATGAAAATAAAAACATTCAATGTGGTTTCGATTACTACTTTTGCGAAGTTTTTTTCATTTTGTTATAATGGACTCCTATACCGCTTTTATTGAAGACCCGGCTTTACCCTTGGACACTCAATCTGCTCATGACGATGACCCTGGCGCTATTTTGTTAAACGTTGAACCGGCTTTATATGACAACCTAGGCATGAACACTCCTGCGCACGATCTTGTTGCCCTACTAGGAATGAGGATTGAGGAACCAATGTGATGCGGCAATTGCGGCTTTGATATTATGCATCGCAGGAGACGGCCTCTGAAACCCGTTGAAATACTATCAGAAATTCGACTGTGGACTGCTAGTGGTAAGCTAATGTTCTGTTTAGCAGTTTTTAAATAATCTTTTCTATTATCCGTACAAACTGAACAAAAATAAATATGCATATGTCTTATTTACAGTTTACAGCCCAGTGCTTGGTCTCTCATTCTTGCTGGATGTTGGCTCTCAACAATTCAGGGATTCGAGAAAATGAACAAAACACAAGTAGTGGTCACCAACGACAATTATGTGTAAATTGTGGATGTTCAATACTACGTATTAAACATCATGTTCTGCATACAAATTCTGAAAGAGAAACACATAGGAAATGTAATTAGCGAGTAGATATTAACACGGCAGGTACAACCAGTTTTTTATTTTTTATTTTATGTTTGTGTTTAGAACATAATTTATATGAAATAGAACATTGAGTAGAGAGCAGCGGTGGCCCAGTGGTGGCGGCCCTGACTTACGTTCAGTAAGTCGTGGGTTCGAACCTAGGCAGGCGGGCAGGCTCTCACAGAGAGGAGGCCTGTCCCAGCAGTGGGAACATTAATAGGTCGATGATGATGATGATGAACATTGAGTATAGAATTGAGCACTATAGAAACATTGATCTGTTCAATGAAAAGTTGTTTCAGCCATTCTTTACACTTTAATGTGCAGACATAACGTCATATAACTTCAATTAATTAATAATGTCCAGTAGTGGGATATTTGGAAGTTTTATAATTAAAAAACCTCAGTTTCTTCTTAAATAGTCTTTATATTGAATATTGAGAATAAGTATAAAGGATTGCTTCCACACTCGACGTGGACGAGTACCCAACATAAAAGAGAAAAAAAAAAACAAAATGTGCGGGTGTGTGTAAAAATCAAACAACTGATAAAAAAAACTATGGCACAACTCGCTTGTGCAACTTGATGCTATTGAAAAGCATCAGGCGTAGATTTGGCGCAGACAAATAATAATTATATTATTATGATATATTCGTAGAAATGAATGTGCGATCAATAAAAGAGGTTCCAGTTTGTATTCCAACACTACTAACTATGAATTAGAATTGTTTGTGGTTCATGGATTCGATCGCATCTACCATCCATGTTGGCAACGAGCTGATAGAGTACCAGTTCCCGCTGTACTTAATATCTGCAAATCTACCAGCATCAACAGAAACAATAACCTTACCGAATTATACTCGAGCACCTGATACACAAGCTTATTGTTTTGGTCCAGATTGTGACGCACTACATCGACTCAGTGTCCTGACATGGCTAAGGGTGAAGTTGTTTACTGTTTTCAAATTCAAAGCAGGCACATAAGCCTCATATCTAGAACTAGCTTCTGCCAGCGGCTTCGCCCGCGTGAAGTTTTAAATTATCCCACGGGATCTTATTACCGGGATAAAAAGTATCCTATGTGTTAATCCAGGTAATAAACTATCTGTGTGCTAAATTTGATCCAAATCCGTTCAGTAGTTTTTGCGTGAAAGAGTAACAAACATCCATACATACATCCATACTTACAAACTTTCGCATTTATAATATTAGTAGGATAGTAGGATAAATCGTTTTCACCGTATTTTTACGCAAAAGGATTTGCCCGCGAAATACATGCTTCGTAATTTTGGTCAGTAGGGTCGTCTTAGGGGCGGATTTTTAGGAGTTGGAGTATACGCTTAGGGGCACTATGAGCTGCAAAGAATACCAAAAAACATTTTTTTTTGCTTTAAATATTTTTGGCACTTTTTTCGTTTTTTTTTTCAAAATTTTAACAATTTTATTGCAGTATCAGATTGACCTAGACCATAGAAACCATTTAGCTTCTGAGAAGCATGGTCCTACGACGCACCGTTTCTGGGTTAGGAGGTTTTGAAAAAACTAGCAAAAATTAAAAAGCTCCTAACTCGGAGACGGTGCGTCGTAGGACCATGCTTCTCAGAGGCTAAATAGTTTCTATGGATAAGGTCAATCTGAAACTGCAATAAAATTGTTAAAATTTGGAAAAAAATAAATCTAAGTCCTCGCGCCATAGCGCCCCTAAGGCTACACTCCAACCCCTGGATCGATTCAGTACTAGATATCGATTTAAAAAATATTTTTTCGAAAAAATTGATTCTGTGCTCAATCGATCTCAGATTGACATCTCATGGACATCCCTACTTGCACAGTTTGGTCTGTTCAGTTGTTTTACGCAACATTCAGCCAGCTTGACAGTTTGATTGATGGTGACAAATGGTTGTGTTTTTTCAGACTAATACTCATTTCTTGAAGCATTTCATAAATAAGATACATTTGCTGTTGTGTTTAATTATTCTTTTTGATTACAGATTGAATTGCAACTCTGCCTAAGATGAACCCAACTAATAAACTTGCATATAAACGACATATGTATTCAGGGCCGCGAAAATCACGGAAGAAGGTGCAAGCAACATTGAAAAGATATCATAAAAGTCCTTCTAATGATATAAAGTGAGTAAATCAGATTCCCATAAGATTTCGAATCAGATTTACGTGAATGTAGGTACCTATGAGTGTATTTGATACTCGTTGGCTCGTGTTGTAGTAGTCTTCGTTTGCCGCCATTTCTTCTTTATTAGGAAAAAATGAAACGTCTGGCTCGTTATGGTTAGTTTCAAATAATGTATTGAGCAAGTTTAAATTAATTGCAGCCGCGCGGAAGTATGGCGTAACAAGAAACAGAAGGTAGTGGAAGAAACCGCGGACTGCCCTGTTGTGTTTAGGTAAAGGCATATCAATATTTTTCTGTCTCTCAACATTGTTTTTATTAACTGTACCTATTTCATTTATTTATTTTTTCATTTCAGTCCACATACAACTCAAGATCATCATCAGCTGTCCAACCTTTCCACAGCTCAAGATACGCCCAAAACGTATTCGCGTGGCAAACCACAAATTCGTTACGAACCCATAGCCTGCAGCTCTAGCTCTAATACAGTTGAATCTGTTATAGAGCAAGTAGAGACTGTTGATTTTGATTGGCCGCAACCCGATCCAGAGACTGAAGCTTATCAACTTACTGTGGAAAGAACATCAAGTGACAACTTATCAGGTTTGGTAGGGTACCGTATTGTTGACTTGAAACATGTGATCCAATGGGCATTTCAAATGGAAAAACATCGTCAGTCTTGTGAGTCATCTCAAATTGAGTATATTAGTGAACACCGGAAAGGATTTCACAGCTTGTTAACATTTAAATGTAGCATGTGTAATAAAACATGGCAGCAAAGCACAGAGAAGAAACAGAAAAGTAACACCGCATTTGTATGGGCAACTGTGACTGCTGGAAGTTTCTACACGCAAGCAGCACACATCACAAGTTTAATGGATATACCAACAATGACTGGACAAACATTCCGTTCAATTGAAAAACAATTGGGCAATGTATGGCATGAACATTTGACCGAAGAAATAAAGAAAGCTGGTGAGCAAGAAAGGTCTATTGCCATTGGTAAAGGGAAATGTTTCTACAGACGGTATTCCATACATTACTGTATATGTAGATGGCGGATGGTTGAAAAGGTCATATGGACACAACTTTGATTCTTCATCTGGAATGGTAAGTCCCAACTTGATACTATATTTTTGTATTCATTTCATTAGTACTCTTTTGCTTGTTCATAGTGATGAAGTTTATTTTTGACAGTACCAAAGTACAACATATTTTACACAATGTTTAGTGTTTTGATTTATGAATTCGTACAATATTTGAACTAAGAACTTTTATTTTAGGCCTGCATTATTGGAAAGGAAACCAAGAAATGTCTTTATCTCGGTGTCAGGAACAAATATTGTTATACATGCCAGTATTATGAGCGAACAGGTTCAGACACTAAAAGTCATGGTTGCTGCAAAAACTTTACTGGGCCATCTACTGCAATGGAATCTGATATAATTGTTGAAGGATTTCAACAGAGTGAGAATATGCATAATCTTCGGTACCTAAGTTTTATAGGAGATGGGGATTCTTCAGTGTTTGCTAATTTGAAAGAAAAGGTGTCTTATGGAAACCAAATAAAGAAAATTGAATGCAAGAATCATGTTATAAAAAACTACACGAGTGCACTTTACAAGGTATACAACCACTTCTTAGTGTTATAAATAATTCTTTTACACTAGCTTTTACTTGCGACTCGGCCCGCGTTAATATGTTTACCTGGATAAAAATTATAGTAAGTCCAATGTAGCGGTTATAAAATATCTGTGTGCCTAATTTCATCCATATTCGTTCAGTCATTTTTTAGTGCTTGTTTACATATATTATAAAAAAAACATAATACTTTCACATAAAGTAGGATTTAGCAACTATAAAATAAATATTTCTCTCTTTTTCAACCGACTTCCAAAAAGTAGGAAGTTATCAATTCGACAGTATTTTTGTTTTTTATGTGTGTCCACCGATTTCTCCGCCAATAATCGACCAACTTTCAAAATTCTTTGTCAACGTTTTTTGTTACGAAATGAGGATCTGATGATGGGATCCCAAGGAAATTGGGGGTAACCTCAAACTTTATTGGCATTTTCAATGTTTTTTGTTGTATTTGTTTAGAAGTCGGTTGTTTTTTTTTTTTCAAAAAAAGGTTTTTATCGTCCTACGTTTTAATATTTCAATTTTTTTTAAGATTTTAGGTAATACGAAACTCCCTCTGTATGGACGAAATATTTTGAGGCCTAAATTGATGAAATTGACGCTAGTAGCGCGAAAGATTATTGTTCACAATAGCAGTCAGCCAGGTTCAATGGCTGATGATTTAAGGAATAGTCCACTTCATGTATTTGGACAGCACGACAAATGTAAGGAATATTACTGTTCAGTGAAGCAATTACCACCTGACGAGAATAAACAGCAAGATAACCAAGTAGAAATCCTAAGAAATACAGCACCAGAGGTCTGGGCTCTTATTTATGCTGCAAATGAAAGAATTGCTTTGAAAGCTGAACGGTTGTCTAACGAGACAACAAACGTTGCAGAAAATTTTATGAGTGTCATTAATAAATTTAACTGTGGAAAACGACTCAGTCTTGGAAAAGGAGGCTCTTATCAGCGGCGTGTTCATGTAGCAGGTAAATAAGTTTTTTCATAGATATTTTAAAATAATAATTATATAACATCTCTAGCAACCCAGATAATCTATGACTTCTTCTCTCCATAATATACGAGGCTTTTCTTAACTTTTGATTACTAAAAGAACTTTCAATGGTCATCAATGAAAACTTTTTTGGTTTCAAAGAGACAATACATGTATGTGACTGTGATTTGGCTTTTCAGGATTGTCTCATTCTGTAGGACATAAATGGCATCAAACTGCGTGGAAAAAAAAGACAACACAGAGCCCTGGACAATATTTTAAAAAATATGTCAATCAAAAAGAGAGAAGTAGATTGCGCCAACAGAAAATGACTCGAAAACGGCTCTTTACTGAAAAAACTAACACTCAACCTGATAAGGACTATGGCCCTGAAGCAAGTGACCCTGTCGATATTAATGAGGTAGAATTAAAACGGCTCTGCGAATTGAGATTGCTTAAATTCCAAGTAGATACACAAAAAATAGTACTAATTGAAAAGCAGACTGTGGGTCAACATGATAATGAAAAGTATCTCTCATACAGATCTGACCGTCTCACAGCAAGTCAGTTTGGAATGGTAAGATATCAGCCATCCTCTTATTGTTTCTTAATTTCTAAGAAGCCACAGCACATGCCAGTACAAGAATTATGATTGTCACTTTGTTCATTTTAGGTTTGCAAACGTCGTAATGCCACACCATGTCACAATCATGTGAAATGCATTCTCTACAAAAATAATATTTGTACTAAAGATATGATGTATGGACAACAAAATGAACATGTTGCAAAGAGCATGTTTATGCAACAATATGGCAAAATTGTCAGGCCATCAGGTCTTTTTATTGATGAAGAATTTGGATTCTTAGCAGCTAGCCCTGATGGTAAGATTATTCAATAATAAAAATATACAAATAACTAGCTTTTGCCTGTGGTTCCACCCCCATGGATCTTGTGTGTCACGTGGATTTATTAACCTTTTGGACGCCATTGTCACATATATGTGACAAGCAAGCGCGTGCCCTGTACGCCAAACGACACAAATATGTGACAAAATAGTAGATGAAAGTGTGGCTTGGCGTGGAGGGCACGCGCGTGCGTTTATTCTGTGGCGGTCAAAAGGTTAAATACGGTTCAGTGACGTAGGCCTCACAACCGTTTTCTTTTTTACAGGTAGTATAGAAGCAGAAAATACTATTGTAGAAATAAAATGTTTTCCCTCCTTGCAAAGGAAATCTCAAAATATTAGAGAAGCATCAGAAAATAGAAATTTTCCTATTCATTTGGAAAATGATGTTTTAGTTATGAACAAAAAGCATAATTATTATTATCAAGTAAGTAACAAATATCATTGTTTCTTGGTTCATTTATGTAAATAATGTATTTCTTGGATAGCAGCGGTGGCCCAGTGGTGGCGGCCCCGACTTACGTTCAGTAAGTCGTGGGTTCGAACCGAGGCAGGCGCATTACTTTGTGTAATTTATTTCATCACCGCTGCTCTCAAAACAGTGAAGGAAAACATCGTGAGGAAACCGGCATGTCCTAGAACCATAAATTCGAAGACATGTGACATCTACCAATCCACACTGGGCCCGCGTGGTGGTTATATGTATAGCCCATTCCCTCTCATAGAGAGGAGGCCCGTCCCAGCAGTCGGAACATTAATAGGCCGATGATGATGATGATGATGATTTCTTGGATTGTTTCTTTTTAACAACTATTATTATTTTGATTCTAGGTCCAGGGTCAATTGCGAATTACCAAAATGAATAAATGTTATTTCATTTGCTTTATATCTGTCACCCAACCATTGACTGTAATAGAAGTTAACCGGGATGAGGAATTTATCAACGCTATGATGCCGAAGTTGGTAACTTTCTTTAAAACATGTGTACTGCCGGAAATTATTTTGAGACGAGTTGAAAAAAATGCCAAATGTCTAGACATCAAGGAATTAAAAGGTATGAAAAATATATTATGTCTTACTCATTTCCTAACTTATTCCTCAGGTCTCTGAGGTGTGGGTTCAGTAAGTATAGTCTAACAAAACTGTAAATTCATTTGTTGCAGGGCAAACTGCTTCTTCCAGCATTTGATTCAGATCGCACGGAAATTATATAAATGGAAGTAAAAAGTGACAAGTAGAAGATTAATACTGCACGGCGACGGCAGCGAGACCAAAAAGTAGCGCGTAGAAGAGAAGATATTTAGTTATAATATTTTTTATGTACCTACTTATCTTTGTCTGGTGGTACCAGTCGATGGTTCGAACCCAAGCGACTTTGCTTTGTGTAAATTATTTCATCACCACTGTTGAGAGGAGGCCCGAGTCTCAGCAGTGAGAACATTATAAACTATTATTATGCTATTTTTGAACGTAGCGATGTATAGTTTGTGTTATTTGTTAGTTTATAAGAATTTTCTATGTAGATATGTTTCACTCATGTATTTAGGTACCAGTCAAACAATTCAATTGTAAAAGAATATTTATTGAAGTTCAAAATTGTATAATAAGTAGGTATTCTTGAAACATAAATGATATGGTTAGCTAGCAACCACTTGTGTGTTGTTGTGTAAGATACTTACATGTGCCGTTATATACACTTACGTGTGATGTTATATAAATTGTAATCTACGTACATAATTCTTTCTAATACTAAATTCAGAATCATAATTGTAAATATCAAAATATTTAAAAAAACTATGTTATCTTTGTATGGTGGTACGAGTCGATGGTTCGAATCCAACCAGAAACTGAGAGTGAATAAAACGATTATTTGTATGAAAATATGAACCATAGAAAAATATTATTAATTTATAGTAAAGGTACTTACAATAAAAAGCTTTACAATTGAATAAAATATCTTTTATTTATTTAGTACATATCACAATTTATTTACACGTTATGTACTATTTAGGTTCAGTCACATAACAACCTATATAGGTACAACGTACCTTTATTACCCACAATAATTTATCTGAATAATTTGTTATGGCACAGATATTATAATACTGTTATGGTGAAAGGTATCGGATATCGAGCCTAGAAACAAAAGTATGCATATAATGGATTGGAACATAACAATTTAACCTCTAGTAGTATATAGTATGCTTAGTAAATAAATTAAAATTTGTTTGCTATAATGTAAGGACATTCATATTTTATATAATTTGGTCCTTTCCAACCATGTTTGAATAAAACGACATCTAGTGGTGTCGAAAGTTACTACTATTTACTTTGCATGTGTGTGTAAAGAGCATATTCAATCGGCTAATCTTTATTTTGATCAAATATTTGCATGATACTAGTTAACAAGCACAGTGATTATCTAAAAAAATCAAGTTAATGCCCTAGGTTTCGCATTTAATAAAGTTGTCTATTAAAAATATCTATGTTAGGTGTAAAAATTGAAAATGTTCGAAACTGTGGATGTGTCGCCATCTAGCGACAAAATGGCAAAGAACTCGATCATCCATTCACCTTAATATTTTCGCTTGGTTACGGTTGCTACACCTGCAATTGGTCGACTTTGGGTAGTCACTCTGTACTATATACTGTGGTGAATAAGAAAAAAACAACTCGTATATAAGCGAGCGCTGCCTTCAGCGCCCCCCTCGACAATCAGATCCAGCCTGTCCCTTTGCTGCCCCCAGCGACGCCCTAAGCCGAGGTTCGTACCCCACAGGGGGTGCCCTTAGAGCGCTGTCGCTTAGTTTTTAGTTATTTTCGCCCTGGCTGGAGGCCTTAGAATCAAGGCATCCACAGGACATTGCCCGGTTAAGCAGAAGCCAGTCTTCTCAGACTGAACTGCGAGATGCCATATCCAAAAAAAAAAAAAAAAAAAAAAAAAAAAAAAAAAAAAAAAAAAAAAAAAAAAAAAAACAGCGCCCCCCTTCTGTTCGAGAGCTGTCAGACCGTCAACATGTCATCGTAGCGTCCGACATTTATTTTTCCCAATTTTATTTCTGTTTAGCTAATCGCTTAATTTATTTAATTAATAACTGTGGTTGTAAGATTTTTCTTTTTAAAAAGTAACTTGCCATCTAATTTACAACATCAGAAGTGGGATTCGATTCAATTTCTGTTTTTGTTGATTGGGTTTGTGCCTAAATAAAAAATATCGGATCGCTCTCGTAGTCGTCGCCATAGCCGTGAGCTAGGCCGGCGACATAGCAGACGTTGGGTTGGTACGCAGACTCCGGAGATTGACCTACAGCGGGAATTGAAGCAGGCTCAATCGACTGGAAAGTTGGACTCCTGTATGCGTGGCCCCTACCGCATCGTGAAGACGCTGCCACAAGGGCGCTACGAGCTCCAGTTCTTGGCCGGCTCGTATGGGAAGTACACGCAGGCGGCTGCGGAGTACATGTTCCCTTGTCGCGGAGAGTGGACTCCTGAAGTATGTGCTGCTTACTTCGATGAGGCGTGTGTCGCCTAGCGCACGGGTGTGTTCCCAGAGGCGTGTGTCTCCAAGCGCATGGGTTTGTTCCCTGACTGAAGCGTGTGTCTCCAAGAGCATGGGTTTGTTCCCTGAGGCGTGTGTCTCCAAGCGCATGGGTTTGTTCCCGAGCGCGCGTGGGCGCGCTGCTGGGGCAGGACGCTCTGCTGGCGCTGGATGCGCTGCTGGTGCTGGACGCTGTGCTGGCGCTTGATGCGCTGCTGGTGCTGGACGCTCTGCTGGCGCTGGTTGCGCTGCTGGAGTTAAACGCACTGCTGGCGCTGCTTGCGCTGCTGGTGCAGGACGCACTGCTGGCGTAGGACGCGCTACGTTGCTGGCGCAGGAGTCGCTGCGTTGCTGGCGCAGAACGCGCTGCTGGCGCAGGACGCGTTGCTTGCGCAGGACTCGCTGCGGTTGCTGGCAAAGAAATAGCTGTATTGCTGGCGCAGAACTTGCTGCGTTGCTGGCGCAGAACTTGCTGCGTTGCTGGCGCAGAACTTGCTGCGTTGCTGGCGCAGAACTCGCTGCGTTGCTGGCGCAGAAGTCGCTGCGTTGCTGGCGCAGAACTCGCTGCATTGCTGGCGCAGGGTGCGCTGCTGGCGCAGGGTGCGCTGCTGGCGCAAGGTGCGTTGCTGGCGCAGGGTGCGCTGCTGGCGCAGGGCGCAGGGCGTGGTGCTGGTGCAGGCGCGCTGCTGGCGTAGGATACACTGGTGCAGCACGTGCGCCTGTCGCTACTGGTGCAACACGTGCGCCTGTCGCTGCTGGTGCTGTACGCGCTGGTTGTGGTATGCTGAACAAATCTAGACCTTGTGTGTTGGGATAAGCTTCACGTAGTGCCTCTATCCTGAACAAATCTAGACCTTGTGTGGTGGGATAAGCTTCACGTAGTGCCTCTATCCTGACCAAATTGAGTTACGAGTACGCTTTACAGCTAGCCTCTGACTCCGCTAAGCTTTACCCGTTAATTTATCGAGACAAGCTTCACGTCGTGCCTCTATCTCGATGGCTTAATGTGCGTCTGACCACAATCAATGATGTGCGTATGCACAATGTGTAGCGTTGTGCATGGAGCACTTGGTTCTCTATCCTATACAGATGCAGACCATGAAGATGAGGACTACACTTGTTACGGACGAGTCAATCTCGCCAGCCAGCCAGTCTGTCTCCCAACCACAACCCAGTATCTCCGGGACCCAGGCTGAAGCGCCGCGGCATCTCATCGAGTCCGAGCCACTACAGCATCTCATCGAGCCTGAGCCACTACAGCTTCAGGTTGAGCCTGAGCCACTGCAACTTCACATCGAGCCTGAAGGGCCTCCAGCAGACAAAGCCTCCTTGTCTATGCTGGAGACCGACCACCAGAGCTGAAGACATCATGATGGAGCCCGGGACGGCCTCCTGTCAGGAGAGGCCGTGTGGTGAATAAGAAAAAAACAACTCGTATATAAGCGAGCGCTGCCTTCAGCGCCCCCCTTCTGTTCGAGAGCTGTCAGACCGTCAACATGTCATCGTAGCGTCCGACATTTATTTTTCCCAATTTTATTTCTGTTTAGCTAATCGCTTAATTTATTTAATTAATAACTGTGGTTGTAAGATTTTTCTTTTTAAAAAGTAACTTGCCATCTAATTTACAACAATACATATACGAATATAACCGATTAAACATGATTTGCATTACACGGCTAAATACGAATGGTTGCAAGAAGCTCATCATTTAAAGTCCTCGACCGTTCTTAGCTCCTTATTCCTACAGTAAAATTAAAAGATTGCAATATTAATTGCAACATTGTTTATTTTATTTATTTATTTAACAATTTATGTACACACTTATTACAGAAAATAGAAAAGGAACAGAAAATAGTACAAAGGTGATGCTTATTTCTAATGAAATCTCTTCCAGCATACCTGCGAAAGGAGATACTAAATAAAGAGATGTAGACATAGTGTGTAAAAGAAGGAGAGAAAATGGAATACATAAAACAGATTAAATATCTTAAATATATACAAAATTGGAATACATACATACATACTCATACATACAAAAATAAAATAAAATACTTTATAACAATAAAAAAAAAACTAATAATAAATACTTATGCAATTATGACGAAATGGATAGGTAATGTTCTTTCACTCTTCGCTTGAAAACTGCAACCGTTTGGCAGTCCCTAATGTCAGGCGGAAGTGAATTCCACAACCGAACGGCGTGGACAGTGAAGGAGTAGGAGTAGAAGTCGGTAGAGTGTGGAGGGGATTTGAGGAGGTTCCTAAGATGCGACCTACAAGGTGCATCAGAGGGACGAGAGTAGGAAAACCGTTCCCGTAGATAGGATGGGGTTTTAGGGTTGTGTAGGATGTTAAATAGCAGACACAATATCCGAGAGTTCCTGCGAAGTCGGATTGGGAGCCACTTGAGCATTTTGCGAAAATTGGAAATATGATCGAACTTTTTAAGGTTAAAAACAAAACGAATACAGATGTTTTGTAAACGCTCAAGTTTATTTAAAAGCTACTCGGTGGCATCCAAATAACAGGCATCAGCGTAATCTATGATGGGCTGTATGAGAGTTTGCGCAAGGGAGATTTTGGTATTCAATGGCAAGAAGCCCTGGAGGCATTTCAACGAGTGGAACGTGTAGTGCACTTTGCGGCTAACCTCAGCCACATGTGCAGTACAAGATAAATAGGAATCCATAGTCACCCCCAGATTTTTGGCTTTAATTGCGTAATCAATCTGAAGACAGCGACGCAACATTTCGCATATACCTGCCGCCAATGATCAAAGCCTGTGATTTCTTAGGATTGATCTGCAGCCCAAAGGACCGAGACCACTCACTAATCAAATCCAGATCCTTGTTCATGGCAGACACGGCGGCTTCCGCATCTTCCCTAACGAAATGACGGTAAAGCTGCAGGTCGTCTGCGTAGAGATGGAAGAAGGAGGAAATGACTCTGGTGACACAGTTTATGAAAATAGAAAAGAGAAGAGGAGAGAGAACGCCACCCTGAGGCACACCCGAGCTAAGAGGGCACCAGTCAGAGGAAGATTCATCAAGATGAACACGCTGGGAGCGGCCTTTAAGATAGGAGTCAAACCAACCAATAGAGGAAGAGGAGAAATTGAGAGATTTTAGAATCCCCAGAAGGATGTCAAAATCAACTGAGTTAAAGGCGCTACTGAAGTCTAGAAGAACAAGTAACGTTAGCGACTTGTGGTCCATAGCCCAGCGGATATCGTCAGTAACTTTTAAGAGAGCCGTTACAGTGCTATGACCAGGACGAAAACCAGATTGAAAAGTACTAAGAAGGTCATTCCTAGAAATGAAGGCCGTGAGTTGCTGATGGACAATGTGCTCAAGAACTTTAGAGAGATAAGGGAGGATGGAAATTGGTCTGAAATCGGATGGTGCAACCGGATTAGAGATTTTGGGTAAGGGGATGATATGGGCTTGTTTCCAGACCTCAGGAACCGTACCAGAAAACAGGGAGTAGTTAAAAATGTGAGTCAAAACTGGAAGTATTGCGGGAAGGATAGGGGAAATCATTCTTGAGCAAAGGTTGTCATTACCAACAGCAGAAGAGGAGATAGCAGAAATAGATTTATTGACCTCAATTTCACTCACTGGCTTTAATTCAAAAGTAGAACATTGCGGCAAGGGCAAACAGGAAAGTTTATTTAAAGTAGTCGACTTGACGTGCGGATCCAACGTAACAAGGGGGAGTGAGAAATGTTTGTTAAGAGCACCCACGTCAACGTCGTTCCCAGAAACAACTGGAGACTTACCAATGCCGACAGATTTTAAAAACCTCCAGACATCAGAAGAGTTGCGGTTATCAAGAGATTTGTGAAAGTAGTGTCTTTTGGCATCTCTACACATACGACTGCAGCGATTACGCAGAAATTTGTACGCAGCTAGATTGCGCTCGGAAGGACAGCGTTTTAGGCTTCTCTTGGCTTTGTCTCTACTTGCCATCGCATCCTTAATGGCAGGAGTAAGCCAAGGAGCCGGAACATACTTGACCTTCACTCGACGAATAGGGGCGTGACGATCATATAAGCTTAGCAATTTGCTGTTTAAAATACGAACCATTTCGTCGATACATGAACTTTCTACAATGTCCGTCTAGTCGATGCTACTGGCATCATGCAACAATGCCTCCAGGTCCATGCCCTCGTAGTTCCGGAGTAGAATATATTGCGGCTTGCGCTTAGGAGGGCGTAACTTATATGACAAGAAGACGAGACCATGATATGAAAAACATGCAGTAAGTTGTCCGTGGGAAGAAACATTATTAGAATTGGATACAATTATCAGGTCTAAGAGAGAAGGGGTGCAGTTAGGGAAATGATGAGTAGCAGACAGAGGCAAAATGCTGAGATTAAAAGAAGATAGGATAGATTGAAGTTTGTGAGTACGCGTGTCATTTTTTAGAAGGCAAGTATTAAAATCACCCATCAGGACTACGTGGTCATAAGCTGGACAGAAGTCATTTAAAAGTGAATCAAAAGAATCAAAGTAATCGATGGTTAGGTTAGGACTATAGATAACCCCCAGCAGCATTTTAACGCGATGAAGTGTAATTTCCAGAAACAGATGTTCCGCTGATCCCGAGTAAGAAGATGGTGACATGCTAACAACCTTATAAGGAATATCAGCACGCAAGTAAATTGCTACACCTCCGCCACCCTTACCAGTTCTATCATTACAGATAAGAACAAAACCAGGAAGGGCAAAATGAACAGATAAAAGAGATGGTTTAAGGAAGGACTCTGAAATCAGCAAAGCATCCATATGTGCACTGTCAAAGGAAGCCAGAAGATCGGAGTAGTGGCCAGGAACACTCTGGGCATTAATGTGAGCTATGTTGAGATTGTTAGGGAGGTTTGAAAACAAGGAGGAAATCTGATCACTAAGAGTCAGAGGGGAGGAAGAACCACTTCCCGCACTGAGAAAACTGCTGGAAGAGGAAGAACAGGAGAAAAAATCATCATCATGGTCGACACAGGTTAATTTTCTCTTCTATCTTTTTTATTTCATTTTCACTGGCAGGTTCTTCTTTCTTCGGTAGGAATTTGTAGAATTTGACACCTAAAAAACAAATGAAAAGGATTGGTATTTCTTGCTCAGCTTCGAGATTGCAACTACGCAAAAGCAATCATTTTAAGAATCATTAATTTAACAATAATTTATGTTTAACAAACCTGTAGGATTTATTCTCACTTTTAGGTCTTCTCCACCTCCTAGAGTCTGTTCCTTGTCTTCTTTGAAAAGATCCTGTAAAGTAATAAAATACCCACACTTTAAATATGTAGTTAAATAATCATAATATCCAAAAGATCTATTTAAATTCTATTGGCCAAAATACCAAAAATATTTATTATTTCCGTAATCAAGATTCAATCAAAGCCGAGCCATTTATTTCAAACATTTCCATTCGGCGTCTCGCGTTTGTCTCGTGTGCACGCTCGCACTTACTACCTCTCGTTCTTACTCAACCCTGAATAGTGATTCCAAGTTTCGATAATCGTTGTCGATAAAATGTGTTTCGAACATAGCCCCTGGTACTAATGGAAAGATACCTGCTAAGATCAAACTCAAGCGGTAGTCTCAACTCCAAGAGACCAGCGACCGAAAATGTGTATGGTTGGCGTACGCCAAAGCGACCAGCTGTCGCAAAACACGCAAAGTTCGACAGCACCCGAGACATTCCAAATTTCCAACACACAACAAATTTCAAGAACTTCCTGTAGATGGAATCGCCAAGACCGCTGGCAATGAATTTTACCTCAAAGCAGCCACCAAAGTCAAGAAGACCGGTCACATTCCTCCTATTATCGTGGATATGAAGACTGAATGGACCCATGAGGACCTAAAGGATAAAATTTCTGAGTTTTCGAACCAATATCACCTACAGTACAGAAATGGAGGGAAGGTTGCCATCTTATGTCACACTGCTGATGGCCACCGGGCAGTTAAGGATGGTCTTCGTCGTCAAGATGCCTCCTTTGTAACCTTCACCCGGAAGGATGAAAAAGTGCCAAAATCTGTGATTCGTGGACTTCCAGCCTATGTCGAGCAAGAATTACCGGATGAGCTGGATAAAATTGGTTTCACCGGTGCATCAGTAAAACCCCTTAAGTCTCGCAAGGGATTGGACAATCCCTGTCCTCCCTTTTTAGTGCAGTTACCAGCAGGAGCTGACATTACAAGATTTCGGCAAATAAGGTACCTGTGTAATTGTGTGGTGTCTGTCAGCAAATTCAAGCCAAACCGAGCTTATTGCACCCAATGCTTTCGCTGCCAAGAGTTTGGTCACGCATCTCACAACTGCAACAAGCCTCCCCGCTACGTGAAATGTGTTGCTCCTCACGCAACTGCCTCGTGTACCAAGTCCGACCGTACTGAGCCTGCGCAATGCTGTAATTGCAATGAAGATCACCCGGCGAATTATAGCAAGTGCAGTGTCAGACTAGCATATCTGGACAGCATCGAGAAAAAGAAGGCTTTAGAACGCAAGCCCGTACTTTCAATGATGGCTACGAAAGCTACGCTGGTTCCGCCAATTCTGCAGCATCCAACACTAACTTCTAATCAGAGATTAGAATCCTGGCCTACACTAGGATCTCGCGACAAGACATCGATCAAAAATCAGGTTACCATAGACCACCCTACGGCTGACACAAATGATGGAACTACAAAGGAGATGTTTGAAATCTTATTAACACTAAAAAACATAAAGTCAAAATTTGCTGCTTGCACGTCTTGGTTGGACAAGGTCATGCTGGTTCTCTCCCATCTTGGTAAATATGTTTGATTCTGCAGAACTCCGATTGCTATCCTGGAACTCCGATGGAGTACGTCTAAAGATCCATGAGTTACTCGATTTGGCGGTAAGCGTTCTGTCTGTTGATATAATTGGTATTTGTGAAACTAGATTAACCCCAAATTCAATGTTAGTTACACCTGGCTTTACCTGTTATCGCCAAGATAAACATCTTACTGGCCGTGGGCAAGGAGTTGCTATTCTTGTAAGAAATAATGTTAATCATTCGGTCGTTACTCTTCCAGAGACTAAAAATATGGAAGTTGTCGGTATCACTGTCAAAATATCAGGCATTGATCATATCGTGTTGTCCATTTACCAGTCACCCAATCTGCCATTGCTTCGTAGTGACCTTGAGTTAATGTTCGGCTTAGGTTCCCATGTTGTTATCATGGGAGACTTTAATGCTAACCACTCACACTGGCTCAGTAGCTACACTAACACGCGAGGCAGAACTCTTTTCAAAGATATGCTTGAATCCGACTACGTTATACACAGTCCTAGTCTACCTACCCAAGTAAACTACTGCCCCAATCGCAAACCAACCCGCCCGGACCTGGTTTTATCCTTGAATGTAGGCTGCATTAGTGATGTCGAAACGATTATAGCATTGTCATCGAACCATTACCCCATATTCTTTACTATGGGAGGCTTCCCGAGTCGCAAGGTAAAAACCCAGTTCTTTAAATATCACTGTGCGAATTGGACTAAACATCGTTCTCACCTCAATAAAAATATAACACTTAGTTCTAAGACGTTTAACACCAATGAAGAGATTGATAAGGCCATAGGTCACTTACAACAAACTATCATTGATGCTAGAGACTCTTCTATACCGTCCACGACTACTGGGTTTAGCGATACCCCTACCAAGCTACCCAGGTATATTAAAAATATAATTCGCTACAAAAACTATTTGCGTCGAATTGAACAGAAACTGCCCAGTGGTTACCTTAGAAGGCTTAACCGTAGTAATATAAACACTCTTCAAGCTCTCATAAATTCAAATATCCGTAACCATCTTGATAACGTCTGGAATGCCAAACTGGCTAAAGTTGATAACCCCAGTCAAGATATCTGGCGTGTAACCAAATCCCTCAAACCTAGATCTGCGAACATACCTCCTCTTAAGCTTTCCGATGGGTCTCTGACGACTACTGAGGTTGAACAATGTAACGCGTTGGCCGAAGCCTTTTATAAAAATATGAGCCTTACCAGTAACTGGGTTTGTGATTCTGAACTTGAGGTATCGAAATCCATGTCGGTCATTAATAATTATAATTTTGCTTCTGGTTTAATAAAGCCGGTTAGGCCTTTTGAGATTCGTAAAACTCTGACTAGGCTTAAATCCCGTAAATCTCCAAGTCATGACGCGATCCATAATGCACTGTTAAAAAACTTGCCACAGAAAGCGATAGTATACATTACAAAAATCTTTAATGGCGGCTTTGTCCTGGGCTATTTCCCCAAGATCTGGAAAAATGCAAAAATAATACCACTTAAAAAACCTGGAAAAGACAATACCTCACCTACAAATTACCGCCCTGTAAGTCTGCTACCGGCTATTGGCAAAATGTTCGAGTCTATAATTTATTCAAGACTATTACATGCGACTGGGCAGTTTCTGATCCAAGAGCAGTTTGGGTTTCGTGCTACTCACTCAACTACCCAACAACTGGCTAGGGTGTGCGAACACATTTCCCATCACCTAAATCTCAAGCAGTCCACAGGTATGTTTCTGCTGGATATCGAGAAAGCATTCGACACTGTGTGGCACGAAGGCCTGCTACATAAGTTGCTCAATCTTGACGTGCCTATGCCCCTCATTAAACTTATACAATCGTACCTTACGGATCGGAAATTCCAGGTACACATCGGAAACACCATTTCTTCGCCACAAAGTATCCCAGCTGGCGTTCCGCAGGGCTCTATTGTAGGACCCTATTTATTTCTCATTTTTGTTAATGATATCCCTATCCAGCCTCGAACGAAATTAGCCTGTTTTGCTGACGATACTGCGTCTTATACATCTTCTGACGATACCGATTTGATTATAGGTCGCCTACAATATTCTATAGAATTGCTTCAGGATTATTTCAAGAAATGGAAACTAAAAATAAATGAGGATAAGACTGAAGCAATATTTTTCTCTCGTGCTAGGCAACCCCCCACAAGAACCTTAAAAATAGCAGGCCATAAAGTACCTTGGAAAACAAGTGTGCGTTATCTTGGGGTAAGAATGGACAATCGTCTAAACTGGTCCAAACATATTGCCGACTTACGTTTGAAGGGCGCCCAAGCCCTTGGTGCTTTAAACCCTATAATGAACCGTAAAAGCAGATTAAGTAGCGGTACTAAATTGAGGATATATACTACGCTTGTCCGTCCGTGTATAACGTATGCTTGTCCTGTTTGGAGTGGCACATGTCTTTCAAACCATCATCTACTACAAGTTATACAAAATAAAGCTGTTAAAACATCCTACAAAACTAAGTTCAAGACAAATCTTCAAAGGTTACATAAAACCATTAAACTTCCCTTGCTATTTAATTACATATTTAAGATTTCACTAAAATTTTATAATAAAAACAAAATTAATACTAATAACCCGTTGATTACAAATCTATGTTCATCAACTAACAAATTACCGTATATCGATAGATACGGCACTTACCGCCTACCTCATCACTACCTTTTGTTTCCACCAACCGAGGTGCGGGCGCCCAGCGACTTGACCCCTGAGTCGCTCAATGCCGTCCCGGCATCGGTCACTAATATGCAAGAGCGCGGGCGGCAGGGAGGCTCCGTCCGCTGATGGTTCGCTGGTCGCGCGTTTACTTGTGTTTACATAAGTAGACTGCGTGATCAGTTAACTATTACAAATATTCTTCTCGACTTACCTACATGCAAGCAGTAAATTATAATTAACTAAATTATTTACACTTTTGTTATTAAATACCCATAATACTGTGTGTTAATATTATGTTATTACCAGCGTAAACTACCTATCTTTTATAAGCTTTGAAAGGCGAAATGCTAGCCTAATAAAGTGTTTTAAATCTTAGTGTGTTAATGTAGCTTAGGGTAAGTGCATTTTTGTTATTGTTATTTTCATGGTAAATAAAGATATTTGAAAATGAAAATGAATTTATTTCAAACAGACTATTAGAAGGCAGTTTTGAAATTCGAACTTTACAAAGAATAACAAATTTTAGTTCATTCATTGTTCGCATTGGCACAGCATGTCTTGGCTATCATACATCTTAATGCATACATCATCAGTTATCTCAGTTCAGGTTTTTACTAGCATTGTTGTTTCAACTATCTGGTGTCCACGACACAAGCCTCGTTGCTTAGTGTGGCACTAGATGGCGCTGTGTGTAATAGCCAGCAATTGTTATTATTTTTGCACAATCCATTCATATACGGTCTGCCCTATTCCTATACGAAACCTAGTTTCCACCCCATAGTAAAACCGAGGAAAAGTATTTTACTATGTAACCGAAACCGTGTTTTGTTTGCCCTAACTCCTACGTCATACCTGAACAGTATAGTCTTGTGCCGGCAGCTTCATTTGTTCGTGTGTGTATGTTTTTTCCACAGGCGAATCTTGATGGTTCACGAAGGCCAGCGCCCGCGCACCATCTGATAACTCTCGGTTCCATATCTGTTGATCATCAATAACGTTACAATGACAAGTGTTTCATCTCGCTTTTATTTCTTGAAAGTTTAGACGTACCTCTAAACTTTCAAGAAATAAAAGCGAGATGACGTCTGTTCATGTTGACTATACATTAATTAAAAAACGATTCCGACCGCTCGCTACTCTATCACCAATGCGGAGTTGTTACTTAGCTTAGCTTATTTAAATATTGGTGTCGATTCTGTTGTACACAAACTAAACTTGATTTAGGCTATTGCTATCTTTTTCTGTCTAATAAAACGAGAAAGAGACGGACGTAATTTAGAGCTGTCAAATTTAATTGGAACTAATATTTCCATTCAAATGAAGGGTGCACGTAAAAACATGTCGACTAAAACCACGGTGAAGCGCAAAGCATAAACTAGTTTGACATTTCTAACTTAGTTGATAGCTATAGCCGTCCTTTTCTCGCACTGCCTTTTAGTAAAAGATAGCAATAGCCTAAATTAAGTTGAGTTTGTGCACAACAGAATCGACACCAATGTTTACAAAAGCTGCTTAAAATTTTACCTTTCAGTCACTTTATTTCTTACCACATCATTATCGGTACCAGTAAAAACCCTCAGGCCTTGCTTGCCCAATGGATCCTGATCCACGGCAATCACATCCTTATTCAGTAGGATTTCCTCGAACTCTTCCTCTATTAAGGCCATATCGGTGCTCATGATGAGCGGAGCTGCGAGGACTGACCACACTGCCATCTGCACCCGAGCTTGGTCTACTGTCAGCCCAGAGTTACCTATGACCAGCTGAAAAAATGAAAATCACGTTTAACGGTAGAATTCAATTGTGCCGCTCTCAAAATATTGTACTGGTGATTCGAATGCACTGGATAGTAAACGGGTATTGGAGGCATTAAAGTCACCTACGTAATAACTTTAAAAATAATATTTTATAATAAACACTAGCTGACCCACGTAACTTCGTCTGCGTCACATAAGAGAGAAAAACGAAAAGAAAAAAAATCCCCGTTTTGGCAACATTTTTCATTCCTGCTCCGCTCCTAATGGTCTTAGCGTGATGTTATGTAGCTTAAAAAACAAAACAATTTGAACCAGTAGTTCCTGAGATTAGCGCGTTCAACCAAACAAACAAACAAACAAACTCTTCTGGTTTATCATATTAAGTAACTAAAAGGTTCCCAGGTCCGGAACAAAAAAATGTCCGCAATGACGCTGACGGTCAAAATTGCCTTTCGGCTTACTCGTATTTAAGGGTCTATTATATTTACACCCTTGATAGGGTAAGAAATTGTCGCCACAGAGTTACTAGATAACTAATATTTACCATGTCAGGGTCATTAAAGTTCCCTGGACCGGCGAGATGAGCGAACTGGTCCTGATGATCTCCGAACCAGTCCATGATATTGACTATGCTTTGCCAGTTGTTATCAACGTTGAAGTAATTCCTCCAGATGTTGCAGGCCTTGGCTATCGCCGTGTAATTGGGCTAGAAATTTAAATAAATCATCTGTGTGTTCGTTAGGTAGTAGAAAAATGATGTGACTCGCACAGGAAGAGAGCGTGGCCCAGTGGTGGCGCCCCGACTTACGAACAGTAAGTCGTGGGTTTGAACCCAGGCAAGCGCATTACTTTGTGTTATTTATTTCATCACCGCTGTTCTCAAAACCGTGAAGAAACCCTAGAACCAAAAAAAACGAAGACATGTGACCTCTACCAACCAACCCGCACTGGGTCCACGTGCTGGATTATAACCCATTCCCTCTTATGGAACATTAATAGACTGATGATGATGATGCACAGGAAGATAATAACCAACATAGATTTCGCTGCTTATCTTAGGCCCTTTCCCACGTCCAGTGCTGTACTTATAATTCCCCCAAGTATTATAATCACAACGATCAGCCATGCATTTGTATCCTAAGCAGTATCATGATCATTATTGCTTTAGGATCTTTCTAACAATACGTTAATGTTATCAACAAGTCTGTTAAAACTTACAGTATTTTGATAAGCTGGCCAGCTGCAAGAATACACCATTGGTCGACCAGTTCCATTCAGAAGTTTGCCGAACATTGGATAACCTGGATGAATAATAATATAATAAAATTAATACGCTTAGATGGAGTAGAGATCGTCACTGATCTATCTAATACCTTTAAACGAGGAATTCTTGATTATAATCTGAATCTCGGAAACGGCTCTAACGATTTTCATGAAATTGTATGCAAGGGGTTTCGGGGCGATAAAACGATCTAGCTTGGATTCATTTTTAGCAAAGCTCGGACACCCAGATATATATAGTTAATGAATCGACCAATTCAACTGATTACAGAACTATGAAATAGGAGAAATGCACAAGTCAGAGACTGGCTGACAGGAATCATTAAAAAACTTGCATTACTTGTCTCATTAAAGACCGGAAAGCCAACTGAAGAATTTAAGCCACCACAACTTGTGGTAGCTTCCCGTCTAATGACATGTAGCCGAATAATCTACATGAAGCGACTGCTTAGCTGACCTCCCCAAATAAGTTACAGTGTTAACCGGTAGCACGATACCCCTCAGAATGTCTGGTTATCGGATTTGATTGTTAAACAAGGAATCTGCTTTACAAAATCTGTTCGAACCTGTATCAAAGGAAGACGGATCAGCATAACAACCGTCCAGCTTCACATAATCGACTTCCCAGTCATGAAACGTGGCCGCGTCTGTAGCCTCATGACCCATAATGCCTGGATAATGCATGCATGTGAAGTTGCCATAGGCCTCGTATATGCCGAACTTCAAACCTTGGGAATGAACCTGAAATAATTACATTTAAGGCTGATGCTCCAAAGCGTACCGCGAAATTCAAAATGTCTTATGTTTTTTACAATTTGCAAGTTCGCGACTGTAAGACATATGTAGTTATAGAATTATAACCATCAAAATCATCAATACAACCCTCCAAGTTCACAAAGGTCTACGAACGACTTTGACCTTGAAAAATTCTTTCCTCGACCTTTATGAAGTTACACAATTTTGTCGCTAGAGGTCCGAAAGAAGCAAAGATAGAGAGTGTGCTATAAAAAATGTCTCAAGCAACATACAAAAAGAAATGAAATCGTACCAAAACCATTTTCATGTAAAATGTTGCCAAGATGAGACCATATGACTTACACTGTCGACAAGTTATCAGATCTCATGTAGAAGCCAATCTTCTAGGCTAACTAATTTCACAAACTCTACAACTTTTTTTCTGATGGGAAGTCATCAAATAACTCCTCCTGTTTTGGGCGGAGCGGAAGCTTTTACTGACTAAAACCCAGCCATGTTTCTTCCTCACCCTTTGTGTTCCAGGGCCGCGGTATCTCTTTCGAACTACAGTTCGAAATAGAGATACCGCGGCCCTGGAACCGTACCGTACCGTACCGTACCGTAGCCCACACATTCTAAAGCTTAGTCAAAATATGTGGCTTGGCCGTTTCGTTACAACAAGAACTATTGTATAACAGACAAGTAAAGAACACTATACATTTTTCACCTTACGCCCATGTGAATGTAACGAAATAGCCAAACAACATGTAGTTGTAGATTTTGTGATGTTAAGCCTTCCAGAGTTAGGGCGCATAGAGTTAGAAATTTGTCTCCACGTGAGATCTGGTAACTTTTTGACAGTCCCAGTCATTGGTCTTGTCTTGGCAACATTTGAAAATGTTTTTGGTGGGATTCCATGGTCTTGTATAAATTACATACATAACGAGAGAGACCCAAAATTCCATTAGGGAAGCGTGTCTTATCAGCCACTAGCTGGCCATCAGAGTCTCTCGACATCTCCGCCCAGCAATCGTCGATGATCACGTACTGGTAGCCAGCGTCCCGGTAACCTCTTTCCGCCATTTTAAGTGTTGTCCTCTTAATTAAGTCCTCACTGAGGAAAATGAATTCTCTTATTAAACACATAAACACACAGGCTGACGAGTTCTTAGTAGAAATCCACTTATTAGATATGTCACCGTAAAATTTTAAATACCGTTAAATTATAATCTATCTCACGAGACTGTACACGGAACGCACCTCGCGCGCTGATTGGTTGAATGTCACGTGCCTCGCGCCGCCATATTTGTTCGTTAATTCGTTTGTTGTCGTATGTCTCTCGTGAAGACGTGGCGCTGATAAGCGAGACACACCTGGGACAGGAAGACAAACTGTGAGTCCCTGGGTATCTCGCTTATTCCTGTAAGGACGAAAGGTCGGCAACCAACACCCGTTACCGTGGTCTGGCGATACTGGTGAAGCGAAGAGTCGTCCATCAGCAGCTCCCCGTGCCGCGGCCGTCACCTGGCTCGTTCAATGGCTGGGTGTACAGCTGCAAGTTGCTGACGAGGATCTCGCCGATCTACGCCGTTTACAAGGCGCGCTCGACCACCTGGACCCATCGCCAAGCCCACAATCGGTTTTACCCGCAGCTGTAGATGACTGATGACTATCAATCAGTGGTACATATAACCAGTATTAATCAGTGGCTGATATCAATACTTAAAGACAAGTGTCGTTTGAAGCAAAATCTTCTGAAGACATTTCCGAAATATAACATATGAAAGTCGTGCCGGTGGGAGCAGATCGGATCGGATCGGTAAACCGATTTTGTCAAGACTTACCTGAAACTTTCATCCGGGGACTTATCGCAATCGGTAGTGCAGGTGTATCAGAGCCAAATGAGACAAACCATGGTATTGCCGATCCCTAAATGAAGGGTGTAAATAGAAACTTCGCGAAGCCCAAACGCGCTTGTTCTTCCTGTCATTGCGATATTTTTTTTTAATATGGATATGGGTATACGGAGATTTTGGGGGTCAAAGTTCCAACTTTTTCACAAGTTGTCTTTTCAAATATTAGTTTATAAGGTCTTATCTTAATTTAAACACCTCCATAACCCGTTCACTGCTTTTATCAGCACGTGTTGTAGTGCGTTGCATTGAGTTTTACCGTAAATCGACATGTTTCACCCCAAAAGCCCCCAAAGCCATTACTTAGCAATAATTTTTGCGTAGTTACTTAGTTAGAAGTACAGAATGCTTGGTTGACGGCTTTTTGAAGTTTCCTTTTACACCCTGTGTTTGTGAAAAGGGTAATAAGCAGTTGATGATGATTCGGTAGAAACTCACTTGAGACAATTTTTGGGATCGGCAGTACAGTTGGTCGCGCACCCATATCGCAGCCAGGAGAGCCATCCCATAGGAGGAGTCAGCCCAACCCCATTGTCCAGACCCTGACTGGTCCAAATCAACCCAAAGAAGGCCAATAGTGATGGTATAGACATCTAGAAGGCATGGTTTAAAAATAATTTTGGATGTTAAGAATCGTGGATGAATTGAGTTTGTATGGGATCAAATGGAGTAAGGGACTGCGTACACTTATTCAGCTCTATTCAGCTTATGCCCATAGAAAAAAACGATTTTGCGCTTCGTTGTAAACGAAGTTAAAAAAAATGCTTGCATATACGATGATACTACAAACTTAGTCCAGTTATTATTTTGTACAACTTTTTGTCTTTATTGTCCAAAAACTGTTGTTTCCATCCAAGTTCAAAATGATTTTCCTGGAAAGTCCTTATAAAGTTCTAGTTTCAGATTTTTTTCATGTTTTCTAAACTTATGGTTGAAAAGTTAGAGGGGGGACACATTGTTTTTTACTTTTGAAGCAATTATTTCCGAAATTATTGATATTATCAAAAAATTATTTTAGTAAACCCTATTCATTTTTAAATACCTTTCCAACAATACATCACACGTTAGCGCAGAAATTTAAAAAAAAAAAACACTTGGACAACTTTACCCCACCCGCACCCCAACAAAAACCCTAATAAAACATTTTTTTTCCAATTTTTATTTTACCACTTTGTCGGCGTGATTGATACACATATTGGTACCAAATTTCAGCTTTCTAGTGCTAATGGTCGCAGAGACGGACAGACGGACGGAAAGACAGACATGGCGAAACTATAAGGGGTAGTTGACTACGGAACCCAAAAAAATTTTTACGAAGATACGAAAGATAGAACAAATACCTCTCTCTCTATAACAATTAGTATAGATAGACCAGTATATTACTGCCCCTCTGCCGGATTCCAGGGTGACTTCTCATAAAGAAAAGGAACGAGCATTGATGACCACGCTTGCTTATGGTGGAAGTTCCAGGCTCCGCGAAATTAAAACTTTCTTTTTTTTGTAATTTGCAGGCCAGTGGTAGGTTGTATGTTGATGAAAGTATCGTTCGCGACTGTAAGACGTATGTAGTTACAGAATTATAATTATCAAAATCATCAATACAACACTCTAAGTTCACAAAGGTTTAGGGACGATTTTGACCTTGATAAAACCTACAATACATACTCTCATCAACATACAACCTAACACTGGACTGCAAATTGCAAAATAGTAAGACATTTTGGATTTGGATACACTGGAGCTTCCACCTTAAGGCGACTAGATGAGCTAAATTAGCAACTCTATTTATGGTGTTAGAATAAAGTTCTAATCAGCTTGCACTACAAAGTGATTGTTACGTCAGTCACTGCGGGCCAAATAGCGCGAAATGAGTGGTTTCGATCGATTTACAAAAAAATATTGCTTGTATTAAAAAACTAAAACACTATCGTGCCAATATATTGCTTATAGAATTATTTGCCAAAAACTCAGAATGATCTGATGAAAAAACATAGACCGTACTAATATACATGCGTATATTGGTATGTTTTTTTTGTTTGACAGATATTTTTAGAGATAAGTTCGTGTTTTTTTTTTATCGAGTCAAATTAATTGTATTATGTTTACAAAACACAATCATGCTAGTATATATCCTAAAGAATATCATATATATATATATATATATATATATATATATATGATATTAATATTTGTTTTGTTTATAGCAGTGAATCATTTAATTTTAGTAATTATAAAACTCGCGTTTAGCTCATGTAATCGCCTTAAAGAGGATGGCAAGAAAAAAAAGGACCACAAAATACCTACTTACCTTATTTTAACACAGAAATCAGGGTAACATAGGCAATAAAAACATGTGTTTGTTAGTTTTATATACTGTTTTACCAGCTAAAACACTGGAATTTTAAATATTTGAGTCAACCTCACATGATAGTAAAATGTTAGAATTGATTGATTTATTTTATCACGATATGTTAGAATTTACATAATATGTAGGCGATTAAAAAAATACTTAGTTATCTTCAGTATCCGAAGCATTTTGGCTTCTTATTGGTTTTTTACAAAAATTATGTACCTACGCGTATTGTTAATTTTCAGAATAAATAGTTTTTATTTTAGTATCTTTCTCCGTCGCTCCGGGAATCGAACCCAGAACAGCATTCCCAACTATCGCCCGTGCTACCACAAGTAAGAACATCATCATTCTCTTGCCCTAATTCATTTGGGCCCTAATCCCAATTCATTTGGGGTCGGCGCAGCATTTCATCTGCATAGTCGGAGCAGACAGGAAGGGACGCGCCATCTAGCGCTATGGCTCCAGAACTGGAGAGACCGCCGAAATCGCAGAACATGTATTCAGTTTTACTTTAATTGCTGATTTTCTAGCCAACGTTCTACAGTTTCTGTTCTTTCTCCAATCTGCTCTGGATCTCAGGTCCATCTACACCGACAAGAACAATGTCGTCAGCAAACAGTACGCTCCAGGGTGCCTTTTCTTGGATGTCAGACGTCAAATAGTCCATAATCAACAAGAAGAGATTACGGCTTAAAGCGGCCCCTTAATGCAAGTCTACAGCCACCACTTATCGGCGTTGCCAGCAGCTGACCGGACGTAGGTACAAGATTTACTGTTCATAGCACGAATTAACTCTACATACATCTTCCTCTTCATACCTTTCACTTTCAAGGCCCACCACAACAAATCCTAAGGTACCCTTTATACGCTTTCTCCAGATCAATGAACACCATGTGCAAGTTTTGCGCGCACGTCTGTCCTTCCCATACAATTGGCGGAGTGCCAAAGTGGCGTCCATTTTTCCTCGACCTGTCATAAACCCAAACTGGTTTTGGGGTGATCATACTCTCCTCTCTTATTCTCTATCACTTTCTAATATACTTATATATTATAGTTGTTGCAGTCCTGCACATCACCTTTACTTTTTAAGATTGGCAGTAGCGAACTATTGCACCATTCTTGTGGGATCGCTCTTCATACAACAACTTATTAAAGAATAAATTCTCATTCTTCTTTTAAACACTTCCATATTTCTACAGGTATTTTATCAGAGCCTATGGAGTTTCCTTTTTTCATACTTTGAACTGCCTGCCATGGTAATTTCCCTCACCAATACCATATTTATTTGTATCTCTTTAAGCACACCGCTCCATTCATTCTCTTAATTTGTTAGCTTTTCAAAATAACCCTCCCATCTCCTTTTTATTTTATTAGCTTTAGACGAAATCTTAACAGTGCCGTCTTTCATTCACTTTTTATAATTTATATCTTTCGTTCTTCTTTCTCTTACTTTTGTAATCCGATAAAGCTCCTCTGGCCTCTAGGATTGTACAGTGAGCAGTGACGGATTAACCCTTAATCAAATTAAGCAATTGCCTAGGGCATCACGTCTGGGGGGGCACCAGAAGAAGCACAGAAAAAAATCCGTCCTTGTCCATGAGAGAAGATTAGCATGGCCCCAGTGCAAGGATGACACGCCAAAACCGTGAAGCATTCCACATTTTTCGCGTTCCTTGAGGCGGCGAGCCACTCATTATCTGAACGTGCCCCAAAAAGTGGTAGCCGTGAAGATGGTACGTGGGTACCGCACGATCGCCCGCGAGGCGGCGGGCCTGCTTGTCGGATTGCCGCCTTGGTATCTGGAGGCGATAGTCCTCGCACGCCTACACGAATGACGCGCGGAGGCACTACGCCGGGGAGAAACTCTACTGCCGTGGCAAATCGCCGCTCAGCGGACAGACCTCCGGCGCGATCTCATGGCGACATGGAGAGAACGACTGTTGCAACCCCGTGCAGGGCACGCCACGATAGTGGCGATAAGTCCCCTCTTTGAGTAGTGGCTTGAGAGAGGCCACGGCGTCCTACCGTCCGCCTGACGCAGGTCCTCACCGGACACGGATGTTTCGGGAGGTTCCTGCATCGAATCGGGCGGGAGGAAACGCCCGGGTGTTTCCACTGCGAGGATCGACCGTAGGACACGGCGAAGCACACGGTGTAGGTCTGCCCCGCGTGGGCTGAACAATGCCGTGTCCTCGTAGCGGCGATCGGCGGCGGCGACCTCTCGCGTCCGGCCCTGGTTCAATCCAAGTTCCGGAGCGAGACGGAATGGGAAGCCGTCACCTCCTTCTGCGAAGTAGTCATGCTAGCGAAGTAGGTGGCGGAATGCGAGAGGGAGAGAGCCTCTCGCCCCGCCGCCGTGAGAGACGCACTGGGCGTCGGGGGCCACGTGGTGGCTACCGGCCACCGTAGACGTGGGCCTATGGACGGTGAGCTATGGGTTAGCTAGCCGTCCGTCCGTCTAATGATCGACGGCGCGTTCGTGTTCCACGCGCGCCTTAAAGAGATGTCAGCAAAAAGGGAGGGTCCCGCAAGGGCCGAAGCCTGCCGGGGCCGCGGGACTGTTCGAAAGAGATACCGCGGCCCCGGAACGTAAAGGGCGAGGAAGGAACATGGATGGTATATAGTCAGTAAAAGTCTGTCACTCCCTCCCGCTCCGCCCAGATTGGGGGTTCATTTGATGAATTCTCATCGGAAAAAAAAGAAGGGCATCACGCCCTCGGTGAGGCGTCGAGCCTCCATGCCGGATTGCCGCCATGGGATCTGGAGGCGCTAGTCCTGCACGGCACGCCACGGTAGTGGCGATAAGTCCCCACTTTGAGGAGTGGCTTGAGAGACGCCACGGCGTCCTCACCATCCGCCTGACGCAGGTCCTCACCGGACACGGTTGTTTCGGCAGGTTCCTGCATCGAATCGGGCGGGAGGAAACGCCCGGGTGTTTCCATTGCAAGGATCGACCGGAGGTGGAGGTGGAGGTTTTCCTGGCGTGGGCGGAACACCGCCGTCCTCGTAGTGGCGATCGGCGGCGGCGACGTCTCGCGTCCGGCCCTGGTTCAATCCATGGTCCAGAGCGAGACGGAATGGGAAACCGTCACCTCCTTCTGCAAAGCAGTCTAGCAAAGGAGGTGGTGGAGCATGAGAGGGAGAGAACCTCTCGCCCCAGCCGCCGCGGGAGACGCACCGGGCGTCACTGGCCACCGTAGGCGTGGGCTTGTGGACGTTGAGCTATGGCTAGCTTCCCGTCCTTCCGTCTTATAACGACAGGCCGTGTCGACGGCGCTTTTGTTTATTATTTATTTTATTTAGTCAGTAAAAGTCTGACACTCCCTCTCGCTCCGCCCAGAGTGGGAGAAGTCATTTGATGATTCCATCCTATAAAAAAAACCGCAACAGTCCCACAGCCCCATAGAACTTAACCATTGACGAATTGAGGAAGGAACATGGACGGGATTTAGTCAGTAAAATTCTGACACTCCCTCCCGCTCCGCAGAGTGGGAGAAGTTATATGACGATTTCCCATACGGAAAAAAAGGCATCACGTCTCACTCTCACGTCACCAAAAACCACACCAAATCAAAATACTAGGACTAACTGAAAATTCGCGCGTTTTAAGTTGACATAGAGTCAGACCTAGACTACTAGGTACTAGACCTTTTGGCGATTCTAGTTGACATTCGGATAGGGGGCCCCACAGGCGTGGATTGCTTAGGGCATCAAGTAGTCTTAATCCGTCACTGACAGTGAGTCGTATAACTTCTCCTGCACCTTGGTCCTACAAACTGCTGAAGCCTTTTTTGCTTTTCTCTTCGATTCTTTATAAATCGTCTTCTTTTTTTTAACTGCTGTTCCCGTTTGCTACATCCTACCATTCTTTAATTTATTTATTTATTTATTTATTTAGTACATGGAAGACTTACAGCTAATAAATACAGGAAAAAAAAAAGAAAACCATAGTCACCAGAGAGCCAATTACAAGTCCTCACGTATAGACATATTATAGTTATCTATGGTGCACATATAAGCACAAAAACACAAAAACACAGTTTTAATATAAGTGAGAGAAAAAAAAAATTATATGTATGTAAAAACCAAAATAAACAGTATAACCTATGGCTACTTGAAAAACTTAAGGCTTAAGCACCTTCTGGCCGAATTCACACTAATTGTGAATGGGTCAAAGTCATATTCCTTGCATATGTCGTTGAAGTCTCTGCTTGCCCGCACAATATAACTGTTCTGCCTATAATTCGATGATGAATGAGGTACACGTATAGGTGGATTAAAACGAAATGTTTTACTTGGCACATTGAAATAAAATTTTGACAATAACTCAGGGTTATCAATCTTGTTATTAAGGATCTTTAACAAAAACATACAGTCGCCTATTCTACGCCGATCTACCAGTGGTAGCAGATGATACTTCCTACAGAGTTCAAGATAATCGATTGACTTATATGGAATCTTTTGGTGAAAACAAAGATATTTAATGAAGCGCTTTTGGATGCCTTCAATGCGGTCAATGTATTTCAGATAACGTGGATTCCATATCTGAGACGCATACTCTAGCTGACTTCTAACATAGGTACAATATAATATCTTTAGTGTTTTAGCATCTGAAAAACACTTAGAGAGACGCATTATAAATCCAAGTAGTTTAGAAGCTTTCTTCACAATTGCATCAATATGCGTGTCAAAAACTAACTTACTGTCTTGATGGACGCCCAAGTCACGAATAGTGTTGCACCTTGGCAAGATCTGGCCCGCCAAAGTATAACTAGTAGCTAGGACGGCACGTTTCCTAGTATAAGTGATTACCGAACACTTGGATGGGTTGAGATCAAGTTTATTAGCCCGACAATACTCTTCAAGCCGATACAAATCATCCTGAAGCGCTAGACTATCTTCAAGCTTTGAAATAGTGCTAAAGATTTTCATGTCATCAGCGAAGCATAATAGTTTGGATGAATGGAGGCACTGATCGATGTCGTTCACATAGACTACAAATAAAAACGGACCGAGTAGCGAGCCCTGAGGCACTCCACTGGGCACGTTTACCCAACCAGACATATAATTATTGAGTACTACTGCTTGTGACCTGTTATCAATGTAGGAGGCGAACCACCTCAAGAGGTCGCCACGGATGCCCATGTAGCTAAGCTTCTTTATGAGGGTATAGTGGTCGATGCGATCAAATGCCTTGCTATAATCTGTGTAAACGACATCGACCTGCTTACCATTATCCATAGCATCCGTAATAAAATCATTGAATAAGATCAAGTTAGAAGTGGTAGACCGTCCTTTCAAAAATCCGTGTTGAAAGGAGCTGAACGAACTAGCAAGAGCGGGATATAATTGGTTATAGACAATCCTCTCAAATATTTTAGCTATAATGCACAACTTGGAAATAGGCCTATAATTAGTAACCTCTGTTTTTGACCCCTTCTTATGCACGGGTGTAATAAAAGCAGATTTCCATATTTTGGGGACAATACCTAGGGTCAAAGACTTCGAGAACAAAATTGAGATAGGTAGGGCAATAGAAGGCGCGCATTTAATAAGAAATTTAGCCGATATGTTATCAGGGCCAGCACCTTTAGCAGGATCCAAGTTACGAAGTAAACTGGTCACATTATCAATATTCACTTCTATGTGACAGATGTCAGATGAAGTACTGTTTGTGCCGAAAGGGAGAACAGGAGGTGGACGGGGAGTACTAGATGAAGCGGGGTTGAGGAAAGTAGACATAAAATAGGACGAAAATGCCTCACAAATAGAATCTCCAGTGAGTAATGGTTCGTCGTTATAGTTTAATGTATTAGGTATATTATTAGAGTTGTAGCGTTTTTTAACATAGGTCCAAAAGTTTTTAGGGTTATCTTTAATGGATTTTTCAGTTTTATTTAGATAACATTTATAACATGAAGCTTCCATAGTCTTGACTCTGTCACGCAAACATTTGAAGGTTAACTCGTCAGATTTATTGCCGTAAATCTTGTATTTTTTTAAATATTTATACTTTTCTTTAATTGTATTGACGAGTGATGAGCTGTACCATACCGGGTATTTTTTATTACTTACTAGCTTTTGTGGTATATACTTGTTTTGGAATTGTTTTATGGTGTCTATAAAGTACTCAACGGACTCATCCAGTGATCGGATTGAAATCTCATGTTCCCAATTAGTACTAGAAATCTCGTTATTAATAGAAACAAAATCGCCTTTGCTATAGATATATCGCAACCGCGGCGCATGGTCAAGAGGAGGTATTTCAAAAATGTCAATAATGATTGACAACGCAGGGTGATAGGGATCAATGGGCACCAGAGAGTCAACACATTCGCTAACACAGGCTAACTTATTTGAGAGGACCAAGTCTAACAGTTTCCCGTACGCATTAACTACCCCGTTATACTGTCCAAAGTCCAGCGTACAAAGCTCGTCCGCGAGTAAATATTCGTCACTAGTGGCGGGGTTCACTGGAACTAACGAAAGGTTATTAGATGGAGCCCACGAGATTCCACTCATATTAAAATCACCTAAAACTAAAAACACATCCGAAGTTTTATTCAGAACTATATGGTTAATTTTGGTCAGGAAATTACTTAGCTGTTCCGAAAAAGAAAACCCTTTGTTCTGTTTACACAGGTAAAGAGCGCAGATATATAGGTTCACGTATTCTCGCGTCTTTGAATTTTTAAGTTTTAAACTGATCCAGAGATCCTCCGCCGAGGAGTGTAGGAGCGGTTGCGGAGTGACAGGTAACTCCCTACGCGTCGCTATTAGCACACCACCACCCCTCGTTTGTCCCGTCTTAGCATAATCCCGGTCACGGCGCCACACTAAGTAACGATCATCAAATAACTCCGAGCTTAACACACCATCCATTAACCACGTCTCCGTTAAAACAATAACATCGTAGGAATTTTGTAAAACCTGACGATAAAACGAGTCTGTCTTTGTTCGCAATCCCCGTACGTTCTGGTAAAAGACAGTAAGACACTGATCACTCTTGTTGGCCATTGTACATACATTCAACAATAATTGCATAAGCATCAACAACAATATAATAAAATAAAAATTGCCAATTCATTTCAAACCACTTATTAGTTACGCGTAAAAGAGGTATGAATCCATAATGCGGGTAAAAATGAGTAAAGTTAGCAAGAATGTACAAATCATCCGATATTTGGCAGGACATGTTTGTGCGAGGAAGCAGGCAGCGACATATCATACACATATGAGTAAGCGAGACAAATGTATAGTTGAGTATTGGAACTCGAAGACGAACAGCGCGATAAGGAATACAATAGAAGCTCATTAGCAGTACAGAGGTGCTAAACCTTTTACAAAAACAAAGCAAATAGCAATTGATGTTGAAACTTCGATACAATTTAAAACTGGAAAAGCAGCAAAACAACTTAAAAAAACGGTTTAAACAATTTTGTTTAAATCAAATTCCTTTCTTATTATAAAGGTTTTGCAATTAACATCCTTGCGCACATGTATTTTGCCGTGTTTCACCCAAACGAATTCATAGCGTTTTTCTTTAGCGGCGATTTTAGTCACATTTAGAAGTTTTTTGGACTCCACAGTTAGATGGTCGTTGACATAAATACGTTGAGGTGCTCCTTGAAAACCTATGTCAGAGGTGGAGAGATCCTTATCAGCACGTGCAGCCGCAATAAAATCTTCTTTTATATATCTATTGAGGAAGCTCACAATCACTAATTTTTCCTTGGAATTATGAATAGGCACCCTTGAAATGTAATTGATCTGGGTCTTAGGACACTTGTAATTAATTTTGCTGCTGATAGCGTCAACGATTGAGAATAAGTTCTCATCCTTCTTTAGAGGGACACCTTTAATCTCCACATTATTTAGCCTGGATCGCTGCTCAAACGAGGAAAGCTCAAGCTTTGTTGACGCTAATTCAGTTTGAAATGAAGAGACAGTGTCCTGAAGCTTCTCAAACTCGGAGGTTTTTTTTTCTAGTTCGGCAAGTCTGGTATCGAATTCATCAAGTCTACCACTAGAGAAGTCACAACTCTTTTTAAGCTCGGTCAACTCATCTTTTATCGATCGTATGTCACTGACAAGGGTTGGTAAGCTCAGCAGCTGCTGCCTCATTTCGCGAATTTCGCCCAGGACTGTATCCAATGAAGCAGAAGGTTGCGGCGAAAGCAGAGCAGGCGACGATTTACAAGCAGGACATTTCCATTGCGCTCTTCGTTCGGGTCCAAGTTTTCTCCAACCCACTTCGGACACACTTGCACATGAGAAATCCAGGAATTTCTTGCAACTTCCACATTGCACCCCGTCATTAAACTGATCATTACAGATTGCACACGTCTTCATAATTACCAAAACAAAACTCAATGGATTCGCGAAAAAGGTTGACGATCTATTTTTTTGAGCGTAAGTGTACTGTGTTAGTGCGTGCTCACACGAGAACTGAAACGTGCTTAAACGCGACCTTTTTCTCTTTCAGACTCTTTTGATGTTTGCACCTCTTCATTCCGCCACCATGTATCCTTTTCTATCACACCTTTCCCTTTGGATTCTTCAAACACATCGTTTGCTACTCTTCTTATACAATCCGCGATCTCTTTTCAAATTCATTCACAGATTTTCCTTCCATATCCAGCATATCCTTTATTTCAATCGTCTTACCTACTACTTGACTCTTAAACATAGAAGTTGCAAATCCTTTTTTTTTTCTATCATAATCCATCTTGCTTTGGGTGGGGGCCGTTCCTTGTTTCTACTGGCCGATACACTAACTGTTACCTCCATTATGACCAATCTTCGCGTGGCAGCACTTAACAGTTTTTGACGTTTTTCAGACTGTCCCGCTTTACCAGAAAAAAGCCGATTTGTGTCGCGTGTGGCCACTCCTTTAAGTAACGAGGTATTCGTCCCTTTTTAACCGACTTCTAAAAAAGTAGGAGGTTCTCAATTAGGATGTTTCTATTTTTTTTTCTTTTTTTGTGTTTGTTTTATTTATTTGTTGGAAAGGAAAGGTATTCTTTCCAAATGGTCCCATAGCCACCAAGTCGGGATCTGATGATGGAATCTTGGCGAAATCGAGGGAACTCTTCAAATTTTATATGAAATTTTTAATGAAAAATAAGTTTAGCTTCTGAAGTCGGTGACAAAAAAGCTAAATCAATCAAACAAAGGTCACCGACTTCAGAAGCTAAAGTTATTTTTCGGTTTTTTTTTTTTTTTTTTTTATTTCGGCTTTATTTTGTGCAAAAAAGTTTTTTTCAAATCATGTTTTTGTTATAGTATAGTACTGTCACTGGAACGCTGAGGTTATCAGATAAATTCCACATGCATGGTAATTACGTATGACTGAATGTGTACGTCATCTCATTATCTCCTTTAGTACCCTTCGAGAGACGAGCAGAGCGGATAACACACGCGCAAGAGTCATTATGACCACAGTGGGAAAGAGATGGCGAGAGACACCCTATAGCTCCGTCTCATTTCCACACTGGAGCGACATTTTTAATTTACCACCTAAGTACACATTGTGGAATGCAAATAAAGTATTGAGTATTATTAAAACAATACTACTTTATTGGAAACATCAAATTCTTTTCTGAAATCCACAGAAACAGTTCAAAATGTATAATTTGAAGAATTTGGCAATGCGACCTGCGCAAGACCTGCCATGCAGATATGACAACACTTTCGACGACCCCTAACGTCACCGATATCGGCATTTTTTTATCGAAGTTTCCGCAAACTATTTCAAGAGGATGTTTATATCGATAAAGCATTACAAGTGCGCGCGCGCAGTACTGAGTACATTGTGACTATTTTATTTATAATTATTATTTTATTTACAAATATTTTTTACTGATTCTTTCAATGTGCGCACCAGTAATATTTATATGTATCATTGCGAGTGGACTACTCTCCTCCACGCAAGCCCTGGACAATGGGCTGGCTCTCAGTCCTCCCATGGGCTGGCTTTCTTGGCTGCGATTTGGCTGTACCATCGACTGTGTTGCGAAGCCTAAAGAATGTATCAGGTAAGCTGGAAATAAGACATGTATTACACGAAAAAGTATGCAGAGCATTCTAATATCTACCATATTTATGCACCCTAATTTCACCAGCTAAGTAAGTCTAAGTAATAGCGGAAAGCCTACTCGATATTAACTGGCCAGAATACAGACACGGAGCTGGACTGAAGGTTAGCCACCAATTCCTTGTCCCCTGAGGAACAGCTCAGCATTCGTCATGCTTGTCCCTTTACAGTGTTTCCCCAGCAAGGCTATTTTCTTCGGCCTATACTGCGGTTGTTACCCGCTGCTGTGACTTTGTCCATCATTATTATAGGATTGCAATAGCGGTCATTGCCCTTTCC
The DNA here is from genome assembly GCA_916618015.1 of Xestia c-nigrum. Taxonomy (NCBI): domain Eukaryota; kingdom Metazoa; phylum Arthropoda; class Insecta; order Lepidoptera; family Noctuidae; genus Xestia; species Xestia c-nigrum. The sequence goes on along the minus strand of OU745259.1, from coordinate 7,147,455 downwards.
CTAATATCTCGTCGTACGAACCAAAATAAATGAACGACGTATCGTTTTTCATTAGAAAAATCGTTGAAGATCACGACAGATGACGATTCAAGTTGAACAGGCTTATTTTGGTTTTTAAAGTTAAGAACTTTAATACATGTAGGTGGGTCAATGACCGCTATTGCGATCTTTACTGGCAGCAACTGTAGTTGCAGTAAGATGATATAGACGTGATATGACTAAAAAAAAAAATTTTAGTGAGAACTTAATAAGGAGGACAGCTGATCTAATGGTGAGCGAGGGGTACCTGGCAGCTGGATACCAGTACCTCACGATTGACGACTGCTGGCTGGAAAACTCAAGAGATCCTGAGGGTCGTCTGGTGGCAGACAGGACGCGGTTCCCTAGTGGAATGAAGGCACTTTCTGACTACGTAAGTATTAAAATAGATGTTCCGCATTTTTCTACAACTCATCTATCATCATATTCTATTCATGTCCCATAGAACTTAGGATTCATGCAAGGAAGTATCGAGACTTTTAGTACGGGGGGGGACAAACATTGAAACACCCATGTGAACTGTGTAAAAATTGCTCTAATCACTGTACTATAATTCACGTACTTCGCAGTGGTATGGTCCTCGTTATTATAAGTCAGATTTCGGGGGGGGGGGGGGGGGGGGATAAATCCCAACTACCCATCTATTATCTGTCTATTTGACATTTTCTTGACCGACGACGTTTACAAACAAAACGTTACATAAAACCTTTGAATCTTTGAGTTTTCTATGAATAAAGTGACACGCGGTAATAATATTTCATGGTATAAAGGGTGTAAAACACCTCTTAACGAATATGAAAAGCACTTGTTCTACTCGTCATTCTGATCATTTCTTTGTTCTACACTATACCTGGGAACCTTCTAGTTACGGAGATATTGGGGGTCAAAGGTGAAATACACCCTGTATAACTTTGTTTATAGAAACCCCGATAGCTAGGAAACGCGGCATATCAATCGCAACTGACAGTTAAACGTACCTAAGTAAGTTATAGAAAACGGGCAAAGTCAAAAACCGATGATTGGAGAATCGAAAGACAAGCAGTAGGTAGCTGGTCTGGACCATACACCATTTGACTAACGTAGAAGAATCATTAATAATATACTATGCACAGGTTCGCAGTAAAGGTTTGCAGTTCGGAATGTACGAGGACTACGGCACAAACACCTGCGCAGGATATCCTGGTATCCAGGGGCACGAGCTCTTTGACGCAGATACCCTGGCCGGCTGGGGGACTGACTATCTCAAGCTAGATGGCTGTTTCGCTGATATTCATGGAATGGATGTAGGTAGGTACTGATTGCTTTGCTTGTACAATATCTTGTCGCCTCATGGAAAGTTTGGTCCAACCGAATCCTAACTTTTCTATCGGAATCTGAAAAATTTTGAAGAAATTCATTAAGTATATATTTTTTTCATATTATGTTTACAAATCGTCTACTAGTCCGCGTTAACGCAATGAGTTAGATACTGAAAATAAATAGCATTGAATTTGTGAGTATGGTAGTCAACCCACGCCGCAGGACAGACGACGAATGCCAACTGCTGAAAATACCTTTAGGACGAAAATCACAACAAATATTTCAATCAAGATGTTTTATGATCTATCTTTTCCCGCTTTCACAGAATAAATAAAAAAAATACATTTTAGCCGACAGTGGAATCATGAGATAAAGGACAACTCGTAATAATGTCTAACATACAACATTATTTTCTTTGAACCAACAATGTGCGCAATCCGTAAACATGAAGGCGGCTTGGAAAAACAAAATTGCCCTTTGGCGCCCTTTTTCTCAAGCATATAGGTAAAGATTACATGTTTTTATCATTATTAATATAAAAGTCAATGACCAGAATGTACATATGGATCAATACAAACAAACGACATATTTTTATATTCCAGATAATAATGTTTTTTTTCTCTTAGGTACAGAAATGTTTACCTTTGTATATTTATCTTTGCGTTTTATTTAATCACTAGCTGACCCGCGCAACTTCGTCTGCGAGTGAGGGTAAGAGAAAGTGTGAGTCAACCTTAAAAACCATCATCATCATCATCATCATCAGCCTATAATGTTCCATTAAAAAAAGACATATGCTATCGTGGACTTTTTTTAAATGCTTTAGAGGAACAATTCCTTCGTACGTGATTGCTGTGTACCTTTATAGTCACGCCGCTAGACGCGCCGTTGGGCAGAATTTGTATTGGAGCAGTAGGTAGTAGCGTTTCAAATTCTCTCCAACGGCGCGTCTAGCGGCGTGACTATAAAACCAGCCTAAACCGCATTATGCAGTGCTTGCAACGGAAGAAAGAAAAAGGAATAAATCGTTGTTTTTGGGAAATTTTCATTGATGCTCCTATTGGTGATGTTAGCCTTCCTTGATGACAGTCATACTCCAGCTAGGTCGAAAGTTCTCATCAAGGTGCATGCAATAAGCCGGGACACGATATAGCTGCTGTAAACCGTTGAAGACTTCTTGTAACTACCTTTTGTCCCCATCGTTGGAACGTCAATGACAGTCATACTCCTGCCAGATCAAAAATTCTCATCGGAGTGCATTAAATGAGCCAAAACATGATATAGCTGCTGCAAAGTTTTGAGGACTTCCCGCTACTGTCTTTCATCTCCATCGTCAGATCATCGATGAAAGTCGTATTCTAGTTATGTTAAAGGTTCTCAGCAAGTTGCATGAAATGATCCTAAACTTGCGGATCTGTTGCAAGGCCATCTGCCTTCCATCTTCATTGACATACCCTTGGTGACAATTTTGAAACCAAAATCATTTTATCTTCAATTTCAAATTTCTAACTCTACTTCCCATGAGCCCGTGTCTTAAAAGTGCATAACCTCTAAAGCTTTGAAACCTTCAAATATAATACAGTGACTTCCGAGACATTCCAACTTTAGAGTATTAGCACCAAGGTTTTATGTAAGTTCAACCGTTTTTAATAAAATCGGATTGAGTTCAAACATGTGTCAAAATAAAAAATGTAGTTTACAAACATTTACACATGCTGTATCTAATGTAAAAGTATTATTACGTATTTTCTTTCTGTTAGTCTCGTTATTTATAACTTTCCAAACGGTCTTTATTTTATTTTTTGCTGTTTTGACCTTATTGCTAATGTTTGCTTTGCAAGTATTTCTAAAAACTGATGACAGTTCTCTAATTTTTAAGATAAATAGACGGGCCAAAAATCTAGATGACGTGAATGATGCCCTACTTCAGGTCCAAAATTGGTTCACAGCAAACAATTTGGTATTAAATGAAAAAAAAACTAAATGCATAAGATTTTCATTACCGAATGTTAAAAGTAGTGACGAGGCGCGATTCTCTAAGGGAACTATTTAAGGATATTGGCATCATGACGGTTCATTGCCAATACATCTACGAAAATATAATGTACGTCAGAAAAAAATCTGCATCTTTTCGGTAAAAGAGGCGACAGACACAACTACAGTACTAGAAATAATAGGGACCAACTAGTTCAGCCAGGCTTTAGACTCGCTAAAGTAGACTCATCTTTCATGGGGTACTGTTTGAGATGCTATAATCAAATTCCAAAAAGTATTCTTGAACTGAATGAAACGAAATTTAAAACAAGCATTAAACGCACACTATGTAAGCAAGCATATTACAAGTTGAGCGATTATATCGCTGACAAAAATGGTCCTGCTCCACAAGGACAGGGGCGCAAAAATTGATGGCATTAAATGGTATTTTTAGAGCTGCTGAAGATTGTACAACTATCTTTGCATTGTATAGATTCAATTTTAGTATTATATAATCGCATAGCCCATATTGTGTGAGTACTATGTACTAGAAAGCTATCATTCACTGGAAACCTACTTTAGTTTTTGACTTGAATGTGCCCTGGCGGTTGAAAGTATGTCAGGCTCACTCAAATGTCTCGCTGATGATGGCGCGTGTGTCGCTCCCTTCAAAATGGTTGAGCTGAATGGTGCTGATCCATGCGTCATGTTCGTGAACGGGCGCTGTCAGTTGTGACTGGTCATCTCTTAGTTGCCATGGCTTATTTGAAAGAATTATTTTGTTTTTACCATGGACACTTTTAACGTGCACATCTTGCTACATTGTTCTCACATAATATACCATCTCAACATGAATGATGTAACCAAGATTTTGTAACAATAATTTGATTTAAAAGAGTGTCCATGGAGTTTCTTGCCCGTTCTTCTCCATAGAGATCTACGTTAGGGAATGGGCAACTACAGTACTTTCACAGTTTTTATGTCTTTGTGACTGGGTCTGTAGCTACATTGAATTTTCATCTTTGTTTCGACAATTCAAAAGTGCCTGTTATTGGCCTACTTGAAATAAATGCTTTGATTTTGATTTTGATTAAATCGCTATTTTGTGCGTATTCAATATTCACCGCAAAAGTCAAACTTCAAGGAAACTGAGAAATTACACTTATCTGTATTAAATTTGAAGTATATGTATCAACTTTTAAAGGTTTACACTTCATTGAGTTTTATTCCATAGGTGTATGAAGTTAATTAATTTTAAACACAAAACCCCTATTTTTTATGTCTCTGGATGAAATTTAAAAAAAATGCTGAATAGGTATTTCTTTATTTTTAATAATGAGTATTTCTTTGAGTTTCATGATTCTAAAACAATCTAAAAAAAATTTTTCATTCAAACTTTACCCCCCCTTTTCACCCCCTTTTTCCATTTTTTTCCATATTTTCTATAGCCTAAATGTTATTCTCAATTTATTTAAATGGATTTGTGAACTTTTCATCAAAATCCGTTCAGTAGTTTTTACGTGATGCGCGGTCAAACAAACAAACAAACAAAAATTTTAAAAATGGTTTTAATATGTTCAGTTACTTATTTTAAGCCACCCTGGTCGGTTCTTTTTGTTAAATCTTCAATGTACAGAGTTTTTGGTCTCAACGATTTTATTATATGTATATGTCACCGTAAAATTGTCAAACACGTTACATTACAATATAACGTTTTTTTTCTCGCGATATTGTAATGTCTCGAATTATTGTCAACTGAACATACGGAAGTATCTCTGCCCCCATAATCGGGACTTGGGGCACCCCCCCGTTAGGTTAGTTAGGTTCCTTATCCCCGCGAAGCGGGGCTCCGTCGACTACGCTTTTTAGGGGAATATAAAGTGTTTTAAGGTTATGTTATATTAATCGGTATTTCTCAGGAATGGTGCATTATCTTTTCATGAGAGTTATGCCACTGGGCAAGGGGGACACCTCCTTCCCTCCACACCGCGTAAGTTGACTACCATCGCGTGCATTTAACGAAAAATAATGCGTTTTGTTGTAAGCAGTATGTTCATTTGACAATAATTCGAGACTTTACAATATCGCTAGAGATATTACAATATAACGTATTTGACAATTATACGGTGACATATAGATTAATTATCTCTGATACTATTCTTGTTCCAGGCTATCCTTTATTTGGGCAACTACTGAACAAAACTGGCCGGCCCATTCTGTATGGATGCAGCTGGCCCATGTTCCAAGAAGTTGGTGGCATCCAAGTAGGTAGATTGGATAGAAAAAAACACTCCTTCTCAGAATAATAAGAATTACAAATAGTATTGTAATTTGTACTCTTATGGAAGGTCCAAATGTCCGCATCGTAAGCAGAACGCATCGCATCAAACGGATCGTTGTATTATTGAACAGATTCGAGCGATCCGTACCTACGGTGTGCGGATCAATGGGCGCACTTGTGTGACTTTATACAAAGAATAACTACGATCCTTTTGGTACAATGCGTTCGGTGCGTTCGATGCGGACATGTGGACGCTCAACTTTAGAGGCAAGTCCAGGCAAAGGAGAGTAATTAAGTAATCAAGTTATTTCCTTCGACGTCCTTTAAAACCATAATTATTTTACCCACAGTCCATTCATCGTTTCTTTAGTCTTCCCTTACCTACTTGAGGCAAATGTGATTAAAATACTAAATTCATCAACTTTGAACAGGCTAACTACAGTGCGGTGGCAAAGAGCTGCAACATCTGGCGCAACTGGGTGGATATTAGAAACTCCTGGGATTCAGTTCTGGGCGTGATGAACTGGGTCGGCGATCACCAGGACCGACTGGCTCCGTTCGCTGGCCCTGGACATTGGAACGATCCTGACATGGTAAGGTTCCCGAAATCGAACGCTGTGTGTACCGTTTTAGGGTAGCCCGATATGAAACACCGACCTATCACTTTTTTTGTGATCAATGTGGGGTTTTGTCTTTCATCATTTCAGCCGAAAGACGTCCACGGCTGGACATAGGCCTCCCCGAAGAAGGGGGTTTTTGCCGTAATTGTCACGCCTGGCAGGCGATGGTCTTACTCACTATTTTCGTTCGATACCATTAGTAGTACCTAGCAGTAAAGAGAGCAAAGTAGGTTTTGTCCCTTTTTATTTTAAAGTTGCCAGCTTTCAAAGTGTATGAGTACCTAAATTAACCATACATCTTTATGTTTTCCATTCCATATTCTTCAATCTTCCAACAAATCTTCATTTCAGCTGGTAGTAGGTAACTCCGGGCTGACAGTAGACCAGGCAAAAGTGCAGATGGCGGTGTGGGCGGTCCTGGCAGCGCCTCTCATGATGAGCGTGGACCTAGCGGAGATACAGCCGGAGTTCAAGCAGATTCTACTGAACAGGGACATCATCGCAGTGAGCCAGGACAAGTTGGGCAAGCAAGGCTTGAGGGTTTTTAAGGAAGGGAGGTTTGTTTTGGTGAGACTCTTTCGTTTTTTTCACTCTGGTATTGCCGGATTGAACTACGATCGTGAGAGAATGTGTGCAAACATTTGTGAGTTGTGCAGTATAATACCTACTGCGTTGATGGCTATTATTCGCTGAGACCGGACTTCATGTCGAAAATTCGGTCCGCAAGATTATTGTTTTGTATCACTTGGTAAATAAGCGCACCATAGTATAAATGGGATAGAATATTTTGGCCTGCCCATTGCCATTGCTCAATGACCGTTGGTTAATAAGCCATCAAAGTTAGAATCTATAAATTACAAAGCTTCACACCCCAATAAGGTAGACGACAACAAAAATAATAATGAATCCGTCAGTTCGATTAAGTATCAACAAATATTTGACCCGTATTTTTTCATTTGTTAAGAAACGACGCTTTCAAAATTCCCAATAAGTTTCGCCTTGGTATAATTGTTCCCGATTTCTGACGTCACGAGCCCCCCACTCCAGAGTTTCGATGCGTTTTATCTTTGTCAATATTAAGTAAGTACCTAATTGATTAACAAAAACAAAAAAATACGTGTCCATTATTTTCCAATACGGACGTCGTTTTTTTTCTAACCGACGGACTAAATAGATTTGCCTTTTTTTGATACTGTCGTAATGCTTATTCATATTCTGTTAAACGAATGTTAACAGAGGCACCGTAATCAGGAGATTTGGCACCGGGAGCTGTCGGGCGGTGCGCGTGCGCTCGCCTTTGTGAACAAGAACAATCACTCTGTGAGAGTTACCTACACACACAGGAATATGAAGCTGCCTCTACTTGACTATATCATACAGGTATTCTTGAACTGGACTTACAAACATCGTCATAGGTTAAAAATCTTTAAATGTAGGTAATCTTATTGGGATCTAGCTATGGACAAAGCCATCTACAATGAGCTTTTACCGACCTTTCCTATGTATCTGATTTTATAATACTTAAGGCTGATGGTCCAGAGTAACCCGCAAAGGTCAAATTTTCTTACGTTTTTTACAATTTGCAGGCCAGTGCTAAATATTGTTCGAGACTGTAAGGTCGAGGAATAACGTTTTCAAGGTCAAAATTGTTCCTCGACCTTTATGAACTTGGAGGGTTGTTTTGATGATTATAATTCGATTATAATTCTGTAAAGCTACATACGTCTTACAGTCGCGAACAACATTTTAATCAACATACAACCTAGCACTGGCCTGCACGTTGCAATAACCTAAAAAAATTGGATCTACCATGCCGTTTCCACCTTGTTTCAGGATCTTTTCAACGTGGGGAAAGGGACACTCTCCTTTAAACGGAATGAAACATTAACTATAAATATCAACGGGCCAGGTCAGTGTTAATCTACCTTGCATACTATAATCTACCATCAGCATAGTTCTACTTTATACCTACTCGAGAATACAAAAAAACTTACCCGTCTTTTTTTCTTTTTCAGGCGTGATGTTTTACAAGTTTACTCCAGAGAAATGATGCAGAACATATCTTTACATTACTCTATCCTAAAATGTTGTGACCCTTTTGTTTTTATAATCAATATTGGATGATCTTACCGTTGTCACTAGCGAATTTCGAAGTTGAGCACATTGCGTCTCGAATTGCTATACTTGTTCCCCGAATGCAAGTGAGAAGTTGTTGGATTGTTTTTACACGACCTTAAAATTATTACACACTGATATTCGTAGCCTACAGCAATTTCGAAAATCTGGTGATTTTTATGAGAAGATTAACGTACATTATTTCGTGCTGACATTATTATTCTGACTGAGTGCTAGTTGAGCAAATGCCCAACTATCCCCTTACTAATCGGGTACAACTCGCACACTTTGTCCTATAAACACACAAAATGAGGATGTGGTTGTCTATGTGAGAAATTGCTTTGACACCACAGTCGTAACACCTATTTCTTTAATGAGACAAATGTTCTTCTTCTTATATTCTCAAATAAAGCTGCATTTATCACAATTTATCGTTCTCTTCATGCCGAGGTTTGACTAATTTCCTTGACAACTGCAGCAGTTGGCTTAGTGCCATTATTATTTCATCAACCCATTTTTCTTTCGGTCTACCTCTTTTCCTTTTGCTTGTTGGTCCTTGCCAGGTAGTAACTCTGTGTCCATTTTACCTCAACCATACGTGCAATATAACCCGCCCATTTCCATTTTAGTTTTTGAGAATGTTCCAAATTGTTTTAAATTGGGTTATGGCTTAGTGACATAACCCAATTTAAAACCGGAGCCATTATTGGTGCGAGACTCTCGAACTGCCTTGATCATGTGATACTCCGAACTTAAAGTACTGTTACAACACTAATTATTGATTCTGTCATCACTGATCACTCCCTTAGTATTATCTTCTGCAACCTCAATGTGAAAACTAAAACTCCAACGCCAGATTTAAAATTGATTTGCCTCGGATTGTAGACCCAAATTAACAGCACCGATTTTTCCTTAATCGTACAGTGATTCAACCCAAATGTAGCTGCGGAATCTCCTGTTTCCATTACGTCTTTGGTTATCAAATCCCACACACACGTGTCACAAATTCCCAGTAGAAAGCGTATCATTACGCTATGGATTACTGCAGGCCTGCTGAGGTGCATAAGTCACAGGGATGTTGCATCTTTTTCAAAAACACCCAGTGGATGAGACATACAAACTGATTTTCTGTCGCTATCGTACCTTCTGCAACATCATCTGCCTAACTTTTTCCCAACTATGTTGGGGTCGGCTTTCAATGTAACCGGATACAACTGAATACCTTCTGCAATCTCCTTAAAAAGTCAAGCGTGAATATGAACATGCTGAATTTCAGCAGGATAGAAATCATCCAACAGCCAAAGCAGAGACTCGGCCTCTGAACTGCTAAACTGTAGTGCCTTACCGTCGAATTACTCAGCAAATATTGGTGGACTCTTAGCGGCCAAAATTGTGCGCGATGTCCTCTATAATCTCTTGGATAGTCGTCCCAACTTTGAGATCCCGGATACTTCCATACAATCCGCACCACAATCAATGGCCCTCCACAGCGTGAATAGCGTGCTGAGCTCGAAAATATCATCCTTAGCCTTTTAAATACAATTGCGCTGTTGCTTTTGACGGAATATCCCCCTCAATGGTGAAGGCGACACGTCACATTCTTATTCCGATCCTTGTTTTCATCTTCAATTTGTGCTTTTCATCTTCAATTCGTGAAATCAAAAAATTACGATCACTCTCTCACATATCACCCCAAAAAATCCTCACATATGTACCTACCCCGCACCCCTCTTTAACATTCACCCACACACCCATTCATCCCAATTCATAATTATTGTCCTGTACTGTTTATATAATAATATATTTTTTTAATAAGTATTATTTTTTGTTCTTAGTCAAGTAAGCCTAAATTAAATATAAGATTTTTTTGTACGGAGCATCATTCCATAATAATCTGGAGAAGGGCGTTGGTAGCTGCGCAACAGTTTATACTTTTGGAGCATTCATCGTTTTACCTGTTTACCTTGTCTTGTATTATTGTTCCGAAATAAACTTTTTATATTATATTATTTTTATTTACCTAGGTACCCGGATAAAGAGATGCAACAAAAACAAATAGTTTTTAACACTTTTTATAATATTATTTTCCAGTTACAATCACTGCAATAGCATAAAGCTACTTATGCAGTACAGTATTGGTAGCAAGAAGCTTGGGGTAAAGAGCATGCTATGTTGTGACTATAATATAAAAATACTAAAATAAATCGTGAGCCCTAATCTCAATTCGTAGGCCTAGCCTCGTATGGCCATGCTTCACAGCAGAGAGGTTGAATAAGTAGTTTACAAGGGCCAGCAAAAATTTTCGAGCTCGCTTCGCTCGGTTTTACTCCTATTTTGCTTTCGAGTGTGATAAACGGGAAAATTAATAGTAATTTAAGTTGATTTTTAATTGAAATTTATAAGGCTGTTAAGTTTTCGAATAGATATGAAACCTGAATTCTACATGCTATTATTAAGGCGCTTAGACGAGCTAAATTAGCAACTCTATTTGTGGTGGTTCAAACTTCGTTTGAAATGCTGTTAGAATAAAGTTCTAATCAGCTTGCACTACAAAGTGGTTGTTACGTCAGCCACTGCGGGCCAAATAGCGCAAAATGAGTGGTTTCGATCGATTTACAAAAAAACTATTGATTGGATTTAAAAACTGAAACAGTATCATGCTAATATATTGCGTGTAGAATTATTGGCCATAAAATCAGAATGATTGCATGCATATTAGTATGTTTTTTATTGTTTGAAAGATATTTTTAGAGATAAGATCGTGATTTCTTTTTATCGAGCCAAATTAATTGTATTATGTTTTCAAAACAGTATCATGCTAGCATATAATAAGTATCCTGAAGAATATCATATATTTTTCTGGTCTTCTTTATAGCAGTGAATCATATACTTTTAGTAATTATAAAACTCGCGTTTAGCTCACGTAAGTTCGTAACCCTATTTATAAGACCTCATTTTACCATGTTTTTACACAAATGAAGTTATTCTATTATATTCTACAACTACTTCTAATTAACATGATTTTCATTTATAAAATCGAAAACTTGTAAAATTTGTGTAATATGATACTTTCACTTTAAACGTTAAAAATTAGTTTCACGTATAACGTTTTTCTGCTTAACTGTACAAAACATCAGACATTAAGTTGCTAATTTGCGAAGACTACTCGAATGTATGGTGCATCCGCTTTTTCGTGACCTTTTCGATTTGGTAGGCTTATTAGAGTATTCTTGTTTTTGAGATAACTTTCGTTACAGACGTACCTACCTAATTGAAAGCTGAAATTAACAGGAATAATGTTCATGAAACATTTTAAATTGCGTATGCCACGTTTCTTAGTGTTTTAAGAATCGCTAAAGTACGACCAGTCTAAAATTAATCAAAGTTATAATTTCATATCCTGTAAAGTTACAAAATCAAATTTTCCTGACTTTATAAGCGTCTACCATGGGTATCTTTTACAGCTTTTTATTTGGTTCTAAGTGTTTTGGTTTACTTGCAAATCCGTTTTTATCTGATTTTTGAAACCATTTAATTCCATTGGTTTACAACGACTAAATCAACAACGAATGTTTAAATTAATTTAAGCAAATAAAGGAATCTTGTTGGTATTTTTTTCAATCTTCTGCGTTGAGCCGTTTTCGAGATCTGGGGTATCCCAAAATGTTACCGCAACAAAATCTTAAGTAACTCGAGAACCATTATCACACACAAATTTTCTATTTACTAACATTTTTACTATGCAACAAAAGCTATCTATTCATGTAGGTACCTATTTGGTACCAGGCTAAACGATTTTTTGAAAATCGATTTTGCCAGGGTAACGTTTGAAACGTTACTCCAGCAAAATGTGTTTTTCTCAAATAACTTGAAAACTATAATGCAAGCAAATTTTGCTATTAGTAAGACAATTGCTGCTCATGATACTCTAATTATTTGTTAAGGTCTCACATCTCAAATGCACAACATTTTGCCAGGGTAACACACAACTCGACAAATCGACCCGAGCGGCTGTTGTATTTAGCCACAAGCACAGAACAGCCACGAGCTCCTCCGTTTAGACTTTCCTTCAAAGAGTAAAGTAATATGATGGCTACTTTCCTTACCTATTCGTTTCACCAATACTGAGCCATCCATGGCCAATATTGCCCATCGTGTGCACGCTCAACGAGCCCATACAGAGCCATCTATGTTTCAATGTGCAAAATTAAAATGCTGGTTAGTTTCTACTCTATTATCGTAATATTTGAATCGCATAGTTTAATTGACACGAGTTTTTTAAATACCAAATAAATATAACAATTATTTTATTTTGAATAATGCTTAAGATTTCTCATAACGATTGGACAAGTTTCTATTAAAATGGAACGTGTAATCTTGCATAACTTTGCAAGTGAAAAGGAACGTCAACCAAACGTAAACAAAATAAATCCGAGTTAACTTGACGTTAATTTAAATAATTTTAGAAAACAAAATACTGAAGATAAGTGCGTGTTTTAACCTCGGTTTTACGATAATATGAGGATAATCGTTATCGCTGTGTTTTTGATAAACAGTTTCAATGCCAATTTATTGTAAAAAGTTACGTAGCCGCGGCAGGAAGCACGAAAGGAAATGAATACAACTTCGGAAGTCGATGACTAATACACAGTTCACTTTCAAAAATCATGGGAACGGCATACAAAGAGATTTTCAAACTATACGATATAATTCAGAATGGAACTGAAAGGTATGTAAAACTTGATTAAAAAAACTTTTTGTTAGTCTTTCTTTCACCATTTAAATTGCGAACACCTGCCGCAAAACCAGAATTTTGGAGCAAGTATTATTATCCCTTTGTGTTATCAAACATCTGCCTGCTAAAAGAATAACAGTTTACTTTTTACTCATTGTTTAATTTAAGAATACGCAAGATTGTCAGTATACTATGGAAATTTTATGCTACCCCCCACAGAGATACATATTGCACCACAATTATAATTCAAGTTGCAACTTGAAATACCTATCTTGAGACTATAAACTGTAATGTTTTTTTTATTTTTTTATTAAGAACTTCATGTACACAGTTACGCAATAAATAAATCTTTATCTTTATCTTTCCTTACTGGATATTTCATAATAATATAATGAAACTCTTGGTAATGATAAATACTAATAGGTTGTAAAAGTATTAAGTTAAAATTAATTCAAAATTAAATTCTGTAGCAAAATCAGTATTTCCAACAATAATTATTAGATGAAGCTAAATAATCTAGGTAGTTAATTATGGACCTTTCTCCAAATACCGTTTGAAAAGAGAAATTATTTCATTAATATTTTGCTTTAATTAATAATTTTAGTAATGTTTCCAGGTCTTTAGAAAATTTCCTACAGGAAAACCCAATAGAGATCAATCAAATCATACCATGCAAGGGTATCGGAGTCCTCCACCTTGCTGTGGGGATAGAACCGGAGGACAAATCCAAGAAATGTACCGAGTTACTCCTGAAGAAGGGAGGAGATCCCAATTTATGGTTAGAGCTTTTTACAACTAATTTTATTTTTTGGTCCAGTTCCAATGAATGTATGTACAAGCACCAATATGTATGCATATAAAAACTTTTAAAAGTGACTTTCTCATACAGTAACAGTTGCAGTCTTTACCAGACTTTTCCATCTGTACTAATGATATTTGTTTCCATAATAATCCAATTAAAAGAAAGGTTTAAAAGACATTTTCTATTTCTGGCTGTTGAGGATAATATATGTACAGTAACGTCTAATAATAAATGTATACAGTTTCCTTAACATTATAGCTATTTTCGCGAGAAATAACGACTGTAACTAGGAGATTGGATTTTTTTCATAAAAAGTTCCAGAATACTATGTACGTAATAACATTAAATTTGAATCAGTACATTAGGAGAAACACAATTTAAAAAATTCTTAAGTGTTTACATATTATTAGACGTGACTGTACTCTGTCAAACTGAAAACAGTATTTATTTGCTTACATGCCAACTTTTCGTAAATACCAATCTAATTTCTCTCTTTATTATTTATGGTTGGTGATGGAATTAGATGATGTTGCTCCGTTGATGGCTGTAAACTGCCTCCTATTACATAGAACTGAAATACAACTGACCGTTGCCGTTGGTGAGATATGAGTGTACTATGGTAGATCTAGGTCTCTATGTACCCTTTCAGAGAAACACAGGCATGACATTACATTTACCTATAATTACAGCAATGACGATGGAGTAACTCCAGTCCACATAGCTGCCATATGGGGCCGCGTGGAGAACCTGAAGCTCCTGATAGGCTGCGGAGGAGACCCTTCACAGCGGGACTTGGATGGACACTCTGCTTTTGACTACGCTACCAGAGAAGAGCAGTGGGAGGTGTTTGACTACCTGCACAATGTTGTAGATGTGACAGATGATGGTCCTGCTAACAAATGTGCGTACACATTGGACTTAGGTAAGCTGTATTTTAAATTGTATGTACGTAGTTTATCTTCCGGCTGTAGCATTGTACCTCCCAAAAGAATGGACCGATTTTGATGCGGTTTCTTTCACTAACCGTTTTAGTGGAAACTAAACCTAAGAATAAATATTGGATTTCAGCTCTGCATATAAATGTTTATTTTGTTTTAAACTGAAAAAGTTATTAATTAAATAATTTGATAACAGAGTTCATTTTAGTTGTGAATTGAACTCATTAAAATTGTACAGCAACTCACTTAGATCAAAATTAATCATTTTCCAGAGAGAGTATTATTGACAACAGACCAAATAGTTGCTGAATATGGACCTATTGTTGACGAAAACCCACAAGAAAATGCTCCCTCAATTCGGAAATCAGAACTAATCAACGAATGGTGTGAAAAAAACACTCTGACTATAAACAAACTATACCCTACAATAATAGGCGACACATATCTAATAGACAACGAATCAGCTCCTTGGAAAAGTACCTGTTTAGACTTTACAGATAACATAACACTCGATCTCACTAAAGATAGGATATCTAGTGACATAAACACTACCTTTAAATCCTGCATCTCAAGCAAAACATCAGACGTACAAATAAGTGGTGTAAAGCCGTTAGAGTTCACCTCGGACGAGACCAGGCAGTCTAGTGAACCGTCAAAATCAAATGTGATGAACCAACGCATCAGTGTGTATGAGAACTTTTCGTTACCGGGCTCACCAAACAATATAACTCATACAAATTACAATACAAAGAGTAGTTTGAAGAAACAGAGGAGTAAACATCCCAAATGCAATACTAATACAAGTAGTTTGATCTCAAGTGAGTGTGCACAAGAATTGGATCGGGTTTTAGCAGTTGTCCAGAATAAAACGAATGAGTACTTGTGTACGAGTAAAGGTGACGAGGCTGGGAATACCAGGAGATCATCAGCTAGCAGCGGTGTCAGCAGTAACTACTCGGGCAGTATTGTGATAGCGAATGTACATGAAGAGTACAAGTATGAGGATAGAGAGGAAGATGTGGTGTTGATTGAGAAAAGGCTGCTTGTTTCGCCTGTTGTGTAAGTAGTTTTTTATTTAAAATCTGTAATATGGATAAAGTAGATCAGCTAAAGCCATATACATAGTTCTCACCAGCAATGTAAACGATCTGCAATGAGCTTCATACCTAAATATAATGTATCTCCTAAACAGAAAGCCCGATGTAGAAACTTCAGCAGAAAATACTTGTTGGAATTCCCTTAGGGTTTTTTTGCCATTGCCATATAAAATTGTTGCTTGTTATCATTACCTAATTACGTTCCGAAATGACCGGAGATAATCCTTATCATTATAGTTCCAGTTTAAATAGTTTTACTTTTGTCATACAGTAGTTAGTACCTAGGTAACAGGCTACAATGAAACTTCCAACGTAATACAGATTTATTTGTAGCCACCTGTACTTGAATCCGTCAAATTCATTATCAGTCCTCAACTAAAAGTCTAATAATAACCTACATAACGACACTTAAAAATAAATCTATATTCAGTGCCTGTGATTTACTGTTTCTGTGACCATAGAATTGCGTTTTTGGCAAATACAAGTTGTTTTTGGCCACATTTTGGCGTATTAAGAAATTAGTACGAAGTCCTAAAGATAATATAAATAACAACAATGTACCGTCGACCCCTCAGGCTTTCAGTGGATGAAGACACAGAGCTGTTCACTCCTGACCAGACGATAGTCTCTGTGGCGTCTTCCCTCCCAGCATCAGTTCAGTACGATGACAACACCCTCAGGGCGGAACTGCTTCGACTAGGGTTCACGCCAGGACCCATACAGGACACCACCAGAAACTTGTACTTGAAGAAATTGCAGGCGCTGAAGAAAGGACCAGGAGGACCTAGGAAATCGAGGGATGAATCTAGGGATGACGTGAATAAACTGAATAATAATCTTCGGGGACTTGCTATTACGAGTAATCGGCAGAAGAAAAGTGAGTATTTTGTTTTTTTTTTTTTTTTTTTGTAGAAAACGGCGTTACTTAAATATGATTCATACATACAAGTTTATTCGGCTTTGTGGAACGCCTTATCTGCTGACGCACTACGGCGCTCACAGATGGTCGTTCACTTATCAACCTTATGTTTCAGAGTTTAAGAGTAAATATTAGTCGACCATCAATGAGCGCGGTAGTACTTGCACTCAGTCTCACAATGTGATGTTATCAAAAACTTGGAAGTTCCATATTTACGGCCGGATACTGTACATACCTATTCCGATCTTTAGGATGTAAGGCTCTCGGCATAATAACTTTAGTAGGTACCTATACCAATTTAGTTGTTTTTGAACTGAAAACTTATTTAGCCGCGTTGACCACTTTTTGGGTGAACAACAATCATGGAACTCGCGTGACCGTCACCTAACGCTTCGTAGCACTCATAGCCGATCCGCTACGGCGTAGCACCACGTAGGCGTGCGCGGGGTACCTACAACCCGTAACAGATATGGATTACTTAGTTTTCACTTCTATCGACAATATCCAAAAACAACCTCGCATGTTTTTTTGTCTTAGTTTCATGTTCGCCAAAATATGACGGGTCTGATTATCTAAAAACAGCTGTTATTTTTGTATGGGATCATGAAACAGTGACAGCTGTTTTTAGATAATCAGACCGTTATCTTTTCGGTGAACATGGACCTTAGTAGGGGTATTCCAATTGGGATTCAGTTTTGAAAATAATATAAGTAGGCGACATCAGACTTAAGACATTTCATAAACACATTATGCTTCGGCAGATGGGTTTTTCTACCAAAACAGGATGAAAAGGGCAAACAAAAGTATTATGTCTGACCCCTTAGAAAACGACCAACAGTACCATAGAGTTTCTATAATATGATGATAGATATTGCAACTTACTAGAAATAATTACAAGTTTTTTTAAAAGGCGTCTGACACTGACAATAAACGACAATAGTCTTGCCAAATGCCAATAATGTTTTTAGGCTAACTTTATTTTATGCATTTTTTTTTATAGTTTAATTTAATTTTCATAATGGTTATAAAACTGAAATTACCAAGTAAAGAAGGAGTTAAATTATTCCTGAACAAAGGTTACCAATTCTTCAGTATTTGCGTCGTATTAGGGGCTTTGTTTTAGGTGCAAGTACTTGCAAGCACTTGAACTACAGTCATTTCAAACTCGGAGAAAGTGTAACTACCTCATAAGCTCATTATCAAAAACTTCTCAGAATATTCAGTCCTTGTTGGCAACAATCCAATGGTACAAACAAAATAATCACCTTGTTCCTGCCTTGCCTCATGATACTTGGGGTCGCCAAAACACGTTTTCTTCTACCAGTCATCCCTGTAAGACCCTGTTCCTACATTGTCGTGACGATTAATTTATCGTTGGCTTTTAGTTGGCAAAAGTCGTGGACGACAGTTATCGCGTCGTCCTATATGTGAACACTTCCATTTAAATACACAAGCCACGACACTTACAACTACACGATTATCTGTCGTCACGACATAGTAGGAACGGGGCCAAAGCAGTCAGGCTATCATTGACTGCTTTTTCTTCAATATCAACCTCACACCATCCATTTATTCTTTGGCAACGCTGCATGGAACCAAACAGCATAGTCAATGTAAAAAATCCCTTCGTAGTTCTCTCTCGATTCGCCCTTCATCTCTACTGACCCCACTTTGCAATGTCAGATGATCTTTCAATTAATAAAATGCGATTGTGCTGTTATCGGTTTTTTTTACATCGTCAGAGCTGTACGATTATGACCTACTGGGAAATACTGATATAATCTCAATGTCAGTAAGGTCAGACGACGGGCTTTCCGAAAGATCTAGGTATTTTTAAGACCACCTATCGGTATTGTGATGTCACTTACTTGAATTTGGTACAATGCTTGTTTTACAATCCAAATCCAAACTAATATTATAAATGCGAAAGTAACTCTGTCTGTCTGTCTTTCTGTCTGTCTTTGCTTCACGCCTAAACTACTGAACCGATTTGTGTGAAATTTGGTACAGACATAGTTTGGAACTTGAGAAAGGACATAGGATAGTTTTTATTACAAAAAATAAAATTTGAAGAGATCCCGCGAGATCGGGAACTATGTGGGTAAAACCAAAAATCTGCCGGAAGTCACTATTCCACGCGAACGAAGTCGCGGGCAAAAGCTAGTAATTTTATAATTAGTAGGTACCTATACTACTAGTGAATATAATATAACTCTTATAAGATGTAATTATAATGCAATTTTAGTATATTTAGGCAGTAACTTCGTAATCTTACGGACATCGAAATTATATCACCCATTAATAGGAAACTAGCTGTTATTTTTTACCGTCATCCAAGGGAACTATCTTATTTTATTATTTTCGGAAAACTTACAACTAGGCAGATACAATAGTTTCGTTACTAACATCAAAAGATATACAAATATGTTCTTAATAACCTAGAATCAATATTTAATTTCCAGCGTACAGTATAGAAATAGAAAAATCTATACGCAACAAAGACTGGCTAAATGATCTCACAGTGTATGTGGAAATGGAGAGCGCAGCCCGCGCTAATTTCAGCGACAATACTAAGAATTGGCGCGAAGGAACCGCCAAGACTTCCTTCACATATCTGCTATTGGACCCCAGACTCACTGACAATTTACCTGTGAAGGCAGGGAAACAGGATAAACACACCTCTTGGGTTACTTTTCTTAACTCAATATTTTATGTTGGAAAAGGTAAATAAGTATCTTATAATAATTACAAAGTTATCTATTTTTTAGCATATAGCTTTATATTCTATTTTGGTTGTCTGATTTAGTCACAAAGTCAAGCCAAACTATTTATTTCAATTAGGCCATTCCAAGGTCCTTTTTCAGTTAATTAATACAATAAATTGTAGTCGTCACTAAGGGAACTTCGCAGGTCTGGCGTTAATAAGAAAGGTCTACGCCCAATAGTGGTCGGACTTTTTTCAAATTAATATTACTTGTCACTATCGTCATTGCCGAAATACCCCTCAAATAGGTGAATCGTACTCTGCACATTCTAAATCTGTAACACGCCTGTTTCAGGAAAACGTTCCCGCCCGTACTCGCACTTATACCAAGCTCTGACATTATGGAAAAAAGACTTCAGGTCATCCAAAGACAAGAAAGTTCAACACATCCTTGACATCTGGTCTGACAAAGTAGGTGTGGTGTGCCTTCATATCTTTCAGAACGTTATACCTGCCGAGGCTTATACGTACGAAGCATCAATGATAGATGCTTTAGGGTTAGCGTCGTTGAAGAATCTTAAAGTAGGGAACTACTATGGCGTGGTGGCTTCATGGCCGATGAAGGAAAGGCGGATGCTGGGCCTATATCTCTTGTACAAAGCTATGCTCATCTTCCTCAGCGAAGGTGAACGACAATTGAGACCTGACGATCTAGACTGAAGTAGGAACACCTACTAAATTTTTACATTGGTTGTGAAAAATTCTTGCGTTAAATTAAATAAATTTTAAACTGTATTTATTTCGAAATTACGTATCTAAATTGATGAATTTTTGTATTTTTAAGTGCACTATAGTGTATATTGTTAAGCTTTAATATTGTATTGTTTTAGTATTTCATTTTTACCACTCTTTAGTATTGTTTCTGTACAAACCGGAGGCCAAAGAATTTTACACGAATATGGTGGAGGGAGCTACCAATTGTTGTGCGGAACTCATTATTTTTTTTAACTAATTTATTTTACCTGATAAAGTGCCCAAAAATGTGTAATGGGCTAGATAAAATATCTCAAAAATACTGAGTGACCTTACTATGTAGGCTTTTTAAAACTAGCGTACGTCACGCGGTTTCACCCACGTAGTTTAGGTTCCCGTGGGAATACGGGGATAAAATATAACCTATGGTATTCGCTGCTAATGTAGCTATCCATAACTGAAAGAATTTTTCAAATCAGTCCAGTACTTATGAAGAAATTAAATGTTCTAAAAACATCTAAGCTTTAATATTTAATGTAACCAAAAATATAGCAAATATTTATTTAACGTCACAATAGTAATAAATACCAATGACTGCGCATAACTGTTAGCTCCACCTCAAAACCAACAAAACAATTGTAATGTAGTTTGCTATAACTCAACGAGTTAGCACTGACGTTTTTATGGGTCCACATAAATTATTATAACTATTTATAACGCATTTCGCATAATTTTAGATTTACATTAGTAATCAGTATTTTGAATAATTTATTCGACATTCTAAGTAGCTTTAACTTATTTATAACTTGTGCATATATTTTAAGTTACCATATTGCACTTTCCACGTATCTCGCACCGTTTTAATTTGATATTAAGTTGCTTTTTAAATATTGCCTTATTAATACCCATAGAAATAAGTAAAATATACGTACTGTTGCACTCTGTTCCTAGTCACACAATAAGGTGTTAGCATAATGTAATTAATCATGAGAATAAGCTTTTACTAACATTTTAAGCAGGAAATAAAACACATTTTTTAAGAAATAATTTATCTTTATTATTTCCTTTTTTCAACGTCTCGAATTCTTTTCTAAGTAAAATCAAACTTGGCTTTAGTTACATCAAAAAAAAAATACACAAATGTTCATAAATGTTGATACATTATAAATACAATGATCAAGTTTTATACCAAGTGACGCGACTGGTACAAAATGAATGAAAGCGTAATATGTCCGTGGTCGAACGGGGTTAGAAACAAAAGATCGATCAGTCTATGCGTCGACAAAGCACCGAGCGCTTGGCTATGAGATCACGTGAGCTCCTGCCCGAGCCTGCTCGCCTGGTAGATACAAGCTACACGTGCGAGCTAAGCGCAATACGCGGCGCGATACGATGCAAGTGTCATCACTAAAATACAATGCTACGCATCTGACGTACCTTGCGGTGCATCGCATGCCCGCTCCATTTATTAAAACAATATTTTTTCTAAATCAATCCTATTGGGTAGACTGCATCGCATCGCGGGTTGCCGCATACTGCTACAAAGCTTAACTGTATTTTCGAGCGGTGACAATGAGTTCAAAAGGCTAACAGCCTCCTTACATGAATAGCTAATCAATATAACGTCCTGATTGACCGCTCTGATACTCCAAAATAGCTTTTAATCACAGCTGATGATCACGATCTTGATAACGATTGCTTGTAAGCAGGTACAATTCAGAACACCTAATGCTCGTTTACAGATTTTTGTTTAGCTTTCACATTCTCACATCCAGTAATAAAAGTTCTTTCAAAATTACATTATTTTACGTGACTACATAGAATTTGACGGAAAATAACAATATTCATATCTATTAATCATGATTGACTGTTGTAACAATGTTTTTCTTGCATATATTCATTATCAGTCCTACTAGATGGTTGATTGATGATTTTGATGTTCGTCTTTATCATTCAAGTTAGTTTTTACGGTTTATGGGCATGGTTACATTTTTTATTTTATATTTTCCAATGCCAAGCTGGGAAACTACACAAGGTAGTACCCCTCTTTAACAAATTTATTTTTAGGGATTTTATCATCTATCAACCATATTAATTCAAGTTATATAAATCACAATCAACTGACTAATAATCCTGTATCCAATATCAGCTTCAATTATAATTAGTTAAGTAGACATTTGCTTTAAATCAACAGAATTTAATAACAAGAGGTTGAAAGTCACTGGTTATCTGAAATTCCTTGTCACAGACTTGATTCACTTACACCACATAAACTTAGGTATTAGGCCCCGCATTTTCTACAAAATATTGTTTTTTTTGTTAATTTAATATGAAACAGGTACGCGCGTACATTGACTAAAATGTCATGAAAATAATACCATATCACTACAAATATTTTATGTAATTCTCTAAAATGTGTTTATAAATGTTTTCTCTACTAAGTTGAAATGCAACCGACTTGTGGTCTCCGCCAGTGGGAGTCGTCGCGCCGCACACAAGCGGTGTACAGACGCAAATTAAATAACAAACATCTCATCAGTTAATATTAAATACAAAATAGATTCATCAACACAATAAGATTTCCCCACGTTAACCAATTGGAAGACTACGGTACTTGGTGAAACAATAGATTACATTCCCGTCGGACGATCTAATAGGAAGTCAATGGTATTTTAAATGCATGGAAATTATAGTCGTCGTCGAACACAGGGCAATGCCACTCTTACCTAAGTGCAGTACAGAAACCCTAATCCCTTGTATTAAGACATATCGGACTATGAGATTTTTATAGTTATGATTAAAAGCCTGACATACATACACGCACAGCGATGCTCAAACACTCGACGAATCTATAGGATGCTCTCTACGTTATATAATAATAAGTCATTGTTCACTATATCGAGACAGAGTACGATTTGTGCACGCTACGACTCATATTGTAATGATCACATTGACGCCTTTAAACTTACACTTAAAACTTAACTAATATTATACTTTAAAACTAGATACGCTCGCTTTCGTTCTGTGGAATGCAGATATCATCATAAATAAAGATCTTACTAGGCTGTATTCGCAATGATATAAATTTTAGACACGGGGCTTCAAACATCAGTACAATGCCCAGAGGGAGAATCGGAAAATTCGATGTTTATATTACATAACCCTTATGGAACACTAACAATCGTAGGGTACTTTACACATAACACTAATATGTACAAAACTAGTTTGTGCTTCCACTAGTAACATATAAAACAGGGTAGACAGTGTCGGACGCGCAGGTCCGCGCGCGCCCGCACAACGTTCACAACATCCATCGAGGAGTCTTCACAACACAACACTCGCAACTATAAAAGGTAACTATCGGTCCGGACACATTCTAGAACATTCAAAGCGCACATCACATACACATTTTGTGGGTTACGCGAGATCACAGTGTTTAAATTATGGCTACTGGCATAGAGATAAAGTTTTCGATCGGCGTTCGATCATCACGAAGTCACAGTCTGTCCGCGCGGCGCTCGCACGCGCGTTCGGGGCGCGGATCGCGCGGGTCACGCGCGTGTCTCGAGTCGCGCGTGTCGCGGGTCACGCGCGTGTCTCGAGTCGCGCGTGTCGCGGGTCGCGCGCGTGTCTGTCGGGGCGCGCGGGCGCGGTCGCTCCGCGCGCGGGTCACGGTCGGCTCACTACACGTCATGGCGTCTCTCTCATTTGGGCGGCGTCGGGAACGAGTTGACTACGGCCTGCGTGCTGGCTAGCACGGCCGCCGCTGCAAAACATAATCTTCCATTACTGTCTCTGAGCACTAGATGCCGCCTCGACTATCGTCTCTCTACGATAGCTACGGCCGGGCGGGGCTGCCCCGCTCGTCCGCCGTGTGCTATCGCGCCCCTGCAACCAACACATCATATTATTAGCGACCGAAGGCGGTCGCTAGGCCGAGGGGTGTAGAGTTGACGTAATCGAAATTCGGCTAAAGCGAACACACAACGAACTCAACAAAGATAGAAGTTATGAAGTGTTAGGAATCAAATGATGAATGGTGTTATCATAAGCATGCAACCCGGAGTAGTAAGCAAATGGAGATCGAATACTGAATAATACCACACGTCATGGTAACTTGTGACATGGTCTGAACAACTTCACTATTTTTTTTTTTCTTAGTGTCGTGCCTTGAACGTATGGCTCACGGGCTATTGGTACGGGCACTTAGCCTTTCTCATTCGCTTACTCCCCGTGGCTGGCACTAGGTGGTGGTGCGTGGTAGGTAGGTAGTGAGTGAGTGAGTGTACTGACCGGGGTAGGGCGGCGGGTAGAGCGGGTAGCCGAGCCCCACGTGCGTGTGGTGGTGCGTGTGCACGTGGCGCTGCGGGGGCGGGGAGCGCGGAGAGCGGGGGGACGGCGCCGGATCCTTGGGCGCGTCCGCGCGCGGCTTGTTGGCCGGGGACTTGGCGTGCTCCTGGAACAGGAAAGAAAACATTTTTATTGACTTCGTTGTCTTAGAACACACGAAAATAAAGCTGAAAAGCAGCACTTTTAAGGTGGTCAACTTAACAAAGCCACCGGGCGTCGCATTTAATTATCATGCCGACGGGATATAGCTATTGTCACGGCTTACGGCTAAACATATGTCCTGACTGAGAAACATGAGAATGTTTCTCAGTCAGGACATATGTTTAGGTCGGGACTGGCCTGATTTATTTTCATCAAAGTTCTTAGAAGTAATTTGGATTCTTAGGAGTTTCTAGCTGCAATACAAACCTGCAACTCATGTATCTTGTGTGGGGCGCCGCCATAGGCGAAGTTTGGGCCGTGTCCGGGTCCCGGGCCGCCGGGCAGGCCGCCGGGCATGAGGTCCAGCTTGCCGGCGCCGCCGGGGCGGGAGAGGTCCTCGGGCGCGTGGTAGCGCGGCACGGTCCAGCCGCCCCCGAAGCCGCTCACCAGCATGGGGCTGAGGGGCGCGCGGTACACCGGGTCGAAGGGCAGCGCCCCGTAGTGCGGCGGCTGCATGTAGGGGGGCAGGTAGTACTGCGACGTAGGGGGTGGCGGAGGACCCTGCGTCTCTGTCGTCGGCTTCTGGCCTTCTTGTTTCACCTGCAAGAGAAAAATTGGTTTAATACGAGAAAGTAGGTATGTTGGTTCGAGAAAATCCACGGACGTCAAAAATCCCCGGAAAATATGTCCGCCTTTCTAGAAAGACTCAACACACAGAATGGATGAGAATATAGACGTTCAGGGTATGATCTACACACAGAGTATTTTCTTTGGATCTACACAATCGATCCTTACCCAGACCTTATTGACTCCGTTGATAAAGCTTTCACAAAACCGCGGGCGGCATTGTGATCCGTGGTATTCCAAATATAACCGCAGTATTCGAATTACCTCGGTCGTCAATCAGACACTTATCATTACAGGTCAGGCTACCGAGCAAGTCGATCAAACTACGAAGTTAAATAACAGTCACGGGGTCAAGTCTTGGATCGGTAAACATTTAACCGACAACTTCGCATGCACGATGCATATAAAATTCATGATATCAAGTCGAACGCCACTGACACGATAAAAGCAACCTTTACATCAAGTTTCTTCGTCGTCACGCAAAGCCTAAAAGTGTGGTATCTGGTATCATTGGTATCTAACCTTAGGGTATCGGTTTCTGCCATAGAGTGGGTAGTGCTGGTCGGGCGGCTGTGGCTCCGTCTAAAATTAGGTTAGGTTAGCAGGCAGCCGGAGCCAACGAGGTTGGGGAGAGGCTGACCTGGTGGTGTTATGTCACAGGATGATACAACATTGCCAGTCGCAAAATTATGAATGAAGGTTGCTGGCATCCATCTGAGTTTTTTAGCACTTTTTTTCCTGGCAACCCCGTATTCACAATTCATAGACAAATCAGTTACCTTGACCTCTTCCTTTGGCTTATCGTCCTTATCTTTGGAGGGCTGCTTGTGCGCAGGCTGCGGTGGGGGGCGGGCCCCCGGCCCCCCCGGGGCGCCGCTGCCCCCCGGCGGCATCCCGGGGGGCTTGGAGTCGCCGCCCCCTTCTTTTCTTCTCTGGTCTAGACTCATATAATATCTGTAAAGAAGAGTGAACATTTGTAATGATACATTTTTTTGTGGGCAGTATTATTGGTTAATTTGATTATATTCAAACAACAATCCTTAGCACCTTGGAAACCGAATATTTTTATACAATTAATCATGGTCTCTATCGTTTTCATAGAGAGTTATCACAACTTCGGGATTATTTTCTACTTTTTGCTAATTGAACCGTTTAAACCGTTGTGGATCATGTCAACTAGATTTTTCGTGTTTTTTTTTATATTCTTTAAAATCGTAAATCATCAAAAACAGCACAAACCTTCTCAACTCCTCGTCTCTCGCGTGTGGTGGTCTCTGGAAGGCATACGGTCCCATCTGCGCTTTCATTTCAATACTCTCCTTCAAAATCTGATGGTTATCATTCGGCCGCGCTGGATTCTCCTTGCCGTCAGGGGGTCGTTGTTGCTTGTTCTTGTCTAACGGACTAGGGGTGGTCTTGGAGCGGTCACTGTCCTTGCTCTTGTCTTCTAAGGGCGGGCCGGGGGGAGGACCCCCAGGTTCTACGTTGTAAGGGAAGTTCGGAACGTAGTTGTAGGGGTAAAAGTGTTGGGGTAACACTTTCTGAGGTCCGTTGTCGGGTTTGCCGTCCTAGGGAAGATTAGAAAGATGGATTTAGAGATGACTGATTATGGTCATGATTCAGATGATTTGTATTGTAACGCAACGGCAGTATAGCAGAATCATCAAATTCTGACCCAAATCATGATAAGATCAAAGACGTCTAAATTAGGATTCATTGACTTGCAAATTATAAAACTAACTCTATTGTTTATTAACTTTTTTTTAATTTAAAAGGAATCACTGGGCCTAGGATCTACCGTAATCATTTGACGTCAAGTGATGTGCATGAGAGTTTACAATAATTGGTGCGTACATGGTACAAAACAAAGCCTTTCACTTTTCATCAAATATTGACCAGCTATAAGAGTGTGGAGTACTTACTTTCATGTCACCCTTGGGGTCTCCTTTGGAGAGATCCTCCTTGCCTTTGTCTGACGACTGAGGAGGCACGGGAGGGGGGTGCGAGGGGGGCATGTATGACGGCTGCCCGTAGAACTGAAATGAAAACAATTATAGCGATGTTAACCAACTTTTTTTGCATTCCTTCGTCAGAGTAAGCTTACTATGACTTAGGCTGATTTAGGCAATGACACTGAACGCGATCAGTACATCTAAACGGCGTTCCGGAGCAATCAATTATTCATGATACCGTAGCAATTATAAGACTTAAAGTTCTTCTTGAACGGTGAACATTCATCTAAATAAAATTTGGTGAAATTCCCCCTAAGAAAGATTTAGGTTTTCTAGTAGCGGATGGTGAGAAGTTTGTTTCCCATCAGTTACTGAACTCTTTCTCTAATTTAATTATTGGTCGACATCATACCTGATGATAAACCGGGAATGGCCGATGCGCGGGGTCATCCGGCGGTGCGTCGGGCGGCGCGGCGTCGTCCGATATGTCGGAGTAGGCCGGCGACCGGACGCCCGGTGTCGGAGACCGGCGCGCGCGTCTCTTGCCTGGCGACTCTTCAGCCGGTGACTCCGTTGACTTTCGTTCTTCCGCCATTAGTGCTGACCGAGGTTTTACCTGAGCAACCATACATTTAGAAGATTAACTATTTGTACTTGAATGGCACAGACACAATAGCCTATTTGGTTTTTCGATTCTCGTCGTGACCACATATTTGCGGTTTACCTTAATTGTCTCATAGGAGCAGAAGCCCTACGTTTTAGTAGATTGTTAGGCTTTTGCAGCTATGTTGGCAATAGGCAACTTACACAACGAGAATTTTAAGGTTTACCTTAAACTGTGTAGGTTGTAGCGTGGGCAGTGCGTCAGGTGGTGTGGTAGGGGGCGCTGGCGGCGTCTGCGGCCGGTCCACCGCCGCGGGCGGCTCGACCGCTGTGATAAACTCCTCAGCGAACCGCGGCGTTTCCCGAGGAGACTCCGCGTCCACTTCGGGCTTCTCTGGAGACTTCTCCGGTGACTTGTCAACCTTCGCGTCAGGTGACTTGACGGGCGTCGGCGACTTGACAGGCGTGGCCGGTGTCGCAGGCGCGGAAGGCGGCCGAGCCGGTGACGCAGGCTCCGTCGCCGGCTCCTCTTGCTCAGAACTCGACCCGTCTTTGTCATCGTCATCAGGCGAACCGTGTGCATGTGACCGGTGGTACTTGAGACCGTTCGCGTGTTTGTACTTCTTGGAACAGTTTGGCTCTGGACACTCCAGGAGGACGGGATCGGGGGGAGGGGAAGACGGTGTGGGAGGCGGACGTTTAGCCTTCGGCGTCGGAGGTCGCTCCTCCGCGTCCGAAGTGCGTTTTCTTTTTGAGTCAGGTCGCGGAGGCGTGAAGGGTGTAGGAGAAGGCAGTGCTCTCCTTCCCTTGGCGCCGCCATTCCGTAGCTTACTATGTACCGAGGACCGTGTCTCGGTGAAGTTTGTCATGTCAGTGGGCGCAGCGCCGCGGCCGCGCTTCGCTCCCCGACCCTTGGGTGTCCGCGCATCCAACTCTTCCGTTGGAGAGTCGCAAAACCTAAGGAAATATAATACGAAACTTTATATGACATTTAACCTTACGACGACCGAATCGACAAACTCGCGGAAACCCATGAATATCAATGGCGTCATTATTTACGAAAAGATATTCCCGGTGTTTCTCTATTCAGGAATTTCTGCTCACGTTTTTGCGACTCATTTTAGACATACGTGACTGAGCACGTCCATTACACAGTGTTTGTAACAGATTGAGCCACTTCTTGTGAGCTCGCTACGCGTTATTCCCGGCGGCATTAGTATTCCCCGTTCGTGTACATTAGAGTTTGAGCGCACAGTCGCATAAATACTAACCGCGGTGGCGCCCAGTCGTGTCGCGTGCAGTCCAGTAATGTTCCTACGTAAGTCTTCCCTCGCCACGTCACATTCACTACTAGTACACCTGTAACAATATCACGGAACGATAAATATATGGCTTCTTGTATACGTGTCCTGTCGATCGGGTAATGGGATTAGTTTTAAACTGTGTAAGAAGATACGGCTTTAACGAAATTGGTGCAGTGAAGTTATCGGCGGCGACGGCAGCCTCGGATCCAATTTGTCACGCGGGAGCACTCATTTGCATATTGGGGATGCAGGAGACGCGAGCGGCGCGGCGTTGTAGCCCGGACGTGACTCCGCCGCACCCGAACCTGCCCCCGCCCGCGCCCGCGCCTCACCTCGCGCTCTTATCGCGCTGGCGTGCCAACTTATGCAAATTTAATTAATCAATTTCACCCCCTCTATTCGCGACATTTTTTCGCCTCCAAAGGACATTCCGCCATCACAATTTTATTGTACAAACCAAAGGCTCATTGTGAATTTATAATGTCACCTACCGCGGTTTAGGACCTTATTGTAATTCAGAGCGATTTAATCTTCTCTTTGTCCTCAAAATGTTTTTCGTAAACAAGAGTAACAAATTGAGATAAAAGTGAGAGCCCCGGACAATCCCTTTTTAATCCCTGGCGAGCTTTTTCGTTGACTCGATTTTATGTAGCGGTCTCGTTGAATTGTAAGTACCTAAGTACTTTATATCTTTTTGAAACGACACAGTTGTATAGTTCGTATGCAGAGATTGGTTGGATGCATACAAACATGTGTTCACAAATTCACATATTGTGTTTTAGTTTTATATCGTAAAATAGGTTGCTTATAGCGGTGCGCCATATTTCTCGGGTGCCAACAACAATTTCAAACAGCGGAGTATCCGCACAGCGCGTCTCATAAGTTATGATCTCACTACTACCAGGGTAACATTGTTTGCAGCATATTAATACATTTTTATAGCTTGGCCGCGCGCTCAACGAATTTATGATGTAGGTAGTTAGGTACACTGGAGAAGTTTACAACTACACTACTCTACTGACAGACAGAGAAACATGATAAACATACACAAACGAAATTATAGTTAACAAGTATCACATCACACTAAATCCGTAGCTCGCTTTCAATACATTTGGTTGTGAAGTTTCCACAAGCGCTATTTGCGTTTGTGGCGAAATATTTTAATTGTGAAGCGTAGCATACACGCTTCACAATTTTGTTGGTGAATGACTGTGAAATCTGTCTATTTATGACCGTAGTGATGCGTAGTCGCGTAGAGTATCACACTACGCCACTACGGGTACACAGTACACACTACGCTATTGCGGTAATTTTTTTTGTGTGGCAATTACCTACGTGATAACGAAATTGGCTGCACATTTGGTCGTAGGCATTACAATCACGATCCGTCCGTTGGTCATCACTATAGTGCGTGACTGTGTGTGTATTGTAAATAGGCCAATCACTTTACGGAGTTCTGTATGGGAAGGTTCGCACAAAATCATAACCGGACTTATGGGGTTCTTTATATGCTGATTGGCTAGATAATATTACGTCTATTTGTGATCGTATATTGCAAAATTAAGGTGGCTTATAGTTTTACTGGAAATTTTGTTTCTAAGTGATTAATTTGAACTGAAATAAAAGCAAATCTAATAACCGAGATATACTTAGGTAAACTTTTACCTTGCCCTAATAAGTTACTAACGCTACGTTAATTAAGCTTTTTTTTTAGTTGCTTCTACTAATTTTTAGGGGTTTTAAAAAAAGAGTTAATTGTGACTTTGGCAAAATCGATAACCGTATGTTTTAAAGAGTTTAAGCATTTAGTCAGTTGATTGTTCATAATTATCAAGGAATTAAGCAATTAATTCACTTGCTTTTTTATATTACTTTTTTACATGGAATTAAAATACTTAACTGCCATTTTTTTGTTTAACTTTAGTCTCTTAAATAGTTTCAGTAGAAAACTGGCAGAATTAAGCATATATTGCAACTGCTTACATAATCTTTCTTTTTTTACAAAGATCTCGAACTGTAGGTAGTTTGCGCGGCGCGGCCGCAAGTCCTACCTCGCCGTCCGTCGCCCGCCCGCTCCTCCGCGCGGCGTGCGGGTCTTTTGCCTTGCGTTCATTTCATTCGTTTTCGAAGCGGCGGTGATCAGCGTAAGAAAATGGAATTCCCGAGTTGTGGGATTTGTGGTTGTGAACTTTGATGTTGTGAACATAGGCGTGAAGGGACAAAGAAAGCTTGTATCGTCAAGTGAAAAACGTAAAGACGGAAAATTTACAACAGTATCTGAAGAGAACATTAAGTTGCACTCAAAGTGCAGAGCTTCATACATAAACGAACATTGCATTCAAAGTGCGGCAAAAAAAGTGCGGCAGGAAAGACAAGCCGATGATAGTCCGTTTGACTAGGGTGGAGTCTCCTATTATCGGCCTCCTCCTAATATCGGCAGTTTCGAGAAAATGGAACATAACTATAAAAATATCTCTTTAACCATAATAGTTTTAATGCAAAAAGTGACTCTATAACCATCCGCATTACCTCCAATATTTTGATGCGGGTGCATCAATATGTGAACGTTCAGCTGGCAAAAGAGCACGCGCAGGTGTGGACGTGCGTCGTTTGGTGTCATTGCCGAGTCAAATCTCTGAGTGGACGCATTGCGAGGATAACTATTTGGAGGGAATTAAACATACCTATGGTGTTATCTTTTATTTTTTCATGAAGAATAACAGTCAAAGTATCTTTTAGATAACATGTTTTTACATTTATTTGTCTATTTTATTAAATAATAGCGGGGGCGAGATTAGGGATCTACACTGGTCAGCAAATAAACCGAGCCACCCGCTACCTAGGAACTGTGATTCGATTTTCTCAAAAAGTATAAAACTTACAACTATCAAAGTTATACCTACAAAAAGTGCGTTTCATGGTGATTACAATGACTGCAAATTAATTCGTGTTTTTGCTACTTTTTTCGATTAATAATGGATACCTCAGGAAGCGGCTCAAGCTGTAGCATTACTTCAAGCAGGCATTGCGCAACGTGAAGTCGCTCGAAGGCTTCGAATCAGCAGATCTTCGGTGCAACGAGTTTACAGACGATACCTAGAGACTGGAGCATTCGATCGCCGTCCAGGTACGGGCAGACCTAGGGCTACATCAGCAGCAGATGATCGTTATATCCACCTCACTGTTCTGCAAAATCGCCACCTCAACGCAGTTCTAGTCCAACAAAGTCTGCGTGACGAACGCCAAGTGGTCATAAGTTCAGATACCGTCAGAAGAAGACTTGCTGAACGGAATCTGACCCCAAAAAGAGCTGCAACAGGCCCAGCATTAACGGCAGCAAACCGTCGAGCACGACTTGAATTTGCTCGAGAGCATAGGGATTGGACATTAGAGCAGTGGAGTAATGTACTCTTCACTGATGAGAACAGGGTGAGTCTACATGGAAGTGATCGACGTCAGAGAGTATTTCGTCGCCCTAGAGAACGTTATTCTCAGTGTTGGATCGAGGAAACTGATGCTTATGGAGGAGGATCTGTGTGGTCTGGGGCGGCATCTCGTTAATAGCACATACACCGTTAGTTTTCATCGAACCGACGGGCCGTACACGTGGACTGACTTCTCATCGCTACATTACTGAAATCCTTGCAGACCATGTGGTACCTTACGCAGGATATATCGGACAGGATATGTATGCAATTGATGCATGATAATGCACGGCCTCATGTTGCTCATGTGGTGACCCAGTATCTAAGCGACGTCAGCATTCGTACGATGGACTGGCCAGCTCGAAGCCCGGAGTTGAATCCGATAGAACACTTATGGGATGAGCTGAAACGTCGGGTTCGAGCCCGGGTACCTGCTCCAACAAGGCTTCCAGAGCTGCGAATCGCAATTGAAGAGGAGTGGAATACAATTCCTTAAGATTTTATCGTCAGGCTCGTAAGGTCGATGAATACAAGGATGCTGGCAGTTATCCGAGCAAGGGGAGGGAATACGGAATATTGATCAATTTTTTTTTTATTTTATCTTTGTTTTTGGCTTTATTTTTGGCTTTATTTTTTTTTTCACTTTATCATTACTAACGATTGTCATGACTGGAAAACGACTCTTCTTTGTAAAATCCTTAATAAACATATTGATTAAACCCAATGATTCATTTTATTCATCATGAAACGCACTTTCTGTAGGTACAATTTTGATAATTGTAGGTTTTTTAGTTTTTGAGAAAATCGAATTAGAGTGCCTAGGTAGCGGGTGGCTCGGTTTATTTGCTGTCCAGTGTATATTATTGATAAATCTCTATATCGGCCGGGTGGCCGATATTGGGGTAATGCATGAAAATGTTAAACCACATGTTTAGCTATTTTATACGTTAGCAGTAACATTAATAAGGTTAAAAATGAAACAACAGCTCAGTTTGATAACTAGATCCTAACATCAACAACAACTCCTCAAAACGAGTTTTATCAATTACGGCCGATATAAAGGGAATTGGTGCGTAAAAACGGCCACCTTAGTGTGGGTACAAACAACGTGAGGAAAGAAGAAAAAAAAATTTAAGAGAATAAAGCGGAGAGAGAGACAAATCTGGAAATGAGAATAAAAAATAAACCCGCCAAAGAAACAAAAGTAGTAAAGAAGAGTTGATTATAGGACAGAAATCGCGAAACTGACCTCATTGATTTAGCTTCGCAAGACAAGTTTGGAAAAGGAGAAAATTCTTTGTGTTGGCTCTGAAGAAAACCTAATTAGTGATGTTGAAGAAGATGAAAACAAAAATATTGGATGCGACATATGCTCCAATGGTTCCACTTAAAGTATACAGTCCATCGTGGGTGAATTGATGTGGCCTAAGAAGATTCTATTAGAAGGAAATGACATCAGAGTCTTAAAATTAAAATAAATTCTGTTATTATAAACTAAAGATCGCAATGATTCAACATTCCTAAAAACCAAATAATGAAAGGAACTCCAAAAAAAATTATTATACATAAAAATAATTACCAAATAAAGTGAATAGAAATTTAAATAGTGCATTTAAAAAAAAATGAATGTGATGACAATTAATAAAAGTGATTTGTACCTGAGCTGAGTTGAAATATAAAACGTTATATTTTTTTTTGTAGTTTATTCATCTTAAGTACTTCACTTTAGAAAAGGTAGGCCGATATTAGGGTCACAGACGGCGGATATTAGGGTGTTATAGGCCGATATTAAAGGAAATCGCCATATTCGGAAAAAAACATCTATATTATCAATAATAACAAAGAATTCATAATTTTGTGAATGTAGTAATGGAGTTTCAGTATCCATTTACCCAAAAAGACACTGCAAGAAAGCAAAAGCTATTAATGTAAAAATTACAAGCAGACAAAGTCCAAAAAAGTTGACATGGCCGATAATTGGTGCCACCACCCTACCCCACTCTACCCTATTTGAGCAAAAATATATTTTTATCAAATTTTTGGTCGGTAGCAAGATTTTAAAAAACATATTGCGTCAAACCAAACGCAAGCAACATGGGTCGAAATGTTGAGGGAAAAAACAACCACCCATACAAATTGTGCGGTCATCTGATAGGTAGCTACTTTGATACTCATGTTCCTGGGAAAAGGTTGTTCAGTATGACCCGTAGAATCATTCAAATTCGGGTATACCTACCTACCCTTTATTTAATTCTCACAAAAATTGCTTCTGCGCATTCAAGGTCAGCGCTCATAACTCGTTGCACGAATTATATTATAAAATTAATCGAAATAGGTTCAGCAAATAATTTGAAATACTTAGGTATAGGTATTTTTTTTATAAATAAAATGAAAATGTTTTATTTTTGACCAGAGATCCCTATTTATAAACACACAGTAGGTATACACAAACAAATAAATATTTAGGTACTATATTTCAGACCATTTATACTAAACCAACTAAACCTTAATGGATTAAACACCTAATAAAACTTTTACATGAATCACTCCTTCGTCAGTGGTACCTCTACCTACCTATGCCCACGCTCTGTCTCTCTCGTTCGCACAGGCGGCGTGCAGAGCTGATCACACGCACTCAAATATGAACTTAACGGTCTTAGTGATAAGGTCGACCACTTATAGTATTCCATAAAAAATCTTAAAAAAATTAAGATGCTGTTATTAAATTTGTTTAATTTTAACAATAAATGTTTATGTGATAATATTGTTACGTAATTAAACACTTTTCATTTAGTTATTTTTTTTACTGAATGGATAACGCAGCAATTACTGTTTTGTCACAATGCATTTAAAATATAACTTTAAATTTATGACTTATTTGTCTAAAAACACGCTAACAATGATTTTTCATCATCAGCAGACGGTTATATATAATTACCTATAAGTAATGAATGAAAACATGGGAAACCGCGTTTTTTTAATATAAGTACGTTGCCTGCACTTTTTTTGATTAATTTGTGTACATGCTCTCACAGACCCTTCATTATAAGCTATTTTCAGTTTCTTTATCAAGTTATAATTTTCGCTGCGAAAAATGGCATTATTAGGTTTAATGTCCGTTTTCGTGCAATGCTCTTTCATAATTTGCTTAATTTTAATTTATTACGTAATTAAATAAACAGCTCTACAAAATATATAAAAAGAAAACAGTTATGAATTAGTGTAAGGTCCCACCTTAACTTCCCTGGCCTAAAAGCCTAAAATAGTTTATAGCAGGTTAAATTTAGTTTACTTACAGAAGAAAAGTAGATCAAAAACAGAGATTATTTTCGTTCACAAAGTAAAGTTGCTTCATACGAGTATAAATGTCGAAAATAAACAAATACAGATTCACGTTATTTCAATTCGAGTTTTATTAGAAAAAAAACGGTCCATTTACTTTGAAACCATTATCCCAAATAAATTGATAGCGAGCTGCTTCAAAAAATAAAGTTGTTTCGTGGAAAAACAAAATGTAAATGTGTAACAAGATTGACAAGTGACCCGTATAATGTGGGCAAGTCCTCGACAGCCGCAGTTATTATTTATTGTTCCACAAAACAATGAACACATAAAGCATTTCTCTATAAGCCATTAGCATGAAATGGTGGAGTTATTGTAACAAGGAGACGTGCTCGGTGACTAATGAGACAATAGAGGCGATCATTAGTTTATTATTGAACAACCGCTACACTTTGTCTACTGGTTATTTATGTTCAAAATCTCGTGTTTGCTTTCTATTGTGAACGCGTAAATCATTTACAACGTTCACACGCTACGTGTACGATAAATTCTTGTGTAGAAAAAACCGCAGTGTGTTGTGTGAATATAAAAAAAACTCGCGCCATAAAGAAATAACAAATACGGAAACCATCGTGCGGAGCCGACTAATAAAACGAAATACCAGGTTGTCAGAAATATTTAAAAAGTAGCTCGGAGCAGATGGTGCGCAACTTCCTAAAGGAAATCGTTGGGCGCGCTCCGTACTTTTATTATTTAGGGGTGAAATCCCCTTGTAAATTGTTAATACGGCCGACCGGTCACGGAAAAGTTAAATTAGAGATCGTCGGTCCACTGTTTGCCTGCGTGTAATCGCTTCGATTTGTTGGAACGTCACTAATGGTTCAACCGCGTGCCGCCTACCTATACTTGTTACAGTTTGTTAACGACTAGGGGACGTCCAAATAGCTTGTACATCAATATTTGTGTCATACATACGCGAAAGTAACGTTTTAGGACACGCGATGATGGCCGTTTTGTAATGAAATTGTCTAGCTTGTCATCCGCACTGTCCGCACACAATAAATCAATACCTACCCCTAATCCGCATTGTAAAACGTGTTCTGAAACTGAAATGTATTACTAGATAAATAACAATAGGCCATTGATCCGTTATCGGTAATATGCTTTCCTTTTAAATTTCCATATTTAAAATTATACAGATAGGTAGGTAATAACTTTATGAATACGTTTTATTTTAAGTTTACCAGAAAACGAACCAAATTACCTTTTGCAAAAATAAAATACATTGTAGTAGTACAAAATCGGATTACATAAACTGAGCTTTAATCCCTTCACAAATAAATTCAGTTTACATTATATAAACTACAGATTAGCCGGCTATCGCTTGATAATTTTACCAGGAAAGCAGCGAGCGGAATAGGTTCATTTAGGTGGTGCTAATTACACCTCGGCCGCGGTAATCAACGGCCTAATAGTTGTCGTGCCCTCTCGCCCCCACCCTGCCCCCGCCCGCCGCTTGCCCGCTTTGTTCCCGACACCCCTCCAACTTCGTCGCTCACAAATCTCTACCTACGTCAATATTTGTATGAGTCGCACTCCACAAAGTTAATCTTAAAACTTGGAGATTAAACTTCGTACCTTGTGATTTAAACACGCAATATTTAATATCGCGTGCCTTGTAAGGCATGTAAAACCAAAAAACCCGAACTTGATTGTTTTGTTTTTTTTATTAACTCAGCATTCTTTTGTTGACTAAATCGATTGAGTTAATAACACAAAATAGTAGAGAGGGCGTCGAGCACGAGGGCCAAATAGCAGGCGGGCAGCGATGCGTTGGTCTGACCAGGCGAGCACGGCACTAATCAGACTCGCCCATTGTTTCCCACACCGATACAAACACAGTTCCGACGATTTCATTTACATCCATTCAATGGTGCCGACCTGCTAAAGTAAACTTTTCTCTCTCAATATGGTAGGTAGTCCAACAACCGCATTTGGGATGATAAAACCCGTATAACATGTTCCTCATATAAAAAAGTTGTGGATTATTATGTGTCAGATACAAAATGCTCCATAATAAGCTTCATAAAAGAGACATAAACCGAAACTCGAAAACGAAGCATAAATATTAAAATACGTCCACTAATTAGTGGAATGGAATGCAACGCGGCGTGTACTGGGTAGCCTCCGCTTAATTGTTAGCACGTACACGGTACTGTGGTAGTGTGGTGTGGTACAGCCAGCCTCGTAAACCTGTCTCTGAGGACATTTTTTGAAGCGGTAGCCGGGCACCAGATGCCGCTCGATATGCCCCGGACTTTTAGACTTATGGAGAATTTATTCCGACGAGCGGTACACCAGCCCGCGCCCGTGTAAGTAAATGAGGAAACTTCACAACTCGATTATTTAACACATGAGCCCGTAATAAAATTATAACGCGGTCGGAGTCGCACAGTAAACAGTATTTAATTTCCGTAAGCTCCTCGGCGCCATTAGCCGAAAATAAATAAGCTTGAAGAGGAAGGGCGTGAATTGCCTCCCCCCGCGGCCCTCTACCCGCGCGCGACCATCGCCCGGATAAATTTGGAAAGTGGCAACAGAAGCGAGCAGATGGTGATTTATTATCGTGTTTTATAATAATTACGAGCGGCTACGGGGGAGCGGCATTGTGTTGCGTGCCCTGGCCCTCTAATGGCATTCGGGACGTGTGCTCTCGTATTACATTGTCTGTTTTATTTTCATCTTAATGATGGACGACCGCATCTTATGGATAAGCATTAAATTGATCCCATAATGACGTTCGAAGTAAAATAAATCAAGCAAACGAATTGCACAAGCGTTCATTAAATTCCGGCAATTCCAATATTGGATCCTATTCGGCGAGAACAATCGAATTGATCTGACTTGAAATTAAATGTCTGAATACCGAAAATAAAATCAGTAATAAATAAGGTCTCGCAGTAAGAATTGATTTCATCGCAAACATAATAATAATTTATGTAGATGAGATTACTGGCCATTTTGGAATGTATTTACTTACCCTAAAGAGTTGCGGGGCATTTTATAACCAGGCGAACATAAAAGGTGTAAAGGCTCTCGTATCGGTTCGGAGGGTTATTAAATATTCCGCGATGCTATCTCCGGCTAATAAGCGCCCAGTAATTATGTAGGGAGTCTCATTGACTCCACTGTTTTATGTGCGCCATGAATATTTTAATATTAATAGCCAGTTCGGGATTGTGAGGTATAATAAATAAATATAAAACTCTGAGAAAGGACGAGATGATTACGGCCGTCGTGAAATACGAATGACGAGCGACAAAAAAAAACTGTAGACGTACTTACAATCGGTAATCATAATCGCCGAGCCAGGTGTCGTAAATAAATTAATATTGCTTCTGTAAGTGGACTTCTTAATTATATGCTTTATGAGGACTTTTATTATTTCGATATTGACTTTAATGACGCACATTTTATGTGAATTTTATTATTAGAGAGCTCCAAAGTTTTATATTTCCAGAGTTATTTTTTCACAAGCTTCATCATAACTTTTTTCTCGGAATATTGCAGGTAAATAAAATTACTCAAATTCATTAAATATTTTGCAAGAAATAAATATAAATAGCGTGCGGTTAATCAAAATTGAATTTGACGCGAAATAATCGTCCGTTATACATCATAACATTTATATTAAAACAGAAAACACATAAATATTTATTGCTGGCCTAAATACCCGACGTTATTTATAGCCAAACCCTATTTCTCCGAATTCGTTATGGCTTCCCCCGTACAACAAACCCATGTTTGTTTCGTCATCCATTGCTCCGTTCATATAATATGATTCTAATGGCGGTTCACTTATCCCTCCTTCCTTAGGATAACCTAACTTCAACTTGTATAAAACTTGGTCTATTTGTACGTCTTGAATTACCTATGTATTTGAAAAGCTTTTTAAAACTTAGTCGTAATTTTTTCGTTAGTTGCTTAACTGAAGTGAAAACTATCGTCTTTTCCCATCATAACTTTGTTAATGAATTATCTATTACTACTCCTTGTGGTGTGAACATAATGATTGCATGAATGATAATGACGGTAATGAGGTATCGCAAAGCATGAACTTATACTAGGCGTGCAGAAGCGTGCAGAGTGTATGGGATGGGCGCGCTACGGTGCTTTGCGTTCGTGCGCTAGTAACAACTCACCACCTTCCGTCTCGTGCCACACGATGCCCTCCAGGGTGACCGAAGTACCAGGCTCGCAGGGTCCGAGGCAGTCCGGCTCGGTAATGGTGCCCACAGACGTGCCAACGCAAACTTCTGCGGTTTCCTGCACACAAAAATTTACCTGTTAGTATATTTTTATTTTATGAGCACATTCTTACTATGTAGTGCCTAACACAGTGTAAAAATACTTCATAACAAAACTCAAGGAACGCATTCTATACGTTGTTATCGTTATACAGAGTAACCGTTACATGGTGTGAAGAAAAAACAAAATTCTCAATAATCACATTTATATCAACATCCCGCGCTTCCCCGTTCATTTTACAGTAGGTAATTTTGTGACGGTGCTTAAATTTTCCGAGCCAACCTTCTGATTAGTTCTGATGCTTTAAAGTCAATTACGCCAAGTTGTTCGGCAAACTTCTCAGCCTTGGCTTTAACAATTGGACCCGAGATTAGGTGCATTATTCTGACGCTGATTGTTGAACCACGACAACATTGCTTGATCCAATTCTTCATATTTCGCCTTAGTTTTTTTTTTCTCCATTGCCGCCTGCAGTATTTCCTTGTTTTCCAAATGGTAGCAATAGTACAGTGACTTAGTTCGAAACGTCTTCCAACGTTACTTTTCTTTTCTACCTTTTCAATCGCACGTAGGTATCACACAAACTTTTTCGTCTACACATGACTCTTTTCTTTTAATGGCCATGTTATAATTTTGCTAGCTGCCAGAGTTGGTTTACGACTGATAAAACGATAGGTACCTGATGTTTTTAGTACAAGACCAAGCGCAATGATGCACGTGGTACAAAAGCAACACGACTGTTTTACGGCCTCCGAAGTTTAGGCGTCTTTTGCAACCTGATAAGATGACAATAACAATAATACCTATCCTATAATGAATATTTAGACACAGTAAATATTCAGTATTTATTATATTATGCAGTAAAAA
The DNA here is from genome assembly GCA_916618015.1 of Xestia c-nigrum. Classification (NCBI taxonomy): domain Eukaryota; kingdom Metazoa; phylum Arthropoda; class Insecta; order Lepidoptera; family Noctuidae; genus Xestia; species Xestia c-nigrum. The sequence continues at coordinate 7,106,320 of OU745259.1, read as the reverse complement.
TATTCGATATTTTAGTCTACGAACACATTTCTTCGTAATAGAGAATGGCTGCTGCGCTGCAAAAAGTTCATCAATATGATGGGTTTGGTTTTAAATGTAAACCTACCAGATTGTGATCACTTTTACCGCTTGTACGATAAAAATAACATTGTAAAGAGTTTATACTGCACTTATGTCGAAATATCATTTATGTTTATGTCAACATTGTTAATAAAACATAGGGTTAAAAGTCACGTTTTATGCGTTTATAACTTAACAACTATATTGTGCTAACAAAATAAACATGGCCACGTTTATTGTTAATTTATCAACTTCAATAATCTAAAACTGCAATTTATTACCATTCGTCCATAATGGAAACAAGTTAGTGAAAACAATTCAAATTGACAGAGTACACAAAGCATGAAACGTAATTATTAAACATTAATAACGAACGTATGTACCACTCGAAATAATAATGCTACCGCAAACATGTTAACATGTTTAAAAATGTTAATTTATTGGCTGTGCACATATTTCGCGTTGTTGTGTAAAATATAGCGAAATAGAGTTAAATATCCAATTGTCGGCCGACCGCATTTAATTAAACAGCATAATAATAAGAGAAATTGGAAGCCTTTGGATATTAACAGTGGTCATCGGAATCGATTATTATGCACTGTTTTATTCTTCCACTGTTTTACACTACACTCCAAAGTACTTAAGTCCATGTTCACCGAAAAGATTATCTAAAAACAGCTGTCACTGTGACATGTTCGCATACAAAAATGTGTTTTAAACAGCTGATTTAGATAATCAAACCTTAGGGGGTTATTTATATCCGTTACTTTCTTTTGATTCTATGAGCTCCCGATATTTCGACGCTGCTGTTGCAAGTTGCAAGCATCATGATCGCGGAATCACGGATATAACCCCGTAAGTACTTTAAGTGTATTGATTATTATGTTCTGTGAATTGTAGCAGAAAGCAATATAGAAACACGCTTATTCATAACATCACGCGTGCTATCCCGGAAGAGTAGGCAGAGATGTACCTAATAGTACTCGTAATAGTAAATAGTACACACCCACATTCGCCAGTTCTGTTTGTAATTGAACAGGGGACAACTTTCTAGTTTGTACGAATGTACGTAGTTATTCGTAACAAAACTTTGTTTAGTAGGTACTAGGGTTTAAGCATAATAAAGAGATGTTGTGTAGACATCTGATGGAATAATGCTATTGTACACCGAAATTAGGCCAAACCTAATATTGCCATGGATGGGTACATGTACAAACACAAATCGTACATGACATACGCAGACATCTACCAGAACCAACTAGTTGTATGCAAGTACCTATATTAGTATGCCAATATTAACACACCCATAGCTATTGGTATACAGGGTGTAAACAACCTCATCACGAAGCGTTCAACCAAGCTTTCTGTACATTATACTATACCAAGCAACTTAACGCAAAAATTATTGCTACGAAACGCCTTTTTTTGGGTGGAAAAATCATGTTTTGTTGTTAGAACAAATGCACTCAAAACATTGTGCTGATGGATGGATTAAAAAATATAACGTGGGGGTGTTGAAAGTGAAAGTAATAATCTTACAATAAAAAATAGTATTTAAAAAAACTTGTCAAGAAGTCGGAACTTTGACCCTAATATCTCCGTAACTAGAAGGATCTCAGGTATGGTGTAGCCAAAAAAACCCCCGCCTGCAATAACGGGTCAGAACAAGCGCCTTCCGACTTCGTTACGAGGTGTTTTACACTCTTTATGTATGTATAGTATAACTATGGCCCAGAATTACTATCAACGATACGACTGGATCCAGGGAATCGGCTTGTTCGACGTCGATATTAAAACAGCAATTCAATTAATTGATTCATCAAACTGAATGCCATGCCGCGAAATATGAAAGCTGATGTAAATTACTTTCATTTGCAACACTGGGCAATAATGTGAACCATACTTGAATATTATATGAAAAGTTAATATAATTTAGGTTTAATTAATATATCCCCTATATTATAAACCCCGGAGGCTGGGCAGATGTCTAAAGTAGATGGGGTACACGCCAGTTAAGTTTAAATCCCACAGATATAAAAAAAAAAACGAAGTACTTATGTATCTAACATCCCAACATTTTGTTATAAGTGGGGAAACTTTGTTATTGCAGCCGAGGCCAAATTGCCAAGAACTGCATTAACAAGTCGTCTAATATAATAGAACAAAAAGTAACGTGACCTAAACTGGAAAAGATATTCACTCAATTCTGCATTTACCTACAATACGTATCGATTAATAGAATAATTATTATTTTCGTCATGAGGAAACTTTGATTAAAATTTGTTCGCGCTTTTCTTTTGCCGATCGAAGGAGAAGCAACGGTAAAATATAGCCGCTAAGCAACTTAATATGATAAATAGAAAAAAAACTGTTTTTTCATTACTCATACTCGGAAAGTAGGTCTGAAGTTGCCTGAGGAGCGGGTTGAAAGTAATACTTTTCAGCCCTAGGGAGAATCGCTTTCAATAGCTAATAGCTATCAAATTAAAAAAATATATAGTTCAATTTTCACATTTCTATTGAAACATGTTTCAATTTTTTATACGGCCACTCAATTACAGCGCGATGTAAAGGATAAATATTTTTTAAATAACTTCAATATTATTTAGTTTCAACTGTTTCTTTAAAAAAACATAGACTAGGAAAAAAAAATACTTTACCATTTTTTTTTCAATGATGAAAATGAAAACTAGGTAATGGCTGAATAGCAGGACGGTCACAGAAAAAAAAAATTAGGCGGGAAAGCGACAATCCGAATTCCAAACGTCATTTGTTTTTCGAGTAAATTAATTGCTTTTTATTTTCCTTGTATTCGTAATTAAACGCACAGTGTTTACTTCGGCTTAAAGACTTATTTAGTCCCTCGAACTATTAGAGCCCTCACTTTGTTCGGGCGCCGAACCCTGTCTCGGGACTAAGTTACTTTCACGGTAGACCCGTAGGGTAACAATGTAATATTGATCATCGAAAACAAATTATGTAAATTGTTGATTAAATTAAATATTTTTCTATTGATAGTCTCTTTCATGAACACAAATATTTGATAGTAGTTTATTTATTAGCACTAGAGCGAGTTTCCGAGGAAATATATAGAAAAACATTGCTACGTTGAAAAACTATCATGTCAATAAGTTTAGTAAACTTTCACACGAGGCTCAACATCCCAATTCCCAATCGTTCGACAAACTCGAATGAATGGTAACCGATGAGTGAATGGTGAACGGCGAGTATAAAGTGAACGACTGAACGAAGCCTTAATAAGGGGCTGTTGATTCTGACAGTTTTGTTGTATCCTATTCCGTGTTTCTACAATAAATCAAAATCTGTTAGTAGTAGTTTTAATTTACTTTTGTTGAAAGCTCTGACGCAATGTTTGTAGGTTTTTCAATTGATAGTGAAATGTATGTTTTAGTTAAGTAAGAAACGGCCTATCAATCGCTTGAATCATGCAGAAAAAAACTTTCAAGATTAGGGTAACAATAATATGAAGGACACTTATTTGTTTTACAATCATGACATTAAATAAAAAAGGGGACAATTGCGAGTCGGACTCGCCCATGAAGGGTTCCGTAGCAGATTGAATGAAAGGTAAATTGCGATTTATGATCAGGTCGATTTATGACGTATTAAAAAAAATTACTTACTAGATCTCGTTCAAACCAATTTTCGGTGGAAGTTTACATGGTAATGTACATCATATATATTTTTTAGTTTTATCATTCTCCTATTTTAGAAGTTACAGGGGGGGGGGACACATTTTACCACTTTGGAAGTGTCTCTCGCGCAAACTATTCAGTTTAGAAAAAAATGATGTTAGAAACTTCAATACCATTTTTGAAAATCTATCTATAGATACCCCATACGTATGGGTTTGACGAAAAAAAAAAAATTACTTTCAGTTGTAAGTATGGGGAACCCCCAAAATTTATTGTTTTTTTTTTCTATTTTTGTGTGAAAATTTTAATGCGGTTCACAGAATACATTTACTTACCAAGTTTCAACAGCATAGATCTTATAGTTTCGGAAAAATGTGGCTGTGACATACGGACGGACAGACAGACAGACAGACATGACGAATCTATGAGGGTTCCGTTTTTTACCATTTGGCAACGGAACCCTAAAAAGGCGTGGAAATTAATTATTAATAAAATAAAGTACAACGAAACTAATAATGTATGGTAAGTGCAACGCGATACAAATATCGATCTAACTAAATAAACTACGAAGTCGAACATGGATGCTTATCTTGCACCTATGCATACAAAACGCTAACTTGACAAAGGTTACTTGATACTATATATCATTGCAAAGGTTAAACAAGTATATCCAATCTCTATAAAGATAACACGTTAACTGTGTCGTATTAATTAATCAGTTTGTTATCGAATAGAACTCCGCAACGCTTGCTCCCGCACCGCTGCGTACCCCGCTACGCTTCGCAACCCAAGTGTTATTAATTAAAACTTATTGTTGCCGTTATATTAATTTGATAGTGTTCGCACGAATTATGTTGAAATTACTACACAAATGTTACTATTGAGGTAAATACGTATGTACTTATGTAATTAAAATGTTAACGGCTTGTTTGCGCGGGTAATGTTGGCCATGTACAAATTAACAGAGTAGTTTACGTTGCAGTTGCACTTTGTCTTTGAATGTTAATAAAATTTACATTTAAATACTTACTCGTTTCTTTTTATTTGAAAAATGTTACATTTCATTGTGAAAGGTTATTACTAATGTGCCCAAAAATTCTCAATTTTTTTTAGGATATTCCTAAAAAGAGATAATCAAATTAGTATTCTTTCTTACATCTTGGCCACGTACCTGTAGGTAAAGTACAAAAAAACGAAATGAAAATAACAAACCATCGAATTGCGACTCTCCTGAATATTGTAATTTTTCTCACCGATCTCTCCGGAAAATCGTAACGTTTGTCGAGTCGACCGCGCACCACGGTACCAAGTCGCCGGGATTGCATAAATTCAAAGAGCGTTTACGGCGTAGAACATAATCAAATGAAGCCATTTACATTCAGCGCCCGATATGAGAACAGTGCGACACCATCGCCCCTCTCGCTCACGCACACGGTTAATGGCATCACAAATTGCAAACTAAAGCACTCCAGCGTTGAATCCGAGAGATGTCGTTCCGAAGAGTACTTTTGGAAAAATAACAAAATTTTATGTGAATCGACAAATATTATAGTCTAGCAATAATCTTTTCACGTTTCAGTTTCTAACAATGACAAAGTGGATTCAATCAATACGCTCCAATAATGATACGATGATTGTAATCTAAGAAACTTTCCGTTTTATAGCTTCGTATTCAAGCACCCGCCGTTTATTTAACAAATCGAATTTGTAAAATGTATTAAGTCTGTTGCAATTACTTGTCAATTATCAAATGCCGCAACTAATTCCCTACTGCTACTACTATAATCCGATCTTTAACGATGAAGTCATACCGTCTGAATATCTCAACTGCGATAACAGCAAATAATCGATTAAATCATGCCCACGCGACGCCTATAAATAAAATTAAACGCTTTATTGTTAGTCGAATGACAAATGTGCGATAGTCTTACGCCCACCGACGCCGCGGCACTCGACTTCGAGTTCACTCGACCGCAGTGCGCGACCGCTACGCACGCCCAGAGACAACAGACACTGTACTAGTTAAGATTAGAACTATAATGCCACAAACAGATTAATATTTCGACACACCGTATTGCCATTAAATCCTTTATGGATGACGGTGTGAACGTTACAAGTTGAGCCAGTCGAGACTCGAGAGGGAGGCATTGTACGCGACGCGGAGGGGTCGCCCAGCCGAAGTTATGAACGCCGGCTCAATGCTCTCCCGCTAGTTGACTGCAAACAAGAGGGGTCGGGCCCGACCAGCTGCCGTTTTATCTTGACAAACGAACTCGCTTCACGAACAGAAACTTAGAAAAAAAACTTTATTACCGGGACTCGGAATTTACATTTCAATAAAAGCGAAGTGAAGCGCCCGCCAACGAGCATATCGAGCGCAAACAACAGTCGGAGGTGTAGCAACGGCATGCGGCATGGTGTGGTGCGGAATGCCAGTGCAGCCGCAACATACAATAGCGAGTAAATCAATTCACAACCGACAGGAACAAAAGAGCGTGCCGAGCGTGGAGTGTAATGAGCGCGTCGGAATGCCCCAGTACGATTAAGACACCGAAGGGAGTCGTTTGAAGATCGTCTATTACGGCTTCGTTGGATCTAATTTGTAGTCACACCGCCGACAACCTCCGAAAAAGGAAAGCGTTCCGTCGAGCGATACCATCCCACATGCCTAATGACTTGAAACAATGTCCCCTCTTGCCCGCACACTGACTCATAAGTACTCATAACAGTATCGTTTCCAGAACTTGTAACAATTTAGTTTCCTTTCCACGCGGTCGACCGCGACAAATCACGGCTAAATCTCGCAAACTGGTGAATATTTGGCAACGGATACGTCCACTGGAGCACGGGAAGCGATTCCCAACAGTGTAACCGAATTACAATCCACTAAACTGAGGGAACATACGTCATTAAAATAATTTAGGGAAATGGCACGTTTTAGTGCTCGCGTTTATGGCAGCTTGGTGGATGGGCCGCTCGCGGCGGCCAGAAGCAATAAATACCGGGGCGGAGCCACCCACCATCTTGTTTATACACCACCTACCCGAGACGGAACATTAATTTTCTGCTATGCGGAATAAGTGGCGACAAAGAGTGTTCGTGTCAACTAATGGGCTAGAACCCATCAGTGTTACGACTTATAAGAACTCTGCCAAGAAAGAAGCTACGGAAATTACGGATAAGGCTAATTGTACCGAGAACTGCGAGGAAATCTGCAGCGCCTAAACCCTCTTAGTAGAGGAAATTATCATTTAAATGAACTTTCAAAGGTAAAGAAAGCGGTCCGTTGGCGAGCACTGGAAATAATTATCATGCCGTTTTTCTCGTGTTCTCCTTTGAAGCTTCGTGTTTTCAATAAATTATGTAAATCAATGAGCAAAATATTTATGAGACAAATTACTTGAATAACCTCGGTGGTGGTAATATATGTGCTTCTGCTCATATTGAATTCATAAGCAAAATGTGTTTATGTTTAACGTAAAGTTTCATAACCAAAATACAATTATGCTATAAGGAATGTGAACAATAGGAGTTTATTAGCATAATGAAATATAATTTATGCGATTACGTGTTATAAAAATACGCATTCGTAGTTCCAGTAGCGTATCAGAATCAGAAGCGGTAACGAGTTATCTATACTTATAATAAATCTGTAGAGAGGTCAATTCTGTACATGAAATATATTTACAAAATAACTATCGGGGGGTGATTAGTGATCGATACTGATGCCAAAAATGCAATCAGTAAAATTTTTGTCTGTCTGTCTGTCTGTCTGTCTGTATGTTATTTATAGAAAAAAAAACTACTCGACGGATTTTAACGAAACTTGGTACAATTATTCTACATACTCCTGAGCAGGTAATAGTATACTTTTCATCACGCTACCATTAATAGGAGCAGAGCAGTGAAAGGAAATGTTGGGAAAACGGGAGAAGTTACTTGGTTTTTTTAGCTTCCGTCGCGTGTGCAGCCTTAATGGTTAAAGCTACATAGAAATCATGTATAACGGAAATATTCCACATAAAATTATATAAAAAATATCCCAAGACAGCATATGTCTATCTTTTATAGTTGACTCACAATAACACGTGTAACTCCCGATAGCTTAGCAGTTCGGAGATTTGTTATTATTATTATATTTGTTTACTCTTACGTTTATAATATTCTCACTCAACCCCAATTTTGAAACTTCACGCGGGCGAAGCCGCTGGCAGAAGCTAGTAAATAATAATTAAGCAACACAATCAGGCACGGGGCCGGACGGACTGTCCGCGCGTAGCGGAGGGTCGTGGGCACCCTACTCAGGGAGTCAGGGCTGACACCGCGTAATTAACTTTGTACAATTCGATTTGATGCGCAACTGTTTCAATATTCGTTCAACCCTCGGTTTACTGCGAACTTTTTTAACTTGTTCATTATTTTTTGCAACTGTCAAAAGCGCGCGTCAACTACATTTTTTTAAAGGACATTCTGTAAATAAAACATCGAGCTGAATAATTTTGAAAGTTAATGAGTATTGCGAAACAGTGAGACTAATGATTTAGAGAATTATTAAAAGGGTTGTAAAAGAAATTCATTTTAAAGAAATACGTTTTCAAAATACCTTAGCAGAGCTGTGTTAGTAAACTATGCTTGTGAACAAAGGCAGAGGACCTTGTTAACACTAAGAAACTAGGTACCTACTCTAGGAAAAGAAAGATAAATTGTAAAGTCCGTGTTCACTGAAAAGATAACGGTCTGATTATCTAAAAACAGCTGTCACTGTGACATGTTCCCATACAAAAATGTGTTTTAAACAGCTGTTTTTAGATAACCAGACCGTCATCTTTTTGGTGATTAAGGGCCTAAATGTGTTACTTACAATAAACAAAAAGTTATAATTAAGTATTTTCGCTAATCTGACGGACTAATTAGGCAGCTCTACTTATTACTGATTCCAAAAAACCACGTTAATTACTCGCCGTAATCCTTTACCACAAAAATAAAGATACTTTATGACAAATAACATTAATGAGATGTTCTAATTAATACCAATATCTATTAGGTTATTATAAAAATACCTAAACCAATGGTTGCGGAGGTCAGATAGGCAGTCGCTCCATGTAAAATACTGGTATTAAGCTGCATCCGAGTAGACACATAGTTGGGAAAAGGCTACTCTCGACAACCCAGTTTTTATATACTGGGGAATACGATACCCCTTGGCAAGACTGGCAGTCAGAGTTTTTGGGCCACTGACTGCCTGTCACGACTGTCAAATATCTACAAATGTGAAATGACAGACGGGACCAACAGCATAACGTGCGTTCCGAGGCACAGAATACTTGGTATGTACTGGGTGGTCACCCTAGCACGGCTTAACCAAAAGAACGACCCGAGCGGCTGTAATTGTGAGTCAAACTATTCGCTTTTATGCGGGTACGGCTCATGCAAATTCTTCACTCTCGAACGCTTTCATTGCCTCCACTATTATAATCAGATATTCATTATTATAAAAACAAAAAAACTTCTCGCCTGGGATGTCAGACTATCAGATAAAGTTAATCACTAGATCTAGTTTTAGATACCATCAGCTAGATTAATGCGTTGTTTGGGCAACTATGAAATTCATGTGAAAATGAAAAAAACTCATTAAAATTACTGTTGATCGTTGATTATTTATTTAACAATTGTTATTCAATGCCTTTTGCCACATATGAATAAAACTGGATTTTATTTGGACATAATGTTCTCAACGTACGATGAAAACAGAAATACAACGAGTGTATTGTAACAAAGTGTATTCCAGTTTATGGTTCAATAAAAACACGGTGATAGATTTGACCTTTTCACCTTAAGTATATTTAATGTTTTATTTGGAACTAAAATCCAATCATACTTTTTGCTAAACGCTGGAATTTCAATAACAATTCATTCAGCTCCCAAGGTTTACATCAATAGAAAAACAAGGAACGTTTTTAAAAAGCGAACTGGTACATTTAAAAAGAAAGAAGGTTTTTAAAAAAAGAACTGGTATAGAAAAACAATCGAATGCCATTTCACACAGGCGCGCCTTCATTCGGAAATTCGAACGAGATTAATTAAAAATAAAATCTCGCCGTCAACCCCGACACTGTAATTAAAACAGGAATAAATGAAAACGAAATTCAAGTTTCAATTACAATAAAGGTTGAAAGATGGGTTTTAATGTACTTTAATCTCCGTATTTTAGTTTTTACAACTTCGTTAGCGAGTTCGGTGGGCCTTATTAAGAGCCTCCCTAATTAGCTTTTGAATTAGGGGCCGTGGCAAGCAAACAACTTAGTTATACTTAATTACACAATGAGATTTTAGTGTCGCACAAATTTTACTAGCAAGAAACATGCATGCATTTACACGTTAAGTGTTGAAGAATGAAGATGCATGTTGAAAAAATTATATGACTGTACTGTACTGCACATAGAGTAAATTTGATTCAACCTTTTTGGTTTTTGGTATTATTTATATATTTATTATTTGGCACATTTTGGCGATAACTAGCGATAAGACGTCAAACAGAAATTCATAAAAATAACATTCATATTCATATCTTATGATTGACGTCACGATGGCTTTAATTATTTTTTCTTAAGGGTACTCGTATTTCGGTTAATAGATTAGAGCTCACACTGCCGATTGCTGTTGTTATGTCGTTTTGCAGTTACAATAATTATCGTAATTATTTATTTTCAGCAACTAAACTAATCAATCATTGATATAAGCTTTAATCTTCTGACATTTGAGCTCCGTTATCTCAGCAGCGTTTATTTAAGTTGCAGGTCATAATATATTAAATAATGATGACAACATCTCAAAGAAAGATAAACAACAAACTTATAAAGCATTTTATTCCACCCACATAATAATAAAAGTGGCCCTTGAAAATGAAAAATTACAGAACAAAAGCGCACCTATAGCAAGCTCGTAAATAAATAAACTTTGAGCAAAGAAAATGCAAAGGAAATATTTTTTAATATACCGGGCGGCGGCGGCGCTTTGAAACTCTCTCTTTTATTCAAGGGGGAAACTTCCTGCCAAAATAGGAATATAAAAGGAGCCATAGATTGTATGAAATAGGAAGGCAGCCGCTCCGGTCGTAAATAGAGCATTTACAGAACCGGTTCAGTACCCTACCTCGCATATATTGACACCCATATAAATAACATATAAATACGGCTTTTATGACGTCTAAAATACGAGATGATTATTCAACATCACTTTTATTGGGTCTCATGACGTCACAAAACGTTAAACTGACGACAAGATTTGCATAAATTACCTTTTATGCGATAAATTTGAGTGCAATGAAAACGAAATGCTAATCGAGCCGAGCTCGCTTCTCTCCTCTCAAAACAAAGAGTTTATTCATTACAAAAGAAAGACTCAGTAAAAACCTAAGTAGGGTTGTGCAGCGATTCTTGTCGGGAACTGCCACAGACTAAAAGAATGCAACTTTGTTCGAAGGCGGCCTTTGTAAATGAGAAGCGAAACGCGTAAAGCCCAGCCTCGCCTTGGCTGGCTGGCTGGCGGAAGCGCACGATGTGACACGGAATAGCGACACTGACACACGACGAAATTGCATTGAATCTGGAACGCCTTTATCGTTGCCAAAGGGACTTTTATATTTCCAGCCTCTGAGCGTGCTTGGGCGCCTGGTATGTATGGAAATGAAATTCACTCAAGTTGAACGCGTTCGCTCTTTGATAGATATGATGGTATGGAAACGATTCATTTCCACGATAATCTCACTTTAAAATCCGTGACCGCATAAATAACTTACGATGTTGAATAAAACATGGTGTTAACATATTTGTTCAAGAGAAATATCTTGAATAATTTACATGTAACGGAAGCGGCTAATGAGTTCATAAAACACTAATGTCAATATGTTATAGCCACAAAGTATAATCATTTAACACGATGGGAATTAACATTTAAACATAGACATACATCAAAGATTTAATTCAATATTAAATCAGCGCTCAGTGAATAATACGACCGGTTCTCAAAAAGCAATCAAATAAAATATCACGAGAAATAAAGCAATAAAAAAGAAGGGATCGTGATTTGGTCGCCGTTTATATTTGGAGGTTAATGGTTTATGAAATTATAATTATTATAACTGCGAATGACTGGCTCAGTTGTGTGTATGAAACTAATTGTAGCTTGGATCCAATTATATGTGTTGAAGAACTCCCATACAATACAAACAGATAATTGAATTTATCGTTCTATACTTCAATATTATCATAGCGAAGGTACGGGGCTCAGCGCACACATTTGTATACAAATTCTTGTAGAAGAGTATTGAACACATAGATATAATAAACAAGAATTGATGGTTAACAATCTATATTTACACAAATTGAATTTTATTAGTAGGTAAGGTTTGCATTAAAGAAACATTTCAGCGTGTTTTTGAAAGAGAAAATAATAAATCATTGATCATTTTGATTTTATCATAGCGAAGGTACGGGGCTCAGCGCACACATTTGTATACAAATTGTTGTAGAAGAGTATTGAACACATAGATATAATAAACAAGAATTGATGGTTAACAATCTATATTTACACAAATTGAATTTTATTAGTAGGTAAGATTTGCATTAAAGAAACATTTCAGCGTGTTTTTGAAAGAGAAAATAATAAATCATTGATCATTTTGATTTTATCATAGCGAAGGTACGGGGCTCAGCGCACACATTTGTATACAAATTGTTGTAGAAGAGTATTGAACACATAGATATAATAAACAAGAATTGATGGTTAACAATCTATATTTACACAAATTGAATTTTATTAGTAGGTAAGGTTTGCATTAAAGAAACATTTCAGCGTGTTTTTGAAAGAGAAAATAATAAATCATTGATTTTACTCACAAGAATGATCATGTTGTTTTTCATACATATGAATGAATCGTGTAATTTCAGCGAACACAAAAATTTGCCTGGCATCTGCATGTTATTTAACACCAATATTTCGCGAATTTCCACAGACGAATGAACAACAAAATAAAAGCGTTTGGAAAACATCGTAATTTTCGTTCAAAGCCATTTAATTTAAGCACAGTGGGCTGCGCGAGAGAGTAATCTGATTTATATCTCTAGGCCGTATTTCTTCTTTATTCGCTCTTTCACACTAGCCGACGTAATTTGTTGAAAAACACGCAAATTCAGTTAAGTGCTTCATTCTATTTGCGATGAATGTTTTATGGCTGGTAGGATTTTATTTATAAACTTTACGGTGCTAAAATTGTTAATTTTACATGAAATTTACTTTTTTTAAATAATAATATTTATATTTTGATTTAATGTTAAGTAAAACAATTTCTTTTGATTTTTATAGAATTAATTTGGATCATTCGATTTGATTATTTTTCTCGTAAGACACAAAATAGGTGTTAAAACCAACGAATGAATACATTATTTCGAGTTTGTATAATTGCACAACGGACAATGCACACACCGTCACTCTAGTTTTGTTGTTAGTACAATAGTCCGGAGCGGGCTTGGGACGCAAATGTTTGTGTTTCACCCTCCTCTTCCCTACGGGTTTGTAATGAGCTCCGAGCGATATAGACGACAACTCTGGCCACACTGATGTCCCTGTTATTATTCTCCGAAATTAAAAATCGACATGGATCAACCCCAAGCCCACTCTGTATACTCCAACAGTCAACATTGATTTATTTGAATAGGAAACAAACAACAAGTTCCTACTAAGCACGTTGGTTTCACAAAAAGTGTACTAAGAGCGCAGTAACGAGTGGTTCGCAAGTAACCCGTGCTTGGCTCCTCTCGGTACAGTCGGCACACGGCCGACGACGTGTTATTTATCCCCGTCCAAACGCCCTTTACGAGCACAATATCGACGCTCGATTTTCATCCCGCCTCGGGGAGAGATAAAAGAAGCTTAACGTCCGACGGCTTTGTGTGCGTGTATCTCCGCCCGCAAATAAAACTATTAAATTAAATAACGTTACGCAGCTACTCCACTGAGTAATCCTTGTATTTTATTAACGGCTAGAGAACCTCTGTCAAAATATGCTCTTTTTAAAGCCGCAGTGTAAATAACTAAATATTCATGATTCGCAACTCATATAAATATTACTCGAGACACTCGGCACGTTAATGAAACAAGATGCTAACTCCGTGGGGTGGGGCTGGAGCTTAAATTATTCCAGCCGCGTCTCGTTCTTGTCTTTGTGCCGTTGATATTATTTCAAATTATTTTTAATTGAGTAAAAGCAAGCGAAAAACACAATAACAACCCGAGTTAATTGCCCTCCCAACAAAGCGTTCTAAAAGCTTTTCGAGACGCTACACTGTAATACAAACGTTAAACTGCATGAAAAAGTGTTTGTGCTTTAACAATTCTTAAAAATAAAATGGAACGTGAAAATCATAACGCAACAATGGACCGTAATGAAATCTCTTTTTTACGGCTCACGGCTATGTCGGGGCCGAGCAATTTTAACCTCGTTTTCATTGAAATTCACATTTCATCCGAGCAACAAAAGGGTTGGCTCTTTGCGAAATGTCAATTGTGAGGAGGGTAGCGAGCGGCCCGCTACCGCCGATGTTATCCTGGTAGTGGCGGACACATGTACGCGGCCGTGACAAACACACAACATCATACGGATGCGTGTGTATACCCACCGGCTGTTCTGAATAATGCATGAGGAGCCAACGAATGCTTTAAAAAGTTAACAAGGTTTTCCGAGCTTTCCTTTGTTCCGCTGCTTACTGTACAAAAACAAATTGCTTCCACTGGAACTCAGTGAAAAATGTGATTTATCTAGTTCTTGTAGGTACCTTTTATGTAATAACAACTATGACTTATAAAGCAAAAACGTGGAAGAGAAGGAAAATAATGTAACACTACACTATTTTGCGCCTGGTATCATACAACGTTTGTACATGTTATGTAAAAAGTATCCTCGTAAATACAAAAAATAAAACCGAGAAAGTGCTAAGTGGTTTCAGCTTGAAATACCAGTGTTCTTAAAAACCAACTAACCATGGCGCTTACTGTAAAGAAGAACAATCAAGTGGACAGTGGGGAATGGGGATGAGAAAGAAACTGCGGCTAGTAAAAGTTGTAGTGTCGACCACGGCCTCGGCCCGAGCTACGGATACCTCGCCGATAACAGGATTAACGTGCCGCCCTCCCGTGTTGTTACCGGCTAATTCGCACGCAAACTTCCCACACGCCACACTTTCGACACGATAATGTTCTCCTGGTAGTTCGCCTGATATTCACTTATTACTTTCACCGTTCGCGTTAATATACTACTCACGCTATTTAATTAATTAGATTTTCTGTTAACATACCTACGTTACGTTGTGTTATTATTAACAAAGCTTATGCCTGTAATAACGTATGCTGTATCACATGTGGACAGAACATAATCATTTGTTTTTGTTTACCGGATAATAATTGCCGTATTTAATCTAATTCAAATTAGTTACTTCAGTTCGATCTACGACAAAGACAAAGAGTAAGTAATAATATAAATGTGAACACAGTCTGATAAACAATCCATTACCATTTTATACGCATTTAATATTATCAATAAGAGCCCCATTTTATCTCTCGGGTGAAAGTTAATGTGCGTCTTTGTTGATAGCATGCAAACACGAGGGATTCGATCAAAAAATAACTTCGATAAAGCTAGATATTTTTACGATCTCTCTACGGATTAATGAACATTTAATATTAAACTCGGCTACTCAAATATGATTTTTCGTTTATCTTTTATCCAATAAAAGTTAATTGAACGCTCGATCAAATCACAGTACTATTCCGTTTTATATGTAGGTATAATACCTCAAACCTTTCTATTTCAGTTTAAAACTTCCCAAGTCAATTGAGATTTTAATTTTGTAATTATGGCAAATAAACTTTTAACAGTTGACGGCAGTCATGAAACATTTACGACAGTATAAAATCGTAATGGATTAACTTGATCGCCACAGTCGACGTTTAACGACCGACCTGGGGTAACTTCCTCAATAAAATTATTCCCTGTCATCTCCTACATCTTGACTTGAACGATACAAACTACATTGGTATACAATAAGAAGAGAAACTATAATACACTACTCGAACTCAATAATGAATATCCGTCACGCTTTATTTATTGTCTATGTTCGACGCTAGAATATAGTAACAATGCTTCGTCACTTCTAAATTGTGTTGATAGTCTACTAACTTCTGTTTATGCGTCCCTGGTCTCGAATATCGAATGGAGCGAGCCCTGTACCAAAGATAGAGGAGCCATCAAACGCGTGTCCTTTCTCTAAAACAGCATTATTATTGAATGAGGTCAAACAGGGACAACAAATGTAACGAAATAGGGTTCCAATCTCATTTTCTTTCTCATATGTGAGAGAATCAAGTTATTTCCAAATGTTTTGGGGAATAAAATAAATATCCAAGCAAATAGGCTAGGGTGTTGAAAATGTCAGCAAACCTGCCAAGTCTTTTGAAACGAAAAAAATGCTTTGAATGATAATGAATACAGGGTGACGTAGAAAAGTACCTTATAATAAAAACTTGTCGAGTTTTCTGTTGTAATGACACGAACACAATGGTTTTTACGCTTTGAACTTTTACCTTGTAATCATTTTAAATCGTACGCTGGAGGAAATGAAAAGACTCAGTTTCTTTGCGAAAACAGGATTGATTTTCAATATGATCGGTAATTTGACATCATAAAGCTCAAAGTTGCGAAGCTAAAAGTTAGGTCAACATCGAGTCAATAGTCAGCGCCGTAATTAAGTAAATGTAAACAATTTATGAGTGGTCAGAGAGAAACAGTGACCCCTAGAGACAGTGATCTTATCATTTATGTAACGCTATAACATTTGTAACGTTACATTAAAGGAAACTTATTAATTATTACAAATAAAACTTGGTCGACTCGTAATTAAGAGTCCATTTTGTGACAGCCTCTTAAAATTCACTCCACGAGCGCAGAGGGAGGCTCAAAGGCAAAATAATTAAAGCGGAGGGTATAAGAAAATGTCGGGGAGGGAGATCAAAGGAGGGAATTTGCCCTCGGGTAAATAATATAGCAGTCTCGCGTCGGATTTGGGTATTTGCTAAGGTTACAATATACCTGTTGGTAGTGGTATTGACATGGTTTACCTCAATCCAAATTAATTATTTAATGAACGGAACTAGAGGAGGAGCCGCGGCAATGGAGACAATTACCGAGCAATATCTCGGGCATGTGCCCCTGGGAGTCAATGAGCTATGGATGTCGAGCTATGTCGGCTTTTAAACGTGTGAGCTATTCTATTTGGGGTTTACGAGTATTTGTTTTTGATCGCCAAACAGGTTTATGTGGAAGTTTACAGAGGTAGATATAGTGGCTTTATAAACGTCTTTGTGACTCCTGAAAGTCTGCTAAGTGTTCATTCAACTACGTACCAACCTTACTGTCTACTTTATCACAAACCTTATTATTTTCTTGTCTCAAATAAAGTGTTATTCTTTATACATGTTCCATTACAAAGGCAATAGAAATAACTTGGAAAAACTCCACATCTTATTCCTTTTTGGGTCCTAAGCTTTTTGTATTTCTAAACCAAATTATGATAAGTTCAGAGAAATGTACCTACTAAGGAAAATCGCGTGACAATCCTTGAACGCCTCACCTTGGAAAAAAAACATGAGCCGAATAAAATGTCTAAGCAGGTAGGCTACTTACTAACATTCTCACGTAAAGCTTCAATCCTATAGATTGAGTATAATCATAGAGAATAATAACGCGTCTATGACATTCTTCTCACACTCGCGTAATGACGCTCGATGGCAGCCAGACGTAATCCATCATTTTACATCACTCGATGCCTTCACTTTTAAAGGTTACTGAAAACATTTAATTATGCAAAGCCAACATACTCATGCCTTTAAGAATATTCATAAATTATTTACTTAATATGAACACATTTTTTTGCACTTACCTGTACTTGTGTGAGACTGTGGGTGGAAAATTACCCATGATTGGACGAATCTCCAAATTGTATCGAACCCGCGAACTTACCTGAAAAGAATAAAGTACTACAATAAAACGTAATTCATGTTCAGTAGGTAATTGATAAATAAGATATTTGTATTCACAAAAGGAATATTGGTTAGGGTTTCATTCTGCGAATAGAGTACTTGTTTTATATCTTTTCGGTAAAATACGTTGAATAACTCTCTGCGACAAGACGGGATTTGTTAGACTCTCATTAATTCACAGTACACGGGTGCTTACAGTATACTATAATCGTAA
Organism: Xestia c-nigrum; assembly: GCA_916618015.1. NCBI lineage: Eukaryota > Metazoa > Arthropoda > Insecta > Lepidoptera > Noctuidae > Xestia > Xestia c-nigrum. The sequence continues at coordinate 7,088,299 of OU745259.1, read as the reverse complement.
AATGGCATTACAACGTCAACCTTTACAGCTGCCATTCGAGCGCAAATCTGAAATGAATGAGCTACAGACGGATATTACGAATTCACCAGACGCGCTTCAACTCATAACAAAGTCACTAAACAGTCTTAAATTGTTAAAAATTAACATTCAAATTGGGGGAGCGCTGTTAGTGGAATTAGTACGACTTTCACTCATAAATCGTCTGGAGAGGGTGGCGAACTGGCGAGCAGCGAGCACGCCGATTTATTGGCTCCACGTCGACATTCGCCTGCTAATAAATGAAGCAGAAAACTTCTACTTATGTAGTGTGCTGTTTGTCGAGGGCGGAAGACATCACCCGCCGACTTATCTAACCGAAAACTGTGTCTACACAGAGCGTCGTAGAGCTCAAACTTCGACGGGAACACTTTTATAGCTCTGCTTCTCCTGCTCACTCGCGTCGAGTGCGAACGGGATGCAGCGACCGCATTATGGGTTTATGAAATGAGCTCCGTTGCCTCATGTTACCCCGACGAAGAAAATGAAATTATGACCGTAGCCGCGCAAAGAAAGCGGCCATGACATCTCTAATTTTTTCTTGTGCAGCTTTTACGAGCGAACGAGATTCGGAGCAAAATCTCGGATGAAATTGGAAAATATTTTTGAAATAAGTAACACTATTTTATTATTTACGAAGCACTGGTAGGTACCGATATAAAATATTGAGATTAAATCTCTGGATAGCTTCTACGTGTTTAACTGAGTGAAATTATGAAGAGGTTGAAGAGCGTACTAGAACATGATAGAGGAATTAGTATTAGTGACTAATCGAATTTCAAACATCAGTCAAGGTAATTAGGTTCGCTGCGAACGCACACAAAGCTCATTAAGCACCAATTCCAATCTAATCAAATTGTGATTAAATCGAGAGAACCCTTTGATGTCACGGGCGTTGAACGTCGATGGCGCGCGCCGAAATTACTGGCATATGCTCACTCACGTTGCCCGCAGCAACCCCATGCATAATTTGTATTGCATTAGCTTCCCCAATTTGGGGTGTTTGTTCATAAGTATTTTAAATCAGAGCTTGCATTGAAATGCTGACACTGCTGACAGTTTAGGTCGGCATAGGAATTAAGCTTGTTTATTTAATATGCTGGCCTGGTAGGTATTGCTGGTGCTTTATGTTGTTTTGAATATTTCGGATTGTATTTGGATCACAATTTCGCGTTGCAAAAACGGTTTCATCGGAAGGAATTATTATTTCGTGAAATTAGTTCGATTAATAACGAATTGTGTCTATTACACGTTCCAATATGTAGAAGTTATAAGCGTACGAATTCTAGGTCTATTTATTTATTGTTTCATTCGTAGAAACTCTACTACATATTTATGGTTTGCTGGTAATTCAGGGAATTCTGGGAGATCTCTAAACGATAGCCATTGCTACAAAACAGTCGGTAATTAAACGTCCGTTATAAACTCAGCAGGAGACTACAGATTACTGCTTTGGCCGCTGGCAGCCTGGTAGATCGTGGACTCGTGGTAGAATTAAGACGACGTAAAAATAAATAATTAAACCTGGAGGGAGATATCAGGTACTTAGAATCTGGGATGTATTTCGTCAATTAATAAAATCTATCTGATACACTTGCTATATCTAGATTATTTTTAGATTATAAATTGCGTACCAAGTTGTTTTATCAAAATATTTTACAACAGTATTCCCTTATTGCAAAATTATTTTGAAGGCATCCGGTCTATTGATTTGATTTGCGCCAATAAAAACATTTGAATATATCGACGTGAAGCTATTAGTACCATATTGTCATAATAAAAAGTTTATAAGATCCCTAACAAACAAGTTTCATGTACTTACAACAAATATTAGTACAAAGTATGATAATATTTCTTTCAATCGACTCGAGTACTCAATAAACAAACCGAAGCTTGTCAGTGTTCTACATTGACTTACAAACAAAACCTTCACGTGATCGTATCTCGTTAAACTAGTGCCACTAGTGCCTAATGTTTATTTTATCAATTACCACACATTATGTCACGTACGGTCTCGAACACTCCACTTATCAGTTTAATTCATCTCGCCCTTTATTTTAAAACACGCGACGCTCCTAATGCTCACGTGAGAAAGAGATGGAGTGAGTTTTCAGTGCGTGTGGTGTGAGTGAGATGGAAGGGCCAGCGTTTCTCAACATGCCGCGTTTAGCGGTGTTAAGGTTAATAGCGCTATTTGTATAGCGAGAGGAGATGTTATCGGAGGCTGCGGCTCCGAGACCGGCGCAGACATTTTATTGTCTACATCGACACAGAATAATTCCAGACAACTAAACGATTTGAATGCACTTCGCCTCTAACATGTGTCGTTTCTTCCGTGTTACCTAATGCCTGAGTAAAGTATGTTTTAGCAGTTATTGTAAATAAAGGTTTTACTTAATGTGTTGTCTTTTGTCAGTGGAATGTGCAGTTTTCTTAGAAACACACCTTGGCAACGTCTTACACAATGGTATGTTTAATGTTAACATATATAAGTACTTAGGTTTGGTAGGGTAAGTATAAAGTATATGTAAGTATAAATTACGCCATCAAGTACTTAAAAAAGCTTAAGCGATAACGAAATTCAAATTTATAATGCATTAGGAACGTTACAATGCAGTATGGAATCTGAAAATCACATAACAGTATAATTGAAAGTCAACCGAGCTGTCCCAAGCCCTATCATTAAAGCGACGTCGATAATAATTACGACAAACGCAGCGATTTGTCGCAACATCGTGAATAAATAATAAGCCTATTAGAGGTTATATGTATTTACAACACAGTTACGAACAATACCTACACATTACATACACAAGTGGAACAAGTATCCAAAATTGTTTACATAACGACGAGATCTGAGCATCATTCATCAATTTTACAATGTAAGCAGATGTTTATAAAATACACTGCACGCCAGATACTGTAAACATGAGTTTTAAATAAATTCGACACGTGAAAACACAACGTAGCGGTTGTATTTCCAACTGTTAATTTCAGGATTATAGTAGTTAAAACATAAATAAATGTCATTATAAGCAACGGTAAGTGTTAATGTTAATACAACAAGTTGCTTATAAGGCAATGACACCACAATTAGGTACTCGAGAAGTGTTATTATCATCGCACGAACAAGATGAGCTCCGACGCAAAAAATATCTCTCGACTCAATAGGATGATTGACATTTCTGATGCCTCACACAGAAAACCCGTTTGCAGCCACAAAAGCTTTTTGATTGTGGTACAATACAAACACATAAGAATAACACAGCGTTGAACACATACACATCTTATTACGTTTCTCATTAGGAAGGAAATTGCGCAAAAGGTGTCGTGTTTAACCATTTTGAGGACACACACAATATGAAAGAAACATCTTGAAACAGCATGTAAATTAAAATATCTGTCTCGTTTTATTGTATCAGGAACAAATAGAGCAAGTGTACGTTATATTCGAAGCGCCCTGGGGATCTTAGAGGCTGTGTAAGTACCATTAAGCCGTCTGTAATACACCAAGTAAGTATTTGCATGAAAACGACAAGATATTTGCATATGCAAATTACGTTCCGTCTTTATTTGGGCCGCGGACGTTAACTCTACGTCCTTATGTAAATGAGAGGCCCCGAGCTTTCCCGATAGCCGTATCTTAAAACTTCTATTGTTTAAATAGCCCTTTTAAATCAGTTACCGTGTCAATTTTTTATCAGTGTTCTCAACAAAACAATTAACTTTTATGTCTAGTTGTCTACGAGCCGGACAAAAAACAGACATGAATAGAGCGTTAACAAGGCAAAAACTGTAATCTATTACAGCGTTTAATAATGCCATTATAATGCAACCGAACCGGCTCAAGAAATCGTTCGAAACGGCACTCGGCAGTACGAGACAAGAGCAACAGCCGAGTGAACAATAACGACGGCACCGCTCATTTTTGTAGTCGCAAAGGAAAACAATAAAACAAAGAGAGCGCAAAAACGACACCGTGCACGCAAGCGGGGCTCTCGAAAAATAGCAGCGGCACACACGCGACGCGCCGTGATGCGATGCCATCCAGCGATCCAGCCGTCCTCGCCCCACGACCAGTATAAAGCTGCCCCACATGCACGAATAAAAAACAGCCAACCGCACACAAGCACAACCGCGTGTAGCTCTAGTCTGCCGCTCAGGCGCTCAGCTTACCCTCGCACTCGGCGAGGCATTCGTGCGTGAACCCAACCGCCTCGCTGTGTACATACATGGCTACGTACTTATTACCGGTACGTGTGTTGCGGACTGCGGTATCCATTACGCCGAGGAAAAAGCGCGCGAACCAACGGTGTGTGTAATTGATTAACAGTTTGAGAACCTGTTGACGAGCACTGAGTGAGTGACGGACGAACGCTCAAACATACCCCTCGCCGGAAGGCCTCGTTGAGCGCTTTAAAATCTTCATTTAAATAATATGCATGTCATTTCACTTCCACTTATAATGACCTCACAATAAACGATGCGAAGCGACGTTCAAATTGAATTCCCTCGAAATATTACTGTTATTTTATTAAAGATTTTTAATGACACGTTTATTGAATGTTTTGTGCGTTTTATTTGTTCAAAGGAAACAACTTTGAAGTCAAATTTTAATACACGGTTTATAACCTCCCTTGGCAAGATTTCAATTAAGTGTTTTATGGCTAGGAATAAAAATTCTTATACATTACAATTACTTACGTGTAAATCAGCACAAAAAAATAACAACGCATAGGTATTCAATGTGATGAGGGGCAATAAAGTCAGCGAATTGTGTGATGTAGTAATAAAAGTGGTCGGAAAGAAAAAGAATAATTTATAACAATAAAATGGTGTGCAGAGATGTCGCGTTTGGCCGCGTCTGCCTCGCTGCTCCACCCTACATCAATAATTCATGCGACATCGCGCCATTGAGAAAGTGCTCTGTGATCGCCATACTAATTCAACCATTGAATCACTAAAACATTTCTTTGTGATACTCGATTCAATACAATACGCACAATGACAAACAATACATTTTATTGTTTTATTTGTTAAAGTTAGGTAAATCGTCGAAAATAACAGAAATGTTATTTGATTAAATCCACAAATACTCGAAACTCCTGAAATTGACGTCAATTCCTGAATAGTACACAACACATACCTACTACGTCCCAACTTCCAACAATGAAAACAATTTCATTGTTTAGGAAAAATACTATTTGGAATAATTATGTAGTTGAAAAAATACATAGTAATTTTGCAAAAAAGATTCCAAGTTTTTTTCTAAATTATTGATACTGTTCTACACTCAGATTTAATCCTTAAACATCCAGCTGCTTGAAACAGTCCTCGTAAGAAAAATATCATGCGAGATCGAGTCCGTAAACACATTCATCCCAAGGGAAGGCGAACTACCCGACTGGATTAATTCGTGTAATTTAAACTCCAATACCAGGAGAATACGAAACTGAGCAGATATTCAGTTCGCCATAACGACAAGCTAGCAGTACAGAGGAGTAAATCCATATCACACGAGCAGCACAGGGAAATAAAGATGGAATGCAACAGGAAAGCGGATGAAAAACATGTTGCAAAAATAAACTGAAATATTTACTGCCGGCACGTGGAAAAACCAAAAAGTCTGTGAATTAAACAGAAAAATATATCCGTTTCATTTATTTGTTTTTACTATTCCAATGAAAATCTGTGTACGAGATGTGAATTTCCAAGTGGCAAGATGACGCTGCGTTTATAAAGCTCGTGTGCACGAGCCCTGAGGGTGGCAGAGGGAGACAGCGCTCCTGCCCTCCCGTGGAGTGAGGGAGAGGTGGATATTTCATCGACTCCGGGTACAAGATGGCAGACGTTTGCGGTTGATAGTTTATAGTTATTGCGAGCGAGTGCGACGTGTCCGGAGCCGCTTTATCACATTGTTAGCGTTGTTATCCGCGTACACCGGATTAAGTGGAGATCACACTCGAGCCCTGACTCACCACTCGGACAATGGCTTCCGGTAATGGCTTTTAACATTTACACCGTCTTTTATGTGTTTACCCTTCTGATTTATTACGATGTGTTTGTTAGCTAAACATTATTTTCTTGGTAATTATCATTTCTGTTCTGTTCTAAACATAATAAAGTATTAAACTTTATGGCGTTTTAATTAAAAACAACGACTGAGCGCGGTAAGAATTTATTCCCCCATCTAACAACTTCAAAGGGCGTAGAGGTGTCGCGCGTGAATATAAATCTCCCGCCGGGATAAAAGTGGGAAAGCTCGGGACGGATCTATATAAATGTTGCAATTCGTGCGAGTTCCTGTGATCGATTGCTCTCACTATCGTCGCACTATTTCAACTACAAGACATCTCATTTATTCCTGTCATATATTCAAAGCGTTTTTATTTTGCGCGAGGAATTTGCTGCGATAAAAAGATAGGTATGTTTTTATAAGTGGAGGTGAAGTATTATAAACATCAGCGCTGTTTATTTTATCTCCCGAGTCGAATGTGAGTTTATTCAAATAAAATGCAACGTAAACAGCGATTGGATGTGTCGACCGCCGCCGGCGTGGTTCACAGATGCGCACCAGTAGTACCAGGGGAGCATGAAGCTACAGAAGATACACGAGCGAGGTGTCGAGCCTTCCGCCATAAATCCGCCGGAGTAAAGAAAGCGTTAACTCTGATTTACCGACGTTCGCGTCACTCGTGACGGGATTCAATGCGCTGCTAACTTGCTTTATTACCTACAGAGGCGTTAATAAGTAATGGTATCGTGTTAAATACGAGTAAGTTAAGGCGAATACAACAATAAAATTTTTCAAAGAAATTACGCCAATTTTGCTGCGTTAGCAAGAAATCCTCGGCTGGATGTCTGAACTGAGATAGCTATCGTGACGGATCGCAAAGCTCCGAGAATTTCTGTCACACGGACAAAGGAATTGTGAACACGTGACCAGAGAGACCAACGGGTACTAGAAAGCTAGTCTTATCAATCTTATCATTGTTATGATTTAAATACTAATTTATTTTATTTATTTTTTACTAATGCTTTCTTTAAACAGCCAAAACATATCAGAGTTGACATCTACCGAAAATTGCTTTGGAACAGATTCAATTAAAACTTTATTAATTTCGCAAAGAATCTTCGAAGAAACTTCAATTTGTAGAAACGGTTACGTTGTCAAAGTTAAGAAAATTCAACTAATACAATTTATACAGAGATAAAACTTCAAAGTCGGCCTGCCCCGATTCAGAGTATTCAGATGAGAATACTGTTGAAAACAAAAGAATCAGTTTTAATCCACTTAGTAAAACAGACAAAGTAATTGCGTGGAGTAATTTACGTTTTAATAATAAATTATGTTGTATAGGAGCGAAATAACTGTGGGCTAGTCTTAATGTGTGTTGTAACTGAAAATAAAGCGAGCGATTTGTAGTACTAGCGAGTTATTAGTTAAAAGTAGGGCTGTGTAATTAGAGGCGCATTTGGCGGGGCCGCGGGGCTGGCCTGGCGGCCGCGTGGCCATGTGGCCGGCCCGACACGCCGAGCTGGCTTCATTAAATAATTAAAACGTACTACTCATGTGCACTCACGCTAATAGTCGTTTTACCGTGGAACCGTGGAAAAAGTCACAGAAAACAAACACCTGATAGGTAGGCAAAGTGAATTACATCACTTCACTGCGGTACGTCCGAGCTATAAGTACTAGGGCGGCAGCGGCACGAACGGTTCGTATTTTCGCAGCTCGCAAATTACAGTATTAAAAATTTAAAACCACTATTATAAATGCTTTAGCTGTTGTACATTGTTGTTTTAGTGCTGGACTGCCGGACGGATCATAAAACATTTACTATGCACATTCTATCCTGGGAGCTGGCAGTAAAAAAACTTTGTGTGGTGGATTTTGTTTCATGGAAAAACGGAACTGCCCTTGACCGAGAATGTCCTACGTCTTTTACCTTGCAGATAGTGCATTCGGTGTCAGACTTCGGAATCAGTTGTACCATCAGACCCCGTATTCACAAACGTTCGACTCGTTTTCGATTCGACAACTCGTATATCTGTCTTCTTCTGGCATTACGAAAACGACAGAGATAGACATACGACTTCCCGACTCGGAAGCGAATCGAAGCGTTGTGAATACGGGGGCTAATCTGGGCTAATCACATAATCGTGACGTGATAGGTAATACGTATTACCACCTTACAAAGGAGAGGCACATTTTTTCTTGTATTTGAGTGTTTTTAGAGTCTAACACTAAAACAAGAAAACTAATTGTGATATAACACTCCCGAGAGAAAAAAATCAAGCATTCAATATTTATTTTTAATTTTGTGGCTATATCTAAACCATAATCACTCATCAAAACTAGAGTGTGATAGCCTTCTTAAATGATTAATACAAATAAAATATCAGAATATAGTACATTGACCTTGTGAAACAAGTAAGTACATACATGACCTAGTTAAACTTAACACATAATGGTAATCAGAAGTCGGAACATTGTTATGCAAATATTTAGCGTTAATTAAACTGATTATTTGTGATTAGTAACAAAAACGTAGACGTAACAAACGTTATCGATGTGAATACATAATATATATGTATGTATGTATGTATACGCGGCGACACATCAAGTCGTACGTTTCAAGTATAACATGGCCTCGCTTTAAATAGATTTCTTGTACAATGAGAGTTCTGCTTAGACTGGTTCTGTATGGCTTGATTGGTTGTCGTGCGTACAGTCGCAAAATTAATTCTAAGAAACAAAAATTCAAAGACGTGATCACGTGACATATTTATATTAAACCAATCCGCACTGGACACTCGTGGTGCATTATAACTCAATTCCTCTCATAGAGAGGAATTGAGGACCCTGTGTCCCAGCAGTGGGAACATTATAGGCTGGTGATGATGATTTAGGAAAATTCAAAAGCGATTTTCTTGTGAAATAACGGAATCAACTTTGAGATAAGACCTATTTCGTTATAGTAGTATGGCTTCCAAAACACTGTTTGAAAAACATCAGTTCAATTTAGTAGAAAATCATATTTCAAAGGTTGTGTTTGCTTATGGGTATTTAGTGTTCGTGACTATAAACTCAAAGGATTTACTTCAATTTATAAATACTTAGGGCCAGTTTTACCGGTTGTGGATAGAGTGTCGGTTAGCCTATTAGGAACTTATCTGCCAGATAAACTAACACTTTTGGTTTCACAGGTGTCGGATAGCGATATCTGGTAGATAAAGTATTAGTTAAAAGTTAAGTGGTAGATAGTATTAGGTAACTATCAGATAACTAACCGAGGCTTCCGGCGACTGGGACCGCAATTAACTAGGACCGCGGTCCCAATCGCCGGATCCGTAAAAATTAAATATTTTTCTTCCAGCGACTGGGACCACTCATAGATAACTTAAAAAAATCTATTATTCAAGCCAAAATCGGTACAGTCAAACGAAAAAAATTCTAAATAATTTTATGAATATCATTGACACGTTCTAGATATGATTTTATCCTATGCGCTTAGTAATAGATTAAGCTAGCCCGTTTTTACATAATTCACACATGCAGGTAAACACACACAAAGGGAATAGCATTGTATGATGGTATAATACTATCCTTCTCTAACTCGAGTCCGTTTTGCCTGTCGATTTCAAGGTCAGGTAGCCCTTTTGTTATAAACGGGAAATTTTGCATCGCCCGATGACAGGCTCGGCCAATCAGTAACAAGAAGCTTATCAGTTTAAGAAAGTGAAGTTTTGTATCAGACAGTGTCGTACAGATCATTGTAAGATACTGCGCTGAATATTTGTTGCAAATTGTGTGATGTGAATGGGGTGTAGTGACTTCATTTAATAGTTTTCAGGTATGTAAAACAATTTTTTTTTAACTTATTTATAAACAAAACAAGCTAATAGGGGGGTTAAACGACGTGGTTAGAAATATTTTTACTTTAGATTGCTTCTGATCTTTGATGAGACTTTTAAATATCACAAAAAAAATTGTAATTTCACCAATTACCAGACAACTACCAGTAGATAATTATCAGTGATAACTATCAGTAGTTAATACATTTTTTTTCGATTTTAGAATTATCAAAATGGATGAAAAAAATCCTTCAACTTCACGTGGTGAACAGTCGTTTGATATTGACGTCACACAAAGAGGACGTGAACTTTTGCGAAGAGCTGGCTACGAATATATTCTTAAAAGAATAAACAAAGATGGCTCAAAACTCTGGCGATGTGCAAGAAAAAGTGTTTGCAACGCGACAATAAAAATCAGAGTCGATGCGATGACTATTTTGAACGAAACTGCTCATTGTCATGAACCTATTGATTTTGCGAAAGATAAAGTGAACCGCCAAATCCAAAAATGTGTAGAAGATGTTCAAAAGGACATAAATATCCCTGTTGCGCAAGTGTTTGAGAATAATATGGAAGTTCTTATAGACGAGGGATTAAATTTTGTTACACAATTACCACATTTTCATAACATAGAAAAGCGACTCTACAAAAAAAGAAACGATGCTATTGGAGCAAAAAAAGTCACTTTTCACAAAGCTGCCGACGTCGAAGTACCAAAAACGTACCAAAAATTGTTGCTTGCCGACTATAGAGGGCAAAAAAAGCGCGTAATTGTGTTTGCAAGTGAAGAAATGAAAAAATATTTTAAACTGTGCAAACATTTCTATATTGATGGCACATTTAAAATTTGTATTAAGTCATTTTATCAACTCTGTACTATACATGCAGATGTTGGAAGTAATGAAGACTACGTAAATGTTGTTCCAGTAGCTTATGCACTTCTACCTGATAAGAAGACATCTACGTATAAGTGGCTTTTTGAACTCATAAAAAGCCAGATACCCGAATAGGAGCCGGCTGTAATGACCATGGACTTCGAAGTTTCATCAATACAAGCGGTCAAAAATTTTTTCCTTGTTGTGAAAATAGTAGGTTGCTTTTATCACTTCAAAAAAAGTTTGTGGCGTAAAGCGAAGGAATTGGGCGTCGAAAAAACTCAACCAGGAAAAGATCATGTTCAGCTATGTTCGGCTCTTTCTCATCTCCCATTAGATATGGTCACCGATGGCTGGTTGTATGTCATGGAAGAGTCGCCAATTAGTGCAGAAATTACAAACTTTAATGACTACTTTGTACAAACATGGCTAGAAAATTCAATACTCGCAGGTACATTTACTACTTATGGGGAATTAAACAAAACAAATAATGCTGTCGAGCAATGGAATAGTCACATTAGAAAGTACATCAAACCAAAGCCAAACATTGCCCAGTTGCTGCACGGACTCCTAAAAGATATGAAATACTATTCTGGAGCATTAAAAAATCCTAACGGTATCCAAATATCGAAGAGGAAGCATTCTTCGATTGCTAAGATGAAAAAAATTTTTAATTCTGTTAAAGACTTACTTAATTATAAAATAAGTATCGGCCATTTTTTGGAGAGATTACGATAAACATTGACTCCGGATATGGGTATAATTGATCTATATATATATACATATAATATGTAGGTTTAAAGTCCTTATATAATTTGACTGATTCTGTGACGCCATGACGGCCATTTTAAACTAACTGTGATTTATGTTATTTTTTATTAATATTTACGGTACTACTTAAAGACTGATTTTGTGATAAATAATTACTTACTGATTGTTAATTGTTTGAAAATTGTTGATTATTATTATAAGCACGATTTATGTGAATCTTTTTGTTAAGTATATTTTAAATAACAGAACAGTGGTCAAAGGGTGTTTTAAATTTATAACATTATTTTTATGTTTTAACACAGTTAAGGCTGATTTTGTGATAATTACTTACTTGACTGATTCTGTGTGAAGCCATAACGGCCATTTTAAACTAATTGTGATTGACATAGTACCCACGTTTATAATTTTTATTGTGATTTATGTTATTTTTTTTATTATATTTACGGTACCACTTAAAGGCTGATTTTGTGATAAATAATTACTTTCTGATTGTTAATTGTTTGAAAATTGTTGATTATTATTATAAGCACGATTCATGTTATTTTTTTTTTATTATTCCCTTTATTCATTTTGTAACAAAGTCTTTACATTTTTAAATATTAATATAAAAAATATATAAAAAACATTTAAAAATATAAAAAATTGTAGCCCACCGGTATCGGGAACAGGGTCCAAGCTACCGGCGGTCAGGGCTCCAGAGAGAGGAACCTCCTAACAATACGGGCCGTGTCCAGGAGTACCGCTTTCTGAATCAAGCCCTTGATCCAGCTGCCTAACGAGAGCCTCCTCAGGTGTTGGTCGAGGCTCTTGGCAATTAAGCCATGCGCTGACACGACTATCGGCACAATGATTGCTGAGTCCACTTCCCACATGTCGACAACCTCGCGAGCCAAGTCAAGATACTTGATTTGTTTATCTTTCTCGGCTTTCACGAGGTTCTCATCATGCGGGACCGTTATGTCAACAATCATTGCGCGCCGCTCTGATCGATCCATCACCACTATATCAGGTCTATTAGCTATAACAGTCCTGTCAGTGATGATGGATTGATCCCAGTACAGTGTGATACTGCCATTAACGAGAACTGGGTCGGGCACATACCTATAGTAGGGCACTTCCGATTCCACAAGATTGTATTTTAGAGCAAGTTGCTGATGGATAATCCTGGCTACAAGGTTGTGTCTATGCAAGTACTCTCCGTTAGCTAGACGAGAACATCCGGAGATAATGTGACGGATTGATTCGCCTGGACGGTGGCATGCCCGACATATGTCAACCGTACCGTCCTTCACAATAAATCTCCGGTAGTTATTCGTCATCATAACTTCATCCATAATTGCACAGACAAAACCTTCGGTTTCTCCAAAGAGGTCCCCGGAACGTAACCAAGACACGGACGCTAGAAAATCTACATCGGGCCCATGAAGAGCCCGGTAAAAGCGCCCGTGAAGCTCCTTGCCCTGCCATTCTTTCCTGCGGTCATCAGTAGTAAGTATTATAGGTTTGCGCCTTTTTTTTATTATTGTTAACATTAACATGATTTTCGTGTATGTTTTTATTACGAAAGTTTTAAATAACAGAACTGTAGTCAAAGGCTGTTTGTTTTTATATCAATAAATGATGTTTTTAAATCAAAAAGGATTTTTCTTCAATTATTACATCTAAAAATTTTTCGTTTGACTGTACATTTTTTGATTTCATTATCATTTATGAGTGGTCCCAGTCGCCGGAAGAAAATTATTTCATTTTTACGCATCCGGCGATTGGGACCGCGGTCCTAGTTAATTGCGGTCCCAGTCGCCGGAAGCCTCAACTAACCGACACTTTATCCGGAACCGGTGAAACTGGCCCTTACAGTTATTTTTTAAATGTTAAATGATACTTATTCAGCAAGTAGGTTTTCTCAAACATTTTCTCACATACACAACACGTCATTTTTTTTTAACTAGATGTTTCGTAGGTACCTGAGAAGTCATGGTCTCTTGAAGTTCAGACAATCTTGCGTAATTCACATGAGGACAATGCAGATTAGTGACCGATATGGTCTTTTGAAGAAAGAACCACACATATTTGAGTGGACCTGTCCAGTGTCCAGTCAGTGCAAGCATTTGTCTGCAGTTATCGTGTATCTCGACTTATAAAGTTATAACTCAAAGAGTTCAATGAAACGAAACAATACCAAAGAAAGTACATTTGGGTATGTTGCTTAATAATTGCTAATAGTACTCAAACTGACAGACAGTCGTGGGAAAAAAACATATACCTACGTACAAACATCGATTCAATTAAATATTGAATGACGTACCGTTTTTGATCAATACACTGCAAAATACATACATACCTAGTAATTTTCTCTTCAGGCTCGCTATATTTTACTGTTACAGCTCTCCAAATAAAACATAATGCTGCGGTGTAGAAAACAAAAGCGAAACGGAATGTGGTGGAATAGTAATGATTTATTTTTCCGTTCGCCCGAGACTCGAGACCACCGCGGTACCAGGAATTCATAAAATAATACCATTCACTATTGAAGGCTTCACCACTTTGATAATTTCATAGATAACTCCAAACTAATAGATCAGATGGATGTTATCTGTTCAGATTTAACTAATTGCGTTTTGTAACATGTTTTCATTTAAGACATTATCGTGTTTAATCGCGTTTACCGTTATTCCGATTTTGCTGTTGGATTTTGTTGACAGCTCACTTAAGCTCACAGCCTCGTTCATTACTTTTTTGTTTAATTCGCAATGGTTTGCGCAATAAATTAGTTATAAGTGCGACGTTAATCAGTGTCCTGTAGGATGGAAGTGGGCAGTTACCGTCACGGTGGCTGATAATCAGCGAGTACTTAATGCGAGTAGCCAGGCAGCCACGACGCGCGGCTCCAATAGCAATTTCCTGGACGAGCTGCAATGCAAATGGCCGACTTCTCTCTAACAAAATTACCTCCTCGTATTTATTTTAGTACCTCGTTTAATCAAACTGCACTGCAGAGTCGTTTCTTAGAAATATTATCGCAGCAAATTGAATATTTATCTTCATAGACCGACACAAAAAGAGACAATAAATTTAACTTTTATCACTTGATGAAGCTATACATCTACCACAAAAATACTTTATTCTAAATTAGACCAATAAATTTTGCAAAAGCCATTAGGCGGGTAAACGTGGTCTGGCGCGTACAGCTCGACCTCTTTATATCCTCGACGAGACAATAAAATCTTGGGCAATAAACCCTGTCGCCTCACAACGTGACTTTATCTACACTAAAATGAATCAATCAGCCATCAACGGTTTACTTTCAGTTTATCGCGTCGTGTTCATATTGGGACGATGAAATCAGATCGTATCTGCCATCATTACGCAGACACACCGTCCGGGCGCGGTGTCTCCACCTCCTCGTGGTCAGCACACTTACAAACAATTGGTGCCGGCTATTAGCCGCGTCGAATAGGTCAAAGCGGCAATAACGTGCGAGATAAGGATGTATCTCACGTCGCCCAGTGCCGGCTGTAATTTAATGTCGTTCAAAATAGCAGCAATAAATAGTAATTCGCCTCAGTCGGCCGTTATTGTTATGAGTGCTAATGCGCTAAGTCAGCTTTAATGCAGGCCTAATGCGCGGCTGTGCGCGGCTGAATGGTCGCTGATGTAAGTCGTTTAGCCAGACCGCCGCGACAATGGCGCGGACATTAAAGTTCACACGCATCGTCGACTCCGCAAACAATGAGACGGTATAACTTTTTTACACCACAGCTCGTAATTTATAATAAATTTACTGCCGCGGAACCGTTGCTCAAGCGTGTAAATTTGCTTTGCGATAACATAAGTACTTGTGTAAATAAGTATGTCGCTTGTCGAGTTGTCGCATGCTCATGAAAACTACATTTTTGTGTTGTTTTTATAACTGTTTGCGTGTGTTTCTAGCTCATCAAACAGGCGCGTCTAGTTTTACTGTATGTCTATGAGCTGGTGATTTTCGTGACGTTTCAGCGGGAGGGTGGCGAGTGTGCCGCGGCGGTGAGGCGACTGGCGGAATGTGGTCGGCTCGCGCGTCGTTTGTCCGAGGCACAGATCCGAGGACAATAAAGGCGGCCATAATAAAGTTCACACATGTCGCCCGAAAACCGCAAAGAGAATAAAACTCTCACCTGCCCGGCCAGTTCTGTCTTACCTGCAACAGATAAAATAATACAGTTAGTGAATGTGGCACTGGTAGGTAGCGTGAAATGTTTAAACATGTCTTCCAAAGTGCACCGGCCATGACTGTCGCAAGATGACTCTGTTATCGTATGATTACTATGTGAATCTATGTGTGTAATGTGTGTTTGTATTTTGAAAGCAATTCTTAACCACAGGAACACAACTACATTCGTTCTGAAGTGATTTCAATCAATTAAACGGAAAAATAAAAACACTATAGATATGGACCTAACTACTAAACTCATTTGGTGTCTATTAGGTTAATTAAATTACACCCAGCGCATTCAAAAGTTAAGCTCCAATGAAAACGAAAAGCAGTTTGTACCAGGAGAGCATAAAAACGAGCACGCGGTAGTTGGACCGCCATTTGCATGGCGTCCAGGATATTGCGATCGGGCACAGCGGTGTTCTGAGCAGCAGAAATAAAGGGGAACGCGGCGCCTTCCGTGCTCGCCGACAAATGGACCGCCCCGTTAGTGCAGTGCTTTTGTCACCCGGCACGGCACGCCCGCGCCCGTGCCACTATTAAACGTCTTTCGGAAAATTACTACCAAACCAACGAGCGCACTGGAGCTATTCTTTCCAACTCCACTCTACAATTTTATCATTTAAAGATGAAATCAGCCCGTTTTATTTCGTACAGCACTGAAAACTTCGTAACGTCATCTAAATAGATTTGACGGTCGTTGGAGCCATTCCAACTGAATAAAAACACAAACATATCTGTTTTAGGAGTCTTATTTGCGTTTTATATTCAACTGTCGTACTTATTTTTTAGCCTGAACAAATGTAATCACAAAATACGTTGTGTTTATCTCGATTTATTGTAATGGTTGCTGTCGTAAAATAGGTACCTAATACTACGCGTGTATTTCAGAGAAGTCTTTATACTCAGTGTGAAGTGTGGAGGATACCTATTGAAGAGCGAAGTTAGCAGCTGTCAGTTTGAAAACGGAAGATTTATCGGCACTTATACTAGGCGTGTTGTGTTCATTTTACGTTTGGGTTCCGTACATTAGTCTCCAACACGGTTTACGACGCAAACGTGACACAAATTTTACTACAGAAACAACTGCTAACAGGATATGAAACACAAATATTTTCGAAAACTACTGACGAAATTACGTAGGTACGTACTCACATGACTACCATTAACGGATATCGAAAACCCACTCTTTATATCATGTATCTGTACGATGTAATAAATAAACAATCAATCACTCATCGCCAACCTTCATAAATGTTATCTTTATTAACGCATTCTTTATTAGCGTTATTTACAGACAATAAAATTAATTGCGTAGCAAATAAACGGAGACACATTATTTATAAAACACAGTCCTCTCTCGCAAGAAATCAATTAATTAACATTCATACGCGATTATAGGTTTATTTTTCTCTAAAGTAATAACAATTTACAATTTAACAAGTCATAAAAATGTAAGTCTCTCGCATTTTATTTGTGTGGCGAAATCGTTTTGAAATAAAATCTCTTTGTTGGTGAATGTTTTAAAATGTCTGTGCTTGCTGTTGTGTAAAACTTAGTTGCGATAGTCTATGAATTGTTAAAGAAAGCTGGCGTCTTTTCATGTGTAATTTATGGTCGTGTGTCAACGTCAGTCATTGTGTGCGAAAGCATGTTAATGATACAAGCATTCGAGTCACGAGAGTACCAACAGGGATAGCCTCGACCCGTCAAGTGTTTAACTCGCACTCTACAGAACTGACCTACTATAGACTTCCAGAAAAATACATTATTTATACAAAATTTAAATGGAAAACCACGTTTAGTAATGTCAAATGTATTATTTATGTTATGGTAATACAGCGATGGCCCGTGACTGTTCGCGAAAAATGTTGTAGATATAAAGAAGACAGTTGCCTCTTAATGGTTTTTAAGAGAATGAGAATATACCTATACATATCGTTTTAATTTAATAGAGCCTAGGGGTTATTACATGTAACTACTTTATCGTGGTGTACAAGGTTGATATTAAGTGCTATTATTTCAATTATCGTATTATACAAACTAATACACACATCCTAATACGGATTAAACAGTTTGAACACATTGTAAATGGCACCTTGAACTATAAATAATAAATAAAATAAATATCGCTCGACATTACACGCACCTGAATTGAAACTTATTTGGATAATAATGCAATTAATTCTGAGATGTCTTTCAATTCGCAATGTCAAGGACTCAAGGATAGTGAACTTTTTACCTAGTTAATAACTTGTCATTACATTCTTTGTCGTTCTCAAGTTATTTACAAACATTTATTTATTCAGGCGGTAAAATATTCCATACGATCGAAGTATCGATACCGCATAATTTATACAACATGAACAAATCGTTTATTGTTTATATCGGTTTATTGTTTATTGGTAAGTTAATTTTTTTTATGTTCGGCGCCAGCTGTAGCGACACCGGAACAGTTAGTGCCAGTCAACCTGCCACATCACTGGATGTGCAACTGGTAAGATGCCCTCATTGCTCCCAGGCTCGTTTTTTCAAAGGCGAACGGGGGCTTAAGATACACTATGGCAAGGTTCACAAACCTCATAGTGTACCTTTGTGCCCCCCAGCCATATCTCCAACATCAACACCTTTAGAACAAAGTTTGTGGCGAACGTTATCTAAATTTAAAAATTCCACTCCAGTTTTAAAAAGAGTTCCCCGGGGCGCGAGACACTCTGTTGCGCTGAGTTTAGCGCGATGTGTCCGTCTCGCGACCCAGGAGAACTCGCTACGTGCCTGGGAGCAGTTACTCACCTTCCCTTACAGGATTCTGCATGTCCAAAAAAATTTGGCTACTCAAAAATCCTTAACAAATCAAATTAAAGATAATTGCAACAATTCGGCCCGTATTTTAGACTCCAAATTACCTTTTTTTAATAAACAGATAAACATTTGTGATCTTGCGGAATCCAAGTTAAGTGACGGTGACATTAGGGGGGCAGCCAGAATACTGTTCAGCAGTGATGTGGTGGCGCCATACTCTCCAGATACTCTTTCAGCCCTGGAGAGTAAACATCCATCGCCTGCGGATGGTCTCACCTTCCCCGACCCACCCGTCCACCCCGACCCCCTCATTCAGAATCCACCTTTTTTTAATATTTCAGCCCCACAGATGATCGCAGCCGTGAGCTCCTTTCGGAGTGGTTCTGCTGGCGGCCTCGACGGCCTGACCCCACAACATTTGAAAGATTTGTTGAGTTCAGGCGCCGGGGAAGCTGGTGAGTCGCTCTTGAAGGAGCTCGCGGTTCTGATCAACTTAATGCTCTCTGGCGGCGTGAACGATGCCGTCGTCGATGTCTTGTATGGGGCTAACCTATGCGCCCTGCGCAAGAAGGACGGCGGCATTCGTCCAATTGCCGTCGGTTGCACCTACAGGCGTATGGCTGCCAAAATATGTTGCAAGCTATACAGCGAGACGCTTGCAACTAAGTTCCAGCCCCTTCAACTTGGTTTTGGTTCCAGGGGGGGCTGTGAGGCAGCCGTACATGCCCTATCATCTTTTCTAGACTCGAAAAAAGGTGAGGTCGTCCTCAAGGTTGACGTCAAAAATGCCTTCAACTCCGTGAATAGGGACACTTTGTTGGCTGAAGTAAAAAAAGAATTACCCGAAATTTATGGTTTTTTGTGGCAATGTTATAGACACCCTTCAAAATTACTTTACAAGGACAACGTTTTGGAATCTGCAGTTGGATGCCAACAAGGTGACCCTCTCGGGCCTGTCATTTTCAGTTTGGCTATTCATCCCATAATTCAACAACTAAATTCAAAATTTAATGTATGGTATTTAGACGATGGAACGCTAGGAGGTGATGTTGACACCGTTTTGGCTGACTTGCAACTCCTCAAACATCAGTTTAAATCCATTGGCCTAGACCTTAACCCATCAAAGTGTGAAATTTACCTCTCTGACGTTACCGACAGACAATCGATTATAGATAAATTTAATGCAATAGCTCCTCAAATCAAAATTTTAGAAAAAAGTTCCCTGCACCTCCTAGGTTCCCCTATTTTAGAAGAAAGTTATTCATCTTTCATCGATGACAAAATTATACATTTCAATGATATTTCGGACAGACTTTCCAAAATTAATTTACATGCGGCATTCACGATTATCAGATATTGCTGTTTTGGTCCAAATTTTATGTATTTTCTCCGTTGTTCTCCTCTTTGGAAGCAACCACAACTTTTGGACAAAATTGATCAAATTATTCGCAACACTTTAACATCCATTCTTAATGTGGCCCTGGACGACCGAGCGTGGCTGCAAGCCACACTACCAATTCGTTTTGGTGGTCTCGGCGTCCGCAAAATTTCTAGTATAAGCTTACCGGCGTTCCTGTCTTCTGTCCACAGCACTGAAAAGCTAACCAGGAAAATTTTAAGTCTTTCCTTGGTTGACTCGGAAGTGCCGTGCTTGACCGACGCAGAGGACGCCTGGAAAGTGACTTGCCCGGACACGGATCGGCCCGAGAACCCGTTTTCCCAGAGACAGTGGGATGAGCCGCTCTGCAGGTTGGTACGGAATAAACTTATTAATACGTCTACCAATACTGCTGAGCGTGCCCGCCTGCTGGCTGTGGGTGAGTGGGAGTCGGGTCTCTGGCTTCAGGCACTACCGTCACCTAATATAGGCACTTTGTTAGGTGACACGACCTTCCGGCTCGCTACATGTTTGCGTTTGGGCGCTCCTTGTGGGGCTCCACATCGCTGTCAATGTGGTGAAGCAGTCGACTGCCTCGGACACCATGGCCTTTCTTGCATTAAGAGTGCAGGTCGGATAGCGCGACACGCCAGCATTAATGATCTCATCCGTCGTGCTCTTGCCACCGCCGGGGTGCCAGCTGTGTTAGAACCAACTGGCTTGGCGCGCGTCGATGGCAAGAGACCAGATGGTATGACCATAATGCCATGGAAGTTGGGTAGGCCTTTGGTGTGGGACGCAACTTGCGTCGACACCCTTGCGCCATCTCATCTTCCTAGCACGGTGTGCTGCGCTGGGGCGGCTGCTGCAGGTGCTGAAAACCTCAAACGGCGCAAATACAATAATTTAATTGGTAATTATGTCTTTGAGCCGTTTGGGGTCGAAACACTAGGGCCATGGGGTCCGAGTGCCCACCTAGTATTTCGGGAAATCGCCAAACGGTTGGTCGACTCTTCACGTGACCAGAGGGCGGGACTATTTTTTGGCCAAAGAATCAGCATTGCCATCCAACGTGGCAATGCTGCCAGCCTTCTGGGCACTTTTCCTGTTGGCAGCGATGTGGACGAATTTTTCGATGCCCTGTAACCCCTTTTTTGATATTTGTACATATTTTTTCTTCCTATTATAATGTTAGTGTGTATATATTGTAAATAATGATTACTATTCCAAATAAATACATGAACATAGATCCATTGTTATGGAAATTCCGTTATTTTAGACGCTTGTTGTAATTTGTTTAAAGATAGTTATAAAAAATATGAATAATTTGTCACGTGTATCGTGTGTAGGTTAGCAAAGTACTTATACGTATAAAAAACTAGCTGACCCACGCAACATCGTCTGCGTCACATATGAGAGAAAACCGAAAGGAAAAAAACATCCCCGTTTTTGCAACATTTTTCATTCCTGCTCCGCTCCTAATGGTCACAGCGTGATGTTATATAGCGCAAAGCCTTCCTCGATAAATGGACTATCCAGCACGAAAATAATTTTTCAATTTGAACCAGTACTTCCTGAGATTAGCGCGTTCAACCAAACAAACAAACAAACTCTTCTGCTTTATAATATTAGTATAGATAAGTATAGCTGCAGTCATTCAGATGAACGATGTCGTACCATAAGGGTTACTTTTTATTATTTTGGTAAGGAACCCTAAAAAATATCACTTATAAAATATCAAGTCATCAAGTCTCTAGCCTGGTTGAACTGTTTGTTATTGAAATATGTGGCAAACCAAAATCAATCAATCGTTTAGACTAGGGAAACAGAAGAGCATGGCCATTAGTGTCGAAATTGTGCAGTACCAGGGGTCCATCAAACGGAGAGGCAATCTAGTCGGACGGCGCGGCGGGGCCCGCGGTCACCGAGCCAATTACCGCGGCGCGTCAACGCTGATTTATGGTATAATGGCCAATCGCGGACTCCATGCCGACGCCTACATTGTTTAAATGCCCCGGGTCGGCTCGCTTGCTGACTAATGACTATTTTATTAACGCTCCCCCACACAAATAATTACTGATTGCAAAAATCTATAGTCTCAAATATTTGTTAGCATCTAATTACATTACGTAACCTGTTGATATCTCAATTCATTAATATTGCTTATGTTCATCAATCAATAAACGCATTATGATTATTAGATCTGGCATTAGACAGGTTATCATTACGTTACGTAATCTGATATTCGATCAATGATATCGTGGGATACAGCAGATTCCAGTGACCGCTTTATATAGTAATTTAAGCTAAATTATGTATAATTATCAATACTACCTGCTATTAGTTTTTATCCGACCGGCTGCGGGCGTAAATGACCAACTAGATAATAATTAAGTGTTCAATTTATAAATTAACGGAGCAAACAGGTTTTTATACGAAACCGAGAGGTACGCGCACGAGGAGGCTCACAGGAAATAAATAAATGCACCGTGCCCAGTAAACTGTACATAATTATTGCTGTACGTAACTGTAAATAAAATTACGTCGTATATCGATTTATGCTCCATGCACACCATAAGTTAGATATCAGGTTATGATAAGAGTACGCGATAAGGGGGAAGCACATTCGAAACACATAAAATAATATGATTTATTCATAAATCGGCCATAAGTACCTACTGCGGCCGGGACGAGCTGAGGTTTACATTAAATTATGGAGTTGTGCCAGTCGTTACATTACATTAAAAGATGGATAGTATACGTCAGATAAGATAAGATTATCGCATACATTTACTTAAGTAATTACGCCTGCAAAGATACAATCTGTTTTCGAAGAACAATCATTACAATCAGTTTTAACAAAATGTAATAGACGCCGCCACTGATTGGATTTTCGTTAGCAAATTCTACTATATTGATTTTATCGCGCCCTAGTACTATTTAATCATTCAACACCACGATGAGGAGATAAGATATCTGCGAATTTAAGTCCCACACCACTTCTAGTAACATTTTATTTAAGCAGTCGTTGATAAAATGTACGTTTATGACTCATAATCGCATAATTCGCATAGCATCGAGCTATAATCAAACTTCAAACTATAATTTATATGCAAATGCGTGAATACTTTAAAGTTTTATTATAATCCCTGCTGTATAAATAATTAGAATTGTTTCAAATAATAAAATTGTAACATAATAATTAAGATGAGAAGAGATAACGTCCGACTAGACGTTTTAGCACCTACCTAAGTTTAAATTGAATAAACCGGTTTCTCGAATCGATTTGAGTTTGGTTTGACGATCAAAGCTCTGATTACATGTAAGTATTACAGCGAAACTTAAATCTTTCTTCGACTAAAACAAGTGTTTATCATCATTCTGGTGATTTACTTGTGGTCAAAATACAGAAACTAAAAGAAATAAACGTAATCATTTAAGTAATATTGCTTGGGTCTAACAAGTTATTTGATGATTCTTTTTTATCGGTGAGCTTTTTGTTACACTCGATAAAAACTCCAATAAACATTTGTATTAATCCGTTTTCTATTCGATTTTTTCTTCGATTAGACTGTTATGTTTTTGTTTCATATTTATGGCGTGTTGAGATTGACTGCCCTGTACGGTGATTTTGGCTTGTACAATTACAAAGTTTTGATCGAATAAACCAGTAATGCTTGTATGAATCCTGAATCTGGTATAACAACATTTCGAATTGCACTCAAACATACTTTCCCAATATCCGAAACGTTTATTTCCTTTCGACTTAACGACCGTGCCATTTATATCGAGTTGACATTTTTATGGAAAACTTCCTAACCGATCGGTTCCGAGAAGCACATGTCATGTTTCGATAACTTATTTATTTTTTGTGTAGATTGATCGGTTGCACGCGATCTGACGTGTTGGCCAGTGTTGCCGCATCTTAGCCGATTATTCACGCGATTTCAATTATCTATATGGCAATCTGTATAATTATAACGGGCGTCTTATAAAAAGTTAACTCCTATGTGTTTATGTTCGCCGAGTCGAGTGATGACTATGAGAACCGTCTGCTGTTGCGGAATTACGCATATTAGCTAGGATATAGGGCTGCCGTTTTAATTACCGCGTGTATTGTGTACAAACCGAAAATCCGACGGCTTTAGATAATGGTTTAAATGAGGTTTAGCTTTTGTCTCTGGTCTAAGTACTTATTCTCATCAACACTTATCTTGTTTCCTTAGTAACCTTCTTGAAAAAACACAATTTCATATTAGATTCAGATTTGCTTGTTGAAAGGAAATGCAGAAATAAAACATCCGAGTTAGGTACCGTAGTCCGTACCTAATTATCTACTTATTAAACAATTACTTTGTATCGAAAACCTACTTGTTGTCAGTGGCAAGATAAAAACAAAACTCGAATTGCATTTTAATGATGTTTTTATACTTCGTAAAAAATATGAACGACTTCTTTGTGTTGTTTTCTTTATAGCTGGAATATTTCTTGTCAAGATATAAATGGACCGTGAACTGTATTAATATTGTCATAACAAGTAAGAGCTCGGATATCATTACTTTGTAAGCATTGAAACAATATTACTGTAGCCAAACCGATATCATTGGGATTTTAACTTTAGTATTCCAGTCTCAAAGCCGAACCTTTTTTGCCGCCGGGTTATTTTAATACAATAGCTTTTTTTAACGCATCCGTTAGCAAAAAACAGCACCATGCAATATCCTTTTACAACGTTATAAATGCGAGCTGCACCACCAACCTTCGCGCAACTATTTTAACAGGCTTTTGTTTATCTGAATTCGTGTTATAGACGTTGTGGTTTTAACAGAAATATAATTGCTATGTATCCTAAAGTCATAAAGCGCGGAAATAATCCTCAAAGGACGGCTTAAAGCTCAGTTATGCAACTTAACGATGTCTGAATTAGAGCTATTCCAATTTGCACATCTACAAACAGATTCTCGTAAATAAATAGTGAAATGACAACCCTGTTCACTTGGTATTTTCATTAAAGAAGCCGTCTCATTAAAGACGTGCCATTCGGCTGAGACCCTGGTGGCAATTAACGCGGTACAAAACTTTATTCAGTTGTCGCTTCGCCGCGAGCCGTGATGGCTGAGGAAATTATTATCAGCCGCGTATTGCGCGCCATTTGACTAACATCTCGCCGCGCTGTAACCCTGGTACCTATTAAGCTGTATGACTCTTTTGCAGTTTTGATGCTGTATACAGGAAAAAGGATATTAGCTAGATTATTATAATTAAGCCTACATCATCTTCACTATCTAATCATAGGTAATAAAAAGAAACTAATTATAATCTTACTTATTATCGAACTGAAAAGGAAGGTGAGGAGGTCGAAAAGGAGGTATTTGCGATTAACAGTTCGACAAAAAATATTATAATTAAGAATAATATAAAAGAAAATTCATCATTCTTTAAACCCGACTATTATTTCACGAGATTGCTTCAGTGATTCAGTCTCTCAATCATTCAACATCAAAGAGACACAGGGCTCCTGAAACGCTTGAATAATGAAAGAAAGTTAATGACATTTACCCTTTACAGTCTCGTTTCAATTTACATAGTAAAATAAATAAAAGATGTAGTCAATTCAATTACTTCATTGTAATATCACCCTCTAGAATCCCACATGGGTTTCACCCTATCCGATTTACCATAGCCACTTAAAAAGGTGCAAGAGTGTGCAAGCTCTTCACAAAAGCCCCATTGTTGGTCAATCTATAGAAAAAAAAACATTTCATGTTTGAACGGACATAATTTACCGAGAATGACCAACTAATACAAAAAAAAAAACACTTACACTCGATATCTTAGTCGACTATTTTATTAACAAAATAATTAATTGTATTCTGAAAACGACAGACAGCTCGCTCAGTAAATAAAATACGTAATTACCTTAATTTGCTCCATCGCAGAGCTTGTTATATTTCATGTATTTATCAGATAGCCCGTCACATTTTGCTCGATAAAAATAAAATGTCGGTTTATTTTCATCCATGGACGTAATATGAGTGGCAGTGTTACACTGTACACACTATTGGTACAGCGATGTATTTATTTCAACAAAAAATCTACAACAACTCTGTGTCATGTCATTCGAAACGATAATTGAAAAGAATGATGTTGGCAACAGATATTGTTTTCTCATGAGTACAATATTATGTGAAAACTTCAGCTTTGCTCGTCTTATTATTAACTTCGCAACGTACTCGTACATGTGCACATAAGGTATTCTAAACAGTTATGTAGTACTTAAGTCGTGCAAGTATTGTACTTAGTTTTAAACATATTCTCGAGTGCAGAGCAGAGTTCTAGCATGTTCTGCCGATGTCTTAATAAGGCAACTACGAGTGTCCTAGATAACGTTATTATTGTGCTAGATTTTCCGATTTCTACACTAATGCCCGACCTACGTACGAGTCACTAGATAGATTATCGTGTTATCTCAATTAGCCTCTAAATGTAACATCAATGTCATTTATTGTTAGCGTCGGCTCCGGCAAGTGGGACGGACGTCAAGCGGCGTACGGTTTTAGATACGCAATCACTCGTATCGATGTGCTCGCGGTACCTACTAACGACCGCTGAAAAATCTAAATGGATCGTATATTTCAATGTTGGCATACAGTTTTCTTGTCAACAAAATACTACGGTATACAGCCCCCAAACAGCCGAATAACACTTATCTCAATACAAATAGAAACTAAAGTCGCATGTCTTTCTGAAAACTCAGCGGTGTGGAACTAGACGTCGGCTGTTGCGTGGGCGACATCACATCTAAATATTATGGATACAAACATTCCAAATAGCCACAGAGATTAAGTGGAATGTGTACTTTAATAATCTATTTTCCCTTAATACTGTAGCTGTCAGCGTGTCGTTTTGTTTACGATAATTATGTAAACACGACGCCCGAAGTATAAATCAACAACATTTCAATTGAAATGTTTTCTACAATGTAAATTGATACACTCAAATATTTACCCACGCTCCTAGCTAGACCACAACTGGCACGATATACGTAGGCATCAAATAAATCCCTCCATTCTAGGGTTGCCTATTTATAACGTTTCCACAACAAAAGATTCAAACCTTTTTTATTAGATAATGTTACATGTTTTGAATACAATTATTAAAATTAGAACGAAATTAACATCACAAGTAAGAGAAGAGAGGTGCTCATGAATAATTTACGACATGGAGCATAAAAAGTTTAAATTTTTATAGCATTTACGTGATGAAAAGGTCCGGTAGACCAGTGTATATTTAAAGTTTCACCGGCGGCTATAAAACTGCGCAGACTGACGATAGATTAGTTTCGGTAACCCTAGCCTCCGTGTCAACTGATAGCCCGGCTTTGCGGCAAACCGACCGAACGAGCCGAGAATCCGTGCTCGCTAATACTAGGGGAACAGAGCACCGCCGAAAGTATGGAGTGCACATCCAAACACACACAGCGGAACAAAGCACAGAATCGATACGGGGATACGGGAGCCGCCTCCCCGCGTCCCATCGAGGGGATGAATTTAAATTATTCACAGCGGGTATAACTGCGTGCCGTCTTTAACAAACAAATTACGTATGCGCACCTAATAACGCGATACACCGGCTCGGGGCTAGGCGGCGCGCGGCGGGGCTAGGCGGCGCGGCGAGGCGGCTTCTGGGCCACCGAGCTTTCAATTATAACTTGGTAGGATAAGCGACGCGGGTTGGATTTGTAATTACCTCCGACCGATGGCTGCTCCGCGCTCGGAATTCACTAATTAGTTCAACTATGTCGTAATTACGAGCTCTGTGAAATCGTAAACGGTATTAAAAGCTTTTAGCTCACTCACTTACACACTACGTACATTGTTGAATTTTCTTAATTAGTATTTAAGAGTAATTTATTAGCACATTCATCGTCGTGATCATTATGTGTGAAGGATGGTTCAGCTCATTAATTTAATAATGCACGATTGAAGCAAAGTTCAAGGATAACTAATTGATTTAAATGCTAATAGAGGAGCTACTGCTTCATAAAAACGTTTGTGATGATAAATTGTTTTTATCGAGTAATAAAATCTCGATAAAACAAATGTCGTGACAATGTCTGTTCAACAATAATAAAACTAAGTATACTATAAAGTCTGAAGCAATTTTCTCTTTGAACAATTTAATAGAATGAAAACATCAATAAGCAATAAAGTCAATCTTCAAACAAAAATTAACGAGACACATTTAAGAAGGCACAATGCGAAATGAAATACCAGACATCGATTAAAGAAAAGGGAAATGCTCGGTTCAGTCCCAATCATCTGCGCTAAACGCCGACACAAAGTAAGAAAGTAGGGAGCGTATAAAACGTCAAAAGAGATTGAATATCGATTGTCGAGTCGACAGCAATCTCGAGCTCTCGACTCGGAGACGGGAGGAGGCGCGAGGAACGCGACCCTGCGAGGTATGGAGGGAGAGCGGGCCACTTCCGACCACCCGTGACAATTTATGTTATTGGCACCGCGTTGTCCGGCCGCCCGGTGCCGAGGTGATACCCGAGTCCCGACCCTCACATGTAATTGTTAGTTGGATACCGCAGGATATTGGGGAATTAAACGAGAGCGGTGATTGATTAACCAGCGATAACGATTACGGATATTGCGGCGGCTAAATGAAAAATGAAGGGAGAAAAAGGGGCGCTCGGCGGGGTTTGATAAAGCAGCATCGGTTTAAAAAACAAACGTTGACATCGAAACGAAAGTGAATCGAAATTCCCGTAATCGGCCAGCTCCGAACGAAAATAAAACAAAACACGACGCGGGCATGCATGCGGCACTCGTCCGTTTACAGATTAAGCCGAAAAATCAACAAATATCTTTAATCCAACCCAACAGCATTCTCGCATTTCCGGCGGCAAAAACTCGCTCACCACGACACATGGCGAGAAAAAACTCGAGTTATTATCTTAAGTCGAACCCAACAGAAACCATTAGTAAACAACACGGGCACAAAAGAGGGCAAAATAGCGGCTTATAAAAAAAGTAACAAAAAATCGGCTTTTGATCCCAAGCTCCCCTATATTTTGTTTGTGAAGGTTTTATTAGTCGACGAACTAGTCGAGCGATCCGATTTGTTCGTACAACTCCGAAATCGTGTAGTTTTATTGGGCTCCACCAAATGGTTTTTTCATCGTTCATTCTGACGCACAGCCGCAGATTGCTGTACAGCGTCAACTGTAAACTTATTTTAGTGGAGTGGACATCTGCTCTCTGCTCAAAGCTTTGGTTACATTTCTTATTCATATTGAGCTACGCTATTCGCTATCAGCTTGGTTCCAAAGATAATTTCAAGACCTTCTATCTCGTCCGTTATTCCCCTTTAACGATGTGTGGTGCGACAAATCTGTCGGTCATGTTCGCAATCGCAATGAAACTCTAGCGGACAAAGAGAAGCGCAGGTAAACGCCAGCTGCGGATTACTGGCGCGCCCGACAAAACAATCGACTCGATCCCGGATCCGCTCGACCGGCGACCCAACTCGCTCGTACAACCAGAATACCGTATAAACTAACTTAAATGGGTTTATGACAACTAAGACGGAGGAATTTATAACTAGCGAACGCAACCTTATGCGTTATTCTAGCGATGACAGATTGCGCTGTGTGTTAATTGAAGTAATAATGGGGGACGTTCGACGCGACTCAACGTGGCAGCTGTCAATTGGCCAGCAAACATTTCGAGTGGAAATAATATTCAGTTACTCAGCCAAATTGCAAAACCGTTAAATAAGTAACTGTAAACATAAACTGTGCACGCCGAGAACGGAGTGGAAGCGAGCGGAGCGTGAATCGTGATAACTTACAGATCACTGCAATTAATGTTGAATCAATTTGCTTTGCAGAAGCGAAAATTTATGATCGTTTCAATTGTTCATGACATAATAAACGAGGACGTAACAAACCGCAGCCGAGTATAATACGAAGCGGAAATAATAATGGCATTTGTTAGAGTGGAGCGCTGTCGGCGCCGCGGGCCTTGCCCGGCCTCACATCCTAATTACGCCAATAATAATTACACAGTAGCCGCCGGCAGCTGGCAACAGCCACCTCCTCGCGCCCGCTGCTGTCTTGATCAATAGCTTAATGATAATGAACTTCCAATGCAGAAAAAAAAACAATTACTTGTCTAGTTCACATTCAAGTTGTGAATTAATTTACTGACACATTTCAACATTGTAATGACGGCTTACGAATGCCTCGTAAATGAGATCAGAACCATTTACTGGTGTCTAGTATTAGTTAGATAAAGTATAAACCACATGGCTTGCTTTCCATTGCCCTGCTGCCTGCCGACACGATCACTATGAGCGAATAAAATAATGATGGTGGTGCGTTTATAGTAATTATTGCGATTCGTTCCGCGGTCCTACGAGGGAGTTATGGCGGGGCCCGATAGCCCATTTATTTTATCGCATCAATCAATTACTCCGTGTATAGGTTATTAAAATTTTAATTCATGGTATGAAGTCGTGGAGTTTGGCTGAAGCAATAACGATTTTTTTTAAATTAATGATGATACGCCCGGGGCAGGTAACACGATATATGTTCGATGTATCAATAAAGTTGTTGAAGCGCAAAATTCATTGGAATTTATCATTCGCGTCAGAGATGGTTCAATGTTGCAGATTCCACTCAGACTCGATACATTATGCACTATCGTGTAGTCGCAGGTTTTTTGGAAATATTTACATACCGACGGCAGATTAATTACATGGCACTCGGACATTATACCTCGATGAATGTCTGGGTTAATAACACGACATGACAGTACCGGTTCATAGCTGTAGCGGTATACATACCAGTACTACAAATAAACCCGTGCAATCAGAAATTGATTTTACAATTGGCGTGACTTGCGGCACAAGCTCCAACATATTTATTTAATGTAAGCTGTGAGCTTGGCAGCCAGTTAGCAGTTAGTTTAGTGAGAACACTGATCAGCCGGCAATCAACATGTAAATTTATTCAGAGCGATCGGTATAATCGGGCGCTGCGGTGCTATTAACCTCATTTGTGACGACATACATGTTAAATATCATGCTCCCCTAGTCACTTTGATAGAAATTATATTAATTTATCAGGTGTGCCACAGCTATAAATTAATCCTTCTGATCTCTTTTTTGTATTGTGCGTAATCATAGCTTTTGAAAATTTATATTTATTATCTGATAGAACGAATAAAAATGACACTGAGATATTGATTGATTTGGCGTAGTAATTGTTATTATTTCGTCAAGATAAAATGTGCGTTCATTATATTAAATTTATTTCTTGACTCTGTGTTATCTTTATTAGAATTTCAATTTAGTACAACGAAAACAATACCACAATATTTTCAACATGATCCTAAACTTGAATCGACGAAAAAAGACGTGTTTGTTACGAATGAATTTTATTATTTTTTGTTATCTTCCACCTCATTAAACGGTAACAATCAACATGAACATCAATGGGGAAAAGGCAATGAAATGCGTTTTGTCAGATTAAAAGGGAATGTAACTGCAGCGAGTGAAAAACCATTGACTAGGGTATCACCCCTCAGTAGGAGCTTTGGTCATAATAATAGTGTATTATACGACAGTTTAAGTGCCGCGAGAGCAGACAATGGTCCGGCACACAGATACATTAAGCAAATAAAGTGGATTGACTGAATGCACCCGGCTAGCGAGTTTCACATCAACGAATTAATCATATTAACGTGTGAATTGTGGAACGAATTGAGAATGTCCACAGCCATTAAGAGTCAGTTTTATAGTACAATAGATTGTTGAGAGCATTGAAAAACCATTCATTTTAATATCAAAAAATATTCCGAAGCTATTTCAAAACAAATTGGAATCCTTGTTTGCGAGACTTCAAAAGAAAATGGACGCCTCTTTAATATTTCGTTTCGTTTATATTTTACTTACGCTATCACATTTTAATAAGACTAAGTGGATTAAATCTTTGAACATTGTTAAACTAAGAGTAAAGACTTCAAAATTGATATCTCGTCTTTAATTATCACGCTCACAAACTTTGCCAGTTAGGGGGGAACGTTAAATTGATTCCACAGGCACTTTAGACATTTTTAGAGCCCCCGACAGTGATTAATGAATGGAATTTGGGAGACTGCGATGTGTTCGCAACCCTCGAGCGAATAATAACAAGAAAAGCAAAAGGGAGCCGACTGAGCCGAGTCCCTTCATCTTAGATTCACCCTATACATTTATGCCGCGCAGTTATCTTGTGCCATAAAATATTGCGGACGCGGTATTGCTCAACCAGTGGAGCAGCTGTCGTTGATAAAACTTTAATGTAACAAACTAACCATAATTTGATGTGGTTGAGCGTGATGAGTTCATACGAGACGCGGTTTGCATAAACCTTTGGCAATAGCTCGGAGTCACGTCGACATGATTAATGATGCGTGTCGTGCATTCGCTTAAGCATTGTGAAAGATGTTCATTGCATGCACCTGCACGACGACGAGGATTCTTCAATGGAGGTATTTTATTAACGGAGTAAGTTAACTATTTTATTGGAGGGAAAGCGGCCGGTGATTACCAAGAGTTAACGAGCCAATCCCCATTACTTATACTGTTCTCTATGTGTACCGCGCATGACAACTTGCAGTTACATTACATGCTCAATATACGGGCCGAGACAGGCTTCGCATTTGTATGTGATCACTGATCACTTTCTAGTCACGTATTCTCAATTATTCATCTCGATGAAGAAAATGTAAATGCCGAGGGGGATCTTTAATCAGATTGAATGTTAACAGTTAACAATTCGTATTTAAGTAATGAATCTTGAATGTTGATCAAATTATAGAACAAAGCCCGACTGCGAATTCAAGTGTCGGTAGCTTTGTACTGTATAATTCAGCTTCAGCATTTCTGCATCGAAGATACACAGCCTTATTTGCCACGGAGGCCACAATCGCATTAATTTGTGGAGTGCAGCGGGTATTGTGACGTCGCAGGGGAGATGTGCGGTGCGGAGGGCGGGGGTGTGCGGCCCGCTGGGGTGATTTAATGAACCGATGCGGCAGGCGACAGCCCCGGATTACACCCCACGACCGTTTGCACTCAATCAAGCTCGCAAACAGCCCTAAGCCTGGACAATTAAATACACTGTTCCGAAACAATCGGATACACACGCGATAAGAGCAATCGGACGATTAGCGCGCGATTATCGTTATCAGCGGCGATTGGGTGATCGATAGATTACAGAGTGACTTCACTTCTTTATTATGATTATGATGTTCTTATCGTCTCGAAAACGCTTAAATCCATTAAGTAAGAGATAGACAATTCTATAGTGGCAAGGTCGAAGGCCAAAAAGATACCACAAAGCTATGCTGTTGTTTTTGAACTGTACGTCGTGTCTAGAAGCGATTAAAATTTAGGAGGCCCTCAAAATTATTTGGAGAAAATTCTAATCGGTAACCTGAAGGAGCACTGCCAGTGTCTGTGGAAGGATTGATGACAATTGAAGCAGACGAATTCTTGAAGCCGCAAGGAATCTGATTTTGACGCGAACGAGAGGGATAACAGATGTCCAAACTTCCCAAGTGTACGGTACCCAACAAATGCCCTGACAACTAATTATAGTCCGCAGTTCGGAAGCCATTGCATACACGTGTCTAAGATGAGCTCAAGCCTGTGGCTGTGGCACAAGCCTACCGGTTGGTTTAAGCTAGATGCACGTTAGGCACACAAGAAGTTGGTATATTCTGGACAAGACGCGAAAGACCGCAAAAAGGGTCTTCCTTTTAAGAGATTGGCAGTTGAGAAGAAGCAATGATACTGAGAAGGAGAGCACACGTGAGCAGCTGTTTCCAGTCCATTGTGTCGTCTGGCTGGTCCTAGATACTCACGTTATGGCTCAGGCTATCAATCTACTTAATAGTTGAATTAGTACCTTATTAGATTCTGTTTTTTGTTTCTTGGCTGGCGGCTGCGAACTGTGCGTTTCTTGCCGTGAGTCGTCAGGTTCAGGTTTTGTAGGTGTGGAGGGAGCATGCGTCGCATGCGAGGTATGGTGCGCGTGCGGCGGGTGCGGCGAGGGCGCCGGCGCCGGCGGGGGCGCAGGCGCGGGAGCCGTCGGCGCTGGAGGCGCCGGCGCGGGGGGCTTATTTTCTACGAGTCGCGGCGCGGGCGCGGGTCGCGGTTCCGGCTTGCTGACGGGCGCGGCGTGTGGCGCATGCGGCGCGTGGGGCGCGTGAGGCGCGTGTGGGGCGTGAGGCACGTGCGGCGCGGGCCCGGGCGGCGCAGGGTGCTGCGGCGGTGGCGCGGGCGGGCCGGGCGCGTTGGGCGGCGGCGGCACGCGGGCCACGCCGTTGACGTCGTGCGGGGGGTGCGGGTGGTGGTGCTTGTCGCGCGCCTTGTCTCTGCGGTGCCCCCCGGAGCCGCGCTTGGCGGCGGCGGGCGGCGCGGCTTGCGCGGGCACCGACGCCTTCGGTTCGCCGTTCATCTCGTTCGACTTGACGATCTCGTGCTTGGCTTCGGAGCTCTTGGTGCCAGGCTTAGTGCGCTTGATCTTCATCTTGAGCGCGGTGCGCTGTGCGTCGGGTTCGGCGCGCGCCGCCATGCCGCCCGCCTCGTCTGTCTTCTCTATGTCGGCATCGAGGTCTATGATAAGGTCGCCGATGCCGATGTCCCACTCGTTGTCATCGTACTCGAAGTTGGCGGGGTGCGCGTGGGGCGCGGGGCGAGCTCCGCCGGCCGGCGCGCCCTCCCTCATTGGCGCCGCCATGCGCGCCGGCTGCCCGCGCCCGCCCCCCGCTGCCCCGCACACGCACACACCATTGTAGCCCTGCAACAATTACTTCATCTCATCCACTCTTCGACAACAAGTGCAATCACACAGAAACATCCAGATCGGAATCGTGGCAAGAATTATATAAATTTTTCATATATTCGTAAAAACACCATTATCTACAAGGTCCCATAAATCTATACATAGTATCCTATACTCATAATAACAGGTTATTGATATGATAAGCAACGTTTTGATTGATATACTGGGAAATCTAAAATTACCAACCTACGATTCGCGACAGACTAACGATTGATGAAAGCCTCCAATCGAGCACTAATTAAATTTTATCGACGTCAGTAAGTAGCTACAAGCGGAGGCTGCGATAGAAGATGAAATTTAAATAACAGCATGGCGAGCTCACCGGGCCTGGAGCTATAAAAATTAATACAGCGCCGTAAAAACCACTTAAATGAACATGTCCATTTAAAATTATTCCTTTATAGAAATTTCATATCGTACGAAGTTATAACCAATTCAAAGGGGCAATAATCGTAAAATAGTCATAAAACAGCGTAGATAAGCCCGGTTACTCTCACAAAGCGTAACATAAACCCGGGCTAGGTGTGTACTTACTGTACTTAGTGCCACGGCCATGCGTATTTATTGCAATTTATAACTGTGCCCATTAGATTTAGAAGATGCAAACGGCCATGGGATTAGCGTGTGCACCGCGCTTATGACAAAACATTTTAAATTTACGCAAAGCTATGCTACTTAAAACCCACTAGTTTATGACGAGAATTTTAAAAGCGAAACGAAATGAACGTTTCGTGCCAGCGTGCCATTTAGAAATCCATTATCGTGTTATCTATAGAACTGGGACTGTTTTATTTTATCACACGCCCTTCCAACACCCGGACTCAAAATTTTATGGTACGCCATGACAACTACACGAAACATAGACCATAACGACGTACAATTTATGTTATCATTATGAATAACGGGGCGATGACATTTACTAAATGTCTTAGGTCCATGTTCACCAAAAAGATGACGGTCTGATTATCTAAAACAGCTGTTTAAAACTCATTTTTGTATGGTAATATGTCACAGTGACAGCAGTTTTTAGATAATCAGACTGTTATCTTTTCGGTGAACATGAACCTTACTTAGCTAAATATACAAATACATATACGTACTAGATTTTGCTTGAGGCTTCGCTCGCGATAATTTAGAATTTGTCAATTAAACTCTTATCTCACTTCTAAAGTTTCTTTAATTAATAATTTAATCATGATTCGAAAGAACGTTATTGTTTTTTTCCTCGGGAACAGTACAGTTTTTCGTGGTGAAAGGTATCTTAATTTAATTATTATTATTAAGTTTTTTTTTTTAATTTTTTCTTTAATTTAGGTATTTTGTTTTCCTTTTTAATAAATTGTATTTTGTTTTGTTCTTTAACTTCATTTACATTGTTAGGATACCACTTACGGGAAGAGCGAGACAGCTCCAACACAAGTACTATTGTAACTTACTGGGGCTGCCTCAGTTTATGTATGACACAATGATTGAGAAGTAATAAATATTTTTGTATTTTGTATTTGTATTTGTACCTACCGTAATATCCGTTTCTGTACACCTGTATGCAAAATTTCAGGTTTAAGTTTTACGCGTGAAAAGGTAACAAACAAACTTATTGTCGCATTTTTTTTATATTAGATGACTTGCACAGTGAATTCGCTCGATAAATCTTCAATACCTAACTGTTCACCTACTGAACGCTACTATTCCTAAAGCGCATTTTGATAATTGCAATCAATTTTGATGTCCTTGTAAACAACATCTTTGATAGATTAAGGCGACTAGATGTGCTAAATTAGCAACTCTATTTGTGGTGGCTCAAACTTCGTATGAAATGCTGTTACAAGAAAGTTCTAACCAGCTTGCACTACAAAGTGGTTGTTACGTCAGTCACTCCGGGCCAAATAGTGCGAAATGAGTGGTTTCGATCGATTTACAAAAAATCTATTGATTGGACGAAAAAACTAAAACACTATACTTAATGCTAATATATTGCTTGTAGAATTATTTGTCAAAAAATCAGAATGATCGCATGTATATTCATTAGTATGTTTTTTTTGCTTGAAAGAAATTTTTAGAGATAAGTTCGTGATTTATAATTATATACTTTTAGTCATTATAAAACTTGGGTTTAGTTCATGTAGTCGCCTTAATTGTTTACAAGAATGGCAGGCAAATAATTTAAATAACAACTTAAATTAGAAAATGCTCTATCCATTCGTTAAATAGAGCAGTTTCTAATTTGTGGATGGAGAGAGAGGGAAAGACCAAGAAAACGATAGAATGATGTGAAGGAAAAAGGTGTAAATGATTGGCGTGACGGGTCATATGGAAGACTGGAACAAGAAAACAAGTTACGTCGACCCCAAATAACATCACAAAAAATCCATGTGAGCTCGATCTCTGAACTAGGGCATCATGTATGGTAGAGGTCTTCCAGTTACCTACATAGACCTGAATATAGAAGCTTAGACAGTGCTTACTACAACTCCTATAGTGACTGTCATAAACTTAAGGTAAGTGACAGAAAATTGAGGTAAAATAAAATATTATTTACTACCGACCACTTTACAACCTTATTCCTTAGAGCATAAGAGTTAAAAGAGTTAGACCGTCAGTGAACTCAGTAGTACAAAACTGTATTTTTTTATTATGTCACTATGTAGATTAGTGATAAGGATTTCAGTGTCATCGTTATTAGCTATAGAGATCCAGTCAAGTAAGATTTCCTTTTTGGTTTGGAAATAAGTGACACGGTTTTTTTATTCTGAATGTGTACTGTATATTCCAGGGTTGACGATTTTGCATCAGGTATGAGAAACTATACTGCATTTCTTCGACTAAATGCAACGAAACCTTGGGCCATTGGCAAACACAACCTATTGAATACGGAATCGTATACAATCGATGAAAACTTATTCATGATGAGCAACAACGTCGGCAACCAATGTAAAACTCTTTGTTGCAATAGAATTTCAAATGTTAGGAAAGTAGGTACCCTATATGTATACTTATACATACTTAAACATTATAGTACTGTAATGAACTGATATCCCGTTTCACTATTCTACTATAATATAATAACCTCAAGTCGCATGAAAGCTTCGAATAAGTAGTAAGTACAGCACACAAGAAGATTTCCTTTCAACATTTTTTCTCAACGGTATCGCCATGTCCCCAAGCACTTTTCGAAACTTCTAAGTAGTGTGGAAAACTTTGTATATGGCAGGCAACCCTACATAGACCGGGCAGTTTATAGCGATGGCGACGATGCCGGCTTTACTGCGCCCTTTTGATAACTCCTCGTAACTTTTTTTATGACGCGCGTGCTTATGCGAGCCTGGTACAAACGCTTCAGCATTTACTCGAGAAAGTACCTTGCTGTACATGAAAAACATGCTTAGAAAATATCCTGGCATTTTCTTTCAAAATACATGTCAGTTAATTTAATGAAGCATTGAAAAATTAATGCTCTTGGAATTTTAAGACTGGACAATTAAACCTAAAACTCACTTTACTGTCCCACTATGCCTCCTCTTCTACAGTGCATAAAAAACGCAAGTTTTTGTCTAAACGGCATAAGACCATTAAATGATTCACGAGTATGGCAAAGGAGTATTCAAGTCCCAATATTATTCAACAAATAACTATAATTTATTGCGGATGTGGACTCACCCAGTAGCTTCTACCAAGTTTAGATTAGTCGAAGAGGTTAGCAAGAATATTAGTTACGAGACCCTCATTCACCTCTCACGAGTTACGACGTCCGCGGGGAGTAATGGGGCGAACTCTGATTTAAGATCTTGTGATTTACCGTGGGTTTCCCGAACAAATTCCATACACAAGTACACAACAAATACAAGTTCCAGATACATAGACAATATCATTGTTTCGCCTATGTAAGAGGAAGGTTACACGAAGCTTAGTGTGCTTCTTAGAATTCGCAGATGTTACTCAGTATTATGTTTTCATTAACACTTAAGCTATGTGAAATACCTGGGTATTTAGCAAAAACGGTTTATCAACATCTTCACGGTTCCAAGTACCAATACTTCTCGTCCTTATGGACATTAAAAACACATTGAATGTACAAATAAGCAGTTTTAATCGTTACTATCTCATTTAAAACACGTTTTTTAAAGGGTAAGCATCGGCCACAAGGCATTACGGCGAAGCAAATTGTGTAGCAAGTAACGCTTGCAATTTACTTGGCACTTAATTAGCGGTTCCAGACATGAACATTTTTAATACTTATTTGTCTTTCTTGGAATTGAAAAAAAAGGACTCCTGTTTCTTTGTAATACTTTGTATGATCACTTTAATGGATAAAGAGTGTTATCTTACACATTAAATGCGCTAGTAGTAGCGAGCATACGAATACTTGAATTAAGTGGTATGCTAGCCCTCATGTGAGAACGTGACATCGTTTAAGATAAGTTAAAAATCAATAAACGTTACTGAAAATAAAACCGTTATTTCCACGTAAACACGACAAAAATAACATGATACAAGCCAAAGCAAGCGCTGTATTTAACGTATTTCCTTCCAATTATAGCACTTTTAAGATTCCAGTCGCGGGGGGCACTCTCGACAAGTTTCCCCTCGTCCTAAGCGTTGAAAGGAACTCGATTCGTGGGGAAATGTGAACCCCGCATACCTCCCGAGCGAACGCCGCAGCAATATTGTGCGATGGGGTTGAATAAAGAATTTGACGATCCAAATTGAATACAAATAATCCGCTTATGCTCCCATGCTTGCGGGTATTATGATTACAAACAATAATCTCTTTTTATTAATCTGTTTCAAATATTGTTATTTAGATTATAAATTCTAAATATAATTTGAAATGGACGCGATAAACCGGGCTTTGAAAGGTATTTCAAAGTTATTATAACCTCAAAATAAACGCATAAACTTGTTTCAATTTAAATATAACTTTTTAATTCGTTTTAAGTAACATGATTTTAATAGATCTAGTCTGATACGAAACCTGTCAGAGCGCTATTCTTTAATGGCTAATAGAAAAATTGAAACACACCTTTTGATATTGAGTAACGTAATTAATCAAAACCGAACGCTATTCATATCTTCTAATTATGCATAACAAAACGCTGATTCGTTATGATATTATTCTTTTGAAAATGGATTATTTTTGACGTATTATTTCGTTTTGATTATAATTTAATGAAACTTTTTTATTTTGGGTTTAATACAAAGAAGGTGTAGTTTTTACCACTATGTAATCATAACGTAGTTCTGGAGACATTTTAGCAGAACAAAATACGATATTGAGTATAATTATTAATTACTGATAGATACAGTTCAATAATCGGACGACTCGAATGGCGTAGTGGTAGTGACGCTGCCTTACGTTCTTAGGGTCCTGGGTTCGAATCCCGGTAGGAGCAAATGTTTGTGTGATGAGCATGGACATTTGTTTCCGAGTCATGGATGTTTATATGTATAATAAGTATGTATTTACAAACAATAAAGTATATATATATTATGTAGTATATCAACTATCTAGTGTCCACGACACAAGCTTTGCTTATTGTGGCACTAGGTGGCGCTGTGTGTTAATGTCCAGCGATATTTATTTATTTATTTAATAATCTCAGTCACCTTTCAAATACAAGCCTTCACGGTCTTGTGCAGCAGTTAATAATTAAAACCAATTAAATTACGTAGTTCTTGGGATGAGTTAGGAAACTATATTAATTAACTTAAGTTTTATTTAATAAAAAACTCCCGTCCTGACCTTTCCGCTGACTGAGTATGAAAAGAAGTCAAGCTAGTAAAAGTACGTGTTACGGTATTAACAAGAAGAAATTATTACAATACAAATAAATTACCTTCTTATCTTTGACTATATTGTTTTGTTAACTAGACACATAACTGTCTTTTATTTATACATTAACTAGCTGACCCGGCAAACATTGTTTTGCCATGTAAATTATATCTAGTTAAAAAAAAATGTTAGGGGTGGATTAACCCTTATCACTTAGGGGCATGAAAAATAGATAGTAGCCGATTCTCAGACCTACTGAATATGCATATAAATTTCATAAAAATCGGTCAAGCCGTTTCAGAGGAGTATGGTAACTAACACTGTGACACGAGAATTTTATATATTAGAAGATAGATTTACAAATGAAATATAAATGAATTATAGAAAGGAATAGAAAGATAAAGTATTCCACTGAAGGACCAGGAGCTCATAGTGTAGGTAAAGGCAAGTGGCATTGTCCGTTCGAAGTGGATAGTGGGCAATGGCTCCTTAATTTACCACCGTGTTTACTTGGATTAATAACAGTGAAATGGAGATTCGGAGAACGCAGCTGTCGTTTCACAATCATCGAGCAACGCATTCGTTGTAAGTACCTTTTTTGTTGGAATCGAGGCAGTAAATTTATGCACACAAATAACTAAACCAATTTTGCCATACTATGAAAAGCTTAATATTTATACCTCTTCCTCTTCTTATTACTGTTCCACCATTTAATTTGATTAAAAGCATGTTTCTGTCTTTTTTCAGCGTGTCAAGGTGGACCAATAACATCAACAACAGACATCAAAAAACAGCAAGACTAAACAAAAATCGTCTAAAACGATAAACAACTAAAACGAAAAGAGCTGAATGGAAAGAATTTCAAACAATAATCACTTTGTAACTGATTAGAACTCATAAATAAAACTATTTTAGTATAATTATAGACGTCAACTTAAATTAAGAGAATGTTTTCAAAGGAAAGAGATGGATTGCTCAGTGGTAGATAAATCGCGACGGATTCCATTATACTCCAGCCGTATGTTTGTCAATAGGGCGGCTGATTGGGAGCTCCTCGACGCGCTGCGAGCCTGGTACGCGCGGGTGATTTACCGACCCGCCGCGCTACTTGGCGCGCTGCCCGAGCATCGAACCCGGACCAGAGGTGCACTTTACCCGGAGAAAAATTGCTTGTTGGGCGGAAATACGCTGCAATATACCCGACATTAGTTTATTTGTGTTAAAATCAAAAATGTTACCGTCAAAATTGTATTAGGTAAGTACTCTATCCGTTTTACCCGTTAAAGTATTCAGGGAAAATATTCACGGATCAAAAAGGTTTGAGGAAAATGAATGAATAAAATAGATCCTTGTTTCCAACAATGAAAGCCTTTGTATC
This sequence comes from Xestia c-nigrum, assembly GCA_916618015.1. Lineage (NCBI taxonomy): Eukaryota > Metazoa > Arthropoda > Insecta > Lepidoptera > Noctuidae > Xestia > Xestia c-nigrum. The sequence goes on along the minus strand of OU745259.1, from coordinate 7,046,334 downwards.
CTAAAGAATCGTAAGACAGGCAATAATATGTGTGTCACTGTCAAAACGTCAAGCCCACAACATAAATGTTGCTTTGGGAAACTTTTTCACCGTTTCTATTTACAAGCTTTATTTCCCGCAACTTTATTTAATCATAACTTTTACTGAAAACCAATCACAAAATGGAAACTCGTGATGACAAGGAGGAATTTGACCCTAAAACGATTTGACAAGAGTTCTTCTTGCCATCCGGTAATTAATTGAAGTAATAGGTGACTACAGACCTAGTTACTGGCAACATTAATCTAACATGCAAATAAGTAATTTGTAGTTTGAATTTAATCTACATTCATGAATAATAACACACCGCTTGATCATAATTACCTTTTAGCTTATAGATTAAAGATGTAAATTCGCCACTGGAATAATATCAATGGCGCTAATGTTGCTCTATGAGTTATTACTTTATTATCTATGCTCGCTACTAACTGCACATAATTGCTACACAATTTACGAAATAATAAACATAAAATCGGCTGTCGTGTTATACAGCCATTTACAGAAGACAAGGGCGACATTCTTGCGCACATAAAATAAAAACGAAGGGAATATAAATGTCGCATTAAAGTATCGTAAGTCTTGAAATATAATGGAAAATATTATATTCATATTACACCAAGCACTCGAGCGAAACTTATAAATTGCTACTTTATTATTAGTGTTACATTAACTTGGTTATTGCTAATATTGTTACAAACTGTCAATTTTATAATCTTACGAAGGATTAGGTACAAAATGAGAAAATGATTTCTTGGCAACGGACTCGATGTTCATTCACCGAATTAATAATCATAAATCTATGCGACAAAATGGAGTAGTTCTTATTTTAAAAGTGACACCAGAAGCTTCCCTAGTGTTGCCACATGACGTAAAATAACAGAACTCGAGTTAATCCGACATGAATCACGATGTGTAACGTTAATGTCGCTCAAGCAGGGTTACCCCGACACAACTCACACGTGAGAAGTTTTACACAAAGGCGATCGCCAAGATTTTATTTGGCACCACTCATTGTATCTTTCAGATTTTCAACACTACAGATTTACCACATTCCATACAGATTACCACATTACATATTTGAAAATACCTATGGATGATACTAGCTAAACATAAAAACTCCTGTAGAAAGTTAAATTAACTTCGAGTTAGTCGCAAAATTAGTTTATTCCGATCAAGCAGTAATTTTAATCTAGCACCCAACATCGGGATTATTAACGCTCTAGAATTCAACAAAGCATCGACTAAGTGCTATGAAAAACAGAAAAGCCTTATTTCAAGATTATAGACTTAAGTTACTAAAATTAAATTACTTGAAAGATTTCTCTATAAAGCGTTCAACAATTTAATTTGTAGGCTTAGTTCCAAGTTTCCAAGAAGGTTTAGCAGCCCTATCGCTTGGAGATAATCTCACGACCAAGCTTAATGGCGTAACTATTCGTATACAAGCAAAATTGTTGCGCGTCTAAATTGCAGTGGTTTATACGAAGCAATAATGAGTGGTGGTAATGGTCCCCCGTGCATCATCGTGTTAAACATTTTCAGCGGTAATGATATTATTATTAAAGTGGATACCTACTTTAGTGTCATGGCTTCCTAGTACATTGCTCGCGTGTGCAGTACATTGGAAAGAAAAACCACTAGAAATAACTTACTGAACGATTTTTAAGTTAATCAGGAATCAAGTAGACGCTTATATTTAATTTTGTTCTCATATGCAATTTGAATTCCATAAAATAATGATATAAATCTACTTTGCGATAAATTTAAAACCTCGGAACGTTCACGTTTAAAAGACATCACTGGCTAAATGGTCTAAGAATAAATAAAGTGATCTTATTTAATCAATAAAGACACAAGACAGATATTCAATTTGTCTAGCTGACTATTAATAATGAATTTATAATTAAGAATTTCGTTTAAAACCGATTATCTCATAACGGCGACGGGCATGACATCAAGGTTCGAAAGATCTACACAATTTAAGAGCTACGTCATTACGCTGTACCAATTTGGAGTGGATTTTTAAGGAAAATAACAATATCAAGCCGGAAAAGGAAATAACTTTCGAATACTGGCAATTAGAGAAATATCTTTCGGTCATCCAACCAAAAACGTGTTTACAAAATGAATCTTGAACTATGCCGAAAACAAAATGAGAACCATAAAACATAACAATTGGCTATTAGATTACGTACAATGTTGCCAGTTACATAAATAAATAAACACACTTTCTACAACCACAAGTCTGATTACAGGTTTCAAGGAAAAAAATAATGTCTCCAACTGCGATCGTTAACATAACCGTTGATATTCGTGCTAATTATGTTTTCCTGTTAGCTTTGTAATTGAAACTTGTTTTTTGCACAGCGTTATTTTAACCACATATTGAATTAAGGATCTATAAAATAGTCAAATATTTGACCGTTTGGGCAAGGCCGTTCTTGTGCAAAGTTGATCGACTATATTGATATAGAACTTGGATGTCTCAAGATCTTTTGTTTGCCAATTTTAATGACAATGTTAGGTAAGTATTTGTGAGAAAAATGTAGCTAGGTGATAAATTAGTGCTGTCACTTAAAATCATCTCACGACTTGTTACAGGTTGATGATGTCTGAGGGACATGATATTATTTTAAATGCTTGCTTCTTGAGAAAATCTTGTTGTTTGACAAGACAACCTATGTTGGAAAACCTTTCATACCACTGATAGAAGACTGTCCATTCCCATCAAAATACTTCTGCCCCCGTATCACAAACGCTCGGAATGAATTTCGATTCGATAAGTCGTAAGTCTATCCTTTTTTTGGCATAACGAAAACAAGCGAGATAGACATATGACTTCCCGAATCGAAATCGAATCGAAGCGTTGTGAATACGGGGTCTGATACATTTAATGATAAAGGAGCGTTGCCTGTAAACTTTAATGAAATTATTGCGTGACAATGTTATGAAATTAAAAAAAAAATAAGATGGCGGCTTTCATTCTGATTTTGGCCACGAGCCATAAGATCCTACCTACCTAACTAACCTACCTAGATATAAAGGTACCTACCTAGATGTAGAGGATAGAGGGTGGGTGCACCAAAAATAAGAGAGACGTGCCTAAAACATAATATCAGTAAATTAGTAAAGTGTAGTAGGTAGTGTGGGGAATACTATACTAATTTACTGTTTCACTATTGGCACAATGTCTGGTCTGTTGCTGGTACAATCTGGTCAACCTTATGCACATAGCGACTTTCCACATTCATCATCACTACATAGTATAAAACAAAGTCGCCTTTTCTGTCCCTATATCCCTATGTGCGCTTAAATCTTTAAAACTACGCAACGGATTTTGATGCGGTTTTTTTCAATAGATAGAGTGATTCAAGAGGAAGGTTTATATATATATAATACATGCATCATATACTAAGGCAACATTGCTAATTTTAGAGGTTTCTAACGTGATGTCGTAAATTAATCTATTTTTTTGGGCTTATTTAGCAATTTAGCAAAAACGCTGCCTAAACCCTACGAGTTAGATCAAATTAATGTACTACATTATTGTACACCATAAAAAGGTCTACAAAAAAGTCCGCGATGGTATATGTTTATCTTTTAGGGATAACCCACATTAACCATTTTTATTGTTTACTTTTTACGTGAAAAAATGGCTTATTTACGAAGCTATTTTAAGCAATACGGCATTAATCCTTATCGAATTAAGTACCTTAAATACAGTGTGCAATTAATATACATAGATCAATATGGTTCCTTACAGCATGTAAATTAAAAATTTTTTTCGGAGATATTACAAATTTAAAATTTGGTTTTGCGGCGGGCGGTACCGGTCGGACGGGGCAGTGCGGGGAGGCATGTCTATAAAAAGCGCGTCGGAGGCCAGGACTTGCCCGGTTAAGCAGAAGCCAGTCTTCTCAGACTGAACTCCGAGATGCCCATTTACTAAAAAAAAAAACGCGGTTCTCCCTATAGCACTTTGAATTTAGCAGCAATCGGACGCGTTTATTATCGGAGCTCTCTAGCGAGGAAAATAACAGTACTTGATAAAAACGTGCTTTTCAGCGCGACAACGTATCAGTTAATAATTATAAGTTACGATAAATAATAATCAATTAATTTAATAATAAGGAAATTATTTTCAAAAATCTTAAGTAAGTTCAGAAAAAAAACTTAATAGAATATAGCTATCGTTTGTTCTTGATGATTGTAGGTTATCTTTTGTTTTTAGTCACACGCATTGCAAATTATTTTTTAGGTGTTTTTAATTTAATTAAAATCGTATTTTAAGTTGATTTCATTAAAATCGTAGTTTAAGTTATTTCAGTAAAAAAAAAGAAAAGAATAGAATAAATATCTTTTGTTTTTTATGATTGTTGATTATCATTTGTGTCTAAATGGTAAGTATTTAGATGTTTTTTACTGCGGCACATAGGTACCAATAATATGGCAATTTGTTCATAGGTAGGTAACCATACATAAGTCTAGAACTGAGTCAACTTTGTTCAGAAATTATAAAGTCATGTCTGGAAGACGTCGTCGTTCGAACATAGGTCGTAGTTCAGTGAATGCTAGAAGAGTACGTTCACAAAGAGATGAAGAATCGTCAACAGAACGTGAAGCTCGACTCAGTCAGCTTAGGGATAGATATAGAGCTGAGAGAGAGAGAGAATCTTCAATAGAGCGTGAGGTTCGCCGCAGCCGGGATCGAGATAGGCATTCGGTTCAGAGAGATAGAGAATCGTCAGTAGAGCGTGAGGCTCGACTCAGGCAGCTTAGGGATAGATATAGAGCTGATAGAGAGAGAGAATCTTCAGTAGAGTGTGAGGTTCGCCGCAGAGTATCAGCATTGCACCCGTGCGAAGCCGGGGCGGGTCGCTAGTTTTTAAATAAAAAAAACCTTACAGCTATTAAGAAAATTGAGTTCCCTACTTGAAATCGAATGATGCGAGGTCGAATAACACTTGCTCGAAAACGTTTACCTACTCGATAGTACTTGAAATCGATAAATTATGAGCTCGCCAGTTCTATAGCTCGATGCATCAAAATCTCGAATAACTATAAGCTCGAATCATCGGCAGCGCGAAGGTTCATTATTCGATGCATTAAAATCTCGAAACATCATTTCTCGACCGATCGATATACATAATAGTTATAATGATTGTGTCTGAATCAGTCATAGCAAATACGTGAATAGAAGAACTAATTTGATAATTATTGGACCCTACTTTCCCTAGCCAAAGTTTTTTAGTTTGGGAGATATTATTCAATTTTTATACTGTATTAGGATTTTATATAAATTACTTCCTCTAAATGCGAATTTATTTTTTTATTTAAATCAACAATAAACTAAATGATCCTATAGTAGACAATGAGTACGTTATTCTTTTTGTGCAATGATTGTTGTACTAATTTAGTCACAACATGAAAATTACTTTTAAAATGACGCTTAATTGGTTTGTTACTGGTGCACCCACCCGACTTTACTGTTGTCCGTAGGTACTCAAGCACGCAAGTCAATGGTGATATTTTAACTAAAAGGGTGTAAAAAAAATCAAAAGGTGGTAGGCTTTTTCTCCGCGTCATTGCAAATATTTTTTTGGTTCTAGATCTTGCCTGGAGAACCTTCCATAGTAAGTGGAAGTAAAAGTTCCATTTTAGTTTTTACTTTAAATAAATACCTCCACGACTGCGGACCTATTCAATACTTACATCCATCAGCACAGTATTTTGAGTGCGTCCTTTCATAAAAGTGTTTTTTATAAGACACAAAACCAAAAGTAGTTTGCCAGCAATAATTTTTGGTCGAGTTACTAGTTTCATGTACGGTCGAACAAGCTATTTGGTTTACATTTCACAATATAATGTGGGTTAAACTGTAAACCAAATAGTTTGCTCGACCGTACAGAATGCTTGGTGCGGCTTCTTTGAGAGTCTGTTTACACACAGTAACAATTACCGTTCCATGTCGACCATTAGTATCAACATTTAACTGCAAGATCATTTATCTTGCTTCTCATCTCGTATTATATCGCCACATCACTTATCGCATATAAAATCAGCAGATTGCACCGAGTCATATGATGCGTCTGCGACGAAATTTATCACCACATAACAATCAAAAACATTCACTCCACTTACACGGCGCACAGAAACTTCAAGAGACATAAAAACGCCAGAGCCTTAATTAAGCAATATTTATTTATTACTATTGTATAGTGTTTTATTACTGTTTTAAAATAACGTAGGTATTTTTGCACTGACAGTTTTATTGCTCGGTTAATTGATTCGGCATTCATCATCATCATCATGTCACCCGAAAGACGTCCACTGCTGGACATACCCTCCCCAAGTGTCGCCACATTCACCGGTGTCGTGCGACTCGCATCCAACGGGTACCTACGGTTCGGCACTCATGTTGGGCCAATCAACAGAAACAATTTCTACTATCCTGGTATTGTGGTAAGAGCTACTAGACATGTGTGAGAATATTTAAATTACATAAAACAGGCTTGTGTATTAGTCCATTATAGTTAATTAAAACGGGAAAATATGTTGAAGAGGACGATAAACTATCAAAAGGAAATAAAGTACATAATAGTACTATATGTACTCGAAGTTACGAGTAGGTACTTACTCAATAAAAATAGTATTTGTTCTTATCACGTTATCGCATACATTATTTACTAAAGGTACTTAACATACAACAAAACACACAGAGTGACACGACTCAGATTACAAAATGAATGATGAGCACAAATCCAAACATAAGCCCCTCAGGATTATCAGCACATATTGAAAACTCTATTCATATAATACAACGTTTTTATACAGAAAGCAGTCGAATCTAAAAGGCGTAATAAATTATACCTGTCCCTTTCATTTCAGACACTTTTCACGAGAGTAAAGGAGAAAGGGCAATGAGATAACGCCCGCAGGCTTTTCTTGACTATTTTCTGTTAAAGGTGAACGTAAATTGATTCAGATGGATTGGATCCGTCACCTTTTAAGCCGATGCTAATAATAAGTCACGCATTCAAATATAAATAAATGGGCTGAACAACTTTTTTAAATATCGCCTTAACGTCAGGTATTAGGCAGGCCTTAAGCTTTTTATTTATAACGCTCATATTTTAACTGAAAATATAACTGTCAACCGCTATTTGAAATACGAACGATAATGGTGTAGTACAGGAAAATATTGAAATAATAATAAGTTGAATGGAATACGATAGTGGAAACAAAAAATAACGGTAACCTTGCGACGTTTTGCAAAGGCAATAAAACTAGAGATAACTGTTACTACAATGGAAAAAATAGAAACAGAACGAGTAATTACTTTATGACAAGTGAATAGGCTTATAAATCATTGCTTCATCGACTCCTTCCCACATAATACTAAGCGTAACTGTATCTAGAAGCCGCGGAGACACCACTAATGTCCCATTGTGTCATTGTGATTTAAAAGATATTTATGAACGATAAAATCTGTTAATACCACTACCAAGCCCATTCGATTTATAATCGAATCCATTAACAAATAATTGATTGAAACACTCATAAAACTTGATATCTCTCGAGCTTGAATTTTCGCTTGATTATTCTCAAAATATTTTAATTCGTGGCAGAGATTCGGAGCCACGCCAAAAGAACATAAATCGTTGGAGTGTTCAGTGTAGCATTTTTTTTGGTCGGGTCGATTAGATCAGTCGAGTGGCTGAACTCGAATGGTTCTCAATGAGTCTCTATAAAGTATAGAATAGACGTAGCGATAGCGAATTACTTTACTATGGGCACGTAGTTGTACGGAGGTTATCTCAAGTTTACAAGCAAATAAAAAAAACGTTTTGTACTACAATATTTCCCTTGAAAAACAATTTTCTTCTTCACGTGTCTTAGCTTTGGATGAAGTTGGAATAGTTGATGGAATCACTTTACATTCCTGATTGTTTTGCTTACAAATAAGAGGTAGCGAATAAGTTGTTTCTGTCTAAAGCTGCGTTTCCACATAATATGAGCAGGGATGCGTAGCGAGGGATGTGAGTGTAACTAACCAATACTAAAGCTTCTCTTTCACATAATGTGATTGGCTATTTCTATGCACATAGTTGCACATGTCTAGTGGAAACGCAGCCGTATTGTTATTAAAATGTAAGTATATGTCACCGTAAAATTGTCAAACACGTTATATTACAATATTACGATGTTCTTTTGACAATAATTCGAGAGTTTACAATATCGCTAGAGATATTACAATATTACGTGTTTGACAATTTTACGGTGACATATACATTTGATTCAACGACGCAATTAGTTATATTTATGGTCACCATCATGTACCTCAGTGAAAGATAAATGCTCAAATTGTAGGAGATGATTCTATGGAAACCGAGTTCGTGAATACGAAGTAGGTACTTGCCTAGTGTAATTTGAGAGGCATTCCCAGCCACCATTGCATTCACAATGAATACACGACTGTATTACGTGGTTCCACCATTGCTGGCACGGAATATTTCCGTTTGCAAAACGAATTTGATGAATTCGCTTGCGGTAACCGACAATCAGTCTATTAGTAATACTTGTCATGCTTACTGTAATGCTAATTTATTTTTATTATTTTTTATGCGTAATCGATTCTTTTTATTTTCGCAAGCAAGTTTAAGTGGCACAACGACTGTGAACGAATGCGAACGTAGCATGAAAAGGTGCTTACTTACATTTAAAAATAGGTGTACCAAACATCGCCATGTTTATTTTAAATTACTGTTTGAATAATTATTTGATATTTTGTTTTATATGTTCGGTAACTTCACAGTAAACAATTTCTCGTTGTAAAAACCCGTGTGTAAATGTTTTTTCTCTGCTTTTACACGTTTACATGTACGTAAGTGTACACATATTTCACTTCAAGAATAGAACATAATTTTACATTGCTGTGTTGAACGCACGTTCAGCTACATAAATACTTACATAGTTTTGTAAAAACTTGGCTAAATGCGTGTTCAGCGAACATTATACTGGTATTCAGTACTTATGAAACTGAATAAGTTAGTCTAATAATTTATATTTCCAAAATTAGTGTTTGGTAAACTATAATTTAAGTAAGTAGGTAGCGTTAAATGAATACTTTTATGTAATCAAATGGCAAGGAATCGTGTTTAATAGACTTGGCGTTTTCTAATCAGTGACTTGTGTCGAATTAGTCGAGTCCTGCTAGAAACAGATAACATAAATGGCTACGCGTACGTATTAATTTAATTAACATCTAACAATAAAACGTTTAAGAACTCAAACCAAAAAGCTTATTTCAATATCAATTCATTTTAAACTTTAAAGTTTAGGTGTCATAAAAATGCTAATCCAATTAATACTATCAATACATCGATGAATATCAACAACAAATTAATTAATAAGTCTTCAAACAAGTTCTTTAAACGTTCAAAGTTTTCGCAAGGCAATGAAATAAATCGTAATCAGAACAAATTGCTTTAAGCCATGGATTAAAAAAGTTGTCAGTCCGCCAAGTCTTATTAGGACCAATTTAGGTGTCTGTGGGCCTGGTACTTTTCCTTTTCAATAAGCCATACTGCCCTTTCACGTCGGCATACACACCATAATGGGTTCCGACCCTCCTTGATGTCTCAAAATAAACAAAAGGGTCCACTGTTGACGTTCCGGCGACGAAAAGTTTTTATAAGTAAGCTTTTTATGTGCAAGTTTTATTAGCTCCCGGGTTTAAAACACCTACTGGAGACAACGTCAAATATTTGTATTTTTATGTATATTTTTATAAGTAGATGTCTTAATTTTAATGAAATGTCCGGGTCGACAACTTAACTCTATACCTAAATGGAAATTTTGAAAGAATCGTGCATGATTAATTGGGCAATTTCCTTTATTTAAATGATTATTGTGTGATTAAAATGAATGTTCTGTCATCTCATTATGCAAATCTGTATTTAAGCTGAGAACGTTCAGGTATTTACTGTCCAAATAGGTCTTAGGTCACTTTGATTCATTGCTCCATTAATATGAAAACAAAGAGAAGTTATTAAAAGTTTATGTACGTCCAAAACGCTCATTTGTTGGCATCAATCGACCCTTTTGTGATTTTTTAAATTAGTGATGATGAAACAAATGGGCCTTTCTTGTGAGACACTTGAGTTTATTTGTTATTGATATTTGCGTAGTGTTTGTTATTCGTATTTTAATGACATTAATACATGCTAACAATTGGACTTCCAACACCTTTATTGCGTTGCAATAAGGGCGGATTTCGTAATTCAAGTGTTTCTACACTCTGGCACTGAAAATCGGTTTAATTTTTTAATGCTGGATAATCCAATCACGAAGGTAGAGTATTCCAATGAGGATTTCTTACTTATTCCTACTGACCGCTGTGCGCTGGCAAGTAAAGAAAATTAAAAACGGTCAACTTTATTTTTTAAACCTTCACGGTTTTACTGCTAGCCTAGTACTTATTAACCTATTCAGATGTTGATGGTAGATTGTTTGTACATACTACTGTACTGATTAAACTAACTAGTTTAGTACCTAATGTCATTAAATTAGGATAAGGGCATGTAAAGGGTAGCTTTGCACTATGTACGCATCCTGTTTGGGTCTAAATCGTGTTGTGACACACGCTTTACTTGCTGAAAACTCATTCAGGGTGTGTAATAAGGTGCGCCCCTACTGTGTAATGGGCACTTCAATGGTTCCCAAGTTTTACGGCCACGGAAATAGGTTACACTTAGGACTTATCGACAACACCGATATAACTCGGTAACTAAATATCACTGTGTATTGAAGATAACAAGCAGGATGTATAGATAAATATCTTCTTACCATTTATGTAAGTATTTAATGGCTATTAGCGTGACAAGGAAACATTAATTATACCTCGCTGCAGGTACAAAATTATCAATGTTGATAGGTAAGTCAAGACTAATACTTACTTACTTGCCATAAGAGTATCTACAGGTAAGTGATACCTAATATGTACCAAGTTATTTAGCAGGCATTTCAAAGGTTAATGAATAATTAGTTCTAATCTACATAACTATGCAAGAGTTGATACATAAGTAATGCAAACAACACATAATTATACATTAACTCTTCAACAAATAAACTAATTAAACACAAATACATTAAGCTCGTTATCGCGTCTGTTATCTGAACAAATAAAGATGTCATAATGGAATCTCTCACCGTTCCCAAGTTGGTCTATCGATGACTCTCGATGGCAATCCAAAAGAGACACAATCCATTCAGCACTGTGATGCACTATAGTTACACTACACTACGCTAGTACCGGCACGATGCACGATCTCACACTATCACTAGACACGCTGGCATCCCGGTAGCGATCCTGACTGGCGGCGCTCCGTGCTCGACACACCTACGGAGAGACAAAGGAAGCTATCAACACACCACACAAACACTAAAACATGAATTTTGTAGCCACTCGATACACGGCAGTGGTGTGTACAAGTGACGGATCACAGTACGGCACAAGCAGACGGGCGTCGCAACCGCACGCTACTCGAATACTGACTTGGTTGGCCAGCACCGAGCGGGCGACCGCGCGCTCCACTGCGGAATTCAAATCGTGATGTTCAGCGCGCGGCAACAATCATTTCACACTTCACTAAGTGGAAGAGTAAAGTGTAAAATCACACGCAAATACTAACATGCATTTACGCCCTTATAGATGACAACATTTTCTAATATTAATCACTATGAGACTTGTGGTAAACTGGTAATATCTTTCACAGCCACGTACCGAGCTATCGAATAAGAGCCATCGGAATTGAAGTGCGAGGAACGCGCTCGTAAAGTTTCCTTATAAAGAATGTGATGAACCGGGCGTCACTCGCAGCGTATTCACTAAACTAAAGTTGGAAAGAGAAATATGAAACCGTGCAATGCAACGTGGCACGGTAGGCGAGGGGCGAAGGGGCAACGTTGGAACACCGCTTCCAAAATATTACAGAAACATTTATGCATGAAGGGATAACAAAATACCGGCGCTATTATGCCGCTCTGATTTATACATACCTACTGTATTATAATGATGGATCATGTCGATCACTGACGGCCTTAATGGACAAATTATTGAACACCATGTAATGAGACCGCGTGCTCGTTCACGGGCGCGCGGTAGGTGGTGATAAAACATTTTACCCATGTGTGCGTTCAAGAAAACATGTGAGATAATAAAAAGTTATGTTTAAACGTTGGAATCGTAAAGTTTATTTGTGTAATACATTCTTTAAACAAACGGATAATTACAAAGCGTGTTATGGCGAGCTACAGCGCTCGTTGGAACGAATAATTTATTTCAATGAATTGCCCTTAAATAATCAAAATTTAGATGGGGCACGCTGTCGTTACTGCTTTCCTCGAAATTAATTTGTGGTTTTAACGAATTAAAAGCTAGTCAATGCCTAAGGCCTTTGTAGAGCTGTATAAAACAGAACAAAGATAATGTAATTATAGGTTTCCAAACATTGAAATTAATTTTACAACTTACACAAATTCGTTCTGAAGTTTTTAAAGCATCTCCCGTTTAATATAACAAAAGACTACAGTAAGTTCAGACATATAAAAAGAAAAAATACAGCGAAGCATATTTTACGACAAAAACAATCTTTAAAGTACAATTCAGCGTAATAAGTCGAAAAAGTCTCTGTAAGACAGAGGGCTCTTTAAAATAAATTATCCTGCCGTAGACGAGTGCTTTTGTGTCGCAATAGAAGTTACTGACAACAAAGAGACCTTTGGAGCGGAAGAAATTTAATCAGAGCATCTGGGACTTAAATTATGAATGGGCTTCGTCTATCTCCTAACTAAACACACGGCAAACTAGTAGATAAGATAAAACTTTACATAAAATCCCATGAGAGCAGAAACGGAATTATTTGGATATAGCTCACATATCAACATTTACATTCATGCCTTTGATAAAATACAGATTTTAACTGGGTATTCGAGAAGCAAGAAATATTTTCCAATATAACCGAAGTAGTGATGCGGTTCGGATTGTAGAGGCGCAGATATTTCTCATATTCTTTTGTTAGGATCTCTCCAGCCGGCTCTTTGTTGTTTGAGTTATAGGAAGACTTACTGAATAAGAAAAACTGAAGCATTATTCAAAAGTCGCTCTCACAAACTGGAATACTTTGAGATTCTTAACTAAGGAACTTTGAACCGGTATTTTTATAAGATGGATAAGGACTTGTAAATACATTTTATAGATTTGCAAATTTTTCTTTTATTTATAAGTATATAGTTATAGATCGGATTAAACGGATGTTTTTATTAGCCATTAATATCTGTCTGTAAAGTCTTTGAAACTTTAAAGTGAGAGTTATTGTGAGAGGTAAACTTGTTATTGGAGAAGAGTGAACGGTTGTGGGCTTGCTCTTTACCCAGAAGTGGGACAAAGGAGATTAAATAAGCAAATGATCATTAATTAGTCATACATACCGTCTGTGGGACGGATTTTTTAAAATAGGTTTCTAAGAAATATAATTTCTAGTAAAAGCATGATGCACAAAATTTTGTGGCATCACCATTGTCTACAGAATTGCTAACTAAGTACTCGTTATCTAAAGAATGTTGTTCAAAAAGACGCAAGTTCTCAACCAAGCGAGCGATTCAATAGCCGAAACGTCTATTGACATTGTAATCTTACCCGGCGAGACAGGGAGCGTTGGGAACGACACGCCAGCTGGCTTTCCGAGAACCAACCTTATAGTCGACGGATGAAGCCGAGCTTTCACAACCCGGCCGACAACAATACACACAATGGAACGTAAGAGATACCGGAAACTATAATCGATATGGGCTTACTTTTAAACGCGAGCTTGTCACATCCTTTACTTCACTTGTAAACCTGTCCACACAGTACTAACGCGATCGTTATTATCAACTTCTATTCGAGTACCTACGCTCTGATTGGTTACGGACTGAGCTCGGATTGTGCGATTCGATTTTATTACACGATTTATAATACTTTACGCGTTATTGTTATATCGAGTTGGGTATTACGTTTGGTTCCTCGCGAGCATTCCATCGACTTTATTCATACGTTGTGTGATTGTTTGAAAACTATACTGGTTTTTATTGATATTCGTGTTTACGTACGAGTCGAACATCGTTAATCAGTGGAGCGACAGCAATTTGTAGCCGATAACCACAACTGCAACGCGACACCCGTACTCGACCAGCCCACTCACTCCAAAGTGATTGATGACGCGGTGTCAATTTCATGTTATCGCTGGCACCCCGATCCCCAAACCCGCGGCCGCCGCGATGAGATTATTGCATAAATTTACACGGGAGATAACACTACGGACTACGAGCCATAGTTAATAACTTGTACAAACATTGCACCGCCCGCGCCGTGCTACGGGAATCACTCGCTATTTCTTCTCCAGTCTCCATTCTTTTGTTCTTTGTGTAGGTAATGTAAAATGTTGAAACTTCTTTGAATTTAATGTCTTTGTCTTCATTATTTATAACAGCAGCAGTGCCTCATTCTGACATGTTTATAATATCACTTAGCTAATATTTATCTACTTGTTTTTTAATCTGTTTAAACGTTTTATATAAGCCATTAGCATCGATGAATCGATTTTCATATTCGATAAGATCGGAACGGAGATAAGTGGCTACAAGAAATAATCCGAGCGCGTGGGATAATCGATTCAATGAACAAAAGCAACAACTCTGATTAGGATCGTGTTTTTGTCTTATTTTATATTTGTAGCATTGCGCATTTTGCCTATTATGGTAACCAATTAAAGCCATTTTACAATAGGTACATAATTATGTTAACCGATTAGATTACCTTTTTTGCTTTCCTTACTGGACCAGTATTTAATAAAAATGGGGGTATTTTGTAAAAGTGGAAGTAAAGGTTCGTAACGCAAAACCGACAAAACTATTGATTTAGTAGTTAATAGCAGTATCACCTGTCAATAAGACGTTTCTGGTGAAATCCTTCAAACCTTTTTTTTATTATCTCGGATACCCATCACATCACTGAATGTGAGTAGGTACAAGACAAGGTAAATAACAAACACATATTTGGCCTAGAATTTGAAGACGAAGCCTCGAGTGGTACAATGTTTTCCTCAGTCTCGGCGCAAAACAAATACTAAAACTAAGTAAAAGCTTTGCTGGCTTTAACGTATGGCCTTTGAGCTCCTCGTGTAGAACTTAATCAATATAATCGCTTTCACAATGTTTATTCTCTTTGTTATACAACAACGATATTATATTTCAATTTAACGTTTGCTCAATGGAATTTGTACTTAAATGTTATTGGCTGAATGATTACTTCATACTTTCAGTGATGAAGTCGTGTTTTCGGGTTTTATAGTGATAAACACATTGGATTGATCCCATTAAAAAACCAGAAGGGTACAGCGGTAAAAACAAATTAAAAAAGTATAAAAATGTCACCTGCACTATGCTAATGTTACCCTGGTACCGCTAAGTGTTCGTGAGTACGTGCGTGCACGTTGCATGTAAGTCGCTCGTTATTTCATTTATTACTACCGCGTAAAAAATAACGATGTTTCGTACACACATAAACATTCCCCTCTTTTGATTATTTGAAATGACTGCGTATACCAACCTACACGACTGTTACTCAGGTTTATAATCATTTACGCCCGCCTCGAAAAGATCCGGCTCAATTATTTTATGAAAATAACGCTAACGTTCTCATAATATCGTGGATCTATTACGTGTTTTTCTTTACGAGTTTGGATATAAATAAACTACAAATAATACTTTTTTACAAGTTTTATTAGATTGAGTTACCTATTTCATGAGAATATACCTACCTATCTCGTTTAAAAAATTATCTACGTATTTTTTTTACATCTAGTTACTGCCAACACTTTGAATGCTGTGTGTATGCCTTAATCATGTCAGCTTACTTATAACAGTCGTAATAATGTCAACAACGTCCGCTCATGTTAATTTGTTTAAAAAAAAACAAACAATTTACAACAAATATGACAGCGGAGACGTAAAAGCTCCCACGCTATTTCGTCCGGAGTTGTCGTAAAACGTATTACCTATATCTGAATTCTGTATTCATGTTAGATTACAATATTTCCGACGCGGCGCTATATCGTATAAGCCAACTCATAACATCAATGCGGGGACTCGATAAAAATCCCTCACCGGTCCCTGTTCCCCCTACCTACTCACTCCTTCAAGTTGTTCGCGGTCGTTCGCTCTCATATTCGCGAACACTTTTGATCTTTCTTTTGATATAATATAAATATTTTTTGCCTCTGAGGCTGAATCCATTTTGAGTGAAATGAAATACGAGAGCGAGTTAGAGGGCCTTTATCCGAGACGGTCGGTGGTCCCCCGCTCGGCAACCGAACTTGAATAATCACGGATTCGCCTCAACTTAATCTCACTTTATTTATGTGAGTGGCTCTTTAGTGTTTATGGCACGTATTTCATACCATGGTTACTTTCATAGCGGGTTGTCCGATGCGTGGGAAAAAAATTGTTAACAGTATAATTTCGCACTAAGCAGTACGTACCTACGTAAGAAACTATAACGGCTGTTCATCAACTAAAAAAACATAATACCTAGTCGAATTACGAACCTCCTCCTCTTTTGAAACCAGTTGAAAATAAAAGAATAAAGTACTTACCTACAACCAGAACGTCTCCAGTTATCATAAACTGTCTGCAGCACTATTGGGAACATTACAATGCATTAGCATTTTATTTCCTTTGGCTCGTCTACAAATGATACGTGTTGTTATTTTAAAAAGACTCAAGTTTCCAATACATTCCCAGTCTAAATATTGAGAAAGAAAGCGACCGTTTTGTGACAGCAATATACTCGTACCTACCTATATGTACGCTGCAAGTGCACCCACGTGCGTCAACAGAACCACAAACGACATTATTAAGCCAAATCGTTCTCTTCAGTTTTATGCCCGCCTAGTACCCAACTAATAGATGCGACAGCGGCACAAAGATAACACACATAAATATTGTCTATCTCGACACAGATAAAATAAAATAAGAAACGAGCTCGCATGTTTGATATACGGTAACCTTGTTTCTTTTTCTATTTCAATAAGATTAGATACGCAGCTTTATAAAGGATAAACTTATCTGAGATTGCATGTTAAAGATATAACTCATAAAAGGGATGGACGACATTATATCTCATTATTTGTTAACTTTCTGTTATTAACATTGCATGTATGTGTTGCATTCGTTGTATTATTGAGCGCTTACCTTACTGGCTCTATTCAAAGCAAACACAGCTGTCCTTACAGCCCTGGGGTCCGAAACGAACCATCGGATTACTAAATCTGGCAACACTATTGATTTTTTTTTGTAGCAATCCTCCGGTATGGCAGGGGATTGGATCCGGGTAGCAATAGGTTCGCACCTCTTCGCAAGGGAGGGTTCCCTAATACCCGGGAATAGCGAACAGTGGGTAATACGTTGATGATACCTTTACTTGACCCTTCTGGGATTACTGGCGATTTAGAGTTGGTAATCTTTATACTGTGTCGGAACCAAGGAGCTACTAATACAAGTGTAGGTTCTTACGTAATGTAATGTCTTAGTTTGAGGCACAAATGTCTCACACGGCGACACCTAAGTAAATGAATTGCAAAAATAAAAAGCTCATGCCAACAGTGCAATAATAATTAGTGTTAGTGGAAACTAGCAAAACTGACAATTTTACTTTATGCACAGTTTCTTTGATTCACCTTGCGTGTAAAATATTACCCATCCCTATACCCTTAACATAAAGTTTAATTTCTAATTAAAGATGTCGCTTTAACTAAAACTACAAACATGAGCTACAATGAAAAGAAGTTACTCATTAATTCAAGACTCGTTCTTGCCGCGGTTTATCTATAATTCTGTATCTCTCGTCTTTCAGTATCACTTTCAAAGAAAACTTCAGACCGTCACCTTCGTAACACTTAACGCCACTAGAAAAGGTAAAAGTTACAAGTAATTAACGGAGAGAAGTTGTTCATTGTAAGTCCATCAGCAGCGAACCACAATAAGAGGGCTATAATTCTAGCGGGTTCCATCACAGCACGTTCCCGCCGAACAAAAGCAATTTGTGTCCGCACGAAGTGGCTTTGTACGTGCGTAGCGTCGTAGGTGTTTATTAGCGCCCTCTAGCTATGTTAATACGTACGTGTATTCGGTATCGTGTACACGGCTCCTCGGCCGGGCTGCCGGCAGCCGGCTGCCACCCCGCGACCCTCACAGGTCACTCGATATCGTTTCACTGATCACGAATTCCCGCCGACATACACGTGCTCTCACGACCGTACTGCTCCATCACAATAACAATTTATGACCCAATTATTAACTTTTAGAACTTTCTAATCTAAATTTCACTTCCCAAGCTACACTAATTCGATTTACATAATAATTAGGCACTCATACCATTGTTAATTTAACTACTTTCAGTATGATATGCCTCAGTGCCTCGCCAACTCGCAACGCAAGTCTAGCTAAGATACCGAAACCATATTTCGATTAAGGCAGTTATGAATACTTGGGTAGTTGGAAACAAAGTAACATTGGCGGAAATCCAACGTCATTTACAATTCTGATTTAGTGTACTGCATGAACAATTTAAAATGTTATTCGAAGTTCTGCGGTAGGCGAACGAATCTCTATTGTATTTAACAACAAGTAAATAAATGGTGGTTTGTTTGACAACGGTACAGGGTAATAAATGAAGTAGAAGTGAATCACCTCGTGCCGAGTAAAAACGTTGTCTTTAGAATGTTTGTGGAAGTGTCTGTAACAGAACTGGCGCCGATCCAAGAACACGCTCATCACAATCACGCAACACGCCGGCATCATTTAACGACAAATTTACTGTGTCACAGAAACTACCCATCGTGATAGCTATTCACTATTCTAAATGAGCCGACGTATGATGTCGTATTTTATCATAAAATAGTGAACGTTCCGCTCCTATTCACATGTACACATAAATAAAAGTGCGTGCAGGTCTCGCAATACGCCACGTTCACTGACAATTTTAACCATTGACGAAATATCGCAAATAAAATAAACCGCTGGAGAGCTCCGTCCGCGTCGGTTTTGATAAATATCCTTTCAGCGCTTTTCCATTATTCGGGGAGAGACAAATGTCCCGTTCGGTTTACTCGAGTCGGCATCACGGCATTCCCTCATTAAAATGTCCCCGAGCGACTGCGGTCCCCTCGGCCGCCAGCAATCCGATACGATAATCGATTTTATTGCCGATCGCTATAAAATCTCTCAACGTTTGTTTTAGTTCTGTCACACATTCTTCGTCACGAATCAATCACTAACTATTTAAATAGCGAGTTATTCATTACGGACGGCAAAGTGAATAACAGCTCTAATTTGCTGGCAATACGAGCGAGAACTTGTGGAATCAATGTCCGATTGTTGTGTAAAGCGGAACCAATCGACGTCGACCGTATTGCAGCCATTCGATTCAAATAGAATTTTGTTTATGTTCAGAAGGTTGTTGATCCTTTTTTTCCTGAACTGATACTTAATACTGAGCTTAATATACTTATTACTAAGATCGTTATATTATTACATTTTCCTTTTATGTGAACACTTCCAAGAATAAAGATTAGGCAATTATTGGCAATCGACACCTTTTGTCAGGCACGAGCACGATAATAGACAGAAACACGATTTGCACAGATTGTATCTGCCCAAATTACAGAGTTGATTAGATTATCCCGTTTCGAAACTGCTTATTTACATTTGTGAGACACCAAAAAGTACCCAAGAAAACGCCATAAAGGGTGTTCTTTTCAAATATCTATATCATTCGATCAAATCGTGCTAAATCGCCCGCCATCGTTGTAACGTGTAGGTACCAATTTGCAAACAACCTATTAAAGGGGGCCGCAGTCAAAAGCGCGCCAATAGAATTAAAATACTATTACGGCAATACAAAGTTGATTCAGAGGAGGCGAGCGTGCGGCGCGGCGGCGCGCGGACGGTACTCGCTCGGACCGCTCCGCTCATAAGAACGCTCCGCTCCGCTCAGCGATCGCCTGCTCGTGCTCCTGTAATTTGATTTGGAGTGGAGCGGGGCAGTGCGGGGCGCCGGGATCGATACCGCGCGGGAAGGGGGACAGGGAGCTGGCGGGCGGGGGGACAACCACCAGGCGCGTGTTGTTATGGAAACCGTAGCTACCCTCGCGCCTCCAGATTTCGTCGGTTGTACCGGTAAATTAAACAAAGGAGATCACCTATATTATTTTCAGGTACTCTCCGCATTTTAATGGATCAGATTTATGTTACGAACTTTTATTAAATTATACTAGGCGTGTTTTCTTGTAAGTACCTATGTCTATCTTTGCTTTTGAAATATATTGGAGGATATTAGAACCCACTTAAAGCTACATACTTTATGACAGATTTCTATGGCGTTGTCGTAAAATGGTAATAGGTGCGTAAAGTATTCAATTTTAATGCCTGAGCAAGTCTTAATAAGTACTAGTGGGTAACTAAATTGATGTTTATGATACCACGTCAGTATGCAAGTTATATGAAAAGTGATCTACCGCGCCTTTGTTATGTAAGTACAAATAAATAAGCACCAGAGACATGTGTACGTTTACTTTGTAAACATAATAAAGCAGTACTCTGTGAAATAAAGCGTTATTTTCTGCGAAATGTAAAAGAATAAGCGTTTAGAATTGTTTACGTAACGCGAGCCATGTCGCTTTCAGGCGAAGAATTTACGATAACTACAATCAGAAAAATATACTAGGTAGGTACTACAACGTTTTCGTTCACACAAAGAATACGGGGTGTTCAGTGTTTGTAATCTTTTATCATGATCGCATATTATTGTTACATCGGACCTACTAGAACATTCGAGAAAGCCAGAGATTACAGTGTGTGTACGTTAGAAGTTCGAGAACATTCCATTATTATTAGTTTTAAAGTTAGGTAGGTACAAACTCGCGACCTATTTATACAAAGACATTAGAATTTCGACCGTACGCCTAGGGCATACGGTTCATATTTGTTTGTTTTGTACAAGTAGCTTATACCTACAACTTTTATAGGTAATACCTACCTTGTAGGTAGGTACTTACTATTTCTTTTGTTAGTGTTTTTTATGACCCTCTCGAATGTTCGTGGTTACTCTGGTGTGTCTGTTGGCGAGTATAAATAGAGCGCTCAGGGCCGCGACCGGCAGTCATCAGGGGGCTGCCAGTGGATACCACCCCAGAGGAGATCGAGGAGGAGCTCCGCGCGCTGGGACACGAGCCGGAATACGTTCGCCATATAAAGGCGAGCCAGGGACGCCCCGGCTGCGTGTTTCACGCCGTACTGAAGAGAACTCCGGAAGTACGCAGGATCTTCGACACCTCCGTGTTTTTATACATGCGAGGTGTTAAAATTGAAGCCTGGCGGGGCAAGCGTGGGCCCGCCCAGTGCCACAGGTGCCAAAAATTCAGGCACTCGTCGCACCATTGTCACCGACCGCTCGCCTGTGTTCGATGCGGCGAGGGACACACGGCGCGGGACTGCCCCCGACCAAGGGATGAGCCTGCGACGTGCATCAACTGCGGGGGTGACCACCCCGCCAACAATGTGAAGTGTCCCTCATACCAGGCCGAGATGAGGGCAAACAGGCGAGCAGGCACAGCCGCTGCCATGACCGCCTCAAGAAGACCGGCTAGGAAAGATGAAGGGCCGAGAGAAGTGGCCGCTACTGAGGCCCAAGGCGTGTCGCTGATGGCGGCGGCTAACGGGCCCACCACCAGGGGAGAAGCCCCCCCCACCTCCTCGAAGCGGCGGAGGGGAAAAAAGAGGAAGAGAGGGGGCAAAGGCAAGAAGCCAACGCCCCCCACCGCACCTGAGGGAGAAGCACAGGGCGACCAACCTACGGCCCTGGCGCAGGCTGTACAACCCGAAGCAGCTCCTCAAGCTAAGAAAACACAAAAGGAGACAACCGACAGACCGGCAGCTGTCGCCGGCATTGCGCAGCAGCCGATCCAAATGATGAACAGGAATAAGAAGAGCAACACAAGCGCCGGCCCAGCTGCCGACAATGAATCCAAAAAGAAGGAGTTTACAGCCTGCGCCATTCAGCTACTGATGGACCTAATTAAGGCCATCAGACAAGGCCAAGACGCGGAGCTTGTCATCCTTGACGGCCTGGCATCTCTACTCAAGTTATACCATGGATAGGTCGTTAAGGATGATTCACTGGAATGCCCGCGGCCTGAGAGGAAAGGTCGCCCCCCTCCGCCGCCTCCTCAGAGAAGAGAACATCGACGTGGCGCTAATAAGCGAGACACACCTGGGACAGGAGGACAAGCTGCGAGTCCCTGGGTATCTCGCTTATAGGAAGGACGAAAGGTCGGCAACCAACACCCGCTACCGTGGTCTGGCGGTACTGGTGAGGCGAAGAGTCGTCCATCAGCAGCTCCCCGTGCCGTCGCCCGGCTCGTTCTATGCGCTGGGTGTGCAGCTGCACGTTGCTGGCGAGGATCTCGCCATCTACGCCGCTTACAAGGCGCCCTCGGCTCACTTGGACCTGCCTGAGTTGAGGGCCCTACTGGAGGCCAGCGGCGGCGCGACGATCCTTGCTGGCGACTTGAACTGCAAGCACCCAGCGTGGAACTCGGCCGCGACCAACACGGGAGGGAAACGGCTCTTCACGGACGCGGAAGCCTTCGGCTACACGGTGTCCGGCCCAGAGACGCCCACCCATTATCCGGACAACCCACTCCACATGCCGGACGTGCTGGACATCGTGGCCTGCCGAGGGCTACGCTGCCAGATCACGCAACAAGTACTGGACGACGAGATGCAGTCGGACCATCATCCTGTTCTCGTCGTCCTCTCGGGGATGCCGACCCGATTGAAGCCCGCAGCGCCACGTCGCAAAACTGACTGGAAAGAATTCACAGAAAGGATTGAGGCCACCACTCCGTCTCGGCCTATCGTCACACCCGCGGACGTCGACCAGATGGCGGTGGATGTCACTGTTTGCATACAGAGCGCCTTGGAAGCGGCGACTACGACTGTATCGCAGGAGAGCGCGGCAACGCTACGTCAGCCGCCCCTGCCCGCGTACCTGCAGAAGATGGTCGCCGACAAGAGGCGCCTTCGCAAACAGTGGCAACAACTAAGATGCCCCACATTGAAGAGGAAGCTAAACCGTCTCGCGGAGAAGATCAAGGCCGAGATGAGAGATAGAGAAGCCGAGAGCTGGGAGGACAGAATAGAGTCGACGGCCGGCAGCTGGCCGTCTATCCACCGACTCTGCCGCCAGCTCACGAACACCCCAGCTCCGGTGCGCCCGCTAGTGGATAGCGGAGGGGCGCTCAAGTACAGAGCAGAGGACCGGGCGGAGGTCTTCGCCCAGCACCTGGAGCGTCAATTCCAACCGAACCCGACGTCCGACCGCGAACATGTCGCAACAGTCGAGCAACACCTTGGGGACTACTTCGCCACGCCGATAGCTCCCGAGGAAGATGCCATATTTTTCTCGCCTGGGGCAGTCAGACGCGCCATCCTTAGGACGAAGCCTAGGAAGGCCCCTGGTGCTGACGGTATCACCAACACAGCGCTGCGCCACCTGCCATTCCGCATGGTAGCGGCGTTGGCGCGCCTGTACACGGCGATACTGCGCACCGGGGCCTTTCCCGCCTCGTGGAAGGAGGGGCGCGTCATAATGCTGCCCAAGGCGGGGAAAAACATTCTGAAGCCGGAGAGCTATCGGCCCGTCACGCTGCTACCGACCACCTCCAAGGTGTTCGAAGCGCTCCTGTTGCGGCATCTCCAGCCGCACATCACGCCACGGCCGGAACAATTTGGGTTTCGGTCGGAACACAGCACGACGCTCCAGCTGTCGAGGGTACTGCACCACGTAACAGCGGCGATGAACAAGAAGGAAGTCTCCGTGGCAGTATTCCTCGACATGGAGAAGGCCTTCGACCGTGTATGGCACGACGGCCTATTATACAAGCTGGCCACCTCTGAAGCGCCCCGTCGCGTGGTAAGAGTGGTCCAATCCTTTCTGTCCCACAGGAGCTTCCGCGTGGTGGTCGAGGGGGCGCTCTCCGACGCCCGCCCGGTGCTGGCGGGCGTCCCACAGGGCAGCTGCGTGTCGCCAGCGTGTTACTCGCGGTTCACCGACGACATCCCCACTACGCCACAGGTGACGCTCGCGCTGTATGCGGACGACGCCGCGTACATCGCCACCTCGCTTAACGCGAGGCACGCGGCGGTCAAAATGCAGCGCGCGCTCGACCTTCTCCCCGACTGGCTGTCAAAGTGGCGGCTGTCGGTGAACGTGGGTAAGACGCAGGCGATAATCTTCAGCTCCACGCGCCTCCTCCCACCGCGCCTGACTCTACACGGCGCCGACATCGATTGGGCGCCCCAGGCCAAATACCTGGGTGTGACCATCGACCGTCGGCTCACCATGGGGCCTCACGTCCGCCAGGTCGCGGGCAAGACCAGGGCTGCCCGCGCCCTGCTCCGCCCAGCGCTCTCGTCCCGACTCCCGGCGCGCGTCAAGTTGAGCGTATATAAAACATATATACGCTCGATATTGACGTACGCCGCCCCCGCCTGGTACGCCCTCACTAGCGAGGGCAACAAGAAGATTCTCCGCGCGCAACAGTCGTTGGCGCTGCGGTCCGTAGTTGGTGCCCCTCGCTATGTGAGGAACGATGTCATCCAGCGGGATCTCGGGAGTGAGAGCCTGGACGACTTCATCCGTCGCCTCGCGACGGGAATGTTCGCGCGTGCCGACGCATCTGCTTGGCCTCACGTCAAGCACCTAGCGCCCTGGCATGCGCGCCCCCCTGACGCGAGGCGCCTCCCCCGCGACCTGGTAGCGGACGATGCCCCCACTCCACCGGATTGACCCGGGTAAGCTGTACCAGGCTACACGCAGCTTACCTGCACAATATGACTCCACAAACAACACGCACCCAGTTGCGTGTCGTATTCTAAGTTAATATAGGTACGACACGCAACAAAACCACACATGCACGTCTCTACACTCACGTAGACTCACGCGTGGTCGCGAGTCGCGGGCCCGCGACACACGCAAACACTGGGCGGGGTTACACAATACAATACCGCCCACACACACACGTCGGTTCCTTAGTCCGTACCACGACCGGCTAGCTCTGGCTAGTGGGGCGGGCGGGGACCACACATCCACTGTAGGTGCGCTATAAGTCGGCACCTCTGTCGCTGGTTGTCCCCCGCCGGGCCTCCTCCGGGTAACCGGAGGTCTCACCTGGCGGGGACGGACCGCCGAGGTGCTGTGAAGAAAACAGCGCTGTGTGACAGCGCTGTGGCGCGCCTACAGTTTACAACATAGCAACCACACACAGGGCCGCATGTTGCTATCATGCGGCCCACAGGACTTGGACGCATCGGTCCTACATAGAAACGGGCTCCGCTGTAGCGGACCCAGGTATGGCTTCCGCGGCCAGGGGGCATAAGCCCCGGAACCGCCTGCCGCGCCCCCTTGCGGGGGCGCAGCGAATGCTATGATGATGCGACCGGCAGTCTTGTTTTAGCTACACAGCGAAGCAAATCGAGGTGAACTTGAAGTGCGATATCTAAGCGAATAGTGATCAGTAGTGTATTTGTGATTAAGTTTAAGTTGTTTTGTGCTTAATAAAGTTATTGTGTTGTTAAATCGGTAGTAATTAATTTATCTCATACCCAGCTCGTAACAAATTGGTGTCAGAAGTGAGAGATAAATTATGCCAATCCTACCAAAGGACGACACGGACGGTATCCGTACCAGAAGTCAGCGACAGCAGGATATGGACCAAAGGCGGTTTGGGGATTCTCCGACACAGACACCGGGTGGTGTCCAGCCTACGTCACAGCCAGTCGCTGGCCCATCCGGAGTTTCTCCAGCATCAGGGGCGCCAGACTTGTCAGCTTTAATGGCGCTGCTGCAGGATCAAGCTCGCCGTCAAGAGGAGCAAGCTCGCCGTCAAGAGGAGCAAGCTCGCCGTCAAGAGGAGCAGGCTCGCCGATTGGAAGAGCAACTGCAGCGAGACAAGGAGGAGCAGGCTCGCCGTCAAGAGGAGCAGGCTCGCCGTCAAGAGGAGCAGGCTCGTCGGTTGGAAGAGCAGTTGCAGCGAGACAAAGAGGAGCAGGTCCGCCGCCAGGACGAGCAGATGCTCCTCATAAAGGATCTGCATGCAAGTTTTGGCAAGGACATCAAGTTGATGAAAGAACAGGTCCACCAGCATGAGAATCGCATCTCGGAGGCCGAAGTTCAGATTGCTGGGGTAAAGAAGGCTTTGGGCGAACTGAAGACTGAAGGCGGGACTGTAGCTTCGGTGATTGCTGCACCATCTTCGCGTGGTTTTAAAGTGCCTCCATTCGACGGCACATCTTCGTGGTCGGCTTACAAAATACAGTTTGAGGCCGTCATGAAGGCGAATGGATGGACAAAACCACAAGCCATGACCGCGCTCACTTTGGGCCTCCGAGACCAGGCCCTAACTATTCTGGAGGCGCTCGGCAAGGACGTTACCTACGAGCAGCTACTGGAGGCGTTGGAGTCCAGATACGGCGACGCGCACCTGGAGCACGTATTCCGTGCCAAGTTGAAGGACCGTTTTCAACGAAGTGCCGAGAACCTACAGCAGTGGGCTCTGGAAGTTGAAAAACTCGTTCGGAAAGCCTACCAGTCTGCCCCTGCACTGATTGATGGAAATTTGGTACAAGCCTTTGTTGATGGAATACGTGACTTAGAAGTTAGAGCCGCCGTGAGACTTGGGCATCACGAGACCTTGAAGGACGCCTTGGCCCATGCCTTAGAAGTAGAGGCAGTGAGGCAAGACCACCGAACGCACCGTGTCAGGGAGGTTGTTGCATCACCTGTACGCGACCGCCCACAGGGGTACAGTCCTAGGTGCTACACATGTGGAGAAAGGGGTCATCTTCGGTCCAGCTGTCCTAAGCGCAGCACCCCGAGAGAAGATCAGCAGGGAAGAGTGGCTGAAGTGACTGCCCAGCCACAGCAGGGAAACGAGTAAATGCCAGGACTGGGGGGCGGGTGCTGGCTGGTATTGAAAGAGCCCCGAGAATCTTGATCTCGCAAGCACATGACGGAAACAGCCTGACCATCAAAGGCGAAGTCAATGGAACACCATGCAAACTGACGTTGGATACTGGAGCTTCTCACACGGTCGTCAATTCTAAACTAGCAAGTCGGTTTCTTGGGGACTACTTCAATAAGCACGACCGTATACAGTTACTAACAGCTACCGGTCAGCACATAAACGTCCGAGGCAAGAAGGAGGTGGAGTTAAAATTGGGTGACAGATTTTACAAGCAGAATGTCATCGTGGCTGACATAGTGGACGATTGCATCTTGGGCTTGGACTTCATGCGGAAATATCGTTGTGAGATCGACGTTGATCAAGGAGTATTGAAATGTGGTTCAGAGGAAGTCTTCATGGAAGGTGCACCGTCAGGAAAAGTGTACTGCTTGAAGAAGATTATTCTTCCTCGCAGATCAGAAACGGTTGTGCCAATTTGTTTGCCAAGGAATTCTGGAAACAAAGGTCGAAGTGTTCTAATAGAAAGGGTGAACAATGACTTCCCATGGAAGATGGCACGAACTCTGGTCAAGGCCACCAACATCTCAGCAGTACGCATACTGAATCCAAGTGACCAGGAGCAAGTGATTAAGAAGGGCACTTTGATCGGTACTTGCGAGGAAGTAGCTTGGATGCGTCAATTGCAAGATGTGCCTACCGGAAATGAAATTCGTAGTTCAAAATTTGACGTGTCATCGCTTTTGGAAAACTGCGAATTAACTAAAGGAGAAAAGGACAAGGCTATGAAAATGTTACTTCAGTACGCCAACATTTTCTCTTCGAATGATGCTGACATAGGGAGAACTGGACTTGTTCAGCACCAGATTAATACAGGTAACGAGTTACCTATCCGTCAGCGACCAAGAAGACTGCCAGTTGCACGAGAAAAAGAGGTAGAAACCATGATTGAGGGAATGGTGAAGGACGGTGTTGTAGAGCCTTCATCAAGTCCATGGTGTTCTCCTGTGGTCCTGGTAAAGAAAAAGGACGGCAGTATGCGCTTCTGTGTGGACTATCGACGACTGAACGACGTCACGAAAAAGGACAGCTACCCGCTGCCTAGGATCGATGACACACTTGACACGCTGACTGGTATGAAGTGGTTTACCACACTTGATCTGAAGAGTGGCTACTGGCAAGTAGAAATAGACCCCAAGGACAAGGAGAAAACTGCATTCTCAACAGGAAAAGGGCTATGGCAGTTTAAAGTTATGCCATTCGGTTTGTGCAACGCTCCTGCGACGTTTGAAAGGCTGATGGAGCAAGTACTCGCCGGATTGATTGGAGACGCATGTCTTGTCTATCTAGACGACATAATCATCGTGGGCCGTACATTTGAAGATCACCTTAAAAACCTCAACCAAGTGCTGTCGAAAATCCAAACAGCAAATCTCAAGTTAAGTCCGAAAAAGTGCTCGTTTTTCAGACAGCAAGTGAACTTCTTAGGACACATAGTTTCGGGGGAAGGTGTTCAAACAGACCCAGATAAAGTAGTCGCCGTCAAGGATTGGCCAGTTCCAAAAGACAAGACACAGGTCAGAGCATTCCTGGGTTTGTGCTCATACTATCGAAGATTTGTCAAGAATTTTGCCGACATTGCCAAACCTCTGCACAAACTCACTGAGGAAAAGAGGCAATTCTGTTGGGACGAGGACTGCGACGTCGCATTTCAGGAATTAAAGAAACGTCTGTGCAACACACCTATTTTAGGCCAGGGAAGTTAAGGTGGGACCTTACACTAATTCATAACTGTTTTCTTTTTATATATTTTGTAGATCTGTTTATTTAATTACGAAATAAATTAAAATTAAGCAAATCATGAAAGAGCATTGCGCGAAAACGGACATTAAACCTAATAATGCCATTTTTCGCAGCGAAAATTATAACTTGATAAAGAAACTGAAAATAGCTTATAATGAAGGGTCTCTGACAGCATGTACACAAATTAATCAAAAAAAGTGCAGGCAACGTACTTATATTAAAAAAACACGGTTTCCCATGTTTTCATTCATTACTTACAGGTAATTATATATAACCGTCTGCTGATGAAGAAAAATCATTGTTAGCGTGTTTTTAGTCAAATAGGTCATAAATTTAAAGTTATATTTTAAATGCATTGTGACATAACAGTAATTGCTGCGTTATCCATTCAGTAAAAAAAAATAACTAAATGAAAAGTGTTTAATTACGTAACAATATTATCACATAAACATTTATTGTTAAAATTAAACAAATTTAATAACAGCATCTTAATTTTTTTAAGATTTTTTATGAAATGCTATAAGTGGTCGACCTTATCACTAAGAGCGTTAAGTTCATATTTGAGTGCGCGTGATCCGCTCTGCACGTCGCCTGTGCGAAAGAGAGAGACAGAGCGTGGGCACAGGTAGGTACCTACCACTGACGAAGGAGTGATTCATGTAAAAGTTTTATTAGGTGTTTAATCCATTAAGGTTTAGTATAAATGGTCTGAAATATAGTACCTAAATATTTATTTGTTTGTGTATACCTACTGTGTGTTTATAAATAGGGATCTCTGGTAAAAAATAAAACATTTTTATTTTATTTTATTTATAGGTAAAAAAATACCTATAAGTATTTCAAATTATTTGCTGAACCTATTTCGCTTAATTTTAGAATATAATTCGTGCAACGCGTTATGAGCGCTGACCTTGAATGCGCAGGAGCAATTTTTGTGAGAATTAAATAAAGGGTAGGTAGGTACCTATACCCGAATTTGAATGATTCTACGGGTCACATACTGAACAACCTTTTCCCAGGAACATGAGTCGAAGTATGAGAAAAAAAAATAAAGTAACTCCCATAAGTATCAAAGTAGCTACCTATCAGATGACCGCACAATTTGTATGGGTGGTTGTTTTTTCCCTCAATATTTCGACCCATGTTGCTTGCGTTTGGTTTGACGCAATATGTTTTTTAAAATCTTGCTACCGACCAGTGGGGTAGGGTGGTGGCACCAATTATCGGCCATGTCAACTTTTTTGGACTTTGACTGCTTGTAATTTTTACATTAATAGCTTTTGCTTTCTTGCAGTGTCTTTTTGGGTAAAGGGATACTGAAACTCCATTACTACATTCGCAAAATTATGAATTCTTTGTTATTTTTGATAATATAGATGTTTTTTTCCGAATATGGCGATTTCCCTTAATATCGGCCTATAACACCCTAATATCCGCCGTCTGTGACCCTAATATCGGCCTACTTTTTCTAAAGTGAAGTACCTAATATGAATAAACTACAAAAAAAATATAACGTTTTATATTTCAACTGAGCTCAGGTACAAATCACTTTTATTAATTATCATCACATTCATTTTTTTTTAAATGCACTATTTAAATTTCTATTCACTTTATTTGGTAATTATTTTTATGTATAATAATTTTTTTTGGAGTTCCTTTCATTATTTGTTTTTTAGGAATGTTGAATCATTGCGATCTTTAGTTTATAATAACAGAATTTATTTTAATTTTAAGACTCTGATGTCATTTCCTTCTAATAGAATCTTCTTAGGCCACATCAATTCACCCACGATGGACTGTATACTTTAAGTGGAACCATTGGAGCATATGTCGCATCCAATATTTTTGTTTTCATCTTCTTCAACATCACTAATTAGGTTTTCTTCAGAGCCAGCACAAAGAATTTTCTCCTTTTCCAAACTTGTCTTGCGAAGCTAAATCAATAAGGTCAGTTTCGCGATTTCTGTCCTATAATCAACTCTTCTTTACTACTTTTGTTTCTTTGGAGGGTTTATTTTTTATTCTCATTTCCAGTTTTTGTCTCTCTCTCCGCTTTATTCTCTTCAATTTTTTTCTTATTTCCTCACGTTGTTTGTACCCATACTAAGGTGGCCGTTTTTATCGGCCGTAATTGATAAAACTCGTTTTGAGGCGCCCGATGTTAGGATCTAGTTATCAAACTGAGCTGTTGTTTCATTTTTGACCTTATTAATGTTACTGCTAACGTATAAAATAGCTAAACATGTGGTTTAACATTTTCATGCATTACCCCAATATCGGCCACCCGGCCGATATAGAGATTTATCAATAATATACACTGGACAGCAAATAAACTGAGCCACCCGCTACCTAGGCACTCTAATTCGATTTTCTCAAAAACTAAAAAACCCACAATTATCAAAGTTGTACCTACAGAAAGTGCGTTTCATGGTGATTAAAATGAAAGGAAATTCATTGGGTTTAAACAATAGTTCAGTGTTTATTAAGGATTTTACAAAGAAGAGTCGTTTTCCAGTCATGACAATCGTTAGTAATGATAAAGTGAAAAAAAAATAAAGCCAAAAAAAAGATAAAATCAAAAAAAAGAATTTTTGATCAATATGCCGTATTCCCTCCCCTTGCTCGGATAACTGCCAGCATCCTTGTATTCATCGACCTTACGAGCCTGACGATAAAATCTTAAGGAATTGTATTCCATTCCTCTTCAATTGCGATTCGCAGCTCTGGAAGCCTTGTTGGAGCAGGTACCCGGGCTCGAACCCGACGTTTCAGCTCATCCCATAAGTGTTCTATCGGATTCAAGTCCGGGCTTCGAGCTGGCCAGTCCATCGTACGAATGCTGACGTCGCGTAGATACTGGGTCACCACATGAGCAACATGAGGCCGTGCATTATCATGCATCAATTGCATATCCTGTCCGATATATCCTGCGTAAGGTACCACATGGTCTGCAAGGATTTCAGTAATGTAGCGATGAGCCTGCACAGATCCAAATTCAAAACCCCGAGAGCATTCAGCTTGAACTCTAGAATCGTTTCGAGTGCCTATGAAGCCCAGTGGACGAATACAACAATGGGTTCGTGGAAACTGTCCATACGACGGGTCTAAGTTCTTCAAGACACGTCGGATAGATCAGAAAAAGAGGTTCTCCGATCAAATTCTCAAGCTCATGAAGTCTTCAGACGAGGCGTTGAAATACCGGCTTAATAGACAGATCTCTAAATTCTTGAACAGCGACCTCCGCCGCTTTAATACCGCACGTATTAAAGACGCTTTAGAAAGTATTAGAAGCGGAACAAAGGCTCCAAAGTATTTTCAAGAGATGTGGCTATTGGGCAGAGCCAGCTCACAAAACTGAAGACAGCCGATGGCAAGATCTTATCCACCAAACCAGAGCTACTGAGGGAGATCGACAGCTTCTACAGACAGTTGTACACGTCAACCAGGAAACCCGTTGACGACCTAGCAAACGACCCAAAAGCTAGATTGACCCGACGTTATACCGAAGACATCCCGGACGTCTGACTGTACGAGATTAGAATGGCTCTGAAACAGCTAAAAAACAACAAGACACAGGGTGATGACGGAATTACGGCCAAACTCCTGAAGGCGGGCGGAAAACCGGTACTTAAGGCCCTGCAGCTTTTTAATTTCGTCATACTCGAAGGGAAAACGCCACAGGCATGGTGCAGGGGTGTGTTGGTACTCTTCTTCAAGAAGGGCGACGAAGAAATACAGGCCTATCTCACTTCTAAGCCATGTCTACAAGTTGTTTTTCAAGAATCATCACAAATCGTCTCGCGCACAGGTTTGACGATTTCCAGCCATCCAACCAAGCCGGTTTCCGAAAAGGCTTTAGCACCGTGTACCACATACATACGCTTCGGCAGGTTATACAGAAGACTGAAGAGTATAACTTGCCTCTCTGTTCAGCGTTTGTGGACAAGGAGAAAGACTTTGATTTGATCGAGACCTGGGCTGTACTGTAGTCTCTCCAACGGTGCCAAATTTACTACCGTTACATCGAGGTGTTAAAGTGCTCGTACAAAAACGCCACCCTGTCCGTCTGACTTCAGGACCAAACCTGGGACCCTATCCTTCTGCAGCGAGGTGTAAGACAGGGAGACTTCATATTTCCGAAACTGTTCACCGCTGCAGCACTGGAGGATGTCTTCAAGGTTTTGGACTGGAGAGGGCTAGGCATCAACGTTAATGGCGAGTACATGACTCATCTTCGGTATGCTGACGAGCGACGTCGAGTTTTCACTTAGTGATATTCTGTGGTTTAATTTGTAACACCTTATTCAAACTTCGCCACGCCGCCGGCGTCACGCCGCCGCCGGACTAAATTCAACAGCGCGCCGCCGCTATAGTTATGTTCCATTTTCTCGAAACTGCCGATATTAGGAGGAGGCCGATAATAGGAGACTCCACCCTAGTCAAACGGACTATCATCGGCTTGTCTTTCCTGCCGCACTTTTTTTGCCGTACTTTGAATGCAATGTTCGTTTATGTATGAAGCTCTGCACTTTCAGTGCAACTTAATGTTCTCTTCAGATACTGTTGTAAATTTTCCGTCTTTACGTTTTTCAATTGACGATACAAGCTTTCTTTGTCCCTTCACGCCTATGTTCACAACATCCAAGTTCACAACCACAAATCCCACAACTCGGGAATTCCATTTTCTTACGCTGATCACCGCCGCTTCGAAAACGAATGAAATGAACGCAAGGCAAAATACCCGCACGCCGCCGCCGCGCGGTGGAGCGGGCGGGCGACGGACGGCGAGGTACGACTTGCGGCCGCGCCGCGCAAACTACCTACAGTTCGAGATCTTTGTAAAAAAGAAAGATTTTGTAAGCAGTTGCAATTTATGCTTAATTCTGCCAGTTTTCTACTGAAACTATTTAAGAGACTAAAGTTAAACAGAAAAATGGCAGTTAAGTATTTTAATTCCATATAAAAAATAATATAAAAAAAGCAAGTGAATTAATTGCTTAATTCCTTGATAATTATGAACAATCAACTGACTAAATGCTTAAACTCTTTAAAACATACGGTTATCGATTTTGCTAAAGTCACAATTAGCTCTTTTTTTAAAACCCCTAAAAATTAGTAGAAGCAACTAAAAAAAAAGCTTAATTAACGTAGCGTTAGATACTTATTAGGGCAAGGTAAAAGTTTACCTAAGTATATCTCGGTTATTAAATTTGCTTTTATTTCAGTTCAAATTAATCACTTAGAAACAAAATTTCCAGTAAAACTATAAGCCACCTTAATTTTGCAATATACGGTCACAAATAGATGTAATATTATCTAACCAATCAGCATATAAAGAACCTCATAAGTCCGGTTATGATTTTGTGCGAACCTTCCCATACAGAACTCCGTAAAGTGATTGGCCTATTTTGGGATATCCTGACACTGAAAATGACTTCATAGTTGACACAGATGCCAGTAATACTGGAATTGGGGGCGTGCTGTCTCAACGGAAAGGAGACCGGGAGGTTGTAATAGCCTACTTCAGCAAGTCTTTATCTAAGCCAGAAAGAAATTACTGCGTTACAAGACGGGAGCTACTCGCTGTAGTAAAGACAGTGCAGCACTTCAGTAAATATTTGCTGGGACGCAAATTCCAATTACGAACTGACCATGCTGCACTGAAGTGGCTATTACAGTTCAAGAATCCAGAAGGGCAAGTGGCGAGATGGATAGAACTACTCCAAGAGTTTGATTTCGTAACTGAACATCGCAGTGGGAGAACTCATGGTAACGCAGACGCCTTGTCAAGAAGACCTTGTCCTGAAGACTGTAAGCACTGTGCCAGGCAAGAGACTAAGGAAGTAGTGCCCGTGAGGATGCTTAGAACAGATCTCAGCGATGAATGGAAGGAGACCCTACAGCAGACTCAGCAAAACGACTCGGATATCAAACCGATCTTCGAGTGGATCAAAGCTGGTGTTCCTAAACCCAAGTGGAGTGATGTGGCAGCGATGAGTTCCATCACGAAGAGTTATTGGGCGCAATGGAACAGCTTGGTGATCCAGGATGGAGTCTTGTGCCGTAAATGGGAAAACGCTAAAGGGGACAGTTGTCATCTACAAATGGTTGTCCCTAAAGCTAAGGTACCGGATGTTCTACGGCTCTACCACGATGGATGTTCTGGAGGACATATGGGGGTTAAAAGGACTCTCCTAAAAATTCGGGAACGCTTCTACTGGATCCACTGTCGAGATGATGTGGAGGATTGGTGCCGCAAATGTACCAGTTGTGCAGCCGTGAAAGGACCCCAGACACGCAGCAGAGGTGCATTAAAAGTGTACAACGTTGGAGCCCCTTGGGAACGGATAGCACTAGACGTTGCGGGACCATTTCCAGTAAGTGAGAGTGGAAACAGGTACTTCCTGGTGGTCATGGATTACTTCACAAAGTGGCCGGAAGTCTTCGCCATTCCTAACCAAGAAGCAACAACTGTCGCAGATAAATTAGTTCAAGAAGTCTTCTGTCGTTTTGGAGTACCCTTAGAAATACACAGCGATCAAGGAAGAAATTTTGAATCGCAAGTATTTCAAGAGACTTGTCGATTAATGGGTACCCATAAAACCAGAACCACATCCTACCACCCACAATCCGATGGAATGGTGGAACGATTCAACCAAACGTTGGAGAGATATCTGGCGAAAGTTGTGGAAAGCCGGCAAAGGGATTGGGACAAGCACATACAGCCGTTTCTTCTGTCTTACCGAAGTGCAGTCCACGAAAGTACGACTGTGACACCAGCCTTCGCGAACTTTGGAAGGGAACTACGGTTACCTGCTGATTTAATCACTGGAACTCCCCCTGATGCTCCATGTAGCGTAACAGATTACGCGAATGACTTGCGTAATAAGTTGAACGATGTTTATGAGCATATCCGACAGTCCGGCCAACAGATGTCTGAGAAGATGAAGACCCGTTATGACCGGAAAGCCAACGGTAGGGGTTTCGACGAGGGTTCACTGGTGTGGTTGCATAACCCAGTGCGGAGCAAGGGGAAGTCTCCGAAGTTACAAGCAAAATGGGATGGGCCATACCGAGTCGTGACTAGGATCAACGATGTCACCTACCGAATACAGAAGGGTCCACGAGGTGCGCCTAAAATTGTGCATGTAGACCGGTTGGCGCGATACTACGGGACTAATGATGCTCGGGACGAGCATGTCTAAGGAGGGGGCAGTGTTACATCGGACCTACTAGAACATTCGAGAAAGCCAGAGATTACAGTGTGTGTACGTTAGAAGTTCGAGAACATTCCATTATTATTAGTTTTAAAGTTAGGTAGGTACAAACTCGCGACCTATTTATACAAAGACATTAGAATTTCGACCGTACGCCTAGGGCATACGGTTCATATTTGTTTGTTTTGTACAAGTAGCTTATACCTACAACTTTTATAGGTAATACCTACCTTGTAGGTAGGTACTTACTATTTCTTTTGTTAGTGTTTTTTATGACCCTCTCGAATGTTCGTGGTTACTCTGGTGTGTCTGTTGGCGAGTATAAATAGAGCGCTCAGGGCCGCGACCGGCAGTCTTGTTTTAGCTACACAGCGAAGCAAATCGAGGTGAACTTGAAGTGCGATATCTAAGCGAATAGTGATCAGTAGTGTATTTGTGATTAAGTTTAAGTTGTTTTGTGCTTAATAAAGTTATTGTGTTGTTAAATCGGTAGTAATTAATTTATCTCATACCCAGCTCGTAACATTATATTATTATAGATACATAATGATTATTACAAGAGGGGACAATACGGGGAAATCTTATTTCATAACAGTTCCCGGGAAAGTTTCTTTGTAAAATGTTGGTCTCTTTTTATGAAAAACAAAGTAAAACTGGTGAAAGGTAACTAAAATTACTTAGTTAATAAAAATGACCCTTATAGTTTGGTCACAGTCATTTTACTCTGCGACAGTTACATGAAACTGAACTGCTGTGGTTCTTATTTCTGATTTATAATTTGATTTCTTGTGTTCAAGAAAATGTTAATTAAAATTGGATTCCTTTTATGTTTTCCTTACCATTTTGTCCCATAGCTGGGAAAAGGCCTGCCACATAGCCTTCTACTTAATTAAAATAGGTCAGTACGATGTTTTAAAAAGAATCACTCAGTCAGTACAGGTCAGTAACACACAGTCGGTTGCCGTTTGACATCATCATTCCCACCCTCACATCTGTTCCAATTTTGAACGATAGGTAGTTACAATGCTGCTAATTGGTTTACCTACAGATCGTTTAAAAAGGTCAAACCCAAATACACAAGGGAAGTTAACGGTCGCACAAAGTAGTGTGTTGTAGCGGAGTGGTATTGTGAAGTAGAAAACTAAGTACCTACAAGTATTTTGTTGTAGAGACATTATCTTGTTAAACGATATGAAACACGTAGTCTCGCTAAATAGCCCAGCTATTGTTGTAAATTTATCTTCATTTGAAAGAATTGCACACTTACAATAAGCAATAATTAACAGCACTCAAGGAATATTCACTGGAATGGTGGTATTATTAATAAAAACATGGATTTGTGGTTTATATGGGCAATCGACTTCAAACTTATAAATAACTACATATTTGCGTTCGCATATCTAAGCAATAAATAACACCAAGATTGTTCGCCGAAGATTAGATTATTTTTCAATAATAGGAGTCGATAACGCAGCATCGAAGTATTCGGCATCAAATAAATATAAATTTGCTTTTGTTTTGCTTTTGCCAATTTAATGAGCCGTAATAAATACGATGATCCATTTATTTATAAACCACGGGTGCTGTGCTCACGAAACAATTCAATAGGCCCATTTAGATCGCCTAGACCAGGAGATAAGCAGACATGAAAGGGCGGGCGATGATGCTAATACAGTGCACTTAACCTGGCCCGCGGCACCTTGCGGCCGCGTCCAGCTAAACTGGTTTCAACGTCGACCTTCGTGTCGTCTCGCTCTGCGCGGCTATGCTGCCTTGGTACCGCCGATCGCTGTGCTTGATTGATTTTGATTCGATTTTATTACAATTCGATCGAAAACTTACCGCTAGGTATTAAAGGTTTAATACCTACCAATAATTTAGAAAGATTGATTGAATTTTGAATGACGTAAGCTTTTTTTCCAAATTGCATCAATTTTTTTGAATGGTTTGATCGACACCGACTAAAATTTTACAGAACGTTGAGATTAATTGGATTTATTTTATGGCAGTGTTTATTTTAGCTTAATTTCTATTAATTAATTTTAGAAATAGGTATATTGAGGCAAAAGAAGTGGGTTTAAGTTTATTTATATTCCTAGAATATTGTAAGTTACCTTCCTCGGTCCACCCTTTCCTACACTAAGACATAAGAGTAATATTCTCATTTTCTAAATTTGGCTTTTAACAATGACAATTTTGGTCTCTTTGTTTTGTTGCAATAACAGTTTTGTTTATAAAAAAATAAGCAAATATCGCAACGATGAGTTTATTTTCCAAGTGTAAAACCACGGTCCGTCGACAGTTAAATCGAACTGAAATGACAATCAATTTGTATTCACGATAAGCAAGCGTGTTATCGCGGCAATCTCTGGACAAACCCTTGTTTGTATAACTGTACTTACTTGTTACTTTAACTACAGTGTAGTCAGCGCTCCTGGTATTCTAATAGACATTTGGTTACCTACTGTTTTTAATATTTCTATGTTTGGTTACCTACTGAATGAGTTTACAGCTCATTTATTATTATTATTACACAGGTTTTAAACAACTTCTGAGATGAAAGAGGCGCAATATTTTTGCCGTAATTGTACATTTGTAATTTACCGAAGTCGGCACTCATAATGCGAGTCGACGATTAAATTCATCCACGGCCGTGGTCATTAAGCTTTCGAACATGGAAATGGCATGGCAATTCATGGCATGCTAATGAAAGAGGCGTCTCTCTCAAAATGGCGGGGTTATCCGTAAATCGCGACAGTATAATCGCGTGAAGACTATAATTGGGCTTAATCAAGCGAGATGGCGTGCACCACAGGCCTGTGTTGTGCTATGTGAGAACAATTGTATCGGTAATGATATGTAATAAGTTATCGTAATTGATGTCCAATAGCTAATGATATGTGGACAACTTGTCGTATAGTTTATTTTATGGAGGCTACAATCCATTACACCACTCAATGGATTTTAGAAAACGACAAACGGACATTAATAAATCACAGCACCGCGCCGCCGACGTTGTTTCCGCGAAAGTTAACCGTCGGCGGAGATGACAAATCTCTGAATACTTGATGTGTTTTGTATAAAAGAATAAAGCGCCATGCTTGAGGAACTTGATGAAAATGTAAGAATACTAAGAATTCGCGTGAAGCCGGGGTAATTGCTCGTTACGTCATACGCCGCGCGGTAATGTCGCTAAGAAATTTCTCTGGGGAAATGGGAAAACAAATGAGAGAGCTCTTATCTACGCATTACCGCCGCGTTCAGTGATTTACGATCCGGCTACCTACTCCACACATGCGAGCCTCACGCCGACTTACATTATACCGGTTTTACCGAGCGAAAAGACATAACCTGGTTGAGAAACAGACGTGAATTGAGTGTTAAACATGCCAGTTGAGACGTTGCATAAATGGTTATTTATAAACAAGATTGTCGGTTGATCGGCTGTCATACGAAATGGCGCGCTATCGTGATTATAATAAACGCTGAGTGCTTGACGATTATTATCTGTTTCTTAACGAGAATATCAAAAGCATTTTAAACCTTTTGAAACCGAAATCGGAAGTTCAACCTTGCTTGAAATGTCTGCGATAGAATTGCTACTCACACAATCGCAAAACTACGTCACACACAATGACTTTGTCAATGGCATGTATGACTAGTAGGAGCGGTGTTTCCGGGAAGATCCATTATTGTTTCCGCAGGTAGGTACCTACACCCGAAATCAAAGCCACCGTGTGTGGCTTTAGGACTCACATCACTAAATCATGAGTCACGAATACTATCGTTCAATTACTAAAAGGTGTCAGGATACAAATAAGGAAACCTTTATCATTAGTTGATTAACATTTTGAATCAGCACGTCAAGTAAGAGAAGCGATTAATATGCCGCAAATATAAAATTATCAGTTTTAACGTTAAGCCATCCTGTGCTTAAATCGCGTTAATAATAAAACTAATCACCTAATAAAGTTGCTGCCACAAACGTCTCATTGAAAATTTGAAATTAGCCGTGGGCTGTGATCAAATGGAGCCCCATTACATTAGCATAGCGTTTAGTTTGAGAACATGTCTTACAGCTCGCTGCGAGCCTGTGAGCGCGGCTGTGCGGCCGGCCGGCGCGGCGGCGGCGCGCCGCGGGCGGACGGCAAATTGCCAGTGGGCGGCGGCGCGCCGTGATCCCGCGACCCCAGCGATAAATATTCTATCTATCGTGTAAGATCGTGTACGTTCCACCACGAAAAAATAATATACGTACCCAACCGCTTTAGAACATACTTGATGAGTTGATAACTTTCCAACATAAAATATTCAAAAGAAATAAAAAGCGCAAATATTGAGAAGTCTTTGAATTCAAATTAAAATTAATCCACTCGGAAAACAGAAGGATAAGAAAAATCCAACAAAAGGGACAAAGGGAAAAATACGAAAACGAATCGGACGAGAGATGAAAGTACCTACAAAAAAAAAAGAAATAAAGACGTCGGTCGCCGAAGCGTTCTCGTTCGGCGGCCGGGGTTTGTGTTGTGCAGCGTGTACCAGGCGTGCATACCATGGCTGGAGTGTTCAATTAAACCGCGCTGAGATCTAATCAAGTGTGATTTTAATAGAGTGCTGCTCTGATCGAGCAGGCAGCAGCCCGCGCTCCGCCACGATTGACTACAGAATAGATAACGGGTTAGTTAACAATTTATTAAATTAATACCTACACAGTCCGTACCCGATATCATTATCCAATCTCGTCGAAGACCGTTACAACTGATAAACGCCGATGATAATATTGGTTTTAATGGTAGAGCCAAAGAATTAAAGATTGTGCAGTTAGCTATAATTTTGGTAGATAGGAGTGTTAAACAAGCGAACAATAATAAAGGCATGTTGGAATAGCTTGCGGGCTATCGCAATTCTATTCCTGAACAACATTCGTGCCACAAAGAGCAGGGCAATAAGTACGGTGTACAATAACCAATGCCATGAAAGGGAACAACATAGTTCGTGCACAAAGCGAGCAGTGTTTCGCGGACCGCCCGCAGCGGCTCCCGCGGCGCTGCGAGCGTCCAAAAAACGTACAAATTGGACGCGAAGAGCATGCCACGAACACCACTAACAAGCGACAATGTTTAAAACATTTGCTCAACTTACCACTTGCCTCGTCTCGAATAGCTCATTGTTCCAAATCATTTGTTACAAGTACAACCGTGGAAATGAGACTGTACAGTTACACCTATTCTACCTATTAACTTTACATTTGGTGTGTGAAAAATCGATTTTATGATATTTTTCGCATTACTTACCTATAACTATAAACCAAGGATCTATGTATAGTGTGTTGGCAAGCATTGACTTTCATTTCATGGTTTTCTATATTATGTACAAACTAAATACATTTTATTTTTGATTAGTACAGAGCGCGCGAGCGTAGTTACGAACAGTAAACTTTCTGGCGAAACTTTTTAAAATTCTTATTACAGTATTGCAAAGAGAAATTGTTAGGGCGTGTTGAGAGCGTTCCTCGTTACTCAACGATATGCATTGCCCTTACTAGAGTCGGCAAACACAGATAGTGGTATTATGGTCATAATAAATCCGGTTTTCTATTAGCATTAGCAAGCACGCGCGCGACTTCGTAAAACACGCTTTTGAGAAGCAATTTGTCATTAGTTTTGTTTGATCGTAAGCGATACTGAAATGTTGAGCCGGCTTTATCGGCTTCTAACGAAAATTATATTGAAATAAGTAATTGTAGAGTTTGATTGTTCGTTTGATAGATCTGTTTTGCTGCTGTTTATGTGTCATATTTTTTTAAGTTTGAGATAAAGATCGGATTTCGAGTTATTGATGCCAAAGTGCTGCAGTCAAGCCTGTTTAATGTAAAAGGAAATGAGAAAACTGTCATTAAATATGCGAGCCGCGTACTTATAGCATAGCATGTCGCATGTCCGGTACGGTCATGTTGGTCAGTTTGTCGTCACTGGCACGCCCTCGTAATTCCTAACCCCATCGAGTGGGGTGAAAACACGTAAATGTCTTTGTTTACATAAATCTGTTTTGTTACATCCTTCAAGAAGGTAGGTAGGTGGGTGTTTACTTATCATTCTTAAGTGCTATTGAGCTCGACAACGTAGTTTAGGGCCCTCGACGCACTTCAATGCCCTTTGTGAATCGTCGGTTTAATGTTTTATAGAGATTTTGTGTGGTGCCTTCTTGCTTTTATGCTGTTTAGGGAAATGTATTAGTTTTGTTGTGTATTTACTTGGACTAGAAATGCCTACACATATTATGTGTAAGTTACCTACGTGATGTTGGTGTGTTTGCGGTGTAAACGGCTAAGAACATGACATAACTAAAAGCATATTATGAATGGTCCCGCATGTCCCTTGTCGCCTTAACAAGTCTAAGCCATTTGTGATAGTCGAAGCCGGCCATATCGTCGCCCAGTCGACCAGTACTGCGTCTAAATGGAAGGCAAACAGACGGTTGGTTGTTGACACGACGCGATTCGGCCGCTTTATAAATATTTCGAACGCAGCGACCGGCGGCCTGCCATTATCCCATTAGGAAAGGGCATTACTCACTCACGAATTCGAAGCTATTACGTCCCTTTCACGATTTTAGTCGATGCGACTATTTGTCACTTGTGTCAGAGTGACTCGTGGTAAGCTCAAATCTATTTCTTTCAATTGTTTTTTCCACAGTTGCTGTTAAATAATCGTGCCGGTTGATCGCGTAGCTCGTGGCCAAACAGTAAGTTCTGTTCACATCAGCGAGCCTACCTACAAGACATCGGATCAGTTGCAGTTGGTTGCTTCGACGCCATTGATAACGAAAGCCTATGTTGAATTATAATAGTGCAGCAGTCTGTATTGGATTAGACAAATAGGTGTATGAATTGAATCAGTTCCTGTCAACCGTTTTCACGTGTGTATGTGAAAACTCGAAACGGTTCACATGAAGAATAATTGAAGAGTCGCCAAAATTTTTCCGTAAGTAACGGAGAGCTGGGACTGTGAGCGCTCAGCTCACTGCCAAAGGTTTAAAATCCCACAGCGCGCTTTCATTTGGCTGCCGCGTAGTGTAATCTAAGTAGGTATTTCATAAATGACTCGGTTAATGGTAAAGCTCGCCTACCTATTTCATGAATCTTTCAATCCTTTTTATGTGAACTGAATTGGACTGAGCTCTTGAGGA
This sequence comes from Xestia c-nigrum, assembly GCA_916618015.1. Taxonomy (NCBI): domain Eukaryota; kingdom Metazoa; phylum Arthropoda; class Insecta; order Lepidoptera; family Noctuidae; genus Xestia; species Xestia c-nigrum. The sequence goes on along the minus strand of OU745259.1, from coordinate 7,002,965 downwards.
TTGATTGAAACTAACTAGCAGTAGGTTGGTAAGTATTTATGCAGATTAGATAGAATATTTTAAGTGGTAACCCCCCCCCCAAGTAATGGCAACACTGGAACGACGAAAATCGCTCTTATAGCTGCGAAATAATGTCGCTGTCAATGTCAATTCGTTACATGGGTTTGCGGTTGACTGTACTTACATTGAGTATTCTGTTGAGCTGGTAAGGTAAGCCCTAAAAAAGGAGAATTCAAGCATTGTACTTTCTACAAACGCTTTATTACAGTCCGTACGGTGACAAATAACAATTTGACATCGACAGCACATCGAACCCGTTGTAAGCAGTTTCAGTGTTGCCTTTGCCACTGACGTTTAATTAACTGTACCTAACACGTATGGAATATTTTACTTCCCTACATTATCTAACTAAGTACGTGAGTACAATAGACAATGGTGCCGATTCTCTTGTACACCGAACTAACTTAAACTAAATCTAAAATTTCTTAATTTTAGTTAGTTGGTTTCGGTAAGTTATTCTGAAAACAAAATTCTCTAATTTTAATTTTAGATTTGACACAATTAAAATCGAGTTTGACAATCGCTAAATTCAATAGACCATAGATTAAGATTTGTCGGAGATTAAAATAAAAACTGAATGAAAGTGAACGAAATGATCTGAATTGCAAAAAAAAACCCTAGTGAAATCAAACAATTATTTAAAATTGTTTATCAAAGATCATTAATGAAAGACAGGGACTAATTGTAACGGCGTAAAACATTATTGTTGTTAAATATTTATTTTTCAGTTTTTATTATCTGTGACCATAATAATCCTGCTAGGGTTGGAAATAGGAAATGACAACATTTTGGCGACACTTTTCGGTTTTCAATATGATTAAAACCTATAATTTTATTATAATCGACAAAACTGCCGTATTTAAAAATCTATGAGGTAGCATGATTTGTCCTGTTATTTATTTCTGTCTAGTTTCAGTTTATTAAAGCTTGTTAATAAATAAAAATTTGATCTTAAAAAATTATGTTCGGTTTTGTAGTTGAAAATAACCGGTATTTTCGTCGGCGTTTGGAAGGAAAGCCCTATCTTTGTTTTGTTTGTCATGTCAGATGTCACATGTCAATAATATTATTAATTTGGTGGTCGGTTAACATAATTAATTAACAAATAAATACTCTTTGATGTTCGATTCGTTTAACTAATCTCTGTATTCACGAGTAGTAGTAAAGTAACGTATACTTGTGTACACTATACTAGTATATACTCTAAAAGGAAAAACAAGAAGAAAATCAAGCTGATCCCAAAGTATTGGATTTAAGGCCAATGTCAGTAGCGAGCTGAACAAATTGGAGCAGTGGCAATCATGTAAGTTGTTTCAGTGAGATGAAATGTTATACTGGATTGGATAAGTACTTGCATAATTTTCATGTATTCTAAACTTATTTAATTTCAACAGATTTGGAGTGTGTGGGTGACAAAAGTGAAAACAAAGGCAAGAAAGGCGAGGGATTCCATCAGGGCTACTAGTGGAAGACCAGCAGGGGCAGATCTCAATGACATTCAACGCATGTTATCCAGAAACATGTATTAAATATGCGGTTTCAATTTTGTGAAATCGCTACTCTTTTTTGTTAAGGTTTAAGGAGAAAATAAATATTTTAACATTAAAGAAATAAAATGTTTCATTTAATTAAAAGAATTGACAAGTAATTGCTGATTTTTCCTCGCTTCAGCAAGGAAATCTGTGCAGGTATCCTCCGCAATAGCACTCTCCTCACTATGCTCGGTGACATTGATATCTTCTTCATCTGCAAAGATACACTTCATTAGATTTCTTATTTTGCAAACAAATAAAACAGAATTACATATAAATCAAATCAAACACTTACAATCAAATGTTTCCAATTGTACAGGGTGCAACATGCCAGAATAATTTTTGTAGCATTTTCTGGTTCTGTTCACTAGGCGCCCATTACACATTTCCACCACATTTCTTGCCCTTGAGTGGCACTCAATATATGACACCATGATGGGAATCATGAGCCATGATTGTAGTGGGTATCTGTTCCTAAAATAAATAAAACTTTATATGTACTTAGTTAATAGATATACCCAATAGGTATAAAGTATACTAGTGACCTACGGCGAAGCCACTGAGATCTTTCCCCACATACTATTCACTAACTCATTTCTTTAATAAGTAATGACTAGGTGTAAAGTATCACATAATAAAAGTCACTATGACAAAAAACAAAATCCAGGAACTGTAATTCAGTAAGAATTACAGTTCCTTGTATGTATGCAGTAATTAACTTGTTTTAGCAAGTGAATTATTGCATACATATAATATACATAAAGGACACAAAACAGTTCTAACCTTTAGGTGATTGGGGATAAATCCTTCATCCAAACGAGGATTCAGCTTATCCACCAAATAAAGTGTCCCCGATCTAGGTGTCTTTTTATTGAATTTCTTCTCTACCATTTTGAATGGGTTGGATTAGTCTTATTATCTTTCCAATTGAATCCTCGCTTGATAGTTTCTAAAACATAGTTATTTCTTATTAGACACATATTTTATTACACAAAACCTGGAAGTGGCTTTGATTATGAGAAGTGTATGTAATGTAGCATGTGCATTAGATGTTTAATACGCAAATCCCGGTCAGTGGGTCGTCTTAGGGGCGGATTTCCCTTGTAAGTTTTCATGAATGCATTTCGTATTGTATCATAATAAAATAACACTAAATTTACCTTTCTGCCAAATCGACAACGCCTGCAATCACATAAGCTTCCATTCTGAACTCAAACACATCCAAACTTTCAAGAAAAACGAGGAGAAATCTGCTTTGTAAATTTTAGTTCATGACAACTAATTTTAATCTACACCTTTTTAGTCTCGATTAAAAATAGTCTGATTTAGTTTGACAATCAAAGTTTTAGGTGAAAAACGTCAATTTCAGAATAGCGAAATTGCCATTTTCACTAAATTGAATAATTTAGTGCTGTCAAACTATAATTGATTTAAGTTATGTCATTTTAATCAATTTCAGAATAGGAAACGTCGTTTGACAGGAATAAACTAAATTTTAGTGATTTTTAGTCTAGTTTAGAGAAATTTGTGACAAGAGAATCGGCACCAATAACAAGTATAATAAATATCTATACTTAGCTAAAGTAAAATCTTCGATTTTAACCTGAAACGCTCTCACACAAAGCTTTTAAAGCACGTGCTCTTTATGAAAAGAGAATCCTATTAACGTTTCGAATAACACTTATCTACGTATGAGTATATAACGACTTGACAGTGTTTTGTATTATGTATAGCTCACAGTTCTTGTTATTATGAAAGTTAGCTGCCCAAGGGTTTACTCATGTATAATCCGGTCGTTGGTTCACTGGTTATAGCTAGTCTGTGGCTCGCTGCTGGCGGAGCCGTCGCATCCTCGTGCCGGCCGTGTACGATAACTTACTTACCAGCCAGAACCATTGCCACAACGGAACGAAAACACTTAGGAAAACTCACCTATCGCTGCACCGGGCTCCTCCACGCCACAATAACAATCCACCGCTTTGTCTTTCAATATACGATCGATACGCACCGACCCTCAACACCGTAAAAGCAAAGTAAATTACTTTTAATCACCATTCAGCACATAAACGAACACGGCCGACCTGTTTCACAATAGTATTCGCTTCGGCTCTCACACAAACACGTACAGTACACTACACTGCTGACGGCAGATCCAGTGAGCGATGTAGTTCAATCCATGGGCTACGTTATAAAATATAAACAAATAACACTGGGTGATTTCACAGTAGAAACACAAAATTGTCGTAAGAGCGTAACGCACGTCAGCGCCGCTAAGAGTCGGCGGACGACCGCGGAACTGGGTTTGAGCGAGCAAAGCTACGTGTCCCCCCTGTGAGCGAGGTGTGCGAGTGAGCGGGACGCATAGCGCGGCCGCGTGCGAGTGCGAGAGGGAGCATGCGGTTTATGAGACGGGCGGCATAAAAATGTGAGAAGGGCGCGTACATACAGAGCAGAGTACGATCGGCGTCGCCACAGACTACTGCTATCTTGGATTGATCCGCCGAGTGAATAGATAATGTTTGTTGTAGCGTTTGAGGCGGCATCAGCACAGCCGCCCATTCATTACAATAATTATCCGACAATTAAACATAGCGACGGAGGTCGTTGCCGTTTAGTTCTGTTACTGTGCCTCGGTTAACTGCCGCCGCAGTAATATACTCTGCTCGAATAGCTTCGTACTACTTTTTCTATTGTTTTACAACTTCCTGTATTCAAGAGTTAATTTTATGATTAGAGCTTTGATTTAAAGGTTTATTCAGGTTGAGAGAATAATATTATTCCGTCACAGATCGGTCATCGCAGCCATATGATTGTAGGTATTATGCTATCCTATATCCTATTTTCTTCTTAACCTATTCTATATATCCTACTAATATTATAAATGTGAATTTACATTCACATTTATAATATGAATTTTGTTTGTTACGCTTTCACGCGTAAACTACTCAACCGACGATCATCATGAAACAACACACATATTCTTGGACACATATTCTTGGAGGTATTAGAAGTAACTTAGGATACTTTTTATTTAAAAAAAACTAACCCTCACTCGCAGACGAAGTTGCGCGGTTCAGCTATTTAGTTATTTATAAATGGTGGAGAAGAGTAGGTGTAAATAATATTAAAATGCAGTAGGACAATATTTACATTTATTATTGAATGACAATATCTTATCCTAACAAATTTGTATCGCATTGTAGACAACAATGCCGACAACCACCTCAATATTATAATACAAGTACACAGTATTATAAATAAATTAGAACATTCTCCGAGCGACGCGACGTAACAAAAATTAATATTATTCGGTACTAGTGTTGTCTCAGCAATGTGGTTTAGAGACTTAATAAAAAAAACCATAAGTTTGAACACATAAATAATTAGATCGAGATTAATATTATTGAATCTAAACATTAATAAGATGTTCTAGAGATGAATAAACAGTTTGTTTACAGAAACAACTGTTTCCAAGGCAAATAACACTAAGCAGGAAACATGAAGCAATATCCAGATTTTAAATTATTGACAAAGAGTTTCGAGCCTTCGCGCCTTTAAAGAGGTTACAGTTACATTTGCTGTTTTTTTTTGTAAAAATATTCATGTCTATAATATCAATGAGTTGCATCAATGAAAAAAATTCATAGTTTCCTAGTGATTTCATACATCGACGTCATAATCAACAATACAACACTAAAAGATCATTAAATTATAATTTTGGTTTATCATAAGTACTATTTACATTTTAACTGTTGTGAGCAGCTGAGTGGCAGAATTTAGGAAATTTAGTATATTTAAATCCAGTTTCGATGATGAACTCATATAAACTGGGGGTCTAAAAGGCTGCTTTAGCGGAATCAATAGAATAATAACGTGAAAATTCGTGGAATGGTCACATCGTTTCATGAACTGCGCCTATGTTAATTTTCTGAATTTTAACGTGATTCGGCTAAAGTGGCCATTATAAACCCCCGATTCCGTGGCCCCAGAACATAGAGGGCGAGGAAGGAATATGGATGGTTGTAAGCGAGTGCAAATCGAATAAAATTAATAGTTGATATTGATACTAATCTCACATTTGTCTAAGTGACACCAACTAACTAATCAATGATGCTATGTATGTACAGATGGAACCGATAGACTGACATGGGGTCACTGTCAACACAGGCATCGCAGGTACACTTGTATTCATGAGATGATTTTGATTTAACAACATACATCTATGTTAGTTTAAAAGCATAATTATTTATCAGTGAAACATGCATTCTGTCTAAAAATGAAACAGTTTGACATTATGTATCTTACTACAGTCCTTACGTCAAGCCCCAAAAAAAAATTGAATAATATTTCATGTGAATTACTCAAATAAATACTATTATAGCTGAAATTAGAGGTAAGTAATTAATTGTATTTAAAATGATGTGTGCAAAGCAAAGGATAATTCGTTATTTTAATTAAGAAAATGAATACGCTGTTACACGACTTTACACTACCTAAAAAAATACAAAATTATGGAATACTTGCGCATTCAAAAGTTTGAATCCTAAGGCCTTCTATTTAAATTGTATAATTATTTTACAACTGATCTCATTCACACATTAAAATCACATGAAAGTCATACTTGTACGACTCATTGAGACACACACAGATCATGTAATACAAATACTTTAAAACTATAGTTTGTAAAAATGATTCTATAATACACAATGCTCGTCGGAAATTTAAACAATTTTGATATTTATCATGACACAGATCAACACAACAGTGAATCTAGTCAAAAAGGGCCTTACAGACTAAAATATTTGATCTCGCTAGCTTAACCTGAAATACTCAAGGATTTCTTTCACAGATTTACACATATTTGGTGAACAAAATGCACGTTAGTCACATAGTAAATGTGGTCGAGTTCAATGTTAACGTGGAACACGGAGGGTTCACGTTGTGGGTTTGAGCAGAAAGTCAAGTGGAATGTGACTCCCGCGGTAATGATCCAGTGTCAGACTTTATGTACAGTTTGTGTGTAGCCTGCTTGTGGGCCTCTGGAAGATCTGCTTTGGCAGGGGAGCGAGAAGGTCGCTGGAGTCGCCGACGTGCGCGGCTCCGCCTCCCGGTGCTCCGTCTTGCGTCGCGTGTGTCACGTGGCGCCCTAGGGCGGCGGCAGCAGCGGCACCTCCGGGTACGACGCTTCCGGGTCTTCTTCTGAAGAATGGTCGCTGGTATATGAAGTGCGACCACTCTTCTCCCTCAGTCAGTATCTGGACAGAAACATTACATTTTGTTAAGTTACAATGGTTCACTTGGAAAGTAATTGTGTTCACTACTATTGTGGTGGATGCGACTCGCAAGGGACCGGTCAATATGGCGACACTTGGGGGAGGCCTATGTCCAGCAGTGGACGTCGCACGGCTGAGATGATGATGATGAAGAGTTTCAACCATGTAATAAGATTAATGAAAACAGTTCTAATAAGAGTTCGTCAAACATCGTCATCAATTTGTTATTTTCCAGAACATAGATGTCGCGACACAACTTCGTCTATTTATTCATGGTTACAGCTTTGAATAGGGTTCACTAAAACGTGGAGATAATGCCCCTAAATGCAAAATACTCACTTCCTAAAGTTATCATCCCTGTCAGAGTCAGCGTAGGGCGCCCAGTGCGCCGGCGTCGCCTCGGCGTCGTCACGGTCCGCTCCCGTGCTCGAACCTGCACCGGCACACAACGTGGTTAGCTTTACATACTCAAATACGATGTACAAAAGAACAGTGTATGGTGAAATGCCTGGCATGCTTTTCAAGGAACTTATTACTGTTAATTTATGAGCTGGAAGCTAGCATGACCCACAGCACAGCCGAGCAAAGGACATCTTTTTTCTTTAGGGAGGAATCAAACCTATCCTACCATCTTCACAGTGATAAAAAAACATCATCAAATTGTCTTGAAAAAAAAAAACAACCATGGAGAATGGTCAAGAAGTGACTCGGAGAAGGCCAAAACTTTGACATAATACCTTCGCTAAGTTTTTACACCTAACAGTCGTGAGGTTTAAAATCAAGAAGAAAAATTCATACATGACTCTTTAAACACAACACCACATCAGCTCGATCCACCTATTTAAGCTATTCCCTGTTGGTGAAGCATGATGCACAAGAAACTAAACCCAAAAAAAAGGCAACAGGTTACAATCTCATAACAGGTAAATGCATTAAGGAACTACGAGACAATGCTATATCCTTTTTAACTCAGCTGTATAATGCTATGCTGAGAAGAAGTTACTACCCATCGCAGTGGAAGGTGGCCTCAATTATAATGATTCCTAAACCTAGGAAACCTCAAGAAGAAGTAACCTCATATAGACCTATAATAAGTCTCACCAATACTTTCAAAACTGTTTTTACAAAGGCTGCTACCCATTCTTGAGGAAAGAAAAATAATACCAGAACATCAATTTGGGTGTCGCGCAAAACAATCCACAGTGGAGCAAGTACACAGACTGGTTGAAAAAATACACAACACTCTTAAAGCTAAGCAGTACTGCTCAACTGTATTCCTAGACGTAACTCAGGCATTTGACAGAGTATGGCATGAGGGCCTCCTATATAAGGTAAAGACTCAATTATCGACCAGTTATTACACCCTAATAAAATCATACTTGGCAGACAGGCATTTCCTAGTAAAGCAGAGAAGTGAAATAAGTGATTTAAACCCTATATATTGTCAGGGATACCACAAGGAAGTGTACTTGGTCCTATCCTGTACCTGTTATTTACGGCAGACCTATCAGTATCGAGCAGGACGACCACAACAATGGCGACCTATGCACATGACACTGCAATAATGACATGTCACGATGACCCATTAAAAGCGTCTGAACTCTTACAGGAAGACTTAAGAGTTGTTGAAAATAGTCTACATTATGGCGTATTAAAATAAACGAATCAAAATCTGCACACGTAACATTTACGTTTCGTTGGGGAGTTTGTCAACCTGTAATATTAAATGGCACTCAAATACCACAAACTGATGATACAAAATATCTGGGTATGCATATTGACAAAAGATTGACCTGGAGGAAACACATCTTTACCTAAAGAAAACAGCTTGGCCTACTATTAAGACAGCTATATCCACTGCTAAGATACAAATCAAACTATGTATACTTCAGCCAGTATTGACATACGGCATACAACTCTGGGGGAATGCTTCAAAATCAAATTTGGGAATTCTTCAAAGGTTCCAGTCCAAAGTCTTTAGGCAAATTACCAAGGCCCCCTGGTACGTTACAAACAATATCCTGCACAGAGATCTCCAAGCCACTACAATTGAAGAAGAGGCGTTTAGGCAAACCAAGAGATATCAGTACAGACTAACCAAGCATCCTAACAACCTAGCAAGACTGCTTATGTCCAGGAAACCTCATGTGAGGCGACTGAAGAAAAGGATACCACAGTACACAATAACATCAAGTAAAACCTAAGAGAGGGTGCATCACTGGACTGGTCTGGTGCTCTATACCCGGCAAGTATTAACTGCGAGAATATCTAAAGTGCAGCTGATTGTTTTCAAACTGGGACTGATTGCAGTAGAAAAAGGGGTTAAAAAAAATTGAACTTGACGGAGTCGCATTACATTACGGAGTCGTTTTACAATACGCTGCGTTCTACGATTTGGCTGCGACATAGGTACTCCTCTTTTCATAGGAATTGATCTTCAAGGTTGATGCAAGTGTTGAAATGCTTGTAAAGGACAATTTCTTGTGTTAACTACTGTGGACTCAGCACAGCTTTAATTACAATGTTAATTTTAATTCTTGTATGTAAATATAGTGATGGGTGGTAATGATGATGATCATATTTACCAATCTGATGAGCCGACGCAGTAGTGGTCGTAACAGGCGTGATAGAGAGGTGGGGTCCTTCCGCCAGGGCGTCGTGTTGAGCTGCAGCGGCCAGGCGGGAAGCGGCAAGGGGCAGAACATAGCAAGGTAAGTTACAGTGTAAGTATTAGCCAAGCATCAACACCAGGTTAGATAGAGGGATGAGTTTAGTTTTACCTGAATCCTGCGGTGAGGGCGTAGGTGGCGCTATCAGCGACACGGTTAAGTGCGGCATCTTGGTCAGCAGATCTGAAAGGTGGCCGGCGGCGACGGGCATTGTGTATTTATATTTTATGATGTTGATAGTTGAACGGTTTGAGTGAATGTTTACCTGTATTTGGAGTTTACGGCTATCTATGTGGTCATCATGGAAGGGGTACCTAAGGGTTATACCTGTTTTTGGTTTGTCAGCACGTTCAGCAGCTGGTCCGAGTATCTTAATGTAGTATGCAATCGATAATATGACACATGGGAGTTTTGGAAAAGTTCAGCTTAGTCTTGTCTGTATAAGTGCAACCAGACCGCAGTAGATTCAGATTCAGATTTGAGACGTTATGATAAATTGTTGACACATTCAAGCTACCATTTTAGTTGGCTAGGTTACACCATATACCATACAGTGATAAACAATGCACGGGACCGGTAGTGCTTGATGATTTCAATGAAACTCCATACTGGAACATTACCCATAAAGGCCCCGTAACGGCATCACAGACTGCGTCAGTTAGTAAAATGAGGTGAGGTGATGCCGATCCAGTGCAGTGCTTAGAAACTGTGCTATGAGGTTTATTCATGCATGCACACCTGACATTCTACAAGAGCATGTGTCATATGACCGCGCATGAACAGTTGTCAGCGTGTGTGTACCTATGTGGTGCGGCGGGGCGGCGGGGGCCGGGGCGGGCGGGGCGGGCGCCGCGACGGGTGTGATGGAGAGGTGCGGGCGCTCCGCGTCGGGCGGCGGGGAGGCGGGCGCGGGCGGGGACGGACTGTCCAGCGAGATCACGCCGCACGCCGCGCCCGGCACGCCCGGGGACCGGTAGCCGCTCGACGATACTGCTTCGGCAGCTACACACAACAAAACATAGTCGTCAAAATGTGCAAGAGTTCGATTCGAAGACATTGACATTCTAAATAGGCCTTAACCTACGCTTAAGAATAGTGATGCAACGAATACGAATGTACGTATTCGGCGAATAGTAGACATTTACCGAATATTCGTATTCGGCGAATACTAATACGAATATTTAATTTATCGCCAACTGCTGATCTACCGGCCTTTTGGCGAGAAGATGTCCATTTTCCAAGTCTGAAAAATGCACAGAAATATTAAAAACAGGAGAAGTGGCAAGGGGGCGTGTCGGTGACCACGTGGAGCTGGCCTCGTCGCTCAGCTATTGAAAAAATGGCCGTAACCGCGAGTTAGTGTGTCGTCAACCGCGTTCGTAAAAAAAAACGATTATTCCGTCTTGTTCGGTGGTTTCGTGCAAAAATAGAAGCCAAGACAAAAACTTTAGAAGACAGGGTATCAGTTACCACAAGTTAGAACAAGTATTTTACAATATTTGTCTTAAAAATCACGAAAAACCATAATCCCTAAAATATATCTGACTTGTACTACTTGATTTATGTTTTCTTGTATTACTCCGACTGTATTATGTTTGCATTAAATACATTGCTCTTTTACAACCACCTTAGTCTGTCACTGAGTGACTGAACGAGCAATGTACACCTGACATAACGAAACATCATTAAGCCGTCTTGTCGCATGGTGCGTCCGCTGCTCCGGTCCGCCGTATTTGAGCGCGAGCTAGTGATGTGCTCGTGGAGGTTTGACAAAGTCTGTCGACAAGAAAGTGGACTGCGAATTGTTATATTACTATTTCACATTTTTTTTCAATTTGTTAACTCTTGTAATCAGGTTGGAAGGCCGATGTGGTTCTATGCTTAATTTTCTTTTTCTCTTTGACAATTTTATTCAAAAGAGCCTGTAACTGGCCTAATTGAAATAAATGCTTTGATTTTGATTTTGAACTACGTGTAACTGTGTCATTTGATTTTTAATTGATTTTAAAGTATTTTTATTCACTGAATAATGTTTGTAGGTTTCATATTATTTTTATTTACTTTATTTCCAAATCCTTTATAAAAATAATCGATATATTTATCGATAACTCTTCGATTTAGTCAAGCACTGTGTCGTATCCGCCCCTGTGTCCCGACAACACACAATGATAATTGTTTTAGTGTGAGTAAATTATACGGAAAAAGTACGCTGTAATTTAACAAATAAGGTTTGTATTTAAATGACAGAGTTATCGATGGCGCGTGTGTGCACTTGTTCGTAGTATTGTTTTGACAGAGCTCTGTGTGCAATATTAGCGTTATGGAGGGGCAACTGTGGCTTCATCGGTTTTCTATACATTTGGAACTCCACGCCATATCTCCTTCTTTATTATATCTATGGAAAAATGTTATGTTTTTTAAATAAAAAATTGCCTGTTGTAAATTTTAATTATTAGAAGAGTCATGAAATATATAAGTCTTTTATTACCATGGCGAGATATTCGTATTCGCCGAATAGTAGGTTTGATATTCGTATTCGTAAAAGTAGTATTCGTTACATCACTACTTAAGACGGATAAATAAGAGGACTACTTGTTCATTTTGTAGATAAGTCTGTACAATTATATTAAAAAGCCGTAATTGCTAATAATTGTGTCTTGATTTTCAATTAATGGCAATACCATGGACAGCAGATGTGAATAAGTATCATAATCCAGTCGTAAAAAAAAATGCCAATCTTTAGGAAATACCTTTAGTTTTTCAATAAAATAACATTGGAATGGACTTCTCTTTTCATTAGTCATTATTTACACCAAATACGTGTTTTCTTTTTTTCATTCAGCTTTTTTATGGCGAATAATAATCCAACAACTGCTAACGCGTCGTCAGTCGAAGCCATCTCAACAAATGAATAATCGTACAGTAACAATTTCCGTAACATGTGAGGGCACCACGAAACTGCAGTTTAACCTGTACCGTCCGATCGTAACGATTTTTCCGATTTTCGTAACGTGTGTAGCAGACAGCTCTGCTCTCTGTTAAGGCCGAATTCCTGCTACGCTGACGTCGCACAGACAGGTATTTGACCCTAAAAGCTGGCCAAAATCGATTTTTTTTATATTAGTTCTACTCCCTCTAAGCCATTGTTTCCTAAAACAAGGATAACCGCTCCAAACAATAGCAAAAAACACAAAGTGTTTAGTAGCCCCTTCCAGTACGTCGTGGGCTCAGTCGGAAGTTACCGTTCGCCAAAAGTGTTCGTGTGATTGTTCGATGCGCTCAGATTTCGTTGTTTTAAAATATTTGCCATCTTGTAACTGAACGATTTTGTGTTGGTTTTCATTATGGATTGTGCACAACCAGGTATGTATTTTATTTGGCACTTACTTTTAACAAGTAATCTATAGCTTTTCTTAATTTATACCCTTGAGAAGTAAGCCCCAAGAAACTGCTTTTAAAAAACACATTTTGGAAGATCAAAGGGAGTTTTAATATATTTCTCATCATTTCTAAGCCAAAATTGTAATGATTAGCTTTAGAATAGACCTTTAAGGAGGTATTTAAGTACGAAATAGCCGCCCCAAAGTGCCCCTCTATTTTTGGTGATTTTTTTCCCTAGACACGCTCGATACTCAGTAATTGAAGTTTTACTTATATTTGGTGTATTTTTGTTATAGGCTCTTCTGGAATGAGAGTTATGACTCGAAATGATTTGTTTAATATAATGGAACGCTCAAATACCTCAACTTTTGATGAAAAGTTGCAATGTATGGAGCGGGAACTGCTCAATCAATATGCAGAAAATGACCAAAATATTGCTGATGTAAAGCAAAAACTATCGATCATCAGACATCAATTTAAACAAAAATGGTTAGCTGCTCGCAAAACAAAGGCGAGATTCCTAGAAAACAATGCCGAGTGGCTTAAAGGATGCATATCGCTACCGAAAGCAGGTAGGTGATACTCAAATTCCATTACTTCTATTGTATTGTTATGCTTTGAAGTATTTTGTTTACCCGCACAATAAGTAGTTTTTAACTTAAATTTTAATTTTAGAGTTAGTAATATAAAGTATTTGTTTGAGTACATCTATTGTTTTTTGTTGTAGGAGAAAGTCCCGGTCGACCTCAAAAATCGTTTTTAGAGTTGAGTGAAAGAAGCAAAAGACGTAAAACTAAAGAACTAAGATCATCTGACACAGATGAATTGACGTATGCAACACAGATGAAATTACGGGAGACGGGCAAAGTAGATGCATCAAAAATCGTAAAAGATTTAACAAAAAGTCCCAGAAGAGCAAGGAAATATGCGGTAGCTATGAAAAAAAGCACCTACGAAGAAGATCAGGAGAAATCAAAAAGATTAGCACATTCACGTGCATTGTTTATGTTTGTTGAAGCGGGACTAACACAGGCCCAATATGAAGTAGTACGAGATACTAATCCAAGTTTTTATCCGTGCTATTCGATTTTGAAAAAGTTAAAAAAAGATTGCTATCCTGAAATCCACAGAGTAACTGAAACGTGCGCTGAAGTACAGGTTCAAAATCTCATGGATCACACGGCACGACGACTGATTTTACATCTTGGTGAGGCAGTGGAACAATTGAGTGAAGCAGAAAAACAATCATTAGTATTAATAAGTAAATGGGGCTGCGATGGATCTCAACAGATGCAGTACAAAATGAAATTTGAAAATGAAGCCGATTCGGACGCAAACATATTCCAAAGTTCCATGGTACCGCTTCAGTTGATTTTCGGACCGGAAAGAAAAATACTGTGGCAAAATCCTACCCCATCTTCACCACGGTATTGTCGGCCAATAAGAATAAGATTCATAAAAGAAACTACAGATGTGACAAATGAAGAGATTGACTATATTAAATCGCAAATAACAGCGCTCACTAAAAGCGAAGTCGACAGCTTTTCCATCAAGCATAAAATGCTTTTCACCATGATTGATGGAAAAGTATGCAATGCTGCTACGCATACTAAATCAACCATGAGGTGCTACATATGCGGCGCCACGTCATTACAGTTTAATGATTTGGAGAAGGAGAGACCATGCAAAAAAGAAAACCTAGAATTCGGCTTATCTTTGTTGCATGCTCGGATAAGATTTTTTGAGAGCATTTTACATGTGGCCTATAGATTGCCCGTAAAAAAATGGAACGTTCGCCTTACTGCCGAGGAAAAGCAAGCAGTGGAAAATAAAAAAAAAGAAATCCAAGATAAGTTCCGGGAGAAACTCGGTCTGTTGGTGGATATACCAAAAGCCAACTTTGGAAATACCAATGACGGAAACACTAGCAGACGTTTTTTTGAAAATTTCGAAGTATCAGCGACAATTACGGGGATAGACGTAAATTTAATTTATAGATTAAAAGTGATTTTGGACACATTATGCTGTGGTTTAAAAATAAACTGCGAGATGTTTGAAAGATATTGCCAAGAAACGGCAAAGTTGTACGTTTCTTTGTATAAGTTTTACCCTATGTCTCCGACATTGCATAAAGTGTTGCGTCATGGGGCTTCAGTGGTAAGGGAAGCAATTCTTCCCATTGGACAACTGTCCGAAGAAGCGGCAGAAGCCCGCAACAAACACATTAGGATGTTCCGGCTCAACTACGCCCGAAAGTTTTCCCGGGTTGATTGCAACGCAGATGTTTTTAACAGGATCCTCTTAACTTCCGACCCTGTCCTGACGGGCATGAGGAAGAGGAAGAATAAAAAAAATCTGTCACTTTCGAATGATGTTTTAAATCTGCTACTAGAAAGTGACATTTTAAATTTAAGTTTTGATGAAGACGACGAAAATGAAGAATAAATGCTTGTTTATATTACATACGCTTTTTTTTACCTTTTCCAAGCTAAAACTAAAATAAAACATCGTTTGACAGCCATTAGGCGTACCAAATATTTTTGGCCAACTTTTAGGACCAAATACCTGTCTGTGCGTCGGTTGCGTACGTCAGCGAGAAACACAGTAGCATCATACGCGCCGCTGATGTCAGCGTCGCAGTGTGGCGCTATAAAGAACCTACAGGTTCTTTATAGCGCCACACTGCGACGGCTCTGTGTCGCTTATACAATTGTTACTCACTTATTTTAGCTGTTGGTTTTACTTTTAATAAATAAACAATGCACACTCGTACGTACGCGACAGACATCTGCGTAGCAAGAATTCAGGCCTAAGGAAGGTGAGTGAACCGAAATCCAAGTCCAATGCCGGTTGGTGGAGGACCTTCATATAAAGGGTGTAAAACACCTCTTCACGAAGCCGAAAGGCACTTGTTCTCCCCATACCTGGGAACCTTCTACGAGGTGCATTCAATAAGTACCTAGCCTGATCGCCAGAGGGCACTATAGTTTCAAAAGAGTTTTACCACAGTGTCGCACATTCTTTTTTAATTCTTTTTTCAAATTTTCATTCCAATCCCTTCATTTGTTTTAATTTGACAACTTATGGAAGCGAACGTGTCGATCGGTTTTACAAAAATGGAAAAAGAGCAATATCGTTCGGCGATTCGATTCCTATTTTTGGAAGGGAAAACGCGCATCGAAATCAAAGAGATTAAATATACCTACAATAGAGGGGCTATGCGAAGAAATGTCATAGAAAAACCGTGATCCCTTGTCTCAGTAACGCCATCTAGAATAATATAGCAAAATTAGAGTGGCTATTGGGAACACGAAAAGTCAGTAACGTCATCTAGCTTTGAATAGCATACTAGAAACTTTGTGTAGGGATGTTACCTTTTAAAAAACAAGGTATCGATAATAATAATAAAAGTTACGAGACTATTTTTCGGTTCACATTTGAATAGATCAAATGCCAAAAATATTTGGAAAACAATAAAACGATTAGTGGTTTCAATGTGTACAAGTTATTTATTTATTTATTTTTTTTACATACAAATTACTAAATGATCATGCAAGATATAGAAAAGGATATATAAATTGCTATCAAAGATATGTAATTTTTTTGTAAAATAAAAGGAGATGTTCCAGAAATGTATGGAGCCTGGGCCAGCACTATGTACTCTATATGTAAATATTGCTGTATATTACAGTAACCGCTTTTCATTGTTAATTTTCTTTAATTTCACTTCGTTTCCTTGTACATTCAAATGAGCTTGGTCAAGGAGAGCAACACAAAATAAAATTAAACATGGCGGATCAGAGCAGCAGTATACATTGTCATTTTGACAATGACATTTGATTGAACAGTCAAATGTCCATACAATCCAAACTCAAAGCAAAGACAAACGAAGATGTCACTTCTTAAAACTGTCAAAGTCGTCAAACGTCATGTCACACAACTGTCATGGCTGCCCTAAAATAGGGTTTTCTTATTAAAAAACTACATTTATGAACGCCTGTACCCCTCTTCAAAATAATTTATTAGTATTTTTGTGGAATTCCCCTATTTTTTTCCTATTTATCCATGTAGTGTACATAGTGGTGGCCCAAAATCAAACATCTCCTTTATATTTAAATTTAATTTTATAATTACAAGACTAACGGTACTTCGTAACTTGAATTGGGAACCTCTTCATCTGAACTAGGAAACACTCGGAAACCTGCAATAACAGAACCCTACTTGAACGAATAGTACTTGTTCTTTTATTGACATTTAAATTAAATAATATGATTATGTTCAAACAGTATTATATTTTAAGTGTTATTAGTGTGTGTGTTATTTTAAGTGTATTTTAAGTGTTATTTTAAGTGTCATCGATATTTTATGAGGTAAATTTACCTCATAAAATATCGATGACAAAATCGATAAACAACATCACATCTCTGCAAGGCAGTAGTAAAGCTATTCAGCAATAGAGGGCGCTTATTACAAAATTAGCATATGTTCTTGAACTATTTATTAAAATAATTATTACTAAGTAAATATAACAAATACTTACGAAAATAAACCGAAGTTAGATCCAGTCGTTCTACCATAACGAGATTTACAATACCGTAATGCGCTACTCGGCCATATTTTCTTAGAATATATTTTTCTTTTGTTTGACAGTTTGTCAAGAATACGACATAACATGCAGGCGTACCACACTAGACTGAGCGACTTTTGTCCACTAGGACAAATGTATCGGATTACGATTTTTTTCGCTATGTCCCGTCTATTGTGTAGTATAATTTAATGTCTTTGATCGAAATCAAAGAGCGCTTGGATGCTGTGTACGGTGACGATTATCCATCGATGGCCACCGTCAAGAATTGGTTCAACGAGTTTGCACGTGGCCGTACGTCGGTTTTTGATGAACCACGTCCAGGTGCACCGAAAACTGCTGCTACGGAGGAAAACATTAAAAAAATCCATGATTTCGTATTGGCAGATCGCCGATTGAAGGTTCGGGAGCTAGCTGAGACTGTAGGCATTTCAGAAGGAACAGTGCATCATATTCTTCACGAGGAACTGCGCATGAGAAAGCTGTCGGCGCGATGGGTGCCGCGTTTACTCACACCAGAAAACAAGCGCAACCGTGAGACCACATCGGAGACGTGTTTGGCGCTGATTAAGCGGAATCCAGCGGAGTTTTTGCGTCGTTTTGTGACCGTCGATGAAACCTGGATCCACTGGTACACACCAGAGACCAAGGAGCAATCAAAACAATGGATCCAGACTGGGGAACGTGCTCCAAAGAAGGCGAAAACTGTAAAATTGGCCGGAAAAGTTATGGCCACCGTTTTCTGGGATTCACAAGGTGTTATCTACATCGATTACCTCGAGAAGGGTAAAACAATTACAGGGCTTTACTATGCCGATTTATTGGGCCGATTCGACGCCGAATTCAAGAAAAAACGACCCCATCTGGCGAAGAAAAAAGTGCTGTTTCACCACGACAACGCACCGGTTCACACGTCTGCCGTTGCCATGGCCAAATTGGTCGAATTACGCTACGAATTGCTGCCCCATCCACCGTATTCTCCAGATTTGGCCCCTTGTGACTTTTTTCTGTTTCCTAATCTGAAAAAATCACTCGCCGGGAATAGATATGGATCGAATGAGGAGGTCATCGCCGCCACGGAGGCCTAATTTGCAGAGTTTGACAAAAACTATTTTTCGGACGGGTTAAAAAAGTTGGAGCATCGCTGGGCTAAGTGTATCGAACTAAAAGGAGACTATGTTGAAAAATAAATTGCCACTTTTCCAAAATTTTCGTTTACTTTTTGTAGGCTAAGTATTTATTGAATGACCCTCGTAGTTACGAAGATATGGGGGGTCAAAGTTACAACTTTTTGACAAGTTTTTTTTAAATACTATTTTATTTTGTAAGATTTTGACTATTAACACCTCCACGACCCCCGTACTATTCAATCCAGCCATCAGCACAATGTTTTAAGTGCATTACATTGAGTTCTACCACAAATCATGATTTATAACCTCAAAAAAAAAAGTTGTTTCCCAGCAATAATTTTTGCGTAAAGTTACATAATTTGATGTATAGAATGCTTGGTTAACGGCATAGATATAATAAAGAAGGAGATATGGCGTGGAGTTCAAAATGTATAGAAAACCGATGAAGCCACAGTTGCCCCTCCATAACGCTAATATTGCACACAGAGCTCTGTCAAAACAATACTACGAACAAGTGCACACACGCGCCATCGATAACTCTGTCATTTAAATACAAACCTTATTTGTTAAACGACAGCGTACTTTTTCCGTATAATTTACTCATACTTAAACAATTATCATTGTGTGTTGTCGGGACACGGGGGCGGATACGACACAGTGCTTGACTAAATCGAAGAGTTATCGATAAATATATCGATTATTTTTATAAAGGATTTGGAAATAAAGTAAATAAAAATAATATGAAACCTACAAACATAATTCAATGAATAAAAATACTTTAAAAACAATTAAAAATCAAATGACACAGTTACACATAGTTCAAAATCAAAATCAAAGCATTTATTTCAATAAGGCCAGTTACAGGCTCTTTTGAACTGTCAAAGAGAAAAAGAAAATTAAGCATAGAACCACATCGGCCTTCCAACCGGATTACAAGAGTTAACAAATTGAAAAAAAATGTGAAATAGTTATATAACAATTCGCAGTCCACTTTCTTGTCGACAGACTTTGTCAAACCTCCACGAGCACATCACTAGCTCGCGCTCAAATACGGCGGGCGGACCGGAGCAGCGGACGCACCATGCGACATGACGGCTTAATGATGTTTCGTTATGTCAGGTGTACATCGTTCAGTCACTCAGTGACAGACTAAGGTGGTTGTAAAAGAGCAATGTATTTAATGCAAACATAATACAGTCGGAGTAATACAAGAAAACATAAATCAAGTAGTACAAGTCAGATATATTTTAGGGATTATGGTTTTTCGTGATTTTTAAGACAAATATTGTAAAATACTTGTTCTAACTTGTGGTAACTGATGCCCTGTCTTCTAAAGTTTTTGTCTTGGCTTCTATTTTTGCACGAAACCACCGAACAAGACGGCATAATCGTTTTTTTTTACGAACGCGGTTGACGACACACTAACTCGCGGTTACGGCCATTTTTTCAATAGCTGAGCGACGCGGCCAGCTCCACGTGGTCACCGACACGCCCCCTTGCCACTTCTCCTGTTTTTAATATTTCTGTGGTTAACGGCCTGTATATAATGGTTTGAGGACTGCTTTCCTCATCTTTCTTTCACTAATTTTAGACTGATCACTACTCGAAATAAACATACAGCACTAGATATATAAGCTGCCTCGTTAATCTTATCAACTTATGTAGCTCATACGCAATAGAATACGAAGCAGTGCATTTAAGATAAGGACATTTCCTCATTGTATAATTTCCCAAAAATAATTGCAATTCGGAATTTTCCGTGTTCCGTTAAGAATCGTCAGATATAAAAAAATGCTAAATTTTTATTTGTTTTCGTTTTTGTACACCTAGATACAAGGCATTTGTTGCCTTTGGGAAGCGCCAATTAGCGTCACTAACCTGTCAGTTTCTGCCATCTATACCGATAAATAAAATTGAAGTGTGTTTGCAATTACAAAATAACAGCTTATTACTGACTACATATGAAAATATACACGGAATGTACATGTCACGGTAAAATTGTCAAACACATTATATTGTAATCTCTCTAGCCATATTGTAAACTCTCGAAATATTGTCAAACGAACATACTGCTTACAATAAAACGCATTATTTTTCGTGAAATGCATGCGATGGTAGTCAACTCAAGCGGTGTGGAGGGAAGGAGGGGTCCCCTTTGCCCAGTGGTACCAGTCTCATGAAAAGATAATAGACCATTCCTGAGAAATGCCGATTAATATAACCTAACCTCATATTCCTCTAAAAAGCGTAGTCGACGGAGCCCCGCTTCGCCCCCATTTCCGAGTGCAGGGGTAACCTAACCGAACTAACCTAACGGGGGGTGGGTTGCCCCAAGTTCCGATTATGGGGGCAGAGATGCTTCCGTATGTTCAGTTGACAATATTTCGAGAGTTTACAATATCGCTAGAGAGAAACACGTTATATTGTAATATAACGTGTTTGACAGTTTTACTGTGACATATTCTATTATTTGATAATTTTCGTCTCTGTTCCGGCTTATCTCCGAAACCACTGGGCCAATATTGTGCAAAAAAATGAAAGCCCTTGAAATTGTTAAGAAAATCCGATTCAAGGAAGTAATATTTTTTTTTAATAATTTCACGCGGTAACAGCTAATACGACATTTCGTATGTTCGTACCCGACCTTAATGCCTTTAGTATGTCGTCGCTTAATTTGTTTTTAGTTTTAGTACCTCAGTTTGGAAAACTTTGGAAATAAGGCATCCATAAGAAAGCCTAATAAACCATTCCAGAACCTCCTAGGTTGACCCAAGAGATGTCTTTTAAAAAAACAAAAAATGATCAGCTCACCGCTAGACGAGGAGTAGTTATCATCGCTCTTGACGCTGGACTCTGAAGCCGGTGGCGTAGGCTTAGGCTGTGCCACCTTGCGCTTGAGCGGCGCGTCGTCGTCCGAGTCCGACGTGAGGTCCACCATGACGTCAGCCGAGCGCGGGGTGCGCGCCTCGCCCACGGCCGCGCGCTTGCCCGGGCCTACGCCGCTGTCCACTGGGATCACTTCTGTGCCACACGGAAATGTTACTCATTATGTCACATAACTAGCATTACTATAGTTTCGGTGGCTATAATGATAGACAGCTTGATAAGCGCCTAGCAAGAAAAAGAACAGATCGCTAGTTTTTCATGGATATCTAGAAAGACCACTTATCATTAGATACCTAATTCATCGTATGTCGTAGCTCGTTCTCATTAGGTAGATGTTCAGAATATCTTGTTTCTTTTGGTAAGTTTTATGGTGTTTGTAAGACCAGATAACAATTTTTCTAAAACTAGAGACACGACACCGATTGCGATTGTTTTGTCCATCGACCTGTTGCGTGGAATCCCCTTTATCTTCTTCGTTCTTGGGGCCTCCACGTCATGTCTATCCGTGCACCATCCACGTGACGTAGATTCCCGAGTAAACTGACCGAGATCATCTGAGATGAGCGTGACAGGCTCGGCGGTGGGTTGTGTCTGCTGCGGCGCGCGCGCGGGCGGCGTGTGCGCGGACCAGTTCCCGTCCGCGTGCAGCTGGATCTCGTTGCAGTCGCTCGACAGCCGACTCGACGTCAGCACCTCTTGGAAGTACCTAAACATCAACAGCAATAATAAGACTAAGGCGTAAAACTCATAACCAAGCTTGCTCAATTGAGTTTTCCATGACAACGACTTGCTCATCAAATTCATTCTAAGGGCTGCACTAAGCACTGATTTTCACTGATTCATCGTCTAATTACATATATATATCTGCTACCTTGCGAAGATTGTTACTTCTCCCAGCATAAGACCATGTGACAATTTATTTACTTATTGAAATATCCAGCTAGGTAGGCATGAGTTGTTTAACAGCAGTGATATAATTACAGTTTGATTTCAAACTTACTGAATTTTTATTGGTCTAACTTTACAACAAGAAAAAAGCTAGAAAATTGTACAAAATCCCATCTCTCTTACCCATCAACCACCAGGGAATCATAAGGCGCAGGGCGGTCGCACACGGGACACAGCCAGGTGGGCTTCCTCTCGTTCATCTGCAGGAACAGCGACGCGTCGAAGCACTGCAGGTGAGGGCAGTTGGCTGGCCGGCACGGACACGACATGCGCATCTTGCCTAGTGGACACATCAGAGACACGCGGAGTGATGTCGTCGCGATCTCGCTGTCGTAGTCCTCTGATAGTTTTTCTTTTACTATTCGGAAATTGTAGGAACATTTAAAATTATGGTTTTAAGTTACTCATTACAACTTGAGATTACAACTAAGCGTCGTGTAATCGATGCACATAAAACAAATAACTTTGCTTGTTATCTTAGCCTCTCAACTTTTACACTGTATTTGTCTCAAGCACACAAACAAAAATGGAGTCGTGCATATTAGTTGTTAATATCGAAACCTTAATACGGATTTGATAAGGGCATTTCACTAATGTTATAAGTACGCGTCTATACAAGGACAAGTAACTCACTAAGTGACCGTGTATAGTCAGGATTCTTGGTGCCCTTATTCTTCAGCCGCTGCAGCAGCTCGGCAGACGTGAGCTTGCGCACCATGAACACACTGAGCACGTAGGCGCGCGCGAAGTCCGCCGCCCACGTCACCTGGATCGTGTTCGCGACCGTCGGCGATAGCTTCACTAGCGATGATATGTTCACCGGTCGCGGTGGTCGCTTTGGTTCTGGTGTTGGCTTGTTTGTTGGTATTGGGTTCTAGAAATAGATAGTATGATCAGTGTATAATGTTCCCACTGTAGGGATACAGGCTGTGTGAGGGAATTGACAGTTATCCAGAAAGTCTTTCATCATCATCCTATTAATGTTTCCACATCTGGGACACAGCCCTCCTCTCTATGAGAGGGGTGGGCTATAATCCACCACACGGGCCCAGTGTGGTAATGTCACATGTCTTCAAAATTTTTGGTTCTAGGACATGCCAGTTTGCTCACGATGTTTCCCTACACCGTTTTTGAGAGCAGTGGTGACGAAATAAGTTACACAAGTAATGCGCCTCTCTGGGTTCAAACCCACGACTTACTGTTTGAATATAATCAGTGTTTAATGTTCCTACAGTAGGGTAAGCTGTGAGAGGGAATTGACCATAATCCACTGTCTTTATTTTCCCGGTAGTTTCTTTGAAATATTATTGAATAAGTCCAATCTGACCTCTATTAACCTGTTAAAGTATACATATGTATCCTGTTAAGTATAACTTTATTGTCTGCACTACAAAGTCAGTTTATTGATATATTCTAAAAATAAACAAAAAATGAAGACACAATCATAATAATGAAAGGTCATAGCAGGTAAGATTTGAACTTGACCTGTTATTGGTTTATGATTTAGTAAAAATACCAAAGAAAAAATGGATGATTGTGGGTGGAATAATTTGACAGAAAAAGAAATAAGGATACCGTGACTATTGACTGGAGAGAATGAAATAAAATGAAGTGTTACGCCGATCCAAGTTACATAGCACAAGAACAGGAAGGTGATGATGATTTACTAAACATACTCACTGGCAGTGGACACATTTTGTTGTTAACTTTGACATTAACACTAGGCGGGAAGTGGTCCTCTTGTTCACATGAAGTTTCTAGGAGACAAAACCGGAGTTGTGCCTGAGAACAAAGGGTTTTGCATTTTTATTAAATACTAGCTTCTGCTCGCGACTTCGTACGCGGATCCTGTTGTTATGTATATTTTTTTTTTAATAAAAAGTATCCTATGATACTACTAATACCACCAAGAATATGTGTATAAAGTTTCATGACGATTGCTTGAGTAGTTTTTGCGTGAAAGGGTAGCAAATAAACTTACATTCACATTTATATAATAGTAGGGATAGGGATATATAGGATTGCTAAATAACAACAGCTGTACAGTTTGATCTTCAAGGGTCAGATCTGTGGATGGATGACCATTCATCACATTGCGAGTCATCTGTAAATCTTGACAGTTGTCTCAAGTTGTCAGTGACCCGAAAGTTGTTTTTTTTTTTGGTTTGCCTAAACGCCTCTTTTTCGATTGTAGTGACTTGGAGATCTGCAGGATATTGTTTGTTACATACCAGGGGGCATTTGTAAGACTTTGGACTGGACCCTTTGGAGAATTCCCAAGTTTGATTTTGAGGCAGTCCCCCGAAGTTGTCCGTAGGTCCATACTGGCTGAAGTATACATTTGTAGATAAGCAGCTAGTTTTCTAGATTCAGTTTTGATTGGTATCTTAGTAGTGGATATAGCTGTCTTAATAGTAGGCCAAGCTGTTTTCTTTAGGTAAAGATGTGTTTCCTCCAGGTAAATCTTTTGTCAATATGCATACCCAGATATTTTGTATCATCAGTTTGTGGTATTTGAGTGCCATTCAATGTTACAGGTGGACAAACTCCCCGACGAAGCGTAAATGTTACGTGTGCAGATTTTGATTCGTTTATTACGTTTTTAATACGCCACAATTTTGTCCATTGTTCAACAAGTTTTAGGTTTTCTTGTAGGAGTTCAGACGCTTTTGATGGGTCCTCGTGACATGTCATTAATGCAGTGTCATCTGCATAGGTCGCCATTGTTGTGGTCGTCCTGCTCGATACTCATAGGTCTGCCATAAATAACAGGTACAAGATAGGACCAAGCACACTTCCTTGTGGTACCCCTGACAATATAGGGTTCAAGTCACTTACTTCACTTCCCTGCTTTACTAGGAAATGCCTGTCTGCCAAGTATGATTTTATTAGGGTGTAATAACTGGTTGGTAATTGAGTCTTTACCTTATACAGGAGGCCCTCATGCCATACTCTGTCAAATGCCTGAGTTACGTCCAGGAATACAGCTGAGCAGTACTGCTTACCTTCAAGAGTGTTGTGTATTTTTTCAAAAAGTCTGTGTTCTTGCTCCACTGTGGAGTGCTTTGCGCGGAACCCAAATTGATGTTCTGGTATTATCTTTCTTTCCTCAAGAATGAGTAGCAGCCTTTGTAAAAAGTTTCTCAGTTTTGAAAGTATTGGTAGGAAACTTATAGGTCTATATGAGGTTACTTCTTCTTGTGGTTTCCCAGGTTTAGAGATCATTATAATTGAGGCCACCTTCCACTGTGGTGGGAAGTAACTTCTTCTCATAGTATTATACAGCTGGGTTAAAAAGGATATAGCATTGTCCGGTAGTTCCTTAATGCATTTACCTGTTATGAGATCGTAACCTGGCGCCTTTTTTGGGCTTAGTTTCTTGTGAATCATGTACCTTACTTCACTAACATTGAATGGCTTAATAGGTGGATCGAGCTGATGTGTTGTGTAAGAGACATGTATGAATTTTTCTTCTTGATTTTCAACCTCAGGACTGTTAGGTGTAAAAACTTTGCAAATGTTTTTGCCTTCTCCGAGTCACTTCTTGACCATTCTCCATGATTGTTTATTATTGGCGGATTGGCACAAACATACTGTTTCAATTTGAATGTACATTTCCATAGAGAATAGTTAGTAGCTGTTGTCGGTGATGGATTGATTAGATACTTATGGGTTTCGTTGTCTTTGTTTTTGTGTAGTACTCCTTTCAGGTGTTTGGTGAAGTTGTTTAGTTTGTTTTTAGACTGTGGACATCGGTGTGTTTGCCACTGCTTTCTAAGATTTCTTTTGTGTTGTATAAGATCTTTAATTTTTTGAGGGACAACCTTACATTGACGCGACCGTGGCCCGAAAGATCAAGTTATTGTTACAAATTGGGTTGTTGAGGTCAGATAGGCAGTCGCTCCATGTGAAATACTAGTACTTAGCTGCAGCACGACAACATACTTGTGAAAAAAGCAAGGCAGATGATAATTACACACCTGTATGACATAATCAAGTTTATTGCTGGTCCCGACGAGATCTTTGCCCGATGCGATCTCGGTGGCTTGCTGTGGTGTGAGGTGGAACACGTAGGTCCCCTCCTGCATTCGGCCCGCCTGCATCGGCATCATTGTAGATGGCTTCATTAGTTCCGCTAGCACGTCGTAGAACGGCAGTCTGAGGGAAAGAACCACTTTAAAGCAGAGCTATACGCCATGGGCGGTTGAACGTGGATGAGAGCCTGGCAGTCTTAGAGAAGTCAATGCACAGCGGGTAACTTTCGACGATATGATACATCATTGTCTCTCGACGTTGCCGCGATCAGTTCAGTTGAATACTCTGGCTAGAAATTCTCCTTAAGGTTAAGTTTGAGCCTATTTATACAATAGGAAAAGTATCAAAATAATCTATTGTATGCAGAGTATATTATTTTTTCTCTTCTATATAGGTACACAGAACATTCTGTGTCTCATGTCTGTTACCTTTTCACGCCATAATAAATGGATAAAAAAAATGGAAAAAATGATGGATTGATGGTGATGGAATGTTTAAATGGATGTATTGTACATAATGAACTTTGGTACATAGACTATGACCTAGGTTAAAATTAAGACATTGGCTAGTTTATTATTCTGTATTTGATGGTTGATGTTGATTTTAAGGGTTCCTTACCCAGGGTAAAAGCGAAACCCCATTACTAAGACTCCACTGTCATCAGGATACATCTCATGAATTGTGATAGCTAGACAGTTGAAATTTTCACAGATGATGTATTCTGTTACCACAATAACAAAAACGGAATTAAATAAATATTTAAGGGGCTCCCATACAACAAACGTGATTTTTTGCTGTTTTGTCTAATGCCTGTATAATGGTAAGTACGGAACCTTTCGTGGGCGAGTCCGACTCCCACTTGGCGGTTTTTGTATTGTTTTGTTATATCCCACTAATGCGTTCCTGTTGGATAAAATCAAACGCGGGCTAGAAGACAATCAATACGAAAGTACTCACTTCCTAAACTTAACGTCGGGGTGTACCGGGAAGGGAGCTAGGGGCGCCGTTGGCGAGGGCGAAGGCATGGGCGCGAGGGCACCGCCGCCGCCGCCGTAGCCATGGTACATGCTGCTCGGGTAGATCGGGTTCTGCCGTGCCTGAAAGTACCTCAACTGTTCATAGTGGTCTTTACTGCTGGTTTCAGTTAACATTAACCAGGACCCGTTTTCTACCAAAGCGGTCGGAGCAGAGTTGGTTCAAATCCATGTCGCGTCTCTTCTGTGACTGGTCGAATCTTAAGCCGGGTCCAGACGTGTGTAACATGTACGTTACCCTAGCTGGAAAGTGTGTCCTAGAGTTATTTGAGTAGAATGTATAATTAGAGCCTTAGCTGCTGTAAATGCGACCACATAAAGAATTTGTGCCCCTTGTATTGGAGAAAAACTGAAAAAGCGATTCCTGCTAGGGTAACGTTTTTCCAGCAGGAAAATTCTAAACGAATGATCGGAGAGAAAAA
The DNA here is from genome assembly GCA_916618015.1 of Xestia c-nigrum. NCBI lineage: Eukaryota > Metazoa > Arthropoda > Insecta > Lepidoptera > Noctuidae > Xestia > Xestia c-nigrum. Next base: position 6,975,010 of record OU745259.1, on the reverse strand, counting down.
CATTGTGGATGGCCAGAGAGCTTATATAATTGCGAAAATGTGCCCCCAAAAATAAAATTAGTACCCCTTCAGATTTTCGAGATATTGCATTTCTTGCTGGAGAAACGTTTCGCAGAATCGTAGTTCTTTAAAACCATTGCATGTGCCCCTGTAGAATAAATAATCATACACGTGTAGCTCTTAATTTGTGCACATTAGTGCCCCTATTAGATTTAAGAATATATTTATAATTTTCAAGTTATTGCTATATTTATATTTTATATATTTTATTAAAACCTGAAAAAACGTCAAAATATTTTTGTATGCTCAACCTTTATGACGTTTAGATATAAAATTACCGTTACAGGCATATTTTGTCCGCGTGACTCTTGAGTGTTGTAGCCACTGACGGCGGGGTGCTGGTAAAGCGCGCGCGAGCCGGGCAACGCGGGCGCCAGGGGGTCCTTGCCCTGCGAGCCGCCGCCCGGGCCCACGCCGCCTGACGACAGCGACTGATTGTTCCTACAAAACCATCAACACTTACACTTCTCGTCCTTCTCACCCACACGCTCATCAAACAATTACATGTGGACATTTATTCAGGGATCCAACGTCATGCAACAATAGACTGCACAGTGATCACTAACATAAAGTTTAATTGCTAACAGTTTTCCGTTCATAGTAAGAACCATCACCCAAAGCCCCGAGACTCATGCTTCAACTGCCTCCGGTCCTCCACAAGTAGTGACTGCAGTAGCAAATAGAAACGACAATGGTGACTGTTGGACAGAAGTGGGTTATCATGCTAGCAGCTATGCTTGAGGCAAACGCGACAAGAACTGAACTTGCCTAATTTGATTGTAGGGCCTTTGTGAGCGGTGACCGTTCTCTGTGGTTTTGAGCCGCGATCTAAGTTCGGAAGAAGTTCCATTTTCGGCGGGCGCACTGGGGGCCGCGCTTCCTACCCTCGCTGAAGATCGTGTTTTAACCATTGTTGACGAACGACCATCTCATGTCAACTGAAATTCACGAGTCCAAAAATGGACAAACTAACATCAATTATGTGTATAAAATTGAAGAGATTTCTGGAAAATTTCTTCATGTCGTGAATGAAATGGCACCACGCGGACTTTACCTTATTTCTCTTACAGAACAGACTGGAAGCTGACAGGGAAAGGGACAAGAGCTACTAAACATCTGCAATTGAATAATTATCCATTTTAGTCATCAATGGTTAAAACATATCTTACAGCTTTAATTTAAAAACTAGTTATACCATAAAAGTACTTAAACTAAGAAATTGTTTTCAAACAATAAATAGTTGGAGATCCTTTAGTTTTAAATAATTTCAGAAATTATTCCACTGCAGCTGTGAACGAGCATCGCTAAGGAGAGAAAAGTAAAAGTACATCAACAATTTGTCAACATGAGAAATACACAGATGTAGAGAAGACATGACTGATTTGGTAAGAGAAATAAGGGGTGTCCCGTTTATGAAATTTTCCAGAATATTGGCAACAAATATTATTTAATAATATAGAAAACAGGACGACTCCATCATACTTATTTAAGAAATAATGCATTATTTTAGCTGCCTCAATGCAAATAAAAATTAATTAGAACTTTAAAGACTTACAAATAAAATATCTACATCTTCATAGTGTTATTTTGATTGGTTTATACTAGAATTTAAAATATAACTATGTACTTACAAATAAAATGAAAGTATGGCAATAACATAGCTTTATTTGAAGGACATTTTAACTTTTTTGGATGATATAAATGCCTCTATGTTTAACAACAAAACAAAACACACAAACTAATGGCCTGGATTTATTTAACAAGTTGCAAAAACAAAGCCATACATAAACAGAAGAAGAACTTACAGAAATCGAGCCCCGGTAGGGATCCGGGAGTACCTACCTTTAAAAAATCGATAATTGCCTACGCATTACCTTCATTATTGGGGATAACAGTTGCTTTATTTCGTCTTAATTGTAAGGGTTCTGACAATCCTTCACAATAGATAATAAGAACACTTGAATTGGTAAGTTCAAGTACATATTTACGGCAAAAACCACGTTAAAAACGTAGGTTGGAAATTCTGTTTATTATTGAAAAAATCCGGTTACTTTAAGAACAGTAAGTTAAAGCCTAAATTATTAATTAGAGTTGGTTTATATAAGTTTCAAGTTATTTGGCTACATTGATAAATAACGACATTATTATGTTTCAAAAGAAAAACGTACACAAAATCTCAAACAATATGGTTGTCACCACTACAAATCAAAGTTTACTCACCATGATATCGCGTTACCGTAATCGTAATATCTACTCATGTTAATTCTAATTTATAAAAGTTACACTGACATTTAATTACAATTTAAATAATTTACGTGTTTTTCACAAAACGCCATAACTTGACGCATACAACTACACGGCCGCCACGTTGACCATAGACTATAGGTATAGACTAAATTTACCTTAATCTGACATGTGTTTAAGCCTTAGTATAATTTTCACGTTTAACTATTGAAATTCATGAGAAATTAAATCTAGTTTAGTTAGTTATCATGATAGTCATATTCACTACAAATGAAAGTCTTGATAAATTTACAAAAATATCAAAATTATGTTCATATAGAACAGATGGGCTAGGAAATATTAACATGAATAATTGTAAAGCTGAGTACACACCAGTATAACCATAACACGTGAGACGTAATTTCCGTTTCCTAGTTTTGTCTGCTGTGCAAAATTCTATTAACGGTGAGCTCTTATACCATAATGCTGCCGTAAACTGTTTGTTTAAACCAGAGGTAAATATAAATTTATGTCTAGCATGCAAAGGCTTAATTGGAGATTTCAACTGTATTCATCCTGGTAGAGATCCTTTTTTTCATCACAACTATTTTTTTCATGGCGCCACTTATAAAATTATTACAACCATAACAATACAATCATGACAGTAAGAATTAAAAAAAAAACATACAAACTGTCATACTATAGTACTCAGCTGGTATATTATCATGTATTTAATAAACGGGTATGCATTAACTGCTCACAACGTAGGTACCTACCTAGAACTTAGACTTACCAAATGACTGCAACTTTTTAATATAGGGTGTAAAACACCTCTTCACGAAGCCGAAAGGCACTTGTTCTCCCTATCATTGCGATATTTTTTTTGTTCTACACCATACCTGGGAACCTTCTATCTAGTCACGGAGATATGTGGGGGTCAAAGTTACAACTATAGGACAAAACTTTTAATTAAATACATTTTTTTTTTGTAAGATTATAATTTTTAACACCTCCACGACCTAATAACTATTAAATCCATCCATCAGATTCAGCACAATGTTAAAGTGCGTTACATTGAGTTCTACCACTTATCATGATTTATAACCTCAAAAAAAGAAAGTTGTTTCCCAGCAATATTTTTTTGCGTAAAGTTACTTAGTTTGATGTACAGAATGCTTGGTTAACGGGTTTGTGATAAGGTGGTTTACACCCTGTATAATTTAAGACGGGGAATATTTTTTAAAAATTTATTTGAGATTAGAAGCCACACTAACTACATGACATCACGTCTTCCTAAGGCTGGGGAGTACCCTAAGTATATTACACCCATATTTTACCAGAAATTATGTTTAAGTGCTTATAAATCTTCGATTTGTAGTACATTATTATGAAGACAGTGAAAACTTGAGACAATGTATGAAAAAAAACAAGAAACCACTCCTGTTCCAAATAAGGTGTATCCTGTGTATCCGAACGGGAACTGTTCAGATACTTTGATGTAATAAATGAATGTGTTAACAGTGTTGTTGCCATAAATATTATGAGTGCATTCAATGTTAATTTATGAATACTTAATTAGTAATCGCATTATTGGGAACAAATTTGACTACAAATTGTCAATATTTTACAATAATTTCATGGTATTAAATTCAGGAATTAGCAACTTTCTTAGTTTCGGAACGCACGTTAAGTGGAAGCTGCTTGGAAACGGAAACAAATTTGTTGGTTTCCGTATCCTAATGGTTTTAGATGTACCACACCTTTATCGATTTGAAACTTTTATCGATACTCTATTCAAATGCGAGGGAACCTCATGAGTCATGGGCTCCTGTTTGTACTTGAATACTCATTGTTTTGTCTCGGCAGGCTCGGCAGCAGATACTTTACCGTTGTTACAACCGTTGTTTTTTTTATTTTTTACTTACCTATGTTTTTTTTTTTGTAGTAAGTAAAAAGCAAGTTGTTGTGACACTATTATATAAACTTTAATAGACGATACATTCAAATACAAAATGTTTTAAACCAGTCGCCAATAAAGCTATTTCCAAATAAAGAGCATCCGCAAACTACTAACCATCATTTTGTTTTTTTTTGCTTCTATCTGATTAACTGACCCGCGCAGTTTTGTCTGCGTCACATTTAATAAGCAAGCGAGTGTTTTTTTTAGGTGGAGACGAGCGGGGTGGAAAGTAGAAAGTCAAACAAAACACAATCCTTCTAATCCTTGCTCCATTTCAATGAGAACAATTACAGCAGATTTAACCCAGATACCTCTACTTCGGTGAAAACATCCACAGTCCTCTACATGTTCAAATCTTGGTTTTTCTCTTCTCTGCGTGAAGGAACGTAGAAGTGAAATCTCATTTTAAGAGCAGATGGATGATGCGATTGTTGACTTCTTAAGGTGAACGCAGACCTGGCCGCACCGCACGCGTCGCATTCGCCGCATTCGAATTCTTCGTATGAAGGTCTATGCAATCTCGCACACCCACCCGCGCCTCAGTCGCCGTAGTACCTGAAGCCACCGAAATTCCCAAGCCGCAGCTGATGACGTTATCAACGCCGCCGCATAGAGAGAGAGAGAGTATTAATGTCTCGATTCTTCTGTGGTGCGAGGCGTGCGCAAACAGGAACGATTGTGTTAACTGCGTACGGGTGTGCGAGGTCATTAACAAAAGCGATGACTGCGGCGACTGTGGCGCGTGCGGTGCGGCCAGGTATGGGTTCACCTTTATGGACCTATTATATTTTGGAAATAACTTTTTGATTTATATATCACTATAAACCGGTATTTGGAATTTATGTTCAAAATTTGTCAGTTTCTTCCGATTTTTCATTAATGTGTAGGTAGGTAAATAAACATATCGAGGAGTTGCCCACACAATGAAATATTATAATTACATAAAATCTTACAAAACCTGTCATAAAAAAAAATCAAATTCTGACACAATTAGGTTCCATTAGCCGCAGGTAAATGTATTATGTGTGCACCACATGGACCATATCGGAGAAGGCTGCATGCCGCGTGCGACGAGCCGGGAGCGGTGGACGTCGAGACGCGCGTGCACCGGCCGCGTGGCTCCCTCGGGCCGGTCCGTCCACAGGCGCTCCGCTAACGCTGCTGCCCGCGGCCACGCGCGTGCTATCAACCCGCCTTCACTTAGTAATGGCGACCAAATCGTTGCCTCTCCGCCTTCTACGACTCCATTGGCATGTTTGACCCAGGGACGATGCTCGTACACACGTTGCCATGAATTGTAGGACGCACCACCGGTTCCTTCATGCCACGCTCCAAATCCCGAATTCAAGTCCCACGCATCCTCATGAGACATAATTGTTCGGATACCGCTGATATACGCTTTAGCCCATGCAACGTTACGAACCTGAATAGCTATATGATTGATATATTCTCTTAAATCAGCTTTAAACCGTTCACGCAGGTGAGACATCCAAAAAATTATAATTTTGGGGAATTCGCCTGGCCGTTTTTCAAGACGTGATAATAAAGTGCGCGTAAAATGCAGCCAGAGGCCACTCGTCTCATTTTTAGTCTCATTAAATTTTTCTTCCCAACATTCCGCAGAAATTTCACTGCCTCCGAGATGAACAATGTCATCGACCCCGGTTAGACGCTGGATTTCAATAAAAAGCCGTTCAAACAAGTCGTACACATGTGTATTAACTGGGTTTAACTGTCCACATGGAGGCTCACTGCAATATTTAGTCCAAAGGTCGACGTTATAGCAGAATGCTAGTTCACCGAGGCCAGCGGCGGGCCCCCAGCTCCAGGCGTGGCCAACGTGCGCAGGCGCGTCTATCTCCAACAACACTCTGATACCCCGCAGCCTTGCGCGCCGCACTATTGTGCGCACGTCGTCAGGAGTGTACACGTCCCCGGCGGTGTGCGCCCCATAGTTAGCTAATTCCGGAACACTATCCGTATGCAGCGGAAATGCTTGAGAGTCGCTAATGTGCCAATGAAATGTATTTAATTTAGAAGCTGCCATAGCGTCGATATTCATTGTCAGCTCTGCAACAGGAAAATAATTGTGCGCTGTATCTACCAGTAACCCCCTGTAACGAAACCTCGGCGCGTCATATATCCGTGCTGCTTCCAATATCAAAAGCGTTCCCATATAGGGGTCAAGCCATACTAGTTGCAAAAGCGTTTCCATAGCATGCCTAGCACCACAGAATGAGTGTGCAGCAATATCTGCCGATAGTGAATCGACGGTTCCCTCTACTGGTCGTAAGGACAGACTGTAACTTTCATCAGTATCTACACGCATGCGTGGATCTCCGCTGCCGTTGACAACTATGCGTACAGAGACACTTCGCCACTCTTCGAAACCCCGCGCTCCATGTTCAAGTACACGCAAGTCGCTGAGAAGCAATAAAAATGCATCATGAAGAAGTTCATGAACTATCGTGGATGGAGCCTCTATCATATGCAAGTGAACCATATCGGCGCGCACAGGCACTGCGGTGGTAGACAGACTAACAGTCCCCGTTGGTTGTGGCCAAATCTGCATTGACGAACACAGCATATTGCATGTTTCCAGGGACTGCAACTTTGATATGCCCGTTATTCTCATTGGCAAACATTTCTCATTTATACATTCCCAATTCCACAGTGGTAAAGAGTTACTGAAACAAATAAATTACTAACCTATATAATGTTCATATAAGAAATAGTATATAAATAGTAAGACCCAAAATTGATTGTAACAATATGTAAACGAAGCTTACTTAGTAAAGTTTGTCTGGCAAACGATTGTTTCAAAAGATAATAGACACAATAACAGTAGAACATTCTCAGGTAAAAGGCGATTAAGGAGCCACATTACTTCTTAATTTTTTCTTCCAAATAATCCATGAAAAATTTACAGCTACACTTCTAAAAACATTTCTAATAACTAACAATTCCCACCAATAGCTTTTGGCTTGTTTTGACTCGACTACTACCAAACTGTCAGTTAGACTACATTTTATTCATGCGTTTGTGACTGAAAGATTTATGAATATGGATGAGATTACCAGTAAAAAGTTTTTAACCAAGGATATATCAGTCCATGCCAGTCAATAGAGTTTTTAAAACTACCTGGAACTTATGTTGTCGTTCAAAATTGAGCTTTGTGCTTAGTTTCTCCAAAAACCGATGATCAATAATAGTCGAATTATTGATTAAATACCTACCTACTCTAGGTCAGAGGCTTGTTAAAATCTTTTTGGACATGTATTCGTCACGAAAGAAACACATTTTTTATTAATTTAAAGCAGGAAGTAGCTAAAGGGTGGGACGTTTACCAATGTTTCCTTATGAAACAGATCTGATGATCCAAATTAATTAGTTATTTTCGTTTTTCAAAGAATCTTTCAATTAAATTGGTCCTACTTCAGGCTTTCATGAGGTCGCCAATTCTAAAAGCGACATCTATCGGTTCAGAAAGGATAGCGGTATGGGCGTCAAGCACTGTTGCTCGGCTAATTTAAAAAGACCCTTCTATATGAGAATTCCGATTCAAACAATGACCTCTTCATTTTGGTAGGTTTATTGTGATTCTGTTGTTTTCACTGTAGTCCCCGCATTCTTTCGAGTGTTGTTGAGTAAATCCTAGTTGATTACACATTTACACAGATAATTTCATATTTGGGTGAACTCTACTTAAATGTAGATAAGTGCGATTTTCTAAAGCTACCTATTAGAACTCTCTACGTCGGCCATCTTCTATTTCTTTTGGAGTGATCTGTGATTGTTTACAATAACATGGAGCGTATATTTATCGAATGTGTGAAAAACCAACCGTGTTTATGGAAAACCGACATGGAAGATTATAAGATTAGTGAACGGAAAGACGAAGCTTGGAAAAAAGTAATAAAAGAGAGCGCAATATCCGAGCACGGAATTAAAACTGGTAAGTTATTATCAAATAAATAGAACCGAAGGTGAAACAAGATTGAATGAATGAACAATGAAGTGAATGAAGTACTTTTTTTTCCAATATGCGTCGTCGTCGCAAATAGTTGTCAAATATTTAAGGCTCCAAGGTTGCCCGCGAAATTCAAATTTTCTTACGTGTTTTGCAATTTGCAGGGCAGTGCTAAGTTATATATATGTTGATGAAAATATCGGTCGCGGCTGTAAGACGTTATGTAGTTACGGAGTGATTTTGATGACTCGACTCGACTCAGAACTTTAAGGGTTTTATTGATATATATACAACCCTCAAAGTTCATAAGAGTCGATGGATGACTTTGACCGTTAAAAATTCGTTCATCGACTCTTAAGAACTTGAAGGGTTGTATTGATGATTATAATTCTGTAATTCTACATACGTCTTACATTCGGTGTTACGATATTAATTATTGCATTTCATAACAAATATTTTAGTTGTAAAATAAGCCATTTTTCTTATTTCCATACAGTAATTTTGCGAAATACAAACAACAATACGTACAACAATAATAGTAAATTAAAAACAGGTAAATTTGTGACAGATATTTGCGAGGTTGCAAACGTTCTGAATGCGCCCTCTTAAGGTGATTGCGTCAGGGAGGCCCGCGATTTCTTTTTTATTATTGGGTGTTTTGCAATTTCCGGGACAGTGCTGAGTTGTATGTTGGTGGAAGTACCGTTCGCGGCTGCGGGGCGTATGTCATGTGGTTGCAGAAATTGTAGTCATCAGAATCATCGGTCTTGCACCGATGATTCTGATGACTTTCATGAAAGTCGAGGAAAGAATTTTCCAAAAAAAAAATTGTTAACGTCGTCCCTCAACTTTTATGGACTTTGAGAGTTGTGTTGATGATTTTGATGATTGATTATTGTCAATGCCACGGAGTCTGGATTTGTGCCCGATTGATGGGAATAGGCTCGCCCCCTATGTTATGGTACCTAAACATAACTGGCGAAATGTGGGTGTACTATTAGGTACACCTCTGCCTAATCCTTCCGGGATTACAGGCGTGATGTTATGTTAAATAAAGTACACCAGTGTAGGTATCGCAATGGTGGCCCAGTAGTATAACATCCGCACTTGCATGCACTTTACTTGATGTAAATAATTTCATCAACACTAAGTACTCTCAAAACACTGAAGGAAAACATCGTGAGGAAGCTGGAAACGTAATGAGGGATTTCCTTTTTCAACTCTTCCCTAGTCGCGTTGGGACTACGTTACTGCAAGGAACAGAACGTCACATCTTGGACCTAATGATTATTTCGGAAGCTTATGTAAACGAAAGTGTCAGTCAACGAGCGTATAATGTGACGTGTTTTTTTTTCAAGCGCACCAAAACACCACCAAGTAACGTAGTCGGATCAACGCCGTCTATCGAGTTCATTTAAACTATTTTTTTTTAATTCTCAAAAAGAAACCCTCTCATTGGGCGACATGTGCCTCCATTACACTGCTCTCAGGCCACGTAGTGGATTTCGGCCCAGATCCCCTCGAAAAGAGAAGGCCTGTTGTTCCAACTGTGGAGAGGTGGAGACATAATGATAATGTTTAGGTCATTTTCAAAGATATGGTTTATATTTGTTGAGCATCTCCCTCCCGTCGCTCGGTAACTCTTTGAATCCCAACCCATGTGCTATTACGATAATACATATAATCGGCTCACTGTGAAGCAAGGTTTTATATCTCGAATGTGTCATGTTTTCTTTGTCCCATGGCCATACATGGAACTAGAATGTCGTCATATGGTTTTTTCAATACACTTTCCACAGACAATTTAAAAATTACTAAACCTACAGCGTCCTCCAGGCAATGATATTAAAGAGCCAAAACAACCATTCCACGCACTCTACGAAAGTTTTCACTGAGATGACTGAGACTGTCTTTTTGCTGATCTCGGAGTCTACTTGTGCAATAGAACGTAGACGCTTACCAGCAAAAAATAGAAGACATCCTGGAAAGAAGTCATAATTTTAAGTTATAGGTAAATACCGGAAATTGCACAGAACAGGGAGGGAGAATACGGAGGCCTTTACTCAACCGTGCGACACAATGTAGGCCATAAAATAGCTCAATACGTATATCGTTTGAATGAATTGTAACTACTCGCAGACTTCCAGTAATAATACTGCAGAGAAAGTTAGACTTAGAATTAAATACAACAACTGCTTGCCTTGATTTAAACTTCGACAAAGACATTATTAAACCCTAATGGTAATCACTGTACCTACTTGACAAAGATACTTTAATTTACCTAACTTTAACAAATATTTATATTTTAGTGAAAGAAGCCAAATACTACTGGAAGAAACTAAGAGACATACATCGCCAGTCGGTATCTAGACAACGAAAAAATGGAACAAAGAAATGGAAACACCAAGACCACATGGAGTTCATACTGCCTTACTTAAAACGTAATGAAAGTTTAAATTCTACTGCAGACTCGGATTTATTAAAAGATGATATTGAAATCGAATTACAAGATGATGCGAGTGGCAGTACGACACCAAAGCCTCATAAGACGGAAAATATATTTGTTCATGAATATAACAGAGAAGACAGCGATAGTGGCAGGAATCAGGCGTATGAAGAGAGACAAGTAGTAGATGTTACTGGGACAACAAGACCAGCCCTGGAGAGTTTCTTCGCTAGCATGTGTGATATGACCAGCAGTTTACCAGAATATATGCAAATAAGAGTCGAAAGGAAAATATTTGACGTAGTCATGGAAGCAAGAGAAGAACATTTACAAAACCAGACCTATTTTGGTTCATAAAACTAGTAATGGGTATGTAATATCTCTGTTTGTAATGTAACCGTTCGCGGGAACAAAACGATATAATATTTCGAAATTAGTACAAGGTAAGATGCGCTATATATGTCGACGATCACAAATTATTAATTTGATTGTGTGGGTAAGCCAGTGAACGTGAACTTGCACGCGATAAACTGCGAATCTTAGATTGTGATTTACAAATTACGTGAATGGTAAGTTGGTAACACAAAAATTATCAAAAAGCTAGAAAGACTCTAAGGTCGTCTTTGCCCTAGCCTAGTTACCTAACTGCGATCAACTTGGATGTAGCGATCTTAACATTCTCTTGCCCTAATCCCAATTCATTTGGGGTCCGGGCAGTATGTCTTCTTCGTTTCTCTATTACTCGTTATCTTTAACACGGCCCATACATCGTTTCTTTGATCTTCCTCTACTCCCACCCATTCACACCCACCCATTTATACCCATCCGCATTCGTAGTCATAACTTTCCTCATTACATTTTCTTCATTCCTCCGCATCACATGCCCATATCACCAAATACCACACAAATTTTCACGACACCGCCGGCGGCGGCGGCGCCGCTTTCAGACTCTCATGTACTAATTTCTTATATTTATCGCATTCTCATCTCGGCCACATGCAAATGGTGCCTTTCATTCATCCCTTTTGCATGCATCAGCATTCATATATCATCATTGCAACTTCGCTCATAATGAAGATACTAAAGATTCATCCAATCCTCATGAAAAAAAAAACGTGTGCGTCTCGGAACGCTCGACAGAAGTGATACCTTAAACTTTAATCTAATTTGAACTATTTAATATTTAAATTGTCGGAACATTTAAAAAAAATTGCCTGTCCAGATTTTGGCCACGCGCCAAAAGATCCTTGTACAGTCAAAAGATCCATGTAACACTATGCCTAGTATACACAAAAAATCAAACACAGATATTTTCAAATTTAATTTTTCAAGTAAAATCAAAACCACTAAGGTGTTTTATATCAACTTCGAAGCAAATCACCGACAAAACTACTTTCTACCCCTTTTTAACCCCGTTAGGGAATGAATTTCAATAAAATACGAAACACGTCTTCCATCAATCCTGTTACAAAAGGTTTACGCCGAAGTAGATTGGACCCAGGAATCACGTTGTCTTATGCAAACTTTGCTCCTCTTTTCAGCCCCTTTGGGGTAGAATTTCGGAAAATCCTTTCTTATCGGATGCTTACGTCACACGAAGAACACACCCTCCAAGTTTTGAGGTCTCTACAATCAACAGTTTAGGCTGTGCGTTGATCCGTCAGTCAGGTCATTCAGGAACTACTTCGTTCCCGAACTCCTTCGTTACCGTTCCAAATCGAGTCACCCTCCCATTCACTTCAAAAATCTATAGTTTCTTGAGAAACACTCTTGTTCAGATATTGACAGTAAACGTAGTGATTATATACTCTGTGATTGACAGTAACGTTATAGAGTGCGTGACGTTTAAAAATAAATGATTACGTGATCAGTAATAATATTGAAAATCGCGTCAAAATAAATGTATTTTGTATCTAGAATAATTAGAAGAATTAGGGGCAGCTCAGGCGACCGACTTTTTGTGTGCGACAGACAAAAACTTTGTGACAAATTTTGCGTGATTGGTGTGTTTGATCGACCTTAGGGCGATTTGAAGATCCTTTCCGTCAGTAGATCCTAAATTCCTAAGGCCAGATTTTTTGTACAAAATACGGCTGTCAGTCGCCGCTGACATTAGCGTCGCACTATGGTGCTATATAGAACACAATGTATACTCGTACGCGACAGACCGCGCGCGACCGAACAGTAATCCCGTCAGCGCGACAAGAATTCAGGCCTTATAGTGGACAAAAAGTAGCCAAACACATAAATCACGCGAAAGTCACATAGTTTTTGTTTGTCGCAGACTTGTACACTCAAAAAGTCTGTTGTCTGCGCTGCCTCTTAAGGACATATTTGTTTTATTTTCTATTAGCTGTTACCTACCTTCATCCGCGTGAAATTCATCATAAAAAAATACTTACCTAATTGAATTGAATTATGTTAACAACTTCAAGGGCTTTCATTTTTTTTGCACGGAAAAACTTCCGTCATTTATCTGCGGTAAAAGAAGCCTAAGTTTCTCTCTGTTACACCCAACTATCTGCCAGTAAAAGGTGATTCACGTCGGTCCAGGCTTTTCAGAAATTAGTCGTAACAAACAAACAGTTTTTTTTTGTTTTATGTTCACACATATTACTTTCATAATAGTATGCATTCAGTAAGAAGCTGATATTTTGATATTACAAATAACAAACATATATTTCGATTTTATTTATTTGTATAGATTTCTCATAAGAAAATGTATAGCTATGAATAATAATATATGTAGTAAATAAGAACCTACACTAGAGTTTCATTAAAACATACGGCATATTATAATAAGAATGTTTTATTTCGTAAACAGATCACAATACTCATAAATATAATTTTAAACAAACAAAAAACATTTCAAAAAAATCCTTTGTTGTTCGGAGAAGCCTTCGATAAAATCCGTATATGAATAAGATATGCAGATTTATAAACACCAAAACTAAAACTGACTAGTCCCAAGAACAGGATAAGGAGGTCTACGACTAGACGCATATTGTCCTTGCCGTAGTTCAAAGGATATCTCAGGCTGATATCCATTAAAGCTGGGAAAACAAGTTGCAACATAGTGGTGCAAAGGTTTCCCACAAATGCTACGAGTGGTCCTTGGAATGGCACTATGTAGGCAATTATAACTGAAATATAGTAAATTATAAGTTAATTATAGCTTATCTTTGGCAGCTCTAGAGCTTATACCTCTACGAAAAAAAATATATATAAAAAAAAATATATACTTTAAAGATTCTTTAATCCGAAGTTCCAGTCCGGTGTTTCAGTAATCCTAATAGCCCTGTCCAATTAGACATGCAAGGTTACCATACATCGCATAGAGCTAAAAATTGGTACGAATGTTGGGAACACCATTAAAAAGAAAATGTCGAAAGTCCCCATCGATCCGACCTTTGCAAAAAAATATTCAAGGTCAAAGGACGTGTAAATGGTTTTTATTTTATATTTTTCAGCCAAACGGGAAGTTTTATCATAAAAATATGTTCAAGAAAATTATAGATCATGCAATAGGCTTGTGTCCTGAAAAAATCTAATAAGTCCGTCAGTTAGATTATAAAAAATATTTGACGCATAGTTTTTCTTTTCTTACGTAAACCGAAATTGACGACAATACGTCACGCCGTGGTCTAATATTTTTTTCACTTCTCATGCTCTAAAAGTACGCCGTTATAGCCCTACGAAGCGGGATTAAAGTGACCGTTTATTCCCTAGGGAGTAAAAAGTAATTTAAAAATGGAACGATCTTTTACTCGGAAACATGGACACAAAAGAGTAACTTGTCAAAGGTTTTATTTAAATTTCGAATTGGCATGCAAGCGGTTTATTGAAAAAAAAAACTCTTTAACGCGAGAAAAAATTATGGTTGTTTGTGTGCATCGTTGATTTTGAAAAGCAATGCCTCTGTTGCTAGCCGCTGCAGTAATGTAGGTACTAATTATCTGTGGAGTGTGGATCATCTTCATTGCGAAAATGTTGAGAGTTTGTGTAGTGTTTTCAATGGTTAATCTGTGACATTTGATAGAAGAAAAAACTGACCGCTCAGTTCAGAATTTTTGTCGAGTGTAAATTTGTTCAGTTTTAAATGACTATTTTTCTCGCACTCGAAGTGAAAAGTACAGTTTGCACCTCGAGACTAAACGCCAATACAGGGTGAATTTTAATTAATGCGACAAAATGAAATTGGAGCTTCAGTTACAGTAACATATTAATTATAAACTGTTTTTTCTACAATTTAAATCGTTAAAAAAAAATACGCGATTATCGTTTTCTAAAGGTCCATTGATGTTATTATCTTTATTTAAGTACGAATTATCGGTATTCCAGTAATATGCAAAATAAATAAGAAAAATTAAGGCAAAATTAGGTAAATGACCGCTGTATTGAGCACTGCTATGAGTCGGCAAGATTTTTGATACTTTTATTATTTTAACGGTTTTCGTAACACTGATCAATTATTTTTTAATTTTATATTTTATTCATTTTCTTGACAACACGTATTATTGTATATTTAAATTTGTCGCATCTATTCAATTTCACCCTGTATAATATACCCTCGCTTTCACTGCCTCCCTCGCAAGCTCGGGAGTCAAACCACCTCGGGTATATAATGGCTTCGTTTAGTCCCTCGTTATAAAATATACTATTTAGTGCGTTGTGAACTTATAACCTCACAAGCCCCCACTCCCGAGTTACATGTTTTCTTAATCAGTATTCATTGATTTACAATAGTACATTTTAAAACGAGGGACTAAACGAAGCCATTATATACCCGAGGTGGTTTGACTCCCGAGCTTGCGAGGGAGGCAATGAAAGCGAGGGTATATAAAATTGGCGTTTAGTCTCGAGGTGCAAACTGTACTTTTCACTTCGAGTGCGAGAAAATAGTCATTTAAAACCGAAAAAATTTACACTCGACTAAAATTCTGAACTGAGCAGTCAGATTTTCTTCTATGGTCAGTCACAGATTAAGAATTTAAAATACAACACAAACTCTCAACATTCTCGCAATGAAGATGATCCACACTCCACAGATAATTATAGTACCTACATTACTGCAGCGGCTATAGTAGCAACAGAGGCATTCCACGTACTTTTTCAAAATCAACGATGCACACAAACAACCATAAATTTTCCCGCGTTGAAGACTCATTTGTTTTTTTTTTCAATATACCGCTTTCTATTTGCAAGCCAATTCGAAATTTAAATAAAACCTTTGACAAGTTACTCTTTTGTGACCATGTTTCAGAGTAAACAATCGTTCCATTTTTAAATTACTTTTTACTCCCTAGGGAATAAACGGTCACTTTAATCCCGCTTCGTAGGGCTATAATGGCGTACTTTTAGAGCATGAGAAGTGAAAAAACATAAAATACGTGTCCATTATTTTTCAATACTCTAACTCAGAGGTTCTCAAACATTTTTTCCTGGTAGACCACTTTGAATTTGTTTTGGTGTCGGTGGACCCCCTGTAGCATTTTCTTTCAAGCCCGTGAACTAAAAAAGAAAAGCAAGACAATATTTTTTTCGCACTATCTGTTAGGATTGCATGAGGATCGTTGTTCCCAAGATATTTTTTTGGCAAAAATCCGAAAATAGTAATCTTCCGGCTTCGAAATGTGTTTTTTATGACTTAACACGACCTTTTTCACCGAAATACAACCTGTCTTCACCGGAACATTTGATCTTTATTACTCTTTCTAGTACCTAGCTTAATATCTGGCTACATTGATCAAGCTAAGCCAAGATTTTTGTTCTTTGGCATCGAACCCAGGTAAAATTTCGTGGACCTCCACTTACAGCTTGTGAACCCCCCCATTTTCTTCAAGCCAATGTAGACCCCCGATGGGTCTCCCGTAGACCCCTGGGGGTCCACCTGGACCACTTTGGGAATCACTGCTCTAACTGATGGACTTATTACATTAGCAATTTATTGATGGTGGAAACTAGCCTATTATCTACAATTTTTTTAAATTATTTTTCCTAATAATCACCATTTCTTACTGAACAGCTCTTCTTCTGTGTGAGCTAGCTGTTTAGAAAGATGAAAAAGTTGTGTTTCTGATAATAGCTGGACGCGGGTGGACCTCCCATTACATATTGAGTTTTCTTCGTGACTCGGAAAGCAGTTGGTCTCGGCTATCATTTATCCCAAAAAGTCTGACAACCGGTTGTGGAGGTCAGAAATCGAGCCGCGCTCCATGTATAATACTGGTATTATCCGGTAAGGAACTATTAAAATATTGTATATTGTATTGGAAATGATGAAAGCAGTGACAATTATTTACTTTTATTTACTTTTCTCCAATTGGGTACTCCCCAATTGGAGAAAAGTATTCGTCTGATTGATAAAATTATCTAATGGAACTTTAAATGTAATGTCTTCTCTAATTCTCCGGGGCCAGGTAACCACATAAAACCTACTACTACTGCAAAATAAACATCACTTATCATTCTCCAATTTCTGCATCTTCTTCCTGCTTGGAAAAATTGAAAAAAAATGCTCTATTACCGATGCTTCAGATATCTCCTCGCTGATATCGTAAGAATACTCTTCAAAAGGCGATTCAACATTTGACATATTGACAACATTGAAACAACTGGCCCTAACAACAGGCACATACATGCTAAAAATCAAAACAAGCTAACTTTGTTGCAGCCGCATTTAGCCTATTTAGCATGACCTCCCATAGTGAAATTGCAAAAAAAATGATGATGATGATGATGATGAAGATGCCTGATGCCACCTGCACCGGAAAAACTCCTTAATCGTGCGTTTTGTTTGGAGTAATGTCTGTATTGGTTTCAACTTCCAAGATGATCCTGAAATGGTGATCCTAAGGAAAAAGTATAAAACTTAATTATTGTAGATAATTGCACGATTTATTACTTTGTCGAACATATTTTTATGATAAAACTTACCGTTGAACTGAAAAATGCAAAAAAAAAACCATAAACATGACCTTTGACCTTGAGTTTTTTACAAAGATCAGATCGATGGGGAGATTTGACATTTCATTTTTAATGGTGTTCCAAACATTCGTGCCAATTTTAGCTCCATGCGAATTATCTTACCCCTGTATATGAGCTAATTTCACTGGACTTTAATAGATAAAATTTTGTCAAATATGATCAATCTATTAGAGGACATTCTACTAAAATAGCATAATGTTGAAAATATTAATAGAATTTCGAATACTAACATGATAAGGTGACAAAAATAGGCCTGCCAACAGTTTCAATTAATTTCAATGATTTTGCAGAAGGTTCTTGATTCAGGTCGTGGTACTTAATGACTTCAACGATAGTTGCTATTCCTGGGTAACATTGAATCGGGTAAGCAAAACCCACAGCAACCAAATAGAAAGCTATTGCAATCATCGATGAGCTATCAAAGAAAAATCACATTGATTTATGGTAAGTTTAGTACAAATTATCTTTCGTGTCTGTACCTACTATATGTATTAACATCATACAGCTCATACAAGTCATACTTACAGTCTATCGTACGGCAAAGCTCTAAGTATATTTTCTTCCATCGTCCCAAAAGCCGAATATCCTAGTATTCCAAACACAATCGCTAAAATTGATGGGCATAAAATACCCATATTTATAATGCCAAATCTAGACGTCAATATCCTCGGGTCCGCTAAAGATTTCTCGATGGACAAGATCTGAAATGTAAAAACCTAAGTATATGGATATATCCTGGTCTGAAATAAATTATAAGTAAATAAGAGTGAGCTAAAAATACTATGGCCGATTATCTGTCGTGGCTTGTGTATTTAAATGGAAGTGTTCACATATAGGACGACGCGATGACTGGCATCCACGACTTTAGCCAACTAAAAACCTACGATAAATTAATCGTCACGACATAATGGGACCGCGGCCTTAATGTTACATTTCGTTCGATACAAAGTTACCGCCACGGCTATTTCCCGCAGAGGTTTAGGTCTCTGGCGGGTATCACACTACACCGCTCGTCCGCGCGGACTTGCAACGAAGCGGTTCTGAAGTCGCATTGGCTTGTATGCGATCCGTTGAAGTTTCACTCGTAAACTTAACCCAAACGCGCGGACGAGCAGCGCTCATCGGCTCCATATCACCGCGCTGCCGCATGCCGCCCGACCACATTCACATGAATCAGGCCTCAAGCAGTGGTGTAGTATTTACCATATTAGTACACCGTGCACCCATATTTTGTGAGTTATTGTACTAGGGGCTTAAATCCAGAATTCGGACTGCTATTGAGAAATTTCCAATGGAAATCCGGGCGTAGGGTGACGAATGCAGAGCAAAAAGCCTCCTGTTTTCTCCTTCTAAGAAAAACCTACTTAACTATTTATGTACAATAGAAATTAATTAAATCTTACCACACCGACGTTACTCAGATTAAACATCAGTAAACCAAAACCGAATTGAACAGACAATAAATTTGTTTCATAAGACATTTTTTCTCCATTGTCGTCTAAGTATAAGCGCACAAAAACAAAAGTTATGCCCAACAAATTTAAAACATTGCCTGTAATCATTAAAGGATTTTGAATTATTTGCAGTTTAAAATGCCTGATGTGACCTTCAGGCATTTTAAACTGCAAATGTTGCAATGTCGCTTGCTCGTCGTAGATTTCCACGATACGACGTCGCATCATGAAACGATGTCGTATCGTAGCACGATGTGACGTCGTATCCATTACGCATTCCGCACCGTCCGGGGAGACGGTTTGGTTATGTGTGGCTTGTACCCACATAAAACACACCGAACGTGAGCCTACTGTCACCTTGTTGGATGAGCTGCCACATATAGACGACCAACGCTTAAGAAATGGAGGTACACTTACTGTAAAAAAAAAAAAAAAAAAACAAATATTCGCAGGACGTTCTCGGGCACCAAACTCTTTTTGCGATGTCCGGGCTCACCTGAGACATAGCAAACACTCGTGATGGCCGTGATTGCGATGACGATAGATTTCCCGATCCATCGCCCGCTGGCACCTCCAACTGTCCTCCTGTGACGAATCGCGTCAGCTAGGGAGTATTCCTCTACTGCTTTCCATGCTTCCCTGGCTGTTGACCATGGCCTTGGCCACGGCCGGCAAGGAGAGGTCTGCCCCGATTACTGCTGCGAGAGCACGGCGCTGGGCCACCCAAGCAGGACAATACTCGAGGGTGTTAAGCGCCGTCTCCTCGTTGCCAGGTTGTTGTTGTTGGTCACGACATTCTACGATTGCCTCTTTTTCATTGCGATTTGAATGTAATTGAAATGATATGGATGTCGATGAAGAGGAATGTGGCAGAGAAAAAGGTTGAGGAATCGAGCGCACAAATACCTCAATTAATTGAAGATGCATTTCGTAAAATTACACGACCGGAGTGGAAAATAATTGCGATCATGAAAAAAATAATGAATAAGTATTCACAAAAAGATGCAGGCGCGATTGGTCCAATTCGCGATTGCCGTATTCAAATGAACCTTCCATTATTCAATTACAGAGTGACAGTGTAAACGATTCTAGTGACTCAGAAGATGACATATTGTGGGAATCTGCAGATGGCTCGGGAACTTCGGTTGCGTCATGCCATGTCTGCGGAACGTACGGCGCGCGGCGCGGCGGCAGCAGCGCCGGCGGCGGCGCGGCGCCTCGGCGCGGACACTTCAGCGACTGAATTGTCGGTCGTATTTCCGTTGGCATGACAGTCGCGTAAAGTTCGCGAAAAAGGAAAGTGAAATTTAGTACTTATTAATAAAAAGTGTAATCACCGAACATTGATATGTAACTGATTATCGATAAATCTTTCATGAAGAATTCCATTATCAAATATGGAATATATAAGCACAACAGGGCCGGCTCATTTCTCTGCCAGTCTAACAGCTATAAAAAGAAGATAAAAATTATTTAAATTTAGTACCACTCAGAGTCAGCAATATACTGAGAACGGATGCGGCCTGCGCTTGTCGGGCAAGGGTCAGACGCAGGTTCGATGCGGGATGTGCGTGTGGTCTTCCTATAATTAAATTCCATTAATGGCCCAAATCATGCAGTCGAAATGACCTACGACGCGACGTCGCCGTGGCCATGTTAGTGTCGTGCCAGTGCAAGAAGAAGTAGAAATCATACTCACCAAACTCGGGTCCTCTATCGTGTTACCTAACTTTTTTATGCATAATCTAAAATGCCATATTTTTTTTTGTCCTAATCATCATTCGTCCGACTGATATGTTACCCATTTGTATATGTCACCGTAAAATTGTCAAACACGTTATATTGTAATCTCTCTAGCGATATTGTAAACTCTCGAATCAAATCAAACGAACATACTGCTTACAATAAAACGCATTATTTTTCGTGGAATGCATGCGATGGTAGTCAACTCACACGGTGTGGAGGGAAGGAGGGGTCCCCCTTGCCCAGTGGTACCACTCTCATGAAAAGGTACTGTACCATTCCTGAGAAATATCGATTAATATAACCTAACCTTAAAACACTTTCTATTCCCCTATTTCCGAGTGCAGGGTTTAAAGGAACCTAACTAACCTAACGCCCCCCCCCGTTAGGTTAGTTAGGTGCCCCAAGTCCTGATTTTGGGGGCAGACATACTTCCGTATGTTCAGTTGACAATAATTCGAGAGTTTACAATATCGCTAGAAAGAAACACGTTATATTGTAATATAACGTATTTGACAATTTTACGGTGACATATACAACATTATTTTTTGTTTATACTAAACCCGAAAAGGGGTCATTGTACTCATCATTTTGAACAACTTTTTCTATGGGACGAACCCTGAAATCGCGAAAAAAAAATCAGCTGTTCCCTACATTTATGTTCGCATAACTCGTCAAAATGTAGGGAACAGCAGATTTTTTTTTCGCGATTTATTCACATGCCATAAAATTGAAATCCCTAAATAAAATATGCCCGAAACCAGTTTGTCATAAATATTACAATGGGATCCCTTCTTTTTGCATAATGTTTTTTTTCATAATATATTTTGGCATAACTATTTGGTACTTATTCTTAGTTTCTTTTGCCGTAATAATACTTTGCCAAGTTTTTTTTGGCAGATAGTTTATGTTGGCATTATTATCTTGAAGGCTAATTTGTTTTGGCATAAATTTAATTCGCATAATGTTAATAGGCATGAAATGAAAGTAGGTATTAAGGCGTACAATTAGAAATAACGGAATCAAATTTGAGTTATTTTTACTTACCCTATTTATTTTTGATTAAAAATTCATTAAGGTGTGCTACAAGGTTAGTGACAGAAACAGCAGTCTTGTCTGCCCTACTCCGAGAGTGTAATTTAAAATCGCGTAGACGCGGAGCGGCGAGGCGGGCCGCGGTCGGCTGCAGTGGTGAGCGTTAAACACATCTGCGACGATAAGCTCGCGTGGGACCGCTGGAGCTCCGCAGCGCCAGAGCCTTTGCTTGCATGCTGCATACTTGCTGCATGCATGGTGTATGCTTGTAATGCATGCTTTTTACTGTGCAAAAACCCTCATATGTTCACAATCAACTATGTATGAAACAAATAATAATATGTTATGTTTACCTGCTTCAGAAGATATTAAGATATTGTTTTTTAACCGACTTCTAAAAAAGGAGGAGGTTCTCAATTCGGATGTTTCTGTTTTTTATTTTTTCGGGCATAACTCCGTCGCTTGCCAACCGATTTGGAAAATTCTTTTTTTGTTGGAAAGGGTATTCTTTCCAAATAGTCCCATAGCCACCAAGTCGGGATCTGATGATGGAATCTTGGCGGAATCGAGGGAACTCTTCAAATTTTATATGAAAACGTGTTGCGATTTTGCTATTTTCTACAACAAGTGAAGCATTTGCGTTTGATAAGAACCATTCTACCATCAGATCTGATGATGAAGCCAAGAGTCACGGAACTCCATAATGAGACAATGTACCATAGTCGTGTTTGGGCTTGTTGTAATTGTAACGGTATGCACTTTCCATCCATCAAGCACATACGTAAAGTTGTTATGCATAAATAATATTATGCAAAAATATAATTAGGCGTAACAAAAGTAAGTATGCCAAATTATATTAGATCTTAAAATTTGATGCAAATAGATAGTTAACCTATTACAATCAATAATATACAAAATACTTAAAAAGTTCTTAGAAGTTGAGGAACAAAGTTTTCACGGTCAAAGTCGTTCCTCGATTTTTATGAACGATGATTTTGATGATTATAATTCTGTAACTACATAAGCTTTACAGTCACGACCGATATTTTAACTTCATACAACCTACCACTGGCCTGCAAATTGCAAAAAAAAAGTCAGAAAATTTGAATTTCGCGGGCTACCCTGGAGCATCTGCCTTAAGGCGACTACATGAGCTAATTAGCAACTCTATTTGTGGTAGTTCAAGCTTCGTTTAAAACACTGTTAGAATAAAGTTCATATCAGCTTGCACAAAGTGGTTGTTACGTCAGTCACTGCGAGCTGGGGCCAAATATTGCAAAATGAGTGGTTTCGATCGATTTACAAAAAATCAATTGATTGGATTAAAAAAACAAAACGCTATCATGGTCGTATGTTGATTGTAGCATTATTTGCCAAATAATCAGAATTATCGCATGTATTTCAGTATGTTTATTTTTATGTTAAAAGAAATTTTTAGAAGATAAGTCGTGATTTTTTTATCGAGTAAAATTAATTGTATTATGTTTTCAAAACACTATCATACTAGCACATATCCTGAAGAATATCATATATTTTTCTGGTTTTGTTTATTGCAGTGAATCATATACTTTAATGCATTATAAAACTCGCGTTTAGCTCAGGTAGTCGCCTTAAAACCGTTTTCAATAATAGTTATAAATCCTTAATTCAAATTATTTCACGTTTTGATCCTAATATTATTTTTAAAAGAAAGAAGATCACCGAGATTGGGCTATTTTCAAAAGTCGGCCAAGCAAAATAATCTTATTATTTGGATAAAGCATAACATAATAAACATTTTTTATTATAACGCCTAAGTCGTAACTCAATTCACCGAGAAGTTATTTAACCACAAAATATCTGAGGTCACCCAGATTGGGGCAATATTTTTTTTGTCAGCAAACTAATATAAACGCAACAATTAAATAGAGCTTATGGAAATAAACATTTTTCATTACTCCGCCTAAGTCGTAACTCAATTCACCGAGAAGTTATTCAACCACAAAATATCTGAGGTCACCCAGATTGGGGTATTTTTTTTGCCAGCCAACTAAAATAAACGCAATAATTAAACAAAACTTATGGAAATAAACATTTTTCATTATTAGGCCTAAGTCGTAACTCAATTCACCGAGATGTTATTCAACCACAAAATATCTGAGGTCAGCCAGACTCGGGTAGTATATCTTTGCCGGCTAACTAAATTAAACGCAATATCTAAATGGACCTTATGGATAGAAACATTTTTTATTATGCTACTCAAGTTTTAAATAAGTAATAATGATTACTATAATAAAAAAACGCTACTGGTCGTTGATAAAAGAAGATCTGCCAATCTCCTTGAAGCTCAAAGTCATTGATGTGTTTATCCAGCCCATCCTAACCTACGGTGCTCAGACCTAGTCACTCAACTTATTGCAAAAATACCGCCTAGGGTTTACCATAAAAATACGGTGCACTCTGGGTTTAAAGAGAAAATAAAATACGGGACACAATGGTGCGCTTAAAGACAGAAAATAAAGATGTGGGCAAAAACGCTGCCAGGCTCAAATGGGATTGGGTAGGTCACGTGAGCCGCAAGCACAACAACCGCTGGGCAAAGGTCTCAACACAATGGGTTTCCGAGGATAGACGGCGCTGCCGAAGCCGGTCTAGAAAGAGGTGATGTGATGCTCTGAACGCGCATCACGAAGGCAATGTTTCAAGGTGGAAGGCTTTTACCCAGTAGTTGGACATTCAAGGTTACTGAAAAATATGTAAAACCTATACAAAACAAATGCATTACGCGTCCAGATCCTGAGGATAACGACGCCGCCAAAGCCAGTCTAAAAAGAGGTGCCTCGTACGGATGCTGCGCTACGTTGCTTTTCGGCAGGCCCCAAAGCGGAACATTAGCATTAAGTCGAGTGACTAGGTCTGAGCACCGTAGGTTAGGACGGTCAAGATAAACACATCGATGAGTTTGGGTTTCACGGAAATCGGCAGATCTCCCTTGATCATCGATCAGTAGCGTTTTTACCATAGTTTAACTATGGTAAAAACGCTACTAAAATAAAAATAAAAAGTTTATTGTTTCTCATACCATACAGTTCTACAGCACAAAATTGAGGCAGCGCCGTTAAGTTATAAGGATACTGTGATGGGGTTACCTCGCAACTTCCCATGGGACTATTACAATGTACAATATTGAGGCAGAATTTAAGAAGAAAAGAAAACATTTTTTTTTTTGGTCTAAGGATGTTACAAAATGATTCCATCAAGTTCAGGTATCTGTAGTGTTTGTGGGTGTGTGTGGTGTGTGAGTGTGTGAGTGTGTGTGTGTGGTGTGTGAGTGTTTGTATGTGTGTGGAAGGTAGATGTGCGAGGTGTGTGGGTGTGAGTAGGTGTGTGTGTGTGTTAATGATTGATCGGTTGATGTATGTTAAGATTTGTTACAGGCTCTACTTTAGCAAATTCTAGTCAGTAAAAGTTCAATTTCGTCGTACGTTTGAGATTTCAACCATTCCGATAAAGTATTTTACATTCATACCGCAACATGGAGTAAATATTCAATATGAGGTTCAGTTTATTATTAATATAAGTAGATTGAGTGTTATACTGCCGCCTGGCGAAAACCGTACGGACCCGAGGGGAGTGGGCCACAATGTCTTTACGTCTTTTATCTAGCTTAGATGGATCAAATGAAAGGGTCTTGTTTAGATGTGTGGTTATATTCAATACATATAATTTCCTTACAGACAGAAGATTACTGATAACTTTGATGAGAGACCTTTGAGCCCTTTCTAGGTCTAGAAATTTGGTCTTGGTGGCCCCTCCCCAGATCGGTATACAGTATGTGATGACCGATTGTGCCAGAGCAGTATAGATTTTATTGAGTAGCAACGGTGGCATTACATGTCGTAATGTTTTAAAAGTCCATATTAGTTTTCTGATCCTGGTCATGGTAGTTTCAATATGGGTGTGCCAGGACAGTCTTTGGTCAACCGTTATGCCAAGATATTTAGTGGAACTGACTCTCTGTATGCTTTGACAATGGGAGGTTTTCATTTTGACAATAAAATAAAAATACACACACCGGCACAATTAGGGGAACACAAAAAAAAGGTTGTTTTTTTTTGTTACTCGTGAGTAATTCGTCAAGTGGTTCATTTATTTAAAATGTTACCCTCGTATAACATAACATTTTGAGACATTTTGACATTTTTCAATGATCTAACAGAAATTATACCCTCTTTAGTTTTTGTTGACAGTCAGCGCTTTTAAGTGTTTTTGATAAGGATTTTGTTTGTGCAGTCAATAGTGGCCCTAGCTTATTTTGTTGTTGTTGTTTGAAGAGTTAACATTGTATTGCATACAAAATGAGTGATTTGCCAGCAACCGAAGTCGCCAGAGCTGTGCCAATGATCGAGGAAGGTCACACATACCGTTCAGTGAGTCAAGCGTTGGGTGTATCAGTATCTGTGATCCACCGTAATGTTAAACGATACAGACAGACAGGATCCTACGTGCAGAGGCGGGGACAAGGCAGAACTCGTGCAACCAGTGCCGTAGACCAACGTTTTATAAGGGTGCAAACGTTGAGAAACCGTCGTCAAACAGCTGTCCAGACCCGCGAACACAAAATCTGGGCCTATAAATGGGGCAAAAGGCATTACATGGGGTTCCAAGATCTCTGTTACGTATCTGTGTGTAGTCAGAGAACCTCCATCGATGATGACCAAAGCTGTACGAGCTGTTAAACTTATGCCACCCCACACCATAACGGACCCTCCACCATACGACACCGTTTCGGTAAAATTGGCTTGATGGTACCGTTCTCCTCGAAACCTCCACATCCTTTCCCTCCCGTCGATGAAATTCACACAAAATCGGCTTTCGTCAGAGAATAAAACTCGACCCCATTCATCGGACCAATCTTGGTGCTTACGAGCGAACGCTAATCTTGCAACTCGATGACTTACCTCAAGTTTAGGCGCCTTAGCTGGTACATACGACTTTAAACCAGCTTCGTTTAACCTTTTTCTTACTGTTCGTTCACTTACACGCACGTTACGCACTTCTTCCAAGAGATTTCGGGTCTGGACAGCTGTTTGACGACGGTTTCTCAACGTTTGCACCCTTATAAAACGTTCATCTACGGCACTGGTTGCACGATTTCTGCCTTGTCCCCGCCTCCGCACGTAGGATCCTGTCTGTCTGTATCGTTTAACATTACGGTGGATCACAGATACTGATACACCCAACGCTCGACTCACTAAACGGTATGTGTGACCTTCCTCGATCATTGTCACAGCTCTGGCGACTTCGGTTGCTGGCAAATCACTCATTTTGTATGCAATACAATGTTAACTCTTCAAACAATAACAACAAGATAAGCTAGGGCCACTATTGACTGCACAAACAAAATCCTTATCAAAAACACTTAAAAGCGCTGACTGTCAACAAAAACTAAAGAGAGTATAATTTCTGTTAGATCATTGAAAAATGTCAAAATGTCTCAACATGTTATGTTATACGAGGGTAACATTTTAAATAAATGAACCACTTGACGAATTACTCACGAGTAACAAAAAAAACAACCTTTTTTTTGTGTTCCCCTAATTGTGCCGGTGTGTGTAGTTTCCATTAACTCGATAGATGGCGTCGATCCGACCACGTTACTGAGTGCCGAAGCCAAAACGCTTGAAAAAACACACGTCACATACGCTCGTTGACTGAAACTTTCGTTTGCATCAGCTTCCGAATAAAATCATTAGGTCCAAGTGACATTATGTGACGTTCGGTTCCTTGCTGTAACGTAGTCAGACTAGCGCCATCTATCCAGCGACTAGGGAAGAGTTGAAAAAGAAAATCCCTCATTACAAGGAGAATGAGAGGTTGCACACTCATGGATCACGATCCCAAAATCAGCACCTGGCTGCGTCCCCTGACGAAGTTCGTTTTGGAGACGTTGAGAGTTAAAAGATTGGCATTTAACCAACTTGCTATTACCGCTAATCCACGTTCAGCAGTAGCACGCACGGTAGCCCAAGAGTCACCGGCGAAAACTACTGCTGTGTCATCCTCGTATGAAAAAACTCGTCCGCTACTGTTCCCGATATTACACAACTCATTTATATAAATCAGGAACAGCGTCAGGGCAAGCACACTTCCCTGAGGTACTCCAAAACTTACCATTTTCTCCCCACTTGTTAGATTTCCAACCCTTACTTGCTGTTTTCGGTTAGATAGGTAACTACCAAAGAGAGAAAGAGCCATACCTCTTATGCCGATTGTTTCAAGCCTGTGCATAGTTATTATTATTAATTATTTGAAACTTGGGTTTAAAACCTGGGGAACATAATTAAAAATGTTTATATTAATAAGCTCTATTTAATTACTGCGTTTATTTTAGTTGGCTGGCAAAAAAAAAAATATTACCACAACAATCTGGGTGACCTCAGATATTTTGTGGTTGAATAACTTCTCGGTGAATTGATTTACGACTTAGGCGTAATAATAAAAAAATGTTTATCTGTTATGCTCTATCGAAATAATAAGTTTATTTTGTTCGGCACTTTTGAAAATAGCCCAAAAATGTATGAAGGCTGGGTGATCTCCTTTGTATTACTAAGGTTAGCTATGAACTTCTCTCAACACAACACATTTATAAACAATATTGCTGTAGGTAATCAAAGTAGGCATTAAAAAGTAGAACCATCATATCGCAGAAAGTTCACAATTGATATCTTCTTTTGGCACTAAAAGGCAGAAAATAATCAATCAAAGCGTCAATCATTGAACAGTAAGAAATGTACTTACGTGTAAGATAGAGTCAGAAGTATGCAAACAAACATACCTACATCGAGCATGCAGCAAGCGTGCAAGCATGCATACAGTATGCAAGCCAGCATGCAGCATGCAAACGAGCAAGCATCTTTAAGCAGGCATGGTTTTTGTCTTGGCTCCGGCGCTGCTGGGCTCTGGTGGCCCCACGCGATCTTATCGTCGCAGATGGGTTTAGCGCACGGTTTCGTCGTTATGGTTACTGAAGTTTATAGAAAACGTGTTATGGATAATGATTTCGGACAAAAAATTTTGGAGAAGAAAGGGAGTGTACCCCAAACTCGCGACCTAAATCGCATAAGTTCTTTGTGTGTTTTGCGCTCTATGGTTAGCGCAAAGTTACGTCAGCGAGCGCTCACTGGAACAGCTGATTTATTTTTCGCGTATTTACCGGTCAAGTTTATGTATATCATTCGGAAACACGAAGTAGACATACCAATAAACCATTTGAGATTTAAACATTATTTTATTGGCATGTTTTCCAGGAGTATATGGAAGACGTGAACGGCAAGCCCTGCGGTACGTGATGGAGGCGCTTACTCTACATGCCTGTAGGCCTAAGACCGACACTGATCACCCTCTCCCAACCCCAACAATTTGACTAGACCAGATCCAAATAGAATGTTACTTCCACCAGTTCTACTTGTAAACCACAGCGCTACCATAAATTCATCTGTAGCTTATACAACCCTGAATCGCCCACCGCGCAACCGTACATATTTAGCAGGATGAACGAAAAGTGTGGGCCGGGATAAGGACAAAAAAATACCTTGACTACCTGCTGATAAAAACTAAGTAGGTGCATTTGTAAGAAGAAAATAATGTTTACTGACATCTCTAAAACAGTCTGTTGTAAAAATAACGAACACCGAGCACAATCCCAGCTGATTGGCCGTCATGAAGGTGGCTATGATACATCTGCAAAGATTGTTGCCAATTACTTAGTAGCCAGACATTTTACATTGTGTGAGTTGTGTCATCATGATACACATTTTACTAAAAGAATACTCACGGTCCGCATTTTGCTATCGAATGCAATGCAGGAGGCCCACGGTAAAGAGCTAAACGGAACCCATATCGGTAAGATATATAGGGTATTTTCATTAGTCGAGCGATTTCGTACAGGGAGCTTAACTGAAATCACAAGCAAAAATACAACTTTGTTCTCACTGGCTGCGACACAATAAATGCGCAAGACGCGTGCACGGTTCCATCGCAAGCCGAAGAGTTTTAGAGAAAATTCGTAAAATTCGCTGCTGCGTTGAAATGAACAAATTAATAGCGTTGGAATTGCGACTGCGTTACGCAATTTTAGGTTATTTCACAATATTATTAAATACGGTTTCACTTCGATAGATTACAATCTACCAAAAAATAATGCATTATTGTAAGCAGTATGTTCAGTTGACAATATTTCGAGAGTTTACCATCTCTAGAGAGATTACAATCTAACGTGTTTGACAATTTATAAGTTTTTATTGGTAGTGTCTACGAGTACTACTTTCTAATTTTTCGTTTTTTTTTTACTTTGAGAGTGATTCTACTGTACGCTACAATTCCAAAAGTTAAAACTTTTAAAAATCGTTAGCCTCTAGAAGGCGTAGTTGCCCCCCTCCCCTAGTGCCTTTGCGAATGAAACATTCGTTTGCCAATTCACTTACTAGTGCCAAAAAATAACTCTACGGCTTCCGTACTGTAGGAATAAGGACACGATAGCTTTCCGGTGACAATATTAAAGATTGCCTTCGATGTTAAAAATAAAAACATTTCCTAATCATCCACAGGCTAACGACAGCCATTGCTGGGTAACAAGTCTATTTTTGCTGCTGGCCACGTTCCTGTGCCAACCTCGTTCGTCTGCCATCTCATTAAATAAGTAGGTAATGATATAGATTGGTATTGTACCAGCATGTTGTGTGTGAAGATAATAAGGAGTCCCAGGGCGAACGTCATGATTGGTCCTACAATGTACCCCATTTGACTTATACCAAGAGGCATCGCCAGCATACCGGCACCGCACATTGACCGCAAAACGTTAAAGTAAGCCATCCAGATCCTGCACATTTCAACACGACGTTATTGTATCATCATTAATATTAACAATCTATTCTATATTATTGGAGAGCTAGCTGGGACTACTACATTCATTACCACATTTGTACATGCTTACCGGACGCGGAAATATTTGACTAGCCGCGACCAATGACGACCATTATAGGACAAGCGACTCCTGCCCAATCCAGCCAGACACTTGGTACTACCCGGTGTTCGCAGGCTCTTGTTAGCCACACACACACATATCGTTCGTACGCTGTTCCTTTATAATAGAATAGGCATTTAAGGCCCAGAAAAATACGTACTTAATTTCGTGTTTCGGAGCTCTATAGTTCCAAGGATCAAAACTGTCCTTTTCTTCGATAGCGGGCAGAAAAGCATTCCTGATGTCAATCGTCTTTGACGGTCCAGCTACAGTCTGCAGTTTTAGTGTACTGACTGCCTCCCTGTAATAAATAAGTAGGTACCATGAACTTTCTAAACTGTTCATATGATTCTTGCAAAGAAAGACTCATAAAGGTAGGGGTATATTCATATATACCTATGTATATTGATACTTCGAACTAAGAAGAAGTGGTGCATGGTGTGGTGCTATCAGCCTTGCCACCACCTTGTTGCTTAGATAATGGTTTATTTTTATATACCGTGAGCGTATGCGGCAGATCATAAAGAAGCCCGAAGAGTTAAATCAGCCGCTGTGTCTTGCATTTGTGTGGTGTATGAGAAGGTTTTTGACTCTGTCGAGGCCTGGTCAATTCTAGAGTCTGTGCAGTGATGCCAAGTCGACTGGCGATACATCCAAGTGTTGAGAAATCTATATGAGAACGCCATAATGACCGTCCAAAGTCAAAACTAGCAAACAGAGCAGAACCCACTCGTTTCCCCGTCGGGCGGTGAGGCAAGGGTACGTAATTTCCCCGAAATTGTTCACCAACGCACTGACGCTAAAATGGGAAGGACGTGGCAATAACATCAACGATGAGTACGACTCACACTTAAGATTTGCAGATGACATCGTCAGACCGGCTGAATCGCTGCACGACTCGCAGCAGATGCTGGATGGCCTAGCTGATTCTTTAATACGCATTGTTCTCAGGATGAACTTGACCCCAGGAAGGGAGGTCTGTTGTCAAAGGCCGTCCTCTCGAGGTTGTTCGAGAATATGTTTACCTCGGGTGTGCCTCGGGCAAACTGCAAGAACAACTTTGAGAGGGAGGCTAACAGAAGAATCCAGTTAGGCTGCAGCATTGGAAAGCTTCGCTAAGTCTTCTTGTCGCGTATTCCACAGAGCGTTAAGATTAAGATCTTCAATACAATTTTATTATAATGTGGTTCCGTTGTATTCTAAATGCTTGTGATTGTCTAAATGCGTTGTATGTTTATTGTTTAATTATTTTTGCTAATGTTGTTTGCACGTCATGCCCTGGCTGCGAATATTTCTTTTCTTTTTTTTCTTTCTTCTTTTCTTTCAATCAGTGCGTCATGCCTGTTATGACTTACGGAGCCGAAACGTGGACACTCACGGTACGGTTGGTCCATAAATTTAAAATCGCTCAGCGAGCTATGGAATTAGAAGGATGCGATCCATGGGATGTATGGGAAGGATGGATCGCATTCGGAACGAGGTGACCCGACAGAGAACTAAAGTTGTCGACATAACCCTCAGAAATAAAGTGAAGCGGCTATGGGCCAGTCATATATTAAGGCGTAGAGTCGATTAAATTTGGGGTAAAAGTGTTCTTGAGTGGAGACCGCGAATCGGCAAGATCGGAGTGACGATCTTCGCAAGGTGGCTGGTAGCAACTGGATGAGAGTTGCTGAGAATAGAGTTGATTGACATACGATTGAATGAAAATGACGATGAAGCCTATGTCCAGCTGCCCGCGTGTGTGTAGTAGGCTGATGATGATGATAACTTAAACGTTTTCATATTGTTCTTGTCGATAGTATAGAATAAGAAGAAGCAATCTGTTTAGCTGCAACCACCAACAACTTTATTTTTAAATAAAACATGGTAAGATATATTTTAAGACAACGTACATTTTGATTAGTTTATTGGTCTTTATTTATAATCCAGTAATAAATGGCACTTATTAAAACCCACTTCTTAATTTAATAGTAGCAAACCATTTCTGGGTTTCATGCACTGCGAGCATGAGAAAAACTCTGTTTTATATAATTATAAAATCAGATGATCACAATCAAATCAGTAATCATATTAAATAATTATAAAATGAAACGCTGACGTTTGCGGCCACAGACATATATAATTATATGATTCTCTATGGCCACAGAACACGTAAGAATATTTGAATATCGCGGGGTACCTTGGAGCTTGGTACAATAATATACTTCGGAGCTATCGAAGTCGAACCGTAAAATAGTGAAATGAAAACGAAAATCCGCGTTTTTGCAACATTTTTCGTTCCTGCTCGGCTCCTAATAATTGTAGCGTGATGTTACATAGCCTAAAGCCTTCCTCGATAAATGGACTATCCAACACAAAAATATTTTTTCAATTCGAACCAGTACTGCCTCAGATTAGCGCGTTCAATCAAACAAACAAACAAACATATCTGCTTTATAATATTAGTATAGATAGATACGCTGAACCATGCAGGGCTGTGCCTCGAGACGCCAGCGCGGCGCCGCCGCCCGCGACGCCACCGCGCCGGCGCTGTGGCGTCGCGACGATCATAATATGATCGTCGACACCCAGTATATTATACTGGGTGTAATTTTTCGATGCCACCTGAAGGGAAAGTACTATAATAAAATCGCTTCCCACACTCGGGAATCGAACCGACTAAAGTTCGAAAAAATAACTTTCTCTACTTTTTACATCAATCGATACGGGCAATCATTGAATTAAATCTTTCTAACAAACATGATAAAATTAAATTCAGGGAAAACCATGAAATCTAAAGAACAGTTATTAATTCAGTAAGATTAATGAATAAAAAATCAAAATATGGCACTTTTATTCATGGCTGATTTCATCCATATGATTGAGCCTATCGATTGATGCCAAAAAGGTACAGAATGTTATTTTTTACGAACTTTATTCGATCCATCCCGGGTTCGATGCCCGAGTGTGGCAAGCGAATTTTCCGAAAATCTGTGAGTGCAGATTAGTTTCTTTTTAAAAATAAAGGAATGTTTCCTTTGAGTAAAATTTCATATCGCCAGTATTTAGAGAACTTTCCTTCCAGGTGGCATTGAAAACTGCCACCCTGTATACTCTACCGAGGGTACTCCCGTCAGGTAAGCTTGAGCTGCGTGGAGGACAAACCCTCACAGTTTTGCAACTTTTACGCTCCGGTTTTCCAGTACAGGCAAACCTGTCAGGTACACTCTAGAGTGTATGGCTACTTTTAGACCAAAAGGAAGTAGCAACGACCAACGACAACTTATTTTCTACTCAAAACATACCCGGCTTAGCTATTCAAAGTTTTCCGCCATTCACCTTAGACAATGCATTGGACCAAGCGGAACAAAAGATAGCTTTGGAATTAGTACATTTTTGGCCATATTGTTATTAAAAGAAAGAAAAAGCATTTAATCCATTCATTCATTTTTAGCATTTTTGACGTGACAACGTCTTATAAATTGGTTTGCCGGGTGACACTTCAAGAAACTGCGTTACGCTCCGCTCACGTTATGCGCTCACAATGAGAGCGAGTGAGAGGCACGCGTCCCTTCCACTCGGGCATGGTTAGCCCGCCTAAGAGCGAGAGAGACAGACATAAAAAGTGAAAGGCACGCGTCCCTTCCACTCGAGCACAGTTAGCCCGCCTAAGAGCGAGTGAGACAGTGAGAGAGATAGGCATACACACCGGTTCATTTCATCCTTCTTCCTACTATACGAATGAATATTCACATTAAAATTATTTTACCACTCAAAGTCGTTGTCACGTAAAACTTTCGCCCGTATACCGACTTTACAGGCAACCAATTTTTTTTATTGGACGTGATTCGATCAGTTCTGTTTAAGACACGGATCTAAAGGGAGAAAGTTAATTTAATTGAAATATGTAAGTTAACATTTATTTTTGAACATGTTTTTGAAGTTTTAAAAATCTATCGTGTTGCAAACGTTCTTCGTAAATAAACAGGTTGTTGACAGAGGTAACCAAACTCTGGGTGCATTCCGAGATATGAAATAATCACTCACAGCGCAATACTGTGCGTTCCGATTTATTTTTCACGATTATGACAGCTAAGATCTGTCATTTGGTCATTTGACAGCGCTCACGGTGATATTTGTTTGGGGCATGGTCGGATTGGTCTGTGTTTTAATTGCAAGCTGGCGCGTGTCATGACGTCATCTATGATGATTCAATGAACATCGATATGGCGCTCACGATTATTCGGAACGGGTTTATGGACGCTCATAGCGATATCTCGGAACGCGGCCTCTGTTACTCTACCTTGCTTGAGTTACTTGTCTATTATTAAAAATGACAGCAGCTAGTAGTAGAGATTGTTAAAAGGTGGAATTGCTGTATTTCGTTAGAATCCTTTCATGATTTCTTTATTTTATAACTTTAATCTTAAGGCTTGAGTATGATGTCAACGACTGAAGGCGAGTTGGATGTTGAAGTTCCCCTAGAAAAGGAAGACGGGGAGGTTAGAATTAACTTTTACTTGGAACATTTTCTTTCCAATTACAGAGCAGTTTTTCAATGATGCCTTGCTATTATTAACAAAAAATATCTTACTTTCGTAGCGTATGCTCTCTTTAACTCTAATAAAACGTGCCTAACAAATAATTTTACAAAAATTAAAGTAACTTGACGTCTTGGGCGTACTCGTTAACCAGAGATTTTATTGCGTTGCAGTTGGAAGATTCGGATGTGGAAGAGGGTACGTATATTCCTCTGGCGCGGCCGGAGGCGTTTAACCCTCCTTCGTTAGTACACATGCAGATACAAGACGAGCAGAGCGACGAAGCGTCAGCGCAAGAGTCGTCAGGCTCGGAGTCGGACGAGGAGCCGCGCCGCCGCGCTAAGCGCACCAAGCTCCGACCGCGCCGGCCTGCGCCGCAGCCTGACAAAAAGAACAAGTACAACATCTGGTGCAAAGCCTTACAGGTTTCTAATTTATTATAAAATAATTGCACAATGTACACAATAATAATAAAAAAGTTACAAAAAGGACAAAAATACATAGTATGTACTGTGCCTCACGGCTGCGCCAAAAAGGGCCCTTTCAGCATTTATGCCAGACAGGTGGTGCTGTCTGATGTGCTGTGTATGTGTGTAATTAGGGTATTTTTGTATATATGTCACCGTAAAATTGCCAAACACATTATATTACAATAAAACATGTTTCTCTCTAGCGATATTGTAAACTCTCGAATTATTGTCAACTGAACATATGGAAGTATCTCTGCCCCCATAATCGGGACTTGGGGCACCCCCCGTTAGGTTCCTTTAAACCCTGCACCCGGATAGGGGCCTATGCCCGTCGACTATGCTTTTTAGGAGAATATAAAGTGTTTTAAGGTTAGGTTATATTAATCGATATTTCTCAGGAATGGTACAGTATCATGACATGTACCACTGGGCTAGGGGGACCCCTCCTTGCCTCCACACCGCGTGGGTTGACTACCATTGCATGCATTTCACAAAAAATAATGCATTTTATTGTAAGCAGTTGGTTCCTTTGACAATAATTCAAGAGTTTACAATATTGCTAGAGAGATTACAATATAACGTGTTTGACAATTTTATAGTGACATCAACATACATGGCACGGCATAATTGGCATGCTCAAACAATTTTAGTTCAACAAATGTTCAGTAATTACAGTGTTCTTTTTTCAATACCAATCCCTATGCAGTTCTCCTTCTCAGTATGGAGATAAACCTCAACCTTTATTTTGTTTACTCTTGTTACAGGAAGACTTGTTAACAGAGGACATGGTCAGTTGTGATGTTTCAAAGAAAAGCAGATATGGCGTTGAATCTTATGATTATACTATTAAGTATAGACTAAATGATGATTATGTAGATAAGAAGAAAATATTTACCTCTAATGACGATTATGATGACAGCGAACGATTATCTAATAAACGGCGGCATGTAGATCGGTCTAATGTGAAGTTAAGATTGGGGAAAAGAGTCAATAGTGAACACAATGATAAGTTGAAGCCTCGGCTTCTACCTGATCTGGCAGTAAATGCTGAGGATACTGTTGAAAATGTAGCAGAGGATATTGCAAACAGTCTATCTGAAGATAAGAAGGAATTACTGGGTATGACAAACTCTTCTATCTCTCTTCTTCTATTATCAGGCTGGCATTTGAAACAATCTACTTTTCAGTTGGCTCAATTTTAGACTAAGAAAATTCCCATCCCTGTACTGCACTTGTAGTTTGACAGTGAAAGAAATTATGCTTAACCTTAATAGATGACTAACTAGCAAGATGTGCAGATGACATTGTTGCCATTGCTGGAATATCATGCATGAGACTGGCACAAGAACAAGGAGCTTGGTACAAGCAAAGAGAAGCCTGTACCCTTGAGTGGCTGAAGTCAGGCTGTAGATCAGTAGTTCCCAACCTATGGTCCTCGGACAACCGGTGGTCCGCAGAAGCCTCGAACATGGTCCGCGAAAGGTTTAAGAATGTTATTCGTACTTTTTAACTTCTACAGTAGATTCAAGCTCAACCCAACCTAATTGAACCTACCAGAGGAATTATTCCTCTTTCCTTATGAATGATTGTATCCTTCACTACCTTAATTCTAAAGGTTTTCATCCTATTTTCCAATTTTATTCTTTGTGTGAGTTAAAGATTCATTACCCTAGATATAATCCTGTTGGTGACCATGTGTATCGCGGACCTTATGGCCCCTGCTAACAATAAAGACACCAAAGTGGTCCCTGGTCCAAGAAAGGTTGGGAACCACTGCTGTAGATCATGATGATGAACTTTAATTGATCTGTGCCTTACTCGAATTTAGCCCATACTGTTAAATTGTTAAATTTGAAAAATACAAATGTTAAGGATGGGTTCCCTAAGGTTCATTGTCAATGAAACTGTGCAATCACTAATTTGTGATCTTTTTGCTATTTGAAATACCAATGCATATACTCTATCATCATGGAGTTTAGGTTTCCGCACTTAGTCCCCAAAGTGGCCCTTTTGTGTGTTGCATTTACTCTATGCTTTATTTATTCATACTATTACTACTATTAATAGGTACCTACATATTTACTAAAGATTGCATAAAATATATGTATTATTGTATGGCCTCTGTTAGGTTAAATGCCTCCTCCATATTTTTCCATTTTTATCTGTATAGGGCGGTGTTCATCCAGTTTTTCCCAGCCGTTTTAACAATGTCATCAGCCCATAATGATTTTGACGACTCGAATGGCGTAGTGGTAGAGACGCTGCCTTACGTTCTTAGGGTCCTGGGTTCGAATCCCGGTAGGAGCAAATGTTTGTGTGATGAGCGTGGACATTTGTTTCCGAGTCATGGATGTTTATATGTATAATAAGTATGTATTTACAAACAAAAAAGTATATATGTAGTATATCAACTATCTAGTGACCACGACACAAGCTTTGCTTAGTGTGGCGCTAGGTGGCGCTGTGTGTTAATGTCCGGCGATATTTATTTATTTATTTATAATTTTGCCGCCCTCTTTGACTTTTTCCAGTGGAACCAAGCTACTTAATGTCCAACTGTTATTCTGATACCTAACTATATAGCTATATTGGACTCCAATAAAATTGGCTAAACACGAAACAAAATCAGAATAAAGAAAAATCTTTAACAATAATATTGGTTTCATTCAGGCCTGCTTGAGTATTACAAATCACAATAATTTAGGGTGATGTGTTTCATAAAATGGTTTGGTTTCAGGTCGGATTGTAGAAGTGGTTGGTGCTAGTAAAGCTATAGAACTATACAAAGAAACACAAAGGGTGGAAGGAGAAGGAGGCATGCTTGTCATGGTAAGTGGAACACAAAGAAGAATGTTAGGTATACACTAATGTTATAAATCAGAAAGTAACTCTGGATGTCTGTTACCATTCACGTTTTGATGGGCACACAATGTAATCCATGACCAGGGTACCGTTCCTGAAGATGAATTTTGACTTCTACATGGGCCAAGCTGCAGATCATCACCATCTCCCTGCCCTTGTCCCATTCTATTTGGAGTCGACACAAAACAATTTCTTCTTTCATTCTCCCCTGCCAGACATCACGGCATCGGCATCATTTACTCCTTTCTGTTTCAAATCATTCCTCACACAATCTATCCACCTTTTCTATAGCAGATAAAAGAAAAAAGTACATGATGGGAGTTGACAAATTTATAGTTACAATATGTGACTATAATGTACCATTGTGCCAATTCTAAATTCCCTATCGATCAAGTTATTCTTAACTTTTCTTGAAATGCCTCTTAAAATTCATAAATGCTACCAAAGGTTTGATAAACATGCTTTATGACCCACAATCGCAGCTCAGCAACTTCCAAAAGTAGTAAGAATAAATAATGTCGGCGACGCGACTCGTGTACGAACT
The DNA here is from genome assembly GCA_916618015.1 of Xestia c-nigrum. Lineage (NCBI taxonomy): Eukaryota > Metazoa > Arthropoda > Insecta > Lepidoptera > Noctuidae > Xestia > Xestia c-nigrum. The sequence continues at coordinate 6,935,729 of OU745259.1, read as the reverse complement.
TCAATGGATTTGTATGGCGGCAGTCGCTTGGAGACTAAAATCGTCGAGTATCGAAGATTTTTGTAGCCTTGTGTACGAAGGGGCTAACAAGGAAACTATTACCATGTAAAGTCGTAAGTTTTAAATCATCTTTGACGATTACTCACTAATTCAAAGCATGTCGTCACACAGTAGAACGTCACCGGGACAAGCTAGTTCGGTGCCTAATTTGTTGGAAATAGATGACACTCCCACGAAGGTAACATGCCGTTACAAACGTAAAGGAACTATCGATGGACAACAAGATTTACTAGACGCATTGGATGAAATTAAAGCGTTGCTATCTAAATCCATAGCCGAACATAACCGAAAGTTAGTCTCTCTGCAGGACACAGTTATAGAAATTAAAAAACAAAATGAGGAACTTAACAAGAATATACAATTCATGTCTGAGAAATACGATGAAATGAAGGACAAGCTACTGTCTCTAGAAATTGAACGTAAATAAAACCACAACTACATAAACCAGCTAGAAATCAAGATTGAAACTCTTGAAAAAAATGCTCGTTCTGCCAGCTTAGAAGTGCGGAATATTCCTAAAAAAACAGCTGAATCTAAAAGAGACCTTGTAAAGATTGTGGGAAGCATAGGTAATTGCCTGAAGTCTCCCATTCTACCGTCGGACATTAGAGACATATTTCGTATTCACGCAAAAGGCCCATCCAACAACACCAACATTGTTGAACTTACATCTGTGCTTAAAAAGGAGGATGTTATAAACTCTCTCAAGTCATACAGGAAGGAGCACAATCAACTACCAACGACTACACTAATTAATGTTGATGGTCCGTCCCAACCTGTCTATATCTCCGAAAATCTGACAACCAAAGGTAAGCGCCTGTATGCGCTGGCTCGTGACTTCGCTAAATCCAATGAGTATAAATACTGTTGGACTGCGTACGGTAGCGTATACATTCGGAAGAAAGGAAAGAAAGTGACACTGCCTCCCGCATAATCAATGAGGAATGTCTAGCACTTCTGCTAAAACAGGCATGACTGATTCCAGTTATGCCAAGTTATTGTCTAATTCCTAGAAATAAGTCCCTATCATTACTATTATTACCACTTAATTTTGTAAATTTTGTAAGTCTTGTTGCCTTTTCATGTAAACACTATTAACGCGTTCTTCTTATATCCGTCACACACTATAAAATAACTCATATAACTCACCACTATCTTTACTACGAAACTCACCACACAAATCAAATTTTAACACAACCCTCCACCTGTACAAAACAACCCCACGTTTCTAATCCACCGGAACATCGGTATCGGATCGGTAAGGTAAATTGCCGTAAAAGCTCATCCAATACTCAAATGTCTATATATCTCCCAAACAATCTGACTTATCTTGGGCCTGCAGCTAGTTCAATCAATGAGTTGGTCACCCGTGTTTCTACTTTCGGAATTCAACTCTGATAGTATCATTATTAGTGACGAAATTGAAGCTAGCGGTGAAATCGAGTGTACTGTAGTAGATGACCCCGCTACTGTAAAATACTATTTAATCCCTCCCTTTCCAAAAAGTCATTGACGATTCTAGCTGTGAACATTCGTAGTGTCAAGAAAAACTTTGATGCCCTTATGCTTTTTCTCTCTAACATTGATATTGTTGTTGACTGCATAGTGTTGACAGAATGTTGGATAGACTCTGACTCGATTATCAATCACATTGACAACTACACCCTGTTTCATACTACTTGCAGCCTCAACCAAAACGATGGTGTCATAGTTTACGTCAGGGATTGTTTAAAAAATGTGCGAGCTCAAGAGCCTGCAGTGACTGACGGAAACTGTCTTGTTATTAACATGGACCATTTTACACTCATTGCCTCATACAGACCACCTTGTTACACCAACCCAACCCGGCTAACTATATTACCCCGGTCAACGAACTGCTCACTAACATTCACTCTGAAAATATAATTCTCGCTGGTGATATCAATATCAACATCCTTCCGGATAAGATCTCTGGCCACGCTGCAGATTACATCACTATGCTGCCCGTGATCTTAGACAAGGTGTGGACAAGCCTACCAGACAAGGCAATTGCCTTGATCATTTTATGGTCAAAACGCATAAGCATGTGAAAACCTTCATATTTGACCCACTGACAGACCATAGTCCCATATTGTTGCACATAAAATGTTGTAGTCTATGGTTAAAAATATAATGTTATTGTCTATGGAATGACGAAGCACTCTTTCGCTTTCCATATTCAACCTGAATCATGTCGTGTACAGTCATACGGTGCTAATTAAATATTATCTTTGAGTCTAAGGCAGTTTACTTTGATATTAAAGCAATCCCGACCGAACCCCAAACATGGTGTCAGAATTGGTGTCATATTAAATTAAAAGGAAAACGAAAAAGCCAATAAAAGTCGAGAAAACTGTAAGTAAAAAAGTCAAGTCATCCAAGTCACCAACATGGCGGACAAAGCGTTCTTTGTGCAATTGAAACCGTTTATCATACAAAATGGCGATAACGTGGCAGAAAAATGGAAAAAATGGAAACTTAGATTTGAAATTTTTATGGATGCTAATGATTTATCAAAAGTAACGGATTCGAAAAGGACAGCAATTTTCCTAAATGCTATTGGTGATGACGGAATAGAAATTTTTAATAGTTTCAATATAGATCGAAATACAACAAAGTTAGATGACATCCTAAAGAAATTCGACGAAAAATTCAGTCCTCTTTTAAACATAACAGTAGAAAGGTATAATTTTTTCACAAGAGTCCAAAAAACCGAAGAATCTTTGGATGAATATTTGACCATATTGAACAACCAGGCTACCACATGTGAATTTGGTAATTTGAAAGAAGAATTGATCAAGGACATGCTCGTAATAGGCATGATTAGCACACACATAAAAGAAAGACTCTTACAGGAAGAAAATCTTACAGTTGAAAAGGTGATGAAAATAGCAAAAAGTCTAGAATTGTCTCAAGAAAGATCAAATAAATTAAACAACCAAGAAATTAAAAAGGAGAATATTCAAGGGATCAAAGAGCAAAAACAAAATTATAAAAATAGAAGTCGAACACCCTACCGAAGTAATTCGAGACATCATAAAAATAGTCATGGGAGAAACAATAGTCATGGAAGAAATCAGTCAAGCAAATAAATGTTTATTGTAATAATGTCAAACTTATATGTCAAATTGATACAGGTGCAGATACAAATGTCATAAGCAAGAAAATGTTAGATAAAATTATGTCCAGTTCTCACTCAAATATTAATATTTCAAGAACAAATAATAAACTTTTTTCCTTTTCAGGACAATTAGTGCCAAATTTAGGTACATGTATTCTTAACTGTAAATTTGAAAACGGAATAACCACAAAACTCTATTTTGTTATTGTTGAATGTGAATGTAAAACAATATTGGGTTGGAATTCATGTGAAAAATTAGGTATTGTGAAAAGAATATATGGAATCCAGCAAAGGTCAGTACAAGAAATTATTTCCAAGTTTGCTAAAACATTCGAGGGTCTAGGTTGTCTACCATATAAAGCTCATCTAGACATTGATAGTAGTGTTCCACCTAAAGTCTGCCCAGTCAGAAGAATACCTTATTCATTAGAGAAACGTCTTAAAGAAGAATTAGAATATATGGAAGAACTACAGGTCATAGAAAAAGTCGATAAGCCAACTAAATGGGTAAACTCAATTGTCTTAGTCGAAAAACCAAATGGTAAACTGAGAATATGTCTTGATCCTAGAAACTTAAACACGGCTATTAAACGTCCTCATTTCCCGTATCCAACATTCAATGATCTTAGATCTAAAGTTGCAGGTGCATCAATTTTTACAAAATTAGATGCAAGTTCAGGCTATTGGACTATATGTTTAGACGAGGAAAGTAGTGAACTTTGTACGTTCAACACTCCATACGGTCGATACAAATTTCTAAGACTGCCATACGGAATCAACTCTAGTGGTGAAATTTTCCATAGGACAATGAATCAATTATTCGGAGATTTAACAGGTATAATTATATTTGTAGACGATATACTTGTTTATGGGTCTACTATTGAAGAGCACAATGAAAGACTAGAATCGTTATTCAAACGAGCGTCGGAAGTCAATTTGAAGTTCAATAAATCCAAATGTCATTTTGGTTTGTCTGAAATATGCTATGTAGGACACATTTTCAATAAAAAAGGTGTATCACCTGACCAGTCAAAAGTAGAAGCAATTTCGAAAATGCCAAGTCCAAGTAATGTCAAAGAACTGCAAAGATTTTTAGGAATGGTCAATTATTTAGGTTCCTATATACCAAATCTCGCAGAAGAAACTTCTTTGCTGAGAGAATTGCTCAAAAAACATAATCAGTGGCAATGGTTAGAACAACATGAAACACAATTCAAAAAATTAAAGTCAATGTTATGTCAATATCCAGTCTTAGTCCATTATGATATGAAAAAACCAATTAGATTGTCAGTCGATTCGTCACAAAATGCAGTAGGTGCAGTTATTTTACATGACAAAAATCCGATTGCTTATGCTTCAAAGTCATTAAACAAAAGTCAAATTAATTATGCACAGATTGAAAAAGAACTATATGCTATAGTATTTGGGTGTAAAAAATTCCACCAATACATATATGGAAAACCTATTCAAGTTGAAACAGATCACCAACCTTTAGTCACATTATTCAAAAAACCCTTGTCAGAAGTACCAACAAGATTACAACGTATGATGATCACTTTACAAGCTTATAATCTTATTGTGTCTTATACAAAAGGATCAGAGATGTATGTTTCTGATACATTATCTCGTGCTCCAGTCAAAGATGATAAATTTAACCAAGAATTAGTCAGTTTGGAAGATTTAGATTCAAATATTAATATTCACATAAATTTGTTAACCTCTAATTTAGCCATTTCTCCAGAAAAACTTGAGAAAATTACAAGACACACTAAACAAGATTTAGTTTCTCAAAAAATAATAGAATATTATAAAAATGGATGGCCTAAATGTAAAGAACATTGTCATAGTTTAACATTGCCTTACTGGAACATAAAAGAGGAAATTCATGTAATTAATGATATAATTTTCAAAAACAATTCTGTTATCATACCTCAGACAATGCGTACAGAAATATTAAATATATTACATGAGGGTCACCAAGGGATTGAAAAAACAAAAAACTTAGCAAGAAATGTAGTTTATTGGCCAAATATTAATCAAAATATTGAAAGTAAAGTTAGACAATGCGAAACATGTTCAATTTATTCTGCAAATAAATCAAAACAACCAATGTTAACTCATGAAAAACCTTTATTTCCATGGCAAAAACTAGCTACCGACTTATTTGAATATAAAGATAAGAAATACTTATTGGTAGTAGATTACTATTCTAACTACATTGAAATAGCAAATTTAAATAAAGACAGTCGAACATCTAATGTTGTCGCACACCTAAAATCTATTTTTGCACGTCATGGCATTCCAATGCAACTAGTTTCAGATGGAGGACCGCCATACAACTCCAATGATTTTAGAAAATTTTTGCATGAATGGGACGTTGAACACATTATCTCAAGTCCAAATTTTCCAAGATCCAACGGCTTAGCAGAAGTCTCAGTAAAAATAATAAAAAATATACTAAGGAAAAGTGATGATTCTGGATCTGATCCTCACTTAGGTCTTTTGCAATATAGAAATACACCGAGAGGAAATTTAAGCTCTCCAGCACAGCTTTTAATGTCTAGAACGTTAAGATCTCAGCTACCTAACAAAATTAGTCACTTACGACCTAAGATTGTAAAGCATTCGGAACATAACAAAAAGAAACAAGAAAAAAGTCAAAAAACCAAGTTTTATTATGACAAAAACTGTAAAAATTATCTGGATTTTCAAATAAATGACAATATTTATTTTAAGAAAAATCCTAAGGATATTATATGGACAAAAGGTACTATTATGTCTAAAACCAAATATCCAAGATCATTATTGTCAAAGATTATAATAATAATACTTACCGTAGGAATAGTCAGCATATTCGTTTTAGGTTCAAGTCAGAAAGTCAAACGTCAAGTCAGAAAAATGTCTCTCAAAATAATAACAAAAAAGTCAACTTTAAGGATAGTCCTAGTCCTAGTCAATTAAATAATGAACTAAACAAGTCAAAATTTTCAGAAAAGGAGGATGATAGTTATACATTTATCTTCACTTATCATGAGTCAAGTCCTGAGTCAAGTTTACAAAATCAGGAACTGAACAATGAGTCAGATTCATTCTTATCTATAGAGTCAAATCATTCTTGTCAGTCAGAAAACCAGTCAGAAAACATAGTAAAGTCACCTATATTTGTTGATATCGATGAAACATTAGTTTCACCTGAAAGTCTACATGACTATAACGAATTTGATAATGAAAGTCCAATGTCTTCTCAACGTAGAAACTTAGAGAACTTACTTCAAAGTCCAAATGAATTAAATATACCAAGTAGTGTAGAACAATCTCCATTACCATGTAATGATGAGGCTGTAAATGCTGAAAAACAATATAGCTCTAGGGGAAGATTGTTAAAGAAAACACAAAGACTTGATTTATAAGATTTAATACATAGAAAATAATACAAGTTCACAATAATATTATCACAATTTAATTCAAATGCAAATTGTATTTTTATTGTATTATTGGCAAACACTCACTTACTCTTACTATGATATTATTGTATAATTATATTAGTAATGTTTATAATGAAATGTATTTTAAAAATCTTAATTCTTCAATGTAAATTGTTATGGTTGTGTTTAACTTGGATTAAGTCATCTGTCAAATAATTGTAATGTCAATGTCAGTCTGACAGCTCTCTTTTAAAAAGGGGCATGTTGTAGTCTATGGTTAAAAATATAATGTTATTGTCTATGGAATGACGAAGCACTCTTTCGCTTTCCATATTCAACCTGAATCATGTCGTGTACAGTCATACGGTGCTAATTAAATATTATCTTTGAGTCTAAGGCAGTTTACTTTGATATTAAAGCAATCCCGACCGAACCCCAAACATAAAAGACATTCACTTAAGTAAAAAAACGACTGAGCTCTTTAGAACTATTTTTAATTATGAACAATTAGAGACTGATCTAGACAACATCCATTGGGACGATTATTATTACTCGCAAAATGTAGATGTAACCACTGATTTCTTAGTCAATACGCTGCGAGAAATAATCACAAAAAATACAGTACAGTACAGTAAATACAGTAAAAATAAAAACATCAAAAAAAAGAAACTGCTTAAACCGTGGATTACAGTTGGCGTAGTGAGATGTATACAGAAAAGAGACAAAATGCACCAAAAAGTAAAGAAATCGCCAAATGATGAGGAACTTCGACAACGGTACATCAGATATAGAAACACCTGCAATAACTTGACAGAAACGCTAAAGCGCACTTACTACGAAAGGGAATTACTAAACAATGAAAACAACATAAAAAAACCTGGAATATCATTAAAGACATGTGTAACATCAAGAAAGGATCCAGCAAAGCAACTGAGTTGTTGCAGATCAAATCTAACCCCACTGACTCTCTAAATGAAGTTAACAGATACTTCACATCAATTGGTAAAGACTTAGCAAATTCAACTCTAAGTAAACTCAAGCAGAATGAAGAAACGCTGGCAACACAAGCACATAAGTCGGCAGGTTTCCTCCGTTCGATGTCATTATCTCCCACGGATGAATACGAAGTTATTCAGGTGATATCTGGCCTTAAAAGTAGCAGTGCCTGTGGTCTAGACAATATTCCCGCAAACATTCTAAAAAACTATAAATTTAAATTAGCATCTCCTATAACCCACCTTTGCAATGTCAGGTTTTCTTGCGGCGTGTTTCCTCAAACTTTTAAGAAGGCGGCCGTCACTCCTGTTTTTAAGGCCGGTGATAATGGTTTCGTTGGAAACTACCGACCCATCTCTGTACTTAGCTCATTGTCAAAAATATTGGATAAGCTAGCAAACAAGAGACTTATAAGATATTTAGAGACAAATAATATACTTTCTTCTAACCAATTCGGTTTTAGAGCCAATCGGTCCACATGACCAAGTACATAGACAAGGGAGAAAAATGTGTCGGCCTTTTCCTCGGCCTTCAGAAAGCATTCGATACTGTTTCGATCCCTATTCTAATAAGCAGATTAGAAAACATCGGAATTAGAGGTGTGCCACAAGAATGGCCACTAAGTTATTTATCAGGAAGAAGTCAATGCGTTCGCCTTGACAATAAGACTAGCGAGGAAGCTTCCTGTTCATACGGAGTTCCCCAGGGTAGTACAATTGCTCCAACCCTATTCCTGGTGTATATCAATGAACTGTGTGATATTCCAATCATCAAAGCCGATGTCATAATGTTTGCCGACGACACAGTTCTTCTGTTCCATGAAAAGTCATGGAAAGATCTTGAAACAGTCTGTGAAATGGGTCTTTCCAAAGTAACAGCTTGACTGGAAGATAGTCTGCTATCATTAAACACCTCAAATATCTATGTTTTAGTAAGACTAGAGCAGGAAGCCCCACAAACTTCAAAATTAGCACACACACGTTTCCTTGCAATAGGAATAGCAATAACTTTCCTCCTGCACTTGCCCCAAGCTAGACAGAGTGAAATCCATTAGGTATTGAGAGTATTCGTTGACGATAATCTTAAATAGACACAACATATCTCAGTTACCGCCAAAAGAGTACGCAAGTTGATCCATATCTTTAAAAGCCTGAGACTTGTTGCTAGTCTAAAACTTCTACTGCAAACATATAAAGCTTTCCATTGTGTCTTGGGCTACGCTATTTGCGCATGGGGTGGAGCAGGCAAGACCCATATGATCGAGCTGGAGCGGGCTCAGCGTGCCGTCCTATAGGTGCTCTTGTTACTAAAATACCGAACGCATACGACCGAGGTATACGTAAAAGCCAAAGTACTTAGCGTCCGAAAGCACTTTTTTTACGAATGCCTGCGAAGATACCACCGATACGCCATCCCGATTATTCCTATCTCATCCAAGAGAATAGTCAGGTGCCCAGTTCAAGGTACCAAGAGCGTCTTCGCTAGCAAACACTACCACTATATCCCTGCCCCACGTCTCTACAACAAAATTGGTCAGGAAAAGGGGATACACCAACTCATAAAGCTTAAAAATACCAATTTAAAAAAACAATTTTTGACTGGCTAGAAAAATACGATTATGACGAATCAGAAAATCTTTTCGACAGTATTACTTGACCCCCATCACTTTCACACTAACCTAACCACAAACACACACACACACCCCAGTCACATTTATCCACACTTTTCTCAGAACGCATTGAGTGTGACTCGATTTAACTTAATTTTTTAATTTATAAAATTGCATATCCTTTTAATGTACATACTTAATACCACATAGATTTATATTTTTTTAGTCTATCGTCTTTTTACATAATTCTCTGTTAATTGAGAGGTCTGGCTCTTGTGATACAGGAACTCCTAGTACAAGAGCCAGGGCTACACTGATGTTTGAGAAATAATTTGTCAATAAAGATTTATTATTTATTTATTTATTATTATTTATTAATGTACCATCTCAACATGAATGATGTAACCGAGATGTTGTAAACGACATTTTGATTTAAAAGAGTGTCCATCGTGTTTCTAGATCTATGCTAGGGAATGGGCAACTACAGTACTTTCACAGTTTTTATGTCTTGTGCCTGGGACTGTAGCTACATTTAATTGTCATCTTTGTATTGAAAATTCAAAAGTGCCTTATTTTTATTGATTATTACTTACTACAGCATAAAGCTGGTAATACCTGAGCGGACATTCAGAGGTGTCAAGTCAGCTCCAAAAAGATGTAAACATGTACAAGAAGCCATTTAATTGTTAACAACCTTTGTTCCATCCAAGGTATAGTACAAAACAGCACACAATGTATTTCACCAAAACAAAATAATCCTTATACCAAAGCCAAATATCGATACTCCCTGTGAACAAAATAAGTTAAAAAAGGTGTAATGTTACATGTATATTTAATTTAAAATTTTATTTTTAGAATGGAACGCGTCGTCGCACTCCAGGCGGTATATACTTCTTTCTGCTGAAGCGTGACGGAGACGTGTCGCTGGAGATGGTCAACCAGATCTTCACAGAAGACCGAAGGGAGACGCAGCGTAAGGTCAAGCGAGCGCGCGCCAAGAGTCGCCAGACCGTCATGGAACAGCTAAAACAGAGCCTCACAGGTTTGTCAATATCTGTGCTCTATACTAGTGAACTAAGTGTTTTATTATCTGCGATAGTGAAATGGTTGTGAAGTGTTAAGCGCTGGACACACAGAAAAGACGTAAGACAAGGGCGACTTTTTTAAAAATATAGAAAAGACGAAGCACGGGCATGACGCCGGGCGCCACGAGAGCTAACTTTTTAACCTTACTTGGCCGCGCGATTCCCAGCACCCGCGCCCTACCCCACTCGCCCCCCTGTTCTTGCCGCCCCTCCGCACGTCTGCTCGAGCCCGTGCCCCGTCTTATCTATCTGTTTTACAACGGTGCAAGCATCGTATCCGCGCCCTGCCTTTTCTACATGTTTTACGTGGCGGTTAGTTTCATGGAGAAGGAGGGCCTCTACTTGATGAACTCCTTCTTCAAAAAGCGTGAGCACAGGAAGTGGAACTGGCAGAGCCCCAATGGTGCAACAAAAAACGAGATTGACTGCATCACGTCAACCAAGAAGCAAATGTTCAATGATGTCTCTGTGATCAATTCGGTGAAAACCGGGAGCGATCACCGCATGGTAAGAGGCACATTGAACATCAATATCAAGCTAAAAAGGTCTCGACTGATGAAGTCTACGTTCCGTCCAGCACAGATCCAAATCCAAAACCCCGAGAGCTTTCAGCTTGAACTCCAGAATCGTTTCGAGTGCCTAAGAAGCTCAGTGGACGAATACAACGATGGGTTCGTGGAAACTGTCCATACGACCGGGTCTAAGTTCTTCAAGACACGTCGTACAGATCAGAAAAAGAGGTTCTCCGATCAAACTCTCAAGCTCATAAAGGAGCGGCGTGAGATGATCCAGCAGTCTTCAGACGAGGCGTTGAAATACCGGCAGCTCAATAGACGGATCTCTAAATCCTTGAAGAGCGACCTCCGCCGCTTTAACACTGAGCGTATTAAAGACGCGATCGAGCGGAACAAAGGCTCCAAAGTATTTTCAAGAGATCTGGCTATTGGGCGGACCCAGCTCACGAAACTGAAGACCGACGATGGCAAAATCCTTATCCGCCAAACCGGAGCTACTGAGGGAGATCGAGAGCTTCTATGGACAGTTGCACCGTCAACCAGTTAACCCTTTGTCGATCTAGCAAACGGTCCAAGAGCTAGACTGACCGACACTATACCGAAGACATCACGGACGTCAGCCTGTACGAATTAGGATGGCTCTGAAACAGCTAAAAAACAACAAGGCACCGGGTGATGACGGAATTACGGCCGAACTTCTGAAGGCGGGTGGAAAACCGGTACTTAAGGCCCTTCAGAAGCTGTTTAATTCAGGGGTGTGGTGGTACTCTTCTTCAAGAACGGCGACAATGCCCGGTTGAAGAATTACAGACCCATCTCACTTCTAAGCCATGTCTACAAGCTGTTTTCAAAAGTCATCACGAATCGCCTCGCGCGCAGGTTTGATGATTTCTAGCCACCTGAACAAGCCGGTTTCCGAAACTACATACATACGCTGCGGCAGGTTATACAGAAGACCGAAGAGTATATCTTGCCTCTCTGTTTAGCGTTTATGGACTACAAGAAACTGTATTGCAGTCTCTCTAACGGTGCCAAACCGACTACCGGTACATCGAGGTGTTGAAGTGTTTGTACAAAAAAGTCACCATGTCAGTCCGACATCAGAACCAAGCCTAGAAACCTATCTTTCTGCAGCGAGGTGTATGACAGGGAGACATCATATCTCCGAAACTGTTCACCGCTGCACTGGAGGATATCTTCAAGGTTCTGGACTGGAGAGGGCTAGACATCAACGTCAATGGCGAGTAAATCACTCACCTTCGGTTTGCCGACGATACAGTGGTCATGGCTGGGACCATGGAGGACCTCAGTACAATGCTCGATGACCTTAGTAGAGCTTCCGAAAAAGTGGACAAGTCGAAAGTCATGTTGAATGCCTATGTCACACCCAATACTATCAAAATCGTAAATTCTACACTCGAAGTGGTGTGCCTGGGACGCGGAGCAGAAGGGAGTGTCAGAGTTTTACTGACTAAAACCCATCCATGTTTCTTGCTCACCCTTTATGTTCCGGGGTCACGGTATCTCTTTCGAACAGTCCCGCTAGCCCGGTCTCTGTGTGCCCTGCCCTAATATCTTTTAAATAAATAAAAGAAGAAACTGACTGAGTGACTGACATATTAACGCACAGCCCAAACCGCTGGGTCTACAGATTCCAAATTTGTCAATTAGGTTCCTTACGTGGGCTAGGGGTGCACTAAGAAAGGATTTTTCAAAATTTCATCCCATAAGGACGTGAAACGAGACTCCAAAGTTTGAATAGGGAAACAAGATAAGTTAGACAATTTAATTTGAAACTTCACAGGAGTACTCCTATTGATAAATGAGTAGAAACGGATTTCGGGTTTGATCAGAATTCAACCGCTAATATGGTGAAATGGGGTGACTAAGTCTGAAAATCATCTGCCCAAACCACTGGGTCTCTAGATTCAAAATCTAGCACGCGTATGTTTTTTATGAGGTCGTCGTAGGGTGCAAAAAAGGAGGATAAAAAGGATTTTTCAAAATTTTACTTGCCGATCCACTGTCACTTTAGTTTGCTATCTCTGAATTTGTAACCTACGACTTCAGAGCTTATCCTCTCCACAGCTACTCCACGAAAAGGATACAAACATCACTAAACATTAAATTCACCTTCCAGATTCAGAACTACCGTCTCTGCTATCCCGCGGCGAGGCGACCGCGCAGTCGGAGCACGGCAGCAACCCGCCGCCGTCGCCCGCCACGGACGCGCGCGACTGCTCCAGCGACACGGACGCGCACGACGCGCCCCCCTCCCCCGCGCGGCCGCGCGCCCCGCTGCCCGACCGGACCGAGCCGACCGGTGAGACCGACGCGCAGGACCCGCGCCACCTGAACGACTACGACGACGACTACCTCGAGGTGATGTGCAACGATGATATGGACCTGTTCTAGACGCGACGTCGTACCCGTACATGCGTCACTTTCAGCGAACTGCCAATTTAGGTTAAGGTCGCCGGTCAATCCAAAGTATTGTACTCGAATAAGCGCTTACTCGGGCAGGTCCAGTGTGGTCTGTGTCTGTCTCTCGATGAGACTGGTGCTCGTCTCCTTGCCCCCCTGAACATCCTTGTTCTATTCCTAGGGCGAGTGAATAGGTTATGTAAGTCCTAATAAGAGTAAATGCAGTTGTACTGCAAGAACGAGTTTTAATGTTTTTTCGTGGATCCTACACATAGCAATTCTAATATATACCTAACACAGGGAGTATGTAATCACAAATATATCTACATATATCGACATCGGACTATATCTGTATTTTAAAGGCTTAGATCAAGTTTTATATACAGACACGGCAGTTGTATAAAATTTTGTTTGTTTAAATTGTTGTTTAGGGCTGAGGTCTCATTAGTACTTCAATGGTATAATGACGTGTAACAGTGTTTTTAATAATCTACTTTAAAAAAAAACAATCTTCAGGCGAAATTTGTGGGTTAATAAAAATATTGTACTGTATTGTAAAGATTGCAATTGCACTGCAGTATCTCCTTTACTCATTCGCGTTACCGATGTGTCTTCAACCTAAACGATACTGAAAGTGAGACCCTTGAGTCAGCTCATCAGCTGAGCGTGCTTGATGGCAGCTGTTAACTACACATTTTGTATTAGCTGTAAGTACGTAAAACTGCCAATTTATAAAGTTAATAGTGTACTACATACTTTACTCTGAGAGCTCAAGAGTCGGGTTAAGTCTAATTGTGTGAAGAATAACATAGGAAGGGTGAATTTCCTTGGTACTGAGTTGTTACAAGGTGTTCGGATGTAATGCTTTAAGATATTTAAGAGAATCAGCGTAGTGTTACTGAAAAACAAACTTTTAAATTCTCTTAAAGTTAAAGGACAGTGTTACTGTAATATGAACTTAAATTCCGAGTAAGACAGTTTGTTTCATCAACGTGGCTTCAATCATTTTTGTCACTTATAGCAGTGTAAACCCCGTAACTATATAAAAGCCACCACCAACTACCAGCTTCAATATATGGAAATGGGATGTTTATCAGTTAAATCACCGAAGAATTTTCATGATGCACTTCAAGTGTGTTTACTGTTTTTTTAATATTAATCTTGTTAGATTTACTTTAAAGTGTGGATTATAGAAACCTTATCAATGTATCATTAACAAATAGCAATATACTATCACATGGTGATTTATTCACATTTATTGTCTTCAATATTCACAGTGGATGATGTTTAAGATTCACGACTTTTAAACCCCATTTAACAAGTCAATTGACGAACTAAATTTAAATTCAATTATTACAAAAGAAGTACGTATTATAGACACATTTATATGTAACTTGTATTGGTTTTGTAGACTCAACAAATCGTGACTAAGTGTAAAAATAATGTGTAAAAAAGTAATATAAAATCAATTTTAGTTCTAGCCAAGAAACGAGTCTTGTTTGTTGAACGTTTGTCGTAATTTCGTAGGACATTTCAAACTTAAAAATAAATCTGTTTCCACTCATAATTGCCTTAGATGAGGTTGAGTTTTGAGGCTATCTACACCCATTTTTATGTGATAATATGCATGCATTTGTGTGAAAAGCGCCTAAATAGATATAAGGCTGTCATCTTGATTATCCTACATAAAATATTTATCATAGTTGATTTTCTTTGATCTCAAAAAATGAGGAGGAATTGGTAATTATTATGTATAAAAACTATATTTAGCAGATTTGAAACCTAGAAAAGCATGTAAACAATTCGATAATTTATATCAATGTATAAATAAATAAATATAAAAGCTGGGCATTATGGTGTTCATATCCGCCTATAAAATTATTTTTGTTACTAAACTGATTGTCTCTGGTTTTATAACCGGCTGTATGATAACTGTAGACAGTAGATGTAGACAATAAATATTTAACGTTTTGTTTAGGGCAATTAAGTCCATAAGTGTGGCAATACTTTGTTACTGATCCAGATACTGTATAGTATTGCTGTACTTTTTGGATATGTCTCCTTTGCCTAAAATTCAAGTACGATAGGTTATTTTGTATCCAACCGCAAGTTTTAATGCAAGGCAGAACGCAATTTTTGCCAACAATTTTATACCGACTGAAATTCTTTTCTAGTAGTTGTTTAATATGCACTGATCATCCAAAATAAATATTGATCTACCAGATCATTTACATTACACTATCGGTAAGTGCTATGAGACAGGGTGGGGTTTTGGTTTAGAAACGGGTTCGATTACAGGTTCAGCCACCTCCTATCCTGATATCTTTAGTTTCGAGTTTAGCCAAATGTGCCATTGAAAATACCAAGTTCACATTAAGCAGCTGACGTATATTCCCCCAAACTGCATACATACAGCAGATTTTTTTTTTGGGTTGGAGGTTACCCTGTAATCGTCCAATAAGATTATAGCGCGATATAAAATTGCTATAACTTTGGATACCCCTACTTTCATAGCAGCTGATGCGCCGACCCCTCTGTGCTATAGTTAGATCGCTTTCACATTTAGGCGACTTTGGCAGCGCGACGGTTGCGCTGTCAGAATTTCATATTAAAACATATGCTGTGGCGCGGCTGTCCTTATAATGTGAAGGCATTTGTGCTTCTGCCGCGCTACTGTCGCGCTGCTAACGTCCTCGTGTGAAAGCGGCCTTAAACTAATATTTGATAATGGCCTCGATTCTGTTGTGAACAAACCAAACTTAATTTAGGGTATTGCTATCTGTTTCTCTCTAATAAAACGAGAAAGAGACGGACGTAATTTAGAGCTGTCAAATTTAATTGGAGCTAATATTTCCATACAAATGAAGGGTGCACAAAACACGATGAAGCGCAAGGCTTAAACTGGTTTGATATCTCTAACTTAGTTCATAGCTATAGCCGTCCTTTTCGCGCACTGCCTTTTAGTAAAAGATAGCAATGGCCTAAATTAAGTTTTGTTTGTGCACAACAGAATCGACCACTAGCTTCTGTCAGCGGCTTTACCCGCGTGAATTTTGTAATCGACCCATGCGATCTTATTATCGGGATAAAAATATCCTATGTGTTAAACCAGGATATAAACTATCTGTGTGCTATTTGCGTGAAAGAGTAACATCCATACTCACAAACTTTCGCATTTATAATATTAGTAGGAATGATTTTCAGCCGGTATAAAAAGACTTCGTCAGATAAATGGTACCTCCCGTACTAAAAAGTTGAACAAAATCTATGTTTGTCTGTAGACTGGATTTAAACCCGGATGTTGACAATAGGCTCGCCCCATATCACATGGGACTTAAACATAACTGGCGATATGTGGGTGTACTTTAGGTACAGTACCTCTGTCTAACACTTCGGGGATTACAAGCGTTATGTTATTCTTGTTGGTCAAACTGTATGATGCAACCTGTGTACATTATATATATATGTATGTATCGCCAAAATATTAATTGTAAATGTCTGTGCGATTGAGGTACGTGAAAGTCTTGACTGTCTTTTTTACAATGAAGATGCTTTGAAGTGTTGTGATGTTGAAAAATGTACAGTTAACTGAATGTTATTGATAGACGGACTCTCAGAAATAATTTGTATAATAAAATTGATTAAAAAAGGTACCTTGTTTTATTTTTAACCGACTTCTAAAAAAGGAGGAGGTTCTCAATTCGGATGTTGATATTTTTTTTTATGTGTGTTCGGGCATAACTCCGTCGCTTTCCAACCGATTTGGAAAATTATTTTTTTGTTGGTAAGGGTATTCTTTCCAAATGGTCCCCATAGCAACCAAGTCGGGATCTGATGATGGAATCTGATAGGGAACTCTTCAAATTTTATATGAAAACGTGTTGCGATTTTGGTATTTTCTACAACAAGTGAAGCATTTGCGTTTGATGATAAGAACCATTCAACCATCAGATCTGATGATGAAGCCAAGAGTCACGGAACTCCATAATGAGACAAATGTACCATAGTCGTGTTTGGGCTTGTTGTAATTGTAACGGTATGCAATTTCCATGTATCAAGCACATGTGAACCACTAAAAAGTGAAAAATAAAAACTTTTTTGCAAAAAATAACACCAACTTAAAAAAAAAACAAAAAAGTGAAAAATAACTTAAACTTAACTTTAAATATTATCATAGCATAAAGCGCAGGCCACACCGCCAGCTAGCGAGCCAACGAAGGATCGAGCGAGTCGCGCGAGCTTCTTTCATAGTTCGTTTGGCTCTTTCGATAGTTCGCGGTGTGAACAAAAGTATGAAAAGACGCGAAACGACGCCTCGCTCGCTAGCTGACAGGGTGGCCTGCGCTTAAGACCTTGCCTATCATTTCGCACTAGGCCCGGGTGATTGATAAAACAGCGCCCTCCCTCCTACTAAGTTCTCTGTCCCAGCAGTGGGATTTAGGTTTAATTTGTCACGACACATTGATCAACGGTTTTCCATACAAAAAAGCACAAAGACATTCGACACGGTTGATGGTAGATGCGAAATGTTGCCTTTCTTTTTGTATGGACAAACTGACGAACACCTGCATCGCCAAGATGTGTGGCCTTGTGTACTACAGTAACTATCCTCGTTGGTCTATCGACTGCTGTCCCGGGTCTAGGTCGGACATTTTTTTTTATTAGGTTTGATTTAATATTTGCTCATCAGACAGCATGTTTGTTTGTGAATGTTTCGCCAGTTGAACACACGGACTGCCTGTGTCCTGTGTGACACAGCAAAGGGCTTCGAGCAGTACGTGGTCACAAGCCCGACTTTTGAAATGACCGGCGTCTATCTTGAACAAAACTTTCTTCCCAGTCAAAAAGTCCTGGTCTTGGACATTGATCTTGTGTGCTTGACGTCCAAGACCAGGACTTTTCACAGGTCTAGGGTATAAACCAAAACACATTCTTAGGTTAAAATACATTTTATTGCTTTCATCAATTCAACAACCAAATTATTTGAACAACAGCGTTAGATAACTTTGTTCCTAATACATTACAATTTATATATCTAGTGAACAATTTGGAAGAAATATTAAAAAAATATAGTCTTTTTTTATATGAAATGCACGAAGCTAATACTTAGGGAGGTAGGAATGGGCAAAGCTGCTTTGGGCATAGCAAGCAAGGGTTCAAATTAGAACTTGTACTATAATAATGAGTTTCCGAGTACATAATCTTCATAAAGAATAGTGGGGTTCCAAATGTATTGTGGGCTTAAGGAAAGTCCAGCATCTGTAAGGAAAAGAATAAGTCAATTTTTGTGTCCAGGAACCTGTTATTGTATTGAGAGATTGTTGCACCCTCATACAAAAATAAGGGGTTCATGTCACTAACAGAAACCCCTTATTTTTCAAGAGCTGAGCTGATGATGTACAACTTTCAACAATAAATGGATGAGAAAACAATATGGCAAGGCTAACCATAAATAAAATTTATTTTCTGTCCAGCTGAGAAATAGTCTGAGTAATATTTTTATTTTGGTAGTAACACTTGTTTATTAACTTATTTTTTTATTTTGTATATTATTGCATAATAATAAAATTGGTATTTAATATTTCATTCTTTTAATTCTCATCTTTTGAAACTTTTGTACTGGACTGATGTTAACCAACAGTGGTACTGATGCATTTGGTCACAAATCTACTTGTCTTATCTGCTTCTGTAAACTTACCAGCTGTGGCAGGCACTTCTCAATGTGTTCGATATCGACGCGGTCGCAGCTCTCCCGCAGTGCGTGGCTGGATGCGCGCAGGCAAGTCTCTGTCACCAGACACTTGGCCACCTCCACCACCAGCGACAACGCATCGTTACCCAGCTTTGTCTTATTGTCTTGGAATGAACCGTTCAGAAGTTCTTTGATAACTTCCTAGAAATATTCAAACGGTTTTGTTTGTTTATTTACATTTTTTTTTGTAGCGTATTTTGATTATAAAGTTAGTAGGAATTGCTAGTCTGAATTCTCAACGTTTCGGTCATAACGTTGTTGGTAGTGACACCATTAATTATTCATCTAAGAGCTATGTAGGTACTTGTTTCATACGCATTTGCGATCAATTAGGACGACAATATTTATTATAGCTAATTAATGCGTAATACCTACTTGTTTCAGAGTATTCTTCACATTTGATGTTACAGACGCAGGGTCAATGTTGTCTTCATCATTCTCGTTACTGTTACGAGCCATTTTCAGTATTTTTTCACTTACGTATTTTAATAATAAGATAAAAATAAATAAACGCGAGCCTCACGCAGAAAAATAATTGACCCGCCTAAAGAAATAATCCATGACAAAACTACTTATATTTCTAGCACGGACCTTTTCATCTGAAATGTGATTATCGTAAGAGTAAAAGAAACAAAGAATAAAACATGCTCTTCCAACAACTTGAACTTTGAATAATCTGTTATCTGGAACGCAACCTTAAAATTTGACGTCTCTTGATCAGTTTAGAAACTTAGTTTTACGATGTTTCGTCTGGTAATCCGCTGGCCGCTAGGAAATACGTCGATAGTTTCCCTACCTTTGTAAAAATAAATACCAAAATTTAAACGTGACATTGGCTAATGTACAAACCCCACAAACCGTGCGAAGCCATTAACAAAAAAAATTCGATCTTTTTTACTTGTATTTTTAAATGAATACTAAAAACTGTCCCCGCGTTCTACGGGGCTACAACTTGCAGCATAATCACCCGCTATTTTGAAAAACAACTGATCGGACCGACCCGCGTGACACCCTAGGACAATTGCGTTTTTTCTAAATCATGTTATTTAGCAGTTGCTCGGTCATTTGGGGGTTTGTTATTAATTGACACAATTTTTTTTAATTAAAAGACTAACAAAAAAAGTTAACCTATCATGCTTCAGGTAACTACGTTGATACGCTCATTTAGAAATGCTCTGTGATACGCTCGCTCTTGAAAACTGCTCAAATGTTGGATGCAGGACGATTGTCCCGGTGTCCCGGTGAAGGAAGTTAATATATTATCAAGAGCCATTTTGAGATTGAATCGTTTGTCTTTATTCATCTCCCGAATAAAGAAAGAGTAGGAAACAATCATGATTTTCAGTTATAAGATATATGGGTACCACAACTTCAACAGGAAGCTAAATGAAACAATGTGAGATTAATGAAATACTTATTATTAAAATAAATTATTGTAATGTCAATTTTCACCACAGCCGCGTTCACACAAGGGAACTAAATCGTAAGCTATTGTAATAATTTACTTTATATCTGACTGCACGAGGAGGGTAATGTTTTATCGAACTAAATCACATATTCATACCCTTAGCCTTAACTTTGTATACAAAAAAAAAAAATAGTACTCTAAAGTATGTATCCAACCAACGATTTTTTTGACACACTACACACCAAAACTGCACACAACATTTCTGTACATACACAATAATACGTCACTCGCGTGTTGCAGCAATAAATCAACATATTCTTAATAAATACAAAATACGATCTCTGATTTCCTCTTTCGATTTATCTGTCAAACTGTCAGCGATCAAGTCGATAATTTTTTTATCGATTATTTCTAGTATGGTCTCTTCATCCCGTTCTTCAGGTGTAAGCTGCTCCTTTATTATTTCTAGTAGAAGTTTGTCTTCATCTCTCCTCCATTCAGGGTTTTCTGTCTTGACGAACTCGTCGTCGATCTGCATGGACATGTTGGAACAGTCGCTGTCGTCTTCTACCTCGGTTTTGCTTACAGTAACGACCAGTGAGATACTTTCGGATTTCGATGTTGGATAATCCATTGATGTGTTTTCCTGTAATTAAAGAAATTTTATCAGGTTTTGAAAAATAAAACCAAACCGATTATGAATGAATGGTTTGTTAAATATAGTATAGATTAAAAGTTGTAGAGATCTAGTTTTTCCAGTGTGGAAGTTAGAAATTAAATCATGGGATAAATATGTCATCCTGGGGTAATAGTAGCATATATCTCAACCCAAGTCATGGACTATCCGTATGTTAAAGGGGTAGGATTCTTTTTCATTCTTCATCATCATAATTCCTGCCGTTGTCTCATTCCATTTAGGGTTGCCGCAACACTTTTTCTTCTTCCATTCTCCCCTCTATATTAAAGAAAATCTCCATTTTCTTTCATATAGAGGGGAGAAAGTGTAGACTCCATTTTCTTTCATATCATTCTTCACACAGAAACTATTATGCAATAAAGGAGTAAATGATAGTTGCAGTAACGCCAACCCCTAATAGAAGGGCTCAAGGAAGATGATGATGATGAAGCGTGGCCGCTGTACAAAATGGCGGAAGTTACGCCGACCCCAAGTATCTTGGGACAAGGGCGCCGGGCGGGCAGATGAGATGAGATGAGATGATGAAATACGTACTTCTTTAATGGGTCGGCCAATATCCTGATTATTCTCTGAAT
The DNA here is from genome assembly GCA_916618015.1 of Xestia c-nigrum. Classification (NCBI taxonomy): domain Eukaryota; kingdom Metazoa; phylum Arthropoda; class Insecta; order Lepidoptera; family Noctuidae; genus Xestia; species Xestia c-nigrum. Next base: position 6,914,044 of record OU745259.1, on the reverse strand, counting down.
CAGAATGATTCTTGTTTCCTCCGTTGTCTTCTTCTCCTTCGCTGCAATGATAAACAAATATTTATAGACACAAATTATAGGTACACTTTTCGGGAAAATAAATAAGCATTAATAAAATTGCACTCTGGCATGTGCAATTTTATTAATGCTTATTTATTTTCCCGAAAAGCAGTAGGGCTTGTAGTTAAATAATAATGGCCGAACGAGTTGGCCCGAAAGTTTGTTAACGAGTATTGCCAATGCATTTAGTGTTACCCAGTAAGCACGTTCTGAAAATCAGATAAAACTATTTCATAAAAATGTTCGAAATTGTACCCGAAACACAACTTTATGTGATAATCTTAAAGATGTATTTCCAAAAACACATATGTGTGTACACTGTGTGTGTGTTTCCTTTAGTAGATTTTCAACTGTATCGCTAAAGCATTAAGGCACACACACACAAAACAAGCAGACGCGTTTCTGCGTCCTGCGATATTGCGTCCCTATTTCTATTGCGTGGCAGTGTGTAACTTCGTAGCCGTCGCAATACAGAATGTACTAAAAACATATATCACAATATCGCGGGATGTAGAAACGGAAACGCAGAAACGCGTCTGTTTGTTAGGTTCCAGGATGATTAAAAAAAAAACTCTTTCGGGTAGCTTAATATCTGTACATCCAAGAGCGAGTTTCACCAATGAAACTGAATCAGTACATTTAAACTGCGTTTAAATGCTGTCTTTTTCATCAATGCCATATACCATTGACAGCACTTAAATTGAGTTTAGTTAACCGTACCTCATAGACGTTACGTCGGCTTCATAGTCTGCTGTAGGTTCCTCTAACGCAGTAGTGTTGTTACAGACAGTCTCTTTGGTAGGTTTCTCTGTTGGTTGTGAGGGTACTGGGATTGGAGACGGTAGTTCCGCCTGTTCTGGGCTGTAACATACATAAAAAGTATCCTAGCCTTTATAAAAGTCTGAAAGAAAGAAGAACACGCCAGAGCGCGTATGAAGTATTACAGCAAACTCAAACTCAAATCATTTATTTCAACTAGACCATTACGGCACTTTTGAATGTCGATAAAACGAAAAAAAAGGCTAGTCACAGACATAAGGCATAACTTGAGAAAGTACTGTAGTTGTCCATTCCCTAGCGTAGATATCTATGGAGAAGAACGGGCAAGAAATTCCATGGACACTCTTTTCAATCAAAAATGTTGTTAAAAAATCTTGGTTACATCTTTCATGAGTAAAGCTCTGTCTGTTTTAAAATGTGGTTAAGGGGCTGTCAAACACCAACATGGCACACTGCATATATTTGTATCCGAATAGAGAGCCCACTAATACGGGGCGACCAGGTTTTAGAAGATATAATAACAAATAAATAGTGAAATAAAAAAGCGTGGATTATTTGTAAAATATGACTCGTTAGCGGTTTAGGTATGTACCATTTAGTGATGATTTTAGAACCACTCCTTGCAATTATTTTCAATCGAGCCGATTTCGTCTAATTATGTATCGAGTCCGTCCACGGCCTTCGAAATATGATGAATATTAACGTAATATTTTTTTGATTAGGAATAAATCGTTTTTCTTAAAAACTTAACTAACATCCATTAGGTCTTCTCAGCCTTTAAATTGCATTGAAGTTAGAAATTTTATAGTACATAAAAATATACAGTGTTTATCGTGACACAAACTTTAAATGGATGGATTGATTTATCCGCTATTACACAAGCCAACTAATAGTATGACCACTTTAAGTGTTCACGGTGTCGTTGGTTGTCGATCAACAATGTACTAACATTGTTATCCTAGGGGTGAAAGAAACTTATTTAGTCCCGAGACGGGGTTTGGCGCCCAAGCGTAGCGCGGGCGCTAATAGCTCGAGGAACTAAATAAGTCTTTAACCCGAGGTAAACACTGTGATTTTCATTACGAATACAAGGAAAATAAAACCAACACACGACACCACTCGAAAAAAAAATGAAGCTCGGATTGCCGCTTTTCCGCCTATTTTGTTTTTTTTATGTGGCCGGCTATTCAGCCTTTATTTTCACTATCGTCACTGAAAAAATTGTAAATTTTTTGCCCAATTCTTTGTTATTTTAAAGAAATATTTTAACTAAATTATAACTAAGTTATGTTAAAAAATTATATTCTTAAATTATACTGAATTTGATGTTATTTCAATTTTACATCGCGCTGTAATTTACAGGCTGTATAGAAGTCGGAACATGGTTCAATGGAAATGTGAAAATAGAACTAGATTTTTTTTAATAATGTGACAGCTGTCAGTTGAAAGCGATTTTCCCTAGGGCTGAAAAGTATTACTTTCAGCCCGCTCCTCAGGCAACTTCAGACCTACTTTCCGAGGTATGAGTAATGAAAAGTAATGTATATGTCAATTGATATGTCAAACTTGGTACATTAGTTTTAGTTCCGTTTTTCCGCCTTTTTTTTCGGATGGGAAATCATCAAATTACTTGTCCTACTCTGGGCGGAGCGGGAAGGAGTGTCAGACTTTTACTGACTAAAATCCATCCATGTTCCTTCCTCGCCCTTTACGTTCCGGGGCCACGGTATCTCTTTCGAACAGTCCCGCAACCCCGGTAGGTTGTTTTTCCGCCTGCATAGGTAAGTTGGTTGAAGACCGGCGCGTCTCCCGCGGCGGCTGAGGCGAGAGGTTCTCTCCCACTCGCGTTCCGCCACCTCCTTCGCTAGCATGACTGCTTCGCAGGAGCTGACGGCTTCCCATTCCCTTTCGCTCCGGAACATGGATTAGACTAGGGCTGGACGCGAGAGGTCGCCGCCGAGTGTAAGACCCCTTAGATATCATCAAGAACGTACCTTCTCCCCTCCCTGTGCGGGAACAGCGAGTGCACGTACTGCGCCAGAGAGGGGCACCCGTCCAACGTGCACAGTAAGTCCGTGCACATCTCACACGCAGTACACAAGTTCTTGGAGAACACCTTGTTTAGTTCATTTAGGATCGTATGACGTTTGTTTAAGTCTGTTACTTGCTCCTGGAAAAAAATGGGAATTTTATTGGTTGTGGATACCAGAGAAGAATTTTATTTTGTGTACAAATAACATCATTATTACTCTCAAAACGGTAGAGTGAAACGTTTTAATATAGTAAACATTATTGTACTAGTCAAGCCATTGCATTTGATACCCATATTCAGTTTATGATAAAATATGTAATTCGCCATTTTGTGGCGGCGGCCATCTTGGACCGATTTTCATGAAACTTGGCAAATAAAAATCAAAATCAGTTCATCCGTTCGGGAGCTCTAACACTCACACCCACACACACACACACAAACACACACACACACACACACACACACACACACACACACCCACACACACACACGTCAAACTACGTACCCAACTAACTGCGATGGGGTGTTATCCACCCCGTCGTTTTTGCGTCAGGGGTTACGAAGACATGTGATGTGACATTTGATAAGCTTTGAGGTATTAGGTATTTTCGTGAATATAAAATTGAAAAATTGAAAGAGTCTAAATACCGGAAGCTCATAGAAACAGTAGAAAATCACGGATATTATCCCGTAAGTACTTTAAAATATTTGTATTTGTAATATTTATATTTGTAATATTTCATACTGAAAACAAGAAACGCAAAAAAGTAAATTAAGAAAAAAAAAGTCACCAGCTCACCAGATTAACAAAAAAAAACGTAATACTTACATCAATTTTCTTAATCAACTCCGTGACACAATTCCTTCTGAAATAATCTCTGAAGGCGTCAATTTTATCAGCTTGCTCGGGCGTGAGGAAACATAAGAACTCTTTGTATAGATCCAGGAACTTGGCGCCACAAGTCTTCTTCATCTGTGCCGCTAGTTCTAATGGGTCGTGCTCATAAGGATTAAACTTAGCAAGGAGGTTGTATATGTCCCTTTTAAATTGCCTGCTAGTAGTTGCTGTCTTCGAAAGGAGTTTCAGGTGGAAATTTGTTACGTATACTGAAAGGAAAAAGGTAGAACGTAAAGGTGAGAACGTAGGGTAAAGCGCGGCAATATTCTCCATCATGTAAAGGGTGTAAAAACCCCTCAATAAAGCTGAAAGGCACTTGTACTCCCCGTCATTGCGATCCTTTTTTAGTTCTACACGATACCTGGGAATCTTCTGGTTACGGAGATATTGGAGATAAAAATTGACAAGTTTTTTTAAACACAAGTATTTATTGTAAGATTTTTACTTTAAACACCATTCGCATTATAACATTGCTAATAAAGATCAAATTCCGGGAAATAAATGCCATACGGCAAACTTAGGAAAATTAAAAGCTTAGGTTTTTCATGAAATTAGAAACTTAGTTTGATGTACAGAACTAAATAGCACTTACCTATATCATCTAAATCACTATCTTTATCCTTAGTATCACATTCATTTAGTCTTGTTTTATCTTCTCCAGCCTTTTTCAAACAATTCATCTTATTCTGCAGTTCTTGCAACGCTAAATTATAATTAAACTTATCATAATTGACTAACAACCTTAATCTATTCGATACCTTCGGATACCTTTTATCTTTTTTGCAACTACATGTTTTTTCTTTTCTTTTACCAAAGAATTCAGTAATTGCCATCTGTCTTTGTCTGCATATCTTTTTAAGTCGAATACAACAGGAGCAGTGTTCTAAATTTCCTTCGTATTTTTTTTGATTTGCTTCGTTTTCCGGCAAGTTGTTGGCAACGACAGTCGAGTTTATTACTGTTGAGGTTGTAATAGGTCCGGTGTTAGAGTTGACTGTCGTGACATTTAGAGGCAGTAGGTACGCTCCAGTACTCGTCTCCACGAACCTATACATGTTAGTAGTTAGCTTTTCCGTGTTATCTGTTATTTGTATGTCGAATTTGTCAGCGAGTGCGTTTGTCGTTAGATGTGGCTGGGCTACGATCGGTTTGGTGAAGTTTATGGGTAGAGCGGCCTTGATGGGCTCGATCACTGCCTGCCCAAACTCTACTTCGACGCCGTAAGCCGGCACGCCTGTCCTATCTGTTCGTTTGTTTAAGTAATTCTGAAAGTTAATGGTGTTATTAGTGTTTTTAATGGTATCTAACTTCTCTAAATAAAAGCCTTGATAATTTTGAAAAAGAACAGTAAATACGAATATGTCTGCTTACCCTGAACCGCTTGCTAGTCTTGGCGAGGTAGCGCACCCATATGCGCGGTACTTCGCGTTCCGGTTGCTCGTAGAGCGACATCTTGGGGTTGTACGGCAACAACTTGTGTTTCACAGGCGTCACCGCGCGAGTTTTCATGTATATCTGGAAATTATTGGTAAAGGCAACATCGATAATGTATTAATTTGTCACTTTTCGTTTCCCGCAAGACTCTTTATTTTTTCATTGTTATTTTTGCGATCGTAAATTAACGATAATGTCGTTATTTATGTCGAGACTGACGGCCCAAAAATAAACTTTTAAATCACCCACAATCGTTCGATAAGTTCTTAGCTATTGTTTGACCGCAATCTTAGCACAGCTCACCTCTATTCATCCACATTTAAGCTAGAGTCAAAAAGAAATACGTACATTAATAGGGTTCTCCTTATCCCCGTTCTTCCTGACATTCTGCACGTGCGCGTGCAGTACGCGGAAGGGCAGGAAGGGCAGCGTGTGCTTGGCGACGAGGTGCAGCACGGCCGTCATTCCCCACGGCCCGGTCCGAAACGGCCGCTTGAATATATCGTTGTTAGCCAGCACGTACTTCCAGAACTGCTCCATGCCTAGCGCTATGAGTCTGTTGGACCAATTATTGCTTGGGTTAGTAAATAGTGAGTTTAGAGGAGCTTGTGGCTAAATTAAACGTGCGGGATCTTTGAGGGCTGCGGATAAAAGTGACAACTAAGTAATCTATATCTTCTACGAGTTGCACGCCGTCGCGGATCGGCTACGAGTGCTACGAAGCGTTAGGTGACGGTCACGCGAGTTCCATGATTTTTGTTCACCCAAAAAGAGCTCAACACGTTTAAAGAAGTTTTCACTTCAATAACAGCCACTTGGGTCCGTCTTCCGGTTAAGCCGCGCTTGCATAGGTTGTTTCGTGGATGGGTGATCACGTGACTGGGTGGTCACCAGCCATTGCATACCGAGTTTCTTTCGTGGCTCGGAAAGCATGATAAGCCGTTGGTAACGGCTGTCTTTTTTAGATTTTTGACAGTTATTACAAGTAGTTAGTTGTTCGAAAGTCTGACAACTAGTTTTAACAAGGGATATCGTATTACCCAGAACCAAGCATACAATGGAGCATACTTATTCACAAGCAATCGAATCGATCAGCATGCTGGAAAATGAAAACTTGTTGTAGAAAATTTAAAGAAACTTGATAAATAAATTATATTTATTGGTAATTTGGTCGTTATTTTTTTTTTGACGTACCTACCTATATTTAAATTATACGTCAAAAAAATATTAAGTATAAATATATTTTTATTATTTTTCTTCTTAAGTATACTTAATATTTGGGTCAATTACATATCGATTTTATTAACTTGGACACTAAAAGGACCCGTTTCACATGTAAAAATAAATAAAAATATATTGATGATTTAAAAAATAGGTATATGAAATGTTTCGGAAAATCGGCAACCAAAAAATCATAAATAATTAGCACTATAACCATCTGTATTAATGACTAATTGAACCTATATCAGGCAAAAAAACCGGCACTTGCAAATTGAAATCCCTAAGTTCATTACATAAAAATTATCTTATGAGATTTATAATTGGATGAACAAGATATTTTTCCAAAAGATGGGAACCTCTTTTCGAGCAACAATGTTAAACTAGTTACTCAGTACTCACGCATCTTCAGAATGCAGGTAGCTGAACCGTCGCGGATGGTCTCCGCGGTAGGGCATGGACGGCAGCAGGTAGGGGTACAGGAACACCGGACTGTTGGCCACCACCTTCTGGAAGGTCTCGTGGAACTCGCCCACGTACAGGTTCTTGTGGAAGCCGCGACGCTGGCTGACAACATCAAACAGATTTCTAATTTTCTACACCATGACTGGTTATATCTGGGACTTACTTCAAGATGGTTTACTCTTGGATCATAAAATCACCGCACACTATATGTATAACATTTTAGAGGTTTGTATGTGTAACACATAGGATATTTTTTATCCCCGTAGTTTTAGCCCCTGGGACAATAATTGAACTCTAGGCTGGCTGCGGGCATTAATTAACTAGTAGGGAAATAAATCTGCTTCTCCATATTTTTACGTTCACATAACTCAACATCAAAATGTAATAACTGACTGAACTCGATAAAATTAGAGAATCTGTTTATAATTTCAAAATAAAAATGGTACTCTACGTTACCCTAAAGTAGACTGGTTGAAAATGCCCTAGGTGCTAAGTCCTCCTTTGTACAGTTTTTACATGTGGCTAAACAACCAAGTAACCATGAGAACTGTGCATGGGCGCCAGCACAATAATAATTCTGTCCAGGGAGGTACGTACACCTTAAATTCCATGAAAACAGCTTGATTTTTTTTGCACTCCAACTCGGATACCTAATTATATTAGATCCAAGAAGTAACTTGGCCGATCTATCCAGAAAAGCCCATCTGTTTGCAAAAGTAGGATACGAAAAACGAGCGCAGCGACCTTGAAAATTTTTGCATCCACCTTAAATACCACAGATTTTTTTTTAATTAAAGATTTTTGCTAAAATCTTTCTATTTATAAAGGAAAGCTTATGAACGCAATGGACGTAATAATGTCTGAGCACGCTCGTGTATTTTCTGATAAATTAAGTTAACTTTGTCATTACACCCAGAAAGCAAAACTAAAAGTTCGAGCGAGCGCAGCGAGCCCGAAAATTTTAGCTTTCTGGTTCGGATGGTTGGTTTTTTGTATTTTCTTTTCCCTTAGGGCCCTTTGCTCCCTGCTGCGAGCCCCCATGACACTGTGTAAAAATCGCTGTAATCACTAATATACGAGTAATTTACGTACTTCGCAGTGGTTATATACTCGTATGATCCCGTTTATTTGCAGTCAGATTCGGGGGGGATACCGGTATACGCAGGGATACCCCCCGATACGTGCCTGCGCCTGAACTTTTTAATAAATAATTTTATTTAGGGCTTTTCACTTACCAGCGGTCCGCTTCACTTTGGATGAATCTGTAAAAATAAAACGAAGAATTTAGCATCGGGAAAAACACAATAAAACTTCCCTAAAATGTGTTATTAAAGTTGGTTCTTTTTTTGTGTAAATTGGTGTGTATATCAATGTGCGCAAGACGCGCTGGCAACCGCAACAGCGACGCTGCGCGCGCGACCTCTGCTTGCCCTTGAATGGGCCACTGCTTTAGTTCTACGCCACACATGTACGACGATAGACGCATGTCCTTCACCTTTACAATTATCCGCACTAAGTCTAATTATTGCGCGCGCGCACCCCTTATAAGGGTAGGAGACAGTACCTACGAACGTTCTGTGTTTGTGTGATTTGGTGATACCTGGACCACGGAAAATTGTGACCCGTCATCCCGAGGTCGCACCTGATTGTGGAAGTCCCGCTGAAGGCGTCACGTGGGTATGTACAGCCGATTTGCATGAATACTGAACTATTTCTCCTGGCCTCCTACTTGGTGAACTTCCCTTCGCTCTCCGCAGAAATTTTGAAAAATCATATCGGATCCAGCACCCGCGTGGTGAAAAATAATTTTGTCAGATTTTGAAATCAAAGAATTATTTCCACCATTTAATGGTCCTTCGACGCCCGGATTTTGATAGTTTTCATAATTTTCATCTTTTTTTATTATATTTTTACCAATCCGCATCAAAGTCCGCATTTTTTATACTACGAAGGTAGGCAGCCACTTTGTGTGTCGCGCGTCTTATTTCTCATTTTATACCAAAGATATATGTATTAAAAAGAACTCCTTTGGTTACCGCTTTAAAAATATACTTTTCATCACATATTTTATTCTTTTCGCATCGCATTTCATCACATTTCGCTATAACTATAACCACCTACCCACATTGTTTGATATCTATCGGCCCGCTAATAAGTAATAATGCCGTCTAATGAACAGAAGTTAAAAATATTAGAATGCCAACGACAGTTATTTTTCGAACGTATGCAAAATGCATACGATCTTTCGCGTAATTTGAACGATCCTAGTGCAATAGACAGTTTTCTTTGTTCAATTGTTACCCTAGATGAGGTACGCAGTAATTTCCAACAATGCATAACCGACATTAATACGCTTTCGTTAAAAATTGAAAAAGGATCTGAACCTGACTTCAACCAATGGCTGGCGTTTGAGGATTTATATTGTCGCGTCAAACGCAAACATTCTCAGTTAGAACCTAAGTCGAGCTCAAGTATGACGAAACAAAATGTAAACCACGACAGCTCGGCGCCTAACGTCAAGCTAGCTCGCATCGAAATTCCCGAGTTTGATGGTAGTTCGAAAGATTGGCCGCTTTTTTATGCTACGTTTCAAAGTGCTGTGCATTTAAACACGTCGCTTAATGACACAGAACGCATGTTTTATTTGGCCAGTAAACTTACTGGCAAAGCGAAATCTGTTTACGCTGGATTCATTCCATCTGCGGAGAACTACAGTACGATCTATTCCGCACTCATAGATAGGTATCAAGATAAGAGAAACTTAGCTGTCACTTATCTAGATCAGATGTTTTCATTAAAACCTGTTCTTTCCGCTACCGCTAATAATTTAGAGACTTTAATCGATCAATTTTCGAACTCGTATCTCGCATTGAATAATTTAAAATTACCTAACTTATGTGACTTTATAATATTACACGCTTTGTCTCAGCGCTTAGACAAAGAAACCACGCAGCTGTTTGAGATGGAGAACCGAGGTAAAGATATACCTACACTCGATAGCTTAATTTCTTTTGTCCATGACCGTATAAAAGTTTTAAATCGGACAGGTGATAACAACACCAACGCAAATACCTCGTCTGCGAAAGGTAATAAAAACGCGTCAAGTAGCTCGTCGAATAAAGGCACCGCGCGCTCTTTTATGGTAAACAATAGCAAAGCTACTTGCCCATTATGTGAAAACTCGGACCATGATCGACTTTATTCATGTCCGAAATTCAAATCGCTCGCGCCTCGCGAACGTTTTAATTACATTAAAAAACTTCGCGCGTGCGTAAATTGCTTGAGTTTGCAACATAATACACGTTCTTGTGGGTCGAAGTCAACATGTAAACAGTGTGGTTCGAAATTCCACCATTCTTTGTTGCACTTCCCGGACTCGAATGGGTCATTGACCTCAGGCGATAACGCATCGAGTAGTACAGGATCTACAGATCCGATACATAACGCGTCTTCCAACTCATCTTCGAACTCGGTTTCTAATAACCAAGCAGACAACGCAGTAGCCCTTTGCAGCATGAGTGCCAGCAACAAAAACCCGAGAAAAACAAATAACGTTTTGTTAGGCACCGCCCTCGCTGACGTTAAGTGCAGGGACGGATCGATTGCTCAGGTTAGAATGTTGATCGATAATGGTTCTCAAAACCATTTCATAACCCGCCGCGCTTGTAAACGATTGGGTATTCGCATATTTAATGATTGTTCTGACAGGTCAGTGAACGGATTAGGCAACTGCAGTCAGACTATTTCCGGCATCGCTAACATTACTTTGCATTCAAAATATGATAACACATTTAGCTTACCGATTCAACCGCTAGTCCTTAAAACGATTTCTAGTAATTTGCCGAGCTGTCAGTTTGATATTTCGTCTTTGACCTACTTAGGCAATCTACAGCTTGCCGATCCTAACTTCCAGACTCCTGCCGACATAGACCTTTTGTTAGGCGCCGATACTTTCATGGAGATCTTGCGACCTGGAAAATTATTAGGACCGCCTGGAAAGCCTGATGTACTGGAATCCGCCTTCGGCTATTTAGTTTTCGGTTCGATCGCCTCACTACCTTGTCACAATAATAGCCCATCGATTAGCCAAACATTTTTCTCATCCAGTGAGGAATCGATCGAAACTTTAGTCGCAAACTTTTTGCAACTCGAGTCAGTGCCTAGTAAAACTCACATTTCTAAAGCCGAACAAGAATGTGAGGATTTTTATGTGTCGAACACACACCGCGACAACGAATCCGGACGTTACGTCACCGCTTTACCCTTTTCGCAACCAACTTCGTTGCTAGGCGATTCTTTAACTATCGCCTCTCGCCGCTATACTAGTCTAGAACGTCGGTTTCAGACAAATACCGCTTTAAAAATTGAATATGATAACGTGATGAGAGACTATCTCGAACGTAACATCATTTCGCTCGCTCCCGCTTCGACAACTGATAAGGACTATTACGTCATACCGCACCATGCAGTTACGCGACCGGACAAACCGGTTCGAATTGTTTTGAACGCGTCTCAGAAGTGCGTCGATTCTAATATATCACTAAACGATTGTTTACATTCTGGCGCGAATTTACAAGCAAATCTAACCGCGATTATTTTAAAGTTTCGACTATTTCCTGTTGCACTGACCGCCGACATTAAACAAATGTTTTTAGCCATCGGAATTCGCGAAAAAGACCGCCGCTTTTTGAACATTTTTTATAAATTTGACGAAGACGCAAACGCACAATTGTATCATTTTAACCGCGTTTGCTTTGGTTTGCGTTGCTCGCCGTACCTTGCCATGAGAACAGTAAAGCAGTTAGCTCAAGATGAAACTGATTTACCACTCGCTTCGGAAATCGCTATTAATAATTTGTATATGGACGATTTGGGGGTGTCCGTGGCCTCCGCCGAAGATGGGACTCAGCTCGCCCTAGATTTGATTGAGCTATTTAAACGTGGCAACTTCGACTTAGTCAAATTCGTGAGTAACTCGTCGGAGGTGTTGAAATCAATTCCAATAAACAACCGCTTGTCTTCAAATATTGAATTTGACAAAGAGGACCACCTCAAGTTGTTAGGCCTAATTTGGTCTCCAACTGAAGATGAGTTTTCGATCGCTATTAAATTTAACCCACAGTCTAAATGTACTAAACGACTTATGCTTTCCACGATCGCTAGATTATGGGATATTAATGGTTTTTGTGCCCCCGTAATTTTACACGCAAAACTTTTGATAAAAGCTCTTTGGGCCGCGACACCGAAAATCGATTGGGATGATACACCACCACGCGACATCTGCATGGCGTGGAATCGTTTCCTCACTGAGCTTCCCGCTTTAAAAAGCTTTAAAATACCGCGCTTTCTTGGAGTTGTGCCCGCATCCCGCGTTATTCTGATTGGGTTCGCTGACGCATCAGAAAAGGCGATGGGCGCTGCCGTGTACCTCTGTGTACATTCTGCTTCTGGACCAAACGACGTCAACTTGATTGGCGCCAAAAGCAAGGTAGCTCCCCTGCGTAATATAACTTTAGCTCGCCTGGAGCTTTCCGCTCTTTTATTGTTGTCAAAACTGTTTCGATTTGTAATCGATGTAGTTTCTTCCCGCTGTCACATAGACGAAATATTCGCTTTTACTGACTCGACGGTGGCCCTCCACTGGGTGCATTCTTCCCCGCATCGCTTCGATACTTTCGTTGCGAACCGCATCGCTCAAATACAGGACAATCTTAGTTCTAAACATTTTTATCATTGTGAAAGCGCGCAGAACCCCAGCGACTGCATAAGTCGTGGGCTTACCCCCGCTCAATTGTTAGACCATCCACTATGGCTTCACGGCCCCACGTGGGCTCGTGATCCAGTGCACACTTGGCCAATCAGCCGATTCATCTTTGACCCCGCGCAGGACGAAAAGCTTTTAGAGCTCAAAAAACAATCAAATGTTTTTATCACCACTGATGTGCCGGAACCTTTTCTCTGCGCAATATCTAAACGCGTATCTTCTTGGTCTAAGTTTCTTCGCATTGTAGTATACATCTACCGTTTTTTGGGAAAGCTCCCACGTTCCAATAGGATGATGCTTTCACATCTGGACTTTGCGGAGACTGCCGTTATAAAGGCACTTCAACAACAATATTTCGCAAGCGACATCAACGCGCTTTCTAAAAGCCACAAGGTGTCTAAGTCGCTTCTCCCGCTTTCTCCTTTCCTGGCAAGCGACATCCTTCGCGTTGGTGGCCGGCTAGAAAAATCTTTGCTGGAGTTTGATAGCAAGCATCCAATTTTGCTTCCCAAAAGGGATCATATTGTTAATTTGATAATTGATTACTACCACCGAAAATACCTACACGCCGGTCCACAACTATTACTTTCGCTGTTACGACAAAAGTTTTGGATTATCTCTGGACGCAGCACGGTGAAACAACGCTTCCGCTTGTGTAACCGCTGCTTCAAGACTAATCCCCGCACAGAAGCACCTTTTATGGCAGCTCTTCCCGCACCCCGCGTCAATGAAGCTAAGCCCTTTTTCTATTGCGGAGTGGATTATGCGGGTCCAATCAATTGTCTAATAAGTAGGTATCGTGGTGCTCGTAAGGAAAAGGCGTACATATGCCTTTTTACCTGCCTTGTTACTCGAGCTTGCCATATCGAGGTTGCAGTTGGATTGGATTCGATGTCCTATATTCGCGCCTTACGACGCTTCATATCTCGCCGTGGCAAAATTGTTTCCTTATTTTCCGATAATGGAACTAATTTTATTGGTGCGAAAGCTCAGCTCGATGAGTTAAACGGATTTCTTAAATCTAGAGCCTTCCGTGATTCCTTTGAACAGGAAACACTATATCAAGGTATAACCTGGAATCTGAATCCGCCTACCGCTAGCCACTTTGGTGGTTGCTGGGAAAGTCAAATCCGCGTCGTAAAAAATCATCTCCGCCGCACTATAGGCGACGTTCTCCTCACCTACGAGGAGCTGCTTACTGTCCTCACACAGGTTGAGGCCATGATCAATTCTAGACCGCTAACCGTGCTTAGTTCAGACCCCGCAGAGCCCGAAGCTCTAACACCCGCGCATTTTTTGACCTTTGGTCCGCTAGACTCATTTCATTCAGACCCGCGCTTAGATTCGGTGGATTTGATCCGCAACAAACGCTTACTCGATGCCATAGTTCAGAGATATTGGAATAGGTGGAGGCGTGAGTATCTAAACACTTTACAATCTCGTGTTAAGTGGAATACTAAATCTAATCCGGTTACCAAAGGTACTGTAGTTCTTATAAAAACGGAAAACTCGCCGCCTTTACAATGGCCCATAGGTGTTATCGATGACGTCAAGCCTTCCTCAGATGGAGTAGTCAGAGTCGCTACTGTACGCACACGAAATGGCACCTATGTTCGACCTGTAGTAAAACTATGCGTTTTACCCTCTCAATAATATGTAGTTTAATAAATAGTTATTAGATAAGCCATCTAGGCTCCCCTTAGTTATATACCTTAGTTTAATCATTATATTTCCTGTTTTATTATAAAGGTCATCCGTTTAAGCCAACTGGATGTACTTCTACTTTATCTCGCTTTCACCACGCTATAGCTCTCCCTGACTCTTTGGTTCAGGACTTCTTCAAACTCCTGAAGGCCGGGGGGATGGTTCTTTTTTTGTGTAAATTGGTGTGTATATCAATGTGCGCAAGACGCGCTGGCAACCGCAACAGCGACGCTGCGCGCGCGACCTCTGCTTGCCCTTGAATGGGCCACTGCTTTAGTTCTACGCCACACATGTACGACGATAGACGCATGTCCTTCACCTTTACAATTATCCGCACTAAGTCTAATTATTGCGCGCGCGCACCCCTTATAAGGGTAGGAGACAGTACCTACGAACGTTCTGTGTTTGTGTGATTTGGTGATACCTGGACCACGGAAAATTGTGACCCGTCATCCCGAGGTCGCACCTGATTGTGGAAGTCCCGCTGAAGGCGTCACGTGGGTATGTACAGCCGATTTGCATGAATACTGAACTATTTCTCCTGGCCTCCTACTTGGTGAACTTCCCTTCGCTCTCCGCAGAAATTTTGAAAAATCATATCGGATCCAGCACCCGCGTGGTGAAAAATAATTTTGTCAGATTTTGAAATCAAAGAATTATTTCCACCAAAAGTATAAATGCTAAAAGGCATATTGACCAAGATACAACTTATCAAAATAGGGAGTGACGTCAGAACTCGCTAAAAATTATACCTAGGCGTGACGTATTGAGAATTTCAATTAAGTCAATATTGGTCTGTGTAACATAAAAAAAATACGGTTTAAATATTTGTTGATAATCTACCTGACGGACTAATTTTTTTTTTGTCATCCACCCTAATGTGTAAGACTTGGTGAGATGGATACTTTTCTTGTGTCACTGACTGTAAGTACTACATAGTGTATCTACAATACAACCCAGTTTTCACTAGTTAAGTTTAAGACTAGACGTACTAGACTAGACGGATGCATCCGATACTGATACCGATACCGATATATCGGCGATACTTCGGGTTTGCCGATATATCGGTATCGGCGATATTTTTATGACAGATTCAACGTAGTTTCTAAATGAGTTCTGCCGCATCTGAGAGACTATTTTCCACTGCAGGTCTTATTCAAATAGACTTGCGAAATCGCCTTTGCCCGCAAAACTTAAGGATATTTTGTTTTTTATATAAAAATATTTAAAAAAATAAATTTTGATTACTAAAAATATTAATTAATTGTGTTTTATTTATTCTACCTTCTTTTTTGAATTCAATAAGCGTATCTGTATCAGTATCGCCGATATTTTTATAAGAGTATCGGTATCTGTATCGTATCGGCAAAAAGGCGTATCGAGGCATCCCTGTTTAAGACCCATGTAATCCCCGATACCCTATTGCCATCAGCCGGGCCTACTCCAGGCTCCGTGGCTGCTCAGAAAAAAGGCTCAGGCTGCTTAGAGAAGAAATTTCTGATCTAAAAAAAAACTACATTAGGGTAAACATTAGGGATGCATCCGATACCGATATATCGGGATCGGCGATTTTAAAGCCGATTCACCGATAATTTTTGAATATCGCGCTATAGACAACGCGTGCACCAACCGTTACCGAATAATTATAAGAATTTTGTGTTTCCTCAATAAAAACCTCTTAGTTGTGAATTTTAACTTAAGTTTTGTCTTCTGATAGGTTATCTATTGTCGTTTCAATATAAATATTATTAGAAGTAGAAGTAATTGTGTCTGTTTCTCATGCCACAGTTTTTATAGCTTCCTTTGAATGATAACTGTCCGTATCGGTATCGGCGACACGTTTTTTACAAATACCTGTATCGGTATCGTATCGGCTGAAGTGCGTGTCGATGCATCCCTAGTAAAAAAAAAAACGACTGCGTACAAAATAACTTTAAATAAAAACTGAAACGAAAAAAACAAGTTCAAGAAACAGGACATATTGACTGCAATAGTCGGGGACACCCTATTGCATGTAATAATTTTAGTTTAGATTATTTAATGGGTCTTTTAAATTACTATTTTTTTATTTTTGTTATTGAATGAGTTTGAGTGATAAATAATACGTATGTAACGGCACCTTTAAAATCCATCGAGTCATTCAGGTCGCAGAGTGTGCTAAACAATTATACAATTATACAATTGTACATACATATATTATTATTATACTCTCGAAAAACATAAACCTACTTCTGTCGCAGTCGGGTAAAAATTGTACTAGGCTTTCATAAAATATGTTAGACTCACTGTATCATCTCTCGGTTCTCTGGTGTATTCTCTGAGACAGTTTTCTCCCACGTGGTGACTAGTTCCATGGCCGGCGACAGGTTGCACACGTTCACTACTGACTTTGGGTTAGACGCCACCATCTTGGAAAACGCTTCCTGTATGAACATGAACGATAAGTATTAAATCATTATATTATATATACAATGGCGACACATTATTACAAGTTAAAAATTCATGGCAACATAATATGGGACATCATTTACCTAGCCTTGTCTCAACTATGTTGGGGGGGTCGGCTTCCAGTCTAACCGGATGCAGCTGAATACCAGTATTTTACTTGGAGCGACTGCCTATTTGACCTCCACAACCTAGTCAGTACTGGGTAATACGATACCACATGGTAAGCCTGGTTGTCAGACTTTTTGGGCCACTGACTACCTGTAACGACTGCCAAAGATGGACAAATGACAGCCGGGACCAACAGCTTAACGTGCTTTCCGAGGCACGGAGGAAACTCGGTATGTAAGGGTCACCCATCCACAGACCAACCTAAGCGAGCACGGCTTAACCTAAAGATCGGCCCGAGCGGCTGTTATTTGTGTGTAATTGTGTATGTATAAATAAAACTAGTGCATGCATAAAAAATTCAAGTTTCCGCTACGCGAACGTTTGGCCATTAGCTAGTTTTCATATAAAGCGCTTACATAGAGAGCTGTAGATTTTTACATACGTTGCTTTTAATTTGTTTATATTTTAAAAAAAACTGATTCAGAAAAAATCGTAGGGCTTAAAAGATAAAAATATAAACGTAAAATACGCTTATTAGGTCTTAGTTCTTACAGTATGCACTTTGGGGTCTAGATTTTCACGTTTATACAAACCTTGTAAGTGTCTGCAACATGTTGCCAAGTATCAATGATGTTCCGTTAGTAATTAAAGAGTTATAGGACAAATTTACCATGAATAGATCACTGTTTACAAAGCAGTCAAATATCACGACTTTCTAAATGAATTGCATGGTAAAATGTATGCCAATAATTAGTGTATTCATTCAACTATTCACATGCAAAATTTCATGTCATTAAATTCAGTAATTAAAGAAAAACAATTATAATACTGACGAAGCATCGAAAACCTACATAACCCGACCAAGTTCGGATGGCTACAAAAAAGCGGCCGTGCAATATATTTAGGTAACATCCCAAAATTTACAGTATAATACCGGTATTGAATTGGTATAGTTGATAACACAATTGTTGTTTCGTTATAATTTATAGGTCATTTATTTTTGTACACCTACTTTTTTAAATGTATTTGACTATGACAGAAAGTAGGTAGGTAGGTAGGAATTTTTTTAATGAAGCTCGAAATATTATACTTACCCTAAGTTTCGTCATCCACGCGAACGAAGTCGCGGGCAAAAGCTAGTTCATAATCTATTTTAGTTAAAACACATTTAAGTCTATTGCTGCAACATGTTGCAGACACTTACAAGGTTTATATAAACGTGAAAATCTAGACCCCAAAGTGCATACTTTAAGAACTAAGACCTAATAAGCGTATTTTACGTTTATATTTTTATCTTTTAAGGGGCCGGGGAGCGTGCTTCGTTCATACAACCGTAATACCAAAATAATTTGTAAACCAAACATATTTTTAAGAAAGTGTGTATTTATTTCGATTAAATTACTTATTATCTAGGTTCCCAACTATATGTTTTGAAAGGACAATGATAATTAGACGAGATATGAGGAATTTAAAATTTCTATAGAAAACTTATTTTTCTCATAACTCTTGTTTAAATCAATATCCATTCGTAATAGGTATTTGGGAACCTAGATAGTAAGTAATCCAATCGAAATAAATACACACTTTCTTATGAATATGTTTGGTTTACTAATTATTTTGGTATTACGTTTGTATGAACGACGCACGCTCCGCCTGCCCCTTAAGCCCTACGATTTTTTCTGAATCTGTTTTTTTTTATAATATAAACAAATTAAAAGCAACGTATGTAAAAATCTACAGCTCTCTATGTAAGCGCTTTATAGTAAAACTAGCTAATGGCCAAACGTTCGCGTAGCGGAAACTTGAATTTCTCCGAAGTTTATGCATGCACTAGTTTTATTCATACATACACAATTACACACAAATACACACTAATTTTTGGACACATCTCTTTTCTTCTAAAGTCTATGGATTAAAAAAAGTTCCGCCAGGACAACGTTCGCCCAGCGGAATCAGTTTTTGGTGAATTTCTCCACAATGGTTGCGTGCACAATTTTTTTTTTACCATACACAATTATACGACGTCATACACTAAATATCTGCATTATTAAAATCTTTAAATTCAACAACATTCCGCTGCGCGTACGCACACATAACTTTCGCCATTGGACCACCATCGAAATCAAAAAAAATTATCAGCTGTCTCATACATTTGGTCGAGTATAGGAATCTTGTATGGGGCCGTTGATTATTTTTCGCGATTACGAAGGTGGACCCATTGAGAAAGTTGTACAGTTTCATGGTCTGTAGCACAGCCTTTTTGTTTTTTTTTTGGGATGGGAAATCATCAAATGACTTCTCCCACTCTGGGCGGAGCGGGAGGGAGTGTCAGACTCTTACTGACTAAAACCCATCCATGTTCCTTCCTCGCCCTTTATGTTCCGGGGCCGCGGTATCTCTTTGGAACAGGCCCGCAACCCCGGCAGGCCTCGGCCTGCCGGGGTTGCGGGCACCCTTAATGGACACCCTTAAATTTGACTAGGATTCATAGCAAAAAATAAATACTCGCTTTGGAGTGATGTCATTTTATTTTTTATTTCTAGTACTTCTTTTATGGGTGTCTTCCAATAATTACAAGTCATCCCGTTTTTGGAAATCTGCCATATTGGATTTAGAATGACGTCACTTAGCTAACCATGCATTGTCATCCAAACTGGTACGAGTTGTGGGTCAAAATTAACTTCTAAGATTATTTTCATCTAGTTTATTATAGGTATTGTTGGTAGAGCTAATAAACCCGTGTTAAAACCACGCTGAAGTTCTTAACAGATCTGACAGCTGGTCTGGGCAGACCTGATAGACAAATAACTAGATTCGGCTGAAAGCAAGATGC
The DNA here is from genome assembly GCA_916618015.1 of Xestia c-nigrum. Classification (NCBI taxonomy): domain Eukaryota; kingdom Metazoa; phylum Arthropoda; class Insecta; order Lepidoptera; family Noctuidae; genus Xestia; species Xestia c-nigrum. The sequence continues at coordinate 6,894,300 of OU745259.1, read as the reverse complement.
TCAGGACCGGTCAATGTTTGGGGAGGCCAAAATCCAGTTGAGGTCATTTTTTAACCTTTTTCTTTTTCGTCGCCTGGTATCTTAGTTTAAATGAGTTTCGACCACAACTCATCCACCTCTACAACGTTACTAATGGCTTCCGACAGGTCCCTCAAGGTACCAGTGGCTAAGGTTCTATACAACTCGATTCTGACCGGATTCCCTTTGAAAAATATTCTTTAGAAAAGCTTTCTTTTCTAAAGATTTTTTATTTTTTTATTATTTTTGTTAAAAAATTTACTGCAAGAAACTTGAGGAGTTGTTTGAAATCACAAATAAAAAACAATCACGAAAAAAAATATATAAGTAACGATCCCTTTCAAAGATATGCAATATTTTCACTGTGCACAAAATTATTGAATACTAGCTGACCCGCGCAACTTCGTTTGCGAGTGAGGGTTATTTTTTTTAAAATAAAAAGTATCCAGTGTTACTTCTAATACCTCCAAGAATATGTGTACAAAGTTTCATGATGATCGGTTGAGTACTTTTCGCGTGAAAGCGTAACAAACAATTTTTTTTTTTTTTTTGGAATGGGCATTTCGCAGTTATTTATTTATTTATTTATTAACACTTCAAGCACAAAAGTACAGAGGCGGACTTAATGCCATAGGCATTTTCTACCAGTCAACCTTTAGGTGATGCAGAGACAAGCAGTGGTAGGTGTCATTTCTGAAATTCTGAGAATAATTTTATTTAATACTACGATACACTACAAAGATATATAAAATATTATACCAATTTATCAAATACTATAAATATATATTAAAATAAAATTAAATGGACATTTACATGGATATACTAAAATAAAAAGACAAACAATGACGAAAACATTACTGTTGGGGTGGACTGTATTGAATTAAAGAGGTGGATACTTTAACACTTTTATTGTATATTAGAGATCGAAAATAGCTTATATTTGAAGCGGGGCACAAGAGTTTACACTGTTAAATGTTCCTGTTATATAAGGAATGTACATAACGTATTACGACGTGGGGAACGTGGGACTCATTTACTTATTAACTTTGTTACGACACTAGGTAACTGATAAGAACTATGAATCTACTTTATATCTTTGACAATCTGTCTGATATGGAGCTCTTCCTTGACTTCTTGAAGACTTCTCCTTGATTCACTGGTTGAATGAAGTTATTACCTACTTGTTTCTATTTGTTCTTATTTGACTCGATTATCGATTAAATAATCGGTTCCCCTTACATAGATTATTACGCCATTGCAAGTTGTGGGGGCACTATTGCGTCTTTCTGGGACCTTTAATCAATCATAGCCCGTGAAAATGGACTTTCCCATTAGCTGATGCAATAGTTTAACTTATTGCGTAATATCTCCCTTTGGACAAGTACTGACTTGACCAATATCCCCTCCACAAAGCTGATGCAACATCGCAAATCATTGCGTAAGGCTTAAGGCCTTTTAGTATATAATAGTTCGGGGGTAGACAGACATAGAGGTCCCCGTTATTTTCCTAAAAACTACTTATACTAGGGTTACATTTTGTGAAGGGCTCGTCGTCCGTTACATCTCTCCCCCCGGCGTAGCCTGCGCAGCCTTCTCTTCCTTTTGTAGAACGACGAGCTTGCTGACCGGACGCTTGAAGACGCCGGTCCTCGTTCTCACGTCGACTACTCTGATGCCGCCGTCAGGTCCCGGGTAGATGTTCTCGACGACTCCCAGTGGCCACACGTTTCGTGGCAGGGTGCTGTCGGCGATGATGACGACGTCGCCGATCTCCGGCGGTTGGCGTTTGCTCTGCGGCTCGCCGCGGGGTACCAGTGTAGGGAGATACTCCCGCAGCCAGCGTCGCCAAAAGTGATCGGCAAGGGCCTGGCTGGCCCGCCAAGCACGTCGGTCGGCCTCGTCACAAGGCCCTGTTGAGGGTAGGCTCGTGGAGGATCCCAACAAAAAGTGGTTGGGGGTGAGGGCCTCCGGATCGGTGGGGTTCACGCTAACGTGAGTCAGAGGGCGTGCGTTAATGGCGAACTCTGCTTCGGTAAGCAGAGTCAGCAGCACCTCTTCAGCAGGCGCCCTTTCGCGCAGAGTCGCAGCGAGGGCAGTCTTTACGGAGCGTACCAGCCGTTCCCACGCACCGCCCTGATTGGGTGCGCCGGGAGGGATGAACCGCCACTCCATTCGATGCAGTAGTCCCTCTTCATGCAGTGCCGGTGTCCACTCCGCATAAGCCGCTCGCAGTTCTTGATCTGCTCCTCTGAAATTAGTTCCGTTGTCGGAATACATGAGCCGCGGCCAGCCGCGGCGCGCAGCCATCCTTCTCAGCGCCATAATGGCTGAGTCTGTTGACAATGTTGCGACGAGCTCGAGATGCACGGCGCGGGAGGTGAGGCACGTAAACAGTGCGCCCGATCGCTTCTCTCGGCGCCGGCCCACCTTCACCATCATGGGCCCGAAATAGTCCACACCACAGTTGGTGAACGGGCGATGGAAGGGGTCCAGGCGGGCGCGTGGCAGGTCTCCCGTGGCCGGTGGCTGCGGCGTTGCTCGCAGTCTCCGGCAGTATGTGCAGGTTTTTTCAATAGTTCGCACCGTGGGTCGCAGGTGGATGATCCAATAGCGTTGCCGTAAGTCGTTGGTGACTCGTTCCCTGTTGGCATGCCCAGCGGCGCAATGCTCGCGCATTACAATCAACTTACTTATTCGGTGGCGACCATCCAAAATGATGGGTCGCTTGGCCTCCACAGGCGCGCTAGAGGCTTCAATTCGTCCTCGCACGCGTAATAGGCCGTCTTCCAATACGGGGTCCAGTCTGTACAGCCGACTCGTCCTGGGGACGGGGCGAGCAGACTGGATTCTCTTCAACTCTTCGGGGAAGCTGTCCTGCTGTGCTTTCAGCAGGAGCTCCCTTTCGGCGCGTTCAATGTGCCGATGCTCGAGTCGAGGCGAGACGCGGCGGCACGCATCAATAAATGCGAGCACGCGCGCAGCAGCGCGTACCAGCGTCTCGTACTTGGAGAAGCGGGCAGGATCGGGCAGCCAGCTGTCTCGTTCAGGGGCCGGCGCAATGTGCAGGACCTCCTCTTCGTTTTCTTCCGACGCCGGCGTCCCGGGCCAGTCCTCCTCCAATAGACGGAGGAAACCCGGCCCGCGGAACCAGCGGTCGGTTGCGCAGATCGGCGCGTTGGTGAGTCGGGTAGCGTCGTCCGCCACGTTGTGCTCCGTGGGCACCCAGCGCCATTCTTCTTTGCTGGTGAGCTCGGCGATTTCTCCGAGTCTGTGCGCGACGAACGGCGTGTACCTCTTCATGTCGTGATGGATCCAGTGGATCACCGTAGAGGAGTCCGACCAATAAGTCGTACTGTTGACCTCGATACGGTGTTCCTTCTTGATGGTGTCGGCGAGTCGGGCTCCTATCACCGCTGCCTGCAGCTCCAGACGTGGTATTGTCTGGGCTCGCCGCGGTGCTACTTTTGCCTTGGCCGCGACCAGCACGACGTCGATGGTCCCATCCTTGTTTGTTGCTCTCCAGTATGCTACCGTCGCGTACGCTTGTTCGCTTGCGTCGCACAGCACGTGCAGTTCGATGCGCTGTGTTTTCTTCTTAAGGTAGCACCTGGGTAGCCGCAGTCTGTTTACTTCCTCCAATTGACCTAGCCAGGCCGCGAAGAGCTCGTTCTCTTCCTCCGGAATGGGCGTGTCCCACGTTGTTTGTAGGCGCCACAGGCTCTGGAGTACTATCTTCGCTCGTACTGTGAAGTGACTCAGCAGTCCTAGCGGGTCGTAGATGGACATCACTGCGCTCAGTGCCTCCCTCTTGGTGGGAGCACGAGTTCGTTCTCTTACTTCGGACGGCACTCGGTTCATGGATGTATTAAACCCGAGTTCGTCTCGTTCTGCGTTCCAGTACAGCCCGAGTATCTTGCTCTCAGGTTGCTCCCCTCCTAGTTGTGTCGGGGCGGTGGCGTGGAGTGTCTGGGGCACGTCGCGCAAAACCGTCGCGTCGCTGGAGCTCCAACCTCGTAGCGTGAAGCCGGCGGTCGCGTGCACCTTTCTTGTTTCATCAACTGTCTTCCACGCCTCCTCTGGATCGCTGTAACTTGCCACCAAGTCGTCCATGTAATGGTTCTTGGTTATGGCCTCTAAGGCCCTGGGATACTCTCTGCCGTGAAGCTCCGCGTTGTAATCCCGGACGTAATGAGCCATATACGGGGAACTGGCTGCTCCGAAGATCATGCTTCTCATCTTGTAGTGACGCGGGGCCGACGTCCTGTTTTGGTCTCTCCACAGGAACTGCTGAGCTGGTTGGTCTTGCTGCCTTATTCTCACCCGCAGGAACATCTCCTGTATGTCTGCGGTGACTGCCACTGCCCGCTCTCGGAACCGGAATACTATGCCCGGCAGGGACTGCAGTAGGTCTGGACCTTCCAGTAGCTCGTCGTTGAGACATTTTCCATAGCTCGTTGCCGCCGCGTCGAAGACTAATCGCTGTTTCCCAGGCTTGTTTGGGTTCTGTACGGCGAAGTGAGGCAGGTACCAGCAGACGGGGCTTTCCTTTTCCGTTCCGCCGCATGGCATCGCGTATCCTTTGTCCAACAGGTTCTTGACCTGTGTGGCGTACTGCACGGCAAAGTCCGGTGACGCATCCATTTTCTGTTCGATCTTCTTCAATCGTCTCAGCGCTGCTCCGTAGCTTGGTGGCATGACCACGTTGTCAGTCCGCCACGGCAGCCCCACCTCGTAGCCTTCGTCGATCTTCTTGATCGTCCTTTTCACGATGGTCGTCGCCCGCTGGTCCGCTTCGTTCACGCGGGGTCTCTTGGCGACGCCCAAGGCTTCTATTTTGAAGTGTGCTTCGACTAGATCGTGCAGTTGCTCGTCTCCTCTCCCGGTCTCGATGACGTGCAGTATGTCTTCTTTTTGCGTGATAACGCTTCGTGGTGCTGTTCCGTGCACCACCCATCCCAACTCCGTTCGTGAGGCGGCTGGCTGATCGCGGCCACCGACTCGTAGTTCCCTGGTCACTATGCACTCCCAATGGTCTGTGCCCACCAAGAGTCCTGGACGAGCTTGCTCGTAGCAAACCTCCTCTCTGGGCAGGTCTCGCAGGTGCTTGTGATTCAGCAGGTTGTCTGGGATGGATTGTTGATGGAGCCTCAAGTCCTTGATGGTCCTTGCTCGAAGCTCGTGTGACTGGCCGTCTTTCCGGATGCTCCTAACCTGCACCCGTACCGCTCTGCTCTCCTGCACTTCCGAAGACATGTTCACGCCGCGTATGTGTAGCGGGCGTGGGGTCCCTTCAGCTCCTATTCTGGTCGCCAGGTCTTGATCAATGAGGGTGACGGTTGCTCCTTCATCGAACAATGCGTACGTCATTACCTCCCCCCGTGACCCGGTGACTATGATGGGGCACATCTTCAGCAGTACCTTCTTCTGGTCGGCCGCGAACTTGGTCGCCACCGACAGCACCGCTTCTTCCTTGCTGGGCTCTGCGGTAACCTTCACGGTCGTCACTTCTTCCTTGGTGCCTTCCTTCTCTTCGTGGAGGGAGGCGTGATGAGGCCGGCGGCATTGGCCTAAGCCGCACGGCTTCGCCTTACATCTATATCGCCCATGTTTACTTTCGACACATCTAAAACATATGCCGTTGGCTCTGACATACTCCCATCGCTTCTTGACGCTCATCTCCTTGTATTTGGGACACTTATGTAATACGTGATCTTGTTTACAGTTAGGACACCGACCTTTTTCTTCTTGGCTCTCGACGGCTGTGTAGACGGGGGTAGCTCTCTTCTTTGCTGTCACTGGTTGTCTGGTTTCCTTCTTCTGGTTGGCGGGTGCGGCGCCAGTGGGCGGGGCGTAGGCGTATCGTAACGCCCTATCCGCTTCCCGCATCAGGAAACGAGACAGCATAACTATCTCCGGCTCCGTTTTGTCGTCGTTCTCGAAGGCGAAGTCGCACCATTTCGACTTCATATGTTGGCTCAACCTGTCCAGCACTTCGCCAGTCAGTACTGGGTTGTGTAGGTATCCTCCTCGGTCGACTGCTTTGATCACGCATACCGCGTTTTGCACCTTGATGGCGAAGTTGTTTAAGTCCGAGGCTGATGCCATGGGCTTTGTCATCTTCTTCATATCTTCGATGGCGCGAGCGATGAGTGCCTCTGGTCGTCCGAAGCATTGCTCGAGTGTCCTCATGATGGCCTCTGGATCAGTGGCAGTATGTAGGAGGCCGGAAACCGCCTCCCTTGCCTCTCCCTTGAGACAGCTCCTTAATCGCTGTATGTTCTCAGCAGGCGATATACTGTACATGTTGGTAGTGTCGTTCACGGCCGCCCTAAACGGCAGCCACTCGTTCACACTACCGGAGAACACCGGTAAATCCGTATGCCGTAATCGGGGTCTTGCCATCTTTTCTAAGGTCGTTGCCAAGTTATCGATGCTGTTCCTGTGCTTCGTCGATGCCGGCGACCTTCCCCGTGGCAAGTCGAATTTAATATGTCTTGGGTCCTCCCGGGGGGGGCCTTGGTCCCCCTCCCCCCGTGATCTGAGGGGGTTCGTTTGAAGCCATTCATCCACTTTACTGTGATGGCTTTCCTCCTGAGTGATGAGGGGCTCATCCTGCAGGCTGTCCTGTTCATCCTCTAGGACAGATACTTGGGCGGCTAATCTTCTCTTGACCAGGTCCTCTTCCAGGTCGAGAGACTTCTTCCGGATGGCTGCAAGCTTCTCTGCTGCTTCCAATTCGGCTAGCCTTATGCGCGTTGTAATACTGTTGGTTGACCTTTGTGACTTCTGTGACCTCTGTGACCTATGTGACCTCACCGATTGGGTGGGTGACCTCGTCCTTTGTCCATGTTCTTCACTCAGAAGAAGTCCTGACGATGGTCCTGCTAAGGTCGTGTCTGCTGTCGTAAGGGGCGCGGCAGTTGGTCGTGAAGATATAATATTTTGCTCACTTGTCACTGCCGGTGACAAGGGTGGGTTTATTGAAATCCTCCGTAGTCTCTCTCTTCGAATCCGTTCCGCTTCCTGGCGTAGAACTGCCTCTCTATGCTCGTCTGCCCTCTCCTGCAGGGCCCGCCTCCGGTCCTCAGCTTCTGCAGCATCACCCTGGCTTCGGGTGACCACCATTGTCCGAGATGGTACGCTACAGGTTGACTTTAAGCGGGGAGAAAGATGCGCGACAGTCCTATCCTGTGGTTTTGGACTTCACCAGATTCGTCCACTACGACGTTCACTTAGCTGCACTTCGACGCTGTTATTATATCACGACTATTCCTCTATTTACCGCGACGGCACTATTACATACTTGTGACGGCACTATATACTTGTGACGGCACTATATACTTGTGACGGCACTATAACTTACGACGGCCCTATGTACCATACGGCACTATATCTAGTCACGGCGGCAATACGTTATCAACGGGCGTGCGCTATGTTATATAACGCGCGCTTGTATATGACGCGTAACTATTTATTCACAACACGGTCACTTCTATATGTTTTATAACAATATATCCGTTAGTATTTCATTCCACAACGCGAATCGAGTCAATTTACTTTTTAATATTTACTTATGAGTCCCACTATTCTGCTTACCCCTTTATTAACGCGCACTATGATTGCGATTTAATACACAGAATATCGCTTATGAATCCTGTTATTCTGCTTACCCTTTTTTACCGCGCACTTATGATCGCGATTTTGGCACACAGAATATCACTTTTCCAATCACGGAACTTTACGCACGATATATATAAAGTTAATTTCGTTCAGTACTTACAGTTTTATGTGCCCGCTTATAACACTTTATTACGCGCTATGTATTATACCGGCACTTTTCGCTATTTAACTGGATCTGAAGGACCAAATGTTGGGACTTCACTGCTTATCCGTCTCGAATGGACCAAGATGTTAAGCTTGGTCTTTACTGTTCATATATCCCCGGCTCGAATGGACCAAATGTTGGGGTGGACTGTATTGAATTAAAGAGGTGGATACTTTAACACTTTTATTGTATATTAGAGATCGAAAATAGCTTATATTTGAAGCGGGGCACAAGAGTTTACACTGTTAAATGTTCCTGTTATATAAGGAATGTACATAACGTATTACGACGTGGGGAACGTGGGACTCATTTACTTATTAACTTTGTTACGACACTAGGTAACTGATAAGAACTATGAATCTACTTTATATCTTTGACAATCTGTCTGATATGGAGCTCTTCCTTGACTTCTTGAAGACTTCTCCTTGATTCACTGGTTGAATGAAGTTATTACTTGTTTCTATTTGTTCTTATTTGACTCGATTATCGATTAAATAATCGGTTCCCCTTACATAGATTATTACGCCATTGCAAGTTGTGGGGGCACTATTGCGTCTTTCTGGGACCTTTAATCAATCATAGCCCGTGAAAATGGACTTTCCCATTAGCTGATGCAATAGTTTAACTTATTGCGTAATATCTCCCTTTGGACAAGTACTGACTTGACCAATATCCCCTCCACAAAGCTGATGCAACATCGCAAATCATTGCGTAAGGCTTAAGGCCTTTTAGTATATAATAGTTCGGGGGTAGACAGACAGAGGTCCCCGTTATTTTCCTAAAAACTACTTATACTAGGGTTACATTTTGTGAAGGGCTCGTCGTCCGTTACAATTACCGTTGTGACGAAACTGCCAGCTTCTTCCGAATGTACTCGCGAACTTTAATTTTAAAAGATAAGCGATTAGTTGCCATCCTGATTTCTTGGGGAAGCGCATTCCACAGAGAAATAGACTGGACGAAGAATGACCGATGAATGTAGTCAGTGCGATGAGAGGGACAGTGAAGAACACGATTTTGCGAAGAGCGCAGGCTTCTGCTGTGGTTGGCACAAATGTATTGAAAGTGGGGAGCAAGGTAACTAGGGGAAGTGGGAGAGACAAGAAAAGAAAACAATGTGGTAAGCGCCCTTTGCTCCCTACGCTGACGTATGGGCAACCACCTTAGAAGAGACCAGTGCTCGGAGACATGATCATATTTACGCAGATTGAAAACGAATCGAATGCAGTTATTTAGAAGACGGTCAAGTTTGTCGAGGAGATCTGCATTCAGGTCAAAGTAGCACACATCACCATAATCGATGATGGGAAAGATTAAGGACTGTACAAGCATTGCTTTCGTATTTGAGGGTAGAAAGTTTTTCAAACGGTACAGAGCCCGCAACGAACCAGTAACCTTCTGGCTGACACGAGCGACTTGTGTATGCCATTTCATGGTGCTGTCAATGTGCAAGCCTAGATCCTTTACATTGGTGCTAAAAGGTACAATCGTACCGTCGAAAAGAACTGGTGGCAAGGTTGTACCATCTAACTTGCTCAAGCTGCGCGAACTCCCAACGATTATAGCCTGACATTTGTTTGGATTAACTACAACACCGAATTTATCTGACCAGGTTTTTATTGCCATCAGGTCGCTGTTTAGGTTGCTGACCAGATTTCCTATTTCGTCAACCCTCCCCTGACAGTACAACTGCAGGTCATCGGCATACAGATGATACGCACACTGAAGCTCAGAAGTTAAGAGATTAATAAAAATAGAAAAAAGAAGAGGAGAAAGAAAACCGCCTTGTGGAACACCAGTGTCCAAATCACACCAACATGAATCTCCAGCATGAACTGAATTCTGGCGTTCCTGAAGGTACGAGGAGAACCATTCTAGTGCTCCGGGAGAGACTATAATATAGGATAAAATGGCTAACAGGATGTCGTGACTAACGGTATTAAAGGCATTCGAGAAGTCGACTAGCACCAGTACCGTTACCTTGGTGTCTTCTAGTCCTGCCCTCATATCGCCAGTCACCTTAAGAAGTGCGGAAACAGTGCTGTGCCCGGGCCTGAACCCAGATTGAAGCGGGCTGATAAGTGAGTGCCTATGGACAAAACTGGAGAACTGTTTGTGCACACAGGCCTCAAGCACTTTGGATAGAAAGGGAAGGATCGAAATGGGACGGAAATGGGTAGGAAGAGAAGGATTGGGGACCTTGGGTAGCGGACAAACATAGGCTTTGCGCCACAGGGAGGGAAATACTCCGGTGAACAGGGAAAAATTCACAATGTGGGTAATCGCAGGTAGGAGTTCATCCAAAAGAGTTGTGATCATATCACGTGTGATATCATCACAACCCACCGCTTTGGACTTAATGGACATAACGATATTTTTGATCTCCCCCGGCTCAGCTGGAACGAAGCTAAAGTGGTTAATGTTAGGACGCGTTGGACCAGAGATGAATGACAAAGTTTGTTGTTTGGTTAAGGGATCCATGGGTGAAGTAGAAGAAAAATGTCGGTTAAGCTCGTCCAGGTCAATAGAGTTTGGAAGGTCTAAATGTCGAGGTTTGCCGATACCCAGAGTTCCAAGGAATTTCCAGATATCGGCAGGAGAAGAAGTTATATTATCGAGAATATGGCGGCGTTTACCGATGCGTATCATCTGATTGCACCTATTCCTTGCAACCTTGTATAAAGACCAGTTTTCGTCAGTACGATCCCTCTTAAATTTACGGAATGCTCGGTCCCGACGTCGCATCGCCATTCGTATCCCTCTTGTCATCCACGGAGCAGGAGGACGTTTTAATTTAACTTTTTTGATTGGGGCGTGGATATTATACAGGTTGACCACAACATTGTTAAATATGGCAACCTTATCGTCGACCAAAGAAGCTTCCAACATAGGATCCCAATCAATCGCAGATGCAGTTCAGTCTGAGAAGACTGGCTTCTGCTTAACCGGGCAAGTCCTGTGGATGCCTTGAATTTAAGGCCTCCAGCCAGGGCGTCGTAACAAACAAACTTACATTCACATTTATATAATGTAGGGAGTAGGGAAGTAGGGATGCGCACTTGACTGTACTGTGACATCACCGTGTAGGCGCCGCGCGTGGTCGTTCACCCCTGCGACAGCGCAAACGTAGACAGCTGATTCTAACTTTCCCATCACATTTTGCAGACTTTGGACTGGCAATGTTTTTTTTATGTCAAAACTAAAAATGCTAGAAAACAGTTTTTTTTTATTTTGGAATATGTGTCTTTTTTGATACCTTATATAAAGAACTGGCGTACGTCACGAGGTTTCACCCGCGTAGTTCCCGTTTCCGTGGGAGTACGGAGGATAAAATATAGCCTATGTTACTACCTGATAATGTAGCTATCTATTGCTGAAATAATTTTTCTAATTGGTCAAGTAGTTTTTAAATTTATTCGTTACATACAATTCTTTCCTCTTTATATCATTAGTTAGGATAGATATATGTAAATATGTAATCCGGTATTGTACTTACCAAGTACTCCTTGTACTTGGAGGCATAGCTCCAGTGTATGGGATGCACGTACAGCTGCAGGTAGTTCGACATCGCCAGTTGCACGTGCTGCCTCAGCTGCTGCTGTAGGATCTGCACTTGTTCGGGGAGTATCTGCGCAAATATCATACCATCAATGTATCACACTTCCATACTAATGACAGATGCAGATTAGTAAGGAATGAAGGAGGTGAGTCTACCAGTCTTAATAAATTTCGCTATGAAGCTCATAACCGGTTCGTGATAGAAATAATCAAGTTCTTATGCAAATAGACAGACTCTTTTGATGCATGTATAAAATATTAAATTATCACTAAGGGGGCGCTAGTTTGAATCCCGAACACAGTGACGGATTCGAGGACTCCCAAGTGGAGCAAGGGAGTTTTCTATATCGTAATTTTATGTTGTCACGAATATATTAGTTTGGAACCCGTATTACTTATTCTGAAATAGGTTTTATTTCAGGACTTCATCGTTATTATACGAGAAATTCGGCTTTGAAGATTGCCTAGCTAGTGTTTTACAGGCTAAAAAATGGTTTGAAAACGATCAAAGGTTAGAACTGGGAGCAAACAGGCGCGAGCCTAGCGAGCGGTACCGCGGCAGCGATCGGCGAGCGCTACTTCCATGTTGGTCGCAGTATAATTGATTTGTTTGGGTTAGAATATCCTGACACGGTAAACTGGTTTGGCCTGTTTATTTGATTAGTGACTGTATATTACTACTAGCCTATACCCGTGGTTTCGCCCACGTGGAGTTCCATAATTGACCCACGGGATCATACTATCGAGATAAAAGTATCCTACGTCTTAATTCAGGTCATTAACTATCTGAGTGCTAAATTTCATCCAAATCCGTGCAGTAGTTTTTGCATAAAAGAGTAACCAACATACACACATACAAATTTTCGCCTTGATAATGTTATGGACCAAGTGATGAATTGGGCATTATACATAATGCCCGGTCATTATGAAAAATGGCCAATATAAGAGTGCAATTTGATAAGAATTATCAAATAATCAAATTGACCGGGCAATATACATATTGTCAATCACCTTTTGGGCAGAGTAATACAAACATATTTAATTACAATTTTTTTATTGTTATTGTCATAAATATTGAACCATTGAAATAATCAGACTTATTATTTGGATTAATCAAGTCATATTAAAAATATAACATAAAACGTATTTAAAAATGGCAAAATTTACAACATGTCTATGTCTAATATTGTTTTATAAAAATGACTTATTACTATCGTACTAATATCCTACTTATCCTACTCATCATCATCATCTGCCTAGCCTTTTCCCAACTATTTTGGGGTCGGCTTCCAGTCTAACTGGATGCAGCTGAATACCAGCATTTTACATGGAACGACTGCCTATCTGACCTCCACAACCCAGTTAACTCTGGGAAAACGATACCACTTGGTAAGACTGGTGTCACTTTTGGGGCCACTGACTACCTGTAACGACTGTCAAAGATGGACGAATGAGTCGGGACCAACGGCTTAACGTACTTTCCGAGGCACGAAGGAAACTCGGTATGTAAGGGTGGTCACCCATCCACAGACGAACCTAGGCAAGCACGGCTTAACCTAAAGATCGACCCGAGCGGCTTGTATTATTTAACCACGAGCCTTTGCCTTTGGCTTTTTGGCTTGGCGACAACTACATTATCAGACTTCCAACCATTTTTACAACCACATCATTCTACTATAAACGTTTGTGATGAGAAAATAAACATATATATTATAACCTTGCCCTCCGCATATAGAGGACATTCTGCAACACTTTCTTAGCGAAATTTCTGTCTCTGGAACATTTGCAGGCATAATAAATCTTAATTTCGTAATGCAGTGTTAACACACTCGCGTTGACACTGAGTTACGAAACTGAAACCCATCCGCGTCCGTCCATATTCGCTTACAATGCAAAACTAAACAAAAACGATAGCGCTTGAAGTCCGCCGCACGAGCCGCGCGCTGGATGGCGGTCTCTGATTGGTCAAAGCGTGCCACGCCATGTGTGCCTCCCTCCCCGCCCTCACACCGCGTCAAATTTAGCTTTATTATCAAATTGCCAAATTATCGTGAAGCAATATAATAATGACCGTGCAATGTGATAAATAATGAAGTTAAGATAGTATTAATCACTTAGCCCGATAGAGATAGCCATTATGCATAATGCTTGAACATTATGTATAATGCCCGCATTAATCACCTGGTCCATAACAATAACATTAATGACGTGATAGTTATGTGAACTCACACTGGCTTGGTTGACCTGTATTTGTACGAACTCTGTGGTACAAGGGACGGACATCAAGTTCTGCAGTATTGCCGGCGCGCTTTCTATGGAGCTCGCTTCTTCATCTTCCTGGACGGTCACCTTCACCATGGTGGCCGGTTTTCTGGTAGAAAATACATGGTATGCATGAAATAAATGTATGATACAGGGTGTAACTAAACCCTTAACAGAGCCAAAAGGCACTTGTTCTCGCCGTCATTGCGATATTTTTTCTGTTTTGAACCATACATGGGAATCTTCTAGTTACGAAGTTATGGAGATCAAAGTTTCAACTTTATCACAAGTTTTCTTTTAAATATTGGTTTATAAGTTCATAATTTTACAGTTATTACCTCCATAACCCGTGTACTAATCAATTCATTCATTAGCGCAATGTTTTGAGGGCGGTTCATTGAGTTTTACCTTAAAACGTGATTTTTCAAATAATATTTTTTTGAAAAAAAAAACCTATATTAAAAATTTTTGTATTCGATTTTGCTGCCGATTCTAAACAAACTAGTTTCAGGTTTTGGGTTATTTCATTAACACATTGTATTGTGAACTTTTTTCATAGTATTTCCAGTGACGGATTAACCCTTAAAAATTAAGCAATTGCCTAGGGCATCACGCCTGGGGGGGGCACCAGAAGAAGTACAGAAAAAATCCGTCCCTAGGGCATCACGTCTCATACAGAGAAGATTAGCATGGCCCCTGTGCAAGGATGACATGCAAAATCGTGAAGCATTCAGGCGGCGACCGCCCATTATCTGAACGCGCCCCAAAAGGTGGTAGCCGTGAAGTACCGTGGGTACCGCACGATCGCCCGCGAGGCGGAGGGCCTGCTTGCCGGATTGCCGCCATGGGATCTGGAGGCGACAGTCCTCGCGCGCCTAAACGAATGGCGCACGGAGGCGCTACGCGCCGGGGGGAAACTCCGCTGCCGTGGCAAATCGCCGCTCAGCGGACAGACCTCCGGCGCGATCTCATGGCGACATGGAGAGAGCGACTGTCCCAACCCCGTGCAGGGCACGCCACGATAGTGGCGATAAGTCCCCTCTTTGAGGAGTGGCTTATGAGGCGCCACAGCGTCCTCACCTTCCGCGTGATGCAGGTCCTCACCGGACACGGATGTTTCGGGAGGTTCCTGCATCGAATCGGGCGGGAGGAAACGCCCGGGTGTTTCCACTACGAGAATCGACCGGCGTAAACGGTGGAGCACACGGTGGTCTGCCCCGCGTGCGGAGCAATGCCGTGTCTTCGTAGCGGCGATCGGCGGCGGCGACCTCTCGCGTCCGACCCTGGTTCAATCCATGGTCCGGAGCGAGACGGAATGGGAAGCCGTCACCTCCTTCTGCGAAGCAGTCATGCTAGCCTGCATCCTCTCGCCCTAGCCGCCGCGGGAGCGCGGGCGTCGGGGGCCACGTGGTGGTTACCGGCCACCGTAGACGTGCGCCTGTAGACGGTGAGCTATGGGTTAGCTAGCCGTTCGTCCGTCGTCGTAATGACGACAGGCCGTGTCGACGGCGCGTTCATGTTACACACGCGCCTCAAAGAGATGTCAGCATAAAGAGAGGAGCCCTCAAGGGCCGAAGCCTGCCGGGGCTGCGGGACTGTTCGAAGGGGATACCGCGGCCCCGGAACGTGAAGGGTGAATAAGGAACATGGATGGTTTATAGTCAGTAAAAGTCTGACACTCCCTCCCGCTCCGCCCAGAGAGGGAGGGGTGATTTGATGATTTCCCATCCGAAAAAAAGGGCATCACGTCTCCGGCGAACCTTTTTGCCGGATTACCGCCATGGGATCTAGAGGCGCTAGTCCTCGCGAGCCTGCACAAATGGCGTGAGGAGGCGCTACGCCGCCGGAGGAAACTCCGCTGCCGCGGCAAACTGTCGCTCAGCGGACAAACCTTCGGCGTGATCTCATTGCGACGTGCAGAGCACGCAACGATAGTGGCGATAAGTCCCCTCTTTGAGGAGTGGCTTATGAGGCGCCACGGCGTCCCCACCTTCCGCCTGACGCAGGTCCTCACCGGATACGGTTTTTTCGGGAGGTTCCTGCATCGAATAAGGCGGGAGGAAACGCCCGGGTGTTTCTATTGCGAGGATCGACCGGAGGACACGTTGGCGCACTGCGCCGTGGAGGTTTGCCACACGTGGGCGGAGCACCGCGCCGCCCTCGTAGCGGCAGTCAGCGGCGGCGACCTCTCGCGTCCGGCCCTGGTTCAATCCATGGTCCGGAGCGAGACGGAATGGGAAGCCGTCACCTCTTTCTGCGAAGCAGTCTTGCTAGCAAAGGAGGTGGCGGAACGCCAGAAGGAGAGAACTTCTCGCCTCAGCCGCCGTGGGAGACGCACCGGGCGTCACCGGCCACCGTAGGCGTGGGCTTGTGGACGGTGAGCTATGGCTAGCTTGCCGTCCATCCGTCTTATAACGACAGGCTGTGTCGACGGCGCGTTTGTTTATTATTTATTTTATTTCGTCAGTAAAAGTCTGACACTCCCTCCCGCTCCGCACAGAGTGGGAGAAGTTATTTGATGATTCCATACAAAAAAAAGGGCATCACGTCTCACTCTCACGTCGCCAAAAACCACACCAAAAAAAAGTTACTAGGACTAACTGAAAATTCGCGCGTTTTAAGTTGACATCGAGTCTGACCTAGACTACTAGGTACTAGACATTTTGGCGATTCTAGTTGACATTCGGATAGGGGGCGTGGATTGCTTAGGGCATCAACTAGTCTTAATCCGTCACTGAGTATTTCCAACAGGCGAGCGTGTATGACTTCATGAATGAATCGTTATATTTTAATAATGTATCGAGACTAATATGACAAATGACTTCTGATTTATATTTTATTATTGTATGCTTCAACGGCGGGACATAGCTGAACTTATTTAATTATTTAAGACCTGCATTTATGATGTATACCTATGGTTCACAATAAAGATGATTTGATTTGATTTGATTTCGTTTATCGTTTTTTGAGTTACGATTACTTTATTACAATTTACATTGAAATTGCATTCTCTGTACTCAGCACTAAAGTTTAATCTTTCTGCCTAAATAGCTACAGAGTTCATTCGTCGTCGCGCTTGCCGTATCGTATCGAAACTTTAAACAGTATCGATATTATCGAGTGATAAATATCGATATGTCGATATATCGTCCATTTTCGGATGATTATTAAGACATATTCCCAAAGTATTCAAACTTCGTAAAAAAGAATAAAAGAAAACAGTTTTTTTATTGATGCTTGATCCTAAATAATTATATAAAATTTAATCAAACCAGTAGTCATCAGATATGGACTGGACACGAAACCAAGGTTGCGTTAAAAAAATCGAATTTGATACGAATTCGAAATTCTAAAATAAATATCGAATATCGATATATCACGATTAAAAAATATCGACGATAAATATCGATAATTGAATGGAAAAATATCGATATTCCGATATTTTTTGCCCATGCTGCGTATGAGGAAACGAGACAAATTAAATTTATTGGATTGCCATAACATTCCTGGAATAATTTCTTGTACAGATCACCTCAGTATGATATAAGTACTGAAATCACCCCGTCAGTTTGTGGAGAGCTGTCACTTACACCCCCTGTTTCAGCGGAGACTTTTGGCGGTAAATAATAGGGTAGACAAACTAATTACTCCGAAAGTTAGATTATAAAAAAAATATTTGACTCATATATTTTCTTTTGTTACGTAAATCAAAATTGACGAAAATACGACGTTTTCAAATTCTCAATACGTCACGCCTAGGTGTAATTTTTAGAGCGTAGTGACGTCATGAGCCCTCAGTACGCTCGCGCTATAAGATTCATTCATTGATTTACAAAACAAAATATACGTCCATTATTTTCCAATACTCTAACTGACGGAGTAATTAGATTTGTAAATGATATTTATTCAGCAAGTAGGTTTTCTCAAACACTTTTTTTACACGTATTTTTTTTAAACTAACGCTACCTAGGCACTCTAATTCGATTTTCTCAAAAACGAAAAAACCTACAATTATCAAAGTTGTACCTACAGAAAGTGCGTTTCATGGTGATTAAAATGACTACAAATTAATTCGAAAGTACCGTCAACTCACATTGTAATCAAGCAACAAACACAATGCTAACGATTTGCTCTGTTTTCACCAGTTTGAAATTAGCGTTCTTTTTCTCTACAATGAGGGTGTCGGATATTTCTTATCATTTCTTTAGTTTTTGTCTGACCAGTGTAGATGGGGTCGGTGTTTCGTACCTGACTACTCTGAGAAGAAACAGCCGAAACAAACTCAGAGGTCATAATCTCTTTTAAAGTCCAGATAATCTTGTTCAACTCACATGAGAACTATGCAGATTAGTGTCTGAAATGGTCTTTTGAAGAACCATACAGATTTAATTTTTTGATACTGTCATCATACCTATTATACAAATGTTCACAAACCTAGGCGACATTCTCCTTTCTTCTGGCTTTTTCTTCTCTTTACCACTATCCTTTTGGAGAAGGTTTACCATCTCACTCACTCTTGCTACCTCTTTATCTTGTGGCTCACTCTTTCCTTGAGAAAGTCTTGAATAATTCTTCTTCTCAAACATGATTCTGTCAGACAATTTTTGCTTTTGACTATTTTCATCGTCTGAAACTGGCTCTTGCTTGCCTTCCCAGCAAGTTGACACCTGAAATGAGATATATATTTACGTCACGTTAGTAAAAATACTTAAATTATAATATTGATATAAAATTGATTTGGTAGTAACCCAATCAATTTCTTGCCTATGATTTACTACTTGTCTAGAATATTTTATAATTCATTGTACCATACTGATTCCGCTCAAAGTAAACAATGGAAACGTGACCTTTGAATTGTATTATTTAATAATATTATTTTCAAAATAATAACTTTCTACATAAAAAAGCTCCATAACGCCCCTTGTTACTTTGTAACGTCCGACTGACTTCAACAATGAAAATACAAAACTTTCCTTTTGTACCATTAAATAACATTTAAGCAGGCCGTGCACAAAGCCGTCAACTAAAGATTCTATACATCGAACTAGGTTACTCTACGCAAAAAATTTTGCTTGGAAACGACTTTATTTAGGGGTGAAAAATCACGGTTTACGGTAGAATTCAATCGTCATCATCACCTTTTCCCAACTATGTTGTGGTCGGCTTCCAGAACTAACTTACTAAATTCTAAAACAACATGATTATCTGTCGTAGCTGAGTACCAGTATTTTACATGGAGCAACTGCCTATCTGACCTCCACAACCCAGTTAGTCCTGGGTTGTTGTGTTGAGTCCTAACAAGGGGATGGTGTTCCATGCCCCTTGGTAGGACTCAATGTTATTCACTTAAACCTTGTGCTGATGGATTGATTGAGGGTGCAGAGGTAATTTATAATAATAATTTACAAAAAAGATTTAAAATGTTTGAAGTTTGACATCCAAGATCTCTGTAACCAGAAGATTCCCAGGTAGTCTGGTGATGTGGAGAACTTTTGGCTTCGTTAAAGATATTTTTGTAATAAGTTTTTGTATTTTATTATAAATAGAGCATACAGACCTCTGCCCGACTGTGTTCAGTGAGCACGCTGTTGCTCAGGTTATCGGCCATCAGTTCCTCCGCAGTAGCCGTCTCAGGAATGATGCTGAATAACTCCGTCACCAAATCGTTGAGCTCCTTTTTAGATATCTTTATAATACTGTTGCCTAGTGATTCTTCATCTTCATCGTCTGAAATATAAAATATTTTTATTATAAGGGTGGATTTTTGAACAGGTCTGTGACACAAACTCTGTGTATGTATGACAATGGCAATAGCCACTACAAGCATTTTAAATAAAAAGAAAGTAGAGGAAAGTATGTCATATTTTTTATTTTATACAGAAAGGGAAACTAACGTATCGTTTCCGTCGCAACACGCAGCGTACACACTACTATTCATTCAAAAGGTGGGCATCACTGTTAACAAAATGTGACCTCTCCGTTTAAATAAGGTTTATTTTCGGTTACTGACAAGTATGTCAAATAACAGTGATCTTTATTCATATTAGCATAAGGTTGTTGTATAGTTGATGCTATCAGACGTAAACAAACTGTATATCGTGTTAACTTGAGTTGGGCACTCTGTAGCGGTAGTTCTTCTGTAACGGGTGGTCACCCATCCACAGAGGCAAGCACGATTTAACCTAAAGATCGACCCGAGCGGCTGCTACTATTTAGTCACGGCTAAATAATAGCATTTAGCGACGTTTAAGAAATTCGTAAAAAAAATGCTTTTCATACATATCGAAATAGTCTTTCACTAATATTTGTTTTACAGGAATTTGATAATTTTTACGGTAATGGGATATGTATGAGCTGTTGCCGAGAGCGGAGAATCACCCCCTTGTGCAGGTTACTAAATGGCCACCCTGTAAAATAGCTAACAAATAGTATCAATAAACTCACGTGCATCCTGATCAGCAGCCACATTATACTCTGGATCAGTCTCATCATCGTCCTCATTCCTCGACGTAGAGGCTGGGTTCAGGCACTCGTTCAGGAACTGGTTCCAGAGGTCATCGACAGCCGGCATCGGGAGGTCGTCGGGAGGGACGAACGTACTCTCGATGTGTTCTATGGACGTAGCTGACAGACTGAGCTTGGATCGAGTACGTAGTGCGATTGTCGCTTCCTCTTCTAGATCCAGTTTCTTTCGTGCTGGTGTTGATATGTCCTGTCCGACAAACTTATTACAACAAGCTAAGAATTGATTGTTGGTAAATTATGGGTGAAGGGTGCTACTGGAAGTATGATTTGAATAATGCTGAATCGAATGTGCCTGAAGAAGCATATATTATATGATCTATCTATCATGGGGTTTAGGTTTCCACAGGGGGGGTCTGTATTTATGCTTTCGCGGTTGCACAACGACATGCTTTGCTTATGCTTTGCTTGGTAGTATAGATGCAGGCCTACCCTACTGCCTCCCTCAGAGGCAAAAAGGTGGCGGGGTCTTGAGGGGGAACGCTACGGTCGTGTAGATCCTCAAGGCAAGTCTGGGATCCCGCAACCACGTGAAGGTTGCCACCCTGTTCTTGGTCTAATTCCATAAGAAATAGACGTAACGAAAACCCCCAGGCGCTTTTTCGCACTTTCCCGAAAGCCAAAATCCCATGCCTAGCGAAATCCCTCACCCCATCTCCATGATCCTACACCCAGACCCTCCTTCCCTTCTCCCTTTTATCCTTTCGGTCCATGCGGACGGGTAATCTCGATTCCAAAAAAGACTCGTCGGTCTGCCTCCACCGTAATCTCTGCCTGCACTCTTCTGCCTAAGGCGGTTTCACCGCCAGCATCGGCTGCGGCTCACGCGCCAACAAAAACAAACTCGGACACGACCACAGCTGCGATTTGTGCGCCCACTGACTCGACGACGACTGCGACACCTTCCACGATAGCCTGACAACAGAGTATCGTTCGGAACAGTGTCACAAACAATCCCGACAATGACGCCGACAACCCGCGAGTATCCAGCCTTAGCAGCGAACTCCGCGCGCTGGTACTCCAGCGTGAGAAGATCGAGGCAAGGTTGAGGGACATAGACTCTCTCGGGACGGGAAAGGAAGCGGAGCCTGGTGGTTCCGGTTTCATCTCTGCTGACAAGCAGAAGACTCAGCGCGGAAAACTTCGAAACAGAGAGAGAGAGCTCAACAAACGTTTGCGCAAAGCCCGCGAAGGCAATAGATAGTCTACGCGATGCGCAAACGGGAAGTTGTAAGGGAGTACGCGACCGGCTATAGTCACGCGAAGGGGAAACCGCAGTCGGACGCGGAAACGAGCGGGCAGGGAACAATACGCGAAGGGGAAACCCAACGCGAGAAGTCACTGCCCGCACCGGGGCCATCCGGAGGAAGCAACCGGAACCGTGACAAGACGACTGGCGACTGACACCGAACCAGGAAACGAGGCAAGCGGGCCGGGTTCCTAAACCGGGCGTCCCTGGAACAAAGAGCCAAGCCGGGCCCCACAGAACCGCAACCAAGTCCCAGTGGCCAGGGAGCGGCGAAGCGGGAGCGTCCGGACGATACGGCTTCGCCAAGCACGCTCCAGGGAGACGCCAAGCGTTTCAGAACCCAGGCTGCTCAAGAGGAGCAGATCACCTACGCACGGGCCACAAAGGATATTCCTGCGCGACTCGTCGTAGCGATTTGCTTCCCGCCTCCATCACGAGACATGACACCTGTTGAGGGCGAGGTCGTAAGCTCGAAGACCTAATTGTGGACACGTGTTGTACGGACCCCACCAAAGTCCCGGCCTTCCGCGGTTACCCGAGGGTAGCGGATGGCACGGTGCACATATGGTGAGAAGACGACAACGCCTTGACTTGGCTGACTCTGAACGTACCCAAGATACGACTGCCGGACACTGTCCGACGTACCGACCCGATTACGAGCGGCGCTCTTCGTACCCAGGTACAATGGGGACATAGCGCTGCTCCAGAAGATACTGACATGCCAGAACCCCTGGTACGCTGTCGGTAGGTGGTCCCTGTATAGGGCGACTTTGGTCGGTGGAGATAACCATGGGACTTATTTGACCCTGGGTATCCCACCGGACGAAGCCGAAAAGGTCTTGGGTAGGGAGCGACGGATATCTTACCTTCTTGGATCGATATTCGTTCGCTTCTTCCCCAAAACCAAACCCCCCCCGACACACAGACTGACACTCAGGCCGACACCGACACGGAACGGACGAAAGGACGTAAGTACGACCCAAAAGGACCTTGAGAAACTACAAAGATTTGCCTGCGTGGCAATCACCGGCAGCGTGATAACATCACCAACTGCTGCCCTACAGGTGATGTTGGGGCTACCACCCCTAGACCTCGTTGTAAGAGAGGAGACTGCCGTAGCGATTTTCAGACTCGAGTTAGCCGGCGTCCTAAGTAACGAATCTAGAATAAAACATACACGCATCAAAGGAGATGCAATCAAAGAACAGTCGAATGGCATCACCTACCTATCGACAGAACTCTGAAAACTCACTGCTTCAAAAAACACTACAATACAGAGCTCATAGAGGAGTTGTGCGACTACTCAGGCACAAAAGAGCTACGAATCTTCACTGATGGATCAAAAACCAACGATGGGACAGGCGTCGGAGTGTTCTCCGACGACTTCAACATTAAAATATCAAAATCTCTCGGAAGGTTCAGCTCTGTCTACCAAACAGAGTGTGTAGGCATTATCCAAGCAGCACACGCAATAAAGGCCAGGGAGGTTACGGATACCAACATTCATATACTCTCCGACATTGCCTCAGTCCTTCAATCCCTAAAGAGTAACCAGATCACGTCGAAACTAATACTAGAATGCCACAAGACCCTAGAACGAATCACGGTGTTGAATCACAACACGGTAACGCTGCAATGGATTAGAGGACACAGTAGATCACTCGGCAATGATGCGGCTGACGAACTTGCCAGAAGAGGATGCAGCACAAAACCCTACGGAGCCGAACCCATTGTGCCCATTCCCTTCAAGCAGCTGAGGAACTGGTTAAAGGATCACACCCGATTACAAGCAGAGAAATGGTGGGCCTCGACACCAGGTTGTAGTCAATCCAAGGAAGCTATGCCATCCTTGGATCCAAAGCTGACCAGGCGCCTTCTACGCCTGGACAGAGATAGCCTGCGTCTGGTGGCGGGGACCATCACTGGTCACTACTCGCTGAACAAACACTTCCACACCCTAGGTATCACTGACAGTCCCCTGTGTAGAGCGTGCATGGAGGCGGAGGAGACGGTAGCGCAGGGTTGGCGAACCTTTATGTATCAACGTGCCATTTTTCTAAAGTAATTTTAAATGAGGTCATAGACGTGCCATCACATAGCATCGCAAGTTAGGGGCAGCTCACAATATAGTAATAATAATAAATACTATTTATCACTCAAACTCTTTATGTACTACAAAAAAAAATTATGACTTCTGTTGTTGTAGATAAGATGACAAGTAACTTATGTCAGGGTTGTAAAATGTTACCTTTAGCAGAATGCATGCTGCATTAGAGTCATCTGTCAAACGGTTTCTAAACAAGTTTTTAATGTTATTCATCTCTGAAAATAATGACTCGCAGGCATAGGTAGATGAAAATATTGTTAGAATAGTACGAGCCAGCTTCTTCAAACAGTTAAATGTCTGGTAACGCATTCCATGTTTCCAAAATTTTGTTATTAGCATTTTTACTTATATTACTTGTCAATCTTTCGGTTTCATACTTCCAACTCTTTCCTTATTTCAATAAATTTTTGAATCCATATTGAACTAGACTGGAAATCAATTAGCTGCATTTTAAATTCTTCCATTTCCAACCAATCGAATTGAGAAAAGTACAGTTTACCAAATGTCGTCAAATCAGGGTACATAATGAACTTGGGTTTTATCAGGGAACATTATAAGTTTTTGTGGTAGGTGACGTGCCCAAAATATTGTGTCGCGTGCCATTCATGGCACACATGCCATTGGTTCGCCATCCCTGCGGTAGCGTATGTGCTCCTGGAGTGCACAGGCGTTACCAAGATTCGCGAGGAGACCTAGGGAACGCCAGGATCACTTGCAGATGTCCTGAGGAGATCGGGAAGTTTAATCTGCTTCTGGAGGGAGGTGGGCTGGTTGGAGTAATCGGCCACCATGGCTCACGCACAATGGTCCATTTCAAGGACTAAGTGCGGAAACCTAAACCCCCATGATAGATAGATAGGTTTCCGCACTTAGTCCTTGAGGTGGACCATTGTGCGTGAGCCAAGGTGGCCGGTTCTTATTGTGGTTTTTAGGACATACTTTGATGTTAATGATGACATATTTTGAATCTTCAACACCTTGCACTTTAATAGGTCCATCTTAGCTGTCTTACGAATGCACACAAAGCATATTCTTCCTCTTAATCAGGTTACACTGATGTCCTCACCTGTGGTACTTTGAAGGGTCCATCTTTAACGACCTTCGGACTGGTAGAGTGCTGGCTGCGAGGAGTGGCCGGAGTCCTTGGTTGTGAGTCCAGGTCACTACATGACTCCAGGCCTTGGTCATCGTCACTCTGAGGATGACAGGGTATTCTATTATTTCCTTTATTTATTTCTTTACAAATCAATTAGATTTTTTAATGTTCCTTAGAAAAAAAAAAATGCTTAGGTAATATTAATTCAAGATTAACATTGGGTAACTTTAACTAACGTAGCATTAATACAGGGTTATAGGTAGGTTCAACATGACTTTATGACCCTTAAAACGCTGAAGTAAACTTCGAAATAAATTGCCCTTTATTAAAAAAAATAAAGTGCTGATTTCCTTTAACAAGTGATTCTTTAAGAATTTAATCTGAGAAGGATCAAACACAATTGTTTATAAAACAATCTCGGAAGATATCCCGTACGTGACATTTTAAGTTAAGTTTTGACCAGGGTCAGTTTCAGACACTTTAATGAAAAACTTTTGGAATAAGTTATGACCATTATATGGTAGTGACCTCTTTTTAAAGATTAGTACTTCACCTAAACCCTACTACTCTCTGAGAAAGTAATCTATTACAAAAAAAAATTTAGTCACTAACCAGCACATCATCAGGGGTGGGCTCATACTCTTCATCATCCTCGTCTTCAGGCAACTCCTGGGCAATGAGAGCCTTCACTTCAGGCCTAGTCTTCACCGGGATGTGCTTGATAGGAGTCAGCTCCAAATTATCCAAGTTCCATCCTGTTCCTGAATGGGTTTTTGGAGACCCTTTCCTTAGCTCCCTGAAACATTGGGTTTGTGGAATGAATGTAGGATAAGAATGTAGAATGTTGGAACAGAAATAAGAATAACTCATTGTTATTTCTGTTCCATAACATAATATCACGCCAGCAATTTCTGTAGGGCTAGGCGGTTCGTTGCCAGACTTTTAAACAAGAGGGGGCAGATGAGAAAAAATAATCAGAATTGTAAGGGTTAACTTTCTATTTACCGATATAGCTAGAGTCATTCTAAGTATCTAAGATGCAACAGCGTACGAAGCAAGCTCATAAGTTAGCAACTCTGATAGATTAGATTCTTTGTGACTCATTTATTCAGAAATTACTGGGTCATTTATTCTAAAAAGATAAACAATGAAGAGTAACCAAAATGCTGCCAGTGAAGAAATCTTGAAAAATTAAACACCCTAATATGGGCAATCTACTCTTCATAGAAGAGTTTCTTGGTCTTGAAGAGATTGCTGGTGTAAGCACCGCGCATGTTGAGTCCATGAAAAGTTGTTGTCATTGTTTACATACTTGACTTTAGCTCTTGTAAGTTTTGGTCGTAGACTATTCTCATCAGGGCCAGAGTCTTCTTCTTCCCGCATCTTCACAAGGGCCAACACACGGTTATTTGTCACCACTTTCTAGAATAAAGAAATAACATGTTGATGTAGACAGACATTACAAAAAAGACCTGTTAGTTTTGCTTGAGATAGGTGTTTTCTATGTATTGGTGGCTAGCTATAATTTCAATGAGTATAAAAGTTTTAAATAGTATTTCATATGAATCTTACAGAATAAATTGACAAAATGGTGTGAAAGGCATCAAAATATGTTGTACAGTTTATAAGAACAATAAATACAAATTGTTTTTGTGTGATTTTACTGTTGTTAGCTTATTGAGGTAGACCCCAACAAAACTTAAAACACAAATGATGACCACCCAGACTGGGCCATTTTCAAAAGCCAATCAAAATAAACTTATTATTTGGATAAAGCATAACATAATAAACATTTTTTTATTGTCATACCTAAGTTGCAAGTCAATTTATCAAGAAGTTATTCAACTCCAAATTATCTGAGATCACCCAGATTAGGGTACTTCTTTTTTTTGCCAATCAACTAAAATAAACACATTAATTAAATAGAACTCATGAATATAAACATTTTGTATTATGCCACCCTAGTTCTATACCCAAGTTTTAAATAAATAATAATCTATATTATAAAAATGAAACCCGTTTTCCGTTGTCACGACATAGCATGAAAACGGCTTGACCGATTTGGCTGATTCTTTTTTTGTTGTGTTTGTTATTGTTAGGAGAAGGTTTTTATGAAAAAAAAAAATGTAGTAATAGGTGTCTTATGTGACGCAGACGAAGTTGCGTGGGTCAGCTAGTGATTACTATAATATAAATGCAACTGGTAGATGAAGACGATAATCAAGGGAGATTTGCCGATTTCCTTGAAACTCAAACTCATCGATGTGTTTATTCTGCCCGTCCTAACCTACGGAGCTCAGACCTAGTCACTCAACTTATTGCATAAGTTCCACCTTAACGTCTACCAAAGAGCGACGGAGCGCAGCAGTTGGCTGGACGTTTGAAAACAGCCACAAAAAGGAATGGAGGCTGGGTGATCTCCTTTATGATGTTTACGAAAAAGTTAAGTTAGTTTTCCAAGTTTCATGTATGGGTAGCTATAGATCAACATCATACCTTTATAATTTTCCTGACACTAGTCTCATCTAAATTATTTTTGATAGCAGATGCATGAAGACACCTGTCCACCTCTACAGAGTTCTCTGCAAGTACATCTTCATCTTCACTGCTACTCTCACTGTTGGGACTGAAATGTACAGAAAACTTTATTAGTGAAAAGTTAAATAAAAAATTGGCTTGCTGCTCCTACAGTACCTAAGAGATGCCATGCGCTGTCAACAACACGTTAAGACACGATTCAGCAAAAAATAACTCGAACAAAACATTAGGCCTACTGTTCATTCTCACAGTGGGGTGAGGATTTATGAAATTAGAGTACTTTGATCGGTGTAAGCCGTATAAATAAAATCACAGCGCTGTTGTTTGTTTGTTAATATGAATAAAACAATACCGTTTTCGTTTCTTTCCGCGACTCTTTCCTTTATTTTTCACAGAAATATTTTCCTTGCTAGAACCGACACTTTCGGTCATCGCAGGTTCAATATCCTCATCATCTTTATACATGTTAACTGTAAACTAGTAAATCCTGCAGCAGGATTTAAAAATGAAATAAAATGTTTATCACAAAGTGTACCGAAACGTATAGCAACTGACTGATGTCAAAATCAAAACTCAAATAAGGCCTAGGCATGGGTAAAACTTTTTGAAAAATTGAAATATCGATTTTTTTCCATACAAATATCGATTTTTATGGTCGATATTATTTCATCGCAATACATCGATTATCGATATTTATTTTAGAGTATTGAATTCGTATCAAATTCGATTTTTTATAAAAAAAAACTTTGGTTTCATGTCCATATCTGATGGACACGAAACCAAAGTTGGTTTGATTAAATTGTATATACAAGCATCAATAAAAATACTGTTTTCTTTTGACGTGACAACGTCTTATAAATTGGTTTGCCGGGTGACACTTCAAGAAACTGCGTTACGCTCCGCTCACGTTATGCGCTCACAATGAGAGCGAGTGAGAGGCACGCGTCCCTTCCACTCGGGCATGGTTAGCCCGCCTAAGAGCGAGAGAGACAAACATAAAAAGTGAAAGGCACGCGTCCCTTCCACTCGAGCACAGTTAGCCCGCCTAAGAGCGAGAGAGACAGAGCGAGAGAGAGAGAGTGACAGAGATAGGCATACACACCGGTTCATTTCATCCTTCTTCCTACTATACGAATGAATATTCACATTAAAATTATTTTACCACTCAAAGTCGTTGTCACGTAAAACTTTCGCCCGTATACCGACTTTACAGGCAACCAATTTTTTTACTTTATTACGAAGTTTTAATGCTTTGGGAATATGTATGAAGAATCATACGAAAACTGACGATATATCAATATATTGATATTTTTCACTCGATAATTATCGATACTGTATAAAAATATTGATACGATAAATATCGAAATATTTTTTTCACTTGCCCATCCCTAATAAGGCCGCGTTCCGAGTTAGGCTGTCATCTTTGGGTGCATTCCGTTTTATAAAATTACCACTCACATCGCTCACATCCATATTTTGCCTTCCGATTTAGTTTTCACGATTTCGACATCTAAAAGCTGTCAACAGAGGCCCTACTCCTTAACATTTCGTCCATACCGGATCTATTCATCTCTATCACGCACGCTCAGACGAATACGTGTGAGAGACGCGGATAGATCCGTCCATATGGACGAAACGTTAGGGAGTAGAGCCTCAGGTCATTGGACAGCGCTCACGGTGATATTTATTTGGGGCATGGTCGGTGTAATCGCAAGATGGCGCAGGTCACGACGTCATCTTATCATCTATGACAATTTAAGGGACATCGATATAGCGCTCACGATAATCCGGAACGGGTTTATGGAAGCTTAAATCGTTTACAGCGTATCCCGGAACGCGGCTTACATTACTCTATGAAGGCTGACACCAACTATGCCCCAAATAAATATCACCGTGAGCCCTGTCAAATGACCTGATGACAGCTCTTAGCTGTCATAATCGTGAAATCTAAATCGGCACGCAAAATATGGATGTGAGCGCTGTGAGTGATAATTTTATAAAACGGAATGCACCCAAAAATACGTGAACAGATTCTGCAATGTTGCCCTTACAACAAAATTTATTGAAAACTTCCTAAGGTGGATACTCCAGAGTGGCCCGCGAAATTCAAATACTCACACGTTTTTTGCAATTTGCAGGCCAGTGTTTTGGTTTCACGTTGATGAAAATATGATTCGCGACTGTAAGACGTATGCAGTTACAGAATTAAAATCATAAAAACAAATCAATACAACCCTCCAAGTTCATCTAACTCGATTGAATGACTTTTTCATGAAGTAGTCGGCTAATAAGGCTGCCCAACTCAAATAGAACTTGCAGAGTCCCATTTGACTTTGAGGACTGCTGCATGCCGCCAACTGTGTGCCAAAAAAGCAGGCTGGTGTCCTGACAGCTGGTGTGAAGCGGGATCATGGCAATGGCAGACCACGAAGGAGATGGTGGGACGAAGCAGAGCGGGACGAAGCGGGGGTCTGAGTCTGAGAGTCTGAAACGACCAAAGAATTTTATAATCTTGGCCATAGACAATGAGGAGAATCCTGTTTTTTTTACTTTTTATCCTATTCAATCAGCCAGTCAGTTACAGCGTCCAATGTGGGTATTAATTATTATACAATACAAATTAATAATGTTAAATTAAAATTAATAATAAATATTGGTACAAATGGCAAATTAGTCTCTCTCGTAAACAGGTTTCTATCTTTATGTCAAAGGTGGTATCGTTGTCAAAGGACAGATATGACAACTTCAAGGTCAGGGCCATGCGTACAGTGGCCAAACTAATGGGCGGCGCCCGCTACGCATTTACGTAATCGGAAATTATGTCACGTAATTATGATTACCAAATGCGATAAAATGTTAATGTAATGCCGAACTCTATACGCCCTCAATAAATGTTTTTGATAAGTAAATGAACTATAGAGATTCTTAGCCTTACTTTTATTTGTAATTTGCGATTGTATAAAAAAACAGTGGCCCAGTATTGCGGTTTGTGGCTGTCGCCACGGTGCCGCCTAGCCCCTACGTATAATAATGATACAAACTTTGTTGTAAGCGTAAATGTTTGTGTGTGTGTGTGTGTTAATAAGCCGCGCAATTAAAACCCAGTTGGCGTTTACAATTTATTCAGTTCGGCAGCAGTATATTATTAACTTTTCGCGAATCCTCAATGGAAATTTTCTTATAATTTTGATTCATTAGTAATTGGACTCATAGTACAAGTATTTTATAATTGTTTGGTAAGTATTTATAAAATGTTCTCGTTAGTGCAGTTTTTTTAGGCGTGTTTTTTCATTGAACTATTTTTCATAACAGAGAGCAACAATACAAAGTCAAGATGCCTGAACACCCAAATATAGCCGTAATTGGAGGAGGAGTGGTCGGCATAACAGTGGCTAAACTGTTCCAAGATCGACTGAAGGAAGCCAAAGTAACAGTTCTCGCTGAAAAATACACCGAAGATACCACCAGCCATATTGCCGCGGGTATCTTCAGGCCGGGAACCAGTTTTAAAGGACCTACAAAAGAAATTACTAAGAAGTGGCTGAACGAGTCTTGGCAGTTTTGGCAAGATATACTCAAGACGCCTGACGCTGAACGAATTGGTGTTATGACTTTAGGAGCCTACATATTTTCACAAGAGAACTACCATGTCACTCGAAATCATCTCATTGAAGATTTAGTGCCAATCTATCGACCCGTCACCGATGAGGAATTAAAACTAGGTCCAGAAGGTACAAAATTCGGATCCTACTTTTCAACACTAAAAGTTGAATGCGAACGCTATTTGCCATGGATGGGGAAAATAATAGTTGAAAAAGGTGGAGAGCTGGTGAACAAAAAAGTGGAAAGTTTTGCGTCCTTATCAAATTATGACCTAGTTTTTAACTGTGCTGGATTGGGTGCAAGATATCTATGTAATGACTATGACATGGTGCCCATTAGAGGACAAGTGATAAAAGTGAAGGCACCATGGGTGAAAACAGCGTTTTATGGGGATTATGATACGTATATTATCCCGGGGCTTAATGGGGTGGTAACATTGGGTGGTTGTAGAGGGTATGACAGTTATAATTTGAATTATTGCAAGTATGACGCAGCTTCTATAATGGAGCGTTGTTGTGAAATCCTCCCGAACTTGAAAAATGCGGAGGTCATTGCACATAAAGTTGGTCTGCGCCCTCACAGAATGCCGGTTCGTGTTGAAGCGGAACTGTTCGATGGGGTAAAAGTCGTACATTGCTATGGGCACGGCGGTTATGGAGTGATGACTGCCCCCGGTACGGCTATTGACGCGGTTGAATTGGGTGTTAATTTTTTACGTAGCAACGTTAGAAATAAATTGTAAACATAAAACTTATCTATTATTTATTCACAATATTCGTACCTACAATCTAAGTTCACAATTATTAAATAAAACGTAAGTCCTAATGAGCCATTAGTTAACATTTAAATGTTTATTTACATTCACCTATCATCGTAATTTATATCTTGATAGTAAACACCACAATTTACTACGAAATGGAACCAACAAATTAGGCAGGGTCATCGGACAAACGGTGGATCCGTGGGTAACTTTTTTGACAGCATAAAACTCTCA
Organism: Xestia c-nigrum; assembly: GCA_916618015.1. Classification (NCBI taxonomy): domain Eukaryota; kingdom Metazoa; phylum Arthropoda; class Insecta; order Lepidoptera; family Noctuidae; genus Xestia; species Xestia c-nigrum. The sequence continues at coordinate 6,862,528 of OU745259.1, read as the reverse complement.
AACATAGTTAAACAAGTTATTTTGATTAAGTGGCTTACTCAGCTTTCAAAAAATTACTGAATGATCTCTATTAATGGAGAACAGAGTAGGTAAGTAAATGGATTTTTTCAAAACAGCAGAATTTACAACAATGAATCTACTAGCAACTAGCTAAGAAGGTCAAAGTGTGCTAATACCTTATAACGAACTCTTTGGTGATAAAGCCATTAAAAACAAAACATAAATTCACAAACACTCAGTTTATTTTTGCCTCCAGAAGACCTCGACGAATAACTTATAAGTACCTAGGTACTTACTGCTAAGGTCCTGTAAATAAAATCGTGCGTAAATGTAAACCTTTCCGATGCGTTATTCTAACATTTTTAAGCTAACTTCGCTCGCTGGTACCCTCGCTAAATGTATTTTGCTCTTAACTACTTCTATTTTCTTTGTCGATGTGCCGATCGATATTTCAGCATTTAGACCAGCCCTACGCTACAAGAATCATTTGGCGCGCAGCCAAAATCGGAACTATAGCCGCCATCTTGTAAATATAGTAAAGTGTCACATTTGGCAGCTGTGTATTTCGTGCAGTTTTTGCCCGGATTTAGCTTTTATAAATTCAAAGAACATGCCGAAAGTAATCAAAAGTGGTGTAAGAGAAGTAGTATTACAAATTAAGGAATTCTTAACACAGGAGAGAGAGTTTCGCGGCCCAATAATTCCACTCGAAAAAGTAAATGAACGAGTTGCCGCGGCTACAGGCAAGTGTTACCATACTTGAAATCCTAAAGTTACACTTATATGTTCCCCCATTGCACTTAAAAATTTTCAACCAACAAATTACTTTGAAAATTAGGTTAATAGAAAAGTTTAGGTGGTCCCTAACTTTATCCTACCTAATATCAATTCAGTACAATTGTATCTAAAACTACAAATTTTAAATTAAGTAGGTTATTGTTAATTTTATATAAGTAGTGATTATTTTATATCATATAATTATTATTGTTTTGATCTTCAGGTGTTTCTTTGCGTACTGTAACAAGAATCGTAAGCGAAAAGAGATTAGCTGATGCAACATCCACTAAACTAGGTTCACAAGTGAAGGTCAGGAAAATAAGAAAAGATAAAGTTAAGTTGGATTTGGGCGTTTTACAACGGAAAATTCATGAATATTATTCGGTCAGAAACGAAGTTCCAACTGTCAAGAAAATATGCGAGGAACTAAAAGAAGAAATTGGATTTACAGGTAGCCGAGAAATTGTTAGACAGCATATCAAAAAGATCGGTTACGCTCCAAATCAAAATACCACTGGCAAAGCACCCAATAGTAACTCCCAAAAAAGTGAGATAATGGAGTGGCTAACGAGTCAGTGTGTAGAATTTTCTCCTGACTGTAATAAACAACAGTTACTAGAGATTATGAAGAAAAATATACCGGAACCAGTGCCATTGCAGCTATTTTGAAAGGCTTGCATAGTGGAACCGGGCCGAAAGGCCATGGCATTGTACTTGTAAACAGGAGGTTCTGTTCTGAGTAAGAAAATAAGGTGAAATAATTTTGTAAATTGTAATTTTCTATATCTCAGTGATTTATTAGAGTTTTCTTGGGACCCATACAATGGATTTGCCAAGGGCCTCAGATGGTGTAGTTACGCCACTGCTTAGTCCTCATGTGAATGTGTGGCACCTAGTAACGTAGTCAGTTTAACGCCATCTACAGAGTTCTTGGAAACTATTTTTTTTAATTCTCAAAAAGAAAATCCCGTATTGAGCAAGATAGTCTGGACTTCAAAAAAGACTCGGACCTCTGAGTTTTTTTCGGCTGTTTCTTCTCAGTGTAGTCAGGTACGAAACACCTACATCTAGTTTGTATAAAAATGACGTTTAAAAGTGTTGTTTGTGATGTTTATTCAGCAAATATTTTTTACAATACCTACTTGCTGAATAAACATCATAGTTCATGTAAAATACAATAAACTTAGATTAAAAAGTCTCATTCTTGTGTTTTCTTCGTAAAAGCCTTAATACAGGTTAGTTCGAACACCGACACATACGGGCCATACCATGTCCCATACATGTATGTCATTTAAAAATAAATACGTTAATGATGTCATTATGATAAATAGCGGGTCATCTGAAGGCCTGTACAGAATGTTATTTGTTATAAAGAGTATTACTTATTTCGTAAATATTAAGGCAATTTGATTTTGTTATTTTCCCTGAAAGCGAGGAACGTTTATCAACTGGTAACCCTAAAATTCACAACAACGCCATCCGGAGACGCCAATGAAGCGCCAAAAGCCTAAAGATCCTTGTCTACTTTTTTATTATGGAATAATGTAGGTTTTTGTCTTTAAAATAAGGTCACTATACCCCCAATCAATAAATCATGCCTAGGTACCTCAGAAATAGGTATTTAGTGTTAGCTAATCGAGGGTAAATGATCCAGTTCCTCCTCAAAAGGCATACTATTATGCTTATACCCATTACAGTCCACTGGAGCATTTTACTTGGTTATTTTACCTACTCGCATTACCAAAATCTATTCTTCAGGGGATACCGTAATATGTCACCCAGAAACTGGAATGTGACTGTCTGGGTCAAATAGCAACTGTGCCAGGTTGTATACTGGTAACCCAGTACTTAGTAGTTCATACCAGTGCACAACTAGAAGCCAAGTCCAATGTTTTTGGAAAAATGCTTGGCAGTTGTTCTCAGTATGATAGATAGCTAAGTCAAGTGAAGGCCTCTATAGAATGTTGGTTCTTTGCTTTTAATATTTTTTTTTTTCTTTGACATAGCCAAATTTTGTACTGTAGTGCAGAATCTTGCAGACCAGTAGGCGAGCAAACTACAGCATTGAACTTTAGCTTTTTCCACATTTTTATTTTAAACATTGGATGAGCTGACTGAATTTATATTACAATAAAAAGAGCTTGTAAAAACAAAACGGCAACCAGTTTCAGTATGCTAATTATTTATTTACAATCATTCAATAATACACAATATTGCTAAACAAGAAGTATTCAAGATAAAACAGCTGCTTTCTCATGGAACTCTAACAAAAGTTCTTTCATATCATCATATCCTGATATTTCTTGTGCTTCTTTTAACGGGAGCCACTTTAGATCTTGATGTTCATCAGACAACAGAACCTTTGTCTCTGGATTCTTCAGTTTTGCCAGCCAGTACACAACCACTTTAGGATTACCTTTCACTTTATAGTTCAATACTTTAGAAACATCTTTGTATACCTAAAACAAATATTTTTGGTTAAGACAGTTTAAGAGAATTATAATAAATAATAAAATAATAAGATTTTTAGCTTACTTCTAAATCTTCTTCAGATAATCCAGCCTCTTCCTTTGTCTCTCTTAAAGCTGTAACCCAGTCCGACTCACCAGGATCAACATGGCCTGAGTGAAAATAGAAAATGGTAAAATACAGAACAATACTATTGAGCAGTGTAACAACAAACCAACATGGTATGTTAGATGTGTTGTACTGTAAGAAAGGAGTTATTATATTTCGCTATTTACCCTTTGGAGGAGTCCAGTGATGTTCCCCGTAAGAAGTTTGTAACATCAAATACTGCACTGCTTGATTCACGTTTCTAAAGATAACTAGTCCTGCAGCCCGCTTAGCAGACATTATTAGACCAAACAGTAACTATCTAAAGTCCTATATTTACAGTATGCGACACTTTAACTATGTAGAATAATTATTATTTATACAGGTAGGTATTTCTATTAATTAAATTACAATAGAGAGCCATACACCGAGTATATTATTATAGATGTTCTGTGCATACACCGGCTCAGGCTGAAACGGGCTGAAATATTTTTGTTATGACATTGTCATCTGTCTGACACTGACAGTGACATAAGAATAGCCAAAAACTAACCAGAAAAATAGAAAAGCGTTCTAGAGCGTTTTACTCTGAGGTTTTACCAAAGAGTAAAGTAATATAGGATTTACTACTTTTGTTTGAAAAAAAACTCACTATTCTCGTTAATTTATTACAAAAACTTTTTTTTAATAATATTACAGGTTTGTGTGCTACCTTTTACGAATTAGTATTTTTTCATTTCATTGTATCATGCCGTTATACAGAAGAAAATACTTAATTGACTTTGACATTTCCAAACCCAACGACGTCTGTCTATGAAAAGAATTCATTCAAACTTTTTAAAACTGCAACGGGCCAACGGCTAAATAACAACAATAATTTCATTGAGTGAAACCGGTGAAACGGCAGTTACGAAATACTTAGTTTGTTTATTAGTGTTTTCGTTGGCATCTCGTGTGATTTTTATATAACGGGGCTCAAAAAACTATAAAAAGTGGTAAAATAAATAGTTTGTGTTGTCATAAATCATGTTACAAAAATGGAAACATATTATTAAAAACTGGGTAAGTAGCAGATGTTTTTTTACATGTCGTTGATGATCATTAATTTTGTGTATCGTTACTCTAAATTATATACCGGTTGTTTTATTTTAGATAAACTGTTATTTCAATGAAAGCAACCAAGATGAGCGTTCCGTTAACATAGAATCGCTACTTAACTTAATAACTCATTTACATGAAAATTTGAACTTGGATGAATCCAAGTCGTCTAAACTAGAAGCTCGTACAGTCGAAGAGTTTGTTTCGGAGAAGTATCCAGAATTTAAATTTGAAAATGAAACAGTTGAGGTGTCCAATGAGGAGGAGATATATCTTGCGGCATCATTGCTGCTGTTCTTTGTGTGCGTGAACTCTAAGGATGTGGATATAAAGAATGCGATGTGTAGCAAGCTGAGTGGCGATGACCAGGAGATCATACTGAAGTTCAGTAAGAGCCTGCTGGAGTGCTCGCCTATCACACGCACAGATGTTCAAGCAGCTATTACAGGTGACCTTACATCATTTCAATTATTTGTTTTAAAACACATTAAGACAACCCATGGACCCATTTTTATATTTTGAATATTTGAATTTACAATGCCTGCCTACTGGGTACATCTTCCCAGGGGTCAGCCAACTTACAGTTCAGTATTATTACTAAACTCAAAACTGTTAGGGTGCATAAAAAAGTGTTAGCAATTTTTTTATGTTAATGTGCAAACAGCTGTCTGTTTGAAAGTAGCAGCTGTTAGTGTTATGAAGGGTTGGGCCTGTAGGCACATGCCCTAATACTAAGACAACAAAGGAAGTTCACTAATAAGTTTAGCCAGACCATAATTATGTATTTTTGTTATTAATTTAACAATAAACTTAAAAAATTAAATCTAAATTAAATTAATTGAATGTATGTGTGAGTTTGTTTGTCACACTTTTGTGACTGAATTTTTTTTAACGAAATTTAGCTTATGAATAGATCATGATCTGGTCTGGATATTTATAATACTTTGTATCTTATTAGGATCTTCCTTATTTCTGCCCTTTCTGCAATTCATACATCAAACTGCAGGTTAAAAATGACTTAAATTAAAACATTGCCAATTTATTTATTTACAGAGGCATGTGGTTTAGACATGGCATCTGGACATATGAAAGTTGCAGAGACGCCCCCTGCACTACGCTCACTGCATGGTGAAGTGCGGAGACTGCAGGCTGCTCTAGATGCCGAGCGATTTGACCGGAACTATCTGCAAGAAGAACTGTCCCGAACTAACTTGAGGATGGATAAATTATGTGAGTATTTCTTTATTCTTTTGTAAATATTTTATTTATAATTATAATAAGACAATTGTTGAGAACAAAAGAGGTATTCAGGCAGAATACATATTATTATTATAGCCAATTTTATTTTGTGATATTTAAAAACTTTGTACAAATATTTACTTGTGTTGCTCTTACCTTGAGTAACATGGGATAATGGCAGGAAGCTGATTATACAAAAATTAAAGTGATCATAAATCATAACAGTCCGGGAGGTAACATGGCAAATTAAAAGTCATAGTAAGATGGCTGATAGTGTCATCAAAGGTTTATCTTAACTTACCAATAAGTAAACCCTGTCCGTCAGCTGCTCAAGTAGCGGTGGGTGTAGGATTAGGAGGTTACGAAAGTTGAAAAAATATATAAAATATTGTCATAGTACGCCAGCTGAAACTTTTTTCATAATAACAGTTTACATTGTATTATATAAAAATATTACCAACTGTTACAGTTGGTAATACATCTGATCAATGTCATCTGATCAACTGATTCACACTGTCAAAGCTTTGATCATAAAGGTTTATTTTACTTGCGCATAGAGTCTGTACTCTGAATGTAGATGAGTACCTATACATTTATCAAGGTCCTACATAGGAAAACCTTATGATTTTTATACAAGACATGAATTTAAATATTTTTGTAAAACACCAAGAGGAATAAATACTGTATGGCTAAAGGAGGTCATTGATAGGCCAATCAAATCTGTGTGTAATGACTTTTAAATTCATGTTGTGCATTAATTTTGTCCTTGATGATACTTTTGAAAACTTATTCCTTTGACGCATAGTTGTTTTTTAAATGACTGCTCATAAAACAAGTGTCAAGTATGTAAGGTTCTTTTATGGTCATAACTTTTTATAAATTGTTGCACTTAAATTACCTATTAATATACAATGTGTAACGTTAAATGCGCAAAACCTCAGACACCCCAAATGATTTTTAATTCAATTGACCTAATTCTGTGAGAAAAACAAACATTAAAAAAAACACAAGTTGTATTGTGCTTTTCTAGTTTTACTGGCAAGAACTATTTTATGCCGCGAATGAGAAATTTGAAATTGGACGAAAACCATTTGTGATTGTTTTTATTTACCTATTTTGGAGGGTTTGCGCACGTAATGGCTTGACATATTATTTAATAGACAGGGCAACATTTTTAGTGAAGATTCTTTTGAAAAATATGACCTATATTAAAAAGTGGTTCAATTGATTCTGCTCCTGATTCTGATCAAACTATTTTCAGGTTTTAATGTTACTCGTTGTATACGTTTTGTATCAATGACCCCAATTCAATCTACCTACTCAGAGCACTGATAATGACGAGTACAGTGAGTGACCGGTCTTTTATGGATATCGTCCGGAAACACGGTGTATATGTCACGGTAAAATTGTCAAATACGTTATATTGTAATATCTCTAGCGATATTGTAAAGTCTTGAATTATTGTCAAATGAACATACTGCTTACAACAAAACGCATTATTTTTCGTGAAATGCATGCGATGGTAGTCAACTTACGCGGTGTGGAGGGAAGGAGGGGTCCCCCTTGCCCAGTGGCACAACTCTCATGAAAAGATAATGCACCATTCCTGAGAAATACCCATTAATATAACATAACCTTAATAGTATATTTTATAACGAGGGACTAAACGAAGCCATTATATACCCGAGGTGGTTTGACTCCCGAGCTTACGAGGGAGGCAAGGAAAAGCGAGGGTATATTAAATTGGCGTTTAGTCTCGAGGTGCAAACTGTACTTTTCACTTCGAGTGCGAGAAAAATAGTCATTTAAAACAGAACAAATTTACACTCGACAAAAATTAATTCTGAACTGAGCGGTCAGCTTTTACTTCTATCAAGTCAGTCACAGATTAACAATTTAAAACACAACACAAACTCTCAACATTTTCGCAATGAAGATGATCCACACTCCACAGATAAAATTAGTACCTACATTACTGCAGCGGCTAACAACAGAGGCATTGCACATACCTTTCAAAATCAACGATGGACACAAACAACCATAATTTTTTCTCGCATTGAAGACATCATTTGTTTTTTTTCAATAAACCGCTTTTGTATTTGCAAGCCAATTCGAAATTTAAATAAAACCTTTCATAAGTTACTCTTGTGTGACCATGTTTCAGAGTAAAAAATCGTTCCATTTTTAAAATACTTTTTACTCCCTAGGGAATAAACGGTCACTTTAATCCCGCTTCGTAGGGCTATAATGGCGTACTTTTAGAGCATAAGAAGTGAAAAACACTTTATATTCCCCCTAAAAAGCGTAGTCGACGGAGCCCCTCTTCGCGGGGCCCCTATTTCCGAGTGCAGGGTTTAAAGGAACCTAACTAACCTAACGGGGGGGTGCCCCAAGTCCCGATTATGGGGGCAGAGATACTTCCGTATGTTCAGTTGACAATAATTCGAGACATTACAATATCGCGAGAAAAAACACGTTATATTGTAATATAACGTGTTTGACAATTTTACGGTGACATATACATAGACATACTACAACCTATAATTATAATATTAAATTGTTTTCATTGTTAGGTATGTTTTCACATAACTTGGACAAAACAGAAAAAGAAGTAGAACAACACATTTTTTTAAATTATAATTATTAACCTTGCCTAATGTTGTCTGATAGAGACTGACGATAATAGTATTTTCTGGATGGGCTTGACGTTTTTCATGTTTTGTAGATTAAATGGTTTCGTGCTCTGAAAAATAACAATTAACTGTTTGAAAATTTGGGAAAATGTGTGTCTATTTACCGATAAGGTATTATTTATTGCAAAATCCCCGCCTACCTGGTGTCAAAATGATTTAAAAAACGTAACTTACTGCTTTTTCATCTGATAGGCCAGGGAAGTTAAGGTGGGACCTTACACTAATTCATAACTGTTTTCTTTTTATATATTTTGTAGAGCTGTTTATTTAATTACGTAATAAATTAAAATTAAGCAAATCATGAAAGAGCATTGCGCGAAAACGGACATTAAACCTAATTATGCCAATTTTCGCAGCAAAAATTATAACTTGATAAAGAAACTGAAAATAGCTTATAATTAAGGGTCTGTGAGAGCATGTACACAAATTAATCAAAAAAAGTGCAAGCAACGTACTTATATTAAAAAAACACGGTTTCCCATGTTTTCATTCATTACTTACAGGAAATTATATATAACCGTCTGCTGATGAAGAAAAATCATTGTTAGCGTGTTTTTAGTCAAATAAGTCATAAATTTAAAGTTATATTTTAAATGCATTGTGACAAAACAGTAATGCTGCGTTATCCATTCAGGCAAAAAAAATAACCAAATGAAAAGTGTTTAATTACGTAACAATATTATCACATAAACATTTATTGTTAAAATTAAACAAATTTAATAATAGCATCTTAATTTTTTTAAGATTTTTTATGGAATACTATAAGTGGTCGACCTTATCACTAAGAGCGTTAAGTTCATATTTGAGTGCGCGTGATCCGCTCTGCACGCCGCCTGTGCGAAAGAGAGAGACAGAGCGTGGGCACAGGTAGGTACCTACCACTGACGAAGGAGTGATTCATGTAATAGTTTTATTAGGTGTTTAATCCATTAAGGTTTAGTATAAAATGGTCTGAAATAGTACCTAAATATTTATTTGTTTGTGTATACCTACTGTGTGTTTATAAATAGGGATCTCTGGTCAAAAATAAAACTTTTTTATTTTATTTTATTTATAGGTAAAAAAATACCTACTTATAACTATTTCAAATTATTTGCTGAACCTATTTCGATTAATTTTAGAATATAATTCGTGCAACGAGTTATGAGCACTGACCTTGAATGCGCAGAAGCAATTTTTGTGAGAATGAAATAAAGGGTAGGTAGGTATACCCGAATTTGAATGATTCAACGGGTCATACTGAACAACCTTTTCCCAGGAACATGAGTCGAAGTATGAGAAAAAAAAATAAAGTAACTCCCATAAGTATCAAAGTACCTAGCTACCTATCAGATGACCGCACAATTTGTATGGGTGGTTGTTTTTTCCCTCAATATTTCGACCCATGTTGCTTGCGTATGGTTTGACGCAATGTTTTTTAGAATCTTGCTACCGACCATAAATTTGATAAAAATATATTTTTGCTCAAATAGGGTAGAGTGGGGTAGGGTGGTGGCACCAATTATCGGCCATGTCAACTTTTTTGGACTTTGACTGCTTGTAATTTTTACATTAATAGCTTTTGCTTTCTTGCAGTGTCTTTTTGGGTAAAGGGATACTGAAACTCCATTACTACATTCGCAAAATTATGAATTCTTTGTTATTTTTGATAATATAGATGTTTTTTTCCGAATATGGCGATTTCCCTTAATATCGGCCTATAACACCCTAATATCCGCCGTCTGTGACCCTAATATCGGCCTACCTTTTCTAAAGTGAAGTAAGATGAATAAACTACAAAAAAAAATATAACGTTTTATATTTCAACTCAGCTCAGGTACAAATCACTTTTATTAATTATCATCACATTCATTTTTTTTTAAATGCACTATTTAAAATCTATTCACTTTATTTGGTAATTATTTTTATGTATAATAATTTTTTTTGGAGTTCCTTTCATTATTTGTTTTTTAGGAATGTTGAATCATTGCGATCTTTAGTTTATAATAACAGAATTTATTTTAATTTTAAGACTCTGATGTCATTTCCTTCTAATAGAATCTTCTTAGGCCACATCAATTCACCCACGATGGACTGTATACTTTAAGTGGAACCATTGGAGCATATGTCGCATCCAATATTTTTGTTTTCATCTTCTTCAACATCACTAATTAGGTTTTCTTCACAGGCAGCACAAAGAATTTTCTCCTTTTCCAAACTTGTCTTGCGAAGCTAAATGAATGAGGTCAGTTTCGCGATTTCTGTCCTATAATCAACTCTTCTTTACTTCTTTTGTTTCTTTGGCGGGTTTATTTTTTATTCTCATTTCCAGTTTTTGTCTCTCTCTCCGATTTATTCTCTTAAATTTTTTTTCTTCTTTCCTCACGTTGTTTGTACCCATACTAAGGTGGCCGTTTTTACGCACCAATTCCCTTTATATCGGCCGTAATTGATAAAACTCGTTTTGAGGCGCCCGATGTTAGGATCTAGTTATCAAACTGAGCTGTTGTTTCATTTTTAACCTTATTAATGTTACTGCTAACGTATAAAATAGCTAAACATGTGGTTTAACATTTTCATGCATTACCCCAATATCGGCCACCCGGCCGATATAGAGATTTATCAATAATATACACTGGACAGCAAATAAACCGAGCCACCCGCTACCTAGGCACTCTAATTCGATTTTCTCAAAAACTAAAAAACCTACAATTATCAAAGTTGTACCTACAGAAAGTGCGTTTCATGGTGATTAAAATGAAAGGAAACTCATTGGGTTTAAACAATAATTCAGTGTTTATTAAGGATTTTACAAAGAAGAGTCGTTTTCCAGTCATGACAATCGTTAGTAATGATAAAGTGAAAAAAAAAGAAGCCAAAAACAAAGATAAAATCAAAAAAAAAAATATCTTTATTCCGTATTATATACAAGGATGCTGGCAGTTATCCGAGCAAGGGGAGGGCCCCTTGCTCGGATAACTGCCAGCATCCTTGTATTCATCGACCTTACGAGCCTGACGATAAAATCTTAAGGAATTGTATTCCACTCCTCTTCAATTGCGATTCGCAGCTCTGGAAGCCTTGTTGGAGCAGGTACCCGGGCTCGAACCCGACGTTTCAGCTCATCCCATAAGTGTTCTATTGGATTCAAGTCCGGGCTTCGAGCTGGCCAGTCCATCGTACGAATGCTGACGTCGCGTAGATACTGGGTCACCACATGAGCAACATGAGGCCGTGCATTATCATGCATCAATTGCATATCCTGTCCGATATATCCTGCGTAAGGTACCACATGGTCTATAAGGATTTCAGTAATGTAGCGATGAGAAGTCAGTCCACGTGTACGGCCCGTCGGTTCGATGAAAACTAACGGTGTATGTGCTATTAACGAGATGCCGCCCCAAACCATTACATATCCATAAGCAACAGTTTCCTCGATCCAACACTGAGAATAACGTTCTCCAGGGCGACGATATACTCTCTGACGTCGATCACTTCCATGTAGACTCACCCTGTTCTCATCAGTGAAGAGTACATTACTCCACTGCTCTAATGTCCAATCCCTATGCTCTCGAGCAAATTGAAGTCGTGCTCGACGGTGTGCTGCCGTTAATGCTGGGCCTGTTGCAGCTCTTTTTGGGGTCAGGTTCCGTTCAGCAAGTCTTCTTCTGACGGTATCTGAACTTATGACCACTTGGCGTTCGTCACGCAGACTTTGTTGGACTTGAACTGCGTTGAGGTGGCGATTTTGCAGAACAGTAAGGTGGATATAACGATCATATGCTGCTGATGTAGCCCTAGGTCTGCCCGTACCTGGACGGCGATCGAATGCTCCAGTCTCTAGGTATCGTCTGTAAACTCGTTGCACCGAAGATCTGCTGATTCGAAGCCTTCGAGCGACTTCACGTTGCGCAATGCCTGCTTGAAGTAATGCTACAGCTTGAGCCGCTTCCTGAGGTGTTGTATCCATTATTAATCGAAAAAAGTAGCAAAAACACGAATTAATTTGCAGTCATTGTAATCACCATGAAACGCACTTTTTGTAGGTATAACTTTGATAGTTTTATACTTTTTGAGAAAATCGAATCACAGTTCCTAGGTAGCGGGTGGCTCGATTTATTTGCTGACCAGTGTAGATCCCTAATCTCGGCCCCGCTATTATTTAATAAAATAGACAAATAAATGTAAAAACATGTTATCTAAAAGATAATTTGACTGTTATTCTTCCTGAAAAAATAAAAGATAACACCATAGGTATGTTTAATTCCCTCCAAATACTTATCCTTGCAATGCGTCCACTCAGGGATTTGACTCGGCAATGACACCAAACGACGCACGTCCACACCTGCGCGTGCTCTTTTGCCAGCTGAACGCTCAAATATTGATGCACCCGCATCAAAATATTGGAGGTAATGCGGATGGATATAGACTCACTTTTTGCATTAAAATTATTATGATTTAAGAGATATTTTTATAGTTATGTTCCATTTTCTCGAAACTGCCGATATTCGGAGGAGGCCTATAATAGGAGACTCCACCCTAGTCAAAAAAAAAAGTGCGGCAGGAAAGACAAGCCGATGATAGTCCGATCATCGGCTTGTCTTTCCTGCCGCACTTTTTTTACCGCACTTTGAATGCAATGTTCGTTCATGTATGAAGCTCTGCACTTTGAGTGCAACTTAATGTTCTCTTCAGATACTGTTGTAAATTTTCCGTCTTTACGTTTTTCACTTTACGATACAAGCTTTCTTTGTCCCTTCACGCCTATGTTCAAACAAATCCCACAACTCGGGAATTCCATTTTCTTACGCTGATCACCGCCGGGCGCCGCTTCGAAAACTAATGAAATGAACGCAAGGCAAAAGACCCGCACGCCGCCGCGCGGTGGAGCGGGCGGGCGACGGACGGTGAGGTACGACTTGCGGCCGCGCCGCGCAAACTACTCGTACCTACAGTTCGAGATATTTGTAAAAAAAGAAAGATTTTGTAAGCAGTTGCAATTTATGCTTAATTCTGCCAGTTTTCTACTGAAACTATTTAAGAGACTAAAGTTAAACAGAAAAATGGCAGTTAAGTATTTTAATTCCATGTAAAAAATAATATAAAAAAGCAAGTGAATTAATTGCTTAATTCCTTGATAATTATGAACAATCAACTGACTAAATGCTTAAACTCATTAAAACATACGGTTATCGATTTTGCTAAAGTCACAATTAGCTCTTTTTTTAAAACCCCTAAAAAGTAGTAGAAGCAACTAAAAAAAAAGCTTAATTAACGTAGCGTTAGTAACTTATTAGGGCAAGGTAAAAGTTTACCTAAGTATATCTCGGTTATTATATTTGCTTTTATTTCAGTTCAAATTAATCACTTAGAAACAAAATTTCCAGTAAAACTATAAGCCACCTTAATTTTGCAATATACGGTCACAAATAGATGTAATATTATCTAGCCAATCAGCATATAAAGAACCTCATAAGTCCGGTTATGATTTAGTGCGAACCTTCCCATACAGAACTCCGTAAAGTGATTGGCCTATTAAAAATACATGTTGTATAGGTAGCGGTAGCTTGGAATCATAACATAAAAGATGCCAAGTCATCCTAGGATAGTCAGAAATAAGTCATCTTATTTCACAACAAAAAATAAATCACTACGAAAACCGATAAAGCCAGTTTTTACTTCAACCTTATCGAGATAAGGTTCAAAACTATTCGTTATCTTAGTTAGTATACTAAGATTAAAATTTGTTCAATGATGATGACGTTAAATGTACTTCATACTATATTTTATGCTGTTTAATGCCATTTAAGTTCCTTGATCCGGAGTGACGTCACCGTATCACAAGACATCATGTCTGTAGGTAATCGTCGAAGAGCTCGACAGTAGAGAACTGAGAGAACTTACGTAATTGATAGTACCTACACCCACATTTACATACATCCGCATAATGTAGTGCATGCTGTGCCTTACTATAAGTGATGAGGCGCTTAGGCCTCTGCCTCGAATCTTGCGGGCAGCGGGGCGGTGGCGGCGGCGCGGCGGCGCGGGAGCGGCGCGGGCACAGCAGCCTAGTATTGTTGTCGTGATTGTGTCGTCGAAATATTTGTTTTTATTCGCGAAAAAAATGAACAATGCGGCACCATCTTTTTGATTCAAATTTATTCCTAACGCTCGATTTATTGTGGGCAAAAGAAAAAGTAAATCCCTACTATAAAGCAAGGACAATAAAATGCGAGTTTTATCGACATTATTAGGAACAGAGACAATATTCTTACAAATTCTACGACTACACCAGAATCAGTGAATCAGAATTCAGTTTGTTTTTAATTTCTTCTCATAACTGGTTAATTACTCTTCTGTTTTTATGGTTCACATCTTTGCTGTTCCATATCGGTGTCCTCTCAAAAATTGCTGAAATAATTTGCTCTAACACGTCCGAGGACATTTCGACACGTCACAAAAATAAATTGCACAACACTACACCGAAGACGCACGGGCGGTCACCGCTTGACTAAAGTACAACGCTCGCTGCCCGCCGCCGCTCCGCTGCCGCGCCGCTGTTTTCGAGGGCCGGTCCATTTGATTTTACGCAAAAGATCCTGCCGCTCCCGCGACGCCGCCGCCGCCGCCCCGCTGCCCGCAAGATTCGAGGCAGAGGCCTTAGACTTAAGTTTCATATTATATGACTTAAATTTTAATATAACAGTGTACTCATTGTTGAGAAGCCATTTAATAAATTAATCTATACTAATATACTAATATTATAAAGCAGAAGAGTTTGTTTGTTTGGTTGAACGCGTATACTATCACGCTACGACCACTGAACGGAGCAGGAATGAAAAATGTTGCAAAAACGGGGATTTTTTTTCTTTCGTTTTATGTGACGCAGACAAAGTTGCGTGGGTCGGCTAGTAGGCCAGGGAAGTTAAGGTGGGACCTTACACTAATTCATAACTGTTTTCTTTTTATATATTTTGTAGAGCTGTTTATTTAATTACCTAATAAATTAAAATTAAGCAAATCATGAAAGAGCATTGCGCGAAAACGGACATTAAACCTAATAATGCCATTTTTCGCAGCGAAAATTATAACTTGATAAAGAAACTGAAAATAGCTTATAATGAAGGGTCTGTGAGAGCATGTACACAAATTAATCAAAAAAAGTGCAGGCAACGTACTTATATTAAAAAAACACGGTTTCCCATGTTTTCATTAATTACTTACAGGTAATTATATATAACCGTCTGCTGATGAAGAAAATTCATTGTTAGCGTGCTTTTAGTCAAATAAATCATAAATTTAAAGTTATATTTTAAATGCATTGTGACTATTTGTGACATAACAGTAATTGCTGCGTTATCCATTCAGTCAAAAAAAATAACTAAATGAAAAGTGTTTAATTACGTAACAATATTATCACATAAACATTTATTGTTAAAATTAAACAAATTTAATAACAGCATCTTAATTTTTTTAAGATTTTTTATGGAATACTATAAGTGGTCGACCTTATCACTAAGGGCGTTAAGTTCATATTTGAGTGCGCGTGATCCGCTCTGCTCGCCGCCTGTGCGAAAGAGAGAGTCAGAGCGTGGGCACAGGTAGGTACCTATATACCACTGACGAAGGAGTGATTCATGTAAAAGTTTTATTAAGTGTTTAATCCATTAAGGTTTAGTATAAATGGTCTGAAATATAGTACCTAAATATTTATTTGTTTGTGTATACCTACTGTGTGTTTATAAATAGGGATCTCTGGTCAAAAATAAAACATTTTTTTTTTTATTTATAGGTAAAAAAATACCTATAAGTATTTCAAATTATTTGCTGAACCTATTTCGAATAATTTTAGAATATAATTCGTGCCACGAGTTATGAGCGCTGACCTTGAATGCGCAGAAGCAATTTTTGTGAGAATGAAATAAAGGGTAGGTAGGTATACCCGAATTTGAATGATTCTACGGGTCATACTGAACAACCTTTTCCCAGGAACATGAGTCGAAGTACCTATGAGAAAAAAAAATAAAGTAACTCCCATAAGTATCAAAGTAGCTACCTATCAGATGACCGCACAATTTGTATGGGTGGTTGTTTTTTCCCTCAACATTTCGACCCATGTTGCTTGCGTTTGGTTTGACGCAATATGTTTTTTAAAATCTTGCTACCGACCATAAATTTGATAAAAATATATTTTTGCTCAAATAGGGTAGGGTGGTGGCACCAATTATCGGCCATGTCAACTTTTTTGGACTTTGACTGCTTGTAACTTATACATTAATGGCTTTTGCTTTCTTGCAGTGTCTTTTTGGGTAAAGGGATACTGAAACTCCATTACTACATTCGCAAAATTATGAATTAAATAAATAAATAAATAATAATAAATCTTTATTGACAAATTATTTCTCAAACATCAGTGTAGCTCTGGCTCTACTAGGAGTTCCTGTATCACAAGAGCCAGACCTCTCAATTAACAGAAAATTATGTAAAAAGACGATAGACTAAAAAAATAGGTACATTATAAGATTTGGCATGCATTAGAAGTATTTCCAAACATACAAATTAAAAAGTAATAAAAAAATAAAAAAATGTCTTCGTGGTATCAAGTATGTACATTAAAAGGATATGCAATTTTATAAATTAAAAAATTAAGTTAAAAAGAGTCACACTCAATGCGTTCTAAGAAAAGTGTGGATAAATGTGACCGGGGTGTTTGTGAGTGATGTGGATTTGTGTGTGTGTGTGTGTGTAGGTGTGAGTGTGTGTGTTCGTGGTTAGGTTAGTGTGAAAGTGATGGGGGTCAAGTAATACTGTCGAAAAGATTTTCTGATTCATCATAATCGTATTTTTCTAGCCAGCCAATTCTTTGTTATTTTTGATAATATAGATGTTTTTTTCCGAATATGGCGATTTCCCTTAATATCGGCCTATAACACCCTAATATCCGCCGTCTGTGACCCTAATATCGGCCTACCTTTTCTAAAGTGAAGTAAGATGAATAAACTACAAAAAAAATTATAACGTTTTATATTTCAACTCAGCTCAGGTACAAATCACTTTTATTAATTATCATCACATTCATTTTTTTTAAATGCACTATTAAAATTTCTATTCACTTTATTTGGTAATTATTTTTATGTATAATATTTTTTTTTGGAGTTCCTTTCATTATTTGTTTTTTAGGAATGTTGAATCATTGCGATCTTTAGTTTATAATAACAGAATTTATTTTAATTTTAAGACTCTGATGTCATTTTCTTCTAATAGAATCTTCTTAGGCCACATCAATTCACCCACGATGGACTGTATACTTTAAGTGGAACCATTGGAGCATATGTCGCATCCAATATTTTTGTTTTCATCTTCTTCAACATCACTAATTAGGTTTTCTTCAGAGCCAGCACAAAGAATTTTCTCCTTTTCCAAACTTGTCTTGCGAAGCTAAATCAATGAGGTCAGTTTCGCGATTTCTGTCCTATAATCAACTCTTCTTTACTACTTTTGTTTCTTTGGCGGGTTTATTTTTTATTCTCATTTCCAGTTTTTGTCTCTCTCTTCAATTTTTTTTCTTCTTTCCTCACGTTGTTTGTACTCATACTAAGGTGGCCGTTTTTACGCACCAATTCCCTTTATATCGGCCGTAATTGATAAAACTCGTTTTGAGGCGCCCGATGTTAGGATCTAGTTATTAAACTGAGCTGTTGTTTCATTTTTAACCTTATTAATGTTACTGCTAACGTATAAAATAGCTAAACATGTGGTTTAACATTTTCATGCATTACCCCAATATCGACCACCCGGCCGATATAGAGATTTATCAATAATATACACTGGACAGCAAATAAACCGAGCCACCCGCTACCTAGGCACTCTAATTCGATTTTCTCAAAAACTAAAAAACCTACAATTATCAAAGTTGTACCTACAGAAAGTGCGTTTCATGGTGATTAAAATGAAAGGAAACTCATTGGGTTTAAACAATAGTTCAGTGTTTATTAAGGATTTTACAAAGAAGAGTCGTTTTCCAGTCATGACAATCGTTAGTAATGATAAAGTGAAAAAAAAAATAAAGCCAAAAACAAAGATAAAATCAAAAAAAAAATTGGTCAATATTCCGTATTCCCTCCCCTTGCTCGGATAACTGCCAGCATCCTTGTATTCATCGACCTTACGAGCCTGACGATAAAAAGTGTTGAAGTGTTGTTAAACTTAGTTTCTTATGTATCACTTTAAATTTCTTATTTCTAGTTGTTAAGTTATTCTTATTTTAGGATATAGCCACACTGTCGAATTAGGTTTAAGATTACCTGTAATGATAGTTGTAAGTGGAATAAATAAATAAATAAATAATAAAATCTTAAGGAATTGTATTCCACTCCTCTTCAATTGCGATTCGCAGCTCTGGAAGCCTTGTTGGAGCAGGTACCCGGGCTTGAACCCGATGTTTCAGCTCATCCCATAAGTGTTCTATCGGATTCAAGTCCGGGCTTCGAGCTGGCCAGTCCATCGTACGAATGCTGACGTCACGTAGATACTGGGTCACCACATGAGCAACATGAGGCCGTGCATTATCATGCATCAATTGCATGTCCTGTCCGATATATCCTGCGTAAGGTACCACATGGTCTGCAAGGATTTCAGTAATGTAGCGATGAGAAGTCAGTCCACGTGTACGGCCCGTCGGTTCGATGAAAACTAACGGTGTATGTGCTATTAACGAGATGCCGCCCCAGACCATTACAGATCCTCCTCCATAAGCAACAGTTTCCTCGATCCAACACTGAGAATAACGTTCTCCAGGGCGACGATATACTCTCAGACGTCGGACACTTCCATATAGACTCACCCTGTTCTCATCAGTGAAGAGTACATTACTCCACTGCTCTAATGTCCAATCCCTATGCTCTCGAGCAAATTCAAGTCGTGCTCGACGGTGTGCTGCCGTTAATGCTGGGCCAGTTGCAGCTCTTTTTGGGGTCAGATTCCGTTCAGCAAGTCTTCTTCTGACGGTATCTGAACTTATGACCACTTGGCGTTCGTCACGCAGACTTTGTTGGACTTGAACTGCGTTGAGGTGGCGATTTTGCAGAACAGTAAGGTGGATATAACGATCATCTGCTGCTGATGTAGCCCTAGGTCTGCCCGTACCTGGACGGCGATCGAATGCTCCAGTCTCTAGGTATCGTCTGTAAACTCGTTGCACCGAAGATCTGCTGATTCGAAGCCTTCGAGCGACTTCACGTTGCGCAATGCCTGCTTGAAGTAATGCTACATCTTGAGCCGCTTCCTGAGGTGTTGTATCCATTATTAATCGAAAAAAGTAGCAAAAACACGAATTAATTTGCAGTCATTGTAATCACCATGAAACGCACTTTTTGTAGGTATAACTTTGATAGTTGTAAGTTTTATACTTTTTGAGAAAATCGAATCACAGTTCCTAGGTAGCGGGTGGCTCGGTTTATTTGCTGACCAGTGTAGATCCCTAATCTCGCCCCCGCTATTATTTAATAAAATAGACAAAAAAATGTAAAAACATGTTATCTAAAAGATACTTTGACTGTTATTCTTCATGAAAAAATAAAAGAAAACACCATAGGTATGTTTAATTCCCTCCAAATACTTATCCTCACATGCCGATTGCCGAGTCAAATCCCTGAGTGGACGCATGTCCACTCAGGGATTTGACTCGGCAATGACATCAAACGACGCACGTCCACACCTGCGCGTGCTCTTTTGCCAGCTGAACGTTCAAATATTGATGCACCCGCATCAAAATATTGGAGGTAATGCGGATGGATATAGAGTCACTTTTTGCATTAAAACTATTATGATTTAAGATATATTTTTATAGTTATGTTCCATTTTCTCGAAACTGCCGATATTAGGAGGAGGCCGATAATAGGAGACTCCACCCTAGTCAAACGGACTATCATCGGCTTGTCTTTCCTGCCGCACTTTTTTTGCCGCACTTTGAGTGCAACTTAATGTTCTCTTCAGATACTGTTGTAAATTTTCCGTCTTTACGTTTTTCACTTGACGATACAAGCTTTCTTTGTCCCTTCACGCCTATGTTCACAACATCAAAGTTCACAACCACAAATCCCACAACTCGGGAATTCCATTTTCTTACGCTGATCACCGCCGCTTCGAAAACGAATGAAATGAACGCAAGGCAAAAGACCCGCACGCCACGCCGCGCGGTGGAGCGGGCGGGCGACGGACGGCGAGGTACGACTTGCGGCCGCGCCGCGCAAACTACCTACAGTTCGAGATCTTTGTAAAAAATGAAAGATTTTGTAAGCAGTTGGAATTTATGCTTAATTCTGCCAGTTTTCTACTGAAACTATTTAAGAGACTAAAGTTAAACAGAAAAATGGCAGTTAAGTATTTTAATTCCATGTAAAAAATAATATTAAAAAAGCAAGTGAATTTATTGCTTAATTCCTTGATAATTATGAACAATCAACTGACTAAATGCTTAAACTCTTTAAAACATACGGTTATCGATTTTGCTAAAGTCACAATTAACTCTTTTTTTAAAACCCCTAAAAATTAGTAGAAGCAACTAAAAAAAAAGCTTAATTAACGTAGCGTTAGTAACTTATTAGGGCAAGGTAAAAGTTTACCTAAGTATATCTCGGTTATTAAATTTGCTTTTATTTCAGTTCAAATTAATCACTTAGAAACAAAATTTCCAGTAAAACTATAAGCCACCTTAATTTTGCAATATACGATCACAAATAGATGTAATATTATCTAGCCAATCAGCATAAAAAGAACCTCATAAGTCCGGTTATGATTTTGTGCGAACCTTCCCATACAGAACTCCGTAAAGTGATTGGCCTATGAAGGTTTCAGTGGCTAATAATAATAAAGAAAAGTTTATTGTAACACCATAATAATATTCTTAAAAGGACAATCTATTAACATAGAAGAGCACAAAAAGTCAAACGAGAAAATTGAAATAAAGCGAATTTAAAAAAAAAATGTGAATGCAGATTAGTTTCTTGTTAAAAACCAAGAAATGTTCCTTTGAGTAAAATTTGTTGTCTTCAGAATTTAGAGTACTTTCCCACCAGGTGGCATTGAAAAATACCGCCCTGAAAATAATAATAAATACCTACGCAACATGACGAATGGGAAAGATAATGTTCTTTCACTCTTCTTTTGAACTGCAACAGTTTGACAGTCTCTAATATCAGGGGGGAAGAGAATTCGACACAGCATGTAGAGTAAAAGAGTAGGAGTAGAAGTCGGTAGAGTGGGGAGGGGATTTAAGCAGGTTCCTAAGACGCGACCGGCAAGGTGCATCAGAGAGACGGGAGTATGAAAAACGTTCCCGCTCGTTTTTATTATAATAAATGTAGTTACCTTAGTGACCTTCAATTTTTTTCTTATCTCCTGAGAGTAACATAATAGTAATTATAATTTAGATTGTTTGGACGAAAACAAATTAGGAATATTTCACCACTTGAATATTACCTCGGGAAGCTCCTCTTCATGTCTCAACCCTGCTTTATCCTCATCAGAACCAAGCAGCGGATGCGATCCCTTCGTATTTAAATGAAAAATAAAATTATTTTGTTTCGTGGGAGGAAATAGGTATGATGACAGAATTTAAAAAATGCAAATCTATTTAGTCCGATAATTAAAACCTATTGGAAAATAATGGACACATATATTTTTTGTTTTTGTTAATCACTGATTATATTTGCAAAGATAAAACGCATCTTTCAAAACTCGGGAGTGGGGGCTCGTGACGTCAGAACTCGCTAAAAATTAAACCAAGGCGTGACATATTGATAATTTTAAATGCGTCGTATCTTCGTCAATTTTGGTTCAAGTAACAACTAGCTGACCCGCGCAACTTCGTCTGCGTGAAGAACCGCTCGACCGATTTTGTGCAAACTTCAAATAAACTATCTACTAAATACTCGACGACCCGATTGGCGTAGTGACGCGCGCTGCCTTACGTTCTTAGGGTCCTGGGTTCGAATCCCGGTAGGAGCAAATGTTTGTGTGGTGAGCACGGACATTTGTTTCCGAGTCATGGATGTTTATATGTATAATAAGTATGGTAAATATGTAGTATATCAACTATCTAGTGTCCACGACACAAGCTTTGCTTAGTGTGGCACTAGGTGGCGCTGTGTGTTAATGTCCAGCGTTATTTTTTTTTTTTTTTATTTTAAATAGTCTGAACAAAGCCTAAACATTTGGCTTGGATAGGTGAGCCCGTAATAAAAGAAAAACAAAAAAACTAAATATTTGTTGAAAATCTAACTGACTAACTGACGGACTAATTATTTATTTTTTGTCGTATTTCCTATTGTGCATTAGTCACAAAATAATCATACATAATACATCCACATCAAACTCAAAAATTATAGACACCAGCACATCAAGCTACCGATACTGTCAAATTTTCTCAATTAATCTTGAACTTAATGCTCTAGCGATAAAGTTGGAAATCTATTAAAGTAAATCGTATGTAGTATTTAAAAAAATCTGTTAATTCAAGTTAGTTTGAGTTGCCGAATGTGGAGAAGCTTATCAAATAAACAACGTGTATAATTTAAAGCTGGTTGGAGTTTTGAAGGTAAACAACCGAACAATACCATCCCTTACATATTAGGTATATGACCTCAGGTTTCTAGTACATGCTGTATTGCGAGTATGCTGGCTAATTCCGAGCCTGCTACTAATAAACGCGGAGTGAAGTTACGGCACCCTTTTTCTCGAAAAATGATAAGAGGGTAATTCTAATTCTAATTTTTACTTGTATTTATACCTAAGTACTTCTAATGTTTCTGTGAAATGAGCCTTTTTTAAATCGTAACGAGTATACATGGAGTAGATTTGCATCCTAGTAAAATGGAGCTTGTCACAAAAGACATAAATAATCAATGTAATCTATAATACCCGGTCAATAATTCATAAAACTGATACATTTTATAATGTTTAAAGATTTCAGAATAACACGAAAGTAATAAACAGAATCACCCATCGCGGAACATGTCGCTGTGTTCGTTTATTTCTGTGTGTGAAGGTGCGGTTATAGGGCTAGTTACAGACGGTCTGCGTTGAAATACCTACGGGTGGTTTACACTTATCGATTTCGGTAAATAGTAAAAGAAAACCTGCCCATTTTATTCTCGTTTCGGGTCGAAAATCGTTAGCATAGATTGATAGACCTCCTTGAATTTGACCAAAGCAAAGCGACACCTTATATAGCTGTTGAAATCATAATTCCTCTGTGCAAAGTTGAACAGAATAGTCTACCGGTATCACTCGAAACATTTTTTCTCTGTTTAATTAATATTTTTTGCTATTTTACCATTTCTGGATCGGCTGGCCTTGTTGCTGTAAAGAAATAAATGTAAAACTTATAAGTTTATGAAAAGTTTAGTTCCTCTACGAATTTCAATTAACAAAAATGCCATGGGTATGTGGGGATATAAAGGGTCATTAATTTCAATTAAATAACTCTAGTTGGTCCAGTGGTCGGAAATACGACTTTAGAAAATGAGCTCCTGGATTTAATTACCGAGTCGGACAAAGTGTAAAGGATGTTTTGACGACTCGAATGGCGTAGTGGTAGTGAGGCTGCCTTACGTTCATAGGGTCCTGGGTTCGAATCCCGGTAGGAGCAAATGTTTGTGTGATGAGTATTTACATTTGTTTCCGAGTCATAGATGTTTATATGTAAAATAAGTATGTATTTACAAACAAAACAAAAGTATATATGTAGTATATCAACTATCTGGTGTCCACGACACAAGCCTTGCTTAGTGTGGCACTAGATGGCGCTGTGTGTTAATGTCCAGCGATATTTATTTATGTCCCACGCTAGACCGTGCCTAATCCGAGGCGAGTGTCGGCCGTAGTACAATCCGTTGTCCGTTGCTCGTTTAGCGGCTCGGAAGCGTGATTGTGTCCATCCATACAAAATTGCACGATCGACACTCGGCTTGCACCTGACTGCCAACTTTTACTGCGTGAGTCAAGCTTTATTGGTTTTTTCCTTGACAAAATTCAGTACCAGCCGTGGAAGGATTTGGGTCTAGTTGATAAATGATAAATGATCTTTATTTTGTAAGTAGGTTTTCACAAACACTTTTACACGTCAATTTTTTTTTTAAACTGGGTGGGGCCGGTGTTTCGTACCTGACTACTCTGAGAAGAAACAGTCGAAACAAACTCAGAGGTCATAGTCTCTTTTGAAGTCCAGACATAATCTTGCTCAATTCACATGAGGTCGATCATGTAGATATTAGTGTCTGAGATGGTCTTTTGAAGAAAGAACCGTACAGTTTTAGCGAACCTGTCCAGGTGATGGCAATAGACACTCCCCCATTACAATAGGGCGGAAACAACTGGCGGAATGTGACTGGCAGCTACACTTCTGTATAAGCCTTCGGGGATATCTGGCGTGATATTATGTTATGCCATAAATAAAACTGACTCACAATAGTGTTCAGCCATGACTATGTTATTGAAATATTCTTCGAGGGTTTCTATCTTTTTATCTGGACCTGAAATTGTTTAAAAGATTATTATGTAGTTTCCAAAAAGATGTAAACAGTAAACACGGACTAGGAACCGTTTTAATTTAATACTACTAAGTTTCCACAATCAATAAATTGCAAATCTATTTAGTCAGTCAGTGCGAAAAATAATGGATACGTTTTTTGTTCTTGTAAATCAATGAATATTGACAAAGACAGACCACAAAATTAGGGAGTGCGGCCGTGCGTGACGTCAGAACGCATTCAAAATTATACCACGGCTTGACGTATTGAGAATTTTACAAGCGTCGCGTCGTATCTTCGTCAATTTTGGTTTGTAACGTAATAAAAGAAAAAATACGTGTTAAATAATATTTGATAGTCTGACGGACTAATTATTTTTTTGTCGTCTACCCTTTGTCTATATATAACGAAAGAAAAATATTTAAAAAGGGGGCCTTTTTATCTGTCTTTTCCATATGTAGGAACTCAATATACCCATGAAAATCCGACGACTATCAAGTTTGGTCTGTTTTTTGAGTATTTTCTGTCTAATTGTGTGGCTATAGGTAATCAAATGAATACAGGTATTTTAATAGTAGTTATACACCACTATTTTTTAATAATGTTATATCGGACCTACTAGAACATTCGAGAAAGCACGTGATTACAGTATGTGTACGTTGGAATTTCGAGTGCTTTCCATTATTATTACTTTTAAAGTTAGGTAGGTACAAAATCGAAACAATAAGTACAAAAAATGGAGTTCTGTCCGTTGGTACCGTTTTCTGATCATATGTAGGTATGTAGTTAAAAGCAAAAAACCAAATCACAAAATTGTCTACGAATTGGTAAACTCATTACTGAATAATTAAAATTAGTGGTGTATAAGTAGTCTAAGAATATTAATAATAAAAGCGTTTGCAAGGCTCACCCAAGTTTTGCGGTCGTATTAATAACACATGTTTTTCAACTGGGGGAAAATAACAAACCGTAGGTAAGTAATTAAATATAAAAATAATATAAAAATCCATGATAATGTTCCAAAATCCTAAAAAAGAACGTACTTATTTTTTCGACATCTTCATCCAACTTAGTAAGACCAACTGTTGAAAAAACATAATTAGTGACATGAAGTCATCAACGTTGAAATATGTCGTCGCAAAAAGTCGGATCTAAAAAAAAAACAGCCAAGTGCGAGTTGGACTCGCGTACCGGGAGGGTTCCGTAAAAACTTGTAGGTATTTTGTTCTTAAACTACGTATTTACGGGGTTCAAAATTTACATTTGCTGTAAGACATTGCTTCTTGACAAATTTTGTCAGGTTTTGATTCCCTTGTAAAATCGCAATATACAGGGTGGATACGGTACGGTGGAAGTAAGGGGAACTACCTTAGCCGTTGCAGTTACACGAAAATGGTCTTAGAAGACTATCCGTGATTTTTTGTGAAATTTTGAACAGCGTTACGGATTTAAAAAAAAGAATGTAAAGTACTCAAGCAGGGTTGGTCCGATAGAAGTTTTTGATCAGAAACTTTCTTATTATTAGAAACAGGATATACATGGCACCAAAAAGAAATTGTGTATAATGACCATTTTCTTGCTAACTGAACATTTATTCGAGAATCTGATTTTTTTAATTATGCTGAGTCTCCCTCTACGAATTCCTGAGAAAAAGGGTCTTGATAGGCAGACGGACAACTAAGTGATACCTACTATAGTTTTTAGTACTTAGTTTTTGATCTGACACTTTCTCATTATAAGAAAGAAAGGTGCCAATCGATCTAAAAAATTGTGTATAATGACCATTTTCTTGCTAACTGAACATTTATTCGTGAATCTGAATGAGGATCATAATTTCACAAAAAAAATATGCGTAGGCTTTTAAGGCCCTTTACTGCCTCGTTCACCGTATCCACTCTGTATGCGACAAAAAACGGTCGTATTTTACAAGTTTAATGATTGATACCTCTAGGAATTCCTGAGAAAAAGGAAAAGAAATAAGTACTTAATAGTTACTTCCTAAAAAGTTTTTGACTAAAACTTACACGCTCTTCGGAAGTGCATTGTTAGCTCGTTCTTTTCCTTTTCGATGTCTTCTTCGGCGTCAACGTATTCGTCTGAACAAAATATCATTTATGTTAATCAATAAAATCAATCGTTTCAATTAAAGTTTTTTTTTTTGTGCCGATCTTGTATGTGGCTGTGATAATCTAATTAAAGTTTTAACCGCAATGGCAATCAACTTTGTTCTGAATCATGGTTCAATATAAATCTTATTTAAAAAAAATAGGTATAAAGGGTGTAAAAAACCTCTCAACGAAGCCGTAAGTAAGGCACTTAATTAATACAAAATTTTAATTGAAGAGTTTTACTTTAAACACCTTCACGATCCCCGTACTTTTTAATCCATCCATCAGCACAATGTTTGAGTGCGTTACATTGAGTTCTACCACATACATAATTTTTGCGTAGAGTTACATATAAGTTTGATGTACAGAATGCTTGGCTCACGGCTTCGTGATGAGTCTGCATACATCCAGTATACAGGGTAATTGGGTGCATTCCTGAACTCACTGTCTATTTTAGCCATGTTACCGCTGTCATCAGAACACGAAGTGTGTAGCCTACACGAATCCAGTTCGTGTGGGAACTTGCAGATATAGCGCCATTTGCACGTCGGCTTCTTTGTTGTGGATAATGGATTATCTGGACCGAGAATTATCAAAGATTAAAGCTATAACATAAGATCACGTACAACAACGTTGCGCCAGTTATGTTTAAGTCCCAAATTGGCACAAATAAGACTCTTTGGTTGCTGAGAAACTTAGAAATTCATTATAGTGAAGCTTTGTCAAATGTTACACTGGTAAAATAGTAATAATCTCATTGACGCTCTATAAATTACATAGATCCATTCTGAGAGCAAAAATTGCTCATCAAATTGACAGCAATTCAATTAAGTCTGTCTGTCTGTCAGAATGGATGTAGGAACGGGTCTCGCGGTACTAAGGAACTGCTTCTTATCGAAATGGTAAGCCAACAGGTTCGTTGATCCCTGAAGGATCTGTCCTGTGTTCCTGTGTTGGATGGATTATAAGTCTATGACTCGTGGCCTCATCGGTCATGACTGGAATTGTACAAAATGCCACTCTTCGCACCTTCTTGGATCTATCCAGTATTTCGGCAGTTCCTTGGGAACGGTGAAATGAAGCGGGAAATGTTTTTCGGTGACAGTTACGAATCCGGTTTGTTTGGCAGGATTCAGGTCCCCGGAGCATACTGCCGGAGGATTCAGGTCTAGGCTACTAGTTGATTAGAGGTGGTTAGATTATATCTCACCTCCTTTACATGGATGACTTGAAAATCTTTGCCCCCAACAACTTATGGACTGATGAAGCTACTTAACTTAACTGAAACTTAGTAGCGCCATCAGGATTGAAGTTTTTGGACAAATGTGCAGTCATGCATGTAAAGCGAGGATAGATTGTGGAAACCTTGAGAACTCGACTCTTGGATTTCATACTCTTGATTTTCTTTAAATCCCTTTCCTCAACTGAGACCTATACGTATTTTTCTGACGCAATTATTATTTGGCCGTCTGAATGAAGTTGTAAACAGCCTTTTATCAGGCGGAAATAAGGTTCTCGCCTTCAATCGTTGAATTATGCAGGTTTTAATGTGTTCTTTTGGCATATATGGACTGGCGCAAATCGC
Organism: Xestia c-nigrum; assembly: GCA_916618015.1. NCBI lineage: Eukaryota > Metazoa > Arthropoda > Insecta > Lepidoptera > Noctuidae > Xestia > Xestia c-nigrum. Next base: position 6,833,964 of record OU745259.1, on the reverse strand, counting down.
CCATGATCATCGGTGATGCGACTGTACCTTTATCCCGCGAAAGTGATGAGGTCATGACTTTTTAAATGCTAAAACCTCGCCTAATCGTGAGGTGTGCAGTATATGGGAATATTTCGGTGAAGCTGACGAATTTTTTACCACATTTCGGGGCACCCCGCCGAAATATGGTAAAAACCTGTGGTATTGGTTACAATGGTCATAAGGAGCAATGGGGGAGAGGAAGGAGATACACGGACGCTTTTTCTGGCCCCTTCACGGGCCTAATGGTGACCTCTGTGTCAACTGTGTCCGTCGCCAGAATACGTTTCGGTGACCTCTCATTATTATTTTAAAATAAATTTGGATTATCATTATGTGAAAAATACACTGTTTCGGTTTTTATTAAAAATGAATAAAAACAACTTACGTTTATTCCTTAAATGTTTATATTCCTTCCTTAGATGTTTGGACCCTGAGTAGGAAAGTTAAAACCTTAAGTATGTTTTTGGGGACCTTTGTAATCGCCCTTATTTTTCTTGTTCACTGTTATTCTTTTGTCGTGGTTTACGTTGGCGTTTAATTTTATATGTCTAGCCACTGAATAAAAAGTGAAAACAGTAAATTTCCAATATACCAAAAATTGAAAATGTTTTGCAATCTAGCCAAGAAAATAATATTCTGCTTGTACTTACGGGGCGCGGCTCTGTTTTGTTGAAGTTTGAGTTTCTGCCTCGAATGTAGTTTCCTCACTAAGTAATAAGTCAATCAAATTAATATTAAGTATTGTTGCTTTTGGTGCATTAGCATATGAATATAATTTACTAGCACGGGGCCGTACTACCGGGATAAGAAGTATCCTGTTTTAATCCAGGTTATAAACTATCTGTGTGCAAAAGGAGATCACCCAGCCTTCATACATTTTTGGGCTATTTTCAAAAGCAGTGGAACATTCAAGATTACTAAAAAAAAACTGGTTGTCTGTAAAGTCGGTTTACTGACGATAGTTGAACGTGACAACGTCTTAAGAAAATACTGATGGAATGGTAGCATTTTTTGACACCACATTCACTTTTCACTGCACTTGATACTCGATCAAAACATGTAAATGTACTATACTATAGCAGCTGTCCACGCAGACGCATAGCTCACTCAAGTAGGAGAGAGACGGATGTCGAACGCTGCCGAACGCAAAGGCCGATTGTGCTTCTTTGTCACTCGTTCCGCGCTCTCGCTTGCACTTCAAGCCTTACATGGAACGCCTCAGAGCGATCCGCGAGGTAACGCCGCATGAGTCATGTTTTTTCGTGCGTGCAGCCGGCTCTATCGAATTATAAGACGTTGTCACGTCAAAAAGTATAAAATTTATACAAAACAAATGCCTAATGCAGGGGTGTCAAACTCAATTTTGCAGAGGGCCATATATTAGATTAAAAATGAGTAGGCGGGCCAGGTTCAAATTAAAAAACTTAAACATACTGAATTATTTTAACACCTTTATTTATTTAGTTAAGTATACATATATATTTGTTACAAATCATACCAAAAGTAAGAAAGAGGGTAATTATTTTGAGAGAGAGAAAAGCATAACTAACACTCTCTCGCTCTCGTCTAGCTCGTCTAGCCAGGCGCTACTCTTGAAAGCGCGCGCAAAAAACAAGATTCATTTATTTGTGATAATATTGTGATCGCGGGCCGTATCGAAATGGTCCGAGGGCCGGACTCGGCCCGCGGGCCGTATCTTTGACATGACTGGCCTAATGCGTCCAAAGGCCCAGCCTAGAAAGAGGTGGCTCGTTCTGGATGATGCGCTCCGTTGCTCTTCGGTAGACCCAAGGCGGAACATTTGCAATTAGTCGAGGTATGAGCACCGTAGGTTAGGACGGGCAGGATAAACACATCGATGAGTTTGGGCTTCAAGCAGATCGGCAGATCTCCCTTGACCAGTAGCATTTATGTTATAGTAATCATAATTATTTATTGAAAACTTGGGTATAGAACTTGGGCAGCATTAAAAAAAAATGTTTATATCCATAAGCTATTTAATTATTGCGTTTATTTTAGTTGGCCGGCTAAAAAATACCCCTATCTGAATGATCTCAGATATTTTGTGGTTAAATAAGTAATCGGTGAAATGACTTACTACTTTGGTGTAATAATAATAAAACCGTTTAAAAGGTTTGTTATGTTATGCTCTATCCAAATCATACGTTCATTTTGGTTGGCCGGTCCTTTTAAAAATAGCCCAATCTGGGTGATCTTTCATCCAAATCCGTTCAGTAGTTTTTGCGTGAAAGGGTAACAAACATACATCCATACTCACAAATTTTCGCATTTATAACACAAGCAGGAAGTAGGATGTATATGTAATATAGGTAAGTAAGATTAACCATTTTCCATACCAATAAGTACACATTTTTTTTTTTTTACCTTTTTTTTCATCCTCCATTTCTTTTCGACCGGTTCGTTTTTTCTTTCCACCATTGTTTTTCACCATTCTCAACTTTCCTGTATTTGCTTTATTTTCTGGCTGTGTATTTCTCAGTTTATGACTTTGTTTTTGCTTTTTATTACCTTTTCTTAACTTGTGATTTTGTTTTTGCTTTTTATGACCTTTTCGATTTACAATTAAATGTCTATTAGGGCGCATGTGTTTTTCCAATTTTAACATTTTATCAAATCGTTCAGTGCCTTTTAGAAAACAAGAAACAATTAATATTTAATAATATAATATAGCTCTGTGATAGATCTATAGGCTTCCAGAAATGGCTATATATATAGGGTGACTGGCAATTAGTGTACGATATACGTGATTGTGTTCATGATAAACAACTTTTACTATGGGACCAAAACTTAAATGGCGAACAAAAATTAGTTATAAGTTGTTCAGTACATACAGGGTGTAAATCACCTCATCACAAAGCCGTTAACCAAGCATTCTGTACATCAAACTAAGTAGCTTTTCGCAAAAAATATTGCTGGGAAATATTTTTTTTTGAGGCTATAAATTGTTGGAACAACTCAATGTAACGCACTTAAAACACTGTGCTGATGGGTGGATTGAATAGTACGGGGGTGTTAAAAGTAGTAGTATTATTAGTGGTAGTATTTAAAAAAAAGTTGTCAAAAAGTTGTAACTTTGACCCCCTATATCTCCGTAACTAGAAGGTATGGTGTAGAACAAAAAAAAGAACGCAATGATGGGGAGAACAAGTGCCTTTCGGCTTCGTTAAGAGGGGTTTTACACCCTTTATATGTTCGCCTAACTGATCAAAATGTACTGAACAGCTGATTTTTTTCGCTAGTTAAAGTATCGTACACTGATTGCCAGTCACCCTATATATTTTAATATTGTATCACTGAATAATCAGATAAATGTACCTTTTCGCCCTTTTCTTAAGCCGGGCTCTCCAGGAGTAACTTTTTTGTATATCACTTAAAAGAAAATTAAATTAAGATTATCAATAAAAAAAGCAACACAACACCATAGTCATAATTAAGAATTTAAGATATGAATCTTTCTTAGGAACTAGAATGTTAGGTAGCGCCTGAACGATGTAGACTTTTTCTTTAATTAATAATAGAAAAAAGTCTAGACCGTGTTTGCCTAGGTTGGTCTGTGAATGGGTGACCACCCATGACATATCGGGTTTCCTCCATGCCTCGGAAAGCTCGTTAAGCTTTTGATTCCGGCTGTCATTTGTAGATCTTTGTCAGTCATAGACACTGGCCCAAAAAGTCTGATAACCAGTCTTACCAAGGGGTATAGTGTTACCCAGTACTAACTGCGTTGTGGAGATCAGATAGGCAGTCTTTCCATATAAAATACTGGTATTCAGTTGCATCCGGTTACACTGGAAGCCGACTCCAACATGGTTGGGAAAAGGCTAGGCAGATAATGTTACTTAAAAAAAGTAGAAATAAGAAAAGTTACTACATACATACAATGATATTATAAGTTTAAAAAGGTGCCTACATACATATATGAGAATATTACTTACGTTTATAGCGACATCTCAATGGCTGATCTTCCAATGCAATCAATTGCCCTGGCATAAAATATAACGTAGGTAAATAGGTATTATATTGCTCCAGAGAAACCAAATACTTACGGAATCTAACATTTGATTACCGTTTAAGTCGAAAGTCTGTAGTGGTGGTTTTTCCGTTATTGAATATCCTCCTCTATACCTCAGTTCGACATCTGCAATTCAAAAAAAAAAAACCATAACATTATAACTGTAAGTAATCAAATATTTTACTATTTTCGCTATTATCTCCCAAAATTGTATCAAATATGCGTTTGGAAAACCACTTTAATAATGGGTATTAAAGTGGTTTTTACATAAACTCCTGTTTGCACTGTAGCTCTAAACGTTTATCACTTTTTCCCTGCGCACTTGAGGCTCTTATGACTGCTTCAGCGAGCGTAGTTCGCATAGCTGAATTTTGGGCCAAATAAATTGAATGAATATTAGCCATCGACACACTGAGGAGACTTTTCTAATTAGACTAGTAATTCTGAAATCATCATCTTCCTGCCCTTGTCCCATTTTATTTGGGGTCGGCGCAACACGTTTTCTTCTTCCATTCTCCCCTGTCAGATGTCACGGCATCATTTACTCCATTCTCTTTCATATCAGTGTTTACACAATCCATCCATCTTTTCTTTGGCCTTCCTCTCCCTCTCCATCCATCAATACTAATGTCCATCACTCTTTTAGTCACATGCGTTTCATCCCTCCTCATTACATGTCCATACCAAGCCAAACGACTTCCTTTCAATTTTTCAGTAACAGGTGCCACTTTCAAACTTCCTCTAATATATTCATTCCTTACTTTATCCATTCTTGTCACTCCACACATCCACCTCAACATTCTCATCTCCGCTACATGCAATCGTTTTTCATCCATCTTCTTCACAGCCCAGCATTCTGATCCATACAATACGACAGGTCTAATCACGGACTTGTACATTTTCCCCTTTAACTTGAAGGGCATCCGTGGGTCGCAAGTTATTCCAGTGACCTGTCGCCATTTCATCCATCCTGAGTTGATCCGATGCGTTACGTCCCGGTCTACTTCGCCATTTCCCTGAATAAGCGACCCGAGGTACCGAAAATCGGAGTACTAGTAATTCTGAAATAAACATCTAAAAAAAACTTATGAAATTAATTTATAAATATTTACATACATAATGGGTGTATTACGCCTCTTAACGAAGCCGAAAGGCACTTGTTGTCCCCGTCATTGCGATCATTTTTTTGTTCTACACCATACCTGGGAACCTTCTAGTTACGGAGATATTGGGGGTCAAAGTTACAACTTTTTGACTAGTATTTTTTTTAAATAGAAGTTTTTACTGTAAGATTTTTACTTTTAACATTTTTACGACCCCCGAACAATTCAATCCATCCATCAGGACAATGTTTTAATTGAGTAACATTGAGTTCTGCCTCAAAACTAGATATTTCACCCCAAAAAAAAAGTCGTTTCCCAGCAATAATTTTTGCGTAAAGTTACTTAGTTTGATGTACAGAATGGTTGGTTGACGGCTTCGCGATGAGGTGGTTTTCACCCTGTATAAAGTTTAAAATACTAAATACTAGCTGGTTCCCTCGGCTTCGCCCGCAATTATATACTAAACCTTCCTCGAGAACATCTCTATCCATTGGTGAAAACAGCATTAAAATCGGTGCAGTAGTTTTTGAGGTTGTCGCGAACAGACAGACTCGGTGGAGGACATTGTTTTATAATATAGTAAATATAGCTTGTCCCATAAAATACAACCTTCTCCAGATATAGCCAGGGCTTGAAGTGCGTCCAAACCAGAGAGGTCCTTGTCTGAAATAATAAAGGTATTTTCTAATACTTATCTTAGTGAACTGAAGATGCATGTTATCTAGAAATTCGGTTATTTACCAGTCAATATTACGATCCTTCTTGCGGTCATGACTAAAAAAAATGAGCGATGGTTTATTATCAAAAAACTTTAATTAACTTCACAAACACATGAAAAGCGTTTTTATCATCTTTATTGAACAGATCAATAAAAATAAAGACCTTTTTAAACACTGTTTTAAGCTTTCATGGTTTATAACTAAACTTACAATATCACTTACGGGATATCTTAAGTGATAATCAATTATTCTGAGCTTCCGATATTTTGTCAACCCGATCATGGCGCTTGCAACAGCGTCGAAGATTTCTCGTAAGCGAAAATGTAAGTTTATAAAAGCTTTCTTGTCCAAGAGAGTATTACACAAACAAAACATCACTATCTCACACAACAATAAAATCCATATACATACAGTAAGATGCGAACAGTCTATCCGCCAAATCTTTAGGACTTTTTGATCCACTCACGATTCCTCTGCCTTCTATATCTGAAGAATTCTCATCTTACGAAAGAAAGAAGAAATATTAAAATTGGATTCTCTGTGAAAAATTATGCGTGGTCAATAGTGGTCATACATAAAAAAAATACGCGTCGATTTGAGAACCTCCGCCGTTTTTTTATCGGTTAAAAAGGTTAATATTATTAAAGGACTTCTTAATTGATTTAAATTCTTACCTATTCTGACTGAAAAATTAATAAATACACAAATTAAATAGGGTAGGGCTTCGAGAAGCTTGATCAAAGTAAAAGTAGATGTATGTGCGTGGGCGAAGCAAAAATAATAGAATAGAATAGAATACAAAAATTAACAAATACAAAAACAACTCAATGTAAAGCTCGGTATATCCAGAAGAGACGTGGCGAGGGAGTGTAGCAAGAAAGAAACCTAAAAGTTATGTCGCATAGTGTCGTTTTTCTTAGAAAGAGAATTGCGCCCGCGCTTCCAGGGGACGTCACAGCCACCAGCACCCGTATTCACAACGCTTCGATTCGCTTCCGATTCGGTAAGTCGTATGTCTATCTCGGTCGTTTTCGTAATGCCAGAAGAAGACAGATATACGAGTTATCGAATCGGAAACGAATCGAACGTTTGTGAATACGGGGTCAGGTGACTCCCCGACAAAAACGACGCATGCATGCGCCTTTGGGTCGTATTAGGTGAACTGCCGCCGGTTTTGTTTCTCGTATCCGCATGGGGGAAATGGTCTGACTATACACTCTATATCAACTAGGGTTGCCAACGTTTCTTCAGCAAAATATAGTATTTTTCAAAATAACCTACATAAAGTACACCCCAAAAAATATAGTATTTCATGAACCATGAGCCATGTAAGCATAGAAAAATAATCATTTGTTCTAAAGGTTTTGTTTTATAAAAAAAATACATTTTGTTTCACTTCTTGCATCAAAATGTAAAAAAGAAGTGTCATTATTATTGTATGCTTTCTTTTTATTTTTTTACTTTTAATTAAATAAAATAAATAACAATTTTATTTCTTACTTACCTGCCTAAATGTATTGTATACCTACTATGTACTTCTATTTCTCTTCTCGCCATTTCGAATTCATGATCGAAAATGTCCTTTCTGAGAATGCCGAAATGGTGGGAATAGAGAGCGGAACTGAAATTACTGTTTTGGTAAGTTTTTGGTATTTTTTTTAAATATGTCACCATTTTCGGCCTGTACTTTTTCAGAAGTAAACTCGAATCACTACAATCTTTTACTTTTGACAGATGTTTGTAGATGAATAATGATGGCATCAGTCAAAAGTTTATGGGTTTATGTTTATATTTTTTATTTGAAGTTGCAAATATAGTACAGTACTTTATATTATAGTACGGTTGGCAACCCTAATAACGACCCAACATTCTCTATTTGGGGGGTGCAGTATAGAGGTATTGAGAACACATCCCCTATAGATAAGAGAGGATCCTCCGGCCAGACGGGTGTTGTGTCTAATGGGCTACAGCCCGACAGTGGTCGTAGGGTTTTTCTAATCAGTCGCGGATAACTTGAATAGAGCGATTCTAGTTCTTCTGTTACTTTTTATAATGCCGCTTGACTACGATTGGGTATTTCGGCGACGATCACATCTTCGGCTTTATTGTCTCGGCGCTTTTCTGGTCACTACTGATGATTCTGGCTTTCAGGAATTACAGTCGTTTGGGAAAAGTGGGCTTGACGATCACATGAACGGAAGAGATATTTTTCACCGATTTTCGTTTGTGAATGCATAGTTGTATTCAATACCTATTTGTATGTAAATTGTTCGTGTATACAGGGTGGAAACTTTCAGCGGGGCGGTAAGGAGAACTACCTGCACCGTTGCAGGAACACGAAAATGGTCTGCGGAGATTATCCATAATTTTTCGTATTTAAAAAAAAAAAACTACACTAGGAAGAATATTCCCATTTTACACAATGATCCTGTTTCTAATACTGATAAACAAACGTCTATTCTAAGACCGGGCCGGGCTAGTCAATTTTTATCCCTATGATATGGGTATCAAATGAAAGGTTTTGCTGAGAAGAATACGAGAAATTAAATGTCGTCACTCACTCAATAACCGTGTGTTTTAGTTTTTTTTTAACCATAATAATTTTAATTTCTGTCCGCGAATTCAACCGCGTCGAACATATCCTATGGCAACTTATAATAGCTGTAAAGCTTTCCATCAGTCTTTTTGAAACTGGAGTTTTGATTAGGACCTTACCCTGAGGGGAGTCCCCACTTTACCTATATGTAATAAAACTTTATAGGTAAAACACAAGTATAATGTTATTTACAAACCTTTTGTTAACAACTTTTCAGCAATCGGTAGCATCTCCATTGGAGTAAAAATATCACCTGTTTAAGAAATAACAACGATAGTTTCATTTCTGTTTGTTGTTTGTGTGTTCACACATTGTTTATTTTTTATGTTTTTACCTGTCTGCAGTGCCCTTTTCACTGAAAATAAATGAAACTGAATCATCATCTTTCATGAATTTAAATTTCAAAGCATTTAGTTCTAATGGGGTCGGCAAGTTAAAGCTGATTGTAGATGGCGCGTCCACCGCATGGACCCAATCTGACCAACGAAGTCCAACAATTTTGAAATATAAAATGACATTGGCAGATTTTCAACCAATGACGATGTTTTGGTTCAAGCGGTGCTAGCGCCATTGGTTCTACAGTTGCCAACCCCATTGGCTAGGTTTAAATGATCAAAAACAAAAAAGATGAAGCTTTAGTCCATCCAAGGCATAATAACTGTGACAGGACTAGTTACCCATTCCAAAGCGTCGATCTCATGGAAATGAATGGGCAAGAAACTACGTGGACTACTTGTCTTACCATCTTTGTCATCATCATTTTCATCACTGTCGTTTTGGTCGATTTCATCATCTAAAAATATACAGATTTATTAGGAAACGAGATGTTTGATTTTGGGCCACCACTATGTACACTACATGGATGAATAGTAAAAAATTGGGGAATTCCATAAAAATACTAATAAATTAATTTGAAGAGGGGTACAGGCATACAAATGTAGTTTTTTAATAAGAAAACCCTATTTTAGGGCAGCCATGACAGTTGTGTGACTTTGATGACTTTGACAGTTTTAAGAAGTGACATCTTCGTCTGTCTTTGCTTTGAGTTCGGATTGGATCTGTTCAATCAAATGACATTGTTTGCATACTGCTGTTCTGATCCGCCATGTTTAATGTTATGTTGTGTTGCTCTCCTTGACCAAACTCGTTTGAATTTACATTCAAACGAAGTGAAATTAGAAAAAAAATAACAATGAAAAACGGTTACTGTATTATACAGCAATATTTACATATACTTAGTATACATAGTGCTGGCCGAGGCTCCATACATTTCTGGAACATCTCCTTTACTATTCTGTTCTTCAAGATCACTTTTTGTAATGGATCTTATATAGTCTACATAGGAAGATTTTAAGGCATTTTGTCCACTCTTTTTCTTACCTATAATACCGCTTAGCTTAGTTTTATGTTTATCTGAGGAAACATCATCACAGTATTCAGTCGGATCATCATCATTTCCGTTTTGGGAATCATCATCGTTTCTATTTTGGGAATCATCAGCATTCTCATTTACGTAATGATGATAATTCCCAATTCCCCATTCTCCCGAGGGTGATGCATCATCTACATTCCCATTTTGGGAATCATCATCATTCCCATTTTGGGAATCATTATTTCCATTTTGAGACTCATCATCATTCCCATTTTGGGGCTCATCATTTCTATTTTGGGAATCATCATCATTCCCATTTTGAGGCTCATCATTTCTATTTTGGGAATCATCATCATTCCCATTTTGGGACTCATCATTTCTATTTTGGGACTCGTCATTTCTATTTTGGGGATCATCATCATTGCCATCTTCGGAAGTATCGGTGTCACAATAGTCAACAATTTTATCATAATCAGGTCCAGCTAATTTAATGGCTAGGCTGACATTTTTCGTAACTACGCCAGTGGTTCTATCTAAAATTTCAGATTGAACAGCCAAAAACGTAATTATAAAAACACAAACATATAAAATACGCATTTACCTTCACAAATGAACATTATAACGGTAAGGTACATAGTGTGACAGATAGATTGAAATATATGATTATTTACCTGAAATTTTACCTTTAGTTACGTGCGATTTTTCACATACCTGCGTAATAAATGTTATTATAATCATTAATATTATTGCAGTTATTCGTAAAATTTAACTATTGTTAAATTTAAATTACTCACCGTATTAAATGTAAAATATAAAATAAACAAAACAAAATGCCATAAGAACATTTTGCTTCACGACATATTACTTTTCAGTATAAATTGGAACCAAGTAATAAAAAACAGAAATAATTGTTTCTGAATCTACCAGATAGAAATGCAGTCACCATGAAATGTGACTGGTTTACTACTTACCTTTTATCCCTACTGAAATAATAAAATAGGAAAATGTAATGTATTTTACACATGTTATAATTCTTTAAATCTGATCGAATCTTCATCATCATCATCTGCCTAGTCTTTACCTAACTATGTTAGGGTCGGCTTCCAGTCTAACCGGATGCAGCTGATTTTACATGGAGCGACTGCCTATCTGACCTCCACAACCCAGTTTAGGCTGCCTGTACACTGAAGCGGAGCTAGGCTGCGGAGCGGAGAAAAGGATAAATATTAACCAATCAAATTGCTTTAAATACCAGCTCCGATCCAGTATGCAATATTTCTATTGGTTAATATTTCCCCATGTCTCCGCTCCGCAACCTCGCTCCGCTTCAGTGGATAGGCAACCTAATACTGGATAATACGATACGACTTGGTAAGACTGGTGGTCATACTTTTTTTTTGGGTCCACTGACTACCCGTAACGACTGCCAAAGATGGACAAATGACAGCCGGGACCAATACCTAAACGTGGTTTCCGAGCAACGTAGGAAACTCGATATGTAATGGTGGTCACTCATCCACATACCAACCTTGGCAAGCACGGCTTAACCTAAAGATCGACCCGAGCGGCTGTTATTATTTAGCCACGAGGTCCTCCGCTGTTAGAATCTTCATGAGAGGTCAATTACGCAAAAATCAAAATCAAAGCATTTATTTCAAGCAGTTATTTCAATTACAGGTCGAAACAAAGATGAACATTAAATATAGCTACAGTCCCAGTCACAAGACATAAAAACTGTGAAAGTATTGTAGTTGCCCATTCCCTAGCGTAGATCTCTATGGAGAAGAACAAGCAAGAAACTCCATGGACACTTTTTTTAAATCAATATTTTGTTCCATAATCTTGGTCACATCATTCATGTTGAGATGGTATTTATGTGAGAACAATGTAGCAAGATGTGCACGTTAAAAGTATCCATAGTAAAAACAAAAGTCACAACTGACGAACATGACGCATGGATCAGCACCATTCAGCGCACCTGTCCTTGTGGAGCAGGACCAGCATTAAGCCAAGTATTTTTATCAGCGATATATTCGCTCAACTTGTAATATACTTGCTTAGTGTGCGTTTAATGCATGTTTTAAATTTCGTCTCATTCAGTTCAAGAATACTTAGTGGAATTTTATTATAGCATCTTAAACCGTACCCCATGAAAGATGAGTCTACTTTAGCGAGTCTAAAGCCTGACTGGACAGAACTAGCTGGTCCCTATTTCTAGTACTACAGCAGTAATTGTGTCTGTCCCAAATATACAGGGTGTCTCATTCAAATCGGTCAGTATGGGAAAGTCTGAAACTATAAGACATACGAAGATCTGTTCTGAGGAACCATGTCATCGATTTTATAACAAGAAAAACTACATTCATACATTTTAAAAAACATCTGTACTTCGTTTTGGAATCGAACCCGGTTATTTTGAAAAAAAAACTACTCTGTTTCTATTTAGATATCGATTGTGTAGGTCTTAAGAAGTAAATGTCTGTATGAAACGTGATGTCTAAAATGAATAAAATGCATTGTTTCCACATACTTTAATTTATTTTAGTAGGTGCTTAAACTGACCACGTTTACAATATTAAACAAGTTCAGGTCACTCTATGGTTGTTTGTAATGAAGATACAAAATGCAATTGTAAGATCGTTACCTAAAGGTGTTGAATATTGTATTGAAAAAGGCGGTGGTCACTTCGAGCAACTACTAAAATAAATTAAAGTATGTGGAAACAATGCATTTTATTCATTTTAGACATCATGTTACATACAGACATTTACTGCTTAAGACCTACACAATCGATATCTAAATGGAAATAGTGTAGGTTTTTTTTTTTCAAAATTACCGTGTTCGATTCCCGAACGGAGTACAGATGTTTTTTAAAATGTATGAATGCAGTTTTTCTTGTTATTAAAATCGATGACATGGTTCCTCAGAACAGATCTTCGTATGTCTTATAGTTTCAGACTTTCCCATACTGACCGATTTGAATGAGACACCCTGTATATTTGGGAACCTACATATTCTGTGACCTAATCGAAATAAATACACACTACTTTAAAAATACGAGTATGTTTAATTTACTTACAATTTATTTTGGTATTACGTTTGTATGAACGACCCATGATCCGCAGGCCTATTAATATATTAATACGACGCTAGAACTTTTCGTAATAAATTGTGAAATGTACTCAACCGCTCTAGCAGTAACTCACGTGCGCAAATAGAGGCTAGTTCCTCAATTTTATGAGTGACAAGGAGAACAACTTGTTACAAAACATCAGCAGCAACCAACACATAACAGCACAGGGGTGCTCAAGGGCCCTCCAAGCAAGTTCAGAGCTCGTTGACACCGGTAGCAAGCCGAAGATAGACTGATGAAGAAAGCTTCTTTTGTGTGGAGGAGAAGAAGAAGAAGCATACTCACAATGATAAATGATCTTTATTTTGTAAGTAGGTTTTCACAAACACTTTTACACGTCAATTTTTTTTTAAAATTAGTTGGGGCCGGTGTTTCGTACCTGACTACTCCGAGAAGAAACAGCCGAAACAAACTCAGAGGTCATAGTCTCTTTTGAAGTCCAGACATAATCTTGCTCAATTCACATGAGGATCATGTAGATATTAGTTTTTGAGATGGTCTTTTGAAGAAATAACCATACAGATTTGAGTTAACCTGTCCAGTCAGTGCAAGCATTTGTCAGTTATCGTGTAGCTCGACTTATAACACAAGGAGCTCAACGAAACGACGAACAATACCAAAGAAAGGACATTTGGCTCAATCCGTTCCGCTTCGTCGCTCGCAGTGGAAGCATTTGTATGAAATTTTGCGTTGCGAGTTGAACTGAGTCTATACGGAGTCCGTTGGAAATCCGCTCAACAGTTGCGACCACTTTAGTAACTCTTTATACACTTTTAATCCGCTCAGTCCGCTCATTCACAGTGGAAGCACTTCACAATCGAGTTATAATAATTCATTCGTCGTCGGGCCCCGAACTAACCGTCCGTCCATAGGTGCTAGAGAGTAGGAAACGCCCATAACGATGGCCGATTGAACGGGTTCATGCTTAGGGAGTGACCCCTTGGAGCCACTTTGTCTTATTCTACGTAAAGATAAATTATCTTAGCCGCTGCAATATCATACAGCTAAGTTTCAAACTCAGGGTTGAGAAAACCCAATAACGCATAGAACCACTCACCACAGCTCATGAGTTGTGCTTGCGACCAGAGCAATCTAAAAGGCGGACTGGTAATAAGGTCCATGTTCACCGAAAAGATAACAGCCTGATTATCTAAAAACAGCTGTCAATGTGACATGTTCCCATACAAAAATGTGTTTTAAACAGTTGATTTAGATAATCAGCTTGTCATCTTTTTGGTGAACATGGACCTTAGTGTATGAACATTAAACACGTGATTATGTCCATGACACTAAACAACTTTTACTATGGGACCAAGCCTGAAATCACGAAAAAGAAATCAGCTGTTCAACGGGCCTAAAATGGCCGCTTTAGCAGAACATAATATGAATCACTTTAAAAATTATAATTCTTAAGATCGATTTTATTGTCATAACCATAAAGTCCATTTTAAGAATTTTAATTTCTTCAAGTGATTCATGGCCATTTAGACCCCCAGTACATTTTGTCCAGTTAGGCGAACATAAATGTATTGAACAGCTGATTTTATTGTTTGTTATGATGAGCGCAATCACGTGTTTAAGTATCGTACACTAAGGTCCATGTTCACCGAAAACAAAACGGTCTGATTATCTATAAACAGCTGTCACTGTGACATGTTCCCATACAAAAATGTGTTTTAAACAGCTGTTTTTAGGTAATCAGACCGTCATCTTTTTGGTGAACATGGACCTAATTAAATTACCAGTCACCCTATATAATAACGTTGTTGTCCACAGCCAAAGACAAGGAACAATGTAAGCTGGAAATTGTCAATCTCAAGGCGAAGATATCGATGTGTTGCGGGCAGGAGCACGAGTCTCGCGGGGCGGAGGCCGAGGCAGAGTCGCACGGCAAGCTGCTGCGTCAGCTGCAAGACTTGGAGGAGCGTTTGGAGCGCACGCAAGAGATGCTCGATGATGCAGTCTATGAGAGAGACACTTACAAGGCTAAGGTATGAAGCTGCCTGGGTGGAAAATTGCGATTTCCTATTCTCTTGTTGTCTAGTTGCCATGAGAATATAAAAAACATTATATAATGTAAACTTTATTATTTCGTTTCGGGAAACATTAAATTCATGCTAATCACTTGATTTGTATGTGAACAAAAAGTAAGTGGTTGTTTTGAAAGGTTGTTTGTTCATATCTTTTTCAAAACAAACCTTTTGCGAATGCAACTATGTGCCATTCTCGACTGCAAACATGCCAATGGAACCATGTTCATAGATGTACCTAATGGTATTTTTCAACTGACACACTTATCAATAAATATAATCACTCAATGAGATCCTGAAACTGCTCTCAGGTGGAGGAGCTCAAACAAGACCGCGACAAATGGCTGTCGCTGAGCCAGCAAGAGAGTGACCGCGCTGCCCAGCTGGCTGAGGAGTTAGACCTGGAGCGACGGCACATGCACGCGCTCAAAGAGCTGGTGACCGAGCTCCGGCAGCACAACCGCCGCAACGGTCTCGACTCCAGCCTCCTCGAGTGTGACGACCCTGATGCCAGCATGCACTCCTTGCAACACAATCTATGTATGTTACATTATCATAAATGGTGTAAAAAGACTCTCAACGAAGCCAAAAGGCACTTTTTCTTCTCATCATTGTGATCATTTTTTTGTCCCACACCACCCCTTTCGAACCTTCTAGTTACGGAGATATTGAGGGCCAAAGTTCTAACATTTTCACTAGAGGCTCGGGTAGGGATTTAAAGTAAAGTTCACACTATTCAATCCATCCACCAGCACAATGTTTTGAGTGTGTTACATTGAGTTTTACCCGTAAAACCTGAATTTGCAACCCAAAAAACAGTAATTTCCCACCGACAATTTTTGCGTAGGGTTACTTAGTTTGATTTACAGAATGGTTCACGCTTCGTGATGAGGTGATTTATTATACCCTGTAGGTAGCTAATGCAAGTTTTATTATTTGTGATATTTAGATTTTATAATTGCGGATTTCGTGTTGCAGCTGTTTGTAGCGAGGCGTGCGTTAATGTCGTCGAGGTTCAACTGTCCGAGGAAAGAGCCAAGGTCGAGGCTCTCAAACAGCAGCTGCAAAGATTACAAGTAAGTAACTGATTATTTGTAGCTACTACTGGATGTATTCTTGCATTGAACTTATTAGTACTAAGTTACTAACCATTATAACTGCATTATAGGATGACATGAATGAACTGGATCAAAAAACTGAAAACGATAAACTAAACTTTGAAAGAGTGCTGTCAGAGCGAGAAAATGACATTTTTAATCTCAAACACCGCATCAATGAAGAAATTGAAGAGAAAAATAATTTGAAATCTTATTACGATGATGAAATTACCAAATTGAACAATGAAATTAATGAACTTGAACAAAAGATTAAAGAAAACAATGAATACTCACGAGTAATAATTGATAAGAAGTTGGAAGAAATTAAAACATTACAGGAAGAGAAGTTCTCTCTGCTACAAAGTCTTACAAATGAGACTACTAAGATGGAACACGTTATAACAGGGCTCAAAGCTGAACTAGCAACAGAGAAGCAGGCAAGGCTCAATATGAGAGACGGCTATGAAAATCAAATGATGAAGTTAAATGAAAAGGTATTGAATAGAAACAATGAACTGGTTGAGCTACAAAATAACATTTTCGAGAAGGGTGAGATGATTGAAAATCTTCAAATGGATTTGAGAAATGAGAAAGACATCTCAAACAAGTATCACTTGAATGTGCGTCAACTACATGACCAGAAACGCGAGGTTGAGAATAAGTTACAAGATAAAAGCGTAGAAATGACTGCCATGCAACTAAGCTTGGAACAAAATATAGCAAGTGTATTAAAAGAAATTGATCATTTTCAGCTTTTAGTAAGTAACTTGCAAGATCATTGCAGGGATTTAGAACAAAGTAAAGTACAGTTGGAGTCTGAGATAAATGGTCAAACTACTAGATTTGATGAACTAATTAAAGATGCCGAAAATTTGAAAAAATCTTACAGTGAGGAGTTAGAAAAACTTAAAATTGACTTAGATGAGAAAAACGCAACTATAAATGCATTGCAAGCACATTTAGAAGACGAGATACATCATAAGATCGGATATCAAGATGAGCTGCAGAAACTACAGGCAAACAAACTGCACATGTCGGAAGAGTTAAATAAACTGACCGTCGAGTACTCTAAACAAAAAATTGAGTTGACCGGCAAGGAGAGGACAATTGACTCATTGGAATTGTGCTTGAAGGAGGCCAAAGATACAATTGAAAAGTTGCAAGCAGAGAATGATCACCTTAATGTAGACGTGGCACAACTGACTAATGAGAGTGATCTCAAAAGTAAAAATATTGAAATACTCAGCATTTCACTGGAAACTGCTCAAAAGTCCTTGGAGGATGAGCTTTCTGATAAAATTGGAACTATCGAATCAATGAATCATAAGTTAGCTGACTTGACTGCTAAGAAAAATACTTTGCAGAGCAAAGTAGACGCAATGCTATCAGAAAAGGTAAATCTGAACCATGATCTCGTTGAGAAATCTAAAAAAATATCACAGTTGCAGGCTGATTGTGAAAAACTGGCAAAATCCAATGAAGAGAACAAGAAAGGTACGTACTTACATAATTAATTATTAGTTTTTACGTACATTTGTTATGATCGTGTCCTTATGGTAGGATTACTTACCATGAAAATGTTAAAACTATTTCATACTTAGACGTAATGACGTGCTTAGCCCCAGTTATTTCTCATGTCTTTTGTTTTTGTTTCAGCAATCCGAAGTTTAGATCAGAATATGACTAAAGAAAAACATAAATATGCAGCCCTTGAGAAGACCTATGACTCAGAAATGTCTAAGCTGATGGCGAAATTAAACGATACTGAAAAGACCATAAAAGAACTAAGCTCTACTTCAAAGAAAACTATTAAAAACAGAGACCATCAAATTCATACACTTAATAGCGAAGTTGAAAACCTCAAAAGAGAAGCAGAAAGTATGTGTATAGTACACAAGGAGAAAGAGGCGTTGACACAAAAGCTGAATGAAGAAATTTCTTTTAAAAATAAAATTGAAAAAGAATATCAGAATCAGTGCACGCAGCAAGAAAAAATCACATCGCAATTGAATGAAGATATATCTACTAAAAATAAAGAAATAATAACATTAAGAAATGAACTTGAATTTGCCATGAAAACCATTGAAGCGAAATGTAAAGGTTGGTATCGTCTTTTAAGTTTATTAAGCTCAAGTTAATGCCTGCGGCTTCGCTCAGTTCGCTTCCAAACCAGTTTATTAACTAACTATACCTGTGCCCCATCCAAATCTTTTCAGTAGTTTACATAATTATATACCTCCATCCCCACAAACTTTCGCCTATATAAATAAACTAGCTGACCCACGCAACTTCGTCTGCGTCACATTAGAGAGAAAAACGAAAGGAATAAAAATCCCTGTTTTTGCAACATTTTTAATTCCTGCTCCGCTCCTAATAGTCGTAGCGTGATGATATATAGCCTATAGCCTTCCTCGATAAATGGACTATCCAACACAAACAAAGATTTTTTCAATTCGAACAAGTAGTTCCTGAGATTAGCGCGTTCAACAAAACAAACAAACATACTCTTCTGGTTTATAATATTAGTATAGATAGTAAGTAAACTAAGATGTTAGGAACCTAACATTTAAACAGAACTAACAATTTCATTGATTTCTTTCAGAAATACGAACTTTAGAAGAGAGATTATCCAAGGAGGATCAACTAATCAGAGATTTGGCTCACCAGAAAACTGTTGAGACCAAAGATTTACAAAAGAAAGTTAGTAAGTTGCAATCATTAAATTCAGAATTGGAAAAGGAGGTAAAAAAAGAATACGAATGTAAGAAACAAGCAATAGAAACATGGCAAAAAGAAAATGAACAGTTACACTTTGCTATGGAAGAGGATAATAGTAGCCATGAAGTGATACTAAAAGAAAAGGACTGTGTCATTGACAGATTAGAGGGACAACTGAAAGCGAACACTGAACAGCTAGAATCCATCCGGAAAGATTACGAAAATATCACTTTGACTTGGGAGTCTTACAAAATCGAGACTAAGCAAAGCATGGAAGCAAAAGAAGAGCAAATTAAACAATTAACTCAAAAGGTGGTATCGTTACAGCAAAATCTTTCTGAAGTTGAAAACGAAAGAGACGAATTGATTAAAAAACTTGAAGTTATGACTATAGAAATGAAAAATGCCGACACCAAGAATGGACAAGAAGTAGATAAACTTGTAGAGAGAATAGCAAAAGAAGAAATTAAAAGTGCTGTGATTTTGAAAGAAAAAGAGATATTACAAAACCAAGTAATGGAAGAAAAGGCCGCTAAAGACAGTCTTCAGACAGAAAAGAAACAGCAAAGTGAAGACATAAAAGTTCTTGTTGAAGATAAAAACAAGCTTCTAAATGAAAAAATTGAACTGACACAGCGGCTCACAGAAGAAAAAACAATTAAGAAGATTTTTGAAGGAGAAAGAAATTCACTTGTATCCGACAAGATAACACTCGAGAGAAATCTATCGAAACAAGTGACAATGACGGAGACTCTTCTGGAAGACAAAGAATGTCTCACACAACAACTTATTGAAGAGAAAGCCGCGAGAGACTTAGCTGAGAAAGAAAAGGAGAATCTTATATTGGAGAAACAGCTTGTAGAGCAGAAGATAGCAGAACTGGAAAATAATAAAGAAGAAACGAGAACAGAAATGAACCATCTTGTTGAAAAACTAAGAGAAGTTGAAGCAGACAAAATACAGGTGCTACAAGATTTGAGCGCACAGCAGAAATCTAATGACGTGCTTATTAAGGAGAATGAGATTCAAATTGCTTATTTAAATATTGAAATTGAATCTCTGCTAGCTGAACTGCGGGACCAAAGAACTGTCCAAGAAGGTCTTTTAACAGACAAAGAATCATTACTTTCTGAAAAAGAAGGTTTAGTGAAAACTCTGTGTGTTGAGAAATCCTCTCATGATGAAAAGGAAACGGAGAAAGATCAAATAATCACGAAGTTGTGTGAGTTGAATGAAACTTATCATTCTAAAGCTAACAGTGTACAAGCGGAGCTTGAAAAAGTAACTCAGAATATGAAGAGTCTACAGATGGATATGGAAAGTAAGTCATCACAGCACATGTTATCATAATTCTCCTGTGCTTATATTTATTTATTTGGAGCCGGCACAGCATGTCGTCTTTTCTCCATACTCCTCCATTACTCGTAATCACATCAAACACCTCCTTCCTGATTTAAAAAAATTCTTTACCATTAGAAATAATGGTAAAGAATTTTTTAAATCAGGAAGGAGGTGTTTGATGCCACGTCTTTATTGAGTTATATAATTATACTATATTTTATCCCCCTACTCCCACGGGAAATATGCGGGTGAAACCGCGTGACGTCCGTAGTTTATTATATTACTAAACCTGCTTAATTTGAAATGAGTTTATCACAAAAAAACCATTGTTGTTTAATATTAATTGTATTATTTCAGATCAAGAAGATTTGAACAAACAAATAACGACAACTTTAAATGTAGGACTAGAAAACTTTGTACAAGAACTAAAAAAGAAAGGAACCACCAACGATTCATTACAAAAATTATTAGATTCGTGCCATGCAGATACTCAAGCCAGGGATAAGTGTGAAATGCTAATAAACATTGCTAACTCGATATTCACTGAAATGGATACGCGACGGGATCTAGAGAAAGCATTTGAAAACAGTAAAAGTTCATTGGAAGAGGTGAAACATGTATTGAAGCAGAAAGAGACAGAATTGTTCGAGCTTCAATCTGAGATCAAACGGCTGCAACAAGTCGTCAATGAGAATAAGATTGGTGAGTGACATACTTAAATATCTCCCAAGTATTCAGCTAAAATGCCCTGTTAACAGACACGTTTCAGTGTTGATCTTCACTTTAACCTAACATTTTTAAACTTGAATGTTAATACTGTTTCTCTCTGGTATATTTATATAATTTAAAAATCTTGCATGAAGATTACCAATCAAAGCTTTGGTCAACTACTGCTATATAATGTGTAGTAATTCTCTGTGAACTTTGCAGCGCTCATACTTGCAGGAGAGAGTCGTGAGAACTGCAATGTTCTCAAACATTTATATGTACTCGTTTAACTAACCATTCCGACTCCGATAACGTGGACCTTTCAACTGGATACTAAACATTCTTGGAGCTATCAAATATTCATTTCAGCCTCTATCTATCTCTTCCTACCCTTTTCCTGCCTGTAATTGGGGCAAGCTTTTTAAAAACCGACTATTTAGCTTCAAAAATTGTAGCGCTAATCTTCTTCATAATGATATAATTATATTTGTAGAACTATCCAAACGAACTGAGACTTACAACACTACATTAGATAACAAAGCGAGAGAAATGCATGTGATACAAGAAGAGAACCAATCTCTCACGAACGATCTCAACGACGTCAAACTACAGCTAGAGGTTAAAGTCCATTCTCTAAAGGAAAAACTGATTGACAATGAGCACTTGACTGACAAATTGAAGAGCTCATATGAATGTCAGATAGATAACTTGAATGTTATGATCACTAAGCTGAGCAATTATTTGAAAGATAAAACTGCGGAGCTAGACGCGGCCAGAAAGGAGAACGAACGGGTTATGCAAACCATTGAAGTAAATTGTCAAGGTAATTGTGCTTGTATTGTCATGTTTTATTACTTCACCAGTGTTGGGCAAATTTTAATTGCAAGAACAATTAAAGATTAACAATTAATTAATTGGTAAATGTAACCACAACAACTAACAATTAATCAATTGTAATTGTGAAAAATTACAACTAACAATTAATTAATTTTCAATTGTTTTGTTAATTTTAATTAAAAATAACAATTATAAAATACTGCTGTATAATATAAAGCCGGTATATATAAATATACAACATACCCGTGTGGTTCCGGGTAGTAGAATAGTGCCTCCTCCCATCTTTTCATGTAGTTAAATAAATATTATGTTGGCAACAAATAAAAGTTTTTTTTTCTGTAGAAAGAAAGATTTAAAAAAAAAACAGCTATACTTACAGCCTTTGACCACATTTTTATTCGTCTAAAGTCTAATAATTATAGCTTAATTTTCCTAAATCTTTACTAATTTCATTTTGATACATAAAGTTAATTATTAGTTTTAATTGTTTTATAAAACAACTAAAAAAGTTAATTGCAATTATTTTAATTGTAAGTTGCAATTGACACACGTTAATCAAATTAATTTAATTGCAAGGTGCAATTAAAAGTTCAATTGCGATTAATTTAATTGTAATTAATTTAATTGCAATTACTTTTTTAGTCAATTAACAAGATAATTGACAAATTGATTGATTAATGCCCAACACTGCTTCACAGTTGTATTATTTTACCTTTTCTTTAGCATTTGATTGTGTAAGCAACAATAAATCAACAACAAGCAATAACTTCTGCACTTTAAAGCTAGATATTAAAAACAAATATTCAATACCATGAGAATAGTATTTAGAGCCTAAACACAAAAGATTTCCGCTTATTGGAATATATTGGTGCTTCCTTGGTGGGGGTTTCTCAGGGTTCCATACTAGGTGTGGTAGTAAAGAACCTTACTCGACACTTAGCATTTCATAAAGCGGATTAAACGCCATTTTATGGTTGAAAATCGCTCGCAATATGGCTTTATTATGTAAGAATTGTACAACTACAAAACTTTATTATTAAGTCAATTATTTATTATGTACGACATTATGTCGTATATAATAATAATAAATACATGTCAACATGAAATGCTAATTTACAGCGATCAAGGCGTTAGAAGAGGAGTTAAAAACTGAAACACAAAACCAACAAAAATTGATGAATGATTTTCACTCGGAAAGACAGATACTTAAAAACATGGTGACGGTAACAGAATCTATTATGGAAGACCAGAAAGTGGCCCTCAATAAGATTATATCAGAACACGTACGAGCCAATGAAATGTTACAAGAAGAGAAGATAACTCTCTCGGAACAGTTAGAAAATTTAAAGAAAGATTTCGAAGCAAAACTTCAGGAGAAAGAAAATTTCTTTCAGTCGCTATTTAAAGAAATGGCAGAGATAAGATTGGAAAAAGAAAGGGTTGAAAAAGAAATAAACGCCCAAAAAGTGGCATTCGAAATAGAAAAACAGAATTTAGAAGCAAAAATACAAGAGAAAGAATCTGCATTAGAATCAGCATTTGAAGAAATATATGACAAAGGTTCAAGACCCAAGGAAATTAATATAGCTGCAGACATAAAAAAACTCAAATCTGACTTGCAAACCAAAATTGCTGAATCTACGAAATTGCAAGAGGAGAATACAAATCTAACAACAATCTCTACAACTACTGCTGAAAAATATAAAAATGGTAAGTGTTCAAAGTCACTGCCCCAAAAAAGCACATGGGAAGAATTTGCAGCTGTAACGTGATCTTTTAATCAAACTTATAATTTTATACTTAGTGTTAATTATTGGAGTAGGTAATATTAATATTTTGTGGAAAGAAGTTAATCCGAGTATTTTGTGTTTTATTTTAGATATGGATTCAATGGAGAACCGAAATAAAGAACTTGCCGTCATTGGAACACAACTAAAAGCCGAAAATGATGAATTAAAAAAAATATTCGAAGAAATAACAGACAAAAACAATGACTTAGAATGTATAATTAAAGAACAGATCGAAAATATTAAAGAAAAGGAACAAAAAGCAATATCATATCAAGATCTCATTAAAATGCTTCAACAAGATAAAATAGTTTTAGAAGAAATGAAAAATACTCTAATGATGGATAATGAAGGAACTGAATCTAATATTTGCTTTTTGAAATCAAATATCACTGCATACAGTGAAGAAATTGCCAATTTAAAAATAGAAAAACAATGTTTAGTAAAAACCATTGAGGATAACAGAAAAGGTAGGTGTAATAGTGTGTAAATTTGAATTATTTGCTTTTCGGTTTGAAGCCAACGACCCGACTTTCCAGGGAACACTAATTTCATAATTTTACTTTTCAGTGATATCCAACCTCGAACAACTCCTCAAAGAGGCGCAGGAGCAGACTAAAAAATTGTCTGAAGAAGTTAACAATGACAAACTAAATCTTGTCAATAAATGTGCCATCCTGCAGGAATATCACGATAAGGCTGAAGTAGAACTCGAGGAAAGACGTAAAGAAATTATATCTACACAAAAAGAACTTAATACCTTAAAATCTAAAGTGGAGTTATGTGAAGATGAATCTAGAGCCAAAGACGCAATCGTTTCGAAAATAAGTAAAGAGAAAGATATTGTCATTACTTCTATAACCAAGGAGCTACAGGACACCAAGGAAAAGTACGAAAAGGAAATACAAGAAAGGTTGACGACTATACAGGAATTGAAACAGAACTTAGAGGAAATTAACAACGATAGACAAGCATTGAACATTCTGAGAAAGGAAAACGAAGAGCTCATCAGGGCTGTCGGAGAGAGAGAGACATGTATGTGGAACAATATTCATCTATAATATATAATAATAGCTAGATTTTAGTAAGCGATATTATTATTAATGTGTGGGTGGATGTCCGTTTTGGGATAACAAGCTTGATTAATTCTGATATTCTGGTGTAAAAATATATTTGATTAATTAAGTGTATCTTTTAGTTGCAGCCGCACAAAGTCAAGAGCGGGCATCGAGTCACAAGCAGTCGGGTCACACGGACAGAGAGCTGCGCGACCTCCGGCAACAGGTAGATAACACATCCTCAGACATGTCACACACTTCCATGGAGAGCCTTAAGACCATCTCAGACTTAGAAAAGATCATCCTAGACAAGAACCGCACGATCACGACTTTGCACAGCGACGTCACCTACCTCCAGACGTTGCTGGCCGAGTCCGAGACCAAACTCCTCGACGTAACCAAAGAGCTCGAGCTCAGCAAGGAGAACTGCCACCAGCTGTCCACTCAGCTTAAGAAAATTGTGCACCAGAAGAACGAGGAGATCGCAGACCTCAAGAAGCAAGTGAGCAAAATGAGTGTCAACGAGAACAGAGCCTCGCAAATTATTAAAGTGTCCGCCAAGTACCAGGCTATCATACTCAAGAGGATCGCCGAAATAAAGACCAACACGGTACTGAAAGAGCTCACGAACTTCGGCAACTCGAACAACTACGACACTGAGGTGAAGCGCAGCCTAAGCGCCGGGACCGTCACCATGGAGGACTTGGAGAACTTCTTGGAGACTACAGACAGACATCTGAGAAAATGCTCAGAGAAGCAATTAGCTCTACAAAAAGAGCGGGACAGACTCACAGAAGTGAACAGGATCCACGAGACGGAGATCCTGGAATTGAAACAGGCGTCGAACGAGCGAGCGGTCAGCCTCAAAGCGCTGAGTACCTTGCGCGAGGCCTACGTGCAGAAGCTGAGCGCCGTGACGTCACTGCAGCGCACAGCGCGGCGCGAGATCCTGCGCCTGGAGAGCTCCGTGGGCGCCGCCACGCTGGCGCGACTGGAGCGGGCGCACGCCGCCGCGCTGCAGGACCTGTGCGAGGCCGCGCTGGCGCTGGAGCGCTGGCTGGAGCGCGGCCTGCGCCGGACGTCGCCCGCCTGCAGCGACGCGGCGCTGGACGTGCAGCTGACGGAGCTGCAGCAGAGCTTGGCGCGCCTGCTGGAGCAGGTGGGGCGCTGCCGCTCGGACGAGCCGCGCGACACGGTGGCCGAGGTGCGCGCCGAGTACGAGGACAAACTCGACCGCATGAAGAGCAAAATGGTCAGTATCCTCCCCGTACTGTTGTTGATATTGCTATACCAGCTGGTGTGGTGGTGCTACCTTCTCATGGATCACTGAGTGTGGCTTGTGAAGACGATTATTTATTTACTTATGTTGTTTTCAATAAATTGTTTTATGGATGCTTTTGTTTTATTTTTTTGTTTGTTTTGGCTAAGAGTGTTCATTAAAACATTGTTTTGGTAGTTTGCCGATTCGCAAGGTAATATATTTGTATATATTTATGTATGCATGGCCTGCTGCACGCGTTGAAGTGAATGCTCGTGTTTCGGTGCCCGGACCGGTGTTGACTCCTGTGAACGTTTTCAGAAACAACTGTACACCGAGCAGATCGCGGTGTTCAAAGAAAAGCAGCGCGGAGAGATGCAGGCGCTGGAGCGCGAGCTGGCGCGGGCGCGGGACAAGCTGGCGGAGTCCTCGCGCGCGTACGAGGCGCACATCCGCGGACTGACGGCCGAGCTGTGGAGCGTGGGCGAGAAGTTCCTCGTCAAGCAGGACGAGGCCGACTGGCTGCGCCGCAAGCAGCGCTCCGGCAGTCTCATGTCGCTGCAGCATGTGCACTCCGTACGTACCGCACACACACTCACACACCCCATCATATCATTCAAGACATGTTATTGTAATAACAGTAATATTTTGTGTCGTCGCCTGTCTCGTCACTTACTCTCGCGATAAAAGTATGCAATATCCTTTCAAGTTGGGAATAATGATAAAAAAATTACCCAATTTTAAGCACTGTGACCTCTGTGTGTGAATTGTCACACTACTAGTTACTTCAAATTCCACTCATTCCATAAAATTAGGGAAACTGATAAGCCACCTTATACTTTGTTGTCGGCAATTATAATAACGTGGTATTTTGTTTGCAGTCCGGTCTCGTTCCGTTCCAAGAGGAACCGGCGCGGCCGTCCGACTCGCAGTCGCTGCGCTCCCTCCCTGTGCACAACAACGGGACTAGGCGAGGTAAGACACGACACGGAATGCTGCAGACACACAACAAGGAATGTGTATTCGTATTATAAAAATGCGCACACTTATGTTTTAAATCCAGTTAAATATGGTTTTTGTATTTTTCGAAAACTTCATCATTACAAGTGTAAAATAAAGTCGCTTTTCGTGTGTATACTTTGTTCTCCTGACGTCCGCAATGTGATTGCAGTTTTCATACGTGGTCTTACGTGGAGTACACAGTCGGAAGTATTTTTTCACGAATGTTTTGGTTGTTTGTCGTCAGAGGGTCGCGCAATGCATATGTCTGACGAGGAAGGCGAGGTGTTCGACAATCGCTGGCTGAAGGAGCTGTCGGCGACGCCACGGCGCGAGTCCGGGGCCCCGCGGCACCGTGAGTCCGGGGTCCCCGGGCCCCGCCAGTCCGGCGTCCCCGGGCCCCGCGAGTCGGGCCCGCCCGGCCTGCGCCTGTCCGAGCTGCGCTGGCGGAACTCTCTGTGTCCGCCGCACCTCAAGAGCTCCTATCCGGCTGAAACACAATTCACACAAGCCGTCGATGAAGAAGATATCAAGGTAGGTTTTAAGTGACTTGTTTATGAGCGCGTTACTTAGTCAGCTGAGCATGTTATCCCAGCCCACTGCCCTGCCCCGAAGCATAATAACCCTGAAAGGTCCCATTATACATAGTTGCCCATTCTAAAGTGTATGGTCACCAGATAAACTCAGCTAGGATGTTGCTGTTGTTGGCTCTTGTGCTTGCTCTGCGAGAAACGACGTTATGTGTACTGATATCATCAGAATGGCCTTTTCCCAACTATGTGGGTCGACTTCCAGTCTAACCTTATCCTACAAATATTTTCCATGTCAACCTTATGTATTCCTGAACTATGTTAAATATTTGTTGCGAATGTCCGCAGTGCGTAAGCGCGGCGGGCGCGGCAGGTACCAAGCCGCAGCGCAAGGAGGTCGGCATCACGGCGTACAAGAAGCCCGGCCCTCCCACACCCAGCAAGCAGGCCGGCAGGCTATCCGCTACCGTGAGTTGCAACATTCACTCAATCAGACACTTTTATAAGCTTACACGGTTTATAAACTTATATTGTCACTTACGGGATATCTTCCGTGAAAACCGTGCCGGCATCATATTAAGGACTCTACAAAACCTGGTGAATACTGTGAGTGTGTTTTGTCGTGACTTTGTGTCGAGTTTCAATAGTGCGGCTAGCAAAAGACAACAACAGATTTGTTTGCTCCTAACAATTGATTTTGCATCCGCCCGCGATCACGGCGCGGCGCCGAAATATCAGGACCTGAAAACGATAAATAATCACGGGAAGATATCACGTAAGTGAATACTTAAGTTTGTTCAATCAATCTTCTAAGCGTAGAGGCCTGGACAGATATGTGCGGGATTATTTGTTACGGTATATAATTATGGAGATGATTATCGCTTATGTAACATACATTCGCACCTGAATTCTGACCAGGGAATTCGGCAGGCAAGGGTTTGCAACCCGGTTACATTATCTCTGGACCTGACTTCGATGATTTTTATAAAATAAAAGTCCAAACGTAACAACGAAATGTTCAAAACAAGCACTTTCGTCGCCGATAAATGTGATATTTTTTACCCTTTCCTTGTTCAGGTCCAGAGATAATGTTACCGGGTTGTAGGTGATTTTTGTCATTTGTGATACATAGCCATCTATAAAGCTGCGGCATACATAACACGAACAAGTTCTCTACCTTTTGCATCTAGTCCGTCACAGCCGCTTTTTTTCGTTGTCGGTCATTATCTTATGGTGTGCGTA
The DNA here is from genome assembly GCA_916618015.1 of Xestia c-nigrum. Classification (NCBI taxonomy): domain Eukaryota; kingdom Metazoa; phylum Arthropoda; class Insecta; order Lepidoptera; family Noctuidae; genus Xestia; species Xestia c-nigrum. The sequence goes on along the minus strand of OU745259.1, from coordinate 6,805,382 downwards.
CGCGCAGCGGAATGTTGTTGAATTTAAAGATTTTAATTATGCAGATATTTAGTGTATGACGTCGTATAATTGTGTGTGGTAAAAAAAATTTGTGCACGCAACCATTGTGGAGAAATTCACCAAAAACTGATTCCGCTGGGCGAACGTTGTCCTGGCGGAACTTTTTTTATTCCATAGACTTTAGAAGAAAAGAGATGTGTCCAAAAATTAGTGTGTATTTGTGTGTAATTGTGTATGTATGAATAAAACTAGTGCATCCATAAACTTCGGAGAAATTCAAGTTTCCGCTACGCGAACGTTTGGCCATTAGCTAGTTTTCATATAAAGCGCTTACATAGAGAACTGTAGATTTTTACATACGTTGTTTTGAATTTGTTTATATTATATTAAAAAACAGATTTAGAAAAAATCGTAGGGCTTAAAAGATAAAAATATAAACGTAAAATACGCTTATTAGGTCTTAGCTCTTAAAGTATGCACTTTGGGGTCTAGATTTTCACGTTTATACAAACCTTGTAAGTGTCTGCAACATGTTGCCAAGTATCAATGATGTTCCGTTAGTAATTAAAGAGTTATAGGACAAATTTACCATGAATAGATCACTGTTTACAAAGCAGTCAAATATCACGACGTTCTAAATGAATTGCATGGTAAAATGTATGCCAATAATTAGTGTATTCATTCAACTATTCACATGCAAAATTTCATATCATTAAATTCAGTAATTAAAGAAAAACAATAATAATACTGACGAAGCATCGAAAACCTACATAACCCGACCAAGTTCGGATGGCTACAAAAAAGCGGCCGTGCCATATATCTAAGAAACGTTCTTAACCTTCCAATATAGTATTTATTAATATGGTACAGTTGCATACACAAGCGTTAGGAAAAAATAATACAATTGCATTTCTTGAATGAAAAATATTTTTTTAATAATAACGCCACTATCTACATGATCCACTAAAGTTGCAAAGGGGAACGCTCGTGCATGCCTAGTCTATTGGTTAAATAGTGTAATAAGCTACAATATGATAAATATTTTCCTAAACAGTAGTACATACATGTGGTAAATATTTAATTAATCCCCGATCTCCGATTTTTTTTTAATCCTGATCCGTGAAATCTTCAATAGAAATTAGCTATATGAATTTTGTTTGTCTTAAATAATATATTTAGATTATATCTCAAGTCTCAAGCGCATACTTAAATACAGTACCTACGTAAATAGTACCTACTTTCTGTCATAGTCAAATACATTAAAAAAGTAGGTGTACAAAAATAAATTACCTATAAACGAAACAACAATTGTTTTATCACCTATACCAATTCAATACCGGTATTATACTGTAAATTTTGGGATGTTACCTAAATATATTGCACGGCCGCTTTTTTGTAGCCATCCGAACTTGGTCGGGTTATGTAGGTTTTCGATGCTTCGTCAGTATTATTATTGTTTTTCTTTAATTACTGAATTTAATGACATGAAATTTTGCATGTGAATAGTTGAATGAATACACTAATTATTGGCATACATTTTACCATGCAATTCATTTAGAACGTCGTGATATTTGACTGCTTTGTAAACAGTGATCTATTCATGGTAAATTTGTCCTATAACTCTTTAATTACTAACGGAACATCATTGATACTTGGCAACATGTTGCAGACACTTACAAGGTTTGTATAAACGTGAAAATCTAGACCCCAAAGTGCATACTTTAAGAACTAAGACCTAATAAGCGTATTTTACGTTTATATTTTTATCTTTTAAGCCCTACGATTTTTTCTAAATCTGTTTTTTAATATAATATAAACAAATTCAAAACAACGTATGTAAAAATCTACAGTTCTCTATGTAAGCGCTTTATATGAAAACTAGCTAATGGCCAAACGTTCGCGTAGCGGAAACTTGAATTTCTCCGAAGTTTATGGATGCACTAGTTTTATTCATACATACACAATTACACACAAATACACACTAATTTTTGGACACATCTCTTTTCTTCTAAAGTCTATGGATTAAAAAAAGTTCCGCCAGGACAACGTTCGCCCAGCGGAATCAGTTTTTGGTGAATTTCTCCACAATGGTTGCGTGCACAATTTTTTTTTTACCATACACAATTATACGACGTCATACACTAAATATCTGCATAATTAAAATCTTTAAATTCAACAACATTCCGCTGCGCGTACGCACACTATCTTATGAAGGTTTATTTTGTTATAGATTGTTGACGTAACGTATGTACGTATGCAATGAATGTGTTAAACCAGCTCATAATTATTACCCATAAAGTTTTAAGAAACAGCCACGTGAGTGATAGATATGCTCAATAAAAGCAAAAATATGGAAACATCAGTAGAACCCTTCTATGCTTTATCCATATTATGTCCTTATAAGCTTATATCTTCTATCCTTATGATGTAAGCATTGGTCGTAGGACTCCGAGCTACGCGAGTCGCTGCGCGTGGAAGCCGAGCCGCAGCCAAGCATAGCGTCCCGCAAGACTAGCACTCCGTCCCGGATCCGGTCATTGTTCCGGTCCAACAAAAACGATACCGCCGAAGTGAGTAATCCTATTTAAACCTATGTCATTAAAGTAAGCGAATATACTTATGTCCAAAGTGTATTTAGATTATTGAATGTGTCTGTATGTTAATGATATTAATCAGTCAATTCCGCTCTTTTCAGGGAACCCCACGAAGCAGAAGGCTGAGCAACATTTTTAGAAAGAAATAAGTAGTTTTATTTTTAAATTTGACATGTCAACGAAATTGTTAATAAATAAATTAATTTATTGCTTTTTTAAGCTATTGTTTTATTAAAAAAGACACTGAGAGGGAAAAGTGAGTCAAATAAACCATAATTCATTTCATATTTTCTTTAATTCATAGAAGTACACCACGAAAATCACTATAGCACCAAACATTACATACAAAATGTACAAAATTGTGCCAGTTTACTCATCACATTTATCGGGGGAATGAAATCTAGCTCATTAACACAATGCGTTATATCTATCTCCAATATAAGGAAAATCTTTAGCACACTTACTTATTTCGATAGTTATTTTGAAATGACATTCAGTGAAAGTAAATATTATGAAGGTAAGGTCACGTACTGCGACCGCGGCGCGTTCGTCGTGGAGTATCGTCCAACTGAGAGCTAAGTTCCCGCAATCGGGCTGTGACAGGTCACTACAACAAGCTCGTCTAAGCTCATCCCCACTTATCAGCTCTGCATCAGATCATATCCTCACTCCATTTCTGTTACTATAGTGCTATATGAAGATTTTGGGACTACAATGATACTGTCAAATATGAAACTGACAGTGGAAATAAAATGGCATTTTATAACATTTTTATAAGGCTAAACGCCAAAAGATCAGTTTCGGATGTCTGTACAACTATGGCAAATCCCCACCCGAGGCGATAGCATTACGTTGTTTATAAGTGTGCGTTGTATAAATATTGAATATCTAAAGATAAGGCCATGCTGATCGTGGGAATGCTTATAACCGAGTTGAAGTTGAGCACTTGGTTAGGCATTGATTAACGTCACGCGCCGCTGTCGCACGCTCCATTCCTTACTTAATTATTTTACCTCGCGTTCCTTAGGCAACCTTATTGCCATTGAAATAAAGATCACTATATTAATTATGACAGAGAGTCGGTGATGGTTACTTAATAACAACTTTTGTTGCTACGAGCTTTATGTTCAGTGTGATTTGTATGGAGGTAAAATAACTAAAAGATGGTCCAAGATCCCAGGGCCGCGTGACCTTACTTATTTTCTCAGTAACAATTTTTTTCTATTATTTTCACGTAACTTAATATCTAAAAATTGCCTGTCGGCTCAAGTTAGCAGGTATGCATAAGTTCACATTACATACTAACTCTAATTAATGCCACACATTTTGAGAGATGAGAAAATAAGTGGAATATTGTTTTAAATGTACAGTCACGCGCAATGTAAACAAGCCAGTCGGAACATAGATTCATAATTGGTAATATCAACTGCTAAAGACAAAGATCTAAAGTAATACTAAAAAAATAAATAAAACCATAAATATGATCGTAATATACAAAATAATCGATTTATTTACAACAAAAATCTCATTAGTAAATTAAAATTATGTATGATGTTTCAAAATTAAATTAGAAAAATAATGATTAAATGTAAAAATATGTATAGTTGCTGATTAGGTTGAACATTCATTTGTATGACCAGTAGTGGAAGTAACAACGACAAAAATATATTATCATTTAAGTCAACAAGAGAAGATAACTAAGTAAATGTTCATTGAGGTTTATAACAATAATTGTCCATCTTAAGTAATGCTAAATTAATCAACTATATTATATTAAAGACCTGCGCAGACCGGGACGGCATTGCAATGGATGATTTTTACCAATTGACATTTAAACGTAGAAATACAACTTAAATTGCTATGCTTTAAAATGATGCCGTGGCGGCATCAAAACGGATTTGCATGGAAAGTCGCGTTACGGTCGTATTTCTATATCAATACGTTTGAATGTCCGTTGGCAAACATGAAAATCCCTTGCCATGCCATCTTGGTCTCCGTAGGCTTTTAAGCTGCATATCTCCACCTCACATAGATTGCGGGCGATAATGTGTTCGTCGTTTTCTGTCAAACCAACTTCTGTTGAATTTGTGTAAATGTAAGTACGACCCAATTCAAGGCCAGTCACTGATACAGGGTGGAAGAGACTAAAGTCGCAAAAACGGTATCCACATAGTCAGCACATCATTCATCACTCTGAACCCCCAACACAGAAATTTTACATCGGTAATATAAAAAAAACCGGCTAAGTGCGGGCCATTATTATCAAAAAATCACGTTTGCTGTATGGGAGCCCCACTTAAAAATGTATTATTTTGTTTTTAGTATTTGTTGCTATAGCGGCAATAGAAACACTTCATCTCCTCAAAAATTTCAACTGTCAACTATCACGGTTTATGAGATACAGCGTGGTAACAGTCGGACGGACAGTGGAGTCTGTATTGGGATCCCGTTTTTACCCTTTGGGTACATAACTCTAAAAACAGCAGTTCCATACATTTTGATCATGTAGGTATATTGCACTTTTGTAAGGAAACAGTAAGTTGTTCTCGTAGTGTCAGAACGACGTTCCTAATACTTGTTATACGTTTGTGCGTCGGTTCCTCTTCCCACCCTTTATTTTCAGCATATTGCTTTTACATATTGTGTTTCAAGATTGGGTTAAATAGATACTATTGATATAGCCGCCAACTCGATTTAGTCAAAATCGACACGCGTTTTGGTTTTATGTAAAGGTCCTAACACTAGTGCACAGTGTAAACTTAAAAACGACGAGTTTTGAACCGAAAATACAATTATACTATGGGATTTTAGTTGAATTGTTCGGTATTGTTAATTTAAATATCGTCGTATTTACAGTTTGGCAAAATAAATTACTTATGGAAAAAATGAGGGCGTTGTTAGCGACTTTCTGGCAACCCTAAGCAGTGACAAGCCAATGACTTTGCCGAAATTGACAGAAACCGCGGTATTGCCAGGTAGGAGATTTGTGGCACCAACTGTCACCGCATCAGACTCGTGTTTGCCAAGCTGTACGTTATGTTTACCCCGCACGTTCGTGTTAGGGACTCTGGTGTGCGTCTTGAACATCAAATTAACATTACCTACTTACTAAGGTCCATGTTCACCGAAAAGATAACGGTCTGATTATCTATAAGCAGCTGTTACTGTGACATGTTCCCATACAAAAAAAAAAGATTAAAATTGCTGTTTTTAGATAATCAGACTGTCATCGTTTTGGTGAACATGAACCTAAAACAGTTAGTTCAAGTTATTATAATGAGTGTAAAGGTACCCTTAACGAAGCCGAAGGGGGGGTTTGTTCCTCCCGTCATTGTGATCATTTTTTTTGTTCTAGACCAGAACCTTCTTGTTACGGAGACAGTGGAGGTCGAAGGTCCAACTTTTCATAAGATTTTTACTATTTTTTTTAATGTATTATATTAACATAAAGGTGCTGACAATTCAGATTCGATTTTGAGCATTCATCTGTAATGTAAAATTTCGGATTGTGCTGAGCGCGGCAATGTTAATTTTACACATTGTATCATCAAGCTGCGCATTGTAATGCTCGGTTCCCTTCCCGCACTGATGTAATGCTCGACTCTGTAACGTTACATTACAAGGAAAAGCTCCAAGCAAGGGAGTACCTTTAAATACCTCCACGTACCCCGTCCTTTTCAATACATCCAACAGTACAAGACTAAAGTTACTTAGTTTGATGTACAAAACCCTTGATTGACGGCTCCGTGGAGAGTCCGTTTACATCTCGTATAAACGCACACAAATAACGCAAACATCCAAAGTATTCGATCATCTATGTATCTAATAACTTACTTCAAATAATTAAATAACTCAGTACTTAATACATTGTTAACATACATCCTGTGCGTTTATGTCGTATAATTGTTAACACATCAACATAACATAATTTCTTGAAGCTTTGCAGATCAGAGACGTGTGTGTGTTTCAATAACTGTTGGAAAATGATTGGGCAGATGACGAGGCGCGTGTGTGTCAGGCGTCTCTGGTCTGCAATCGTTAAGTCTTAAGTGCGTTACAATAACAAAAGTAAAGAATCTATAGTCCATCTAGTTTTGGAAAATAATGAATATTGACAAAGATAAAACGCATCAAAACTCGGTAGTTGGGGGCCCGTGACGTCAGAACGCACAAAAAAATATACTACTGCGTGACGTATTGAGAATTTTAAAAACGTCGTATCTTCGTCAATTTTGGTTTACGTAACAAAAGAAAAAATACGTGTTCAATATTTTTTGATAATCTGACGAACTAATTAGATATTTTTGTCATTTACCCTATTCAAGATATTCCAGTAAATTAAAGCTGGCTCCACACAGTCCACGCTCTATATATCACGATGTTATAACTTTTGCGCAATATGTAATTATTACGTTATTAAACAAAACCTATATAGCATGTTGTATTGTGTGGGGCCACATTATACTTTATATAGTACATTTTGATACAAGCGGGGAAACTTCGTCATTGCAGCCGAGGCGGATTTCTCTACTAGAACTGTAGTGACAAATGCCAATCAAACGATGTTTTTGAAGAAGAAATAAAAAAATAGCAATCACCCCCGACTATAGGAATTTAACAACTGTTTATTATTATCTGTGTGTAAGGGTATTGAAAACTAATATCCCTGGTTTTTTACTTTATGATTAATCATAGAGCTCCGACACAGAACTTAAATAGCAACCTGCTGTTAACCTTGACCAAACAATCATTTAAAACTTATCAGTTAATAGTCGATCAAATACAAATTTCTAGATTTTATTAACACAACAATTGATTACAGAAACAAAGCAACTTGAATAGATTATTAAAAGAGAAAGCTCAACAACACGTTATAAAATGCGATTCACCTTATTTATATGAGTGATTCTATATCACGATCCACCGTAGACCACAGATCTTTAATCTCGCGAACACTCCTTACTATTTCCGTCTTAATTAATACATTTTAATAAGTTATAGTCTCTTATCACATACATCATCAGCCTAGCTATGTAACACGTTTTATTATGTAACTACTTATAGAAATTACGAACATAAGTGGTCGAAACTCGAATACTTGAGACTCGACGGCAGTGACTCTCGTCGCGGGGAACACAACAACTGTACCGATACGTACCCGAGCTCGGGTACGCTGGCTAACTAATCAAAACGATAACAGAAGCGCTGTACAATTACTAGCTACTCGTGTACACTAAGGAAGGGCACTACGTACTACTAGAGGCAGGAGTGCGGGTTGTGCGAGCACCAGCGCGGCCACAGCGGCGCCGCGCGCACCCCGCGCGCCACCAGCCGCGCGCGCTGCGTGTCCAGCCGCAGGTACACGTCCGCGCCCGCGCCCTCCGCGCGGTCCGCCCACAGCCGCTCCGCCAGCGCCGCCGCGCGCGGCCACACCCGCGCGTCCAGCCCGCCCGGCGCCAGCTGCTCGCTCCACTGGCACGCCGCGCCGCCCTCCACGCGCCACGCCCCCGCCCCCACCGTGCCCGGCGCCGGCGCCTCCTCCGTCCACGGCCGGTGCTCGTACATCTGCTGCCACGAGCGGTAGGGCCCGCAGTGCCCGTCCGAGCTGTCGCGCCACGACCCGAAGCCGCAGTCCAGGTACCAGGCGTCCACGTGCGAGAGCACGGATCGGAAGCCGGCGTCCAGCACGGCGCGCGACTCGGGCCAGCGCGAGGAGCCCCACACCTGCACGCCCACGTGCCGCGCGTCCAGACGCTCCAGATACGGCGAGCGCGTCAGCCGCGAGGACCACAGCAGCACGAGCTCGGGCGTGTGTCCGTTGTTGGCGCGCTGCAGCGCCTGCAGGGCCCCCCGCGTGAACTCCAGCCACAGATCCATGGGGTCCGTGTCGTTAAAGTGCTGCGCCCAGCAACGCTCCGACACCTCATCGCCGCCCAAGTGGAACAGGTCATCCACCTCTGTGAGCTGGAGGATCTCGGCGTACACGCGCTGCAGCAGCTCGTAGACGTGCGGGTTGCGAGGGTTGAGCTGTCCGCAGGGCGGCTCGCCGCAGTAGGCGGACCAGGGCTCCAGCTCCACGCAGTGCGCCAGCGGGCCCAGGCCGGCGGCGGGCCCCCAGCCCCAGGCGCGGCCCACGTGCGCCGGCGCGTCCACCTCCAGCAGTACGCGCACACCGCGCAGCTTGGCGTGGCGCACGACTGCGCGCACGTCGTCCGGCGTGTACACGGCGCCGGGCCCGTAGGCGCCGTGCTGCGCCAGCTGCGGCGCGCTGTCCAGGCGCAGCGGGAACGACTGCGAGTCGCTCACGTGCCAGTGGAACGTGTTCAGCTTGTTCGCGGCCATTCCGTCTATCGTTCGTAAGATTTCTTGCGTAGGGAAGAAGTTGCGCGCGGTGTCGAGGAGAAGGCCGCGGTAGGGGAAACGCGGGGCATCCTTAACGGTGGCCGCCTCTAATATTAGCAAGGTCGCGGCGTAGGGATCCAACCAGACGATCTGCGACAGAGTTTCGAAGCCGTGCCGGGCGCCGCAGAAGGAATGAGCGCTGATGTGGGCCGTGAGAGTCTTTTTGGTGGGCCTCAGCGAGAGCTTGTAGCTCTCGTCGGTGTCGAGGCGCATGCGCGGGTCACCGCTGCCGTTGATTGAGACGCGCACGATGACGTCGCGGGGCGAGCCGTAGTCGGTGATGCGGCGGTCCAGTTCGATAGTACGCTCCAGCACACGCATGTCCTCCTTCATGAGCTCGAAGGCCTCAGCGAGGTGATCGGAGACGTCGCGCGAGGGCGAGGCGTCGACCTGCAGCGTGAAGCGGTCGGAGCGCACGGGTTGCACGGCCGTGGCGAGGCTCACGGGCCCGGTGGGCTGCGGCCACAGTTGCGTGGAGTCGCACAGCATGTTGCACGTCGAGAGCGACTGCAGCGTCGACGACTCGGAGGCCAACAGCCGCTCGCACCGCAGGTTGCGACACACCCAGGTCCATTGCGGCTCGACACCTCTGTGAAAATTAAAACAAATGATTAGTAAAAGCTGTTGTTAAAATTTAGTAGAACTGCTCATTGACAGATTTATTTTGTATGCATGCAATATTTTTCTTTATTCATACTCTTTGTAGTTTGCACATTCATCATGTTTTTTAATATTTCAAGTAGCCAATTTTAAGGGAATAGAAACTGGACCAACGGGTCCCGCCTGTGTGTAATAAATTTATTAAAGAGCCCAAGCTACCAGTGTTTATGGCTCCAGAGACAGGAACCTCCTCACAATGCTTGCCGTAGCGAGGACTACTGTCTTCTGAATCAGATCCTTGATCCAATCGCCTAGCGAGAGCCTCGACAGATGTTTATCGAGGCTCTTGGCTATCAGGCCGTTACGACAGTCGGCAAAATGATAGCCGAGTTCACATTCTACATGTCAACAACCTCGTGTGCCAAGTCGTCAATATACAGGGTTATTTTTTGTTTATACTAAACCCGAAAAGGGGTCATTGTACTCATCATTTTGAACAACTCTATGGGACGAACCTTGGAATCGCGAAAAAAAAATCAGCTGTTCCCTACATTTATGTTCGCATAACTCGCCAAAATGTAGGGAACAGCTGATTTTTTTTTCGCGATTTCAAGGTTTAGTGTAAACCCCTTTTCGGGTTTTATATTATTTGTTTCCCTTTCTCAGGTTTCAAGAGGAATCATTATGCGGCGCACTGATCGGTCTATTACCAGTATATCAGGCTTTTTGGCAACAATAGTCCTGTCAGTCGATCCCATATCTATAGATAGAGTCGGGCACATACTTCTAGCAGACCCGTATATAACCAATTAGAGGCCTTGGACCCTTGTAGGATGCAATATGCACGAGCGATCATACAAAATAAATGGGTGGTTTTTAGAGGCAAAGAACTTTAAATTGAAATAAAACACAGAAATTGATTTATCTCACTGGTAATTTTATATTAATGTTTGAATATGTATAAGTAATGCGGAAACTCCAATTTGCACACACTTTTCATAAGAATGTAGGATGCAAAAACAGGCTAATTGATCTCAATAATTGATTGTCAGTAGCAATGATTAACAGGAACTTGCCCCCTCCTCGGATCGTGGGACCCTGTTCACTTGCCCAGAGTGCCCATGGACAAGACGGCCCTGACTTGTACCTAGTACGGTAACTCAGATTCCTCTTTGCGCCAGTACAGCAGCGCGTAGGGCGAGTGCAGCGGGCGATGCATCCGCTCGTCGCTCTGCTGGCGCCAGTACAGCAGCGCCGCGGCCGTGCATGTGTGTGTGTGTACTCACGCGTAGAGCGAGTGCAGCGGGCGATGCGTCCGCTCGTCGCTCTGCTGGCGCCAGTACAGCAGCGCCGCGGCCGTGCATGTGTGTGTGTGTACTCACGCGTAGAGCGAGTGCAGCGGGCGATGCGTCCGCTCGTCGCTCTGCTGGCGCCAGCACAGCAGCGCCGCGGCCGTGCATGTGTGTGTGTGTACTCACGCGTAGAGCGAGTGCAGCGGGCGATGCGTCCGCTCGTCGCTCTGCTGGCGCCAGTACAGCAGCGCCGCGCCCGTGCGTGTGTGTGTGTGTGTGTACTCACGCGTAGAGCGAGTGCAGCGGGCGATGCGTCCGCTCGTCGCTCTGCTGGCGCCAGTACAGCAGCGCCGCGGCCGTGCACGCCGCTGCCGCCAGCAGCAGCAGCGCCCGGCGCATGCGCGCCACCCGCGACAGCTGCGCCGACGCGCCGCGCCCCACGCCCTCGCCCCACCATTTCATCGCAATGTCTACCTACGCACCTGAAACAAACATTAAATTGAACTTTATAAACGTTTTCAAATTCGAGTGAATCATTTACGAATACCCCCGTAAAAATGCGCATAATTTGTATCGGCAACATTACAATTATGCTTGTGTTGCGTTATGGGAAACTTGTTGTAGTGTTGCTGGCAACATGATTATTCTTACACTTGCACTGTTTTAACATAATTGTTCATACAAACGGAGCTTTAGATAAGCGTGCATCACTAGCCGTCATGTACAGGTCAAACGCGAGCTTTTCTAATAACTACATATTTTAAAACAAAGTCCCGCGCCGCGTCTGTCTGTCCCTATGTATGTTTATGTCACCCCGTAAAATTGACAAACACGTTATATTGTAGTCTCTCTAGCGATATTGTAAATTCTCGAAATATTGTCAACTGAACATAAGGAAGTATCTCTGCCCCCATCATCGGGACTTGGGGCACCACCGTTAGGTTAGTTAGGTTCCTTTAAAACCTGCACTCGGAAATAGTCTCCGTCGAACTACGCTTTTTAGGGGAATATAAAGTGTTTTAAGGTTAGGTTATATTAATCGGTATTTGTCAGGAATGGTACATTATCTTTTCATGAGACTGGTACCATTGGGAAAGGGGGACCCCTCCTTCCCTCCACACCACGTGAGTTGACTACCATCGCATGCATTTCACGAAAAATAATGCGTTTTATTGTAAGCAGTATGTTCGTTTGACAATATTTCGAGTTTACAATATCACTAGAGAGATTACAATATAACGTTTCTGACAATTTTAGGGTGACACTTACATCTTTAAAACTACGCAACAAATTTTGGTGAAGAGGAAGGTTTTTAACCGACTTCTAAAAAAGGAGGAGGTTCTCAATTCGGATGTTTCTATTTTTTATAGATAAACGCCGCGGGCATAAAAATCGTTCTATCCATTTTGGAGAGAGATGAAAACATACGTTTACACACAAACCAACCTCTCACCCTAATAGCATACACCTCCGTTACGTCGAGCGTAAAATGAAGGATCCGTCTCCGTTTAGATTCTATAGTAAAATAAAGGAGTCGAGGGCTAATCCCAAAAACAACATACCATTACACTATAGACTTCTAGAATACCTATTGTTGTATTCTTTTAGTGTGCTATATAGTCTGAAGCATTTGCATGCATCTCCCGCTGTCAGGTTATTACAAAAACATCACAAATTAAGCTTTTTCGGTAACACATGATGAGGTCATTCAACGTAACTGTAATCGAAACAAAGTCGTCAAACCAGCCACGGCACGACCAGCACCTTGCGATCTAGACCGTAACTTTCGTCAATAACATTTTATTTACACCTCCCGAAGCGTTTTCGTTGTATTCAAGTATTCCATTTTTGTTCCGATCTTAGATTAGAAAACCTTTTTAAAATCGTTGTTAAAAACGGCAAAAGATTAACCGGGATCCCTTCCGTTTGTATTTGTCTGTAACTGATAAGTTTTGTACAACCTTGTTTTATGAAATAACATTCCGTAAGTTAAAATGGTGTTTCGGGTAGATGTGTACAGTACAAAATCATTCCGTCCGTCCGTCATTTTATAAAGGCTGAAACTTTTTCTGCGGAAGTACCGTTAGAACATGTAAAACCACAGGTTATATCGATTGCATATCACTAAAGAATTATTCTAGCTGGTGGATCATTGGAAATTAATACCTATAGATCAAACACGCAAATCTTCTCGGTTAGGGAACGTCATTAGATTTACACTACTGTAATTAACACCCGCAAAAATTGAAAATATAAAATCCCATCTATGCCCATCCCATCTATTACCTCATAAAAGTATGAATATACATATCACATTCGTCTGGATTAAACGGCACATTCTTACATATAGCATGCATACTTCTCTTTATAATCTACTAGCTTCTGCCCGCGACTTCGCGGATCAGGATCCGCTTACGAAGTCGCGGGCAGAAGTTTTTTTTTTAATAAAAAGTATCCTATGTTACTTCTAATACCTCCAAGAATATGTGTAGGTACAAAGTTTCATGATGATCGGTTGAGTAGTGTTTGCGTGAAAGCGTAACAAACAAACTTACATTCACATTTACATAATAGTAGGGATAGGGATAAGAACAATAACAATAGCAGTTGTAAAGCTAGTTGATGCAGTTAAAACAATACTCTACGAACATCGGCATTCGTTTTACGAGACAGCGCGGTGTCTATTTCGAAAGCGAGACGAGTTAAAAGGCGCGAGACGTTCAGCTTTTAGGTCACTTCACTCTCGGGGCGTATACAGGGCCTTGCTTCTTGCTTCTGATGTTGTTTTTACTAACAAGCTTTTGCTTCAGCTTCGCTCACGTTTTGGTCGGTAATTTTTCTGCGGCGCATTTTTAATATAGCCTATTATTACACTCTGGTTTAATGTAGCTTAATTTGATCAGTAGTTTAAAAGACAATCTTTTACAATCTAACTTACAAAACCTAATTTCAGCGTAAACACACAACAAGTAGAAACACAAAAGATGCAGTCAACTGGAAGCAGCAAGAATTAACTCAAAATAATAGCAATTTACCTAGGCCTATCAAAAGCTTTTGACACAGTCTCTGTTCCCGTCTTTCTTGAAAACGGATTGGTGTTAAGGAATGTGTCTAATTTGTATAATAGAGTAAATAAACCGGTAAATATAATTATGTCCACTAACCTTGCAAGAATGTCGAAGGATCACGGAGAAATGGCTTTATATACTCTCCCTTATGAAGAATTAGAAACACATGAATATGTAAAAACTTAACTCTTTCCTATTAGGTATCCTTTACACACCACCTGCACAAACGTACACCCCTGCACAAACGTACACCCCTCTCCCAAACACACTCCCACTAATACACTTATACACTCCAAGGAGGAAACACGCACAATCCTTTCATACAAAAAACAACATAAATACACACTGGAAATATTTCTGGTTTTAATTTTAAGTTCAGATTTTTAATTATTGCTTGCCTCGAATTTATTTTTGGAGATGGACGGCATTAATGACTGCGGCACAGGTTTCTAATGCAGTTGTTATCGAACAAAGAGTATTTGTAAACTGTTATTTCGTTTTATAGCACAATGGTCTGTTATAATAAAAAATATTTGTCAACAACGATGATTTAACTCATACAAATGACGAACTTATTCAATACCACAATACACATTCAATTAAAGGCACAATCATAATAAAAATGATTGTAACCATTCTAAACGTAATCATATGAATCCCAAATTATTATAATTCGTCATTATAATGTTATTGTACATTTTGGCATTGGCGTTCACCGCTTTTCCGGTTGGTTGGTTTCATCTCACAATTGGACCGAAAAACGGTCTTTCCATATTTGCTACAGAACAAAGCCAAGTTCATGATTGCATATGGATCTCATTCGTCGTGTTTTTGCCACCGCCGGAGCGCCGGAGTGTCTTACAACCCATCGCTTGGCACGCGATGGGAAGAGATCAGATGGTATGGCCATAATGCCATGGAAGTTGGGTAGGCCTTTGGTATGGGATACCACTTGCGTCGACGCCGTTGCACCATCCCATCTTCCTAGCTCGGCAGACTGAGCTGGGGCGGCTGCTGCAGGTGCTGAACACCTCAAACGCCGTAAATACAATAACACAATTGGTATAGTTTTGTGTTAGAGCCGTTTGGGGTTGAAACACTAGAGCCATAGGGTCCCATCTTCCGAGGCCACCTGGTATTTCCGGATATGGCCAAGTTGTTGGTCGATTCCTCACGTGACCATAGAGCTGGCCTATTTTTTTGTCAAAGAATCAGCATTGCCATCCAACGTGGCAGTGCTGCCAGGCTTCTGACAACTTTACCTATTGACAACGATGTGGACGAATTTTATGACGCCCTGAAATATTTAGGGGGAATATGGGACCGCGGTACCGGTCCTAAAAGCCCCCAGACCCTATAATTCATTTCTCATTTTATCTATACTTACTAATATTATAAAGCTGAAGAGTTTGTTTGTTTGTTTGTTTGAACGCGCTAATCTCAGGAACTACTGGTTGGAATTGAAAAAATCTTTTTGTGTTGGATAGTCCATTTATCGAGGAAGGTTATAGGCTATATATCATCACGCTATGACCAATAGGAGCGGAACATAAATGAAAAATGTTGCAAAAACGGGGAAAATCTCTTTTCTCTCATATATGTGACGCAGACGAAGTTGCGTGGGTCAGCTAGTTGCTAATAATGTTCATGATTTCTACCAATCGTGATTTCAAAAACAGTTTGCCAATGGATTTTTTCTAAACCAGCAGAATATATTTTTTAAAGTAAATCTATCCGAACTCAAAATCAGTTTGTACAGTAGCTTCGAATTGAATAGTTTGCGAGTGGAGGCTGAATAAAAAACCGGCCTCCGCTAGATTAATACAAGAGTACATATAGTTGGTTGCATATATCCGTATCCGCTCTGTATATACGGTTTCCTCAGTGTTGCGGAGATTGATACACTGATTCGTTATTCTGTAGTGCATGTATGTGATTTGTATCTATTGATATTGGTTAGATGTTTATTAAATGTTATGAGAAAACTAAGATACCGCTTCTGTTTGGTTTTTCAACTTGCTAAAAATCGACAAAACGAAGGTTTATTCCGAACCTGACCCGAAATCCTGACCCGGTCGCGGGTTAGGTTAGGAACATAGAAAAAAAAAATATTTTTGTTCCGAACGTAACCCCTTCGTAACCTGACCCGAAGTATCGTTTCCTAACCTAACCCGAATGGCGATATCGATAGGTTTTTGATTTTTCCCTCCCCTCTTTCTTAGAATAAAAACTACCTACGTGTAAATCAGAGTTTAATATTTATGTATAATTATTTCGACCCGTGGTCCACTTTAACCCCGGATCGAAACAACTGGAAGTCTTGGGGAGAGGCCTTTGCCCAGCAGTGGGATCTTCTTCTTCGTGTCGATGATATCCCCTTTTAATTTTTAAATTGTTTTCGACCAGTACTCTGCTACCTCGACAGCGTTGGGGGTGGCCTCGGAAAGGTCCCTCAGAGTGCAGGTGGAGCCACACATAGAGCAGGACAGGAGGTGAGCCATAGTTTGTGTTGAGGCACCGCAGTCACACAAGGCTTCATCGGTAACAGTATCAGTATAATTCCCAAGGGTTACGCACAGGTGTACCTAATATCATACCATCAACCGGGCACAAATTACGAAGTATACACAATAGTTAAACACTGGCGTTTGACCGATACGGTCAGGCTTGACAGATCAAGGGCTTACATCCTGACTGTTCTTGTCTGTTCTAGAGAATTTACACTAATATTATAAAGAGGTAAGATTTGTGTTTTTGTAACGAATAAACTCAAAAACTACTGGACCGATTTCAAAAATTCTTTCACCGTCAGAGAGCTAAATTGTCAGAAGTGTTATAGTAAAACAAAGTCTTCTGCCTACCGCGTCTGCCTGTACTGAACCTAAGTATATAATTAATACGGCAGGCGTAGCCGTGGGCATCAGCTAGTAGATATGACATAAACTGATACATTGTACTTTTTTATTCCATATCAATTCAGCCACACGGTCGTTTAACTCCAAGCTAAGTTAGAAACATACGTATACGTATTATGTGTTTCACGTAGTTTCTCGGGTCCCCGTGCGTCATTATGCAACACTTTGCTGTGGTTAATTTCACTCTGTATGGTTCAAGAAGCCGTGTTAAATGCTTTTCATTCGCGCTGGTGACTGTATGTGGGCTATTATAATTATGATCGTGAGAAAGTTTTAAAGAGTTTTTGTTAGCTTGCTACGTTAATATAGAACATCATTATCATCATCATCATCATCAGCCTATAATGTTCCCTCTGCTGGGACACGGCCTCCTCTCAATGAGAGGGAAAGGGCTATAATCTACCACGCGGGCCCAGTGCGGATTGGTAGATGTCACATGTCTTCGAATTTTTGGTTCTAGGACATGCCGGTTTCCTCACGATGTTTTCCTTCACCGTTTTTGAGAGCAGCGGTGATGAAATAAATTACACAAAGTAATGCGCCTGTCTGGGTTAGAACATAGAGATGATTTATTTATTTCAATAATTTTGAAATGCCTCGTTGGTCGATTAGTAGCAGTCGGATAAAAACCGTTTAATCAACCCAAATAATTCGAGTTTTCACAAAGAAACTTTATGGTAAACCTTTCTATGTTCACCATCAAAAAGTGAACGTATAAGAAAGAATATCATGCATCAATTTATGATTACAAGGATACCAACAACGTCAGTCAAACGTACCGAGTCCTTTAATATACAATCATTCCATTCATACAGTTCACTGTCGCCAAATGATGATTGCATGTTATATTAACGTGTCTTCAGAACATATTGCTCCAACTATTACAAGTTTCGGGAACGTTGGAACATTTTCAACATTTGCAATTGGTATAAGTGGTTTGGGAGAGTCTACGAAGTTGCATATTTGATATCCGAATTCACTGACCCCAGCCCGCCACGGGTCCGACTTCGCTCTGCTAACTTACAAGTACCAACTGAGTAGTAGAACTACAACCCTATTCCAACGTCATAAGGATCATTGTATTCAGCCTCTGACATACGTTTGCAGCAGTTAATTCAATTTCCTGTAATAGGGAAATAATCTGTACGAAATTATACACAGAATGGATATTATTAAGTTTGTTCGTGAACTCTGCTATTTTCGTTATTATCATAGGGGAGGGCATTCTTTATTAAATCATAATTGGTCAGTTGTAAAATTACTTGATGTTTAAAAGTTGGAAAAGCAATTCGCCTTCTAAATGTTTAAAGTAGGTATTCCTTTGAAGGTATGTTACTTGCTATTTTTTGGGAACTTGGGGGACTGAAGTCGCTTTTAAGTTAAACTTTCCATGAATACATCAACCCCTTTTCATTCCCTATTATAATGGGGTATTCATAGGTTTTCGTGAGAAAGTTACCAGGCGTAGGTACATTAAGTATGCAACGGTTGCAAGAAGGTGAGTTTCACCAGAATGTACAAGTGACGACGTAGGACGCTTATAAAATGTTAGCAAGTGTTTTGACTTTGGCAGGTTTCTTATTTCAATGAATCTATACTTATATTATAAAGCAGAAGAGTTTGTTTGTTTGTTCGTTTGGTTGAACGCGCTAATCTCAGGAACTACCGGCTCGAATTGAAAAAATCTTTTTGTGTTGGATAGTCCATTTATCGAGGAAGGCTTTAGGCTATATAATTAGGTACAATCATTAGGAGCGGAGCAGGAATGAAAAATGTTGCAAAAACGGGGACGTTTTTTTCCTTTCGTTTTTCTCTCTTATGTGACGCAGACGAAGTTGCGTGGGTCAGCTAGTCTAAAATACAATGTGAAGTATTGCAAACTATAAAACTTCTCTGGTTGAACTTCCGGCAATTTAAACTATTGATGAAGACTGGTATTTAGAATAACTTGGATTAAAAAGTTATAGATATTCAGGGAAAAGTACTAGGACAGTAGAAAGCTCACCACTGCTGCGTAGTCGCTTTATCGTTACTATTTTATTTATACGTGTCTAGCGATGACGCAGGAGACCAGCCTGCCACTTCTCTAGGGAACCACCACCTGTGTTGCCACTCAATATATTCAAACGCTTGCTTCAACACACAGGGAATACAAGTTTGACAATTAGTTTAAACTATCATGAAGGAAAACTTCATCAAACATAAGTTTCAAGAGAATGTACGGTTCGATGACATATCGTCATTAATAGCGTAATGATAATCTTGTGTGAACGAACGGTGGGCCCGTAAAGCTCAGGATTGATGCCCTGAAACAGTGACACGGGGTCGCGGCAGACCACGAAGGAGATGGCGGGACGATCTGTATGTCTTCCTTGAGAATTGAAAAGAAGTAGCACAGAATCGTGACTGTTAGAAGGAATGGCGGGAGGCCTTTGCCCAGCAGTGGGACAATATGGGCTAGCTTTAATAATAATAATTCTGTGGCGTGATCTGAGGTGTTTACTGCAGTTTTACAGCCCAAAGCGGAAAAAGCACATGAAGCCATATCGTTATCTGAATATGCCTTAGTGCAGGGACAAGGCCTTCTTTTTCTTCAGGCCTTCTTTTTTCGGTCCTCTAATAAGATTGGTAGATATTTAAAAGGCCTCAGTTATCAACTCAGTTTCAAAGTAATGTTTGACTATTTTTAGAAAATACGTGATTTTTGCTAACATGCATGAAAGCAGTTTGTTTCCGCCAATCGCGTGTAGTCGACGTCAGAAGAACGTGGCTCAACGGGCTTCATCGCAAGCTCTTTTATAATTCAAAGAAATCGATCAAGTGCCAAGACTTTATTACTACTGCTTATACACATTCGCTGTTTTGTACAGTATTTAGTCACAAATAATTCCCATTTTCTTTTATAATAACTCAACGTTAACTCTATATTGCAAATACTTTCCATTTTCGATCCTACAGCCAACCTGGCGACCAAATGAAAAAGCCCGGAAAAAATAACTAGTTTATGAAAAAACAAAAATATTTCTAGCAAAATACCTGCCCAATAAAATATAAAAACAGTAGAATTAAAAATAATACAAATATCAAAACTAAATGCAAATAATATGTTAAATCCAAACATTTTCCGTTTTATACTACTTTCATTTTAATACAATTTGATTTAACGCTAAGTGATTTAAAAGACCATTGCAAGAAACTCTTGATTAATTTAAACCTCAGCAGCACGCAATATAGGGTGCAGTAGAGTGTTCAGTTGTTGACGGTAAAACAGCTAAGTTGTGGCTTGTCTAGTCTCGGGATCAAACGTAAAACACACAAGTTACGAGCTTAATGGAGACACGTGCAAAAACTAATACAGATACATTGAGAGCTATGCTTTGTACGCTAGATCAGAGAGATATTTTGATGATTTTACACAAGTTATATCGATTTTTGAACTCGAGAACCTGCCAAACTAAACGTGCCTACGTATACGGGGAGCGGATGCGTTATAAATTCAAAATTTTATGCTCAACTACGTCAGGAAAGCCCGCGAAATTAAAATTTTCTGCAATTTTTGACAACCCGATTGGCGTAGTGGTAGTGACGCTGCCTTACGTTCTTAGGGTCCTGGGTTCGAATCCCGGTAGGAGCAAATGTTTGTGTGATGAGCACGGACATTTGTTTCCGAGTCATGGATGTTTATATGTATAATAAGTATGTATTTACAAACAAAAAAGTATATAATTATGTAGTATATCAACTATCTAGTGTCCACGACACAAGCTTTGCTTAGGTGGCGCTGTGTGTTAATGTGCAGCGATATTTATTATTTTATTTATTTAATGTGCAGGCCAGTGCTAGGTTGTATGTTGATATTGTTTGCGACTGTAAGGGCCTGCGCAGACGACGGACTTATTGTGCGTGACGGACAAAAAGTCTGCGACAAATTTTGCGTGATTAATGTATTTGACTACTTATTTGACCTTTTTTGTCGACTAAAAGGCGATCAGTAGGAGCCTTTCCATCAGTAGATCCTTATAGTGGGCAAAACGTAGTGAAACACAATAATTAAACACCCATTATTTGCCGCAGACTTTTTGTCAGTCACGCACAATAAGTCCGTGTCTGCGCAGGCCCTAAGACGTATGTAGTTACAGAATTATAATCATCAATACAACCCTCTAAATTCAAAAAAGTCGAGGAACGAATTTTTCAAGGTTAAAGTTGTCCCTCGACCTTTGTCTTCTAAGACCCAGTTTCTGAATTGAGAATTTGAAGTGAACCTGTCAAACTGTAGAGCTGCAAGAGCCAATCAACCGTTTAACCGCCATTGTCACATATACGTGACCAGCGACACAATATATGTGACAAAATGGTTGGTGAAATTGTGGATTGGCGTGGAGGCCATGTCCGTCCGTTTATGCTCTGGCGGTGGCAGTCAATATACAGAATCTGATACCTACATACTATTACTTCAATAGTACCCGCAAAAAAAGTCGTGGCTATAAGTAATGACAGCCACTCGGATCGATTTTTAGGTTAAGCCGTGCTTGCCTAGGTTGGTCTGAGGATGGGGGACCACCCGTTACATAACGAGTTATTCTCCGTGCCTCGGAAAGCACGTTAAGCAGTTGGTCCCGGCTGTCATTTGTAGTTCTTGGATAGTCGTTACAGGTACTCAGTGGCCCAAAAAGTCTAACAACCAGTCTTTCCAAAGGGTATCGTATTACCCAGTACTAACTGGGTTGCGGAGGTCAGATAGGCAGTCGCTCCATGTAAAATACTGTTATTCAGCTGCATCCGTTTAGACTGGAAGCCGACCCCAACATAGTTCGGAAAAGGCTAGCCAGATGATGAGTACCCGCAATATAATCTGTGTTCTGTCTTCCTATCCCTGTTATGGGGTCTGTTATATCAAAGACATCTTGTATGCCCCTATGACGTATGTACTCGTATCGTACTTCCACCCCTTTTTATCGTCTCGTCTCGTTAAGGGCCCTATTACGGGGCTTCCGGCAGTGCTGAGTTATTTTAGGCCATATAGAAACCTTTGAAGTTCAACAAAATCTTTCTATTTAAGGGACAAAGAAGGTTTGGATGCCGGCCTCATTATTTTTCCTTAGATCATTTATTATGTTGCATGATAAATAAGCTTCTTGGTTTATGTTTTTAATAGGTCAATGACCGAGAGCAGATTGCACCAATGAAACACAGTTAAACGGCGATCAAGCGCTGTCAGTGTCAATGTACCGTCGCAATCATAACACTTGAAGGTTGAACTTAGATGTGCCGATTGCTTTGAGTTTTAATGGTGAATTCAGCCCTTTAGGGCTGAATTCACCATTAAAACGTTTCGGTGAAAATTAATTGACTACATTGGTTTCCAGTGCGTTTCATTGCAATAATTTAGAGTAGCTCGTAAACCTTATAGACGCCCTGTGGCCTTATTATTTAATTGCTGGTCTATCTAAGATAGTTGCATTATTCAACAAGACAGCGATATACAGCATGCAATGTACAAAACAAGTTTCTACTTCACAACCATTCCTCCTTTAGTTTACTACTGTTAGTACTAGGTATCTATACTAATATTATAAAGCAGAAGAGTTTGTTTGCTTGTTAGGTTGAACGCGCTAATCTCAGGAACTACCGGCTCGAATTGAAAAATTATTTTTGCGTTTGATAATCCATTTATCGAGGAAGGCTATAGGCTATATAACATCACGCTATGACCAATAGGAGCGGAGCAGCAATGAAAAATGTTACAAAATCGGGGGAAATTTTATTCCCTTTGTGAGCTTTTTCTCTCATAAGGGACGCAGACGAAGCTGCGTGGGCCAGCTAGTACGAGTATAATCGTACAGTTGACCGCACGCGTGATAACAAAATCTAGCTGGCCTAGCGTAGTAATGAGTGTCAGTAGAGTCAGATGTCAGCTTATACTAGTGTGTGTGGGCTGTACTAATAGCAATAGTTACTTATTGGAACCTAAAGACTTATCACATAATAGACTAAAGAAAATGTAACTACCTGCATTTAGTTCGATAATTAAAATTAAATGTTAGAATTTCTGAAAATAACTTCAGCTTTTCATGCAAAAACTAGTACTTTACACATTTTTTATTTATTTATGTTTCAGTTGACATAAGTTCGTGCTTAGTATTTTTTTTTTATGAAAACTGTTATCGTACCTACTATATAATAGATATGACAAAGGAAGTTCCGTTGTTTGACTGATACTAATGTAGATAAGTTTCATAATGAAGTGGAATCATGGTCCGGTAGTGATTAGTTAGGTAGAGTACCAGTAAAAACGTTTCTGGATTTATTATACAAATACCTCATGTATGCTCGTTTTCACGAGGGCAAATAATAACAACAGCGCTTGCTTGGATTGGTCTGTGGATGGGTGACCACCCGGACATACGGAGCACGAAAGCACAAAAGTACGAAGGCACAAAAAAACATACTACAGTATACAGTCGTTGGTCTTGGCTGTCACTTGTAGATCTTTGACAGTCGTTACAGGTAGTCAGGGTCCCGAAAGTATGACAACCATTCTTACTCAGAGGTAGGTACCGTATTACTCAGTACCACAACTGGATTGCGGAGTTCAGGTACGCATTCGCTCCATGTAACATACTGGTATTCAGCTGCATTCGGGTAGACTGGAAGCTGGCCCCAACATAGTTGGGCAAAGGCAGATGATGTATGCACGTTTTCACTAAAAGGCTTAAAGTTGAAAGTGTAAATTTTGTAGTGGATGTTGCCGGAGGATTAAGTATTTTGTTTTCAGGCGATTTAGGTTCATGTTCACCGAAAAGATAACGGTCTGATTATCTAAAAACAGCTCTCACTTGACATGTTCCCATACAAAAATGTGTTTTAAACAGCTGTTTTTTTGGTGAACAAGGACCTTAGTGATACACATTCAATGTAAATGTCACCGTAAAATTTTCAATCAAATTAAATATTACAATATAACGTGTTTCTCTCTAGCGATATTGTAAACTGTCGAATTATTGTCAACTGAACATACGGAAGTATCTCTGCCTCCATAATCAGGACTTGGGGCATGAAGGAACCTAACTAACCTAACGAGGGGGCCCGTTAGGTTAGTTAGGTTCTTTTAAACTCTGCACTCGGAAATAGGGGCCCTGCGAAGCGGGGCTCCGTCGACTACGCTTTGTAAGGGAATATAAAGTGTTTTAAGGTTAGGTTATATTAATCGGTATTTCTCAGAAATGGTACAGTATCATTTCATGAGAGTGGTGCCACTGGGCAAGGGGGACCCCTCCTTCCCTCCACACCGTTGACGTGTAGTTGACCACCATCGCATGCATTTCACGAAAAATAATGCGTTTTATTGTTAGCAGTATGTTCGTTTGACAATAATTCGAGAGTTTATAATATCGCTAGAGATATTACAATATAACGTATTTGACAATTTTATGGTGACATATATTCGTATCTACCTACATTCAACATGTAATCTATTTAACACATGTCAAATTGATCAATGGTAAACAATTTACAAAAGATTAAGATAAGATTTAGTGGATTAACAAGTTTCAAATTACGTCTTCAAATACTCGGGATTTCAATCGTAAGTGCGAATAGAGTAGTACCTTTAACCATTTGAAGTTATAAGGCGTTTCTACAGTAACATTGTGAACGACAAGTCGTGTTAGATCGGTGATAAACTCGTGAATGTGTAATGAATCCGCCACCGTAGGGCTGTTACGAGTCAATCTCTATTACGTATTGTCTATTTTCAAGACACACTAATGGCATTATCATAATTGATTGGATACTATAGTAATACGGAAATAAAGTAAACCTTTGAACATTGGTGCGTTAACTCCCTCTTTATAGTGATATAAAGAGGGAGTTAAGTGTATACGTTTATTGTTAATTTAGAATTTTAAAGACATTAACATAAAGTAAATCTACAAATGACATCATATTGCTGCACATGCAAAAACAAAATTACCATCTTTGATGCCACCATTTCCGTTACTCGGCCGCGATTTTCTTTATGCAGACTGCTATTTGCAATTTCCTTTTTACGTCCATGTTCACCGAAAATATAACAGTCTGATTATCTAAAAACAGCTGTCAATATGACATGTTCCCATACAAAAATAGTGTTTTAAGCAGCTGTTTTTAGATAATCAGAATGTCATATTTTTGGTGAACATGGTCCTTGGTGTTACAAAGACCTTCGCACATGTTATATTATCGATACTAATTTTATTTTTTAAAGATTTTTATTTTTGTATGTAACGAATAAACTTAAAAACTACTGGACCGATTTGAAAAATTCTTTCAACAATGGATAGCTACATTATCAACAAGTAATATAGGCTGTATTTTATCCCCGTACAGCCACAGGAACCGGAACTATGTGGGTGGAACCGCGTGACGTAAGTACCGCGTACGGCTAGTGTAATGTAAGTTCATATGAATGGCCAGCCCTGCATGACCCTTAGCAAATTGGCTTACGTGACGCGCGGTGTCGTCGCCCTGTGTCGTTGACATGCATTATATTATACTAACCATATACATACAGTTATTGTGATTTTTGTCAGTCAAACCCGTATTCTGTACACTTGTTCACATAATAGAAGAAAGAAAGAAAGAAAGAAAGAAAAAGCATTTATTAGCCCACACAGGACAAACACATCAAAATTAACAGTACTTATAAAAATTACACAGAAAAAAACTCGTTTCCGCTCCTCCTATCTCAGCATGGTGCTGTAACATTAAAAAAACGTCACAGCGCTGGTATTCTGATAGGGCCCAAAGTGAAGGTGATGCCACGGTCAGGCCAGATACGGATAAAAATAAAGTGTAGACGAATAAACAATACAAATAAATGAATGTGTGAAGTATAAATAAATATAAAGTAAAAAATATTAACAACTACACCCCACGTAACGAATATTGTTCGCCGATCTGTGCCATGCCTTTCACTGGCAACACTGACGAACATAGACGCGGGCGCAGATATTCACTTGCTACTAATATGTAATCTGTGATTCACTTCACATTTTGTATATAATAATAAATAATAAATAAATAATAAATAAATATCGCTGGACATTAACACACATAATAGCACAAGTATCGAGTTAAAACTGTGTCAAATGTTGGAAATTAACGGCGAACAAAAGGAGTGAATGGCGTCACGAGCCATGGTTATATTTAAACGTTGTGTACGTAAATACCATACCGCAAACATTATGTCTGGCGTCTACTAATGTACCTTTACGCGATCAAAAGGTACGGCAGGTTAATTGGGTTAATTATCCGTCGTATGTCTGTTAACACTGGATAAGTCAAAGAAGATTTACTAGACACAACAGAATGAACAGTACAGTCCGCTTAGCATGACCACCGGAGAAACGAGAGAGACTCGACAAATCTTTTGTAATCAACAAAATGACAGATGAACAAATGATTTGTCGGCTCTCTGTCGTGTCTACGGTGGTCATGCTACGCGGGCTGGTCTCTCAGCACTATATCAGGAAAGTGTGGCCATATTTAAGCACTTGCTGACCTACGCAAATTCGTCTGCGTCACATAAGAGAGAAAAACGAAAGGAAAATAAATCCCAGTTTTTGCAACATTTTTCATTCCTGCTCCGCTCCTAATAATCGTAACGTGATGTTATATAGCCTAAAGCCTTCCTCGATAAATGGACTATCCAGCACAAAAATATTTTTCAATTCGAGCCCCGGTAGTTCCTGAGATTAGCGCGTTCAACCAAACAAACTCTTCTGCTTTATAATATTAGTATAGATAGTATACATACTCGTAGATATACAGGGTGTCTCATTCAAATCGGTCAGTATGGGAAAGTCTGAAACTATAAGACATACGAAGATCTGTTCTGAGGAACCATGTCATCGATTTTAATAACAAGAATAACTGCATTCATACATTTTAAAAAAACACCAAGATTCACATATCAAGATTCAGATATCACAGTTCAAGCACCTACTAAAATAAATTAAAGTATGTGGAAACAATGCATTTTATTCATTTTAGACATCATGTTTTATACAGACATTTGCTGCTTAAGACCTACACAATCGATATCTAAATAGAAATAGAGTAGGTTTTTTTTTTCAAAATAACCGGGTTCGATTCCCGAACGGAGTACAGATGTTTTTTAAAATGTATGAATGCAGTTTTTCTTGTTATTAAAATCGATGACATGGTTCCTCAGAACAGATCTTCGTATGTCTTATAGTTTCAGAGTTTCCCATACTGACCGATTTGAATGAAACACCCTGTATACCTTCAAACTAAGCAACTCTCTCCATAGGAAAAATATAAAAATGAGTGAAGAAAAAAAAGAACTGTATGAAGTAGGTAGAGTAGAAATTATGGAAGTACTTAATGAAAATTATGAATTAGTGGAAGAAAATAAAACTGTTAAATATTGCTTAATTGTCATGTTTCAATTGAATTTTCCTCGTGGACTGATAGATTCCCTGTCTGATTTACCGATGAAAAATTTCTAAGTAGGTAGGTTCTAAATGTAGTCGTTTTCGCGTCGGTATCTATTCCGCCCTGTATATCACGATGAACCTTCTCCAATTTCTTATCCAGTGCAATAAGGGCGTGAACCTAGGACATGACAGATACCGTCATATAGATGAGTTTAGTTGGAATGTTGGCTACATTATTGCTACAAAGAGCCGGTGTTGATAAATACAGGGTGTCTCATTCAAATCGGTCAGTATGGGAAAGTCTGAAACTATAAGACATACGAAGATCTGTTCTGAGGAACCATGTCATTGATTTTAATAACAAGAAAAACTGCATTCATACATTTAAAAAAAAAAACTGTACTCCGTTCGGGAATCGAACCCGGTTATTTTGAAAAAAAAAAAAACCTACACTATTTCTATTTCGATATCGATTGTGTAGGTCTTAAGCAGTAAATGTCTGTATAAAACATGATGTCTAAAATGAATAAAATGCGTTGTTTCCAAATACTTTAATTTATTTTAGTAGGTGCTCGAAGTGACCACCGCCTTTTTCAATATTCAAAATAACCGGGTTCGATTCAATGTTTCGAGTACAATGTTTTTTAAAATGTATGAATGCAGTTTTTCTTGTTATTAAAATCGATGACATGGTTCCTCAGAACAGATCTTCGTATGTCTTATAGTTTCAGTCTTTCCCATACTGACCGATTTGAATGAGACACCCTGTATACCCGTCATTGTTCACAAGTGTCATAAGAACTTCTATGAAAGAATCAAGTAGAAAGTTACGGCATATTTCATCATTTATTTCTCTCATTGGTTTTCTTTTTCTTTGATGAGTTGAGCGTAGTTTTGTCGAAAATGCCTTATTTTATTAAGTTTTTTGGACTGATTGTGGGAAGCTAACGCTGACTAATTTTAAATCTGATTTAAGGCGATTACATGAGCTAAACGCGAGTTTTATAATTACTAAAAGTATAAGATTCACTGATATAAACAAGACTAGAAAAATATATGATATTATTCAGGATATATGCTAGCATGATACTGTTTTGAAAACATAATACAATTAATTTGGCTCGATAAAAAGCAATCGCGAAGTTATCTCTAAAAATATCTTTCAAACTATAAAAAACATACTAATATACATGCGATCATTATGATTTTTTGGCAAATAATTCTACAAGCAATATATAAGCATAATATTGTTTCAATTTTTTAATCCATTCAATAGTTTTTTGTAAATCGATGGAAACCACTCATTTCGCGCTATTTGGCCCGCAGTGGCTGACGTAACAACCACTTTGTAGTGCAAGCTGATTAGAACTTTAATCTAACAGCATTTCAAACGAAGTTTGAACCACCACAAATAGAGTTGCTAATTTAGCTCGTCTAAGCGCCTTAAGGATACGTTTTGGATGTATGCACATGGAGCTGATTTTATTGATTAGTAATTTACCACATTTAGAATGTGGGATTAATTTGAAGTCATCACCATCTGCCTTAGCCGTTTTCATTCATAATATATATATCCAATCGAAATAAATACACATTTCCTTAAGACTATGTTTTGTTTACGAATTATTTTGGTACTACGTTTGTATGAGCGACGCACGCTCCGCCGGCCTCTAAACAAAAGATTGTTTTTGGTTCATTAATGCAGAACTACTTAAGTATAGTTGTAAGTTAACTTAGCATGCCGAATGGGTTCGCTCTACATCGGTCACGTATTATCGATATCATTGTGTTCTGTGTTGAAATATTTCAATGATTGCATTATTCTGATTTCAGTCTGTTACACTTTATTACAATGCATTACGTATACTGGAAGCTGCAGCAAATTGTATACAAACGCGAGATTAAAACGGAACATCAACAGAGTAATAATTCACGTACAATTTAATGTTAAACATCAGTTTGCAACCTAATATGCATCTGCATTCTTTATAGCCTTAAGCAGATGTAGTTACCAGCATACCAGTATTTTCAAGAGGCGACTGCCTAGCTGACCTTTCACAACCTAGAATCTGGGTAATATGATACCCCTTCGTAAGAGTGGCTGTCAAGCTACAGGCCACTGGCCTATACCGGAAAATGGGGGGGAATAGGGATCCAGGGGTGAATGGAAACAAAACTTTGAAAGGGATTATATTGCTGAACATATATTGTATATTGCCAACAAGGTACTTTTATAATTAAGTATAATTTAGTTAACACAATAGAGTAATAATAATAATAATAAATTCATTTATTTTCTCTCACAATGGTTTTGTAGCACATAACAGTTAAGAACTATACAAATTCACATTGCGAGAGCTGGTGCCTGAAGTAGGTTTTAGAAAAACCTGTATTACAGGTCACCAGGCCCCACTTAGTGGCATGTACTTGTTGGTACCATATCATGTGAATTCAACTTTAAAATCCATTCCAAAGTTTTGTTTTCATTCACCCCTTGATCCCTTTTCCCCCCATTTTACCGGTAACGACTGTCAACGGCTTAAAGTGCTCTACGGTGCACCGAGTTTCGATATGTGATAAATAATCAGACATTCAGACGACACTAGAAAAGCACGGCTTAATCTGAAGATCGCCCCGGGAGGCTCTTATTATACAGCCCAAGGTTACGACACGTCATTACAAAGGGAAATACTGACATATGTACGCAGTTATCTTTTGTACTTTAATTAATGTGTAGCGGTTTCGCGTTTCAATTAACATAAGTCTGACCAGCTGTACGGAACCAACAGCCAAGGTGCCTTTATGTTCCCAAAGTATATTTAGGACGGTTCATTAGAAGAGCGAAACTTTAGAGACCGACCGAATACGAAATTCGGTTTGAACCGGTTTGGTCGAAAAACGAAAAGATTGTCGATCGCTATCTGCCTAGCCTTTCTCCAACTATGTTGGGGTAAGGCTAGGCCTAACTGGATACAGCTGAACCTCCACATCCCAGTTAATACTGGGTAAAACGATACCCCTTGGTGGGAGTGGTTGTCAAACTTTCGGGTCACTGACTGACCTGTAACTACTGTCAATAATCTACAAATGACAGCCGGTACCAACGAAAAGGTCGGCCAAAAGAATGACAATATTTTTTTATTTAAACTGGTGTGGTGTCAACTAATTAAAGGGACTAATGATTGATGAATTAATAAATAGGTATAAGGTGGTATAAATATGTTTTCGTTAGAACACATTTTATACCAAGATACTCGTATGTAGGCAAAGATACATAATATAATATATAGGACTTGTATATGATTTGCTTGCGTGGTCCAAGGTTCGGTTACATCCCCTGGGACTCATACTCCCCTAGTAAACGCGAGATGGTGCCGCCCGAAAAATGAGTTACGTGAAAAATTTCAGCCGCATCCGTCAATCCCAGATATGTAAATAAATTATATTTTAAGAATAAACCTACGAAGCCACACGTGAAATATGTAGAAGGAATGAAGAATTCAAGGAAACTCAAAACTTTTGAAACAAGAATTATTTAGATCAAGTTGAAGTAGAGAGCTTTGGAGCTAAAACTGAATGTTTATTTTTGCTTAAGCGTACCTATTTATGTTAATCGTAACTTAACCTTGAGAGCAAGTACACTGACATGATATTTGCAACGCAGGGCACTAATAAAGTGGAAGAACAAAAAAAAACTTAATATAAAAGACGAAACGAAAACCCAATGGAAAACAAAATATATAAACGTTGTACAGACACAGATACCCATTACCCGCCTTATGTCCGACATAATTTCCGTAAAAATCAATTAACGCCATTGACAAGCCGGTGTAACCGGGCGGTATTACCTTTAATAAGTTGTCCGGCTAAATCAGTAACGCACATAACGTTTCAATATAAAAAGCTGCTCTAAGTAACAGTTTTACAACTATGCTGAATATAGATAAAGCACAAAAATTTAATGGTTTCGATAACATTGACATTGAAAATACATTTCGGTTGAAGGTACTCAAACAATCCATCATTCTGAATTCAGAAATCGTCTTGATGCAACAGATCGATCATAATTAAATCCCATACGGATCATGACATTTCGCTTCCCACGCAAAAATACAGACCAATTATACACAAAAATGAAATGTCAGCGAGTGGCCTTCCCATAAGGTGTAAATTTGTATGGCAAACAATAATAAAAATAATGTAGGAAGCTAGTACGAACCTGTTGGCGGCGTGACGCGATGACAGGACGAACACGGCCGAGGGAGTGACGGGAAAGACCCAATATTGGCTCGGTAATGTCATTAATGTTGGGGCCAAAGTTGGACTCGATTGGCAATTGGAAAGTTTTAGTTTTAACATGTTTTCGTCGCGTTTAATTAAAGCTAGTTGATACCTGTGTATATTTAACTTTACGTATGAGTAGTTTACATCAATCATATTATCGTTATCGTACATACGTGCCTAGTAAAGGTAATTAAGTAAAAACAATGTGAAAACGTTTTTCCTGATAAAAGAACATACATTTTTATTTATGAGTATAGGGAGAAGTTTTTTTTTGTTGTTTTCCACTCATAGCATGACCTCCAATCCAGGTATTTTACAGTAGAAACGACAAACTACAAATCCAAACGTTATCAAATCCTCCCCACAAAAATACTGAACTAAGTAACATAACTATAAAATTCTTCAATAGGTGTTTATGACCATCACACTAAATTAACGTACCACGACAGCAAAATCCCTATTTCAACTGCAAACAAACCGCACATAGATGTATTTGGAAAACCGATAATAATAGTTGGGGGAAGTTTAGGGCCAAACTCGCTGGCTGGCTGTATGTGGCCAATGTTGGGGCTAGGGTGGGGAATAGAGCCTCCCTTCATTCGCTGAGCTGACGTCGGGGGCTCGCGTTGTGTCCGCTCGCCGGAGACAAACTTATCTCGCGATCGTATAGTGTGTTCTAACTGAATTAGTACTGTGAACTAAACTGCAGTGAATTTAATTAATAATTATAGTGGACAACGTTCATGGTTAGTGGAAATTTGACGGAGTTTATAAGGTATGTTGAGAAGTGATTTTGTTAGGGAGTGATAATTTAAGTTTAGACAAACATATATTTGAAAGTTTTAAAAGTTTGGTTTACGTTGTGTGGTTAATTGTGACTAGATAGAGTCTTTTTCAATACAATTTACCTGGAAATAAGTCATTAAATTGTTTTTTTTAGAGTTAACGTAGTATGGAGACAAGAAGCAAGAGA
The DNA here is from genome assembly GCA_916618015.1 of Xestia c-nigrum. Lineage (NCBI taxonomy): Eukaryota > Metazoa > Arthropoda > Insecta > Lepidoptera > Noctuidae > Xestia > Xestia c-nigrum. The sequence continues at coordinate 6,772,812 of OU745259.1, read as the reverse complement.
TTTTTCACCATTCAATTGTCACTAGTCTAAAGATAAAGTAGTTTCCGAGATTACGCGAAGCAAATTAATTATTCGCATCTATTTCTGCTACGCCAAAGTGCTACGGCGCTACGACAGACTACGAAGTGTAGCTCGTAGACAGTCTACGATTCGCCGCACGGAAATTACTTCTCAATACCTGATAGTTAAAATAAAATCGGTGATTGTTTATTCAATTAATTTAGAATTTGGCAACAGTCTAGAAATTAAAACAAAATATGAAGAAAATAAAATATTGTTTTTGTCACATGTGTGCGTTTACAATATGAAACTATTATTAGAGTTTTTACCGCGTTCTCTGAAACGTGAGACGTCGAAATTCAGTAAAACTTTGCGACACTTCAAGAAATCACAATTCGGCACGGTGATAAGTTGCAACGTTGAAGAAGTGTCTGATGAGATTACGAAAAATAGAGGAGTATGGAAGAAGAAGACATGCTGTGCCGACCCCAAATAAATTGGGATAAGGGCAAGAGAATGATGATGATAAGTTGCAACGTTCTTCTAAGAAAATGTTATACTAATTAAAATAACTCACCTGTTTTTCCTTACGGTTTGTGAACAAATTAAATGGAAATACAAAGTATCATGTATTGTTTCAGATGTGCTACGGCCACTCGTATCATAAAATACTTGTGAACTTAAGGAACACTGGCTGAAAATAATATTATGGTGAAAGCCACCCAATAAAGCCAGGATAAAAGAACTAAGAATTGAAAGAAAGTTTGAATTAAGAACGCACAAAGTTCGTGGCGGCAGTCGCGTAGGCGGCGCCGCGTGGTGCGGTTGTGGCTCGCTGGCGCCGCTTGTGGCTGGTGGCGGGCGCGGGTGCGGCGACCGCTCAGCGCAGCCCGCTCGGCTGGGCCATGGGCAGCTCGCAGCGCCTCGCCGCGGTGGCGGCCGTCTCACACGCGAGACACTACTACAATCACACGCAACCCGACGTACAGCACACGGAAGCCTCCTCATACAATATCAATATATTCTTCGTCAGGTAGGTTTGTCAAACCACATTGGAATGTTATCTGCTAAGATCATTTCAGGACGTAATGGAGTACACGAGAGTGACATATCTCAGAGAATATTCAATATTAATTAACGTGAAGTAGAAACATGACATTTTAATAAACCACTCTAATATCAATTCCTTTAAGAGAAGAGGTCGGAATAACATTCTGTTATAAATTCTTAGCTCATAAAAGCGAGATTCTACACTCATCGTGATTGAACCGTAATTTAAACTATAACGTGTATATGAGTAGTAAACCCAGGGTTAAAAGTACGTCGTAACTAGTTTATGGTGATAAGACTTCACCACCATATTTCAATCTCCGATAACGACTGATGGTCAACTTTAAAACTTTCATGGATGCACTAAAGAATACGGTTCCATCGAAACGTTTTTATGAATTTACGATGGCAGATTTAACTTGTTTACACAAGTGTTTGCTAAATGACATTAAACAGAAAGTCATTACTACAAGTTGAGTGAACTTTTTGAACTGCTATTCAGGATTTATGAAAAGCTTAAGCGAAAGGGTAAGTGGGGATAATTCTGTATCATTTTGATGTTACCTACCAGGTGGGGCCTGCAACCTTTACAATTATACTTTTAAAAAGTAGATACATTTAAGGTTCACGTGTTTTTTTTGGATTACGCGGCCTTTTCATGTTTCATATCAGGGATGTTGAGCACTTACTTGATTATTTATTTTTTAAAGAGGTAATTCGTTTCTTTATAAGTAAGTGGAAAGTATTTTACGAATGATTGCTAGACTCGACAAAACTGAAATATCGTTTTGGTGTCTCTTTTAGAGCACTTTAATCTCCCAACCCTTCCTTAAGCATTCAAAGCTCGTTCCACCAAGATCTTGTAAGAAATAATTCATGTAAATTCAAGGACTCATCGTTTAGAGAACAGTAACTTTACATAATATAATTTACAGTCTATATCAGCAGCAGTAGTCCCGCGTATCGTTTACGATGTGTCGCCAAAGGGATTACCTCTCAAACTTAGTTTCAGTTCGACGCCCGGCGGTGCCTTCTAATTTGACGCGTGATACTAACACGGCGGACACTTTAGTCAATGGAAAGCGACTTGATTTGATATCAGACGGTAAACCTTATTATCTTCATATCTTCATCAAAGAGTTTTGTGGTCCGATGTACGAGTGGGTCGCATTACTTTGTGAATTTTATTTTATTCAACACTGCCCTCGAAACGGTGAAGAAAAACATCGGAAGGAAACATGTCCTAGAACCAAAAATTTGAAGACATGGTGACATCAACCCTTATTGCCCAGTCCCTCTCTTGATAACTATGTCCCAGCAATGGTAACATTAAAAGCTGATTACGCTTTATCAAAGTAACCGATAATAATTCCAATAACAGGTAAGCATGTAATTTAATTTCACGCCGCTCTTTATTATAATGGGTGAATTTGGTGCGACTCGCGATAATCGGATTTTAATTGGTTTCTTAATTTACGAAAACGATCGGTTCGTTAACGATCGTAAGTCGAAGCACACAAATTAAAGTATTAATAGAGATCATTTTTATCACTTGACCTAATTCTGACATTCTCTTTGAAAACAGATGTCAAAAGACGTGACCATTTAAAAGCTATTTTCACTCGAAACCTACAGGTTTCTCATCTGAACAACCACTGTAGATAAGTAAAACAATGTAGATTCTTCAGTTAGGACGTGATTGCCCAAACATGACAGAAACTATAAATGGTTCGATGTATGGTTTTTTCAAATATTATTAAAAATATGCACCGAACCGGTTTATTTATACTAATATTATAAAGCAGAAGAGTTTGTTTGTTTGTTTGGTTGAACGCGCTAATCTCAGGAACTATTGGTTCGAATTAAAAAAATCTTTTTGTGTTGGATAGTCCATTTATCGAGGAAGGCTTAAGGCAATATAACATCACGCTACAATTATTAGGAGCGGAGCAGGAATGAAAAATGTTGCAAAAACGGGGACTTTTTTCCTTTTGTTTTCTCTCTTATGTGACGCAGACGATTGGGAAAATTTGACAGTTTCAGGTAACTTGATGTGTTGGCGTCTGTACCAAAAATTTTGCCCCATAAATAAGATATGTAGAAATACTAAGAACTACATCACATGTTGTAAATCTACGAGGGATAAGTATCAAATACGTTCAAGAATATATCGCGGGTTCCGTATATTTGATATGTATTCCCCGGACACATGTTACAGTATAAGCTAAACGTCGAAAAATATAACGTGTACTTTTTTATTTTTGCGTAAACGGCCATTAAGGAGATACAGATCTACGTACGGTGTGTGCGAAAAGGATCCATTTGCAGTTCCCGGCTTGGGAAGCGAGACGCAGGAATTTATTAGACACGTTAAGGGGATAATTCTTACAATTAATCTGTATAATTTTATGTAAGGAAACAACTGTGCTACTGCATTATTTACATTGTGTAGGTGAATTGTGTTGAGATTGCAGGAAGAGCATTTCAGGTGCGTTAGACACTACTGCACGAAATAACCGGTCATGGCAGTGAAGACCATAAGGCATGTGGCCGTTGGAATGCCAAGTCATAGGTCACGAGATAGAAACCAAGAAGCACATCTCTGATTTTTTTGATTCGGAAAGTATAGGTGTGCTAATGTTTTGAATGTTTTAGAAAATTTCGTATTCCGCGGAAAAAACAAACATGATGATAGCCTTATATTGACATGATACCCATAGATTATATGGGGCGGATATATGACGTTTCTACCGACTGATTGTGCTGGAAAATATTCAACGTTTTCATTAAGACAATTCGCAGATTTGTTTTATTTGTGGACTATTTGCGTCTGAATAAGTATAAACTAATTCCAATAATCAGAAATGAAGACGCCCGAGAATTGCTAAACTTAACTGGCAGTGGGCAGGGCACATTGCTCGCAGAACGTATGGCCGATGGGGCTGAAAAGTTCGGGTTGTACTATTATCACTTGCTTCGGTGAAGGAAACTTCGTGAGGAAACCAGCATGCCTGAGAGATATTTCTCAACGGCAAGATAGGCATTAAAACTCTTGACACCCAACCACACGATAAAGAAGTAGAGATCATAAGATTATTAACTTTGTAAATAAGAGTAATGTAGCAAAGTATAACAAAGGGTCTTGTTTCTAAATAACTTACATTTTCTTGCTTCTTAGTTTCCATATGGAATTATGAACCCATACGTTGGACAAGGTCACAACAAAGTGTGCCAAACGAAAAGTTATTTCGGGACGCAAGGAAGTTGAAGGCTTTCAGAATTTAAAACTTTCTAGTTCGCACATTGTTTACAGTTTAGGTTAATTATAACTAATAATTTCATAAAACTATTCTGCGTGTTTGTTACATGGAGCTTATAATAGATTCGAGTAGGAATAGATAGGATGCTTTTGGTGTTTATGATAAAATGTTATTTATTATCTTTCTCGATGGTTTGAACCCGTTAGAGTTTACTTAAAAGTTCGCGGCCTGAAAAATATAATTCTTTTCAAGTTTTTATTTAGTATATTTTTTATGAACCCCATTAATATAATTGTAACCCCATTATTTAATTTAATTTTATGTAATTTATGTTTTTATTTTTATGTAATTTTATTAATTCAATTTTCATTTAAATCAAAATCAAAATCAAAATCAAAATCAAATCATTTATTTCAAGTAGGCCAGTTACAGGCACTTTTGAATTGTCGAAACAAAATGAACATTTAAAGTAGCTACAGTCCCAGTCACAAGACATAAAAACTGTGAAAGTACTGTAGTTGCCCATTCCCTAACGTAGATCTCTATGGAGAAGAACGGGCAAGAAACTCCATGGACACTCTTTTAAATCAAAATATTGTTACAAAATCTTGGTTACATCATTCATGTTGAGATGGTATATTATGTGAGAACAATGTAGCAAGATGTGCACGTTAAAAGTGTCCATAGCAAAACAAAATCAAATACAACTCAAAAACTAAATAATTAATTCAAATAACCCATGGCGACTAAGAGATGACCAGTCACAACTGACAGCGCCCGTTCACGAACATGACGCATGGATCAGCACCATTCAGCTCAACCATTTTGAAGGGAACTAAATGATCCGACACACGCGCCACCATCAGCGAGACATTTGAGAGAGCATGACATACTCTCAACCGCCAGGGCACATTCTAGTCAAGAACTGCCGTAGGCTTCCAGTGAATGATAGCTTTCTAGTACATAGTACTCACACAATATGGGCTATGCGATTATATAATACTAACATTGAATCTATACAATGCAAAGATAGTTAAGTACAATCTTCAGCAGCTCCAACAATACCATTTAATGCTATCAATTTTTGCGCCCCTGTCCATGTGGAGCAGGACCAGCATTAAGCCAAGCATTTTTATCAGCGATATAATCGCTCAACTTGTAATATGCTTGTTTACATAGTGTGCGTTTAATGCATGTTTTAAATTTCGTCTCATTCAGTTCAAGAATACTTTGTGGAATTTTATTATAGCATCTCAAACAGTACCCCATGAAAGATGAGTCTACTTTAGCGAGTCTAAAGCCTGGCTGAACTAATTTGTCCCTATTTCTAGTACTGTAGTTATGTCTGTCACCTCTTTTACCAAAAAGATGCAAATTTTTTCTGACGTACATTATGTTTTCGTAGATGTATTGACAATGTACCGTCATAATGCCAATATCCTTAAACCGCTCTCTTAGAGAATCGCGCCTACGAAGATTATATATGGCTCTAATGGCTCTTTTCTGCAGAATAAATATAGACTCAATATCTGCAGCTCGTCCCCATAGCAAAATACCGTAAGACATTATACTATGGAAGTAACTAAAATAGACCAGTCTAGCGGTATCTACATCAGTAAATTGACGGATTTTTCTAATGGCATATGCTGCTGAGCTTAACCGCCCCGCAAGAGATGTTAAATGAGAACCCCATTGTAGCCTTGAATCAAGCGTAATCCCCAAGAAAACCGTTTTATCTACGAATTCAAGTTTCTCATTATTCAATAATATATCACAATCACTACCATTAACATTCGGTAAAGCAAATCTTATGCATTTGGTTTTTTTTTCATTTAATACCAAATTGTTTGCTGTGAACCAATTTTGGACCTGCAGTAGGGCATTATTCACGTCATCTAAATTTTGTGCCCGTCTATTTATCTTAAAAATCAGGGAAGTGTCATCAGCAAATAACACCATATTTTGAGGTTGGTTTTTCAATAAATAGGGTAGATCATTTATATATACTAGAAAAAGGAAAGGACCCAATATTGAGCCTTGTGGAACCCCCATTTTTATTTTTAAACCCTGTGAGTTGACACCATTTATCTGAACATATTGTTGTCTATCATTTAAATATGATCTTACCAAACTAAGTGCAAGTTTACCCAGTCCGTAATGCTCAAGTTTCATAAGTAATGTTTCGTGGTTTACGCAATCAAACGCTTTGGAGAGGTCACAAAAAATTCCTATAGCGTCTTGGGACTCTTCCCACGCAGTAAATATGTGCTTTAATAAGGTTACACCGGCGTCAGTTGTACAACGTCCCTTGGTGAAACCATACTGTTGATCATGTAAGATTCTGTTGGTGTTAAAGTGATAGAGCATTTGATCAAGCATTACTTTTTCAAAAACCTTGCTAAAAACTGGCAACACGGAGACAGGTCTATAATTGTTAGTATCTTTACTGTCCCCGGATTTGAAAAGAGGTATGACTTTACTGTATTTCATTAAATCAGGGAAGACTCCTTGGTCCACACATAGATTAAAAATTAAAGCTAAGTATGGGGCTATAGTCTCAAGTATGGATGTACAAACTTTGATAGACATTCCCCATAGATCTTCGGTCAGTTTGATTTTTATTTGCCGGAAAGCTTTAATAACTACCATAGGGTTAATGTGTTTAAATTTAAATTCAGCCAGGCAGCCAGACACATTCGCCTTTAATAAACCCATTGAGACTTCAGGAGAGGAATTAAGAGCCTCCGTAGTTTTTAATGGTATCTCTGTAAAGAAATTTACAAATTCTTGAGCTACTTCCTGATTAGAGCTTTTAGGACCACATGCTGTATCTAATGTGTAGCTAGTGTTGCGTATTTTCTTCCTGTTAGTCTCGTTATTTATGACTTTCCAAACTGTCTTTATTTTATTTTCTGCTGTTTTGATCTTGTTGCTAATGTGCAGGGCTTTAGCAACCCTGCATGTATTTCTAAAAATTTTTGAATACTTAGCAACATACTTGTTAAAAGTTTCAGTGTTAATAAAAGGCTTAAGGCCATAAAGCTCAAATAGTCTTTCCCTACTTTTTCTGATACCTCTAGTTGCCCAATCACTAAATATGAATTTAGGGCAAATACTCTTTGTCTTCTTTTCAAAAGTTTTGTTGAATTCCGTGTGAACTATTGAAAAGAAACGATTATACAATTGATTTATATTAATATCGTCATGGCTCATAACACTTAACTTGTTCTGTAGGGAAATATTAAACCCATTTAATTTGCTAGAAGTTATGGGTCTAAATTTAATCTGTACTTTTTGCAATGGTGTATTACACCTATAAGTTACAGTTTGTCCGCTATGGTCGGACGGCAAACAATTTACTATGGCTTTATCTAAGTAATCACAATCGCAGAAAACATTATCTATACAAGTAGCAGAAGATGCTGTGATTCTAGTAGGTTCAATAAAAACGTTAGTCAAGTCAAATGATTTAAAAAGATTTAGTAACCGACCGCTATGTGAATTTTCTTCTAAAATATTGATATTGAAATCACCACAAATTATTGTAGATTTATTACTGGCTGCAAGTTTTGCCAGGACATCTTCCATTATTGATTCAAACATGGAAAAGTTTTGATAGTTTGGGGGTCTGTACACACACACAATTACATGCTTATCTAGCTCAACACAGGACAGTTCGACGCAATGTTCAACCGAGAGACCTACTATGTCATCACGTTGCTTATATTTAAAACTATTTTTTATTAATATTAGGGAACCTCCACGAAGCATCGTTTTACGGTTAAAGCAGCTACCCACCATATAGTTCTCATAATTAATAAGCATTTGGTAATCCTTTAACCAATGTTCAGTAAAACAAATAATGTCAAACTTACTATTTTCTAAAAACAATTCAATTTCTAATAATTTGCAAGACATTCCTTGGATATTTTGGTGGAATATTTTTAAGGTGTTCTGCTGAGGCCCTTTTTTAGTAACTAATTGAGTGCAAGAATTAATAGTACCTTCTGTTGTCTCACTTTCTAGTTTAAATTCATATTAATATTTTGAGTGAGGCCGGAGACTCCCGTGCCATCCTCAGACAACAAGACCCTATCACTAATAGACCCTAATTGAGGATTCACCACGGTGACAGATGGATCCTCCTCTGAGCAATATCTGTAAAGATTTATAGCACTACTGCTATATTCATTTAAAGTCACCTGTACATTAGTAGAATTACTAATAGTCGCAGTGTTAATAATAGTACTAAACTTAGACATACTATTTATGTCTGTGTGAATATTAAAAGCTAATAGCGAAGCTATTTTGTGTCTACATCTAATAGGTAGATACACCTTACCCCGTGTCGACTTAAGTTTACCAACAAGAGTGTTGATATCTAGGTATATAAGTCTGTCACTATAGTGACCTGCCAGAAAATGTACATGGTTATTTAACATATGTATATAATTGTTTTTTCTACTACCCAAATTTTTAAAATAGGGAAAAGCACACAATATTATTTTACTACAGTTTAACTTCAACAACTCTGATACACAGTCAGTGATATCTTCCTTTTTTATCTTAGAACTATTACCAACACATATAGTTATGGTGGTATTAGGATTACAAACAGTTTCTGTTGCAGATGTCATAACCTGTTTGTAGGTCGACCCTGGCATACAATAATTTTGGGTACAATAACTCAGGCTATTACTGATTAATTTCCCCATCCCTCTACCAATACTATCAGAGAACATAACTGAAAGATTTGAATCTAGACTATTAGGTGAGACAGAATTACCTAAGTCAGGTATTGAATCTTGGCTGAAATCACAGCCCTGAGTTCTCACAGCTGGGCACGGGTCCTCCGTTGCCTCAGACTGGACATCATTTCTGGATTCCCTCTGACAAGTACACTGAACGTTGCTGAGAGTCAGCGAGTCCACTTTGTCTACCAATGCATTTGTTGCAAGAATATGCTCTTTAATTTGATTTTGTGAGCGTTCATATTTATTATATAAAGACTGTAGTGACTTATTAAGAGCCTGTATTTCTGATTGTAAGCGCTGAGTGTCAATTTCATAAATATTTATACTATCTTCTAATTTAATCTGATAGTTATTTAATTTATTAACAAGAGAAACACGTTCTTTTCTTAATTGGATATTTTTGGAATGGTGTTTCTGTTGTTTCTTGTATTTATTACATTTTTTAATGATTTTATTGAATCGTGCATATTTCTTAATTTTATTTTGGCTCATTTTATGGATGTAGTTATGATTTAGTAAGGAGTCCTCTGTTAGGTCAATGGTTGTAATGGAATGAGGGTTACAATTTGTATTTACTAATTCTCTGTACAAATGTTCAGTTTCCATAGCCTGAGTATGATCCTCTTCCTTTTTTAAATTCAAAAGTTTAACATTTGCATGGATTAATTCATCCTCTAGGTCCCTAATTTTACATAAAGCTTCCTCATACAAGTTGCTACAAGAATTGAACCCATCCGTGACCACCCTCAGTTGATCCCGTTCATTGACAACATTCAAGAATTCCTGATGAAGGTCTACTAGCTCCCGTTTTAAGCTCGTGTTTTTGCTGTTAACGTTCATGACCTCCTCCTCACTGTCTTCTCTCTCCTGCAACAGCTGTTGGCATTCGAGTTTTGAGTCCTTCAGTTCTTGGAGGGCCGTTCTCAATTTTAGCTCCATATCCAGAGCAGTAGCCTTACGGGTCATCACAGGCATGGTGTCCGGATTGGTTACTGTAAATTTGAAATAAAGAAACGGTGAGAACTAATAGGACAGACCAATGAAGAAAATTAGAAATAAAAAAGGGGAAAAAAAAAATAAAAAAAAGACAGGGAAAAACTTAAGTTACTCAAAGAAATGAGGTTGGCTGCTATATTAACTTGACAGGAATGATTATTAGCTCACAGAATAATCAATTTTATTGCTATATTAAGAATTTAACTAAGTATCTTAGGGTTTTACTTTTTAATAAGTGGGTAGAATGCCAAGACCAAAAACTTAAAATTATTACAATATTACTTCAAGACGTTAATAAAACAACTATCACGAACTTAACTATTATTGCAGACAAATTGATGTACACAAAGTTTAAATCGTTAAGTTTTACTTTTTTTACGAAATGACATTTGTCAACAAAACAATTTAGAACCAATAAAGGGTACTAAATTATCAAAAAAAAACTATACTAGAATTGGAGTGGACGTGTTATATAGTTAATAGGGCGATTGTGTGCTATTATAATAATAAAAGTAAACAAATACTCCCCGTATGAATCCGTCGTTCGAACATCAGCTGTTGTTTTAGGTTACCGGTAACGTCGTCGTACAACCAAATCCTTTATTAATGAACAGGAAAACAATTTTCCTGAGTATTTACACATTTATATTACGAGATTACTTAAAATTACACCATATTATAACTTAATTACTAATTAAATTTAATTTTAAAATACGGAGCAGGTATTTGACATGTCACTCGGGCAGTGTTGCCACTTTTTTTTTAATTAATTTTATGTGATTTATGTTTAAATTTTTATTTAATGATTTTAATTGTTTTTTTTTTATGTAGTGCTTGTATTTTATGGATTTAAATGATATGAAATAAATGAATTATTATTAATATGATTTTTAAATAAATTCAATAGGTCTTTAAACAACGATGGTGAAGTTGAGCTGTGGTGAGAAAAGTTTATTTATTTATTTTGTTTTTATTTATTTATTACAAACAAACACTACTAACACAGGGAAATCCTAATGCGTTAGCGTGGTTATACAGGGTGTCTCATTCAAATCGGTCAGTATGGGAAAGTCTGAAACTATAAGACATACGAAGATCTGTTCTGAGGAACCATGTCATCGATTTTAATAACAAGAAAAACTGCATTCATGCATTTTAAAAAACATCTGTACTCCGTTCGGGAATCAAACCCGGTTATTTTGAAAAAAAAAACTTACACTATTTCTATTTAGATATCGATTGTGTAGGTCTTAAGCAGTAAATGTCTGTATGAAACATGATGTCTAAAATGAATAAAATGCATTGTTTCCACATACTTTAATTTATTTTAGTAATTGCCCGAAGTGACCACCGCCTTTTTCAATACAATCTTCAACACCTTTAGGTAACGATCTTACAATATGTATCTTCATTACAAACAACCATAGAGAGACCTGAACTTGTTTAATATTGTAAACGTGGTTAGTTCAAGCACCTACTAAAATAAATTAAAGTATGTGGAAACAATGCATTTTATTCATTTTAGACATCATGTTTCATACAGACATTTGACCTACACAATCGATATCTAAATAGAAATAGAATAGGTATTTTTTTTCAAAATAACCGGGTTCGATTCCCGAACGGAGTACAGATGTTTTTAAAAATGTATGAATGCAGTTTTTCTTGTTATTAAAATCGATGACATGGTTCCTTAGAACAGATCTTCGTATGTCTTATAGTTTCAGACTTTCCCATACTGACCGATTTGAATGAGACACCCTGTATAGTTAGGCAACAGTAAATCCATGGAATACTTGTATAAGTAACATAAATCTATGCAATGGTTGTATTTTTCAAGGATGAATAACTGCATACACAATTAAATACATAGACAATTGTAAGTGCTATGTAGGTCTAGGCCGCGTTGTGCAATGCGCAATCATAATTATATAGAAATATCTTTATTATTCTGCATCATTATAACTTTATTAAGTAATTAGGTACCAATGTTGAAATTACTATTATAACGTTGCTATAAATAAGTAAATTAGAAGTTGGCTTTATTGGAATTCATCATCATCATCTCAGCCGAAAGACGTCCACTGCTGGACATAGGTCTCCCCCAAGTGTCGCCACATTGACCGGTCCCTTGCGACTCGCATCCACCGGATTCCCGCAACCTTCACCAGATCATCGGTCCATCTAGTGGGAGGTCTTCCAACGCATCGTCTTCCGGTTCGCGGTCGCCACTACAGAACTTTTCGGCCCCATCGGCCATCCGTTCTGCGAGCAATGTGCCCTACCCACTGCCAGTTAAGTTTAGCAATTCTTTGGGCCACGTCGGTGACCTTGGTTCTCTTGCGGATGCCTTCATTTCTGATTATTGGAATTAGTTTATACTTATTCAGACGCAAATAGTCCGCAAATAAAACAAATCTGCGAATTGTCTTAATGAAAACGTTGAATATTTTCCAGCACAATCAGTTGTAAGAAACTTCATATATCCGGTACCCATATAATCTATGGGTATCATGTCAATATAAGGCTATCATCATGTTTGTTTTTTTCCGCGGAATACGAAATTTTCCAAAAAATTCAAAACATTAGCACACCTATACTTTCCGAAAAGTTAGCAGCTGTACTAAAACTACAACCACGTGTCGCCACTTTAATTTAAGTTTGACGTAAAAGGGAGCGATAATCAACTGGTAACATAAATGTATGACGTACGATTATCCGGTACCCACAGATAGCACACACCCTACATAATATAGTTTAGTTAGATAGTCATGTTAATTAACCTATCGCGAGCTGATCGGGCCCGATTTATCTCCCCCTTTAATCTGCGCCGTATCGGATTTAATTCACCAGCGGAGATACTGTGAAAAATTTCATTTTCACGTCTCTAATTATGTGACAGTAACTGGCTTTCCTTACTTTACTTTACAACGGGTGTGAAATACACTTAACGAAGTCGAAAGGCACTAGTTCTTTTGGCCTTTGCAATTTTATTTCGTTCCCAACAAAAACAAATACCATTCCTGGGAACCTTCTAGTTACGGAGATATCGGTCCAAGTTCCAACCTTTTTAACCGACTTCAAAAAGTAGGAGGATCTCAATTCAAAGAAACCTTTTTTTTTTATGTTCCCCGGTTACTCGGTGATGGCTGGACCGGTTTGAATTATTATTTTTTTGTTTGAAAGGGGTATACTTCCCAGGTGGTCCCATGGTCATCAAGTCAGGATCTGATGATGGGATCTCGGAGTAATAGAGACAACTCTTCAAATTTTAAAGGCACACTTGAAGCGATTTGGGTGGTTAGGAAAGAGAACTTTCTCGGAGTAGTTTCGTGGCAACGTAACTCCTCTATAAATGATAGCAAATGTACTGGGATTGCTGAAATCTCATGTGTTTGTTGTTTACACCAGTTCATAACATAACATCACGCCGGTACGTGTGAAGGGTGAAAACTAAAAACTTTATTGCAAAAAATTAAACCGACTTCAAAAAACACAAAAAAAGTGAAAAATAACTTTAGCTTCAGAAGTCGGTGATAAAAATCTAAATCAATCAAACAAACGTCTTGCTTAATTGCCGGCTTCGTGAAGATTCAGTTTACACCTAATATAAACATAAAAAATAACGACTGCTTTCCCCGAATGTTTAACAGAAATGTACATAGCACACATAGCAATTATGTTTTTAACTTTTTGAAATACGAGTACCTACAATGAATTTGACTTTTACTATATATTTCTTCGTGCTTGGTCAACAGGAACTTGCTTCCCAAGGGCCATTATAACGAATTATCAAATTTTAATAAAGTTCTTTTTTAATTAGATTTCTTATGGAAATTGTCTGAGCAAACGAATTAATAAACTGTTTATAGAAAACAATATTATAGGACAACAGCCGTATAAAATCCGTTTTGTAGGATATTAAAATGTTGGAAGTTGTAATTAAAGAGATTATCGCTTTTATAACCGAAGCCTGGAGAGTTTTGAAGAGGGATTATTTTGTTAATCAAGAACATTGTATACATACTTACATAAGTACTATTATGTTATGTTTAGGCTAATTTGTTTTTTTTTAGTCTGTTTGTCCCTATGTATGCTTAGATCTTATAAACTACGCAACGGATTTTGTTGCGGGTTTTTTTTGACAGATAGATTGATTCAAGAGGAAGGTTTCAGTATATAATTTTGACGCGAAATTACAAAATGATCTCAAAAAAAATTACAACATCCTTTAACCCAGTAATGTCACCAATCACCATATAGGTACATGGTGATCTAAAATTTAAGCACGTATTAACACTCCTCATGTATTGAGTTATCAGAGCTTATCGCGCTCAAAAGTAATGAGCAGAGACGAAGATCGTAAAGCAGGGGTGAGAGGGTACAGGGGGGTGTGATACCTTACAAAATATTTAATCTGTGACCCACTTTAGACAATACCTTTAAGTTTGCGGAAGGAATTCCGAGAAGAAGTCGCGATAAGTTTCGCTGGAAGCCAATACATATTTTATTCTTACGGGCTTTTGTATCGAGTCTATCGGAGCGATACTTTAGATGGAAGGCATCCGGAATATTCTAAACCCTTTTCGGAGAAGACATTCCGAGTAAATGAAATGTTTTAAAACAACGGGAAATCTTGGTTTTGTTTCGTAGTTAAGTCTTGCTATCAAGTGCACTGAGCACGACTTCTAGGTATATTATTTATTATTTAAGAATAATAAACAATATACCTAGAAGAATAACAAAGAATATACCGCTTTTTTATACCATAAAGTGATTACTTGAGTTTAATTAATGAATTTCAACGAAGTAAGAACCTCCAAAGAAAGCAAAGCTAAGAATTCTGACTTTTCAAAGTTCTAGCTTCAAGCAATTCCTAAACTCATCATCTGCCTAGCCTTTTCAAAAATGGTATCTTAAGTAATAACTTCGTATTGTTTGTAGGGTGTAGATATCGTAACGAACAATACGTTATGAGCATTTGCTGTAACGTATTGTTCAACTTTTGAACCCCGTTTAAATCTTTAAACGGGGTTCGAAAGTTGTCAGTGTCATTAATCTATAGCAATGCTCATTGTACATTACTATAGCTAAGTTAGTTCCAAGCCAGTCAATGAGGTCAAGCTATGTTGAAATAATGAGATTAACAGATTTTCAACTAGTTCAACCAACCAACGAAATAGCGCCATTACCCATTAGATTTCCAGTTACCATTCCCAATAAGAATTATTTCAACGGGATCTTTTGAATGTAGTTTAGGTGTCCTGCTGATCGTGTTCAAATGGTGCTTTGATCGCGATCCATTTGCCTAATTTGCATTGCAACCTGGTCCTAAAATGCGTTTTTTCTACAGTGTAACGCTATGTGGAGTTCTGGTGGCCGTTTGTGCGGCTTGTTGGCGACGCTCACCGGCCACTGATAAACCTGAGGACAGCACCGAATGCCGTGGGGTATACACCGTCAGCGCTGACTCCAGGCTTCATCAGGTCAGTGACAGTGATGGAGTATACTGATGATGCTTGTCGTCATAGATAAGGTTGACGGTCCTCTAGTAGAGGAGGGAGGTTGGCGGCCCCACGTTGGGTACCAGAATGTAACGTTACAGTATGGAGAAAATTCAAATAGGCTATAGATAGCGTAACTTCACGCCTGTGTATCCTGGAAAGGTTAGGCAGAGGTGTATCTAATAGTATACAACATTTCGCCAGTTATGTTTAAGGCTAAGGCTTCATTAGGCCGCGACGCGACCTGCGACACATGAGCGATTAAAACAAGTAAATGAATGCTCACGTGTATGGGTACACTGTACATCAAATATGACTAGCGATCTTTGATTTCTTTTTGCGATCGGAACAACATTACTGTAATTACGCATCGACTACACCAACAAAGCGAAATTGAAGCGAATTTATTAGAAAATACGCCGGAATCTCGCTTGTAATGTAGCCATACCATGGTTTTTCTCGTTTCGCTCTTCCAGTCGCATCGGAAATCACTGCCTAGTGTAGCCTCAGCCTAAGATCTATGTAACAGGGAGCTTATTGCCATCAACCGGGCAAAATGTAGCCTCCGTGGCTGTGGCTGCTGAGAAATTCCTGGTGTAAAAACTTAATAACAATTTTCTGGGGCTAGGACGAAATCGGTTTAAGGACCACTTGCTCAGCTGTTGCTAGACCAGCGAGGCAGGGATGTAGGCATATTTTCAGGGTTTTTTTTATGATGGAATTACGAACAACCATTGAACAACTGCCTATCTGTAGCAGATATAAGTTCCATTGCGACAAAACATAGAAAAAGCTTTTGTGCTACTGAATTTTATGATTACGATAGTCTTTTTTAAACTTTCACGATCAGAACACATAAAACATAATATGAAGATTGCACCAGCCGTGTCTCCCCGTGACCACGGCTGGTACAATCCGGTAGAAACGTCGGGCTTAAATTAAAGGTAAATTCGCGATAAATACCCGTCTTCATATGTTGTATAATGATGACAATACTTTTACCTTGACTGATTTTTATTTACGTTGGTAGGAGGTTATCCAGGCTACAAGCAATGGCTTTCCGCCTTGTAAGTTTTAAACCTCTTTAAGACTGTAAAACAAACTTCTTTTAAACTCCGTTAAAATGAAGTCCTAACGCCTTAACGTGCCAAGTTAGTTAATTACACTAGTTAATAAACTCTTAGGTTTATTTTACTTATATCATGACGTAAAGTAAATATTTAGAGTAAAAAGTTAAAAAGGTATTATTTTATTATCAAACTGATGGACGCAAAGGAAATTGTACAGCTTGAATATTTTAATAGCTTTCGCGGAGTCGTTCTGTTTCTAAGAAAATGACATTATTTGCTATTGTTTAATGGTAGAAAATTCTGCGAAACAACAGAACAGAATTAATTACAAGCGCCACCGCAAAAACATTAAAACACATTTTTATTAAAATTTCACAAAGGTCATTTTAAAGACAAAATTTCAGGTAATATCTATATTATGTGTTCTTCTTTATCTGTTGAAATAACAAACAACATGACATCAATTTATTTAAATACATTTTAATATCCACCAAACTTCAGTCTTGGTACGAGGATGGCTTCCCCTATTATTGCGGCTCCCTGCCGCAATTCCTTTGTGATCGGCATAGATTGAGGTGCACCGTGGAGCCAATACGTTCGCAGTCGAATGCCGAGAGTGTATGCGAGATCAACACAACAATGCATTCTGACAACTCAATGTATACGTACACTTGAATAGCCATCGTTTGGAAACAAACCTGTGTAGTTGCTGTAATTGTCTGAAGTGTTAAACTGTGGAAAGTTTATCTCTCAGCGACTTCAATTAAATAATCTTATCCTACTAATATTATAAATGCGAAAGTTTCTGAGGACGGATGGATGTTTGTTATTCTTTCACGCCCAAACTACTGAACGGATTTGGATGAAATTTAGCAAACAGATAGTTTATAACCTGGATTAACACATAGGATATATTTTAGTATGATCCTGTGGGATAATAACCGAGCTCCATGCGGGCGAAGCCGCGGGCTAAAGTAGTCCTAAAATTATTTGCTAAAAGTAGGAGCATTTTAAAAGCTCATGAGGAAATGAAACGGTACTTACTTCCCTCGTAAAAGATACGCGATTTATAATTGCTTATACAACGCGCTTAGAGCTTTCGACTTTCATGTGTTGTGATTGTGAAGCCTATGTCCAGCAAAAGCCAAGGCAAGAAAAGACTGCAAAAGCCAAGACAACACAAGACTGCAAAAGCCAAGATAAGACAAGACTGCAAAAGCCAAGATAAGACAAGACTGTAAAGCCAAGACAAGACAAGACTGCAAAAGCCAAGACAAGACAAGACTGCAAAGCCAAGACAAGACAAGACTACAAAAGCCAAGATAGGACAAGACTGCAAAGCCAAGACAAAACAAGACTGCAAAAGCCAAGATAAGACAAGACTGCAAAAGCCAAGATAAGACAAGACTGCAAAGCCAAGACAAGACAAGACGCAAAAGCCAAGACAAGACAAGACTGCAAAAGCCAAATTAATTGGATCATTATCAGTCTTTCCTATACTTGTGGGAGAAAGTCTTTAGAACACTGTTCAGTAAATGCATTGATAACAATAATACTTATGTTACCGTCGTTTTCTGTTGATACAGTCTTTCAAAGAGAAGTTACATGAGTATTTTGCCGTGCAGCAATAAAGAATATACTTGCAGGCTAAAGTAATATTGCCGTCAAGAGAATGTGACACATCGGAATATTGCCGAGACAAGTATATTGCCAAGTTAACACTCCAGTTTCATTGCATATTTATTGGAGTTTCAACGTTATTTTAAGTGGGAAATAAACTGGGTATAGTTACAAAACATAGGTTACGTTTTTCCGTTCTCCAATGTTGTCTTCTTATTGAGTCTTGTTTAAACTCGGTCCAAAATTTTGTCATAGTTAGATTAGATATTTTACGCGAAGAGTTCGCACATCCGAAGCATCTAAATAAAGTTTATTTAAAAAACCGTTTTTTATTAGAAAAGTCCAGGCTGGCTTTCGAAGATGCGATTCACATTTAAAAGCTTTTCTAATTCAATATACAGATACCATTATGTACACTGATAGCCAAAACATAACCATACATAACCGTATATAAATGTAGGTCGCACTTATCAAATGAGAGGAGCTCGTGGCTAAACAATAACAGGCGCTCGGGTCGATCTTTAGGTTAAGCCGTTCTCGCCTAGGTTGGTCTGTAGATGGGTGACCAGTGTGATCACCCATTACATACCAAGTTTCCTCCGTGCCTCGGAAGGCACGTTAAGCAGTTGGTCCCGACTGTCATTTGTAGATTTTTGACAGTCTTTACAGGCAGTCAGTGGCTTAAAAATGTGACAACCAGTCTTACCAAGGGGTATTATCGTATTATGGGTTGTAAAGGTCAGATAGGCAGTCGCTCCATGTAAAATACTGGTTTTGGGACTTGGGAGACTGGAAGCCGACCCCAACATAGTTGGGAAAAGACTATGGCAGATGATGACTTATCTGCCGGGGTTGCGGGCCTGTTCGAAAGAGATACCGTAGCCCCGGAACATAAAGGGCGAGGAAGGAACATGGATGGGTTTTAGTAAGTAAGAGTCTGACACTCCCTCCCGCTCCGCCCAGAGTGGGAGAAGTCATTTGATGATTTCCTACCCTAAAAAAAAAAAGGCCTGTTCGAAAGAGATATCGTGGTCCCGGAACATAAAGGGCGAGGAAGGAACATGGATGGGTTTTAGTCAGTAAAAATCTGACACTCCCTTCCGCTCCGCCCAGAGTGGGAGAAGTCATTTGATGATTTCCCAGCCGAAAAAAAACAAAGAAAAGATGAGGACTTATCCAATAGGAAAAGACCTGCGCGATTTCACACTGACATAATTGCCTTGTGAGTAATGTACTTTATCGCAAACTTATGTCAACGACACATTCTCATTATGTAGTTAACTAGGTACTTTAGATAACGTTAATTTTCTTGTTCACGGTAATACCGATAACGCTTTTTTAACGATTGGCATTGTGGCTTGCACTTTACTAATACCTATTCAAATATGTTTGTGTTATTATTAGTAGGTTTCATGAACTTTACAAGAACTTTTCGAAAGCTCTTGTTTGTTTGTGGACGTGTTTCGGCTGAAGAAAATGATAAGTTGAATGGATTGGGAAAGTTTTTGAGTGTGATGGCTGATGGAGCAAGGCTTTGACTGATAAACCAGGGCCGTCTTAAAGCTAGTTGGGTTGACGACATCGTCAAAGTCGCGGGAAACACCTGGATCAGAGGCCCTACTCCCTAACGCTTCGTCCGTATATTCGGATCTATCAGTCTCTCTCGCGCACGTCTGCAGATGAGTGTGAGTGAGAAGAACGTTAGAGAGTAGGGCCTTTTTTTTTTTTGGATGGGGTATCATCAAATGACTTCTCCCATTATGGGCGGAGCGGGAGGGAGTGTTCCTTCCTCGCCCTTTATGTTCCGGGGCCGCGGTATCTCTTTCGAACAGGCCCGCAACCCCGGCAGGCTTCGGCCCTTGCGGGCCCCTCCCCTTATGCTGACATCTCTTTAAGGCGCGCGTGGAACACGAACGCGCCGTCGACACGGCCTGTCGTCGTCGTTAGACGGACGGACGGCTAGCTAGCCCATAGCCAACCGTCCACAGGCCCGCATCTACGGTGGCCGGTAGCCTCCACGTGGCCCCCGACGCCCGGTGCGTCTCCCACGGCGGCAGAGTAGGGCTTCAGGGACGTACAGAACCGGGAATTGTAGCGGAAGAAAGTGGAGGCGTATACCCAGCAGTGAATGATTCCGGGTTGATATGATGATGATTGCTATAAGAGTAGAGGAATACCAAAGACACGATGGACTGTGCGAACGGTGACATGTCTAGAAAATGGAGTTAACTGCTGAGATGATAAGTAATTTAAAAAGGATTATGGAACCAGTACATGAAGATATGCTGCGGCGAACCCTAATAACTAGGGACAAGTTCACGAAAATGATGATGTTTAGTGGGTTTCGGTCTTCCCCTCAATAACAGCAGCTGGAAGGAGATTGAACTCACGAATTATTTGATGTGTTACCCGCAACAGCGCAAAACTCAAGCGTTATGATAAAAAAAAAACTATATTGTCATGTCACTCTAATGATTTGGGAAGTAATAAAAGTGTCGTGTTGATCTTGAATGGGGGGACTTAGACAAGCATTATTATCAGTAGCGTGCCAATGGCCCAAAAATACGGCAAGCCCATAAGGCAAGCTGATTGTTCAGACCCTAACGGTCGGTTGCCGCTGACGGCAGCATCGCAGTATGGTGCTATTCAGGCCTTACGCCTATTATATTTTAGAACACTATTATGAAACAGGTCTGGTCTCAAAGTTTCCACAAGAGAATCACAATTGTATTTTGCTTAATGTTTACATAGTCGTGACTGAACAGTTAATGACAAGACGCGATGCGGCACGTAATGCGTTTACCCTCGACAGCCGGCAGCCGGCGACGGTTCCGGCACGGGATTGTTGTTCCGGTTCCGATTCCGTTCCTCGCCGCACTGTCAATAGGCCCTCCAATAAACTTTTTTTATCGCATTTCGAGTAAAGCGTCTTGATTTGTCAAAGTATTTGATTCGATTTGTTTCTCAAGGATGATGTTTGATTTAATTCTCACTGGAAAAATAGATGACCTAGCCCCATAGCCACCAATTGACTTGGCCAACTAACATGAAATATTGTTTATGAATGGAAGACCAAAGTTCTTAGGTCCATGCATGTTCACCAAAAACATGACGGTCGATTATTTAAAAACAGCTGTTTAAAACACATTTTTGTATGGGAACATGTCACAGTGACAGCTGTTTTTAGGTAATCAGACTGTTATCTTCTCGGTGAACATGGACCTTAGTTATATCAAAAATAGGCCTGTAAACAAATCATTGCAAACCAATCGTTTCTTATCGTGACAATCTTTTATTAGAGTACTAACTGGGCCTCACTTCACGTCCAATGCGAGTAACGTACAACTACAATTAGACACACTGTTGACGCATTCGGACGCAATAAAGAGATTTTATAGGCGTTCAGCATCGCTTTTAATTAGTTGACACCCGTTTTATTAACTCGGGTCGCTAACACAGTGTTAATTATGAGTATCGCTTTGCACAAACGTGTGTGGCTCTGGAAACATGTTCTAAAACGTCAAATTATGGCTGACGTGACCGCAACCCACAACGTATTATCTACAAAATAATTGCAATGTGTATGAACGGTTTGTGAAACTTTCAGCCACATACAATACTGATGTTATCGAGAACATTGCGCGTTATGATATTTTGTATTGAAATAGTCTGCTATTAATAGTTTTGAGTTTTTGTCGGTTTCAGCCGAATCTTTTATTTCGCCGTCGTAGTTTATTTTATTTAAAACTAGTTTCCATGCGCATACACGCGTGGTAATTGAACGACGTATATATCCATCCGGAAGAATGTACCACTCAAATGGTGAAAGGATTTTTCAAATAGGTTCCGTGGTTCCGGAGATTATCTTCCACACAAAATTTGCACTCTTTTTTTTATCTTTAATATACAAAACTAGCGATATACGTAGTTTATTCGATTATGGGGGTCCCTAGCAACCATGAATTAGTCCTTACTTGTATCCTGTTTTTGATCGCCTTTTTATTTATGTTACACAGAAGTGTCAATAAAGACGAACCATCTCATAAGTTTCTTAGAAGGCTCATCTATTATTAACACCTTACGGCTATCGTAGCACGGAAGCGTGCCTCACCGACACACGTCAGTGACCGCTCCTAAAGGGCTTTCTATTCGTATTGATTAGGATCTGAACTATATTTAGGAGTCACACAATCTTTATAAAAATAGTGTTGTTTTGATTTTTGATGTGAATATTTATTTAGGCGCGTTGTGCATTTTTTGAGTGAACATAAATCATGGAACTCGCGTGACCATCACCTTACGCTTCGTAGCACTCGTAGCCGATCCGCTACGGCGTAGCACCACCACTTAGGCGTGCGCGGGGCACAACACGTAGCAGATATAGAATACTTAGACCCATGTTCACCAAAAAGATGACGCTCTGATTATCTAAAAACAGCTGTTTAAAACACATTTTTGTATTGGAACATGTCACAGTGACAGCTGTTAACAGTTAATCAGACTATTATCTTTTCGGTGAACATGGACCTTAGTTTTCACTTTTATCAGCAGTCTTCAAAGATCCCGCATTTTTCTTTTTTTAAGCTACATGACAATATAGTAGAAAGCTATAAGAGCTGGCTAGATTTTGTTTAGCCACTTTGGGCCTCATTTCATGAAATTGGTTAAAGTTTCGGTAAACCTAATCATAACATAACAAAAGGGCTTAAAAGATTTTAAAACTAATAAGAGTCTTGATGTTAAAGTAATGAAAGAACTGCTATTCAACCTTCATAATGTAAAGGTCACTAGGGAGTCTGTCTTTACCTAAGGCACTTCAGTGATTAGAATACCAGTACTATCCGCTGCCCTTATCAGACATCACACTCCTGAAGTTTCGAGTAGTTAGTACAATCTACTACTAATCAATACTAGAATTAAGTTAAGTACTCAACATGGGGGCCGTAGTTAACTAGCAATGAAGACGTATCTACGAAATCGAGCCGTAACTCGTAAACGACAATAACAATATATTCCAGTTGACGATTTATACGATGAGGCGAACTTGCAGCAGTTCGATGATTGTGATTACTTAGAGTACGTGTCGTGTACTGCAAATCAATGAGTGTATAAGCAGTGATTAGGGTATTATAATATACAATCACCGTCATTCTCATTACTCACACTCCAATCACATCACTTATCTTAATCCTCATGTGTCTTGACCAAGATTATGTTGGTCTGGACTTTTATGAGAGCTCTGCTTTTTCTGAGATATTTGGCACGTAACACCATTGTCATATAGTTTTTAAACAGTCCATTTTTGGCATAGGTTTTTTTTACTACCAAACAAGAAATAAAATTATTGATGGACTGTCTTCTGGAGAGCCGCGGTTCCGCGTGGTGGCGGCCCTGACTTACGAGCAGAAAATCATGGGTTTGATCCCAGGCAGGCGCAATACTACCTATGCGTAATTTATTTCATCACAACTGCTCTCTAAACGGTGAAGGAAAACATCGTGTGGAAACCGGCATGTCCTACAACCAAAAATTTGAAGATATGTGAGGTCTATCAATCCGCACTGGTCCTGCGTGATGGAATGAGAGGGAATGGTTCGAGGAGGCCTGTGTCCCAGACTCCCAGCAGTGGGAATATAATAGGCATATTATGCTTTCTCTTCTGAAGGTTGTTGTGATCAAAATTTTTAGCATTCCCGAGAACAAAGAAATTGTCATTTTTGAATTTTATGAATATGACATATTTTTTTTTATCTTTCATTTTATTTTATTGTTCTTGTTATTTATACTGATTTTAATTTAACTTAAGTAATAGTAATAATTTGAATTTGGATTGCATGTATGATGTTTTGATTATATTATTAATAATTTATACAGGGTGTAAACCACCTCATCACAAAGCCGTTAACCAAGCAGTACATCAAACTAAGTCACTATACGAAAAAAATATTACTGGGAAACAACTTTTTTTTTGAGATTATAAATCATGTCTTGTGGTAGAACTCAAGGTAACGCACTTAAAACATTGTGCTGATGGATGGATTGAATAGTACGGGGGTCGTGGAGGTGTTAGAAGTCTAAATGTTATAAAGAAAACTTGTATTTTTTTTTAAACTTGTCAAAAAGTTGTAACTTTGACCCCCCATATCTCCGTAACTAGAAGGTTCCCAGGTATGGTGTAGAACAAAAAAAATATCGCAATGATGGGGAAAACAAGTGCCTTTCGTCTTCGTGAAGAGGTGTTTTACACCCTTTATAAGTTATAGACATTCAGACACGATGTAAAAATAAAATTATTATTGAATAAATGAATTGAATTAAATTGAAGATAAGCAATTATAGAAATCGCTAACAAATCAGTATTTCTACAGTTGGTTTTAACAGGATAGGTTTTTTTGGAAGCCAGTTCCACACATGTTATGTATTTTTTAATCATAATTTATCGTTGATCTAATAAAACATACGTCCAGAGGGCTGATACAATTATGTATCAGCCCTCTGGACGTATGTTTTTTAAAACACTTTAATAAGGTCAATACGGACTTCCGCAACTTCACGCTATTCGCATGTTATGAAGCAGTCATTCACAGTGACGTGACAACTGCGTGGGGCCACCGCCGTCACGCCACCATTTGCTCCACTACCTGCGAGCCTGTGATGCACGCTGAACTGATAGAATTGTATTTTTTAGAATTATTGACAATATGCATCAGCCTGTTAATTCATGATAAGCGAAATTCTGAAATTATCGGAACTCAAATTAAATAGCCAACATATAAAAAGGTAAGGTAATTTAATTTTGGGCCATTCCGCAATGAACCAAATTGGCATTTTTATATCGAGCCCACTTTATGAGTGTCATTTAATTTCTCATCTGTTGATCTCTCTCGGCATAAAAGTAGATTATTTTCATGTTCGTACTTTTATTGTGTTTGCGATACAATAAAGAGTGGCCGTAAAGTGCGTAGACTGCCCGAACTACACGCGAGCGTCCGACTAATCGCAGCCGGGCCAATTAAGGCTAATGCGATTTTTATCAGCGATTCTGCGCAGATGATCACATCTCGCGGGACTGCCGGCACGAGTTATCGTCTACATGGCGAAATCTTACACGATAGTTATTGGAACAGAAGAGGCGCTACAGAATAGCAATGAGCGATGCTACTTATTGTTTCAGCGATGTCTAATAACCTCGCTTGCTGAGCAAGAAATCTATAGGACATTCGATTCAGTATTTTTTATTCTATAGCTGCAATACATACATACATACATAAACTCACAATTTTTTCTTATGAAGGTAGGCAGAACGCTACATGCTACGTTCCTTAAATTCTTCTTTTGCCTTTAATAGCTGCAATATTGTATAAAAATACACAGTCCAGAAATATTTTGCTTCCAAAAATAAGACAAATTGAAGGTGTAATTAAAAATCAAGAAGTTTATAAAAGCTGTTATTTGATTTAAACTGTGACAAATTGTCTTGAGACGGAACAATGGATTGTTACAATCTCGAAGAAAGTTTGTAATTGAAGTACATCGTTACAATAATTCGCTTCGACAATTTACATAAATATTGAATTGAAGATTCTATTTACACTGTGTAGAAATCTTTTCTATAGATCTGAAAGCTAAACGAAAACACTTTAAACTGTTTTAAAGACCGTGTTTCTAATCCAAGAAAGACATTGGAATTATGCAAGAATAAATGCTTATTTACGACGTACGTATTGGTGCTTACAAGTTAAAATTTTAATGTAATGAAAATGGTAATGTCTTTTCAGGAATTATTTGTTTCCTACATTATTGTTTGTGCTCAGTGGCCTTGAAGAAACTTGAATAGTAGAAACATGTTTATTTTTTCGTAGATTAGAGGAATCATAGTGGTTTGAAAAAATGTCGTAAAATTTAGAAAGAAAGGGAAAACTATAAGCTATACTATTTTGTGCACTTTTAGTACGTTTTCGGAACTCGTGACCTTTACGCCTTTTGGCCTTTACTGGTTACGAACGTGCCGGACAAGGTCGAAAGGCCACTTCAATGTCCTTCCTCTATTGTTTTGTTTTTCGACATTGGACACTATTTCTATAACGTCGTGAAAGTAACCGATGAAGGTACACGTACATATAAAATTATTTTTTGTTTTTTTGTCCCGTATGCATTCATAAACCATTCATTCGATTTGCGATTAAACTTTTGAAAGAAGGCAGCCTAGATACAAAAGTTTAATCCCCGAGATTTAGTTTCTTCTCTCTTTGCAATAGAGTCTCTTATAATTGTTCAACTTATTCCAGCAACTAGGAGGCACTAGATATAAAGAAGTCTATGTAAATACAATCTTCAGAACACATTCGGTTTTCGAACGCAATGAGCCCATGGCTAAATCTCTAAAACGATATATTTTTATGTCTACGTGCCCTGTTTGATAACAACCCTTCATATGAACGAAAGATCTACATTATTGCTAATAAATTACCCTACATTATTGCACCCTATAAAATCGGAATTGTTCAATGATGTTTATTGAGAGTTGAATAGTCTTCCTGTACTTTCGAATATTTGTGGGTACTCGTAGCGCGTAGCAATCTCGTAGCGGCGTAGGCGTAGCCCGTAGCCCAATGCCTACGCTTTGTCTTGTCTGACCATGCATTCGTAGTATTGAAAATATGTTTGATATAATGCCCTTTGCTGGTACATTTTGCATTAACTCCATGCATTAGGTAGACACTTATAAATTAATGGTATCATAAAGTCGATTTTAAAACTCATCAAAATGTAATTTGCTCGTATACAAAGACTTTCTTCCTAAGTATACTCATAAATCCCTTTATTTACATAAAAACACAAAAAATACGTCAGTAAAATTTTGCATAACGAGTGAATTTTAAAACGTCTTCGGTCGCAGACTCGTAGTCCGTTATAGTGGGTTTCAGTTTTGTTCGCAGCCACTTGCCACCCCGGAATGCCCATGAGTGCAATTATGTAAATAACCCCCTCTCACTGTCACCCCCCTCTACCCTCTGACATCTCTCTCGGGACGTCAGCTGTCGTGGTGGACGCTAGCCGTTCGGAAATGGAACTTAACAATTTTCCCATTAACAGTATTACGGAAAAGCTTGGAATATTTGAACGTACGAAGATTTAGTGAAAGTGATGTTTGTAACTTTTATAAAATACGAAGTTTTAATCAATATGGAGCTGGCTCGTTTTCGAATGCAACGATGAACCCTATTTATAATGAAAGAGTAGCTAAAGTTATGTTGTTATGTGTGACCGCTTAGATTTTCTGAACATCAAAACGACTTTTTCATCATTTACCTAGCCATTTCATAAAAAAAAACATTAATATCTAAGAGAGATATAGCAATCTCGATAATTTTACATCAAAATGTCGCCATTATTGTACCGGTACCAAGCAAGGTAGTGCCGCTACTTCGCTAGAAATCCAGATCTGGCAAAATAATATCAGTGACAATTTCACCGTCAATAGTCCATGTACCCTAACTCCGTAACTTAGGTATTGTATAACTCTCAGCTTGAAGTGGCAGGTTATCCCTGAGAGTTCAAGTTGTGCCCACAAAGCCTATAACTCAGTCAAAACGCTCACAATTCTGGCAGTGTTAATCTGTTTACGTATTTACGTCGACTAGTCCATTGGATTGCAACTTGGTACCTGCCATAAGTTTGACTGCACTGCTTCTAAACAATGTGATGCTGTGGTTGGAGAGGTTACTTGTATGTTTTTAGGGTTCCGTAGCCAAAGGGTAAGAACGGAACCCTTATAGATTCGTCATGTCTGTCTGTCTGTCTGTCCGTATGTCACAGCCACTTTTTTCCCAAACTATAAGAACTATGCTACTGAAATTTGGTAAGTAGATGAACCGCATTAATATTTTCACACAATTATAGAAAAAAAACAATAAATTTTGGGGGTCCCCATACTTAGAACTGAAACTCGTTTGTTTTTTTTTTTGTATGGGGTATTTATGGATAGGTCTTCAAAAATGATATTGACGTTTCTAAAATCATTTTTTACTAAACTAAATAGTTTGAGCGAGAGACCCTGTAACTTCTAAAATACGAGAATGATAAAAATAAAATAAAATATATGATGTACATTACCATGTAAACTCCCACCGAAAATTGGTTTGAATGAGATCTAGTGAGTAGTTTTTTTTTTTAATACGTCATAAATCGTAAACAGCAATTTACACTTCTCATTCAATCTGCTACGGAACCCTTCATGGGCGAGTCCGACTCGCACTTGGCCGCTTTTTTTTTTAATACAATATTGAATTTTACTGTGGTATCATTGAGCTGTTAGTTTTAAAAAGCTTTAGAAAATTTGAATTAGCTGTTTAGCGAGAAAATTTGATATAAAACTTATGAAGACGGGTATTTATATCGTGAATTTCGACCGGATTGCAACAACTAATTCAAATTTTCTCTTTTAAAAGGAGAAAGTTTAAAAAAGAAAATTTTAGCGCTACTTATTTATTCTATTTTGTGTTTGACAGTCGGAGTTCGTGGCTTAATATTAACAGCCGCTCGGTTCAATCTTCAGGTTAAGCCGCGCTTGCCTAGGTTATTCTGTGGATGGGTGACCCATTACGTAACGAGTTACCTCCGTGCCTCAGAAAGCACGTTAAACTAGTTAGTCCCGGCTATCGTTTATTGATCTTTGTCAGTCGTCACAGGCCAAAAAGTCTGACAAACAGTCTTACCAAGGGGTATCGTACTAACTGTGTTGTGGAGGTCTGATGGCAGGCAGTCGCTCCATGTAAAATACTGGTATTCAGCTGCGTCCGGTAACTGGAGGCCGACCCGAGCATAGTTGGGAAAAGGCTAGGCAGATGATAATGTGTCTGACAGTCGGACAAAGAACTTTACGTGTGATAAATGTTTGTATTTGCGTAGTATCTGCTATTCGGCTGGTCACACTAAATTACCAGCAAATTGTTTGTCAGACATATCCTTAGTATTGTTACATCGGACCTACTAGCACTTTCGAGAAAGCACGTGATTACAGAACTAGAAGTGCGATATCTAACCGAATAGTGAACTTTAGTGTATTTGTGATAAAGTTCTGATTGTTTTGTGATTAATAAAGTTATTGTGTTGTTTAATCGGTAGTAATTAATTTATCTCATACCCAGCTCGTAA
Organism: Xestia c-nigrum; assembly: GCA_916618015.1. Classification (NCBI taxonomy): domain Eukaryota; kingdom Metazoa; phylum Arthropoda; class Insecta; order Lepidoptera; family Noctuidae; genus Xestia; species Xestia c-nigrum. Next base: position 6,743,401 of record OU745259.1, on the reverse strand, counting down.
CAGTATTATTGCCGATCATTGCAGTGGGCATCAGTGCCTTCAATATGTAGTTGTCACCTTAACATTGATAATCTCTCTAGTGAGATTGTAAACTCTCAACATATTGTCAACTGAATATACTACTTATAATATAGTGAAACCGTAATATTGTGAAATCCATGCGACAAAAGTATCTTTGCCCCCATAATCGGACTTAAGGCACCCCCACGTTCCCCCAGGCTGGAACGGACAGGGGCTGCCTTCAGGCGGCTCCTGCCCAACCTTGGGGGGCCGAACGCCTCCTGCCGCAGGCTCTACGCGGGAGTCGTGCGGTCCATGGCCCTCTACGGGGCCCCAGTGTGGGCGCGTTCGTTGAAGCGGCGAGCCGCTCACCATTTGAACGCGCCCCAAAAAGTGGTGGCCGTAAAGATGGTCCGTGGGTACCGCACGATCTCTCGCGAGGCGGCGGGCCTGCTTGCCGGATTGCCGCCATGGGATCTGGAGGCGATAGTCCTCGCGCGCCTGCATGAGTGGCGCGCGGAGGTACTACGCCGGGGGGAAACTCCGCTGCCGCGGCAAATTGCCGCTCAGCGGACTGACCTCCGGCGCGATCTCATGGCGACATGGAGAGAGCGACTGTCGCAACCCCGTGCAGGGCACGCCACGATAGTGGCGGTAAGTCCCCTCTTTGAGGAGTGGCTAGAGAGGTGCCACGGCGTCCTCACCTTCCGCCTGACGCAGGTCCTCACCGGACACGGATGTTTCGGGAGGTACCTGCACCGAATCGGGCGGGAGGAATCGCCCGGGTGTCTCCACTGCGAGGATCGACCGGAGGACACGGTGGAGCACACGGTGGAAGTCTGCCCTGCGTGGGCGGAGCTCCGCCGTGTCCTCGTGGCGGCGATCGGCGGCGGCGACCTCTCGCGTCCGGCCCTGGTTCAATCCATGGTCCGGAGCGAGACGGAATGGGAAGCCGTCGCCTCCTTCTGCGAAGCAGTGATGCTAGCGAAGGAGGTGGCGGAACGAGAGAGGGAGAGATCCTCTCTTCCCGGCCGCCGCGGGAGACGCAACGGGCGTCGGGGGCCACGTGGTGGCTACCGGCCACCGTAGATGCGGGCCTGTGGACGGCTGGCTATGGGCAATAGCTGGCCGTCCGGCCGTCTAACGACGACGACAGGCCGTGTCGACGGCGCGTTCGTGTTCCACGCGCGCCTCAAAGAGTGTCAGCAAAAAGAGAGGGGCCCGCAAGGGCCGAAGCCTGCCGGGGTTGCGGGCCTGTTCGAAAGAGATACCGCGGCCCCGGAACGTAAAAGGCGAGGAAGGAACATGGATGGTTTTTAGTCAGTATGAGTCTGACACTCCCTCCCGCTCCGCCCAGAGTGGGGGGGGTCATTTGATGATTTCCCATCCTTAAAAAAAAAAAAAAAAAAAAAAAAAAGGCACCCCCACGTTAGCGAACCCTGCAGACAGAAATAGGGGCCCCGCGTAGCGGGGCTCCGTCAACTACGCTTTTTAGGGGAATATAAAGTGCATTGAGGTTACGTCATATTAATTATTAGGTATTTCTCAGGAATGGTACATTCGTTTTACATGAGAGTGATACCATGGGGCAAGTGAGACCCCTCTTTCCCTCCCCGACCTCCACACCGCGCGAGTTGACTTCCATTGCATACATTTCACAATATTACGGTTTCATTAGATTATAGGTATTAAGAATGTGAAATGTGCTTAAGTTATAGATGTACCTACTTGATATAAAGTTTATTGTAAAAGAGACTCGGTAATCTCACAGTTAAACTGCGTAAGCATTTTTGTGGGGCAATGTATTTAGTTTTAAGATTTTTTTTTAATGTAAATAAATTATTCAAAATCATCATTCAATCAATAATCTACCGAAAATTAATGCGTCATATCGTAAGCAGTATGTTCGTTTGTCAATCTTTCGAGAAGTTACAATCTCTCTAGTTATATTAAAATATAACGGGTTTTACAATGTGACGCTGACACAGTCATTACTTGGCTGTTCTACCTTATAAAGCCTCAAGTATTACGTCAAAATACAGATGTGATAATTTGTCATTAAAACGCTTGCGTAGATACGCAAGCGTTTTAATGACAAATGCGAACAGATGTTCGCACGTGCGGAACCAATCAGCTGACTCATGCTAATCGAAGACCGTCGAGATTTATCTTTACATACATCTCGGTTTTAATATTAAATGTGGAATTTCAATTACATCTCTTTCTATTTGCCACTGTATGTTGAGACAAATTTATTTTCAACGTTGTCCATCTTTGACAGTCGTTAGTCATCTTTAGTCAGTGGCTCAAAAAGTCTGACGTCTAGTCTTACCAAGGGGTATCGTATTATCCAGTATTGGCTGGGTTGTGGAGGTCAGATAGGCAGTCGCTCCATGTAAAATACTGGTATTAGCTGCATCCGGTTAGACTGGAAGCCGACCCCACCATAGTTGGGAAAAGGCTAAGCAGATGATGATTCAATTACCACCCATGTTTTTAGACTCAAACGATCAGAGTAATGCTGATTCATTTCGTTATTCAGCAGATACATTTCTGTACCAGCTTTAGAATAAAGGGTCTGTAAACCTCTTAACGAAAACGAAAGGCACTTGTTCTCCTCGTCATTCTGATCATTTTTTTTGTTCTACACTACACCTGGGAACCTTCTAGTTACGGATATATTGGTAGTCAAAGTTGCAAGTTTTGACAAGTTTTTTTAAAATACCACTTTTTATCGCATTATTTTTACTTTAAATATCTCTACGACCCCCGTACTACTCAATCCATCCATCCGCACAATGTTTTGAGTGCGATACATTGAGTTATACCACAAAACATGATTTTTAACCTCAAAAAAGAAAGTTGTTTCCCAGCAATATTTTTTGCGTAAAGTTACTTAATTTGATATACAGAATGCTTGCTTTGCTTAACGGCTTTGTGATGAGGTGGTTTACACACTGTATTCTGAAGAGTGGCCTTTTCTAAGGTGAAATTATCAAATCTTTTCTTACGCAGCGATCCGGATTTGTTATTCAACGCAGTGTCGGAATACATTGCGTAATGCGTATAATATTGTAATGAATAAAGCAGGAGGTGCCGCGTATTCATTTCGTGGATTATTCGTTTATATGTGAACAATGTGAACATTGAATAAGTTTCTTTTCATTTAGGTCTGGGATACCTATCCTGAAAGAAATCACTGCTTATTGGTATTTTTCGAAAAAGTCTGTTGAGAGATAATAATATATCAACTGAAAAAAAAAACAGATAGATTTCCTTGTTATTTTATTCCAAACTAACCGATGCCCGCGGCTTCGCCCGCGTAAAATTATATTATTATACTAAAACCTTCCTCTTGAATCACTTAATCTATAATAAAAAAACCCGCATCAAAATCCGTTGCGTAGTTTTAAAGATCTAAGCATACATAGAGACAGACAGACGCGGCGGAAGACTTTGTTTTATAATATGTTGTAATTTCTTGTTATATTGGATCGTAGTATAATATTATACTTTGGAACTTCAATATTAATTTACTAAACTATATTACAAGCCTCTATTCTAAATATCATAAAATAACATTTACTTCGTGTAGGTAGTATATCTACATTGTTTACACGAGTATGTATCATTCCTAGTTATAATTAACGATGATAGAATGGTATTTTTTGCTATCTATTTCCTTGTAAATAGATTACGTACATGGTTATATGACTTCTTAGTACATAGTCCGTATTCCTTTTGAGTAGGATTCTTCTAGAATTGTTCAACTTATTTAATTTTGCAACTTTTTTGTGAGTACTTACTACGCCTAATGAACCAATTTCGTACCAAATGAATAAGAAAATTAATCAAAAATCGAACAAAAGTGGTTTCTTATAAAAGCGAAGGTTAATGTATTAAAACGAAAACAAAAAATATGTAGCCATCACTTTGGAATATTGTCCGCATATTTTATGCGCTAGGACCACCACCATTTCGTAAAATGACTAAACTGAATCCTCGGCACACGAGGAAGTAAAAGGAACAGAGTAAACGCTTCTTAAGAACGTGCAAAATTGTTACCTATTTTGGTAGGGTCGTCACAATAGGTGAACACAAATTAATCAAATATTTACTTACCTATTGTCTTCTTGGGATAGTTAAATTATGACATAATTTTATTTATTCTAGTATTATTCATACACACTATAAGCAACCATTATTAATAAATACCACATTTTTACATTAACATATTCAAACTTGACACAAAACAAACAACGTGTGTTGTCTTGACAACCCTGGGATTGTCAACTGGCTGTGACAGCGTAAACCGGTTATTTCCACTCTCGCCGCGTACGCGACAAGCGGCCAGTGGGCACGCACACCTGCTCCGTGTGTTTGTAATTGTACAACCTATTCGCGTGGTTGTATGAAGCATTAAAAAATAAACATTCGAGAATCAGAGACTCATATAGAAATCACACAAATTCATACAGTCATTTTCTCCGTAGTCATTCTGTTCCGATATTTACTCATATGTGTTCTCGGACAGTAAAGCTGCGGTTCCACTAAGGCGAGAGAGAGAGGAGACGAGCTGTGCCGCGATTCACCAATCACAAGGCTTGATGTGGATTTCAAGCCATGCCACGAGACACGTGATTGGTAAATCGTGGCAGACCTCGTCTCCGCTCTGCTCCACTCCGCCTCAGTGGAATCGCAGCCTAAGGATGGCAGTTAAACTGTCAACCATTTAAGCGTGGACAAATAAACAGTGGTCCAATCGGATGGTCACACCGAAAGCCTTTTAACTTGCTCCTATTTACCACTTGACTTGTTTAACTTAGAATTTAGAGTTTGAAGACTAACGCCAGTTTTTAGCTGTGGTACCTAAATAAAGGACTAGCGGACTATTTCCCGTTCCTGAGGAATTACGGAGATAAAATATAGCCTATGTTACTCAGGGTGAATTTAGCTTTTCAATGGTGAGAGAACTTTTGAAATCGGCACAGTAGTTTTTGAGTTTATTCATTACAAACATACGCACACACATAAATTAAGAATTTTCCTCTTCATAATATTAGTGGTTTGTCAGTAATATAACTTTTTAAAGTACTGCGTGCATGTTACAATAATTTTACATTCGAGGAAATAAGATAGGATCTACACCTGATTACAATCAGATAATTGCAAGTGTATTCATGTTTTGTTAGGTATGTCATATAAACTCAGTCATGTATTTAATAACATGAAAGGACCAAATGTACTCACAGTCGGCTTTAATGAAAAACAAAAACAACCCTTTTCCACAACTCGACGGAAAGTTACAAAGTTATTCGAACTTTTCCGGTAAAAAGCCGTGCGGCATGCACTTGTAAATTTGTTTTCGCACAAGTTTTTAATAGAAAATAAGTGAAGTCAGCGGTACACTTCGTGTAGAAAAATACTATAAAGAACTGTGATTTTGTTGGCCCAGTATCAGTCTTTAACTGGATATATGTGTCACCGTAAAATTGTCAAATACGTTAGATTGTAAAATAACAAGAGAGATTGTAAACTCTCGAAATATTGTCAAACGAACATACTGCTTACAATAAAACGCATCATTTTTCGTGAAATGCATGCGATGGTAGTCAACTCACGCGGCGTGGAGGGGTCCCCCTTGCCCAATGGTACCGTGGTACCACTCTCATGAAAAGAAAATGTATACCATTCCTAAGAAATACCGATTAATAACCTAACCTTTAAAAGTCTACATTACCCTAAAAAGCGTAGTCGACGGAGCACCGCGCACGGGGCCCCTATTTCCGAGTGCAGGGTTTAAAGGAACCTAACTAACCTAACGTGGGGGTGCCCGAAGTTCTGATTCTGGGGGCAGAGATACTTCCGTATGTTCAATTGACAATATTTCAAGAGTTTACAACCGCGCTAGAGAGATTACAATATAACGTGATTGACAATTTTACGGTGACATGTGCACTATGCATGATCTCAGTCCCCGCCAACACCAATCAGTGTGTCTAACATTTATCCCTAGATGAAATTAGGCTTTATCCTTTCCTGGACTGCGACACAAGTTAATAGTACCTGAAATATTTTACCGGATTCAATGAAGAAGCTTTTAGGGAATGTGACACAGCTCCGAATAAGCTAGCGTGGCGTGCCCGGATGTCACATGAAATAAAAGGCCCGTTTTGACATTTTGTTAACGTAATAGTAATAAAGTTCAAATTCCGAAAGCGGTGTCTATTTACTACGGATTTGAAGGCTCACAAAACGGACTTCTTAGATTCGTCAACATTAAACAACAAAAAAAAAACAATCTAACTGACACAATCACTTGACAATAACTTGTTGGTCTAGTGGTCGCAACCACGACTGGCATGAGGTTCCGGTTCCGGTTCCGGTGGGGTTCTGGTTTCGATTCCTGGGTTGGGCAAATAATAATTGGGTTTTTCCATCAGGAATTTCTGAGCAGCACCCATGGTGAATAGGCTCGCCCATAGTACATGGGACTTAAACATATCTGGCGAAATGTGGGTGTACTATTATTGATACACCTCTGCCTAACACTTCAGGGGTTATAGGCGTGATGTTATGTGGTTATGTTATATAATACTAGCTTCTGCCAGCGCCATCGCCCGCTTGAAGTTTCAAAATTGTCCCATGGGATCATACTACCGGGATAAAAAGTATCCTATGTGTTAATCCAGGATGTAAACCATCTGTGTGCAAAATTTCATCCAAATCCGTACAGTAGTTTTTGCGTGAAAGAGTAACAAACATCCATCCATACATATATACATATTCACAAACTTTCGCAATTTATAATATTAGTAGGATAACACTGAACGCCAAAAATCACATGACATCGATATACGTCTTATTTTGTTCTGCTCAATCACTATTTGGAGAGTCGAAGAGCGACCCCACGGGACTAGAGATTCGTTCTCACAGGATTTAATGGCCGACGTCGACTGGCTAGAAATAAAAATCGCATTTGCGATAATTGGTTTCGGGCCGGCGCGCGGCGAGCCGAACTGAGCGCGGTTTTACATGCTCGACTAGCTAAATGAGCGATCGGATCTGATTTCCTAGTCACTATATGATCTTTTTTTTTCCATGTTTTTAGTTTCGACGCGAAAAATAGTTTCAGGTTAATTTTGTTATTTGAAGACCTTTTCCATTCATCCCTCTTTTGACCTTTACTGTCATTTCTGAGGTCTTGCAAGAGACCAAGATAACTTCATCCTTTTTATAATTTACCCATTATACTTTTTCTGTTTCACAATATAAACATTGCATTCTAAAACACTAGATCTTCTAAACACCTGATATGAAGTTGAATTTGACATAGACTTTAGTTAATGGAGACAAATGAACCATCTATTGACTTTTATCGAATGAAAGTGACAAACGCGAATTCGACAGAAATCGAGATGTGCTCAATTAACTGCAAATACAGCTCGTTTTCCAATCCTGCAGACTAACGTAGTGGGAATAATTAGAACCTACAGCTTACATACATGCTGTTGAGAGTCTTGAGCTAGTTCCAACGAATACCGAGCTGCATTCGATTACGACGTGCCATACGACTCGACTTTAGCTCCAGTTGCCAGAATTAACTATGCACATCGATATTGACGATATAAAGTTATATATCACGACGTTGAACACATAAAAGCGAAGATATTCTAATTTGTTGCGACTCATTAATTGCTTCACCACTAATTTTCAGATGAATAGAAACACACAAAGCACATTAACATTATTAATCATATCATCAATGACTGTCACAGACAGACACTCCATTACTCGAAAACGTCGGTGTACAAAATTAGGAATATTTTACGATTCACCGAACATTAATGTGTACACAAATAACTTCACTATATCAGATTCCAATTGTATTACGGGGTGCGTCATCGTCGATCATCCCGTATTTCTGTTCCCTTTATTGGAAATACGTAGTTAAAAGCGTTGAAGTCTATTTGTGAACAAAACTACTCTAGCGTAGTTATTAGACTGTGAAATTCTATATTTAGCCTGAACTTTTAGAAATATCCACCGATGTGACGTCATTGCTTAGCGTAGAAGGATTTTCACTAGTTTTTTCAACTACTAACTAGTTTTAACAACACGTACTTATAGTATTGAAAAGGGCAGAATAGTTTATTACCTCTATCTCTTGAAACAAACGCCCAGTATTTTCAATGTTGTGCGGGAATTAAAAAATGTTTTGACTTTGACTTATGTTTCAACAAATGCTAATGTTTTAACCGCAAAATAGATGTGTAGTAATTCGCTGCAACAGGATATTTATGATAGCTATTGCAATGCACAATATTGACTGTTTATTCCACGATATTATTTAACAGCGCTGCATAGTTTAGAAGGTATTTCGACAGTGATACGTTTGTTTATTAAAGTACACTTACCATTACATTTATACCATACAACGTCAAAGAGGCGTGGTGATTGTCTTCACATTTGTTTGAGCATCTGAAAACGAAAAGTATACTGTTGAGATTACTTCGAAATTACCTTAACTTGTTTTTTTGGCCTGCTTTGATAAAGAATCTTTATATTATTGTCTAAGATCAAATATTTAAGAGGAATAGACGGGCCATGATGTAGAAGATCGTAATCGACTTCTTGTTACAACTTTGTAACACCCTCTTGTCATGTAACATTGAAATCAAACCCAAACTTTTGTATGAAATGATATATTTCCACTGTCAGCTCTATAGTTAGTTATTTCTTTATAAGCCTATATTGTCCCACTGCAGGGCAAAGGCCTCCCTTCCCTTCTTTCTCATTCTGCGATCTAGTGCGATTGTAGGTCAATCCTTTGCGAAAGAGTCTAGCTCATCCCGCCATCTCCTTCTGGGCCTGCCGCGTTGTCGTTTCCTGCTATTTGGTATACACTAAGTGGTAAGTTTTTCCCATTGCTCCTCCGACATGCGTCAGATGTGACCAGCCCAGTTCCATATCTAAAAAGCTCTTCGTCTAAGATCTGTTTTACAATGATAAAAATATTCAAGATATCGATTCGTCTAGCCGTACGCTATTTTAAAACCGTAGGGTTCAACGAAGGAGGGGCCCGCAAGGGCCGAAGCCTGCCGGGGCTGCGGGCCTGTTCGAAAGAGATACCGCGGCCCCGGAACATAAAGGGCGAGGAAGGAACATGGATGGGTTTTAGTCAGTAAGAGTCTGACACTCCCTCCCGCTCCGCCCAGAGTGGGAGAAGTCATTTGATGATTTCCCATCCTAAAAAAAAAAAAAAAAAAAAAAAAAGGGTTCAACGAAGTTGACTGTGTGTTACTCTTCTATTCAGAGCTTCCGTAAAAATAAACCATAGACCATCTGCTGTTAGTAAATTATTTCCCAGTTGCTATGGTAACGATATGGCATTGGTATGAAAACAAAAGTGTTTCAGCTATAGAATGACTGTAGACATAATACTAGCGCTGTCCCACAAGTGTTTAATTACACCGTGAAAGGTCTTCCAATATCGGGACCTCAAAACAATAAATAATCATCGAAAGATATCCCGTAAGTAAAATACACATAAGTTTGGCGTTTAAGGCGATTAGACGAGCTAAATTAGTAACTCTATTTGTGGTGGTTCAAACTTCGATTGAAATGCTGTTAGAATAAAGTTCTAATCAGCTTGCACTACAAAGTGGTTGTTACGTCAGTCACTGCGGGCCAAATAGCGCGAAATGAGTGGCTTCGATCGATTTACAAAAAAACTATTCATTGGATTAAAAAACTTAAACACTATCATGCTAATATATTGCTTGTAGAATTATTTGCCAAACATCAGAATGATCGCAAGCCTATTAATATGATTTTTTTTTGTTTGAAAGATATTTTTAGAGATAAGTTCGTGATTTTTTTATCGAGTCAATAATATAAAATACCTATATTTTTCTGGCCTTGTTTATAGCAGCGAATCATATATTTTTAGTAATTATAAAACTCGCGTTTAGCTCATGTAATCGCCTTAATTAGCCTAACAACTATAGGACTTCAAGACTTGTATTTTGATAACGTAATTATTCCCACATTTATGTCTTTAATTTAAATCGGCCAGTCATACCAAGGTTCAGATAGACAAAGGTTCTTTTTTAAATACTGGTATCCAGATGCATTTGGTTACACTGGAAAGGGAAACCGATCCCATAGAACCATAGATGATATGATGGTGTGTCCTGTAAGTTAAACTCGAATCAAAATATGTATGCGATCTAGGTAAGTATCGAGGTTGCAGTTTAAAAAAACATCATCTTTCTAGTTTTTTCCCAACTATTTTGAAGTCGGTCGAATCTAAAACAATAATTGAATCTATGCCCATTACCAGGTATATCTTTGTTTTTAGTTAGACAGTGGTTTAGTAACCTAACCGAAAATAAATGGGACTGTTTCCGAAGTTAATTGATAGTCTTTGTCGCCATCAATATTAAATGAACGAGTTTATTTTGGGTCCACCAAAAAATTGTGCTTTTGTTATTTGGAAATTAGGTCAACACTGTTTTGATATCTTTGTAATGAGTTACCTATAATTTTGTAACTAAAAAGAGTCCACCATAGAAATTACATTGTTGGCGTTATTAATAGTCCGTCATGACAGTTATTATCTAGTTGATATAATTCAGTAATACACACAAACTCACACCTTTTGGCCATGAGGGTAGGCCGAAACAATGGAACGCCTTTTGCTACGATCTTCAGTACACCCTTGTTCTTCATCATCATCATCATCTCAGCCGAAAGACGTCCACTGCTGGACATGGCCTCCCCCAAGTGTCGCCACATTGACCGGTCCCTTGCTACTCGCATCCACCGGATTCCCGCAACCTTCACCAGGTCATCGGTCCACCTAGTCGGAGGTCTTCCAACGCATCGTCTTCCGGTTCGCGGTCGCCACTCCAGAACTTTTCGGCCCCATCGGCCATCCGTTCTGCGAGCAATGTGCCCTGCCCACTGCCATTTAAGTTTAGCAATTCTTCGGGCTACGTCGGTGACCTTGGTTCTCTTGGTCTTCATTTTTGATTCGATCACGCAAGGAAACTTCGAGCATAGCCCTCTCCATTGCCTTTAAGCCTTTTGATAAGTCCCATTGTGAGCGACCACGTTTCGGTCCCGTATGTAATCACTGGCAACACACACTGGTCATAGACTTTCGTCTTGAGACACTGCGGTAAGTTGGACGAGAAGATACCGTTGTGCTTGTGCTGCGACAATTATTGTTATCATTAATTTTACTCTGTCTTTAATCCAATACTTATTGTGAACATCTGTTATTCACTATGTTTCACCGTTAACTCTTCATAGTGCCGACTAGATACTGGTAACCTCATTTCCCCATGTGCAGTCCAACGCATCAAGTTACTACGAACTGTCACATTTTCTCATTCGATTTTGAACTTAACCATCAACATTTTATGGTTCAAAATCATCGTTACCAAACCTTAATGAAGAACTTTTTTTACAGGAGCAGGTTGAGCTGCCAGGACCACCACCAGCCTACGAGTCAGTTGTCGAAGAACCCCCGAACATTAAGGACTGTCAGTCTCTAGAGGTGAGTTAAATATCTATAATTAACTATCCTGCAGTTACGTCATCAACACTATTATAAACTGTTTCCGCGTGTAAATGAAAAACGAATATGCATTCGATCAATCCATGTCAAATGGTAGAAAGCGAGCCAAAATCGGCACCTAATGGCAGTCCATCAAACTTGAAATAGATGAAGACACTGAAATAGAGCTGAAAATGGCAACTATGTAGGTTTCCGATCGGAGTTCTATTTTTAGCATTTTTTTTTCTATTTACAATTCGTTTCGAATCGGGGTTTCACATTACTGAAGGGGTGTTGGAACTGACGTTTGACTTTAAGTGGACATTGGAGGTCAAACGTCGTTCTAAAACGGATTTGTGCTGGTCACGGAAAAGCTAACCCTGCTTATATTATATGGCATTTTCATTAGTTCTTTATTTATGGCAGACCGTGACCCAATTTTTGAACACGAAATCTTACACCGGCACCGGTTCACTTGCAAACTATAACTTTTGGTTCTTGCCTTCAAAGTATTATTGTTTGCGCTTTTTATAAGCGATCTACCGAAGGGATTGAGTTACTGTGACCTATATTCACTCGGTCGAGTTCAGAAGTCGATGTCTTGGCAGTTGGCATCATTAATTAGACTTCATTGAAACTGTGTACTGTTTTAGATGATGATATAATAATGAAGTAGCGTTGTGTTCGTTGTACAGACGGCAGTACATCAGTCTACCCGAAACTGTCAAATTTTCTCAATCAACTAAGAACCTAACGTTTGAGCGATAAAGTTGAAAATCTATTGATGTGCTGGCGCCTTTACATTGTTGTCAAGTTATAAATGGTCATCGTAATACATAATATTGCATATGATAATTTGTGTTTATCATAATGATTGTATTTCCTCGCTTTAGAGAGCAAGGACATCGTAGTACTTGTCTTGCGACTAGTTTACAACTCAATGCGTTTTATTATTTGCATATACAGAGGGTGTATTTAACAGTATCTTATGTTTATAGTATTTTTTGTAAGTTCTTGGTTCTATTGTGTGGATTGGTTGCAGCTGTTCCGAAGATTTGGTTTTGTCGCAGTAGAAAGTTCCTGCGTTGAACTTTCTTTATTGTTTATCCTTCTGGCATTGTCTCATCTTATTTGTAGGCGGCGAAGCATGCCTTTCTTCCATATATCTAAATCAGCAGTAATGTCAGCAGTATTCAGCCTCGGTTACTGTCACAAACTCACAACTATAGCATCTCAGCCTCTAACGTTCTCACAGTTGAGACACAGCTCAAATACCTCCCCATCTGGAGCAAGCAATAATCATCAACCTTTTTCTTAGTCGCCCTCCTCCATTTTTACAGCCTCATACATTTATACGCAAAAATTTCGTTTGAGGTGACCCTCATCTCTCTCCATGTCTTACTATTTTTCAGCAAAACAAAATGTTCAGAGACAGAAAACATGGCACTTTAAAATTTGTATTTATTTAATACGCCATTTTTCCAGGAGGTGGTGATAGAGCCGTGTGCCCGATGCCAGAGTGACCCTCGCAGCAATGGCGGCCTGCCTTCATACGAGGCAGCAGTCCTGCTGCGAGATACCAAGTTATAATGCCTTGAGCGAGAACCAGGAGCACCCACATATATGGCCTTTAAGAAGCACCAAGTTTAGCCTTGAGGATGTTGTATACAAGTCTTTTGTTAGTTAGCTTGTAATCCCACCGAAAATATTGTTTAATTTAGATGAAGTCTCTGACTAAACGCCATCGGAGACACCTAACTTTACAGAGTATTTTTAAAGATGTAGTGATCTTTTCGAACAGACCAATATGTCTCTTTGAAACTCTCACGGTTATAAGTATTTCAGTTGGAAGTTTTTCGGTTGTATTGTGCATTCCCATAAATAGCATCTTGAAACGACGCGGGTGTCCGTATTTTGCGGTAGGAAGCTCCGCTCGTCACCGCTTTGATGGACTCCGGGCCTTATGGGAAGGGGCCTGCATGCTCCCGATGACGTTCATAGGAGACTCATCAAATATCTTGATATTTCTGTTACCGAATCATGTAACATCGCACTGCACGCCTGTGTAATTTGTTTGTACTTATTGATTAAAGATTAAAACGTTTAATCCAGAAGCGTCAGTTGGTATCCAACCGTGTCATAGCCTAGCAATTAACCTAATTAATTTTGAATTGAAAATTAGTTTTCGATAGTTATCGTAATATTTGATTATGTTCTGTTTGATCGAGCTCTATTTGTTATTGCCTAGTGAAACTTGAAATGTCCTGAACAATCCATTATTTTAATGTAAATTTATAGAGTTTTGAAGGACCTTGAGTTATTTTTAGGAATGGGTATGAAATCGACTTCACGACCACATGTTATCTAACTTCAGTAAATAATAATGTTGAGCATCTTTTTACTTTTAATTTTTCAGAAATGGTATTTCGCCGCGCAATTTTACACTAAATACTAACACAAAATGGCGTTACAATCTAGCTCCTTAGAATTGTAGAGCTATGAAAGAGATCTGATGCTCTTAGTTCAAAAAATGTTCTCACAGCTTCGGCTCTCTTCATCGTCCTACGTGGACAACTAAAGCGAAGCGACAAAATTATCGGAAACATTGTGAATTGAAAATATCTATCCAAACTTACCTATTACTTTTATCTTTATGTACTGCTTTTCGGGAAAATGAAACTATAATTTATTCTAATAATTAAATGGATCATTTTCTTAAATAAACTCAAAAATGAAATACGAAAAATATTTTCTTATACAAATTGAACGATGAGTCAATAGATTGTACATGGAAAAGAACATTATTTTGTTCTCTGTGACCTAATGTTATCATTGTAGCGTCGCATCGCTTCTGAGTTGCCATGCAGGACGAAAAAGCTATTTTTCAGCGTCAGTCTTATCCTTCTTTGTCATTCAGTGAATGCTATTCAACGAAAGTGTAGGATTGAGTCTATTGCAAGCTTTCACTAATCTTCTTTATTTGACAAATGACTTAAGATACAATGGTGTCAATTCTGTTGCCCACAAACTAAACTTAATTTAGGGTACAAGTATTGCTATCTATTACTCTCTAATAAAACGAGAAAGAGACGGACGTAATTTAGAGCTGTACAATTTAATTGGAACTAATATTTCCATACAAATGAAGGGTGCACGTAAAAACATGTCGACTAAAAACACGGTGAAGCGCAAGGCATAAACTATTTTGACATCTCTAACATAGTTTATAACTATAGCCGTCCTTTTCTCGCACTGTCTTCTAATAAAAGATAGCAATAGCCTCAATTAAGTTTAGTTTGTGCACAATAGAATCGACATCATGACCATGTTTTGTCAATTTGTTTCAAAGTTGTAAATGGAAGCCGCAATAACACTCAATTTAAAAAAACAAAAACAAAGTTTAATAACGAGTATAATATTAATAGTGCTGTTGATATTTCGATTCGCTAACATTATGAATAGCTATTATTCCGTCAATTGTGTTGTTTTTTCTCTCAGACCGTGCCATTGTTATTCTTAATTGAATTACTAAGAAAAATAAACATAAAACCAATATATTTGTAATCATATCATGTTTATATTAACACATACTGTAGTTAGAAGCCGATCTGCATGAATGCTCTTTTATTTACAGTCACGATCGAAACAATTTTCTTTTGATGTTTTATGTATTTTTAAACAATTTTACGATAACTAAGGAAAGTGCTGTGTGTTTCTTTCTGAGCTTGAATGACATTGACAGAAGAGCGCAAATTGTATTTGACGCCATCTTGTCACAATGATATACAACTAATACACAAGTTGAATACAAACTGATTTTATTTTGATGTTTTATGGATACTTTTCGGGATTTTACGATAGATAAGTAAGTTTACAGTGCAGTATGGTTCTGTTGGCGATTAACTGACATGACATCAATAAAAACGTTATTAGTAAACATTTGAAACGAAACAAAACTGAAATGGCTACGCAGACAGGCGCCGCCATTTTGTATTGAAAACACAACATGGCGGATTGGCGGCGTTAGTTCCAAATATAAAGTAACACGCCAAAAGAATCATAATCATGAAGCACGATATTGTTTTGCATTTTTAAAATTAAATTGGCCGAATAGACTAATGTCTACTGTAAGAACACGGTCTAAATACAAGCCTTATTGTATCAGTATGTATCATGTTCAGACGGGGTCTTATGAATAGGATAAGCATAATACATAATATGTATACAGAATAGAACATAGTAAAATAATTGTATAGTCGTTACACGCTTGTCTTTTACTTTTAAATTAAATCATTTGGCCGCTTTGCATCTATATACACCGTGTTTTTATAGCGTGCGCGAATATTTTTCCTTTTTTTTTGGATTTGCTTAATCGGTTTACCAAGTCAAAATTAACTTAAAAACTTATGTTTATTCCTGAAACACGGTGTATAATTAGTAACTTCTTACCTAGTATTATACGGTTACTGTTATGTTTTTTGGTTATTTGTATAGAACTAGATAGAAATCTATTACAAGTTACTTGTATGAGTTTTAGATTGTATGTGCGTACGAACAAGTATTTCGCTTTTTATTGTATTATTCACTGAGTTAGGATTAACCCTATAGATAGACCAAAAGACGCATGTTGTACATGGTGCAAATATCTATAGGGTGATGTTATTTTATTTAGACCATACTAGATTAATAAAGTAATTGTGTTGATTGATTTTTTTTCAATGTCTTTTTTATAATTTTAATGGCAATATAATAATGCTTTAACACTTATATGTATTATTACTTAAATTAAGAATATTTTATACAGCACGTAAATGTAAAGAGTAAAATATAAACTTAAAAAGTACCTTTAAGAACACGAATTTTGTAGTTGAAGTAACGCAACCAATAAGTAGAGGTAACTATGTCATAAGAAGATACTGGATTTACTTACGCTTATCACTTATTAATTATCAATGTTTTTTTTTTAAATTAAACATGCAAAGATAATATGGTTTATTAATGCTTAATTGAAGTAGGTCTTACTTTATTTGACAAGCAATTTGTTTTATAGTCTTTTTAACTCTATCAATTTTTTCTTACTTTTTTTTTCAGGATATAACGCTATGTTACCTATATTAAATGTATAAATGAAAAATAAATAAGTTGTTTTTCTTCACAATTTTTTTTTTTCAAATTTATTTTTATTGCTAATTTAATTAGGTTCTAATACTCATTGAAAAGAAGCTTTGAAGTTAATAAGTACTTACTGGTAATACTAGTTTAAAGGAATATTTTTCAACTATCAAATATATAATCTCAATTCCTAACATGTAAATAAAAAAAAAACAACTTATTAGCATAAAACTATTAACGATATTATTAATATTACTTTACTAACCTTTTACTTAGGTACCTATTATTTGCAATCAGTGCAAATTATACCTAAGTAAAAGGGTAGTAAAGTCTTTTCTGCAAAAATCAGGAACGAATTTGGAAATCGTTTTGAAGTGGCGAGGTGTCAAGGAACGAACAGCCTTCGTGATAATACGAGTACATAGGCAAATATGTACTCACCGTTGGTTGATAAGCCCATTATTAATGAGGTACCAATGCATTTAATTATAATATAGATAATAATATAATATGCATAGCGAGTACTTAACACAGTTGCAGCATTATTCCACGGTATTTGGTTGCTCACGCATGGTTCGGCAATTAAGCTGATAATGCTTGAGAATATAACTGAGTAGATAATAACTTTGTATATTATGTACTTATGGTATACCGTATGTACATAATTATATCATAGAATACTTGTAGAGTACCTCTCAATAAACTGGCATGTTTTTACCTTTTATCATTCTCCTCGGAATATAAAGGGATTTAGAAGGAGATTGATGATGAAAAATTAAATACAGACAGCTGAAAGCAGCTGCCTGCTGTGTTTAATTTTTGTGTGTGACCCTTAAACATGTTTCCGCGATTACGATAATGGTCTCATATACCTACAAAGTGGATCAGTTCGATAGTCTATATCACATCCTTAAATAAAACAACATTTTCCCCATATTACACGTTGTATAATGAAAATGCACTACGATTCGTACTTTAATGCGATTGTTTAGACAAGCACACTTCCATGCTAGCACAGTATTGAGTAAACCACGTTTAATTTACTAATGCGCTCCCCTTATGGACTCCGATGGTTAGCATTTGTTTACCACTCTTGCCACTAGGTGCATTTACTTTTTTTTTCAATTATTTACTTTTTTTTTAACACGATTCTAAAGCAAACGTAGTAAAAATTTAAGTGTGTTTAGTTCCTCGTCGGGAACACACCCTGTATAGATTGTTGGACGCAAATATTTCTCAAGGAAAAGGTAACTTTTCGACATTTTTGCACGAAGCTGAAAGCGTTAAATGTGTGTGGAGTTAAAATGTTAACGGTTCAAGTTGAAAATATACAGTTTGTGCAAATATATTTTGCGGTTACCCGCCAAGTTTACATCAATTACCATGTGAAAATAAGGTAACCATGCAAAGCCTTGCATAACAGTTACTAAGCAGCTGACGGTAACAAACTAATCCAAATATTTTGTTGCTAAGGTGCTTAGATAAGTCGCGACTTAACTATGGCTAAGCCTGTCTAGTTAAGTGGTTTGCCAACCTATGTACAAAACGATCCACCAATTATTTATCACCCTGTATATTTCAATCAATAGTACCGAAAACTATTTTAATCATCCCACATGTGGAATGTCATAACTTTTCACATGGGCACAGTTAAAAAACTTTAAATAAATGTTTTTTTTAAACGTGTAGCAATTTGTAAATTGAATATGTATTTCAATACCGCTATTTCACTTTTCAATGCTTTTATGTAAATACTGAATAGAGTATTGACTTGGGATGGGAAATATTCGATGTTTTCGATTGTTAGAAAGTGGATGTAAAACTACAAGTTTAATATTCATATAAGTGGTGGTTCATAGGTGTCCCCAATAGTACACCCACATTTTAGTCGTTTTACAATTGCTCTTGTAGATATGTATGTGACGAAAATGTGTTTTAAACAGCTGTTTAAAACACATTTTTGTATGGGAACATGTCACAGTGACAGCTGTTTTTAAATAATCAGATCGTTATCTTTTCGATCGAAAATTGTGATACCTATTTATTCTGACCTAGAGAAATTATTAAACTTTCTGAGCTGCTTATATTTTTTTAATTTTGTGGCCATATCTAAGCCAATCACACATCTAAATTCTCAGTTTTGATGTGTGATTAGATTATGGTTTAGGTCTCAAATACACATATACAAGAAAAAATGGTCTTCATGGAGACGTATATCAAATAAATTACATGAACTAGAGTATATTGTTTACATTTTTAAACTAAATCAAAATCGAAAAAATCAAAGCATTTATTTCAAGTAGGCCTCACAGGCACTTTTGAGTTGTCGAAACAAAGATGAAAATCAAATGTAGCTACAGTCCCAGTCACAAGACATAAAAAATGTGAAAGTACTTTTGTTGCCCATTCCCTAGTAGCGTAGATCTCTATGGAGAAGAACAAGCACGAAACTCCATGGACACTCTTTTAAATCCAAATTTTGTTACAAAATCTTGGTTACATCATTCATGTTGAGATGGTATATTATGTGAGAATAATGTAGCAAGATGTGCACGATAAAAGTGTCCATAGAAAAACAACATAATTCAAATAACCTAAACTAACAAACTTAAACAAAAAACTTAAAAAAACTCCTCAACAGCTAACTGGTAATGTCCCCCAAAAGACTGGCGGCGTTGTCACGGCCTTTGACCAAGGTAAAAGCAAGCTCTTGGGTCATGGGAAGTGTCAACTAAGCGTTTTGAAAATTCCTTGAAAAGGCTGTTAGCACTCGGACCCAGTCCTAGAGTTTCAACGACAAACTACTCGAAAATATAGTTACATACATAATAGGGCTTTTAAACTGAAAAAATCTAATTAGTCCGTCACTTAGATTATCAAAAAATATTTGACCCATAATTTTTCTTTTGTCACATAAACCAAAATTGACGAAGATACGACGCTTTTAAAATTCCCAATACGTCACTGTTTGGTATCATTCTTAGTGAGTTCTGACGTCACGAGCCCCCACTCCCGACTTTTGATGCGTTTTATCTTTGTCAATATTCGTTGATTTACAAAAACAAAAAATACGTGTCCATTATTTTCCAATACTCTAACTGATGGACTAAATAGATTTGCAATTTATTGATGGTGGAAACTATCCTATTATAGGGTTATTCATCAGGCATATATCCGTCGTATAGACTACTTACACATTTCAATAAGACATATGGTATAGTCGAGAGCGATTAGAACGTTATCGAATAATTGAAATAATGTATTTTTAATCTTTGCAATGATTGCATGAATGCCTTCTGAGGAAGTGATTTTCCTCGATAACGTAAAAATCGTATTGAGCGAGCGGACTCGCGCACAAAGCGTTTCGTAGCACCTAAACAGTATAATACAATAATTACAAATTGATATTAAACCTCATTCATATGTCCATTTATGACAAAACGAAACTTCAGAACACAATCAATCTGCTCCGACCCTTGTAAACACGACTGCCAAGGAAGTGTAATGTTTTTTATCGTTTAACAACAACAAAAAAAAACAAGTTTTTTTTTTTCAACAAATTGCAGCAAAAACATTCACAAATGATGAGCCTACTTTAATTTGTAATTCTGTATCACTCCAAGGACGTTGTTAAACTAGAATTAAAGACTAGAAATAAAACTAGTCGGAAAGTGTGCTACGCACGTTTCAATCCCGTAGAATGGACCACTTTGGGAATGGACCACGCATACAAATCAGCTGTTGTCGGCTACGTATTATTAATGGGTGAAAACTGCTCGAACAAATTGTTTCTTGCAGTCTAGAATCGGTTACAGTTAAAATTAATTAGTAAATTATTCTTGCTGTGAAGATAAAGAACTGCAAATTTGTAATAAGTATGCATGAAGAATACTTTTTGATCTATTAGTGAAAGGAAAAATCATCATCATCTGTCTAGTCTTTTCGCAACTTATATGTTGAGGTCGGCTACGAGTCTAACCGGATGCAGCTGGATACCAGTATTTTATATGGAACAACTGCCTATTTGACCTCCATAACCAAGTTATTGCTGGGTAATATAAGATTGGTTCTCAGACTTTTAGGGCACTGAGTACTTAGAACTATGTACAATGTGGTTTCCGAAGCACGGAGAAAAATCGTTATGTTACTCGATGTGTTTTTACTGTAACAAATACTATACATTAAATTAAAAATGGACAGCACAGACTAATAAAAAAAAATAAAAAAACAACCTCGACACATGGGGTCATAATTTCAAGGTATTTTTTTGGCTTACGCGTGGTGCGATGTAGTAGAAATCGTCACGTAACGAAATTCCGTATGCTGTGTAGTATAATAATATAATATTCCTCATTTCTATTACCTTTAAATATACATTATTCTACTTTACCTTTTCATTTGGTACATTTTATGCACAACTCCCTCAATATGGATTGAGGGAGTTGTGAATAAAATGTAATTCCACCATTTTGTGGCGGCCCTCTTGGATTTGAAATTGAATATAGCGTCTAGTATTTTACTAGTCAAGATCTTTCATTTGATATCCATATTGAGGGAATTGTTGAACAAATAGATAATCCGCTAATTTGTGGCGGCGGCCATCTTGGACTGATTTTTCAAACATAGAGAACACACTCGACTTATTCTCCTTTCAAACAAAAAAAAATTAAATGAAAATCGGTTCATCCACTCGGGAGCTACGATGCCACAGACACACACACACACGCACACAATCACACACAGACACGTCAAACTTATAACACCCCGTCGTTTTTGCGTCGGGGTTTAAAAATACTACCACTACCTACTATATCACCCGGCCACCGGCTACTATAGCACCCGATCCCTTTGCAATTTTATAACGAGAGTCAGTTGACACAGAGCATACTAACATACTATTAAGTAACAAAATCTTGTAAAATCTTCTTAGATTTTAACAATCTAACCAGTATATCCGACCATGAACATGTAAGTGTTATGAAGGTAGGTCGGTGCCCGTGAGTGGCAGACCTCGATCCCTCTCGATCCACTCCAAGTCAAGCACGCGCTCACAATGGGAGGCATCCGACACTCGGAGTATGAGACAATTTATATAGCGCTTTTAAAAGTGCATTTATATCTGTGATATCTAAAGAATAACTGGGTTTATTGCGATCAACGTTATTTATTCATCTGCAGCTGTTTCTTATCCGTCATTCCTTCAGTGCCGTTTATGAAGGTTTCCAACATATTTGGAAGTGTTCACAGATTAATCTTGGTATCAAGACAGTTGCGCGAAAGACATTTGCGCGAAAGACACTTGCGCGAACCCTTTTGAGCGAAAAGACAAATGCGCGAATGGACTTTTGCGCGATTGGACATTTGCGCGAACAGACATTTGCGCGCCAGGACACATGCGCTAATGGACTTTTGCGCGATTGGACTTTTGCGCGAACGGACTTTTGCGCGAAAGGACAATTGCGCGAGTGGAAACTTGCGCGAGTGGACATTTGCGCGACTTAATGGCCACAGAGGTTTACTCTGTGGAGTAAACGTAACATAACGCCTCATACTTGAAGGGGTTTTTTTTTAATTCTTTCATCATAGGTGTCATTTTCATGGTTTTTGGGGATTATGAAAATGGGGTCGAATGGAAAATCAAAGATGGCGCCCATGTTTTTTTTTGTTTTGTCTGTCATGTTTGTCTTTTTCATGGTTTTTGGGGTTGCTGATTACGAAAATGGGGTCAAAAAGAAAATTCAAGATGACGCACATGTTTTTTATGGTTTTTCGGTCATGGGTGTCAACACGAGGTGAGGTCGGGAATAGGATTGGTGGGTTAAGCAACACTTGGTGAGGTCGGGAAAAGGATGGGGGGGTTAAGCAACACTTGGTGAGGTCGGGAATAAGATGGGTGGGTTAAGCAACACTTTGTGAGGTCAGGAAAAGGATGGGTGGGGCCAAGCAATATTTGGTGAGGTCGGGAAAAGAATGGGTGAGTTAAGCAACACTAGGTAAGGTCGGGAAAAGGACGGGTGGGTTAAGCAACACTTGGTGAGGTCGGGAAAAGAATGGGTGGGTTAAGCAACACATGGTGAGGTCGGGAAAATGATGTGTGAGGTTAAGCAACATTTGGTGTGGTCGAAAAAAGGATGGGATGGGTGGGTTAAGCAACACTTGGTGAGGTCAGGAAAAGGATGGGTGGGGTTAAGTAACATTTGTTGAGGTCCGGAAAAGGATGGGTGGGGCTAAGCAACACTAGTTGAAGTTGGGAAAAGGATGGGTTGGTTAAGTAACACTTGGAGAGGTCGGGAAAAGGATGGGTTAGGTTAAGCAACATTTGGTGAGGTCGAAACAAGGATGGGTGGGTTTAAGCAACATTTGGTGAGGTCGAAACAAGGATGGGTGGGTTTAAGCAACACACATAGTGAGGTCGAGAAAAGGATGGGTGGGTTAAGCAACACTTGGTGAGGTCGAGTAAAGGATGGGTGGGTTTAAGCAACACGAGGTGAGGTCGGGAATAGGATGGGTGGGTTAAGCAACACTTGGTGAGGTCGGGAAAAGGATGGGGGGGTTAAGCAACACTTGGAGAGGTCAGGAAAAGGATGGGTGGGGTTAAGTACATTTGTTGAGCTCGGGAAAAGGATGGGTGGGGCTAAGCAACACTAGTTGATGTTGGGAAAAGGATGGGTTGGTTAAGCAACATTTGGTAGGGTCGAAACAAGGATGGGTGGGTTTAAGCAACACACATAGTGAGGTCGAGAAAAGGATGGGTGGGTTAAGCAACACTTGGTGAGGTCGAGTAAAGGATGGGTGGGTTTAAGCAACACGAGGTAAGGTCGGGAATAGGATGGGTGGGTTAAGCAACACTTGGTGAGGTCGGGAAAAGGATGGGGGGGTTAAGCAACACTTGGAGAGGTCAGGAAAAGGATGGGTGGGGTTAAGTACATTTGTTGAGGTCGGGAAAAGGATGGGTGGGGCTAAGCAACACTAGTTGATGTTGGGAAAAGGATGGGGGGGTTAAGCAACACTTGGTGAGGTCGGGAATAAGATGGGTGGGTTAAGCAACACTTTGTGAGGTCAGGAAAAGGATGGGTGGGTTAAGCAACACTTGGTGAGGTCGGGAAAAGAATGGGTGGGTTAAGCAACACATGGTGAGGTCGGAAAATGATGGGTGAGGTTAAGCAACATTTGGTGTGGTCGAAAAAAGGATGGGATGGGTGGGGTTTAGCAACATTTGGTGTGTTCGAAAAAACGATGGGTGGGTTAAGCAACATTTGGTGAGGTTGGGAAAAGGATGGATGGGTTAAGCAACACTTGGTGAGGTCAAGAAAAGGATGAGTAGGTTAAGCAACACTTGGTGAGGTCGGGAAAATGATGGGTGAGGTTAAGCAACATTTGGTGTGGTCGAAAAAAGAATGGGAGGGTTAAGCAACACTTGGGGAGGTCGGGAAAAGGATGGGTTGGTTAAGCAACATTTGGTGAGGTCGGGAAAAGGATGAGTGGGGTTAAGCAACACACATAGTGAGGTCAAGAAAAGGATGGGTGGGTTAAGCAACACTTGGAGAGGTCAGGAAAAGGAGGGGTGGGGTTACATACCATTTGTTGAGGTCGGGAAAAGGATGGGTTGGTTAAGCAACATTTGGTGAGGTCGGGAAAAGGATGAGTGGGGTTAAGCAACACACATAGTGAGGTCAAGAAAAGGATGGGTTGGTTAAGCAACATTTGGTGAGGTCGGCAAAAGGATGTGTGGGGTTAAGCAACACACATAGTGAGGTCAAGAAAAGGATGGGCAAAAAATTTAGTGTAACATTTTTTCGTTACGCGTCACATTTTTCCGTTACGCGTTACATTTTTCCGTTACTTTTTCAATAATAATTTTTGTAGTAATAAGCTAAAATGAAATAATTGTAGAATTTGTATTTATGTCTATGATAATAAAAGCCTTTTATTAAACTTTATCTGATTTAACTTTATTTAACCTATTTCTGTAAAGTTGCATATAGTAAATTATTTTCTGAAAAATAACGTCATAAAGAAGTTTCACTTCTTTTTTATACTTTGATCATGGGTGTCATTTTCATAGTTTTTGAGGTCGTTGATTACGAAAATGGGGTCAAAAAGAAAATCCAAAATGGGGCCCATGTTTTCTTTTGTTTTTTTTTTTTGTCATGGGTATCGTTTTCATGGTTTTTGGGGTCGCTGATTACGAAAAGGATGGGTGGGTTTAAGCAACACGAGGTGAGGTCGGGAAAAGGATGGGTGGGTTAAGCAACACTTGGTGAGGTCGGGAAAAGAATGGGTGGGTTAAGCAACACATGGTGAGGTCGGGAAAATGATGGGTGAGGTTAAGCAACATTTGGTGTGGTCGAAAAAAGGATGGGATGGGTGGGATTAAGCAACATTTGGTGTGGTCGAAAAAACGATGGGTGGGTTAAGCAACACTTGGTGAGGTCGGGAATAAGATGGGTGGGTTAAGCAACACTTTGTGAGGTCGGGAAAAGGATGGGTGGGTTAAGCAACACTTGGTGAGGTCGGGAAAAGGATAGGGGGTTTAAGCAACACTTGGTGAGGTCGGGAATAAGATGGGTGGGTTAAGCAACACTTTGTGAGGTCGGGAAAAGGATGGGTGGGTTAAGTAACACTTGGTGAGGTCGGGAAAAGGATGGGGGGGTTAAGCAACACTTGGTGAGGTCGGGAATAAGATGGGTGGGTTAAGCAACACTTGGTGAGGTCAGGAAAAGGATGGGATGGGTGGGGTTAAGCAACATTTGGTGTGGTCGAAAAAACGATGGGTGGGTTAAGCAACACTTGGTGAGGTCGGGAATAAGATGGGTGGGTTAAGCAACACTTTGTGAGGTCGGGAAAAGGATGGGTGGGTTAAGCTGAGGTCGGGAAAAGGATAGGGGGTTTAAGCAACACTTGGTGAGGTCGGGAATAAGATGGGTGGGTTAAGCAACACTTTGTGAGGTCGGGAAAAGAATGGGTGAGTTAAGCAACACTTGGTGAGGTCGGGAAAAGAATGGGTGGGTTAAGCAACACATGGTGAGGTCGGGAAAATGATGGGTGAGGTTAAGCAACATTTGGTGTGGTCGAAAAAAGGATGGGAAGGGTGGGGTTAAGCAACATTTGGTGTGTTCGAAAAAACGATGGGTGGGTTAAGCAACATTTGGTGAGGTCGGGAAAAGGATGGGTGGGTTAAGCAACACTTGGTGAGGTCAAGAAAAGGATGAGTAGGTTAAGCAACACTTGGTGAGGTCGGGAAAATGATGGGTGAGGTTAAGCAACATTTGGTGTGGTCGAAAAAAGAGTGGGTGGGTTAAGCAACACTTGGGGAGGTCGGGAAAAAGATGGGTTGGTTAAGCAACATTTGGTGAGGTCGGGAAAAGGATGAGTGGGGTTGAGCAACACACATAGTGAGGTCAAGAAAAGGATGGGTTGGTTAAGCAACATTTGGTGAGGTCGGCAAAAGGATGTGTGGGGTTAAGCAACACACATAGTGAGGTCAAGAAAAGGATGGGCAAAAAATTTAGTGTAACATTTTTTCGTTACGCGTCACATTTTTCCGTTACGCGCCATCTTTTTCAATAATAATCTTTGTAGTAATAAGCTAAAATGAAATAATTGTAGAATTTGTATTTATGTCTATGATAATAAAAGCCTTTTATTAAACTTTATCTAATTTAACTTTATTTAACCTATTTCTGTAAAGTTGCATATAGTAAATTATTTTTTGAAAAATAACGTCATAAAGAAGTTTCACTTCTTTTTTATACTTTGATCATGGGTGTCATTTTCATAGTTTTTGAGGTCGTTGATTACGAAAATGGGGTCAAAAAGATAATCCAAAATGGTGCCCATGTTTTTTTTTGGTTTTTTTTCATGGGTGTCCTTTTCATGGTTTTTGGTGTTGCTAATTATGAAAATGGGGTCAAAAAGAAAATTCAATATAGCGCCCATGTTTTTTTATGGTTTTTCTGTCATGGGTGTCGTTTTCATGGTGTTAGGGGTCGCTGATTACGAAAATAGGGTCAAAAAGAATTCCAAGATGGCGCCCATGTTATTTTTTGTTTTTCTTCATGGGTGTCCTTTTCATGGTTTTTTGGGTAGCTGATTACGAAAATGGGGTCAAAAAGAAAATTCAAGATGGCGCCCATGTTTTTTTGTGGTTTTATTTCATGGGTGTCGTTTTCATGGTTTTTGGGGTCACTGATTATGAAAATGGGGTCAAAAAGATAATCCTAAATGGTGCCCATGTTATTTTTTGTTTTTCTTCATGGGTGTCCTTTTCATGGTTTTTTGGGTAGCTGATTACGAAAATGGGGTCAAAAAGAAAATTCAAGATGGCGCCCATGTTTTTTTGTGGTTTTATTTCATGGGTGTCGTTTTCATGGTTTTTGGGGTTGCTAATTACGAAAATGGGGTCAAAAAGAAAATTCAAGATCGCGCCCATGTTTTTTTATGGTTTTTCTTACATGGGTGTCGTTTTCATGGCTTTTGGGGTCGCTGATTACGAAAATAAGGTCAAAATGATGGCACCAAAAAACATTTTGAATTTTTCCTTCGTCGGTGCCGTTTTCGTGACTATTCGGAGTCGCTGATAACGAAACAGAATGTTCTGTTTCACTGAAAGTTTTCAGAAATGTTCTCCCTTTTAAATAAGTCAGTCCCCCTACAATGAGTGACTAAAGACTTAACTGAATTTTAACTACAATATCAATTGAACGAAATAAACATTCAAAATCACGGATCCGTTCCCCGTCTCGCAACGTAAGACGCTAAATTATCTTAGCACCATGGCATAATTTTGAGTTAATCAAGATTTCCTTTTTCAATAGTATTTTCTTTTTTGAGTTCTGTTAATCAAGGAGGTTTAAGTGCTTCTTCTAGCAATAATAAAGCTTATTTACAACGGTGAGCTTTACCCAGAATTGGTTATCTTACAGCAAACCTTATTTTGGTTGCGAGATTTGCTGTAGACATTCCATTAATTAAATATACTTTAATACCCCCATTAATTAAATATACTTTAACAACCCCATTTTCGTAATCAGCGACCCCACAAACCATAAAAACGACACCCATGACCGAAAAACCATAAAAAAACGAAAAACCATAAAAAACGTGGGCGCCATCTTGAATTTTCTTTTTGACCCCATTTTCGTAATTAGCAACCCCAAAAACCATGAAAACGACACCCATGAAGAGAAACCATTAAAAAACATGGGCGCCATCTTGAATTTTCTGTTTGACCCCAGTTTTGTAATCAGCCACCCCAAAACCCATGAAAAGGACACCCATGAAGAAAAACAAAAAAAAACATGGGCACCATTTTGGATTATCTTTTTGACCCCATTTTCGTAATCAGCGACCCCGAAAACCATGAAAAGGACACCCATGACAGAAAAACCATAAAAAGACATGGACGCCATCTTGAAGTTTCTTTTTGACCCCATTTTCGTAATTAGCAACCCCAAAAACCATGAAAACGACACCCATGAAATAAAACTACAATAAAAACGTGGGCACCATTTTGGATTATCTTTTTTAACCCCATTTTCGTAATCAGCGACCCCAAAAACCATGAAAAGGACACCCATGACAGAAAAACCATAAAAAGACATGGGCGCCATCTTGAATTTTCTTTTTGACCCCATTTTCGTAATTAGCAACCCCGAAAACCATGAAAACGACACCCATGAAATAAAACCACAAAAAAAACATGGGCGCCATCTTGAATTTTCTTTTTGACCCCATTTTCGTAATCAGCTACCCCAAAAACCATGAAAAGGACACCCATGAAGAAAAACAAAAAATAACATGGGCACCATTTTGGATTATCTTTTTGGCCCATTTTCATAATCAGTGACCCCAAAAACCAAGAAAACGACACCCATGACAAAAAAAAAAAACAAAGGAAAACATGGGCGCCATCTTGGAATTCTTTTTGACCCTATTTTCGTAATCAGCGACCCCAAAAACCATGAAAACGACACCCATGACAGAAAAACCATAAAAAAACATGGGCGCTATCTTGAATTTTCTTTTTGACACCATTTTCATAATTAGCAACACCAAAAACCATGAAAAGGACACCCATGAAGAAAAACCAAAAAAAAACATGGGCACCATTTTGGATTATCTTTTTGACCCCATTTTCGTAATCAACGACCTCAAAAACTATGAAAATGACACCCATGATCAAAGTATAAAAAAGAAGTGAAACTTCTTTATGACGTTATTTTTCAGAAAATAATTTACTATATGCAACTTTACAGAAATAGATTAAATAAAGTTAAATTAGATAAAGTTTAATAAAAGGCTTTTATTATCATAGACATAAATACAAATTCTACAATTATTTCATTTTAGCTTATTACTACAAATTATATTACTAATAATTATTGAAAAAGATGGCGCGTAATGGAAAAATGTGACGCGTAACGAAAAAATGTTACACTAAATTTTTTGCCCATCCTTTTCTTGACCTCACTATGTGTGTTGCTTAACCCCACACATCCTTTTGCCGACCTCACCAAATGTTGCTTAACCAACCCATCCTTTTCTTGACCTCACTATGTGTGTTGCTTAACCCCACTCATCCTTTTCCCGACCTCACCAAATGTTGCTTAACCAACCCATCCTTTTCCCGACCTCCCCAAGTGTTGCTTAACCCACCCACTCTTTTTTCGACCACACCAAATGTTGCTTAACCTCACCCATCATTTTCCCGACCTCACCAAGTGTTGCTTAACCTACTCATCCTTTTCTTGACCTCACCAAGTGTTGCTTGACCCACCCATCCTTTTCCCGACCTCACCAAATGTTGCTTAACCCACCCATCGTTTTTTCGAACACACCAAATGTTGCTTAACCCCACCCATCCCATCCTCTTTTCGACCACACCAAATGTTGCTTAACCTCACCCATCATTTTCCCGACCTCACCATGTGTTGCTTAACCCACCCATTCTTTTCCCGACCTCACCAAGTGTTGCTTAACTCACCCATTCTTTTCCCGACCTCACAAAGTGTTGCTTAACCCACCCATCTTATTCCCGACCTCACCAAGTGTTGCTTAAACCCCCTATCCTTTTCCCGACCTCACCAAGTGTTGCTTAACCCACCCATCCTTTTCCCGACCTCACAAAGTGTTGCTTAACCCACCCATCTTATTCCCGACCTCACCAAGTGTTGCTTAACCCACCCATCATATTCCCGACCTCACCAAGTGTTGCTTAACCCCCTCATCCTTTTCCCGACCTCACCAAGTGTTGCTTAACCCACCCATCCTTTTCCCGACCTCACAAAGTGTTGCTTAACCCACCCATCTTATTCCCGACCTCACCAAGTGTTGCTTAAACCCCCTATCCTTTTCCCGACCTCACCAAGTGTTGCTTAACCCACCCATCCTTTTCCCGACCTCACAAAGTGTTGCTTAACCCACCCATCTTATTCCCGACCTCACCAAGTGTTGCTTAACCCACCCATCGTTTTTTCGACCACACCAAATGTTGCTTAACCCCACCCATCCAATCCTTTTTTCGACCACACCAAATGTTGCTTAACTTCACCCATCATTTTCCCGACCTCACCAGGTGTTGCTTAACCCACCCATTCTTTTCCCGACCTCACCAAGTGTTGCTTAACCCACCCATCCTTTTCCCGACCTCACCAAGTGTTGCTTAACCCACCCATCCTATTCCCGACCTCACCTCGTGTTGCTTTAACCCACCCATCCTTTACCCGACCTCACCAAGTGTTGCTTAACCCACCCATCCTTTTCCAGTCCTCACCTCGTGTTGCTTAAACCCACCCATCCTTTACTCGACCTCACCAAGTGTTGCTTAACCCACCCATCCTTTTCTTGACCTCACTATGTGTGTTGCCTAAACCCACCCATCCTTGTTTCGACCTCACCAAAAGTTGCTTAACCTAACCCATCCTTTTCCCGACCTCTCCAAGTGTTACTTAACCAACCCATCCTTTTCCCAACTTCAACTAGTGTTGCTTAGCCCCACCCATCCTTTTCCCGACCTCAACAAATGTTACTTAACCCCACCCATCCTTTTCCTGACCTCTCCAAGACATAAATGCAAATTCTACAATTATTTCATTTTAGCTTATTACTACAAAGATTATTATTGAAAAAGATGGCGCGTAACGGAAAAATGTGACGCGTAACGAAAAAAGTTACACTAAATTTTTTTCCAACCCCGATAAAGAAGTTTCACTTTAAAAACCCCTTCAAGTATTGTGATGTTATGTTTACTCCACAGAGTAAACCTCTGTGGCCATTAAGTCGCGCAAATGTCCTCTCGCGCAAGTTCCACTCGCGCAATTGTCCTTTCGCGCAAAAGTCCGTTCGCGCAAAAGTCCAATCGCGCAAAAGTCCATTCGCGCATGTGTCCTGGCGCGCAAATGTCTGTTCGCGCAAATGTCCAATCGCGCAAAAGTCCGTTCGCGCATTTGTCTTTTCGCGCAAACGGGTTCGCGCAAGTGTCTTTCGCGCAAATGTCTTTCGCGCAAAAGTCCCAGATCCATTAATCTTAAGCCTTAAGCCTCTACAGATCTTCCCGTGCTTGTCTCCTGAGCGCTCTATTGTTTTTATTATAATGATAAGACCCGACCTCTTGACAATTTTCTTTGCACCTCTGCTAATGCTGGAAATATGAGACTATGCTTTTCAATTTATTAACTAGGCTTTAAAATGAAATACTTCTTTTTAAGCCTCCTTGTACTTAGTTGGTAAGCAAGTCTGCGCTTGCTCGGTAAATATCAACCAAACTAACTTATGTAATGTTCAAAATAATAGGTACTCCATCACTATGGTATGGTATCGTACTTACCTATCCGTAAAAAAACTGACATTTCTAACACAACTTCACATGAAAAACCGAAAGAAATGGAAATAGACGGCGCGTTCCCAATTGGCAGTACATGGGTACTAATCCGAATGGAGCCTGCATCGGAGTATGCAACGCTGTTAGGAGCTACACAATACCGGACACCGGCTATAGGGCTGATCCGGTACGGTACGGTATCATGGCGGCGGCGGGACAACCGGCTCGATACACACAACATGGTTTACGAAGGCATTGGACATTTAGTTATATGTTTATACAAATATTTTAAAGAGGGAAGATTTGTAGTTTTGTTTGTTACCAATAAACTTAAAAACAACTGAATGATTTAAAAAATCTACCAGCAATTGATAGCTACATTATCAGCAAGTAACGTATGCTATATTTAGTTTAGTTTAGTTTATTTATTAATAATTATTTGGAATTACAGGTCAGTTTTACAAAAAGTAAAAAACACAAATCATGATCACATTAACAAATCCGACACATAAGTAAACTTATTAAAAATTACTAAAAACCCATTAAAAATTCCTTGTACTCATAGGGCAATGGAAAATACGCGGCGTCCGCTAGTAGCTGATATAACATACGAGGAAAAGCGGTAAAAGAATGTCATTACTTAAGTAAGTAATCTATTTTACGCATGTTTGATTGTCGTTAGTTTTTCTTTATCACAATCGATATGATCTTTTCCTCATTGGCCAGTGACCAATTAGACTCATATTAACTTCATCATCATCATATCAGCCTATATCATACATTTTTTATTCTTTTTTTGAGAAGAAGTCCGTAATTAGACTAGTCATACCGTACGGATCGAATGCTGGGCAGTCAAGAAGACGGATAAAAAATACTGTACTTAGCGGGCATGAGAATGTTGAGAAGAAGTGACAAAATGGACAAGGTAAGAAATGAGTGTATTAGAAGAAGTTTGAAGTTGGAAAGTCATCCTAAGTTGAAGAACACTAGAAAGGGATCATTATTCTTGGTGTGGCCATGAGATGAAGAAGGAGGAAAGGAGGAAACGTACACTAACGTACACGGTGACTAAAAGCACACTTATCAGAACGGAAGGTAGTGAAAGAGCCGAAAGAATAAAGCCGAATTTTAGAATGACTTGTATGAACTTCGCACACTTATCCGCACCGCATCATACGAATTGATAACGTTATACTTACGTATGATAGAACGTTTCGTTCGGCGCGGACAAGTGCGAGTTCCCCTTAAAAGAGATAATGAATATAAATGCTGGTGGAGAGGGAGAGGAAGATAAAGAAGTAAGCGTAATCTAACGGAAGAAGAGAACGCGTTGCGCCGAGTAATAACAAGGCCCGAAAGACATTGGTTTAGCCCGAGGACGATTTCTTAGAAATACAAAAATATACTCTCGCCTTTTCCTCATGACAGTAGCCAAAACACGGATCCCTTATCCTTAAAAGAAACGGAACGTTACCTCCAAAAACTTACTATTAATACAAATAAAAGGAAGAGTCTGTTTGTAATTTTAAAAATAACAGCTTTAGCAATTATAACAAAAAAAACAATTATTAGAATTATTGTCTGTCTGTTCCGACTAATCTCCGAAACGGCTCAACGGGTTTATGATTATTTTTGAGTATATTTGATAGGCCTGAAAATAGGTCGTAGGCTATTTTTTAAAAGACTTCCAAGGAGGTCATCAAATCGTCTGATTTATTTATATATTTTTAATATTGAGAATAAGCCTATTACCATGAAATGTATTGTTAACAATCCTATCCTATATCCTATAATATTATAAATGTGAATGTAAGTTTGTTTGTTACGCTTTCACGCGAAAACTACTCCACCGATCATCATGTTCACATATTCTTGGAGGTATTAGAAGTAACATAGGATACTTTTTATTAAAAAAAAACTAACCCTCACTCGCAGACGAAGTTGCGCGGGTCAACTAGTGTAAAATAAATGCATATCATTAATTTATTTGTATTAGGATACTACAACTGAAAATGAAAAACTTTTTTCAAAAAATATCCACGCGAACGATGTCGCAGGCACCAGCTGGTTTACTGTAGTGTGGTCTTGTATTATATAATGTATTAAGGCGATTACATGAGCTAAACGCGAGTTTTATCATTACTAAAAGTATATGATTCACTGCTATAAACAAGACCAGAAAAATATATGATATTCTTCAGGATATATGCTAGCATGATACTGTTTTGAAAACATAATACAATTAATTTGATTCGATAAAAAGAAATCACGAACTTATCTCTAAAAATATCTTTCAAACAATAAAAAACATACTAATATGCATGCAATCATTCTGGTTTTTTGGCAAATAATTCTACAAGCAATATATTAGCATGATACTATTTCAGTTTTTTAAACCAATCAACAGTTTTTTTGTAAATCGATCGAAACCACTCATTTCGCTATCAATCGCTATTTGGCCCGCAGTGGCTGACGTAACAACCACTTTGTAGTGCAAGCTGATTAGAACTTTATTCTAACAGCATTTCAAACGAAGTTTGAACCACCACAAATAGAGTTGCTAATTTAGCTCGTCTAAGCGCCTTATCTATGAGTGTGGTGGCACTGGTGTGTACCATATGTTCACATGAATTATAATGACACATCTATTAAAACATCATGAGTTATCCAGTGATCATTATTTTTTCAGTTGCGGTTACTGAACTTTATAACTGAAATATTGAACTGGAATACTATTACGTCGTAATTTAATACATATTTAAGTAATATTATTTAATAAAATACATCCGTCCACATATTGTGTTACATGCTATTATCAGTCTAGCTCGTATATTTGGTCGTTTGGTTAATAATCTAAGTGATATCAAAATGCAGTAACTAAATGGTAATGATGCCACCAACTGGCATTTGGTGTTATTATCTGGTATAATGTATCTGTATCATATTATATTATTGCCTTTGATTATCTAATGGTGAACATAGTGCCAAATGATGGTAGTGAATTGCGATGATTGCGGTCCACTGTCCATTTTAAAATTTTAAGCAGATGTCTGTAAGTTTGTTCATAATCAAATCTCTTCCTACACCCAATTAAAGGGAATCATCATGATCATTATTTCAGCCAAAAAACGTCATTTGTTGGACGCCGTGGCGACACTTGGGGTACCAAGTGTCCCCACATTGACCGGTCTCGTGCGACTCACATCCAGCGGATCCCAGCAACTTTCACCTTAAAGGGAATATAATCAACAACTTTTTGTTTGTCAGTCTGTTTGTTCCGACTAACCTGCAAAACAGCTGGACCGATTTTGACGGAATTTTAATGGCAGTTAGCTAATCGATAAGAAGTAACTTAGGTTACTCTTATTTCAGAAAAAGGATTAGAGATAAATTAAAACCCATGAAATTTTGAACAAAATCCTCCAAATAAGTGATATTTTATAACAATTACACGCGGACGAATGTCGCGGGCTACAGATTTAAGGAGACTACGAGCTAAATTAGCAACTCTTATTTGTGGTGGTTCAAACTTCGTCTGAAATGCTGTTAGAATAAAGTTCTAATCAGTTTTCACTACAAAGTGGTTGTTATGCAGTCACTGCGAGCCAAATAGAACGAAATGAGTGGTTTCGATCGATTTACAAAAAATTTATTGATTGGGCTAAAAAAAAAAAAAATATGCTAATATGTTACTTTTAAAAGTATTTGCCAAAAATCACAATTTTCGCATGTATATTAGTAT
Source organism: Xestia c-nigrum (assembly GCA_916618015.1). Lineage (NCBI taxonomy): Eukaryota > Metazoa > Arthropoda > Insecta > Lepidoptera > Noctuidae > Xestia > Xestia c-nigrum. The sequence goes on along the minus strand of OU745259.1, from coordinate 6,708,160 downwards.
GGTTTTTACTCGTTAAAAGATTTTTTTAGAGATAAGTTCGTGCTTTTTTCATCGAGTAAAATTAATTGTATAATGTTTTCAAAACACTATATTAGCAAATATCCTGAAGAATATCATATATTTTTCTGGTTTTGTTTATTGCAGTGAATCATATACTTTCAGGCATTGCATGGCATTTGACGACTCGAATGGCATAGCGGTAGTGAGGCTGCCTTATGTTCTTAGGGTCCTGGGTTCGAATCCCGATAGGAGCAAATGGTTGTGTGATGAGCATGGACATTTGTTTCCGAATCATGGATGTTTATAGTATAATAAGTATGTGTATCTGGTGTCCACGACACAAGCCTTAGCTTAGTGTCCAGCGATATTAATTGATTGCATTATAAAACTCGCGTTTAGCTCATGTAGTCGCCTTAAAATTAGAATGTTCAAGAAATATTTTCATCGCAGAAATAACTTCGTGTGTCCTATGTAACCGCATTTGCTTGACTCTTTACTGCGTGTACATACCTCATGTAAATACTTGTTGTACATGCTAAATGGTAGCTAGCATTGTTGACATTACAAGATTACGGTTATTGTTTTTCCATGTGCACAACTGTGTTTATCTTTTGTTACTCGTACTAACGAATTTACTTTAAGCACGTTTCAATAGCCTTTATTCAATGGCGAGGTTAGCAAGTTGCAAGTCTTATAAGGGTGTAAAACACCTCTTAACGAAGCCGCAAAACACTTGTTCCTTCGTCATTGCGATCTTTTTTTGTTTTTTGTTCTACACCCATAACTGGGAGCCTTCAAGTTACGATGATGTTGGGGGTCAAAGTTCCAGCTTTTTGATGAGTTTTTTTTTATACAAGTCTTTAATGTAAGATTTTTACTTTAAACAGATCCACGACCCCCGTACTATTTAATCCATGCAATCTATACTAATATTATAAAGCAGAAAAGTTTGTTTGTTTGTTCGTTTGGTTGAACGCGCTAATCTCAGGAACTGCTGGTTCGTATTGAAAAATATTTTTTGTGTTGGATAGTCCATTTATCGAGGAAGGCTTTAGGCTTAGATATAACATCACGCTACGATTATTAGGAGCGGAGCAGGAATTAAAAATGTTGCAAGAACGGGGATTTTTTTACTTTCGTTTTTCTCTCTTATGTGACGCAGACGAAGTTGCGCGGGTCAGCTAGTTAAATATAATATTGGGTTCTATCATAAAACATGCTTATTCACCTCAAAAAATATTTTTTGCGTAAAGTTACTTAGTTTGATGTACAGAATACTTGCTTGACGGCTCCGTGATGAGTCCGTTTACACCCTATACGAAGCGCGGTTTTATGACTGTATTTTGTTATTTGTATAGTGTTTTAATCGACCCTCATTTGTTTTTTTATAACTTAATCAAGAAACATGTTCGCATCTAGTGCGCACGCGTCCTGAAAGTTCCAAAAGTGAAACTATCGGCCGTCCGTCGTAATAAGTGGGGCACTCGGTAACAGCGCTCCAAGAGTTAGGAGCGTCAACTAACTAATATGTTTATGTACTGAACACCGCCTGGACATAGCAACTGTATCTATAGCGCACCATTTTGTAACTAGCAACGAATTTACTCATTTTTTAAGAAAAAATGCTAAGGGTGAATTTCACCGAACTTACTGATCGCGATATTCTATAGCATCATTATCAACCCAGCTAATATAAATATAAATATAAATAAACATAAATATCGTTGGACATTAACACACAGCGCCACCTAGTACCACACTAAGCAAAGCTTGTGTCGTAACACGATGCCTCCTTTCGTACCCTCTGGAAAGACTTTGTGTTTTTTTTTACGTAATTTTAATTCTTTTTAAACCATGTAATTTCAAATACTTACAATTTATTTTATGAATAAATGACTACTGGCTTTCAGACGTTCAGGCCACTGGACTAACTGCACCGACTGTCAAAGATCTACAGATGATGGCCGGGACCAACGGCTTTCCGAGGAAGGAGGAATATCGGTATGTTATGTATATTTATGTAATGGGTTGCCAGTTTGCCACACATCCATGGACCAATCTAGGCCAGAGATTGAAAACCGGTATCAATTTCGGGTTCGGTTCTTCGTTTAGGTTCATAAAAAGGTTCCTCTTTTCGGTACGGGTCCGGTCCCGGCATCGGTTCCGGTTTGGGTTCCGATGTACCGGTTCTAAATACCAGTTCCTAGTGCTTTTTATCGGATGAGTTTATACCGATTCCTTATCACTCGATTTAAAGAATCCTTACGGAAGAGGGGATGGTGTTCGGAGCGTGCTTAGCATACCATACCTTTTCTTTTAGTTCGCACTCGTTCCGCACCTCAAAAAACAAGTTTGGACTCGCTATGCCTAAGAACCCGTAAAATAAAAGTTCCAATGTAGGTTCGGGTTCCTGTTCCGGTATCGGTACCGGAACCCCTAAATACCGGTATTATACCGGTATTTTGGAACCGTTTTCAATCCCTGATCTAGGCAAGCACAGCTTAACCTGAAGATCGCCCGAGCGGCTACGAAACTGCTATGATAACAATGAGACCTCTCATACTAAGATTAAACGTGCTTGTGTCAGTTTTATTGGTACGACCCAAGTAGGTAATACCTCGCCAAAAAAGATTGCAGAATTGTTGAAATTCATATCTCTGCCAACACCTGACCCGATACATATTTAAGAGGTTCTCGATTATCTCACGGTATCGATTGGATGGTTGGCTACACTGCATTTCGCTCGGTTTGGCGCAAAGTGCTCAAGAATCGCAAAACCTTGCGAAACATTCGAGGGTTACCTGTGGGGGCTGTGGGCCTAACATGAACGTGCAGTGTGGTGAATTAGGTTACATACAACTATATTGTTTTAAACTTATTATACTGTTTCAAACTAAATTATACTTTTTACTATTGAACAAAAATAAAGTATATACTGTTTTCAGCATCAAAATGCAAACACATGATTATGTGTAATACTTAAAAGCACACACAAATATCGCTTCCTCAGTATTTACCGAAAGAGTTTTTTAGTATTGAATGCTTAGTGGCGGGAGGATGGAAATAGAGCATCTACAAATTTAATTTAAAAAATGAGCTCCTCATTTTTTTTATTTCTGTTATAATTGTGGTGAGCCGTATGAAGTTTTTAAAAAAGATTGCAAATTGTGCGAGAAGCTCTAAAAAATATGTATTTAAAACAATAATAAATAGATAAAATACTGTTCATTTTTCTAAAATACTACCTTAATTTTCTTCATAGACCTGAATATACTTTATTTCTTGTAAAATAGTTGGCAACCCTAGGTGAACGTAACGTACGAGACAAACGATTTTGAAATTGACATACTCATTTCAGTCAGCGTATTTAGGTACATTCATTTTGGGACTTTGAACAACATTGTAAATAAAATGATTGACTTCAATTATCATAGGTGAAACGAGTTGTGCTTGTCGCAAAACATAAAACCAAACTTCTCCTTCTTTTTTTCTTTCTTCTTTACCTATAACACATTTGCTAATACTTGTTTTCATTATTTTTTATATCATGTGTGAAATGTGTCACTGTTTGTTTTCCCCAAAAATATTCTATTTTCGATTTCAAAATCGTCATAATCTACGTTGCATATTACGTTGGTCGTTCGTATAAGGGCTTCTGCAGATGAATAGTTATTTGTTATACAAGAGTGCAAAGTTGTTTTTTAACCGCGTGCTCAATTTTGATGACAGAGCAAGCGAAAGATTCTAAAATTGAGTCACGAGCGCAGCGAGTGATTCAAAACTTAGAATCTTGAGCGTTAGCGAGGGAATCAAAAGAGCACGAGGTGAAAAATCTTTGCACTCGAGTGCAACACGTAACTTTTCATTCCACCTCAGCGAGGAAATGGAACAACGCAAAAAAATGCGCATTGTTAACAAATTCAGTTAATTCTTTTAGCGTCAAATAAACTTCCTCGTCGCTAGATAATGAGTCGTTATTTTAGGTTTTTCAATTGTTTTCAAGTTGGATTCCTTGTTTTTAACCTAAGGTGTTAACAATATGACGCGAAAAGAAAATGGCGCGAGAAAACATATTTAAAAAAAAGTACACCAAGAAGGTTCCGAGTCTGAGTTCTTAACAAATTAAAAAAAAATTGTATGATAAATTCGGCACCATAGAGGTAGAAGTAAATAGGTTTAATGATGTTTTGAATTCAAATTTGAATTTAGAACATCGTGTGCACTAATGCACACGATGTTCTAAATTCAAATTTACTTTACCCTCATGACGATAAAAACGGCTTTTGCACTCAGATATCGAAGAGCAAAAATACTCTTTCCGAGATGGGGGGATGAAAAATATATTTACCATGGTATGTTGAATCTGATGCCATAATTATTTAAGGCATTTTAGGTAGGTCACGAAAAGAGTGTTTTTTTCCCGTTTGTACCTGCCTAATGTTCGATAAATGGACTATCCAACACAAAAATATTTTTTTAATTCTAACCAGGCGTTCTTGATATAAGCGCGTTCAAACAAACAAACTTTTCAGTTTTATAATTTTACTAGTTGACCCACGCAACTTCGTCTGCGTCACATATAAAAGAGAAAAACGAAAGGAAAAAAAGAACCGTTTTTGCAACATTTATCATGTATGCTCCGCTTCTAATGGTCGTGGCGTGATGTTATATAGCCTAAAGCGTTCCCCGATAAATGGACTAAGCAACAGAAAATTTTCAATTCGAACCAGTAGTTCCTGAGATTAGCGCGTTCAAACAAACAAACAAACAAGCTTTTACGCTAAGCTTGTAAGCTTTATAAGCACTTACTGCATTTTTTTATATCAGTCTCCCTCCTTTTATTATGTACGGTACTAAATAAATTATTATTATTCTCGAAAAGAATAGTGGAAAAGAAAAGAATAGTGTAACCACGAAAATTCTGCCGGCAAACTATTCTGCAGTTTGTCAGGACATTTATAATGTGTTTTTATATTTGTGAAATTTCTACCAATACCATAATTAAATGAAAAAAAAAAAACTAGTGATAAAATTGAGTGAACCACCAATTATCAGAATAGGTACAACCGGTATTTCCGTTTTAGATGTTGCCAAAGTAATATTATCATTTCATATCAGTAAATTTAATTAAAATTCATTTGTTATTTATTTAACACAATAAGCAGGCAAACTGGCAAACGGGAGTTCTGCTGATTATAGCAGGTAATAGGTATATAATTTAAAAATATAGTGAAATAGTAATGCACAAAGATGTCTGAGAAAAACCAGCTGAAAAAGTAGCGAATAACACTTACCTAATTATTATAAAACAGTACGGGGCACGGCGGATTAGAATGGCCCAGCCATTCTGATCCGCCGTGCCCCGTACTGTTTGAAAAAAAAATCAGCTGTTCCCTACATTTATGTTCGCATAACTCGTCAAAATGTAGGGAACAGCTGATTTTTTTTTCGCGATTTCAAGGTTCGTCCCATAGAAAAAGTTGTTCAAAATGATGAGTACAATGACCCCTTTTCGGGTTTAGTATAAACAAAAAATAACGTTGTATAGTATATCAACTATCTGGTGTCCACGACACAAGTCTTGCTTAGTGTGGCACTAGATGGCGCCGTGTGTTAATGTCCAGCGATATTATTTATTTATTTATTTATTATATGAATAATGTTGTTCCGGTCTATAGAAAACGTTGTAAAAACAAAAGAGACCATCTCGTCGAGAAAGAAAAAATTGAGAGACATGCTCAAAATGCTAACTGCTGTTTATGTTTTTTTTTTAACTTTCACGATCTAAACACATTATAAAACTTAAGCAAGACGGGTATTTATCGCGAATTTACCTTTAATTTAATCCCGACGTTTCGACCGGATTGCACCAGCCGTGGTCGCGGGGAGACTGAAGGTAAATTAAAAAAAGGTAAATTCGCGATAAATACCCGTCTTTCTAAAGTTTTATAATGTGCTGTTTATGTCTCGAACATAAACAACAGTAGTTAGCATTTTGAGCATGTCTAGTGTCGATTACTTTCTCTTGTAATTAGCTACAGTGACGGATAACGATGGGTTACAAACGACTTTTATGAATATTCATCATGTGATCGATTTTCGGAAAATTTTCGGCTTCCGGCCTTCATTTTTGACGAAGCCTCGTGTTGACTATCTTCGTTTTTATGCATGAATTTAATTTAGTATGCAGGAGATTAAAGCTGATCAAAAATTTCGTTTTTAGTATACCAAATAACTATAGTAAAAGATATTAAGGGCCAGTTTCACCGGTTCCGGATAAAGTGTCGGTTAGTTATCTGATAGTTAATACTATCTACCACTTAAAGGCTGGTTATAACTAATACTTTATCTACCAGATATCGCTATCCGACACCTGTGCAACCAAAAGTGTTAGTTTATCTGGCCGATAAGTTCCTAATGGGCTAACCGACACTTTATCCGCAACCGGTGAAACTGGCCCTGACTATTGCAAATATTTTATCAATTCACAGGTTAATTTCTCTTGAAAAGTCGACTGGGAGCTGTTTAAAAAGACGAACGTCGAGGTAATTTGCAACAAACATAGCGGTCGTATTTTTGTTACATTAGTATTTATTGTTACGTCTTTATTTATATAAATATTAAGTACTTAATACGATCGATCATAAAGGGTGTAAATAGACTCCTAACGAAGAACACAGGCACTTATTCTCCCTGTCCTTGCGATATTTTTTTTGGTTGTAGACCATACCTTCTTGTTACGGAGATATTGGACATCAAAGTTCCAACGTTTTCACAGGTTTTTTTTTAAATACACCTGGTATTAAAAAAAACTTTACTTTAAATACCTCCATTACCCGTTTACTATTCAATAGATCCATAAGCACAATGTTCTGAGTGAGTTTTACCGTAAAATATGAATTTTCTCCCAAAAAAAAAGTCGTTTCCCAGCAATATTTTTTGCGTAAAGTTACTTAGTTTGATGTACAGATGCTTGGTTGACGGCTTCGTGATGAGTCTGTGTACACCTTGAATTATGTCCAACTAGCTTCTGCCAGCGGCTTCGCCCGCGTGAAGTTTGAAATTATCCCACGGGATCTTATTACCGGGATAAAAAGTATCCTATGTGTTAATCCAGGTAATAAACTATCTGTGTGCTAAATTTGATCCAAATCCGTTCAGTAGTTTTTGCGTGAAAGAGTAACAAACATACATCCTCACAAACTTTCGCATTTATAATATTAGTAGGATTGCGTGTTATTTAAATAGATATCAGGCCCGAAGCCACCTAAGAAACCGATTCCTACCGGCTTACGCTCTGGAACTTTACACAAGTAACCATCTGATCTTTTGAAAGAATAGTAGGATAAAAAGTTCCACGTTTTTAGAATGTAAATTACCCTACTTATAAAGTAGCGCGGTTTTGGGCGTTTCGTTGAGCTGAGCTTGAAGTGGACTTCAGACTTGCAACTGCAGCTACGGTTGGTGTTAATTTGCAACTGAGCCAGTTATAAAAATCGTGGTAATATCCAAACTATTAAGCAAGGACCAAAGTTTGTGTGTGTTAATGTTTTTTTGTGTTTATCGAGTCACGATAAGTGTATACCGAATAATCGCGAATAATTAGCAGAAGACTGGGAGCTCCCAGACAATTGTAGCTGGACACGGACGGACAGGACTATCGTAACTACAGGTGAGTTTGTTCTTTTAGCGAGGATTGATCGTTTCAGCTATTTGGTTATTTAGCCAGGCTACCCCCATAATTATGTCATTATGATCATCTGCCTAGCCTTTTCCTAACTATGTTGGGGTCGGCTTCCAGTCTAACCGGATGCAACTGAATACCAGTAATTTACGTGTAGCGACTGCCTATCTGACCTCCGCAACCCAGTTAATTCTGGGTAATGTGACACCCCTTGGTAAGACTCCCCCGACCCCCATATAGTGACTGGTAATTAGCATACGAAACTTAAACACGTGATTGACTATGGGACCAAACCTGAAATCGCGATGAAAAGAATCTGCTGTTCAGTACATTTATGTTCGCCTAATGTACTGAACAGCTAAAATTAAAAAAAAAAAACAAAAAAATTGGTGAAATGTGTGCATTAAAAGAACGATAACATGACGAATTACAAAGAAATTGGAGTAATAACACTTATTAAGATATCAAATAGATGTATTGTACATACTTACTATGTTAAATGTTGTAACAGTAATTGCCTTTCGATGTTCATCTCAAAAATAAGACCTGAAATGAAAAAAAATAAACATTACATAGGTACCGTATAAATTACAAATCTATCATCAATTTACACTAACAAGGTTGACTGCTATCGTCTACTGCATATTAATAGAATTTAAAAAGGAAAAAGATATAAAAGCGGTACAATAAGAGTATTCTTTGTAAATTGCATCTCGCTATTCAATTCTCGATCATAAAGTAGGAACGAGTAGACTGCATCATTCAAATTGTATGCTATTCTTAGTCGAATAGATAACTTGAGGACCTTCGAGTTTTAATAATAAATGTAGCAAGTTTCAAACGAATATCGAAGTTATATGTGGAAGATAAAAAGGTTATTGCTTTAAACATTGCACTATGTACATTTGTACAACGTTATTCGATTCGTTTTCTCCTACGATGACATTGACAAGACATTATGTTGTGACATTTGTGTGAAAACGCCAGCAATGTTCGCATCTATACTATAATATTATAAAGCAGAAGAGTTTGTTTGTTTGTTACTTTGGTTGAACGCGCTAATCTCAGGAACTACCGGCTCAAATTGAAAAATCTTGATATTTTTTTGCGTTGGATAGTCCATTTATCGAGGAAGGCTATATAACATCACGCTATGACCAATAGGAGCGGAGCAGCAATAGGAAATGTTGCAAGCGGGAAATTCACGCGAACGAAGTCGCGGGCATAAGCTAGTAATAATATAATGCGCTGCGTATTCTGAGCCCTCTCCAACTCTCCCAACAAAGAAATTGTTCACTGTTTATTAAATTAAAAATCTGTTCCCCTCAACAGTGCAACGTACATGGTCAAAAGATTTGGATCAGCTGTTTTTTTTTCTGAATGACATACTGAATACATGGTAACTATTTTCGCGTCGCCTGTATAACGTAGGATGTGAAACGCATTTGTTTTTCTTTTTGTTGCCATCTTCTAGGTCAATCAAGGAGGCTACCCTCTGGTCAACCAGACAAACCTATGTGGATGCCTTAATACTAAAGCCTTCAGCAAAACAAATGCGTAACCGAATATTTCGCTTTTATAGTCTCTAATTCTATTGTATTCTTATTGCATTATTTTCCAAGGTTTTTTTTTCACAAAAATATTGCATCAATTTATTTTCTTGACAGTGCTACACAAAAGGAGACTTTGGGAGGGCGAATAAGAATGCAAAGAATAAAATAATTACGATTCTTTAGAAGCTATTTTTGGCCACTCATTCAATGGTAATTTTTGAACATGGGATCTTGAAAAACTAGAAAAATAAACTAACGTGAACAGCGCCTTGGTACAAATGGGTTTTCCATACGTATATGTAGAGACAATACTGTAAGAAAGTGTTTTCATTTGTCGTCGTATTTTAAAGCGAATCATCGAAATTTTGCTGCTGTGCCCGACAGGGTCCATAATTGATTCGATATTTTAACATACCAACTGTTACATATATACGCAATTATTTATGGAACGCAATAAAGTATTGAGTAGCATAGTTATGCTAGTCGGTTGATCTACCAAACACGTGTAGCTTTTTGAAAAAAAATCATCAAATCAATACTCAATACTTTATTGCGTTCCATAAATAATTGCGTATATATGTAACAGTTGCAAATTATCGTTTTTCTTAAATTACTAGGTCTTTACAGCCATATCGCGAAATCTACGTTATATGCATAACTAAAGCACAACAAAATCTTCATGAATACTTAAAACTAGAATTATGTTGATATTCATTTCTATCAAGGTAGCCAGAATAAAAATATCTTTAAACACGAGCTAAGGCGTCTGAAACATCCAAGTCCCGGAAGCTTGGCGCAGTTGCTTCAAGAATTCGTTTGGCATCAAAGACTTAAAGGCAAATAACCAGTTCAAGCTGGTTTAAACTGGTTAACAAGTAAGTGCTCTCAGCTGTCTAAGAAAAGGACCACTGAGAAGGTTGTTTTAGGAATACCGAACTATATTTGGACAGCCTAAGATAATAAGGCATCTGCTCCTATTAATACAGACAGTGTGTGAATATTTTGCAAGGTCGCCATGACAGTTAATTTAGAAAATGATTGCGAATGAGAGAACACAATTCATTTGCTATTACAGTACATTTTGATGCAAGTGTGCTAACTTTGTCATCGTACTCGAGGAAATTGTTGCTCAAATCCAAGGCGAGTCGTAGGTTACTATTTTACTAAATCATACGACGTTTTTGAAGGAACACTATGTTGAAAAACAATATCAAGGTCCAAAGAACTAATAAATGAATACTGAAATAATTCAAGGCAAATGAGACCAATAAAACTACAAAAACGATAATCTCAAAACCAATCCTTTGGGGGTTACAGAAGGTATATGTGACCGTAAAATTGAGAAACACGTTAGATTGTAATCTCTCTAACGATATTGTAAACTCTCGAAATATTGTCAACTGAACATACGGAAGTATCTCTGCCCCCATAATCGGGACTTGGGGCACCCCCCCGTTAGGTTAGTAAAGTTCCTTTAAGGCGATTACATGAGCTAAACGCGAGTTTTATAATTACTAAAAGTATATGATTCACTGCTTTGAACAAGACCAGAAAAATATATGATATTCTTCAGGATATATGCTAGCATGATACTGTTTTGAAAACATAATACAATTAATTTGGCTCGATAAAAAGAAATCACGAGCTTATCTCTAAAAATATCTTTCAAACAATAAAAAACATACAAATACACATGCGATCATTCTGATTTTTTGGCAAACAATTCTACAAACAATATATTAGCATGATACTGTTTTAGATTTTTAATCCAATCAATAGTTTTTTTGTAAAGTGATCGAAACCACTCATTTCGCGCTATTTGGCCGGCAGTGGCTGACGTAACAACCACTTTGTAGTGCAAGCTGATTAGAACTTTATTCTAACAGCATTTCAAACGAAATTTGAACCACCACAAATAGAGTTGCTAATTTATCTCGTCTAAGCGCCGAATTTTCTACTAGTCTACCTTAAGAGCGTAGACGGGCTGCATTTTTCCATACAAATGTATTCCCCTATTCTCTTCCTGGATAATGCCTCTAGAGTAATCGTTTTTATTTATAAAAATCTAGGTCTTTTGAAGGCATGCCCCTGTAATTTTTTTTTTCAAAAAAATTATTTAAAAAATAAATATGACTTACCAAAAACCTAAAAAAATACCCCGTTTTTACCTACGTAATCAGACGACTACCAAAGAAAATTGATAAGTTTTTAAAATAAAAACAAGTAATAGGGGCATAGATCTATTCTTCCTTTAAATTTTGATACCAAATATAATTTAATTGGCTTAGGTTTCGAGGAGAAAACAGGAGAATACGAAACGTCGATCGGTCAAGGATTTTTGTAGGTAAAATCGTTCTTAGCTGCAGTTGTCTCTATCGCACTCTACGGGGGGAGACGAGAGGCGAGGGAGACGGCAATAGTTTCTTCAAATAGGTACCTATTTTTTAATTCCCGCGCAGCCCGTCTACGCTCTTAAGGTGATACAGAGACAATACACAATAGGTGCAACAACAGAAAAAGAGAATATAATATGTTTATTATGTCTGAAAGTCAAATAAAACTAACGGGGTTCGTCAACTTGCACGCCACACCGTATTTGTGTTAGCTTATCAGTCAAGTTTGGTTGTTTGCACTGATATGAACTGTCTAAATATTCCGCACGTGGAATGCATGTTAATTATATCCGTAAAAGAGGAAAGATAATGTAAAACATAACCCGCATCTTGTTCCATTCAACAGCGGGATATGCATTTATTTTAAACTAATATTCTAAAGAAAATTATTTGTATTTCTGTATGTAACGAATAAACTTAAAAACTACTGGACCGATTTGGAAAATTATTATAACATAGGCTATATTTTATCCGCGTACTCCCACGGGAACGGGAACTACGCGAGTGAAGCCGCGTGACATTTGCTAGTTTTAAATGTTTTTAGTCCTCAAATATGTTTCGGTTTTCCACGACTTTATAACTCACATCGCAATCTAGAGACTTGACTAAAATAAAATGTTTCTACACATACATTAGACGACCCGAATGGCTTAGTGACGCTGCCTTACGTATTTAGGATCCTGGGTTCGAATCAGGGTAGGAGCAAATGTTTGTGTGATGCGTATGGACATTTGTATCCGAGTCATGGATGTTTATATGTATAATAAGTATGTATTTACACAAAAAAGTATAAATGTAGTATATCAACTATCTAGTGTGCACGACACAAGCTTTGGTTAGTGTGGCACTAGGTGGCGCTGTGTGTTAATGTCCAGCGATAAGTATTTATTTCTTATTATTTACTAACACTCTTTTTTGGCTTTGCCGTAGTCGGGTAAAAAACATTACTTAGCATCAACATCAAAAATGATTGTTTTCCTATAATGTAAGTTTTGTGACTTGATGAAACGGTAGTTCGTTTACACCCGGTCGTTTATTTACACATGCAAGGTTTCGTCAATTTCATGAGCTCCCCGAAAGCAATTTCGTAGACCGGAAACTATGAGGACATAAGCAATTTGCAAGTTTATCAAATAAACGTAAACTCAATTAAATGTTGTCAGGATCCACGTGATTGAATCTATACATCATAGGAAATCTTGTTGGGCCATCCATTATATATAGATATATAATGGATGGCCCACTAGGTATCTATTTAAATCTCTTTTATAATGCAACTAGCTGACCCACGCAACTTTGTCTGCGTCACATAAAACGAAAGGAAAAATAATCCCCGTTTTTGCAACATTTTTCATTCCTGCTCCGCTCCTAATGGTCGTAGCGTGATGTTATATAGCCTATAGCCTTCCTCGATAAATGGACTATCCAACACAAATAGAATTTTTCAATTAGAACCAGTAGTTCCTGAGATTAGCGCGTTCAACCAAACAAACTCTTCTGCTTTATAAGATTAGTATAGATAAACCAATTTACCGTACTACCCAGTACTAACTGGGTGGTGTAGATTAGATAGGCAGTCGCTTCATGTAAGATACTGGTATTCAGCTGCATCCAGTAAGACAAGAAGCCAACCACAATAAAGTTTGAAAAAGGCGACGCATATTTATATTGAGCAGTATTATCTATACTAATATTATAAAGCAAAAGAGTTTGTTTGTTTGTTGGTTTTGCGTTGGATAGTCCATTTATCGAGGAAGGCTATAGGCTATATAACATCACGCTATGACCAAAAGGAGCGGAGCAGTAATGAAAAATGTTACAAAATCGGGGGAAATTTTATTCCCTTTGTGAGCTTTTTCTCTCTTATGTGACGCAGACGAAGTTGCGTGGGCCAGCTAGTGTTTTATAATACTGCTCAATATAAATATATATATAGTTCTGAACTGAACTGCTGCATGGAAACAAAATGTTTTATTAAAAGAAAGATAACATTCATTCTGTAATATCTAATAATACATTGTTTTTAAAATCAAAATCTTATAAATGTTAATTTTGATTACTAAAACTATTAACTAATTGTGTTTTATTTATTCTACATTCCTTTTTGAATTAAATAAGCGTATCAGTATCGGTATCAGTATCGCCGATATTTTTACATATAACAGTATCGGTATCGTATCGGCAAAAAGGCGTATCGAGGCATCCTTAGTTGCGATACCATAACGTCACGCGAACGAAGTCGCGGGCAGAAGCTAGTAATGACACTGCGGGGGGCCTACTGCAAACCAGCGCTGAGTGTTTTACACCCAGCATAATATGCTGAGTTGGCTACCCTTTCGTTATGGGCATGCTCAGCGCAGTTGAGCTGTTTTAATTAATTGTTAAGCTGTTTGTTGTTATAATCTATATGTATGTGCTGCTCTTTGTGTTGTGCTGTCCATTAGCGAATAAATGATTATTCTATTCTATTCTAAATAAATCAAATAGGACTTAAACATAAATGGTGAAATATGGTTTTATTATTAAGTAAGCATCTGCCTATCCCTAAGAGGTTTAAAGGCGTGATGTTATGTAAAAATTTATATTCATTGTGCTTTCCTAGTTCATGAAATCCAAATCTACCTTGTTGGTTCAGTGGTTGCCAAGCGCTACTGTTAATATCGGGTTCAGTTTCCAGGTCGGACAGTGTTATTGAGTCTTTCTAACATGATTTCTACAGAAGTAGCTCGATGTTTGGATTTGTGCCCACTTGCTGCCAATAGGCTTGGCTTCTATTACATGAGACGTTATTATAACTGGCGAAATGTGGATTTTTAGTACACCTTTATTATTATTATTTTTTTTACCTAGGTAACTCTTTGCGCATTACAGGCGTAATTATATTATGTTGAAGAAATTCATAATAATTTTATGATCAATAACACTATTGTAAATACCTATTACACGAACAATTAAGCAGCAATTAACAACGTTTTACTAGTGTATTTTATTTCAGGTTTATGAAGCGTTAACCGATTACCTTATCAAAAAGTGAAACAATTAAAACTTGTAAAAGCGGTATATAAATTAGCGGTACGAATGGAAAACTAAGGAAAACTTGAGTGGAAACTCACAGAAATGTCAGGAAGGTGTAATACAGACCATGTAACTGAACCACTTCTCCATGAGAACCATACAAAACTCCAATACCATTTCGTCACAAATGTACGCTATCGATCCAATGAGAAAAAAAACAGCTTTTTGTAAAAAAAAATACACATACAGGGTGTTAACAGACTCTCACGAAGCGGTTAACCAAGTCATCTGTACAGTCAGCAAAACAGTTAGGTTTACAGGCTAGCAATCTTCTCACTACTATTATAAATGGAAAAGGGTTATAATCAATCTGTTTGCAATTTCATCCAAATCAGTAGTTTCTGCGTGAAAGTATAACAAAAAATCGATCTTTACAGACTTTTACATTTATAATAGCCGCAAAAAATATTGTTGGGAAATGATTTTGGGGTCAAAAATCAAAATCAAAATATTTTATTTCACATAGGCCTGGATGGGCACTTATAAAACGTCGAAAAAGGTGCACGGTTCGCGTTGGTCGATTCCATGGAGAAGAACCGTTTTATAATACGGTAATACTCAAAGTGACGCACTCAAAACATTGGGCTGGTGGATGGATTGAACAGTGTGGAGGTCGTGGAGGTGTTTAAAGTTTCTTACATTAAAAATAGGTATTAAAAAAAACCTAGCAAAAAGTTGGAGCTTAGACCCCAATATATCCGTAACTAGAAGGTTCCTAAGTATGGTCTAGAACAAAAAGATAGTCGCAATGACGGGGAGAACAAGTGCCTTTCGGCTTCGTTAGATTATTTTACACCATTTATTTTTGATACACGTTGTATTATTAATAGTCGAGTTCGTAGCTAAATAATAAAAGCCACTAAAATCATCCATTAAGTTAGCCTTGCTTAGGTTAGTCTGCGAATAGGTGACCATCCATTTCATACCGAGTTTTCTCAGTTTAGTTGAGATGAGGCTAGGCAGATGACTGATGATGCTGTATGCTGTATTATTATTAAATAATTTCTCTATATTTGTCTTTTTTAAACTTTCACGATCAGAACACACTATAAAACAAATGAAGACGGGTATTTATCGCGAATTTACCTTTAATTTAATGCCGACGTTTCGACCGGATTGCACCAGCCGTGGTCGCGGGGAGACAAAAAAAAAAGGTAAATTCGCGATAAATACCCCGTCTTCATTTGTTTTATAATGTTCTCTATATTTCTCGCAATAACATCATCGTTTTATTTCTCATCATTCATCTCACAAACAATATCCCTTAGGCATATTTTCATTAATTGACATAAACGTCTGAGATCATTGCTTACCTATCAGTTATTATCACGCCCTTATGAAACAATGAAGGTTACATCACAAACTGATCATCAGCTCCTAGTCTAACCAAACATCAATAGCACAATCGACAATAATTACAATAGATAGAGCAGTCATCATCATCATCAGCTTATTAATGTTCCCACTGCTGTCACATGCCTTCGACTTTTTGGTTCTAAGACATGTCGGTTTCCTCACGATGTTTTCCTTCAAAGTCAGTCAACCGTCAGTCGGCCGCCACCACTGGGCCACCGCTGGTGAGAGCGGAATAGAATATTCTATGAGGATATATGTATACTAGCTGACCCACGCAACTTCGTCTGCGTCACATAAGAGAGAAAAACGAAAGGAAAAAACATCCCCGTTTTTGCAACATTTTTCATTCCTGCTCCGCTCCTAATAGCCGTAGCGTGATGTTATATAGCCTACAGCCTTCCTCGATGCTTGGACTATCCAACACAAAAAATCATTTTGAACCAGTACTTCCTGAGATTAGCGCGTTCAACCAAACAAACAAACTCTTCTGCTTTATAATATTAGTATAGATTCTTCATAACATAACATCATGCCTGTAATCCTCTAAGGTATAGGCAGAAGAGTAATAGGACAACCACATTTCGCTAATTGTGTTGTTTTAACTCCCTTGTAAAAGGAGCGAATATATTTCCATCGAACAAATCTGCACAAAATCAGACAAACCACAAATCCAGTCTCCATGTCTGCTGCTACTGAGAATTTATAATGGAAAAACCCAAGACTGTCCGACCTGGGATTGAACCCAGGAACTTAACCTCGTCGACTACTAGACCAACGAACTTCTTCATGTGTATTTCTTCAATCATTCCCAAAATAGCCCAATAAAGATTT
This sequence comes from Xestia c-nigrum, assembly GCA_916618015.1. Taxonomy (NCBI): domain Eukaryota; kingdom Metazoa; phylum Arthropoda; class Insecta; order Lepidoptera; family Noctuidae; genus Xestia; species Xestia c-nigrum. The sequence goes on along the minus strand of OU745259.1, from coordinate 6,691,268 downwards.
TGTTTACACAATATAAAAGCTGTTTTCAATTTTCGATCCGATGGCCGTTGTCCGGTATCTCCGGTGCAACGGTATAGAAAATTGGCAATAAGCGTCTGAACCCAGAGTAGTGCATACAAAACCGGACTTACGATATTTCGAAAGTTAAAAATGATGTGAATGTGGGCGAATCAAAAGCAGCCTGGAGGCCTAAAGTGGCGTCATTCAATGGCATCATCACGGACACTTAATGACCATTTTGCGAATAGGATTGTTTTCACCATCAATCATTTGCAAATCTGTTTAGTCCGTTTGTTAGAGTATTTGAAAATAATGGACAGGTATTTTTTGTTTTTGTAAAACAATGAATATTGACAAAGATAAAACGCTTTAACGACATGACGTCACAACTCACTATAAATTATACCACAGCGTGACGTACCTATTGAGAAATTCAAAAGAGTCTTATCTTCTACAATTTTGGTTTACGTAACAAAAGAAAAAATACGGGTCAAATATTTTTTGATAATCTGCTCTCTTCTTTTTTTGATAATGGACGGACTAATTTATAATTTTTCTCATCTACCCCATTGTAACGTAATTCGTAATATTTCCCAATTATGATTCTGCAGTTTCTGCATACCCTTATTAGAAAAATGCGTCTCTTTATTCATCATCATTCTCCTGACATTATCGTTCTTTACTTCGGGGTCAATCAGCATGTCATCGTCTTCCTACTCTTCTTCTATTATTTATTTATTTAAACTTTATGCACTTAATGTACAAAGGCGGACTTAATGCCTTGGGCATTTTCTACCAGTCTACCTTAGGGTGATGCAGAGATGCTAGCGAAGGAGGTGGCGGAACGAGAGAGGGAGAGATCCTCTCTTCCCGGCCGCCGCGGGAGACGCAACGGGCGTCGGGGGCCACGTGGTGGCTACCGGCCACCGTAGATGCGGGCCTGTGGACGGTTGGCTATGGGCTAGCTAGCCGTCCGGCCGTCTAACGACGACGACAGGCCGTGTCGACGGCGCGTTCATGTTCCACGCGCGCCTCAAAGAGATGTCAGCAAAAAGAGAGGGGCCCGCAAGGGCCGAAGCCTGCCGGGGTTGCGGGCCTGTTCGAAAGAGATACCGCGACCCCGGAACGTAAAAGGCGAGGAAGGAACATGGATGGTTTTTAGTCAGTAAGAGTCTGACACTCCCTCCCGCTCCGCCCAGAGTGGGGGGGGTCATTTGATGATTTCCCATCCTTAAAAAAAAAAAAAAAAAAAAAAAAAAAAAAAGGGTGATGCAGAGATTAAACTATAACTCGTTAGCTCAGCATCATCACCTTCACACAGTCCAGTCCATCCATCTTTTGACTTTATTTATAAATGTATTAAATTTTTCCCTTAAATATACGGGCGCATAAAAAAATAAAATAATACCGGGAGAATTTTGAATGCGACTGGCGTAGTTTATGAGTTCGGCAGTGTACGAATGACTGCTAACGATGGAGGGAATGATTCACGAGGTTTTCTTGAATCAGATCGATAGATACGTGATTTAAAGTTTAGAATGCTCTCGATTACCACAGGATTTCCTTCCCATATGTACAAGAATATAAATAACTAGCTGACCCATGCAACTTCGTCTGGGTCACTTTGAGAGAATAAGCTCGCAAAGGGAGTAAATTTCCCCCGTTTGTGCACCATTTTTCATTTATGCTCCACTCCTATTGGTCGTAGCGTGATGTTATATAGCCTAAAGCCTTTCTCGATAAATGTTCTATCCAATACAAAAAACCAGTAGTTCCTGAGATTAGTGCATTCAAACAAACAACAGCTTTATAATATTAGTATAGATAAGAAATCAAAAACGTGTACAGATTTTTTCAAGTCCTATTCTTGAGTATTTCATAGATAACAGTACACAATTACAATAGAGAGATTGCGAGCCCATTGTAATAAAGGCTATTCATTCCGTTACATGACATTCACTGGCGCGAGAAGGTTATTACCTGATACTGAACCTATTATCGTAAAATGCACAAGGTTTAATGAAAATTTCATCGATAAAGAACGGGTAGTTTGTTGGTGCAGCATTGTACCCCAACCCGAAAACCAAACTAACTGGATCTTCGTCCGGACTGCGGGTAATGCCCGGAGTTGTATGCTTCAGGCCAGCCCTCGGGCATGGCATTGTGTGTTTTAAGCATCCTTATTTACAGCCAGACGCGACTGCTTTCGCTCGGAACATAAGTACCACTTTCATGCTGTACACGTGCTGTTTTTCTTGTTAAACTGCAGTTAATTTTATTCAAGTTTTTTGCTTATGTTATTTGGTTGGTAGTTTAGAAGTTTATCTGGCCAGTTTAAAATCTTGCATTAAGGTGAAAGCTCGTGGAGCTTTCACCTTAATGCAAGATTTTAAACAATCAATTTTGAAATAATAAAAAATAAAAAAAATAATAAAAAATTTTCATTAATCAAAATTGATTACAGTAAGGTCAAGTTAATAGATCACATTTGACACGTCACCAAAATACAACAACGTAGCCTTGTTTTACGTTTCCGTACCTCAAAAGGTAAAAAAAGGAATCCTTATACGATCACTGTCTTGGCCGTTAGTCACCACCGACTTTCTGAGGAACAGGTGGACCTACCAAGTTGAAATTTATACCAAATACTGAAGTCTATAGTCCCTATTAGGTGTATAAAAATCAAGGTCCTGTATCAACACGACAAAAAGATATGAGCAATAGGTTGTCGCGAAAACTTGTAAAATATACCATTATACCTTAATTTTTAACTCTTTTTTATTTTTCGCAATTTTTCCATTTCTTGTGCTGTACACTAAAATTGTCAATTCTAGGTTTCGAAGTTAGAACTGCATAACTGCTTAACATTTTTCAATAACGATTGCATATTTATTGTAATAATGGGCAAAAAAGGGAACTTTTAATTAGAACTGACAGCTGTCAAATGTGATCTAATACATTGGCCCTACTATACGTTTTTATGCAATTTGCAGGCCAGTGATAGGTTGTAAGTTGATGATATGATTCGCGGCTCTAACACGTATGTAGTTACAGAATTATAATCATTAAATCATCAATACAACCCTCTAAGTTCATGTAACCCGATTGAATGACTTTTTGATGAAATAATCATGACACTGACCTGCAAAAAACGTAAGAAAGTTTGAATTTCGCGAACGCTTCCACCTTAATACTTGAACGAAGGCAGCATTATCAAACTTAATCATCTTTTTTAATCATCGTCACTCAGTTTATATCAATTTAAATGGTTTAATTAGGTGAATACGACTTGACAGATCGATTCAACACAGCCTACTCATGCACGAGTACGGAAGTTATTTATTGAAACAACCGTCTTAGCGTTCTAATTTCAAATAGAGGACAAAAAAAAAAAATACCCGTCTTCTTAAGTTTTATAATGTGTTCTGATACAAAAATGTACCTAATCTTAATGCATTAAAAATCGTTTCAAACAATTCTGAGACCAAACACACCAATTATCCCAGGATATAAGATCCTTGTTACGCTCTGCCCATCTGAGTTTCCTCGTAATGACCTCTGCCTCATTAAAATAATTATGTAATGGAGCTACTATGCAAAGCATTGCTTAGGATGCGTTCCGAATATTAAGTTACTGCAAACGTTGATAAGAATAACAGGCGCAACAATGTATTACTGTATATTTAATTAAGCTAATAAGAGAATGTTCAAAACACCATCTTTGCTTACAAATACTTACTTTTAGCTCTTGAACAGATCCTCAAAATGTACCCATTCCAAAAGATAAAAGAGCAAGATATTCCGGAATAGGTAAGAACATGTCATCATCTATCTGCCTAGCCCTTTTCCAACTTATTGAGGATATTCTTCCAGTTTAACCGGATGCAGGTAAATCAATATTTTACATGGACCGACAGCTTATCTGAACTCCACAACCCAGTTAGTACTGAGTAATACGGTACCTACCTCTGAGTAAGAATGGTTGTCAGACTTACGGGCCACTGACTACCTGTAACGTCTGTCAAAGATCTACAAATGACAGCCGGAACTTAATGTGCTTTCCGGGGCAAGGATGGACACCTTATCACCTATCCACAGACCCACCTTGGAAACTTGCTAAACCTTGAAGTTCGACCCGTGCGGCTGTTATTATTTAGCCAAGAGCTACTTTCGAAAAACAAGTGTATGATATTCTGAATTAAAGCCACTAATTATCCAACTTTTATCTTCTATTGCATTTTAATCATTAACTTGCGAGGTGCAAGAGATAAAAACGCAATCATCAGACAATTTCCCGCAACAGCATTATTTTCCACTCAAAACCGTTCTTTGCTAAACTGCAAAGCATGACAGAACGACGCCGATGTTAATTACAACACAAACAACAATTCTGGGAACAATTTAACGTTTAAATCGTATGTTTTTGTACGTCATAAGGTTACTGTGTGTTTCTTGCGCAAGTACGCACAAAAAAACGACTTTGAGAGAACTCTATTTTTTGGCGCATTGTTAACACAGCATGCATAATCTTACGATAATGGTTTTGATTGCCTCTCAGTTAACTTTATTGCTTGTTCGGTAATAAAACAACGATTACTACAAATTGGCTAAAGATTACGCGACAAATGAGTTTGAAGTCTTGTATCAGATAAGTACAGTATAGTGTCGGACGTAAAGAATAGCACCATCCCATATCTTCCCGATGGGTGTCGTAAGAGGCGACTAAGGGACTTACCAGAGAATGGGCAGCAGCGTTCTCTGTGCTTTTGTAACAACCGTACTGCGATCGCCAACCCGCCTGCCAAGCGTGGCGATTATGGCTAATCTCCCCCCCTTCTGAGGAAGGCCTATGTCCATCAGTGGACGTCTTACGGCTCAAATGATGATCAGATAAGTGGCAGTGGAGGTACCGTTGATGTAGTGGTACAAAACGCTTTAGGTCCTTTTTTTTGTTCTGATGGGAAATCATCAAATGACCCACTCTGGGCGGAGCGAGAGGGAGTGTCAGACTTTTACTGACTAAAAACCATCCATGTTCCTTCCTCGCCCTTTAAGTTCCGGGGCCGCGGTATCTCTTTCGAATAGTCCCGCAACCCCGGCAGGCTGCGGCCTTTGCGGGACCCTTTATGCTGACACGTCTATGAGGCGCACGTGGAACACGAATGCCTCAAAGAGATGTCAGGGTTCCATTCCAAGGTCGGGCAAAGTGTTATTGGTTTATTCTATCAGGATTTTTTCAGTAGCAGCAAGCAGCCACGGAGCCTAGATTTGCACCGAGTTGAGAGCAATAGGCACATAACCAGCGAAATGTGAACTATTAGCTACACCTTTGCCTTGCAGGCGAGATGATAATGTAAGGAGGCCGACGTTTACTAGCGCTTCAATTTTTACACCTTTTTAAACAGTATCCATTCTTGGCGGTTGCCTCGTTCGACGCATGAGATCATAGTACACGGAACGCCTCATTAATATGTTTGTTTAGTACGCTACATATTAGGAAGTGCCAACGCCCAGCATGTAGGAACTGGAGTCAAGTAGGTGGACGACTACAATTATCTACAGCAAACAAGTTTTATTGGTTTATTTATTCACATGTGCGCGCATAGGGAATAACTACAGGAAGTTACTATTCCTCATGCTGCATGGGCTTGTTTAAGCCAATGAGGATGGGTACGCAGGCATTAGGCACGTTATTATGTTGCACCTACAAATTGAGAATAGTTTGCAATTTCAAAATAACAGCTTTTTACTGAATGCATATGAAATTATGTCTGACTGTCTGTTTGTCCCGGCCAATCTCCGAAATGGCAGGACCGATTTAGACGGGATATTTACTGACAGATAGCTGATGATGTGAGTAACATAGGCTTTATTTTAGAGATCCGCGCAAAAAAAAACTATGAAATCGTTCACAAAATCCGATTCAAATAGGGAAGTAATATTTATTTATAATAATTATATTTAATTTATATTCGCGGGGCACTGCTAGCACTTCATTAATAAAATACGCGAAAAAACTATTTTCGTAAATATAAGTCTTGAACTGTGATATTCAGTAACTATCATTTACAGAAAAACGGGATATTTACCATGTTAGAGCTCCCCTATATTTCAGAAGTGTTGCAAGCACCATGATCACGGATAAACTCAGCTTATCCGTATGAAACATAGTAAACATCCCGCTTATCGGCCATTTTCTTAAACTTCCTAGCAGGTGTCAGTAGGTTGCTATTTATGTCTGTTTGACATTTTACTTACGGGCGGTTAGAAACCTAAAACGTCACAGAAAAGCTTTCTTTGATGTTTCTGTGAATTAAGTGACAGTTGTACGTAAGTAATTTATAGTAAACGGCCGTTAGTGTTACCTAATAGATATGACGACCAGTATATAAAAAAAAATACAAATCTATTTAGTCCGTCAGTTAGATTATTGAAAAATAATGGACACGTATTTTTTGTTTTTGTAAATCAATGAATTTTGACAAAGATAAAACGTTTCAAAACTCGGTAGTAAGGGCTCGTGACGTCACGTCAGAACTAGCTAAAAATTATACCTAGGGGTATTGAGAATATTAAAAGCGTCGTATCTTCGTCAATTTTGATTTACGTAACAAAAGAAAAAATACGTGTCAAATATTTTTTAATAATCTACATGACGGACTAACTAGTTTTTTGTCGTCTACCCTATAATTATTATAGAATTATGTTTGTAGTTTGTCCAGTGTAATCTACACTTCTACACTATATAATATAACTAGCTGACTCGCGCAACTTCGTCTGCGTAAATAGAGATTTAAACTATCCTATCTCTCAAGTTGGATCGAACTGCACATGGTGTGCGAATTTTATTATAATCGGTTAAGTGGTTTAGGAGTCCATTGAGGACAAACATTGTGACACGAGATTTATATATATTAAGAAGATATAATAATATTATAAAGAGGAAAACTTTGTTTGTTTGTTTGTTTGGTTGTAATGAATAGGCTTAAAAACTACTGGACCGTTTTTTAAAATTCTTTCACCATTCGAAAGCTACATTATCCACGAGTAACATAGGATATATTTTATCTCCGTACTCCCACGGGAACGGGAATTACGCGGGTGAAACCGCGTGACGTCCGCTAGTATTCAATATATTGCACACTTGTATTTCCCCTATTATCTCTATACTATAATGTAATTGTGTTGTTTCTGTTGGAGATCCAATAAATAAATAAATAAATAAATAAATAAATAAATAAATAAATAAATAAATAAATAAATAAATAAATAAATAAATAAATAAATAAATAAATAAATAAATAAATAAATATCCTAACAACTTATTTCGTTTGTAATGTGGAGTACATTCAGGTGTGTGACAAAATAAGTACCTATAAGTGCAAGATCCTACATTGTGTTCTTAAAGTCACTGTAGCTCCCCACGTTGTGAATACTTATCTACTTACATCATATTGCAAAGTTTCCGAGGCAACGACGCCATCTTTCTTTTAAAAGTATATGAATCTAAAAAAAGTATCAGTCCCGGTCGTCGAGTTCGATACGGTGGTAGATGCAACTTGAAAGTTTAATCTGATAAGGAACTCATTGAGCGAGGTTTTGAACTTATGACTTGAAATTCCTGTGAGTGCAGAAATGAAGTATCTGTTTTGTATGTTTTATATTGAAAACTAGCATTTCGACCGCGAATTTGTCCGCAAACATTGTGATAGCTCAGCTCACATGCATGATTTAAAAATAATTTACAGCCTATAGTACTCACGAATAATGTACCTTTCTATCGTAGCAATTTTTTAGAATTGGATCTTTAGTTCCGAAGATTTTCCCCCCTACATACAAACTTACAAACAAATTTTACCTCTATAAAAACCTTGCTGTTCTCATACACATAATTCTATGAATTAAACGCAAAGCTTAAGCAAATCTCTATCTAAACAACTCACAAATGCCAATGGCGAATAAACGTGGAACTTGTATGAATAAAAGGCTATAGAGAGGCCCAGGGCATCCGGCCGTGGGCTCTTCACGGCCCATTCGCAAATCAAGCGGCAGAACGCTGAAGGGCCATTGCCATGAGTTTAAAAAAAAAAGGAAATATATTCAACTCAAGAGCGGCAGTCGCAGGCGAGCCAAACCGAAGTAAATTGTAAATTAAGCAAATATTCCCGCCATTTTAGAACGCTCCATTTAGGGTTTTTGATCAGATAATAGGCTGCTTTCATTGTATTGTATCAAAATGTCTGATGAGAGTCAAGTTGCTTGCTTGTTCCTTTTTTTAAGAACGTTGGCAAGTCTGCCCAAGATAGTCTGATAATTTATTCATCAATGAGGAAAGAAAACAAGTCGGTCGGTTTTTGGTGACCTAAAGCTAACTTCTATAGAGCCACCTCAGCTCTTCTTCTTCAATGTCTGGACCTCTTTAAAGGGACAATCCCAGTCTATGCCTCCTTCGTCTCCGGTCCAAATTTGACACATGCTGAAATTTTTATTTTTATTTTTACTATAGCAATATATCTAGTTGCGATTTACGTAGTTGCTAGACTAATTGCAAATGACCAAACTAAGCACATATCAATAGAAAAAAACCCAAGAAGCGTTCCCACGAACAATAAAACTGGCATTTGATTGTATGAAAAGATAAGATCCGGAAAACTACAGTAAAACGTTGCTTAAACGATTTGAGAGCTTATGATTATTTAAGTTCTACATAAACCTGTTTTACTAACACAACTTTGTAAAGACGCTCACCCAGAAAAGCAAAATTTACCGAGCTTTAAATTCTCGAGCTTCGCGCAGTTCATCATTAAGCTGTAAGTATATTTAAAAATAGGAAATGGGACGTCACACTTGGTACGTAGTAGAGTGCTGATAGCTGGTTAGTTATCCAGTTAATTAGCCATTAAAAGTTTTAACCGTCGTTCGCAGTTCCCGGGGCCTGATTGCTGCCGACGCGACGCTAGCCTAATAAATGTACGTCGTACTAATTTCCCTTAGCAATCGTGTTAGCAGCGCCTACATGATGATTAAGTGATAGGTAATTATCGATAGGAAACCATTTTGCTGTATTATTTAGCTGATAACGCAAATGTTCTGATTCTAACGTTTACTCGTATCATAAATCGGTCATTCTCATCTCTTTCTAGAATAATTTGGGGACAGTTTTCTTCAGTTTCTCTCTATAAGTCTTCTCATGAGTCACCGCTTTTCTTGCTCAAAAATTATCGTATCTACATGAAACAATTTTTACAAGGATTACGAATTATCGGTTTTTCATATGATTGTTACCGGTTAAACCCGATTTTAGGACACTAGTTTTGCCCAGGCAAAACGGAAATTTGAATCTCTCGCTCGAGGCAGTCCTGGTTGACGGACCACCGTGCAAAAAAAAATGAGATATGATATTGAGAACCTGTCAAAGTGGAGTTTAACATTTTCTCAGCATCAGATTATTTCTCAATTTAGAACCCGACAAAATACAATTTTTGAACGAATCCCTAAATAATTAGATCTTGGGAAATCATGACAAATCATTAATTTTGAGTAGATCATAAAAAGTCATGCGGTCTTATTAGCCGACGCCACGAACTGGAAGGGTCACCTTGTATGAAATATGGCGCGGACCAGACTACCGTGCGAGGAGATATCACATTTATCTCCCTCAATGTCACTAACATTTTTATAAAAATAATAACAATATTTTGACTTCCTATCGAAGAACATCTAATCGCGATTCAAATCAGGCAGTCATCTTCCAAACATGTTAGGTCGTGAACATCAATATTTCGTAGTGTTTTAACTGAGAAGAACTGACACTGATAGTTTGCATTTATAGTTACTATCAGACACATCTTCATATTAATTTATTATGTTTGTAAAGTAAGCATTGTTTCTTCATATTTCTTTTACATCTTGCGTTGTGGTTATAACGATCAATGAACTCTGTCATCTGTGGTCAACATTGTATCGCATCGGCGGAAACAACAGGAAATGACTTCAATAACATTTATTGTTCTTGAGTGGACGTGAACCCTGATCTGCACGTTTAGAAACCACTCGTCGAAGTTATCCATGAATATCATTTATTTGAGTATATTCGCCACTTGTGATTCCACAACGCAGAAACGTTCAATAATCTTCTCTGCCTTGCCACCTGGGATGTGCTACATACGGAAAGATAACCATAATTTCAACCAATAGGAGCGTTCGATTTGCACAGCGTAGCTTCAAATTGGCATCACAGCTGCAGCTAGCTCTAGTGCAAATCGCACGATCTTGAATTTTTCATAGCACGTCTTATCAGCTGTGCCGGAGCTAGTAACTCTACTAGACGAGATTCTTCATAGTTCAAACTTAATTTATGGCATCAAACATACTTCGCATCATCATTCTCTTGCCGTTATCCCAATTCCATTGAAGCGCAGCATGTCATCTTCTTCCAAACTTCTCTTTAACTCTTCGTCTCATCAGATACCTCTTTTCTTGTCATATTATACTTTATACAGTCCAACCGCCGTTTCTTTTGTCTTCTTCTACTCTTTGGAGTGAGGATAAAGAGCGTAATTTTGTAAGTAGCGTAAATACGGTTGCATATTATCATAGTTGAACTCATTTTACGTCGTGACGAGACACAAACTAGACTTCCGTATGGAAATGTGAACGCCACTCATAACTTATATCACCCTTATCCCTCAAAACTCTCCTCACTACATTTACTTCGCGTTTTGTAATATTATGATGGCCATGGATACGGATTTCTCGCTTTTAATACACTTCGGTTATTGCTAAGGCTGTTAAAGATATTATTTAGTGACGTGCACGTCACGCTGAGCAGATGGCATATTTTTATTATATTTGAAGAGTCGTATTTGCCATCGAGAGCAACCGGATATTACGAGCAGTAATAAAAGCGAGGAATTAATCTTCTTATGTCTTTCGTACATAGGACATCATCAATATCTACTACATTTTTTATAACGAGAGTGAAAACTTTACAACACTTTATAGTCATTAAAATGTTGTAAACTTTTCACTCTTTTATGACATTTTCCTCAGTTTGTAACTAATTTTTAATTTTGTTTCTTTCAGGTATACGTTCAGTACTAAATTCAGACATGCACTTGCTCTAACATAATCTTTTCATAGCTAAAGTTCAAAATATTTAATAAGGTAGGAAGGTTTATCTCTCCTTTCTGCAGTAAACAAAAAACAACGCCAACTCGTTCACTGTAAAGTTAGGATAATACTCGTAACTTAGTTTCTGGAAGTTTCTCTAACATTTTAAGTAGCTGACATGACTTAGGTGTATAATTTAATATTCATAATAAAGATTTACTTTAGCTCGCTCTTATGTAGTGCAACAAAAAGTTACAATGAATCTTGCTTTGCTGCGACAGTGCGGTTTAATATGAAAAAATTGTCGCACAATATTAAACTTTATTAAAACATTTCAGGAAGAAAGAATTACCAATTGGAGCAACTTAACCCATGTTGTGTTAACATTTGTCCCAATGTTAAATTCCGGAAATCTGTGGACGAAATCAGCCAACGTTTGAACACTTTCTTAGGAATTAACCGTGAATTCGTGATGCTCATGCTGATGTACACAAAAACTTAACCCAACAGAGTACCTAAATTCAATAAAAATAATTTTATTAAATTATGGAAATAATTTAATCGCCTTTGCTTTAAGCGTGGGCCAAGTTTTGAATAATCATGACGTGGTTAAGTGTTGAACGACGTATTTAATATAAGCTGCGGCCGGGCAAAGGAAAATGAATATTAGTACCTCTACCTAACTATCTACTATATATTATGAAGTGTTCACTAAAACTGTTTACTAAGCAAATGTGAAATTGCGAATTTTGATGCAGAATTCCGTTTAGCATCATGTTAAGCGCTAGAGATAGTTAGGTAAGCGCGTGTTAGTACTGCTATAAATTAACATTGGTTATTTGTATTGCAACAACTCATATATGCTGCATATATAATAAATAATAACCAATCTTGCTTGATGCATTTATAATATGCATCAAGCAAGAATGCAGAAAGCATGAAGTATGCGTCAGATTCGTCATCATTATTTTGCTCTTTTCACATTTATTTATTTATTTATACTCCTCTATTACCCGTCATCTCATTAGACATCTTTCTTGCCATTTATCATCCTTTACACAGTCTATCCATGCGTCAGATTTAGCAAGGAATATAGGAAACTTACATCTTGACTTTGAATCCGTCTCCGTTGTGAACTTGAACTCATTCCCTGCAAGTGGCGCCTCTTTAATTAAAATTCAATGCAGCCGTGTAGTGGACAATGGTCACTTTCCAATTGACACTGAACCGCAGAGGATTGTCGAAACTGCGCTCAAAACAACTTTTATAATTTGCGGTCACATCGCGGCACTACTTTTAGTTTAGGCACGCTAGATGGCAACTGCTAGCAATTCTCATTAAACGCCGCAACAACATGGAAACGCTGTTAAAGTTAAATTAGAAAATGGAACATAGTTAACGGTATATAAAAGAACATAATAAGTGGGTTCGTTTTGGTCGCCTCGAACTAGTTGGGGCTGACTCTCTCGATGTCGAATTCTTTCGTTATCGTGTGGCTAAACCTACCCCTTTTTTCGGATGGGAAATCGTCAAATGACTTCTCACGCTCTGGGCAGAGCGGCAGGGAGTGTCAGACTTTTACTGACTAAAACCCATCCATGTTCCTTCCTCACCTTTTGAGTTCCGGGGCCACGGTATCTCTTTCGAACAGTCCCGCAGCCCCGGCAGGCTTCGGCCCTTGCGGGCCCCTCCTTTTATGCTGACATCTCTTTGAGTCTCGCGTGGAACAAACGCGCCGTCGACACGGCATGTCGTCATAAGACGGACGGCCGGCTAGCTAGCCCATAGCTCACCGTCCACCCGCAGTGGTTAGTACCGGGCCCTGGTGTCAGAGTTTTTATGTTGCCTATGGCTGACTTAGCTTTACACGCCGTCAAGAAACATCTCTCAAGCATGCTGGTTTCCTCACCGAAGCAAGTGATCATTATACAACACGTACATAATATGAGTTCTGAAAATCAGAGGTGCGTGTCTGGGGTTCGATCAAACTCGAGACTTATGAGAAACACAAAGCTTTCACTGCTATATTTACATTTAAAAAACTCAAGTCAACATTATTTATTTGCAATAAATGTGGTACAAGAGGTGGGAAAAATAATATGTGGTGCTGCAGTGCAGTGGACACATTTCGCCATAAAATTGGCATGCAAACGATCATACTGCTTTAATTTTATAACAACACTAGCAATGCCCGCGGCTTCGCCCGCGTAAAATTATATACTAAAACCTTCCTCTTGAATCACTCTATCTATTAAAAAAACCCGCATCAAAATGCGTTGCGTAGCTTTAAAGATATAAGCATACATAGGGACAGACAGACGCGGCGGGAGACTTTGTTTTATAATAATTATTAGGTATATTATGTTGTAAAGGTGGATTTTGTATAATAATAAGATACTTAAACAAATGCGGACCTGCTACTACTGAAATCTAGCAAGAGATACATTTTATAGTTTGATATAAGGACTTCTTTTACTATTTTAAAAAGACGGATTGTTTGCCGATTTGTTCCGAGGATTGGTAGCACACACAGAAGTCAAGAAGACCGTCAAGGAAGACAGGATTCCAAAAATGTGCGTTTATTACATTTTCAGAGTTCTACGAAGATTGCTTTACAAATTGTCATTTGTCTGTATTCAATAATATCGTGAATAATATTTAAGACAGACCAATAACTGAAATAACTTACATTTATGTAAGTGTAATTAAAGTGAACCGCTAGCGCCATCCAGTGACGTCATCTGCAAGCTTTTACTCATCTAAATAAACTAACGTTGAAGCTTTCAGGTTATGGCGGGGTTTTCCACGCTACCCCGCTCCTATCCGCCCTTCAGAGGTAGTATTCGTTAGTCGAGGACAGATGGCGCTGTACAAAAGCTTTGCTAATAGAAGGTTGTCTATCCATAGGGCATCATTCATCATTATTAAAGCCTCCCATGTGTACCTTTTTTCGGTACACCTCGAACCCGTTATTATTATTATGAGCCTACATTGTCCCACTGCAGGGCAAAGGCCTCCCTTCCCTCCTTCCACATTTCGCGATCTTGTGCGATTGTAGGCCAATCCTTTGCGAAAGAGTCTAGCTCATCCCGCCATCTCCTTCTGGGCCTGCCGCGTTGTCGAACCCGTTAACTTAAACTTTATTTTTACGCAAAATACCTCTAAAAATTGGCGGCAGGAGCCTCGAATAATGGGGCGTTGAAGGTTAAGCTAGTGCTTTTAGGTTTTGGTCTTAATTTTAACGAGGTAGTACCTATTTAACTACATCTTAGTTATAAAAAGTGAGCGCAAAAAAGATCAACGCACAATATGAGGAAAAGGGTTAAGTCGAGTTTAAATCATTCTTGAGGTTCCCTAAACAAGGCATCTCTTTCATAACTAGGTTAGTTCCAAAGAAAGATTGTTTAAAAACTAAATCATTTCGTAAGTATGTTTATCACACTGTTTTCTTTGTGAAGTAGGTACTTAAGTAACAGCAATGCAAGCAGAAACTACAAACAATAGAGCTTAGAACTATGAACAAATGAACAATTGTGTGGTTACTGGTCGTATACATGTCACCGTAAAATTGTCAAACACGTTATACCTATTGTAATCTCTCTAGCGATATTGTAAACTCTCGAGTTATTGTCAACCGAACATTCTGCTTACCTTCAATAAAACTAAGTCAACTCACGCGGTGTGGAGGGGAGGAGGGGTCCCCCTTGCTCAGTGGTACCACTCTCATGAAAAAATACTGTAAGTACCATTCCTGAGAAATATCGATAAATATAATCTAACCTTAAAACACTTTTGATTCCCCTAAAAAGCGTAGTCGTTATATTGTAATATAACGTGTTTGAAAATTTTATGATGACATGCATATGTTATTAATTTATTTTATCATACATACGTACCTAAATATTTACTAAATAAAAGCAACAACAGTCCACGAGGCGCTGACTCATTTGATTAGCTTTAGAAGTTGAACAACATGCCTTAAAAACTAGGTAGGAATTTAATTTAAATTAAGCGAGGCTTTCAACTTCATCATCTCTCTCTTGTCTCTCTCATCGGCCTCAATTTAGAGTTTAGTAAGAAATCCAGTAGCATAAACATGGCCCCAAAAATCTTAAACATGAATTAATATTGAAGAGCGTCAATAGCAAAATGTTGGTTACCAATGAAATAATCATATTGTTTGTCATTGAATTGAAGCAATGTTGATTAATAAAAACATATTCTACACGTGGGATACATAAGTGTCCTAGTACCCATTTAACCTCTATTTTCGAAGCAATATTCACCGGCCAATAAGATAACGATGATTTATTAACTAAAGATACAGCGAGCAGAATTGCTACTCTTGCAAAATCTCGTGCGTGCCCAAGTGACGTTAGGCTATTCTTAGATAAAAGCGACACAGTATCTGCATGAGAGTCACTCGTGTGATGGCCACGGGCGTTAATCACAACGTAAATGATAGCCAATTAACGACCGTGCGTGCATTCAATTGCTGATAATTATCTGTAGGACTTCGAACCTTTTTTTGACACGTTATGTACACGTTTTCCCGAGGTACTTACACCTTTGATCGCAAATCTTGTACTTTTATGTAGGTAAGTACCTACATACTTTAAAAAATAAGGAAGGCTCCCTGAAGTGAATTTTGACTAGATATAATTGTAGTAGGTAACTAGTAGGTAGTAAGTCGGCAAATTAATAATAATTAGCTTATCGCGGCGGCTTCGCCCGCTGGGAGTTCTTTTATTGTGAAGCGGGATCGATCTATTAGGTTATAAACTAGGTACCTATCTACCTATGTGCCAATTGTCATCCAAATCCGTCCAGTAGTTTTTGCGTAAAGAGTAACAAATATCCATCGGTATCGTCACAAACTTTCGCATTTATTTAAATAGTAGGATAAGATTATATGAGAGCGCTAATTTAACTTGATACGATAAAGGTTTTAGTTATCTATCTAATATAGATTGTTTATCAAATTAAACGTCGATCATACTCACGATAACGGGAACAGCTATAAAGTCGCACTAGCGCATCTATCGATCGGTGGACGACCAATGGAAGACACATTAATCAACCTTGAGTCACACCTAATGAATTGGAGCTTACCACGCAACTAAAAGTGCCTTTTAGTGCCGTTGACCGAAGTAATGACATAAAAGTTCACAATTTTTGCTAGGTAGGTAGGTAGGATATTGAAATCGATTGACTTTAGTTTTTAAATGAGGATAGGTACGAGCATAGAAATATTAAAAATCTATGGGTACGAGTACCTACTTACTAACAAAAAGTATGTTTAAATAGCATGATGTTTGTTTATTAGGTATTTGCTTTAAGCACCAATAAAACAATTCATAAAAAGCTATGCAATTTTTATTAAAAACAAAAAACCTGCTAGGTATGGTTTATTTTTATCATCAATGTCAAAGGTTTCCACAACATCTGGATATGCGTCTAAAGTCGACGGGTAGCAATGTCTCGATTTCTAGAAGATCTGACTGGTAGGTAGGCCTATGACACACCTGGCTAACCGGATTGGGATATCGACTCAATTTTGCGTTTTAACACAAAGTTTCCGCCTTCTGGAGTCCTGTCTATCAAGTATCAATAATACCGCTGCTTGACGAACGATGTTTTGAAATAAATTGGTGCACTACGCAACTTTGGATCGCTCATACATCTGGGCTGGGGGCAAAGGTCCATGGTACTCGCACTTAAATGGTCAAGTGCGCGGTGTATTGGTCGCTTCCAAGCACTACCAATAATACACAGTGACTCAAATAATTCCAGCATATCTACAAGAGGCTGCGGACTAATACAATAATTCTAAGTAATCCATAGCACACTCGTAGATTTTCTGTAACCACTACACTGGCTTAGTACTTCGCTAAGCTAGTTTCAACATACCTAGTGGAATATTAAGAACTCTTCAACTTTTATATTAGACAAATACACATCGTCAATTTGTAAGAAGGGGCATAGTTGCGTACGGGTAACAACTTTGCTAATTGTCATGACAATGACCTAGTTATTTCTCATTTCAGTTCCAATTGAATACCGCTACGTGAAGTTGGTACCTACACAGTCTTGTCTCGATGACCAAAGATCACGTCATCATTTTACTGTTACTTTTTTTGCCCCGTTATATAAACTTGGAGCTTCAAGTTGTCAAACCACAAAACAATCCTAGAGTTTTGTCATGGTAGGAGTACCTAGCAATTACGTACTACCTATGTCATTAATGTAATTGAAATCCGTGTGTATCGAATTCGGCGTCGTATAACTTCAACAAATGGAATTGCGTTGCGTGTGAAGCAGGAAGCGAGTCGCTTCGCGCGTATCACTATGCGTTGCTCGACTAGCCTGATACACGCGAGATATCAGACATCCTGCGAGGACCACGGATACATTAACAAATAACTGTAAAAATAGTTCAACTGTAAATCAGTTTCATTTTAAATCGGTCAATGTTTCAGTTACAGCTGTTCTATCAGCCGCTTTCAGGTAAACTGGAAGGTGACCCCATTATACTTGGAAAAAAGGTTAGGACTATAGTTGCAGCTTAGCAACAATATTATTATCGGTTCAGCAATAATTTAACTAGGACTGGGAAACCAACAAAAATTTTAATTAGTTGATTCCGATGTGTAAACACTCATAATAATATTGGCGTAACGTCTCGAAGCAGTTACCGGTTATCAAGGTCTCTATCAAACTATTGTATTCAATTTATAATTGCTCATAGCTTAGGTTTACTGTTAAAGTATTTTTTAAATTATTGAACGCTATTTTGAAACGATTCTTGTTAGGAAATTAGTTGTGTTAATTGGTCATGCAAAGGTAATACAGTTGTTTCAGTTATTTTAGGTTGAGCTCATAGGTTGGTTACGCCTGCTTGTTTTTTTTTACACAAACCTCAAGTTAAAAACTTATTATATTTGCAATAACTTTCAGGACAGTAGGAGCGAGCGCCCAGAACAGAAGGTTCTTTAGCAAGCATATTCAATATTGATCATGAATACTTGGTGGGTGAATAGGTGGGGTGTGAAGGTAGAATGTTCTTATTATACTATGCAATTTTAGTCTTTTTCAGCAGGGGGCCATGGACCCAAACCACAAGAGGCATGGGATAAATAAATCAAATAAATATGTTTCCAGTAAAAATACTAACTAACCACTGCCTATGATCTAATTTTTTTTTTCCAAAAAGAAAATAGTCCCATGGGTGCTGTTGCCTGACCATTATGTACGGGCTATGCTCATTCTCAGGGGACAGTTTGATTTCTTATTGCTGTTGCTTATTTCTTTAAAAAAAAAAATACATATTTATATAATCCCAACCACCGAGAGCAGCAGTGGCCCAGTGGTGGCAGCCCCAACTTACGAACAGTAAGTCGTGGGTTCCAACCCAGGCAGGCGCATTACTTAGTGAAATTTATTTCACCACCACTTCTCTCAAAAACGTTGGAAGGAAAGCATCGTGAGGAAATCGGGATGTCCTAGAACCAAAAATTCGAAGACATGTGACATCTAACAACCTGCACTGGGCCCGCGTGGTGGATTATAGCCCATACGCAAAATACGCGTTTTGACGTGAAGTTGTGGACTGGTGTCAGCAACTCCACGTCAAAACGCGTATTTTAGTCCTGGCAGGCCTGGTTGCCATTGTACAATACAAACCCAACCACCACTCCAATAGCCACATTAGCCATGGAACCAAAGAACTGGAAGTCATACAAAGGGAAATGCCTTTGCCCGGTTGAAGAAGGATGCAGTAAGAGTAATTAAGTTACTGCTGATCATCGTGCTGATAATTATTAAGAATTGAATGAGTTTATCAATATTTAATTTCATTAAGTTTCAAACAATAACAAATGTTCTTGGATTCAAAAACAGACAGTGTTTATTTGTAAGTCTGATGCCTCTCTGACCTTGATCTTCAAGCAAGGGCCATTGTCTTGTTTAAGCAGTAGGTACTGGTCTACAATCACATGGTGCTGCCATGTAAAGATCATGTTTTTAATATGAATGTGTTACCCAATTGACATCGTTGTTATGCAGGCTGTATCCATAACATAGGTATTTTATATTTTGTTGTTGATTTAGAATAATATTTTATTCACCGTTTAAAGTAGGTATTTATTGATTAATCTATGGCAATTATGTTGTATTGAGGTAAAGTTTGTATGTTATAAGTTTTACCTACATTATATTAAAGCGGGAACCTACATTATACCCAAGTGTTTTAGCCTAAAACTTTTAGGCACCTATGTCAGACTAAAACATGAGCAAAGCATGAGAAAAAATAAAACCGTTTAAAACGTTTTGATTTCACTCTATTGCAGTTCTCAATTTAATATTTTTTACTTAGTGAAACAAGTGCATGGTATCCGATACTATTTGCCTGTTATAATGTTGCATTTTTCAAATTAATAGTTATTGGCAAATACAACTATGTTTATCTTTGGCTTGTTGTTTTGACAATTAAACCAGTAACTTTGGACATCATCAAGTATAGTTACCATGAGTTTGTAGTGATTAGTCATGCGGGAATTTTTATGGTTCTCTTATTCATGTTTTAGTTAAAGTTATACCTACACTCTGAACTTAAATGAAACCTTGAACTTTGTGTCCAAAAGGAACTCGCCTTAAGTTTAAAACAACTTCATTTAAATGTTACCAACTTTGATTAAGGATAGGACATAACAGGAAAAAATTATGTAACACCAAAAATCAAAATTAATTTGTTCCTGATTAATTATTTTCCTCTAGACTACTGATTAAAATAGCTATGAATGGCTAGCTTTGCATAATCCATGGGTTTATTATATGTAATGTAGGTGCTTCTTTACCAAAGCATTGTTTCTTTTTAATTCTCTATACAACTAATTATTTGACATTCTTTTTTTTTTTTTAGCCTGTACTGTCCCAGTGCCTCCCCTAATTCCTTTCTTCAATTTGACATTAAATAATTAAAAAAGTTTGTTGTTTGTGTATGTCAGTTTAAATGTTTGTAAACACACCAGTGTTACAGAAGAAAAATGCCGTTACAGGAGAAAAATGGGCCATCTCAGTACTTAGCTGATATTTTAGAAAATTAATTGGGCACGCAATTTAATTCCTTTTGATTATTTAGTAGATAACGCTTAATGTAAATAGTTAATGATGTACTTACAGTGAAAAAATTTGTTGCTTCTAAATTCTTATAGTGATATTTGGTTAAAACATCTTTAACATCTAAAACCTTACCAATATGACATGATAAGGCTGGTGTAACAATACATCACATGATTATCATCAGTGTTATGAAATAAAGTAAGTAATGCATAATTACAATTAGGTATGGTACTGTAATGAGACAACTGGCCAATAGATAATAATTATGATTATTGTTTGTGTTTTAAATGTTTATGTTTTGACATTATCTGGGCAGTTACAGTCATCTGATAATAGTCAGAAAAAGGTTCAAGGACAGTAAGATAGATATCCAATGATTTCATTGCTTGTGGGATTTAAACTAAGTATCTACTTACACAAATAAAGATGACTTCATAGTAAATCATCTTCAAGATAGATAGATGGTTAGCAATATTAATTAATCAATAAAAGTATACATTACTATTATTTGTGAAAGATAGTGTTATTAAGTACTGAATTATAGAAAACATCAAATAGGTTGTTGAGAGTTTGGGCTGTGCCTTCTTAGATGAATGAGTGCTATGTACTCATTATACATAAAAGTAGGATGAATAACCTTTGCAAATTAACACTGTGTAGAATAACTACTTAAGCGAAAATTATATTTTAATCTGTTTTAATTCACACATTCAGCACAGTCTTATTCAAAATATATTTAACATAATAACTTACCATTGACTATATTAAAATCCTCGAACTCGTTTCCTTGATAGCTTAGCTATAACGATCACAGACACTTATCTCTACACCTACACAAGTGATTTGTTAAATTAAAAGAAACAGAAGACAGACGAAACACTCGATTTTTAAATTGCAGAATTATCTCAGACAGTTATTTTATTTTGCACCAATTTTCACATGTTTTTTTTCATTTTACCGAACATTATCCACTTGATGAGTTATTCAAAATGATGAAATTACAAATAATAATAAAAATCACGGCTGTACATAGTCGAAAACAACAAAAATAGGTTTTGACATTTGACAGAGAGAATCCAACTGTAGAAATGGACCCATTTACGCAAACGAGAACCAACCCACAACTGAACAATTTCGAGAAAATAAGACTTTTGTAAAAAGAGTGTGCAAAACGTATGCGCAGTACAATTTGGAGAAAAAAGTTGTTAGGCGTGTGTGACATATTGAAACCCTTCTAGGGATAACAGATATATTATTTTTTATTAAATTATAATAAAATAATGGTTAAAAAACCACTTGGTTCTGTCTTGTAAAAAATAAATTTGTGGGTTGGTTTCATGATGCAAAATTTATTTAAGCTTTTATTGTTGTTATAATTTAAAATAAAACGTTAAGCAACGCAGGAAAGTATAAAAAACGAAATCTGACGTGAAGAAACTACAATGTTACAAATAAATGTAAGCACCTACATGTGGCTAAACATCCCCACCATCATCTTCTACTTCAAAATCGAGAGCCCCGGAAAAGCCATCGATATCGTCTTCTACAATATCGTTTGTTTTTTATTTTTTTGTAAAAATCTTTGGCGTTGCTCGGTATAACATGCATAATACTTTTTAAATCCGTTAATTTGGCCTCGAAAATAGGTTTCGCTGTGGGCCAGAGCAAGTCTATATCACATAAAGTCAAACGGTATTTTTTTTCAAATTGACGTCTATGAATGGTTCGTCCAAATTTTCAAAACCTTTTTTTGTCATGGTAATCGACGTAACAAATAAGTCACAGCATACATTTTTATTAAAATTATATAGCAGTATGAGGGTAGCAAGAAAAATGTTTGTCTTACTTTATAATTTTGACTATATAGTATTCTATGATTTATTCGGTATTAGTACTTGCAACAAACAATAATCGCTAAATCTTGCATCAAGTAATCGCTGTTGCTACTATTGTCAGTCGATGTTAGCACCATTTCACTGGTAATAATTAATTAGTTAGTGAGAAATAGCCGCTGACATTGGGTGAGGTCGCTGTCAGAAATCTTCGACAAGTCTACAAATTTGTCAACTTGTAATTACAATTTTGTGCTTCCTATAACAAATATGTCGAGTTTATGAAATAGGGCCCAGGGCCCTGTTTCATAAACGTGACAATGGCAGGCGACAGGTGACAATTCGACGTTTTGTCAATTTTTCGTTTCATAAACATTACCTCTGACAAAGAAGTCGTGGTGGAAAAATTACAAATTGTCGCAACTTTATTACTTTTCATTGTGCCTGTATGAATGCCCAAATTGTACATCCAAAGCAATATTTTATAGAAAATAACATTAGCAGATATCCTTGTGAGTGGTAACGTCTTTTGCAGATCAAACGTGATAGTTTCGATGGTTGGATCTTCTTTTGCCAATCTCATGTTCTAGGCATTATAAAAATCGAACGAGCGTTTCTCTAAGAAGGTCGTAAACGCAATGCAAATGCAAAGGTCTTGCCATCCCACTAAGGATGACAGAAATTAAAAAATAAATCGATATTATGTTGATGCATCGATAGTTTTTCAACAACCCTGCAGCTCACTGTTAGTTGTTACAAGTAAAAGACGGGCAATCACAGAATACAAAAGTTGATATTTGTATGGATCTTTTTATTTTGCACTGAATACTATTGAAATAAAATACTAAATAGAACTATGCCATTTGATGAGTTTAAGACTGAGAAATTGCATTATGCAAACAAGGTTGGTTCTGGATAGTTTGAAAAGTAATAAAGCTTTTTGTGATAAATAGAACCAATCAACTTTGGTTCCAGCTTGCATAATGGACATGCTGAGGATTACATAAGGGTCCTATAGGAACCAAGTAGCATGGGTATTTTTAACGTATAAATACAGAAGAATTAGAGGAACCACACAGCATGGTTCTTTTCTGTTATTTGAGAGTTGACCAAAATGGGTTGGTTCCGCAAGTGACAGGTGAAAACCTACATTTTTAGTAGTTAAAAATCTACCATATTTTTTGGGAAGGTAGAAAACATTTTTTTACCACTATCTGTGTACTTAACTCAATTTCACAAAAAATGTGGGATGGTTCCCGTTTGCATAAAAGGGTCCAAATATAAGACAAATCGTTGGAAAAGTGAAAGTAACTAGCTAGTTTTATTATTTTAGAGACACCAATAACACAGTAAAAATACAACACGAACACTGTTGCTTTTCGTAAAAATAAACAATTTCTAAAACGATTAAAAAAGAAGATTGCAAGCACCTACTACGCGCACGCGAGCGCAATCGGTATACATACAATTCTTTTTTTGCATAGAGTGCGGGAGCGAAACCGAACGAGGAGACAGATATACACAGCCGCGCAGAGCCGTCAGATGACCTGCAACTACTACTGTACTGGCAGTAAGGAAAAACAATGTGGATTGTTTCATGACGAATAAAATGACAATAGGTACTTTTAGATAACGTGACGCGCTAACGTTATTTTGTAGGTCAATTTCATAATTCTTTCGTACAAATAAAGTTTTTACGAAAAATCAGAGAAGGTACCCACTACTTTCAATTTTGGCGGAATTTGACCTCTGTTAATTCTGTCCAGAGCTCCTGACATCACCTTCATGGACGTGTGCTGCGGCATCGCCTCAAATCAGAATCACTTTTACACCTCATGTTCGTCTACCTCATAGGTAGTTTTTATAATTTTGAATACTTACATAAATTAGTTATTTTAACTACTCTTAATTCTTCTCAAAGTGTATCTTACCCTTCCCTGCTTTTTTCAATGAGATGCTTTCTGCGTCCTGTGGCAGGGTAAAATGTAGAATTAATTTAATCTAAAGCTTTTTTGGATTTTTTGATTAATTGCCCACAATAGACTGACAGATGCAGCTCATGCAGCCATGCGTATGAAATTTTAAACGTCACGCCTATTTTCCCCGAAGGGATAAGCAGTTCACCAATTTTAGCAGTTTGGCGGCGATATAGCCATAAACTAGACACAGGGCATTTATTATATCCAGCACGCTACTGAGAACTGACTTCGCGCGACATGAGCCTGGCTTTCTTTTTAAATTGTATTCTCAGGTCACACGAGCTCAGCAGCTCACAGTTGCGCTTGCGTTATAGGAGGCGATCATTGGACAAAACAGTAAAAAGACACCTAAGTACCTACCTAATTTTTCGAATTTTATTAGTTCTACCAGAGACTAGTGAAATATTATTTATTTTACTAGTCTCTGGTTCTACGTTGCCCCAACACAACACACTGATCTGATACTACCTGAAACTGCGACGTATAGTTAAGGGCTGTACACACCAAAGCCGCGGAACCGCTGAGTTTTTGTTTGTTGTCGGCAGGGCCGACAGGTATAGTTTAAGACATTGTTGTTAACAGGGTAGTTTGGAGGCTTTGTTGTTGGTACAAAATGTGCAACTTTTTACACTAGCGCTTCAGTGTCAGCACGTGAGTACTTAAGCAGGTAAACATTTACTCATGTGGTGTCAGTGTGGCCGGCAATTCGGCGCCTACACAAGTCACTGTCATGAAGACTTTGGAGAGCCCGAGCCCATTACATATTTAGTTGGGCATACCAAATTTCGCACTAAGGTTCACACAAACATGATTACATTTATTTTCGCTAAAATGTGCTTTCATTGCAGCCATTTTAGGGTCAACTCGTGGTAGTAGTTAATAATGCTATGTACGAACTTTGATGACGGATGAGTCGGTAAATAATTATTAAAAATGTGTGCGAGTGTGTGGTCGGTTGACAAAGTCACCGTTTAACAGCAGCGTTGTTTGTCTGAACACAAGTGAGCTCATTTCACCTCTTTATTTGAATAGTCCTTGTGCTCCTTCCTTCAGATATAGGCATTTCTTCGTTTATAGAACATCCATGACATTTATTTTATAAGTACTTCGCTTTATATGGCGCACGACATACTTACTTACGAGCAATAAAGTAGATCGACCAGGGGTCTAAGTCTGCTGTTTTATAAATTTGTCATATCAACACAATCCCAATCTCATCCCATTGACATTTTGCTTAAGACAGACCTGACCCCGTATTCACAAACGTTGGACTCGTTTCCGATTCGACAACTAGTATATCTGTCTTCTTCTGGCATTACGAAAACGACCAAGACAGACATACGACTTCCCGAATCGGAAGCGAATCGAAGCGTTGTGAATACGGGGGCTGACCCCGTATTCACAAACGTTCGACTAGTTTCCGATTCGACAACTCGTATATCTGTCTTCTTCTAGCATTACGAAAACGACCGAGATAGACATACGAGTTCCCGAATCGGAAGCGAATCGAAGCGTTGTGAATACGGGGGCTGACCCCATATTCACCACGCTTCGTTTCGATTTCAATTCGGTAAGTCGTATGTCTACCTCGCTCGTTTTCGTTATACTGTATCTGTATGGTTCTTTCTTCAAAAGACCATCTCAGACACTAACATCTACATGATCCTCATGTGAATTGAGCAAGATTATGTCTGGACTTCAAAAGAGACTATGACCTCTGAGTTTGTTTCGGCTGTTTCTTCTCAGAGTAGTCAGGTACGAAACACCAGCCCCATCTAGTTTAAAAAAAAAAATTGACGTGTAAAAGTGTTTGTGAAAACCTACTTACAAAATAAAGATCACTTATCATTTACTAAAAAGGGATAGACAGACGACTTGCCGAATCGAAATTCATTCCGAGCGTTTGTGAATACGGGGGCTGTTGACTTTGCGCTTACGGCCCTTCAGACGGATACGAAGTTACATATTGCCGCGATAATAACGCCGCAATAGAGCTAGGACTCTTGGGAGCCTCAAAGCGGTCAGTTTATTTATAACTCGCAGACCGACTATGTCGTGGTGATTAATATTTATCGTTGGTTTTTAGTTTGCAAAAGTCATGGACGAGAGTAATCGCGTCGTCCTACATGTGAACACCTCTACATTTAAACACGCAAGCCACGACACTTAAAATTACAAGATTATCTGTCGTCACGACATCGTGTGAACGCGGCCTAACAGGTGACAAGCTAGGTCTGGATGTAAAGTAAAGTGTTGGCCACAGACGTATAAAGAGTAGGTGTTGGCAACGAACAAGGCCGCCAAGGTGTGTTCATGTGATTATAGTTAAGTATAGCCCAGCTAAAAACAAAAACCTTTTTTCAGTTAGGGCAGCAATGTGTTTCTTCTGTCAGTCAGACTGTCAATGTCGTTGTCAACGTCAAACTACAAACAAGTTTATTTACATTAAATTTTTATTTTACAGTCAAAATTTATTCGGATTTTCGGAAACGTTATTTATATTTTAAATATTATAAAATATACGTAATTTATAAGTATGATGCACAGCGTACGTATGATGATGCCGGTAACTGATGTGGGAATAGTGTGCTATGTAACCCATTGATGTACAACAATGGGAGGAAATAAATTAAACACGCTTTTATTAAATGAAGAAAATTAAGATTACTGTACTATCAACATGAACGCGTATATACGGTTTAGTGCTCGTGTTACTAATCGTTGAGGAGTTCTCTCATGAGGAGACGATCTTACACGCATAACATTATTAACATAAGGCAAGTTAAAATAAAAGCATTTAAAGTCTATTTACATAAAGTTACAGGTGTACAAACATTCTAACAAATGCCATAATTACAAGAGGAGGGTAAATATTAATAATGATAATATAGCAGTTGTGTTTCAAATATTCATATTCATATTCATTTATTTGCATTCCACAAGGTAAAACATGGTGTTAACAAAAGGCTTAGAGCTAAGAATACTTATTACTTTATTAGTATGTTTTGCATTGCTCAACATTTGAATAATTGAGCTATTGTATGCTTGGCCTGGCCTGACCCTGACCCTGGATTACTGGCTAAGGCATAGCAAGCTATGCCTTAGCCAGTAATCCAGGGTCATCATAGGGTTTTATTTTGATTATTAAGACTTATTTGGTCAGTGGGTCATCTTAGGGGCGGATTTTATTTGATAATTATTATTTTTAATATGTCCAGTTCAATAAACAAGTAATTTGATTAAAAAATGCAGGTTTAATGAAGCCCGTGGAGGCCCAGTCATGACTATTACAAAGAATTGGTGTAAAGTTAGTACCTAGTCAGTAACAACAGTTTTTAAAGCCTTTTGGATGTCTCCTATAACTCCTGGTGCAGCAGGAAGCCAACTCTTTATGATGACCTAGTCAGAAATTTTCCAAGTTAGTATTAAGTCGGCAACAACAGGTTTTTGGCCTTGACTGTTCAGTTTTGGATGCCTCTTATAACTCCTCAGCAGGAAGTCAAAAGAGTTGGTGGTCTAGTGGTTGCAAGTGAGACTGCCGAGCATGAGGCCCTGGGTTTTATTTCACGGTCAAGCAAAGTGTTATTCAGAGTTTCTCATTAGGAACCATAGAGTCTTGATATCTGTCTGGTTGATAGCAATAACAAAAAATTACTGGCGAAATGTAGGTGACCTATTAGATCACTAACGGCTAACCTCTTTTCACCCTTATGCTCTTAGTGATAAAGTTCAAATGTGGTAGACCGTCAGTGAGCACTGTTGTACACTTATACCAAACCCTGCAAGCATGATGTTTTGTTATGCATGAAAGGAATTAAACAATATAATAATATAAATAAAACATTTTATTCTTTTCTATGTAGGTTTATGGCAATTGGTTCTAATGTTGTCAAATCTGGCAATGTCAGATGTGTTTTGGAGAATGGTTTGGGAAATATGTATAATGACAATACCATCATAAACATTATTAGTTACATAAATATAAAACAAAAGCAGAAGTAATTACTTATATCAAACTACTTATGTAATAGCCATACTAAAGCAGGCATTTTAATTTATATTCAAAGATGACTTATAAAATGCATTTCTCAAAGTCTGGCACTTTAATGGCTTACAGTAGGGCCAAGATAATAGATCACATTTGACACTTCATCAAAATATAACAACGTAACCTTTTCACAACTGGAATAAAATATTATTGACTTTTCCAAGTTAGAACTGCACTTACATATTTATTGTAATAATGGCAAAAAAAAGGTAACCTTAACTTAGACCTGTGACAGTCGTCAAATGTGATCTATTAAATTGGCCCTACTATAGTTGAAATTGGTAAATTACAAGACATTGGCATGGGAACCTGAACGCAAAGGTGGGGAATGTAATACAAATGGCATCATGTGCGGTACAGTAGTTTGGGCCGAAAGTTTATAGGGTTTATATTGTTCTATCTATACTAATATTATAAAGAGGAAAACTTTGTTTGTTTGTTTGTAATGAATAGGCTTAAAAACTACTGGACCGTTTTTAAAAATTCTTTCACCATTCGAAAGCTACATTATCCACGAGTAACATAGGATATATTTTATCCCCGTACTCCCACGGGAACGGGAATTACGCGGGTGAAACCGCGTGACGTCCGCTAGTAATGTATAATAATATTCGATCCCGAATATTTATTTTAGTCAGTTGAGATTTGATGGACTCGTAAAAACTGTGCTTAATTATTAAATAATTAAAAAAACTTGATTTCTTCGAAAATTTAGTAAAATAAAAATAAAAGTTGTTTCAAAATTAAGTAAATGTAAAATCGTAACATCCAAATGATATGATGATGATCCAACTACTATCAAAATTGCCGAAAATGAAGCAAAACAGCTAATTTTTACAAACTAAAATGTATGTTTATAAATAACTGGTGTGGTTGAGTTTTGATATTCTTTTTAGATTTATTTTCGTATTATGTTCCGTATTTAGTCGATTGATATAACCCTGACGGAAAATTTCGTAGGAAGAGGACCTCGACTTTGAAAGAGCTAAAAGGAAACGTGCCTAGCAATTTCCGACCTAGGTAATTGCCGTTGAACTTTCTGGTATTCTGTCAAACATGTCTCTATCAGTGGCGTAGCGTGGGTGGGAGCGTGGCGGGGTATGGTCCCGGGCACCGCATTTCAGCCTTTAGGGGGCGTCAGAGAGCGGTCCCAGGAGGTGACGAGCGGCGCCTGGCCTTTCCAGAGTTCTTCCGATTCTCGGCTCATTGAACCCTGACCCACAACAAGTCAGATTTTCGTCATCCCGGCTTCTCGACATTAAGACTGAACTACCGTCAGTATATTCGTCGTATATTGTTGATTTTGACAACAATACAATATGTTGATCACCTTTTTTTTTTTTTTTTAAGGATAGGAATTCAAATGACCCCCCCCACTCTGGGCGGAGCGGGAGGGAGTGTCAGACTCTTACTGACTAAAAACCATCCATGTTCCTTCCTCGCCTTTTACGTTCCGGGGCCGCGGTATCTCTTTCGAACAGGCCCGCAACCCGAACAGGCCCGCAACCCATCTGAGCCAATACCTTACACATTAAAATATTATGACGGATAAAGGGTAAAGGAGTGAGAACAAACAGCTAATTGAATTCTCTTATATTAGTTTAAAATAAGCACCCAGGCTGGCACTGGTGCCTGCCGGGGCTGCGGGACTGTTTGAAGGAGATCCCGCGGCTCCGGAACGTAAAGAGCGAGGAAGGAACATGGATGGTTTTTAGTCAGTAAAGGTCTGACACTCCCTCCCGGTCCGCCCAGAGTGGGAGGGGTCATTTGATGATTTCCCATACGAAAAAAAAACCGGCCAAGAGCGTGTCGGGCCACGCTCAGTGTAGGGTTCCGTAGTTTCCCGTCCGTCACAATAAGTGTTCAATCCAATCCGATTTTAATCATTCTTTTTTGTTTGAAAAATTATACGTTCATCATCATCAGCCTATAATGTTCCCACTGCTGGGACACGGCCTCCTCTCAATGAGAGGGAATGCGCTATAATCTACCACGCGGGCCCAGTGCGGATTGGTAGATGTCAAATGTCTTCGAATTTTTGGTTCTAGGACATGCCGGTTTCCTCACGATGTTTTCCTTCACCGTTTTGAGAGCAGCGGTTATGAAATAAATTACACAAAGATATGCGCCTGCAGGGGTTCGAACCCACGACTTACTGTTCGTAAGTCGGGGCCGCCATCACTGGGCCACCGCTGCTCTAGAAAAATGATACGTTCAGGATAATAAAATATGTAAACGAAGTAAAAAAAAAAAGAGAAAAATTACAGCTTTCTAGTTCTAACGGTCACAGAGATTAAGCGAGGACGGACGGACAAACAGACATAGCGAAACTATAAGGGTTCCTAGTTGACTACGGAACCCTAAAAAGGCTCGCACTGGTACAATTTTGATTCCCGAACGTGCCAAATTACTTCCTTTGAGACTTTTTGGTATCTCGGGTTCACCACAACAAACCACAAACATCGGAGTCTTGAACACCATCATTGAAGAAAAAGCTATCAATTTGGATTCCGATATTTCGAATAATTTGAAATCCCGTAAACGGAGCACAAAATAACATTTCTCAAAATAACACTCTTTCATTCGGCAACTGGTGACTTCTTCTTGATTCCTAAAATAAACAACAAAAAAAAAATCGCCGAACGGGTTCGCTAGCTCTAACAGCGTTCAAACAGGCGTAAAGGAGTCCCAGGTAGAATGTGGACTGCAGAAAGTGTTTTTAAGATCGATCTATAGACACATGCAACTATTAAGTTTTAGTGGTTTAGTAAATTTTTTGAGTGCCTCTCGTAACTAACAGTATATGTAACGTAGGCAAAGACTAGAATCGCAAGTGTACCGTAATTTTGCTTTTCGCATTCTTATTCTTTATTGCACACAAAAATTAGCAATAAAAATATACTTAAAATTAAATAGGATATAGCTTATGTACAACGGCGAGCTTAACCCGGCGAACTGAGCTACGTGCTGTCATCGGTTCAAGTGTAATTTTACCAAATATAATGAGTCATTATATTTGGTAATTTTAAGCAAGTATTATTTAAAAAAAAAAACTAAAAAATAAAATAGAAATACTTTATTTCAGACCTTGATCCATATGATGTTAGTAACACACACTACTTATAAGCTATGTTAGTGACAAACGAAAAACAAGATGTAATTAATATATCTGCTGCACTCACCAGACGCACCGGGTATATGTACATGTACACGTACCCAATCCGCTATAAGGTGCAGCACGGCTTATTACTAATGACCTTCAGAATGTCATTGCCCCTCCCCCGCACTCTGCGCATCATAGAAGCAGTCTTCTTACGTAAAATGGTACTGAAACCATCAGTACGTGCTTCCGCAATCATTCCTGACGCGCTACTGTAACGTGGGAGCCCGAACAACATCCTGAACGTATTATTATACTGAACTCTGGAGGGCGTTGTAGGCCCTCTGCGTATATCGAACCCACAGAGTGCACGTGTACACAGATTGACAGAAAGCCTTGAAAAGAGTTATTTTGAACTGGTGTACAACGTGCGAACCTGCGGGCCAACATTGCATCAAACAGCCAACGCCCTCCGTTCTCTTTCCATATCCGCATCATTCTTTAGGTCCTCCGTAACTATGTGCCCCAAGTACTTAAAATCCAGCACTGTTTCAAGGGCCACACCCCTTAATATAACCGGTGGCATATTATGTGCTGGTTTTTTATGCTTCGCCCTAAACAGCAAGCAGTTTGCTTTTTTGCACGTTGTATACAAGCCCGTGCGCTTCAGCATAGGCCTCACAGACCGCTAACAACTTTCTGAGTGCGCTAATTGATGGACTCAGCAGCACCATGTCGTCCGCGTAACTAATAGGTACTATTGACACACAGTCCGTCAATAGAACAACCAACACGAGTGCTACTGAGCTCGACAATCAGTTGGTTAACATACAGGTTGAAAAGTGCTGGTGAGGTCAATCCACCCTGTCTCACCCAGCATTCCAACCTGTACTCCTTAGACAACTCGTTGGCCCATCTAACTTGATTGGTTTGATGACCATACCAATACTGAAACATTTGTTATGGCGTCAGGCACTAGCGCTTCGCGTATCTTACACCAGAAGACGTCATAGCTTACCAGGTCAAATGCCCTCAAAAGCTCTAGGAAAGCCGCATATGCAGTCGTACTTCTCTCCGTATAGTACCCGACAGTATGCTTGAGGGCCAAAATAGCACATTCAGTTGATAACTGTGGCCTAAAGCCGATCTGAGCATCGTGTATTTTAAGATGTTTACTAATTTGACACCGTCAAGCACACCGTCAAGTACTTTGGCCGTAATGGTCGCCAGTGAGATCGGTCTGTAATTACCCTTGTCACTGGCGTCACCGGTTTTATTTTTCAATATTGGTACTACCACCGTTCTCATTAACGCAGTGGGCAGGTACGAGTGTCGGATACAGAACGTAAATAACAACGCTAGCAGTCGTGGGAGATGCGGTCCGGCATGCTCAAAATGTTCTATGCTAAGGCTGTCATGTCCCGGCGACTTGCCGCGTCTCATATTTTTAATTATGTCTTTAATCTGCTTAGCCATAATGCGAGCACGCACATCTAACACAACAGCCCCAGCAAAGACACCGCTGACATTCGACTTCGAAGGTAGTATTGTA
Organism: Xestia c-nigrum; assembly: GCA_916618015.1. Taxonomy (NCBI): domain Eukaryota; kingdom Metazoa; phylum Arthropoda; class Insecta; order Lepidoptera; family Noctuidae; genus Xestia; species Xestia c-nigrum. The sequence goes on along the minus strand of OU745259.1, from coordinate 6,658,525 downwards.
AACTGTTTTTTAAACAGGTTTGCGATCTCCCCGGGCGTGTTTACACCATCGACACTCACCGGAATGCCAGGTTTCAGGTTTAAGTTTTTGGTGTGTTTCCATAATACGCGAAAGTCTTTCTTTTTGTGTCTTGAAGCCAATATATTCATTTTAATTTGGTCTTGTTTATTCTGACAAAACTTTTAAAAATCTTGCGGGGTTCCACCATAGCATTATATAATATAACCTGTGTTTGGTTTACCATGCCAAACCCAATTTGTAAACTGTTGCTTGGAGTTCCGGTGAGCGTCCCTAACATGCTTGTTCCACCCCAGGATAGGTCGACCCTTTACAACCCTCCCTACAGTTACTGACATAAGTGGCCTCAGCAGCCTCCCGTAATGATAAAACACTGTTATGATATGAATTATCAATTACTTCATTATCTTCTAGCTCATTACACATAGTGTCACAACATTGACCTAGATCACTAGGAAAATCAATTTGCCTTAATTTAGAGTTACATTCTTTGGTATACCTACAAATCAATCTGATCTATATTACGTTCACCCCACGCTACTTTATTGATTTGAAACTCATGTAATTGAGTCAACTTTGGCCTGGCTCCCACTTACATTGCAGCTCTAACGGGAAGTGATCTGACCAGTAGCTATCATAATGTACCCTAACAGATGTTACAGACTTCCACGCTGCTTCGGTTACCAAACAATGGTCAAGCCACCGACGGCTACCGTGCACATCACTTACAAAGGTATAAGAATCAACCCCCAGCTTAATTAAATCGGCACAAAACCAATTTTGTTCTGAACAAAAATTTTACATTTCCTTTCCAAATAGTTCACCAGGATGTGCATTAAAATCCCCTAATATGTATACATTTTCAGTATCGCTACTTTCTATTATGGCCACAATCTCACTCAAACATTCCACAAATTCTAATAAATTATGTAGATAGGTTTACCTACATGTTTCGCCCACAGATAGGTGTGAAAATAAACTTAATAAGTTTACTTTCGAGGAGGTGTACCTACATGTTCATTTCTTATATTGTTAGGCTTAAATGAATAATGTTTACAGTGACTTGAAAATTATTGTGTGTACCTATCGTTTACAAGTTACGACTAAATATGAACTACCTTTTTAATTTTTAGTCGTAACTTGTAAAAAGATGTAGGTACATACAAATAATTTAACACACCTCTTCCCTTTTCATGGGTTCGACCTTTAACGTCTTGGCTAGCTTGTCGCATGACTCGAGCATCCTCGGGATGTAACGAATTTCGCCTGTTGACTCCGCTTCGGCTAATGCTTTCTTCTCGACGTCTCCCGGAGCCAGCACTGGGAGTTTTGGATCAGCCTGGGAAGTTTATAAAACTATTAATGAGAATTTTTGTGTCTAACATTGCACAGCCCCATCGGCCATCCGTTCTATAGAGTGGCGACCGCCAACATTTTATTACAGTTTTTCAATGTTGCATTGGAAGGCCTCCCACATGACCTGGTGATAGCTGCGAGAATCCGCCGGATGCGAGTAGCACGATTCCGATCAATGTGGCGACTCTTGAAGGGGGGGGGGGGGGGCTATGTCCAGCAGAGGACTTCTTTCGGCTGAAATGATGATGATTGTACAGTCAAATAATGTAAATAAGTAAGATACAAACTGGTTTCATTTTCCGCCAATATTGTATACAATCCGAAACACGTTCTTCAAAACAGTTTGCAAAGCATTTGTGATTGATCGCAATAAAGGTTTGGCCGATGTCCGCAGTATTTTTAGTAGTCGGTGACCATCTGGGAACGTGGTGACCGTATTTGGCACCTGTACGGAATTAAAGATTGGTTTCGTGAATTTTAAATACTTAGTTCTATAACTACCTACACTGAGCGCAAATTATTTTGGGCTCATACCTAGTAGGTAATACTGTCAACTGAATAAGTTCGCATTAGTTTCTATTTTCATATGTTTAAACTTATTGCGTCTTTTCCAACTGTATTCTTTTACCAAAACTTTTGGCCATAGAAAAATATAGCTCCCGCCACGTATAAGACAGTGGAGGGGGATGTGTATGCGCTTGTGCAAAAGTCGCGTCCTAAAGTACCTACTAGGTCGGCTATTCCTTTATAAAAGACTAGCTTCGGGCCGCGACTTCGTTCGCGTGAAGTTCGCATCCCGGTTGCAACATTTCTTATTGTTGCTCCGCTCCTATTGGTCATAGCGTGATATAACCTACAGCCTTCCTCGATAAATGGACCATCCAACGCAAAAATAATTTTTCAATTCGAGCCGGTAGGACCTGAGATTAGTGCGTTCAACCAAACAAACTCTTCTGCTTTATGATATAAGTATACTCGTAATAGATAGATAATCATAATAGGTACATTCCTAGCTACAAAGTCCTTAGGAATAGACTGGAATAAATGAAAATAGATAATAATGTTATCTTTTACGTGACGGGACCTGTAACAGTTAAGATGCATTGGTTGTAGACTTATGTAACAAAGTGCTATCGTAGGTATACTGGTTCAAATGTACTGTATTTACCTGCCAGCACTCCAGAGAGCATGTCCACAAGAGCTGCTAACCCAAAGCCTTTGTATCCAGCAGTCTTTTCGCCACCACCTAGAGGTAACAGGCTCCCGCCTCTAATCATCTGGAAAAATAATAGAAGAAGGATGTACTAATAGGTTCTATTCTTTGTTATTGATAAATCTGAGTGAGCTTAAATAAATATCCAACCAATAGATAATCACAACAGCAGAAGATCGGTTATTATATAGGTGAGTCACAACGAAATTGGAAAAGACAACAAAATTATTATCAACTAGCTGACCCGCGCAACTTCGTCTGCGTCATATAAGAGAGAAAATCGAAAGGAAAAAACGTCCCCGTTTTTGCAACATTTTTCATTCCTGCTCCGCTCCTTATGATTGTAGCGTGATTTTATATAGCCTAAAGCCTTCCTCGATAAATGGACTATCCAACACAAAAAAATATTTTTCAATTCGAGCCGGTAGTTCCTGAGATTAGCGCGTTCAACCAACCAAACAAACAAACAAACTATTCTGCTTTATAATATTAGTATAGATTTCAAGGAATTTGATATTTTGCACGGAGCGCTAAGGCTAGGCCCGAGGCTACTTTTCTTTTAGAAAAAAGTTTTCTAAGTCCCGTCAAATCGGTCCAGCCATTTCAGAGATTAACCGGAAAAAACAGACGACAAACACACGGCTGTCGTGACCCGCCCAATCCCATTTCAGCTGGAGGTGGCGAGACGGTCTGGACGCGTACCGCCATCGAGGGCTGGAAAAGAGCTCATAGAAGGAATTCATTCGAGGCTCATGGGAGCCCTTTGCACAAACCACTTTGTAAATTATTGTCATCAGGCATCTTTTGGAATCCAACCTTCAACAATTTAAATAAAAACTGGTATGGGTTATGGATAGGTACCCACCGTGTCCGGGTCCAGTGTTTCTTTTCCATCGGGCCCTTGCGCCCAGCCTCTTTCCAACTTGATGCCACGTCGCCTACATATTTCTATCTGGAAATTCACAGTGAGACCATAAGAATGATGTCTGATTTATATCTTACTGAGGTGTTATGCATTTCGAAGAATAATGGTCTGTGGTACATGGACAATAGAATACATATTGTTGTGAGGGGGGTTGCTGCTAGGGTGAGCAAGCTGTGTAGCTAGTCCAATATGTATATGGCGCAATGAACTAAGACTAACAGACGAGCGAACTTTTTTGAAACCCGTTGTGCCATGTTGGTAGGCCGCGTATCTGAAATGGATGTTATACTGCGTAGTGCGTACAAAGTGGTCTATTGCCGGTTATTGTACCTTTCCTAGAGCCGCGGTGGCCATAGAAACGTCGAGGTAAAATGGTCCAGTTGATGGCAAACCCGGAGCCACTACAGCTAGGGGATTTGTGCCCAATGCAGCCTGAAACGGTACAAAATAATACAGTTTAGCGCTTGTTAATATGAATACTACACATGTTCTTGTAGGAGGGGCTCGTGGCTAAATAATAACAGCCGCTCGGTTCCACGCAGGTAAGGCCGCGCTTCCCTAGGTTGGTCTGTAGATGGGTGACCACCCGACACCTATCGAGTTTCCTCCTTGCCTCAGAAAGCACGTTAAGCCGTTGGTCCTGACTGTCATTTGTAGATCTTTGATAGTAGTTACAGGTAGTCAGTAGCCTGAATTACTGATAATAGGAGTTTCGTATCTATTATAATACTGTCTGGTTTGTGGAGCTCAGATAGGCCGTCGTTGCATCCGGGTAGACTGAAAGCCGACCCCAAAATAGTTGGTTCGTTAGCAAAGGCTGTTTGTGAAATTGAGACTGCTCAGCAGCACTGAACCAAATTTGAAACTTGACTTATGAGGCTTTTGAAAGCCTTGTTATAAATCCTGCGCCTGTGTCGAGGGTGAACCCTCGGTGCTCTCCAGGTGAAGGATTTGTCTAAAACATTTAAGATCTTATACGGTAGAGAACTAGGATAAGCCTGAAGGACTGAATAAAATCTTACATTCAAAATGAATTGCATCTCTACTAATAACATGTTTCCTAAAAAGATCTCGAAGTAATGGGTCTTTTCAAAGCGAGCAACAAAGAGATAACCTTTTGGACGCCATTGTCACATATACGTGACAAGCAAGCGCGTGCCCTGTACGCCAAACGACACAAATATATGACAAAATAGTAGATGAAATTGTGGTTTGGCGTGGAGGGGGGCACGCGCGTGCGTTTATTCTGTGGCGGTCAAAAAGTTAATATAAGGACTTTGCACTTTCCAAAATAAAATCCTTTAGTTCTCATGCCTAACTTGTAAGAAATCTGTTTTTATCGCTAGTTGTACTGACCTTAGTACTCCTGGTGGGAGCCAATAGAGGTGAACCGTTACTGAATGTCATGCCTATCATCCCGTTGTCTGCCATTTTTTTGGACCAGTAGCCACCTATCCCGAAGTGGTTGGACCCTGGAAAGACCAGATTTTCAATTAAAGTAGTGGTGTCCCAAGTAACACAGTCTAGGAGGTTTAAAACAAATCTGTCTACTGACAGTCTATTCATGGTTAATCTTTAGATAGGGGCTTTCTAAAGATGGTTTCAATAAAGAAAATGTATTCTAATAGAGTTTTTTTTCTCAAGCTCGATTATTTTTAGAGCACTTGTTCTATAGCACACCTATTTCAAGTATGTCTATAGGTATATTGAATGTTTTAGGATAAAATGCGCTACAAATAGTTAATAAAGCCTAAAGGTACCTAACTTGAAGTAATTTTATAGAAAAGATGGTATATTTTAAGATAAAAGATTCTATTATTTCTATTATTAAGTTATTGGTACTCTTATCTTTGTATATAAAGACACTTAAGTCTTGATAAAATACTTTAATAGATATTTTTTAGTTTGTCTAAAAAAGTGATAGTGAAAACGTGTATTTAGTAGTTTTATTCCTAAAAATGGCTTAGTTAAGTGCATTTGTATTAAATATTTGAATTGGATGATTTTATGCAATGGAGACAGTGAAAAAAATTAAAAGGTCTAGTGGCTTTCGTCGAAAAATCGGCAAATATTTAAAAAGAAAAAAAAAAAAGAAGAAGAGATTCAAGATAATTCAGATTCCGAATCGGAATTTTCTCGTAACTTTCTCCAAAACGCAAGAAATTGTTCTCAGACAGAAGATACAATTGAATTTGAAGTGTCTCCTAGAACATCACAAAATTACGTTAGTGAGCAGTCCGACTCGGATGAAAACAATCCAAATTACGACGACGAAATTCGATCCACTTGCCTCAAAAGTCATCTGCGCGCCAGTGGTCAGCAACTCATGCTATAACTCACATAGCCTTGAAGTACTTATTTCAAATCCTACTTCCTATCCTACTAATATTATAAATGCGAAAGTTTGTAAGTATGGATGTATGGATGTTTGTTACTCTTTCACGCAAAAACTACTGAACGGATTTGGATCAAATTTAGCACACAGATAGTTTATTACCTGGATTAACACATAGGATACTTTTTATCCCGGTAATAAGATCCCGTGGGATAATTTCAAACTTCACGCGGGCGAAGCCGCTGGCAGAAGCTAGTAATAAATAATTTTCAACCTGATACTCTACCAAAGGATCCGAGAACATTGCTCCAGACTCCAAGAACGATTGAAATGAAAAAAATCGGTAATGGCGAATACTGGCGTCACGGGCTGAAGATTAACCTAAAAAAACCATCCATGTTCCTTCCTCGCCTTTTATGTTCCGGGGCCGCGGTATCTCTTTCGAACAGGCCCGTCTTCAGCCCACAAGATATTTTCAAAATTTGACAGAGAACAAAATAGTGACAATCGATGTTAACATTGATGGACTACCTACGTATAAAAGCTCAAAAGTTGAATTCTGGCCCATTCTAATTTATACATACCTGCTATTTTACACATTGTCTATAGATAAAACAGAAATATCTTTTACTTGCCCTCTTGAATTGATTAATTAAATTGCTCTGCTATTGCATAAAATGGTCTGCCGTTCACAACACATCAAATTACCTATTCACTGATGAACGTCTAGAAATACTGTGAGAAGATAAAAAGGAATACATAGATGACAGTTACTAGGTAATCTTAAACTATTCATAAATCTGTTTATTCTTTCACTAGATAGTTCAGTATGTAGCAAGTGAAATTATTCTTTTCATAGAGCTAGAGCCATACTACAGAAAATTCTCTAGAGTGTTTGTTCTATTAAATTCGTTTTTCTAGTAAATTTTATCTTGACGCCATTTTTATGATCTACTTTTGTTTCCAATAATTTTCGAAACATATTCTAATGCTTATTTTTATGTTTTTATTATTAAATTATCTCTAATTAAACATTTGATATGTTTTAAATAACTATATTTCTAATAAAATGAATATTTTAAGCATTTAAAAGCAATTTAAAAAAAATACTCATTAAAAATAATATTCATATGTGGTAAAAAAAATATTAAATCTTGCATTTACAGCGGGCGCTCTTATTTTCACAGAGTTTTACATAATATTCGACGATAGAATGTCAATCGCACATAGATTTGCTTGTTTACCCATTATCAACTAGCTAAAACACAAGTAAAATAAGAAATATGTTACGCCATGATGCAATTCAATTATAAGTTTAAATAACTCTTGTAAGTTCTGCGCCATTATGTGTCGTTGTCTATTACAAATCAAATGTAACTTAAAGTTGATAGTCTTGAGTTACTTTTGGTTAAAAACTTGATGAGTAAAGACTTCTTCAAAGGTCTCAACTTTATCTATAACTATCTACTAGTAAAAATTGTGGTCTATAAACAGTTTAGTGAGGCACTAGAAAAATCTCTACAGACAATTTGAGAATTTACAACTCTTATCTCTATCTATTCATGTTTTCTTAACTCATTCTTATGAGAACGGATAAGGTTGTGCCCACTTTTACTAAACTGTGTCTATAAGCGTTCTTGATTACTACTAGGGAGATATTTTACTCTTATGGTAGACAATTAAATTAAATTCTATTAGATATCTAATAGTCCGTTTATAGATGTGATTGTGTTATTTGGGGTGTAAACACTATATTTTTAAGCAGCATACCTATGCAGCATGGGTTAACTTTTGTTGGCCAGGTTTTCCTAACAATAATTCAGTCCAATGCATGGTTACATGAACCTGGTATTGTGCAAGCAATCAAGAACATTCAGCAAGGTAGGTGAGATTTATACGGAGATTAGTCAGATCTTGCGTGCTGAGTTGGGCTGATTCGAGCCTATAAGTGCGACATGTTAGGCCAGTTTTCCACCGAAAGTGAAACGAGTCGAGACGACGACGGAGTCTAGCAAGATTCGACAAATAACAAGAAAGATAAGATATATGATGTAAATATCAAGCAATGTGATTATTTGATTTCCAAAAGTCTCTTCTCCGTCCGCCTCGTTTTTGCTTTTTGCTTTGTTTCGTGGAAACCAGGTCTCGAAAGAGGTTACCTTTCACTGAGACGCATGCTATTCCAGTGACTTTGGCCTTCTTTAGCACTAAGTCGGTGCAGAAGTGAGCAGCTGTAGCCCCCAGCGCGTTGTTACCATCCACCCACGCAGTTGCTGCAGTCTCCTTCACTATCTTGGGCGTGTTGGATGGTTGGCACCTCCCGGTCTTAATGTCGAGTATGTAGCGTTCTGTAAATGGTTTAGGATTGAAACGATTAATTAGAAGAGAAAGATAATGTTAAGTTAAGCTAGTGTAAGTGTTCTTACAGAAAAGCGGCACGTTGACAACGGCAGATAAACTGCAGCCGTCGGTGATGGCTGCAATTTTTCTGCAGTTGGCAAGGTGCCGCTCGTGTGTAAGAAACCTAAGTAGAACTGTGCACAAGCGAGAGAATTGGTGTTTCGAGCTTTTAGTTATTCTAGATTTGAATGCGTCCAGTCGGTGAACTGCCGAGCTCATTAAATTTCAAAAATAACGAAAGCTCGATAGTCGATGATCTTACGATGTGGAGCGTGTACCTACAGGTACAATCAACTCCAAAAAACTGTAAAGCCTCGTATTCATGGTAAACATTTGTTTGGCAACAGTTGATCAACGTTGTTGATAAACGGCGAGAATACTGCTGGAAACATTGTTTAATTCAATATGGGTTGTCCACTCACGCCAGTCTGCGTTAAAATGTTGCCCGAGGAAGTAGTGTTGTAATTGCATAATTTTATCGTTGCTGCACACTACCGTACCACCATGCCATGTTTATAAACAGTTGCAAAGACGTCCACACGCGTCAGCATTTGTTGATAAACTGATGTTTTCGCTCGCCACACGCTCTGCAACATGGCGTGATCAACTTCGCAACACAAGTGTTGCTCGCAATATGTTGACAGCAACTCGGCAAAATGTTTATGCAACCATGTTGGTAAACAAATCTTTACCACGAATACGAGGCTTAAACGGAGAAAAGTACACATTTTTCTTTATCAATCACATTTTCGCGCAGCAGGCACATTTTTGTGGACATGAGAACAAAAGTTACGACATGATTGTACTTATTTTTTATTTTTTTTGGGACAAGCCCGCCACACACGCCCAAACCACTGTAACTCCTGAAAGCCAGAATCAACAGTGGCGATCACCAGAAAAGCGCCGAGAGTCGAGACAATGAAGCTCGACGAAGCCCCATAGAATTAGTTTAACTGTCTTGGATCCCGCAACGAAATTAATCAGAAAGTATAGCGGAGGAGTAGGAAAGAACTGTCATTTCCACTTCCCTCCATATCAGCAGGAGACAGAACGAAACAAGGCCAATAGGCACAAAGGGACGTTTACAACTGGGATTGCCTAGCACCACGGATAAATATTAACGTTAATGGGTCCTAAGTAGAGAGCTGTTATATTTGATTCCAATAATAGGTATGGCAAAAACGCTTGAACGCACGGAAATTTGCTCTAGTTTCTACAAGGTCCGTATAGTAAACAACATAATATTGCGTTCATTTTGCCAAAGACTACACTCCCACAAAATGTGATGAGCAGATTGTTCATATTCGCAGTCAGATGTTGAACATTGACAAAAAGGCGAGTCAACAAGCTTGAAGGAAAATAATTTTCTCTTGAAGTTGCCATGACATGATTGTATACTTACCTTATTCAGTTGTAGCCGGGCTAATAGGTTGATAACACAGTTTACCAACTATATCACAGGTTTACCAGCATCACTGAGCCCCAGTCCAGTATATGCTTTGCCATCCAATTCGCCGCTATTCGTGGTGACTTTGACAATAGTGACAGCTACCTGTATACTTGTGGGTAGTTTCATCATCATCTTAAAATCCTGATCTAGTCCCATTGTACTCGGACTCGGGGTCGGCGCAACACGTTTCTTTTTTCCATTCTCCTCTGTCAACTCTTATGGTTTCATTTACTCCCTATTATCTTTCATATCATTCCTCTCGCAATACATCCATCGTGTCTTTGTCTGTAAGCCCGTGTTTACGAGTACATAAAATAGATAGAAAATACTAACTTAATCTGTTTATTCCATGACTGCGGTGGCCGCAACTGTCGGCCGCTACGAGCAGTGCTGCTAATTGCTCTGCTGCCTTGCGAGGACTTCCTGCCGCCATAACACACTCTGTCACGAAGCGCGTCACTTCCTTCGATTTCACTTTCTGCATCACGACTTAATGAAACCAAAAATAGTAGATCGAGTAAAACCGCGCCTGCAATTGAATTATTTATTACAATATACTTATTAATTTAATCTTGACACTCGTGGCTAAACAATAACAGCCGCTCGGATCAATCTTCAGGTTAAGCAGCGCTTGCCTAGGTTAGTCTGTGGATGGGTGACCACCCATCACATACCGAGTTTCCTCCGTGTCTCGGAAAGCACGTTAAGCCGTTGGTTCCGGCCGTCCATTGTAGATCTTTGACAGTCGTTACAGGTAGTCAGTGGCTCGAAAATTTTACAACCAGTCTTACCAAGTGGTATCGTAAATTACCCAGTACTAATTGGATTGTGGAGGTCAGATAGGCAGTCTCTCCATGTAAAATACTGGTACTCAGCTGTATCCACTTAGACTGGAAGTCAATAATTGGGAAAAGGGTAGGCAGATGATGATACTTATTTTATTGGATGGATGGATGGATGGACGGATCTTTTTACTCAATTACGCCGGAATGGCTGAACGGATCTGGTTGAAATTAGGCACAGAGATATATTGTGGACTATATGGTATTGTATATCCACTCCACTCCACGAAGGTTGAGGAGGTCGTAGAGTACATGAAGGTGAAGACCAGCTGGACCTTGAGGGTCGAGAAGTTGGAGCCGCGTCATAACACCAACTTCAAGTCGTTTGTAGTGCGAGTTCCGACACAGTATCTCGACAAATTTCTCAAGGAAGAGTTCTGGCCGATGGGTGTTGTCTACCGACGTTTTCGCGGCTGGCTACGTGACACCGCACAGCGTAACACGACGCCGCCACTTCGTGTGTCATAAGTTCATAGTTTATAAGTTATATTTTGTATGTATTAGTATATTTTTGTTGAAATGTATTTTTGTGTATTTTATCTATGGTCTTCAGATGCCTGATAATAAAATGATTGATTGATATCAGTTTGTGTCGCTGGTCCTGGATATAGACATTAAAGTTCTCTTCAGTTTCTGCATCCAGTCCGAGCCAGCCACCTTTTTTAATGACGTCGCTGCATACAATCTGCATAAAGTAGCTCATGTGACAAAGGTGAAAACTAAGGAAGGGGTTTTTGAAACTCCATGTCCTCAACGAGTCATCATCATCTTCTTGTCACATGTTTCTAGGGGTCGTCGTAAAACGTTTTTTCTTCCATTCTCCTCTGCATAAAGTTATCACGCTATCATTGACTCCTAATAGCTTTCATAATATCATTCCTCATACAACCTGTCCATCGTTTCTCTGGATATATTAATATACTAAGGGAATGACAGTTCTTCTTTATTGCCTTATCCCGACTCGGAAACATGGCTTGTTCTTTAAAAAATCTTAGGTACTTAAATATATATTTTTTTCAACTTCTTTAATTTATCTCGAGTAGGTACTAATTGCTCAATTTAATCACTTACAAGATTAGGTATACTTACTTACATCAGCTTACACCTCAATAAACTTAGCGTTGTGCTAAACCTGGTGAAAAAGAGTCCTATATTCTGTCAATAAGACTATGCATCGATCATTTACCGCTCTTGAACATAAATCAAATGTCGGTTCACGGTCTATTGCACAACTTAGGCTGACCCCACATTTGGCGTGCGCGATCCTCGGGCGTGCGAGTAGCGCGAGCGCCGCGCGCGCGCTGCGTGAGCGTCGGGTGTTGCCGCCGTGTGACGTGCATGCAGCGTGCGCGCAACGCGCGCGCGGCGCGCTCGCGACGCTCGAGTCGCGTTCTTACCCCTTCGCCCGCTATCCCCGCCGCCGTCTGTCTGAAGGGGGTTAAACGCCAAGGCGAGCGCCGCGCGTACGCCTTACACACGTCACACGGCGGTAACACCCGACGCTCGCGCTGCGCGCGCGCGACGCGCGCCCTGCGTCCGTGCAGCTCGCACGCCCGAGGATCGCGCACGCCAAATGTGGGGTCAGCCTTAGGTCCAGTAGGTCGAGACTGCACTACAAAATACATCAGGGCACAGAACGCGGAACCGCGGCACAGGCAGTAGTAATAATTCAAATGCATTCAAACCTGCGACGGGTCCGCGAGGATTATGGTTCACTTTTGGCGTCAACACTTAGTAAATCCCCTTAAGCAGCTGGAAATCAAAATCACCCCGAAATAATGTGAGAATTAAAACCGATAAGAAGAACGAGGGTTCAAAAGAAGTTCACAGGTTTTCAGCTTGGTGTTTGTCTCTTTGTCTCTGTCTGTCAGCTGTCAAACAAACATCTGTGACAGTGTTTTTAACTGGGTGAGTAATATTAACGGCCAATAGCAATGCAGCAGCTTTGGCTGGCTGTCATATTCAACCTACATGGTTGATTTATTTGAATAATCTATGTATTTATCAACATTGTACAAAACGTATTCAGTTGCATCCTGGATAGATTAGAAGCTGATTCCAATAGAGAAGAGAATAAGAGGGGAGGATGACCGTCTTCATCATCAGCCTATCTTTTCCGCAACCATGTTGGGGTGGGCTTCTAGACCAGCAGAATACCAGTATTTTAATTACGTAACAACCTAATTAGCACTGGGTAATACAATACGATATCCTTTGGTATATGACTGGTTGCCAGACTTTTTGGACTACTGATCACCTGTAACGACTGTCAAAGATTTACAAATGACAGCCGGGACCAACTGCTTATCGTGCTTTCCGAGGCACGGAGGAAACTCGGTATGTAATGAGTGGTCACCCATCCACAGACCAACCTAAGCAATCACGACTTTAACTAAAGATCGACCTGAGCGGCAATTATTACTTAGCCAGGAGATCCTCTGTATGATCGCCGCGGGGATGACCATCAACACGGTCTACCTGCTCTTAATGAGTACGGAATCTCGTTCCTGACTACAGAAACTGGATCCATTGCCCGCTCCCCGCAGTCGTTCGGGTCATATTTGCAGTGTGAACGATGCCTTGAGATGCGGTCTAACGGGGCCGACCGGACAGCGGACTTTGACAATACATTAATTATCTGTCAAAGTTCGATTAAAGGCCCCTACTCAAAGCACTGCATGCATGGCCTTGCCTGCAGGGAAACTGCCAATCGTATTGTGTGTATGCATGTAGGGCCGATATTTTAAGGCCCTGCGGCAGGGGAACAATTAAAATATCAGACCTGCATGCATCCACACAATACGATTGACAGTGTCCCTGCAGTCAGTGCTTTGAGAAGGTCTAAAGGCCAGCGCCAACCGGAGACAGCACGGCAGGGCATTTTATCTTTATCCAACGTAAAGTCACAAGATACAAAATTGGTGCCTTGGGGACGATCTATAAACATTGGAAATGAAATAGTTCTACGCACTATATTTTTTTTGCCTTTCTGCATTGTACTTTTATACGTTTTTAAATGACACTGACTATGAAAGCACTGCAGGTATCTTACGAAAGTAGGAGCAGATACTGACTGATACGATATAAAATAAAAGAAGCGAGTGTCTCAAAATCTTATTCATAAATATTTATTAACAAAATCAATATCATAGATCAAAAAACCATTTTAAAGGCACATTCAGTTCTCTATCACAGCTAAGTGGTCCCAAACTAAGTTGATATACCTAATACCAAGGTACAATATAATGACAATACTTTTAGAGCTGGTGCACATCTGAGAAGTTGCAATTTCAATTTTGGCTGTGACAAACGCACAGTACTTCTTCTGCGATCTTGCTTTTAGTTTTTGACCTCAGTAGCAGTCTCAGCATCCCAAGCAGTCTTGCAAGCATAATTTAAACAACAAAAAAGGTCAAAACATCAAATTCAATATCCTTAAATTAACAGTTTTCACTTAAACTAGCGTTGCTCCATTAGTTCATTTCTACTATCATGGGCTTTATCTTGAGTCTCTCGGCCAGCGCGGCGGAGGACTCGATCTGTTGCTTGACGTACGTCACGTACCCTCGGGCGTCAGTCTCTGCCGCCGCCTGCTTCTCTTTGTCTCCTGGAGCCAGCACAGGTAGCTTAGGATCCGTCTGTGAAGAGAAATTGTTCTACGGTAAGTTTTGGAATCAGGCATAACGTTGCGGAATTCCATACCAATAAAACTGTCATCATCACCATCATTATCAGGCACAGGACACAGGCCTCCCCTCTATGAGAGGGTCCAGTGCGGATTGATAGATGTCGCATGTCTTCAATTTTTTTGATTCTAGTGCATAAAAAATATATCTACCATAAAGGGTCATTTGTAAAACACCAATAATCTCGCAGGTGTAGATTACTACCGGGGCTGCGGAACTGTTCGAAAGAGATACCGTGGCCCAGGAACATAAAGGGCGAGGAAAGAACATGGATGGGTTTTGGTTAGTAAAAGTCCCTCCCGCTCCGCCTAGAGTGGGAGAAGTCATTTGATGATTTCCCATCCGAAAAAAAGGTGTAGACATTTTGTTCTACGTCTTAACGACTTACGACAAAAAAAATCAACTCTCCAAACATTATGTCCGAACAGCTGATCAAGTGTTTCATGAAAAGCCTTTGTTTTTGCCTGTTTTCCAAAAAGTCACAGAACAATTGTTGTTGTTTATGATGTTCAAGTAATTTACCTACTCCTGCGAGGTTGTTGGTGTTTTACAAATAACCATATATTAGTGGCCATTAGGCGTGTGGCGGATGGGCGGCGATGACAGCTGATCTTAGCCATCTACCGTGAGAGAGACGGAATTGTACAGTCAATTACGGTGCCCAACGCTATCCCACGTAGACAGCGCTTTTGCAGTGTCGCAACACTTAGGAGTTTTCGTAGCTCACTAATTATCTTCCATGGGCACGCAATCGACCTAACGTCTCTAAATGATGACTTGCAATCGTACTAAGGTTAGGTAAGGTTTTATTAGATTCAGCACCATTTAATTATTCGATTTAATGCGACACGATTTATCAGAAGCGCAGTCGCATACTCAAAGACCAAAAGTTTACTGAGGCCTAAACCAAGTGTAATGTTTTTATTAGCTGTAAGTCCTCCATATATGAACTAAATTATTAAATACTCCTAATACCAACTAGTCAGTCTTCGTCGTTTTGATAACAGGTACGTTGTTGAAAAGTATTCTGGACCAAAAGGTGCTAATGTTAGAGAAGGAAGTTCCAGAATTCAAATTGCTGATGTAGCTCATAATTCTGCCAAACTAAAATGTGCCTGGATAGGCTACGTCTGTCGGATGCCAGCAAATCTGTGGGCAGACCGAGGAGAAGATGGCGGGATGCCCTAGATGACTTTCTCGGTAATTGGCGAGAAGAGGCGCGGCATCGATAGAAGTGGAAGGAATGGCGGGAAGCCTTAGCCTAGGGCTGGGACAGCCAAGAATAACAAAAAATATGAATTTAGAGAACAATGTTACTCACTGGTGCCATCTGCCGCCAATGTGTTATGGAGTCAGCGAGGCGGTCTCCGAAGCAAGGAGCGAAGCATTCGGGGTTGACGGCAACGAAGCAATGGCCTAAGTTGGCTGGCCCGCCGGCGCCGCTGTGAGACCATGATCGCACGTGGTGACCGTAGTTGGCACCTGTAAAAAAATTTAGACGGTTGAGACAATACTTAAATTTGCTGATGGCAAAATACGTCGCTGTTTTCAATCCACGTAGCCATGGAGGACGTCGTACCTGACTACAGTTTATATCCTAAGAATTCATGTTTCTTATGGGGTCGGTAGAGCATACGTTTTTCATACAAACGTAATACCAAAATAATTTGTAAATCAAACACATTCTGTGTAGGTATTTACTTCGATTGGATTACAGACTATCTATGTTCCCCAATATATATTTTGAAAGGACAATGATGTAAAGACGAGATATGAGGAATTTAAAATTTCTATAGGAAACTTATTATTCTAATAACTCTTGTTTAAATCAGTGTCCATTCAAAATGTATATTAAGGAACCTAGATATTCCGTAATCTAATGAAAATAAATACACACTACCTTAAAATATATTTGATTTACAAATTAAGTTGGTATTACGTTTGCATGAACTACACTTACTCCGCGGGCCTCTTAAAGCCTTTTGTAGTAACCTGTCCATCGAAGATTTGTTATGAACATAACGTGACATCACGCCTGTAATTTACAAAGGGTTAAGCTGGGGTATACATAATAGTGCACCCACATTTCACTCGCCAGTAACGTAAGGCACATGTATACGGGGCGAGTCTACAAGACTTACTGCATAGATTCACTATATAATACAAGATCGATGCGCAACTCCGGTTTTCGTATTTCAAAATTGTGTACCTAACACTGTAGATGGCACTGTTAGTTTCTGTTCAACCGAATTAAATACAAAAAGTAGTTCTTGACTGCGGTTTCGAACCTGGTACCTAATAATGACAAGGCATCCGCTGTCACCCCTAGGCTATCTACTTCACTGACAAGTTGACCAAACTTATTGTACCATGGACCAAACCATGGTACAATAATATATGTTTTATTTGACCATGGACCAAACTAACTGTTCTCTATATGACAAGTCGTAAAACAGTCAAACAGTTGAAAAGTTTGTGTTCCCAAAGATACAGATGGCAGCACTCTCTATGAACATTTTGTTTGACGCCAATGTATGGAAGTTTCACCCCCCTGACTTACTACCACTAACCGGACTGAGATTTAGACTCCGTGGATTCTACTGGGAAATTCCTGATGGGAAAACTAAATAACAGTTGGCCCCACCGAGGCAACGCAGTCAGATTTGTATTAAACTTCGTAAAATTATAAGGCTTATGTTTAACTTACCACCAGATATAGTAACAAATAGCAGACAAAAATAGTAAATGATCACCAAAATGAAACTCGCATTTTAATGTAAAATTATAACCAAAGTTTTAACACTTTGCTATCCTATTTAAGTAAAATGACTCCAAGTAAATCTTGAGTAACCCAAAAATAGTAAATGATCACCAAAATTAAACCAACATTTTAAAGTAAAATTATAACCAAAGTTTTTAAATTCTGCTATCCTATTTAAGCAAAATGAGTCCAAATAAATTATTCTTATCCCAAAAGTAGTAAATGATCATCACCAAAAGTAGTAAATGATCACCAAAATTATACCAGCGTTTGAAGATAAAATTATAATCAAAGTTTTTACATCTTGCTATCCTGTTTAAGTAAACTGACTCCAAAAAAAATCATTATTTTTATGTGCCATAATAATTATTAGACATATTATTTAAATGGCATAACAAGTATTAGACAATCTTATTTATTCTGTGCATGGTTTTTTTTTCTGTGCATGGTTGATGGTGGGCTAGGTCGACGGAGCCCCGCTTCGCGGGGCTCCTACTTCTGTGTGGTTTATAAAAAAATAACCACGAAGGGGATGGCGGGGTCTATTCGCTCGCTTTGCTCGCTCACACGACCCCGCCATCCCCTTCTAACAGTCCCAATTGCAACCAATTTCTCTTGATATAAACAACCGTTACACACCCAATGTCGATGGCAAATTATGTTATGGCATATCATAATTGTGGCATGTGATAATTAGGGGATGTGATAATTAGGGCTTACAATTATTATGACAAACGATGTTATGGTAAGTGACTTTATGGGAAACAATGATTCTGGCACGTGACTAATATGGCAAATGAGAGTAGGGCAAATGAGTATTATGTCGTATGATATTATGGCTGTTGACTATTATGGCAAATGATGATGACGGGTAAACGGCGGTATACCCTGGGGATCGTGTCCGGGCGAGCGCAGCGGCGGTGGCGTTTGCGGTGCGGTGCGGGAGGGGATTGCAAGCCGGAGACATAACTATCATAATACTTTATTTGATAATATGCCTACATTTTATGGCAATCACAGTGATTTATTTAGGCAAAAATAATACATTAATTTGGTCGTCAAGATTTGGTGATCATTTACTAAATTTGGTGGTCGAATACAATTTAAAGTGGAGTCGTGACTAAAATAGTTGGTACTATTGTATTTTTAGACTTTATTTTTCTGGTGTTAAGTAGATATTTTTGGTTACAAAACTAAGGGTATCAAAGCATTTTATGGTGGTCATTATATTTATCCCCAAATTATAATAGGGTAAGTGACAAAATAAAGCTAAGTCCGTCAGTTAGATTATAAAAAAATATTTGACCCGTATTTTTTCCTTTGTTAGGTAAACCAATATTGATAAAGATATATTTTTTTTCGGAATGGCATCTCGCACTTCAACCTAGAAAGGTTGTCGACTGCTTAGCCGGACTATAATTGATAAAGATACGACGCTTTTAAAATTACCAATACGTCTCACCGTGGTATATTTTTTAGTGCGTTCTGGCGTCACGAGCGTAAATCAATGAATATGGACAAAGATAAAACGCTTCAACCCTCGGGAGCCACTCCCGAGATTTAAAGCGTCAATATTCATTGATTTAGAAAAAAGAAAAACACGTAGTGTCTATTGTTTTCCAATACGCTAACTGACGGACTAAATAGATTTGCAATTTATTGATGGAAACTAGCCTATTGCCACAAAATTGGTAGTCTTGTCTTAAAAAAAAATTTTTGGACCTAACTGTCAAACTGGTATAAACAGCTTGGAATGGCAGCGGTCACCGGCCATATACACTTCTGTACATTATCTAGCAGAGTGTGTTTTCTGGAGCATTTTATTGACGGTTGTGACAGAAGCGAATTGGGCAAGACTTTCTATAACCGAGAACTCGTATCTATACATATAATAAAATCGTTGAGACCAAAAAATCTGTACATTGAAGATTTAAAAAAAAAAAACCGATCAGGGTGACTTAAAATAAGTAACTGAACATATTAAAACCATTTTTAAAATTCGTGTTTGTTTGTTTGTTTGTTTGTTTGTTTGACCGCGCATCACGTAAAAACTGCTGGACGGATTTTGATGAAAACTTCACTAATCTATTTAAATATACTCAGAATAACATTTAGGCTATAGAAATTATGGAAAATGTTGGAAAAAGGGGGTGAAAAGGGGGGGTAACGTTTGTATGAAAAAAACATTTTAGATTGTTCTAGAATCATGAAACTCAGAGTAAATACTTATTGTTCAAAATAAAGAGATACCTGTTTCAGCGTTTTTATAAAATTTTATCCAGAGACGTAAAAAAGAGGGTTTTGTGTTAAAAATTAATTAACTTCATACAGCTATAGAACAAAATCCAAAGAAGTGTACAACTTTAAAAGTTGCTGTAAATACTTCAAATCTAATACAGGTAAATATAATTTTTCTCAATTTTCCTGAAATTAGATTTTTGAAGTGAATACGCCCAAAATAGCGGAACTCAAGAAAATCGGCTTTCCTCGGTATAAGTAGTTGGTAATACAGGGTAGAAACGGTAAAAGGGGGCAGTAAGGGGAGCTACAGCTACACGAAATTGGTCTTAGAAACAATTCATAATTTTTCCGCTAAATTTTGATCCCCATTCACAGAATTAATTAAAAAATAAAGTGCAGTTAGCAAGAAAATTGCCATTTTTACATAAAACATTTTTTTTTATGTCAATAATGATAAACCTTAACCGCTGCAGTTACATGAAAATGGGCTACATGAAAATGGTCTTAGGAAACGATCCGTAATTTTTCGTGAAATTTTATCCCCATTCACAGATTGAAAAAAAAGCACAGTAAGCAAGAAAATTGCTATTTTACACAAAACATTTTTTGATGCCAATCGATCCTATTTCTAATACTCAAAGGTTAAGTAAGATCCTCTTTCTGCCCCGCTAATCGTTTTCACCCTGTATTTACAAATAAAATAATAGGTACTACGAAGAAAATGTAGACTATACGAATGTACATCAGACATAAAGCCGGAAAAGTTACAAGAACAAACGAGTACAAATCCTACTATCTACAAATAAAAAAATGCTTTGTCCTGAAGGACTGTCTGATGGATCAACGCACAGCCTAAACCGCAGATTGTAGAAACCTGAAACTTGGAAGGTGAATTTTTAAATGACGTAGGCATACGATAAGAAAGGATTTTCTGAAATTACGAGTATGCCCCTAAGGTGGTGAAAAGAGGCAAAGTTTGTATGGGAAAACGTGATTCCTTGGTCCAATCTACTTCAAATTTTGCTATCAAAAATATTAACAGAATTGATGGACGCGTTTCGTATTGTACGTAAATTGATTTCAATGCATATCTCCTAAGATACACCGTTTTAAATAACTCCGCAGGAAAATAATGATCATGTACCGGGCGCGCATTTTCATTATGCGGAAGGATAAGTGTGATGTGCTCTTTGAAAATTTTTATCTAGGTGCTTACGACCCACTCTCTGTAACCCTCTCTTTCTATTTCGTGACGCAGACGAAGTTGCGCGGGTCAGCTAGTATCATAATAAAAACTAACCTCCCATTATCCCCGAAAATAGCTCCACCATGGCCGCTAGTCCATAACCTTTGTATCCTGATGTCAGCTCGCCGCCACCCAAGGGCATCAGACACCTGGTTTGAAACGCCTGAAAACAATTAATACGATAATTTTATTGATGGTTTCACTTCAGGTAGACGAAAACGAAGATCATAAAATATGAACAAAACAAAAGGAGTATTTAATGATTGGAATTGATTGAAAGTATTGAGATTCTGTTTACTCTAAAGGACAAAGGTGTGATTTTATTGAATTAATTTCCAACAGCAAGCCATTTTTGGTAAAAGTATTCTTCTCCTTAAGTAAAGAGTATAGAATCATCATCACCATCATTTCAGCCGCAAGATGTCCAGTGCTGAACATAGCCCTCCCCTAAGTGTAGCCACATTAGCCCGTCCCGCGCGACTTGTATCCAGTGGATTCCCGCAATCTTCACCAGATCATCGGACAACCTATGGGAGTCCTTCCAACGCCACGTGCTCTGGTTCGCGGTCGCCACAACAGAACTTTTCGGCCCCATCGGCCATCCGCTCTGCGAGCAATGTGCCCCGCCCACTAGCCAGCCACTGTCTTCAAGAGTCGAAAACTTATTTCAAATCAGTCGCCCTACCAAGCGACCGAGCGTTGCGTGTTGTTTTTTCTGTGCCGCGGGCACGTTCATATACAGGGTGTATACCACCTCACCACAAAGCCTTTAACCAAGCATTCTGTACATCAAACTGCACAATGTTATGTGCGTTACATTGAATTCTACCACAAAACATGATTTATAACCTCCAAAAAAAAAGTTGTTTCCCAGCAATAATTTTTGCGCAAAGTTACTTACTTTGCGCAAAAATTAAATTCAATGTAACGCACATAACATTGTGCTGGTGGATGGATTGAATAGTAAAGGGGTCGTGGAGGCGTTAAAAGTCAAAATCGTACAAAAAAACATGTATTGATAAAAAAAAAAATGACAAAAAGTTGTAACTTTGATCCCCCATATCTCCGTAACTAGAAGGTTCCCAGGTATGGTGTAGAATAATGTTTGCGTCAAGTTACTTAGTTTGATGTACAAAATGCATGGTTTACGGCTTTGTGATGAGGAGGTTTACACCCTGTATATCTAGGTCACTCTTTTTGTTCAAAAAGCAAGCATCCTCTCTCTGTGTTTTCAGGTTTGCCGAAGAAGAAACCGGGTAGGCACCGCACTTTTTAGTGCGAAGAGCTAGTGACGGCTCACGCCAACTTGAGCACATTGAACTTAGCTGGTAGTTGCGACATTAATAATGATTAATGATGATATATGATAAACGTACCAGTTCAGCGTCTTTTGTTTCATTCCCATCGGGTCCTTGCGCCCAGCCGGCCGGCAATGGCTCTCCTTTTCGACGTTGCATTTCTATCTGGAAAACAAAAGTTTAAAAGTATGTAGTTCGACAGGGATTGCTAAAAGTTTCCAAGTAAATAGAACCCACGTCTTACAAGGATAAGTACTAGAAGAAGGCAATCAAGCGAAAATGTGCAGTTAGCGACAAGCAACAGTATAATACTATCCAAATGTTCGCACGTCCCATTGTTAGTGATCCAGCCAAATGCTCCATTGTGAGTACGCTATGTGACTTAGGGAGAAGTTCCACAAAGCGGTTAAATTTTGTTTATTAACTTCACCCATTTTTTTGTCGTATGGAAAATCATTAAATGACCCACTCTAAGCGGAGCGGAAGGGAGTGTCAGACTTTTACTGACTAAAAAACCATCCATGTTCTTTCCTCGCCCTTTCCGGGGCCGCGGTATCTCTTTCGAACAGTTCCGCAGCCTCGGCAGACTTCTGCCCTTGCGGGCCCCTTCCTTTATGCTGACATCTCTCTGAGGCGCGCGTGGAACACGAACGCGCCGCCGACACGGCCTGTCGTCATAAGACGGACGGACGGCTAGCTAGCCCATAGCTCGCCGTCCACAGGCCCGCGTCTATGGTGGCCGGTAGCCACCAAGTGGCCCCCGACGCCCAGTGCGTCTCCCGCAGCGGCTGGGGTGAGAGGCTCCCTCCCTCTCGCGTTCCGCCACCTCTTTCGCTAGCATGACTGCTTCGCAGAAGGAGGTGACGGCATCCTCTCGCTCCGGACCATGGATTGAACCAGGGCCGGAATAAACTTCACCCTTAGACTAAGATAGAATGGTCTAGTTCTTCGTCCGATCAATTAATTACCTTTCCAACAGAGACCGTGGTAGTAGCCATGTCGAGGTAAAAGGATTCATTCTGCGAAGCTGGAGCAACACATGCTATGGGATTTGTTCCCAATGCAGCCTGGAAACAGAGAAAAGGACATACTAGGTCATCTACGTCAAAATTACTTGCAGCAGTACTAAATTTATATCAATTTTGTTGAAACATTCAATAACAGCTAAACAATTTTCTCGACACAGAAATTCACTCTGTGAGAGTCCGTTATTCATCTCAAGGGCCCAGGGTGGGTTGGCGGGCTTGCCACGGGCACTTGATGCCCAGATTAAAGCTAGTTTAAATTTACTGGGTTTATGCTGTTTGTGCTCAGACTCGAAATTCCCCTAAACATCATAACAACCATAAGAAACCTCTTAAACCTCTTGTTAATTTCAAGTACTCCCTATATCTCCAACGACTCACCTCTTTACTCCTGGTAGGTGCAAGGAGAGGCGAGGTGTTTGTGAAAGCCATGCCTATCAGGCCTTGGTCAGCAGCTTTCTGAGCCCAGAAACCAGCCATGCCAAAGTGATTGGAACCTGGAACAGTTTATGTGTGGGTGGGTGGGTAAATTAAGATATCCTTATTTTTGTTTAATTTAAACTTCTAACAATAATTATTCGTATGTTGTTATAATTAAAGTCCTCCATGGAACATTCCCTCCAATGGTTTCCAACCGTATAGGGTTCTATTTGTCAGCTTTTGGCGCTGTGGAGCGCTTCGTGAAATTTGGCTTTCAAATGTTTTTGCATACGAATGGTAATGCAAAAAGTATGTTTGGTATTAAAGTACATTGAATGACTTTATAAGAGCCACAAAAGTTCCTACCTTTGACGGAGACCCATCCTACTCCAGTTTTCTGTGCTTTCTTGATAGCTAAGTCCATGCCGAAATGGCTGGCAGTGGCCCCCAGCACGTTGTTAGCATCGACCCACGCCGTAGCCTCGGTTTCTTTCAGCACCTTCGGCTCGTTGTTAGGCTCACAAGCACCGCTTTTGATGTCGCTCACGTACATTTCTGCACATACATAGAATTTATATTGAGAACTTATCTCCGTCCTCTTTGTCTCCACAAAGAGGACGGAGATAAGTAGAGGCTAACATTGGATGGAATAGGTGTAATACAGGGCATATAGAGGCCGTAAACCACTTTATTACGAAGCCATCAACCAAGCATTCTGTACAAAAAACTAAGGAACTTTACGCAAAAAAAAAATTGCTGGGAAACGACTTTTCTTTTGGGGTGAGAAATCATGTTTTGTGGTAGAACTCAATGTAACGCACTTAAAACATTGTGCTGATGAATTGATTGAATAGTAGCTGGTCATAGAGGTGTTTAAAAATCTTACAGTAAAAACTTGTATTACCCCCAATATCTCCGTAACTAGAAAGTTCCTAGGTATGGTGTAGAATAAAAAAAACATCGCAATAACGGGGAGAGCAAGTGCCTTTCGGGTTCGTTAGGAAATGTTTTACACGCTTTATGTACTTAACTACATAATTGTGTTGCAGACAAAAACACGCAAAGGGAACTTAATTATTCATAATATCTTAGAAAAAACTGCATTCACAGTCTTGAAAATTATGAGTTCTAAGATTATGCTAGCGAAAACAGCACAAATTACTTTTCAGACAGCAATTTGTCTTTTATCTTCTGTAACTAATCACCATTTTCATTATTAAACAGAGATTTGAAACTGCTGGTCATAGCTTCTAGCTTTACCATAATTATGCTGGTCTTGTGCCTTTCTGTGGCCTTAACTATGTTCACTTTGTCTGAGATAGACACCTACCTATCCGCTCTGGACCTTCCGGTACGCGGTCACCACCAAATCTCTCTGACCCACTGAGAGCTATCCTTGGCCTCCATCATGCTTGACAATTATTCGCCCTGTGTCATTTGCTATAAGTTGATCTCCCCTCGCATTTACTCACCTAACCTATTAAGTCCATGGCTAGGATGTCCGAATCTGTCGGCTTGGATCAATAGCTCGGCTTGTTGCTCCGCCGCCTTGCTTGCTGTGCCGACGGCCTTCAGACAGTCTACCATGAACCGCTGGGCTTCAGCTGTCACTACCCTGCCCATCATTAGTTCAACTGCAACTGAAATGAAGATTCTTTAAAGGTCTAGGCACAGTTAGATACAAGTATTGAACGGGATTAGCATCGTCTCGTCTATCTCTTTCAAGACTATTTCTATGAAGCTTCTTTCTGCAACATCACGATCAGCTACAGCTGATATACAAAACTCTTTTTATTTATTAAAAATGCCTTGTATTGTCGCATAAAAACATTGTGGTTCACTTGTTTGAAGTTTCTAAAACATCTGTTATTTTACAATTTATTGTTTTATGTGGCATGATTTTGGTGAAACGGAACGCACTTTCAAAACATAACGACGGTCGTCTTCGAAAACGGCGGTAGTGATGTCAAAGTCCATATTGTGTCAAAATAACACTTTTATTTGAAATTAATGTACCCAGTAGTAAAGTTTCACTATGATTTTATTATAATATCGTTATCACAATTTTTGATGTACGTTTGCCTGGCTCGGCCCCACAGAATCTGCCTTTTAGGTGTTCACCAATGCAATGTACTCGCCTCTAGGAGTATATGTACCGGTTTCTTTTTCAATGTACCTCTGTACTTTTGAAGAAATTTGCAAAATAAGAGGGCCGTGCTGAAAACGTTTGGCTGGCACGGCCCTCTATTTCCCCTGTAACTTGAAAAACATAAAACGCATTAAAAAGTTTCTTAATCTCAAGGAATGTGCTCTGTTGACGCGTTAAATGTACCGCAACGGATATTCTGAATTCGTAATAACAAAAAATATATAGATGTAGATAGGGGGCCGTGCTGAAAAATAAATAATTGAGGAAATCTCCAAAGAAGACAACCTGAGCCAAAAACTATTAAAACATAATTAATGGGTGGCAAGTAACATATGTACCGCATTGGTTTCTCATAAAACTTGCTAAATTTTGTTAGAGGGTTTTGTCGTGGATGCAATTAAAGACGCGGAACTTGTACACAAGAAATATTGTAAAATAAAAGTTATATATAAAACACCGGAACTTGTACACAAGATATATTGTAAAATAAAAGTTATTTATAAAACACATTAGAATCAGTCATGTTGACGAATAATAGAAAAGTCACTCTATTTTCAAAAACACTACGACAGTAGTATATAATCAAACAGTGACTGCTCAACAAAGGTTATATTCAAAAAATTTGATAAATAAACCAATGTTAGTTAATTCAGCACGGCCCTCTTCATACGCCTATATCTTTTAAAATATGACATGTTTGCTTACAAAATTCGACTTCCTGAATCATCTAAAGTTCATTCGTTCCAAATAAATTGCGATACTGCTGTATTGGTTCTATAGAAGATAAATTGGATCGAAAATATCATACATTACAACGAATGGGGTGACCATGAATCTACGTGAAAAAAAAAAGGATTAAGGAACTGCTGATATATTGAGTAAATCTATTCTTAATATTTACGAATATTTACGTACGTCTGAAGAAATACTATTTATTTGTTAAATTATGCACTTTTCTTATTACGTTCCTTAACTTTAAGATAGAAAATATTAATTGGACAGGGATTCTTTTTTAATAAATACACAAATATTTACTGCGTGGGAAGAAGCAACAGATGCCATAGGAATCTTTTGTGACCTTTCGAAGGCATTTGATTGCGTAAATCACGAAACCCTGATCTTGAAACTTGAGCATTACGGTTTAGGTAAACTTGCGCTTAGTTTAGTAAAGTCTATTTGAATGATAGACAGCAGAAAGTACAAATAAATGGTGTCAATTCAATGGGTTTAAAAGTAAAAATGGGTGTACCACAAGGTTCGATTCTGGGTCCATTCCTCTACTGCTAAATGGGAAAAAAGCTAATTGCATTCGATTTGCCCTACCAAATGTCAAAAGTAGTGATTGTGACATAATGTTGAATCAAGAGAAACTAGTATTTGTCGATAAAACAGTTTTCTTGGGAGTTGCGCTCGATTCAAAGCTACAATGGGGTCCTCATTTAACATCTCTTGCAGGACGGCTGAGCTCAGCAGCATATGCTGTTAGAAAGATCCGTCAATTTACTGATATTGATACCGCGAGGTTAGTCTATTTTAATAATTTTCATAGTATTATGTCATACGGTATTTTACTATGGGGACGTGCGGCAGACATCGAATCTATATTCATTCTGCACAAAAGAGCCATCAGAGCCAAATACGAATTACGTAGACGCGATTCTCTGAGAGAACTGTTTAAGGTAATTAATATCTTGACAATGCCTTGCCAATACATCTATGAAAACAACATGTACGCTAGGAAAAATCTGCATTTATTCATTAAAAGAGGTGACAGACACCACTATAATACTAGAAATAGGGACCAACTCGTTCAGCCAGGTTTCAGGCTTGCTAAAGTAGATTCATCTTTCATGGGGTACTGTTTAAAATGTTACAATAAAATACCACCTCACATTCACAACTGAATGAGACGAAATTTAAATCGTGTATGAAACGCATAATTGATTCCCATGTTAAGTTATTGTGGAAGCTGCGGAAAATTGTAAAATATTATTATGTAATTGCATAGCACATTTGTGTGAGTTCTATGTACTGTAAAGCCACCACTTACATTTAGTTATCTTTTTTTTCACTTGAATATGCCGTGAATGTCATACAATGTATTGTAATATTAATATTATTGTAATATAAGGTTCAGTCAATTTTGATTTGTTGGAAACGTTTCTGTTTTATTAAACCTTTTAAGCTATATAATCTTTCTCTTTGAAATATTAAGTATAGATTTACTCAATATAGCAGCAGTTCTTTAATCCTTTTTTTTCACGTTGATTCATGGTCACCCCATTCGTTGTAATGTATTCAGATATTTTCGATCCAATTTATCTTCTATAGTACTAATACAGCAGTATCGCAATTTATTTGGAATTAATGAACTTCTTTAGATGATTCAGGAAGTCGAATTTTGTAAGCAAACATGTCGTATTTTAAAAGGTATAGGTGTATGAAGAGGGCCGTGCTGAATTAACTAACATTGATTTATTTATCAAATTTAGCAAGTTTTATGAGAAACCAATGCGGTACATATGTTACTTGCCACCCATTAATTATGTTTTAATAGTTTTTGGTTCAGGTTATTTGTCTTCTTTGGAGATTTCCTCAATTATTTATTTTTCAGCACGGCCCCCTATCTACATCTATATATTTTTTGTTATTACGAATTCAGAATATCCATTGCGGTACATATAACGCGTCAACAGAGCACATTCCTTGAGATTAAGAAACTTTTTAATGCGCTTTATGTTTTTCAAGTTACACGCGAAAAAAGAAGGCCGTGCCAGCCAAACGTTTTCAACACGGCCCCCTTATTTTGCAAATTTCTTCAAAAGTACAGAGGTACATTGAAAAAGAAACCGGTACATATACTCCTAGAGCCGAGTACATTGCATTGGTGAACACCTAAAAGGAAGATTCTGTGGGGCCGAGCCAGGCAAACGTACATAATTTTTGCTTGAATATAGCACAGATAATTAGTAAAATTACTTTGATAAGTTAAAAAAAAAAAATTTGAGCAACAAGCAGTCATATACATATAGTTGGTCTGTGCAAGCAGTAGTTGAACGGTACGGTTACCGCCAAATTACTGAACACAAGCGATAGTACACAGTACGACAAACGCACCGCTTCGGCGGCGCGGCGTTGCAGCGGCGCGACACGTAACGTCCTAATATATTTTTATTGATTTAAGTGAAGAAAACATTAAATGCTAATTCCGAAATATACTTCAAAGAGTTTATACACATATACAGGGTGAAATTGAATAGATGCGACAAATTTAAATATACAATAATACGTGTTGTCAAGAAAATGTATAAAGAATAAAATTAAAAAATAATTGATCAGTGTTACGAAAACCGTTAATAGTATATTTTATAACGAGGGACTAAACGAAGCCATTATATACCCGAGGTGGTTTGACTCCCGAGCTTGCGAGGGAGGCAACGAAAGCGAGGGTATATTAGATTGGCGTTTAGTCTCGAGGTGCAAACTGTACTTTTCACTTCGAGTGCGAAAAAATAGTCATTTAAAACCTAAAAAATTGACACTCGACTAAACTTCTGAACTGAGCCGTCAGATTTTCTTCTATCAGGTCAGTCACAGATTAACAATATTTAAAACACAACACGACACGACACGACAACTCTCAACATTCTCGAAATGAAGATGATCCACACTCCACAGAGTACCTACATTACTGCAGCGGCTAGCAACAGAGGCATTCCACATACTTTTTCAAAATCAACGATGCACACAGACAACCATAAAATTTCCCGCGTTGAAGAGTTCATTTGTTTTTTTTTTTCAATATACCGCTTTCTATTTGCAAGCCAATTCGAAATTTAAATAAAACCTTGGACAAGTTACCTTTTTGTGACCATGTTTCAGAGTAAAAGATCGTTCCATTTTTAAATTACTTTTTACTCCCTAGGGAATAAACGGTCACTTTAATCCCGCTTCGTAGGGCTATAATGGCGTTCTTTTAGAGCATGAGATCTTGCCGACTCACCGCAGTGCTCAATATAGCGGTCATTTATCTAATTTTGCCTTAACTTTTCTTATTTATTTTGCATATTACTGGAATACCGATAATTCGTACTTAAATAAAGATAATAACATCAATGGACCTTTTGAAAACGATAATCGCGTAATTTTTTTTAACGATTTAGATTGTAGAAAAAACAGTTTATAATTACTATGTTACTGTAACTGAAGCTCCAATTTCATTTTGTCGCATTAATTAAAATTCACCCTGTATATGTCCCAGTATAAATTCTGGTAGTCTAGAATATGTTTCCTAGAACAACAACAACGTGACGCCGATTTAGTACATTTTTATTTCTGTGCCATTTTAGCTAGGTGAAAGGAGTGTGTGAATCGTAGATATTTATCTTTTATCGTCATTAAGGTCCATGTTCACCAAGAAGATGACAGTCTGATTGTCGAAAACAGCTGTTTAAAACGCATTTATGTATGGGAACATGTCACAGTGACAGCTGTTTTTAGATAATCAGACGGTTATCTTTTTGGTGAACATGGACCTAAGTTGCTTGCGTAGAACCTAACTCCAAATACAGAAATTGATTACCAGAATCGTCACAATTTATATTTTATCGGCTTGTTTACATTACTTTAAATCAAAGCATACCGAGACATGTTTATTTTGCTGATACGCTCGGTTCGTATTTATAAGGCTAATCCTTTTTAAGTATATTAGTTTTTTCTTATTCTATTATCCATGTAGGTACGAGTGCAAGAGTGTGATATTTTCTCGGATCAATCTAGCATGCGTTGAGTGACATCATGGCGTATGCTGGTCATAAAACAATTATGAGAAATAGGTCACTACCCGGAAGGGAGTAAGCCAAGTCCACTAAATCGTCTAATTCTTGTTACAAGTCAAGGGCATTTTGCCCACGAGATTTTTAAAAAATTTTAAGTTTCTATACGGTCTCCCAGATTATTCCTATGTAGCTAAATGAGGACATTGTTTTAGTTTCAAACTCAATCCCAATATAATGACAGGTAAACCGCAAAAGGAAGCTTGATAGCAAAAATAATACTTTAGCAAAATAATGATCACAAATGGGAGAAACTTAGCTTGGAAACCAACTTAGGAACATAGCATGCAAATAAACGCTAGTCACTGATTGAGGAAATTACTTTGAAAACGCATTAAAGTGTTTACTTTCGTGATATGTCTCTACAGGACCACTTTTGAAATACGTCGAAAATATTCATTTTTCCCCATTAATTTATTTGTCACAAAGAATCATCAAAATGTCCGGAACAGCGTTTTTATGATATCGTCCAAAATATTTGTTCAGTTTTGTTCAAGTATAATGATCACTGATTAATATGGCATAAAATTTAAAACAATGACCCCTTAAAAAGTTAAGGCTGAACAAAAACTATTAATGTATAAACAGCCACAATGCATGGTGCAAGTTAACACACGGGTGTGACTTCACCAGACTTGGCTTGACGCACTGCAGTGTTTTTATGCATATGTAGTCGCATTAGCGGTCATTGCCTTTTGCCTAATATTCCTTCGTACGAACCAAAATAAATGAACCATGTAGGTATCGTTTTTCATTAGAAATGTTGAAGATCACGATAGATAACGATTCAAGACTTGAACAGGCTTCTTTCTGGATTTCAAAGTAAAGAACTTTAATAAATGTAGGTGGGTTCAATGACCGCTTTTGTGATCTTAACTGGTAGCAACTATAATAGTAAGATATCTAGTATGTTTACATCGAAATAGTTAGCATTCACGTGTTCACAATTACCTCTGCTACGAGCTGCGGTCAAACAGGGGTTATTGCCATCATCAGTTTTGGAAGTATGCAGTCATATTTATTTTAATACCGAAGCATTCTGTTGAATATTTGCATGTTCAATATTTATTTATTCAACTCACATCTATCATTCATTTTAATTTGATTTGACTCTGATTTGGATTGACCTTATTTTGATTTAATTTTGTTAATAATTTTAATTTCAATAATGATTTTAATTGTGATGTTTATTTTAATACTATTGAGCATTTGATTTTGTAATATTTAATTCTGTGTAGTTATGCCTATGATCCAATGTTGATTGAGATAAATAAATAAATAAATTATAGGTATTCTTAAATTTAATTCGATAGTGTGCTTGAAACTCTTATTCCTAACACTGGTTTATTACGTAAATAATAAAAATAGTTTTGAAACTCATATTAATGCAATACCGGCTGTAACTGTTTTTACCCGACTACTAAAAAGGAGGGCAATATTATTACATACCGAGACAACGCTAATAAGAGGAAAACTAAGAGTATACCTACTCAACAAAAAGTTCAGTATTTTTGTTAAATCACATTTGTTTTGAATAAGAATGGACTAAATTATTATATTCTTTTTGGTCCTACACAATTATAAGAGGATATACAAATATTTGGAAATATCCGGCTTAATATACAATACATTAACAATGTTAAGTATATTTCGTCCGTGTCAATACCATCGCTGCTCTAGATAAGTGCATGAAGACATCAAAACAAGTTCAAGGTGAGAGTGACTTGTACAGTCGAGTGGACATAAAAATCAATACAACACTGCATTACACAGAAAAAAACATAATCCTGTCTTTGCTGTCGCGCAGTCGGTTAAACGTTTCTGTCGACACCAGTATCAACATCAAGATTCAAGATACACTATAGGGATAATAAACACAAAATAATACATACAAATAGTCACTATTTACCAACAAAACACGCCCTTGTAACCTATTTGTCATTTGAAAGCGGTTTACTTGAATACTTACATAACTTAAGTCTTCGTAATAAACCCGTTCGGTGATATGGTTTTGTTTTTAATTAGTAGATGTAGAATCCAAATGATTATAAACTGTTTTATCGACACAAATATTACGCACGTCTGCTCGCAATGACACGGGCCAGTAAACTGGTTGGTTTGTTGTAGCCGTGCAGATAATGACGTATGCAGGAAAGTTTATAGCACTAATAATAAAATTGGCCTACGTTTAAGTCTGCATGCACCGAATAAAGTATTCCTGGAAGTTGTGCCTACGTTTTGTAAATATGTCTGACTGAAACTGGTATGATGAGTCACGCAATACAAAGCTGTTGGCCTACTGTATCTATAAGATTTGGATAAGAAGAACTTATGATAACAGACAACTTTTACTATGGGACTAAAACTCAAATCGCGAAAAAAAGGCTGTATTTTGACCAGTTAGGCGAACATACATTATTATTACTAAACAGCATACTTTTTCTACGCGATTTCAGGTTTCACCAGTCACCCTTTAGGTACCTAACATACGTAGTAGGAGGAAATCACTGTTGGTAGTTACACTCGCACATATTAGTGTATTGCTACTATTATTTTAATTCTGTTCATTTACTTAAGTATCTGTTAAAGTCGACTGCTTATCGTAATGTAACCAATTAGATAAATATTAAGTTGTTGTAAACAATTAGTTTAGGACAAAGTGACAAAAGAACAACTATTTTCACTGTTATGTATTGCATTGACTGGCCCCGACCCCACTATGTCGTGACGACAGACAATCGTGTAGTTTTAAGTGTCGTGCCTTGTGTATTCAATTGCAGGTGTTCACATAATATGGTCTGTGGACGGTGAGCTATGGGCTACCTCACCGTCCGTCGGTCTTATGACGACAGGTCGTGTTGACGGCGTGTTCGTGTTCCATGCACGCCTCAAAGAGATGTCAACATAAGGGGAGGGGTCCGCAAGGGCCGGAGCCTGCCGGGGCTGCAGGACTATTCGAAAGAGATACCGTGGCCCCGGAACATAAAGGGCGAGGAAGTAACATGGATGGGTTTTAGTCAATAAAAGTCTGACACTCCCTCCCGCTCCGCCCAGAGTGGGTGAAGTCATTTGATGATTACCCATCCGAAAAAAAAGGTGTTCACATATAGGGTCGACATGATAACTGTCGTCCACGACATTTGCCAACTAAAAACCAACGATAAGTAAATTAATCGTCACGACATAGTGGGACGGAGCCTTTATTGTAGATACACAGTCTGTTTAAATCTTTGTATCCTATGTATGTAATTTCCATTTAAATAAATACTAAAAACTGTTTTATCTACCACGGTTCCCAACTAAACTTACAATGTCACTTACGGGATATCGGAGTCGAAATATCGGAAGCTCAAAAGTAATAACAATCACGGAAGATATCTCGTATATTATGTGTCATTTAAAGTTTAATATACATTAACTCTATGCGCTGTATAGTTTTAGGAAAGGCTAGTTTAAATACTATCGAAACAGTTGTCTTAGTTGAAGTTGCGGTGTATACCGCGGTTAGGTTAAACTTAGGTCAAGTTAGCAATTTCCTGAAGCTATTATGTTTTGTTAAACTGATAGCATATCACCGTGTCCACGTATCACCGTGTACCGTCACAGTAGTCATGAAATGAGTATACTTTATCTACATCAGATCGCTGTATATTCAATCATACGCATAACGACACAGTTATGAAAATGATAAAGAGAAAAACAAATATAATGAAACAACTAATTTATGTGTGCTATGCACTCATGATAATCTGTTAATTCCTCGTAATACGATTCAAATGATTACAAAACAAAAGAGTCATTTTTTCATGCTCTATGGCGAAAAATCTTCCTAAATGTAGTTTCTAACGACGGGTACTTACTAATTAGTTGCTGAAATAAAGGAAATTAGAGTGACGTGTCCAAAGTAGACCTTACTTTTCTAGCTCTAGAGGAAGAAAGAAGCGGAACACAAAACGTCGATTTCGTCAAAATGTATAGACAAATCACCCATGTCCCCCGCTTTAAGCACAACTGGTCAAGGACATTATGGAGTAGCTACTATAAAAACAAGTACAGTGGCGAGTGGCGACTGACAGAACAGTTACAGTCGCTGACTATTGACTCGCTACTGTCCGATTGGTTTACACCATTTACTAGTGAGTAAGGGCAGTGATTTAAACCGATCACGACCAGGTATCCACTTCACTAAACACTTGACCCATGTAAATCAGGCTTTGAGTAAAGGACTGTTCAAACAGGGTAGATGACAAAAAAATAATAATCAGTTTCTCAGCTAGATTAACAACAAATATTTGAACCGTATTTTTCTTTTGTTATATAAACCAAAATTGACGAAGATATGACGCTTTTAAAATTCTCAATACGCCTTGGTATATTTTTTGGCGAGTTCTCACTCCATGAGCCCCCACTCCCGAGTTTTGATGCGTTTTATCTTCGTCAAGATTAATTGATTAACAAAAACAAAACGGGCTATATATATTTGAATTTTTTTGATACTACACTTAAAGTACTTACGGGATTATATCCGTGATATTCTTGAAAGATGAAAGATGAAAAACCGTGAAGGTTCATTCCGTCGTTTCGTGCAAATAGAACCGTTCTGCAGAATAAAAATAAATATTACATTTTAGGTTTTTCTTTTATATACACGAGTCACAAATTGTCACCAGATTAATTTAAAGTGGAAGGCACGTTATTATCTTGTTTATTCACGGAGAAAATGACAATTGAAATTTAACAACTGGAAGGTAATGAAAAGTGAAAGGATTGTAATGAACTGCGGCGCGATGGTAATGATGTAAGTCGGGTTAGGATGTTAATGAACCGTAAAAGACGGTAATTTAAAACAGCTAAATAAAACAGTATAATTTCAATAATCACCGTCATTATATTATATTTTATTATATTTCATAATATATATATAAATATGATGGATCAGATGATAGTGACGAATTAAGTATTTTTTAAGTTTTCACATCATAACCATCGCGCCGTAGTTCATTACAATCCTTTCACTTTTCATTACCTTCCAGTTTGTCTTTGTTTTCTTTTTCTGATATATATGTTCAGGAAAACTGAAGGGGACGGAAGGTGATAAAGTGGAGATGAATGAAAAATTCTAACATTTTGTTTAATTATTTCGTTACCGAATACATTAGCCACTCAGTAATAAAATAGGATCAAAATCAATTTGAAAGCCAAACATATTTAGTATTTATAATAATTTGTTTACTACAGTACCTTGTGAAATAGAAGGAATGTGATGAAATTATTTCTGGACGAAGCACTACCAACAATACGAAGATTTCAAATTGACAGCGATAGGCGTACGTCCACTTTGCTCTGTTTGCCGCGGCTGACCGACCAGTAGAAACACGTTGTGACCTGCACTATAATAGGGACCGAATAAACCACTACAAAATTACTAAGTTTCCGAGTACGGATGGCGATGATATTTTTTTTGTGACAATTAGAAAATTAGCTTTTTTTCTACTATTACTAAGTTATTGGTATATTTAAAATACTAAAATATACAACATACTAAAATACGGTTCTTACAAACCGTATTAATTAAAGCTATCAATTCGACTGTAGACAAATAAACATGAAAACAAACGCCGAGGTCCCTAGTTGGAAACAGAGAAGAATGAATTTAGACGCAGTTTTATTGGTTTATTAAATAAAATAACAAATCAAAACCTAATATTATCGATACTCCTTTTAAAGTAACTATGTCTTTACCCATTCTGGTTAAAAAAAAAAATACAGAAATGAAAACCATGGGTAAATTAGTCTGGAAATCGTTTTTGCACGAAACTACGGAACGACCCTGAAAGTCTAAAACAGTGGGTTTTTTGATACTGTCATGCCTATATTGTAATGTCTCGAATTATTGTCAACTGAACATACGGAAGTATCTCTGCCCCCATAATCGGGACTTGGGCACCCCCCCGTTAGGTTAGTTAGGTTCCTTTAAACCCTGCACTCGGAAATAGGGGCCCTTTAGGTCTCTCTCCTAGGGGTCTTTTAGGGGGAATATAAAGTGTTTTAAGGTTATGTTATATTAATCGTCATTTCTCAGGAATAGTGCATTATCTTTTCATGAGAGTTGTCCCTGTGTCTGCCTATACAGGGTTGATTTTTGACACGGGGTTGTCTCTTAACCGTTGTACCAGCCTAATAATATCCTCTAATACAAATTAAATCTGTCTGTTACTTTTTACACCATAACGGCTGAGAGGTTTTTGATGTAAAAAAAGGCATAAAAGTAGACTGGCATGAGTAAGAAAATAGGTTAGTTATCTTGGTGGTATGTTGCCGTTAGCATTTCCTACTTATATTATACGCAGGCGAAACCTCAGGCCAAATGAAAATACATAGTCAGAAATACTTAATGCCGTTTCTGGATTGATAAGTTGGAGCTAAGTAAGCCAACGGCCACACAGAAAAGACGCAAGACCAGGGCGGGGCGCGGACCCGTCGCGAACAGGGCGCCGTCGCGACTTTTTAACGCATATAGAAAAGACACGGACCCGTCGCAGACAGGGCGCCGTCACGACTTTTTATGGCGCGCACTAGAAGCTTTACCCGGCATTCAACCGTCCGATTTTGATACGACAACATGTCTTCTTCTGAAGATGAAGATGTATTGGCACTGGTATATCTCGCTAATCTGCAGAGGGTTAGGACGTTACTGGGTACATCCGGTATGGCTAAGCAATGGACAGAATAGTTTTTTTAAAATAATGGAGGATCTACATTACTATCCTGATCGTTTTCAAGAAGTATACAAGATGACTCCACAATGTTTTTACATTATTATGTCCAAACCTGCCCTCCGCGCCCTTTCCACTCCCCCGCTTGCGCCCGTGCAGGCCCGCGCCCTGCCCGCGCCTTGTCCTTTCTATATGTTTTCCAATAGGACGCCGTCGTGACGGGCGTCCCGTCTTTTCTGTATGTTTTACGTCGCGACGGCTGTATACATTTTATATGCAAGTAGATTAAACGGGCGCCGCGACTGCGACGGGTCCGTGCCTTGCGTCTGTTCTGTGTGGCCGGTGCCTAAGAATAGCGAGGAATGTCTGATAAAAATAATAGGTTATCCGTCAGAAAAACATTTTTAAACACAATCCAGTTGTTCCTACCTAAACAAAATTATGTTTTTGTTTGTGTAACATTATTGTACAGTGTGATAACATTGAGATAACCGTCGCAAGATATGATTGTGATGTAACGTTGTAACATAATTATAGATGTTATTAAGTAGTTACACTGGTGGAGCGGTGAATGGTACAACTTGGAATTTTACATTTGTCCGCGTGGATTGAAGAGCCACTTCAGATTTTGAAAGTAAGCTCATACCTATATTATACGCAGTGATTTTAACTTTGAACCATTGAATTGGTCTGCGTCAGCTGGTAAGCTAGCAATCAAGTAAGGTGGCATACACTGTATGCAAAGGGTTGCATTAATATAGGCGTTATTTTAATTGTAGGCCACTTCTTCCACATTGGCCAGGCAGCTCGGCTTCGTGTGACAGCTGTGATAAGCTCTTGTGAGAGAATATTGCAAGGCACCCAGAAGAAGACATGCTGCACCGACTCCATATTAATTGGTATACGGGCAAGGGAATATTGATTGCGAAACACCAAGCTTGAGAAATGTATTTCTGTTGCTAAGAAATTAAATGTATCTTAATGTTAGAAACGGGCCCATGAAGAAGCTGTCTTAAGTAAAATATACTGGGTCGTTAATTTCGGCAAAATGTGTAACAATTTGCTGAAAAGCGTATCACCATATAGTAGGCAAATAACTATTTAAATGTTTACAAATGGAATGATAGTCTAATGTAAACCATGTAGCGATAACTAGTGGCAGTGAAATGTGTGTGTGTTTGTGTTGCGCTCGTGTCATACAGGTCTGCTGTTCAGTTTATCGACATTAATTTATTTTCTGTTCCTGTTTCGTGAAAAGGTACCGCCGTACTTATTTTTACTTAGAAACCTTTTGTTCATCTTTTGCGTGGCGTAGACGCTGCGACAAGCCTACGCCACTGCTACACAGCTACGAAAAGCCTACGTCACTGCTATACTATTTCGAAAAGTCAATGCGACTGCTACGCGGCTACGAAAAGCCTACGCCACTGCTACACAGTTACGAAAAGCCTACGTCACTGCTATACTATTTCGAAAAGTCAATGCGACTGCTACACGGCTACGAAATGCCTACGCCACTGCTACACAGTTACGAAAAGCCTACGTCACTGCTATACTATTTCGAAAAGTCAATGCGACTGCGACACGGCTACGAAATGCCTACGCCACTGCTACACGGCTGAGAAAATCCTACGTCATTGCTACACGGGTTGCGAAAAGTCTTCATCGTTTCTACGCTACTGCTAAGTGACGGCTACGCTAAGCTATGACGCCACCACACACTGACAGCCTTCGTGTCGGAGCGGTCTAGTAAAAAAAAATCTTTGTGATTAAGCATGTGAATTCACTGTAGTGGAAGTCGTGACACTAACTTATAGCATGGATTTACAACGTCGTCGGTTAAAAACCAACCGTTTCGTTCGTTATATCCGTGTAGATAGACATGGGATATCATGAGGAAGCCAGGATGCCTGACAAAAGCCAACTCAGAGGCAATGGGCAGTTTAAAAAATCTGACATCAGAAAAAGAAAGAAGATGACATTCTATGGAATAGTTAGCCCGAATAGCCCGAATAGCCCGAATAGCCCGTATAGCCCGAATTCACCCACTGCTGGATATAGGCTTCTCTCTTCTTGTGCCGATTTCCATGGTCCTGCGCTAGACTCATCCAGGTTATTCCCCCGACGGCAACTATGTTGTCGGCCCATCTCGCCGCCGGACGACCCACGTTCCTTTTTCCAACTTGGACGCCATTCGGTGACAGCCTTGCTCCACCTGTCATCACTGCGCCTTGTTAGGTGACCTGCCCAACTCCTTTTGAGTTCCGTAACGCGATTTCCAATATCGAAAACTTTTGTGCGTTTCCGGTATTTGACGTTAGAAACCCGGTCTATTAACTTTATGCCGAGCATGGCACGCTCCATGGCTCCATTATTTTTAATGAGCGACAAAAATTATTTAGCTTGTGCGTATAATTATTGTCGATTTCCTCTGCGCTAGTGTAGATTTTCCACTTTTACGCATCTTATTAATTGATTTCCTCAATTTTCTCAAAATTAAGTAACACGGCAAGGTCAATGCCTAATAGAAAAGTAGGTACGTATTTTTCAATCAGTGTAGTTTTTTCCGACCTGCCATTTTGCCGGTTGAGTGCATTTAAATCTCATGCTTTTTCCTTATTCACTAGATTGACACATTATATAAAACGGTCAGTTTTCCAGGCGACAGTTCAGTACCCTCGGTTATCGTGTTACTATTCCGTGGTGGGCTGAAATCTGAGCATCGTGTCGTATAAGTGTATACAGGGTGTTGAGAAAATGGGTCTAAGTGAGTGTACATTTTGTTATGCTAATAACTGTAACTGGACTCTAACTTTTAACTTCAATATGTTTGAATCTTCAGTACTACCTACTATTTAAAATAATTTGGGCTTTAAAATCCTTTTACTGTCTTTTTGTGTCCATAAGGCCTGATCCTCTAACCGTTGGGCCGAAGTGTACCCTGATTTCACCAGTTTTGTTTCAGTCCTATGTAGGTGCGAGCCTATTATCATCAAATGTTTTCACTATACAGATAAAAATATAGGTAAATGTAAATTCAAAGACCCTGTATTACCTGCAACTTTCTATCAGCCACAAATCCATCTCGATAATGCTCCCCCCCCTTAATCAACCAACACTTTTTAGGGTTCCGTAGCCCTGACAAGGAACCCTTATAGTTTCGTCATGTCCGTCTATCCGTCAGAGGTTTTGCCTAAAGACTGTTAGTACTAGAATTAATTGCGCTTTACATTTTTAAAGTAGGGTAGCTGTCCTACATGTAAAGTTCTCTATCCCATCGTGTGGACTATCCCCCCCCGTCCACTCTACAAGCTAAACTGCAAGCTCGATAAATTTGGGAAAATTCATGATCATAGTACATTTCATGAACTTTAAAGGAAAATTATAGCGGTTAAGATAACTTTATTAGTTTATCAGTAATTATCAGTAATAGTCATTGAACTTATGGGTGTTGGATAATTTTGTATCAAATACATAATCTTTAGAATAAATCCTCTAAAGTATGATGAAGTATTTGCTGTATTTCTAAATTGATAGATGTCAAATTTGATCTATTATATCAAGTATAAAATGCCATAAAAGGGAAAAAAAAAAAGTATAAAATATACTCTGTGTATTATATCTATTACAAACAAACTCTTCATCTTTATAATATTAAAAGGTATAGATGAAGAACAACAGAATCGTCCTATATTGTAATAACGGCCTACTGCGGAACCCTACGCTACGCGTGGTCCGACACGCACTTGGCCTGTTTATTGAGAGTAAAACACTATAGTCATGTCGTTGGTTACGTCCACCTTTATATCAACATTGGCTTCTAGCGTGTTCACATCTCTTCATAGGAAATTAGGCATTGTATTGTTTTGTGGATCACTAGGTAAATAGTTGTTGTTGTAACTGTGTACTTTTGAATAGGATTTTTTATATTTTTTCCTGCCCCTGTCCCATGTTACATTGTGGTGCATTAAGAGACACATTTTTTCTTGCATTTGAGTGTTTTAGAGCTATTCAAATAGCTCTAAAACACTCAAATGCACTCCTTAAAGAAATAATTATTACCATACCCAATACCAAAGCCCTTCAAAACTAAGAATTTAGATGTATGATTATGGTATAGACATGGTCACAAAATAAAAAAAAAAATATGCCCGAGAAAGTTTTATTATTTCTTTAAGAAGTGTTCAAAATAAATATCACATTTTTTTCTTATTAAATTAGTGTTAGGGCCAGTTTCACCGGTTCCGGATACAGTGTCGGTTAGTTATCTGATAGTTAATACTATCTACCAATTAAAGGCTGGTTATAACTAATACTATATCTACCAGATATCGCTATCCGACACCTGTGAAACCAAAAGTGTTAGTTTATCTGGCAGATAAGTTCCTAATAGGCTAACGGACACTTTATCCGCAACCGGTGAAACTGGCCCTTAGACTCTTAAAACACCCAAATACAAGAAAAAATGTGATCGCCCTCTTTAATATATTTCTTCTATATTTTCGTTTTCTCTGATATCTTTAACCATATTTTAAATTCCACCATTGTGAATTATAAACATTGCGTGATGTGTCCAACATTATGAATATCGGGATTCGAGTCTTACATTTTCTGATGTCATGAACAGAAATGCCGGAGGTAAAGCTAGAGGAGGTGCGGAGGTTCATGGAGGACAGCTTGAAGGCTATGGGGGCTCCAGAGTCTGAAGCCAAGGCCCATGCTGACCTGCTAATGCACGCAGACACCGTGGGACACTACAGCCATGGACTGAACCGGCTTGGTAAGTGGGGGAGAGGTGAAGGGTGGCACGAAAGACATCATCAGAATCATCATGGAAGAGGACAACATTCATGGCGTCCTTTTGGATAACCATAAAGACACCATGAATGTAGTCCTCTTCCACTCCGGTCGATCTTGTGCCCGACTCATCCAGTCTCGGCCTCCGTGTCGTCGGATGATGTCCACCTAGCGAAAACATGAAACGCACATTACTTTAAATACGATACTTTTCAGACGTTCTACTTTATACATTGTCCTTTATACATTATACGGTATATTCCTTCGCTCCACAGAGTTTTACATTAACGACATCAAGTCTGGAGCGTGCGTGCCAGCAGCTAAGCCAGAGATCCTGAAGGAGGCAGGGGCGACTGCCTGGGTGGATGGCCATAACGCCCTCGGCGCTACTGTTGGCTACTTCTGCATGAATCTGGCCATCCAAAAAGCTAAGGAGTTTGGCGTTGGATGGGTCGCGGCTAAACGTGAGTTTGACTTACTCCAGCTCTTTAGTTTGTGTAATTTATTTCTTCACCACTGCTCTCAAAACGCGGAAGGAGAGCATCTTGAAGAGACCGTGTCATCCACCAACCTGAATTGGGCAGACGTGGTGGTTTATGACCCACTTTTTTCACAGAATAGGCCTGTGAGTGATCTAGCAGAAGTGAACTTTCTAGGTAGATTTATTATTATGAGCGTCTGGGTTAGATCTCCTCGATGGGCAAGGTATTTTTGGATTCTTTATTATGAATTTATCAGTAGCAGTGGGCTGCATTTGTGGCCCATTTACAAGATATTAACTGTCAAAATATGGATGTCACTTACCAGTTCTGCCAAAGAGATTAAAGAATGGACTAAAATTCTCGAAAAATGTATAAAGGGTGTAAAACACCTCTTAACGAATACGAAAGCCACTTGTTCTCCTCTTCATTCTGATCATTTTTTTGTTCTACACTATACCTGGGAACCTCATAGTTACGGAGATATAGGGGGTCAAAGTTGCAAGATTATTACAAGTTTTTTTTTAAATACCACTTTTTATTGCATGATTTTTACTTTAAATATCTCTACGACCTCCGTACTATTCAATCCATCCATTCGCACAATGTTTTGAGTGCGTTACATTGAGTTATACCACAAAACATGATTTATAACCTCAAAAAAAAAAGTTGTTTCCCAGCAATATTTTTTACGGAAAGTTACTTAGTTTGATATACAGAATGCTTGGTTAACGGCTTTGTGATGAGGTGAAATACACCCTGTATTTATCTGGGTTCGATACTCAAGTCGGGCAAAATGTTATTGGGTTTTTTCATCAGTTTCTTAGTAGCTATTTGAATTTTTACCCGGTAGATAGGCTCGCCAGTTCGCCAACTACTACAATATGGCTTAAACTGTACATAGCTAGCGCAATGTGGGGTGTAATATTATTAAAATATACACTTCTGCCCAGCCTTTCAGGAAATACAGACGTGATCTTATAGTGTTTTTGTTTCTTAGGGAGCAATCACTTTGGCATGGCAGGCTACTGGGCGCTGCAGGCGGAGCGCGAGGGTCTCATTGGTATGGCCTTCACCAACACATCACCTATCATGGTGCCCACCAGATCCAAACAAGTAAGTCGATTGACTTAATTGTTTTTTATAAGTATAGCTCGTGTTGATAAAGACAATCAGCAAGATAATACTGGAACCCCAGTTAAGTATGAATGTAGATGGTTGTAAGGACGAAGACCAAAGAAACGATGGGTGGAGTGTGGAAGCAAAGACTATGGTGAAAGATGATATGGCAAAGGAGGTGACTGTTGAGATAACGAGTACCTAGAGAAGTATGGAAGATGAAGACATGCTGCGCCGACCTCAAATAATGGGATAAGGACACGGGAATGATGATTTGATTTCTATAACCCCAAAAGATTGGCTGTGCAGAGAAAGCAATTAGCGATAATCTAAGTCAGAGGTTCCCAAACTTATTTTGTCTACTGCCCACTTTGAGAATAAATTATTTTTAACGCCCCCTTTTCTATTAAAATTAAAATTCCTTAAAAAATCTAAAATTAAATTTAAAAAAAATATGTACTTAAATAAATTAAATTAAAAATAATAGCTGCTAAAACCTAACAACTGTTATGTTAGCTTAGCTAGCTATTATAGCTTTAGTTTAAATGATTAATTTAGTGTATTTTATTTTTTATTTAATTATTTTGCTTTTGTTTATTCAATAAAACAGGACAGATATACAATAATTATGAACTACACGGGGAGAAATTTATATCTAACCGAGTTAGTTTGAGCAATCTCCTAATTAATGATGTTCAAAAGTTGTAGTCGAGAATCGAGAGCTCAGTCGGTGTCTAAGAGTTCTCCCAGATGAAATTACAAATCGTCCCCTAAGCCTCTACACAACGCCCCCATCTTTTTCTGGGTCTCTTACTGCCCCCCTTTAGGCTTGCAGCGTCCACAAGGGGGCGTTATCGCCCACTTTGGGAAACGTTGATCTAAGTATACCAACTGGATTTCATGTAGTTTGGTTCTAGTAACCAAACAACACAAAATCGATGGCTTCTCTGCAAATTGTAGAAAGAAATTGGTGTCGAATCTGTTGTGCACAAACTTAGCTTAATTTAGGGTATATTACCATCTTGTACCAAAAGGCAGTGCAAGAAATGACTGCTATAGCTATGAACTAAGTTAGGGATGTCAAACTAGTTTATGCCTTGCGTCACCGTGTTTTTAGTCGACATGTTTTACGTGCACCCTTCATT
Organism: Xestia c-nigrum; assembly: GCA_916618015.1. Lineage (NCBI taxonomy): Eukaryota > Metazoa > Arthropoda > Insecta > Lepidoptera > Noctuidae > Xestia > Xestia c-nigrum. The sequence continues at coordinate 6,614,069 of OU745259.1, read as the reverse complement.
TGAATGGAAATTAAATATGACAGCTCTAAATTACGTCCGTCTCTTTCTCGTTTTATTAGAGAGAAAAAGATAGCAATAGCCCAAATTAAGTTATTTTTGTGCACAACAGAATCGACGCCATTAATTTGGTATAAAAAAACCCACCATTCATTTCCCGACGGAGAGTAGAATTGCTATGAAACGGTTTGAAGGCTGACCATAACACACTGGTTTAAAGAGTTTTGATTTCATTTATGATCTGGTTGTAATCTGTTGCTGCCTCGTTTCTTTCAGAGGGCTTTGGGTACGAACCCCATTGGAATGGCTGCTCCGGCGAGTGGTGGTGACAAGCTAGTGGTCGACATGGCCACAACCAGTGTTGCTATGGGAAAGGTAAATTAATAAGTACAGTTTAGGTTTACTTTCGTATTTTTTATTGAATATTTCGTATATTACGATATTTTTGTTTCAAAACTATCACAGTAATTAAAAGAGTTATAACATACGAAATTTACAAAATAAAAAATAGTACTTAAAGGAATATTAATTATTCTATGTTTTATACAATCAAGTGGTACATTTTGAAAAGATTTTATCTACCCAATAAGTAAATATTATTGTAAATACCCAATATTAATTTTATAGTTCAGAGTAATTGGCGCCTGGTTTATAGCAGTATTCATACTGTTTGTAAAATGTGGGAGAATTATATATTTAATTAACTGTCAAGTGACCATATTGGCTTGATGGTAATCATCGCTATTATTTTCAGATTGAAGTACAAATCCACAAAGGAGAGCCACTACCCCAGGGTTGGGCTCTGGGTCCTGACGGGAAACCCACAACTGATGCCGGAGCAGTAAGTTTAACTGACGCCTAAACCAATTATTATAGCAATCAGACAGTTTCAGACGCTTTGCTCAGATTTCTGGTCATGTTGATTTTTGAGGTTCATCAAAGCCAAATTATTACCGGCCTGTTAAAATTTCCCACAGCTGAGACTCAGGTCGCCTTACTGTGGGAAAGAGTTGCTCATAACGCCCACAGACAATTTTGTTATTAGGACAAGCCGGTTACCGCTCAATGTTTGAGAGGTTCTAACTGCTGCTAAAAAACCGCTATTAACCAACTTATTGCAGGCGTTCAAAGCAGGCAGACTGATGCCCTTGGGGGGAGAGGAGAAGACGAGCGGCTATAAAGGATATGCCCTCGCAGCCATGGTGGAAATGTTTTGTAGTGGATTGTCAGGTAAGAATACATACTCAGAACTCAAGCTATTTTTCAATGGGAGTAAGTAGAAACAGAAAAATGCCATCTGCTACGATCCTTACATACCCCTTACTATAAGAGTAAATGGTAGAGGAAACGGTGGCACATGTGTTCTTTGAGTGCACCGGCGCGCGGCGTTACCCAGATTCGTGAGGAGACCTTTGGAACACCGAGATCAATTTCGTGTGTGTGTCTTTTTACACTCTTTATTTTTAAATAACTCGGTCTCAAAGCCTGACACAGCTTAAAAGTGTTTTCCAAATGTTACAGGGTCGAATATGACGCATAACATCCGTGGCTGGGAGCTGAACAGCATCCAAGGTCCACCAAACCTGGGACAGTGCTTCGCAGCCATAAACCCTTGTTTCTTCGCACCCGGCTTTGAAGATAGAGCTGCTGATTGTCTAAACACCTGGAGGAACTTAGAACCGGTAAGAAATAATGCTCATCATCATCTGCCTAGCCTTTTCCCAATTACGTATCTGTATATCAGTATTTTACATGGAGTGACTGCCTATCTGACCTCCACAACCCAGTTAGTACTGGGTAATACGGTACAACTTTGTAAGACTGGTTGTCAGAATGTTTGAGTAAGAAACCGGCTATCAGGCCTATTTAATTTGGTTTAGAGCAAGAGGTCCTGGGTTCGATTCCGAGGTCGGCTGAAGTCATCATTTCAGCCGAAAGACGTCCACTGCTGGACATAGGCCCCCCAAGTGTCGCCACATTAACCGGTCCCGGGCGACTCGCATCCAACGGATTCCCGCAACCTTCACCAGGTCATCCGTCCACCTAGTGGTCCTCCAACGTATCGTCTTCCGGTTCGCGGTCGCCACTCCAGAACTTTTCGGCCAAGGTGTTACCGGAATTTTCCGTCGAAAATTTCTAAGTAGCAGCCTGTTGGATTTGTGCCCGGTTGATGGCAAGAGGCTGGCCCTCTATTACATCATGGGAGTTAACCGTAACTGATTTGGGTGGATCCTATTCAAACAGGTGTGACTATGTTTTCAGGCCGTCAAAATCATATGTGTTTTAATAACGTTGCAAAAGGTTGCAAATGGGTTGTTGTCAGTCAGAGCTCACTGTAATAGTATATTTTATAACGACGAGGGACTAAACCCATTATATACCCGAGGTGGTTTGACTCCCGAGCTTGCGAGGGAGGCAATGAAGGCGAGGGTATATTAAATTGGCGTTTAGTCTCGAGGTGCAAACTGTACTTTTTACTTCGAGTGCGAGAAAAACAGTCATTTAAAACTGAACAAATTCACACTCGACAAAAATTCTGAACTGAGCGGTCAGTTTTTTCTTCTATCAGGTCAGTCACAGATTAACAATTTAAAACACAACACAAACTCTCATCAACATTTTCGCAATGAAGATGATCCACACTCTACAGATAGTACCTACCCCCACAGATAAGATTAGTGCCTACATTACTGCAGCGGCTAGCAACAGAGGCATTGCACATAAGTACTTTCAAAAATCAACGATGGACGCAAACAACCATTAATTTTTCTCGCGTTGAAGAGTTCATTTGTCTTTTTTTTCAATAAACGCTTTCTATTTGCAAGCCAATTCTAAATTTAAATAAAAACCTCTGATAAGTTACTCTTTTGTGAGCATGTTTCAGAGTAAAAGATCGTTCCATTTTTAAATTACTTTTTACTCCCTAGGGAATAATCGGTCACTTTAATCCCGCGTCGTAGGGCTATAATGGTGTACTTTTAGAGCATGAGAAGTGAAATAGTATATCTTATAACGAGGGACTAAACGAAGCCATTATATACCCGAGGTGGTTTGACTCCCGAGCTTGCGAGGGAGGCAATGAAAGCGAGGGTATATTATATTGGCGTTTAGTCTCGAGGTGCAAACTGTACTTTTCACTTCGAGTGCGAGAAAAATAGTCATTTAAAACTGAACAAATTTAGACTCCACAAAAATTCTGAACTGAGCGGTCAGTTCTTTCTTCTATCAGGTCAGTCACAGATTAACCATTGAACACACAACACAAACTCACGACATTTTTGCAATGAAGATGATCCAACAGATAATTAGTACCTACATTACTGCAGCGGCTAGCAACAGTGGCATTGCTTTTCAAAATCAACGATGCACACAAACAACCATAAATTTTTCTCGCGTTGAAGAGTTCATTTGTTTTTTTTTTTCAATAAACCGCTTTCTATTTGCATGCCAATTCCAAATTTAAATAAAACCTTTGACAAGTTACTCTTTTGTGACCATGTTTCAGAGTAAAAGATCGTTCCATTTTTAAATTACTCTTTACTCCCTAGGGAATAAACGGTCACTTTAATCCCGCTTCGTAGGGCTATAACGGCGTACTTTTAGAGCATGAGAAGTGAAAAAGGACTTTAGCTCTCTCACTTCGTTAGAATGTATGACCGAAGTTCCGTTCATAAATTCAAAACTACTGACTCAAACTACTGTTTCCAGGTGGACCCATTACTACCAGTCCTGGCCCCTGGGGATAAAGAACACAAGATTGGTAAAGTGACCTCGGCAAAAGGAACTGTCAACTACCCTCAAAAACAAATCGAAGCCATGAACGACTTGGCCAAGAGGATCGGGATTAAGCCTATAAAAACTTTGTAGCTTTAGAACTTTGAGACTTGTATTTGCTAGGGAACATCAGGCTTTTAAAGTGATACAAGTATCTTTTGGCGCTTGGATGACATTAACTTGGAGCCTGGTTAGACGGTTGTCACCGATGCCGTATGTCCGCGCGGATGAGCGGGGCTCACTACCTCTCCGCGCGGTGCACCACTATTAAAATCTTCACGCTCCGCCCAACCGCGCGGTCGGTTTTGTGTGAAAATCATCTTATACATTTTGTACAGACGCCAGCACATCAAGTTACCACAATTTGTCAAATTTCTGCAAAAGATTTTCAACTTTATCACAAAGTTGGAAGGTTCACATTCGATTGGCAAAATTTGACAGATTCGCATAGGATGACCTGCTGGCGTCTGTAATTTTCCGTTCCCGTGGGAGTACGGGGATAAAATATAGCCTATGTTACTCGCTGAAAATGTAGCTGTCCATTACGGAAAGAATTTTTCAAATCGGTCCAGTAGTTTTTAAGTTTCTTCGTTACATTCAAAAATACAAATCTTTCCTTTCTTCTATTATTATTTTAAGTATAAAGTATACATGTTACCGGCCAAACCCGATTTCAGGACAAACTAGTTTAGCCTAGGCTAAACTGAAACTTGAGCTCGTTCTTGCATCCTGGTCGAGGGAGACCTGCAGTACAAGTACGTAGGAATCGATAGGGCTCGATAAGATAAATTTGACAGTTATTCTCGATAAAATGAGTTTTTATGTAGGCAAAAACTCATTTTTATCGAGAATGACTGTCAAATTTATCTTATCGTGTCCTATCGATTCTTACGTACTTGTACTGCTGGTCCACTACTTCTGAATGGTTTATAAAAAAATAACCAACCTAATCTATCCGTGTCGGGGTGCCCCAAGTCGGTTTAGTTTAGCCTAGGCAAAACTAGTTTGTCCTGAAATCGGGTTTGTCCGGTAACATACATATAGATTATAGTACGTTCGCGTTAAGAATGCAGTGAGTCATCATTATCCGTCGGCCTAGCCCCGCCCCCTGACCAATCAAATCTTTTCAAATTACAAAGTCAAGTTCACAATGACAGTTGAAGGCATTGCTATGTACGCAACGATTGTTTCCTGTCATTTGTGTTAACTGATTTAAATTAAAAAAAATGAATACATCTCCAATCCGTAAAAATAAAAGTGGTTCGTTAATTCATAGTGGGGAAAGAAAAGTAATTTACAATGTTTTTAAGTATTTTAAACAGTGTTATTTAAATGTGACTTTGGACAGCATAGTACTAAAAACGGCAGTTGCATGCGGTGTGTCCGAGAGAACAGTTTATAGTATTCTTAGTGAAAAAAAGGAAAATAATACATTGAAATCGCCAGTGAAAAAAAGGGCCCGGAAGTCTGTGAATTTAACAGCACTGTGAATACACCTTTATCTTGCAGTTGCACTGATGACTCACTGCATTCTTAACGCGAACGAACTATAGTACAGATTGTAACATCAATATGGCGCCATTAGTTCTAATTTCGGCCGTGAATAAGAAAGAGCTTTGTACAACTATGACTAGCTATTGTAATTATACTTCGTTGCTTCGTCCTTCGAGATTAGATAACATTGTAGTAATACGTCTAATAAATCGCCTTTCATCCACTAAGTTGTAGGTTTCTCTTCTGTATTTTTTTTTTTTTTTTTGTGTGGGTACTTTGTCTTCCTATTCGTTATACCTGCACTGTCACTCATTCGCGTTTTAGTGCTTCGCCGATCACCACTTTATTTCCCCTTTTCGTTAAAAAGTGAAAAAAGATGCCGAAACGTACTCACAAAAACGACGACAGTGATTATTTGAGACGGAAGATTCAAAAACTTAAAAAGAAAATCAATAAACGCGACAAACGGTCGCGTGTTCGAATTTCTTCTGAAAGCAGTAGTTCGCCGGCGAATATGTCGCCTGAGCTATCGGATCATGAAGGTAAGCTGAAGTGGTTTTATCATTTATCATCAATATTAAAAACAAAAGAAAGATATTGTGAATAGTTTTTAGGACTATATCCGTATCAAAAATTGGCATGACGTCATGCACCAAATAATGTTGTGTACATCTCAAGGGGGTGTTACCTTCATATAATTTTGGATTCTCAATTTATTGGTTAAAATGACATACCCACATAATATGTGATTGTATACATTTGAAAGGAATGTTATCTTCACATTATTTAATGACCTACTTACAAATAACTACAATTTGGGTAGGTGCATGTATTATTGGGTTTAATTATATACCCACATTATGAGTGATTGTGTACATTTGAAAGGAATGTTACCTTCACATTATTTTAATGACCTACTTACATATACATACAATTTGAGTAAGACATACCTAGTGTTGTGGATAGTTTTAAAGGACTATCGCCGCGCTATTTTCTTTCTGATACCTACATGGTAATCAATTAATTCCAGATGATATGGAAGTTCATCCTGAGGTCGAATCCGAGCAGATTATTAATACGGAAGAACCCCAACCGGGTACGTCCGCCTCGACTACAGACGTCCCTGCTACAGATGCGGTACAGTCAGTGCAGTCAGTACCTCCCGCTGAAGCAGCGCTCGACCCCCCTGAATTGGATGAAGACATTTTGAATCTCTTGGGTGAAACACCTTCAAAAAATAAAAAATATGGGCCGGATATTAGAGGTGAGTTATCTGTTCGCTGGGAACACATCGCGACGACTGGTCTGACGAAGGATGCCAGAAAGGAGCTGCTAGAAAGACATCTTGTTCCAAATAACTGCAAGAAGATAGACGCGCCGAAGTTAAATCCTGAAATAAAGGCCGCTTTATCGGATGTGCTCGTCAAGAAAGACAAAGCACTGGAGAACAAACAGGTGCAGGTCGCAGCAAGTATATCTTGTATTAGTGAAGCTCTCAATATATTGTTCTACTCAGATCAAAAAGACCAGACAGTTATAAAATTGTTGATCGAAGCGGGTCGACTGATGTGTGACTCACAACACAATGAGTCTATGACAAGACGCAGTTTTATATGTTCTACAATAAAGAAAGACATTAAAGATCAATTATTTAATACAGAAATCGATAATTTCTTATTTGGAGAACAGCTGACCGATACTCTCAAAGCTGCAAAAGCGATATCGAAATCAGGCTCTGAAATTAAAATAAACACCCAAGTCAGAAGACCTGTACTAGCACAGAGACCGAGACAGGCCACCGCTCAAGCTTTAAACCAGAGGCCTCCGTTCCCGCCAGCCCGGCAGGCAGGAGCAACGAGGAGGACCGAGCCGGCGGCGCCGCGCCCGCGACCCCCGCACCCACCGAGACAGCAGCCGCGCTCGCAGCAGCGCCCAGCCCCCCGGCGCTAGACTTGGTATGTTCCGCAGGACGATTATCATATTTTTATGATCAATGGCAATTAATAACCAATGATCCTGTTATATTATCATGGATAAGAGGTTACGAGATACCGTTTACTAAACCGGTTTATCAGTCACACGAACCTCATCTGCCTATTTTATCTTCATCAGAATCAGTTCAATACAGGGTGGCCATCACTGATCTTATAAACAGTGGAGCTATCTCACTTTGTGAACCATGTGAAGGACAGTTTCTTTCTAGCTATTTCCTGGTTAAAAAACCTAACGGTAAAAACAGATTTATATTAAATTTAAAGTCTTTAAATAAGCACATCATAACAGAACATTTTAAAATTGAAGATCTGAGAACAACTTTAAAACTAGTATCAAAAAACAGTTTCATGGCCACCCTTGATTTGAAGGATGCGTATTTTCTCGTATCCATAAGCCCAACCTGCAGGAAGTACTTACGATTTAAGTATGATGGTAAAATTTACCAATTTAATGTTTTACCGTTTGGCCTAAACACAGCCCCATTTGTTTTTACAAAATTATTAAAACCGGTAATTTGTTTGCTGAGGTCATTAGGTTATTTGTCATCAATTTATTTAGATGACATTTGTATTATTTCTAATAATTATCAAGATTGTCTAGACAATATTTTAAAAACAAAAAGTATTTTGAAGTCCTTAGGATTCATAATCAATTATGATAAGAGCTGTATGATTCCGAGTAATGTGTGTAAATACCTTGGGTTCGAAATAGATACGAAACAATTCCATGTTAGCCTACCTAAAGAAAAACGAAATTTAATTAAAAAAGAATTACAATCATTTCAACTCAAACCTCGTTGTAAAATAAGACATTTTGCACGCTTGGTAGGCCTACTCACTTCATCTTGCCCCGCGATTCAGTATGGGTGGCTTTATACAAAGCAAATGGAAAGATGTAAATACCTTGCCTTGCGTCAAACAAGTAATTATGATAACCACATGTTGTTACCGCAGTATTTACAAGATGATTTTACCTGGTGGTTAAAATCAATTGATGTCGCAGTCAATCCCATTAGACAAGACTGCTACTCGCTAGAAATATTTTCAGATGCTAGCAAAAAAGGGTGGGGGGCAGCATGCGGTGAGGAGACCGCCAGTGGCCAGTGGAGTAATTTGGAATGTGTCAAGCATATTAACTATCTAGAACTCCTGGCAGCTTTCTTAGGTTTACAAACATTCGCAAAGGGATTAAGTAATTGTCAAGTTTTACTACGTATTGACAACACAACTGCTATTTCATACATCAACCGTATGGGTGGAGTAAGATTTCCACACCTAACTGAAATTACAAAGTCCTTGTGGCAATGGTGCGAAGCTCGTGGTATATTTATATTCGCTTCATACATAAGTTCAGCAGATAATGAAATAGCAGATGCAGAGTCTAGAAAATCTCACCCAGATACCGAATGGGAGATCAAAGATCATGCTTTTGAAAAGATTGTAGAGGCCTTCGGTCGACCTAAAATAGATCTTTTTGCATCAAGAATTAACAATAAATGTGTTAAGTACATCTCGTGGAATAGAGACCCTGGAGCATTCGCTGTGAACGCTTTTACATTAAACTGGAATAATCTTGTTTTCTACGCATTCCCTCCCTTTGCAGTAATACTAAAAGTCTTACGCAAAATAATAATTGATCAGGCCGAGGGTATTGTTGTGGTTCCATTTTGGCCCACGCAACCCTGGTTTCCACTTTATCAAAAACTTCTTTGTTCTGAATTAATTCAGTTTACGCCCTCTGATAATGTGTTGTTGTCTATTTCCAACAGTCTACCCAAGCTCACATTGATTGCAGGGAAGTTATCAGGACGGCACTTCGAAACAGAAGAATCCCATCGTCAGCTTTAGATATTATGATAGCTTCCTTGTCTGAGAAATCCATGAAACAATATGACGTTGCAATTCGGCGTTGGGTAAGCTTTTGTAAAACTCACAGTATAGAAATACATGAGGCGTCAATTCCAATGGTAATTTATTTTCTCACTGAATTATTTAATTCTGGTTTACAATACGGATCTTTAAACAGTCATCGCTCCGCTCTGTCTTTGATCTTAGGATCGAGAGTAGGGTCTGATGACCGCGTTATTAGACTTTTCAAAGGTTTTTACAGACTTCGTCCTCCAACCCCCAAATATAATATCACTTGGGACACCTCAATAGTTTTAAATTTTTTATCAAAATGGCACCCAAGTAGTAGTTTAAGTTTAGAACAATTAACCAAAAAGACCGTAACATTGCTAATGCTTATAACTGCACACAGAGTACAGACAATTAGCAAAATAACACTACAAAATATGACTATCAATGATCAGCTTATATTAATCAAGATAACCGATTTCATAAAAACGTCTCGTCCGGGTTCGGCTCAACCTTGTCTGAGTATTCCATTTTATAAAGACCGGCCGGAAATATGTCCGGCTGAAGCTTTGGTAGCTTATATAGATAGAACAAAGTCTTTAAGAAACAATGCCAATAGCTTATTCCTTACTATTAAAAAACCACACAAACCGGTGTCCACAAATACCATCAGCCGATGGATAAAAAACATGTTATCAATTAGCGGAATTGACACCTCTATATTTTCTGCTCACTCCACCAGACACGCAGCTACTTCAGCCGCTCATAGAGCTGGTGTCAATATTGACACGATACGAAAGACAGCTGGGTGGAGTGGCACCTCCAATGTCTTTGCTAGATATTACCATAGAGATATTCAATGTGAACAAATTGATCAATTTGCTTTGTCAATCCTAAATTCCGATTGATGTGTTATGTAAAAATGATACTAAAATTTTGTTTGTAACCCTAAATCAATGAGAAGATACATTTTAATTTTAATGATAATTTTAGTTTTGTTGAATCATTATACTTTTAATGTTTAAACATAAGTGTTTTAATATTTCAACATCTTTCAAAATCTACAATGTTATCTAATCTCGAAGGACGAAGCAACGAAGTATAATTGGAGATTAAACGAACTTACCTGAAGTGAAGTTCTATCCAAATTATACGAGTTGCTTCGTCCGAAGAGATTAGTTCCCTCCCAGCCCTTTAACTCCCAATGTCTGAAGTGAAATATTAAAAAGGGTTCCAGGCTTTCAACTAAATGAGTGACAGTGCAGGTATAACGAATAGGAAGACAAAGTACCCACACAAAAAAAAAAAAAAAAATACAGAAGAGAAACCTACAACTTAGTGGATGAAAGGCGATTTATTAGACGTATTACTACAATGTTATCTAATCTCTTCGGACGAAGCAACTCGTATAATTTGGATAGAACTTCACTTCAGGTAAGTTCGTTTAATCTCCAATAAAACGAAAATATTAGTATTAATAAAGTATCCGTATAAATAATAGTGTGCCTGTAAGTTGTTAGTTACTTTGTAATTTGTGTGACAATAAAAGCTAATAAAAATAATGTGTTTTGCCTTTCTTTAAAAGTGTAGGTCCCAGAAATTACTTTTTTTTTTACCAAAGTCTTGCTAATATGATCGTCCTTGACCTACCTACATTTATTAAAGTTGATAACTTTTAAATCCTAAAAGAAGCCTGTTCAACTCTTGAATCGCCATATATCATGATCTTCAACATTTTTTCTAGAAGAGATATTAAGGGATTGAGCAATCGCTATTGTGATCTGAACTGGCACCAACTATGGAACCCTTTTGTTTTTTTTTTCGGTTAGGAAATCATCGTATGACTCCTCCCACTCTGGGCGGAGCGGGAGGAAGTGTCAGTCTTTTACTGACTAAAAACCAACCATGTTCCTTCCTTGCCCTTTTGTGTTCCGGGATCACGGTATCTCTTTCGAACAGTCCCGCAGCCTTGGAACTATGAAGGGTGTAAAACACTTCTTCACGAAGCCGAAAGGCACTTGTTCTCCCCATCATTGCGATATTTTTTTTGTTCTACGGAGATTTGGGGGTCAAAGTTTTTTTGAGTATTTTTGTAAGATTTTGACTTTTAACCCCTCCACGACCCCCGTACTATTTAATCCATCCATCAGCACAATGTTTTGAGTGCGTTTCATTGAGTTCTACCACAAAACATGATTTATAACCTCAAAAAAAAAAAGTTATTCCCAGCAATACTTTTTGCGTAAAGTTACCTACTTAGTTTGATGTACAGAGTGCTTGGTTAACGGCTTCGTGATGAGGTGGTCTACACCCTGTATGAAGAACCTAAATTTTTTGTTATATGAAAACTGTGCTAACAGACTTATTTCTTGTAGTCGCAAAAGCCACTGCTGACCTGGACTCGATTCCTAGGTGTTAGTGGGTTTTTTCTTTTAGGGAAACAAGGAGATACTAGGTCGATGTTATGCACTGTTTCACAAATTTTAAAACAAACTTTTTAAAAAACGCACGACAAGTCGTGACAGTCGGTTATCATTTCTAGATTTCTGATAGCCGTTTCAGGTAGTCAGTGATGGCCAGAAATTCAGACCACCAGTCTTACCAAGAAAGGGGTACCAGCCAGCCAACCCCGTACTAACTGCGTTGTGGAGGTCAGATAGGCAGTTGCTCCATGTAAATATGGCAATACTGGTAGATATTCAGCTGCTTCCGGTTAGACTGGAAGCCGGATCTAACACTGTTGGGAAAGTCGAGGCAGATGATGATGGGCAAAGCAAGTATTGGAATTGTAGGTACTTAGGCCTGAATTCCTGTATCTGTGTCTGTCAGTGAGAAAAACAGTAGCAAATACGCGCCGCTGACGTTAACGTCGCAGTATGGTGATATGGAACACAATGAATACACGTACGCGCGACCGACGCACGCGACCGACCTCAAGACGACAGGAAATCAGTGCTCGACCGACGGTCAGCACTGACCGTCGGTCGGCGTAGCTATATCGATGCAAGTGTATGAATGCGCACACAGCTACGCTGACGGTACGCAAACCAAATCATGCACGTACCGTCAGCGCTAGAGCGAGAGCACTAGGTTTCCAGCCTTAAGCTTAGGCGACCATTTATCATGTAGTGGACCTCTTTACATGAGAGAGAGTTATCTGTACTTGTTGGATCAAAAAAATACTGGCTACTAGAGATTTGAGGTGTCATTCTGTCATCACAGAGTATATAATTAAACGTAGTGATTATATACTCTGTGTATATAATCACTACGTTTATCTGTCATAACAGAGTTGCTTTTCCAACGCTGTCTATTAATCGACTATTAATGTGTTGTCAAGATTTTATTCAGCAAACACAAATAAACAAATTATGAGTTGAATCGCAATACCTGTTTTACTTTATTTATTATACGCTGAATAAGGTAGGTACCTATAACTTTTAGTGATGTTATTTTTGTAACTGTTGCTCTTAAACAAGTGTTAATCCTAAACCTAAATCTATTTAAATGAACGACTAAAGAGTCCTACGAAATAATTTAAAACAACACATTAATTACAGATTCCAGATGTATTATCCTCCTCTTAGTTCGTATTATAAGTCTGTTAACCATGGGGAGAGTGGTAACGGCAGATGCCCAGCGTTTCATGATAGAGTGTCTGAAGGCAGTGGGTGCTGGCTGCAAGCCGGCCGCTCAGCAAGCCGAGCTGTTGATCGAAGCTGACAAGGTCGGACATCCAAGTCATGGACTTAACAGGTTAGGTGAGTCCACGACTATAATATAGATCATCAGCATCTTCAGCCTGTAGCAGTCCATTGCTGCTCATAGGGTTCTTCTATCACACGTCATTAAGGCGATGACATGAACTAAACGCGAGTTGTATAATGACTAAAAGTATATGATTCACTATTATACATATACCAGACCACAAAAATTTATGATATTTTTCAAGATATATGCTAGCATGATAGTGTTTTGAAAACATAATACTTAATTTGACTCGATAAAAAACTTTTTTACAAAAAATAAAACCGACTTCAGAGAAAACAAAAAAGTGAAAAATAACTTCAGAAAAAACGCTTCAGAAGTCGGCGATCTTTGTTTGATTGATTTAGTTTTTTTGTCACCGACTTCTGAAGCGTTTTTTCTGAAGTTATTTTTCACTTTTTTGTTTTCTCTGAAGTCGGTTTTATTTTTTGTAAAAAAGTTTTTATTTTTCGCTTTTTAGTGGTTCACATGTGCTTACCCCTTTAAAGCGTACCGGCGTGATTTTAAGTTATGAACTGATGTAAACAATAGATAGATATGAGATTTCGGCAATCCCAGTACATTTGCTATCATTTATTGAGGAGTTCCGTTGCATATCTCCGAAGTTCTTCATCAGATCTTCATCAAATTGAAATGGGATCACTTCAAGAAAGTACACTTCCTAAAACTACCCAAATCCCTTCTAGTGTGCCTATAAATTGTATATTCTCTCTATTTCTCCAGAATCCCATAATCAGATACTGATTTGATGACTATGAGACCACACAGAAAGTACCAGCATTCAAATAAAAAAAAAACCATCTAAATCGGTTCACCCAGTCGAAAGTTCTGAGGTAACAAACATTTTCGAAATCTGGGTGTATTTTGCACATGTGCGTATCCCCTCAGAGCATACAGGCGTGATGTTACGTCATGATGTAGTATGAACAATGAACCTATAAGCGATTGCAGCAATTACTGCAGATTTGCCGTCTATTTTTGAAGAGTTCCATTGTGTATCTCGGAAGATCAGCATCAGATCTTCAGCAAATTAAAATGGGACCAAACGACAAGCACCAGCTTTCAAACAAAAAAAGAATCATCAAAATCGGTTCACCCAGTCGAAAGTTCTGAGGTAACAAACACAAAAAAAAAAATACAGACGAATTGATAACCTCCTCTTTTTGGAAGTCGGTTGAAAAAATCACGAACTTATCTCTAAAAATGTCTTTCAAACAAAAAAAAAACATACCTATTAGATTTTTTGGCAAATAATTCTACAAGCAATATATTAGCATGATAGTGTTTTCGTTTTTTTTTATCCAATCAATAGTTTTTTTGTAAAGCGATCGAAACCACTCATTTCGCTATTTGGCCCGCAGTAACTGACGTAACAACGACTTTGTAGTGCAAGCTGATTAGAACTTTATTCTAAGAGCATTTCAAACGAAGTTTGAACCACCACAAATAGAGTTGCTAATTTAGCTCGTCTAATCGCCTTAAACACGTTTCTTGACAACTCTTACTGCGAGACACATAATTATTAAAGAGAAAGAAGACATAATCCTGCAAAAGAAGAGATGACCTGATAGATTTTTGTTACAGTAGTATAATATGACTAGCTTCTGCCAGCGGCTTCGCCCGCGTGAAGTTTGAAATTATCCCACGGGATCTTATTACCGGGATAAAAAGTATCCTATGTGTTAATCCAGGTAATAAACTATCTGTGTGCTAAATTTGATCCAAATCGGTCAGTAGTTTTTGCGTGAAAGAGTAACAAACATACATCCTCACAAACTTTCGCATTTATAATACATATTAGTAGGAAGTAGGATATTTGGCATTCAAAATTTAGTTCTCTTACTGGCTTTGTTTATAGAGATATAGATTGTGGGTTTACGGCTGCAGAAATTATGGCAAATCAGATTACCACTTCCACGCCTGAAAAATCGAAGATGGGATGTGTAGACTGTGTCTGATCAACCTCGCAGACTACCTTCTATTCAACTTGAATGACGTAACCAAGATTTTGTAACAATATTTTGATTAAAAAGTCCATCAAGAATTGCCCATTCTTCTCGATAGAGATCTATGCATTGGAACGGTACAGTACTTTCACAAGTTATTATGCGTTGTGACTGGGACTGGGTTCCGCGCTTTCTTTGTTTGTCTGACATTCAAAAGTGCTGCCAAAGGTGAACGCACACTTATCAAAGCCGAAAGAGCCGAAAGAATTGAATTTTAGAATTACGTCTATGAAATCCTATAAAACCTCACACTACACACGAATATATGACGTTAAACGGATGAGAAAAAAATCTTACGGCGCGGATAAGTGTGCGTTCACCTTAATGCGCTAATTTAATTGAAATAAATACTTTAATTGAGTGTTTTTAGAGTCAAACAATCAAATACAAAAAACAATGTGATATTTATGTATTGTATTGTACAACGGGCTGGTGTCCGCAACTCCACGTCGAAGCGCGTATTTTGCGTATGGGCTATAAATATATAATTATAGCCTATAATCCACCACGCGGCCCCAGTGCTGGTTGGTAGATGTCACATGTCTTTGAATTTTTAGTTCTAGGACGTGCCGGTTTCCTCACGATGTTTTCCTTCACCGTTTTGAGAGCAGCGGTGATGAAATAAATTACACAAAGTAATGCGTCTGTCTGGGTTCGAAACCGCGACTTACTGTTCGTAAGTCGGGGCCGCCACCAGTGGGCCACCGCTGCTCTCAACGATATAATTATTATTATTTATTTATTATTAATTTTTATCGTAATATTTATTTAGAGCACTCCCGAGAGAAATAATCAAACTGTCTTGGGCATATTTTTTATTTTATTTTGTTTGAGTTCTACATCATGTTGTCTATTCATGGATTACAAGTAGGTACAACAACGGGCACTTTAAATTATAACTTCGATATGAGTACTTACTCGACGAACTAGACGAACTCTGATCATAAACTTCCAGAACTGTATGTGAACGACATCGCGCAGAAACGGTGCATGCCTAACAACGCGCCGATGGTTCTAAGAGGAACTGAGGCAACAGCTTGGGTCGATGCCAACAACGTGCTGGGGGCCACTGCTAGCCACTTCGGCATGGATTTAGCCATCAAGAAGGCACTGAAAACTGGAGTAGGATGGGTCTCCGTTAAAGGTAAACGTGACATGACCATGAAATAGACAGTTAAAAATGCTTGATTCTTGAGAAGATAGAAATCAAATTTCGCCAATTTTTAAAACTAAAATTATGTCAATTCTCCTGCATACTAAATAGTTTAATCGAAAATAATATATGTAGTGTTCATGTTTATTCCACGGTAGTTTTTCGATGTTGAAAAGGTGGCGTCTTTCCCTTGATTTCTGAATAATTTAGTTTGAAGTTTCTGGAAATGTCCATTTGTGTATTGCTTGATACAAATTCAGTATTAGAATTGTCGGAATCCGAATTGTATTATCAGTATGACAGTTTTGGATCTACGTCAAATATGTTTTAGGTTCAAATCACAACGGCATGGCGGGTTTCTGGGCAAAAAAGGCAGCATGTAAAGGCATGATAGGCATGTCATTCACCAACACCCCGCCTTTCCTAGCACCTACTAGGAGTAAAAAGGTAAGTCGTATACAGGGTGTAAGGGACATGGGAGCACATATTGTTACCATGAATTCAGTAGGTAATGGACATCGTTGCACTCTCATATTAGTACGGGATTAGAAATCTAAAAAATGCCAAACTGCTGATTTCGGCGTCGTAACATTAAAGAAAACCTCGGACGGGTAGCAGGCATCCTCTTGGCTCAAAGATTAAGGATCTCGAAACTTTGGAGGAGGGACAAGGTGATTGCTTTGCTCAAACCTGGAAATAGCCCAAAAGATCCTAAAGGCTACCGACTAATTTTCTTACTTTGTCGCACATTTAAGGTTTTCCTTCCTTCTCCTTCTGAACTGCCGAACGCCTGTACTTCACCGTATTGCTGAACAAGCTGCGAAGTTGACATTACGTGTGACTGTTCTAGATTTACGAAACTGAGGAACTGATCAGTTTCTCTTTTGTTTCCAGGCGGCGCTGGGCACTAATCCTCTGTCAGTAGTTGCGCAAGGCTTACAGAATGAGCTGTTCTGCCTTGACATGGCCACTACCACGGTTGCTTTTGGAAAGGTACCAGAAACCTCCTTGGTTATATTCAACAGGGTATTACTATTTGCCAGTCGGGAAACTTAGAAGAATCGTATGTCCTGTAGTGGATGGGCTGAACGGATTTATTGAACATACGATGTCTTAAATTCAGATCCATATCTTCTTAAGTTAGTGTGTATAAATTCTTAATGTGATATCTTCCAGATTGAGATGCAGCGTAAAAAGGATGAGCCATTGCCGGCCGGCTGGGCTCAAGGACCTGATGGCAAGGAAACATTAGATACTGAGGTGGTGGGTTTCTAACTGCGTTTATAGATTAGGTGGCTTCAAATAGCTCCTTGAATATACATACTTATCTAAGCTTACTTATTTTTCTGTTTCATCTAAAACTCTCATCACATCATTATCTTTGGCTAGTTCTACCTACTGCTGAATATTTGGCGTTTTCTTTTTGTGCCCTGCTACCTTCGTCTGAGCGAGCCTTATTCCTTCTTCTGTAGGTCCTCCAACTACCTGACTGTTTATCTGCCAATACTCCTTTTACCTTTTTTCAACAATCACTCCATTTGAGTTTTTATTCATCTCTTTTTTAAGGCGCACAAAACCCAAATTCTAATGCCCTTAGGAGGCGGTGAGTTGTCATCAGGATTCAAAGGGTATGGACTAGCCGCTGTGGTGGAGATGTTCTGTGGAATATTAGCAGATTAGTACGTAGGTATCAAGCTCAACGAATTATAAAAATAATCATGAGAAGAGAATGATGACAAAAGCTGTAAGCAATTACTTGCTGAAACTACATTTTCAGAAAATCTGTGACTGACGATCAAAAGTTTCACAAAAAAAAAATTTAGTCTCCTAAGACCATTTTCGTGTAACTGCAACATTTAAGGTAGCTCGTCTTGCTGCCCCGCTAAAAGTTTGCACCCTCCTTAGACGCCCCAGGCAACTAAGGCGATAGATTGGACAAGTACGGGGACCGTGGAGCTGTTTTAAGTAAAAATCCTGCAATAAAAACCTAAATTAAGAAAAAGCCTTTATTCAAAAGTTGGAACTTTGACCCCCAATATCTCCATAACTAGAAGGTACCCAGGTATGGGCAAAAAAAAACACAATGACTGGAAGAACAACTGCTTTTTGGCTTCGTGAAGAGGTTTTCTTACACCTTTTATTGACGTTTTAACGCTTAAAACTTTTTCATTATCCTACTAATATTATAAATGTGAAAGTTTGTCTGTATGGATGTATGGATGTTTGTTACTCTTTCACGCAAAAACTACTGAACGAATTTGGATGAAATTTTGCACACAGATAGTTAATAACCTGGAATAACACATAGGATACTTTTTATCCCGGTAGTAAGATCCCATGGGACAATTATCAAACTTCACGCGGGCGAAGCCGCTGGCAAAAGCTAGTTTGCAATAATACAGGCGCCAACTACGGCCATCTCATACCAAACTGGAACACCGAAGGAACTGGCGTGCCGTCCAACTTTGACCATTGTTTCGTTGCCTTGAACCGGGGTTGCTTTGCTCCCGGATTTCGCAAGCGCCTTACTGACTGCACGCTGCATTGGCGAAGTTTGGAACCGGACGTGTGTGACTCTTTTTATTTTATAATAGAAATAATATACCTAGATTACATTTAGTAGGTTTAGTACACGGTAGATGTTTAGAAGGTGGCTTAATTTTTTTTTATTGTGTCTTTTATTGACACGCAACGCAATTACAGCACTCAATTTGTAAAAGTTCATCATCTGTCTAGCCTTTTCCTAATTATGTTGGGGACGGCTTACAGTCTAACCGGATGCAGCTGAATACCAGTATTTTACATGGAGCGACTGCCTATCTGACCTCCACAACCCAGTTAGTATTGAGTAACATTACACTCCCTGGTTAGACTGGTTGTCAGACTTTCTGGGGCCTAATTCTGCTATTTTAATAAATTCAACACTCCAACACGATTCCATTCTCATCCCATTGTCATTTTGTTTAAAGTTCGTAATCTGCTAAATTAACAAAGGTCGATCATTGGTCGGTCAATGGTCTCGTAATAAAATTGTGTTTTAACGGCATTGTCATATTGTCATTATTATAAAACCCTTAGTACAAATGGTTTTCGAAATCTACTGCTAAATGCGAACATTTATTCATGCCAGATTTCATGTACGAGATTTTCATTCTATGACATTTCTTTCGATGGAGTGTCAGTGGTTGACCATTGAAAAGTCATAATCGGTATCTCTTTCGAGTCCGTGTAGCACTGGTCAGTTTCCCCCGCTCGTCAGTATCATAATAGTACAATGGTGTCGATTCTGTTGTGCACAAACTAAACTTAATTTAGGCTATCACTATTCTTTTTCTCACTAATAAAACGAGAAAGAGACGGACGTAATTTAGAGCTGTCAAATTTAATTCGAACTAATATTTCCATACAAATGAAGGGTGCACGTAAAAATATGTCGACTAAAAACACAGTGAAGCGCGAGGCATAAACTAGTTTGACATCTCTAACTTAGTGCATAGCTATAGCCGTCCTTTTCTCGCACTGCCTTTTAGTAAAAGATAGCAATAGTTTAAATTATGTTTAGTTTGTGCACAACAGAATCGACACCAATGTGTGTTAGTGTATAAACTTAAAACTATGTTAGTAAAACACTCTTCACTCGAGCACTGACTTTGTGCGATCGTGTGGCACTTGTCTGTCAATGCGACGGAACATTACACCTTGCGGCCAAAAGTACTCTGCCATGACGAGGTGCAGGTAGCATGTAGGTACTCGCACCACGATCGCCTAGAAGTTGACGTTGCGGTGCGATTCAAGCAACTGCACCCTCGGCCTGTACTTGGTCTTTTGGCACACGTACTCCACGATGTCCTCGGCCTTAGTGGTATAGTGTAGGCGGGAAATATAAAGGGTGTAAAACACCTCTTCACGAAACCGAAAGGCACTTGTTCTCCTCATCATTGCGATCATTTTTTTTTGTTCTACACCATACCTGGGAACCTTCTAGTTACGGAGATATTATGGGGGGCAAAATTACAACTTTGTGACAAGTATTCTTTTTTAATAATACAAGTTTGTTTTTTGTAAGATTTAACTTTTAACACTTCCACGACCCCCGTACTACTGAGTCCATCCAACAGCACAATGTTTTAAGTGCGTTACATTGAGTTCTACCACAAAACATGATTTATAACCTCAAAAAAAATAGTTGTTTCCCAGCAATATACAGGGTGTACACCACCTCATCACAAAGCCGTTAACCAAGCATTCTGTACATCAAACTAAGTAACTTTACCCAAAACTTCTTGCTGGGAAACTACTTTTTTTGGAGGTTATAAATAATGTTTTGTGGTAGAACTCAATGAGTACCAACCGGTTATGAATATTAATAAACTGTCCCGAGGGTTTGGTCCGCCATTAGTTATCATCTTAAGGAAGACAACGTGTTCCCTGACTTCGGTTGATAACTGGAATTCCCATCATTCTGAGCGCCTATACCGCCTTTTAAGTGCTGACTTAACAAAAGCATTTGAACTAAACTTTTGATTTAAACGATTGGTAACTTGTCCTTTTTTTTAGGATGGGAAATCATCTAATGACTTCTCCCACTCTGGGCGGAGCGGGAGGGAGTGTCAAACTCTTACTGACTAAAACCCATCCATGTTCCTTCCTCGCCCTTTATGTTCCGGGGTCACGGTATCTCTTTCTTGACGACCCGATTGGCGTAGTGGTAGTGACGCTGCCTTACGTTCTTAGGATCCTGGGTTCGAATCCCGGTAGGAGCAAATGTTTGTGTGATGAGCACGGACATTTGTTTCCGAGTCATGGATGTTTAGTATAATAAGTATGTATTCCGCCGATATTCAGACAATATTTGTTTTGCAAAAAAGGGCTATTCGTTCTGTTTATAAATTAAGTCCCAGATACTCCCTCAGAGAAAAATTTAAAGAGATTAATATTCTCACTGTGCCCTCTCAGTTTATTTATGAAAACCTTTTGTACGCGCATAAAAATATTAAATTGTTTAAAAAATACAGTGATATCCACAACATAAATACGAGGAACAAACATAAATTTGTTGTTCCTGCAACGAGGCTCAAAAAAATAGGGGGTACGTTCAGATGCCAATGTATACGTTTCTACAATAAACTTCCGACCCATATTCAGGCACTAAGCCTAAATAAATTCAAATTGTTTATAAAACGAAAGCTCTGCCTGAAAGCCTTCTATCATGTTAATCACTATCTCGAAGATAAAAAGGCTTGGGATTAAGCTGCTCCAATTTGCTCTGTGAATGTTGAAATTTCGGACTTCGCTTGTTTATTATTGATTCCTTTAACTGTATACACTGTGACATTGAATGATTTGACATGAATACTTAGTTCAGTATTTTATTTTTATTTTATTTTTTTACTTTACTTATTTTTATTTTTATGTGTGTGTTTATTTGACATGAATATTTACTTGTGACTGTCATGACATTTAATGATTTGACATGAATACTTAGTTCAGTATTTTATTATTTTTTACTTTATTTTTTGTTTATTTTATGTGTTGTATTTGACATTTCGTATTTTTATTGACATTAGTTTTTGTAAATTATTATTTATTTTATTTAATAATTGTGAATGTGAGGACCTTGTGGGTCACTTTTTGTTGTTTTTTTTCCCACGACTGTCTGCCAGTTTGAGTACTATAAGCGACCTACCCAAATGTCCTTTCTTTCGTATTGTTCGTCGTTTCGTTGAGCTCCTTGAGTTAAAAGTCGAGCTACACGATAACTGACAAATGCTTGCACTGACTGGACAGGTCCACTCAAATCTGTATGGTTCTTTCTTCAAAAGACCATCTCAGACACTAATCTGCATAGTTCTCATGTAAGTTGAACAAGATTGTCTGGACTTTAAAAGAGACTATGACCTCTGAGTTTGTTTCGGCTGTTTCTTCTCAGAGTAGTCAGGTACGAAACACCGGCCCCATCTAGTTTAAAAAATAAGGACGTGTAAAAGTGTTTGTGAGAACCAATTTGCAAAATAAATATCATTTATCATTTATCATTTATTTACAAACAAAAAAGTATATATGTAGTATATCAACTATCTAGTGTCCACGACACAAGCTTTGCTTAGTGTGGCACTAGGTGGCGCTGTGTGTTAAAGTCCAGCGATATCTTTCGAACAGGCCCGCAACCCCGGCAGGCTTCGGCCCTTACGGGCCCCTCCCCTTATGCTGACATCTCTTTGAGGCGCGCGTGGAACACGAACGCGCCGTCGACACGGCCTGTCATCGTCGTTAGACGGACGGACGGCTAGCTAGCCCATAGCCAACCGTCCACAGGCCCGCATCTACGGTGGCCGGTAGCCACCACGTGGCCCCCGACGCCCGGTGCGTCTCCCGCGGTTGGTAACTTGTCCTTGAAAAGCTTTTGAAGATTACAAAATGAAAGCATGGATGAAGATATATCTGGCATTTAAAAATCTCTAAACCAATAGAAGAATACGAAGGAATCCTAAATCATTGACTACATTATTCTTCGTTAAAGTAAGTAGGTATAAGCACGTTTTTTATCTCCTTTGTACAAAACAAAAATACTTTTATTCAACACTGATAATTAGGACGAGGTTTTATCATTTTCTTAGTTTTTTTTTTTTTTTAAATCTTTATTTATTTACGGGGTTTTTTCTATAAAGAATATGTCACCCCGATGATGGCATACAATTAAATTACATATAATTATGTACCTATACTAAACTAGCCTACCCGCAACCTTATAGCTATAATAATAATACAATAAAGAGTTCTAGCCTCATCGGACAATGGTGAGGCCAGAACGCCATTATAGAAGCCTACATTAAAACTATTTACAAAAGCTTGACTCCTTTGGACGCCCACCCGAGCACATTCCGTCAGGACATGATGCACATCTTCAATGACTCCACAGACATCACAATTTGGTGAATCGACTTTGCGCATCATAAATGTGAAGCTATTGAGTGGTACGTGACCGGATCGGAGTCTCAAGGCCGTCACAACTTCTTGCCTGCTCATCCTCCCTTCGCTGAACCAAAGCACTCGCGGAAGAGATGGCTGAATCGTTCTGTACCAGATACCCTTAGTCAAAGACCTTTCATCAAAGTATTCTGACCATGATTGGATACATCTATCTCTACCTCGGCTGCGGTGGCCAAGGTGCTGTCCCGAGCTGGGAGCGAGCAGGGGCCTGGCGAGGGGCCCTCGTCACTGGATACCCAGCTGACCCTCCGCGAAGAAATAAAGCTCTTCCGCACCGAACTTCGTGAGGTCAGGGATGAGGTTAGAGAGTTCCGTCGTGAAATGGCCGGCTTGTACTCGTCGGTGGGAGCCTGCAGTGAGCGGGTCGACAACCTGGAGGCCAGAATCGAGGCTCTGGAAACCAGGCAAAGTGACGTTCTGCCAGACGCCAAAGTGAATCAGCTGGAGCGGATTGTGACGCAGCTGCAGTTGGAGCTCAACGACCGCGAGCAGGACTTACTTGGCTCCGACTTGGAGATTGCCAACATCCCTGAACTCCCGGGTGAAAATGTGCTGCACACCGTTGGCCTGGTGGCGGCGAAGCTTGGTGTGGGTCTCGATGACCGGGACATTGTGTTCGCGCAACGTGTAGGTCTAAAGTCTGACCGTGAGCCACAGTCGGCGGGCGCGGCGAGTCCGGCCGGAGGAGCGGGCCCGGCAGGAGCAGGGTCTGTCCCGGCGCGAGCTCGGCGCATCGTGGTGCGGTTGACGCGGCGCGGGCTACGCGACGACCTGCTAAAAAGCGCGCGCGTGCGTCGCGGCGCCACCACTGCGGACCTCGGTCTTCCTGCGCCTTCGCGTCGCTTTTACGTGAACGAGAGGCTCACCAGAACAAACAGGCAATTGTTCCACCGTGTGCGTGAAGCTGGCAGCCGTCTTGGGTGGAAGTTCACGTGGACGAAATTCGGCCGCATCCTGGCTAAGCAAGGTGACGGCAAGCCCACCTATTGCATCCGCTCGGAGGAGGACTTTGCTCGGGTTTTTGGTCATGAGGTGTCTGTTGAGCGGCAGGTGTAACATTTTTGTCACAATTGTATGTCACATAAGTTACCTTTTCTCTAAATTGCTACATCATTTACTACACATTAGTATAGATTTGTATTTGAGCTTGTTCTGTGCAGGGCCTTCTTGCTTCCTGTCTCGGTATTGTATGGTTCTGTTCTGGGGCCTAGTTGCCCGATCATTGTTTACATTTTACATTCATTATTTACATGTTATTACAAGATTTGTCATCTATTCCTTTACAATGCTACTTATTCTATGTACATTTTTACAAACATCATTATATACTACATACCTTGCAATTTATTCACAATATTTCTTCCATTACTTTATCTCTGTGCTAACTATTCAGTATTTACATCACACACTATTTAAAAAGAATACTCTCTCCATATATATATATACAAATGAACAAGACTAAAAATCTTAAAGTTGGTTTTTTTAACGCGGGGTCATTGGGATCACGCCATGACGAATTTCTCGTAGCTATGGAAAGTCTCGAGGTGGATATCATGGCCATAAATGAGACTTGGCTCAGGCAAGGAGAGGAGGGCCGTGCACCGTCAGTCCCGGGCTACCGGCTGCGGCATGTGCCGCGACCGGCCAGCGTGCGCGGTGGACGTGGGGGTGGTGTGGGTTTTTACCTGCGCCGCGGAGTGCGCGCGCGTGCCTTGCCGCACCCACCAACGTCACAAGTCGAGCAGATGTGGCTTAAACTAAACATTAACTCGCAGTCGGTTATTGTTGGCACTGCATATAGACCCCCGTGGCTTGATGTGAATGTTTTTCTGGATGCGATCACTGACTCTCTTTCCTCTTTTACCAATGTGGATAGGGTTCTCTTAGTGGGTGACTTCAATATTAACGTTTTAAACCCTTCTGATAACAAAACGAAGCTTCTAAATAATTTTTTACATTGCTGTAAGCTCAAACAAATTGTAACTGAACCGACTCATTTTACCGATCATAGCGAAACATTAATTGATGTTGCGTGCACTGACGCACGTGTGTGTCGGCACTCAGTTTCACACATCCCTGAACTCGGTCAGCACGCAATTATAAGTCTAGAATTAAATTTCAAAGTAGAGAAACCTATCCCGCATTGGATTACCTACAGGCCGCTTAAGGATGTCCTCCCTGAACTTTTTAATAATGACCTTAATAAGATAGACTGGGAACATATTGAAAGTCTTCAAGACGTAAACTTAATGGTTGAAATGTTTAATCAATACATTTTGGCACTATTTGATTTGCATGCACCTGTTAAAAAGGTCTTAATTAAAGAAAAGTCGCTTCCCTGGATAACCTTCACTGTGA
Source organism: Xestia c-nigrum (assembly GCA_916618015.1). NCBI lineage: Eukaryota > Metazoa > Arthropoda > Insecta > Lepidoptera > Noctuidae > Xestia > Xestia c-nigrum. Next base: position 6,588,678 of record OU745259.1, on the reverse strand, counting down.
AGGAAATGATGAGGTTGCGTGACAAGTGTCATGTAAAGTCTAAAGCTACAAAAACTGATAACCATAGAAAATCTTACACTGAGTTAAAATACCTGGTAAGAACGGCAATTGAGACTGAGAAGTGCGCTTACTTTAAAACATATATCAATGATAATATTACACAGCCTAAGAAGTTATGGAGTCATATTAAGTCCACAATAACCAACACAAAAAAATCGGAGCACGGTCTGCCTCACTTCTGTAACAATCCAGATACCATTAACCAGCACTTCCTGGATGTTCCTGGCAGTGGAGAGGTCGCTTCTGAAGATTTAACTTATTTTGAACAACATCGGCACAGTGACAGTAGTTTCCGGCTTGAGCCTGTTGAGGAGGAAGTTGTGCTGAGAATTCTGCGTAGTCTCAGATCCAATGCGCAGGGCTCTGACCGGATTTCTCTGGAGATGCTGATGTTGACTCTCCCTCGTACTCTATCAGTCATTACGGCAATTATTAATAGATCAATTGTAACTTCTTCATTCCCAGATCTGTGGAAAATGGCAATCATCAGACCTATTCCTAAAGTTCCCAACCCCTCCACTGTGAAGGATCTCCGCCCTATCAGTCTGCTCCCTTGTTTATCGAAAGTTCTGGAAAGGGTTGTAGCTAATCAGCTTAGGGCATATCTGGAAAACAATGGTATTTTACCCCAGGCACAATCTGGATTTCGTAGGGGCCACAGCATGACAACTGCACTACTGGATGTGGTTGGGAACATACTTGAGGCCAGAGACCGGGGCATGGGAACCCTCCTTGTCCTTCTTGATTTTTCACGAGCTTTTGACTCTATAAATACTTCGCTTCTTCTCGCCAAGCTGTCTTTTTATGGTTGTGACGTTGTAACAGTTAAATGGTTTGAGAGCTACCTCACCAATCGATCACAATTTGTCCAGGTGTCATGTGACAATGGAGATAATATGTCCTCTAGTCCACAGCACGTGAGCAGGGGTGTCCCTCAAGGATCTATCCTTGGCCCACTCCTCTTCATCTTGTACAGCGCTGACATTGTCAAATGCTTAATCAACACCAGGTTCCATTTGTATGCTGATGATTTACAGATGTATCTCTCCTTTAGAGCCCCGGATGTTGCTGAAACAGTGAAGAAAGTTAATGATGATCTGGTAAGAATATCTGATTGGTCCAGAAGAAACTCCTTGGTTCTGAATCCAACTAAGTCCAAATATATTGTGATGGGATCCAGGGATTTTCTTAACAAAATGCTTAGTTGCAACCTGGACCTAAGGATTGATGGTAGTGGTATTGAGAGGGTTCTGGAAGCTCGTAACCTCGGGGTAATTTTTGATGGGCAACTTAACTTTGAAACACACATTCTGGAAGCTGTGCGCAACTGCTTCTACCGACTAAAGCTTTTATATCGTGTCCGTCCCTACATAAGTGTGGATATGCGAGTCATGCTATGTGAGTCACTTGTCTTATCCAAGCTGAACTACGCTGACACTGTGTATGGGGCGTGCATTCTCGGTAGAAGTCAGAAGCTGATCCAGCGGGTACAGAATGCGTGTGCACGGTTCTGTTACAATGTGCCGCCCAGAACCCATATCACTCCATTTTTGAATGAGGGTAATTTGATGAGAATGTCAGCGCGGAGGAAACTTCACCTGGCTACCCTTCTTTTTGGCACTATTCTCACAAAGAAACCAGATTATTTATATAATAAACTTTCTTGGTCGCGGGATATTAACCAAATAAAAACTAGAGCATCTTCATACCTGATGTTGGCTTCCTCCCACAGAACTGCTGCCTTCCGTGGTAGTTTCAAATTCGCCGCCAGTCGCTGCTGGAATGACCTCCCACCACCGTTTCGTGCCCTAAAAACCATTGGTACTTTTAGAAATAAATTCAAAAGATATCTACTCCAACAGCAAAAAGTTCTATCTAGTTAAACTTACCAATGGTTCTGCACGCATCTGGCAATGGTGGACGGAGCGTCTTGTCGTAATTATTTTTGTAGGTTATTTGGATGATAAATCATTTTCTAGTATCTGGTTAAGATTTCCCGTCGCCTCAACACTGAGAGGCACTTCTTTTACCGATAATTAGTCACTTTTTTTTATTTTATTTTTTTTCCTTCTTCGGTAACTCACATAATAAACATAAAGTAGAGCGTTGTGTCTTGTTTGGACTCTGTTGACAGCCCCAGTTTAATTCGTATATTATTATGTTACATTACACTATCACTGCACACTATCTGTTATGATTATGATCACAGTATTATTTTATTTTATTTTATTTGGTATTAATGTTTTGACATACGTAAATATTCCAATCAAAACAAAATAAAATGCACAGCACAGAGTATATCACTACAAAATGTGAAGTGAATCACAGATTACATATTAATTTAGTAGCAAGTGAATATCTGCGCCCGCGTCTGTGTCCGTCAGTGTTGCCAGTGAAAGGCATGGCACAGACTGGCGAACAGGATTCGTTACGCGGGGTGTAGGTGTTAATATTTTTTCTCTATATTTATTTACACTTCACACATTAATTTATTTGTATTGTTTATTCGTCTACACTTTATTTTTATTTTTATCCGTATCTGGCCTGACCGTGGCATCACCTTCACTTTGGGCCCTATCAGAATACCAGCGCTGTGACGTTTTTTTTAATGTTACAGCACCATGCTGAGATAGGAGCCTTTTGGCCTCGTACAGGACGAGTTTCATTCTTTTAATTTTTAAATAAATATTTGTTTTTTTTTTCTGTGTAATTTTTATAAGTACTTTTAATTTTGATGTGTTTGTCCTGTGTGGGCTAATAAATGCTTTTTCTTTCTTTCTTTCTTTCTAACCAAGGGCAAGAGCTCACGAGACGGAATGGGAAGCCGTCGCCTCCTTCTGCGAAGCAGTGATGCTAGCGAAGGAGGTGGCGGAACGAGAGAGGGAGAGATCCTCTCTTCCCGGCCGCCGCGGGAGACGCAACGGGCGTCGGGGGCCACGTGGTGGCTACCGGCCACCGTAGATGCGGGCCTGTGGACGGCTGGCTATGGGCAATAGCTGGCCGTCCGGCCGTCTAACGACGACGACAGGCCGTGTCGACGGCGCGTTCGTGTTCCACGCGCGCCTCAAAGAGTGTCAGCAAAAAGAGAGGGGCCCGCAAGGGCCGAAGCCTGCCGGGGTTGCGGGCCTGTTCGAAAGAGATACCGCGGCCCCGGAACGTAAAAGGCGAGGAAGGAACATGGATGGTTTTTAGTCAGTAAGAGTCTGACACTCCCTCCCGCTCCGCCCAGAGTGGGGGGGGTCGTTTGATGATTTCCCATCCTTAAAAAAAAAAAAAAAAAAAAAAAGGGCAAGAGCTCAGTATGCCAAGGAGAACAAGGATATATTTCTCCATCGGACCCTGCTTCATTGGCTAAACGGTCAGCCATCTCATTTCCCTCCAGTCCAACATGAGATGGGATCCACTGCAATACAATTATTTTACGTTTGGCGACAAAATCTGTTATTATTCTTAATATATTGTACGCCAGTGGAAGGCCCCTAAAAGGTGAAGTACTTGTGCATCTCATCAGGTGAAGAAGAGCACTTTTTGAGTCAGTGAAAATAACAAACCGATCACCGTCCAAGGATTCGACATAAGCCAAAGCTTCAGATATAGCAATTAGCTCTAAATGCATTATTGAAACTTTAGATAAAATTTTGAATTTAAAAGAAGCACCTATTTGTGAATCGAAAAAAGCTGCGCCACAGTAATTCTCGTGTCTAGAACCGTCTGTATACATACAATAAAAGCCAGAGTACTGAGCATTCAGAGATGTACAACATCTTGTTCTGAGGTTAAGTGCATTATAACAACGCTTAGGTTTATCTACTGTATCTAAACTAGGCTTTACAATATCTGCTAAGTTCATATTGCTGACCCAAGTGTCCATGGAAAACATGCCAATTTTATTGCTGCAGTAGGGTAGACTGGGTACGTTTGAAACAAAGGACGGTTGAAACAGAGCAAATATCTCGTAAACGGTTACGCGAAGAGTGAGTGAGGCAAGGGGAAAACGAAGCGGACGGCAGTTCCGAACGCGAATTTAGTAGCGCGCCGCTCCCCGCGCGTTGTTGTTGTGTGCAGGACGCCATATTGTTTTTTATTACCCAAAATAAGTATTTTTCTTCTGACATTAACGCTTATATTATCTGTTCTCTGTAAGTGAATGTATTGAACAGTGTGTGTTTGTGATTATTATGAAGCTTGTAGAATAAGGGATAGTGACAATTTTTACTGTGTTTTTATTACTGTCGTAACTATAAAGTATATTCTACCAAAAGTGGTGTTGGGGACGGTTGAAACATTTTTTTTGGGTACGGTTGAAACAAAATGTTAATTTTTTGTAGATGCCGAGAGTTCGAGTGAGGAAGACTTCCAGAGGGGAAATTAACTTGTCGAGCTATAGTAATGCATATGAGGAGGTAAAAGCTGGAGATTCACTACGTAAAGTAGTGGTCTTAGCTACGTTTGCCACAATTGCGAATCTGAATACTCTGATTAACCTCTAAGTTCTGTTTTCTTTATGTTATTTCTTTCTTATTTATGTTTATTTGATTTAAGAAGTGTTTTCTTTAGTTTATTTGCAATGTTTATTTGATTTAAAAAAAAGTTTTTATTTTGTTTATTCAAAATGTATAAATGTGTAATTCTTTAATTGTTTACTACTCGTTAAAGGCTGATGAAACCTTGACGACTGATTAATGTTGTTATTAATAAGTTTTAATGATAAATAAAACATGCTTCCTTAGTATTTATTGTATTATTTGTATGTGTTTCAACTGACCCCAATCGCTGTTTCAACCGCCCCTGGCATGGGGACGGTTGCAACAAATCCGTTTTTTTTTTAAATTTCATATATTTTTAAAAATAATAACGCGGGAACTATAATGATACAGCCATATCGTAGCCAAAACTTCACTTTTGAATTTAATGTATCATAATCGTCACTCGGTTTATAAACAACAAAATTATAAACGATAAAAGCTAAATTGTTTCAACCGTACCCAGTTTACCCTACATATGTTCCTGCTTTAGTACATCGTGAGACAAAACTAACAGTGGCTTTTTCTTATTTCTCCAATAAGAGTGATTGTAGCAAAGACCATGTAGCTTATCCAGTAAATCTATTAAAGGAAAACAGTAACACTTAGATTTTAAATAAAATTTACCGGCTAAATATCGGCGGCGAATAAAAAGAGGAGGCAATAATAATTCGGATTCCATCACGTGGATCGGAGTACTTTTGATAAACCCACCAATTAACCGCAAACAAATGTTTTGTAATCTATCCAGTTTAGTTAAATGTGTGTCGGCGCTATTGTCCAGTAAAAAGCTACCGAAGTCGATACGGCTACGAATAAGGGAAATATACAATCTTCTCAAGTGGTTGGGATGAACACCCCACCCAGGTCCCACTAAAACTCTAAAAATATTAATCAATTTAAGCACTCGCTCACGTACCTCACTAATATGTTTCTTCCATCGAAGACTTCTATCCAGCCACAATCCTAGGTACCTATTTGACGTGGTCGACTAACTCTAACAAAGTCCCGTTCAAACATATATCTATGACTGGCCTTCTGAAACCTCTACTAAAGAAACAAATTTTACTTTTAGCGGGGGAAATGTTTAATCCTACTTGTATCAACTTGCTGTTGATGATATTAAGTGCAGACTGGATCTTGCGTTCACCCTCACTAACAGAAGAACATTGCACGTATATAGCGAAGTCATCCGCGTACTGGGATATACAAATGCTGCTTTGCACACGTTTACAAATATGAGCTGTTACTATATTAAATAAAATTGGGGATAAAGGATCACCCTGAGCCAAACCAGTACCGGAATATCTACTAATAAAGCTATTACCAGTTCTTATTTTGAGTACTCTTCTATGGAGAAAATTCCATAGGTATCTACAGATGCGGGAACCAACTTTAAAGCTATCTAAAACATTTATCAAAACAGAATTATTTACATTATTATACGCATTATCTATATCTAAAAAACAACCCATAGTGGAACAACCCTCGGAAAAACCAGTTTGAATTGTGGTGATTAGGCAGCTTAAGCCATCTAAACACGACCTACCTCTACGGAAGCCAACTGTGTTCACAGAAAATGTGTTACTTTTTTCAAAAAACCATTCTAATCTTCGGTATAAAACATAATGAAAAATTTTGCAAATGCACGATAGTAATGATATAGGACGTAGTGATGAAACGTTATTAGGGTCGCGACCCGGTTTTGGAATAGGTACGATACAAATGTCGCGCCACTGATAGGGAACAAAACTGTGTTTAAAAAACTTGTTAAACAAATTAAGTAGTACAGATTTACCTACATCAGGTAAATTCTTAATCATAGAATAAGATATGTCGTCGCATCCAGGAGATGTATCCTTAGATTTGATACATTTATCTAGCTCCTGAATAGAGATTTCACATTCTAATGTAGGGTTACTATGGAGGACGGTAGGGGTCGGTGGGGAAACATAATCGGGTGTTAAGGAAATTAAAAGATCAGTGGCACTATGAGCGTCCACAAACTGTCTAGGCGAGCGGTAACCTTTCAACCATCTCATTTTGCGCCACATTTCACTAGACGATGTAGTGTGATCAACCGAGGAACAAAAATTTTGAAAGTTTATTCCCCTAGCCTGTCGGATTAACCTTTGGGATGTATTTATCCTACTATTAAGAATATCCAGGTTTTGGGGTGTGGGATTACGCCTAAATTTGGATAAAGCTAACCTACGATGAGCTACAGCTTGTGACAGTTCGGCAGTCCAGTATGGTTTCGGAGTGAAATTTGCAGTAGGGTTTTGATTAAATTTGAACATCGGAATGAATCTATTAGCAGCGTCATTCAGAATATCTAAAAAGGAATCATACGCTTTTTGTTGGTCATTCGGTAGACATAAATTTCGAAATTTATCTTCCAGATATTTTTTATAAGAAGTCCAGTCTGCTTTTCCAAAATTCCTTTTAATAACTGTAGGCAGGCATGATGTACACAATGTTGAAAGTTTAATAATTAAATGGTCACTGCCTAGATTTTCATTTAAAACGGCCCAATTAAATTTTAACGCGATATCTATAGAAACTAGTGAAATATCTGGAGAAGACTGTTGTAAGCTATCATCTACTAAACGAATTCGTGTATGTGTTCCATCGTTCAAAGAAATAAAGTTATTGTCCATTAGTGAATCGTGAATAAGACTGCCTCTGCGGTCAGTTTTGTAGGACCAACTGGCGTGATGGGCATTAAAGTCACCAAGAATTAACGTTTTGGATGGCCATAATGAAAATAGACTATCCCAATCCTGCTGAGTGGTTACGATTCTCGATGGACAATAAACAGAAACAATATTCTCAAATAGATCACAATTAAATACTCGCACGCACACTATCTCAATACCGTTATTATTCACGAGAACGCGTCGCAGCTGCGACTTAATAGATTTGTGCACTATAATAGCTACACCGCCGTATGAGTCATCCCGGTCCGAACGATAAACATCGAAACCATTAACTTTAAAATTACTTTCTGGCTCAAGCCACGTCTCACTAAGGGCAGCAATATGTACTTTTTCCTGGCACAAAAGTTCTTGAAACGATGCTAACTTTGGCTTAATACTTTGGGCATTCCACTGCAAGATATTTAAATTAAATGATTTGTTAGCCATCGCAAGGAATAAAAAAGTTAAACAATGCTTTTAACCACGGCCATTCTGAAAAAAAACTCACTGACACTAGGGTTAACCATTCTAAGCACAACTGGAAGACACACTTTATCTTGAAAGCTAGACCTGTCTTTTTGAGGTAGATAACTTCCTTTATTCTGGCACACAGCTCTTTGAAATTAGGACATTCATCTTTACCCTCGTCATCAACGGGCAATGGATGAACGTCACCTTCGTCTGTATCTGCAGTCCAGAACATCCAGTCTTCTTTAAGTGGGCTCTTTTTATTTTTCGGAGGCTTTGGGGTTTCTTTGTTTCTACTAACCATGACAGGGGACTGTACCTTGTGGACTGTGGCCTTTGTTTGAACTACTTCGGCAAAGGTAGGATAACAGTTTTGTAAGTTGTCGTCTTCTGGAGGTATAGAAGAGAACCGATTTTCTTGGGCTACCGGAGCTTGACGAGGGGCGATAGTTACAGGGGGAGCGGGTTTTTCGGGGGGCACATAACACTCTAGAGCCTTTCTATATGTGCATCCAAACTCTGACATTATTTCCCTCACTCGTCTCTCTTTCTTGTACACCGGACAAGACCTGCTGAGCGATATGTGATTACCTTTGCAGTTCACACACGAAAACATTAAGGTATCGCAATTCTCATGATGCCCACCACACTTTGGACAAACCACGTTTTTCGAGGGGCACATTTTCCGCACATGGCCTAACCTCCAACATTGGGAACATTGTGAGACTTGGTGTATGTAAGGCAATACTTTAATATTTATGTCACATACACGAACTGAAGCTGGTAAATGGTTACCCTCAAAGCAAAGTCGAAGGGTTTCGCTTGGACACCAACCACCTTCATCCCTGTTACGACGGTCTAGCCTTTTAAAAGATAAAAGCTTTGCGGGAGTCGGACAAGAAATATTTTTCAAAATCTCGTCATCCGTGAAATCGACGTCTACATCCTTAATTAAGCCATAGCAAACAGACAGCTCCATAGCCTTCTGGAACCTCCATCCTTTCTCCAAAAGCTTCTCGCACATAAAGAAATTCTGAGCAGCCGATTCACACTCAAATTGGACGCGTATTTTAAAAGGGCTTAAATATTTAACTTCTTTTATCTTTGTTATTTTATTTTCTTTCAAAATACGTGCCATTGCAAACTGTTTTGGAAGGCGTTCCTTATGCGAAACGTATATCTCATATTTTTCTTCTTTTACAGAATGCGAACTTCCGTGACAGATCCTTTTTTTACTCGTCTTAACATCTTTCCAACCTTCTTCATCTTCAGTACTGTCTTCTCTTTCCCTCTTTTCTGCTCCTGACTGCTCCTTTTTGTTGTTACCGTCATCATCAATAGTATCCATGTCCGAAGAATCATTCAACAAGCTCTGAATATCATTCCTAAATGCGGGTGTATCACAGCGCGGTGAAGCGATTGCGTCATCATTCATTGCACGATCGTGAAAGGCACACGCAGCGCGGACCTACAGGTCCGGCGCACACCTGTGGCACGTGTCACTGGAATGCGTAAACAACTCTTCGCGCACTGGGTATATTAATTAGTTATGCGACAAAAAACACAACCAGACCGTACGCGTGCCGGTACGACTATGATTTTCTTAGTTTGCATTTTTTGTTACTAATTTTAGATAATTCGAATATTATGGGTTGGTTGTGATTGATTTGGTTGAAGCAAAAAACATTGATATTTTAATTGCTTCTCCGATATTTGATGTAGGTAATTTTACAAAAATGAGTCAGTAACCTGTCTTCAGTTTTTTTATGTAGGTCACCAAGTTTAAGGACAGGTTTACACCAGCCCGCTTAGCATGACCACCGGAGAAACGAGAGAGACTCGACAAATCTTTTGTTCATCTTTCATTGAATCGAAAAAATTACAGATGAACAAAAGGTTTGTCGACTCTTTCGTGTCTACGGTGGTCACTGGTCATGCTACGCGGGCAGAACGGATTTATAAGTACACTAGCCGACCCGACAGACGTTGACCTACCTACCTACTACTACCTACCTACCTACTACTACATTTTTTTTTCATAAGAACCTTTTCCGGAAAATAACAAACACAACAAAAAAAGAATTAGTGAAATCGGTCCAGGCGTTGTCGAGTTATGCGTCCGTTCCATCTAGTTACATTGTAGTTACATTGATGTAACTAGCTGGACATTTTTATTCCAAGTAGTTACGTTATTTAAAAATTTAACTTTAACGTAACTAATGAGACTTTTTTGTTCCACCTAGTTACATCGTAGATAGGTACCATCGTAGGTTCAAAAGATATATTAGTTAGCTCTCGTGAGTCATGTACTCCTAGTACTTTCATGCTCATGGCAACCAACGTCTTAATGAAACCTTATAAATAATAACGAAGTCATCGAGGTCAATGAAAAGTGTGTTGGCTCAATTACACTGTAAGTAATATTTGTCCTACACACCTAATCGCTTTTTCCGATAAAATACGACTATCGAGTTTGGAATTTATGTCTAAGTTACATCTTATGACGATTTCATTCGAACGCTACGCAGTCATATAGCTATCGATAAGAGCGAGGCCACACGATGCGTTGCGCTGCGTTGCCTCGTCGCAGCGTCGTACAATCACTGTCAAAATGGTAATGCACAACAATGATTGTATGGCGCAACGCACTAGTGGGGTAGTGATTTGTATATAGGATGACGTTTGCGGCGCCGCGCCGTCGTCGCACCGCACCGCCAACGCATCGTGTGGCCTCGCTCTTATTTGTCAAAAAGCGATATACCAGCTATTTTTAAAATGTTTTATTAAACTTCACATGTTTGTTTAAGTATGTATGTGGCGTACAAATCTTGCAAGCCTAATTTGACACACACTAACGGTTTCGTGATTTTCTTTTTTTTTGTGCGTTGAAATAAAATCTTGTCATGAGAATGTTTTTTCTATTAATTTTGTTTTATTTTAAGGATGAGACAATGCTAAAATTAAAATCTCATATCAATAACTGTCAGCCCGATGATGTACAAAATACTATTGATATAGTTATCAATGAGGCTTGTTTAGAAGCCGTGGATGGTAGAGAACCGGCACCAAAAGTTTTTAATAAAGCATTGCAACATATTAATGAGAAGGGTTATAATATAGCTGCTAAAAAGCCAGTGCCATCTTTTAAAAATAAAAATCTGCTATTTACAAAAGAAGGAATGAAAAAGCCGGTGTGAAAATAAACTTCCACTAGAAATATAGAGGAAGTGGAAGTGCCACATCAATTTAATTCATTTTTACTGGCGGACTACAAAAATGGTAACATGCGTATATAATAATATACTGTTCGCAACATGTGAGACAGTATATTAAGACCGTTGTATTTTATGGACGGTACGTTTAAAACTTACCCAACGCCGCCGTTCCGTCAACTATTTACCATTCCTGGCGGTGTTGCAAGTGACATTAATAATACAAATATTATACCAATGATTTATGCCTTAATGACACATCAAAACAAGGAAGCGTATATTATATCATTTCATTTAATTAAAGCACAATTAAATGATTGGAAGCCACAGAAAATAATGATAGATTTTGAATAGAGAATAATTGCAGCGCTAATAGAGATTAACACTGTTCACGAAATAAAAGGTTGTCACTTCCATTATTACAATAGTTTGAAACGCAAAGCAAAGCAAATGGGTATATTTAAGGATAAAAGTCACAAAACTATAGTTTTACTCTGCAGTAGTCTAGCATATATTACCAAAAGAGGAAATATTATCAGTTTGGAATTACATAAAGAGTGAAATTGTACTAGAAGATGATCGAATAGAACTTGAACAGTTTCAACATTATTTTGAAAAATTTTGGCTAAAAGAAAAAATGGTGAAAAAGTGGTGTAACTATAGTGAGCTACATCGAACAAACAATATCGTGGAAGAATGGAATTTTAAAATGAATACTAAAGTGTATGTAGTGCAGGCCCGACTTACTAATAGTAAGTCGTGGGTTCGAACCCAGACAGGCGCAATTACTTTGTGTGATTTATTTCATCACCACTACTCTCAAAGCGGTTAAGGAAAACATTGTGAAGACATCAGCATGTTCTGGAAGAAGGCCGGGAAGACCTGGAAGAAGACCGGGAAACTGGGAAGACTGGGAAAAAGACCGGGAAGAATTCTGGGAAGACCTGGAAGAAGACCGGGAAGAACGGGAAGACCTGGAAAACAGAGTACAGGACCGGGAAGAACGGGAAGATCGGGAAGACCGGAAAGACCTGGAAGAATACCGGGATGACCTGGAAGAAGACCGGGAAGACCTGGAAGAAGACCGGGAAGACCTGGAAGAAGACCGGGAAGACCGGGAAGACCTGGAAGAAGACCCGACTGACCACTCACCAATGATTTCTGCCTTTATGACACATCAAAACAAGGAAGCGAATATTTATTATATTATTTAATTTAATTAAAGCACAATTAAATGATTGGAAGCCACAGAAAATAATAATAGATTTTGAAGAGGGAATAATTGCAGCGCTAAGAGAGATTAACAATGTTCACGAAATAAAAGGTTGTAACTTTCATTATTACAATAGTTTGAAACGCAAAGCAAAGCTAATGGGTATATTTAAGGATAGGCACAAAACTATAGTTTTTTTTTTTTTTTTTTTTTTTTTTTTTATTCAATAGGTACAGATACAGACAAAAGATCAAAATAATACAAAATAATGCCATTAATCATATAAATTAAGTGGACCTGAAGTCCAGTTACAACTGTACACAACATTCAAAAATAACAAAGCCTCGTTTTTTAAGGTAAAAATTAAATTTCAGTACAAGTAATAAAGTTTTTAACACATTAATAATTAATTAATAATAATGAATAACGATGTATGATCTATAAAATCATACATCGTTATAATTTAGAAGAGATGATTTGAAGGAGCTAAATTTATCATGAAAAATGTCTACGTGTGAGCAAATAGCGTTATAGTTTTTACACATTCTATGCAAAGGATTATTTTGAGATACATTGTTATTACTTGCAGGAATACTAAACAATTGTGGTATGCGGACAGATCGAGTCGGCACTTTTACGTCCAAATATTCGAGAAGTTGGCCGTCGAGTGAACCATTTACAATTTTGTGTAAGGTGCACAAGTCGCTCACCCATCTTCTATGTTCTAGAGTTGCCAAAGAGAATTTTCGAATTCGGTCTGCATACTCCGGTATCTTACGTCGCAACCCAAATTTTGAACACAGAGCCCTGATAAATCGCCTCTGGATTGCTTCTATACGATCCGTATGTATGTTATAAATTGGAGACCAAACAGCTGAGCAATACTCTAATATACTCCTCACCAAGGAGCAGTAAACGATTATTAGAGACTTCGCCTGCTTAAATGGTTTAGAGGTCCGAAGTATAAATGATAACATACGATTAGCTTTACTGCATATAACATCATAGTGGGTTCTAAAAGATAAAGAGGAATCAAATATCACCCCCAGATCCCGCACCTCTGTAATCCTCTCAATAATAGTTCCCTCGATGTGGTAATTATATTGTATTATATTTTTTTTCTTTTTCGTGAATGAAATGACTTGGCACTTTTTTATATTCAATGACATGAAATTCTTATCACACCAGTTTACCATATTATCGACATCTGTTTGTAAAGTGGCACAATCATTACGGTCGGATATTTGTCTAAAAATTTTTATATCATCGGCATAAGCTAAACATTCACTCTTAATTAAGTTTAACAAATCATTCACAAATATCAGAAATAAAAGTGGACCCAAATTTGAACCCTGGGGAACACCCGAGACTGCCAAGTACGGAACAGAGTCATAACCACTGAGTGTGACTAATTGTGACCGGTTTAGTAAGTAAGACTTGAGCCATCGATACAGATCCCCATGAATTCCCATGCTCTCAGCTTTCGCAAGTAGTATAGAATGGTCGACACGGTCGAAAGCTTTCGAGAAATCTGTATATACCGAATCGACTTGCTTTTTACAGTTGAGAGATTCACAAATATAATTCGTGTAATAGAGGAGATTTGAGTTTGTAGATCTACCAGTGACAAATCCGTGTTGTTTCGGACTTAATATGGTTTTAAAGTGAGAATATATATGCCTATAGATAAAACTTTCGAATATTTTGGCGAAACAATTAAGAACACAGATAGGTCGATAATTTGCGACATCCTCTTTATCTCCTGATTTATATATTGGTGTGACTTTAGATATCTTCCATAACTCCGGAAAAGTGCCTTCCTTAAGAGATTTATTAAAAATGATGCAGAGCGGATTTGCCAAAACAGTTGCACACAAACGAATAAATATTGGGGGAATACCATCATAACCACCATTTTTAGAGACATCGATCTTTTTAAGCTCGTTTAACACATCATTTTCTGAAATATACAAATTAGCAATTGAATAGTTTGATTGAATGTTTGATGAATCAGAGGAATAATTGCTTGTTGTACCGGGGCAATATACCGAGGAAAAGTAATCAGCAAAAAGGTTCACAATGTCACAGCCTGAAGCGCCGACCCTATCCCCATAGTACACGCGACTAGGGACGGTATTAGTGATACGTTTACTTTTAGTGTAGCGCCAGAAGGCCTTTATGTTGAGCACAAGACCATCCTCAATTCGCTCTATGTAAGATTTGAAGCATTGATTAGCTAGTAACTTTGCTCTAGCTCTAAGCATTGAGAACATGTCATAATCTCTTGGATTCCCATATCGTTTAAATCTGGTGTGAGTTCTGTGTTTTGTTCCTAATAATTTTATTAGACTTCTAGAGAACCATGCAGGATACCTATTATTTAAGACTTTGGACTTTGGGGTAAACTTTTCTATGATTGAGTAAAGATTATTGTAAAAAAATTGGACAAACTCGTCACATCCCATACCTGCGGCATTCCCTTCCCAGTCTATTTGTTTGATCTCTCGTTTACAACTATCATAGTCAGTTTTACGATAGCATAGTTTTTGAATAGAATAATTTGGCAAAAGGAAAGAAACACTAGTTCGCAATATAATTTCAAAAGGTGGATGATGAATGTCAAGACGACTGATGGGGAGGGCTGGAGAGACAGCAAACACTTCCGGTTTATCCGTGACTACCAAGTCAAGAATCCGGTCATTTTGGTTTCTGTTGTAATTCAGTTGGCGTATCGCATGTGTCTGGAAAATATTAAAGACAGACTTTGACCTCTCACATTTGTAGCCTAGAGGACAACCTGTTTCGGTTGACCAGTTTAAATTTCCTAAATTAAAATCTCCCACGATACAGGTAAAGTGTTTAGGTGTAGTATTAAGTCTGACACTGCAGCCCTTCAAAAATTCATCCACTACATTGGCTGGTAAATAATCTGGAAGGTATGCAACGCATAAGTTGATCGTAACAGATTCATTAACTTGGACTTGCAACCACAGATCTTCCAAGTATTCCGACTCCCAGTCCCTTCTGTATAGTATCTTGAGCCTTTTTGAATAAGCAACAAGAACCCCTCCACCATGACTCTTCCCATACCGAGCTCGAAACTTCACATCTCGATCTCTACGCAATACCCAATATCTATCGTCAAACAACTCGGAGGATACAACAGTGTCATCTAGCCATGTCTCGGTTAAACAAATTATGTCATAGTTGTAAACTAATACCGTGTTATAGATATCAACAGTCTTGGTTTTTAAACCTCTTACATTCTGGTAGTAAATTGACAAATACATTTGTTCAGTTATAAACTAATAAAAGACCATTTACATTATATATTGCTAAATATTCCTATTAACAAATAAGACCAAGACTGTCTTTATTTTTAATAATGATGTACTGAGAGTCTACTGATTTTCTAACATAAATGCGGCCATTTTTATCCCATACAAACTTATAGCCTAGTTCTTTAGCCTTCTGACGCGCTGCTGCATGTAGAATCTTGTTAGCAGGCGAGAGGTGCTCCGACACGTATACTGGTTTCTTATCGCCTCCGAGTCCCAGAATTGACGTATTCAGTTTGTCGTTTGGGTGTGATTTATTATACCGATACACAGCGGAAAAGAAATCATCTCGTTTTCTCACACTTCTAAACTTAACAATAATACCACGAGGCAGTTTGCTTTCCTTGTTTAGCTTAGCAACTCGGGTACATTTTATAATATCATCCTCCTTGAGACTGCAATCCACTATACGACCGCATTGTTCCAAGAGATTAGGTAAGCTTTCATTCTTATGTTCAGGTACACCCTGTATTTCCAGGTTCTCTTCGCGTAGATGTTGCTCCATATTGTTAAGACGCTCTGAGACCTCCGACACAATGGATTTGAGTGCATCATTTTCCTTTAAAAGTATCAAATTTTCACTGACTATTCTATCTACCGTGGTCTTCATTTCATCGTAGTCCGCGCTTATAAAATCCATGGATTTTCGAAAGTGCTGCAAATCTTCTTTTATAGAGGACAGTTCAGCTTTCATTATATTTGAGATCATTCCAGGCAGTTCCAAAAGAATCAAATTATGGACTTGCTCGCCAAGTGCTGATACAAGTGAGTCATCAATTTTTTGTGGTGAGGTAGCCGAGTCCAGATTAATCTCTGTTTTTTGATAACAGTCACTTGGTTTCCTTCTTAACGTAACGTTACCAAAACCAGCATCCTGTTCCTCATTTCTAGCCGTGGTTGTTTCATCCTCCTTAACGTTACGTACCGGTGTGTTCAGGTTTCCCACCTTTGGAAGCTTACTCCTACACTCATGACACATCCACTTTAATTTTTGCTGCTCTCTCATAGATTTGTAGTTCTTCTCCGTTACGTTCGCACAGGTGAGATCGTAAAACTTGAAGCACTTGCTACACTTTAAACATTCTCCGTTTTCGATGGAAGTTTGGCAACCTGCACAGGAAGAAACTATAGGCGCCATCTGTATTTCGTTTGGAGAAATACTTGCTTATGTTTTAGGTATTGAAACACAGTCGATTAAGGTTTTGCAATGTTCAATAATTACAGCAATGTTTATAACTACAAAACAGTTTGTGAACTATGGCCGGGGTGGCGCCACCGTTTATACGCACTGATAATGCGACGTAGTCACACTGCGTTCGTCACTGGAACGCTTGCGCCGATTACTTTGTTGTGATGTTGGTAGCACTCGGACAGCTGCTCGTTCACAGGACTTTCGCCGCTATACAGTCCTCTCAACGGTGGGAATTCCGTACACTCGCGATTTATCAACTACGATACGGCACTTTTTAAGTTATTTCACAACTGTTTTATTGTCACTTTTACTTCTCCTGGAGGTCGGAAAACGATTGTAGGGCACTTTCACTACTCCAGGTTTGTGATTTGGAAGAAATTTGGGCGATTAACAACTGATTACAATTTTTTTTAAAGCACGGAGCTGATAATGACTTAACGGGCTTGCGTCGCGTTCCAGATTTTACTCTGCAGTAGTCTAGCATATTTACCAAAAGAGGAAATATTATCAGTTTGGAATTACATAAAGAGTGAAATTGTACTAGAAGATGATCGAATAGAACTTGAACAGTTTCAACATTATTTTCCTTGCACACAAATTATTGCCCTTGAAAAAGCACTAACTTATTATAGATATTTCTGATTTTTGATTTTGGTTCAAAACATTGTTTAGTACCATGGTGAATGCGAATTTCGAAGTAATGCATTGCGATTTATTTAATGAGGAGAGTTCTGTGATTCCCTATAAAAGGCTGACTGTCGAAATGGTCATTAATAAATATATTAATATTGGTACGCGTGCATTCCTTGAAACAAGATAATACAAGATTTGGCATCAAATTTTTCTCATTATAAAATGCTATACCTTTGTGTGAACGAGTTTGGAATATCTTTTCTGCTATTTCACAGACTTTATTTAAATCAGTCGAAGGATAGATAAGGCCTCCTTTGCCTCTTCTGGCAATGATTCCGTGATATTTATCCGCGGATGTGGCTTTACTGCTCATAGTGCTTTATCGATGTACTGCCACTGTAATCTGACAAAATCAAATGCTAAAATTTCATAACCTTTGTAATAAAATGCAATCTTTGCAATCACGTGATATGTCTATTTTTATTACCATATTCGGAACAGCATCGGGGTACAAGAAAGTTTTGGTTCCTTTTTTTATTAAAAGGTTACAGTCAAAATGTTGACTGCAAATCCTGGAACTCATTTTTGGAGCCCAATTAGGCCTATTGGTAGCAGCAATCCACAGGTTTCTTATTTCCGGTTTATTTGGAAATCTGCAAATATAATACGATATTTTTACTATCTCAAATTTTCATAGTATAGATTATGTGTAATAAAAATAATAATATAATTATAATATAGTAATAGATATAAACTAGTAGTGTGTTTTATTAATATCATATAGATCAATGCTTTAATAGTTTTTTATGGATATTGCATAAAAAAAGTACTACCCAATACCCATATTATAGGGTAAATTCCTCGTAAAAAAAGTGGCAATACTGAATTTTTAGGTAAGAAATAAAAAATATAGCTCAAATCACGATTTTGTGGCACTTTTCACTTTTTAGTTTTTATAATTGGTTGGTTAGTAAATCACTGCAACTATTTGATTATAAATAGTAGAACAAAACGTGAACAAATACTTAAGAACATCGAATACTTACGAGTGAAAGGACAATCCGGCAATCTTCATCAAACTATCATTTTTACAGTTTATTACACTGCACCTTACTATTTTGCACTATTGCACAAATGTAATTTAGCAAATTGGGCACAAAAAGATACGTATTTTGTTGATACCTGGATGTAATTGATAAAAATCAATAAGATGTAAATCTACAACAGTCACAAACGTCAAACTTGTTGTGCACAATGATGTGCTTAGCCGGCACGCGATAAAGGACAGAAATATTGTTACTCCGTCTCTTTTCGATGCTGATGGAGATTATATGTTTGTCTTTGTCTTGTGCGAATGCAAAGGAAGATATCCAGCAGTCTATATTATTCTACGTCTATGACTAAAGTGTATGTAGTGCAGCCCCGACTTACGAAAAGTAAGTCGTGGGTTCGAACCCAGACAGGCGCATTACTTTGTGTGATTTATTTCATCACCACTGCTCTTAAAGCGGTTAAGGAAAACATTGTGAAGAAATCAGCATGTTCTGGGAGAAGGCCGGGAAGACCTGGAAGAAGACCGGGAAGACCGGAAAGAAGACCGGAAAGACCTGGAAAAAGACCAGGAAGAAGACCGGGAAGACCTGGACGAAGACAGAGAAGACCTAGAAGACCGGGAAGACCTGTAAGAAGACCGGGCAGACCTGGAAGAAGACCGGGCAGACCTGGAAGAAGACCGGGAAGACCAGGAAGAAGACCGGGAAAACCGGGAAGTATTAGTTTTTATATAGTTTTTATTGTGTAACGCTAGATAATAGCATGGCTTACTCAAAGACAACATTTAAATATGCGTCGTTAGATTACACGCTGTCACAGAATGCGTAAGAAAAATAAAGATTCACAGCTCCTCCCCCGTAGAATGGGAAGAATGGGAAGACCGTGAAGACCGGGAAGACCGGGAAGGCCTGGAAGAAGACCGAGAAAACCTTCTTAACAATCTTCCCGTTCTTAACGATCTTCCCGTTCTTACTTTTACTTTAATGGCATAGTTTTTATTGTGTAATAAAAACTATGCCATTAAAGTAACTTGGGCAGAGAAACATAGATTAATGAATGTTAGTGAGAGATTACATTCGAACGTATTTTACAATTCACGGTGACATTAGATGGTAATGTGCATTTTATTCATAAAAAAGAGGTATCGTTTAGTTCCGTTCTTCCAGGTCTTCCCGGTCTTCTTACAGGTCTCCCGGGTCTTCTTACAGGTCTCCCCGGGCTTCTTCCAGGGCTGCCCGGTCTTCTTCCCGGTCTTCCCGGTCTTCCCGGTCTTCCCATTCTTCCCGTTCTTCCCGGTCTTCTTCCAGGTCTTCCCAGAATTCTTCCCGGTCTTCTTCCCGGTCTTCCCGGTTTCCCGGTCTTCTTCCAGGTCTTCCCGGTTTGCTACCCGGTCTTCCCGGTCTTCTTCCAGGTCTTCCCGGTCTTTCCGGTGTGTTACCCGGTCTTCCCGGTCTTCTTCCCGGTCTTTCCGTTCTTCCCGATCTTCCCATTCTTCCCGTTCTTCTCGCTTTTTCCCGGTCCTCCCGGTCTTCTTTTCGGTCTTACCGGTCCTCTTCCAGGTCTTCCCGGTTTTCTTCCAGGTCTTCCCGGTTTTCTTCCAGGTCTTCCCGGTTTTCTTCCAGGTCTTCCCGGCCTTCCCGGTCTTCTTCCAGGTCTTCCCGGTCTTGTTCCAGTTCTTACACGTAGTGTCCAAAATGCAAAACAAAAGCATGTCAACAAAGAAAGCAACAGATAGCGCCAAATAAGCCGGTGCACGGGTGTCAGAATTCAGAACTAAAATCGTATGGACAAGTGACTACGCGGCTGGCAATACCGTTTTGTAAGAACCTAGGTAAACAGGGAGTTACGGCAGAAATAGAAAGTACGTCTAGTAGAACGAGATAGAATGAGTAATTGTCGATATCGTATTTGGTATTTTGTCTGTTTGTCTGTATGTCTGTATGTCTGTATGTCTGTATGTCTGTATGTCTGTATGTCTGTATGTCTGTATGTCTGTATGTCTGTATGTCTGTATGTCTGTATGTCTGTATGTCTGTATGTCTGTATGTCTGTATGTATGTCCGGGCTTAACTCGAAAAGTACGGCATGGATTTACTTCAAATTTTTGGTGTCGTTTTCCGTGGTTCCAACCCAGGACCTCATGCTCACTAGCGCTTGCGGCAAGAAATCTAAAAAGGCCGATTACACAAATACCGCCCATCAGAACTAGCGACGGAAAATGGGCCATAAATAATGACCAAAAAGCGTTAAGGTTTGATCAACACTAAGAAGAAACTTTTCACCTACGGGGGAGGAGCTGTGAATCTTTATTTTTCTTACGCATTCTGTGACAGCGTATAATCTAACGACGCATATTTAAATGTTGTCTTTGAGTAAGCCATGCTATTATCTAGCGTTACACAATAAAAACTATATAAAAACTAATACTTCCCGGTTTTCCCGG
Organism: Xestia c-nigrum; assembly: GCA_916618015.1. NCBI lineage: Eukaryota > Metazoa > Arthropoda > Insecta > Lepidoptera > Noctuidae > Xestia > Xestia c-nigrum. Next base: position 6,567,844 of record OU745259.1, on the reverse strand, counting down.
TCTTCTTCCTGGTCTTCCCGGTCTTCTTCCAGGTCTTCCCGGTATTCTTCAAGGATTTCCCGGTCTTCTTCCAGGTCTTCCCGGTCTTCCAGGTCTTCCCGGTTTTCCAGGTCTTTTCGGTTTTCCAGGTCTTTTCGGTCTTCCCGGTTTCTTACAGGTCTTCCTGGTCTTCTTCCAGGTCTTCCCGGTCTTCCCGGTCTTCTTCCCGGTCTTCTTCCTGGTCTTCCCGGTCTTCTTCCAGGTCTTCCCGGTCTTCTTCCAGGTCTTCCCAGTCTTCCCGGTATTCTTCAAGGATTTCCCGGTCTTCTTCCAGGTCTTCCCGGTCTTCCAGGTGGGAAGACCTGGAAGACCGGGAAGACCTGGAAGAAGACCCGGTCCAGGTCTTCCCGGTCTTCTTCCAGGTCATCCCGGTATTCTTCCAGGTCTTTCCGGTCTTCCTGATCTTCCCGTTCTTCCCGGTCATGTACTCTGTTTTCCAGGTCTTCCCGTTCTTCCCGGTCTTCTTCCAGGTCTTCCCAGAATTCTTCCCGGTCTTTTTCCCAGTCTTCCCAGTTTCCCGGTCTTCTTCCAGGTCTTCCCGGCCTTCTTCCAGAACATGCTGATGTCTTCACAATGTTTTCCTTAACCGCTTTGAGAGCAGTGGTGATGAAATAAATCACACAAAGTAATTGCGCCTGTCTGGGTTCGAACCCACGATTTACTATTAGTAATAATAATAATAATAATAAAAACGTTTATTCATCTCCACAAGTTACATTGTTATAAATATGTAGGTTGACAAGTAATTTGGCAGAAAGTTGTAATTTGTGAGATCTGGAGTCTAAACTAAGCCTAGGCCTGTATTTCAGAACTCCAGGCCCCCCATCACATCATAAAATAGTTTTGTCAACATATGTGCACGTATGTGTGTGTTATGTGTGTATATAAAATATATGAGTATGTATAGATTTACTGTTAAATTAAAATTTTATAAATATATATATTTAAATGTATTTATAAATAGGGGATATATACAATCTATGACTATAATCTTACCTACAAGTACGAGTATATGTACGCAAGTACCTGACTACCAAGCCTGCCTACTTGGCAACCTCGAGTAATTTCTCTGTTTCCGTATAGTTCAAATTTAACAACCATTTGATAATTTTCGATTTACACTCAACCTTACTACAATTTGCTATATTTATTATTTTATTAATTTTGTTATACAACTCACCTCCACGGAAAGAGAAGAATCTTTGCGCGAAAGAAGTACCAACAGCAGTCGTCCCACATACTGCGAATTTTCTCCTAGAGAGATTTATGCGTTTTCTCCTTTCTTCGGGTAGGTTTGAGTGCTGGAGAAGTGCAGTAAGCAATATGTACAGCTGGCGTACAGTTAGCACCTGTGCTTCCTCATAAAGAGTTGTGGTGTTGAAAAGACGTGGTTTGGATAAACTAACTTTTAGTATCATCCTTTGGGCTCTTTCGACTGTAATTAGTTTTGTTTTACATGCCCCTCCCCACGTGGTAATGCAATATCCAATGATTGATTGCACTAGAGCCTCATATACCATCCTCATCGTTTGTTTATCTGCTACGTCACGGAGTCCTTTAAAAATGTAGGTAAGCTTCCGTATTCTTTTTGATAGAAAGCCAATGTGGCTTTCAAAAGTTAAATTTGCGTCAATTTCGACTCCAAGGTATTTCAGACTTTTTGTAGGCTTAATATTGGGACAATTACAGTTTGGAGTTGGAGGGAAGTTACATTTATGTGCATGTATAATATAGCTACCGTGGTTGGCAAGACCAATTTGATTACGAATACAGTGTAAAATGTATTTGGTTTTATCTTCATTTAAGGTCAGGTGGTTAGAGGATAGCCAGTGACACACAGTGTTAAAACCATTTTGTGCGAGAGCAAAAAGCTCACTCCACGAGTCGGCGAAAAAGGTTAGCGCAGTATCGTCTGCATAAGCGGAGATGCGGCAGTTTTTAATCTTAAGGGAACAGAGTTCGTTTATATAGCAGAGAAAAAGAGTGGGACCTAATATACTGCCTTGTGGCACCCCAAATTCGACTGGCAGTTCGTCACTAACGTATTCTCCAATTTTAACTGATTGGGTTCTATTTTTTAAATAATCCGAAAACAAGTCCAGTGGAACACCTCGAATACCATGATCTTCCAGTTTTTGCACAAGGCGGGGTACAGAAACAGTGTCGAAAGCTTTTGCCAGGTCGAGAAATATGGTCAAACATTTATTTTTAGCATCTAATTTATGTACTAGAAAGTTAACCAGATCAAGTACTGCGTTGTCAGTTGAGCGACCGGCTCTGAAACCGTATTGTGTATCAGAAAACAAGTTGTATTCTTCGAGGTATTTTGTAAGCCTATTGTTGAGTATGCGTTCAAATATCTTTGATAATGTTGTTAGGATTGCAATTGGCCTATAATTGCTGACGCTGCCTCTGTCTCCCGCCTTATGTATCGGATGTACCACAGCTCTTTTTAATGCGAGGGGAAATACTCTGTGACATCGGGATTCGTTGTTAAATAAATAATAAAGTTTAATAAAGATTCTTTGAAATAAATGTGCTTTATTATTTTAGCAAGTTGAGGCGCAACCACAGATTATATATCTTAAGACAAAACCACAGATCAGATATCGACACTAGATGTCTATACTTTACATCTCCCTTTCTTTGTAAATAAACAGAAAACATCTAATGGTTAAAACTTACAAATTCACTCAAAATTTTCATTATTTGAATACCTTTACATTTTAAAATTACAGTATGATCTAGATATTGTAACTCTATTATATGCCTGGCACTCATCGTTATACTTAATAAAGGAACATCTAATCATTATCAATCAGGCTCTAATTAGTAATTACCATGAACTTTACAGTATTCATTTTCTTTAGTTTTACTGCACAAGTATTAATTATAATATTAAGATGCATTATACAAAACAAGAACAGCCTATTGCAATTAGGTATCACATGTTATGATTAAAGATCAAGTCTATTTATTGGTTTAATTATCCTACCAAATCTTGACGTTCGTGGTGCTGTCGCTGGTTGAGCTGGGTTTGACTTCTGCACATGATTTGCAGTTCTTGGTGATGTGTGTGTTGGTGCTGGGAGTGCCTCAGGAACAGCAGGTGATTGATCTTGTGCTGGAACCTGTTGTTTTGCTGGTTCATCTGTGTATTTAGTTTCAGGTACTACCACTCTGTTGCTGGTTATGTCTGCTTGTGTCTTATGCAGATGACTGAAGTTCCTTCGGTAGATTTGGCCTTGGTCTGTTTGAATTATTACAGATCTTGGTAGGCCTTTAGGCTTTTCTACTACTTTTGCCCCTTCCCAATGTCGATGGGCAACTTTGTGTCTGACTTTATCATTGATTTCGAATTTGACTGGTCTTGTAGTATGTTTGTTACTGTAGTTAACTTGGATCTTTCTTAATCGTTGCAGTTCAGCTGTGACTCCTTGCATTATTTTCGGTTTTAAATTATTATCATTTGTGGGTATTGAAGTTCTAGTGATTCTGCTGAAAAGACGTTGGTTAGGTGAACCTAACTGATCATTTCGTGGTGTATTTCTCCAATTTAATAAAGCAAGTTGAACATCTGACTTGTCAATGCTGCATTTTCTTAGTATATTTTTTGCTGTTTGAACTGCTCTTTCAGCAAGGCCGTTGCCTTGATGGTGATGTGGACTGGATGTGGCATGGTTAAATTTCCATTCTTTTTGAAATATCCTGAATTCTCTAGACATGTATTGTGTTCCGTTGTCTGTTTGTAGCTCTTCTGGTACTCCATGTACAGAAAACCATCTTTTAAGTTGCTCAATTACTTCATATGATGACTGACCTTTTAGCTGTTGAAAATCTAAATATCCAGAATAACTGTCACAGATTACTAAGTAAGTTTTTCCTTTCAACTCAAATAAATCTGATGCAACAATTTGCCATGGAAGTGTAGGAATCTTTTTAACCAGCACTGTATCTTTAGAATTATCTCTTTGGGTTTGTTCGCAAACGGAGCAACCTCTGACTAGTTTCATAATATCATCATATTGTCCTTTCCAGTAAAGGAATTGTCGGGCTCTTCTCAAGCAGCTTTGTATTCCTAGATGTCCATGATGAATACTTTTTAACATTTTAGGGATTTGTGATTTTGGCACCACAATTTTATCACCTTTGAAGATAATTCCTTTGAAATAGCTTAATTCTTCTTTAAAGTTAAAATAATGTTGTAGTTCTGTAGGAAGATCATTGACATGCTCTGGAAATCCTTGCATTATTGTCTTAAGAAGTAACTGTAGATGTGGATCTTCTTTGGTAGCAATATTTATTTCTTCTCTAGCATCTAATGACATTGGTAATATAACAGCAACTTTTAAGTTATCTTCTTGTTCGTATTTTAGGTTAGATGCATCACAGTCTCGACTAAGGAAATCTGCTAAGGGTATTTCTGAACCCTTTTTGAATGTGACCTTTGGTGAGTATGGTGTAAGGTTGAACATTATACGTTGCAGCCTTGCTGGAGCGGATTGTATGTTTTTCTTGAAAATTGTCTCGAGTGGTTTATGGTCTGATTCCACCGTCAGTTCTTTACCATAAATATACTCATGGAATTTTTTACACCCAAACAGTATAGCAAGTGCTTCTTTCTCTATCTGTGGATAGTTTTGTTCAGATTTGGACAGTGCTCTTGCTCCATAGGCTATTGGTTGTCCTTCCTGAAGAAGTGCAGCTCCAAGATTTTTAGAACTTGCATCCACAGTCAAAGTTACAGGTTTGTTTACATCATATAGTCCGAGTACTGGTGGACTCTGAAGTACTTGTTTTATTTTATTGAGTGCTTCTTCATGATGGATTTCCCAAATAAAACTTATATTTTTATGTAACAAATCTCTAAGTGGGTTTGTCAAGTCTGACATGTTGGGGATAAATTTGTTTAGATATGTGATCATCCCTAGTAGTCTCTGTAACTCTGTTTTATTTGTTGGTGTTTTCATTGCTTGTATGGCTTCTACTTTGTCTGGGTCCGCTTCTAATCCATTGGCTGAAACAATGTGTCCTAGGAATTTTATTCTTTGTGCTTCCATAATGCACTTATTTTTGTTGAGTTTGAAGCCTGATTTATTTAGTACTTCAATGACCTCACTGACTGTTTTGCGCAGTTCCTCTCTACTTTTAGCATGTATAAATATATCATCGATGGATACTCTCACATTTTTAAACTTGCTGAGTAAATTAGTTAAAATTTCTTGAAATATTTCAGGTGCTGATGATACACCAAAAGGGAGTCTCTTGAAGGAATATCTTCCCCATGGGGTAGCAAACGTTAATATTTTTTGTGTTCTTTCTGATAGCTTAATTTGCCAGAATCCTTTTGTACAATCTAATAGTGCAAAAAATTTAGAACCTTGGATGTCAGCAGAAATCTCTTCTATAGTGGTAAGTGGAAAATGACGTCTGAGGATGTTTTTGTTTACATCTGATGGATCTATACAAATTCTTATCTTACCTTTTTGTCTGACAACTACCATAGGGCTAACAGCAGGAGTTGGCTCTGTTTCTGGTTTGATGACATCTAACTTTACCATTCTGTCAAGTTCTTGCTTTACCTCATCTCTTATGGCGTATGGTATTCTTCTTGATGGTTTAATCTCGAGTTTTGGGTTCTCAATCAGGTCGATGTCATACTCGTAATCCTTATAACAGCCTAAGCCTTCGAATATATCTTCTGTGAATTTACTTTCTTTCAAAGTCTTAATTCTCGCAATAAGTCCTAGTTCCTCACAGGTATCAAGTCCTAGAATTGGCATAACTGTTTCTCGGACTACTTTGAACACAATATTTGATTCTTCATTTTTTAGTTTACACAGTAGCTCTACTTCACCTAGAACTGCCATTTTATCATCTGTGTAACTTATTAAATTTCTTGTTCGGCTTGCTTTCAGACTTGCTTTTATTTTGTCCATCAAGTGCTTCGGCAACACATTGCACTCTGCTCCAGAATCTAGTTTGGCGATGAAGTTCACGTTGCCAACCTGTATATTTTCTGTCCAGTTTTTGTTTTTGCCTGAACTTATGGCTGATATATATATCTCATCTTCAGAATTTGAGCTTTCTTCTAGTACATTCACTCTATTTTTCTGTTTGGTTTCATATTTCTTCTTTGATCTGCACATTTTAGCAAAATGACCATTTTTATTGCACTTAGTACACAATTTATTAAACGCTGGACATTCTCTACTGCTGTGGTTTGTACCACACCTTCTGCAGTCAAAATTCTTGTTTTGTTCTTTTGTGGCGATTTTATGTTTCACCACTGAGACTCTATCTATTTTACCTTTACCTTCAAATTCGTCTAGTTGTTTGGAAGCTTGTTCGCTTGTTTTACAGATGGTTATCGCTTTTGTCAAGTCAAGTTTATCTTCAGTCAATAATTTCTCTCTCACTTGATTAGATCTAATTCCGAATACTATCTTGTCTTTCAACATTTCGTCGAGTAGATTGACGAATTCGCATTTGCTTGCTTGTGTTTTTATTCTGGTCAAAAACTCGTTAAACTGTTCGTCTTCGTGTTGTTCAATCTTGAAAAATATATATCTTTCAAAAGATATGTTTGTTTTTGGTGCAAAATACTCTTTAAACCTGTTTTTGATGATTTGCACGTTGTTTTTATCTGCGTCGCTGAGATTGAAACTGTTGTAGATATCAATCGCATCTGGGCCTATTACTGCCATAAATGTTGCAGCTTGGACCTCTGGTGGCTTTTTATCTAGTTGAATCGCAATGGAGTACCACTCAAATTGTTGTAACCAATTTTTCCAGCTCGTTGATTTATCCGAGTCAATTTGTAGGTTAGCTGGTGGCTTTATTCCAGACACTGCGTCATTCGTAGCCATTTCAACTTTTAAATCTATTTCCTTTTCGTTTTTTAGCACTTTATTATCACTTCTGACACCATGTGACATCGGGATTCGTTGTTAAATAAATAATAAAGTTTAATAAAGATTCTTTGAAATAAATGTGCTTTATTATTTTAGCAAGTTGAGGCGCAACCACAGATTATATATCTTAAGACAAAACCACAGATCAGATATCGACACTAGATGTCTATACTTTACATACTCCCATAACAAAACAGCGATTTATTAAGTCTGTTAGAACGGGTGTTATAGAAACGGATATTTTCTTTAGTATATCAGCACTAATTTGATCCCAACCAGGCGAGCAGTCACTTTTCAATAGTTGAAGCGTTCTTTCAACTTCTTCAATGTCCGTGGGTAGGAGAACGAAAGAGTTTATTGGGGGCTTGGAGACTTTCTTAACGCAAGAGATATGGGGAGGAATCATGTTTGAAAGTCGTTTCCCAATATTTGAGAAATATTCGTTGGTATTGTTTATAGATTCTTTAGGGGTTTTATGTGTAGTCAATAGTTGAAGTGGTAGCTGCTTGTTATTATTATTGTTGGTAATTGTTTTAATGGTAGACCAAAGCTTTTTAGAATTATTTTTAGACATTATTAGTTGACTTCGCTCATATTGTTTTTTAAGTTTTTTTAGTAGGTTATTGCAATAGTTCCGGTATCGCAAGTAGGATATTTTCAAAATGACGTCATTATTAGTTTTTAACTTCTTATGCATTCTGTCTCTGGTCCGAATGCAACGTAACATGCCAGTAGTTATCCATGGTTTAATTATAATTTTATTTCTAGGGATTAGCCGTTTTATAGAGTTATTTGCAATTAATAATTGAATAATGTTAATGAAATTGTTCATTGCGGTATTTACATTTGTTTCCTGATATACTATGTCAAAATTTAAGTTGTTAGATTCAGATTTCAGTTTGTCTATGTCAATTTTGAAATTTATTTTCGGGTTTCGGGTTTAGGTTTGGTCACCTGGGTTTTTATACAGAATAAAACCGCTTCATGGTCTGTGATACTAGTACCTAAGGAAAACGTAAGCGCTTCTAACTTGGTTTTTAGTATCACATGATCCAAGCATGTCTTATCTCTGGTGGCAGTATTGATAGCAGGGAGAAGTCCATGGAAGGCAAAAGTTTCAAGATACGAGGTGGTCCCGGAACCGCTTCCCAAAAGATCAATATTTATATCACCGACTACGATGATATTTTTAAACGACGATACGGTCGTTAGCAAGTTATGCAATGTATCAAGGAAGGTATCGAGTGATTTAAAACTAGGGGGCCTATAAATTGCGATTATTATTGTGTCATTTTTAATTTTGATCATTAAACAGTTGGCTTCGGATAGGAAAGGTTCTTCCACAGTGCATTTTAAATTATTATTGGTGTATACGACGATGCCGTCGTTTTGATTGTAGTTATCATTAGTTTTATGTGAGTTATATCCTTGGAGCAATGGTAAGTTACTAACACGTGATAACCAGCATTCGGACAGCACAATGATATCGCATGATAATTTCAGCCTCTCAAGTAAAACCTGTAATTCTTGAAAATTACAGTTTAGACTACGTATGTTTTGCTGCAGAACCTTAAGATAATGTGCAGAGTTTGTGAGATATGAGTTGCATTGCTCAGGTTCACATGTGATTGGGACAGAAATATCAAATTGGTCAATTTCGTTCATTAGGTTACTTGTGGTATCGAATTTTGTAGTGGACTGACTTCAGTGAAGATAAGCTAGGCGTGAATTTAATTAAATAAGGTAGCTGTAGTCTATTCAGAGATGTAGGCAAAGAAACGATATACTCGTACTTGTCATTGGTAACGCAGGATTCGGATTGTTGTGAAGTAATTATATATTTAATAAGTGTGCATGGAATATTATATGTATTTATTGTATAAGTAAATGGTTCAAAACATTTTTTAGAATAGTAGTTGTATGTAATACTGTAAGCTATAGAAATATGGGTTGATAAATACATATATTTTATGAATATGTAGGAAAAACTTTGTAATTTAGAATAGCATTTGTGTGTTTTACTAGATAATTTAGAAATGTAGATTGGAAAACAATTGCTCAGTGTGAGTGTGCATAAAGCGTTGTGTATAAATTTTATTGTATGGTTATATATTTTATTGCGTAATTTAACATAGTAGCTGTGTATTATAGTGAATGATATGGAAGCGTTACTATGTATATAATTATATTTTGTGGGTGTTGGTGTGTGGAGTAGAGGCAAATACAAAGCGATTTTAAGATACATTTTATACGGTGACATACTCAACAGTTTCATAAAAAGTAGTGTAACAAAACATAGTAAGTGTGTTATACAAGAATATTTACCGTAGTATTCAAAATAGAGATCATAAAATATATCAAGAACAAAAGAAAATGTAGGGTATACTGAAAATAATAGTCATTGTGAGTTCAATTTAGTAAAGTCCTCTTCTCGTGAAATAAGTATTGGCTGGTCGCCGTCCTTTTGACGAATAAAAACCTTTCCATATGAAGTCCAGCAAGTAGCGCCTTTATGATTTTTGACGTGTTGACGAGCGAGGTAGTATAAGTTCCGTCCGCAGGTGGTGAGGCATTCCGCTATGAAGATTGGTTTGGGGTCGCCGTTTAACTTTAGATGGGTCGAATTAAGTTTATCATTGCCTTTGTTTTTATTGTATCTCTTAGATGTCATAATTATATTTTCTTTAAGAGTCGCCGAGCAGAATTCCACTATTATGGGAGCGGACTTGTGCGAGGATTTTTTGGGCCTGAATATATTTCTTATGTCTGAGTCGAGTACCTTAACATTCAGTACTTCACCAACATTCTTTACCAAACCAATTAGTGCAGATTTGTCTTCCAGATGTGTTTCTGGCACATTTCTCAGTTCCAAAGTCGACGCCTTTGAGTTGCGTTCAAGGATCTCAATTTTTTGTTCCATAGTTTTAATTTGGGTCTTGAACGCAGTGTTTTCAGATTTCGTTTGACGAAGTTGCGATAAGATTTCATCATATTTATCTGACATGTACTGGATAGATTCCGTAATTTTTTCATTTTGTTTTACCAATCGTTGCATCTCTTCATCAAATTTCAACGCCTGAGTTTTTTGTTGTAGCTGAACATCGACCAGTATATCTCTTAGTTCAGCCAGTGCTGAATCATCATATTTACGTTTATAACGTCGCGTAATATTTTGCTGACCAACACAGTCAGTTTCCGAACCCATACAATCTGAGGCTGTATCAGATTCCTGTGCCAAAATAATTGGCTTCAATAATGTTGTGGTAGATTTTTCGGGTGGAGTTCTCTGGGTAGAAGCCATAGCAAAAATAATAATAGGCTATTGCCTTTTATCCCACCAAAAAGCAAAAACAAAAAATAAATTGTTGTTGATCGTGAGCGCAGGGATCGAACTCGGGACCGCACGCATGTACCGAGAGCGCTAAGCCACTGAGCCAGCTGGACGACAGCAAAATAAGTGAAATTAGCGAGCTTTTATTGTGGCAGTCTTGCCGACGGACGATGTCTTTGTTTAGTTGACTGGGTTCAAAGTCCAAAAGTTTGCACGTTGAAAATTGTGTTGTTTGTTTTGATTTAAACTAAAAACCGTTCTTGTTGGTGGTTAGAGTTATTGATATATATATATATATATTAGTAAGTCGGGCCTGCACTACATACACTTTAGTATTCATTTTAAAATTCCATTCTTCCACGATATTGTTTGTTCGATGTAGCTCACTATAGTTACACCACTTTTTCACCATTTTTCTTTTAGCCAAAATTTTTCAAAATAATGTTGAAACTGTTCAAGTTCTATTCGATCATCTTCTAGTACAATTTCACTCTTTATGTAATTCCAAACTGATAATATTTCCTCTTTTGGTAATATATGCTAGACTACTGCAGAGTAAAACTATAGTTTTGTGACTTTTATCCTTAAATATACCCATTTGCTTTGCTTTGCGTTTCAAACTATTGTAATAATGGAAGTGACAACCTTTTATTTCGTGAACAGTGTTAATCTCTCTTAGCGCGGCAATTATTCCCTCTTCAAAATCTATCATTATTTTCTGTGGCTTCCAATCATTTAATTGTGCTTTAATTAAATGAAATGATATAATATACGCTTCCTTGTTTTGATGTGTCATTAAGGCATAAATCATTGGTATAATATTTGTATTATTAATGTCACTTGCAACACCGCCAGGAATGGTAAATAGTTGACGGAACGGCGGCGTTGGGTAAGTTTTAAACGTACCGTCCATAAAATACAACGGTCTTAATATACTGTCTTACATGTTGCGAACAGTACATTATTATATACGCATGTTACCATTTTTGTAGTCCGCCAGTAAAAATGAATTAAATTGATGTGGCACTTCCACTTCCTCTATATTTCTAGTGGAAGTTTATTTTCACACCGGCTTTTTCATTCCTTCTTTTGTAAATAGCAGATTTTTATTTTTAAAAGATGGCACTGGCTTTTTAGCAGCTATATTATAACCCTTCTCATTAATATGTTGCAATGCTTTATTAAAAACTTTTGGTGCCGGTTCTCTACCATCCACGGCTTCTAAACAAGCCTCATTGATAACTATATCAATAGTATTTTGTACATCATTGGGCTGACAGTTATTGATATGAGATTTTAATTTTAGCATTGTCTCATCCTTAAAATAAAACAAAATTAATAGAAAAAACATTCTCATGACAAGATTTTATTTCAACGCACAAAAAAAAGAAAATCACGAAACCGTTAGTGTGTGTCAAATTAGGCTTGCAAGATTTGTACGCCACATACATACTTAAACAAACATGTGAAGTTTAATAATAGTAGTTTATGCAATTGTGCATAATGAAGGGCATTACAACACGAGTGTGGGTTTAAGAAACGAGCCGAAGGCGAGTTTCTTAATAGCACCACACGAGTGTTGTTATGCCTAATTATGTATAGTTGCATACACTACTTTATCTACCCAAATATCATAAGGGCTCTATGATGGGTTCAGGAACCATAGGGTAATGAATGACCTGCATTGTTACTTGGCCCTTATTTTTTGTGCCAACAGGTTATTAGTTGCATTCGTCGCTGCATTTACAATATCTGGCGGAGTATTCATGTCAATTTCTGAGTCACTATCACTCATTTTCGACAGAAATAAAGAAGTTATCTGAAAATTTGTCTACTCGTAACTGGAAATAAAAAGCTAACGAACAAATGACAGCTCGAAATGGCGGCGTTTCGGATATCTGTATTTTTTTAAATCATAGGTAAACGAACAAAGTCACTATTCTTGTGTCACTCGAGATCAAAATGTCGTGCGATTTATAATTAGAATCATGCTGAATTGGTGGTTTTTTTTTTTTTTTTATCGATATCTGATTTAATGTAGGTGGTACTAGAATAGCACACTCACTTGAATTTGACACCTGTTCCAAATTTAAAACTCATAACGCAACTGTTTACAGTTGCGTTATGAGTTCATTACAGTACCGTTTATTTCTGCAGGTTGGTAATGCTGGTCATTGCCTATGGTTTTTGAACGCATTAAAGAGCGTTTATGATATTTGGGTAGATAAAAGATTTTACATATCTCTTGCTCTGTAAGTTCACCCTTACACCCCTGAATGCCGGGGTGTATGACTATCATTACAGCATAGGTTTTGGAATTTGAAAAAAGAACTGTCATACTCATACTGCACGAAGAATATTTTTAAAAAGTTATTTTTTTTTTCTCGGTATCGATTAATTACTCGAATCGGAATCTAGACAATTTATTTTATAAAGATTTTATTTTAAATATGGAACTATTTGTTTCCACATCGTATGTTAGATGGAATCGATTTAAAAATCAAACTGGCCAGCAAGATTTGACGCGCTTGCGTGCGTGAAAAAAAAAGGCAGTCTACTAGTAGGCGCGAAAGCATCGCGAAAATAATTAATTTTCTTGTTTGAGTTCTTTTTCAAAAGTTTTAAACATGTCTAGTGACGAAGACATAGATCTAACGCCCGATTTTATTAAAGAAAGGGCAAAAACAGTTGTCGAAAATATATTACCGCCGAACTCGAAAGAAAGATATGTAAAGGCATACGACGAATTTATGAAATGGCGGTCAAACAAAAAGGGAAATCTCTTTCTGAAAGTGTTTTTATATCATATTTTGATGAATTATCTAAGAGGCTACAACCTTCCAGTTTATGGTGCTTTTATTCCATGCTAAAATCTACAATGATGACAAAACATGACGTGAATTTGAAAGATTTTTCTAAACTTACTGCTTTCTTGAAAAGGCAGTCTGACGGCTTTAAAAGCAAGAAATCGAAGGTATTTACTGCAGAAGAAGTACAGAAATTCTTAAATGAAGCTCCGGATGAAATTTATTTAGCAATAAAGGTACCTACGTATTTACTTGCCCTTTTTAATAAGTTACTAAAATATTTCACAAAAATACTATGCGAATTTGGTGCCTTTAATACAACTTATGTCTTTTTTACAGGTTGTTCTAATTTTTGGGATATCGGGAGCCTGCAGAACCGTGGAATTGACAAACTTGACAATAGAAAATGTAGAAAAACATAACAAATTACTACTCATAAAACTGCCTAACACGAAAACTAAAATTGACCGGTCATTTGTTGTGCATGAAGAATTTGCAAATTATGTTGAAAAATATCAAGCTCTTCGGCCTGAAAACGTGGATACAAATCGTTTTTTTCTTAATTACAGTAAAGGAAAATGCCACAGACAAGTAATAGGAAAAAACAAATTTACAGGCATGCCAAAGCAAATAGCCACATATTTAAAACTGAGTAACGTAGAGTTATACACCGGGCATTGCCTTCGCAGAACATCAGCGACTCTATTGGCTGATTCGGGAGCCAACCTCACTCTGTTAAAAAGGCACGGCGGCTGGAAGTCCAGCAAAGTGGCCGAAGGTTATATCGAAGATTCGATGGCAAACAAAAGCAAAATTACTTCTAAAATAACAGAAAATATAAACTTAAAATCACCACGTCAAAGCACATCATCTGAGCCATTTTTTAATGAAGAAAATAGTACCAGTCAACTGCCGCCATTTACGATGCAAGAACCTCAAGTCACTCAAACTCAAGTCTTATCATCACAAACTCATATTCAAACTATAAATATACCTAAAAAGAACGTGACCATATCTCTTACAAATTGTAATAATTTTACTATTAATTTTAATTAAGTACACATTTTTTTCTTCTTAATAAATGTTCATTGAAACCTGCTGTCTTGTTGTTTACTTACCTCACAATCGATATGTAAAGCAGAGTATTTATCTCGGGCGTAAGCATCAATTGCATACTCGGGTTAATTAGCGCCTTCGCTTCGCTCAGGCGCCAAAAACCTCGTATGCAATTGATGTCATACAGCCCTTGGTTAATAATCTACTATTATCTACCCAAATATCATAAACCCTCTCTAATGCGTTCAAAAACCATAGGCAATGACCAGCATTACCAACCTGCAGAAATGAACGGTACTGTAATGAACTCATAACGCAACTGTAAACAGTTGCGTTATGAGTTTTAAATTTGGAACAGGTGTCAAATTCAAGTGAGTGTGCTATTCTAGTACCACCTACATTAAATCAGATATCGATAAAAAAAAAAAAAAAAAACCCAATTCAGTATGATTCTAATTATAAATCGCACGACATTTTCGATCTCGAGTGACACAAGAATAGTGACTTTGTTCGTTTACCTATCATCATCATCTTCCTGCCCTTGTCCCATTTTATTTGGGGTCGGCGCAACACGTTTTCTACCTATGATTTAAAAAAAAATGACAGATATCCGAAACGCCGCCATTTCGAGCTGTCATTTGTTCGTTAGCTTTTTATTTCCAGTAACCCATTCTTTATTTCTGTCGAAAATGAGTGATAGTGACTCAGAAATTGACATGAATACTCCGCCAGATATCGTAAATGCAACGACGAATGCAACTAATAACCTGTTGGCACAAAAATCAAGGGCCAAGTAACAATGCAGGTCATTTCCATATGGTTCCTGAACCCATCATAGAGCCCTTATGATATTTGGGTAGATAAAGTAGTGTATGCAACTATACATAATTAGGCATTACAACACTCGTGTGATGCTATTAAGAAACTCGCCTTCGGCTCTTTTCTTAAACCCACACTCGTGTTGTAATGCCCTTCATTATGCACAGTTGCATAAACTACTATTAAAAAATAGCTGGTATATCGCTTTTTGACAAATAAGAGCGAGGCCACACGATGCGTTGGCGGTGCGGTGCGACGACGGCGCGGCGCCGCAAACGTCATCCTATATACAAATCACTACCCCACTAGTGCGTTGCGCCATACAATCACTGTTGTGCATTACCATTTTGACAGTGATTGTACGACGCTGCGACGACGCAACGCAGCGCAACGCATCGTGTGGCCTCGCTCTTATCGATAGCTATATGACTGCGTTGCGTTCGATTGAAATCGTCATAAGATGAAACTTAGACATAAATTCCAAACTCGATAGTCATATTTTATCGGAAAAAAGCGATTAGGTGTGTAGGACAAATATTACTTACTGTAGACAATGTAATTGAGCCAACACACTTTTCATTGACGTCGATGACTTCGTTATTATTTATAAGGTTTCATTAAGTAAGTTCATTAAGACGTTGGTTGCCATGAGCATGAAAGTACATGACTCACGAGAGCTAAGTAATATATCTTTTGAACCTACGATGGTACCTATCTACGATGTAACTAGGTGGAACAAAAAAGTCTCATTAGGTACGTTAAAGTTATTTTTATAAATAATGTAACTACTTGGAATAAAAATGTCCAGCTAGTTACATCGATGTAACTACAATGTAACTAGGTGGAACGGACGGAGTTATGCGCTTACCAACACATTTTGAGATTCATTTTTATATTATAGAGATTATTAATCAATGATAGCCTAGTTAGTGGTGTGACCGTTGGAATGCCAAGTCCTCTGATGTTTGGGATTCACATGTTCCTATTATATAAGTATCCACTAGCTTCACTGAAGGAAAACATCCACCCTAAACAGTCAGTCCAGTACCACGTTGCTGGCTTCCTGGTATCATGACCACCAAAAGAGGTTCTTCGAAAAAAGAATCGATAAATCTTTTGTTCTTCTGTCAATGAAACGACAAAACGGTTTTTCGATTCTTTTTACGAAAAAACCCGTTTCTACGTGGGGTGGCTAGATATAATATTTTGCCACTTAGTCAGTATTCTACTCCCGCGTAGATTGTGTCGCTGAAGAAGCCAAAACCAAAATAAGGGAAGAAGCCAAAACCAGAATAAGGGAAGATAGGAATATGACTCCAAGAAACCGTAGATTTTCGTTATTTTCACATTTCTTAGCATTTAAGGTATAATATAAAAAAAGAAAAAAAAACAGAAAGCATAAACTGCGGCATTGTAAAATAAGTATTTATTTTAAGTAAGGCAGCATGTATAATTTTAATATAAAAAAAAAATAACAAAAAAAAATATTAGTATATTAAATATTGCCGTTGATTACACGATTTTGTAAGTTTACATGACAAACGCACTTCACATAAAAAAACCGGCCAAGTGCGAGTCAGACTCGCGCACCGAGGGTTCCGTACAAACTTTATTAAAAATATTTTTATTATATGATGTAACTAAAAATTTATGCTTTTCGCAATTTTCCCTTTATCTGTGTTATAAGACGTTGCTTCGTACCAAATTTCAAGATTCTGAGTTCACGGGAAGTACCCTGTAGGTTTTGATTCCCTTGCGAGTGTCGAAAATTTGCGGCATAAACGGGAGTATCTTTTGATCGCGTTGACTTAGAAGTTTGATTTTTTCACAGCTCCAAGAGACCATAGACTTGAGTATTTGATATGAATTTCAGCTTGATACCTCCACGCGTTCCTGAGAAAAAAGGTCTTGACAGACAGACAGACGGACAACAAAGTGATCCTATAAGGGTTCCGTTTTTACCTTTTGAGGTACGGAACCCTAAATATGGCACTAAAAAAAGTAAATGCAACTGACACTAAATCCACGTTACAAAGACGATCAGCATGAAAGGAGAAGGGAAGTAACTCGGATCAGGACTTGCAAATTTCATAAATCCTTTCACAGGTTTTTGTCTTCCCTTGGGAAAATACTTACGAAAGTATAATTTTCGTATTTTAGCTAACGATTGTCTTGAAATGCTCAATAGCAGAGTGCAAATAGCCAAGAAATACTCAAGAGGTAAAACGAAGAGGGTTTTTTGAAGTGAAACTTCTTTCTCGGGGTTGGAAAAAAAAATTGTGTAACATTTTTTCGTTACGCGTCACATTTTTCCGTTATGCGCCATCTTTTTCTTATCCCTACCACGCGTGATTCGAAGTATACTTTCTCCAGCGGAGTAGGGATTGGTAAATGTCTCCAATGTATTTTGCGGCCCGTTTTGAGTAGTTACATTTTTTTGAAAAATAACGCCATAAAGAAGTTTCACTTCTTACGAGTGTACGCTAGTACACGCACAATTTTTTTTTTTTTAGATTGAACCTCCTCCTATTTAGAAGCTGATTAATAAACAGACCAATTTGGCATTTCATGGATACACACTGTTACGCAACCATATAAATTCGTCGAATTTCAAGTTATTTATGGACGACAAACATATTCAGAAGGAAATAAAAATAAAAAATTGATAGTCAATTTTTTTTTAACTTTCTCTTCTAAAGCTCTAGTAACAATAAAAAAAATCTCTTTTCTCTTCCATGAAAATCCGATCACTATAAACGTCGTTCTAAAGAGTTGAGTATACTACAGTACCTACTACTTATACCTACTGAGAATTTTTATAAAAACAAAGCGGCGATTCACTTCACTCGTCTTAGATCTTCTGTTCCGCACATCTGTCCATATCCTTACACCTACTTTAGTTAACCTTAATTTCTGAGTGAGAAAGAGATTGTAAAATGGACGTATAGCTCCATCTCTTACTTCAACACTGTCATGGGTTTCACATTGAGTCTCTTGGCCAGTGCGGCGCTGATCTCGATCTGTTTCTCGACGTACGACACTGTGCCTCGTTTGTCAGTGTCGCAAGCTGCTTGCTTCTCCTTGTCGCCGGGACAGAGCACTGGAAGACCTGGATCCGTCTAGAATTTAAAATGGAGGTTGTTAATACATCAAATTTATTGTATCTGTAATCCCCTGATGGGATAGGCTGGCGCTACCATTGACTGTATTAAAATAAGCTGCATGCCAGAAAATGTATTATTATGCGCTATTAAACCCCTTAAGGAATTAACATTTTAGAGAGCTCGTGCCTAAATATTAACGGCCGCATGGGTTCATCTTCAGGTTAAGCCGCGCTTGTCTAGGTCGTTGGGCCACCATCCATTACATGTTTCCTCCGTGCCTCGAAAAGCACGTCAAGCCGTTGGTCCCGGCTGTCAATTAGAGATCTTTGACAGTCGTTACGGAAGTTATAGCAACCAGAGCATCAATTCTGCTATTACAATAGTGTCTGAGTAGTCGATCATTGATTTCATAATGGTCAAGTTCTGTAAAATTTTGACAAGTTTGTTAATTCTACTAACAACAACTACTACTAATGGCGCCATTATTAGGGATGCCCGATCTTTTGCTTTGAATCGATCTTTTGGATCGTAACCTCGTGAATCGATCCACGATCTGAATCGTATTGCATTGAATCGATCTCATTCGATCTCGGAAGATCGTATCGTGATTTTATGAAAATAATAAAAAGGCACAGTATTACGCATGCAAAGTTTTTTATTTTTATTTTTTTTTAGTTTTTTATACACTACACAGACTACCAAGCTACAGATCGCAACTGTCTGCACTTGAGCTTTTCAAAAATAATAATTTAGACAAACGAACTGGATCTAGCCTATTACGGCTATCGGTCAAAGTATTTCCCGCTAAAGAAAACAGGCGTTCTGAAGGGGCAGATGTTGCAACAATAGTCAAATACTTTAAAGCCTAACAGCTTAAGTCCGGCCAGATAGTAGACCTGGTAGTCTAATATGTATGTGTGTGTGTATGTATGTGTGTGTCTTTGCTTGTCTAGCAAGCAACGGTTCCCTCAAGTACTGTTTTAAAATGTCATCCAGTTATTCTTTTGGAATATTTTCATGAATGATGAATGAAATGAAAACAACTTAGAGAACGGTGTTCTCAGAACATCAACACACACAGCGGAATAAAATAAACAAAATATTAACACACACCCTCATTTCATATTTCATACTCGGCGCAGTCCTAATTTAAGTAATTCGAAGCTAATTTTTAAGAAGAAAGGTAGGTAGGTGTAATCTTACTTTGTTGTAATACTCTGTTCCCGCCAAAATGCTAGTGTTGGCAAAGATCATAAACATCGTTATAGTTTGTATCATTTTGGTTTTTTATTGATACGATTTTTTCATACGATCTTCCAGGCATACGATTCGATCTGAGCGGAGATCGCATTCTGTTGAATCGATTCAAAAAATCGATAGATCGTATTGCCGTGAATCGATCTTCACGAAGATCGATTCAGATCGGGCATCCCTAACCGTTAGTCTTTAAAGGTATTATACACACATCAAAAGTGTCTAGGGATCAAGCATTTTTATGCGGATTTCTTGAGATTGAGATGTGGCTTTGTAATAAAGAAGATGGATCAAAATTGCCCCACGTCCTATAGCAATGTGACATATCTCAAAAAAAAGATAAAAATGTAAAAAAAAATATGGCATGCTTCCTAAGTTATTTTTTTTTATTCCTTCATATAAAAAAATGCCATGAAAATAGTTCAGGCGGTGTTATGAAAAAAATGTTCGTATGAGAATTTATAGACCGATTTAAAAAAAACCTTTTTTGTTTGAAGGGTACCCCTAAGGTTATCCTACTGCCATAATGTCAGGTCTCCGGTCTCTAGGATCTTGGAGAAATTAAAGTAAAATCTCAAAAACAAGCTCATTTTTTTCAATTAAGGTAGTTTTTAATACAATACATATTTTATTTTGTTCAATCAATGATGAACTGACGATTATCTCCTTATTTATCTGATTATGAAAACGTGAGAACAAAAGCTAGAGCTTGAATGTTTGAATACTATAGTATACTTTTTGACGATACGAATGGCGTAGTGGTAGTGACGCTGCCTTACGTTCTTAGGGTCCAGGGTTCAAATCCCGGTAGGAGCAAATGTTTGTGTGATGAGCATGGACATATAATTCCAAGTCATGGATGTTTATATGTATAATGAGTATGTATATACAAACAAAAAAAGTATATATGTAGTATATCAACTATCTAGTGCACTAGGTGGCGCCGTGTGTTAATGTCCAGTGATATTGATTTATTTATTTATTTATATTATTATACAGAATTCAATTATTACTTTGAATAATATATAATAATAATAATTTATCGGGCAACTAAGACCCTTATACAACCTTATTTTTTGTTTATAAAGTTGTTCATAATGATGAGTACAATGACCCCTTTTCGGGTTTAGTATAAACAAAAAATAACCCTGTATAAGATACATTAAATATCATTAAAGAACAGTAACAAACTAATACATATTTTTAACCTTATACTATAACTATACACGCAGCTTTGTCGGCGTCGTGTTTCGTTGCGTGGTGTCGCGTAACCGTCCTCGGAAGCGACGATATACACCCTTCGGCCAAAAGTCCTCTTTCAAGCTGGTCTGTAGATGTTGGGTGGAACTCGAACCACAAATGACCTAAAGTTGAAGTTGTGGCGCGATTCCAACCTTTCCACTGCAGAATGAAGTTGGTCTTCACATTCAAGTACTCAGTTGTAGTGGAGTGATGCAGACGTGAAATGTACAGCTGCGTCGTAGGCACAGCAGTGCGCAGCAGCAAGTTGGGTCCACTCGGTGCGGTACCGCACAGGGCATCTTCGTCTTCCTTTCTACTTTAGTGAAGCCGTCCTCATCAACCTGGCTCATTCTTGGCACGGAGCATCGGACCGCAGTCAGGTCAGGTTTTTTCTGGTTTGTCTAGGCTGCGACGCATCAGATTTGCAAAAGTGAAACAACATTATTCACTTGCATTTCCTTAGCTTGCTTGCCGCGTCGCGTCGCTATCGTTATTCGTCTCTCTCATTTGTGTTATTGTAAGTGAAAAAACCTCTGTCGACCACTCCCTCGCGTTACCACTGACGTTTCTGTCTCATCATAACGCAATAAGTAAAAGAAAACAACAAAACAGTGAAAAACGAATAATGTGAAGTACAAAAATGAGCTTATTTTTGCGATTTTACTTTAATTTCTCCGGAATCCTGGAGACCAGAGGCCTGACTTTATGACCGTGGGACTACCATGGGGGTACCCTCTCAAACAAAAAAAGAATTTTGAAAATCGGTCCATAAATACTCTTAATAAGAAAGATTTTTTCATAACAGCGCCTACAGTATTTTTAAAGCAATTTTTCCATAAGAAGGTGTAAAAAAATGAAGTTGGGGGTATGCCATATTTTTTTATACATTTTTATCTTTTTTTTTAGATACGTCACTTTGTTATAGGACGTGGGGTAATTTTGTATGAATTGTGATCCGTCTTCTTTATGATTTTATAAATTTATATGGATCATTTTTGGTGCATTTCATAATTTGAATCAGGAACTGTGAATCAAATTCGAGTAAAAGATGAAAATCAGCTGTCAATATTTTCCCTATAAAACATACAACGCATTGAAGACATTATTAGTGCTACTGTTTCCCTACTACTGATTAAAACCAACGTTATTATGGAGCGGCGACGTCATTTAAGCAGGGAAGAAATGCTCAGAGCCGTGGGAATGATAGAAGCTGGTTCCCGGCAACGTACTGTGGCTTTAGCTCTGAATACAAGTCAGAGTGTTATCAGTCGACTTTGGACACGTTACCGAAGCACTGGTACCGTGGCTGAGCGCCATGGAGGACGGTATCGCTGCACCACACGGAGACAAGATCGATACATTCAAATCTTAACTCGAAGAGCTCCAACAATAACCGCCATGATGTTAGCCGTGAGGCTTCATCACTCTTCAGGGAACTTAATTAGCGACCAAACAGTCAGAAACCGCTTGCATGAAGTGAACCTTCATTTCCGAAGACCGCTACGGGTACCACCTATAGTAATGCACAATCGTAGGATTCGATATCAATGGGCTCTTGAACACAGAAATTGGGCAGAAGAACAATGGCGTTTCGTGTGCTTTTCTGATGAGTCTCGTTTTGGTATGAGACCGTATACGACCCTGGAGAACCCCTGGACGCCAACAGCGATTAAAATCCTGCCAGGAAGTCCATCCTTATAGTGGTGGAACCATCATGGTATGGGCGGGTATTTGGATCGGCGGAAGAACTGAGTTGATTTGGATCAGAGGCAACCTCAACGCTCAAATTTATGCTGAGACGATTGTATCAGACGTCATCGTTCCTCTACAAGTGCAAATCGGTCCCTTATTTCAGTTAATGCATGATAATGCACGACCGCACACCGCAAGAGTTGTAAGACAGACTCTCGCCGCAGCTAACATCAATGTCCTGCCCTGGCCTGCTCAGTCGCCAGACTTGAATCCGATTGAGCATGCATGGGATATGCTACAGAGAAGAGCTCTGCCGAATATGGAGGGTATCCAGTCGCAAGAAGACCTTTTTTTGTTGTTGCAACGAACATGGGCGGCCATTCCACAGCGTGATTTGGATGAACTCATTTTGAGTATGCCAAACCGATGTTCTTGTGTTGTTAGTGTTCGCGGTAGAAACACGGATTATTAATTGTTTAAGTTACCCAATAAAATTTTAAAGAAAACTGTTATTTCAGTCTTTTTTTCGAACTTTTGTGTTAGTGGTTCAAATGTCAAAAATCCCTTTATTAGGAAAATGGCAAATTTCTTTATTAATGCAAAGGTGACTTGGTTTATCGTTACTGTGACAAACGAAAACACTTTATTTGATGAATCCTTAAAGAAAATTTTAATTAATATCAATCAGGAGAAAAGTTATTGCAAAAATATATGTTGATCCCTAGACACTTTTGATGTGTGTAGGTATTTATCTATGGGCCAATGTAAAATAAAGGTTTTATTAATATTATGAAATGCCGCACTCCTCTTTGACTCTAATCTTTTGACATCCTTAAGAAATAAGAGGACGATCCAGTCTTCGCCCAAGATAGTCTATAATGACATAATTACCTACCTACCTTATAATTAGGTAGCTCTGTTTTTGTAAGCAACTGTTTTTATTTCACTCCTGGCTTGGAGCAGGAAACAGCAGGACATTGCTAAGTATCAACCTGTGTCTGATTGTTTGCGGCCAGACGGAGCAAAAAGTTAAAAGGCCTATTAGTTCGTGTACTGTGTTAAGGTGACGCTATAATGTTCTTAATCTGCTAAAAAAAAACAATTTTACTTAATGTGTTTGTGTTTTGGTTTGTATGATGGGTTTATTTTGG
Source organism: Xestia c-nigrum (assembly GCA_916618015.1). NCBI lineage: Eukaryota > Metazoa > Arthropoda > Insecta > Lepidoptera > Noctuidae > Xestia > Xestia c-nigrum. Next base: position 6,544,435 of record OU745259.1, on the reverse strand, counting down.
GTTTAACTTTAATCGTTCGCGAATTTGGAAGGTCTTTCAGCTTTTTTGCCCGTTCTTCCTCGAAATCTAGGCAGGTACCCTTTGGACTGGCTAACTTTAGTACCTACTTTCACAGATTTTATGCCTTGTGGCTGGGACTGTAACTTAATTGCATTGCTGTCTTTGGTTCGACAATTCAAATGGTGCGACTATCTGACCTATTTAAATAAATAGATATCGCTGGACATTACACGGCACCATCTGCCACACTATGCAACAAGGTTTATGTGATTTGAATAAATGCTTTAATTTTTTAGTTGTTAGTAAACTTCTAACGTTTTTTTAAAAAGGCAACACAAATGGAATCACAGGATCAATTCATATATGGATAGTTTTTGTGAGGCGTCTGTTAATACAAATGACTACGATATCACCCCCTTAAGGTGGAAAGTAGATGGAATGGAACCAGTGTACATTGGCGTTTGCCTTGATGCCGCCAGACTAGACCGACTAGATTCCGCCGCGGGCATAGAACAAGCGGGTAACAGATGGGGCAAGTGATTCATTGACCTCAGGAAAGGGTTGTACGGAGTAAGCTGGAACCTCTACTCTGCTTGCATGATACTAGATGAAAAATAGTATCATGTACAACCGAACAAACAAGAAAAGAAATCATCTGACTAGTTTAGTTAACTGAACAACGGCCATACACATAGAACTAGCATCCGATATGTCAACAAAGACTTTTCTGGGTTGCTTGAAAAGATTTATATCCAGAAGGAACAAGCCCACAAAAATTTATTGCGATAATGGTGCCTGTTACAAAGGGGCTGCTAATGTTTTAAAAGAACTGGTCACCTGAACTACTGGGAATAAAGGGTGAGGAACTGTGTATCACGTTAGTATTGCATAAGAGGAAAAGACTTGTGTTCTGCATGTTTCTGTTGCTTTACAGGGAGATCAGAGACAGAGTGCAGGAGGGGGAGGGACTTTATGCCTCCATATCAATGGATGATTGAGATGAATAAGTAAAAGTCCTATTGTTTTGGTATCTAGGGAAATTAGTTCGAAGGTTAAGCCCGTGAAAACGGTAAACACTATAGACCTATATACATTGTGTCACCGAAGGGCACGTGCCCTGAGACTCGGTGCTCGAACGTACAATACAATAACCATATTTTGTTGACCTTTGCCTGCATACCAAACCAAAGACAATGGAGCAACTTGTTTAACTTCCGCGGGAAAATTTATTTTTTTAAGTTCTTAATTACTTATTCGCGTCAAAATTAAAATCTTGTTTTTGCATGAAATCATTCTAACCAAATTGCAGACGGTCTAAAAAATAAACGGTCAAGCGCGAGTTGGATTTGCGCGTGAAGGGTTTTGTAAAAATGATTAGGAAATGCAATAATTATTTATTTATTTATTTACTTATTTATCAACAAACATCTACCATTACAGCTAACCAATGCGGTAAATGCTAATATAGTTTTAGATGTATTAAAATTGTTTGGGAACTTGCCAAATGCCTTTTTTACACCTTGAAACGTTTACAGCATCAAAGTTAGGGTTTTAATTGCAATTCATATTCAATTTTTAGTGCACTACAGAGTCATATTTCTTATTTTCATACAGTAAAATTGCCAAATTATTTAAAACATATATAGATAGATATTTTAATGACAGCTATTTGCGACGTTGCCAACTTTTGGGATACGCGCTCTTTATAAGTGAATTAGTCTGGAGTGTTCTAAGCTATGTTTGATAAAAATCAGTCCAAGATGGGCGACGCCACAAAATGGCGGATTACATGTTTATTCAACAACTCTCTCAATATGGGTATCAAATAAAAGGGCTTGGTTAGTTAAATACTATAACCCTATAATAAATTTCAAATCCAAGATGGCCGCCACGACAAAATGGTAATGCTAATTATGACCGGGTGTCGGGGGTTTTAAAAATGATTAATTTAATGTAATTTGTTTTGGCAATGACGCTAAATTCGATACAGTGACCGTGAAAGGACTGTACCTACCTAGAGACTTGAATACCTATCTGTCAACTTTATCTATGATTTCATTGTATCGCATTATCGCGTATCGAATACATTTTAACGCATTTATCTTGTATTGACGCTGGTTACATGGTCTTGGTAACGGCTTTAAGTAAAGTTCTTTATACATTGTCATTACTGTTGTGCACTTATCTAATGGAAAATACTTTTATGCCCAGCGACCAATTGTTAAATCTTCAATTTCTAAGGGTAGAATCAAGGATAGAGACCGAAAGGCACTTGTTCTTGTCATTGAAACTCGACTTGTTCTGGACCATACCTCACCTCCAACTCATTCTTTATTGCACACAAAAAAATAAACACAAAATTAAAAAATATAGCTCATGTACAAAGGCCAGCTTAATCCAGAATTGGGTTTTCTTACAGCAAACCATACTTTTGTTGCGAGATTTGCAGGAGAGGATTAACGTATGTGCACAAACAATACAGTTAAAAACTTAAATTAACTTATTTTATACTTTATCACAAGTATTATTTAATACAAGTTTTAATGCTACAACCAGAGACTAGTTATTTTACTAGTCTCTGCTACAGCTATAATTTAAATACTCAGAGAGAGCAAATGTTTAGAGGGCGTTACATGATGGTCCTACCTAAACGTGATTTTTCACCCAGAAAAGTCGACAAAAAGAATTCAATTCAATAATAGGCTTTATTTATTCTGCTTTGGATATACTTCACATTGGCATTGACGGTGGTAAGCCCGCTGACAGCGAGCTGTCTGCTAATTTATGTTGCTAATCTATACTAATACTAGCTGTTGCCCGCGACTTCGTTCGCGTGAAAATATTGATGAGTCATGTGTGAGACTGCATCGTTGGTCAAGTTGTCGCAAGCGCTACTGAGCATGAGGTCCTGGGTTCGATTTCCGGGACGGGCAAAGTCTTATTGTATTATTTGTGCCCGGTTGATGGGATTAAGCTAAATGTGCGAAATGTGGGTGTAGGATTAGATACACCTCTACCTAACAGTGGCGAAGGGTGAAAATACTGTCAGGGGAAGCCGAAGAAAATAAAGAACTGTTTTTTTGCTTCTGTTAACTTTTTTCCCCGTGTTAATTTTGACCTCATTTTCACTATCAGCGACACCAGAAACCACGGAAACGACACCCATGATTAAAAATCCAAAAACTTTCGTCGGCGCCATTTTTGATTTTTATTTTGACTTCATCTTCATTCATAAAAAGTAAGATCGGAAATGCAGAAGAGAAAAAAAAACAGAAATCTACAAAATAAAAAAATCTAGTTGGTATCAAATACGATATCGACAATTACTCATTCTATCTCGTTCTATTATACATACTTTCTTTTTCTGCTCCTACCGTAACTCCATAATCTTCGGCTTTCCTAGGTCCCCACAAAACAGTAAGTACTGCCAGCCGCGAAGTCACGTGTGCGCGTCCATACGATTGGTACCTACCTGTACGATTAACTTGTGTACTGCCTATACTATTAACTTGCACTGCTGCAAAAGGTCTCTCCTCCTACTGTTATTGGTGAACGAATGAACAACTACAATGCAAAACTTCATCCCCTTTACCCCTTTGTGGGTTGAAATAAAAAAAAACTAACGACTTCCTAACTTTGATACTATTTGGTGACTCAAAAAATAAAAACTTTAATTAAAAACAAAATGTTGCTCTTTATTCACCCCTCAAGGGTTGAAATTCTAATAAAGCCGTTGCGTTAGCTTTCAATCATAAGCCCAGCTAACAAATTTTGTACTTTTTACGTCGAAAATTAAGGATTTTTCACACACAATTACATCCCCTTTATAAGCCTTCGGGGTGGAGTTATCAAAAACGCTGAAACACACATAAATTAATTTTCAATCGTCAGCCTAAACACAAAATAAGAAGATCCTAACTTTAAAACTGACGGACTTTCATTTAAAATTCAATCCCCTATTTTATCCCCTTGGGGGTAGAATTGATCAAAATCCTTTCTTAGCGGATGCCTACGTCATAACATCTACCTGCATGCCAAATTTCAGCCCGATCCGCCCAGTGGTTTGGGCTGTGCGTTGATAGATCACTATGTCAGTCAGTCAGTCAGTCAGTCACCTTTGAATTATATATATTTAGATTATCTATACTAATATTATAAAGCAGAAGAGTTGTTTGTTTGTTTGGACGAACGCGCTAATCTCAGGAACTACCGGCTCGAATTGCATAATTCTTTTTGGGTTGGATAGTCCATTTATCGAGGAAGGTTATAGGCTATAATATAACATCACGATATGATCAATGGGAGCGGAGCAGCAATAAGAAATGTTGCAAGCGGGAAAAAGCTTCAGTTGAGCAGGCGATGCGTTGCGATGTCAAAACTTTACGCGACGAAGTCGCGGGCAGAAGCTAGTGTAAATTATAACTCAAAGATGAGTACTTAAAGCACAATTTTGAATTATTTTTGCCGGATGTGAGCGGAGTCGTGTAACTGAACTGGGCTAAGACCTGTTTTAGTGAATGATTCGTGAATGAAGGGTCCGTTTACACCATTTTTCGGATTGGGAATCATCAAATAACTTCTCCCACTCTGGGCGCAGCGGAAGGGAGTGTCAGACTATACTGACTAAAACCCATGTTCCCTTTATGTTCCGGGGCCACAGTATCCGAACAGTCCCGCAGCCCCGGGAGGCAGGTCTGTTTACACCTCGTAGACCTACTGTAGATTGGTACCATCAAGCGAGTTCGGCCGATATTGTTTACCACTGATACTTTTTAATATTCATACTCAAATCACCCATCGTAACCTATTATTAAAATGAAACGAGAAAAACAAAGTACCTGAGTGTTATTTAAATGAAGACGGGAAAATACGCAAGAATAACAGGTTCAATTAAATACATAACTTCGGTTTTAAATGTATTTGGTAACAGCTCATCTTAAGTTGCCGAGCCGTTTATGTTTTTTTTTATCTTTTAAATATTTAATTGGATTTATTATTTTGTATTATTTAGGTACTAGCATTTCGCTCGCAACTTCGTCCACGAAAATTGTGATAGCTCGGCAAATTTGCATATTTTTATTTAGCTTATGTTACTCGCTAAGGAAGTAGCTTTCTCGTGATGAAATAATTTTCAAATCGGTTAAGTAGTTCTTGAGATATATCGTAACAAACAATTAAAACAAATCAAATCTTGCCTCTTTATAATAATAGTTTAGAATTTCTATTGTAACTTTATCACACGATTTTCTACAGTATGCCTACAGCGTATTTGGACCTATTTCGGCCACAATGCGAAAAGGAGACAGCAGCCCTGTAAAGCTGGTAATTCTGGAGAAATAGAGAGAACTCTTCACATTGTATAGGCACACTAGAAGCGATTTGGGTAGTTTTAGGAAGTGTACTTTCTCGAAGTTTGATGAAGATCTGATAAAGAACTTCGGAGATATGCAACGGAACTCCTCAATAAATGACAGCAAATGTACTGGGATTGCTGAAATCTCATATCTGTCTATTATTTACACCAGTTCACAACCTAAAATCACGCCGGTACGCTGTCGGCTGCTGTGTTTGTTACCCCGTATAGAAGCACGCGTTATCGGATTCTTTTTATCAGTCGGGTTTCACACGTTGACCGGTACACATCTCCGCTAGTTCTGACCCTTGAACTTGCACGACAATGGCTACTACACCTATAGAAGCAGCACAAATCGTTGCTCTTTTGCATGAAGGGCTCAGCCAGCGGGCTGTGGCAAGTCAGCTCCACATACGCCAGTTCTGTATTTCGAAAGTTTATTTAAACGCTTCCGGGAGACTGGTGGCTTTATCCCGAAACCAAAACCTGGACGGCGCCAGTGCACATCGTAGAGGGATGAACGTTTTATCATGTCAACTTCTCTCCAAAATCGACATTTGACGTGTCGACATCCAACAAGACCTCCGAAATGTTCGTAGGGTAGCTACCAGCGAGTGGACAGTTCGTCAAAGACTTAAACATGCTAATTTGACTCCAAAAAGGCCTGCCACGGGCCCAAAACCGACGGTAGATCACCGACGAGCACGCCTTCAAATTTCTCGCTACCATCTTGATTGGGAGGTTGAGCAATGGAGGTGAGTCCTGTTCTCCGACGAGTGCAGAATATGTTTGCACGGCAGCGACTGGGGAGCAATTTGTGCAGTACTGTTTCACTGAGACAGTGGCTTATGAGGGCGGTTCTTGTTTGATGTGGGTCGGGATTTCCTCAAAGGGAAAACGGAGCTTCTTTGAGGCGGTCTAACTTCAGACTTGCACATTTCCGATATTCTGGTAGAACGTGTTCCTTAAGCGGGATATATCGGTGATGACTTCCTCCTTATGCACGATAACGCTTGTTGTCACACTTTCCGTGCCATAACTGACTACCTCGAAGAAGTTGGTATCGCCACACTGAACTGGCTAGGGCTCAGTCCGGAATCCTGTTGAGCATGTGTGGGATGAACTGAAGAAGAGAGTTCGTTTAAGAAAACCTGCTCCTTCAAGTGTGAATGAGCTGAAATCGGCTTTGATGTGTGGGGAGTTTAGTATGTAGAAACCAATCTTAGCGATCATTCGCAAGAGATCCGCTTCCGCGACAGCAGTATTCCGAGCGTTGTTGCTGTTAAGACTGAAGGCCGCCTTATGGGGCACTTGTGCGCAGTGCACGCACTGTTGCCAGGTGTCTCCATAAGGTGGCGTCATCAAGTTTTTTGTTTTTAGTTATTGTTGTTGTCGTTAATGTGTATTTTAGTCTACTATACTAACATAGGTAGGTATAGGAATACAAACGAATGTATGGGTTCTACCTGAATTAGAGATAAATAAATAAATAAACGATTTATTTATTATTTATCAAAGTTCAGATAAAAGGTTGTTACTTTCTGATTAATTTCGTTGCGGGATCCAAGACAGTTAAATTCATTCTCTGGGACTTCGTCGGGCTTCATTGTCTCGGCGCTTTTCTGGTGGTCGCCACTGTTGATTCTGGCTTTCAGGAGTTACAGTGGTTTGGGCGTGTGTGGCGGGCTTGTCGCAAAAAAAAAAAAAAAAAAAGGTTGTTACAAGTTGTGACGTCACGCGAGATTTCAACGTGTGCAGCTGTATCGTCGTCACTTATTGTTTATTTGAGAAGAACACATACGTGTTCAATATTTTTCAATAATCTAACTAATGGACTAAACAGTTTTTTTTTCAGAAATGTACCCAATTTTTACAGGTTTTTGAAATAACAAAGTGGCAAGTCCAGTGTGTTCTCGTTGTGTGTCCTAAGACAAACAAATAACGAAACCAACGGGGGTAGCATAACTAACAAGTTTTATTTTTTAAACATAATACTATGATGTCTAGGATATGGAAGGATTTTAATTGTTGAGGTATTGTTACAGAAACTAATGAAAAGCCGATACCGTATAATAATAGTCTTGTTATTTATTTTTTTATAATCGCCGAGGGAGGTCTAGAAAACGCTGGCGTGACGACTTAGAAGCGTTTGCGATGGATTGGCCTGAGAGAGCCGCACGTAGGGAGGAGTGGAAGTCTATGGGGGAGGCCTTTGCCCAGCAGTGGGACAATACAGGCTAATAACAAAAAAAATAAAAAAAAATCGACGAGTCCATACAACGAACAACAAAATTATTCGTGAACGAATGGATATTGAATACTATATCTGTAAAATTTACTCAAAGAGTTCTGGACGATGGTTATAATACGAAATTGAATTTTCAACAATAAAAAACAAGTTGGTGTTTCTTCATGAATAATTATATAAAAGCTTGTTGTACAAGTTTTTTGTTACTGCTGTTGCCAGTAGAATTCACCAACATAGGAGACTGGTCACCTACTCCTGTGTCGTCTTCGGTAACATGATCCAAAATTTCTAGGGTAATTTAAGTTTTTATGTGGTAATATTGGATTGAAGATGGCAACACTTTTGACACTGACATTTTATAAAAGATTTGAAAGTGTCAGAAAATTATAAATCTAAATGTGGGTATAATTTTTTTCACTGATTGAATCAACTGATGTTTGAATAAGGTTTATGCTGTCGTTTTTAGGACATGAAATCACTAGATAACGATAACACAGTTGCCGAAACACTTTAACTACACTTTAATGATGTTTTAGGGCACAACTTCACAGTATTTATCTCAAATCGCGAACTTAATTCTGCAGCGTATGTGCTTCTGACAACTGTTTGACAGAAACCAAACAGTTCAATGACGACATAGCAGTGTCAATTTACTATGGATTTGACGGCTGTCAAAACGGACTTCTTAGATTTCGTCGACTTCTACATAAGTTGTCTACAAAAATAACAAAAAAATACCTGTATCAGGTGCTCGGATAAGTACTAAGTTTTATTTTGGTGTGCAATCATGAGTTCTCCTTGAAAGAGTTTTTAAGTTTTTGCAAGTGTTATTAATTCAAGATTTTGAATTGCAGTGATAAAATTTTATGATACCTAATCATAAATTAAAGTTAATTTAGAAACCGGTAGTGGTATAACCTTAAGTCCAAGCCAAGTCTTGAATATTCCTTTAATGCAGACTAGTGTTTTTTTTTTTTAATTATTTATTAAAACTGACAACTTTTTTGGCTTGAGATACTTGAATTTCATCAAACTTATTTATTTTTAGACCAATGCAGACCAATTATGATTGTACATAAATGCAGATATTCATACATTATGACGTTTTTATTTTGTTTTGGGATTAGAATAGAATTTAATGAGTTCAAATTATTAACATAAAACATCTATTATTTTTCACAACATCATACTAATGTAACATTCAAGTTTTATTTTATGTATGCAATTAGACATATTGTATAAAACAGAGTTTTGTTTTCGTTGTACGACTGTTTAACCGCTTATATCTTTTGAACTACTTACACATCAGATATCGATGTGATTTTCACCATAATTTACATAATTTATTCCAGCCGAAGCTGCGGTGGAGAGCGTTAAAAACATGTGACGATAAGTTCTCGTGAATCGAAGATCCTCTCTATTGTTGGTGAATCATTAGGATTAGATGAGGTTATAACAGTATGAAGGTTCCAGATATTTACTTATTCATTACAGAATTTTGGCTGAAAATTAATAAAATATGAAAATTAGGTCAAATAAAAGTTAGGTCAACTGAACCTTATATAAAAAGAACTTAATACACTAAATGTTAGCAAAAGAAGTTTATATGACATTAGATCACATAAAATTAGGTTATTTCTTTTATATCATATGAAAATTATATGATGTGAACGTTATTTCAAGTGAAAATATACCATCTGTTATTGTGTCATAAAATACACACCCATTATTTTGCCACAAGCTCCTAAAAAAAACTAAACTAAACATTCCAGCTTAGTAATCACTACACAATACGTATTGTGTTCATATTTGGCGTACTGTCTGAGATACTGAAAACACATATTTTATAAGCTGATATCTCGAATTGGACAACAAATCAAAATGTAATTTTTGTTTGTTTTGTGTTGGTTTAATTTGGTTTGTTTGTTTTTTTATGTTTGATTTTATCCAATAATAACCTTTTTTTTCTCTTGAAAATACGTATCCGTTGGTGTACGATTAAAGTCCATTGGTCATAAGGACCAAACGCCCGAACCCCTTTGTATATAATGTATTGCATATAGTTTTTTACAGTACCTAGTAACAATTTTGCTGTTAATTTTTTATTGTTTGCTGTTTTTTTAGGAACCCCTCTCAGGTGAAGACCTCTTCCAAGAATTGCCGGTTTTGACTGTCTTGGGCAATGACGTATTATAAATAGACGCGTCATCCATGAACATCACGGCTGTCGAAAACAGCGTAAATACTGTCGGTAGCTAATTAGCTACTTAGACGCACGAAGAAAGGGAAAGAAAATTAAACGTCATCTACGGAATTTTTGTTGTTAGAGAGAGATAAATATATTTCTTTAATTCCGTTGTCATCTTCCCTTAACGGCACGTGACTTACCTCAGGCGCCAGCCGCCATTAGAAGGCATCGAAAAAAACAAAATAAAATATTTTTTTCTTGATACTTACGCATGAAATGATACTTTTCTATTTTTCACAGTTAAAGTATAGTTTTGACATGTCCTAAAAACACAGGACGGCATTTTTGTTTCGTTGTTTGTGGAAGTTATACACAAAAGTTATTTTAATGTCACGTACTGCCGCGGCACTGGTTGGTACGCGACTAAATGAAAGTCCGGCAGTTGCCTTGCATTCATGTTGCCACTACAGAGCGCGGGCAACGTATCTATAGTTTTATATATCATTGGTCTTGGGCTATTTTTTCCAAAACATCTACATAATTTATTAGTTTTATTGAAAACCTTTCAAAATAACAAACATGTCCCAGGTGTCAAACATGTTAAACAGCAAATGGGAGGATTTTAAAATAGGATGACCTTGCTAATGTTAGCAGGTTTATATTTAAAACATGTGTCGAGCTGTCATAGGAAGGACATGATGCGATCAAAATAAGAAAACTTGTATACCAGTCTCGATACTAACTTTATTTAAATTACTTGGAATTATTATTAAACATTTTTTGAATATGTAAATATAATTAGATTAAAAAATAAAACATTAACAAAAACTAGTCTAAATCATGATACCTACACTAATTAAATTTATATCACTTTTTTTTCAGTTTTGAATTAGTATGTTTGTATTATCTAAATGTCAAGGACGTACTTTATTCCTCTCTACAACATACCTACTTAAGAAAAAAAAAAAGAATTAATACTGACTGATTGTTAAATACTTTAGTATTTGGCCATTAGTCGTAAAAAAGAATACCGAAAAGGAAATAGGAAAATAGGTAAACGGCCAGTAAGTAGCTCAAGTATTTCAACATTTATAATTAACTAAAAAGTTTGTATGTATTTAAATTAAGAACCGAACATAAAGGTACCCCGGTTTAACATTTTGATACGCCTTTATTAGGTTCATATCCACAGGATTACAGACGTAATGATATAATACGTTGTGATACAAAATTTTGATTCCTATTATTTTCTTTTTAAAGTGACAAAATAATATTTAATGTGTATGTCACCGTAAAATTGTCAAACACGTTATATTACAAAATAACGTGTTTTTTCTCGCGATATTGTAATGTCTCGAATTATTGTCAACTGAACATACGGAAGTATCTCTGCCCCCATAATCGGGACTTGGGGCACCCCCCCGTTGGGTTAGTTAGGTTCCTTTAAACCCTGCACTCGGAAATAGGGGCCCCGCGAAGCGGGGCTCCGTCGACTACGCTTTTTAGGGGGAATATAAAGTGTTTTAAGGTTATGTTATATTAATCGGTATTTCTCAGGAATGGTGCATTATCTTTTCATGAGAGTTGTGCCACTGGGCAAGGGGGACCCCTCCTTCCCTCCACACGGCGTAAGTTGACTACCATCGCATGCATTTCACGAAAAATAATGCGTTTTGTTGTAAGCAGTATGTTCATTTGAAAATAACTCGAGACTTTACAATATCGCTAGAGATATTACAATATAACGTATTTGACAATTTTACGGTGACATGTATATTTAAATTAAAGCTGTTTAATTTTTCCAAAGAAAACTGACTTACTAATATAAAATAAACAAACGGTGCTTAGGCGACTAAGTATTCCTCCACATTGCCATCATCCGGAAACGTGCCCAGGAGACTGGCAGCATTGCCACGTTGAATGGCAAATTGGCAATACTAAAATCATATAAAAAAATCTTATGAGTACATCTGCGGTGCTTGTCGTACGCCAGCAACTAAGTATAATTCATAAGGAAACTGATAGGATTTCATAATGAAGTAGATACTCGTATGATTATCAAGTTACAGATGCTCAGCTTCTCGATAAGTATACTGTACCAGTGTACCTACTATTAAAAATAACTCTATTATTAACGTAGATGCATAATAAGTGCGTGCGATTTATTATTATTATTGTCGTAGATAGGTACCGCCCAAGAGTATCTTCGTCTCCATATTAAGTATTACATTATTAAGAAAACGGTTACACTGTAATTAATAATTGTTTCTCTTGTATGTAAAACGGTAATAATTAAGTTTTTCTGAAACTATGAACCTAACACTAATTGTGGGTAATAATAAGTGCAAAAAGTGGTAAATTCACGGTTACCTACATAAGTAAGACGTATAAATAAAGTAAGGTTGTTTCTTTGTCGGCAACTATGAGAGGTAAAATCTAGAAAATTCTACTACGTATGCATAATTCATTTCATTAAGGATCTATATTCGATCTAACTTAAAAAAAACTGACTTTGGAAACAGATCGTCATGTGCATAGCCTTTTCCCAGCTATTTTGGGGTCGTATGACCACAAATGGCCACTCTGAGAACATTTGTCAATACAAAAGGTGGAGGAGGTAAGGAGATCAATTATTGAATGAATGTACGATAGTATAATACTAATATATCAAGGCATGCGTACGCGCATAGCCGTCGACCGGAACAGAGAGAGTGCCGCTCGGGCGCACACCGCGCACCTTTGTACTTTCACTACATGTTTACATTGCCAATTTTGCACAAACCTTTAGGTATTTTGGCTTTTCGTAGGTAATTTGGGTCATACGAGACGTGTGAAAGCGTAGGTCAAGTTATTGTGGGGTGGGGTGGTCTAGGGTGTGCCAGATATGTCAAGTGACATTACGAGTGCTACATCTCACCTGGAAAATCTTGGATGCAACTTAGATTGGTCACTCAAAACCAGACTTGGACTATGGTTTTATACAGGGTGTAAGCAACGGGTTCCTTCTATCTGGCAGAATCTTGATGGTCCGGAATTCATTTGGCATAACCACAGAAATATTAAAGGCATAACACACTTGGCATAATTTTCATTAAACGAATATTTTAAAGGCATATATTTTTTAAAATAGAATTATTATTTAAATAAATAAACATCGCTGGACATTAACACACAGCGCCACCTAGTGCCACACTAAACAAAGCTGGTGTCGTGGATATTAAGATAGTCGATATACTACATTTATACTTTTTGTTTGTAAATACATACTTATTATACATACAAACATCCATGACTCGGAAACAAATGTCTATGCTCTCATCACACAAACATTTGCTCCTACCGGGATTCCAACCCAGGACCCTGAGAACGTAAGGCAGCTCACTACCACTACGCCATTCGGGTCGCCGAATGTTTGTATGTCCGAATATACAATGGCATACTTTTAACATGGCAGAATTATATTTGGCATAATTACCTTTGGCAATGTTCAAATTCCGCATATTTCGTTTAGAATAATGTTTATTTAGAGCGACGATTATTTCATATAATTTCACTTGGCATACTGTGAAGATGGCAGAATTTCATTTGAAATAATTTTATTTGGCATTATTGCCATTTCTATAAAATAGCATTTTTAACCTTAATTTAAAATTAAAATGTTGTCTTAAAAAGTCAATACGTCGTGCTAGAAAAGTTAGTGACAGAAACGGATCGCTCCAAAACCGACTTCACCTAGTCTTGTCTGCCCTACCTTTAGAGTGTAATTTAAAATCCCGTAGGCGCGGAGCAAGCCGAAGCAGCTGCGTTGGTGAGCGTTAAACCCATCGGCAACGATAAGATCGCGTGGGACCGCGCGCCAGAGCCCCGCAGCGCCGAAGCCGTGACTGAAACCATACCAGCTGCATGTTGCATACTGCATGCTTGCTTGGATGCTGCATTATTGCTGCAAGCTTGTTTGTATGCTGCATGCTTGCTGCATGATTGCTACATGCTTGTTTGGCTGCTGCATGCATGCTGTATACTTGCTGATGCATGCTTGCTGCATACACGATTTATGCTTGTTTAGGTTTTGCATGCATGGTGCATGCCTGCTTGCATACTGTATGCTTGCTACATGCACGACGTATGCTTGTTTGCCTGCTTCTTACAGGGAAATAGAAATCAAGTGTTCACAATCAACAGATTTTATGAATGTTCTGTGATTTGATAGACGTGTCTTTCCATTAGTATGCATAGATAACTTTCTGAGATATGATAGTTCTGCCTCTAAATGACTATCGATATGAAAATGATGCCAAAAGATGATTCTGACTGTGAACTTTCTGCGATAAGATGGTTCTACTTTTAATTCTTGTGCATATGAAATTTATGCCTAAAGATGATTCTTACTTACAAAATTATGAGTTTTGAACGTATGAGAAATGAGTGTCTGCCAAACGATTTTCTCTGAAATAAAGATAATGCTATCCAGCTGGTATGCAAAATAATATTATAACATAAAAAAGTTCGTTAGTTCTTTTTTTATGCGATGTACCGCACTCAAAACATTGTGCTGGTGGATGAATTGAATAGTACGGGAGTCGTGGAGGTGTTTAAAGTAAAAATCATAGAATAAAAAAAAAAACTTGTCAAAAATTTAGAACTTTGAACCCCAGTATCCGTAACTAAAAGGTTCCCAGGTACAGTGTAGGACAAAAAAATATCAAAATGACGGGGAGAACAAGTGCCTTTCGGCTTCGTTTAGATGTTTTTTACACCCTATAATCCCTTTATGGCTCGTACAAATAAGAACGATACGACGCTCCTTCGTGGTTGTGAGCTCATTGTTGGTAGATGAGTACAATTATTTTTTTCTTAGCCTGCATCGTCCCACTGCTAATCAAAGGCCTCCCCCACAGCCTTTCATTCTTCTCTGTGTGCAGTTTCGTCCCACCAATCTGTCACAAACGCTTCTAAGTCGTCACGCCAGCGATTTCTAGGCCTCGCTCGGCGATGACGCCCGTCTTCAGCCACTCACTGCGTGGTGGTCTTGATGCATTCTAGGTACTAATAGGTAAGATAAGCACAGAAAAGTACAAAACAACATTAATAATAATAATAATTTATTCATCAAAACAAAACATTGTAGTACATGTCACAATTTACAGAATAGCTATATTTAGTGTACAAAGACTACAATAAAATGGTAGGTGAGGTGCTGTATTCCTAGCTAGGTTAATAGGTAACCTGTGTTAAGGAGTACAGTGCCGGTCCCCAAGGAAAGAAACTAAAAAAAACGTACACATTATGCATTATAGTACATTATGATGTGTTTACTACAAACAAATTTTGATGTTTAGCTATAAGGCATATATTTTTTTTTCCTATTATGGCTTAAAACTAAGAAACAAGTAAAATAACAAATAAAGAAAATAAAATGATAGGGTAACTATATAAACTAAAAGTAAATCATGTAACAAGTTAATGTTTGTGCTGTGCGAATAAGTTGTATTTCCGCGTAAAACATAAACTGTAGCGGATTAAATTGTACGACTGTAACGTGTGTTAGAGAGATGTGCATCTTTATAGTACTTAATCTTAATTTATTTTATAATAGACTTAACAGTATTTGTTGTAAATTCTTAGAAAAACAAATGGAATCAATTTAAATCAGTTAGGAATTTTTCTGTTTCGTCGTAATTTTTACCTTGAAGGAATGAGTGAGCAGCCTTCTTACAGTTGTAATATGATAGAACATATATTGGAGAGTGCTTGTTAATCTTATTATAGAGAGCTGGGCCTTGGTAGTAAAAAAATCTTTTAAAGAAGGGTGATCGCGTTCGTGGCAGTGAGCAAATTTTGTCTTTTCGACGTTTTGTTATTTTTATGTATGGGGTTTTCTTGTGTTGTAATAATATTACTTGTAAAATAAAATATTGTCGTAAGTTGAGAATTCCCCAGTGACTGTACAATTCATTGGTAGGGAACATAAAATGTCGAAAGGTTGCAACCTTTAAAATGGCCCTGTGAGCGACTTCTAGGGGCATCAAAATAGTCTTAGCAGTACCGCCCCAGCAAGAGATACAGTATGTGATAATAGAAGAGCACAGGGCAAAATAAACAGTACGAATAATCTTAAAGTTTGCAACGTATCGTAGGGTCCTAAATATATAAATTAGTTTTCTTACTCTACTCGTAAGCAGGTTAATATGCGTCTTGAAATTTAAATTTTGATCTAATAGTATACCTAGATATTTTATATGGTCAACGTTCTCTATAGATGGACAATTACACGATGTTTTTGTGAGGCAAGAGTGTGCTTTTAAGTTTATGGCAGTATGTGGTTGGGAAGCCGCGCTAATAGAGTAGGTAAGAAACTTTGTTTTGGTGGTATTTAGGGTAAGGGTGTGTGCAGTGAGCCAGTCTAAGACTGTGTTAAGGCCGTGTTGAGCTATTAGTTCTAGCTCAGACCATGTGTCTGCGGTGAAAGTTATAGCGGTATCATCCGCAAATGCAACAATCCTGCCATAAGGAATATTAAGGTTACACAGATCATTTATAAAGATGAGGAAGAGGGTGGGACCTAATATACTGCCTTGGGGGACCCCGTAGTTGATAGGAAGCTCTTCACTACTGTAGTTATCAATCCTGACAGTTTGACTTCGATCACTTAGGTAACTACGAAAAAGGTCCAGAGTTGCTCCCCTGACGCCTACACTTTCAAGCTTGAGGAGAAGAGTGGTGATGGGAACCGTATCAAACGCCTTCGCAAGATCTAAGAAGACTGTTAGAGCTTTTTTATTCTGGAATAAAACAGGCTAACTGGCAAACTGGCATACTTCTTCAGGAACAGAGGTGAGATGGTATCCCAACCAGTGGCAGCGGTTGATCGTAGCGAACCTATAATAGACATAATTTCATCGGGGTCTGTTGCTTCTAGGACGAATGATGTTAGTGGAATTGAAGTTTGCTGGGTCTGTGGAAGTGATGCCAACTGTAATGTAATATCATTGCAGATATGATCTGCAAGGGTCCTGCCAATACTCACAAAAAAGGAATTTACAACATTACAAGATTCTTCTGGTGTTGATGCGCATATCAATAGTTGTTTGGGTGACTTTGTGCTGTTGGTGGTATTCGTAATTTTCTTTATAGTTTCCCATAAAGCTTTTGGATTGTGACTTGCTATATCGAGTTCTTGCGTGTCAAATGTTCTTTTTGCTTTTTTCAGCAGGCCTGAACAGAAATTTCTATATCGTTTGTACGTTATCTTTATTACTTCATTATCAGGAGATAACTGAAGCTTTCCATGTAAAGCATCCCTGTGTCTTATACACCGTAACAATCCTGGAGTGATCCACGGTTTGAGCAATCTCTTCCTTGCTGGTACTTGTTTAACTGACGTATTGTTTGAAATAGCCGTAGCCAAGAGGTCTATTAAGTTATCAGTAGCTGTGTTAACGTCTTGTGTACACAGAATATCACTAAAATCAATTTGGGATACCGATTTATCCAGAGCCTCGTAATCTATTCTAGTTATACTAGGCATGAAAACGGTGCGCTCGCGTTGCTTTTCTAGACACAGCAAGGAAGAGTGATGATCAGTGACTGAGGTGTCATAAACAAATGAGATACATGGACATTTTGTTTTTAAAATTAGGTGATCCAGGCAATTGTTTCCTCTAGTTGGCAGGGTATGCGCAGGGTGAAAACCCTGTGAGGCTAAACAGTTTAGATATGATCATAGATATGTCTATGTTTAGATCACCAGTAATGATCACTGTTTTAAATGTACTCAGTAATGAAAGAATATTATTTAGAGCCAAAATAAAATCATGGATATTACTAGATGGTGAACGGTAAATGCAGAGTATTGCCACTTCCGATTTTATTTTTATTATGAGACCAGAAGCTGTTTGACTAAAATCTGGTTCTTCATAGGTAACATGTAAATCAGACTTGACATATACCACCACACCATCACTCTGATTGAGATGTTTGGAGGTCTTAAGCATAGTGTAGTTTTGCAACATCGGAAGATAGAAATTGTTTGAACAGGCTAACCAACATTCTGTTAAGACCACCAGGTCACTGTCACAAGAGATACGGTGCATAAGAGTTTGTAAGTGTTGGAAGTTACGATTTATAGAACGAATATTTTGCGAGAGTACTTTTAGATATCTATTCGGATGTTTTAAAAATGTATTGGTCAGTTCAGGGGCACATGAGTGAATTTTCGACACAGAAAGTTCGTCAATCCCCTCAATTAAATGGTCTACGTCATTATTCATTTTTACTTTGTGAGGTAGCTTGGAGACTGGGGGTTAAATGGGTGATCAAGAGTAACTTAGGTATAAGGCGTACCTGTTGAATTAGACGAGAGAAAGCATCATAATAAATGCAAGTCAATAAGCACCAACATGTATTCGCAATCATTGTTTGATTGCACAGCAGTATCAAAGTGCACATTTGTGTATGGTGTTGTGTTATATATGCAATGTTTACAAGAAATTCGTATATGGATTCGTAGCGATAATAATGATTTTCAATCAAGTTACATGCATGCGTTTTAACAATTAATTCTGTGAGGTAATTGAAATAATTAAAAACTACTTTATCTAAATTAAGTGGTATAAAGGTAGAAAAATAATGATAAATATTACGTAGTCATGCATCGTTGGCTTCCTTGGCAGTTGCGTTGTTGGCAGAGGGCAGTTGTTGCAGTTGTTGTTCGCTTTTGACCAGGATGGCTTGACTATCGGGATCCTTTTTCAGCATTACTCGTCCGTTTGAAGTCCAACAGAAGCTATAATTGTTTGTTTTAGCGTAGTTCCTCGTGAGACATTAAAAAATAAACCAGTCCATGACGCAGGGATAGTGACAGCGGTGATATTTTTGGTTTTTGAGACCTGTCCTG
Organism: Xestia c-nigrum; assembly: GCA_916618015.1. Taxonomy (NCBI): domain Eukaryota; kingdom Metazoa; phylum Arthropoda; class Insecta; order Lepidoptera; family Noctuidae; genus Xestia; species Xestia c-nigrum. The sequence continues at coordinate 6,525,750 of OU745259.1, read as the reverse complement.
CTGTCAGAGTTTTTAATGTCGCTCATTGGCCTCTGACTTTGGCTTGGCTTAGCTTGGCTTGGTCTTCGAGATACTAGGCTGTGAAGCCGCGGAAAGATTTAGGTTTTTTTTCGCTACATCTTAGTTCCTCATTTAAAATTTGTTGTGTATGAATTAAATAGGATCCATTGTGTTCACTGCTCTTGAACAATTATTAATTTGCTACCCACGACTAATGAAAAAAACTGTCAAGTAGGAATATTTTTTTTATAGGAACTAAGTTTTAATCATTGCTAATTCTGTAACGAACGTATTTAAATAGTTTTTATTGTGTAACACAATCATGTATTCTGCAATTTAGACAAAATTAAAATAAGTATAGTGTTTTGATTAACGCGACCTTCATTGTTTCTTAAGACAAATACTACATACAATTGAGCTGAAATGTTAAGGCTACAAGATCATTAAGTCGATTTGCCTAATAATGTGCACTTCCTAGGTACTTGGTTGTTCGGAGACGGAGTTTGAAATGCGGGGTCTAAACAACCTCATCACGAAGCCGTCAGCTAAGCATTCTGTACATCAAACTAAGTAACTCTACGCAAAAATTATTGCTGGGAACGATTTCTTTTGGAATAAAAAATCATGTTTTGTGGTTGAACTCAATTCATTGAGTGCCTACAATTTTTTGAGTGCCTTACACTCAAAAAATTGTGCTGATGGGTGAATTGAATAGTACGTGGGTCGCGGAGGTGTTTAAAGTAAAAATCTTGGACCTATTTTTAAAAAAAGTTTGATCTTTGATTCTCATTATCTCCGTATTCAGAAGTTACCAGGTATGCTGTAGAACAAAAAAAATGTTTGCAATGACAATGCCTTTTGGCTTCGTTTTAACACCCTTTATACGGGGTTTATAGTAAGTTTAACACAATTTGGCAAACTGGGGAGGCAAAAACGAAGTGTTCCAACACCTGCTGCAGGTGCTGGAACACTTCGGACGCGGACTTAAGATGTTCTAAAAAACGCCACAAACTCCGCGATTAACGCGACTACATACTGAGGCCCATGTTCACCAAAAACATGACGGACGATTATCTAAAAACAGCTGTTTTAAACACATTTTTGTATGGGAACATGTCACATTGACAGCTGCTTTTAGATAATCAGACTGTTATCTTCTCGGTGAACATGGACCCGAGCCCAAGATATTTAAACAAGTCGTACCATGGACACAAAAGAAAATAATTACCCGTATTTATTTTAAAAAAACGTCGTAGAAGAATGAAAAGATTTGAAAGCGATTTTCACTGGTTCAGGCCCTGGTATACTTGGCTGTTGGCGCAGTCACGACCGTATAGATATGACCTGAAAACAAATGACGGTCAACTCTCATCATCATCTGCCTAGCCTTTTCCCAATATGTTATGGTCGACTTCCAGTCTAACCGGATACCACTTTAGTAAGAATGGTTGACAGACTTTTTGGGCCACTGACTACCTGTAACGACTGCTAAAGATAGACAAATGACAGCCGGAACCAGCTTAACGTGCTTTTCGAGGCTGGGAAGTAACTCTGTATGTAAGAGTGGTCACCCATCCACAGACCACCCTAGGCCAGCACGGCTTAACCTAAAGATCGGCCCGCGGCTGTTATTATTTAGCCACGAGCTCTTGTCTGAGTTTCGAGGCGATTTACTCTCATCAAAATGTCAAAATGTAAGCTTAGTTTTAATGCACTTCTTTGAGCCAAATCATCATCGTTAGCAAGAATTACAGCAAGTGTTTGTAACAACACGGTGATCGTGTGAAACTCCGTGTTGCTTAAGACATACTCGGGAAAGAACATGGTGATTCCAACTTATCCACCAAGGTTTTTCAGAAAGAGTCTTTCGGCGTCGTTAAGGTGAAAGCGTCAAGGTGGCCCGCAAAATTCAAATTTTCTTACCTTTTATGCAATTTGCAGGGCAGTGCTAAGTTTTATGTTGATACACATATCGGTTGCGGTTGTAAGACGTATGTAGTTACAGAATTATAATCATCAAAATCATCAAGCCTCAAAGTTCGTAAAATTAGAAGAAGGACTTTGACCGTGAAAAATTCGTTCATCGACTCTTATGAACTTGGAGGGCTATCTTGGAGCATCCCCCTTAAGAGGTTTTTAACACCCTATAAAGGGTGTAAAACACCTCTTCACGAAGCCGAAAGGCACTTGGTCTCCCCATCATTGCGATAATTTTTTTGTTCTACACCATACCTGGGAACCTTCTAGTTACGGAGATGTGGGGGGTCAAAGTTACAACTTTTTGACAAGGTTTTTTTAAATACAAGTTTTTTTTGTAAGATTTTGACTTTTAACACCTTCCTGGACCCCGTACTATTCAATCCATCCATCAGCACAATGTTTTAAGTGCGTTACATTGAGTTCTACCAAAAAACATGATTTATAACCTCAAAAAAAAAAGTTGTTTCACAGCAATAATTTTTGTGTAAAGTTACTTTGTTTTCTAAGTTTGATGTACAGAACGCTTGGTTAACGGCTTTGTGATGAGGTGGTTTACATCCTGTATGTCACACCTTCACAAGATTACGTAATTCATATCCCGACTCTGTGTATTTTTGAATAGTTGTAGGTTCTAGTAATATTCTTATCATAGTAAGGAGAGATGCTTATCTAAATAAGATTGCGTTGTGACAAGGATTTATTTACCTACATAACATATTTATGTTTATGTCACACTAGGCAAAAGAAAACGTGTTAAGAAATACTCGTAGCTTTTAATGTAGAGATAGATAAGACTTATGGAACTCTTTGACGTCATAACTATGTCATACAGGGTGTAAACCACCTCATCACAAAGCCGTTAACTAAGTATTCTGTACATCAAACTAAGTAACTTTACGCAAAAATTATTGCTGGGAAACAACTTTTTTTTTTAAGGTGGTAAAACTAATGTGACGCACTTAAAACATTGTGCTGATGGATGAATTGAATAATACGTAGGTCGTGGAGGTGTTAAAAGTGAAAGTCTGACAAAAAAAACTTGTATTAAAAAAAAAACTTGTCAAAAAGTTGTAACTTTTACCCCCCATATCTCCATAACTTAAAGGGTCCCAGGTATGGTGTAGAACAAAAAAATGATCGCAATGATGGGGAGAACAAGTGCCTTTTGGCATCGTGAAGAGATGTTTTACACCCTTTATACTCGCAAACATTATGTGGCAATGGTGTAAATAAGTCAGTGGTACGGAAAGGTTAATGATCTGCTTGTAAGTGGAAATATTGTTATTTCGTAGTCATGATGATAACAAAGATGTATATGAGTGTAGGTAGAGATGAAACCTGTGGGACAAAAATTACCAAGACAAAACCGACTTCAAAAAACAAAAAATAGTGAAAATTAACTTTGACTTCAGAAGTTTCAAAGGTTTTATTTTTCACTTGTGCTAACCCCTTCACAGCGTACCGGCATGATGTTATGTTATGGACGGATGTAAACAATAGACAGACAATAAGTAGATTTCAGCAATCTCAGTCCATTTGCTATCATTTATTGAGGAGTTCCGGTGCCTATCTCCGAAGTTCTTCATCAGATCTTCACCAGATTGAAATTGGACCAGTTTAAGAAAATATTCTTTCAAAAACTAAGCTAAACGCATCAAGTGTGCCTATAAAATTTGACGAGTTCTCTCTTTTTCTCCAGGATCCCATCATCAGATCCTGATTTGATGATTATGGGACCACCTGTGAAGTATATATACCCTTTCAAAAAAAAAAAAACAAATCGATCCAGCCATCTTCGAGTAATCGGGGAAGAGTTCCGACGAATTGAGAACCTACTCCTTTTTGAAGTAGGTTCAAAAATAGGGTTCCGGCGAATTGAGAACCTCCTTTTTTTTGATCGGTCGGTTAAAAACTAATATCAAACACCATGAGTGCCACCTTAAATAAAAAACAGGGTTTTGGAAATTGACAATTTCACTCTAGAGTCATATATACGCCGCAGCCAGGATATATAAATTGGACATTCTACGAAAGAAATATTTGGTGAAAAGGACCTTTCGAGAAAGGATATCTGGACAAAAGGACTCTATGCGCTGAGACGTTATTTCGTCATCAAAGAATATGATTATCTTAATAATATCGAACGGTTCGGTTCGAACCCTATTCTTATTCTATATTGCACAAACATAATATAGAAAAATTAGAATATATTATAGACTCACAATAAAACGCATATTTTTTTTTAAATGCATGCGATGGTAGTCAACTCACGCGGTGTGGAGGGAATGAGGAGTCCTCCTTGCCCAGAGGTACAACTCTCATGAAAAGATAATGTACCATTCCTGAGAAATACCGATTAATATAATCTAACCTTAACACACTTTATATTCCCCTAAAAAGCGTAGTCGACGGAACCCGCTTCGCGGGCCCCTATTTCCGAGTGCAGGGCTTAAAGATGTTTCGAGAGTTTACAATATCGTTAGAGAGATTACAATCTAACGTGTTTGACAATTTCACGGTGACACATATATAGAATGGTGCTCAAGGAAAGTTCTAGTATATAATTTGTGCGCGGGCTAAGCCGCGGGGACTAGCTAGTCTATTTACATATAACAGACACATAAAGCAGGTTTTAAAATTTATCGTTACTAATTTATATATTCATTTAGAAAAGGAATTTCTTGACCATTTCCTTTCCAGTGCTTACGTGACCAACCACAGGAAATCTTTACCAGAAGGTAGGTATTGCCTTGATGATTCAGTTTTATGGCACCGAAGTATATAATATAAACCTATAATGGTTATTTATCGTATATCTAATGCAATAATGCGTCAACGATAACAAAATGCAGGTGTTCGGAATATATAAGTTACCTATGTGCTTTGACACAAGTACATAACATAGTGTTACGCCTGTTATTCTCGAAACTATAGGCAGATGTGTAAGAGTGATATGAAAATTCGAATGACGTTATTCCGATGCACTTTTTCGAATGTATGTACTTTTATTCAAATGTTTGAATTGAAGTACATAGGTACTACAAAAGTCTCAGATTCACTGTTGCAAATACCATATTCCAATCTAAAATAGTCAGTGGATCTAACTCGCGAAACAGTGATTACCAAAAAGTCAGGAACTACCAACAACGCTTCCATGACTGAACTTGGTGTGATTGTACTTTGAGGAAATTCAGATTAGAAAATGCTATTCGCAACAATGAATCTAAAACTTTTGTAAAAGCGCACCAATTTTTTTTTTCGAAATAGCGTGCGTCGAAATAACGACATTCGAATTTTCAGAATTGAATCATTCGTTCCGGAGTTTACCCTCTAGGTACATACAAACTTATAATATTAGAGATGTGAAACCTACCTATGTTTAGTTGAAACCTTTTATGATACCTAGTGGGAATGTACTCCGCGTAGGTTAGGTATTGTTAAAGTTTGTGTTAATTCGTTTTCAAGATGTAAGCAGTCGGAAGCTATACTTATTCGTATTTTATTTCCTAGCTATACAATTTCTTTGCAGAGCGTTTAATCTGTGGCAGAGCACGTAATCGATAGAAGGAATGTTATGGAAGTCATTATCCGGATGACTTCATTAGACTAGCTTCATTTCTAGCTCATAAATCGAGATTAGTGATCTCGTAATTATATTCGACCTCATTTCATGGGTGAAGACTGCAGCTCTGTTCACTGCTGCGTCGATTTTTATGATCTGTACAGAAAGAGCTCGTGGCTAATGGGGACTATCGCGCATTAATTCGCCGCTAGGGGCGCTCGTGTAGAGTAAGGTCTTCCGAAATGTCAGATGTCATAGATTGTTCACGCAATGTGCTTTTTTTATCACGTATTTTTACTAATATTCGCAATTGTGATCTAAATTGTCCCATTCCTGATTAATAATGACTTGAAGATTTTAAGTAACAAGTTTGATTTTCAACATCTAATTTGTTTAGTATTTGGAAGAAAAAATATTTTTAAATGTTCAATGCTTGCTTATTTTAGTGGCAATATTGTAAATATGAATCTAAAGTATGCACAATATGTAATAAAATTAACTTTTTATGAAGTTATTGGTACTTGAAAGTATCAAACAGAATGAATGACAGGACCTTACTACTCACCAGTGGCGCCATCTGGTGAACTCAAAACGATAGCCCCCATTGATAACAGTCGATTGGTCTCCAGGTTATGCAGCGCTTGCCTAGGCCCATGCATGGGTAACCATCCATCGCATACCGAGTTTCCTCAGTGCCTTGGAAAGCACGCTCAGCCGTTGGACCCGGCTGTCATTTGTTATTAATTAATTAATTAACTAATTTTGTCTTTGACAGTCGTGATAGTAAGTGGCCCAAAGTTTGATAACAGTCTTATCAAGGAGTATCGTTTACTCAGTACCTACTGACGATAGGCTGTCGCTCCATATAAAGTACTAATACATAGTGCTACTAGGTATTCATGTGCACAACAGGCGCACTGCAAGCAATCCAACCTCAACAAAACATTGCTTGTCATACATGTATCGAAATATTCTGTCCACTGTTGTATGAAAATTAGTTTAAGTATAATATATTTATGATTTAATTGAAATGTTTGAGACATTGCAATGGTAGTTATATTATAATTTGTTCCTGGCGTTAAGAACACGGAAATTATCGCTTAGTTACCTACTTACCATTCATTGCTACTGCTTATTGAATAGCTTTTGTAGTTCTATAAATAGTAAAGTATTCTATGTGTCTGTAGTTATTAAAACCATAATTAAAATATCAGTGTCAAACCAGGAAATTAATTGCGACAAAGTTCTTATACCTAATGATATCGGTACCAAAAGTACAAATGGATAGAGAATAAAGTAATTATGGAATAAACACAATTGACGAACGATTAGCTTGCACGCGATCTTACCCAACTAACCACAGATAACACGCAGTAAATTGAAAACAACAGTTCAAACCGCGCGAATATTTGTAATTTAAAAATCGAACGCTAAGATTTTTTTTTAATATTTTGGTGTGTTCCGAAATGTTGCTCTATCTATGTATAGTCTAGCTATTCCATAAAAGTTGATTTAACTCAAAATAAATCGATATATTCTTATTCCGTAACTAAATCGTTTGTGCAAACTGGTTTTCAGTGTCAGTAAATTATAATGCAAGATTTTATTGGTTGTAAGTATAGATCTTTTAATTCCTGTCGCAATTTTAAAATGTAATTTGATTACGGAGTTTGGAACAAATATTTGATATTTTAATGCTAAAATTTGCATAAATAACAAGACAATTAGATCGGTCAAGTAACAGTATATTTGGGGCCAATAATCTAATAAAAATGTGGATGTAATAAAATACCTATGCAGAATTTTAATAAACATTTATTTCTGGCCGGTTACCTTCCTGACAAAAAGCCGGACATTTGCAAATTCTTGAATTTTTAGAGCAAATTAATGAAATTGGCATTTTGACGCTTTATCCTTTGGACAGTTAAATACTTTCTTATACAAGTTACATTAAATTAAAAACATATTATGACATTAGGTCATTATTTTAAGTTATTTTTAATTTTCTTTCAATATAGTGTACATTAGGTATTCTAAAAGTCCAGCCCTTTTATTTGAGACCCATATTGAGGAAGTTGTGAAAAAAAATGTAGTTCACCATTTTGTGGTGGCGGCTATCATCGATTTTAAATTGATTATAGCGTATTGTATTCTACTAGTCAAGCCCTTTTATGTTATACTCATCTTGAAAAAGTTGTTGAATAAATATGTAATCCGCCATCTTGTGGCGGCGGCCATCTTGGACAATTTTTTATCAAAAATAGCTAGGAACACTCCCGACTAGTTCACATTAAAAAAAAAACAAATAATCAAAATCGGTTCACCCGTTCGGGAGCTACGATGCCACAGACAGACGCACACACACACAGACACGCCAAATTTATAACACCTAACATTTCGACGAAAAACGATGGGTTTAAGTCGAAAACTCCCGACAAAAAACAGCACCAAAAAATGTCCAGGTTAGGCCAAAAAGTCAAACATGCGCAAAATAAATAGTTAAATAAGTTATAGGTAAGTTTAAATAGTTTAGATTTTGAATTGTAAAGAGCTGTGGATTTTGTAATAAATAAATAAATAAATAAAATAATTCGGACAGATGTCATGGTACTCCATCATATTAAGATTCCATGCTGATGATTTCTGTCATTTAAATCAATTTCTATTCTTTTTAACATTCGTTACTTTACTTGGAAATGGTTACTTAGCTTGAGTAAAAAGGATCCACAGATTTTATCTTCGGACCGTTAGGATTAATGTTAAAGCGACTACAGAAGCTAAACGCGAGTTTTATAATGCCTGAAAGTATATGATTCACTGCAATAGACAAGACCAGAAATATAAATAAACATACTTCAGGATATGCGCTAGTATGAAAGTGTTGTAAAAACATGATACAATTAATTTTATTCGATAAAAGAAATTACGAGCACTTTTCTCTTAAAATTTCTTTTAACGAGCTAAACCATACTTAAATACATGCGATAATTCTGATTTTTTGGCAAATAATTCTACAAGCACCATAAATATATTTTTTGTAAATCGAGCAAAACCACCCATTTCGCACTATTCGGCCCGCAGTGACTGACGTAACAACCTGTTTGTAGTGCAAGCTGATTAGAACTTTATTCTAACAGTAATTCAAACGAAGTTTGAACCACCACAATTTAAGCCGCGCAGTTCGGAGTTTGGTCACATTCCGTCTTAAAGCTTACAGAGTTAAGCTTTTAGGTTTCTCGGTCAGCGGGTAAAAGAAACTATACAATGTACTTACCGACAACAAATATATAGGTCTACATTACTCTGTACTCAATGGTCGTACATAAAATGATATTAAAAGTAATAATATTTTTTTTATTTTTTTATTTGTAAGTACTTGCTTTATTTACCAACGAGCGGACGTCACGCGGTTTCACTCGTACATGTTACTCAGGGTGAATGTAGCTTTTTGATGGTGAAAGAATTTTTTAAATCGCCTCAGTTGTTTTTGAGTTTATTCATTACAAACATACACAATAAATATTACCTCTTTTTATAGTTAATTGCAGTTTGTAAAATAAAATTACCAGCAAAACTAGAGACGAAGATGTGTATCTACATCTTCGCATTAAATTTAGGTACCTAGGCTTCAGTAAAAACAAATTTGAAAATTTCCCTGAACATATTCAGCAGAAAAAAATACAAGGTATAAACTGGTAATATAGGATGATCTTTTATAGACACAGCCATATACATATGTATTAGGTAAGGCTAAGGCAATATACTTAATAATTTAGCTGTCATGGAATATTGATGGCTCAACCAACACCAAGATTAATTGAAAAGTTACAGAAATAATATAATTTCCGTGTATTATAAAACGTAGAAAGTGGAAATGTTGCTAGCTGCAGCCAATTATTATTACTATGCAAGTCGAGTTCCTGGCCAATGACCAGTTTTCCTAGATAATAAACTTCTACGAAGATAATTAGGTAGGTATAGACGGCCGCACATCAGCTACTACAATCTGTCAAATGTCTTTAATAGAATTTAAACTTTAATGCTAAAGCGTTAGGTTTAAGGTTGATTGAGAAAATTGGAGAGGTTCGAGTATCTTGGCGTCCGCACCTATTTAATTTCATACTAGACACTAGATACTCAATCATGTGTCTATTTTATGTAAGCGACTATCTATTATGAAATTGGTATGTGGTTTATTACTCGATTTTAGTAATTTCATGCGTGATAAATTAAAACTTTGTGGTTCGGTGTACTTACCCGATCACACCAAGTAGATCCTAATTTAAAAAGTACAAATTACTAGCTAAGGTACCAACGGTACCTCTCAGCTTGTTATTTGTAGCATCACTACTTGCACTAGGTATTATGGTATGGTAAGGTATTCTGTGGCATCCTCTTCCCAAATCTTCACTGTGAAGAATACTGATTTGGTTTTAAATTGTGTGTCTGCACATGAGTGAGTCCCGTGAGACGACATAAGACTTCATGATAAAATGGGCCCAATTTTAGTTGTTCAAATGCCGTATCCTACACCAAATAATTTGGGAAGAGGGTAGGCAAAATGATGAAATCTAGCGCATTGCGTAATTAAAGTATTCAAAAAATTTAAGGCCCGTTCTGACATTAATTGTTAGCATAATAGTAATACAGTTCAATTTCCGATAGCGGTGTCAATTTATTTACTATGGATTTGACGGCCTTCTTATAGTTTTCGTCGACTTTAGTAGTTTTCAGGCGAAATTACAGCTGAAAAAATGTTTAACGAACCTAAAAATCTGCGACGCAGTTGCAATATCAAACTATACGGAACTAGAAGTAAGTGGAACGCAAGCTAAACAAGCTCAACACCATTTTCCCCAAAATCATAATTATTTTGCATCAAAACGACTGCTACAGGAACTGTAGAAACGGATATACCTACATGTTAGATAATCGATAATTTTGCGGATAATTACGACACAACGGACACCAGAATCGGGGAAAGTTCGCAGGTCAGTCCACTAGTATGACCTGAAATGCGTTTCCACTGATCGGAGACGAGCGGGGTAAAGAGAAACCAGAAATTGACCAATCACAGGCGAGACGAGCGATGCGACATTGATATGATTGGTCGGTTCTTGCACGTCTCAACTTCGATTTAATGGAAACGCACCTACAATATGGCGCTTCTATGTTATGATATTACGTCACCAATTAAGTTCGGTTCGCAATTTTTGCTAAATCACCACTTATAAGTTACGTTAGGAGGGTCAGTAGGGCGCTAGAGCAGTGACTTCGTGGTTTTATTGTGAGGTCATCGATGATCGAGAGAGATAGTTTTCTTTTGGTTTCATAATGATGGATTTACCTACTTCCGAGTTATATTTTCGCTGTAAGTAATCTTAGTAAGATATAAAGTGTTTTGAAGCCGAGAGTACGCGTTCTTCCCGTCATTGCGTCACTTTTTTGTTCTGGAACCATTGATATATAAAAACCCATCAATGTCTGGAACACAACTTTGCCGACTCGAATGGCGTAGTGGTAGTCAGGCTGCCTTACGTTCATAGGGTCCTGGGTTCGAATCTCGGTAGGAGCAAATGTTTGTGGGATGAGCATGGACGTTTGTTTGCTTAGTGTAGCACTAGATGGCGCTGTGTGTTAATGTCCAGCGATATTTATTATTTTATTACTACCTAGGTAACTTCACGTTACTGAGACGAAGGTCAAAGTTCTAAAAACAACACAAGATGTGACCCCTGTCTCATTCAATGCATCCATTAACTTAGCACAATGTTTTAAGTGCGTTACATTGAGCTCAACCGTGAAACGTGACTTTTCAACCAAAAAAAAAATGTTTGCCAGAAATATTTTTTGCGCAGTGTTACTTAGTTTGATGTACAGATTGCTTGGTTCACGGCTCTCTGATGAGTCCTTTTACACCCTGTATAGTGTATGTTCATTTGTCAGACATTGGTGTCGATTCTGTTGTGCACAAACTAAACTTAATTTAGGCTATTGCTATCTTTTTCTCTCCAATAAAACGAGAAAGAGACGGACGTTATTTAGAGCTGTCAAAGTTAATTGGAACTAATATTTCCATACAAAATGAAGGGTGCACGTAAAAACATGTCGACTAAAAACACGATGAAGCGCAAGGCTTAAACTGGTTTGACATCTCTAACTTAGTTCATAGCTATAGCCGTCCTTTTCTCGCACTGCCTTTTAGTAAAAGATAGCAATAGCCTAAATTAAGTTTAGTTTTTGCACAACAGAATCGACACTATTGTTTATACCGAGTGCCTCATGAGATCAATTTCAATCTGACGCAAACTGAAAAAGGGTAAAAATTGGAAAATGTAAGTGTTGAAATAAGGAAGAAGTTAGAAAGCTCAAAAACGCAAGTTGTTAATTCTTAACTTTACAATCGAAATGATAGCAAAATTCATATTCAAGATATCTGCCAATAATGAATAAATAAACATTGATCATTAATTATACTTGCATAGCTAGGTAATACGAAGCATTTCTAAAAAGAAACGGTAAAGTTTATTTTGAGCTCGTTACTTTCACTCAAAGCCTGACAAACGGACTTTATGTCCCTAATTTCTTTGACCATTGTTGTTTTTATTGTCAAGATGTCATACATTGTTAAAATGTTAATGGTATATGCAGTTAGATCGTGCTTTCTTCTTTATTTACATGACAACACACACCCATAATCTCTAAAGGGTTGGGTAGTTTATGTTTCATCGTAATCTGGTCGAACCCAGTGCCGGATTTAAGGCAGGGATACAAGGGCTCCAGGGGCCCTGGGGCACATACCCCGGGCATCCACGAGGAAGGCCTCCAAAATTGTTTTTTTTTTATAAGTACATAACAAAAAATACATTTTTTGGATACATGGCCAAGTTCATTGTCACCACACGAGAGCTTGTACGGTTAAGTGTATGTTACACCTTGTAAATGTCGCCTTAAAATTGTCAAACAAGTTAGATTGTAATCTCTCTAGCGAGATTGTAAACTCTCGAAATATTGTCAACTAAACATACTGCTTACAATATTACGCATTATTTTTCGGTTGATTGTAATCTATCGAAGTGAAACCGTATTATTGTGAAATGCATATTTTTCGTCTGTTCCAAAAAAAACTGCGTCCGCTTCCTGATGGTCCTAGAGCCTCCACAGTCCACACCTTTAAATCCGGGCTTAGTTAAACCCATCAACTGGACACCAATTCCAGGCTGCTTGAAGTTTTTTTGACTTGTGCTAAAATTGTGATGGTCTAATTATTCAAAAGATATTGAAGATACAGTAGATGTCTATAAGGACTACGGTATCTTCATATCATACCATATACCATGGTCCTCCTCCTCAGGCGTGCATTCTTAACAGAATGGTCGTGGTTGACGATGATGTATTTTCTTTGGATGACGTAGCCCTTGCGATGTGCATCCACTTATTATCGTCTTCAGCGTCTCGGGAGCTTTGGACCATGGACGTTTGTGTTGCAACTTCAATAAAGTCTGTCCAACACGTCCTTAGGTGATCGACCGCGTGACCTCTTGCCTTCTACTCGCCCCTGGACAACAAGTCGTTCCATGGAGCGTTCATTTCCAACAATGTGGCTGAAGTATTTGAGGATTCGCTAATGTTAGACGGGAACTTTTTATGTTTTTTTTTTTTATATTTTATATTTTTTTGGTTAAATGCCCTCATGAGGAGGTCGTGGCTCCGGGGTTGCGGGCCTGTTCGAAAGAGATACCGCGGCCCCGGAACATAAAGGGCGAGGATGGAACATGGATGGGTTTTCGTCAGTAAGAGTCTGACACTCCCTCCCGCTCCGCCCAGAGTGGGGGAAGTCATTTGATGATTTACCATCCAAAAAAAAAAAAAACGTGGTCGAGGCTAAATCATAACTGCCGCTCATGTCGATCTTTAGGTTAAGCCGTGCTTGCCCAAGTTGGTATGTGGATCACCCCTTACATACCGAGTTCCCTCGTGCCTCGGAAAGCAAGTTAACCTGTTGTTCCCGGCTGACATTTGCCCATTTCTTTGACGGTTCTGTTACACATAGTCAAGTGGTATCGTATTATCCAGTATTAACCGCGCCGTGGAGGTCAGATAGGCAGTCGCTCCATGTAAAATACTGGTATTCAGCTGCATCCGGTTAGACTGGAAGCCAACCCCAATATACATGGGAAAAGGCTAGGTAGATGATGATGATGTTGATTTAATCATTATACATAGAAATCAATCACAAGGTCAGGTTATTATCAGTACATATTTTTTTGATCCATTCCGCATAGATCTAGCTGGATTGATGATGAGAAAAACGTCGATTGATTATAAGCTTTTATAACAGTACATACAACGTTTATGTGAGTAAATATTAAGTTCATTAACCTCAAGCACATATTCCGAAATAGCTATTGTCAAGTTTAATTCGCTTCTCTGATGTTATAATTGTAAGTATATCCAACGGCTTTTTAGAGCGAACTTAGTAATTTTTCTGTTAGGTGTTATGTTTATAGTCTTATTTATTTTCATGTCATAGTATGTCTACTTCATGTGAAAACTTGTAATTGGCCTTGTTTTGTTTAAACTATTACTCACTTTCTGTTTAGTAGTAAGTTTTAATCTATATTTATTTATTTATTTATTTATTAGATGGCTTCTCAACAATACATAATATATCTATATAATATATTATATATATATTATTATAAAGCAGAAGAGTTTGTTTGTTTGTTTGGTTGAACGCGCTAATCTCAGGATCTACTGGTACGAATTGAAAAAATATTTTTGTGTTGGAAAGTCCATTTATCGAGGAAGGCTATAGGCTATATAACATCACGCTACGACCATTAGGAGCGGAGCAGGAATGAAAAATGTTGCAAAAACGGGGTTTTTTTTTTCGTTCTATGTACGCAGACAAAGTTGCGTGGGTCAGCTAGTAAAAAATTAATTAAAAAAAAAAACTGTAAAATACGCCACCACATTAAGCTAACCGAAACTGTGAAACTTTCCCAATTAATCTTGAACCTATCGCTTTAGTGATATAGTTGAAAATCTATTCGAGAAATTTGACAGATTGTAGTAGTTGTGTACAAACCCCAGACGCAAAAACGACGGGGTGTTATAAGATTGACGTGGCTGTGTGTGTGTGTCTGTCGGTGGCATCGTAGCACCCGAACGGATGCACCGATTTGGATTTTGTTTTTTTTTTTGTTTGTAAGGTGATTTAGTTGGGAGTGTTCTTAGCTTTGTTTGATAAGAATCAGTCCAAGATAAATATAAAATGGCGGATTACATTTTTATTTAACAACTCTCTCAATATGGGTGTCATATGAATGGGCTTGACTAGTAGAGTCGATCGAAGAGTAGAGTACACTATGATAAATTAAAAATCCAAAATAGCCACCAACACAAAACGGTGAATTAACGAATTATTTTCTATTTAACTTTTAGTACTTACAGTATATTTCGGGTTTCTTAAATTTAAATTTACTTGTTTTAGGTGAACCTAAGTATTCATAACTTAACTGCATCCAAAATGAGACAGTGTATCGATCATATGTCGAGGAAGTGCGAAAAAAGCACGACTTGGTGCATCCTCAAACGAGTACATTGCATTCGTGTGGTATTTTCTTTGCAACGGGACTTAACAGTTGTGCCATTTATTATATCAAAAAACTTTATGAGGTACTCACTTTATTTATTTGAACTTGCAATTTCTGCAATGTAGGTTAAATCCATCAATATTATCGAAACGGATATTTATTTAATACCATGTTTCACGAATTTTAGGAGACATCTAATACACAGAACGTTTTAATTTCGTAATATTAAATAAAAAACACAAAGTAACAACTTTCTAATAAACTTGCAACAATTTTAAAATTTCCGAGAGGACATCCTAAAATATAGAAAATACTATTAAAGAAATGAGTAAAAACTTGGTATTTAAGTGTTTCTTTATTTATTTGCTCTCATGTACATCACACATCTTACAATAATACTGTCGGATTTTGGACATGAACCCTGTCAGGGCTCTGTAAAGCACATGCTGATTTGCTTTATTGCACTATGCATGTAAATTATTTTGTGTGTAGCTTGTGGCCAAATAATGATAGCCGCTTGGGTCGATCCTCGCTTAATTTAAAATACCGGTATCCAGCTGCATCCGGTTAGACTGGCACAGACTCCAACATAGTTAGGAAAAGGCTGAGCAGATGATGTTGTCTATTAATTATTTAATTTTGGTTAAGTTAAAACAAATAAATACATTACAAATGTATCAAAACGTATGTAACAAAACTGAATAAATCAAATAATAATAATTAAAATTCAAACTTAATTTACTTACCTATTCTTATTTAATTTATTCCAATTTTTTTTCTAATTTAATTTGTACCATTTTATTTCTTTTCTAATTTAATCAATTCTAATTTAATTTAATCTAGGTTATTTATTTTAATTTAAGTAATTAAGTGTAACCTGCATATTTTTCCAAACTATGTATTTATTGTTTTAATTCATGATTTAATTGTATATTTGTCTCCGCATAATGTAGTGCATGCTGTGCTTTTCAATAAGTGAGGAGGCGCTTCGACTTAAGTTTGTAATGTACAAATTATATTGTAACAGTATACTCATTATTGAGAAGCCATATAATAAATAAATAAATAACTAGGAGAAAATAATTATCAGACAATAAATTAAGAACCAGCTCATCAATGCTTGTAAAACAGGTAGGTACATGGTTCCTAAAGTAAAAATAAAGCCAGTCTCGACATTAACGATATCATAGTTAACTTACGATCGCTAAAATAACAAGGTTGCATAGAGAATCGCATCTTGGATGTAAAGACTTGCATTTCCCACAAGCATAGTGATGAGATGTTTTATTTTTGAGAATTATTAATAAAAATGTTTCAAGAACTCGGTAGATGGCGTTGAACTAACTACGTTTCTAGGTGACAAAGCCAAAATGCTTGAAAAAACACCAGTCACATACGCTCGTTGACAGACACTTTCGTTTGCATAAGCTTCCGAATTTAACCATTAGGTCCAAGTGAAATTATGTAACGTTCTATTCCTTGCAGTAACATACTCAGATCAGCGCCATCTATCTAGCGGCTAGGGAAGAGTTGAAAAAGAAAATCCCTTATTGCAACCAATTCTTTTCGTCAGTAAATAGCATATTAATTTTGTGATATTGTCGTTATTTATGTCGAGACTCGACCAGCTCAAGAAGTGGTTCATTACGATTCTGTGATAATATTTTTGATGGCCATTTATTGTATTAATGTGTTTGTGTTATTAATGTGTTCGTGTTACAGTGTCTATGTGGGTAGCTGCTGTGAAATTACTCATGGGTTGTCGCGGCAGTGATCCACCGATATTTGTTGTGTTCTTTGTTTTTAGCAGTGCTTACTAACATAGTCGAAAGTTTTACTAACAGCTTTTGAGTCGTGGATACTCGAATGAAGATAAATTCTATTCTATTCTATTTTAAGGTCTGTCCTGCGGTCTCATATCCTCCAAGACCTGTAAACTATTCTACTTCAAGCTGCGATAGACAAATATCCTGCTATCTGGATAATCCATGTTCCATTGTTTCTTACTACCAACGCACTACCTTCATGATTAATTTCTCTAATCCTGTTAACAATAATTATTATTTCCATATTTTCCTCCTATAGATGAGCCTAAACTTCCTTTTCCTCAAAAGTTGGTCCTTTTGAAACTTGGACTTTCCAATGATGAAACTTACCTACTCCATTAATACTGCGTTTATCACCAAGATTGGTGATGTAATATCTACACTTACTTCTATTCTTATTTCTACTGGTAACCTGCCACAATCGAACAGAGGAGGTTCCTACCTACTAAGGTTCTAGATTGCCAAGTACTGACGTCATAGAGCCAGTTAATTGCAGTGGCAACACAATACATAAATTACTAGGCGACACTGTCAGCTGACGTTTGCGTCTAGTTAATGTTAACAAATCACCGTTTCCGTCCCTCTCGCTTGAGTAAACATTAGCCGTTTCAAGTACAAGCCCGTTCAGTATCTTAGCAGATTCACTGACAATCATGCATTTTATACAGCTGGTAGAATTCATCAAGTTTTTTCAACGAAGTCGAGCTGTTCATTAAGGATTTTAGACAATTTATCTTCTAAGGATTCTTTCGTGATATCATCAAGCGTTTGGTCGGCTGTTCATGAAACCAGGGAGCTAGCCTATTTTTGGCTAAATAATCAGCATTGTCATCCACCATTTCAATGCTGATATAGCCCTCTTCGTAATTTTCCTAGTGACAGCGATGCAAACGATTTTTTGACGCCATGTTATTCTTTTCCCCAAGATAAGTTTTTAATTAAATCTTTATTCATTTATTGAACTGATAACGTACAACGTCGATCGGACAAATAAGCATGACTTTTTACACAAGGTCTTTTAAGGAAAGATATTAGAATATAAATAGCCTAAACGAGTTACATAGAGACGTGGTGTGGAAGGTGGTTTTTCTAAAACATTTAATCTAGTAACGGTGGCTGAGTCAACTTGAGTCTGCACACAATGAGTTTGTATCTAATGGAGTAATGGCCATTAGCACAATCTAGATACTAGATTAAAAACAGTTCCCATTCGTATATCGTGCATCTATCTGATGGAAATGGTACCGTTTTCGTAACATTCATAAAGTCTCGATTGCTGTTTGTTGCGTATGTAAACGCAAATTATGCGCGTTTTATGTTACGATGCAAGTTATTGAACTGTGTGTTTGAGCATTTATGTAGATTGAATCGCTTTGTTTTGTTGTTTGTGGCTACCAAGGAGTAAACCTAGATATAGTACTAATTAATTCCATTTCCATACTTGTAAAAGACATACTGTTCCAATTTTAAACGTGGTACCCGACGCGGCTCCGTTTTGACTTGATCATCAAGACATGTTTAACATACTTATTACCTACTTGAGTATTAGTATGTTATTATTAATTTTTGAATAAATATCCTTTGGTGATGAAAACCACAACAAAATTCATAACTTTTAAAAAGTTGTATAAGTCATACAACCACTAAAATGGACTGTATTTTAACCTAAGTAGGGGTACCTACCAATGTGGTTAGGTAGAACTTCATCACTACATATTATAAAACAAAGTTTCCTGCCGCGTCTGTCTGTCCCTATGTATGCTTAGATCTTTAAAACTACGCAACGGAGTTTGATGCAGTTTTTTTTAATAGATAGGGTGATTGAAGAGGAAGGTTTTTGTATATAATTTTATGCGGGCGAAGCCGCAGGCATCGGCAAATATTTTAATAATTGGGCTAAAAACGCATTGTAAAGCTTTTACACACATTACTTTACTTACTTAGTTCTTCATTAAAATTCCTGACTTCATGAACAATGGCAATCCTTTTCTATTATTTCTAAATGCTATGCTATTGTAAATTAATTACAATAGATTGAGCTCTAGGTGGAAAATGCCGTAATGTGGTCTAGATTATTAAAAAAAAATCAAACGGGATTGTCTTTGAATACTGTCGATAGAAGGGAAAACGAAGTAATCTATATCTGCCTAAGTTATGCTTAGCGGATCGGCTACGAGTGCTACGCAGCGTTAGGTGACGGTCACGCAAGTTCCATGATTTTTGTTCACCCAAAATGTGATCACGCGCCAGAAGTTATCACTTCAAAAATCCGTAAGCAAAAGTGACGCTTAGCTTACCCATATCTACATATCCCCATAGTAGTCCCCAATAGAAACCGTATTCACAACGCTTAGATTTGATTTTGATTCGGGAATTCGTATGTCTGTCTCGCTCATTTTCGTTTTTCCAAAAAAGAATAGACATACGACTTGTCGAATCGAAATTCATTCCGGGTATTTGTGGATACAGGGGCTGATCGCTTTACGTGCAGAAATGTCAGAAAACAACTTGTAGCTTTTTGGTTAGAACCGTTCCAAACGTTGGAACATAATTTATTCAGTTTCCTTAAATGGGGTTCGAAATGTAAAGCATTTTTTCTTAAATTCTTCATAAATCAAAATGACACATGCTTAAGTTTGTATTACTATCCAATGTCTTTTTAGAATACGAACTTTTCAGTCATAAAAGAATAATACTGGCCCATTGGTCAAAATAGCAATGTAAGATGCCATTAAACTTTTCGTTTTTTTTTATATAAATGGCTTGCATTGATTTTTTTAGGAGACTCCAGTCAATATTTTAAATTATTTTTTCTTTTAAAACCTTTTTGCTTATTTTTTTGTATTATAAATCAAGCTGAGCAATCAATGCGCTCAAAGGACATCTGCACAATATACATGATGAAAACGGTTAACGGGGCAGTAAGGGCCACCTTAACCCTTGCAGCTACATGCTGGTCTTAGGAACCTATCCATAATTTTTTGTAAAAGTTAAGGTAAGGTAGGTAAACGTAGCTCCCCTTACTGCCCCGTTTACCGTTTCCACCCTGTATTTGGTGAGTTGAATTCATACATTATAAAATTCAACAGAATCTTTTAAGTATAAATTGATAAATAAATACAACTTATGTTTAATCGGCGACGTAGTACGCCTAGGGACTAATGGTGACGAGCTGGCCTCTCTCAAATTATGGATTAGGCCCAAATAGCCAAAGTAAAAAAAATCCTATAAATGTTATGAGGAAAGAGAGGCGATTGCCCTGCAGTGATCAAAAGGCACCAAATGATATTTTTATTGATTTTTTATGTAAATATAATTCAAAAATTACATGCAGGTCATCGGCTCAAAAAAGAAAATAAAAAATATTCTTAAAACCCAAACAAGTTTTTACGATGCGCATTCTTCGGCTGTTTGTTATTTGCATGTTTTTTAGCGACACTTAACAACTTTCCTCCAATAGGTATGTATAAGAACTGCCTTTGTATTAAAATATATATGTCTTTGATATTTAACGCCATTAACATGAGACGCCATCTTGGACTCGACATTGTGGGAATGTGGGTCTCAACTCTATTCAAACTGACATGTTCACTACTTCTGATGAGGGTAGAGTCGACCTTTTAATTAATTACTTATCCATTTTTTATCAGTTCTTAAGTTAAAATTTAATTAAGGTTAAAATTATCTGTCACATTGGTATTCTTCTTTCTTTATCGTGTGTTTAATCTAGTGACAGAGTTTTTATGCCGCTGATGACCCATTGACTTGGCTTTAGGTAGGTACCTACATGACGTCGAGAAATATCTATCAAATTGGTATTAGGATCATCAAAAGATCACCAAACGATCATCATCTGCCTAGCCTTTTCCCAACTATGTTGGGGTCGGCTTCCAGTCTAACCGGATGCAGCTGAATACCAGTATTTTACATGGAGCGACTGCCTATCTGACCTCCACAGCCCAGTTAATACTGGGTACTACGATACCTCTTGGTAACACTGGTGTCAGACTTTTTGGGCCACTGACTACCTGTAACGACTGTCAAAGATGGACAAATGATAGCCGGGACCAACAGCTTAGCGTGCTTTTGCGAGGAAACTCGGTATGTAAGAGTGGTCCACAGACCAACCTAGGCAAGTAGACCCGAGCGGCTGTTATTAATTAGCCACGAGCTCCTATCACATTGGTATTAAGATGCTTGCACAAAAATAAAAGATGCATAAAATCTTTCGGTTAAATCGCTGCGGATACGGAGTCTTATGGCGCATTTACATTAAGTCGGTTAGACCGTATTCGGCTGCAGGCCGTATTCGGTCACCGACTAATATAAACAGGTATTCGTTTGGCCGTATTCGGTTTGGCCGTATTCGGTCGAGCCCGTTGTCGGTGTCGAGTGCGCCGTGCCCCGCCCGTCGCCAATCAAGTCGCCGAATTCGGTTAACCGACCAATGTAAACAACTCAATTTAGGTGAGCGTTTCAGTTAAACCGAATGCGGCCGCCGCCTTCGGTGACCGACCTCAAACCGACCTAATGTAAATGAGCCATTACTACCGCGCGCCATTCGGGTCGTCGAAAGCATAAAGCAAGTCCATTGATTAAT
The DNA here is from genome assembly GCA_916618015.1 of Xestia c-nigrum. NCBI lineage: Eukaryota > Metazoa > Arthropoda > Insecta > Lepidoptera > Noctuidae > Xestia > Xestia c-nigrum. Next base: position 6,504,183 of record OU745259.1, on the reverse strand, counting down.
AATAATCTCATATTCTCACCAGCCCAACGAGTCAATATACTAATTTGCACAATAATTACTATCATTCGTCCAGACAAGTGTTATGTCCATACGATCTGACATTTCAAAAAGAAAACACAGCTTTGGTAGATGTCCTAATTGATGAGCTAAAAGCCGTTTGACTAAAGGCACTTTTATTTTTAATAAAAGATAAAAATGTAGAAAAAAAAAAAAAAGATATCGTTTAAGTCGCGGGAAACACCTGGATAAGGGACGCACAGAACCGGGCACTGTGGCAGAAAAAACGGGGAGCCCTATACCCAGCAGTGGGTGATTCCAGGCTTATATGACGATGATGAAAAGATAAAAAAAAAACTGTCACCTACAACAGGCATGACGACAGTATCAAAAAAATACAAATCTATTTAGTCCGTCAGTTAGATTATTGAAAAATAATGGACACATATTTTTTGTTTTTGTAAATCAATTAATATTGACAAAAATAAAACGCATCAAAACTCAGAAGTGGGGGCTCCTGACGTCAGAACTAGCTAAACTTTATACCTAGGCGTGCCGTATTGGGAATTTTAAAGCGTCGTATCCTTGTCAATTTTGATGAACGTAACAAAAGAAAAAATACGTGTCAAATATTTTTTAATAATCTACCTGACGGACTTATTAGTTTTTTTTTGTCGTCTACCCTACTAAGTACCTTAAACATGTACTTAATTGGAACAGGTCTCAGGTAACATAAGCTTGTTTGTTGTTATTTCGGGGTGGATCTGCAGGGTCCGAAAGATGGCGTGTCAGACATTTATTTCTAAAGTAAGTCTTATATCGAATTTTTTACTCAATCTCAAGTGCTTTACTTCCCAGAATTGTGTTATATTACTTGGGAATTAGGTACAGGAAAAAACGAAGAAATCCATAAGTCGTGAATATTTCGTGATAAATAACATAACGAGACATATCAAGATAAATATCAGAGCTGACTTAAAAAGAATGCCTGACTTTTGTGTCTATTAAAGACAGACTTGGTTAGTGCAGGTTTGGGATCTACTAAATAGAATTATTTATCGATCATTGTGTATGTCTACCCTTTATTCTTTAGGATTACTTTTTTATGATTCGAGAGCACATTGGGCCCACATTTCAAATGATATTTATTCTATAATGATGGAAAATACAAATTTTAACATAAGATTTTACTCTTTTTTAGTGGTTATCATTAATTAACATAATTACGAGTTAAAAAAATAATACGCAAAAAAAACAACTTTTTTATCATGATGGGCATAATAATGGCACATAAATACTATTAAAAATGTTGACTGTTTCAATCACAATAAATTAAAACCAATGTATTGAGGAACACAATATTATTTACTTAGGTAGCCGTTTGTAAAATTATCCCATCTTACATAATAGCAAAAAGTTTTAATACTATTGTTTATTGGGAAAAGAAAACATAATAATGGCTGAATTACTCGTGAGAAATAAAGCAGTAGCCATTTAAAATAAAAAAATAAAGAAATAAAAAGAAAACTTAATGGCGAAAAGCGCGGGAAACGTTCAACTTGGCGGACGCGTCCTTTTCGAATTTGTGATAAATTACTTTTAAAATACGGTAACATAGGATCAGTAGTTTTAGTTTTAGTGCTCTTTTTTCTTTAATTTATAATTTTGTAGATTTTTTCTTCGGTAGTGGTAAGTTTTTTCTCATTTTATTGTTGAAGCCGTGCAATGAACGACCCGCCAGACCCGGGGGACTTTGTTCCCCCGGCAGGCAACTTTGTCACTATTAGCAATGAGTCAGGCATGGACACTGATGGGTCGTCATCGGCTCGTCACCGAAAAAGAAGCCGCGTACATGTGTGCAAGCACTGTAATAAACGCCGTCGCACCCGAAATAACCGCGGTTCCGAGTCGCCGGGTTGTGGTTGCACGGATCCTACAAGTCCTACAACTACTATTACAATTACAGAACCTATTAGCTCCGTCGTAACACCAACCATTGCTGCTGATGTTCATGCTCCATCCATAGCTGTTCCCGCGCAAATCGGTCGTAAAACATACGACAAAACTGACAGTGCGCCATACATTGTTCATTTACAGAGAAAAACTATTTCCCCTGATGATGGTACTACATTGCACCCAATCACGTTTGGTAAATTCCTCAAACACAACGCCTTTCAAAATATTATAAATGGTAGCGTCAAAAAAATTGGGCGCAATAAAGTTTCTCTTTCATTTTCTAATTTTCTGGATGCAAATTCTTTTATCTCACATAATAGTCTGGAAACATATAACTACAAAGCTTTTATACCCACTTTTAACGTAACTAGAATGGGCCTAGTGCGTGGTGTTCCTGCAGAATGGTCCCCAGAGGAAGTTATAGATAATATTACTGTTCCAATTGGTTGCGGTCCAATTCTAAAAGTCAGACGCCTTAATTTTAAATCTGTTGTTGATGGTACAACCATTTGGAAGCCATCCCAATCCATTGTTCTTACTTTTGATGGTCAGGTTCTACCTAAAAGAATCTTTATGTGTTACAATGCATTACCTGTGGATTTATATATTTTTCCTACTGTACAATGCTATAATTGCTGTCGTTTTGGGCACACTAAAGTTCAGTGCAGATCTAAACCTCGCTGTTTTAAATGTGGTCATGGCCATACTGGAGATAGTTGTGAAAGGGAAATAGAAAATGCATCTTGTTGTCTGTGCTCTGGATATCACTATGCAATTAATAAATCTTGTCCTGAATTCTCTCGACAAAAACAGATCAAATCTTACATGGCACATAGCTCAGTCTCTTATGCTGAAGCAGCAAAAGTATATCCCCCCGTATCTAAATCATATGCTGACACACTTTTATCTTCTCCTACTAAAAACTTTGCAGATACTCCATCAATCTCTTCACCTAATAGAATGCAGGCTTCAAGTAGTTATAAAAAGACTGTCTTCCTGAAACCACGCTCCCCGCCCAAATCTACACAAGGTTACAATAAAGAGGCCCATAATGCTATTATTAATGATTTTAAAATTCCCCAGCCATCTAATGGATGTGCTTTTTCTAATAATCAAAATAATGATAAAAATGACGTAAACTTTTCCATAAATGATTTTCTCTCTGCATTACACAATCTTCTTTCTCAATTCAACATCTCACCGTCCAACGTTGCCTCAACTTTCAATATACCTCAACCCATTCATCATGGACAACACATCCAGTATAATCCAGTGGAACTGTCGCAGTCTAGTAAACAAAAAGAGTGATGTTATATACCTTTTAAACAAATATGAGCCATTTGTCTTTGCATTAGCAGAGACTTGGCTCAAATCAAATCATATTTTTAAAATTAATGGTTATTCAACCATTAGAGAGGATAGATCTGATGGGTATGGTGGTGTAGCTATACTTATCAAGAACTCTATTCCTTTCTCTATTGTTTCATTACCTCCTCATAGTGAGGAAATTTCTATTGTAGCTATTAAGGTGCACCAAACTTGTTTTGTTTCTATATACATTCCTCACCCTTCTTCTTCTATTCTTCAAGAGATGAACAATCTCTTTTCTTTCCTTCCTAAGCCTTTCTTAATATTGGGGGACTTTAATTGCCATCACCAATCATGGGGTTGTTCCATTTCCAATTGTCATGGAGAGGAATTACTAGATATAATAGACTCACATAACTTATGCATCTTGAACTCGGGAGCTGCTACTCGCCGTTCAGATCCCAACCAAAACCAAAGTGCAATTGACCTTTCTATCTGTTCCCCAAACTTAGCCTCTTCATTAACTTGGCACACTCTATCCTCTACTCATGGTAGTGACCATTTCCCAATAGTTATTTCTTACCCTCTTACCAAATCAAAGACATCATCAAGGAGGTCTAATTTAAGACATAAGTTACCTAGTAGAAATAATAATGACTGGGACAAATTTAGAAGCATTGTTGACAGTAAGCTTTGCTCCTTGCCTGTAATTTCTGATGGCAATGAAAACAGCTGTGCTGAAGCTTTAGCACATTTGTTAATTGAATCTGCAGATGCAGTTTTTCCTAAAAAAAATAACAATAATAGTACAATTCCCTCGCCTCCATGGTGGGACTCTGAGACAGTGTACAGAATTAGTTAACAAACGTAAAGAGGCGGAATTCAATTATAACCTCAATATGTCTGATATTAATTTTGAAACTGTAACTAACTTAATTAACGAAACTTATAAACTTTTTAAGAAGAAAAAATTCGAATCTTGGCGTAACTTCTGCTCATCTATTTCACCGAACACTCACCCAACGATTGTCTGGCGGAATATCCGTAGATTTAGATCCATTTATAAGAACCCTTCCCCTATACCTAATTCTTTAGCCAACGAATTCTTAGATAATTTAGCGCCGCCTTGGGTTCCTGAGGCTATTACACAGGCTATTAACCCTAACTTGTCCTTACCAATAATATCAATAACCAACGGATCCCATAATCAAGACATCCCTAGTACTCTAGATGGCCCATTCACTCTTACTGAATTAAAGGGTGTTATTCATAAAACTAAGGATTCTGCACCAGGCAGTGATGGCATCCCATATTCCTTTTTTGCTAATTTAAATGAAGACGTCCTCAGTTATTATTTACATCTTATGATCACTGGAAACATCCCGGCTGAATGGAAACGTCAAATGGTGTTACCATTCCTTATACCAAATAAAATTCCATCTGACGCTTCTTCTTACCGTCCCATAGTTTTGTCTTCAGTTCTGATGAAATTAGCTGAACACTTAATTAAAAATCGTCTAGAATGGTTTGTTGAAAGTAAAGGTCTCTTTTCAGAATCACAATATGGCTTTAGAAAAAGTAGAAGTACCAGTGACTGTTTAAGTATTTTAACTTCGGATATTCGGATTTCATTTTCTAATAATCAATCCACGGTCGCGGTTTTCCTCGACATTAATTCAGCTTATGATAATGTTGTATTATCAGTTTTACAAAATAAATTAAGAGCCTTACGGGTTCCATTGAATTTGTCTAATTTTATTATCAATATCCTGACTGAACGCTCTATTAGTATGTTAATTGGAGATCATGAGGTATCTCACCTTGTGTGGAAAGGCCTCCCACAGGGTTCCGTGCTCAGTCCCCTTCTATACAATATTTACACGTTTGATTTAGACTCGTCCTTAGCTGACCATGTTAGGGTTCTTCAATATGCCGATGATTTGTTGTTATATTCCTCTAGCCAATCCGTCGAACAAGCTAGCCAGGCTATCAATTCCGCTTTATCTAATTTGGAATCATGGTTACATCTTAATGGCTTGGATATATCCACGTCTAAAAGTGCGGCTGTTTTATTCACCCGAAAGAGAAATATTCCCACAATAAATCTCTTTTATAAAGAAACTCCTATCCCGATTAAAGATCATTTCAGATATCTTGGTGTAATACTTGACAGTAAACTAAATAGTGTTCCTCATTGTGAATATATTATTAACAAATGTGAAAATCACCTTAACATGCTTAGATGCCTCTCTGGTGTATGGTGGGGTGCGCACCCCTTCTCATTAAAACTTATTTACAACGCAATCATTAGAAGCACTCTGGATTACGGATTGTTTCTACTGGAACCTGGTAACGTTGTGGCTTTTAAAAAGTTGGATCGCATCCAATCCAAAGCTCTACGCATTGTTTCGGGTGCCATGAAGTCCAGACCCATTAATGCTCTCCAAATTGAATGTGGGGAAGCACCTTTACATCTGAGACGACAATTTCTGTCTGACAATTATTTGTTCCGGATTCTTCAGTCATCAACTCATCCTCTCATTCCTAAACTAGACTCTTTAATGTTACAAATAGAATCTTCAGACTACTGGTCCCATAAACGTGCTCCCTGTCTAGTTATAAGCTATAAAAAATTCCTTTCACTTTCCTCTCCAATTCACCGTTCCAATAAACTTCCCATGTTTAACTGTAGTTATGAAAGTTTACTGTTCAGCCCCACCCTAAATTTTACCTGTGTTAAAAAATCAGACCCTGATAGAAATTCAAGTTTAAATTCTTATTTGGCCGAACACTTCGAATATCACCATGTATTTACGGATGCTGCCAAGTTTTCTCCAACGGGTTGTGTTGGCATAGGAACGTATCACTCTCAATATAACATCGTCCAAAAAATAAAACTGCCCCCGGAAACTTCTGTTTCTACGGGGGAATGTTTTGGCATTTTAAAAGCATTAGAATATTCTCGCGTTTTTAAACTTAAAAAAACGATTATTTTTACTGACTCTCAAAGTGCTCTTCTAGCCATCAAGAAATCCCCTTTTGAGCATAAATCGCAGTTTCCTATCATTTATTTAATAAGAGAATTTGCGTTCAGAACCATCTCTGAGGGCAATTCAATACAGTTTGCGTGGATTCCGGCCCATGCTGGAATCCACGGCAATGAAGTGGCGGATACACTTGCCGGTGATGCGGTGCAGTGTGGAGACTTAGTGCCCTATGTAAATTTTAGCATTGATCTTGTGACTCTACCAAAAACTTTTCTTCGGGACACTTGGAAGATAGCTTGGGATATCAGTAGCAAATTGAAAGGCTGTTATTTTTCTTTAATTCAACCTGACGTTCCGGAAAAACCGTGGTTTGGTAGGGCTAAGTTTGGTAAGATGGAGACATCCATTCTTATACGGATGAGACTGGGTCATGTTTGCACTCCAGCCCATCTTGCCAAACTACATATCGTTGACGACCCCACTTGTTCGTGTGGCACAGACGTAGGCGACTTAAATCACATCTTTTTCTCCTGTCCCCTATATGACCATTCTTCTTTTCTTAGTTACCTTCTGTCTCTCCGCATACCTTTTCCTACCTCTATACTTTGTTTACTTTGTACCAATAGTTTATTATTCTGAATAATATTAAATTGTAATTTTTCGTCATCGTAATTTGCTCATTTGTACATACCTACTCATTCACCTTTCCGATTGTTGATCCTATATTTCTGTTTTATCCTAAATCCCGATAAATTATTATTTTTATTTCCATAAAGTTTCCCTACCTTTGTTTTTTTAATAAATAAATTCATAAACTTATTAAACGTGACATTGGCTAATGCACAAACCGTGCGAAGCCATTAAAAAAAAAAAAAAAAAAAAAAAAACTTAATGGCATTGCTTATTTATTTCGACTACCTAGTTTAATAGCCAGTTTTTTTAACATTATGTCTTTAGCTGACCAAAAAGTTTATATTCGCCTCTAATTAAGCTTAAAAACATTATCATCAAAAATAATACAGATCAGAAAAATCGCTTACTTTCTATAGTAAAAAATACTATACTTTTAAAATGCGTGGTTTTAATTAAAACTGCGTTATCGATGCAAAATAAATGCGTTTCCGGATTTTGCAAGTCTCAAACGAGTCTACCATAAATATTTCGGAAAACAAGCCTTTCTTGTCGTATGTCGCCAACTTTCTAAAGAACGGAATAATTCATTTACGACCAAGTGCTAAATATTCTGTAGTGTCGGCTTGCCAAGTTTGAATACCTGTGCTAAAATGTCAAGTGCGAATCCTGCTTCGGACGCAAAGGATTATTCGTGCCATTTTGTCATAACATAGAAACTTTTTGAGTGGCATAATTAATATTTTCAGACAAGGGATAAAAAATACATAATTATACTTAAGAAAAAAATCTTCATAATTTTTTTTGATTTCTCCGAAACGTACACGGTGCAGTTTATAGAACATTGCGCGAAAATGATTATGAAATCCGATGGTGTCGCTTTTGAAACATTGCTTTTGTATGAATTGACGTCATGTTTTAAAATTTAAGAAATAACACAAATCCTTTTGAACAGAACAAGATTTAGGGCCAAAAATAACTTTTGTCCACTTAGGTACTTAACATACTGGACGCTGTCCGATTCCAGTTAAACTGGATTTGGTGGTTTATACCGACATACCTAATATCTACCTACCTCACTATTATTAATCATTTACCTGATGATTAAATCTGATCGTAAAAATCGTGATGCGTAAAAAACAAAATTACTTGGATTTGGAGGAAAATGATGTGAAACCCACGCGTCATAAATAATTATTTAATAACTGGTGTAACAGACAAATAGTGTTAGCGGTAATGTTTTTTTTAGGTAAGTAAGTACTTAACTTTATGCAATATCTATAGTCTATGGCACAGGCAGGAGCGTCATCATGACTCGCATCTGCTGCATCATCGAATACTTCGTCCTTCTCCATGGATATAGCCTGTTTCCTTGCCCTATAGGCTCTCTCATCTCTGAATGCCAGAAAGCGCAGTGATAACAATTTAATTTAGTATTCATGGCTATAATTAGGGGTGTCCCCGTCATTGCGCGATTTTTTTGCAATACACTATACCTGGCCCTAGGAATCTTTTAGTTACGGAGTATTGGGGATCAAATTTCCAAATTAACGCATCACTTGAAAGGCTAATAAAACATAATTTATCAGCATTGTTCGTATCATGACGGACAATTAATCTGTTAATCAGCTTCCTGATACCTACATACCAATGTATCATCATTCAAAACCAATTGAGATAAATTGAGGGGAACATTAATAAGAGCATCTAGCTGGACAATATGTATTCTAATACCAGGAATATTATCACACCAATTATGTAACCAGGAATTCAAGATATTATGAAAATGGAATTGATCTAAATGATAAATGATAAATGATAAATGATCTTTATTTTGTAAGTAGGTTTTCACAAACACTTTTACACGTCAATTTTTTTTTAAACTAAAAGAGGGTCTAGAGGGTTGTCTATTGTTTGCCCGAAGATTATATGCCATAATCATCATTTTCCCGAATTTCATTTGCCCGAATGTTTCATTTGCCCTAAAAGACATATGACATACTTTTAATTGCCCGAATTTTAGATACCATAAGATACGAACGCCATAAGTATTGTTTGCCTTATTTTTATGTGCCATAATAATTATTAGACATAATATTTAAATGGCATAATATTTAAATGGCATAACAAGTATTAGACAAACTTATTTATTCTGTGCATGGTTATTTTTTCTGTGCATGGTTGATGGTGGGCTAGGTCGACGGAGCCCCGCTACGCGGGGCTCCTACTTCTCTGTGGTTTATAAAAAAATAACCACTTCAAAACCACTTCTAACCTAACCTGTCCGAGTCGGGGTGCCCTAAAGTCCCAATTGCATCCAATTTCTCTTCTAACTTCTCTATAAACAACCGTTACACACCCGATGTCGATGGCAAATTATGTTATGGCATATCATAATTATGGCATGTGATAATTAGGGCATGTGATAATTAGGGCTTACAATGATTATGACAAATGATGTTATATATATGGTAAGTGACTTTATGGGAAACAATGATTCTGGCACGTGACTAATATGGCAAATGAGAGTAGGGCAAATGAGTATTATGTCGTATGATATTATGGCTGTTGACTATTATGGCAAATGATATTAGGGCAAATAAAATTCGGGTAAACGGCGGTATACCGATCTAGAGGTCGCAAGCGCAAATGCTGTTAAATGAGATCTTGGGTAAGATTAACAGGTCACGCAGTGAGTTGAGTCAGTTGGGTTTTTCAATCAGGAATTTCTCGGCAGCTGCCATGGAGATTGGATCTGTACCCTGTTGATGTGAATGGGACTAAAATATAACTGGCGACATATAGGGTATACCTCTGTCTAACCAAAAATCTACGGAGATATGTGCGGATCTCTAATAATTCTAATTTAGTGCTACCAAGTGAAAGTAAGCAGTTCATTCTACAATATACTATTAGGATCACTGATTGACCTGACAGGCTTTGTAAAATAAACATTGATTAATTTGCTAGCACTTAAATAATTTCCCTCCACTTCTTGCAGACCCGCGCGTCCTCCTTCCAGTTCTGACAGAACTTGCAGTTTCTCCCATCATCTCCAACAACAACAGGAGTGGGAAAGAGAAGAAAGAAAAATAAACATCTAATATAGAAAAAAAAAAATTGTTACCGATTTTCGACTCTTGCGTCTAACTAGGCTAGCCGGATTTAGATATAAGAATATGCATATCTAGTACAGCCTTGTTGATAAAGTCATCTCGACTGCAAAACCTCTTTTCTTAATATCAATCGTTAGACAATCTAACTCTTGCAAAGATCACACTGAATTCACATAAGGTTCACGATCGATATTGAACTTAACACAACATTTTTAACATGGCACGATGTCGTCGAGAGAGAGAAAATAGTCGGTGTCCCTATCACCCTGTATAACCTTAAGAGCCTTATCACACTAGAGAGTTGCGAGCGAGTGATAAGCGGGGCGAGTGTGCGCAGCGAGCTCGTCGCGAGTTGAGTTGAAGACGCCGCTGGTGGGCAGCGAGTTCACGGAGTGCGATCCACGTTTTGTACAATTATTCATTTTGTTTTTCTTCGCAGCTTTTCACTCGCTCGCAACTCGCTAGTGTGATAAGGCCCACCACCTTATTTATCGAGTCTGTCCTGCCTTTGTACTGACCGCAGTACTTGCAGACACTGAAAAAAGAATTGAAGGTGTTAAAAAATCGGCGCACGCGTTTGCTCTCAAAGGAACATATAAACAGTGTTAAAAACCTCTTCACGAAGCCGAAAGGCGCTTGTTCTCCTTGTCAATGCGATCATTTTTTTTGTTCCACACCATACCTTTTTTTTTTTTTTTTTTTTTAAGGATGGGAAATCATCAAATGACCCCCCCCACTCTGGGCGGAGCGGGAGGGAGTGTCAGACTCATACTGACTAAAAACCATCCATGTTCCTTCCTCGCCTTTTACGTTCCGGGGCCGCGGTATCTCTTTCGAACAGGCCCGCAACCCCGTTCCACACCATACCTGGGACGGAGATTTTGGGGAACAAAGTTCCAATTTTTTTTTTAGAAACCGGTTTTTATTCTAAGATTTTAACTTTAAACGCCTCCCCGACCCTCGTACTATTCAATGCATCCATCAGCACAATGTTTTGAGTGCGTTACATTGAGTTTTACCACAAAACATGATTTATCACCCCAAAAAAACCGTTTCCTACATTATTTTTTAAATTTTTGCGTAAACTTAGGGGAGACCGGGTACAAAAGTAACACTTTGTACTTTGACACTGGTTTCTCGTTATTTATTATATTTATGATGAAATGAATATAGCCACATAATACCTTCGATTGTGCTCTACAAATTTGTTTATAAATTTACATCATTATTTGCTGTTTATTGTGAATTACAATGCTTTAAAAAAAAAACGACGATTGTTACTTTCGACCCCGGGGCCAGGACGAAAGTAACACGGTGTGGGTCGGAAGTAACATGGTTAAGGTGCATGTAATAAATATGAAATGCTATATAAAATCAACTTATTTATTATAAAACACACAAAAAAACAAAAGCAATCTTCTTCGTCACATGAATTATTGTTATGATCAATGTTTTCTTTTACTTTTAACTTGCCTTCTTTGTTCTTTTTCCTTTTCCGTTTTGTAGATGTATCAGGTTGTAAATTAGTTTTTTGGCTTTCTTTCTTTCTTAGTATTCTTCTTTCTTTCTTCAATCGCATTTTTTGCGATTGAAGAAGAATGCAGCAATGATATACTCGTATTTATCAGTAACAGCTAGAGGAAATGCTTTTTTGACAATACCAGGAATGTAATGTAGTCAGCGTTTGACCTGGATTATTTCGCATCCAGTTGTCTGTATCTGTGTTTATCATTTTTTGAATGGTAATTTTCTTATGTATCAATACTATGTCACATGGCAAACATTGTACTTTTGTGCCAGGGCTCTAATTGTGGCATTCTCTTTGAAATGCTCGTCAGCCGCTTTTATGTACCTACACGTCCATAATTATGTCAGTGGTCCTTCTTTGTGTCTTTCTCACTCGTTGTCGCAGCATTCTGTTAGTAAATAAAAACAATTAATTAACTTAAAATAATAAGGGAATCATACGTATTGCATTATGGGGACAAAAGTAACATGTTACTTTTGTACCCGTAGTGCAGTGTTACTTTTGTACCCAACCACGATTTTGTTAATTCATGAATGCCTGCATAAAAATAGAACTTGCTATTCCAAAATCAATAACAACACCGTGTAAACAATCTAATTAAAAATAACACTGCAAATAGTCACATTGATATCACCATTTTAACACTACGTGAGCACTAATGAGTAAATGACAAAAAACTTACTTCTGGTTCTTAAAATCACGTGGCGTCCTCTAGCACAACTTTACGGCACGGGGCAAGCGCGGCGACTAAATATAAGCGAGGGGAGCATCGCTGGCTGTCTCCTGACGGTAGCAGAGCAGCGTTTAGACCATTTGATATTCCTACAGAGCGTTTGTTACTTTCGACCCGCCGTTACTTTTGTACCCGGTCTCCCCTACTTAGTTTGATGTACAGAATGCTTGGTTCAAGGCTTCGTAATGAGTTTTTCTACACCCCGTATAGGCTTAAAATGTGAGGTGCACATGGGTCATTATTTTGGTCTCATATCAATTTAATGGTTAGGTTGTAAGTATATCCGTAGAATATGTATGAATATCTTAGTATATACAGTATACAGTCACCTACTTAATAAGTGTGAATGACAGTGGAAACTGAATCTAATTGTCCTTAAAAGATGATTAAGATGAATATTTTCCCAAAGTCGAATGATGATCTTGATACGAGAACTTTTGAGTTTGGTAGAACAAAGTAATTCGCCAAAGTCAGGTTTGACCCGAAAATTCAAACCCCAATGGCATTCGGGGTTGCTAGCTGAAAGTGATGAAAATGGTCAAATGTCATTTAAGGCATCTCATTCTTGGTGATTATGTAAAACTTCCATTCAAAATGTCTATATCTCTTCTTCTTCATCTTATTTCTACTTTTCATGTTTTCGGGGAAAATCTGGCTCGTACTTATGTTGAAAAATTCGAGAAGTAGAAGTAAACTTGCATAATGAAAACAAACTCTTCAAAATTAAGTGATGGATCACTTCGTTTCTTTACTAATTTAATACAAAACTAAATAAAACAACCTATACAGAAAGAGCAACGTCTCGTCGTTTCGTCTTACGACAACTATGGCAAAGGACTGCTCCCATTTCCAAGAACCACTCAGATGACGTTCAGATGTTCCATTACAATGTAGGGTTCTGTCGAAACGTCCATACTAGCCTAATTTATGTAAATACATGCGGGTTCCGTACCGCTGGTCGCGGACAATGAGGCTTCGTCGTCTAAGTGTTTTCAAAACGGTGCGCAGACGCAACTGTGATTTAACGATAGATATCAGCTGAGATTGGATTGGAACAATCTTTTTTTGATGTGCTGTCATTACCTACGTATTTGCTATGCTGAAAAGTGAATGTGTTGTGAAATTGTAATGCAAGTTTGTCTTCCTCTAGCCGAGATATTCGAATCCCTGGTTATTTACACCCTGTAGAAATCCTCACCTCAACCTCATCACGAAGCCGTCAACCAAGCATTCTGTACCTCATCATCATCATCATCTCAGCCGAAAGACGTCCACTGCTGGACATAGGCCTCCCCCAAGTGTCGCCACATTGACCGGTCCCTTGCTACTCGCATCCACCGGATTTCCGCAACCTTCACCAGGTCATCGGTCGACCTAGTGGGAGGTCTTCCAACGCATCGTCTTCCGGTTCGCGGTCGCCACTCCAGAACTTTTCGGCCCCATCGGCCATCTGTTCTGCGAGCAATGTGCCCTGCCCACTGCCACTTAAGTTTAGCAATTCTTTGGGCTACGTCGGTGACCTTGGTTCTCTTGCGGATGTCTTCATTTCTGATTCGATCACGCAAGGAAACTCCGAGCATAGCCCTCTCCATTGCCCTTTGGGTGACTTTAAGCATTCTGTACCTACATCAAACTAAGTAACTTTACGCAAAAGCATAGCATAGCATAGTCGACTCGACATCACAATAATTTTGCCCTGTATCTTTATTTATCGCGTGTTTAGAGCATATCCTGGTGTCATGTTTTATTCCGCCCATGGTCCTCCTCAGACTTGGCTTTACATACCATCTAGAAATATCTCTCAGGCATGCTGGTTTTCTTCGAATTTTTGGTTCTAGGAATCATTGACATCTACCAATCCGCACTGGGCCCGCGTGGTAGATTGTAGCCCTTTCCCTCTCATTGAGAGGAGGCCGTGTCCCAGCAGTGGGAACATTATAGGCTGATGATGATGATGATGATGATGATGCTGGTTTTCTTCACTGGAGCGAGTAATAATTATGCATGAATCCGTGAAATCAGGGAAATCGGCGATTATTACCACATGAAACGCGCATAACTCCGTCGCTTGCCAACCGATTTAAAAAAATATTTTTTTTTTTGTAAAGGGTATACTTTCCAAATGGTCCCATATTCACCAAGTCGAGATCTGATGATAGAATCTTGGCGAAATCGAGGGAACTCTTCAAAATTTATAGGGTAACGTACAGCGATTTTGGTATTTTCTACAACAAGTGAAGCATTTGCGTTCATTAAGAACCATTCTACCATCAGATATGATGGAACCGGAACTCCATAATGAGACAATATATTCTAGTCGTGTTTGGGCTTCTTGAAATTGCAACGGTATGCACTTTCCATGAGTACCAAGCACATGTGAACCACAAAAAAGTGAAAAATGTAAACTTTTTTGCAAAAAATAAACCGACTCCAAAAAAAAAAACACAAAAAAAGTGAAAAATAACTTTAGCTTCTGAAGTCGGTGACAAACAAAATAAATCAATCAAATAAAGGTACAGAAGCTTAAGTTATTTTTCACTTGTTTGCTTTTTTTTTTGAAATCGGTTTTATTTTTTTGCAATTAAGCTACTCATCGTTGCCAAGTTTTCCTGCGTCCTAGGAACTCTTAGGCTGAAGTCACAATTTCTGTGAACTTATCTACATAGCAATGAAAATATTTAAATTGGTTTCTGTGAATCAGCGTCATCATTACATCTCGTATATCAATTATCATATCGTACGAGTTATTTCTTTCGCAAAAGCTTCGAAAAGGAAATAACAAATTAAGGGAACATTTAATGACTAAGATTGAGGGTATTTAAGTACAAAATAAACATTTCTCAAAACTGAACGCCCCATATAAGAGAACAATGACACTGATTTGGAATAAATTGTCAAAAAGATGTGAATTTAAAACTTTTTTAAATGTCACTTCCTCCGGAAATGTTTTTCTGTGAAGCTTCGATACCCAGAAAAAGGAGAAATCTTTATTTATTGACCTTTTATTTGGTCTTGAAATAATTGAAAGCTGAGTCAGCGTTTTCTTTGAATTTGTGATTTTTGGATTAAGAAGTTTTAATTATAATTTATAACTTGCGTCTTAATTTTTCTATAACAATGCTGATTGCAGATTTCCTCTACTTAATTGGACTTATTATATAAAACAAGACTTATCCTTAGACCCATGTTTAAAGTTGAAAATTCTATTAAAACCATTTTCTTTCTCTGCTATACCCATTACAGTAAAAAAAAACGGTTTACAATCTATGAATCGGAAGTCATCATCACAAAGGTTGATAGGAATACTTGTGCTATTCAGACAACAGCTAGGGACAGGCTCTGGTGTCTTTTATTTTGACCCTGGACTTGACCAGAAAAATACGCAAAAAATAATTACACGATTTCCATTTCCAATAATTTTCTTGTAAAAACTTCTGAAACACACCCTTGATAACAAACCCGTTTGTTTCAGAAGTGCACCAAAGAAAGCATCTCGATCGCCGCGTGCGCAGCTTTACCTTATAACAGCGGCGGATCTCCCGCGCGGATCACAACAACACGCTAGGCCGCCGCGCGCGCACGCTTGCACGAATTCGCGCCATTTTCCTCCGAGATTCGACTATGTGAATGAGTTTTTCGTTGCTCTTTCGTAAATAATACTTCAAAATGCGGGCAGTGTTATTGATGTGTGTTTTTGTGTACTCTGTGGTGGGACAAGATGTTAATGAGATGGGAAACATGCCGAAATACGATACAAGGTATGATTACCTGGACGTTGACGCGATTTTCGCGAATAAAAGACTAGTTCGGAACTATGTGGATTGCTTGATCAATGCTGTCCGGTGCACGCCTGAAGGAAAACAACTGAAAAGTAAGTTTACATTTTGAAATTAGAAAACTATAGCCACATTTTAAATTAAGAAAGAAAAAAAACTTTAGTTTATTTATGGTCGCACGATCAGATGTTCATTGACGTTAATGGTTAATGAACCATTCAGCTGTCTTGTTTGGCACTAAGTGTTTTCCATTAGCTTTTAAATAGTTTAGTGCATCTCATCTGTTATAAGTAAGGTGTCTCACCTTAACATTATATCGAAAGGCCGATCAATTACATTAATACTTAGAATAGTTAATTTAGTAAATACAAGGTGAAATTCGCAATTTTGGCGCGAAACGTGCAAAATTATGTTTTAGAAAAAAATACTGGAAGGTTGCAGTTGCACATTAAGATTGATGCTTTAATATTACGATTGCTCTAGTTAATTTGATTAAGTTGGTAGGTATTAAAAGTGGAAAATGAAAATCATGGTTTCTGCATCTTTTTATCTCACTGAAAAATTGCTTTTACATAGCGATTAAAGGTAGTAAATATTGTCTTCGTTGTAAATGTTTAAGTACTTACCCAGTTTTTGTTTGTTTATCATAAATAAACCTATACTAAATTCAACACTATTAAAAACAATCACAAACTCTAAAATATCAACAAAACGCCAGTTTTCGACGTCACAAAGCTTGACCTCGGAATCTTGCGATTATATCATAAGAAAACATTATAAGAACTGATGGTAATAAGAGCTCTTTATGTATCTACACGCTAATAAGCAATTAGAATACATAATAGAACAAAGGGCCAGTATATATTTTACTTACCTACTCATAGCTAAAATAAAATAGCTAATAATACTCACAATTATTTATTTTAAACTTTTAATTTTTATTGTTACCACGGGTCATTGTCCTTTAATGCTGAACTTCCATGAGTTCAACAGTTGCACATCAAGTTACAAACTAAAAACTGTCAAACTCCAAATGATTTTAAATCAAAAAGCACCCTTATAGAAGTTGATAGGTAAGTACACGAATTCATTCCGTCGCGCGTCGTCATTTCGATTTTTTATTGTACTAGCTGGACCATAACTTCTATTCACGATAATACCTAAATTGAAGGTCCAAGTCCCAAATCCAAAGATGTTTTGAATACCTCCATGTCTGCTCCTATTACTTTATACTTTGATTAAATAGGTAAATTCAATATTCCCAAGAATATTCAATATCCATTAGCACAATGTTTTGAGTGCGTTACATTAATGTTACGCATTTACATTGTGCGCTACCGTAAAACGTAATTTTTCAAAAGCCTTTTCCCAGTAATAATTTCTTCGAAAAGTTACTCAGTTTTCATGAGGTACAGTCACGTCTAATAATATGTAAGCACTTACGAATATTTTAAATTGTGTTTCTCCTAATGTACTGATTAAAATTTAATGTTATTACGTACATAGTATTCTGGAACTCATATTTTTAGGAAAATGATACAATCTCCTAGCTAACAAAAAATTGCGACAAATATCCAGTTCTCGAAGCACATTTTTTTGTTAATTTTCGATGAATCAGTTCTTATTTGAAAAGCCCAAATTTATTCACCATATTGTTTGTTCTCCATATAATTACTAACGACTGATATCGGTATTCGAGTTCGAAAATTTTGCGAACATAATATATCCATAATTCAATCGCCTAAATTCTTATGAAGTAGAGCATAAGTGTCGGGTAACGAGTTCATCGGCGACAAGTATTCTTTTTTTAAATTCATTTCTATTGCCTTTGGCAACGTGCGTGGGAAGGTTACTGTCTCAACATAATCTACTTTTCTTAGTAAAGTTCTCTATGGAATATGTCACCATATTGGTTGTTGTAAGTAACGGGTTTCGACACCAAAATTGTAGGTCTGTACCGTTTTTAAAGGGTCTACTTATTTAGTGTTTATGTTTCACTTATAAGAATGATCACACACAGCACAACATAAGTATATATGTATGTGTAAATTAGGGCGGTCCTTATTCTTAAGACTTAATTAAGACTTTATTCTTTAATTTCGGGGGGCACCACGTAATTTGGTTAAGTATATACCATAACAAAAACAAAAAAGTGAAAAATAACTTCAGAAAAAACGCTTCAGAAGTCGGTGACCTTTGTTTGATTGATTTAGTTTTTTTGTCACCGACTTCTGAAGCGTTTTTTCTGAAGTTATTTTTCACTTTTTTGTTTTCTCTGAAGTCGGTTTTATTTTTTGTAAAAAAGTTTTTATTTTTCGCTTTTTAGTGGTTCACATGTGCTTACCCCTTCAAAGCGTACCGGCGTGATTTTAAGTTATGAACCGATGCAAACAATAGACGGAAATGAGATTTCGGCAATCCCAGTACATTTGCTATCATTTATTGAGGAGTTCCGTTGCATATCTCCGAAATTCTTCATCAAATCTTCATCAAATTGAAATGGGATCACTTCGAGAAAGTACACTTCCTAAAACTACCCAAATCCCTTCTAGTGTGCCTATAAAATGTGAAGAGTTCTCTCTATTTCTCCAGAATCCCATCATCAGATACTGATTTGATGATTATGAGACCACACAGAAAGCAAAAGCTTTCAAATAAAAAAATAACCATCAAAATCGGTTCACCCAGTCGAAAGTTCTGAGGTAACAAACATTTTCGAAATCTGGGTGTATTTTGCACATGTGCGTACCCCCTCAGAGCATACAGGCGTGATGTTACGTCATGATGTACTATGAACAATGAACCTACAAGCGATTGCAGCAATTACTGCAGATTTGCCGTCTATTTTTGAAGAGTTCCATTGTGTATCTCAGAAGATCAGCATCAGATCTTCAGCAAATTAAAATGGGACCAAACGACAAGCACCAGCTTTCAAATAAAAAAAGAATCATCAAAATCGGTTCACCCAGTCGAAAGTTCTGAGGTAACAAACACAAAAAAAAAAAAAAAAAAAAAATACAGTCGAATTGATAACCTCCTCTTTTTGGAAGTCGGTTGAAAATATTACAGTACTTTTTTTTATTTTTTTTAAATAACATTTAGAGGTCGCTTCCAAGGTTTAAATTTTAAATAAAAAGTCAAAATTTGTTTTTCTCAGAATCCTTTATTATTTACCCAGATTTTAAAAATATTACACAATTGTTGTTGATGCTATGAAATTATGAAATAAGATAATCTGAATTATTTACTTTTAAGAAACAAGGGTTGACTTGTTAGTATTGGGGTACTTTTTCCTATACTCTTTTACCAACAATAGAAAATATTGCTTTTAATTAGTCGTTTCTAGAAGAAAATTTAAATTTCGCGATCTACGTTTAGGTTTTCACCTTAATAAATATAGTTACTACTAAAGTACCGCACTACATACTCTTAGGTTCCGAGTTCCGACAATTCTTATTTCTTGTTACATCATCTCATAAACTACGTCTACTTTTGGCAATGATTACGTAACACCATGTTCTCTCAAACCACTGTCACTGCCGATCAGTGAAAGTTTCGCTCAAATCTCACTTTGAAATTGCACGTGCGAATCTGTCAACTGCTTTTTTACCGTTCGGTCTACAAAAAAAGTTAAATCTTCGCAGTGATATAAAAAAGTTATTAGGGTATAGGAATTCTTCAAGTAAGATTCACAGAGTTTAATGAATACCCTAAGTTATCAATTTATATCCCAATAATTCTAAGATGTTGATCTCAAAACACAAATACTATATTTCTAGGAAAAAATCGAAAACTATATTGCCATTAATAAAACAGTAATAGTTCATTAGAATTTCCTAGGTTTCTTCATGCGCAATCATTAAGTTTCCACTATTAATGAGTAGTTATTATAAATATTATAATTAGATTCAGTGCAACATTTAATCATGCACCTGCTCCGCATATGCCACCGTATTGCACTTGCACATGTTCGAACCACGGAGAAGAAAATGTGCGAAAACTTCTGTGAAACTGTAAAGCGTACGGAACTGTAATAATACAATGAATATTTTGACAATTTACATACGACTTGAAAATACAAATAATCAGCCTATAATGTTCCCACTGTTGGGACCTAGGCCTCCTATATAGGGTGTAAAACACCTCTTAACGAATACGAAAGGCACTTGTTCTCCTCGTCATTTTGATCATTTTTTTGTTCTACACTATACCTGGGATTTTTTTAGTTACGGAGATATTGGGGGTCAAAGTTGCAAGATTTTGATAAGTTTTTTTTTAATACCACTTTTTATCGCATGATTTTTACTTCAAATATCTCTACGACCCCCGTACTATTCAATAAATCCATTCGCACAATGTTTTGAGTGCGTTACATTGAGTTATACCACAAAACATGATTTATAACATCAAAAAAAGAAACTTGTTTCCCAGCAATATTTTTTGCGTAAAGTTACTTAGTTTGATATACAGAATGCTTGGTTAACGGCTTTGCGATGAGGTGAAATACACCCTGTATATGGAGAGACATTGATTAGGCTACAATCCACCACGCGGGCCCAGTGCGGGTTGGTAGATAAAACATGTCTTAACTTTTTTTGGTTCTAGGATATGCCGGTTTGCTCATGATGATTTTCTTTACCGTTTTGAGAGCAGTGGTGATGAAATAAATAACACAAAGTAATGCGCCTGCCTTGGTTCGAACCCACGATTTTGGTGCCGCCATCACTGGACTATCGCCGCAGTCTGAACCTCAAAACCTCCGAACTAAAGATAACACTCCCAAACTTTGGTGCCAGACTTTTATTTACATGCATGTATATCGGTTGCCGATGATACATCTCTACACACGGTAAAAATAGCTTTACATAATAGTTCGATATAAACAAAGACACCATGTACGTATAGACATAATTATTATGATAATGTGCGAAGATACTTAGTAAGTATTATCGTCAATTTCGATGTTTTTATTGCAATATGCGCATAAATAACACCTGCACGCATAAGCGGGATTGCAGGTGTTATCGACGCAAATGCATATAATTCAACATCACATAGTACTAGCATAACTATTTATTGATTGCGTGAATCCTACTTACTAATATTATAAGTGCGAAAGTTTGTGAGTATGGATGTATGTTTGCTACTCTTTCACGCAAAAACTAGATACTGAACGGATTTGGATGACATTTTGCACGCAGTTAGTTTATAAACTGGATTAACACATAGTATACTTTTTATCCCGGTAGTAAGATCCCAAGAGACAGTTATCTACCTTAACGTGGGCGAGGCCGCGTGCAGAAGCTTGTTTTGAATAAATTAGAGATGTAATCTTGCATTGAACATCGGTTGGTTTAGCTAGATAAATGTCAGCGCCTAGTTTGCGTTGATTTTGGTGGCTGAACTTATGATTTGTGTTTTGAAGACGAGAAAGACACTTCCTTATAGAAATAGCACTTAGCTTACGTCATCAAATTAGGCAGCTAGACGTCACAAGGAATCGTGTTGGTACGGAAGTCAATTACAACTGCATTTTATTTGAATCTCATTTGGTGAACTCTTAAAAGTCTGTGCGAAAACGCTGACGATTATGGTTCCAAATCTGAAGGGTAACCAATGGGCATATGCCCATCTAAGCCTACGCTACGTCCGACAGCCTGCCTCTCAGCAGCGGGTTATAGAAATTTTCACGTAATGTTTCTGCCACTATAGTTCAACAAATGATGAAAATAAATAAAATAACTTAAAAATTAAGCCCATACTACGATGAAGCCTTCAATTCGTACTGGCCCGGTTTTAAAACTATGCTCTAATAAAAGCATTGCAATTACCTTGTTTCTAATAATAATTTCCGTTGCGACTGTGTTTGGGCTTGCCTTCATCATCAGCCAAAGTCTTCCATTCCATTTCAGGATAAAATACTTATCATTTTACGCCTTTTTCTTACTAGAAACGGAATAAATTCGCGATCTACCGCAATCCCTCGACAATAGTGCATTTCTCTCTAATGCGAGATCTTTGTGACAAGTGTGCAATTTTCTGAATAGCCTCTCAGCTCAGCATAGCGGTTGAATAGGTATCGTAATAGCTGGCTGTATGAGTATCAAAGGGCCGGTACTACACGGCCGAGACCCTATTACTGAGATTCCCTTCACCTGACTTTATTAAATTACTTACCTACTGTTACTCGATAGGTATACTTTCGTGGTATCTTTCTAGGTATATTGTGCTCAAAGAATTTGTTCCAAATGGTAGTTAATTAAATTTATTTAGATAGGCGATATATAAGGCAATATAAAGCGGATAAAACATTTTTTTGTTTGTTTCTTTGTTACGATTTAACTCGAGAACTGCTCAAGCCAAATGCTACATTTTTACAAAGTAACATGGGCTAGAAAATATTTTGATATCATGAAAATTTGCCGAGCTATCACAATTTTTTCGGACGAAGTTCGTGTACTTCTTCGCTTATACATTATGTAAAAGACTACCAGAATGCATAATAATACTATTAATTTAGTTAATTAATGTACGGTAAATTACTTATTATCATTTGCATTTCAAGGTCTTCTTAATTTAGATGAGTTGTAAGTAATTAAGTTTTAACGCCAATCAAAATCTGGTTTTATTTTGTAATGGTTGGGTTTTGTTTTCTAGAATGATCCTCTACCATGATTAAAGATATAGATCAGAGGTTCTCAAACATTTTTTCCTGGTAGACCACTTTGAATTTGTTTTGGTGTCGGTGGACCCCCTGTAGCATTTTCTTTCAAGCCCGTGAACTAATTTTTTCGCACTATCTGTTAGGATTGCATGAGGATCGTTGTTCCCAAGATATTTTTTTGGCAAAAATCCGTAAATTGTAATCTTCTGGCTTCGAAATGTGTTTTTTTATGACTTAACACGACCTTTTTCACCGAAATACAACCTGTCATCACCGGAACATTTGATCTTTATTACTCTTTCTAGTACCTAGCTTAATATCTGGCTACATTGATCAAGCTAAGCCAACATTTTTGTTCTTTGGCATCGAACCCTGGTAAAATTTCGTGGACCTCCACTTACAGCTTGTGAACCCCCCCATTTTCTTCAAGCCAATGTAGACCCCCGATGGGTCTCCCGTAGACCCCTGGGGGTCCACCTGGACCACTTTGGGAATCACTGATATAGATCTTTAATCTTTATTTAAATAGTTAAATAAAGATTTAAGACGTTTTTTAAATGTAATTTCAGTTATCATTTACTCGGCCGTTAAAAGAATTTGGTCAAATCTTGTTTCAACAAATTGTAGGTATTGAAATTTTCTAATGTATTAAATCAATTATTTTAATCTAATCTAAATAAAGATTCGCTTTTAAAGCGGAGCCATCGAGCAATATTATTATTAAATTAGTAACATACCATAATTAAAACACTATAAAATGTATTCATTACGAGTTCTGAGCGCTAATGTGTGTGATTATTTAAATTAAGAATCCAGTTTCTTTTTTTATGAATTTAGATGAGGTGGCCTGTAAAAAAATAAAAAAAAAACAGACAATGCTAAAAAAAAAAGTTTTTTTAGCATTGTCTGAATTCTATTCTCTATTGTTTTATGAAGGAAATGCCAACATGGTCGTTTCGTTATTAGCACTTGCAGACCGCTTCATAAATTAATGATAGACTTCCGATATTGCGATCTGATGGTTGTATGGTAATTTGTTGGTAGGCTATAAATAGTCAGGTACATTGCTGATTTAATCATGGCTTTGTAGCACTGGGAAGTATTCTAGATCTTACCTAATAACTGGCAGTATTGCTGTCATGCCTCGGAAAAAAAATGAGACAGGCGCAAACAAAACTGTATCTAAGTATTTATTTATTTAAAAATAAAGATGAAAAGTGGCTAAAAAGTCCGTTAATTATGTAAAACTTAATTTATGAGTAGGTATCTAAGATATGGCGCTAAGAATGTAGGTAATAAAACTGTGAAATATTCAAATGAGTTCCAACTATTGTGGTTAGCTCATTAATCACTACTTATTATTAAACAAAGTCCTCCGACGCATCTGTCTGTCTGTTCCCGATAAACACAAAAAATACTGCACCGATTTTCATGCAGTTTCACCCATGAGTCGTTCTCGAGGAAGGTTTTAGTACCAACTTATATGATTTCACACACAGAACCAGAATTTAGAAATTCCTGATGGGAAAACCCAAAATGGCTTTGTCCAACCTGGGAATCAAACACAGGGTCTCAGCCGAGACCAACAGCTTAACGTGCTTTCCGAGGCACGGAGGACACTCGGTATGTAAGGTTGGTTACCCATGGGGAGGAGCCCGCAAGGGCCGAAGCCTGCCGGGGTTGCGGGCCTATTCGAAAGAGATACCGCTGCCCCGGAACATAAAGGGCGAGGAAGGAACATGGATGGGTTACTTATGGGCCACTCCGCCCAGGGTGGGAGAAGTCATTTGATGATTTCCCATCCTAAAAAAAAAAGGGGTCTCTTGTTCAAATGTCGCGCTTGCGATCAATAGACCAACGAGGCATTCTGTAGGATTCAAAATCTAACCATATCAAAATCAAAAGACTTTCAAAAAACTAAAAAAAATATGGAAAAGTATGGAAACCGCAATACCAAAGTAAACAACTTTTTGCAAAGACAATAAACTAAACTTAATGGACACCATGGAAATTAGCGATTAGACACACTCGTAGAAAATTACGAATCCTGCGAAACAAAACATCTTTGTACGATTGCGCCGGAAAACATTACAATATAATCGCGATCAGTATCATGTCTATTTGCATAGCAGTTTTATCGTATGAAACAAACAATTACTATATTCTGTGGCCCTTTTAGTATTGCGTCACAGTGTAGCAAGTCGTGCGCCCGTTGAGGATTCCAGTCAGCAAAATTTACAAATAAAATGGAGGTACCCAATCTACACATGGATGTAGATTGTAGGTAAATTTTACAATTCTTTCTCACTACTCACCTTTGTTTCTTATTTAAGCAACATGTCATATAATAAATTTTTAGAGTAACTCATAAACAAACTGCTTCAGGTGTCTTCATTAAAAAGTATGGGAGAGGTTAAATTAATCCTTTGAAACAAAACTGTGGAGAACACTGAATAAAATATTAAACTCCCCTAGTAATATTTTCAAAAATCGTGTACGCTGCTTGTTTTCTTACAAATGTTATGTTTTCCAAGAAAATGCAAAAATAATACGGTACCTATTGTGGTTACGAAAAGAGTACCTATCTACTTAGACCGAAGGTAACTTATTCCATTGTCGACTATAACAAATATTTTTGTTAGTATCGTGACCACGAGATTTGAAACCTTTGAACAATGGTCCTTTTTAATTAGGTAAAGACAATTGATAATAAGATTAAACAATCTTGAAACGTAAGTAGAGGTAATTTCTTATTGGTCACCATAGGTACGTAGCAGGTGCATTCTATAATAACCTAAGTATAAGTAGGCCTTTCAAATAAATAACAAGGCATCTAGACTGTAAGGCCACGTAATTACATTTGTACCAAAATATCCAAAGAATATATACCGTATGTAGAGTCAGTACGCATTATTTACAATTAAAAATAATGTGTAATTTCCAAGGCGTATCGTTATTACCCAGTACTAACTGGGTTGTGGAGGTCAGATAGACAGTCGCTCCATCTAAAAGTACTTATTCAGCTGTATTCGGTTAGACTGGAAGCCAAACCCAACATAGTCGGGAAAAGCAGATCATAACGATTCATTTAAAAAAATATTCTTCAATATGCAAGAGCTAGGTCGTTTTTGGTAAGTTGTATGGCAGCCCTGCCATGCCATAAGCCAAACTTTAGTACATAAATTACAGTTCTACAACATTTTGCGAACGACCTTGATAATTAACATCGTGATCAAATTAAAAGCTAAAATTGGAATTGTAACTAACAAATTAAACTTACTACGTCATCAAAATAACTATAAAATTAAACGCTCCTAAAAATATCTTCAACAGTACCTATTTGTAGATCAACAACAATAAAAAACGTAAAACCGGTATTTTATATTCGCGGGCCACATGCCTAACTAGTGTGGTCCTACGTGACAAACCTTATAATGATGTTCCAAATTCAAAACAACTTTTAAAAGTGAAACATCTGTCAATCTGTAATTTTGACAGATTGTAATAGCTTCGCAAAAATTCGAATTATGTTTGCCTTTCGTAGCCAAGCTTTTGAGGAATGTCTTGCATGAGTGTAAAGTTGGTATTTTTTTTAGTAGATGTTGAAATATAGTCTTGGCATGTAGATTACAATCTCCTAAATTAGATTTGTAATTAATTCACAAGAAACACAATTTACACATTTTTAACATTCAGTTATTAAAAATCTCCGGAAAGATATTTATACAACTACTTATTCGTCGAATAATTTAAGATCATTTTAATATTAGATAAAGTTTTATTTTTATACTGGCCATTTTAATCAAATAAAATACTACTTAAAAATGACAAAAGGCTATATTTGGCACAGTTACGTTTATTGACAGCCCGTATGTTTAATAAATTAAATAGTAATAGTGAAACATGTTATTAGTGTAGATAAAACTAAATACTTTTGTGAAAATATAGTGATATTACCCGCACGCGATCATTAACGTATTTTTGCACGGATAACAGTAATTTATTTATATAGGTCGAAGTATTCTGTGTATAGGTTGACTGGTTGGCTTTTAAAAGAAATAAGTAAATGATAATGACACCAAAAACTGATTCATGCAAAAAAATGGGTTTTCTACTAATATTAATTCTGGGATTAGGTTTAGGTATTCGGAAAATCCCAGCAATTTTTCCCGAGCTTATAATTAGAAATCTTTTTATAGGATAATTGAATAGTTTTGAACATAAGAAGATTATTTGATTGCTATCTAAGCAAATGGTTTTATGTAACTTACTTATGGTGGGGAGAAAAAATAATCTATTGTTACAAACACAAAAAAAATCTAATGTTGTTGCTGTTAATAATTTTGGTCCATTAATAACTTTCAGTTCTTCTTACCTACTAAACCTACTGCAGAATCTGACAGATACTTAAAATATGTAAAAATCTATTTTTATTCACAAATAACATAAAAATCACTATTACGTAACAATGCCTTATCGAAAACAAAATAATGACCATTAAAGGAAAATTCCAACCAAGATGTTTTTGGTTGCCAAAGTTTAATAAAACCTGTTTAATTTATTTGTATTACTAAGGCATTATTATTTTAATAGATCACCATCGGGGTGTAAAATAACATAATCTGTCTGTTCATTTATTTAAAACAGCAGTTACAATTTTAATGTCTCAAACAAAAAACGTGTACAAAAAAGTGTTCGTCTTCGGGCGATTGCGAGAATTTTATTGAAGGTAAACGGCTTCCTGTCTGTGTATCAACAATTATTTATTTATACACTAGATGTGCCATTAACGTGGTTTTTTTCATTTCGATGGTCATGAATGGTCAACTATACTCAGATTCTTTATAAATTATTATTACACTAGCTGACCCGCGCAACTTCGTTTGCGTCACATAAGAGAGAAAAACGAAAAGAAAAAATTCCCCGTTTTTGAAACATTTTTCAATCCTGCTGCGCTCCAAATGGTCGTAGCGTGATGTTATATAACAAACAAACAAACTCTTCTGCTTTATAATATTAGTATAGATTTGGTCATGTCGTTTGCCTTTGGGAGCGATGGGTACTATAGAAGTACTTATAGGTAAATAGACAATACATATATGTATTTATTCCGTGCAAGAATCTATCCGGCGACGAGTAGTGCAGTAGCCATTCGATGCCACTGCGCCAACCGTGCCTTCAAAAAAATGCTTTGGTCCTTTGTGCCATCTGACGGCTCTACCACACAGGCGCGTTATAATCGGTCGATAATACCGGATGCTTTATTCCACACTGTAGCGATAAAAGCGACGCAATGGAAGTAGGACGCTTGCATTCCTGCGTCCTACGATATTCCTAACAAATATGACGAATCTACCCGACATAAGGTAAAAAACCTGCTAAAGACATGGCTACTAGGTACTTGTGTACAAGGAATCGCACTATCGCATTATCGACCGATAATAACAGGCCTATGTGGGAGAGCCTTGGCTGTTTCCACTTTCACTGACCTGACACTAAGTGCCACCTTGATGAATGCCTAAGTATAATTGCAATTTCAATTCTAGCATAAGTCTTTCATAGACACTACTAACTATAACAAGTTTATTTTAGAAAATCTAAACTTAATATTAAAAAGATTGTTGTTTTTTTTCTTATACAGGGTGTATTTCACCTCATCACAAAGCCGTTAACCAAGCATTCTGATATCAAACTTAGTAACTTTCCGCAAAAAATATTGCTGGAAAACAACTTTTTTTTTGAGTTTATAAATCATGTTTTGTGGTATAACTCAATGTAACGCACTCAAAACATTGTGCGGATGGATGGATTGAATAGTACGGAGGTCGTAGAGATATTTAAAGTAAAAATCATGCGACAAAAAGTGGTATTTAAAAAAAAACTTGTAAAATTCTTGCAAATTTGACGCCCTATATCTCCGTAACTAGAAGGTTCCCAGGTATGGTGTAGAACAAAAAAATGATCAGAATGACGAGGAGAACTATAATTAACACAAGAACTGCTCAACCGATTTTCAAAATTCGTTCACTATTACAAAGCTACATCTTAACCAAACTGATAACATGCAAATTAGCCGAGATCATCACACTTATCGCGGACCAAGTCGCAGGCTAGTATAACATGTAACTTGAATTGTAAATCAGTGGTCAAGGTTTACAAAGTGCACAGCACATGGATTACTGCCACAACATCCTTGTGGTTTGCTACTCAAATCTTGATGTATGATTTCCTTAATTTAATAGACGTTAGTTGTTAAAATAGTCTGCCAGACGTTGTGGATTTAAAGGCCACTTATGACCAAAACATAATGTTGCTAGGTTTTACACGTGTCTTTTTCCGCGTAGAGGAAGTTATTCCACGAGAAAGTACAGTTGGAATAAAAATGCTAAGTGCCAAATAGGGCATCCGATCAGCTGATAAGATGAAAGTAAAATAACAGCCAGACAGGATGACTTACTTTCGCACTTTCAAATTTGGAGTATGGATTACGAACGAAACCGGATTGCCAGAAATGGCCAGAATAGTAGGCAAGAAAGTGCCAAATACCAAATCAAACAATGACATACCACTAACGTATACACACCTAATTTTGGACAACAATGTGACACAGGTGCGACCTGCGGATTTCCGCGAAGTGAAATCGACCCAACTAAATTAGCACCGTTTTTCACAAGCGCCTGCGCTCCTTAGTTTCTTCCGGTACGAATACGGTGGGAGACGTGACTGACAGCTTATTAAATAACTGATAATGGACTATAATTTTAAAGCACACTTCTCAGCGACGACGCCCTAAGCCGAGGTCCGTACACCATGTAGGGTGCCCGTTGTCGCTTAGCTCATAAAATATTGCCCTAAACAGAAGTTCTACATAAGAAGCCCACTGCATTAGGCAATAAAACAAATTCCTAGGCCAACCTGCACGATAAAAACTAAGTGATACTCACTGTCATGCTCCTGGATGATTTCTCAACGGATAGTACCTAAAGCAAATACTTCCATTGTATGAAAATCTTCTATAGGATGACAAATGTCACTATTAATTATGTGAGAAGCTTCTACGAGATGACAAATTTCACAGTACCTACGTGGTTTGTTATTATTGCTTACGTAAGCATAGTATGACATGAGAGAGATCATTGGTTATCTACACAGCATCTCTAATTTACAAATGTGGTTTGCTATTACCACATAGAACCGTACCATTCATCATTCAGAATATATGGTGTCTGTGGTGCTCTAAGAAGATAAATAGGGCTGTTTTTTTATCTTTTCAGCCCTTACATTTCGAAGTCCATTCATCTCCATAGAGATCTACGCTTTGAAATGGACAACAACACAGTTATTATGAATTTGACAATGCAAAGAGTCTGTAAATGGCTTATTTGAAATACTTAAGTGCTTTAAGTTTGATTCGAAGATGCTAAAAAATCACAAATTCCGGCTAATTTTGAGAAATTAAACAATTTTATAATAACACATTCCGTCGCGTCACGACATGACCTCTCGTCCAAAAAATCCTTTGTTTACATTTCCACCGATCATAAAGCGACCGTTGCGCGACACACTTGCGCGTGCGCGTATGGTCGCAGTGGTGTTACGCATGCGCGTCACGCTGCCCGATCATTGAAGCCGATCATTGATCGCAGGCGCATGGAAAACGTGCTATTAGATTAGGGATGCTACCGGCTTAGTTGGGTAAATGGTGTTTATGTTAATTGACTTCGTGAATTATTACTTTCGATTTCTATTGAGGAATTTTGTGATTTCTTTAAGAATAAGAATAATTTATTTGCTTAAAATACAGGTGTTACCAGTTTTTAAAGTTGGTGGTTTAGGTACAAACCATACTTTGCTTTTTTAGGGCATGCAAATATAATTTTACATTATTTTATAATGCGTATTTATAAGTATTTTCAATACAGTTTATTAAAAGTAAAGTCAAATAATTATTAAATAAAAATAAAATGTAAAAAAGAAACCTTAACACATATTGCACAATGAAACTATTACCTAGAACAGACAATGTTTGACACTTGCTTGAATGTTAAAATTCGAGTATCCACCATATTTCGTTGACTTTTAAAGAATGCAGAAAACATAGAGTCCATCTGTGTAGGTTATTACAAGTTGTGCGTACAGAAAAATAAATAAATAAACGTGATCAAGTAATTAAAACCTATTATCTTTTAAAAATAAGCATTAGTGCGTGCAGTCAATCAGCATAGAATGACCTAGAGGCAATCTGGAGTGCTCTCATACTCTAAGAATGCGGTAACAAGGCCGTCTTTATAACTGTTGAATGGAATGGCGCTTTAATTAATTTGGTGCCAATTAACAATTCGAATTACCGTAAATAGTTTCGCGACGTACAAACAGCTAATATAGTGATTAACATAATTTTAATGTACTCTTTCGGCGTTATTTTTTTACCAAAAGTAACGTAGCTAGCGAATCCTACCTCTAGTGAACTCAAAGGACGGTCTAAATCCAAATGCATTTTACCTTGCGGGTAGATTTTTTTATGACAATAACCTGAATGCTACTTTTAGGGTATGACGAATGGGGTGTAAAGTTCTACATCCCCTATAGAAAAGGGTGGATTCTTCGACCAGACGAGTGTTTCGTCTGGTGGGCTACAGCCCGTTTTTTTTCGGATGGGAAATCATCAAATGACTTCTCCCACTCTGGGCGGAGCGGGAGGGAGTGTCAGACTTTCACTGACTAAAAACCATCCATGTTCCTTCCTCGCCCTTTACGTTCCGGGGCCGCGGTATCTCTTTCGAACAGTCCCGCAGCCCGCGCGCCTCAAAGAGACGGCATGCTGACATCTCTTTGAGGCGCGCGTGGAACACGAACGCGTCGTCGACACGGCCTGTTGTCATTAGACGGACGGACGGCTAGCTGGGCCGACAGTTATTTTTGAGTCTTTCTTTTTGGTCATAAGTTACGGAAAACTTATCGCAATACAGAATTTTACTGTTAGTTCTTAAATTGAGATGTAGATGGCGCTGCAGTATCTCTTTTTGTACAAAATCATG
Organism: Xestia c-nigrum; assembly: GCA_916618015.1. Lineage (NCBI taxonomy): Eukaryota > Metazoa > Arthropoda > Insecta > Lepidoptera > Noctuidae > Xestia > Xestia c-nigrum. The sequence continues at coordinate 6,472,450 of OU745259.1, read as the reverse complement.
TAAGTAGTTCAGCGTTAATAGAGTTGAATATCGATTAAAGAGGCCTGTCTAACAGTGAACCGCTGGAGACTTATTATGATGAGATTATAGCGTGAAAACATCTGATCCAAAATCGCCTTTAATTAACATGCTGAATTATAGTAAGCGCAATTTATGTACCATATTTCACGTAAATAAAGATTAGGTTACACTTTCATACCCGTCTCTGGCGAAGCTCAAAAGGGGGGTTAGGTACTTGTGTCTAAAAATGTTTTAGATAGGTAAAACCCTGAGTACTTACCTATTTACACAACGTGTTGTGTTCAATCAAATACCAAAGCTCAGTCGTAAAAACGAAAGCGACATGAAACGTGCCATGGAAGTGAATTTTCCAACAAGGTAAATGATACTTACTTACATAACGTGGAAAGTGGGATCCTGTTGGCAATGCACCAAGTTTTACACGGACTTGGGTTTGTTACATAGGATTTTACCCGGATTTACTCTAATAACTTACTTAGAACTTGGTAAGTTGGTAAGTATTGCTGACATATAATGTAACTAGCTAAGTATGAACTGAAATAGTTTCGATGCAATGTTGCTATCTCTGTTCATATTTTGCATGTTATTGCAAATGTAGTTATGACATTTTGATTTTTTATTCAATTATCTAGGTGATGATATAAAAAAATAACACTTTAAAATGATTAAAAAGATACTCAACTTAAAATGTCACTTTATCTTATTGTTATCTAGTTTCTGCCCGCGACTTCGTTCGCGTGAAGTTTTGATATCGCAAACGCATCGCCTGCTCAAAGGAAGAATTTTTGGCAATGTACCAACCCTACTAGGTAGTTAAACCTGCGATATTTTGACAGTTACCTAAGTTGGCCCAAATAATGATCAAATGAGTCGTCCGGGCAATGCCCTCCAGCCAGTATGTCATTACCTGATTAGCACGATGAGAAAGGTCATAGCATTGTCAAAAACTGTGGCAGGAAGAATTATTTATTTAACGTAGCATTTTACTGCAAGATTTTCTAAGGAGGTTCTTATAATAAGTGCCATAGACAACAGTTATCACAACCACAGGTATAAATAATATAAATAGCCAAGGTCATACGATTATGTTCTTGTTACGTTGACATTGTAGTTTTGTAAAAGGGTAAATTCAAACAGTTTAATGACATGATAAGAGTAAAAAAATGCATAAACCATTATTTATCGTGGTAAAACATCATTGATGTCAGTCTCTCATCATGATAAAGGTACTAAGGTACGAGTATTATTTTTCAAATTAATTACCACTTATGTAAGTAACCCTAGTAGCATTTTTTGTTGGCATTTAGTTGGGCCACATACCTCTGTTTAGTTGGCAATTGCATACAATTGGCGGGCAGTTTGCGGGTTGGGCCCAAAACTGATGGCCAACGAAGATTTGCCTACGAAAGCCCAACTTGCGATGGAGATGGAGCTAACGTGGAATCATAGACTAAGAGTATATGGATATATTATAAACTGCGTGGAATTGCCTACGAAGTCCCAACTTGTGAGAATTCTGGGGGGACGGCGCGAAGTCGCGAACGCTTAAAAAATTACGCATCAGAATTATCCACATTAAAGATAATCGCAAGGGTCAACCTAACTGCAGTTCAATGGCAAGGCCTCGCCCTGGGGGAACCGCCTATTTGATCACGGTTTACCTTATTCCAGGTACGTATGAATTCACTACAATACTGCGCGAGAGTCATTCGACGCGGGAGAATCTTAACACCGCGATTCAGAAACGTGACGTAATTGCACAACGCCATCTAGTTTAAAGATACAAACTAAAACGTGCTGTACTTACGCGTCTTCTTTCCCAGAATAATGGTACCTTTACTTAGATTGCACTCACAGTACAATGTTAACAAGTTAATAATAATATATCAAGTACCAATGACAAGATTGCACTTAGTGAGATATCTAAGTAAGATAAATTGAGAACAATCAGTTACGAGATACTGACGAATCATAGCAACAAGGGAATTAAGTCATCTTCTTTAGTGTTGTGATATATATTTACTAGACTATAATAAACAGGGTGGAATTTTACAATGCCACCTGGAGGGAAAGTACTCTAAATACTGGAGAACGCAAATTTTACTCAACGGAGACATACCTTTATTTTTAAAAAGAAACAAATCTGCATTCGAAGATTTTCAAAAAATATTTCGAACCAGAATCGAACCCGGGATGGATCGGCTGAAGTTCGAAAAAATAATATACCTTTTTGACATCAATCGATAGGTTCAATCATTTATGGATCAAATCTCTCTAATAAATATGATACGATTTAAGTTCGACAATACAATAATTGTAAGACGTATCATACCTAACAGGCCTATTGAAAGATCTAAGTTGGACCGATGTAAGTTGTTATCATAACTTAAATCCCTACAAAAAACTCCCAACAGTAGGAATAGAAGCTGCAGGCCTGTCGATAGTTGGCTCAATGTTGTTTTAGTAATTTAAATGCATACAAAATCTCCCAACAGTGGGAATAGTAACAGAAGGCCCTTTGTTGGCTATTCGTTGGGCAAATAGTGCATGTTTATGACGATGGGGCTATTTTAAGTTTAGGTTGGCGAAACAACTAACCGTCTGCCAATACATTCCCAACTGTTGGCATAAGGAAGCCAACGGCAATTGCTACTAGGGAAATAATCGATTTCTTAGGAATCGAACGTTTTACAGGTAAGTTTACGTATCATAATAAAAAATCTCAATTTGTGAAGGACACTAATCAAATGAGTTTTAATATTGTGTTTCAAAATATTTAATTCACCACATTCATAAAGAAAAAAAAAATAAAAATGCGACGCAAACAGTTTTTGTGTGGATGTTTATTATTTTGGCATTCTGAATTAATTAATATTCAAAAATAAATTCCGTATCATGTTTTTAAAGAAGCATAAACGAGGCAGTTATTTTTTGTTATTTCAGAAACTTATACAATAGAGTTTTTCCAAAAACGGAAGCTTAGGTTCGTTATTTTATTTGAATGATTTAAAATTACGAAGCAGCAAGCAGCTTATCGTGAACTTTATATGTATATCAACAGTACATAACATACTCATCATCATCATCTGCCTAGCCTTTTCCCAACTACGTTGGGATCGGCTTCCAGTCTAACCGGACGCAGCTGAATACCAGTATTTTACATGGAGCGACTACCTATCTGACCTCCACAACCCAGTTAATACTGGGAAATACGATACCACTTGGTCAGACTGGTGACAGACTTTTGGGGCAACTGACTACCTGTAACGACTGTCAAAGATGGACAAATGACAGCCGGGACCAACAGCTTAACGTGCTTTCCAAGGCACGGATGACACTCGGTATGTAAGGGTGGTCACCCATCTGGGTCATACACATATGGGCGTTCGGATAAAATAACTTAAAATTTTTGGACAGTAACTGAAGACTTTTATTTTTTAGTTAAATCATTGTTACTTTTCTGTTGACTCATAATATTTTAAGCTATGAATTAATAATATTTCTTTATTAAAAAAAAAACAAAACGTTTCAAAAGTCTCTTCGTGTGGACTGTTCAGATTCGGGGTATGAGTGTTTGGATAGACGTAGTTATTTATTTTGTACATGTTTGTCAAAACATCATTGTCGCATTTACGTAATACATAATGAATATTATTTTTATTAGAAAGTTGTTAATAATTGCACAAGAATTATTTTTTTATTTCCAATAAACATGCTGTTATACGGATTTAGGTCTTTTTGGTGGACCTAAAAATCAACCAAATTTTAATTTCTACTAAAGCTACCATGTATCGAATATTTTTTAAATTGACAACACTGGATAGTCGCCATTTGTTGGAGTCTTTGTCAGTACAGCTACTTCTCATTTTCTAATTTACGAAGTTTTAAAATATAATTAAGTGTTTTTGTCAAAGTTCAGTGCGTCTTTCCTGCTTGGGTTGTAATTTGGTAAGTTATTGTTTTATATTTTAGTAAATATTTCGCCGATGTGCCTTTTGAGGAGTATTTTCAAACTTACTTTTGTTGTTTTTCTAACCTTAAAAATAAAATGGCTGCTTTGGTTTTAGTTTGAAATATCTCTCGTGTGGACATCTTTCCTGTGAACATAAAAGTCCACAGGAAAGATGCATGTCCACAAAAAATAACATTTTAACGGTTTTCTATGCTAACAAAGCTACAATGTAGGTCAAACAAATGGGCAGGCTGAGATAGCATGATTTTAATACTGCATTATTGGTATCGGCACCCGAAAAAGGGAGTTTGACTTATTTTTTGCAAAATGTGGGGTGCTTAGCATGGTTGGGTTTGTTTCAGGTACAATGCCTCGATCCAGTAGGTCTAGAACCCAATTAACTGACGATGAGAAGAAAATACGTCGTCGTGAACAAAAAAAACTTAGCATGCGACGAGCTAGAGCTAAATTAGATGCTACTGCCATAGAAGAAAGACGTAGAAAAGAACGCGAAAGATATCATCTAAAGAAACAAAATGGGTTATTGAAGACAATTAAAGATTTTACACCGAGACAGCAGCGACAGATGCGAAAAATGTGGCGTGAAAAAGCCAAGCTAAGACGTGAAAGAAATCGACTAAGAACGCGGACGGAAGAAGTAGTACGCGTGAATACACCGCTTTGTTCTCCCACTTCTTCTCGCTCATCACGCTCACGTGTAGAGATGGGTAAAGCAATACGATTACGAAATCGCCGGATATTGAAGGCTCAAAATCAATTTTTAACAGAAAGATTAAATATTTTAGAACGGAAGCTCTCTAAATATAGGATGAGAATAATAAGATTAAAAAAAAGTAAAGGACAGGAGATTATCATAAATATTGGCCTAAGAAAAAGGATACTTGAATTTTTAATCAATGATGAAAATAGCAGACTAACAGCTGGTAAAAAGGAAACGATCACGCGCAAAAAAGTCAAAAAGCAAATACGTCTTCTAAATGATACACTTCTAAACCTTCATAAAAAATTTAACAATACGACTGGTTTGAATGTCTCATACGAAACATTCCGCCGACATCGTCCATTCTGGGTAATGTTCCCTAAAGCCGCATCAAGAAATACTTGCCTGTGTGCCGTTCATACGAATAATGATTTTATTGTTCAAGCCTTACACCAAAATAAGATATTAAATCATAATTCTGCCACCGATTTAGCTAAATCTCTTTGCGGTAATAATGCTCTTAGTGTTCCTTGCTTGGAACGGAAATGTTCACAATGTTCTGAGAGAGCTCCAAAGTATACTTTGTTAAATGGCAATGATACAATAATTTACCAAAGATGGGTAACTAAGAATTGTACCGTAATAATTAAAGGCATTGAGAAGATTTGCAAGAAAACTGTGAAAGAAAGCGTGAAGACATCGCATCAATTGCTTGTTAATATTTTAAATAAAAACCTACCTATATTCATGCAGCATCTTGCCAACATCACTAATCAGTATAACGCTATAAAATTCATAAAACAAAGTCTTTCGCCATCTGAGGGTTTACTACATGTAGACTTTTCAGAAAACTATTCTTGCAAGTACGGATCTGAAATTCAATCAGCACATTTTGGAGGATCGAAATCGCAGCTTTCATTACACACGTGCGTCTACTATTCTGCTAATTCAGAACCGCCACAAAACGTAGTAAAAACTACGTCTTTCTGTTCGGTGTCTGAAAATTTAAGACACGATCCCGTTCTTATTTGCGCACATCTGACACCTATAATTGAAAAAAATAAAATTATCTCGCCACATTTGAAGGAATTGCATATTCTAAGCGATGGACCTACAACACAATATAGGAACAAGACTATGTTCCATTTAATTGTAAATTATGTGAGTAAAATCTCCAATGCAGAGAGGATCGTGTGGCATTTTAGTGAAGCTGGTCACGGTAAGGGGGCACCTGATGGTGTTGGTGGCTGCGTAAAACGGACATGTGACAATTTTGTTGCCCATGGAAGAGATATCACAAATATTGACAGTTTTGTCAGTTGTTTGAAGGATAATTGTAAAGGTATCGAAATTGTTCCTGTTGATGATACCCATGTTCCTGATATACAGAGAATAGCGGATGCAAATAAATGTCGTCCGTTTAAAGGTACATTCCAAATCCACCAAGTTGTATGGAACGCTACTGAACCTAATTTACTGCACGCTAGGAGATTAAGCTGTATTTCATGCGCCACTCACGTTCGTTGTCCTCATTTTGAAATAGGAGAAATTCATATTGAATGTGTCTCAGATCCTGTAGAAGAATCATCTGTAGGTTCTTCTAGGCCTTCGTCAAGTATTTCTATGACTAGTTCGCCATCTTCTCATGGAACAGCATCTGTCTCAACTATCACTGGACCAAGAACTCCTTCGCCATTAATGTTAACACCTTCACCAGAACTTTCAAACAATGTGACTAGTCAACCGTGTACTCCGCGCAAGAGGATTCTCTGTGACAATAACTATTCTGATGAGTCTGTTACACCACCTAAAAAACCTAAACTACGACCTTCGTTCTTTGACAATGATGATAGTGATGAAAACATTTTTTGAAAGCTTATTTTTATGTTATTTTTTTGTTGGTTTGACGTTTTATTGATCAAGATAAGAGGCTAAAATTAAAAATAATCAAAATATTTGGTATAATTTCAATATTTGCACTTTATTACTAATATTATCAAAAAAAAAAAGGTTGTTGGTTAGATTTTTATTGTGTATTTTCCAAAAAACCTATAATTGGCTAGATAACTTTTGTTAATTATTACGAGTTTAAATGGCAAGTAATCAATCAATATGAGAGTGATTAACCTCTCTTCTGTGGAAAGGGGTCTTTTCTGTGGACGTAAAAAAAAAATAAAGTTAAATAACATGCTGAAATCTGAATAACGATCTGGTTTTTGATTAATTTCTAATTTCTTGTATGATTACCTAATAAATGAGACTGATTTGAAAAAAAAACAATGACTTTTTATTTTGAAAATTTTTATAACCCGTTTTGTGTATGACCCATCTATACAGACCAACCTAGGCAAGCATGGGTTCACCTAAAGATCGACCCGTGTGACTGATATTCCTAGATTGGCTGTTGACAGTTTTCAGCCACCGTGACTGCATTCGAAGGCTTCCTATATTGGCTGTTGATAGTTTTCGTTCGCTGCTTTTTCATGTGCTCTCAAGGGGCTAGCATATCCTACTTTGACCGAAAAACTCCGAGCACAAAGCGGACATGTCAAAACACCATTAGCAAAATTGGGATATAGCTGTTAAACCATCCATGGCTTCGGCCCTAGGTGCTAGACCTAGGTGGTCTAGCTTTTTGGGAGGGGCAAGGGCCGAAGCCTGCCGGCGCTGCGGGACCGTTCGAAAGAGATATACCGCGGCCCGGAACGTAAAGGGCGAGGAAGGAACATGGATGCTTTTTAGTCAATAAAAGTCTGACACTCGGGATCATTTGATGATTTCCCTTCCGAAAAAAAGGGGGTTTAGCTTTAAGTTAATCGCGGTTTAAGTCCAGCTGCGACCTTTTTCTTTCTTCAAAGGCGTTAAAAAATAGTACTTTACGTCAAACATGATTTAATACGATGTTCTCTTTATTAATAACTGGATTTAAAACAAAACTAGGGCAAGGATAACATTATGTATTTGTAAAGTTATTTTCCCAGTAATTGCAGCTGAGCTTTACAAGAATTACTTGAATAATATTACAATTTGCATACATTTGGAACGTGTCTTCTCCAGGTCAATGAGTGAAGGTTTTCATGTCAGTTAGCAAATAAATTAATTTTTAAGACTTTTGCAGAAAATAATGCATTTACCTTCCTTCCTTTAGTAGTTAAAGTTAGTTAGTTACACTGAGTGAATTCAGACGGGCCGCATTTTGCAAAATTATTCTGGGTTGTCAAAATTATTAATTCTATTCTTAGTAAAAGATTGTAACTTTAAATATAACTAATAAATTGTAGTAGGTACCTAAATCTGTGATAATAGCTGTATTTGTTGTTTAAATCAATACTAATATCATAATGCTGAAGAGTTTGTTTGTTTGAACGCGCTAATCTCAGTAACTACTGGTTCGAATTGAAAAATTGTTTTTGTGTTGGATAATCCATTTATCGAGCCCTTTTAATTTGTAACTTTATTTTATTTTGGTTATTTGTTTTGCTGACATAGAAATACACACCCTGTGAATATTTCGTAATATTTAGCCCTAATAATGACAGACGAGACAACGGAGCCTTGGTAATAAAGCCCGGTTGGCATCAAACCCTAAAAAGGAAATAATACTTTACTGTAATAAGAATATAATTCAATTTTAAAAGGTAATAATAAATTAACTTTAAAGACTTGTAGAATCGTAACTAAAGAGGAAAAAAAATATTTAAATAAACAGTAATTTAATAAATAACGTTATTAACTATCGAATGTAGTCGACCTTCAAACAAATTAAGAAGGATCTAACATAGCTCGTATCGCCATAGATAACCATTATTTAAATAAGCCCTATAAGGTATATTAGCACCGTTTGACCTGTCTGAGACAACCACTTATATACTTAGGTTAATATTAACGATTAAGGACATAGGAATTTATTCACTTGTTAGCTGTATAATTTGTTTTATGTATCTAAGCAAGTCTGGATATGAAAACACAATGAGCTCAATAAATTAAAATAATTACAGCTAAGTACGGTGCAAAAGATACAGCCCTGTGACAGATGGACAGACAGACAGACAGCGGAACTTTAGTTATAGGATTCTATTGACACTGTTTAGGTACGGCCGTACGGAAGCTTAAAGAGGAAGGTAATTATTATAAAGATAAAATCTTCTGACTTAAATTATGGCAAATAAAATTAAAATTGTTCTGCAAATGGATTACCTATTTAAGAGGCCTGCGGAGCAGGCGAATTTCATACAAACGTAATACCAAAACGATTTGTAAATAAAACAAATTCTTAAGGTATGATGTATTAATTTTGATTGGATTACAGAATACATAGGTTCCCAAAAACATATTTTGAATGTACACTGATTTGAAGATGAAAAAATTTTTTTATAGAAACTTTTTAAATTCCTCATATCTCGTCTTTATATGTCCTTTCTAATATTTATACGGGAACATAAATATTCTATAATATAATCGAAATATATTCACACTACCTTATGAATATGTTTGATTTTCATATTATTTTTTATTACGTTTATATGAAAAACGCATGCTCCGCCGGCCTCTTAAGTTGACAGTTTAATTAAATCACTACAATAAATGTAATGCTTTTAAATATCAATTTAACTGAACTAAAACCGAAGTGGTGTGGTAGTAGTGGTTTTGGTTAGTGGGCGTATAAGTAAAAGAATCGTAAATCATTCGTTTCTTGATCTCAGTCTTAGTAAATAAATTAGAAGATCATTGAACTGTTAATTTACTACCATATCTATTCTATGGCACGTATAAAACTTTAATTATTTAAATGTTTATGGCAGTCCCTAGATTTTTTAATATACAGCTATGTGTGAAAACAAGATCTACTGGCGCCTATACGATTGTGTTTAACATAAATTATTATTTTTTTACCATTAAGGCAAAATAAATAGGACAATTTACTGGCGTAGGTTTTTGTATAATATTTTAAATCTGATTTGATTGAGTAGGAAATACAATCTACTGTATCAGGATTTCGTCTAGTAATAATAAATAAATAGGTACATAAAAAATAAATTTATTTAAATTTGCTTTGCGCGCGCCATTTCGGTTTTCACGTCATATTGTTAGGTAAAACCTTAGGTTAAAAACAAGAAACTTGAAATCACGGGAAAAACCTAAAATGAGTGGTTCTAGCGACGAGGAAGTTTATTTGACGCCAACAAAATTAACTAAAACTGTTAATACTGCGCAATTATTTTTTTTAAAATTTAGTCATTTTCTCGCTGTGGTGGGATGAAAAGTTACGTGTTGAACTCGAGTGCAAAAATTTTTCACCTCGTCGTGCTCTTTTAGCTAATTACAGACCAGTGGCCTTAATTTCGATACTGTCCAAAGTGGTAGAGAAGTTAATCTGCGAATTACTTAACAATTTCTTATCTAAGTATGACATTTTGTGTAATGAAAAAAAAGGTTTTCGGAAGAACAAAAGCATAAATACAGCTATTTTCGATCTGCTTAATATTATTATAAGAAATGTCGATAGCAAAATACCTGTTTGCGCAATCTTTACAGATATATCAAAAGCATATGATTGCGTCGACCACGAAATTCTACTAAACAAGTTAAGCGCTTATGGCATAAAGGGAAACGTGCTCAACCTAATTAAATCGTACCTTAGTGACTCAAGAGTAAACAGTACACGGAAATTACTAGAATTTGCCCTAAGGCGAAAACAGAAAGAACATACCGATCCGAAGGACGGACAATAAAATATGGGGTACCGCAGGGTAGCGTCCTTGGGCCACCCCTTTTCTTAACTTATATTAATGACTTGCTACGACATGTTCAAAATCCAATGGTGCTTTTTGCCGATGACAGCACCGTGGTAATAAAATGTAAACATCCAGTTGTGTGGTAATCGGTTGTCGTGGTATGGGCATGTGATGCGGAGGAATGAGGAAAATGTCGTGAAAAAAGTTTTGAGTATGAATGTGGATGGGTATTTGAGTAGAGGAAGACCAAAGAAACGATGGATGGACTGTGTTAAGAAGGATATGGTAAGAAAAGAAGTGTCTGATGAGATGACGAAAAATAGAGGAGTATGGAAGAAGAAGACATGCTGCGCCGACCCCAAATAAATTGGGATAAGGGCAAGAGAATGATGATGATGATGATGATCTAGAGAGCTATGAACAGGACATGAACAAAACCCTGGAAGAGATCGTACATTGGCTTGAAAGAAACAACTTGTTGATAAACTTGCAAAAAACTAACATAATGCACTTCCATCAACGCACAATTTTAAAAGAACTATACAATAAACAAAAAAATTACCAACTTAAATTTAGTTATGTTTATTATATTATTAGCATTGACGCTTTCACCTGACATGCTTCAGAAATCAAATAACACTCATGCGTATAATCTTGAGACACCTTATTAGAATCCAGACAACCAATTGCCCAAACTGATCAGCCATTATTTCACAGTCTGCTCACAAAGCTGACCGGAAATACTGAATACCCTTTTTATTAGGTCACGATTGATTGACGTTAGTGCAACTGAATCACACTGCCTTAACGGTCGTCCTGAGAAATCCCGCAAACATAGTCTCACTGTGAATACTAACACATTTCGTTGTCTATGGAATACTTTAACAACTTAATTATTGGGTATGATTTAAGCTGTCACCAATTTAATTCATTTTGTGTTTCTTAAGTAATAGGGTTTGCCTTCAAAATAGTAGATTTGTCACCAAAATGTAGTCACCAAACAATATAAAATCAATTCCACAATAAATTACCGAAAATCATGGAGATATGGGGTCAAGTACCAAATAAATGGTTTTGTATGTATTAGAATAGGTTTGTCCTAATAGTATTTAAGCAAACTAATTTAAAGAGATCACCAATAAATCATATATTATATCACTAGAAAATTTCATGAAGGTCTAAAAATGTAGGGTGGTCGTCATCATCCTTTCATCTCGCGCCAATTTGTCTCCCTTCCCTTCCTCTTCCCTTTGAACATATTTTCATTAAAATTATTTAAAACTGATGTATTAAATTGGTAACGAATACATTATTTTAATAACTGAACGAAATAAAATGTAACTAATGTATTGGTGACAAAATAACAAATGAAAAGGAGTCGCAGTCAGGGATCGATTAATCGATTTATTTGGTGACAGATCTACCATTCTGAGCACCAAGCTATTATTTAAGTAATAAAACTATTATTATAAGAACGAAGTTTATATTCATGTAATGCACTACAATTTTATTGGTAATCCATCTCATATTTTACACATTATATTAACAATAATTTGGTAATTCATACCTGGGAACACTCTTTGTTTATCTGAGAACGAAAATATTTCGTGGCGATAGATCTATTTATTAGGTGATACAACTTGATGACAAATATAAATTTTGGTGACAAAAAATATAGTTCCCTTAATTATTTATGATCTATTTTTTTTACTGTAATGTTCCATACAGCGACTTACGGTACAGTAACTCGTGGGTTCGAACCCAGCATTACTTTGTGCAAAAAATGGAATTAGGCAAAGTATTAATTTAAGGCTAGACCATTGTAGGGATATAAAGAACAGGATCAGAAAATTCTTCATCCCCCCTAGAAAAGTCGGCCAGCCCAGCGTCGGGCACTAGTTGTCCGGCATTTTGCTGAACTGGGCCTATTTGGCGCAGCCGAGAGGCACACAGCGTCACAATATACTTACTTTTTTGTTTTGTTGTTTTTTTTTGTTTAGTTTTAAGTATTAAATTATTATAATTTTTATAGCGTGCATGTGCACTTGTGGCGTGTGCCAAATAAATGTTTTTTCTTTCTTTCTTCTTTCTTTCAAAAGCGAGGATCGGTGGCGAGGTGTCTGGTGGCTAGTCTCTAGTCGCGGATTACTTTAATGGCTCTATTCAGAATTTGGATATTAGTTCTGTATTTGTATCATAGATGGCGCTGTAGTACTAAAACCTTTTTACTAAAATGCTGTAGTAATATTTTCATTGGGTAAGCATACTTCTACTCGGAAAGTAGGTCTAAAGTTGCCTGAGGAGCGGGTTGAAAGTATTAATACTTCAGCCCCAGGGAGAATCGTTTTCAATTGATAGCTGTCAACTTATTAAAAAAAATACTTCTTTTTTCATATTTCTTGTAGTCGTAACGCAGAGTGTAGGTCGTAATGAAAAGCACAGTGTTTACCGCGGGGTATAGACTTATTTAGTCCCTCGAGCTCTAGTATATTATCCCGTTTCATTTTACTCCGTCTCGGGACTAAATAAGTTACTTTCACCCCTAGGGGTACTATTTTAATACCGCCACACCATTATGTGAGCCCTAAAAATCAGGTGTTTTCTGTAGTGGTTTACTTTTCAATAACTGTTTCGTTACGCGTCTTTTACACCCTTTGGAATTTTCAACACACAATAAACAAATTTCTTACTACACTTATCTACGTAGGTAAACACTACATTTAAGTCATAAGATAATGACCGATTCGTTTTTTCTTTATGGCTCTAAGTTTATACGAACATGGATGACTCATTTTCACTTGCTTTTGTGCAGATAGATGAATCACTATTTTGTAGGTAACTATGTACCGTGAACGTAGTTTTTGTATTCTTTAAAGAAACGGTTTACAGCGTGGTTTGTGTACTTAATTCATTCATTTGTGGTTTGATATTATTATTTAGTTGGTTTATTTTGTTGTCACTTTTAAAAGCCATAAGTAACACTTACTATCGAATTAGTTGATAGTTTTCTTTAATTTTTGGAAAATTATGCTCTTCTTTTTGTTTGCTCACAACTATTGTTGAAAAAGTAGCGTTCTCGACTAGGCATAACTTATACGTAGATCTTTGGATTTGTGAGAATTAACTATAAAAGTCTTGGCTATTAGGAACCCAGCCTGATCTTTGCTGCCCTCTCCTCAATGATGCACTAAGCCGAGGCCCGAACCCCACAGGGGGTACCCTTAGTAATGTAAATTTAATTTAAATCCTAGTTTGTAAGCCCTAACTGAGGGCCTTAAAGTATTTTTTGGCCATCACAGGACAGTCTGGTTAAGGGTCTGTTGAATGGAAGTGGAAGGCTTTATCCCAGGTTCACCAGTTACAAGATTATTATGTAAATAAGTTCTATACATTATCGATTCAGCTACCGTAAGTACATGTATCAAGCAGTTCCCATGCATACCGTGTCGGAAGTTCAGTAGTCCTCATAAGGAAAAACAAGGTTATATACAATAATACACAGGTCTACAAGCATGCAAGTCAGGTACATACAGGACATAAGCGTGACACATAAAGACGTCAATACAATGTTTAACAAAAAACGATGAGTTTTATGTAATAGTAAAGAATAAAGAATGATTGATGCGTCTGCGCGTAAGGAAAATTAGGGAAATTGTGCGTAGCTTTGTGGCACGCTCATTTTTCGCAGTGCGGTGCGACGGGCAGTTTTGGCCGCATAGCGTGACAATGTTAGTCATCTTTCTTTTGAAATCAGACGGAAGTCAATGTCCCTTATTTATCAAGGGTCAGGCAACCAAGGGTTACAAAAGGCTATTGGTAACGAAGAAAACTGTTTATTTTTGCCTTGTGGTATACCACAGAGAGATACTGATACCTGTAGGGTATCACACAGTGATGTCAGTTATCCAATCAACTGTACCTTTCCTGCTTTCTAACTATTTGGTTCTAGATAAGTGATATTCCCGTTGCATACTCCCTTGGTTAAGCGCAAGCAGAATTCTGCGTTGCTAATCCAATTCTGACCTTATGTTTTCCTATCAAAAACTATTTTTTCTCTATATTTTAGGGTACTACGTGTTCTGTAGTTATAGACAGAAATGTCAAATTTTAATTAAATTGGTAGTTTAATTAAGCTGCATATGATGACACTATTATATTTTTATTTTATTTCTAACTTTATCATTATTTCAACTATATTTGTATAAATGTATTTCAGTGTGTTTATAAAAAGAGTATGAATAAAATTAAAATTATTATTTACACCAATACACGAGTTGACCTTAAGAATAATAAAATGTTAAAAAATAATAAATGCTAATTTGCGGTTAAGCCAGACGTGGAAATTGTTACATAAATAATCTAATTTTATAGACCGAGTTTTGGCGATAGATACCGTAATTAATATGGTACCTTTTTATTGGGAATCAGTTATTTAATTTATGCAATCAATGGTCATAAAAATAATTTTAGATTCTTCTTTTGTTGTATACTTCAATTTAATATAAGCAACTGCGGCTGCGTAAGTAGAATCGTAAATAGGTTTTTTAACAAGAATAGAGAACAGGAAAATAATACACGAGGAAGCGTTGATATGAAGGCTTTTAGGGTGTGTTTTTTAATTACGTCAATCGTAAATCGTTTTTAATCAAGAAACTTGGTTAAGTGGGACTGGATAAGTGAGAAACCTCCATAGCTGGAACGCATGCTGAGCTCTCAACAATTATGTCTGGATATCTGAGACACAGGGTAAGTAGAAAAACTCTTTAAGTTGAACCAAATTGGTTCCACTTAAAGAGGCAGGTCCCTTGACTGTCCCAGTTATTCAAGTTTCACTGTAGTAAGTCTAAAAGCGAATATCCACCTTGAATAAGCATGATGATCGCAATGCTCATAGCTTCTCTGTATAGGGTGTAGGATATTTATGCTGGTATGAATTCAGAAAAATATGCGTTATAAATCCTAACATCAAGCCAATGGCACAAATCTAGACTCCAGACAGAAAAACTACTTTGCCCAACTGGGAATCGAACTCAGGACCTTATCCTTCTGCGAGACTGTTCGAAAGAGATACCGTGGCCTCGGAACGTAAAGGGCGAGGAAGGAACATGGATGGTTTTTAGTCAGCAAAAGTCTGACACTCCCTTCCGCTCCGCCCAGACTGGGAGGCGTCATTTGATGATTTCCCATACGAAAAAAAAGGACCCTATGCTTAGCATTAGCGCTTTGAAACACTAGATCGACTCAGCTGATAAGTTCATACTAGACTAATTATTTTATAATTGAAACAGTTGTCATACCACATCATCAATTCAATCAACAACTGACAAATTACTTCCTAGATCACGACATCAACCAGTTTTATAAATAACAAAATAAATACAAATTAACTGTAGTAGAAATCACAATTATTATGATGAATATCGCGGTTTCATCACCTGGACTTTAATAGTTTATTGTGTGCGCTTATTCGCACAACATAATGCTCTGGTTTAGCGGTCAGCGATGCGCATTCTGTGGTTACTCTATAACTCTATTAATAGTCTGTGGTCAGCTGTCAATATTATTTATGTCTAATAGTCTTCATTATAGAACTCAAGAACATTAATATGACAATGTATGCTCTATGAAGGGTCTTAGGAAATTCGATATTTTCATCCTCCCCATCTCGGAAAGAGTAATTTTGTACTTAGATCGTGACATTAAACCTATTTTATCATTAACCCTCGCTGACGCTCAGGATTCTAAGATATAAGATAGAAGATAAGTTGCTTTTTAACCACGTGCTCGACGCGGTTAAAAAGCAACTCTGCACTCTTGTATAACAAATAACTATTTATCAGCCTTAAGGGATAAAGGGGTACATCCGGAGTAAATCGTGTGGTGTTGCCAAGTTACTTGACAACCGATTGTAGAAATAGAGGGGGTAGGTAATCGACCTGAACGATTAAATAGCGGGTAATCTACGAAACATACAAATGTCTGTAACAATAAGGGCCAGTTTCACCGGTTCCGGATAAAGTGTCGGTTAGTTATCTGATAGTTAATACTATCTACCACTTAAAGGCTGGTTATAACTAATACTATATCTACCAGATATCATATCTGACAGATAAGTTCCTAATAGGCTAACCGACACTTTATCCGCAACCGGTGAAACTAGCCCTAAAGCTTTCAAAAAGCCTTTCTGTAAAAAAACACTTCCTAAACCCGTCTCGAAAGAGAGAAACAACAATTTTAATCACCGCTACTTCGTTACTTCTTTTCAAACCTTACACACTCAACAAGGTAAAGTGAGATACCTAATTGATCTACAATATAAGTCTACAACAATACTGCAATGATCTAACAATACCTTAGTACCAGTACCCATTTTATTGACCAAGCAATCTGTGTTTCTTAAGGTTACTATTGCTAGGGAGTATTGAGATTTTTCTTTGCACACAAGTGTAATTCGCAATAAAAAGTATGATATAGCTAATAGAGTATTATCAATTATGATCAGTATGTAATGTAGTCGCCGAAAGAGGTCTAGAACATGCTGGCGTGACGACTAAGAAGCGTTTATAAGAGGTTGGCCTGAAAAAAAGGAGGGAGAAGAGTGGAAGGTTATGGGGGACACATTGGCCCAGCAATGGGACAATTTCAAAGTTCTTACATTAAAATATGAATAAAAAAAAAACTCGCGAGAAATTCAAATTACATTATTTTTACTTTTTGCTACGTAATATGGCGAATCCTTATTTAGTCTGTTTATGTGAATAAAACAAAAACAAAATGAAGTGGATTGCTTCCAGTTCCACTTTAACACCGACTGTGTGTCTTCAAAATCGTAAATCTATCAATATCATAAGTACATTGGGCTACTGAATTAGAAGCAAAAATAATACACCCACAATGTTTAGACACACCTAACGTACGTCAGTAAAAACTTCAATGGAAACTTAAATGAAAAATCAGCTTCCACACAATACAACAATAGATAGAGTTTTCGCGTCGTTGCTAATTTTAATACAATGCTTTCTTCTTGTAATTGTTTTCCATGGTTAATGCCGCTATTAAATACAGGAGATTGTTTGTATGTGCGTAGTCTGACAGCATTACATAAGCATTTATGATTTATTGTATTTTTTTTTTGTAGTGTTGTCATTAAAAAAGGTCGCAATGCGTTTAGCTCATGTAGCCATAGATTGTGATGACAGTTTTTAATTTGCTTTCAGTCTTGCATTCACAACCTTTTGTTTGAGTTTTTCTTTTCGCAATTGGCGTGTGTTGAAGTACGTATTTTTCGTTTTGCATGATTGCTCAGATTATTTTATTTTGTGTTATTTGCAAGGATACTTGTTTTGTTTAACCAGTTCAGTCATTAAAATTCTTTATTCTAGTTTTTGTAGCTTATTTTTTATGTGATTATCAGACACCGAGCTGCGACTTGAGAAATAAGATTTTTAATATTAAAGCCAAAACCCCTATCATAAAACGAAATAAGTTATTATAAAAAATAACGGTTTTTTATAATACTTTTTGTACCATCGTATGTTTTTTTTTCTGCCGAATATGTAACCTTTTTTAATCCGCTGGCTGGAATTGGCCAGTTAAAGGCTGGGTAAAGGTCAACGCACTTGTTTGCGTGTTCTAAATCTGGTTTATAACTAAGAATGTACGTGTACATGTCGCCTATAAAGGGTGGGAAGAGTGTTATTTATTACCTAGATACACAAACAGCAATATATCACGAGGATATTGATATCCCATGTAAATAGAGCTACACTTTTACTGACACATGCTTGAACTGACTGGACAGGTCCACTAAAATCTGTATGGTTCTTTCTTCAAAAGATCATCTCAGACACTGTTCTGCATAATCCTCATGTGAGTTGAACAAGATTATGTCTGGACTTTAAAAGTGACCTCTGAGTTTGTTTCGGCGGTTTCTTCTCAGCGTAGTCAGGTACAAAACACCGCCCCCATCTAGTTTAAAAAATTAGGATGTGGAAAAGTGTTTATGAAAATCAATTTGCAAAATAAATATCATTTATCATTATCAATACGTTACTACAAAAGTTGCTACTAAAAAAGCCTAATGGAAAATAACATTCAAAATCTGGAAGACAAATACAGGACACGATCACTCAGATCCAGCCTGCCCCTTTGCTGCCCTCCCCAGCGACGACCTAAGCAGATGGTCGTAGCCCACAGGGGGGCCTTTAGCGCGCTGTCGCTTAATTTATAAGTACTTTGCCCCTGGCTGGAGGCCTAACACAGCACTCAAGCTAGTCTGGTTAAACAGAAGCCAACCTCATATGTTGACCTACCGGATCGGCTACGAGTGCTACAAAGCATTAGTTGACGGTCACGCGAGTTCTATGATTTTTGTTCACTTAAAAAGTGCTCAACGCGCCTTCAGGCGATTAGACGAGCTAAATTAGCAACTCTATCTGTGGTGGTTCAAAATTCGTTTGAAATGCTGTTAGAATAAAGTTCTAATCAGCTTGCACTACAAAGTGGTTGTTACGTCAGTCACTGCGGGCCAAGTAACGCGAAATGAGTGGTTTCGATCGATTTGCAAAAAAGTATTGATTAGATTAAAAAACTAAAACACTATCATGCTAATATATTGCTTGTGGAATTATTTGCCAAAAAATCAGAATGATCGCATGCATATTACTGTTTTTTTGTTGTTTGAAAGATAGTTTTAGAGATAAGTTCATGTTTGTTCGTGTTCGTCTTGTTTTTTTTTTTATCGAGTCAAATTAGTTGTATTATGTTTTCAAAACACTATCATGCTAGCATATATCCTGAAGAATATCATATATTTTTCTGGTCTTATTTATAGCACTGAATCATATACTTTTAGTAATTATAAAACTCGCGTTTAGCTCAAATGTGGCCTTAAGAAGTATTCACTTCAAAAATACAGGACACGATCACTCAGATCCAGCCTGCCCCTTTGCTGCCCTCCCCAGCGACGACCTAAGCAGATGGTCGTAGCCCACAGGGGGGCCTTTAGCGCGCTGTCGCTTAATTTATAAGTACTTTGCCCCTGGCTGGAGGCCTAACACAGCACTCAAGCTAGTCTGGTTAAACAGAAGCCAACCTCATATGTTGACCTACCGGATCGGCTACGAGTGCTACAAAGCATTAGTTGACGGTCACGCGAGTTCTATGATTTTTGTTCACTTAAAAAGTGCTCAACGCGCCTTCAGGCGATTAGACGAGCTAAATTAGCAACTCTATCTGTGGTGGTTCAAAATTCGTTTGAAATGCTGTTAGAATAAAGTTCTAATCAGCTTGCACTACCAAGTGGTTGTTACGTCAGTCACTGCGGGCCAAGTAACGCGAAATGAGTGGTTTCGATCGATTTACAAAAAAAGTATTGATTTGATTAAAAAACTAAAACACTATCATGCTAATATATTGCTTGTACAATTATTTGCCAAAAAAACAGAATGATCGCATGCATATTTCGATGTTCTTTTTTGTTTGAAAGATAGTTTTAGACATAAGTTCGTGATTTTTTTTTATCGAGTCAAATTAATTGTATTATGTTTTCAAAACACTATCATGCTAGCATATATCCTGAAGAATATCATATATTTTTCTGGTCTTGTAAATAGCACTGAATCATATACTTTTAGTAATTAGAAAACTCACATTTAGCTCATGTTCACTTCAAAAATACAGGACACGAATACACGATCAATAGTTGCAACGAAGGTATTTTGCCATCTTCGAACAGCATTGTTTCTTATGTAAGTAGCTAATGTTGTTATAATTTGTTGGAAAACTGTTACGTTCTGCCTAGTTAGAACTAAAGTGATATTACATCATTGTGGTCGTACGAATTCGCTAAAACAAATACATAATAGAGAAATTGTGGTTGTGGCTTATTTGGCTCTTTCATTATGCAACTTTTGGTTACAACTTGATCTGTTGGTCGTGGACGAGGTATTACACTGTTATTGGGTTTTAGAGGTCAGATAGGCAGATATATAATGAGACTGAACCCTTATAAAATAGTTGGGTAAAGACTAGACACACGAAGTAATTTGCCAGGATGTAAGGCTTATATTTTCAGGAACATAGCTAACTAGCAGCTAACTTACAGGCTATAGTTTTACAAAACATATTCATGAACAAAACAAAGATTGTATATAGATAAGTCATTCTTGTTCTCATTCTACGGCTGGCCAAAGGGCTGTGAGTTCCAGTTCTCTCGAGCCGGGGTTAATGTGGACCACTGGTCGTTGGCATTCTTGATAAAATTATTAAAAACAGAATCCTGCATTCCCACGTATGTAAGATGTGTTTCTTTTTTCTTTTTCCATCAGATAAAAGGGCAAGGGCATCGTAAAACTCGATATGAAACAAAAACAAAAATAAAGCTCACGTTTTCTCAGTTTACTCAACCCGCTTCAATAAGCTGGTTATTCTTTAAGACATAATCACGCCTGTAATACCCGACGGGGTTGTCAGAGCTCTATGAAATGGCACATCCACACTTCACCAATTACGTTATATTCGATGTAATAGGGGGCGAGCCTATTGCCATTACCGGGTCCAGGTGCAGATCCAGGGTCCGTGGCTGCCTTATCGAAAAAAAACCAATAACACTTTGTCGGCTCTGAGAATCGAATCCAGCCCGAGCATGAACACCGTAGACACGAAAGTGAATCGACAAATCTTTTGTTCGTCTGTCATTGAATCGACAAAGTGAGAGATAAACAAAAGATTTGTCTATTCTCTTTCGTGTCTACGGTGGTCATGCTACGCGGGCTGGACCTCATGATTCGTAACTATGCATGCTAGAACAACGAAGGGCCTAGGCGCAGAATGCCCAATTCGGTAAAATTACCAATTTGTAAAATGTTAAATTCGCAAAATGTCCAATTCGCAAAATGTCCAATGTGCAAAATGTCTAATGCGCAAAATGTCCAATTCGCAAAATGTCCAAATCGCAAAATGTCCGATTCGCAAAATGTCCAATTCGAAAAAGTCCAGCGGTCGAAAAATGTCCAATTCGCAGAATGTCCAAGCAGTCATAGTTACTCTTTTGTTTATTATAAACAAGGAAATCATGAGCACATACCGTCATAGTGCGAACGTGATCGAACGAACATAGTCTTTAGAATACTAATCGCTCATTAAGTTTTAAATTCTTTATTACCTAAGGTAGGTTTTATTCTACAGTTCCATACACTAGTAAAATTATGCAAGTATGCGGAAATCGCGTTTTTTTGTTGCTGTAAAATATCTAGCGTTCCTGCTTCGCGTGTGACTTCGAAAGATAGTTATCGTAATATAAGTAATAGATTGGTTAGCTCAAATACAATTCAGAATCCATGTTAATAGCAGTGTTTTGAAACTGTTATTAACTTTTTTTTCTGTTCCTCTTTCTAATACTCCATTAAAACTGCTAACTAAATCCTAAGCTAAAAGAGCAATTTTTAAAAGTTTCAAAAAACTTAAATGCTTTTTCATACACAAGTTGGGTAGGTATTTTATTTTTATGCAGGCTGCTATTTATATACAGATAGGTATGTACGTGAATACAAATTATAGCTTTTAGCGTAGGTATCTACCCAAAATACTTTTGATGCTACTGGACCACAAAAATAAAGAATAATAAAAAGACATTTCTCAAAAGTTTAAAACCGTAATTAGGTTTTATAAAGTGCCTGCTTACATGTTATTACGAATATTGTACCTACCAAGCTAATGATTACAATAAGGCTTAAATTACCTCAAGTAAAAACTTAGCCTGATTAACGACCATGCCCAAAGATTTCAATCTTTTTTGAGCTATAAAAAGATTGTAAGATCAAGGTTAAAATTAGCTTCACTTAAAACTTCTGTTCATATAAAATCGATTAAATTTTATGGACAGGGGTTGATAAATTGCTTCAAAACAGAAAATTGAAATATGGATTTTTAGATTGCTTTTTTGAATATCTTTGGATTTAATTCAAATGTGAATATAACTGTAATGAATAATTGAAATCGGAAAGCAATTTTAATGAAAGCTTTTTTATCATATTGTGACTTTTCAGAATGGATTATTTACTGGAATACAATTATAATTATTAAACCTTTAAAAATACTAGAACTAATATGTAGTTTGTAAGTTTAATTGACCGTGGGTAGAATGTAGTAATGAGCGTTGAATTGACGAACATAACCAAGTCGACGCATAAACTGGCCGACGAGTTCAACTACTCGATGAACAAAAATGGACGGTCTAGTTTCGTTAACGCCAAATTCGTCGACGACCCATCTCTCGTAGAATGTCATGTACCTATCAGTTTAGTGCTAACCCGGTTTTTAAAACACCGTTGCGGTGGAAAACAAAGAAAAACTTGCAGATGACAGGTTTAAAGTGAAGGGCGTCCTTTATAATTTAAATACAATGCCATTGCCAACCTGTTCTACTGACCTCTTGCTAGAAAACATAGCAAAAATGTGCTTAGACATCAAGGACTTGCTAATCCCAGCAAATTACCTATAAAAGCCACTTAAATTAGAAAAAAATGCAACCGACAAAGACCCTCATGCAGAAAGATAAATACTTACATTTTATATCACTACGCTTGTCCAATAGTAATTTTATGAAGCATCATAAGCATCATCAGCGTTTAATGTTCCCATTGCTGGGACACCGGACTCCTCCCCGAGGGAATGGGCATTCATCCCCTCCCATGGTGGGAGGGGATGAGATGTGAATCCACCACGCGGGCCCAGTTCGGGTTGATAAGATGTCATCTTTGGCCATATTTCATGAAAGTTAAAGTTACCTATCTGAAGTGATGCAATGTCATTTCTATTACTCTTACATCATTATCTAACCTCAACCACTTCTTCTTTCCAGAAATACTTCCCGAAGCCTTAAGAACAAAGTGCGTGAGATGCACAGACAGGCAGAAGAGGACGGCAGTGAAGGTGATAAGGCGGCTGAAGAACGAGTACCCGGACGAGTGGGCCAAGCTGGCCACACGCTGGGACCCCACCGGCGACTTCACCAGATACTTCGAGGAGTTCCTCGCTAAAGAACACTTCAACTCTATCCCCGGATCAGGTAACTAATACCCCTTATATTTGTTCGTTTATGTTGAAGTTAGGGAAGAAGATGGTGAGAAGGTGGAGGTGTTTTGTTTCGTCAAGAAGCAGTGATAGCCTTGTGGTGTGACTGTAGGACTGCCGAGTCATAGGTCCCAAGTTTAAGCCCAAGACATGACCTCTGATTTTTATTGACGAGAGAGAAAGATATTTCTCGACGGCATCGGGTAGCGCCAGGTCTAATCAAACGATGAAGATAGAATAATATATTGTTTATTTAAACCGTCGCGTTGGTGCTGCTTCTGATCTCTCGCCAGTCGTGTCGAATTGTACTTCCATCAGATTATGAGAGTGACACTTTAGCCCAATAAAATTCAGCCGAAATTCGGTTGGCAGGACTAGAAGTTTTTGTTTTCCGTCTGACATCCTGATTCTTATCTTGATGTTAAACGCGTGCTCGTTATATGACGAGCTGTGGAAAAAACGTTACTTTAATAAATTAATATGTTGCCATGAATATATGCATCAGATCATGCGATCTGCCAAACCGTCGAAAAATACTTATTTATTTGACTATATGAGTAATGATCCATGTTTTAATGAATATCTATTAAGTTCAATAAACTGACAACGTTTTTATGTTGCAATAATGATTAATATATATAACTTAAATAATCTGACTAAATAAAACTGGCAAGTTTGGTACGTAAGCTCATCTTGCAAGTAACTTTCGTGAGATTCGGACAAAAAAAATTTGAACGCCGAACCTGAAATTACTAACTCATAAGCGGACAACGATATTTAGAAAACGACTGACTATTTTTAATACCGTTATTTAAAAAAAAACATCCGAACTGAGAACCTCCTCCTTTTTCAAAAGTCGGTTAATGAACAAAATGTGAACAGGTACAACGTAAAGAAATTTCTAAAATTAAGAACGCAAAGACAAAACGATCTAACTGTAGATATTTTAAAACCAGTCTCAAAAGATTTTGACTAAGTTTCTTTGTTCGTTTTCCTAACGACCAGCAAAAAACCTAAAATAAAATTTAAACAAATGATTGTCTTTTTAAGTCTTTTGAATTATGTGACGACTGTTAAATCTATGAACAGTTTTAACTTGCAATCATCATTCTGTATAACGCAATGCTTAAGTAAACGTCAATGCGAACGATTTTATTTAAAAAATACTATTCTCTTCAGCGCCATGGTTAAATTATGCTACAAAGACAATAAATAATAATGTAATAATAATCTAAATGACTATTCATTAATCTTTTCTGCGTTTAATTAACCATGATTGTTCCATATGATTGACCCTATCGATTGATGTCAAAAAGGAACCTACATAATGTTATTTTGTTGAACTTTAGTCGATCCATCCCAGGTTTGATACCTGAGTGAAGCAAAATAACTTTCGAAAAACTGTTTCTTTAAAAAACATTGAATGTCGCCTCTGAGTAATTTTACTAGTAATAGTACTTTCCCTCCAGGTGGCAATGTAAAATTCCACCCTATACTGTTTATATAATTATAATATGCCGATCGGGTACTTTCATGTTAATAAAATCATTGAAATGTATCTTACTTGTGCTCCGTACATTCGTGCAAAGTATCTGACAAACGAATCCTATTGTCGAAGAGAATTATCGTGGTTACCCTTGAAAACGCTTGAGTAACCAGGTATCGGAGTAAAATAGCTATTGTGCACAAGTTGTCACTCACATTGATCTTTATGCTCAACTAGCTGGCCCACGCAACTTCGTCTGCGTCACATAAGAGAGAACGTTTTTGCAACATTTTTCATTGCTGCTCCGCTCCTATTGGTCATAGCGTGATGTTATATAGCCTATAGCCTTCCTGGATAAATGGACTATCAAACGCAAAAAGAAGTTTTCAATAGATCCTGAGATTAGCGCGTTCAACCAAACAAACAAACAAACTCTTCTGCTTTATAATATTAGTATAAGTAGATGTTAAAACTCCAAGCTTACAAGTAAGAGCTACAGTCAGTCTATACATTAAAGTTTGGCATTCCTGCAATATGAAATAGAATTTCATATTGTTCTTACTCGTTAACTATAGAGGTAATGAGATACGAGTATAGTTGGTCATCGCGAAATACCACCCCTACCCTACCTATTCATCTGATAAAATTGGAAATTAAATTGGATGCAGCAGCACATCTGCCAACTATGTTGGGATCGGCTTCCAGTCTAAGCGGATGCAGCTGAATACCAGTATTTGCGACTGCCTATCTGAACTGCACAACCCAGTTAATATTGATAACACTGGTTGTCAGACTTTTTGGGCCACTGACTACCTGTAACGACTGCCAAAGATGGACAAATGACAGCCGGGACCATAGATATAATAATTTAATATTCCTATGGCCGGGACCAACAGCTTAACTTGCTTTCCGAGGCACGGTGGTAACTCGGTATGTAAGGGTAGTCACCCATCCACAGACCAATCGAGGAAAGTACGGCTTAACCTAAAGATCGGCTGCAGCAGGATTCAACCTATTTACTGAATCCAACCTATTTATTAGTCAACTTAATTAAGATAGCTAGCCAATTGGTGATGAGTAGTATCAAGAGACAACTTCTCTAACTTGGACTTGAAAGGTTTAGCAACTCTAACTACCGTAAAATGGGGGGAATAGGGATCCAGGGGTGAATAGAAACAAAACTTTGGAATGGATTTTAAAGTTGAATTCACATGATATGGTACCAACAAGTACGCTATTGTGTTAACTAAATTATACTTAATTATAAAGGTACCTTGTTGGCAATATACAATATAAGTTCTGCGATAAAATCCCTTCCAAAGTTTTGTTTCTATTCACCCCTGGATCCCTATTCCCTCCATTTTACCGGTACATCTAACTGCACCTTCACTGTATCAATTTCTTGCAGGGAACGCGATCCCCACATCGTCACCTCTGGGACCGCCTCGGATCCCCACGCTGCCCCCGACGGTCGCCAGCCCGGCTCCTGCACCCACGGAGCCCACACCACCGAAACCTGCGATTCTTAACAGGTAAGCTACTGTTGCTAAAGATGTTAAGAGGCCTGCGGAGCATGCGTATTTCATACAAATGTAATATCAACATAATTTGTAAATCAGCATAAGGTAGTGTGTATTTATTTTTATTGGATTACAGAATATCTAGGTTCCCAAATATATATTTTGATTGGACACTGATTTAAATAAGAGTTATGAGAAAAAATAAGTTTTCTATAGAAATTTTAAATTCCTTGAACTCGTGGCTAAATAATAACAGCCGCTCGGGGTCGATCTTTAGGTTAAGCCGTGCTTGCCTAGGCTGGTCTGTGGATGGGTGACCACCCATTACATACCGAGTTTCCTTTGTGCATCGGAAAGCACGTTACGCAGTTGGTCCCGGCTGTCATTTGTAGACCTTTGACAGTCGTTAAATAAAGCCGAAAAAGTCTGACAACCGGTCTTATCAAGGGGCATCGTATTTTAAAGTACTAACTAGGTTGTGGAGGTCAGAGAAGCAGTCCCTCCCTGTAAAATATTGGTATTCAGCTGCATCCGCTTACACTGGAAGCCTACCCCAACATAGTTGGGAAAAGGCTAGGCGAACTATGATGAGGTAAGTCATATTGCGTGTGTAGCCAATTCTTAACTTGTGGTTCCAAATAAGGTTATTGGTTGGTATTATGGAATTTTACGGCGCCGTTGGAAGGCCTCCCAAGTAGACCGATGACCTGGTGAAGGTTGCGGGGATACGCTGGATGCGAGTCGCACGGGACTTGTCAATTTGGCAACACTAGTAACCAGTCGCTCACAGTCTCCTCCCAGTACTGGTCCTTAAAGTCTTCTTCTTCTTCTCAAGTTGATGTCATTAATAGATTAGCTAGAAAGCCCAGGCTTTGAGGTCACCAAGTTAATAGCAGGGTCAGTGACATTCGTTTGTAAGTGATGATCAGTAATTGGCTGACAAGTACACATCTTTACTCTGTTTTGTTCAGCAGCAATATTGGCAATAAAGCAAGTAGTAATTTATACTCAATCCTGTAAATTTTTAAAAGCGTAAAATTTAGTTATTTTATTAGTACCAGAAGAGAGGCGGTAAAAATGTGAACTGTTTTATGATTGCGTTCCATTCCTACCTAATAAGCAGTACCTCTAAGACTTTCAAAGTAATCCAAAGACACTAAATATAAAAACTTTTTTACAAAAAATAAAACCGACTTCAGAGAAAACAAAAAAGTGAAAAATAACTTCAGAAAAAACGCTTCAGAAGTCGGTAACTTTTGTTTGATTGATTTAGTTCTTTTGTCACCGACTTCTGAAGCGTTTTTTCTGAAGTTATTTTTCACTTTTTTGTTTTCTCTGAAGTCGGTTTTATTTTTTGTAAAAAAGTTTTTATTTTTCACTTTTTAGTGGTTCACGTGTGCTTACCCCTTCACAGCGTACCGGCGTGATTTTAGGTTATGAACTGGTGTAAACAATAGACAGATATGAGATTTCAGCAATCCCAGTACATTTGCTATCATTTATTGAGGAGTTCCGTTGCATATCTCCGAAGTTCTTCATTAGATCTTCATCAAATTGAAATAAGATTACTTCGAGAAAGTACACTTCCTAAAACTACCCAAATCGCTGCCTGTGTGCCTATAAAATGTGAAGAGTTATCTCTATTGCTGCAGAATCCCATCATCAGATCCTGATTTGATGATTATGAGACCACACGAGAAGCACCAGCTTTCAAATAAAAAAAGAACCATCATAATCGGATCACTCAGTCGAAAGTTCTGAGGTAACAAACACTTTCGAAATCTGGATGTATTTTACACATCTGGGTACCCCTTCAGAGCATACAGGCGTGATGTTACGTCATGATAAATAGTATAAACAATGAACCTACAAGCAATTGCAGCAATCACTGCAGATTTGCTGTGTATTTTTGAAGAGTTCCGTTGTATATCTCCGAAGATAAGCATCAGGTCTTCAGCAAATTAAAATGGGACCAAACGAGAAGCACCAGCTTTCAAAGAAAAAAAGAACCATCAAAATCGGTTCACCCAGTCCAAAGTTCTGAGGTAACAAACACAAAAAAAAAAAAAAAAAAAAAAAAAAAAAAAAAAAAAAAAACATACAGACGAATTGATAACCTCCTCTTTTTGGAAGTCGGTTGAAAATAAGAAACCGCTTGTCATAACCCTACATTCATTTATCTTTTAAATAATGTAAATACCTTATCTAACCAACAACAATAAAGGTATTGTGCCAAATTACGTCACACGTTTATTAAATCTCGCGGTTCGCGTGTTCACACAAGTAATATAATCGATGTTTCGTTAACTCTAAACACGGTTTCCGATGGACTGGTTTTCAGTCTGTGGACCGGATTGCAGACTTAATTGCTCGGTAACAATCGGTTACATTTGTGTTGTAACAAAAATGGTAATCGATCCAACACTGTTGGTTGTAATTGAAAGATTTGGCTAACAAGTTCTGATGTATTGCAGATAAAACGCAAAAAAAACACACAAGAGACACCGCTAGATTCAGTAAAGATATTTCGAAACCAAAATGAGACAGACATATTGTAATATAAGAAGAGCTAGAGAAGCAAGATATTCCTGAGACGAGACATTGCGTAGATAATGTTGCAAACGTAGTAGTATTGCCATACAACGCTTGCCTCCCCAACTAATATTGGAATAGTCTAGATATGGAAAGGAAGGCGAAGGAAAGGTGCACAACCTTTCCTTTTGCCTTCCTATGTTCCTATGCTTGGGAAATGCCTAGGTCCACCTATAAAGTACATCGTATAAAGTACATCCATTAAATTAACGTGATTGTGTCCTTACTTCGCAAAAAAAAACTAATCCCAATGACGATAATGATAGAAATATTCTCTTCTTCATTAAAAGAAAACACTTAACGTCTATAAATAACATTGTCAGACTACATCATTCGTTTTAATTCGAGCACATAATAAATAGCCTGTCATTAACATAATTAATGCGAACCCAACAATAGCTGATCGTATTAAAGAAAACGCGAAACAGCGATATATTATCGTCCACTTTGAATCTCCACTTAATGTCGCATAATTATGTTCCTAGTAATTCTTTGATTGTCGCATATCTTTGATAGTAATCGTCAATAACAATGCACATAGCAACTACCACTCTCCCATGTAAACGGATTAGCTTGCGGTAGGTTTAAGTGGAGAGATTTCTCATTATTATATCATCAATTTAACATCATCTGCCTCAAAGATTTGAACTATAAAATTCGTTCTAGCGCGTCTTCAAAAGTGATCACGTAATCACGTTCCTGAGGCCCTTTATGACTGTTCCTAAATTACCCTAGGCCGATAAAATTTTAGATTTTTCTACTTCATGATAATATTAGTATAAAGGTCGGGGTTTTCGCCCTGGTTCGTCGACTATATCATTCGTATGTATGTACAATACAAATCATTCCATATTGCATTACGATTTTTTCTATGTTTACTTTAATCATTTTGATTTAACTAGTATAAATACTCATTCTTCTAACTTAACATTCAGTTCAAATGGCATTTTTTCTCTATAAAACTAAAGTCAATCTTTTGTAATAGTTGGAGTTAGTTTTTGCACGTTGATCTACGAAATATTCTTGAAATCTTTACTTTCATCGAAATCTAAGAATACTAAAACAACGGCCTTGAAATTCTAATCCTTTACTCTTTCAACTAAATTGGTCATGACCATATTGACTATTACTGGCTACTTTGGCTAGACTCCTAATTGGTAACGGCATTTGAGCTAATGCGCGTTCACCACTGAGAAAGGAGTCCACACGGTCTTGACTTCGTGAGCTTTAGGTCATAAGGTCATATTTGCTGTTTTCGAATTAGCTATCATACTTGGGAGGTACCCAACTCAAATCTTACGCTGAGTCACTGACCAATTGACTAGTATTTCATTTCGTCGCAATATATGCTGGATAGGCTTGTCGTGTTCACCTGAAACACTTATTAGGGTTTAGAATAAAACCACCACAACTACATTTATTATAATTATTATTAACACTCATTTTCTTAAGTTTTGACTTTATCTGAAGAAAGACTATCTGTGATCTTGTCTTATTATATGCAAAGATTACATAATAGTCACTACATAAGGAGGAATTATATATATCGTAGATATATGAGAGTACAGAGTACTTTTTTGTAGTTGAAGAGCTCTTTCTTAACCTAGTGCCTTTTTGAATAAGAATAAGTCCAATCCATTGTTATAAACATTCCCTTATTCTAACTTAGCACTATGACAAAATTGTTACAACTGCAGTTATCTACTATAGAAGGTTAAATTCGTAGCCTTTTCAATTTGACCTAGTAATAGCTTTGATTGACTGGAATGTTAGGTATTATTAGGTAGCTTACTTTTACCTATATACTGTAAGACGGCCTAGTGAGCGGGCTAGTGATATAGCTGCTTGCAATAAACCTTTTTTGCATGCGTAACCTTTTTCATCAAATTACTTCTCCCACTCTGGGCGGAGCGGGAGGGAGTGTCAGACTCTTACTGACTAAAACCCATCCATGTTCCTTCCTCGTCCTTTATGTTCCGGGGCCGCGGTATCTCTTTCGAACAGGTCCGCAACCCCGGCAGGTTTCGGCCCTTGCGGGCCCCTCCCCTTATGCTAACATCTCTTTCAGACGCGCGTGGAACACGAACGCGCCGTCGACACGGTCTGTCGTCGTTAGACGGACGGACGGCTAGCTAGCCCATAGCCAACCGTCCACAGGCCCGCATCTACGGTGGCCGGTAGCCACCACGTGGCCCCCGACGCCCGGTGCGTCTCCCGCGGCGGCCGAGAAGAGAGGCTCTCGCCCTCTCTCGTTCCGCCATCTCCTTCGTTAGCATCATTGCTTCGCAGAAGGAGGTGACGGCTTCCCATTCCGTCTCGCTCCGGACCATGGATTGAACCAGGGCCGGACGCGAGAGGTCGCCGTTTATTGTTTAATGTTCTCCGCTATTTTACTTTTGTTTTAAGTCAGAGATCATAAACGGGGTCATAACATAATTATTTACAGTAAGTCACATTATCACGTCCGTTATTTGCTTATTTAAGCACCTGGTTGTGATGAAGAAAGTATCACATTCTGAAGAGAGATACTTAAGTGGCCTTCTCAATTAGGTTGCGTACTTTCGTGACATCATTATCTTACTGTTTATGTATATTTTGTACTTACCTACTTCGCCGGACCTACTTCCTCGTTCCTACTTAGTGGGTGCTTGGCATCATGCACTAGTTAACTACCAATTATGGTGTAGTAAACTGCGTTTAGCTAACTTTTCGTCGAGGAAATGGTTATGTGATTAGTAGTGTAAGATCAAGAGCACAAGATGGTAAAACGAACCGTTTCCGTGTTATTGGGGTCGCCGACAAACAAAATTGTCGGTCAGTAAGATTATCAACAAATATTTGACCCGTATTTTTTCTTTTTACTTCATAAACCAAAATAGACGAAGGTACGACAATTTTAAATTCTCAATACGTCACGCGTTTGTATAATTTTTAGTGAGTGCTGACGTCATGAGCCCCTTCTCCCAAGTTTTAATGCGTTTTATCTTTGTCAATGTTCATTAATTTACGAAAACCAAAATACCTGTCCATTATTTTCCAATACTTTAACTAACGGAATAGTGAAATAGATTTGCATTTTTTTATGCTGTTGTCATGCATATTACATAGGTACACCCACGCCTTTTAGCTATGCGGGTAGGCAGAAACTGCAGAACCTATTATCCCTACAATCATACTCCTTTTGCGGCATCCTCGTTTATTCATAGATCTGGCCATATACGCACGCCGTATACGATCAGAATACATCTTACCTCAGTCTGTGGATCAGCAAGTTTTCTTGACAAATGAGGGGTTTTCTTTTTCAACTCTTTCCTAGATAGATGTTTCCGTCGCTGGATAGATGGTGCTGATCTCGGTATGTTACTGCAAGGAATAAAACGTCACATAATTTCACTTGGAGCTAATGGTTATATTCGGAAGTTTTTGCAAACGAAAGTGACAATCAACGAGCGTATGTGACGTGTGTTTTTTTTAAGCGTTTTGGTATTGGCACTTAGTAACGTAGTCAACGCCATCTACCGAGTTCTTGGAATCATTTTTTTTTAATTCTCAAAAAGGAAAGCTCTCATTTGTTGAAGCGTTTTCTACCTTACCTTTAATTAACTATTATTACTTTATATTCCAGGTTCGGAAACGACGGCGAGCTGATGCAGGGCAGTCCATCTTCAGCGGGCGTGACGCCCAGGCCGATGACGCAGGCCACTACCAGGCCTACCACCACCACTAGGCCAGCCAACACGAGGCCTATTCCACCCAGGTAAAGTAGTAACTTTTTAGGTTGCTTATACCCAGTACTAATAACTGGGTTGTGGAGGTCAGATAGGGAGTCGCTCCGTATAAAATACTGGTATTTCGCTGCATCCGTTTAGACTGGAAGCCGACCCCAACATAGTTGGGAAAGGGCTAGGCGGATGATGATCATACTAGGTCTTTAATCAGATCCTAGAGAAATGAAAACACAGATGTGATGACAAAACAATTTTCCTGGAGTCAAAAACCGCTGTTAGTTTAGCTATAGTTATTCTAAGAATGAGTTTAGAAAACCCGTTGTTTGGAAACCTATCATCTCCGTCGAATTTCGCTTGCTAGTTAAATTTAACCCCGTAGTTTGTCTATAAGTCTATATCCAAAAACAGGTTGTGGTGTGAACTTGACATTCACCGAATAAGTGTAAAACAAGCTATTTTTAGAAGTTATTGAAAGTAGTACCATCTAGGTATTTTATTGTAGTGGTGTATTTTTAAATTCCACTTAATTGGAGTGAGGTGTAAATGATTTGTTTTCAAATGTTTGTGTTTCAAAATTCATATTATGCGGGCTGCATTAGCAGAAAAAAATATAAAATCCCGTTTTTTACCTCATTTACCTACCTTACCTTATTTTGCTCAGATGCACGACTTTTACTACGACGCGTAGCCTGATAGATGGATGCCTATAGGGGCTTGGTTCGCAAAACAGCGTGACGATGACCTAGCTCTAAAGGCGGCTAAGTTGGGTGCCGATAAAAGTTACTGGCACGAGTTTAGAATATAATAGAAAAGAATTTTTATTTTGCAAATATGGGTATACAATCGTTGTTATGACATATCAAAGCTCAGCCATATTTTACCATTCGGCATGCAAGCATTTAGCTACATTATTTTATGCAACATGAACTTACATTTTTTCAAATACCAATTTTGGACTTTGTTTCCTTAGCATGCTTCGCAAGTCGGTCGTAAGATTGTTACCCAACCTACCTCATGAAAAATGGTAAAGTTGAATAAGTTTTATGTGCTGAAAAAGCTCAACTGGATCCGAGGACATTTGGCCTGCAAAGAATTGCCCATGTCTTGGGCCTGTCGAAAGTTTTACCCCAGGGAACCGTACTATCTACCTTCTGGAATAAAAACCCTAGCTTCTCACCCAGGACATGGATCCATCTGTCTGCCAAGTCTCATGATAATCTTAGAAGGCAACAATGACGGACAGAGTTACTTTCGCATTTATAATATCATATTTTACCTACTTAGGTTTCTTTTGCAAATATAATATCAGTGTGCTTAAGAATTAAATTGCATGTGTTCTTCGGATTGCACCTAAGTTCAATTTTCACACCAATCAAGCTTAGGCATTACTCAGTTATTTCAGGTCTAGGTTCTCTGCAAAATTTGCATTTTTTTTTTTTTTTTTTTTTATTTATTTGAATAAGTACAGCCACATCACATACATTTTACAAAGAAATTCACAATTTATAATAAAGCGGTCTGATGCACGTGACAATAAAGGCGTACATAACATTCACAATTCTTCGGCTCGATGATAAAACACAATTATTATTTAAGAAAACCTATATAATGAAAATTGAATTAAATACTAACAATTCAAAATATTTGATAATTATATTACATTAGTATACAAAGAAATGCCAGATAAAAATTAGGATCAATGTCAATATAATAGGATTGGCCAATTATTATTCATAAAAATAATTTAATAAAGTTGATTGAATTTGTTACAATTAATAGCATTTAATATATAATAAAAAAAGAAAAAAAGATAAAAAAAAGATAAAAAAAAGATAACTTAGGGCACACATTTTATTTTGTTTTTAAATATATGCAGCTTATCATGGAACACATCGAGGTCGGGTATTATTGTAAGAAGGGAGTGGTACTCATCCACAATTCTACGGAGGGGTGCTTGCAGTCCCAGGTTAGATTTTACAGATGGAGTATGGAAAATATATTTGAGTTTCCCTCGAGGATAGGTGCGAGGGATCTTTAAGGGTATATTCTCAAGGAAATGGCAACAATGGTACTGGCCGTTCATGACTTTGTGAAAGAAGCACATGTCTAGCAAGCGTCTACGTTCACGAAGAGAGCTCATTTGAAATTTCCCCAAGCGGACTCTGTATGGATTCCTATGTGAAAAACCGCTAGAGTTATAAGCCAGATGCCTAGTGAACGATCTTTGAATGCTTTCAATCCGCTGCGAATGAACAGCATAAAAAGGATTCCATACAACGCTGGCGAATTCAAGATGACTGCGCACCAAAGTATGATATAATAAGATTTTGGTGCGTTCTTGTGTAAATCCGCGCGCGTTTCGTTTTAAAAGTCCGAGCATTTGAGCTGCTTTTGTGACCGACTTGTTGATGTGGGTAGTAAATTTTAGTTTACTGTCAACTATGACACCAAGATCTCGGATTTCGTTGACTTCTGCCAATTTTGCACTATCAAGCTTGTATTCCGTAGCAAGTGGCTTCTTTTTCCTGCTAAATTTAATATGAAAGCATTTACTTGCATTAAGAGACATATCGTTGCTGCGACACCAATTTAAAATCGCGTCTAGGTCACTTTGCAACTGGTTAGAGTCAGTAACGGAATTTATAGTTTTGTATATCTTCAGGTCGTCAGCAAATAGAGACGCCCCACTATATTTTATTTTGTCCACTACATCGTTCACAAATATAAGGAAAAGAAGGGGTCCCAAGTGTGATCCCTGAGGAACACCGGTATTAGCCAGATAAGTGAACGAGTCAAATCCATTGACAGTCACTGACTGGGGGCGCCGAGTTAGATAAGACTCAAACCATTTCAAAAGCGCGCCGTCCACACCAAAGACCGAAAGTTTCCTGAGAAGAATTGAATGGTTAACTCGATCAAAAGCACTACTGAAGTCTGTATAGATGGCGTCTACCTCC
Organism: Xestia c-nigrum; assembly: GCA_916618015.1. Taxonomy (NCBI): domain Eukaryota; kingdom Metazoa; phylum Arthropoda; class Insecta; order Lepidoptera; family Noctuidae; genus Xestia; species Xestia c-nigrum. Next base: position 6,436,664 of record OU745259.1, on the reverse strand, counting down.
TTACCCGAGTCAACTTCATTACAAATATTTGAAATGTAAGGGACTAAATTAGTGAGGACTGAGCGACCACGTCTAAAACCGTGTTGTGAATCGGAGATGTTACTCTCTACGAGCCGAGAAATCACAGGATAAACAATCGATTCAAATAGTTTGGAGAAACAAGACAGAATGGAAATGGGACGGTAATTTTGAACGTCTGAATGTTCCCCCTTTTTGAAAACTGGCACGATGCGTGCTTTTTTCCAATCTGATGGAAAAGTGCCATCCGTTAATGAACGATTGAATATTAACGTCAGAGGCAGAGCTAATGCAGACCCACATCGTTTTATAAATACTGGTGGAATTGTATCTGGGCCGGCTCCCTTCGTCGAGTCGATTTTTTTTGTCGCTTTAAACACTTCAAACTCTTCGATAGTAATTGAGCATAATATTTGCGGAGTCAATACATGAAATTGTGTACTAAACGCAGAGGTTTCTGTAGGCGTTGTGTTAGGCTCGTAAATTGAGGCAAAATGTTCCGCAAAAAGATTCACAATTTCAGGGCCTGTGTTTGCAACCTGATCTTTCAAATTCATACTTGCAGGTATCGACGACCCATCTCCCTTTTTATGTTTAATATAGCTCCAGAAGAGTTTAGGGTTCCTTGGGATATTGGTTTCTATTTTATTTTTATATTCAGACAAACATTTATCATACATTGCATGACATCTTGAGCGGAGCAGGTGGTATTCAATTTCGTCTCTAGGGTTTTTATACTTTTTGAACTTTTTTCGAATTTTTTCCTTTTCCTGCAATAACTTGATAAAAGAACCACTAAACCATGGAGGAAACTTTGATTTATTGAGGGTTTGCTTGGGCACGAATTCATCTATGAGGTCAAAAAGAATCTTGTAAAATTTTTGCAGCATTGAGTTAACATTTTCACAATCTGATAAAATAATTTGCCAATCAACAGCTTTTAGGTTTTTGATTATAGATGGATAATCGGCTCTAAAGAAATTACATCTGGGCTTACATTGCGGCTTAAGATAGTCAATTTTTTTGTAAGGTAAATTCAACACTAAACTAGGATGCTGCTTGTAGCACTTGCTAAGTTCACTCATGGGACTTGTAACGATTGCGTCATGACAGTTAGTAATCACTAAGTCCAAGCACCGATTGTCGCCATTTGCAATTCCATTGACTTGGTAAAGATTATTTACAGATACAAAATCCGTTAGAAAATATCCCAAAGGAGAATTGTAATTTGAAGGTACCATATAGTTGCAGTCTTTCTTAGGGTTCCAATTAATAAAACCCAAGTTAAAATCGCCTAGGATTACGAGATCATTAACCTGACCGACAATATTATCAGTGCTATCTAGGAAAGACTTAAGAGTTTCGGTTTTTACAGGTGGAGGTAGATATACAACACATATAGCAAGCTTTTTAGTACTTGATCCATTGTCAATTTGCAAAGTGACCCACAGATCCTCCACATTTGTTTCCCAATTCTTGACACGAACGGACGGTATGTCCTTAGAAACTGCCAAAAGCACCCCACCACCGTCCCCTTTAGAATTGCTACTGCTTGCTCGGTCCCTTCGATAAACTACATATCTATCATCGATCAGCTCATGGTTAGAAATATTAGACTTAAGCCATGTTTCGGTGAAAGCAATAACCTTATAATTTGAAGTCAGAATATTTTTTGAAAGTTCGTTGGTTTTGGTTCTAAGCCCTTGCACATTCTGATAGTATATATCAAGCATTGTGATTTACAAAAACACCAAATCACTACCAAATTACAGTAACAGACTTAAACTAAAAGATTGAGACTATCGGTATTTCGAATTGCAATAGCTTGATGTTCCACTGTTTTTCGCACAAAAATACGTCCATTTCGAACCCAGACGAACTTGTACGACATTTCCCGCGCTTTTATGCGAGTTGCGGCATGAAGAGACTTAAGCGCGGGAGTCAAATGTTCAGAAACATACACTGGGCTTACAGTTCCTCCTATACCAAGATGTTGAGTGCATAGCTTCTTCTCGATATGTTTCTGGTTGAATTTTGTTACCGCGGCCAAGATGTTATCGCGGAAACGTGGATTACGCAGTTTAACAATCACTGGTCTAGGTCGTGGGTTGTCGTTGCTTATTTTTGCGACTCGAACAGCATGCTGGATATCCTCACTGGTTAGCGGATTATCCACGACTTTAGACAGTTGAAGAACGGTGGTGACCAAATTTTCAGAGCGACTTTCCGGGATGCCGTTTATTTCAATATTTGACTCGCGCATGTGTAGTTCGACTATGTTGAGTCTGGTAGTGAGGTCTCTAATAACAGTTTTCAGGTTTTCGTTATCACATTTCAGCTCGGTGATGGTCGCTGTTTCACTCTCAAATTTAGACTTCATCTCATCATACTTCGTGCTCATAAATTCCAAAGATTTTTGAAAGCCATCTATTTTGTCGTGAATATTCTTAAACTCAGTTGCTACAATTTGTTTAATAGTTGAGTTCAAGGGAGTTGAGATTTCCTGTTGCAGAATCTCACGTAGCTTGGCTTCAGTAACAAAGGTAGTAGGTTCCACATGTTGTTGCGGTGATTGCAACAGCGATTCGGGAGACAGATGCGGTTGAATATTCGGCGGCGACTTCTGCGATGATTTCAACATTGGTTTCTGTACGGGCTTATTCGGTATTTTCTGCATTGTTTTCAGCGGCTTTTGCGATGGTTTCAGCGGCGATTTTGTGGGCCTTTTGCGAACAGTGACATTGGAATTACCATGCTCCTCTTCTTCATTAGTCTTAGTATCCGAGCATGGAGTCAAACGTACAGGAGTGTTAATGTTACCCTTTTTTGGCTCCTTGCTGCAACATTCAGGACACTTCCATGAAGCTTTGCGGTTACTGTCCATATTCTCAAAATTGTTAGAGGCCACATTTGCACAAGCCAGGTCATATTTCGCCTTACAACTAAAGCACTCAAGGTGGGGATTGTCGCCAAGTTTGCCACGACATCCAGAACATTCATCAATTGTTGCCATTGTGGTATTGTTTCAAAATAAAGTTCCAGAAAAAAAAAAAAAACGAAAACGAAAAATTTTAAAGCAAAAACCAAACGATTTATATGTGGTATTCGAACTCCAACTCCGTGATGTGTGTGGTTTGTTCACTGACATTCCAAAAAGTATATGTCTGAGGTGGGATTCGAACTCGAGACAAACAGAACAACGCTCATCTATCCAGCCACATAGAGAGATAGGCTATTTGTACGTTGTAAATGGCGACGAAATACAGTTCTAGTATTGACAACAATTAAGAAACAATTAACATTTGCACACGATACGGGTGAAATCACGAAACAAAACAAAAAAGTGAAAAATAACTTCAGAAAAAACGCTTCCGAAGTCGGTGACCTTTGTTTGATTGATTTAGTTTTTTTTGTCACCGACTTCTGAAGCGTTTTTTCTGAAGTTATTTTTCACTTTTTTGTTTTCTCTGAAGTCGGTTTTATTTTTTGTAAAAAAGTTTTTATTTTTCACTTTTTAGTGGTTCACATGTGTTTACCCCATGTGTAAACAATAGACAGATATGAGATTTCAGCAATCCCAGTACATTTGCTATCATTTATTGAGAGAGTTCCGTTGCATATCTCCGAAGTTCTTCATCAAATCTTCATCAAATTGAATTGGGATCACTTCGAAAAAGTACAATTCCTAAAACTACCCAAACCGCTTCTAGTGTGCCTATAAAATGTTAAGAATTCTCTGTATTTCTCCAGAATCCCATCATCAGCTACTCATTTGATGATTATGAGACCACACAGGAAGCATCAGCTTTCAAATAAAAAAAGAACGATCAAAATCGGTTCACCCAGTAGAAAGTACTGAGGTAACAAATATTTTCGAAATCGGGTGTATTTTACACATGTGCGTACCCCCTCAGAGCATACAGGCGTGATGTTACGTCATAATATAGTATAAACAATGAACCTACAAGCGATAGCAGCAATTACTGCAGATTTGCTGTGTATTTTTGAAGAGTTCCGTTGTATACCTCCGAAGATCAGCATCAGGTGTTCAGCAAACTAAAATGGGACCAAACGGGAAGCACCAGCTTTCAAACAAAAAAAGAACCATCAAAATCGGTTCACCCAGTCGGGAGTAGTGAGGTAACAAACACAAAAAAAAAAAAAAAAAAAAAAAATACAGACGAATTGAGAACCTCCTCTTTTTGGAAGTCGGTTGAAAATAACGCAACGATAAAATATTTATGACTGTAAACTCTAGTATCAATAGGTCAAAAGATCTATTACCGATTTAATACTTAACTAAGTATTACACAATTATTAGACAACATATTTATCTAAATAATAATTAAAGTAAATACCTAGTAACATCTTTTATAGGCAAACTAGCTGACCCACGCAACTTCGTCTGCGTCACATTAGATAGAAAAACGAATGGGAAAAATTATCCCCGTATTCGCAACATTTTTCATTACTGCTCCGCTCCTAATGGTCGTAGCGTGATGTTATATACCCTAAAGCCTTCGATAAATGCACTACCCAATACAAAAAGATTTTTTCAATTTGAACCAGTAGTTCCTGAGATTAGCGCGTTCAACCAAACAAACAAACAAACTCTTTTGCTTTATAATATTAGTATAGATAAAGCGAATCGCAACGGCCCATTCATAAAATGATAAATAGATCATGTCACGTCAAAGCAAATAGTGATAGACGACTTCTTGACATTGAACTGGTCAAAGATCTGTCCGGTTTGTTAATGAGCCCTCTGTGTTGAATGGTAACGTTGACAGCAAAACTAGTTCAATAGTTTTTTGCTACACAGAATATTTGTTCATTACGTAATACGTACTATAAGCACACGTAATGTAAATGGGCGGACCTAATGCCAAATATACCAGACCCTGCCATCTTTTCATCGCTTGATGCGGTATCTCCGATTTATATCTTTGGCCTAAATGTAGACAGTACTGTGACAGTGTAAACGAGTTAATATTGATTATACTGGAACTGTCGTATAATGACGTGAGTAATGATGTATGTAATGATGCTGCAACGACCTATTGTCGGCCCTACGCTGTCCCCCCATACTTTAGTACTAGTGCTGTAATGAAACAATAATATTGTAATACCAAATGATTTGAAAAGAGTAACAATGGAGTTTCTTGCCGGTTCTTCTCCATGGAATCGACCAACGCGAACCGTGCACCTTTTTTTGACGTTTTATAAGTGCCCATCCAGGCCTATGTGAAATAAAATATTTTGATTTTGATTTTGCTGGTTGCTACATATAACGGTGGGCGGAGAACCGATTTTGATCAGTATTTAGGCATCAACATACTATTTCTAGGGTACAAAATAGGCCGTGTGTAACGGAATATTTAATTAGTAAGTAGATAGCAGTAGTACAGTCATATTTCGACTGTTTCTATGTAGGCAAAGTCAAGTAAATTATTCGAAAGCAAAAAGACTGCGTAAATAAATCATCCGCCTAAAAAAATCACAAATTAATGTCATTCTTTGGAAATTGCTATAGCATGGCAAATTATCGTAAGATATCAATTAACTTCAGCCATTTTCAATAACTTACTCGTCGGTTTCGGTAGGTTGCTATCTCTGTCTGTTAGACATTTTGTTTACAGAACGTGGACGTTAGAAACAAAACGTCACAGACAATTTTTCTTAGATTTTTCTATGAATGAAGTGTCACGTAGGTGACGCGGATAGGATATGTTTATAGAAACACCGATAACTACGGAAGTAGACATATTAACCAACAGTTAAACGTAAGTAAGTTATAGAAAACGGCTGTTTATAGTTAAGATATCTGACCGTAAGTAAGTACTTATACAGGGTGGAATTTTTCAATGCCAGAATTTGTTTCTTTGTAAAAATAAAAGGAATGTCTCCTTTGAGTAAAATTTGCTATCTCCAGTATTTAGAGTCTTTCCCTCCGGGTGGCATTGTAAATTTCCACCCAGGTACTATAGATCGATCAAGTAATTACAGCGATATTTTATACAGGGTGGAATTTTTCAATGCCAGAATTTGTTTCTTTGTAAAAATAAAAGGAATGACTCCTTTGAGTAAAATTTGCTATCTCCAGTATTTAGAGTCTTTCCCTCCGGGTGGCAATGTAAATTTCCACCCAGGTACTATAGATCGATCAAGTAATTACTTATTTAATTAGATACTTGGATTAAGTTAGGTTCTGTGAAGGGCTGTAATTACTATTAAATTAAATAAACGTTACTAATTATGGTGTCACGTAAAGACGCCAATTATTCAGATAATAGGCAGGACTGCTTTATTATAAGGTACTATTATACTACTACATATTTATGTTTAGCAGACTGTTGCCTCTACATGCAGTAAATAATAAATTATCCCCATATACGTATGCGTCAAATGATCGCAACTAATTGCAATAAAATGCAGATAAGGCTTATTATACCCGCCATGTTACATTATTCAACTCTTTTTTATTATAAGTGTAGGTACGATGTAATGGCGTACAAAATGAAGTCACCTCTTATTGTGATGTATGGTGCATTTTTTATCATTGTTCACGTGCCTACGTGCATGCACAAGGCCATAATACCTACATTGTAAAAAAGATAGATCCCTATATTACTAGTAATACAAGCGAAAGTAATTCTGTCTGTTAGTGTCAGTTATACTTTCACGCCTAAAATACTCAACCGATCGTTATCAAGTTTGACAGACAGGTAACTTACGGCAGTTTTTTATAACTTACGTTTAACTGTCAGTTAATGTACCTTCTTTCGTAGCTATCGGTGTTTCTATAAACAAACAAGATCATATCCGTGTCACCTACCTGTCACTTGATTCACAGAAAAATCAACGAAAGCTTTTCTGTGACGTTTTGTTTCTAACCGTCCACAGACAAAATGTCAAACAGACAAAGGAACCTACCAAAACCGTTCCCTGATCTGTCAAACTTGACCGTAACGGGCAGACGCCATTGTTTAACTATTGTGTCTACTTCGCTGACAGTTAATGAATTATTATAGTTATTGAAAATGGCTGTTGGAGAAGAGAGTTCTTTTAAATTACTGATAGTCCATTATTTCATATTTTATACAGGGTGTAAACCACCTCATCACAAAGCCGTTAACCAAGCATTCTGTATATCAAACTAAGTAACTTTACGTAAAAAATATTGCTGAGAAACAACTTTTTTTTTTGAGGTTGTATCATGTTTTGTGGTAGAACTCAATCTAAACTTAAAACATTGTGCTGATCGATAGATTGAATAGTACGGGGGTCGTAGAGGTGTTAAAACTTAAAATGTTACTAAAAAAACTTATATTTAAAAAAAAACTTGTAAAAGTTCCATATCTCGGTAACTAGAGGGTACTCAGGTATTGTGCAGAACAAAAAAAATATCGCAATGATGGGGAGAACAAGTACCTTTCGGCTTCATGAAGAAGTGTTTTACTCCCTTTATAGTAGGTACCTACCTATACTTTGCGTAACCAGTGTAAGTACCTAACGCTGAAAGTCGACCACAGTTGAAAAGCGGCAATAGCAGTATATATAGTTAAAACGATTCGTTTTATTTAAAAACATAACGAATCCTACTTGGTGAACAATTTATTATAACACTTATTTTCATGTTTGTTCTTTCCAGACCAACAATGATGACATGGGCAGGCGCAGCATCCAACACTCAACCGACGCGCTTTCCACTGCGTCCCGTGTCGGACCTCCCGCCTCCCTACTCCACGGCCATCACCCTTATAGACCAGATCGGCTACAAGATCATCAGGACCACAGAACTCGTCACGGATCTACTGAGGAACACAGTGAGGGCCGTCGTCGGACGGTAGAACAACAGTGGACAACTACATTTTGCTCAATTTTAACGTGGCAACATTTGTCGGAGATTGCCAGTGATAAAGTGACATTTTGGAATCTAAATTCGATAACAACGTGGAATTTACGAAGTGAATTTATTTGAAAGGCTGTACATAATTGCTGATTTAAGTTTAGAATAAAAATGCACCAGTGAAAAATTTTAATGACACTGGGTAACGCGAAATGCAGGGAGTTTAGTAGCATACTCTTATTAAGTTAGTGTTTAAACGTTTAGAGCAACGCGATGCACACATTGCGCGGACGTCAAATAATTTGATCCAATTTCATGGGACCAAAATGAGTGTACTTATACTGGATTCTTACCAAAGTTACCTAGCTAGGTAATTATCATCGGCTGCAAGTGCTGCAGCGTGCCTAAAGCAATATCTTCAGCTATATTTGCGTTTTATGTGTGCCAACTTTTCGTAAAAAATATTTGTAGGTATGTATCTATTAGGTACAGTAAGACGGGGCTCTATTAGGTACAGTAAAACGGGCCTATATTGGTTTTTGGGGGCTATTTGGTACCATATAAACCAAAATTTAATTGGTTTTTAATTTTTCAGTAGCATCCTATCAAAGTGTTGCTAGAGTTTGTAAAATATCTTCTACCACACACCGACCGACGACAATTATCGATATTTTTTGTTCGATTTCTGGGTCTTAACCCAAATAGCCCCGGTTTACTGTACTTAAAATATGTGAGTACAAGAATATTTTGTCGAAACCAGAACTAAAGCCGCCATTTTGTTTTAACGTTACATTTCGATAAAACTAGTGCACAAACAATTACCGACAGCTTTTCTTTTTAACGTCATTCGAGAGCCTCAAGATTTTTGTAGCATAATATTATTATGTCGAAATATAGTGTCATGGTAGGTATTCTGCCCTTGATCTGCCTAACCTTTTCTCTACTGTGTTGGGGTCGGCTTCCAGTCTTACCAGATGCAGCTGAATACCAGTATTTTTCATGGAGCGACTGCCTATCAGACCTCCACAAGTTAGTACTGCGTAATACGATACCACTTGGAAATAACACTGGCTGTCAGACTTTTTGGGCCCACTGACTTATCTTCGTAGTGGAAATGCCACCGACCTTTTAGAGTCAAAAGAAAATTAGGTACCTACATCAACTTCTTGAGACAACTTTTATACTGTGAGATTATAATAAATAAGAAATATACCACATAAGTATATCGTACGATAGGTAACCATAACAATTTAATTTAGGCGTAAGCCTACTATAATTTTGTCATTACTTTTAAGTGTTAAATTATTTATACTTAGGTTCATAGAGTAAGTAAGTTAATTACATATTGTGATTAAGCATTAAGCTTTTATACTGTAAGTCCAACTGTGGCTTAATAAATGCTTTTTATTTATAATCGTTTTGTTTGACTCCAAATCCTTTGCCAGAAACCTAAATATACAAGTTGATACTGTTGGATATTTTAATTATAATATGGCAACACCAACATAAATAATGTACCTAAATTATCATGTAAACGGCGGCAACACTCTTCCCTTCCATCTGCCTCAGTGGTTCAATACAGACGTGAATTTTTAGTCCCGAGTTATTAGATTTTCCTCGGGCACCAGTCTATCAACAGTTCAGCAGCCACCACCACAATTAAAACTCTACACAGATACGTCAATGACATAACCATTATTATGACACAAATACGTTACGCCTATTCCACCAGAAGCGTTGCCGAGAAGTGCAGAAGGCCCATATTTACCATGACTGTATTTCTCCGAAGGGTTAAGGGGCCGGCGGAGCATTCGTTTTTCATACAAACGTTAAACCAAAATAATATGATAATCAAACATATTCTTATGGTAGTGTCGTCACCGTAAAATTGTCAAATACGTTATATTGTAATATCTCTAGCGATATCGTAAACTCTCGAATTATTGTCAAACGAACATACTGTTTACAATAAAACGTATTATTTTTCGTTCAATGCATGCGATGGTAGACAATTCACGCGGTGTGGAGGGAAGGAGGGGTCCCCCTTGCCCAGTGGTACCACTCTCATGAAAAGATACTGTACCATTTCTGAGAAATACCGATTAATACAACCTAACCTTAAAACACTTTATATTCCCCTAAAAAGCGTAGAATTTCTCTATTTCCGAGTGCAGGGTTTGAAGGAACCTAACTAACCTAACGCCCGATTATGGGGGCAGAGATACTTCCGTATGTTCAGTTGACAATAATTCGAGAGTTTACAATACCGCTAGAGAGAAACACGTTATATTGCAATATAACGTGTTTGACAATTTTACGGTGACATAATTATATATTTCGATTGTATTATAGAATGTACTTACACCATTTCGCCAATTCTGTGAAGCTGAAAGCGTCAGGGTAGCCTGCGATATTCAAATGTTCTCATGTTTTTTTTTGCAATTTGCAGACCAGTAACAGGTTGTATGTTGTCCAAGTTCATAAAGGGCCTTGAAAAAGTAATTCCTAGACCTCTTAGAGGTTGGAGGGTTGTATTGATGATGTTGATGATAATAATTCTGTAACTACAAACTTCTTACAGTCGCGAACGATATTTTAATAAAAAAAAAAAAAAAGTCGCATGTCAGAGGAGCTGGCCTATTGTCATAAATGTTGGCTGTGTTTTGTTACTAAGAAATTCCTGTGGGGGCCTGGAAATGTAACCCCAGATCTTATCCTCAGCCATTTTACTACAAAAAAAAAGAAATGCACAATACGACTCCTTGATCATGTATTGTTTGTTGCAGTTTTTTTTTACTTAGCCTATGTTATCCCAATGCTGGGCAAAGGCCTCGCCCCTCAGCCTTAAACTCTACTCCCAATAAGGTTTTCTCTTGGCCATTCTCTCATTTAACGCCTCCAAGTCGCCACATAAGCGGTTTGGTTTCTAGTTGTATTATAGAGTGATTAATTGTCATGATATACATGTTAATAATAAAAGACTGTAATTGTGTTAAATGCTCCGTGACTCCACCAGTATAGTACCATCCAACTATAAGCCAGTCCATAAAATAACGGTTCTACAGCGCCTGCTTGAATAACAATAGCATGCTGCAAATCCCGATTCAATGTGTTTAGAAGTTAAGATTCCACCATTCGAATCTATCTAATCACTTTTAAATTCGTTCACCACCGAAGTTAATACGTTCACGTGTCAAATAGAGGAAGATTACGGAGTTGTCCACGACGCGACGCCTGGAAAAAACAGAAATCTGTTATAGACATTTGATTGCTAATCTTTTCCGACAGGCGCATGGAGACCTTCAAGAAACACGGCGCACATTATGGTGCTTACATAAAGAAACAGGTTTCCGGTACAGACAAATCTGTAAGGGTCGGTACCAATCGGTACAGTGTTGACTCGCATAAAGAAACAGGTGAAACTGTCCTTAGTGACACCAGTAAATGCTTCAACCCGTATGGCTCGGTCCAGGTAGTCGGCACCGACAAGTTACAACCTGGTTCTTTATAAGTGAGTGAATAGAATATATTGAAATATTATGGGCCTGCGCAGACGACGGACTTATTGTGCGTGACGGACAAAAAGTCAGCGACAAATTTTGCGTGGTTAATGTATTTGACTACTTATTTGACCTTTTTTGTCGACTAAAAGCCTTAAAGCTTTTTGCCTTTCCATCAGTAGATCCTTATAGTGGACAAAACGTAGTGAAACACAATTAAAGTTTTTAAATCGCAACGCATCGCCGTATTTCTCAGGAATGGTACATTATCATTTCATGAGAGTGGTACCACTGGGCAAGGGGGACCCTCCTTCCCTCCACACCGCGTGAGGTGACTACCATCGCATGCATTTCACGAAAAATTATGCGTTTTATTATAAGCAGTATGTTCGTTTGACAATATTTCGAAAGTTTACAATATCGCTAGAGAGATTACAATATAACGTATTTAAAAATTTTACGATGACATATAGATATGCAAGTTTTACTTCCAAAACAAAATATCTAAGCACAGTTAATAACATACACTGGACAGCAAATAAACCGAGCCACCCGCTACCTAGGCACTCTAAAGTTTGCAAATAATTCCAGTCTCTACTTTCATTTGCCAAACTATAGTAGACGAAACTTTTTAAGCCTTAGATTTGTTACATCAACGGAACAACTGATCGCAAGAGGTCCCAGCCCATGGTATCCGCTCCGCAGGGTTGCGGGTTATTGTTGACTATAAATACGAAGTAACTTAATAGATAGCTAATGTACCACTTTTAAAAACTATACAGATTGAGATATCGCGAATTATCCACTGTCGTAAAAAATTAGCCTTAAAATCAGCCTTATAAAAAAATACCGAAAAGGGACAGATTTTTTGCCGTTTAACAAAGAAAAAATAACAAAGTAACTAACTGCCCATCACTCAGCTTTTGATCAGGCAATAACAGGTACAATGATAGCGCCGTAGCCCACACCCTGTCGATTTGTCGGCTATCAACGACTAATGTCATAGCCCGGCAATATCTTCATAGTTTCCTTAAGATTATTTCGGCTATTTATTGTTTTTTTTTTTGTAGTAGTAATGGAATTGTCATAAGATGTGGCGCAATGTAGTGTCGACTTTATTGAAGTGATAACTGCTTTAAGCGCGTTGAGCACTTTTTGTGTGAACAAAAATCATGGAACTCGCGTGACTGTGAACCTAACGCTTCGTAGCACTCGTAGCCGATCCGCAACGGCGTACCACCACTTAGGCGTGTACGGGACACAACCCGTAGCAGATATAGATTAAGTACTTAGTTTTGACTTCTATCGGCAGTCCCCGAAGACGATGTTTTTTTTTTCTTTTTTTTTTCTTATGACAGTTAGGTACCTACTTTTGATGATCGGCCAGTAAATGGACCCAGAGCTTATCAATCCACAAAATGTAACGTAGTCGTAAAGAGTTTTCTAGATCATACAGTTATACCCAACGGTAAATATTACTTTCTCAAAAATGGTATGTAATGTTGACATAACATCTCTAAAAAGTATCCAGAAAGTGAACTCTACCGGAGACTATTCACAACTGTCCGGTAAGAAGCGAGATTTTAAATTTGGAATCTCCTACTGTCCAGTAAGTAAGTATGTAATTTACTTACTGGACACTTGGTCATCCTTCATCCCTTTTTTTTTTATGGCTTCGCACGGTTTAGGTCATCCTCTTTAGATCTGCTTAGAAAAAAAAAACATAGTACCAGACACAGATTAGAGTTTAGCCATTATAACATGGTTAGAGGGAGGCTCCAAATATATATCTATCTCTTTTTGGTATGACATTTTATGAGATACATAATATATTTTGGAGCCTTAAACATCCATTTTATTGTCTGTGACACTTTTTTTTTTTTTTTTTTTATGGGTCTGTGACACATAACGCGACGCAGAAAAAGTATGCACGTTGCGTTTTGTACTTAGTAATGTTGTAGAAGTATAGTGTGGGATTTTATGTTTGTATTTAGTCATTTCAGTTTATAAATCATGTTGGATTAAAACTTTCCATTCTAAAATTAACATGGAGTTTCAAAAACAATAATTTACATTTTTTACTAAAACATTCATGTAATGTAAAAATAGAACAATGTTTAAAACTAAACGCAAACTTTGTAGTAAAAAAAACAACGACTGGCGGGATTTCACATTCAATTGCGACAATGGTGTTTTAATTTACCGCGTGAATTTAAATAATCCCAAAAAATGAATTCAAGCGAATCTGATTCGGAAATAGATGGCACTCCTCCTGATTTAAAAGCTGAGGCCAAATTAGCAAAAGAAAATTTACTTCCGCCAAAATCCAAGGAGCGATACATGAAAAATTATGAAAAATTTATGAAGTGGAAGGCAGAAAAACAAGCCAACAGTTGGTCTGAAAATGTATTCTTGGCATATTTCAGCTTTCTTCGCCAAACAATGCAGCCGACAAGTTTATGGGCTGTGTATTCTATGCTTCGATGTGTAGTGCAAAATAAACACGATGTAAACATTAAGAATTATTCCAATTTAATAACTTGGTTGAAAAGACAATCGACTGGCTACAAAGGAAAAAAATCGAATGTATTTACCAGCCAAAACATACAGAAGTTTATAAATGAAGCACCCGATGAAGTTTATTTAGCAGTGAAGGTAATATTTATTTTGTTTACTTATTTAATTTAACTTGTTGTGATGTACGAGTAAGTGGTCTGTTAGTCGGTTGCAATAATATAAATATGCTATTAAATCTGGTTCCAAATAACATAAACTTATTTTTATATTCTCGATTTAAATAGTTTTTTTTTGTTTTTAGGTTATTACTATAATGGGAATTAATGGCGCCTGCCGATGTATGGAGCTCTGTAATATTAAAAACAGTGACGTGGAATACCATAATGAAATAATTTCGGTAAAAGTACGAGAAACAAAAACAAAAATTGATCGCTCTTTTGTTATACACAAGGAGTCAGCTCATATTGTAAGGAAATATCATGACCTGCGCCCTGAAAATATGAAAAGTGATATTTTTTTTATCAATTATAGAAACGGGACATGCTTGCGGCAAAACATCGGTCGTCATAAGATTGCCGCAATACCTAAACAAATAGCAGAATATTTGAATTTACCAAATCCAGAGAGCTATACTGGCCATTGTTTCCGGAGGTCGTCTGCTACCCTTCTTGCTGACTCTGGAGCCAATCTCACGACAATAAAACGACACGGGGGGTGGAAATTGGACCGAGTTGCAGAAGGATACATAGAAGAGTCATTAGAAAATAAAAGTGAAATTACAAGCAATATAAATAAAAAAATTAAATTGAATACTCAAAACACATCATCTTCCACCTCCCCGCAGCCGTCTACATCGCGTCAACAGCAGCTAAGCCTGGCTCCGCAGCCATCTACCTCTCGCCAAGAACCGACCACTATTCCCCTGCCCGTAACATCATCGCAAGCATCCACCTTCCCAAACAACCAAATTAATGTCTCACAGACATTTACTGCCAGCCAAGAGTCCGTTAATCAAGATGTACAACAAACAAATATAAATGCCCCCGGTAAATCGATCACAATATCTATCAGTAATTGCCCTAATATGAATGTAACCTTCAATATTAATTAAACGAATTTGTTGTTAAACTTTCTTTCATTTTTGAGAAAAGCATTATACAAACCTCAACCAGTAAGAAAGCCATCCTGGCCTCGTATATAACCGGACCTCACCTGCGGTTCGGTCCGGTTAACTCATACTCGGCCAGGAAGGCTTACTTACTGGATTCTGCTGTAATGTACTAAAAATCACATGCTTTCGCATTACTGCCATGTATTTTTTGTTTTACATTGATTTCCTGGTATTTTGTTTCCCTGTTTAAACAAAACTTAAATTATAAGTAATGATACATTTTGTACCATTTTGTGTGGTAAGTGCCTAACCTGACCCCGTATTCACAAACGTTCGATTCGTTTCCGATTCGACAACTCGTATATCTGTCTTCTTCTGGCATTACGAAAACGACCGAGATAGACATACGACTTCCCGAATCGGAAGCGAATCGAAGCGTTGTGAATACGGGGGCTGGTGTCAGACTTTTTATGCCGCCCGTGGGCCTCAAATCTATTTAGTCCGTCAGTATTGGAAAATAATGATCAAGTATTTTTTTATTCTTGTAAATCAATGAATGTTGACAATGATAAAACGCACAAAAAATTGTGCCTAGACGTGATAAGTTGAGAATTTTAAAATCTCCGTCAATTTTGGTGACGTACGTAACAAATGAAAAAATACGGGTCAAATATTTTTTGATAATTTAACTGACGGACTAATTAGATTATATTTTCGTCCACACTATAAAGGGTGTAAAACACCTCTTCACGAAGACGAAAGGCACTTGTTCTCTCTATCATTGCAATTTTTTTTTTGTTCTACACTATACCTGGGAACCTTCTAGTTACGGAGATATGAGGGGTCAAAGTTACTACTTTACTACTAACTTTTTGACAAGTTTTATTTTGTAAGATTTTGGTTTTAACACCTCCCAAACCCCCGTACTATTCAATCCATCCATCAGCACAATGTTTTAAATGCGTTACATTGAGTTCTACCACAAAACATGATTTATAATCTCAAAAAAAAAAGTTGTTTCCCAGCAATATTTTTTGCGTAAAGTTACTTAGTTTAATGTACAGAATGCTTGGTTAACGGCTTTGTGATGAGGTGGCTTACACCCTGTATATAATACGACTTGCACCTGCATCTGAAAAATCAAAGGTAGTTACGTGTCTTACCAAAGTTACCAATGATAATACCGTCATCATAATATTACAAAAAAATCTGCTTAAAACCGTCTCATGACCAGTCTCTAAAATTAAATTGTGCCAAATCACTTCAGTAATTAAGTGAATGAAAACGAAAATATTTTACAGCCAATCATATTCTCGTCATATTATATCCGAGACATCATTTTATGCTTTGTAACGGTCTGTCAGACGTGAGTTGAAGGTTAACGTGACTTGGCAGAATATTCTCATGATGACACCACTTATTTTACTAACGTTATGAATATCGCTGCCGTGAATGGACTTTTATTTTTAACCACCTACTAATCCAAAATTTTAATGATGATTCGGAGAGACTTTTCAAAATTAACATTCATTCAGCCTTCAGTCTTATTCGATACTGTTGTTTTGGACCAAAATTCACGTATAGCCTTCGCTCTTCTCATATTTGGAAGTATCCACAGCTTTCAGAAAAAGTCGACCCAATTATTAGGAACACACTTACTTCAGTACTTAATGTGGCCCTGGACGACAGAGCTTGGCGGCAAGCTACACTTCCTATTCGCTTGGGTGGTCTCGGCGTCTCCTCGGTCTATCGGTACCGAGAAATTAACCAGGGATATTTTATCTTTTTCACTGGTTGATGTTCAGGTTTCGGGAAGCACAAATTATAGAAGAGGCACAATAGTTCGTGTTAACTGAATGCTACATCTACATTGTTTTCCGCGTAAGTTTCTGACAAGACACGTTTTGTAAACATTGCTTAAAACTTCTGAATATTATTCGAGTTCGAGTTGAAGTCTCTTTTGTAAATATAGTACTCGTATATGTTGCTTGTTTTATTTGTATCTTATGTCTTAGAGGAATGCTCAACATTTGGGCTGTGTCATGGTCAGATAGATGAAGTGGCATTACTGTAGCAACAGCATCCGGAATATCATTGAGAATATGGTCGATACATGATGACTTTAAATTAAAATTGTATGACAGATCCATTAATTGAGTGGTTATATTGCCTTTTTTGAGAGTATTAATATTAAAGTCACCTACTAAAACAACATTCAATTTTGATTTATATTATGATACTAGCTGACCCGCGCGACTTCGTCTGCGAATGAGGGTAAAATAAAGTGTGAGTCAACCAAAAAATAGACATATGCTATCGCGGACATTTTTTTTAAATGCTCCTAAGGAACAGTTTCTTCGCACGTGATTGCAATAGGCCGGGGGCGTAACTCCCTTTTGTCCCCATCGTTGAACCGTCAATGACAGTCATACTCCAGCCGAAACCCGATATAGCTGCTGTAAACTTATGGGGACTTCTCGCTACTGTGTTCCATCTCCATCGTCGGATCATCGATAGAAGTCGTACTCTAGTGAGGTTAAAGGTTCTCATCAAGTTGCATGAAATGATCCTAAGGGCGCTTTCAATTTAGACGTATCGTGTCGTGCTGCTGCGGCGCCAAAGCAGTGCGTTTGTCATACTGCGTACTACTCATACTGTGTTCGTTTGTTTTCATACAAAGCGCGCGGTACGGCAACCGTGCGGTGTCGATATGCGCTGCAGTACCAGCGCCGACACGAAACGTTTGAATTGAAAGCGCCCTAAACACGATACAGCTGTTGTAAATCAGTTTTGAAACAAAAATAAAACAAAAACAAATTTTTTTAACTCTACGTCCCTATGAGGCCGTGTGTTAAAAGTGGATAACGTCCAAAGCTTTGAAACCTTGCAGTCAGAGGCGGCGTAAGGCGTGGGCGGTGTGGGCCACCGCCCACGGCCTCGCGGTGCAAAGGGCCTCGCGCCTCACAGCCGAAAAAAAATATTAAAAGTACGGAAATCCAAAAGTACACGCCACAAGGTTCAGTATGGAGTTATAGTACATTCTAAATCCATGCATTTAGGATAGTTCGGTGATTCGTACCTAATTTCTCCGTACATCGATGTTTGACAACGATGATAGTGATAACTTTAGACGCGACTCGTCTAAGGTTTGTATGATATTTTTCTTTTTTTCGGATGGGAAATCATCAAATGACTCATGGAGTGTCAGATTTTTACTGACTAAAACCCATCCATGTCCCTTCTTAGCCCTTTGTGTACCAGGGCCTCGGTATCTCTTTGGAACAGTGCCGCAGCCCCGGCAGGCATCGGCCCTTGCGGACCCCTTCCATTGCTGACATCTCTTTGAAGCGAGCGTGAAACACATGCGCGCCGTAGACACGGTCTGTCATCATAAGACGTACGGACGTCGAGCTAGCTCATAGCACACCGTCCACAGGCCCGCGCCTACGGTGCACGTCCGGTACGTCTCCCGCGGCGGTGCGGCGGCGGCTGGGACGAGAGGTTCTCTCCCTTTCGCGTTTCACCACTTCCTTCGCTAGCATGACTGCTTCGCAGAAAGAGGTTACGGCTTCCCATTCCGTCTCGCTCCGGACCATTCAAAATATTATTATCTGCGACTTTTCTGTTAGTATTTGCACTCGACTTCCATTTTTTTCGCGGGCTCACTCATGCATTCAAGCAGCGACCGCATGCAGACGCAGTCGCACTTCACGTTACTTAAATAATAGTGTTACAATCATATTTTTAAAAGGCTATCACGTGTTTAATTATTAGATATTCGAGGGTGATACCTGATTTAGAAAAGAGTGTAGTTACAGAATTATAATCATCAAAATCATAAATAAAATCCAATTTTTCAAAGTCAAAGTAGTTTCTTGACCTTTGTGAACTTGGAGGATTGTATTAATGATTTTGATGATTATAATTTTGTAACTACATAATTATGTCATAAAGTCGCAAACGATATTTTCATCAACATTCAACTTAGCATTGCCCTGCAAATTGCAAAAAACGTAAGAACATTTGAATTTCGCGGGCCACCCTAACGCTTTCACCTTAAACTTCAAAGTACAAATATTAATTGTTCCAGTAGCCCCCCCTTTCTTAGAATAAATCCTTGAAAAGTCTAAAGTGACTAAGATGAAGTAGTTGTAGTAGGTGAAGAGTGCATTGAAAAACAAAATCTAAAATAAAAAATTAAAAACAGTAACAATAAATTATCATGTGATAACGGGCTACTACGGAACCCTACACTGCGCGTGGCGCGACACGTACTTGGCCTGTTTTGAATTTTCGAAGTTTAGTCATTGGAGATCACTATGGAGTTCAGTAAAACCAAAAGTAGATAATTTCTGTTTTTTCGAAAAGTTCTTTTTCTTTTTTGTTTTAAGTTACAAAGAAGTATTAGTAAAAACTTAGATTTGTTTCTTTATTACAAAACTGAGCAATTTGAAGTGATTTTTTATTTTCCTTTCGTTTTGCACCATCCGAGGGCCTCGCTAAATGTACCTTGCCCACACTAAATTTAGGTCTTGCGCCGCCACTGCTTGCAGTATAATACAGTGACTTTCAAGACATACCAATTTTAGAGTATTATCACCAAGGATTTATGAGAGTTCAACAGTTTTTGAATTAAATCGGATCGCCACGCATTTTTCTGCTCATACTGTAGAACAAAACGTCACACGGCTTGCGCGCCGCTCGTCGCGCCTTCTAAAGACGCGCGACGCGGAACAGGCGAGGAAACGACATGCATGGCGCGCCGCTACAGTGTAATTCAAAACGTGCCGCCTCTCTACATTTTGTATTGAAACGTTTTGAAACGGCAAGATGCCTGCGCCGCACCTTCGCCTTACGCCGCTTCTGTGTAATTTGCGCCATAAGTGAACGCGAAATATACGAGATAGGTTTTTCTATACCACCCTCAACTTGCGATAAAACGGCGCCTAACCCGGTTGGTGACTATTAACGAAGCTTCCGGATTAAAATGTCTTGTGGTATCCGAAACAAATTCACGTTTAATGAACGATACTGCTTCGTCATGTTTCTTAGTCCATAACCTTGGCTCATTTTTTTAAGCAAATCATGTAGTGGGCTTAAATCGATGAAGCGTTTTTAATAAAATTTCGGTAATAGTTGACTATTCTTATAACCGATTTTAATTCCGATGTGTGGGAAATCGACTTTTCGGAATGGCTTTAATATTCTCCGGGGATTTGTGTCTTATACCACTACGGTCAATTACAAACCCTAGATAGGATACGGACTCTTGAAAGAAAGTGCATTTTTCTATGTTTAAAACTAAACCTGCGTCCTGTAACCTGCGGAAAACTTCCTTCAACCTACTCATCATCTGATCTATGTCCGCCCCGCACACTAAAATATCATCAAGAAATAAAAGAGTAAGTACCTAGTCCCGATAGAAGGGCTTCCATGTTTCGCTGAAAAATGGCTGGTGCACTAGTCAGACTAAACACTATAATGAACTTATATTTTGTGTGTGTTTATGCACGTGAGCATTTGTGACTTCTCGTTTAGGCATAACTGATTGTATGCGTGCGAAAGGTCTAATTTACTAAATACTTACCGCCATGTAGTTTAGTAAACAGCTCGTCATACCTCATCATCATCATCATCATCAGCCTATAATGTTTCCACTGCTGGGACACGGCCTCCTCTCAATGAGAGGGAATGGGCTATAATCTATCACGCGGGCCCAGTGCGGATTGGTAGATGTCACATGTCTTCGAATTTTTGGTTCTAGACATGCCGGTTTCCTCACGATGTTTTCCTTCACCGTTTTTGAGAGCAGCGGTGATGAAATAAATTACACAAAGTAATGTGCCTGTCTAGGTTCGAACCCACGATTTACTGTTCGTAAGTCGGGGCCGCCACCACTGCTGGGCCACCGCTCCTCTCCGTCATACCTCGGTAATGGACATTTATCTAGAAGCGATGTGGGTAGTTTTAGAAAGTGTAGTTTCTCAAGTTATCCCATTTCAATTTGATGAAGAACTTCGGAGACAGGCAATGGAGCTCCTCAATAAATGATAGCAAATGTACTGGGATTGCTGAAATCTCATAACTGTCTATTGTTTACACCAGTTCATAATCTAAAATCACGCCGGTACGCTGCTGTGAAGGGGTAAGCACATGTGAACCACTAAAAAAAGAGAAAACAAAACAAAGGTCACCGACTTCTGAAGCGTTTTTTCTGAAGTAATTTTTAATTTTTTTGTTTTCTCTGCAGTCGGTTTTATTTTTTGTAAAAAAGTTTTTATTGATGTAACTTTCGTTACAGACGTAATTGAAAGCTGAAATTAACAGGAATGAATGTTCATGAATCATTTTAATTTGCTTAAAGTTTCTCACGTAGGTATCTCAATGTTTTGGGAACTGCGTATTTCATCGCTAAAGAACAACTACCTAGTCAAAAATTAATCAAAGAAGATGGATCAAAATTGCCCCACGTCCTATAACAATGTGACATATCTCAAAAAAAAGATAAAAATGTAAAAAAAAATATGGCATACTTCCTAAGTTCATTTTTTTACACCTTCATATGAAAAAAATGCTATGAAAATAGTTCAGGCGCTGTTATGATAAAATCGTTCGTATGAGTATTTATGGACCGATTTAAAAAAAAACATTTTTGTTTTAAGCGTACCCCCTAAGGTAATCCCACTGCCATAAAGTCAGGTCTCCGGTCTCCAGGATCCTGGAGAAATGAAAGTAAAATCTCAAACATAAGCTAATTTTTTTCAATTAAGGTAGTTTTTAATACATTACATTTATTTTGTTCAATCAAACATCAACTGACGATTATCTCCTTTTTCACCTGATTATGAAAACGTGAGAACAAAAGCTTGAGCTTGAATACTACACTATACTTTTTGACAACTCGAATGGCGTAGTGGTAGTGACGCTGCCGTACGTTCTTAGGGTCCTGGGTTCAAATCCCCGTAGGACAAAATGTTTGTGTGATGAGCATGGACATTTGTTTTCAAGTTATGGATGTTTATATGTATAATAAGTATGTATTTACAAACAAAAAAGTATATATGTAGTATATCAACTATCTAGTGTCCACGACACAAGCTTTGCTTAGTGTGGCACTAGGTGGCGCTGTGTGTTTAATGTCCAGCGATACTTAAGTGCGGAAATCTAAACTCCCATGATAGATAGATAGATGGTTCTCGAGTTATTTAAGATTTGGTTGTGGTAAAGTTATGGATTTCCCATTTATTTCGAAAACAGCTCAACGCAGAAGATTGGAAAAACTACCAGTAAGAGAACTTAATTTGCTTAAATTTATTTAATCAATAGTTTTCGATTTGGTTGTCGTTAACCAATGGAATTAAATGGTTTAAAAAACCAGAAAAAAAACGTACTTGCAAGTACCTACACTAAAACACTAATATGACCAATTATACAGCTGGTAAAAATACCCATGATGGACGCTTATAACGAAATATCCAGTTGACAATTCACAACTTATGAGTAGGAAAAAGATACCAGTATGGGAAATACCACTATGAGTGAAGTGATTCATTCAAATATTACCAATTCTGAGTACTGTGGGATTTACCTTATACAGGTATTTTAGTTTTTAGACTAGTAGTAGTACTAGTAGTACTTCTAAAGAGAGTTCTTTTCTTATTCCCATCATAAAACAGTAATGATATTAATAATTAACAAGATAGATACTTGTTGCATGTTAACAATTTAAATTATTCATTCACTATCAATAAATTGTATATAATTGACCAAGATAACTGGTTCCAAGTGACCTCCTTAATCAGTAATAATACATTACATCAGACACTAATTGAAAAAAAACAAGTTCAATGCTTCCACATTTAGTATATTTTTAAATATCACATAGATTATACTCTGAGACTCATACATTTGAGACAACATTCACTTATTTCTAGGTTGGCAAGTTACTGGACAATCAACTCAGTGACACTATCCTTAGTGATGAGGGCAACCAAGCTGCCACTGGCGGGGCGTTCACTTCCCTGGATCCACTTGTCAAACAGCTGGGCCACGTATGTCAGAGGGGTCCAAGTGCCGAAGTCAGCCTTGGGCATCCATTTACGGTTCAACTCAGTATCTAATGTCACTGGCATAATAGCAACGGCAAGTGAGTTCTCTGGCAGACCAGAATCCTTAGCACCAAGGGACTTGGTAAGTTGGTGAACTGCAGCTTTGGCCATACCATAACCAATCATGCCAGGTGTGCCTTCCAAAGCAGCATTAGAACCAGTCAATGCCAGCAGACCTCCAGCAGAGAGGTACTTGGAAGCAACAGTGGCTGCAATAGAGGAGCTCCACACAGACTGGCGCCACATTAGATCCGCCTGCTTGCTGAGCTCCGCCGCGGCGTTCCCACCGGCCCAGCCGCCGGCCACACAAATAACAGCATTCACTTTCTGACCTTGCAGGGCGCTGGCCAGTTCGCTTACGACGTATTCCTCTTGTTGGACCCACGAAGCGTCTTTAGGCACTGTGATGTTGAAATCAGCTTTTTCGTTAGGGTTCATGTCGATATTTGCGACCCACCAGTTAGCAGACTTGAAATGATTGACGCATACCGAACCGAGGGCGCCTCGCCCGCCGTACACAACGATCTTTCCGCTTGCCATAATTACTACGTCTAATCACTATCGAGGCGCAGACTCAACTGAATGAATGTGAATGACTGGATGGATACTTATAAGTAAAGTAAAGCTAGCTATAACTTGCGCGGCGCGGTAACCTCGACTCTCACTTTTTGTCGTTCAGATGACCAACAGACAATGAATGAAGGACAATGTTTTCTGAGTTAGTATTTTCGTTGTTTGCTTGTACTGCTTGGCTGCATCGCATGTTTTTCTATCAAGCTATAAGTTAAATTAGTTAAATCGCTTCGGTACGTTTATTGACGACTTAGGTTTGACACTTCCAACAGTGACGTGAGCAGTGTTGCCAGTATGATTTCCCAAAAAAGTATGGCTGGCCCATGGTACAATAATATACTTCGCCAGGTATAGCATTCCGAGAGACAGAAGTCACGTGGGTGTATCGTATCTACGTCATAAGCGCTATCAATGGTTCTCAAACTTTATAATCTGGGGAAATTCAATCTAGTAAAACAATGATATAATTCATTCGTGTGTGTTCCGCGCTCTTAGGCGGACGTTGGTGATACGTAATAATATAATTATTATAGTATAGCGCGGCGCAAGCCGTCGCTCGAAACTTTTGTTGCCATGAGTGACACACTTGTGGCAAACGAGCTGCTGGCGTTCCTGCAACAGAAACTGGACGTGATGGACGAGGTGTCCGCCATCCAGATCTGTGGATCGAGCTTCAGTGAAGAAGACATTGCTGCTGCGAAGCTGCTGCTGTTTCGGTCGCTCAATAAAATCGACCAGATGGTGTCCCGTAGGCGTGACGGGACAAAGAGAAGCCTGCAAGATATCATCACGCTGCTGAAAGCGACCGACCCTGACGACGTGCCGACGTTTGTGGCGAGGGATTTAACCAAATTACCTCCAGTCACTTTCGACCACGTCGATGTTACGAGCCTGCTGAAGGACATTGTCTTCCTTAAGGCTAGTTTGGCTGATGTGCAGAGAAATCTGGCTGCATCCCAGAACACCGTTGCAGACTTGCGCGAACAATTAGTTGAGTTGCGCAACTCTGTGGCATTAACTGGGTCACCGCCGTCACCGGCACGTGTTAGCAACGTTAACACATGTCGTGAAGCCAGCTGCCTCAATGCGTCAGCTACGAGTTTCGCGTCAGCAGTTTTGTCACCGGCGCCGGTTGCTGAGTCTGCGTTGCGCGCAGTAAGTGTCCCTCGCAGCCCCGCCCCCGTCCCCGCAGTTCCTCCCCGCAGCGCTGCCAAACCGACGCGACCACCTGGACCAGTGGTCATTTCGAGCATCCCTGCTGCTCTTCCCGCAAAGCCCATGCCTGCAAAGGTAACGGACCTGGCTGATGATGTCGGTTTCGTGACGGTGCAGCGGAGGAAACGCCGTCAGCGAAGCTGTAAGAACCGCTCCGGCAAGGCTCCTGCAGAGCCCAACGTTAAACTACGCGCAGCGAAGCCGAACACCCCGGTGTACATCTCTCGCCTACACTACACCACGGAGGCTGAGGACATCGAGGAGTACGTGCGCCGAAAGTTAAAGTACACGCCAAGAGTACAACTACTGGAGTCGCACCGCAACGTCAATTTCAAGGCGTTTGTGGTGCGCATCCCAACGTGTATGCTCCATTTGGTGATGGAAGAAAGTTTTTGGCCGCAGGATGTGGTGTTTCGTCGTTTCCGCGGACAGATTCCACAAGAACGCACAAAAGATCGTGCAAGTGAAGTGCATCGTGTACTAACATAGTTTTTAAGTTACTATATATACTAACAAAAAATGTTATTAGTATGTATATTTAGGTTAAGGTATTTATGTATGGGTCTTTGTTACCTGAAATAAATGGTTTATTATTATTATATTATTATTATTATATTCCTACTAACTTTTGCCTTTAGCTCTACCCGCATTGTAGGTTTTCGGGGACTAAAAGAATCCTATATCCATGCTAGGGTTTCAGGCTTCAAATTACAAGCCAAGGTTTGGTAGTCTTTTTATGTGAACAAAGGTACTATAGAGACATTAGAGACAAATCTACTTTAGCATTCACTATATCATTGTACCGTATTGTATTGTACAACGGGCTGGTTTCCGCAACTCCACGTCAAAGCGTATATTTTTGCGTATGGGCTATAATCCACCACACGGGCCCAGTGCGTGTTGGTAGATGTCACATGTCTTCGAATTTTTGACTCTAGGGCATGCCGGTTTCCTCACGATGTTTTCATTCACCGTTTTTGAGAGCAGTGGTGATGAAATAAATTACACAAAGCAACGCGCCTGTCTGGGTTCGAACCCACGACTTACTGTTCGTAAGTCGGGGCTGCCACCAGTAGGCCACCGCTGCTTGGCTTTACTCTACGACGTCACATAAAGATAAAAAAATATTTCCGTAATGCAACTTATGGTGTTGCCAACTGCCTCTGTAAAATATCTTCATTTAATTTAATAGCGATTTATTGGTTTAACAACTTAAGGTCCATGGTCATAAAACTATATAGCATGGAAAGTTAAAGTTCACTGTATTAATATTGGATTCTAGGGATTACTAAAATAATACTCAAAAATAATACGACTTGTCTTAAAAGGTTTTTATTATAGTATTCTCTTGAAGAAAAATATAGAAAGAAAAGGCATTTATTAGCTCGCACACAAAATAAAACAGTTTAATTATCAGTACAACTAAATAAAAATTGAACAGAAGAGAAAAAAAGGAAAAGAAACGATCACAGCGAATTTGGAAAATCCCTTCTTATCGGACGCTTACGTCGTACAAAAAACACACCCTCCAAATTCCAGACCCCGTATTCACACACGTTCGACTCGTTCCCGATTCGACAACTCGTATATCTGTCTTCTTCTGGCATTACGAAAACGACCGAGATAGACATACGACTTCCCGAATCGGAAGCGAATCGAAGCGTTGTGAATACGGGACAGGTCTCTACGATCAGTGGTTTAGGCTGGGCGTTGATCCGTCAGTGAGTTATTCAGGAACTACTTCGTTCCCGAACTCCTTCGTTACCGCTTCGAATTGAGTCACTGTCCCATAAGAAGTTATCACTTCAAAAACATTCTTATAGTATTAAATACCAAGAACCAATAACGAGCTAAAATAATTATAAAAAACTGAAAAAAATACGTTTTATTAAACTCCCTCACGTTTTATTGCCCTCCCTGCGCCAAAAAATAGGTTACTTTTTGGCGGAGGGAGGGCAATTTACAGGTATATTTGTCCAAACACCAGGTAATTGCTGTACATCGTCGCGGAGTTAACTCGACTGTCTTTCGGCTCCATCATTAGATCCACTCCAGACCTTCATTAAACTAGTAGTGCTTTAAACTACTGAAAATATTAACGAACGCACTAGTCGCCACTGCAATTTTCGAAGGTTTCCCTCGATTTCTCTGAGATGCTTATCTTCTGATGGACCACCCTTGGTTCAAATCTCCTTTCCAAAAAAAAGAATCATCAAAATCGGTTCATAAACAACGAACACTCATAGGACAAAAAAAAATAAGATCGAATTGAATACCTAACCTTCTCGTTTTTGAAATCGGTTAAAAACAAATTTGTTGGAAGTCCACAAAATAATATTGGGAATCACTGTTTTAGTGGCACTGAGCGAGACCGGCACATATGTTAGAAAAGAATAGCGATACACGACGAATTGTCAGAATGTCAATGAGACAACCCGTTTCAGTGTTACCAGTAGTGTGAAAGAATAGCTCCCTAACCACCTATAATTCCTGTGCGAATCCGATCAAACATTGAAGTTTTAATTAACAATAACATTGGTTTATGACTAAATTGAATTATTTTGTTTGGTTAAGCAAACGAAAACAACAATTTAAATGCAGTTTATACAGGGTGTCCCAAAACTCAACGTCAAGCCGAAACGGGGTGACAGGATTGATCATAACCATCACGAGAAAAATCTGAAAAAAAATCTATCCCATGCAGTTTGAAAATTATGGGCATTTTAAGAAAAACCTAGAAATTTGATCAAACTGTACCATTTTTCGGTTATTGTGGTTATTATTTTTTATTTTTGTTCATTTGAACTTTAGAAACGTAATCCTAAATAACATTTCTAGAATCCCAATAAAAAATAATGACACAATTGCCTTAAGTTCCCGAGAATTGAGACTATTTGTTAAACTACGAATTTAAAATTTTCAAGATTCGTCGACTTTGACAGGCCCTCCTATAAAAAAAATGTACTAGAGTGCCTTGGCAAGTAGCATTAAAAGTTGGCGCATTTAATCAGAATTCTAAAATGGTACAATACTTGTTAGTTCCGTACAATAGAAAAGAGTAAAAAAATTAAAACCTCAAGTAACCCGATTTTTGCTATCAGATTTTACTCAGTTAAAATGTTTTTAATTCGCACAAGCTCTAGGTAGGTTCTTAATTTTAAGGCAAAATGATGAGAGAGATGGATAATGGGTATGTTTGCCATGAGTGAGCGAGACAGATAGTGACGCCACGCATTGAGACGGAGATGCGTCGTTTAAACGAGTGCGAATGAAACAGATAGATGCTATGGCATCTATCTGTTTCATTCGCACTAGTTTCAGCCAAGCAAATGGCTACGCTACCAGTCCGACACCAACCAGTTAGTACGTTTCGCACATTCGTCTACTGCGCACGTTCGTATTCGCTTGTGTTGATTTAGTACTGACAACTTTGGCTTCTCTTTTTGGACTTGAATCTTTGTGAATTGGACTTGTTGATAACATACCGGCAACTTTGGCTTCTCTCTGGACTTTTGTGTTGGCATCCTTTTTATCTACCATGCCTACGCGCTACACTTCACAAGAATATGCGAACATGCACCTCATTTATGGGGAATGCAGATGCAACGCAAGTGCTGCCGCTAGACTTTATCGTGAAAGATATCCAAATTTAGAGCGCTACCCGGATCACCGCGTGTTTGTTAATGTGCACCGTTCACTCACAGAGGGCGGCCATTTCCCGAATCAAATACAGGCTGGAGGTAGACCTGTGTTTCCTTTCCAGGAAGAAGTATTGCAAGAGGTCGCACGTGACCGAAGTATTTCCGTACGTGGAATTGAAGAAAGAACGGGAATACCGAAAAGCACTGCTCATCGTATTTTACAAAGAGCCGAAATGCATCCGTTTCACGTACAACGAGTTCAAAGTCTTCTACCTCGAGATTATCAGGAAAGGATTTCTTTTTGTAGAACAATGCTACAGAGGCATAATGAGAATCCCCAATTCATCCAAAAAATTCTCTGGTCAGATGAATCGACATTTAAAAAAGATGGTTACATGAACTTGCACAATTATCACGAGTGGCATGTGGAGAATCCACATTTAATGCGAGAAGATAGATCCCAGTATCGTTTTAAAGTAAACCTGTGGACCGGAATTTTAAACGGTAAAATTATTGGGCCTATTGAACTGCCTGAGAACTTGAATGGAACTAATTACCTACATTTTTTAAGAGAAGATTTACCAACCCTGTTAGAGGACGTACCACTAGCAGATCTTCGCAACATGTGGTTTCAACAAGATGGCTGCCCAGCGCATTTCGCAGTGCAAGTAAGAGATTTCCTTGACCAGGAATATCCGGGAAGGTGGATTGGACGTTCGGGCACTATCTCGTGGCCCGCCCGTTCACCAGATTTAAATCCCCTGGATTTTTTCTATTGGGGAGTTCTCAAAGAAAAAGTTTACTCAAAGCCCATTGAGAACGTAGCCGACCTGCGTGAACGCATTTCTCAAGCAGCTAGGCGATCAACTCTCGAAGATATGCCCGACTAATAAGTAGATCTTTTTTAAGAAGATGTAGGGCTTGTATTGAGGCTGATGGTAAACAATTTGAACATTTATTGTAATAAAAAACGTTATTTCTCTATCATCTGACTTTTATTCCAACAAACCTAATTATTTTACTAATTTTACTAACTTTTTTTCACTTTGGTAAAAGTGGCGTCACTATCTGTCTCGCTCACTCATGGCGAACATACCCATTATCCATCTCTCTCATCATTTTGTCTTAAAATTAAGAACCTACCTAGAGCTTGTGTGAATTAAAAACATTTTAACTGAGTAAAATGAGATAGCAAAAATCGGGTTACTTGAGGTTTTAATTTTTTTACTCTTTTCTATTGTATGGAACTAACAAGTATTGTACCATTTTAGAATTCTGATTAAATGCGCCAACTTTTAATGCCACTTGCCAAGGCACTCTAGTACATTTTTTTTATAGGAGGGCCTGTCAAAGTCGACGAATCTTGAAAATTTTAAATTCGTAGTTTAACAAATAGTCT
Organism: Xestia c-nigrum; assembly: GCA_916618015.1. Classification (NCBI taxonomy): domain Eukaryota; kingdom Metazoa; phylum Arthropoda; class Insecta; order Lepidoptera; family Noctuidae; genus Xestia; species Xestia c-nigrum. The sequence goes on along the minus strand of OU745259.1, from coordinate 6,406,733 downwards.
CAATTCTCGGAAACTTGAGGCAATTGTGTCATTATTTTTTATTGGGATTCTAGAAATGTTATTTAGGATTACGTTTCCAAAGTTCAAATGAACAAAAATAAAAAAGAATAACCACAATAACCGAAAAATGGTACAGTTTGATCAAATTTCTAGGTTTTTCTTAAAATGCCCATAATTTTTAAACTGCATGGGATAGATTTTTTTTCAGATTTTTCTCGTGATGGTTATGATCAATCCTGTCACCCCGTTTCGGCTTGACGTTGAGTTTTGGGACACCCTGTATTTTTTTAACAGAATGGTGACTGAAAATGTTTCCATGATTTTGTGCTTTGTTGCAATAAAGTGGCAACTGAATAATGACGTAGATACGAGACGCTCCCGGAATGCCAGACCTTGTTTTATTTGACCATGGGCTGGCCTTCTGAAAAGGTATGGTTTTTAACGTCAAGGTACGGTTGAGTCGGGATACTTCTGCAAGAACTATATAGATCAGTATTTTTTTTTGTTTTTTTCTCCTTCCTGTTGGCTGTCTGCGACCATAGGTTGGAAAAAAAGCGTTAGGGAATCGAATATTCAAAGGGATATAATATTATAGAATTAAGTAAAGTCATTAAATTCGTTAATGATGCAATGATTAAATGTTTTTTTAAATAATTTATCATAGGAATAATGTGATGAGGAAGTTCAGATATGAAGCGATGTATAAAAAGGTACAAAAAGTATTGTTTTGTTTTATTGTTTTCAAACAAGTGTGCAAAATTCTGTTGTTTACACACCTGTCAGAAACTTAAGATGAAATTATTACAATGATTTTGTTTAATTGAGACCGTTAAAAAAAATTGATGTAATTTGATATTTTTATGTCTAAAAAGACTTTGTAAATCGAAGTTCGAATCGATCGCAACTCGAAGAAAAAAAACTGATCTGGTTCTTGCAGAAGTATTCCGACCCGTACGGTTTTGCTAGAATTTTGAAAAATATACGTGCTGTAGTCTACTCATATTCTACAGCGTAAACAAGTTGTTTGTCAAAAAAAAAAATGAAAATAATGTTTAAGGAACTAAGAAAAATCCCTTTAAGTAAATTGGGTCCATATTTTAGTTAAAATGTGACAGAAAGTTGAAGAAAGTATGATTCTCATTATTTTCTATTACTTTCTCGACAGACTGTAATCGTAAAATAATAATTTAACCTACCACGAGTTTAATATTTTACGAGTTTTTACATTTTTATTGCCCTTTGTAGTGAAAATAAATCACTAGTTTAGAAAAGGTACGAAAAAGGTACGGTCTACACTGAGGTACGGTTGTGGTACGATTGTGTGATGAATAGTACGGAAAACCGTACTTTTTGGTACGGTCTGGCAACGCTGGACGTGAGTTTCGTCAAGTTTCGTGATACTTTTGACACTTGTTGATTTTTTGACGTTCGCTCACGTGACGAGTGACAGCTGGCATTTATAAGGGGTGCGTTTAAAAGTCAATTAACCAGTTTTAAAATTCAAACCTACTAAACGTCAAACACCCCGTTCAAGCTCACCGCGAGGTGAAAAATTAAACGAACTAAAATTGAATCTGCCCCGTTCACGGTCGTCCGCTGGTATAAGTTTTCGCCTGACTGGGACACATTTTAGCGAACTTTTAACCTCCACAGAGTATATAATCACTATTTACCTCGCTAAATCTCCTGCTATCAGATTGACATTGACATTGTGCTGTCTGTTGTTTTATTTGCTCAATTCGAGCCCTATAAACGAATATTTCTAGCGAGTACTTACTTAATTAATAATAATAATAAATAATAATAAAATATCGGTTTATTTTCTCTACACAAGTTACTTAATGCTAATGGTACAGTGGAGCACGAGCAAGGAATAACTTTGTGAGAGACTGGTGCTTGAAGTAGGTCTCTATAGAAACCTGTGTTACAAGTCACCAGGACCCTCCCGCTGCAATTCTCCTGCTATGACCTACTTTTAAAGCAATAGGTTTTCATAGTAAAAAGTGCAGGAATCTAAATTACAAAATACAAAAAATAAAGATATGAAAAACAAAAAAAATAAAAATACAAAATCATAGTGGAAATATTAGAACACGTGTGAGTAGCTGAAGAGAGTATATGAACCATATGTGATTAGGGGTGTATATGTGTGTGTGTACGTGTTTGCTTTGGTGACTGTGGTGGGAGGATGGTTGACATTTATATTTGGTGCGAGCATGTTTGAGGGAAACCTGTGGTTCGTGTTACATAGTCATTTGTAAGAGCAGCGGAAAGGATGGTTAGACAGCATGAGATTGACTATCTGGAAGGGATTAAAAGTTTTTCTGTTTCCTGGTAGTCAAGAGATTTCAAATAAGTAGTGACTGAATTTTTACATTTATATTTCGTGAGAGGGTATATATTAAGAATTTTGTTTAATTTATTATACAAGAATGGTCCGAGGAATATGAAGAAGTTTTGAGAGTGAGAACAGTTGCAAGGCTGAGTTTTACACACCCTACCTTTTCGGCGCTTATCTTTCTGGAGATTCGGGTTGTATTGTAATTTCGAATGTTCTTTTAGCACTGTACGCAAAATGAAAGACTGCCTTACAGTAAGCACATCCCATTCTTTGAAAAGGTCTACAGTAGGGAATAAATAAGGAAGTCCGGCGCCAACTTTGAGAATGGCGCGCTGTGCCCTCTCGACATTAATCATGTGGGTTTTGGCGGCGCCTCCCCAGGAGGTAATGCAATAGTCGATGAGGGATTGACATAGGGCATCGTAGACCATCTTGGTAACCCGTCGATCTGCAGCATGTCTAAGATTTTTGAAAACGTAAATAAGTTTGCGCAAGCGGGATACCAGAGCCTTTATATGCGGTTTGAAGGTCAGGAGTTGGTCTATAACGATACCAAGGTATTTTATGTCATTGACTCTTTGAAGAGTGGGACAAGAGCACATGGAGGTGCCAGAAACACAAGCATGACAGGCAATACTAAAACAAGATGGTGGCAGTTGATTTGACCTGTGGGCAAACGTTACTTTAATTAATCTTCTCTGTTAATTTTATTTGTGGATCATGTTTGAAATTAAAATGCATTGATGTTGAAATTCGAATTGATACTATCTTGTGAATTGACGCAGCTTGTCAAGCTAAGCTGTCAATTGAATTTGACAGTTAACAATGAATTAGACCTATTGTGTGACTATGGCCGCGTTCCGAGACAGGCTGTAAACGCTTTGAGCATCCATAGACCCTTTTCGAATTAGTGTGAGCGGGATCACAAGCGCGATATCGATGTCCCTTGAATCGTCATAGATGACGTCATGACATGCGCCATCTTGCGATTACACCGACCATGCTCCAAATAAATATCACCGTGAGCGCTGTCAAATAACCTGATGACAGTTCTTAGCTGTCATAATCGTGAAATCTATATCGGAACGCAAAATATAATGTGAGCGCTGTGAGTGATTATTTCGTATCTAGGAATGGACCCTTGGACTCAGCGAACCCTCGCTAGTAGTTAAAACAAATATAGCGATATTTATAGTATCGATATTTGTAACAGTATCGATAATTATCGAGTGAAAAATATCGATACATCGTCAGTTTTATGTATGATTGTTCATACATATTCCCAAAGCATTCAAAATTCGTAATAAAGAATAGAAGAAAACAGTATTTTTATTGAGGCTAAATAATTATATACAATTTAATCAAACCAGCCCCCGTTTCACAGTAGCTCGAATCGAACGGTTGTGAATACTATTAGATTTACCGTGTATAGATGCCCTTATTATATTTTTCTTGTATGGCATCACCGGATGTGTGAACTATTCTTTATTACTATATACTCTGTTCCGTTTCCTTTTTCTCTCTCGCTTGCTGACCACGAACACGTTGGTTGTAACTGTAATTGTGCTCAGATAAACTAATCAAGTATATAGTGCATTCTTTGTTATTGTGACGATATTATGTGTGCATTTATTGTGTCAATAAACTGCTTCATATAAATGAAGGTTGGACTCGTTCTGTTCACTTATTCGCTACCGGTGCTCCCCAAACACTGCCACGAACCACGTGCCTCATCATCATATTAAAAGGTTATGGGCCCAGAGAAAAGAGCATCTTGGCTTGCTTTGTTTTGCATGTAATGAAAAGGTTCGTTTTTTGGGAGAGTGATTCGATGCGCACGTGCAGTACTGCAAGCCGTGCATAATGGAACATAACCTCAATGGGTTCGAAAAATTGGATGGTATATCTAACTTCCATACCTGGAAGTTTTCAGTCAAGAACCTGCTTATTTTAGAAGGCTTGTGGGAAGTCGTTGTTGGAACAGACCAAGCCGAAGGTCACTTGAGGCGTGATCAAAGAGCACTTGCACGCATTTGCTTAACATTAAAGCCGCATTTATTTCAATATGTACGAAGCTGTGACACTGCTAAAGATGCTTGGAAGGCGTTGCTTGACGTTTACGAAGATAAAGGTCTTTACCGAAGAGTTCTTCTACTGAGGAGACTGCACCGCGTTCAGTACTCTGAATTTTCTGATATGCAAGCTTATATTGATTCTGTGTTTACACTAGTTCAGCAGCTTGACGACATCGGAAAACATACCGAAGATGAGGAAGTTGCTGAGATTTTATTGAGTGGTCTGCCAACTGAATATGATTCTGTTGTTTCAAATTTGTCAACTGCTGCAGTCACTGCTACGGTATCGAGTGAACTTGTGCGAGCCCGACTACTGCAAGAGTATTCGAGGAAGACATCGGCTGATGAAGAAAGTACAGCTTATGTCTCCAAAAGTAGAAAAGTTATTGTTTGTGAATTTTGCAAAAAGAGTGGTCACAAGAAATCAACTTGTTTTAAATTAAAGAAACTTAAAAGGGCCAGAAAATCCAATGATAAAGAAAATGAAGATAAAACTTTTTCAGCAACAGCATTTCTGTCAAAAGCCAGTGAGTTTTATATTGACAGCGGAGCTACCAGTCATATGGTGAACAACAGGGACATACTTCAGGACTTGAAAAAGTCAGATAACTTAATAACTATGGCTGATAATTCTAAAATTAAGTGTGAAGGTATAGGCACTTTGGAGATTCAGTCAAATCATAAGGTTAGACTTTTAAATGTTTTATATGTTCCCCAAATTGCGGCCAATCTTATTTCTGTTAGCAAATTAGTGTTGTCTGGCCATTCAGTTAGGTTTAGCAGTGAGAAATGTTTTATTTATAATGACAACGTTGGTCATAAAGACAAGTCTGGCAACTTAGTTGCATCTGGTGTATGCATTAATGGTTTGTTTAAACTTAATGGGTGTGTTGTTATGTCTGAGTGTGTAAATGTAAATGGTTTCGGGTCTTCGACTAAAAGTGGACACTCTCTACTCCTTGATCATGGAGAGGAGCTGTTGAGTACCAGAGACATTGCTGGTCTTCCTGCTGAATTATGGCACAGACGTCTCGGCCACCTGAATATACAAGGTATGAAAACGCTGGAGAAAGTTGCATGTGGAATGCGTTGTCTATTTCAGGATGAAAAGTCACTCAAGAACTGTCTTGCTTGTCTCGAGGGGAAGTTGTCGGCCGCAGCTTATCCTGACAGCACATCGAAAACGACGCAGCCTCTGCAACTGATCCATTCTGATGTCTGTGGACCCATGCAGGAGCCAAGCTGGTCTGGAGCGAAGTACATCGTAACTTTTACCGATGACTACACTCGGAAGAGCTTTGCATGCTTGATGAAAAATAAGTTTGAGGTAATTAACCATTTTATTACATTTAAAACATTAGTTGAGAAACAGACAGGCTTGCAAATTAAGATTTTAAGATCAGATAATGGTGGTGAATACTGCAATAACAAGTTTAGTAACTATTTAAAAGAGCAGGGTATTGTCCATCAGGTCACTGTCCCTTACTGCCCTGAGCAGAATGGGGTTTCAGAAAGACTGAACCGTACCTTAATGGACAAGGTTAGGAGTATGCTGGCAGAGGCGGGTCTCGGCAAGGAATACTGGGGTGAAGCTGTTATGACAGCTGTTTATTTAAAAAATAGGTCACCTACAGCTGCTTTGTCTGGACGAGTGCCTGAAGAAGTATGGACTGGGTCTCCAGTTGACCTCAGCCATCTTCGTGTGTTCGGATGCTTAGCATACTACCTGATGCCATCGCAAAAACGGCAGAAGCTGGATTCAAAAGCCAGACTTTCCATTTTTGTTGGCTACAGTGACACCTGCAAAGGTTATAGACTTGTGGAGCCTTCAAATCCAAAGAAAGTGGTATTGTCGCGTACAGTAGCTTTCATAGAGAATAAATTTTACAAGGATTTGGGACATGATTTTAAAAATGACCAACATAATTTTGTATTTTTAAAAGATTTTATGAATGTTGATGGAAATAAGTCATTAATAAATAATAATAATTTGCATACTATTGAATTGAATTCTGATAATGATATAATTGATAATAATGAAATTAATTGTAATAATAATATTGAATTAAATACTGACTCAATTATTACAAATGATGAATCAGATTCAAGTATTTTAAAAAATGACATGAATTCTTATTCTGACATTTCAGGATCAGAAGAGAACTCAAGAGCGTCTAGTGAGACCCATGACTCATGGAGTACCTCAGCTGGAAAGTCTACTGATGTTGGAGGTGATGGCGGTCTGACATGTGGTGGGATATCTGCTGGAGCTGGAGGGGAAGTTATTAACACAGAGACAGTCTCTACTGGGCGTACTGTGCGTTCTACACGCAACATTCCTCCCATAAGGTACAAGGATTATGGTTGTTTTGTGTCTATGTTTTTGCATGACGATTTGTGTGGAGAACCACATTCATATGAAGACGCATTGTCTTCTCCACATTCTGATGAGTGGCAAGCCGCTATGCAGCGCGAGTATGACTCGCTAGTCGTCAACAAGGTATGGGAAATAGTTGATAAGCCTCCTAACAAAAACATTGTTCAATGTAAATGGGTTTTTAAGGTTAAACATGACACAGATGGTAATTTCAACTGCTTTAAGGCGCGACTAGTTGCCAGAGGCTTCACTCAGAAGCAAGGTATAGATTACAATGATACATTCTCACCGGTGGTTCGACATTCTTCAATGAGAATTCTGTTTAATATAAGCAATCAACTAAACTTAGAAATTGATCACATTGACGTAGCAACTGCGTTTTTAAATGGAGATCTTGATGAAGAAATATATATGCAGCCACCCTTGGGTTTTTCGGAACACTTTAATGGTAAAGTTTGTTTACTAAAGAAAGCTATCTATGGTTTAAAGCAATCCAGCAAGATGTGGAACAAAAAGGTACATGACTTGTTAATTGTTAATGATTTTAAACAATGTAAAAGTGAACCATGTGTGTACAGTAAAAAGGTAGGCAATGACATAGTTTTACTGGCACTTTATGTGGATGATTTTTATCTATTTTATAATAAAAATAGTAAAATTAAAGTACATCTGCAAATAGCATTAGAAAAACAGTTTAATGTAAAAAATTTAGGTCCACTTAAAAATTGTCTAGGTATAAGAGTTTCTAGACATAGAACAAAAGGTATATTATGTTTAGACCAAATTGAATACACAAAGAAATTATTGGTTAAATTTAACATGCAAAATTGTAAACCAGTAACCACACCTTTGCCTCTTAATTGTAAGTTACAGAAGTCTGAACATACAAGTGTAGAGTTGGATGATAGTGTTTATAAATACAGACAACTTTTAGGATGTCTCATGTATTTATGTGTTTGCACTAGGCCAGATATTGCCTATGCTTGTAGTTATTTAAGCCAGTTTAACAACTGTTTCGATAAAAGCCATTGGCTCGCAGCCAAACATGTACTTAGATATTTAGCTGGTACAATTGATCACTGTTTGCTTTTCACAAAAAGTGTCAATTGGAAATTGAGCGCGTACACTGATGCTGATTGGGCTAACGACGCTACTGACCGTAAATCGTACACTGGTTACGTTATAAAACTAGGTAATTCCACCATAAACTGGGAATCGCGTAAGCAGAGGTGTGTTGCTCTCTCAAGTACAGAAGCAGAATACCTCGCAATAGGCGATGCTTGTAAAGATATCTGTTTTATTCAAAATTTACTTTCAGAACTAACATTGATTCAATTGGATGAATGTATTTTGTATAATGATAGTCAAAGTGCCCATAAGTTATTAGAGTCTAAAGAAGTATGCCATAAACGAACCAAACATATTGACATCCGATATCATTTTGTCAAAGACTTAATTAATAATAATAATAATAATAGATTTATAAAATAAACCCAAAAATAATACACTTCTTACAGAATATCATGTCCCATTGGAAAACTACACTCCAATTAAAATATCGACAAACAGCTATCACCACTCGACAAATAACTATTAAGAAGGGCATTTATCAAGGAGATTCTCTCAGTCCACTATGGTTTTGCCTCGCTTTAAACCCTCTATCTGACCTACTACGGCGTTGCCAGGCTGGATATTCTTTTAAACATGCTACAGAAGAAACTGTTATATCACATCTTATTTACATGGACGATATAAAACTATATGCGAGGTCTGAAAAAGAGATGGAAAAGTTAATTGAAACCACCACAGAATTTAGTAAAGACATAAATATGCAATTTGGATTAGATAAATGCAAAACAGTTCATATTAAAAGAGGCAAAATTAAACCGGGTGACTATCCAATCAACAATACAGATACAATCGCAGCTTTAGAACCAACGGATTTATATAAATACTTAGGATACAAGCAACTTAAAGGAATAGATCACACAGCAATCAAACACACATTAAACACAGAATTCAAGAGAAGAGTGATCGCAGTATGTAAGACTCAATTGTCCGGCAAACACTTAATAAAAGCTTTGAACACCTACGCAATCCCAATACTAACATACTCGTTTGGGGTGATCAAGTGGTCAAAAACTGACATCCAACAAATTGAGAGAACAACACGCACCGCACTTACTAAACACAATAACCTACACCCTAAATCTGCAATAGAAAGACTGACTATCAAACGACAAAACGGAGGGAGAGGCCTAATCGATATCCACCACCTGTGGCAGAAACAAATAACGAGGCTAAGAACATTCTTTCACTCTAAATCACACACAAGTACCATCCACAAAGCCATAGTAAAAAACGACATTAACTATACCCCACTTAACCTACACGAACCGACAGATACACAACACACTAGCAATGATGACCCACATAAGCAAAAGTTAGAAGACTGGAAAAAGAAAGTGCTGCACGGGCGGCACCCTCATGATCTAGAACAACCACACGTAGATACAAAAGCATCAAATAAGTGGCTTAAAATTGGTAGTCTATTTCCGGAAACCGAGGGTTTTATTATTGCGATACAGGACCAGATAATTAATACTAAAAACTATAGGAAATTCATTATCAAAGACCCCACAATAACGAACGACAAATGCCGCAAATGCCACAGCCAACCAGAGACCATACAACATATCACAGGGGCATGCACAACACTCACCCAAACAGATTATACTCACAGGCATAATCAAGTAGCAAACATCATACATCAAAACCTAGCACTTAAATATAAGCTCATACAAGACACTAACACTCCTTATTATAAGTATGTACCAGAAAGTTTCCTGGAAAATACAACACACAAACTCTTTTACGATCGCGCCATACTAACTGACAGGACCATTAACTACAATAGGCCAGATATTATTCTTCAAGATAAAACAAATAAAGTTACATACCTCATAGATATTGCAGTCCCTAATACACACAATCTACAAAAAACAATAGGGGAAAAAATCTGTAAATATGCTGAACTGAAAGAAGAAGTGACCAGAATCTGGAGGCAGGAAAAAGTATACGTTGTACCTATTGTTCTCTCCACAACGGGTGTTATACCCAATCACCTCCACCATAGCCTCAAACTACTAGATCTGAAAGACTCAATTTATATATCACTTCAAAAAGCCGCAATTTTAAACACCTGCAGAATAGTGAGAAAGTTCATGCAGATTGAGGATAATGCATCTCACAACACTCAAATTTCATCACACACACACACGCTGCATTGACTTGGCAGACGCCCGTTAATGTAGCATAAACTAGCCTATGAGCTAAGAAGCAAATAACGTTTACCCAAAATAATAATAATAATAATCATTTTATTTTCAGGCAACTTAGGCCCATAGACACAATACACAAAATAACATATAACAACAATATCAAATATACTAATACATAATTTAAACCTTTTGAAACTATAACTATACACGTAACGTAGACGGCGTCGTGTTTCGCTGCGTGGTGTCGCGTAACCGTCCTCGGAAACGTCGATAAACGACACCCTTCGGCCAAAAGTCCTCCTTCATACAGATCTGTAGATGTTCAGTCGGAACTCGTACCACGAATGACTTGAAGTTGATATTGTGGCGCGATTCCAACTTTTCAACCCTCAGAGGTAACCATAATGGTTCTATAACAGTTAGATACTTGCCTACAGACAGGATGATAGCGGATGTTCTTACTAAATCTTTAGGTAAACAAAAACACAGTAGTTTCACACAAAATTTGAATGTGGTTAAAACTATAAAGTAAGTTAATATAGTGTAATGTGTATCTTACGTAAAAACTAATATAATTTTATTGACTTGTTAACTTATTAACTGATATGTTTATGTGATACCTATATAAGTTGTAGAGACTGCAGTGTAATATTTATTTTATAGTGTCAATTGTATGTTTATTTTGTATGTCTTTTGACTAAAAATATAATAGGACAAGGGGAAGTATTAGATTTACCGTGTATAGATGCCCTTATTATATTTTTCTTGTATGGCATCACCGGATGTGTGAACTATTCTTTATTACTATATACTCTGTTCCGTTTCCTTTTTCTCTCTCGCTTGCTGACCACGAACACGTTGGTTGTAACTGTAATTGTGCTCAGATAAACTAATCAAGTATATAGTGCATTCTTTGTTATTGTGACGATATTATGTGTGCATTTATTGTGTCAATAAACTGCTTCATATAAATGAAGGTTGGACTCGTTCTGTTCACTTATTCGCTACCGGTGCTCCCCAAACACTGCCACGAACCACGTGCCTCATCATCATATTAAAAAATACGGGGTCGGTAATTATCAGATATGGACACGAAATCGAATTTGATACGAATTCGATACTCTAAAATAAATGTCGCATATCGATATTATCGCGATGGAAAAATATCCATAATTACATGAAAAAATTTCGATAAATCGATATTTTTTGCCCATGCCTACTCGCTAGTTAAATTTTATCCGGCCAATATAATAATTTTATCTGCTGAGCAGAGTTAGTAGTACTTATACGATTCCTTCCATAAACCAAAGTTTTATAGTTTAGGAGATAAGTCAATTTTTAGACTTTACTGCACTTATGCGCAAGAGTGTTTTTTGTATGGCACCAACTATCTACAACAAATTGCCCAAAAGTTGGAAAGAGCAGACTATACCTAAATTAAAACAAACAATGAAATTGTTTTTGGTACAAAAAGCATATTATAGTATTGCAGAATTTTTAAACGACTCATGGTGATAAATCTTCATTGTGATTAATTCAGTAATTCATAAAATAATGTAAATGATTGAATATAATACGTATGTAAAACTATGTCTGATATTTAATATATTAACTTATAAGAGTAAAATTAATAATAATTTATTCCATTATAATAATTGTATTTAATTGATTGATATTGTAATGTCTAAGTGTAAATTTAAAAATCATAAATTCAATAAAATTGTACCGTAAATATTTGCACGCCATGAGAAATGGCAGACATGTCGTGAGCCACTCTTATTTAAGATCTTGCATGCATGTATTATTTTATTTTAATTCTGTATGTAAACACATGTTTGAGCTAATAAAATTTCTTATTCTTATTATTCTTATTCTTATTAAGTTTTTTTCCAGAATGTCTTCAGAATGTCTTTCAAGCATACATTACTTCTTTTTTGCTTGATTTTTGTTATAATAGTTTTGATATATTTTCCTATTTTTTTTCTGTTTTACATTCTAAAAGTATTTTTTCAAATAATAAAAAATGTAAATAAACTAATAATTTCTACCTTCCTAGTCATAAATTTGCAAAAAATACTTTACATTGTGTAAAGTAAACTTCAACAAACCAATACTGAATTGTTTTTTTTAAATTACCATTTTTTTTAAAACAAATTTGGTACTGTTGCAAAGGCGATAAACTAGAAAATAAATTTTATTTTAATGAGGGATTTTCTTTTTCAACTCTTCCCTAGTCGCTGGATAGATGGCGCTAGTCTGACTACGTTACTGCAAGGAACAGAACGTCACATAATATCACTTGGACCTAATGATTATATTCGGAAGCTGATGCAAACGAAAGTGTCAGTCAACGAGCGTATGTAACGTGTGTTTTTTCAAGTGTTTTGGCTATGGCACCCAGTAACGTAGTCGGATCAACGCCATCTATCGAGTTCATGGAAACTATTTTTTTTTTAATTGGCAAAATAAGTACCTACCTAAACACATCTTTATTTTTTATACTCGTAGTTTGTATTCGTTGACGTTATGTCACTGTCACATGTCGGTCGTCAGTGTCTTGAATGGTTTTAGGCTGAATGGTCTTATAGATAGATGCCTGCCTTTGTAAGGCGAATGAAAAAATAAAGAATTGTTTTATTGCGTTCGGAAACGCGCATTAGTTTTACTTGTCTTGTTTTTTTGATATTTTTGTTTAGTGAACAGTCAGCCGGCAGATTATGCAATTTACAACAACCCTCCAAGTTCATAAGAGTCGATGAACGAATTTTTGACGGTCAAAGTCCTTCTTCGACTCATGAACTAGGGTTGTATTGATGATTTTGATGATTATAATTCTGTAACATAATATTGTACGTCTTACAGTCGCGACCGATATGTTTATCAACATAAAACTTAGCACTGCCCTACAAATTTGAATTTCGTGGGCCACCCTGACACTTTCACCTTATATTATTTAATACCCTTTAAAGTAATATGTCGGACGATGAGTTATTTTTTTCTTGCGATAGTTCTTCCGCGACTTTTTCATCCCTTGATAATTCTTTTTCCATTAATAGTTTTCTAAATAGAGAGTGCCAGCGATTTAATCATTGTTTTAATGTGTGTCATGTTAACGCTTAGAGTATTCCCCAGCATCATTCTGAGATGTTGGATTTGTTTGGTGATGTTAACGTACATGCCATATTAGTGTCTGAAAGATGGCTGAAACCCGAAAAATCCGCCCCTAAGGCTACCCACTGACCTTCCTCTACTTTTTACTCTCTACCAGGCAATCTTCATTCGCCATAACCGTACGGAGAAAGAGCTGGTGGTGCTGCCATTTATTTACGAAGTAACATCCTTTACAAAATTCTATCTTCTTCACTTCGAATCTATAATGCCAACGCTGAGATCTGAAATTGTTGTAAAAGGGATCAAGACCGTTCTAGGAGTTTTTGGCTGCCCATCTACTACTATTGATTACTTCTCCAGTCTGCAATCTCTTTTTGAATTTGTTTCCTCAGAGTACAAACATCACATAGCTATGGGTGACTTTACCACCGGCCTTTCAATTCTAGGTCACGATTAGTAACACTTGACTATTTTCAAAATTTAGGCAACACTACTTACATAACATACCTACCCAATGTCTTATAATAACAATAAATCCCTTTTTGTTATCGAATATTGCTCACTAACACTTGGAAACGTTGCTCCACAAAAAAGTACTGTGGTGTGGATGCAACATTAGATAATTACTGTAGGTTTTCTCTATTTTAGAGGCGTTAAAGATTTTATTTTAAAGGTTGAAATTGTAAGTATTCTGTTGATCTAGCAAATGTGTCCCATTCTTCTGGGCATCATCCAATAACCATTACAACAAATCCAGGTTGAAGCACAACTTAGGGACCTCACGCAATACTCGGCGGCCACGACCACGATTTCTCATATGACCGGTCGACGGTCCTATCTTTAACAACTGATCTGACAGTCTGTCGACTATCTTCTTGGGCGCTGTTTGTGCAGCCAAAAGTCGTGGTCATAGAGCTGTGTAATACGCTGAGTCCCTAAACCATCAATTATAACAATATACTTAATAATATAAGTATTAAAAATATTTATTGCAAAACGGCGAGTGCTAACTACTTGCAGGGCGAAGTTCGGTTCATGTCATCTTCTGTTTCTGAGACGTACACGGACGCTTCCGTGATATTATTTTTTGTGACGAGTTCAACAAGGCTACCGTTTGGTGGATGCTCCTCAAGTTCACATTCGATCCACCTCTCCAACAACTCTACTACGTAACTCAACGGTGTCAATGTGCTTCTGTCAGCATTACCCTCCCTATTTCGGTTCAACTCTGTATCCAATACCTCTGGAAGTATCGCAACAGCCAGTGAGTTCTTTGGCATACCAGAACCTTGCTCACCAAGGGACTTGACGAGTTGATGTACTGCCGCTTTGGCCATACCATAACCAATCGCGCGGGGTGTTCCATCTAAAGCACTTTTGGCACCACATAAAGCTAGAACACCTCCATCATTCAGATATTTGCAAGCAATAGTGGCTGCGATAGAAGAGCTCCACACAGACCTGCGCCACATTAGATCCGCCTGCTTGCTGAGGTCCTTTGCCGCGTTCCCGCTGGTCCAGCCGCCGGCTGCACAAATAATAGCTTCCAATTTCGCGCCCTCTAGAGCTTTGTGCATCGAGCTCACAACGTGCTCTTCTTGCTGTACCCACGAGGCGTCATCATGTACGGAGATATTGTAATCAGCTTTTTCATTAGGATGTAGGTCAACATTTGCCACCCACCAGTCCGCTAATTTGAAGTGCTTTACGCATGCAGACCCGAGGGCTCCCCTCCCTCCAAACACGAGCATCTTTGGGGTAAACATTTTTAGTAAAAATAACACTATAGTATCTCCACAGTGTATCTAGGAACTCAACACTTGTTCTTATACCTGGTTAACCTGACTCAATTAAAGAGTAAAATACTTATACCAAGTCTCAATGATTTTTCAAAGACACAATCGTTGAAACATTTTGTTGAAATTTGACGGTTTAATCAGGTTTTGACATATGAAGCCATTTTGATTATTGTACCATGTTTGAACCAATCGTTAAATCAAAGAGTAAAATTAAGGCTCCCACACACGGCGCGTTTTTATCCCAACTAGCAAAATTTTAACTTACAAGTGTCCTAAGACCAATAATTTTTACTCTTTTAGCATACTTACAGACAACTGTAAGTGTCGATTTAGGCGCACTTTATAAGAGAATTCTCACTTACAGTCAACTAATAACGCTCTTATTGAAGATTACTTTACACTAACAATAATCTTGTTACTGCTGTTGTAAGACCAAAATAACTTATGATGGTCTTATAACAGCATGGTTTGAGGGAAAATAGACTTAGAGCACTCTTAGGACTGCACTTGCAAGTGTAATTCCCCTTATATTGCTCTCTGGAAGCTCAATAACGGAATATTTATCACAACAACCGAAAGTGTGTGCGTGAGTGCTGTTGAAATAAAAAAAAAACAAGTTTAACTGTCAACTTGTGGAAGTATTATTTGTATTAGTAGTATTTTTATTTCTTGTAACCATTTAGTTCATTTGCTTGATAATTATGTGTCTATGAACTTAAATGACTTGCGGTGTACATTTCTTCGAATGTTTTGTGGAATAAAGTAGAATTTTTTCACAGGCCCACTTAATTATGTATTTAATTAATAATATTTAATTTATTTAATTAATATTAGTAAAAACATATTAACTTATTATAAAAATAAAAACTGACGCCATTAGAGATTTATAAGACCAATTACTCTTCTCTAAGATAACTTTAATACTAAAATGTCTTATTTCACACTACTTAAGTTAATTTTAAGCCTTTTGAACTTATTGAGCTCTTACATAAAAGAACTACTTGCAGCCATTTAATAAATGTAGGGTTCCTTTTAAAACCATGGCTTACAAATTACCATTTTGTGGTAGGTGTAATATTAGATGAGACAAATATGCATCAGTATATTATATGTCCATTTTTATGTCCATGTTTCCATTTTTCAAACTTCATAGTTAACTGTTAGTGTTACAAACACTTAGCGTTGTTTACATGAATATAATGGCCGACATTCTTAGTAAAGTGTTCACAAGTCTTCCATAAGACCAAATAGTCTGATAGAGCTCTACTATTATTCGCTTTCTCTTTAATTTGACTCAGAGAATACAATTTACACTTAGAACGAGTTGGTTTCATAGTAGTTTTATGCAAAAGTTTATTAAGATCATAAGTGTTATAAACCACTCAATGCAGACTCTACTAAGAAAGAATGTACTTTTAAGATGCTTTTTTAAGTGTAAATAATATTCAAGAGCAATTGCTCTGTAAAAATGCGCTTGTAAGACAACTGTACTGATAGATGTGTTACAACGATTCTTTATATACATCTATAAGAGCACGTACTAAGTGTTAGTACTCTTTAAGTACAAAACGTCTTGACTCATGCTTTTATAAGATGTTCTGTCATAGTCAAGACACATGTAAGTCAGTTGTAACACCTTAGTTCTTAAATAAGCACATCTACAAGAGAAAATTGCTAGTTGGGATGTTTCTGCGTTTCCACGTTTCTACGTACTGCGATATTGCGTTAATGCGTCCCTATTTCTATTGCGGCGTTATTATCGCGGCAGAGTGTAACTTATCTGCCATCCCAATATATAATGTACTAAAAACAGATATCGCAATATCGCAGGACGCAGAAACGCGGAACCGCTTAAACGCAATAATGCGCCTATTTTTGGGAGCCTTAAATATTAGACCGTATTATCTATGGGCCCTAGTCATGGATAAAGTATGACACTTCAGCGTCTCAAGGTAGCGTTGCTTGTCAAGAAAGGGAGAATGAGTAAAGGTGTATGGAACTTGGTCCTAATGTCCACCACTATGCCTATGTTATAAAATAGTCTACGAAATACCGAGACATTCTTTCCAGACCGCAACCAAAAATATGCTGTCAGTAAAAAGTCATTATTTATTTATTTATTTATTTTTATTTATTTAAATAACATGGGAGACTTACAGCTAAAACAAACAGATCAAGGACAGTACAATAGTCTGAAAGCCAATTACAGGTCTCCACTTATAAAAAACCAATTCCATCAAAAATCTCCAATTATCGACCTTTTTAACCGACTTCTAAAAAAGGAGGAGGTTCTCAATTCGGATGTTTCAATTTTTTTTTTTTTTATGTTTGTGCGGGCATAACTCCGTCGCTTGCCAACCGATTTAGAAAATTCTTTTTTTGTTGGAAAGGGTATTTTTTCCAAATGGTCCCATAGCGACCAAACCAGGATCTGATGATGGAATCTTGGCGAAATCGAGGGAACTCTTCAAATTTTATATGAAAACGTGTTGCGATTTTGTTATTTTCTACAACAAGTGTAGCATTTGCGTTTGATGAGAACCATTTTACCATCAGATCGGATGATGAAGCCAAGAGTCACGGAACTCCATAATGAGACAATGTACCATAGTCGTGTTTGGGCTTGTTGTAATTGTAACGGTATGCACTTTCCATGTATCAAGCACATGTGAACCACTAAAAAGTGGAAAATAAAAACATTTTTGCAAAAAATAAAACCGACTTCAAAAAAAACAAAAAAGTGAAAAGTAACTAGCTTCTGAAGTCGGTGACAAAAAACTAAAACAATCAAACAAAGGTCACCGACTTCAGAAGCTAGTTATTTTTCACTTTTTTGTTTTTTTTGAAGTCGGTTTTATTTTTTGCAAAAAAGTTTTTTAAGCGAAAAATATCGTAAATATTATTCTGATCATCGCACTTTTTGAACTAATCTACGCATGTTTTAGGATTCCATGAATGAAAATAATATAAAAGGACAATGGGTTTTGAAGTAATTCGCAGACTGTTAGGAGTTATTGAGCTAAATAATAATAATAATAAATCGGTGAGTTTAAAAATTGTCGTGGCAACCAATTAAGGTTTTCTGGGTATCAAAGTAACACCATATAATTATAATCTCTTACATAGAGCCTTTATGGAGAACCTATGCCTGTAACACGACTTTCACCAATTCGTTGTCTGTCAGGAGTTATTCATCTAAACAGGTGACTAATTGAGCACCAAAATTAAGATTTTCAGGGTGACCAATAGCAATAATATATTATTATACCAGGAAGGAACTTTTCAATGACAATTTTTTCCACTGACATAACTTACACTATAATTCGCTGTTCGTTCAGACTCAATTAGTGGACTATTTGGACGCCGAAGTTAAAACTTTATTTGCTACCAATTACGATTTTCTTGTCATCATTAGATAGAGCTTTTTAAAAAGAATCTTTGCTAATTATACGACTTTCGCCAATTAGTATTCCGTTCAGATTTATTGACCTGAATAGCCGACGACTGGACACCAGAATTAAGATTTTATTTACAACAACCAATTAAGAGTTTAACTTATAGCCATAGGATTTACAATACTGAATAGAGCTTTTTTATGAAAACTTCTGCCACACGCAACACTTTTGCTATTGGGCACTGAAGGTATTATTTTCTGAGTAACCAATAGCAATAAGAATACACCATTGGAGAGAGCTTCTGCAGGAAGTTTTGCTAATAACATAGGTAATAATATAATTAATATTTTGCTAATTAGTAGTTTGTTCGGTTTTATTGATCTATCTAGGTAGTTGTTTGGGTACCGAACGTAACTCTCGAAATATTGTCAACTGAACATACGGAAAAGCGGGGCTCCGTCGACTACGCTTTTTAGGAGAATATAAAGTGTAACCTTAAAACACTTACATAATCGGTATTTCTCAGGAATGGTACAATATCTTTTCATGAGAGTTGTACCACTGGGCAAGGGGGACCCTTCCTTCCCTCCACACCGCGTAAGTTGACTACCATCGCATGCATATCACGAAAAATAATGCGTTTTGTTGTAAGCAGTACGTTCATTAGACAATATTTCGAGATTTTACAATATCGCTAGAGATATTACAATATAACGTATTTGACAATTTTACGGTGACATATATATCTTAACGCTATTGTACGTCAGGGCAATTTCGCCCTATATCCAAAAAAAAAAAATTGGCGTTTTTTCAAAAGTCTTGGAATTTGTTCAGCGATTTCCGATTCCCCAGAAACTGTTGAAGTAACTGATAACTACTTCATCGTAACAGTTAATGATTGCAGCTAACACAGTTTCAACATTCTTCTTGCATTGTCACAAAAAAATCAACCACTCAGGAAAAACAGAGCTTATTTTTTTTGTCTCATAAAGTTACCCTCCTTTTAGTGCACTAGTCAAAAGAGGTCTCGTTAAGCTAGTGGTGGACATTCGGACCACTTTAGTTCATTCTCCTTTTCATCGATATGTCATACTTGGTACATTTTGTTTTTGTTGTGTTTCGCCATGGAGGTAGGATTCCTTATTCAGAGTGTTTCGCCGCCTGCACAGATAAGTAATTCAACGTAAGTTAAGTTTCTAAATTTTTATAGGTCCATGTTTCTAAAGCTCAAAAATAAAATCGTTGACTTGAACCAATTAATTTTGAACTTCGAGCTCTTTTCTCATCAATTCTTAACATTATGTAAAAACATAATAAAATATGTAGGGATATTTTTGGTGTTCTGAATCGTTCGTGGAAATTGTTGTGGCTTGCCGAGTTTTAGTGGACATGTTAGTTCCGACTATTGCCACGCGCCAAAAGAACTGTTTGGTTGAATTTGGAAACCAATATCATGGATGTATTAATTAAATACTAAATACAACCAATCTAAACAGCAATGTTGCCACTATGGTTATGGCTACTACACTTCAAGATGTAGCGCGAAGTTAAAAGTAGGTAGCTCCCACAGCTTTAAGATCCGCGGTGGAAAGTTTTGGGTAGACGTACCTGTATTTAATAAATAAATTGAATTGAGTAGACCGTAGGTACCTACCAATGTTAAAGTCCCATTGATATTACTTGATTACAATAAACCAAGTTGTTTAAAGTAGAATTACAATAGTCTAAATACCTATGTTGTAGATTACACAATTAACAGAAATAGTAACATACTAGCTTCTGCCCGCGACTTCGTTCGCTTGAATTTCCCGCTTGCAACATTTCGTACTGCTGCTCCGCTCCTATTGGTCATAGAGTGATGTTATAGCCTATAGCCTTCCTCGATAAATAGACTATCCAACGCAAACATATTTTTATTCAATTCGAGCCGGTAGTTCCTAAGATTAGCGCGTTCAACCAAACAAGCAAACAAACTCTGCAGTGCTGCTTTATAATATAAGTATAGATTGAAAAGATGAAAAAAACAAACAAGTATTTGTTGTTATGTTTTAATAGAAATAGAGAGGATATTTACATAATAAAAGTGTTATACCTATCTACCTACCTAACTACAAAAGATCACCACTTTTATTACTTACAGTGCTTCTTTATTCTTACAACCATATAAAAACAACAGAATTGAAAACTTACAACTAATATTGCGAGAAGTTTTAATTTTTATTTATAAAAATTGCTTTGTTACTTATATAATATCAAAATTCAACATAATTATACCTTCTAGGTTCATAGGTAATAAAACTGCGAGCATCTAATGATGCAGAAATAATATTTGAGTAAAAACACAATTACGCAAATTAAGAAACTTATAGCTACATAAAATTATAGACATAGGTATCAAAACTTGGAGTAATAAAATAAGGATGAGTTGTTTAGCTAACTACTAAAGGAATATCGAAATAAGAAGAAACTATAATGATTAAAACTAACTCGTATACCGAGGGTTCCGTACTTTGTAGGAAAAACATTTTCATAATATTTTTTTGCGATCGGATAGCAAATACTGATTTCTAGAAAACTGCTTGTTAGAGGCATCCTTTAATTACTACTTAAAAGTTTGTACGAAACCCTTAATAATGAATTTACTGTTGAAGTAAGCGTGCATCACTATCTATTTGCATTGAATAAAATATGCTGATGATGATATTAACGGTAATACTGAAGACTTTGAAGATCAAACTAATGTTGTTTAATACTTCGGCTTTCCGATGGTCCGGCTGATGATTTATGTTGAAAATAAAGCTGAGAACTACTGCCACTACAGCTGATATCACCTATGGGTGAAAATGAGAAAAAAAAAACATAAATAAAAGCAGACAAAACAAATAAAATGAGTAACATAAAACAAAATAAGAGGCAGAAAAGCAGTCACACCAAAACGACTTATACAGAACAGACAACATTTAAAAACAAAACTAATAAAGAGCTGAAATAAAAATACTTCGCAAAAAACGATTAACAAAATGAAAAGGAGCAGCTGAAGACAAAGATATCCTAAAATACTTTATGTAGGTAGATGATTGTCCTCAAATCTTTGACTAAGGTGACCACTGCGAACATTTTTTAAATCAAGTTAAAATAAAGTTAAACTTGGTTAAGTGCGACTTGGATAAGTGAGAAACCTCCATTATAGCTTGAACTCATGCTGAAGTCCCGACATTTATGCCTGAATATCTGAGACATTGGGTAAGTGGAATGGCAGGTCCCATAATGTCCCAGTTATACAGGTTTCACTATTCTGGATCGTGTTTGTAGAAGTAGAGCACACAATGCAGAGTCTGGATCCGCCATAGCAAATTCGCATATCGAAGAGGTCTTTTGCTAATTATTTATTGGACCCTACTTCAGACTTTTTAGATAGGACTTTTTTATTTTTTTTAAAGGCCTGCCTACCTAAGTTTTTAACGCTAGATTGAGGGAAGTTCCGAGAGACATTAATAACCAATTTTTATGACTACGAACAAATAAGAAAAAATCGACTAAAATAAAGCAAAAAAAAATTGTTAAAATCTCAGTAAAGTTGAGTAAAGTATCAATTGATATATATACTTAACTCCCAAACTATGACACTTTGCCTAAGGAAAGTAAGGTTCAATAATTAGTAAATATGACCTCTATATGCAAATTTTCTCATCATGTATCAGTCTGTCTTTTAGCGTGAAAAAAAATGTTAGGTTCTACATCTTACAAAGATATTTTTTGTACATTTTCCAGCGACATGATACATACACATACATGATACATGGACCTTACTCTAAGACATTCTTAATTCAAAGTTCGTATGGCACTTGACTGATCCTAGATACACTACAGAGGTCTTAATATGAACACGAGGTGGAATCTTATCTTGCTTTAATGATGAGTATCATTACCAATTTTAAAGAACGTGTCATACAAACTCGAAGACTTATTTCCCAAATAGTCTTGCAGGGAAAGCGCGGGGTCAAGGCCAAAGGTCATTTTTATGACGTCACAGAATACTACCCCTGTCATCATACCGACTGAGCTGTGGTACAGCCAATCAGCGATCTTCTTATGTTTGTGGTTGGCTTCCCCGTCCAAAGAAGAAATGATAAGGGCCAGGACTCCCGCGCTTGCCTGCGTAAGCAAAGATTTTAGTTAGCAATCAAAATAATGTTACTTTGCAGCTTAAATAGCTAAAACAGCTACTACGCTTAACCTAGTCCTAGTTTTTTATTTTGGTATTAGCTATCATACATGAAGCCTTTTAGGCGAAATTTTCTCTTGACATGCAACTTGATTTGACAGCTTGTTAGATTTCATTTCGTTCGAGGTTTGCAATAACAACGGCTGATTTTTTAATGTA
The DNA here is from genome assembly GCA_916618015.1 of Xestia c-nigrum. NCBI lineage: Eukaryota > Metazoa > Arthropoda > Insecta > Lepidoptera > Noctuidae > Xestia > Xestia c-nigrum. The sequence goes on along the minus strand of OU745259.1, from coordinate 6,383,970 downwards.
AATGAGTACAAAGTTTTACATAAAAAATGGGTGGGTACCTACTTACTCTACTTACTACAATATTCATACCTACAGCATTGTTTACATAAAGTAAGGAAATGGTTCAATGTCGAGTATTATAGAGCCTTTTAGTTATTAATATCTTTCTATGCATTTGGTTTCACTTCCTAATTACTTATTATAATATTTTCCGCAAAGCGGGCTAATTTATTTCAATTTATATATATTTAGCTATGCGTTTTGTTTCACTTCCTAATTACCTATTAAAATATTTTCTAATTTATTTAGCCATGTAGAATCAGTATACCTAAAATGACTAGACTATTATTACCTAAAATGACTAGACTCACATCTTTGGTGCCTAACTTAATATCTTGGATCCTGTAGTGTCTACAAGTCTAACCTCGGTGGTGCCTGCCCACACCCCAGCTATCCGCTAGCGTGCCGTCAAATTACCCTTTCTTAAATACTCATTATTAATATAATTTAACCGTTCTAATACTAAGGGATTATTCGAATACTCTATGCCAAATGCGGATATCATGATATTGATGACGGAAATGACGAATATGAATATGACAATAACGTCATTGAGTATGACTGCTGACGGCTGGTCCTCATGATCGTTCAGGTCCAAGCCACCGATTACCACGAATAGCAATCCAACGAGAAGCTAAAACAAAAATACTGAGTTTATTTCATCGTTAACGTTCAAAGTACTGCTTTTAAAATACAGGGTGTTTTAATGATGAACTGACACAATTTTCTACAGGGATAGGACGAGTCATGATATCCTAGTCTTCACCTGCAGAACCTACCAACTACCAAGCATCCTGTAAATCACTAAATCATTTTCCGTCTCTCATAACAAAAAAGGCCTTGTGACCTCTTTCAAGTTGTAGTAATTTGAAAGAGGCTTTTATTATTCAGGATGAAGAATCAGCCTAAGTCCGTTTTTTTATTTTTTTAAATCAGGTACCTAAGTAATTTGATTCTTTCATAAAATGGGGCCGACAAAGTTATTATTTAATCTACCATACATCTATTATGTAGGGAACATGAGGTTTCCGTTGAAAAACTGACTGAAATGAAGGTAATTCCGAGTTCTTTCCGTTCCAAAACCTTGTGCCTATTAGATTGATAGGCATTATTTAATGTTAACCACTGTATCGAAACTTCTAGGCCATAATGCAAAGTCAACAGTCAATTACTTTTCAAACTTAACTATGCGGGTTAGAAATGTTAGAATCTGGGGCATGTACGTATGAAAAGTTAAAAACTATTTAAATTAGCTCTCACCAGAATATTTATTCGATAAATTCTACTTAGGGCCAAGGACACTAGTCCAAAACGGAGTTTTGTACCGGTGTTGTGTTGTGTGTGTGTCCATCGTTAAGTTCAAAACGGCATCGGCATCGAGAAGTTCAAAAATTCGGTATTGCTGGATTTATAAGACGTAGTAGGTAACACTTTCTGACCTTTAGTATATATTTAAACCGAAACGCTGATTCCAGTCTCTACAAAAATAAATGGCGTCTTGGTGTTCACAGGAAGAGCATATTTCACCTACATAATTGAACATGGTCAGGTAATCTAAATGAATCACTCATGAACGTGGTTTTCATTGAGCTGAGAACGTTATAACTTAACGGCTCTATCTTAATCTAGGTCTTGATATCTAGCAAGCGAGGAGTCGAAGGCAGACACGAGGACGTTCAGCACTGTGACGACGAAGGCTGTGCCTGTGGTCCCGTAATTGATGTTCAGGGCTGATGTCCGGTGGCGCGGCCGATGGAACCAGAGGTCTCGCCACAGGTTCAGAGTGAGGAGCACGAAACCCATCGCCACCTAAGAGCCTGAATGTTGCTTGAGCAGTTTAGGAACAGGGTGATTTTGGAATGGCCTTCTAAGTTTCTAATCTGTTTCTGATGAGCTTGAATACAAAACGACGGGAAATACTGCGAGAAAAAAGGTGCATGGGGTCCTATTCAGAACAATTAGAGATGCTGCAGATTGCAAGCCGTTCTGTGCGATCACACTGGCCAAACAGTAACTTGCCAACATTGTCTGATAGAGATAAAAACTATCAACTAACTGATGAAACATGTGTGTTCTACGCTTTAATTTTCTGTTGTCATAGAGCATCATTCTCTATAATCTGTGTACGTCTTTTTCAACTTCCTCTTGTCAAAAAGTCATCGAGGTGAGAACACGTTATTTCTCTGATCTTTTATCATTTTCCTATTTTGTATGTGCCTATTAAGTTTAAAGACCAAATTATGTTATTGATGACTCGCTATTCGTGAACTGCTTGATAATCAAGAAATACAGGAATAGTTACCGAAACATCTTGTTTTAATCTCACCGCATGCCACCTATGTTGCCCACAGAAGATTGGCCACCTCCTTCATATATAATTTACTTCACAGTGCAAACAACCGCTCTGTTCAGATAGTCCGTAATAACAGGTTATGGGCCCAGAAAACTTATATGCAGAAAAAGTGATTACATGTGCACGTGTGCAGAAGTCAAAATATAACCTATTTTATTATTACTACTTGGCTGTGGCGCGGTGGTGATTTTGCGTAGGCGGTGTGCTTCGAAATGGGCTCGCCTAGTCGTCAAGAAGCAAGCAATGGAAATGCTGCTTTGCAAGGTAACTATAGCTTGTCATCTTCTATAGAAAAGTTGGAAGGAGTATCTAACTATTTGAACTGGAAATTTGCTATTAGAATGCTGCTTACCATGGATGGCTTGTGGAATGCAATCGAAGGCACAGAGACTGATCTGATGAAGGATCAGCGTGCTTTGGCGCGTATAGCTTTGAGCATTAAGCCGGCACTTTATCAATATATCAGGAATGCTACTACAGCTAAAAGTGCATGGAAAAATTTAGCTGATATATTTGAAAATAAGGGCTTGTTACGGCGTGTGCTACTTTTAAGACAGCTGCATAGAATTGAATATACTCAGTTTTCAAACATGTCTGAATACATACAGGGTGTCATGACCCTTGTGCAGCAGCTCTCGGATATTGGCCGTAAGACTGATGATGCTGAAGTCGCAGAGATTTTGTTGAGTGGTCTACCTCAGGAATTTGAATACTTGGTTTCTAATCTTGAAACAGTATGTTTAACCAATAATCTCACTAGTGAGATTGTACGAACTCGACTTTTACAAGAAGAGCTGCGTAGAAGTGATGGTGCAACGAACAATAACAAAGCTTTAATTTCGAAGAACTCATCAAAGAAGAAGACTATTGTCTGTCATTACTGCAATAAGCCTGGACATGTCAAGGCCAAATGCTACAAAATGAAAAATGACAAGAAGAATGAGTCTACAAGCTTCGCTTCAGCTTTGTTTGTTCATCAAAGTAGTGCATGGTTCATCGACTCTGGTTGTACATCTCATATGACAAATTGTAAAGACAATATGGTGAATTATAAAGACTTTAATTGTAATCAAAAACACACTACAGTTGCTGTAGCAAATAATGAACATTTAAGATGTAGTGGTGTAGGTGATTTAATGGTTAACTTTGGAAATGAGGTAAGACAACTTAAAAATGTTTTGTATGTGCCACAGATAGCCACTAATTTAATATCAGTAAGTAAATTCATAGAAAGTGGGCTTACTGTTGTATTTGATGGTAGTGGGTGCAGCATTTATGATGGTAAAGTCTCTGGCAACCGTATAGCTCTTGTGAGGTGTGAGAATGGAATTTATAAACTAAATTGTAATATTGTCAAGTCTTTGCACAATAGGGTGTATTCTTCCAAACTTTTGAGTAGTGTGCAAAAGACAGAGAGTACCGCAGTAGCTGTGTCTACTGAGCTATGGCATCGCAGGTTGGGACATTTAGGTCTGAGAAGTATGAGTACTCTGAAAGGTCACGTGTCTGGAGTAATGTTTCAGGATAACCAGGACAGTTTGAAGGACTGCATTCCCTGCCTTGAGGGGAAGCTGTCAACACAGCCGTTTCCCAAAGGAGAGGGCAAGCGTGCCGAGCGACCATTGGAGTTGATACATTCAGACGTCTGCGGACCAATGCGTGACTACAGCTGGGGGGGTGCAAAGTATTTGGTTACTTTTACAGATGATCACACAAGAAAAACGTTTGGATACCTAATGAAGTATAAATCTGAGGTAATGTCCAAGTTTATTATTTTTAAGGCTATGGTTGAGAGGCAAACTGGATTGAAGATTAAATGCTTACGTTCGGACAATGGTGGCGAGTATGTCAATCATAGGTTTTCTGGATTCTTAAGTAAAGAAGGAATTGTACATCAGACTACAGTTCCTTACTCGGCCCAGCAGAATGGTGTTTCAGAGCGTCTTAATCGGACACTCATTGAAAAAGCGCGATGCATGCTGCAGGAAGCAGGTCTTAGTAAGCCTTATTGGGGAGAGGCGGTAAATACTGCAATTTATTTGAAAAATCGGTCTCCAACGACGGTTTTGTCTGGACAGATTCCTGAGCACCTGTGGTCGGGATCTAGGGTTGATCTGAGCCACTTAAGGGTTTTTGGTTGCATCGCTTATTCTTTGGAGCCTAAGCATAAGCGTGGTAAGCTTGATGCTAAGAGTAAAAAATATATTTTTGTGGGGTATAGTGAGACCTGTAAAGGGTACAGACTATCAGATCCAATGAATCCTAGAAAAATTGTGTTGTCAAGGAATGTTGCATTTTTAGAAGATAGATTTTATAATAGGAATGTAAATGAAAATGATAATGATGACATTAATTACAATGAAATTATTTTACAGAATAATTGTTTTGACAAGAGCAATGAATTTGTTATGAATAATAATAATTTAAATAATTCTATTGAAATAAATTCTAGTCAAATAAATTTAAATGAATGTAGTAATAAGGATATGACTAGTGACACAACCAATTCGTTGGAATTAAATGATGGTTCTCAAATTTCAGTCACCACAGACGAGGAGCATTACTGCACAGGCAGTGAGGATGAGTCCCGCTGTGCAGACTCATCGTCGGCGAGTCACGAGTCTGTGACTTCGTCATCGCCGGACGCGTCTGTTCGAGGGGAAGGAGAAACAAGTACAACGACTGAGGCTAATACCCGCCCTATACGAAGTACTCGTTCAATTCCGCCATTGAGGTATTGTGATTATGACATTTCAATGTATGTCGGTAATATTGAGGAACCATCTGATTATGAAGAGGCTATCTCTTGTTCGGAAGCCGCTGAGTGGCGTGCAGCGATGCAGAGTGAGTATGACTCGTTAATTGCAAATGAAGTATGGAAGATCGTGAGTCGCCCTACAGGGAAAAATGTTATTAAGTCCAAATGGATATTTAAGCGTAAACACGATGCTTCTGGAAACTTTATAAAGTATAAAGCGCGATTGGTTGCCAGAGGGTTTACACAGAAACATGGGGTTGATTATAATGAGACTTTTTCCCCAGTGGTTAGGCACTCGACTATGCGAATTTTGTTTTCATTGGCAAATGATTTAAATCTCAGTATAGATCACATTGATGTAGCTTGTGCTTTCTTGAATGGTAACTTAAACGAAACAATATTTATGGAACAACCTATTGGTTTTGATAATAGAGATAACTCCAAGGTGTGTTTATTAAAGAAGAGTATTTATGGCTTGAAACAAGCTAGTAAAATGTGGAACAGTAAAATTCATGATTTATTAAATAATAATGGTTATGTACAAAGTCAATGTGAACCATGTGTTTATGTAAAGAAAGAGAAGAATGATTTAACCATAATTGCTCTATATGTTGACGATTTCTATATATTTTATACTGAGAACAGTGTCATTCAAAAAGACTTAGTAAACCTATTAGAAAAGAAGTTCAATGTAAAGAACCTTGGCCCATTGAAAAGCTGCCTTGGTATTAATGTAACAAGAGATAAGACAAAAGGTATTTTAAAACTGGACCAGACTGATTATATTAATAAATTATTATTGCGGTTTGGTATGGGTAATTGTAAGACTGTATCTACACCTATGCCATTAAATTGTAAATTACTGAAAGCTGAAAATGTAAGCGAGAGCAATGATAATTTCAGGCAATTGTTAGGCTCATTAATGTATTTAGCTGTATGCACTAGGCCTGATATTGCTTATGTATGTAGCCAGTTGAGCCAATTTAATAACTGTCACGATAATAGTCATTGGCAAGCTGCTAAACGTGTTTTACGTTATTTGGCGGGGACAATTAATTATAGCTTACTATTTGTAAGAAGTAATAAATTGAGTTTAGCTGCTTATACTGATGCAGACTGGGCTAATGATATAACTGATCGTAAGTCTTATACTGGGTACGTCGTGAAGCTAGGCAATAATACAATAAATTGGGAGTCACGGAAGCAACGCTGTGTAGCATTATCTACTACGGAGGCTGAATATATTTCAATTTCTGATGTTTGTAAAGACATATGTTTTATTAAGAGTCTGTTGTCAGAGATATTCTGTTTAAATGTAGAGTCAATTGTTTATAATGACAGTCAAAGTGCAATTAAGTTGTTGGAATGTAAAGAGTACTGTCATAAACGAACAAAGCACATAGATCTCAGATATCATTATGTAAAAGACCTAATAAATAATAATATTGTAAATGTAAATTATTTACAGACTGAAAAGATGATAGCAGATGTGCTTACCAAACCGCTTAGCTCTAAGAAACATATGGATTTTATTAAGGACATGAACTTATGTGTTGTGTAGCATGTCTGTGTGTGTGTGTTTTTTTTTTATAGGCATATAATTGTTGACTCTATATAAATAATAATGTAAAGCGTAAGGGGAAGTGATGAAACATGTGTGTTCTACGCTTTAATTTTCTGTTGTCATAGAGCATCATTCTCTATAATCTGTGTACGTCTTTTTCAACTTCCTCTTGTCAAAAAGTCATCGAGGTGAGAACACGTTATTTCTCTGATCTTTTATCATTTTCCTATTTTGTATGTGCCTATTAAGTTTAAAGACCAAATTATGTTATTGATGACTCGCTATTCGTGAACTGCTTGATAATCAAGAAATACAGGAATAGTTACCGAAACATCTTGTTTTAATCTCACCGCATGCCACCTATGTTGCCCACAGAAGATTGGCCACCTCCTTCATATATAATTTACTTCACAGTGCAAACAACCGCTCTGTTCAGATAGTCCGTAATAACACTAACGCCTCTTGTATACACCCGTATTTTACTGTTGATTTGATATAACGGTTGTCAGTGTTGTAGTATGGATCATAGTGAACGTTTGTAGATAGACACGGCGATACACGACAAATTAAAGTAGAATTTGACGGCAAAACACGTGTGTGTACAACAAGCACAATGAGGAGCAAAATAGGTAGATATATCTGAACTTACTTTTATATTTATGTTTCGCCGGTTCAAACGACAGCTATGAAGCAGGTGTGCCTGTAGCTCACATTACACTAACCCTTTTATTTATATTTAAATAATACAAAATATTATTCCATCTCACCTGAAGAACGATAGATATGGAGATAAGCACCACCAGCAGCGTGTAGAACTCATGCTTGGGCCCCACCTGCAGGACATACTTCAGCTGCGACGCGTTCGACGTCAGCAGCGCGATGTCGAGCATGCCCTGCGCCACCGTCTTCTTCGTCGCATAGCGGTTCGCGTCCAGGCCTTTGAGCTGGGGAGAGTATTAATTAATATAGATTAACCACGTAGTCACGAACTACAGAGGCCTAATTCTGCTATTTTAAATAATTCGTCACTCCAACACGATTCCATTCTCTTCACATTGTCATTTTGTTTAAAGTTCGTAATCTGCTAAATTCACAATGATGGCCGGTCAATGGTCTCGTAATACAATTGTGTTCTAATGGCATTGTCGTATTGTCATTATTATAAAACCCTTAGTACAAATGGTTTTCGAAATCTACTACTAAATGCGAACATTTATTCATGCCAGATTTACGAGAGAACGAGATTTTCATTCTATGACATTTCTTTCAATCAGTGGTTGACTATTGAAAAGTCATAATGGCGCCATTATGATAGTAGAATTAACAAACTTGTCAAAATTTGACAGAACTTGACCATTATGAAATCAATGATCGACTACTCTGACACTATTGTAAGAGCAGAATTGAGGCCCTGGGCCTCGCCGCGGGAGACGCAACGGGCGTCGGGGGCCACGTGGTGGCTACCGGCCACCGTAGATGCGGGCCTGTGGACGGTTGGCTATGGGCTAGCTAGCCGTCCGGCCGTCTAACGACGACGACAGGCCGTGTCGACGGCGCGTTCGTGTTCCACGCGCGCCTCAAAGAGATGTCAGCAAAAAGAGAGGGGCCCGCAAGGGCCGAAGCCTGCCGGGGTTGCGGGCCTGTTCGAAAGAGATACCGCGGCCCCGGAACGTAAAAGGCGAGGAAGGAACATGGATGGTTTTTAGTCAGTAAGAGTCTGACACTCCCTCCCGCTCCGCCCAGAGTGGGGGGGGTCATTTGATGATTTCCCATCCTTAAAAAAAAAAAGGCCCTGGGCCTCGATTCTCGATTCTAGGTGTGTTACGACAGTGATTGCCGGGTAAAAAATTTAAAAAAATAATGCTAGAAACAATAATATGCTAAACTAGCGACGCGCGCATGTTGCATCGTCTGAGGTAGTTGACGGACGTATTAAATAAAAATAAGTACTTATTATTATCACCATAAATTAAAGAAGTAGAGGTATTCTATGCTACGCAATAAATTTAAGGAGTAAAAAGAAGACTAAAAACTTGCGTAGCAGAGATGCTACGCCGTAGCAAAATAATTGCTGGAGAAAATGGCATCGTGGGGCTGACTCAGGGAAACCATGGGAAAGCCTGATATCTTTGTCATGGATAAATTCAATGTCATTTAAGTCATTAATAAGAAAGTTTGACGGAAGAGTTAAAAAGTTAAAGCGATCTTTCTCTGAAAGGCCTCGTGCCAAAAAACCATGTACACACATGACTAAAAGGTAGAAATAAAGATAAAAAACTCTTTATAAACAAACCGTAACGTAATTACTTAAAACTAATAGGCTGGTACAGTGGTACTTTTTACTTAGACAAATTATTTTAAGTAAATGGCGATGACCTTCGCGTAAATGGCTAATTTTGTGTGAAATGCTATTAGTTAAACGGTTTGTGCCTATTTCGGAGGTTCATTGTTTTGTTAACTATATATGTAGGTAGGTACCTACCTAATGGATGACGTTTTTGGGCTTTATTTTAAAATTTGAAGCTATTTTTAGGCTTTTTCAATTTAGACGTTTCGTGTCCGGCACCGGTACTGTAGCGATATCGACGCCGCACTGTTGCCGTACTGCGCGCTTTGTATGAAAACAAACGAACGTCCGTACGCAGTACGACGAAAGCACTGCTACGGCGCTGCAGCGGCGCGACACGAAACATTTAAATTGAAACCGCCCTAAATCTTGGCATTTTAATAATGGCCGATTTCACCAATAAAGCTCAACGTGATTAAAACCTATTAAATCAAGTTCTAGACCAATCAGCGCCAACATTGATGTAAATTATTTAGGTAGGTTCTGGTCTAGTCAGCTTCATTGGTAAACCAGCGCTTAGAAACTTTCAGGTCTATTCAAAAGTGCAAAAGGTTCAATATTAATAGTTACTTCATCGCAAACGATTTCAGTCGTAGCGTCCTGCTCCTTCGTCACAATCTCTTCACAATTCGAGTGATCACTCTGATCACTGCCACCATTTTCTTTCTCCTTGGTTCTCTCCTCCATTTTATTTATTAAAAAATAACTCAACACAAAACGATCAATTTTGAAGTGTTACTGAGATCGCGTGCGGATGGATACTGATAGAATGCAACGATCGTAAGAAACCGTAGATTATTTGGTATTTCCTTCAGTCAAGGCCAGAAGTACAGACATTTGATCAATAAAGTGTGGTTAAGTCTCCTTAGAAACGCACTCAAGAGATATTAAGTAATTTTATTTGCAAGAGGATATCGACCATCAGACCTTCAGAGTCAGACCCTGTAATTGATCGGCTATGTGAAATCGATTATAAAATATTAGGTACTATTCACATGTTTCCTGCATTTCGATTTCTTTGTTGAAGGTGTACCTATTAGCTGCTTTGACCTTTTAAAGTTGTCAATCGATACGTAATAACAGTTCCTGACCGTCATTAACTCTATTCATGTTAGTCTAACTACTGACTACCTCTGTAGGCTTGGTTTTCAGGACAAAAACTGCGATTCTATACGATTCACGGTCAGTTATTGTAATACCTACCTAGCTCATCTCAACAATGTCCAAGCACCAATGTGATAACTGCCTACGGCCGTTTGGTCCGGATATCTACTGCTCACTATCCGATCCTCCTAATATTTTTAGATTGTCATTGTAGAGTAAAAACAATAGAATTTCAAAGGTAGATTCTATCTCGAATTGTTTAAACGCTGAACAAGATTACCTAGGTCCAAGACAAAGCGTCAGGAGTAGTCTAAGTACAATGAATTCACTTAAGGGGTAGTCCTGCATTGTCCAAAGTCCAAAGATATGAGAACCACAAAAATACAATGAAACAAAGTAAACAGGTCGATGGCCGCGATGACTATAGGTACGGACTAACGGAAGCTGCTTGTTTCTGCGCATCCTTGATGCAAGGCTACAGAGCCCAAACCATTACACAAACATGCCTAATTAAATCATAAATTTGTGGTACTTACTTAATTAAGCAGTATTTATATACTAACCTAAGTATCTTATTGTTACGTTTGTATTTACTTACCTAATAGTAATAGTTTTCGGAAACACTGAAATATGGTTTGTGAAAATAACTGGATACTTATAACAGTGCAAAACCCAGTTATAAAACGAGTAGGTAGTTATTATGGTGACTCACAAAGACAATGTTTGAAAAACTAAAAAAAAATAGAGCTTAGCAAAAACCTTACCCCATTTCTCAATCCAGTGGGAAGAATCGCAGCCATAGTTTAAAGAACAAGTTGTCTTGCGTCGCAATCACTATCAACTTCTGAAAACCATAATTTTGTTTGAAAAACGAATTGCACATTCCACAAAAACCGTTTAAATCCGAGTTTTTTTTTTCGAGCAGTTGATACCACGGTGTTCAGCCAAAGAGTAATAAAATCGATGGCGTTACCTGACGACGGACAACACAACAACCATTAACTACAGTATCACCAACAATGACGTTATTTTACTTGGAAAATGAAAGTCTGCTGACACACCGATTCAGTTTTGAAGGTCTGAAATACTACGTGTTTACGATGAGTTGTCGAAACGTTAAACAACGGTGATAAAATCGCCACGCAACATTTACGGTAATTCTTTCGTGGAGTTAGTTAATTAGGTAAACTGTTGTGATACCTGAGTAACTAACGTTATTTTCACAATAATGTTATTGTTAGCCAATATGATGCCAGTTTTGACTTTTGTAATGCCAGCAGTAACCACTCTGTATTTATTCCCCCGCTGATGTTTTAGCCAACTATTGATGACCTAATCAATAATTGGCTAAAATATTAGTGGGCGACTACCTACGACCTCACTCTATTTGTACCATCATTATCTGCCTAGCCTTTTCTAAACTATGTTGGGGTCGGCTTCCAGTCTAACCGGATGCAGCTGAATGCCAGTATTTTATATGGAGCGATAGCCTATCTGACCTTCACAACCCAGTTAGTACTGAGTAATATGATACGCCTTGGTAAGACTGGTTGTCAGACTTTTTGGGCCACTGGCTACTTGTAAAGACTGTCAAAGACTACAATCTAGATAGCCGGGACCAACCCTTAAGAGAAACGGAGGAAGTCCGGTTCCTATGTAAGGGTGGTTATTCGCAGACCCACCTAGGCAAGCACGGTTTTACCTAAAGATCGACTCACATTACACATTTAACATTTTTGTACGCTATTTGGACCATGAAGGACTTAAATATGATTAAATAGATTTAATAGGGTCCTGGGTTTGAATTCCGGTAGGAGCAAATTTGTTTCCGAGTCATGGATAATAATTATGTATTTACAAACAAAAAGTATCCACTATCTGGTGTCCACGACACAAGCCTTACTTTGTGTGGCACTAGATGCCGCTGTGTGTCTATGGTGCAGCACCAGCTAGGCAGCTAGAATGAGCAACAACTAGATATAGGTAGCTAGGGATGGTGACTGCGATCCTGTTCATTAACATGTGGAATAATTTTAGAACGCCCCTGTGAACCCTTAGTATCAGGCGTGGCTACGTCAACTGACTAAGTTTTCTGTAAACTGCCAAGGTACAGCTATTTTCTTTAATAATTGACGGCTGGCGTGGGAGCGTGAACAACTGATATTCCAAATGCGTAATTTCTTACTATTTATTACTTGGATCAAATTGTCAAAGACTCTGACAACTGCTCTGCTTAGACTACATAAGTACCTACCTCCGAAGTTAAGAATCTACCTTAATAATAAGTACATACCTACATACCTACACAATTCGCCATTATCTAAGTATCTCACAAAAATAATCTGAACATTTAAATTAGCCAAGAGTTTTGCTCACAGTTTTCTTTGAGACTGCACTCACATTTCATTGGCCTATTATAAAGTTTTCTTCTTCAGCCTCCTTACTTTGCCGAACATCACTATTTTCCGAATGATTTGTTTTCATTTTCAACCGACTTCCAAAAAGAGTAGGTTCTCGATTCGTCTTTTTTAATATTTTGTGTTTGTTACCTCAGAACTTTCGAATGGGTGAACCGATTTTGATGGTTCTTTTTTTGTTTGCAAGCTGGTGCTTCTCGTGTGGTCCCATTTTAATTTGCTGAAGACCTGATGCTGATCTTCGGATATATACCACGGAACTCTTCAAAAATACACAGCAAATCTGTAGTGATTGCTGCAATTGCTTGTAGGTTCATTGTTTATACTATATCATGACGTAACATCACGCCTGAATGCTTTGAGGGGGTACGCAGATGTGTAAAATACACCCAGATTTCGAAAGTGTTTGTTACCTCAGAACTTTCCACTGGATGAACCGATTATGATGGTTATTTTTTTATTTGAAAGCTGGTGCCTCTCGTGTGGTCTCATAATCATCACCAAATCAGGATCTGATGATGGGATTCTGGAGACTTTAGTGACTGAACTACTTAGATAACGTAGTTTAGGCGGGATTTATCAATCACCACTATACTTATTTGCTAAACTAAGTGGCGCGTTTACTGTCAGCCTGTCTGCATACGGATGTATCAACAAACAGATTTGATGGGGTTGTCACTAGTAGGTAGATTGATCCTCCCGGAAGGTTTAGGCCTTTGATTATATGTAATCAAAGGTTTAGGCATATATTCGTGTAGTTTAATGAGTTGAAATAAAAACAATTTTCACAGACAATATTAGTGGTTGATATGATGAACGTATTTGAAAATAGGGATAAATATTAACAGACTGACCCAAATAACTATAGATTATTGTATTTGAGACAGATAAACAACTCTGCCAACCAATTCTGCATACCAATCTTTCTTGACCTGGAGAAGGTTGCGGGAATCCGGTGGATGCGAGTCGCAAGGGACCGGTCAATGTGGCGACACTTGGGGGAGGCCTATGTCCAGCAGTGGACGTCTTTCGGCTGAGATGATTATGATGATGAAACAATTCTGCTAGGTAGAATACATTATTATATTTATTATACAGGCGGGCGGGAGTGATCTTTGTGCGGATTTTAGAAAGTCCGTAATTAAAGCCTTTGTAGATACTCGTATATACTCAAGTACCACCGTGCGAAATCGGGGTGTGTCGGTAGTCAAAAATATCGTAAATCATTCAGCAGAAATATCCAAACGCCGCCTAGGAAAAAGTTCATAGCAATATGTCATTTGTTTGCAGTTTTAACCTATTGACGTAGGAGTTACCCAAACATATTTTCGGGATGGATAAGAAATTAAAAGTTCCTGAATTTTTTTTCATATGCAATATTAATTTTCACCTATTCAGCATTACTTATTGCAAGGTTCCATGTTTTATAATATGGGGGCCGAGGTCATACTTCCATTTAGCCATGTCCTTTACTGTATAATATTCATTTATTGTTTTTAGCTGCAATATATTAATGAATGTACCAATTATTTCAAAAACACGATGCGATAAATAATAGTACATTTTGATACAAGTGGAGAAAGTTTGTTATTGCCGTTCAAGACGGTATTGACACACGAGCCGTAGGCGAGTAGTGTTTCTGAGCCGAGAACTGCAATAACAAATGTCCACGTGTATCAAACGACGTTTTTCAATACACTTTTGAAGAAATAAAATAAAAGAATGGAAAATATCTGTGTCATGAATTATTACGAGACTATGATTTAATCTTATTTTTTTCCCCGCTTTGCTTTCACCACGTTGAACGAAAAGCAAAGGTATGAAGCCGATATACAGCCTAATTTAAAAAAATGTTTTTTTTTGTATAATTTTGAATTTAGAATAGAAATAAATGTTAATTTGCTTATAAAAGTAAATATTAGTTTATCCATGACATCTTCTTCTTCTAAATATCTTCTAAATATATAATTATAATTCAAAGGTGACTGACTGACTGACTGACTGACATAGTGATCTATCAACGCACAGCCCGAACCACTGGATGGATCGGGCTGAAATTTGGCATGCAGGTAGATGTTATGACGTAGGCATCCGCTAAGAAAGGATTTTGATCAATTCTACCCCCAAGGGGATAAAATAGGGGATGGAAGCTTATATGAAAGTCCGTCAGTTTTAAAGTTAGGATGTTCTAATTTTGTGTTTAGGCTGACGATTGAAAATTAATTTATGCGTGTTTCAGCGTTTTTGATAACTCCACCCCAAAGGCTTATAAAGGGGATGAAATTGTATGTGAAAAATCCTTAATTTTCAACATAAAAAGTACAAAATTTGTTATCTGGGCGTATGATTGGAAGTTGACGCAACGGCTTTATTAGAATTTCAACCCTTGAGGGGTGAAGAAAGAGCAACATTTTGTTTTTAATTAACGTTTTTATTTTTTGAGTCACCAAAAAGTATCAAAGTTAGTAAGTCGTTAGTTTTTTTTATTTCAACCCACAAAGGGGTAAAAGGGCGGATGAAGTTTTGCATTGTAGTTGTTCATTTGTTCACGAATAACAGCAGCAGGAGAGACCGAGCATATGCTGACCTTTTGCAGCAGTGCAAGTTAATAGTATAGGTCGTACACAAGTTAATAGCACATGTGACTTCGCGGCTGGCAGTACTTACCGTTTTGTAGGGACCTAGGTAAGCCGAAGATTATGGACTTACGGCAGGAGCAGAAAAAGAAAGTATGGCAGCCGCCGCTCCTGTGGGTGCCGCCCGCTCGCACCAAATTGCTGCAGCACGCGCCGCTGACGCGCACTGCGTGCACTCAATATGGTGTCACAACAGATTGATTGCTTCAATTGTACACTGAGCGAATTCACACGGGCCGCATTTTGCGCAATTACTTTAGTTCGTCAAATTAATTAATTTATTCAAAACATAAATAATTTAACTTTAAATAATAATAATAAATAATAATAAAAAAATGTTTATTTTTCTTCCACAAATAATCCTTATAAACTAACACATGCAATTTTACTCAAAAGATCACTATGTTTATTTGTGGGAGACTGGTGCCTAAACTAAGCCTAAACTTGTATTTCAGGACACCAGGGACTCCCCCCTACAGGTAAAAATACATTCTTCATTGGTTTGGAGATGATATTGATGGATTGGAGACAAGATGTGGAGAATAAGGTGCTTGTGGGATGTAGGTGCGTTTAATAGGTTTGTCTGTATCTGTGTGTGTGTGTGTGTGTGCCTGGTGTATTTGTCTCTATGTATGTGTGCGTGTGTGTGTTTGCGTGTATTGGTGTGTGTGATAAAGTATAGATAGGATGAGAAGGTATAATGTGAGTGGGAACATTATCTAACCAGATGTATGGTATAATTATGAAGAATATTTCTTTTTGATTCCTGTTAAATTTTTATGACTAGTAACTCTTCTGTTTTAGTGTAGTTCAATTTTAGTAGCCAGTTTGTTAGTACCCGTTTACATTTAGATTTACTGTGATTAAAAATACCTGTTTCTTTATTTAACTTATTGTACAGCTGAGGGCCTCGGAAAATATATAACTGCTCTATTGTATTAGGTACCTAAACCTGTAATAATAATGTGTTGTTTAAATAAATAAATAAATTATGCACAGTAGAACGAGATAGAATGAGTAATTGTCGATATCGTATTTGATACCAACTAGATTTTTCTGATCTTACTTTTGGTGAATGAAGATGAAATCAAAAATGGCGGCGACGGAAGTTTTTGGATTTTTAATCACGGGTGTCGTTTCTGTTGTTTTTTGGTGTCGATGATAGTGAAAATGTGGTCAAAATTAACACGGAGAAAAAAGTTAACAGAAGCAAAAATAAAAGTTTTACTTTTTTTTCTACGGCTTCCCCTGACACTATTTTCACCCTGCGCCACTGTTAGGTAGAGGTGTATCTAATCCTACACCCACATTTCGCACATTTAGCTTAATCCCATCAACCGGGCACAAATAATACAATAACACTTTGCCCGTCCCGCAAATCGAACCCAGGACCTCATGCTCAGTAGCGCTTGCGACAACTCGAACAACGATGCAGTCTCACACATGACCCATCAATATTTTCACGCGAACGAAGTCGCGGGCAACAGCTAGTTGGATTTATAAACACAAATTGAATATTAAAAAAATGTTTTCCCCGTAAAGACGTAGACAGCTTTGACGAAATTAAAAAAAAAACATTCACATTTTGACTAAGTATAGGTATAGTTATCTGTGGCAATTTTACTTTCTGCACACGTGCAGAAAAATCATGAAAAATGCACGCGTGTGAAATACACTGCATTTTGAACGTAATCGTAGTGCGAAACGAACCAGTTTTCGAGGAAGTGTATTGAAAATAAATTTGTCAGTTTCTTTGCGGTCGTCCACAGATGGCGCTTCAGATGCAATGTTGCCAACACGGCCATGCTGCACGGTGCCTGCCCCAGGCACCTCACGAGTCTGGATAGGATACTGAAGTCAAAATATGTCCATGTTAAAATACAAATAATAAAAGCATTCTTAGGGAAGGATACCAGAAAAAAAAGTATTGCACACACTTAAATAATTCTTGCAATGCAATGCCACTTCCTGCACCTAAAGGGGACTTTGCCACACTTAGGAAACCAGGTTTCCAGGTGACATATCACTTGCATTCGAAGAGTATTTCACTCACTCAAGCGTACCAAGTTGATCTTGTCTCTCCTGTATCTCAAATGTCTCGCTGATGGTGGCGCGTGTGTCGGACCATTTAGTACCCTTCAAAATGGTCGAGCTGAATGGTGCTGATCCATGCGTCATGTTCGTGAACCGGCGCTGTCAGTTGTGACTGGTCATCTCTTAGTCGCCATGGTTTATTTGAATTAATTATTTTGTTTTTGAGTTGTATTTTATTTTTGTTTTGCTATGGACACTTTTAACGTGCACATCTTGCTACATTGTTCTCACATAATATACCATCTCAACATGAATGATGTAACCAAAATTTTGTAACAATATTTTGATTTAAAAGAGTGTCCATGGAGTTTCTTCCCCGTTCTTCTTCATAGAGATCTACGCTAGGCAATGGGCAACTACAGTACTTTCACAGCTTTTATGTCTTGTGACTGGGCCTGTAGCTACTTTAAATGTTCATTTTTGTTTCGACAATTCAAAAGTGCCTGTAACTGGCCTACTTGAAATAAATGCTTTGATTTTGATTTTGGCTTGTACAACACAAAGCAAAGCAATTATATTTCAACATAATGTGCAATACAACAATTAATGCTGTACACCTTAATTATATAGTTACAGTATTCTATCTAGGCTCGCTAACTCAAAAGGGAATTCGACATACTATTCAAGGAATAATAAAGAGATTGTTATTTACCACAATTTCAATCTGACGTTAGAGGCAAATTAACAATAAAACAGTTCAATGATAAATACCTTGCCAACACGGTTTTGATTATTTACATTCCTTTGCTATATTATACATCATTCAAAGCTCCAATCATTAATATTAATCCATTGTTTAATATTTTCCGCTGCGGCTACTCCATTAAACATTTTAGAGCTTCTTTACTGCCTCTTAAATCTGATATCTCGTATCTATCATTTCCCAGGACTTATTGTATTTGTGAAAAGGCCCATTCGCCTTTGAATGCAGGCAATAGTTTTCGACTTTGACCATCATTACTTTGACTCTGAATTTTTACCGTGTAAGTAGGTACCCTTCTTTGTACCGTGTGGCTTTGATACGCGTTTTGTCAAATCGTTTCTTTGGATCCTCTTTTCGTCCACAATTTCGCGCAACCTTGACACGTCTACCAATGCCTCATAACAATGATTTAATGTGTAAACGTTTTTAATAAACTTATTACATGGATTCGTAGATACAAATTTAGTCTCTTGTTCTGGTTTCACTACAAGTTTTTTTTGATTTTTTCTAATGGTAACAACTCGATTCAACGTGCCCTCTCTTTTGCCACAATATTCACATTTATTTACATCGCATTGGATCTTTTTATGGTTCCCACAATTACAACATTTAATTATTTTTCGATTAAAATCTTGACCAACATTAGACGAAGACGGTTGGCTTGAGTTTGTGGATCCAGGAGTTCGATTTACAGATGATGACTGGAGGCTTACCACGAGCTCTTAACGCGGTCCACTTTAGGACCTAAACTGAACTGTTCCACTACTTCATACCATGACGTCAGTTTAACGATTCAATTTTAGGCCATTCCATCTGACAGCGATTGACCAGAAACTTAGTCGCTAGTTTTGGTTTCATTAATTTAATTTGTACTTGTTTGGTACCATGACGACAGCTCAACTGAAACGCTCAACTGTCAAAATAAGTGATTCAATAAAAGTTACTACGAGTATTTCTCTAACATAAACTGAAACGTTTGAATGAATTATTGACAGAAATAAAGTTTTAAGTGCTATTTTAGTGGTATTTTACAAAAATCAACCTTTGTCTGTCCGTCTGTCTGTAAGTCCGTCTGTTCATCTGCCTGTCTATCCGTCGCTCTGTCTGTCCGTCTGTCTGTTCGTCTGTCTGTCCGTCTGTCTGTCCATCTGTCTGTATGTCCGGCTGTATGTCCATCTGTTGGTCCATCTGCCTGTCCGTTTGTCTGTCCGTCTGTCTGTCCGTGTGTCCGTCTGTTCATCTGCCTGTCTGTCTGTCTGTTCATCTGCCTGTTTATCCGTCTGTATGTTCGTATGTATGTCCGTCTGTATGTCTGTCTGTCCGTATGTGTCCGTCCGTCTGTCTGTTTGTCCATCTCTCTGTATGCCCATCTGTTGGTCCATCTGTCTGTCCGTTTGTCTGTCTATCCGTCTGTCTGTCTGTCCGTCTGTCTATCTGTCTGTCTGTCCATCTGTCTGTAAGTCCGTCTGTTCATCTGCCTGTCAATCCGTCTGTCTGTACGTCTGTCTGTCCGTCTGTCTGTCCATCTGTCTGTATGTCCGGCTGTATGTCCATCTGTCCGTCCGTTTGTCTGTTCGTCTGTCTGTCCATATGTCCGTCTGTCTGTCCGTGTGTCCGTCTGTTCATCTGCCTGTCTGTCTGTCTGTCTGTCTGTTCATCTGCTTGTCTATCCGTCTGTATGTTCGTATGTCTGTCTGTATGTGTCCGTCCGTCTGTCTGTTTGTCCATCTCTTTGTATGTATATCTGTATGTCCATCTGTTGGTCCATCTGTCTGTCTGTTTGTCTGTCTGTCCGTCTGTATGTCTGTTTATCTGTCTGTATGTCCGTCTGTATGTCTGTTTATGTGTCTGTCTATCCGTCTGTCTGTCTGTCCGTCTATCTATCTGTCTGTATGTCCGGCTGTATGTCCATCTGTTGGTCCATCTGTCTGTCCGTTTGTCTGTCTGTTCGTCTGTCTGCCAGTCTGTGTCCGTGTGTCTGTCTGTTTTATTTTTTATTATTAGTATGTCCGTCTGTCTGTCCGTTTGTCTGTCAATCTGTCTGTCCGTATGTCCGTCTGTCCCTTAATCTGACACTACAATATGAGCGCGAAACAAAGTTATTTGATACTAAAGTTTGGCAAATGAGAGTGGAGACTGGAATTATTTACAAACTTTTCATATGGCAATGTTTATTTTATGTCAATCTCAATTTGTCAAAATAAGATGGCGTGTTGTTGTTGATTTTTTGGGACCTATTGAGAGCATTTTTCCAACTTAAACCTTAATAAAACGATTAAAAGTGGAGTGCGGGAGATGTTGTTGCGCATGATTTCGAAGTTTGAAGAAAAACAACAGGAGAAAGACGCCTAGTTTAATCAGAAACAAGATTGTTTACGTGTTGTGTTGGATTTCATAAGTTAGTATGACGCTTTGATGTTGATACTTTGTTGTGTTCGGAATAATTATAAAAATGATTACAGAATACTTTTTTTACTAGTTTTTTTTTATTCAGACAATATCAAGTATTAACTAGTCATATTTTTTACCAACGAAGTTAGCTGGTTTTCGAATTGTCACGCACGAAATATCTCTTTGATTTGGAATCCAAACCAAGCTTTGGATCATAATGGGTAGACATGATTTTACATCTCGAAACTGTACCGTAAAAGGCCCTTGCGGGATGGTTCGAAAGAGAGAGTCCGCGTAACACTGGTCAGTTTACTTCACTCGTCAGATTATTTAATTCGACAGTTTCGTTGATTCGTCACTTCCGCTGATTGAATACTTGTGTGAATTCGACAGTTGCGTCAACTCGTCAGTTTCCATAATTTGCCAGTTTCTTCGATTCGTCACTTTTATCAAGTTCGTCAGTCAAAGTACAGTCGGTAGGAAATGGTAATTTAATTTTAATATGTTTTGAGATCTATTTATTTATTTACAATTAATTACACACAAAGGACAAAACACTAAAATAACATAATACTTGAGTATATAAGTAATGCTTAAGATATACACCATTATTTTGAGGTCTAAATATAGATACTTATGTACATACGAAATCATAAATGAGAGGAAAGATTATGCTCGTTTACTCTGGTTTAGAACAATGATGTGGTTATTCTTCAACTCACAAATGTATGAACGAACGTTGGAAGTGAGTAATCATCCTTACAGCATAGGAAGAGGAATAAGTGGAATAAATAGCTGGATCTATGACGATGGGATTTAAGTAGGTATATTTGACAACAAACCTATTCTAACAATATGATATTTAATACAAACTCATTTTGTGAACGTGTCAAACTGACTTATTGTATTTTTTTTTTCAAAAGATGAGTCCAGTGTGCAAATAAACTGTTTCTTATATTTTTTCCTCGAGTGTACTAAGTGACGAGTCAACGCAAGTGACAAATTATGGAAACTTTCGAGTTGACGTCAGTGTCGAATACACACAACTGTCCAATCAGTAAAAGTGACAAATCAACGAAACTGTCTAATTAAATAAACTGACGAGTGAGGGGAACTGATCAGCGGACTCGAAAGAGATAACGTGTGCCCCGGACCAAAAAAGGGCGAGGAAGGAACATGGATGGGTTTTAGTCAGTAAAAGTCTGATACACCCTCCTGCTCCGCTCAGAGTGGGAAGAGTCATTTGATGATTTTCCATCCGAAAAAAAAAAGGTTCCCATTTTTGGACCTGGCCACATGCTGTCAAGCAGTAGTGTTCAAATATCAACACAAAAAAACAAATAACTGTAAAGTATCAAGTCAGGCTATTCCGGGTACTTCATACAAATTTTGGGGTTACCAGGCTGAGATTTTTTAAATTTGCCGCGCTTTTTCAGTCTCTACTTTCGTTTGCCAGAGTCTTCTCTTTTTCACAATAAAAACTTTTTTACAAAAAATTAAACCGACCGTTTTATTTTTTACTTTTTAGGTCCATGTTCACCGAGAAGATAACAGTCTGATTATCTAAAAACAGCTGTCAATGTACCATACAAAAATGTGTTTTAAACAGCTGTTTTTAGATAATCGTCCGTCATCTTTTTGGTGAACATGGACCTTAGTGGTTCACATGTGCTTACCCCTTCACAGCGTACCAGCGTGATTTTAGGTTATGAACTAGTGTAAACAATAGACAGATATGAGATTTCACCAATCCCAGTACATTTGCTATCATTTATTGAGGAGTTCCGTTGCATATCTCCGGAGTTCTTCATCAGATTTTCATCAAATTGAAATGGGATTACTTCGAGAAAGTACCTTTCGTTCGAAGTCCACCCAAATCGCTTCTAGTGTGCCCATAAAATGTGAAGAGTTCTCTCTATTTCTCCAGAATCCCATCATCAGATCCTGATTTGATGATTATGAGACCACACGAGAAGCACCAGCTTTCGAATAAAAAAAAAACGATCAAAATCAGTTCACCCAGTCGAAAGTTCTGAGGTAACAAACACTTTCGAAATCTGGGTGTATTTTACACATCTGCGTACTCCCTCAGAGCATACAGGCGTAACGTGGTCATGATATAGAATAAACAATGAACCTGCAAGCGATTGCAGCTATCACAGCAGATTTCCTGTGTATTTTTGAAGAGTTCCGTTGTATATCTCCGAAGATCAGCATCAGGTATTCAGCAAATTAAAATGGGACCACACGGGAAGCACCAGCTTTCAAACAAAAAAAGAACCATCATAATCGGTTCACTCAGTCGAAAGTTCTGAGGTAACAAACAAAACAAAACAAAAAAAAATACAGACGAATTGAGAACCTCCTCTTTTTGGATGTCGGTTGAAAAAACGTTTGAAACGCGGTTCAGCCAAAAATTTACGATCTTTCATTCATTTTTGACGATCCAAATGTCGCTGCTGTGCGTATTGGACGATACTCTATGATTGGACATCATGGTACGAGTTTGAGCGATGCAGTTTAGGAACCTAAACTAAAATGTCCTGCTTTTGAATCGTTTATAATTTAAATAATATCCTGCTCTGAAAAATTCAAACATAAACGATCTATTTTGCATTTTTGTTCAAAATAAAATTCATACAGATACTGGTTATCGATAGGTTTTTTATCTATGATTTTTTTAAAGATCGAACATACTGCGACGTATTTGGAAACTACCCGACAATTTTGACCTCCAGTCGTCCCATTTCCAAGCGGGCCACTACTTTTCTGTACGTAATAATGAATCATACCATACTTTAGCCAAACCTTTTAGTTTATTTAAAGCTTGATAGCGAATCATTTTATCAGACCATAAAAAAGTATTTGCGTGAGATTGAATACCTACTGTTAAGCCAATTAAGTGTCTAGGTACATCATTTTTTAATGGATCAAAAGCAGGTATGAAATGGTTCAAAGTAGTAGAATTTGAATTACTCACAGTTCCGATATTGTCATGAAATATCTTATCCTTTCGCCTTGGTCGCGGTGATGGCGATGGCGTCCGGACGCTCGAGCTTGAAGAAAGGTGGAGCGTGCACGTTTTCGCTAAGAACGCTTACTACTACTAACTGGCTTCTGTTTACCCATGGCGTGAAAGTTGTTTGTCACTTCTGATGTGAGATTATAATCAAATTTTCAACAATCAACTGTTTCATAATTTATTTTTACAAAAGTTTGGTAAGTACAAGAAAATAACTATCAAAGATATATAGCGATTATGAAAATAGCGATCTATGCAAAATCCCAAGAGGATGCTCCGTTTTTTTTTTCGGAATGGCATCTCGCAGTTCAACCTAGAGAGGTTGTCGTCTGCTTAACCGGACTATCCTGTGGGTGCCTTGAGTGTAAGGCCTCCAGCCAGGGCATAACACTTACAAACTAAGCGACTACACGCAAAGGGCACCCTGCGGGGTATGGGCCTCGGCTTAGGACGTCGCTGGAAGAGGACAGTGAGGGGACAGGCTGGATCTGAGTGGTGTCATTATTTAGGGACTGGATTTGGACTACAGGCTCAGCCACGTGGGCTGGCACGAGCAAGGGACGAGGAAGGTTTGAATCGGGGCATCGCGACGGGCCTCGACGGCGAGGACGGAATGACGACTGTTTGCGTCTGTGCATGTTTCTTGAGCGTGCTAGTTTCCTTCCTGCTCTCTTGGAGGAGAATAATAGCGTCATCGGGTTCGACTAATGCATGCCTTGGGCGGCGATGTCTGACTAATTCGCGAGGGTTCGTATCGGGCGGCCGCTGCGATCAGGGGGTTATGGTGTTTGATTGCGGAATCAAAGAAGCGCTTGGAGAGGCGCTTTATAAACTGGGCAATTGTGGGGATTTTTAAATCAAAATGTAAACGATAGAGGATGCTCCGCTTGTGCTTTGCCGTTAAATAGCCTCTGGTGCCTCTCCTACAGGAACCTCGGCAATATGAAACTGCCTTCGTTGATGTCAGTTTCTTTGCGGTCGTCCACAGATGGCGCTTCAGATGTAATGTTGCCTACAATAATAACAGCCGCTCTGGTCGATCCTTAGGTTAAGCCATACTACCGTGCTTGACTAGGTTGGTCTGTGGATGGGTGACCACCCGTACATACCGAGTTTCCTCCGTGCCTCGGAATTCTCTGTGGTCATTTGCTGTTGGAACCAAAGCAAAAAGACACTCAGTTACCTACTCTGCCGTCCCTGATCCTGCTTAAATAACTCTCCAACAGAAGAAACTGACGGTAGTGCCTTTCTGAAAGGGTAGGTTAAAATACACTTGGTAGAGTCGAACAGCTAACATAACATGGTGGTAAAAACAAAATTTGCAAAACGGAAGACGTGCATCGAAAACACGGTACCACCCAGTTTTATTTAAATAGGTAGGTAGGTACCTACTACCTTCTCAGGAACAATCGTTGTTTTCTGGTCATTTATTTACTAGAAGAGGGTAGGTACTGTGGCACTATTTCGGAAAGTTAGTGAGACAAGGAAGTCGGTTCTGTAATTCGCAAAAGCGTGAAAATCTCTAAGGTGCAAGGCGTCCAATAACAACACCTAATATTTATTAGACACGACACCTTCCACCATATAGATGGAACCCACTTACAAGTACCTACCTACTTTATTCTACAAAAATACATTTCCATTAGAATTATACCTACAAATAATAAACCTATCAACATGCGTATGTATCTAGGTAAGTGGTAACTAACTACATATTTTAAAGTTCGCCATAACTTGACGCAAGCACCTTGAACTACCATGTAATGTAGGGTAAGCTTCTCGTATTTAAATCAAATCAAATCAAATCAAATCAAATAATTTATTCGCATAATATGGGTAAATAGATGGTAAATAATTGTTACATTTCAAATCTAACAATAAGGATCCTCATATAAACCATTTCTGGTATACGAAATATAAAATAAAAGCTTAAAATAACAAACAAAACCAAATGGGTGATATGACTAAACATACTAAATTAAATATCTAACTATTATTGCACTAGAACAGGAACTTAGTGAGGTGTTATAATAATTTTCTATTCTTATAACTAAGGTATTCCTGGGTAGTGTAGAAACATTTTGTGACCAGCCAAGAGTACAATTTTTTTCGGAACAAACTAAGGGGTAGGTCTTTTAGTTCATTAG
The DNA here is from genome assembly GCA_916618015.1 of Xestia c-nigrum. Classification (NCBI taxonomy): domain Eukaryota; kingdom Metazoa; phylum Arthropoda; class Insecta; order Lepidoptera; family Noctuidae; genus Xestia; species Xestia c-nigrum. The sequence goes on along the minus strand of OU745259.1, from coordinate 6,358,395 downwards.
GTAATTTGTTAAATAATTTAATAGACATGGGGTAACAGTTTCTTCTATACAGATCAGTTTTTATGTTTGGCAAAGGGAAGCTATTGGGATACCGGGTATTAAAATTACAATATTCACCAAACGATTTGTATAGGTACTGATGTGTCTTCACGAAAATACAAGACTCAAATATATACATGGACGGTGCTGTTAATAAATTTAGTTTTTGGAATAATGGTTTGCATGACGTTAGTGAATCCACATTACAAAGTGCGCGAATAAAAATCTAATAATAAATAAAAAACATTAATTTCTGAAAAACAATATATAGACGAAATTATGAATCTGTAATGAAAAATAGGATTCTGCTGTGCAAAGTATTGCAAAATTGCAAACTGCAAAGTAAAGAGCGAAACTTCAGAAACGTACATTCAGTAGGTACCTACTTCTAGTAACCTTTTTCGCTCAAGTTATTACTTTCTTTAAATGTTTTTAATATTATTTTTGTTAGAAACATATTAAAAGACAGCGTAGTAACTGTATTAGATTTAATTTGATTGATTTTAACACGGAAACAGACAAAAATATAAATATAAAGTTTGTTTAGAATATCATAAAATGAAACGTGCGCGCGCTCCACCCGCCCGATTTCGCGTCCTCGATCTGTCAAAAATGTTTCCATTCTTTCGATGGCTTGTGTTGTTTGGATAAATTCAAAACAATAATGTATTATATATCAGATAATTCTTAATTTCTTTTTGCTTAAAGTGAAGTTCGTATCGTGTTTATAGTGTTTAGTTTGTGTGAAGGATCTGTATCATGTAAAGGATCTGAGTAACCGTGGTACTGTGCTGTTGGGATTTCGTGGCGCGAGTATATCGTACATCTTCCAGATGCTGCCTTCTATGCCCATCCTGTTCTCAAGAGAGAGTCAGGATGCTTTCGGAAACAAAATTGAACCTAGCACAAGCTTTTTTGATCCAAATTCTTTTTTAAAACCTGTTATCAATCCAAAGGTGAGTCGAAGAACGTAGATGATGATTTTATGTAATTAACGTCAGCTAAAGCAAGTTGGACTGCAAAATAAATATTTTGGATAGTTCTTAGAAAGTTTGCATGCGTTATTCTTGCTATTGGTCCTCAGGATGATCGTTATTATGGAGTATAATATCAGTACGAAAGGCTACATAAAAATGTGTCGCCATGTTTTTAAGATAGATGCTCTATTTACATGACCTTATGTTGTTGTTGTTTCAGCTGCCACCACAGAAGGTTGCGCAGGAGGTTACGAAAGTAGCACAGAAGGAAGCCAAGAGCAAACCAAATGCTAAGAAAAAAGTTGATCCGCCTAAAATAGATGACAATGTTTTAGAGACAGGTAAACACTACATAGGATGACAGTCTATTTAGCAGCATTTCCTCTTATGTAATCTACAACTTTTTTTGTGATATTTTGAGACAATATTTAGGTCAGAATACTAATTATAGATAAGTTCATTCAGCAGGTCATCAGATAATTTAGTTAAAAAGACATATTCTGGAATATTTACTGTTTACTTGGGCTCTATCTACTTTCATTTTATTTTCAAGCTTTTCATTGACATTTACAACTCATTGCATATTTTGAAAGAGAAGATAATTATCATCATTAATATGACACATCTTTCTTGCACAATAATCTGAAATATGTTGCATCTGTGAGATATTTAATAGAAACTCTAAAACATTATCTTGAAGTTAATATGGCAAGGCATTGATTAAACAAGCACAAAATATAATTTGATCGCAGAGGTTTTAATTTTTCCCATTTTCCCAGTCACTTGATTAAAAACACAATATAAAACAGCTATTTTACAGTAAATATTATTCTCTTGCAGCTCTAGTTAGATCCTATTATACTAAAGTACAATCAAGATTTTCTTCAAACACATTGGTGCCTACCAACAAGTTTGTACAGTTCCAAAGTATTTTGAAGTCTTTTGATCCAACAAAAGAGACACCTGTAGATTTATATAAGAAAATAGAGAAGATCTTTGGTGAAGAACACAAAGATATTGTGGAGGAGTTTCTTTTGTTCTTGAAGCCAGGACAAGCCGCCGAGATTGGACGGTTCATGGATCATTTTATGTTAGTGCAAATGACTGGTTTCATAGAACTGTTGCAAGTAAGTGAATATTGTATTTTATGGCCGTGCGAAAAGTATGTTTTTTTTATCTTGTGTGAACTGAGTTTTTTTTTTTGTGATAGGTTTCACCTGAATTTAGACAGGGTGGTAATTTTAATTTTCCTGTTGGTACAAAATTATGAAAAAACCTAAATACAAAAGTCAGAAATACATGCAGTATTATTTAGCTAGGTACATAATATATTTAATCACATAAGTAATTGTATTTGGTAGTTTTGTTAATAAAACTACCATTAAAGTCTACTACTTTAATGGTAGTTTTATTAACAAAACTATTAGGTCCTACTGGGACTATTTGGGACAGATTTTCTCAGTTCCATAGAAGAAAATTAAGCATTTTAACCAGTCTTTCAAATTAGCTATGTAGTAAATCTGGGGGCAGAACTTTTCTTTTTTTTTTCAAATTTTGGTCCACTTTGGTCATTCTCCTTTAAAACTAATGCAATGCTTGCGAAAACCGCACCATCAGTTAAAAAAAAAACTAAAACATAAATTAGGTAGGTACGAAACTGCTGCCATTTGTTCCAAAATGTATAATAATTTGGTTGGTAATTGCTTTATGGGTGATGCGCTAAGGAAATCTGCCTTTTTTTTGCAATTGACTGGTCAGTGTGGTATATTTTATGGGTGATGCGCAAGGTAGTCTGCCTTTTTTTGCAATTTACTGGTCAGTGTGGTATATTTTATGGGTGATGCGCAAGGTAGTCTGCCTTTTTTTGCAATTTACTGGTCAGGGTATATTTTATGGGTGATGCGCAAGGTAGTCTGCCTTTTTTTGCAATTTACTGGTCAGTGTGGTATATTTTATGGGTGATGCGCAAGGTAGTCTGCCTTTTTTTGCAATTTACTGGTCAGTGTGGTATATTTTATGGGTGATGCGCAAGGTAGTCTGCCTTTTTTTGCAATTTACTGGTCAGTGTGGTATATTTTATGGGTGATGCGCAAGGTAGTCTGCCTTTTTTTGCAATTTACTGGTCAGTGTAGTATATTTTATGGGTGATGCGCAAGGTAGGCTGCCTTTTTTTGCAATTTACTGTTCAGTGTGGTATATTTTATGGGTGATGCGCAAGGTAGTCTGCCTTTTTTTGCAATTTAAATATTTCGTTTAACAACGAAATATACCACACTGTAAAAGTGAATGTTTTTGTTTTTTGTTGCAAATTGCAAAAAACAAACAAAAAAATATCGCGTGCTACTCTGGCGCTTTCGCCATAATAACTAAATCTACGAAAGTGTTGCCATCTTCAACATCTTCTTTTATCTAGTCTGTTGAGCAATGACGATCAAAGATATTAAATCGCACACCATTTAACTCGATCCTGAGACCCATCCATCAAGTTGGTTAGGACACAAGGAACTGCGTATCCTGATAAGTTCCAGTAGGAAAAAAATCCGGACTCCACGGGAATGTGGCCACGTACAAAACCTAGTACATTTAATGCGCCATTTTATTCACAGAACACACTCTCCCGTAAGCCGACAGTTCTCCGCAAGGTACTGCGGGCGATCACGACCGGTCTCAACAGCGGCAGCAGCGAGGAGATGCGCACGCGCGTGTTGCCGCACCTGCGCTCCAACCCGCGTCTCGCTACTATGTTCAAGTCCCTGTTCCCGGATGAAAGGCCGCCTGACAGGTGTGGGATGGCTTTCATTATTTTTGTACATGTTGGTTGTGGCTAGGTACTGAATTTTTCCGTGTTGTTTTTCCGCAGTGTTACAGACTCGCGTTTTATTTTCCTTGATATGGTGTGGAATATTTTACATTCTGCTATGAAGTGGACAAGTCGGAGCGAAATTTCCTCATATCGAACCTGTTATTGTTTTACTTTAATTCACTGATTAACCTCTCTACAGGTAAACTAAGATGATACCTTTGTTCAGAAAGAATTTGGAGCGCAAATGGTGCACGGTGATACGTGCGAAAATCGCGCGAACCAGATGCAAGGGATGAATGTATTAGCTCCTAGTAGCAAAGCAACACTTGTATAACTTCCCGCGACATGAATCTTATGAAATTCGCCCTTTTTGGAATCTAGACAAGCCCACCACAAAGCGCGGAATCGCTGCACTGACAGCATTTTGTGACAATTTGACTAATAAAATTTGTAGCGCTGTAAGTGCGTTTAGCGCACTTCAACGGCCATAACTGGTCTGCGTTGTCGGTGAGCCAAACTACGGCTAAACGGGACGTCGAAAGCACATGACTGCCCAAAGGACACTGTTCTGTTCTCCACTAAATTCGCATATCAGTTTTAATGTTGTTTCGTTCTGGCAGTGCCTACGAGACGGGTACCGACATCATCGACGAAAGCTTCCTCACCAGCGACAAGGGGTTCGACGTGTGGGAGTTCGAGGAGGAGAGCGATAACAAGAGGAAACTCGAAGCCAAGGAGAGTCTAGACACAGTGGTGAGTATATCGGCGGTGGATGTTTGAAATAGGGAAGACGACAAAAAAAACTGTTTAGCCCGTCAGTTATATTATCAAAAAATATTTGTCCCGTATTTTTTCTTTTGTTAAGTAAACCAAAATTGACGAAGATACGTCAATATTCATTGAAATACAAACAAAAAATACGTGTCCATTATTTTCAAAATTAACTAATAAATAAACTGACTGATATTTTTCTAACTGACGGACTAAATAAATATGCATTTTTTTGATTCTGTTGACATACCTATTTCGTGCGGGATAATTAGTGCGTTTTTAAATTTTCAACTGCGCTGTTGTGCTGTGTTTCTCCAGCTTTTGTTCGGCATGTTACGGCAAAACTGGAATACCCATTATAAAGCGTCAGATCTCTTGAGACTGCTAAATGCGAATGCTAGAACAGAATATTTTTTGTTCTAATAAGTTTATTCTATGGAAACCGGCATATCCTAGAACCAAAATTTCGAAGGCATGTGACATCTACCAATCCGCACTGGGCCCGCGTGGTAGATTATAGCCCATCCCCTCTCATTGAGAGGAGGCCGTGTCCCAGCCAGTGGGAACATTATAGGCTGATGATGATGATGAAGTTTATTCTATTGTAAAATCCAGTCCGTACCTAAAGCTAGTAATAAATTACTATCGGTGCGGTTGAAATGACACGAAATATTTTGAAGAATTATTGCCCTTGTCACATAGTGTATCTTGGGGCCAGCACAAAATATTCCCCGTCACTATCTCCCCTGTTAGCTGTAAGACAGCCCATTCAAAATATCAAATAATCAATATCAATGAAAACAGAAAACTATTTTCAAAGCATGCACCATCAATTCATCATCCTGCATGATAAGTTAAGAGCCATCAGACGAAGATAAGGAGTAACGTGGTACTTCTTCCGCAGTACCTGCACGGGCGCGTGTTCGTGCAGCACGGGCGCCTGCTGCGCGGCGCCAGCGTCACATACCCCTACAGCAAGGAGCCCTACCGGGTGCACGCGCGCCGCCTAGCGCCCGCACACACCATCCTCTCCCCACCAGACTCCGAGGATGAAAGATCCTCCCCCAAACGAAACGCCAAGAACAATCCCAAAATTGGCGGAAAGAAACCCAAGAAACAACTCAAATCCCCCACGAAAACCGTCAAAGATGTCAACGACAATACTAAACATAAAGACGCAGTCAACCTCATGAGTCCGAAAGCAACCAAAAAGACGCAAACTAACAATAAAAGTAAGACGTGTAAGAAGGATCCTGAGAACAAAACTGACAACTTGCAGAAAAGAGAGAGGAAAGAGAGTAAAAGTCATATGTTGCAGAAAAAGGATGAGGGTTCGAAAGCGAAGCAGCCGAAGGTAGAAACGGTTGTCAGTATGAGCATAGAACCGAAGAAAGTGGAGAAGAAAGAGAGGAGTGGCAGTTGGACGAGGGAAGAGGACAAGACTATGTTGCAAGTGTTGAAGGGCGAGCCGGGCTCGGAGCAAGTGCTCGGGCGCATCCGCGAGCTGCTGCCGCACCGCTCCCCCACGGAGATCAGCGAGAGGTTCTGTCACGTCATGTCGCTGCTAAGACAGATGGCTGTTGGGGAAGTTACTTAGTTGTAAGAAGAACTGAATTTAATAATTAAGTGAATTGAAGTATTTATAATTTTGTATAAAATAAAACACAATATTTTTGATTAGCGTTTCTTATTTTATTATCGGTACACAGATTTACAGCATTTTTACCGTATGACGCCTTTGTTGATTTTTGAACGAGTCCATAGTGTGCGATGCACAGTGATGCCCCATCTTCGAAGAGAACCCTCAGCGCGTAAAGACAGTGTGCGATAATGGTGACACTCGTCTCCGTCCTTGTCTGGGTCATCCCGGATTGCTTATATTACAAGCGTTATAAAGCACGACGAATGTCATCGATAATGCAAAGGAAGTGCCAGCAAGTTGTGTCCGGCACAACTTGCTGGCACTTCCTTTGCATTATCGTGATCGCTAGACGCGGGGATGTATGTGCGCCTACCTGACGTTCTGCCTATACTGTAACAGATGTTCTGCCTATACTATCACTGTACACACATAATCTTCGAACCTAGACGGCGCTGACGTCCTACACCTGTCGGTTCAGACAACCTCAGTGGTTTACTATCAGGGGGAAGGGTGGTGGAAATGAGAACACTGATAAACTTTCATAACTTTTCAGGAAGCGATTCGATATTTCTTCAAGAGTTTCGCGCACTACTTTTACTGCTTGATTTACTCACTTTATAATAGTGCAAGTTTTACATAAAAATAAAACTTGTATTATTTAGTAGAGACGATGCACAGCATCGGTGAGAGGGCGCTGTATACTTCCCGTTAGTTTTCAGCCAATCACAGCTCTCGAAGTCACGTGGTTCCGGTAGTCGAGTGGTCCCAGGTGGCGTGTTCGCTAGTGGCGGACTTTTACCTCATAGAAGTCTCTCACCAGGAGACCTTAAATGGATGCTGTGCATCGTCTCTGCTAAATAATACAAGTTTTATTTTTATGTAAAACTTGCACTATTATTCGGCATGTGACGATGCACAGCATCGGTGAGAGACGTGTTTATAACTCCTGGTGACCACAACGACGCTATGTGAGAATATGATAATATTTACTGAAGAATAAATCCATAACAACAGAGCAACATCTAGATCATCATCATACTATACAGATCAGTGGTACCTCCAGTTCGGAAAATGTTATAATCTAGAAAACAAGAATCAATCAGCTAAACCACGATATAGAGGCCATCGATTTTATCTTACATTGGTTCAAAATTATTCGAAAGATTACTCGGACTTGGTTATAGCTTCACCTATTGACCTCTGTTTACAATAATATTTGGCAAAAGAATTCGGTTTACCAATTACTACGAGAGGGCATTTCTCCAACTGGAACATTTTCGTGCCCACTCAAGGAAACTACGACTGAACGCATACTTACGAGAGATGCAGATGTTCCTAGTAAGGTTTTATTCCAATTACCTATCACAGTTCGTGATGCAGTTTGCGTGGAACCCCGAATTGACACCAACAAAAAAAAAAAAAAAAAATCCCAAACCAATTAACTGGGCATATATTTTCGTTAGCGTGATCAAACACAGGATACAGAATTGTATGATCACCCTGATCAATCTAGTGACTTGACGAGACCCTGAGTAGCATTAGGTCATGAACTCGTCGTCTCGACGCTTTCAAAAACAGAAAAGCCCATCGTCATGACGCTTTGAATAAAGTGACGTAATTTGGTGGATTCGTCTGCAAACAGGCAATCAGTTCACTAGGATCCCAAAAAAAGGAGACTTCTCTGCTCTAGGAAACTGCAGGGAGATAGTTTTGAGAATGTTTTGTACTATGAATGTCGGAATTCAAATTTTCGATACAGGTCGGTCGTTTAAAGGTCACAATTACAGATTTAGTAAACAGTATGGTGGGTTTACGCTAATCAATCTCTCCTCAGTGAATAGGAATGTTAATAATCTCGTCAAACTAATATTACTGGGACAACCGAAGTCAAAATTGGTTTCTACGCCATTTGACTCACAGAGACCAGGCCAGTATATAAGTGCCCAGAGTGGATTCTCTCCAGCTAGATCGGAGCAGGGACCTTTCAGCTTTTGACCAATTCCTAGTTATTTCGCCTCACCCGCTAACTTCCAAACAGAGCTCTAGGTCTTGAATGCTTGGAGGCGCAAGCCCGTGCTCCGATCCACTAGAACTCCGTCTAGGTTTTTTGCTCGAGGTCGAAGATCCGGTAACCAATAACCTCTCTTCCACATTAGAGCCACTACGAAAACGCCTTGAGCCGAGTTCATGGTAAAGAACTCTAGGGATCGGGCGTCTAGGCGGAAACACCCAAGCCAGATGAAATAGCCACTGACAACTAAAGGCGTTGCAAAACTGAATTAATGAGTCTGAACAATCTTTGGTAACATACTGACTCACAACCCTGGTTTCTCTGGCGGCAAAGAGGTCTATCGGGGGAACTCCAAATTTTCGAAAACACAATTCTCCTAGAGCTGGTCTTAGAAGATGCCATTCTGCCACCTGTTTTCCGGGAAATAACCTGTTTTCCGGGAGATAACCTGAATCCGAAAGATCGTTTAATTGTGATCCCCACAGTGATCATGAACTGGTGAATCAACTCCGGGTGCAAGCTGCTCCAAACTAAGGGCTTTTCCAAAGTTGTGACCCACCATTACAGATCCTTAGAGACCATGTGTGTTGGTATGGAGGTAAATGGCAGATACATTCTCGTAATCATTTCGAGAAGGGCCTCCGGAGCCCGTCTGCCATTGTCTCCGATACGCTCGGAGACAGCCTCCGTAAAAATCACGGAACAGTAACTACAGTTCCGTGGTAAAAACTCTCTTCGATTCTTCATTGAATCAAGCGAGAGAAAAGAAAGAAAAAAGAAAGAAAGAAAAATATTTATTTGACGTCAGTTAATGAAGCACACACAATACTAAATAAAAAAGATACAAAACAATAAGTTGGACTTAGTAGTAATGTGCTGTGTGCCTCACGGCTGCGCCAAAAAGGTCCATTTCAGCATTCATGCCAGACAGGTGATGAAGCTGTCTGACGCTGGTCTTCCAATGAACCTTGAGAGGGTACGTTACAGAATAAACGGTTTCAAACAATATATAAACAAATAAACAAATGGTTAATAAGAATAAATAGATAACGAGTAAATTCATTGAACGTGTAATTACGAGTACGAAAATAGAGAAAATATATATAAAAAATAAGTATTTTATTGTGTTGGAAAGTATAAATCGGTGTTTGTGTAGGCTAAACAAAACATAGAATAAAATAAAATAAAATAAACCCAGCTACAACCTTTATGGACAACAACAATAAATAGGACACGGCGTGTTTTCGTCTCGCTCCCACCCCACCCTTGCACCTCTGCCCGCGCCATGAAACGCCACGCCAGAAAGGTGACGTGGACATGACATTTCGAGTTGACCCCGCCTATAAGAACACCAATAGCCACGAGAGAACACGTAAGCAAGTCATAGAAAACGGACTTAAGTAAACTACGACTCGCGTGCTTTTAGATCGTAGAACTTGGCCCACCCAGTTGGCCAACGCCGAGAATTTCGTGCGCAATCTTGGCCAAACGGCAGGCAGTTCATCTGCAGAACCATAAATTAGTCTGAGAAACCACTGTAGGTTTACGTGAAACTATGCTGACTTGCTGAGGATAGGTGGAGCTTCACCGTTCAATCTTCCTTTAGTTAAAAATAGAATATCTGAAGTTAGAGACCAGTCTGAATGGTTTCGGAACTATGTTCTGGTGTTCAGGTGCTTCAGGTTGAATATGGGCCTCTTGGACCCATCGCTCTTGTTTGTAAGAAACATTTATCATCTGCCTTGGCTTTTCCCAACCATGTTGGGGTCGGCCTCCAGTACAACCGGATGCAGCCGAATAGCTGTACCTTACATGGAGCGACTGCTTATCTGACCCCCACAACCCGCGACTGCTTATCTGACCACCCAACCCAGCTAGTACCTAGTAATAGGATACTCCTTGGCAAGACTGGCTGTAAGACCCTTTGGACCTCTGACCACCTGTAACGACTGTCGAGATAAGTAAATGACAGCCGGGACCATCGGCGCAACGGGCCTTCCACGGCACGCAGGATACTCGGCATGCAATGGGCGGCCACCAATCCACAGATGAACCTAGGCAAGCTTGGCCCAACGCAAGGATCGACCCGGGCGGAATAATTAGCCACGGGCTCCTCGAGTTTGTAAGAAAGATTGTTGAGAAAAAACTCAGACCGGCATCCCGATGATCCAAAACTTCTAGAACGCCTTGAACAAAAAAAAAATGTTATTGCTGGATTGACATCTCTAGCGATTGTGGTTCGTACTGATGGATGAATCAGTCGTGGTTTGGAGGTAAATGGCAGACACATTCCCGTGATTATTACGAGAAGGGCCTCCGGAGCCCGCAGTGTCTGCCACTGCCTCCGATTCGCTCGTAGACAGCCTCCGTAAAAGTGGTGTGGCTGGTGGTTTGGAGGTAAATGGTTGACGCATTCCCGTCCATTTCGGGAAGGGCCTTCGGAGCCCGCAGCGTCTGCCACTGCCTCCGATACGCTCGGAGACAGCCTCCGTAAAAGTGGTGTGGCTGGTGGTTTGGAGGTAAATGGTTGACGCATTCCCGTCCATTTCGGGAAGGGCCTTCGGAGCCCGCAGCGTCTGCCACTGCCTCCGATTCGCTCGGAGACAGCCTCCGTAAAAGTGGCGTGGCTGGTGGTTTGGAGGTAAATGGTTGACGCATTCCCGTAACCATTTCGGGAAGGGCCTTCGGAGCCCGCAGCGTCGGCCAGTGCCTCCGATACGCTCGTATATAACCTGACTGCGAGTCATTGGAAGCTCGCGTACATTTCGTCTGCTCGCCACCCTAGGGGCGGTCTTATTTTGACCTTTGTAGGTGCCGAGCCAAGGACGTAGCCATTTGTCTATGCCCCTGTATTCTGAATGTAGGCGTGTTATGTAGGCAGTTAAACTTCGTCAAATAGGCAATTGGAACTCGGTGGGATCTTACGCAGACCGTCACGAAGGTTCTTATTTGCAAATTCGCTAAGGATACGCTCCCGGCGATTTTCTATAAATAAATAGCTCGTTTTCTGCAAACTAGCTGCATGATTTCCCCACTAATTTTGTGGAATTTTTATGAGAGTAGTAATGATTCCGAAATTTTATCAACAATGCTAGAGTCTGTAAATGAAGCACCAGATGTTGTCCACTCGCTGATACTTTGTAAGCTTTGATTGAGTAACTCGCGTTTTGAAATTAAAGCATTACTCAGGGCTGTTACCTACCATTCTCGCGGAATTCGCCGTAACCTTTACCCTTAACAAACTTTCGAAGTTCATCATTAATATCAAGCTTGACGAAGCTAGGTGCAGTGTTATGAATCTTCAAGGCGTATGCGTAGCGCACAACCTTCCACAAAGAATCACCGAACTTTTGTAACACTTCAAGTCGCTTCACGGGGTACGGATTATATCCTAAGGGTCCTTTAAGGACGAATTGAAAATTTAAAAATGCTTAAATTTAAACGCGGAACTCCACTGTATATATTAGAGGCAGCCACCAGATTTAAATTTAAAATCCAACGGTAACGTGGAGCTAGGTCCAGAAACTGGTTCTGGGGACCTGAGCCGCTAGTCGGAGTCGATCCGCCTGCGGACACCCACATTTTGCATTAAAAGGTTCGTTAGTACAGCACTTGGTTCACAAGGTTAGAAATGTCTGATGACTCACCGCATTTCCGTCGCTTTACCTCAGAACCTGAAGGATCAAATTGTGAAGAGCTCGAATTGCTTCTTGGTAGCCGGCGTTTATGGCTCGATGAAGACTACAAGTCGTCACTTGCCTGCACTTCTTGATCCGAAACACAATTGCACTATTTATTTGATTTTCACTTATTTAATTATTTATTTATAACACTTAGCACTCTATTCGTAAAATATGCGCTTGGACGTGGTGCTACGGGCACCAGCCCATAATACGACACAATGCAAACGCTAAGCACTTAAAATAAAACTAAAATAAGATTCAAAGTACTAAAAAGTAGCTGCAAACTCTAATTTAGATGTTGCTTGCTCGAGAAGTAACGACGCTATGAGGTAAAAGTCCGCCACTAGCGAACACGCCACCTGGGACCACTCGACTACCGGAACCACGTGACTTCGAGAGCTGTGATTGGCTGAAAACTAACGGGAAGTATACAGCGCCCTCTCACCGATGATGTGCATCGTCACATGCCGAATAATATAATATTTGCCGACTACGATTCTAAGAAAATCTAAAGGAGAATGACCAAAAATGTATGGGCTCTGGACCAAAAAAAAAACTGCTGCCCCCAGGGTTGACTCCATTGTGGGTTAACTTATAATGTTGGACTTACTATGTGTGCCAATGTGCATCAAATTCTAACCCACAGTTACAGACTAATTCAACAATTTTGAATGTGCAAGTGAATGTACTACTTTTTTCAAGTTCACGTTTCAGCTAATATCTATGATTCCGTGGGACAGATTTTTTCAGTTCCATAGAAGAAAATTAAGCATTTTAACCAGTCTTTCAAATGAGCTATGTAGTAAATCTGGGGGTAGAACTTTTCTTTTTTTTTTCAACTTTTGGTCCACTTTGGTCATTCTCCTTTACTAACGTACTACGGAACTTGACTGTAACGAGAGTCGCGAATCGCTTCCTGTTTTTTGGAATACTTTATTATATATATTCATTTGATTATTTACAGGTTTTCTGTGTTATTACAGTTCTGAACTTACATCTAATTACTTTTCAATACACTTCCTCGAAAAGTGGTTCTTTTCGCACTACTATTAGTTTCAAAATGCGCGATATTTCACACGCGTGCATTTTCCATTGTTTTTTCTACACACGTGCAGAAAGTAAAATTGCCACAGATAATTGATACATATACTTAGTCCGAATTGGTTCATTGCATAATTAATAAAACCGACTTCAAAAAAAACAAAAATGGTGAAAAATAACTTTAGCTTCTGAAGTCGGTGACCTTTGTTTGATTGCTCCAGTTTTTTTGTCACCGACTTCAGAAGCTAAAGTTATTTTTCACCATTTTTGTTTTTTTTGAAGTCGGTTTTATTTTTTTACCAAAAAGTTTTTATTTTTCACTTTTTAGTGGTTCACATGTGTGCTTGATACATGGAAAGTGCATACCGTTACAATTGCAACAAGCCCAAACACAACTATGGTACATTGTCTCATTATGGAGTTCCGTGACTCTTGGCTTCATCATCAGATCTGATGGTAGAATGGTTATTATCAAACGCAAATCCTTCACTTGTTGTAGAAAATACCAAAAACGCAACACGTTTTCATATAAAATTTGAAGAGTTCCCTCGATTTCGCCAAGATTCCATCATCAGATCCCGACTTGGTGGCTATGGGACCATTTGGAAAGAATACCCTTTCCAACAAAAAAAGAATTTTCCAAATCGGTTGGCAAGCAACAGAGTTATGCCCGAACAAACATAAAAAAAAAAAAAAAAAATAGAAACATCCGAATTGAGAACCTCCTCCTTTTTTAGAAGTCGGTTAAAAATAACATTCACCTCTGACTATATAGAGTCAGAGGTGAATGTTTTTTTTTTCGGAAAAGCGATCTACGTCTTTCTTTATAACATTTTTTAAATAGACAAATTGTGTTTATAAATTCAATATCGGTGATAAACATAATTATTTATAACTAATATTTACTTTTATAAACAAATTAATAAAAAAAAAAAAAATAATAATAATAATAATAATAATTATATAAATAATCTAGTGATAAATATAAATAAAACACAAGTCATGCATTTCTACCAGCGGCTAGAACCAGAAAATATGATTGTAAAGTTTAATGACCAAAACGTAGATTCAACCACAGTAACAAAATTTCTAGGAGTACTCATCGACAATAAACTAACATGGAAACATCAAGCTGAAAACGTGTGTAATAAATTAAGTAAAACGGCGTATTTACTCTATAGCCTCTCAAAAAAAGTTAATATAAATACATTAGTAACAGCATATCATGGTCTAGTTGCTTCCTCACTAAGATTTGGCGTCATATTTTGGGGAAACTGCAGTGAGAGAGAATGAATATTTAGAGCCCAAAAAAGGTGCCTTCGATCAATGACAGGCCTTAAAAATACAGAGAGCTGTCAACCTGTTTTTAAATCTTTAAAGATACTTACGTTGCCATCGTTGTATATACTAGAAGTAGCCCTTTTTGTTAGAACGAACAAGCACCTATTTACGTCAATAGTGGATAAAAGACAACGATCAGGACCAATGAGGTCTCAATATAAGAATCTACTATACACAGGTGGTCACAAAACGTCTTTACTAAAAAACAACATCTTGACCATGGGTCCTGTAATATATAATAAACTGCCACTACATTTAAAAGAATTACCCATCAAAGTTTTTAAAAAAAAGTTAACAAAACTACTACTGGACAAGTGTTACTACTCAATTAAAGATTTTGTCACGGACAAAACTTTCTGTTAAGGACGCTGTTACTTTTTTCCACGAATATTAGTGTTTTTCAGGTACCATTTTAATGTACAAGCTGTCACAAATGTGAAAATTTCATGGTCTTAATTTAAAGATAATATATTAATCTCCAGATAATTATCAGAAAAAATCTATGACGTCATACAAAATTTTCGCACAAATACGTTTTTCCCATCACAAGAATCGCAGAAAATTAAAAAAAAGGGGTCAGAATAGGTACCATTTTAGGTCATTTTAAAGCATATTTTATCTTAATAATTAATAAGAAATTGCGGTAAATATAGTCCTTTACTGGAAATCCATTTTTTTTTGTTTTTTTTTTTTTTGTTTGTATTCAAATCGCAACATTTTCCAATTACTAGCCAAAGTATAAACATTTGGCGAATTCTTCATACATTTTTCACTCGCGGTTCGTCAATCTGCGCTGAGACGCGCTCCTCAACGGACGGGTGTATCGCTCTGTCGCAAAAAATAAATACGATTTTATTACTAAAAAATATTGTAGTGTGCATGCGTGTGAGTAGGTACCCCCGGTTGTATAGCGTATTCGGAATGAGTTGAAACTTTTTCCAACGACATTAAAGTAAGTACTTACGAGTTCCTACTTTTATTAATCGGGATTTGTGAAATGGATGGGTGGTGTTAAGCAACTCTTAGTAAGGTTAGGATTTGGATGGGTAAGGCCAAGCTGTTCACGATGAGGTTCGGATGTGGATGGGGAGGAGAGTTATGATTTTAACTTTTTTTTTTTAGGTGTGTATGTACGAATATGGGGACAAAATCATAAGGTGCCCATAGAAAACTGGAACGAGCAGACTTCTATAGACTCTGGTCCAAGAAGCGTTGTTGGTACTAGGATACTCATATCATTTGTCGTGTTTGATGCTTTGCAATTACCGAAGCTCATGGAAATCGCGAAAAAAAAAGGGGAAAAAAATAGTACCTACTTTTTGTAAATCAAATTCTTCATTTCTGATTATTATATCATCAGTATAAGAAGTATAAAGCCCTCAACACTTAATTACTGATAAATATAAGCGTAACCTTCACGACTATAATCCTTAGAGGGGTAAGCACACATGTTCTTCGCACGCCAGATTACACAATTGCTCGCAATAGTTATTACGAGTTGAAAACGATCTGTTTGCTAAATCTTGGAGACGAAATCTTCACGACTGTAATCCTCAGAGGTGTATGCAGCCATGTTCATCGAACGCCGGATTTCACAATTGGTCGCATTAGTTATAATGAGCTGAAAACGATCTATTATCTAGGATTATATTATATAGGATAGGATTGGATAGGATTCAATTAAATGTTCCATATAATTAATAACAAAATGTTCAATCGGAACCCTTACAGATACGTCATATCTGACTGTCTGTCTGTCTATCCGTATGTCACAGCCACTTTTTTCCGAAACTATAAGAACTATGCTGTTGAAACTTGGTACGTAGATATATTCTGTGAACCGCATTAAGATTTATACACAAAAATATAAAAAAAAAGAATACATTTTTTTTTTCTAAACTCAGAGACACTTCCAAAGTGGTAAAATGTCCCCCCCCCCCTTTTAATTCTTGTGACCGGGCGTGTGTTCGGTGCGACACTGAGGTGATGATTTTCTTTACGGTAGTCGGTGTCGGTACTGTTGTTTTTAGTTTTTGAACATGGGGCAGGTTTTTTTATGTTGGTACCATATTAGGTGTACTTATTCTGTTACCCTTAACAGGCGTGATTTTATGTTATGAAAATCGCGAAGAAAAAGATACTATTGATAGGGTCAAGCGAGAATTGCAAATTAAAGTCCATCATAGCAAAGCAACAAGATTAGCAGCCCAATCAAAACTAATAGTACCAAGATTCAAGAACTATTACGGGAAACGAACCGTCGCCGTCGCTTATCTAATACCTACTCTGATTAATGAGGTTCCAACAAAAATTCAATCGGAAATAACAAATAGTAACTATAAATATAAGTACAAAAAATTCTTTAACTCTCTTTGAAATGCACCATCCTGTATTTACATGTTATTTACATTAGTTACTACCATCGACGCGATGTCTGAGTCCGACCCGCGCCGTGTTTGTTTTTTATGACCTGTCTACCTTACAAATTGTTATAACCCGTGTTTGATAATTTTTAAATAGTGTAGTGTTAAGATAGCTTATAAGTGGATCAACATCCGGACAAACCTATTGAGGTTTTTGTGATGTTCTTATATTTATATTTTGTTTTGTTCTTTAATTAATAAACAATAAAAAAAAAGCACCTTATTTTTTGCAGTTGGTTGAAAATACTAACCTATTATCACGACAACGGTACTAAGTAATAGTAACCAAACGCATTTTCAAAGGTCCAAGTAGGTATTCTTCCGGAGATAATTTCAATAACATTACAAAATAAAACCAAGGAGCTAAATTATTTAGGTGAAGTATAAAATCGAGCGCTCGGAGTTGTTGAATGTGTGCGTAGTGCGTACGCGTGATGTTGCTGTGTGCGGCATTGAATACCTAAATTTGAGTTCAACGAAAACGGTGCAGCGTCCTTAATGTGATTTCATTTTAATGTCATTTATATATTTCAAATCTAATGTTATTTTATTTACTTAATTGTTTTTTGCCATTTTATTGACATTTGTAATTGAATTTAGTAATAATGATTTAAATTGAACTGGTGACATTTTGTAGTTAATTAATTGAGCTATTGATACTTTAATTTATTGACATTTTAATTTATATTGTTTGCAATGTGCCTAATTCCGAATGTCTTAATGTGAGTATTTTTGATAATTTAGTGAATGGAATGTTTTCTTTTATGTTTATTTTTGTTGACTGAATGTTTTATGTTAAATAATTTTGCGTGCCGTACGGCAAAATGTATCGGGACTCTCATGAAAATTACCATCATATCTGTACACCTACATTATTGGCAAATAAATGATTTCTATTTCTATTTCTATTTCTAATATTTATTTGTGTTCTAAATTCAAACACAATTTTTTTTAATTTTTATATTAGGCTGTATAACGGCTTCATACCTTTGCCTCTCCCTCTCCTTGAACATGGCGAAAGCAAAGCGCGGAAAAAAATAAAATTTAAATCATAGTCTCGTGACACAAATATTTTACATATTTTATTTAATTTCTTCAAAAGTGTATTGAAAAACGTCGTTTGATACACGTGGACATTTGTTATTGCAGTTCTCGGCTCAATACCGCCGTACAATAACAAACTTTCTCCACTTGTGTCAAGATGTACTATTTTAGATGTTACATGGTTTGTACATAGTGTTATCTATTTACTAAAGGATCAATTCTTTATCTCAAATTAAACTGTTATTATTAAGATTTAAAAGTATTTAAATCGACAATAAGTGTTCGGTTCAGTCGTACAAATTCGAATCAATCATTTTCCCTCGCTTTTCAAACGTCAAAAAAAACTATGATAACTACAAAGTATGGCCATAGTGAAGTCCGATTCGATTCGATACAATTTAAAAATCAATTTAATAAGTAACTAGAATAACCACTACTTCAATATTTACTAAGTGTATTAACATTAGGTATATTGTATTCATGGGTACATACTAGATAGGATACTTGACTTATTAACCTTACAACTCGGCCATCCTGTGAAAGTGAGTCCTCTCACTTGTTTAGTGTATATTTTATAACAATTTACACTAACTAATTTGATTATAACAAATTAACATAAAGAAACAATAAAAAGAAAAGAAAAATAACATGTAACATACTTCTACAAATAATTTCATTCTTCTATAATTAGTTAAGTATCACAATCAATCAATCAATGTACTTTGTAGTTCAGCTAAGTCTTATCAGTGATAATAACCTGAGTATGTCTATCACAAATTCTCATCACCATCAAAATTTAGAAAAGTGTCTTTTTAATCAATTTACGTATAAAATTATCTCATCATTTTGTCTTAGTCACAAATCTTTATCACAATTCAAATTCATGAAGCTGGAAAAGCATTCTCATTCTTGGTATCTTGCACAATCTGTCACGATCTTCGGTCAACTGTGCGGCACCGTTATCTCGGTACCATTCATAATCTGCACTGACCTCTAATGACAAATTGTGCTCATATCGTATTATCTTACTCGCTATCTTGCAATCATAATTGTGCGACATCGATTACTCAATGCCATTCATTATCTGCACTGATTGCTCATGTTCAGTAAATATGTCCTTAACAATGACACGCAATTTCTAGTCACTTTTATCAGGGATGTGGATTAACCCATGTAAATTAGCATTTTATTTACAAAATTATAGTAAAATTGTTCCCTCAAATGATAATAAATTACTCTCTCTGTGCCTCTATTTCCGTACCCTCGCTCTGGTCACTGTCAGTGCTTTCACTGGTGTAACCTTTGAAGTTCATCCAGGGATGGATTTTATCTAGGGCAACAACATTTTCAAATCTCTTGTTACCTTTTTTTGTTAATGGGGTGTCTTCGACGAGAAATCTGTCATTAGACAATATTTTGAAGATTCGATAGGGGGGCCTTGGAATTTGGGGATGAGTTTGTGTGATTTTCCGACGTGATCTTTGTCTATTACGGTCCTTTCTACCCTGACTAAGTCACCTACGTTATATTTTGTTGTCTGGCCCTTCCTATGCTTATCAAACCGCTTTTTAGCATAATCCTGTTGTTTTTCTATCTTTTCTCTAGCATTCGACCTTAGTTTTACTAACGCATCACCATCGATTCGTTCCGTTGTTTCGGCAATTACATCAGTCAATACGTTTTCTGACGCATTCGTCAGTCTGCAACCGAACAACAGCTCAGAGGGACTCTTTCCTGTTGTCTTGTTAATAGTGGTATTAATACCTAACTGTACGTCACCGATGTAATCATCCCATAAGTTATCATTTCTGCCATGACATTTTGTACTCAGAGCATCAATTATGGTTCGGTTAAACCTTTCCACCTGTCCATTCGCTCTTGGAGTGGCTACTGCATTCAAGATGTGCTTTACTTTTAATTGATCTATAAAATTCTTAAATTTTGCACTTGTGAAACAAGGACCACGATCCGTTATAAGACGAGAAGGAACGCCGAAATAACTAAAATGTTCCTTAAATACCTTGATTACCGTAGTCGTCTTAGTATCTTTTACAGCTCGTATATTGATAAATTTTGTAAAGGCATCTATAATAACAAGCAAATACATGTTTCCTCGGTTAGAGCGAATGAACGGGCCTAGATGATCGGCATGAAGCGTATGGAATGGTTTCTCCAACTTAGGTATGGGATGAAGCATTCCTTCTTTGGGACCACCAGGTGCCTTATGATACGCACACTCCAAACAAGCTGAGACATATTTCTTAGTGAACCTACGCATTTTTGGAAACCAAAATATGCTTTTAATACGACTCAAAGTTTTTTCGAAACCAAAATGGCCCACTTCATCATGGTTCATGCGCAACACTTGCCACCTACAACCCCTCGGAACTACCCATCGCAATCCTTCGTCTAAAATTTTATACACATAACTACTTTTCAAGAGATAATTATTACGCACGTCAGCTACAAACTTCGTAGTATCATCTTCTAAGACGTCTCTAATACGTTTTGGAGAGAATTGCCGTTATCTTTATTTAAAAGCAGGCTTCGAAAGTTTTTAACTCACAAAGTATACCATACAGTCAGTGAATTCCTTACTGAGAAAGATTTTTCTTAAGTTAAGTATTTGACATTGATATTATTTCATTGACATTGTAAATTTTGTTTCAATTTTGACATCGTAAATTGTATTCTGTTATTGACATTTTCATTTTTATTGCATTATTGACATTGTAAGTTTTATTCCATTATTGACATTGAATTTTTATCTTTATTTCCATGTTATTGTTATTTTGTTTTTCTGTTTTAAGTTATTTTGAGTGTTATTGTAATGAATATGACCAATTATGTGAAAGAGTGTACACCTTTAAGGTAGGTTTTTGAGGAACTGATTATTTATTATTAAGATCTCATGTAAAATGTACCAAAAATCACACCAATAAATGAATTTGAATTTGAATTTATTTCGGTATCATCACTCTGTACAGTAGCGATCCAGTCACGAACGTCTACGTGTAAAACATCAAAAACATGTTCCGTATCCACATCGGTTGGCTCACTGACAGGGGCACGACTGAGAGCGTCTACGTGAGCCATACGCGAGCCTGGTCTGTACTCTGTGAAATAGAGTACAGAGTCGTACTCCTGGAACTGGATCCACCATCGAGAAATTCGTGGTACAAGATCCCTCTTAGTTAAGGTGGTACGAAGTGCGTTACAGTCAGTAACTATTTTAAATCTTAGTCCTAATAAATACACACGGAAACGATTTAAAGATGCGACAACAGCTAAAGTTTCCAACTCAAAGGAGTGAAATTTTTGTTCATCTACTGTGGTTTTACGACTGTAATAAGCCACTGGCCTGACTAAACCGTCTGTACCTCGCTGTAGGAGAATCCCTGCAACACCTTGCTTCGAAGCGTCCGTATGAAGTTCGGTTTCTAAATGAGGGTCGTATAGAGCTAATATAGGGCGTTCAACTAATTTTGCCTTCAAAAGTCTAAATGACTCCGCCTCCTCCGCCGTCCATTTCCATTCGAATTTTGATCTTAACAGGTCTGTCAGTGGACGAGCATTAAGGGCGAGGTCCTTTACGAACCTCCGGAAAAAGCTAGTTAGGCCGATAAATCGTCTGACATCATGAACATTTCGCGGAATTGGGAAGTTTTCTATGGCTAGTGTTTTGCGCTTTCCTGGACGTATGCCCTCACCACTTACATGAAATCCTAGGAACTCTAGCTCGGTACAAAAAAAACTACATTTCTTTACCTTAAGTGTAAGACCTGCGTCTTTTAAAATTTGAAGTACCTCCTCTAACCTTCTCATTCCCTGATCAAAAGATCGTGAGGGGATCAACACATCATCCATATAAACGATCGTATAACCGACCTTTGACAGTATTTTATTCATCGCACGTTGAAAAATAGAAGGAGCATTCGCTAAACCAAAGGGCATGCGTTTAAACTGATATTGGCCATCGGGAGTAACAAATGCAGTCTTTTCTTGAGACTTTGCCTCTACTGGAATCTGGTAGTAGCCAGATGCTAGGTCTAAACTTACAAATAAAGAATTACCAGCTAGCCTGTCAAGTTGATCATCAATCAAAGGTAGCGGATAGTGTTCCTTTTTTGTTTTATTATTTAATGCACGATAATCGACACATAATCTGCTTTCGCCAGTCTTTTTCTTTACCAGTAAAACTGGACTAGCGTAAGGTGAGTTTGACTCGCAAACTATGCCTGCATCAATCATTTCCTTCACCATTGATTGGACCTGTCTACGTTCCGGAAAGGAGAGCCTATACGGGCGATAAACTACTGGTTGTGAGTCACTTAATTCAATTTCCATTTGAACTACATTCGTTAATCCCAGGTCTTTTAAGTTGTCCGAGAAACACGTTTCATACCTTTTGAGCATTTCTTTTCATTTGTTAATCTCATTCTCACTAAGCTGTTTACCATAGTTGAAAGCATTATTATTCTCAGCATTTTCAAAATCTAATAAATTTATACTCAAGTAGTCTGTACAAAAAACTCGTGTAATCAAGGTAGGTATCCCTATTTAAACAAACTGGACTATCACTAAAGTTTTGCACGAGTATCCTAACTTCCCCGTTTTTTATTTCATATTCACCTGGCATCAAGTAATATTCGTTCTGTGAAGTGCCGCGTATAGAGCCACTGACGTGGACTACACCCGAATAATTGTTTGTAGAAATACACGGTAATGGAAACATTTCTTTAGAGGGTATTACGATATCGGTTTTCAAATTTAACTGTAATTTAACTGAACGATCACGAGTAAATATTAATGATTGTGTAGTTTTCGTTATAACTATTCCTGGTTTTTCTGTGAAACTGTCCAATTAAAACTGGATATTTAATAACGCTATCGTCAACAACATAGGCGTTAACCTCCTCCACAATACCTTGTATTTCAATAATGACGTTTGATACGCCCAATGGTATTACTATACTCTCACCTATACCCCTCATAGTCGGCAAATTGCTATCAGTCCACGTAATTCCCCTCCTAACAGCCTCACTATGACGAATCAACGTACATTGGCTACCCAAATCCACGTAGCCTTGAATAGCTTCACCGTTGAGTTTTAAATACATTAAATATTTATTATCATTAGAATTATTTGTTTCGATACGCATCACGTCTTTTTCTTTGGGTTTATCAATTTTATTAGCCGAGTCAGAGGGTAATCTCGGACAATTAATTGACAAATGACCTAATTTTGCACAAACATTGCACTTCAGTATCTTTTTTTGTGCATTTTGAACTGAAATGCCCAGGTTCATTACAGTTAAAGCATACGATTGACGCATTAGTTTGCGACTTCGAAATCTTAGTTTCGCTGCCGTTAGCATTCTGCTTAGAACTATTATTAGGTAATGAAGAGGTAGTATTATTACGTTTATCATAGTTCACCCTTGACCTATCTGGCTCACGAGGATTTTGTTTTATTGATTGAAAATATGTGAGAACCTGCTCCGGCTCCTGACATTTCGCTGCTTTCGCGCCTAATCTCAATGACCGATCCTCAATCCCATATAATAGGCAATCTACCGCACGTTTACCACGTATTTCGCATCGATTCAGCAGATTAATTTTGTCGTAATAATAATGTACCAACGATTCATTATATTTCACACGTTTTGACAACATCTCGGTTAGTAATTCGGCATAGTCTTCACTACTCGGAAATGACTGCTCCAGTTTGCCCTTCCACTCAGACCATGAATACGACATAGATGGAAGAGCCTGGTACCACGATTTGGCAATCCCTGATAGTTTAGGCAGAGCGTAATGTTTTATTTGATCGTCGCCCCAACCGTAGAGCCGCGCACACTCGTCAACTTTATTGATCCACATAACTATAGTCTGACTCTTAACCATAGGGTCAAAATCAGGAATCACGTTGCCTAGCATGGGAAATTTGTTACCCTGAGGTCGACTATTGGTTAAAGCTTCCAATAAAGTAGCAAAAAATGCTTGCGTGTCACTATTAAGAACGTTGGGGGCACTCACGTGACCAGTAAGTGAAGGTGTGTGTCTCTCGATGCTGGACTCTGAGCGCCTGCTGCGGCCGCGCCTGCTGCGGCCGCGCCTGCTACGGCCTCGCCTGCTGTGGCCTCGCCTGTTGCGTCTCCCATCCACGCCCGGCACCCGGCTGGGACGATGTCGCCGACGCTGCTCATAGCTGCTGCTCCGACTGCGATACCCATCACGGCTGCTACTCCACTTCGGTTGGTGACGGCGTCTCATCGACTGCTCACGGGAACTGCGGTCTCCACTACGACGAGATTCCAACGAATCGTCGCGATTGTTCGATCGCTGCCTTCGCTGTTTTTTTTATGTGTAGTACTTGTTCTCGTTGCTCTGCTTCGGTCTCGCCGACGTTTGCGGACATTGCTTTTGCGATTACCGCTAGTTTTATCCATTTGTTACTCAGATAATCTAGTAACTTTTGTACACAAGAAACACGTTGTTATTTTGTTAATATTTCTTCAAAATTGTGGGTGTGATTGACTTATCCCACTTCTGAGATAAAGGATAAATTCTTCATCTCAAATTAAACTGTTATTATTAAGATTTAAAAGTATTTAATTCGACAATAAGTGTACAATTCGAATCAATCATTTTCCCTCGCTTTTCAAACGTCAAAAAAAACTATGATACAAAGTAGGGCCATAGTGAAGTCCGATTCGATTCGATACAATTTAAAAATCAATTTAATAAGTAACTAGAATAACCACTACTTCAATATTTACTAAGTGTATTAACATTAGGTATATTGTATTCATGGGTACATACTAGATAGGATACTTGACTTATTAACCTTACATTACTAACACAACAAATACACAGTTCTTTATTGAAATTAAAGAAATATAGCTAAATTAGTACAGAACTTTCCAAAACTTGGACGGTTGAAGGATCTTTCAGGATAATTTACACGAAAACTGGCGCTGATGCTGTAAGTATATAGAGTGCCATATACATGGGTGTTGTATGGCCTATCAAGATTTACTATTTACTTTTATGTGCCTATATTATCCAGCCTGTAACGTTCCTTCAACTGTCGGTATGTTAGACCAAATTTACATGCTATGAACACAGATAGGCGCGTTAGACCGTCATATCCTCGACAAGTGGCTTTCCTGAAGGGCTAAGTTAATACCAAAGAACTATATCCAGGCCTAGGTCGCAACACTAGGTTACCTGGATCTCGACAATTCCTAAGTTAACCCTCCTTACAGCCATGACCTAGCACCATTTGACTTCTTTTATTCCGGATAATAAAAAATCTGCTCAAAGGGATACAATTTTTGTCGCCTAAAGATGCACTGTCAGCGTCCGCGTTTAAATAGTACTTGGGCTACTATTTAAACTGTTAAAACCTTTTTAGTCTAATAAGCACACCCTGGCCATTACTTTTTTTGACAAACTATATGTCTGTCACTTCACTTCTCTTGTTATACGTAATTTTAAATACACGTTTTTTATTTCCTGATAAAATAGTTTTTTCCTTTACTAGC
This sequence comes from Xestia c-nigrum, assembly GCA_916618015.1. NCBI lineage: Eukaryota > Metazoa > Arthropoda > Insecta > Lepidoptera > Noctuidae > Xestia > Xestia c-nigrum. The sequence continues at coordinate 6,333,070 of OU745259.1, read as the reverse complement.
CTACTGTGTTGGCTCTGTATGAACAAGTGGTTATGGTCCCTCCAACGTCCACCACGAAGCAGCAGTCAGCAGTGGATACCAGTACAGCGGTAACAAATTCTTCAAATATGACAAATGCAATAAGCATTAGTAAGCTAAATGGTCATAACTTCAACACATGGGCATTTAGTTTGGAGTGCTATCTGACGGACGTCGACTTATGGGACGTTGTAATACAAGCGGTCGATCCCACCGATCCCATCGCCACGCGCAGAGACGCGAAGGCACGAGCTATCAAAATCAAAATCAAAATCAAAATATTTTATTTCACATAGGCCTGGATGGGCACTTATAAAACGTCGAAAAAGGTGCACGGTTCGCGTTGGTCGATTCCATGGAGAAGAACCGGCAAGAAACTCCATGGTTACTCTTTTCAAATCATTTGGTATTACAATATTATTATGTTTCATTACAGCATTAGTACTAAAGTATGGGGGGACAGCGTAGGCCCGACAAAAGGTCGTTGCTTGCTATACAAAAAATGTAAAACAAAAGGAATATTTAACAAAAGTTAAACAGCATCCGGGAATCTAAAAGGCCTTCAATGTTCACTCATTCACAAATAATAGGTAAAAAAGCATCTATACAAAGGTAAGTAAATAAAAAAATAAAAAGAATATTTAATTAAAGAACTAAATTAAACAAGTGACACAAATATTGTCATCAGTGCTGTAACTATTCTGAGCAAAATATGAGAAAAAATGATTTGAAAACTACTGTAATAATCTGAATCAAAAGAAAAAGAATAATGAGATTGAGAATAGTTAGAGACATCCACAAATCTGTGCCGTTTATGAGCTACCAGGGAAGCCGCATGCGCAGAAGGAATCATAGCCAAACTTCTTTGTCATCAACGTAGTCCTTGATTTTGTAATATGCTTTTTTCATAAGGACACGTTTAATATAGTTCTTGAACTTTCCATCGGTCAGTTCTAGAACTGACTTTGGCAACTTGTTATAAAAGCGTATACTGTTTATAATAAAAGACTTGCTAGTTTTTGTTAATCTGAATTTAGGTATTACAATTTCATGTTTACTGCGTGTATTTTTATTGTGGAAGTCGCTTCTAATTTTGAAAAGCCCTCGATTTTTACGGACATATAAAATACATTCAAAGATATAAAGTGAAGGCAGAGTTAGTATATCGATCTCTGGGCCCATAACCACTTGTTCATACAGAGCCAATACAGTAGGCTAGTAAAGGAAAAAACTATTTTATCAGGAAATAAAAAACGTGTATTTAAAATTACGTATAACAAGAGAAGTGAAGTGACAGACATATAGTTTGTCAAAAAAGTAATGGCCAGGGTGTGCTTATTAGACTAAAAAGGTTTTAACACCTCCCCGTAATATGGACACCCTGTATAAGGAATAAAATTTACAGAGAATATATAAAAACATCATATCAAAGTTAACTGTGCACTTAACACTAACACACAAAACAAAAAAAAACATACTGTATACATTCACAAGAAAAAAGAACGTCCTGTACACACCTACCTATCACTCACTATAACACAACTATATACATACCAACAAAAAAAAAAAAACATTGTGCAAAACCTACACTAAACTAAACCTAAGAGATTTGCACATCTAGCATGTTTAATCCTTGGTAATGGTTTTGTGAGAATATCGGCAATGTTATCATTACTTGGTATATATTTCAGGGTTAGGTTGTGATGTGCAAGTGAGTCTCGAATGAAATGGTGTTTGATGTCTATGTGTTTAGTGCGTGCGTGATATGTGTTGTTGTGAGCCAGTTTAATCGAGCTTTGATTGTCTGAGTGAATGACGATAGGATGAATGATGGCGAATATTTCTGAAATGAGCGATTTTAGGTATATTGCCTCCTTGCAAGCTTCCCCAAGAGCCATATATTCAGCTTCTGTCGTGGAAAGAGTGACTGTGCGCTGCTTGCGCGCTTCCTATGAGATGGGAGCTCCACTCATAAAGAATATGAATCCTGTGAAGGATCGCCTATCTATTATGTTATTCCCATAGTCCGCATCGGCATATCCTGTTGGGTAGGACTGACCTGGTTTGTATAAAAGTTTGAGGTGTACAGTCTCCTTAAGGTACCGAAGAACTCTCTTAGCGGCTCTCCAGTGCACTTCCCCGTAATGTACGTTGAATTGAGACAAGTACGAGACTGCATGTGCAATGTCTGGTCGTGTACATATGGAAACGTACATTAATGAGCCGATAAGCTCTTGATAGGGGACTTCAATATTTTCCTCTTCTTTGTCAGGTAACGAAAGTTTTAGGCCGGGTTCCAATGGCGTAGTCACGGGAATAGCGTCATTCATGCCAAACTTGTGTAATAGCTTTTGAATATATTTGGTCTGATCTAGAGTTATGCAACCTTCCTTTTGGATAACTCTCATTCCAAGACAGTCCTTAAGGGGACCGAGATCTTTGACAGTGAATATTTTCTTCAGGTGATTCTTGAAATTATCTTTCATTTTAGCATTATTGCCAAGTATAAAGAAGTCATCAACAAAAACTGCGACAACGAGGAAGTCATTACCTTCTCTTTTGTAGTAGAGGCAGTGTTCTGTCGTGGCTTGAGTTAGGGACAATGTTTTCATTGCTTCACACACCTTTTTGTTCCACTGGCGTGGAGCTTGCTTAAGGCCATAAAGGGACTTCTTGAGAAGACATACTTTGCCCTTTAGATCTGTTGAAAAACCTTCGGGTTGTTCCATATAAATCTCCTCTTCCAAGTCTCCATTTAAAAAGGCAGTCTCCACATCAAGGTGTTCTACTTGCAAGTTGTTTTGGACAGCAACTGCTATTAATAGCCGTACTGAAGACAGTCTAGCGACAGGAGAAAAAGTTTCGCCGTAGTCCACACCTGCTACTTGGGTGAACCCTTTTGCTACTAGCCTGGCTTTATATTTAGTGATCTGTCCACTTGTGTCCTTTTTAATTTTGAATACCCATTTGCTCTTTGTAGTTTTTCTATCGGAGGGTCGGTCAACTAGGATCCACGTTCCATGCTTCATCAATGAATCATACTCAGCCTTCATAGCTTCTAGCCATTTTTCTTTTTGGGGATGATCTGTAATTTCTTTATAAGTCTCCGGTTCCATGTCTGAAGTCATGAAGAGGCCACACTGACTATATCGTTTGGGAGGATATCGTTCCCGAATCGGATATCTCCTTTCGATGGTTGGCTCTTCACTGGGTTCAGCGTCGGGAGCGCCTGGTAATACTTCAGGGGTTACAGGATCATGTAGGGCTGTCGGGTGATCAAAAGATGACACCTGAGGTAGTGTCTCTGGCTGTGAATGATGCTGCGTTTGCGGAACTAGTTGTTCCTCATCTTGAATGGGTACAAGGATTACTTGCGATTGTGGCGAGGGTAGCGTCTCGCTGGAAGAAGAATTTTGGGACTCTATCGGCGTCTTGTCCTCTATGAAGACAACATCTCTAGCGACTATGATCACTCGAGGATTTTCGGGATTTATGAGACGGTATCCTTTGCTTTCTGTAGCATAGCCAACGAAAATACACTTTTGTGTCTTAGAATCTAGTTTCGTACGTTTTTCTTTAGGCACAAGAACGTGAGCTTCGCAACCAAAAACTCTTAAATGAGATAAGTTGATTTTGTTTCCCTTCCAAAGTTCTTCTGGTATTTTGTTGTTCAAGGCTTGCGTTGGTGTACGGTTCTTCAGATAGATAGCCGTATTTACCGCTTCTCCCCAATACGCCAAGGGTAGTTTTGAGTCTTGGAGCATTGATCGAGCTTTTTCGATTATTGTCCGGTTTACTCGTTCGGAAACTCTTATTCTGTTGAGGGGTGTACGGGACCGTGGTCTGATGCACGATGCCATTTTCCTTAAGAAAAGTACACATATCGTTATTTACGTATTCACGACCATTGTCCGAACGTAGGACTTTTATTCTTTCACCGGTTTGATTTTCTACTAAATGTTTAAACTCTACAAACTTTGCAAAAACTTCGGCTTTTGTTTTCAAAAGATATCCAAAAGTTTTGCGACTAAAGTCGTCTGTAAAAGTCAGTAAGTACAAAGCTCCACCCCACGAGTGCGTACTCATAGGTCCGCATAAGTCCGAATGGATTAACTGTAGGACTTTGCTTGATTTACTTTTAGAGTTTTTAAACGGTCTTTTAGATAATTTACCTTGTAGGCATGGAACACACTTTTCGGTGTAGTTACCGTTGTAATCTAAACCGATAGATTTAATTTTAAGTATATTCATACTTTTTGCATTTAGATGACCAAGACGCCTATGCCACAGCATTGCAGACTCTTTGGTCGAAGAATACAACGCTTGTGAGCTACTCAGATCCAACCTGTATATTCCTTTATGGTTTGAACCTGTAGCAATGACAGATCCTGTCACTTGACATCCGCCGCTTTGGATGATGCTTGCGCCTTTCGATGTAAACAAAACATCGAAGCCTTTTTTAACTAAATTGCTTACAGATAAAAGATTTGTAGCGAGACCAGGGATATAAAGAACATCACTAATTTTATTTACACTATCGGAAATATGAATATTTACAGTACCTTTACCATGGCTTAGTAATTGCTCCTTGTTAGCAACTGTAATAGGGGTGACGTGGGATGACATGGTTGCATACCAATCTTTCCTGTTACTCATATGGGAAGTTGCGCCAGAGTCAATATACCAATCTAGAGAACTTGTGGGAGGAATGTTAGAAAAACAGGATGAAAGTGTGAATTCGGATGTATAATGTGTAGAAGTGTTAGCCGAAACATTTTTGTTTTTCTTCTGTCTGAGCTTCCTACATTGCGATACTACGTGACCTAGTTTTTTACAATAGATACAGAACTTCTTCTCGTCCTTCGTTTGTAGCGCTGCACTGACAGTTCCTCTGGTGGTAGTAGCTGTTGCGGTGCGCACGTCCTCTTTTAGAAGTGCTGTCACCACATTTTCCGATGATACCTTCGTGTTGGAATGTTCGAGAGTCATGACGAGTGGATGAAATCTTTCTGGAAGTCCAGCGAGCATGATGATGCCAAGAAATTCATCGTCCACTGCTGCTCCTATTCCCTGCAGCTCTTGCTGCGTCGATAACGCCTTGTTCACATACTCTTGTATGTTTCCTGTGTATGCGTTTCCTAACAGACTCTTCATTAGTGCTAATCTCCTTGTCAGTCCGCTATCGGCGTAGGCCTTCTTCAAACAATTGAAGGTTTCGAATGCGGTTTTTGCTGACCTTATGACTGGATAGACCGACTCGTCACACGTGAGGCAAATCTTAGCTCGTGCCTTCGCGTCTCTGCGCGTGGCGATGGGATCGGTGGGATCGACCGCTTGTATTACAACGTCCCATAAGTCGACGTCCGTCAGATAGCACTCCAAACTAAATGCCCATGTGTTGAAGTTATGACCATTTAGCTTACTAATGCTTATTGCATTTGTCATATTTGAAGAATTTGTTACCGCTGTACTGGTATCCGCTGCTGACTGCTGCTTCGTGGTGGACGTTGGAGGGACCATAACCACTTGTTCATACAAATCTTTTTTCAAGAATCACCTGAAGAAAATATTCACTGTCAAAGATCTCGGTCCCCTTAAGGACTGTCTTGGAATGAGAGTTATCCAAAAGGAAGGTTGCATAACTCTAAATCAGACCAAATATATTCAAAAGCTAGTACACAAGTTTGGCATGAATGACGCTATTCCCGTGACTACGCCATTGGAACCCGGCCTAAAACTTTCGTTACCTGACAAAGAAGAGGAAAATATTGAAGTTCCCTATCAAGAGCTTATCGGCTCATTAATGTACGTTTCCATATGTACACGACCAGACATTGCACATGCAGTCTCGTACTTGTCTCAATTCAACGTACATTACGGGGAAGTGCACTGGAGAGCCGCTAAGAGAGTTCTTCGGTACCTTAAGGAGACTGTACACCTCAAACTTTTATACAAACCAGGTCAGTCCTACCCAACAGGATATGCCGATGCGGACTATGGGAATAACATAATAGATAGGCGATCCTTCACAGGATTCATATTCTTTATGAGTGGAGCTCCCATCTCATGGGAAGCGCGCAAGCAGCGCACAGTCGCTCTTTCCACGACAGAAGCTGAATATATCGGCTCTTGGGGAAGCTTGCAAGGAGGCAATATACCTAAAATCGCTCATTTCAGAAATATTCGCCATCATTCATCCTATCGTCATTCACTCAGACAATCAAAGCTCGATTAAACTGGCTCACAACAACACATATCACGCACGCACTAAACACATAGACATCAAACACCATTTCATTCGAGACTCACTTGCACATCACAACCTAACCCTGAAATATATACCAAGTAATGATAACATTGCCGATATTCTCACAAAACCATTACCAAGGATTAAACATGCTAGATGTGCAAATCTCTTAGGTTTAGTTTAGTGTAGGTTTTGCACAATGTTTTTATTTTTTTTTGTTGGTATGTATATAGTTGTGTTATAGTGAGTGATAGGTAGGTGTGTACAGGATGTTCTTTTTTCTTGTGAATGTATACAGTATATTTTTTTTTGTTTTGTGTGTTAGTGTTAAGTGCACAGTTAACTTTGATATGATGTTTTTATATATTCTCTGTAAATTTTATTCCTTATACAGGGTGTCCATATTACGGGGAGGTGTTAAAACCTTTTTAGTCTAATAAGCACACCCTGGCCATTACTTTTTTTGACAAACTATATGTCTGTCACTTCACTTCTCTTGTTATACGTATTTTTAAATACACGTTTTTTATTTCCTGATAAAATAGTTTTTTCCTTTACTAGCCTACTGTATTGGCTCTGTATGAACAAGTTAAACCTCTACGGAGAAAATGTTGAGCATGGGGCAGCATAGACGACAGACTTTTTGTGCAAGATAAAATAAAAACTTAATGAATGACAGCAAGTGACATTATTTAAAAAAGTGTTGTTAAGTAACGTCATTTTTAAATGATCACTGAATTTCGGTATACAGCAGTTATAGTGCATCATACTGAATTATATGTGTATCACAATGTCAAATTTGAGTGAAAACTACCATTTAAGGAAATGCTTCTTAAAACGGGAACAGGTACCGACTCAAACCATGATGAGAGACAAAATGTCGCCTGCTCTTGCTGCCGTCTACTTCAGCTCTATGACTCCCAGACTTAAAGAAATTGCGGGTCTTGAACCTAGTCTCAAAGGTGGAGGCAGCAATTGGTACCAACCGCCAGAAGAATTACTTGAAGGCCGAGCAGTATTAAAACCTATCAGAAAAGAGGTACTGTCCAAATTGAATCATCTCGGTGTCGCCACCGTTGGAAATACAGTGTTCCAGAAGCATCGCAGACTAATGGATTTAGAAATAGAACAAGCTATTATGGATTCAGATAACAGGCAGAGAAATGCTGTCACAGCCACCACTCGACATTTATGGGAAGACCTGGTTGCAGAAGCGACAAAAAAGAATGCAGAACAACTAATGAACGACTACAAAAAGTTCGTTTACTTTTATAGGCGGTACATGGGTAAAATTGAAATTTTATTTCATGAATCAGCCATAGCAGAAATTAAAAATGCTAGAGAAAACTCGCTTCATGAAATGCAAATTAAATACGCAACTGTTTTAAAACACCAAGCGATGCTGATCAACGATGAATACGACAAGAAGCTTCTGAAAGAAAAAACTAAACTGAAAGACGAGTTCATAGAAAATATCGAAATCAATCGTACGGCAATGGCCGAAAAAATACATGATCTCAAAGTTGATAAACATAAGGCTTTAGATCAAATAAGACAAAGTCTCCATTGTCAAAATCTTGCTTGTACAATATATGTTGCTTTAAAAGAGCGAGAAGAGTATTTCAAAGAAAAAGAAGAATTAAAACATAAGCACGAAAAAAGAGTTAAGGTTATGACGGGTACAATTCTGACTCAAGACTTCGAAATCCGTCTAGACGAAGAGAAAGTAAAAAAGAAACAAGAGTTCCGTAATATTTGGCGGAAGAAATTCTGTCATGTCGTGAAAGAGTTTCAAATGTTTGTGTCGCATTGTCTAAATAAGTTTCCGGAACAAGCAGAATTCTTTATTAACATGGAAAAATTAATGCTTTTACAAGTGAACGAAGCCCTTGAAGACTCAACTGCTCCCAGCATCATTGAACAAGAAAGGGAAGAATTCCATACGCCTATCCCACAACCCAAGCCGTTCTACCTTTTCTGTGACAAGGGTTACAAACCAAAAGTGGATCGAGATTTATGTCCAAGACATAGTGGTATTTCTACTACTACGGAAATACCTGTGATGATTATTAACAAGCGATTTTTGTATGCCGCCTGTGACAATTTCGAACAGTTCACCAACAAGGTTAAGGAGTACATCCACGGCCATCGTGGAGACGACGCTGATTTCAAAGATGATCTTGACTATCAGCAGTTTGTGCCAGTAAAGTATGGATCGTCACAACAAGTGTTAGAAATAAAGTTAGAAAGTTCTTTACAACAAGTACTGCAACAAGAAATAGCACTAGTCCAAACAGACGACAAAATTCCTATTAAGTGTAACGTTTGCGAGTTGACTTGGTGTTCATGCCATCCGCGTCCTACATCGGTAGATGGTGGTGTAAAAATTAAACTAGCATCATCAATACAACACGCCAAGGCAACACACCCTAAATTACAAACAATCGCCAGAAACTTGGAATTGGTACACGAGAGAGCACCGAACTGGGACAGTTTCTGCTGGCATGTTGAACCCAAAAAGTGCAGTTGTCCCAAGTCGATCAAAAAGCATTTAGCAGAATATATACCGGTGTATATGAGAGACATTAAATTTGAAGCACCAGGCTACGAAATGTCCTCGATCAAAGAGCTGAAGACCTTGGTTAAAGAAGCAAGGAGAACAGTCCGTGAAACTCCCGTACCCGTACCCGTCGCAGTCCCATCTAGAACCAAAGACATGAGCACTCAATGTGATGAACCGAGTTTTGAAGCGATATGCACCTGTTACTCTGATGATGAATTCAGTAAATTAATTAGCGCTATGAAACACTGCTGGTCCAAAAATTCAACTTGGTAAAATGTCGCCCTCGTTCATGACACAAGATGTAAGTACGTTCGCAACATTGAGAGCACAGTCTTTGAGAAATCTCGTCGAGAATTTATCTGAAATTGAATCTATATTTAAGAAGGACAGTTGTGATTTCGAATAAGTATAATTAGTATTACGGATTTTTCAATAATATTACTTTTAACTAAATATTTTAATATTGGATTGAATAAGTTGTTCTTATAATATGTAATTGATATATCTATTAAAAGTTTTGACCTTCGTCGTACTAGGTTTTCCTTCGAATTATAATAATTGGTATCAATCCTTCATCAAGAAAAAATATAAAAATATATTTAAAAAAAAAGCATAACAGACACTTTTTTTAAATGCAAGAAGTGCAACAAATGTTTTATGAAAAAAAATGAATCATGAACAAATGAATCTTTGTCTATTATTGGCTTTTTCCATAAAATACTATTTTTTTTTGGGGTGTACTATATTTTTTGTAGCTTATTTAAAATACTATAATTTGCTGAAGAAATGTTGGCAACCCTACCCCAGGAGTCTACTCTCTAAGCACGAAGTAGTTTCGGCCGAAGTAACAGGTGTTTCCTACTCCGTATCTTTTACGGACATAAGATTCGTGAGGGGCCCGAACTAAAAATGAATGACAACTAGATTGATGTGTTTTCAAAACTCATAAGCTACTTCAGCTACCTACTTTCGGACGGGCCGCGTATCTTCGTTGACGAACTTAGAGAAGCCCACCTAACCTTCACTCACGAGAGTTTTAGGGTACGTTAGGGCGTTGCGTTGTTTGGGTGTTACGCTGTTTCCAGTGTTCAAAGAACATTATGAAGAAACGTCCGTGAATCGTTCTTTTTTTCGAACAGTGCGGCGCGGCGTCGATATCGCTGCGGTACCGACGGCGCACCGCGACAAACGTACGAATCATCATACATTAAAACAAACGCACAGCCGTACGCAAGACGACAAACGCACCGCTTCGGCATCGCAGCGGTGCGGCACGAAACTGACGAAACGTCTAAATCACAGATATTGTAATACTTCGGTCTAAATTGAAAACTTCCCTTAAATGTGCAATTTAGACAATTTTGACTTATTATAGAGTTGCTTTATACAAAGTGAGTCTTCAAAATGTGTATCGAAATGAGGGAAAGGAGATCATTCATTTTGTTCGATGATTTGGGATAAATAGAAAAAAAGATAAAAACATTTTCTTCAATTTCTCGTATATAACGCCATTCGATAGCGACACTATCGAATGGCGTGATAATACAGTGAGTGTTTTTTTCCAAAACCCAAAATCAAGGGGTTTCATTCCTCGCCGCGGAAGACGCACCGGGCGTCGGGAGACACGTGGTGGCCCCCGGCCACCGTAGGCGCGAGCCTGCGGGCTCGCCGTCCGTCCGTCTTATGACGACAGGACGTGTCGACAGCGCGATCGTGTTCCGCGCGTGCCTTAAAGAAATGTCAGCAAAATGAAGGGGCCCGCAAGGGCCTGCGGGACTGTTCAAAAGAGATACCGTAGCCCCGGAACATAAAGGGCGAGGAAGGAACATGGATGGGTTTTTAGTCAGTAAAAGTGTGACACTCCCTCCCGCTCCGCCCAGAATGGGAGAAGATATTTGATGATATCTCATCCGAAAAAAAAAGTGGTTTGATTCCTGACTAGTAGGATCATTTTTCGCTATTCTTCATAGTTTCGGATTTGGCCAACCACACCTACTTAAAAAAAATCACCCTGTATATCTCCGAGCCCATAGTTTTGAGTTTTGGACTTTGACGCCATAGTAAAATACAATAATGCCGGAAACACACTTACGTGGCGTGGCGCGCCAGAAGCATATCGGTTTCATACATTTAGTATGGTTGGTTAGAGACATATTTGTAGGTCGTGTCGTGTCGCGGCGCGTTCTGGCGTGGCGCTGAGTGCTCGCCACCGATTGGCCAGAGCACCCACTCTGGCGCGCCGTAACTCCACCACACGGTGGAGTTACGGCGCGACACGCTACACCATGTAAACTGTGTGTTTCCGGCTTAAACGTGTGCTTTAAAAAAAATGTGTAAAATGACGGCTGCAAAAAAAAAACTCAAAATGAATGATCTCCTTTGCTTAATTTTATCGACAAAAATGATTTTGTTTTGTTTTTTTAATATTGCCTGTTTTTCATTTTTGTTTGTTATAATTATCCATCATGTGTGCAGTGGCTTTTGAACAGTTGACATGTTGTGATACTTACAAATTTAGCATTTTTATTTTAAGAAAGCTGAAACGATGTAGGATCATTAAAAGTAATAAAAATCGTAGGTTCTAGGGGCTTTCATTGAGATTTTTGTAAAAAATACGAAAAAACGTAAAAAAAACCTTTGTTCTTAACCGAGGGCATCTTTGACATACACAACTGAGTTTGTTTTAACGTGATAGATCGTTGAGTTTAAAATATGTACAGTTTTGTTTTCACAGGGCAGGGGGCAAAGCAGGACAACTTTAGGGGGCCTTCCTCTCCTCCGTCTCAGGGGGACGAGGTTGAAAAGCTGAGGGCGGACGTGGCTCGTCTGGCGGCCGATACGGAGCTTCTCCGGAAGGAGAACTCCAAGCTCCAGGCGGACCTGGCCAGTCTTAGGAAGCCTGGCCCCCGCGTGGCTCCTGAAAATGGAGGGGCCCCAGCACAGAGGGGGAGCCAGCCTGTGCCGGTGGAGAACCAGGTCCTGGACCTGGTCCGAAAGGAGCTTGCTTCCTTCCAGGCGCGGTTCTCCGTCCTGGAGGGAATTGTTCTGCGCCCTCCCCTGGGCGCGAACAAGGCGGCCGCGGGCACGAGCAGAGTCTCGTACGCGGCTGCTGCATCTGCTCCGGGGCCATCCAGTCGGCCCCCCGGCGTGGCTGCGCTGCCTGCTCCGCCCCCTGTAAAGCCGACTCCGGCCAAACAGGCGGCGGCACCGGCTGGGCAGAAGAGGGCGGCCCAACGAAAAAAGAAGGGCAAGGCAGCGGCACAGACGGCAACGGTGCCAGAGCCAGCGCCAGTGGCGGGTGGGCCCACACCCCCTGCACCTCCCACGGCTGAAGCCGGATGGCAAGTGGCCGGGGAGAAGCAGAAGGGGCGAAAGGCGGCCAAAAAGGCCCGTAAACAAGAGCGGCACCGCCAAAACAAGGCGCGAAAGGTCGCGGCGAGGCTTCGCGCCCCGAAAACCGCCGCTGTAGTGATTACACTACAGCCAGAAGCGGAAAAGAAGGGCGTGACCTACCGCGACCTGCTGGCGAAGGCCAAAGAGAATGTGGATCTCGGTGAGCTCGGGATCACCGGGGGCCTCCGGCTCAGAGTCACCGCAACGGGGGCTCGGATGCTGGAGATCCCCGGTGAAACCAGCGGCTCGTCCGCGGATGCTCTCGCTGAAAAGCTGAGAGCGTCCCTAAACGCGGACGAGGCCCGAGTCTCCAGACCCGTCAGATGCGCCGATCTGCGCGTCATGGGTCTGGAAGACTGCGTCACCGAGAAGGAGGTGGTGGCCGCCGTCGCTAGGTCCGGGGGGTGCTCTGCCGAGCAGGTCAAGGCAGGCACCTTTCGTCCGGACCCCACGGGAATGCAAGCCGTTACGGTGAGCTGCCCCGTGGCGGCGGCGAAAGCCATTGTGGAGGGCCGAAGGCTCTTAGTGGGCTGGGTATCGGCGCAGGTAAAACTGCTCGAGCCCAGACCTCTGAGGTGCTTTCGCTGCCACGTGGGACACCACGTGTCAGTGAAGTGTGCCTCGGAGGTTGACCGCAGCGGTCTCTGCTTCCGCTGCGGTCAGCCCGGCCACGTGTCGGCTGGTTGCAGCGCTGCGCCGCACTGCCCTGCATGTGCGGCGGCCCGCAAGCCGGCCGATCATCGGGCCGGGAGCAAGGCCTGCGCCGCTCCCGCCAAGAGCGGAGCCAAGAGCAGGGGAAGGCCCTCCGCCACCTCCGCCAACGCCACCGTCGCCACTGCCGCTGCCGCGGCCGCCACAGCCGCTGTCGCTGTCGCCGCCGCCAATAATGCCGCTCTGAGCTCGCCTGCGGAGGGGCCCTCACAGGGGTCCCGGGGGGAGGAAGCGATAATGGACTGTCAATAACGGCGCCATTACGCTTCCTCCAGGCGAACATCAACCACTGCGCCTGTGCTCAGAACCTGTTGCTTCAGAGCATGGCGCAGTGGTTGATCAACATCGCTGTGGTCTCTGAGCCGTACTTTGTCCTGCCCAGGGAAGACTGGGTGGCGGACCTTGACGGCTCAGTGACCATAGTGTCATCGGCCGCCGCCGGTACCCCGACCCTTGAAAATGTCAGGAGGGGTCAGGGGTGCGTAGCAGCACGGTTCGGGGAGATCGTCGTGGTGGGAGTTTACTTCTCCCCGAGCCGAACTCTCGCCGAGTTCCACAACTCTCTCGCAGAGTTGAGTGTCGTCGTCGGAAGCCATTCCCTCCCCGTGCTTGTCCTCGGGGACTTCAATGCCAAGAACTTGGCTTGGGGTTCTCGTTGCACAGATGTGCGGGGAAGGATGGTGGAGGACTGGGCCCTGGAGAGGGGCCTGGACGTCCTTAATCGGGGTTCTGTTCCCACGTGTGTGCGGATGCGGGGCGAGTCGGTGGTGGACATTTCGTTCGCTAGCCCCGCTCTGTCGCCGCGTGTCGTTGACTGGCGTGTCATGGAGGGGGTGGAGACATATTCCGACCACCGGTACATCCGGTTTGACGTCTCCACCCAGTCCTCGAGCGCGCCGGTCCAACAGGCCCCGAGTGGTCCGCGTTGGGCGCTGAAGCAGCTGGACCGGGAGCTCCTCCTGGAAGCCTCGATCGTGCAGGCCTGGGTGACATCACCGGACAGGCCTGCCGACGTTAACACTGAGGCAGAGTGGTTCCAGGGGGCCATGTCCGACATATGTGACGTGGCAATGCCCCGAGTCCGGCCAGGAAGCGCCCGACGCCAGGTGTACTGGTGGTCGCGCGAAATAACGTCTCTGAGGGAGGCGTGTGTCGAAGCGCGGCGCCTGTACGCCAGGCATCGCAGGCTCCGCATCCGCCCGCCGGATGCGGAAGCCATTGAGGCGGAGCTGTACGAGGGATACAGAGCGGCGAAGACCGCCCTCCGGGAGGCTGTCCTGCGGGCCAGGGAACTGGCCCGCTCGGAGATGCTGGAGACTCTCGACAGAGATCCGTGGGGGCGCCCTTACAAGATGGTGCGGAATAAACTCCGCACCTGGGCCCCCCCGCTGACGCAGAGTCTCCGGCCCGACCTCGTGGAGGACGTGGTGAGCGCTCTGGGGGGAACATCCGCCCCCGCCTATGGCTCCGCCACCTGCGGTGTCGGACCCAAGTGACGACGACGACACTCCGGAAGTGACTGGGGTAGACCTGAGAGTGGCGGTAGGTAGGCTCAAGGCCAAAAATACCGCCCCGGGACCCGATGGCTTGCCTGGCAAAGCCTGGGTCCTGGCCTCGGATGCGGAGGCTCTCGGGCCCCGACTGAAAGGGTTCTTAAGCGCATGTTTGGAGAGGGGCCAGTTCCCGCTTCGTTGGAAGACGGGGAAACTGGTCCTCATCCAGAAGCCGGGGCGCCCTGCGGACTCTCCGTCCGCATTTCGGCCCATTGTGTTGCTCGACGAGGTGGGCAAGCTCTTTGAGAGAGTAATTGCAAACCGCCTCGCCGAGCACCTTGAGGGGATGGGGCCGAATCTTGCGGAGAACCAGTTTGGTTTCCGCAAGGGGCGCTCTACAGTGGACGCGATCATGCGCGTGAGAACCCTCACGACGGGGGATGCGATATCTCGGGGCGGGGTTGTTTTGGCGGTGTCTCTCGACATCGCCAACGCTTTCAACTCCCTGCCCTGGAGCTGCATCATGGAGGCACTCCGGTATCACCGGGTGCCGACCTACCTCCGTCGTGTGGTCGGGGACTATTTGACGGACAGGGCCGTCATCTACCCCAGTCGCTGCGGAGATTGGAACCGGCGAGAGATGTCGTGCGGTGTCCCACAGGGATCGGTTCTGGGACCGCCCCTGTGGAACATCGGTTACGACTGGGTGCTGCGCGCGGACCTCCCTAGTGGTGTCAGCGTCGTCTGCTACGCAGATGACACCCTGGTGCTGGCACAGGGGAGGTCGCACGAGGCGGCGGCCGACAACATGACACGCGGGGTTGCGATAGTCGTTGAGAGGATCCGGCAACTGGGTCTCGAGGTGGCATTGCACAAGTCCGAGGCCATGTGCTTTCATGGGCCTCGGAATGCGCCACCGTCGGGATCCACACTGACGGTAGGAGGGGTATCCATCGGCGTCGAGTCGACGTTGAAGTACCTAGGACTCGTCCTCGACAGCCGGTGGAACTTCGTGGAGCATTTCCGACGTTTGGCCCCCAGGCTAGAACGGACAGGGGCTGCCTTCAGGCGGCTCCTGCCCAACCTTGGGGGGCCGAACGCCTCCTGCCGCAGGCTCTACGCGGGAGTCGTGCGGTCCATGGCCCTCTACGGGGCCCCAGTGTGGGCGCGTTCGTTGAAGCGGCGAGCCGCTCACCATTTGAACGCGCCCCAAAAAGTGGTGGCCGTAAAAATGGTCCGTGGGTACCGCACGATCTCTCGCGAGGCGGCGGGCCTGCTTGCCGGATTGCCGCCGTGGGATCTGGAGGCGATAGTCCTCGCGCGCCTGCATGAGTGGCGCGCGGAGGTACTACGCCGGGGGGAAACTCCGCTGCCGCGGCAAATTGCCGCTCAGCGGACTGACCTCCGGCGCGATCTCATGGCGACATGGAGAGAGCGACTGTCGCAACCCCGTGCAGGGCACGCCACGATAGTGGCGGTAAGTCCCCTCTTTGAGGAGTGGCTGGAGAGGCGCCACGGCGTCCTCACCTTCCGCCTGACGCAGGTCCTCACCGGACACGGATGTTTCGGGAGGTACCTGCACCGAATCGGGCGGGAGGAATCGCCCGGGTGTCTCCACTGCGAGGATCGACCGGAGGACACGGTGGAGCACACGGTGGAAGTCTGCCCTGCGTGGGCGGAGCTCCGCCGTGTCCTCGTGGCGGCGATCGGCGGCGGCGACCTCTCGCGTCCGGCCCTGGTTCAATCCATGGTCCGGAGCGAGACGGAATGGGAAGCCGTCGCCTCCTTCTGCGAAGCAGTCATGCTAGCGAAGGAGGTGGCGGAACGAGAGAGGGAGAAATCCTCTCTTCCCGGCCGCCGCGGGAGACGCAACGGGCGTCGGGGGCCACGTGGTGGCTACCGGCCACCGTACATGCGGGCCTGTGGACGGCTGGCTATGGGCTAGCTAGCCGTCCGGCCGTCTAACGACGACGACAGGCCGTGTCGACGGCGCGTTCGTGTTCCACGCGCGCCTCAAAGAGATGTCAGCAAAAGGAGAGGGGCCCAGCAAGGGCCGAAGCCTGCCGGGGTTGCGGGCCTGTTCGAAAGAGATACCGCGGCCCCGGAACGTAAAAGGCGAGGAAGGAACATGGATGGTTTTTAGTCAGTAAGAGTCTGACACTCCCTCCCGCTCCGCCCAGAGTGGGGGGGGTCATTTGATGATTTCCCATCCTTAAAAAAAAAAAAAAAAAAAAAGGGGGCAAAGCAGCGAACAAAAAATAAAAAAAATGTAGGAAAGTTGTTTATTTTTTAGATTTTATAAACCTCTTTTCTGTCCATAAAATAAAGCTCATTTCGATAAGAAGACAACGGTTTATGAGGCTCTGTGGTTGCTTAGCAATTTATCATCAGCTGATCAGCTGTGTCATCAGCAACGAAAATGATTAAAACGTTTGACTTTGTAGTTTTGTTTTTTTTTAACAATACAAATACGTTTCTGAAAGTATTTACAGAAGTATATTAAATAAATATTATCAATGTCCAATTTGAGTGAAAACTACCATTTAAGAGAATGCTACTTTCGACGAGAACAAGTACCAACAATAAGTATGATGAAGAAAAAAATGAGTCCTCCCCTTGCTGCTATCTACTTCAAGTCCATGCCACCCAAAGTCAAAGTACTAGCGGGCCTAAAACCTTCACTCAAAGGTGGAGGAACTGATTGGTACCAACCGCCAGAGGAGTTACTGCAAGGCCGAGCAGTTTTGAAACCAATAAAAAAACAGGTACAGGCCAAATTAAACTATTTAGGTATCGACGCCATTGGAAATGCTATATTCCAGAGGCATCGCAAAACAATGGATTTAAAAATAGAGCAAAGACTTTTAGATTCGGATATCAATTGGAGAAGTACTGTCATAGCTAGTACTCATCGGCTTTGGGATGATCTAGTTGAAGAAGCGAAAAAAAAGAACACTGAACTAATAATGAGTGACTTCAATAAATTCGTTTTCTTTTATAGGCAGTTCTTGGGCAAAATTGAGATTTTATTTCATGAATCAGCCGTAGCAGAAATTAAAAATGCTAGAGAACACTCGCTTCGTGAAATGCAAATTAAATACGCAACTGATTTAAAACACCAAGCGATTTTAATCAACGATGAATACGACAAAAAGCTTCTGAAAGAAAAGTTTAGACTGAAAGAAGAGTTCAAAAAAAAAACCGAAATCAATCGCACGGCAATGACCGAAAAAATACATGATCTCAAAGTTGAAAAACATATGGCTTTAGATAAAATAAAACAGTGTCTATATTGTCAAAATTTGGCTTGTCAAATATATGTTGCTTTAAAAGAGCGCGAAGGTTGTTTAAAAGAAATAGACGAGTCGAAATATGAGCATAAGAAGAAGGGTAAGAAAATGATAAATACAATACTGATGCAGGACTTACAAATCCATGTAGAGGGCGATAAAGAGAAGAAGAGACACGAGTATTGTAAGACTTGGCGAATGAAAGTATGTCATGTCGTGAAAGTGTTTCAAAAGTTTGTGTTGCATTGTCTGAATTTATTTCCGGAACAAGCAGAATTCTTCATTAACATGGAAAAATTGATGCTTCTACAAGTGAACGATGCCCTTGAAAACTCAACTGCTCCTAGCATCATTGAATTAGAAAGGGAAGAATTCCATACGCCTATTCCACAACCCAAGCTTTTCTACCTTTTTTGTGACAAAGGTTACAAACCTAAAGTAGAACGAGATTTATGTCCAAGACATGGTGGTATTTCTACTACTAGGGAAATACCTGTGATGATTATTAACAAGCAATGTTTGTATGCCGCCTGTGACAATTTCGAACAGTTCACCAACAAGATTAAGGACTTCATCCATGGTCATCGTGGAGACGACGCTGATTTCAAAGACGACCTTGTTTATGAGCATTTCGTTCCGGTGAAGTACACGAGCTCGCAACAGCTGTCAGAAATAAAGTTAGAAAGTTCTTTGCTACAAGTACTGTTTCAAGAAATTGCACACATGCAAACAGCCGAAAATGAAATTGATGCTCCTAAGTGTAACCTCTGCCACTTGCCTTGGTGTTCATGCCATCTAAGTGACAAAGATCATATTAAAATAACATCGTCAACAACATCGTCCAAGGCACCACGCCATAAATTGGAAACAATCAACAGAAATTTGGAATTGCTTCACGAGACAGCACCTAACTGGGAGAATTTCTGCTGGCATGTTGAACCCAAAATGTGTGATTGTCCCAAAACGATCAAAAAGCATTTAACAGAACATCTACCCATGTATATGAGACACATGACTTATGCGCCATCCGCTTTACCCGACTATGAAATGTGTCCGTTAAGCACTCTAAAGCATTTGGTTATAGAAGCAAGAAAAGAAGCTGCTCCCAAACACCCAGTTGAATTAATAACTAGGACCAAAGACATGGCTACTCAGTATGATCTGGACACATTTGCTGAATTTTGCAAATGTTTTTCGGAACCTAAAGTACTTATTGATGCAAAATCGCAGGATACATCGTGGTATGATGCAGATGATGATGGTGGCATATCGTCCTCGTTCCTGAAACATTCAACCAGTTCGTTTGCAATGTCCAGAGCGCACTCTTTGAGGAATTTTCTTAAAGATTCACCTGACATTGAAGATCTATTTACTAGAAAAGGCTGTTCATTTGATTAGGTTTAGAAATATAGTTTTAAAGTTTGTATTAGGTTTTTTTTTAGTTCATTTGACTAGGTTTAGAAATATAGTTTAAAGTTTGTATTAGGTTTTCCTTACTTTAATGTTATTTTAATAAATGACAAGTTTTTAATATGTTATAGAAGCTTATTTTGTTGTTAATGTCGTCTAGATATTTATTCTTATGGTGCATCTACACCGCAGTTACTTTTTGTGGACCAACGTTTCCAAGTGTTACTGAACAACATCTGATTAAAAAAAGGTATTTTTATGTTATTATATGTTGCCGGGAGCCCTAGAAGGGATTTCGGGATTTACAGAAGCGCGGCAGACTAATATAGGGAGGGATACCTTGCACCCTGAAACCTGGCAACAACACATCAAAGTCAAGAAAGACGAACTCTTATACAGATTAAAAAAATCCCTCGGTACTGGGCCGTAACTCCAGACTATCGCTAGATAACAAACTCTCTTATTATTCAAAATAGTATTGAAGCCCGTTTGGGTGTATCATGTATGGGATACAGCAGCAGCTCTGGGGAAGCGCAAGTAACTCCAGCATAGCCATCTTGCAGCGTCAATACAAAATACTACGCACAATAGCCAATGTCTCATGGTTTACTACAAACGTTGAAACCCAGTAACAACTAGACATTCCACAGTTGCTGAGGAGATTCGGAGTGTTGCAGGGAAATATAAAGAACGACTAGCCATCCACCCAAATGAGCTAACTCGTCAGTTGACACAACGAGATTAAGTGCTCCGCTTGAAGCGCCACAGTATAATGGCACGAGAAGACTGGCAGTAAAGCCGTAACACCTGCGAGAAGGTGGCATTACTAGAAGCCACACTGTAAAGCAACCCGGAACACATCCGCTCATAAACAGAGGGCTGATTGCAGATAGAATAGAAAGGAAAAAAACATATAAACGTTACTTTTGCTGCTATTACCGTCGTGAGTCTATTTCTTTTTTTATTGAGTTTATTACTATTAGAACTAAAGGAGCGCTCTACAGAAGCAGAAGTGCACGGTGCTGTAAGAATACAAACAGCGACTTTGCTCAGTGCAGTAGACCCACGTATGCCCTTCCACCAGATTGATGCGCTTACATCGTTGATGTTAGCCCACAGAAATCTCCGACTCCAAAAACCATCTCTTGCTCTACGATGCTAAGTTTGACATTACGTTCAAACCGATACTTTATCCAACTTCGTAAATAAACTCCATAGCGTCGACTGTTTTTTTTAAACTTTCACGATCAGAACACATTATAGAACGTATGAAAACGGGTATTTACGTATCACGAATTTACCTTTAATTTAAGCCCGACGTCGCGATAAATACCCGTTTTCATACGTATTATAATAGATAGCGTCGAATTCTTCACGTTCGTCAAGTTCTGTGGGATCTTAGCGTGGTAAGTAAGTAAGTAAGTGTGGGGTAAAAGCAGAATCAGATCGCAATAATATAACAGTTCCGGGTCGTAAGTAAAAACTCGTATTCCGCGGCGGCTGGGGCGAGAGGCTCTCTCCCTCTCGCGTTCCGCCACCTCCTTCGCTAGCACGACTGCTTCGCGGAAGGAGGTCACCTTGGTCTAGCTGGCCTTAATATTGTATGGCAACGTTGAGTGTACTCTCGATTTTTCGAGTGAAATCTATATGTCACTGTAAAATTGTCAAACACATTAGGTACCTATATAACGTGTTTCTCTTTAGCGATATTGTAAACTCTCGAAATATTGTCAATCGACCATACGGAAGTATCACTGCCCCCATAATCGGGACTTGGGGTCCCCGTTAGGTTAGTTAGGTGCCTTTAAACCCTGCACTCGGAAATTGGTGCCCCGCGAAGCGGGGCTCTGTCCTTAAAGTGTTTTAAGGTTAGGTTAAATTCATCGGTATTTCTCAGGAATGGTACATTATCTTTTCATGAGACTGGTACCACTGGGCAAGGGGGACCCCTCCTTCCCTCCACACCGCGTGAGTTGACTACCACCGCATGCATTTCACGAAAAATAATGCGTTTTATTGAAAGCAGTATGTTCGTTTGACAATTTTTCGAGAGTTTACAATACCGCTAGAGAGATTACAATATAATGTGATTGACAATTTCACGGTGACATATACATTTAAAATTCAAACTCCTGGATGATTAATCAAAACGTACAGCCTAAACCGCTGGTCTTTAGAATAGGTATCCACTTAGGGTCTAAAGCCCACCCACCTTATGAGAGTGAAATAATCTATATATATAAAAATGATAATCTATATTATAAAAATGAAACCCGTTTTCCGTTGTCACGACATACCTAGCATGAAAACGGCTTTACCGATTTGGCTGATTCTTTTTTGTTGTGTTTGTTATTGTCAGGAGAAGGTTCTTATGAAAAAAAAATGTAGTAGTAGGTAGGTAGGTAGGTAGTAGTAGGTAGCTTTTTCCCTCTTATGTGACGCAGACGAAGTTTGCGTGGGTCAGCTAGTAAACAATAAATGAAATGGGGCGTTGAATTTTCTGTTAAACTTAATTTGTTCTGAGATCTTAGTTTTGTAAAATTTGTGGCACGTTTTGTCCATTTCCATTGAATGATGTTTTTGCTTTGTTATAAAAACTTCAAACTTGACACTTAGGTCCATGTTCACCGAAGAGATAACAGTCTGCTTATCTAAAACAGCTGTTTAAAACACATTTTTGTATGGTAGGTAATATGTCACATTGACAGCTGTTTTTAGGTAATCAGACGGTTATCTTTTCGGTGAACATGAACCTTAGTTTGTCAGATGTTTAGAAGCCCTAATCAGCACAACGTGTGACGCTATTTTGAGGTGAAATGAAGATAAAGTAGTTCCAAGTATTTTTGTTGAAATAAACACCATCTTGTTATTTGAGGAGCTTAAAAGTTTTAGACGCCTAAAATTTCGAAATGGCTTCGGATTCAGCAAGGGTTAATTTTTATTTAAAAAAACCGACTGATTTTTGTTCAAGGGTTAAATGTCTAATTTAGACTATAGACAATTCTTTCATAAAGAGTTGCCTAGCAACTTATCATCAGCAACGATTTTGATTCAAGCGATTTAATGTAGTTTTATAATTTCTTTTATTTTTAATAATACATATACCTACGTTTTTGAAAGTATTTATAGAAATATATTCAATAAATATTAACAATGTCCAATTTGAGTGAAAACTACCACTTAAGAGAATGCTACTTTCGACGGGAACAAGTACCAACAATAAGTATGATGAAGAAAAAAATGAGTCCTCCCCTTGCTGCTATCTACTTCAAGTCCATGACACCCAAAGTCAAAGTACTAGCGGGCCTAGAACCTTCACTCAAAGGTGGAGGAACTGATTGGTACCAACCGCCAGAGGAGTTACTGCAAAGCCGAGCAGTTTTGAAACCAATAAAAAAACAGGTACTGTCCAAATTAAACTATTTAGGTATCGGCGCCATTGGACATAATATATTCCAGAGGCATCGCAAAGTAATGGATTTACAGATAGAGCAAGGAATTTTAGAGTCTGACAAAAAATGGAGAAGTGCTGTCGTAGCTACTACTCATCGGCTTTGGAATGACCTAGTTGAAGCAGCGAAAAAAAAAAATACAGAACAAATAAAGAATGACTTCGATAAATTCGTTTACTTTTATAGGCAGTCCTTGGTTAAAATTGAGATTTTATTTCATGAATCAGCTGTAGCAGAAATTAAAAATGTTAGAGAAAACTCGCTTCATGAAATGCAAACTAAATACGCAAAGGCTTTAAAACACCAAGCGACGTTGATCTACGATGAATACGAGAACAAGCTTCTGAATGAAAAAACAACACTAAAAGATGAGTTCATAGAAAATATAGAAATCAATCGAACAGAAATACACCAAAAAGTACATGATCTCAAATTTGAAAAACATATTGCTTTAGATAAAATAAAACAAATTCTACACTGTAAAAATTTGGCTTGTCAAATATATGTTGCTTTAAAAGAGCGCGAAGGTTGTTTAAAAGAAACAGAGGAGTCCAAATATGAGCATAAGAAGAAGGTTAAGATGATGACAAATACAATACTGATGCAGGACTTACAAACCCATATAGAGGGCGATAAAGAGAAGAAGAGACACGAGTATTGTAAGACTTGGCGAAAGAAAGTATGTCGTGTCGTGAAAGTGTTTCAAGATTTTGTGTCGCATTGTCTGAATTTATTTCCAGAACAAGCAGACTTCTTTATTAACGTGGAAAAATTGATGCTTTTACAAGTGAACAAAGCCCTTGAAGACTCAACTGCTCCCAGCATCATTGAACAAGAAAGGGAAGAATACCATACGCCTATCCCACAACCCAAGCCGTTCTACCTTTTCTGTGACAAAGGATACAAACCTAAGTTGAAACGAGATTTATGTCCAAAACATAGTGGTATTTCTACTACTTCGCAAATACCTGTGATGATTATCAACAAGCAATGTTTGTATGCCGCCTGTGACAATTTCGAACAGTTTACCAACTACGTTAAGGAGTACGTCCATGGTCATCGTGGAAACGACGCTGATTTCAAAGACGACCTCGTTTATGAGCATTTCGTTCCGGTGAAGTACACAGACTCGCAGCAGCTATCTGAAATAAAATTAGAAAGTTCTTTACTGCAAGTACTGCATCAAGAAATTGCACGCATGCAAACAGCCGAATACGAAATAGATGCTCCTAAGTGTAATTTCTGCGGTTTGCCTTGGTGTTCATGCCATCCAAGTGAAAAAGATCAAATTAAAATAACATCGTCAAAAACATCGTCGAAAACATCGTCCAAAGCACCACAAACAATAGAAATCGACAAAAACTTGGAATTGGTTCACGAGAGAGAACCTAAATGGGAGAGTTTCTGCAGGGACTTGGACCCCAAAAAGTGCAGCTGTGGTAAAACTGTCAAAAAGCATTTAACGCAACACCTACCCATGTACATGAGACACATGACTTATGCGCCGTCCGATTTACCCGACTATGAAATGTGTCCGTTAAGTACTCTTAAGCGTTTGGTTAAAGAAGCAAGAAAAGAAGCTGCTGCCATTCCCCCAGTTGAATTAATAACTAGAACCAAAGACATGGGTACTCAGTACGATCTGGAGTTTGACACATTTGATGTATTATTATGCAATTGTTTTTCGGGCAATACTGATGCAAAATCACAGAGTACGTCGTGGGCGGATGCGGGTTATGATGGTGGCATATCGTCCTCGTGCTTGACGCAATCAACCAGTTCGTTTGCAATGTCCAGAGCACTCTCTTTGATAAATCTTCTTAAAGATTCACCTGACATTGAAGATCTATTTACTAGAACAGATTGTACGTTCAACTAGATTTTGAAATAGAGTTTTTATTAAGTTTTTGTTATTTTTATGTTATTTTAATAAAGTTTTTTGTTTTTTATGCGTTTTACGGACATTTTGTTTTGTTTAACGGTAGACAGTCGTCACTCGCTTTCGTCTAGATATGTTTCGCCATAGTTGCATAGGTATTTTGTATTATATATTATATTGTAGTTTATAGTAGTAGTGTTAAATATTTTGTCTTGTATGTATATTCTTAGGTTTAGGTATCGTTTGTTATATTTAAATTGGCTTTAAGTTTGTATGTATTCTATTTTCTCATCTTTTACACACTATGCCTACATCTCTTTTTATCTACTCTCCTTTAGCAGGTATGCTGGAAGAGATTTCTTTAGAAATAAGCATCACCTTTGTACCTATTTTCTATTTATTTCTTCTTGTCTGTATGTAGTGTGTACATAAATTGTTAAATAAAAAATAAATGAATAGTATAATGTTGATAGAATAATGTTGGAAATGACCTGCAACGATAAATCCATAGCAAGTAAACAAAACTAGGCGAATGTCAAGCTGTGGAACTTGCAAGCCACTTCGTCTTATTCCTTTTATCATCATCATATTATACCTTTCATTAAAACTCGTGCACCTGTAAATACAGCCGACAGATAAACAGTTTCTTTGAGTTTGTGAGCACAGAGCATCATGGGCACACACAACTCGAGGAATGTTTTTTCATTTCCAAAGTTCAACGGCTAATTTAAGTGGCAGTTTTGTTTTTTCGTTGGCTAACTCAAAATAACAAAACTTAATCGAACTTCAACCGCCAGCCGAGCACACAGTAGGTATTTTTTTTTTTGCGGGCCTGTGGACGGTGAGGTATGGGCTAGCTAGCCGTCCGTCCGTCTCATGACGACAGGCCGTGTCGACGGCGCGTTCGTGTTCCACGCGCGCCTCAATGAGATGTCAGTATAAAGGGAGGGGCCCGCAAGGGCCGAAGCCTGTCGGAGCTGTGGGACTATTCGAAAGAGATACCGCGACCCCGGAACGTAAAGGGCGAGGAAGTAACATGGATGGTTTGTAGTCAGTAAAAGTCTGACACTCCCTCCCGCTCCACCCAGAGTGGGACTCATTTGATGATGCTCTTGCATTCGAGTCGAGAGAGACACGGCCAACGGAGCCCCGCTTCGCGGGTATCCTACTTCTGAATGATTTATAAAAAATAACCACGAAGGGCATATGGGTCTCCCCTTCTAACCTAATCTATCTATGTCGGAGTGCCCCAAGTCGGCTTAGGCAAAACTTGTTTGTAATCAAACACCTCATTAAAATAAGGTGCTCAATTTACTAAATTTGGTGATCAATTGATATTTTAGGTGATAGATGTTAGTGATCACAAAGTTATTTTTGGTGGTCATTACAATTTTCCCCTATTTTTATGGTTGCACAAGTCTGCGACGCGTGAAGTTGATAAAATACTGCTGGGCTCCACAATTTATTTGTATGAATTATTTTGGTGCTGATCCATCTTCATTTTCTGTCGAGATCTATCTACTTTGAATTAACAAAATTGTTTGACTTCAGTGAAAATTATATACTTGCAGGAACAACAGGTAAACAAGTAACATTTAATTAAAAGAATTTCAAAAAAACCCGACAAAAAATTGTGTATTAAACTTGTATTTTTGTAATCTCCTTTTGATTTCCTTTATTTTGGTGTGCTACTCGAAAGGTTTGAATGTAAAAAAAGAACGACATATAAATTACGTGTCACGTTGTTTGTCCGCGATGGACTCCTACTTAACCGATTTTAATCAAATTTGTACACCGTGTGCGATCCAACTTGAAAGATAGGATAGCCTTTTTTTTTTTTTTAGGATGGGATATCATCAAATGACTTCTCCCACTCTGGGCGGAGCGGGAGGGAGTGTCAGACTCTTACTGACTAAAACCCATCCATGTTCCTTCCTCGCCCTTTACGTTCCGGGGCCGCGGTATCTCTTTCAAACAGGCAGGCAGGATAGCCTTTTCTTTTTTTTTTTTTTTTTTTTTTTTTTAAGGATGGGAAATCATCAAATGACCCCCCCCACTCTGGGCGGAGCGGGAGGGAGTGTCAGACTCATACTGACTAAAAACCATCCATGTTCCTTCCTCGCCTTTTACGTTCCGGGGCCGCGGTATCTCTTTCGAACAGGCCCGCAACCCCGGAAGATAGGATAGCCTTACATCTCAATTTATGAGACGCAGCCGAATTTGCGCGGGTCAGCTGGTACATTATAATTCTGTAACTACATACGTCATACAGCCGCGACCGATATTTTCACCAACATTCCCCTCAAGGTTTCCCTCGCTAAGACACTTGAAGACAGTCATAGGTACTCTAGCTAGGTCGAAAGTTCTCATCAACGTGCATGAAAAGAGCCGATATTTCGAATTAACTGTTGCGGACTTCTTGCAGCTGCCTTACGTCTCCATTGTTAGACCTTCGATGAAAGTCATACTCCAAGGCAGGTCTTGAGCTCTCACCAATGTGCGTAAAATGAGCCCAATCATAATATAGTTGCTGCAAACTGTTGAGGACTTTTTGCAACTGCCTTGTCTTCATCGTTAGACCGTCGATGACATTCATACTCCAGGCAGGTCAAGGTATCATCAACGAGTAGGTATTATGAATCCAAACACGACAAAGATATACTTTTGAGGACCTCTTGCAACTGCCTTCTGCCTCCATCGTCTGACCTTCGATAAAAGTCATACTCCAGTTAGGTTTAAAGTTCTCATCAAGGTGCATTTTAAACGATTTATAAGGAACTTAAGTGACTGCCTTCCGTCGCTATCGCCAAAAACTAAAACAACATAAGTACCTATTTACAAAAAGTGAAAACTGTCTAGGGATCGAACCAGGATTATTATTTTTTAAATCTAACATCTAAATATATACAAAAAGAGTATATTTGAGCAGAGGTTCGAACTTGCGATCTACGGTTCACATGGCGGTCCCCGACACCGCTCGTTGGTGTCGGCGACTGCCCAACTGCTTTATCAATGGGTCAAAGATTGCTGTTCTGTTCTAACATGATTCTAACGACATTTCTGATGAGAGTTGGTGACAGATATCAGTCAAACAGTTGAAACTGCTTTAAGAGGTATTTTTCCGCCTGGCTAGACAAAGACAGCTCGACTAATATGCATGACTAGCTGACCCACGCAATTTCGTCACATAAGAGAGAAAAACGAAAGAATAAAAATATCCCCGTTTTTGCAACATTTTTTATTCCTGCTCCGCTCCTAATGGACGTACGTAGCGTGATGTTATATAGCCTAAAGCCTTCCTCGATAAATGGACTATCCAACACAAAAATAATAGTAATTAATAACAGTAGTTCCTGAGATTAGCGCGTTCAACCAAACAAACAAACTCTTCTGCTTTATAATATTAGTATAGATATCGAAAGATTATAGCCGAATAATGATACTTTCTACTAGTTTCTACCTGTGAAACAATTTTTTAAATTGGATTAATATTTCCGGAGATTACCCCCTACATACAAACTTACAAACAAAACCTCTTTATAATATTATATATAAGTAAGTATAGACTAGAATACATAATAGGAATAATAAAATGGATTACCAACTTTCAAACAAATTTTACTTCTTTATAATACCTGCCAGTATAGATAATGCTCTGTGAAGCTCTTCGATGATTATGATTATGAAACTCATGGTAAAGACAAGACTAAAAGTTTATCGAACAATTTGAAACATGTCATACTGAAACTGCCAACATACCTACTTCCATGCATGGTACAATAATATACTTCCTACCATGGTACAATAATACTTCCTACTTCATGATCTTAATGTTGACAAAATATGTAGCTGAAGAAAAATGAAAAAATATTTCTCGACCATCCAGAGTCAGTAAGAAATAGAAGACTCGAAACAAGAACACAGGAAATACGTTAAGGATTTGACAGAAGTCATCACATTATTAAACTTTGAAGCTAACGTCTCGGAACAGAAAGAAAGGGAACTACCAGCGAGCAATTCTATTTGGCTTAAAAAAGTCAGTTGTGTCGTGAAGAAGTTTCAGATGTTTGTGTCGTATGCTGCCATGCTGAAATTTTCACAAATATGAAAAATTTAATGGTATTGCAGGTGAACGAAGCTCTCGAGGACCAATCTGCTAAAAGTATCAGTGAAGTAGACGAAGAACAATTCCATACTCCTGTCCCACGACCTAAGCCATTTTGTCTATTCTGCGACGAAGGTTACAAAACTAAAGTGGATCATGATTTATTTGTAAAACATAGTTGTACTTTTGATGCATCGGAAATACCTGTGATTATTATTAAAAAGCGATGTTTGTATGCCGCCTGTGACAACTTCGAACAGATTATTAACAAATCTAAGGAGTACGTCCATGGTCATCGTGGAGACGACACTGATTTCAAAGACGACCTTGTTTATGAGCATTTCGTTCCGGTGAAGTACACGAGCTCGCAACAGCTATCAGAAATAAAATTAGAAAGTTCTTTACTACAAGTACTGTTTCAAGAAATTGCACACATGCAAACAGCCGAAAACGAAATTAATGCTCCCAAGTGTAACGTCTGCGGGTTGCCTTGGTGCTCATGTCATATTGAGAAGGAATCAATGTCCAATATTAAGAAAGAGCCTCCGGTTGGTTGCGACACCCGTCAAAGTTTCAGTACCTCTCCTGAGAATTCTAAAAATACTTTTAAAACAGGTTGTTGGGGAGCAGTTTTATGTCAGAATAAAAACTTGTTACTTTTAACTTCGTTTATTTCGTTCCTTGTACATTTAATTCTCCTTATTTCTATTGATCACACAACAATTACATTTTCTTAGATCGAGTCTCATTTTTAATTCGTACGATGTGAATTGTCATCTGTCAAACATTTTTCTTTTTAATACCATAGACTATGCATACAATATTTCCTTATTCTCTATGTTTTGGAGATGAACATTGTTACCTCAACATTCTCCCTCAATGTGTGATCTCCAAAACTGTACTACATACCATTACTTATTACACTTTCTTATACAACCTCTCATACTAACATGCATGACTCTTATTCTGTACATACAACATTTGAAACTGAAATACTCTAACATAAAATTCAATAGTACCTTACAATTTTTCCTTATTCTACAATACTAACTTTATATGAAAACTATCTTTTTCTATTCTAGCCACTTATGAAAGACCCATACATTTTACAAAATAGTTCTGTTGAATTTTAGACAAAGGTTTCGTTAAAATATCAGCAAGTTGATCCTTAGTTGACACATACCTAACCATAATTACACCTGATTCTACTTTTTCCTTAATGAAATTATACTTTACATCAATATGCTTTAATCTCTTTTGGTCTGGATTCTTAACAGTTTTAATACAGCTTTGATTATCCTCAAAAATAGTAACATTTTCTATCATAATATTCAAATCTTTTAACAACTTAATGAGCCAACATGCTTCCATTGATGCTTCACAAAGTGATATTAATTCTGACTCAGTAGTGCTTAAGGCAACAGTATTTTGTTTTCTAGACTTCCAAACAACAGTATTATTAAACAATTTAAATAAATATCCAGATGTGGACTTCCTATCAACAGTGTCTCTACCAAAATCTGCATCTGCATATCCTACCAATATACCATTTGAAACATTATTATCTTTCTTAAAACATAATGAGTAATGAACAGTCTGCTTAATATATCTTAAAACTCTCTTAATAGATTTATACAACTTTTCACTAGGTTTTGATAGAAAACGACTCAAATAACAAACTGATGTTGCAATATCAGGTCTTGAACTGATCATAGCATACATTAAAGAACCAATAAGTGATCTACATTTATGTTCCAAACTAAAATCAATCTCAGAGTTATCAATTTCTAAAATAAAGTTTTGATCCATTGGTGTGTCACAACCCTTACATTCAGTCATACCCCATTTGCCTAATACATTTTTCAAATAATCTGTTTGGTTTATAAAAATTTCTCCATCTATCTTTTCAATTGAAATACCTAAATAGTTCAAAACTTTGTTAGTCATGTCCTTCATTCTGTATTTGTCAGATAAGTATGTCTTTAGTTTATTTATTTCTTTACTGTCAAGTCCAAATATTAATAAATCATCTACATATAATAATAAGTGTATGTCACCCTTAGAAAACAAACAATAATCATTTTGAGATCTTTTAAAACCGTAAGTCTGTATAGTTTCATTAAAATGCTCGTACCAGTACTTAGGTGATTTCTTCAAGCCATAAAGTGATTTAGTTAGTTTCAATACATATCCTTTTCTAATATTTACTCCCTCTGGTGGTTTGAGATAAACATCTTCATCAATTCGACCATATAAGAATGCTCCCTTGACATCCATCTGGTGAATCTCATAATTCTTTTGTGCTGCAACTGCTAGTAATATCCTTAATGTTTGTAACTTCAAAACAGGTGAATATACATCATCTATGACATCCTTTTGTTGAAATCCTCTAACAACAAGACGAGCTTTACATATTTTATTTTCTCCTACATTTTTCTTTGTAAATATCCACTTACTATCCAAAAGTTTCTGGTTATTTTCCTTAGGTATTTTTTTCCATGTCTGACTTTCTTCTAAAACATTTATTTCTTCTTTAATCGCCTTTAACCATTCTGTTTTATCTTTCCTGTTATTTATTTCTTCAAAACTTTGTGGTACATCTTGGTTACTTGCTAATAATGCATATAAAACTTCTGTATCATCTTTAAAATCTACTTCATAGTCTTCTTGCCACTTTGGTTTAGTTATTTTCCTTTTACTTCTCCCTGTTTCTAAGCTTTCTGTCTGTTCTCCCTTTTTCTGAGCTTTCCTTGCTTTCTTCTGTTTTCCTTCATTTTCCACTTCAACTTCTTGTCTTTCTTCTTGACTCTGTTCAGCTTCCTCATTGTCTTCATTTAATTCTTCACTCCTTGAGTAATCTTCATTACACTCTTCATTAGGCTGTTCTTCATATGATCTATATCTTACTATATTATTTGTATTTTCTATATTTTCTTGATTCATTGGTCTCTCATCAAATACCACATTTCTTCCTACAATAACTTTACCTGTCTCTTCATCATATAACTTATATCCAGCAGTTCCATATCCAATAAAAATCATTTTCTTACTTGTATTGTCCAGTTTCTTTCTGAGGTCCTTAGGTACATGGTTGTAAGCTGTGCAACCAAATATACGCATATTACCTACATTAGGTTTCCTTCCTTCCCAAAGCTCTGATGGAGTTACGTCTTTTCCAATAGTAGGACTTCTGTTAGTAACGTATGCCGCAAACAAAACTGCATAATCCCAAAAATCTTTACCTAATTGCGAGTCTATCAAAACAGTTTTAGCCTTTTCTATCAGGGTTCGATTCATTCGTTCCGCGACTGCATTCATTTGTGGATTATACGGTACTGTATACTGTAATTGAATACCTTTACTATCACAAAAACTCTGAAATTCCCTTGAAATGTACTCTTTACCATTATCAGATCTCAATTTTAAAATATTTCTCTCAAAATAGTTAGTCACGTAGTGATAATATGATTTAAATTTTTCAAATACTTGATCTTTACTGTGCAGCATATAAACAATTACAAAATGAGTATAATCGTCAATGAATGTAACAAAATATTTATGTCCTTCCATACTAACAGGTGTTATAGGTCCACATACATCGGTATGAACTAATTCCAATGGTTTAGTAGCTCTTCGTCCTGGTTTATTAAAAGGTAATTTTGTCATTTTCCCTAAAACACATGGTTCACATATTCTGTCATTATTGTCATAATACAAGTTGTCCATTCCAGTCACTAGTCTTTTCTTAGAAAGTAATGTCAAATTTTTCATTCCTAAATGTGCAAAACGCCTATGCCATAATTGTAAGATCTGCTTATTTTTATCATCTACTAAATTGCAATCATTCTTTAAAATATTCATTTTAACGTTATACAAAGATCCCTCATTATTACCAATCATTATAAGATAATTATAGTTATAAATTCTAACTTTTCTGTTACAGAATTCAACTCTAAGTCCACTGTTTTCAATTTTAGATACTGACAATAAATTCTTTCTCAAATCCGGTACATAATAAACATTTTTTATAGTAACATCCTGACAATTCCTACCAACATATGTTTCAGCTCGAATATTACCTACACCAATTGCTTTTAGAGTAACGCCATTCTTGGCAGCTGATATAATCTTAGGTACTTTTAGTTTAATATAATCACAAAACACATCAAGTCTATTTGTTAAATGATCTGAAGACCCAGAGTCCAAACACCAAATGATTTGTTTACTATTGTCATTACCTTGTATTCTTCTTTCTTCATCCTCATTCGTCTCTGCTACAAAACTTACTCCTGATCTGCTGGCAACACCACGTCCATATCCCTGCTGCTGTCCTCGTCCTTGTCCATTCTGCTGTGCTCGACCTCTTCCAAATTGTTGTCCTCGACCTCGTCCGGTCTGTGCTCGACCTCTTCCTGTACTTACTCCACGTCCTCTATATATCCCTTGTTCTTGTCCGGTATAATTTGAATTATTTCCTGTCCTGCATTGAAACTTCTTGTGTCCTTCCTTTCCACACTTATAACACGTGAGAGTATAGAATGCATTCTTACTTTCTGCTTCACCATTTATGTTCGCTCTCTTTTCCTCCTCTCCGAGTAATCTATCCTTGACAGTGCTCAACGTTAAGTTTGGTAGTGACTCCAGTGCAGCTACAATCATATCATATCCTTCCGGCATAGATAATAACAGCGTGTTGATTTTTTCTTCTTCTGACAAAGCACTCCCTGCACCTCGCAGTTGGTTAAATACTTTATTTAGTTTTATAAAATGTTCACTCATAGTACAGGCTCCTTCTGTAAACTTTATTTCCGCCAGTTGTCTTCGTAGAAATATTTTACTTCGTATACCTTTCTTCATAAACGATTCCTCTAGTTTCTTCATCATGTTATACGCCGTGTTTTCATCTTGTATATAATCTAGATGACTATCCGCCACTGCGCTCACTATTATGTTCTGTGCCTTCGCCTCCGCCTTTGTATTTTCCGGTATGCTGGCAAAACTCAATTTTTCGATGGCATCCAAACATTCATTTTCTTTTAGAAGTTTACATATTCTAAATCGCCATATAGCAAAGTCTTCGCCGGCAAACTGTTTTATTTTCGTTATTTCTGTCGTATTGCTCGCAGCCATTTTTACCACGTTTTTTCTTCACTATAATCTTCATTCATCACAGCGAACCACGCTCTGCTACCACTGTTGGGGAGCAGTTTTATGTCAGAATAAAAACTTGTTACTTTTAACTTCGTTTATTTCGTTCCTTGTACATTTAATTCTCCTTATTTCTATTGATCACACAACAATTACATTTTCTTAGATCGAGTCTCATTTTTAATTCGTACGATGTGAATTGTCATCTGTCAAACATTTTTCTTTTTAATACCATAGACTATGCATACAATATTTCCTTATTCTCTATGTTTTGGAGATGAACATTGTTACCTCAACACAGGTGAAAAAAACACAGAACAGGGTGTGCCCTTGGTCCCGTCACAGTTAACACACAACACAGTAGGTTCATCTGCAAAAAACCGATTGGAGCACGTAAGAGAACCTAAGCTAGAAAAATATATGAGATATACTGAGCCCAGAAATTGTGGTTGTGGTAAGAGCACTAAAAAACATTTAGCTGAACATTGGCGTATATGAGAAATATGTCTAAGTTTGATGCTCTGGCGTTACCAAATTATGAAACTTGTTCACGCACAACTTTAAAGAAATTGGTTAAACACGCTGGAGCACAAAAGACTCCCTCTTCAATTGTTTCAATATCATCCAAGACCAAGGACATATGCACCCAAAGTTCAGATGAACAATTTGACTTGCTTTGCAAATGTTGCTCGCATAGTAATCCAGATGTTTTAGAACGAGTAAAAAATGACAATCAATTTATTTTAGGAATTGTTTCACCTTCATATTTGACAACTACCCTGAGTTCATTTGCAGTTGATAGAGCACATTCACTAAGGCAATTGATCGAAGACGTACCTGACCTTAAAGATATATTTAATAAAAAAATATGATTATCAACTTGCGATCCACTTGATGTTTCTGCAGATCTATATCGTTTATTTAGCAAGAAATTATTAAACGATTTTATTTAATAAACGTATGTTCTATTCATTAATAATAATAATAAACCATTTATTTCAGGCAACAAAGACCCATAGATAATTTAATCTAAAAATTAACAATTTTTGTTAGTATAAGTAACTTAAAACTATGTGAGTCATTTCATCTTTATTTACCATAAAATAACAATAACAAAAATGCACTTACTCTAAGCTACATTAACACACTAAGATTAAAACACTTTATTAGGCTAGCATTGCGCCTTTCAAAGCTTATAAAAGACTATGTTATTGTTGTGTATTTATTGGATCTCCAACAGAAACAACACAATTACATTATAGTATAAAGATAACAGGGGAAATACAAGTGTGCGCTTCCAATTATAGGAGACCACATCATTTACTTATAATCTAGGTAGGTACTGTAAATTTGATAAGGTAAACTATCTAAACAAATCAATAGTACATTATGGTACAAGTGTGTAATGTTGGTGATTACCGCTGAGGCGCCATTGAGACCCGAGCCGTTAGGCGAGGGTCTTAAGAAAGCCGAGGACGGTAATCATCAACACACACGTGTATCATACGACGTTTTTCAACACACTTGAGAATAAAATAATACTAAAATAGATATTTTTGTCCTTGGAGTTTTCAGGTAGTAAACATTCCATAACGTTAAGGGCTGCACATCTGATCGGGCGGTGTACAAAATAAATAATTTTCTTCATAACTAGTACTTGTAGACATTTGAATTAATAAATAACTTTAATTTCAACAGTGAAAACGGGTTTGAATTTTTTTTCGCAATGGCGGGAATAATTAATCAGTTTTCCTATGCGCGCGCATTTAACAATGGCGATCGGCCATAGACTAAAAGAATGAGGTTTATTTTTTTTGGTTTTTCGCGGATAGCGTTTTAGTCACGTACGAAATGGGGAATTCAAAGTTTTATTTAATACAGAGAAAACAAAAGTTACATTTGAGTGAAAGTTGTATTTATTAAAAACTTATAAGTTGAAATTATCTATGTAGATACGAAGTTGCATGAAATGAGCAAGCAATAGGTACATTAATTTATTTGTATTATTGAACACGATCTTTTTTGTATCGAAACTTTTTTAAGAACAAAGCAATTCAACCAATCAAATAAAAAAAAAACCCTATAACTCACTTGTGAATAATAGTAATGAAAAAGTCACAGTTTGATTACAGGTGTCATTATGTGCCTAATTGCGGTGAAATTAGAGCCACTTTATGAGCAAGTGTGTTGAAAAATACATTACACAAAGATATACAAAATAAACAAGGGGAATTACATAAAAGATGAACTATAATAACAAAGAAAGTGAATAATAACAAAAAAAAAGAAATAAAAAGAAATAGATGTTAAAAATATTCATACAAAAACAACAAACTATTACGACTTGGGTACTGTGACATATAAGTCTTTTTTAAACTTAGCCTATTTCATTACGCTTAGATACTTCGTTATACCGCCTACAGAGCCTTGGCAGGACGGCAAAGTGTCCGAGGTTTGTTTTGGATCCCGGCACATAGAAAAGGTTATAGTTACATTTGCGCGGCAAGCGAGATGGTGCACTTATCTGCAGTTTCCCAAGAAGCTCGCTACCAGTCAACAACCCCATTGATCAGTTTGTGAAGAAATGTGAGATCTAGAACTTGTCTTCTATCTGATAACGAGGACATTTTATAATGTTGTAGTCTCAGGTTGTAGCTCTTGATGTTTTTTTGCTAGACCGTCTTTATAGCACAGATGGTACAGAAAACATCTTTGCACACTTATATAAATGAATCCTAGTTGACACCTTAGAAAATGCTTTGCTTTTGCGCAAGACAAATCCTAGCACTTTGAACCCTTATCGAGGTAATAGTTAGTATACAGGGTGTATTTCACCTCATCACAAAGCCGTTAACCAAGCATTCTGTATATCAAACTAAGTAACTTTACGCAAAAAATATTGCTGGGAAACAACTTTTTTTTTTGAGGTTATAAATCATGTTTTGTGGTATAACTCAATGTAACACACTCAAAACACTGTGCGGATGGATGGATTGAATAGTACGGGGGTCGTAGAGATATTTAAAGTAAAAATCATGCGATAAAAAGTGGTATTTAAAAAAAAGCTTGTCAAAATCTTGCAACTTTGACCCCCCATATCTCCGTAACTAGAAGGTTCCCAGGTATGGTGTAGAACAAAAAAATGATCAGAATGACGAGTAGAACAAGTGCCTTTCGTATTCGTTAAGAGGTGTTTTACACCCTTTATGCCTATCAAATTTCAGTTTCTTGTCAAACACAATTCCCAGGTCACGAACTTTTTATAATGTTTGCTGATGTAGTGTGTAATTGTGTGATTGCACTGTTTTATTACGAGAAAACTGCATACAAAAACCTTTGGAAACATTATAAGCGTCATTCTGTTTACTCCACACCAATCCGCCATTCTATCGAGATCAGCCTGTAACAGTGCGGCATCTAGGTCTGTCACTACTGGTCTCATGATTTTGACGTCATCCGCAAACAGGTAGAAACTAGAGTGCTTGAAGCATAGCGTAATGTCATTATTAAAAATGTTAAAGAGGACAGGTCCTAAGTGAGAGCCCTGCGGGACTCCTGAAGTTGCCGGAAAGGTGTCAGAATGGTGACCGTTGATGACTACTTTTGAATTTCTACCAACGAGGTTAGAATGGAACCATTTAAGCAATGATCCACTTATTCCGAATTGGTTCAGTTTTTTAAGTAGAATATTATGGTCAACCTTGTCAAATGTCTTACTAAAATCTGTGTATATTGTGTCTACAGGGAATCTTTTATCAAGAGACTCTGATATGGCTGAGACAGTTATGTCTAAAACCTCGACAAACCTAACGTGTTAACGTTAGGTTTGTCGAGGTTGACCTTGACTTGATGAAACCGTGTTGATGAATTGTAATACTTGGTTTAACATGGGCATTAAGGCTTTTGGTAACTAACTTCTCAAATATTTTGCCAAATATGTTAAAATAGAGATGGGTCGATAGTTGGATACTCGTTGCTTTTCTCCAGATTTGAAAATAGGGACTACCAAAGCTTCCTTCCACCTCTCTGGAAATACGCCGTTAGTAACACTTCGCTTGCATTATACAGGGTGTTTTGTTTCATGCATATCCTTTGCCAAATTGATCGAACGAAAGTAGGGGTCGTTCGCTGACTCTTTAGCCCCAATAACTCGTCTGTGGCCAAATGGATTTTATTTTCAATTTTGTTTAATTTATTCTCTTTGAAAAATTAATTTTTGACTTTTCAAGATCAAAGTATTCCTAGACCTTTATGAACGTGGAAGGTTGTATTGATGATTATATAATAATTCTGTGACAAGCGTGTGCGTTGTGTTTCTGTGGCAAGTTCATAAGACTCGAAGAAGGACTTTGACCGTGAAAGATTCGTTCATCGACTCTTATGAACTTGGAGGGTTGTATTGATGATTTTGGTAATTATAATTGTGGAACTCAATACGTCTTACAGTCGCGACCAATATGTTTATCAACATCTAACTTAGCACTGCCCTGGAAATTGCAAAATACGTAAGAAAATTTGAATTTCGCGGGCCATCCTGACGCTTTCACCTTTAATAAAAACCTAGATGTTATCTGCGACCAAGTTACCTACATTCCGCTCTTAACCAACCTAGTTTGTTTGTCCTACCAAAATGTTTAGCTAATAATGCATGGTGGACTTACCTTTAAAATACGAAGATTCCGATCTGCTAGTTATTAAAAAACGCGATCGCGAATCGATTCGGTAAGTCGTATGTCTATTTCGCTCGTTTTCGTTATGCCAAAAAAAGACAGACATACGACTTGCCGAATCGAGCGTTTGTGAATAACTATGCTGATGGGACTCTTCGGCGGCGGAGACCTCTCGCGTCCGGCCCTGCCCCCGTATTCACAAACGCTCGGAATGAATTTCGATTCAGCAAGTCGTATGTCTATCCCTTTTTGGCATAACGAAAACGAGCGAAATAGACATACGACTTACCGAATC
Organism: Xestia c-nigrum; assembly: GCA_916618015.1. Lineage (NCBI taxonomy): Eukaryota > Metazoa > Arthropoda > Insecta > Lepidoptera > Noctuidae > Xestia > Xestia c-nigrum. The sequence continues at coordinate 6,294,396 of OU745259.1, read as the reverse complement.
GAAGCGTTGTGAATATGGGGTCAGGTTCGGCATGGTCCGAGGGAATGGGAAGCCGTCTCTTCTTTCTGCGAAGCAGTCGTGCTAGGTAGTGAAGGAGGTGGCGCAACGTGAGAGGGAGAGAACCTCACGTCTCAGCCGCCGCGGGAGTTGCACCGGGCTTCGGGGACCACGTGGTGGCTACCGGCCACCCACCGTAGGCACGGGACTGTGGACGGTTAGCTATGGGCTGGCTCGCCGTCCATTAGTCTTATGACGACCGACAGGCCGTGTTAGGATGAGAAAAGCCTGAAACGCTTCTATCCACTGCGTTCGGCGCTGACTGAATGCCAGTCAGTGAAGACGGTAAGCTACTCATTTAGTATTGTGCCTGCAAAATAGGCAGTTATGTGCGACATTTTTATCGTTTCGCTTCTTTTTGAAAAAATAGAGAAATTGAGACGTAAAAAATAAAACTAACGACAGTGGGTCGACCCACTAGAACTAGCCTGGGCCCCGTTTAAGAAACGTTACAAATTGTGAGTTGTAGTTGTATTTTACAAGGTTCTGTTAACTTCTGTTTAATAAAAACTACAAATTTACCATGGGAGAAAACTGTCAAAATTGTAAAATTGTACCTACATATTTTTACATAATTATTTCGGTTTAACATTTTCTATTTACACTAAGTACCTACTTGTTCACGTAGGAACGGCGCGGAGACGTGACGACTTCGTGTTCACATTGGCCGCCAGGCGTTTGCGCGAGTCCGTTTCTAGCGACAAGTTCATACTGGTCTTCGATCAATAATAGTACCTACTATTGATCGAAGATATTGGTTGAACATACCTGATGTCGCGAGTGAATTGCGCGCTCCGCCGCTAGTTCGACGTAAACACACACAAACATCTCACACGTTTGATATTGCCGAGTATTGCCGCAAGCCCGCCGCGCGCGCCAGTCGCTAAACGTAGTGATTATATACTCTGTGCCAGTCGCTAGCTTGCCCGCTACTTAGACCGCACGTGCGTTGTGTACGTGAACATAGATATTACGCCATGTTTGATATTTCGTGACCGCGCCCGCGAGTCAACGTGTCAACAACTTAAGCGAGAGACAAACTGGGCCCACGTACGCAACGTATACAACGCATTATGGTATCTGGACTCTTGATTTTATATGAAAAACTATGCAATAGAAACACACTTATCGTATGCAACGCAATCACACGCTTTCCACGCAACATCAACCTGCGATGTCCAGATCGGCATGGGAAGGTGGAGGGGATGTCCGACACGCGTGTGACCAATATGTTTCTAGAACTTACGCGTAGAACGTCATGAACAAGTAAACCCTCGGCGTGTTTTGTTATGAATCAATATAGTCGAAATGGGAAATAAACAGCTGACCGATCTAATAAGGAAATACGATGTAATTTCATTGAATTTCGCAATGCTGCATTACGCAATGCAACATGGGAAGAAATAGCAAAAAAATCATCTCGACTCGCTATTAGAATCAGAAAACATGACTTACAAAATTAAATGCACTAGTGCACCTTCTGAGAAATTACAAACGTCTGACGCCAATTTACGTTGCATACACGGGACAAGTGTGCACACCAATTCTCACACGTTGCATCGCATACATTGCGTACGTGGGCCCAGTTTGTCTATCGCTTTAACGTGCGCTGTTGCGTTGTTGCTGTGTGCACGTATCGCCTCCAGCGCTTTCAGTGTTGACACTAGGGATGCCCGATCTGAATCGATCTTCTAGAAGATCGATTCACGGCAATACGATCTATCGATTTTTTGAATCGATTCAACAGGATGCGATCTCCGCTCAGATCGAATCGTATGCCTGGAAGATCGTATGAAAAAATCGTATCAATAAAAAACAAAAATGATGCAAACTACTCGTATGATGATGTTTATGATCTTAGCCAACACTAGCATTTTGGCGGGGACAGAGTATTACAATAAAGTAAGATTACACCTACCTACCTTCCTTTAATTAATAACCGCTTTAAAAATATTGAAAAAGTACATCTATTGGCAATTTCAACAATTTTGGACCCCCGATTCAAAAAACTATATTTTACCGATGCTCAATCCTGTGCAAAATCACTTAATGACATATCCGATTTACTGAAAACTATGGACGGCAATAAAAATTCGTCAGAGATTGCGCAAAATGTGGTTTTGCCCGACGATGACGATAACATTTGGAAATTTCATAGCCAGTTGGTGTCAGAAAACGAGTCAAAATATTCCAAAAGACGGACTGGATGACATTTTAAAACAGTACTTGAGGGAACCGTTGCTTGCTAGACAAGCAAAGCCAATTAATTACATATTAGACTACCAGTTCTACTATCTGGCCGGACTTAAGCTGTTTGGCTTTAAAGTATTTGACGATTGTTGCAACATCTGTCCCTTCAGAACGCTTTTTAATAAATAAAAACATAAGTCTAGTCTATAAAAATCTTTTTATTAAAAAAATCACTGTAATATTGTGTTTAGTCGGCGTGGTTGCCGAGGCATCCCCGCCGACTCCGCCTACGCACAGGATCTGGCAAATACAGTAAAGTTAACAATTACTCTATATCATATGATCTTACATACTCGCCGCTGGGGCGAGCGGTACATACACAGACATTATTTATTCAATTACAACTAAACATAAGCAAATCGGAACAGAAACAAATGCTATCGAATGATTCAATAATTATAAAATAAATACATTTACATATTATTAGACACAGATTGGTAGAAATGTATTCGACCGCGACGCGCAGGGAGACGCACGCCGACTTATAATATATTGTAGACTCTCGAGTGCGAGAGGGGCTGCCCGCTGGAACCATTCGGTCGCTTCCCGAGTCCGAAACACCCATCCGTATTACTGAACCGATAAATCTTAAGTAGTAAGGTCAGTCCTAGAGACCTGCGGCCGCGGAGCTGCCAGCTGTTTAGCTGTACAGGTCGTCGTCGCCGCCCTCCTCCTGGAACGTCGGCACGTCGCCGCCCGACGTACCCGTGCCGCCCGCCGCGCCGCCCGACGCGGGGAACCTGTACCACACACACGCGCGTTACTACACGTCCAAACATTTAGCTCCTATCATACGAGACTACAAAGTGCCTCTAACTTCCCTATTTGAAATAAATACCTTATTAGCCGTTTGTATTTACCTGAAGTTGGTTCCGAAGCCCCGGCTCTGCTGCAGCGTCTGCGCGAACATTTCGTACTTGCGGATGTCGTTGTCGGACACGGAGCGGCGCGCGAACTTCATCGCCTCCTCGAAGTGCGCGCGGCTGATCTCGGGCACGGGGTCCTCCTCATCCATCTGTAGGGAAATGTGACAAAATTAACTCATTTATTGAGAAAATCAGCAATATGTGAACATCGAAATCCCATAAGTTCTTTTTTAAAAGGGGGGCAAGCTCATTGTCATCAACCTGAACTAATACCGACTCCAAGCTAATAATGCGAATTTCTAATAGGAACACCGTATAATACTACTCCAGCTATATATCGAACCGAAGACTTCATGGTCACCAGTAGCGCTAGCAGCCACTAGACGTAAACAGGGTGTACTAAGTACACCTCTGTCTAACTTGAATCGCAGTCTCCAATCAAGAACACATTTACGCCAAGTGCCAACAGTCTTCTGTTTAACGATTCATATTTCAGCTTCTGAATCAGTAACGTGTGTGACTTACATCCATGACAGCGGCAGCAGGTTGCTGCTGACGAGTGCGCTCGCGTGTGATCTCGGCCTCGATGGCCTGACGGATGGCGAGCTTGCAGGCGCGCTGGCAGATCTCTGTCAAGTCAGCGCCACTGAAGCCTTGTGTCACCTGCAAACATGATATGAACGTAAAGTGTTATTGAGGGTAAGAGGTCGAATTCGATTGGGAAAGGACTGGAAAAGAAGTCAAAGAAGTTTGTTTTAACCTTTTGACTCGCTTAGTCACATATACGTGACAAGCAAGCGCATGCCCCGACCGCCAAACGACATAAATAACAGACAAAATGGTTGGTGAAATTGTGGATTGGCGTGGGGAGCACGCATGTGCCTTTATCTTCTGGCGGTTAAAAGGTTAACTGAGAACTTCAAGGAGGATGCAGTAGTTCGAGTTATATCATACAACAAGCATGTTGTTGGGTTGAAATACATTCATTTTAATGAAACAGAAAATCTATTAAGTTTATTGTACCAAAAGATATTTGGGCAAGTTGAGTCTCAACTGCCATCAAATGAATCCTCGTCTCTACGTCAATGAAACTAAAGAAAAAAGTAAGGTACGTTACCTTAGCGATGTATGAGAGATCGACGTCCTTAGCGATGGGCGACTTGCGCAGGTTGGCGCGCAGGATGGCCTCGCGCGACTTCTCGTCCGGCAGCGGGATGTAGATCAGCTGGTCCAGACGACCGGGCCGCAGGATAGCCGGGTCGATGATGTCGGGACGATTTGTCGCACCTGAAGGGGAACAAGTGCTATTCATTCAAGTTTGAAGTTTCACTTTATTTCATAAAATGGTTCCATTAATTTTCGTCATCATCATCTTACTGCCATCGTCCCATGTTAGTTGGGGTTGGCACAAGATTTTCCTCTGTCAATGGTCTTTAAGTACTCTTTTTTCTTAATTATTTTTAGTTTTATAATCTGCTTAGTCTAATCAAACAAAAGTGAGCGTTGTGATATAAAACATAAGCTTATATTTCTCGTTTTCCTTTGACAACCTTCCTGATGTAATGTGTTCAAGTACTTGGTTCCTGCTAACCGCTAGTTATTTATTAACTCACCGATAATGAAGACGTTCTTCTTGGCGCCCATGCCGTCCATCTCAGTGAGGATCTGGTTGATGACCCTGTCAGCCGCGCCGCCCGCGTCCGACACGGAGCCGCCACGAGACTTCGCGATCGAGTCCAGCTCGTCGAAGAAAAGCACACAAGGCGACGCTGACCGAGCCTGGGGGAATACAACGAGGGTTAACATATTGTATGGCTTGTCTCAGTAGCTTATTGCAGTCCCTTGTGGTAAATATGGCAACTTTAGAGTTTTTGAAAAAGATAAGCTTTATACAGTAGTGTACTAACACTCTGTAGAGCTCTGTGACACAGGTGTGATATCATCGATACGAAGAAGAATAAGACATAGACGTGTGCATGTATTTTCCCCTAAACCTCGTTTTGTCACATTTGTGCCCGGAATTGGTTACATCATTCGTGAAATTCGAAGTCGTATGTCTATCTCGCTCATTTTCGTTATGCCAAAAAAAGATAGACATACGACTTATCAAATCAATTTAATTGCGAGTGTTTGTGAATACGGGGACAGATCTGTGGATTTCTTTATTTATAATAGCAGACTATTACATAAATTACGGTGCCCTCAGTGAATATGGAACCATTGTAGAAGTTCCAGAAATGTTCATTAATGGCGTCAATACTAAAGCCGGGTTTCCACCATTCGGCACTCTATTTTGCTTGTCTTGTTGGTGTAAACCAAGCCTAACAAACAGGTTTTATGACTGATAACATACCTTGTCGAAGATGTCTCGCACGTTAGCCTCGGACTCTCCGAACCACATGGTGAGCAGCTCGGGTCCCTTCACTGAGATGAAGTTGGCCTGGCACTCGTTGGCGATGGCCTTGGCCAACAGAGTTTTACCTGTACAACAATATTTGGTTAAAGATGAACATTTATTTGTATTTGTGAGTGGGAAATTTTTAACTAATTGAGAATTGCGAACTTGGCAAACCTTGAGTGGACTATGACCTATTAACTAAAAGTAATCTACCACCAAGTTAGAGTGTGTGATAGTTTTCTTTTAGTTTTTAATTAGGTGTGCATAATTTACAATTTCATGCAATGGGCTGACGCATAATCCCTCTACCACTATGCAGATGACGTTTTTTTAAGCTCAGTATAATATACACTATTTATAAAACAAGTTTCAGCCGGCGTACTACGACTTAATTTTTATTTTTTTTCACCACTTCCATACACCAATTCTAAAACTACCCTGCGTGCGTCAGATGATGCTGGGTTAACTTATCAGTCATTTGAGATCTATTGAACAAGATGGCAACCAATCGGCGTAAAAACACTACCAAAAATGCAATGTTACCTCCCAGACTATAAAATATAATATCCTGTGTACTTGGCTAGTCACACAGTTCTGTTGAGACCAGTCGCCGTTACCGAAATTCCGTCAGAATGATACTAAAATGTGTTCGTTAAGTACATACCGCATCCAGGCGGCCCATAGAACAGCACACCCCGGGAGGGCTGCATGCCGAACTTGAGGAACTTGTCGGGGTGCTCCACCGGGTACTGCACGAGCTCCTGCAGCTCGCGCTTCACGTTCTGCAGGCCTCCGATGTCGCCCCACGTCACGTTGGGCACTTCCACCACGGTCTCGCGCAGAGCAGACGGCGATGATTTCGTCATGGCGTACTGAGGAAGAGAAATTATGTTTATGGTTTTGATTCGTCATTACTAATAGTAAGTCTTTCTTTATCAAGTTTATTAAGAATGTCTTTTGACAGCCAAGTACAGGTTCTCACATGTAAAAACAAAAAACAGTAATGACGTATTATGTTGTAATAAGTTTTGCGTGATTTCGCTCGTGTTTAATCCCACCCCAAGAACCCTGCATTCATTTAGGATAAAATTAGTCTATGACACTGCTCAACCCATTAACTATAGCTGTGTGAAAGAAACACTATTTTGCATTTCGCTAACATGTAGTACTGAAGTAATTGCTCTTTATCATACAATTAGCAAATAGATGTTGCATTTCGCGACGACACATTACCCATTATATAAAATTCACACTAATAGATATTCAAAGAACTATGTCAATACTACATTCTCGTTTTTTTTTAATACACACATACTCCAACATGCATTTCCCTTGCAACCGAAGTAAACAATATCTGTTTTACCAAGTTTGTCTCAAAGTCAATTAGGCTCCTTTTTAAATACCGGAATTCAACTGCATCTTAGATCCCAGAAAGGAGGGAAAAGGCTAGGCAGATGATGAATATTATGTGTCTTACCCGGAAGTTGTCCATAGACACGGCGAGAGAGTTGAGAACCTCGGCGTCAATCTGGTCGTCCTCAAGATCGATGAGGTCCATCTTCTCACGGATTTGCTGAAGAGCAGCCTCCGAGCAGAGCGAAGCCAAGTCAGCACCCACGTGGCCGTGAGATTCTGCTGCGATCTGGTTAAACGAGATAATGATTTAAGTTTTATTTTTCAAACAAGCCAAGCCAAGTAATATTAAGGGTAAACACTTTGGTGTAAACACGGCGAGTAGAGGGAAATGACGTAAAAAATTAGACTAGAATGGCCGCGACAGTCAAGAAAATTCAAAAATTGTAAACCAAAGAAAACTAAAATTGTAGAAGATTAATAATATTTTTTTTGTGAGCGACAAGCAATCGCTGATCTTAACTTTTGATTATTATCTTGGGTAGGTACTATACTTTATTGATTTAAGTGAAGATACATATAGATGTATAATATTCCCTATTGACTCCTCACCTGTTCTAGATCAACATCATCACCGAGCTTCATGTTCTTCGTGTGGATACGCAAGATCTCCAGCCTGCCGGTCGCGTCGGGGATGCCGATATCAATCTCCCGGTCGAAACGACCGAACCGACGCAGGGCGGGGTCGATCGAGTTCGGGCGGTTCGTAGCCGCCATTACGATCACGTGGGATGACTTCTTCATACCTGTGGGGAAATATAGTTACGTTATTTTGTGTTTTAATCTTTTAGAAACCTAAGGATTTCCAACAGGGCAAGGAAAAAAGGCATAATTAACCTGTTTGTAAGAGGAAGTAGGTCTATAATCCACCACGCGGGCCCAGTGCGGGTTGAAGATGTCACATGTCTTCGAATATTTTGGTACGAGGACATGCTGATTTCCTCACGACTTTTCTTTCACCATTTTGAGAGCAGTGGTGACTAAATAAATTACACAAAGCAATGCGCCTGCCTGGTTTCGAATCTACGACTTACTGTTTGTAAGTCGGGGTCGCCACGCTACTACTGCAAGGAATAATAGGTAAAAACTGAGAATTATTAGTCCGAACAGGTTAAGTCCACTGCTGGATATAGCTATCTAGGTATATCAAGTGCCATAATTACTATGATTCGTGTAGTTGCGTAATCAGAGGCAGACCTACATTACACTAACAATGGTGTACCAGAGGAAAATCTGTACCTAAATCCTTACGGATTATAAGAGTGATATTTGTGTGTACAAAACCAAAGGCAACTGAAAGCTCGACAAAATAAAGCTTAGTATGTTCCACACCTATTCTAGGAATCTAGGCCACGGCATAAAATGTGTTCTTGGAAATCGATAATGCTTCATTAATATTACTTGCATACAAGGTTTCCATGATCGACTTTACAAATTATTTATAGCCTCGATGTCAAAAACGATCGATGCTAATGGGCTCACGATCAATGACTGTACAACGACATAATTGTCGCAGACCGAACTGATTGCAATGTTTGCTTATTTTTCGGGAAGCCCCAAGTCTACGGCCGGTAGATGTTTAAATGTAGAACACCCGGCCCATATTATCCACAAGCGTTCGCAAGTACTTCGTCATAGCGTTATTTCTATCGCTGTTCTACACATGTCGCACTGCAAGAGCAAGACAGAGAAAGGACCATGTACCCGTCAAAGCATGTATGAAATGTACGTTAATACGTTTAAATCTAGATCTCGGCCCGATGTACGGGGAATTCCCGAGATATAAAAAGCAATCATTCAAGCTTGGTCCGCTGCCATTATTAGATTTTCAACTAGAGGTGAGGAACCCAGTCGTCATATCCGTTAATTATAATTACCTACCTACATATATAGTTAGAACCCTGCGTAGTTATAAACAATACGTACTTGTGTTTATCATCAAGTTATAAAACTTGTCATAAGTTTAAATACGTGTGTGTTATCGATGTACGCCCACGTAACATTCATATAACTCGATATGCACAATACAAAAGAATACGTAAAACAGACATGTTATCAGCCAATACTTAAAGAAATGTAATAAAATTATCCCTATGGGTTTTAAATGTGTTTCATAGAATATATCCATGTAAAAGTCCTAAGTTGAACAATGATGACCGCTCTAGGGTGTAAACCACCTCATCACGAAGCCGTCAACCAAGCATTCTGTACATCCATCTAAGTAACTTTACGCAAAAATCATTGCTAGGAAACAACTGTTTTTGGGGTGAAAAATCACCTTTTGTGGTATTAACCTAATGTAAAGCACTCAAAACATTGTGCTGATGGATGGATTGAATTGAATACAGGGTTCGCGGAGGTATTAAAAAAGAACTCACAATAAAAACTTGTATTTAATAAAAAATACTTGATGGTTCCCAGGAGAAGTGCCTTTCGGCTTCGTTAAGAGGTGTTTTAAACCCTTTATTTAAAATATGGCTTGAATTCTCTAAAACTTAGCCACATAATTTCAGTATCTATTATAAAAGCTGACAGTATGTGACCATTTTTTTATTTAACACAAGTTATAAAAAAGTTCCACATTGTAGTGTCTGTTGACAGTCGTTATAATAAACCACTGACTACCGTCAGTGGTTTGAAAGTCTGACAACCAGTCTTACCAAGGGGTATTGTATTATCCAGTATCTACTGACTGGGTTGTAGAGGTCAGATAGGAAGTCTCTTCATGTAAAATACTGGCATACAGCTGCATCTGGTTATGCTGAAGGTTGTCCCCCACATAGTTGGGAAAAGGCGGTTGATTGTAAAGTGTGGTCTTTCTCAGTCATTAATTTAATGCTTTGACAAAAGCTTACAGAGAGAGGATAATAAATCACGAAAACAGACTCGCCCAGGCTCTAAGTGAATCTCTGCCAACAAGACGTCTTAAAAGTCTGCACACTTGGGATAATATACTTTGAGTAAAGTAATATCCAAAGGCAGCCCAACAAGTCAAAAACTCTTCAAAAACAACTGCTTATGGTTCAGGAACCGATTGCATGTTTGAAAAAAATAAGAAAAAAAAATGCTTTGAAAATGTATTACTCACCATCCATAAGAGTCAAGAGCTGCGAGACGATCCTGCGCTCCACCTCTCCGTGAGTCTTCTCCCTCTTGGGCGCGATGGCATCCAGCTCATCAATGAAGATGATGGCCGGAGAGTTCTTGTCGGCCTCCTCGAACGCCTTGCGCAAGTTGGACTCGGATTCACCAGCCAGCTTCGACATGATCTCGGGTCCGTTGATCAAGAAGAAGAAAGCACCTGTTGGGAAAGAAAATATTCATCAATTTAATGGATACAAGATTATGAAAGCCTGATTAAAGTCTCTCTCCAGAAACACATGTTATTAAAAAACATTACACTTCCTTGGCGGTTGTGTAAAAATAACAATTAAAACTTGAAAAAACTACTATATTTATTTTTGTAACTGTATTTTTTAGGTAAAAGCTTCAACTGATTCAACCAATGAGATCTAAATTGTTTTCACTTTTATAGGTTACTGTGTACCATTCTATGTCGCAAAACTACCAACTTACCAGTCTCATTAGCCACAGCACGAGCGACTAGTGTCTTGCCGGTACCAGGCGGCCCGTACATGAGGATACCGCGCGGAGGCTTGACGCCGATAGCCTTGAACAGCGAAGGATGGCGCAGAGGCAGCTCCACCATCTCCTTGATCTGCGCCAGCTGCTTGCGGCAGCCGCCGATGTCGTCGTAGCCAACGGCGTTCAGAGCTTCCTCTTCCTCCTGTTTTAAATAAAGTGGTGGTGGATTGAGGATATTACATTACATCAAAAGCAATGTTACGATTTGCCATATTTCATTTGAGCCTGGGTTTGTTCTTGGGCAATTGACACTTAACCTTTAAATGAGGCTAACAGATAACTGATTTTGTGGAATAACTTAAATGTGGGAGCACTGCTGGTATACCTCTGCTTAGGTCTTCAGGGGAATACAGATGAAGTGTTATGTTAACTATGGTAAAATAAATAGGGGAAAAAGGCTGCTGGGAGATAAATGAGAGCATTTTATAATAGCCTTTTTCTAACCACGTTAAGTTGATAAAACTCACCAATACCGACTTTCACTCTTCCAATCATATCTATTTTGCGATACATATTACGAAGTTGTGTCACTTTGTATATTTATCAAAATGATAACGAAGTCATAGTACATCTATTGTGCCAAGAACAATAGTACGCATATTTGAGCACAAATTAGCAAGTTCCCTCTACAACAACGTTTCAAAAATGGCGGGGAAAAAACTCGTAACAATAACTAGGAACACATCGTCGAGTACAGTCTCAGTATCAAACTACACTGAGATTATAAAAACTGTGTTAGTTACTGATAAGAAGAAACACATTGCGTGTTTGTGGGAAAACTTTTTGCTCTACGCATTCGTTGAATAGCCGTTATATTGTGTGGACATGGATTGTGGCAAAGGGAATTTTAATTAAAGAATGAACTTGGAACGTTGTCTAAAAATGGTTCACAGAAATAAAGTTGAGTTTGGTTTTTAATATTTGCAGTACAGTTACTAATTAACAGGACACAGCTTACTACGTGGATGTATAGTGTAAACTATAGGTATAGACTTTTACTTTACATATCAAAATATCTTGAACATTTACACAGGTAAAGTATTGAAATAAACTAAAATTTTCTGCAATACTACTGTGATGACAAGAATAAAACATGAAAAAGTTTTACAAAGTAGAAAAATAACAAACATGATTTTCAGTAGCAATAGCAACTAGCGTGATGCAAGAACACTGCTAAGTTACGTGCGTACAAAACGCAAGATGTCCTTAACTCCACTTCCACTCCTACGCCTTATTTACTTTTAAAGTACAAAATACCAGCTGAAATGTAAGTTGGAACACAAAATGTCGGAACAACTTGAAACCAAGTCTTTTTTTCACTCTGCTAATTGGAAAAAGATATAATAACTAGGTAAAACTTCAGGCTGTAAATTAATGTGCCAAATTTCATAAAACCAGTTGTTGTATTTTAGCCTGGTTGACACCTATGTGGAGGAATTTAGGTTTATTAGATGATTTGACAACATTGGCCACAACTACTCATCGTCATTTCAAGGCCGAAGGCTTTTCAGATTGTATGCCCTTAAACAAAATTCTTGGCAACTCTTATCCAGCTCCTACAAGTCACCCTAATTACGTACTCACCTCACGCTTAATCGGGTCTCCTTCGCAATGTATGACGGTGTCGGGCGCCACAATGCAGTAGGGTGAAGGATCAGTCTCCACCACCTTGAACTCCACAGCACGCATGCCTCCACGGACCATGAAGGTGTCATCGCGATGAATGGGCCTGTAGGCCTCCATGAAGTACGGCTTCAAGTATACCTCAAACAAGTTTCTGAAGACAAAGGTAGAAAACAGTTATCAAACAGTTTACGTGACTAATTTTGGCTCGAATAGTTTTAAATTAGCTGTTGCTAGGAGAAGTGTTCACTATCCATAAATCAATAAATTAAGGAAACAAGTTTATTGAACTTCAACCAATATAATATGCAATATAAAAAATGGATGCTGGGGTCAGCTATTGAGTCATAAACAGCATTCACTACAACCTCTAAGTTTCATGCAATAGGACACTTGGCCCTTGCTGTGAATTTCTTTCTATCGTGACGTTCTTGCACTTACCCAGTCAAGCCTTCAACGGAGTCATCAATGGGCAGTATATGCACCCGCTTCCCGTACTTAACGGATGGGCAGGGTGCGATGGACACCACATCAGACAGGCGCACGCGTAGATTGTTGCGCACTACGCGGTTCATGCGGATCTTCTCATCAGGGCAGTTGTCGTCTGAGAGCACAATGCAGACGGTCTCCTTGCGGCGCTTGCCCTTCAGGAGAACGGTGTCTCCACGGAACAGTTGCAGTTGCTCCATTTTTGCCTGAAGACAAGAAGAAGTGATGGTTATAATATCAAAGTATATCGTAACATAATGCCAGCCCATTGATGTTGCAGTGGTGGAACATCTATCATTTGACTAGTTCAACATTATTTTTGTTTTAAGTCAACCCACACTGTCCCCGGGGCAAATGCCTATAGTTTCAAGTGTGGGAGACAAATTAAAAAATAGATATTTGATCATTAGCAAGAGATAGAAGATTATAATTTAAATTTTTCCTATGAGATATCCTCCTCCTCCTCAATCAAATATATTTTATACCGTTTGAATAGTATTAAACTAATCAAGGAGCTTACCTAGTACTTAGTGTGTAATGTTTTGAGCAAAATATATGATAAATCATAGTTAATTATGTTGATAAAGATTTAGGCCATGTTCATACTAAAAGTAAAGCTTGCTGTCACAAGAAACATGTCCGTTTGTTAGTTGTTTTTAGCAAGCTAAGTTGTAAGCATGATGTGGGGTGGTGTGGTAAGACAAAATAAAATTGTGCAATCCATGTATGAATCAGCATTTTTGATGCTAAACTATGATTATTCAAGTCCGCCTATGTACCACTATTGTACATGAAGTTTAAATAAATAAATAAATAAATTATTTTTTATTTAATTTAGATGATAATTTCAGGACCTTCTGACTTTTTCTTCCTGGGCCACAAACACCAATATGTAAACACTTAACAATTCTTTAAAAGTGATTGTCTCCTGCTGTTTTGATAAAAACTTATTCTAATCTATATCCATTCTATTTTTAATGAAAAAGATCCTACCACCAACTTGGTAGTTTGCATTTCATGCAAAAATTACTTTCAAATATAAAAAATTACTTTCAAATATTGGTGCTTGAGACTGTACTCAGAAACATTAAAGTTAGTTAATTTTAGATATTAAATTCTGAGCAAATACAAGTGCAACCAGTAGTCAAACCATAATCTGTTGAATGCAATTGACCAACATAAAATTATGTTAATTTATGTAAAAAATGTTTGCTGTTGCCAAACACACCATAGATATATTTATTGGTTTTATTTAGCTACATGTTCCAATGTTTAAATTTATGGTTGTTATGACAATGGTTGGGGTAGGCCTATGTCCAGTAGAATACATCGGCTGATGTGAGCATATTTATAAAAGTGATATTATAATTTGCTTGTTTTGTTATACAAAATGGAAAAAATTATAATGCTTCACAATTAGGGCTTTGGGTAGGGCACACAAGAAAATGATCATCTTTCGGCTTATTGTATCATACAATGGGCTGGTGTCTGCAACTCCACATCAAAGCGTGTATTTTGCCCACCACACCCACAGAAGTGTGGTAGATGTCATAATTATGTCTTTTTTTGGTTCTAGGACATGCCAGTTTTCTTACAATGTTTTCCTTCAAAGTAATGCGCCTGTCTGGGTTCGAACCCACAACTTAATGTTTGTAAGTCGAGACCGCAACCACGGCTTCGTTTTGTCTAGAGGTTTTTGTACACCCTTTATTTTTTTCTAGACTTCATTTTTTTAGTTGGTTGTGTTCCCTGATTCTTGTTTTACTTTTGCATTCTCATATTAATTTTATTATCTTTTTGTTTGCTTAGATAACACAATAAAAGACAAGTTTTTGATAATATGTCTTTCAAATCCTGTTAGATTGACTAAGTTTTATTATTCTTTGTATGTGATAAAAAAATAGACAATAATAGGGAGTCATAGATTGGCATTTGCTTTGTAAACTACATTTCAGCAAGTTATTTTTTTTTGACATTAATTTAATTAGGCTGACAGATTTTACCTAACAAAGTTATTTTTATTGTTCACCAAGTACCATCATAGTAGACAAACAAGGTCATTGAACTCAATGTATAATGTCAATTGACAAAACATAATTTTCATGTTTTAGCAATTAGTTATCCATCTGTTATTATTATTCTATACTCACTGACTCTGACTTATATCTATACCAATCGAAAGGAAATATTTGATGATTGGAAAATTGCTTCCTGCTATGGAAGTATGTCATAGCATAATGATGATCAGGGATCCAAACAAAGTGTAACCAGTATATGCAGTGACAGTTCCACATACAAGACGATGACAAGGCATTTCTATGGTCACCATGAAATCAATGGAAAAATACGCCGTCACCGCCACTCATGAAAGACAAAGAGCTCAGACCTGTGAAAGCGCCACCACGGAGTTGTCATCGCTGACAGCCTCTTCCACGATGAGACGGTTGGGCCTATCCTTGCGGCGCAGGATCGCGGTCGATAAATCATCAGGATTACTGTCGAACAAGAAAAAATGTCAATCACCCTAAAATAACCAAAGCGTCTCAGTTCTAATAGGACTAATTACACCAAGCGACATCGATATTTCGAACATCGATTTTATTGATCTCTATTTGTAAAAACAAAATCCTATTCCATCATGAACTTGCAAAATTCGATTTCAGTAAGTCGGTTTGTAACTCAGACATGATGACAAGCCAATTTTTGAAGATTCGTTTGCAATGCAGCGCATCGATTAGATACAAAACAATACATACAATTAACCTGTGCACAAGTAATATGGATTATTATAAACTCACCCTTTACTATCTGCCATTTTTAGTGAAAAATTAAAATTACAATTCGTAAATTTACTACTTTTTCAGAACGCCGAATGAACAATCACTCTACCACTTCAATACGTGCGTGACGTTGCCGTATTTCATTTGTTCGTCGGTGATCGTGGTGTTGCCATTATAATGGTTGTTGTTTATGGATAAGTAGTTTGTTTTCATTTACAATCGGAAAATTACGGTTTTATTGTTCATATTTTTTTGTTGATCTTATAAATTTATTATATTTCTTAGATTACGTCATCAACATGGGCATAAAATGTATCACAGATGTGCCAGAAATCACACGACCTACTTAGAAGTTTACACTGGCCTACAGCGCACTTTTACAGGGTCGTGATGTTTTGAGTTTGCTACGAGGAGGACATTCAATCATGCAATGTCTGATTGCAGTGGAATTGAGACGTCCCAGAACTGTACACGATTCATTGTGCCGGATTTGGCACTTTTGCGCAATGAATCGTGTACAGTTCTAGGACGTCTGGATCTGGCACTTTTTCGCGAATGGACTTTTGCGCGATTGGACATTTGCGCGACTTAATTGACGACCCGAATGGCGTAGTGGTAGTGACGCTGCCTTACGTTCACAGGGTCCTGGGATCGAATCCCGGTAGAAGCATATGTTTGTGTGATGAGCATGGACATATTTTGTTTACGAGTCATGGATGCGAGTCATGGATGTTTATATGTATAATAAGTATGTATTTACAAACAAAAAAGTATACATGTATTCTATCAACTATCTAGTGTCCACGACACATTGCTTAGTGTGGCACTAGGTGGCGCTGTGTGTTAATGTCCAGCGATATTATTAATGGCCACAGAGGTTTACTCTGTGGAGTAAACATTACATCACGCCTTAAAATACTTGCAAGGGTTTTTTTTTGGCCCGCTAACGCTACTTGACGACTTTTTTGCTAAATTTATCAACTCTAGTGAATGAAAAACCTATCCCTACTTGCCGACTATTATATAAATGTGAATGTAAGTTTGTTTATTACGCTTTCACGCGAAAAGTACTCAACCGATCATCATGGAACTTGGACACATATTCTTGGAGGTATTATAAGTAACATAGGATACTTTTTATTAAAAAAAAAAATAACCCTCATTCGCAGACGAAGTTGCGCGGGTCAGCTAGTATGTATATAATTGTACACCATTGTATAGAGCAATTCGTCTAGAAAATTGTAATGTATATCAATCCTAGAAATAAGTAAAAACATAAAAGTAGTTACGACATAATCGCGGTGCCACTGTTCACTTTTCTTTGACATTCTCACTCACTGACTCGTTCATATGACCACAGAGTCCAACAAAATATATTGCGATTGGTTACAGAGCCATCTACATTTCCTGAAGTAGATTAAAATACACAGATAACGCACAGTAGTGCCCTCGTACAAAAATGCAGTACTTGCAAAATGGCGGTTTCAAGAAAAACGCGTTTAAGTGTTTTTATTAAATCTCTACTTTAACTGATATGAAACTCATATGTTTTGTTACGGAAAATGTACATAAAAATACAAAGTATGGTTTAGTTTAGTTTTGATGTTAATTTTTCTTATGTAGGTCTTTAGAAACTTGAATACTGCACTTAAACCTTGTGTCTCTATTTGTAATAAATCAAAGAAGTAAAGTGTAGGTGGTTCTCGGGATCGCTGATTACGAAAATGGGGTCAAAAAGAAAATCCAAGATGGCACCTGGTTTTTTTATGTTTTTCCGTCATGGGTGTTGTTTTTTTTTGGGGTCGTTAGTTAGGTACGATTTTTTTATCTGTAATTTGTTTGGAAAAAACTCAAATTTTCCTGGGCGGTATCTTGGGTTTTCTTTTTGACCTCATTTTCGTAATCAGTGACATCAAAAACCATGAAAATGACACCAATGATGAAAAAAAAGAATTTGTATGTTAGTGTATCCAGTTCGTTTTCATTGCACGAAACCCATCTTATGTATAAATGATGCACGAGCATAAAGCAGCGTCTCCACTAGGGCCGCGCGACTCCGTGAGGGCGAGCCGCGCGGTCGAGCTTCGTGAGTGTGGACGAGAGCGAGGCCTGAGCCCCTGGGCTCAAAAGGGACAACAAACAAAAAGTGATAGTGATGTGAAACATGTGTGAATTGCAATTTCGCCATCTTGTTCTCTCCCTGCATGCCACTGCTAACTGCGGTTGCGCCGAAAGCGAGAAATCGGCGGCCGCACCACTCCCGCGCCACGCCAACTGGGTATACCTCGCGCCAGAACTCTTTTTTACATTTTAAAATATTCTTTACTTTCAAATATTAGTATTTATCCCGCGCCTTACATACTGCTAGCCTGCATCATCCCACTGCTAGGCAAAGGCCTCTCACCATAATTTCCATTTGTTTCGATCTAGGGCTAATGTAGGCCACTGGTCATTGGTTTTGTCCAGCTTGTCCGACCATCTTCTGCGACGACTGGCGCGACGCCTTCTGGCATTGAGGTAACATATATTATATCTATGCCTTCTGGCTTACGTTAATTATATTAATTAATATTATTTTCATAAATAAAACATGCCTCATATCTGGGGTTGTTCCTTTCGTATAAGATTGACGCTACAATTAAGTGGTTCGTACTCAACGTATGAACTTAAAATAATAGTCCGTTTTTTTACGTGAATTCGTATTCGAATAAACGTTCTATTCGCAGTGCAATAGGGAGTGCGGGTGCTGGGCTGGTGCATGTCACGAATGCGTTAAACCAATTTACTGTACTTACGAGCTTTATATAATTATTATCTTAACTTTTAATAGATGGCGGGAAAGGAGTTGTGCGATCGTATTAGGACAAAACGGAAAACCAGGTTGCGCGTGGGTGTGACCAAGCGGCGTCTACAAATAGACATGAGAAACTCCCTTTTACGTACTAGATTAACGAAATAACGGCAGTATCGCCCGAAGGGTCACTGCCAGCCGTTTTTTTAATTCAACTAAACTTTTATCTTTTTGTTCAGGCACTCCGCACATTTAAAAAGCAACACATTAGATTGGTAGGTAAATTATTCCTAAACTGTAAATAATTTATTTTATCATTCATTCGTGTCAATTAAAAGAAGTAGAAGCGCCAGGGTAGCCCGCGAAATTTAATTTGTCTCACATTTTTGCAATATCTATGGTCGTCTGTGACAGTCTGTATTTTGAACAAAATATTCAAATCATCTGATAAAAGACCTATTAGATACATTTTTCAGGGGTTCTGATTTCGGGGTTGCGGGCCTGTTCGAAAGAGATACCGCGGCCCCGGAACGTAAAAGGCGAGGAAGGAACATGGATGGTTTTTAGTTAGTAAGAGTCTGACACTCCCTCCCGCTCCGCCCAGAGTGGGGGGGGGGGGTCATTTGATGATTTCCTATCCTTAAAAAAAAAAAAAGAAAAAAAAAATGGGGTTCTGATTTGTTTTATCTGAAAACGAGGCTGTGCTTAAAATGAGAGGTTTTCTTTTTGAAGTTTCCAAGAATTCTGTAAATATAACGTGTTTTTTCTCGCGATATTGTAATGTCTCGAATTATTGTCAACTGAACATACGGAAGTATCTCTGCCCCCATAATCGGGACTTGGGGCACCCCCCTGTTAGGTTAGTTAGGTTCCTTTAAACCCTGCACTCGGAAATAGGGGAGCGGGCGAAGCGGGCTCCTTCGACTACGCTTTTTAGGGGGAATATAAAGTGTGTTAAGGTTATGTTACCTATATTAATCGGTATTTCTCAGGAATGGTGCATTATCTTTTCATGAGAGTTGTGCCACTGGGCAAGGGGGACCCCTCCTTTCCTCCACACCGCGTAAGTTGACCACCATCGCATGCATTTCACGAAAAATAATGCGTTTTGTTGTAAGCAGTATGTTCATTTGACAATAATTCGAGACTTTACAATATCGCTAGAGATATTACAATATAACGTATTTGACAATTTT
Organism: Xestia c-nigrum; assembly: GCA_916618015.1. Classification (NCBI taxonomy): domain Eukaryota; kingdom Metazoa; phylum Arthropoda; class Insecta; order Lepidoptera; family Noctuidae; genus Xestia; species Xestia c-nigrum. The sequence goes on along the minus strand of OU745259.1, from coordinate 6,274,888 downwards.
ACGGTGACATATACATATATCTAATAAAATCGTTCCGACCAAAAAATCTGTACATTGAAGATTTAAAAAAAAACCGACCAGGGTGACTTAAAATAAGTAACTGAACATATTAAAACCATTTTTAAAATTCGTGTTTGTTTGTTTGTTTGACCGCTCATCACGTAAAAACTGCTGTACGGATTTTGATGAAAACTTCACTAATCTATTTAGATAAACTCAGAATAACATGTAGGCTATAGAAATTATGGAAAATGTTGGAAAAAAGGGGTGAAAAGGCGGGTAAAGTTTGTATGAAAAAAAATTTTTAGATTGTTCTAGAATCATGAAACTCAAAGTAAATACTTATTATTAAAAAATTAAGAAATACCTGTTTCAGTGTTTTTATACAATTTTATCCAGAGACGTAAAAAAGAGGGTTTTGTGTTTAAAATTAATTAACTACATACACCTATAGAACAAAATCCAATGAAGTGTAAACCTTTAAAAGTTGCTGTAAATACTTCAAATCTAATATAGGTAAATATAATTTCTCAATTTTCTTGAAATTTGATTTTTGAAGTGAATACGCCCAAAATAGCGGAACTCAAGAAAATCGGTTTTCTCGGTATAAGTAATTGGTAATACAGGGTGGAAACGGTAAATGGGGCAGTAAGGGGAGCTACAGCTACACGAAAATGGTCTTAGAAACAATCCGTAATTTTTTCACAAAATGTTTATCCCCATTCACACATTTAAAAAAAAGTACAGTTAGCAAGAAAAATGTTACTTTACACAAAACATTTTTTGATGCCAATTGATTCTGTTTCTAATACTCAACGGTTAAGGAAGCTCCCCTTTCTGCCCCGTTAATCGTTTCCACCCTGTATTTACAAATAAAATAATACTACGAAGAAAATGTAGACTATACGAATGTACAGTGCCGACCAAAAGTCGATAAGCAATCTCACAAAGCAATAGCTTGACGTTTAGTTTGACTTACGACCTTCTACTTTCAACAAAATAGATATTGTCAGCAACTAGTTGTAGTTCATAATTTCAATGCCAATATCTAAGACATGATGGCCTAGCGGTTGCGCCCGTCCAGAATTAAGAGCAAATCAGTAGGTCGTGAGTTCAAATCCCGCACAGTTACTTTTAGTCTTTTTGTAAGTTTTTACTCTACAGAAATATTATATTATTTAACTTGTTTTTTTTGTTCACACATTTCGTAAAGTTAGGGAGGTAGATAGAAAAATAAATCAAGAATTTTGTTAGATTTCTGTGAGGTAGACATGAGTTTTATGAATATTTTAACTTGATCGGAATGAACTTTGTCGTTTGGTTGTAGTCATACAGAATACACTATATAATGTGGTATTTGATGGTCAGTGACGTGTGGTTTAATAGATAGCGGTATTGTTGTTGGTGTGATTCTTAAAATGCGGGCAAATATTAATATTAAGGCGAGGGCGACTATTATCGCGAATTATCCGCGCTTCATAAAAGTGGCCTTAATAGGACTAAATGTGAGTATTATAATTATTTATGAATTGTAACTTAAACATTAAAAATTTAAAAACGAATGGGTATTATAAATTGTTCATTTATTTGGTGACCTGTGGTTTACTTAATTCGTTATATTTTTTTTCAATCTATCATGCAAGATAAATAATTAGTGTTTATTATTGGATTTATAAATGCAGAGTGAATGAAGTCACTTTAGTATTTATTACAGCTGCCTAACATCATTTTTTTTGTTTAGAGAAATGCAGTAAGTCTCTGGATCAAAAGGTATGAGGAAGAAGGGAGCCTGGCAAGTAGACAGCGAAGTGGAAGGTCGTCGCTTATTAGCGAAGCGCAGCGACAACATATCGTGGGCGAGTATGAAACCAATGGTTTCACACCTACGACACACTCGGAGTCACCGCAAACTGTTCGCCGTGCCCTCCACGCTGAAGGCTTGCATCACAGAAGATCAGCTAAAATGCCCTTCTTGACAGAAAGACATAAAGAAGAACGATTACATTTCGCACGGGAATATTTAGACTTTCACTGGATTACTTCCATTTTGTTCCGGTTCGCGGTCGCCACTCCAGAAGTTTTCGACCCCATCGGCCATCCGTTCTGCGAGCAATGTGCCCTGCCCACTGCCACTTAAGTTTAGCAATTCTTCGGGCTACGTCGGTGACCTTGGTTCTCTTGCGGATGTCTTCATTTCTGATGCGATCACGCAAGTAAACTCCGAGCATAGCCCTCTCCATTGCCCTTTGGGTGACTTTAAGCCGCATACGTCTACTTGACTGCATTGAAAATAATGGGGGTTATACAAAATATTAATCCCTAATGTTCTAGTTTTAATTAGACGTGTTACAAAATATTTAGCGATATTAATAATTCCTAAATTGAGGTTTAGTTTCAATCTTCTTTTCTTCAGGAAAATGAACACTTAAACTATAACCTCAATATGAGTTACATTTATTGTGACGTCACATAAAAAACATATTCACGAAGTATAAATTATGTGTTAGTTTTCAGTAAGCTCTGTTGAATACCGATAGATAGAAGTGGGTATCAACAATTATATTTGTGTTATTAGAATATCCTTGTTATGTTAATAAAAAATGACTTAAAAGTGGGTATATTTAGATTTTTTTGTGTATCTGACACAAAAAAATCTTATGAACGGTAACAAGAGAACTTCTTATATCTAGGTAGGAATGTGACGTTACAAATCTTATTAAAGTTGTTAATTATATGAATAAATGAAACGAATAAAACAATTTTTGTTATCTGTCAGCACGACTTTTTTTTCCACCTTCCAACACCGAAAAAATATTACACAATCTCATAAATAGTTATGATGGGTTATTAACTTATATTTAAATCTTTATAAAAAATAAATAATGAGCATGAACCCATTTCAAAATAAATACCTAAGTAAATAGTTTTTGTATAAAATACAAATATAAATTAAAGTGGTTACAAAAAAAAACCCGTATGTAAACGGGATTTGAACTCAAGACACGTTGATCGTGAATCCACTGCTTAACCTAAACAGCTATCAACACCTGGTAGATATGGTCGAAGTTTACCTATCCAATGCAAATACGATCATGCGTTTGCTGCGTGTATAAAAAAAGAGACGGTAATATATATCTTTTTGTTTCGTGGAGAGCGACGCGACAACTTGCGACAGTAGGCGACTCTGTGGCTGTGGTGTGCGTAGGTACTGTATTGAGACAGCTTACACATACAGCCGCACGGACGCTCGGCCGTGCGTTCACAGCAAAATGATCCTTCGCGTGCCTGTGCGCTTATGAACGCTTACTGTACATCAGACAAAAAGCCGGAAAGGTTACAAATACAAACGAGTACAAATCCTACTATCTACAAATAAAAAATGTTTTGTCCTGCAGGACTGTCTGATGGATCAGCGCACAGCCTAAACCGCAGATTGTAGAAACCTGAAACTTGGAGGGTGATTTTTTTATATGACGTAGGCATACGATAAGAAAGGATTGTCTGAAATTTTATAACCCTTTTTTTTTTTTAAGGATGGGAAATCATCAAATGACCCCCCCACTCTGGGCGGAGCGGGAGGGAGTGTCAGACTCTTACTGACTAAAAACCATCCATGTTCCTTCCTCGCCTTTTACGTTCCGGGGCCGCGGTATCTCTTTCGAACAGGCCCGCAACCCCGGCAGGCTTCGGCCCTTGCGGGCCCCTCTCTTTTTGCTGACATCTCTTTGAGGCGCGCGTGGAACACGAACGTGCCGTCGACACGGCCTGTCGTCGTCGTTAGACGGCCGGACGGCTAGCTAGCCCATAGCCAGCCGTCCACAGGCCCGCATCTACGGTGGCCGGTAGCCACCACGTGGCCCCCGACGCCCGTTGCGTCTCCCGCGGCGGCCGGGAAGAGAGGATCTCTCCGTCTCTCGTTCCGCCACCTCCTTCGCTAGCATCACTGCTTCGCAAAAGGAGGCGACGGCTTCCCATTCCGTCTCGCTCCGGACCATGGATTGAACCAGGGCCGGACGCGAGAGGTCGCCGCCGCCGATCGCCGCCACGAGGACACGGCGGAGCTCCGCCCACGCAGGGCAGACTTCCACCGTGTGCTCCACCGTGTACTCCGGTCGATCCTCGCAGTGGAAAATTTTATACGCCTTAAGGGGTGAAAAGAGGGGGGCAAAATTTGTATGGGAAATGGTGATTCCTTGGTCCAATCTACTTCAAATTTTGCAATCAACAGTATTAATAGAACTGATGGACGCGTTTCGTATTGCACGTAAATTGATTTCAATGCATATCTCCTAAGATACACCGTTTTAAATAACTCCGCAGCAAAATAATGATCATATACCGGGCGTGCATTTTCATTATGCGGAAGGATGTGTGTAATGTGCTCTTTAAAAATTGTATTATAGGTGCTTACGACCCACTCTCTGTAGGTAACCCTCTCTTTCTCTTATGTAACGCAGACGAAGTTGCGCGGGTCAGCTAGTTATACAATATTAATTCAAATAAAAGTTAATATTGTATAAACAAAAAATCACATCTTACATTTTGAAAATGTTGTAATAGATACAATCTACTTTACACACCAATATGTATACACTTTCCTTTATGGAGATAGGATCTTTTTCAGAAATATATGAGTTCTAGAATACTATGTTCGTAAAGACATGACATTTTTAATCAAAACAGTAAGATAAAAACACTTTAAAAGCGATTAAGTGTTTTCATATTATTGTTCGTGACCATTATACTGTCTTATGGCCGATTTCAAAACCTTTGCCAAATTCTTTCGTGGCTTGTCGCCCATCTCGTCAACACAGTTCAAAATCGTATCCAAAAGGTTTTTGGTTTTTTCTTGGAGAAACACGAGAAACATATCGCCCTTTCCGAATGCCAGCAAATCTTGTATGTAATCATCGAACTTCAAGTTATGTTGTAAAGTAAATGCCTGATTAATCGCAGAGAAGAATTCCTGTTGCTTCGGCACTTTTCTGTCGTATTCTCTTCTGTAGTGGGCAATTTCATCGACGATGTCATCACGATGCTTTTTCGATAAGCGCTTAAATAACTCCGCCAACCGATGTGTGACTTTAAATTCCAATTTCATCAGTTCGTTGTTCATCATTCTACAATATTTTATTAGCTTTTTACCAGTAAGCGCTGTCGATAATATGTCGAGGTAATTTCGTATAAACGTGTCAAAGATACCTTCACTTCTCAGAACGGGACTTGTTTCCGGGTTCGACGCATCAACTATACTCAAACATACAAAACACATCAAGAATATAACAATTGTTTTTAACGAACACATGTTACCAACACTGCTGTGTATTCTTCTACTTTGACTTTTGACGACAACTCATAAAATATAAAGTCAATTTCACGGTTGGCTTAATGTGAATTTAAACAGACGGCCCAATGTGAAATTGAGACTAGTTCCGTTTAATCTTTCCTCCCAATGTTCAACAACGGACGATTTGAATTCGATATCTCTTTTTAAATATTTAAGCTGTTGATGATTTTTTTTATAGGAGCCTTGTATTTATCTTACTGCTGGGCTAAGACCTCCCCGATATAGGGCTGGGCATAGGTCTCATCGTGTTGAAATCTATGCCCAGCGGTCGTCATGTATGCGGCTCAGGTGACTCGCGCACCCCATTTGAGCCCGTTATTGAGCGCAGCGTAGCGTTCCGTATTTTATCAGCTTTCTTTACACCCAGAATTGCATTGCTTATTGGCAGATCCCAAGGCGGGACTTTTGTGATTCGATGAGCGAGAATTCACATACTTATCGATCAATTCGCGCTTCAAGGAGATCGGCAGATATCCTTTCATTAGCGTCTTCATGGACTTTTCTAGACATTTTCGATTCGGCGATGGATTTCCTTTTTCTGCCTGTTTTCGAAAGAAGCTAACTGGCCCAAGAAATGTACTTTTGACACAGAATCCTTTCCAGTCACCTCGAGTCTACGCTTAGTGCTATTTATTAGTCATAGTTTTAGTTTTTGACCGATTCGTCGCGAGTCCCACCTTGAGGCTAGCCGTACTCAGGTCTTGGAGCATGCTCTGTAGTTCGAGAGCTGTAATATGCTGCATTAAAATTTCTATACAATTTTACATAATACATAAAACAAACAGCTTATAATGCCAATAGGGCCTCAGCTCAGCATAATGTCAGATGGCAACACAAGGTGTGCCACCTGACGCTGATTTTCAGCTGCAGCCCACGAGTGTCATACGCTCGACAACATAAACAAACACATTAAAGTCTATAATGTTTCCACAAATATCGCCTAAGAATATAATGTTACATAAACACATTCAAAAAACAAAAAGTATAAAATGATGGAATGTTAATAGTAGTTTATGCGACTGTGCATAATGAAGGCCGAAGGCGAGTTTCTTAATAGCATCACACGAGTGTTGTAATGCCTAATTATGTATAGTTGCATACACTACTTTATCTACCCAAATATCATAAGGACTCTATGATGGATTCAGGAACCACAGGGAAATGAGCAGCATTGTTACTTGGCCCTTGATTTTTGTGCCAACAGGTTATTAGTTGCATTCGCAGCTGCATTTACGATATCTGGCGGAGTGTTCATGTCAATTTCTGAGTCACTATCACTAATTTTGGACAGAAATAAAGAACTTATCAGAAAATTTGTCTACTCGTAACTAGAAATAAAAGCTAACGAACAAATGACAGCTCGAAATGGCGGCGTTTCGGATATGGGTCCACCCTTTATAGCAGAACTTTTTATGTCATAATATTATTTTGCATACCAGCTGATGGCATAAACTTCATTTCGCAGAAAATAGTTTGGCAGATACTCATTTATCATAGATTCATACTCATAATTTTGTAAGCCAGAATCATCTTCAGGCATACATTTAATATGCATAAGATTCAAAAGTAGAACCATCTTATCGCAGAAAGTTCACAGTCAGAATCATCTATTGGCATAATTTTCATATCGATAGTCTTTAAAGGCAGAACTATCATATCTCAGAAAGTTTACAGTTAGAATTATTGTTTGGCATACATTTCATATGCATAATAATGGAAAGACTCATCTATCATATCACAGAAAATTCATAAAATCAGTTGATTGTGAACACTTGGTTTTTATTTCCCTGTAAAAAGCAGGCAAACAAGCATATTATATCGTGCATGTATACAAGCTAGCATGCAGCACGCAGCATGCAAGCAAGCATGCAGCAGGCAAGCAAGCATGCAGCAGGCATGTAAACATCTGAACATGCATATACCATGCATACAAGCATGCAGCATACAAACATGCATGCAGCAATCAAGCAAGCATGCAACATGCAGCAGGCATGGTTTCTGTCACGGCTCCGGCGCTGCGGGGCTACGGCGGTCCCACGCGAGCTGTTCGTCGCAGATGAGTTTAACGTTACAACCACCTGCTCCTCAACTCGCGGCCCGCCTCGCCCCTCCGCGCCTACGCGATTTTAAATTACACTCTTGGGGTAGGGCAAACAAGACTACGTGGAGTCGGTTTTGGAGCGATTCTTTTCTGTCACTAACTTTTCTAGCACAACATATTTACTTATTAAGATAATATTTTAATTTTAAATTAAGGTTAAAAATGCTATTTTGTGGCATTGAAAAATGGCAATACTGCCAAATAAAATTATTCCAAATGAAATTCTGCAATCTTCATAGTATGCCAAGTGAAATTATATCAAATAACCGTCGTTCTAAGTAAACATTATTCTAAACGAAATTATGCGAAATATGAACAATGCCAAAGGTAATTATGCCAAATAAAATTCTGCTATCTAAAAGTATGCCACTCCAAATTCGGACATACACACATTCAGCCAAACAATAAGTATATTTAAAAAAAAATATGCCTTTTATATATTCGTTTAAAGAAAATTATGCCAAGTGTGTTATGCTAAATGAATTTCGGAGCATCAAGATTCTGCCAGATAGATGGAACCCTTCGGATGTCTGTAATTTTTTTTTAAATCATAAGCAAATGAACAAAGTTACTATTCTTGTGTCACTCGAGATCAAAATGTCGTGCGATTTATAATTAAAATCATACTGAATTGGGGTTTCGTATCGATATCTGATTTAATGTAGATAGGTACCTACTAGAATAGCACACTCACTTGAATTTGACACCTCTTCCAAATTTCAAGTTCATAACAGTTCCGTTTATTTCTGCTGGTTGGTAATGCTGGTCATTGCCTATGGTTTTTGAACGCATTAGAGAGGGTTTATGATATTTGGGTAGATAAAAATAAATATCATAGAAAAAAAAAAGTCATAACGTAAAATAATTATAAAAACAGTGTCAATTTATAAAAAAAGAGTAAAAAGACAAAAACAAAATAGCAAAAACATAGAAATAGCTTAATATTTAGGTAAACAATGCTAACATTAAATAATGCATAAGATTGTGTTAATGATACACTTGATATATTTAATCAATTTTACCTAATTTGTAAAATTGATTAAATTGGATACTTACATCACGAAAACTTAAAATTAATAACATTGGCAGAGTTGCATATCTATACAATACTGTGCCCATTAATAAAAATATTAAAAAGGCAATAATTATAAAAACCGACTTAAAAAAAAAACTAAAAAGTTAAAAATAACTTTAGCTTCTGAAGTCGGTGACCTTTGTTTGATTGCTTTAGTTTTTTTGTCACCGACTTCAGAAGCTAAAGTTATTTTTAACTTTTTTGTTTTTTTTTGAAGTCGGTTTTATTTTTTGCAAAAAGTTTTTATTTTTCATTTTTTAGTGTTTCACATGTGCTTGATATAATTATGGAAAGTGCATTCCGTTACAATTAAAACAAGCCCAAACACGACTAGGATACATTGTCTCATTATGGAGTTCCATGACTCTTGGCTTCATCATCAGATCTGATGGTAGTATGGTTCTTATCAAACGCAAATGCTTCACTTGTTGTAGAAAATACCAAAATCGCAACACGTTTTCATATAAAATTTGAAGAGTTCCCTCGATTTCGCCAAGATTCCATCATCAGATCCAGATTTGGCGATTATGGGACCATTTGGGAAAAATACACTTTCCAACCAAAAAAAGAAATTTCCAAATCGGTTGGCAAGCGACGGAGTTATGCCCGAACCAACATAAAAAAAAAAAAATAGAAACATCCGAATTGAGAACCTCCTCCTTTTTTAGAAGTCGGTTAAAAAGCACAAATGACGAAATCGAAAAAATAAATATGATGACATGCAGTAAGAAACAATAACAAAAACTAAAAATGGTGGAATGTGTAAAATTAACAAATGGGTAATATTTAATAAATAAAGACGGGGAGTGAGACTTGATAACTCCAAAAAATAGGGTCGCCAGATGCAACTTACGTCTAGCTTTCAATTTTAGAATGTTGTGCTCATTTAAGAATGGTGTAATATGTCCAAAATGAACTTTAAAGCAGAACCGTGCACAGGAGTTCTGAAATCTTTGAATCATTCTTTCAGTTTTTGAGAGAATGTGTTGACCATACACTGTGTCCGCATAATTTAACTTTGATAAAACCGAAGACTCCACAATCAAAACACGCAATTCTTCGCTAAGATACGGACGGGCTTTGTATAAAACCTTAAGCATATAATAACAATTACGGATACACTCAGTAACGTGTTTGTGAAAAGGAGTTCCGCGTCCATTATTACGTGCTTCGTAAACCCATTCGATAGGTTGACCCATAAGTTACTCACAGTAACCTTATGAGTAACTCGCTCTTGACCGAATTTTACCTCAAACCGTGTCCCTCAGTGTAGCATTCACAGACCCTAACTAATTTCCTGAGGGGCGGGACAAATACAAGAGGCGTCGGGCGGTGGTGTGGCCCGGTCGTGGCGCCTCTTCTTTGATATTTCATGCAAAATGTAGGTATAGAAGGGATGTGGCGCGAGACATACTGAGACGGCGTGGCGCTGGCGTGGCGCGGGCGCCGCTTCCTCGCCCTCGGCGCACCCGCAGTTAGCAGTGGCATGCACATGGAGAGAACAAGACGGCAAAAATGTGTGACAATATGGACTTTGCCGGCGCCACGCCAACACCTCGCCCGCACCGCGCCACCGCCATACGCCATACCAATATTTGAAAACATTTATTACCTCACTAGGTACATTCGCGCCACAGAGCTTAGACCACAACTTGTCATAAGATACCATGTCGAATGCTTTTGGCATGTCTAAGAAACAGGCAAAAACAAGAGTTTTGTTGCCTGTATAATGATTTGCAGTCTTTTTCAGCCACAAAACTGGGGTTTCAGTAGATAGGCCTTCCCTAACACCATGTTGAGCATCATGCGACTTTATGACGTTTTTCAAAACTTTAATGCTATATATAAGTAGACTTTTGATACGTGTAATGTTATCTAAGAACTGGGCTTCCCACTTGCCTAGATAGCTCGTCGATCCATGTACTCGCGTCCGATAGTTTGGTGCATAATGCAGTTTTGAGCGAGCGACGCGACGCCACCGTTCATACTCATACAGTACTAGCTATGACCGCGACTTTAGATATCAGCCATGACAGCCATCGTAAAGGATATAAAAAGAAGGTAACTTGGTGCTTAAGTAATTAGGTTAATATTTACAAATGAATTGTTTATTTATAATTCACCCGGAAGGTAACTTTTACCTGGACACAATTCCGATGTTATCGAAATTTTGGGATAATGTTTCGGAGTGACGTAGGGTGTGTGATCTGAGTTTTCGACCTCGAGGTGCTAACTTGATGGGTAGCCTAAAACTGCGAAATTTTCAGACTGTTTTCGGTTTTTCATTTATATCTTCTAAACCATGCATTTTCCAGGAAAACAGATTTTGAAGGATAAAGTTGTGGGGAAATAAAATTTCCTATTATTTTATCTATCAAGATAAGTTTCCCTCGAAATATTTATCAAGATACATCAGTTTAAAGAGGGAACTAATTTCTCCAAACCTTATCACACTGGCGCTTTCCACTCGCTCGCAACTCGCTAGTGCGTTAAGGCTCTAAAACTTTCATATATCAACATACCCATTGTCGTTTTACACACATTACCTACGAGTTTTTATATGATGACTAGAGAACAGAAATAGCTGCATTTCCCCGACACAGTTGGGAAAAGACTGTAGGCAGATGATGATGAAAAAGTCTCCGCCTGCCTCGATCGTTTTGGAACAAGTGGCAAATTTACATGTAGGCGCTGCAGTAAGGAAGCCGCTTTCTTTCGCCTGATAGCGTGGAAGCCATCTGTGCGAGCCTCCACGAACATCCCCGACGCACTATAGCGCCATGGCAGTCCCAATAACATCCTGAAGGCTACATTGGACGCACAGGACATTGTTGGCTCGTCGCGTATATGACACATCCCATGACATGACAGATTTTATAAATGCAAATAAAAGTCGACATTGTGTACTAAAGATTTTAATAAGGTCTTTTAAAAAAGGTAGATACGACATTTGCATAATGAAGTAAATCCACTTTACATATCTCAAGGTACCTACGACACTACGACAAACGAGTTGAGGTATATTCTTTAATGGCCAATCTCAAAACATTTTCCAAATTCTTTCGTTGCATGCGACCCATCTTGTTAACACACCCCAAAATCATATCGAAAATGCTTTTGGTGTTTTCTTTGATAGACACGAATAATATATCGCCCTTTCCGAATGCCAGCAAATCGTGTATGTAATCATCGAACTTCAAATTATGTTGTAAAGTAAATGCCTGATTAATCGCAGAGAAGAATTCCTGTCGCCTCGGCAGTTTTCTGTCGTATTCTCTTCTGTAGTGCGCAATTTCATCGACGATGTCATCACGATGCTTTTTCGATAAGCGCTTAAATAACTTCGCCAACCGATGTGTGACTTTAAATTCCAATTTCATCAGTTCGTTGTTCATCATTCCACAATATCTTTTCAGGTCTCTACCTGTATACGCTGTCGATAATATGTCGAGGTAATTTCGTATAAACGTGTCAAAGATACCTTCACTTCTCAGAACGGGACTTGTTTCAGAGTTCGATTCGTCAACTATACTCAAACATATAAAACACATCAAGAATATAAAAATTGTTTTTAACGAACACATGTTACCAACGCTGCTGTGTATTCTTCTACTTTGACTTAAGACGAAGAATCATAAACTACAAAGTCAATTTCACGGATGGCTTAATGTGAATTTAAACAGATGGCCCAATGTGAAATTGCGACTAGTTCCATTAAAATTTTCCTCCCAATATTCAACAACGGCCGATTTGAATTTTAATTCGATATCCCTTTTAACATATTCAGGCTGTTTATGATATCTACCAAATACTATCCGCTCGAATACTAGTCTGGTGTTATCACCAAAGTGCTTTTTCTTACCTCTCCCGTAAATTTTGAGCATATAAACATAATCATCCGTCCTCATTTCATCGACTACTGTATATATAGCATTCATTGCCTTGATATAATCATTCCTCTTAGGCTTTTCTTCAGAAATAAACTGCAAAAAATCATTAACTTTCATTTTCATTTTTTTTCTATTGTATATGGAGTACTTTTTCAGTATCTTTCGCAATCGTTTTATCCATATTTTCTGTAAATAGTCTATTCCGAGACCTCGTAGGCTTTTGCTTAGTATTACAAAGTATTTGCCGAGGTATTTAGCTTTAAATTTTGGAGACATCAGTGCATTGCAAATGTTGGAAAGGAAACCGAAATGAGGTCCACGAGGCAAGTTTGAAGGAGCTTCTGTCGTTGTTATCGGAGCATAGTATTTCATAAGATCAGATGTGATAATTGTAAGTGAGTTATTGGATATAAAATATTTTCCGTTTACATTACTACGAGTAGGAATGGCCCCTGAGTCTTCACGTTCTACATTAATGTTTCCAGTGATCACTGTAATGTCGTACAATACTGCATACACTAAAACATTATAAATATATTTATGCCGCATCATCAACTTGCAGTTAAGGTGTAGTATTATATTTCGATTTCTGTTTTATCTCTTTGATTTCTATTTCCAAACCATCTTCTTGCTTGCATCGCTATCTGAAAATTGAGAAATGTTTCGATTATTTGGGTGCTGTGTCCACAGTGTAAAAAAATGCATATTTCTGATATTTTAGAATATTGGGGTAGTGTCAGATAAAAAGAATACCAATTTCTGGAAGAGCCTATGCACCTATGCTATTTCGAAGATAAAGTAAGAAGTGCACGTTTGTGTGTTAACGAGCTGTAGCGTACTTAATCAGAGATTGATTGGGACATCGTTCATGGTTCACACAAATCAAAAGTTAATGGCAATTAGAACTCCGTGCAACAGCACAAAAAAATAAAACGCGACGTTTAAAATTTAAACTGACTGATCTCTGTACAATAATCAACATAGGTAGAGACGTACTTCGTATTTCTCACTCGTCATAGAATTTATTGAACACTAAAATTGAACATTATTTAAGTAAACCTTAACTGCTTGGCCACCAGCTAAACGCATTTGTTGTGAAAGGGTTTGTGACAAATACAAAAAAATAAAGAAAAAAATGCGAAGCACCATCCACCGCAATGTGAGGGTACTTATTTAAGGGCAGGTATTCAAATTTTTCATAACTTTGATTCTGTTGAGAGTTTGGACGCCTGCGCTAAAATTACATAGCAACATGTGACGTGATGCGCATGTCTGCGTGGTAGTTTCTAGAAGTGTGTCACGTGTGTTCGTCCATATATTTGTGCACTGACAGTTACGTTTAAAATTTTCTTTATTACTATTAAATAGTTATATCTTAAATATCGCCCTGCTTTTTATTTCATCAGGTTATGGGCCGTCCCAAGCCTGCCGTTTATAGTTATCTTTGTGTTTTGAGCAGTATTTAAACAGTAACAGAAAAATTTCGAGTATAACCTTACATTTGGTTACCGGCTCGCGAGTCATTTTTTTCTTTTCAGCAATTTTATTTTTAGTTTGAATATTTACAATATAAATATGGCTGGAAGTAGTTCCATGATGTCAATTGATAAGCTTAAGGGTCGTGAGAATTGGGCAAGTTGGAGTTTTGCAGTCAAGGCATACCTGCAACACGAAGACATGTACAACTGCATTTTAAAAGAACCTGTGGCTTCGGAACCCATTTCAGTTAAACTTGACACCAAAGCTAAGTCCAAGTTAATATTATTAGTTGACCCGATTTTATATGTACATATTCAAGAAGCGCAAAACGCAAAGCAGGTATGGGAAAATTTAGCGAGGGCTTTTGAAGACAGCGGATTAACTCGGAAAGTAGGCTTATTAAAAGACCTAATTAATACAAACTTGGAAAATAGTTCTTCAGTTGAAGACTACGTAAATAAAGTAATGTCAGCCGCGCACAAGTTGAGAAATATAAAATTTAATGTGGACGATGAGTGGCTCGGAACTCTAATGTTGGCCGGGTTGTCAGATGAATATAAACCTATGATTATGGGTATAGAAAGCTCAGGCGTAAAAATTAGTGCTGATTTTATAAAGACAAAGCTATTACAAGAAGTCAAAACAAAATCAGATAGTACTACCGCTTTTTATGCAAAGTCGAAGAAATTCATGAACAATACTCAACATAAAGACAGTCACTCAGAGAAACCAAAAGGCCCCCGTTGCTTCAACTGTAACAAATATGGGCATGTGGGCAAGCAATGTTGGTTTAAAAATAAAAAGAAGGAAGACAAAGGTACTAAAAATGGTTTTGTCGCAGCTTTTTCAGCTACATCTATGAATGATGTCAGTAGCTGGTATGTGGACTCCGGAGCATCAGCCCACATGACGATGAACCGAGACTGGCTAGAAAATGAAACTGCACCGCCTGTACAAAGTATCAGGATCGCAGACAACAAAGTTCTAACCGTGCAAAGCTGTGGCTCAGTAAATATCCAGGTACCAAATACAATTACAGGAAAACCTGACTGTATTCAGGTAAATAATGTATTATTTATTCCTACTCTATCCACAAATTTACTTTCTGTGAGCAAAATTATAATGAATGGCAATAAAATTGAATTCGACTGTAACGGTTGCTCAATAATGAACAGGAACAATCAGATAGTGGCCAACGCAAAGTTAGTAAATAATACTTACAAATTACTCACCTACCAAAGTGGGCAGGCAATGGCAGCTACAGCTGAAGACAAGTATTTATGGCACCAAAGACTAGGTCACCTTAATTTTAAGGATATTAATAAGATTTCAGCATGTACTCTTGGTGTGAAGTTATGTCAACAAGATGAGGACTTCATTTGTACATCTTGTTTGGAGGCAAAACAAACCAGGCAACCATTCAAAAATGAAGGCTCCCGGGCAACAAGTTTGCTAGAGCTCATCCACTCAGACCTATGTGGACCCATGGAGAACCAGTCACTCGGAGGTGCAAGATATTTCTTAACATTTATAGACGACTTTTCTAGAAAAGTATTTGTTTACTTTCTCAAATGTAAATCGGAAGTATTAGAAAAATTTCTGGAATTTAAAAATAAAGTAGAAAATGAGTTGGATCGTAAAATAAAAATACTTCGCAGCGACAATGGTAGAGAGTATATCAACAGTCAGTTTGATAAATGTCTGAAGAAATTTGGCATAAAGCACCAAACAACTATTCCATATATACCTCAACAAAATGGTGTAAGCGAGCGAATGAATCGTACTCTTATAGAGCGAGCTAAATGTATGTTACTCAATGCTTCATTGCAGAAAGAGTATTGGGGAGAAGCAATAGCAACTGCTGCTTACATCATCAATCGCTCACCAACTCGCTCACTGTCTTATATCACCCCTGAGGAACGATGGACTGGATTCAAGCCAGACTTAAGTCATATGAAAGTCTTTGGTTGCCAAGCAATGGTACATATACCAAAAGAAAAGCATCGCAAATTAGATGCTAAGTCTCGTAAGTTGACATTTATTGGTTATAGCGAATGCTCCAAAGGATATCGCTTTATAGATAAGAAAACCAAACAAGTAATGTTGAGTAGAGATGTTGTATTTTTAGAAGAAACTGTCAACCAAAATAAAATAGTCAAAAATACCAGTTGTACTGAAACCACAGATAAAAAGTGTAAGGAACTAGCAGAAGAAACGAATAACAACTGCAGTGAAGAGAATGACTGCATAGTATATTTTGAGACCGATGAAAATATAACACAATCTCATAATGAAGAAAATTATGAATCAGATTCTAATAGTTCAAGTTGTTACGAGGATCCTAATGATGAGACATACGTGCCTCCAGGTTCAATCAATACCAGTTCTCCTGAAATATGTCATGTAAATCTCAGACCTCGTCGAGATTTACAGAGACGAAATGGAGAAGTATACAGGAACAGTTCGGAACCTAACTCTTTTTTGTGCTTTAATTCAACCTGTTGGCAAAAAGGTAATTCCCTGCAAATGGGTTTTTAAAACTAAGAGAGATGACGCTGGAAACATAGCACGATACAAAACTCGTCTGGTAATAAAAGGATTCAAACAAACAAAAGGTATAGATTACAATGAAGTTTATGCTCCGGTTATACGCTATTCATCAATCAGATACTTAATTGGCTTAGCGGCTAAGTATAAACTAAAAATTCATCAAATGGATGCTATCTCAGCATTTTTGCAAGGAGTTGTAGATGAAGAAATTTACATGTTACTGCCACCTTGTTATGAAATTCAAAACAAGGTATGTCGGCTCAACAAAGCATTGTATGGCCTGAAACAAGCCAGCCGGCAGTGGAATAAGAAACTAAATGCTGCTCTTATTGACATTGGATTGAAGCGCTCAACAATAGATCCTTGTATGTATTACAGAATTGTAAACGAGCATGATATACTGTTTATAGCAGTATATGTCGATGATTTGCTTTTTATGTTCAATAATGAAAAACAATATCTACTAGTGAAAGAAAAACTACAAGAAAATTTCAAAATGAAGGACCTTGGTACAGTCAGACAATGTATTGGTTTTAAAATAACACAAAATACTAATTTGGAGGAGATATCGTTGGATCAAACATTGTACATAGAGAAAATTTTACAGAGATTTAAAATGATTGATTGTAAGCCTGTATCAACTCTTTTTGAAGCCGGGACTCAATTAAAAAAGGCTGAAAATGAAACTGAAGTACTGAAAAATGTACCTTATCAAGAAGCTGTGGGATGTCTTTTGTATTTATCACAATGTACACGGCCTGACATAGCCTATGCTGTTAATACTGTTAGTAGATTTAATAACAATCCAACAATGCAACATTGGATTGCGGTCAAGAGAATATTTCGTTACTTGAAAGGAACTATTGATTTAAAACTTACATATAAAAAGGATAACAAGAACATTGAAGGTTATTGCGATTCAGACTGGGCAAATGATATTGAGAATAGAAGGTCTTGCACAGGCTATATATTTTTGTTCCAGGGTGCAGCAATAAGCTGGAATTCTAAGAAACAGCAGACCGTGGCTCTGTCTACAACTGAGGCTGAATATATGGCTCTTACGTCTGCTATACAAGAGGCTCTTTGGTTGAAACAGCTGGCAGACGAGTTGCAATCAGAACTTAAAGGTACACCTTTAACCGTTTACTGTGATAATCAGAGTGCGATTAGTCTTTCAGGAAATGCCGTCTACCATGCACGCAGTAAACACATAGACGTCCGCTACCACTTCGTACGAGAGAAGATTGCTGCCAAACAAGTCATGGTCCAATACAGATGCACTAGAGACATGGTCGCTGATATTTTGACAAAGGGACTTCATCGACCGTTGCATGAAAACTTCACCTCGTCAATGGGTTTAATTTCAAAGCGTCTGCGTCCAGGAGAGGATGTTGAGAGTTTGGACGCCTGCGCTAAAATTACATAGCAACATGTGACGTGATGCGCATGTCTGCGTGGTAGTTTCTAGAAGTGTGTCACGTGTGTTCGTCCATATATTTGTGCACTGACAGTTACGTTTAAAATTTTCTTTATTAGTATTAAATAGTTATATCTTAAATATCGCCCTGCTTTTTATTTCATCAGATTCAATACTGCCGTCATAACAAAGAAGGCCGTAACTAACAATTTTGTCAAAAATGAGTTATAACCATATTTGGAATCAGCAAAGAAAATGCTATCTTGTGGTCTTACTCACAAAGCTGTATCTCGTATGAGATCAAAGATAGCATAAGCATTTTAGCCTTAACTACAACATAAATTATGGTTTTTGAATCTGAAAAGCCTTAATTACACAATAACGGCTTTTTTTGTTAGTATTTTCGTAATTCTAGTCTGGAAGGCCACAATTACCAATTAAACATAGTTAGCTTTAAATATTAAATAAATTTACTACTAGAGAAAAAGCCCTAACTACGCAATAAGGGCTTTTTACATAAGTATTTTGAAGGAACGCTTCCTCATTCAGAAGCCATGCCAAGCCAAGCTAAGCCGTAATTACATTCTACGCAATTACGCCCTTTCAGATAAGTATTTCACAAATTATAATTATTTTTTTACTAAGACAAAAGGGCAAAAATAAAATAAAATGAATACGCATGTCTGATTTTAAATAAATTATGGTTCAACATATAGCCTATATTTTTTGACGTTTTATAAAATAAGCATTACTAACTAAAACCATTCAGTAAACCGCGGGCCTCCGTTTTATATAAAACTTCAATTATCTCGGAATCAACGTTGACGTAGTTACGGCCTTCTTTCTTATAACGGCGGAATAGTAAATGAACAAAAATCGATTGTTTAAAGCCAAAAAATAGATATAGATATTGTAGTTGACTATATCTACTTTGATATTTTGTGGTTCAAAACATGACATCGAAAACTTCACTCGATCAAAAAAAATCCGAACAGGAGCCTATTTCGATTATTTTTTTTAATGTTTTTCTTATTTTTCTTCAAGCCTATGAAAGTTTTACTTAAAAAAAAATATCTAAGCAAAGGAAATAACATATAGGATAATTATTTGTGGTTACATTTTGGAAAAAAGTTTATATAATACAGCGGCTTGCGTTCGTGGATCAGTCATAGTCCGGTTAAGCAGACGACAACCTCTCTAGGTTGAACTGCGAGATGCCATTCCGAAAAAAAACATGGATAAAGTCGCCCGCCAGGCCTTAACGAGGTAGGTTTTCTTTGACGCCATTGTAAAAAATAATGTGTTACACGTGTGCTTTAAAAATGTGTACTTAATTAAATTGAAAGCCGCTACTAAAATTTTGACGTACACACCTGGCTGCTGTTACCATAAAAAATCTGAGGGGGAAACGCGTTTCAAGAGCGCATAAAAAAATATAAATAATTAAATATCGCTGGACACAGCGCCATCTAGTGCCACACTAAGCAACGACGCTTGTGTCCGTGGACACCAGTTAGTTAAATTGATATACTACATATATACTAGTTTGTTGTTTGTAAATACATACTTAGTATACATATAATTAACATCCATGACTCGGAAAAAAAACTCCATGCTCATCACACAAACATTTGGACCCGGGATTCGAACCCGGGACCCAAAGAACGTAAGGCAGCTTCACTACCGCCTGCGTCACATGGGTCGTCAAATGTGCATATGTCACTTGATCGATGGAATCGACTACCATATTAGGGTTATTTCCCTCCAAACTAAGAAAAAGAACTTGGGTACGATGGTCTCACCTGCCACGCTATAAGAGTCACTGGTGCAGCAATCAGTGTATCGTCAGTTGCAATTAGAACGCAACTGAACAGCATTGCGTCAAACGTTGATAGGCTCCACTCTTCGCCCCACCTTGGAAACATTTAAAATTAACGGAGATAAGATAATACCCTGTTGGAGTCAGTTGTAGGCATTGTACGAGTACATTTCACTGTACACTTTGTTGTATTGGGCATGCAGAAAGAACCACAAGTTGGGTATAAAGTCACATTAAAATGTGGAAGGTTAAGGCTGACCCCACATTTGGCGTGCGCGATCCTCGGGCGTGCGAGTAGCGCGAGCGCCGCGCGCGCGCTGCGTGAGCGTCGGGTGTTGCCGCCGTGTGACGTGCATGCAGCGTGCGCGCAACGCGCGCGCGGCGCGCTCGCGACCCTCGAGTCGCGTTCTTACCCCTTCGCCCGCTATCCCCGCCGCCGTCTGTCTCGAGCGTCGCGAGCGCGCCGCGCGCGCGTTGCGCGCACGCTGCATGCACGTCCTTTTTTCGGTTTTAGTGCCAGTTTCACCGGTTCCGGATAAAGTGTCGGTTAGTTATCTGATAGTTAATACTATCTACCACTTAAAGGTTGGTTATAAGTTATAACCATAGTAATAGACATAGTATTAGTTATAACTTATAACTAATACTATGTCTATTAGATATCGCTATCCGACACCTGTGAAACCAAAAGTGTTAGTTTATCTGGCAGATAAGTTCCTAATAGGCTAACCGACACTTTATCCGCAACCGGTGAAACTGGCCCTAAAAATAGTACAGATAGTTTTTCTTGTCAAGGATTTCGTTCTGGCAGCCTTTGGTTGTGACCATGGATAGATAATAACAAATTCGATAAAAGAGAGTCTGGCGCAGCATCTTCTATCTAAACTTGAAATCTGGTACAACTTCAGGTGCAGGCAGACCTGTACCAGATTGTTTCGAATTTGAAGCAGACTTGTAATTTGCGTTGTAATCAGTCCGAGGTACCTCACAACTAATGCTCACTTATTGGTACTGTACTGGATTGGAATTACCTCAATTCATTTTATCTAGCTAATCCCGATCCAAGGTGATGGTTACATTTAATGTTTGCAGAGCAGTATCGAGTTTCATAGAAGGATCCTCACACAAGTACCTATTCCCATCACAAGTATCTTCGGATTACTTTCTGGGAAGCCTCCGCAACTTAACTGTATACATTTAAGATAATAAACATACTTTTATTTTATTTATTTAAAACTTTATATATTTTGCTATATGTATGTATTTATTTTATTCTTATATATTTGAGTTATAAATAATTTCTAGTCTTTTTTTCCATTATTGCACCTACTGTGTTTTATCTCTGCATCACCCTAAGGTAGACTGGTAGAAAATGCCTTAGGCATTAAGTCCGCCTTTGTACAGTTTTAATTGTGCATAAAGTTTTAATAAATAAATAAATTTATCCTGAACGACGAGGAGGGACAAAATTTAATCCCTTACCAAGTGACAGAGAAGCACGAAGGTGTATTGTCGTCAGGGTCGTACAGCAGCGTGCTGGTGTTGCCAGCCTCTCTGGTATTCAGCTCCACGTTCAGCAGACGTTCAAGCACAGTGCGCTCGCTGGCAACCCAGCTGAGACCATCTAGGGCCTAAAATAACATCATGAAAGTAGAACTTATAGGCTCACCGGCGGTCGCTCATTTTTCAACCTTATGACTCAGGGCTGAAGAGTGGAAACTGGAAAGTGGTGAACTCTGTAGTGTTTATGTTCACGAATCTACGAGTAAGTACCGTATTACAGAACATCACTCAAGACTCAAGCATCACTGAAAAACTACTAATTTAAACCATTTAAATGGTCTCTCATCCGCTATCTATAACCACCACTTTCAACTATATTATTATTTCGTCGGTCTAAATATTAATGGAAACCTTACCCTTTCAAAGAACGCAGCCAAAAATCGAGACAAAAGAGATTGTCGAGTTTCGGTTTCTCCTAAACCTAAAAAAATATTAGATAGATTATATTAGTATTAAAATCAACACACCTATTTGTAACTTAGAAATAATTTATCAACCGACTTCAAAAAGGAGTAGGTTCACAATTCGTCGGAACCTTTTTTTATGTATATTCCCCAATTACTCGAAGAAGGCTGGACCGTTTTTTGGGTTCCGTAGCCAAATGGCAACAACGGAACCCTTATAGACTCGGCATGTCTGTCTGTATGTCTGTCTGTCTATCTATCTGTCCGTCCGCATGTCAAAGCCACTTTTTTCCGAAACTATAAGAACTATGCTGTTGAAACTTGGTAAGTAGGTGTATTCTGTGAACCGCATTAGGATTTTCACACAAAAATAGAGTAAAAACAATAAATTTAAGGGGGTTCCCCAATACACTAAACACACAATATACTTAGAACTGAAGGCAAAAAAAAAACATGAAACTTTTACGTGTGGGGTGGGGAAGACAATATAAGTTTATCTATGGATAGGTCTTCAAAAATGATATTGAGGTTTCTAATATCATTGTTTTCTAAACTGAATAGTTTGCGCGAAAGAAGAGACACTTCCAAAGAGGAAAAATGAGTGTCCCCCCTGTAACTTCTAAAATAAGAGACTGATAAAACTAAAAAAAATAGATTATGTACATTACCATGTAAACTTCCACCGAAAATTGGTTTGAACGAGATCTAGTAAGTAGTTTTTTTTTAATACGTCATAAATCGTAAACCGCAATTTACACAATTTTGATACGGAACCCTTCATGGGCGAGTCCGACTCGTACTTGGCCGCTTTTCAACCGACTTCCAAAAAGAGGAGGTTATCAATTCGTCTGTATTTTTTTTTTTTTTTTGTGTTTGTTATCTCAGTACTCTCAACTGGGTGAACCGATTTTGATGGTTCTTTTTTTGTTTGAAAGCTGGTGCTTCCCGTTTGGTCCCATTTTAGTTTGCTGAAGACCTGATGCTGATCTTCGGAGATATACAACGGAATTCTTCAAAAATACACAGCAAATCTGCAGTGATTGCTGCCATCGCTTGTAGGTTCATTGTTTATACTATATTATGACGTAACATCACGCCTGTATGCTCTGAGGGGGTACGCACATGTGTAAAATACACCCGATTTCGAAAATATTTGTTACCTCAGTACTTTCTACTGGGTGAACCGATTTTGAACATTTTTATTTTATTTGAAAGCTGGTGCTTCCTGTGTGGTCTTATAATCATCAAATCAGTAGCTGATGATGGGATTCTGGAGAAATAGAGAGAATTCTTTACATTTTATAGGCACACTAGAAGCGGTTTGGGTAGTTTTAGGAATTGTACTTTCTCGAAGTGATCCCCATTCAATTTGATGAAGATCTGATGAAGAACTTCGGAGATATGCGACGGAACTCCTCAATAAATGATAGCAAATGTACTGGCATTGCCGAAATCTCATATCTGTCTATTGTTTACACCAGTTCATAACCTAAAATCACGCCGGTACGCTGTGAAGGGGTAAGCACATGTGAACCACTAAAAAGTGAAAAATAAAAACTTTTTTACAAAAAATAAAACCGACTTCAGAGAAAACAAAAAATTGAAAAATAACTTCAGAAAAAACGCTTCAGAAGTCGGTGACAAAAAAACCAAATCAATCAAAAAAAGGTCACCGACTTCTGAAGCGTTTTTTCTGAAGTTATTTTTCAATTTTTTGTTTTCTCTGAAGTCGGTTTTTGTTTTTATTTAATGGTATTTATACTTCCCAGGTGGTCCCATAATCATCAAAATCAGGATCTGATAATGATATAGAGAGAACTTTTCAAATTGTATAGGCAAACTTGAAGCGTTTTGGGTAATCTTTGGAAGAGTACTGTCTCAGAGTGGTCCCATTTCAATTTGGTGAAAATCTGATGTAGAACTTCGGAGATGGGCAACGAAAATCCTCAATAAATTGGACTGGGATTGCTGAAATTTCACTTTCTTTTTGCAAAAAAGTTTTTTTGTTAATTTAAATAAGGTACTATAACTAAGGTCTATACTAAATTGAGGTTCTAAATTAATTTTAGTATAGACTAAGTAATGAAAAGAAAGCAAACTACTTAGTTTTGTTTAATATTAGGTCTTTACCTTTTAAGTAATTACTGTAATCGGTGTTTACCGTTTTAACTAACTATAAACAAATAAATTAATAAATAAATAAAAGTTGCCGTTTTTAACCGACTTCAAAAAGGTACGAACTCTTCAAATTTTATAGGCACACAGTCGGTGACAAAAAAACTAAGTAAATCAATCAAACAAAGGTCACCGACTTCTGAAGTTAAAGTTATTTTTCACTATTTTGTGTTTTTTGATGTCGGTTTAATTTTTTAATTAAATAAGTTAACGCCCTTTTCTCAAGGTAATTGTAGCTTATTGATGCCCATTTTAAAAAAGACTGCTGGAGGCAACAAATTCTTCAAAGGCATTTTGAACTGCCTCGTGGCGTTCCGGTGGCGGAACGAGAGAGGGAGAGATCCTCTCTTCCCGGCCGCCGCGGGAGACGCAACGGGCGTCGGGGGCCACGTGGTGGCTACCGGCCACCGTAGATGCGGGCCTGTGGACGGCTGGCTATGGGCAATAGCTGGCCGTCCGGCCGTCTAACGACGACGACAGGCCGTGCCGACGGCGCGTTCGTGTTCCACGCGCGCCTCAAAGAGTGTCAGCAAAAAGAGAGGGGCCCGCAAGGGCCGAAGCCTGCCGGGGTTGCGGGCCTGTTCGAAAGAGATACCGCGGCCCCGGAACGTAAAAGGCGAGGAAGGAACATGGATGGTTTTTAGTCAGTAAGAGTCTGACACTCCCTCCCGCTCCGCCCAGAGTGGGGGGGGTCATTTGATGATTTCCCATCCTTAAAAAAAAAAAAAAAAAAAAAAAAAGGGGGTTATAAAAGCAAGCCACTCAGACAGCAACGGTACCCCTCGACTTTTAACTTTAGAAGAGTGAACGATCATCGAGGGCTGATGCAAAATTGCAGTTTTACATCGCCCACCTCACGCTCAGGGTACCGCGCCACATCTCATCAACGTGACTTGTGAGAACTCCAACTAACGTGTGAATGTCTCGAGAAGAACTTACTATAGAAATGATCCTATGAAGTAAGGTCTTAATTCGGAACGGACGAAACGAGGAGGGTCATTCAGCCGCGGAGAATCTTAACACCGCGATGTAGGATTGCGCGTCATCGGCGCAACGCCATCTAGTACCGCGGCTTGTAAGCTATCTCTGGGCGGCCGTAGGGGGAGCCATGAGGTTATGATAACCGCGTGGTGCTATTTGTATATTGATACTTAAATTTTTCTGTTGTAAAAGTAGTTCGTACGGATTTGGTTTTATTATTTTGATGTGACAATGAGTATTAATACTTGTATAGGTATAGTATGTCATTAAAACAAAAACTTTTTCCGAAATAAACAGACTTCCTAAAAAAAAACTAAAAAGTACAAAATAACCGCCATATTGGTAAGCCGGTGGCTGTATTGGTATCGTTGACTTTTTGCTATCGACTTCCGAAAGGAAAGTTAGTTTAGGCTTTTTAATGTTTTTTTTTAAGTCGTTTTTTTTGCAATAACTTGTTTTTTACCCATTAAAGGTTTACTTGTCACACCATTTCTTGTCATAAATTATTTTTACAATGAATTTAGTCACCAGCATAGCCCAAGAAAAAAGAACTTACCTAAACGGCAAAAATAAATAAAAAGCAGTCCCCAAAGACTCCCCGTCTTTGGGGACTGCCGATAGAAGTAAAAACTAAGCAATCTATATCTGCTACGGGCTGTGCCCCGCGCACTACGAAGTGGTGCTACGCCGTAGCGGATCGGCTACGAGTGCTACGAAGCGCTGGGTGACGGTCACGCGAGTTCCATGATTTTTGGTCAGCCAAAAAGTGCTCAACGCGCTTAGGAAGTATTTACTTCAAAAATTGTGGAATGTCTTCCTTAGTGGCAAACAAATACCAGAACCAATATGTACGCTGCGGTCGCTATTTCATGGCTGGTACGGTCGAACAAGCTATTTGGTTTACACTTTTCAATGTAATTTGTGGCTTAAACTGTATACCAATTAGCTTGTTCGACCGTACATAATTGTACGGGACTACAACACGATGTCGCGTGGACGGTCATAGCATAACCGGCTAGGTTATTAACGTGAGGAAAAACACCAAATCACTGAACCGATTTCGAAGAAATTTCTATGGTACCAATCGGGAAGTATATCCTTTCACATAAAGAAAGATTTTTTTAAATCGGTTTAGTAATTACGGAGTTATCTGGTAGGTAACAAACATTTAAAAAAATGCAACTGAATTGAGAACCTCGTCCTTTTTGAAGTGGGTTAAAAATGGTTTGTTTTGCTTATGTATCTAGAAAAATACGTTAAAAAGAAGTAAACATTGCACTCCTGGAGCATAAAAAAAACATGATTATTTACCTGGAATGGAGAGCGACAGCTGTTTATACACCACCCTGAAATAACACGAAAAATATTATAATTACGACTAAAATTAGAATACCCATCTTTGAAGATGATTTGTGTAGTACATACCTTAGTTGAGGAGCACATACGACACGACAAGTCGCTAGAGGACCCGCCATTGATCTTAAGTCTTTGGAGTCGTCGTTTCTGAAGAAAAGATTTTTAATTTTTAAATTTTCAGTCTTGCAAAGAATTTTCAATACATCATAGTGGGTGTAAAGGAACCCTAAACGAAGTCAAAAGTAATTTTGTTCTCCCCAGCGATAATTTTTATATACCTGCTAAACTCCTATAACTTCGGAGATATCGGAGGTTCCAACTTTTATACAAGTGTCTAAAGTTATAACTTTAAATACTACACTGACTCCTTCACTATTCAATGTATCTATCACAGAAATATAAAAAAAACAGGAGAAGTGGCAAGGGGGCGTGTCGGTGTCCGCACGACTGGCACAAGATGCCAGTCATAAGCAAGATGGCTATACTATTTTTGCAATAAACACGTTGCTCCTCAACCACTACCTAAGTTTGTTGCTAAATGACTGCGGACAAGCAATGTAAAAAATCGAAGCGAATTCGGAAGAGTTAGTGATGTGCTTGTGTACCGATATTTTTGTGTGGGTAAGTTGTACGGTGCATGGTAAATTTATACAAGATGTATTTGATGGCATAAGGTTTATAATTGATTGTATACTACGTTTTGTTTTAAGAAATGTGGGTGTAGTAGTTGCCGTGTGGGAGGGATAAAAGGGAGATACAGGGTTCCGATACATTTTCGGCTAACGAGCATATCTCCTTCTTTATTATATCTATGGTATCTATCCATCAGCACAATGTTTTGAGTGCGTCTTACCGTAAACCGTGTTAAACAAAGATGTATTTCCCAGTAATAATTTTTGCGTAGAGTTATTTCTTGATTGACGGCTTCGTGAAGTGTCCCGTTTACACCCTGAATACTTAACTAAAATAATTTTGAAGCCAAAAAGACGCTGTATGTTAGTAGTTAGTAGTGTTATATCCCTGAAACACGGGACAAGTGTCAAGTGACACCTTGCATATGTATCGTCGCGTCGCTTGACGCAAGTCTATTATTGACTCTTAAGGTGGACGCACACTTACCCGCGCCGAAAGAATCGAATTTTCGAATTACTTGTATGAAATCCTATGAAACCTCCCGCGAGGAATCGTCCGAATCAAGCAGAACCGCAGAAATCCTAGACAAATTTGAATGACGGCATCAGATTCGGCGCGGCTGATGCGGGCGATTTGACCGATGCAGTCACATTCTGTCAGTTGCGTACGACAGCGCAACGTTAGAATAGGTAGTTTTTCTTCATTGTTTTCAGCGCGGTCGATTCTTTCGGCGCGTTCGGCGCGGATATGTGTGCGAGGCCTCCTTGACTTCGATTCTTCGAATTTTAGAATTACTTTGATGAAATCCATTAAACCTCGCACACTTATCCGCGATTCGGACGAATAAATGACTTCATACGGATGAGAAAAAAATCTTTCGGCGCGTATAAGTGTGCGTCCACCTTTAACATGCTCTTAGCGATTTCTTTCATCTGTTTTGTCCGAATTTGCAGTCAAACACGAGAAACAGCTTGTAATGTAGCTATTGACCAAGCAGGCTTACCGTCCATGCACATAATGAGCATAATAATCCTCCTCAAACACAAGTAACGACAATCCAACACTAGTGCAAATCTTCGACAGAGCAGAGGTCGGCGACCCCCGCAGTCTGTCAGTGACCCATCGGGCTGATAACAACGTGATGTATGATGACCACCAGGCTATGGTGGCTACTGCCCATCTGTAGCCTTGGCTCGGTGGGAGGTAGGATTGCCAGGGCGACATTACCTGTGAAATTGGAATTATTTAATACCTTCTTAGGTAATCAAAGGGATTTGAAATTTTGGCCTTGTATGTGAGACGCCATTTTTTCTTGGGTTCCATTGCCAAATTGCAGAAAGAGAACCATAAAAAAACAGGCGATTTTTCAATAGTGTTTTACTAGATTTTTTACTTTAAATATATACCTTCATAATCCGTCCACAGCACAATGTTTTGAATGCGTTAAATTGAGTTTTACCGTAAAATGTAATTTTTCTCTTAAAAAGAAAGTTGTTTCCCAGCAATATTTTTTACTTAAAGTAAGCTTAGTTATCAGTTATCACAATCCATCATTACAGGGGCCTAATTCTGCTATTTTAATAAATTCGCCACTCCAACACGATTCCATTCCCATCCCATTGTCATTTTGCCTAAAGTTCCTAATCTGCCACATTCACATTGGTCGGTCAACGATCTCGTAATAAAATTACGTTTTAATGACATTGTCGTATTTCCGTTATTATAAAACCCTTAGTACAAATGGTTTTCGAAATCTACTACACATGCCAAAACTCATTTACTTCATCATCATCTTCCTGCCCTTGTCCCATTTTATTTGGGGTCGGCGCAACACGTTTTCTTCTTCCATTCTCCCCTGTCAGATGTCACGGCATCATTTACTCCTTTCTCTTTCATATCAGTGTTTACACAATCCATCCATCTTTTCTTTGGCCTTCCTCTCCCTCTCCATCCATCAATACTAATGTCCATCACTCTTTTAGTCACATGCGTTTCATCCCTCCTCATTACATGTCCATACCAAGCCAAACGACTTCCTTTCAATTTTTCAGTAACAGGTGCCACTTTCAAACTTCCTCTAATATATTCATTCCTTACTTTATCCATTCTTGTCACTCCACACATCCACCTCAACATTCTCATCTCCGCTACATGCAATCGTTTTTCATCCATCTTCTTCACAGCCCAGCATTCTGATCCATACAATACGACAGGTCTAATCACGGACTTGTACATTTTCCCCTTTAACTTGAGGGGCATCCGTGGGTCGCAAGTTATTCCAGTGACCTGTCGCCATTTCATCCATCCTGAGTTGATCCGATGCGTTACGTCCCGGTCTACTTCGCCATTTCCCTGAATAAGCGACCCGAGGTACCGAAAATCGGAGCAGACCGGTATGGGCGTTCCGGCAAGGGTTATGGGCACAGGACTGGAGAGACCGCCAAAATCACAAAACAAGTATTCCGTTTTGGTTCTACTTAATTTCAGGCCAACATTCTCCAGTCTTTGCCACCACACCTCCAATCTGCTCTGGACCTCTAGGCCGCTCTCGGCAACTAGCACAATGTCGTCGGCAAACAGCATACACCAGGGAGCCTCTTCCTGGATGTCGAACGTAAGAGCGTCCATTATCACCAGGAAGAGGTAAGGGCTTAGAGCCGACCCTTGGTGCAAGCCGACTGAAACATTGAAGCTGCCGGTAGTGCCTGCTGTAGACCGTACTTGGGTTCTACATCGACTATACATAGCACGGATCAACTGCACATACTTCCCAGGCACACTTTTCTCCTTAAGGGCCCACCACAAAACCTCACGTGGTACCCGGTCGTATGCCTTTTCGAGGTCGATAAACACCATGTGCAAGTTTTTATGTGCACCTCTATATTTTTCGCACAGCTGGCGGATAGCGAATATGGCATCCGTCGTTCCCCGACCAGGCATAAAACCGAATTGGTTTTGTGAAATTTCAGTCTCTTCTCTCAGTCGCCTTTCAATAACTTTTTCCCAAACTTTCATACTATGTGACATTAGCTTTATTCCTCTATAATTGTTACACTCCAGCACATCACCTTTGTTTTTAAAAATCGGTTCACCCAGTAGAAAGTTCTGAGGTAACAAATATTTTCGAAATCGGATGTATTTTACACATGTGCGTACCCCCTCAGAGCATACAGTCGTGATGTTACGTCATAATATAGTATAAACAATGAACCTACAAGCGATGGCAGCAATCACTACAGATTTGCTATGTATTTTTGAAGAGTTCCGTTGTATATCTCCGAAGATCAGCATCAGGTCTTCAGCAAACTAAAATGGGACCAAACGGGAAGCACCAGCTTTCAAACAAAAAAAGAACCATCAAAATCGGTTCACCCAGTCGAGAGTACTGAGGTAACAAACACAAAAAAAAAAAAAAAAAAATACAGACGAATTGATAACCTCCTCTTTTTGGAAGTCGGTTGAAAAGATATGTGAATTGTACGGGTGGACCTTATAAGCTTCCTATTGGTGGGTAAAATCGGTCCAGTAGTTTCGAACCTTATTCGGTACAAACAAAAAAATATTTCCTCTTTATAGGCTCTTTAGTAAACTCATCCCACACTGGTGGATCCCGCGGGATGAATCGACCTATTGAATTTTTGAATTGGTCAATATTATTAGTAAAAGAGATCTGTACTTACATGTAAAACAAGAAGCGCCAGAATGACAGTGTACCCTGGAGATACTCTTCTCATGGTCTGCATACCACTCCACTCTCTGGCTAAGGTAGTGGCTCTCCAGCTGTTGTACTTATCACTCGATGCTGTTCCTACAAACGTTATAACGTTTAAATCGCTGGATTTTACAAACAGCGCCCTCTAGTGCCACACTAAGCTTGTGTCGTGGACACCAGATAGTTGATATAATCTACGAAGACTCTTTTTTTTTTTGTTGTAAATACTTCAGCCTCACTACTGCTACGCCATATAATTCAAAACAGTTATTTAAAACAAAACAGCAACATATGGGGATAGGTTTTAAGTTCGAACCCTTGGGTTTGACGTGAAAAACCATCCCCAACCGATGCATAGTCACACCAAAGACAACAGTGCAGTAGTGTATCAGGGTGCGTCTCCGGATTTGTGAGAGTTTTGTGTAATTCAAATGCTTTGGCGAAGGAAAACAGTAAGGAAACCAGCATGCCTGAGACATCACTTACCAACCACACGAAACAGAAAAAAGTTTGTATACCTACCTTTAAAAGGTGCATTGTATTCTGACCAATCCAAAAAGAATATGTCACACCGACATTGATTGAAATTGAACCACGCTACCTTCACTGCCTGAAAAAATGGTGAACAGTAATGTATCTTCGACTTCTAATATTAAATTCTAAAATAGTCTGAACAGATGAAAAGCTTGGTGGCATGAAAATAGTAGAACGAATCTTCTCCTAGGTAAAATGTTCATAATATTCAAGACAGGTATAATAAGTAAAATTATTTGGATTTAGGTTCAAGACAGACAGCCACGAAATACTTTTTATACTAGCAGTCCAGGACCTTGGACCAACTTTTCTAGTTTAGAGAAAATATGTGAACATAAACAAATAAACTGAAGACTGGAAGGTCTAGACCAAGACTCATTGGTCTAGTGGAGCAAGAGGTCCTGCATTCGAGTCCCAGATCGGGTTAAGTGTTTTTGGATTTTTCCATCAGAAAATTCGAAGCGGTAGCCTGAAATTGTTCAAGTTCCTTTTAACGTGAGGATTAAGCATAACTGGCGTAATGTTGGTTTACTAAAAGATAGGTACAACGCACTCCTCTGTCTAAAACCTTTTTTTCGTATGGGAAATCATCAAATGGGGTCCCGCTCCGGGCGGAGCGGATGGGAGTGTCGGGCTTGTACTTATGTCCCTCCATGTTCCTTCTTAGCCTCTTTTCATTATCTCTTTCGAACATTTCCGCAGCTCCAGCAGGCATCCGCCCTTGCCAGCAATAAGGAAGGGATCCCTTTCCTTATTGCTGACATCTCTATGAGAACACGAACGCTCTGCGAGGAACACGAACGTGCCGTATACAAGGCCTGTCTTCATAAAACGGGTGGACGGCGAGCTAGCTCCTACGGTGCTACCTACGGTGGCCGGGCGCCAACACGTAGCCTCCGACTTCCACATCTGTACGACTCTTCAGATATGAACAAATGAAGACATCTTTAGATTTAAAAACCAGTAAACCAACCTTTAAAGAAACAGCGGTATAAATGAAAGTCATGATGATCCGTTCCTCTGCCCGTGACAACGGTAGGGTAAGTCCGAGAGTGCCGGCCTCCGCGGCTAAAGCATGCAGCGTTGAAAACCATGCCGACTGTAACAGTTTATTTATTATTTATTTAGACGTAACAAACGGGAAAGTAGCATTTTATAACGATGCTAAGGAAAGGATTTATTATTTACTAGCTGTTGCCCGCGACTTCGTTCGCATGAAAATATTGATGGGTCATGTGTGAGACTGCATCGTTGGTCAAGTTATCGCAAGCGCTACTGAGCATGAGATCCTGGGTTCGATTTCTGGGACGGGCAAAGTTTTATTATATTATTTGTGCCCAGTTGATAGAAATAAGCTAAATGTGCGAAATGTGGGTGTAGGATTAGATACAGAACCTACAGTGGTGAAGGGTGAATAGTATGAAAAAGTATGAAATATCTAAATATCTCTTAAACGGAGAGTTAAACACAAGGATCCTTACAGATGATTATAGTGCTAATTATTTAAGATTTTTTGATTGCCGATTTTCTGAAACATTTAATGCTGTTTTTTTTTAAAAAAATAATCCAAATATTCTTATTTATTTTTACATAATATGATTTATTAGCTTGGACACTAAAAGGAGCCGTTTCATATATGTAAAAATAAATAAAAATAATTTGATGATTTAAAAAAAAAAATGTTTAAAAGCGTAAAAAAAGCGGTTTTTTTTTGGACCCTAGGCACACCACTATAGGAATTTAACCTAGACAAACGATTCTACTCACAAAATACAAGGTATCAGCTATGGCCCCAGTAAGTAACGGTAGTACGGAGGCATATAGTCCTCCTCTTCGGACCACCCCTCTCCACTGTACTACCGCGTATAAGGTAAGAAGGCAGCCTAGGACTCCGCCCCATATCTGGAAATAGATATAGTCATGGATGTTTATATGTATATTAAGTATGTATTTACAAACAAAAAAGGTGTATATGTAGTATATCAACTATCTGATGTCCACGACGCAAGCCTTGCTGAGAGTGGCACTAGGTGGCGCTGTTTGTTAATGTGCAGCGATATTTATTTATTTATTTAAATAATACTATTTAAACGCAAATCTCGAGGAATTCATCATGACCTATATCACCAACCCAGTAATTATCTAGCTTGAGTGATGAGGAAGATAATTTAAAAATAATTTTTCAAGAACAATAAACTATAATAATACATAGATACATATTTTAAACCTTCAACAAACTATAACTATACAGGGTTATTTGTAAAACACCAACAACCTCGCAGGAGTAGATTACTAACATCATAAACAACAACATTTGTTCTACGACTTTTGGGAAAACAGGCAAAAAAAATCGACTTCTCATGCAAAACTCCATCAGCTGTTCGGACAAATGTATGGAGAGTTGATTTTTTTTTGTCTGTTTTCGGAAAAGTCGTAGAACAAATGTTGTTGTTTAAGATGTCAGTAATCTATTCCTGCGAAGTTGTTGGTGTTTTACAAATAACCCTGTATATGCAATGTTATCGGCGTCGTGTTTTGCTGTATGGTGTAACCGGCCCTGGAAACAAAACAGTACGTAAAAATCTTGAGTCAAAATCAAAATCAAAATCAAATCATATATTTCAAGTAGGCCAATAACAGGCACTTTTGAATTGTCGAAACAAAGATGAAAATTAAATGTAGCTACAGTCCCAGTCACAAGACATAAAAACTGTGAAAGTACTGTAGTTGCCCATTCCCTAACGTAGATCTCTATGGAGAAGAACGGGCAAGAAACTCCATGGACACTCTTTTAAATCCAATTATTGTTACAAAATCTTGGTTACATCATTCATGTTGAGATGGTAAATTATGTGAGAACAATGTAGCAAGATGTGCACGTTAAAAGTGTCCATAGTAAAAACAAAATAATTCTTTCAAATAAGCCATGGCAACTAAGAGATGACCAGTCACAACTGACAGCGCCCGTTCACGAACATGACGCATGGATCAGCACCATTCAGCTCAACCCTTTTGAAGGGAGCTAAATGGCCCGACACACGCGCCACCATCAGCGAGACATTTGAGTGAGCATGACATACTCTCAACCGCCAGGGCACATTCAAGTCAAAAACTAAAGTAGGTTTCCAGTGAATGATAGCTTTCTAGTACATAGTACTCACACAATATGGGCTATGCGATTATATAATACTAACATTGATTCTATACAATGCAAAGATAGTTGTACAATCTTCAGCAGCTCCAACAATACCATTTAATGCTATCAATTTTTGCGCCCCTGTCCTTGTGGAGCAGGACCAGCATTGAGCCAAGCATTTTTATCAGCGATATAATCGCTCAACTTGTAATATGCTTGCTTACATAGTGTGCGTTTAATGCATGTTTTAAATTTCGTCTCATTCAGTTCAAGAATACTTTGTGGAATTTTATTATAGCATCTCAAACAGTACCCCATGAAAGATGAGTCTACTTTAGCGAGTCTAAAGCCTGGCTGATTTAGTTGGTCCCTATTTCTAGTACTGTAATTGTGTCTGTCGCCTCTTTTACCGAAAAGATGCAGATTTTTTCTAACGTACATTATGTTTTCGTAGTATGTATTGGCCATGAACCGTCATGATGCCAATATCCTTAAATAGTTCCCTTAGAGAATCGCGCCTACGAAGATTGTATATGGCTCTGATGGCTCTTTTCTGCAGAATAAATATAGACTCAATATCAGCAGCCCGTCCCCATAGCAAAATACCGTAAGACATTATACTATGGAAGTAACTAAAATATACTAGTCTAGCGGTATCCACATCAGTGAATTGACGGATTTTTCTAACGGCATATGCTGCTGAACTTAAGCGCCCCGCAAGAGATGTTAAATGAGAACCCCATTGTAGCCTTGAATCAAGCGTAAGCCCCAGGAAAACCGTTTTATCTACGAATTCGAGTTTCTCTTTATTCAATATTATCTCACAATCACTACTTTTAACATTCGGTAATGAAAATCTTATGCATTTCGTTTTTTTTTCATTTAATACCAAATTGTTTGCTGTGAACCAATTTTGGACCTGAAGTAGGGCATCATTCACGTCATCTAGATTTTACAGTCGATTTTAGAGTCACATTGGGTTTAAGAAAGAATGAGACGACTGCCCACATACTCTAACTTTTTCTAAAACTCTGTGTTATAAACTTTTGGTTAGCGATCCCGCAAAAGAGTTTATGACAAAGGGCCAAATTAAACTATAAGAAATGCTCTAAAGTCTAATTCATGGGAAAAAAAATATCTTCGCGCGACCTTTATTTTTATGAAACCAACTTCATGAACTGCGGATTTATCGCATTTTTTTTTTATTTTCCTGCTTTGGGGTTGTTTGCCGAGACGCTGTAATAAATCATCTTGGCAACACCTCCAAGGTCTGAGAAACATTTTCATTACCCGTTTATAGTAGCAATTTTCTCAAGGATTGTGAAAACATACAGAAAAACATGTCGAAAAAAAAGGATAAGTTTAGAATACAGTCAGTTCCGTGATAGTGAGAACACTACACTACGAAACTGCTCCTACTGCAACAGTTTTAAGTACATTCTTGTTAATATAAATCATCAACAAAATGATAGCCGTACATGGATCCTTTGACGCATGTCCAAAATCGAATCCAAAACTGCCATGTTATATTTTCAATACGTTACACAAAACAATTATAGAAATACCAACAGGCGGTGTGGAAATGGCCAAAACTTTCCAGGTAACCTTTTCCTTTAGAACCAAATAACTGTCCCAAAAGTGAGTAATGTATTACTACATTACTCACTTTTGGGACAGTTTGTTGTCTAGTTCGGACGTGGCTGGGGGCGGACACTTCCTTTTGACAATTTCCTTACCTCCAGACCACGATGCACACCAGCTTCAGGCATAACATGGACCACTTTCAAGGTCATGACAACTGCTTCTGAGAGAGGCGATTTCGTGGCGTAGCTAGCTTCAACCGATATGTGCACTCGTAGCGAGCTGGGACTGCTTTTATCTCGCTCTATCCTGGACAAAATAAATCCTACTTAAGGTGAAAGCGTCAGGGTAGACCGCCAAATTCAAATTTTCTTACGTTTTTTGCAATTGGCAGGCCAGTGGTACGTTGGATGATGTTGAAAATATCGTTCACGACTGTACATATCTGCGACGTTGAATTTATGGACCAGCCGTACCGTGAGTGATTATGTTTCGGCCCTGTAAGTCATAACAGGCAGGACACATTGTTTGAAGACCTTGGTCTATGGGCCCTCTGGATCACTTGAGACGAAGACCCGAAGACGTTTTCGAAAAGTTCTCTGTTAGTCTCCTTTTCATAGTTGTTCTTACCAAACTGTAGAGTTTGCCCAAGGTAAAACATATTCTCGACCAACCCCCAAGAGGACCTCTATTGATAATAATGGATCCTGGGGTGACGTGTTCATTGAAGACAACCTGGATTTGGTCCAAGTTCACCCTGAGACCAAATGCATATCGAATAATCAATCAACTAGGCGATCCAGCATCTACTGCAATTTGTGCAGCGATTCAGTCAACAAAAATACTGATCTAACAGGAATTGAAGTTGGTATTCCAATCACAATTTTACCATGTGATAATATTAAATGGTAAATAACTATACCTGGATTTTAAAAATACACAACTCGTTGGGTGAGTTTGGGTATAAGACGTCATTTCTAAAGCGCGAAATTATTAACCTATCGTTGAATCTGCCATAAAAATATCGCCGATACCGATATATTAGCAAACCCGAAGTATCGCCGATATATCGGTATCGGTATCGGATCGGTATCCCTAATGAAAACCAAGAAAAATCGGCTTCGGCCTATCTCGTAACTTTCCCATTTCGACAACTAAACAAATGATGTGCAACACAAGTGAAAAAGTATGCCAACTCATAAAGCCTCGTTTCCACTAGGCAACAATTGACGCGCAACATGTTGCACAACCTGTTGCTCAACGTGTTGAAAGTCAAAGCGGAACTTTTGTTTAGCAACTTTTATATTGTTTTGTCATGTTGCGCGCGAACTGGCAACGTCGTGCGATGTCGGGCAACGCCGCAGAACATGTCGAGCGTCACATGTTGCGCGTCAATTGTTGCCTAGTGGATACGTGGCTTCACTATTTTAATCTTCATACGTTGAATCCCATTTCGTACGTTCGTCAACGATAAACAACTGTTTTTGTACGGTTCAGTCAGCTCCCAAAGTTACAAGGAAACCATTTGTTGATGTTGCTATTTTTTGTGTCTCTCTGGCACATCACGAGTCAACATAAAGGGATTCGACGCAGCGGGAATGATTCGTTTGTGAATGCGTCCTGCGATATGCCACTGAACACTCCTTACTCGCTTACGTACACTCATAACTCTGATATTAATTCTCAGAACATTTGGTGCGATACTGCACGACGCGACTGCGTTTCTGCGTCCTGCGATATTGCGATATCGGACGATAAAACGCACTTGTGTGCAAGGAACAGGGACTTTAAAACACCTTCATAAAGGTTACAGAATTATAAAACTGATTATTTCAGTAACACATATTAACACATAAAAAAGGTTACAGTTTGATTCGGTAGCATTATTGTATATGTTATATCTAAAAGTGTTTTTCTGTTGTAACTGTTTTAAAAACAGTCTTAAAACACATTATTACGGTTACAGTTTGAGTCCCTGGCAAGGAATAATGACGCATTATCGCAATAACGCATGCGATATTTTCGAGCGATAATAACGCGACTGTGTGGTTGAGCCTGTACAACTAGGAAAGCAAATAGCTAGTTTACTTACTGTAGTATTATCACAACTTTTCGTAGGTATACGGTGTTGGTGATGTTAACTATAGTTGACAAAAAGTTATCCATTATGAAGTAACGCTTAAATTTCCCCGACAGCCACGTATCTCTCTGTAAAAATAATGTGTAAGAGTAAGTACTGGTAAGTTTTTCAAGTATAAAACAGCCCTAGCTAACTTTGTTTCCGAGTCATGGATGTTTATATGTATAAAAAGTATGTATTTAAAAACAAAAACTATATATGAAAAATATCAATATCAAATATCTGGTGTCCATGACACAAGCCTTGCTTCGTGTGGCACTAGATGGCGCTGTGTGTGATGTGCAACGATATTTATTTATTTTAATATGTTATCTAATTTTACGAATGGTGGCCAATAAGATACGTGATAGCACCAATATATCGATGATTAACCAATGGTCTTCGCGTGGATAAGATCATTAAGGTGGGGTGGAAAAATAAGGTGAACTTAATAGTTTCTATAAATAGTCACATTTTTGTAGGGGAACATGTTCCTTAAACAGCTGTTTTTTAGATAATCAGACCGTTATTTTTTCGGTGAACAAGGACCTTAATCTGATGAGTACATACATAATACACTATACATATAATACAAGATAGATGCGCAACTCTTGTTTTCATTTTAAAAACTGTGTACCTAAACTGTTAGATGGCGCTGTTAGTTTTTGTTCAACCAAATATATACAAAAAGTAATTCTTGACGGAGGATTCGAACTTGAGAACAAGGCAACCGCTATCTCCGCTAGGCTACCTACTTCACTGACAAGTTGTATAAAATAGCTGCTCTCGTTATGACAGTTGTAAGCTGTCAAACAGTTGAAAAGTTAGTGTCCCTAACCACACAGGTGGCAGCACTATTTATCAAAATTTTGTTTGAAGCCAATCTATAGAAGTTTCAGTGGTTGAGAAGAAAGCAATGTTATAATGCCAAATACCTGTACAGTATACCCGTCAGGTTTCCTCGAGTAAACTGGTATTTGCACGAGTTTTCCGTCTGCATACAAATAGGGAGCGACCGTCTCGTTCAAATCATCGGTAAGCTTCGATACATTTATAATGCAATCGTGGCTGCAATGTTAAGAGATCAATAAACACACTATACATTACATAAGAAAGATGTTTGCTGCGCATTTCTTGTATATCGATGGTGCACAAAACCGTTTCGATAACGGACTTGTAAAAATGGTAGTTCCTTCATGTACAGACGAACAAGCTATTTGGTTTACAGTTAAACCCACAAATTACATTGTAAAATGTAAACCCAATAACTTATTCGACCGTTCTTTAACCGTATTTTGCGTATAATTACATTATTTCAGACTGTAAATCTTAGCTGTTTTAACAAGTATATATTTAGGTTTCAAACCGTTTCAAAACTGTCTAAAAGAGCTTGATCAGCGACACGACTTTCTTATATTTTTTCTGCGAAATCTAATAGGCCTAATGATATTGGTATAAAAAGTTAGTCTTACAAAAATCCACAGAAATATTATTTGGCTCAGATTTTTTTATTGCCACTTTTGGTACTAAATTCTTATCTACATCATTCTACACTAATGTTATAAAGCGGAAATATTTGTTTTTTTATGTTTTAGCGCATCACTCAATTACACAACCGATTTAGAAAAAAAATCGTTTCCCTGTTGGAAAGCTAAATTATCAGGAATTAACGTAGACTAAAATTATATTTATACCAATAAAAATCACAATTTCTGCGGACGAACTCGCGGGCAAAGTACTAGTAACACGATACACATAGTTTTGAATCAAGGAGATCTACTAGGTATAAGTCCGTCAACAAAGATACGGGGCTCGTCCTAAAGTAGCTTAATCTTTCAAAAGAACCTACTCCCTAATATTTTCAAATTCATGAGTTTTAAAAATTCATCGGGAGTAAGGACAGATGACAAATGGAGTTGTCATTCATTTTTAGTCCAGGCCCTTTACGAATCTTATATCCGTAAGCAATACGGAGTACGCAACATCCGTAAATTCGGCCCAAACTACGGATTTCGTGCTTAGAGAGTAGACCCCCAGAGACGTAGTTCGTACCGACATATTTCAGTTACTAAACCTCTTGCTTATTCATAAATTCTCAACTGAGTCTGAAATACCTCGAATGTACGTCTAATGTATTAAACTACCCCATTAAGTCTAGTTTACACCCCCACGCGAGCACTTTACTACCATAGGTTATTCATACATATCAGGCCCTAAGCTTTGTGAACAAGTATTTATTTCAACTGCTGCTTTTTTTGTTCATATCTTGAGTCGTCTACTAGCGATTTGAAATTGTGCCGTTCCTATATAATGTACATAATATGAGTGAAGGAATTTAACTCTTCTGTCTAAGAAAATAATGCAGGAAATGCCAAGCGCGTGATTCTTGTGAAAAATTACACGCAATGTAATTAATTTTAAGATTCTACGTAGACGATGGCAATTTAAATTGAGTCGCGAAAGGCCTGGACTACAACCTTTTTTAAATTTTTGTTCCCTAATTTTTACTTAGTGCTTATAACTACAGTAAATCCACATCAATGGGGCAAATTATGTTTATCGCAAAACAAATAGCAATAGAATACTCTGTATTTTCCATTTAAACATTCTTGTAATTCACGCAATTTTAGGTCGCGTGCTTGAGTACGAATTTTAATTTCAGATAAAATTAAACCGTCATTTGGTTCTCATTCTGATTCGAGTTTCGATTTCCGGTCACTTCTGACGATATCCCACACGACAAAAAGGGTTTTACGATTGGACACGGGTTATTTTGATCACAGAGGATTATGTTTTAAAGCTTTTCTAGATAATATTTTGATTGATACTGTGTTGTCGAGGTCAGCAGTCACTCCATGTAAAATCCAGGTATTCAGCTGCCTAAGGTTAGACTACAAACAGACCCCAACATAGTTGGGAAAAGTCTAGGCAG
Source organism: Xestia c-nigrum (assembly GCA_916618015.1). NCBI lineage: Eukaryota > Metazoa > Arthropoda > Insecta > Lepidoptera > Noctuidae > Xestia > Xestia c-nigrum. The sequence continues at coordinate 6,234,084 of OU745259.1, read as the reverse complement.
ATGATGATTTTGGTTGTATATTAAAAAGTTAATTTTTAAAACAATCTTTGTTCGTGCGTTTATAACTAAGTTATAATTTAGAACTTTTCTCCCTAACACAGTCATAATATTGATGTATAACGATGTTTGCTCGTTTTCTTCGACTGTGAGTTTCCATATAAATCACACAGGATTTGAGATTGAAACGCATTCGTTGAAATTTGCTTATTCTGCTACTTATACGATTATTCCAAGACGTGAGCATGTCACTGTAAATATTTTCTTAGTTACAAGATGACAGGGAAGAGCTTGTGGCTAATAATAACAGCCTCTCGGGTCGATAATTAGGTTAAGTCGATCTTGCCTAGGTGGGTCTGTGGATGGGTGACCACCCTAACATTACGAGTTTCCTTCGTACCTCGAAAAGCAGGTTAAGCTGTTGGCCCTGGCTGTCATTTGTCCATCTTTGATAGTCGTTACAGTGGCCCAAAGGTCTGACAACCAGTCTTACCAAGTGGTATCTTATTAACCCGTATGAACTGGGTTGTGGAGGACAGATAGGTAGTCGCACCATGTAAAATACTGGTATTCAGCTGCATCCAGTCAGACTGGAAGCCGACCTCAACATAGTTGGGAAAAGGCAGGCAGATTATGACAGTATGGAAAGGGCATCGACACACAAACAGTTTCTAGGTATTTATTTAGACCATTATTCTAAGCGAAATCTGAGCCAACACCCTTGAAGAAAATCAGCCCAAAGAACAAGCTGGATTTCGTTCGAATTTTTCAACCATAGATCATATACACGCATATACAGATATTACAAAAATATAAAGAATATAACAGGACGTACTATCTAGTATTTGTTGACTTTAACAAAGCATTCGACACACTAGAACACAGATTTGTCTGGGATGCATTGTAAAACACAGGGTGTACTAACAAAATACACACGAATACTACAAAATCTATACACCAAGAGTAAAGCGCAAGTTAAATTAGAAAATATAGGCGAAGAATTTCCTATCAAGAGAGGCGTACGCCAAGGAGACCCTATCTCGCCTAAATTATTATTCCTTAGAAATGGTATTTAGGAACCTAGATTGGATGAATGAAGGACTAAATATAAACGGCGAAAACCTCAGTCACTTACGTTTTGCAGACGATATAACCGTATTCTCAGAGAACCCAAAAATACTAGAAACAACTATAAATACTAAAAATACTAGAAACTACTAAAATACTAGAAACCACGAAGTATTTTTTTATTTGTAACTAGCTGACCCGCGCAACTTCATGAGAAGGAAAACGTTCAGTTCACAAAAGGAGTCAATATTTCCCCGTTTTTGCTACATTTTGGGTCCGCTCCTGCGCCGCTCCTAGCCGTAGCGTAATGTTATATATATAGCCTATAACCTTTCTCGATAAATCGACTATCCAACACAAAAGATTTTTTCAATTTCAACCAGGCGTTCCTGAGATTAGCGCGTTCGAACAAACAAAAACTTTTCAGCTTTATAATATTAAGTATGTTCCATACATTTTTGACGGTGTTGGTATTACTTTTTTGTCGGTTATTTATGCGTCGAAATTCCTTCCACCCTGTATCATAGTAAAGACTAGTGAATCGACATACTTCATCGTTGAGAATTTTTTGCAATGTTTTTCAAACTGATACGACAATCATTCGGTAAACAATTTTCTTAATGGCGTATACATGTAAATATTCAAGGACTGTTTTTCAAACGAATTAAAGGATTATTCTTGCATCTCTCAATAAATTAGAGCTACAAGGGCACTGCAGCGTGTTTTTTTAAATGGAATAAGACATGCGCGGCTGTAGTGCGCGATTACCTTTAAAGTTTTTCCGTCTTAACAATCCAACATTATTACTTATTTTCCTCGTGACCCCATTTCTTCGATAAAAAGTAAGAGATTACAGTAAAAGAAACGTTCTTCTTTGATCTGTACTTTCGATATGAAAAAAATCTTTTCTGTTTGACAGCGCACAATAATGTATTGACGGTGAAAAGAAACATCTTTCTTCAAATTTTTGATTCGGGGTATTTCACCCTTGATCAATTCAACGTACTAATCCTACTAATATTATAAATGCGAAAGTTTGTGAGTATGGATGTTTGTGGGTTTGGATGAAATTTTGCACACAGATAGTTTATTACCTATATTAACACAAAGGATACTTTTTATCCCGGTAGTAAGATCCCAAGGGACAATTATCGAACTTCACGCGGGCGCAGCCGCTGGCTGAAGCTAGTTTGTTATAAATAGACAACATAACATCACGCCAGTAGTCCCTAAAGGGTAAGGTAGAGATGTACTTAATAGAACACTCACATTTCGCCAGTTATGTTTAAGTCCCATGTAATAGGGAACGAGCCTATTGCCATCAACCGTGCGCAAATGCAGACTATAAGGCTGCTACTGAGAAATTCCTGATGAAACCCAATGAAACTTTGCCTCACTCGGAAATCGAACCCAGGATCTCATGCTCTGCAGTCGTATTTGCGACCACTCAACCAATGAGGCTAAAACTAGTTAAGTGTCTAAGTGTAAATGCGTAGGTATGTACTCAAGTTATCTATACTAAGTTTGTATACAGGGTGTAAACAGACTTTTCACGAATCCCCCAACCAAGCATTCTGTACATCAAACTGAGTAACTCTGCGCAAAAAATAAGTTGTTTGTAAAGACGGTTTACGGACGATAATTTAACGTGACAACGTCATAACAAAACATTGATGAAATGATTGCATACATACGCTCCGATCGTAACGTTACAATGAGCGTAACGGGACGCTTTATGCATCCGGTTCATCGATTTATTCGACGTTAAAAACTATTTATCTTTTTGGGGAGAAAAATCATGTTTTGTGGTAGAACTCAATGCAAGACACTTAAAACATTGTGCTGATGGATGGATTGAATAAATAAAAACCTCGTATAAAAAAAAACTTATTAAAAAGTTACAAGCTTGACCTCTAATATCTCCGTAACTAGAAGGTTCCCAGGCATGGTCTATAACAAAAATATGATCGCAATGACGGGAAGAACAAGTGCCTTTCGGCTTCGGTAAGAGGTTTTTTACACCCTGTATGTATCGATCGCACAGAAACAGGTGACCCAAGTGACCCGAGCGTATAAGGTACTATGAGAATCTGTCCCATAGATATTCTTGAGTGACATATCATTATTTCCGCCCGGGTACTGTATCTATCTACTTCATATTGTTTAGTGCAAAAATATAAAACGGTTCTCTAACTTGAGGATTTTTTTAAATTCTATGTTCGGAAATAATTATAGAACCATCATCTGCCTAGCCTTTTCCCAACTAGTTTGGGTCGGCTTCCAGTCTAACCTGATGCTAGTATTTTACATGGAGCTACTACCTATCTTACTTCCACAACCCATTTAGTACTGGGTAATACGATACCCTTTGGTAAGACTGGTTATCAGACATTTGGGCAACTGACTACCTGTAACGACTGTCAAAGCTCTGCAAATGACAGCCGTGACCGACAACTTAACGTGCTTTCCAAGGCACGGAGGAAACTGGGTATGTTATGTTATGGGTGGTCACCCATCCACAGACAAGCCTAGGCAAGCACGTCGTAACCTAAAGATCGACCCGAGAGGCTGTTTTCATTAAACCACAGGCTCCACAAATACGCTTCTCTATTGCCGCGTCAACTAGGAGGTTTATCTTTAATCCGGGGCACGGCAGTGGGGGTCCAAGTCGAGCGCGAAGCAAACACTGCCGTACCTTCCTTTACTTTACTGGAACCATTTCGCCGCATTTTCAGGCCCCTATTTGAGAGCCTCTGGATAAGACCAGAACGCAGATTTTTTAGTCATCCAGTAAGCTATAATCACATACTTAAAATCCAAAATATCAAGTATGCAGGTCCTTTAGTTCCGAAGTTAGCGAAAGCAAAGTTTTGCATTTATGACACTCACTCCCTCATGATCATCAGAATAGAACTAGTACTTCCCACAAACTCAGAGGCCTGAAATTTGGTACATACAGAGTTAGGATTTAATGGTCACATAAAGGGGAAACTTTGGAAAGATCTGGAGTACCTGGTGACCCTGATTAGAAAACACAAGAGCCCAACCAAACTATTAGAGATCGACATTACAAAAAATATTCAACTTGGTGGGCCGTTTCATTTGATGTCATAAATCGAAGGTCTGAAGTATCTGATGAAGAACCCTCAGCTGGTCTCAGCTGTATTAGAGATATGGTAATGCCTCTTCTACTATTGGTACATAAAAAAAATCGACTGTCATTCCAAAAATCCAGCGTAGTGGGACACATCTTCTAATTTAGCCTATAGCGTCCCACTGCTGGGCGAATGCCTCCCCTTCTGCTTTTAATGCGCATATAAATCAAATTAAAGGATAACTCTGGATAACACTAGACTGGCTTTTGTACTTATACTAGCTGACCCGGCAAACATTGTTTTGCCATACAAATTATTTCTAGTTAAAAAAAATGTTAGGGGTGGATAACCCTTAGGGGTATAAAAAAGAGAGCCCCTCATTGAGGGGAGGGCGTGTCCCAGCAGTGGGAACATTATAGGCTGATGATGATGATGATGATAAAAAACAGATAGTGGCCGATTCTCAAACCTACTGAATTTTATATTATACTAGCTTTTGCCAGCGGCTTCGCCCGCGTGAAGTTTGATAATTGTCCCATGGGATTTTACTACCGGGATAAAAAGTATCCTATGTGTTAATCTAGGTTATAAACTGTCTGTGTGCAAAATTTCATCCAAATCCGTTCAGTAGTTTTTGCGTGAAAGAGTAACAAACATACATCCATCCTCACAAACTTTCGCATTTATAATATTACTAGCTTCTGCCAGCGGCTTCGCCCGCGTGATGTTTGAAATTGTCCCACGGGATCTTACTACCGGGATAAAAAGTATCCTATGTGTTAATCCAGGTTATAAACCATCTGTGTGCAAAATTTCATCCAAATCCGTTCAGTAGTTTTTGCGTGAAAGAGTAACAAACATCCATACATACATCCATACTTACAAACTTTCGCATTTATAATATTAGTAGGATAGTAGGATTAGTAGGAAGTAGGATTAGACTTACAAGTTTACAAGAAGAAATAGTCGAACGATTAACTTTATTCTACTCGAACATTACTCAAATTAAATAAACAAATTACACTAAAATATTAATTTCGCTCAAAATGTTGTCAAAATATAATGCATTGGACTAAGAGTGGCGGTGATACCCGCAAACGTCACTTGATAGCGCTGACTGTATTTTCAAACGCGCTTACGTTTGTTTTTCCGATAACCTTATATGGCGAAGTGGCAACCGGCCGCGTTACAGTCGTTTACGACATTCTTCTACTTCGCTTGAAAACGTTTGCTAGGGATTAGGAGGGATTATTTGCATTTCGTTGATGTCGCTTATTATTTCGTGAGGTTTGCTAAGGTTAGCAGGTTGTTTTCGTAACTATTCGAAGATTTGAATAGGTTCGGAATTTTGTGAAGAAACAGAACTTCGAAAATTCGCAAATTATTTGATTCACGAATTATAATTTGAGATCATACCCCGGGCCCGCATACGTGTACAGAGAACAATTCCCAATCTGTGTCGCGTATGCCCCAACAATTCACAAGACGGCACTATAATAATAAAGAAATCGCAGTAAGGAACATTAGACTTGGCACGACTTTGTCTAGATTTCATTACTTTTTAGAGATAAACTAGCATGTCCATAGAGACTTGGCTAGTTTTTTACAGAAGGTTTTTGGTGGGAGAATATTTTATAGAGGAAAGATTTTATTTTTATTTATGTTTGTTACGATTTAACTCAAGAATTACTCAACCGATTTCAAAAATTCTCTCACCACTAGAAAGCTACATCTTTACCGAGTACACTAGGCTAAATTATTATTATTATTATAACGTTTATTTCGGGCAACGCCCATAGTGTTAGTAACAATGGTCGTAAATACTAGTGTTAGTAGACATAGATACACAAACATAAATGTTTAATTAAATGTGGAGTTTCATCCAATGTCGCAGCACTGGAGACTCCCATCTATCTGCGAATAAACTCAAGATACTGTTGATACTGCCAAGAAGACGAGTGAGCAGGGAAGCGCTTCTTTTCCAAACAAGCAAACATCATACTCGTATTGATATTATCCAAATTAACTGAGTTATCACAATTTTCGCGGTCGAAGTGATTCTTATATTAAATTTATATTTTAGCCTAATTAAATGATTACAACTTACGAAAAGTCCCGCCCTATTCGGATTTGAACGGGCAGTCGGCACGGATGGTCCTGCTCGTCTACGTCTTTCATTAACTTGACTCCACCATCAGATGAGAACACTGCTGCTACAACTAATAAAGCGTCCTGCTGGAAAAAAATACAAGTTATGTTGAGGGTTGTGAAACAAATCTTTAAAGTAATAATAGTTTTATGGAGATTTGTTATTTTATAAAAGGGTAAATTTGTTGTTTTTTTAACCACTATTTTTGGGTCAGTTGCCTGACCCAAAAAATAATGTTTATTTGGAAACATAGGTATTCCATAAATCAATCGAAATATATACACACTACCTCAATATGTTTGATTTTCATATTATTTTGGTATTAAATACGTTTGTATGAAAAACGTATGCTCCGGCGGCCCCTAAACATTTTGTACATTTTATACACCCAATGGGTGTTTAAACGCCAACTTACCAGTTTGTCGCAGGGATTAGCTTTACTAAGAGTAGAGAATGATATAAGAACTACACGAACAATGACAATAAAATGTTACGCTCTTTTCCCCTGACCAATCTCCAAAGGAAATTAAAAAGTCGTACCTTTTTGCGTGCTAAGAACGTCTCCCCTGGATTTTTGTCCTCCAATGTTGATTCTACTGTAAGATGAGGTAAACCTGGAATGAAATAACCGGGCAGGTTAGCCCAGCAACTATGTTATATAACATCAAACCTGTTATTCTCAAAGGGTTAGGCAGAGGTGTTATTTTATATTATCTATATTAAGAGGAATAGAATAGAATAATCATTAAGAGACAACTCACAGCTATTCAGCTCTATTCAGCTTATGCCCATAGAAAACAACGACGAAAAAAAACTTGTCAAAAAAGTTATTACTTTGACCCTCCATATCTCCGTAACTAGAAGGTTCCCAGGTATGGTGTAGAGCAAAAAAATTATAGGGAGAACAAGTGCCTTTCGGCTTCGTGAACAGGTGTTTTACGCCCTATATAAACATACCCCATAGCCGGACACTGTACCCTAAGATCAAGCCTAGCCTAGTTTAGGGCACAGGGTTGAACCTATTGCGCGGCCTGTGGATGATGAGCTATGGGCTAGCTCGCCGTCCTTCCGTCTTATGACGACAGGCCGTGTCGACATCGCGTTTGTGTTCCACGCGCGCCGTCAAAGAGATGTCAGCACATTAAAGGGCCTTGGCAAGGGCCCAAACCTGGACTGTTCGAAAGAGATACCGCGGCCCCGGAACATAGTCAGTAAAAGTCTGACACTCCCTCCCGTCTCCGCCCAGAGTGGGAGCAGTTACTTGATGATTTCCCATCCCTAAAAAAAGGTTGAACCTATTGTATTTATTTTGTAATGCTACATTATGAACTTTTATCTGTAAACAGTGCAATGTACTTGAACTTTGTGGTAGTAAATAAAATAAAAAGAATTACCACCCAACAATTTTAAGTTGGTAGGTACAAACAAAAATGTCTGATTTATTTGATTTCAAATAGGAAAATTCGACCAGAGATATCTTGTATTTAATTATGCTAGAAAATAAACTTCGTTACCATAATTCCTTTGGTCCGAGAGTGGTCCTATAATTATGGCATAATAAATTATATACAAGCTGCTCGGGTTTTCTTACAGTTTGTAGCAAAAAGGACTTGTTAATTAGCTTCGTTCGTTTTCCGGGTCAAGAGAATCTATAATTTAAATGACTTTGTGGAATTTATGATATGTTTTTCTTTTTACAGAATGATTAAAGTGCCGTCAGACCCTGCTTGCTACTGGTTCATGAGCCGAAGCACATTTATTAATCGACTTCTAAAAAAGGAGGAGGTTCCTATTTTTTATGTTTGTTCGCGCATAACTCCGTCGTTTGTCAACCGATTTGAATTTTTTTTTTGTTGTAAGAAGAAAGAAAGAAAAAGAAAGATAAAACATTTATTCGTCGCAAAGTCATGACGTGCATACAATATAAAAGGGTAAAGGGTATCCTTTCCAAATGGGCCCATAGTCACCAAGTCGGGATCTGATGATCGAATCTTGGTGAAATCGAGGGAACTCTTCAAATTTTATAGGATAACGTACAGCGATTTTGGTATTTTCTACAACAAATGAAGCGTTTGATAAGAACCATTCTACCATCACATCTGATGATGAAGCCAAGAGTCACGGAACTAAATAATGAGACAATGTATCCTAGTCGTGTTTGAGCTTGTTGTAATTGTAACGGTATGCACTTTCTATGTGTTCCACCAAACACATGTAAACCACAAAAAAGTGAAAAATGAAAACTATTTTGCAAAAAATAAAACCGACTACCGAAAAAAAAAGATAAATAACTTTAGCTTCTGAAGTCGGTGACAAAAAAATTAAATCAATCAAACAAAGGTCACCGTCTTCTGAAGCTAAAGTTATTTTTCACTGTTTTGTTTTATTAATTGACAATGTATGAATTATACCTGCATCCAGTCTGACTGGAAGCCGACTCATCATCATCTCAGCCGAAAGACGTCCACTGCTGGACATAGGCCTCCCCCAAGTGTCGCCACATTGACCGGTCCCTTGCTACTCTCATCCACAGGATTCCCGCAACCTTCACCAGGTCATCGGTCCACCTAGTGGGAGGTCTTCCAACGCATCGTCTTCCGGTTCGCGGTCGCCACTCCAGAACTTTTCGGCCCCATCGGCCATCCGTTCTGCGAGCAATGTGCCCTGCCCACTGCCACTTAAGTTTAGCAATTCTTCGGGCTACGTCGGTGACCTTGGTTCTCTTGCAGATGTCTTCATTACTGATTCGATCACGCAAGGAAACTCCTAGCATAGCCCTCTCCATTGCCCTTTGGGTGACTTTAAGCCTTTTGATAAGGCCCATTGTGAGCGACCACGTTTCGGTCCCGTATGTAATCACTGGCAACACACACTGGTCATAGACTTTCGTCTTGAGACACTGCGGTAAGTTGGACGAAGGTAAGTTGGTGAAGCCGACTCAAACGTAGTTGTAAAAAGGCTGAGCAGGTGATGATGATGTACACATATACTCTTAAGTTCTGTCTAGTTGAGAAACTGTCCAGCTGAGAATCTGTACAGTCTTGAATCTGTCCAGTGGCTACGGGGGCATTGTTCATCTCAGAAGCGCAATAAAAACTGTCAAATTAGTCTTTAAAAAGATGATTGCATCAAGCATAGAAGAATCTGTATTTCATATTAATCCAGCCATAATACTATGTTATCCTACTACCTTGGTCATAGACTTATTTCTTTAGATTGTTAATTTTACCTTTAGGTGTGGCCAAGTTAGACTGTATCCACAGTCTGCAGGGTCCCGCTGGGTCACTGGAGTAGAAATTCTTGACGCATTCATTGGCCAGGACACGACAAGCTCGTAGATCTTTTTGCTATAAAATAAAAAGATAGTTACCGAAAAATATAAGACGGTATCTATTGAGATCTTCTTATTACATGGGAAGTAATATAACTATATGCAGTGATGGTCATTTTGATGAAGGCTATATGAAAGCGAAGTGTTTGCTACGAACTCGTAGCTATCGTAGCGTAGACTACGCTTACCTGCTACGGCGTAGCACTGATTACATGGACTAGCTACGTCGTAGCAGTCCCTTACTCATTGTGAATGCATGAACTATAAAGTTTATGTCGGAGTGTGGAACATTGTGTGTGGGAGTTTATTACTAAGTTACTGTGTCACACCTACTCTGCCTGTCACTGACAAGAATATAGTATTAACCCATTCGCAATCAACGCATTTTATTTCTCTGGCGCAAACTTCATCAATCTCTATTCAAATATAAATATATATATTTTATATTTTATCTTACTTTACTAATTGTTAGGGGCCGTCTCCACGAGCGAGAGAATCGCAGCGATAGTATCGTCCTTGCCACGTTTTTTTAAACACTCTTCTGGGGCGTCTCCACGAGCGAGAGAATCGCAGCGATATTTTCCTATAGAAATACGTCAAATCGCCGCGATTCTCTCGCTCGTGGAGACAGCCCCTTAATGATTAGCTACAGAAAACAGCAATCAAGGTTGGTCAGTTAGCCTTGACTCGAAGCTTTGAAATACTTTACGAGCAGCAAGTGGTTCGTCGACCCTAGGCAGGCACGACACTCTGTGTAATTTATTTCATCACCACTGCTCTCAAAACGGTGAAGGAAAACATCGTGAGGAAACCGGCATGTCCTAGAACCAAAAAATCGAAGACGTGAACATCTACCAACCCGCACTGGAACCACGTGGTGGATTTATATACCATTATCTTTCTTAAAGAGGAGGTCTGTGTCCCAGCAGTGGGAACATCATAAAATAAAATAAATAAATAAATAAGTTTATTACGTATCAATTTGGGTTACATTGCATGTCAAGGAGTCTCCATTTAGGCATAAAAAATGCCTGTAGTTGAAGGCTCCGCTCTTCCCTTACATTTTAGAGATACAAAATAAATCATGGGCTGATAATGTTTAAGAATAATATTGCAGTGCGTTATTTTATTTCTAAATAACTATACCATAGTAACAAACACCATGAGAAAGTACCACCAAAATCAACTCACCATGCACAAGTACTCATATTTCACCACATCCAAAAGAGCCAGTGGATGCAGACTCCCTTCCTCATACTTAGGCCTGGAGTTCACATAGCTCTTCGGCACACAGATGCCCCTGACGATGACCTGGCTCTTCGTACATGTGCAGGCCTCACAGCGTACGCAAACGTTGTTCTGTGCCTTGTAGCCGCGCGCGCATTTCACGCACTGCACCTCTTTGAGAGTAGAACCGTCGATGTTTTGAGTTACTGAGCAGAAAAAATGGTTTTGTTAAGAAGGTTTTTGTCTTACTGTCTGTTTTTGTGATCTAGTGAGGAACCTGTGGTCCCAGATTGGGTGCAGTTTTTTTGGGTGTCTTAACCTGAAATGACTCATGTCGATGGATTTATTTATTTATTTATGGCTCTCCAAGAACTTATTCACTAATACACACACAATAAACACAGTAGAATTTTCAGATATTATAGTGAACTTGTCAATTAAAGGAGTGCACAGCACTTGCAAAATTATAGTAAATTAACCTTAAGCAGTTCACTAGGTATACAAACTAATTACAAGATGAAATTACAAACTAAATTAAATAAGTTTACGCAGATGACAACAATTTAATGTGATTGTGATACAAAAACGGAATGCAAACATGAACAAGATGGATGAAGCGGGAGAGGAAGGACAAAGAAAAGATTGATGGGTTGTATGAGAATTGATATAAAAGAGAAAGGAGTAAATGATGCTGTGACGGTTTACAAAGGAGAATGGAAGAAAAATACGTGTTGCGTTGACCGTAAGTATAATAGAACCGGATCAGATATGTATTTATAATATTTTATAGATCCTTGTACCTTAGTATTAATCAAATTATTTTCATATGTACACCTACCACTGCCTATCTCTGTATCACCCGAAGGTTGACTGGTAGAGAATGCTTATGGCATTAAGTCCACCTCTGTACTACGTGCTTAAAGTGTTAAATAAATAAATAACTAAATAAGTCATTCCTGGAATTCCTCAGTAACAGCCTGCATTTCGTGCATATTTGTAAAATCTTATATTAAAACTAAACTCATATTGTCACTTACGGGACATCTTCCGTGATTGCAACAGCGTCGAAATATCGGGAGCTCCAAACAATGAACAATCAAGGAAAATATCCCGTAAGTGACAATATAAGTTTATTCTCCAGGGAACTGTGATTGGATAGTTTGAAAAACATTTGTGGTAGGCTAAGTATATTTAAGACTAGCTGACCCACGCAACTTCGTCTGCGTCACATAAGAGAGAAAAACGAAAGGAAAAAAAAATCCCCGTTTTTGCCAAATTTTTCATTCCTGCTCCGCTCTAAATAGTCGCAGCGCAATGTTATATAGCCTAAAGCCTTCCTCGATAAATGGACTATCCAACACAAATACTTTTTCAATTTGAACCAGTACTTCCTGAGATTAGCGCGTTCAACCAAACAAACAAACAAACTCTTCTGCTTTATAATATTAATAATATAGTATAGATTTCGTTTGATCCCATTAGGTGAAATGTCCAGGTATATCATACCTGTAATATAGTCTCCAGGACACTTTCTGCACGTAATTCGACCAGCAACATTCTGGCATCGGCGCGGGACGCATGTCGTACCGTCGGCAGACACCGCTTCAGTCGCGTTACACGGTCTGCAGCGATCTATACCTGCTGGTACGCTGTGTTCGGCGCAGGAGCACCCGAAACCTGGGATAGGAAAACATATACGGTGTTTGTCTTGATCAGAAAAAAAATACTAAATGAAAAATGGGACATCCTGAGACAACAACCACGGATTCAGTGCAGTACTGAATTGCCCAGCGTTGTATTTTTTGACGGTTATTAAAAAAAGCAGAATAACTGCATGATTTTTCAAGATATTTTTGGCACAGCCGTGAGGCACACAGCACATACTATGTTTTCCTGCTTATTTTTTTATCTTTTTTTATAATATTGTTATTGTGTGTGTATAACTGACGTCAAATAAATATTTTTCTTTCCTTTTTTTCAAAAGCTTGACATATACGGCTTTGAAACAATACAGGTTCCAGGTTTGACGACCCGAATGGCGCAGCGGTACTGAGGCTGCTTTACGTTCTTAGGGTCCCGGGTTCGAATCCCGGTAGGAGCAAATGTTTGTGTGATGAGCATGGACATTTGTTTCCGAGTCGTGGATGTTTATATGTATAATAAGTATGTATTTACAAACAAAAAGTATACATGTAGTATATTAACTGTCTGGTGACCACGACACAAGCCTTGCTTAGTGTGGCACTAGATGGTGATGTGTGTAATGTCCAGCAATATTTATTTATTATTTTTTAATTATTTAGGTAGTCGAATACCGGATGGCAATCGTAACATCACCGTACTAGGCAGAGATGTATAATGTACAACCACTGTTCATAAGCGTAACAACATCGTAATTTCCAGTGCTACCGTCGACGAGTCTCGACGACAATATGACGATATCTAATGTAGTATAAGTGATCACCAGTACTTACGAGTGTTTATACAGGGTTACTGGTAATTCGACGTATTCCTTGCAGGACGTTATAGTAGAGTTACAATGCGAATTAAGCCACCAAGTGCCGTAAATCATTTTAAATTGGCTTTAAATGTATTAATCAGAGGGGATTTTTTATAAAAAAAAACTAAAAGTCGACTTAACTCAAAAACCACTGAATTTCGGTAGAACATTTGGCGGCTTAATTTCTTGCTCTACTATGACGTCCTGCAAGGAATTCGTCGAATTACCAGTAAAACTGTATATACAAAAGCAGAAAAGAATGAAAGGGCGTCAAATAATTCGCCCGCCTAACTTAATTTGAACGGGAATAGTGCCTAGAATCCTTGCAGCATTGCCACGTTGGTTGGCAATGCTGATTCTTTGGCCAAAAAATTGCCCAGCACTCTGGTCACGGGAAGTGGGTGATAATATCTAATTTACTTACCATCAGCAGAAGTGACCATAGAGGCATTAGCAGGACAGGTTATGCAGCTGAGAGCACTGGGTTCATAATAGTGTCCTTGTTCGCAGGTACCCGGCATTTCCAGTTCCTTTGCATTCACTGTTTTTATCATACTTGTTAGTATTGCCAACCAATACCAAATAGGATGACGTAATGCTTTGATTTTCATAGCTGTAACCACTAAAATAATTCTGCAGAATATTGAATTGTTGCTTCACTTTAAAGTTACTAAGAATGTAACATATTTCGCCAAAAGTACTATCAAAATTATAATGTAACAATCTCTTAAAATAAATGGGATCGTTAAAATTAATTGTCACAAATCTTTGACCATTAAACTGACGATGACGTCACGTAAATGATGTAATCTGAATGTCACTTGATCTTAGCTATTATTTAGGTTAAATTGGTGAAAACACAATTTGGCGATGCTGTTTTGTTTACAATTATGTTGTTATGTGCGTTGTCATGGTAACGGAGCGCACGCGCGCAGTGGTGCGGAAAGCTATAACGTATAGTAGCTTCATTGCTAGTTTACTTCTAGCAGCTGCAGTCCAACAGCAACCTTATACTACAGAAATAAAGATCACTCTAATTTTGTCAGACTCCTTAGTGTAAGTATTAATTTCACGTCAGTTTTATGTTTCAATGCCGAATCTGATGCAGTCCGTTATCCTATTTTAGATGTTATATTGTTACAGTTAAAACGCTGAAATAATTTATCTTAGTAGACAGACGACCCTTATACAATAGGATGGTTAATTACTCTTCTCAACATCTAGCTTATTAATATTATCCTCATTTATGTATAAATTATCCTTGAATATTTGTCTGAAATTTAAGTTTGCAGCCAAGGCAATTTACTATTTCCTTCTGTTTGATATACTCGTATTGCACACTACAAGATCAATTTTAATACTTATAAGTAATAGCATTGTTAGAATTGATATAATTACTTGTAATACTAATACTATATTATATTGATTAATTAAAGTAGGTGTACCTACTTTAATTAATGCTAATTTATTTATTGACACATACTGCGCCCGACCTCTCAGTGTTCCTTACTAAATGTTTTAGCTAACTATTGCAATTTTGTTAAATCGTAGAGACTATTTATCTTAATACAATATTAAAACCTACCAACAGATTAACAGTTTTATCCATCTAGCCAATTATTCTGATATTCTTTATCTAGCATGCAACGTGATGTATGATTAAACGCCATTCCAAACTCAATTTATCACGATTTAGAAACCCTTTCATTTTTTACTTAGTAACTGCATTAGTAACATGCATCGATCAAAATCTGAACGAAAGATGTCTGCGGCGAACGCCAACGCAGCATTTGAAACAAAAGAAGATTTATTACCTCTGATCATCTATCAAAATCAGGCGCAGTCCATCAACTTTACCTTCGAAGAAAGATAATACACTTTTTCTAAAATCTCCGTTGACAACAGTCCTTTCAAAATGTTCAGTGATTTTCTAAAAGTCTTTATTTACGTTGCAATAAGCCTCAAAATTGTAATATGTCTAGAAAAACAAGACGATGTCATAAGTTGTGCTCTAGATGTGGCGAATCATAATTTTAATTATCGTCAAACAACTGTTATTCTTTATCGGGATGTTGAAGAAAAACCGGTCACTGATTTCCTAAAAGCGTACGAAGGAACTGTGATGATTGAAAGTAGAGGTGCTGACCCGGCGAAGCAAGTCGTCATCATTGTGGATAACTATCAATCTTTCATGAGGCTTTTGGGCGGGTTGAAGCCAGATCTCAGAGGGAGAAACCTTTTCAACGGTGGAACCAAATTCATAATTATTATAAACTCAAATCGCAAGAAACTAGAACACATCACCAGAGTATTGTGGAGCTACTACGTCACCGACGTTGTTATCATTACTAAAGAAAAGAAAGGCGATGTGGCTTTGTACACCTACTATCCTTACAAAAATCATTTGAACTGTCAAAATACCGAACCTGTCCTAATCAACTATTGGACACCAGAGATGTCTTTCTATAACATCTATCCAGATAAGATGAGTAACATGCACGAGTGTCCGCTGTACATATCAACTAACAAGATCTACCATCAGGGGGGTATAGACAAGAAGATTCCACTACAAATAATAAAGAAAACTATAGTGAGGCTACTTCGAGATATCATGAATTTTACTCCAATAGTGACTGCAAGAGACTACATAAGCATTGATTCGGATCGAGCTAAGAATTGGTCTGATTCTCTGAATGATGTCATATCGGGGTTTGCTAATATTTCTACATGTACCATACCTTTAGGAGTAGATAGATTGGGTCTCCTGGATTACTCGATTCCGTATTTCAGAATTCGTATAGCGTGGTTGGCTCCTCCAGTTGCCCCGGGCCCGATGTGGTGGCGACTCCTTTCACCTCTAAACGGGTATTTGTGGCTTATCCTCCTTGTAGTTACCTTTTTGGTCATATCCCTTCCTTTTGTGTTGAAGTTTAAACGTACAAAACGTTTTTGCAATCGTTATTTCAAAAACTTTGACAAAGTTCAGGGTGCTGCTTTTAGAGTATGGGGTGCCATGCTCGGTCAAACGATAAGAGTCGCCCCGAGAAGATTCCGAGACTTCTACATTGTTGGATTGTGGCTGTGGTTCACTTTTGTCGTCAGGAATGCGTATCAAAGCGTTCTTATTGGTGCTCTGAAGACAGACACTCTGACTGGCAATTTCGCGAACTTAAAGGAAACTCTTGACAATGGCTACAAGTTTGGTGGCCGTGCTGGTATTTATGCTCATTTCGAATTCGATGACCTAATCAGGGATGGATTCGAAATAATCCCTGAAGTTAAGTTTGAAGACGTATTCTGTGATATATTGGATGGTAATAAGAAGTTCGTATTGGCCACCTCTTTGGAGTATGCCTTCGCGTACTGCGCGGCACAAGGAAAGAAGGAGAACGAATGTGGTCACGTGTTGCCTGACTCAATTTTGACTGTGCCATTGGTTGTATGGATGAGGATGTACTCTCCGTTTGTAAGACCACTCGTAACATGGATGCCAAGAATGTTAGAAAGTGGTTTGTTGGAAAGAGAAGTCGTTATGAAGACGACATATGCCCCCACGATAACTTCTGATCCGTCGCCGCTGACCCAACATCAGACGCTCAGTTGCTTCCTCTGCCTAGGTTTTGGCTGTGTGATATCTCTGGTCATATTTTTGTTAGAGATTGTGAGGAAGGAGTCCTCTAACTATACCATTGTGAAGAAGAGTAAGTTAGATGCTTTAGAGCGAGAGAGTGAATTCGTAGGAGATTTTAAAGAATAATACATTCTTCTTTGATTGCTATTGTGTAAGTCAAGTACTTGTTTTTGAGTAGTTCAAGATTGCTATGAATAATATTAAGATCACTATTCGTAGAGTTCTACGAAGGACGACGAGCGTTAATAATTTAAGGCTTCAAAGTTAGGTAGGTCATTTGACTGTCTAGGTTGTCTGCTCCATTCTCAAAACAAACAAAGTCGTTTATTCCATATTTATAACCTCGATTCGCCTACTTTTGCACTCCGTAAAATAAAACCACAATATAATTTTCGTCTTTTATTTTATCACCAAACATAGAAAATAATTGTCATTTTTCACAGTTAATTGACATAAAATATATAAAAGCATCTATAATTTATATTTTTGTCTTCAACATTCATATAAAAATAGACATTTAGAGACAACGATATAGAATCTACATTATGATACTAAATGTTATGAGTGGGATAGTACAATGTCAAAACAGTGTTAGTACCTACAAATAAGAAATGCAATTTGGCACTACTGATATCCGGTTCCTATTTCAGGGAAGGGATGAACTGTTTACATTAACTATTCTTAACTATATTTACTGGTTCTTGGAAACAAAAATTCAAAAGGAAACCTTAAAAGAAAAACTTCTAACTAGGAATGAATCTTACAAAATAACTTATAAAGGCTATAAATGACACTTTGAAATTGAAAAAAGGATAATTATTATTTCAAAGCTTTTGTAAAATAACAATTTAAGGATTATTACACCAACTAATAATGAAATGTACACCGTCTAATTTACCTCCAAAACATCTATTTTAGCGAGGCATGTATCAAATTGTTTGTAACAAAATATCTTTACTACATATTTAGGTATATACGGCCCAGTTTGTCTAGACAATAGATTCAAAGGCGTGAGGTCAATTACATGAAAAATATCTAACAGTTTTCCTAACACAAATACTTTTGTTTATACTTATATCTACTAGGTACCTACGTATTTATAATACACGACAAGTTGTACAGCTAAGGCCCCGATTCCACAATGTCGTAACGATTAAATTATCATTGGTTTATAGTCGTGGACGACAGTTATCGTGTCGTCCTATATGTGAACATCTCCATTTAAATACGCAAGCCACGACACTTACAACTACACGATTATCTGTCGTCACGACATATTGGAACGGGGCCTAATAATTTCAATTATCATTGATAAATCAAGACCAAAAGAACTTTTAATTAGTAAAAGTCTGACACTCCCTCTCGCTCCGCCCAGAGCGGGAGAAGTCATTTGATGATTTCCCATCCTAAAAAAATAAATAAAAATAGACTACTAATAAACCGATGGAACTTTTCAACAAATATCTTAAGTATTCTGAAACGAAAGGCATGCTTCATTAGACGGATAGGGGTAAACCCTACAAACTAAAAGTACAGAAACTATCGATTTTAGATATGCTGGAGAAAAAGTTTTGTTGAAAAAGGAAGACGTAGTTTTTTTTTACGAAAAACTTATTTATGTTCAGTTTCTGATTTGAGTATTTCACGCCATTTGCTTAAACTCTAACTACGGTGTTTTGTTCGATGTTGTGAAGCCAGGCAATTAATTACACATAACAATAAGTTTTATTTTTACAACGTCTTTATAAGAACTCACAGAAAACAAGAAGCTAAAGTATTTATTAGTTCCATACACAGTTTTTTTTTTATGTTGGTAATATTTTACATACAGTCAAAAATGTTCATAAATGTAGCAAGCCAGTATGATCGTTCATAATTTAAACATATGCCCCGCCCTCATTTGTCATGCAGCGCTGCTATGGTGTGTAATCTTCCATAGCAGATGGTTTTACGCTCCCGTGAGAAACACGGGGAAAATTACAGTAAAATTACTGCTCGTTTTAAGGAGAGGGTGAAATTTTGTTGAATAAAGAAATAGCTATTTAAATCACTAAATAATTTTCCATTTTTTCCTACGTTTGCGCAATGTTTTACTGTTGGACATGTGTTTTTGTGTCGAATTTCTCGGTAGTATGTTGTATTTTCTGGTTTACTTCTGTAACTCGGTAAAATATTGCCTAACAAGATGTGTTAGGTCGTATTTTAGCGATACAAACAGTGAATCGTGTGGAAAAACTTTCTGCCAATGCCAGATTCGTA
Organism: Xestia c-nigrum; assembly: GCA_916618015.1. Lineage (NCBI taxonomy): Eukaryota > Metazoa > Arthropoda > Insecta > Lepidoptera > Noctuidae > Xestia > Xestia c-nigrum. Next base: position 6,214,827 of record OU745259.1, on the reverse strand, counting down.
AATGATTTACTTCGTTTTTTTTTCGGATATTGTTGTTTATAGTCTATGCTAAAGGTACCTATATCATAGACTAAAACTATAGACACATTGGCCGCTCTACGCAACCAATAAAGGATTTATGAACTAACTGTTCATTAACTCCGCCATTTTGTGTTATTTTTTTCATTTCAACGATTCTCCAAATGCATACAAACTCCACAGAACTTTGTAGAACTGACAGTTGTTAGAATATAATTTATAACAATAGATTTTACACGTGGCCAAAACTACTTCCAATGCCAGTGTATAACATTGCTTTGATTTTCTGAATTCTGGAGCAAGTTATTCTAAACTGATTGTTGCCGGCTAAGTTATTACAAAAATATTACTTCCCTTTTGAATCGGATTTTGTTATCAATTTCACGGGTTTTAAAACACTGTTTTTTTTTTTAATCTGTATATTAATAAAAGTAGCCTAAGTTGTACCGTATAAAATCACTTATCTTCCAATAAAAGTCCCATGAAAATCGCTCCAGCCGTTTCGGAGATTAGCTAAAACAAACAGACATACAGAAATTGAATAAATGTTTTTGTTTTTTGTTATAAGTGCCGTATTTATTTTCGTTTGCATTCATTAAAAAGTTCTTATTTTGATATTACAAATAGACACTACAATTTTATTTATTTGTATACATAGTTCCCTCTGTATAATTTTCTTCGCATAGTTTGAAGGATAATAGTTTATGATGATATGACATGTTTAAAGAAACATGTAACCTTCTAACCTTCATCCCAAGCGCGAATAAATTGTATTTCAGATTATTTAAATGCATCTGTACGTAACAAATGTTTGATACTTTATGGAATAAATGCAAATGATCTCGTTAAACGTCCATAGTGATGAACCGGCTAGTAAAATGTAAATGTTATCACTGTTAAGCCATTAACTAGTGTACGCGGATAAAATGTTCATAAAATTAGCATTTGAGTTACGTTGCTGTTATTTCTAGTCCATCCCTCATATTTTACGTTTAATGGAGGTCTGTTTAGTATAAATTGAACGCATTTATCATAGAATATTGTTTTTTTTTTGGCTTGTATTTGACAGCAGGCTTGTTTAATGGTAATTTAAGAAGCGGTCGACCGCTTATTTTTGAAATTCGAATACGATTCTATTCATATAATTTTACGTTAGTTTTTTTTAACTCAAATAAAACCTATTTTAGGATCCTATTGTTAATTAACGAAGGTATTATTTTAAGAATACCAAAGTTTATAGACATAATTTTATACTATCGAATGAATTATTTTACAACTAAGTAATGCCTTTACGAAGGAAGCCCGAACTTGTGTGATTAGGACACAACTAATAGACGATAATGATCATGAATCTGATCAGTCATACGTTCAATAGTATTATAGAGCTGAGTTAGACTTATCTGCCCGACGCTGACGGATGACCATCAGTGCGCAGCAGGATCAATTCCAAAGCCACTTCTTTGAAGAAACAAAGAAAAGGCATATATTACCTCGACAAGACAAAACACATAAAAAATTGGCTGAATTATGATTAAAACTAATAAAAAGTAAACATAAAGAGAAAAATAATAAAATCATTAAAATAATACAAACGAAATTTGTCCTGTACGAGACCAAAAGGTTCCTATCTCAACATGGTGCTGTAACATTTAAAAAAAACGTCACAGCGTTGATATGATGTAAGGATCTCAATGTCGTTTCTAAGCGACAGAAAGAGATAGAGTAACAGAAATATCGCGGTCAGATAGGTCAGCTTGGCCTATACTAGATCATACTGTCTCTTCAGATTCAAATCCATACATATATAGAATCTGACTCTTCAAGCAGCTAACGTAGGGGGATCCACCACTAGGTAAGGAACTTGTAAAGACAATCCAGGTTGTGGTAATGCAGGAAACAGTATGGGATATTGGGGAGGTGGCTGAAGTCCTTGCGAAGGTGGCCTGGCTTCGGGCTCGGAGCAATGCAGCAGCCAATGGGACAGCATTCTCCCGCGACCCTTGAGTTCCACCTCACCTCGCCGGTCTACTACGAAGGTGCCCCATTGGTCGAGCAGCGCTCGTGTGTTCTCGCTTAAGTGGATCCGTAGGGCTGGAAGTGAAAGAAAAATTAGTTGTTGCTTTTGATAAACGGGAGAACTTGTTTGACGTGGCTGGGAGTGTTTTTTTGTTTTTTATAATTAGTTTTCTACCGCAGACGTGGGGGTCCGCGCTCTTATTTACATTTTATTAATTGTTCGCTTGATTTAAAAGAAAAAATTAAAACTATGATCGTGCTCCATCATTGGACACGTTACATTTTGACTAAGCTTATTATTAGTAACTTAAGATCTACGTGAGTCCATCCAGATATTTTTTTTTCTTTTAGGCTTTACAGTTGTTGATATTTCCTTAACCACTTATTAAAATTATCAAAAAACTACACTAAGCTATTTAACTATTTATTTTTTCATAACTGCAGGCTGGGAGTGTTGTAAAGTCCCTGTTCAATAAGAAGAGGTTCTTCAGGACGCCACTCAAAAGTAACGCTAAAAACATAACAGTTACATACTTAAACCACGAAGAAGCCAGAATATCATACAGTTGCTACCAGTTAAGATGACAGTATCGGTCATTGCCCTTTTCCCAACATCTCTTCGTACTAACCAAAATAAATGTATCGTTTTTCTTACCTTCTTTCTTTCTTTAACTATGGACACTTTTGTCATGCACATCTTGCTACATTGTTCTCACATAATGTACTATCTCAACATGAATGATGTAACCAAGATTTTGTATCAACAGATTTAAAAGAGTGTCCATGGAGTTTCTTGCCCGTTCTTCTCCATAGGGATCTACGCTAGGGAATGGGCAGCTACAGTACTTTCACAGTTTTCATGTCTTGTAACTGGGACTGTAGCTTGATTTAATTTTCATCTTTCTTCGAAAGTTCAAAAGTGCCTGTAACTGGCCTACTTGAAATAAATGCTTTGATTTTGACAGCCTAAGTTTTAGTTTTCAATGTTAAGAACTTTAGTAAATGTGGGTGGGTCATTGACCGCTATTGTCATCTTGACTGGTAGCAACTATAGTACCGTCAATCGCGGGCGGTCCATACACGACTTGAGTTATTATACTAATACCACTAATATTACTACTATTACGCGTCAGTAACTATATAACTATATGCGGACACTGTTAGTGTAGTGTGCTGTCCTAGTGTGAACCGATCCTAATTAACATTTATGAAGATCAAATGAGGGTAGTTGAATAAACGCCTTCAATTTGCTGCGGCGGTACTTCAAATACTTCAGTCTTCCCGCGACCACGTCTAGTGCAACCCAATCAAAACGTCGGGCTTAAATTAAAGGTAAAGTTCGCTATAAATACCCGTTTACAAAAGTTTTAAAATGTGTTCTGATCGTGAAAGTTTAAAAAAGACAAGTGTCAGTAACCAGTTTGTAATTCATTGAGAGACTCGACGCTCCTTTGAGAATTATTCGCTATTCCTTTATAGTTTCAGATCTGGCCATCCACGCCCACTTGAAAAAATCACCCTGTACAACTACGACATAAATAGATGTTGTTGTTGTAAATTAAATGGAAATTCAGTAACTTGTGACAAAACAGTTTCGTTTATACGTCCAGTAAAACTCAAATAGAAATAAAACGTTGTATCGTGTGACCGAGCTTTATTACAGTACTTAACTTTGTCGCAAAATTCCTAATTAACAAATCTGGCTGTAAAAGTAATTCTTGTTACATAAATCTGCCTTATCCTCCATCCTGCTACGTAAATCGTGGTTACATCTTGTTTTGTTATCTTGGCTAAATAAAGTTAACTACTAACAATACAGGGTGAAATTGAATAGATGCGACAAATTTAAATATACAATAATACGTGTTGTCAAGAAAATGTATAAAATATAAAATTAAAAAATAATTGATCAGTGTTACGAAAACCGTTAAAATAATAAAAGTATCAAAAATCTTGCCGACTCATCGCGGTGCTCAATATAGCGGTCATTTACCTAATTTTGCCTTAATTTTTCTTATTTATTTTGTTATTACTGGAATACCGATAATTCGTACTTAAATAAAGATAATAACATCAATGGACCTTTTGAAAACGATAATCGCGTAATTTTTTTTAACGATTTAGATTGTAGAAAAAACAATTTATAATTACTATGTTACTGTAACTGAAGCTCCAATTTCATTTTGTCGCATTAATTAAAATTCACCCTGTATATAAGACCTATGGACATGATGTATCTTTTACGCAGACATTTATTTGAAACGAACAGTCGCGGAGAGTTAAAGTTAAGGATCTTTGAGTTTTTTTTTTATCTGGACGCTATAAAGGGTGCAAAAAACTTTTTACCGAAGCCGAAAGGCACTTGTTCTCCCCGATCATTTTTTTGTTCTACAGTGAAACTAAAAAGTTCCCAGGTATGGTGTAGAATCTAGACCAAACCTACTTTCTAGTTACGGAGATATTGGGGATCAAAGTTCCAACTTTTTGACAAGCTTTTTTTTTTTTGTTTTTACGAGAAGATTTTTACTTTAAACACCTCTACGACCCCCGTACTTCTCAATCCATCATCAATACAATGATTTTTAAGTGGTTTCCATTGAGTTCTACCACAAAACAATATTTTTCTCCCCAAAAAAAAATGTCGTTTCCGAGCAATACACGCTGAAATTTTAGTGGTTGTTTTCCCGAAGCGAAATGAGTTTGTATCGGTAATACAATCGATTAATAAATTTTAAAAAAATTAGACTAAAAAATTGGCAGATTAACAATGTGATAAACAAAACTCGAAAGCGACTTGAACCAACAGTAATATCTACGCAGAACGCGGGCCGAGCGCGGGAGGTGTCCAGAACAGCCGTGCAGTCGTTGCACTTCGCGTATAAATCAGCTGATCACTACTCCTGACTTAATAAAACACAAAACCCAATAAGTTTTAATAAAATTTTGAAAAAATAAAAACTTTTTTTTTTAAGTTTAACTTTGCGTTTCGATAGTGCTACTGATGGGTAATCGTCCTGCCGCGGGAAAACAACCATTAAAATTTCACCCTGTATATTTTGCGTAGAATTAGTTAATTTACAGAATGCTTAGTTGGTGGCATCGTGATGAGGTTGTTTGTATACCCTGTAAAGTTCATATCTTTTATTAGTATATAGGCCGCAACTCGCCATATGCGAATAGAAGATCCTACGGTAGAGCAGTAGAAGAAAGCGTTTCACTCGAACTTAGAAGAGTTCCAGATTATAACGATCGGGAAACAGAGTTTGATATTATTTTCTCCGTTAATTCACCAAATCCTCTTATAATCCACTGTCTCTTCGAAAGTGCACGGTTATATTTCCATGTTACCAACATTCAAATCGCGAAAATATGTGCAGGTTATGAGGTATACGCAGTTTAATTCATTGCCGTATTGTGGGTACCACCCTATATACAATAGTCTCATAAAAAATCATATATTTATAATAGACACACGCTGTACCCAACTGTGACACCTGGTTTTTTTTTGTGATAACGATGTTGGTCCTACAGAGAAAGTTGTTCAGTTTGATGTTCTGCACCACGACCCCTAGGCCTTAATTCCTGTTACGCTGATGTCGGTCGCGTACGTCAGGGAGAAAAACAATAGCAACATATGCGCCGCTAACGTCAGCGTCGCAGTATTATGCTATATAGAACACAATGTTGTTAGTACGCGTGACCGACGTCAGCGTAGCAGGAATTCCTGCCTAAAAATGACCACAGCCACACCATTGTGAAATGGCACGGTCGAACAAGCTACCCTAGAATAGAAGAATAGAATAGAATAGAATAATCATTTATTCGCTAATGGACAGCACAACATAAAAGAGCAGCACATACATATACAGGGTTATTTTTTGTTTACACTAAACCCGAAAAGGGGTCATTGTACTCATCATTTTGAACAACTTTTTCTATGGGACGAACCGTGAAATCCCGAAAAAAAAATCAGCTGTTCCCTACATTTATGTTCGCATTACTCGTCGTTCGTCGTTCCCTCTCATTGAGAGGAGGCCGTGTCCCAGCAGTGGGAACATTATAGGCTGATGATGATGATGATGATGACTCGTCAAAATGTAGGGAACAGCTGATTTTTTTTTCGCGATTTCAAGGTTCTTCCCATAGAAAAAGTTGTTCAAAATGATGAGTACAATGACCCCTTTTCGGGTTTAGTATAAACAAAAAATAATGTTGTATATTATAACAACAAACAGCATAACAATTAATTAAAACAGTTCAAATGCGCTGAGCATAACGAAAGGGTAGCCAATTCAGCATATGCTGGGTGTAAAACACTCAGCGCTGGTTTTCAGTAGGCCCCCCGCAGTGACACACGGATGAGGGTAGTAGGTGGTAAATAAATAATCTTATTATTTTAAATGGGCATTTATAAGTGTACGTAATAAATAAATAATATGCAATAAATATTTTTGTCACAGAGAAAACCTAATTATATATTAGTAATAATAAAGCCCTACACACACTCACACACACACAACACACACACACACACACACACACACACTACACTACACTTTACAATGTAACTTGTGGGTTTAACTGTAAACCAATTAGCTTGTTCGACCGTACATACTAGATACCTCAACTGCAAAAGGATGAAACTTACGTTGTCCAGTAGACTCCATGCGACTGGCAGTGTTGACGGTGTCTCCGAACAGGCAGTAGTGGGGCATCTTGACCCCCACCACGCCGGCACACACCGGACCGGAGTGCACTCCTATACGGACCTGATCAAGTACACAGTCAGTAGAGCAAAATACTTTCAGATTCAACAAGCAGTATAAATTAAATTAAAATAATTATCGCTGGACATTACACACAGCGCCATCTAGTGCCACACTAAGCAACAAGGCTTGTGTCGTGGACACCAGATAATTGATATACTACATAGAGACTTTTTTGTTTGTAAAAATACATACTATTCAGGGTGTAAGCAACTTCATCACGAAGCCGTCAGCAAAGCTTTCTGTACATCAAACTAAGTAACTTTACGCAAAAAATATTGCTGGGAAACGACTTTCGGTCAAAAATCACCCCAATTTTCACATACACAAATATACTGAAGAAACATTACGTAAACGGCTGATCGAAAACTCTATTACCAGAACCAGGGTTATTTTTGACCAAGGGGTATCCTAGCAATAGAACATTATGTTACGTTATAAAATTACGGTTTTCATACAAAAATAACACAATTATTGTTATGGTAACTCTGGTTTTGGCCGATTTGTTATTTCAATTTCGTCTCCCCTCTGCTAAGATGTAATAAATACTATAGATTATTTGCTTATGTGAAAAACTGTTTGTAAAACGTGTAATAGTGTTTGTAAAAAAATATTTGCAAACAAAATAAGTATCATTTATCTTTTCTTTTACTAGTTATAATTCCAATCAGCAAAGTTTACCTCCAATCGATGCGTAGGCCGGTGTCTCACGACGAAGCCCCTCACAGCCTCCACAATAGCCAGCGCCATGAGGCAGATCTCCCGCGCGTGAAGGTCGCCATTCCTCTCCGGTAGACCAGACACTACCATGTAAGCATCGCCTATTGTTTCCACCTTCAGGACACGAAAGAAGAAATATGTTATGGAAGAACGAATCCTCTTCAGGTGCGTTAGAGGTGTATACTCATCATTAATTTCAGTCCACCGTGTACGGATGAACATATTGGGGTATCACTTCATTCATAAAAAACACTAGGGCCCTCTAGATATTTTTTCTGCATCTTGGGTGCATTTACAAACATTTAAACTCATATTCAGTCACAAACACCAGACCCGGTAGAACTACGAGTATGTACATGTAGGCCATACAAATATTTGTTACGTGCGGGGATCGAACCCAGCAGCTAATCGCTCAGCCAATGCACACAAGTTAAGTTTAAATGATACCCTGATACTGCTAAGTAAACTGGCATATTTCTGGATTATCATCTGCGGCACTAGAACGTACATAGGTTCCATGGGTCAGCGTGCTCAAATCTAATGTGGGATCGTATGGTGAAATAAAAGTAGAATTTCGAAGAAAACTCGTATATTTACTGGTAAACTTAAATAAAAATAAAAAAAAAAAAAATACACGTCTATCATTTAACACTCATCGTCTCGCCATATTTCTTTTTCCATCCTCCTCTCTCTTTCGCACATCTACCTTTCACTCGCACCTTTGCATACGTTCCCTTTTACACAAATTCATTCCACACTCGGTCATCCTACACACTGTCTGCCCTCAGACACAATGTTACGAGAAGAGACTACAAATCTCATAGAATCATCATAGCTTGTATGAACAAGTCTAATTTGTACATAACCTCTTAAGCTTAGTCTTATGTGAACTACAGAAACATAATGATTTTAGATCTTAAACAATAAAATAACAAACCAACATTTACTTTAGGTGACTTATTTCACAAACCATATACTTTCTTTAGATAGAACATATTACACACAACATATTTACTGAATTTCGTTTCTTCAACATAGCCAACTTACATCTTAATACTTATTTTCCTAGAAAAAGAGATAAAAGACAGCATGACCATTACAAACACAAGTTACAATTCAGGCTTAACATCTTGTTACATCTTAGCTTACCGAAGAAATACAAAACACCTTAGTGACCGGTTACAGTTTTCTGTAATACTAAACAAATCAAATCTTAACAACTCCGTATAGTAAATATAAAATAAAAAAAAACAAACACAAAAAAATATCTTCCTTAACAAGTTATAGTAACAAATCTAGAACACAGCATAATAGAAAAAAAATAAACACAAACAAAAATCGTTTTTAACACCTATCACTTTCATACATTCAACACACAACAACATACATACTTTTTTACTCCTTGTCATCTGGCCATTTTTTCATATGATCCGCAGATGTTGTGGTTTTGACTGGACCTTCTGCCATCATATCTACTTTTTCTACGTCGTACCTGTCGTGTCGTTTGGTTTTTGTTACCTGATAAGGTCCCAAATATTTAGGTTTGAGTTTGAGCCCTGGCCCAAACTGGGTTCGCTTTATAGCAACTAACTCTCCCTCTTGATATTTACTACTATCCTTTCTATGCTTATCATAGTTCCTTCTATTTTCCTGTTGTACTTCCAGTATTTGCTGTTTTGCTCTCTTTCTCAAGTCTTCTCTATTTTCCATATAGTTGTCTCGTCCCTCCTGTTGCAGTAGTTCGTATATTTCTATGTCATCTTGTCTCTTCATCTTCTTTCCAATTAGCATCTCAAATGGAGTGGTGTTCACGCTTCTCTGGTAAGTACTGTTTAATGCCATCTGCACTCTTCCTACGTGCCTGTACCACAATCCTGGTTTTTCAATACATAGTTTGGTAAGTACTGGTATAATGGTTCTGTGAACCCTTTCCACCTGACCATTACCTCTGGGCACGCCTGTAGTTATATGACATAACTCTATTCTCTCCTTCATGCAATACTGTTGAAACTCGTTGCTGGTGAAAGCAGTACCTCTATCTGTTATGAATCTTTCTGGACTTCCAAAAGTATGCTGTAGTATTTCCAATTTATTCAAGACTTCCCTCGTTGTAGTACTTTTACATGGAAACAACCATACGAACTTCGTGAAAGCGTCAATAACCGTGAGTATATGGTTATATTGCTTATGAGTCTCCGTCAGAGGACCAACATGATCTAAATGCAGCGTTTGCAACGGAGTGTCTCCCTTCTCAATGGGATTAAGGTAACCTTCCTGTTTTCCTTCTTTTCTATTTGTCAGTAGACATGGTATACATGATGCTATATAATCTTCAACTTTCTTTCCTATTTTTTCGATGTAGTAGTCCTTGCTAATTAGTTCTAAAGTTTTCTTCTTCGCGAAATGACCATTACTGTGAGCCCTCTTTATAATTTCATTTTCCATCGTACTAGGTATAACAAGTTGTTGCTCTAATCCTTTATAAAGTAATTCTTGACTGAGACTATAATCTTTAAATGCGTTTCCTTCCTTCAAAATTTTTATTATTGCACTAAGGCCCTCGTCACACTCCTGTGCGCGTCTTATATCCTGGTGTAAGCTAGATGTTATGGCTGCTACATACGGGTTTCGACTCAATGCGTCGACATGCCTCATTCCAGTGCCGTCACGGTGTTCTACTGTGAAATCATAATCCTGTAAAAATAAAATCCATCGAGCAACTCTTGTTGATGACGCTAAATCCTTTTTGTTTAGTGTCATCTGGAAAGCCTTACAATCTGTGACAATCTTGAAGAATTTTCCATATAAGTAGTGTCTGTACTTCTTCACACCTTCAATTATAGCAAGCGCTTCGAGCTCATAGCTTGTGTACTTGGCCTGCGCGTCCGTAGTCTTTCGGCTCATATAGTGAACTGGGTGTAAGTTTCCATCATCACCTCTTTGCATTAAAATAGCTGAATAAGCAATACCTGATGCGTCAGTATGAAGCTCCGTCTCTGCTCGTTGATCATAAATCTTCAACACTGGTTTACTAGCCAACCTCGTCTTCAATTCTTTAAAAATAGCTCTAGGTGCATCACTAAATTCAAACGTGCATCCTTTTTTCAACATATCAGTGAGTGGTTGCGCAATCTGTGCATACCTAGGTATAAATTTCCTGAAGTAGGAACAGAGTCCCAAAAAACTATGCAGTTGCTTCAAGTTCTGAGGCTCAGGGAATTTTGTAACAGCATCTGTTTTCCCTGGCGATGGCATAACTGCACCACCTTCAATAACGTGGCCTAGGTATTCTACCTTTTTGCTTAACAGCTGAGACTTCTTCCAGTTGATTTGTAACCCATATTCCGATGCAGTATTCAGAACTTCCTTTAGGCGCTCAAGAGCCTGATACTCGTCTTCCGCTGGAATTAAAATGTCGTCAATAAAAACAATAACAATACCTCTGGCAATCAATTCTCTGAATATGATTGTGATGAATCTAGTGAAAACTTTTGGACAAGTTGCTAGACCAAACGGGGCACGTAAAAATTCATATTGTCCGGTCGTCGTTACGAAAGAAGTATACTTAATTGAATCTTCGTGTACACGTAAATGAAAGTAACCATTTTTTAAGTCTAATGCACTAAATACTCTAGCTGAAGACAACTTATCAATATGTTCATCTATTATAGGGAGTGGGTATTCATCTTTAACCATTTTACTGTTAATCTTTCTATAGTCAATGCATATTCTTAGACCACCATCCTTTTTTCTTACTAGTACTAATGGGCTGGAATATTCTGAGTAACTCACCCTGATAATTCCATCTTCAAGCCATTCTTGGATTTGGCGATTAACATCCTCTTGTTCCTTGAATGAGATTCGTCGTGGCCGCTGAGATACTGGTAAGTCATCTTTGAGAACAATTTTCAACTCTATTGGGGCTTCTTTACTTTGTTGTGGCACATAACTAGTTACTAACCTTGTTACTTCTTCTTTTACCGCAGGATTACTGACGTGAGCTAAACAATCAACTGAACTAGAGAAATATGCAACATCTTTCAACCATTCATAGTTTGGGTTCATCCAATCATCTTTCGGCAATAACCAAACCATACAATCTTTCATAAACATCATAACATTTCGCAAGAAAGCATTACCAATTATCATTTGAAATGGTACAGAGTCGTTAGGCATTACATAAAATGTAGTATTACGGTATAAACAATTATCAATCGTTATGTCTAACATGACAACACCACATGACTTTACTTGCGAGTAGCCTAAACCGGTTAACGTAATATTGTTTTCGTTACACTGCACAAAGTCTATCTTGCTAAGTTCGTTATAAAAGTCTTTTGACATCAGATTCACATCACAGCCCGAATCAATTAACGCACTAGCCCTTTTACCGCGCACAAACACTGGTTTTAGTGGTTTTATACGACGTACAATGTTTACAACCGGTACATTTTCGACAGATTTCTTGTTTTGTTTGTTTACATTCGAAGTGTCAAATCCAACAACATGGCCGTCGTCTCTATAGCCAATCGCCGTCCACCGTGGTATCGTATTGCCAACATCATAACACGAATCATTTGTCCTTGTCACCGTGTAAACTTCGCCTTGAACATCGTCTTGAACTTCGTCGCTCGCGCAGCTGGTGGCGCCCTCTTGCATCATGTTGAAGAATCTTTTCTTCGACATCTGATTGGTTGATTCTCGTTGGTCAGTGCCAACCTTCGGAAATTGTTCGTGTTCTTGATCTCCGAATCCGAACGCGCCCGATGCCGAACTAGCCATCTTTTTCTTTGGGCAATTAGGAGAAATATGACCAAATTCATTGCAATGGAAGCACTTTTTTCCTTGCGACCGATGAGGACAATTTTCTGACGAATGATTCTTTTCTCCACAGTTGAAACATCGCATCATTTCAGCCGCGTTTCTTCTATTATTATTAGCACTCTGTGTGCCACTTGGCGGCTTACTACGTCGAATATCTTTAACTGAATTTTTCTTGAACGTCGCGTACAACTTTAGTTTTTCTTTCAGGTCCGCGTACGTTGTGATACCATATAACATTATCTTATTTATTTCATCATCTATGATGCCGTCCACTATATATTTGATAGCGACATAGTCAGGCATTTTTCCGCGTTTACCTAATTCCTTCATAATCAACATGTAGTCAATACATGACTCGTCTTTCTTCTTTCGTCTTGCGCTCATCAACTCGTGTATCTTTTTAACGTCTAAAGTATCAGGGAATTCCTTGCCGATGGCCACTTTTAAATCTTCCCAGGATTTGAACACTTTTTCGCTGCGCAGCCACAATGCTGCTGTGCCGGTTAGTGAACGTCGAGCCACCAATAATACCTGAGTCGGACTCCACTGAAATACGTCACCATGCTCTTCTATTTCCTTTATCCACATAGACACCGTATGCGTTTCGTCTTGCGCACTGAATTGTCGAATGAGTTGTTCCGTTAGGTGCAATAAGTCGCCGTGTGCCGCTCGTGCCAGCGCTGGAGGTGCCGCTGCATCTTGAAACTCAAGGTCGGATTTCGCCGTCATCTTAATTTATTTCTCGTAGCCGTCGTAACAATAATTTGAATATCGTCGTAAACGTCGTCGTCGTTGTTGTTGTCCGTAGGATCCGTTGGTGAAAATCAATCGTCGTGCGTCGTTATGGGTTATGGCGTCGAATATGTGCTCGTGCCTCGTGCTTCGTGCTCATACGCACGGTCGGTCTTTTACTCCACTTATTTCACCGTAATCCCGGGCGAGCCCCCAAGTTTGTGGGATCGTATGGTGAAATAAAAGTAGAATTTCGAAGAAAACTCGTATATTTACTGGTAAACTTAAATAAAAATAAAAAAAAAAAAATACACGTCTATCATTTAACACTCATCGTCTCGCCATATTTCTTTTTCCATCCTCCTCTCTCTTTCGCACATCTACCTTTCACTCGCACCTTTGCATACGTTCCCTTTTACACAAATTCATTCCACACTAATATAGTCACTAATTTGTCCTAATAAAAAGCACAAAATGGCTCCATTTCCGGGCAACCAAATACTATTAAGCACTTACCTTATAAACATCATAGAAGCCAATGATCCTGTCGAAAGTGCTATACAAGTCGTTCAGCAGATCCACCACCTGCATTGGCGTGGAGGCGGCACAGAGTTCAGTGAAACCGACGATGTCGCTGAAGTATACTGTCACACATTCGAAGCTTTCGGGCTGGACCACTTCACCGGCCATCAGCTGTTGCGCTACAGGCCTAAGTGGAGATAGGTAGGTGAAGCTTTTAATAAGGTGATTCCAGACTTTAAAAAAATATAGTATACGTGGCCCTTGTTTTTTCAAATTAATAAAAATTTGCGAACATAAAACGCGTCAAATATCATGAGTGAGTTTGTGATTTCTTCGAGCAGTGTTAATTATGGTCTAAAAATGAGTCGGAACCTATACAGTTTTCATAATCTTTGATGATCGTGACAGTTTTCAATTCTTAAAGAAATATTGAGTGACTTTAAAAATTGTGTACGAAAAAATGTATTATTTGCGCAGTCAACTATTTATTTTTCAAGGCTACATAATGTCTAGTGACCCAAATAATAGTTCCTAGTAACTTCCATCTCGTAAAGGAATTTTTAGATAACTCGAATTTATTTCACTGTTTTAGACTTTCAAGGTTTTTGGGATTATATCCGTGATTTTCTTTTGTTTTGAGCACCCGATATTTCGACGCTGTTGCAAGGGTGGGACGATTTTTTTTTATTATGAGCAGACAAATCTGTCTACCCTCTTCTTAGTCTTTTATTACGCGCACTACTGGAACTCGATTGTAACTCACGACAGAACGCACTCACAGTATCACTCGGTTTTTCTTTATACTGGAGACGCATGTTAGTTTTTATTAGGTTTATCACTGGATTCCACGTACTCGATAGTTTAAAACCGTCCTCGCGGTTGAAATTTTTATATTTTTAATTTCAATAGCTTCTCTGGTTAACTTTGGGATGTAGTATCGGTTTGTTGACAAGATTTGTGGCTTATAAAACTCAATCCAGTGATTTGGCCCCGAGTCCAGCAGATGTTCAGCTATGGCCGATTTGTGTCTCTCATTGTTTTTTACTGCTTTGATGTGCTCATTAATCCGGCATGAGATGGTTCGTTTATTATTACTTATTATTATTATTTATTTAAATATCAATTTTAAAACTTAGTTTTTAAAAGTTTATTCATAAATTAAAAATCTTTTTAAAATTAAGCTTTTATAAAAATGCACTAAAAAGAAGCAAATAAGCTTTTCGTAAATGTAAAACTTTCATATAGAAGCTTGTCGCGTATAGTTTTTTTTTTGCCGACAAGCTTTTATGAAAGTTTTTCGTTTTCATTTATATATCAATGGTTTTCAAATAAAAGAGAATATGACGACCCGAATGGCGCAGTGGTAGTGAGGTTGCCTTACGTTCCTAAGGTCCCAGGTTCGAATCCCGGTAGGAATAAATGTTTGTGTGATGAGCATGGACATTTGTTTCCGAGTCTTGGATGTTTATAATAAGTATGTATTTATAAACAAAAAGTATATATGCAGTATATCAACTGTCTGGTGATCACGACACAAGCCTTGCTTAGTGTGGCACTAGATGGAGCTGTGTGAAAAAAAATAGATATCTATTTTTTTTTTAAGAAAAAAGAGAAGTAATTTACGGCGGTGTGTCATCTAGCTAAATAGTTTAGAATCAAAGCAAAGGTAGTGATGTGTCCGTCGGACTCTCAAGTTCGAGGTCTCAGGTTCGAACCTAAGACACGCACCTCTGATTTTTCGGATTCATGTGCGTATTGTATAATATCATCACTAGGTTCGGTAAAAGAAAACTTCGTGAGGAGACCAGCATGCCTGAGAGATATTCAACCAGCATGCTTGAGAGATATTCAACCAGCATGCCTGAGAGATATTCAACCAGCATGCTTGAGAGATATTCAACCAGCATGCCTGAGAGATATTTCTTCGACGGCATGTAAAGCCAAGTCAGAGGCCCCATGGGTGGCATAAAACTCTGACAGCTGGTTAGACATCAAACACACGATAAAAAAGGTTTTGAACCCTATTGCATGGGACTCAAATCTAACTACACACTATACTTCTGCCTTTTTGAAATTTAAGTGCGACACCTACTGATACATATGTATGAAAATCTGTTAAACACATATAGCTTTCTGATTAATTTGGTTGCGGGATCCAAGACAGTTAAATTCATTCTCTGGGACTTCGTCGAGCTTAATTGTCTCGGCGGTTCTGGTGGTCGCCACTGTTAATTCTGGCTTTCAGGAGTTACAGTGGTTTGGGCGTGTGTGGCGGGCTTGTCCCAATAAAAAAAAAAAAAAAAAACTACATAAATTACCTTGGTAGTACTTGATACAATAGTTCTTCAGATCTCCGTTTCTCTAATGACAGTTGTTCAGTTTTCTCCTCAACGAGGGACTCCAAGTTATTCGCGTACTGCTCCATGCGACGGAGAAGATCGTCCATTAAATTGTCACAGTAGCCCCTAAATGGGAAAAAGTATTTGTCTTGCATCATGAGCTGTTTATGTGCTTTCAGAGTCGTCTGGAAGCCCAAAGACAACCAAGAAACTCAAACGCGAATAAGTTATTCTCCACTTTCTCGTCATTGAGTATTCATAGAGTCTTCTAGAATACGAGATCTTCGTTATTTTCTTTCATGAGTAAGATAAGTTGACATGCTTAGGTTAAACTGCATCGTGTAGTTAAATTCATCTTATTGTCCGAACTTGAAAAAAGCGAAACAAAAGAACACATCATGTGTTCTTTTGTTTCGCTTTTTTTACAATAGATTCTCTTATCTCCATATTTATACAATCTATGCATATCAATTTTACTTAACTTTAACTAAAGAGACTTTAGACTAAAGACTTTACTTTTTCACAAATACACAGAATGAAAGCAGAATGTAGTGATTGTGTTACACGTTACTATTTATCACTCACTTGATATAATTAGCATTGACGGCATCAAAGCTAGGTCTATCATCAGGCGCCTCTGCCCAGCACCTCTCCGCCAAGTCCAGCAGTTCTACAGCAGCTCCTCCCCCGCCCCCCGCAGCCGCACCTACCTCGCCCACCCCCACCACTGGACGAAATGGTGGAGACTCTCGAGCACACACGTGGCCTACTATTTCTAAATGACAAAAACATATTTTATTGTAGACACCTCGCCTGCGACTTTGTCTGCAAAAATTGTGTTAGCTCAGCTGATTTGTATGATATCATTATAATGTATAGGCTACGTTACTCGGTAAAGACGTAGCTTTCTTAGGGCCTGCGCAGACGACGGACTTATTGTGCGTGACGGACAAAAAGTCTGCGACAAATTTTGCGTGATTAATGTATTTGACTACTTATTTGACCTTTTTTGTCGACTAAAAGGCGATCAGTAGGAGCCTTTCCATGAGTAGATCCTTATAGTGGACAAAACGTAGTGAAACACAATTAAACACACAAAATTTGTCGCAGACTTTTTGTCAGTCACGCACAATAAGTCCGTCGTCTGCGCAGGCCCTTATGGTGGAAGAATTTTAAACAAAAAATCAAACCTTTCCTCTTTATAATATTAGTTTAGATCAACAGTTTAGGACGTCTGAAATGATGAATGATGATAGATAGATATGATAGATCAGTAAGCCCTAAATTTACCTGCACCGAGCCCGTCCAATTCTTACAAAGAGTAGGTTTGTATCCCAGCTGTGGAAACGTCATGGAATGATTATGTTAAGAGAGCCCTGTGCGACATCTATGGCTAGAATCTAGCCATAGATTTCGCACAGGGCTCTCAGGGCTCAGTATACATGGGCACTATCTAGCCGCTAGATAGTGGGCATATGTATACTGAAATGACAGCTAAGAGAGAGGAATGGAAGTCGAAGACATGCTGCGCCGACCCCAAATAAATTGGGATAAGGCCAAGATAATGATGATGATGATGACAAAAGCATCAACTAAGCAGGTTAATTTGATTACTATTTTTATGTACTTTTACTGATTTGGTGCCAAATATAATCCCTATCCCTATCCCTACTATTATATAAATGTGAATGTAAGTTTGTTTGTTACGCTTTCACGCGAAAACTACTCCACCGATCATCATGAAACTTTGTACACATATTCTTGGAGGTATTAAAAGTAACATAGGATACTTTTTATAAAAAAAAAACTAACCCTCACTCGCAGATGAAGTTGCGCGGGTCAGCTAGTATATAATAGTCTTAAACTGAGGGATACTTGGACCTAAGGTAGGTATGTCGTAGTATAGTGCAGTGTTGTGGTTAATTTCGCCTATGGTAAATAACTCGGGTTACGCATCAAGGTTTATAAAATTCCCGAGTTGTCCCATCCTCGAGCTGGTATTCGACTAACATCCGTGGCTAGTGGTTTCTGAGCCGTTTTTAACGCCATAGCGGGAATTTTGCGGTAAGTTTTAAATAAAAAAAAGTAAAGTATTAAGGTGCCGGCGGAGCATGCGTCTTGCATACAAACGTAATACCAAAATAATTTGTAAATCAAACATATTCATACGGATGTGTGTATTTATTTCAATTGAATTACAGTATATCTAGGTTCCCAAATATATATTTTGAATGTAAACTGATTTAAACAAGAGTTATGAGAAAAATAAGTTTTCTATAGTTTTAAATTCCTCATAACACTTGTTTAATTCAGTGTCTCAACTCTTTATTGAAATTTTAAAACATCCTCCCCAAAACTCCGCATATTTTACTACGGGGAATGCCAATTTAATCCAATAGGATAAGCAAATTAATTAATTTGTTTGTAGTTCTTATTCATTTGTTTGTTTGAAGACACAGGTGTGAAGTCTTTGTAAACATCTCTAAACTTTTAATTGGTTTGCGTTAAATATCCTATCCAGAAATTCGCCTGTTTGTAGGTACATTAATTATAGCTTTTGTAAATTTCACTGTAATCTGTTAAGTTATTTATAATCTAGAGTAATTGCCAAAAATATACAACTTCATAATCCGATAGATCTTAGATTGAAGTCTTGAACTTCCCACGCTTTTGATATTTATTAGTAACATTTTCAAAGGTTTCGTTGGTCGTATTACTTTGTAATTAAATCGAATATCTATATCATCATCTGCTTAGCCTTTTCCCAACCATGTTGGGGTCGGCTTCCAGTCTGACCGGATACTGAATACCAGTATTTTACCGACTGTTTATATCTGACCTCCACAACCCAGTTAATTCTGGGAAATACGATACCACTTGGTAAGACTGGTGTCAGACTTTTCGGGCCACTGACTACCTGTAACGACTGTCAAAGATGGACAAATGACAGCCCGGACCAACAGCTTAACTTGCTTTTCGAGGCACGGGGGAAACTGAAAATGTAAGGGTGGTCACCCATCCACAGACCAACCTAGGCAAGCACGGCTTAACCTAAAGATCAACCCAAGCGGCAGTTATTATTTAGCCAGGAGCTCCTCCGACATGTCACAAAACAAAATCAAACAAAACCTGCGCAAACATAAGCACGTATACGCCGCGTAACGCCGTTGTTACGCAGCGTATACGTGCGGCGCAGTGAGGCGTAATGTTTGAATAGATTCATAAAAAAAAACAAATCATCGATTCATTCGTTTGGGAGCTACGATGCCATATACAAACTCACATATACACATTGTACACGTGTTAAACTTATAACATATTTTTTTAAGTCCGGGGTTAAAAAATGCAATCAATCGAGATTAACAAATTCACTAACAATAAATCATATCGCATACTTTAGTAAGGAATGCCAAGAATAGTTGCGTTTTATCCGAACGAGTGCATAAATAATATAAATTACAGTTCTTTCACTGCACTGGCAAAGTTTTGAAGCCTGAAAGTTGTAACTTTTTTCTTGCATGTTATTTAAAACCGGAGATTGCAGCTGGCTGGGAAATGGCGGATACAGAGATTACATGACCTAGTAAAGTCGTGCTTAAAATGTTTTCGAGAATATTTTAAGACTTCCTGAAAAATGTTATTTTGTTTACCAATTGCTATACTTTACAGAAAATAAGATTTCGATAATGAGAAAGATGAAGCGAATTGACAAAAAGATTGATGGACATGAATTTTGAATGTTATTTATCACCCGGAAAATTGTTTGTACTAACGCGCTCACTGCCCATTTTCAACGTCAATGGGCAGGACATAAGAGTGGAAATTGGTAGATCATCAGTCACGTTCAAACATTAACCTTCTAGCAAGGTTACTGACCTTTATTGGACATGGTAGGCGTATAGTTGTGGAAGGGCCCTGCTCTTAGCACGATCTCTTCAAGGATGATTCCAAAACTGTACACATCTCCCTTGAGAGACGCCGCCGCGCCCGGGTAGATGCTGGCAGCCACCAGCTCCGGGGCTGTCCATAGTAACTCTGAAACAAAGACATATTTAGACTGAAAGAAAAACATACTTAACTTTTATTTTTAGGGGGTTTTACTAGCAAACGATGACTTAGGAAAACAATTATAAAGACCCCAAAAAAGGTTGAGTTGAAAAGTTTTATTGCTTTTCTCATATTTTCAAAGGTTTCTTCTTGTTCAGATTTCATTCATTTACATATAAAAAAACACAAACAAATGACAGGCTTCTATTTTTTCTATTCACAAACCGTGAAACATAATTATCCTTTAGAACAAACCCGAGTGTCTAGGCAAAGTAAAATTTATACGATGAAAAGTCAAAAATATATTGGATTGACAAGGTATCGTTAAATTTATAAATGCCAATCCTGCTGAAAGTCGTAACCGGGGAAGCGCCAAGGTAGTTCGCGTATTTCAAATTTTCTTACGATTTTGCAATTTGCAGGTTAACGTCAGTTTGTACGTTGACTAAAATATGATTCGCGACCGTAACTCGTACGTATTTACAGAATTATAATAATTTATAATACGACCCCCGAAGTCCTTTTTTTATATTTATGAAAAACTCAGAGATCTTATGAACTGACCTGCACAAATTGCGGGCTACCTTAGCGGATCCTCTTTAAAGAAAAACTTCTTCACAACCGATTGCCACTTGTCTAGTCCTCATTTAACAAGTGAAATTAGCATTAATTACTATAGTAATAGGTGTCATCCTTGATCAGGTCAGTTGGCGTGCACAGCGTGTTGAGCCCGTAGTCAGAGATCTTCAGCACGAAGCGACCGTCGATGAGGCAGTTGGAGGAGCGTAGCTTACCGTGCGCGCCCAGCCCGCCGTGCAGGTAGCACATGCCCTGGACAATGAAGATAGTTACTGTTAGCCTGCGTCATTCCACATCTGGGCAATGACCTTCCCCTCCAAATCTTTCGATCCAGGGCCAATGGAGACCACTGGACGTTGGTTCTATCCAGCTCATGCGAGGTCTACTGCGTCGCACAAAGACAGTGGATTAAGTCTTTTTTGTTTTTTTTTTTAAACGGCCAGTTACAAAAGATATTTACGAGGCGGTTGTGAGAAACGCAGAGATGAGATGCCCTAAAAGTAAAAAAAGATGCTTTAATGTTATTGGTGCTGTTCTATAGGAGGGTCAGGTGCGTATTAAACACAACTGGTGTGCGTGTATGACCAGATTTAATAACGTAAACGAAGGAAAAGTGTGTCAAAGTTTTTGTGTTTGCAAGGATACCTTTTAAGGACCTTTTAAAATTGTATTCAATCTTCCCTATGAAAGTGGAGCACTTAACGCAGGGAAGGCCAGCGTTCCTACACGTGTATGTCTTTATTAAATACTAACAACCGTGCTTCACCTGGTTTCACCTATCGGGTCCTAAATTATTCTATCTTTCAAGCTGGAACCAATAACTTGATTTGGTTGGATTTACATTTACCATGTGATTTTTTTTAAATATTAATATTACCATTTTGTGTTATTTGTCTGTTTACATGGGTCCGACCGTCGCATCGTTTACAATATTTTATATCAAAAGCGAGCTACAGATTTATGCAAACATAAGGGGAAGTCTCTAACGTATATCACATAAAAATATGCTTTTGCAAGTTATATTAATAAAAGCACACAAGTTTCCTATCAGAGAAATACCAATAAATCGAGCCCCTAAAAAAGTTATAACTTGCTCGTATTTATTTTACTAGGTTTATATCGTAGCTCCAAACTTTGCCTCCCAGCGGTATCGGATAAGCACTCAGGTTGTAATTTTGACAATATTTTACACAGATTCAGATTCTATGAAGTAATATAGTCAGATATATTATTTTTTTGTTGAAAACAAATGAATATTTTAAGTAAGTCAGTGCATGGGGGCTCCGAGGTTTCCTCCATAAGTGTAATGCACAGTGCTGTGCTCTGATTGGTTAGGTTATGCAAAAACAATGCAAGAAAACAAATTTTCATAGATTTAGAGTCAGGAACCTACCATTATCTTCTAAAGACACGGCCTTATCATCTGCCTTGTCTTTTTTCAACTATGTTTGGGTCGGTGTGTCAGCCAGTCTGATTGGATGCAGGTGAATACTAGAAGGTGAAAGCGGCCTGAAGAAACTGGATAGCCATGACGCAAACCCGCCAAAAATGAAGAGATTTGGAAGAGGCTATCAGCATTGGGTGGCCAAGGGTTGAAGAAGAAGAAGAATACTAGTATGTTACTTGGAGCGACTGCTTATCTGACCTCCACAACCCATTTAATACTGGGTAATACGATACCTTTTTGTAAGACTGGTTGTCTGACTTTCGAGCCACGCGACTGTCAAAGATCTTCAAATGACAGCGGGCCCAACGGGTTAACGTGCTTTCCGAGCCACGGAGGAAACTCAGTATGTGGTTACTGCTCACTCATACACGGCCCTAGGAAAGTGCGATTTAATCTGAAGATGGATCCAGAGCACCATGACCATACCATGATGGACCAGAATTATTTAGCCATAATCTCCTCCTGCTTCAGAACGAGTTGGTGTCACGGCATACACGCGATTAAAAGTATCACATACAGTGAACAGCTACAATCATACCTTCAAACCACATTTTTTTAGTCTTAAGGTGATGGCACAGTACACAGACACCGCAACTGCACAGCAGCAGCAGGGCGTCGCCTCAAATTTAGGCTACGGCTAGCCGACAGCGCGTTTATTACGCTTCGTCCGCGCGCCGGCCTTGAGGTACAAGCTTGCTGTCACCGTGAACACAGTTGTTGATCAACTTTGTTTCACTGGCACACGCAGTAGTCATGCTGTCGGCGCGCTGTAAGCTCCCGGTCCACTCACTGGCAGCGCGTGGTCTGTGAGCCAATTTGTATGGTAGCGGCAAGCAAGCTGACTACCCGCCGTTTGCTTTAAAAATTGATATTATGAAATATAATATACGACACAGGATTTAATTGCTGGGTTGGAGTGGTGTAGTTGCAGCGCCGGTATCACAGAACATATAAAAGAGGTTAGAAAGGAAATAGTTCCTGATTTGTATTAGAATGCATGTCGCCGCATGTCTCCCACTCTTTAACTCCACTACAAGCAAGAGATCTTTACGTACGTGCATTAGGTACGCACACGGTTTGTAAACTTTGACGTGCACTCACACACGCTACGCCGATAAAGTGCGCCATGACCTTTTTTCCTCGCATGTTTTCACACATTGTTTCTCCAGCTCATAAATTTGTAGCATCTCGGTTAAATAACTTTTATTGCTCGTTTTTTAAACCAGTCTATTTTATTATTTACACAGATCCCAAGATAACTGTTAATTATGTACACAGAGTCGTTTTTTGTATTTTAGATTTCTCTTGAATTCCCAATATCTAGGTTAAAATACAGCCCAAGTTTTCTATTTTATTGTATGGATCGCAAATAGAAAACTGGATGGACTAAATTATTCTTAGAATAAAACTTATTACTGAATAATTAATTGAATTTAGCTTTGGAGAACTTCTTTGACAAAATTCCAAGTATCTCTCTGTCTATTTATTAATAACTAGTGCTTCGCCCGCGATTTCGTTCGCGAAATTTGTAATAACTCGGCTAATTTGTATAATATCAATATAATTTATAGCGTATGCTACTCAAAAAAGATATAGCTTTCTAATGGTGAAAGAAATTGTAAATCATTTGAGTAAGTCGATTTAGAGTTAAATCATAACATACACACATTCGTTGGAGGCGAGTCGCAAGGGACCGGTCAATATGGCGATTCTTTGGGGAGGGCTATGTCCAGCAGTGGACGTCTTTCGGCTGAAATGATGATGATGATGATGATACACACAAACAAAAAATCAAATCTTTCCTCTTTATAATTTTAGTTTAGACTAACAGTTGCCCGTGACTTCATTCGCGTGGACATTTTAATGTTTACGTGTGAGTAAATAAGCTTAAACGTAGCCTTTGAAATTCGGCGCAAACATAGATAAGATAGCATCACCCTAAGGTAGACTGGTAGAAAATGCCTAAGGCATTAAGTCCGCCTTTGTACAGTTTTAATTGTGCATAAAGTTTTAATAAATAAGATATGTTTGGAATAGCAAATCTACCTAGCTATCTTAGTGCCAAATATCATCCAGATTCGTTCGGCCTTGTTCAGCTTTGTTCCTTAAAAATATTTCCTCCAAGAGAATAGGGTAGACGACCAAAAAAATCTATTTAGTCCGTCACGTAGATTATACAAAAATATTTGATCCGTATTTTTTATTTTGTTACGTAAATAAAAACTGACGAAGATACGACGCTTTTAAAATTCCCAATACGTCACGCATATTTTGACTCCCGAGTTTTAATGCGTTTTATCTTTGTCGATATTCATTGAATTACAAAAACAAAAAATATGTGTCCATTATTTTTAAACAATCTAACTGAAGAACTAAACAGAATTGTAATTTTTTGTGCCGTCATGCCTCATAGGTTTGAGTTAACTTTCTAGCTTCTTCAGTACGGGTTGTTAGTTGATTTTTGACTCTAACAACATGTATTATGGCCTATTTGGTAGAAAGACTTGAGTCGACGTCCATCTACTCAAATATGTAATTGTAGAAGTACAGTGTGAATGTAGGAAGTAATCCGCGAAAACTTATCTAATTTTAAAAATCTTTCATTGACCATGCTAACTGTTGAGTGCCATACAAATATAGCCTGACTACCTAACAGGACAAGGAGGGAAGGGAGGCCTTTGCCCTGCAGTGGGACAATGTAGGCTTATAATAATAATAATAATACCTAACTAACCTTTTGACCGCCACAGCATAAACACTCGCGTGTGCCCTCCACGCCAAGCCACAATTTCATCTACTATTTTGACAAATATTTGTGTCGTTTGGCGTACAGGGCACGCGCTTGCTTGTCATGTATAAGTGACAATGGCGTCCGAAAGTTTAACAAAGCCTACAAAATGACCCCAATCATCTTACAAAATTACAGCGCGCAAAAAAAGCAACTCACGGTAACAACGCTTTTATGTCCAAGGCCGAACAGTTATTGTATCGATAAAACGCTTCATGATCGATTAGCTTTGTTTATTGTACTAATCAAGGCTAAGAAACCTTTTAACAAGGAAAGCTATTGAGCAGGCCACAATAACACAATACAGTTAGATTAACGTAACCCTGAAAATCATTGAATTACATGCTTGGCGAACCAGTCCGTCAAGGTCAAAATTGGGGACTGTGTGATTCTGTTTTCCTTGTTTTCCAAATGGAATATACAGAGTCCGTATTTCTTACAGAAGATAGATGGAAAATACTTTAGTTGTAATCATGAAAGATCAATCAATATAAGCGAAATTGCAAACACCTAGCTATTACTTATCAAAGCGCGGGCAATCTTGAGATTGTCAACAAGAATATATTTTGTAGGTCCTCTTACTAAGTAAGGGTAAGGTAATAAGATAGGTTCTTCTAGAAAAGTAAGAAGACTTATTAAACTTTTTAGACGCGTTGAGCACTTTTTGGGTGAACAAAAATAATGGCCCTTGTTTGACCGTTACCTAGCGGTTCGTAGCACTCGTAGCCGATCTGCTACGGCGTAGCACCACTTAGGCGTGCACGGAGCACAACCCGTAGCAGATATAAGTTACTTAGTTTTCACTTCTATCGGCATTTCCCAAAGACTGCGCCGCATGTTTATTTCATATTACTACTCAGCATGCTTTCAAACGCGGTTTAAAATTCAGTAATTCAATTTTATTGATGAAATTTCCAGTTACTTATTACTCGGCTGGTCCTACCTGCACAATATCATGCACGAGCGAGGTCCTGAAGTTCCAGTCGAGCTGCAGCTCGTCGTTAGAGAGGACATCCTTCAACGAGCCCTTAGGACAGTACTCCGTGAGGACAAACACCAGCGGGCAGTCGACGCACGCGCCGATGAACCGCGCTGTGTTTTCGTGGGATACGTTGCGGGCCTGTGTCGGTGGAAAAGAGAGATAGAAAATAAACAAAAGGAAATACAGTTACAAAAAAGTTTTTGAACATATTGACATTTAACGCGTAAAGTATCAGTCAAGCTGCTGATACAATCAAGCTATTTACTCGTATTTCACTTTCCTGACAAAGAATAACAGTTACGATTTGCATTTCTGGAAGTTGATATAAAATCTGTTTTTGGTTTGTCAAGAATTGAATAAGATATCAAATACCCCACGCGTTCTCTCAAACAACTAACAAATTACAAAACAGAAATCTCCGAAAGCTCTTACAACACAAGTTTGACATTCAATTACAGTACCTCTTATCAGAGCCCAATCCCTAGAAACGTGAGTTACAAGGTTCCAATACAATATCGGGAACATTGATTCCAACGGCCACCAGAACCCGTCACATCGGATTACCGCGTCTTGGAAACTATGTGACACTTTTGTGACATCTCATTTGTTTAGATGTTACAGATGTGTCACACTCAAATCACTCTTGAGACACAGGTCTGAATTGAAACCGCTCTTGTTTTCGCGAGCAATCTTGTGTGTATCTTGATTA
Source organism: Xestia c-nigrum (assembly GCA_916618015.1). NCBI lineage: Eukaryota > Metazoa > Arthropoda > Insecta > Lepidoptera > Noctuidae > Xestia > Xestia c-nigrum. Next base: position 6,188,338 of record OU745259.1, on the reverse strand, counting down.
CTTGGCGGTAAACTAAGTTGGGTTGGCAAATAAATAATGATGTTTTGAATTGAACTTTAGACTACACGATTGTGGACTAGTGGTCGCAATTGTTATTGCATTGAATGAAGTCGTGAGTTCGATACATCGTTGAATAGTCGTTCGTAAGTCCACCGCTGCTCTCGGCTAAAATGTTTACAGTATACTCACTATAATACTGTATGTACATACATATCAATAGAGTAATATAACATACAGCATTTCAATGATCGATCAATCATCCATTTGCGCACAAAAGATCCATCAGAGTTAGTAGTAGTAATTTATTAATTGACGTTGAGTGGCGTCGTACGCTTTGTGTACTCGTTTATTAGTATTTGCAACACTGTTAATTAAATACCTGTGCCTATTACATTAGCGGATATTGTTATAAATTAGTAGGATAAATATGATATGTATGTAGAAACATTGTACGGACACGGATAATAATTAATTATTACGACTGTTCAGATAGATATCATAATTTAATCTAATCTAAACAAGCAGTTTTTTTATATATGTACATTGTACATATGTAATCTGAATCTCGGAAAAGGCTCCAACGATGCAGGGGGTTTCGGCAGCGAAAAATCGGTATAGCTAGGCTGCATTTTTAGAAAATGACGCAAAAAAAACCGAGCTCCAGATATTTATAATAGTGATTGATGACATAAAATTGGTTCCTATTTTAGAGAATTCGTTCGTCGATGATTTCAAATGGCCCTGTCAGTATCCATTAGAGGAACTTTACTTTCAAACATAATTTTGCACTTACACGTGGGAGGCAAGACTCGACTCAGGCCCATAATATTCCGATAATGTTCCCACTGCTGGGACACAGGCTCTATGAGAGGGAATGTGCCACGCGGGCCCAGTGCGAGTTTGTAGATGTCACACGTCTTCGAATTTTTGGTTCCAAGACATGTTCACAGTATCCTCACGATGTTTACGGCACCATTTTGAGAGCAGTGGTGATGAAATAAATAACACAAAGTTATGCAGGCCTTGGAACCCACGACTTACTGTTCGTACCCCACACTGCTGCACGCTGCTGCGTATTCGGGCCAGATTGATAGATTATCAAAAAAATATATGTCCCGTATTTTTTCTTTTGTCACATAAACCAAAATTGACGAAGATACGACGCCTTTAAAATTCCCAATACGTCACTGTTTGGTATCATTCTTAGTGAGTTCTGACGTCACGAGCCCCCACTCCCGAGTTTTGATGCGTTTTATCTTTGTCAATATTGGTTGATTCACAAAACCAAAATATACGTGTCCATTATTTTCCAATACTCTAACTGACGGACTAAATAGATTTGAAATTTATTGATGGTGAAAACTAGCCTATTGGCTCACCCTATATTACATGGCGAAATGAGTGTGTAACTACCGCGGTACTCCTCTGCCTACACAACGGGGATTACATGCGTGATGTTTATTTATTTTATTTTATTTTCTACTAACCTGTTTGATCTCCCACAGAAGTTTCTTGTTAAGATCTAGCTTCTTCCTGTGTATCTTCTTTACGGCGACCCTGTTGCCTTTGTAGAGGCCGACAGTAAATGACGACAGGGTCAGAGAGGGGGTGCCCAGGGTCGAGGCTGCCCCGGTGCTGCTTCGAGTACTCCAGCCCAAGGACAGCTATAGGTTTTAGAAGAAGAAGACATACCATAAAGTGGATATACATGGTGTAAACAGACTCATCACGGAAACGATTTTTTTTTAGGTCAAAATGACGTTTTCGCACTCATCACATTGTGCTTATGGACTGAATAATACTGAGGTTGGAGAGGTGTTTAAAGTAAAAATCTTACATTAAATAGATGTACCGATTAAAAAAAAAAACTTGTGAAAAAATTGCAACTTTGACCCCCAATATCTAGAAAGTTCTAAGGTATGAACCAAAACCAGTCCAGAACAAAAATGATCGCAATGACGGGGAGAACAAGTGCCTTTTGACTTTGTTAAAAAAAAAAATACGGACGAATTGAGAACCTCCTCTTTTTGGAAGTCGGTTGAAAAAGAAACATTATATGTAGCTACAGTACCAGTCACAAGACATACAAACTGTGAAAATACTGTATTCTATTCCCTAGCGTAAACCTCTATGGAGAAGAACGGACAAGAAACTGCATGGACACCCTTTTAAATCATAATGTGGTTACAAAAAAATCAATTTACACCCTTTATCATTCATTTATTTCAGATTTCAATCCATAGAACTTATGTTTATTAATGAATGCCTAAACAAGTAATTAATTACTTGTTATGAACGTGAACCCACACTATGAAAGTAAAACAAGGTAAGCAATTATGTAACATCTTGTGTTCAAATATATTGGTAATATGATTATGAGACACTTAGGAGCACTCTGAACCGACACGATCTTTTGGAAACTTGTAGGTTCTAAAGTACGTTACCGAGGTAAGGTATTCTTTTGTTATAAGCGATCAATCGATATGAAATACTTATAACCTAATGTTAGGATGAAATGAGGTTTTACGAATTTTATGGAGAAACTAGCTGACCCGCGCAACTTCGTCTGCGTCACATAAGAGAGAAAACCGAAAGGAAAAAGAACCCCGTTTTTGCAACATTTTTCATTCCAGCTCCGAATACAACACAACAACAACAACGTTACAACTATTTGTAGCGTGATGTTACATAGCCTATAGCCTTCCTCGATAAATGGACTATCCAACACAAAGACAAAAAAGATTTTTCCAATTCGAACCAGTAGTTTCTGAGATTAGCGCGTTCAACCAAACAAACAAACACTTCTGCTTTATAATATTAGTATAGATGAGGTTGTACGCAGAATGTGCTAATTCTATGGAAAGAAGTGGCAGATAACTGCCACTGGTCGTAAGAGTTTCTTGTTGGGAATATCGCTCAAAGGTCTGTAAGATTTAAGTTTTCCTATTTCGTACACTTACTCGCTATTTTTATAAACAATAACGTGATGATTGAGTTCGTCATCATGTTTGATAGTTTAAATTAGTTTCGTTGGTTGATATTTTGTTTCATGTTAGAATAAACGGTTGTATTCATTATTTTGTTCCTCAATGTTTTATTTTAAATATCGTCGCTTCTGTTTGATAAAATTACATTAATCTAGATAAGGATATTTATGGGCGCATGATTTAACTAATTTATTAATATAATAATATAAAAAATTTGCCCCAATAGTGCTTAGACTCGCAGTTAACCGGTTATTAATGAATACTGCAAATATATACCTTATTATGTGAACGTATGCGGTCATCATCTGCCCAGCCTTTTCACAATTACGTTGGGGTTGGCTTCCAGTCTAACCGGATGCACTTGAATGCCAGTATTTTTAATGGAACGACTGCCTATCTTTATTTTATTTTTTAGGATGGGAAATCATCAAATGACTTCTCCCACTTTGGGCGGAGCGGGAGGGAGTGTCAGACTTTTACTGACTAAAACCCATCCATGTTCCTTCCTCGTCCTTTATGTTCCGGGGCCGCGGTATCTCTTTCGAATAGGCCCGCAACCCCGACAGGCTTCGGCCCTTGCGGGCCCCTCCCCTTATGCTGACATCTCTTTGAGGCACGCATGGAACACGAACGCGCCGTCGACGCGGCCTGTCGTCGTTAGACGGACGGACGGCTAGCTAGTCCATAGCTAACCGTCCACAGGCCCGCGTCTACGGTGGCTGGTAGCCACCACGTGGCCCCCGACGCCCGGTGCGTCTCCCGCGGCGGCTGGGAAGAGAGGCTCTCTCCCTCTCTCGTTTCGCCACCTCCTTCGCTATGACTGCTTCGCAGAAGGAGGTGACGGCTTCCCATTCCGTCTCGCTCCGTACCATGGATTGAACCAGGGCCGGACGCGAGAGGTCGCCGCCGCCGATCGCCGCTACGAGGACACGGCGGTGCCCCGCCCACGCAGGGCAGACTTCCACCGTGTGCTCCACCGTGTCCTCCGGTCGATCCTCGCTGTGGAAACACCCGGGCGTTTTTTCCCGTCCGATTCGGTGCAGGTACCTCCCGAAACATCCGTGTCCAGTGAGGACCTGCGTCAGGCGGAAGGTGAGGACGCCGTGACGCCTCTCAAGCCACTCCTCAAAGAGGGGACTTACCGCCGCCACTATCGTGGCGTACCCTACGACTGCCTATCTGACCTCAACAACCTAGTTAGTACTAGTTATACGACACCCTTTGATAAGACTGGTTGCCAGACATTTGGGCCACTGACTACCTATACCGACTGTCAGAAATCTACAAATGACAGCCGGCATCAACGTAAGAAAACCAGCCCATAATATTCCCACGGCTGGGACAGTGGCTCCGGGGTGGGCCGTAATCCACCACGGGGTCCAGTGTCATTAAACAGTCCGATAAATTAAAAATAAATTGCTCCCCCGTTTTATTATACACTCCAATTACTCCCAATATTTCGCGTATTATTGCCGAACAAATTAATAAAATGGCTCGAACGACGCAATAATTGGACGTTACACCGAACGAACTTTATAATTGTTTATTTTATAAATAAATAGCTTCGTTCGTTAACTTTTGAATCTTGAAAGGTATCTTCCATGTTGAATTACGCGTTATTAATTGTTAAGAAGTTTGTATGTTGTTTTGCTTCGCTGCTTGTAATGGTTCTTTAGTAAATTGATCCCGCTTTTTGGATCCTGCAGGATGAGTTGTAATTATTATTTTTATGTCATTTTCTTCAGTAGATGGGTCAAAAATAAAATGCCAAACTTTTTTGCGACAAGTTTTAAAAAATCAATACAATTCATCTATAGTCAAGTAAAGTCGTAAAAAAGTAAACAGTATGTGCGTTCCGAATATTTCCAATTAATAAAATTGTTCGAATTTACAGTTCCAACGTAAAACTGGCCAATTGTACAAAGGTCAACAGTGCCATTAAAAATAAAATAACGAAACGCTGACTTCACCAGTCGTACCAGAACTATTCATTGGAAATAATAGGCATTGTTCCGGCTCACTTTCGCTTGAGAAAACTCCGTAAGCATCATTTCCTCCATTTCTTATATAAATAAATACTATTGTTCATCTTTTCATCGGGCTACTGCCCGGAAACTTAAAGACCCACTTCATATTAATGGAAAATATCTTGAGGAAACTTCGGTGATCATATTGGAGGGCTAATTGTCATATTTTCAAGGACTGTCGATTTCTAATCTCTGCCCTAATCAGCTGAAACTACCTCTACACTAGTTTTTCTACATTTTTGACATTGATTGTGCTGACGTTTACTATTTTTAAATAAATAAAAAAAAAAATATTTTTTTTCCTTACTGACACCCTTTAAGAATAACACGTCCACATATATATCATGTAAATATTCATAAAGCGTACATAATAAAGAGCAAGAGTATTCTATGTATCATGCGCGTTCACTTTTAAGCTCAAGAATATGCCTGTGTAGAAAGGAGACAATTTTATAAAATTCTTATCCATACGCACCTTTAGTACCTCATTAATGCTGTGCAGCGCAGGACTGGCTCCGATAGCCGTGCCAACCTCCACTAGCACCTCTTCTGGTCGAACTCTCCAGGAGGTATTGTTTAGCTCTGCGTCTATTCGAGCCTGTCTGTGACATAAAGAAGCACGAAGTGAGATTGAATGTGTATTTCCAAGAATGACTCGTACATATGACTATGTCTGTGACAATGGTCTCAAAAATATTGTAAAAGAGACACTTTATGCGCTGAACAAAAAAAATGAGGAGGAAAGAGCACGAAACAAAAAATTAAGTAAAAAAGAATGTTCGCCAACATTGAACAAAAGTTAATATAAACCAAATGCTAGAACGTTGTGGTCTCAACCCAAAACGATTAAATAAGAATAGCTTTTGTCTGGCTAACCTTGACCGCAGTTTTTATCTATTTTGTCTATTAGGCTTAGGGCCCCGGACAAAGCCAATATTAATAACAGACGGCTTAACTAAAGATGTCAATTAGGATTAAGAAGTTTAGTCGTCGTTTGTTTAAAAAAGTACAAGAAAACAAAAGCGATTAACAAATCATAATAATTGCGAGCGAAAATTCAGAAAGTTGAAAAGCCTGTCGCTCGGTGATAAAATTGTTGATCAAGGCGCCATGTTTTTGTAAAATTCATTTCAAAATAATAATAAACATGTCAGAATTATAATTTTGTATGTCATGTCCAACGTTAGAAACAAATTTTATTAGATCTTGTCAAAAGAAAATAATCCTGAGAATTTTCATGTCGAATTTCTTTCTAAAATAACGTAGCTAACTCAAAGGAATATTAAAGTAAAATAAAACAGAAATAGCTCAGTTAAAATATGTTTATTTGAATCATCCACTGAAACGGTCACGAGACGGCAAAATAATGCTTAACTTGTTTCATTGAATAAGACTGCTCAGAATTCCATTGTCTCAAATTATTTGCTTTCACTAATCCTTGAGATACTCTTTTGAAGTAAATAACTTTTGAGCATTCCAAACTGAGGCTTTTGACGACCGTCATTAATTATACAGTATGTTCTATTTGTAGTTAAACAAGTAAGCTGTAAATGATTGTTCTTAGTTAAAACTGAGTTGCTCAAGAAAGCTTAAAGGTCAAGGTTTAAACATAAGTTAATTTTAACTGTTTCAGGGGTTCAAAAACATTTTTGTCCATCCAAAGGTTGCTGACGATTTGGGCTCGTTTCTGTCTGGCTGATTTTTCACATAAGGCAAAACAGTGGGAGCGTTGGAAAGGAATGGGAGAGGCCTAGTGGAATGGAATAGGCTAAACAAAAAAAAACAATATAACATACAGCATATAAGCAATATTGTAAAACGGTTGTGTTTCAATTTTGGTATACAATAAAGTTTATTTTTTTCTATTCTATTTTTTAATCTTTCTTCGAAAGTTTTTTTAGACAAAACATCTTTCTTTTTCATGTTAAATCTCTAAACTTACTTGTATGCGACGCAAGCAGCAGTAACAGCGAAGGTTAGGAACACCGCCAGTCCGATGAAACAATATATTATGACGGTCTGCGCCTCTGTCCGAGCAGCGTGGAACAAACGTAGTACATAGCAGTGATGCTTGTGATTATACAGGGTGTAAACCACCTCATCACAAAGCCGTTAACCAAGCATTCTGTACATCAAACTAAGTAACTTTACGCAAAAAATATTGCTGGGACACAACTTTCTTTTTTGAGGTCATAAATCATGTTTTGTGGTAGAATTCAATGTAACGCACTTAAAACATTGTGCTGTTGGATGGATTGAATAGTACGGGGGTCGTGGAGGAGTTAAAAGTCATAATCTTACAAAAAAAACTTGTATTTAAAAAAAAAACTTGTCAAATAGTTGTAACTTTGACAAGTAGTATCTCCGTAACTAGAAGGTTCCCAGGTATAGTGGACGACAAAAAAATGATCGCAATGACGAGGAGAACAACTGCCTTTCGGCTTCGTGAAGAGGTGTTTTACACTCTTTATTATACCAACATGACATAACATCACGTATGTAAGTAACCCTTGAAGATTTAGCCAGATGTGTATCTACGAGTAATAGTACGTCCAGATTTCGCCAGTTATGTTTAAGATCCGTCTTAATGAGGCACTCCTTATTCACCTAATTAATCGATAAAGCCCTAGTGTTCTGCAGGCAGGGTCAGCTAATGAATTCATTATGGTGAATACTCCAGGCTAGCCCGCGACCTGCCGGGGCTGCGGGACTGTTCGAAAGAGATACCGCCGCCGCCGCCGGAACATAAAGGGCGAGGAAGGAACATGTATGGGTTTTAGTCAGTAAAAGTCTGAAACTCCCTCCCACTCCGCCCAGAGTGGGAGAAGTCATAAAATGATTTCCCATCCGAAAAAAAAATAGATAAATAAATAATAATAATGATAATTAATTCGATTTTGACTTATTGGATTTAATTTGTTTTGACCTAATTTAATTTATTGACTTAGATTCTGGATTTTATATGATTAATTTGATTTAATATGTTTTTGATTTGATTAGATTTTTTATTTATTGACTTAGATTCTGGATTGTATATGATTGATTTATGTTTTTGATTTAATTTATTTCTAATTGATTGAGTTTTGATTTAATTTAATTTTATTGTAATGATAATTGGCTTTATTTGATGTTTATTATTATTTGGCAATGGGTGTTATTTACCTGAGAATAAATGAATTTAATTTAATTTAATTTATTAAAAAAAAAAAGATTTAAGGTAGCCCCGCAAAATCACTATTGATTATTTCATGAAAACGTCATTCAATCGACCTTTATAAACTTGGAGGGTAGTGACGATGATTTTGATGATTATAATTCTATAACCACCTCCGTCTTACGGCTGCGAATCATATTTTAATCAACATATACAACCTAAGACTGACCTGCAAATAACAAAAAAAACGTTAGATTTTTTTTATTTCGCTGTCTATCTTGACGCTGTTCTTTGTTATTTCCAGAAGAGTCTTTAACACTACTATTGATCTCAAAAGAGTCCTAAATATTGTACAAAACAAAGTGTAGCGGACAATATCTCGTAACCGACCATTACAAACTTGAAGTAATTTAAAACTTTCAGTATAAACCTGTCTCGGTTTAATTAAAATGATGAATAATAATTAACGGTGGCAAAATGAAGCGATTACTTGTTTGATTACATTGTGAACTATCTAGTTTTTAAAGGGAGAATAACATATTCATTAAATAAAAAAGGCGATCATAATCGGAAAACAGTAAGGCAAATGGCAATTTAACTCACTGTTTTTCGACTTTCAGTCGGTTTCCGACTTCGATTTTTTTTCGAACAAAACGATCCAACTAAAACCACGTTGCTGCATACAAAGTGTATCTGTTCATACAGGAAATCTCCTAATGGGACATTGTACTCATCATAATGAACAACTTTCAGTATGGGACCAAAACCTGATCGAGAACAGCTGGTCCATCAAACATTTTGGTGACGCGAACACATTGTAGGGAACAGATGATTTTTTTTACGCGATTCAGTGTTTGGTCTCATAGTAAAAAAAGTAGTTCATGATGATGAGTACAATGACCCCTTACGAGAAAAGACTGACTTTATATAGTTATTACTTTCTGTAATGGCCTCAGCGAAATTATGTCAGTTTAAGTTTCAAGGTAAAACCACTGCTACAATCTACTTAACGATACTCTCACCTTACCTACAATAGACATTTCCTCGTAAGGTACAGAAAAAAAGTTCTAATTTATTCGATTACTTCAACGGGAACGGAGCGTAAATTTAAAGTGCTACGGCGTAGTGACTACGGCGTAGCTGCTACGCCGTAGTAGCTACGAGCTACGGCAGTTATGAGGCGTAGCGGATTGTATAATCAAGTTTTCTTGTCACCTGTTGTAATATACTGTGTTTGTAGATAACTTGATTAGCGGACAATCCAATTAGGATTTCTGCTAATGAACTAACTGTGTAGGTAACTGGAACGGAAGTCATCAAGACATATATGGACATTGGACTTAGTTAGGTCCAACAAACGTCGTTATAGAAAATGTACCTTATGTAAAATTTCTACATTATTTCTACCGTTGACCTCTTAAATGTAAGGTTAAAGCCTTCCGTTTTATTTTTTTCTTATATTTTCAATTATTTTTTTTAATACTGGTTAACCTGTGATTAGCGACTGTGTTAATCCAATTCTGTAAAACCTATGTATTACTTAAGATATGTTTTACACAGAAGTTGTTGGTGAAAGTAAATAAATAAATCCTTCAAACTGTGAAGCAATATGGATATAAATGCTACATCCAAAGTCATTTATTCAAATTATACTAAAATCATTACATAAGACAGACCCCCAATATTTCTGCTCTTTAACTAATTATAGAAAAAAACTTAAAATAAAATCGGAGCTCATTCCGATGTTTCTGCTAGTGAACCAAACTCAGAGCTTTATGTTTACTTTCATTGTTACGTGTTTGCCCAATAAATCCCAAGACGATACTTTATGTTGTCATAATATTTTATATCGTACCAAAGATCGTAAATCATAATATAAATTGTATTTTTTTACATAAATCAATCCCATACTTATATTTTTTATTATTTTTCCCTTTATTTATTTAACATACACATTTTTTTATGTTTACACATATTTTTTTAAATAAAACTGAATGAAAAAACCTTAACAAAATATTATAATTATTTTTAATTTAATAAGAAAAACGAATAGATATAAAATTCTGAAACAAACAAAGAAATTATTTTTTACAAAATTATTATAATTAAATACTTACCACCCTGGCACATGGGGTCATTCCACAAGAACCCGCATCGTGGGGTGTCGGGTGGGGGTCCCCGTCGACCCCCGGGCCAATGGATGGCTTTGCCTGCCACTGGCTTGTAGCTGCTGTTTAATCCATGGAAGAAAGCCACCACCTAAAAGGTAAGTGATTTTGTACAAAAATATTTACAAGAAAAGATTTTATTTAAACAAGATGAGGACAATATTTCAATTTAGGCGAGAAAATGGAATAAGACTCCAAACAAATTGGGATAAGGTTTAGAGAATGTTGAGATGAGATTGATGTTTTATATCTGACTAATCTGAGAACATCGAAATAAACTCAGAGCAGATAGTTTCTTTAAAATACCAAATATTGCCCTGGTCAGTCATATGCGGACCATGCAGATTAGAGTTCGAGATAGTTTTTTTAATAATCTATAAGGTAGTAACCCAGGGTGTAAGCCACCTCATCACGAAGCCGTCAACCAAGCATTTTGTAAATCAAAATAAGTAACTTTACGCAAAAATTATTGCTGGGAAACTACTTTTTTTTGTGTGAAAAATCATGTTTTATGATAGGACTCAAAGTAACGCACTACAACGTTGTGTATATGGATGGATTGAATAGTACGGGGGTCATAGAGGTGTTTTAAGTGAAACTCTTACATTAAAAACATGAATGTATTAAAAAAAAGTTGTAACTTTGACCCCCAATATCTCCGTGGCTGGAAGGTTCCCAGGTATGGTGTAGAACAAAAAAGTCGCAATGACGGGGAGAACGAGTGCCTTTCGGCTTCGTTAAGAGGTGTTTTACACCCTTTATATTAAATCAATCTGATTGCTCCATCTGGCACTACAATCAAAATCTTAGTCACCTTCAACTTTTTGCTTATTTTTGTTTTTTCCATTCTCCTCTGTCAACCACCACGCTACCATTTACTAATTTTTAGGGTTCCGTAGTCAACTAGGAACTAAAAATTGGAAAAAAAATGTTTTTTTAGGGTAGCCATATGTAAAGTGAGAAGTGATTTTTTTTTAAATTTCAACCCTAATTTGTGATATATGGTTGGAAAGGTATTTAAAAATGAATAGGGGTTTACTCAAATCATTTTTTGATAATGTCAATAATTTCGGAAATAATCGCTCGAAAAATAAAAAAAACAATGTGTGTGTCCCCCTCTTACTTTTGAACCATAAGTTTAGAAAATATGAAAAAAATCTGAAAAGTAGAAATTTATAAGGACTTTCTAGGAAAATCATTTTGAACTTGGATGGAAACAACAGTTTTGTACAAAAAAGACAAAAAGTTGTACAAAATAATTTCTGGACTAAGTTTGTAGTATAATCGTATATGCAAGCATTTTTTAATTGTGACGCGGACGGACGGGAAGCTACGGAACCCTACACTGAGCATGGCCCGACACGCTCTTGGCCGGTTTTTTCTTTCATATCATTCCCCACACAATACATGTACAGTTTCCTTGGTCTTCTTCTCTCTACCTATCCCTCAACATTTATATTCATCACTCTTCACATACGATTCGACCCCCTTCAGCACATACCCAATCAATCATCACAATCAAGATCTTAGTTTGAGGCGAAAAATACTTATTTTCTTTCTTTTTTGCCTGGTTGTGTATCGATTCATGTTCCAATCTTATATATTTATTTCTGTGCTTCATTTTCAACTTGCACAAAGGCGGAATAATAAATAAATATCGCTGGACATTAACACACAGCGCCATCTAGTCCCACACTAAGCAAGGCTTGTGTCGTGGACACCAGATAGTTGATATACTACATATACAGGGTTATTTGTAAAACACCGGCAACCTCGCAGGAGTGGATTGCTGACATCTTAAACAACAACATTTGTTCTACGACTTTTCCGAAAACGGACAAAAAAAATCAACTCTCCATACATTTGTCCGAACAGCTGATGGAGTTTTGCTTCAGAAGTCGATTTTTTTTTTGGCTGTTTTCCCAAAAGTCGTAGAACAAATGTTGTTGTTTAAGATGTCAGCAATCCACTCCTGCGAGGTTGCCGGTGTTTTACAAATAACCCTGTATACTTTTTTGTTTTTTGTAAATATATACTTGTTATACATATAAACATCCATGACTCGGAAACAAATGTCCATGCTCATCACACAAACATTTGCTCCTACCGGGATTCGAAGCCAGGACCCTAAGAACGTAAGGCAATCTCACCCACCACTACGCCATTCGGGTCATCAAGAAGTCTTGGCAGCGACTAACGACGACAACAGTTAGAACTTAAGCGTACGCAAAAATATAAGCAACATCGTGAGTGAATTAGATAGCTAACTCTTTGACGAAAACCAAACCAAACTTCTGGTCTATAATGCTGATATTGGCTGCAGGATCGATTATGGCAAATCAATCATCATCTCGCACAACATCTGTCAACCCACTTCAAGGCATTACGCCATAAATATTATATCAGAGATCAATCATAATATTTCCACAAGCGTATTTGGAATACCAGCCAAAATAGTTTAACTTTATATCTAAAGGGTGTAAAACACCTCTTCACGAAGCCGAAAGGCACTTGTTTTCCTTGTCATTGCGACCATTTTTTTGTTCTACACCATACCTGGGAACCTTCTAGTTACGGAGATATGGAGGGTCAAAGTTACAACTTTTTGTCAAGTTTTTTTTGTAAGATTTTGTCTTTTAACACAACCACGACCCCCGTACTATTCAATCCATCCATCAGCACAATGTTTTAAGTGCGTTACATTGAGTTCTACTATAAAACGTGATTTATAAATCACGTTTTATAGTAGAACTCAATGAACCTCAAAAAAAAATTGTGTCCCAGCAATAATTTTTGCGTAAAGTTACTTAGTTTGATGTACAGAATGCTTGGTTAACGGCTTTGTGATGAGGTGGTATACACCCTGTATACTCATATTATGTAGAGGTACAAGTTTGTTTTGTATATTGGGGTAACCTCCGGAAGTAATAATCCAAGTCTGAAAATTCTTTCAATGGTAGAAAGATATTATTTTTCCTGAGTGCTTAGACTGTAAAATTTGTATTTGCAAATTAGACGAGCTATCTTAGTTTTTGCAGACAAAGTCACTAAGTTGTTACTTTATTTGTGTCTGAAGTTTAAACATGCGGGAAGGTTAATTTGTACTCGTATATTACACGAATGTTCATCTTAGATAAACCAAGATTACACTCGAGCGAAGCAAGGGCGAGTCGCCAGTTTAAAGTACTCTTAGTAAATGCCACTCTCATTTGCAACAAGAAACCACAATTAGTGATTTGATGAACACATTCAGTATTCATTAAGTAAATGTAAATAAATGGTTTGAAGTTCCAAAGACGTTCGTGACTTTCAAAGTAATTAGTTAAATATGTACAATCGGCGGCACACCAAACAACACATTTCCAGTGTAATCTGACCTCGCTTTTACAAACATCCCACACAATGAGAGTTCTGCATAAACTGGTTTTGTATCGCTTGAATGGTCACCGTGCGTATGTACGTAGTTTCAAAGAAAACTGTTAATATAGAAGGATGAAAGTAGTTCGTCTTAGTTAAAACGTCTAAACAAACCTAATGATTTATCGAAAGAGATTCATAGAATTTGAAATACTAATTGCCAGAGGTAGGTATACCAAACTTGTCAAATTTAACTATTTACGTAAAAGATTGATGATCGCAGTTTGTTGCTATTACGGAGAGCATGACTATACAGGGTGTTAACCACCTCATCACGAAGCCGTCAACCAAGCATTATCTGTACATCAAACTGACTTTAACTGTAACTTTACGCAAAAAAATATTGCTGGGAAACGACTTTTTTTTTGGGGTGAAATACTATGTTTTATTTATTTATTTATTAATATAGTTTCAACAGCTTTCGTGTACAGGATTTAGGTACTCGTATAAAAAGGATTTACGGTCTTGGACTAACACTGTCGCCAATTATAGGTTAACCAGCATTCATAAAAATAAGTTATACTTATAACATAAGAGAGCAAAGAAAACCTTGGACATGAAATATAATAGCAAACCTTACATTTAAGAGTTAACTTAGCTTACGAAACTTAATACAAAGAAAAACATCGCTGTGAATTTGTAATTAAAATAATAATAATAAATAGGGTTAAACCATAAAAATTAGTTCAGAACTATAAATCAAAATAATAACATTATTTATTTATTAGCAATATAGAAAGAAGTAAAGTAATAAAATATAAACCAAAGGGAACATTTATTAATATTAACACAAAAAACATTGCGTTGTGATTTTGCGAGAATCGAGTAATTGAGTTTTAAAAAGACCAACCAACCAACCAACTAGCCTATATTAGAATTGTTATAATTATCATAAGGTTTCTCGTATTTCGGACTATTTGTATGTATTTTAATATATATTAGTTTATTTTATATGCTTATTTATGTATTAGTATGTAGGTACCCATTTATGTGTTTGATTTTATTCTTGCAAAATGGCATGTTTATTTTTATTGTTATTGTACTTTATCACAATGTTGTCTTATTTGACCCAATGGTTGACTGGTAGAGAATGCCTTGTGGCATTAAGTCCGCCTATGTACCACTATTGTACATGAAGTTTAAATAAATAAATAAATATGGAATCATGGTAAATGTCCATCATCAGTGTCAATGTCATCATGTCATCTATTGAGTGGCGAGTTTACCCCAATATTTGTGTTAGACCCTTGAGTATTGAAGAGGTTTGCACATAGGATACCTTGGCAAATTGTGAGGTAATTTTAGTCCAGTACGCCCAACTAGTTTACTGCAGTCTAGTTTATTATTAACTAGTCACCGGTCGCGCAAATTATTACTTTCATAAGATTGAAGACATTGTTCCTATGTTTTGTGGTAGTACTCAATGTAACGCGCTTAAAACAATGTGGTGATGTATGGATTGAATAGTACGGGTGTCGTGAAGGTGTTTAAAGTAAAAACATTTCAATAAAACCATGTATTTAAGGGACCGGTCAATGGGGCGACACTTGGGGGAGGTCTATGTCCAGCAGTGGACGTCTTTCGGCTCAGATGATGATGATGATGATGATGTATTTAAAACAACAATACTTGTCAAAATGTTGTAACTTTGTCCCCCAAATAGCTCAATAGAAAGTCCTCAGGTATGGTGTACAACAAAAAAATGGGGAGAACAAATGCCTTTCGGCTTCGTTAAAGGTTTTTTACACCCTTTATTTGTAATATTTTCACTTAATAGTGATATTATCTTTATTATGTAGTGAGAGCTCGTGGCTAAATAAATACAGCCGCTTGGGTCGATCTTTAGGTTAATCTTTACCCGAGCGGCCGTTATTAAGCCTAGGTCAGTCCGTGGATCGGTGGTCAGGGTCACCCATATTATTTTTAATTTTTCTACATGCCTCGGACAACACAAGGCTTGGCCGATGATCTATAAAATATAGTCAGTCCAAACTTTGTTGGCTATACTTGAAAGAAGGATATAATTAAAATGTAATCAAATTATATAATTTTATGTGAAACAATTTTATTTTTATTACAATTTAAATTTTGTTACAATGTTAACTTTAATACGATTTTAATTTGAATACAATTTTAACTGTAACATATATATATATTTGACGACTCGAATGGCGTAGTGGTATTGAAGCTGCCTTGCGTTCTTAGGGTCCTGGGTTCGAATCCCGGTAGGAGCAAATGTTTGTGTGATGAGCATGGACATTTGTTTCCGAGTCATGGATGTTTGTATGTATAATAAGTATGTATTTACAAACGATAAGAACGAAAGTATATATGTAGTATATCAACTATGTGGTGTCCACGACACAAGCCTTGCTTAGTGTGGTACTAGACGGCGCTGTGTGTTTAATGTCCAGCGATATTTATTTATTTATATATGATTTCTTGTCATCAAAATATGCTTTTTATTTTTTTGGTTTTTGTTTTGTTTTTCGAATTATTTTTACTTTATTTTTATTTTTTTGTGTTATCACCTAATTTTATGTGCATGCTGTGGTCTCCTGTAATTGAAGGAACACAAATAAAAGAAACGCTGTATAACTGTGTCTGTATCAGTGTTTCTTTTGTTGGAGATCGAAATAACCAAATTATGAAAAAGTCTTTTTCCTGATCAGTAACCGTGTCTAATTGAAGGTCGCAGCTCAAGCTACTCCCAGGAGACAGCCGAAAAAGACTAGCTTAGTTGCTTTTGCAACGTCTACTCCAGTTTTACTAACGAAATTCTGTTATACCAATGTCAACTAAGAATTTCTTCCAGCTAAATACAAACTTTTGGGAAAGGACGAGCTCGGTTCTCGGTTACTCAGATAGTAACTTTTAGTATTAACCGTCACGTCCTGTCCTCGAGATTGTTGGGCGTTTAGTTAGTTTGTTTCCAAATACTTGTGCAGGCAAATGTCTCAAATTGTTTTGTGTCTCTATGCATAGTTCTTTGATTTAAATACAACAAAGCTCTGACATACGCGTCTTTTAAATGTTTTGTTGTTATCATCAAGAATCACTTTATCATTCTTTTCCATCATCACAAATTATTTGGGGTGGAAACAGCACTGATATCTTCTTTCATACCTACTTCTCGATTAAATAGGGTCAAATAGGGTGTAAAACACCTCTTAACGAAGGCGAAACGCACTTGATCACCCCGTCATTGCGATCGTTTTTTTGTTCTACACTATGGCTGGGAACCTTCTAGTTACGGAGATATTGGGTGTCAAAGTTACAACATTTTCACAAGTTTTTCTTTAAATACATTTTTTTTTGCAAGATTTTTACTTTAAATACCTCCACGAACCTCGTACTACTCAACGCACTACTACTACGCACAGTAAATTCATTTTTACTACCCAGCTACTCATTCCTATAGCATTATATCCACATCCATACTAAAAAAAAATCCCTCGACATTTTCCTCATTCACACCCATTTTAGTCGCCGTTGCGGCTTTCAAACCTTCTCTTAACTTCATCCCCTGTATAATTTCACCGTTCACGAACGCTAGAAATAATATAGACGTACAATTTTATTTGAAGAGTCTCACCTCAAACTTCCCAGTTACTGGGTCCAGGTCTAATATGGCGTAGTCTGCATCGCGGTCGCCCACGGCGTCTATGCGGACGTGGCCGGTTATACCTGTTACAATTTAAACATTATTATATCGATGATTGTATTTGCCCATTCCTAATTTGTTTTCGTACTCGTGCGCTTACGGATCTGCTTACACGGTTTCTGCTATTTTTCTGACGACATTGGATTGATATTACGAACTTGGATACTTGGTATTGTGTATTTTGTTGGACACCGATTTTGAGTATCAAAATAAAGACGATTAAAGTATTGAAAAAATAACTTGTTTTTATTTTACCTACCTAATTCCTTTTTAATGCTATGCAATAATATGCTAATAGTAACATACAAATATGTTATCAAACAATAAAATCAATGTGTCTATTAATGGTAATTATTTTACAATACACTTTGGCATTATAAATACAATTCTTACCATCTGCCGCATAACCTAACCTAGCGACCCAACAACTTATTTTCTGCCTAATTCCAATAGCATTTTGAAAAAAATCTTTCTTATATTAATATGTATGTGTTTTATCTATTAAATAACACAGAAATGATTACTGTTCACATTTGGCCCCACAAAGTATGGATTTCTGGCGATCTTCTTTTGAGTTTGTCACACAACATCCCATTGAGCACACTGCGTTTTAATGTTCTAAGTACCATTGACACTAACCCACATAACTAAAACTAAACCTGTTTACCTACCTGACTCGTGCCCATAACCCAGTTGGACCGTCTTCAATGTATGTCAATAATGTTGATATCTGCTTTGATAAGTCGTGACTTACTGTTTCAAACTTGGTAAAGCGGGCTTTGATAAGTAAAACTTGATGTAAGTGTTCATAAAAGTTTCGACAAATATGCCAAAAGCTTTATAAGTTACCTAAATACTACCTACTTAGTATTTAACATGAATGTACCTTAAGTGGTTTCCAACTAATTCCTGTTTCAAACTACGAAACCAAAAGCTAGAAAGTAAAAATGTGAATTTTATTCAAATGATAAGATTTTGTAAAACAAATGTGATATGCAATAAAGAATTGAATTGAATTGAAAATATCGTATCAACTGAATGTAATTTTATTAAAAATGTCCAATTGCTGTACAAAACGGAGCATCGCTTTTCTCTGTAGCTATTTAAATTCCCCAGTAATTGCCACGGGTATCAAGTTTACAAAAATATTTACAGTATACACCGTTCGTACCGTTGTTCTTGTTTTAATTGCCTCTTTATTGTTCTGTTCGTGTTTTCAGCAACTCAAAGAGCTATTAACGTTTGTAAACATTGTTTGTTTAAACAATTAATACGTAAGAGTCGTCAACCTTTTGTTTGTATTGAAGTGCCTCTAATTATATCTTCCGAAATTTGTAAATAGGTTCACTGTATCAGTTCGAGTATAGGTGGTACAATGATATTTTGAAGCTCGAATATGCTCGACAGGCGCTGATTTATGGGTTAGACTTAATTAGAACGAAAGCGGCCATTTTCTTTTTTTTACAAAAACAGTTTCACCAACTTTTATAGATGATATTTAACAAACAGCGCCCCGGACGGTGCTGATTGTTGGTTAACACTTCAAAATCAACGTCATTCAAGTACCCAAAAGAGCAACAGTCTCCCTTCAAATGAATCGATTTGATTTGTATACATTTGTGTAATTATTTTGTAAAATCTGTTAAAAAACAAGATGGCGCCATTAGTTTCGCGCCAAACGATCCGTGAGCTCGCCTGAGACAAACCAAGTATACTTACTCGTACTTATATTTTTTTATTTATTATTCTTTCCATTATAAACCATCGCAAAAATTGTAAAGAACGTTATAAACTATAGTACACCGCCCGCCGTCTATCAAATTGGTTCCGTTCACTTTTTACAGCCAATAAGCCATTTACGATGTTAAAGATCGACAATAATGGCGCATATTAGGCCTTTAAGAGATTTTCGCCAATCACTATGTCTCGTGTTTATATCTTATGTACTAAGTTGACAAAACACGCATCGTGGTAGGTACTGGATGTAACTTACTATTTCAAACATTTTTATTGCTAAAATATCTTGCAATCGCCGTCGATTTTTTAAGCAGCTCAAGTACATTTTTGATTAGTTCTTCGTCTTTGGGTTTTTTATACACAATTTATAAATTACTACCAAAAGCCAACCCTAGTTTTTTTTTTATAATTTCTTTACAGAATTGTTTACTAGTGCACAACATAAAAGTTCACTGAAATTTTGAAAGATATGATGCCAGCAGTCTCGGAATAAAATAGCTGTACATCATCTGGACTAACGGACAGGACAAGACATGAATAGCGTGGTTGCCATTTGCTATTTGGATACGGATCCCTAAAAAGGAGCTTACCATGAAAATCTCGTCCCCACATACGTCTGGTGATGTTTCTGCCATCCCTGATGTCCCCACCTTCGGTGAGGGTCTCATTTAGCGCCATCCCCAGTAAGTACACGCCGTCGTAGAAGGCGCCGATGAAGAAGTTAACCTGCCAAAAGTACACGTGACTGCTATAAGACGAATTTTTGTTAACAGACCGGGCGCATACGCACTGGATGAAAAGTACACGTGACTGCTATAAGGCGGATGTTTGTTGACAGACCGGGCGCATACGCACTGGATGAAAAGTATACGTGACTGCTATAAGGCGGATGTTTGTTGACAGACCGGGCGCATACGCACTGGATGAAGTGCCTTTGTGCCGATCTACAAGCTTCCGTAGTCATCTGTAGAACATTGTATTGACGCAGCAAGGACCAGTTTTCACAGTCATGCCAATATCAACCTTGAGCTTTTTAGAAACGTTTTATAACACCATAAATGCAGAAGCTTTTTTTGATTGATTAGTGACCCTGTGATATCGCGTTTGCTAAATCTGTGACTAAACCTTACACCTTTTATCTTTACTAGATCTAAACAGGTGGAGGTACCATTATTATGACACAGTTCACAACTCCGAGAACTTCATTTAGTAATCAAACCCAAAACTTAAGCCTCTTTCGTCTAATAGAATTTCATGTAGTGACTAGATTTGCTTTGCTTCGACCTTATGGGGGTTAGAAATTATTAGACCAGACTGCTGAATGGTTGGCGAAGTGGCTGAGTGATTGGCTACTGTGCTGCATGTCTCGGGTTCACACTGAAAAAACAACTTTAATGGCCTAGCTGCACATAGCTTTTCCAGTCTGGCAGTATGTGTATGTGTATTAAATGTTTATAATCGCACCTACATTACGCGAGAAATTCTTAGTGTGCGGAAACGCTAAAAAAGAAATCTATGTCATTCATAACCCAAGTTTATGCGCAACTTTTTGCCAGATCGCCGTGAAAGGGCAGAAACTTCGTATGGATTGAAATCTACCAATCTATCGTTTGGATTGTACCTACTCTTATTTGCTATTTACAAAATATAAAGGGTGTAAACAGACTCATCACGAAGTCGTCAACCAAGCATTCTCTACATCAAACTTAAGTAACTCTACGCAAAAAATATTGCTGGGAAACTACTTTTTTTTGGGGTGGAAAATCATGTTTTGTGGTAGAACTCAATGTAACGCACTGAAAACATTATGCTGATGAATGGATTGAATATATGGGGTTCGTGGAGGAGTTAAAATTAAAAACCTTAAAAGTTTGTATTTACAAAAATACTTGTGAAACAAATTGAAATTTGACCCTGAATACCTCCGTAACTAGAAGGTTCCCAGGCATGGTGTAGTACAACAAAATGATCACAATGACGTGGAGAACAAGTCTATTTACACCCTTTATACAGGAAAACAAGGAACAGGAACTCAAGGTCGTGCAATGGAGTGCAGCATTCTAGGCGTCAAACTAAACGACTATGAACGCAACACCACACTGCACTCCTAAAAAAAAATTACTGACATTGCTCAAATAGCCGCTAAGCTAAAGTGGGACTGGTCTGCCGCATGCCCAATGAGCTGTGGGCCAAAATAACCACTTTCTGGAGCCCTGATACAGCCAGAAGGCGTCGCGGCAGACCTCGCAGAAGATGGCGGGACGAGCTGGACAAAACGGTATCGGTAACGGTATCGGAAGATATATTTGGGCAACACCTGCCGAGATTTATTCAGAGGGCTCAATTCATAATTGAAAAAGGTGTGCAACTGCGAACATTGTCATGTTGTATTAATTTTGGTGTTTTTATTTTTACTTGGTAATTTTACTTGTTTTATATTGTGTGTTTTTCTATTGTATGTGTTCAAAAATGTATTCTATAATGTTTGTCTTTTAGCATCGTATTGGAATAGTCTGTTATAATTGGTGTAAATAAATAAATAAATAAAATAAAAAACAATGACCAGTGGCCAACATTAGCCTTAGATCGAATCAACTGGAAATCACGGGGAGGGCCTTTGCCCAGCAGTGGGATAGTACAGGCTAGCAGTAACAGTAATACAGGTTGTAAACCAGTAGTTACGTCTCCGAGTAAGTAGAATAGTATACCTACCTACCTGTGTACCTAGAGCAGAACGTACGTAATTGAATAACGCGAGCACATCCTTGTGAGATATACCGACCGGTCGGAGTGACGTACTACCTCAGTCAAGGTTGCTCTGCGCAATTGAAAATGTGGAAAGTTTGTTTAGCGTACTAGCATATGCACGCGGGTTCGCCCGTGTGATTTCTTGAACTTTTCCCACGGGGTCACACTACCGAGATAAGAATTTACTATCCTGAGTAATTTGGCACACACACATGGATAGTTTATAACCTGAATGTTAATTCGTGCTACTGTGCCGTACAATCTGTTTGCCAAACATCCAAATCCGTTGAATAGTTTTTGCGTGATAAAGTAACAAACATCCATCCATCCATTCGTCCATCCTCGTAAAATTTCGCATTTATAAGTCATATTCATATAGTATACCCAAGAGGAATAATATATATTATTTTTGTAAGACCTATACATATAGCTTTTGTCTGTGTAGAGGTTGGTTAATATTCCACAGGAAAATACCGGCAGGGTAAAAAGTAAAACTATCCTATCTCCAAATCCAGCTCACGGTCTACCTGTGCGCCAAATTTCATCGAAATTGATCAGCCCTTTAGCGTGAAAAGGTAACAGGCACACTGACAGACACAATAGCTAATTTCGCTTTTAATGCGTTGAGAATGGATAGGTAGAATTAAAGATTAATTTGCCACCAATCGCTTTAAGAAAAACACTCACCACAACAACCGCTTTGCACAACATGTTTTTAAGAAAAACATTTGTAAGTACACTTGTTCTTCAACGAGTCCACAAAATGCACTCTATACGTTCATTGGTCTAAATTCGTTCAGTAGTTTTTGCGTGAAAGAGTAACAAACATCCATCCATCCATACATACTCACAATACTTTCGCTTTTATAACAGTACGATAGGAAGTAGGATAATATAACTTTATTTTCGTTAAACTTAGCCTATATTTACAATTTCCTAACAACATGTAAGTATGTTTTTATCGTGTAGAAAAAACAAAACAATTTTTTATTGATGATGGATGTAGGTATTTGAAACTTATTGGATAGTTATATGACAAATAAATTACTATTTACTATTACACTTACTGAAGTTCAGACCTTGGCCAATTCCCCTGTGTAATATAAAGAGAATTTTGTAAGAGGCAGAAAAGGTATCCGTGGTAGAAAATCGTAAATTACAAATTTATTAGCTACACTTCCTTTTCGTCAACATTTCTAAAAATCATGGGTCTATGTGGTGCCGCGACGAGTTTTCCGCTACTTGACGCAATTTGCAATTTTTAAATGAAATATTTATACTTATCTGTTCTGAATGAGTGCTTCTAAAGCTTAGAAAACTTTAAACATTATTGTTGCGTAAAGTAATGTTGTATGACGCATTTAAATTTCGCTTTAATTTTTCGTCTACAATCTCAAGTCAGACTACCACCTAATTGTATTCTTGATTGAATAACATTGTATGGCATAAAACTATGTAATGTTGAGGAATTCCGAGTTAAGTCTAGTAAACTTATCGCCACACCTGATTTGAGTATTATTGTTATAAGCATAACATGCAGTTAATCTGTTTAGTTTGCGTACACTATGTAGTTATGAGTACATAAATTAGAGACAACAAACAGGGGCCTAATTCTGTTATTTTAATAAATTCGTCACTCCAACACGATTCCATTCCCATCCCATTGTCATTTTGCTTAAAGTTCGTAATCTGCTAAATTCACAATGGTCGATCATTGGTCGGTCAATGGTCTCGTAATAAAATTATGTTTTAATGGCATTGTCGTATTTCCATTGTTATAAAACCCTGAGTACAAATGGTTTTCGAAATCTACTACTAATTGCGAACATTTATTTATGCCAGATTTCATGTACGAGATTACCATTCTATGACATTTCCTTCAATGGAGTGTCAGTGGTTGACTATTGAGAAGTCATAACGGCGGCGTTATATTAGTAGATTAACAAAGCTGTCAAAACTTGACAGAACTCGACCATTATGAAATCAATGATCGACTATTTTGACACTATTGTAATAGCAGAATCGCGGCCCTGGTCGCTGATTGCTGAAATCTCATGTCTGTCTATTGTTTACACCAGTTCATATAAAAAAATCACGCCGGTGCGCTGAGAAAGGGTAAGCACATGTGAAACGATAAAAAGTGAAAAAAAAAATTTTAAACCGATCAAACAAAGGTCAATTATGGGGATTTCACAGAAATCGCCCGATTTCAGTGAAATCCACATAATTGACCTTTAGTCACCGAGTTCAAAGTAGCGATAGCAACACTAGTGTGACCGTTGTCGAACTGCCAAGTCTAAGTTCTCGAGTTCGAACCCAAGGCGCGCACCTCTGATTTTTCGGAACCATGTGCGTTTTGTATAATTATCACTATCACTTCGGTGAAGGAAAACATCGTGACCAGCATGACTGAGAGATATGCTGATATGTGTTGGCATGACGACTCGAATGGCGTAGTGGTAGTGACGCTGCCTTACGCTCATTGGGTCCTGGGTTCGAATCCCGGTAGGAGCAAATATTTGTGTGATGAGCATGGAGATTTGTTTCCGAGTCATGGATGTTTATATGTATAATAAGTATGTAGTTACAAACAAAAAAGTATTTTATATAGTATATCAACTATCTAGTGTCCACGACACAAGCTTTGCTTAGTGTGACACTAGGTGGCGCAGTGTGTAATGTCCAGCGATATTTATTTATTTATTTATATTTATCGACGGCATGCTAAGCCAAGTCCAGTGCCCATGAGCGGTATAAAAATTCTAACATCAGGCTAGGCAACTAACCACACGATAAAGAAAGAACCGAAATTGGGCACGACAGAAATAAACGTACCTCTTCACCATCAGAGAAGGAGTAGTTATAGTGCTGCTTGGCCCTCGCTCTAACGGCATCAGCGAACTCGTCGAACCGGTCACCGGTGGGCAGCTTCAGGGAGACTCGCAGGAGCGCCTCGTAGGCTGCGCGTGCGGCGGTGTCACGCTCGTCGTCTGCTGCCCAGCCCGTCTCGCCCCAGTATCCACCCTAGGACATTCAACAGAAGAAAATGTTATAATGCATTCCTAACATAAGTATTTGCAGTTTTGCTTAAAGTTAAACTCCTGGGAATCAGCATCGCGTCAACTCGAACGGCAATGTTTCTATTAAACTCCATACAACTCCGTAATGCGATAACCACTAATCCGAATCAGCCAGTAAAAATCCGGCCCAGTGCAAGTTGGACTCGCGCACAAAGGGTTCCATAGCACCAAACAATGTTATATATAAATATATTAACGCTCATTCTTATTCAAATTTACACTCAACAGTATAACGGTTTTCATAGTATGGTAAAAAACAATGTTACTGCTGCAGTTTCATGAAAAATCTCATACTCGAGAGTATGAGACTTTTCCGGTCCTTGTTCTGAGTTGTTCTGACGTTTATGGACATTAAAGGTCTAATAAAATTTAGTCTGCCAGTATATTCAAATAGATTAGGTACTTACTTACGTAAAAGACACTTAAACAAAATACACAGCATCCTAAACAACAAAAACAAATCTAAACTATATTATAACAAAGTAGAAAGTAAAATTCCGAACTTTGCCGACCCCACACATCTAAACACGGATATATCCCCTCTTCCGTAAGCATACAAATACATAATTTTCCTCCTGCTATATTCCCATTTATTTAGATGCAGCGGCGCAATAAATCTTTATCTTTCATACATAAAAATCAGCAGAAAATATACAACAGACAACCGAAACAAAATCCCCATATCAATCTATTCAATCCCATCTTCCAACGGTTCGACCTCATAAGGGAACGTAACATATAACTTCACGCCAGTTATCCCCGAAGGATAGACAGAGGTTGTACCTAATAGTACAACCACATTTGTTACACACATGTTTGTACGTCCCATGTAATAGAGGGCGACCCTATTTCCATCAAACGGGCACAAATCCAGACTCCGTGGCTGATACTGAAAATATCCTGACGGACAAACCCAAAAATACTTTGCCGGACCTGGGAATTGAACCCAGGAACTCATACTTAGCAGACCGCTAGATCAACAAAGAAAATTAATTTTAAAAAAAGTACGGCTGAACCAGCTATTTGGTTTACATTTTACAATGTAATTTGTGGGTTAAACTACTGTAAACTAAATAGATCTTGCACGAGAAATGAAATCTGACATACCTAAATAAATGTTCAAATGTAGTACTAGATTTCGAAAACTACGGGCGGGCGGGGCTTACGGGTTTTATAATAATGGCAATACGACAATGTCATTCAAACAATTTTATTACGAGACTATTGACCGACCAATGATCGACCATTACGAATTCAGCAGATTACAAACTTTTAGCAAAATGACAATGGGATGGGAATAGAATCGTGTTGGAGAGATGCATTTATAAAAATAGTAGACTTGGGCCCCTGTTTCTACCTCGTGACGGTGACTAGTTGCATGCCCTAATCAACTTCATTTCTTTTCTCAGTAGTCACTATCGCAAGACGCGTCCCATGTGACCGTGTAGCTCGTGGTCAAGGGGTTTAATAAAAAAAGCCTATCAAGTGCGAGACGGACTCGTACCATCGTAGCAGGAGAGCCTCTTTTCATTTAAATTATTATTTATTATTGTTATAACGGCAAGAGAAATACATTTTCTGTGAAAATTACATTTATCTATCTATTACGGATCATAGGATACAGCCCGGTGACAAACAGACAGACGGATGGACGGACAGCGGAGGCTAAGTCAAAGGGTTGGTATACTGTATGGGTGTGGAACCCTAAAAAATACCAAACAAATGCATAGCAGACCGTGACAACAAACTAAAAGCAGTCAAACGAAAGAAACTCCGTCAGTTATCACGTATAGGTAGGTACAGTCAGCAAAACAGTTAGGTTTACAGGCTAGTAATCTTCTTTCAACTATTGTGAATGGAAAAGGGTTATTATCAATATATTTGCAATTTCATCCAAATCCTTTCATTAGTTTCTGCGTGAAAAATTAACAAAAATCGATCTTCACAGACTTTTACATTTATAAAAGTCGTAAGAAGATTGCTAGCCTGCATACCTAACTGTTTTGCTGACTGTACATAGGTACATGTTCTAATCAGTGAAGCCGAATGTTTACCTTAGGCGAAAAGGTCAGGAAAGCCGTGTGTAGAATGCCTGATAACGGGGCATGATTGAAGGGACGCGCTCCTGAATTAATGGATCGAGTTAGGGGAACAGGCTGCTACTCTGTGATTGGTTATTGGGTGTGGTGATCGTTTTTTGTTTTGCCACATGCATGTAACATCACTGAAATAATAAAGTAAGTGGCACACCAATCAATTGACATACTTTTTAAGAGCTCTCAAAACGCAGTTCTCTCATAGATTTTGTATGGCAATAGCACGCTGTGACGTCACTGTTTAATAAACTCAATGACTCAACTATTTATTGATTTTAAAGCAACTTAAGATCTAATTTAGCAATTAATCCAAACTAATATTATAAATGCTAAAGTAACTCTGTCTGTCTGTCTTTCTGTCTTTCTGTCTTTCTGTCTGTCTGTCTTTGCTTCACGCCTAAACTACTGAACCGATTTGTGTGAAATTTGGTACAGACATAGTTTGGAACTTGAGAAAGGACATAGGATAGTATTTATTACAAAAAATGAAATAAAATAAAAAATAAAATTTATTCCGGACATACAGCGCCATCTATTGGTCAAGAGTCGGCAATGTGGGTAAAACCAAAAATCTGCCGGAAGTCACTATTCCACGCGAACGAAGTCGCGGGCAAAAGCTAGTTTAAAATAAATCTGGTTTTCAGCCCCAAAATAAAGTTTTTTGTTAAGAGAATGGTGTCTTGGAATTATTGTTTTATGGTGGGTGTCGTCTACCCTATTGTATTTGCATTTAGCGAATTGGTATCTATCGGCTTCCAGTCTAACCTGGTGCAATAGAATACCAGTATTTAACATGAAGCGAGTACCTATCTGAACTCCACAACCCAGTTACTACTGCCCGCTTAGCATGACCACCGGAGAAACGAAAGAAACTCGACAAATCTTTTGTTCATCTGTCATTGGATCGACAAAATGACAGATGAACAAAAGATTTGTCGTGTTTCTTTCGGTTCTACGCGGGCAGATAATATGATACCCCCTGGAAAGACTGGTTGTCAAATTTTCGGATCACACGACTTCCTGTGACGACTGTCAAAGATCTACAAATGACAGCCGGGACCAACGGCTTATAATGGTTTCCGAGGCACAGAAGAAACTCGGTATGTAATGGGTGGTCGCCCAACCACGGACCAACCTAGGCAAGCACGATTTAACCCAAGCAGCTGTTATCGTTTAGCCACACAAGCTCCTCTAAGCAAATTGACACCCGACCTCAGTTCGTCGTGTTACAACTACTTCATTAATGTGTCAAAGAAAGACAGCTGTTATAATTTAAATATGCAGACTATCTAAGTTCCTTGACAACTTGCTTAAAAAAAAGATTTCCCTGACTGAGGTTGTTTTGGTAAACGAAAAAAGAAAATTTTACTGAGAGACCCCAAGCTTTGAAGTATTTTCGTTCACTAAAAGCGCTGAAAAATATCAGTTGTAAGCAATACTAATGTTTTATATTTACTTTGCTCTATATTCCCTCTTTATTCTTTATAATAACGCATTAAAAATAAGTAAATAAGTCAATTTTTGTCGCTTAAATTCCAAAAATCTTTTAGCGCACGTCAAAAACGCAACATTAACCTAAGCATTGTGTAGAAAATCCATTCAATTTAGTCCAATATACTTTA
The DNA here is from genome assembly GCA_916618015.1 of Xestia c-nigrum. Lineage (NCBI taxonomy): Eukaryota > Metazoa > Arthropoda > Insecta > Lepidoptera > Noctuidae > Xestia > Xestia c-nigrum. The sequence goes on along the minus strand of OU745259.1, from coordinate 6,159,638 downwards.
GCACGTCTTCAATAGAGGTCGCTGGTGTCAAACTGTCAAAAACCCTAGCTGTGTTAATATCGAAAATCATTAATTTAAGATGGCGCGTGTCGATACATGAAAATGAAAAATGTTTTTTCTCCATTGGCGATAGACGTGGCAATTTCATAAATTAACTGAATAAAAAAGGCACTAAATATTCTTATTTATGCTCTGTTCATATTAAACATTGTTTTAATGAAACAGGTTAACTTTAAACTACATAGTTTTCTTGACAAACTTGTGATGAGAAAAACATTTCACCGCAACACCGCTGCTCCGGTGCTGCTGTACCTTATTTGTTGAGCTTTATTTATTTAAGGCGATTACATGAGCTAAACGCGAGTTTTATAATTACTAAAAGTATATGCTTCACTGAAAATATATGATATTCTTCAGGATATATGCTAGCATGATAGTGTTTTGAAAACATAATACAATTAATTTGACTCGATAATAAAAAATCACAAACTTATCTCTAAAAATACCTTTCAAACCAAAAAAAAACATACTGATATGCATGCGATCATTCAGATTTTTTGGCAAATAATTCTACAAGCAGTATATTAACATGATAGTGTTTTAGTTTTTTAATCAAATCAATAGTTTTTTGTAAATAGATCGAAACCGCTCATTTCACGTTATTTGGCCCGTTGTGACTGACGTAACAACCATTTTGTAGTGCAAGCTGATTAGAACTTTATTCTAACAGCATTTCAAACGAAGTTTGAACCACCACAAATAGAGTTGCTAATTTAGCTCGTCTAATCGCCTTAAGAGACACGATAGATGGCCTCGTTGGTGTAGTGGTCGCAAGCGCGACTGCTGAACATGAGGTCCTGGGTTCGATTCCAAAGTAAGGCAAAGTGATAGTAGGTTGTTCCATCAGGAATTTCTTAGTAGCAGCCACGGAGTCTACCTTTACGCCTTGTCGATGGCAATAGGCTCGCCCCCTATTACTGGAACTTATAACTAGTGAAATGTGGGTGTACTATAAGACTGAGGCTACATTAGGCCGCGACGCGACCTCCGACACATGAGCGATTAAAACAAGTAAATGAATGCACACGTATATGGCTACACTGTACATCAAAAATTACTAGCGATCTTTGATTTCTTTATGCGATCGGAACAACATTACTGTAATTACGGCATCGGCTACACCAACTTAGCGACATTGAAGCGAATTTATTAGAAAATACGCCGGAATCTCGCTTGTAATGTAGCCATACCATGTTCTTCTCGTAAAATTTCTTCTCGCAAATCGCTGCCTAGTGTAGCCTCAGCCTTAGGAACACCTCTGCCTTATCCTTCCGGGATTATAGGCGTGATATTTGTGATAGGTAGTGTTTTCTATGAAAACGAACTCTATTACTAACTAATAAAGAATAAGGAACGATCTGAATAAGAATAAGGTTGACCTTTAAGCAAATTGTAAAGCTGCCTGTCAACCTGATTGATTCTCAGTAGACCCAAATACAAGGCTAGTTCTATTCTTGGCGTAGCTATGTCGCCTGACACTTTGACATAAACAGCAATAAAGAACACAGATACTCTAAAAATCTTCTGCATTAAATAAAAGAACCTAAGATACGATCGGGTTCACGAGAAATGGAAAGAGTGGAAGGAAGCCAGGTGTGGGACAGAGACGGCTAGTAAAAAAACATGCGGGGCAGTCTTTGGGGAATGCCGATAGAAGTGAAAACTCGTAGCCGATCCGCTACGGCTACGAGTGCTACGAAAAGCGTACAGGACGGTCACGCGAGTTTCATGATTTTTGTCCACCCAAAAACTGCTCAACGCGCCTATTGATAAATAAATGATAAATGATATAAAATTTATTCAGCAAGTAGGTTTTCTCAAACACTTTTACACGTATTTTTTTTTAAACTAGGTGGGGCCGGTGTTTCGTTCCTGACTATTCTGAGAAGAAACAGCCGAAACAAACTCAGAGGTCTCTTTTGAAGTCCAGGCAATCTTGCTTAATTCACATGAGGACTATGCAGATTAGTGCTAAAGCAATATTCACTTCAAAAAAACGAAAAACTTTAGTTTGTTCAGAGAGCTTGATTCATATTAGCCACAACAACCTCAAATTACAGGCATATCTTACGACCAACAGAGAAAGACAAAGACCATTTAGACGTTATGAGGAACAGTGTGGAATGTTTCTCAGCCTCCATAAAAAGGTAAGATCCCCGACGGCTGTTATGTCTGGTTCCTGTATAATATTATAATTATGTTAACGCGCGGATATAACTTTGGTATTGCAATATAGGTTACGTAAGTGTAGTTCGTATGTGGGGATATAGGTATATAGGTGTCGCCACAACACGACTATACACTTTCTGTTTCTGTGAATTTGTTTAATAATAAATAATAATAATAAACATTTATTTCAGACTATGTCCATATTTTGTTAGTAACAATATTCTTAAAAAACTAATGTTAGTAGAAGCAAAACAAATACAACATTTAAATAACAGCATGAAGCCGCACCCACCTTTGCAGCATGGGGGACTCCCACCTATCAACGAAAACACCCAGTATAGTGTTGGTACTGCCACGAACGCGAGCAAGTAGGGAGGCGCATCTTTTCCTAACGATAGCGGCAAAGCCATCCACCCGCGCCTCAGCAAACATCCCCGACGCACTGCATCGCCATGGCAGCCCTAACAGTACTCTGAGTGCATTATTATATTGGACACGCAGGTCGCTGTATGACCGCTGCGAATACCTGACCCACAGGCTGCAGGTGTAGAAACTCTGCCAATATGCTTTAAAAGCGTGATTTTCACTGAATTCGTACACCGTGCAAACCTGCGTGCCAGCATGTTACAACGGACAGCCAGCGACCTACGTTCCCTTTCTATGTCTAAGTTATCACTTAAATCATCGGTGACCCAGTGACCTAAATATTTAAATTTAGATACCCTACACAGAGGAGTGCCATACAGTGTAACATTGGGACAAGCTTGTTAAGTAAAACCACGGACTTCAAAGAGCATCAATTCACTCTTCCCAACATTATATTTGAGCCCATGAGTCACCGCATATGATTCACATATCGACACTAACTTCCTCATCGCACTGATTGATGGACTCAGCAACACCATCGTCTGCGTAGCTAAGATTATTGGTACACACTCCGTCAATATGACATCCGACCTTGGTGCTACTGAGCTCAACAATCAGCTGGTTAATATACAGGTTAAATAACCGAGGAGAGCTTAATCCGCGCTGCCTCACCCCACATTCCAACTGGTACACACTCGACAAGGAACCGTTCCACCTTACACAATTGCGTTGATTGCTATACCAATACCTGAACATTGATATAACTTCAACTGGCATACCTGACAAGATCGAAAACCTTCGATAGGTCCAAAAAACAGGCAAAGACAGGCGTTTTTCTATCCTTGTAGTACTGCACAGTCTGCTTGAGACACATTATAGCGCTCAGTGGACAGCCCCGGCCTAAAGCCAAACTGAGCGTCATGCAGTGTTAGATGCTTAGCCAATTATGCGTCAAGCAGACTGTCCAGCACCTTGGCTAAAACAGTTGCCAAGGATATAGGCCTGTAATTTGAGACATCAGAGGCATTCCCAGTCTTATTTTTAATAACAGGTACCACAACAGAAATCAAGTACCATCATATGTCTCCATAAGGCCACGTTCCCACTATATCGTGACAACAGATGATCGTGTAGTTTTATGGCTTGTGTATTTAAATGAAGGTGTCCACATTGAGGACGTCCACGACTTTTGCCAACTAAACCAACGATCAATTAATCGTCATGACATAGTGAGAAAGCGGCCAAACACGTTTTGCATTGGCAGAATCGTCGTCATCGGTACCAATTGCTATAAACAAAAATGAATGTGGTCAATATAGTCCTGTGGACAGTACCTGAAATATCTCCACGTCAAGGAAGGCCCAGTCGCCGCGCGTCATGCCCAACGTGTGCGCAGCTAACAGGAACTCGCGCACCAGGGAACCGCGCACGCTTAGTATTACCACTGCACGGGAAAAAACAAAAGAATAAAGACATTACACATCTTTTATTTCAACAGACAAAAAAAAACAAATCTGTCAACATTTGTCCGAACAGCTGATCGAGTTTTGTATAATAATAATAATAATAATCCGTTTATTTCAGATAATTTCCAATCCATATAGCAACATAGTAATGAAATAGCCAGACCACAAATAATACAAAAATACAAAAAAAAATAAAAACAGTAAAAATCAATTAATAAAATAAATAAATCAATAAAATAAATCAAGTAATAGCATAAACAAAGGAAAGTAATACAATAACATTTGAAAATATTAAAAAATCAATGTCAAAATTAGATATCCTATGTCAATCAATCAAATTAAAGAAATTATACAATCACACACAACACATAACAATAAAATAAAATAATATAACTAATCAGTCTTGTCCAGTAGATATACACATCCACTTATGTTGGATCGGACAGTCTGCGCGGGAAGCAATCATCCTGAGGATGCTATTGCTACTGTCTCTCACTCGTCTTAATAATGAAGCAACCTTCTTTCGAATTATGGCTGGGTAGCCATCCGTTCGAGCTTCAGCAAACATTAGCGACGCACTGCAATAGGGAGGCAGCCGCATCAGCATCCTAAAGATGTTGTTATATTGAACGCGCAGGACACTAGCAGACCGACGGGTATGATTTACCCATAGACTGCTCGCGTAGAACGATTGACAATATGCCTTAAACAAAATAATTTTAACTGGAATGGAGCAGCGAGCGAATCTACGGGCAATCATGTTCCCTCGGACTGCCAAAGCCCTGCGCTCCCTCTCTAGATCCGCGTCATCGGACAAATCCTCCATCACAATGTGCCCCAAATACCTAAAACTGGTCACTCTCTGCAGTTCCTCACCATATAATTTAATTGGTGGAACACAAACTGGCATGGGAACACTAGATTTACCCCTAAAAAGTAGAACCTTGCTTTTTGCTACGTTATACGTTAGTCCATGTTCCACCGCATAATTCTCACATATTGCTAACAACTTACGAATAGCACCCACCGATGGTCCCAGCAGCACCATATCGTCCGCGTAGCTAAAATTATTGACGCATATACTATCAATATGACAACCGGTATGAGTGCTGCTGAGCTCACCAATAAGGTCATTTACGAACAGGTTAAATAACAAAGGAGAGGTCAGTCCACCCTGCCTAACGCCGCACTCTAAGCCATATGGCTCGGACAAGGCTCCCGCCCATCTCACCTGGTTCCGCTGTCGATGATACCAATCTTGCAAAAGAGAAATGACTTCTACCGGCACTCCCGCCCCCCCCAGCTTGTCCCAAAGCTTATCATACTGAACGGTGTCAAATGCTTTAGACAAGTCCAAGAAACAAGCGTATACCGGCGTCCTCCTGTCCGTGTAGTACCGTACAGCCTGCTTAAGACATAATATGTCACTTTCAGTGGAAAGCCCCTTCCGGAAACCGAACTGGGCGTCGTGCAGTTTAATGTGCTTGACAAGAATGACATTAAGCAGGCTATCCAACACTTTGGCCATTATGGTCGCAAGCGAAATGGGACGATAGTTACTCTTATCCGAAATGTCCCCAGTTCTATTCTTAATAATTGGAACTACTATAGTTTTAGTAAGTTCCTCTGGCAAGTAACCGTGACAAAGGCAGAGATTATAGAACAACGATAGAACTCGCGGCAGGTGGACTCCAGCATGCTTCAGATGCTCGATGCTGAGACCATCAAAACCAGGGGATTTGCCTCTGCGCATACCGTTGATAACTTTCTTAACATCTTTCGCTGTAAATCTGACATCTCTATTCTGGCTGATGGGCCCAGCAACGGGCGACCGCAACATGTCTGTACTATGCCGTGGTATCACTTTGAAGTGCTCACTAAACATATTAGCAATCAAGTGATGATCACTAATACCATTTATACTCACAGGAAGGCCAGGTTTTTGGCTCATATTTCCTGTCTCTTTCCAAAACTGTGGGAAATTGTTGGCAAAATGATGAGAAGCAAGTGCATCCATTTTGATTTGTTCTTGCCTATTCTGGCACCCTTTCAACCTTTGCTTGAACAATTTCCTACTTTCTTTCATGTCAATATATGTCTGACCATTGTTAGGTTTGCTTTGTTCAACCCAGGCCAAAAACCTCAACCTGGCCTCCCTATGGTAACTAGCAACATATTTGTTCCACCCCGCAACATAACCACCCCTCCTTCGTGCTTTCACCCTTTTGCATGACGCTGTTGCTGCATCAGACAATATAGTGACCAGTCTTAAATACATATTTTTTAACAATAACTTATGATCAGCATCGGAGCATATTCCATCGCAACAATGGCTCATTTCCTCTGGAAAATCGATTTCACGTAGTTGAGCGCGACATAATTTACTATACAACTGCACTTGCTCAGCTGTACGATCACCCCAAACAACCTTATTAAACACCGGCGCACAGATTGGTAATTGTTCACCCGTCACTAGGTCTAAGTTACAATCAATAATCAGTGGGAAATGATCAGACCATTGCACGTCATACTCGACTTGTACGTTAACCACTGTCGACAGGGCTGCATTTGTGACTACACAATGATCTAACCACCTCACGTAACCATGGGCTTCACTAATGAAAGTGTACGTATCACCCGTATTCATTATACCGAGGTCTATACATGACCAGTGCTGGTCATCACAAACGTCTAATAAATGTTTACAAAACAGCTCACCAGGATGTGCATTGAAATCACCCAGTATGTAAACCGCCGAACAGTCATTATTTTCTTCCACAATGGCACTGATTGAACTCAAACACTGCGTGAACATAGGCAGATTATCAGCACAGTCGGTTGGCATATACACACTAAATACCATAATAGGTGCACCACTCATTTGCATCTTCACCGCTGATAACCGAACATCATCACAATCGATAACCGTGACCGATCGAAACACACTTTTCCTCCACAGTAAGGCAACCCCTCCATAAGGCCTGCCCCTCAAGAGGCCTGCTGAGACGTCTACTGCTGATGTTCCAGTGGACCCAAACTCATTACTGACCGCCTCCAACTCCGATAGCTCATGAGGCAGTAGCCATGTTTCTTGTAGCGCAATGACGTCCGCTGTACCACATAAATCTCTTACTCCGTCTAACGATCTTTTCAGAGACTTGCAGTTAAATGAAATGAATCTCACGTTTCCTTGCCTATCCATTAACGATGTCTCCAGTATGATGCCTCTCCGCCATACATTGTTGATGGCTTTCATTTTTGCCTGTCATATGAACAAAGCGCCTGAAGGAAATACCCATAGGCCACATTCTGTCGTCAAGAAACGTGCTTATGTTACTTTTGCTCACATATATTTTAAAGGCGCTGTAATTCCGTTCTCTTGCCATTTTAATTTTTACAGGAAACACTTTTTCTTGCGTTTTTGAAAAAATATACTCTGCCACATCCTCTTGTGACACATCATTGTGAACATTGGTGATAAATAGGGGTATCTTAGTATCAGCTGGCTTAAACTTACTATTTTCACCAATGTGCGCTTTTCCTTTAGAAGCAATAAATTTGTTCTTTGACTTCCTTTTATTCTGCACTAAAGTCCACAGTTCATTGTCAGACTGTTGATTAATTCTTTCAATTCTTGCCACCCCCGCAAACGTTCGCTGCTGCTCTAAAACATTAATCTCCTTGCTCTGCTTACGCTCCACACTGTTTGCAATGACAAGTGCCGACTCGCTATAGTTCGCCACTGGCTCGCTGTCACAATGACTCATTGATCCTTCCCCCAACGCTACCGCCGCGCCGCCGCCGGTGCAGGCGCACTGACAGTATTCGGGTGTGAACGAGACAAACAGTCGCTCGAGCTTTGCCTCGCTGTCATCGGACCCGACACTGGTGTATTCGCTGACAGCAACTCAATTCCTGCACTGTTTACCCTACGCGCTTTTTTATTTACGTATGAGGGCGTCTGATTAGGCGAACACAATAACGAATCATGTTTAAAAGTATCAGCTCTTGATTGCAATTCATTTAATTGCTCAATTGTAGCATAATTATTCTTGATGTGATCTAACTGTGATTTCAATAAAACAATATCTTTCAAAAGACTTGTCACATCTACATGGTCAAACGTAATAGGCGGTAATCTGTGCAATTCCTTCGCCACAAAAACGGGAATTTTCTCAGGGTCAGTACTTTTAATCACAGTTAAGACGTCTTCTAGATCAATGAAAAGATGATGATGATGAGATCGTATGAAAAGTAGTTTTTTTTTTGCCTGTTTTCGAAAAAGTCGTAAAACAAATGTTGTTTTTTATTCTGTTAGTAATCTACTCCTGCGAGGTTGTTGGTTTTTTACAAATAACCCTGTAGACTCGCCCGCATACATGAAATGAAATAAGTATGCCTGAATTATATTTCTCGACGCCAAATAAAGCCATGTCAAAGACTCAGGGGCGGCACAAACTGACACCAGGTTAGGCACTAAACACACGAAAAATAATGAAGATTTCAAATACATTATGTTTATATTATACTTAGTCAAAATGAAAATCGTTTCGCTTTAAAATCTTTGGAAATAAATTGTGAGACTCAAAGTAAAAAAATAGACTTTAAAAACACAAAACCAACATTATGAGTCGACACTGCGATAAAATTCTATCTATTTTTATCAATGCTGTATAAAACGGCTGGAAATAGAAAAAGGACGAGCCATAGAAAATGAAAAGCGTAATAACTGTCAGTTTTCCAATTACCCACAAACTGTGGAGCCCAGTGGTTTGCACTTTCCAATAAAAGAACGTCGGACGCATCGAGAATCGATTATTTTCTGTTTCCACTCTTGCGAGCACAGAATATTACAGAAGATCTGTCAGTTAACACTGCTCATCTCTTGGCTGCCATGTTTATTTTTCAACTATTATGCTATTTTACTCTGGACACTTTTAATATGCACGTTGACTTTTTCGAAGTGGAGTTGTTGCCGCCTAACCCGTTTTTAACCGTATTAATATTATTTGTACAATCTCAACATGAATGATTTAACCATTACATTTTGATTTAAAAGAGTGTCCATGGAGTTTCTTGCCCATTCGTGACGGGTACCCACGCAAAGGAAGAAAGTGAAACACGCGCGTGTCGCTGGACGCATGTCGCGTCATAAATCGAATCGTATGAGGCAGACCTCGTACTGAGACGTGCCCTGTTGCAACAGGTACCACAGCGAGTGCGCTTTTCGTGACTTGTGTGGTGTGTGCGTGCGCTCATTGTATAAATCCGACAAAGACCTTCTACCTTCTGTTACTAACCTATTTTATCATTAACACTGAAATTGGAATATTTACCATGTATAATTATTTAATAATTCCTTATCTATTTTGTACTGCGAAACTGACATCCGAGTCCTGCCGAGCTACCGAAAACTACTTTTTCCAAGAACGAACGACGACGACTCGATTTTAATACCAAATTTCTAGAAATCTAATTAATTTTACAGTTATTTTGAGCTCACTAAAATTCTGAGGAAATCGCGTGATTATTTTGTATTTGAACATCCTGATGAATTACAAACTAATTCAAAAGTTTGTAATGATTCAAGAATATCAGTTAACAACGTTTGTAGAAATATTCTAAAAATAACACGGGCTAACAAGCTCGATTCAATATTAATGGATATTTTAGAATTCAAATTAAGGTTTTAATTTCACTTCGTTAACCTCACTTTTGATCTCAAAAATCCGAATACATAGGTACAGCTGTACCGTTCTCACCTTTAAAGTTATTTTATTTTCTGTTACCTTCGCTACAATTACACCGAAGTAGATAGCATCGTGGATATCTAAATTTTATATATTTTAGTCATTGTTCGTTCTAGGACAGATGAAAACTAATGGCACTTATGAAACAATCTCAAGTGATAGTAGGTACTCTACTGCTTCGTCATCTACCTAGTCTTTCCCCATGTTGGGGTCAGGTTCCAGTCTAACCGGATGCAGCTGAATACCAATATTTTACAGGGAGCAACCGACTTCCTGAACTCCACAACCCCCACTTAGTACTGGGTAATACGAAACGCCTTATTAAGACTGGTTCTGGTTCTATTCTATTCTATTCATACTTTCGGGCCACTGACTATCTGTAACGACTGTCAAAGATCTACAAATGACATCGGTGCCAACGGCTTGACGTGCTTTCCGAGGCACGCTGGAAAATCGGGATGTAATTGGTGTTCACCCATCCACACAACAACCTAAGCCAGCGCGGCGAACCACGAGCTAAACAGCAATTATAAATATCGCTGGACATTAACACACATCGCCGTCTAGTGCCACACTAAGCAAGGCTTGTGTCGTGGACACTAGTGTCCACGACACAAGCCTTGCTGAAATACTACATATATACTTTTTTGTTTGTAAATACATACTTATTATAAGTACATAGAAACATCCATGACTCGGAAACAAATGTCCATGCTCATCACACAAACATTTGCTCCTACCGGGATTCGAACCCAGGACCCTAAGAACGTAAGGCAGCCTCACTACAGCTACGCCATTCGGGTCGTCAATGTGTATTTACACTCTAATACTCCGGTTTTCAAGAGCAATTTTTTGAATAACCGTCTTTTATCAGTCTGAATCACACTAATATTATAAATGCCAAAGTTTGAATGTGTATAAAAGAGTAACAAATTCTTTCATGCAAAAAGAACTGAACCGAGTTGGATGAAATTATGATAAAGATAAAGAGGCATTTATTTGGATAGTTTATAACCTGGATTAACACATAAGATACTACATATTTATCCAAGTGGTGTGATTCCGTGGGAAAACATAATCGAACTCGACGCAGGCAAAGCCAACGCCATTAGCTAGTAAATAATAACACAGTTTAACATATTTTCAACCACAATATTTACTAAGCAAAAGAAAGTAGTCTAAATGTTTAAAAAAAAATCAACCTTTCATTAACAAATGCCAAGCTGCTAGTTTATTTACCTCTCGCATACATGCTGACATCTTTGAGGAGTGCCTCACAGGACTCCCTCTCGTTGCCGTCCAGTTCCCTTACTGCCTTCAGGACACCTTTCTTCCGAAGTCCCCACTCCAGGCTTTTACCTGTCGTTGAAATTAAATAAAATACATTTCTATTTAAAAAAATCTTGTGTTTTTAGAACACCCTTTTCAGCGGATTTGTTTTGAATATTAATTAATTAATTACACCAGGCAGTAAATTGAGCATTGATCACCACACTTGATCTTTGCAGATAAGCAATTACAGACTTGTTTTAAGTAAACAAAAGTACAAATTCCTTAATTTTATTCCTCGACCAATGCCAATAATGTCCAAAATTAACCTTTAAAGGAATAAATAACAAAACCGGATGATGGCAATATGCTTGCCCCCTATTACATGGGGTTAAACATAACTGTTGAAATATGGGTGTAGTATTAGGTATATCTGTGGCGCTTGGCCCTTCGGAGAATATCGTGATTGGTCAGAATCAATTGCTCACATGCTCGTTACGCCACGCTACTCGCTTCAAGCTAAAGCCCTCCAATCCGATTCCGCTTTTGTAATTTACAGCTGAGTTTTATCAGAATTTTTCAGATCGGAGTTTTACATTTCAGTGAATTAATTATTTTTCATTGAAATTCTGAAACTGATTGCATGAAGATTCAATTTTAAAATAAATTAAAGATTGCAATCAGCCTTGTCATAGATAAAAGAGAAGTCTCGACAACTTTTATCTTGCTCAAAGAAACTTGTGAACACTACTTATCTCTGATTACAGATAAAGCTGAAGCTGTAATCTTTAATTGTTTCTGAGTCATACTTTGGTTAAATGTTATTCCCGCTTCTGTTGCAGAACTGTGTAACTAAGGTCCATGTTCACCGAGAAGATAACAGCCTGGTTACCTAAAAACAGCTGTCAATGTGACATGTTCCCATACAAAAATGTGTTTTAAACAGCTGTTTTTAGATAAACGTCTGTCATCTTTTTGGTGAACATGGACCTAAAAAAAAAGAAATGAAGGCGGTTAAATAGATGTTTGTTCTTATTTTTTTAATGATGTGTGAAAACAGTTACGTGTTTTTAATTATAGATGTCACTGTATACTTACGTCACTACGTCATAATAAACCGCCGTAAACCTTCGAACGGGACATAATAATTAAATTGTCTTTCACTAAAGTTATCGTTTTATTACTACTTATCCGGAGATAGTTGTCGAAAATTGTACAATAGTGATGAGATCGTGTCAAACTGAAGATAAAAGTAAGGATATCTAAGTAAGAATTTGAAATTGACAAAAAATCGGACATAAACTTTGAATTTCGACGAAATCACCACATTGAGTATTGAGCAGAGTTTCAGTGCCTAACTTCAAATTAATTTAGAAACCGTAAGCAAGTTGAATCACACTTTATTGATCGCATTCCAAAGATTCGTGTATTTTCTAACATTGCACAGAAGACCCTCACATACATTACTAAGCTTATAAACGCCCATTTGGGTAATAAAAAAGGCACTGTTAGAGGCATTAGCAGTAAAACGATTCCTTTTAGCGCATTACAGCCGGCCTTTTGATGGCAATTCTTTTTAATGATTGCTGGCAATGTGATCCCGAATTACCAACACGTATATACTACTCGTACTTACTAGACGCGTGATGGGTGTTTTCTGTTTACCCCTCCAATTAAGCTATTTTATTGGTAGGACCAGAGGCCTTAGAGAATCGACACTTACTTTCAAAATGTTTCATTTTCTACAAAGGCTTTCAATACTATTGTTTAAACTTTTAGCAGACTATGTCAGTCGCATCGTTTTTACTATTTCATCGTAACTGAAAAAATATCAGATTGTTAAGGCTCTAAAGACAACAAATGTTAGAACTATCGAATCGTTTCGAATGTCCGCTAAATTATTCGCGCGTGAAAACATTGAATGGGAAACAATTTCATACGTCGTCAATTGGTCAGGCTGTGCGCGGACTATATTGCACATCGAGTATCGAGTTATGTATAAGTACCACTTTATGACAAGGTGCCCTATATTGTTTATACCTGCGCTAAAATAACGCTCAGCGAAAACGCCAGTATACCACGCTACTCAATCTATACCAATATTATAAAGCAGAAGAGTTTGTTTGTTTCTTTGAACGCGCTAATCTTAGGAACTACTGGTTCAAATTGAAAAATTCTTTTTGTGTTGGATAGTCCATTTATTGAGGAAGGTTATAGGCTATACAACATCACGCTACGACCATTAGGAGCGGAGCAGGAATGAAAAATGTTGCAAAAACGATATTTTTTCCTTTCGTTATTAGTTGCGTGGGTCAGCTAGTACTCAATATATGTCTGTAAAAGATTTTCAACTTTATCTCTAAAGCAGGTTCGGGGTTGATTGAGAAAATTTGACAATTTTGAGTAGGTTGATGTGCTGTTGTCTGTAACTTCAGTACGGTACAGCCTAGTGCTTGGTTTTGAGGTCTAGTCACTCCCAAAAACAACTCAATCACATTAAATTAAACTTCTATTTGTAAACAGGGTGTAAACCACCTCATCACACAGCCTCAGCAAAAATTATTGCTGGGAAACAACTTTTTTTTTGACGTTATAAATCATGTTTTGTGGTAGAACTCAATGTTACACACTTAAAACATTGTGCTGATGAATGGATTGAATAGTACGGGGGTCGTAGAGGTGCTAAAAGTCTAAATCTTGCAAAAAAAAACTTGTATTTAAACAAAAGGTTGTCAAAATGTTGTAACTTTGACCCCCCATATCTCCGTAACTAGAAGGTTCCCAGGTATGGTGTAGAACAAAACAAATTTAGCAATGATGGGGAGAACAAATGCCTTTCAGCTTCGTGAAGAGGTGTTTTACACCCTTTAGAATAATTGTGCTCAATATCTTTATCAACAGACGGCGCCAGTTCAGTTTCACTAGAATAAATCTAAAAACTCACACAGGTTTTCAGTACATGCGCCCCGTTTATGTAAACACGGCCTTAGATTCTGTGTGCCTTCATGTTTACAAAAATAATCCTACAACGCTGCTGGGAACATCGAGTACCTATCCATTGTTGATTTGCTCGTTTCATTCCGAAATTATTACAGAAATGATTCTCCTTTTATCAAAATCGTGTACCTATTACTCACGAAGCTTAATTTCGGAGAGTGAAGCTAATATTAATTTAGCTTGGAAACTTTTGTCCATATTACTGTAGGAAAACACAATTCTGGAATCTAACAATGTCTACAGTTGAATACATATATATATGACGTGTTCACTATGTTCAATTAATAAAGGATTGATTCTTATCAATAGGTATCAATAGTCTTTGCATTCATTCCAGTTCTATGACTGGCTTCGCTAAGGAATGGGCAACTACAGAACTTTCAGATTTATGTATTGTGCTAAATACATAAACAAAATCACTGTATCCTCCATTTGCAATTTTGTTTCTTTAATGTGTTTTTTGGAAAAATAACTTGAGCACTCATGAAGTTCAGTTTACGGTACAATTTCAATCATTTTATGACTATTATAAAAGTACTTATCAGTCATTCTAAAATGCAAAACAAAGAAATTGACATTAATTTGTTTCTACAAGCATAAACTTATAAAACACTTTGAAACTTGCCCGGAATGTTGTAGCCAGTAAAAACTCGCTACAATATTCTCAAGAGGGAGAATATTCACTAGGAAGTGGAATTGCTGCAGGTTGAAATGGGTATGTGAATCTGAAAAATCCGCGGGGGCGACGAGCTTTAACTTTCTCTTTATCATGAAAAAAAATCCAAATTAAAATACTTGCCGGTCGCATATAAGGATTCCAATTTTCAATGCTGCGTTGTGAGCATTCTTGTCCCGCGAGACCCTGCATAATTTAGAGGCATTTGGGCGTGACGAATATAAGAAGAATATACACAAAAATGTTTCAAAAACGACAGCACCAGTTTGACATTATGCCAACTTTGTCATTAACTTTGGTATAATTGGAATATTACTTTAGGTACGACTAACCCACAGACAGAGAGAAGAGGTCTGACTTGTCTAGCAGTAGAGTGACGTGTGCCCACAGCCTGAGTGCTCGAATTCGCTTGTGAAGACGAGCGGTAACTGGCACTGACAGTACGACATCCGCATCTGTTAGTGTGATACTTACCGACAGTAAGAGAGAACAGGTCTGACTTGTCCAGCAGTAAGGCGACGTGAGCCCAGCCGAAGCGCTCGAACACGCTGGTGAAGACACGCGGTAGCCGGCACTGACAGTACGACATCCGCGTCAGTGTTGGGTACTTGCCCTTGTCGTTAAATAATGTTTGGGGCTAGGGGAGAAAACAATAATATGAATATATTTATTTCGTGACAAACAAAAGATGGTTTCAATAGAAAGCAACCGTATAGAAACTGTCAATTTAATTTCGTTATATGATCTCGAGTAAAGCTTTTCTCGAGAAATCCCGCAGAGAAGCCCTAGAGATATACCTGGCGTACAAAAGGTAGAACTTCGAGGTCAAGCGTGAACGTTTTAAAAACAGATGTCACTTGTTTGACGAGTCGATATAGCAGGAATCGACAAAGAGGGAATAAGTAATCCATTTGAACTTTTCTGTACTACGAGTACTCACCCTTGTGCCTTTTCGTAAATTTCTGAGTCGATGCATACGACTGACGACGCTTGCTGGGGCAGCCAGCTCACCCTCGGATGGAGGCTGAAACAAAAAAAAACATGAATATCCGTCGACTACGCTTTTTAGGGGTAAGGTGTTTTGATAGGGTATATTAATCGGTATTTCTCAGGAATTATATATTATCTTTTCATGAGAGTGGTACTATGGAGCCAGGTGGACCCCTCCGTCCCTCCCCCTCCTGCACACCATTTAATTTTTTTCATTTTTAAAGGTATTTATTAGTACATATGGTTTACAATACAGTTTACAAATGAGCTTATTCTATTTGTACACCAATCACGATCTATGTCGTTACACAGGCAGGTATCGCCTTAACACACATTGAAACATGTTGCTACTTAATACTATTTAACAATGATTTAACTTACTTATTTCTAAATATTCAACTACGGGGTATGTGCAAGTCTTGGTACGGACCCACATAAGTTTTAAAATGATTTACTGTACAAAATGTACTCTTTAATTATAATGACTATGTTCAACTAAATATAAGGTAAGTAGCGGGTAACGAACGGCGTCGGTTAGTAAGCGAGCTCCTGCACACCGCGCAATTTGACGTCCATCGCATACATTTCACAATATTACGGTTTCACTTCGATAGATTACAATCTACCGAAAAATAATGCGTTATATTGAAAGCAGTATGGACTTTTGACAATATTTTAAAAGTTTACAATCTCTCTAGTTATATTACAATCTAACGTGTTTGACAATTTTACGGTGACATATAGAGGGTGGTGATGACAATACGACAATAAATTAAACTACGCATACCTCAAGACGTTCCTAACATACAAAAAAAAATCGTTTGAAAATATCAAGTAGTTTAGTCACAGGAAATTATTTTTCACCTTCAACATTTGCTACATGATGTATCTGATTTTAAGGAAGCACTAACAGGTTAACGACCCCTTGCCAACTCGCTATTTAAAAACTTTCGCTAATTTGATTTACTGCAAATTGGACCTTAAACCAGGCCAATAAGAGTCATAAAGAGTAGCCTTAGAGTTAGATTTTGTCTGTTTTTTTTTTTTTTCGGTTTTGGGTTTTTTTAATTGTGTAGAATTATTCCTATGAACTAGTATTACGCGTGTTTTCATTTATTGTCGTATTGTCTTCTCCACTCTGTGTAACCCACAGAATAAAATGCTAACTATTATTTTCATTATTATCAGCCATTTGTGTCCCACTGCATAGCAAAGGCCTTCCTTCTTTACTAATGCTAATTAAATTAACAAAATATTTCATACATGACATTATTTAATGCTTACACCACTTTCTGTATAACTTGTTATTCTGTAAGACGATAAAAACGGTTTGCACACAAAACGATACCAGCAGTGGGGTGAAAATGCTACCTACTAATTTAAATTAGGTCCTCAGTTGCAAAGTCTGGTGAGTCAGTCACTGTTTCGAAGTTTAATCAGAGTCAAATTCAAGTTTTAAATAGAAATACATGTTGTTTAAATTTCGATTTGAAACTTGAATTAACTGCAATGTTCTGTTCTACTATAATACGAGTACCTACATGACCTAGATAATTTCTTCAGTACCTTTTCAACCTTTAATACTATCGATTGTTACTAAATTATGATCAATTTCTCCCTGGAAGGCATTTAACTCGATCGCTGGCAGTTGTAATGGCTTACAGAACCGAGAGGAGCATAAGAAGTCCAAATATTATGAGAAGGGGTGAAAAGGGATTATAAGCGGATTTGTTACAATATCGTATTCCATTTATTATATTTTTGTCTCGTATATCATTTATGTTTCAACTGGGTTGTGGAGATCAGATAGTTAGCTGCATCCGGTTAGACTGGAAGTCGACACCAACATAGTTGGAAATAAGATCAGGCAGATAATGATGAGGATTTCATTTATCTTTAAACGGTAATTACATACCAAACATATACGTAAAAAATGTTATGGTACAAAGTATTTATAAGGACGGAAAAACAAAATGACAAGAGCAATTCTTAAGATTCTCATGTCGACGAAAGCGCGATTGGATTTTAACAGGAATATCTGAGAAGCAGCCCGAGACCTACTACATGTACGTAAGTACAACTCTGCCTAGCTTTTCGAAAAAAACAGGCGTGATGTTATGAATAAATATAATAAAGATCGAAACTTAAAAAAACTGTAATCAACATTTTAAAGCAAAAAAGAGCGTGAATTTAATTTGTACATTTTATTCACAACACCATTTTATTCAAAGATAACTTCACGCAACCTCGTTAGCAAATGCCTGAGTTTCAAGCACTTGGTTATTATTGCAATGAATTCAGAACATTTGTATGTATAATAAAACATCCACTTGGAACCCGAGACTTATGATAATTTGCATTGCCGAGATTGTAATTACGCCTTTGGTTTAAATATTTATGAGGTTTAATGAGAAGCCAACGCAACGTATGCTTTCTTATATTTCGTAGAGATTTTCGTGAAATAAATCTGTTGCTACGAATTTGTTTGCTACGAATCCGCTACGACGCTACGTTGCTACGCCGTAGCAGATTACGCTACGAACAACCCGATGATTGTTGAGTCTTTGCGTGCTGCTTATTTTGTTACATAATTATGTTTGCACGCTTGGAAGGGTTAAGCAGAGGTGTGCTTAATACACTGTACACCCACATTTGGGAAGGTATGTTAAAGTGACACGTAATAAAGGGGCGAGCCTTATCCTTAGCGGTGGCTACTTCTTCTTTATCGTGTGGTTTCTCATTCAGGGACTGGGTCAGAGTTTTTAGACTTAGCTTCAAATGCCATTGAGAATATCTCTCAGGCATGCTGATTTCCTCATGATGTTTTGCTCCACCGAACCAAGCGATAATTATGCAATATACACATGAATCCAAAAAAAACAGAGGTGCGTGCCTTGGGTTCGAACTTGGGACTGCTGCTGCTGGTTGCTAATGAGAAATTCCTGATGGAAAAACCCAATAATACTTTTCCCGATCAGGGAATATTTCAATGGTGATAACTCAATAAAATAATATAAATTACATACTTTCAATCTTAAAGTCCTTCAAAATAATTCAGCCTTTTAATATTCTAGCTTTTCATATTACTATTCTATGAAACATAGCTCACATTCATCACCCCTTTTTAGATCTACACGATGTTCTATTACCCCAATTTGGTATGAAAAAGGTTAAAAGTTGTTTCATACCAAATGCAATTTGAATAGCTCAGTAGAGGAGCAATCGCGTTATAATATTATTTTAAAATCACAAATTCTAATCAACAACATACATTTTTCATGATGAAATAACAAAACAATCGACGTTCAAAGTTATTTATTTTATACTCGAACCATTTTCCTTGACAAGTTTTTAACAATATTACAAAAAGCAACAAAATAAATCTCTCTCAATCCCCGTTACAAACAAAACCAATCTATTCTTTACAAAAAAGTCGACAAAACAAAATGTCTGCGTTATATCCGAGGCCTTTAATCAGGATCACGACCGGCAGCCAGGTGAACGGTAATCAGGACGACTTATTTGCCAAGCAACATAGACAGACGCAAACGAGATTGAAACTAGATATTCATTGTAAATCTAAGGACATTGTTGTGCTTTATTTACTTATGAGAGAGATGATGTGTTGCGGACCAGCTACGGATAAGGGACACTGAATTCAGTTGTCATTTTACAGCTATATGTATAAAGGGTAAAAAAACCTTTTATCTACCCAAATATCATAAACCCTCTATAATGCGTTCAAAAACCATAGGCAATGACCAGCATTACCAACCAGCAAAAATAAACGGAACTGTAATGAACTCATAACCTACTGAAAACAGTAGGTTATGAGTTTAAATTTGGAACAGGTGTCAAATTCAAGTGAGTGTGCTATTCTAGTACCTATCTACATTAAATCAGATATCGATACGAAACCCCAATTCAGTATGATTTTAATTATAAATCGCACGACATTTTGATCTCGAGTGCCACAAGAATAGTGACTTTGTTCGTTTGCCTATGATTTAAAAAAAATTACAGATATTCCGAAACGCCGCCATTTCGAGCTGTCATTTGTTCGTTATTCCCTATGGCTCCTGAATCCATCATAGAGCCCTTATGTTATTTGGGTAGATAAAGTAGTGTATGCAACTATACATAATTAGGCACTACAACACTCGTGTGATGCTATTAAGAAACTCGCCTTCGGCTCGTTTCTTAAACCCACAATTGTGTTGTAATGCCCTTCATTATGCACAGTCGCATAAACTACTATTAACGAAGCCTAAATGCACTTGTTTTCCCCGTCATTGCGATCTTTTTTAGTTCCACACCATACCCGGGAACTATTTATTTACGGAAATATTGAGGGTAAAAAAAGTTCTAACGGTTTCATTTGTTTTGTACAAGTTATTATTGTATTTTAAACACAACCACAACCCCTGTACTATACAATTCACCCATCAACACAATGTTTTGGGTGCGTTACATTGAGTTCTACCACAAAACGTGATTTTTGCAAGTTATTTAGTTTGATGTACAGAATGCTTGGTTGACGGCTTCGTGATGAGGTTTTTACACGCCGCTGTATGTATAGTAGAAATCTGCATGATAGCTAGAAATATCTCGTGTTACCAAAATACAAGTACCTACGTTTTGAGCTTGTTGGTACCACAAAGACAAAGAAAAGTCTGACCAGAGTAATAATAAGATCTCTTGACACAAATAAACAAACTAATATTTAATAATAATTCATTCGTTTCTACGAACCTTTAATTAAAATGTATTTTTAATTAAAGTTCAAGTCTTATGTACATAGTATGTATTTAACACAAACATGATCTACTTTAATCAAAATTTCTACGAAAGCTTTCTAGCGTCATGAATTTATACTTGTGAATAAATAATGGTGCCTTGCTCGAAGAAGCAGAAAGTAAAATTATTTAATTGCCCGTGTTATTGCTCTGCACAGATATTGCTTGATTTCATAGGGATTATCTACGAAAATACGGCTATAAATGTCAATGGCACAAAGCCGACTCCATTTTTTCCAAAATAATATGCAGTTACCAAACTAGACTGATGCTATTTTTAAGCAATTAGCGTGATTAATTTTACTCTCTGTTAAAAAAATTGTTTACAAAATTAACACACTTTGTGTGCGATTTTGCAAAATATATTAGATTAACTTAAAATTTAAAATTTCGATTTACTCATTTTATTTAAAAGAATTGTGTTTTTATTTTGTGAAGGATATACAAAAAGTTTTTGAAGTGATAACTTCTATATGTATTTAGCTCAAACATGTGTTTACATACAGAATTAAAATAAAATAATACATGCATGCAAGATCTTAAATAAAAGTTGCTCACGACATGTCTGCCATTCGTCATGGCGTGCAAATATTTTCGGTACAATTTGATTGCATTCATGATTTTTTCATTTACACTAAGACATGCTCAACGCACTTAATTGATTGATATGTAATCAATCAATTAAGTGCGTGGAGCACTTTTTGCGTGAACCAAAATAATTGAACTCGCGTGACCATCACCGCTTCGTAGCACTCGTAGCACTCGCTACGGCGTAGCCGCGTAGCACCACTAGGCGTGCGCGGGGCACAACCCATAGCAGATATAGATTACGTAGTTTTCACTTATATCAGCAATCCCCACAGACTACTCTGCATGGCTTTTTTATCTATTTTGACATCACTGCAGATAAAAACTAAAAAAATAACGCTAATAGAGTCAGGACCTTTTTACGTGGTCACAAACAAGCAATCTGCTTTCTGTAATCATAGTCATTAAGTGTGTGTCCGTCGCCATGGCCTGCATTTCACACAATTCTCGTATGTAATGTAGTTCGGACATCATCAGTATTCCATTCATATTTCATGACCTGAATTACATGCTTTCGCTTTCATCCATTTTATCAAAGGGTTCACCGACGTTGTGTCTATAAGTAAGTAGGTAGGCGGGTACGTATTCGTTGTGCCGAGGATTTTGGTGGCACATATTTCTCGGAAGTGTTTGAAGAAGTTAAGCTTATTTCACACATTAAAGTTTAACAATTTGGGAATTCATTAATATAATGTAGCCAAGATTAATAAAACAATGGTGAGACCTGTTGTCTTGTATGGATCAGAATGTTGAGCCACAAAAGGAATGAATAGAAGGCATTTGTATGTGGCGGTGATAAGAATGCTAAGGGGAGTGTATAGTGGGCCCTATCAGAATATCAGCGCTGTAACGTTTTTTTCTTTAATGTTATAATGTTTACATGTTTTGGCCTTTTGGCCTCATACGGGACAAATTTTGTTTGTATTTTTTTATGATATTATTATTTTTCTCACTACGTTTACTTTTATTCGTTACTAGCTGACCCGCGCGACTTCGTCTGCGTAAGACGAACCAACAGTTCCTAAAATTGGCGCGTTCAACCAACCTAACAAACAAACTCTGCAGCTTTATAATATTAGCTCTGATTCAGATTGAAGTCAGTAACAATTTATTTTTTCTCGAATAGGTTTACATTAAACTCCAAAATATTCAACTTATGCTTGTCCGAATAAGGGCTCTTCCCTCGACAGCCTTACGTTTCCATCCTTGGACACTCGACAATATCATACTCCAGCTAGGTCGAAAGTTCTCATCAAGTGGCATGACATGAGCCGAGACACGTTAACGCTGCTTCAAACTGTTGCGGACCTCTCGCATCTGCCTTCCTTCTCCAAAATCAGACTTTCAATGATAGTCATACTCCAGGCAGGTCAACACAATACGATGTAGATGCTATAAACTCTTGAAAACCTATTGCAAATTCTTTTCATCTCCAAGCCTCCATCATGAGACCTTCGATGACAGTCATATTCTAGCTATTTCTAAAGTTCTCATCAAGGTGCATTAAGTGAGCCCAATGACGATATAGCTGCTGTTAACTGTTGAGGATCTCTTACTACTACCTTCAGTCTCCATTGTTAGACCATCGATGACAGTCATGATCCAGCTAGGTTTAAAGTTCTTATTAAGATGCACGAAATGAGCCTTAGACACGATAGAGCAGATTTGAAGTGTTGTGTAACTCTTGTGACTGCTTTTCATCTCCATCGTCAGATCTCCGATAATACTCATACTCTAGCTATGTCTAAAGTGTATATCAAGGTGCGTCAAATGAGCCGACACACGATATAGCTGCTGTAACTGATCACAGTCAAACTTCAGACAGGTCTAAAGTTGTCAAAAAGGTTTATAAAGTAAGCCCCAAAACGATCTTCTTCTTTATCGTGTGGTTAGTGCCTAACCTGTTGTCAGAGTTTTTATGCCGCCCAAGGTCCTCTGTCTTGGCTTTACATGCCGTCGAGGAATAACTCTCAGGCATGCTGTGGTTTTCTCACGATATCTTTCTTCACCGAAGCAAGCGATCTTTCCTTCCTTACCGTGTTGTTGCCTAACCTGGTGTCAGAGTTTTCATGCTGCCCATGGGCCTCTGACTTCGCTTAACATGCCAAATGTCTCTCAGGCATGTTGGTTTTTCTCACGATGTTTCAGCAAGCGATGATTATACAATACGCACATGAATTCGAACACAACTATTTTCAATAAAAAAATGGGACAAACTTTGCTAAACACGCTTTTCAATCAAAATAATCATGAAAATCGGACTTCTCTGGAAAAAGTTATGCGTCATCATCATCATCATCCATAGTCCGACTTCAGCGACTGCTGGGTACAGGCCTCTCTTTGTTTGTGCCAAGCTCCACGCTCTTGTGCCCGTCTCATCCAGGATATTCCCGCAATATCCTGGAAGCTGAAAGCTTCCAGTCTAACCAGATGAAGCGTGAAAGGTTATTGATATCCCTGACAAGATTGTAATTAAACCTCTTACCGAGTAACTATAATATTGTGGTATTTTAACTGGATAATCTTACTCGATGTCAAAGGTATACAATATTACCTATAACTTAACAGATCAAAAGCAGCGAAGCTTGTAACATCGCTGTCATATTATATCACATTCCAAGTCAGCTCGTGTTACAAATACCGTGTATATTGTGACATAAGCTACAATACAACACTTTATCATCACGCCTGTAACCCTAGAAGCGGTAGGCAGATGTGTGCATCCACACGGTATGTTGAGGTAACATTCTCAAACTATGTTGTCTATTGTATGTAACCACGTGTTGACTGTTTTCAAAAGTTAGGTAACACGACTTCGGGCTTGTGAACGGTGAGCTATGGGCTAGCTCGACATCCAGCCGTCTTATGACGACAGGCCGTGTCGACGGCGCGTTCATGTTCCACGCGCGCCTCATAGAGATGTCAGCAAAGTGAAGGGGCCGGGGCAGCGGGATTGTTTGAAAGAGATACCGTGGCCCCGGAACAAAAAGGGCAAGAAAGGAACATGGATGGGTTTTAGTCAAAAAGTCTGACACTCCCTCCCGCTCCGCCCAGAGTGGGTGAAGTCATTTGATGATATCCCATCCGAAAAAAAAAGGCAACACTACTTAACATCTACTAGCAATAAGTAACACTTGAAAACGTTGCTCAAAGCAACTACGTTGTGGATGCAACACAAACGTTCTCCAACAGAATGATTGCCACGTCCTTCCCAGTTCAGTGCCTTAAACACCTCCTTCAGTTTGTTCTTGAACAATTTCGTGGAAATTGGGGTTCGCTTGTCTCACCCCCCGACGCTCTGTTTGCTGGTTCTGAGTTTGGACGGTCATTGTGGCATTTTCATAAATACTTTTCAACACTTGGAAGAATCTTATGTATCTCAGAACTTACTAGGTCTTCATACAGTCAAAAGCCTTCTCATAGTCCACAAATGAGGAGACACGGAGGCCGATCATACTCTTCGGACTTCTGTATAACTTGCCGCATTGCGTGCATGTGGTCTCTGGTGCTGTATCCTCTTCGAAACTCAGCTTGCTTCGGAGTTCTCCCAGAGAACAGGACCGTGTAGAAAAGCTCCCGAAGCTCCCTCAATAGAGGACTTCCATCTGCTTTCAGCAGCTTAGTCGTTATCGCATCCGCACCGGGGCTTTCCCAGTTTTCAGAGGAGCCTCACACAAATACCGCTGCGCGGAAAACAAAAAAGAATATTTTTCCTGCGTTAACATAGGAAAACTTCCTATTAGGTATAATATTATTGGATACCGACGGCGAATTACTCTCTGAGAGGACTATACGTATTATAATTTTTTGGTTTTTAAAACGCGCACCCTTTTGAAACCTCGCGCCCTTAGGAATAATCCGCCACTGACTTTAAATGACTTAACTCTCAAACATGAAAGACTATTGTTTTCTACAAGAGCTCTTTACAAAACAGTAGCTCACTCTTCGAAACAAATTAAACAGTACAAAAATGTTAAGACACATATTTAGTACATAAACACGTGATTGAATTTCCACAACTGACAAGCGAACAATTGAACAGCCTCGGAAACAAAATGGAAACTTTTTGAACAGACATCCTTATTGTTCAACTAGATGTTATTAACGAATTCATTCGTTTAATTTATTTTCAATTTAGTCAGAGCTTAGAGGGCGCCATAATCCGTTTTAATGTTTTTCATTTCAAGTTTTATTGCGTTACTTTATGTTGGCGGAGTTTTAAGATTCCGTCTTCATTTTAATTAATTGCAAACCAGCTTCCTTAATCAAAAAGTTTCATCAGATTAAACAAAACAAGTATAACAACCCAAACAAAATATCTATACTTATCTTTACTAACATTATAAAGCAGAAGAGTTTGTTTGTTTGTTTGGTTAAACGCGCTAATCTCAGGAACCACTAGTTTGAATTGAAAAAATCTTTTTGTAATGGATAGTCCATTTATTGAGGAAGGTTATAGGCTATATAACATCACGCTATGACTACTAGGAGCCGAGCAGCAATGAAAAATGTTACAAAATCGGGGGAAATTTTATTCCCTTTGTGAGCTTTTTCTTTCTTATGTGACGCAGACGAAGTTGCGTGGGCCAGCTAGTCTACCTATAAAGTCTTAGTTCTGATGAGCCAATTTTTCATCATAACCTGGGTTAGGTTAGGTTCTTCTACACAGGGTGAAAATAAACTCAACATGAATCCGTCAACCAAGCATTCTGTACAAGTATGGTGTGGAACAAAAAAATGGTCGCAATTACGGGGAGATCAAGTGCGTTTCGTCTTCGTTCAGAGTATTTTTACACCACTTATACCATATAAAATAAATAAATATCGCTGGACATTAACACACAGCGCCACCTAGTGCCACACTAAGCAAAGCTTGTGTCGTGGACACTAGATAGTTGATATACTACAAAATTATTTACTTTTTTTGTTTGTAACTACATACTTATTATACATATAAACATCCATGACTCGGAAACAAATGTCCATGCTCATCACACAAACATTTGCTCGTACCGGGATTCGAACCCAGGACCCTAAGAACGTAAGGCAACGTCACTACCACTACGCCATTCGAGTCGTCTTCGTCGTCTTTCCCATGGGATTATTTCCCACCTTCACTCGTAAGAAACCGTAGGAAAAAAACTTGTGTACATACGCAGTTAGTCAAGTGTCAGTCTCCATCATACAAGCCTGGCACATAATTGCTTATAGTCAGTACCTACGTAAGTATGACAAATGATAACGGCGTAGCATCAGCTGTGGAAACTCGTATAAAGGGTGAAAACACCTCTTAACGAATACGAAAGGCACTTGTTCTCCTCGTCATTTTGATCATTTTTTTGTTCTACACCATACCTGGGAACCTTCTAGTTACGGAGATATAGGGGGTCAAAGTTGCAAGAATTTTACAAGTTTTATTTTAAATACCACTTTTTGTCGCATGATTTTTACTTTAAATATCTCTACGACCTCCGAACTATTCAATCCACCCATCCGCACAATGTTTTGAGTGCGTTACATTGAGTTATACCACAAAACATGATTTATAACCTCAAAAAAAAAAGTTGTTTCCCAGTAATATTTTTTGCGGTAAGTTACTTAGTTTGATATACAGAATGCTTGGTTAACGGCTTTGTGATGAGGTGAAATACACCCTGTATATATTGTAATCAGAACAATTCAGACGGTCTGTTGGGGTATCACAACTGCTTAGTTGGTTCGTAATTAACTGTATACACACTAAATAATTATCAAAACCATACATGGAAAAAGGAATGAGATTTTCTTCTTGCTGTCGGAAAAAGCCATACCCAAAAATCTACTTAAAAAAAAACTATCATCTGTTGACATACCTATAGGGTGTAAACTTGTAAAAAAAGTTGTAACGTTAACCACCAATATCTCCGTAACTAGAAGGTTCCCAGGTATGGTGTAGAATAAAAAAAATAATCGCAACGACAGAGAACAAGTACCTTTGGGATTCGTTAAGAGGTTTTTTACACCCTTTATACTCGAACTAGCTGACCCACGCAACTTCGTCTGCGTCACATAATAGGAGAAATAAACGAAAGGAAAAAATATCCCCGTTTTTGCAAATATTTTTCATTCCTGCTCCGCTCCTAATGGTTGTAGCGTGATGTTTTATAGCCTATAGCCTTCCTCAATAAATGGACTATCCAACACAAAAAGAATTTTTCAATTCGAACCAGAAGTTCCTGAGATTAGCGCGTTCAACCAAACAAACAAACAGACAAACAAACTCTTCTGCTTTATGATATTAGTATGCATATTAATACCACGGGTAGGACAGAGGAATGTAGGAAGACCACCGGCTAGATGGTCCGGGGATCTCATAAAGTGGCCGGAAGATACTGCATAGCAATAACACAAAACCGCCAAAAGTAGAGAGATTTGGAAGAGACCTAAAATTGGGTGGCCAAATGTGTTCTTCTTCGAGAATTAGATCATACACTTAGATATAAACTCTATTTATTAACACAAAAACATTTACCAAAAAGGTACTATTTCATTTTCCATTTTATCAGCAGACAAATAAAGTTCCCGAATAAAACAAAACCTACGATCACAATAAAAGACACATAAACCACAAAACAAAAGGCTACAGCAAAACATGTGCTAAATAAACCATCAAATCAATCTGCTCACCTCAGAGATAAACAACAGACCTCTCTGAAATAGAAGACCGAATGAACTAAACCATATCGTTCGCCGGCTCATTACATTCCAATCCAATCACACTTTCGTTCAATGCCAAGTTCGAGCTCTCTCTTTGATTTGTTTGTACCCTTGACCATAAGGACACGTCTGTGGGACAATTTCGATAAAGGGTATCACATTTCAATCTTGGGTTCTAAAATAGAAACAATATGGTAGAAGTTGAGTGAAGCTATGATGTTCCCGGAAAGTAAAAACACCATTTATATTTCTGCTTTGTTGGTCTAATGGTCGCAAGAGGTCCTAGCTTCGATGTCCAGGGCGGGTTTTTTTTTATTGTGTTTTCCATTAGGAATTTCTCATTAACAGCCACGGAGTCTGGCTTTGGGCTCATCGATGGCAATTGGCTAGCCCCCAAATAACACGGGATGACTGGCAAAATGTGGGCGTTCCTACTGCCAAGCAGCACTGCTGTTTCGAGTTTTTATCGATACCCTTATGTCAATGCAATTATTCTAATGTCAATTTTCGTCTTTATATCTAGGATAAATAAATGTGAATCTAAACTGCTTCTTTTTTCCGTAGCCTGTTCTGTCCCACTCCTACACAAAGACATCTTTACTTATTTATTCTATTTGTCATGATCTTCATCATTATTCGCCGACCCTTATCCCAATTTATTTTAAGTCCACACAGCATGCTGTTTTTCCATCTTCTGTATTACTCGTCAATCGTCATCACAGCAGTGGACTCCTGTCTGCATCGTCCATATCATCTTTTACACAGTCCATCCGTCATTTATTAATTTTACATACCAATAAGGTCCATGTTCACCGAAAAGATAACCGTCTGATTATCTGAAACCAGCTGTCACTGTGACATGTTCCCATACAAAAATGCGTTTTAAGCAGCTGTTTTAGATAACCAGGCTGTCATCTTTTTGGTGAACATAGACCTAAGTAATTTATACTAAAGTAATATTTTATACGTACAATCGCTACAACAATTCATAAATCGACTGCCGCAGACTTTAGAGGCGAACTTTCAGAACTATTTCCATTTAAAGTTGAAGGTATCGATGGGCCTTCAGCCTCTATTCAATCAGGTGAAACATCACTTTAGTTCACCTATAACTTTAAAAGTAACTATTTAGATGTTATCATACAACATCAAACATTCACTCAGCCTAAATGACATCCAATACATCATACAAGATTGAATGTGAAACCCTTCTTCCAAGTGTTGCCAAACTATCGCTATTTTGAACACGAGGGTGAATATTACCAGTACCAGTTGTCTACGATTGTATATGTCAGCGACACATTGTAAAAACCGTTACTTTGTAATGTAACTAACGAGATTGTAAGCTCTCGAAATATTATCAAACGAACATACCGCTTACAATTTAACGCATTACTTTTCGCTAGATTATAATCTATCGAAGTGAAACCGTAATATTGTGAATGCATGCGACGGAAGTTTCTCTGCCCCCATAATCGGGACTTGGACCCCCACGTTAGGTTAGTTAGGTTCCTTCAAACCCTGCAGACATCGGTCTATGGTGCTGCATCCTCCTTGAAACCTGGTCTGCTCCGGTGCCTGAAAGTCATCGAGTCTTTGCGCTAGACGATCCGTGACGACTCTTGAATGTACTTATACACGTGGCTAAGGAGCAAAATGGGTCTGTAATTCTTTAATAGGGTCTTGTTCCCCTTTTTAAAGAAAACAGCGATGCACGTCCCTTTTCAACTCGGTCCAGATAACAGGACCGAGTTGAAAAGCTCCTGAAGCACTCTTGCTGGCCTTGCAGGCCGCTTTCAGGAGCTCTGACATTATCCCCTACTCTTCAGGGGCTTTTTCGTTTTTAAACTTTCAACTTGGCTGAGTTTTGACAGGTTTGAGTCTGGTTTGAGCCTTCTGTGAAATGACGGTTAAGGTGGTTCTGGAATCCTCATTTTCGAGATCAGGTCGACATATATTATACAGTGCATGCGATGATTGTGAGTTTAGTTACATTGCTTTATTATTGAAATTGAGGTATGTGACAGAGAATAAAATTTTAGAGTCGCTGGTTTTCAATATTGGTAGGCACTTTCGATTTTGGTGGGCGATTATCAGTTTTGGTGGCCACACCATTTGAAACTTATATAACTCAAAAAGTTATCAAGATTTTCCGTCTTGAAGATTCTTTAAGCTTGGACTTTCTATTGTTAAACCAGATCCTTATATATCACGAAAACTGAAGAAAAAATGCACTTTGCTGAAATTCATCCATTTAAAGATCCCTGTATGCACTTTATTTTATCGTACTATACCAAAATTGAATTGGAATTAAATTACAAAAGGTTTCGACCTCTTGTTGTAATGTCAACGAACCGTAATTTAGTTTAAAATGTAAACACACACGTAAAACGGAGAATAGACGAAACTTTTACGTCCCATGAAAAAACGGACAATACTGACCAATTACCTACGGCCGTGCAATTTAAAAAGGGCTCTGTAACTTTTAGGGGTCTTCCAAAAAGGACGGAACTATTCGTGACTAGACAATTATTTTAATATATTGATGTTTGATCTTTAAAAGCTACTTTTACAGGCCGACTCTGAACTATTTATAGTATACAAATGTGTCTCTATGTAATTTCGAAATACCCACGACAGGTTTTTCTGAATGTATATGAAAGTATACAGGGTGTAAACCATCTCATCACAAAGCCGTTAACCAAGCATTCTGTACATCAAACTAAGTAATTTTACGCAAAAATTATTGCTAAGAAACAACTTTTTTTTGAGTTTATAAATCATATTTTGTGACAGAACTCAATGTAACCCACTTAAAACGTTAAGCTTGTGGATGGATTAAATAGTATGGGCGTCGTAGTGGTGTTTAAAGAAAAAAAATACAATAAAAACTTGTATTTAAAAAACAGGTTGGCAAAAAGTTGGATCTTTGACCCCTAATATCTCCGTAACTAGAAGGTTCCCAGATATGGTGTAGAACCAAAAAAATATCACAATGACTAGGAGAACAAGTGCTTTTCGGCTTCGTGAAGAGGTGTTTTACACCCATATAGGTCCCACCACAACATTTTGTAAAACATAAGAAAGATTACAATTAATCAAAACGAGTATTATCACACAAAAGATAAAAATAGAATATTAGATACAAAACGAGCTTGAAGGTCAAAGGATTAGCGGATCCATTGGACGAGATACATTAAAGCCCGATCTTATACCCCGAGGTTTTTCTAATTGTCCCCTCCATTACTGCTAAATCGCAAACACGAGGACTTTAACTGCTCCAATCACTCAACTAGATGGCCGTGCCCTTAACCTTAGGATTTCCTAAGAGAGGAATCATTAGAAGAATTTAATCACAATAATGAGACTCGAAACGCTATCTAAATCCTTGCGCTTAATCATGGCCGGCATGCGACCGTGAATTATGCTAAATTAGTTTTAAATTCGCCGTCGGAGATGTTCTAGACACAGGGGTTCCCAACCTTAGGTAGGTAGGGGCTTAGGTATTTATTAAAATTCGTAGTTACGCCGCGGACTGCAAGCGACTGACTGCAACAGCGACAAGTCGAGACGCGTTCGTCTTATATACCCACTTATAATTAACTAAGTCTTTTAAAGTGGTCATCGTTTGTTATATTTCCATCGAAGTTGGGTTGGAACAAGGGGGCTTAGTTTTTTAGCGTAAACTTAAGGGAGGCGCATAGGGTAATAGGTTGGGAACCCCTGCTCTAGGAGGATAAACTGTGACCCTGTTTGTGATTTTCTTCAGAAAGGTCGGGTGAGTAGTACTAGCATGCGTAGGCTCACCTTAATTTAGAATTTGACTCTCAATTCGGGTTCTATAATACACTATAGCTTCTGCCAGCGGCGTCGCTTGCGTGAAGTTTGATAACTGTCCCATGGAATCTTACTACCTGGATAAAAAGTATCTTATGTTTTAATCCAGGTTATAAACTATCTGTGTGCAAAATTTCGTCTAAATCCGATCAGTAGTTTTTGCGTGAAAGAGTGACAAATATCTCACTCACAAGCAGTATGAGATTACCATCATGACTCGAAAGACACGTGGCAGCATCTCTTATCATATAAGAACGTTATAGTTGTTTACCTCGGGAACAGTATTTTTTTAGAAGAAAGCTACTCCATACCTGTTTCAGTACACCTGACAACGTATGTGCAAAATTTCAGGATGATCGGTTCAAAGGTTTAGCAGTGGAAATTTAACAAACAAACTTAGTTTCGCATTTGTAGTATTAGTTAGGATAGGATTAGGATATTAACTTTTGACAGCGTCTTCGCTCTCGTTTTAAATGTAGCCTAGCCCACTCGGGGGTAATGTAGGTTTCTTTCGGAATCCGATCAGTAGTGTCAAAGATTACCACATGCATGCGAACTTATAAACTTTCACCTCTTCAAAATTTTAGTTGAGATATACGAGTATACTTGGTCGCAAAATTATGTGAGAATTATAGCAAGTGGCATTCAGTAGTTTCAGTTTGCTTATAAAACCCCAGGAATAAAAGGCGTGATTTATTTGTATTTTTAAATGGATGTAGTTCCATGGCCGGCCGATATTAATTAAAATGAAATATATGACTCTCCTGAAAGACGTTTTGGTACACTCCTCGATCCAAGAACATTTTATGCTCGTATGCAAGATACTTTAGTAATAAAAAGAGTTCTAATGAAATATTTTCCATAAAGCTTTCACAAATTCCTAGAACTAGCTTTTTCATTTTAATATTAATAATAATAAAAGCCGCATGTTACGAGTCTAGAAAGATGGAATGGGTCCATACATCAGAAAGTTATGAAAATATTATAGAAGTTTGGATTACTCGGAGCCATTTCGAAAATAGTTTCAATTTATTTTAGAAGTAAAAAAGTGTTTTAGAATCAAGAATAATGTTAAACTGAAATTAATCTTAAATTCGCTAAAATTTACGCAACAAAATCTCAAATAAATTAAATCTTTTTTATAAAAGTAGAACGATCTCTGATTTATCTAAATTACTTTTTACAAAAACCTTTTGCGAACCAAATTGCTTTCAATCGGATAGTTTTACGAGTAAATTTCGATCAAAATAATCAATGAAAGCAATTAACTAAAATACATATTTGCATTGACAACGCAAGTTAATGAGTTCTGAACTTTAAAGTGGATTTACAAACCCATTAGCCCTTTGAACAGGGATATGAACCTATGGTAACTATTCAACAGTGAACCGTGAGCAAAATACGCGCTTTGAACGTAAGAGTGTGGACATCAGGATGAAATACAATACAATAACATAACATCACGACTGTAATCTTAAAGGATCAGGAGCTCGTGGCTAAATAATAACTACCGCTCGGGTCGATCTTTAGGTAAGCCGTGCTTGCCTAGGTTGGTCTGTGGATGGGTGACCACCCTTACATACCGAGTTTCCTCCGTGCCTCGTAAAACACGTTAAGCCGTTGGTCCTGGCTGTCATTTGTCCATTTTTGACAGTCGCTACAGGTAGTCAGTAGCTCAAAAAGTCTGACACTAGTCTTACTAAGTGGTATCGTATTTCCCAGTATTAACTGGGTTGTGGAGGTCAGATAGGTAGTCGCTCCTTGTAAAATATTGGTGTTCAGCTGCATCCGGTTAGACTGGCAGCTGACCCCAACATAGTTGGGAAAAGGTAGGCAGATGATGACGACTGTAATCTTCGAAGGGCTAAGCAGAGGTATAGCTTATTAGGTAAAGCCACATGTCGCCAGTTATATAAGTCCCTCGTAATGGGGCCAGCCTATTGCCATAAAATCTCTGTGGGTACTCTTGGAAAATTTTCGTGACCCGGGAATCGATCCCAGGTCCTCATGCTCAGCATTCGCACCTATGACCATTCGACCAAAATTTTTCTAAATGAAAGGATACAAAATAGTGGATTGATCTAAAAATACTCCGAGAGGCACATATTCTCCCCGTCTTTGCGATCATTTTTTAGGTCATACCTGGGAAACTTCTAAGTACGGTGATATTGAGGGTTAAACTTTACCACAAGTCTTTTTTATTAAATACATGGTTTTGATGTAAGATTTTTTCTTTAAACACCTCCGCGGCTCCCGTTCTACTCAATCCATCCATCAGCACAATGTTTTTTGTGCGGTACATTGAGATTTTCCATAAAAGGTTTTTAACCCAAAAAAAGTCGTTGTATGTACTGAATGCTTGATTGACGGTTTCGTGATGAGCTTGTTTACACCCTGTATAAGCAATGACGTTTTGTGTTTATTTTTTTGTGAATAGTTTTGGTTAAAAACAAAAATTACATGTTATAAAACATATGAAAACGGGTATTTATCGCGAATTTACCTTACCAAAAATTACATGTCCAAAACTATATCGATGCCCACGTCTTAGCAAGATTTTTTTTTAGATGTAAGTATACACATTACACATGCAGATGCAAAAACCTTCACCATCCCTGCCAGACCTTTCAGAGGCTAAGTAAAGACCGAAGGGTCAGACATATCAGATATTAAGTCGAGATCAAGTTTTCTATTAACTGTAGAGGCTGCAGCTGATGTTCATCGGAGTGGTCGCAATTTGATACGTCTTGCGATAGCAGAAAATGTGAGGAGAATTCTATTTTTCGATCGCTAGTGTTAAAGTCATTACTTGCAGTCGGTTTGAAATACTTTGCAATCTTTTTTTAAGGTTATGAATTTGTTTACTATCTTGGTCCAAAATAAATTCATCATTCATTTTCTAGACCATTTCGTTAAGAGATTTTACCAAAATTAAACAAGTTCTGGCATGAAAAGTGTAGTAATAAAAGTCATTTTAAGTTTGGCCGTCTCAAAAGTTTGTGACCAATTGAAATACTTTGTCACACTCACATTTATTTTTTAACAATCGTAACAAACAATATCAAAAGTTTGATCGTAAAATTAACACTTAATCCATTTTTGTTTATTTTATAAAATGTGTTTTATAAATAGTATTTCATAAAATGTATTTTATAAAACGTATTTATAAAATACATTTTATAAATACATTATAGTAGTTTATGCGACTGTGCATAATGAAGGGCATTACAACACGAGTGTTGTGTGTTGTAATGCCTAATTATGTATAGTTGCATACACTACTTTATCTACCCAAATATCATAAGGGCTCTATGATGGGTTCAGGAACCATAGGGAAATGACCTGCATTGTTACTTGGCCCTTGATTTTTGTGCCAACAGGTTATTACTTGCATTCGTCGCTGCATTTACGATATCTGGCGGAGTATTCATGTCAATTTCTGACTCACTATCACTCATTTTCGACAGAAATAAAGAACTTATCAGAAAATTTGTCTACTCGTAACTGGATTACTGGAAATAAAAAGCTAACGAACAATGACAGCTCGAAATCGCGGCGTTTCGGATATCTGTATATTTTTTTTAAATCATAGGCAAACGAACAAAGTCACTATTCTTGTGTCACTCGAGATCAAAATGTCGTGCGATTTATAATTAAAATCATACTGAATTGGGTTTTTTTTTTTATCGATATCTGATTTAATGTAGGTGGTACTAGAATAGCACACTCACTTGAATTTGACACCTGTTCCAAATTTAAAACTCATAACGCAACTGTTTTCAGTTGCGTTATGAGTTCATTACAGTTCCGTTTATTTCTGCTGGTTGGTAATGCTGGTCATTGCCTATGGTTTTTGAACGCATTAGAGAGGGTTTATGATATTTGGGTAGATAAAGTTATTTATCGAACCGCAACCGAAAGAATTTCTCAGTAGCAGCCGCGGAGTCTGGATTTATGCCCGGTTGATGGCAATAGGCCCCTGCTACATGGGACTTAAACATAACTGTTGAATAATGCGTAAAAGTTTTTTTTTAAATACAAGTTTTTTTTGTAAGATTTTAACTTATAACACCTCCACGGCCCCCGTTCTATTCAATCCATCCATCAGCACAATGTTATAATAATAATAATAATTCATTTATTTCAGATCATTAAAATCCATAAAATACAAGCAGCATTAAAATCAATTAAAATCATTAAGTAATAATTAAAACATAAATCACATAAAACACATGAGACATACACACACACACATCACACACATCACACACATTGAGTTCTACCGCAAAACATGATTTATAACCTCAAAAAAAAAAAGTTGTTTCCCAGCAATTATTTTTGCGTAAAGTTACTTAGTTTGACAGAACGCTTGGTTGACGGCTTTTTGATGAGGTGGTTTACACCCTGTATACACCTCAGTCTAACCCTTCGGGGATAAAAGCCCTGATGTTATGTTATATTTACTAACATGGGTCCGGAATTTCTTCCACTAATTAGATCTGAAGCAAAATATTCCGGAGTGTCATAGGCTATATTTACGACATTCCCTTGAGATCATTTCTAACCAAAGGTGAACGCAGCCGCGGGCCCAGTCTAGTTAATGATAAAGCAAACAGTGGAACGAGTAAGTGATTTAACAAGTTAGTGGTCACTAACATGATGTTAGCTCTTCTACTAAAGTTAACTTACTTTACTCTCCCTCGGACGCAATAAAGATAACATTATGTTAAGGTTACACACAGTTTTCTAAAGATTTATCAACCAGACGTAAGAAACAAAAGACGGTTATTGCAATGCATTCAAAAAAAATGACGACTCGAATGGCGTAGTGGTAGTGAAGCTGCCTTGCGTTCATAGGGTCCTGGGTTTGAATCCCGGTAGGAGCAAATATTTGTGTGATAAGCATGGACATCTGTTTCCGAGTCATGGATGTTTGTATGTATAATAAGTATGTATTTACAAACAAAAAAGTATATATGTAGTATATCAACTATCTGGTGTCCACGACACAAGCCTTGCTTAGTGTGGCACTAGATGGCGCGGTGTGTTTAATGTCCAGCGATATTTATTTATTTTATTTATAACTGTAGAATAGTAACATTACTATTAATTTTGATTTGTTACACAACTGCTCAAAAATAACGTACGGGGCAGTCTTTGGGGATTGCTGATATAAGTAAAAACTAATTAATCTAATCTACGGGTTGTACACCGCGCACGTCTAAGGTCCATGTTCACCAAAAACATGACAGTCTGATCATCTAAAAACAGCTTTTTAAAACACATTTTTATAGGGAAACTTGTCCCTTAAACAGCTGTTTTTAGATAATCAGACCGTTATCTTTTCGGTGAACATGGACCTAAGTGGTGCAACGCCGTAGTGGATTGGCTACGAGTGCTACAAAATGTTAGGTGACGGTCACACGAGTTCTATGATTTTTTTTCACCCAAAAAGTGCTCAACGCGCCTAAAGAAGTGTTTACTTTTACAAACAGTTGCACGAGTAAGACTTGTGTTCACCGAGAAGATAACAGTCTGATTATCTAAAAACATCTGTCAATGTGACATGTTCCCATACAAAAATGTGTTTTAAACAGCTGTTTTTAGATAATCGTCCGTCATCTTTTTGGTGAACATCGAGCTTAACAAGTTAGTGCTAACATGTTGTTAGCTCTTCTACTAAACTTAACTTACTTTACTCTCCCTCGGACGTAATAAAGTTTACGTTGTGTTAAGATTATAAAAGTTTTCTAAAGCTTTATTAACCAGGCGTAGAGAACGAGGTTATGCAATGCATTAAAAAAAACTGTAGAATAGTAACACTACTTTTAATTTTGTTTTATTGCATGACTGCTCAAAAAAATGTGCTGTGGCTCTGGATTCTAGTTTTAATGTTTATGTCTGACATACCTCGGGTTTGTCTTTATTTCCCACTAGCTGACCCGTGTAACTTCGTTTACGAGTTAGCGTTAGTTTTTTTTGTTACTTCTAATACCTCCAAGAATATGTGTACAAAGTTTCATGATGATCGGTTGAGTAGGTTTCGCGTGAAAGCGTAACAAACCAACTTACATTCACATTTATATAATACTAGGGAAGCAGGGATAGGGATAAGAAATTTCACTTACATGAGAAATATTAACTAGTTATAGCCCATTTCTTCTCATAAAGAGGAAACCAGTGTCCCAGCAGTGGGAACATTAATAGACTGAGATGATGATGATGATTGGTTTTACGTACAGTTTTGACAAAATAATTACAAACAAAAGTACAAAATTTTCAAAAAGTAACCCAGTTAAAATGTTAACATACATGTACAACATAGTTAGTTAAGGCTTGGAACCTGTGGTTGCGGGCCTGTTCGAAAGAGATACCGCGGCCCCGGAACATAAAAGGCGAGGAAGGAACACGGACGGGTTTAAGTCAGTGTCTGACACTCCCTCCCGCTGCGCCCAGAGTGAGAGAAGTCATTTGATGATTTCTCATCATAAAAAAAAAGAAAAGGTTTGGAACCTGTACACCATACAAATGCGATCATAAAAGTTATTCGAAAAATATGGACAGATAAAATCTGCCGCCGACGTAACACGCCGGCGGATCATCCGCACTTTAACCGTACAAGGAAAACTCTAACAAAATGGTCCTATCCTTAAAATACGTGGGTCTATGTGAGAGTGGCAAACAATGCTGGCATGTGGGATTTATCACTACATATTATAAAAGTTCTGAGGTAACAAACAAAAAATAAAAAAAAAATACAGACGAGTTGAGAACGAACCTCCTCTTTTTGGAAGTCGGTTGAAAAACCAAGTCTCCCGCCGCGTCTGTCAGTCCCTATGTATGCTTAGATCTTTAAAACTACGCAACGGATTTTGATGCGGGTTTTTTTAATAGATAGAGTGATTCAAGAGGAAGGTTTAACTATAAAATTTTACGAGTCGGTTAGTCTAAACAAATATTATAAAGAGGAAAGTTCCAAATTCTTTCATCATTAGAAAGCTACATCTTTACCGAGTAACAAAAGCTATTAATTATATTGATATCATGCAAATTAGGCGAGCTATCACAATTGTCCCCGACGAAGTGGCGGGCGAAGTGCTAGTTTTATTATACAGGGTGTAAACAGACCCTTTACGAAACCGTCCACCCTCAGATAGAAAATATTAGTTTCAGTAACAAATTGACAAAGTTCCGTTATTGTTTCGAAAAAATGCGACTGTGTGCGTTTCGGTTTATATGTGTCGTAAAAGTGTCTACACAAATTGACCGGAACGTGTTTCAGTAACTCTTTGTAGTCGATGAGACAACACAGTATATGTATGGATTTGTGTCAACTTTATGTTATACACATTGCGTTGAGTTTTCAACAAGCGAAGGTTCAAATATTATAACTGTGTTGTAACGGTATGACAACTTTGTTACTGGAATGATATTCATGCACACAAAGTTTCGTAATCTAACTTCATAGTTACGAAACCAAATTTTACTAAAATTAGCAAAACAGTATCAACCAGCTGCACCTGGTTCTCAAATATTTCTGAATTGTATGCCAACTCAATATGAATAAGCAGCCGAAAAACGTAATTTCCGGACCACATCATTTTACTACAGGAAAATAAACTATTTATTAGTAAGACAAAATGAAGCTTTAATTTTAAGTAATTGCTTAATTTAAGTATAACTAGCTGACCCGGCGAACTAAGTACCACCGTATGCCGTGTACGCACGCATGTACGAACGTGAACGCAGCGAACACAATCATCAAACTTGAACATTTGGTTCGTACGTACGGACGGCATATTCGAACATGAATGCGAACATAGTTCGAATCGAGTTCGCGCACAACAGTCGTTAACTCCATCTTAATAGCCATGGCGGCGCTGTTGGAAGTTGTCTATCAACATTTATTAAAGCTCTTCGAACACCGTCCATACAGACCTTACTAAGGTCCATGTTCACCAAAAAGATGACGGACGATTATCTAAAAACAGCTGTTTAAAACACATTTTTGTATGGGAACATGTCACATTGACAGCTGTTTTTAGATAATCGGGCTGTTATCTTCTCGGTGAACATGGACCTAATAAGATCGCTGTGAACATGTTTGGCGAACAGAGTGTTTCATGTTTGTTAGAGATACGCATGTGCGAACTAAGTTGTTGCGAATCTTGCAACGCAACTTATGTTTGTACGTACGTACACGGTTTCGGAATGAATATGAGTTGTGTTTAGTTGCTAGCCGAGTTATATTATTTTTTTGTTACATTAAAAAAAAGGAACAGTAATGAGAAACATCTTCATTGTTTTTTTTTTTTAATTTTGTGATTCCATAATAAATTCATCTTCGGTTGTCTTATATTTTTTTAATAACTCACTTTTTACTATATATATTATGCTCTCTAAGTCTAAACAATTTGATTCTTGTATTTCTTCCATCTCTTCTGTGTTAGAATTGGCGAGAAGTCTTGTTTTAAATTCTTTTGTTTTTAAGTTGGCCCTTTCCTTCTTTTTTTTCTTGCAATTCGTCGCTTCCAAACCACAAATTTCGCAATACTTAATTAAAGTTTTCTTATAAGGACTGAGAATTGAATTTTCAACTGTTTCAGAAACACCATATTATAAATTCAGAAACTTTTTTGTCTGCAAGTCGACGCAGTATCGTAACTTTTTTACCAAATACCACTAGAATAATTTTACTTTAAAAAACAAATGTTTTTATTTATTTATTTATTTATTTATTTATTTATGTACACACAAAATACATAGTAGGACATTACATTAAGAAAGAAGAGCACAAAGGTACTGCTTATTTCATAAGAAATTTCTTCCAGCAGACCTGCGAGAGGACAGTTGAATTAGAAATGTAGACACAGTGTGTAAGTAAAGACAAAACAGGAAAATGTAATTAAAACCCTAAAATTAAAATATAGCTATTTATAATAAACATACATACAACTATATAAACACATATTAAACTAAATACTGTTATTGTAAATATATACCTATAATATATATACAGAATATTACAGCATAGAGGACAGGTAATGCTCCTTGACTTGCTTTTTGAAGAGAAATAAGGTTTTAGAGTCACGGATGTTAGGTGGAAGTGAGTTCCACAAACGTACTGCGTGAACAGAGAAGGAGTGAGAATAGAATTCGGTTTTATGGGATGGGAAATTAAGATGATGCCTGAGGTGGGATCTACACAGAGCATCAGGAGGACGGGTAAAGGAGAAACGATCGCGCAGATAACTGGGATAAGCAGGGTTATAAAGGATGTTGTATAAGAGACATAATATCCGAGTATTTCTGCGAAGACGGATAGGGAGCCACTTCAGTTCCTTACGGAAGTGAGAGACATGATCATACTTTCTCAGACCAAACACAAAACGAATGCCAAGATTTTGCAAACGCTCCAGCTTATTCAACAGCTCTTCTGTGGCATCCAAATAGCAGGCATCAGCATAATCAATGATCGGCTGAATCAATGTTTGAGCTAAATAAATTTTGGTTTTAAAAGGCAGGAAGCTCTGTAAGGATTTAAGCGAGTGGAAAGAAAAATGCACCTTACGACTAACCTCATTCACTTGAGCTCGCCAAGAAAGATTACTGTCAATTAAGACACCAAGATCCTTAGCTGTTTCAGCATAGTCAATGGTCGAGCAGCCCAGAGATAATGGAGTCAGATTTGACAGGTCAAGAGCATTGCGATAGTATCTGCTGCCTATAATCATGGCCTGCGACTTGGTAGGGTTAATCTGTAAGCCGTATGACTTAGCCCATTGAAAGATTCTTTCCAGGTCATGATTCATGGCGTTGATTGCAGATTCCGCATCAGTCAGCAAGAAATGTC
Source organism: Xestia c-nigrum (assembly GCA_916618015.1). Classification (NCBI taxonomy): domain Eukaryota; kingdom Metazoa; phylum Arthropoda; class Insecta; order Lepidoptera; family Noctuidae; genus Xestia; species Xestia c-nigrum. The sequence goes on along the minus strand of OU745259.1, from coordinate 6,118,125 downwards.
GATACAACTGCAAATCGTCTGCGTAGAGATGGAAGCAGGAACTGATAACCTTAGTTACAGTATTAATGAAGATAGAAAAGAGAAGAGGAGAGAGAACGCCACCCTGAGGAACACCAGCAGTAATATCACACCAATCAGAATAGATTTCTTCTTGGCGGACACACTGAGAGCGACCCCGAAGATACGAGTTAAACCAAGCTATTGTAGAGGGAGAAAAGTTAAAAGATTGAAGGATCCCAAGAAGGATGTCGAAATCCACTGAGTTGAACGCGCAACTGAAGTCAAGTAACACTAAAACAGTCAGAGATTTATTGTCCATAGCCCAGCGGATATCGTCAGTAACTTTCAAGAGTGCAGTGATAGTACTATGGCCAGTACGGAAGCCAGATTGGAATGGGGAAATAAGGCCATTAGACGTTATAAATCTGGAAATTTGACCATGAACAATGTGTTCGAGAACTTTGGAAAGGAAAGGAAGAATGGAGATAGGTCTGAAGTGGGATAAAGAAGAAGGATTGGTACTTTTTGTAAGTTTATGGATTACTTTTGATTAAATATCATATTATTGGCATAGAAAGTGTACAGTTTGATTAAACTAAAAGGTATGGAGTCCAGAAAATGAACAAAACTTGTAGTGAAAACCATGTAAACATTTCAATAAACTGGTTAAATTGCAATCATATGATAGCCCATCGATGATTTTCAATGTATTTTGTTACATTATACGACAAATTTATTTTTCCAAACTAATGTCTCTATATCGCAACACAATTAAAACTAATTCATTTCAAAAATAAACTTCCGCTGTCAAAATAATAATGGCGAACCTTTCAATTTGTTTCCTATTGCACAGAGTTCTCTGACATTTTACTTGTTATCGACCCTTTTTTTTGTTGAGACAAATCGTTTTACGGTAGGACATGTTCAACTCACTCAAAACATTGTGCTGATAGATGGATTCAATTGAACGGGGGTCGCTTTTATTTTTTTAACTTGTAAAAAAATTGGAACTTTGACCCCCAATATCTTCACAACTAGAAGGCTCCCAGGTATAATCTAAAACAAAAAAATGATTGCATTTTCTGATTGTTTTGGTAGAGAAACTCATGAAAAAGCAACGTATGCTTTAAAAACAAATTGTCACTTTTTGCACAATGTACTTGTGGAATGTTCATGGATAGTAATGATACAATTAATAATACCCGTCAGAGTAGACATCTACATGAATAGTATAAACATAATAAAATAATACGACAAATAAACCAAGCGTTTTAACAACGCCTACGCGGCTACGTGCTACGCGCTACGTAGGCTCCGTGCTACGTGCGTAGCATTTTGCTACGAGAGTAACAATTAGAACACATTCATTTAGATAAGTGCTTGTTTCATAATTTTATTACTGTAAGAGTTTGTGTTAGTTATTACAGCTACATTTTTCATTCTGGACCTTCATAATGACCGGCATTTATAGCCCCTGAAGAAAAAAAGACATTTTAGCGTTGTGTTTTATGCGAACAGATCTATTCTAAATGGTGTTTTTATGAACACGATTTTTTCAATGGCGATGAAAATGTGCATGTAATTTACTTGTAAAATTTTGCAATACATATAATGTATACCTACATACATAAATATCATGCCTATAATTCTATAAAGGATGAGCAGAGGTGTAACATTACAGTGCATCCACATTTCACCAGTTATAATTAAATCTCATAAAACAGGGGTCTAGCCAGACTATTGCAATCATTATTTACTATCGATCCTACTGCCATAAAATTTAAAAAGCTTTAATGGATTCTCCAAAACAAATCACTCAGAAAACGAATCAATGCGTTTTTTCCATGAATTTTAATTTCAAATGAAACTGAAACCGGTGATATTACTTCTCATTTCGCATTTTCTGATCCCTATAGACTTGCAAAAATACCTGAAAATATGTGGTTGTATGAACAATAAACTAATTCTAAATCTCGTTATCTCGTTATAAAAACATTGTATGGGTCCCGTGAGAACCATTACACGCTCTAATAAAATCGCTCACTTGCTGTTTATTTAAATTAAACTAACTAAAGGTTAATAATAGGCTTTCTAAATACCATAAAATCACGCTTCAAATCCCCGAGGAGTAAGGTAGAGGTATACTCAATATTACACAGATGTCGCTAGATATGTTTAGCTCACATGTAAAGGGGGCGTACTTTCGTAGGAAACAGCTATCACTACATATTGTTACGAGCTGGGTATGAGATAAATTAATTACTACCGATTAAACAACACAATAACTTTATTAATCACAAAACAATTTAAACTTAATCACAAGTACACTACAATACACTACTGTTCACTATTCGCTTAGATATCGCTCTTCAAGTTCACTTCGATTCGCTTCGTTGTGTAGCCAAAACAAGACTGTCGCGGGCCTGAGCGATGTATTTATACTCGCCATCAGACACACCAGAATAACCACGAATATTCTAGAGGGTCATAAAAAAAAACACTAACAAAAGAATAGCAGGTAGGTAATTATTATTACTAGCTACTTGTACAAACAAATATGAACCGTATGCCCTAGACGTACGGTCGAAATTCTAATGTCTTTTTATAAATAGGTCGCGAGTTTGTACCTACCTAAAGTAATAATAATGGAAATCACTCGAAATTCCAACGTACACATACTGTAATCACGTGCTTTCTCGAATGTTCTAGTAGGTCCGATGTAACAATATGATAAAACAATGTACTCCGCCACGTCTGTCTGTCTGTTCGCAAGTAACTTAAAAACTACTGCACCGATTCTCATGCTGATTTCACTAATGGATCGAGTGGTCCTCGAGAAAGGTTTAAGTATATAATTTGTACGCGGACAGAGCCACAGACATCAGCTAGTTATTGATAAGAAGTTTTTAATGTCGGAGGATTCAAAATGAATTTCTGAGTACGTGGTAACCGTTAGTGCCAATGCCAAATCAATATAATATTTGAAACAGGCTCTCTGGTTACGCAATAGCGTCTTTATTGAGTTCGAAATCAAAAATAAAACCCCAAAAAGACAGGCGGTTATAACCCTTATGACCCCCCCCACTCTGGGCGGAGCGGGAGGGAGTGTCAGACTCTTACTGACTAAAAACCATCCATGTTCCTTCCTCGCCTTTTACGTTCCGGGGCCGCGGTATCTCTTTCTTGTGTTCATAACTTTGAGAATATTTTCTTTCTCTTTACGAGCATTGTTTTTCTTTTACGCGAATTTCTTTCATCTCTGAACTTAATGACGAACGAAAGTGAGCTTACTAAAGACTAGAGAAACTCTAGAGTGGCCAAGAAGGATAAGGTGGCTTATTTATAGCCTGAGTAGCTCTCGAGAGCGACACGTTCCAAAACTATATACATTTTGTGCAAGTCACTCGACATGTGTATACTACGGTGTATTCTATTCTTTATTAAGTCTATTTTAAGTATACATTGTTATATGTAGGCTTGAATAGAGTGATTATTCATTTTAGAAGGTTTTTGCCCTAGGCTTTGGGATACTTTAGTTTGAGAAACATAATTTATCTCACTTGTCACTTAAACTTTGGTTTAACTTCTTATAACTTATACCTACAGTCGTTAAGTAGTCAGTGGCCCCAGTCTAGTAAAGGGAATCGTCTTACCCAGTACTAGTTGGGTTGTGGAGGATAAATACAGGGTGTAAACCACTTCATCACGAAGCCGTCAACCAAGCATTATGTACATCAAACTAAGTAACTTTACGCAAAAATTATTGCTGGGAAACAACTTTTTTTTTTGAGGTAGCAATCATATTTTGTGGTATAACTCAATGTAACGCAATTAAAACATTGTGCTGATGGATGCATTGAATAGTACGGGGATCGTGGAGGTGTGATAAGTCAAAATCTTACAAAAAAAACTTGTGTTTAAAAAAAAGTCTAGTCAAAAAGTTGTAACTTTGACGCCCCATATCTCCGCATATCTCCGTAACTAGAAGGTTCCCAGGTATGGTGTAGAACAAAAAAATGATCGCAATGATAGGGAGAACAAGTGCCTTTCGGCTTCGTGAAGAGGTGTTTTACACCCTTTAGATAAATGATATTTATCTTGCAAATTGGTTTTCACAAACACTTTTACACATCCTTATTTTGTAAACTAGATGGGGCCGGTGTTTCGTATATAGGCCGTCGTCGGTCCATGTAAAATACTGGTATTCAGCTGCATCCAGTTACTGGAAGCCGATCCCAACATAGTTGGGACAAGGCTAGGTCGGTAGATGATGAACTTGTGAAAATATGGAAAGTGTCCGTTATTCTAAGACACTTCAGGTCTCTAAAAAAGAATTACATAAGTTTCAAAATTCACTCAAGTCATATTTTTCAAAGATAAGCGGCTTTATTCGCTTGGACTCATACTTTTTGAAGTGCAAACTTCTTTAGCGGCGTTGTCCACTTTTTGGGATGACTAAAAAATTTCAATTTCGCGTCAGGACACGTGACCTGATCGAAAATTTGTAAGACAACTTTTTGGGATGGTTAAAAAATATTTAACTCGCGTCAGGACACGTGACCTAATCGAAAAATCGTAAGACAGAGATTCACAATGTAGGTAGTAGTAATTTAAATGTAATGTAAATTGTCATGTTTGTGTACGATAGCGCAATAAATAAGTATTGTATTTTACCACGTAAATGATAGTAGTTTTATACTGATAATTAAAGCAATTCGTGGGTCGTTCCGTAGTTTCGTGCAAAAACGATTTCCAGACTAATTTACCCATGGTTTTCATTTCTGTATTTTTTTTTAACCAGAATGGGTAAAGACATAGTTACTTTAAAAGGAGTATCGATAATATTAGGTTTTGATTCGTTGTTTTATTTAATAAACTAATAAAACTGCGTCTAAATTCATTCCTCTCTGTTTCCAACTAGGGACCTCGGCGTTTGTTTTCATGTTTATTTGTCTACAGTCGAATTGATAGCTTTAATTAATACGGTTTGTAAAAACCAAACCCCTGACCTATTCTTTAAGTATTTTAAATATACCAATAACTTAGTAATAGTAGAAAAAAAGCTATATTTTCTAATTGTCACAAAAAAACCATCATCGCCATCCGTACTCGGAAACTTCGTAATTTTGTAGTGGTTTATTCGGTCCCTAATATAGAGCAGGTCACAACGTGTTTCTACTGGTCGGTCAGCCGCGGCAAACAGAGGAAAGTGGACGTACGCCTATCGCTGTCATAATTATTTGAAATCTTCGTATTGTTGGTAGTGCTTCGTCCAGAAATAATTTCATCACATTCCTTCTATTTCACAAGGTACTGTAGTAAACAAATTATTATAAATACTAAATATGTTTGGCTTTCAAATTGATTTTGATCCTATTTTATTACTGAGTGGCTAATGTATTCGGTAACGAAATAATTAAACAAAATGTTAGAATTTTTCATTCATCTCCACTTCATCACCTTCCGTCCCCTCCAGTTTTCCTGAACACCAACGGCAATTTGAGACTTTCGTGCAGTCAAATATATCAGAAAAAGAAAACAAAGACAAACTGGAAGGTAATGAAAAGTAAAAGGATTGTAATGAACTACGGCGCGACGGTAATGATGTAAGTCGGGACGGCAATGAAATATCTTAAAATCAGAACTTTTTTACGATATTTCATTGCCGTCCCGACTTACATCATTACCATCGCGCCGTAGTTCATTACAATCCTTTCACTTTTCATTACCTTCCAGTTGTTAAATTTCAATTGTCATTTTCTCCGTGAATAAACAAGATAATAACGTGCCTTCCACTTTAAATTAATCTGGTGACAATTTGTGACTCGTGTATATAAAAGAAAAACCTAAAATGTAATATTTATTTTTATTCTGCGGAACGGTTCTATTTGCACGAAACGACGGAATGAACCGTCGTGCGAAATTATTCCCTAACCATTCCAAAATATCAAAAACACACAACGTTAATGTTCAAGTTTTCACTTCTGCCGGCATTCCCGGAGTGAAAACCTTTTTTCTGTATTTGTTATGCAGATCCTATGACTATTTTTAAAGGGTTTCTACTTTAAGTTTTGCTATCTCTCTCAACTCAACATCAATCGGGTAGTGTTAGTAATGTGAAATATGCACAAGCTAGCCGGTATTTTAAGTTGTGGCGACGACCAATTTTTAATTTCAGATGCTAGAGTTGCGTAAAAATAATGTCAACTTTTCTTAAGCGAGTGCTGTCTTTTCAACCCCCGACGAGCGACGCAATAAACAACGGGGTGTTATAAGTTTGACGTGTCTGTGTGTGTGTGTCCAGACACACACACACAGCAGCAGCAGTAGCAGCCGAACGGTTAAATCGATTTTCATTTTCTTTTTTTTTTTGTTTGAAAGGTTAATAATGTTGTTTGTTTTATATCCACTAAGGGCACCTGCAAAAAATATTGATAGGAGCCGAATGTGGAATTCCTCAGGTGCCCTTAAAGCGGGTGGGTGCCCAATGTGGCATACGTTGATTATGGTATACCCGAATCACAAATTTTGTTAATCAGAAAATAAATTATGTCTGGCGGCCCTGGGATCTTAATCTATGACTTGTGGCATACTGTAAACAACATATTTCATTAGTTTTCTTTGCTACGGACATGCCGCTTGTACCCAAGCAAGGCTTTGCGTTTTCAGTCAGTGAATGTAAGATTAAGATACTTCTCAAGTCCTTACCTGATCTCCCATCCCAGTGATGATCGGCGTGTTCCAGTAGGCCGCGAGTCGAGCGACTGGCTCGAGCGCGAAGGCGCACGCTGGACCTATGAACGCTATCACATCATCCTTGAAGTGCATGTCCGCTGCTAGTCCAGGAGCTATGGCGCCGGAGCAGGATGGGTAGCTGTGAAAGAGATGAGGGTGTTAAGAACTAGTATAATTATGCTGCAAATGGTACAGATGTTCTTAAGACTCGGTGAATGTACAAAGTATAGCAAAACCTTTTAGAACCATGATTAAATGATACATTGGAAAAAAATCTTGGTTCTAGCATATACCGGTGTAATTCGTAAACCCACCCTAACGTGTCAATAAGTTATCACTTGTTAAGTGGCCCGCGGAGCATGCGTATTTCATACAAACGTAATACCAAAATAATATGAAAAACAAACATATTCTTAAGGTAGCGTGTATATATTTCGATTGTGTTATAGAATATCTATGGTCCCAAATATATATTTTGAATGGAACATGATTCAAACAAAAGTTATGCGAAAGATAAGTTTTCTATAGAAATTTTAAATTCCTCACTCGTCTAAATAGCATGGTCCTTTCAAAATATATATTCTGTAATCCAATAGATATTCTGTAATCTAATCGAAATAAATACACAATACCTTAAGAATGTTTAATTTCTAAATTATTTTGGTATTACGTTTGTATGAACTAGGTTCACCTTACCTGCAGCTGTTAGCGAAGTCAACACAATAATTAAACAATGGGCGTCAGACCAATTCGGTCGGGTTCACAGGTCACGGGTCATTCCATGTGGAATTTTCACACGGTGACCAAACACACTATATAAAACCAGTTGATGCGGATCTCTCATTGTACGGGAATCTATACAAAGCGTGACTATTTTAGACAGGAAATGTATAGTTTTATGTAGCGCTGTGTGTGCTGGCTTGTTCTTTTCAGCTTAATTACATTTCACCAAGACTTTGAAACGGTGAGAGCACTTTCGGTGTGTGAACCGGTTAATTTCGCAGAAATTTTCTTAAAATTGTTGAGAAGACTACTGCATACTGACAGAAACTGTTCTGTTGAGGAAAAAGGATGGAACTCAACATAAAATACGCTGTAAAAGCTTTGAAATAAACCCAGTGGAAAACTTGTACTTCTCTCCTTTTCATTTCGTTCCAAGGTCTTTTTCAAAGGAATATAAACGTTAGCACACACATACGGCGTTTCTATGTAACAGACAATAGACTTGAAGCTTAAAAATAATATCATGTGAAACCAACAGACGCTGGATAACTTCAGAACAAAAATATTCCTTTGAAAACATCGAAGAAACGGTCATTAACCCCTGCTATTAAAAGCATTATTTAACTAAGTACCCGTGGGTTTAAAATACGTGAGTACTTGCACGTCTTAGTACATACGCTTTCATGAAATTAAAGTAAACCTTATACACGACTTGGTTATTAAAATTTAGAAATAGCTTTGAAGAAAGATGTTTCATATTTAAAATACCTGTTCGTGTGTTCTTGTGTTCATTTTTAATCTTTTTCTTATTTATTTATTCTTTAACATCAGTCATTTATTCATAAACAATAAATTGTATTTGAAATTACATGGTTTAAAAAGAATTAAAATTACATAAACAAAAACAAAACACCACACATTATAATATTACAACAACGCATAATTATATAACAATGAAATAAACATACAACTTAAATAGGAACTTATTACGTACATCATATACATACCTACTACAACTAGAACTCTATATAGTTACACAAATAAAACTATATGAATATTTATTTACAAACTTTACCTCTATGTTATAATAAGTAGGTTATCAGGATTGGTTTGGTGGCTAAACCACTCTCAACTCTCTAACTACCTATTTAAGAACCTTCACTAATCAACCACAAACTGGATCAAAACCGTTTTTCACAAACAAATGTTTACTGCAGCGCCCCTTGGTGAGTTGTCACCGTAATACCTATCTTAAAACATGCACCAATCAAACCTAAACCCATCACTGAAAACTTCATCAAAAACGGACCCGTAGTTTTGGAGAAAAATGTTAACATGGATTTGCACAAACAAACAACCTCTCACCCTAAACGCATATACCGTCTCCGTAACTCTGTCACGTGATTGATCACTATTATTCAGTTTCAAGTATCCAGTGTTAAAAAAACTATAATAACCATGAATTTTCAGCGAGTATATTTTGACGTTCACATTGATACATCGATCCACACACATCCATCACTAAAATTGACGCGTACTTGTTTCGTACGTGATCTTTCATCATATTATATTTTCGGTAAAAGTAGGTGTCCGCTTACTAAACTATCAATAACTTCATAGACACAAAAGAACACTCCATTTTATGTAATATGTATATTATAATGTTACCTACATTATGTAGATAAAAAGCAGGGAGTTCAGTAAGGGTCATTAACACCTGTAGGCTCTCCATAGACATCTGCAAAATCACAGACATCATTGTGATGCTGTCACCGAATTGTCTCATTATAGGATACATAAACATTTGAGCTTGAATACAATTTCTCTTGCACCACTTTTAAAGTTGACAGCGTTACGTCTGGCTGGTCGCAAAATAACTATCGCAGTAAATATGACTGTGCCTCCAACGATCTACATTTTAAATAACAATCGAATTAACAGAACCTACCTCTTAAAAGAAAGCCAAAGAGATTTAATCACAAAATAAATAAAATGACATACGTAGACCAAAGAGATAAAATCATAATCAAAGAGCCATCCATCTTATCAATTCTCCCAACGAAAATATATTCCACACAAAGGTTTATTGAAACATCTGTAGACCTACCACCACCTCTTATAGCAGAGCAAGTATTATATGACTGGGGTACTCGGATCTATAAAAAAGGTTTCTGGACAATATTCCAGACATTTTAGTAGTCAGTGGCCCCAAAAGTCTGACACCAGTCTTACCAAGCGGTATCGTATTTCCCAGTTTTAACTGGGTTGTGGAGGTCAGATAGACAGTCGCTTCATGTGAAATACTGGTATTCAACTGCATCCGGTTAGTCTGGAAAAAGCTAGGTAGGCAGATAATGATGATTTTTTATGCTTTTTGATAGATAAACATATGTCGCAGAAATTTTAATCAAATGTTCTGCAACATAAGTTATTAATGCTACTTACATTATACATAATTATATATCTATGCAATTCCTAAATTGTTTTGTATGTCAATTCATAGCTATTTACAGGCTGAATGAAGCTGCTGTTAAATTTTTCAAGTGGGCGTGAAAGGCTAAAGAAACTTTATGGAATAGCGAAAAATACTCAAAGCAGTCTAGAGCCAGATTTTGATGAAAATTAAATTTGAGACGTTTTAGAATTCTCTCTGTATTCCGGACACTCTCGACATACCCTCTCATTGAGAGGAGGTCGTGTCCCAGAAGTGGGAACATAATAGGCTGATGACCAGATGTCTAGAGACTAAACTAAAATTCCGGACTTAATACCAGTCAACCCTCACATAGATTATGTACATCATTATGTATGACACCATCTCTTTATACCCCGAAGAAAGATTAAAATAATATTGCCATAAAAGGTCGAGGTACAGCCCCTGCTGGTAATAGATCCTATAAACTAGAAGCACGGGAGGAATGTCAAGTAGATGGCTTTCACTGAAGACGTAGTTTACGAGCATGTAAACTTTAAAGAGCAACGTCTGAAGCTTCTGAACGTTCAGACGTTTCAGACCAGTTTTATTTGCATTTCATAGTTTATAGTTTGATATTAAGTGGAGTGTTGCTTTTATTATGTCGCTAACCTTTACTTGTAAGATCTTACCAATCACTTAGTAACAATAAATATGTGAAGAGGTTTCTATTATGCCAGTATCAAATTTTTATACGTATTCCAAAAAAAATACTCTTTTTGGGTAGAGTGGCCAAGTAAGATGATCATCATCCGCTTAACCTTTTCCCAAGTATGTTGGAGTTGGCTTCCAGTCTAACCAGATGCAGCTGAATACCAGTATTTTACATGGAGCGACTGCCTATCTGCTTTCACTACCTTCACAACCCAGTTAAATTGGGTAATACGATACCACTTGGTAAGACTGGTTGTCAGACTTTTTAGACCACTGACTACCTGTAATGACTGCCAAAGATGGACAAATGACCAACAGCGTGCTTTCCGAGGCACGGAGGAAACTCGGTATGTAAGGGTGGTCACCCAACCGCAGAGCCAACCTAGGCAAACACGGCTTAACCTAAAGATCGGGCCGAGCGGCTGTTATAATTAAGCATCCGGTTAGACTGGAAGACGATCCCAACATAGTTAAGAAAAGGTAGGTAAGACGTACCTTGAACTTTACTGTGCGTACCTAATCAGCTAGTTAACACCCATATCTATTTGACTGTTACGCGATACTACCAGAGGTACTAAGAAATCTCAAAATGCTACGAAACTATGAAACGTGATGATGCGATGCTTCAAGATGACACAAAACTACGACGCTGCGAAGCTTCCGCGGACTACGAGCTGCTACAAAGCTATGACGTGCTACGTCCTGCTACGAAGCTATGACATGCTACGAGCTGCTACGAAGCTATAACATTTTACGAGCTGATTAGAAGCTACGCCAGGCTACGAGCTGCTACGAAACTATGACGTGCTACGAGCTGCTACGAAGCTATGATGTGCTACGAGATGCTACGAAGCTATGAAGTGCTACGAAGCTATGAAGTGCTGCAAGCTGCTACGAAGCTACGTTTTGCTACAATGAACTATCCTAAGCGAATACTGCTAAAATTATAATCACTCAGATTAATGATGGCATAATAATATTGTTTGAGGCGCAATAATAAGACACTCCGTGTTTTTTTAAAAGTTCATTATAATACACCCTCGAGCAGTCGGGAGGCTTCTCTTTGTCAAGCAACAAGATGAATGTACGAAGTAAGAAAAAGTTTGAGGATTTACTTCCTGCCTAACAATATTATATAAGAGCTTATTTTACGGCAGCTCAAACAAAGTGAGGAGAAACCTTTCTCGCTGAAACAATAGAACAATGCCTTTGTGAGAAAAAAAAAATAAAAACTTTTTGAAATTCTATAAAACTTGTTGGTAACAATAAATTGAGTCTTTGACTACTTTGAACCGTTATAAAGTAACTAGCTGACCCACGCAACTTCGTCTGCGTCACATAAAAGAGAAAAACGAAAGGAAAAAAAAAACCGTTTTTGCAACATTTTTCAGTTCTGCTCCGCTCCTAATGGTCGCAGCGTGATGTTATATAGCTTAAAGCCTTCCTCGATAAATGAACTATCCAACACAAAAATAATTTTTCAATTTGAACCAGTCGTTTCTGAGATTAGCGCGTTCAACCAAACAAACAAACAAACTCTTCTGCTTTATAGTATAAAGTGTAGATATAGATAAGTTTGCGTTATTTGCGTTTTGATTCGAATTTGTTGCTTTACCCTCGAGTGGGATTGGATAGCATAGCTGTAGAGACTTAGTTAAATTCCAGAATAATGATGTTGCTAGTATGTGTTTACTCTCTTACAAATAATGTACTGTAATTTGTATTTTATGTTCTCCAGAACATAGTAACATCCATGTAAATCCCTATCCCTATCCCTACTATTATATAAATGTGAATGTAAGTTTGTTTGTTACGCTTTCATGCGAAAACTACTCAACCGATTATCATGAAACTTTGTACAATATTCTTGGAGGTATTAGAAGTAACATAGGATACTTTTTATAAAAAAAAAACTAACCCTCTCTCGCAGACGAAGTTGCGCGGGTCAGCTAGTATGAAATAAAATAAACATGTAAAAATATGAATAAAATAAATTTAATAATAAATAGGTAAGGTAGGTTGGCTCGCGAGGTTGTCGACATGTGGGATGTGAGTACAGCAGTCATTGTGCCGATATTCGTGTCGGCCAATGGCTTAATAGCCAAGAGCCTCGACCAACTTCTTAGGAGGCTCTCGCTTAGCAGCTGGATCAAGGGCTTGATTCAGAAAGCAGTACTTCTTGACACGGCACGTATTGTTAGGAGGTTCCTCTCTCAAGAACCCTGACCACCGGCAGCTCGGAAGCTGTTCCCAGCGCTTGAGGGCTACTGTTTTTTTTTTATATTTATAATGCTTTTTTGAGTTTAGTTTTTTGAGATAACACCTAATTATTTCTTTATTCAATCCTTTACATATGTATTACATTTTTAAATATTTCTTATTTAAATATGTAAATGAATGAAAAAAGGAATAATAATAGGTCTTATCTCAAAATTACAATCTTGGTATGTTATTGCACAGAAAAAAAAAATCCTAAAAGAATAACGCTCGCGCCTGCACGTTCATAACTACATAAGGAAAATATCGTGAGGGAAATGCTGAAAATATCGTGAGGAAAATGCTGAAAAGGCTGCTGAACGGAAATCATATCACCTACCTCCCTTGCACCTTCTGCAGCTCAATGCCATGATGCGCGAGGAACTTCTCGTTGACCTTATCCAAGGCCAGGTCCACAGCCGGGCCGCACCGCTCCAGGTCAAACGGGGAGTCCAGACGAGAGGCCATGAGAACCCCCACTTTGTACACCACTGGGGAGTTCAGGGACCCAGACAGAACCGGGGCCAACAGGAACACATAGCACAGGTATAGGAAATGCATGGTTTGTTAGTTTTGGGCACCAAGCATATTTACGGCTAAAAACTTAGGTAATGAATTACATGTATTTTATTGATTTGGCTGAATGTCTTCAGAATTTAAAGCTGCGAATGGTACTAAACTTCACTGTTTTAATATTTCTTAATAACGCATACACTATAACACTGATCCAATTAGAGCCGAAATAAAAGTTCGAATATCAAACTTTAAAAAAAATATCTAACCATAGACACAAACTCAACGTTAAAAATAAAAACAGCACTGTCACAAAATGTCAGATCGTCTTTCGTTTGAAACAACAGAACATCAAATTTTACTATTTACGATAGCTAAAGAATTCGCGGTACCTACACAGCCGGGAGCGCGTGCTTCCCTAACCACGTATGGCAGGCGACTGGCTTGGCTCGCTTGTGAAATGCTGGATCAACCCGAGATAAAGTAATAAAGGGAGCCAGTGGAGGCAACAGGTCTATTTTCCCGCGCCAAACAAGACCAGGGACTGGTAATTGATACGGTAGCTGAAAGTTTTAGCAAAGATTGCCGAGAGATAAAGTATTCAATTCTATGGGTATGGTATTCTCAAAGCTTCAGTGTATTTTATTTATTTATTTATTTTATTTTAAAGAAGGCTTACAGACTAATAAGGAAAATGTTATATATAAGTGTAATATTATCAAATCGCTAATTACAAGCCTCCACACATTTTAATAGTAACTATTCATTCTTGACATTTTAGATTAGATGGATCACTTTACTGACTTTACTCACCTAATTTCTTTAAAACGAGTAATGAAAAACTTTGACAAAACTATCTTTGTGCGCATTGAACTTAAAATCCTCTTCAAAACTATGAAATAATTTCTAACAGAGAAATGTGTTCACACTATTAAGAATCGAAAATGCTGCTGGATCTAGATAAGAAGCGGTCTAAGATAGGTGGGAAATGTTCAAAGAAACTCTTCCTTTCATCTCAGTAATTTTCCTATTCCTACTCAATATTCAATTCAAGCTTATGGCTCCGAGAGTGAACGGGGAAAGTTTTACTGAATATGGTAATACTTCTTCATTTTATCCTTATATATGTGACGCTTCACCGTGTTTTTATATTCTGAGGTGAAAAGTACCTACCGACTTACCTAATGTGCTTTCTGAATTTCGGCAAGAAATCTTTGGCAGTTTACGTCGTCGTCGTGAAAAAAGTAATTACTGACAGACTTTCGGTCACCATTTTAAAATACTACACGTGTACGTTCAGTTACTGGGGCTGAAGAAAGCACCCAAAACTATGTATATATCAAGACACGGGAGTTCTGGTTGACTAATGAAACCCACAGATGGAGTAGAAAATAAGGCATCTTGTAGGTATCTACTTTTACAAAGTGGTAACCTTTTCCCGGCACCCCAAAAAAAAGGTCTTCGTAATTAATTGTTAATTTACTTACATTCTCTTGGGCTTTACTAAGAAGAAAGGTTTATGTAGCCTTACCTCCATTGTCTGACGTAACTTTAGTCAAGCAAATCTGCATAAATGTTTACATTAATGGGCTTTACAGTTCGAAGTTTATGCAGAAGGCATTCACAGTATGAGATACCGGACAGCAATCTCAGAGACTAGGTTTTTTTTTTTAGGATGGGAAATCATCAAATAACTTCTTCCGCTCTGGGCGGAGTGGGAGGGAGTGTCAGACTTTTCCTGACTAAAAAACTTTTTTGCAAAAAATAAAACCGACTTCAAAAAAAAAACTAAAAAGTGAAAAATAACTTTAGCTTCTGAAGTCGGTGACCTTTGTTTGATTGCTTTTATTTTTCACTTTTTAGTGGTTCACATGTGCTTGATATTCATGGAAAGTGCATACCGTTACAATTACAACAAGCCCAAACACGACTAGGGTACATTGTCTCATTATGGAGTTCCGTGACTCTTGGCTTCATCATCAGATCTGATGGTAGAATGGTTCTTATCAAACGCAAATGCTTCACTTATTGTAGAAAATACCAAAATCGCAACACGTTTTCATATAAAATTTGAAGAGTTCCCTCGATTTCGCCAAGATTCCATCATCAGATCCCGACTTGGTGGCTATGGGACCATTTGGAAAGAATACTCTTTCTAACAAAAAAAGAATTTTCCAAATCGGTTGGCAAGCGACGGAGTTATGCCCGAACAAACATAAAAAAAAAAAATAGAAACATCCGAATTGAGAACCTCCTCCTTTTTTAGAAGTCGGTTAAAAACCCATCCATGCTCCTTCCTCGCCCTTTATGTTCCGGGGCCGCGGTATCTCTTACGAAAAGGCCCGCATTGGCCCGCAACCCCGGCAGGCTTCGGCCCTTACGGGCTCCTTCAATGTGCTGACTTCTCTCTAACCGTCCACAGGCCCGCGTCTACGGTGGCCGGTAGCCACCAATGGCCCCCGACGCCCGGTGTGTGTGGGAAGAGAGGCTCTCTCCCTCTCACGTTCCGCTACCTCCTTCGCTAGCATGACTGCTTCGCAGTAGGAGGTGACGGCTTCCCATTCCGTCTCGCTCCGGACCATGGATTGAACCAGGCCGAATTTCAGCCACGGCGGCCAATCTTAACTAAGAGGGTATATTAATTGGTATTTCTCAGGAATGGTACATTATATGAGAGTGGTACCATGGGGCAAGGGGGACCCCTCCTTCCCACCGCGCAAGTTGACTTCCATCGCAAACATTTTACAATATTACGGTTTCACTTCGATAGATTACAATCTACCGAAAAATAATGCGTTATATTGTAAGCAGTATGTTCGTTAGATAGATAGAATACTCTTTATTATGTACACCATAAAAATTAAATACAATAGTTTTAAACATTTTACAAGGGGTAACACAATGGGCGGTCTTATCGCTAAAAGCAATCTTTTAAAGACAACCTTTGGATGGATTTAAAAGGGAAGGAGAGACAATACTGCAGGTAGCCTGTGGTGTACCATTTACGTATATACAATAAATAAATACATACATATACATACATAAGACACTCATATAAATATATATTTTTTCCATAAAACAAGTGCGAGAGAACATACCTAACAAAAAATTTGCTTATGTAGAGAGATACAGGTTTCGTCAATTATTGTTCGTTTGACAATCTTTCGAAAGTTTACAATCTCTCTAGTTATATTACAATCTAACGTGTTTGACAATTTTACGGTGACATATATAAGTCGTAATCTTTCCAGTCTAGTTTTCGTATCGTAGATACTAATACCGTAATATTTTTTTTTTTATGATATGTGGTCTCGTTGTCTAGCCCCTCTCCCAACTGGTAAGCTTGGGCCTATGGTTTTTAGTTTGACTCTACTTGAACTATTTAAGTATTGTTATGTATTTTACTACATTTTGAGCTTTTAAACTGACCCATATACTTTTATGTAAGATTGTGTCAAAAGCTTTTTGATAATCAATGAATATGATATACAGCGGCCTCTGTTGTCATATTTTTCAATTATCAGTTCTAATGTGTGAATGTGGTCTATAGTAGAATAATTCTTTCTAAATCCCGCTTGTTCAATGGGCTGGTTGAGCTCCAATACTCCCTCAGAGAAAAATTTAAAGAGATTAATATTCTTACTATGCCCTCTCAATATATTTATGAAAATCTTTTGTACGCACACAAAAATATTAATTTGTTTAAAAAATACAGTGATATCCACAACATAAATACGAGAAACAAACACAAATTTGTTATTCCTGCTACGAGGCTCAAGAAAATAGGGGGAACGTTCAGATGCCAATGTATACGCTTTTACAATAAACTTCCGAGCCATATTCAAGCACTTAGTCTAAATAAATTCAAATTGTTTATAAAACGGAAGCTATGCCTGAAAGCCTACTATCATGTTAATCACTACCTCGATGATAAAAAGGCTTGGGATTAAGCTGCTCCAACGAAATTTGCTCTGCGAATATAGAAATTTCGGACTTCGCTTGTTTATTATTGATTCCTTTCTTTTATACACTTTGACATGAATGCATATTATTATTATTATTTTACTTTATTGTTTATTATTTTGTGTGTGTGTGTGTGTATTTGACATGAATATTTACTTGTGGTTTTTGACATTTAATGACTTGACATGAATCAGTATTTTATTACTAGCTTCTGCCAGCGGCTTCGCCCGCGTGAAGTTTGAAATTATCCCACGGGATCTTATTACCGGGATAAAAAGTATCCTATGTGTTAATCCAGGTAATAAACTATCTGTGTGCTAAATTTGATCCAAATCCGTTCAGTAGTTTTTGCGTGAAAGAGTAACAAACATCCATACATCCATACTTACAAACTTTCGCATTTATAATATTAGTAGGATTTTTTACATTTTTAGTTAATTTTTATTGTTTTATGTGTGTGTATTTTGACATATCGTATTTTTATTGACATTCATTTTGTAAATTATTATTATTTTATTTTATTTTTTGCGCTTTTGTGAATGTGAGGACCATGTGGGTTACATTTCATTTTATTTTATTTATTTTTTTTTACCCCCCAACCGTCTGGCAGTTTGAGTTCTATAAGCGACCTACCCAAATGTCCTTTCTTTGGTATTGTTCGTCGTTTCGTTGAGCTCCTTGTGTTATAAGTCGAGCTACACGATAACTGACAAATGCTTGCACTGACTGGACAGGTTTACTCAAATCTGTATGGTTCTTTCTTCAAAAGACCATCTCAGACACTAACATCTACATGATCCTCATGTGAATTGAGCAAGATTATGTCTGGACTTCAAAAGAGACTATGACCTCTGAGTTTGTTTCGGCTGTTTCTTCTCAGAGTAGTCAGGTACGAAACACCGGCCCCATCTAGTTTAAAAAAAAAATTGACGTGTAAAAGTGTTTGTGAAAACCTACTTACAAAATAAAGATCATTTATCATTTATCAATGTTGTGCTGGTTCTTTGATTGATTATTGTAGAGAAAAGTTTGTAAATACCTGGTAAGAGGCTTATCGGCCGGTAGTTGCTGATGTCTCTTGGGTCTCCTTTCTTATAAAGCAAGATAATACTACATTCGGAACATTGAGACGGTGTGGCACCAGTTTCAAATATCAAATTAAATAATTTTGTTAGTGGCGCAGCTGGTATGAAGCAGGTGGTTTTAAAGCGTTGTTAGTGATGTTATTTGATGCTGGGCTCTTGTCTAGTTTTAGTCTTTTTATAACTTCTATACAATCTATTGGTTCTATATGGGATTGTGACGTTTCAATATCGATGTAGTCTTTTTCATTATGATTCACAAGTGACTGGCCACGTTGGAAAGTTGTCGTAACCGCGACTGTTGAGCATGAGGTCCTGGCCTGGGTTCGATTCCCAGTTTGACAAAGTCTTATTGGATTTTCCCATCGTGAATTTCCCAATTGCAGCCGTCTGGATTTGCGCTCGGTTGATGCTTATAGGCACGCCACCGGGTACATGGGACTTACATATAATTGGTGAGATGTAGGTATACTATGTAGTACACTTCTGCCCAACCCTTCGTTGATCACAGGCGTGATGTTATGTAAGTGTGTTCGCAAAGTACACAGTTACACACCTTCTTCCCCTTCTTTGTTAGTCTGATGATGCGGCAATACGACACCACCGCGGTGAGATCAGATGCTGGACCAGCCACTGCGCTGAAGGTAAATATCGGAAGTAATAATCGGTAATGTCGGTAGTTTATGGCCAATACGAAAGAGATTTCACATTCCATACCTATCGCGAATGAAGCCTTTGTCAACCGACTTCCAAAAAGAGGAGGTTCTCAATTCATCTGTTTTTTTTTTTGTGTTTGTTACCTCAGAACTTTCGACTGGGTGAACCGATTTTGATGATTCTTTTTTTATTTGAAAGCTGGTGCTATCCGTGTGGTCCAATTTGGGGAGATATAAATGGAACTCTTCAAAAATACACGGCAAAGCTGCAGTAATTGCTGCAATCGCTTGGTTGTTTATTGTTTATGTAACATAGTGACGTAAATTCACGTCTGTATGCTCTGAGGGAGTACGCAGAAGTGTAAAATACACCCAGATTTCGACAGTAAGATGTGTTAAGTTCCATTTAATGGGATCCTGGAGAAATAGAGAGAATTCCTTAAATTTTATAGGCACACCAGAAGCGATTGGGGTAGTTTTAGGAAGAGTACGTTCTTGGAGTGATCCCATTTCAATTTAAAGATCTGATGAAGAACTTCGAAAGATAGGCGACGGGAACTCCTCAATAAATGATAGCAAATGTAATGGGTTCGCTGAAACCTCATGTCTCTCTATTGTTTACACCAGTTCATAAATAAAAATCACGCCGTTACGCTGTGAAAGGGTAAGCACATATGAACCACTAAAAAGTGAAAACGAAAATTTTTTTTTGCAAAAAATATAACCGACTTCACACAAAAAAGTGAAAAATAACTTTAGCTTCAGAAGTCGGTGACAAAACTAAATCAATCAAACAAAGGTCACCGACTTCTGAAGCTAAAGTTATTTTTCACTTTTTTGTGTGAAGTCGGTTATATTTTTTGCAAAAAAGTTTCATTACTTGTTTCATTCTCACGTTACACTTCTTTTTTTTTTGGGACATGCCCGCCACACTTTTCCCAAACTTCTGAAAACCAGAATCAACAGTGGCGACTACCGGAAAAGCGCCGATACAATGAAGCTCGACGATATCCCAGAGAATTAATTTAACTGTCTTACATCCCGCAACGAAATTAATCATAACGTAGAATTGAGGAGTAGGAAATTTGTTCCAGTTTTCACAAGGTCCGTATAGTAAAGAACTCCGGATGTAACCTGTACACAACCCAACATATTATTGCGTTAATTCTACCATAGACTGCACTCCCATAGAATGTGATTTGCAGATTGTTCATATTTGCAGTCAGCTGTGGAACATTGACAAAAAGAGGCTTTAGACTATTGTGCTTCCACTAAACAAAAATAAACTTCTTCTTCTTTATCGTGTGGTTAGTGTCTAACCTGGTGTCAGAGTTATTTTATGCCACCGATGTGCCTCTGACTTGTCTTCACATGTCGTCGAGAAATATCTCTCAGGCATGCTGGTTTCCTAACGATATTTTCTTTCACCGAAGCAAGTGTAGTGAACAACACGCACGTGTGTGTCTTCGACGTTGTCAGTCCGGCAGTCATACTTACTATCTACATCTGAGAAGAGATGATATTATATGTATGGTAAAATATCCACAGTAAAACGGTAACAATGCAGTCGAGAAAAAGCGCAAAGCTGACGAATACCAATAGGGACCGCTTCTAATTGAGTCCCGCGCGTTCGTTTAAATTGAGTCAGTAGGCTCGTTAATGGAATTCGAATTATCTTTTTAATTGCTTTCCCTTTTCAGTCCTTTTCACCCTACGCGGTTACGTGCTAGGTTTGTCCTTCGAAATTCTTTCACATACAGTACTGAGATCAGGGGCGTAGAGCTACCGCTGTATCACCCGTATCAATGTTCAGAAAAATATCACAAAATCTTCTCACATCAACCTCAAATATTCTTCATAATAAACCTATGTCATTTGTTTGAGAGATTCAGTTTTTTTGTCACCGACTTCTGAAGCTTAAGTTATTATTCACTTTTTTAAAGTCGGTTTTATTGTTTGCAAAAAGGGTTTTTTTCTAATTTTAGTGGTTTCCAAACACATATTTGCCATGAATTTGTGGCCGCCTTGAGGAGAGATCAACTGGAGGATGGAAAGCTACCAGAAGCCGTGTGCTTTAAATTTGATGACGAATCTATCGGTCTAGGCTAAAAGAAAGTAATGATTGCATACCCATACAATCTCCATCTAGTACTACATTTCAGGCATTAAAAGGTTACGGAGATAACCGTCTGCTGCCTCTAATATTAAGCTGGGCTAGAAACGTAGTACTGGATGGAGGTATGGGTATGCAACCATTACTATAAAGGGTGTAAAACACCTCTTAACGAATACGAAAGGCACTTGTTCTCCTCGTCATTCTGATATTTTTTTTGTTCTACACTATACCTGGGAACCTCCTAGTTACGGAGATATAGGGGGTCCAAGTTGCAAGATTTTTACAAGTTTTTTTTTTTAAACTACTTTTTATCGCATGATTTTTACTTTACATATCTCTAGGACCTCCGTACTATTTGTCCAAATCCATCCATCCACGCAATGTTTTGAGTGCATTACATTGAGTTATACCACAAAACATGATTTATAACCTCAAAAAAAAAAGTTGTTTCCCAGCAATATTTTTTGCGGAAAGTTACTTAGTTTGATATATAGAATGCTTGGTTAACGGCTTTGTGATGAGGTGAAATACACCCTGTATTTTAGTCTAAGCCAGATAGATTCGTCATCAAATTTAACGTTTACGCGCATTTTACTCGTTATCTCAGTCAGTGGCGTATAGCTAGCTACCTATACGCTACTGACTGAGATAACGAGTAGTAGAGAAGCAGAAAGCATGCTGCACCGACTCCAAATAAATACATACCGACTTTCCTCCGTGCCTCGGAAACCAGGTTACAGGTGGCCTGTCATTTGTAGATGTAGATCTTTGACAGTCATTATAGTCAGTCAATGGCACGAATGTCTGACAACCAGTTTTACAAGGGGTATCGTATTAATAGAACTTTTAAATTGGACTGCATTGGTGGTGGACTGGTCGCAAGCGCGAACATGAGGTCCTTTTTTTTACCGATGGGAAATCATCAAATGACTTCTCCCACTCTGGGCCGAGCGGATGAGGTCCTGAGTTTGATTTTCGAGTGGGGCAAAGTATGGTTGGGTGTTGCCATCAGTAATTTTTCAGTAGAAGACACGAAGTCCGGGATTTTTGCGCGGTTGATGGCAGTAGGTCCCTATTATAAGGTACTTCAACATAACTGGCAAAATGTGGGTGTGTAGGTACTATTGAGTACACCTTCGAAATACAGGCGTTACGTATTGTTACGAGCTGGGTATGAGATAAATTAAAAACTACCGATTAAACAACAAATAACTTTAATAATCACGAAACAATTTAAACAATCACAAATAAATAAAATGAATAAAAATCGCTGGACATTACACACAGCGCCATCTGGTGCCACACTAAGCAAGGCTTGTATCGTGGACACCAGATAGTTGATATACTAAATGTATAATTTTTGTTTGTAAATACATACTCAGTATACATATAAACATCCATGATTCGGAAACAAATGTCCATGCTCATCATACAAACATTTGTTCCTTACGGGATTCGAACCCGGGACACTAAGAATGTAAGGCAGCCTCATTTATCGCCGCGCCATTCGGGTCGTCAACTACTGATCACACTATTCGCTAACTTCTAGTTCACTTCGATTCGCTTCGTTGTGTAGCCAATATCAGACTGCCTGTCGCGTGTCTGCGTTGTGCTTTTATACGGTCAACAGACACAAACAAAATATTCACGAATATTCTAGCGGCGTGTAGAAATACTTCATACAAAAAAAAACATTTATAATAAAATACAAAAGGAACTGTAAGCAAAAAAAGGTCGAGATATAATGACAATTCCTGATGTTTTTTTATAAGTAGGTTGCGAATTTGTACCTTACTTAACTTCAAAACTATTAATATTCGAAAGCACTCGAAGTTTCAACGCAAACACACTGTTCTCGTAGGTACGACGTAACGGTATGTAGAACTTTTAGAAGCAGCAGGAGTACCTACCTATCTACTTACTTAAGCTCCGTTCCCACTGTGTCGTGACGACAGATAATCGTGTGGTTTTTAGTGTCGTGGCATGTGCATTTAAATGGAGGTGTTCACATATTGGACGACACGGTGACTGCCGTCCATGACAACTGCCAACTCAAATCTAACTATAAATGAATCGTCACGACATAGTGGTAACAGAGCCTTACACTGCAGTCCGTTACATTGTAGTTACATCGATGTAACTAGCTGGACATTTTTATTCCAAGTAGTTACATTATTTAAAAATTTAACTTTAACGTAACTAATGAGACTTTTTTGTTCCACCTAGTTACATCGTAGATAGGTACCATCGTCGGTTCAAAAGATATATTAGTTAGCTCTCGTGAGTCATGTACTCCTAGTACCTTCATGCTCATGGCAACCAACGTCTTAATGAACTTACTTAATGAAACCTCTTTGGTGAGGAAATACACTGCACTGTACTGTACTGTACTGTACTGTGTTGCCACTTTAAAATAATAACGAAGTCATCGACGTCAATGAAAAGTGTGTTGGCTCAATTACATTGTCTACTGTAAGTAATATTTGTCCTACGCACCTAATCGCTTTTTTCCGATAAAATATGACTATCGAGTTTGGAATTTATGTCTAAGTTACATCTTATGACGATTTCATTCGAACGCAACGCAGTCATATAGCTATCGATAAGAGTGAGGCCACATGATGCGTCGCGCTGCGTTGCGTCGTCACAGCGTCGTACAATCACTGTCAAAATGGCAATGCACAACAGTGATTGTATGGCGCAACTCACTAGTGGGGTAGTGATTTGTATTGTTACATCGGACCGACTAGAAACTCGCGACCTATTTATAAAAGACATTAGAATTTCGACCGTACGCCTAGAGCATACGGTTCATATTTGTTTGTACAAGTAGCTTGTAATAATAATTATCTACCCACTATTCTTTTGTTAGTGTTTTTTATGACCCTCTAGAATATTCGTGGTTATTCTGGTGTGTCTGTTGGCGAGTATAAATACACCGCTCAGGCCCGCGACCGGTAGTCTTGTTTTGGCTACACAACGAAGCGAATCGAAGTGAACTTAAAGCGCGATATCTAAGCGAATAGTGAATAGTAGTGTATTGTAGTGTACTTATGATTAAGTTTAAATTGTTTTGTGATTAATAAAGTTATTGTGTGGTTTAATCGGTAGTAATTAATTTATCTCATACCTAGCTCGTAACAAATTGGTGTCAGAAGTGAGAGATAAATTATGCCAATTCTACCAAAGGACGACACGGAGTGTATCCGTACCAGAAGTCAGCGACAGCAGGATATGGACCAAAGGCGGTTTGGAGATTCTCCGACACAGACACCGGGTGGTGTCCAGCCTACGTCACAGCCAGTCGCTGGCCCATCCGGAGTTTCTCCAGCATCAGTGGCGCCAGACTTGTCAGCTTTAATGGCGTTGCTGCAGGATCAAGCTCGCCGTCAAGAGGAACAGGCTCGCCGTCAAGAGGAACAAGCTCGCCGTCAAGAGGAGCAGGCTCGCCGATTGGAAGAGCAGTTACAGCGAGATAAAGAGGAGCAAGCTCGCCGTCAAGAGGAGCAAGCTCGCTGTCAAGAGGAGCAGGCTCGCCGATTGGAGGAGCAGTTACAGCGAGATAAAGAGGAGCAAACTCGCCGTCCAGAGGAGCAGGCTCGCCGATTGGAAGAGCAGTTGCAGCGAGACAAAGAGGAGCAGGTCCGCCGCCAAGACGAGCAGATGCTCCTCATAAAGGATCTTCATGCAACTTTCGGCAAGGACCTGAAAGTGATGAAAGATCAGGTCCACCAGCACGAGAATCGCATCTCGGAGGCCGAAGTTCAGATTGCTGGGTTAAAGAAGGCTTTGGGCGAACTGAAGACTGAAGGCTGTAGCTACAGTGGTTGCTGCACCTACTTCGCGTGGTTTTAAGGTTCCGCCATTCGACGGAACATCGTCGTGGTCGGCCTATAGAATCCAGTTTGAGGCCGTCATGAAGGCGAATGGATGGACCAAACCGCAAGCCATGACCGCGCTCACCTTAGGCCTCCGAGACCAGGCCCTAACCATTCTCGAGGCACTCGGCAGGGATGTAACCTACGAGCAGCTGCTGGAGGCGTTGGAGTCCAGAAAGTTCTCGTTTTTCAGACAGCAAGTGAACTTCTTAGGACACATAGTTTCGGGGGAAGGTGTTCAAACAGACCCAGAAAAAGTAGTCGCCGTCAAGGATTGGCCAGTTCCGAAAGACAAGGCCCAGGTCAGAGCATTCCTGGGTTTGTGCTCCTACTATCGAAGATTTGTCAAGAATTTTGCCGACATTGCCAAACCTCTGCACAAACTCACTGAGGAAAAGAGGCAATTCTGTTGGGACGAGGACTGCGACGTCGCATTTCAGGAATTAAAGAAACGTCTGTGCAACACACCTATTTTGGGATATCCTGACACTGAAAATGACTTCATAGTTGACACAGATGCCAGTAATACATAAACAGGGAGCCGGACGCTCGGTGTCATCACTGCGTCCACTGTCTGGAGGACACGGCGTGGCATACGCTGGCAGAGTGTGCCGCATGGGAGGAGCCGCGCCGTGCCCTCGTGACAGAAGTGGGAACCGATCTGTCGCTGCCGGCCGTCGCTCGCGCGATGGTCGGGAGCGCAGAGTCGTGGGATGCGGTGATCTCCTTCTGTGAAACGGTCATCTCACAGAAGGAGGCTGCGGAGAGGTTGAGAGAGGTGGAGACCACTCTCCCGACCCGCAGCAGACGAACCGGGCGTAGGCGGAGGGCGGACAACGCCCTCTTCCAGCCCCCCTGAACGGGTCCAGAGGGACGGCGGACTTGGGGAGGTCCGCCGCCCCGCCGAATAACTGGACCCGAGGCGGTGGCGCGTAGTGTTCCGCGCGCGCCCCTACATGACGTCGCGGGAGGAGTACACCTCACCCCCCCCGCAGACCTGAGGAGGCTCGCAATGGCGGGCCGGCACTAGCCGGGGATCGTGGAAGGCGTACTAGTTCCCATGATCCCCGGTGCAAGTGTGGGAAGGGAACACCAGGGTGGTTTTTAGTCAGTACGAGTCTGACAGCCCCTCCGCTCTCCCCAGGGCGGAGGACATCCATCGAGGAATTTCCAGCCCGGCAACAAAAAAAAAAAAAAAAAAAAAAGATGCCAGTAATACTGGAATTGGGGGCGTGCTGCGAAACTACTGCGTTATAATTATTATTATAAATATTTCCTGGGACGTAAATTCCAATTACGAACTGACCATGCTGCACTGAAGTGGCTATTACAGTTCAAGAATCCAGAGGGGCAAGTGGCGAGATGGATAGAACTGCTCCAAGAGTTTGATTTCGTAACTGAACATCGCAGTGGGAGAACTCACGGTAACGCAGACGCCTTGTCAAGAAGACCTTGTCCTGAAGACTGTAAGCACTGTGCCAGGCAAGAGACTAAGGAAGTAGTGCCCGTGAGGATGCTTAGAACGGATCTCAGCGATGAATGGAAGGAGACCCTACAGCAGGCTCAGCACAATGACTCGGATATCAAACCGATCTTCGAGTGGATCAAAGCTGGTGTTCCTAAACCCAAGTGGAGTGATGTGGCTGCGATGAGTTCCATCACGAAGAGTTATTGGGCGCAATGGAACAGCTTGGTGATCCAGGATAGAGTCTTGTGCCGTAAATGGGAAAACGCTAGAGTGGATAGCTGTCATCTACAAATGGTTGTCCCTAAAGCTAAGGTACCGGATGTTCTACGGCTCTACCATGATGGATGTTCTGGAGGACATATGGGGGTAAAAAGGAATCTACTAAAAATTCGAGAACGGTTTTACTAGATCCACTGTCGAGATGATGTGGAGGGCTGGTGTCGCAAATGTTCCAGTTGTGCGGCCGTGAAAGGACCCCACATACGCAGCAGAGGCGCATTAAAAATGTACAACGTTGGAGCCCCTTGGGAACGGATAGCACTAGACGTTGCGGGACCATTTCCAGTAAGTGAGAGCGGAAACAAGTACTTCCTGGTGGTCATACTGGTCATGGATTACTTCACAAAGTGGCCAGAAATCTTCGCCATTCCAAACCAAGAAGCTACAACTGTCGCAAATAAATTGGTTCAGGAAGTCTTCTGTCGTTTTGGGGTACCCTTAGAAATACACAGCGATCAAGGAAGGAATTTTGAATCCCAAGTATTTCAAGAGACTTGTCGGTTAATGGGTACCCATAAAACCAGAACCACCTCTTACCACCCACAATCCGATGGAATGGTGGAACGATTCAACCAAACGTTGGAAAGATATCTGGCGAAAGTTGTGGAAAGCCGGCAAAGGGATTGGGACAAGCACATACAGCCGTTTCTTCTGTCTTACCGAAGTGCAGTCCACGAAAGTACGACTGTGACACCAGCCTTCGCGAACTTAGGAAGGGAATTACGGTTACCTGCTGATTTAATCACTGGAACTCCCCCTGATGCTCCATGTAGCGTAACAGATTACGCGAATGACTTGCGTAATAAGTTGAACGATGTTTATGAGCGTATCCGACAGTCCGGCCAACAGAAGTCTGAGAAAATGAAGACCCGTTATGACCAGAAAGCAAACGGTAGGGGTTTCGAAGGGTTCACTGGTGTGGTTGCTGCATAACCCAGTGCGGAGCAAGGGGAAGTCTCCGAAGTTACAAGCAAAATGGGATGGGCCAAACCAAGTCGTGACTAGGATCAACGATGTCACCTACCGAATACAGAAGGATCCACGAGGTGCGCCTAAGATTGTGCATGTAGACCGATTGGCGCGATACTACGGGACTAATGATGCTCGGGTCAGGACGAGCATGTCTAAGGAGGGGGCAGTGTTACATCGGACCGACTAGAACATTCGAGAAAGCAAGTGATTACCATGTGTGTACGTTAGAAGTTGGAGAGCATTCTATTATAATTAGTTTTAAAGTTAGGTAGGTAGAAACTCGCGACCTATTTATAAAAGACATTAGAATTTCGACCGTACGCCTAGGGCATACGGTTCATATTTGTTTGTACAAGTAGCTTGTAATAATAGTTATCTACCTACTATTCTTTTGTTAGTGTTTTTTATGACCCTCTAGAATATTCGTGGTTATTCTGGTGTGTCTGTTGGCGAGTATAAATACACCGCTCAGGACCGCGATTGGCAGTCTTGTTTTGGCTACACAACGAAGCGAATCGAAGTGAACTTAAAGTGCGATATCTAAGCGAATAGTGAATAGTAGTGTATTGTAGAGTACTTGTGATTAATTTTAAATTGTTTTGTGATTAATAAAGTTATTGTGTGGTTTAATCGGTAGTAATTAATTTATCTCATACCCAGCTCGTAACAGTATGTAGGATGACGTTTGCGGCGCCGCTCCGTCGTCGCACCGCACCGCCAACGCATCGTGTGGCCTTGCTCTTATTTGTCAAAAAGCGATTTACCAGCTATTTTTAAAATCTTTTATTAAACATCACATGTTTGTCTAAGTATGTAAGTGGCGTACAAATCTTGCAAGCCTAATTTGACACACACTAACGGTTTCGTGATTTTCTTTTTTTTTGTGCGTTTAAATAAAATCTTGTCGTGAGAATGCTTTTTCTATTAATTTTGTTTATTTAAGGATGAGACAATGCTAAAATTAAAACCTCATATCAATAACTGTCAGCCCGATGATGTGCAAAATACTATTGAAATAATTATCAATGAGGCTTGTTTAGAAGCCGTGGATGGTCTAGAGAACCAGCAGCAAAAGTTTTTAATAAAGCATTGCAACATATTAATGAGAAGGGTTATAATTTGGCTGCTAAAAAGCCAGTGCCATCTTTTAAAAATAAAAAATCTGCTATTTACAAAAGAAGGAATGAAAAAGCCGGTGTGATTAAAACTTCCACTAGAAATATAGAGGAAGGGGAAGTGCCACATCAATTAAATTTTTTTTTACTGGCGGACTACAAAAAGGTAACATGCGTATCATAATATTCTGTTCGCAACATGTAAGATAGTATAATAAGACCGTTATATTTTATGGACGGTACGTTTAAAACTTGCCCAACGCCGTTCCGTCAACTATTTACCGTTCCTGACGGTTTTGCAAGTAACATTAATAATACAAATATTATACCAATGATTTCTGCCTTTATGACACATCAAAACAAGGAAGCGTATATTATATTATTTCATCAAAATCAAAATCAAAGCATTTATTTCGAGTAGGCCAGTTACAGGCGCTTTTGAATTGTCGAAACAAAGATGATAATTAAATGTAGCTACAGTCCCAGTCACAAGACATAAAAACTGTGAAAGTACTGTAGTTGCCCATTCCCTAGCGTAGATCTCTATGGAGAAGAACGGGCAAGAAACTCCAAACTCATTTAATTATAGCACAATTAAATGATTGGAAGCCACAGAAAATAATGATAGATTTTGAAGAGGGAATAATTGCATCGCTCAGAGAGATTAACACTGTTCACGAAATAAAAGGTTGTCACTTCCATTATTACAATAGTTTGAAACGCAAAGCAAAGCAAATGGGTATATTTAAGGATAAAAGTCACAAAACTATAGATATACTCTGCAGTAGTCTAGCATATTTACCAGAACAGAAAATATTATCAGTTTGGAATTACATAAAGAGTGAAATTGTACTTATAGAAGATGATCGAATAGAACTTGAACAGTTTCAACATTATTTTGAAAAATGTTGAAAATGGTGAAAATGTGGTGTAACTATGGTGAGCTACATCGAACAAACAATGTCGTGGAAGGATGGGATTTTAAAATTAATACTAAAGTGTATATAGTGCAGCCCCGACTTACGAAAAGTAAGTCGTGGGTTCGAACCCAGACAGGCGCATTACTTTGTGTGATTTATTTCATCACCACTGCTCACAAAGCGGTTAAGGAAAACATTGTGAAGAATTCAGCATGTTCTGGAAGAAGACTGGGAAGACCTGGAAGAAGATCGGGAAGACTGGGAAGAGGACCGGTAAGACCGGAAAGAACGGGAAGACCGGGAAGACTGGGAAGAAGACCGGGAAGACCTGGAAGAAGGCCGGTAAGATCTGGAAGAAGACCGGGAAGACCTGGAAGAAGACCGGGAAGTACGGGAAGACCGGTTATACCTGGAAGAAGACCGGGAAGACTGGGCAGTAGATCGGGAAGACCGGAAAGAGGACCGGAAAGACCGGGAAGAAACGGGAAGAATGGGAAGACTGGGAAGAAGACCGGGAAGACCTGGAAGAAGACCGGGAAGACAGGGAAGAAGATCGGGAAGACCTGGAAGAAGACCGTGAAGACAGGGAAGAAGACCGGGAAGTCCTGCAAAAAGACCGGGAAGAACAGGAAGACCGGGAAGACCTGGAACAAGACCGGGAAGACCCGGAAGAAGACCGGGAGGACCGGGAAAAAGGCCGGAAAGACCTGGAAGAAGACCGGGCGAAAGACCGGGAAGACATGGAAGAAGACCGGGAAGAAGAGGAAGACCGGGAAGACCTGGAAGAAGACCGGGAAGAAGGCCGGGAAGAAGACCGGGTAGATAGGGAAGAAGATCGGGAAGACAGGTAAGAAGACCGGGAAGAAGACCGGGAAGACAGGGAAGAAGACCGGGAAGACAGGGAAGAAGATCGGGAAGACAGGGAAGAAGACCGGGAAGACAGGGAAGAAGGCCGGGAAGTCCTGCAAAAACCCCGGGGCCGGGGTGTCCTGTAATGTGAGTATGAATTTGTGTGATTTGTATATGAGTCTGTGATACTCGAATTAATGTTTTTTTTTTTTTTTTATTTAATTAAAAAGACCGGGAAGACCGGGAAGAACAGGAAGACTGGGAAGACAGGGACGAAGAGCGGGAAAAACAGAAAGACCGGGAAGACCTGGAAGAAGACCAAGAGACCTGGAAGAAGACCGAGAAGACCAGGAAGATAGCGTAGAAGACCGGGAAGAACGGGAAGAACGGGAAGACCGGGAAAACCGATGTACATTTCCGGTGCAATTTTGCATGAATATTACTTAAAGGACGGATCAACATTAGGCTACATAAAGGGTGTAAAACACCTCTTCACGAAGCCGAAAGGCACTCGTTTTCCCCATCATTGCGATATTTTTTTGTTCTACATCATAACTGGGAACCTTCTAGTTACGGAGATATTGGGGGTCAAAGTTCCAACTTTAAGACAAGTTTTTTTTGAAGTAAAAGATTTTACTTTAAACACCTCTATCTCCCTCGTACTATTAAATCCATCCATCAGCACAATGTTTTAAGTACGTTAAATTGAGTTCTACCAACATGATTTATGAACTCGAAAAAAAAAAGTTGTTTCCCAGCAATATTTTTTGCGTAAAGTTACTTAGTTTGATGTACAGAATGCTTTGTGATGAGGTGGTTTACACCCTGTATTATCACGTTCTTCCAGGTCTTCTTCCAGGACTTCCAGGTCTGCCCGGTCTTCTTCCCAGTTTTCTTCCAGGTCTTCCCGGTCTCCTTCCAGGTCTTCCCGGTCTTCTTCACAGTCTTCCCGGTCTTCTTCCAGGTCTTCCCGGTCTTCCTGTTTTCCGCGGTCTTCTGCCCGGTCTTCCCGGTCTTCTTCCAGGTCTTCCCGGTCTTCTTCCAGGTCTTCCCGGCCTTCTTCCAGTGGGGCCGGTGTTTCGTACCTGACTCTAAGAAGAAACAGCCGAAACAAACTCAGAGGTCATAGTCACTTTTGAAGTCCAGACATAATCTTGCTCAATTCACATGAGGATCATATAGATGTTAGTGTCTGAGATGGTCTTTTGAAGAAAGAACCATACAGATTTGAGTAAACCTGTCCAGTCAGTGCAAGCAT
Source organism: Xestia c-nigrum (assembly GCA_916618015.1). Classification (NCBI taxonomy): domain Eukaryota; kingdom Metazoa; phylum Arthropoda; class Insecta; order Lepidoptera; family Noctuidae; genus Xestia; species Xestia c-nigrum. Next base: position 6,086,215 of record OU745259.1, on the reverse strand, counting down.
TTGTCAGCTATCGTGTAGCTCGACTTATAACACAAGGAGCTCAACGAAACGACGAACAATACCAAAGAAAGGACATTTGGGTAGGTCGCTTATAGAACTCAAACTGCCAGACGGTTGGGGGGTAAAAAAAAAAAAAAAAAAATGAAATGTAACCCACATGGTCCTCACAATCACAAAAGCGCAAAAAATAAAACTAATTAATAATAATTTACAAAATGAATGTCAATAAAAATACGATATGTCAAATACACACACATAAAACAATAAAAATTAACTAAAAATGTAAATAATAATAAAATACTGAACTAAGTATTCATGTCAAGTCATTAAATGTCAAAAACCACAAGTAAATATTCATGTCAAATACACACACACACAAAATAATAAACAATAAAGTAAAAAAAATAATAATAATATGCATTCATGTCAAAGTGTATAAAATTTTTGATGTGTCATAAAGGCAGAAATCATTGGTGAGTGGTCAGTCGGGTCTTTTTCCAGGTCTTCCAGGACTGCCTGGTCTTCCCGGTCTTCCCGTTCTTTGCAGTCTTCTGCCCGGTCTTCCCAGTCTTCTTCCAGGTCTTCCAGGTCTTCACGAAACCGGTGTCTAATACAAATAATAACATTTAATTACGTTGCTTTCATAAACAACCATGGTTAATATTAGTAGTACATAAACAGTTATAAGATGAAATGTAACATGTAGGATTGTTAATAAAGGCTTTTATTATTATATTATTAAAGGCAGAAATCATTGGTGAGTGGTCAGTCGGGTCTTTTTCCAGGTCTTCCAGGTCTGCCCGGTCTTCCTGTTCTTCGCAGTCTTCTGCCCGGTCTTCCCGGTCTTCTTCCAGGTCTTCCCGGTCTTCTTCCAGGTCTTCCCAGCCTTCTTCCAGGTCTTCCCGGTCTTCTTCCAGGTCTTCCCGGTCTTCTTCCAGGTCTTCCCGGTCTTCTGCCCGGTCTTCCCAAACTTCTTCCAGGTCTTCCAGGTCTTCCAGGTCTTCCCGGTCTTCTTCCAGGTCTTCCCGGTCTTCTTCCAGGTCGTCCCGGCCTTCTTCCAGAACATGCTGATTTCTTCACAATGTTTTCCTTAACCCCAATACGGTTGGTCACCGCGGGGTTATCGACCAACCCCCCCAAAGAAATACTACACTAGAAATGGAAAATAAAACTGAAAATAAAACTAAAATTAACACCAAGAAAAGGCGACTCCACATAGCAACATTGAATACAAGATCATTAAAGTCAAAAGAATGTTTAAAGAACTTGAACAAGCGTTAAACAATATAAATTGGGATATTCTTGGCATAAGTGATGTACGGAGATCGAAAGAGAATATTGTAGAGCATAAGGAATACATAATGTACAATAAAAATGAAATACCAGGAATATACGGCGTGGGTTTCTTAGTAAAAAAATACCTGAAAAATAACATAATAGAATTTAAAGGAGTTTCAGATAGGATAGCTGTCTTAAACATTATACTTCCTGGTCACAAACACCCGACATCAATAGTCCAAGTATACGCTCCTACTGAGGTAGCGAAAAAGGAAATTAAAAATAGCTTTTACGAAAACCTAAATGAGACACTGGAGACCCTGTATAACAACATTATTGTGATGGGAGATTTTAATAGCCAAATTGGCCAACGAGGAAAGAACGAAGACAAAATACTTGGACCCTATACAACCGGCAAGCGTAACGATAATGGAAAAAGACTGATAAACTACGCGCTAGAAAATAACTTGCATATTATGAATACTTTTTATAAAAGAAAACTTAAAAGAAAATGGACGTGGGAATCCCCCAACGGTCAAATAAGAAATGAGATAGATTTCATAACTACAAATAAACCGAAGCTTTTCTTAAACGTGGCAGTCCTTAACAAATTTGACTATTTTACTGATCACAGATTACTCCGAGGTCAATTACACCTAAATGAACCTAAAAATTCTAGAAAACATATTCAAAATACTAAACAACCAATCACACTACCATTACCAATCCATGTTCTAGAATCCTTAAAAACTAAATTAATACCAATAAGCGATCTAAGAACAGTCCAGGAAAAATATGATACCTTAGAAGAAGAACTAAAAGGAATTAATAAAATCTTAGAAAAAGACAAACCATTCAAAGATAGCATAGGATCTGAAGCAAGAAGATTAATAAAACAAAGAGCACTTTTATTTGAGAACAGGAAGAATAACAGACAAAACATAATTAAAATTAGCAAAGAAATATACACTGAAATAAGGAAATACAGAAAAACACAAAAAACTAAATTAATACAACTCCACATTATAAAATCAGCTGGAATCAAGAGTGCGTGGAAAGAACTTCAAGACCACTCAAACTGGATTACTAACGTAACACATCACAAAACCCAAAAAAATAAATCTAAAAGAAACGAAATACTAAATACAGCAACTGACTTCTATCGTGATCTTTATCATGACGAACCAAGAACATCAATTAGCGAATCAATTATGAGTACCGAAGAAGAAACAGTTCCTAATATATTGAAAGAGTGAAGTTATTAAAGCTATCAAATCACAGAAAAGAGGAAAATCACCCGGCGAAGATAACATCTCTAATGAACTTTTAAAAGGAGTATCAGAGACTATCATAGACATACTTACAAACCTTTTTAACGAAATTTTAAGAACTGAATATATACCTATTCAATGGACCACATCTACAATAATCTTACTTCACAAGAAAGGGAGAACAGACGATATATCGAACTACAGACCCATTTCGCTAATGTCAAACGTATACAAAATTTTCTCCAAGATAATACTGGACCGGATTACAAAGACCATAGACGAGAATCAGCCGAAAGAACAGGCAGGGTTTCGAAGTGGCTTTTCAACCATCGACCACATCCATACCATAAAACAAATGATCCAGAAATGCAACGAATATGGAATAAACTACTACTTAGCATTTATAGACTTCAATAAAGCATTTGATTCGCTGAAACATGAGAAAATATGGGAAGCCCTCACCGCACAACGGGTCCACAGCAAATACATTAACATAATAAAGAATATATACTTTGATATGAAAGCCAAAATACGCACAGAAAAGGTAGGAGAATGTTTCCCTATTAGGAAAGGAGTCAGACAGGGAGATCCCTTATCACCCAAGCTGTTTTTGGCAACCCTAGAACATATATTTCGACAACTGGAATGGAAGGACTATGGTATAAATGTTAATGGAGAATTGCTAAACCATCTAAGATTCGCAGATGATCTTATATTAATATGTGGCGATCCAAACACTCTGCAGATTATGATTGAACAACTGATAAACGAAAGTGAAAAGGTGGGACTATCAATAAATACCGGTAAAACTAAGTTAATGACAAATTACACCAAAACTCCCATTAAACCTGAAAATGCTGCAGAGCTGGAATATGTAAACGAGTACACATACTTGGGCCAAATAATATCTCCAACAGACATCACAACAAAAGAAATTCAAAATAGAATAAACCTAGGATGGAAGAGATACTGGGCTCTAAAAGACGTAATGAAAAACCCGGATATACCAATAGAAGGCAAGAAGAAGATATTTAATACATGCATTCTACCAAGCATGACGTACGGATGTCAAGCATGGAGTTGTACAAAGAAAAATATCAAGTCACTAGAAACTTGCCAACACCGAATGGAAAGAAGCATACTTAACATAAAATCAAGAGACAAAATTAGGTTAAAAACAATAAGAAAACAAACCAAAATAATAGATATAAAACACCAAATCAAACAACTGAAATGGAAATGGGCAGGACACCTAACAAGAAGTAGGATAGAAAAGTGGACGAACGAAGTGACGGAATGGTGCCCTAGATATAAAAAGAGAAGTAAAGGCAGGCAGCATCGAAGATGGGAGGATGATATCAAGGAGGTAGCAGGACCATGCTGGATGAGGATAGCAAGGGACAGATCGTTGTGGAGAACTCTTGGGGAGGCCTATGCCAAAGAGCAAGACAATCACGAAACCGGTGTCTAATACAAATAATAACATTTAATTACGTTGCTTTCATAAACAACCATGGTTAATATTAGTAGTACATAAACAGTTATAAGATGAAATGTAACATGTAGGATTGTTAATAAAGGCTTTTATTATTATTATATTATTAAAGGCAGAAATCATTGGTGAGTGGTCAGTCGGGTCTTTTTCCAGGTCTTCCAGGTCTGCCCGGTCTTTCTGTTCTTCGCAGTCTTCTGCCCGGTCTTCCCGGTCTTCTTCCAGGTCTTCCCGGTCTTCTTCCAGGTCTTCCCGGTCTTCTTTCAGGTCTTCCCGGTCTTCTTTCAGGTCTTCCCGGTCTTCTTCCAGGTCTGCCCGGTCTTCTTCCCGGTCTTTCCAGGTCTTCCCAGCCTTCTTCCAGGTCTTCCCGGCCTTCTTCCAGGTCTGCCCGGTCTTCTTCCAGGTCTTCCCGGTCTTCCTGTTTTCCGCGGTCTTCTGCCCGGTCTTCCAGGTCTTCTTCCAGGTCTTCCCGGTCTTCTTCCAGGTCTGCCTGGTCTTCTTCCAGGTCTTCCCGGTCTCCTTCCAGGTCTGCCCGGTCTTCCCGGTCTTCTTCCAGGTCTTCCCGGTCTTCTTCCAGGTCTTCCCGGCCTTCTTCCAGAACATGCTGATTTCTTCACAATGTTTTCCTTAACCGCTTTGAGAGCAGTGGTAATTAAATAAATCACACAAAGTAATGCGCCTGTCTGGGTTCGAACCCACGACTTACTTTTCGTAAGTCGGGGCTGCACTACATCCACATTAGTTTAAATTTTGAAATTCCATCCTTCCACGACATTGTTTGTTCGATGTAGCTCACCATAGTTACACCACATTTTCACCATTTTTTCTTTTAGCCAAAATTTTTCAAAATAATGTTGAGTTCTATTCGATCATCTTCTAGTACAATTTCACTCTTTATGTAATTCCAAACTGATAATATTTCCTCTTCTGGTAAAAATGCTCGACTACTGCAGAGTAAAACTATAGTTTTGTGCCTATCCTTAAATATACCCATTAGCTTTGCTTTGCGTTTCAAACTATTGTAATAATGGAAGTTACAACCTTTTATTTCGTGAACATTGTTAATCTCTCTTAGCGCTGCAATTATTCCCTCTTCAAAATCTATTATTATTTTCTGTGGCTTCCAATCATTTAATTGTGCTTTAATTAAATGAAATAATATAATAGGTATACGCTTCCTTGTTTTGATGTGTCTTAAAGGCAGAAATCCTTGGTGAGCTGACAGTCGGGTCTTTTTCCAGGTCTTCCAGGACTGCCCGGTCTTCCAGGTCTTCCCGGTCTTCCTGTTCTTCGTAGTCTTCTACCCGGTCTTCCCGGTCTTCTTCCAGGTTTTCCAGGTCTTCCCGGTCTTCTTCCAGGTCTTTCCGGTCTTCTTCCAGGTCTCTCCGGTCTTCTTCCAGGTCTTCCCGGTCTTCTACCAGGTCTTCCAGGTCTTCCCGGTCTTCCTGTTCTCCGCGGTCTTCTTCCAGGTCTTCCCGGTCTTGTTCCAGGTCTTCCCGGTCTTCTACCAGGTCTTCCAGGTCTTCCCGGTCTTCCTGTTCTCCGCGGTCTTCTGCCCGGTCTTCCCAAACTTTTTCCAGGTCTTCCAGGTCATCCAGGTCTTCCCGGTCTTCTTCCAGGTCTTCCCGGTCTTCTTCCAGGTCTTCCCGGTCTTCTTCCAGGTCTTTCCGGTCTTCTTCCAGGTCTTCCCGGTCTTCTTCCAGGTCTTCCCGGTCTTCTACCAGGTCTTCCAGGTCTTCCCGGTCTTCCTGTTCTCCGCGGTCTTCTGCCCAGTCTTCCCAAACTTCTTCCAGGTCTTCCAGGTCTTCCCGGTCTTCTTCCAGGTCTTCCCGGTCTTTTTCCAGGTCTTCCCGGTCTTCTTCCAGGTCTTCCCGGTCTTCCTGTTTTTCGCGGTCTTCTGCCCGGTCTTCCCGGTCTTCTTCCAGGTCTTCCCGGTCTTCTTGCCGATCTTCCCGGTCTTCTTTCAGGTCTTCCCGGTCTTCTTTCAGGTCTTCCCGGTGTAGGCGAAGCACAGTTTTGCTAGCCATAGATGAACTTAGTTAGTACAAATTATGTTAGAAGTTAAGTCTTATTATGTAGATTGGCTCATAGCAGCACTGTAATAAAGAAATAATATGAAAGCACAACGCAAACGTAGGTAAAGATAAGAAAATGACCCATATTCCAAAAGATATAACAGTTACGAATACATAGATATGTTTTAAATGAACAATATAATGTAAGCAATAGTTTCTGAAAGTTTCATAACCCTAACTTATCTAGAAATACTAAATAAAGTCTAAAAACTATGAAATAGTAGTTAAATGTATGAAAGTTAGTTTGACAAGGTATCAGCTACTAATCATAACAAACCCTCTGATTGGCTAAAACTCGCCATTATATTCTACATCCGGGTTCGTTGGGCGAGTCCATTGTGAAAGTAGGCCACAGGGGTGGTGAGCGGGGCACGCGGGGGGAGGCGCCGCCGGTTTTCGCCACAACGAGTGGGCAGCGAGCGGTGACAAACAATGGTTCCCCAGTAACTTGCACTTACGAGCAAGGGTATAAAAAGGGCGTGTTCGGGCGCTTTCAACACAGTCTTCTCACATCCTTCGTTCTCGTAACAAGTCGCTGTTACTCTGCTCCGCGATTTTCTAAAGTTATTATATATAGTTTGCGTTAAGTTGTGCCAGTTGTTTGTAATTAATAAGTACTCTTGATTGTAAATTGTGTGACTCTGAATCCTGATATTGTATATAAATTAGTGGTGATGAATGTAAGTGTGTAAATAGTAAAATCAGTGTTGTTTTAATTTAAAGACCTCAAAAAGGGAACAAGCGTTGCCCCCGACCTACCCGATTTCATAGTTAGTGTCGCACCGTCGACATTTTGGTCCTTCGAGCCGGATCTAGGTTACCTAGAGGTCTAGACTAGAACAATGGGTCAAAAGAGTACAATTACCACGCGCAGCAAACTACGAAAGTTAGCCGACGAAATGAGTGCGCGGCGTAAGAACGACGTCGTCTCGGACTCGGGAATACCGTCGGAAAGGACGCCGGGTTCGCCGTCGGCCGCGCCACCTGTGGCATCAACGTCGGTACGTAATATTCCTCTGACGGAGCTAGGGCGAGTACTGGACTTCAGAAGCGCGTCAGAGGAACGTACAACAACAAGAAAACGCCAGGGGTCAAAACAAAGCAGCAAAGGCTCGTCTAGGAATAGCCGCAGGAGCATGGATTTCCTAAGAAAAAGGATCGAGTACGAATCTGAGCGCGACTTGGTACTGTTAAAGGAGAACCTCGTGAGGAAAAGGATGGAAGTAGACCTTGCTGAACTAGAAGCGGCTGCTGAGAGTGAAGACTCAGATGTGGAAACAGCACATCGCGTTGAAGATCGCGTTGAAGAATGGATCAACACGACGCCTCAAGTGACTCAAGCGGACGCAGTGTCATCGGATACAGTGTTGCAGTCTGTATCGCGCGCGCCTGTAGAAGTGGCCGCGCCCAGTAGAATACCTGCGGTCCCAGAGCAAAATGTAAGTAGAGTGAATGTTGGATCGCTTACTTACTCTGAATGTATCGCGCCCCGCGAGGGAAATGTGTCGCGTGTAACGGAGTCGTCTACGTCAGTCCCGGTGGTAACCATAAGGACACCTACTACGCAGACGTACTCGCCAGTGTCAACGGCAGTGAGATTCCGTCTCCCCGACTACAGTCCCGCCTTTACCACTCCGGCCACACGTGTACCTCGAGTAACAACGCTCGAGTCGGATACACGGCGGCAGAGATATGACGGAGTGGATGATAGAGAAAGGCGGCGAGAATCGTCAAGGGAAAGAGACAGGAAGATTGACCAACTGGCAGAAGCGATCACGGGCTTGGCACGTCCGCGGCCGGTACCAAGGCAGGCTTATGAATTGCCTCATTTTAATGGCGACCCTGCCGAGTGGATTTCGTATTGAAATATGTATTATGATACGTCCGAGTTATACAGCTTCAAGGCACATGAAAACTTAGCACGACTGAAAACCTCATTGCACGGCGAAGCAAAGATCGCAGTTGAAGACTTATTGCGGACGTCAACGGACCCGTCGGCAATAATGCGTGCACTAGAGGAAGAGTTCGGTCATCCGACCCTAGTGCTACAGTGTGCACTAAAAAAGGTTAGAGATTTACCCAGAGTGACGGAAAGTGGCCGGGAGCTGAGGAAATTCTCTACAACAGTAAGAAATTGTGTGTCACTACTGAAGAATATTCGTGCGGAAGGGTATTTAAATAACCCACAATTAGTCAGTGATCTACTGAACAAGCTGACACCAATACAACGAGCGCAGTACGGTGACTTTGCCATGAGCTTGGACAACACACAGGGGGTGGACTTGAGAGTGTCACCGAACCTAGAATTAGTATCACACTTCTTGACACACTTAGCACGATCGTCGTCCTACTATGTACAGGCGACCATGTATGAACCTAGTACATCTAGACCTCCTGTGAAACAACAGAAGCCAGTCATCGGTCAAGCTCGAGCATGGAACACCGCACGCCCTGTAACTAACAGGCCGCCGCCGTTGATACAACGTGTGAACACACAGAGTGACGAGTCCACGGCACCGAAAGAGTGCGTCATATGTAAAGAAGAACATGCTATTGAAAAGTGTGAATCTTTTAATAAGTTGAGTGTTCAACAACGCTGGGACACAATAAAGCAGAAAAATATGTGTTTCAAGTGTCTAATAAGAAAACACCCCAAGAGGTTTTGCCGCGCTAACAGGTGTGAAAAGTGCGGCTACGGGCATCACATGTTGTTACACGCCGATAAGAAGGTAAACAAAGAAGAAACGGTAACAAACATAGGCGAGTGGCGAGCCTCAGCCCTACTGAAGATATTACCAGTGACATTGTGTAAAGAAAACAGTGACGACATACAGTGTTACGCGTTACTAGACGATGGTGCTACCGTGTCGCTCATAGACAGTTCACTCGCCACCGACTTGGCGGGTCCGCGTGTGCCGCTCATGATCAAGACGGCGGGAGGCTACGGAGTGACGGACTTAACGTCGCGAGTGGTGCAAGCACAAATAAAGGGACCTAGTGGACAATGTCATGTCATTAAGTGCCGTACAATAACGAACGTCGACCTACCGACGCAAAGTGACCGCCGCGACGATCAATGACAACGCGCACCTCTGCGACTTGGGTTGCGTGGAAATGAGGAGTGCCAAGCCGCTACTTCTACTAGGGCAGGATAACTGGGAGCTGCTCGTCGGCCAGGACATTCGCCGCGGACGATCCGGTAAGCCAGTTGCCTCACTTACAAAGTTAGGTTGGGTCATACATGGACCACTTAGTAACCCTAGTAAATTCGAGTTAGTAAATTGCATGACAGTCTCCCTTCCTGAGTTACACAATCTAGTAAAGTCACAATTCGAGTTAGAAGCACTAGGTATCTCAGCGAACCTTCGAAAACATAAGGACGTTGAACGAGCACTAAATGTTCTAGATAATACTAGTCGTCGCACGCATAATGGTTTACAATGGGAAGTAGGTTTGCTGTGGAAACATGAAAACACACAGTTGCCCAATAATTATAATCAGGCCCGTCAGAGATTATACGGAATAGAGAGACGCATGCGTAAGGACGCTGTGTTTGCTGAGGCATATTCTAAGCAGATAGAAAGATTATTATCAGAAGGTTATGCTCGTAAGGTAGAGGGCGAAGTTAGTGCTCCAGTTTGGTACCTACCACACTTCGGAGTAGTGAACCCTAACAAACCAGGAAAACTCCGATTAGTGTTTGACGCAGCTGCTACGTCTCACGGTACATGTCTAAATGACAATCTGTTAACAGGACCTGACTTATTAAATTCATTGTTAGGTATATTACTCACATTCAGATTAGGTCCCATAGCTTTCTCAGGGGATATCGCAGACATGTTTATGAGAATAAGGATCAGAGAAGAGGATCAAGGAGCTCAATTATTTCTATGGAGAGGGGCAGATCAAAGTAGGGAACCAGATACATATGCGATGAACTCTATGATATTTGGTGCCGTCTCATCGCCAACCACAGCAATATACATATTAAATAAGAATGCTAGTGAATTTAGTAGCGAATATCCCGAAGCCGTTGAAGCTATAAAATCCAGGCACTACATGGATGATTATTTAGATAGTGCTTGGTCAAATGAGCAAGCTAGCAGACTGATTGAGGAAGTGACCAGAATACGCGCCTCCGGTGGTTTCGTAATACGGGGGTGGGTCACGAACTCAACAGAGCTCAGGGAAAAGCTAAAGCTAGACATACCCGAAAGAGTAGCGCTAGAAAAAGGTGTAGGCACGGTAGAGAGAACACTAGGTTTAATCTGGTCACCTAGAGACGACGAGTTAGGATTTGACCTTTCTTTTAAACGATTACCTAAAGAATTAGTTAGCGGTAGTGTAGTGCCTACAAAACGTCAATTTCTAAGTTTAATCATGTCAATTTACGACCCGCTAGGTTTTTTATACCCATGCGTTATTCAGTCGCGAATCTTAATGCAGAAGATATGGAAATCAGGAATTCAGTGGGATGACCTGTTACAGGAAAAGGATGCCAAAGCATGGTTCAAATGGCTCCATAATTTACATCTACTAGATAAAGTTAAAATACCTCGGTGGTATGGGTTAAACCTGGATAACCTAGAATTACATGTGTTTGGTGACGCAAGCGAGCTAGCTTACGCCGCTGTCGCTTACCTAGTAGGCTATAACGCTGAAGGAGAAAGGGAAATTGTCATGCTGCTAGGTAAAGCGCGAGTAGCGCCACAGAAAGTAGTCTCTATCCCTAGGTTGGAATTACAGGCAGCAGTACTAGCTTGTCGATTGTTAGAGACTATAGAGAAAGAACTAAAATTAATATTTAAAGAGAAATTTTATTGGACTGACAGCAAAACCGTGTTAAAGTGGATTAACTCTGACGCACAAGAGTTTCAAAGGTTCGTCTCGCATAGGTTAGCAGAGATAGACAGACTGTCAGACAGAGGCAACTGGCGCTGGGTCCCCTCGGAGGACAACCCAGCTGACGAAGCGACCAGATTATGTTGGCCTGATAATTGCACGAAGTGGCTCTCGGGCCGCTTGTTTTTACGTGATCCACAGGAGCAGTGGCCTGCGTGTCAGGAGTCTGAGGTGGCAGAGGAGGTCCTCGAGCGAGTGCACCAAGTCCGCGCGTCAGCTGCATCACCGCCGCCGCTACTAGACTACGAGCGGTACTCCTCGTGGGCACGCATTCAGCGTGCTATGGCACGTGTCCTCGTGTTCATCGGCCGATGTCGCAAACGTCGGGCCACAACGGAGCTACAGCCACGTGACTTAGAAGATGCACACACCTATCTCATGAGGTTGTGTCAGGAAGACTCCTTCCATCAAGAACGGGCCGCCATTCTGAAAGGGCTTTCCGTACCTAACAGCAGCAACATAAAGACATTAGACCCAATGATTACCGACGGTGGGTTATTACGAGTGAGAGGGCGTCTGAGTGCCTGTGAAGAGCTCACTTTTAATGAAAGGCACCCCATAATACTAGATGGACGTCACCCATTAGTAAGAAAGCTGATAGCTCATTATCACGCGACAGCCTTACATGCAAACCACGAGACTGTCGTCAACAATCTGCGTGAAAGATATTGGTCACGAGAATCAGAACGTCAGTAAAGAAAGTCGTAGCGACGTGTCAGCTCTGTCGCATTCGCAGAGCCAAACCTGCCTCCCCGAAGATGGGCGACTTACCGCTCGCTAGACTGGAGACGACTAGAAGGGCCTTCGTACGAGTGGGGGTGGATTACTTCGGGCCAATGGAGGTTGCGATTGGTCGGCGTCGCGAAAAGAGGTGGGGAGCATTATTCACCTGCCTCACCACGCGCGCCGTCCACCTGGAGTTAGCCGCCTCGCTGAGCGCCGATTCAGCAATACTAGCCTTGCGGCGCCTGATAGCGCGCCGCGGGCAACCAGCACATCTGTACTCTGATCAGGGTACCAATTTCATCGGGGCCAACACCGAACTTCGAGCGGCCCTGAAAGACTTCGACCATGACAAAGTCAAGGACGAGGCCACGAATCGTGGCATAACGTGGCACTTCAATCCCCCGGCAGCACCTCACATGGGTGGCGTCTGGGAACGCCTGGTGAGGTCCGTGAAAAACGCGTTACGGACCACACTCAAAGAACGAGCGCCTCGTGAGGAGGTTCTCTACACTCTCCTCACGGAGGCCGAGCTCATCGTGAACAGCCGTCCGCTGAGCTACGTGTACGACGACCACCACCAGCCTGTGGTCCTGACACCCAATCATCTGCTCCTGGGCACTGCGTCTGGGAGTACACCGTTTGCACCGAGCGACAGCGAAGACATCGACTCCCGCCGGCAGTGGCGGCGCGTGAACGCGCTCGCCGACATGTTTTGGCGCCGCTGGTTGCGGGAGTATCTCCCGACTCTACAGCGTCGCGACAAGTGGGCAAATAATGTGCCAAATGTGCGTATCGGTGATGTGGTAGTGATTGTGGACAATAACAAAGAGCGAAGTGCGTGGCCAAAGGGCATTATAAAATCCGTGTATCACGGCAATGATGGTATTATCCGTGTAGTAGATATTAAGACTGTAAATGGGGTCCTGCGACGGCCCGTAGCTAAGATAATTATGCTTCCCACAGACCAAGATGTAATGCGGCTGAACCCTGTTACTGGGGGTGGAATGTAGGCGAAGCACAGTTTTGCTAGCCATAGATTAACTTAGTTAGTACAAATTATGTTAGAAGTTAAGTCTTATTATGTAGATTGGCTCATAGCAGCACTGTAATAAAGAAATAATATGAAAGCACAACGCAAACATAGGTAAAGATAAGAAAATGACCCATATTCCAAAAGATATAACAGTTACGAATACATAGATAAGTTTTAAATGAACAATATAATGTAAGCAATAGTTTCTGAAAGTTTCATAACCCTAACTTATCTAGAAATACTAAATAAAGTCTAAAAACTATGAAATAGTAGTTAAATGTATGAAAGTTAGTTTGACAAGGTATCAGCTACTAATCATAACAAACCCTCTGATTGGCTAAAACTCGCCATTGTATTCTACATCCGGGTTCGTTGGGCGAGTCCATTGTGAAAGTAGGCCACAGGGGTGGTGAGCGGGGCACGCGGGGGGAGGCGCCGCCGGTTTTCGCCACAACGAGTGGGCAGCGAGCGGTGACAAACAATGGTTCCCCAGTAACTTGCACTTACGAGCAAGGGTATAAAAAGGGCGTGTTCGGGCGCTTTCAACACCCTTGATGAGGTGGATGCAGAAGTTGAACGTAGAGCATCGCTTCCCCCTTTTGAAGATCCCGATGACCCCCTCCCCGCCATCACCCCGGAAGAGGTCAAGGATATTATAGATAAGCTGAAGCCTCGGAAAGCCCCAGGCGCCGACGGTTTCACGAATAGAGTTTTTAAAGCCCTCCCCGCTAGGCTCATAGTCCTTTTGGCTGCCATCTTCAATGGCGCCCTGAGCAATAATATTTTCCCCCAAACGTGGAAAGAGGCCACTGTTATAGGTATTCCCAAACCTGGGAAACCGAAAGCCCAGCCCTCCAGCTACAGGCCGATCAGTCTCCTGAGTGCTCTCGGCAAGATCTATGAAAGGCTTATATACAAGCGTCTCAGAGATTTTGCCGAGACAAAGGGCCTCATCCCGAAAGAACAGTTCGGCTTCAGGACCGAACATTCTTGCATACATCAAGTCCACCGCATCGTCGAACACGTGAGCGCTGGTTTCCAGCGCGGAGCGATGACGGGGGTGATGTACTTCGATATCGCGAAAGCCTTTGACAAGGTCTGGCACAACGGGCTGATATACAAGCTTTATCAGCTCGGTGTGCCCGACCGTCTCGTGCTCATCTTACGAGACTTTTTGTCAAACCGTACCTTCCGCTACCGTGTGGGTAAGACGTTATCTTCTCCTCATCCGATTCGCGCCGGAGTCCCTCAGGGTCCGTTATCTCTCCCCTCGCGTTCACGCTGTACACCAGCGACATTCCGAGGAACCAGAAGGTTCAAACAGCACTTTTCGCTGACGACACCGCGATTTATTACACCGGCCGTTCTCCGGATAACATCCGCCGCATTCTCCAGAAAGCTGCCGACTCGCTCGGCGCTTGGTTCCGTAAGTGGAGAATAGAAGTTAATCCCGAAAAAAGCCAGGCAGTTTTATACTATAAGGCACGCCTTAAGCGTTCGCCAGGTCCCCCCATCACTATGTTCGGTAAGCCTATCCCTTGGGAAAGGCAAGCCAGGTATCTCGGAGTTATTCTGGACGACCATCTGTCGTTCAAGGCCCACATCAAAGCAGCTCGCGACCGGGCTGCCTTTGCTATGGGCCGGCTTCACTTCATGATCACTAGGAAGAGCAAATTGTCACTCAAGTGCAAATTGCGTCTTTTCACCGCAGTCATCCGTCCCATCATGACCTATGCTTGCATAGTATTCGCGCATGCCCACCCGCGTCATATCCACACGATGCAGACCTTGCAGAACCGATATCTCCGTAAGATCACCGGTGCCCCCCCTTACGTCCGTAACGATAGTCTTCACGTAGACCTTAGAATCCCCACCGTTAAGCAGTTCATGAAACGCCTTTCCAAGCGTTACTTCGACTCTGCTATTAAGCATAGGAATCCCCTAATCGCATCGGCCGCCCGGTACGACCCATCGCGTATTAGCTCCGTCCAACGTCCGCGTCACACCCTAGTCGCCCCCGACGATCCGATCACTATCTTGCAAGAGAGTAGGAAAGATACCAGTACGGTACGCAGAGCATACAAATACAGACCGAAAACCTACCGACCTCGCCGCAGAGGTCCGGCGCGAAATCCCCGATCAATCCCTCCCCGACCCTTGCTCGAGCCAGCCCGCGACGCTGAGCCTGTAGTATTAAATCAGTCCCCAAATAAGGACAATCAGATCCAGCCTGTCCCTTTGCTGCCCCCAGCGACGCCCTAAGCCGAGGTTCGTACCCCACAGGGGGTGCCCTTAGAGCGCTGTCGCTTAGTTTTTAGTTATTTTCGCCCTGGCTGGAGGCCTTAGAATCAAGGCATCCACAGGACATTGCCCGGTTAAGCAGAAGCCAGTCTTCTCAGACTGAACTGCGAGATGCCATATCCAAAAAAAAAAAAAAAAAAAAAAAAAAAAAAAAAAAAAAAAAAACGCTTTCAACACAGTCTTCTCACATCCTTCGTTCTCGTAACAAGTCGCTGTTACTCTGCTCCGCGATTTTCTAAAGTTATTATATATATAAGACAATTCGATAATGATATTTAGGGTCTTCAATAATAAACGTTGTGTTGCTCTGAAATAACAAAGAAACGACATTTAAAGTTTATTATTACACTTGTCGATCCCTTTATCACTAAATTATAATATTTTATTGTCTACGTTCTTTTAATCATATTAACCTCACTTTCGCTTTACTTCAAAACCCGACTGCTTTATCTACCGTACCGCCATGACACTTGTAATGACAGTAACGCCATCTAGTTCTAATGAAGATAAAACAGTAACTGTTTTATCTACGAATAAATAAAGAAATACTAATTTCTTTACATCTTCCCTCCCAGGGCAGAAAATTTTCCCAAAATTTTCGCAGCCTAAGGTCCACATTTATACAGAAACTGGGATCAGCTTCGTGATGTGAAATAAGTTGGATTCTGATTTCTTATGGCCTGTATTTATTTTGTATATAGTCTCTGATATTTTCTCTTCAATTCTAAAAGGGCCTATCTTTAGCTCATCTAATTTTCTTCTGTTTAACTTATGCCCATTCTCAATATATACCATGTCACCTGTTTTGAAATTATGCTGTATTCTATTTCTGTCTATTAACTTTTTATTGTAGTTGTGCGACCTTACAGAGTTTTCGAATGCTAATTTTCTATCTTTCATCCAGTCATCTGCTGATTTAGATTGTTTGAGCCCTTCTGGCAGCAATGAAACCTCTGTGCCATCAAGAAGGTACCTTGGGCTGAACCCTGTGACAGTATGCTCAGTATCGTTATACTTATCTACACAGATATGGGCTATTGTTGTCCATGCTGTTTTAGTATTTTCTTCATTTATTTTACATCGTATTTTATTCACCAGCGTTTGATTCAGCCTCTCATTTAATCCATTTGAAAATGGTGCGTTTACTGCGGTGAATATCAATGAAATGGATTTTTCACTCAGGAAAGATTTAAATTCCTTCGAGTTAATTCCCGGATATTGGTCGCTCAGAATCATGCCAATTTTATTATGATTGGATATGTTACTGACCAGCTTTATAAAGTCTTTCGCACTTTGTGTCTTCGAGGTAACTATATGTGCATATCGAGTGTAATGATCCACTAGTAGATGGAGATATCTTTTTGTCGACCGCGTGCCTCCAAAGCCCCCAATCGTGTCTATAGATACAATTTCATATGGTTTTGTAGCTGGGCCCAAGTGTGACATTAAACCGTACTTCACTTGTCCTCGTGTTTTATTTTTTATACATATCTCGCATTTCTTGCATACATTATTTATATTTTTTGTTAAATTTCTTGCTGTATATATTTTTCCAATTTTCTTTTGTATTTGTTTTATTCCTATATGGCACATACTGTTATGTATTTGTCTTATAAGCCTTATACTAAACTCTTCTGATAATATAATTTTTTCTTGTTTATTCATTTTTTTA
The DNA here is from genome assembly GCA_916618015.1 of Xestia c-nigrum. Lineage (NCBI taxonomy): Eukaryota > Metazoa > Arthropoda > Insecta > Lepidoptera > Noctuidae > Xestia > Xestia c-nigrum. The sequence continues at coordinate 6,069,465 of OU745259.1, read as the reverse complement.
TAGTATATGTTGTGTCTGTGTATTAATTTATTCTTATTTGCTTGTAAAACTTCATTCTTTTCTTGATCCATAACCACATCCTGTAATTGTACTAAATTAACTATTTTTAGTTGTTCATCCACATCTTCTTTGGCTTCCAATACTGGATTCCTGCTTAAGCAGTCAGCTTCTAAATTGTCTTTTCCAGGTGCATATTTTATTTTGAAATCATATTGAGACAGATAATATGTTAACTCTCCTAATTCTTCGTCTGTTCTTGCTTTAATGTTCATATTTTCCAACGGCTTGTGGTCGGAGTAAACTGTGAAACATTTTCCAATCAACCAATACTGCCAATATTGAACTGCTTCTTTAATTGCTAAGCATTCTATATATATGGCCTTTTTTTTCTTTTGTGTCTCATTTAATTTTTTTGAAAAATATGCTACCGGCTTTTCTATTCCATTCGGCTGTCTTTGTTTCAGTATTGCTCCAATGCCTTCCAGTGATCCATCTGTATATATATTTATTGGCAGATCCTGGTCATATATCTCTAAGATTGGTTGTGAACATAGTAGATTTTTTATTTTTTCAAATGAATTTTGACAGTCTGCGGACCAAATAAACTTTTGGTTCTTTTTTAGTAAATCATGTAGTGGTTTTAAAATTAATGTACATTTTGGTATGTATTCGTGATAGAAATTAACCTTTCCTAAAAATTGTCTTATGTTTTTCTGTGTTCTTGGTACTGGGAACTCTTGTATAGAGATTAAGTTATCTCTCAGTGGACGAACTGTGTTGTTTTCTATTATATGTCCAAGATATTTTACTGAACTTGCAGCAAATGTACATTTTGTGAACTTTAATCTGAATCCTTCATTACTTATTGCTTCTAACAATTGCTTCAAATGGTTAATGTGTTCGCAGTAAGTTTCTGAGAATACCAGTATATCGTCTATATAATTAACGGTGAATTCGGTTAGTTTATATTTTCTTAGTATGTTACTTAGTATTCTCTGGAAAATTGCCGGAGATGTCTTAAGCCCAAACGGTAAACAGGTCCACTGAAAATGTCCTTCTTGGGTCACGAAAGCTGTTTTACTCCTGTCTTCAATCCGTAATGGAATGGACCAGAAGGCAGAGTTGATGTCTAAGGTTGAGAAATATTTGCAATTTCGCGTTTTCATCACTAGGTCATCAATCAACGGGAACGGTTGAGCTTGTGGCAATACGATCTTGTTTAGTTCTCTAAAATCAACACATAGTCTGGTCTTCCTTTGATCTTCTTTTTTAAAAGCTAACGTGACAGGAGCTGCAAAAGGACTGTATGATTCTTCAATTAGTTTTTCTTGGAGTAATTTTCCCACTTGCTTCTCTATTTCTTTCTTGTCCTCTATAGAACATCTGTAGGGCCTCTTGCTACAGTATCTATCAACTATCAGATCAATGCGTGCTTCATAGTCTCTCACTCTTCCAACATCATATTTATCTTTCGCAAAGCTTGATTTATACTCATCAATCAATTTATTTATTTCTGTTTGTTGTTGAGTATTTAAATTGCACATATTAATTTTAAAGTTCTCTTCCTTTGTGTGTTCATTGAAATTTATGGAAATCTCATTTTTATTCATCTCTTTCTTCCAATTATTGTCATGAATTAGTTTCTTATTTGTAGATGTATCTTCTTGCTTCTGCGTTATCTTCAAATTCTGGTCCTGAACCAAATGATATTCTTTTATCAAATCAAGTCCTATCAGGAAATCATATTTAAATTCGTTGCCATCCACTATATAAACATCTACACTTTTTTCTATATCTATGATCTTTATCTTTATTGTTGTCAAACCTTGAGTCCTTTTTACACCATTAATTGTTATTAGATTTGCATTTTTAGAAATCGTCTCTTTTTTCCTGCTTTATATTTACCAATTTGGAATTTATCAGTGAAACGTTTGAGCCAGAGTCATATATACCATATATTTCCATATGCTCATTTAATGTTAGTTTGACTTTTATTAATGGTGTATTTACTCGTTTTTTTGGTCCTCATCATTTAATTCGATATCCAACACAGTATTGTTCACATTCTTGTTATGCTTTTTTTTGTTTTCATAGTCATCATTTTGTTTAAACCAACATTTTTCTTCTGGATGGTAGCGTACTCCTTTGTTTAATTTTTCACAAATTTTGCATGGGGTTTTCTCAAGTTTGTATTTATTATCAAACATATTGTTCTTACTTTTGGTAAAAAATTTCTTGTTCACTGCATATTCTTGTTTACCGATTTCATTGCATAGGCTTGCAGTGGATGTTACTAATGCTTTATCAATTTTGTCCATGACGTAATCCGGCAAACCTATCACAATAAGATTTGTCAGTGTTTGAGTGTCAATGTCTTTGTTTACCTCCAATAAAAGGCGTTCCTTCTTTGTGGCATATTCTAGCAAGGAACCTGTTTGGTATCTAAATGTATATGCATATTTTACAGGAGACCATCCTTTATTTCCATATGTTGCACAGAAATTTTCTTTCCATAAACTCCATTCTGATTTGACGGTAAATTTTATTATCATACTTGTGTACCAATCTAAACACTGTTTCTCGAGAAGATGTTTTAAGATTTCAATTTTTCTGGCATCCTGTATTATTTCGAACCTTTCACATTCTGCTTCAAACTCGCTAATCCATTGATTCACATTTGATGTTCTTCCCGAAAACTTCTCTAACAAAAACTTTTCAGCTGTTTTTACTGGATTTTTATGCTCAGATTCGGTCTTGTTGTTGCTATTATTATTTGTAGTTTTTGTTTCCACTGAAATTTCTTCTAAATATTGGTCACCGAACTGGACATTTTCGCCTGCATCCAAATAGATTTTCTGTAATTCGTCAGTTAGCGGGATCCATATTTTACGTGTCTGGTTTCTTTTTTTAAGCGAGTTCTTAATTTTTGCGTAGGTTGCTGAACTAGTAATACCAGTATGTTTATTAGCATTTTTAAATTCATCTGGAACCTCGTATATACATCCATCAGGTGTCTCGATTAAGGTTATGCAAATTATATTCGTTTTACCATCACTTGCGGGTAATACCGCGAATGTAAATCTTAATTTTTCCATCCTTCTTTATTTTAAACAAGAAATGTCGTTTTATAAGACAATTCGATAATGATATTTAGGGTCTTCAATAATAAACGTTGTGTTGCTCTGAAATAACAAAGAAACGACATTTAAAGTTTATTATTACACTTGTCGATCCCTTTATCACTAAATTATAATATTTTATTGTCTACGTTCTTTTAATCATATTAACCTCACTTTCGCTTTACTTCAAAACCCGACTGCTTTATCTACCGTACCGCCATGACACTTGTAATGACAGTAACGCCATCTAGTTCTAATGAAGATAAAACAGTAACTGTTTTATCTACGAATAAATAAAGAAATACTAATTTCTTTACATATATAGTTTGCGTTAAGTTGTGCCAGTTGTTTGTAATTAATAAGTACTCTTGATTGTAAATTGTGTGACTCTGAATCCTAATATTGTATATAAATTAGTGGTGATGAATATAAGTGTGTAAATAGTAAAATCAGTGTTGTTTTAATTTAAAGACCTCAAAAAGGGAACAAGCGTTGCCCCCGACCTACCCGATTTCATAGTTAGTGTCGCACCGTCGACACCCGGTCTTCTTCCAGGTCTGCCCGGTCCTCTTCCCGGTCTTTCCAGGTCTTCCCGGCCTTCTTCCAGGTCTTCCCGGCCTTCTTCCAGGTCTGCCCGGTCTTCTTCCAGGTCTTCCCGGTCTTCCTGTTTTCCGCGGTCTTCTGGCCGGTCTTCCAGGTCTTCTTCCAGGTCTTCCCGGTCTTCTTCCAGGTCTGCCTGGTCTTCTTCCAGGTCCTCCCCGTCTTCTTCCAGGTCTGCCCGGTCTTCCCGGTCTTCTTCCAGGTCTTCCCGGTCTTCTTCCAGGTCTTCCCGGTCTTCTTCCAGGTCTTCCCGGCCTTCTTCCAGAACATGCTGATTTCTTCACAATGTTTTCCTTAACCGCTTTGAGAGCAGTGGTAATTAAATAAATCACACAAAGTAATGCGCCTGTCTGGGTTCGAACCCACGACTTACTTTTCGTAAGTCGAGGCTGCACTACATCCACTTTAGTTTTAATTTTATAATTCCATCCTTCCACGACATTGTTTGTTCGATGTAGCTGACCATAGTTACACCACATTTTCACAATTTTTTCTTTTAGCCAAAATTTTTCAAAATAATGTTGAAGTTCTATTCGATCATCTTCTAGTACAATTTCACTCTTTATGTAATTCCAAACTGATAATATTTCCTCTTCTGGTAAATATGCTCGACTACTGCAGAGTAAAACTATACTTTTGTGCCTATCCTTAAATATACCCATTAGCTTTGCTTTGCGTTTCAAACTATTGTAATAATGGAAGTTACAACCTTTTATTTCGTGAACATTGTTAATCTCTCTTAGCGCTGCAATTATTCCCTCTTCAAAATCTATTAATATTTTCTGTGGCTTCCAATCATTTAATTGTGCTTTAATTAAATGAAATAATATAATAGGTATACGCTTCCTTGTTTTGATGTCTTCCCGGTCTTCTTCCTAATCTTCCGGGTTTTTGTCCAGGACTTCCCGGTCTTCTTCCAGGTCTGCCCGGTCTTCCAGGTCTTCCCGGTCTTCTTTTTCTTCCCGGTCTTCATCCCTGTCTTCCTGGTCTTCTTCCCGGTCTTCCCGGTCTTCTTCCAGGTCTGCCCGGTCTTCTTCCCGGTCTTTCCAGGTCTTCTCGGCCTTCTTCCAGGTCTTCCCGGCCTTCTTCCAGGTCTTCCCGGCCTTCTTCCAGGTCTGCCCGGTCTTCCAGGTCTTCCCGGTCTTCCTGTTCTTCCTGGTCTTCATCCCTGTCTTCCTGGTCTTCTTCCCGGTCTTCCCGGTCTTCTTCCAGGTCTGCCCGGTCTTCTTCCAGGTCTGCCCGGTCTTCTTCCCGGTCTTTCCAGGTCTTCTCGGCCTTCTTCCAGGTCTTCCCGGCCTTCTTCCAGGTCTGCCCGGTCTTCTTCCAGGTCTGCCCGGTCTTCCAGGTCTTCCCGGTCTTCTTGTTCTTCCCGGTCTTCATCCCTGTCTTCCTGGTCTTCTTCCAGGTCTTCCCGGTCTTCTCCCATGTCTTCCCGGTCTTCTTCCAGGTCTTCCCGGTCTTCTCCCAGGTCTTCCCGGTCTTCTCCCAGGTCTTCCCGGTCTTCTTCCAGGTCTTCCTGGTCTTCTTCCAGGTCTTCCCGGTCTTCTCCCAGGTCTTCCCGCTCTTATTCCAGGTCTTCCCGGTCTTCTTCCAGGTCTTCTCGGTCTTCCCGGTCTACTTCTAGGTCTTCCCGGTCTTCTTCCAGGTCTTCCCGGTCTTCTTCCAGGTCTTCCCGGTCTTCTCCCAGGTATTCCCGCTCTTCTTCCAGGTCTTCTCGGTCTTCTTCCAGGTCTTCCCGGTCTTTCCGGTCTACTTCCAGGTCTGCCCGGTCTTCTTCCAGGTCTTCCCGGTCTTCTTCCAGGTCTTCCCGGTCTTTTTCCAGGTCTGCCCGGTCGTCTTTCAGGTCTTCCCGGTCTTCTTCAAGGTCTGCCCGGTCATCCAGGTCTTCCCGGTCTTCCTGTTCTTCCCGGTCTTCATCCCTGTCTTCCCGGTCTTCTTCCAGGTCTTCCCGGTCTTCCTGTTTTTCGCGGTCTTCTTCCAGGTCTTCCTGGTCTTCTTCCAGGTCTTCCCGGTCTTCTTCCAGGTCTTCCTGGTTTTTTTCCAGGACTTCCCGATCTTCTTCCAGGTCTGCCCGGTCTTCCAGGTCTTCCCGGTCTTCTTGTTCTTCCCGGTCTTCATCCCTGTCTTCCTGGTCTTCTTCCAGGTCTTCCCGGTCTTCTCCCAGGTCTTCCCGCTCTTCTTCCAGGTCTTCCCGGTCTTCTTCCAGGTCTTCCCGGTCTTCTTACAGGTCTTCTCGGTCTTCTTCCAGGACTTCCCGGTCTTTCTGTTCTCCGCGGTCTTCTGCCCGGTCTTCCCAAACTTCTTCCAGGTCTTCCAGGTCTTCCCGGTCTTCTTCCAAGTCTTTCCAGTCATCTTCCAGGTCTTCCAGGTCATCCAGCTTTTCCCGGTATTCTTCCAGGTCTTCCCGGTCTTCTTCCAGGTCTTCTCGGTCTTCTTCCAGGACTTCCCGGTCTTCCTGTTCTCGGCGGTCTTCTGCCCGGTCTTCCCGGTCTTCTTCCAGGTCTTCCAGGTCTTCTTCCAGGTCTTCCCGGTATTCTTCCAGGTCTTCGCGGTCTTCTGCCCGGTCTTCCCGGTCTTCATCCAGGTCTGCCCGGTCTTCCCGGTCTTCTTCCAGGTCTTCCCGGTCTTCTTCCAGGTCTTCCCGGCCTTTTTCCAGAACATGCTGATTTCTTCACAATGTTTTCCTTAACCGCTTAGAAGCAGTGGTAATTAAATAAATCACACAAAGTAATGCGCCTGTCTGGGTTCGAACCCACGACTTACTTTTCGTAAGTCGGGGCTGCACTACATCCACTTTAGTTTTAATTTTGAAATTCCATCCTTCCACGACATTGTTTGTTCGATGTAGCTCACCATAGTTACACCACATTTTCACCATTTTTTCTTTTAGCCAAAATTTTTCAAAATAATGTTGAAGTTCTATTCGATCATCTTCTAGTACAATTTCACTCTTTATGTAATTCCAAACTGATAATATTTCCTCTTCTGGTAAATATGCTCGACCACTGCAGAGTGAAACTATAGTTTTGTGCCTATCCTTAAATATACCCATTAGCTTTGCTTTGCGTTTCAAACTATTGTAATAATGGAAGTTACAACCTTTTATTTCGTGAACATTGTTAATCTCTCTTAGCGCTGCAATTATTCCCTCTTCAAAATCTATTATTATTTTCTGTGGCTTCCAATCATTTAATTGTGCTTTAATTAAATGAAATAATATAATAGGTATACGCTTCCTTGTTTTGATGTGTCATAAAGGCAGAAATCATTGGTGAGTGGTCAGTCGGGTCTTTTTCCAGGACTTCCCGGTCTTCTTCCAGGTCTGCCCGGTCTTCCAGGTCTTCCCGGTCTTCCTGTTCTTTTGGTCTTCATCCCTGTCTTCCCGGTCTTCTTCCAGGTCTTCCCGGTCTTCTTCCTGGTCTTCCGGGTTTTTTTCCAGGACTTCCCGCTTAGCTTCCAGGTCTTCACAGTCTTCCAGGTCTTCCCAGTCTTCTTCCAGGTCTGCCCGGTCTTCTTCCAGGTCTTCCCGGTCTTCCCGGTCTTTCTGTTTTCCGCGGTCCTCTGCCCGGTCTTCCCGGTCTTCTTCCAGGTCTTCCCGGTCTTCCCGGTCTTCCTGTTCTTCGCGGTCTTCTGCCCGGTCTTCCCGGTCTTCTCCCAGGTCTTCCCGGTCTTCTTCCAGGTCTTCCCGGTCTTCTTCCAGGTCTTCCCGGTCTTCTTCCAGGTCTTCCCGGTCTTCTTCCAGGTCTTCCCGGTCTATCCGGTCTTCCTGTTCTTCGCGGTCTTCTGCCCGGTCTTCCCGGTCTTCTCCCAGGTCTTCACGGTCTTCTCCCAGGTCTTCCCGGTCTTCTTCCAGGTCTTACCTGTCTTCTTCCAGGTCTTACCTGTCTTCTTTCAGGTCTTCCCAGTCTTCCCCAGGTCTTCCCGGTCTTCTTTCAGGTCTTCCCGGTATTCTTCCAGGTCTTCCCAGTCTTCCCCAGGTCTTCCCGGTCTTCTTGCAGGACTTCCCGGTCTTCTCCCAGGTCTTCCAGGTCTTCTTCCAGGTCTTCCCGGTTTTCTTCCAGGTCTTCCCGGTCTTCTTCCAGGTCTTCCCGGTCTTCTTCCAGGTCTTCCCGGTCTTCTTCCAGGTCTTCCCGGTCTTTCTGTTCTCCGCGGTCTTCTGCCCGGTCTTCCCAAACTTCTTCCAGGTCTTCCAGGTCTTCCCGGTCTTCTTCCAAGTCTTTTTAGTCATCTTCCAGGTCTTCCAGGTCATCCAGGTCTTCCCGGTATTCTTCCAGGTCTTTCCGGTCTTCTTCCAGGTCTTCTCGGTCTTCTTGCAGGACTTCCCGGTCTTCTCCCAGGTCTTCCTGGTCTTCTTCCAGGTCTTCCTGGTCTTCTTCCCGGTCTTCTTCCAGGTCTTCCCAGTCTTCTTCCAGGTCTTCCCGGTCTTCTTCCAGGTCTTCCCGGTCTTCTTTCAGGTCTTCCCGGTCTTTCTGTTCTCCGCGGTCTTCTGCCCGGTCTTCCCAAACTTCTTCCAGGTCTTCCAGGTCTTCCCGGTCTTCTTCCAAGTCTTTCCAGTCATCTTCCAGGTCTTCCAGGTCATCCAGGTCTTCCCGGTATTCTTAACGGGCTTCCCGGTCTTCTTCCAGGTCTTCCCGGTCTTCTTCCATGTCTTCCCGGCCTTCTTCCAGAACATGCTGATTTCTTCACAATGTTTTCCTTAACCGCTTTGAGAGCAGTGGTAATTAAATAAATCACACAAAGTAATGCGCCTGTCTGGGTTCGAACCCACGACTTACTTTTCGTAAGTCGGGGCTGCACTACTCCCACTTTAGTTTTAATTTTGAAATTCCATCCTTCCACGACATTGTTCGATGTAGCTCACCATATTTACACCACATATTCACCATTTTTTCTTTTAGCCAAAATTTTTCAAAATAATGTTGAAGTTCTATTCGATCATCTTCTAGTACAATTTCACTCTTTATGTAATTCCAAACTGATAATATTTCCTCTTCTGGTAAATATGCTCGACTACTGCAGAGTAAAACTATAGTTTTGTGCCTATCCTTAAATATACCCATTCCCTTTGCTTTGCGTTTCAAACTATTGTAATAATGGAAGTTACAACCTTTTATTTCGTGAACATTGTTAATCTCTCTTAGCGCTGCAATTATTCCCTCTTCAAAATCTATTATTATTTTCTGTGGCTTCCAATCATTTAACTGTGCTTTAATTAAATGAAATAATATAATAGGTATACGTTTCCTTGTTTTGATGTGTCATAAAGGTAGAAATCATTGGTGAGTGGTCAGTCGGGTCTTCTTCCAGGTCTTCCCGGTCTTCTTGCCGATCTTCCCGGTCTTCTTTCAGGTCTTCCCGGTCTTCTTCCAGGTCTTCCTGGTCTTCTTCCAGGTCTTCCCGGTCTTCTTCCAGGTCTTCCTGGTCTTCTTCCAGGTCTTCCCGGTCTTCTCCCAGGTCTTCCCGCTCTTATTCCAGGTCTTCCCGGTCTTCTTCCAGGTCTTCTCGGTCTTCCCGGTCTACTTCTAGGTCTTCCCGGTCTTCTTCCAGGTCTTCCCGGTCTTCTTCCAGGTCTTCCCGGTCTTCTCCCAGGTATTCCCGCTCTTCTTCCAGGTCTTCTCGGTCTTCTTCCAGGTCTTCCCGGTCTTTCCGGTCTACTTCTAGGTCTGCCCGGTCTTCTTCCAGGTCTTCCCGGTCTTCTTCCAGGTCTTCCCGGTCTTCTACCAGGTCTTCCAGGTCTTCCCGGCCTTCCTGTTCTCCGCGGTCTTCTGCCCGGTCTTCTCAAACTTCTTCCAGGTCTTCCAGGTCTTCCCGGTCTTCTTCCAGGTTTTCCCGGTCTTCTTCCAGGTCTTCCCGGCCTTCTTCCAGAACATGCTGATTTCTTCAGAATGTTTTCCATAACCGCTTTGAGAGCAGTGGTAATTAAATAAATCACACAAAGTAATGCGCCTGTCTGGGTTCGAACCCACGACTTACTTTTCGTAAGTCGGGGCTGCACTACATACACTTTAGTTTTAATTTTGAAATTCCATCCTTCCACGACATTGTTTGTTCGATGTAGCTCACCATAGTTACACCACATATTCACCATTTTTTCTTTTAGCCAAAATTTTTCAAAATAATGTTGAAGTTCTATTCGATCATCTTCTAGTACAATTTCACTCTTTATGTAATTCCAAACTGATAATATTTCCTCTTCTGGTAAATATGCTCGACTACTGCAGAGTAAAACTATACTTTTGTGCCTATCCTTAAATATACCCATTAGCTTTGCTTTGCGTTTCAAACTATTGTAATAATGGAAGTTACAACCTTTTATTTCGTGAACATTGTTAATCTCTCTTAGCGCTGCAATTATTCCCTCTTCAAAATCTATTATTATTTTCTGTGGCTTCCAATAATTTAATTGTGCTTTAATTAAATGAAATAATATAATAGGTATACGCTTCCTTGTTTTGATGTGTCATAAAGGCAGAAATCATTGGTGAGTGGTCAGTCGGGTCTTTTTCCAGGACTTCCCGGTCTTCTTCCAGGTCTGCCCGGTCTTCCAGGTCTTTCGGTCTTCATCCCTGTCTTCCCGGTCTTCTTCCAGGTCTTCCCGGTCTTCTTCCTGGTCTTCCGGGTTTTTTTCCAGGACTTCCCGCTTAGCTTCCAGGTCTTCCCTGTCTTCTTTCAGGTCTTCCCAGTCTTCCCCAGGTCTTCCCGGTCTTCTTTCAGGTCTTCCCGGTATTCTTCCAGGTCTTCCTGGTCTTCTTCCAGGTCTTCCCGGTCTTCTTCCAGGTCTTCCCAGTCTTCTTCCAGGTCTTCCCGGTCTTCTTCCAGGTCTTCCCGGTCTTCTTCCAGGTCTTCCCGGTCTTCTTCCAGGTCTTCCCGGTCTTCTTCCAGGTCTGCCTGGTCTTTTTCCAGGTCTTCCCGGTCTTCTTCCAGGTCTGCCCGGTCTTCCCGGTCTTCATCCCTGTCTTCCCGGTCTTCTTCCAGGTCTTCCCGGTCTTCCTGTTCTTCGCGGTCTTCTGCCCGGTCTTCCCGGTCTTCTCCCAGGTCTTCCCGGTCTTCTTTCAGGTCTTCCCGGTATTCTTCCAGGTCTTCACGGTCTTCTCCCAGGTCTTCCCGGTCTTCTTCCAGGTCTTCCTGGTCTTCTTCCAGGTCTTCCCTGTCTTCTTTCAGGTCTTCCCAGTCTTCCCCAGGTCTTCCCGGTCTTCTTTCAGGTCTTCCCGGTATTCTTCCAGGTCTTCCTGGTCATCTTCCAGGTCTTCCCGGTCTTCTTCCAGGTCTTCCCAGTCTTCTTCCAGGTCTTCCCGGTCTTCATCCCTGTCTTCCCGGTCTTCTTCCAGGTCTTCCCGGTCTTCCTGTTCTTCGCGGTCTTCTGCCCGGTCTTCCCGGTCTTCTTCCAGGTCTTCCCGGTCTTCCTGTTTTCCGCGGTCTTCTGCCCGGTCTTCCAGGGGTTCTTCCAGGTCTTCCTGGTCTTCTTCCAGGTCTGCCTGGTCTTCTTCCAGGTTGTGCCTAAACCAAAGGTTAAGAATTTTGGAAATGTCGCAGTAGAGGAGGCTGTACGTGTGCGCTAAGTTAGTACCATCGGCGACTAATTGCGCGTGATCGGCTCGCATCGTGCGCCCGCGTTCCCCTGCCCCGCGCCCGCTAGCTTCAGCCCCCCGTACACCCTTACAAGCTCCTCGACGGTACATTCCATTTATTTGTAAACAAAAGGGGTACAATATTAAAATAGACAAATATAAGTTTAGTAGGTTCACATGGTTAACATCCCCCACCCCAGTGCGTCAGCACTCATCCTCCGTTGGTATTCGAGCTATGCGTGCGGCTGACCGACGCAGCATACCAGTCCTGGTTTTTATGTCGACGACTCTTACGCGTCCATCTTTGCCTGTCATTAATGCCTGCACGCGCCCGCGCGGCCAAACATTGCGCGGAGAATCTGGATCGACGATCAAAACAAGGTCACCCACTTTCAGGGGTGTTTGTTCCTGGTGCCATTTGGTTCTAGGTCGCATATCTGGTAGTACCTCCCTCACCCATCGCTTCCAGAATAAATCGGCGAGTCTTTGGGAGTTGCGCCATTGTTTACGCAGGTAGGTATCTGACTCATCGTATTTACCTATCGTAGGTAGGTTAGTTGAAGCGCCAAGAAGGAAATGATTAGGCGTCAGCGACTCGTCGGAATGCGGTTCGACGCTCACGTGGGTCAGCGGACGGCTGTTGACCATATGTTCCACCTCTGCCAGCAGGGTATTTAGTACCTCATCGCGAGGTGCTCGTTCCTTCAGAACGACCTTCAGTGAATTTTTTACGCACCGTATTAGGCGTTCCCACGCCCCACCCCAATGTGGGCTGGCAGGCGGGGAAAAATTCCATGTAGTGCCGTAGGTAGCGGCTTCTCCTTTTAGCGTCTCTTCATCAAGCTCGCTTATCGACTTCCTCATTTCATTTAGGCCCCCTCTCAGATTAGTCCCATTATCGGAGTACATATGAAGTGGCCACCCTCTCCTCGCGGCCATGCGACGTAAAGCCATAATAAATGCGTCAGTGGTAAGTTTTGATACCACTTCAATATGTACGGCTCTAACAGTCAGGCAGGTGAATAGAGCGCCATATCTTTTCTCTCGTCGCCTGTACTGTACTGTCACCTCCATAGGCCCAAAAAGATCCACTCCACAGAATGTGAACGGGCGTTGATTATGAGCCATTCTGGCCTCCGGTAAGTTACCCATTCTGGGTGGTTGCGGTTGCGCTTTTCTTATCCTACAAAACATGCATTTTGAGATCACATGTTTAATTGTAGGTCTCAAGCGTATACTCCAGTAATTTTGTTTCAGATTATTGACCAGAACTTCCTGGTTTACATGGGCGGCCCTCACGTGGTGGTGCTTGATTATCAACTGGGCGACGTAATCGTGGCCGTCAAGTATTACTGGATATTTGGTTTCAGGTGGTATTCCAGGTGCTAGTTCGATGCGGCTTCCAACGCGTAAAACTCCGTACTCGTCAATCACAGGAGTTAAGGTGAGTAGCTTACTTTTCCGATCTAATGTTTTTTTTCGTTTCAGGTTTTCCAGGTCTTCGGCGAATGTCTGCCTCTGGGAGTGCATGATCAACAGACGTTCGGCTCTTCTCATCATATCACCATCGATTGCAGCGGTGAGTCTTTTGCATTTATCAATAAATAATAATACCCTACAAGTACTTTTCAGGAGGCGTAACCAAGATAAAAATCTCTCAGGTTCCGGTACAGCAGGTGAGTATTTCTCAGTGACGACTAGCGAAACCCGTTCCAGGACATCGGTGCTGACTTCCGGTTGTACATCAGCTGGCCACGTCTCTTTTTCCTTGTACAAAAACTCAGGGCCATACAACCATTCAGTTTGTAGCATTTCTAATTCACAGGAATCCCTCGTAGCGATGTCGGCTATATTCATTTTAGTAGGTATATAGTGCCATTCCTTATTTTGTGTCAACTCGTCAATTTCGCCAAGCCGGTGCGCCACAAACGCTTTATAATCTCGCGCATTGTTCCTAATCCAATAAAGAAATGTTGACGAGTCGCACCAGAAATACCTTTCTTGTGGTACCATATTTCTGTGTTCTTTAGTTATAGTATCTGCAAGCCGAGCAGCAAGGAGCGCCGCCTGCAGTTCTAATCGAGGTACAGACGTATGTTTCAGTGGTGTTACTCTGCACTTACTCGAAATAAACGCTAATTTAGTTTGAGCGTCATTATCTTGCCAGCGCCAGAATGCCACGGCAGCCATAGCATAAGTTGAAGTTCGTCGCTGAATATACACTCGAGAGCAATAAATCCGGGTCACTTAAAGAATCCTAAAAATCTCGGAAACTAAAAATGCTAGGTTAATGCAATAAATTGTATTTAATAGACAATGTAATACTCCTTAAATGAAGGTATTAAAACTTCTTAGTTATTGTAAAGTTATATCATAAAAAATCAAATTTGAAAAAGGGCCACTTTCGAAGATGGAACTACGAAATTACAGCATTTGGTTTTGCTTTTGTTTGTAATCTGTCATATATGTGGGTACATAAACCATGTTGATAGTGCTCTATATTCATTATTCAAGCTGAAATTATGTCGCTTACGCCTGAAGAATGCACCAGAATACTTACAAGGCTGGAAACCGGCCGGAGTCAGCGCGATACAGCCAGGACTGTCGGTGTGTCGCTGTCAACAGTACAAAGAGTTCTCCGACGTTACGAAGAAACTGGTTCTAACCTACGCAGACCAGGAACGGGCAGAACCAGGTGTACCACAGCACGAGAAGACCGATACTTGGTGAACACCATGCTTCGAAATCGCTTTCTCACAGGAACTGAACTCACAAATCAGTTTCGACGCCTCGGAGGAAGTAACCCAAGTGCATGGACAGTAAGACGTCGGCTTGCTGAATCTAACTTAAAACCCCTTAGACCTGCAAACGGCCCTAAACTGGAGCGTGGGCATCGTATTTCAAGACTAAGATATGCCCAGAGCCACGTAAATTGGAGTATTGAAGATTGGTCAAAAGTTATGTTCTCCGACGAATCAAAATTTATGCTCTACAAGCACGATGGAAGACACAGAGTGTATCGAAGACCAGGGGAAAGATTCAAGCAAGCATGCATCGAAGAAAAAGTAGCCTACGGTGGTGGGTCTGTACTTGTGTGGGCCGGAATTTCTTCTGAAAGTCGCACAGAGCTGGTGATCATAGAAAACGGCTCTTTAACTAGCGTAAGATATGTGGAAGAAATCCTCAATGATCACGTTGGTCCATTTATGGTCAATTTAGGTGAGGATGCTATATTTATGCATGACAATGCCCGACCTCATACAGGTAGGATTGTGAATGACTACCTTCAAGAGATGAACATTACTCGTATGGAGTGGCCAGCGCGCAGCCCGGATATCAACCCGATCGAGCATGCTTGGGACGAGCTAGGCAGATGCGTAAAACAACGAAACCCTCCCCCAATCACGCTTCGTGAGCTCAAAATTGCTCTCACAGAGGAATGGGAGAATATTCCCCAAAATCGTATAAGGAACTTGGTGTACAGCATGCCAAACCGCGTAAACGCAGTAATGGAAGCACGAGGAGGCAATACGAAGTATTAAAATTCAAGAAAATCGTAATAAAGTTCAAAAATTTCATGTTTCCTATTTTTGTTTTAAGGAGAGATCAGCAGTTTTTTTCTTTATGTAATTTTGTGTTAATAAAATGTATGGTGACTCATATTTTTTTTACTTTCATTTAAGGAGTATTACATAGTCTATTAAATACAATTTATTGCATTAACCTATCATTTTTAGTTTCCGAGATTTTTAACATTCTTTAAGTGACCCGGATTCATTGCTCTCGAGTGTATGTAGCTGTAGATTTGTATATCTTAATCTCGTATCGGTGAGCGCGCGCGATTCATTTGTAATAACAGGTTTCGGCTGTGCGTGTGCCGACGACTCGCAGTCGCTATCCGGTACATTCGGTGCAAGTATCGCTGTCTCGCTCTTACGTACACTCGCATGATAACAACGAGGTAATCGAATATGGCCAACGTTTTTTAGAAGTTTTAGCCAATTTAACCATTTGTTATTGATGCTGTCTGGTATTTCGTCATCCCAGCCTAAATTAATCTTCCACATTTGTTGTAGTAATATTTTAGCTTTGATAGTGAATGGTGACAGGAATCCGTAGACGTCGAAAATAGACATTATCAATCGTAACATTTCCCTTTTCGTGGGACGTTTCAGGCCATTTATTATTTGTTCAGGAATTCGTTTAAAAGAAGTATCGAATCCCAACGAGTCTTCTTTCGGGTACCAGATTAATCCAAGGGTTCGTTCTCCAGCTTCCAGCTGGCCGACTTTAAAACGCACTGCAGTACCACATAAAGTTTCTTTTGGTAAGTTTTCTATCACGTTCGCGCTGTTACTATTCCAGTTTCTTATTTCAAACCCCCCGCATTTATGAATGTATGCAATTTCTTTTGTTAATCGCAACGCTGTTGACTCATCCTCTAAGCTGTCTGTATAATCATCCATATAATGCTGATTGCAGATTGCATTTACTGCTGCGGGGTAAATTTCTTCGAATCTTTTAGCATTTTTATTCTTAATAAATTGTGAAATAAACGGCGACGAATTGGAACCAAAAATTAATGACGTCATCGCATATGTTCTTACACGATCGTCTGGTGAATCTCTCCACAAGAAGCGTAGTGCGTTTTGGTCCTCGGCTTTTATTTTAATTCTCAGGAACATATCGCGGATGTCACCGGTCACAGCCACTCTGCTTTCGCGGAATCTCAACATGATTCCGTATAATGATACAAGTAAGTCTGGTCCGGTTAGAAGATAATCGTTCAACGAGAAGTAATGACTTTTCGCCGCGGCGTCAAAAACTAACCGTAGTTTTTGTTTATTAGGGTTGTCAACACCAAAGTGGGGAAGATACCAGGTCTTTGGCGTGGTTTGGACATCGGTCATTTCTCGTGCGTAGTCATTGCGTAGTAGATGGTATATTCTCTCTTTGTATCTCTCTGCGTAACTTTCACATTTCTTTATCGGTATTTTATAAATATGCAACTCTACTACTGTTATTAATTTTAGGAATTCTATAATTTTATTGTTTCGTGATGTATCGTAATTTTAATCAATTTTACAAATTAGGTATATCAAGTATATCATTAGCACAATCTCATGCATTTTTTTTTCTTTTTTTCTTTTTTAATTTTAGTATTGTTTATCTAAACATTAAATTATTTCCACATTTTTGCTATTTATTATGTCTTTTTGCTCTTTTTATAAATTGACACTGTTTTTATAATTATCTTACGTTATGATTATTTTTTATTTTTTTTCCCCATGTTATTTACTTTAAACATTCCATCATTTTGTACTTTTTTATTATTATTTTTAATGTGTTTATGTAACAGTATACTGTTAATTAATATTTGTGCAAAATTTTTTAGACTTTATTATGTGTTTGTTTATGTTGTCGAGCGTATGGCACTCGTGGGCTGCAGCTGAAAATAAGCGTCAGGTGGCACACTTTGTGTTGCCATCTGACATTATGCTGAGCTGAGGCCCTTTTGGCATTATACTGCTGTTTATTTATGTATTATGTAAAATGTTATAGGTATTTTAATGCCAAATAAACACAATTTTCTTTCTTTCTTTCTTTCTTTAGCTTTCTTTCAACTCCTTTTAGTCTGTTCAAGGCAGTGGTATACGACTCTGGCATGTTACAATTTTCATCTTTCCACAGTAGGCCGACGTACCAGTTGCCGTCCTTCAGGGCAGAAGTTCTTTCGAGGTGGGCTATTGCTCGTTCATCTTCTGCGTTCAGACGAGGTTTCCCTGATATGCCCATAGCTTCTATTGAAAACGAGCGGCGGACTTCCTCATGTAAGTCGTCCATTATGCATTCAGTTTCTTTTTGTGATTCATCAGCGTCAGTTAAAAACAAAGTTGAATGCTTGCTTCCACAGTTCACGTTCAAGGACGTGCGGCCATGTAAACACCAACCCAGTGGAGTACGAGTTAGGTAAGGTTCGGTAGGATTGCCTCGAATAACTTCCAAGGGCAATAACAAATAGTAGTTGTCTTGCCCTATTAGTATTTCCGGTTTGCATTGACCAAAACATAATTTATGTTTTATATTATTGATTGCATCACTGCACTTTAGTTTGTCGAGTGATATAAATTGCGTAGGTTAAGGTCTTTGGTAGTACGTGCTTGCAATGTAAACATCGTACCGTCACTGTTCGACACGCGTAAGTCCACTATTTCGCTATCACACAGAAGTTCGCAACCGTTCCACGCGCTCCGCACTTTTAATGTTTGTTTACGTCCGCGTATACCTAACTTCACCATCAGTTCGTCACTAGCTATTGTCACAGTGGAACCATCGTCCAGCAAAGCCACCGTGCTCACTGTTCCGTAAGGTCCGTGTATATTTATAGGCACTGTCTTTAACAACACTTGACTATAACTGTCCTCGTTAATGTGGGCGACAGCCTCGCTAGGCAGCAACGAAGCCGAAGTCGACGCCGTAGGAGTTGCTGCGGAAGTTGCCGCGAGAGTTTCCGGAGCGGGTGCCGCAACAGACGGTTGACATTGCTCATTACCGCGTCCATCAGGGAAGTGCAGAAGTTGATGGTGCGGTTGTCCGCAATTGTCCTTATCACACACGGGTGCTGAGCATGCGTCACGGCTGTGACGCGACACCAGACACTTATAGCACAAACCGTTACGTTTTATAAATTGCCATCTGTCCTTACGCAACGCTTTATTAAACTTTTTACAGTCTATTATTTTGTGTTTATTTACTTTACAAAACCGGCACTTATCGTCACTAATCTCCGTACTGTCCGTAGCGTTTTGCACTAGCACCGTATGAGTTCTGTTTACATTATCACTGTGTTTACGTTTATAGTCACTGGGATTGTATATTATATTCACTGATGTTTTCGATATTTTTATAGCTTCTTGGTTTAAAAACTCGGATAATATCACAAGCTTAGGCTTATCTCCGCTGCTGATGATTGGATAACTGTAGTCTGCCCATTTTGAGATAAGCACTGTAGGTAATTTTGACAGGATAATTGATATAACGCTTGTTCCTTTCAGGTACTCATCTTGACCAATAGCAAGCACAGCAGCGACATAGTTTTTTATTTTTACAGAGAATGTTACTATTTCTTTGTGATATTCCTGGGCCATCGGTTGAAGCTTGTTTATCTCGTACACAATTTTAGCGATTATAATGTCTGGATTTCCAAATTGTAGCTCCAGCGTAGACATCACAACATCCGGTGACGTAGCACAAATTAACAGTGCCGTTACGGCATTCTTAGCTGCTCCATGCAAACATTTCCGTAATCTCCATAGGTTTTCCTGATTGCTGAAGTTACACACTTTTGTTGATTCCTCGTATGCTTGCTTGAACTGCAGCCAATCCAACGGCTCACCTCCAAAACCAGGTAAGTCTTTAGGTGTACTCAATCTGCTCAGCATATGAGCATGCGATCCATTAGCTGTGGCAGCAGCGGCCAGATCTTTGAGAGCGCTTGCCAACATGTGAACGGTTCCATCAGTGCCATCTCGAGCAGCTGTTTGCTGCGCCAGTGGCTGTAGCGGCAGGTCAAGGTCGCCCAGATTTGTATCCTGCGGTAGGGCAGCCTCTGCCTCCAGTTCGCGATGACTTCGTTCTAGCCACTTCTCCACCTCAGCTTTAGAATGATCTCCTTCCCTTCCTTCCGATTGTGAACTGTATTCTTCGTCTTCTAGCTCGGCCAAATCGGCCGCCAACCTTTTATCGATTATTTCCATTTGTATTTTCGCCTTAGCTTCTGCTGCTTCTAATTCCAGTCTTTTCTTTCTAGCCAGCGATGACGATGCAGACTTTGACCGAGATATCGATTTTGATATTTTTTCTGACTTCGAGGGTAGACCTGTATTGGAACTCGGTTTCACTTTTCCATATTGTTCGGCTAGAAATATAGGTTTTTCAACTTGTTTTAGGTCCTTTGTTTTTCCATCACGGTCACTTTTAGTGTTTCGTTGCTTGGAATCATCCTGAACAGCAGTTTCAACGCCCTCAGACACTTCGCCATAAAGTTCTTTATTTTTCTTCGCTGTGCTCCGTGTATTTACCATAGCTCGCGATTTCGGTGGAGTGGTGAATATCCAGCAGATTTGGCTCGAATGACCAGAATGTAAGGGAGGCAATGAAGAAAACCAAAGGTTAAGAATTTTGGAAATGTCGCAGTAGAGGAGGCTGTACGTGCGCGCTAAGTTAGTACCATCGGCGACTAATTGCGCGTGATCGGCTTGCATCGTGCGCCCGCGTTCCCCTGCCCCGCGCCCGCTAGCTTCAGCCCCCCGTACACCCTTACAAGCTCCTCGACGGTACATTCCATTTATTTGTAAACAAAAGGGGTACAATATTAAAATAGACAAATATAAGTTTAGTAGGTTCACATGGTTAACACAGGTCTTCCCGGTCTTCTTCCAGGTCTGCCCGGTCTTCCCGGTCTTCTTCCAGATCTTCCCGGTCTTCTTCCATGTCTTCCCGGCCTTCTTCCAGAACATGCTGATTTCTTCACAATGTTTTCCTTAACCGCTTTGAGAGCAGTGGTAATTAAATAAATCACACAAAGTAATGCGCCTGTCTGGGTTCGAACCCACGACTTACTTTTCGTAAGTCGGGGCTGCACAACATCCACTTTAGTTTTAATTTTGAAATTCCATCCTTCCACGACATTGTTTGTTCGATGTAGCTCACCATAGTTACACCACATTTTCACCATTTTTTCTTTTAGCCAAAATTTTTCAAAATAATGTTGAAGTTCTATTCGATCATCTTCTAGTACAATTTCACTCTTTATGTAATTCCAAACTGATAATATTTCCTCTTCTGGTAAATATGCTCGACTACTGCAGAGTAAAACTATAGTTTTGTGCCTATCCTTAAATATACTCATTAGCTTTGCTTTGCGTTTCAAACTATTGTAATAATGGAAGTTACAACCTTTTATTTCGTGAACATTGTTAATCTCTCTTATGCTACGGCCAGACTTGTAGGCGAAGATTCGTGTTCGCGTTGTCGCGATAAAAGTTCGTGTTCGCTCTATGACGAAGTGCTTGGCCACACTTGAAAAAACCTTTCTACTGTCGCGATAATCTAGAACGTCGCGATAATTCATTTGCGGGAAAACATAGAAGAAGCGGTTGCGCTGTATCATTATGGCGGCTATTAATTATTTACTGCATCTTTATTACTTGAACAAAAATAAAAAGGTCAAAAAGACGATGGTAGATGTTATCTATACACAACAATCGGACTCATTATTCCAATCCATGATTTTGATTTTGATTTTGAAACACGTCTAAACTGCTCGGCATCTCGCAGTCAACTAAAGCGCGCGAAGTGTAGCCAACCGCACGAACTTTGTCGCGACAAAACCCTTTGATGTGTGGCAATTTACCGACAGCGGCGCGAAGGGCTTTCGTATTCGCGAAGTTTATCGCGATAGGACGAATTCTTTGGCCAGACGTGTCGCGACAACGCAAATCTTCGCGTTATCGCGATAGTGTAGCCCCAGCATTAGCGCTGCAATTATTCCCTCTTCAAAATCTATTATTATTTTCTGTGGCTTCCAATCATTTAATTGTGCTTTAATTACTTAAATGAAATAATATAATAGGTATACGCTTCCTTGTTTTGATGTGTCTTAAAGGCAGAAATCATTGGTGAGTGGTCAGTCGGGTCTTTTTCCAGGTCTTCCAGGACTGCCCGGTCTTCCAGGTCTTCCCGGTCTTCCTGTTCTTCGCAGTCTTCTACCCGGTCTTCCCGGTCTTCTTCCAGGTTTTCCAGGTCTTCCCGGTCTTCTTCTAGGTCTTTCCAGTCGTCTTCCAGGTCTTCCCGGTCTTCTTCCAGGTCTTCCCGGTCTCCTACCAGGTCTTCCCGCTCTTCTTCCAGGTCTTCTCGGTCTTCTTCCAGGTCTTCCCGGCCTTCTTCCAGGTCTGCCTGGTCTTCTTCCAGGTCTTCCCGGTCTTCTTCCAGGTCTGCCCGGTCTTCCCGGTCTTCCTCCAGGTCTTCCCGGTCTTCTCCAAGGTCTTCCCGGTCTTCCCGGTCTTCCTGTTTTCCGCGGTCTTCTGCCCGGTCTTCCAGGTCTTCTTCCAGCTCTTCCCGGTCTTCTTCCAGGTCTGCCTGGTCTTCTTCCAGGTCTTCCCGGTCTTCTTCCAGGTCTGCCCGGTCTTCCCGGTCTTCCTCCAGGTCTTCCCGGTCTTCTCCCAGGTCTTCCCGGTCTTCCCGGTCTTCTTCCAGGTCTGCCCGGTCTTCTTCCAGGTCTTCCCGGTCTTCCTGTTTTCCGCGGTCTTCTGCCCGGTCTTCCCGGTCTTCTTCCAGGTCTTCCCGTTCGTCTTCCAGGTCTTCCCGGTCTTCTCCCAGGTCTTCCCGCTCTTCTTCCAGGTCTTCTCGGTCTTCTTCCAGGTCTTCCCGGCCTTCTTCCAGGTCTGCCTGGTCTTCTTCCAGGTCTTCCCGGTCTTCTTCCAGGTCTGCCCGGTCTTCCCGGTCTTCCTCCAGGTCTTCCCGGTCTTCTCCAAGGTCTTCCCGGTCTTCCCGGTCTTCCTGTTTTCCGCGGTCTCCTGCCCGGTCTTCCAGGTCTTCTTCCAGGTCTTCCCGGTCTTCTTCCAGGTCTGCCTGGTCTTCTTCCAGGTCTTCCCGGTCTTCTTCCAGGTCTGCCCGGTCTTCCCGGTCTTCCTCCAGGTCTTGCCGGTCTTCTCCCAGGTCTTCCCGGTCTTCCCGGTCTTCTTCCAGGTCTGCCCGGTCTTCTTCCAGGTCTTCCCGGTCTTCCTGTTTTCCGCGGTCCTCTGCCCGGTCTTCCCGGTCTTCTTCCAGGTCTTCCCGGTCTTCCCGGTCTTCCTGTTTTCCGCGGTCCTCTGCCCGGTCTTCCCGGTCTTCTTCCAGGTCTGCCCGGTCTTCTTCCAGGTCTTCCCGGTCTTCCTGTTTTCCGCGGTCCTCTGCCCGGTCTTCCCGGTCTTCTCCCAGGTCTTCCCGGTCTTCTTTCAGGTATTCCTGGTCTTCTTCCAGGTCTTCCCGGTCTTCTTCCAGGTCTTCCCGGTCTTCTTGCCGATCTTCCCGGTCTTCTTTCAGGTCTTCCCGGTCTTCTCCTAGGTATTTCCGGTCTTCCCGGTCTTCTTCCAGGTCTGCCCGGTCTTCTTCCAGGTCTTCCCGGTATTCTTCCAGGTCTTCACGGTCTTCTCCCAGGTCTTCCCGGTCTTCTTCCAGGTCTTCCCGGTCTTCCCGGTCAATTTCCAGGTCTGCCAAGTCTTCTTCCAGGTCTTCCCGGTCTTTTTCCAGGTCTGCCCGGTCGTCTACCAGGTCTTCCCGGTCTTCCCGGTCTTTTTTCAGGTCTTCCCGGTCTTCTCCCAGGTCTTCTCGGTCTTCCCGGTCTTCTTCCAGGTCTGCCCGGTCTTCTTCCAGGTCTTCCCGGTATTCTTCCAGATCTTCACGGTCTTCTCCCAGGTCTTCCCGGTCTTCTTCCAGGTCTTCCCGGTCTTCTTCCAGGACATGCTGATTTCTTCACAATGTTTTCCTTAACCGCTTTGAGAGCAGTGGTAATTAAATAAATCACACAAAGTAATGCGCCTGTCTGGGTTCGAACCCACGACTTACTTTTCGTAAGTCGGGGCTGCACTACATCCACTTTAGTTTTAATTTTGAAATTCCATCCTTCCACGACATTGTTTGTTCGATGTAGCTCACCATAGTTACACCACATTTTCACCATTTTTTCTTTTAGTCAAAATTTTTCAAAATAATGTTGAAGTTCTATTCGATCATCTTCTAGTACAATTTCACTCTTTATGTAATTCCAAACTGATAATATTTCCTCTTCTGGTAAATATGCTCGACTACTGCAGAGTAAAACTATAGTTTTGTGCCTATCCTTAAATATACCCATTAGCTTTGCTTTGCGTTTCAAACTATTGTAATAATGGAAGTTACAACCTTTTATTTCATGAACATTGTTAATCTCTCTTAGCGCTGCAATTATTCCCTCTTCAAAATCTATTATTATTTTCTGTGGCTTCCAATCATTTCATTGTGCTTTAATTAAATGAAATAATATAATAGGTATACGCTTCCTTGTTTTGATGTGTCATAAAGGCAGAAATCATTGGTGAGTGGTCAGTCGGGTCTTTTTCCAGGACTTCCCGGTCTTCTTCCAGGTCTGCCCGGTCTTCCAGGTCTTCCCGGTCTTCTTGTTCTTCCCGGTCTTCATCCCTGTCTTCCTGGTCTTCTTCCAGGTCTTCCCGGTCTTCTCCCAGGTCTTCCCGGTCTTCTTCCAGGTTTTCCTGGTCTTCTTCCAGGTCTTCCCGGTCTTCTCCCAGGTCTTCCCGCTCTTCTTCCAGGTCTTCTCGATCTTCTTCCAGGTCTTCTCGGTCTTCCCGGTCGTCTTCCAGGTCTTCCCGGTCTTCCCTGTCTTCTTCCAGTTCTTCTCGGTCTTCTTGCCGATCTTCCCGGCCTTCTTCCAGGTCTTCCCGGTCTTCCTGTTCTTCGCGGTCTTCTGCCCGGTCTTCCCGTTCTTCTTCCAGGTCTTCCCGGTCTTCTTGCCGATCTTCCCGGTCTTCTTGCCGATCTTCCCGGTCTTCTTTCAGGTCTTCCCGGTCTTCTTTCAGGTCTTCCCGGTCTTCTTCCAGGTCTGCCCGGCCTTCTTCCAGAACATGCTGATTTCTTCACAATGTTTTCCTTAACCGCTTTGAGAGCAGTGGTAATTAAATAAATCACACAAAGGAATGCGCCTGTCTGGGTTCGAACCCACGACTTACTTTTCGTAAGTCGGGGCTGCACTACAACCACTTTAGTTTTAATTTTGAAATTCCATCCTTCCACGACATTGTTTGTTCGATGTAGCTCACCATAGTTACACCACATTTTCACCATTTTTTCTTTTAGCCAAAATTTTTCAAAATAATGTTGAAGTTCTATTCGATCATCTTCTAGTACAATTTCACTCTTTATGTAATTCCAAACTGATAATATTTCCTCTTCTGGTAAATATGCTCGACTACTGCAGAGTAAAACTATAGTTTTGTGCCTATCCTTAAATATACTCATTAGCTTTGCTTTGCGTTTCAAACTATTGTAATAATGGAAGTTACAACCTTTTATTTCGTGAACATTGTTAATCTCTCTTATGCTACGGCCAGACTTGTAGGCGAAGATTCGTGTTCGCGTTGTCGCGATAAAAGTTCGTGTTCGCTCTATGACGAAGTGCTTGGCCACACTTGAAAAAACCTTTCTACTGTCGCGATAATCTAGAACGTCGCGATAATTCATTTGCGGGAAAACATAGAAGAAGCGGTTGCGCTGTATCATTATGGCGGCTATTAATTATTTACTGCATCTTTATTACTTGAACAAAAATAAAAAGGTCAAAAAGACGATGGTAGATGTTATCTATACACAACAATCGGACTCATTATTCCAATCCATGATTTTGATTTTGATTTTGAAACACGTCTAAACTGCTCGGCATCTCGCAGTCAACTAAAGCGCGCGAAGTGTAGCCAACCGCACGAACTTTGTCGCGACAAAACCCTTTGATGTGTGGCAATTTACCGACAGCGGCGCGAAGGGCTTTCGTATTCGCGAAGTTTATCGCGATAGGACGAATTCTTTGGCCAGACGTGTCGCGACAACGCAAATCTTCGCGTTATCGCGATAGTGTAGCCCCATTATTAGCGCTGCAATTATTCCCTCTTCAAAATCTATTATTATTTTCTGTGGCTTCCAATCATTTAATTGTGCTTTAATTAAATGAAATAATATAATAGGTATACGCTTCCTTGTTTTGATGTGTCTTAAAGGCAGAAATCATTGGTGAGTGGTCAGTCGGGTCTTTTTCCAGGTCTTCCAGGACTGCCCGGTCTTCCAGGTCTTCCCGGTCTTCCTGTTCTTCGCAGTCTTCTTCCCGGTCTTCCCGGTCTTCTTCCAGGTTTTCCAGGTCTTCCCGGTCTTCTTCTAGGTCTTTCCGGTCTTCTTCCAGGTCTTCCCGGTCTTCTTCCAGGTCTTCCCGGTCTTCTACCAGGTCTTCCAGGTCTTCCCGGTCTTCCTGTTCTCCGCGGTCTTCTGCCCGGTCTTCTCAAACTTCTTCCAGGTCTTCCAGGTCTTCCCGGTCTTCTTCCAGGTTTTCCCGGTCTTCTTCCAGGTCTTCCCGGCCTTCTTCCAGAACATGCTGATTTCTTCACAATGTTTTCCTTAACCGCTTTGAGAGCAGTGGTAATTAAATAAATCACACAAAGTAATGCGCCTGTCTGGGTTCGAACCCACGACTTACTTTTCGTAAGTCGGGGCTGCACTACATACACTTTAGTTTTAATTTTGAAATTCCATCCTTCCACGACATTGTTTGTTCGATGTAGCTCACCATAGTTACACCACATTTTCACCATTTTTTCTTTTAGCCAAAATTTTTCAAAATAATGTTGAAGTTCTATTCGATCATCTTCTAGTACAATTTCACTCTTTATGTAATTCCAAACTGATAATATTTCCTCTTCTGGTAAATATGCTAGACTACTGCAGAGTAAAACTATAGTTTTGTGCCTATCCTTAAATATACCCATTAGCTTTGCTTTGCGTTTCAAACTATTGTAATAATGGAAGTTACAACCTTTTATTTCGTGAACATTGTTAATCTCTCTTAGCGCTGCAATTATTCCCTCTTCAAAATCTATTATTATTTTCTGTGGCTTCCAATCATTTAATTGTGCTTTAATTAAATGAAATAATATAATAGGTATACGCTTCCTTGTTTTGATGTGTCATAAAGGCAGAAATCATTGGTGAGTGGTCAGTCGGGTCTTTTTCCAGGTCTTCCAGGTCTGCCCGGTCTTCCAGGTCTTCCCGGTCTTCCTGTTTTTCACAGTCTTCTGCCCGGTCTTCCCGGTCTTCTTCCAGGTCTTCCAGGTCTTACCGGTCTTCTTCTAGGTCTTCCCGGTCTTCTTCCCGGTCTTCCCAGTCTTCATGCGCCGTACGCTCGAAACTGCGAACACGTATTTCTTTTTGTTCCGTGTTAAAAATATTTTGTAGCAGTAATTAGTGAAATTTTGTATTGAAAAAGACAAAACGCCAGTGATAGTGACCGTATCTTCAATTTCTCAAATTATATAACAAAAGTGAACAGTGCAAATAGTTAAAAACATCAAATAACAAATCATAAAATCTCATTAAAAGTGCCAGCATTGTGCAAGGTGTTTGTGTATTTGAACAATCAAAAATATCAATAGACCCTCATCAATTCCAAAAACACTATTCCTGTGCCATAAGGTCAAATAATTTGACAACTCACAGTGTGCTGAGATAGCGAGGGCAACTAAGGCCGTACCTCCCGGCTTACTAATCTCGCACTCGTGGGTTCAAATCTACGTCGAGCACCGAATTCTTTTCGTGCTTCTAACATTTGTAGAAGTCGTTTGTTTTGAGCGAGTAATTCCTATCCCGAACTTACGATGTTGAAGTGCGGAGCTTGCGGCAAATTTTTGGCAGTAAATGATGGCATCAAATGCACAAAATGTCCGCTGTTTTATCACCGAGTCTGCGTCAACCTTGCTCCCACAGCATCATCCTTAAAGTGGGTGTGCCCTGGATGTAAGGCAAAGGTACCGCGAACAGACAACTCCCAAACCCCTGTGAAGGGAACAGACGAGCATAGTTCATCTTCCATCCAAGCAGCGGTCAGCCTCACTGATAACGCTGCGGCAGTAACTGATAACACATCTGACACTGAAGTTATCAGCCTGGCGGTGGAAATCCGTTGTCTCCGCAGTGAGGTAAATGCCTTGCGAGATGAATTACGTGAATTCCGTGGTGAGTTCTCAGGCCTGAATGATAAGGTGGATAAGTGCTATAACCGAATGGACACCCTGGAAGAACGTGTCAAAGAACTCGAAGAGAACACCGACCATTCAAATTCCCCTCGTTTGATTCAACTGGAGGAAACAATTGGGGAACTCCAGCAGCAGCTTAATGCACGGGAGCAAGAGACATTAATGAACGACGTCCAACTGTCAGGCGTTGCGGAGTTCAGTGGGGAAAACCCGGCCCAGCTGGTAAGAACTCTTGCACTTAAATTAGCGATTAAGCTGGAGGAGCAAGATATTGTTTTTGTTAAACGTGTTGGAAACGTTCGGCGTGACCACACCGAAGGTGAAACGCCCCGACCACGAATCATCGTTGCCCGACTAGCCAGACGCGCGATGCGAGATGATTTACTGAGTGCTGCACGTGTCCGCCGCAACCTCACTACTGTTGACGTCGAAGTGCCGGGAACGCCACACCGCATCTACCTTAACGAGCGCCTAACTAAAACGAACAGGCAATTATACTACAATACCCGCCAAGCTGCTAGTCGCCTGGATTGGAAATATACCTGGACGAAAGATGGCCGCATTCTTGCGCGCAAAGAAGAGGGAAAGTCGGTCGTGCACATCCGTACGGAAAAGGACATCTCGCGTTTTTTTATCTCACAATAGGTTTGCTCGTTAGGGTAAACGTTCTGATGAATCAATTATTTTGTTCACTGAATAAATTGTTAGTTAAGTGTCGCATGCCGTTTTTGTTTTTGGCTACTTTTAATATTAATTGTACAATGTATACATGTCCCTGTCTGTCTATTTATATCAATAGTTTTTTAGTTTTAATCTGTCAATATTTATTTAAAATTTACGTTGCCCACGGTGCCATTTCTCATATTTATGTTTTTTCTATGCCACTCATAATTTTTCGCTTACATAGCACTCTGTTAATGTACCACAAAAACTATGTTTTCATGCGTGTTTTATCAATCTTTGTGTTCTTTTACGTAGTATTTATTTTCTCTGATATTGCAATTATTGCTTGTAAATGAATCCATACGACATGGTGACTGCTAAATACCTTAAGGTTGGCTTTTGGAACGCGGGTTCTTTGGGCACGAAACATGATGAATTTATAGCAGCGTTACTGGGTTCGGACGTAGATATTATGGCTATTAATGAGACGTGGTTGCGAACAGGCGAAGAAGGGCGAGCTCCCTCTGTGCCAGGATATAGGCTGCGGCATGTACCGCGCTCCTTGTCTGTTAAGAAGGGACGGGGTGGCGGGGTTGGTTTTTATATCAAACACGGTATAAATATAAGAAATCACTCGCACTCTGCTAGTACATCGCACGCCACCGTCGAACAGATGTGGCTCACAATAAATTAGTGTTCGCGGAATCAAACTAGCAATAGGTACTGCCTACCGCCCTCCTTGGCAGGACGTTGATACGTTCCTAGACGCTGTATCTGGTTCAGTAAACTCCCTAACCCAATGTGAATACACGATATTGATGGGCGATTCAATGTTGAGGACTCAAAAACGGACAAGTTAGTCTCATTTTTGAACTGCCTAGGTTTCAAACAACTGGTGCAGACACCTACGCATTTTACAGTACACGGCAGCACTCTGATAGACATCATTTGTACAAATGTTAAGCCACGCTCTGTTTCAGTTGATGTAATACCGGATCTAGGGGCGCACGCGTTGGTTTCGTGCGAATTTAGTTTTAAACGACCGAAAATTCCACTGCGCACCATTACTTATCGGCCACTTAAGGATATTGTTAGGGAATGTTTTGATCGGGATCTTGAGCTGCTGAACTGGGAAGCGATAACCGAGCTGCAAGATGTTAATGATATGGTCAATGAATTTAAGTCGCGATTGCTTTTACTGTTGGATATCCACGCACCACTAAAAACTGGTGTTGTTAAGGAGTGTTGTTACCCTTGGATTACTGACAATGTTAAATTTATGATGCAATTAAGAAATAAAGCCCATGCAGAGTATTTAAAAGACAGAAAAAGCGATCACAAAAAGATTTATTACAAAGAATTGAAGTCGCTTGTTTCTGTTTCTCTATTTTACGAAAAGTCAGCATACTACAAACACAAAATCAACTGTCAAATAAATGACTCCAAAGCACTTTGGAAAAACTTAAAGTCTAACCTGCTCCCGTCTAAAAATAAGGAACTACCTTTGCACTTTAATGACCCCAACCAAATTTGTGACCATTTTCTAAATGTGCCAGGTACAGATACAGTTAGTGAATCAATGCTGACATTTTTTGAGTCCACTCGTAATAATGGTTCCACGTTTGTCTTGTCACCTACAACAAGCAAGGTAATCGCGAACATACTAAAAACAATTAAATCAAATGCTGAAGGTTGCGATGGTATTACCATTAGTATGATATTTCTGACACTGCCGGTGACTTTGGACGTCATTACCGCCTTAGTGAATGCATCTATCACATCATCATCTTTCCCTGACTCCTGGAAAATTGCCAAAGTGCTCCCATTGCCGAAGACTCTAAATGCATCGGACATGAAGGATCTTAGACCTGTTAGTATACTGCCTGTACTTTCTAAAGTTTTGGAGAAAGTAGTATGCGCGCAATTAGTTAATTTTCTAGAGACTAATAGAATTCTCCCTGATGTACAGTCAGGGTTTAGAAAGGGCCGTAGCACAACCACGGCTTTGTTGGATGTGACTGACAATATCTTGTCAGCTCAAGATAATGGGATGTGCACACTTCTGGTCTTGCTTGATTTTTCTCGCGCATTTGACTGTATTAACGTTCCGTTATTATTATCAAAGATGGTTTTCTATGGATTTGACAAAGACACTGTAAAATGGTTTGAAAGCTATCTTAGTGATCGTACGCAATTTGTTGAAATACGCCGGGCGGACGGATCAACAGTTGTTTCTAGACGTTGCTCAGTGGGCAGGGGTGTTCCACAAGGCTCTATCCTTGGGCCAGTATTGTTTATTTTATACTGTGCAGATTTGATTAGAGTTATAAAAAAATGTAAGTACCATATTTATGCAGATGACACACAGGTTTACATTTCATTTAAGCCGGAAGACTACGAGCAGGCATTAAAGGATCTTAATGCAGATCTTGAGAGCATAGTACAGTGGTCTAATTCCAACACGCTTGCGTTAAACCCTACAAAAACTAAATTTATGCTTTTTGGTACAGTAAACCAGCTGAATAAAATTAAACCCTGTACGGGCTGCGTAACAATTATGGGTCAACCTATCGAACGGGTTTACGAAGCACGTAATTTAGGTCTTATAATGGATGCGGAACTCCGTTTTCACAAACACGTTACTGAGTGTATCCGTAATTGTTATTATAGGCTTAAGATTTTATACAAAGCCCGTCCGTATCTTAGCGAAGAATTGCGTGTTTTGCTAGTGGAGTCTTTGGTTTTATCAAAGTTAAATTATGCGGACACATTGTATGGTCAACGACTTCTCTCAAAAACTGAAAGAATGATCCAAAGACTTCAGAACTCCTATGCACGTTTCTGCTTTAAAGTTCCTTTTAGGGGACATGTAACACCCTTCTTAAATGAGCATAGCATTCTAAAAATGAAAGCTAGACGTAAGTTGCATCTGGCGACCCTACTTTTTGGAGTTATCAAGTCTCACTCCCCTTCTTACCTATACGATAGGCTGTCATGGACTAGTAGGCACAGAATCGGTGAGGGAAGAAAATGTTCCCAACAACTCTCCATTCCTCAGCACAAGACGGCGGCCTTTAGGGGCAGTTTCCGTTACGCAGCTACAAAATGTTGGAACAATATCCCGCCTCCCATAAAGTTTAGTAAAAGTTGCTCGACTTTCAAGTCAAAATTGAAGTTGTTTTTATTGAATCATCAAAATGAATTTCAAGATGTTCGAGCCGACATGTCAGCCATTTAATATAAAACCTAATTATTATTATATTTATCAATTCGGTTTACGTCAAGCATTTATCATTTACAATCTACCTAATGCATTTTTAATTTTTATACTCGTTATCAATTTACACATTTTAAATTATATAAAATTTTTACTTTATTTATTTTATTTTACCCATGTTATTAATTTTACACATTCCACTATTTTTAGTTTCTGTAATGGTTTCTTAGTGCATGTCATCCAATTTATTGTTGTTACCTATTATTTAATACAATTTTCGATTTCATCATTTGTACTTTTTATCATTGTTGCCTTTTTAATATTTCTCATTTTTATTTTTTACTAATGGGCACGGTATTTTATAAATATGCAACTCTACTACTGTTATTAATTTTAAGAATTCTATTATTTTATTGTTTCGTGATGTATCGTAATTTTAATCAATTTTACAAATTAGGTATATCAAGTATATCATTAGCACAATCTCATGCATTTTTTTTTTTAATTTTAGCATTGTTTATCTAAATATTAAATTATTTCCACATTTTTGCTATTTATTATGTCTTTTTGCTCTTTTTATAAATTGACACTGTTTTTATAATTATCTTACGTTGTGATTATTTTTTTAGTTTTTTTTCCCATGTTATTTACTTTAAACATTCCATCATTTTGTACTTTTTTATTATTTTATTTTAATGTGTTTATGTAACAGTATACTGTTAATTAATATTTGTGCAATTTTTTTTAGACTTTATTATGTGTTTGTTTATGTTGTCGAGCGTATGGCACTCGTGGGCTGCAGCTGAAAATCAGCGTCAGGTGGCACACCTTGTGTTGCCATATGACATTATGCTGAGCTGAGGCCCTTTTGGCATTATACTGCTGTTTTTTTATGTATTATGTAAAATGTTATAGGTATTTTAATGCCAAATAAAAACAATTTTCTTTCTTTCTTTCTTCTCCCAGGTCTTCCCGGTCTTCTTTCAGGTCTTCCCAGTCTTCTCCCAGGTCTTCCCGGTCTTCTTCCAGGTCTTCCCGGTCTTCTTCCAGGTCTTCCCGGTCTTCTTCCAGGTCTTCCCGGTCTGCTTCCAGGTCTTCCCGGTCTTTCTGTTCTCCGCGGTCTTCTGCCCGGTCTTCCCAAACTTCTTCCAGGTCTTCCAGGTCTTCCCGGTCTTCTTCCAAGTCTTTCCAGTCATCTTCCAGGTCATCCAGGTCTTCCCGGTATTCTTCCAGGTCTTCCCGGTCTTCTTCCAGGTCGTCTCGGTCTTCTTCCCGGTCTTCTTCCAAGTCTTTCCAGTCATCTTCCAGGTCTTCCAGGTCATCCAGGTATTCCCGGTATTCTTCCAGGTCTTCCCGGTCTTCTTCCAGGTCTTCTCGGTCTTCTTCCAGGACTTCCCGGTCTTCCTGTTCTCGGCGGTCGGTTGGAGTGTAGCCTTAGGGGCGCTAAAATTTTTCGAAAAATTTTTTTTTTTCGATTTGGTACCATACGCTTATAGGCACCATGAGCCGTGCAGAAAACAAAAAAAAAATTTTTGGGTTAAAAAAATTTTTGGGACTTGTAAAATTTATCTAACCCAAAATTTTTTTTTTTTGTTTTCTGCACGGCTCATGGTGCCTATAAGCGTATGGTACCAAATCGAAAAAAAAAATTTTTTCGAAAAAAATTCTGTCCCAAAAATTTTTTTAACCAAAAAAATTTTTTTTTCGTTTTCTTTGCTTCTCATAGCGCCCCTAAGGATATACTCCAACTCCTAAAAATCCGCCCCTAAGGCTACCCACTGACCCGGCGGTCTTCTGCCCGGTCTTCCCGGTCTTCTTCCAGGTCTTCCAGGTCTTCCAGGTCTTCTCGGTCTTCTTCCAGGTCTTCCCAGCCTTCTTCCCAGAACATGCTGATTTCTTCACAATGTTTTCCTTAACCGCTTTGAGAGCAGTGGTGATGAAATAAATCACACAAAGTAATGCGCGTGTCTGGGTTCGAACCCACGACTTACTTTTCGTAAGTCGGGGCTGCACTACATACACTTTAGTTTTAATTTTGAAATTCCATCCTTCCACGACATTGTTTGTTAGATGTAGCTCACCATAGTTACACCACATTTTCACAATTTTTTCTTTTAGCCAAAATTTTTCAAAATAATGTTGAAGTTCTATTCGATCATCTTCTAGTACAATTTCACTCTTTATGTAATTCCAAACTGATAATATTTCCTCTTCTGGTAAATATGCTAGACTACTGCAGAGTAAAACTATAGTTTTGTGTCTATCCTTAAATATACCAGTTTGAAACGCAAAGCAAAGCTAATGCTTTGCTTTGCGTTTCAAACTATTGTAATAATGGAAGTTACAACCTTTTATTTCGTGAACAGTGTTAATCTCTCTTAGCGCTGCAATTATTCCCTCTTCAAAATCTATCATTATTTTCTGTGGCTTCCAATCATTTAATTGTGCTTTAATTAAAGGAAATAATATAATAGGTATACGCTTCCTTGTTTTGATGTGTCATAAAAGCAGAATTCATTGGTATTACATTTGTATTATTAATGTCACTTCCAACACCGCCATGAATGGTAAATAATTGACGGAACGGCGTTGGGCAAGTTTTAAACGTACCGTCCATAAAATATAATGGTCTTAATATACTGTCTTACATGTTGCGAACAGAATATTATGATACGCATGTTACCATTTTTGTAGTCCGCCAGTAAAAATGAATTGAATTAATGTGGCACTTCCACTTCCTCTATATTTCTAGTGGAAGTTTTTTTCACACCTTTTTCATTCCTTCTTTTGTAAATAGCAGATTTTTATTTTTAAAAGATGGCACTGGCTTTTTAGCATCTATATTATAACCTTTCTCATTAATATGTTGCAATGCTTTATTATAAACTTTTGGTGCTGGTTCTCTACCATCCACGGCTTCTAAACAAGCCTCATTGATAATTATATCAATAGTAAGTATTTTGTACATCATCGGGCTGACAGTTATTGATATGAGGTTTTAATTTTAGAATTGTCTCATCCTTAAAATAAAACAAAATTAATAGAAAAAACATTCTCACGACAAGATTTTATTTAAACGCACAAAAAAAAAGAAAATCACGAAACCGTTAGAGTGTGTCAAATTAGGCTTGCAAGATTTTTACGCCACATACATACTTAAACAAACATGTGAAGTTTAATAAAAGATTTTAAAAAGGATAATATTTATGTGTTCACCAAAAATCTAAAGGTACATATCTATGTATGCATTTCTAAAATATTGATCTTAAACCCGTTTAATTGTTTTACTATAATTAAACTACTCGGCCAACAAAATATGTAACATCAAACAAATTCCAAATTAACACCAAGATATAACACTTTTTTATTGTATTGCGCTGCAAATATTCTATTGTAACAATAACTATTTTATTCTTCCCCGAAAAATACTGATCGTGCACCAAATATTCCTGAATGTTACACAAAATATTTAGTATGCATCCTAGTACCGTATACCCATTTAAAACGGTTTTGTACAACTTTGATGTTACTAAAATAATTATAATTGAAGAACAAATAAAGCATTTCGTGAAACATTACTTCTAAGACTTATATTTATTTTACTGAAAATGGTTTTGGCGCGCTTGCGATGCGCATGTCACCGTAAAATTGTCAAACACGTTATATTACAATATAACGTGTTTTTTCTCGCGATATTGTAATGTCTCGAAGTATTGTCAACTGAACATACGGAAGCATCTCTGCCCCCATAATCGGGACTTGGGGCACCCCCCCGTTAGGTTAGTTAGGTTCCTTTAAACCCTGCACTCGGAAATAGGGGCCCCGCGAAGCGGGGCTCCGTCGAGTACGCTTTTTAGGGGGAATATAAAGTGTTTTAAGGTTATGTTATATTAATCGGTATTTCTCAGGAATGGTGCATTATCTTTTCATGAGAGTTGTGCCACTGGGCAAGGGTGTTTGACACTTTGTTTAACATTTTGAATTATTATGGTTCGTACTGATTAGTTTAAAAAATCATTTTTAGTAAGCATTACATTTTATAATGTGTTCATTTTTTATTAATTACTCTACATTGGACATTAATTGGTGTTTCATTCAAATACATTTTGCAGTGCATTATCTGAAGTGAAACTAAAAAAATAAATGCTTGTTTTTAAAATTAGGTGTATTACTATTTTTAGAAATTTGCAACAGTTGTTAAATAGATGCTCGTTATGACATATTTTAATGAACATATTTTGGTGCACATTCAGTATATTTGGTGGAACACAGGCAAAATTAGGTAAATGAAATGGGAATAAATTGAAGTACTTTAAATACCATCCTTTTAAAAATAGCTGGTATATCGCTTTTTGACAAATAAGAGCGAGGCCACACGATGCGTTGGCGGTGCGGTGCGACGACGGAGCGGCGCCGCAAACGTCATCCTACATACAAATCACTACCCCACTAGTGCGTTGCGCCATACAATCACTGTTGTGCATTGCCATTTTGACAGTGATTGTACGACGCTGCGACGACGCAACGCAGCGCAACGCATCGCGTGGCCTCGCTCTTATCGATAGCTATATGACTGCGTTGCGTTCGAATGAAATCGTCATAAGATGTAACTTAGACATAAATTCCAAACTCGATAGTCATATTTTATCGGAAAAAAGCGATTAGGTGTGTAGGACAAATATTACTTACAGTAGACAATGTAATTGAGCCAACACACTTTTCATTGACGTCGATGACTTCGTTATTATTTATAAGTGGCCAGTACATTTCCTCACCAACGAGGTTTCATTACGTAAGTTCAATAAGACGTTGGTTGCCATGAGCATGAAAGTACTAGGAGTACATGATTCATGAGAGCTAACTAATATATCTTATGAACCGACGATGGTACCTATCTACGATGTAACTAGGTGGAACAAAACGGTCCCATTAGTAACGTTAAAGTTAGATTTTTAAATAACGTAACTACTTGGAATAAAAATGTCCAGTTAGTTACATCAATGTAACTACAATGTAACTAGGTGGAACGGACGTACACTGCTGCCTAAACCCTTGACATAAACTCCTATTTTTTACGACACTCACAGGCTGAAGACAGAGAGGCCTTTTATTTGCCCGGAACCACTTACAGACAGTAGTAAGTTTCTTTGAAGATTTCCAGCCATTAAGCCATTAAGGGCCTCACAATTAAATTATAAAGGTTTGTGAAGCGTAAAGATGTCAATATCCCTTCACTTTATGAGCTGTTCGAGTGATCATAAATGTTGACACTGCGCGAGATTTACTAGGGCTGATATTCCTTCGTATAAATATTTAATTTTTCACACATACTTCAGGATAAAGACAGATTCTAGTCATCATTCTACAAACGACCGATGACGGGCGGCACAAGAACTTAGGTCAGGCACTAACTCACTAACCACACTAGCAAGAAGAAGGAGAGTCATCTTCTTAACTAGAAATGTTCGTACCTTTTCTTTTTTTTTCCGAATGGAAAATCATTAAATGATTTCTCCCACTCTGGGCCGTGCGGGAGGGAGTATCAGACATTTACTGACTAAAACCCATCTATGTTCCTTCTACGCCGTTTATGTTCCGGGGCCACGGTATCTCTTTCGAACAGTCCCGCAACCCCGGAAATATTCGTACCTACCTAGGTACGATAATTACCTGCCATTAATCCTGGTGTTTACTTATGCAACATGCAATGCAATTCGAAATTCTTGTTTAGATAGCTATTGACTAGGTTATGCCTGCCGCTTGGCCACCGTTATGGTCGCAAATTATCCCACGGGAATTATGAGACTGGTATAATGAAGCTTCCCGATGGTGGAATCATTTTTGAATCGGATCGATAGTTTCGAAGATTATCCCTTATCCTTTATGTAAACATATAATGTACTGACTCTACCTCCATATATTAGTACAGATGTAGGTATACCTTCAACCCTACACACAGTAGATGACACAGGAAAGTCTTAAAACACTTTCAACTCAAGCTGTTTTATCCTCACCAAACAATGGTCCACCTTCCATCTTGCAAAGCATGCCCTACCACCTGCGCACTTGATGGCTTCCTCTGCACTCTATCAGTGGGCGAGATTCGCGTGGCTGCGTTGGATAGTCCATATATCGAGGAATACTATAACATCACGCTATAACCAATAGTAGCGGAGCAGCATTAAGAAACGTTGCAAGCGGGAAATTCACGCGAAGTCGCGGGCAGAAGCTAGTTATCAATAAGCTAAGAAGACAATTAGGTAAAAATTAAAAATAATTTTATCCATTTACATCTGTTAAATAACGATTCTGTTCAGAAATTTGAGACATAAATATTTCACCTGATAGATATTTAAAAACCCGGCTTAGATCTCACACCAAGAAAATAAAACCGCCTTCAAAAAAAAAATCAAAAAAGTTAATAATAACTTTAGCATCTGAAGTCGGTGACCTTTGTTTGATTGATTTAATTTGTTTGTCACCGACTTCAGAAGCTAAAGTTATTTTTAACTTTTTTGTTTTTT
Organism: Xestia c-nigrum; assembly: GCA_916618015.1. Classification (NCBI taxonomy): domain Eukaryota; kingdom Metazoa; phylum Arthropoda; class Insecta; order Lepidoptera; family Noctuidae; genus Xestia; species Xestia c-nigrum. The sequence goes on along the minus strand of OU745259.1, from coordinate 6,031,947 downwards.
TTTTAAGTCGGTTTTATTTTTTGAAAAAGTGTTTTAATTTTTCACTTTTTAGTGGTTCACATGGAAAGTGCATACCGTTACAATTACAACAAGCCCAAACACGACTAGGATACATTGTCTCATTATAGAGTTCCGTTGGCTTCATCATCAGATTTGATTGATGTAGCTCAGGTTGGCTGGACAAACTTCAAAATAGCTCCCATTCTACTAGGTCAATGGGGCACTTTATGTGACGGCTAAACACCCTTATGTCAGAATTTGTGACGCTACAGAATCTTAGATAATCGATCGAAAACGGGTCCAGCCATCTTGAAAAACCACTTTTCGCTGGTCACTCAATCTCGGTAATGGAAGTGATTTTGACGACTTTTTGCATATCAACGGGCGTCACATAAGTTTGTGACAGGCATCGAGCTAAAAGTCTTGTGATACGTACAGTGGTTTAGTAGAAAAATGCAAAAATCTGTGCGAGCCATCTTGAATTTACGTATAAAACTTTTGGCTGGCACTTCCGAATCTCAATAACGGTAGCGTTTTCGGATATGGTTCCTTTACTAAAACTTGGTGACGCAATGTGTGACAGTAATAACGTTTGATTTATGGCGTCACATGCAAGGGTTTACGAGAAATCAATAAAAACCTACTGTCCAGCCAACCTGAGTTCAGGCTGGCTGGACAGGGTCATTCCCGTTCATCCACACCCAGTCGTCCACACCCCGTCATCTCACGTCTAGTATAAGAGTGTTGTAAAAATGGTTATGTTTAAATTATTGTAAATTAAGTTGATCTGTGATACAAATTGCTCTGTTGTTGCCCTTAATTATTGTAAAATAAGATGATCTGTGATGAAAAATACTGTTGAATTTAAACACTACTTAGTACATATTATGTTGTTATTAAAGAGGTTATATACTTTAAAAATGTTTATATAATGCCAAAAAAAATATTAGTTAAAATATTGCCTTTTAATTTGTATTGTAAATTATGTTGATCTGGGATGAAAACTAGAATTGTTGTTAATTATTTTAACATTGATGATTTTGGACGACTGGGAACGGTGCGTTCTGTTCGTCTACACAGTATATAACCTCTTTAATAACAACATAATATGTACTAAGTAGTGTTTAAATTCAACAGTATTTTTCATCACAGATCATCTTATTTTACAATAATTAAGAGCAACAACAGAGCAATTTGTATCACAGATCAACTTAATTTACAATAATTTAAACATAACCATTTTTACAACACTCTTATACTAGACGTGAGATGACGGGGTGTGGACGACTGGGAATAATGCGTTCTGTTCGTCCACAGTGTAGACGAACAGAACGCAACATTCCCAGTCGTCCGCAGTGTGGACGACGGGGTGTGGACGAACGGGAATGACCCGCGACCTGTATCTCCGCTGCCTGATGATCTACGACCTTCAAAATATGTTCAAGATGTTGTGACGGGGACGATAATGATAACCTGAATTTGTGACGGAGAAACTTTGCGTAGTTTCAAAGATATTGATCATTTAAATTTTCCCATACAAACACTGCAGTAGAGTTACCAATATTGTAGGTTTATGTAGGACTAAGTATATTTTATGGTGTTTTCTTTAATGGACGAAAATCCGTGTACTGGTGATACTAATAAGAACAACTGTAGCTATTTAAATCAATAAAAGACAAAAGTGTAGAAGTGAGCTGGAATGGGGGTAATTTTTTAATGTTATTGATTATTTACGTGTAGATATCTACTCTTTTTAGTAGGTAGGTATTGGTGTTTTTCATGGTAAGTACATAGGTAGTTAATGTGTCAGGATAACTAATGCTCTAAGGTATTTAAATGAAAAAATAACGTTTGCTGTAAATAAAATCACATTTATTTATTTGTACTTATACAGCGTTTCAAATGACGACGGACAACTCCAATTGCACTTCAGAATAATAATTAAATAAACAATATCGATTTCAAAATTTGAAATCAATACAAAAAAAAATACAAAATATCTGTGAACGGAATGTAATATTTCCTTGATAGCTGATGTTAGTGTCGCCATCTATTGCTTAAAGTTGGTACTGGTAGGACAACTGGTCGAATCTTCTCTTATTAATTTGGTGTCTTACCGCAGATTAATATTAAAAGTTGTCTTACTCTGATTAGTGATAACACTTCGAAAAGTACACTGCAGACTGTCGAGTTTGGTTCTCATTTTCCGTTACCTAAGATAATGAACTAAACGCGAAATACAAGTGGGCTCTCTTTTGCAGCGCTGGTAGTCAATTATTATTTTAAATTAACACATAAAAAAAAAGTAAGTTTACGCTTTTAATTGCAGGAAAACCTTTTATTCCCACGGAGAAATCAAATACAAAGCAGGCGTGGCGGCTACCGGCCGATTAGTATATTAAAAAGAAATCCTTTATTTATGTAAAAAATATGGTCACCTCACAATATTAATGGATGTTTGTATGGGAAAATTTAAATGATCAATATCTTTGAAACTACGCAAAGTTTCTCCGTCACAAATTCAGGTTATCATTATCGTCCCCGTCACAACATCTTGAACATATTTTGAAGGTCGTAGATCATCAGGCAGCGGAGATACAGGTGTCCAGCCAGCCTGAACTCAGGTTGGCTGGACAGTAGGTTTTTATTGATTTCTCGTAAACCCTTGCATGTGACGCCATAAATCAAACGTTATTACTGTCACACATTGCGTCACCAAGTTTTAGTAAAGGAACCATATCCGAAAACGCTACCGTTATTGAGATTCGGAAGTGCCAGCCAAAAGTTTTATACGTAAATTCAAGATGGCTGGCACAGATTTTTGCATTTTTCTACTAAACCACTGTACGTATCACAAAACTTTTAGCTCGATGCCTGTCACAAACTTATGTGACGCCCGTTGATATGCAAAAAGTCGTCAAAATCACTTCCATTACCGAGATTGAGTGACCAGCGAAAAGTGGTTTTTCAAGATGGCTGGACCCGTTTTCGATCGATTATCTAAGATTCTGTAGCGTCACAAATTCTGACATAAACCCTTATGCCGTCACATAAAATGCCCTATTGACCTAGTAAAATGGGAGCTATTTTGAAGTTTTGTCCAGCCAACCTGAGCTAAATTTTGATTGTAGAATGTTTCTTATCGAACGCAAATGCTTCATTAGTTGCAGAGAATACCAAAATCACTGTACGTTATCTTATAAAATTTGAAGGGTTTCTTCGATTTCGCCAGAATTCCATCATAAGATCTCGACTTGGTGGCTATCTATGGGACCATTTGGAAAGTATACCCTTTCCAACAAAAAAAGATTTTTTCAAATCGGTTCGCAAGCGACAAGTTATGCGCGAACATAAAAAAACATCTGAATTGAGAACCACCTCCTTTTTTAGAAGTCGGTTAAAAATTACATGAAGTATAATATTGATAAGACAATTACAGTAATCATCTCCTATATTACCTTCTAACCCTAGCTAAACAGTAAATCTGTGCTACATCACGAGTGTCTCCGAGTGCTGACAGCCTCGGCCTCGTCATAAACTTGTTTATGGCGCCGTCAACTGAATGCCGTTAACTCGTTAACTGTTCGCACTGACCACTCCACGTGTATGAGTTATTTACACAGATTATGATATTATTTTATGACATAAATAATACATAACAGTGTCAAGGACTGAGATTCTTACGCCGTGTCCTAATATAAGCGATAGTCGTAGGAATATGCGATCACGATTGACGCATTTTTGTTTTAGACAATTATGGCTTCCACACACAGCCGCGTTTTTCGCGACCATCACGTCACGTCTCGTAACGAAATGCCGTATGCTGTGTGTGTAGTATAAAAATATATAATATACCTCATTCCCTTTCAATATAGTTTACATTATTCTACTAGTCAAGCCCAAGTGAAAGGGCTTTAATTTTTTTCTCCACAACTCCATCAAAGTTGTGAAAAAAAAAAAAAACTATTTTGTGGTGGCGACCATCTTGGTTTTGAAATGTATTATAGCGAATAGTAGTCTACTAGTCAAGGCCTTTTATTTGATACCCATATTAAGGGAGTTGTTGAATAAATATGTAATCCGCCATTTTGTGGCGGTGGTCATCTTGGACTGATTTTATCGAACATAGCTAAGAACTGTCTTTTTTAAACTTTCACGATCAGAACACATTATAAAACTTAAGAAGACGGGTATTTATCGCGAATTTACCTTTAATTTAGAGACCCTGAACATCTGCCCGGAGAGCTGGAACATGTTCAGGAGGTTCTAAAACGAAACGGGTACAGGAATAATGGATGGCATCCAGATGGCAACCGCAAGCAGAAGAGTAGACACATTGAGGCAACCAGACAGCCGGCGTTCTTGCCTTATGTGAAGGGGGTAACGGACAAAATTGGGAACCTCTTCAAGAAGCTTTCAATAAAGTCGGTTTATGCTCCGTTAAACAAAGTGGCGAAGCGTCTGCGTACACCAAAGGATGTCGTCGATGTCGATTGCAGCTGCGGGCGTTCCTACATAGGCCAAACGAAGCGAACAGTCGCTGAAAGGGTAAAAGAACACATAGCAGCGGTCAAGAATCGACAAACGAACAAGTCTGCTATAGCGGAACATGTGATAGACTCAGGACCCAACCACTGGATGGAGTTACACAACCCAAAAATCCTTGCCCATGAGAAGCACTACTATAAGAGAATGGTTCGGGAAGCGATTGAGATCAAGAAGTACCCTAATTTCAATCGCGAAGACGGCTTCAAACTCTCTTCAGCTTGGAATCCAGTAATCACTAAGTGTACTCGTCAAGTGAAATCGCCTCAATATACGGACACTGTTAGTGTAGTGTGCTGTCCTAGTGTGAACCGGCCCTAATTAACATTTATGAAGATGAGTGAGGGTAGTTGATGAGTTGGTAGTACCTCCAGTACTTCAGTCTCCCCGCGACCACGGCTGGTGCAATCCGGTCGAAACGTCGGGAATAAATTAAAGGTAAATTCGCGATAAATACCCGTCTTCTTAAGTTTTATAAATAGCTAAGAACTCTCCCGACTAAATATACCTTTCAAAAAATAAAAAATAAACAAAAACAGCATCGGTTCATCCGTTCGGGAGTTGCGATGCCACAGAAAAACACACACACACACACACACACACACACACACACGACACGACACGTCAAACAAAAAATAAAAAAGAGAAATTATATAAATTAAAACGGTATTTTCCCTTGTATTTTTTTAACAATAAAAAATAATAAAATAGAGTTCCTAGTTTATTGTTCCAATATAAAATCTATCTAAACGGTTTTTTAATCCTTGCACATCTAAGTCCTTGTGGAAAAGTTTTAAGGCAGATGCGTGATTCGAGGCGTAGTAGGTAAAGTCAACTTGCAATACGATCGTAATTTATTTTTTACGAGATCATACGAGGGCGGGTCAATAAGTCCGTGACTTTTGGAATAAAACACAGATTTTTTGATAAATAAATCATTTTATTTTTCAACGTAGTCTCCCTTGAGCTCTATACACTTTGTCCAACGCTTCTCCAATTTTTTTATCCCTTCCAAAAAATATGATTTGTCGAGGTCCTCAAAATAGGCCTTTGTTTGCGAGATGACTTCATCATTGGAGTCAAACCTTTTTCCACCAAGCCATTTCTTCAGGTTTGGGAGCAAGAAGTAGTCACTCGGAGCCAAATCTGGAGAATAGGGCGGATGAGGGAGCAATTCATAGCCCAATTCATGGATTTTTGCCATGGCAACTGCACATGTGTGCACCCTTGCATTGTCTTGGTGGAAAAGAACTTTTTTCTAATCCAAATGAGGTCGGTTTTTCTTCAAATCGTCATTGAATCGGTCCAATAAGTTGTCATAATATTCCCCATTGATTGTTCTTCCCTTTTGAAGGTAGTCAATGTGGATTATCCCGCGTGCATCCCAAAAAACAGTCGCCATAACTTTATTGGCTGACAAACCCACCTTGGCCTTCTTTGGCGCCGATTCACCCTTAGAAACCCACTGTTTTGACTGTTGTTTGGTCTCTGGTGTGTTGTGATGGATCCATGTTTCGTCCACGGTGAAAAACGGCGCAAAAGCTCCTCCATATTGCGATTAAACAACGCCAAACCTTCTTGTGAAGTTGTCACACGATTGCGTTTGTGGTCGACTGTGAGCAAACGCGGCACGCATCTTGCGGAAAGCTTTCTCATGCCCCAGTGATCATTCAAAATTGAAACCACTGAGCCATGCGAGATTCCTACGGCTTCCACAATCTCTTGCACTTTCAATCTTCGGTCGGCCAACACCATATATCGTGAATTTTTTCGATTGTTCCGGGTGAAGAGACCTCAACTGGGCGTCCTGGCCCCTTATTCACAACCATTCGACTCGCTTCCGATTCGGAAAGTGGTATGTCTATCTCGGTCGTTTTCGTAATGCCAGAAGAAGACAGATATACGACTTTCCGAATCGGAAGCGAGTCGAATGGTTGTGAATAAGGGGCCAGGACGTTCGGCATCTTCAGTGCTTGTACGGCCACAACGAAATTCAGTAACTACTTTTTTAACATTGAAATCGATGGTGCAGAGTCCCCATAGTATTTATCAAGCTTAGCCTTGGTCTCGGTAATGGTTTTTTTTCGCAAAAAATAATGCTTAATAAGCACACGAAATTCACTTTTTTCCATTTTTTCCTCAAATTACTGGGTAGTCTGATAAAGATAGCTGTCAAACACAAACTAACTGACGTAGCAAGTTCAAATTTCGACAGGAGTCAACTGACAGATGCCTGTTGACAGGAGTAGTGTTGCTTTTTCAGTTAAGAGGTCAGAAATTCAAAAAGTCACGGACTTATTGACCCGCCCTCGTAGATTTACGCAGAGGAATGACGATGGTAATGAATAACACAACATTCGAAACATGACATTTATTCAACAAAATCTCTACACACAGCTTACAATTCTTGCATTAAATATAAATACAAATCTGAAAGGTACTATTTGGTGTTATAAATTATTACACATAACAAAATAGGTAAATATCTAAATATGTATTTATAAATATATCGACCAAACAAAAATATTACAACAATTTTCTCAACATATAAAATTTTTGTACATAAAAACACGAAATATTCTTTTATTTATTATTGTTCAAATCACCTACTGTAGGGTAATAATATACTCTCTTAGTAACCATCTAATCTATGGAATATATTAATTAAACATTAAAATTTAAATACGTTTTAAGCGTCAATTTCAAATACATAGGTACTGACTACGGGTTTTGAACAGCTACTTTGTAAATGCTAATTAGTGTGCTTCTTACTGTGACGCAACGCTACACAAAATATACAGGGTGTAAACGGACCCCGAAACCGTCAACCAAGCATTCTGTATATCAAACTAATAGACCGGGAGGTACCGTTGCACTTCAGGTAGTGTTTTTACGCCGATCGATTGCCATCTTGTTCAATAGATCTCGAATGACTGATAAGTAAACCCAGCGTCAGATGACGCGCCCGCGGTGGGTGTAGGATTAGGAGGTTAGGTTAGACAAGAATATAAAATAACTGTAAATAGGTGTGTGATAGTTTTTTATCAGACCTGTATCATTTACAAGTTCATGCGAGCGGCTGACGCATAATCCCCCCTCCACCATGCAGCTGACGATTTTTTTAAGTTCATTATGATGTAAACTATTTATGAAAAAAGTTTCAGACGGCGTAGTATGACTTTTTTTTTACAACTTTCGTAACCTCCCAATTCTACACCCACCGCTACTTGAACATCTGAAGGTTGGTTCACTTATTGGTAATATAAGATCAACCTTCGATGACAGTATCAGCCGACTTACTATGACTTTTTTATTTGCAACGGTACCTTTCGGACTAAGAGTAACTCTACGCGAAAATTAATGCTGGGACACGTCACATTTGAATGTAGAACTCCATGTAACGCGCTTAAACAATGTGCTGGTGGATGTATTAAAAAGTTCGGGGTCGTTGACGTATTTAAAATAAAGTTATAACATGAAAAAATGAAAAAAAAACAAGTGAAAATGTTGGAAAGACTCCCAATAGCCCCGTAACTAGGTTTCCAAGTATAGTCGGCTTCTTTACGGGGACTTTTACATCCATTTGCATTATAAACAAGTCTTTGTTACGGTTCGGTCAAACCGGTCCGGACAGATTACAGACTGGCTGCGGAAACCGGATACCGACATATACTTTAGTACACTATCTGTGAAGTCCGGTGACCGGAGTCGCCTTCGCAACTTGTTCGTACCGCTTTGGTCGACCTTTACATGTCCAAGATAAGCGTAATGCCAACAGACAGAGCGAGCTCACTTTTCAAGGTTTTTAAAGCGTAGGCCAAAATCCTGAATAGCATTAGAGGGCTCGACAGCTGACATTACGCTTGGCGTGAAAGCACTTATGAAAACAATGAAAACAACACAAGCTCAAAAAACATGAGCAGCTTGCCATTTCAGAAAAATAGTTAACTTTTTTATACCCATGTAAACGAATGTTGCCAACATCAAGCAACAAATATTATCTAAAGAGTAATTCCGCATAAGAAATAAATAAACAGCTATATACGAATAAATACAGACGACAGATACTAAAAATTAGGCCAGTTATACTGTCAACTGATACCAACATACGGAATACGAATTTTCATACATGGTAACATTCATTACGCTCATATTCGAGACTTTCTGAGACACGGTCATATAAAACACGCAATGGGCAGTAAAAATATTAAAAGTTCGTATTCCGTTAAAGACAATAAGATTATTAGTACTCGTGGCAAAACTACTAATGAACAACGAGGGTTTGTTCCAAATAACTCTAATACTACAATATTATTTAATAATATTGTGCTGGTTTACTGGTAAAATATGGGTAAATGGGTATAGCTATAGACCAAAATACGGTTATATTTGAGTTTAGCTGGCTTTTACTAGGTTCAGGCGAGGACAAACCGTATGGATAGATTACAAACCGTCTGTAGCATAGATTATAATCTGACAGAGTGCTCCCATATAAGGTTACAAGCTTGACTTGCCGTTATAACCTTACTACTCTTTATGATGTAAGTTATTAAAGGCTGTTTTTAAACATTAAAAAAAATGTAATTTTATAATTCTCCTGCCAAGACTCAGTTAACAACCAATAATGTTTTGGTAACCACTTCATTTTTACTTAACAGGATATTAATAAGATAGCAGTCATTCATCTTTGGAACTAAAGACACATCGCTGAGTAAATTAAATTGTTTATTGTGTGAAGTTATAAATTTTCCAACCTGAATTGAATAGACTGTGAATTAAATTATTTTAAAAGGATTCAAAGTTCCTTCAAAAAAGCGCAGGACAAACCGCTCAAAGAAAAATTACCACAGACAATATTATGAGATAAACCCTAAATACTACACAAAACAACTTAGCACTACATGGCATGGAATAAAGCTCATTTTGCAATAAAATGGCCAAGAAAGATGTCCCATTTTACCAGCAAACCACCCATTATAAAGTTAAGAATGAACATCTATTAACAGCTATACAAAACAATAATGACTAGAGTTAGGTCCTATCCATATGTTAAGAATACAAGAATTCAACACAATCAGTGATGATACAAATTAAATTGTACTTTATTTAAACAGCGTAAGATCTAAATTAGATAGTTATATAATCCCTTGTTAGGATAAGTAGGCTTTGTATGCCAAACGGCAAAGCTCGAGCGCTTTTGGGCCTCGAAATGAGCGAAGACGTAAGGTGTTTATTTTTAAAACATTACTTTTTTCGGAATTTTCACTTCAAAGATGATAAAGCATTTTGAATATTTTTAAAGCTGTATTTTAGAGCAAATGTAGGTGTACGGTCGAACAAGCTAATTGGTTTACAGTTTAACCCACAAAGTACATTGTAAAGTGTAAACCAAATAGGTTGTGCGACCGACCTATTACCTATCCCTCTGTCTAACCCTTCTGGGATTACTGGCGTGAAATTCATCAATGACCAATGCACCATCTGACTGTCTAAAACACGTGGACGCAATCCGCACATAATTATAAAACACGTTCAAAAGCTGTCACTGTCATTATTACTGGTGGAATATTGACAATGACAGGAGTTGAACGCGATTTAGACAATTAAATCAAATGACTTTTTAATTTTGTTTACCGATATCTAAACCATGAGGTTAGTTATGACGAATACATAAATCCTTATTTTGAATAGCATCTTTTTTCTGTGCCACGTTCGGCTTTGTACTCGGGAGTTTCTCGCTCGTTTCGAAGCCACATACGAGATGCGCCATTAAACGATAAATACCCTAGTTTGACACCGTGTTACAGCGCCGTCGCAACACAACGCAGTGTCGCCCTGGTACAGCTCTTACGATGCTCTTCCAAAGGGGACCGTAACCACAAACCACATCTTCCATGCCGCTCAAGGATTTGACAGATCGCAGCAATTCAAGATGACCGCTCAGATTTAATGGGAAAGGAAACTGTGACACTAATGGCGGTAGCATAGCTTGTCCTAAACATTATTTATAGTTGAAAATTTGTTTATGTTAATTTTATTTGAGATAGTTGGACGTTTGGGTCACGCCATCTACAAAGAGGTTTGACCGACCTTCCCCATCCGGAACGTGACGTCACTTTTTGACGTCAGTAGCATTTCAACTTCTACAGTTTCGATAATCATTTGTTGCTCTGTTAGTGACAGCCAGTGATTATTATTTTGCAGGCTTCAGCGATCTGCCAAGCCCGTTGGACTGCATTAGCCGCTGCAGTTTGTGCCTGGGGCCGCTTAAGGAACTATACCATACCAACGTTCCCGGGCGAAGCATTTGACAATACAAACTATATTAATAAAAACACGAGAAATACATCAAAATCTACCTTGAAACATCTTTAAGGGGGGGTAAATACCTTTTCGGTTACACAAGAACTACCATTAACTATGAATTAAATGTTGACACAGCTAACATCCACATCACAATTAGTTACCACATTAGGCGTTTAATATTGCTCGTAATTAGGAATCTCTCTTTAATATTAAGTATTAACCTACTTGTGTATGTCAAATGTTTCGCCACGAACACACAGACGAACAAACGACCGAACACGTTACGACTACACTAATATTTGTGCGTATCGACCTAACATTATACAAATTCACACTTCTTCTCACACAACACTAAGGGTACTTCAATAATACATACACCAATTACACGCTAAAGTTATACATAAATATATTTTCATATTTAATTCATATACTTATTGCTGTATCTGTTACACAGATAAAAGAAGAGCTCGACACATCTCACTTATATTACTTAACTTGTACTCCAAGGTTCAATGAAAATACCAAAACTTTTAACTTTTCAATAAAAACTGTGATTTGGTTGAGATACACGAATATGGCATTTGTATAATACGTTTGGAATTTTATTTTACCTACAAGGTCCCCTATGATTCGTATTAAATAGGTGACTAATGGGCGAGTCTGAAAGCCAACTAGAAAATATGTTTGTTAGTACTTAATAGTAGAAATATTGTATTATATACTATTCGACAGCGACAGAATAAGATCCTCATCTGCCTGCCTTGTCCCAACTACGTTGGGGTTGGCTTCCAGTCTAACCGGATGCAGCTGAATACCAGTATTTTACGTGGAGCCACTGCCTGTCTGATCTCCACAACCCAGTTAATAATGGGTAATATGATATCTCTTGGTAAGACTGGTTGTCAGACTATTTGGGCCACTGACTACCTGTAACGACTGCCAAAATGTACAAATGACAGCCGGGACCAACGGCTTAACGTGCTTTCCGAGGCACGGAGGAAAGTCGGTATGTAAGGGTGGTCACTCATCCACAGACCAACCTAGGCAGCACGGCTTAACCTTAAGATCGGCCTGAGCAGTTATTATTTAGCCAAGAGCTCCTCAGCTAATAAATTTAAATTATAATCGCAATTAAATTGAAATTCTAGTCGGCTCTCAAACTACACCTACCTACCTACATCTCTACAATATTATCTTAATAATATAATTAAACTTGCCTCCTTTATGAAAAACTTCTATAATCAACAGCTCAAAAGAATAGTATTGTAAAATAATTTCTACATTTACTTATTGCTTTCTCTGGTTCCGTTATTCGGAAGACTTATGGTCTTATCTATTAGTAACTGGAACCCAAAATATATATTAATATATACTATGTATTTATTCTTGTATAAAAGAAGTATCTTGGGTGTGTTAAGGCATTCAGGAAATGTATGTCAAATGGCACTATGGTGGTATGAAATATAATAGAATGTACTTTTAAGTATGCGGTACGATGAAATTGTTATCATAATAGAAACTTATTTTAAAAACAAAGAGTAAAACAGAGTTGAAACTCTTCAAAGGCATGTGACACTGACAGAACTGATAGCCATCAACTGTCACATTAAGGCAATGACATCTGTCACAAATAAAGTTAAACATCAATAGAAACACATCATTTAGGCCTAACTTCCTTCTAAAATTACCTACTATAAAAAAGGGGTTTTAAACAAACTACTAGTTAGCCAATTATCTAATTAGGAATTCTTTAAGAGGTAGAGGACCAAGGTATCTTGTTGATGTAGCTTTCTTATGGCAAGGTTTTTATAAATGCATGAAGTAAAGCATTGTCATATGGCAACTAAGTCATCTATGGCTTTTGTATAGCAACACCTGATTAAAGAAATCTAGAATTTATACAGTCTTTTCACTGACAACCTAAGAAGAACTTTATTTCAACGAAATCAAAGATCACTAGGATTTGACAGACTTATCAGAGGCAGCAACACAACTGTGACCTTATTGTAACGAAAATAAAGATCATTTTGATTTTGACAGTTATGCAAAATCATAGATAAAACATTGAAGGACTGCAAATAAGTCTAAATAGATTACGAAGCTGGCAATTAATCAGTATTGTACTAAACTCTAAGATTTTGCATTACAAACTGATTGTATATTTACAAAACCACACTGAACTGATCGATTCTTTTCAAGTATTAACGTACAGACGTTTTCCCAATCAATCTTGAACTTGTTGCTTTAGCAATAAAGTTGAAAATCTACTCAAGTTATTTGACAGATTGTAGTAGCGTCTGTACATGGCAGATCCGCCACAAACTTTTATTTTTCTTTTCTTTATAACCATACAAACATTTGTAATTATTCTTTGCGTTTTATGAGTACTTAACATAATATAGATATTTGAGTATCTCACTTTACAACTTAGGCCTGATTTACAAACTTTATTGTATAGCATCTTTAATCAGTTTAGTTCTTAAATAAAAAAGAATATGCAAAATAAAAGCAAATATTTAACCATTATTTGTGCTCTTGAGCAATTATTTTGAACAAATTAAAACGAGAGAGTGGAGCAAAGATTTTGGCATATTTTATGCTGTTTACATGTCTTTAGTGCAAGTAAAGAGCAAGTTGAAATGAGATCTGCACTGATTGCTCCAAGACACACTTTTCAATGCTGTCACTCCACTTGCAACAATTACTTGCACTGAGTAAACAGTGTAAAGACATTATTTTACATATTTCTATAGACTCAACAACATTAAGATGCAAATAATTTTCAATTTCTAGTAACCACAAATAACAGTATCATTTTGAGGTAGAAGAATGGACATCAAAAATTAAATTGGTTAATAAACGCACAAAAATCTCATTGGAACAACATTGAAACTCTTAGTTTGGTAGACATTGAACTACATAATATCAAAAGTTGTAAAATTTAAGAAGTACATGTAAAAGTTTAGTTTATAGTAGAGGATAGTAACCTTTTTTAGAAGACATAGTGTTGCCAATTACAAAAATAACTTGAATGTAAACCTTAATAAGTACGTTATTTTCTATCAATATATTTTCGTAGTTGTATTTTTTTGTCACCATAGAGTCCATAACAAAAGTTATGTATCTTGGTAAGTTTACTTTCCCCATCATAGCTAGAATACCAGCTGAATCGAATATATTTCAGCGTTGTCAAAATAAAGATCTTACTGTATCAACCCTGGGTGGTTAAGGCGAGGTGTGGTGCCTTCTTCTCCGTCGGAAGACCAGCGCGAAGATGCTGCGGAGTCGCCGCCACCGTCGGCGACCGCCGCTCGTCGATATACCCGTCGACGTCCCCAATAGTGATGCCTGAAAAGTAAAGGGATTTTAAAATGGATTGAATTTGGTTGGAGTGTAGGGTACCCTCAGGGACGCTACAGCGCGAGGACTTAATTTTTTTTGCCAAATGGTGTGATTTTCGCGGGTGTGTAATATATGCTATAATAACAGATAGTATATTTTCACTTGAAATAACGTTCACATCATATAATTTTCGTTATAAAAACAAATAACCAAATTTCATGTGATCTAATGTTACATGTAATATAAACTTCTTTTACTCTAATATCATTTAGTATAACGTTCATTTCAAATAATTTTCAATTTGTATATTGCTGTTTTAATATAACGTTTAGTTGACCTAACTTTCATTTGACCTAATTTCCATATTTACTTATTTTCAACCAAAATTCTGTAATGAATAAGTAATGCGCGCTAATGATCGCTGTTCTAACCTAACCTAACCCAGATGATTCTCCAACAATAGAAGGGATCTGGCACTCGAGAGAGTCGGGGGGAACACGAAAGTAGCAGGCGTTTATAGTTCAATCTAAAAATATACAAAAAAAAAACAAAGTTAAAAAAAAAGCAACGTAAAGTAACGTTATTATAGATTTTGAATATTATACTAACTAAATATTATACTAAATTAATATTAGTTTAAAAGTGCAGTATAGGAAATATTTATTAAGCCATATACAATTAGATAAACTAAAATTATATCAATAATTCATTGTATCAGTTCATCGTTATACTAAACAAAAAGTATATTTAAATGAAATTAGGTCACGTGAACTTTATGTTATTATATCAAATGGCACGCACCCGATTTTCGCAGATCGTTTATTTTCTCGATTCTTAAGTATAAAACACCTAAATATAAGGCTAAAAGGTTGTGCTGTTTTCAGTCTCTGACTACCGTTTGTCGTAAAAACGATGAAGAAGGGAACCATAGGTTAGGTTAGAACTGTGAGCGTAGCGAGAGCTACCGCGGCAGCGGCCGGCGAGCGCTACCTCGTAATTGGTTGTGATTTTTATTAAAGTCTATTTTTCATAATGCCACTAAGACGACCCACTGACCCTGAATTTGACTCCTTCACTTCTAAAAACCATAACCAAAGGTAGCAGATGACAATGTCATCTGCTGCCTACCCTTTTCCCAACTATGTTGTCCAGTCCAGTCTAACCGGATGCAGCTGAATCCTACTATTTTACATAGAGCGACTGCCTATCTGACGTCCACAACCCTGTTCATACTGGGTAATACGATACCACTTGGTATGACTGGTTGTCAGACTTTTTACCTGACTACCTGTAACGACTATCAAAGAAGGACTAATGACAGCCGGGAGTCCGGGACCAACAGCTTAATGTGCTTTCCGAGGCACGGAGGAAACTCGGTATGTAAGGGTAGTCACCCATCCACAAACCAACCTAGGCAAGCACGGTTTAACCTAAAGATTGACCTGAGCGGCGCGGCGGTTATTATTTAGCCACGAGCTCCTTCGTCCAAAAACCATTATATCAATGTGTAAGCGGTAAATACCATTAAATTGTGTGGGCATTGGTCAAAACTCAAGCCACTTAGAGACGTTGCAAAAAATACAACCCCATGGTAAAATACTTTCTGTATCAGTTGCAGAAATACATAAAAACCCTATCGACGAGAAACTTCATTAATTACAATCAGCTCAAGTCTATCTTATTTTCTACTATTCTTGGAGATATTGTCGTCACAAGAACGTATATAGTGACAAAACATACCTGTCTCTGTCTTTCCAACCGTCGTATTTCCCTGACGAGTGCATGGAAGGCATCGTCTACGAAGTGTCGCAGTGCTGCCGACGTCTCGAAGAACGGACAGCCTAGCTGCGTCGCGAGCGCCTTGCCCTCTTCTGTCGTCACCTGTGCAAATATACAACACATCGTTGTAAAAGTGATACAATATTTATGTGTGCATGAGATATTTTCCTGCCATTATCACCATCTTTCCAAATAGGCGCATAGGCTCTCCATACTGCGTGGTTCCATTAGAGCGGTCGTCCACGGGTTCTTTTTGCAACGATTTAGTATCGATGCAATCGCAAATAAACCGGGACCAGCAGTACAAGTACATACGTAGGAATCGATAGGACTCGATAGATAAATTTGAGTTATTCTCGATAAAATGAGTTTTTATGAGTCAAAAACTCATTTTATCGAGAACTAGCTGACCCACTTCGTCTGCGTCACATAAGAGGGAAAAAGCTACTTTTTTCATAAGAACCTTCTCCTGACAATAATAAACACAACAAAAAAAGAATCAGCCAAATCGGTCAAGCCGTTTTCATGCTATGTCGTGACAACGGAAAACGGGTTTCATTTTTATAATATAGAAGATAGATAGACGATGACTAGCTTCTGCCAGCGGCTTCGCCCGCGTGAAGTTTCAAAATTGTCCCATGGGATCTTACTACCGAGATAAAAAGTATCCTATGTGTTAATCCAGGTTGTAAACCATCTGTGTGCAAAATTTCATCCAAATCCGTTCAGTAGTTTTTGCGTGAAAGAGTAACAAACATACATCCATCCTCACAAACTTTCGCATTTATAATATTAGTAAGATGATAGATGATAGATGACTGTCAAATTTATCTTATCGAGTCCTATCGATTCCTATGTACTTGTACTGCGGATTTGCTGATCGTACACCTTTGTCCGCGTAACCACGATTCCGCATGGCTATCCGATGTAGCTCGAAACGAACGCACATTAGGAGTGATGCTAAATCAATCCAGTTGCGTGTCTGTGTGATGTTGAACGGACACGAGTCACAGCCTCAGAGGGCCATGTGCGGCATAAAAACTGACACCAGGTTAGGCACTAACCATACGACAAAGAAGAAGAACAGACACTGAGGTCCGAAAAGATAACGGTCTGATTATCTAAAAACAGCTGTCACTGTGACATGTTGCCATGCAAAAATGTGTTTAAACAGCATTTTAGATAATCAGACCGTCATCTTTTTGGTGAACATGCACCTAAGGTCACTAAAGGCGCGATTCCATGAGGCAAGTTACTTGTATGCAAGTTGCAAATTTCATACAATTTGAACAAACCTGCTTATAAGCTATGTTATAACTTGTGTGAGCTAAGTCTTGGTTTTTTTGTGGTCTAAGAAACATACCTGTCTAAACCGTGGCGCGAGATCCAGCTTATTTCCGACCAGCACGAGCGGCAGCCTCTCCGAGGGCCTCGCCTGCGCCAACAGCCGCCTGTACTCGGCGGCGGCGCGGAACGAGCGCCGGTCCGTCACCGAGTAGCAGAGCACGAACCCCTCGCCGCACCGCATGTACTGCTCTCTCATCGCTGTGAACTCCACCTGGTTGGGGAGGCAAGATATTGTTTACTAGCACTTCGCCCGCGAGTTTGTCCGCGAATATTGTGATAGCTCGCCTAATTTGCATGATATCAATATAATTTATAGCATATGTTTCTCGGTAAAGATGTAGCTTTCTAATGGTGAAAGATTTTTTAAATCGGTTGAGCAGTTTTTGAGTTAAATCGTAACAAACCAACAAAAAATCAAACCTTTCCTCATTATAATATTAGTGTAGATGTGGATGTGACGACCATAAATATGTGGAGAACTTTACGCCATAGCTATGTGGAGCTGCCAGAGTGAGAAAAAATGTGAAGATCTTAACATCCTGCTCCGAAAACTGACCTGACCTGTCTGGCCCATTGGAAGAAGACCACATGTTTCACCAGAAAACCATAAGTGCTCATCTACAAAACAGTATTAATACCTGTTTGGTATCTTTGTGGAAACACTCCAGAAATTCCAAAATAAAGCTTTCAGAATGATCAAATGCAATGAGATGGAGGTTTATGAAGACCTTTGAATTACACAGGCATCTACAAATCAGAACCATCAAAGAGGAAGGGCAAAAGTGAGTGACCACCAGTCAGTTTGTAAGGATATCTGGATGTTTGTGATTTTTTCACGCAAAAACTACAGCAAGGAATTAGATGAAATTCGCACACAAATAGTTTATAACCTGGATTAACACATAGGATACTTTTTATGTTTTTATATCCTGTGGGACAAATACCGAAGTCCGCAGTCTCAAGCCGCAGGCATCAGGTTGTCTATACTAATATTATAAAGAGGAAAACTTTGTTTGTTTGTTTGTTTGGTTGTAATGAATAGGCTTAAAAACTACTGGACCGTTTTTAAAAATTCTTTCACCATTGGAAAGCTACATTATCCACGAGTAACATAGGCTATATTTTATCCCTGTAGTCCCACGGGAACGGGAACAACGCGGGTGAAACCGCGTGACGTCCGCTAGTACAAAATAAAGTCACATACGAACATCTTGTTCTAAGTGAGCCAATAACTATGAAAAGGCTCAAATGCCACTACATATGGGACTTAATTGAAGAAAACAAAGTTAATTTTTAAGAGGTAGATTCTTTGCTGGAAGCATGGACCTCAAGAGTCAATAACTGCACAAAAATCTTCTAAAGGTTTACAAGTGATTGCAACATGAACAAGGAAAACACAGTTGAGAGCAACATGGTATACTTGTGCATTTCCTTCCACGTAAAGTTACATGTTTCATTGTGTTGGCTTCTTCCAGTACTGTAGAGCCGCATTGCGTCTGTGTGAACTGTTGCTAAGTCATCATGCCAGCGTTTTCTATGCCTCCCTCAGTGATGATGCCCGTGACCAAATAACACTACTGAGCTTTTCTCTGATGCATTCAGACCTGCTACGATTTTTTTTGCAGTTTTCATTTAAACAATACATGAATCATATCAATTTGTTTAAGTAGTGTGCTTCAATTTTAAAACATTACATTTAATCTTTTGAACACCATTGTCATTTATATGTGACAGGCAAGCATGTACGCCAAATGACACAAATGTGTGACAAAAGTGGATGAAATTGTGGTTTGGCATGGAGGGTGTGCACTATCGTACAAAAGGTTAATGCAACTTGGTTACATTCAATTATACCCAAATGCGTTAGCACCAACAGATCCATGTAATAGATGCACTATTTTAGACTTTCACAGTTTTCACTACACTTAAAAGTACTGACGGGATTATATCCGTGATTTTCTGTCAATTCTATGAGCCTCCTGATATTTCGATGCTGTTGCAAACATCATGATCGTGGGAATACGGGACAGAAAAGCACGGAAATAATCCAATAAGTGCCATGTAATGGATGTATACAATTGTACAGAACTAACCTGTCCTGCCGTGTCCAATATATCCAACAACGCTGGCTCGCCATCTATGACCGCTTGCTGTTGGTATGAGTCCTCTGAAATTATGGCATAACAAATATTTGGTATATTGAGGACAAAAAAAAAACATATACCTAAATATTGTTCTAAAGTCAATAAACTTCATATTGATGTATGAATATTTAGGTTCAAAAACAATTCAAGAAAAACTTTATGAAAGTTTACATGTGATGATAATATTTAGAAAACATTTATGTATGACTGATAAACATACAGCTACTGTAAGTGTAGACTAAACAAACAGCAAGTGACAGTACTAAACTCAATCCATATGGTAGCAAAATGCCCATCAAATACGAGTATTGTTCTCGCTAAATCTACAAGTGCTAGTTAATTTCGAATGTAAACAATAGTTGGAATGTGTTAATTCTGTCAAGTACCTATAGTAGGGTCATGGTAATCCAAGAAGCTGTGACTGACAAACTGCAGCGTGACTGCGGACTTGCCGACGCCGCCGTCGCCAAGCACCACGATCTTGTAGACGCGGAGGCCGCGCGACGTGCCCGCAGCCTCGCCCGCCATGCCGCCGCATGCCTGCGCCCGAGCGCCGCGCCCGCCACCCTCACACACCAACCACCGCCATGGCCCGCCGCACACGCCCCCGCCGAACACTAACACCACCGTGCCAGATTATATCACACCACAGCACTAGCAACGCCCTTTCATTTAACAATGCACATTTTGGTTTATATATAAATAATTTTACTATATTCTTCAATAAAAATTCGACAGCTGATTGAAAGCGATTGACATTTCCATTTTGTTTTGATAGGTTGGCCACCTTCATAAGACTGCATTCAAATTTTTTATTTGGTTTGGACGATTCAGCCAAGCTGTCCAATAATTAAAAATGTTAATCGGGCTTTCCCCCAAAACTATACCTCATAAAATATTTTGTTTGGTGATGCTAAAAAACCATAATTTTCTTAAATTAGGAAAGCCTCTATTGAATGCAGCCAGATTAAAGTTTTATGCAGTTGGTGAAACTGTTTTTTGTGAAGATGCGTTCAAAAATCTAATTTATTCAGAATACGGAAAGACAAAGAATTTGCTCTCTTAAAAAACATTGAAAAAGACTAAAATGGAGTTTTATTCTAATCCAAAAAAAATATGATATTTCAAGATTTACTCAATGAAATTAAAATTTAATGATTTTAGAACAGTAAATCTAGTTCTGGCGGAAGCCGTGTTGGCAAAGGTGGTTTGTTTTATTTTTACTGCATTTCCAAACGCACATGTCAAATGTCCATTATGTCAATTGTGTCAACAAAAGCCCTGTGGGCACTGTGGGCAGCTGCTTCATTTTGTTATTTATAATCGAATACAATAAATAAATTAAGTTCTTATTTGAGAATGGCCCACATTCAATTTGTAGATGAATTAGTTCGGGAATATCTACTGTACCGAGGATTTACATCAACGGTGAAAGCGTTTGACAACGATCTCAAGGCAGATAGAGACAAAGGTTTTAGAGTGGATAAAATAGTTGAACAAATTGTACATTACATTAATGTGTCGGACCTTAGCGGATTAAAAGAGTATTGGTCACACCTTGACACTCTTCTATTCTCGAAATTGGAGAGCCACGTTCAATCTGGTGAGTAGAAATGGTATAAAATTCCAACTTTGTAACTGACCAAAGTTATCCTCAACTCAAAACGTTAATGTACTTTGGTTTTTCTAGCTGTAAAGAAGCTGGAATTCAGCCTGTACAAGTTATATTTAGTGACGGCAGCGCAAAGTACAGGCGGTATACGGAATGAACGGATTTCTGACTTTCTATCAAAAATGTTACCTGAGCTGCAAGGACAAGCTGAGTGGAGGGACTGGTTTAGTAAGTTTGTCTTCGTAAATGTATCTCTGATTAGAACACCATGCAATTACTTTCCATTAGTACCTCTGCCCAATGCAACACTTGGGAGAGGCCAATGTCCAGCAGTGGACATATTTCATAAATATAAATAATAAATATCGCTGGACATTAACACACAGCGCCACCTAGTGCCACACTAAGCAAAGCTTGTGTTGTGGACACTAGATAGTTGATATACTACATAATATACTTTTTTGTTTGTAAATACATACTTATTATACATATAAACATCTATGACTCCGAAACAAATCTCCATGCACATCACACAAACATTTGCTCCTACCGGGATTCAAACCCAGGACCCTATGAGCTTAAGGCAGCATCACTACCACTACGCCATTCGAGTTGTGTAAATAAACTCACATGTTTTTCATGGGGTATAAAATATATACTAAATTATAATTCTCTTGCCCCTACCCCATTTATCTTTTTACATTTATCACAACCCATAAAAACTAAAAATTGTGTCTACGGATATTATCCCATAAGTACTTTGTGTGTATAAATAGTTATCTTTGTCAAAATCAAAGCATTTATTTCAAGTAGGCCAGTTACAGGCACTTTTGAATTGTTAATACAAAAATGAACATTAAATGTAGCTACAGTCCCAGTCGCAAGACATAAAAACTCTGAAAGTACTGTTTTGTTTATTCCAGTGCTACCTTTCATCACCAAGCCAGAAGAGAACCCTTCATTCAGCCTGTACTTCACGCGAGCTTGGCAGGACAGCGTGCTGGTGTCACTTCACAACCTGCTAGCCACTGTGTTCCAATGCATGCCGCAGCCAACCCTCACCAGCTATGAAAGTGACGCTGCTATGGTAAAGAGGCTACAGGACAAACTGGCTGCAGTTTCTGGCAAGGTAATCATTTTAGCAAAGTCTCTTCATTGTGGTTACAGGTAGTCAATGGCCCATGTCATTCCTCTCACCATTCACCAATCTTCCTATCCGTCTCTTTCCATTAACATTTATAGGAAGCAAACAATGACCGCCTTATTATAAAAACTTCCATAAGTACCAGGTTTAAACCAGAACTAAAAGGTCTAGGTTTAGTGCGGTACTAACGTTAGTTTGTTCATTTGTATTACAAATCGAAGACCAACAAAGGAGTAACTAGTACCAAAGAAAGTCTCTGGTCTTAACATTTTCCACAGATTATAAGCAACAAAATATTTAAACTATTCATTCATTCATTCAGAGTTCTATGCGCCGTTCCTTTTTACAAAATGTTGTAAAGTAAATTAAAGAAAGAATATTTCATATGTTGACGTTTGACAATTTAGTACCATAGTTAAACTAGGGGTCACGATGGTCTAACTTTGGTACCATAGATAGTTCTAGGACTAGCGATAATATTTTTTTGTAATAACGTTTTTTCAAGTTCATGGTTTAAACCTAGTACTAAACCCGGTACTATTTTTAAGACCACGTTTTGTAATAAGACGGTGAGAGGAAACAATGGATGTATTGTGTGAAGAATATTATGAAGGTAAAAGGTGTAAATGATTGCGTGGCAGTCCATAGTGGAGAATTAAAAAAAAACGTGGTGTGCCGACCCCAAGGTTCATGAGACAAGAGCTAGAAGATGACGAATAATACTGTAGGATTTGGATAATTTTTGGAAAATTCCCACCAACAGTTTTTGTCTCAAATTTTCCCATGCTAATTTTAATGTTTCCAAAGCTGATGGGCTGCGTTTCTAGTAATGTAAATTATTCACTATTTCCCATTTATCTTTATCTCCAGAGCCAACCACAACAACCGATAGAGAAGACTTCACCAATAGGTCACCAATCGCGGCTCACACAGTACTCCGAGCGGCTCAGCGGCCCCTTACCTTTAGTTGACGACTTCTGCGCAGTCCCTTCCGAACAGCTAGACAGCGGGGTGCGCGAAGCAAAAGGCCTCCGCGGCTTATTAAGACAAATGGGAGGCAGCCCAGTCATGGGTAGAAAAGCCGGAAGATCTCACAGCCAAAACTAAGTACCTATTAAGTTATTGTATAATATTGTAAATAAACATTCCTTAATTTTATTTTGTGAGAGTCAGATTATGTGTTATTTTATGAATATAATGATGAACTATTTTTCTTATTTTTTCTCATGTCGACAACTTCTTTCTTATTGAAATCATTGCCCGGGAATGTGGGCATTACAGGGTACCAAATTACTGAACTAATTTGTAAGTGCTGCATTATAACATTGTCCGTCGACCATCAGCTTACCTCTATCCACTTACTCACTTCATCCGTAAAATATTTCGTAAAGGTTTGCATAAACCTAAATGACTGCAGTCATTGACTGTCGGTCTGGATATAGGTACTCGTATCTCTGTTTTTAACCCCTGACGCAAAAACGACGGGGTGTTATAAGTTTGACGTGGCTGGTGTGTGTGTCATCGTAGCTCCCAAGCGGATGAACCGATTGTTTGTGGCATCGTACCTCCCGATCGGATAAACCGATTTTGATTTTGTTTTAAAGGTGAATTAATTAGTCGGGAGTGTTCTTAGCTATATTAGTTGAAAATCGGTCCAAGATGGCCGCCGCAACAAAATGGCGGATTTCATTTTTTTTCACAATTCCATTAAGGGTATCGAATGAAAGGGCTTGACTAGTACAATAATGTAAGTAGGGACACTAAGGGCCAGTTTCACCGGTTGTGGATAAAGTGTCGGTTAGTTATCTGATAGTTAATACTATCTACCACTTAAAGGCTGGTTTAACTTTTTTCTGTTTCACCGTCAAACTTCCTGATAATTTATCCGGTAGATAAGAAGCAAGCGGAACGGCAACGTCGCTTCTTTGCGTTTCGATACTACTACGTAAAATATTTTCATTTGAAAACAATTTTGAAAACTTAATTACTGCAATATTTTTTGTTCAAAATAATCCAAGTTATTTTTTTTACATTTTGAAGTATAATTTTATCATTACAGACTGAAATTAGTAAGATTCCTATGATTAACGACACGTTTTAATTTCAAATGTGCTTATAGGAACGAAACGCAAATGTCAGTTGTTTTGTGTTTGATAGAGTTTGTTTTGGACGCTTTTGTTTGTTTCGAACTGCGAAAGTTTATTAGTTTCGTTTTTCGTTTAGGAACCTTTTTTTGTTTTTTTTTTTTTATTTTATGTATGTTCCCCGATCACTCGAAGATTGCTGGAGCGATTTGAATTATTCTTTTTTTGTTTGAAAGGGTATACTTCCCAGGTGGTCCCAGAGTCATCAAGTCATGATGTGATGATGGGATCCTGGAAAAATTGAGAGAACTCTTCAAATTTTGTAGGCACACTTGATGTGATTTTGGTAGTTTTTGGAAGAATACTTTTTTAAAGTGGTTTTATTTCAATTGGATGATGATCTGGTGAAGAACTTCGGAGATAGGCAACGGAACTCCTAAATAAATGATAGCAAATAGACAGGGATTGCTGAAATCTCATGTCTATATAATAATGTTTACACCAGTTCATAACATAACATCACGCCGCTACGCTGTGAAGGAGTAAGCACAAGTGGACCACTAAAACTGAAAAATAAAACTTTTTTGCAAAAAATAAAACCGACTCCAAAAAACACAAAAATGTGAAAAATAACTTTAGCTAGAAGTCGGTGACAAAAAACTAAGTCATTCAATCAAACAAAGTTCACCGACTTCTGAAGCTAACTGCTAAAGTTATTTTTCACTTTTGCGTGTTTTTTTAATTGTTTTTACTTTTTTTAAATGGAAAACCAAAAGCGGGTCAGTGGGTCATCTAAGCGCGAAAGAAGTAGATACTCATTTTATAAAACGTTCGAAATATTCATCAAATTCGTCTTCTAAAAATTCAAATAAGTCCATGTTTGAATATTTGTAACACTTGTAACTGCAATCGGTGCAAAGCACGCAATAACCCTTTATTTTTTTTTTGTCAATACCATTGAAAACTGGCACTTATCGCACTACCATTAAGATACACGTTTGTTTTTCACGTGGTAAACTAATCAAAGAGGCCTGTACTAAAATCCACGGTGTTACTTCAATAGCCCTTTACGCCCCGGGGTCACGGTTACTTGGTAGATGACCCGCGATCCCGGCAGGGTTCGATACACGTGGGCATTTGATATTGCTGTGCTTGGTTCCTTACCGCTGGTACCGCCTCACATGCAATAACAAACTTTTCCCACTTGAAATGTACTATGATGTAGATGATAACTTCCTTAACAGCCACTTGATTCGGCTGATAACTTAACCAATACTTTATCTACCAGATATCGCTATCCGACACCTGTGAAACCAAAAGTGTTAGTTTATCTGGCAGATAAGTTCCTAATAGGCTAACCGACACTTTATCCGTAACCGGTGAAACTGGCCCTAAGTATATTGCAAGGGAATGAAAAATACTAACTAACGAAATTAGATGAGGAAAGTGGAGTGATGACTGGTAAGTACCTACTTAGGACCTACGACTCACGAATTATTTTTCATTTAACTTTTTATATTTTTTCATTTTAACCTTTTCACCGCCAACGTACACAAAACGCGATGCCCCGCCAGGCGCCAGTAGGCTATAAATGTATAATGAAATGTATAGTAAACAGTAGTGATGAGGGTATCGTCATATCGATGAATGAGATTTATACGCAATAAGTTGTTTTAGTTATAATTTGAAATAATAAAAAACTGATTAAATATTTCCATGATTATTTTATTTCACAGTACCTATCCAGTAAGAAAAAAAAAGCATTTAGAACTATCAAAGAAACAAATAAATAACTAATGAAGTATATCTCTATCCGTTTCATGAGGTCATTCTTAGACTTCATTTGAAGTCCTTTAAATTAAATTCTGATTAGGGATGTGGCCTATGGTCTTTCTTCTATTTTTGTCTACTCCCGTGTTTTTTTAACTCCGCCAGTAACCATTTCAATTTTGTTAAATTCGCACTTCACAGCCACAACATACCCACAAGCGACTCGCTTCGCTTAGTTTGCTTACCGAACCTTTCACATATAAAATTATTATTCTTTAATGAATAAATGTTATTATTATCTAGTTGAACATACCTCAGAATCATCTTCTGGTTCAACATTCTCCATGAAATACTCACGAGTTCGATTCTGCACCCTGTAAAGCTGATGGGAATTAATTTCACTACCTATTTGTTTACCTAATAATATTAGTAAAATGTAATGGTACATTTTGTTACGAAAGTGAAAGAATCCAATTAGTACCTACCTACCTACGACGACCCGATTGGCGTAGTGGTTGTGAGGCTGCCTTACGTTGTTAGGGTCCTGGGTTCGAATCCCGGTAGGAGCAAATGTTTGTGTGATGAGCATGGACATTTGTTTCCGAGTCATGGATATTTATATGTATAACTAGCTTCTGCCAGCGGCTTCGCCCGCGTGATGTTTGAAATTGTCCCACGGGATCTTACTACCGGGATAAAAAGTATCCTATGTGTTAATCCAGGTTATAAACCATCTGTGTGCAAAATTTCATCCAAATCCGTTCAGTAGTTTTTGCGTGAAAGAGTAACAAACATCCATACATCCATACAAACAAACTTTCGCATTTATAATATTAGTAGGATAAGTATGTATTTACAAACAAAAAAGAATATATGTAGTATATCAACTATACTTGACAGCCATACGTTTATGACGTTACAGAACGACTTCTATAATAGTCCGTGGCGCCCAGGGCACTGACTTATAGCTGACAACCAATTGTTTTGTAGAGATGGGATTCTATTCTATAAGTATCGTTTGCTAATAACTATTTAATTCCGAGTCCGCTCCCATGTGAAAGTCGAAATTGGTCAATTTTCCCTTTGTTTTAAAGTAGTTAAACAAAATCTTACTTTAGGTCCTGAAATTGTTTCCTATACTTACTTATTAATATTTATAATAATATTTCGAGTGAAATCAAACAGTGATAACTTTCGCGTCACATCACTGGCCGACTACACCTATATAAAGTCCTCGGTGTTCTGGGTACAAAATATACGGAGTTTTTGTTTTTGCCAATTTGGGTTTTTTTGTGTGGAAAAATGTAAAAAACGATGTAAGACGGTGCTATATCAAATAATAAAATGAAAAAAAAACCTGTTAATTATTGTTAATGTATTTTTTATAACATAGTTAAAATGAAGAGCTTCTAATGAAGTCCTGGCGCTTGTGGCACGGAAATCAGGAACTTCTATTGAAGTCCGTGGCGGTGAAAAGGTTAAATGTAATATTACTAGTTGTATACCTAATATCACCTATTTACTAATGATTTCTTGTCATTTATCATGCATTAGACGAAACAATCAGCAAAACAAAATGTCAGCTCGAGAGTATATAATCACTACGTACTGTCAGTTGCAAAAATCATCTCGAGCTACCAATTTCGTCTATTTCACGTCATCGACTCGTAATCTTCTTCTGCCAGCCGTTATCCCAGTTTATTTGTGATCGGCGTAGTACGTCTTTGGTAACCGATCGGCTCGATGAACTAAATCCTAAGTGGGCCAAGATTCTTAATAAGCTACATTTATCCGAAGATTTACAATATAAGTCTGTAATAATATTTAAGTCTGTGTCTGTAACACCATCACAATGTCGCACGGCTTTTTAGCGGATGCGATGAACAAGGCAAACCGCCGCAATCTAATGTGGTACCAGAACAACTTGATGAGAACACTGCAGGCACTTAAAGAAAATCAAGTGAGAGAGATCGATGTCTCCATCGCGCTGGCTGAGGAACTTATGCACGTATGTATGGACCCTTTCGTATTAAGAATTAGTAGCGATTGGCCAGTCATGCTAAAACACATAAGTAATCACGAGACATTTGTGTGAGCTGACCAAGTTCAATCTAAAGTGTAAGTATGGACGTGGACGTTAGGAGTACAGGTAATGGATCGTCATGGTCCGGAGCAAGACGGAATGGGAAGCCGTCACCTCCTTCTGCGAAGCAGTCATGCTAGCGAAGGAAGTGGCGGAGAGGGAAAGAGCCTCTCTTCCCGGCCGCCGCGGGAGGCGCACTGGGCGTCGGGGGCCACGTGGTGGCTACCGGCCACCGGAGATGCGGGCCTGTGGACGGTTGGCTATGGGCTAGCTAGCCATCCGTCCGTCTAACGACGACAGGCCGTGTCGACGGCGCGTTCGTGTTCCACGCGCGCCTCAAAGAGATGTCAGCATAAGGGGAGGGGCCTGCAAGGGCGAAGCCTGCCGGGGTTGCGGGCCTGTTCGAAAGAGATACTGCGGCCCCGAAACATAAAGGGCGAGGAAGGAACATGGATGGGTTTTGATTTCCCATCCTAAAAAAAAAAAAAAAAAAGGTAATTGGATCGTACCAGGTGGCGTTTTATTTCTACCTACTCTCTATGGGAAAACAGCGTGAAGTTTATATATGATGATGATGCCATCTAGCCAATTTCACCCACAGCGACTGCATTCGACGGCTACCTAGTGTAATTATAGAGAGCTTTGGTGTGATGCTCTTTCATGTGCTCTCAAGTGGCTATAGCATATCCAACTGTGTGCTTTAAGGGCATCACGCTTTAAGTCCAGTTGCGACGTTCTTCACTCTTCAAAGGCCTGCCGATGCACACGCTTTCTCTACTCGGGCCGATTTTGTGCTTGCTTTTCCCACATTAAGGGGTCAATTTCGCATCTTTTGAAGTGTTGATTCTGAACATTCTTGAAACGTAAAAACTGACCACCACGTTTTCCGTTTTCTTTCTTGGAGTTCAGGATAGAAGATGCGCTTCGCCATTCTGTCTTCGTGCATCCTAGGAACATGCCCACACCATCTTAGCTGACGTCTCATCAAGTAGGCCTCTATGCCAAGGACCTTGGCTTGCCTCAAGGTAGCCCGCGAAATTCAAATTTTCTTACGTTTTTTGCAATTTGCAGGGCAGTGCTAAGTTGTATGTTGATAAACATATCGGTTGCGACTGAAAGACGTATTAAGCTACAGAATTTTAATCATTAAAAATTAGAATCATCAATACAACCCTCCATGTTCGTAAAAGTCGTTGAACGAATTTTTCACGGTCAAAATCCTTCTTCGAGTCTTACGAACTTGGAGGTTGTATTTATGATTTTGATGACTATAATTCGGTAACTTAATACGTCTTACAGTCGCGACCGATATGTTTATCAACATAAAACTTAGCACTGCCCAGAAAATTGCAAAAAACGTAAGAAAATATGATTTTCGCGGGCAACCCTGACGCTTTCACCTTAGAACGCTCGTGTTTCTTACACGGTCCGACCATCTGATGATGATGATGTTAATATTAGCTTAGCCAGCTGATACCGCGCGCGTGACCCTTAGGCGCGGGACAAATACAAAAGGCGTCGGGCGAAAGAGAGGCGCTGTAGCGGCACCACTTCTTTGATATTTCATACATATTGTATAGAAGAGGTGTGGCGCGAGGCATACTGACACGGCGTGGCACGGTCACCGCTTCCTCGCTCTCGGCACACCCGCAGTTAGCTCAGGCCCCTTATTCACAACCATTCGACTCGCTTCCGATTCGGAAAGACGTATGTCTATCTCGGTCGTTTTCGTAATGCCAGAAGAAGACAGATATACGACTTTCCGAATCGGAAGCGAGTCGAATGGTTGTGAATAAGGGGCCAGGGAGCTAACAAGTGGTTTGCACAGGGAGAGAACAAGCTTTTCCGACACCGCTAGCGCGCCTGTTCTGCGCTGCCGGCAGTACCGCGCCATCAACTCGACCGCGCTGCGCCCGCACCACACTTTCGCCTCACCTTAGAGCCGGTCCCAAAGGAATGCAGGCAGCGCGCTGCGTCTATAGTCGGAGTCCCCGCCACGAGAAGCTATACATTTTATAAACTCACATTCGGGTTCGGAACCTTTGGGTCAAATTAAAAAATGACAGCGTGAGCGTGATCTTACTTAAAATGGCGACCCAAATGTTTACGTTCCATTATGTCAGATACGTTCCATTCCAGTGCCACAAAACATTAGACGACAGCACTTTAAATCGCCATAAAAACTTTTTAGTGGTTCACATGTGGTTGGTACACATGGAAAGTGCAAACCGTTACAATTACAACAAGCCTAAACACGACTAGGATGCATTGTCTCATTATGGAGTTCCGTGTCTCTTGGCTTCATCATCAGATATGATAGTAGAATGGTTCTTATCAAACGCAAATTGTAGAAAATACCAAAATCGCTGTACGTTATCCTATAAAATTTGAAGAGTTCCCTCGATTTCGCCAAGATTCCATCATCAGATCCCGACTTGGTGGCTGTGGGACCATTTGGAAAGTATACACTTTCCTACAAAAAAAAAAGATTTATGACGGAGTTATGCGCGAACAAACATAAAAAAATAGAAACATCCGAATTGAGAACCTCCTCCTTTTTTAGAAGTCGGTTAAAAATATAACCCGACCGTCGTATGATAATTTTTGAGTTGATTGAATTTGGGAGTCATTCTTGGGCTACGTATCTTGGTAGAAAATCTTTGTTTACAAAAATAATAGCTTGTCGTGGCGCGGACTTTAGGTACTTACATTTCAACCGCACCGCACACATCGCTCGACGGAACTTCATCCAAGGGTGGTAGATTCTTAGAAGCTAGTCGTTAATCTTTCCATCCATACTGCACAATGATTTTCAAAAATACATTTCGCTACGGTGGCTAGGTACCTTTTTGGTCTGAAAGAACAATAAGATCCAAATGTTCTAGAAACTGGATGAACCTGTGGCCAAGCCTGTAGTAGTGCCAATGCCTAAATTGATACCGACCGAAGAAAACGCTGTGATGAAGCCCATTGAACCTCATGTATCGAATATTCTGCATAAGGCTAAGCAGAAAGGTGCCAGCGAAAGATATTTGAAGGAGAGAAATAAAAAAAGTCCTGAAGATAAGTTAGTATTTTTTTAATCAGTCGAAGGACTCTAAGGCGATTAAAGTGTATCTAAAGCCGAATAACTTTTTGGCTATGTTGGTTATGTAGTAATAGATAAGTGGCATCCACACTGAAGTTATTTTCAATAAGTGTTAGTAGACAACAATGGTGTTACCTCGGGCTT
Source organism: Xestia c-nigrum (assembly GCA_916618015.1). NCBI lineage: Eukaryota > Metazoa > Arthropoda > Insecta > Lepidoptera > Noctuidae > Xestia > Xestia c-nigrum. The sequence goes on along the minus strand of OU745259.1, from coordinate 6,000,559 downwards.
TACAAACGTTAAAAGGATACACAGATCATACGAGTACTAATATTGACCGGACACGCATACAGGTTCCTGTACCGCGTGTGCACGAACTGGGAATACGGCTGGCAGCAGAAGCAGGCGCGGCAGCGCGCGCGCGACTTTAACTTCGGGCGCTGCTTCATCCTGCGCCACACCTTCTACCGCAAGAACAACATCGCGCCCGACCCGCCTCACTACGCGCAGCCCGCCGGGGGAGAGGTCAACATATGGAGCGAGTACTCTTGCATCAACAACCCGTAACCACTCAACATTCCTTCCCCTCCTTCCCCCCACTGGCTCACCCTCCTCCTCTTCCATGTCATGAACAAGAATGACCCTAACCTTGGATTCAAACTTTTTGTCCAAGTAGTCATGTTTCTCATCAGAACAGAAAACTTAGTACCAGTAACCACTAAACTTACCTACCCAATCATTAAAAAAATTATATTCTTTTTAAACTGTATAAATGAGCAACAAGCTATAGCAAAAAACATATATTTTATAATTTTATTATTTACAATAATTCAACTTTTATTTACATATTAACAACAGCAAGTGTACCCTTTGTCTAAGGCCACATCTACTGTTAGAAAGGGAATTACTAAAATCAAAAATGTGTACAGAATTCTTTCAAATTGTTTTCACAAAAGGTTGTGTAAATTAAGAGGTAGGTTGCGGTCGATTTCTATAGAAATGTTCTTGGATAAAGAAAGCAGTTGCCTCTACTATATTACAAAAATAATATGAACATGGAAAGATTTCAACACTTACTGTGACAAAAACTGTGATGAAAAAATCTATTGAAATCGACTGCAACAATCAAATGCTACTATAAAAATAATCAACCAGCATATCAACAACATCCGCTCACACCTAACAAGTTACTAAAGAAATAACTAATCAAATAAAAGTTAATATAATAATAAATATGAGACGTTTTGTTCTTTCTCAAGTTCATATTTTGACACATTATGTACAATTAATTTATATATCAGTCCGTATTATCTGCATAAACACTTTAATGATTTAAAATTTGTCCACAATTCTACTGTGTATTGTGCAAAATAAGACAATTTATTATGCTCTCTCCTTTGGCGTGTTGTCTAAGTTTACAGGGATAAGCACGTTAAGGAAGAAGCGCCAGAGTGGCCCGCAAAATTAAACATTTCTTGCGTTTTTTGCAAATTGCCGATCAGTGTCAGCATTTATGTTAAACTAAATATGCTTCGAGATCATTAAAATCATCAATACAACCCTCAACGTTCGTTAAATTCGTTTGAATGACTATGAAAAAGAGTGCAAATTGCAAAAAACGACTAGTATGATTTTGCAGGGATACCTTAACGCATCCTGCTCAAGGTACCTGGCATTAATATGGTACGATCGAACAAGCCATTTGGTTTACATTTTACAATATAATTTGTGGGTTAAACTGTAAACCAAATAACTGCTTCGACCATACATTGAATTTTAGAGAAAAAGGCTGGCTTTGCAGATAGGCATCTCTGCCATCTATACCTGTGAGAGTCTCTTTCTTTAGCTCGATGTGTCATATTAATGCACGGTTAAACCGCGTTCACATCAAACATATAGTAGGCCTCTCACTGCGGGGCAAATATAGCCGCTTTAGCTTTTTTGACCCTGAGCGACAAGCTAAATTGTGAAAAAAAAACCGTCAGTTGTATACTATGCAATGTTTTTCATACTTTATGTGCAGTCGGCGAGAGATAATACGTCTGGTGTGAACGCTACACAGGAACAGTTTCGCCTTAACCTTTTGGACGCCATTGTCACATATACGTGACAAGCAAGCGCAAGCCCTGTACGCCAAACAACACAAATGTGACAAAATAGTAGATGAAATTGTGGCTTGGCGTGGAGGGCACGCGCGAGCGTTTATGCTGTGAGTTCCATACTCTTTATGAACTCTTTATGCAAACTTATAAGCAACAACAGAAAAAAGGCATCTCTTGAACGGCTTTTATTATACAGACGTGTGATATACTGTAATGAGCGGTAGCCCCTTTCAACACCGGTGTGGGAACACCAACAAATATACCTGACAAGCACTGCCATGAAAGCAACAAACCATGCCATAAGGAGTGTATATGCCAGCGTCACATTGTAAAAACCATTAGATTGTAAATATAACTAGAGAGATTGTTAACTCTCGAAAGATCGTCAAACGAACATACTGCTTACACTATTACGCATTATTTTTCAGTAGATTATAATCTAACGAAGTTAAACCGTAATATTGTGAAATGTATGCGTTGGAAGTCAACTCGCGCGGTGTGGAGGAAGGGGAGGGAAGATCGGGTCCCGCTTGCCCCATGTAACCACTCATGAAAACATAGAATAGAATGCTCTTTATTATGTACACCATAAAAATTGTAGATGTTCCATTCCAGAGAAATACCGATTAATATACCCTAACCTCAAAACACTTTAGTACCCTAAATAGCGTAGTCGACGGAGCCGACCTGTATTTCTGTCTGCAAGGTTTAAAGGAACCTATCCTCCAAGTCCCGATTATGGGTTACTTCCGTCGCATGCATTTCACAATAGAACGATTTCACTTCGATAGGTTACAATCTCCCGAAAAATAATGCGTTATATTGTAAGCACTATGTTCAACGGACAATATTTCGAGAGTTTACAATCTCGCCTGAGAGATTACAATCTAACGTGTTTGATAATTTTATGTAAACATATACAGACAGATTGCCAAGTAAATTGTACATAGATTTTCAGTCTGACTGCATTGCAGCTGCAGGCTTTACACCTGGTGAAAGCACCTACAACATGTAATCAAACTGTAAATTTATCGGCATTCAAAATATGTTTTGTTGTATATTTGTAGTCTGGTAACACAAACAAGCCATATAAACTCCCATGACATGGGACCTTGTGCACTAAGTGGTCACATCCATGACTTCCACGGCCGCTATCTTGAACTACTGCTTGGACGCCCGGTTTTGTGGCCAAACTTTCTCGCTGCTCGAAGCTTGTGGCCAAAAGTCGTGGACGTTGTTCGCGCGAGGTCCCTAAAAAGTACTGTTTTTGTATCTAAACCCCCCTATATAAAAGAAACCATTACAATATAAATGTCATTTGTTATTTTAATTTGATACTGATCACGGTAACTTCCCCCCTAGCGACGCTTCGCATGTGATGATGATCAATGAATGAGATCTGACATTAAGAGAACCGATATAAACAGGTGTTGCTGTAGCACTCACAATACACCCAGACACCTACGAGTCTGATATGATATTATTGTCACAACTTTATACAAACTCAACTATCACTTAAAGAACACGATGCTATGCAGAATACATTACATACCAATTTACAGTAACACTTGATTTGATTCATAACTTCAATGAAATAAAGTAGAAATTGGCTTCATAGTCTTCATAACTTAGGGGAATGAGGGGGATACAGTTGAGCAATATTAATTGCCATATTCTACAACCCTAACCACAGCACGACTGATAACCCAAGTGTGAGGATGTACAATGAGGATGATGTTAATTGACCGTATAAATCAAGCTTCACTAATCTTAACGCTAAGTTAGTCGCGTCCCTCGGACCAGAGTGTCACTAACACGCACATATATAATTATTCACGTTTTCAGATCGCGTACACTTCACAACGCTCACTATCACTGTCGATTGTCAGAGCACTGTTGTGGATTATCACTGTCCATCACATACAGTATCACGTTTAATTCAATAGTCGTTTCGTGTTGTACTTGGTGGGGTCAGGCTTTGCAGCGCGGGTCGTAATACTAGGGGCCCGGCGGCGGGGGGCCCAGTGCGGGCGGGGGGCCCGACGTCCAGTGCACCAGGGCGTGCTGCGGCAGCTGCGTCGCCTGGAAGTGGTCCTTCAGCAGCGCCTGCGAGAAGTTGCAGTGCATCTGGTACGCCTCGTTCTCTCGCTCCGTGTCGCCCGCTAGCCGGTACAAGTCTGTATCGAGAACAAGTATTAGTGACTTGGCTACATAATTGCTTGAATTTTCACTACATCGGGACTATCTACTACTATCTACAGTAAGCGCGCCGAGTTGAATGCAGAGCTAAGGAATGCGCAAGCGCAACACTGCGGGTGGGAGCGGCGTGGGGAGAGGTAGTTACGGGGTTCACGTCAGGCCCCGACTGCATTAACAATACTTAAAAGAAAGAACTTTCTTTTCTTTTGGGACAAGCCCGCCACACACAACCCAAACCACTGTAACTCCTGAAAGTCAGAATCAACATTAACGACCACCACAAAAGCGCCGAGACAATGAAGCTCGACTTAGTCCCAGAGAATGAATTTAACTGTCTTGGATCCCGCAACGAAATTAATCAGAAAGTATAGCGGAGGAGTAGGAAAAACTTATAAGAAAATACAGCTAAATATTTATTAATAAAATGCCAGCACAAGATTTACCTTTCAGTATAGCCGACGCCCACAACTGTACATGTACATCCGGTATCTTGCTGGCCAGCTGCATGGCCGGTGTGACCATGTTCATACTCTCCCGCGAGTTGTTGATGGATAAGAAGATGTGGCCCAGCAGCACCAGTGAACATGACGTCAGTCTATTCAGGTCTTCTGCGTTCGCCATCTTTAATGTCTCGCGGAGGTACCTCCTGCATAGAGAAGGGTATGAGTTTATTCTTATCGAAACTCGTTCTGCGTTAGGTAAGCTCACGCCTTTTCCAATGGGCATAAATAAAAAAATACAGAATGCCATGACTCTCGTACAATTTCTTAAAAACAAAACATGTCCGATCCAAAAGGGAGATAAATGTGTATCATGATCACAGTACCAGTAAAATATTAATATGAGAAACATAATACTGTTACGAGCTGGGTATGAGATAAATTAATAACTACCGATTAAACAACACAATAACTTTATTAATCTCAAAACAATTTAAACTTAATCACAAATACATTACACTTCGATTCGCTTCGTTGTGTAGCCAAAACAAGACTGACGGTCGCGGGCCTGAGCGGTCGGTGTATTTATATTAAATACTCGCCAACAGACACACAAGAATAACCACGAATATTCTAGAGGGTTATAGAACTGCTTCATAAAAAACACTAACAAAAGAATACAAAAGGAAGTAGGTAGTAATAAGCTACTTGTACAATACAAACAAATATGAACCGTATGCCCTAGGCGTACGGTCGAAGTTATGTCTTTTTATAAATAGGTCGCGAATATGTACCTACCTAACTTTAAAACTAATAATAATGGAAAGCACTCAAAATTCCAAAGTACACATACTGTAATCACGTGCTTTCTAGAATGTTCTAGTAGGTCCGATGTAACAATACCTTAAATCTAGATTTTTTTCATAACGTAACGACACTCATGCAGGCGTCTATTCCCGAAAAGCGAGAGGAGTGCTGACGCCGCCGCAAGTACGGGGAAATCGCGTTTCGATATGATACGGACGAGTTATAAATAGTAGTGTTAACTAACCAATCTTCAAAGGGGTACTCACTTGGCTTCGTTATACCGCGCCTGGAAGAAGGCCTGCAGCCCTAACACGTAGTAGGACGCGGCGCGCAGTCCATGCGCGTACGTCGGTAATGACTCTGGCCTTACCTGGGTAAGAAGTCATATATTAATATTATGAACAGTTAGACATTTGCTTTTGCATTTTAGAAAATGAGAAAGGACATCATTCACTTTGGAGAGCAGCGGTAGCCCAACTTGCCCCGACTTGCGAACAGTAAGTCGTGCGTTCGAACCCTAGCAGGCGCATTACTTTGTGTAATTAATTTCATAACCACTGTTCTCAAAACTTTTTCTAGCAACCCGCACTGGGCCCGCGGTGAATTATAGCCCATACGCAAAATACACGCTTTGACCTGGAGTTGCGGACACCTACCCGTTGTACAAACCAATACAATCATTCACTTTGTTCGATGAAATGGGATAGCAAAAAAAAAAATTTGGCAGGAGTTTAATTCTTAAACCCATAATATAAATTATTTACGTTATGTACTTCTTAATGAACTCTTTCTTTTAATTTTCCGTATGTCTCGCAGAACTTGTCCCTTTTAGTGATACTATGGATCGGAATCTTAAAATCATAATAAATAAGCTATGTTATGATATTTTTTTGCGAGTCAAATCATTCCTGTTGTGGTCAATGTCATTTGACAGCAAGTACGTGAAAAGGGGCGTTTTTTCCTTTGACTAAAAAAAGTACGGCGGTCTATCCATTGGTAATCATATTTGCTATAACTATGAGCATTATTAATGCTATTTTTAAAGGTTTACACTAAAATCGCGTGGATGGTTTCAACAATCAACGTGGCACGGAACGTTATACATCCACTTTTATAGAGGTTGATTGACAGACAACTTCATTACTTTGACATTTTGATCATTTGATTTTCGTAAGTGTTTTTGCAGATTTTTCGCATTTATTCCGATTAGACAATACTTGGCTAATTTAACCACTGTAATCTAGAGGTTATACGGAAGAAATCAATGTGCGTTTCACTTTTAAATGCTGCAATTTATGTGGGCGACTTAATCTCCGAACAAAAAAAAAATCTCCTTTTATAGGAACACTTGATGCGAGTTGGGTAGCTTTTGGAAGAGTACTTTTTTAAAGTGGTCCCATTTCAATTTGGTAAAGATCTGATGAAGAACTTCGGAGATAGGCACCGGAACTCCTCAATAAATGATAGCAAATGGACTGGGATTGCTGAAATCTATTGTCTGTTTATTGTTTACACCAGTTCATAACATAACATTAGGCCAGTATGCTGTGAAGAGGTAAGCACAAGTGAACCACTGAAAAGGGAAAAGTAACTTTAGTTTAAGTACTCATTCACGCTGACTCGCGGGCGCGGTCTCGAAATATCAAAGATATGGCGTAATATCCAAGTGTTCACGTACACAACGTACGTGCGGTCTAAGTACTAAGTAGCGGGCAAGCTAGCGACCGGCGCGCGCGGCGGGCTCGCGGCAATATCAAACGTGTGAGATGTTTGTGTGTGTTCACGTCGAACTAGCGGCGGAGTACGTAAGGTAAGTTCAACCAGTATAACTTGTCGCTACAAACGGACTCGCGCAAACGCCTGGCGGCCAATGTGAACACGAACTCGCTACGTCTCCGCGCCCGCACCTGTTGCCGCGCGTGCGCGTTTTACTTGAACAAGTACTTAGAAGTCGGTGACAAAAAAACTAAGTAAGACTTCAGAAGCTAAAGTTATTTTTCACTTAAGCTTCTGAAGTCAAGCAGTGGACGTCTTTCGGCTGTTATGATGATGATGAATTCATTGGCTATGGTAGGTAGGTACGTAGCGACTTACTTGTTCCATTAGTATTGTGAGTTCGCTGTCTCTTCGCCCTCGTAAATATACAATAGCCAGGTTCAGTTTCGCGAACATCCATAAATCTCTTTCTTGTGACATCTGAAAGCAGAAGTAAAACATATCTATCAATGAACCTATTTTAAATAAATGGTCTGAGTTTTAAGAAATATATTTTTAAATGTTTTTATTTACGTGAATATCTCAGGCCCGAAGGCACCTAAGAAGCCCATTCCTACCGGTTTACCTTCGGGAACAGGCACCCTACACATAGTGTCAAAAACATTACAAAAATGCAAAAAAAAATATGTTAACAAAGAAAGCAACAGGTAGCGCCAAGTAAGCCGGTGCTCAGGTGTCAGAATTCAGAACTAAAATCGTATCCATACGATTTTAGCACGCGAAGTCACGTGGACTTCGCGGCTAGCAGTACCGTTTTGTAGTGACCTAGGTAAACCGAAGATTATCGAGTTACGGCACGGGCAGACAAAGAAAGTATGTGTGGTAGAACGATATAAAATGAGTAATGGGCGGTATCGTTTTTGGTACCACGTACCAACTAGATTTTTATTTTTTTGGCCTTTTTACATGTTAAAATCACTTTTTATATCATTTTTTTTTTTAATCCTAAAAAAATACAATCCAAAAAATTCCTCTCCATTTCATTAATTTTTGGGGTCGCTAGTTCGCTACTATCAAATTCAAAATAGAGCCGAAGATGTTTTTTTAGTTTTTTCGTCATGGGTGTCGTTTTCGTGCTTTTTGGGGTCGCTGATGATGAGAATGAGGCAAAATGAAAATCCAACATGGCGTCAATGAAATTTTTCAGTTTTTGGAGTCGCTGATAATGAAAATAAGGTCAAAATTAATATGGCAAAAAAAATAAATAATTCTCAATTTGTTTTCTTCAGCTTCCCCTGATACTATTATCTCCCTTCGCCACAATATTTCACCATTGGAAATGCACAGTTATAGTAAGTGCCAGTTATCGCAATAATTAGCGGTCATTGACCTACCTACTTTTACTCGAGTTCTTTACTTTGAAATCCGAAAAAAGCCTGTTCAAGTCTTGAATCGTCATCTATCCTGATCTTCAACATTTTTTCTAACGAAAAACAATACATGGTTCTTTTGTTCCGTACGAAGATATATTAGGGACCAACTATAGTAAGATACTCACATTAATTGCAGTAAGGAACTGTGCCTCGGCCGCTTCCATGCAGTTCATGGACATGGCGTACAGGCCCAGCAAGCAGTGCAGCTGTGGTGTGTGCAACGCTGCCGTCGCCGCTGTAGATGTAACATACTATATTACTACAATGCGTAGGCAATGTAGGTTTTTAAAAAAACAACTTCAATGTCTAGGTACAAGGTAAATTTAAAATAGCTAGAAGAATGTGATGGGAACAGAACAAAACAGGAAAAATTAATATCAGTGGCCAGGATGTCTGACAACCAGTATTTTGTAAGGGTACCGTATGACAGGCAGACAGGCAGTCACTCCATGTAATATACTGATTTTAGATTTTCACGGATTTTCACTACACTTAAAGTACTTACGGGATTATATCCGTGATTTTCCTTTGGTTTTTCAAGCACCCGATATTTCGACGCTGTTGCAAGCATTGCATTGTTGAGTTACAATCGAGTTCCAGTAGTGCGCGTAATAAAAGACTAAGGAAGAGGGTAGACAGATTTGTCTGCTCATAATTAATAATTTTCGTCCCACCCGCATACCTTTTCAGTATTCCCGCGATCATGATGCTTGCAACAGCGTCGAAATATCGGGTGCTCGAAAAACCAAAGGAAAATCACGGATATAATCCCGTAAGTACTTTAAGTGTAGTAATATAATGATATTCAGCTGCATTCCATTGGACTGGAAGTCGACCCGAAAACAGCGAACGTCAGAATGGCTGGTTGTCTGTATGGATCCGCGTTACGCTGTTGATCAACAATTGCTACCTATTTGCTACCCATTGCTCCCATATAGTCAATCAATTGCTCTCTAAACTGGAAAAAATTAAGGGACTTCAAAATGACCAGCCATTCTGATATCAGGATGGCTGGTCAACTCTCTGTTTGAGTAAACTATTCAGATTCTTGCACAGATATAGGATTCTTGTTATTATTTTCACTTTGTATTGTATTGTACAACGGGCTGGTGTCCGCAACTCTCCGTCAAAGCGCGTATTTTGCGTATGGGCATTTAATCCACCGCGGGCCCAGTGCGGATTGGTAGATGTCACATGTCTTCGAAATTCTAGGGCATGCCGGTTTCCTCCCGATGTTTTCCTTCACAGTTTTTGAGAGCAGTGGTGATGAAATAAATTACACAAAGTAATGCACCTGCCTGGATTCGAACCCACGACTTACTGTTCGTAAGTCGGGGCCGCCACCACTGGGCCACCGCTGCTCTCCAAAGTGAATACAAACACCCCTTAACGAAGCCGCAAGGCACTTTTTCTCCTCATCAATCATGTTTTTGTTCTACACCATACCTAAGTATTCTAGTTACGGAGATATTGGGGGTCAAAGTTCCAACTCTTTGACAAGTTTTTTTAAATACATGTTTCCACTGTTAGATTTTTACTTTAAACACATCCACAAACCCCCGTACTATTCAATCCATCCACCAGCACAAAGTTTTAAGTGCGTTAACAAAACCTGATTGTTCAACCCAAGAAAAAGTTGTTTCCTTGCAATCATTTTTGCATAAAGTAACTTAGTTTGGTGATGCTTGGTTGATGGTGTTGTGATGAGTCTCTTTACACTCTGTATAAATATAGGGTCACTGGTAATTAGTGACCGATACTTCACGTGATTGTACTCATGATAACAAACATCTTTTACTATGAATGCAAAGATTATCCCACCGCGTATCTCTAAAATTTCCAAAGACAAGTAAAATACCTTTAATAAAAATGCACTAAAAATAAAAATATAAAACATGGAAATGGACAGTTTAATCGGTGTATTCCTATAAAAACAAACATTTGACTATAGGTAGCAATGGGTAGCAAATAGGTAGCAATTTTTGATCAACAGCTTAGAGCGGACCGATACAGACATCCAGCCATTCTGACGTTCACCGAAAATAGTTGAAAAAGACTAGGCAGACCAAAACTAACACTTTTTTTCCTTTTTCATGTTTACATCGGCCGAGATAGATCAGCACCATAGATCGGAATAGGTAGAGCTGTTTTATGTACTTGCCATAGGTTAGAATAATATGGATGTTCCCAGCGTCCCGGGATTTGGTTAAGTAGGTACTTAGTACTCATAAAAAAACGTTCTCGTCTCCGGGATTACTGAAAGATTACACTTCCTTTCTGACAGGTAAATACCTATAAGAATGGCGGGATTAAGGATAGTGTAATAAAAAGATAATCTTGATTCATTAAGCCACAATTTTTTTTTTATTCTGAAGTTTAGGTAAAACATTACCCTACAAATTATTTGCTCAGAAAATCAAAACATTATCAAATAGAACAATTTGTATTTACAATAAAATCTTATTTCAAATAATAAATACGCTTCAACAACAATTCACTTATTTAAACAAATAAAATAATAATAAAATCCCGTAGTATCAGTCGGAATCCCGTGGAATATCCATATTAACATCAATGTTTGCGGTCAATGAACCTAAATAGCTCTACCTATTCCAATCTATGCTCATCACTTACGTGTGTAATTTCACTGGCTATTTTAATTTGATCTTATTTATGCGTAGATACTGTGATTTCGGTAAAATGACTTCATTGCTAGAATCTAGTTCAATGACGAAAAACACTCATCGAGGGGAAAAAAGGCGCTGTGGCTCTTATAAAAGCACTGTGGCAGATATACACCTGCGCACGGTTCGCGTGCGTTTTAGAAACATTCAATATGTACACCAGCTGCGCGTACTGTAGACGCGAACCATTGCGCACGCGCATATCATGTGACGCGTCCACTCTTCGTGCGCGTGTGACGCAGTGTGTAACCCGCCTTAAGCGCACACACCGCTAGCTAGCGCGCCAGGTAAGCCTCGTTCGTACTTTGTTACGCCCGCCACCAGGCGGCGGCACCTGTATGTAGTGTATACTCACGCTCGGGCGCCTGCGTGAGCAGCACGGCGGCGCGCGCGATCTCGTGCAGCGCGTGTGCCTTGCCGCCCGCCACCAGGCGACACAGCGCGGCGTGCTCCACTAGCGCCATGCGCAGGCGCCACGCGAGGGTGGCGCCCTTCCGACTGCGCGCCTGTTCCCGCTCGTCTCGCTCGGACTTGTCCTCCTTGTCACCCGATTTTGCTGTTAAATATATAATCATTCTCAAAATCTGCTAAGAACTGAAATAATGATGCATTACAACTTAACACCACTCCTGCAATATTTCCAATTGGTCAATAAGAAGACTAATAAGACTACTTACACGTAAGTTTATCGATCTGCGCGAGGGCCTTCTCGGTATACTTGTGCGCCTTCTCCATGTAGCCAGCCTGCGCAGAGTGCATGACGGTGACCAGGTACACTAGCACGTACAGCTGCTGCCGCGACAGCCACACGAACAGCTCACCCTGGACCGTGCCGCATACCGCTGCGAAATGAGGAATAAATTCTAGAGCCGGAACTATTTTTTTTGGTTGCTGGCAACATTTAAAAACTTATGACATTTGATGTTAAAATTGTACCCTAAAAGCGTGATTAAACTAACGTAAAGTGATAAAAAACCATCTGAAGTGCTGGGGCAGAGAGATTACTTATAAGGTCTATGACGATGTGTGGCAGAAAAAGAGGCCAATACCATTCTTACCGATCTCAACGATGTTTACCAAAGAACCGCTGATATGACAGCTACGTAACTGTTTATTTTGTTGTTTTTAAATGCATTAGTGTTAATTGATGAATCCCATTCTGTTTTGAATTGCTTGCATACGAAATAAGTGGAATTTTGAACAATAATGATCGAGCACATAGGTTATGTTTACATTTTGTCAGACATTACTTTGGTATAGCGCGCCAGATTAATGTTAATACTTGATAAATGATGTTTATTTTACGATCAAATCAAGTCCTGAGTGCCGTACTTTGCAATATGCTAATTTTAATTCGAATTCTACATAATTTTATTGTTGAATGTGATTTCCAGGTGATAATTATGTTTGTTATATCATTAGAATTAGAAATGTACCAAAAATGTATGTTTTTTTTTTTTAGCAATATAAATTAATATTTCATATAAATCACATAATGGAAAATGATGCATTTTTTTATGTATATGTCGGGTTTGTCAAAATTTATTTCGTTAGGCTAGATTCCCCACAGTTATTGTTTCTGATTGCCAGTCCAATCTATTTGCACAACATTGTCGGTCAATAACAGTGGTGACAAGAAACATACACTTACACGTGTTTAGGAAACAAGGTGATGAGAACTTCAAAGATTGATCGCACGCCGATAAAAAACTGGCTGCATCTTATAATGTTTTAATTACTAGCATTATGTGGGCAGAAGACGGGTTTCGTGCAATGAAAACTCACTGGATGCGATACAGTTTATTGTCAGGTGCTCAGTTTGGGTTGGTTGTTTCCATGGAGAAGAACCGGCAAGACACTCTATGGTTACTCTTTTCAAACAGATACATACACTGAGTAAACTAACAAATTCCTTGACACTATAACACTGGGCACAATGAATCGGATACAGTTTCAAGACGTCTGAACTCCGCTGCGGTTCGACCTAGCCTGACCTCTTCGCTGCGAGCTGTTAACATCTCTGTACAAGCACGCCATGGCGGGGCGGTAGACTGGTATGTAGGTCGCGTGATGTCACCACTGGCGCACTTTCGATTCATTTGCCTGTCCGTACCAATGACCGGATCCGATATATATTTATTAATTTATTCACAAAATGTAGGCTCGATCGACAAAAAAGGTATACAGGTTGACTTATTAAAGAGGTTATATTGATGCTTTACTTTTAATATTGATAGAGGTTTAATCAAATGTTTCGTCTTTATAGGAAGCAGCTGGACGCGCATTCCAATCAATTACGAAGGAGGATTGGAAGAATTCATATCAGCATGTAAAATATATTAGATTAAATTTCAATGACATTATATCTACGTCTTTTTTTAATCCCAGAACATTTAAAAAACACAGTATTACTAGCAGACATTTATTTTTAGGCAGTTATATGAGAATAAATTATTGTTCAATTAAATGATACTTTCTGATTTTATTAAATAAATTATAATATGTTTAAATAAAATAGTAACAAAAGTATCAAGACGATAAGTTGGTACGCTATACGGTCACAGCGGGTTGCCATATGAACAGCACAGTGGCGCCCCCCGGATTTTCTACTCTTTTTTGCCAAACTGTAGCTAGGCTTGCCCAACATGGTTGGAGAGTATGTCCCAATAAATAAATGTGGATAATAATATGCAATACAATATCACTGAACCAAAGGGAGAGGATTATGTTCATGATATTCTTGACACTTTAGTATCAAACCATCGAAACCTCTATCAAGACTATTTTTACACATAATCAATTAATCACAGTGAGTGAGTGCGTTAGAAATATTTGTTTGGTTTTAAACTGATAGATGGCATTCTTTGGATCAAAGGAAATTTCTGAATCGCGGTGTCAAGATTCTCCGCAAGTTGACTAGGCTCGCGAGGGTACAATTTTTTGACAAAATAACAGTTTCTATGTTTTATTTTGTATCCCTGTTAACGATCGCGAAACAGTGCAAGATTGTGAACGGTTGTTCATTTGATCCACAGAACACTATTACTCCTATTTGGTCCTTCGAGCCGGATATTTCGGATCTGTTAGAATAAGATATCTGTTGAGTTCCTGCCACTTCAGTCTTTATACTCATAGTGATAAGGTTGCTACAAGATTGCTCCTATCAGAGGTAGAATATTTGGTGCAAAGACTGTAAACCAGAATGGCACTTGAACAAATAGAAGTCTTATTGCTTATAGCAATACAATTAAAATAGTAAATAAAAGTGAAACTTACTGTCATCATCGGGCCAATTAGGCGCCATGATAGTCTGTATGCTCTGCTGCAGCTGCTTTAGACAAGGCTTCACACTCTTCACCTGTCCAGCCATTAAATAGTGACATACCTGCCAACAATACAAATAGGCTAAGTGGTTTCCAAGATATTCAAAACTTATATTTCTATGACCCCATACCACAACCAGTATGACAACCGATTTCCAATTTCGAAGTCTCATTATGTCCTAAGATATTTGGATTCTAAAAGACCGTCATTGGCTGAAGTGTTAATTGAAAATATAATTACCTGTAGTACTAGGAAAAAGACCTTGAGGTACTCTTTCTGGTGAATACTGCCTGTCCAGGTGTCTACTAGGTGACCCGCCTGGTTCAGTAGAGGCAACACTTCTGTGATCTTCTTATCTATTAACAACAGCTGCAACAAAAGGTAGACCCAGTTAGACTCGAGTTTTAATATGATCCTACTAGAATCTAATAATTAAACTCAATATAAGAATTAGACTATGTTAAGAAGAATACAAAGATTACTAGTATGCACCGTAAGCCTTTCTACGAACATAAACAAAGCCATTCTTTGACTCACTTTTACAAATAGTCGAGATTTACGTTTGTACTACGGGTACTTTCAGGTTTTTGTATTTTCGGCGCGTATAAAGACGTTTTGAAGCTCGTATAGGCGCACATGCGCGTGACTTTGGCCACATGCGCAACTCGTTTGAGCGTTGACGCACTGATAAGCTCGTATAAACGCGAGCCCGCTCTCCACCAAGTCACAGATGACAGATACTACACTCCATGTACTTACACGCGGTAATCACCTACCGAGCGCCGGGCAACCGGTAGCCCATAGCGCAGTGGGTTGTCAACAGCCGCGCGGCGCGCAGCTACGCACGTTCCCCAAAGATAACTTGAACTTATTAAAACTATTTGACCGATTTCGAATATTCTCTATGTTAAAGTTTAACAATTAGGAATTTAAGGAAGGGAAAAAAATATTAATCATTACATCAAAATAAAACACCTTTACGCTGGTTTTTTAACTATTCTTTTTTATACATATTTCGTTGTTATACTTATTTTTAAAACAATTATAAATTCTGATACATTATAGAACATGTTTTATTTTATATTGTACGTCTATACTAAAAATCCCGTCATCTTCGTCGACAGAGGCAGCCCTAGCAATTCACAATATCCAGACGGCTGCGCGATCTACAAAGCAAACCCCACTTTACGTTTGTAAGGTTAGGTACATTTTCGTTCGCAGCGTCTATCGACTTGAAAGTGTAGGCTATTATAGCGGTAGGTATTGAAAATTTTGTATGGAGTGAGTTATCTGGTAATCTGTGACCAAGTGGAGAGGTCCGCTTAGTGGAAACCTTTTACCTTTCGCACCTGTATGACTGTACGGATTTCAATTAAATTGAGGCCATGAGAACCATAGTGGCCTAACTCATTTTATTACAATATTGAGTTTATGATCAATTTGAACTGAAAAAAAATATAAATTCAATATTTAAAAAAAATGAGTTAGGCTACTATGGTTCTTGAGGCCATGAGAACCATAGTGGCCTAACTCATTTTATTATAATATTGAGTTTATGATCAATTTGAACTGAAAAAAATCAAAAACTCAATATTGTAAAAAAATGAGTTAGGCCACTATGGTTCTCATGGCCTCAATTCAGCTAACAGGCCATGACGTTAGTTAGGACAGAGGCCACTTTTTATCCATGTAGTCCATTACCGTAGGACAATTCCTGATCAGGGGGTCTAGAATAGCTGTTCTAACAGAATCCTGATAGGAAAATAATACGAATTTCGTTATAATTCTTAAAAAAGGTCATAAAGCGACAATGCATAATAATATTCTAATAAAAACTGCGTCTGTAATTATTTTAAGAATTTTAATGTGATTCATATTATTATCCTATAATGATTTTACTAAAGCGTTTTAGGGCCCCAGTACGCGAGCGAAGCTGCCGTAAAAAGTAGTATTTAAAGTAAACTTACCATAACCCTACTGAGTATGAAAAGGACGCGCGTGTAAGCCACATTGGATATCTGTGCATAATCTACGCCAACCCCTAGCAGGCTGCTGGCCACTTCATACTCTTTCTCCGTTGCATGGATTTGCTGAAAATGAGAAAACAATTTAACATACTCCTTGATTAATTTACTAGTTTTACGGTAAAATATACAAATAGGCGGACACCACACGTGCGTAAGTGCACGATCTGTGGGCTTCCTGTGCCTCTTAGGAACATAGTATGGACATCTTTGGACATGTTTGCAAGCAGTTCGCATTAGAGATATAACATCTTCTCGCGTACATGAACATTAGTATTGAACATGTATTCCACAATTGGCATGGTCCACACATAAGCCGGTGCGCTGCATGTGTAGACCATTCCAATCGTGGAAGTGAAATGAAAAAGTTGAACCGGTATATACAGTCAGTGCCCTGCATTACCCAACCACTCTTCTCTGTAAGCAAGGTTGGGTAATATAAGGCACTGACAATATCTTTAGAGTAAGAACATTTTAACACAAACTTTTTGTTGTAGTAGTTAACTAGCTTAGCTGAAAAAATATTGTGGCCTGTCAAATAAAAAATTAGGTAACAGGAAAATAACTTAGATAAGTACCAAACTGGGAAAAGTTTCATTACATTACAAAAAAATAACCCAAAAACTAGAAAACCCAAGTAACACACTTCAGGCCCCTTATTCACAACCATTCGACTCGATTCCGTTTCGGAAAGTCGTATATCTGTCTTTTTCTGGCATTACGAAAATGACCGAGATAGACATACGACTTTCTGAATCGGAAGCGAGTCGAATGGTTGTGAATAAGGGGCCTGAATTACTTTCATACCAGTCTCTTCAACTATTCAACCAATAGCACTTTTTGATCAACCCACACCCCAACCGGACAACCCGCAACAACATAGTTGGTATAGGATAGATGGATTTCAAGTTAGGTCCAGTTGGTGGCATTGTAATAATAAAAACAACAACAGTGGATTTTAGTAAGTCTGCAAAAGTGCAGCTATAGGTTCACTTAGGTCATTAGAAAAAGATCATGATCTGGACAGCACACTCACATTGTGTGTAGCATGGGTCTGTAATCCCCCCATTTAGCCAAATTATGAGAATAAAGTTGTGTTTAGGGCACCCAGAAGTAGTTCTGGGTCAGTAGTAAAAACCTGGACAGCTTCGGCCTGAAGCAGAGCCAGTTCTACTGGTTCTACATACCCTAGCGGTGTTGTTGTTACTCTCTTATGCTAAAAAATATTTCTTAACTGTTACTTTTTAATGAACAATTATTGAAAGTCTTAAGTATAAGTCAATTTGTCCAATATAAGTTGTTTTTATTAAGTTGACTTGCTTGCTTTTAGTTTAACAAATAAGACCTAGTTGCAACATTCCCAAAAGTTTACTACAAGCAACTGCTCCTTAAATTTGAACAGATATCACCTTGATTGTAATGATAAACAATTTCCATGTGAGAAAAATACAAAGTCAAGGTCAATAACAAACACAAACTTGAAGTTATTAAATAATCCAATATACATGAAAATAATCAATCACAAAAATGTTTTGAATTAAAACAATAACATCAATAACATTAAGACCAAAAACTTGTTTATGTTAGAATCAAGCAACAGATTTTAAAAAGTTTATCATTTTTGTCTTATTCCTTAATTTAATTTTAGAATGTAAGGTTTCCAAAACAACCAAGACCATAAACCATTGTAATTACATCTGCAACAAATTTAATTAAAACAATCCTAGATTGACAAACATTAGGATTGTTTATCTTACAACTAACAATTTGTGCATTTAATCTAGGAAACATTCATAACATTGCATATAGAGAGCAAAAGGTTATGTAAATGACATAAAACAACACAGATTGTATACTTACTGCCAGTTGGAATATAAGTCTGCAGTGCCAGTAAACACTATGCTGAGACAACTCAATGGCCTTCCGTAGAATGGGCTTTGAATGAGCTGGCTGGCCCTGGGCCTCAAACAGATCTGCAAGCACGCTTGCTGCCTCGAACTTAACATCGTCAAACCCATTGATAGTCTGTGACATGCACCACTGAAACCACAACACTGTTTAATCACCAATATGACCCACTTCAACTTTGTTTACATACTTTGAGAAAGTGGTATCTTAAATACCCACAAACATACATGTGTAGCAGGTACTCAACTCAATGATACTAACAACCGCTTCTTCAAAACACATGACACTTCAAAACTATAGGAATAACAACAAAAAAAACTTACACTCTGCTCTAAATGCGTTCTCGCCAAGTCGATGTTTTTGGTGTGTGTCAAAAGAATATTTCCAAGTTGTAAATGTGTCCTGGCTTCGACTCTTTGAGGTGGTTTGAAATTAAATACAGCTTGTAGGCACTGAATACAACTTTTTATGTCAGGAGGATTCGATGTACGGAAATGTTCTGCTAAACCAAGTAAAGAAATATACCAAGCGTCCTGCGTTGACGCCATTTTGACATTTCTGCTTGGAGGGAACGATGTTGCCAGACTGGTCTTTGGTCTTTTGGAATGTTGTGAAAAAAATCTTAAAAAGTAATACCACATGAAAAGTTTTTGAAAATTAAATAATAAGTTAATAATTTATGAGTACAACTTAATTACAAAAAACGAAATCCTGCAATTATTTCTGCCACAAATCAAAACGTTCCAGTCAATTTTTAATACCACGGACCAGGATATCCGTTGGGTTGGTAGTGGAAGCGTTTCAGGGCCGAGCATGAATTTATTTTATCTATACTTTCATGGGGCCGAGTTGAGGGCAGTTACATGTTCTGTGGCAGTTAAGCCGATAACAGGTCCATGGCAGCGTCCCACTAGATTCGAAGAAAGCAAGTCCTCTTCTGAATACATCTAAAAAAAACTGCCGCCAATATCACAGAGTATATAATCACTACGTTTACTAATATCTCTTTAAAGTTTGTCGCTAGGGGAGCAATGCGTAGTGGACGCGCTGCTGAAAGCACGAAAGCCTCATGCGGCTTCTAATGGGGACGCTGCTTTACATAGAGTATAGATAAACACAAGTTTGGGCAGTTAACATTGAAATAATAATACTATAAAAAATATTGAATTACACATTTTATGCTAAGAGTGATACGAATGGATGTGCTAGTCAAATGCAGAGTAAATACTTATACCAAAAGTCGAACAATAATGGATGCATATAGCCTTATAACCAAATGCCTAATTTCCATTTTCACCACTACTGACACCTAACTGACTGCCTTACGCCCGTTTTGACAAACACTTTAGTGTCACCCTATTCAATGCTTAATAATTAGCCCTTTTCGAACAGGCCCCAATTTAAAACTCTGCCACAACTGAAACTGCTCAAGTATTTTGACAATGTTAAAAAGTAATTGAACGTATGTTCATATTTATAATCTGCATATTAAGAATGTTTTTACTCTATGCTACTGTCTGTCACTGTCACAAAAAAACTGTCTGTGTTCTCGGGCCATGTAATTGTTTTTGCCCCGTTCAGCTTTTAATTCAAATCACATTTTATTTAAATAATCACTGTATTTTTCACCCAATATTTATGATTAAATATATGGAAAGTGATCCAGCTGTTTGAATCAACGAACTTATCGATCCACGCTGACCTCCCAACAGGTTATGCCCCCAGGAGAAAACACGCTGTGAGTACTGCGCAAATTTCAAGAATCAAAACGATTAAAAACATATTACCAAGTGATTTACAATGTCGAGCGAGGGCGCGCAAGGGCCTCATGCCGCCTACTCATTCGACAAGCTGGACGGTGTGGCGAGCTACCACAATTGGAAATTCCAAATGAAAATGGCTCTAATTATGGAAGGGCTGTGGCCATGTATTGAGATAATTGAGGGAGAGGTAATAACTCCTGCCAAAGACCAAAGAGCGTTGGCACGAATCTGCCTATCTGTGAGAAGCAACTGCATCCAGTACCTCAGGTCAGTCACCACCGCAAAACAGGCATGGGACAAGCTGAAGGACGTTTTTGAGGACAAAGGGTTGTACCGAAGGGTCCTGCTGCTCCGGAAGCTACATAGATCGAATTACAACGACTACAGTTCCATGGGAGAATATATCGACGGGGTGATGACACTTGTACAGCAGCTTGCTGACATCGGCCGTGTCATCGAAGACAAGGAAGTAGCAGAATTACTACTGAGTGGGCTGCCGCAGGAGTTTGATGTGCTTGTTTCGAGTCTGGAGACCGCAAATGTCCTGGAAAATCTGACAAGCGAAGCAGTGCGAGCGCGTCTTCTACAGGAGGAGTTCCGCAAACAGAGCGACAACGGAGTCTCCGTACCCAGCGAGTCGTCCTTCGTGGTTTGTCACTACTGCAAGAAGCCGGGCCACGTAAAATCGAAGTGTTTTAAGCTTAAGCGTGATAACAAAAATAAAGGCAATAAAAAGCCAGTGCAAGCCTCCGCGCAAAGTGAAACATTTTTGGTGTGTGCCTTAGCTGAGTGTATAAATAGTGCAAACTGGTTAATTGACTCGGGTTGCACATCACATATGTGTAATAACAAGAACCTCTTTACGTCTATGAACACTAGTTTCACAAGTGAGGTTACTGTGGCTGATAATAATGTATTGCAATGCAAAGGGAAAGGTCATGTAACTGTTTCTTTTGATAAGTGTTCTAGAACCATAGAAAATGTCCTCTATGTTCCTAATCTCTCGGCCAATTTATTATCTGTAAGCAAATTAACTGATAAAGGATATTCTGTGATATTTAACAATGATAAATGTCATATTAAGAACAAAAACAAAGTATTAGCCTCTGCATCTCATATAGATGGTCTTTATAGGTTAGATTGTTCTGTGCCTAACTCTTCTTGTTCTCAGAGTAGTTTTGCGTCCTCATGCACCCTGCCAGGTAAAGTACAGGAGCAGGAGAGTGCTTTAGCAGCTGGTTCGGTGCCAGTGGATGTCTGGCACAAGCGGCTGGGACACCTGAGTCTTCGTGGTATGTGTGCACTTCGTGATAATCTTGCTGAAGGTGTAAAATTTCACAGCAGTCAGTTTGGAGATTGTATTCCGTGCATCATGGGAAAGCAAACAGTGAAGACCTTTCCTAAGGGTAGTACCAAGCGAGCTCAACGACTGTTGGAGTTAGTACACTCTGACGTCTTTGGTCCCATGTCCGAGCCTAGTTGGGGAGGAGCACGTTATCTGGTGACGTTCACCGATGACTACTCGCGGAAGACATATGGTTTCTTAATGAAGAACAAAGAGGAGGTAATGTCATGTTTTTATCAAGTTTAAGCTTTTAGTGGAGAAACAGACTGAATGTTTGATTAAATGTTTACGGTCAGACAATGGCGGTGAATACTGCAGTGCAAAATTCACCAATTATTTATCTAGTCAAGGGATAGTCCACCAAACCACTATACCGTACAGTCCGCAGCAAAATGGTGTCGCAGAGCGATTAAATAGGACTTTAGTTGAAAAAGCGAGGACAATGCTTTCTGACTCTGGCCTAGGACCGCGCTATTGGGGTGAAGCTGTAATGACAGCGATTTATTTGAAAAATAGGTCCCCTACTGCTGCGTTGCCTGGCACCACCCCTGAGGAAGTTTGGACTGGTTCCAAAGTGAACCTTAGTCACTTAAGGGTGTTTGGATGTCGAGTATTTTCTCTTGTACCTGAAAGTAAACGTAGTGGTAAATTTAGTGAAAAATCTAAAGAATTTATTTTTGTAGGCTATTGTGATTATTCGAAAGGCTACAGATTGGTGGACCCCTGCAATCCTAAAAGGATAATTAAATCTAGAAATGTTTATTTTATTGAATTGACAAATAATGATAATTCTAATATAAAATATAATAATAATAATTTTATTAATTTGGACATGAATAATAATTCTAGTAGAAATAATGATAATATTGTTGGCATTAATCAGATTTTTTCTCAAATTTCAGACACTCCAGTGCAGGAGCCCTCTGTTGGTATTGAGGCCACCAGTCAGAGTGATTCTCTTGCTGGGGAGAGAAGCGAGTCTCCAAGCGTGGGGAAAAGCCGGTCTCCAGTGGAGGAGAAAAGTCAGTCTCCTGCTATAGAGAGAGGTCAGTCTCCTGCTGTGGAGAGAAGCCAGCTCTCTGATGAGTCTGACAGCTCGTTGTGCAATGACACAGAGGACACCGAGTTCATTCCTGAGATGGCTGCCAGTGGTCGTCCAGTGAGGACAACAAGAGGTATTCGACCCAAGAGGTATGATGACTATCTTTCTGATAGTTCTTTTCTCTCTCATACACCATGTTTTGATGAGCCCCAGTCTTATGATGATGCAATGGCTGGTACTAATAAGACTGAATGGGAGTCCGCGATAAAAGAGGAATATAATTCTTTGATTAAGAACGGGGTTTGGACGCTTGTAGACAGACCATTGAATAGAAATGTTATAAAGTCGAAGTGGGTTTTCAAGGTCAAACAAGACGCGTCAGGAAATTTTGATAAATTTAAGGCACGTTTAGTTGCACGAGGATTTAGTCAGAAACCTGGTGTGGATTTCGATAAGACGTTTTCACCCGTAGTTCGACATTCAACTTTGCGTATTTTATTCAATTTAGCTAATGAAAAAGATATGGACATTGACCATATAGATATCACTACTGCGTTTCTGAATGGATCCCTACAGGAGGAAATCTATATGGAGCAGCCTCCTGGATTTGAAATAGATGATAAAAAAGTATGTATGTTACAAAAAAGCATCTATGGTTTAAAACAAGCAAGTAGAGTATGGAATGAGACTGTACACAATTTGTTAACTAGTCATGGATATTCACAAACACATTGTGAGCCATGTGTTTATGTAAAAAGAAATAATACTAAGTCTACAATTTTGGCATTATATGTAGATGATTTTTATATATTTAGTAACTGTAATTTAGAAAAAGAAGCTCTCATTTCATTGTTAAAGAATAATTTTGAGATCAAAAACTTGGGATCTATCAAAAACTGTCTTGGCATCAGTGTGCATAGAGATAGAGATAGAGGTACTATTATTTTAAAACAATCAGAGTACATTAAAAGACTCCTTGTTCGTTTTGGCATGTTAGAATGTAAAGGTGTCTCTACACCAATGTCTGTAAATGATAAATTTGAAAAACCTCTTGAAAATAATGAGTGTAAATTCAATTATAGAGAACTGATTGGAGGCCTTATGTACTTAAGTGTATGCACTAGACCTGATATTTCATTCAGTGTGAGTATGTTGAGCCAATTTAATAATAATTATGATCAAAGTCATTGGTTGGCTGCCAAAAGGATCCTTCGTTATTTGAAAAATACTTTAAATTATGGTTTGATTTTTACTAAATGTAAAAATGATAATTTAGAGGTGTTTGCTGATGCTGACTGGGCGAATGATCCTGTTGACAGAAGATCTTATTCAGGATTTGTAATTAAGATTGGTAACAATACTGTCAATTGGGAAAGCAGAAAACAACGTTGTGTTGCATTATCTAGCACCGAAGCCGAATACTTGGCTATAGGCGATGCATGTAAAGATGTATTATTCATAAAAAGTTTTTGTCATGAAATAACAGGTTGTAAAATTAAATGTAAGGTGCGTAATGATAATTTAAGTGCAATTAAGCTCTTGGAGAGTAGAGAGTGTCACAAGAAGACAAAACACATCGATGTTCGATATCATTTTGTGAAAGATTTAGCGTACAATGGTTGTATCCATGTAACTTATCTTCCTACAGACAGAATGATAGCAGACATTCTGACTAAGGCTCTGCCATGTAGTAAACATAAAGGTTTTATGTATGACTTAAATGTAAGAAATGTTTAATAGAGTTGAGCATGTATCTCTATCCTATGTAAGTGTTTGAATGTAAATGTTTTTGTTTTAATGATAATATGCAGCTTAAGGGGAAGTGTTAAAAAGTAATTGAACGTATGTTCATATTTATAATCTGCATATTAAGAATGTTTTTACTCTATGCTACTGTCTGTCACTGTCACAAAAAAACTGTCTGTGTTCTCGGGCCATGTAATTGTTTTTGCCCCGTTCAGCTTTTAATTCAAATCACATTTTATTTAAATAATCACTGTATTTTTCACCCAATATTTATGATTAAATATATGGAAAGTGATCCAGCTGTTTGAATCAACGAACTTATCGATCCACGCTGACCTCCCAACAGACAAAATGCGCTGCTGAACTAAACTTTTCCTCGATTTCAAGGTTGTCCCTGAAGTAGTTGTGCTTAAAGTTTAAAATAACCTCTGGCGCGTTTTCACCAACTCCAGTAGAGGCCTTGTTATAACAATAAAGTGTCCGTATTTGTTGTGGTATAAGCAAGGACGTAGCTAGGATTTTGTTAAAAGGGCAGGTGTAAACAAACCAAGAATTTTCTAAAGGCCCCTACTTAAAGCACTGCATGCAGGGCCCTTCCCTTAACCCTTTTACCGATGACGGCAATATACGTGCCACCATCTAATAGGAATATTAAATCGAGAAGTTTATTCCATTCTTGTACTGGAATCGTTACTAATATGTAGTTGAATGTACATCAATATATTTAAAAAAAAAAAACATTGGTGCCGACCATATGCAAAAAAAATTTGACACTTGGTAAAAAAAACGTTGCCGGTTTTCGTGACTTCAAAATTAATTTAAGAATATTTCATCAATCCAACAGATAAAAATGTAAGTGACCTTCTTTTTTTACGTAAAAATTAGCATGGAAGACGATAGTATCATTATTTTCAAAAAAAGTTGTCGTAGTTTATTTAAAAATCATTTTTCTATGGTGGCCATATATATGCCACTATCAATTTGTAACTACCTACATGGTGGCAATATAATGTATACTGCCAGTTGGAGGTAAAGTATTTTTGTCTTATTTTTCTTTAGAAAATCGATAATGAGCCGGAATAAACCCATATCAGATGATCTCATTACCCAGGAGTTGGAAGAAATGTTCGGAATTCCAGATGGTATGATTTCTGAAGATGATTTGGAAGAATCGGATTCAGAACAAGGTACCCAAGAAGATTTGGTAAGGGTACTACAGGTGATGATGTTCTACTTAGTTCTACAGTGGTTGGTGTCCAGCTCCTGTTACCTACTTGCGAGGCGTATAAATTAGTTTGATCTACAATGATATGTAGTACATCATCACTAAAAAATAAATCAAAGTAGGTCAGTGGTTTCGTCCTGTTTGGAAGTTGTTTTGAAGAGTGAATGAGCGGAGTGTCGAAATAGCTAAGATCTGGATTCTGGGTCCATTCTTGTTTTTTCCAATCAGTCTCATCTATGTCCGAATCTGAATCTGAAGACGAAAAATCCGATAATTCACTCACTCCATCAATCCTATCTGGCGTATGTGGTGATGCTGTTGGTTCTGCATCACTCGGTAGTTGTGCGACTGAAGGACTTTGATGTTGTGGAGGTATTGGTGCAGATCTTGAGGCACTCTGAAGTCTTGAAGCTGAAGGACTCTGATGTGGGGCTGCTGGTGTAGATCTTGAAGCACTTTGGAGTCTGGGGAGTGAAGGACTTTGACAAGTTGATGAGGATGGTGACGATATTGCCGTAGAACTAAGTAGAACATCATCACCTGTAGTACCCTTACCAAATCTTCTTGGGTACCTTGTTCTGAATCCGATTCTTCCAAATCATCTTCAGAAATCATACCATCTGGAATTCCGAACATTTCTTCCAACTCCTGGGTAATGAGATCATCTGATATGGGTTTATTCCGGCTCATTATCGATTATCTAAAGAAAAATAAGACAAAAATACTTTACCTCCAACTGGCAGTATACATTATATTGCCACCATGTTTTTTTATAGTAAATGTTAACTTAAAAAAAAATAAAAAACTGGGTTAATTAAAGTTTAATTTTGTAAAACCATACCCCAAATTTTATTTTACTGCTACACTTGGATCCTTCTGCTGGTAAAAGGGTTAAGGCCCTGCGGCAGGGCGAAAATACACACAAAACGATTGGCAGTGTCCCTGCATGCAGTGATTTGGGTAAATGCTGCATGAGCGATGGGACAGATTACATACATTAAAAATGAAAAACAAATCTACATTCAACCATTACATAATTATGTAGTACACATAGTACAATCTTATAAAATTAGCCTGTCGATAGAATCAACTTTGTTTTCGTTTATTAATAATTATGCTACCTAAATACGTATTATTAGACGGTTAGTGAGCATTTCTGCACCTTCAAGGAGGGGGGGGGGGAGGTGCCCCCCTGCCCGTACCTCACTACGCCCTTGGGTATTCACTATTCTATTCTATTCTTTGGTTTGCTGTCTATTTGATGGATTAGTCTTAGTTAGGTAGGTATACTCTTTCGCAGATTATACAATTCACTTAAAGTTCATAATGCTAATGCTGTACACTTTCGTTGCAGCAAAAAGTCGCATCCATTCCATTCCGTGGTAGTGCACATCATTGCCCAACCTGGGAATCGAGCCCATCTTAGATGTGACAAACGCGTATATTTTGTACTCATTTTTTCCGTAGGTACGCAAAATCAAACTCTATACTATGAATTTTAATTCGATTCCAGATTTGACATTAGCTACTGTCATTTTGTGAAATAATGATACCACATAATATAATAGTGTAGTGATGAACACAAAAATCGATAAACAATCGATTCGAAAAATTGTGAAGATTACCATGATGAGATGAATGCAGTTTGTTTTGAGGAGTGGTTCGCTGGAGTCTTACCAAAATTAAGACCAAACTCAATTGTGGTGATGGATAATGCACCTTACCACTCCCGAAAATTGGAAACGGCACCAAAAATGAGCTGGAAAAAAGCTGCCATTCAAGATTGGCTTTTAATTTATTCTATTCTATTCTATTGGTTCAGAAATATTTAATTTCCTGATATACTTAGTTTACGAGAATAAAATTATAAACGAGAAGAATCGATCTGGAAATATTCCATTTCCATATCGAATAATTTCGCAACGTCACTATTTAGTACTTGTCATAACGTTGCAACACTGAAATTGTCAAATCTGGAATCGAATTAAAATTCCGAGTATAGACGTGGAATTGCAGACACCAGCCCAGTATACATCATAACATCGAACCAGCCATACCCCTTATTCACAAACGTTCGACTCGTTTCCGATTCGCCAACTCGTATATCTGTCTTCTTTTGGCATTACGAAAACGACCAAGATAGACACGACTTCCCGAATCGAAGTGTTGTGAATACGGGGGCTGAACTGTTGTTTGCTCTAACTATAATTTCATGAAATATGTAGGTGAATATTTATATTTACATCAGGAAGGCGCCTGAAAAAAAAGTTTGAGCCATAAAATTATATTTCATAGCTTATAAATGATACATTTTCTTCAGGCACTTTTCTGATGTCAATACAAAACCTTTTAGGGTTCCGTAGTCAACTAGGAACCCTTATAGTTTCGCATGTCTGTCTGTTCGTCCTCGCTTAATCTGTGACCGTTAGCACTAGAAAGCTGAAATTTGGTACCAATACGTGTATCAATCACGCCGACAGTGGTAAAATAAAATTGGAAAAAATGTTTTATTAGGGTAGCCCCCCTATACGTAAAGTGGGAAGTGTTTTTTTTTTTTAATTTCAACCTTAACGTGTGATATATTGTTGGAAAGGTATTTAAAAATGAATAGGGGTTTACTAAAATCATTTTTTGAAAATGTGAATCATTTCGAAAATCGCTCCAAAAGTTAAAAACAATGTTTCCCCCCCCCCCCTCTATCTTTTGAACTATAAGTTTAGAAAATATGAAAAAAATCTGAAAAGTAAACTTTATAAGGACTTTCTAGGAAAATCATTTTGAACGTAGATGGAAACAACAGTTTCCAAGTTCAACTTTACAGATTTTTTCATATTTTCTAAACTTGTGGTTTAAAAGTTAAAGGGAGGGACACATTGTTTTTTACTTTTGGAGCGATTATTTCCGAAATTATTGACATTATCAAAAAAATAATTATTTAAATACCTTTCCAACAATGTAATATCCCACGTTAGGGTTGAAATTAAAAATAAAATCACTTCCCACTTTACATATAGGGGGGCTTAGGGGGCGTCCATAAATTACGTGAGATGTTTAAGGGGGGGAGGGGGTCGAGTCAAATCTCATGTAATCTTACGTTGGAGAGAGGGGGGGTCTCGGCAAATATCACGCAATTTTTTTTCTGATTGAAACAAAAAAATTATTATAGTGTTTTGGTCCATCAGATTGTACATGCTTAAGATGTTATCTTAAGCGTATATCGTAATACGATTAAGATCATTCACTAATTCGTTCGAAAGAAAATAATTTCATTCATACTGCGACGATATACATCTACTGACTGTCAAACCACCATATTTACTAATTTAAAACGAGCTACCAAGATTTTTATAACGCATGTACGTCAAAAGATACGTCTATAAGACGAAGAACTCACATTTTGAAAAATCTCACGTGAGATTGGGGCATGGGGGAGGGGGTTGATAAAATCTCACGACATCTCACCAGGGGGGAAGGGAGGGACAGAAAATTTAAAGAAACACCTCACGTAATTTATGGACGCCCCCTTACCCTATAAATCATTTTTTTTCCAATTTTTATTTTACCACTTTGTCGGCGTGATTGATAGACATATTGGTACCAAATTCACAGCTTTCTAGTGCTAACGGTCACAGAGATTAAGCGAGGACGGACAGACAGACAGACATGGCGAAACTATAAGGGTTCCTAGTTGACTACGGAACCCTAAAAAAAAGTAAATGATTAGAACAACAATAAAACACAAAATAGTTAAACTTAGATGTTACGTTTATTCATCAATGGTAAGGGCACCAGTGTTGATGTCATTGATGAGGTCGTGAGGAGGCCTGCCCTCAACTGTGCATCCGACGGACTGTGCGGTTCCGAGGATCTCCTTGACTGTGCCGGACAGGTAGCGGGCCATTGATCTGGCTTTCATGGTCTTGGCAATAGTGATAACATCTTCTAAAGTGATGTTGCCGTTGTGCTTGACTGGAATTAGGAGAAAATTGAATTTAGAACATGTTATTAGCCAGTTTTTCTGTAAGGATACAGATACAGTGACTCGAAGAAGGGGGGGCCACCAACCACCACCTCCAGAATAATTTTAATTTTATTTCAGTGTAACCAAGGTTTTCCCCACAATGAAATCATAGTAAAGGAAGCGGCTTTAGGAGACAGTGATACATTGACTAAAGTAACCAACAACAGTTTTTTTAAAGACTAAATTCTTTGCTATATTGCCATGGTACATACTGTTCTTTTGCTTCTTGCGGTCACGTGGGGGCTCCTTCAGTGCTCTGATGATTAGGGCAGCGGCAGATGGCACCACAGAGATCTGGGCCTGTCTGTTCTGTACGATCAGCTGCACGGTGATCTTGAGACCCTTCCAGTCGCTAGTGGCCTTGGCAATGTCGTCACCAACCTTCTTGGGTGACTGTGAGTGGAAATAAATGTTAGTAAGACATTATGAAAAGGTTGAATGCTGGTCAACTAGTAGGTTTGTTATAGATTTTCTTCAATGGTTAGATTTTAAGATACATTACACCATGTGGGCTCTTCAGATTAACATGTGTTTAGGGTAGTTTTATGCGGTACATAGCACATGTCTCCTGGCTAATTCCAGAGAAACTGAAATTCAATTAAAGATTATTAGAACTAGGAATTTCACAATTTAAAGAAATTATAGTTAATTGAACATGAACTTACTCAATCCCTTAAGTAGTTAGATACCTATATAGAAAGCATGGCAGTCACATTGCCTGGTCCGCGACTCCTTATTGGACATTCGGAGTAGCCGCGACAGGGAAAGTATCCTGAGTCGCGGGTTCCTTCCATCCGCCACCCGGAAGGACGCGCCTGGTAGGGAGGCACCCCCCAGGATGATCAACTTTTAAACGAGACAACTAGATTTCGACTAACTCCATATTAAGCAGCGACATTAAAACTTTCTCCAAATATAAGTACTTAAACCTTGCAGCATACATCGAGTTGTCTCTGCGATACCGCACAAATTATAGTATCATTTATTTTACAGATTAGGTGTTCGGACTGCCATGCCAAGTTTCTAGGTTAGCTATTTATTTTTTATTTTTCAAGATTATCAAAGTATATGCTCACCAGACCAAGGGGACCGATTTTAGGGGCCAACGACGAAGTGGCACCCACTTCTCCTCCAACGCATCGCAAGTTTACTGTAAAAATACACACACAATATTGATGAACACCATCACTAAGAAACCGGTCATGTTTTTCACTGGTATCAATTCTTACCGATTTTAATTTCATTAGGATCGAACTTAGGCGGCATTGTGCTGTATTTTTTAAATACAAATTAACGTATTTCAAACTATTCCAAGATGATTAACTTGGATTAGAATAGGCGAACTGCAATCAAACGTTTCGCAACGTTGACAGCTCACCGAAAAAGAAATTGTCATGAATATTTTGACATTTGGTAGTTTTGTCTTTGGTTCAGTCGTTTTTTTTTTGTCAGATGAAAATGGAGACCTAGTCTTTTCAAATTCATTTATTGGATGATAAAATATATGACATGGCTATTAAAGGAGCGTCCCCACAAGGAGCGTCTTTGTACATTTCAAATGAAACTGCCTGGCGATATTATTCGTTACTCGAATCAGAGTCTAAACGAGTTAATTCAAATCAAATTCTTTCGTAACTCGAATCAACTCGCATTCCTAACTCACCGGACAACTAAGCGGATAACGAAAGCGACTGATGCGAGTTATGTGAGTGCGAGTGCACGCTAGTCAGCAGCGATTCGCCGACTCGAAACCGAAACTAGATTCGACGAATACTGACGGGTGACTGGCCATTACAATTCGAATAAAACTGTATTGGCGATGATACCTTACGAAACAAAAAAAAACACGCACAACGGTGAGCGGCGAGTAAACTGGAATTAAGAATACGAATACTGTGAACTTGACTCGACTCGCCGATCCGTTTGGCTACTGCCGCGAAGCGAAACCCACCCGGTTGATGTAAGTTAAGTCAACTCGAGTTGCGATTCGAATTAGCGGTCGAGTCAACTCGAATGATCCGAGTTGGAAAAAAATCAACTCTTAACAGCGCTAAACCTGCCGCTAATGGGCGTTTTTCAAAAAAGATGTACACCGACACGTGACGAACAGATTTTTATATTATTTTATATTCGATAAAATATACATGTAAAAATAATAAAAAATACATCAGTATTATGCAAAACAACGTCATAATCTTTATTTTTACGGAAGAGTTCACAGGAAAGTGCTCCGGTTTGTCACAAAGGGAATATCTATTCAATCAATATCTATTTTGTTGAAAGTAGAAGGTCGTAAGTCAAACTAAACGTCAAGCTGTTGCTTTGTGAGATTGCCTATGGACTTTTGGTCGGCACTGTACATCTTTTTTAAAAAACGCCCCAATATCTCTATATAGTCAGTAGCATCTGCGCAAGGCGGGCAGCTGGCTCCTAATGTGGACGCGTTGCAAAATAGCGCAATAGGCTACTATTGTCGGCTATTAGCGGCAGTTTTTTTTCAGATGTACGAAGAAGAGGACGTGCTTTTAGCTTCAGCAGCATTAATAGCACCGGCCACCGCTGTGCAAATAAGAAATATGTTTAACAAGGAATACATAAAATGTTTTATCAATAAAAAAACTACTCCAAACGTTCTATAACACCCAGAGATCCCGTACAAAACAATCAAAGAAATTGTTTTCTCCTCCACCCAATTCATTTTGGAACACAGAATAACACCATTTTGATGTACTGGCGATTATTATCTACTATATTGTTAAATATAATAGAAATACATGCTAAAAGATAGTTTTATTGTAAGCCACAAAACTTCAAAGTTGTCAACACCAGAGTTGCGTAGCAACCTAGGTAGTCCATAGAGTTTTTGACTATGTAGGTATTATAAGAAGGTGTGTATACTTCACATCCTCTCACGTTTTTAAGAATTTATAAATAAATTCTTGAGTCCCATTCTGGAACTTAAATCATGCAGCCTAGGGCCAAACAGTGGCTTCGTTAGCATGTCGGCCAACTGCAACTCCGACGGAACGTGCTGGACATCAAAGTCTCTGTTGCTAACACATTCTCTCACAAAGAAATGTTTCAGCTTGATGTGCTTAGTCCGTTTGTGATATTCGTATTGCGGATTTATAGCAAGTTTAATAGCTGACTCATTATCTAGGTTTAGTACCGGCTTCTCTGTGTTTTTGGACAGAGTCTTGAGTAGTCTATTTAACCACATAATTTCTTGAGCAGCTTCACTGGCTGCTATCACTTCCGCTTCCGTTGAGGAAATGGAGACAGTCATTTGTTTCTGGCTTCTCCAGCTAATAGCAGCTCCAGAGAATAAGCACATCGTTCCAGATGTTGATCTGCCGGTAGTCTGGTCTCCTGCGTGATCTGAGTCACTATAACAGACCAAATATGAGGGTGACTCCTTCGTGTAAGTCAGCCCGTTCTGTTGGGTCCCTTTCAAGAATCGAAAGATGCGTTTTACCAGCATGACATCTTTTTTAGTGTGGAAAACTGTGGAAATACTATCTTTTAGCATGTATTTCTATTTTATTTAACATGGTAGCAGAGCGTGTACGAAGTTACGAGATTTAAGTGAGTAACCCTGTCGAATTTGTTTTAAAATGTCGAGCACCAAAATCGACCCTCTTACGAGAGAAAACTATGACACATGGGTCATACAAGCTGAGGCCGTCCTAGTACGACAAAAAGTGTGGAAATACATTGAAAATTGTGGTTGCGTGAGGCCGGCCGAACGGCCCACAGCCCGGCTCAGACCCCGTATTCACAAACGTTCGACTCGTTTCCTATTCGCCAACTCGTATATCTGTCTTCTTCTGGCATTAAAAAAAAGAACAAGATAGACACACGACTTCCCGAATCGGAAGCGAATCAAAGCGTTGTGAATACGGGGGCAGGTCTTGCGCACGTCCACACTCACGAGTCACGAGGCACGAACGATTCAAATTGAATCCAATTTTCACCAATATCATCATATATAGACCCACAGCCCGACTTCACCCACTGTTGGGTTTAAGCCTCTTTTTGATTAAGCTCTCATTTTTCTAAACTCCACGTTCTTTTGTCACCTTCATCCAGGATTTTCTCACGATGGCAACAATATCGTCCCATTTCACCGTCAAACGACCAACACTACTTGATTCTCTAGTCTTTCCAGTTCCTGAACGCCACTCGGTCACAGCTTTATCCACTTTGAATCCAAACAAAAAAAAAAATTGAGTTTAGTCGATTTAAAAAAAATCAATACTAAACATATGACTATTTATGTTTGATGACTGATGACATCACTAAAACTGTCTATGAGCGATGTGATTTTCGTTCGGGTCGTGCGATTTTCTGTATTTCTGTAATTTTCTTCAATTTTATTGTTCGTGTATTTCGTTAGTTTCATAATTTATTAACAATTAATCATGGCTAACGACGATGTAGTGCTTAAGCAATATTTATCAAAATACAAACACCGTGATTACACGTCTCGTGAAGTGGTTAATTTGATTCAAGTGTATAGAAGTTTGACCTATCGTCTGGAAGCCTTTGTGTTCAACAATGGTGCCAGAAAAGACCTGCTGAACCTCGAAGGTACCATCCCCGTAAACTATAAAGGAGCCTACTATAATATCCCGGTGTGTATCTGGCTAATGGACACTCACCCTCAAAATGCGCCGCTGTGTTTCGTCAAACCCACGTCAGACATGTCTATAAAAGTTTCAAAATATGTCGATAGCAACGGCAAAGTATACCTGCCATACCTACACGAATGGACGCAGAGCGGCTCCACACTACAGAAGCTAATTCAATGCATGGTCTCTGCGTTTGGAGAGCTACCACCAGTTTATTCAAAGCCTCGTAACGAGACGAGGGCGCCCTATCCGGTGAATTCCTTCATGCCGCAAGCTGCAGGGTATCCATTCCCTCAAGGTGCCCCACAACCAGGATATCCAACACAAACACCTTACCCAACAACATCGAATCTGCCATATCCTAGCTATGGGGCTCCATATCCTGGCGCAGTCAGCACCAACGGCATGCCTTATCCACCTGCCTCAGCAGCTACTCCTTATCCACCGGCTGCAGGCTACACAGGCCCTGCTACAACAGATGTAGCTGGTGGCACTATCACAGAGGAACACATTAAAGCATCTCTTTTATCTGCTGTCGAGGATAAGCTTAGAAGAAGGCTCAGGGAACAGTCTCTACAGTCCCAAGCTGAACTCGAGACTCTCCGTCGCACACAGCAGGAGCTTCGTGAAGGCAAGTCACGTCTTGAGGATATTCTTGCAAGACTGCAGAGAGAGAGGGCTGAGTTGGACAAGAATGTGACAATCTTGCAGGAGAAAGAGAAAGAATTGCACACTGCCATTGAACGCCTAGAGGAACAAGAGGGCATTGATGTGGATGAAGCTGTTGTGACCACTGCTCCGTTATACTCTCAGCTGTTAAACACTTTTGCCGAGGAAGCTACTCTAGAAGATGCTATTTACTATATGGGAGAGGCGCTACGCAAGGAAGTCATTGATTTGGATACATTCTTGAAGCAAGTGCGCACCCTGGCTCGTCGGCAGTTCACTCTGCGGGCTCTGATGCACAAGTGTCGGCAGAAAGCACAGCTGGCATGCTAATAGTGGCGTTGTTTCTGGCATTGCAACCAATGTAAGTACTTGCCAGAAATGAAATATTCTGTGATTTGTATGTAATTGGTGATGAGTCATACACAAATGATGTTTCATCATTGTAGCTGGACTGACAGTAGGCTGTTGAGGTTAATGCCTGCAGGACTATATGATCCTATCTTGTGAAACATTTCCCTTCTGTAATCTTTATACATATAAATGACTTGGCTTTGAACCTATTGTATGTATTGTGTACAATATTTATATCCTACATAGAAAAAGAGGACATATTAATACTTAAATGTCTACAAACTAAAATATTGTAATCCTGTTTTGTTATTTCAATGTGTATCTTAAGACCATGCAAAGTAGGTTGTTATATGTTTATTTTCATTTTTTATTGCTATGATAATGTATGTAATCTCTATTTTAATGAAGTAACTGTAACTATGAATAATAAAATGTAAATATAATATCAAAAAAATGTCTTTCAAATCCATTTGTTTTCTCAAACTTCTGGCGGTGGGGGGCATAGAGATTATCACATCACAGGAATGACTCAAATATTAATTATTTACAAATATTTAAAGTCATTGACTCATGTCTAAATAATAGAGATTGAAATAAGTACAGCTTTTGCCTCAACTTCAAGGTTGTGGGTAACAGTGGTTTATAAGTTTGAAATAAGCTATTAAATGAAAGAATATGTGAATAATACCTTTCACAGATTACTAACTCTACCTATTCTGATCTCTGCATATTAATCACATTGCTTAAGGTAGTTTTCCTTTTTAAATGAAAGTGCATAATAATTGAGTTATGTTCAAGTAATTCACCTATTCATGCACTATGTATCTAAGTAACTTGCATTTTCTTTATAAAACTAGAACATTAGATGTTAGCTATCACTTGTTATCCTCAGAAATATCAATGTAGTATGTTATAAATGTGTAATCAAAATTTTAGTTAAAATATTTAGGTTGTAATATAATTCAATGTATTTGTTTATGTTAACTTGAGTCACAGCCACAAATAATGTAGCCAAACTATGAGGAACTTTCAAGATTTTGGACCTTGCAAACACTTGGTTGGCTAAGGGT
This sequence comes from Xestia c-nigrum, assembly GCA_916618015.1. Classification (NCBI taxonomy): domain Eukaryota; kingdom Metazoa; phylum Arthropoda; class Insecta; order Lepidoptera; family Noctuidae; genus Xestia; species Xestia c-nigrum. The sequence continues at coordinate 5,964,350 of OU745259.1, read as the reverse complement.
ATCCTAAGATTTTAATTAAAGATGTCACCAGAGACTATAATTTCATTTGCAGTAAGAAAAAATACATGGAGTTTTCAGTACAAGGGGTAGCTTATTTATGATAGTTTGCAAATGTAACCTGGCTAGGTTCCTAGGCTCAGCTAGTCTCAAGTTAATATGCATTTACATTAGTTTAACTTAATATAATATGTAGGTACTGTTCAAGTTAATTTATATTGCATATACTTAAAATAATGTTCTAGGATAAAATTTAGGATTGAGGTAGGCCTTCGAAAATCATGAAATCTCAGAAATCTCTAAACATGTTTTAGTCAAAGGAAATAGCTTTGAGAAAACAACTTTTCCAATAACCCATTTTGTTGCATAACAAAAATAATTCTTAATCATCATCTGAAGTTCACTGTGTTACATTTGACTGATAAAAAATACAAGTTGCCTATTATGAAGATAAATAATTCATAACAAAAATATTCTACGAGATGTTTCAGTGATTATACACACCAAGGCTTGCCAGAGGATCTTTATGATGTCTAGACTATTCTAATACCTACTCATTTTGCACACAGAAATTTAGTAAATTGCAACTGGCAACTCATATCAGGGAAGTCCCAGACTAGCTAGGCGATACAAATGAAGGGCAACATACTTGCCACCTTTTACATGAAATGACAGAACTTAAACATAAACAGAACAGGTGAACTGTCTGATGCATCATTTGGGGGATAATGGCGTGAGATGGAAAACCCTCATACGCCAACGCCATTGGTGTGCATTGCGCACTAAGGGCCTTATCACACTAGCGAGTGGAAAGCGGGGCGAATACGCAGCGAGCTCGCCGCGAGTTCGAAAGGTGTGCGCGGCGACTGCCGCGCAAGAAAAACAAAATGAATCATTGTAAAATACGCTGATTGCACACTGCGACCCGCTCGCTGCGCAATCGCCTCGCTTTCCACACGCTCGCAACTCGCTAGTGTGATAAGGCTCTAAATGCAGGGTTACCATAAGTGCTAGACAATAATGCGAACTTGAACATTATCATCGGAAGTGCTTTAGGGAAGGGAGTTGTGACCTGGTTGTTAATCATTGTGCCATGTTGAGGCAAGGAATGAGTACCTAGACGTACTGTAATAATATTTACTGTTTTGTATACTCATATTTAAGGGGCACTACACTTTGTAATAATTTTGTCTGATAGAAGCCAGTTTTTGTAGGGCCAAATGATATGAATAATGGTTGGTTCTTTTTATCATGAACAGCACACATTTTTCAATAAATGGAGCTTGTTGTTACGATGTGAAGTGGCATTCACCCTTGGGTTGGTTGAGTATACGTCTGTATACGAGATCGACTAGTATAGTCGATCTCAATCTTTACGCCTCTATACCTATAATCTCCATCTCATCCAGCCTGTCCCTTTGCTGCCTTTCCCAGCGACGCTCTAAGTCGTACCTTGAAGGGGTACACCTTATGCGTGCTGTCGCGTAGTTTCTTTGATAAACCTAATTTATACGTTTTTTGCCTCTGCCTGTAGGTCTTACGCTCAAGGCACCCACATGATAGTCCGGCTAAGCAGGAGCCAGCCCCATAGGTTGACCTGCGAGATGCCATGTCGAACAAAAGAAAACATGGGGGCAGTGTTGGGAACTTCCGTTATACGTATAAACTGAAGTAATCGATATCTGCTCCGGGTTCTGCCCCGCGCACGCCTAAGTGGTGCTACGCCGTAGCGGATCGGCTACGAGTGCTACTAAGTGGTGCTATGCCGTAGCGGATCGGCTACAAGTGCTACGAAGCGTTAGGTGACGGTCACGCGAGTTCCATGATTTTTTTTCACACAAAATGTGCCCAACGCTCCTAACGAACCTACCGTTCACTTTCAAGTGGCTGGCTCTATGATAGATCATTATGAAGTGTAGTTCCCTTTGTATTATACCTAATTATAGTAATATATACAACCTTATTTTTTGTTTATACTAAACCCGAAAAGGGGTCATTGTACTCATCATTTTGAACAACTTTTTAAAAAAAATCAGCTGTTCCCTACATTTATGTTTGCATAACTCGTCAAAATGTAGGGAACAGCTGATTTTTTTTTCGCGATTTCAGGGTTCGTCCCATAGAAAAAGTTGTTCAAAATGATGAGTACAATGACCCCTTTTCGGGTTTAGTATAAACAAAAAATAACCCTGTATAATACCTACCCTAAGTAAGTGGCACATTAATTACGCATATGAATAATGTAGCTTTAACTTGTAATTTGGTGTTAGATATTATACGTTATGAATGCCAAATTGTTTTTGGTAACATGTACCTACGGTTATCGTTACCTTCATAGACTCATATTGCGTGTTGAGTAGTTCCATCTTTGACATAATGGCAATAAACTTGGCCATCCGTGGCTGGTTTTGATTACGTGCCTTCGACAGTCATCTTTACTAAGGCATTCGCTATTTTCATTCAACGTGTAGGTACAGTACGACCATCGAAGCTTGGCGAGTCTGAAGTTAGGCTTTGCGAATTTTAGCGCTTGAAAACTCGTACAAAAATAAAGGTATAAAAAAATAAATGCCAGCAATAACAACTGCAAATTGTATTTATTTGTTTAAATCGTTTATTTTTTTTACGAGTTTTCAAGCGCTAAAATTCGCAGAGCCTAACTTCAGACTCGCAAACATCCGACGGCCGTACTGTAATTGAAACTGAAAGCAGGTCAATAGACTCATAATTTTGAACAACTTTTATTATAGGAAAACTACTGCTCTAATCAATCCCACTGCTGGGATACTTTCGGCCTTTCGGCTATAGGGAAAGAGCCATAAGACATCACGCGGAACTAGTGCGGGTTTGTGAAATGTCACCTACATTGAAGGCATTTCTCGACAACATTATTTTATGGAACAACAACTGAGAGAAGATAATGAAGTAGATATCCATGTTTTTTTCGTGTTGTATGTACTCCGGTCGCGTAGCAGCGCGTCACGGCCAGGACAATTATGTTCTCTATCGCAGCTATGATGTCACCTATCGATCAATCTGCACATTTATACGTCGACAAACTAAAATCAGACTCTTCACTCGAGGGACACTTCACTCGGTGCGGTCCTGATATTTTACAGAACCTACCTATAATTTGTCATTCAATTAACGAACCACCAGTTTTAGCAAAATGTCCAACGGTAAAAACAAAACGCTTTTGGTTGCCAAAATTAGTAAATTATCACCAAAATTAATCCCCATTTTATTGTGAAATTAGAACCAAAAATTTATTTTTTATAAATGACCACCAGAAATTGAACTGTTATGCTCTTGCATCCGAGTCGAGGGAGACCCTCTCGACGGAGCCCCGCGCCGGGGCTCCTGCTTCTGAATAGTTTATAAAAAATAACCGTCTGACCTAATCTATCCGTGTCGGGGTACAACAAGTCGGCCTAGGCGAAACTAGTTTGTCATCAAACACCTCATTAAAATTTTGGTGCTCAATTTGTTGATCAATTGTTATTTTAGGTGATAGATGTTAGTGGTCACAAAGTTATTTTTGGTGGTCATTATATTCCCCCCCCCTATCATATTAGGATCACAATCACATGGTAGTTCCATGTAGCATTCGACATCTGATTAGTGACGTCTGATCTTAACTTTTTACTGTATCTTGAAATACAGCGCCGCGCGAACAGCCGCCGAATGTTCATTTCTGTTTCATTCCACATTTTTTTCATTTTCAGTCTTTTTAAATGTCGAATGAAATACGAAGAGTCTGATTTAGGTTTTTAGGAAATAATTCTACTTATAATGTACTCTATAAACTAGTAATTTTGGAGTTCGAAGGAAATTGCAGGCACTCTCCTCTAACATTTATACTAGTAGGTACCTACCTAAAGTAAATTTTCTTCTTAGTTAAGAGTTAAGAGCTTTAAATAATAAGTGTTGACATGAAACTAGAGTGATTAACGATTTTATGGTAAGTAGATGCAGGATACATGCACAGTCGACCGCACATCAGTGTAACGATTTGACCTTGAGCTGACCTAATTGAATACCGAGTTTCAATAGAACTAGGGTCAAACTTACACTGGTTTTGTGTCAACTGATGTACAACCTACTGTACCAGCAGCGATTTGCTCGCAATTTCCTTTAATGTCTCACCCATTGTTTCTCGTTTATATAGCAAGTTACCCAAGAATGTAAGATTTTTACACTACATAAGACTGTGTAAATAAGATCTTCTAAGTAAAAAATATATGTAAGTATATCTCATTATAACTCATTGAAAATTCTTGTAGAACTTAAAAGTAGGGGTTACGAAATGTTTATAATTATATCGTAAAACGGGGCTATTTGGGATGACACAGAAATTTTAACCTAAATATCGTTATCTGTCGGTTGGTGTATAGTAGAAGTTGTTTTACAAACTAGCAACACTGATTGGCTTGATTAGGCTACTGAGAAATTCCTGAAGGAAAAACCCAATAACATTTTGATAGGGACATAATTCTAACGTACCAAATAGCCCCGATTTACTGTTTTTACATAAATATATAATTACTATTGTTTATCGTTGTCTATTTAAAAATTTAAGTCACTATTTTATGTACCTATATATAGTCGAACTCGTAATTGTTTTAGCACTTTTGGTAACAAATCCCAGAATAGAACTGCCATAGATATATGTATCAAGTGAAAGGGCCTGCGCAGACGACTAAACGTCTGCGACAAAAAACTCTAAATTAATGTTTTGACTACTTTTTTTTGTCAACTCTAAGGATCTACTGATGGAAAGGATCCTACTCACTCGCCTTATAGTCGACAAAATAGTCGTCAAATACATTAATCACGCAAAAGTCGCATACTTTGTCCGTCGCGCATAAAAAGTCTGTCATCAGCGCAGGCGCAATTATAACAATATCAACTACACACCTATTAGAAGTGTAGCTGTCACGTAGTAGGAGTTTATAATGCAATTTATTTGTACAGATTATGTATTAGTATTTATGGGAATTATTCATAAACGCTGCTTTTTGAGTAGTTATTAACGACGACGGTATAAAAGAATATTTTTGTCGTTTAAAAGTCTCCCAACTTGAAAAATCGTTTACGAAAAAACAAAACTTCAAATTGGACGGGATTTTTGCAGGACGAATATTTTGTTTATTAAGTAGACATGTATTAATTATGTTGTCATGCGAAAATCCCGCCAAGGGATCCCCATTTGTGTATTGGTAAAAGATTTTTTTTTTACATTTTTCTACCAATAACCTCACTCTACAGTCTACACCATAGATAATACACTATATAGGTAATACAAGATAGATGCGCAGCTCAGATGGCGCTGTTAGTTTCTGTTCAACTAAATAAATACAAAAATTCGGATTAGGATTAGATTTGACTTAAATACCTGTTCTCTTTATGACAGTTGTAAGCTGTCAAATAGTTAAAAAGTTGATGTCCTTAAACACACAGATGACAGCACTATCTATGAAAATTTAGTTTGAAGCCAATGTATGAAAGTTTCATCCCCTGCTCTACACCACACAACTACATCACCGTACTGACTGCCTCGTTGGTGCAGTGGTCGTTAGCGGCGCTGCTGAGCATAAGGTCCTGAATTCGATTCCCAGGTCGGGCAAAGTGTAATTGGATTTTTCCATTAGGAATTTCCGAATTTCTCAGTAGCAGCCGAGGAGTTTGCGGCCGGTTGACGGCAATAGGCTCGCTCCTTACAATTCATTACTCGCGAAATGTGGTTGTTTCTCCTCTCGCCTCTTCCTAATCTTTCGGGGACATTACAGGTAACAGGCGTGATGTTATGTTATGCTCTACCAATAAAATGGTACAGTCCAATTTAATGACAAATTAGAAAACTTGGTACATAATAGAGAGCAATGCTAGTTTTCGTCGCTATTTATACGACATCTATAAATACTGCTCTCCCTAGTAGCAATTGCCGTTGGCTTCCTTATGCCAACAGTTGGGAATGTATTGGCAGACGGTTAGTTGTTCCGCCAACCTAAACTTAAAATAGGCCCATTGTCATAAACATGCACTATTTGCCCAATGAATAGCCAACGAAGGGCCTTCTGTTACTATTCCTACTGATGGGTGATTTTTGCAGGGATTTCAGTTATTATAACAACATTAGGCCAACTAACGACGTGCCTGCTGCGTCTATTCCTACTGTTGGGAGTTCCTTGTAGGGATTTAAGTTATGATAACAACTTATATCCCTAGCAATGCCGTATTGTTCCATTTTAGAGTGTAAAAATGATAGTAGGAGGAAAATCTTAAAAATGGAGGTATTTCGTATCATTGGTTAGTACAATTTTCATTGTTTTCTAATAAAAATCTTATTTTGTTAATATTTATTAATATTTAATAGAACGGTTGGGCAAAATCAACCTTACACAATTAAGATAAAGTTTATTTTGGATTGATTCTATTCAATAGAACACCCTCGAAAGCACTTCGCTACTCAAGTAGTGATGTGGTCAAGTCGAATATTGAATTTATAGATTGATATCGATACAAGGAATAAACAATTTTTAAATTCATTATTTATTTAGTTTTACATTACAATACAAGTATAAGGTCGCCTTCATTTTTCATAGATTGCATAAACGCTTTAAAGCAAAAATATGTATAATCAATGTTTTAAATAGTAACGTAAGTAGTAATTATTATAATTTATTAATGATTGAGACCTTGCATTGATCACTAAATAGACATCATCAGGTCCTCTAACCTTCATTTAAAATACTTTTAGGTTTTACAAAAAAAAAAATGTCTCCTTTGAACACTTGTAAAAGGCATGCATGCATACATACCAGCACTCTTATTACTTAATTCTAAATTTGCCTGTCTGTCTGTGTCCATTTATTTATAATTTAAATGAATAGCTGCTTGTGTACCAAATAAATAAATGTACTCCCAACAACTCTTATTTTTGAGAATTGAAGACCATAATATGGGGTATCTATCGATATCGATAAATAAATTTAATATGCTACGTGGTCCGGCCTTGACCGAGTAGCAGCAGAAACCGACCGATCACGCAAATGTCAACCATATGGTTTACGTATTTAAGTTCATAATTCAACCACCACCAACCACAACTGTTTCAACCACTCAGAATACCGCCATCTATGGTCAAGTAGCGGAATTGACTCGTCAATCGAATCTAGTGTGACTATAGATCGTAAACACGTTTTGCCGCTAAAGCAAAATACATCTTATTTGTAAAACGTCAGGGTTTATTTCCAAATCTGTGATGTAGGCTAATTTTGACTAAACTTTGAACAACGAATCAAACGAATAGTTTGTTTGTAGTGCAATATATGATTATCGGTTTAAATGTGTGAGTTTGGTGACAACGGTTCCTGCAGTAATTTTGGTGCATTGCACTTCATTTGTTTTCTGTGTTTATTTATTTATTTATTTATTTAGGTTAGCCAACAATTGTATACACAGAACGTTAAAAATAATACATGCATAATAGGACTTTTATAAGTGTAACAATTCCTTACAGGCTAACACAACATGCACCAATATTATGGTTATCTTGTTACATTGTTACATAGCCGAACAAGATACTTAAAATTTAAAACTATTAAAGTTATTCTTATTAGATAATTTTCAATAAAATAAAATAAAATAAACAACAACAATAAAATTAATAAGGTACATAACAGTTAATTATGAAATTATTTTTAACAACAAAAAATTCAAGGAAATAAATTAGAAAATAAAATCAAGGAATAAAATTAAAAGTAACATTAAAAATTACAATTGAATTCAAATCAAAATTAAATTAGAATAAAAAATAACAAAAAGATGGCGTTGTAGTCCAATTAGAAGTCGCTATCGTTGTGTTACCACGATTTGGTTGGGTTCGAGTGAATTCTAGAAAATATATCATCAGCTTACATCAGAGCGACATTTAGTTTAATCAACCGATTTCCTAGAAGAGGAGGTTGTCAACTGGACTGTATTTTTTTTCAACCCTACTAGTGTTTACACTGTGAACACTGATCACACAAGGTTGTTGTTAGTTCAACACTACCAGCTCGGTAGTAAACATAAACATTGGTAGTGGTTGCAGGCTCAAGTACTTACTTACTTACTTTGGACCTTCGTAGGCAAATCCACGTTGGGCCTTCGTTGGCAAATCCATGTAGGCCATCAGTGTTGGGCCCAACCCGCAAACTGCCCGCCAATTGTATGCATTTGCCAACTAACCAGAGGTATGTGGCCCAACTAAATGCCAACAAAAAATGCTACTAGGGCTGTTGGATTGTCGACACTGGGTCCAACCCAGATGGTTAAAATTCTATCAGAGCACTTTTATTTCTGCATTCATTGATTCATGTAGACCTGTATTTGTCATCTAGTTTAAAAACAGCAGTCAGTTACAAAACAGCTAGTTCAAACCTTGGTGGTCATAATTCTATGCCACTACACAAATGGGACCCACGTTATGAAAGATTACTGTTAATCATTTTATATCTTGACGAATGTAAATAATATAAGGTTGCAATTTGCATTGAATATGTCACCGTAAAATTGTCAAATACGTTATATTGTAATATCTCTAGCGATATTGTAAAGTCTCGAATTATTGTCAAATGAAGATACTGCTTACAACAAAACGCATTAGTTTTCGTGAAATGCATGCGATGGTAGTCAACTTACGCGGTGTGGGGGGAAGGAGGGGTCCCCCTTACCCAGTGGCACAACTCTCATGAAAAGATAATGTACCATTTCTGAGAAATACCGATTAATATAACATAACCTTAAAACACTTTATCTTCCCCCTAAAAAGCGTAGTCGACGGACCCTATTTCCGAGTGCAGGGTTTAAAGGAACCTAACTAACCTAACCCTAGTAGCAATTGCCGTTGGCTTCCTTATGCCAACAGTTGGGAATGTATTGGCAGACGGTTAGTTGTTCCGCCAACATAAACTTAAAATAGGCCCATTGTCATAAACATGCACTATTTGCCCAACGAATAGCCAACGAAGGGCCTTCTGTTACTATTCCTACTGATGGGTGATTTTTGCAGGGATTTCAGTTATTATAACAACATTGGGCCAACTAACGACGGGCCTGCTGCGTCTATTCCTACTGTTGGGAGTTCCTTGTAGGGATTTAAGTTATGATAACAACTTACATCCCTAGCAATGCTGTATTGTTCCATTTTAGAGTGTAAAAATGATAGTAGGAGGAAAAATCTTAAAAATGGAGGTATTTCGTATCATTGGTTAGTACAATTTTCATTGTTTTCTAATAAAAATCTTATTTTGTTAATATTTATTAATATTTAATAGAACGGTTGGGCAAAATCAGCCTTACACAATTAAGATAAAGTTTATTTTGGATTGATTCTATTCAATAGAACACCCTCGAAAGCACTTCGCTACTCAAGTAGTGATGTGGTCAAGTCGAATTTTGAATTTATAGATTGATATCGATACAAGGAATAAACAATTTTAAAATTCATTATTTATTTAGTTTTACATTACAATACAAGTATAAGGTCGCCTTTAATGATTGAGACCTTGCATTGATCACTAAATAGACATCAGCAGGTCCTCTAACTTTCATTTAAAATACTTTTAGGTTTCACCAAAAAAAAATGTCTCCTTTGAACACTTGTAAAAGGCATGCATGCATACATACCAGCACTTTTATTACTTAATTCTAAATTTACCTGTCTGTCTGTGTCTATTTATTTATAATTTAAATGAATAGCTGCTTGTGTACCAAATAAATAAATGTACTCCCAACAACTCTTATTTTTGAGAATTGAAGACCATAATATGGGGTATCTATCGATATCGATAAATAAATTTAATATGCTACGTGGTCCGGCCTTGACCGAGTAGCAGCAGAAACCGACTGATCACGCAAATGTCAACCATATGATTTACGCGTTTAAGTTAATAATTGCAACCACTCAGAATACCGCCATCTATGGTCAAGTAGCGGAATTGACTCGTCAATCGAATCTAGTGTGACTATAGATCGTAAACACGTTTTGCCGCTAAAGCAAAATACATCTTATTTGTAAAACGTCAGGGTTTATTTCCAAATCTGTGATGTAGGCTAATTTTGACTAAACTTTGAACAACGAATCAAACGAATAGTTTTTTTGTAGTGCAATATATGATTATCGGTTTAAATGTGTGAGTTTGGTGACAGCGGTTCCTGCAGTAATTTTGGTGCATTGCACTTCATTTGTTTTCTGTGTTCCGTGATGATAGTATCGTAAAGGTTCAAAAGTTGTACCCCAACCACCCCAACCACGATCGATGGCGTTGTAGTCCAATTAGAAGTCGCTATCGTTGTGTTACCACGATTTGGTTGGGTTCGAGTGAATTCTAGAAAATATATCACCAGCTTACATCAGAGCGACATTTAGTTTAATCAACCGATTTCCAAGAAGAGGAGGTTCTCAACTGGACTGTATTTTTTTTCAACCCTACTAGTGTTCACACTGTGAACACTGATCACACAAGGTTGTTGTTAGTTCAACACTACCAGCTCGGTAGTAAACATAAACATTGGTAGTGGTTGCAGGCTCAAGTACTTACTTACTTACTTTGGACCTTCGTAGGGAAATCCACGTTGGGCCTTCGTTGGCAAATCCATGTAGGCCATCAGTTTTGGGCCCAACCCGCAAACTGCCCGCCAATTGTATGCATTTGCCAACTAACCAGAGGTATGTGGCCCAACTAAATGCCAACAAAAAATGCTACTAGGGTAACGGGGGGGTGCCCCAAGTCCCGATTATGGGGGCAGAGATACTTCCGTATTTTCAGTTGACAATAATTGGAGACATTACAATATCGCGAGAAAAAACACGTTATATTGTAATATAACGTGTTTGACAGTTTTACGGTGACAAATATACATAATCGGCGCTGACTGAAATTTGTCACAATAAATGCGAAAATAGCAAGATGATGTTTTATTCAGCTCCGTTTTTTTTACCTGCCATTTGGTCCGGAAAACTATCCAATGAGAACGTACAGTCAGCAAAACAGTTAGGTATGCAGCCTAGCAATCTTCTTATGTCTACTACTATAAATGTAAAAGTCTGTAAAGATCGGTTTTTGTCATTCTTTCACGCAGAAAATACTGAAAGGATTTGGATGAAATTGCAAACAGATTGAGTACTTATAACCCTTTTCCATTTATAATAGTAGTAAGAAGATTGCTAGTCTGTAAAACTAACTGTTTTGCTGACTGTACCACCGGAATAAAAAAAAAACATGCGGGGCAGTCTTTTGCGGACTGCCGATAGAAGTTAAGAGTCCTCTTACAGTCCACTAGCGCCGGCAATCGAAAAAATGTCATAACTCGTAAATAGAATCAAAAATACAAAATGTGGTCTATTATTACTGTAGAAAAGGCAATAACGTAATTTTATAACACCTTATCAACACTTGAAATATAGCTGTTTAGCTAAATCGTGCATTCAAAACATAAACGGCCGTTTTTGTTACAAATGCACGATTTAGCTAAACAGCTATATTTCAAGTGGTGACAACGTGTTATAAAATTAGGTTATTGCCTTAAACTAAGTATTCTATATTTGTTACGGGCCCGCCTAAGTGGTGCTACGCCGTACCGGATCGGCTACGAGTGCTACGAAGCGTTAGGTGACGGTCACGCGAGTTCCATGATTTTCGTTCGCCCAAAAAGTGCTGAACGCACCTAAAGAAGTTTTAACTTCAATTATTCTAGGTATGTAGTTAAATGCTGCCATCATGGTCTGACATCAAAATCCGTTCAATCGTGAAAAGTTGACAGACAAACAGAGGTACCTATAACTTTCGCATTATTAAAAAAATATAATAGTATGCTTTGCATAATACATACAATTAAATTGCCTACGTATCTCCACGATTTAAGACCAATTAATCATGCTACATGTCATCAGTAAATAGTTGTTTTAGGTACTTTAGTCACTGTTATTCCAAATGATAAGATTATTCAGTTCGTCACAAACACAGTTTTGTTATCATCTAATTGTTTACAATGCTTTTGTTGTTGTAGCTACTGGAATCGACTACGGCTGATAGCAACGAATCGAGATAGTATGTGTAATTTACTAGCTTGTGGATTTAGGCGTCGCCATGTGAAATTCGGGAACGGTCCCTTGGGATCGTGTGACTTTATACCGCGACAAAACATATCCTATTGTGTTAATCCCGGTGCCACTTTACCACATGTCTCCACTGCCACGAGGTTTTCGTCGATCCCCAGATTTAGGTTCAAGGGTTTGAGATATTTCAGGTTTTAGCAAAAGCTCGGCTTTCTACCTACACAATAAGTCATCTTTGTGACTCATACCCGTGTGGCTCGCTTTTCTCTATACCTCTTAAATCTTAATACATTCACCGTCAATCATACTTGTGAGGTCAATATCATCATCATCATCACATCATCAGCCTATAATGTTCCCACTGCTGGGACACGGCATCCTCTCAATGAGAGGGAATGGGCTATAATCTACCACGCGGGCCCAGTGCGGATTGATAGATGTGACATGTCTTCGAATTTTTGGTTCTAGGACATGCCGGTTTCCTCACGATGTTTTCCTTCACCGTTTTGAGAGCAGCGGTGATGAAATAAACTACACAAAGTAATGCGCCTGTCTGGGTTTGAACCCACGACTTACTGTTCGTAAGTCGGGGCCGCCACCACTGGGCCACCGCTACTCCAGTGAGGTCAATATGCGAGTACGTAATCGTGTAGGTACCTACAGTTTCCGTGTGACCTATCAACATTGTTGTTCTTCTCATCATCATCCACTGGAACAGATTCGACCCATCATCATCTGCTTAGCCTTTTCCAAACTATGTTAGGGTCGGCTTCCAGTCTAACCGGATGCAGCTGAATACCAGTTTTTTACATGGACCGTCTGCCTATCTGACCTCCACAACCCAGTGGAACATAGCCCATGGAGGAGGTTAAGTCTACTTTACGGACGCAGTTTTTACGGAGCTTTTTATTTTTCGGCTTCTTTGAGAGCCTTCTCAACCTATGATAAAGCTGACTGTCTATGTACCTACTACCTACGTACAAGGAGCTGAAAATCATAAATAAAAAAAGACTGCGTAAAAATGACAACTTTGAATAAAAACTGAAAAGAACAAAACAAGTTCAGGAAATAGGACATTTATTGCCAGCAACAGTCTGGAACCATAATGGATGTAATGGTTTTAGTCTAGATTATTTAATGACTAGCTTCTGCCAGCGGCTTCGCCCGCGTGAAGTTTGATTATTGTCCCATGGGATCTTACTACCGGAATAAAATGTATCCTATGTTTTATGTGGGTCATAGCGTGATGATATAAACGTAAGAGTAAACAAATATAATAATAACAAATCTCCGAACTGCTAAGCTATCGGGAGTTACACGTGTTATTGTGAGTCAACTATAAAAGATAGACATATGCTGTCTTGGGATATTTTTTATATAATTTTATGTGGAATATTTCCGTTATACATGATTTCTATGTAGCTTTAACCATTAAGGCTGCACACGCGACGGAAGCTAAAAAAACCAAGTAACTTCTCCCGTTTTCCCAACATTTCCTTTCACTGCTCTGCTCCTATTAATGGTAGCGTGATGAAAAGTATACTATTACCTGCTCAGGAGTATGTAGAATAATTGTACCAAGTTTCGTTAAAATCCGTCGAGTAGTTTTTTTTTCTATAAATAACATACAGACAGACAGACAGACAAAAATTTTACTGATTGCATTTTTGGCATCAGTATCGATCACTAATCACCCCCCGATAGTTATTTTGTAAATATATTTCATGTACAGAATTGACCTCTACAGATTTATTATAAGTATAGAAGATAGATTAATTTTTATAATGGTGATGCAATGTTATCAAGTGAGCGTTAGATATAACAATTGTCGGATGTGGACACTTTTAATGAAGTGGTAATCCACTCAACTTTGTTATTGTTGTTTTGATCAGGGGTGTCAAACATAGGTAATTTATGGAGGGCTAAGATTTGTATTTTTGTAAACATAGCCGGCTAATTGCGGTAGGTACAGGCTGGTCTTCCCGCCCAAAAGACTCGTTGCTCTTCGTCTTAAGACTGATCTCTTTGCTCTTGCTGCACACATTTTTCAGCTAAATTTAATTTATTTTGTAATTGTCAGCTTCGTGGCGCAATCTCCTACATAAGATGTCTTGCTCCACCACGGTGTCGACAAGGATAGTTTTCGCGAATTTTATCTAGCTTACCGCCGCACAGTGGTTCAAAATCGACGCTCCGTGGACATTGAAATCAAATATTTTTTAGGCGAGAAATAAAAATCGAAACGGCTTTATTACAGAATTGTTTATAATATTTGGTAATACGACAGCTATAGACAGCACCATCACCGAGACAAAAAAAATGTATGAAGAAAAACACAGAAGTCGTTTTTTCTCACAACTTCACAAAACTTAAAGCCTGCGGCTTTCACAGGGTGTTGTCCCACATGAGGCGATTCCGAAATACTATACACGCACACCCATGCGTGCTGCTTCACTCACAGCAGAGTGTTGAATTTCGAGAAATTCTGTTAGAGATTTTTACGTTTATTTAGGTGTGATCTTGAAAAATATACAAAGTAATTGACTTTTGTTGTGCTAATTTTATTGCAAATAATGAAAAAATAATATTTTCTATTTAATTTAATTTTTAATTGAAAAACACTTAACCTGTTTGTCTCGTATCATCTGATATTTACAAGTATAACACGGTTTGTCGACTTTGCATAAATAAAAATGCATCAAGCATGGATCAGATCCATTGAATGCCTGCTGTATTTCGTTTATCGATTAGAGTTTAAAAAAAACGGCCAAGTGCGAGTCGGACTCGCCCATGAAGGGTTCCGTATCAAAATTTGATAAATTGCGGTTTACGATTTATGACGTATTAAAAAAAAAACTACTTAGTAGATCTCGTTCAAACCGTGGAAGTTTACATAGTAATGTACATCATAAAGGGTGTAAAACACCCGAATACCACACACACACGAATGGGTTTGATGTTGTTTTTTTTTTTAGTTTCAGTTCTAAGTATGGGGAACCCCCAAAATTTATTGTTTTTTTTTCTATTTTTGTGTTGTTTTCTATCTTAATGCGGTTCACAGAATACACCTACTTACCAAGTTTAAACAGTAACAGTAGTTTCGGAAAAAAAGTGGCTGTGACATACGGACGGACAGACATGACGAATCTATAAGGGTTCCGTTTTTGCCATTTGGCTACGGGACCCTAAAAATGGCATGCCAGAGAAGAAGCTAATAAAGCAGCTTTGAAAAGTCGCAAACAGATGATACAGCGAAAATTTCGAGAGGAAACGGGACTCCTAGTGGATATCGTAAAACAAGATTAGTTAATTTATTGATTTTGTATCATATCAAAGGGTTTTTTTCATAAAACCTATCTAATAATGATCTCATATCAATATTTTTATATTAAGGTGCTGGCAACACGGCTAGAAATTATTTCCAGTGTTCTGAGAAGACTGCGAATATCACTGGTTTGAGTCAGGAGCTCATCAAAATCTCGGGTGGGTTGCCACAATACGAGTTGCGATCGAGTAGGTATCCGAGTCAACTCGGTCCGAGCATACTCTTTGGCTTTATGCATAAATCATAAATTAGATAAAGACAGTGGATATTTGAAATATAAAGACAGTGGATATTTGAAATGTCTTAAGACATTGGGCATGTACTGGATTCTCACCTTTCGGCGCTGACACGAACGTTAAGTAAGTTGTAAATGTTCGTAAATATGAAGTCGAATATACAAACATAGAGAAGAAAAAAAAAACATTTCAAATAGTAGTCTGGCCATTTATTTTATTTTTATATTATTTAAGCTTAGCGTAACAAATAAATACAATGCTTCATGTGCGGGAATGAACAATTATTTTCGCTAGCAAAGTTACTTCTTTCCTTCTTTGTTCTTGCCTTTTTTAGCGGCGGCGGCAGCTTCCAGGTCGATGGGCGCAGGCTTCACGAACGGGATCAACTCCTGGTATTGTTCAGGCATCCATTGTTTCAAAGCTTCCGGGACCTGTGGGTTACAGAAATAAGCTGCTTATGACAGTAATCAAAGTGCATTTTTGGTTAAAATATTGTTGAATGAGGTGTTTAATAAAAGATACTCCCATTCCAAAGTCAAATCCGTTTCCTTTGATGTTATTTACACATTAGGAAATGATTCATATCAGACTGTTGTACGAAAAACGGAACTTTATGCCAAGAACATAAAATAATCCCGTAAGTACTTTATGTGAAAAGAAAAAAAATACAGGTCAAATATTTTTAGAAAATTTATGTGACTGACTAATTAGATTTTTTTGTCATCGACCCATAATAAGCTCAACATAATTTATATGTCCATATATTTCGATGCCCTGTTCAATACGCTAGTATGGCCAGATGTGAAATGGACCAACGAAAAGGAGTATCTGAGGATCGGAGTAGGTGGCGTTCTATGGTTTCTGAGTGAGTTTATGAACGAATGCGAGCGATATAAAATAAAACGAAGAATGAAAACCGGCCAAGAGCGTGTCGGGCCACGCTCAGTGTAGGGTTCCATAGTTTCCCGTCCGTCACAATAAGTGTTCAATCCAATCCGATTTTAATAATTCTTTTTTTGTATGAAAAAAGATACGTTCAGGATAATAAAATATGTAAACGAAGTTAAAAAAATGCTTGCATATACGATTATACTACAAACTTAGTCAAGGAATTATTTTGTACAACTTTTTGTCTTTTTTGTACAAAAACTGTTGTTTCCATCCAAGTTCAAAATGATTTTCCTAGAAAGTCCATAAAGTTAGAGGGGGGAGGGGGGGACACATTGTTTTTACTTTTGGAGCGATTATTTCGGAAATTATTGACATTATCAAAAAATGAAGTAAACCCCTATTCATTTTTAAATACCTTTCCAACAATATATCACACGTTAGGGTTGAAATAAAAAAAAAATCACTTCCCACTTTAAATTTATACTACCCTAATAAAACGTTTTTTTCCAATTTTTATTTGACCACTTAGTCGGCGTGATTGATACACATATTGGTACTAAATTTCAGCTTTCTAGTGCTAACGGTCACAGAGATTAAGCGAGAACGGACAGACAGACATGGCGAAACTATAAGGGTTCCTAGTTGACTACGGAACCCTAAAAAGCTTTTTTAGCCCGTACAGGACAAAGCACATAAAAATTAACATTATTTACAACTAAATATAGATACAAAATTAAAAGTAAAAAGAAACGAAACGTCTTGAACGGGGCCAAAAGGCCCCTATCTCAGCATGGTGCTGTAACATTAAAAAACGTCACAGCGCTGGTATTCTGTTATCTGTGTTAGTTATCTTACCTTGATGCCGTCTTCAGTCTGGTTGACCTCGAGCACGGCGCAGATGACGCGCGTGGTGGCACACATGGTCGCGTTCAACATGTGCACGTATTCTGTAGCCGCGTTCATCTTCTTCGTTTGACCGTATCTGGAGAAAATGGGCAAAATATTATGTTCCAAGTTTCGTATCATTGTTCTATTCTATTATATGTATATGTCACCGTAAAATTGACAAATAAGTTTTATTGTAATATCTCTAGCAATATTGTAAAATCTCGAACTATTGTCAAATGCAACATACTGCAACATACTGCTTACAATAAAACGAATTATTTTTCATGAAATGCATGCGATGGTAGTCAACTCACGAGGTGTGGAGGGAAGGAGGGGTCCCCATTGCCCAGTGGTACAACTCTCATGAAAAGATATTGCACCATTCCTTAGAAATACCGATTAATATAACCTAACCTTAAAACACTATAGATTCCCCTAAAAAGCGTCGCCCCTATTTCCGAGTGCAGGGTTTAAAGGAACCTAACTTACCTAACGGGGGGGTGACCCAAGTCCCGATTATGGGGGCCGAAATACTTTCATATGTTCAGTTGACAATAATTCGAGAGTTAAGCTAAAACAAAGAAAGTAGATTTATCTGAGATTAATTCTGTTAGAGGCGGCCATCGTCGGTACGCAACGGATTTTTATTCAAAAGCTTATTCCTAAGTGCAGAAAAAAAATCGAGGAAATTTAATATTTTTAAACATGACCCATTATCAGAGTAAAACATGAGTTTTCTTTACCTGACGAGCAGCCTCCTAGCTTGGTACTCCAGACAGTTGCTACAGGACACCAGCTCTCTGTAAGCCCCCGAGCCGGGGAACCAGGCCTCCAGGTCGAGTTTCTTGGAGGCCGCGTGGTTGAGGGCCCCCGACACGATGTTCACGACGCGGTACGGGATGCCCAACAGCTTGTAGAAGTCCTCAGCGTTGGTGATCATCTCGTCCATCATTTCCCATGAGGCGTTGTCATGTGGGGAGGTCAGCACGAATTGTTCCACCTGAGGAACGATGAGGGTTTATACTGGATACACTATATTGGGGACGTGTTGCCTGATTCAGTTAGAAAGATAATTGTATATTTTACTAAAAGACAGTACGAGAAAAGGACGGCTATAGCTATGAAGCACAGAAATATTAAAAACAGGAGAAGTGGCAAGGGGGCGTGTCGGTGACCACGTGGACATGAGCGCGTCGCGCAGCTATTGAAAAAATGGCCGTAACAGCGAGTTAGTGTGTTGTCAACCGCGTTCGTAAAAAAAACGATTATGCCGTCTTGTTCGGTGGTTTCGTGCAAAAATAGAAGCCAAGACAAAAACTTTAGAAGTCATGGCATCAGTTACCACAAGGTAGTACAAGTATTTTACAACTAGCTTCTGCCAGCGGCTTCGCCCGCGTGATGTTTGAAATTGTCCCACGGGATCTTACTACCGGGATAAAAAGTATCCTATGTGTTAATCCAGGTTATAAACCATCTGTGTGCAAAATTTCATCCAAATCCGTTCAGTAGTTTTTGCGTGAAAGAGTAACAAACATACATACATACATCCATACAAACAAACTTTCGCATTTATAATATTAGTAGGATAAGGATATTTGTCTTAAAAATCACGAAAAACCATAATCCCTAAAATATATCTGACTTGTACTACTTTATTTATGTTTTCTTATATTACTCCGACTGTATTATGTTTGCATTAAATACATTGCTCTTTTACAACCACCTTAGTCTGTCACTGAGTGACTGAACAAGCAATGTACACCTGACATAACGAAACATCATTAAGCCGTAATGTCACATGGTGCGTCCGCTGCTCCGGTCCGCCGTATTTGAGCGCGAGCTAGTGATGTGCTCGTGGAGGTTTGACAAAGTCTGTCGACAAGAAAGTGGACTGCGAATTGTTATATTACTATTTCAGTTTTTTTTTTTCAATTTATTAACTCTTGTGATCCGGTTGGAAGGCCGATGTGGTTCTATGCTTACTTTTCTTTTTGTTTTTGACAATTCAGAGGTGCCTGTAACTGGCCTAATTGAAATACCTATGCCTAAGGTAAATGCTTTGATTTTGATTTAGAACTACGTGTAACTGTGTGATTTCATTTTTAATTGTTTTTAAAATATGTTTATTCATTGAACAATGTTTGTAGGTTTCATATTATTTTTATTTGCTTTATTTCCAAAAGCTTTATAAAAATTATCGATATATTTATCGATAACTCTTCGATTTAGTCAAACACTGTATCGTATCCTCCCCCGTGTCCCGACAACACACAATGATAATTGTTTCAGTGCGAGTAAATTATACGGAAAAAGTACGCTGTGGTTTAACAAACAAGGTTTATATTTAAATGACAGAGTTATCGATGGCGCGTGTGTGCACTTGTTCGTAGTATTGTTTTGATACAACTGTGTGTGCAATATTAGCGTTATGGAGGGGCAACTGTGGCTTCATCGGTTTTCTATACATTTTGAACTCCACGCCATATCTCCTTCTTTATTATATCTATGCTATGAAATATGTTAGAGATGTCAAACTAGTATATGCCTTGTGATTCCGTGTTTTTAGTCGACATGTTTTTAGCTTCGTCCTTTATTTTAGTGATTTTAGTTCCAATTAAATTACGGCCGTCTCTATCTCGTTTTATAAGAGAATAAAAGATAGCAATAGCCTACATTAAGTTTAGTTTGTGCACAACAGAATCGACACCACTGATTGCTGAATACGACGACACATCGTTGTAAGACAGGTTTTCTGGTCATTAAGATTAACTGTTTTAACATAAACTAAACTTTCTAATTTGTGGTTGGCTTTCATCGCCAAGTTTTAGCATTTGAACATCGTCGCCCAGAAGCGACGACGTCCGACGTCTTCATACCCGTTTAGCCGGCCGGGATTAGATTGGATAAATGGTGACAAGCAAGTGCGAGTCGGACTCGCCCATGAAGGGTTCCGTAGCAGCAAGTAACATACTATAAAATTTACGATTTTACGATTTATGACGTATTAAAAAAAAACTACTTACTAGATCTCGTTCAAACCAATTTTCGGTGGAAGTTAGTTTTATCATTCTCTTATTTTAGAAGTTACAGGGACGGACGGACATATTTTACCACTTTGGAAGTGTCTCTCGCGCAAACTGTTCAGTTTAGAAAAAAATGATGTTAGAAAGCACAGTTCACAGTTTCGAAATATTGTCAACTGAACATACGGAAGTATCTCTGCCCCTACCCCCCCCCCCCCCCCGTTAGGTTAGTTTGGTTCCTTTAAACCCTGCACTCGGAAATAGGGGCCCCGGTGAAGCGGGGCTCCGTCGGCTACGCTTTTTAGGGGTATATAAAGTGTTTTAAGGTTAGTTTATATTAATAGGTATTTCTCAGGAATGGTATTGGGCAAGGAGGACCCCTCCTTCCCTCCACACCGCGTGAGTTGACTACCATCGCATGCATTTCACGAAAAATAATGCGTTTTATTGTAAGCAGTATGTTCGTTTGACAATATTTCAAGAGTTTACAATCTCTCTAGTTATTTTACAATCTAACGTGTTTAACAATTTTATGGTGACATATAAATTAAACATGATCAATCATTTCCATCGTGATAAACAGGGTATCGGGCAAAAATAAGAAAGGAAATGACACTATTCCTCTCGTATTTTGTTTTCTGCCCGGTAGCATCGAAAAATTAAACACTTCAAACAAAGAGCAAGATATAGCGCTATGCAGTAGGATTACAAAATGATTCATCTCACCTTTTCAAATTGATGCACCCTGAAGATACCGCGAGTGTCACGTCCATGGGAACCCACTTCTTGACGGAAACATGTTGAGAGACCTGCATACCTGTAAACAGTTTATTATGTAGTTAACTAGCGGCTCCAAAACTACTTAATTTTTCAACCGACTTCTAAAAAGAGAAGGTTATCAATTCGTCTGTATTTTTTTTTTTTTTTTTTTTTGTGTTTGTTACCTCAGTACTCTCGACTGGGTGAACCGATCTTGATCGTTTTTTTTTTATTTGAAAGCTGGTGCTTCCTGTGTGGTCTCATAATCATCAAATCAGTAGCTGATGATGGAATTCTGGAGAAATAGAGGGAATTCTTCACATTTTATAGGCACACTAGAAGCGGTTTAGTTTTAGGAATTGTACTTTCTCGAAATGATCCCATTTCAATTTGATGAAGATCTGATGAAGAACTTCGGAGATATGCTACGGAACTCCTCAATAAATGATAGCAAATGTAATGGGATTGCCGAAATCTCATATTTGTCTATTGTTTACACCAGTTCATAACCTAAAATCACGCCGGTACGCTGTGAAGGGGTAAGCACATGTGAACCACTAAAAAGTGAAAAATAAAAACTTTTTTACAAAAAATAAAACCGACTTCAGAGAAAACAAAAAAGTGAAAAATAAGTTCAGAAAAAACGCTTCAGAAGTCGGTGACAAAAAAACTAAATCAATCAAACAAAGGTCACCGACTTCTGAAGCGTTTTTTCTGAACTTATTTTTCACTTTTTTGTTTTCTCTGAAGTCGGTTTTATTTTTTGTAAAAAAAGTTTTTTGTTATTTCATATTTTTTCTCTATAATGTCTATTTATGGTCGCTAGACAATAGCTGAACAGTGCAGTCTGTGGTTTGACTACCAGATCGAGGAGAATATTACATGTGTTTTTTTTTAAGAATTTTCATTCATCATCAAATGACTCCTCCCGCTCTGGGGGCAGCGGGAATCTTCATTTAAGAATGATATAATAGATAAGGGAGTACATGATAGCGTGACGGTTGAAAAAGGTGAATAGAAGAAAAAAACGTGTTGCGCAGACAGCAAGGGCAAAAGGCATAAGGGCAGGAAGATGATGAGCTTGAGCCTGGAATGTTAATTTAGCAATAATTTCGTCCCTATGAATGAACGGCCAGCAGCGTTGTCTGTGCTTTTGTAACAGCCATTTTGCGATCGCCAACCCGCCTCCCAAGAGTGGCAATTATGGCAACCCCCCTTGAGGGAAGCCCATGTCCAACACTGGACGTTTTTCGGCTGAAATGATGATGATGATATTCAAAGATAACTGGCGAAATGTGGGTGGTGTAATAACAAGGTGACTCCTCCGACTACTCCTAAACTTAAACTTTCACGATCAGAACACATTATAAAACATATGAAAACTCCTCAATATACGGACACTGTTAGTGTAGTGTGCTGTCCTAGTGTGAAACGACCCTATCATGAAGATCAAGTGACGGTAGTTGAATAAACGCCTTCACTTTGCTGTCGCGGTACCTCCAATACTTCAGTCTCCCCGCGACCACGGCTGGTGCAATCCGGTCGAAACGTCGGGCTTAAATTAAAGGTAAATTCGCGATAAATACCCGTTTTCATATGTTTTATAATGAAAAAACAAAGTATACACGCGTGAGTTACAAGACCATTTTCCTCACCTAATGGGTAATGAAGCCTCAGGCAGCCACTCGTCCCTGTGATACGCAGCTATGGGCTGTTCAGAGGTCGCAATGAGATACTTTTCCTCCACGGCTGCGTCTCCCTTGTTCTCAGATCCTTTGCCCACCACTTTGTACAGCTCCTCGTCGAATTGAGCTAGTTGAGCCACTTCTTGCATTACCTGAAAATTTTGATTACGTTCAAAGATTTCAACCTATGGTGGTATAAAAGTTCTTTTAGGTCGTTGTTTATTTTACATTTGCTGCTAACTAGATCTCGTTCAAACTAATTTTCGGTGGAAGTTTACATGGTAATGTACATAATATAATTATATTTTTTAGTTTTACATTTCTCTTATTTTAGAAGTTACATGGGAGGGGGGCACATTTTACTACTTTGGAAGTGTCTCTCACGCAAACTATTCAGTTTAGGAAAAAATGCTATAAGAAACCTCAATATAATTTTTGAAGACCTATCCATAGGTACGTATAAGGTTGATGAAAAAAAAATAGAGTTTCAGTTCCACCCTCAAAATTTATTGTTTTTTTTTTTAATTTTGTGTGAAAATCTTAGTGCGGTTCACAGAATACATCTACTTACCAAGTTTCAACAGCATAGTTCTTATAGTTTCGGGAAAAAGTGGCTGTGACTGTGACATACGGACGGACAGACAAACAGATATGACGAATCCATTAGGGTTTCGGTTTTTGCCATTTGGCTACGGAACCCTAAAAAGTCATTTAATCGACCTTTATGAACTAGGATTTTGATGATTATAATTCTGTAACTACATACGTCTTACAGACGTGAATCATACTTTCATAAACGAGGAGCAATGAATTGCTCCACGTTAAATGGGACTTGCAGAACATGTCTGTCGCATGCCGAATGAACTAGTGAACCCGTATGCCTCAGGATTGCCCTGACTGTTTCAGGGCAATCCTGAGGCAGTTTCGTCGTTTTTAATGTAGCTAACGACGTAAAAATTTAACCCAATACGTAAATTCGTTAAGGAGTAACGAGGAGATAATACAGGTCAAACACACAACCCTCTTTTTGGGTTTCGCTGCAGTCTGGTAAAATAACATGATTGCCTATTATGTTTTGAAGAAATAAATGTTAGCCTTGCTTCCTTGACTTACCTCTTTCCTCATAAAGAATGGAGTGTAAAGAGGTGTGTAGCCTTTTTTCAACAGTATCCTGAGGGACAATTGAATGAGCGCTTGTTCCAGAAAGACTGCAGCTCCCTTCAGGTAGTACCCACGACCACCAGCCACCGCAGTACCTCGGTCGCCGTCCATACCTAATGGGAAACAGTAAGATATTCAACAATTTTGGTCCCTTTTAATGTGACTTAATACATATAATTAGTGAAATGTGGATGTACCTTAGTTATACCGCAGCATTCCTCTATGTAAAACCTTATATAACTAAAAACTTAAAGTTATTAGACATGTATTTATTTCTTTTTGGATTTTACCATATCATTTTTTTTGTTCATCTGTAAGTTTCAATTCCATACTTAATCAGACCCTTTGTTACATAAATACTCATTTTAAGGTTCAGGAAATCTCGTCAAGTACGTTTGTCTATAGGCATGTTACCACAGCACATAATTGTTTGTAGAAACTTGTTATGTACCTACTTCAAGATAAGATTATTCAAGTTTACCCAAGTGTGCTTGAGAATATGAATACTTTGTTAACTATTGGACTATATTGTGTGAATTACAGAAAATCCTGATTTTACAACAATTATTAAGATGCAATGGAAATTCCTATTAAATAATCTAAACTGCAGCACATTAAAATATATATAATCAGCTGATGCACGCGGCTTCGTCCGCGTACAAATTATATACTAAAACTTTCCTCGAGAACCACTCTATTCATTGGTGAAAACAGCATGAAGATCGGTGCAGTCATTTTTGAGTGTATCGCGAACAAACAGACAGACAGAAGCGGCTGAGGACTTTGTTTTATAACATGTTGTGATGGTATGAACAGAATTGTACAAGGCCTGAGTGTAATACTCTCAGGTGTTGAGGTCAAAAATGGGTACCTATTTGAGGTACTCATTTCTAATAAGTGTAAATGAGCAATAAAGCCACAAATTATTGAAATACAAGAAGAGTATTTTTTTAGAAGAATAGGCATGATGACAGTATCAAAAAATTACAAATCTATTTAGTCTGTCAGTTAGATTACTGAAAAATAATGGACACATTTTTTTTTTTTTTGTAAATCAATTAATATTGACAAATATAAAACCCATCAAAACTTGGGAGTGGGGGGTTTGTGACGTAAGAACTAGCTAAAAATTATACCTAGGCGTGACGAATTGAGAAATTTAAAAGCGTCGTTTCGTCGTCAATTTATATTTACGTAACAAAAGAAAAAATACGAGTCAAATATTTTTATTAAAATTCGATTTTTTTGGTTGTCAAGGATAGAACAATGATGGATTAAATCTGAATAAAGCTGACTTTTCAGTTCACCAGTCAGTGAATAAACTCACCATCGATCATACAAATGAGGTCCACATGAGAGTACTTCGTCCTAAAGGTACAATCTCCGTGTGTCCTCTCCACCTTATTGTGCTCCTCATCATCATCCACCGGAACAGACTCATGGAGGTGGTTGCCTACTTCTCGGAGAGCATTTGAACGGGTCTTTTCTGCTACTAAGAGAGCTTGGTCATTCTTTGTTATGGCTTCATCTATTAGTACTCTGACCTGAAAGTTTTTAGAGAATTTAATGATTATATTATTATTATCTGTACCTGTTGATCCGACACCAAGTTACATGGCATAAGGGTAGGAAGATGATGATGATTCTGATGATCTGTCAGTTACATTGTACTCGCCCGTAACTAGCATGTGTATGTCATCTTGTTGGGGGTTTTGTCGTGGATGGAATCAGAGACGGAACTTGTACACAAGATAACACAAATGATTATATGGTTATGATTATGTAAAAAAGAGTGGCTGACTATGGTGCAAGAGAGAGAGACAGAGAGAAAAATGTATTTTATGTTTCAGCTAGACATTACTTCTACAAAGTATTATTATAAGAAAGGCTCCTAAATATCTGAAAATAAAACAGTACACTGTCTTCTATTATACAGTGACGTAGTAAAGTAGGAAACAGTTAAACACAACACTCTAGGAGTAGGGTTGTACATTGTTATTGATTTGAATGAGTCACAATCATACTTTGATAACATTGCATCAGCCAATGCAGTAGCCACTCATATAAAACTGCAACTATAACTTTGAATTACACATACTACTACAACTCCCTAAGATTTTTTAATTTGTTTTATTTTTGGAAATCCACTCAACATGACAATTGTTAATGATTTGACATTGCCTATGCTTGATTGTTTCATGAATGAAACTGGACCTATTTTCCATTATGGAATAAGTTAAGTACATGGATTTTGAGATACAAAGTTATGACTGGATAAGGATTGATAAAATGACCATATGGAATAACAAGACATGAGCTTTAGAGCAACATTTAAATAAATAGTTCCAAATATTCTCTTACCTTCTTAATCTGGTTAACAGTGAGAGGCTTCAAGTCGTCTCCAGTCAGATCAACTAACTTCTCTGCTACTTCTTGTGGTACAGGCTGGTCTTCCGGCCCAACCGGCGCCTTGCTCTTCATCTTAAGACCGATCTCTTTGCTGCACACATTCTTCAGCTTGTTGTAATTGTCAGCTTCGTGGCGCAATCTCCTCCATAGGGTGTCCTGCTCCACCACGGTGTCGACAAGGGCCACATCTTTGAATCTCTTGCGTTGATTTTCGCGGATTTTGTCTGGGTTACCGCCGTCTTTGTCAGCACGGAACAAATCTAAGTCTAGCACCATAGTGTTGTACTGGATACGGCCGAGTGTTTACTGATAAAAAAGGCAATAAGGTTACTTATTTTACGAAAGATCGGCACGTAGACGTAGCACTGCATGCGGTGCATGCGGTAAAAACTAAAAAGAGAGAGGAAGTGTTCAAAATCCTACAACGTGCGCAGCAACAAATATTTTTTTGAAACGAATTATGATTAATAGACTTGCTTGACGGTGTCACCTAATTCTTCATACAAACAATTAATTTAGATTTTTAATTTGGCTTTGTCAGAATTTAATTTAATTTTTTAAGGTAAAAATTACAATATAATTCTTTCTTATTTTTATAGTTTTCGAATGAATTCAGGTTATTTGTCGCAGTGACGTTGACAGACTTTTGACATGAAACTATGGCTGCGTTCCGTGTAAGAAAATAATCGCTCACAGCGGTCACATAAATTTTGTAGGCCGCGTTTCACATTAGGCTAAACGATTTGAGCGCCCATGAACCCGTTCCGAATTACCGTGACCGCGAAATCGATGTCCCTTGAATCATCATAGATGACGTCATGACATGCGCCATCTTTCGATTACACCGACTATGCGTCATGCGACTCTGCCCCAAATAAATACCTATCACCGTGAGCGGGAGCGCTGTCAAATGACCTGATGACAGCTCTTATTTAGCTGCACAGAGCATCTATTTATACGGGAAACTTAGCTGTAATAAAAATATCGGCCATGCATGCATACACAGAATACGATTGGCTGTGGCCCTGCCAATCGTATTGTAATAATGCTCCCACAGACATTTACTAGCCAGTACGTATTGCTCTATGAGCCAGTATTTAATTTTTAGAAAGCAATGAATGCCAGCTCCACGGTGCTAAAAAAGTTTTATACTAGTCTTACACAGCGCCGTCTATCTTTCTTCAGTGGAAGCTGTCATTGAAAACACCTAATAATTTCTCCGAGTCTGAGAATATTGCTGTCAAGACAGTACAGTATTGATAAGCATGTTTTTGTCCGTTTTGATTATTTATTTTTCTATAAAAAACCAGTGAATGACTTTTGTTTTTTGTTTGAGAAAATCAAAAAATCTGACGTCAACTCATTATTTATTTACGTGGCTACACTTTTCAAATTGTCAATTTGTCGAACGATTGGTCGGTCCTTTCTCGAGCTCTTGTTCACATTTTTTACGTTTATTTGTATAATATGTGGCTCTTATCGGATACCAGCTGAGAGTATTGAAGCTTGTTTATCCACATTCAATTTGTGAGTATTTAATCGATGCTCCTGTTGCCGGTTCCCGGATAAAAATGTGTCGTACTGTTCCTTGTTTACACGTATTCGATATCAATGGTCTCCCGATCTATTTACAAAGGGGTGGATTGTTCTCATTAAAATGTTTCATGTTTCGAAAGAAAGGATTTTGTAGCAAAACATTATTATTTGTTTCTCTAGACGTCATTTGGAGACAGTGCCAGTTCGTGCAGTCTATATTATTTGATAAACGGGTTTGTTATTGTAACCCACTTGTTCATAATTCGTACAATGTATTGCCGGTTGTGGTGATCTAATCACTCGCGAAAATTATATTGAAAACAATTTGTTTACAAAATATGTGTGTTAAAGCCTAGCTAAGAATGTATCTATGTTGCCTTACGTTGTACAAATCTGTCTGGATACAGAACTGTTCCTGACTCAGTATGAGATAAGGACTCTGCCCCCAAACTCGTCTGATAACTAAATACCTAGAGAATAGTTTGGTAACAGAATCTGATAAGAACTGATATTTTATCTTTTCTAACATAAAATGCATCCAATACTGTTCCCAACATGGATGAAGTAGTAACAAATGCCCAGTAACACAATTGTTTTATCTTACTTTACAATTTATTTTTGAGTACATAAGTTTATTAGCTTGGAGTCTTTTCTTTTAATATGTTTAGCCTTAAGCGGACCAAATTCAACGTTCCTGCGGATCATTTACAGCTATATTTTAAGTAAAACTAAAGTTTGAGTTGTCTGGCACAATGTGTACTGAAAATGGTACTGTTGTGACTAAGTTTAATAGAGTTCTATTTGACACAAATAAATTTATATTTATGTCTATGGTAAATCTTGATTGAGAGGAAAAAATTGAGTAAATAATCATAATTGACCTGCTCCTTGTCATTATCCACATAAGTAAAATCATGTCCTCCAGATCTTTAAATGAATGATACCCATTTTTATAATAATAGGATACACTACTATTAAACTGGAAAACTGGGTGTAATGATGGATCATTCCCACTAGTTCTACTACACAGTTCTACGGTAGGACTAGTGGGTTTTTTTTTCCCACTAGTCCTACGATTTCAGGTGGTACAAAATCGTAGAACTAGTGGGAACAAAAAGTCCCAGTAGTTCTACTGTTCTTTTACACAATTTTACGGTAGAACTAATGGGATTGTTTTTTCCCACTAGTTCTACGATGAGTAAGACCAACAATTCTAAAGAAAAAAATTAAAGCAAAATAAGCCTAACCAAACAAAAAAGGTCTATCCAGTAAGGATCATTTTTACCTGTTGCCTTTCCTCAAATTTTAATGTGCCCTTTAACTTATGGTGGCAGAATTCGACTTTAACTTATTTCATTTTGACTACTGCTACTAAACTACTACTAGATTACCATTAATTTCATTTTGAGTCAATTAAATTACTTGGTAATTAAGAATGATTCACCAAATGATAGTGAAAGGAAAATTACATCACACATGCAACTACAGAAAGTTTAAATAAATAACAATTTTAAATTCACAAATTACGTTTATTTTGAAAAGCAAAAATTATATAATGTGAGAGAAACAAAACAAAAATACTTTAGCACATACTACTTCAAACGTTAACTACTTTTAAAATTGTTTTCATTTGCAATGGAAGTTTTTTGTTGCATTAATCTAACCATTTCTGATTTGTCCCCAGGCAATGTTAAGATGATGCCGTTAAAAGACAACCAGGATGTCGCTTCATTCCTTGTCACCAAACATTCATGGAAGGGGAAATACAAACGGGTGTTTTCTATCGGCACCCATGGAATTACTACATACAACCCGGACAGATTGGAGGTGACAAATAAATGGTTATATGCTGACGTAGTGACCATTGCCTCCTCAAAACATTCAAATGCAGCAGCTAATCATGACTTTACTCTGGTCATGAAGAAGGATAAAAAGGTGGATTCAATGAAGTTTTCTTCTGAACACAAGTGTTTGATTCTGACCGAGGCTT
This sequence comes from Xestia c-nigrum, assembly GCA_916618015.1. NCBI lineage: Eukaryota > Metazoa > Arthropoda > Insecta > Lepidoptera > Noctuidae > Xestia > Xestia c-nigrum. The sequence continues at coordinate 5,934,347 of OU745259.1, read as the reverse complement.
TTAAGTACAGAAATGCATTCGCTGAGAAACCTAAAGATACTTATGTAAGTATTCATTTTTTCGTCATGTAAATAATGAAAGATTTAAATAAAGGAAAAACAAAACAAACAGACATTATCTGAATTCCCCAAATTCAGATTTTGTATAAATAATGTCTGTTTTCAATAACATAAGCGACTAATAATTGAACTTACTGTTGTTTAGAAGTGTTTAATATCCTCAGTGCACTTTTATTTAGGTATTTGTTCCTGTGTCTTGTGTTCCATTTCATTTGTTTCAACCAGTGAAAGTACTTCCTATTATCATATATTTTGTGTCTACACAAAATGTGAATGTTTGTTTAAATAAGTACTTAGGTTGTGAAGAATGAAAAGCAACAGCCAGTTGTTAAAAATATTTTAATAAATAAGTAAAAGAGTTTTGTTTTGCGCACTTATAAGATCATTGTGTATTTTGTCCATCTTTACCTGTTTTCTGTGCTCATAAATGAATGAATAATCCAACACAATTTTCTTTACAGAGATACCAAGCCTACAAACACCATTGGAGTGGAACACGTCTTCCTGTAGTCCTAGAAGTTGGTCCATGTGCACTTGAACAACTGGACCCATCGACCCACACATTACTAGCCCTCTATCCGTACTGTGATATCCAGGGAATCCTCCCCGTCCGGGACGTGCCTGGAGGGTTTGTTCTAGCTGTAGGAGGATACAGTAGACTCCACCTGTTCTCCAATGCCATGGACCATCAGATTATCATCAATAAGATGTTGGAGATGGCGAGCTTAACACTGAGTATAAGTATTAAGGTTCTGTCAACAATGATTACCTTGGATGACTATCATGACCAGAGGTTTGGAAAATATAGGTGAGTTTAAAAAAAAACGTGGGAAAAGATAATGTATTATATTTACAAAAAAGTGGACTTACAGAGAGTTCAAGATGCAGATATTAAGGTAAGGTCCTGGATTAAATTCCTAGGTCAGGATTTTTTTTAGAGTTTCCATCAGGATTCTTTCAAAAGCAGCCATGGAGTATAGATTTGTGACTGCCCCCTACATGGGACATAAAATAGATGTACTAGATGAATAGGAGAGCTTGGCCATTTGTTACAGTGCACTTAAAGATAGCTGGTGATGACACACAATAGAGTTTCGATAGACCACTGCATAACTCCTACGGGAATACAGGCGCCGTGTTAGGTGTGTTTATTTTGTCTAGACATAACATTTATTTTTCATTGAAATATTTAAAAATTCATATTTATCAACTAATTTGGCGTTATTGCATGTTTATTATGCCTATAAAAGTAACTTTGTACCCAAATAATAATGTCACTGTCCCTATTAATTAGCTACATCCTTAATTGGCGCATTTTATTCACGCACATTATTCCAACATTTGATTGTCCGACGGTTGATTCAGGCGACCTTGGGTGTGAACTCATTTATCTATCTAACGCGATACACTCGTTAAAAGTATCAAATTCTGTACGATTAGTTCGTTTATCATGACTATACATATTAGAAGCTTTAATAAATAACTTGATGTAAAAACAACAGGTTATTTGATAAAAAATGGATATAGGTACAGGTACCTATATCCATTTTAAATGAAACCCTTTTTGGGTTTTTTGGGTTTCAGTACCGTAGTCCTACACCAGACCCGCCGCTGGGTGGGAAGTCCAGCTCATCATCATCTGCCTAGCCTTTTCCCAACTTTGTTGGGGCCGGCTTCCAGGTTAACCGGTCGTGGAGCTGAATGCCAGTATTTCACATGGAGCGACTGTCTATCTGATCTCCACAACCCAGTTCATACTGAGTAATAAATAAATAAATATCGCTGGGCATTACACACAGCGCCATCTATTGCCACACTAAGCAACGAGGCTTATGTCGTGAACTCCTGATAGTTGATATAATACATAGATACTTTTTGTTTGTAAATACATACTTATTATACATATAAACATCCATTACTCGAAACGAATGTCTACGCTCATCACACAAACATTTGCAACCGGGTTTCAAACCCGGGACTCTAAGAACATAAGGTAGTCTAGCTACCTCTGCGCCATTGGTAAGGCTGGTTGTCTGGGAATACCAGCTATGGTTTATTGTAAAAACCGCCAGTCTGTGGAATTCACTGCCGGCTTATCAGCTTCCCGGTCATTATAGTCTAGATCTCTTCAGAATTCTAGTGAATCGGTTTGTTCTGGGCGTTCTAGGCAAGCGGGGTCTTCCCCTAGGCCGTGTTATCGCTTCACATCAGATGAATTATGGCCAAAACCTAATTAGTTTTAAAAAAAATCTCATTTACCCATAAAAGCGCCTAGGGCGTCTAAAGTCTCTACCGATCTTTTGTTCAATTATCAGTGTGATAGTTTTATGATAAAATGAAACTGAAATCGATCTAGGTTCAGACTTTGTCATACAACAACCAAGTTTATTAATTGACTTGAATCAGCGTATGCGCATCGACTACCAATGATTCCAATCAATGTTATTTCCTGCTTCATGTGTACTACTAGAAAAATAAATACATACATTAATTGGTTCGTTGTTAAATAACACTGCAATTTTTAATGGCAACAATAATTAAGATAATTATAAGGAAATACTTTTGTCAATTATTCCAATTTATATGCCAGTGTGCGTTTAAAAGCTAGTAGTTGCTCAGTTGTATTGTATTTATTATACTTGCTAGTATAATAAATACAATACAATTGAGCAACAAATTTTTTTTTTTTTTTTTTTTTTTTTTTTTTTTTTTTTTTTTTTGGATAGGGCATCTCGCAGTTCAGTCTGAGAAGACTGGCTTCTGCTTAACCGGGCAATGTCCTGTGGATGCCTTGATTCTAAGGCCTCCAGCCAGGGCGAAAATAACTAAAAACTAAGCGACAGCGCTCTAAGGGCACCCCCTGTGGGGTACGAACCTCGGCTTAGGGCGTCGCTGGGGGCAGCAAAGGGACAGGCTGGATCTGATTGTCCTTATTTAGGGACTGATTTAATACTACAGGCTCAGCGTCGCGGGCTGGCTCGAGCAAGGGTCGGGGAGGGATTGATCGGGGATTTCGCGCCGGACCTCTGCGGCGAGGTCGGTAGGTATTCGGTCTGTATTTGTACGCTCTGCGAACCGTACTGGTATCTTTCCTACTCTCTTGCAAGATAGTGATCGGATCGTCGGGGGCGACTAGGGTGTGACGCGGACGTTGGACGGAGCTAATACGCGATGGGTCGTACCGGGCGGCCGATGCGATTAGGGGATTCCTATGCTTAATAGCAGAGTCGAAGTAACGCTTGGAAAGGCGTTTCATGAACTGCTTAACGGTGGGGATTCTGAGGTCTACGTGAAGACTATCGTTACGGACGTAAGGGGGGGCACCGGTGATCTTACGGAGATATCGGTTCTGCAAGGTCTGCATCGTGTGGATATGACGCGGGTGGGCATGCGCGAATACTATGCAAGCATAGGTCATGATGGGGCGGATGACTGCGGTGAAAAGACGCAATTTGCACTTGAGTGACAATTTGCTCTTCCTAGTGATCATGAAGTGGAGCCGGCCCATAGCAAAGGCAGCCCGGTCACGAGCTGCTTTGATGTGGGCCTTGAACGACAGATGGTCGTCCAGAATAACTCCGAGATACTTGGCTTGCCTCTCCCAAGGGATAGGCTTACCGAACATAGTGATGGGGGGACCTGGCGAACGCTTAAGGCGTGCCTTATAGTATAAAACTGCCTGGCTTTTTTCGGGATTAACTTCTATTCTCCACTTACGGAACCAAGCGCCGAGCGAGTCGGCAGCTTTCTGGAGAATGCGGCGGATGTTATCCGGAGAACGGCCGGTGTAATAAATCGCGGTGTCGTCAGCGAAAAGTGCTGTTTGAACCTTCTGGTTCCTCGGAATGTCGCTGGTGTACAGCGTGAACGCGAGGGGAGAGATAACGGAGCCCTGAGGGACTCCGGCGCGAATCGGATGAGGAGAAGATAACGTCTTACCCACACGGTAGCGGAAGGTACGGTTTGACAAAAAGTCTCGTAAGATGAGCACGAGACGGTCGGGCACACCGAGCTGATAAAGCTTGTATATCAGCCCGTTGTGCCAGACCTTGTCAAAGGCTTTCGCGATATCGAAATACATCACCCCCGTCATCGCTCCCCGCTGGAAACCAGCGCTCACGTGTTCGACGATGCGGTGGACTTGATGTATGCAAGAATGTTCGGTCCTGAAGCCGAACTGTTCTTTCGGGATGAGGCCCTTTGTCTCGGCAAAATCTCTGAGACGCTTGTAAATAAGCCTTTCATAGATCTTGCCGAGAGCACTCAGGAGACTGATCGGCCTGTAGCTGGAGGGCTGGGCTTTCGGTTTCCCAGGTTTGGGAATACCTATAACAGTGGCCTCTTTCCACGTTTGGGGGAAAATATTATTGCTCAGGGCGCCATTGAAGATGGCAGCCAAAAGGACTATGAGCCTAGCGGGGAGGGCTTTAAAAACTCTATTCGTGAAACCGTCGGCGCCAGGGGCTTTCCGAGGCTTAAGCTTATCTATAATATCCTTGACCTCTTCCGGGGTGATGGCGGGGAGGGGGTCATCGGGATCTTCAAAAGGGGGAAGCGATGCTCTACGTTCAACTTCTGCATCCACCTCATCGAGGTGCTGCTTGTCTACTGGTAGAGTGCTTGGCGAACATTGAGATTCCAAGCTGTCGGCTAGGCATTCTGCTTTTTCAGAGTCGTCAAAAGCGACGCTCTTGTCGGGACGTATGAGGGGTGGAGAAGAGACCTCTTCCGAGGTGCGCAACTTCCTTTGAAGCTGCCAGAAGGCTTGATGAGTGGGCTCGAGTTCGCTAAGCGTCTTGTCCCATTGACTCGAGCGAAACTCACTAGTGCGTTTCTTTACAGCACGCTGTAAGGAACGCATGTGAGCTTTGTTCGCATCGCAGGGCCAGGAGCTGTAGGCACGTATGGCCGCGTTCTTCTCGGTTATCAGTTCACGTATATCGTCGGGAAGTATCCAGCGGCGATCACTCACCGCTGGTACTTCACGAGAACAATCCTTCAGTACGGATTGTACGTGTTCTGTAAACGAGTCGATTGCAGCCTCAGTGTCTGCGACTGAGACGATATGGTCGGGAATACCATCTAGAAGTGGTGACGTTTCGGATTTCAGCATATCGCTTACTTTCCTCCAGTCGGTAGTGAGAATAGTGGGAAGGGGCTGGCTGGGGTCAATGATACCCGAGCGAGGAATTAAGTGCATGAGCACTGGACGGTGATCGGAGTGGAGCTCGTGTAACGTCTCAATCATGTGTAACCGAAGGTTCACATTCTTGAGCAGCGCTATATCGAGAACGTCGGGAAGATGACTGACAGTGTCAGGATAATGCGTGTGCTCCATAGGAGCGACCGCGTCGAAACTAAGAGATTGGCCTAGATCGTAGAGGACTTTCCCTCTCGGGTTCGTCGTTCTACTGTTCCAGGCCGGGTGTTTGGCGTTGAGATCGCCCGCGATGATTACGGAGTCACTCAAGCCGAAAAGAAGGGTGAGATCGCTAACCAGGAGGTTGTGATCTTCCCAAGTATTAGTGGGGGCCAAATAAGCAGAAACTAAATGTACCGGTTGATGACCGGTCATAGCAAGCCGACAGATTGAAACCTCAAGTAGGGACTTTAAAGGAGGGGGATCGATGGGAATACAATGCAATTCTTTGCGAAAGTAAATGAGGGTGCCGCCCTTGTGACAACGTAGCCTATCATTGCGAACTATGCGGTAGTTGGCAATCTTGGGGTCGCGGTGGCTGGGTTTGAGGAACGTCTCCTGGATGAGGAGAACGTCAACGTTATGGTCACGGAGGAAGGCGGCGATCTCGTCGCGCTGTCCTCTCATGCCATTGGCGTTAAAATAACCTAATCTAAGGGACCGGGGTTGGGTGCAAGAGGGATTTGGTGTGATATCCATTACGGCGCGAAGTTGAGGTTACGAAGAGTGGCCTTGATGACTGGATAGGCATCAATGATGTCGACGACCTGCTGGAGGTCCGTTGCCGCTTTGAGCTCAGCGACCATGCGGTCGGCCTCAGCGGTGCAGAGAGGTTGGAACCTCATCAAGTAATTCAGATTGGAATTCTGAGAAGCAGGAGCGCGGGTAGGAGCAGCGGGAGCTCGGGTTTGCGGAGGGGCCTGAGGGGCCTGAGGGGCGGCCACAGGAGTGGGCGCTGGGACAGGGTTGTCCAAAAGACCGGGCATGGGGGGGTTGGGTTTACCCTTCGCGAGGGCAGGGAACGCTTGCTGATGGTTCAGCATGTTCCAAGGAGAAGGCCTCTGAGGGCTGAGACGCTCTGGGAGGACTGTTGACGGGACTTTGAAGGAAGAGGGAGCTTCCCTCTGCTGACGTTGGTTGGCGCGATTCGCCAACTTGCCAGCGGACTGTTTCGGGGCTTTGGGGCAGCCCCTGTAGTTTGCCGGGTGGCCAGACTGTCCGCATAGCACGCAACTGGGCGGCTCTGTGCAGAGACTCCTGTCCTTTGGACGGGTGCAGTCTGCCGTGGCGTGGTCGCCGAGGCACTTTACACACCTATGCGGTGCGTAACAGTACTTCTGGCTGTGGCCATATAGTTGGCAGCGATGACACTGCCCTACAATCTTGAGCTTTTTGGGCCTCTCGATGATGATGCCCGATAACGAGCACACCGATCGGACCTTGAAAATAGGGTGGTGCCCTTCAACCGGGTCACATATTACGAGTACCATATCGTACTCGTCACCCCCTTGGGACCTATTTTTGTGGAGGCGGTGGACCGCCGAAACAGGGATGCCCTGGGATGTCAGATCATCCAGGATGTCGGAGGAGGGAATCTCCTTGGGGATCCGCTTGATGACCACACGGGTCGGCTTCTCCTCAGGGAGGCTATAAGTGTGGAAGGCGACGTTCCTTCCACGAAGCGCGTGTACCAGATTACGGAAATCCGTAGAGGTGGGGGTTTTGACTTTGATACCCTGAAGGGTAGAAGTGGCGTTAGTGTATTGGATCTTGCGATCCACACACATTTTGGAGATTTCTGTCCACCTGGATTTCTCCTGGATGTACAGAGCGGGTGGCTTCAGCTGCTTCTTTGAAGAAGGAGCAGCTGAGGAGGGGGCTGGCTGTGAAGCAGCCGTGGGGCTTGCAGGGCGGCTGACAGGAGCCGCACCTTGCGGTTGCGAAATAGCCATAGGGCTAGACGGGCGACTGCCCTGGGAGGCAGCTTGAGGAGCGATGGGGGCTATCGGGGACGGGGAGGCTTGAGGAGCAAGGGGAGGCGCATTGAGGGCTGTGACAGCCTTCTTGGCCTTATTGGCCTTAGCTTTCCTGCCCTTCTTCCTCTTTCCCTTTTGCACCAGCTGAAAGTCCTCCGATTCAGAGGACGAGGAGGTGGTGTTGGGGGAGTCGGGGGAGCTCTCAGCGGCAGAGGGCGCGGACTCGACAATCTCCATATCGGAGGAGGAAGGCTGAGTGATCGGAGCGGGGGAGGGTGAACGCGACGGACTTTCCCTCTCAGGGGTGCGAATGGCCTTGCGGAGGGCCCTAAATCTGTCTTCCCTAAAGGGAGCAAGAGCAACAAATTACATTAACGCCACTTTTATAGTTGCTTCAACGTATGATATGACACAGGCATTCATTCGCAACGTATAAATCAAGCTGAAGAGTCAGTTTCCACCTAGCAGAAATCACCTCGTGCACTTTTAAGATGTCACTGAATAAAATACTTTATCAGTATTTCCTCTCAGTATAAAATTAAACGCAAGACTTCTTGCGGATGCGCGAGTGTCCAATTTTAATCGCAACAAAAACCATTGCCCTTTAAAAGAGGCTACAATGTATAGTCTACATCTACAAAACAATATATACCAACTTTCTTTTACAGTGGAGATCAACACCAGACCTCACTAAGCGAGTTTATAGTACACAAAGTGAATCCTGCGCGACACATGGAACCGATGCGACGGACTCTCTGCCTCTCCGACACTTGTATACTCGAGAGAGATCCACAGACGTATTCCGTAAGTCATACAAGTTCTAGCCCTTATCATCATCTGCCTAGCCTTTTCCCAACTATGTTGGAGTCGACTTCCAGTATTTTACAGTTTTTTTTTAAGTTCTGGCCCTTACATTATAACAAAAATGCCTAAGGCACATTAGCTCCTTGTGTTATAAATCGAGCTATACAATAACTGACAAACGCTTGCACTGACTGGACAGGTCCACTCAAATCTATATGGTTCTTTCTTCAAAAAACTATCACACACTAATCTGCATATTACTCATGAGAATTGAGCAATGTCTGGACTTTAAAATAGACCTCTGAGTTGGTTTCGGCTGTTTCTTCTCAGAGTAGTCAGGTACGAAACACCGGCCCCATCTAGTTTTTTAAAAATGACGTGTAAAATAGTTTAGAACGGGCTTTAATACCTACTACAGGTCTGTCGTTAAAGAGTCAATTGTAAAATAATGTTGTTTTCAGGTGGTATGCCTACGGCCGCTAAGCGATGTGTTCGCTTTAGTGAGGGACACTGAACACCCTCAGAAGTTCTCTATAGAATACCTCAATGGACAAACACGAACATACTTAGCTGGAGAAAGGTATGACTGATGAATAATATAATTTGACGTGTAAAACACTAAAAAAATCTGTAGACTGTTCGTTTCATATTACCTGTTGATTATTTTAAAGCTTCTAGAAATAACAAAGACCATAAATACCCATACACAGGAGTATCGTAGTTTTTGCACACCGAGTTTTAGTAACATTTAACATCTGCCAACTCACACTAGGTTCCCATCCCATAGTGGATTATGGCCCTATAGGTATCTCACACAAAGAGCAGTAAAAACGACACTAGAAGAGAAATACACATTAGAAAAAAATTAAAAATGTTTCTGGAACTTGGTCAAATAATAAGTAGCATTTGTATTAAAATTTACTGATATTGAAACAATTAATCGCTCTTTTCTCGATACCGATGTTTCAAGTACTACATAGGAGGGTATAATAACCATAATATTAATAACGTGAATACTTTTCCAGGGATGCATTACTAGCCTCTTTGTTGGACGGTGTCAGATCTGCCGGCCAGCGTGACGTGCACGTGAGATCAATTCCCACACCGCGAGGGTACCGACTGGGGCCTCTCCACCAACCTGTTGATGAGGAAACGGAGTCCAATCACCTCAGGTATGGATCAACTGACTTTTGACATTATGTTGGAAATTATAAGGTCGAATTCAGCGTGATGCGGGGAATCACATCAGCTAATCAACTAAGTTTCGGGCCAATGTTAGACAACAGAAACTCTTGTTCAGCGTGTAGTGCATGTTTTGTCTGAGATTATGTTGTGGCACACGTATTTTCTAGCAAAAATTATAAAACCCCCGACACATATCTATGTTTCTTTTTTTTTGCGTCGGCCATCTTGGACTGATCTTTATCAAACAGCCAAGAACACTCCTGCCTAATTCACCTTTCAAACCAAAAAAACAAAATTAAAATCGGTTCATTCGTTCGGGAGCTACGATACCACAGACGGACATACAGACACAGACGTCAAACTTATAACACCCGTCGTTTTTGCGTCGGGGGTTAAAACGATAGACATCAGCATACAAGCTGTACCTTTTTATTTACAGATTATTCCAGAACCCAGTAGGCATGTCTCGTGCCGAAGTGATAGAGCGATTCAACTCGAACGTCGGTTACAGCGGGTTGATCTACTCCGTCAGCCAAGACGTAAGACATATAACAGTCATATCATTAGCTGTATAACTGCACTATACATGCATACTTTATACTAAACTAAACCCTAACTCGTGGGAGTTACGGCCATGAAACGTGCGAGTTGGATAGTGAGTGTTTAGTATAGGGTCATCTCGCTCTAGCATTTATGACCGCAGCTGCCGTGAACGTTGGCGTGTACTATTTATCCTTTAACAGTTATTTAATCATTGTGACACAACACATTGCAAGCCTTTTTGTAAGGCGCATAAAGTTCATTGTGCTTTGGACAGACTTGTTAGTGGCAGTAATGCAAAATCAATCTTATTGTAACGAGGATGAAGAGGTAAATAACTGTGAAAGGACTTGTATGTTAACTACTTCGACTTCTCCTAACACTTCGTATTTACATTGATTAGGAAAATTAACAGTAGCTTGAATAAGTAACTTGTAAAAAAATCGGACTGAAATTTCATTTTGTTAATAATATAAAGCTAGTCAGTTTGTCTGCATGAAAAAGTTAGTAAACTTTGGTTGTATATGTGTGTAAAATACATTCATTCGAAACCCGATTTTATTATACAAAAATGTGTTTGTAACACATTTAATCACATGTATATTAGAGGCCGTTGCAGACCAAATGGATGCGCGTGGCGTGTGCGTGCACGCACGGGTTGTTAAGTTCACGTATTTTTTCTGCTCCAGCCTGTATAAATGTACGGTTTTATACAGCGTCCTACTCTGTCACTCATGAAAGATGTGTGTGTCTCTTTCTAAAATTCCAATTTTCTGTACCTACACAGTACGCGGTTCATATGCTACAAGACAGAGTTATTTGCATATACTGTCAGAAGTGATTTTTCGCGGAGAGTACTTTGGTTACTACAGTTTGGCAACTACAGTACTTTCACAGTTTTTATGTCTTGTGACTGGGACTGTAGCTACATTCAATGTTCATCTTTGTTTCGACAATTCAAAAGTGCCTGTTATTGGCCTACTTGAAATAAATGCTTTTATTTTGATTTTGTTATCGAAGTACTTTGAATGTGAAAACCTCTGACCAAATTCTGGTATTCAGCTAGACTAGAAGCTTACCCAACATTTGGGAAAACGCTAGGCTAACGATGGTCGGTAAACATAAAATGTCTGTTCTTCTCGGCATAATTCGAGCCGAGCGGTTTATTTTCAGAGAATATCTATACCATAAACAATTTTGCTGCTAGACTGCCAATTAATGCCGACCCGAACACGTGTGTACGTCTCACATATGTATGAATGACAGAGATGACGCTCTACAAATATGTTTCTATCCTTTAACTATGCGCCCGTAGTAACGCTGCGTTCCCAGTAGAGGTTTGCCAGAATGTGTAGCAAAACTGACCAATCATATCGCTTGTTTTTTAAGGCTGAGGCTAAGTTAGCTTTATGATTGGTCAGTATTACTATATCCCCCAAACATGTCTGGAAACGCAACCTTAGAATGGGCGCCATATCAACAACAGCCAGTCTTATTTAAACCAGGTGTATTTTTCAATTGGGCGTGGATGGCCAAATCCGAGTTCCATATTCCTGATAGTTTCGGATTTGGCCATTCACGGCCACTTGAAAAATCATCCTCTGTAGCTAGCTAGATACATATACTACTCATACCACGCTACTCTCATCCGCATCACGCTTCATTTTTTTTTAAATATTGTTGTGAAATTCCTGGGACATATTAATGTACGTTGTGTGCCTTGTAGGCCCGCCCCCTGTTGTGGCTGTTTCTTACGTGGGATCTTGTAAGTCCCCTGTCAATTTATTATTTTACACCCTTACATTGCTACTCCTTGATAAGCTAGGGTAGAGGGAAACGACAAATTCTTCCATTTCTAGATCCTTCCATAGCTTTTAGGGTCTTGGGTTAAAATCATCTGCGTTACATGTAAATACCATAGTTTCTATGCGATGTTGCACTAACTGAGAATGTTGTATATTTTTTGAATAAGTATTTTATCTGTTAAGTTATTAGAGTTTACATCATGAGTACTTTTATTTGGGAATAATTGGCGTCACTATTTGATAGACTGGGACATTCTAAGAAATTAATTGGTCGGGGAAACTTAATTACTTACTTGAATTCACTTAACTGTAGTAACTGAAGTGACTATTTTTTCTTTTCTGAATGCATTTTTGTACGATATAAAATTCTTTATCATAAAACAAGAGCGAACGCAAACAACCGTAAAAGCGGTCTAAAAAGTCCATTAGAATTTAAAATATAAAGTCTGATTTAAAAATAATCAGTCATAAACTCACTCACCAAAGAAAACCGGTCGTCTGCGTTCTCTCTAAGTCCCACGCCTCTCAAATCGTGTCCCTAACTAAGCAAGACGAAGTGCACTAAAATGTTGCACCACAGCGCTTGTTCGCCGAGAACAAGGAAAAGCTGATCACGGGCGCGTTGACTGCGCTGGTGAGCTCGGCGCCTTCTGGCAGCAACTTAACGCCCCGGGAACTTGAGGCACAGTTCCATGCCTTGAGAAGACTTTGTGCCAGTAAAGTTGGATTTGCTGCGTTCACTGCGCTACCTGGGTAAGATAATTTTACTTTGATTTTCTTTAATTGATCATTAATACATCTTTACTAATTTTATAAAGAGGTAAAAGGGCAATGGCAGCCGCCCATACATTAATTTATTTGAGATTAAATTATTGCGTCTTTAAATGAAAAATATATTGTTCAACTCGGCGTCAACTTCTAAATTAGTTTGTGCAAGAATTTTTGTTCGAGAACGCCGAAATAAATAGAAATTCAGTAATTTGTAAGTTATGTCTATGGTAATACCAGTTCGAGGAAGATAAGATGCAAACACACCGCGGCACATGCTGTGCACGGACAAGCGGAGCATTTTGACGACTCGAATGGCGTAGTGGTAGTGAGGCTGCCTTACGTTCATAGGGTCCTGGGTTCGAATCCCGGTAGGAGCAAATGTTTGTGTGATGAGCATGGACCTTTGTTTCCGAGTCATGGATGTTTATATGTATAATAAGTATGTATTTACAAACCAAAAAAAAGTATACAGGGTGGTGATGACAATACGACAATAAATTAAACTACGCATACCTCAAGACGTTCCTAACAAACAAAAAAAAAATCGTTTGAAAATATCAAGTAGTTTAGTCACAGGAAATTATTTTTCACCTTCAACATTTGCGACATGATGTATCTGATTTTAAGGAAGCACTAACAGGTTAACGACCCCTTGCCAACTCGCTATTTAAAAACTTTCGCTAAATTTGATTTACTGCAAATTAGACCTTAAACCACGCCAATAAGAGTCATAAAGAGTATCCTTAGAGTTAGATTTTGTCTGTTTTTTTTTTTTTTAATTTCGGTTTTGGGTTTTTTTAATTGTGTAGAATTATTCCTATGAACTAGGATTACGCGTGTTTTCATTTATTGTCGTATTGTCTTCTCCACTCTGTATATGTAGGTTATCAACTATCTGGTGTCCACGACTCAAGCATTGCTTAGTGTGGCACTAGATGGCGCTGTGTGTTAATGTCCAGCGATATTAATTTATTTATTATATTCATTTTATCTACATAGATTCATTTGTTGCCTGAAAAAACGTAGAAAAATAATGGAACTGCCGTCGTATATAAGTCACTTTTAGACGCAAATTCCTGCTAAGATCTCGCCATTGTCAGTTGTTTGTAAGTTTGTTAGTTTGTATAGGGGGTAATCTCCGGAACCAATCCAAAATTTGTAACAAAACACTGATAGAAAGCTAAATTTTTCGTGGGTGGCATGCATATTAGCCGCTATTATAGTTTTTGCGGACAAAGTCGTGGTCGAAGTGCTAGTTTATAAATGTTTCAATACAAACAAATATTTAAAAAATACATTTAAAATAAAAAAAAAAAAGTAGTCATCTACCGATGACGATAGCAGGGTCCAAGCTACCGGTGTATAGTTCCAGAGACAGAGACAGGAACCTCCTTCGTTCTGAATCATTACTTCGATTTGTTATTTAGGTTCTTGAGATTGGGTAGTAATCTTATCATGACCGTTTGAAAGGATTATAGTATGAATCAAATTTGATTCATATAATATAATCTCATGATGATTCATCGAGGTAGTGCAATGTTTATGTTTATCTATTGTTAATTATAGTCTAAGCGCATTTCTTAACTTATTTTTATCTTTTGATTGGTGTATGAGTAATGTGTGTTAGTGGGGCTCAATATTTTTTTTTCGGCGGTAATAGGCAAAGATAATTTTCTAATGTTTCATAGACATTTTTGTAAATTTTACTGACAAATATTATGGTCTGTAAATCTAATACTGATCTAACATAATGAAAACTAATCTTAGCTATGATATTGTGATTAAAACGATCCTTCAAAATAAATAATTTGGTTCTTAAAGACTGCCATTCATCAAAAGTCCACTCTTTACCAATATAAGAGTACAACTTGAAATTAAATTGATATATTCATACGGAGCTTATAATTGTCACCAGATTCCGCGAATGGATCGGCACAGCGACCGTAGCAGCCCTACGTCGCGGCTCTCCTGCCTGCGCACACGCAGCGCTGGACGCCGTATGCGCACTCCTGCAACCGATGCACGCCGAGCCCGATCTGAGGCAGGAGCAGCTGAACAAGGCCAGCATGTTGTCGTCTTCCACCTTCCTGGATGGCCTGCTGACTATGTGGGCGGATCACGTGGTCAGTACTTTGTTCCAGTTTTAATGACTTGGGTCCCGAGAAAACTCGAGAATTAATAAACTCTAGGCGAATCTCCTGAGGCCCTAGCACGAGCGAGCGGTGTAAACGTTACGTAAATAATTGATTTCGACTCTGGTGTCGGCATAACCCACTCTACAATAAGGCTCCTTTTTTAATAACAGTATGATTTTAGGAATCTATCCCACACAACTTACTTGAAGGGTTATTTTTAGTAATCTGATTTTTTACGTTCTGTTCGTCACGAAAATATTACGTTCATATTGTAGCGAGTTGAAAATGTAACCCAGAATGTTCAACAGTATTTTTTTAATTTTTAAATTGATAACTCGCCCGCTTAGTTACTACCTCAAGATGTTGAAAATGAATAAGATTTTGACTGTATAACCTATACCTGTATACTATCATAAATCCTATCTACATCTTTTTCCGCAGACGGGCAACAGTGGCGCGCTAGTAGTGGCGGCCATGTTGGACTTCCTGACGTTCGCGCTGTGCGTGCCCTACAGCGAGACCACGGACGGCAAGCAGTTCGACCAGCTACTGGAGATGGTCTCTAAGAAAGGAAGAGTGCTGTTTAAATTGTTTGAGGTAAGACGAATTAATGTTCAAGTTGCGAGAGGCAGTAGACCGTTACTTTTAGACTTTTTTTAAATACCCCTACATAGCTCTACCCTAGGATTTTTTTTAGGTACGTACGTTTACAAAAATTAAAACTCACATTCACAAAAAGCCAGACCCAGAACAACTACTTCTAGGCTAGGAAAATATTGTTCAGAGTGGAAATCGATCCCGCGACACGCAACGCAGCAACCACTATGCTAACCGTGCCGTCTAAAGATTAAAAAATACATTTGTAAAAATAAGACCACAAATACTTTTGTGGTCTTATTTCAAATTAGTATGATCCAAGCATAGCCAACATTAAGACGTCAAAATGCCGCAGTGCGAGTTCAAGTACTGTGTAAAAATACCACCTTAACACCTTTTGTTTGGAAGAAATATTTTTTTTGGTAAGTTTATATCATTAAGTGTTTTTCATATAATAAAAACAATTAAATAGTTAATAAATTCAAACAGCTAATATCATAATTGTATGGCCAATGTTTGCTACAACGCACCAACTATTGTATCAAACATCAACAGTTCTTGAACAGGGAACGCATAGAGTAGTGTTGTTATTTTTGTTTATCGTTTTTCTAGTGACCCATTTCGCTGTGCAGAATGGATATCTATTGTCTCGAAAGAAAGTGGAAAAAAATATGAAACCCTTATAAACCCTTATAGTTATTAATTAACTTACCTAGATTACTATTTCAGATACTTTTGTATAAAGAATACGCCGAAAACAAGTTTCTTGATTCCTTTTATTTTTTTTAACTTTATTAAGTTTTTTTATTACCTGTTCGTTGTAATAGCGGCAATGTAAAACAGTATCTTTACCTTTTTGGATCGATCAAAAATAAAAAAAAATATATTCTGCAACACCACGTCTTTCAATACTTCTGTGTTCTAAATATTGAAATATCATACCAAAAATTACGTTTAGTTCCACAATAGAATAAGCACGATATTGTAAAGAAAATGTTTTTAACCTAAGTTCTCAGACCTAAGTTTCATTTTAGAATAAATATGTTTGTACTTATGACTTTTTATTTTCAAGCAACATTTTAAATTTGTTCTTTTAATCCTTTCTTCGATGAAAGGACTTAAATAAATATATTTTGCAATGGTAATTAAACTTTACGTTTAAGCATTAAGGTGTATATTGAACTGTAGGTTGTTAATATTATTAAACTTTTTGCTATGAAATGTAGATGTTTGCGTGTGTGCAAACGTGGCCACTTGTGCGACGTATTTTTGTTCCTGATCCTTAATCTAGTACTATTATTGATCGAAGGTTGATTGCAATGGAAGGCAAATGTCATGCAAATGATCAATCTCTGCATAAATCGGTTTAAAATAGTTTGATTATTTATTCATGCATATTTTCAAATCAGATAAACGCACACGTTTCAGCGTCGCCTCAACTCGAGCCGATCTGCAGTTATTCTTTGAAATTCTATAGCTTTCTTCAGCTAGTAAAATTAAGATGAGGTTAAACTGATCCAGTGCATTGCTAATAAGTGTGCTATGACCTTAAATTGGATATTGAATCTGTTATTAAATGTAAATAAGAAAATTCAAATATTCATAAATATTTGCGAATACATAAATTTGAGCAATATTTTTGATTGTAAAGTGTGTTCATGGAGTTTCTTGCCCATTCTTCTCCATAGAGATCTAGGCTTTGAAATGTACAACTACAGTACTTTTCAAGTTATTATGTCTTGTGACTGTGACTGTAGCTTCGCTTTTTTTGTTTTCTTGTCATTCAAAAGTGCCGTAATGTTGTAATAAAAATAAATTATTTGAGTTTAAACAGTATTTTGAAGAGCATCATCGTATTTTACTTGACAGCACCAATCGATGGCGATAGTAAAAGGTGCAGGTCTAGTGATGCGCGCGCTGGTGGAGGAGGGGGGCGAGGGCGTGGGCAGTCACATGCAGACGCTGGCGCTGGCCGAGGCGGCACTGCCGCGCCACCTGGTGACCGCGCTGTACGCGCCGCCGCGCCTGCACCACCGCCACCTGGCGCGCCACCTGGTCGCGCTGTGGCTGGTGGACCATGCGCCTGCGCACTCACTCATGCGCAGGATTATGGTCAGTCTTCATTACTTGAATTAAGGACCTGTTAGAATTGCACAGACATGTTCTATTCTCTTATTGTGCTCTGCGATTGTTTGCAGCTTTTTACGGTATTTTCATAGTGATGATTGAACAAAACGTGTTGCGCCGACCCCAAGTAACATGGAACAAGGGCAGGAAGATATGATGAATATGATGATGCCTGACTAAAAATATATGATGATACTGTTTAGCCCGTCAATTAGATTATCGAAAAATATGGATACGTGTTTTTTTGTTTTTATCAAATTGATAAAAATTAACCAAGATAAAAGCGTCACAGATCATGAGTAGGAGCTTGTGACATCACTTTCCGGCAAAAAATGTACTCAAAGGTGGAGGAGGAGCCAGGGTTGCGGGCCTGTTCGAAAGAGATACCGCGGCTCTGAAACATAGAGGGCGAGGAAGGAACATGGATGGGTTTTAGTCAGTAAGAGTCTGACACTCCCTCCCGCTCCGCCCAGAGTGGGAGAAGTCATTTGATGATTGGGAAATCAAAAAAAAAACAAAAGGTGGAGAAGGAGGAGGACGTCACACGAGTTTTCGATGCACTGTATCGTCTTCATTTTAAGGGTTTCGTAGCCAAATGGCAAAAACGGAACCCTTATAGATTCGTCATGTCTGTCTGTCTGTCTGTCCGTCCGTATGTCACTGCCACTTTGTCCGAAACTATAAGAACTATACTGTTGAAACTTGGTAAGTAGATGTATTCTGTGAACCGCATTAAAATTTTTACACAAAAATAGAAAAAAACAATAAATTTTGGGGGTCAAACCCATACGTGTGGGGTATCTATGGATAGGTCTTTAAAAATAATATTGAGGTTTCTAACATCATTTTTTTTCTAAACTGAATAGTTTGCGCAAGAGACACTTCCAAAGTGGTAAAATGTGTGCCCCCCCTGTAACTTCTAAAATAAGAGAATGATAAAACTAAAAAAATATATGATGTACATTACCATGTA
The DNA here is from genome assembly GCA_916618015.1 of Xestia c-nigrum. Taxonomy (NCBI): domain Eukaryota; kingdom Metazoa; phylum Arthropoda; class Insecta; order Lepidoptera; family Noctuidae; genus Xestia; species Xestia c-nigrum. The sequence continues at coordinate 5,916,175 of OU745259.1, read as the reverse complement.
GACTTCCACCGAAAATTGGTTTGAACGAGATCTAATACGTAGTTTTTTTTTAATACGTCTTAAATCGTAAACAGCAATTTACCTTTCATTCAATCTGCTACGAAACCCTTCATGGGCGAGTCCGACTCGCACTTGGCCCGTTTTTATTTACATGAAAAATGATCTGACGCACAAATAATTTTGTTTTGACATTTCATCTGACTTGTTAGGATCAAAAAGAAGAGAGGATTTCAAGATGGTTGACTCTTGTCAAATCAATAAAGCAGACACGCGTTTGTGACAACAGGACGCTTTTTCGTCCTACATTTTCTAACGCCACTTTCTTTCCACAGCCCTCGGGCCTCCTAGCCTTCCTAGAGTCGACCGAGGCGCCCCCTGCCGCGGCGCTGGCGAGCGAGCTGGAGCCCGAGCGCGACAACCTGTCGCTAGCGCAGGCCAGCGTCAAGCAGCGCGCGCAGCACTGGGAGGCGCTCGAGAGACAGGTCAAATACGTCGAGAAGCATCTAGAGGTCAGTTTCACCGGACCTGGTGTTCTTGGTACCATAGCATTATTGTGAGGTGTGAAAAGGTGAGTACCGACCTGTGTTACGGATCGTAATGTACCATTCGCAGCGAGCATGTTACGTTACGCCGTGTTCTAAACTCCGTGTAATATGCTCGTTTTGAACTCCTGGCTCGCCCGTGATCCAGATTCGTTGCCACTCGTAGTCAAGATGTCGGATGACGTAGTTGTGTTAGAATCTTTGATTTTACTCAATCGTTGAATAATTAAAATGAATTCCATTCCTCCTTTTAACAACAAAACACGGTCAGTGCATGTTACAAAGAGTTTGGAAAACGGCGCAACGTAACATGCTCGCTGCGAATGGTACATTACAGTCCGTAACATTGGTCAGTACTCACCTTTTACTGATCATGTGTGTGGCATTCTGATGTCAAACAACACTAGATCTTGAAAAGATACATCTCAGCTTCTTGGATAAAAAAAATACGTTCTAAATAGTGAACTATTTAGAAGTAGATTTACTTTCTTTGGTATCGTTGATTGATGAAGAAAGATCATGTCGTGGTGAGAAATTTATTAACTAGGTTGCAAAATGGGAATTGAGTTTCGGGGCTTCTCTTAAGTTTTCCAAGTTTATTAGGAATGTTAATATAGAAAGTATAAGTTTCCCCACAGCACTACGCGCAGCTAGCCCTGCAGCACTGGGCGGCGCGGCTGGGCCGGCCGGCTGGCGAGCGGCGCGACTCGTCCCGCGAGCGCCCCGTGGTGCTGCGCAGACGTCGCGAGCGCGTCAAGTCTACCGCCAACTGGCCGCTCTTCTACTACCAGTTCCACAAGGACCATGCGCTGCCTAACCTTATATGGAATCACACTGTAAGTCATCTTTGGACGAAACTTTCCACTACGGGAAACTGATGCTTTTGTCTAGTGGATTCAAGCACGACTTAAGGTGAAAGAGTCAGGGCGGCCCGCAAAATTCAAATTTTCTTACGTTTTTTGCAATTTGCAGGGCAGTGCTAAGTTTTATGTTGATAAACATATCGGTCGCGACTGTAAGACGTATTAGGTAACAGAATTAGGGACATCAAAATCATCAATACAACCCTCCAAGTGACTTTGAGCTTGAAAAATTCGTTCATCGACTCTTAAAAACGTAAGAAATTTGAATTTCGCGGGCTACGTTGAAGCATCCCCCTTAAGCATGGGATTTAGGTCTCAATCTCCAAAAAATACCAACGGCCGATTCTATAACGCACTTACGTATAACTGTTAGTTAATATGCCTACGTCTCGTAGCTTTTCGTTCGCGTTTCGTTTCTAACGGTCCGTTAGTTAAATGTCAAACAGATAGGCCTTCCGTTATCTGATAATAAGTTATTGATAATAACCGTAAATACTGTTGTTACATCGCACCTACTAGAACATTCGAGAAAGCACGTGATTACAGTATGTGTACGTTGGAATTTCGAGTGCTTTCTATTATTATTAGTTTTAAAGCTACCTACTTAGCTTTTTGACGAAGTTAGAACGCATCAAAACTCGGGAGTGGGGGCTCGTGACGTCAAACGCACTAAAAATTATAGCACGGCGTGTACTGAGCATTTTATAAGCGTCGTATCTTCGTCAAGTTTGTGTAACAAAAGAAAAAATACGGGTCAAATATTTATTGATAATCTAAGTGACGGACAAATTAGAATTTTTCAGTTTAAAAGCCTATTATCAGAAACAGTAGCTGCTCATAAGTTTTTAACATACATAATAAACTTACTTTTGTAATAAACTTATTTTTATTTTTTTATTTTTTTTATAACACTCGAATGAAAAAAAAAACCAGAAACCAACACTGGAACACAGTAGTTCTCAATCAACCACTAAAGAATAAAAAACAAAGGGCCGGGGGTCAACTCATAAATCGCATGATAGAGTCATTAGCTAGGGGCGGACTCGCCGCTGAATAATTAAAAACAAATAAAGTCGACACGGATTACTCTATCTGTGCCACGATCGCTCGTTCATTTTTATTTTATTTAATAGTTTGGGTTATATTACACGGATTTTTATTTTAGATTGTTAGAATTTTGGTAATGGGTGGAATTGATGGGTTAGTTTTTATAATTGTTTTTTCATACTAATGCGGGATGGTGTTGGTTTTATTGGCAAGGAAAATAATACGTTAAAGGGAAAGGTGTAATATTTCTGTACAATCAATGTAATATCTTGGATTTTTAAGAAACATACTCAAGTTATAAGCAATTTTAGAATACAAGTGTGTTTTGGAATGTAATAAATGATATAGTATTAGCCAGGGGCGGACTCGCCACTGAATAATTAAAAACCAATAAAGTCAACACGGATTGGACTCTATCTGTGCCACGGTCACTCGTTAATTTTTATTTTATTTAATAGTTGGTGTTAACTTACACGGCTAATAGACGAATTAAAGATTACAAATTCGCGACCTATTTATAAAAAGACATTTGAAATTTCAACCGTACGCGTAGGGCATACGGTTCATATTGGTGTGTTTTGTACAAGTAGCTTATATTACCAACTACTCCTTTTGTATTCTTTTGTTAGTTTTTTTGGTGATGTTTTTAATGAAGCGGTTCTATAATCCTCTAGAATATTCGTGGTTTTTTTTTTGTGTGTCTGTTGGCGAGTATAAATACACCGCTCAGGCCCGCGACAGTAAGTCTCATTTTGGCTACACATCGAAGCGATTCGAAGTGAACTAGAAGCGCGATATCTAAGCGAATAGTGAGCAGTAGTGTATTTGTGATTAAGTTTAAATTGTTTTGTGACTAATAAAGTTAGCGTGTTGTTTAATCGGTAGTAATTAATTTATCTCATACCCAGCTCGTAACACTATTATTACTTAAGAAATTACTCAGTTTCAGCCTCTTGAGAATTACAATAGGCTTATCCTACCTATTATATGGGTGTTAAACATATCTGGCGAAATCTGATTGTTCCATTTAGCAAACCTCTACCTCACCCTGCAGTCAAAACGAATAAAAACACTGCATACATACTAACAATATGATTCGGACAACGTTTTTATGTTTTGGCAATAAAGGACGGTTTTCGTTACTGTTACCGTTCGGTTCACCTCTGCGTACCCTTCAGGGAATATAAACATGATAATAACCATTCAACGAGACTCCCAATTTTCTTCAAAGCGATGGTTTCCACCTTCAATATTGATGTCTTTCCATAGACACGTGAAGAACTCCGCAACGCCTTAGAGAACGAACTCCGCGCGTTCACTTCAGACCGCGAGGTGGCCGGCACTACCCTGACATCATGGAACCACGCAGAGCTGGAGGTCCACTACCAGTGTCTGCAGAACGAGGTCAAGATCGGAGACTACTACCTGAGGATACTTCTGGAGCAGAGGGATAATGATGATAGTCCTATTCGGAAGTCGTGAGTAGTTTTTGACTTTGTTCAGATGCCTCACCATCTCAATCTTAAAAGGTGACAAAGGAGCCCTATAATAACCAAGCCTTTTATAACATGGTCTAGCAGTCCATTCATCCAATCTTCCACTTAAGTTTTGGGGCAATGCGGGAGTCGCAGATTGTTCCAGTGACCTGCCGCCATTTTATCCACCTTGTGTTAATTTTGTGCTTTAAACTACGATCTATTTTGCCATCGCTTTGCACGAGTGAACCGAGATACCGAATGTACACAGGAAGTAGCGCTGTAGCTCCAGAACTGGAGACTTAAATACAACCGGTGAAATCTGGGTGTTACATTATTTCATACAAACGTAATACCAACATTATTTGTAAATCAAACATATTCTTAAGGTAGTGTGTATATATTTCGATGGTATTATAGAATATCTATGTTCCCAAATATATATTTTGAAAGGACAATGGTATAACGACGGGATATGAGGAATTTAAAATGACTACAGAAAATTATTTTTTCTCATAACTCTTATTTAAATCAGTGTAAATTCAAAATATGTGTTTGGGAACCTATTTATTCTGTAATCCAATCAAAATAAATACACACTACCTACCTTAAGAATATGTTTGATTTACAAATTATTTTGGTATAACGTTTGTATGAAATTCGCATGCTCCGCCGGCCTCTTAGGCAAAGTTCCAACAAGCGTGGGAATTGTGTTATCTTATCATTCTGAGTTTTTTGAAACAAACTTTCAGTTACGAGTTCTTCAACGACCTATACCACCGGTTCCTCTCGACGCCCAAGGTCGAGATGAAGTGCATGTGCCTGCAAGCCATGAGCATAGTGTACGGACGGTACTTTGAAGACATCGGCCCCTTTGCAGACACCAAGTATATCGTGCAGATGTTGGATAGGGTAAGAAATCATTTACTATTTCAATTACCTAATTTTTTCGGTAACAATTCAATTTGCGTTCGTGTACGAATATAATAGTGAAGATTATCAAAAAATATTTGAACCGTATTTTTTCATTTGCTACGTAAAAGAAATTTGACGAAGATACGACGCTTTTAAAATTCTCAATACGTTACGCCGTGGTGTAATTTTTAGTGCGTTCTGACGTCACGAGCCCCCATTCCCGAGTTTTGTTGCGTTTCATCTTTGTCAATATTCATTGATTTACTGAAACAAAAATACGTGTCCATTATTGTCTATAATCTAACTGACTTACTAATTGGGTTTGCAATTTATTGGTGGTGGAAACAAGCCTATTCGGCATGAAACAATATCAAATTCTAATTCAGACGATTTTCATGGATTACTGATTTATCGATCATCCGATAACGGCTGATCTTTTAATTAGTTTAGGTATCGCAGCATCCTCGAGGGAAGCTCTTTGCTGACAGTGTAGAGAATCATCTCTAGCACGCTATTTTGAACACTATTTCAGTTGCAATTTAGTTCATTATCAACTGCTCGGTTTGTGCTGACTCTTCGTCGGTGAGAATAATTCACCAAATGTCTGTTTGAAGTAACGATTTTGTTTTGTTTCAGACCTGTGATAGAATGGAAAGAGACAGATTAGTACAGTTTTTATCAAAATTGATATTCCACAGAAGAAACGTTAGCGATATGTTAGAATGGAATGGCATTAGGTGAGTGAACAAAACTTTTATTCATTTGGTGGCTGTAGGATGTTTTATAATAGTTTTTAGAAGGTTAGTTTTTAGAGGGTTCATGTTTTAGTGATTTATCAAATGTTTTAACTTACTAAAATCTATTCTCTTTCTTTGTTGACTTCCAAAAATGTCATCCTTTTAATGGCCTAACTGAAATAAATAGTCTGGTTACTTTTTTGCGGAATTCATCAAATAACTTCTCCCACTCTGGGCGGAGCGGGAGGGAGTGTCAGACTTTTACTGACTAAAACCCATCCATGTTCCTTCCTCGCCCTTAATGTTCCGGGGCTGCGGTATCTCCTTCGAACAGTCCCGCAGCCCCGGCAGGATAGTCTGGTAACTCACTTATCAACACGGTAAATGAGCCACATCAATTTTAATATGCTCGATGTTTCCACCAGGATCCTAGTCGAGTTAATGACCCTAGCCCACCTGCACACATCCCGCGCCACCGTGCCCACACAGAGCAACGTGATCGAGGGTCCGCAGCAGCAGAGCGGCGGGGACCGCGAGTGGTACTACAACGTGGAGGCCGCCGACAAGGTGCAGAGGAAGGGACCCGTCAGTACACAACAGGTAAACTGAAACTGTTACCTCTACACGTGTCTCCACACAGCCAGTTGTAGATTAGTAGTTTTATATACAAGTCTTGCTCTGGCGTTTTACAATCGTGCAAGCAACAAATCCTACATTACATACAACATTACTCTGCAGATTTTAATACACAGATGCCTGACAAAACTTTTAGGTAACGGTCCGCTAGAAAAGCTTCACTGGCTGGTTGACAAATCCTTCCTTGTCAATGAATAATTGTTATTGTAACCGAATCTGAATTGACCATAAAGTTTCATTGCAGCTGAAAGAGTTGTACAAATCAGGTGAGATTAACAACAAGACGAAAGCCTGGGCCAACAGCATGGAAGGCTGGCGGGCAGTGGGCGGCGTGGCCCAGCTCAAGTGGACGCTAGTGGCGCGCGGCACGCCAGTGTTCGACGAGAGCGCGCTTGCTGCTACTGTGCTCGAACTGCTTATTACTTGCTCCAGATATTATCCTAGCAGGTATACTATCAACTAGATTAGAATACATAGAAAGGAGAAAGGTTTTAATGAAAAACAGGATGCTTTGCAAATTGAAATCGACATTTTTGAGAAATGACTATGATTTCACTCATTAATTCCATTCACACAGTGTGAACTTTTAAACTGGCGCAAGTTACAATATAAATCTATTTTCAGAGACGAAGAGGATGCAGTGATAAGACCATTACCAAAAGTAAAGCGAATGTTATCTGAACCGGCCTGTCTAGCGCACGTTGTACAACTCCTACTTACTTTCGACCCCATACTTGTTGAAAAGGTAAGATTTTACAATAGCTACTATGATTATTAAATTGGATATAATTGAAAGAAAAGATCAAACAGTATTGGGCTAAGTAATTGTTCACGTAGGAACGTGCGGGCGCGGAGACGTGCCGAGTTCGTGTTCACATTGGCCGCCAGGCGTTTGCGTGAGTCCGTTTCGAGCGACAAGTTATTATATACTGGTTGAACTTACCTGACGTACTCCGCCGCTAGTTCGACGTGAACACACACAAACATCTCACGCGTTTGATATTGCCGCGCGCGCCAGTCGCTAGCTTGCTCGCTACTTAGTACTTAGACCGCACGTACAGATAGCGCGCGAGTTGAATGCAGAGCTTAGGAATGCGGTAGTGCTGTGACCTAATTATAATTATTGATGACCACAATGAGTAATGAATGTCGATAAATTTAAACAATGTTATAAGTTTAATTTTATTTTTTTACACTAGGTTAACATGATGAAAAAAAAACAATATCATAATTATCACACGTTTTTAATAATCATTTCACAAAACGGAATAAAAAAAAATTAATTAGATTCAGAAATGGCAGATATGGTTGAATCGGTGTCACTATCCTCGCCGTCGCTGACCTCAATGACGAATCGATCTATGGTATCTTCAATTAATCCATCTCTTTGCCAATAATTTTCTTCTAAAATTTTGACGTGATCATCGAAGCCACGCCAATCTTCCTCTGTAACCTGAGAAACCGCCAGCTCCGTAACTTCTTTTAACCTTTTTAGGGATAAATCTGAAGTAACATTGTGATGCCGTACTATTCTTTTCACTTTTGCCCAAGCCAACTCAATCGGATTGAGGTCGCACATGTACGGTGGTAGTCTTACTACGATATGGCCATGACTCCTGATGAATTCATCGATTTTAAATGATTTTTCTATTGGTTTATGTAACTGAACCAAATGGAAGAGCTCATCTTTTCTCATCGTGATTGAAGCTTCCACATTATTCTTTGTTAGCCATTCTAACATTATAGGTTTGGTGCTGGACTTTGTTGGGACTTTATTTTCTTGCACACTGTGATACGGCGCGTTGTCCATCACAACAACGCTGTTTTGCGGTAGATTAGGGATTAACATACCAGTGGCCCACTTTTCAAAATTAACACTGTTCATCTGTCCGTGATAATCACCTGAGGTAGTACCAGCTTTAAAAAGTAGTTTTGCCCCATTTAAAAACCCTCCTCTTGATCCCGCGTGAACAAGAATAAGCCTGTTTGTGGAGCTTGTGTCTGTCAACACGGCGTCGATCATTTCATTTCGCCAACATTTTTTAAAAGTGAGGTTATTATCTATCCATGTTTCATCTAGAAAAAAAATATTTCGATCGTCTTGCCTGTATTGACGAATTTTCCGCAAATAATTTGACCGTGCGTATACAACAGCAGGCCTTTCCACCAGAATTCTGCGTTTATTATGACATTTAAGCCATTTATATCCCATGTCTTTTAACAATTTTCTTAAACTGGTCACTCCCCATGGAAACTCGATTTTTTCACGAATAGCTGCGAGGAGTTTAATGCAGGTCGGAACAATTTTTTTAGTTATATAAAATTCTTCGATGGTTCTGTGTATAACACTTCGATCAAAATCATCGACATTTAAATTTTTCTTTTTATTACATGGCCTTTTCTTTTTAGAAGGAGAACAAAGAGGCCCTTTCTTGGACTCATTTTGAATTGCAGCCAATGTTCTTTTGGAAAGTCCGGTATAACGGCTTGCTCGGTCGAAAGCATTATTTAAATTAAATGTCAAATTTTTGTTCTGCCTTTCTTCAACACACATGTCTAAAACATTTTTCGCCATTTCTCGTGCTTGGCGATGAATAAAAGCTCGTTTATTTGTAACGGAACTTGATGGACTCGGATCAGTCATTATTAAAATAACAAAAAAATAACACGGGAACTTCAGTATTAACACAATAACACGGCAAACGTGCGATAGTTGACAAGGATGGCACAGCACTACACTACAGGCGCGTGAGGTGGGGCGTGCGGCTAGCGGGGGGAGATGCTCCCGCTCTTTACCTCAGACCCCGACTGCATTCAACTCGCGCGCTATCTGTACGTTGTGTACGTGAACACTTGGATATTACGCCGTATGTTTGATATTTCGAGACCGCGCCCGCGAGTCAACGTGAATGAGTACTTAGTATTGAGCCTTGTGGGACTCTCAGTATAACTACGATCGTATTTCTAGTGCCTTTATTTTTTAGTTTTTCTGTTTTAATAAATATATCTTATTATTTAGTTATGAACCAAAATTAACAGAGAAGCATTGTCATTCCTTCGCAGTGCAATATCCCGGTTTTTCTACCATGATTGACTCTGTAAAACGCCTTCGACAAATCAAAAACCAAACCGACAATAAAATAATATGTTATATTTACCATTTTCAGGTAGCCACGCTTCTCTACGAAGTGATGCAAGACAACCCTGAGATCTCGAAGCTATACTTAACAGGCGTGTTTTACTTCATGCTATTGTATACGGGATCGAACTTATTGCCTATTGCAAGGTTCCTTAGATTAACACATATGAAGCAGGCGTTTAGAGCTGATCAGGTAAGTGAACCATTCAAACGTGGGTGGGGTCATGGTTGTGTGTACTATTTTATACAAAGACATGGTTATTTTGGCTCTACTGTCATTTGTTTAGTTTAGGTTTGCTTGACAATTTTGAAAGTCCTTGAACTAGAGTTCTTCAGTAATAAGTCTTGTGGTGTTTTATAATGTAATTAAAATATCAATGTTCAGTTACTTTTTAACTGATCTAGAAATCAATGAGTTTCATGTGAGATTGTGTCTTCATTTTAAACGTATTTAACCTGGGGAATTGACCTGCTGGAAATGTTTATTAATGTCCGTAAAATTATACGCAATCTATGAATCGATATATCGATTATCTATGGATTTTGAAAGATTAAATAAATACCTTTAATTTTCTAGTCAAGTTCAGACATAATGCAGCGATCGATACTAGGACAGTTGCTACCAGAAGCGATGGTGTGTTACCTAGAGAACCACGGCCCGGAGAAGTTCGCGCAGATCTTCCTCGGAGAATGGGACACGCCTGAAGCTATATGGAATTCCGAAATGAGGTTTGTGAAATGTTATACGTTATAATGAATTCTGAATTTTTTCAGTTGCTCTATGTTGTTGTATACTGGTATTAGGAAAAGGCTATAGTAGGGGAGGCCTCGGTACCAAATGGGGATTTACTCGAGCGTCATAGAGACCTATTGGGTTGCAAAGCTTAGATAGTAAGAAGAATTTTTTTTATGTAATATAAGGTATTCATCGGTGGAGAAAGCGGCCATAGATTTAAAATATGTAAAAAAATACTGTTGCGTGGACATATTCGAGCGCGTCAGATATTGAAAACATCAATGGCCTACGTATTTTTAATAATGTACGCATGTTAATCTGATCGTTTACAAGATGCGGGTGGTTGTACGTAAGGGTTTACAATGAAAAAAAAAATACAATAATCGAGCGCGTCAGATTTTCTAAGGGAGTGTTGAGTGCACCAAAAAAAAGCTCTCATTCAATAATCTGACGATTTCGATGTGACACAAACTCGCGGCCATTATTATAATGTACAAAAAAAATCGCCATTTTGAAACACTCAAGCGCGTCAGATTAAGATTTGTATGGTTCATCTTTATGTTCTAAATGTGCTGTCTCATAATCTGACGATTATCTAGAGGGATTCGCCTAATCAGACAATTTTTTTTTATTATTGATCTGCTTGTCTCTGCATCACCTAAGACCTAAAGGTTGACTGGTAGAGAATGCCATTGGCATTAAGTCCGCCTCTGTACTTGCTTGAAGTGTTAAATAAATAAATAAATAAATAAAATTAATTGAAAAGCTCAGGAAATAGCATGCAAATAGATAAGTGTATGTTTTTTAAGTAGAATTCTTGTATTTATAAAAATAAAATGAAATAAAATGCTCAAAAGAATTGAATTTTCTACACAAGCATGCAATGAATCTTGTGCGTAACACTTGCCGGAGTAAATCCGATTCACATGGTGGCAAGTTGCACGCATCGTAATTCCGGACACTCAAGAAGAAGGGTTGTGATTTGTCTTTTACCTTGTACGTCCCATTGAAGATGATAATCCTGGCTTGATTGACATCGTCTAAATTTATCATCCCATGGTATGATGTTAAAAGAATTCTACACATTATGCTCCTTTGATCCCAAATCCAGAAAAGCTTCTTGGAAAATTTCTGAATTCATTAGTAATTGCAAAGGTTTATTTTTCCCTCGTCGGTACCTACAATGCTGGGTTGAAATCGCAACCAGTGAACGCATGCAAAGCTGGAAGCGCTTTCGAAATTTTTGGGACTAATTTTTGTAAAGAGAGGATACGTCGGTGTATTGGCGCGCATTGCCAACTCCAAGATCCATCCAAACTTCTACTCTTGCTTGCAAGTGTTCCATATTTGCTAACATGATGACCACTATATCAGTATCAGAAGTTCTGATAGTAATAGTAGAATCTTCATTTTGTTGACAAGAAAGAAATGCTATCTTCGTATCCGCTTTTTCGTGATCAGGACATGACAACTCATTATTAATGATGCGTGTTACTTTATTATCAGTAACAGAATATTCATAACACAAATCATGTATTATGTAAATTACCTTACTACCGATAATCGTTGCCATCTCCTGATCAGCCCAATGATCAATCAAAAACTTTACAATAGCTTCCTTAAACTTTATAGTTTTCAAGTCTTTCGTAAAATCTGCTGTTCTTGTTTGTTGAGGACCGGAAATATGGAATTCCTTGTCGTCTACACTACCTCGAAGAGAATGCTCATAGTGTTTGATAGAGGGTGTCATGTAGCGATCGAATACAATGGCAACTTTACTTGCAGCGTTATTGACAAGGCATTGTAATATCTTCTTTGACACGCCTCCAAAACTTCTTATTAAAGTCATCCCCTCCCCCCCCTGATAATATGCCTCGAACGAATCTCTATGATCAGCTGTGATGGCGTCATAGCAGCAGAAACCAGAGTGGGGACGGAGTGAGAGAGTAATAGATAGAGAAAGAGTGAGAGACGAATAGAAACGCGGAGAGGGAAATAAAGGCATCACCCAGCTGCAAGCATTTAACTTTATCGACGAATTTTTGTTATTCCGGCTTACGGAAATCGTCAGATTATAAATTTTTTCGTAATCCTTGAATTATTTCCTTCAAAGAAAAAAAAAAAATTTGCTACGCTCGAGAATGTCAAGATGAGGTTTTTTTTACAACTTTGTTGCCCTCCCCTTTCTTTACGTCACTCTCAAATTGTCAGATTAGTAGAATATACACTTTTTAGCATGTAATTAACTCACCCTACCTTAATCTGACGCGCTCGAGAATATCTGATGATCAATTTTTTTTACAAATCTGCATACAATATATGAGGCTCAAAGAAGAACGGTCACGTCCCATATAAAAAAAACCCAGATCCGACAGAAAAGTGACATATCTCAGTTTTTTTGTTATTATTTATATAATCATAGTCTAGTGGCTTTCATAACAAAAAGTCAGGTGGCGGTGTTTTAGTGGCGGTATCTAAAAGGTTACGATCATATCGAGTGACCAAATGGGATAGTAAATGTGAAGACGTATGGGTGTGCGTAGACATTTGCTTGAACAAACGACTTGCTAAACTTTTGATCTGTGCGGTATATATCCCTCCTCCAGTACAAAAACATATTTTAGAACATTTTATCGATAATGCTAATAATGCCTTGGAAAACTTTAATGCCACGTTAATATTAGGTGATTTCAACCTAAGTAGCATTGAATGGGTGGGCTCACCTGGCGCACCGCTTGCACCTTCCCTACATAAAAATGGCATTTATGAGCAGAAACTATTAGACTTTATTTCGTTAAATAATCTAGCTCAATACAATTGTGTTTATAACAGTAAAAATAAGATACTCGATCTTGTATTGACCGATACAACGGTGAAAAGTTTGAGTGTGTCTAAAAGCCCTCTCAGTAATATAGATTCATACCATCCCCCCCTTGAATTTGAACTGCTATGCAACTTGCATGAGGAAACTTTACGCCCGAACCAGGAGCCTACATTTAAGTTCTATAAAGCGGATTATAGCAATATCATTCAGGAATTAGGGAAAATATCATGGCAAGACCAGTTTTCACAATGTTGTAATGTCGACGAAATGCTGGATTCATTTTACAAAGTTATTTATAATGTTATTGAGATGTACGTACCTAAGATTAAGCCTAAAACTTGCAAATATCCGGTTTGGTTCAACAGGGATCTTGTTCGCCTTCTAAAAGAAAAAAATAAGTACCGTACGCTTTATTCAAAATTTAAAAACCCCCTGGATAAAATTTCATATCGTTTGCTCAAAGACAGAGTTTCTAAATTAACACATATTAATTATAGACAATATATAAAGTCGATTGAATCTTCTATCACTTCTAACCCTAAGCTCTTTTGGTCATTTTTAAAACATAAACGTAACGGTAACAGTACGTACCCTTCATCAATACATTACGGCGATGTCAAAGGTAGTAATGGAGCAGATAATTGCAACATTTTTGCCTCATGTTTTTCATCTGTTTATAACCCAAGTAATGGCAATACTGATGCCGATATGGCTAGATACAGGACTTCCCAATGTCAGCATACTGATTTTCTGACCCAATTAACCCTAACCACGGATACTGTAACTAAAGCTTTAAAGAGACTTGACCCTAATAAAGGGCCAGGGCCTGACGGACTACCTTCTATTTTTGCAATAAAATGTTGTGACTTGTTGGGGGAGCCTCTCTCTATGATTTATAATAAATCATTGAGCACAGGTTGTTTTCCAAAGGCGTGGAAGGAAGCACGAGTAGTACCGATTTTTAAGTCTGGGGACAAATCCGCCGCGAGTAACTATAGACCAGTATCTATCCTGTCCATTTTTGGCAAACTATTCGAAGCTTTAGTATACCCTATACTTTTGTGGCATGTGAAACAAACATTAATGCCTGAACAACATGGCTTTATGAAAGGCAGATCGACGGGAACCAATCTTGCGTGTTTTATATCGGATTTAGTCGTCGCCATAGACCGAGGATCACCTGTAGATGTAATTTACACCGACTTTAGCAAGGCGTTTGACAAAGTGGATCACAAAATACTGATTAACAAACTACACTCATTCGGAATTGCAGGAAGCTTATTGCAGTGGTGTGAGTCTTACCTTGTTAAACGCACGTCAAAAGTTGTCGTTAACGGTTATTCATCGGATCCTTTTCTGACACCCTCGGGCGTACCCCAAGGCTCCCATCTAGGCCCTTTGTTTTTCAATATATTCATAAACGACGTAGCGTCTTGTTTTGTACACTCAAAGATATATTTATACGCGGATGACCTAAAAATTATAAAACGAATGGAGTGCAATCAGGACCCATTTAAACTCCAAGAGGATTTGGACCGCTTTTCCCAGTGGTGCTTGGACAATAACATGTTACTTAATGCTGACAAATGCAATCACGTACATTTTTCTAGGAAAAAAGGACCGTATTTTCGTAATTATAAAATTAATGACCAAATAATTTGCGAGAAAGAGGTGATTCGCGATTTGGGTGTTTATATCGACAATAAGCTTCGGTTCAATATTCATGTTGATAAAATTGCTACTAGAGGGTTTAAAATGTTGGGTTTTATTCTACGTAACTGTAAAGATTTTAAGCGCGCCTCCACTAAAATAGCAATCTTTAACTCAATTGTCAGATCAGGCTTAGAATATTGCAGCGTAGTTTGGACTCCATTTTACGAAATTCACAAACGTCGTCTGGAATCAGTGCAGAAAAGATTTCTGTGGCACTTGTCATATCAGTGCAACATGGTCAGACATTTACCTAGCTACAGCTCACGCTTGAAACATTTCAAACTCATGAGTCTGGAAAATCGCCGTATGATCCTAGATCATCTGTTCTTATATAAAATAATAAACAATCACTTCGATTGCCCGCGTTTATTGAACCAAATAAACCTAAATGTGCCTTACAAACTTGCTCGTAAGTCTAGATATGAGTTGCTTCGCGCTAAAGGCTTTAAAACCAATGTGGGTCATTTCTCCACCATTAACAGAATGCAGGTTCAATTTAGTCGCCTGTCACGATCACCTAATGTTGATATTGATATGTCTTACTCCTTATACAAAGTCAAGTCTGTCTTGCGTATGGCATTGTCGTAAAAGAGTGTATTGATTGTTTTGTTTTTGATTTGTACTTTATTGTATGTGCTTTACGATTGAGAATGTGTTGTATTTTTTATTTTTATTTTTTATTTTAATATAATTTTTTTTCTTCTTTCTGGTTAGCACAACGTCAAACAAAAATGAATTATGTAGGTTTTCATATTAATTTGTGTGCCAGATGTAAGTCACAATTGGCTGTATTTATGTACCAATAGATTGGTATATAAATACAGTTAATATAGTCACAAACAAAGTAAGACTCTTACTGTATTTCCTTTCTCATTTATGTTCAATGCATGCCGTGGCAGCCTTTAATTAAGGCTACACTATAAACTGTTAAATTAAACCCACTTGACCGTTATTCGAAACCTAATAAAACATGAGAGTAGCATTCTTGACTTCCTGCTAGTACTAGCCGTGCGGAAACAGCCCCACCGCTATCTGCGTCTCGCTCTAACGGCTCTCCCACCATCCCCACCAACCCCACCACCACCTAAGGCAGCTCGCGTGTCGATCGCGAGTTGGGTGTCATTGGCGTTTTGATTTCCGACCAAATAGGTCGCTAGTAAAAAGTGCTTGTCCTACAAGTCACTTTGTTAAAACTATTGTGTCGTGCAGTGATAATATTATGGTGCAACAGTGCAAAGTGTTTAATAATTGACAAAGGTAAATTATTCTGTCTTGGTAAGTACCATTGCTTTTTCGGCATACCTTCATACCTAAACTGTTACTGACTTATTTCCGTTTTTGATACGCAAATTACTTCACTTTGAACGGTAACAGTTTGATTTCATTGTTGTTACAATTTGATTTCTAATTACGTAAGTAGGTATACTTACGAAATACTATTGTAGACTATATTTGGGAAATAATTACAATTTACCTACCTACAGTAATGCTAAAATTTTTAAACGGTGAAACCGTTCGGAAAACTTATTTGAATTAGATGTTTTTATATTATTTCTAAATCTTGTCTTTGTTCTTTTTCTTTTGAACGTTATTAATTTTGACGTATTTTGATATTGCGTTTTTATTCAACAGTATCGTAAATCTAAATTGTAGATTTCGAATACGAACATGGATCAGGCAGGCCCATCCGCTGCAACGAGAGAGGAAGGTGCGGTGGAGAAGAGTCGTAATGGTGCCGATGCCGTAAGGAAGCGTAAACGATCTTCAAGTACAGAGTCGAGCTCGAGCAGTAGTTCATCAACAAGCTCAAGCTCCTCGTCAATCAATCGTACGAACCGTAATAACAGACGTCGAAGGAAGTACAAATCCAAAAGGAAACGGGACTCAAGTAAGTTAAACAAATTATTAACCGAAGTGTCTAACCTAAAATACGAGCTGTCCCGGCGGCAAACTAGCACTCCAAGAGAATTTTATCAAGAAGAATGTAGCTCTTATGTAGATCCTAACATTAGCGGTGACTTATTTGAAGAGGAGGCCAATGAACACCCCTTACCTCCTTCATCCACTGTTGATGCCGGAACATGCTGCGATAATACGTTTAGTCTAAGCATCGGTACAAAGTTGAAGGAACCATCGGTTCCTCATGCTTCATCAGCATTTTTGGATCAGTTAACAATCTTGCAACGCTTTGGGCTTTCCGATTGGAACAGTGTACGGTACGCAGACGTACAAAAGCTGTATGTTCATGAACCAGGTTTTACTAACCTCGAACATAATGACGAAATAAAGCGTTATGATACTTCTAAGTTTACAGCACAGATGGAAAAAGCTTTTTCAGGTATAACGTATGCTTTATTAAAGCAAAGGGATGTAATGCAAAATGAAATGCGTAGTTTTTTATTATGGGCACAGCAATCTGAGCAGTTAAACCATGCCAATATTGTTGAGAAAATAACCGAAATTTTCACTAAAGGTGAGTATCCAAAAATAACAAGTGACATATTTCAACTAGTTTGTGGACACAGAGCTGAGCTTGTACAATACAGAAGAGAGGCCATTATAGCTTCGGTGAAGGATCCGTATCATAAAAGTGCATTGCGGAAAATCCCACCGACATGCTCGCACTTATTTGACAGCGACAAGTTTACAACTGTCCTGGAAAAAGCAGGAGGCGTGAAAAGCGTATTTTGGCCCAAAAATAAGGATCGCACAAACTCTGCACCGCAGAACGATCCGGGGCCATCGCAACGACCAAGTACGTCGTACGGTCCTCCGTCGAAAACATCTCAGGCCCCAAAACGGGAAAACAAACCTGCTTTTAAAAGGAACTACCGTGACCAAAATCATCAATCCTTTCGAGGCAAAGGTGGAAGAAGAGGAGGACATAACGAGGGTCATAAAGGCCGCAGGGCAAACTCTCCCTCATCCCGCCGGGATAGGAGAGAACAAAATAAACGCAAATATTGACTCGAGAATACCTTTTCGTGCCGGTCAGCTTCAATTTTACCACAGCCGTTGGGAAGCGCTCGGGGCACCGCCCTACATTCAAAAAATTATAAAAGGCTACCGTATACCTTTCAAGAGAAAACCACCGCTCAGTCAACATTTTCGTCACCGTCTAACTGCACACTCGCAAGAGATGTCAAACATAATTTCGGAAATGTTATCACAAGGTGTAATACGAGAGGCCAAGCGGTCCCCGAGTTTCATATCAACAATTTTTCTTCGGCCGAAAAGCGACGGCACGATGAGGCCTATTTTCAACCTGAAAAACCTAAACGAGTATGTTCACACCGACAAATTCCGGCTAATAAATATCCACAAAGTGCCCGACTTCCTTCAGGAAAGCGACTGGATGGCCAAAATAGATTTGCACCAAGCGTATTTTCATCTACGGATTGCACAAACACACCAGCGATACTTACGTCTAATGTACAACGAAAAACTGTACGAGATGACTTGCTTGCCATTCGGTCTAAGTTCTGCTCCCAAAGCTTTTGCCAGTCTAACAAACTGGGTAGCCCAGATGCTGCGGGAACAAGGCATCCGCACTCTAGTATACCTAGACGATTTCCTCCTAGTCCATCAGAACCGTTCGGTTCTACAGTCCCATGTTGCAACCACAATAAATTTGCTCGAACACCTAGGATGGATAATAAACAGGAAAAAGTCGGTCCTAGTTCCACAAAAGTCTCTGGAGTTCTTGGGCATCGTATGGGACACATGGAAAAATATCAAATATCTCCCAGAAAGAACGGCATCCAAACTGAAAAACTACGTTTCGAATTCCCTGCAATCTCGTTCGGTGGATCTGAAACAACTTCAGATACTTATAGGGATACTAAACTTCGCCAGTTTTGTCGTGACAAGAGGAAGATTAAACTATCGAAGCCTGCAAACACATGCAAATGCTCTTCTGAAGGCACCTGCCTGCACAAAAACTCAGTTAAGCTCAAAAGCAAAAAGTGATCTCTTGTGGTGGCTAACGAATTACAGAGTCCCTTCAATCATTCACTGTCCCCTACCATCTCACTATCTGACCACCCGATGCGAGCGACATCGGCTGGGGTGCCTTGCTGGACAACACGAGCTTACAAGGCACATGGTCAGAGACGGAACAGGGGTTACATTGCAACCAAAAAGAACTCATTGCCATAATAAACGTCTTACGAGATCACTGTCGTTACCTGAGGGCTTCGGCTTTACTAGTCCAGTGCGACAACAAAACCACGGTATCGTACCTACGCAACGAAGGCGGCACGAAATCTCAAGCCCTAGTAAACCTTGCAGCAGAAGCATTCGCAATCCTAGATCAGCACAACATCCACATGACGATTTATCACCTGCCAGGCAGTTACAACTCGGAAGCGGATCACCTGTCTCGTCAGAAAACTCCTTCAGAATGGCACCTTCTGCCAACGGTAACAGAAGTAATTTTCTCAAAATGGGGCCAACCACAAATCGACCTCTTTGCCTCTCGACGGGCACATATCCTACAGGACTATTGCACACTCGACAGAACCGACCCTCGAGCCAGGAGCTACGATGCTCTAGCAGCGAATTGGACTTACACGCTAGCTTGGGTGTTCCCACCACCCCACTTGATCCCCAGAGTACTAGCACACCTAAACAAAGCAAGAGGCGTTTACCTGATAGTCGCTCCACGGTGGGACAAAGTATACTGGAGACCAGATCTGAAGAGCAGAGCATTAGGTCCCCCGTTCACCATCAGGAACCTACCCAGGGTACTAGTAGATGTTTCAACCGGTCTCCCGCCTCCAAACGTGGCAACAATGACGCTCGAAGTTTGGAGATGTGGGGGTGGGAGCTAACATTGAAGGATTGGTCAGAAGAACAAAGGTCTCTTTTATCATCCAGTTGGCGTAAGTCTACTCTTAATACTTATAGACCAGCTTGGAAAAGATGGATGAACTGGACTAAAAATAATGAGGTAAACTCACTACAACCGACTGGTTCGCAATTTGCACGATTCCTAGTTGATCTGCATCAAGTAGAGGGGCTTTCCCTGAGCACGATTCTCGTTCATAAATCGGCGATCTCGACTTTTTGTGACCCGGATAATCAAACAAAAATAAGTTCGCACACCCTCGTAAGACAAGTTCTAAAAGCGATCTCTTTGGCTCATCCTAAACTACCCAAGCCACCGATTTGGGATATTAATACGGTCATTTCATACTTAAGCCATAAAAATCCTGAAACTGTTAACTTCTACGAAGCTTCCTGTCAAACTGCCTCAATCCTACTTCTCTGCTCGGGGCGAGGTGTTCACGATCTTACACTCCTTCAGATTTCACCAGAACACTACATTCAATCCGAAGATAATATCATTCTCTGGCCGGCTTTTGGATCAAAGACAGACACAGCTAACCGAAGACAATCAGGCTGGAAACTTCTACAAAATAAAGAAAATAAAAGTTTAGACCCAGTCCATTGGGTCAAACATCTGATCCATCTGTCACGCCCAAAAAGGGAAGTAATATCGTCACACAACTTGTTTTTGAGCACTTTTGGAGACCCCAAACCAGCGACCCGCTCTATTATTGCCGGTTGGATGAAGAAAACGTTAAAGGACGCTGGCATTCAGGGCACACCAGGCAGCTTTCGATCAGCAGTAGCTTCAAAGAACTGGATGGAGCAGTTCCATCTAGACGAGATACTCTTAAGAGGTAATTGGAAATCGGCCAATACTTTTAAGAAATTCTATTGCCGTGAGATTCGAGCAGATACATCAAAGACTGATTTGATTACAACTCTCTTTGAGCCTGTAGAATAGAAAAAATCATTTAGAATCATTATTAACTTATTATAGTTTATTTGTAAATTTCGAGATGCTCTCCCATTAATCATTAATCATCATACGCACAAAATGTATATTAACAGTAAAACAATTGCTGTAATTACTATTGTGATTAATAAATAAAAACACAATCAATACTCTGTTATTTAATTGCAAATATAATACACATTTACTCTAGATCACATTGGCGACACCACCACCAGGCGATAACAAACACGTCTCTCATGTTTTATTAGGTTTCGAATAACGGTCAAGTGGGTTTAATAGAGACATTTTACCTGAAATAAAATGTGTATTAAACCATACTTACCTTATTCGAAACCTAATAACTTAAATACCTGCCTGGTGGTATAAAACATGAGCAAACTCAATGACACCCAACTCGCGATCGACACGCGAGCTGCCTTAGGTGGTGGTGGGGTTGGTGGGGATGGTGGGAGAGCCGTTAGAGCGAGACGCAGATAGCGGTGGGGCTGTTTCCGCACGGCTAGTACTAGCAGGAAGTCAAGAATGCTACTCTCATGTTTTATTAGGTTTCGAATAAGGTAAGTATGGTTTAATACACATTTTATTTCAGGTAAAATGTCTCTATTCAACATGTGTTCTTATATATGTATTTTTGGTGTACGCTTTGTTGGTTGTCCTTAAATAAATAAATAAATAAATAAAATAAATAAATCATATTATATAGTTTTTATATTCGAAATCAATGGCTAACACCAAAATATAGCCTTATGTTTTTGTTCAGGGTTTACACTAAAAAAATACAAAATGCCTACTTATCTACACAATTCGTAATGTAAGTAACTAAATGACGATAAATAGTTATGGCATGTATCCAGGAGACCTGGAGATACAGCTGTATTATATAATTTTTGAACTCTTAGTACAACATTCAACTTAGGATTTTTTTTAAGGTGGTTTAAAATCATCTAATGACATCTCTCGCCCTTGGGTGGAGCGAGAGGGCGTGTCAGACTCTTACTGACTAAAAAATTCCACCCCGTTCCTTTTTGCCTCTGGTACTGGGGTCAGAGCATGCCCCTTAGGATTAATTAAAATCGTCATATTCGATGATTTTTTTAATACATCCCATAACTACTTACTTTTCTACGTCATTTAGTTATATATATTTACGAATTGTGTAGATACGTAGGCATTTTGTACTTTTTTAGTGTAAAGCCTGAACAAAAACATAAGGCAATATTTTGGTGTTAGCCATTGATTTCGAATATAAAAACTATATAATATGATAATATAAATAATAACAAAAAAACTGAGGTATGTTACTTTTCTGTCGGGTCTGGGTTTTTTTTGCCTGTTCTTCTTAGGTGGAGGTACTTTTCAGGGTGCAAGGTATCCCCCCGTATATTAGTCTGCCGCGCTTCTGTACATCACGAAATCCCTTCTAGGGCTCCCCTACTACTAGGCATGTGATGATTTGATGATGCTATGTTTTTTTTTGCATTATAAAATCGTTAGCCAAATACATTCATTGATGCATTTTTTGCTGACATAATTCTCCTATATCAGTTGCTTGAATTTTACAGAAATAGGGTAAAATATGCGTACTTTAATATAAGTCCGTCGGCGATTGGCTAAGTGATTGGATATGAACCGGTTTTGGTGTGTCTAGTAGGAATATTAATGACCGGAATAGCAATCCTCGTCTTTTTTTGAATTTACTTTATTTTTGCCAGATAGTGTTTGTTTGACGGCCTTTTCCATTATTCATAGACGGATGCTAATAATGAAAGTATCAGCGCACATAGGCGAGTTCACTCCCCGCCTCCGCGCACACATCGCAGCTCGCTACCCGTACCTCGCCATCCCCGCCGTGTGCTACCCGCAACTGCAACACGAGCTGTTCTGCAACACGTTCTACCTGAGACACCTGTGCGACACGCAGCGCTTCCCCGACTGGCCCATACCGGACCCGGTGAGTGCACATTCAAATACAAATGAACCTGGTGAAAATAAGAATAATATCTACGTAAACCTAATGTGATGAACATTGCAGTGAATCTTTTCCAGTCATGACTAGATATGTCAAAAGAAAAAAACTTCAAATCGTAGCAGTTCTATGTCCCAGTCATGGCAATCATGGTCCAATGAATCGAAGATTACAGACGTCCGTTCTATCACTAGCCCAAACTGCTGAAAGTTCAGCTTGCAGACACCTCTCAGTAACTCGTCAAACGAAAACTATTTCTACTTAATTCAATGTATCTTCTCTCTACCAGGTCGGCCTCCTAAAAGACGTACTAGACGCATGGCGTCGCGAAGTGGAAAAGAAGCCTCCTTCCATGACTGCAGGAGAGGCCTACGCAGCGCTAGGGCTCACCACGGGACAACATGACGAAGCGGCTGTACGCAAGGCGTACTATAGGCTGGCGCAGCAGTTCCATCCAGATAAGAACCCCGAAGGACGGGTAAGTGATCCTACATCTGACTCCGTTTGATAACGAAAAGAAAATGCTTAAGTTTGTGGGGTTTAACAATACAGTGTGAACAAATGCGTACTAAAATTGTTAAAAGTATGTAAGTAAGTATCGTTATAACCACGATGGAACAAAAAAAAAAACAACTCTTTTTACGATCGTTGACTCCAAAAATAGATCATCATCTTCGTCTTCCTGCCCATGTTACTTGGGGTCTGCGCAACACGTTTACACCTTTTTCTTTCACATAATGACGTCACACAATCCATCCATCGTTTCTTTGGTCTTCCTCTCTCCCTTCATCCATCATCACTTAAGTTTATTCATCACTCTTTAAGTCCAAAAGTAGTTCATCGGTTCGATCTTCAGTTTATTTTTGTGTTTAGATATCGATACCCATCAGGTGTAAAGAAAGAAAGAAAAATATTTACTTGACGTCAGTTAATGAAGCACACACAATACTAAATAAAAAAGATACAAAACAATAAGTTGGACTTAGTAGTAATGTGCTGTGTGCCTCACGGCTGCGCCGAAAAGGTCCATTTCAGCATTCATGCCAGACAGGTGATGAAGCTGTCTGACGCTGGTCTTCCAATGAACCTTGAGAGGGTACGTTACAGAATAAACGGTTTCAAACAATAAAGGGTGTAAAACACCTCTTAACGAATATGAAAGGCATTTATTCTCCTCGTCATTCTGATCATTTTTTTATTCTACACCATACCAGATATAGGGGGTCAAAGTTGCAAGAATTTTACAAGTTTTTTTTTAAATACCACTTTTTGGTGCATGATTTTTACTTTAAATATCTCTACGACCCCCATAATATTCAATCCATCCATTCGCACAATGTTTTGAGTGCGTTATATTGAGTTATACCACAAAACATTATTTATAACCTCAAAAAAAAAAGTTGTTTCCCAGCAATATTTTTTGCGGAAAGTTACTTAGTTTAATATACAGAATGCTTGGTTAACGGCTTTGTGATGAGGTGAAATACACCCTGTATATAAACAAATAAACAAATGGTTAATAAGAATAAATAGATAACGAGTAAATTCATTGAACGTGTAATTACGAGTACGAAAATAGAGAAAATATATATAAAAAATAAGTATTTTATTGTGTTGGAAAGTATAAATCGGTGTTTGTGTAGGCTAAACAACACACACAGACACACAGAGCACACACAGACACACACAGAGTACAGAACAGAGAACAGAGAACAGAGTTTCGCTACCTAATTTTATTTGAACTCACATAATATTCCGTCGAAAATCATTTAACCTGATTGATCCTATCAACACATGGGCTATATCGTCATCATTCTCTTGCCCTTATTCCAGTTTATTTGTGGTCTGCGCGCATGTCTTTTTAACACTTCACACATATCCTATATCTAATCACGTTTCACACAGGATCGTTTCGAGGCTGTCAACCAGGCGTACGAGTTCCTGTGTAGCCGTAACGTGTGGACCGGCGACGGACCTAACACCAACAACATCGTGCTCATACTGCGAACACAGACCATACTTTTCCAGAGATATTCAGAAGGTACGATTAATTCAGTTATCCCTCATACTTCTTTTTTTTTACTTAATTTTACATTGTATTAAAAACATTCTTAAAGCTAATCCGATGAGTTCAAATACCGTTTTACATAATTCCGAAGGGCTCAAAATTCCGAATATAACAACTCTGATTTAACATAAATCCTATTTTTAACTCCCAACGCAAAAACGACGGGCTGTTATAAATTTGACGTGTATGTGGGTGTGTATTTGTTTGTGTGCGTATGTGTGTGTGTGTGGTGTATTTGATGAAGTGTCAAATGTGATCTATTAAATTGGCCCTACTGTAACGTTAATAATTTGTACATTTATCAAATACCGACTTTCAATAGATCGACTAATAAAAAGTCTGACTTATTGATAATACGAAACATCAAAAATACGAATCACGATTTAAACACCCATTAATTAGAATTCCACTATGTGGTGTTGAGCGTTCGCTACGCTCGCAGTTTACATTACACATCCAGTTTTTGTCAAAAATATTGTCTTCGTCGGTCCGCCGGCCTTGGGCTTACGCTCCGTACGCCAGCTAGCTAGACCCAATCCAGAAAAGCTCTAAGAAATACTGAGTTCTTCGAAAGGGAGTACTTCTTGAATCACAATCAGAATCCTAATTTTAGCAGTTTATTCGAAGTTTGTTGAAAATCAGAATGTCGTTTTTCGGACTGACGACGGCGACGATCCATTGAACATTTGATTCTTTGGACCACAAACAAATCGCATTTACGACTTTCGACTTAACGATTTTACATTATAAATTCTTCGGTATTATGGAATACGTACTTTTGATAATAAATTTGGGTGTTCTTGACTTAGCTGAAATAGCCGATTATACTAGATGGTGCGTAAAAAAATGCTAAATTGGTGTAATTTGAGGAAGGGGCGTAGGAATACATTTTAGCACATTTACATGTCAAGAGCCTCTTTGCATACTCTTTGAAATGACTGTAGACTGACTTTATAAACCGTTCTAACAGTACATTGTAATACAAGGGGCTAAAATTATCCATTATATGTATATGAGGAAGTTTTACTACCGAGCTTTAGCTAGGGATAGTGGGATTTTAACGCTGGTGCGTGAAAAATAGTAAATTTAGACAGACAGACAGGCGGACAACCAGACAGACGGATAGACAGACAGATGGACAGCGGTATCTTGAGAAGTGAAAAATGTGTTATTTTGTTTTACGCTCTAGTGCTAGCCCCATACAAGTACGCGGGCTACCCACAGCTGCTGCGCACGGCGCGCCTGGAGGCGGAGGCGGAGCAGCTGTTCGCGCGCTCGGACGCGGCGCCGCTGCTGCCCGCCGCCTGCGAGCTGGCGCACGCCACTGTGCGCTGCTCCGCGCTCAACGCGGAGGAGCTGCGCAGGGAGGGGGGCTTGCAGGTATGTGTGCACTGTAACCAGACGCACTAGTGTATATGTAGGGACTGTTCGCGCGCTCGGACGCGGCGCCGCTGCTGCCCGCCGCCTGCGAGCTGGCGCACGCCACTGTGCGCTGCTCCGCGCTCAACGCGGAGGAGCTGCGCAGGGAGGGGGGCTTGCAGGTATGTGTGCACTGTAACCAGACGCACTAGTGTATATGTAGGGACTGTTCGCGCGCTCGGACGCGGCGCCGCTGCTGCCCGCCGCCTGCGAGCTGGCGCACGCCACTGTGCGCTGCTCCGCGCTCAACGCGGAGGAGCTGCGCAGGGAGGGGGGCTTGCAGGTATGTGTGCACTGTAACCAGACGCACTAGTGTATATGTAGGGACTGTTCGCGCGCTCGGACGCGGCGCCGCTGCTGCCCGCCGCCTGCGAGCTGGCGCACGCCACTGTGCGCTGCTCCGCGCTCAACGCGGAGGAGCTGCGCAGGGAGGGGGGCTTGCAGGTATGTGTGCACTGTAACCAGACGCACTAGTGTATATGTAGGGACTGTTCGCGCGCTCGGACGCGGCGCCGCTGCTGCCCGCCGCCTGCGAGCTGGCGCACGCCACTGTGCGCTGCTCCGCGCTCAACGCGGAGGAGCTGCGCAGGGAGGGGGGCTTGCAGGTATGTGTGCACTGTAACCAGACGCACTAGTGTATATGTAGGGACTGTTCGCGCGCTCGGACGCGGCGCCGCTGCTGCCCGCCGCCTGCGAGCTGGCGCACGCCACTGTGCGCTGCTCCGCGCTCAACGCGGAGGAGCTGCGCAGGGAGGGGGGCTTGCAGGTATGTGTGCACTGTAACCAGACGCACTAGTGTATATGTAGGGACTGTTCGCGCGCTCGGACGCGGCGCCGCTGCTGCCCGCCGCCTGCGAGCTGGCGCACGCCACTGTGCGCTGCTCCGCGCTCAACGCGGAGGAGCTGCGCAGGGAGGGGGGCTTGCAGGTATGTGTGCACTGTAACCAGACGCACTAGTGTATATGAAGGGACTGGGGTCCACGACCTAAAAACGGTGACGATTAACGTTTTTGTTGAATTCCAAAATGCTTGTCCCCAGGTCCTCCACGAAGCCATGTCCCGCTGCGTGCCCGTGCTGTCGGACGCGAGTAAGGCGGACGACATCAGCGCGCAGGTGTGTGCGCACGCGGCGCGCTGCTTCGCCGTGGCGGCCACCTTCCCGGCGTGCCGCGCTGTCTGCGCCGACATGCCGCAGCTGTGCGCTGATCTAGTGCCGCTCTTGAAGCGACCGGTGAGTGTCTACCTACTACATCGACCATATAACCTATAGAGTGGTAATGTCGGGCCATCCGCCTCCGCAACTAATAAGTGATTTGTCACTTATAAATACGAGTTGACGCTCCCTGTCACTGAAACAGTACAAAACCAGTATTGGATCTGAGCGTACGTTTCTTCATATTCCAAAATGAAATTTCGATTAAATAATTTCACAATGGCCTGTTGTTCTATTACACGGTTACATGTGTTTCATCCCTTTTCGTCACTATCTATTCCATAAGAGACAGTGTCCTTTAAAGTTGTTTGGTTCCATAATGATAAGCACCTGGGCGAGACAGCGTGCGCGGGCGCGGCGGCAGTGGGCGCGCTGAGCTCGGAGCCCACGTGTCGCGCACAGTGCGCACGCGCCGGTGTTCTGCAGGCGCTACTGCCGCCCGCGCTGCGGTACGACTACACGCTCGCAGAGTCGGGGCTCGATACTGATGCACACCTCAATAAACAGGTAAGCCACGAAATAATCCTTTCATAAATAAATAAAAATAGCCTTTATTTTCTCTGACCTTCGTATACACAATATTTTGTATGATAAAGATGAATAAATAATGTGTGAATATCAATGAGGTTCGAGTCGTTTACAAACGTGACATGAAAGTGAAGTAAAAAAAGAAAACATTGTTCTAAAGCAGCGTGAAAGCGTCGAAGTCAGTTAGTGAAAGAATGACTGTCATCATCGATCATTTTAATTTTAGTTTAGCTAATAAATTTTTATCTAAGTATGTGTATATTCAGTGTATTTATTATTACATGCATATTCCCTATTACTGTATTCCCATTTCAGCAAGCAAAACAGTCATATAAATTTGCCTCGCTATGCCGTGCCGCCGTGCGCATCGGATAGCCTGGTTTCAGAGTTCCAAGCCCGTTGCGAACTGAATATTGCCTCTAAATATTATGTGTTGATTTTGTCAAAACTTCCGATTTTCATTAACAGGAAGTAGCGAACCAACTAGCGAAGCAGTGTATAGTAGCGTTAGCAGCGATGTACGGTCCGCACACACAAGAGTCGCCGGACGACGACAATATTAGGAACTCGTTGCATACGCTGCTGACACCATATCTGTGCGGACGACTGGCTGAGCCGGAACAACATGAGGTAAGGATACAGGATAAGGGTATACTGGTGATTTTGTCAAGAAATTAATCTTATATAGAACTAGCTTCTGCCAGCGGCTTCGCCCGCGAGAACTTTGATATTGTTCCTTGGGATCTTACTACCAGAATAAAAAGTATCAATTCCAGGTTATAAACTATCTGTGTGCAGAATTTCATTCCAATCCGTTCAGTAGTTTTTGCGTGAAAGAGTAACAAACATTCATCCATACATCCATACTCACAAACTTTCGCATTTATAATATTAGTAGGATTAGTAGGATGAAAGTAAATGGATATGATAAATGGAGTAAATTAACATTTCAGTTTGAAAGATCAATTAAAACATTTACCAATATAAAACGAGGTGGAGGTGCGTATAAATTATAGCACGACGAGACATATTGAGAATTTTAAAAGCGTCGTATCTTCGTCAATTTTGGTCTACGTAACTGAAGAATAAATAAGAGTCAGAAATATTTTGAAAATTTTATTGACTTACTAATTTTGTCACCTATCCTTTTGTGACAAGATCAATATTTGTGATCTCCCGAACACGAAGAACAAAGTTTGTAAGGCACTCTTATCAGGACGATCAGTCGTTCCATTATTTAACACAAGTCCATTAATTTAAGTTAATTACTGAAATGTTAGCTAACTAAACTAAAACTTTGTTCCTAGCTGTTAAAAACCCTCACATCGAACTGGCGTACGCCCTACCTAGTGTGGGACAACAGTACCCGCGCCGAGCTCAAGGACGTCCTGCGTCACGCGCGCGCCATCATGGAGGAGGACGGACCTCTCATAGAACCCTTCACGTACTCCGCGCACGAGGGGCTCGTGTCCGTCGGAGGGGTCTACATCGACATCTATAATGAGCAGCCTGAGTTTCCTATTGAGGTAACTACTTAGATACTGTTTTTTAAAAGTCCCTTGACATTATAAAAAAAATATCTATAGGACAAAAGATAATTGATATACAATTATCTTTTGTCCACACATAAGACAAGCCTCGTTGCTTAGTGTGGCACTAGATGGCGGTGTGTGTAATTTATAATAGACAAAGTCGATGTCTCCCACGCAAAAGGTCGGAGCACTATTTTAACTAAATTCGTTTGTTGTGCAATTACAGCCATCCTAAATAGTATTACGTATTACAAAAACCAAAATTTAAATATTTTTAAATCGTATGAGTTTTTTTAATGGATAATGGTCGTCATTTAAACGCTGCTAAAAAAATTTGATGTATACAAAAATGCTGTCCTGGAATAATGATTTTGTAGCATTACGACCTTATGCGTGGGAGGCGTCGAAATATGTAACGATTTGTGGTAAATGACACGAAAGCGACCAGATTTTATCAGTTATAAAATAAAAGAATGTAAATTTTGAAAAATGTTCAAGATATTGAAGTTATCCTGCCTAAGATAGCTACTTGCCGAAAGCTGATGCTACAGTGAAAATAACACCATATTAAGATTTAATATCCGAATTACTTTTATTTCGGTTTTGGTTTTTAATTTTAAAATTACTTTTTTGTCCGAAAAGAACCGACTCCCAAGTTTTTGAACTAGATTTTTTTAAATGGTTATTAACACAGTTATGGTTTTACGTACGTTTTTATTTTACTGCGACGTATGGACAGGACTATTTCCTTATGTTTCCTAGTTAATTTCGTTTTTCCTTCCTAGAACCCCCAGCAGTTTATCCTGGATCTGCTACAGTTCATTCAAGAGCAGACAAAAGGCGACATGACGTCAGAGAGAGTCCATCACGTGACATACGCACTAACGGCACTCGCCAACGTTATCATCAAGAACCCAGGTATGTGCTAAAATATTCATTGGGTCTATAAGTAGGAACATTCCACCGTATGGCCGGTAGTTTCTGCTGTACCTGATGCTTCGGAATCAGGTCAAATCTTTTTTTGTTTTGCTTGAACAGTTTAATTCTGTGTCCTCAATTCATCATCATCTGCCTGGCCTTTTCCCAACTAGGTTGGGGTCGGCTTCCAGTCTAACCGGATGCAGCTGAATACCCGTATTGTACATTGGGCGACTGCCTACCTGACCTCCACAACCCAGTTAATACTGGGAAATACGATATCACTTGGTAGACCTGTAACGACTGTCAAAGATGGACAAATGACAGCCGGGACTAACGGCTTTATTCTGTGTCCTCAATTATTGCTTGAAATTATAACTTTTGTTTGTACACGTATGTGTAGTATGAAGTTATTTTAATAGCATTCAAACATTGAAAGTGGAATCTATTAAATACATCCAAAAACTAGTAAAAGCGAAAAAGTCATCATGCGCCACGCTTCGGTTCTGATGACGCTACTCGACACCACGACAAACTAGATGCGAGAAATGTGGTGATACTTAATAAATGAGTGTAAGTAAGGCCCCAGTTCCACAATGTCGTGACGATTAATTTATCGTTGGTTCTTAGTAGACAAAAGTCATGGACGACAGTCATCGTGTCGTCCTATATGTGACCATTTCCATTTAAATACACAAGCCTTATTCGATAACTCCACGATTATCTGTCGTCACGACATAGTGGAACGGGGCCTAAGATCACTCCCAAACTCAGCACGGTAGACTGCTCTCAACTGTTCTACATCGAAATTGTTGAAAGCAACACGTGTAATTCCAGGCGCAGAGATCCAATGCATAGGGCAGTTCGGGCTCATCTTCGGCATGCTATCTGCGCGGCCGCACCCCGCCCTGCAGGACGCCGCGCTGCGCACTGTGCTCGCCGCCAGCGGGTCGCGCGAGTGCGTGGAGGACATCGCCGCCAGCGCCGTGCTGGGACATCTGCTGGCCCTGCTGGCGGACCGGCCACCCCGACCTGATGCCTTGGCGGCTTTAGCTGCCTTGCTTGCTAACACTGCGCTGGTTAGAGAGGCGCTCAACAAAGGTAGCTGTTGTCTGACTAGTTAACTGTAATAGCTAGGTATATAGAGTATTCTTTGATAAAGCTTATTATGACGGAATTAATTGGGAGAATGTCCTAACTTAAGTGAATGGTTGACGCAATTTTCCCGCAGAACGGATAGCTAATTGGGGAAAATTTTGTAGGAATGCGTTACAAATAATTTATGCAAGGGAAGATGGAGTTACGGTCGCTGGAAGCGGGAAGTAAAGGTGCAATCTTTTCAGGCATATGCCCAGCAATGTACGTATTTCAGATAATGCACTACGTACATATACTTATGCGTTTTTCCCACGGGGGTAGACATAAGCCACATAACGCCATCTGTTACGATCCTCACATAATTCTGTTACCTCGTCCACGTTCATACATGTGATCATACACGCACGCCGGTTGCGAGGAGTGCGCACCTGACCTTTCAAGATGATGCTGCAATATTCAGTTATGTTGAGGATTTATCATTATTATTTATTTTATCTACCCAAATATCATAAACCCTCTCTAATGCGTTCAAAAACCATAGGCAATGACCAGCATTACCAACCTGCAGAAATAAACAGAACTGTAATGAACTCATAACGCAACTGAAAACAGTAGGTTATGAGTTTTAAATTTGGAACAGGTGTCAAATTCAAGTGAGTGTGCTATTCTAGTACCACCTACATTAAATCAGATATCGATAAAAAAAAACCCCAATTCAGTATGATTTTAATTATAAATCGCACGACATTTTGATCTCAAGTGACACAAGAATAGTGACTTGGTTCGTTTGCCTATGATTAAAAAAAAAATGACAGATATCCGAAACGCCGCCATTTCGAGCTGTCATTTGTTCGTTAGCTTTTTATTTCCAGTAATCCAGTTACGAGTAGACAATTTTTCTGATAAGTTCTTTATTTCTGTCGAAAATGAGTGATAGTGACTCAGAAATTGACATGTATACTCCGCCAGATATCGTAAATGCAGCGACGAATGCAACTAATAACCTGTTGGCACAAAAATCAAGGGCCAAGTAACAATGCAGGTCATTTCCCTATGGTTCCTGAACCCATCATAGAGCCCTTATGATATTTGGGTAGATAAAGTAGTGTATGCAACTATACATAATTAGGCATTACAACACTCGTGTGATGCTATTAAGAAACTCGCCTTCGGCTCGTTTCTTAAACCCACACTCGTGTTGTAATGCCCTTCATTATGCACAGTCGCATAAACTACTATTATAAACTTGCTATTTTTTGTATAATATCTTTCTCTTTGCCCAGGTGCTGTGATATACCTGTTAGATTTGTTCTGCAATAGCAAATTACCGGAGACGAGAGAGGCAGCTGTAGAGTTACTCGCTAGAATGATGTCGGATAAACTACATGGACCTAAGGTATGTCTATGTCTATTCATAATTATCTTAGAATTTCTATCAAACTTTCTGCTTTTCTATTTAGAAGTCAAGTTTATATTCGAAGGCCCTACAAACTCACACCTCACGGGCGTTTTTTGAACGTGAAGTTATTTACAACGCACTGGATGTTAAACTTGCTTAGCGCGGATGCTTGAAAATCCAACAGTGTACTTTTTTTCAACCCGAAAAACAAAAAGAAATAAAAACAGTACCGTATTTTTCGCCGTAAAAGTCGCTTTAAATTAACAGGCATGGGTACGCAAGCTACTTATCACGTAATATTTGCACTTGCAGGTCCGTCTAACGATCTCGCGCTACATCCCGGGTGTGTTCGCGGAAGCGATGCGCGAGTCGGGCGCGTCCAGCGCCGTGCACATGTTCGACGCGCAGCACGAACATCCCGAGCTCGTGTGGAGCGACGACACACGACGACGACTGGCCACACACATCGCGCAGCTCAGGGACAAGTTAGTACTCCTTCTTTATCGTGTGCTGCCAGACTTGATATGCCGCCCATGGGCCCCCGGACTTGCCTTTACATGCCTTCAAGAAATATCTCCCAGGCAAGCTGGTTTCCTCATAATGTTTTCCTTCACCGAAGCGTGGGTGAGGACAGGCCTAGGAAACACTGGCGGGACAATAGTGGCTGAAGGAGGCGAAACATAAACAGGATTGAATGAAACGCTGCAGTAGGATGATATGGTTTAAAATTATTGTATTGTTATTATTAAAAAAAAAATGGTGTAGGTGGTTTGACGATATAATCTTGTCAGTGGGGCGCACATGACCAGATATCGCACAAGATAGAAAAGTTGGGAGGGAAAAAGGAGTCGCCTTTGCCCGGCATTCAGACACTACAAAAGCTAACCCAAAACATATATAGATCCTTGGTGCACCCAGAGCAAGATACAAAGCAGGGTGAACTCAGACTATTAGAAATAGGAGACCTTATATTTGCAGCTAGGATGATTTCAAATCTGTAAAAAAAAATCCTTTCGGCAAGCCGCAGAAGGAGGTAGATAAGATATTGAAGAAGGATTCACCCACCACATATTTACATTTGTTCTTTTTTGAGGGTGATCATTAAGGGGCCAATTTTTCATTATTTTTGCGATAGAACGGACCGTTTTCGAGATATAAGCAAATTAAGAATTAGAACCAGCTCCGGCTTCATGACTCGCGCTCGCTACGCTCGCATTTACATTACACACCCACTTTCTGTAACAAATGTCGTCGTCGCTCCTCATGCTAACTAGCAATATTTATAGGACAATTTATTTTCAAACAACTGCAGTCTGCGAGGCAACATCCGATGACTAACGCTGACGGGTGACAAACAGATGGCTTGGCGCGCTTTTTGGTGTCGCTTCACGTTCCGTTCCACAAAAAAAGCGTTATGTTTTTGTAAAAATGTCAATGTATTCATTTGCATATTAATCGGCAATCTATTATTGTGCACATTTATTACACACCAAAAGTATGTGAATATTTAAAAATAAAATTATATTTACATGTACTAAATACACTTCTACTGTCAACAGCACGTGAAATGTCAACTACTTTGACGTCTACCATGGCAAATGGCGTCCTTTTTAGGGTTCCATAGTCAACTAGGAACCCTTATAGTTTCGCCATGTCTGTCTGTCCGTCCGTCCTCGCTTAATCTTTGTGACCGTTAGCACTAGAAAGCTGAAATTTGGTACCAATATGTGTATCAATCACACCGACAAAGTGGTAAAATAAAAAATGGAAAAAAATGTTTTATTAGGATAGCGCCCATAATGTAAAGTGGGAAGTGATTTTTTTTTAATTACAACCCTAACGTGTGATATATTGTTGGAAAGGTATTAAAATGAATAGGGGTTTACTAAAATCATTTTTTGATAATGTCAATAATTTCGGAAATAATCGCTCCAAAAGTAAAAAACAATGTCCCCCCCCCTCTTATTTTTGAACCATAAGTTTAGAAAATATGAAAAAAAAAAAACAGAAAAGTAGCACTTTATAAGGACTTTCTAGGAAAATCATTTTAAGCTTGGATGGAAACAAGTTTTTGTATAAAAAAGACAAAAAGTTGTACAAAATAATTTCTGGACTAAGTTTGTAGTGTAATCGTATATGCAAGCGTTTTTCTTTAACTTCGTTTACTTATTTTATTATCCTGAACGTATCATTTTTCAAACAAAAAAAGAATGATTAAAATCGAATTGGATTGAACACTTATTCTGACGGACGGGAAACTACGGAACCCTACACTGAGCGTGGCCCGACACGCTCTTGGCCGGTTTTTTTCAATTAGAATAGACATTTTAAATCGTTAAATCTCGTAACCGTGGGCGTCCGACTATTGAAAATTTGTATAAAGAGTTGTCTTATGGCCATAAAACTGATTTTAGAAAAATCGCCCCACCATCACCCCCCATGGACGAATTCCGCCCATTCACGAACTAAGCTTAAGTTTTGACCTTTTAAACTTTTTGGGCCAAGTTTGAAAGCAATCGGAGCATAATTGCGACCTGTAGAGTGTGTCTAAATTTTGCTTGTCACCCACATACATACGTATACATATAATTATATCCCCGTAGGTGAGAGACCAATAGGTAGATTAAAAAAAAAGATAAAAAAGGATTAATCCTCCTGCCGGGGTTGCGGGACTGTTCGAAAGAGATACCGCGGCCCCGGAACATAAAGGGCGAGGAACGTGGATGGGTTTTAGTCAGTAAGAGTCTGACACTCCCTCCCGCTCCGCCCAGAGTGGGAGAAGTCATTTGATGATTTCCCATCCTAAAAAAAAAAAGGTGAGGATTAATACTGATGTTTAAAGTCCCTCGTCATCATCACCACCCACTGCTGGGTATAGGCCACTCTCTGCTTGAGCCAAGATCCACGTTCTTGTCTTTTTTTTTATTTTAAACCTTGAATGTCCCATTTCTGGGCAAAAGCCCTGCGCCAAGATTAATATCAGCATTCTTTGATCTTAATTATATTATTTAAAAAAAACTTGTTCCTTTACCCAGACATCAATCAGACCAGCTCCGAACTCCAAACGCGACCTTCGAAGACCGAGAGACCCTCGAACGCGCGGCCGCAGGAGAACAGGCGTGGGCGCCTCCCGGCGAGGTCGTGGTGGACGGCGTCTACCTCAAGCTGTACCTACAGAACCCGCACTGGAACCTCAGGAGTCCTAAGCGGTTTCTGCAGGAACTGCTGACGGAAACCATTACCGCCTTGAACAAGGATGCGAGCGAGGTGCGTTTGACTTGTGAATATTCTTTGACCGTGTCTACACTAATATTAAAAAGAGGAAATATATCAGATTTTTTTCATCCTCCCATCTCGAAAAGAGTATTTTTCCTCTTCGATATCCGATTGCAAAACACGTTTTTATCCTCTAGAGAGGAATAAAGTATATTGAATTTGGAACATCGTGTGCACTAAGTTTGTGAATTCAAAACATCATTAAACCTTTTTACTTCTATCGCTATGGTTCCGAATTTATCACACAATTTTTTTAAAATTTGTTAATAACTCAGACTCGAAACCTTCTTGGTGTACTTTTTTTAATAGCTTTGCGCGCGCCATTTCTTTTCACGTCATATTGTTAAAGCCTTAGGTTAAAAACAAGGAACTTGAAAACAAGTAAAAAACCTTGAAATTACCACTCATTATCTAGCGACGAGGAAGTTTATTTGACGCTAACAGAATTAACTAAATTGGTAATTAAAAACATGATTTATAACATCAAATAAAAAAGTTGTTTCCCAGCAATATTTTTTGCGTAGTGACTTAGTTTGATGTACAGAATGCTTGATTAACGGCTTTGTGATGAGGTGGTTTACACCCTGTTTACCCCTGTATACTTTGTAACGAACTATCGCCGATGAGCTACACCGATAAGCTTTCTTCCTGAATACGCCCTAATATAATATGACACAATGTTTGAGTGACAGAGACTATGCTGCGATGCTGTAAGCAATTTTTTGAGCTGGTAAATAATCCCATCCCAGTTTAGTGTCAGACTTTTACTGATTAAAACCAATCCATATCTCATTCAAATACCTTCAAGTACCTTAAAAGTAAACTTGACAGGGAAGCCGTGGCGAGACTTGCGCGCTAGCTCTGAGCGCCGCCCTGCGCGCGCGGCCGGCGCTAGGCGAACTGTGCGCGCAGCTGGGCGAACTGCCGCGCCTGGCCAGGCTACTGCCCACCGCGCCCAAGCTGACCGTGCCTGTCATCACTGCGCTCGCGCCTACGCAGGTAACATGCTATATTGTTGCTAGGGGAGCTGCCGCGCCTGGCCAGGCTACTGCCCACCGCGCCCAAGCTGACCGTGCCTGTCATCACTGCGCTCGCGCCTACGCAGGTAACATGCTATATTGTTGCTAGGGGAGCTGCCGCGCCTGGCCAGGCTACTGCCCACCGCGCCCAAGCTGACCGTGCCTGTCATCACTGCGCTCGCGCCTACGCAGGTAACAAGCTATATTGTTGCTAACGGTACTATTCGGTCCACAGTGACTGACGTAACAACCACTTTGTAGTGCTTTGAACCATCACAAATAGAGTTGCTAATTTAGCTCATGTAGTCCCTTTAAAATGTTCCCTGTTATAACGTGCTGACTCCCTTCTATAAATTGCCAACTATATAAGAATGTTATTTAAGTTGTCAACACATAATCGTTTTATTCCAGGCTTGCGTGGTAGCACTATCGCAGACAGAAGTGATGTCGGGACTGAAGACCGCGGTACAGTCGTGCAGAGAGGTCGTCGGCAGCGCGTGTGAAGCACTCGCGCTGATATTCTCTAGTAATGCCAACACGGACCGGTTGGTCTTGCAGGTTAGTAAACTTACGGTTTAACTGTTTGGGTTATGGTATTGTGAACGAATTATGGAGGTCAGACGAGTACTCTCTCCATGTAAAACACTCATAAATCGACTGTTTCCATAGTTGGGTAAAATTATGGCAGATGATAACACTTTGTTGGGCTTTTATGATCCACAAACAAGTCTGGAACGTCCTTCATCAAAGGAAAGCGTTAAAGTTATTATATATCTACATAATAGACAGGCTGTAACGCTAAACCTACTCATTGGTTACTTACGAACCAATCGCTTCCTCTCCGGCAGACGACGTCGCATCGCGGTACGTTCTCACGTCGAGAATCGATACGATATCGTGTTGTAAAAACTGATGATGCGATCTTGCATCAATCCCCAACTAGCACACAAGCTGCTTCAATTTCTTCTTTACAACCTGAATGTACTGCAATAGCTGTTAAAGGGGTTTACTATAATACTTAAGTGGTACAGTAGCGTATTAAATTTAACAAACTTGTGGTATTATAGCCGTACATTACAGTAAATTTAATCCCAATGGAGATACAAAGACGTATTATAGAGTAATTGTTCGCGCATCATCACTATCACTACATAGTATAAAACAAAGTCGCCTTTTCTGTCCCTATATCCCTATGTGCGCTTCATCATCATCATCATCATCAGCCTATAATGTTCCCACTGCTGGGACACGGCCTCCTCTCAATGAGAGGGAATGGGCTATAATCTACCACGCGGGCCCAGTGCGGATTCGTAGATGTCACATATCT
This sequence comes from Xestia c-nigrum, assembly GCA_916618015.1. Classification (NCBI taxonomy): domain Eukaryota; kingdom Metazoa; phylum Arthropoda; class Insecta; order Lepidoptera; family Noctuidae; genus Xestia; species Xestia c-nigrum. Next base: position 5,877,979 of record OU745259.1, on the reverse strand, counting down.
TCGAAATTTTGTCTATGTGCGCTTAAATCTTTAAAACTACGCAACGGATTTTGATCCGGTTTTTTCCAATAGATAGAGTGATTCAAGAGGAAGGTTTATATGTATAATACATGCATCATACACTAAGGCAACATTGCTAATTTTAGAGGTTTCTAACGTGATGTCGTAAATTAACCTATTTTTTTGGGCTTATTTAGCAATTTAGCAAAAACGCTGCCTAAACCCTACGAGTTAGATCAAATTAATGTACTACAGTATTGTACACCATAAAAAGGTCTACAAAAAAGTCCGCGATGGTATATGTTTATCTTTTAGGGATAACCCACATTAACCATTTTTATTGTTTACTTTTTACGTGAAAAAATGGCTTATTTACGAAGCTATTTTAAGCAATACGGCATTAATCCTTATCGAATTAAGTACCTTAAATACAGTGTGCAATTAATATAGATCAATATGGTTCCTTACAGCATGTAAATTAAACAAATATTTTCGGAGATATTACAAATTTAGATATTCCAAAGATAGCAGGAAATCTTCATAGTAAGTATAGGGAAAGAGGAATTGTTTTACTCCAAATTTAATGCGTGCAGGCCAAGGGCAGTAATGAATGAATCAAAAATACTGGATCGATTTTAATCATGTTTTCATTGAGTGACATCTTAATATATATAAATCTCGTGTCACAATGTTTGTCCTCAATGGACTCCTAAACCACTTAACCGATTATAATAAAATTCGCACACCATGTGCAGTTCGATCCAACTTGAGAGATAGGATAGTTTAAATCTCAAATTATGAGACGCAGACGAAGTTGCGCGAGTCAGCTAGTAGGCATATATATTTTATGCCCGTGCAAAGTCGGAGCGGGCCGCTATGTTTTTATACACAACGTTCATAGTTTTTCTGTAGTATATTTAATTTAGTATCAGCATTGCACCCGTGCGAAGCCGGGGCGGGTCGCTAGTTTAATATAAAGCAGAGTTATAAATACCTTTTATCTACCCAAATATCATAAACCCTCTCTAATGCGTTCAAACACCATAGGCAATGACCAGCATTACCAACCTGCAGAAATAAACAGAACTGTAATGAACTCATAACGCAACTGAAAACAGTTGCGTTATGAGTTTTAAATTTGGAACAGGTGTCAAATTCAAGTGAGTGTGCTATTCTAGTACCACCTACATTAAATCAGATATCGATAAAAAAAAAACCCAATTCTGTATGATTTTAATTATAAATCGCACAACATTTTGATCTCGAGTGACACAAGAATAGTGACTTTGTTCGTTTGCCTATGATTAAAAAAAAAATGACAGATATCCGAAACGCCGCCATTTCGAGCTGTCATTTGTTCGTTAGCTTTTTATTTCCAGTAATCCAGTTACGAGTAGACAAATTTTCTGATAAGTTCTTTATTTCTGTCGAAAATGAGTGATAGTGACTCAGAAATTGACATGAATACTCCACCAGATATCGTAAATGCAGCGATGAATGCAACTAATAACCTGTTGGCACAAAAATCAAGGGCCAAGTAACAATGCAGGTCATTTACCTATGGTTCCTGAACCTCTCATAGAGCCCTTATGATATTTGGGTAGATAAAGTAGTGTATGCAACTATACATAATTAGGCATTACAACACTCGTGTGATGCTATTAAGAAACTCGCCTTCGGCTCGTTTCTTAAACCCACACTCGTGTTGTAATGCCCTTCATTATGCACAGTCGCATAAACTACTATTAAAACACCGCTTGGTCTTGTAGAGGGGCTATAATAGTTAAAAGTGTTTAAATGGAGTTATAAGCTTCCTTTAACGCGTTTTTCGCTTTAGGTGGTATATTGCATATTTGTAAATCTATATCTACAGCAGAGAAACAGGTTGTACAACGGACTATCAATAGTCTGTTGTACAACCTTAGACTCTTAAAAATATATATTAACCATTAATTACCGATATACACCTAGAAGAGTACAATAGAGCGTAAATACCACCATCATAGAACTGGAAGGTCTACAATGGTCGATTCTAGCGGCTAAATCGATAGAATGCTTCTAATAAACTCTTAAGGCTGTTGTAACCGAGACGCCATTATAGTTTTTTTCATAAAACGAATTCTCATGATTTTTTATAATTTATAACCTAATATATATCTGTAAACTCTAATTAAGAGATACAGACGCGTTTAAATACGATTCGATCTCTACAGTCGAGCTACAGGAACTTATTTTAGATCCTGAGACGTACTCTACCGCTTGCATAGCACCTTTGTATCACCGTACTAACACATCTAGGACGACCATTGTAGAAACATTGTAGAACCTTAGGCCGTATTGCGTGGTACAGCGGCGCTATACCCGCTTGTACATCTACTGTAGAACTTATCTATGGAGGCTATGCCGTTATTAAAAAGCTTGTTTCGTAACGCGTAATAGGGATTTGTGGCCTTAGCCTAGTTTTGAGATTGCGCTCTCACCCGGCGAAAAGAATATAATTAAAAAATGGGCTTTTTGATGGCTTTTCTAAAGTACACACACACACGCTGTCTGCTATTTATGTTGCCGATGTAAAGTATACATCTAAAGAGCAATGCATAAAGCCTATATTTGAATTATATTATTTTGCCGGGTGGGATCGGTGTCGTTTATGTGGGCTAATACTATATGCCTTAAGTCACTAATATCACATTCTCCACAGGCACTAGAAACGGACCTAATAGGGTCGCTCCTATCCCTGCTCGACACGCGGCTAGACGGGTCGGCGGCCGCACAGCTAGTGCGCGCGCTGAAGGCGATGTCGCGCTCGGCGCTGCACGGCGAGCGCGTGCGGGCCGTGCTGGCGCGCTCCGACATCTGGGAGCACTACGCCGCGCAGCGACATGATCTGTTCATCACTGCGGCGCCGCAGAATAACTTGCTCACAGGTTACTATTGCTTTTAGTCACAGAGGGTTTAGATATCGACCTTGTAGGTAAACTGCTGTGGCTCTACGGCACCCACTTAGGCGGGGCAGCGGCATCACAACGAGCTATGTCAAGCACAAAGGCCAGCAATCTATTCAGAAATATCAATTTATGACAAAGTCAAGTCAAGCATGTATGAATGTAGTATTTTTTAGACCTTTAAAGAGGCTTCTATATTAATTGTGTCTGTTATTTTTGTTCCTGGAATAATTATTGTCTGCAGATAAATGTAGCCAGTCGTAATAAACCCAGTTATAAGCAAAACTCCAAACTATCTTATTCAAATTGACCTGATTAATCAGCACTTATATTACGTGAAACCATTCCCAAAAACGCCCGCCTGCCTTCACGGTGATTGGTTTTCAATGGTTTTTTGTTTGTTTAGTTGTTGCAACTACTTAGATACTTTTAACCCTCTAAACAAATGTATAACTTGTTGTTTCCTCTACAGCGGCCCCTCACACAGCGGGTTACCTAACCGCTCCGCCCTCCAACATCCCAGCACAGCCACCGCCCATCGACTGACCGCCAGCTGCGACACGAGCGCAACGAGCGCAACGTGCGACAGCAGCGAGCGCGACCGGTCGGACACAAGCGTGCAGTCGAGCCGCCTAACTACACAGACACGCTACGTTTCTGAAAGGAGAGAATAGCTGACTCGAGTATGGGGCCCCGTGTAAGTCCTATGTAGAATCTCTCATGAATTTATCGAATTTTTTGGTATTGGTAACACTTGAAAGTAATTAAATTATAGCATTCTTCCACTTATGAGTATTACATTAAACTCGTCATTTTTAGCAACGAAATGCATCGAATGTCTGTTTCAATTCTAAAATGAAAACGTTTACCTTAACTCTCTAATAAGTATTAGTGGATCACAATAATTAGAAATCGGTGTCGCAAAAAAACTTAAATTCAGCATTCCACGCCTTTCAGAAACTAGCCTTGTCAGCGAATTTGCCTTGGCGTACAGCGGCCTATTTCGGATATTATTACGATATTGCCTCATTTGAATGTATTATAGCAATAATTTTAATACGCTTAAGTACTAATTTTGCGTGAAATTTGTGGGGCTGTCCCAACTTGAGTGTACATTACGTTCAGCCATTTATTGAAGTACTAACAAGGCAAATTCATATTTGTACTTATGTAAAAATATTTGTAAGCTGTACCTAACATATTACCTCCTTCTATAGCAGTATTATTTGTTCTAACTTCAATGTGGGAATGAGTTATCTTATTAAGGGTGTTAAGAACAGCTCTCTGGCAGACTGATGGGGTGAATGCAGTGTATCATAATTATGTATAGCAAATTATTTCAGGAACGTTATGTGAATCCAATACAATTTGATTTTGTTTTATATTCCCATACGCAATGTATCATTACCGTGGCAAAACGCACCTAGCGAACGGCAAGAGCGACGACGAGTTTGATGAAGTCTGAAGCTGGCAGGAAGTGAACAGCTGATTTCACGCGTGTTTAGTAACAGTATTTCAATGTTTATGTTGTTGTTTTTTTTATTTTAACCGTATTTTTACACAAATGTAGTGCTGTGTACAGAGAATGTTATTTGAAAAACGATAAAAAATCCGGTGGAATGTAATTCAAAATAAGAAGCTGAATGTACCCTGTCAGTTTGTGGATTGTTGTCCTTTACACCCCATCTCCTTCTTACACAGAAGTAAGAATAAAATAATGCCGCTAAATGAGGCGGTGGTACAAAGTACAAGGTCAGATGTTTTGTATCGATGTCTCATTGTAAATAAAAAGTAACTATAATATTATTTACACTTTATCATCTCCAGTGAATGGTACGCTCGAAGTATTAACAGCCAAAGTTAAGTTTGTGTATGTATCTGTTGTTCGTCTAAAACATGTGAATGTATAGAAGTTTGATCTCTAACAAAAGGCATATTGTTTACATCATTCCTAAATACGTTAGCCACATAAGTTTAGGATTCGCACTTTTTATGAATATAGATTAGTTCTTTTTTTTTCAGAAATTTGCACTTGTGTGTAAAACACGATATTCTGCGTTTGAAAATTAAATTAAAAAAAAAATGTTTTATGTACTCAATTGCCCGCGGTTTGTATTGTACTGCTTATCAATAGTTGTGATTTAATGGCAATATTAATTAATTGACAATAACAATAATTGAGCGATTTCTCTATGGTCATACTTTGCTAGTGATACAGTGTGTTAAATAAATATCGCTAGACATTACACAGCGTCATCTAGTGCCACACTAAGCAACGAGGCTTGTGTCGTGGACACCATATAGTTGATATACTATATATATAAATTTTGTCAAACATTTGCTCCTACCGGGATTCGAACCTAAGAATGTAAGGCAGCCTCACTACCGCTGCGTCATTCGAGTCGTGGGGTGTTGTTTTTCTAAACTTTACATCGAAATATAAGATAAAACATTTCAAAATCGTTGGGTAGATTGTGTTCAATGTTCAACGTGAATAATTTGCTAGAATTCGCACTTTTATAAGAAAATAGGTTTATTAATGTACCAATAGTCTGTGAGTTCATGACATAGTTTTCTATAGTATCAATTTTTATGTGTGCATCCATTAGGCTTTCTTGCCATATTTAGTTATTGCATTGAGACTGAAAATCATTGAAAATACAATTTATATTATTTTATTTTAATTTTGGCGCGAAAGTTTGGTATAAGCCTTTGAGGCTTTTGGGGAAATATGTATTTTGTCAAATAATGATTATTTATAGGCATGTAGAACATCTTCGAAATTGTTGTCTTGGTTCATCAGAACCACAAAAGCTTAGGGAAAATGTAAAAGGATTTTTCTTCATAAATTAAATATTTCTATCATTCAACAAATTACAAAAAAAAATATTCAAACATTACACAAAACATATACAAGCTTCTTTTAATTAATTTAACCAGTTATTTTAATCAAAATTATGTGTGATAATATTGTAAAGGAAATAAAAAAAAAATGTTTGTTTGGTTTAGTCATATCATAGAATTAGACGTCTATACTTTATTGAAATTATGATGCTCTTATGTTCGCTCATTAATTATTGAGTACGTCCTGAAGATATGTATTATAGATATATTTTATGTTGGTATTTACCAACTACCGTATTTAGTCTACTGTCGATATTTGCTTGTCTATGGTTGAATTTTTTGTGCTTTTGTACAAAGCGTTATCGATTTTTTTTGCGCTAGTAGTAAGAATTGTCGATTGATTCCGGTAGTTGGTACATCACTAGTAACGATAATAAAGGAATGTGTATGGTCGTGGTGTTGTGTTCTGTAGTTTATGATGGTAATGATTGTAACGAGGTTTGAGTTCCATGAATTAGAATCAATAGTCATATGTATAACTGTTATACATTTGACTATTGATGATAATAGTCAAAGTCATGAGACATACATGATGATGATGTGATACATGGCAACAAATTCATTAGCAGCTATGTTCCCAATGCGTGTATGTACAAGTACATTCTCCGCAAGAGGGAGGGGGCCAAATACCACCATGCGGGCCTAATGGTAGAAGACAGAATAAGGTTTCATAAAAAAACACTTAAGTCTTCTCATATAATAATTATAGTCTAGTTTTTTGTACCTACCTTCCATTTTTATTACTATAATAAATAATACCTTCAAGTACAGAACACACTTATCACGAATGGAATATATCGATGGCACCATGTTGGATAAGCGAGGTGTGATTATATGGATATTTTTATATCTAGATATAAGTCATATTGCTGTAAAATATACGAAGTTAATATATCAATCTATGCAAGCGTTTTATTTGGGAACGGAACTGTAAGGGCAAGGTTTAGAAAAGATTTAATAACTTGTACTGCATTAATTCGAATATTTAAATAAATAAAAATAAATTGCGCCATGTCTGAAAGATTATTTGTATTCGTAATTGACAGCACAAGTTTTGGATGAAACTTTTTTTTTTCCTAAATTTAGCTACCTTCCTTCATAGTACAATTATTGTACACTTGCAAAACCGGGGGAGAACGTTAGTTTAAAATAAAATGCATTTTATTTTACTTGTACACATTTTTAATGGACACAATTTTACCATAAATCTTAACATTGTTAAGAACAAGAATATCTCGTTCTATTTACACTTTAATATCTTACATAATTATTTATAATACATAGTTTGGAACATTACCCTCTCTGAAGAAACATTTTTACAAAAATATTTACCCCATAATACTAATTTAATGAAGCTGCCATTTGTACAGTCCACACTTGAACTAATCACCTACCCAACCTTTTCCCAACTATATTGGGGTGGGCTTCCAGTCTAACCGGATGTAGCTGAATACCCTCTACAACCCATAAGTACTGGTAATACGATACCCCTTGGTAAGACTTGTCAGACTTTCGTGCTACTGGCTACCTAGGCTGTCACGACTGTCAAAGATCTCCAAATGACAGCCGGGACCAATTGCAGCTTAACGTGCTTTCCGAGGCACGGAGGAAACTCTGTATGTGATGGGTGGGCACTCATCCACACATCAGCCTAAGCAATCGCGGCTTACCCTGAAGATAGCAACGAGCTCCTCCTTGTATTCTCTAACTAATTCTATAAATTCGTAATTTCGTTTGTGTACCAAAAAATAAGTCGAAATCTCTTAATTTTTCACTAATAGCGCCTCCAGTATTGCTGACATTACATTTTTTAAATTGGTTTATAACAAAAATATAATGAGCTTCTAATGGTAACTTTTTTAATCGCAATTAACATAACCTAATTGTCATTTCGATTAGGGATTACTCGTTCCTACGAATGTAATAAAGAAGATACATATCACAGCAGTACACAGCAAGTACTATCGGTTTTGTTTCAACTTAGTTCTAGATATTATTATTATTATTAGATATTAACATTTTGTTTTTATTACTATTACAAATAGTCGCAAATTCGTTTCAATAAGGTAAAATCAGCATCAATTTCATTAAGATCTTACAGTACTTATTGTTCAATACGTCTTTCACACTAAAAAATACCCACTGTCGTTTGATTCATCCTATATTTAGTTTATCGTTTGGAGTTAGAGGGGTGGCATAATGGAATCAGGTTGAGCTGAAAAAGAGTTCGGCTTATTTACGAACTAGTAGATGCAACCTTTCGGAGTTGATGGTGACGTCAGACAGGGTGTGCGCTGAATGAATCTGGAGGCGTTGTGTAGTGGTTGGTGTGTGGAGCCTTCAACGGTCTCTCGTAGTTCTCCCCTCGGGTCCAGCCGCGCTTACCTCTGTTGAAACAACAAGTCAAAATTATAACCACCGAATACTGTGTTTTAATATCGTTTAAATTGACGATTCGTAGGTATTATTTCTTAATCAGTATACCCTAAATGTGTGTGTAGTTCGCAGTGAACCTGTGACCAACAGATTCCTAGCCAGAGACTCGGATATCAGAAATATGCAATACTAGCTTCTGCCAGCGGCTTCGCCCGCGTGAAGTTTCATAATTGACCCATGGGATGTACTACCGGGATAAAAAGTACCCTATGTGTTAATCCAGCTTGTAAATCATCTGTGTGCAAAATTTCATCCAAATCCGTTCAGTAGTTTTTGCGTGAAAGAGTAACAAACATACATCCATCCTCACAAACTTTCGCATTTATAACACTACTCAACAAATTTTCAAGTTTTGATTTTATCTGAGGTCGCATTATGTGATTACTATTTCTTGCCACTAAAGTAATAAAAATATGCAAATATACACACACCATCACATCTCAATGTCCAGATAAACATCCATGTCCGAAATGACGAATGTTCCATAATTTTATTGTAATTTTAATTGAAATGGCGTAGTTTTTTTTGGAGTGGCTGGCTTTTCTCTTGTACTCAGTAGCAGGGGTCTCTCTAATAAGGCTCCAACAGTAATCCGCGAGCATAGCAGGCTCCCATCTGCCTTGAAATCGCTTTTCAAATGCAACAACATCTTGGTGAAAGCGTTCGCCATGTTCGTCACTGACTGATCCCATACAGGGTGTATTTCACCTCGTCACAAAGCCGTTAACCAAGCATTCTGTATATCAAACTAAGTAAGTTTGCGCAAAAAATATTGCTGGGAAACAACTTTTTTTTTTGAGGTTATAAATCACGTTTTGTGGTATAACTCAATGTAACACACTCAAAACATTGTGCGGATGGATGGATTGAATAGTACGGGGGTCGTAGAGATATTTAAAGTAAAAATCATGCGATAAAAAGTGGTATTTAAAAAAAAACTTGTCAAAATCTTGCAACTTTCACCCCCAATATCTCCGTAACTAGAAGGTTCCCAGGTATGGTGTAGAACAAAAAAATGATCAGAATGACGAGGAGAACAAGTGCCTTTCGTATTCGTTAAGAGGTGTTTTACACCCTTTATTTTCAGGGAAAAAGTCCAAATGCGAGTGAAGAAAATGCAACTTAAGTGACATATTGCATCCCATTTTATAGTAGCAGTCCAATAAAACTTTTATTTTTTCGCGAAAATCTTCAGATTTCTTGTTACCAAGGAAATTGTTAGTGACATCGACAAAAGCGTTCCATGCTTGTTTTTCAATATTATTGAGAGCAGATATAAAAGATGGATCTTGAATCAGCTTTTTTATGTCTGGACCTACGAAAACACCCTCTTTAATTTTCGCGTCACTAAGCTTGGGAAACTTTTGCTTGAGAAACTGAAAAGCCGCACCTTCTTTGCTTATTTTTTTCACAATTTTTTTATGAGCCCCAGTTTGATGTGCAGTGCAAGTCAGTTAATATACTAACAAATGCACTATGTTCCATTTGCAAAAGTAATAAGTTTCCGGACTACCCGCATTTTAACTTTTGTAGGTAGGTAAAAAAATAAAAAAATATTTATCTCTATAACCAGATGTGATATCGAAATAAAATGCATACAGTATTTTTATATTGGTCAAGCTTATTATGAAATAATATGAATTGGGTCAGATATTTTTTAAGTGTTGAGTAGTGTAATATTAGTAGGAAGTAGGATTAGTAGGAAGTAGGATGCAACCTCCAAAATTGCAAACGTCAAATAGAGCAATAGGTTAATTGCTCAAAGACGACAGGCACGTCATACAGGACCGGTCAATGTGGCGACACTTGGGGGAGGCCGGTTGGAGTGTAGCCTTAGGGGCGCTAAAATTTTTCGAAAAAATTTTTTTTTTTCGATTTGGTACCATACGCTTATAGGCACCATGAGCCGTGCAGAAAACAAAAAAAAAATTTTTGGGTTAAAAAAATTTTTGGGACTTAAAAAATTTCTCCTCACTTTTCACCTTGAGTAGGGTTAGGGGCAAACACTTAGAAAATTTTTCGGAAAAAATTTTTTTGGAAGTTGATGCCATACGCTTATAGGCACCATGAGCCGTGCAGAAAACGAAACGGTACCAAATCGAAAAAAAAAAATTTTTCGAAAAATTTTCTAAGTCCCAAAAATTTTTTGAACCAAAAAAATTTTTTTTTCGTTTTCTTTGCTTCTCATAGCGCCCCTAAGGATATACTCCAACTCCTAAAAATCCGCCCCTAAGGCTACTCACTGACCGGGAGGCCTAAGACCAACAGTAGACGTCTTTCGACTAAAATGATCATGATGACAGGTGTAAAAGCATTGTGAATTTTGAAACGCTTCTAGAATATGAGTATATCCAGAAAGAGCGATTACCTGCACAAATTAAGTAATATAGGGAAGAAATATGAATGTCGTGTCTTATCGGCCTTCGGTAGGTAAGTACCAACAACTAACCAGTTAAGATCTTGATGAAATTGATGATTTGGATTAAATAAAAAATCCTTACCTCATCAACATCTTAATGTATCGATGGTGCTTAGGCGTAGGCGGCGCATCATCCGCGTCTATCTCTAGTGAAAGGTACTGGTTGGCGCACGCGCTGTTCAATAGCTCGTCCAGACGCTGGTGGAGCTCCGCAAAGGTTGGCCTTTCGCGAGGATGAGTCCGCCAGCACGAGAGCATTATGTCGTAGCTGCAGAAAAATAAGCATGAAATAGGCATGAAGACAGTGTGTATCAAATAATTACAAATCTATTTAGTCCGTCAGGACTGGAAATGGACACGTACAGGTATCTATTTTTGTTTTCGTAAATCAATGAATACATAGATAAAACGCATCAAAACTTGGGAGATAAAACGCATCAAAGCTCGTGACGTCAGAATTCGCTACAATTTATACCAAGGCGTGACGTATTAAGAATTTTAAAAGCGTCATATCTTCGTCAATTTTGGTTTACGTTACAAAAGAACTGCAATAACCAATGTCCACGTGTATCATACGACGTTTTTCAACACACTTTTGCAGAAATAAAATAAAAGAATGTAAAATATTTGTGTCATGAATTATTACGAGTCTGATTTAAATTGTATTTTTTCCGCGCTTTGTTTTCGCCAGGTTGGGCAAAGAAGCCGTTATACAGGCTAATATAAAAATAGTACACTTTATTTTTGAATTTAGAACACAAATAAATGTTCATTTGTTTATAAAAGTAAATATTAGTTTTAAATAATTGTGTTTATCTATGATATCGAATGTATTGAATATTCAAAAAATGTTTACAAAGAAAGACGTAGATCGCTTTTACGAAATTTAAATAAAAACATTAACCTCTGACTCTATGGTCAGAGGTGAATGTTTTTTTTTTTAAATTATGTTTTGATCCAATTTGGACTAAGTATATGTATCTGTGGCAATTTTGCTTTCTGCACACGTGTAGAAAAACCAGCTAAATAGCACGTGTGTGAAGTACAATGTATTTTGAACCTAATCTTTGACATTGGACTACTGGGGTTCGCTTTCGTGGGTCTTCTATAGTTACCGGCTGATTGTGTATGAATTCAATTCTTTTAATAGTCTTGATGGTAGGGCTGGGTTAGAGGTTTGCAAGGAATGTAGATGTTGGTTTCTTTCTGGGCCGTACTTTTCATTTATTATCTCCCCAGTCACGGTATTTCCTGTCTCTTCTAGTGCTTCCTTTATCACACAGGTTGGTGTAGAGTGGTGTAGGTTCCTTATCACAATTCTAAAGGGACGCTTATATTTCGTATTAAACGTATGTCCAATAAGTTCTTTCTTTCTAACGATATCTATCGTGTTTCTGTAGACCTCTATATTGGCGCAGTTAATCCTTAGTTGATTCTGGTTAAAGATTTTGTATGTGAAGTCTACTTTGTTTACGACACTATCTAGCAGCACCTCAGTTAGTATGGTAAGGTCTTCAATGCAGAATTTTGGGTGGTGGCTTTACAACTATTTTAGATGTATGAGTATGTGCTGTTGTTGCATCTTTTTCCTGGTCTACTGGGAGTCCACTGAATGTGTTAGTAACAATTATTCTCTCTGGAGATGAAGATACTCGTACTGTCTTTCTTTTGGCATTTCTTGGGTCTGGTGCTCTCTGCCAGGTGGGCGGATTGGCTTCTTTGTTGTCCGTACTATTCTTCATCTCATTGTGCTGTGTGTTTTCAACGTGAGCATCCCTTATCGAGCTAAGTGATAAACTTCGTGGTCTAGTCTCAAATAGACCCGGATGAAAAGCTTGCTGGACCAGCTTCTTAGTGCTCTTACTCTCTTAATCAATAATTTTGAGTATCGAAAATTATTAACTTAGTTCTGGTTATGAATAGATAATAGAATAACCAATCCCGATTCATGATATGCCATATTTTAGCATCCTTACTTTATTGGGGTAATCATCACTAAACTTTGAAAAAAACGCTGCTGTAACCTGATTATGGAGCCTTGATTAAATTTAACATTGAATTTCATGATAAAAACTGGTAAATGACTGAAAGTTTTTGCAGGAATTAGATCAATACTAGTAGGGTTAGACTAGTTGCCGTTCTATAGGGGGAGGCATATTTCGGCTGATATAATGAGGATACAGCCTATAACTATTTTGGGATGTTACTCACAGCTGTGGACTACAGTTGTTTGGCTTGGGCATACGGTAGCCGGAGCGCAGCAGTCTTGGCAGCCTCGCTCCCGGGACTGACGCGTACGGCGCTCCGCCCACCGTCGCGATCTCCCACACTACCACGCCAAATGACCATCTAGAAACAATGAGTTTTATTTAAATGAAAGTTCTAGAAAATTCTATGATTAAGCATACGAAAAATGAAACCGAGATTTCATCTTGGTCAACAACGATGTTAAAATAAAAAGACAACTATTTTGTAGAGAACCGTTTTTTTTTGGGAGAAGCCCTTTTTTTTGTCGCAACTAAGAATATCATACACACTTACACATCACTTTGCGTCGTGTATATCCTCCTCGTCAAGGACTCCAAAGCCATCCACTTGACGGGCATCTTTCCATTTCCTTTCTGTTTATACTGATTCTCTTCATACACATCCCTTGACAGGCCGAAATCTGCTATCTTCAACGTTCTATCTGCCGTCACTAATATATTTCTAGCTGCTAAATCCCTATGAACTACCCTATTAGCAGCTAAGAACTCCATTCCCATAGCTATTTGACGGCAGAAAGACAAAAGGTCTAAAGCCGTAAGTTCCTTATCACAGATTTCTTGGAGCTCATACAGTTTGTTCACAACCAGTTTGGAGCTCTCCATCTGTGGTCTACATTTGAACAGGTCGTTTCTGTAGTCTGAAATATCGATGTTGTTGTTGTAGTATTTCGCATTGCGTTTTGATAACATTACATCCCATGTGCATCTGAAAATATGTCATTTTTAAAAATAAAATCCAAGGATACTTATCTAAATGCATTTCGCATTTATAACTTGTTGAAAGCTTTTGATTCTGTTGACTGACATTATTATTATCTGTCATAGAACGGGCTCATAAAAAAGCATTATGAAATGAGGAACAAACAAAAATCCTTTAGTTTTGGCAAAGGAAACAATAAAAATCATCAGATGTTGTTGTCAGTCATGATGTGAGTTCCACAGGGTTCAATTATAGGTCCACTTTTTGAATGTTTCAACATGCTGCGCATCGCCGACCCCAAATAAATTGTGATAAGAGTAGGAGAATGTCGACGATATTTTAATATCGTGGATGGTAAATAACTCGTAATCTTGAGAGTATGTTGAACCAACAATCTTTTTAAACTCGTTTTTCATTCATTTGTGCATATTTATGTATCATGTCACACAAATAATTACATCTTTACTTTTCATTCTTTTTATACCTCAAGTAACTGAGCAGGTCTCCCCGGCTGCAGTACTCGGCGACGATGAGCGGCCTCCTGCCGCTGCAGCATCCCACTAGGCTCACGAGGTGTGGGTGCACGCCTACGCTCTTCATCAGCTCCATTTCCGAACGGAATGACCTGATTTCATCGAGCGATGGGAAGTCTACAACGATAAAAAGGTAAGAAATTAAATAAGATTTGCTCTTGGATGATGATGATGATGATGAGAGAGGTAGGATGTTGTTTAAAACTACTATTATTTTATTTTTTCTGGACTTAACAAGTAAACCTAACTTCTTCAAGAATTAATTATTCAAATTTTAAAGGACTTTAGTTACATACAAAATCATTTTAACCGACTTCCAAAAGGAGGAGGTTTTCAATTCGTCGGAATCTTTTATTTTTTTATTTTATGTATGTTCCCCGATTACTCGAAGATGGCTGGACCGATTTGAATTATTTTTATTTTGTTTGAAAGGGTATACTTTACAAGTGGTTCCATAATCATCAAGTCAGGATCTGATGATGGGATCCTGGAGAAATAGAGAAAACTCTTCAAATTTTATAAGCACACATGAAGCGATTTGGATAGTTTTCGGAAGAGTACTTTTTCGGAGTGGTCCCCCTTTAATTTGGTGAAGATCTGATGAAGAACTTCGGAGATAGGTAACGGAACTCCTCAATTAATAATAGCAAAGGACTGGGATTGCTGAAATCTCATGTCTGTCTATTGTTTACACCAGTTAATGACATAACATCACGCCAGTACGCTGTAAAGGCGTAAGCGCATGTGGAACACTAAAAAATGAAAAATAAAAACATTTTTGCAAAAAATAAAACCGACTTCTAAAAACACAATAAAGTGAAAAATAACTTTAGCTTCAGAAGTCGGTGACCTTTGTTTGATTGGTTTTAGTTTTTTTGCCATCGACTTTTAGAAGTCGGTTTTATTTTTTGACTACATAGTTGAATGAGCATATTATTATCATCATTCATTTCTAACCTTTAAGCATTTTAACAGCGACTTGTACGGAGTGCGGCGCGAGCATGGCTCTGCGCACGACGCCGAAGGCTCCTTCTCCAATAACTTCGTGTAATACTAGTTTGTCTGCTCGCACCTCCCACCGGTCTTCTGTCTCGCTCCATATTTCTAGCACTTCTGTGTCGCCGTCTTTCGAAGGCTTGTCGTCCTGCTGGAGTAATCAGAGTTTCAAACTTCGACTTCAGTTTTTATAGAATTGAGTGCAATCCACTGGTTTACATCCACTATCCAAGAAAGTTCAATACCTTCATGGATTATGTGGACGAAAGATAGTAGCCGAGAGAGAGGTCAAGACAATGTAAGAAAGAAGGATTTAGGAATTAGTTAGCTGTCTAGATAATCGTTACCGGTTTGTAAGGCGGTACTGGAACACGCAGTCTTCGCCGTCGACAGCGACATATCAGCGCCAGAGCCGCCGCGGCTACGCAGCCCACGCCGAGGGCCGCGCCTCCCACGCCCCCCGCGCCGCCCGCTCCACGCTCGATCCCGCTCCCGTCCCATATGTCTGACCACGTGCAAAACTATATCACGTTATTCTCATTCTACAGGACACCTTGAGGATTGGGTTCAATTAAATTTGCTAACGAAACTAAAGAGTCGTGTTGGGTATCGGTATTTAATAATGATGATAAAACACAAGTAATTTAAGAAAAAAATAAAAAAATCCGACTACCAATTACATCATGTACCTATATTTATACAGGGTGAATTTTTGGAGTGGACGTAGATCTTTGACGGCCAAATCTGAATCTATGAGAAATAGCGACAAATTCCTCGAAGGAGTCTCGAGCCCGATTTTGATGATAACTAAAACTGCATCATTGAATTGATTTCGAATATCCATATACCTAGCCAGGAATACAACCCGTTGATAATGTAAAAAAAACGCACAGTCTATTATTAGATCATTTCATAGCGTCGCTATTAATTTGATCGCTACAATGGATCAAATTCTGAGAATAAATTACATACGACAGACTATAAGAACCAATTCATTTTTCATAAAATACGTGACAGTATGCAAATCTTCTTATTTACGTCTCGATGAACTCAAATTGTTTTACACCAGTATGTAACCACCTGCAGTCCTGCACAGCTTGAAACATTTGCTTCGAATTAATCTTGATGGGTGCAAATGGTTGTGCAGAATAGGCAGGACAGGAGGTGTAGCATATCCTTCAGAGGGGCTCCACACTGGCAATCTGTTTGGGATGGATCGAGAATATCCAGCCAGATTATATCTACAGCGGCCAACCTGGGCTCGCAATCGGTAAAGGGACTTCCAGCTTGGCCACTGCAGTTTCTGTCCGGGCGGCATGTGTTACGGGTTTATGAATGGAGGGATGGGATGTTCGCATTTCTCATTTGACGCTCCGTCTTCTAAGAAGGTCGTATATCTTTAAAAAAAGCTTTTACGGTTCTTATGCCCGTACGGGGGTGGCGGTGGTCTGGTTCCTGTTTTCCCTTTTCTATGCGATTTGCTGTTTGCGGCGTACATTCCTTGGAAAATACCTGACCGCAGGTAGAACATTGCAAGGGGGTAAGTCTTAGCACCCCGTGACATTGTGACAGGTTTCGTTAAGTGCTTTGCAACCTATTTCCTTTTTATTTTTTATTTTTTTTGTTTGTGTTTGTTTAATTGCGTTCTGTTTGTTAATATTGTATGCACGTCATGACTTTGCGACGAATAAATGTATTTTCTTTCTTTCTTTCTTTCTTATTTAGCGTGGGCGGGTCAATGCAACAAACATCCATGCAAACTCCCCAGAAAATGAAATAGAGTGGATGTCAGGAGACGAAGAATGTTATTCCTTGCCCCGATTTTCTAAGGGGTTTTTAAAAGGGGTAAGGCGATTAAAAAACTTTCAAAATTTTTAAATGATTGCTTTAGGAAGGATCGATCTTTTAGGGTCTTTCGGGCATTTTCCTGGTTCAAAAAGAGCAATCACTTTAGCATACCTCCAGAATTTCGGAATTTTGTATTGTTTAATATAGGAAAAGAGATAACATCCAGGATACTGCTACCGGTCCAAGATGTATTAATTAGTCGACTGAGATATCATTGAAACCGGAAGTTTTAAGCCTTTTTTTATCATGTTTTTATCCCGTAGATTGTGTCTTGTAAATTAAAAGGGTTGCTTATGTTGGTGACATTGTCATTTAGCACTTTAGACAGCTTTTTCATTTTCGCTGAGTGATGCAGTGGTTTACCATTAAGGAGCAGCTGGTGGGCAACTTGATTGTCGGTCACCTGGCCCAGGTTCGCAGCTGGTGGAGAGTTTTTTTGGTTATTGTGGGTCATATAATGTCTGTGACTAGCGACTTTCATTTATTTCTGTGGCCATCACTTACGCAAGTCGGGAGTGTTCTTAGCTATGTTTGATGAAAATCGGTCCAAAATGGCCACCGCCACAAAATGGCGGATTACATATTTATTCAACAACTCCCTCAATATGGGTATCAAATGAAAGGGCTTGACTAGTACGATAATGTAATCTATATTGAAAGGGAATGAGGAAAGAGGGAGGAGGATCTGAATTAGATTAGTAAAGTGATATGATGACTGGTAGGTACCTAGGACTAACGATTTAGATTTATTTTCTATTCAACTCTTAGTAGGTACATTATGAGTCGGGGGTTTTATAATTTTGAATTTGATTTTACTTGTTTCTTTTAGTTTTGCGTGCAACCGCGAATAGAACAAAATGTTGTGAAGATAAAACTGCGCTGCGGGTGCCAGCGATCAAATAGAATTTAAAATGCGAAAAAAACATACAATTTAACCTTTTACTTAAATTTGCCGCATGCCATTACTGCCCAGAATTTGACCCCTATTAGCGGCACTATCGAATGGTGTAATTATACAGTTTGTGGTTTTTTTTTCAAAATCAACTGGTTCGTTTCCTAGTTAGGAATATTGATTATCCAAAAATCTAAAGATGCAGTTTTCGTTTTCTTCATAGTTTCGGATTTGGCAAACCATGCCCACTTCAAAAAATCAACCTGTAAGTATATTTGTAATCTCCTTCCGATTCTCTTCATTTTGATAGATTCGACTCACAATTTGGCGCCAAAAATCGCCATTTTGTTTTTTTTTTTCTTTAACACCAAGGACTTGGGTTTTTGAGACAAATCTAATGATACCTTAATCGTCGAAATCCATACAGCCATTCGGAAGATAAAGAAATTGACATAAAACGTACAAGATACGCGCGAAAAACATTACACTTTCTTGGCAGTCGTGTAAAAAAGACTTTCTAAAATACTAGCTACTCTTATCGCCCTCGTAAATAGTATTTAGGTACTTAGTTAGAAATAAAAGAATGTCCTTGACAAGATCTAGATTGCCTAAATCTTATTTACAAATAGTTATAAACTTTAAGGTTTTATATATCAACAATGATGATCAATCGCCAAGTCAGTGACTGGTTGTAGTAGTCAATTATTTTAGAAAAGTGCTGAGTTTGGCATCACAATCCACAAGCCTCCACAAGGTGCTGTTTCTGGCGAGCTAGTAGGCATTTTTTGATATCAAACAGGTCTCAATTATGTAGATTTGGATTTGGATGCATACGATGCAAATCTCGATATTTCGAACTTGGAAGTAATCTGAAAACAATGTTAGACATCCCATGGTTTTTTTTCTTCATTTATACTCTTAAAGATATAGGTACCCTTTTTAATTTTGTTCCTTTGTAGTGTGTCTGATTTTGTGAGTTGCCTATGAGAAGTGTTAGGAAGACATCGTGACATACACTTAAACCATGGATGTGTCACCGTAAAATTGTCAAACACGTTATATTACAATATAACGTGTTTTTTCTCGCGATATTGTAATGTCTCGAATTATTGTCAACTGAACATACGGAAGTATCTCTGCCCCCATAATCGGGACTTGGGGCACCCCCCGTTAGGTTAGTTAGGTTCCTTTAAACCCTGCACTCGAAAATAGGGGCCCCGCGAAGCGGGGCTCCGTCCACTATGCTTTTTAGGGGGAATATAAAGTGTTTTAAGGTTATGTTATATTAATCGGTATTTGTCAGGAATGGTGCATTATCTTTTCATGAGAGTTGTGCCACTGGGCAAGGGGGACCCCTCCTTCCCTCCACACCGCGTAAGTTGACTACCATCGCATGCATTTCACGAAAAATAATGCGTTTTGTTGTAAGCAGTATGTTCATTTGACAATAATTCGAGACTTTACAATATCGCTAGAGATATTACAATATAACGTATTTGACAATTTTACGGTGACAGATGCATTACATGATCCCACCAGGATTTAAAGTATTCATAGATTTAGGCTTTTTTAGGCATTCACGGTTTAAAACTAAACTTATATTGTCACCTACGGGGTATCTTCCGTGATTATTTATTATGTTGAGCTCCCGATATTTCTTAATTTTTTTGCTTTGGTTATTTTTGTGTGACAATATAAGTTTATTCGTAGATTATTAAAAAATCAGCTATTCCATAAATGTTTACTAAACACCGTTTCATACCTACCTGAAGTCAGAATCCATGATTATAGGCCAATAACCAAAATGTAATCAGCAATGGTGCCTTTTATTTTCGTTCACCAAAAAATTAAGAAGGCACCAATTTTGATCATTACCCTATTATGTCACACTGTCTTTACACCGTGTATTTGTGACTCTCTTCGTCTTTATAATGGTCAAAACAAAAAACGAAATATGTATGAGTTCAATGTTTTTATTAATTAGTCTTGAGCAGGGTGAAAAAAAATGCAGATGAGTGAGTTGTGAATTTCAGTTTTATTCTTTCAAATTGTGTTTTCTTCTCAGCACTGGAACTAGTTATCATGTAGATACTGTAAGAAGGCGAAGGAAGAGTGTGTTTTTTACCAATTCATTGTCATAGTCTTAATTTCCTTGAATGAGTACATTTGTGTCTAAATGCTTGTGTTTGTTGCGTTTCATTTGTATTTCTTTAGTTAAATAAAAAATTACACTGTCACTTGTCGATATTTTCAATTATTCATATTCACACACATATCTTTACTTGCAATTCTGTGTGAGGATGTTACAATGAGCTGGAAGCCAAGGAACAATAACAGATAATAAATAATATCTTTTGTGATTTTAAATTATCCCGCGATCATGGTTGCAGCGTCGAAATATCGAGAGCTCAGAATTATTGATAATCACGAAATATATCCCGTAAGTGACACTGTAAGTTTAATTATATCCCGTGGAATTCGCTAGAGATAAGGGACTTACCAGGGAACGGAGCCTGTCTACTGGTGTGAGCAGTGGCATTGCCTAATCTTGCTTGGATCAACACGTCGTATAGACCCTCGCCTACAACGTCTTTGAACACCACTTCTGTTGCATTCTGTTTAATAAAATAGTCACGATTATTATCTTCAACATACATTTTTACTAATTTAAATCTCAAAATGTTAATTATGGTTCTGTTCAGTTGAAGATCATAAGCATATATGGTTGCTTTTACAGCCAAATTGAATCGTACGTTTGAATGACTGTTCCTTGATTTAATTTCAGTAGCGGCCTAGCGGGGTAGAGTGTACCTACTAGGTACAAAGATTTGCTGTATTGTATTCAAAATTCCTGGGTCGTCACGGGTCTAGGCGACTATTTATTATTGTCAATATTTTTTTCATTTCAAAGAGTTCTAATATCACTGAATTCAGTTGTATTTAGTTACACTTACCCCTGGCATCGTCACCGTATGGTTGCCGTATTCCTTTGTGACCAGATCCACAGTGTAGGAGTCGGGCAGGAGACGCGGTTTCTCCCAACCCACGTACACCTCGGCAGTGTCGACGGAGTGTCTAGTCGCTTCTACGATTACGTTTTTTGGGATCTCCAGTTCCAGTTCGTCGGTCTTTTGTGGGATGTCCAGCTTCTTTGGTTCCTCTGTTGAAAGAAGAATAATAAACATATCACGTCTGTAAGCCTGTAACATATGAATGGGCTGGTCTTCTTCTTCCAAACAACAATGCTTAAATAATAATAATCATATTTATTAACCGACTTCTAAAAGGAGGAGGTTCTCAATTCATCGGAATCTTTTTTTTAATTGTTTTTTTTACTTATGTATGTTCCCCGATTACTCGAAGATGGCTTGACCGATTTGGATTATTTTTATTTTCTTTAAAAGGGTTTAGTTCACAGGTGGTCCCATAGTAATCAAGTCAGGATCTGATGTTGGGATCCTGGAGAAATAGAGAGAAATCTTCAAATTTTATAGGCACATATGAAGCGATTTGGATAGTTTTCGGAAAAATACTTTCTCGGAGTGGTCCCCCTTCAATTTGGTGAAGATTTGGTGAAGAACTTCGGAGATAGGTAACGGAACTCCTCAATAAATAATAGCAAATGGACAAATATTGCTGAAATCTCATGTCTGTCTATTGTTTACACTATTTCATGACATAACATCACGCCAGTACGCTGTTAAGGGGTACGCTGTTAACACTAAATTTTTTTTTGCAAAAAATAAAATAAAAAACTGACTTCTAAAAACACAAAAAAGTAAAAAAAATAACTTTAAGTACCTATCTTCAGAAGTCGGTGGCAAAAAAACTAAACCAATCAAACAAAAGTCACCGAGTTCTGAAAATAAGTATTTTTTTCACTTTTTTGTGTGAAGTCGGTTATATTTTTTGCAAAAACGTTTTCATTTTTCCCTTTTTAGTGATTCATGCTTTCACAGCGTAGCGGCGTGATTTTTTGTTATGAACTGGTGTAAACAATAGAGAGACATGAGATTTCAGCGATCCTAGTGCATTTGTTTACCCAGTCGAAAGTTCAGAGGCAACAGACATTCTCGAAATCTGGGAGTATTATACACATCTGCGTACCCCCTCAGAGCATACAGGCGTGATGTTACGTCATGATGTAGTATGAACAATGAACCTACAAGCGATTGCAGCAATTACTGCAGATTTGCCGTCTATTTTTGAAGAGTTCCATTGTATATCTCGGAAGATCAGCATCAGATCTTCAGCAAATTAAAATGGGACCAAACGAGAAGCACCAGCTTTCAAATAAAAAAAGAATCATCAAAATCGGTTCTTCCCTTTGTTCGCAACGAGTCACACTAAATCGTGTCACCGTGTGACTGGTTGAGAAAAATATTCGCATGGAGTAACAGTGTGACTCAATGCGAATTTTTATTCTCATCTAGTAACACTAGTACACGAGTAGTGTTACTCGTTCGGAAAACCAAATCGCATGGAGTAGCAGCGTCATTCGATGCGAATTTTTATTCTCAACTAGTAACATTTTTCAGAATGTCTATTTGACAACGATAAAGTTAAATAAAAATTATAAAATAATGTATGAGTTTCTGATATTTTTTACGCACCGATCTGGCAACATTGCTTCATGGTGAATCGTGCAATGCGTGTGACAAGTTCAGTACACGCTCCGCTGTCATTCAAAATGGAAGCTACGTCTGGTTCGTCAAACAGTGTTGATTTCGTTTTTGTTAATAAAAACGGTGGCACTGTTCTTCTTCGAGCTGGTCATCAATATTACGCCAGGAAAAAACATAAAAGTGGATTGATTGTGTGGGCGTGTACAAAACGAAAGGTGTGCAAAGGGCTTGTAAGAATAAAGGTAAGAAAACTATATTACCAAAATGTATTCCATAGCTTCGTTGTATATAATATTATTGATTTATATGTTAAATGTAAAAAAAATAAAATGTAAAATAGTGATTGTATATAATCATTTAATAAATAATAATACTGCATCTTGAAAAACTTTCCTCGCGTCCTTTAGTGGCAGCCATTTTGTTTTATCACGCTCACTTGAGATTTGTTGAAACCACAGTGACGTATTTTGGGTGCTAAAGCTTTGTCTTGATTTATTTATAGCTTTACAACTAGTTTTATATAAACATTAGCTTATTGAGAGAACAGGCTTTTTAGTTTTAAGTCAATATTTTACCAATATTTTATTTTACTAATATTCTATCCCATTTTACTATTTTAGGAAGAGCGTATATTAGAAGAAACTCCTCATTTATGTACACCAGATTTTGCGAACAACGAAATCCTGAAATCTGTCCAACATTTAAAAAAAGATATAACTACGCAGGAATTTCCCTAATACAATGCCATGGTCGGAAAGCTAAAAGATGCGGGAATAGACATAATTACTTCAATACCTAAATTTAGTTCCATTAAAGACACGTTATATAGAACACGTAATTCAGCGGCTCAAGTACAAAAACTACAACATAAAAATGTGCTGGAAGTCGAAGTCCCACCTCGTTATCAAGATTTTTTGTTAGCGGAGTACACATGTGATGATACACGAATACTAGTATTTTCTTCTTCCGAAGCAAGGCAAACTTTGTGCGAGCTAACAGACTTTTATGGCGATGGAACTTTCAAAAGTTGTCATATTCCATTTACGCAACTATATTCAATCCATGGCGATATCGGCAGCACGATCAATCACACTAATATAATACCTCTAGTCTACGCTTTGATGAGTCACCGAAACACAGAAGCCTACGTGATTCTGTTCTCTATAATAAAGTCGCAGTTACCCAATTGGAATCCAATAATATTTAAAGTAGACTACGAAAAGGCCGCCATGCGAGCAATTGCTACAGTTTTTCCTTCAATTGCAGTCAAGGGCTGCTATTACCACTATAATAAGGCAATTTTTAAGAAAGGCCGTGAATTGCATATAACAAATACTCAAGACCCAAAGAAGAAACGCATGGTAAGCCTAAGCGCAGTTCTACCACTGTTACCTCAAGAAGAAATCATGAACGGATGGGAGTATATTATTTCGCGATATGATGATAATGACCCACAAATCCAAAAATTTGTGAATTATATGAAAAAGCAATGGCTCCACGAAGATTTTTTAAAAGTCTGGTGTGCTTTTGGGGAGACTCATCGAACCACAAACTTCATTGAAGGCTGGCACCATAAATTGAACAAAGCCGTCGGTAAGAAGAACCCAAATTTGATGCAGTTGTTGCTCATACTTAAAGAAGATTCCCAATTATACACCGTTCGCAACATTCAACATCAAAACAATACACAACCATCCAGAAAACGATTATCAAAGTCAATACTTAATGATAATTTTATACAAGATGCTCAGATGGATTTCGTAAATGGTACTATTACGATTGGGACCCTCCTGGAGATTTTACGAAACTAAACTTACGAATGGTCAAAAAGCGAATATTTCTGAATAACTGTTGATTATATTGTGATAAAAGAGAGACTGATTTTAAAGAGAAATTATTAATGTGATATTAGTTGGTAACTAATCTTAATATTTAAATGTGATTATTTTGTGTTATAAAGAAGGCTGATTTTATAGGAAAAATTATATAATAGTAGGTAAAAAAGAATTATTTACATTTTGTACTGTAACCAGGTTGTTTTTTTTATTATTACATCGAAGTACAATTAGACAAAAACACTTTGTTTTAGATTAAGAAATGATTTAAACTAATCTTAATAAATAAGTAGAAAACCTGATCAGTTTTTTTCTGTTACGTCCCTACCTACTAATATGTTAGAAATTTAAACATTATTTTATAATTTTTATTTAACTTTATCGTTGTCAAATAGACATTCTGAAAAATGTTACTAGTTGAGAATAAAAATTCGCATCGAATGACGCTGCTACTCCATGCGATTTGGTTTTCCGAACGAGTAACACTACTCGTGTACTAGTGTTACTAGATGAGAATAAAAATTCGCATTGAGTCACACTGTTACTCCATGCGAATATTTTTCTCAACCAGTCACACGGTGACACGATTTAGTGTGACTCGTTGCGAACAAAGGGGTTCTTCCAGTCAAAAGTTCTGAGGTAACAAACACAAAAAATAAAAAATTATAATAAAAAAAAATACAGACGAATTGAGAACCTCCTCTTTTTGGAAGTCGGTTGACAATAATGACAACAAAACTGCATTCAAACCAGTTAAATTCCCAACGTTACACAATATTCTACAAATAAAAGGCATGTAGTACCTATTTATAAAACAATGGATGCCTACGTAAGTCATTAGTTTTTTCCAGTTAATTTAGGAATTCCGAAATGCTAAAATATTGATTCATGAAGGATGTGGTTAGGAAGCATATTATTTATTTAAACTTCATGTACAAGAGTGGTACATAGGCGGACTTTACACAATTAAGACATTCTCTACCAGTCAACCTTTGGGTCAAATAGGACAGCATTGTGATTGTGTAGTACAAAAACTAAATGAGAAAAATAATATATTGAAAACTTGAATCGATATACTTACAGGGTTATTTGTAAAACACCGGCAACATTTGTTCTACGACTTTTCCGAAAACAGTAAAAAAAAAATCAACTCTCCATACATTTGTCCGAACAGCTGATGGAGTTTTGCTTGAGAAGTCAATTTTTTTTTGCCTGTTTTCCCAAAAGTCGTAGAACAAATGTTGTTGTTTAAGATGTCAGCAATCCACTCCTGCGAGGTTGCCGGTATTTTACAAATAACCCTGTATATAAATAGGTACATACTAATATTATAATAGTCAGTAATAGTTAGTACATAATTGGTGCATCGCACACCGCAGTTACCTGCCTACTTTTTGTAGAGCAACGTTTCCAAGTGTGGTGCATCCACGTTTTCCCTAGCTAAAACTAGTTTTCACTAATACTCATTTTTGAACAGCAGTTCATACTAGTTCTAACAAAGGCAGTTAGTAAAAACTAATTTTAACAGGGGAAAACGCGTTCTAACTAAATAACACACTAGCTGACCCACGCAACTTCATCTGCGTCACATAATTAAGAGAGAAGAACGAAAGGAAAAAAACACCCCGTTTTTGCAATATTTTTCATTCCTGCTCCGCTCCTAATGGTCGTAGCGTGATGTTATATAGCCTAAAGCCTTTTTCGATAAACTATCTAACACAAAAAGATTTTTTCAATTTGAACCAGTAGTTCCTGAAATTAGCGCGTTCAACCAAACAAACAAACAAACTCATCTGCTTTATAATATTAGTATAGACTAGCTGTACCCGGCATGCGTTGCGAGTGACGGATTAACCCTTAATCAAATTAAGCAATTGCCTAGGGCATCACGTCTGGGGGGGCACCAGGCCTGGGTGACATCACCGGACAGGCTTGCCAACGTTAATAGTGAGGTAGCGTATTTCCAGGAGGCCATGTCCGATATATGCGACGTGGCAATGCCCTGAGTCCGGCCAGGCAGCGCCCGACGTCAGGTGTACTGGTGGTCGCCGAAAATTAACGTCTCTGCGCGTGTGTTGCTGCGCGCTGCCTGTACACCAGGCAGGCAGAGTTGTACGAAGGATACAGAGCGGCGAAGACCGCCCTCCGGGAGGCTGTCCTGGGGGCCAGGAAACTGGCCCGCTTGGATATGTTGGAGACACGACTCGACAGACATCCGTGGGGCCGCCCTTACAAGATGGAGCGGGATAAATTCCTTACTGCCCCCCCCCCCCCGCTGACTCAGGGCCTCCGGAGGACGTGGTAAGGGCTCTGGGTTCCATCGCGAGGGGTACACCCACCCCCGCCTATGGCTCCGCCAGCTGCGGTGCTGGAAGAGGACCCGAATGACGACGACGAGTACGACACTCCGGAAGTGCCTGGGATAGATCTGAGAGTAGCGGTAGGGAGGCTCAAGGCCAAAAATACCACCCTGCGACCTGATGGCTTGCCTGGCAGTGCCTGGCGCTGACCTTGGAGGCAGAGGCTCTCGGGCCCCGACTGGAAGGGTTCCTAAGCGCATGCTTGGAGAGAGGCCAGTTCCCGATTCGTTGGAAGACGGAGAAGCTGGTCCTCATTCAGAAGCTGGGGCGCCCTGCGGACTGCGATGCGAACATAAATGTAGGGAACAGCTGATTTTTTTTTCGCGATTTCAGGGTTCGTCCCATAGAAAAAGTTGTTCAAAATGATGAGTACAATGACCCCTTTTCGGGTTTAGTATAAACAAAAAATAAGGTTGTATATAAGGTGTTAAAAAATTAACTGCAAGAATTTCGTGTACGTACTCGGTATCAATAAACAAACGTATTCCAAAAAAAAAATTTTTTTTTTCAAGCATTTTTAGTTTTTACATAAAAAAAAACATTGCCAATCCAAAGTTTGAAAAATGAGATGGGAAAGTTAGAATCAGCTGTCTACGTTTGCGCTGTCGCAGGGGTGAACGACTACGCGCCCGGCACCCTTCACGGCGCAGTCACAGTACAGTCAAGTGCGCATATTCAATCATTTTGTGCGCAGTGAAAATATGCATATCTTTGAAACGGATCGTTACTTATATAAAATTTTTTCGTAATTATTTTTTATTTGTGATTCCAAACAACTCCTCTAGCAATTTTTTATATATATATATAAAAAATTGCTAGAAAGATTATCAAAGAAACCAAACACGCTGCTAATATAAAGAGAAGAAGGATGATAGTGATGTACTTACTAGGAGGAGGACGTTTGAGTCTTTTCCAGGGAAGTGTGTGGTAAGTGAGATGTGAGCGTCCGTACCAGCCCGTCACTGTGATGTTGCATTCGTCATCCTCTGGTAGGTTATCGAACTCTATTTGTGGCTCGTCGTCTTTGCTGTTGAGCTGAAATTATACAATTAATAGTTTCTTTGGCTGTAAATTGGAATATCCTACCATGAATCGAAAAGTCCATTATCATCACTGCACCTATTTCAGCCGCAAAGAATCGCGAACGGATCAAACGGTGTGGGTATATTAACTACAGGCGCCTGAGCAAGTCCAGCTTGGTCTCTGAGCGATGAGCTTCGGCGATGCCTTTATAGTATTGTAAGCAGTCGGCTATTGGCGGCGGAGACCAGCACTTACCATAACGGTTTACCGCTTACTTTTTGCTCTTACCTACAGTCTGTTACAGGGTATCATACTTAGGTCCATGTTCACCGAGTAGATAACAGTCTGATTATCTAAAAACAGCTGTCACTGTGACATGTTCCCATACAAGAATGTGTTTTAAACAACTGTTTTTAGATAATCGTCCGTCATGTTTTTGGTGAACATAGACCTTAGTAGCTCTATAGCCTAGCCTAACCACAGTGTGATCTGACTGACCTTAACTGTTCTTAGGATGGATTATGATAGATAATTTTGTGATATTTACCCATACTTTGGTGTACTCAGATTTCTGGCAAGAGTTTTCAACCTCGAAGCATGAGTCACGATCTATGAAAAGAAGAATAACAATTATATTGATTGATGGAAGAAAGCTTGCTTGTTGTTTTTGGCAGGCCCCTCATGCTACAGAAGTGCCTGAGCAGGCAATTAGTTTGATAACGCCGCAGTTCTAAAGCAAAGTTATGACGGAAAGCTAATCTAAATTACTGTTTTTTTTTAGATCTATCGGTTCATATTATACCTAGAAACGCAATTTTTAGGCTGTTTCATAAAAGATTTTATCGGAAGTGCCTGAGCACTGATTAAAAGTTAGTTTACAGCTATAACATCGATAAATAAACTTACCACCACTAGTATTCCAAGTGAACCGTCCGATTACAGCGGACTCATCTAAACTAGAACGTTGGAACTGATCCTTAATTTTGTATGTTCTATATTCTGTGGATTTTTGGTATTCAGGCACCTTTTCGCCTCCTCGCCACTTTACAGGTGATCCCTCCTCGAGTATGGCACTCCATAACGTGTAGTTTCTTCGAGGCGTTCTGTACAACGCTCCGTTTTCAACCGTAGGGTCTACTATATTGTAGATTATCTGAAATAATAGTCGTTTATGGTAAATTATGTTCGAATAGGCTACAAACTGTAGTATTTTGCATGAAGGATACGTCAAGGTGTTTTTTATTATCTTTTATTATTAGGGTTTTGATCAGATTGGGTTGTCGTTTGTCGCAGAGCATACCTACAAGTTATTTGTACAAAGGAATTAAATAAGGAACTGTGAAAAAATATGACATAAAACTGTTTTAAATGGCGTGTGCGCCTGAATTGTGTTTGTAATGCAAAGTCTAGAATAACTTCTTATCTATTCTCATGCATTTATTCACGTTGACGATACTGTAGCTAAACGAAACACATCGGGGCCCGTACTTTACGGTCTTCCTTTTTCCTGGAGAGGCAGCATGTTATATAGCGGTAAAATCGATGAATGGAACAGATTGTGTGAACCGCAAAGTAATTCACTTTCCCGCCTGTTAGTTATCAGCGCTAAAACCCGCATATGACGCGCGTGTGCGAACATATTGTGCAGATTTGTGATTACAGAAATATTGGAACATGGTTGAGGGAATGTATCTTACTTAAAATAATAAATGCGAATGTTTACTTTACTGAGTTAGTACTGGGTTATACGAAACCCCTTGGTAAGACTGGCTGTCAGACCTTTGGGCCACTGACTAGCGACTAGAGTGACTACCTGTAATTCCTATAACGACTCTCACAGATCGACATAAGAGGCTGTTTTTAACTACAAATGCAATACCATAGACAGCAGTTCGCCTTATTGTGGACATACAGTTAGAGAAACCAAGTGTCGTGGAAATCTGGATGAATGAATGTCGTGTTCTCGACTTTGTCGTGAACTTGCGAGAATAACGGGAAGGTTCTAGACTAATTAGATCACGCCACAGGTGCGAGTGTAACAGTACGAAGAAAATGCGTGTGCGACATTAGAAATTACGATAAATAGGTACCTACTTCATGTTCAAAGTTCTCACTAGGGTTCTTGCTGATGATGAAAATCGTAACATAACCCATTACATGCTTGAGTTCAAAATAGTAAAACGAAAGTGTGAGAACACAAGCGTGATTTAAAACCACAAAATTGTTAAGACTGGTGGCCTCTTCAACCCGTGCTTGCAACAGGCCCGTGTGGTGGATTAAGACTAGTTTCCTTGAAGGCCGATAGATGAGCCGAGAAGCGTGGAGACGTGCAAGATTCGACCAATGGCAAGAGAGACGCGATACACGATGTTCCCACATCTTTGGAAACAAGCGAGCCCTATAGGGCTGCTGTAGGTCTACAGCCCACTTCGTCTCACAGAGACTTCATTGCATTGCCGTGTGACGTCATCTGCTGCCTAGCGTTCGTTCAACTGTGTTTGGGTCAGCTTCCAGTCTAGCCGGATGCAACTGAATTGCAGTTAAATAACTGCAACTTAGCTGCATCCGGCTAGACTGGAATTTACCAGTACCTACTTTATTTTACATAATATGGAGCTACTGCCTGTCTGACTTCCACAACCCAGTTAGTAAAGGACAATACGATACCTCTAGGTTAGACTTTCAGAAATTCATACCATTGACTACCACACACAAATGACAGTGGAGACCAACGGCTTAGCGTACTTTTCGAGGTACGGAGGAAACTTGGAATATTGGGTGGTCACACATCCCTACATGGCCTGGCCTTGGCATCGCTATAGCGATGTTTTTCCGGGTTGATCTTCAAGGTTAAGTATACTTAACCTTCAAGATCAACCCGGAGAGGCTGTTAGTATGTAGCCACAAGATCCTCAGTGCTGTGATGGGGAGGAAACCGCAACTACAATTTGTGTATTGAAAAGCACAGTGACGGTGGTCGCGGCTTATCATTAGGTAGGTACTTGCTTCATATATGGTATGGAGATAAGCATGTCGTGACGTACTCATGTTTAATGAAGAGTTTGCGGAAAATCTGGAAAACCAGAAACCCGAGCGATAGTTTTCGCGGTTATAATGTGTGAGTGAAGTTGTGAACCGTTATAGAGTATTTTTTTAAGCTGGGCTACAGAGATAAATCCAAATCCATACAACCTTTCCATAGATGTTTTTTTTTTGGAATAGGATTACCTAGTAACTTTTTTGTACAAGCATTAGTTTCCCATTAAATGAGTGAAAGTGACCAATTTTTTGTTCATATTGTTAGGTTCTCTTTCATGTAAGGATCATTTAATTAAAAGGAAAGAAAAGATCTGGATAGCAGTGCTCCATAAACCCGGGCCCGGTCCCTTTGTTTACTTTTCGAGTACGGAACCCTTAAAAATGCGGGAAAAAGACTCATCACGAAGCCGTCAACCAAGCATTCTGAACATCAAACTAAGTAACGTTATTGTATACGTAAAATTATTGCTGGGAAAATAGATTTGGGGTGAAAAATAGTGTTTTGTGGTAGAACTCAATGTAAAGCACTCAAAACATTGTGCTGATGAGTGGATTGAATAGCATAGGGGTCAAAGAGATGTTTTTAAGTAAAATAATGCTTTAAAAACTTGTTTTAAAAAAAAAAACCTTGTCAAAAAGTTGGAACTTTGACCCCCAATATCTCCATAAATAGAATTCTGGGATTCGCCAAAAAAATATCGCAATGACGGGCAGAACAAGTGCCTTTCGGCTTCGGAGGTTTTTACACCCTTTATAGGAAGGTACTTACATCAGATAGGTCAGATTGGCAGTCGCTCCATGTAAATGCTGATATTCAGCTGCATCCGGTTAGACTGGAAGCCGACCGAAAGGCTAGGCAGGGCTAATAGGTACTTACATCAGGCATTCCTTTATAGCTATCGTTTCCCAAATGTGGTACCAACGCGACGAGCTGGTAGCTGTCTGGTGAAGGGGCTATCTGGAACTTGATGCTGTCGCTCATCTGGCATTGTATTCTTACGTGAGATACCCGTTTATGCATACTTGTATCCGGACCTGGGGAAGTGAAAATAAATTTTGTAGCCCGCGAAAATCATTTTATCTACCGTTTTTTGGGTTCCGTAGTTCTGACAAGGAACCCTTATGGTTTCGTCATGACCGTCAGTCTGTCTGTGTTTGTAGGGGTGTGTATGTTAATTACGCCGACAACGTGATAAAATAAAATTTTGAAATCTTACTGCGCGTGGCCCGGCACGCACTTGGCCGGTTTTGTAATTATCCAGTTAGTTTCTGGTTTTATATTGATCAAAATATTATCCGTGCCTGTAAAACGCATGCATTTACAGTTTTGTACCTTCATAAAAATCATCAATGAAACCCCTTTAAATTGTGTTGATCTCATTGAAAAGTCATTTCATGAATTAGTCATTGAATGGTATCAAATGAACGTGGTGGGTTGTATTAATGATTTTAGAATGATTTTAAAACGTAGTAAAGCCATATTTATTACAGTCGCAAATCATATTTAAACCATCTTAAGAACCTACAACTGGCTATACAGGGTGTAAACCACCTCATCACAAAGCCGTTAACCAAGCATTCTGTACATCAAACGGAGTAACTTTACACAAACATTTTTGCTGGGAAACAATTTTTTTTTTTGAGGTTATAAATCACATTTTGTGGTAGACGTAGAACTCAATGTAACGCACTTAAAACATTATGCTGATGGATGGTTTGAATAGTACGGAGGTCGTGGAGGTGTTAAAAGTCAAAATCTTACAAAAAAAACTTGTCAAAGAGTTGTAACTTTGACCCCCCATATCTCTGTAACTAGAAGGTTCCCAGGTATGGTGTAGAACAAAAAAATGATCGCAATGATGGGGAGAACAAGTGCCTTTCGGCTTCGTGAAGAGGTGTTTTACACCCTTTATAAGTTAACGCGACGTGCGACCGTAACGCCTGTTTTACATGAATTAAAATCATCAATTCTTTGTAAGTATTGTGAATAATGCCCAATTAATCACTTGTTTCATAACATATACGATTGACGCATAAAGTATTCATAGATTATAGGATACTAACCCCAGTACCGATCCTGGCAGGTGTCCTGCGTCTGGAACAAATAAAGGTACAATTAGAATACTGATTGCTTAAGCTTGAAAATATGCTTACAGCTTGTTATCAGGCTGAAAACATTTTAAATGTCCATTATTTGCCTTACTTTCCGATTTCTGATTATAACGGATTACATTTATAATCTTGAGACAATTACAAAGACAGATTATTGCCGCACTGTCAGTTACCATCCCTTTTCTATTGTAGCGAATGTACGCGCCGCAATAATGATTTTACAGTGCGGCCGGCAGTGCGGACGTAGTCTTGTCTCAAGTCTACGCTCAGCCTTACATTTTACTACAAAACGCGACATTTAAAAAAATATTAGAACTGTCAGAGCAATTTGTTTATACCACTGTACAAAAACATACCTACAGGTAATTGAACCTAATGGAAACACGCCACGTTCAAGCTTCTTCAAAAGCATAATTATATAAAAATCCAGAGTGCCTAGACCAGACTGATAAAAAATTAAGTGAGCAATGTACTCGTACCGACTTAGTAGCTTTTTATTATACTGTTCTGAAGACTTCAACACGCATGGTTTATGTAGGTATAGGTTTAGGATTATTTTGCGAATTGGAGCGTCTAGCAAACTTCCTGATATTACTACTAACGAGATCATTACAAAAAACGCGTCCTATTCTCAAGCACTTAAGGTCTAATATCACTGATCATGGTTTTTGAAAGAGGAAGTGGTTCTTTGTTTGGTAAGTAAAGCGACACGTTCCAATATGCGCGATTGAATCATTGCTGCGATGCTCAGTTTGTCAACAAACAGAAATAACACGAGGCAGCGAACCTAGAGGTAATATAGTAGGTTCTAATTATAACTAATTAGACTAGAATGATACCTAGGTACCTAGGTACTGCATTAAAAAAGTACACTAATAACCTAGCTAAGATTTAACGGCTAGCTCAACACAAGGTTTAGCGTCGGTCAGCACCTAAATGTTTCTTTCAGAAATGTAGCCAATTTAGAGAGGTACTAACGACCAGCAACATAAAGAAACAGCAAATATAGTAAGTACCATAATGAGCAGCATAATGAAATTATTGCGACTAGTTTCGAGGAAAGTAGTAGGCTAGCAGACTATGTAGGTATGCCAAAGAAACTTTTCCCAGGATTGAATCTGGAAAACAAACCAATATTTGTGAACTAAGCTTTAATCACGGTTTTCGTTTGTACGTTTACGTCTCAGGAATGTGTCTACGTGCCTAGACCAGATCTAGGTATGTCCTAGGTATGCAGCCGTCGTCTAAGACTAATTCTGTTAGCCTTGGTTTTAGCTTTGCTGTAACAACTAGGTAGTTGGTAAACTACATGCACAAACTGCTTGTTTTATTTAATTTTTCCGAGATCATGCAGTATAAGAAAGTCATAATTCACGATGTGTAACCTTATCATATCAATATTTTTATGTTGAGCAACGTCTAAAAGTCAACAACAAATAATTAAAAGAAAAAAGACCGGCCAAGTGCGAGTCGTAACTACTAGCGCATGAAGGATTTCGTACCATGTATCGGGACTTGCTTTTATTTATCTGCTGATTCAGCTAGTTTTAGCAACAATATACGGTATGGGAGTTGGATATCATAAGTCATAAGTCCTTTAATCATTTGTTAACACGGGTACAATAAATGGTTGTTTTAAAAGATTACACGGGTTAAGTCATGATCTCTATTATGGTATGGAATTCTATGGAACATCATTGAGACATCATAAATGGTACACCACAGGCTACCTGCAGTGTGGCGATAAGTCCCCTCTTTGAGAAGTGGCTCAAGAGACAACACGGCGTCCTCATCTTCAGCCTGACGCAGGTTCTCACCGGACACAGCTGTTTCGGGAGGTTCTTACATCGAATCGAGCGAGAGGAAACGCCCGGGTATTTCCACTGTGAGGATATACCGGAGGACACGGTGGAGGTTTGCCACGCGTGCCAGCGGCGATCGGCGGCAGCGACCTCTCGCGTCTGGCACTGGGTCAATCCATGGTCCGGAGCGAGATGGAATGGGAAGCCGTCACCTCCTTCTTCGAAGAAGTCATGCTAGCGAAGGAGGTGGCGGAGCACGAGAGGGAGAGAACCTCTCGCCCCAGCCGCCGCGGGAGACGCACCGGACGTCGGAAGCCGAGTGGTGGCTCCCGGCCATCCTAGGCGTGGGCCTGTGGACGGTGATCTATGGGCTAGTTTGCGCCGTCCATTCGTCTTATGACGACAGACCGTGTCCGACGGCGCATTCGTGTCCACACGTGCTTCAAAGAGATGTCAGAAAATGAAGAGGCCCGAAAAGGCAAGGGCCGAAGACTGCCGGGGCTACGGGACTGTTCGAAAGAGATACCGTGCCCCCGGAACATAAAGGGTGAAGAAGGAACATAGATGGGTTTTAGTCAGTAAAAGTCTAACACTCCCAGCCGTCCCGCACCGCCCAGAGTGGGATAAGTTATTTGATGAAGTCCCAACCGAAAAAAAGGCCACCTGCAGTATCGTCTTTCCTTCACCCTTAAATTCATCCAAAGTTGTCTTTAAAAGATCGCTTTTAACGATAAGACCGCCCATTGTGTCACCCCTTGTAAAATGTCTTACATTAAATTTTGTAGGTATCTGTAAGTTTCATGGTGTACGTATACTAAAGAGTATTCTATCTATCTATCTTCTATCAATTATCGCATAACAATATTTTAAATATTTCCAAGATTCAAGCTGGTTTAGCAACGCTTCCTCGGTCTATGGCCTATGGGGTCACCATCCGTATCATACCGGGGCTCCTTCGTGTTCTGCCTGGATGTCGGTCATAGATATTTGCTTTGACTGGCGTTACGGGTAATGAGAAGCTCAAAAGTCTGACAGCCAACAGGAAAATCTGCAGTAATTCAAAAAAATCGTATTATATTGAGGAAGTCGACTATGCAGCAGGTCCCATGCATATGGAAAAAACCTGCAAATAAGTGATCGGATCCTCCCGAATTCATCGATATACGTTGTGCGTGCATGACATAAACTCGCAGAGAAAGTACGACGTCTGCTGCATTTTCAATCGATAAAAGAGTAGTTAGTTATTCAATCAGGTCACATCTTCGTATTACCAATCATTTACCTGCACTAGGTGAATAGACGCTTGATTGAATGCCTTTAACGTTAGCTTGACAGCAGTTTGACATCTGTGCCTACCTAAAAATGTCACTAAAGTAACGTGAATAAATGCTTGACTTTCAATCTGTATGAGGTATCATATTCATCAGAACTTTCATACATCACACTCGGAACTATTCGAAACATGACTACGTCCTCAGTTCGTGATTAGGGTATGCAATTATCCGCTCATTTTAGTATTCGGGTAATTCGGACATTCGGATTGTATACCCTACTCGTGTCTAAGGGTTCTGGTTAAGTTCGGAACATAGCATCACGTCTGTTATCCACGTAGGGTTTGGGCCATGGAAATAATGGTTTAGGCAGAGGTGTACCCATAGATATATTAATATTTCTGTGGGTACACCAGTGAGAATGGTGGGATAATTTTACCAGTTCAAAAACAGACGAGAAAAACTTTATGGAATAGAAAATAAAACAGGAGAATAAATCCATAAAACGTTAAAAGAAAAGACAATTATTAAGGTATCACGTAAAATCCAGCACGATATCCTTATCCATAAAGACATTCTAGACTAGATTATTGAACTCAATTAACTGTTTAATCAGAGTTTTATGAGCACGGGAAAGAATGCAGCTGATGCATTCTGAACTATTTCTGAAACGGGAAATAAAAAGGCCGATTGCGAACGTTCGTAGTCGCACCGCCTCCACATTTGGCTGGCCAGGCAACTATTGATGACGTTCATCATGCCACTTTAACATAGTTTTAGCACAAAATGTTCCGGTACAAAATTTACAAAGGACCAAAATTTTATCTCGAGATTGCCATAGGAATAGGACCAGTGGCCTAATTCTCCTATTTTAATAAATTCGTCACTCCAACACGATTCCATTCTCATCCTATTGTCATTTTGCTTAAAGTTCGTAATCTGCTAAATTCACAATGCTCGGTCAATGGTCTCGTAATAAAATTGTGTTTTAATGGCATTGTCGTATTGTCATTATTATAAAACCCTTAGTACAAATGGTTTTCGAAATCTACTACAAAATGCGAATAATTATTCATGCCAGATTTCATCTACGAAATAATCATTCTATGACATTTCTTTCGATGAAGTGTCAGTGGTTGACCATTGAAAAGTCATAATGGCGCCATTATGATAGTAGAATGAACAAACTTGTCAAAACTTGACAGATCGCGACCATTATGAAATCAATGATCGACTATTCTGACACTATTGTAATAGCAGAGGCCCTGATCCCAATTAGTGTTTTGGCTGCCTTTGATGACAATTAACGTTACAATTTTGAAATAGGAAAAGTCTTGACAAAAAAGCTAGACATTTGCAAACGTTTCTTAAATCCGTCCTTTTTCAGTACTTACATATTTAAGGTTTTTGTCCAGCAGTGTGACAGAACAGGCCGTATAAAAGGACATGATGAAAAGTTCGAACAAATGAGGAGACTGGAGGCATAAGTCCCGAATCTGTCCGGACAAATCGTGACGGATGATAACAGTATACCTACGCCTTTTACTCATACATTGAATGAATGATAGTAAAAGACATCGTAGTCAAAGTCATCAGATTTATTTATTTTATCTGTTGAACGTGTAATCTCTCGTGTAGTAGGTAGTAAAATTCGCGTCACTGCGTCATTGACATCGTCAATTGATTTGATAGCGAATAATGTAACAGAACTTTCAAGTTCAGTTGTTCCAGTGTCAATGGCGACAGAGTGCTGTACGATAAGCAATATTATGTACAGGGTGTTCTATTCTAACATCATCAGCTGCCTTGCCTTTCCCCAACTTATTTTGGGACAAACCCACCACACTATTCCCAAACTACTGAAACTCCTAAAAACCAGAATTAACAGTGGCGACGACCAAAAAGCCAAGAAAACGAAGCTCGACCATTTCCCGACTATGTTGAGTAGAGTTGGATTCTAGTCGAAATCAAAATCATCAACAGCTGTCCTAGACCATGATTGCGACGATTATTCCTCTAAAATGTCGCCAAATTCACTGAAAACAATATTGGACGGACTGTGACAAAGATGACATAGCTGTTGGAAGAGGTTACTGAGATAACGACTAGGAAATACCTTCATCGACAACGCGAGTGCAACCACCTCAAATACATTGCAATATGGGAAAAATAAATAAAAAGTTAAGTTGAAAGTGAAGTTTTAATTTGAATTTTCTTGTTTAACTTTTCTGCACACTATGTCTACATTTCTCATTCAACTTTCCTCTTGCAGGTCTGGTGGAAGAAATTTCTTTTGAAATAAGCAGTACCTTTGAGCTCATCTAGCTCACGTAAATAAATAAATAGAAATTATAAAGACTCAGGTAGGTTTTATAAGGCATCGCGCAGGTCATTCCATGAGGCTGGCTTCTACTGTGCCTTGATTGTCAGTTTTCCAGCCAGGGGCAAAAACTTATAGACGAAGCCCAGTTAGGTTATCTTTGTTACCTAATACTTATATCTTTAGTTTGCCTAAATAATATCGCGTCTGTAAATCGGAAGAGTTAGAGGTACATAATAGAGCATCCATATTCTGATGTAGCCCAAATGTGCATTTATACCCACTCTGTATATTATCAGTGTTCGTAAAAATAAGAGGACACTTACTGCAGTAAATATTTCGGCTATTGATTGCGTGCTATCGGCTATATGACCGGGGATAGATAGAGCCACTATACGCACTATCCGAGTCTGGACCGATCATTGATAAGGATCACCTTTAGCCTACGTTTGAGCACATCTATTCTATCAATAATTTCAATACTTAAAAATGTTTTTGTTATGCACTTATTTGTGTCTGTTGATAGTGCAGTAGCAGTGTGGTTCTTTGAAAATTGGTTGTAAGATAATTTTATAATGTCACAAAAAGATAATTATATTATTTTAACAAGATGCTTTAAAAATAACCATCGTTTTCTGAATACGTCTACTATTTCTTCAACAGAACGGTTTTAGGTATGAATATTTCAGGAGCCTGAATTATTTTTCAGATGTTGACTGACTCTTTTTTTTGTTGAATATCTAATGGGCAAAAGTTGTTTCTAAATATCTTTCCATGTAGTTGTTGATTGGTACAATTCTACAGCTATAAAAAAAAAGTAAAACTGTGGGAAATTATGAGTTTATCCTTTTTTCCCTGCAAACATCATTGCGTTTAAATTAAAATTTGCATGTCAAATGTGACAGTTTCTGAATAACTTATTTATTGATCGTTTTAACGAGTTTTTTTTTTCTATTAGACGGTGCCATTACCATTGTCACCTTAAATAATTTCATATAAGCAATTTGTTTATTTCAAAATTGATTGATTTACAACAAAGTTTATTTACGATTAGTATTCAAAAATAAGTATGTATAGTAAAGGTAGCAAAAATTTAAAATTATTGTAGCTCTAATAAAGAAATAGTAAACGAAAAAATATCTTACCACATTGATGTTAGACTGCAATTCGAAACACACAGCTTCTGCTAATAATTGTAGCTGTTCTTTTGTAAAGAGTTTAGTTTTGTCACTGTCCGTCGGTGTCGATCTGCCACTCACATACAGTATCATTGTTATTTGTTTTAATAAACAAAATATTATGTAGTGCTCGAACTTTTTGTAAAACATTTTAATTTTTTCATAAACATGTAGTGTTTTCAAAATTAATTAATTATTATTTTTTATTTGTATTGCTAATGGGACATCACTATACAAAAAAAATATAATCCTTATTTACGGAATTTGACTTCACGTATTATAAAACACAATCGTCGCTTGCCTTCTCTTGATTAAAAAAAAAAAAACTCAAAAATAATTTGTGGTCAATATTTAAATTGCGAACAGTTCGTTGAAAATTTGCGATAGTACGAGTTCGGTCGCGTACGTTAGCGCCGCGCTGCGGTAGCTGTGCCTTCGCGCCGCCCCTCAAATCGTAACTGGGGCGCCAAGCCACTGAGCTTTACAAATAACCGTATCGCAGGGTGCTCCCAAGCTCTCTTATTAGAGTGGAACTTCTTCCTACGTCACTCGGTCCATTCAAGCTTTTCGAACAAAAAATTGGTTCTTCGGGTCGACAGATTAGTTTTCGCCGAAAGGACCAGCCTTTTTTGTGATTTACAAAATATGTTGTCATCGTGTAATCGTGTTTACTTAATAGGACACTAGAATTTTGCCAGTAGCTTCGTTGATTTCCAGGAAAAAATCTGCTGTTTCATAGGTGCCGTGTAGGTATTGCAAACAGGAAATAGCAGTTTTTTTTTTTAAATTTAACGATGAAAAATTTGTATGTTGGGGTGTGGTTCACAATACTGTACAAAATACGTGGTTGCCTTTTCTGCGTCAATGTCTCTTTGACCGTGTGTAATAAAAAGGGTTTAAAAATCTAGAATCATTTTTTTGTTTCATCCAAAAGTCAAAATATTTGTTTTCTTTGATTTAGGTTAAAAATAACGTCAGTTAGATTATGTACAAACTTTTATCCCATATTTTACCCTCATCACGACTGAAATTTCAAATCAATTTTATTATGGTAAACGGCTTTGATTTCAGCATTATCCGCGGTGAAGCCTCGGATCGTTTCAGCACGAGAAAATTCGACGCATTTTGTTGGCGACTGATCTTCGTTGATTTGACAAAAAAAAACAAGACACTCGCACAGGTTCCAACGCGTGTAAAATATTTTTAAGGATCGATAAAACTTGATTGTTTTTTTTACTTCCTGCCTTGGCGCTTGTTTGCATGGACTTGTGCAGGCTATACTGATTCGTCATGATTAAACTTCTTTGTGACAACTACCTTCTTCTTGAGTCTGAATTTGAGTCCTGTTGGTTGCAAATTTGCAATAGGTTCGTCCCTTATTAGTCGTTCGTTATTATTAGTTGGGACATAAACATCACTGGTGAAATTTGGGGAGTGTACTAGTGGGTACACCTACGCCACACCTTGAGGCGATTCCAGTAATATCATGCTGTATACGTCACCGTAAAATTGTCAAACACGTTATATTACAATATAATGTGTTTCTCTCTAGCGATATTGTAAACTCTCGATTTATTGTCAACTGAACATACGGAAGTATCTCTGCCCTCATAATCGGGACTTGGGGCACCCCCCGTTAGGTTAGTTAGGTTCCTTTAAACCCTGCACTCGGAAATAGGGGCCCCGCGAAGCGGGACTCCGTCGACTACGCTTTTTAGGGGAAGATAAAGTGTTTTAAGGTTAGGTCATATTAATCGGTATTTCTCAGGAATAGTACATTATATTTTCATGAGATTGGTACCATTGGGCATGGGGGACCTCTCCTTCCCTCCACACCGCATGAGTTGACTACCATTAGCATTTCACGAATAATAATGCATTTTATTATAAGCAGGCTGTTTACAATCTCTCTAGGTATCTTGCAATCTAACGTGTTTGACAATTTTAAGGTGACATATACCATATCAGATATACATAATACCATCTTACTTTGGCGGTAGAACAAGGGCCAGCAACAGTCCCCGCATAACCGCACAACCCAGAGCATCAGGAGCTAAAATCCCATTGTCAAATTATTCTTCGTAACTTAAGACAGTCTATACTAATCTAATATTAAAACATCTATCTACACTATATATTAAAACTACGATACTAAGTCTGTCTGCCTGTTACCTTTAACGCCTCAACGGCTGAACCGATTTAAGTAAAATTTTGCATCCAATTAGCCCATGTTGGGACATGGGATATTTTTGACCCGGTAGAACGTCCGCTTGGCATGTTCCGGAACTCCGGTAAACTTTTGGGTCAAAGAACTACTTAGAATGATTATCGGTCTTGCTTTTTGGGCCATAGTTATTCTTTCTCCAATTAATGGGTTTTAAAATGCTAAATATTATGCTATAATTACGCAACATTAAACAAGGTTATTAATAAAATGATTCATCTTACAATTCGTAGTAAATGCGTCACTTACAAAGTATTTAATGAATTTATCCGTCGCTATAATTACGTGATACGAATACTGAATATATTAAATCCCGCGGAAGTTATTGAACTATTGTAATTGCGCAATCGGAGGCTGGAGGTTTTATTATTTAATTTAAAAGACTTAAAAAAATTAAGATGATATTATAACTATTTAAGAATTAAGTAGGTTTCCCACATCCCATTTTTGGACATCCAGAATCCAAAGGTTAACATTAAGTAATTGATTTTAATGGAAAGAAAAAAAAGAAAACCTTCTCTCTTTTTATAGTATGTATTTACACGATTACCGGAAGTACCTACCAAATGGTATTTACAGTGCTAGTACTATCACAAGTTGTTGTGACTGATACAGTAGCATAGCTCTTTTGTTTTTCTGATAAATATAAAAGTGCATGTAATGGTCTAATAAAAAAAAATGCTTTGAGTCGAGTTAAGGTGAGTTGATTTAAGAGCCCTATTACAATTATTTTGCAATATTTTTGATTTTTACGTCTTAGATCAAATTATTTCGATTGACATACACAGGTGGATTGTTATTGACAAAAAAAATTGTGTTCAGTGCCTTCCTCGTCCAGCGAGCGCTCGCGACAGAATGACTTAAACTGAGGAGCTGAATTACTGCAGAATGTAGTGCTTTAATTTTATTTATTGTAACGTTGTCTTGTTATACTGACAAACGGAAACTAATGAAACGTATTCATTGAAGATTGAAGTTTTGTATCATATTAATTTATCTGATGAAATAGAGTTTATTTGGTATACAGGGTTATTTGTAAAACACCAACAACCTCGCAGGAGTAGATTACTACATTTGTTCTACGACTTTTCCGAAAACAGACAAAAAAAAATCGACTTCTCATGCAAAACTCCATCAGCTGTTCGGACATATGTAGATACATATGGAGAGTTGATTTTTTTTTGTGTTTTCGGAAAAGTCGTAGAACAAATGTTGTTGTTTAAGATGTCAGTAATCTATTCCTGCGAGGTTGTTGGTGTTTTACAAATAACCCTGTATAATGGCCGCTGAATCAAGACGTATTTGGCTTAAATTAGGCTTTATTTATGACTAGTTTTGTGAAAACTCAAGGAATTTAACGAAATTCTAGAACTCCAACATTCAAGTAGAACATTCAACTTATCTTTTAGTAATTTTTACTTTTATAAGAATTTAATGTAACTATGTAAATTTGAGCGTCAAACTTCCATCGACGACGGTTTTTCTTGCAAATTGAGTTCGTAAAATATTTATAGTAAATTACAGGAAAAGAATATGAAAATGTATACTCCAACTTTCCAGAAAGAGAATGGCACTTTCGTTATTTATAAGCAAATCATTATAATATCTTACTGCTGCTGAAAATTACAGCGTGTAAAATCATGAATTGGCGTAAAAAGTGTAGGTAAGTAATACGACTCTTAATCAGATTTTATAGTAATGCGTCATCGCTTCAAAGTTTTCAGAAAACTGCATGTAAACATGCTATAGTCACAAACTTACAAGATCGCAGATATCTGTTCCATGGTCTGTTTTCTGTTTTAATCCAGATAAGAAAAAAGTGGAACTCTTTGGAGACACCTTCATTATAGTGATGTACGGGTCTTCTGGCGTGTGGTCATCGTCAATACTAGCGCCGCCATCTTGTTTTTACAATACTATTCAGGAACCTATTGTAAATTATTTTATCTAGGACGGCACGGTTGGCGCAGTGGCTGAGCGATTGGTTGCGTATCGTATCCCAGGATTATTCCCACACGGAAAAACATTTTTATGGCCTACTGGTACCTATTTGTTCAGGATCTGACTGTGAATAAGAGTAAACATGATTGTAAACGCACCGACGGTACTACTACTAAAACCACATTTTTACCAGGAGACCCATTCTCCTGGTAATGTTAATAGAGTGCCAAATGTGCCTGCCTTTTACTATGTTGGGGTCGGCTTCCGGTCTAACCAGATGCAGCTGAATACCAGTATTTTACATGCAGCGAGTGCCTATCTGACCCCCACAACCCAGTTAATACTGGGTAATACGATACCACTTGGTAAGACTGATTGTCAGGGTATTTGGGCAACTGACTACCTGTAACGACTGCCAAAGATGGACAAATGACAGCCGGGACCAACTACAGCTTAACGTGCTTTCCGAGGCACGGAGGAAACTCAGTATATAAGGGTTAAACCCAGTTAGTACTGCCAAACGAACCTTAGAGCATTATAGACCTTTCTCGATACACACATAACACCTTCTGTCAATGAACAATTAATTATGTCAAACCTCCTTTCTCACATTCCATTTCATTTTTACACATTTACACAATTCATTTATAATTTCGCAGCTAACCAACCACTTTCTGTTTTCACATCAATTAATTATAAACTAACTTTCGATTACGACTGCAATCAACCTTCGATAGATACTTTGGGTTACTTATAAGTATTTCCGTACAACACTGTGGTCAAGTTGTTTTTGATGTGTTGCATCTAAAAAACCAATAAAACTATAAAAATACACATATTTTAAACATTAAAACATGTAAATAGGTTATTAACGTTTAAATTAATATAAACAAAAACACCAAGTCGCACCTTAAAGACTACTAGTTTTCATATTTGGAATTCACGTCGCCATTTTGAATTTTCTTTTCAGCGATCGAGTGATTTTTCCAGTGTCTCTCTTTCACCAACTTTTCACTGCATTAATTTCCTCAAGTATCTGGACGTCCCCTTGACCAGTTTATTATACCTAGGTATATTATTTTTATTATAAAAAGAACCTTCATCATCTGCTTAGCCTTTTCCAAATTATGTTGGGGTCGGCTTCCAGTCTAACCGGATGCA
Organism: Xestia c-nigrum; assembly: GCA_916618015.1. Lineage (NCBI taxonomy): Eukaryota > Metazoa > Arthropoda > Insecta > Lepidoptera > Noctuidae > Xestia > Xestia c-nigrum. The sequence continues at coordinate 5,833,148 of OU745259.1, read as the reverse complement.
GCTGAATACCAGTATTTTACTGACCCCCACAACCCCAGTTAATACTGGGTAATACGATACCACTTGGTAAGACTGGTTGTCAGACTATTTGGGGCACTGACTACCTGTAACGACTGCCAAAGATGGACAAATGACAGCCGGGACCAACAGCTTAACGTGCTCTCTGAGGCACGGAGGAAACTCGGTATGTAAGGGTGATCACCCATCCATAGACCAACCTAGGCAAGCACGGCTTAACCTGAAGATCGGCCCGAGCACTAGCTGTTATTATTTAGCCTCAAGCTCCTCAAAATTATAAAATGAACCTTAAAGTAGGATAATAAGATTGCTATTTTTTTTGCCAGATTCCTACAGCAGAAATCTATCAAAAGTATCAGCGTTTTCTCAGAAAAGCTTTGGTCGTATCTACCTGATACCCAAACAAAAAAAAACTAGAAGCATATAATTATAGCTATTATAAAATTCATTCGTTTTTCCTTTCCATTTGACGCATGTCATTTGTATAAGGTCGTTGCACATATAATCACTGCGGGCCCCTTCACACCTGTGCTGTGCGCGACTAGGATAGAGCCAGAAAGATCGCCGCGGTCACCTTCGAGTCGCATTCCACCTTCTAGTATTAACTACTTTGATAAATGTCAATATGATTTATTGACATTTAAACTGTTTACGTAGGTAATCTTATATAACCAATCATTTATATTTCTTATGGATATTATAGGTTCATGGATGCAAAAAACTGGTCCTTCGAGCCGCATGTCCTTAACTTCTTAGGGGTACAGGGTACCCTGTACCCCTAAGAAGTTGAAGCTAAGTGCTGCTAAGTGTGAATTTAATTGAATACTAGCGTGTGTGAAGCTAAGTGTGAATTTAATTGAATACTAGCGGACGTCAAACGGTTTCACCCGTATAGTTCCCGTGGGAGTACGAGGATAAATGTAGCCTATGTTACTCAGGGTGAATGTAGCTTTCCAATGGTGAAAGATTTTTTGAAATCGGCACGGTAGATTTTGAAACAAACACACACACAAAAATATAAATTTTTCCTCTTTTTAATATTAGTGTAGATAAGAAGATTAGATACTTAATTTGGCGTGTACGGTGTTACCTTAGGATCTAAGTTGTGTTTTTTTTTGTCATTTCTGTCCTTCCCAAAAAAGGCATGAGTGATGCATGTTGTAGTACAAACTCCTATTACAGATCATCTTAAATGGGCAGGTACAGGAATGTGATGCTCTAGCTAGCTAAGTATACCTGATACAGGACTTGTATGGACTGAGAATAACAGCTGACTAAGCGTTGCGTTGTGTACTACGACTACTATGAGTCTATGAGTGACTGAGAGACATTGATGACAGTCATACATGTCTGTTGAAGGAGCAGGCAGAAGGTGTCCGTAAGGATTGAGGAGCCACTATTTTGTAGAGTTTTGAAATTATTGTAGGATCGATCCTTGATTTTGTAGTACAATACTTCAAAAGTTATATGAGCATTAAGGTGGCACCTCAATCTAGATGTTTGGATTGAGGAGCCACGTCAGAACTTCGGACAACATGGATTCATATTTATCATAATTTGGTATTTTTTTGTAGCATTTGAGAGTAATTAGTAGACAAAGTCTGAACACGGTTGTATTAAAGTTAAAAAAAAGTTACGATACATTATAAAAGTGGCTCCACAGACCATACAAACACTCGTCATTTTTCAAAGAAGCAGTTGTTCAATTAATCCGCAATTTCTTCGTCATTTAGTAGTGTCACCAGCTTTATGTTTATGGAGATGTGAGCTGTTAGTCCGACCACAAAAACCAAAAATTTATTAACAAGCTTGCCTGCTTGCCACAGCGCGGTCGAGCTTCCAAGTAGGCGCTACTGCGAACATTTAATTTAAAAAAAATGCTGGTTGAATACATGAACTCCTGCTTTTTTAGAAGTCGGTTTAACATTAACAATCACGATGTAAAGGCGGAAACCCACCGCGGCGCACGGAGAGGCTGCACACGTGTGTGAACTTCGCTATGCAAGAAAATGTATGTGACTGTGTCCACTGCAACCCACGGACACGCTATTGCATGCATTGACGTCACTAGTACAGTCACGTCTCATAATATATAAACACTTTAGAATTTTTTTAATTGTGTTTCTTCTAATGTACTGATTAAAATTTAATGTTATTACGAACATAGTACTTATTCTGGAACTCATATTTTTTATAAAAAAGATCCAATCTCCTAGTTACAATCGTTATTTCTCGCGAAAATAGCTATAATATTAAGGAAAGTATATACATATTATTAGACGTGACTGTACATGCGACGCCGTGCACGCTGTGCATGCGGTACACGTAAACAAGAAACTTTTTCCTTTTTTACCTTTTGAGGTATGGAACCCTAAAAAACGTGTGTAGCCTCTCCGTGTACCGCGTGGGCCACACGCAGTGGAAAAGTAGACACACGTTATCAAACAAATGAATCCACGCAGCTAAAATGCGCCGTATGCGTTCACGCACGTTGCTTTGAATTTGTGTATAAAGCGAAACAGTTTTTGTTGAATATCTCACCAATGGTTGGATACACAAATTTAAATTTACCATACACATTTACCTACACGATATCATACACTAAATATCTGCATCACAAAAATTAAGTAATTCGACATTATTCCGTGGGAGTACGCACTCCCTTTACACTTGGACGAAATTAGTGTGAGTTGTGACGCATTGGCACTTTGGCGTAGATAGATATACCGCAAGTACAGTTTTAGTGCAGTCATTCATAAGAAAAACCAACAGAGTTCTTGCTTTGCGATCTGAACATCGTAATCCTCTTGTCTAAATTTAGTTTAGCTGGATATTAAATAGGTTCTAAATCTTGTGATTGGAGCTGCAAACTGAAACACCAGTATAGACGTCGTTCACTTCTGAAACTGTAAACTCACGGACAAAAATTGTACAACGGCCCCGTACTCAAGAAAAGGTAGAAAGGTACCTAAACTGCCTATGACCTCTCGTGACCGCGATGTATAAAGTTCAGTGCCAGCTACCACATGCGAGCCCTACGGTTACCATGAGAATATCTGAATGAATTTACCTTCATCATTACCCAGGAATAAATGCATGATGTACTTTTTACATTGCAGGTAAATTATATTACCATAGCTTCTGCCGGCGGCTGCGTCCGCGTGATGTTCGATAATCGTCCCATGACATCTTACATCTTACTACCGGGATAAAAGTATCCTATGTGGTAATCCAGGGTATAAACTATCTGTACGCAAAATTTAATCCAAATGCGTTCAGTATTTTTTGCGATAAAGAGTAACAAACATACCTACTCACATGCTTTGGTATAACATTTCGACTTTTTAATATTTGTTTGATAAGAGTTACCACACTACTCATGGACTCATGGACTCTTATAATAAATTAATATGAATACAGCTTAATGACACTTGACGAGGAATTTAAGGTCGATTTGTACGGAACGCTGTGACTCCACAACGACCTCTGGCGGACATTTAATAGACCATATCAGATACAAGAACTAGATTCTAGATGTGAATGTTGTAGTTATTTCTTATGTGGTGGTATATATTCGATCGGCGCCGGGCCCCACAAAAACACTAGATTTTGAAATTATAATGTCCGCACACCTCGGTGCCCGACGAACGAAACATTTGACTTTGGTATAGGTCGACGACTTACTGCCAGTCATTTCATTATACGAGTAGTTTATAATTGCTTATACATATATTTTTATAACGTATTGAATTTGAGAAAAGAAAAGTTAGATGCACCGTAAGTAACGGCTTGCAGCCTACGGTACTTACCTCTACCTATTTGTAAAGCCCGCACGGTTACAATCTTCCGATCAAAATGATTGCCAATTAAAAATATGCTTTTTGTCACGGCTAAAGAGCTTGGTACTGATTGGCCGCTTTAGCCTCTTAGTTACTGATGTTTAACTTCTGCTTTAGGTACAATGGAAAGATTTAGTTAGCTGAGGTTTAGAAGGCCTTAAAGGCACAACGATTTTCAATAAGATAGACGTTTTAAACTGACTTTTTCACTATCGTTTTCACTAACAGAATGTCATTTTTCAATTAAATTGAACTCGGATGACTATCTCAAGGGGATTAAGATCTTAGGGTCAGCGCACACCAAGAGCAGAGCATTTTTAGTCAGTTCAAACTTGATGGCATCAAGATTGGACGTGTCATTTTGCAACGTACGGAGTTGTCATAAGATTCATTTTTCGGTTGTCTCCAAAAATGGTCTGCTCTTGGTGTGCGTTGAACCTTAGAGGGTAGTACCTATAGATGATTTTAAAGATTAATACTCTGTAACTACATACGTGTCACGGTACCGAATATTACTTTAATCAGCGTTTCTACAACCCGACAATGAAATTTAAAAAAAACTTTTTTGCAAAAAGTCGGTGACCTTTGTTTGATTTATTTAGTTTTGTTGTCACCGGCTTGTTATTTTTCACTTTTTTTTTGTGTTTTTTGAAATCGGTATTATTTTTTGCAAAAACGTTTTTATTGTTCACTTTTTAGTGGTTCACATGGGCTTACCCCTTCACAACGTACCGGCGTGATGTTATGTTATGAACTGGTGAAAACAATACACTGACATGAGATTTCAGCAATTCCAGTCCATTTGCTATCATTTATTGAGGAGTTCCGTTGCCAATCTCCGAAGTTCTTCACCAGGTCTTCACCAGATTGAAAGGGACTACTCCGTTAAAGTACTCTTCCAAAAACTACTCAAATCGTTTCGAGTGTGACTATAAAATTTGAAGAGTTCTCGCTGGTTCTCCAGGATCCCATCATCAGATCCTGATTTGATAAGTATGGGACCACCTGGGAAGTTTACCCTTTCAAACAAAAAAAATAATCTGTTCAGCCATCTTCGAGTAATCGGGAAACAAAAAAAATATTAAAAACCTCCTCCTTTTTGAAGCCGGTTAAAAAAATGTAAGAAAAGGAGAATGACCAAAAATGTATGGGCTCTGGTCCAAAAAAAAAACTGCTGCCCCCAGGGTTGACTCCATTGTAGGTTAACTTACTATGTGTGCCAATGTGCATCAAATTCTAACCCACAGTTACAGACTAATTCAACAATTTTGAATGTGCAAGTGAATGTGCTACTTTTTTTCAAGTTCACGTTTCAGCTAATATCTATGATTCCGTGGGACAGCTTTTTTCAGTTCCATAGAAGAACATTAAGCTTTTGAACCAGTCTTTCAAATGAGCTATGTAGTAAATCTGGGGGCAGAACTTTTCTTTTTTTTTTCAAATTTTGGTCCACTTTGCTCATTCTCCTTTGAATTTCGCAGGCTATCCCAGGCGTTTACACCTATAACTGTTAGACCTAGCCACCGTACGAGAACTTATCCTCTTATGATGTGATTGTGGGTAGAAGCAGAAAAAAAGTAGATTCGACAAGTTTACATTAAATGTACTTACCATGGTAAGTACTGCAGGCATAATCCAAATCAAGGCATGATGTTCGTCTAAGGTCCAAGTTCACCAAAAAGATGACGGTCTGATTATCTAAAAACAGCTGCTTAAAACACATTTTTGTATGGGAACATGTCACAGTGACAGCTGTTTTTAGATACCTAATCAGACCGTTATCTTTTCGGTGAACATGGACCTTAAAAGAAAAATATGCGGGGCAGTATTTGGGGAGTTGAAGACTGCCGTTAAAAGTGAAAAAGTGAAAATTATGTAATCTACATCTGTTGCTGCTGGGTTGTGCCCGCGCACGCCTAAGTGGTGCTATGCCGTAGCGGATAGTGCTACGAAACGTTAGGTGACGGTCACGCGAGTTTTATGATTTTTTTTCACCCAAAAAGTGCTCAACTACAAAAAATCACTCTTCTCGGTAAAATATCAGAAAAACCTCGAGTGTCTGAAATACTGAAAACACAGTATAGTTTACCAAAGTATTTGTAAATCAGGATCGATCAAGCATGCATAAAATATGAGTGTTTGTCCCTGATAACGTGATAATATGGCTGGAAGATGGATTTGTCTGACGGACATTGTATTTTAATGGAGGTGATCGTGTTACTAAGATCAAAATACAATATTTTGTAGAGTTTATTTTTATTTTTTTCTATATTATACGATTTTCATTGGTGAACTATAGAACACACAGTTAATGAAGGCCAAACTAATCCTTTAATACTATGACCCTCAGCTGACGTCCACCCTCGTGTTTGCCAGAAAGCCATGGACTGAATATTATGGGTTTCAGACTACAGATAGGTACCTCCGTAACTCCGTTCCATCACAAAAATGCTGATATCACTATCTCCCATGCTCGCTCACCCTATGCTACCCTATCTAGATCGCGGGCTCGTTTTTCGCTCGTGTCCGACCCTAGCACACATCCCTCGCTCCGCTGAGCTGTTTCCACTAAATCGCCGAGCGAGGCTAAGTAAATGAAGTGATTTTATTGGTTCTTAACAAACACTGCTCTCGCTACGCTTACTCGTACATTTCTGGTGGAAGCACATGCTTAGGCTGGGTGCAGACTTCCAGTCACGACAGCTTTAAGACAGAGTATTGCTAAACGGAATAAAAAAAAAAAAAAAAAAATGCACTGGTTTAGATTTTCACGGATTTTCACTACACTAAAATTACTTACGGGATATAAATATCCGTAATTTTACCAAAGACAAATCACGGATATAATTATATTATCCCGTAAGTAGGTACATAGAGTAGGGAATAAGTAGTCTAATAGTTCGAGAGGTACCGTTGTAAACAAAAAAGTCATAGTAAGCCGGCTGATATTGTCATCGAAGGTTGATCTGATATTACCAATAAGTACTTAAACAAACTGCCGAAAAGGTCTGGAGTGGTGACCGCGAACCGGAAGACGATGCGTTGGAGAGGTCTTCCAACGCATTGCACTAGGTGGAACGATGACCTGGTGAAGGTTGCGGGAATCCGTTGGATGCGAGTCGCAAGGGACCGGTCGATGTGGCGACACTTGGAGGAGGCCTATGTCCAGCAGTGGACGTCTTTCGGCTGAAATGGTGATGATGAAACCATGAAACAAACTGAATTTCACAGAATTTCTTTAGACTAAAAGTCCAGCTCCACTTGTTAAGTATGTAGGTTGAGTTGGCGCGGTTGAAAAGGTGGTTAATCTGGTTGTCTTCCTTGCCTGGAGGTTTACTTTCTAAGCTCGGATCCGAAGTTAAGGCTGGAAGTTACGGTCGTTACCTACTCTGTATCACATAACAACATTAGATTCGGTAGGAGATGAATGAGAACACCATTTGTCATCTGTCTTTACTCCCAATGTGTTTTCAAAACTCATGATTCCGAAAATATTAGAAGTAGTGTTCATTTTAAAGTATAAGATACTTTCGAACAGCCCACTTATATGTTCTTGACGATCTGACGGACTTAGAAAGTAGAAACCTGGTGTCTTTATTCTGGTATCCGTTATTCTCTGCTAAATCGATCGATCTTGGGACTTCAAGTGCTAGCTTTAGTAGGTACTATAAAGGGTGTGAATCACCTCTTAACGAATACGAAAGGCACTTGTTCTTCTTGTCAGTCTGATATTTTTTTTGTTCTACACTACAGGGTGTCTCATTCAAATCGGTCAGTATGGGAAAGTCTGAAACTATAAGACATACGAAGATCTGTTCTGAGGAACCATGTCATCGATTTTAATAACAAGAAAAACTGCATTCATACATTTTAAAAATCATCTGTACTCCGTTCGGGAATCGAACCCGGTTATTTTGAAAAAAAAAACCTACACTATTTCTATTTAGATATCGATTGTGTAGGTTATAAGCAGTAAATGTCTGTATGAAACATGATGTCTGAAATGAATAAAATGCATTGTTTCCACATACTTTAATTTATTTTAGTAGGTGCTTGAACTGACCACGTTTACAATATTAAACAAGTTCAGGTATTTAAAATTGTCTCAATGGTTGTTTGTACCTCTTTGCTGATGTTGCAACTTGATACATACACCGCTTTACATACATATGACATTGGCATTGCATTAAACCATTCCGGAAGTTTTGTTATCTGCGATAATATTATCTAATATCGTGTTGAATATTGTATTGAAAAAGGCGGTGGTCACTTCAAGCACCTACTAAAATAAATTAAAGTATGTGGAAACAATGCATTTTATTCATTTTAGACATCATGTTTCATACAGACATTTACTGCTTAAGACCTACACAATCGATATCTAAATAGATATAGTGTAGGTTTTTTTTTCAAAATAACCGGGTTCGATTCCCGAACGGAGTACAGATGTTTTTTAAAATGTATGAATGCAGTTATTTTTGTTATTAAAATCGATGACATGGTTCCTCAGAACAGATCTTCGTATGTCTTATAGTTTCAGACTTTCCCATACTGACCGATTTGAATGAGACACCCTGTATACCTGGGAACCTTCTAGTTTCAAGATTTTGACAAGTTTTTTTTTTAAATACCACTTTTTATCGCATGATTTTTACTTTAAATATCTCTACGACCCCCGTACTATTCAATCCATCCATCCGCACAATGTTTTGAGTGCGTTACATTGAGTTATACCACAAAACATGATTAATAACCTCAAAAAAGAAGTTGTTTCCCAGCAATAACTTTTGCGTAAAGTTACTTAGTTTGATGTACAGAATGCTTGGTTAACGGCTTTGTGATGAGGTGGTTTACACCCTGTATTATAAGTCTTGTCTAATATTTCATAATGTTAGGTATGAAGGTAGCTAGTGTAGCTACCCATCTGTTGGATACTGGGTCCAAGTCAACGCCTTACTTTTTTCCTTCAACGATACAAAGTGATTCATGAAAATTCGATGAAGCTTATTAAGGAAAATAACTTTAAAAATAGCTACCCAGTCCGACTAACCATCTGATAATAGTGGTAATAGACATCACTACATATTATTAAACAAAGTCCTACGCTGCGTCTGTCTGTCTGTTCGCGATAAACTCGAAAACTACTGCACCAATTTTCCTGCTGTTTTCACCAATGGATAGAGTGGTTTTCGAGAGAGATTTTAGTAGGTATATAATTTGTAGGCGGGCGTAGCCGCGTTTGGTCGTGTTTGATCCTAAGTAGGTACTTGCAGAAGGCACAACCTGACTTTCGATTAGGTATTTAATACATTTTACTTAATATATTTATTAGGTATACCCATATCGCAAAATTATCTAATGTTGCTGTATGCACGTGGCCCATGAGTGATCCTAAAGGTGGCTGCCGATGAATCAGACAAAGGCATCAGGACATCCGAATAGGACTCAAAAACAAGTCGCCGAACCTCATTTTGGTCATTACCTTATCAATAAATTAAGACCTTTTAACACAAACCCTGCATTCTGTTGAGTTCGAAGACCAGGCAAGGGTTGTTGTCCGACCAATCTACCTACCAAGATAGGTAGGTATCATACCTAATATGTACCCCGTTCAAAAAGAATACTTGATCGCAAATGGATCAAAAATCTAAACGAGGTCGTGGACCTTTGCTAATCAGTTCCGCAAGCAAAAAAATTATGTATTTTTTTCTATAAAGGACTCGGTGTGGCTTTACCTTGGCGTGATCAGATACAACCTTCGAATATATTTCGTCACAAAAATAGACGGTCGATGAACCTTATTGACTAAGGTAATGACAAGAATTATTTTACAATTAATTTAAATTAGCATTTTAGGAACAAATGTCAAGTATCGGCATTTAGTTGTGCTCAGCCACCTACCTGTGATACAAAGCGTGATAAACACTTTTTTGCTTATTGCTATTCAATTTATTGAGTTCGAAATAATTTATCTAATCTTTAATTGGATATAATTTGCATATTGTATTAAAATATATTTTATTTTACGTGCGACAGATGTTGCAAGCTGATGCGGATTTGCATCATCACCCGCGGTGTTTTTTATCCCAGGTGCTGCTATAGTATTGCAAAATTGTTAATAAATAGTCTTTTATGCCAAACAAGAAAGCCAGTAACGAAATTATCTAGTTCTATTCTCAAGTTTAGTGCATCCCTAACCAATTATGATGTAGTGAAACTAGGTAGGTACATAATGGTCGTTTTTCCATAGGCGCAATGCATTGCGAGTTGCCTGATTTCGGATTCTGGAACACAAACTAGCCTTTCAACACATCATGTAAAATATAATCATTTCCGTGCTATTTTTCACCTATTCAGGCCCCTCATAAATAAATACGAAATTCAAGAATAAATGATAAACAACGCAGCGCCTCAAAAAACAAGTCGCCGTTCCTATGTATGTAGACCACATATGCGTAGAAGAACTGCTGATAAATAAATAATATATTTAATTCTTTATCGATCAACTCACATACGACCAGTACATAATGATTAATTGTATTTTAGTTTGGCGCCAAAATTCCATACAAAAACGTGGCTGAACGACCGTGACTCTTGAGCGCAAAAAACTGCGAAGGTATTGAGTATTGAACTTGCCAAGATACTTCGATAGATATGGATCTATAAAGCTATAATCTACGATTAATAATAATGAGCGTACTGTTCGTTCGACACATAAATAAAATTGATCTCGTTGCCTTTCAGTAAAGGTCGCTCAAACACGGCAAGGTCTTTGGAGAAAAAAGCATTTGCATCAATGTTATGTATTTATTGGACTAGCTAATCATATTCAGGAACATTTAAGGACACCGATATGTCGTTTCGAAACATTGAGGCCTGTATATGTTTAGCATCTCAATAGGTATTTAATCTGATAATAAATCTGTTTTTTAAATTAATTTGGATGACTAGATATTATCACCGTAGGTTCAGTAGCTATCGATGAGGGGGCTGACATACATCTTCTTGCCTTTGAGCTTCCCTTCCGCAATCTGACGGTCACGCTCACGGCGCATTGCCTGAGAAACAAAGACAAAGTTCAGCAGTGTATTTCAAGTTATACATACTTTTCTAATCATCGCTTTACTTTACTTCCTTCCTTAATAATATTGTACGAGTACCTATATGCGAAAATAAGTTTCGTTTGTTTGTTACCTTTTCACGCATAAACTACTCAACCGATCATCCTGGAATTGCAAGCGTTGTCAAATTTAGTGTTGGCAGGTCCGATTCGATTGGATTAAAATCGGGGCAGATGACAAAACAAATCGGGATTTGGAGTTTGAATGCGGGACAAACTAAATTTTGTTTTTTTTTAGTTGATGATCACCTGTAATTGAATTGTTATGCTCTTGCATCCGAGTCGAGGGAGACCCGGTCGAAGGTGCCCTACAACGCGGGGCTCCTACTTCTGAATCTATACTAATATTATAAAGCAGAAGAGTTTGTTTGTTTGTTTGGTTGAACGCGCTAATCTAAGGAACTACCGACACGAATTGAAAAAATATTTTTGGATAGTCCGTTTATCGAGGAAGGCTATACTTAGGCTATATAACATTACGCTACGATTATTAGGAGTGGAGCAGGAATGGAAAATGTTGCAAAAACGGGGATTTTTTTTTCTTTCGTTTTTCTCTCATAAATGAGACGAAGTTGCGTGGGTCAGCTAGTGGTGGTATAAAAAAATAACCACAAAGCCCTTCTAACCTAAACTATCCGTGTCGGGTGCCCCAAGTCGGTCTAGGCAAAACTAATTTGTCCTCGAACACGTCATTGAAATTTGGCGCTCGATTTACTTTGATATTTTAGGTGATTACATGCTAGTGGTCCCAAAGTTATTTTTGGTGGTTAATATATTTCCCCCGCAACGAAAATAACTTTTAATGATTGGTCAAGTCTTCCTTACGAGAGAAAGTTAACAAAGTAGTGATGCCATGCGCACGATTTTGAATGCATTGTCGTACTCGACATAGTGATGCGAATGCAACTGATTTAATACATATTTACATAAAGGGTGTAAAACACCTCTTAACGAATCCAAAAACCACTTGTTCTCCCCTTAATTGCGATAGGTATTTTTTTTGTTCTACACCATACCTGGGAACCTTCTAGTTACGGAGCTAAGGGGGGTCAAATTTACGAGTTTTTGACAACTTTTTTTTAAATAAGATAACTTTTTTTTGTAAGATTTTGACTTTTAACACCCCCACGACCCCCGTACTATTCAATCCATACATCAGCATAATGTTTTAAGTGCCTTACATTGAGGTCTACAACAAAACATGATTTATAACCTCAAAAAAGAAGTTGTTTCCCAGCAATAATTTTTGCATAAAGTTACTTAGTTTGATGTACAGAATGCTTGGTTAATGGCTTTGTGATGAGGTGGTTTACACCCTGTATGTTTCGATATAAATTAAGGTTTTAAATAAATTTATTGATTTATCGGGACATTTAGCGTGCCGATCAGATGCAAATCGGGACGCGTTCTCAGACCTCAAAAAATCGGAACGTCCCGCGCAAATCGGGACACCTGGCAACACTCGTTGTCAGGTTTACAAAAACGGACATGGTAGGTACCTAACTTTCATCCCGAAAAAAGTAATTCTGTTCCTGAGGAAAAGAACAATATTTTTTTTTGTGAGAATAGATGGCGCCACATGCCTTTCGAACCATGATTTTATTATTGACTAGCGGACGTCACGCGGTTTCACGCGCGTAATTCCCGTTCCCGTGGGAGTACGGGGATAAAATATATCCTATGTTACTCGTGGATAATGTAGCTTTCGAATGGTGGAAGAATTTTTAAAAACGGTCCAGTAGTTTTTAAGCCTATTCATTACAACCAAACAAACAAACAAACAAAGTTTTCCTCTTTATAATATTAGTGTAGATAGCTGACCCACGCAACTTCGTCTGCGTCACATAAGAGAGAAAACGAAAGAATAAACAAAACCCTGTTTTTGCAACATTTTTCGTTCCTGCTCGGCTCCTAATAATCCTAGCGTGATGTGATATAGTCTAAAGCCTTCCTCGATAAATGAACTATCCAACACAAAAATAATTTTTCAATTCGAGCCGGCAGATCCTGAGATTAGCGCGTTCAACCAAACAAACAAACTCTTCTGCTTTATAATATTAGTACAGATAGATAGTATACAGAGTGTATTTCACCTCATCACAAAGCCGTTAACCAAGCATTCTGTATATCAAACTAAGTAACTTTACGCAAAAAATATTGCTGGGAAACAACTTTTTTTTTGAGGTTATAAATCATGTTTTGTGGTATTACTCAATGTAACACACTCAAAACATTGTGCGGATGAATGGATTGAATAGTACGGGGATCATAAAAATCATGCGATAAAAAGTAGTATTTAAAAAAAAGCTTGTCAAAATCTTGCAACTTTGACCCCCAATATCTCCGTAACTAGAAGGTTCCCAGGTATAGTGTAGAACAAAAAAATGATTAGAATGACGAGTAGAACAAGTGCCTTTCGTATTCGTTAAGAGGTGTTTTACACCCTTTATAGACTGATTGATTGATTTAATTGTCAAATTCTAAATTAACGCGAGCCAAGCCGCGGGCAAAAGCTAATTTAATATGATGTTTATCTCCTTCATATCAATCTCTTATAGGCTTCTAAGTACTACTACTTAGGCACAACTAAATGTAGGTAAAAACAAACCTTGCCATCCGAAAAAAAAGAGCACATTTTTAATTCGTAAAAAGGCAAAATAAGAGCTTATCCCCCTCTCCTCCCTCTCCCCCTAGTTACACGGAGAGGAGAGAGAGCGAGTGGAGTTTTAAGAAAGCGCCTGTTTGGAAATGTGTGACTGATTTGACGTATTGCTCTAGAGTGTGAGATGTAATATTGCAGGCGTTTTACACGTGCCATAGTGGGTGGTTTATGATAGACTAGCTGACCCACGCAACTTCGTCTGCGTCACATAAAAGAGTAAAAACCCACAAAAAAGGAATAAATATTCCCCTTTTTTTTAATATTAATATCGCTGGACATTAACACACAGCGCCACCTAGTACCACACTAAGCAAAGCTTGTGTCGTGGGAACTACATAGTTGATATACTACATATCTACTTTTTTATTTCTAAATACATACTTATTATACATATAAACATCCATGACTCGGAAACAAATGTCCATGCTCATCACACAAACATTTGCTCCTACCGGGATTCGAACCCAGGACCCTAAGAACGTAAGGCAGCGTCACTACCACTACGCCATTCGAGTCGTCACTCAAACAACAATTTTCATTAATACTCCGTTCGTATTGGTTGTAGCGTGATGTTATATAGCCTATAACCTTCCTCGATAAATGGACTATCCAACACAAAAAGTTTTTTTCAATTTCAATCATTAGTTCCTGAGATTAGCGCGTTCAAACAAACTCTTCAGCTTTTAAACCACCTTCTTCTTCTTTCTTTTAATATATAAAATTCTCGTGTCACAGTGTTAGTTACCGTACTCCTCTGAAACGGCTTGACCGATTATTATGAAATTTTATATGCATTTTTAGTAGGTCTGAGAATCGGCTACTATCTATTTTTTACCCCTAAGTGATAAGGGTTATCCACCCCTAACATTTTTTTAAACTAGAAATAATTTAAATGGGAAAACAATGTTTGCCGGGTCAGCTAGTATTAGTAATTTAGTATAGACTAGCTTCTGCCAGCGGCTTCGCCCGCGTGAAGTTTGATTATTGTCCCATGGGATCTTACTACCGGAATAAAATGTATCCTATGTTTTATGTGGGTCATAGCGTGATGATATAAACGTAAGAGTAAACAAATATAATAATAACAAATCTCCGAACTGCTAAGCTATCGGGAGTTACACGTGTTATTGTGAGTCAACTATAAAAGATAGACATATGCTGTCTTGGGATATTTTTTATATAATTTTATGTGGAATATTTCCGTTATACATGATTTCTATGTAGCTTTAACCATTAAGGCTGCACACGCGACGGAAGCTAAAAAAACCAAGTAACTTCTCCCGTTTTCCCAACATTTCCTTTCACTGCTCTGCTCCTATTAATGGTAGCGTGATGAAAAGTATACTATTACCTGCTCAGGAGTATGTAGAATAATTGTACCAAGTTTCGTTAAAATCCGTCGAGTAGTTTTTTTTTCTATAAATAACATACAGACAGACAGACAGACAGACAGACAGACAAAAATTTTACTGATTGCATTTTTGGCATCAGTATCGATCACTAATCACCCCCCGATAGTTATTTTGTAAATATATTTCATGTACAGAATTGACCTCTCTACAGATTTATTATAAGTATAGATATAGATTTCATTCCGTAGTTCTTGCATACTCCGTGGAACTAGGCGTCAGTTATAGTCCTTTTTTCTGCCATTATCCGATTGCAAGAGATAAAAAACAGTCAGAACAGAAACAAGTAAAAAATATTAAAAATTAACATACGATAAATCTTTTAAACTGCTTTACTCTCGTGTGACACTCCTTAAAGTCAGCCACTAAATAGTTGCACTTGATAAGGCCGCGACCCAGTCCGTAGGCCTCCAAACAATCCATTAGCGCCATCTCCTGCTTCTGACATCGGCCCATCATCTGGTGCGAATGGATTCCTCCCGTGATGTCCGTCCATGGGGACCGGTAAAATGGCGAAATATTATGCATTACTGACTTTTTGACAAATAATGCAAAAATAAAATAACTTGTTAAATTATTGAGTTATACCAAGCAATAACACATTGTGATGTGAATCTGACAAACCTTATTTTTTTTCTTCAAAGTAAGCAACGGAAATTGTACAGACAGGAACAATAACAGAGAAAAGAGGTTTAATGGTCAGCTTGTTACTGTGAAATAGATCCCTAAATATGGAATGTTACGTTTAGAGTGGTTACAAACTCGAAAATAAAATTATTTATTTTGAAGTTACAACATACAAATAACTGAAATAACCTTTCAAAAAGAAAACGAAAATCCAAGAAAAGGGTGACAAAATGGGCGATCTTATCTCTAAAACCGATCTTTTCAAGACAACGTTAACGCAGTATGCGCTAATCTGAAACCGGCTTTATAACAAAAAGCGGTTACACCATTTTTTAAAAGAAGCTTCATTCACATGAATCACAACCCTTTTGCGTGTTAAGGCCGGTTCATACTAATAACACGATAGGCATGCTGTTATCTGACGAGGCCAGGAGTCGTCAAATACGGGTGTTAGGCAACAACTGAGAAATGTTGGACTAGTGTGACAAGGATGAGCATCCATGTGTGGCAAATCCTTTTGAGGTATACCGCCATTTGCCAAGTTGTGTCGTCATACAGAGGCCAACTCTCCTACAATGGTACGGAACCATTTGTGTGCGAGTTCGACTCGCACTTGGCCGTTTTTCTTTGTTATGGTTACTTTCTTGTAGACATTCAATTAAAAACAAGTGACAGAGGGCGGCCTCGTTTAAGGACTTGACCAACAGCTCCAAACAAAATAAATGCAAGAAAGTTAATAATAGTGTTGGGTGTTTCTGAGTTTATATCATGAGATTTCAGAAGTGCCTTGTATTGATGTTTAGGTAAAGAGTAATATTGTAATAAATCATTTTTTCTGACGGAATTATTTTTATTTACACCAGTATAACATTGATTCTGCAGTTGGATTGAAAGTGACTATTGGAAATATTTGCTCTACATAACATCAATAACTATCAATTTTTGGTGATACATATTGCTTGTCTCCCTTCAGTGTTCCTTCTGAGATTTGTCTGTCACGTTCACTGCGCATTGCCTGAAACAAGGTTTAGAGTTGACAGTAAATACTTCAATATTGCCCATAATCCAGTTAATATTTTAATCAATCAATTTGCCAAGCCAGTTTATTGTAGTTTATGATAACATAAAGTTACATTAAAATCTACTGACAGGTTTACTTAAGATTATAATTACACTAATAATAATAACAGTATGTATATAACATACATATTCATTTCGAGAAAATAGATCAACAGCTGTTATATATCACCATTAACATAATTCTTTAGAAAACCCAGAATACACTGTTTAGAAGTCACATGCAAATAACATCAGTTCCATAAAGCCCTTGTCTTGAAAATATTTTTGAACAGGCAACTGTACGTCTGTACTGTTCAAAAATATTTTCAAGACAAGGGCCGCCGACAAGGGCTCACCGCTCAAGCAATACAAGAGTATTAGAAAAAAGGTTTTTGTACCCCAACTTAGTATCCACAGTCATACAAATAAACATACCATGAATCGTTTGTATTGCTTCATGTTTGTCTGGCACTCATGAAAATCTCCGAACAAGTGATGACACTTGACCTTTCCGCGCTCAAGACCGTAGGCCTCCAGGCAATCCATGTACCGACCTTCCTCCTTCTGGCACCGGCCCAGCATTTGATGGGAGTGAAGACCTCCCGTTAGATCCGTAAACGGGGAGCGAAAGAATGGTGAAATAGACATTGTTATAGCTGAAAAATACAAAAAAGCCTTGTCTAACATCTAGGTTACAAAATTACGTAAACAATGACATCGGATTATGTTAGTTGTAATTTCCATTTGACTTGATAACGTTGCATTTTTAATTGTGTTGGTTAAAACGAATGTAAGTAACCTTCTACGGTGTAAAATTACCTTTATATTTTTCAAAAATCGAATTTAATCAATGAGTGCCAGAAGAAAACAAAATTTTGACCAAAGAGTATGGATTTTGACAGAAATCGATGTGACACCGACCTGGACTGGACCTGACATTGACAGATATAGACAGATACCATTTATTGCCATGTCTATGCCAAGTGCTGCCAGCTAGCAGTATTTGGCCACAATGGCCACATTATAGGTTTTACTTTGAACTAGTTTGTTTAAAAATATGTTTGTTTCTTTTGTTTGTAATACAATTTGTATCAGAGTATTGAAACTGTTTATGAAAAGTTTTTGATAGCACCTAGGCTGCTTTTTAAAGGTTTTTTTGACATTGTCGTCTGTCAGTGTCAATATCAGCTGGATGAAAACCGAGAAGTGCCACAATTTCAATTCAAGTTTGCACGTAAGTAGAGTTTTTCTTTCAAATTAATAATTAACTTTGATAACCATGGAACAATGGGTTAGTGAAGGATTATCTAAGATTTTAGACTTTCAGATACCGGATGATTTAATAAAGTAAGTTTAAAAGCTCAAAACAACCTAAAGTTTTACGAGTTTTGTGTTTTAATTTAAATTTATATTTTGTTTCCGGTGAAAAGCCGATTGATATTTGATTATGCTTATTCTTTATTCTTTTCAGATACATCCTGTCTATTGAAAGTGAGAATGATTTGAATGAGTACATGAAAACTTTGTTGGACTTCGATAACTCTCAACATAAAGGTTTCTTCTTAGAATTGTGCAAGAAGAAATTCCCTAGCCGAGGTATATGTTATTTATTTTATACTTGAATAATTACTGAAGGAGGATTTGAAAATTTGTTCACCACCACATTTACAATATTTTTCTTGTGAAATGATTATTATTGCACAATATTAACAAAAAGGAGAATGGGGGTTGATGTGTAGATATTTGCCCTGAAGTCCAATAGACATATGATAAATACCATTGAAAAGAGTATCTAAATTGTCACAAAAAGTGTTAGAAGCAAAGGTTCCCCACCTTTGCTTCTAACACTTTTTGTGACAATTTGTAGTCCGTTCAGAGTTATGGACCTAAGTAGGTGATCTAGTGGGGCACCGAAGTTAAGATTGTATCGGCAACCAATTAAAATTTTCTGGGTTGCCAATAGTAATAACATAATCCATAACATAGAACTCTTTATGGAGAACCTTTATCAGTGACATGACTTTCGCCCTTTTTGTTTTCTGCTATGAGTTATTGGCCTAAATAGGCGACTATTTTTTTCACTGTAGTTAAGATTTTCTGGGTGACCAATAGTAATCACATATATGTCACCCTAAAATTGTCAAACACGTTATATTTATTTTTGATAAATAAACGATTATTATATTATTATTATATTGTAATCTCTCTAGGGATATTGTAAATTCTCGAAATGTTGTCAACTAAACATACGGAAGTATCTCTGCCCCATAATCGGGACTTAGAGCACCCCTTCGTTAGGTTAGTTAGGTTCCTTTAAACCAGTGGTTCCCAACTTATGGGCCGCGGACCACCAGTGGTCCGCAGGAGCCTCAAATATGGGCCACGAAAGTTAAATGTTCATTTGTAATTTTTAAAACGTTTATAGGCTTGTAATACGATGTTTGAAACATATAGTATCAATGAAAGTTAATAAATTAACGAAATAACAGTATTTAAATAAAATTAATTTCTCATACTTAGCTCCTCTCGGACTTCGAATCGAGAGAAGTCGCCATAGTAAAAAATGTTTTCCTTAAAATGATCTATGCAGCGGTGTATATCTTAAAGCTATTGGACGCAAGGGCAATTTCGCCCATTGATTGTCCATTAAAAAAAATCTTGGAACTCCATTGCTTCTTTACACCACGATTGAAGTAAACAATCTTCCTGAACTTGTCCCATTCTTCTTGGGGTCTAGCGTTGTCCGGAATTGTTTAGCTGTAAGTCATCCAAAGAAACTAAAATAATTATTTGACTTTTAAAATTCCAGGCGCCACTTTGCCCAAGCAGCAAAAGAAGAAGATATCAAAGAACAAGCAGCAGACAGACTTCATCAGTGCGGAACCGGTGCAACAACAACCGGAGCCAACCGAGTCTGATGCTAAGTCTAAGAGGAAGACCAAGTATGTGAACCTGTACTCACAGGAGGGGAAGAATGCCCAGGTTGTACTGCTGAAAGGTAAGTTAATTTACACACCCTACCTTGGACATATTAGAATTGATTATTTATACTAGAGTTACTTGGTCGACTTGCAGACAAAGCCAAGATTCAAGAGGAAGTAGCTTGCAAGACAGAGCGATGTGAGCTCGGAAATATTTCCCCACTGCGACAGGTTGCAAGAGCGAACGAAGCGGGGTTGAAAAGTTTCCATAAAAATCAATCACATATTATTAATATGTAATTTGTGTTGTTATTTTGATCGCAGCTTCGATCCTGTAATGTACAGTAATGAACCCATGGGAACGTTTGAAATGTAGCCCGTTGCACTCGGGCTTAATGTAGCTTCACCTTTGTGAAATAATTCTCGGAGTCGGATCGGTAGTTCCGAGTTCTTTATAATAGGTATTAAAATAGACAACTCTATCCATCTCAACTCTAGAGAAACTTATTACTGCTACATAATCAGTACTTAAATAAAAAATCTGTTTTAAATGTAATAGAAACTAGTTTTATGATGCAATTCTTACAATATAATCAAAAATTTAACGCATGGAAGCACTGGCAAACGAAATCGTTTGCCGTTGCTGCTTTTAGTATTAACAGAGCCTACACTTGACCTTAATCTTTAAAACTATGAAAAAGCCTGCCATCATTTAAAAAAAAAACTAGAATAAGTTAATTTTTGATTGACACAAACTATGGCGAAGATAAATAGCAACTCAATTCATAACTGATCCCTGCATAGTGGGTTTAAAGTCACTTTTATTTTAAGGAATAATGGCTGATAACTAAAACGATTATAATGTATTGCAGGCAGACACCACTGCGACTGCCAGGCGTCGAAACACGAGCTGGTGAATAACTGTATCCAATGTGGCCGCATCATCTGCAAGCAGGAGGGGTCGGGCCCCTGTCTGTTCTGCGGGAATCTGGTAACTATAGTTGCTACTATAAGATCGCAATACCGGTCATTGCCCTTTCCCTAATATCTCTTCCTTCGAACTATTTTTGGATTTCAAGATTCAAGATTCTTTATTTGCATAAAATATGGTATGTTGCATGATGGTCTTATAAATTAGAAGGTTTCACATATATCGCTGACTTCATCAGCATGCAATCTAAAAAATTAAAATATCTAACACATTTTACTTGTAATGTACGTAGTTCTAAATATCAAAACATCTAAGAAGCATTAAAATGTCAATTTATCTTTGACAATAGTATTATTTTAGAATTAAAAACACTCATGTGTAGAATAAAATAAAATAAACAATGTTAAGAGCTTTTATATGAATGTAGGTTCAATGACCGGTTTTGTGATCTTAACTGGCAGCAACAACAGTATATTTGATTTTCCTCATGGCTAAATAACAGTCGCAAATTAAGTCACGTTGGCCAAGTTTGATTCGTGGAGGAGTGACCACCCATTACATAGCAAGTTTACCCCTTTGCTCGGCAAGCACGTAGTCGTTCGTTCTGGCTGTCATTTGTACATCTTTGACAGTTGTTACAGGAAGGCAGTGACCCAAAAGTCTGACGAGCAGTCTTAGCAAGGGGTATTGTATCACCCATACTTAATTTACTGAGTGCTTGAGGTCATATAGACACACGTTCCATGTAAAATACTGATATTAGCTGCATCCGGTTAGACTGGAAGCTAGCCCCAATAACGTTTGGAAAAGATTCTACCAATACTAATATTATAAATGCGAAAGTTTGTGAGTATGGATGGATGGATGTTTGTTACTCTTTCACGCAAAACTACTTCACGGATTTGGATAAAATTTTGCACACAGATGGTTTACAACCTGGATTAACACATAGGATACTTTTTATCCCGGTAGTAAGATCCCATGGGACAATTTTGAAACTTCAAGCAGGCGATGCCGCTGGCAGGAGCTAGTACCTAATAGTACACATTTCGCGTGTTTTTTTTTATGTCCCATGTAATAGGGGCGGGCCTATTCCCATCAACTGGGCACAAATCCAAACTCCGTAGCTGCTACTGAGAAATTCCTGATGGAAAAACCCAATAACACTTTGCTTGACTTGGGAATCGAACAGAACCTCATGTTTAGCAGTCTTGCTTGCGACCACTGCACGAGTCAGTCAAGTAATAATTTTATCCAACACATTTAAGGTATGCACACCTGAAGAGCAGAAAGAGTTGAACACAAAGACTAAGGGGGCTGCCAAACTGATGGAGACTTTGATGGAGCGCAGCAGACCCAAGGGATGGGAGGCAGCCGTGTCTCACAGAAACCGGCTGCTTGAATATGATCGTACCAGGTAAAGATATGAATATGCTTGTATGGAACTCTCTCACGTAAAATCATTTCATCATCAATCAATTATCGAAGTTGTTGCCTGGGACAAACAGTCCAGTTAGGTAGGTCTAACTTCGAGAAGGAGGTCAATCGTCGAATCCTTCTTTGTCTATATTCAGTGTGTGTTGCCAGTGATTACATACGGGAGTGAAACGTGGTCGGTCATAATGGGCTTCATCAGAAGGCTTAATTAAAGTCACCGAAAGGGCGGAGAGGGATATGCAAGAGAATCAAGGTTACCGACGTAGCCCGAAGAATTACCAAACTTAAGGGGCCGGCGAAGCGTGCGTCGTTCATACAAACGTAATACCAAAATAATTTGTAAATCAAACATATTCCTAAGAAAGTGTGTATTTATTTCGATTGGATTACATAATATCTAAGTTCCCAAATATATATTTTGAAAAGACAACGATTTAGAGACGAGATAAGAGAAATTTAAAATGTCTATAGAAAACTTATTTTTCTCATAACTCTTTTTTGAATCAGTGTTCATTCAAAATATATATTTGGAAACCTAGATTTTATGTAATCCAATCGAAATAAATACACACTACCTTAAGAATATGTATGATTTACGACTTATTATGGTATTCGTTTTGTATGAAGTGTGCATGCTTCGCCAGCCTCTTAAGTGGCAAACTTAAATGACTCACGGAGCGGATGGCGCCGAAAAGTTCTAGAGTAGCGACCGCGATCCGGAAGACGTTGCGTTGAAAGGCTTTCCACTAGGTGGACCGATGACCTGGTGAAGGTTGCGGGAATCCGCTGGATGAGAGTCGCACTGGATCGGTCAATGTGGCGACATTTGGGGCCGCCTTGTCCAGCAGTGGACGTCTTTCGGCTGAAATGATGAATCAATCAATCATTTTCGCGTTAAAATAAATAAACTTTTTTGATCAATTATTGGATCTGCATAATTATTTCGATTTCGAAAGTTCTACGCCACTCATTAACGATGCAGTTACGTCGTATGCAAAGATCGATAGATATCGATAATCGAAAATACTTTAATGCAATATTTATGCTTTATTTTCTCCTTATCTCATCATGGTTTTTTTTTATTATTACTAATACTATTAACATAGGTAGGTCTTTCGCATCTGCCGGATGTTCCGTGACGAAAATTTATTTTTAATAACTTACATTTTTTTATTTATTTATTTATTTAAAACACACACATTTTACATTTATTTGTTCGGAATAAACAATCTGGTAACCGCTTCAGCATCGGTATCTTTTTCCACCTTGTATATCTCTCCTCTTTGTACCAACGAAGTAAACATTTGACAGAGGCATTACTGACCTTACGGTTCTAAAAATAACGTTTATTATCGCATTATTCCCAGTGAGCGTCGTACCCATGTGACGGACGATGACAGCGACTACTTCAGTGCCAACAGCGTGTGGCTGAACTCCACTGAAAAAGACAAGCTCGAGAAGTACCAACAGTCTCTACATGACAAGAAACACGGCTCCAGACTTAACAAGAAGATGACCTTTGATTTTGCTGGTAAGTAACGTTCTTCAGAGTTCCGTACCTGAAGGGTAACCAGCTAAACCCTCTTACCAAGCCTCCGTTGTTCGTCCTCTTCTTATTGGGATAAACTCGCCACTCTACTCCCAAACCACTGTAACTCCTGAAAGCCAGGATCAAGAGTGGCGACCACCACAAAAGCGCTGATGAGACAATGAATAAATAATAAATAAATATCACTGGACATTAACACACAGCGCCACACTAAGCAAAGCTTGTAGCACTAGATATACTACATTTATTATATACTTTTTGTTTGTAAATACATACTTATTATACATGTAAACATCCATGACTCGGAAACAAATGTCCATGCTCATCACACAAACATTAGCTCCTACCGGGATTCGAACCCAGGATCCTAAGAACGTAAGGCAGCGTCACTACCACTACGCCAATCGGGTCGTCCTATGAAGCTCGACTTAGTCCCAGAGAATGAATTTAACTGTCTTGGATCCCGCAACGAAATTAATCAGAAAGTATAGCGGAGGAGTAGGAAAAATACCGTAATTTCCACTTCCCTGGCTGTCCGTCCGTCCGTCTATCTGTCACGAGCTATATCTCATGAACTGAGAACAGAATGTGTATTTCTGTTGCCGCAATAGCAACAAATAATAAAAGTATATTAAAAATTAAAGGCGCGTTCTTCTACTACCATGGTACGGACGGAACCCTTTATGCGGCAGTCCGACTCGCACTTGACCGATTTTTAACCAACACTGTCTCGCTGATGGGGCTCCCCACATTTTTCCCATAAACACGTTTATACCGTCTCCCCACTTATTCCTGTCATTTAAGAAAAATAGTACCTTGTCCATAACACTCTTCCTTTGAATATGGCCAGTTAAAATCTGGTGAGGGAACTTGATTTTTAGGCCGATATACTGAGCCAATTTACCTTATTATGATCATTTCATAAGAATCACAATCGAACAAAACACGGAACCATTTTGAATGAACAATAGCTTAGCTTATACCACCCTTGTAGGCTTCGGTAATTGTCCCACGAGATCAAAAGGGATAAAAAGGATAAAAAGTATCCAATATCTTAATCCAGGATATAAACTATCCGTGTGCCACCCCTCCACGATCCCTGTACTATTCAATCCATCCATCTGATCCATCAGCACAATGTTTTGAGTGCGTTACTTTGAGTTCTACCAAAAAACATTATTTATTTATTTATGTACACACAAAATACTTCATAGGACATTACATTAACGATAGAAGAGCACAAAGGTACTGCTTATTTCATAAGAAATCTCTTCCAGCAGACCTGCGAGAGGAAAGTTGGATAAGAAATGTAGACACAGTGTGTAGAAAAGGCAAAACATAAAAAATTAAATTTAAAACCCTTAAAGATAAATATAGCTATATAAAATAAACGTAACATTCGTTGTTTCCCAGTAATATTTTTTTTATTTTGCATAAAGTTACTTAGTTTGCTTGGTTGACAGTTTCGTGAAGAGGTTGTTTACACCCTGTATTTTCTTCAGGACGTCAAATAGTCGAAGACAACACCATCGACTACGAGCCGGACGAGGATCAAATCAGGCAGATGACTAGCGACGGCAAGAGTAACGCTCGTCAGCTACAACACGACATGTTCATCGGAGTGCCGGCCGACAGGGACGTGGCGCCCGGGGTCAACGCACCTATGTTGCAGGTAGGGAGGGTACTGTTCGAAAGAGATACCGCGGCCCCGGAACATAAAGGGCGGGGAAGGAACATGGATGGGTTTTAGTCAGTAAGAGTCTGACACTCCCTCCCGCTCCGCCCAGAGTGGGAGAAGTTATTTGATGATTTCTCATCCAAACAAAAAAGGGGAGGGTACTGTTGCGGAGGGGGAGGTTTAGTGTTAATTTATTTATTTATTTAACACTTCTAGCACATAGTACAGAGGCGGACTTAATGCCATAGGCATTCTCTACGAGTCAACCTTTGGGTGATGCAGAGACAAGCAGTGGTAGCTAATGAATTTTCAATACACTTCCTTCCTTCCTTTCTTTCCACATTTTTTTATTCTCTCATTTGTTTACTTTAAACTAGTGTTATAATCACAATTTTACCATTTTTTTTTATGTGTTGTCCTGTCGGGCTAATAAATGCTTTTTCTTTCTTTCTTTCTTTTCTTTCAAAAACTGGTTCGTGCCTTGACTTATATGTAATTACAGGGTTGCATTGATGATTTTGATGATTATAATAAAAATCCGTAACTACGTTTTACAGTCGCGAACGATATTTTTAACTTCATACAACCTACCACTGGCCTGCAAAATGCAAAAAACGTAAGAAAATTTGAATTTCGTGGGCTACCCTAACGCTTTCACCTGAAAGCACTACGGTTAGGTTCAACATGCAAAGCAGTGCGAAGAAATAAACACAAATGAAATCATTATAGTTTCCTAATAATTCATGACAAAAATGCTTTTCGTCCTATTATTTTTTCTGCGAAAGTGTACTGAAAAACGTCGGTTGATACACGTGGGCATTTGTTACTGCTGTTCTCGCCTCCATGACAACCTCGCCTGTGGCTCGGGTGCGAATTCCACCTCGACTGCAATAACAAAGTTTCGCCACTTATATCAAAATTTACTTGTATCAATCCCACTTATATCAAAGTGTACTTGCTGTAGAGGAGAATGAACCTTCCGAACAGATAAATTTTACTTTTTGTTTTCTGCGAACCTACTTCAGTATAGTTCACACGAAGTGGCGTTACGCTGCGCGGTGTCACGTAGCCTACCGCGAAAACGCCGGTAGATTACACGCTTCCTACCTTGATTAATACCTACTTCTCCTTTTAGTTCGACCCATCAGTGCAAACCAAAGGCTTTGCGTCCATACCGAGTAGCAACCCTGCACAACACGCCCCTCGTGTGCAGGACACAGAGCTGCAAGAGATGAGCGACACCGGACGCTGCCTCTCCATGCACCAGCCTTGGGCATCACTGCTCGTTGAAGGCATCAAGCTGTAAGTTTGTTATTAAAACACGTTTTCGTTATGTAAAAATATATATTTTCTTTAACTTAGACAATTGATGTTCAATGACACATCGTCAACATGACAATTTGGACTAAGTATATGTAATTATGTGTTATCTGTGGCAATTTTGCTTTCCGAACACGTGTGGAATAGCAAAAACGCACGTATGTGAAATACACTGCATTTTGAACCCTAATCGTAGTGGGACTAGAACCAGTTTTCGAGGAAGTGTATTGAAAAACCATAATTTCCTTTTCCCACTATATCAGCAGGAGACGAGAACGAAACTTAAGCAATATGCACAAAGGGATCTTTACAACTGGGATCATCATGTCATTGTATGGGTCCTATGTTGTGAGCTGTTATATTGGAATCCAATTATAGGTCTAAAATACTTGTACGCACAGAAATTTGTTCTAGTTTCTACAAGGTCTGTGTAGTAAATCATTCCGGCCTAGACTGTGTTGGGATCGGCTTCCAGTCTAACCAGATGCAGCTGAAAACCAGAGTTTTTTCTTGGAGCGATTGCTATCTGTCCTCTCCAAGTAAGGTAGCACAATACCCCTTTGTAAGACAGGTTCACAGAGTTTTGGGTCACTGACTACCCGTATCTACTGCCCCAATTAGCCAAAATATTAATATTTGAAATTAATTTGCAAGTTAGAGGCAACAAAAAAGCTATAGAGACATAATATCGTTAACCGGCTTTGAAAAAATTACATGAACAAGGAGTTGGTCGTATTTTATGAATTGAAATTGCAATCAAACATCGCATTTAATTTCTTTTTCATGGAATGATTCAAATCGTTCCATGAAAAAAAAATGGCAACTAAAAAAGTACCGTCCTTCGAAAATACGCATTAGCAGAGGGCATCGCCCTTGATATAAACCGGACGATCGATCGCAAAACGGGTCAAGGCCAAATTTACCAAGGGTGTTACCCCGCATGCGCGAAATGTGATATAGGTTCAGAGGTCAACACGTGACTCCTATGACGTCACAGGCATCTAAAGCTTCACTAGATGTCGCTGTACCCAACCCTTAAGGGTGCAAAGTTCATTGTAACGGCTACTAGAGGCCGCTCTGCTTTCAACGCAGATTCCTGAATCG
Source organism: Xestia c-nigrum (assembly GCA_916618015.1). Lineage (NCBI taxonomy): Eukaryota > Metazoa > Arthropoda > Insecta > Lepidoptera > Noctuidae > Xestia > Xestia c-nigrum. Next base: position 5,805,474 of record OU745259.1, on the reverse strand, counting down.
CGGTGTTAAGATTCTCCGCGATTGAATGACCCTCGGCAAACACTCGGAATCTCTTTAATAGGTTCCCCGTGCAACTCGAATTGACTACTGCCACGATGATGAGTCCGATTTAATCAAATCGCGGGATATAAACGTGAGGTTAGCGATGGTACAGAGTCTAGCCATCAGCCATCGATGATCGTTCACCACCTCATCATTGTTAATCCCATGAGCAACCGGTCTGAGTGGCATTTTAGAACCCCCTTTTAATAAAATTCTCCAATGCTGGGGTAGATTTGATAGTTGACTAGGGCACGTACGTATGTGCTGTAGTTCCCTATTTAGTCTTCATAATACACCAGCTTCGTGAAATACTTTTACTTAATTAAACTAAATGTGATGTTCAAAACGGAGTGTCGATTACTTGACACTTGTAAAATGACTATCATTGAACACAGTTTTGGGTTGAACTCACGACAATCGACAAGTACCTATTTGACTTTGTCAATTCATATGTACTTTCTGACTTTCTAAGGTCCATGTGCACCTAAGTTTATCTTAGGCCCATGTTCACCGAAAAGATAACGGTCTGATTAACTATAAGCAGCTGTCAATGTGACATGTTCCCATACAACAATGGGTTATAAACTGCAGTTTTTTGATAATCAGATCATCATCATTTTGGTGAACATGGATCTTAGTGTAGTGACACTAACCCTGGATCGAGTCAAACTAACGTATGCAACAGACAAGAATTTTATTGAAGTAAAAACCGTAAAAGAAAGCAAAACTTAAAATTCATACAAAACTTAAAGTTCTAACTTTTAGCTTAAACTACTTAATAAACACATATATTATCTTCAGTGTTTATAGATACGGGTGTAAGTCTCGCCATCAAGGCCAAACTTAGCGAGGGTGTTACCCCGCATGTGCGAAATATAACCCCGGTTGATAGGTCAGCACGTGGCGCCTGTAACGTCACTGGACTCACAGGCATTGAAAGCGTCACCAGATGTCGCTGTACCCAACCCTTAAGGGTGCAAAGGTCATTGTAGGACCTACTAGATGCCGCTGTGCGTTCAACGCCGATTCCTGAATCGCGGTGTTAAGATTCTCCGCGATTGAATGACCCTCCACGGACAAACTGTAACGTGCAGAACCTACTTCCGTTTTCGTAGGTTCTCCGTACTTTTAAGCTAAGAGACTTACTAAGTACGGCCACGATGATGAGTTTAAGTTGGATCGAATTGCAGCGTCTGAACGTGAGACTGGCGATTGTGCATACAGTCGGAGCCATCAGCCATCGATGACCGTTCAGTGGTCATCCTTGTTGATCAAGAGATCCGCTCTGAGTGGCATTTTTAAACCCCTTTTAATACATGTCATTTAAAAGTTTCCCATGCTTGGGGTAGATTAGATACGGACTAGTGCACTATTTCTCTATTAAGTCTTGAATTTACATAGTCATTTGTGGGAAACACAGCGAGCTTTACAACTAATTGTGATGCTCGTTTGACGCGATTTCAAGCAAAGTCCGATGCGGTATTTAGCCGCAGCGTTCGTACCGAATTGAGGCGAATGTCGTATTATGCGCTTTTATTGGATGGATATAAAGCTTATTTTGCCCGGCTCAAGCAGCTTTCGCAGTGATCAGTGTGGTCACTCTCTTTTTTAGCAGCCTTATATGCTCCGCTGCCGCATTTCACTCCACCATTTTCGTTCAGGTACTCTTCTCCTGCGCCACATCGAACCTGTCTTTGTGATGCGCGTCTAGATAATTTGGCCTCTTCTTCCTCGGCCGGCCTTGGCGGCGCCGTACATCCGCGAGCCTACATCGCATCACTCAAAATATAACCAATCAATAACAATTATTGTTTAACGTTGTATCTGTCACCATAAAATTGTCAAACACGTTATATTACAATATAACGTGTTTTTCTCTAGCGATATTGTAAACTCTCGAATTATTGTCAACTTGACATACGGAAGTATCTCTGCCCCCATAATCAGGACTTGCGGCAACCTAACCTAACTAACCTAACGGGGGGGCGTTAGGTTAGTTAGGTTCCTTTAAACCCTGCACTCGGAAATAGGGGCCGTCTCCGTCGACTACGCTTTTTAGGGGAATATAAAGCGTTTTAAGGTTAGATTATTTTAATCGGTATTGTTCAGAAATGATACAGTATCTTTTCATGAAAGTGGTACCACTAGGCAAGGGGGACCCCTTCTTCCCTCCACACCGCATGAGTTGACTACCATCGCATGCATTTCACGAAAAACAATGCGTTTTATTGTAAGCAGTATGTTCGTTTGACAATAATTAGACAGTTTACTATATCGCTAGAGATATTACAATATAACGAATTTGACAATTTTACGGTGACATATCTATGGCAGAATCTTTTCATTCCCCTTGCAAAAAATTATGCATACTTACTTAATTTTTTTTTTAAGTTTGATCGGTAGAAACCTGTTGTCCACCTAATTTGTTCACTGCTTTACACCTGTGCCTACAAATGTTGTGGCTGACTGTTTGGCCTCTTGTCCGAGGTCGCGATTCCCCAATGTGGACCCTATTTTGGGGAGCTAGGTTTATTTTACTGAGGGTTGGAGTACTTTATCGCACACCTAGACTCAGAGGGTTTTGCCTCCACCCTGCTCTTGGATGTGATTTGTATGTGAGACTGTAAAGGTGCTCTTAATACTTTACAGGATCCCTAGTAGTCAATAAATTTAGACTTTTGGTGCTACATACATTTACAACAAGCTGATAATTGGTACAATTGTTCAAAATATAATTATAAATGAAATGTTAAAGTTCCCCATCATTCCTGTGTTTTTTTATTCCAAGTTAAAGGTCAATAAAAATGAAAAACGGTAAGTTTTATCATAAAATTAGCTCAGACAAAAATTGTAGATCAGATAATTATCTATAAAAATGTCCAAATTCTTTTTTTCCTAAGAGCCACCGTTTTTGAGATATAACGATTCAAAAAGTTAGTAAAGTTGTAATCGAAGTTTTCCTTGAAATGTTCCACTTTTACACCATAAAGTGCCGATTGTGAGAAATCTACACCATTCAGGGTTATTAAACGGATACTTTTCTGATAGCTCATGAACGAATATATCCTCCGAATACCAATTGATACTTAAAACAGTACATCTGCCTTTGGAAAATAGGCGCCATAAAGGTCATCTTCTGAAAATTTCTTGAAAGTTTTCTTGTTTATCGAGGCCGGTTTCCAAAATAAAGGTTGTTGTAATTTTATGTATCTTTACTCTGGTTTTCTGGTCTAATTTGGCGGACTCTAGTTCCCTGGAGAAGGCGCTATCGGCGAGATGATTGATAAATTATAGCAACAGCACCACACTTTTATATAGATTTCAAGCAATTTACGATGTCGAATATGATATGAGAGAGAACGATATGTGTGTAGTGTACCCTTCTCTCTGTCAATATCTTCAGTGGCTTGTCAGGCAAAAGTACTTATAGAAAAGTAATGATGATAAATATTTGATTTCAGTCACGAAGGTCGCACGTGGTACTCGAGTCACCGCGGCCGGCTGTGGATCGCGTCCACCGCTATGCCACCGGATCAGGAAATTATCAGGGCGATAGAGAACCAGTATAGGGTACTAAACCCAGGTAACTTTGATTTAAACTTATTAATCGTACTACTATCGAAAGGGTGAGAGTCTCTCTCACGCAAAAACTATAGAACGGGTTTGGATGTAAGTCACATAGTGTTCGGTACAGTATTTGCAACCGAACAGCTTTTGCCTCCGTGTATTTCCATAAATGCATGTATCGAAATTTGTATCAATCGTGTAACTCAACCAAATCATATCAAACCATCTTAGTGCTAATTTAGCTTAGATTTACCATTTTATAACCAGTCTCAATATAAACTAACAACCGAATATCAACCAACCCAGGATTTAGAGATAAACCAATCGATGCTTCAGTGTGGCCTATTTCCAAAATTAGCAGCAGTATGAAGCGTGGCCGGATTTTTTTCCGCCATTTTGTTTTTTTTTTTCAAAGTAGCGGCCACGCATAGTAAGTACCTATATATAAATCGATAGCTGATATTAACACAAACAAGTTTTGCAACAGATAAAATGTTCTAAAGTGTCAAGTTTCCTAGATATGATCTATTAAAGTTAAAGTTCATTCACTGATGGAATCTACAGCACAACTTTATTTTGCTAAAGTTGCTATCAGTGATTGGATTTTGGCATTGATGGCTCATATCTCGGAAACGTGACACTTTAGAACGTTTTTTTTTCGTAGAAAACTTGTTTGTATTGATGCTAGCTATCGATGAATACACGTTTTATGCGCGACTGATCAAATCAAAGTTCTGCTAAAGATTTTATCAGTAAATGGTCTTTAACTTGAATAGCTCCTATCTCGGAAACGTGACACTTTAGAACATTTTGCTCGATAAAAACGTGTTTGTATTAAAACCAGCTATCAATTAATATAGTATACTAGCTTCTGCCAGCGGCTTCGCCCGCGTGAAGTTTCAAAATTGGGGTTGAGTGAGAATATTATAAACGTAAGAGTAAACAAATATAATAATAACAAATCTCCGAACTGCTAAGCTATCGGGAGTTACACGTGTTATTGTGAGTCAACTATAAAAGATAGACATATGCTGTCTTGGGATATTTTTTATATAATTTTATGTGGAATATTTCCGTTATACATGATTTCTATGTAGCTTTAACCATTAAGGCTGCACACGCGACGGAAGCTAAAAAAACCAAGTAACTTCTCCCGTTTTCCCAACATTTCCTTTCACTGCTCTGCTCCTATTAATGGTAGCGTGATGAAAAGTATACTATTACCTGCTCAGGAGTATGTAGAATAATTGTACCAAGTTTCGTTAAAATCCGTCGAGTAGTTTTTTTTTCTATAAATAACATACAGACAGACAGACAGACAGACAGACAGACAGACAGACAGACAGACAGACAAAAATTTTACTGATTGCATTTTTGGCATCAGTATCGATCACTAATCACCCCCCGATAGTTATTTTGTAAATATATTTCATGTACAGAATTGACCTCTCTACAGATTTATTATAAGTATAGATAAGTCTTATGCGTGGCCGATACTTTGAAAAAAATGAAAATGGCGGAAAAAATCCGGCCAAAAAGTTCCTACCCCTTTGTAAATGAACACGATGTTAATACAGTAAAGTCTAGACCCTCTGTAGCATGCTGACCCACCAACAGAGTGACCGTAGGACGAATGTGGTATAATTTTAAGGTATGATGTGGTTTTATGTTACAGGAACAGAAATAAAGTTCCCGTCGTTTTACCCCACTGGATGTCTGCTCGGCTGCGTTAACGTTGACGACGTTCTGCCACAGGAGGAGTATCAGAAAAAGTAAGTGTTATTTGTATAGACAGGCTTTTAAGTTTTAGTCTATTTCAAGCCAATAAGGCAAGTACATAATACAAAGACACCAATAAAAAAATAAAAAAACTTATTTTGGGCCTGAAAACTCGATTTATTTTTTAAATGAATTGCCAAATTAGTTTTTTAGTTGCTTTGAAATCAATAAATAGTTGAGTCATTGAGTTGACTAAACAGTGTCGTCACAGCGTGCTATTGCTATACAAAATCTATGAGAGAAGCACGTTTTGACAGCTCTTAATAAGTATGTCAATGGGGGCTATCGCGCACGAATTCGCCGCTAGAGGCGTTCGTGTAGAGTAAGGTCTTCCGAAATGTCAGTTTCCATAGTGTTCGTGTTTTATTTTAGCGACTATTTACTCACTTTCACGATTGTAGTCAAGATTGCGCCATACCTGATTATTTATGACTTGAAGGTTTTAAGTAGCAAGTTAGAACTAATTTGTTTGTTCTTACAGGAAGGATAATTTTGAAATATTTCACACTTGCTAACTTTACAATACAACATACAATACGGACAATATTCTATGTATCTGAAGTGTACACTATGTTGTTATACGTAATAAAATAAACTGTTTATGGAGTTATAGGTACTTAAAAGTATAAAATGAATATACAGAGTGTAAACCACCCTATCACAAAAGCCGTTAAGCATTCTGTTCATCAAACTAAGTAACTTTACGCAATAATTATTGCTGGGAAACAACCTTTTTTTTTGAGGTTATAAATCATGTTTTGTGGTAGAACTCAATGTAACGCACATTAAACACTGTGCTGATGGATGGATTAAATAGTACGAGGGTCGTGGAGGTGTTTAAAGTTAAAATCTTACAAAAAAATGGTATTAAACAAAACTTGTCAAAAAGTTGTAACTTTGACCCCCAATATCTCCGTAACTAGAAAGTTTCCAGGTATGGTGTAGAACAAAAAATTGATCGCAATTACGGGGAAAACAAGTGCCTTTCGAATTCGTTAAGAAGTGTTTTTCACCCTTTATAGTGTTATAAAGGATTTATAACACCTCTTAACGAATTCGAAAGGCACTTGTTTTCCCCACAACTGCGATATTTTTTTTGTTCTACACTATAACTGGGAACCTTTTAGTTTCTTACTTACCCTTTATTTAGGAGATATGTTGGTTGATAGGTCAAAGTTACAACTTTTTGACAAGTTTTTTTTGTAAGATTTTGACTTGTAACACCTCCACGATCCCCGTACTATTCAATCCATGCATCAGCACAATGTTTTAAGGGCGTGACATTGAGTTCTACCAAAAACAGGATTTATAACCTCAAAAAAAAAGTTGTTTCCCAGCAATATGTTTTGCTTAAAGTAACTAAGTTTGATGTACAGAATACTTGGTTAACGGCTGTGTGATGAGGTGGTTTACACCCTGTATATTAAAAAATAAATAAATATTGTCCCAGGTACCCGGGAGGTGAGAGCGACAGTCCGTACGTGTTCATCTGTTCCAACCCGACCAGCTTGAGACTACGCTTCCCGATCAAAGGGGCGCATAAGATATGTAAGTTATTACAATGTAGCTTGCGAATCTTTCATTTAACACTAGCTGACACACGTTGCTTCGCCCACGTACTAATTATAAACCTTGCTCGAGAACCACTCTATCTATTGGTGTCCAAAACAGAATGAAAATCGGTGCAGTCGTTTTTGAGTTTATTGCGAACAGACAGACAGACAGACGCGGCGAAGCAGATTTGTAACCCTCGAAGGGATAGACAAAGGTATATCTGTAGTACGGTGTAATAAGGAGAAGCCTAATCGTGATAGTTTGGGCACACATCCTGAATCCGCGCTACTCTTGAGCAATCCTTTAGGGAGCATTCAAGTATTACGTAACGCAATTTGGGGGGAGGGGGGGTCTTTAAACAACGCGTTACGTAACATTTTTTTATTTTAATAAAAAAGCTAGGAAATTAGAATCTTCCAACTCGGAGTTAGGGAATTAGAATCTTCCAACTCTCCAAACCTTTTCGTTTATGTTTTACGGGGAATCCCTCGATTGTATTGTACGTATTTTTGTTTCCTAACTTGGTAAACCTTTCGTTTATGTTTTGGGAAATCCCTCAACTGTATGTACGTGATTTTTATTTTATTATCGATGTCAGTATTGATTAGAGTTTATACAGAAGCACCTTGCTGTTGTCAGTGTTGTTAAAGAGTGAGAATATACCGTAATGTCCTCGAAAGCCGGAGATTTGTATCATCAGTTGTTCTTAGCATATAAAAGTGAAAGTAGAATACGGCCACAGCGACTTGCTGCCAGACGGGCAAATGGGCAGCTTTGCATTGTGCGCCATAGTGAAGCATTGTCTGAGGATGCCTATTGGCTCAATGAAGACGAAGTTGATGCAAGTAGTTTAACAATACCGGAACCTTCTTCGTCTGCTCTCCGAATACCAGTAATGAAAGAGTCTGAGTGGCTGGCAAACCCATGAACAGAGGAGCAGTAATTGCAATTGAATTGTGTTTTTACGTACCTACACTTATTTGATTTATGGCTAAATAAAAACATATAACTTAAAAATCTCTTCTTCTGTTTATCACTACTGCAAACGCAATTAATACAATAACAAAGGTATTCTACTTTGTTCAACATAATTGTGACTTTAATGGTCACTTGAATGTTACGTAACGTTTAGGGAGGGGGAGGGAGGGTACAGAAAAACGTTACGGTGCGTTACATGGGGGGGAGGGAGGGTCTAAAATCTTCAAAAATTGCGTTACGTAATACTTGAACGCTCCCTTACGTGAAAAATCCTATAACACAGTCCGACCTAGGAATCGATCCCTTTTTTTTTTTTTCTTTTTTATTTTGGGATGGGAAATCATCAAATGACTTCTCCCACTCTGGGCGGAGCGGGAGGGAGTGTCAGACTCTTACTGACTAAAACCCATCCATGTTCCTTCCTCGCCCTTTATGTTCCGGGGTAGTATCTCTTTCGAACAGGCCTGCAACCCCGGGGAATCGATCCCTTGGGCTACGAAGACACTGACAGTTGGCTTGCTTGGTTAGCTTAGCGAGTACCAAGACCAAGTTACAATTTTGAATTTTAGGTTTACACTTTTCAATTGACATTTATGTTTTTTTTTACAGATTCGTTGGACAAACCCATCCACCAAGCTGCTGCTAAATGCATCCAGAAGATGTCAAAGATTCAAGCTAATGCAGCATGAGGTTAATTCGGTTTTATTATAAACTTGTAGCTACTTATTTATAACTATTAAGGTGGCAACGCTTGGGTAGTCTGCGAAATTCAAAATTTCTCACGTTTTTTTTTACTATTTGCAGGTCATTGAAAGCCTTTTTCATGGAATAGTATTGAATGGGGTTAAATGAACCTTGTTTCGGTTATATAAATGATTATAATAGGGATAATTCCTGACTGAAAAGTTAGATTATCGTTATATACCTATTAAGAACCTGTTTTTTTGTTTCAGTTGAATAAAAATTGACGACAATAAAACGTGTCATGATGAGATGAGTGGGGAGCTCGTGACGTCACTTTCCAGTAAAAATGTACTCAAATGTGACGTCACAAGAGTTTTCGACACGCTGTATCGTCTTCATTTTTTGTTTACGTGAAAGTAGAAAAAATATGTGCCCATTTTTTTTTCTATCTCTCTGACGGACTAATTATAGACCGACCGTTTAACTCTTGTATCGCCTGCGCGGTAAGAAGGGAGCGGGGGCGGGTAACAGCCAGCGTACTGTCGCACTTGACGTAAGCTCTTTGCTCCGCGCACCCCGCGCACCCACCCGCTAACATCTCCCCCCGCTCCCTTCTTACCGCGCAGGCGATACAAGAGTTAAACGGTCGGCCTATAGACTTTTTTGTCATCTATCTTATTCTGTATGTTTAATATATATAAATGTTTAATTTCGCTGAATACCGTGGAGCTTTCACTATCTTCAATAAAACATAAAGTTTGTTAAGAAAAATCTTTTATTTACACAATTAATCACTAAGAGTATAAATATTTTACTTTTAAATATTCGCATACATACCTCACGCTTTTACATAGATTTACTTCCAAATTCAAAATATACTCGTACACAAATATAATCATGCATTTAAATAATAGTTTACAAATAAATGCCATACAATTTTGAATGTAAATGTAAAAGAACAAACATACAGATACATAATACTATGAAGGGTGTAAAAAACCCCTTAACGAAGCCGTAAGGCACGTGTTCTCCATCATTGAGATTTTTTTTTTTGTTTTACACCATACCTGAAAACCTTCTAGTTACAGAGATTAGGGGTCAAAGTTCTAACTTTTTGTTTAAATACAAGTGTTTATTGTAAGATTTTCCTCCACGCCCCCTCACTAATTAATCCATCCATCAGCACAATGTTTTGAGTGCGTTACATTCAGTTCTACCACAAAACATGATTTTTCACCCAAAAAAAAGTTGTTTCCCTGCAATATTTTTTGCGTAAGGTACTTAGTTCGATGTACAGAATGCTTGGTTGACGGCTTCGTGATGAGATTGTTTACACCCTGTATGTATAGTTAATATTATGTAACAAACAATCATATCACTTAATATATAACACTTATGTACTAAATGAGCACCGATAGACAACAGATCAGAGTTTATATAATTAAATGAGTTTATAATTAAATAGTACTTAACTAACAGTTCTTGCAAAAACGGAAGCATACTGCAGTCCATTCTTAGGTATTTTACCTCAAATTTTACGTTACTCTGAGACGTGATCTTTACATAACTTATCATCCCGCCTTCAATCCCCGTATACCCACATTTCGGAAGTTATGTTTAAGTCCCATGTAATAGGGGTGACCCTATTGCCATCAACCGGGCACAAATCCAGACTCCGTAGTTGCTACTGAGAAATTACTGATGGAAAAACCCAATAACACTTTGCCCGACCTTTGCCCGGGACTCAATCCCAGGAACTCATGCCCTACAATCGTGCGACCACTAGACTAATGAGGCAAAGGCTTTATTGATTATAATATAATAATATATTATTATAATATAAAATAATATATTATTTTATTGTTTTTTTTTTTTTATTAAAACAAGGTTACTGTTAGGTTAGTGATAAGTTTAGCAAAAGCACAGTAATCTTTATTTGCGTTTCAAAAGATTGATTTTGAGCTGATGCAATCAGAGGTAAATTAACTATGAAAATGCTGTACTTATTTAGTTTCTGACATAAATCCATTCATTTTAATTTCTGCACAAAAAGTCTAGCCATCATTATTTTATGAAACTATAGATAAATGCTTTTAAACAGGGCTCATGAAGTTGAATATAAGCCCATTATGAGACAGCTCAGCTCCAATACACAAAAATAATATTAAAATTTTATTTATATTGACTGTCTTTATAATTATTAAAAAAATAATTTAAAATATCTTGTGAAATCAGAAGACATCACTAGCGAAATCTCATTTAGAGATAATAACGATAGTGACGACATAAAAAATACTTAAAATCTACAATTGTGTACAAACATCTTTATAAAACAAATGTTACTCAAACATGTGCAGTTTTTGTATCAAGTAGAACTTTCTGGAGCCTTAGAAATGTTTTAATGCGAGAAAGAGACGAAGCTATGCATGATGTTTAGCGCCATCTCCTTTGCACACACTCACTTACGGCCCATGTTACTGCTGTCGCGTAGACTTACAGAAAAGCTTTGGCAGTGAAGAGGATTTGGTTTTAGGAATTAACTAACTTAGGAACATTACGATTCCTTCTTTTGGTTCAACTGCGGAAAAAACGCTTCTATTGGTAGAATGGGGTCATCCGTCGCTATTGTGAAGTAATTCGGTATTCGTCTACTCTGTGAGGAGACGGTCTTAAACATTCCCGGCTTATTATAATCCTTGCTAGCTGCTAATGTCAAATCTGAAACTCTTTTCGAATGTTCGTATAAGTGTTCCAAGTGATCTTGGTGCTTTTTGTCAGCAATTTTCATGATAGCGCTTTCTGATCGTGTTCTTTCTGATGTTATTTCGTTTTTGTCGTAAACTGCTGTCTCTGTTACTGATATGTCTTGGACTGATTCTCCTATTTCTGAGTCCTTTATCTTCTTCCTTAATGGTCTTTTGCTGTGGACTGTGATAGGAGTGGTAGTCTCTGGTTCTTCTGTGGTGGGTCTTGGTCGGCGCTGGCCGTTTCTTATCCGAGCCGATACTCTGTACGTAGTTGCTTCCACATTTTCTGTAGTTTGTCTCTGTCTGTTTGGTTTATTCGAATGTGTTTCTCTCTCTGTCGTTTCACTATTCTCGCCATTTTTGTATCTAGGGTCTTTAGGAGTGAACCTCTTGCGTTCAGTTGTGTTTTCATTCTCATTGTTTTCACTGTAAGGCACTCTTCGTTGAGGGAATCTTATTTTTGGTGTGTTTTCTGCTGGTTTTTCAGTGGAGGTTGTTGTAGAACTTAATCTATTTCTGTAATCTTTTACGTTGAATCGTGTCCTGTTATATTTGTTCCGCAGTCTTGGTCGTTGAGATCTGCCTGTAGTAGTAATGTCTGATCGAGGTGTTGTCGTGTAATCTGTACCGTCGTCTTTGTAAAATTCAGTAGTTGTCTCCCAAGTCTTAACTGGTTCTAGCTTAGCTTCAATAGGCTTTACATCTTTATGGAATGAGAATTCTTGTTCAGATGCCACAGTAGTTTTCAAAGTGTCTGATAAACTGGCATCAACATCGCTCGTCGGTGTGTCTTTCTCGTCCTGTTTATGTGAGAAATCATTTTGAAAGTCATACCCGTTTATTTTCGGTAAATGTGGGCGGTTAGTAATTTTCATTATCTGAGATTCCTTGTTCTGGTCGTCTCTACCGAATGTTGTAGTTGTTTCGGGTCGGTCTGCTGGTGTAGTGACTGGTCGGCGGTGGGCTAGCTTCTTCTTCACTATGGTTGGTATTGTAGGAGTGATGGTTGGTAAGGCGCTGGTTGTCAAGTCAGTGGTGACGGTTGGTGTGGTCAAGTTTGGTTGGGACTTAGTTGGTCTCACTCTTGGTCTGATAGTGTAAACTTCGTCAGCGTCTGTGGTCAGTGTCGGTTCAGTAGATGCGATGTATGTTGAAGAGCGAGTGCTAGACGTGCTTGATGTACTAGACGTGCTGGTGAACTCATCCCTGTTGCGGTTGACGTTCGCTAGCGGAGGACGACGCCTCCTGACCTTCTGCCTCTTGCGCTCGGGATTGTTCGGCCGCTTGAAATGCTTGTTAGGAGCCAACGTCGGAAGTACTTCAACCTGAATATCGCTGTTATTGTCCTTATTATTGTTGAACTGTGTGGTGGTCTCCTGTGCCGTAGTATACTTCGCCGCTTCAGTCGGCTTCTTCGTTCGTCTTGACGTGCTATAGTCATCGTATGAAGGAGTTGACACCTTATAGTAATAGTCTTTAAGCTTATGCTTGCCGATAGGTTCAACGAAATCGTCACCTAGGGGCCGCCTGCTTTGAGATTCGACTTTCATGTCGTAGCTCAAAGAGTTGTCATGGCCATTCTCGGCCTCGGTTACGATGGCAAACTCTTCGGGGAGATCTGGGACTGGGGTTGGTTCGGGTCTTCGGTACGCATCAGAATAGTCTGGCTGCTTTTCCGATTCTTCAGTAGTTTTCTGGTCATTATACTCATAAACTTGAGACGTCAATGTCCAAGGAGCTGTAGACGACTGAGAATGAGCATCAGTTTCCGAAGCTTCAGTCACTTCGTAAGTTTGCCTATAAGGAGAATTTTGGGCGTTTTGTTGGTCAGTGTTCAAAGGAGCATTAGCATACTGTTTCGATGATTGCTGGTTACCGCCTGCGGCGACACTGTCGTGGATCTTATGCTTCTTCTTCTCGTAACTAAAATTATTCTGTTGTGGTTCATGGTATATAAGACCCTGCTGATTTTGGTGTGCGGGGAAGTTGTAGTCATAGAAATTGCTGGCCAAAGTAGTCGATGGGCTGGAAACAATGGGGTTGTATGTGGTGACAGAGACTTTATTGAAGTTACTTTGATGGTTCTTCGCGAAGGGATCTTGAGGACTTGGTTTAAACGAATCTTTGACTCCCGCATTGGGATCAATCTTCGGTGGGACGTATACCTTCGTTTGTGGGGTAGGTGTGATCTTGAAATCACTATACGTGGTTCCAAAGTGGAATTGATTCGGGGTTGTTGGTAATCTTGCGGTTGTTGGCAGTCTCGGGGTGGTTGAGTCGAATATCGTTGGGGTTGTCTTGTAGTTGGGGGCGTAGCTGAACGAGTTAAATATCGTCTGCTTCGTCGGTTGAGGGGGCAAGTATGTAGTCTTCGTCGTCGGAAACTGGTACACGGGGTCTCTTCCTTTCACTGATTGGACTCCGAATGTGCCAAATGAACCTGTAAGACAAACATGTACATTTTATGAAAGAAATTGTGTCGTTTGCTCTTATACAACAATATTCAGGTCGTTCAAAAATACTTGCCTAATATACTCGGTGGGAATACAGCATCCTGGAACGAATACTGTGCATAAGGATTCAGGTTCGGTATGCCAACCAAGCCTTGTTGTTGCGCTGTCTTCACCTGCTGTTGACTGACAGACTGTGGTGCTGTGGCACTGTCTTGCAGTTTATAAAACTCTTGCTTGTAAATCTCTGTGCTTCCTGACTGTTGCTGCTGTTGTTGTTGTTGCTGCTGTTGTTGTTGTTGCTGGTGCTGTTGTTGTTGCTGATGCTGTTGTTGTTGTTGTTGCTGTTGCTTCTTTGCCTCCGTAGGCCTCGCGTAACTTTCAATGGGCTTCCCAAATATGTCTGTCGTCTGGTACTGCCCAAACTGTATGGGTTGGATGTTAGTCAGCTGCTGCATCATCAGACTCTGAGCATGATTGTTCTGCTTTAGCTTATTCGGGTATTTGGAATACATAGGGCGTTGGTTGTACGGATTGTGGGGGTTCCTTACAAGGACGCTTTCAACGGGAAAGTTCTGGACGAACTTGTAATTTGAGAAACCGTTGTTTTGGAAGGCAAAAGGATTGTGGTAGGTGTTGATTGGCTGGTTGATGACAGGGCCTTGCGACGCTGCAGGTACCGTCCTTAGCGTTGTTGGGCGGTAGGACTGAGCGATAGACGTCAGTTTGTTCCCGTCTTTGGTGACGAGAGGTCGTGTTGAAGACTGGTACTGGTATTGATCAATCACTGGGACGGGAATCTTGTAGTGTGGCGCGTGTAGTGGAGCTGTGCCGTAGGACCCGTACGGCGGTCTACTACCGCCAGAATTGACCACTGGTCTCCATCCGCCTTTTGAACCTAGGCCCTGAAATGAGAGAATATGAAGGTAAAAAGATGTGCATATACTGCCTCATTGTTGGGCAAAGGATCCCTAAAGTCTTTCTACTTCTCTCAAATGATTGCAGTTATAGTACAATATGCAGGCAGATGATCACTTTTATCTATTATAAATGCGAAAATAGCTAGGTGTATCTTCTGGTACCTTACGCCTTTTGTTGTAAATCAATAAACCAGCATTATGACTTACGATATATGTATGTATTACGTCACCGTGGGATCACTTTAGACTTCCACGCGTGTGAAACTGCGGCCAAAAGTTAGTCCTACATAACCAACATCACAATTCTTAGCCCTCTTCAATAGTCAGCCTGTCTACTAGGTGCAAACTGTATAATATAACAGATGCTCTATGAATAGAAGAAGTTCTTACCCCTTGTGCGGCCATGGAGCGTCGATGGTTGCCACAGCTGGCAGACAGGAGAAGCGCCTGCAGCGTGGCCACAAACACCCAGAGCCGCACATCTGGAACAAATGACATATATTATTTAAGAATATTTGCTTGTATGGTGCCAGCTATACAGGGTGTATTTCACCTCATCACAAAGCCGTTAACCAAGCATTCTGTATATCAAACTAAGTAACTTTATGCAAAAAATATTGCTGGGAAAAAACTTTTTTTTTGAGGTTATAAATCATGTTTTGTGGTATAACTCAATGTAACACACTCAAAACATTTTGCGGATGGATGGATTGAATAGTACGGGGGTCGTAAAGATATTTAAAGTAAAAATCATGCGATCAAAAGTAGTATTTAAAAAAAAGCTTGTCAAAATCTTGTAACTTTGACCCCCAATATCTCCGTAACTAGAAGGTTCCCAGGTATAGTGTAGAACAAAAAAAATGATCAGAATGACGAGTAGAACAAGTGCCTTTCGTATTCGTTAAGAGGTGTTTTACACACTTTATAACACCCGTCTGGTCTGGAGTCTACAGACTGGAGATCCTCCCTTTTCTATAGAGGATGAGGATTTGTATAACCTATTCCTCATACCTCTAACACAGAGTGGAATCAACCTCATCACGAAGCCGTCAACCTAGCAGTCTGGATATCAAACCAAGTAATGCAATAATTATTGCTGGGAAACGACTTTTTATTTTGGGATGAAAAATCATGTTTTAAGATAGAACGCACTCAAAACACTGTGCTGATGGATGGATTAAATAGTACGGGGGTCGTGGAGGTGATAAAAGTAAAAATCTTACAATAAAATTAGTATTTTTTTAAATACTTGTCGAAAAGTGGTAATTTTGACCCCAAATATCTCCGTAACTAGAAGTTTGCCAGGCATGAAGTAGAACAAAAAAAATATCGCAATGTCGGGGAGGACAAGTGCCTTTCGGCTTCGTTAAGATGTTATTTACACCCTTTATACAGCACAAGATTCTAGACCGACAATAAAAAGTTTTTATCTATTATTTTTAACCGACTTCAAAAAGGAGTAGGTTCTCAATTCGTTGGAACCTTTGTTTAAGTTTTTATATAATATATAAAAAAAGGTAACATACTCGTATTATGTTCCCCGATTACTCGAAGATGGCTGGAGCGATTTGAATTATTCTTTTTTTGTTTGAAAGGGTATACTTCCCGGTGGTCCCATAATCATCAACTCGGGACAGATCCCGACTCAAGAGAACTTTTTTTATAGGCACACTTGATGTGATTTGGATAGTTTTTGGAAGAGTACCTACTTTCTTAAATTGATCCCATTTCAATTTGTTGAAGATCTGATGAAGAATTTCGGAGATAGGCAACGGAACTCCTTGATAAATGATAGCAAATGAACTGGGATTGCTGAAATCTCATGTCTATCTATTGTTTACACCAGTTCATAACATAACATCACGCCGCTACGCTGTGAAGGGGTAAAATAAAATCGAATCCAAAATACACAAAAGTGAAAAATAACTTTAACTTCAGAAGTCGGTGACAAAAAACTTAGTAAATCAATCAAACAAAGGTCACCGACTTCTGAAGCTAAAGTTATTTTTTACTTTTTTGTGTTTTTTGGAGTCTGTTTTATTTTTGCAAAAAAGTTTTCATTATATATCGGCTGTTCCGTTCATTTGACCGCGTAGGTACACATTGTACACAGGTAGGCGTTGGTGCAGATGTAGGTGCACATAGGAAACAGACTTTTCTTTCCGCGTCGCGTCGGTCGATTTGCCCTCCTATGGCGTGTACGTAGTCGTCAAATACCCTGGACATCCCTGAACCCAACATGCGTAGTATTATTGTGCTGAACCAATTTTCTTGCCGTGCAGTAGGTTTTGCGTTACATTTTGCAATAGCCCTTTTTGCTTTCCTATAGCACATATAGCATCAACCAAGGTCCTTCAGATGTAACAAAATAATCGCGATTTACCTTACCATTTACCCGACTAGCACCAATATTTGTGAAAAGTTAAGTTACGCGTTTTTCTGTGATCATAAGGTAAGTACGAGTATAAGTACATTTAAAAGCATGCTGAATTAGCCTTGATAGCAGAAAAGTAAAAACATTACGTTACGCACAAAAGTCCCAAATGTGAAAGTAATAGCCAAATTATAATCCGATGCTTATAATTATCTCTATTATTTGTGTTCTTGACCTCCAAACCCATCATTTTCAACTTGCTTCTGAATACCTTTAATCTCATGTTTGCAAGTCATCATGTCTTTCTTTAGAGTCATCATGCTTACAATGAACTTGGATAAACTCAGCTTTTTATTTGAAAGTGTGTCATTTTGACCAGACTCGGACATTATTATTCTTTAGTAAAGACGCGGTCACACTAGGAGCCTAGCAGTCAGTGAGAAGCTGAGGTACTGTACGCTTGCTTGCGCTATCGTGCTAATGAATATGCAATCATTTAGGTTGGGAACTCATGAGGGAGCCTTATGACTTAATTACGTCTTAAAGCAGTATTGTTTAAATGTCACTCCAATGTGGAAATGAGATGGAACTATTAGGGACGGCTAGCACCATCACTTTCTCACTCTGGAATAAGATTACTTGATTACCATGACGTCTTAAAACTGCTTTAGCTCGTCATGATAGGCCACCTGAGCGGAACAACGTGGCAGAACATAACTCCACGATGTTTTATCCATACCCATGCCTTAGATGGGTATAATAATCTATACTCTATAGTCTATACCTGTGTCTATACTAATATTATAAAGCAGAAGAGTTTGTTTGTTTGGTTGAACGCGCTAATCTCAGGAACTACTGGTTCAAATTGAAAAAATATTATTGTGTTGGATAGTATATTTATCGATGAAGGCGTTAGGATATAACATCACGCTACGACCATTAGGAGCGGAGCAGGAATCAAAAATGTTGCAAAAACGGGGATTTTTTTCCTTTCGTTTTTCTCTCGTATGTGACGCAGACGAAGTTGCGTGGGTCAGCTAGTGTGTTATAATTATAATGTCATGTGGCTCCAGCGATTATTATTTACTAATTTTATGGCATTAGAAGTGCTACACTTTTGCGGAAAATATTAACTGATGCCTCTCTGTCCAGTTATTCTCTGAGGAGCTCGTGGCTTAATAATATCAGCCGCTCGGGCCAATCTTTAGGTTAAGCCGTGCTTGCCTAGGTTGGTCTGTGGATGGGTGACCACCTTTATGCAACCTGTAACAGAAAGAGTATATTCATATGAAAGACTGTGCTACAGGCCATCAAACTGAACAACTTTCTCCATGCAACCACCATCGAAATCGCGAAAAAATTTTCAACGGGCCCATTTTTTTTTTTACGATTACGATGGTGGTCCCCTAGAGAAAGTTGTTCAGTTTGATAGTCTATAAGATACCCTTTCATATGAATTTACCCTTTTTGTTACACGTTGTATAACGAGTCTCCTCCGTGCCTCGGAAAGCACGTTTTATTAAGCTGTTAATTCCGGCTGTCATTTGTCCATCTTTGGCAGTCGTTACAGGTAGTCAATGGCGCAAATAGTCTGACAACCAGTCTTACCAAGGGGTATCGTATTACCCAGTATTAACTGGGTTGTGTCAGATAGGCAGTCGCTCCATGTAATATATTGGTATTCAGCTGCATCCGGTTAGACTGGAAGCCGACCCCAACATAATTGGGAAAAGGCAGGCAGATGATGATGATGCCTCTCTGTCCAGTTCTGGAGACTCAGTTGTTATCAATTAGATAGCCATAGGCTTATATAATCGCAATAGTATAAGTATCGATACGAAAGCATCTGTCAAAATGAGTTACGGTGACTAACAACCACGAAAGGCATCAATGACGTCATATTTGATAGCGATTGGTCATACACAATACGAAACTAGCCTTTTGACAGTTAATTGATATACGCTGAGCCCAATTACTATCATTTCGAACTGTCAACCGAGATACATAATAGCCCTACTGATTTTAGTTGCCTTTAAACAAAGAGTTTTCTACTAAAACAATCATTTGAAAAAAAACGACCTTGGGATAATCTACATACTTAACAAAAAGAAAAAACACCAAAACACTACTATGACTACGCCTTTAGAACAGCAACAATGCACAGCACAAGGCTTTAGGTCACAATAAGCATTTTCATTGTCCAGTAATTTCTACTTAATAATAGATATTAGAAACATACTTGTACTTTCTACTTCCTTGCATAGGTACCTATGCGTATAGTGCATTACACTCCGGGACAAAAAGACTGTCGTATCATTGTCAATCGAGTTGAATTATCTCCTATTACAACTTGTGGGAAAGTGTACCTAACATTATAGTTAACATGGGAAATATACTTGCAATTTACTGTTTTTGTTATGGCGAAATTATGTGAAATTCTTGGGTCAATAAGCCTATACTTATGTGACTATGTGACTCAAGTCAGTTAGAGCTTTGGCGGGAAAACATAAAAAAAACGGTTTTGTATTTACAGACTGTTGCCACCGCGTTTTTCGTTTTTCCTTCAGCACTCTACGCCAGTTTTTCCCTTTTTGTTGTATCTAATTCATATCATTAGTACCGGCGGTGGCGGTGGTGGTACTGTTGAGATGTTATACAGAGTGGAGAAGACAATACGACAATAAATGAAAACACGCGTAATACTAGTTCATAGGAATAATTCTACACAATTAAAAAAAACAAAAAACCGAAAAAAAAAAAACAACACAAAATCTAACTCTAAGGATACTCTTTATGACTCTTATTGGCCTGGTTTACGGTCTAATTTGCAGTCAATCAAATTTAGCGAAGTTTTTAAATAGCGAGTTGGCAAGGGGTCGTTAACCTGTTAGTGCTTCCTTAAAATCAGATACATCATGTAGCAAATGTTGAAGGTGAAAAATAATTTCCTGTGACTAAACTACTTGATATTCTCAAACGATTTTTTTTTGTTTGTTAGGAACGTCTTGAGGTATGCGTATATTAATTTATTGTCGTATTGTCATCACCACCCTGTATTTTGAACATCAACCTAACATTAATTGAAGTGTCTTGGGCACACATACCTATTAAATCCACAAGCTAAATGCGGAACAACATCTTTGAAACCACACGCGTGTAGCGCTATTCCTTACGATCATTTTGATGTACTTAATTACCTACAATGTTATCCTGAAACAACAATAATGTCAGAGTAATGACTAAAATACGACATTTGGTAAGAAACCTCAGTCCCCTAGCTAGAGGATTGAGGATCTGGGTGAAAAGTTCGTCATCGTCCATTGAAAATGGCGGAGCCTTTGACCAGACGAGGTGTCGCGCCTAGTGGTCTACTGCCCGACAGTTGCTGTCTATCTGTATCATTATATCCTAATGTCACGGATAACTTTGCTCTCATGGTGCAGGATTTTCCGTGACGTCAGGGTAATAATAAAAAAAAATTGTTTATTGCTACAACAAGTATAGGTATTAACAAAAATGTTGTGATTTGATGCTCCTTTTACGCAGATAGTGACTCAAGAAATAAAACTTACATATATGGACATGTCCAGAATGTCACATTATTCAATAGACGCGTGGAAAACTAGTAGAAAGGCCACTGTAAATGTAATTGTATGTTTATATGGCAACACTTTCCATTGCTCGCGTGTAGGTACGTGCTTTTCATTCGGCCGCTGGGGAGCACGTACCGTTTTCTATCATAATCATATTGTGGCATGGTCACATGTAGGGTTGCCATTTCGAAATTTTAAAAGTCCTGACTTGGCTCCCACACACAGGTGCGTTCTTCCGCGTTTCTGCGTTGTTCCTTTAAGTTTCAGTCAAATTGTGAAGGCGGGTCTAAACACCAGACAGTTGGAGATGCTGCATTGAAATATCGGTCTAAGTCCGATGCACATACGGGTATTTCATTAATCTAGCCGGCCAAAAATATTAGTGCGGGGTTTTTGGTTTAAAATGATGGAAATAAAACAAGCGAAATATATTCGGACAATAACTTTTATAATTTCATAAAAAAAGAGCAAAAAACAAAAAAAAAAAAAACTGAAAGTAGGCTATATATTTACATATTCTTACGTACACTTATATACACACACTATATATTTACATATTCATACATTACTTAATTAATTTACCAATAAAAAAAAACATACTTTTTCTAATCAATGACCTCCTCGTTCTCACATTCTGATTCTGTTGGGTTTGGTGTAGCTGACAGCAGCATGTTTAATGTTTCAAATTTTCATTTTTCATAATATCAAAGAGAGATTTACGAGTCACTATTCTCACTCAAGAAGTACCCACTATATCTGGAACAAGTAAATATTGTTTTAGACATAAATACCTTTTTCACAAATTTAGCTTATTTTGACCGTGAAATTCAATGTTCTACGTTTTTGCGCATCCGCGCTATTCCGCGGCTAATTTATTTAGTATTCGTTACTTAAGGGTCTATATTTTTCATATAAATTACAAAAGTTGCCGGATCTATCCCGATACTATAACAAATAGCTTCCGAAACATAAATTTCTTAAAAAAATATATTTATTTCAGACGTTATTTCTCGACCACTAAAAGTATATTAAAATAAAACAAATTTTAACAAATAAATTACATTTGGATTGTCACATACCTGTAGTTTCCGAATCCATTGCTATTTTGCACCAGGTAAACACAGAAAACTTCAGTTTAACACACAAAGTTAACGCTTTTGCAAGTAGCCGACAAGAGACACGTACACAAGGTTCAATGATTACATTAATGATAAAAATGCTTGGCTCAATGCTGGTCCTGCTCCACAACCATAGGCAAACTAACTGATTCCCAGGTTACGTTATTGTGGAAGCTGCAGAAGATTGTAAAATATCCTTGCATTGTATAGATTCCATCTCGTAGTATTATATAACTGCATAGCACATTTGTGTGAGTTCTATGTACTGTAAAGCCACCATTTACATTTAGTTATCTTTTTCTTTTTTTTGACTTGAATATGCCTTGGCGGCTGAGAGATTGTCATGCTCACTCAAATGTCTCGCTGATGGTGGCGGGTGTGTCGGGTCATTTAGCTCCCTTCAATATGGTTGAGTTGAATGGCGCCGATACATGCGTCATGTTCGTGAACGGGCGCTGTCAGTTGGGACTGGTCATCTCTTAGCTGCCATGGTTAATTTTAATTTCTTTTTTTTTACACTGTTGATTTAATCTTTTCTCTGGACGCTCTTAATGTGCACGTCTTTCTACATCGTTCTCACATATATGTATAATCACACATGAATCATGTAACCAAGATTTTGTAACAATATATTGATTTAAAAAGAGTGTCCATGGAGTTTCTTGCCCGTTCTTCTCCATAGAGATCTACGCTAGGGAATGGGCAACTACAGTACTTTCTCAAGTTATTATGCCTTGTGACTGTGACTGTAGCTTTGATTTAATTTGTAATTTGACATTCAAAAGTGCCGTAATGGTCTAGTTGAAATAAATGCTTTGAGTTTGAGTTTCAACTTTCGACTGAATTTACCAGGTAACGCGAAACGGAAGAAGAGTGGGGGTGGCGTTCTATTGTTTGTTGGAATGTCCCCTACCTCAGGTAGTCAATGAATTAGCAATCCTTAAACTTTGTTATTTTGACTTTTGGCCGCCTAGATAATTAAAATACCCCTATGTGCGATGTTAACAACGCAGCCTATCAGCAAATTGTCCCTACACGTACCGGTTTGATCGAATTTTAAAAGCTTGGACAATACGAATAAGTCCCGCCATTTTAGTTTTTTAACCATCGACCAAAGAAAGGGGTGTTATAAGTTTGAAGTGTGTCTGTCTGTGGCACCATAGCACCTGAACGAGTGAACCGATTTTGATTAACTTTTTTTTTTTGTTTGAAAGGTGCCATATTCGAAAGTGTTCTTTGTTATGATTATCATCTTAACGTTTCTTTTAGGTTACACTATTAACATTTTAGGAGTATAAAACCCCGTAGAATAGAAAAATACTGCCAAGAAACAAAACCGGACGAAGCCGGAACGGTTCTAAAAAAATCCGAACGTACCTATGCATGGTAACCCTTGTTAGGTACATACATGGCCACCTGTTCAAAATGGCAGTGTAACGTAACTTTATAGTGTGAACGCTTTTCCTTATGTGTGGGAAATAGCGTTGGAGTGGTCAAATTGCTAAGCGTTACGTTATGGACGTCAAATGTTACGACAATAACTTAAGGCGATTACATGAGCTAAACGCGAGTTTTATAATTACTAAAAGTATATGATTCACTGCTATAAACAAGACCAGAAAAATATATGATATTCTTCAGGATATATGCTAGCATGATACTGTTTTGAAAACATAATACAATTAATTTGGCTCGATAAAAAGAAATCACGAACTTACCTCTAAAAATATCTTTCAAACAATAAAAAACATACTAATATGCATGCAATCATTCTGATTTTTTGGCAAATAATTCTACAAGCAATATATGAGCATGATACTGTTTCAGTTTTTTAATACCATATCAATAGTTTTTTTTTGTAAATCGATCGAAATCACTCATTTTGCGCTATTTGGCCCGTAGTGGCTGACGTAACAACCACTTTGTAGTGCAAGCTGATTAGAACTTTATTCTAACAGCTTTTCAAACGAAGTTTGAACCACCACAAATAGAGTTGCTAATTTAGCTCGTCTAAGCGCCTTAAGTTATAATATGACACGAGAAGGTTGGAAAAGACGTTGGACGTTGTTTTGGTAATTTTATTGCCATCAATATCTGACACTCGCACTCACTTACACATATGCTTGTCTGATCAAATCAAATTTGTGCTGAAGATGCCGTCAGTGAATGGCTAATTTAGCTTTGAAAGCTTACATCTCGGAAACGTATGACACTTTAGAATATTTTGTCTCATACAAAACTTATTTGTATCGATACCGGCTAGCGATTATTAAAGCTAGCTTCTGCGTGGCCGCGTTTTTGGCCGAATTTTCCACCATGGTTGATACCGCTACTTTCATAACTATCTACCATGGTGGCTACTTGGGTTACGCTCTCTTACATCACAGCCATAAACAGTGCCATATAGGGTCTGATAATATACTTTACACCACTTTATAGTATAACTAGCCCCATAAACGGACTTGATATTAAGAAACGTAATAGTAACGTACAGCTACTGTTATGAGTTTTAAGTGCGCGTTTATGGAGTAAGTGAAAGTGTCTAATGTCACCTGACCATTATATTGTTACGAGCTGGGTATGAGATAAATTAATTACTACCGATGAAACAACACAATAACTTTATTAATCACAAAACAATCAAAACTTAATCACAAATACACTACTGTTTACTATTCACTTAGATATCGCACTTGTAGTTCACTTGGATTCGCTTCGTTGTGTCGCTAAAACAAGACTGCCGGTCGCGGCCCTGAGCGCTCTATTTATACTCGCCAACAGATACACCAGAATAACCATGAACATTCGAGAGGGTCATAAAAAAAATACTAACAAAAAATAGCAGGTAGATAGATACTAGGTAATAAAAAACAAACCACAAGTAGGTAACAAGTAGGTATAACCTACTTGTACAAAACAAGCAAATATGAACCTTATGCCCTAGGCGTACGGTCGAAATTCTAATGTCTTTGTATAAATAGGTCGCGAGTTTGTACCTACCTAACTTTAAAACTAATAATAATAGAATGCTCTCGAACTTCTAACGTACACACACTGTAATCACTGGCTTTCTCGAATGTTCTAGTAGGTCCGATGTAACACTGCCCCCTCCTTAGACATGCTCGTCCCGAGCATCATTAGTCCCGTAGTATCGCGCCAACCGGTCTACATGCACAATCTTAGGCGCACCTCGTGGACCCTTCTGTATTCGGTAGGTGACATCGTTGATCCTAGTCACGACTCGGTATGGCCCATCCCATTTTGCTTGTAACTTCGGAGACTTCCCCTTGCTCCGCACTGGGTTATGCAACCACACCAGTGAACCCTCTTCGAAACCCCTACCGTTTGCCTTCCGATCATAACGGGTCTTCATCTTCTCAGACATCTGTTGGCTGGATTGTCGGATATGCTCATAAACATCGTTCAACTTATTACGCAAGTCATTCGCGTAATCTGTTACACTACATGGAGCATCAGGGGGAGTTCCAGTGATTAAATCAGCAGGTAACCGTAATTCCCTTCCAAAGTTCGCGAAGGCTGGTGTCACAGTCGTACTTTCGTGGACTGCACTTCGGTAAGACAGAAGAAACGGCTGTATGTGCTTGTCCCAATCCCTTTGCCGACTTTCCACAACTTTCGCCAGATATCTCTCCAACGTTTGGTTGAATCGTTCCACCATTCCATCGGATTGTGGGTGGTAAGAGGTGGTTCTGGTTTTATGGGTACCCATCAATCGACAAGTCTCTTGAAATACTTGCGATTCAAAATTTCTTCCTTGATCGCTGTGTATTTCTAAGGGTACTCCAAAACGACAGAAGACTTCTTGAACCAATTTATCTGCGACAGTTGTTGCTTCTTGGTTAGGAATGGCGAAGACTTCCGGCCACTTTGTAAAGTAATCCATGACCACCAGGAAGTACCTGTTTCCGCTCTCGCTTACTGGAAATGGTCCCGCAACGTCTAGTGCTATCCGTTCCCAAGGGGCTCCAACGTTGTATACTTTTAATGCACCTCTGCTGCGTGTCTGGGGTCCTTTCACGGCCGCACAACTGGTACATTTGCGGCACCAGTCCTCCACATCATCACGACAATGGATCCAGTAAAAGCGTTCTCGAATTTTTAGTAGAGTCCTTTTTACTCCCATATGTCCTCCAGAACATCCATCATGGTAGAGCCGTAGAACATCCGATACCTTAGCTTTAGGAACAACCATTTGTAGATGACAGCTGTCCCCTCTAGCGTTTTCCCATTTACGGCACAAGACTCCATCCTGGATCACCAAGCTGTTCCATTGCGCCCAATAACTCTTCGTGATGGAACTCATCGCTGCCACATCGCTCCACCTGGGTTTAGGAGCACCAGCTTTGATCCACTCGAAGATTGGTTTGATGTCCGAGTCATTTTGCTGAGTTTGCTGTAGGGTCTCTTTCCATTCATCGCTGAGATCCGTTCTAAGCATCCTCACGGGCACTACCTCCTTAGTCTCTTGCCTGGCACAGTGCTTACAGTCGTCAGGACAAGGTCTCCTTGACAAGGCGTCTGCGTTACCGTGAGTTCTCCCACTGCGATGTTCAGTTATGAAATCAAACTCTTGGAGTAGTTCAATCCATCTCGCCACTTGCCCCTCTGGATTCTTGAACTGTAATAGCCACTTCAGTGCAGCATGGTCAGTTCGTAATTGGAATTTACGTCCCAGCAAATATTTACTGAAGTGCTGCACTGTCTTTACTACAGCGAGTAGCTCCCGTCTTGTAACGCAGTAATTTCTTTCTGGTTTCGATAAAGACTTGCTGAAGTAGGCTATTACAACCTCCCGGTCTCCTTTCCGTTGAGACAGCACGCCCCCAATTCCAGTATTACTGGCATCTGTGTCAACTATGAAGTCATTTTCAGTGTCAGGATATCCCAAAATAGGTGTGTTGCACAGACGTTTCTTTAATTCCTGAAATGCGACGTCGCAGTCATCGTCCCAACAGAACTGCCTCTTTTCCTCAGTGAGTTTGTGCAGAGGTTTTGCAATGTCGGCAAAATTCTTGACAAACCTTCGATAGTAGGAGCACAAACCCAGGAATGCTCTGACCTGTGTCTTGTCTTTCAGCACTGGCCAATCCTTGACGGCGACTACTTTTTCTGGGTCTGTTTGAACACCTTCCCCCGAAACTATGTGTCCTAAGAAGTTCACTTGCTGTCTGAAAAACGAGCACTTTTTCGGACTTAACTTGAGATTTGCTGTTTGGATTTTCGACAGCACTCGGTTGAGGTTTTCAAGGTGATCTTCAAATGTACGGCCCACGATGATTATGTCGTCTAGATAGACAAGACATGCGTCTCCAATCAATCCGGCGAGTACTTGCTCCATCAGCCTTTCAAACGTCGCAGGAGCGTTGCACAAACCGAATGGCATAACTTTAAACTGCCATAGCCCTTTTCCTGTTGAGAATGCAGTTTTCTCCTTGTCCTTGGGGTCTATTTCTACTTGCCAGTAGCCACTCTTCAGATCAAGTGTGGTAAACCACTTCATACCAGTCAGCGTGTCCAGTGTGTCATCGATCCTAGGCAGCGGGTAGCTGTCCTTTTTCGTGACGTCGTTCAGTCGTCGATAGTCCACACAGAAGCGCATACTGCCGTCCTTTTTCTTTACCAGGACCACAGGAGAACACCATGGACTCGATGAAGGCTCTATAACACCGTCCTTCACCATTCCCTCAATCATGGTTTCTACCTCTTTTTCTCGTGCAACTGGCAGTCTTCTTGGTCGCTGACGGATAGGTAACTCGTTACCTGTATTAATCTGGTGCTGAACAAGTCCAGTTCTCCCTATGTCAGCATCATTCGAAGAGAAAATGTTGGCGTACTGAAGTAACATCTTCTTAGCCTTGTCCATTTCTCCTTTAGTTAAATCGCAGTTTTCCAAAAGCGTTGACACGTCAAATTTTGAACTGCGAATTTCATTTCCGGTAGGGACATCTTGCAATTGACGCGTCCAAGCTACTTCCTCGCAAGTGCCGATCAAGGTGCCCTTCTTAATCACTTGCTCCTGGTCACTTGGATTCAGTATACGTACTGCTGAGACGTTGGTGGCCTTGATCAGAGTTCGTGCCATCTTCCATGGGAAGTCATTGTTCACCCTTTCTATCAGTACACTTCGATCTCTTTGTCCAGAATTCCGTGGCAAACAAATTGGCACAACCGTTTCTGATCTGCGAGGAAGAACAATCTTCTTCAAGCAGTACACTTTCCCTGACGGTGCACCTTCCATGAAGACTTCCTCTGAACCACATTTCAGTACTCCTTGATCAACGTCGATCTCACAACGATATTTCCGCATGAAGTCCAAGCCCAAGATGCAATCGTCCACTATGTCAGCCACGATGACATTCTGCTTGTAAAATCTGTCACCCAATTTTAACTCTACCTCCTTCTTGCCTCGGACGTTTATGTGCTGACCGGTAGCTGTTAGTAACTGTATACGGTCGTGCTTATTGAAGTAGTCCCCAAGAAACTGACTTGCTAGTTTAGAATTGACGACCGTGTGAGAAGCTCCAGTATCCAACGTCAGTTTGCATGGTGTTCCATTGACTTCGGCTTTGATGGTCAGGCTGTTCCCGTCATGTGCTTGCGAGATCAAGATTCTCGGGGCTCTTTCAATACCAGCCAGCACCCGCCCCCCAGTCCTGGCATTTACTCGTTTCCCTGCTGTGGCTGGGCAGTCACTTCAGCCACTCTTCCCTGCTGATCTTCTCTCGGGGTGCTGCGCTTAGGACAGCTGGACCGAAGATGACCCCTTTCTCCACAAGTGTAGCACCTAGGACTATACCCCTGTGGGCGGTCGCGTACAGGTGATGCAACAACCTCCCTGACACGGTGCGTTCGGTGGTCTTGCCTCACTGCCTCTACTTCTAAGGCACGGGCCAAGGCGTCCTTCAAGGTCTCATGATGCCCCAGTCTCACGGCAGCTCTAACTTCTAAGTCACGTATTCCATCAACGAAGGCCTGTACCAGATTTCCATCAATCAGCGCAGGGGCAGACTGGTAGGCTTTCCGAACGAGTTTCTCAACTTCCAGGGCCCACTGCTGTAGGTTCTCGGCACTACGTTGAACACGGTCCTTCAACTTAGCACGGAATACGTGCTCCAGATGCGCGTCGCCGTATCTGGACTCCAACGCCTCCAGCAGCTGCTCGTAGGTTACATCCTTGCCGAGTGCCTCGAGAATAGTTAAAGCCTGATCTCGGAGGCCCAAAGTGAGCGCGGTCATGGCTTGTGGTTTTGTCCATCCATTCGCCTTCATGACGGCCTCAAACTGTATTTTGTAAACCGACCACGAAGATGTGCCGTCGAATGGAGGCACTTTAAAACCACGCGAAGATGGTGCAGCAATCACCGAAGCTACAGACCCGCCTTCAGTCTTCAGTTCGCCCAAAGCCTTCTTTACCCCAGCAATCTGAACTTCGGCCTCCGAGATGCGATTCTCATGCTGGTGGACCTGTTCTTTCATCAACTTGATGTCCTTGCCAAAACTTGCATGCAGATCCTTTATGAGGAGCATCTGCTCGTCCTGGCGGCGGACCTGCTCCTCTTTGTCCTGCTGCAACTGCTCTTCCAACCGGCGAGCCTGCTCCTCTTGACGGCGAGCCTGCTCCTCTTGACGGCGAGCCTGCTCCTCTTGACGGCGAGCCTGCTCCTCCTTGTCTCGCTGCAGTTGCTCTTCCAATCGGCGAGCCTGCTCCTCTTGACGGCGAGCTTGCTCCTCTTGACGGCGAGCTTGCTCCTCTTGACGGCGAGCTTGATCCTGCAGCAGCGCCATTAAAGCTGACAAGTCTGGCGCCCCTGATGCTGGAGAAACTCCGGATGGGCCAGCGACTGGCTGTGACGTAGGCTGGACACCACCCGGTATCTGTGTCGGAGAATCCCCAAACCGCCTTTGGTCCATATCCTGCTGTCGCTGACTTCTGGTACGGATACCGTCCGTGTCGTCCTTTGGTAGGATTGGCATAATTTATCTCTCACTTCTGACACCAATTTGTTACGAGCTGGGTATGAGATAAATTAATTACTACCGATGAAACAACACAATAACTTTATTAATCACAAAACAATCAAAACTTAATCACAAATACACTACTGTTTACTATTCACTTAGATATCGCACTTGTAGTTCACTTGGATTCGCTTCGTTGTGTCGCTAAAACAAGACTGCCGGTCGCGGCCCTGAGCGCTCTATTTATACTCGCCAACAGATACACCAGAATAACCATGAACATTCGAGAGGGTCATAAAAAAAATACTAACAAAAAATAGCAGGTAGATAGATACTAGGTAATAAAAAACAAACCACAAGTAGGTAACAAGTAGGTATAACCTACTTGTACAAAACAAGCAAATATGAACCTTATGCCCTAGGCGTACGGTCGAAATTCTAATGTCTTTGTATAAATAGGTCGCGAGTTTGTACCTACCTAACTTTAAAACTAATAATAATAGAATGCTCTCGAACTTCTAACGTACACACACTGTAATCACTGGCTTTCTCGAATGTTCTAGTAGGTCCGATGTAACAATATTGTGACTTATGTAAGGTATGACTTAGGTCCATATTCACCGAAAAGTTAACAGTCTGATTATCTAAAAACAGCTGTCACTGTGACATATATTGCCATACAAAAATGTGTTTTAAACAGCTGTTTTAGATAACCAGATTGTCATATTTTTGGTGAACATGTACCTTAGTAGGCAGGCGTGACTGCTGAGCTGGGTTCGATTCCCAAGTCGTGAAAAATGAGGTTTTCTCATCACATTGGAATTTGTCATTGCAGTCCGGAGTCTGGATTAGTACTAGGTTTCTTCTTAGGCAACAGTGAATTTATAGCTTTACAGAACCACGCCTCTGCCTAACCTTTAAGGGGATTATGCGTTATGTTTTATGTTTTTAAGGTATGATGGTGTAGTGGTGACCGAGCTGCATCGGCCTATACTCACAAGTTGCATGTGGGTTCGAATCCTAGCAGAATCTTCGTGTAATTTCATCGTTACAACAGGGGCGGATTTGATACGTTGGCTGCCCTAGGCCAACGAAAGATTGCCGCCCCCTATATATGCTACAAAGCATGAAAATTAAATAAACTAAAGAAATTAAATTAAAATGAAAAAAGAAATTGCGATAGTCAGTAAATGATATTAGGTATCTCAATCAGTATTTCAGATAAGTACTGATTCTTACCATTTCTATTTGTAAGTAACAATGAACACACTGTAATAATGGACACATTTTTGAGTTTTTACAAGAAGGCGCGTGTGCAACTACTAAAAAAAAACGATTAAATTTTGCTCCCCTAGGCCCGGGCCTACTCGGCCTATAGGGAAATCCGCCCCTGCATTACACTCAAAACGGTGTAGCAAAACTTATCATCAAATAATCATGTCTGGAACTAAAAAGTAGAAAGACACTCGTGGATATGACCCACTTCCTCTCATAGAGAGGAGGCCTTGTGTCCCAGCAGTGGGAATGTTACTGGCTGATTATGCCATTGAGTTAGTGAAAGTGCTAATGTCGTTTGACCATTATAATATTCTAAGTTATGTAAGCTGTGATTCATCGAAAGAATTAATAAAGTTGTTAGTGAAGAAATATGATCAGTTTTATTAGCTTAAGTTGAAAGTTAACTTTATTGTTATTAATCTTCCTGATAGGTGTGGTTATGTCATATATATATAAGTGATGTAATAGATAACGCTCAGATCTGTTGCCAGTTTGACTATAGCTTCAGGAGTTCTTTTTTATCGCAGGCACGTATCCAGGGGGGTATAGTTGGGATTGATCCTCCCTGAAGTCTGACTTATAATAAACGCCATCATAACCACTGCGAAGTACGTAAATTATAGTACAGTAGGTAATTAGAGCGCTTTTTTCACAGTTCACGTGGTTGTTTTAATGTTTGCCCCTTCCCCCCGAACCAAAAGTCTGGATACGTGCTTGCTTTATCCTGCGGTTAGTGTCTAACCTGCTATCAAAGTTTTTATGCCGCCAGTTACCTATGTTTAAGTCCCATGTAATACTGAGCGAGCCTATTACCATCAAAACGGCCCAAATCCAGAGTCCGTGGCTGCTACTAACTTTTCCCGACCTGGGAATCGAACCCTCATGCTCAGCAGTTGCACATGTGATTATTAGACCAACGAATCAGCATCAACCAAGCGGTCAGTCAACCAACAAATAATTGATACAATACCAATACACTTGGTAATAAGCACGCAAGGATTTTTTGTACCTAATCGCACTTAGATAAGTATTAAGTAAGTAAGTAAAAGAGAAAATAATTCCACGCAGAACACAAAAGAAATTCCACAGACTACGTAAAGAGACAGACATTACTGTCTCCATTATTTGAATCGGTGACAGTTAGACTGTACTACTGTAGCTTGCCGGTTTCTTCCGCGTGAGATATTACGAGTACCTGAAGGAACTATACAATGGAAGTATGACAGGCGACGACGTAACTAAAGTCACCTTTGTGATGAGTTATGCAGGTTGTATTGTTATGTGAAGTTACTTTCGTGGTAAAGTTTAAAACTTTTAAGGGAAAACTGATGAAACTGTAGAATGGTAAATCTACACTAATATTATAAAGAGGAAAACTTTGTTTGTTTGGTTGTAATGAATAGGCTTAAAAATTACTGGACCGTTTTTTAAAATTCTTTCATCATTCGAAAGCTACATTATCCACGAGTAACATAGGATATATTTTATCCCCGTACTCCCACGGGAACGGGAATTACGCGGGTGAAACCGCGTGACGTCCGCTAGTCACCAATATAAAGAGGAAAACGTGTTGCGCCGACTCCGAATAGAATGGGATCAGGGTAAGAAGATGGTGATGATAGAAAGGAAATCGTAATATCCTAGAATAAAAAATATATCTTGGGACACGAGACACCTACTAACCCGCATTGGGCCCGCGTGGTAGTCCACATTCCACATTATCTACTGGGTATACTAATGCTACATTTTCTTGGCTTGAGGAGGATATCATTTGGACGGAAAAATTTAGATTTGTATTTTCCAAACCTGATTGGTGTTATGAATATAAAAACGTGGTAATAAATCCGAAAAGAAAATATGAGTTGAATTCTCAACATAATAAATCATTTCTAAACTCTAGTGTCAGATTATGTTTGTTGTACTTATCAAATAAGATTAAATAAATCGAATAAATATGCAAATTTTATTATATCAACCATTTGCTTACCGGTTATAAAACATTTTTGTAGACATTGGACGTGAGTTCAGTTTAAGCTAGAAACGGAAAGCATAACAAATTCTATCTCGTTTAAGAGATTCCGTAAATCGCTAAAAAGCCGTTTCGTGTGATAATTTACAATTTGGTGAAGAAAATTACGAATTTGGCACCTAATTTGGTCATGGCTCGGTACGTGAGAATCTTTAGTAGAGATTCGGTTATATATCAATACATTAGGTACAGATGGAGTTGTTTTCAGAAAGCGAAAATAAACCCAATAATAAGGGGAATAAGAGAGTATTTATTTTTGTCCCCTAGCAATTAAATAGGACTCAAAACACTCCCCCGTGAAACACCCGTAGGAATTTTTCAGTTGTACAAATTACTTAGTCTTATAAAACACTAGATGTGAGTAAGGGTGCTCTGCATAGATAATCAGCCGGTGGACTACTTTCAATAGATTTTTTGTCTTTGTAGCTTAGCTTAGAATGTGGGTTACCAACTCAAACGTTTGGCAGAAAACGAAATATACATGAGACGAATAATTTGCAATGTGAAATCGATTTTGACTATGATCGAACATTAGAAATGTGTCTGTAGGCATAAAGTAAATTTTACATCAATTTTATTTTAATTGAGCGAAAATTAATAATCATTATGAGCGTCGAAAGTTTACTTTTTATCGGAAAGAGTAAATATACACGCAAGTTTTGCATACATTATAATATTTGTTTAACTTTTGTAGTAAAATACGAAGTTAATAGAGTATCATTAAGTGTGATTAATAACTGACCGCTCCTACAAATATAAGCTTACACTTAAATTAACAGCCAATGGAGAATTGAAGTATGGTAATTCGGGGCGCGTGTTAATATGCAAACGCGAGACTTATTCGTGTGACCAATTATGCAATAATCGTTTGTTTCGACTTCAATCCAGTTGTCATAACTAAGAGGATTGCGTGAAGCGAGTTTTTCACAGAACAACGAGTGGTTGAACGGTGCACCACGTGACCATTCGTGCCTGCTCCGCGGACCGTGGCCCGTTTCACTACAGCTATTCGCCTCGAGAAAACACTACCAACCACATTTTTATGCTTTATCTCGCTCGAGAGAGCACACCGCATATTCAACCACCATCTAGCCGAACACAAATAAAAATCCACTCTACCCACATGAAAATAAAAGTAGTTTTCTTTCAAAGATACGGGTTAATGCACCCGATATATGCGTCACGTATCGGTTTATGTACACGAAATCTGTATGTAAATAATATTAATGAAGTTAGATGCCGTTGTTTCGGTCTGCAAGATTATTGGCCTCGTGAAAATATATTAAATTGCAGTTTACGGCGATTTATGTGTGCATCGCGAGCGGTTAGTCGCGTGTGGAGATGTAATGCATTTCTAATAGATATTTAATGTTATATGTTTAAAGACTGTTTGCACGTTTTACGCTTAAACAATAAATTATTCAATGAATAGTAAGTTATGTCTTAATTTGCTTTTACAAGCAGGTAGTAACTACATTATCTGAATGAGTTACAAGGAAAACCACACCATGATTTTCTTTCTCCAGTAGAGCGGAAAGACTAAGTGCGATTGGTTTCGCTCGCACAGCCTAGTGTTGATGGATCATTAATATTATGTGATTTATTACACGTATACGCTTTTCTTCCCCTAATCTAATCAGCGACCAACTTATTTCCTAACGCCCAGTATTTCTGAGGAACTACAACTAGGCAACTGGGCCTGTCCCAGTTGTAAACGTCCCTTTGTGCCTAGTGGCCTTGTTTTGTTCTATCTCCTGCTGATATGGAGGGAAGTGGAAATTACGGTATTTTTCTTACTCCTCCGCTATACTCTTTGATTAAATTCGTTGCGGGATCCAATACCGTCAAATTCATTCTCTGGGACTTCGTCGAGCTTGAGTATCTCGGCCCTGTTCTGGTCTGTCTGGTGGCCACTGTTGAATTTGGCTTTCAGGAGTTACAGTGGTTTGGGAATAGTGTGGCGGGCTTGTCCCAAAAAAAATCTCTGAAGAAGTAACAAAGTTCAGATAGACAGACGACATCGTTGCCATTTCTGGAATATCCTGGATGATGTTGGCACAAGAAAGTAAAGTTGACCCCGGCAAAGAGAGAGGCCTATCCTGGCAGTGATTGAAGTTGGGCTGTGGGTGATGATGAACAAAGTTCGCTTTCTCCTACGAATATTGGCGAAATTAACTCTGGTAATAAGGGAAAGCGAACCGGAAGACATTGCGTTGGAAGACCTCCCACTTGGACTAGGTGGAGCGATGACCTGGTGAAGGTTGTGGGAATCCGCTGGATGTAAGTCGCACGCGACCGATCAATGTGGCGACACTTGGGCAGAGAATGAAATGATGATGATGAATAGTGGGAAAAATTCAAAGGTGAATTGGGAGACAATGTAGACCCTTTCTTTGATAGTACCTGCTGCTTCGTTTCTTAGGTCTGTATTTGATTGGGGAAGGTCCTGGGCTTCACGGTACTTCTGAGTTTAAAAAAATGGGACCAATATTGTGTAAGCCACATTGCGTATTTCTTCTTAGCATGTATTTATGGCAAAACGTTTACTTAACAAGAATAACAAGTATCGTCAAATCGTCACGTCTATGGGAAGCGATCACAATGTTTACCGTCAATTATTTCCGGTAAGGCGTGGCGGTTCCACTTTTGTTCGACTTTTTTATTCTTAAGCCAATAGGTAGTGCGTAAAATTGGCTTATTTACTTATCCGAGTGGTTATTTATACGTTTTTTTATGGACTTTTAGTCGTTTTATTGTGAGAAAATTATCCGGTTCAGGATTTCGGCGTTTTTTTCTTACTTACATTTTAGTGTATGGTGGTTTAGATCTTACCATGCCTCGGTCGGTTTTGGTGTTGATTACAGGCATTGAATCTTTCATAACATAGGTGAGTCGGTCTGTCCAGCTTCCTTTAGTTTTAGGGATTTTGCTGTTAAATTTTGGGTCGCACTTGTTGGTTATTCTGCAATAAAAGGCTGAAAAATCCTACTAATATTATAAATGCGAAAGTTTGTAAGTATGGATGTATGTATGGATGTTTGTTACTCTTTCACGCAAAAACTACTGAACGGATTTGGATGAAATTTTGCACACAGATGGTTTATAACCTGGATTAACACATAGGATACTTTTTATCCCGGTAGTAAGATCCCGTGGGACAATTTCAAACATCACGCGGGCGAAGCCGCTGGCAGAAGCTAGTATTTTATAAAATCTGACAATGCCCGGCAAATTGCAAAAAAACGTGAAAACACTGAATTTTGCGGGCTATTCTGGCGATTCCACCTTAGCAGTGCAAATAGGAGAATGGTTTCTTCATTTACCTTGACTAACTTTTTTTTCTATCTGCGTTACGCTTAGTATCCAAATTCTTCTACGCATAATAATTGTAAGATTATATGTAACAAATTAATTCAAAAGGAAAGGTAGTATTTGTGTTCAAACGTGCTACAAAGGTATTATATTGTTATTTTATGCAGGCAAATAGTGAACTTGGTGTTTAGAGAGTTGTATGCCCTACTTGTTCTTACGTAGATGAGCTTGCTCAGATTGCTTCAATATTTTACGGTAACTGCCTTTACGCACAAGACGTTGGAGAAATGGCGCTTATTAAACACTGAGATATCTGTTGTTTTCTCTATAGAACTCGAGGTGTTGTTGTTTTTTGGAGATAGAAGTATAGAGGCCATATAACACCGTTGCAATGATTATTTAAATTCAGAAATACATACCTACAGGGTGTAAACCACCTCGTCACAAAGCCGTTAACCAAGCATTCTGTACATCAAACTAAGTAACTTTACGCTAAAATTTTTGCTGGGAAACAACTTTTTTTTTGAGGTTATAAATCATGTTTGTGGTAGAACTCAATGTAACGCAATTAAAATATTGTGCTGATAGATTGATTGAATATAACGGGGGTCGTGTAAAATCTCAAAATTTTACAAAAACAAACTTGTAAGTATTTTAAAAAAGACTTGTCAATAAGTTGTGACTTTGACCCCCCATATCTCAGTAACTAGAAGATTCCCAGGTATGGTGTAGAACAAGAAAAAGATTGCAATGATGGGCATCACAAGTGCCTTTTGGCTTCGTGAAGAGGTGTTTTACACCCTTCATGTAGGTATTTATTGTTCCTATTGTGAAGCTTATTAATACCTAGGTGCATTCGAAAGAGTTGGGTAGCTCTCGCAGTCCTTTTGATCACATATAGGCAAAATTATTTATGGTTGTTTCCAACCCTTTGGAATTTGAATTTCCTACTGCTGCAGCTTCGGTATTCTTATTTTAATTAATATTCTCGTTTAGTGTTAATTTATTTGAAAATGTAATAGCATTATTACTCACTATATAAAATCATAATTGTTCGCTAACATGTTATAAAGCTATAAATCAATGGTCTTTACTTAACTATAGTGTGTCCAATATTATGGGCGATTCGTATCGCAATGAACTGACACAAATACCTAGTAAAATAATTATATGTGTAAACTTTTGAATTGTTTGAAGGTTGCCAACCGTGGCAAAAGTTATTGTAATGTTTGTCAATAATTTATTGTTGTGACTCAATGTGTTATGAATCACTTCAGTTTAGCATAACTGTTAACTACTGTGATTTCAGTATTAGCTCATAGAAAAGTGTGTTAATTCGTTCATGAACTAGGCATAGTAATACGGAAATATGATATTTAATCTGACCCATGAGAGACCATTCAATTCAATGGCACTAAAAATACTAGGGGATAATTCAATGAACAACAAATTATCGTATAATGTAATAATTTCACACGACATTAACAATCGATTGGCTTCACATCACGACTAATGATTCACTCATAAAAATCATTCACTTTCATTGCCTTAGAAAAAACTTCTACGTTGATGAGATTTTGAATCTGTGGGAACGCCCATTGTGACGTCTTGTACTTAGGAGGTACTTATTAGTTCCATGCTTCTTGCTAAATTATGCAGCATTGTGTAACTGTGTAAGTGATGAAAAGGTGGAAAAATTTGAATGGTCTTATGGTTTTTCTTTGTGGCTTTTGTCCATTTCTAGAATTTTTCCTGGAAATGCAGCAATGTTGAAGTAATTTTGTATTACTCTGAAAATGAAAGCAGTTTTTCTTCTTAATTGACAGGTAGAAAGAAGATACAGTTTAGTACATTTTATTATTAGTTTATTCATTGAATTTTTACTTTGGTTTCACTTTCAAATTCTAGAATGCGTCATTCGGCCGCCAAAAATACATTTAAAGAGACTTAAAACTCAAAAATTGATAATATACACATAGTAATAGGTATTAAGTTTTATAGGATGTTTTGGTAAGTAGGTTGATTTTTACGCAACTTTTAAAAAAAAGTTACCAAACTACAAACTAACCAGATCGGTAACTTTTTCCAAAAAAATCTCACCTCAAGCAGATTACTTAATTATGCAGACTTCAAGCATATAAACAACAAGTCTACTGTCTATGCTCGCTCGTTGCGATTCTCTGTGGTTTACGAAGTTACCGCCACAGGCACCGCTGTATTTTCATTACCATTCTATGGCCATGACCTTCGGATGGCGTCACCACTTTCCATGGCGATGCGAAGGCGACGCGGGCAGAATACTGCGCTCCCGTTACGGATATACGATACACTTTCTTTTGTTTTCTTTACCAAGGGTTCCGCACCTAACGCTCGTTTCGTAATATGAAATTTTATGGGGGCTTGAAAAGGAAAAGTGAATTGTTTAATGTCGCAATGCGAGTGGGAAATGTCGCAATGCGAGTGGGAAAAGTCGCAGGACTTGTCAAATAGTTGAATCATGTAGCGGTTGATTTGAGGTTTGAGTTGCTTTAGATCTTTACTTTTAAACATTACACCAAATTGTTAGTTTGTGGCTAAATAAAACCAGCCGCTCGGGTCGATCTTTAGGTTAAGCCGTGCTTGCCTAGGTTAGTTTATGGATGGGTGACCAAGACCATGACCCTTACATATCAAGTTTCCTCCGTGCCTCACAATGGTTCCGGCTGTCATTTGTAGATCTTTGACAGTTGTTACAGGTAGTCAGTGCCCCAAAAAGTCTGACAACCAGTCTTACCAAGCGATATCGTATGACACAGTACTAACTGGGTTGTGGAGGTCAGATAGGCAGTCGCTTCATGTAGAATACTGGTATTCAGCTGCATCCGTTTGGACTGGGGCCTAATTCTGCTATTTTAATAAATTCGTCACTCCAACACGATTCCATTCTCATCCCATTGTCAGTTCGTAATCTGCTAAATTCACAATGATCGGTCAATGGTCTCGTAATAAAATTGTGTTTTAATGGCATTGTCGTATTGTCATTATTATAAAACCCTTAGTGCAAATGGTTTTCGAAATCTACTACTAAATGCAAACATTCTATGACATTGAGTAAGTGGTTGATCATTGAAAAGTCATAATGGCGCCATTATGATAGTAGAATTAACAAACTTGTCAAAATATGACAGAACTTGATCATTATGAAATCAATGATCGTCTACTCTGACACTATTGTAATAGCAGTAGGTATCGAGGCCCTGGATTGTTGATCGAGATTGGAGGTTTGGCAGATTATGATAC
The DNA here is from genome assembly GCA_916618015.1 of Xestia c-nigrum. NCBI lineage: Eukaryota > Metazoa > Arthropoda > Insecta > Lepidoptera > Noctuidae > Xestia > Xestia c-nigrum. The sequence goes on along the minus strand of OU745259.1, from coordinate 5,765,790 downwards.
CACATCGTTAGTATTCTCTGAAGGGGTGGGCCTAGGCAGAGTCTACACCGCTGCAGACTGTTAGCAAATACCTACAAATGGCTGGTTTCCATGATTCGCCACTGGGTCTTTGTTTCGATTCCCAGGTTATTCAATCTTCTTTTCAGCAGCTCTCGGGAGCTTGATAGTAATAAGATCGTCTCCTATCACATGTAGGGTTCCCAGATCTATAAGAAAAGGTTTCTAGAGATAAATCCGAACGTTTTGAAAATCCCGCATTCCGGACATGCAGCTGAAATTCCGTTCTTGTCCGGAAAATTCCAGACGTATATTATGGCAACCGTTTGGTACTTAACTTACTGGCGAAGTATTTCTGGACGAAGCGGTGACGTTGAAGATATATCAGGTAGACTAAACGCTAAAGGGTGGCAATTCGAAACAAATACCAAATACTATGAGGTACGAGTATACTTGTAATACGATATTACAGCATCCTTTCGTGAGAGTATCCCATTCATTTCTAATTATTACTATGATATGAATCAACAAACATAATAGGTATGTGTGTGCCTTACATAAGGGCGCAATTGTACACAGTTTGCATGCGAACAATTGTTCATTTCGTAATTATAATATCAAACATCACATACTGTATAATGTTCTAGGAAACATTTATTTCATACTATTGTTAAATATTACATTACTGCATGCTACATTTCGCAAACAATTTATAAATATTTATCAGGGTTTTTTTTATTACATTGATTTTTTTTTTATTTCTTTGCGACTATTATTTTATCTGGTCCAATTGTATTTTTTTGGTCTACTTATGGGTATTTTTGCCTGAAATAAACATGGTTGTAACAGTTCCCGCCGCGGCTGAGGCTTGCAGACTTCGCCGAGTCTACTCTTCTAGTTAAGGCCATTTTCAGGATATTTGGGGCCAAAGTGCCAACTGTTTCAAAAGTTTTATTTTATTTAATTTAAATAGGTACAACTTTTAAAGTAAGATTTCAGTTTAAAAACCTCTACTTCCCCCGTACTATTCAATCCATCAATCAGCACAATGTTTTGAGTGCGTAACATTGAGTTCTAACACAAAGCATGATTTTTCACCCCAAAAAGTCGTTTGTTTCCGAGCAGTAATTTTTGCATAAACTTACTTAGTTTGATGTACAGAATGCCTCGTTGACGGCTTCGTGATGAGGTTGTTTACACGCTGTATAACATCGTAAAATGAGCTGGGGGGTCTAAAATGGCCTACGTGTTTAGTGAAGAGTGGTGCAAATGGGCCTTCATTATCAAACTTGTTCAATCATTGCAGCGACCCGGGTCTGATAACAATGAGAGCTCACTCCTTTCGCATTTTACCATTTCATTACAATAATATAAGCTACCTACCTAACCGTTATTTTACAAGAATAAAAAACAACCACCTGAAAACTTAAAAAAATCTGTTTTCTAACAACTTGTTATTCATTGCAAAAAAAGAATAAAAAGTATATCCGTGTGTCATTTACTTGTCAACTTACAACAATAAGCTAAGCTAAAATAACTTTCGTAAAATTTTCACTACCTAGGCGCTCACAGTTAGTGAAACCTCGCCAAATCTATGCTAGACCGGCGCAGACGCAGCTGGTGAACTGACATAATTATTATGAATATGGAAAACAGTAAAAAGTATACCAATATGTGTAAAGGCGATTTGTTCGTTTTAAATTAAATAACTATAGACGCTGGTTGAAACTGAGAGTCGTTTAAACGTCAACAATGTACCTTAGGTTAAACATTTGCTAATCATAATCATAACTTTAAGTCCCTTTTATGAATAAACTCCTAAGTGTTAGACCTTCTCATCCCTTCTACTCGAAAAGTGTCATTTTATTCCTCTATGCAGGACCAAAGTAGATATTTTCTCCACTAGACGTTTTAGCAAACATGAATCGTACATTGAACACAGGCGATGTACTTTGAATCCCTCGCTACACTAATGATTCCACGCCCTCTATCGCTCGCTATGCTCGGGATTTTATTCTAGAATCCTTCGCTTCCCTCTGGATTCAAAATAACGCCCTCGCCGTTAATATTATTTTGCTCCCTTGTCATACAATCTACTATTTTCTTACCGTTCTAATCTAACAGTCAATTCAGAAGCTACCTTTACTGAAATTTTATTTCTGCGATAGTCATGGTCCACTCTAGGGACTAAGTGCGGAAACCTACCCCCAGAATAGAATAAATAGTCATTCTTATTAAAATTTTCGTAGTCGCTGGCAAAACGGACCCTTTTTTTTTTGGGATGGGAAATCATCAAATGACTTCTCCCACTCTGGGCGGAGCGGGAGGGAGTGTCAGACTCTTACTGACTAAAACCCATCCATGTTCCTTCCTCGCCCTTTATGTTCCGGGGCCGCGGTATCTCTTTCGAACAGGCCCGCAACCCCGGGACAGGCCCGCAACCCCGGAAAACTGACTCCTTCGCTGCTAAGTACGGTCGAACAAACTACTTGTTTTACATTTTATTTGTGGGATAAACTGTAAATCAAATAGCTTGTTCACCGTACATACATAATGCATATTTTTCGGGAACCTACAAAGCAAATCTTGGCCAACAAAGAACCGCAGATGTTGTCTAGTTTCAAACGAAGCGTTTGAATAAAAGGCTTCAACATTTTCTCTAAACAAACTTGTTGGCAAAATCCGTAGTAGGTGACCCATCGGCACGTTTCACTCCCCATTAGCTGCCAATTACATCACGGTATCACTTACACAGGTACAAAATATAGGTGAACTCATAACACCACGCAACGAAGTTATTAACACTTTTGAACGGCGTTGTTCAAAAGTGTTAATAACTTCGTTGTTAACACTTTTGTTATTTGAGCCCTACGTTTCCTTAAGTGAAAGTTAATTATCTACAACAGAAGGAATGGTGTGAGAACGATTAACATCTGGTTGTTTGAAATCTAGTTTTTTTTGGCGTTAATTTGCATTTTTAGATTTCTATCTGCCTAAAGAGGTGAACTTTTTTTGCGCGAAAATACATCAATTTTTGGGTTTTGATTAAACTAAATACTTACTATTTTTATGGTTATAACTTAACTTAAAATACCTCCATGCGTACGATTACATCCGTCAGCACAATGTTTTGAGTGCGTAACATTGAGTTTTGCCGAAAAACGTGATTTATCACCCAGAAAAATACACCTAAGTAGTATATATTATCTTGTCATGGTGTAGCATCTTTTTATAATTTCATTTATTTTAGTTTCATCAGTTTAATTTTGTTTACTAAGTATATAACACTAGCCGATGCCCGCGGCTTCGCCCGCGTAAAATTATATACTAAGACCTTCCTCTTGAATCACTCTATCTATAAAAAAACCCGCATCAAAATCCGTTGCGTATTTTTATTTTAAAGATCTAAGCCTGGAGAGACAGACACGGCGGGAAACTTTGTTTTATAATATGTAGTGATAGTGTTACTAATTTACTTTAATTTGAAAGCTGAAATATCGATACATACGTAGGTATTCATCAATTCAGGAAGCGATTTATGCAGCCTACGTCTTTCTCTGACTGATAAATTATGAATCCAGCTTATATCTGTCTATATTTTTGAATAAGTAAACTAAAACTGATTTAATGAACTGCATTGCATTTGCATATTTCTTAAAAATAATTGCATTAATTTACCATTAATAAGCCTCGTTAGTGGTCAGGCTTAGTAATATTAATTTAGTGATTTCGACTTGTTTGATTCCATAAAAAAAATCAAATACTCGTAAATGGCTTTGCCAATCGAGAAAGCGCTCTCTTTACTTTCCTAAACCCTGTCTTTAAATTAATAATAATTTCAGAATAGTTTCACATACGCAACAATTCTGTATTTGTGGTCAAATTATAGAGCAGTTAAAGGAAAGTAAATGAGACCTTAGGCAGTGTGTGGACACCCGGCGCCACGGCAGTGCGGAAACATTTCCTTCGCCTATATAATTAGAAAGCATGCGTGCTTGTCTATGGACGGAAACAGCTTGAACTGAAAGGATTTACGTTATGGGGAATTACCATGAACATATAATATCCTAGTTATTACCGGTGTCTTCGTCCCCATGAATGTCAGAAATTATCCTATAGAAACGAAGGTAATAATAATAATAATAATTTATTCAATAAAAAAAAAGTTTGCAATGTTACATATATTCTTAAGGCTAGTTTTATACATTTACAAAAGAATTTACCATCTGTAACCGAACTAGGCAAAAGCCTGTATTTCGGTTATCAGCGCCAAACCCCTCAAATATTAATAATTAATGGTAGCCATCAAATAGACATGTTAACCTTTAGTGGGTATAGGTACAACAAAAAAATTCAGCAAAACAAATTAAAATTTTAAAATTGATATTGTTAAAGTAAAATTTAAATTAATTATAAAATCGTAGAGGCAGAAAAATATTTAATGACAATCAATAACTATGTATGTTCCTCTACATAAAATCACAAATAAATTAGATCATTAAATTAAAATCAAAGAAGCATAATAAAGAATAAAATCGGAAGAAACCATCTCAAAAATTCAATAATATTAAAACACTTAAAATAAAGTAAATCCATAAATAATATCTTTGAACAAATAATAAAACCATGTCAATAATGTCATGTAGATTCAATATTAATTAATACAATTCCTAAGATAAAAACAAAGCAATATTAACAGATTTTAAAGTTTGCCAATAGATAAAAATAAAAGAATTTGGGTGGTGTGTGTAAGTACTCGTATGTATGTAGTCCTCTCTTTGTGTGATATGATTATGCGAGTGAATGAGTGTGAGAGGGTGAGTATCTGTGGTAAGCAGTCAATCACTTTGGTATATGCAGAAGCTGTTCAGTCTCATCGTAAGTAAGTTTTTGCAAGTATTCAGTTACCTTTATCTTACATTGCGTTTTAGTCAAGGGATAGATGTTAATAACTTTGTTTATCTTATTATAGATGTAAGGTCCAATGAAGTTAGCAAATCTAGTGCTGAAACTAGTATTTGTAGAATCTTTCCTGACACAGACCCTATCGTTTCTTCGTTTGTGTAGGGTTAGGGGATTAAATATTTGTTTAGTGTGTTGTAGAAGAGTGATACTTAGTAAATAAAGCTGCCTTACAGTCAGGACGTCACAGTACTTGTACAATTGGGTGGTAGGGAAGAAAGTGCGATTAAACGTACTTACTTTTAGCACTGCACGTTGAGCGATCTCAAGGCTCTTCATCGTTGTCTTAAAGGAGCCACCACAGGAGGGTATACAGTATGTCAGGAGCGACTGACAGAGAGCATAATATATCTGCTTCAGCAGTTGTGGATCAGCGACATGACGTAAATTTTTAAAAACAAATATTAATTTGCGTACCCTACCACACACAAGTTTTATATGTTCCCTGAAATTAAGGTTGCTGTCAATTATTACGCCTAGGTATTTAATCGCCTGCACACGCTCAAGGGAAGGACAAGTGCAGGTTGATTTTGATTGACAGTCGTGTGAGACGATTTTCAAGGTACTAGCCACTCCACTTACATTCCTAATGCCGAAACAGACATATTTAGTCTTGTCCACATTTAAAGTAAGAATGTTACTCTGCAGCCACCCCTGAACCATGTCAAAACCAAGCTGCGCAGCACCGAATACCTCTCCCCAGGTATCGGCAGCAAAACAGAGGGCAGTATCATCTGCGAAGGAGATTATTTCGCCATGGGAGAGTTTGAGATCTGTGAGCTGGTTGATATATACCAGAAATAATGTAGGGCCCAAGATGCTGCCCTGCGGTACTCCGTGTGAGATTGGGAGGGTATCACTCCTATGCGTATCGAGACGAACACATTGAGATCGCCCACACAGATAGCTTTTGAAAAGCTCATGCTGTACGCCTCTAATCCCCAACCTTTCCAGCTTACTCAGGAGGATGGAGACAGAAATCGTATCAAAAGCCTTTGCCAGGTCGAGGAAGATAGTGAGGCATTTTTTTCTGGTATCTAAGTTAGAGCTTATGTAATTTGTAAGTTTACTGACTGCTTGCTCAGTCGACTTACCTTGCCGAAAACCGAATTGATTGGGAGACAAAAAATTGTTATTTTCCAAATAGTCTACCAGTCTTGAATTAATAATTCTTTCAAGGATCTTTGACAGTGCTGGCAAGATAGATATAGGCCTATAGTTAATGATACGATTTCTATCTCCACTCTTATGAATTGGAACAATCTCTGCCTTCTTCAGGCAATCAGGGAACACTCCAAGGTAACTCGCAGGATGAAAAGTATTATCTACCTGGATGCCAAAATTCAACTGAATACTAACCAGACAGAGTTTTATTTAGTTTGGCACCAGACGTTATAGTTGCTGCCAGTTAAGATCGCAAAAACCGACATTTAAAAAAGACTAGCTGACCCGCGCAACTTCGTCTGCGAGTGAGGGTTAGTTTTTTTCATTAAAAAGTATCCTATGTTACTTCTCATACCTCCTAGAATATGTGTACAAAGTTTCATGATGATCGGTTGAGTAGTTTTCGCGTGAAAGCGTAACAAACAAACTTACATTCACATTTATAATATTATACTAGCTTTTGCCAGCGGCTTCGCCCGCGTGAAGTTTGATAATTGTCCCATGGGATTTTACTACCGGGATAAAAAGTATCCTATGTGTTAATCTAGGTTATAAACTGTCTGTGTGCAAAATTTCATCCAAATCCGTTCAGTAGTTTTTGCGTGAAAGAGTAACAAACATACATCCATCCTCACAAACTTTCGCATTTATAATATTAGTAGGATAGGATAAGATAGAATTCTAGGATAGGATAGGATTCTTTGAAATCCAAAAATAAGTCTGTTCAAGTGTTGAATCGTCATTTATCGTGATCTTCAACATTTTTAACCCCCAAAGAAAAACGACGGGCTGTTATAAGTTTGACGTGTCTGTGTGTGTCTGTCTGTCGGCCTGTGGCATCAGGCGCCCAAACGGATGATCCGATTTTGATTTTGTTTTTTTTGCTTGAAAGGTGGAGTGTTCTTAGCTATATTTGATAAAAATCAGTCCAAGATGGCCGCCGCCACAAAATAGCAGATTCCTTTTTTATTCAACAACTCCCTCAGTATGGGTATCAAATGAAAGGGCTTGACTGGTAGAGTACTATACACTATGATAAATTAAAAATCCAAGATGGCCGCCACCACAAAATGGCGAATTAATGAATTAGTTTCAACTTAACTTTTAGCAAGAACATTGTGTCGGGGGTTTTTTTAATTTATAATTTAAATTTACTTGTTTCTAATGAAAAACGATACTTACATGGTTTATTGGTTTTGGTTCGCACTAAGTGATATTAGGGAAAGGGGAATGACCGATATTGCGATTTATAGATCTATGACAGCAACTATAATTTTGTTGCTCTTGGTCTCAATATCACCGTAACCCAATAAACATGTTGTGTATCCCGTTTAATCGCTTGCATAAGGTCGAGTTGGTTTAATTTAAGATCTTCTCAGAAACTGCATTTGGTTTTATTTGTAGAACAGTTAACAAATTGGCACAAGTAACAATAGCGCAATAACTAAATGTTAAAGTATCTAGACCAGAAGTACCTAGTTTCTGATGCTATCTATCATTGAAATCTGCGTATTTTCACGGCTCTAATTCCCGAAATCCCGGCGGATTAGACAGTAGACTAACATTTAGCTATATTGAAGTTGCAATAATTGTATGCGAGCCTACAACACCTATCAACCGGGCACAAATCCAATGCGAAATACGATCTGGTTTGAGTTTAGGAAAAATTTAATAACATTTTAGGCTTCATGGGAATCGGAGACAACACCTCATAATATATCTACAGTTCTACTTGCAACAATTAGACAGAACATGCAAATGATGTAGAGAGGACTTCAAAACATCTTGGATGCTTATAAGTATAATACAAGATATTATAAAGATTTTCATTAGGGATGCCTCGATACGATACCGATACCGATACTGTTATAAAAATATCGGCGATACTGATGCCGATACCGATACGCTTATTGAATTCAAAAAGGAAGGTAGAATAAAACACAATTAATTAATAGTTTTAGTAATCAAAATTAACATTTTATAAGATTTTTAATTAAAAAACAAAGTATTCTTAAGTTTTGCGGGAAAAGGCGATTTCGCAAGTCTGTTTGAATAAGAACTACGCTGGAAAATAGTCTCTCAGATGCGATTGAACTCATTTGGAAACTAAAGTACTTCTGCGCCATTTTTTTTTCAAGTTTGGGTACAAGACGTCATTTTTAAAGCGCGAAATTTGAAAAGTATGGTTAATCTGTCATAAAAATATCGCCCATACTGATATATCGGCAAACCCGAAGTATCGCCGATATATCGGTATCGGTATCGGATGCATCCATAATTTTCATAACAGACAGGTCTCATAAAGTAGTTGGATAATGCTATATAATTACCGATCGATCAATGGACATAAACATCACCCATAGCAATACAGGTTCTGCGGTCAGCAACCCATAGTTGTCTATGGGGGATATCTTCTTGGAAGGAAATTGTAAGATGATTTTTTGATATTTATGAATGAATTTTGAATTTAGATTTTATTTTTGAACGTACGACCATGATCCTGTTTCCGTGGGAATACGAGAATAAAATATAGCCTATTTTACTCGCTGATGATGTAGCTATCCCTTACTGAAAGAATTTTTCAAATCTGTCCCGTAGTTTTTAGGTAAGTTTATTCGTTATATACAATAGTAGGTACATTGTTACCCTAGGGACGAAAGTAACTTATTTAGTCTCGAGACGGGATTTGGCCAATAGTTCGAGGAACTAAACATTGTGCTTTTCATTACAAACACAAGGAAAATAAAAACACGAAAAAACTCGAAAAAAAATTAGGTAAGATCGGATTACCGCTTTCCCGCTTTATTTCGTTTTTTTTTCTGTGGCCGGCTATTCAGCCTTTATTCACTTCCGTCACTCACACCATCTCGTAATTAATAATGCTGAATTTTATGTTGGTTCAATAGAAATGTGAAAATAGAACTAGTTTTTTTTATAATTTGACAGTTGTCAGTTGAAAGCGATTCTCCCCAGGGCTGAAAAGTGTTACTTTCAACCCGCTCCTCAGGCAACTTTTAAGACCTACTTTTCGAGTATGAGTAATGAAAAAAATACAAATCTTTCCTCTTTGTAATATTATAAAAATATATAGAAAAAGTATCAGTTACACGGTATCGCTCATTATCGATAACGTATCGGGGTCAGTCGATCGTTCTGAACTAACAAATTTCTAGTTGGATAAGTACATAAACACTGGTTACCCGCACCACATCAGTTTCCGAAGATATGTAACCCATACCTAGTACAGTAATTTTGATATTTTGCGGTCGGTAGTTTTTCCGATCATGGCCGGATATTACAACAATAGCTTATATTATAATATCAATGTTATTTTATTCAACTTTGGTCGTTAAATATAGAAAGTTTGGTTATTTTTTTCTGGTTAATGGAAAAGCTTAGCTTGCTAGCCACATTTTAGATCAATGGGAAAGAAAACTGACTTTACTCTGCGTAGATGGCGTGGTGTGTTTCTAAGTCCCCTTCTGTTGCCTTGGAGTTCCATGCTGAAAACTTTGCCGCGAGATTATGCTACTTATAATAAATGTAGTCTCGTCGCCGATTGCTCGCTTTATTCAACATGACTTTGGTGGCAATCGACAAATATCTACTCACTGCACTTTCACGGTAAGTTTAAATTATTATTATAGTTTTAATGAATTGGGAAAACTGTTTCTGTTTGTTCAGCGAATTGACCGCCGCACCGGACTTGCGGTGCATTATTCAGAATTACCGTAAATGCAATACGCGTGGCAATTCCGTTAACTTCACTGCAAGCAGTCATAGCATTATAAAACTAGCTGATCATCCAAGCAGGATTGATTACTTTAACATTATCGGTTCTGAATCAAACATGTTCATACATAATCTTGTCAATCTAGTATAATAGCGTACCTACCTCAGCGTACCCGTTTTCTCTCAAACTTGCTGATTCTGTACACCATCAATCTCTATCCATCGACATAATAAAATACACCTGTCAGATATATTAATAAATAAAAGCTCGTAAGAAGATAAATTGACATATTTCTTGTGCGAATTATCCCATGTTTTTACATAACCAGGTACCTAATACTGAATAGCAATTTGTTTATGTGCTTAACTTTCTTTATGATGATGTCAGATTAAGAATTTTCAATATTGCAAATTGTCGCGTTAAGAGTATCTTCGGTCTCGATGAAAAACTCGGTATATAATGGGCAAATAATGAGAAGGGTCTATCTATCTATCATGGGGGTTTAGGTTTCCACACTTAGTCCTTGAAGTAGACTATTGTGCGTGAGCCATGGTGGCCGATTACTCCAACCAGCCCACCTCCCTCCAGAAGCAGATTAAACTTCCCGGTCTCCTCAGGACATCTGCAAGTGATCTTGGCGCTTCTAGGATCTCCTCGCGAATCTTGGTAACGCCTGTGCACTCCAGGAGCACATGCGCTACCGTCTCCTCCGCCTCCATGCACGATCTGCACAGGGGACTGTCTGTGATACCTAGGGTGTGGAAGTGTTTGTTCAGCGAGCAGTGTCCAGTGATGGTCCTCGCCACCAGACGCAGGCTATCTCTGGTCAGCTTTGGATCCAAGGATGGCATAGCTTCCTTGGATTGCCTACAACCTGGTGTCGAGGCCCACCATTTCTCTGCTTGTATTCGGGCGTGATCCTTTAAATAAAATAATGAGAAGGGTTTTTCTATCAGGAGTTTTTCAGTGACAGCCCAGGGTACTCATGCCCGGTGAATGGAAATAGTTTTGCTCTCCGATGGCACACATTTGCCCAATCTTTCGAGGATAACAGTCGTGATGTTATATATTTTCTCTCAACATAAGGGTAGTCGTTCCACTCGTACAAACACCAAACAATGCGCGAATTGGATCTAATTTTGTATACTTTAGAGAACAATAAAAGTGAAAATGGCTAATCGATCACGACTTGCTTTCTATTTTTCCCAACGGAGACAACTAACTGTCGAGACAAAGGTAGACTGTTTAGCTACCATAGACTAGAATAATACTAAACATGGAGGATTTGGACTGGTCATAATCATCATCATCATTTCAGCTGAAAGACGTCAACTGCTGGACATAGGCCTCCCAAGTGTCACCATCATTGACCGGTCGCGTGCGACTAGCATCCAGCGAATTCGGACAGATCGTATAGGTATAATTTGAATACTAATGTGTTCATGATAAAGTAATTTTGATACTCCCAAGGGAGTGAAGTATATGGACTGAGAAACTTAAATAAACAGTCAGCATGTTGGGAAAAGTCAGACATAATTATGGTCCAACACTGAAGGTCCCAAAATGGTGTTTTCTGGAATGATGGACAACAAGGATCAAAATTAACTACTGAGGCAATTACTACCTATCCATTTCGGCGAGACCTCGGGTAGCTTCTTCTTACTCTTACTATTATTATAAATGCGAAGGTTGAAGATGGATGGATCGATGGCAGTTTTGTTTGTAACTCTTTCACGCAAAAACAAATGAACTTAATTTGAATGAAATTAAGCACACATATAGTTTATAACATGGATAAACACATAGAATACTTTTTATCCCGTTAGGATGATCCCGTGGGACAATTATCAAACTCCAAGCGGGCGAAGACGCGGGCATAAGCTCGTTAACAATTATAAAAAAAAACAGTCTAACGAAGAATGCGAACTACTTACTTACGATAAAAATAAAACTGTAACGGAAAGCCTGATTTCTCAAATCACCGTGTCAAACACATTCAACATAACATGTCGCGGACGGAAACCAATAAATTAAACTTTGGTGAGAAAAAGTGGAATATGTCTGAGTAACGTCTGGTTTGAACCACCGTTAGGTTGGTGGCTGCGTATCACCGAGGCCCTAACTTGAACGTGCGACGTAAAGGTGAAGTTAATCTGAAATGAACCATTTTTGCAGAAACTACAACAATCGTCGTTAGTAGGTAGAGCATTTCATGATCGATTTTTTATCCGCCTCAATTTAGATTTGCATCGACATTATGAAGTATTTTGAAGTAAGGTTTACAATTTTGCGCAAATGGAACAAGTCCAATTTGTACTTAAAACCGATATTATGAAGTCCTCAAACTGAATAATGTGGAAAATTAGTAATTTTATTTACAAAACCGTTCGAATTTGCGTTACTTTGACTCCGCACGTTTGTGCAAGGCCCACCGGGCTTATTAAATCGATTGGACAAAAAGTAAGCCCTACTTATCTCGATATGTTCATCCGATCTAGATAATAATATTCTTCTGGTTTATAACTTGCGCACGCGCAACTCAGCCTAACGGGGCTTTTATGCATAAAATTACGCACGTCCTGTTCAGCTTTTTACTACTAGCGTATCTTTTTACATAATTTATGCAAATAAATCTTCGATTGTTGATATAATTATTGTGTTAATTCGACGAAAGTTGTCTTCGTAATTTTTCTGTTTATTGCAGATTACTGTGTCTCGATTAGTGTCAATAAAATTGAGAGCTTAGCTTTAATCATTGATTAAAAAAAATATCGTTTCCATTTCATTGGTAAAAGTGGTATTTTGAACTATTGCTCTCATCATCAGCCATGTTTCTACTGCTGGAACTCGGCATCCTCTTAATGAGAGGGGGAAAAATTACTCTACCACTTATTATTTCTGAGCTTATCTTTATCCTTAGGAATCTTTAGAGGATTGATATGTACCGCGTTAGATTTAACTTAAGCACCTAATATAAAATGTTTTTCACTTAGTTGAATGAGATTACCCGTCATTTGTAACTCACTCTTAAAAATACCTGAAAAAAACACCGACAAAAAAAAACGCATAAAAATATCTTACCATTCATTTTAACACTGCAAAAAGTCCTCAATAAAAACATGTCGAACACTAATATGCACAGAGTTGCATCACTGTCACTTCACAAATATTCAGTAGGCTTCACAGTACAATTGAGGTTGCGCAGGAGTACAGCGGTGGAAAGTGGCGCTTGCTCAGCGGTTTGCGGTCGACTGCTCCGTTCGCTACTGCCGACGCGCAGGGGAAGCAAGCACCACCACCAAAAAATAGTGGTAGGTCTGTGACGTCAGACTTTAGTGTAGCAAGTGGTAGTAATGTTTTGGTAGTCGAAGAATTACATGATTGAGGCGGTTAACCTATTTGAATTTGCATGTTTGAGGCGATAAGGTGAAATGATACGCTTGGTATCGGGTACCGAAGATGGAGAAATAAATGCATGTAAGTTAGCTGTCTTCACTGGTAGGATACTGCAGAAGTTGTTGACTACTCCAACGACTTCAATTCTCGTAAGTGATTTTAGTTGTTTAAAATTATATTCTTCTTTTTAAACCGTACCTATTTAATTGTTATGGCATATCAGGGTAACAACACTTGCTCTACGCAAATCACCCTTTCATGATCCACATAAAGGGTCAAGATATATAATTATTATATACGCGACGACCAAATAAAACCTAGAGCTAGAGATCTTCCAAAACCTGCAAAACAACTATGACTAAGAATTATATGAGTTTAAAATAACAGCTAAGAATTTTGAGACTAATGGGATAGGTAAGTAGACAAACAACTGAAAACGTTCGTACAGCCCTCAATGAACGTTAAACCTTTACCAGTAATTGGCAGCTTTCAAGACACAACAAAATAAAACTTTATTATGCGATTAAAATCTTATCAGAAATATGCTTGCAACGATCCGACATTCAATCTTAAAAGTGCAAGATCATGATTGGTACCTAGAAAACCATTACGAGTTCGTCGGCAAGGCTTTGAACCGGATCAAAAGCCCTTACTTGCAACTTAACTACCGCTTAACGTGGTTAAATAACAAACATTTATTTCTAAACCACACGTTACTGAGAACTTGCGACGCAATGTTTCCGTAAAAAGAAATCATGGAAAGTGGAATGAGTCTTTTTTTTTCGACTAGCAACCATGAACTATCTTTGTATATCTGTGTTTGATGATACATCATGGTTGAATAAGAAATCGATGTTACCTTTAGTGAGCCTTTAGTAACGCCCGATATTCTAAATCTGCTGACTATGTGGACATTTTTGTCAGCTTCATCAACATCTTCAGTCAGATCTGAGATCACACCGACTGCTAGTCGTAGATCTCAACTTGTTTGAGCCAATTTCTTCATAAATTGCATATTATCAATTTATCCTGCCTGTATCCCAATTTTCTTGGAGTCAGAGCAGAATGTCTTCGTCCATATGCACTTCTTAATTAGGCGTAATTTCAATAGTCACCACTAGCCATATCATATATCTTACACATTTTACACATCCATCGTTTTTGTGGAATTGTTAGAAATAAAACTATTTTTTTTTTATAACTACCATATAGTAAACTGCATCTGCTGTCCATTAAGAGAACCACATTCAAAACATCGCTCAATTATATCTACATCAATGAAAATAAAGCCAAGCAATTAAAACTACTCGTATAAGTGTTTTCGACTTTAACAAGCTTCAAGGTTGGCATGACAACGATGCCAGTGAATCACAAATCACAATCATTACCTACCCTACCTTTGTAGAATTTGCAAGCAACATTAACGCGTCACGCTCCAAGCAGTATCAACTGCTTTCTCCAACCCAGTGATAAGAGAGCATGCAATAAATATTATTCTTGAGTTTAAGGTCGGGTACGATTCTCAGCAACAATCAAAGTCAAGGCTTTATTTCAACTATAGAGACTGTTATCGGAAGATACATTTGGTTGTCTTTAGACCGTGCTCTTGTATAATCAAGAAATTGCTGTAGTTGGTTAGCTTGTTCAGACAGCCCTTTACATAGCCAGATTGCTATCTGACTTTCGTTTGTAATAAAGTAATTAGGGAAAACATTTTGTGTTTTACGGCTTCTCGGATTTCTAGGCTTTTGTGTGTAGAAACGTTGACAACTAGACTTGTCTTATCGAGTAGCCCGCAAGTCTGTCGAATAGTCGGCTTTCTCTAACCACCGATATGACAAAATGCCATAATATAAAATGTTCGCATAGAAATACGCAGGCGTTAACTGCATCGATAAATAAATTAATATCTATTGTGTTTGATTTTCACGCTCATTCCTATTCCATGTGAGTATCCTACACCTATGGGCTTGTACGATATATAATTTCTCTCGTCCTTTGGAAAGCGTTGCATGGAAAGTAGTTCCGGAATATTTTGGACAATCGTTAAAATAGAAAGTTAATTAGTAATTTTGCATACACGTTACGTTTGAATACAATGTATTTTGTAATGGAAGACTTCGTAATCGAAGTGTCCCTTTCGATAAGGGCTATTTAGTTGCCAAGGATTGCACAACCGAATACTGATCGTGAATTTTATTGGAATGTGTTGGAAATAACGTTACGTGTGCCATTAGCTAAAGTGGGCTTGAAGAAAAATCTTGTAAGTGATGGGAATTCCGTAAACTAGGGTAGTTTAAAGCATGATTCTAGTGCTGTGGGAGTTAGTAAAACTAATTCTAGAGAAATAAACGGAAATATTTATTAAAATTTTCTTAAAACCTATCTATGTATATTATCCAAAACCTCATTTAATCAACCTGCGTTCTACATGGGTGATACATTCTAGTTCATCCTAATTCCAGAATCTTCTAAAATCTCATCAACTATCACCAGCACTTTCTTGCTCATGTCTTTCAAATCTCCTTCGACCACCAAACTCTTTTTCATCAATACCATCGTCTTGATAACCAGGCTCTGCTTACACAACTGAATCTTGTTTATCTCCTGGCATTTCTTTATCGTGATCTTCAGTAGCGTTAGCCAGTTATGTGTGAATGTTAAGAATTCTGCCGTCTGTTCTTGTGTTAATTGAAAATGTATTAACGTGTGGGTCCACGGTTGAGAAGTTAGTGTAGCTATCAATTTTGTGTCGTTCTTTGTCACTATGGCGTGCTTGAATATTGAGCTTAAAGTTTTCCAACCGGCTGATGATTGGTTTTTTGATTCCTGTAAGAGGAACAGATTGTATTTGAATGGTGTTTAAAATGTATAAAGTGTGTAAAACACCTCTTCACGAAGCCGAAAGGCACTTGTTCTCCCCATAATTGCGATATTTTTTTTGTTCTACACCATACCTTCTAGTTACGGAGGTATAGGGGGTCAAAGTTACAACTTTTTGATAAGTTTTTTTTTTTAAATACAAGTTTTATTTTGACTTATAACATCACCTCCACGACCCCCGTACTATTCAATCCATCCATGTTTTACGTGCGTTCTATTGAGTTCTACCACCAAAAGTGATTTATAACCGCAAAAAAAAAAATTGTTTTTCAGCAAAAAATTTCGCGTAAAGTTACTTATTTTGATGTACAGAATGCTTGGTTAACGGTTTTGTGATGAGGTGGTTTACACCCTGTATAGAACCTCTTTTTGTATTCAGATTTAACATCCGGGCGATTCGATTAAGATTTCCATCGTCATGCTACAAAGAAGCTTTTAGTATGTACAAGATACACAACTAGAAAGGCCAAAACATTAAGCAAAATAAATGCTGCCTAGCTGCCTACTACTTCCTAGCTTTGGAACATAGTGTTACAATAGCGTAAAGGTATCGTGGAGTTTTCAATTATTGGAAAGTCTACAACCTAGACAATAGACAAAGACAAAAATTTTTTTTTTTTTGTTTCTTACTAGCTTCTGCCCGCAATTTCATCCACATCGAAACAACATACTATGGGGTGCTTTATTAGGTAGCGGAAATGAAACAGCTTTCTATCATTAAATGTTTTTTTTAAATCGAATGAGTAGTGGCGTCCTCCATCCAAACTTACCTAATATTTACATCTTTGTTTTGATATTCTACATACGTATATAAAGTCTAACTCACCCTACAACACAACATCAACTGAATCCTAAACATCAGCGCCCTCAATGCGTTACATTGCACGTTCACCGACGGTTGTTCCTCTACACTATAAGCCAAGGCCAACGGTGAAGAGGTCCCAGTGTTCAACACCATGTATACTAGTTGTAACAGAGAAGCTCCCCTTTCACTAGTACTGTCCCGTTTTAGAGACTTTATGATCAAGTGCGTTTGGATCTGCAGGATTGATTTTGGCTGAAAGGCATTATATTTGTAAGTAAAAAGGACCAGTTAAACAGAAGAGTGATCGCATCATATTTGTGGTTGTTTGTTCAGCCTTGGCTGTTTGTTTCTAGTTAGCAGACTTTCTTATGCAAAATTACATTCATCTGGTGTAGCTTTCCATAAGCCCTTAGTTGGAAATCAATAATTCACTCGAAAGTCTGTAGCCTTTTTAAATTTAATCGAGAAGACTAAGTATTGTTATTTTCAGATCTGGTATTTAGCAGACAGTAATAAAACACAGGTAGAGGTAGAAAAAGAAGAAGCTCTAAATACAGACCTGATAGTTGTTCTTGGTAAAGTAGTGTATAACATAGGAGAGTAACTGCAGGGCTGCGCATGCGACCCTTTCGTCCGTGCTATCCGCTGCAGCCAACACGGATTGAAGGAATCCCGTACGATTCGTGTACGTTAACAGAACTGGAGAATGTAAAGGAGAAACTGGGGTTATTAAATCGACCAAAGAATGAAATAGCAAATCATATACTTAGCTATATTCAATCTTACTCCAGTATCCAAGATATAAGTAACTTATAAAATATTATTTTAGACTGGGTACTACAACCGCTGGTTTGATAAAAGATTCACCAATGTCAAAAAGTAAAGATTTTCACTGAGGTGTTAGAAATGAAATTCATATGATCGATACCTCGGTTATCATTCTGATTGTTAGCCAAACTCAGCAGATATAACCCTAGTTTCAAGCACACATATTCGTAATGATGCCTAGTGTTTTCAGCGCAATGTTCTGGAAGGTTCTTTGAGTATATCGCAGTTATAAGAACGGCAGTCTTGAGGCAAACAGTCTGGTCTATCTCTAGAGGTGGTAGAGTAGATGCCAAGTCTAGGAAGTGACAGATGTTGGTGTCTGAAAGAGTGGCGTTTGTGAGTACTATGAAAATAATTAAATAAAGTAAATGAAAATCTCTAAAATGACATATGTTGAAGAAACAATGATTGATAAATAAAGATGAGGATTTTAGAATAAATATTTTAAGAGAAGAAAGAAATCATCAAGAACAAGTAAAAGAGAGGATGGAGGTTATCAATGGCGTGTTGCGACCCTGGGAAACATTTGGGTAAGGGCAGGAAGATGATGATGATCAAAAGATGATTAAATCAGAAGGAATAAGTAAACCTATTTGATATTCAGTATCAATCAATACTTTAGACAGAACATTAGGCAACATAGACCAAATCAGTCCTGCAAAGTCCTGCCTAGCAGTATCATCTCCATCTTCTAGGCATACATGAAGAGCTTCCATACAGTTCCCCACAATAGTTTTGTCGGAACACTGTATCAAAATGTTCAATAGTAGCTCCCAAACTATTGGTTGGGTTGTAAGATTTGCTGGTAACGAGTCTTCAGATTTAAACCATTGGGAGAGCTGAAATGTAAGAAAATATTTTTGAAAAGTTTGGAGTTTTAATAAGGTATATGCTCGTTGGTATAATTTTCACAAAGAGTGACTGCTATAGCCAAGTACGCGGTCCTGGTTCCAGACTGGTTTCGTTTTTCAACAGGTCATTTTTAGCTTTTCGGGAACTAACGGCAGTCCTATACATTCGTGACTTTTCCATGGTGGTTATCATTGATAGAATATCACTTTGTAAAGGCCCTAAGGTGCTTTTGGTACTCAGCGATTGCCTAGAGTCTGGATAATAGATCAGTTAGTTAAAGTCATTGTCGAAATGTGGGAACAATATTTATTTCTGCCTACCTTCCAGAAAGGAGACAGGTGTTATCTCATGTTTTATTTCCAAGAAATGAAAGCAGTTCTACTAATCCTAATTATATCCTGGTACTAAGTCAAGTTTTTGCATTTCCTGCCGATAGGAATAAGTTCTAACGGAGGTCTTGTAAAGGAAGCAGATAATTATACTGGACAAGCAAACGTCAATTAAGTTCTATATTTAAGTATCCGTTACAGCTAGGCAATTAATGCAGATTGTAGATACATTAAAAGATATAGAATAGAAATAGGTAAGTCGTAAGATAAATTACTAATTGAATGAAGTTTATTATGTGAGCAAAGTTTGTAGTCGATGTCGTGCTCGTCCATTGGTTAAGGCGGCGGTTTTCATGCAGGTACGATGTTGTGGTAAATGCTTATGGGATTAATTCAAATGAGATTATTTCAAGTCATTTGGATTGTTTTATCTTGGACATCACTGGTCAATATCGGTGTAGAAAAAATATCCTGTGGAAATCTAGGTTGACATCGCACAGCCGCCAAAAGCAAGCCTGTTGATCATTGGACAAGGCTACCCTATTTACTATATAAAAGAACAGGCCTTACAGTACGACATAATTGAATAAGACAAAATTGATCAAAATACTGTATGTAACTTAAAAAAACTAACCACATGTAACCTAACACAATTAGAGATCCTTTGCGAAGTAAATGCCCAAAGTAATATAGCTGGGTTGTGGGTATAATAAACTGACGGGTCCGGATACAACATCGCTACTAAACGATCAGTCGCCTTCTCAAGGTACACCCTCTCGCCAAGAGATTCTAGAGAGCCGTTTGATATTGTTGACATCTGTTAATATTTTGTAGATTAATTATTGGGATGTTTCGCGGATTCTTCCTGCCTGCAATGTATACTGACCGAGGTTGATGAAGATAAGAGCAATTTAAATAACTTGGGCAGTCCAAGTTATTTAGATTGCTCATATCATCAGTTTTTGAAGAATTAAGGTACACTCGACAACTATTTTAAAGAACATATATGATTCAAACTATTTCGTGCTGCATTTCATTAATCGCTTAGTCAATATTTTATTCCTGTTCATGTTTTCTTTTCGTGAGTAAGAGAATACGTCATATTTACAGCAAAAACGAGCCACAGGGCTTTTATGATGTACGTGGGAGGCTTAAAAGACTTGGGAAGCTTAAGGATGTGCTCTACCAAGTAAGGCAGTAGAGGCGCAGTTGCTTCTTCAGGACTGAAAATATAAAAAAAATACTAGAAGTATCCATGTACGCTGTAATTGAAAAAAAAAATAGGAGCACAGGAAAACAGTGAAAGGTCGGTTAATACGAAAGTGAAGTACAAGGTAAAGTTATAAATAGTATGTTGATTCTAAATGGACATGTAATGAGGAGAGATGAAACGCATGTGACTAAAATAGGGATTGACATATACAACCTTATTTTTTGTTTATACTAAACCCGAAAAGGGGTCATTGTACTCATCATTTTGAACAACTTTTTCTATGGGACGAACCCTGAAATCGCGAAAAAAAAATCAGCTGTTCCCTACATTTATGTTCGCATAACTCGTCAAAATGTAGGGAACAGCTGATTTTTTTTTCGCGATTTCAGGGTTCGTCCCATAGAAAAAGTTGTTCAAAATGATGAGTACAATGACCCCTTTTCGGGTTTAGTATAAACAAAAAATAACCCTGTATATTGGTAGATGGAGAGGGACAAAAGAGGACGGCCAAAGAGTGGGACAAAGGCAGGGAGATGATAATGATGATGAGCATGTAGATCCTAAAATCGTAGAATAAAATAAAACCCTAATTCAATAATCCATACTTTTCAGAAGATTGGCAGTAAAAGTAGATGTAAATGAGCAAACTGTAAGGCTGATTTTTCTGCAGCTGTGAGCCGATGCGATGAGGTTTTTCTATACCATATTGTAGCTCTACTAGGCCCATCTGCAATAAATTTCGTTATAATATAGTATTATAACAATCACCTGATTATGTAAAAAAAGAAAAAAAAATAAAATGGTTTCCCGGATGTTTCCATTTTGGATGAGATTAAAATGGGGCCAGACTTGCATAGAAATAAAAATCAATAAAAGAGATAGTTCTCACATGAATGTCTTTAGCACAAGTGTCACTGTCCTGTACATCGTTGACATTGAGATATTTTTCTGCTAGCACTTTAAGCATCTCACCCAGAACCAATGTGCTCACTTTACGTACGGCTACATCGTTTCTGAAAACAGAAATATTTATTAAACCTACTTCAAACTAACAATTCATCATCATACGCAGTTTACAGAATATTTCGTCTTGGGGAATTCTACAAGGGCCTTCATTGGGACCTCTTCCGGTGGTAATTTAATTACCTACCCGTCAAATACTGAGTGGATAGTTGCTAATATAACTATGTAGGGTGGATAATCGAGAGTATAATGCAAAACCCTAAAATTTAGTTTCTACGGAATAAGATCTGCGGTCATATAGAGCCAACGATCTCGAATGCTGCAAATGTCATCGGAGCTTTTTTCTTAATGATATTAGCTGATAGCTCCATTAAGGTTAACTTACCTCGATATCTGGACCTGAGGCAGCATCATGAGATATCCTTTGGAGAACAGCATGTCGCAGAAATCAGGTAGATACTCATTGTTAGTATTGTCGTAGAATAAATTCAGTATCAGCTTTAAGAACACATTGTATTCTTCAGTAGATATTTGAGTTTGATGTTCCTAAAAGTTAAACTGCAATGATGAGTTGCCAACTACTTCCCAAACTGCCTCGTTGGTCTACCGCTGAGCACGAGATATGGGTTCGATTCCCAAACAGGGTAAAGTGTTAGGTACTACTGGGTTTTTAAATCAGCAATTTCATCAGAAGCCTGTGGCAGTTCGGAGTCTAAATTGCGCCCGATTGCTTGCAATAGGTTCGCCTATTATGGGACTTAGGTAAACTTTTTTATAGGCGACTTTTATTCGATCAGTATGTAGCCTCCTGCACAACTCTATTATTATCTTCGTTTAAATCATTGAAGGTACAGGTAGTTCCAATAGTTTCCATGCCACACTGGCATTGGAATTGAGATGGATCGCGGGTATCCAATTTGGAAAAATTATTACTACAGCGATGAACCTCGTCGACAAACGGTTCAGAGAATTCTAGATTGATTCCCGCAGGAGCTGCAGTTCGTGTCCAGGTGGAAGATGGTCTATTCTTCTCAAGTTCAAAACAATATTATAGTTGTATCTAAGTACCTTCGTAAACCCAACTAGTTCCGCCACAACAAGTCTAACAGCCATTTCCATGTGTCCCGCGCACTGCTTCATAGCGGTTGCCTCGTGATCATCGCTCAGTATCGTCTGTACGAAGTCCGCTTTCTGATTCCGACCAACCAGTTTTATTAGTCTAGAAAATTATCGTAACATTAAAGTTGGAATAATTTTCATTAAACTTATATTTTGTGTATTAAGGGATCTCACGGAGACCCCAGCTCTTCCTGATTTACCTTATCCTTAATCAGCTAGGAAGAGCTTAATGCACATGCAATCAAAGCGTCGCCGCGTCGGATCAGAGGAAGCGTCTCGATAGGGATCTGCCTAAAGCCAGTTAAAAAGAAACAAAAAATGTCTAAATGTATAAGCAGTTCAGCCTCACCCGAAAACATCCAATCCAATCTGGCAAATAACGACATAGAACATTCCAGAAACTCCATTGTCTCCAACCAACATCGAATGGTTCAACGTCCCCATTAGCAAACTGAACCATTTCTTTAGCACTTCCAGCAAAGCGCTCGCAGTATTCATGTTTATCGTCAGGTTATCTGGTTGGTAGGAGATCAGGGCATGTAGAACTAAAGCGCTGGATAGAATCGTGTTTGGTATAGTACTGATGTGAGGAACTAAAGCGTTTAGACAAGCTAACAGCTGCACAGCGCTGTAAGCGCTTTGGTGGGAGAGAGGTGGTGTGGTCTTGTTTGTGGATACGCTGTAAGGAAACGAGAGATTGATTTTGAATGTCTTTCGAGATATGAATGAGTAGGATGTAATAGCAGGTTGCGATCACGACTGCTACCCTATGCCGATGCGCTTTTATGAAGGTCTGTAGTATTGCTTCGCTAGAGGTCTACTGAACCTCTAAGCTCCTGGGTTAGGTGGAGGAATCCTCTAACACTATATGTTACAGAATTCCTCCGTCAAGAACCTTCCTTAAAGTCCGCTATCAGAAATTTGAGCAGTCCTTTTTGAGTTGCTTAAATATAATGGGGTGTACCTAACTGTAAAACATAAAAAATCTCAAGATAAAACAATTGCTCATTGTTACATATACTCGTAGCAGCGTTAACGTATTATACAGTACCCATACAATTAAACAGATAAATAAATAAATATCGCTGGACCTCAACACACAGCGCCAGCTAGCGCCACACTAAGCAAAGCTTGTGTCGTGGACACTAGATAGTTGATATACTACATACATACTTTTTTGTTTGTAAATACATACTTATTATACATATAAACATCCATGACTCGGAAACAAATGTCCATGCTCACACAAACAGTTGCTCCTACCGGGATTCGAACCCAGGACCCTAAGAACGTAAGGCAGCGTCACTAACACTACGCCATTCGGGTCGTCAGATGGAAAAGTAATATAGAAATGGCACACCTCTATCTACTATCAATTAACATATGACTGTCAGTCTTACCCATTCAACAAATCACACAAGAAGTGCAGGCACGCATCTACGGGCGGCTTGGAGCCACTACCAGCGTAATGCGCAAGCGCACGTAGTACGGCCGTCATGGCGTGCGCGGCGTGCTCGTCCGAGAAGAATTGGCGCGAACGCCACAGGTGACGGAGGCATATTAGGATGGATCTGAGGATTATTGTTGACTAGAGAAGAGGTGACTACTTAGCTGACGAATATAGAAATATGGAAGAAGATATCCTGCGCCAACCCTATATACTCGTAAAATGGGAAAATTACAGGAGAATGATGTTGATGAAAATTTAAAATATATTTTGTATGTACAAGTAAAATAAAGGACGCATTTTAATGACAGCGTTTCAATAAGAAGACCGTACCATATTTCATGCTATTATAGAATCTTGAATTTTAATGCCAGCGTATATGTATGTCGTAGGATAATTTGATACTTCGAATCTTCGCGGAAATCCTAGGGGTTTTGCGAAAACGCGGATAATTAGACATAGGCGAAAAATTATCAAATCTTACTGGACAAAGTCAGGATTTTTGCGAAAATACTCGTTATTATAGCAATATTGCGAAACGAAACGCTGGCTGTTATGAAATAAGAACGCTGATTGGTCGGTCAGCGCGTTCAATAAGAGATCGTCTCTGATTGGTTGACGTCTTAAATGTCAACCATTTGTTGCCGCACGTTATTTGTTTACGTTTGTGTCTGAGTTAAATTGCAGAAGTGTTTTGTTTTTTATCGTAAATAGTGTACCTACTTGGACTTGATTTTCCTTTCTCACCTATTCTAAACCTTCATAACTCTATGATACAATACTTGAAGTTAATCATCGGCAAACTAGGAACCAATTAGAAGTCAGCCAGCAAAATTGTAGCCAATCAGTGTTGAGCACATCAAATCTTACTATAGTAACGAGTATTTTCGCAAAAATCCTGACTTTGTCCAGTAAGATTTGATAATTTTTCGCCTATGTCTAATTATCCGCGTTTTCGCAAAACCCCTAGGATTTCCGCGAAGATTCGAAGTATCAAATTATCCTACGACATGTATAATATTTACTGGTTTTGTACACACTGATGTGGGTGACCGTACACTGAGTACTTATCTCTACTTATTACCTAAAGCTAATTTAGTAGGTAGGTTCTTACTAATTGTCAACCAAACAATAAAAAATAATTTATAATTAAGTAAACTCATTAGTACTTTCACAGTCTAGAATTACATAAAACTTGCATATCTACCTAAACAGCGTAAAATCTAGGTTCGAAGTTGCCTCACACAGGAACACAGTTATATCATTGTCGAGTAAATATTCCACCATACGAGCCCCTTCGTTTGAATTTTTGTTGTAACGGCTTATTACTTCAATCAAATATCCACAAGCCTTATTTTGAGCGGCCGTGTCGCGAGATGTAAGTAGTTTCTTGATATCGGACAGAGCATTCTGTCTTGGGTTGTAAGTTCTATTAAAATTAGCGTTAATTAAACTATACATATTGAAAATTAAGATAATTTCGTTAGATTAGAATATTCCTACAGTGGAAACAAACTTTAAATTTAAAATTCCCGCCTACTACATTAGTGTTTTTTTTTCGAAGAAGGGGCACCCGGCCATTTCGAGCACTTGGATTTTTGTTCAGTTACGCTTAAAATATTTTATTTTCAATTTTTGTTAAAATTTAGGAAGTGTACGAAGTGTATCGGGGTAAAAATATATAATGGATTTTATGACTAAATAATTTATTTTATTTCACGAAGTCCAACAAAACAAGACACAGACACATTTTTTGCATTTGCAACATTTTAAATAAATTGTGTTGCAAGTGGTTGGCAAGTTGGCAACACTTCGTCAAAGTTGTCATTAGAGATGGGCGATTGTTACTGATTTCAACAATCGAATGGTTTGATACTACTAATATTTACAATCGAATGCAAAAACAATCGATCGCTAGTTCTCAAATTCGAATAAAATCGCAATTCGCAATCGCATTCATTTACTTATTGGGCTGTTTAAACGTACATTGAAGTTCCTCTTTCAATAAAACAAGTAACTGATTTGCAAACCGCTAGTTCATTCGTTCAATTTGCCACACGAAATTGAGCATTTTTCTTAGTGCATAGAGTTTAGTTTTAGATGAAGTTACGGATATTCGAATATATGAACTGACTGATTTGCGAACCGCTAGTTCATTCGTTCAATTTGCCACACGAAATTGAGTATTTTTTCTCAGTTCATAGAGTTTACTTTTAGATGAAGTTACGGATATTCGAATAGGAACTAGTAATAATGAACTTTGAATCAGAAGGAACGAGACAACGCAATACGTCCTTATTCACTTATCATTCGTTTATAAATACGAATGAATTGTTAGGTTATTCGAATGATTTGAATGACTTGTACAATCGAATCATTCGAATAATGTCATTCACAATCGCCCATCGCTAGTTGTCATTCTCATCTGGTTGCTTGTGAAGGCGATCGTTGAGAATTTTATTTTTGATTATTTTGGCTTATTGTTTGATTTATCGAACTGTTGATTGTTAAGTAAAAAGCTTCAACCATATCATTCTAGGAATACTATGGTGAGTGCCGAGACTGCGGTCATATTTCGGCCCTAAAGTGATTGTATTGCGCACCATGCTTGGGCCTTGATGTTGTGCCTTTCGATAATTGTTTGATTGAATTGTGGTATTTCGGCAGTCGGTGATGGAATTCCTGAAGGATCTACCGTCGTACGACGAGCATAACTTCACATTATTCAACACAGACCACGGAATTCGAAATTGTTCTAAAAGACCGTCGATTTATTTACCAACTAAGGACATTCCGTCTGAACAAAGTTGAGTATACGATTCTATTCTACTTCGAACACTAAGTCGTTTGTTTATTTGTAGACTTGGCCATGGCACCCTAAGCCTCTTTTTTTAAATTAAATACATAACCTAATAAGAAATTATTGATTATTTTTCTCTTTGGCTTCCTCATAATAAGAATTGTTCGTTTTTATGTACAGTATTGATGCAACAGTCCAATTTCTTTATTTTTCAGTAATTGTAACAGAAAAAACAAATATACTGTTAAGATATCTACATCAGCAATGGGAGAAAAAGGTAAACACTTAGTTTGTTTTTGTATATATTTTAAACAACATCCAGAAAATAAAAAAACTAGTATCCACCTATTTGTAGCAGAGATAGGGGCCAGAGCTGATCAAATCAATTAAAAGAAAACTTGAATTTCGTCTTATTATCCTTATAAATATATTTTTATATTGTAATTTTAATGCAAATGTTTTTGCACATACTTACATACCTATTTAATAGTTATTCTTACTTTTACTTTACCTACTTTTTATTCAATAGAAAAACAAAGCACAAATCAACAGAATCAGAAAAAATTGTAGTGTTTTAATTGTCTTCATTTTCTTTCTTTTTATGTGTAGTACCTACTTAGCAAATTCTCAAAAATTGAATATTTTTAATTTCAGAACAATAATTCACCAAAGAAACGCGACCAGAGCCACATTGAACAGAACGGCGACGAGAGCCGACCTCGCAAGAGGCCTTGTCTCAACTCTCCGCTAAACTGAAGACCTGCAACCAAGCCATCAATTAGTTTGTGCTTCAGTTATAGACTTTAAAGAGTGTACGGCATTTTGTATCTACATTTGTATTCCACATTTTTAGGTCAAATTTTAAAATTGATTCTCAAAACTCAATGGCCTCATGTTTTTGGGAAAAATAACTTCTTTCAGCAGTCAATCTTTGATTTATGTTCTCACATGTGGCTGTAAGTTATTATATTTCAGTGGAAAATATTGAAAATCAAAGTATGAATTATATTCATTCCATGTTTTTTAATTATTAAGTTTTTTTTACTCAAGAATTATCTCTTTGGAGGTTCCATATTTTTGAATCTAAAATCGCCTGATAATATAAATGACAACACTAACAACCTAAATTAAGAATGTGTTCAATAATTTAAGTGCAACAGGAAGAACCTTGAGTTATTTAGTATTTTTTGATGATTCACTAAATTTTCTTAAAAATATTTCAGTAGTATAACAAAACTTAAATGTTGTCTTTTTGTCACTTCTCAAAGTAAAATAAAACAAAAATAATAGAGGGTACCCTTAGATATTGTGCCAATGGGCACTTTTTGGCAGTGGTCATAGAATCCCCTCAAAATTATGTGGTGTCTGTGCCATGCATCAAGAAGGAGTATACTTATATGAAAATGTCTAATGGTAGGTTTATATTATAATTTCATGGCTCGAATTACCTCACTGAGTTGCTGAAGTGAATATGAAAGCATCACGGAAGAAATACCATACCAAATGTGTATTTGGAGATTTTGGATATTATTTATCAGAGATTTAAATACATTATGTATTTCCAGGGTTCATAAATGTCAGGAGTTTATTTTCATCTGACTTTGTGATTTTTTGATCCTTAAATAATTCTGTAAATGAGATGGGTACATGATTAAGATTTGTGATTCCTATTTTAAAATAAAAGTATGTTTAAGGGGACTACAGCAGCTAAATCAGCAACTCGAAATGCGGTTAGAATAAAGTTCTAATCAGCTTGCACTACAAAGTGGTTGTTACATCAGTCACTGCGGGACAAATAGCGCGAAATGAGTGGTTTCGATCGATTTCCAAAAAATTAAAACACTAGGTATGATGCTCTTGTTCAATTATTTGCCAATAAATCTGAATGATCGCATGTATTTTAGTATGGTTTTAAAAAGAAATTTTAAAGATTAGTTTGTGTTTTTTTATCAAGTAAAATTAATTGTATTGTTTTCAAAACACAATCATACTAGCTTAGAATATCCTGAAGAATAACATATATTTTTCTGGTTTTGTTTATTGCAGTGAATCATATACTTTCAGGCAATATAAAACTCGCGTTTAGCTCCCAGTCGCCTTAAACACATTACGCCTTTTTCCCACGGGGGAGGTAGAAACCACAGAAAGCAACCTGCTATGATCCTACAAACTCTTTTTGCGTCCACATTCATATAACTGGTCATATAGGCACGCTGGTTGTGAATACTAATCACCTGATTTGTCTGACTAATGGAAAAAATTGTGCTAAGTACCACTTGAATCATTTGTCTTTTCTCAATGTAATTACTGATTGCCTTAAAATCATGCTTTGTGCTGATAACTGTAAAATTGTCTTGTCATATTTAGCCATAAAGTCTCAAATATTAGTAGTTCTTAACTTTTTTGCTACCTAATGGTATTCTTACACACAGTAAAATCGAAATCCACTTTGCATTGTAAAGATTTTGTAACTGTGGATTGTCTAAACTTCTATGAATCTGGCTTGTTCCAGGATGATAGCTAATTCAATGTTTTCCTAGACACTGGTGAATAAAGTTTTAATTATAATAACAAGCGTCGTAATGTTTGTATTTTAGAAACACCTATAGTTTTTGGACTTAATTTTTCTAGAAATAAAAGCCTCCTTTAGCCTAATTTTGTGGGCTCCTCTGGAGTTGGGTAATAATTTAATAGAAATTTTTGGCTTGCATACAAGAACAAAATGGTGTCAGCAGTGTTACAGGGTACCTACTTTATTATAAGTATTTATGCTCAACTTTGTACTAAATATGAATTTCAAATTCTGTTTTGAAGACTCGAATGGCGTAGTGGTAGTAAAGCTGCCTTACGTTAACAGAGTCCCTGGGTTCGAATCCCGGTAGGAGCAAATGTTTGTGTGATGAGCATGGACATTTGTTTCCGAGTCATGGATGTTTATATAATAAGTATTTACAAAAAAAAAAAGTATAAATGTAGTATATCAACTATCTGGTGTCCACGACACAAGCCTTGCTTAGTGTGGCACTAGATGGCGCGGTGTGTTAATGTCCAGCGATATTTATTTATTTATTTTGTTAGGTTGCTCCTTTACCAACCTGCATAGCAAGATATTGCTAGTCTGGCATTAAGCTTTCTGTCAGACAAAAGAGAAGTTTGCTCTGCATTAGGACAATAGGTAATGCTCATCATATCATCATGACAACCTGATTAACGCCACTGAATGTGGCCACCTACTGAGCCCAAACCATCTTATAAAGAAGTAAATTGATATGACAAGAAGCTCATCAGAATAGTGTGATGATATTCGAATTGTGTGTGAACGGCACCACTAACAGGACAGGGCAACAACAGATAAGAATAAGTTGTATTATGCTATCATCTAAAATATCGCTCAACAAAATGCAACTTTGGTGTGTATTCAGCTTTAATAGAGGTTAATCTATTCTAATATTATAGGGCAGAAGAGTTTGTTTGGTTGAACGCGCTAATCTCAGGAACTACCGACTCGAATTGTAAAATTCTTTTTGCGTTGGATAGTCCATTTATCGAGGAAGGCTATAGGCTATACATTACGCTATGACCATTAGGAGCGAAGCAGGAATGAAAAATGTTACAAAAACGGGGATTGGGGATTGTTTTTCCTTTCGTTTCTCTCTCTTATGTGACGCAGACGAAGTGGCGTGGGTCAGCTAGTTATATTTATATTATATTATAAAGCAGAAGAGTTTGTTTGGTTGAACGCGCTAATCGCAGGAACTACCGGCTCGAATTGAAAAAATATTTTTGTGTTGGTTAGTCCATTTATCGAGGAACGCTTTAGGCTATATAACATCACGCTATGATTATTAGGACCGGAGCAGGAATGAAAAATGTTGCAAAAACGGGGATTTTTTTTCCTTTCGTTTTCTCTCTCTTATGTGACGCAGACGAAGTTGCGTGGGTCAGCTAGTTTAACATAAAATAAAACTACAAATAGACTGAAAAATAACTTTATTCTAATAATTATACTTATCTCACAATTTGCAGAAACATTCCACAAGCTGCAAACAAATAGGTTATGTGTACCTAATGGAATTATTCTCTTATTTTCATTTATGATACCTTATCTAAAATTATAAACACCAAAATAGTCACAAGATTGAATTTCCTATAAGCTTTCTTACATCAATTTTATTCTTAAAATTGTAACTTATTTTACAAGAAAACAGTGGAAACCAAACTCAAACTAAAATACTTAAGATCAAGTTATACATAATAAATTCAAAATAAAATTTTCAAATTTATCCAGTTCTTAAGAAGTCATTATGTAAAGATATAAAAATTTGTATTGTCTGAAACTGAACATAATTTAATCTTTAGCGGGCACTTCAATGACTCGGGGTTTGTCAATGATGCGGGCAGTACGGTTGCCTTTCTCCACAATACCTATGATCCAGGCCTGGTAGCCTTCTTGCTTTTCAATGTCTTTGCAGTATGCAGCAGCTTGTTCTCTTGGCAAGCAGATAAGCAATCCACCAGATGTCTCAGGGGCATGACCTTGCAACAATTGGAACATATTACCACAAGCTTTCGCCACTGCTGCCATCTTGGCAATCACTGGCAGGTTGTGAATGACAAATGACACCTCATTCTTCTGATGAGAAGCCAGATTCTGTGCATGGCCAAGCAGACCAAAGCCTGTGACATCTGTAGAACCATGAGCATTATATTTATGCATCAAACGGGCAGCAATACGGTTCAATCTACTCATAGAGTCCATTGCACGATGATATGCTTTACGCACATCCTCTTCAGAAACAACCAATTTGATGCGGTTCCAGCGTTCAGGCTGGTCCAGCCACTGATGAGCATTCACAGCTACTTGGGTGCCCAGAGGTTTAGTTAATACAAGCACATCACCCATAACAGCATTATCAGGAACAATATATTCATTTGGTTGGCAGATAGTTGTGGCCACCCCACCAATAGCACACCAGGGGTTAATGACCGTCTGTCCACCAGTGACAGAGGTGCCAGCCTCCAGGGCAGAGTCTTTGAACCCACGCATTATAAGAGGAATTACAACATCACGTTCCTTCTCAGTCATCTTTGTTGACACGCCGAGCAACATGAGCATGTTGTCACATTCAGTGACTCCCATCGCGTACAGGTCGCTTAGTACGTTAGCACACGCGATCTTCCCCATCATATAAGGGTCGTCCACCAGCGGGTAGAAGAAGTCAGTGGTCTGAACCAAACAAAGCCCTCCATGTCTGAGCGGCGTCACCGAGCAATCCAAGCCGATGCCGATGCGAGGGATCGCCACATGCATAAACTGGTCGTCTTGCTGGGAATAGTCCTGCTGTAGCGACTCCACCAATTTACCCAAAACATCTTGAGGAACTTTGCAGCTTCTTCCTTTTAGGTCTGCGAATCGCGTCAAACGAAAACTCGCTTCCAAGTCGTGCGCCACGGGATCGAATGGCCGACGCAATGCCAAAGCATTGGGGTTACCGGTCATCTCCAACTGTGCCGCAGCTAAAGAGTCTTGCGCTACACTTGATTGGTACGACATATTTCACGAAACTAAACAATATTATGATTTTAATAAAGGTATTTCGGGTCAAAATGCGGAAACCCGACACGCCGCGAAGTGACGCTTGCAAAATGGCGTCTCCGTTACAAAGAGAAAATGGCTGAAAAAATTACATTTGTATGCCCCCGTCTGATTGGTTATAATGCCACATAAACAAAACTATCTCATGTCTGATTGGTCGAAAAAACGTCATGTTACGATTTTGTCAAAGAGAACGAGCTAATGTCATCAAACCGCGTTTCGTTACACGATAATTGCTGATCTGGCTGTCTGATATAATCATAAAATAACAATTTTGTACGGAATAAAATGAAAAATAATGTATCTAAAGCTCGTTTGCTTTGAATTTTATATTTTTGATGAGATTGTTAAATGTAAGTGAGCAACATTAAGTTTTATTTTTCACGTCCTTGTTCTTGATAATCTTTCTGACGTTTAAAGCATCACATGTTATTAACCAATAAAAATCGAGCTTGCTATAGTTTTGACCAATGCAAGAAGCCAAAAGTAAAAAGCATATCGTTAATTCGCTTAATTATTGACCTCTAACTTTTCAGATATAATATAATTTTTTGAATAATGTATGGCCGTTGAGTAATATTTAATTCGCTGAATGTGCACGTCTCTTGAGAAATAATGTTATTGTGAAATAAATTATTCGGCATGTCTCTTACCAGTTGTAAAAAGGTGGAAAATGAGGCGGGGTATCCGTGTTATATCGAGTACGTACAACTTTCACCGAGACAGGTACTTTTTGTGTACAAATGGCATAAAGTTTACGAAAACTTTATTGTTTTAGCGAGGCGACAGGAAAGCAGCAATATGATCATCCTGAATTCAGAAAGATTATGGAATCTCTTGAAGAATATGATGGGATTAAATATAGCGCTTATCGCGTTGCATTTAAGTTATATGCTCTACAAAAACACCTGAGAGGTATGTACCTACCTATGTGCGACCTGTTGACGTTTTTGCTACCATTTTAGCGAAGTATCAAATTACAGAATTCAGATTTTGTTAATTATTGAGAGAGTTTTCTATACATATATACATAAATTAGTTTTGAATATATGCTCAATTAATTGAAACATCTGCAACCTCTAAATTATTCTAACAAGAATACTTTTGCACTTGATCAGGCTAACAATATTATGGCAATTTAGACTGTTTACACCAGAATATTTACTGTATTTATTACAAAACTTCCACTGTTAACCTCAAAAGTGAGTTATGGGGCTTATAGATGAATGTTTACTAAGAAAAAAAGAAGGAAAGCCTACTTGCTCTTCAAAAATTGACAAAAACAACAATATTTTTCTCTTACTATTTTGTTTTTTTTTGGCATCAAATGTAATGTGCAGGGTTTACACTAAAGCACCATTTTATAAGCATATATATTTCTCTATTCATATGAGATAATTCTTCTCCAGTGCCACCTCTCCGCATAAGTTCCGGAGTGTTTGCCCGTCACCAGCTCAGCCTCTCTGAGAACAGCCTGTCTCTGGACACAGTAGAACTTGAGTCTGTTCTCGCTGACATTTACTTTGCCGCAGAGAAGGAAGGCCTGTTCTCTGGAGACATTGATCTGGCTGTAGACCTGTTGATCAACTTGTTGCTCAACATTTATGATAGGTAAGATTTTAGGAAATAACACATAACAGCACAATAATTGTAATCTAGAGGGGTAAGACAGAAGTGTTACTAAATAGTGTAATACCCAGTTTTTTAACAAAGAAGGTATATTTTAAATTTTTGTACTTTGTTGTTGGGTCCATAAAAGGATTTGGAACATATTGTTTACATATAATTGTAGTGATCTAACCCAAACACCAGGCATCAGTAGTACCAAATATCTTTAAAAAAATATTATTAGTAAAGTCATTTAAATGTGATACACTATAATATAATATGACATAATAATATGGCTATAATATGACTTAATAATTCATATTTATAAAACAAAAAACTGGTTTATTTTTGTGATGTGGCCTTCAGAATATATAACAAATACGAGTTGTAATACAGGCTACAATGACTAATTTCTAGACACTTTTTTAAATATTAAAATGAAATAGACTAATTTCTAAAATAATAATAGGAATGAATTAGTTAAGTACTGTATTGTGTGTTCTAAAAAAAAAAGAAAAAAACCCCTTCAACTAAACCGCATCCAGTCAAATACAGTTTTTTAGTTTCTTAAAATAACTAACAAGGTATTTATTTCTAGTGACCGGAAAGAGCCAGTAAGAGTACTAGCAGCAAAAACCCTTCTCATCATCCTCAGTGAAGAGTCGGCATCAGACAAATGGGGTGCATTGGCCAATTGCTGCATGGACCACAATGGCTGTGTGTCACCAAGGAGACTGGCCGCTCTGTTGGCCCATGTCACTGCATTGTCTGCATACCTTGGGGTGACAACTGACCATGCACAGGCTGATGTTGAGGCGTGTTTTGACAAGGTATGTTCTTGATAAGAGGATTTACTTATTCCTTCATTTATGTAAACACAAAATACGATGGAAAATGACAAAATACTGGAGACGGAATGTTGATGGTGAGGATGAGGATATGATTTTCTTTATACTGTCATACTGCTGCTGTAAGCAAAAGAGGCAAAAAAAGACAAGCCTTTCTTAGATGCAGCTTTTTTTGTCAAGTCGGGCTCCAAAAGGACTAGATTAGCCTCAATCTGATGATTGTTTGAAGATGACCATAGACATATATAGAACAGGAGAAGTGGCAAGGGGGCGTGTCGGTGTCCATGCGACTGGCACAAGACCCCTCAGGCAAGGGCCTCTCATAAGCAAATGGCCATACTATTATGCAATAAATACATTGCTCCTCAACCACCTAAGTTTGTCTGTAGGTGACTAGACAAGCAATGTAAAAATCACCAAACCATAGTTCAATAAGCGGACGCATCGCGTAGTGCCGCCGCTGTTTCTTACGACGAGTTAGTGATGTGCTTCTGTACCGATGTTTTTGTGTGGGTAAGTTGTACGGTGCATGGTAAATGCACGGGCATAAGGTTTATAATTGATTGTGTAGTACGTTCTGTTTTAAGAAATGCGGGTGTGTGCGTGACTGCGTATCCGTTGCTTTTACTGAACTGCATGTGTAGTAGTTGCCATGTGGTAGGGATAAAGTGGAGACACAAGATTCTGATACATTTTTGTCTAACGGGCACATCTCCTTTTTTATCATATCTATGAAGATGACAAATCTCTGGATGTGCACATCGAAAAGAGTTCACACATCAACAAATCTGATTAAAGCTTTAGGGTTTTTTGCAGACATTATCATAAAAAAGTCACGCTCAAATATTATGTCTTTTTTGTCCTGCAGAAATTGGGTCCCCCTGGTAAACAAACAAGATTTTACCTAGCCAAAAGTTTTCTGACTGGCACTTTTCTAATACAAACAACATGTTTTTTCTTCGATCTCAATTTTCCCAGAGCGCCGGTATGCTCGGTGTAAGTGCGCGCGCTGTCTCTGAATGGGGTGTGCAGAGTTGCAGCAGTGCTCGCTGGCTGCCTGTCATACAACGCGTCGTGGCTAGCAGGAACAGCGCTAACGTCACCGCTAGCTGTGCGTTGTGTGCTCAGCCGCTCATACAGGTAACGTTATAATCCAATGTTGCTCTTTAAACCTTTTGGACGCCATTGTTACATATACGTGACAAGCAAGCGCGTGCCCTGTACGCCAAACGTCACAAATATGTGACAAAATAGTAGATGAAATTGTAGATTGGCGTGGAGGGCACGCGCGAGCGTTTATGCTGTCACGGTCAAAAGGTTCGTAGGTCGTATGCCAACGGCATTATCGGGAACTCAACGTCATTTCGGTTGAAAAAAAAAAGAAAACAACCATTTTCAGTATTTGGATAAGTTTTCAACTTCTTTTTATCGTCTCGATACCTATTTCTTCTAGTTACTCGGTTTGGGCCCGGTAGGTGGCTACGTTAATTGCAGAGGCGCTATACGCCAAGAGTGCAAATTACAGGTGAATGTTTCGTCAATGGAAAAGTTAACTTGAAAGTTAGATAACTCTGCCTAGCCTGGTTTATCTCACTGATGGGCAGGACTATACATATATAGAACTAAAGCACGGCTAACCATCTTCTCCTTGGCAATGGCAACATAATATTTAAATAGTCCTTAACAGTCTGGTTTAGTAACCACAACTACAGCTGTCTAAATCCAATGAAATTATGAGTAGGTATCCTAAAACAATAACAGGCATGACGACATTTTCAAAAAATTACAAATCTATTTAGTCCGTCAGTTAGAGTATTGGAAAATAATGGACACGTATTTTTTGTTTAATATAAATCAATGAATATTGACTAAGATAAAACGCATCAAAATTCGGGAGTGGGGCTCCTATATATAAATACGTGTTCACTATTTTCCAATACTCTAACTGGCGGACTAAATAGATTTGATTGATATAGATTTTTTTCATTCTCGTGACGTCAGAGCTCGAAAAAAAATATTCCAAGGCGTGACGTGTTGAGAATTTTAAAAGCGTCGTATCTTCGTTAATTTTTATTTACGTAACAAAAGAAAAAAAACGGGTCAAATATTTTAGGATTATCTAACTGACGGTTAGATAGGTAATCCAAAAATATTGTTTGACTAACTGTTTGTCTGTTGTTATTTATATTGTGAGAGCAATAGGTATTCATATTACTATTCTGCATACTATGAAAATCTACTACTACTATCTATAGTAGGTATTTATGCCATTGAACTCAGCCTACAACAAAATGCAAGTCAACCTATTGTGCCATATAACTGCACCCACCACCTGTCTCACACTTGACACTACCTGTCATTGTTTACCTTTACCGCGCTTTTTACCTACCTGTCGCCGGCGCCGGCGCAGCCTCTTTGTTGTCGTTCACTTTCGATTTTGTTATTATTGAACAATGGGTTAGGATGCAGTGGGGGTGGAAAATCGAAAGATATAATGTTTTGTAGTCTGTTTAGCGGTACAAAACATCGTGGTAAACGCGTGTAAGTAAATACAAAGATTTATTTCCTAGCTACCTTGCACACTCACAGTGTAGGAGACCAAAGCAAAAGATTACTAGCTTGTGCCTGCGACTTCGTCCTCTTGGAGTTGAGATTCGAAGCATAAGCAGCGTGTGTTCCAAACCAGGTTTTAGTATAACTGTATATAAAACACTAGCTGGCCCACGCAACTTCGTCTGCGTCAGAGAGAAAAAGCTCACAAAGGGAATAAAATTTCCCCCGATTTTGTAACATTTTTCATTGCTGCTCCGTTCCTATTGGTCATAGCGTGATGTTATATAGCCTATAGCCTTCCTCAATGAATGGACTATCCAACGCAAAAATAATTTTTCAATTCGAGTACTTCCTGAGATAAGCGCGTTCAACCAAACAAACAAACAAACTCTTCTGCCTTATAATATTAGTAAACAGGGTTATTTTTTGTTTATACTAAACCCGAAAATCAGCTGTTCCCTACATTTATGTTCGCATAACTCGTCAAAATGTAGGGAACAGCTGATTTTTTTTTCGCGATTTCAAGGTTCGTCCTTTTGGAAAAAGTTGTTCAAAATGATGAGTACAATGACCCCTTTTCGGGTTTAGTATAAACAAAAAATAATGTTGTAGAATGAAATCAGTTCAGCCATTAAAGTGTGGAAATGTAACAGATTGACAAACCAGAGTTACTTTCGCATTTATCGGATGATCATTGTAATTTATCATCAGGTCCTACTGGTAAAAAACTGACATTGCAATATTAGTCTTTGTCTTTCTAATATTACATTTTCAAATTATTTCAGGTGCTCAAATTCAAATGCTCGAAGTGCAGTGACATCTACTTCTGCGAGAAATGCTACTTGTACGATAAAGACTTGACCACTGTTAGTGGACACAAGAAGACACATCTGGTGCATGAAATCATGGATGGACTAGTAAGTCGCTTTTTTGTCTCTTATAAGATCCTATATTTTAAATCGGACAGTTTGAACTATGAGTCCCGCGTAGCTTAGTGAATGAATGTTGTATATTTTTGGTGTGCAATTATGGCTTCCTCGCGAATTGACGAGAAGAAGCACGCCATTGTAAGAAGTGGAAGGAAACGGGGAGGGTCTTTGCTCAGGAGTTAGACCATACAGTTACTCAGAAAAGTCACAAATTCATTATATTCGGATTGTGAAAGATAGACGATGATTGCCGAAGCGTATACTTATCTTGCGCGATCTATAGTACTTTCGTATGTTTCATTATAATACGTTTTTGAACTTTTATCACAAAGCTAAGAAAAACGAAGTGGTACCCCACACAATACAAGTGATTTTATAAAACATTTCTATTGTGGCAGCGCTTATTTGCGTACAGAAGATTTTTAGAACTTAACTTGATCAATTGCAATATTAATTGAGATGTTCCAGACAAAATCATCAGAATGCATGAACTTCATAAAAGGCATGAAGAGGCTATTCTTCTGCACCAAGACAAAGAAGAAAGGTCCCAAGAAGGGGTCTAAGAAGAGTATGGATACGGGAGAAGGTGGCTCCGTAAGAAGAAGGAAGGATGGGAAGCCAGTTATATTTACTTCGACCGTGGGGAAAGCTTCGGGGAATAATGCTAATAATCCTGTTGTAGTGCTACATGACATTATCACGCAATTGGAAACACAGCAAGAGTGAGTTTTCTTTTAGACTTTGACATTAGTTTTCTTCAACTACCTTGTTGATCTAGTAGAGTGACTGTTGGGCATGAGGTCCTGGGTTCGATTCCCGGCTCGAAGAGTGTTAATTGTTTTTTCAGATGAGCAGCGGTGGCCCAGTGGTGGCGGCCCCGACTTACGAACAGTAAGTCGTGGGTTCGAACCCATGCAGGCGTATTACTTTGTGTAATTTATTTCATCACCACTGCTCTCAAGAACGGTGAAGGAAAACATCGTGAGGAAACCGGCATGTCCTTGAACCAAAAATTCAAAGACATGTGACATCTAGCAACCCGCACTGGGCCCGCGTGTTGGATTATAGCCCATACGCAAAATACGCGCTTTGACGTGGAGTTGCGGACTCGAGCCCGTTATACAATACAATTATATGGGGATGCACACTGTGGAACTAATGGCGCTAGCATAGCTGGTTCCAAGCATCGTCATTGGTTGAAAATCATGGCATGTCATTTCGTATTTTAAAATACCTTGACCTCATTGGTCAGATTGAAACCAGCTATGGTGGCGCCATCTACAATAAGCTTTTAACGGTCTTCCCCATTGGGTTTTTCCATCAGGAATTTCTCAATAGCAGTCTGGATTTATGCCTAGTTGATGGCAATAGGCTTGCCCCTATTGCACAGGACTTAAACATATCTGATGAAATGTAGGTACTATTAAGTAAAGCCACGTCTAATAATATGTGTATACTTTCCTTAATATCACAGCTACTTTCGCGAGAAATAACGATTGTAACAAGGAAATTGGATCTTTTTCATAAAAATATGAGTTCCAGAATACGTAATAACTTTAAATTTTATTCAGTACATTAAGGGGCCGGCGGAGGATGCGTATTTTTGATACTTCGTAATACCAAAATTATTTGTTAATCAAACATATTCTTAAGGTAGTCTGTATTTATTTCGATTGATTACAGAATATCTATGTTCCCAAATATGTTTTTTGAGAGAATAGTTATGCAAAGACGAGATATGAGGAATTTAAATTTTCTATAGAAAACTTGTTTTTCTTATAACTCTTGTTAAAATCAGTGTCCAATCAAAAAATATATTTGGGAACCTAGATTTTCTATAATTCAATCGAAATAAATACACACTACCTTAGGAATATGTTTAATTTACAAATTATTTTGGTATTACGTTTATATGAAAAACGCATGCTCCGCAGGCGTCTTAAGAGAAACACAATTTGAAAATTTTTTAAGTGCTTACATGTTATTAGACGCGACTGTACACCTCTGTCTAACTCTTCGGGTATAACAGGCGTGATGTTATGCGCGTATGTTGTACCAAATCGGAAATCTGAGTCAATGATGTGACATTCATTATTTGATTCAAAAATTCTCCGATGCCAGCGTGTGATTTCCCAGAATTACCTAAAATATTTTCTAAATTCGATTAAAATAAAGGGTGTAAACCACCTCATCACAAAGCCGTCAACCAAGCATTCTGTAACTTTACGCAAAAAATATTTCTGGGAAACAACTTTTTTTTTTGAGGTTATTAATCATGTTTTGTGGAAGAACTCAATGTAACGCACTTAAAACACTATGCTGATGAATGGATTGAATAGTACGGGGATCGTGAAGGTGTAAAAAGTTAAAATCTTACAAAAAAAACTTGTATTTAAAAAATAACTTGTCACTAAGTTGTAACTTTGACCTCCCATATCTCCGTAACTAGAAGGTTCCCAGGTATGGTGTAGAACAAAAAAATGATCGCAATGATTGGGAGAACATGTGCCTTTCGGCTTCGTGAAGAGGTGTTTTACACCCTTTATACTGAAGACCTATTTTTGAACGTTACAGGTCTCTCCAGGATTTAGCAAGTCGTCTTGACAAACAAGACCTAGAAACTGAGATGAAAAACAACGAGAATAAAGACTTCCGAACGAAAGTGGGTTCGCACTTGGCCCACATGTCGACACAGATCAACCGGCTTAAAATATTAAAGGTAAGGTAGTTTAAATAGTCTTATTTCAACGTTATATAATGTCCAGCGATATTTATTTATCCTTTGTAAATTGGATTGATTGTATGTATTTACAAACAAAAAAGTATATATTATATTATGTAGTATATCAACTATCTAGTGTCCACGACACAAGCTTTGCTTAGTGTGGCACTTGATGGCGATGTGTGTTAATGTCCAGCGATATTTATTTATTTTATTTATTGGATTTGAACGCGGCTTTATTTCGTAGCAGTAAGGGTGAGTTTCGTAGTTCGAGCGTTACTTATGTCTTGCGACTGGCCTCACAGCGCACGCGCCGTATGATCCAGTTACCCCAACCATTTAGCGGTTGGGTAAGACCAATGTTATCATACAATAACGACATATTAATCTCGCAAAAAACGCATACATTATTATTGTGTTATCACGAGATTTCGTCAAATTTTCCATCTCTCTTTGTTCAATGGCACGCCATATATGTAGCTCTGTCCTAGTCGTAGCGTATACGAACAGTAACATTTGATTTTTATAAATTAAGAAATAAACAATCGTTGTTGTTTTTTTTCAGGAAAACCTATCATCAAGCCAACCCACAATACCACAAGAAATCGCTTCGAAAATCGACAAAAACGAACGACCGCAGGCTTTCGACCTTTTCAGCCCAATACCAGTCCTGGAAACCGAGAAACAGTCCAAAGTGACAGACATCAAGAACCAACCCAGGGTACTTAGTCTGGACTCTGGGAATTTCTCTGTGGTATCGAAGCCAGAGAGTCAAAATCTGCTGACGATTTCTGGAGATGCACTTAAGCCTGTCGTTGTACATGCAACGTCTGATAGCATATCTACTGTGTCGATGAATGATATTAGTAATTGGTATAATGGTGAGTGTTTTTATGATATGAAAGGCTTTTATGGTTGACTTGCGACAAATCTCAACCATTCCAGTTTAGCAATTCTCTCGAATTTCGCTGTATGTAGGCTTAGACTGTCCAACAAATTGTTCTTGCTGGCGCCCAATAATATTTGAGATTACGGACGAAAAGAAGCAAACAAGAGATCTACTAACTTGGTAAAATGAAATGATAAAAAAAGATGACGGTCTGATTATCTAAAAACAGCTGTTTAATACATAGTTTTGTATTGGAAAATGTCTCATTGACAGCTGTTTTTAGATAATCAGACTGTTATCTTTTCGGTGAACATGGACCTTAGTCTTTATTAAAAAACAAAAACCAAAAACCAAATCTACTAACAGTAATACATGCGAAAGTTTGTGAGGATGAATGTATGTTTGTTACTCTCACGCAAAAACTACTGAACGGAGTCGGATGAAATTTATCTCACAGATAGTTTATAACCTAGATTAACACATAGTATTATTATAATATTTCTACGTCCATGTCAAATCGTTACCAGACATATTTTTACTAAAGTATTTACATAATCACCATAACAATTTCCAGAAACAGAATGCGGCCCAGACAAGCGTCCTCGATCAAATCTGAAGCTGCGTCAGAACACAAACTTGTCCCTCGCGGCGGCCGAAGAGAAGTTCGTGGCAGACATACGATGCGTTGAGGACAGTAACGACAAGATGAAGGAACTCAACGCTGACCTGGATACTGTGCTGGATAGGCTGCAGCAGATATTGACCAATAATTTTGCTATGGATGGTATGACATTTTTGTTACTAGTCTAAATTAATAGTAATATATAAACTTATATTGTACTAGCGCACGTCACGCGGTTTCACTCGCGTAGCTATAAATATAAATAAATATCGCTGGACATTAACACACA
This sequence comes from Xestia c-nigrum, assembly GCA_916618015.1. Lineage (NCBI taxonomy): Eukaryota > Metazoa > Arthropoda > Insecta > Lepidoptera > Noctuidae > Xestia > Xestia c-nigrum. The sequence goes on along the minus strand of OU745259.1, from coordinate 5,723,243 downwards.
GCGCCATCTAGTGCCACACTAAGCAAGGCATATGCCGTTGACACCAGATAGTTGATATACTACATATATACCGGACTGCCAACTCATAGGTTTACCTGTAATTTTTTGGATTCGTATTGTATAATTATCTAGTTATTTAAACTTCATGTACAAGAGTGGTACATAGGCGAACATAATGCCACAAGGGATTATCTACAAGTCAACTGCTGAATAGTCAATAGTGAATATGCAAGAAATACAAAACTCTTTTTCACTTCTCATGCTCTAAAAGTACGCCATTATAGCCCTACGAAGCGGGATTAAAGTGACCGTTTATTCCCTAGGGAGTAAAAAGTAATTTAAAAATGGAACGATCTTTTACTCTGAAACATGGTCACAAAAGAGTAACTTGTCCAAGGTTTTATTTAAATTTCGAATTGGCTTGCAAATAGAAAGCGGTATATTGAAAAAAAAAACAAATGAACTCTTCAACGCGGGAAAATTTATGGCTGTCTGTGTGCATCGTTGATTTTGAAAAAGTATGAGGAATGCCTCTGTTGTATAATGTAGGTACTATAATTATCTGTGGAGTGTGGATCATCTTCATAGCGAGAATGTTGAGAGTTTGTGTTGTGTTTTAAATTGTGAATCTGTGACTGACCTGATAGAAGAAAATCTGACTGCTCAGTTCAGAAGTTTAGTCGAGTGTAAATTTGTTCAGTTTTAAATGACTATTTCTCTCGCACTCGAAGTGAAAAGTACAGTTTGCACCTCAAGACTAAACGCCAATCTAATATACCCTCGCTTTCGTTGCCTCCCTCGCAAGCTCGGGAGTCAAACCACCTCGGGTATATAATGGCTTCGTTTAGTCCCTCGTTATAAAATATACTATTTATTTATTAAAAATGTATTGTATTGGCGCTTATAAACATTATGATACACTTGTTTAAGTTTCTAAAACATCACTTATTTTACAATGTATTGTTTTATGTAGCATGTTTCACACGTCATCCTCGATAACTTTGTTTGAAATGTCGGTAAAGTTGCGCTACGATTTTATTATAATATCGTTATCGCAATTTTGCTTGAATAAATCACACACAATTAGTAAAATTACTTTATTAAGGCCAAAAAATAGATGTAAACAAGGCAGATTGTGATAAACGACGTCAAAGTATGGTCGCGACATTCACGGACGTTTGAACTGTCATAGAAAATTGCAGGAATTCAGTATTATTTTTAAGCGACAAGCAGTAGTTGAAATTAACTTTAATACTTTTCTTGGGTTGATAATAGTGTAATTAATTGATTTAAGTGAAGAAAAAAATACATGCATATTCCCTATTATCAGTCTGTTGCTTCGATGAAAGAAAACATCGTGAGGAAACCAAACCAGCATGCCTATTTTTCGACGGCATGTAAAGCCAAATCAGAGGCCCATCTATTTACTCTACAGTGACAAGATGAAAGCTACAACCCAACGTTTTTTGCTTACAGACTCATGCTTTGACAACACTCAACTCCGTGAAACAGCGAACGAAATGGAAGGACTTCTTGGCACTTTAATAAGAGGGGTGGAACAGAGAGCGACACTCAACGCCAGTAAAGGCTTAGTATAACATACTACGTTTATCTAAATGCGGACGACTTTGTTAAGCTTGACTCATGCTCCGGTCCGAGTCGAGTGTCCACCGTGCAATTTAGTATGGATTTCACCGTAAAATTGTCAAACACGTTATATTGTAATCTCTCTAGCAATATTGTAAACTCACGAATTATGGTCACACGAATATACTATAAAACGCATTATTTTTCGTGAAATGCATGCGATGGTAGTCAACTCACGCGGTGTGGAGGGAAGGAGGGGTCCCCCTTTCCCAGTGGTACCACTCTCATGAAAAAATACTGTACCATTCCTGAGAAATATCTATAAATATAACCTAACCTTAAAACACTTTTTATTCCCCTAAAAAGCGTAGTCGACTATTACCGAGTGCAGGGTTTAAAGGAACCTAATTAACCTAACGGGGGGGTGCTCCAAGTCCCGATTATGGGGGCAGATATACTTCCGTATGTTCAGTTGACAATAATCCGAGAGTTTACAATATCGCTAGAGAGAAACACGTTATATTGTAATATAACGTGTTTGACAATTTTACGGTGACATGGACACACTCACGCTTCCGAGCCGCTACCGAGTAGCGGGCAATGGATTGTGCTACAGTTGACACTCAGCTCGGACCCGGCGCGGTCTAGTGTGCGTCATCCTTTATTGTACAGTGATAGACGGCCGTGACTCAGTGTAAGTTACGCCGCTCAAAGTGAGTCGCCGAAATTATGCATTCGGTTTTATGCCCCGTTCTTGTCTTAAGTGTATGTGACTTTTGTCATGAGATACGTGTAAGAAACATTTCTGTACTCACTCCACAGATAATGCAGGTCGCTTGAACGTATGTATAGTTAAGTTAAAGTAGTGAGTTTAAGTAATTACCTATGCAAACATGTTTATGCAAAAGGCAAGAATTTAAACGAACTTAGAACCGTGTGGAACCGTCAAAGCACGCAAAGCTAAGAAATCTAACTTTTGACAGTTCTAACTCCAAGCAATTACTAAACCACAGAATTACTTTAGTCAAGTAATTATTAATTAATTTGTTTATAGATACGGGTGTGTGAGTTTTTGTTAAGAAGCAAATCGAATATTCGTCGACTCATTTTAAGCGGTGCAACTCACGCCAACCTGTCTCTTACAGGAATTTCTATTGAAACTCGCAACTTTGACTATAAAAATGTTTATTTAGTTTCGCCTAAGATGAGATTTACGCACTGTTTTTTGTTGTTGTTTTGCACTGTTTTTTTTTTGTTTGCTCATCTTTCGTTAACTAGAAGACTGCAATTCGAAATACCTAACTAAAATACAGGGTGTAAATGGACCCTCCACGAATTATTTTTGAGGTGAAAAATCATGTTTTTTAAAACTAGGATCTTTGACCTCCAATATCTCAATTTCAATATATCTCTTTCTCCCTCTAACTAGTAGGTTTCCAGGGCCTCAAGTCTGCTATTCCTATAGTGTCAGAATGGTCTATCATTGATTTCATAATTGTTGATTTTGACAGTTGAAGTTTGATAAATAATGGCGTCATTATGACTTTCCAATGGTACTATTTTATTACGAGACCATTGACCGACCAGTGATCGACCATTATTAATTTATCAGATTACGAACTTTATGCAAAATGACAATGGGATGAAATGGGATCGTGTTGGAATGACGAATTTATAAAAAAAATATTAAAGACTTGGGCGCCACTGGTATGATCCAGAACAAAAAAAATATCGCAATGACGGGGAGAACAATCAAGTGCCTTTTGGCTTCGTTAAGAGTCTATTTACACCCTCGATGTTTGTATTTTGGAAACCGATGATTTTTGAAATCTCATGTTAAAGACTAATGCAGGCCATAATGAGATCTAGCTTTATAAGAATAACGTTGATAATGTTTTCACATACATACCTAATTGTGAGCACAAAACTCGTATAATTTGTGCCTTTGGTCAAATTAATTGATTGATCATCCGATCAGACGGGCTATATCTAAGAATCTCGTAAATGAATCTCTATAACCCTTGAACTGTAGAAAACACCAGACTATAAATATTGTAATTTATAATGCGACCCTATTGTTTATTATGACTAAAAGAGTTTTGTATTGTCTCTTTAGAGATTGGTTGATATTTTGTAATATAGTGATTATGTTTAAAGTTTATCCAATAGTGCAACTTTGATTGATTGTTAGACATTTTTTGTTTTTGTAATGACCAATGCAATTTGTTTAGCTAAATCGAAATTTTATGGATTATTCATTTAAAATCTTGAATCTCGCGTATAAATATTAAGGTACACAGGTAGGTATATAGTATTTAATTACTAATTTAATATTTTAGAAAACTTTGCCGTCCCTCCTAATTTGGTGCTCAATTTTAAACTATAAGATCTGAAATAAAATGAAACATACATTTAGAAAAGTAACATGCCATATATTTTACTTATATAAAAATTTACATACATTTTTCGTGTTTATTAAATAGAAAAAAAATAATAATAATGTCATATAAATTAAACGTTACGTTTATTCTAGGTTTAAGTAAAAATAATAAATTGCTACATTTCATTTGTGCGTTTAACAGGTAAATTAAAAAATATATTATTAATAAAATAGAGCAATTCATTTTAATTCACAATATAAGTAAGCGTATATCACCGTCTTAGATTAAAGAAAAACTATGAACACTGTATTTGACGAGACCTTAGCTTGGATTTTATAAAACAATCGCTAAAATTGTACTTTTAGGATTGAATCTCAACTAGCAGCACGAAATCGCGTTTTTTCACGGTAGATCCGTTTCGTGCCCCCTTTTTGCCGTCGCTCTTGAATCATCGTTTGCTAAAGAAATGCTATCGCACACGGCACCATCGATGATGTAGTTGGCGACCTGCTCCGTCTCGCTCTAAGGGCATTATCATACAAGCTAGCTGCGAGCCAGTGTAAAGCGGAGCGAGTGCGGAGCGAACTTGTCACGAGTTCGCAACATGTGCGCGGCAAACACGCCACGAGTGGGCAGCGAGTTGGCGACATACGATCCGCGTTTTGTACAGTCATTCATTTTGATATTCTTCGCGGCGAGCTCGCTGCGCACTCACCCCGCTTTGCACTCGCTCGTAACTCACTCTTACAAATGACGGTTCTTCAAATGACCAAAATGCGGCTTACAAGCGCAAAAAACGCATAACATTTTGTTCGCCCTTTCTGATACCAAGCTTATGCCTCGTACACCAGTCTATATCGTGGAAGAAATTGTAAGGCAGAAAAGCAACTAGCTTCTAAAGAAATGCTATCTGACCAACACACGATGTAAATTGTCAAACAACATACCTATGTAATAAAATAGCGAAATATGTTAGTCTATAAGTCAAAAATGTATGACGATGACAAAATAATCTGCAATCGCAGATAACGTGCATATCCTATTTATTAAAACGCTCAATCTTTATACAATTAAAAAAATATTTAAAAAAAACGTACAAAAAAGCAATTAAATTGCTTCGGCACAACCTTAATCCGTACTTAATAAAAATCAAATAATATCGAATCATTTACAATTAATAATGTTTATGTATAAATGTTAGCGTAATCTATATTATAATAATAAATGTTTTACATCAGCGGACGGATTTTTATTTATCTCTAATTTCTATTTTTATTACGTATCTACATTTGGGTAAAAAGTCGTATATAATAGCTTAACGTTACGAATTATTATTTAGAATATAAAGTTTACAGAATACGTCTTTTTTCCACAACCTCGCTTCTTTTTTTGAGTATATTATATTGTTAAAATTGACATAATGTAGTGTAAGTTGCTAGTGCGTGATTTTTAGGAAATCATTTCTATTTATAGCATTGTATAATATTCCCACTGTTGGGACACAGGCCCCCTCTTTGCAAGGGGAAGAGAGCTATAATACACCACGCGGGGCAGTTTGGTACATTTTAATATATATGGAAGACTTTCATAACAATATATCTGATGAAAGGCCCTAGACGGTAAAACGGGCTTTTCAAAATAATAATCAGTGAGCAATCGTCTAAAAATCACGCATCATTAATGGTTGTGACATTCATAAGTCTACATACTATTATTGCATTGCTTCTGCTACTGAACACGATTGCTAAAAGTAATGCCTTACAGAGAACTTACACTTACAGGTGCCTGCTGACGTTCTTGGGGTATTTAGCTAGGCCAATTTGATGGCAAAAATGCCCAATATATTTTGGCCAATATCTGACGAGGCTCTCGTTAGGCAGCTAGGTCAAGGGCTTGATTCAGAAAACGATACTCATGAACACGGCTTTTTTTCTGGAGCCTTAACCGCCGCACCGGTAGTTTAGACCCTGTTGCCGGTGGGCTACATTTATTTTTATTTTAAATATTTTTATATTTTGTTTTTTTTTTATTTTATTAAAAGATTTTATAAAAATGTTAGAAATTTGTAAAAAAATATACAAATGAAACAATTGCTTTTTACCATGCTTACTTTTGTTTAAAATAATGAAAAAAAAAATCGAACCTACTGTAATATTCTCTGAAAACGTTTTCAAACCATTTTGAGGCCATGTCCTATTTCCATCTTTGCCCAAACCCCAGCACGCACCTTAGCTTCGCTACTCTAGTTCCTCTTACTGCTGTTGATGAGGTACTTGCAGCAGTGCGTGAGGAGATGCTTCTCTTTCTCCGTGGAGCCGTTTTGGTGGATAGCTGTGGGGCCGCCGCGCTCGCGCGTGTAGATGTCCAGCCCGTATTGACCTGATGAATCGAAAGCAAAAAGATAAGTAGACTAAACTTGAATAAAATAAATAGTCTATAATGATAGTCAAGATTTTTGTTGGAGTACAGGCAAGAAAGTGAAATAGGGATGGAGGCTTCGGACTTCATATCAGTTAGCTTGATAACACTGCGCCTGAATTTACCAGCACCCTAGTTCTTGGGATAGTGGTTACTACTACCGTCCATTGTAATTCTTTGAAATAAAGGGTCTTTAAGAGCGCGTATCCCCGTTAAAGTTGGCAACGTTGCAAACAGCTGTCAAATATTTACATGTTTTAATTAATTTGGCAATTTCATTTTATGAAAATAAGAAATATGGCTCTTTAGTGCTCTAAAAAAATTAATATGAATTGCAATTAAAACCCTAAATTTGATGTTAAACGTTTCAGGTGTACAAAAGGCATTTGGCAAGTTCCCAAATATATTTTTTTACATCTAAAACTATATATTCGGTGTTACAATATTAATTATTGCATTCCCTAATCATTTTTTTTGTGCACTACAGAGCCATATTTCTTATTTTCACACACTAAAATTGCCAAATTAATTAAAACATGTAAATATTTGACAGCTATTTGCGACGTTGGCAACTTTTCGGATACGCGCTCTTAACTATGGCCAGTATGGACCCTTATTATTTTTAAATCCAACAGGTAGGAAGAAACCAAGCGAAACCGGTGTGAAGCTTAGAGACATAAATGTCACCGTAAAATTGTCAGGCACGCCCCCGTTATGTTGCTCCGTCGACTACGCTTTTTAGGGGGAATATAAAGTGTTTTAAGGTGTTATATTAATCGGTATTTCTCAGGAATGGTGCATTATCTTTTTATGAGAGTTGTGCCACTGGGCAAGGGGGACCCCTCCTTCCCTCCACACCGCGTAAGTTGACTACCATCGCATGCATTTCACGAAAAATAATGCGTTTTGTTGTAAGCAGTATGTTCATTTGACAATAATTCGAGACTTTACAATATCGCTAGAGATATTACAATATAACGTATTTGACAATTTTACGGTGACATATACAATGCTGGTCAATTTTAGTGCAATATAACCAGGAGTCAGCACAACTTCGACGTTCTTACGCAAAAACAAGTTTTGGTTGTTTACCTATATTACTCACTAGCTGACCGTACACTTATAAATGCCCATTTAATACAATAACATTATTTATTTACCACCTACTACCCTCATCCGTGTGTCACTGCGGGGGCCTACTGAAAACCAGCGCTGAGTGTTTTACACCCAGCATATGCTGAGTTGGCTACCCTTTCGTTATGGGCATGTTCAGCGCAGTTGAGCTGTTTTAATTTAATTGTTAAGCTGTTTTTTGTTATAATCTATATGTATGTGCTGCTCTTTGTGTTGTGCTGTCCATTAGCGAATAAATGATTATTCTATTCTATTCTATTCTACCCACGCAGCTTTGTCTGCGTCACATAAGAGAGCGAAACGAAAGGAAAAAAAAACCCCGTTTTTGCAACATTTTTCATTCCTGCTCCACTCCTCATGGCTATAGCGTGATGTTATATAGCCTATAACCTTCCTCAATAAATGGACTATCCAACACAAATTTTTTTCAATTTCAACCAGTAGTTCCTGAGATTAGCGCGTTCAACCAAACAAACAAACTCTTCCGCTTTATAATATTAGTATAGATAGTAAATCGCCTTACCTTCTTCAGGGAACGTGATGTAGAACGAAACGATGTCGTCGGACACGTTTTGCTGCACGTACTTGGAGAGCCTCTTCTCGTCCACGCCGTTCTTGTGCAGCGTCGCCATGAAGTCCGCCAGAGGCCGCGACATGCGGAACTGGATCTCGAGCTCACGACCCGCGAACACTAACGCTTCCTGCAAGGTAATAAGACTCAGTTCAATTTCAATTCCTTTATTGTCTCTTTACAATATAAGCTCATAAACAATAACAGCGTTTTTGACGAGGTTAAGTAGGAATATTCCACCATTGGAAGAGACTGATTGTATATTGTAAACTCTTGAAAGATTGTGAACATACTGCTTACAATATAACGCATTATTCTTCGGTAGATTATAATCTACCGAAATGACACCGTAATATTGTGAAATGCATGCACGACGGAAGTATCTCTGCCCCCATAATCGGGACTTAGGCACCCCCACGTTAGGTTAGTAAGGTTCCTTTAAACCCTGCAAACACAAATAGGAGTCCGTCGACTACGCTTTTTAGGGGGATATAAAGTGTTTGAGGTTAGGTTATATTAATCGGCATTTCTTAGAAATGGTGCATTATCTTTTCATGAGAGTGGTACCATGGCGCAAGGGGGACCCCTTCTTCCCTCCCCTTACGGTTTCACTTCGTTAGATTATAATCTACCGAAAAATAATGCGTCATATTGTAAACGAACATACTTCGTTTAACAATCTTTCGAAAGTTTACAATCTCGCTAGTGATATTACAATCTAACGGTTTTTACAATGTGACGCTGACTGACATATACATATTTTTCCACGCGGCCTGTGCCTTATCAGGCCAGTCCGGTAATGTATTGTAGCATCCGTCCCATTCCGTAAAAGTTAAGATGCTTGCGCGGTCGTGCAGAATTCGTAAAAAAACTCCTTCAACCGCTGGAACAAGCTGCTGACGTGTCCGTCTTTTCTCACGTATTGATCGTACCTTAGTCATACTTCAGGCCTTCTGTTTAGGCGACAGGATTCTATCCTATTTTGAGTCTTTACCTGGTGTGTAATAGGTACGAGTCCGAAGAGTCTGGTAGCTTTCGTGGGTCCCCATTCGCCGCTCGCGCAGTCTGGCAACGGAACCATCACCGTTTGTAGTTCAGCACAACATATCTGAAATACAAAGTAATGTCCATTAAATTCACTTCAATTAATTCACATCCACTCTCTAATTTACTATATTGAGCTCTTCTTTTCTAGTCGTACGGTCGAACAAGCTAGTTGGTTTACATATTACAATGTAATTTGTGGGTTAAACTGTGAACCAAATAGTTTGTTTGATTGTACATATCGAAATAAATTATTGCCCTAAAATTGAAAGGTAGTAAGTATCAGGTATTCCCCCATATTTGAGGGTACTCTAATACCGATGGGGATGGGCTCATAACGGACTATAGATAATACACTAGATAATATACAAGATAGATGAGCAACTCTGGTTTTCGTTTTTAAAATTGTGTAGGTACCTCAACTGTTAGATGGCACTGTTAGTTTCTGTTCAACCAAATAATATCTAACAAAAAGTAATTCTTGACTTCGGATTCGAACTTGAGAACAGTGATGGGCAAAAAGTAATTAGATTAATAATTACAAATTACAGTTACATTGTAATTAGTAATTAAAATACTTTGCAACAGATTACTTAAGTAACTAATTACAATGAGTACTTACTGTAATTAAATACAAAGTAATTCAATTGCAAGTTAATTCAATTACACTATAACAGATTACATAAGTAATCTGATAAAACGTAATTAGTCACATTCATATTAGTAGTAGTAGCCGTATGGGACAAATACGAAAATGAAACATTTAATAATAATACAAAAAAAATGTAATCTTCTGTCAATTTTATTAGTTAAAGTGTGGAAGCAATCCCAATTTGTAAACAAAAAAATTGCGGGTTTCTTAGAAAGTTCGGTATGTATGATCATAATGCCGACAGTCGAGTTTATTATGGGCTAGGATTATAAAGCGACAAAAGAACGTACACACCTGCGTGTGCGCAGCTTTACTTATTTTGGCAACTTCAAAAAAGTACCTTTTATTATTTAATTGTTGTCGTTATTGGGAGTGGGTGTAATGCCATAAAGGGTGTGAAACACCTCTTCACGAAGCCGAAAGGTACTTGTTCTCCCCGTCATTGCGATCATTTTTTTTGTTCTACACAATACCTGGGAACCTTCTAGTTACGGAGATATGAAGGGTCAAAGTTACAACTTTTTGACAAGTTTTTTTTAAATACTAGTTTTTTTTTTGTAAGATTTTGACACCTCACCCTTTTAACACCTCCACGACCCCCGTACTATTCAATCCATCCATCAACACAATGTTTTAAGTGCGTTACATTGAGTTCTACCACAAAACATGATTTATAACCTCAAAAAAAAGTAGTTTCCCAGCAATAATTTTTGCGTAAAGTTACTTAGTTTGATGTACAGAATGCTTGGTTAACGGCGGGGTTAATTGTAAATAATTTTATGGATATTACCGAAAGAAAAAATCTAATGGGGATTTTCAAGGGTGAAACATCGATTCACTGGATCGATTCAGTACTGCATATCGATTTAAAAGATCGATCTTTTGGGCCTAACAAATCGATCAAAGATCGCCATACCTAGTTGCAGTACCTATATCGCAGTCGCAGCCATGCGATGCAAGCATGCGACATTTCATATTTAAAGTTATTTATTATAGGTAATTACAAAATAATTGAATACTATGTAATTAGGTTACATTGTAATCAAATTATTTTGTAATTAAATACATTGTAATTAATTTTATAGCACATCCAAAGTAATCTAATTACAATGTAATTGAATATTATGTAATTAGATTACATTTTAATTAAATTATTATGTAATTCAATTATTAATTAGATTACTAAAGTAACTAGTTACGCCCATCACTGCTTGAGAACTATTATTCACAAGGCAACCGCTGTCACCGCTAGGCTATCTACCTCACTGACAATTCGATTAAAATAGCAGTTCTCTATACGACAGTTGTGTCCCTAAACACATAGATGGCAGCGCTATCTATGAAAATTTTGTTTGATGCCAATGTATGTAAGTTTCACCCCCCTGTAACGGACTCGATATTCTTGGCGTTCTTATTTTTATTCACCGATTGATTGAGCTCATACCCCCTCCATCCACTCCAGTAACTTATTCCGATACGACTTGCGACAAGTCGCATGTTTTGTTTCCTTTGCGTAAGTACGCTATGATTCGTGGCATGGTCTTCAGAAGCGGTTCACCTCTTATTTCATTTCGTGTTGTTTGAGTATGGCCTCTTTCAGAATGTAACTTTGTTAAAATCAGTCTATACCCATATAAGAACGGTTACCTTGAACTTGCATACGCTCTTGAACTTCATGGGTTCCCCTGTGAGGTACTCCCTGGGTGTGACGGCGTTGGCGAAGATGTCCAGCAGGAAGGCGCCGCTGCAGGGCGCGTGCACACGGAACGATACCACGTTCCCGACCACGGACTGGGGGGAGGACAAAGAAAATTATAGTACTTACTTTATAAAAAAAAAAAAGTGTTTTTTTGCAGGCAAAACGATCCATATACAAGAAAAATACAATTGAAACAGATAGAAGAGTAAAGAAATCATAAACAGACATAAATAATATCATAATCATCTCGGGTAAAGAAAGTAGGCTTCAAAATTTGCTTGTGGAATGAATGAGGAGTATAATTATCTAAAATATGATATTGGGTAAAGCAGGCTTTACCAGAAATTCAGAATACTCTCGAAGCTTTAATTAAAGACAACCAAGTGCGATCAATGCAGCTTAGTATTTAGCTGTATCAAAATCAGAAAGTCTTATACAATAATATTTTTTTCTTTTTCAGGCTTAGAGCAGAAAATAAACTTGACTACTGAATCGTTATGTTATTTATTTGGAAAGATGTAACCGATTTCCTAAGTGTCGTATGGTCAATGGAACTTCGATGTGCTCTTACCTGCATTACAAATCTCTTCAGGCTGACGCCGTCGAAACCGTCTCCCTCGGTGTCGTAGAACTTGAGGTTGTAGTGGAAGATGAGAGAGCTTTGCATGTGTGCGGGCATGGCTATGCGCATAGTCGCCGCACCTAGAATGTGTACAAGATCATATTAAAAAAGATGTGACTATTTTGGTTCTAATATTGTTGTAAGTGCCTGGGGACAAGCGGTATTGGAAGACCATAGACAAGTAGTCTCTAAATTTTGATAGAAGTAGTAAACTCTACATCAGCCGTTCTTGCTCAAGTTTGCAATCAGATTTTTTATTAATGAAACGAGACAGCATCGATAAGAAGCAACATAAATTGGCGCTTTATGACCATAAACTTGACTGGTTGTTATACCAGTCTATGCAAGAGCCCAAGTAGACGGCCTAAAGGTCATGGAGAAGCTTAAACTGAGTGATAAAACAAAGACTCACCAGTCGAATCAGTAAACATAACAGCCTTCGTATTGGGATCGCTGAAGTACAGTCCGTATCTAAAGAACAGCGACCTGACGAAGGGCAGTTCCTCAAAGTCATGGAGTGTGATGGGCGTCTTCAGCAGCTGCCAATCTGGCTGCAGCGGGAAGAACTCGTAGATGAACTCCCGGGGATCCGTCAAGAAGTAGTGGTCGTCGTATTCGTACCTGGGACAGTAGTTGGAATTTTTGGAGGAAGTCCTAGGTTGTGAACAGAAAGATGAAGGTCTGAACAAGCGGGGAAATATTGTATTTACATAGAGGTATAATAAGCAAGGAGCATTGAAAGTCCAGAGAAGCAATAGCACAATAGGATACTCGTCCAGGATAGCATTATAGACGAGGTCGGCAAATTAAAAATAAACTAAGGCTACCTTAGAGAGGCAGATGCATAATCCACACATTGTTCTTTATAGTTAATCGAATATTTTATTCATCGGCAAGTTGGTTGGTTTCGGCTAGTAGGTATTTTTGGAACTGGAAATCTCTATTGCAACTTAATTACTTCCAAGTGGAGTTTCCTCTGAATTGAATATCGTAGGTACCTACTCATATCATGGAATTTCTCTTGGACTTTAATAGTACACTTCAAGAAAATCCTTACAATTAAGGCAACCCCTAAAATTCTGATAACCCACCTCAAGCTATCACTCTTCCCCCGATTGCCAGGTTTAGGTGCATCCTTAGCATTGACCAGATGCCTGGCTCCCCAGTTACATTGCACGAAGCGCCACGCCCCCGCCACGAACACCGCGTTCCAGGAGTTGCGGAACCTGTTGTCTTCGAAGCGGACTCCTGGCTGGTAGCCAGCAGATTTGCTGTAGCCTTTGATCACCACACAGTGGAGACCTGCGTAGCTGTGGATAGAAGATGAAATGTTTAAGCATGTTATAGACATAGTCAAGTTTTCTAATGATCAGGTCACTCAGAGAAATTGAGTACACAAACTTTAACGTTGTTTCGACGAAATCACTCTGTAAGCGTTTGTTTAAAAAAAAACCATCATCGTCATTCCGGCCGAAAGACGCGTTCACTGCGAGACATAGGCCTTCCCCAAACGTCGCCACATTGACCGATCCCGTGCGTCTGCCATCTAAAAGTTTTCGTTGTAATTTAAAGAGATTTAGCAGCTTTTAGTAATAAACTTGGTCTTCTTACCTGCACAATCTCTTAAACAGTACATGGTAACTTTCAGTCCCGTGTTTGATGCCTCTGAGCAGTCCCAATGGGGAGTCTCCCCTCAGGTTGTCATCGAACTGAATGTTGTTCAGGTTCTTAACGGTGATCCAGCGGAATATGGTCCTCGCCTTCTCAACGTCGCTTGCGCATCTACCTACTAGCTGTCGGACTAGATCCGTAAAGGTTTTTTGGTCTTCTTGTGCTACCTGGAATCATGTTTAGTAACAGATTAAAATCAGTGACTGTTCGACAACCTAAGACTGTCTTATTGATGTAGCTGGGGCATATTCGGGGATGTACAGAAAACTGATGAATAAAAAAAGAAATAACAGTTTTATTCATTGCCTGCTTTTTGAAGCGACATCCGAGATATACTTTTCAAAAATTACTTCTGGTATTAATTTAAGTAGACTCATAAGGCTATGCTAGTGGGAAGAACTGATTTTTAACTGCGATTAGTTCCGAGGTGTCTGGTCTGCGGGCCTAAAATGGCCCGCGCCCATAATACGAACCACGTTAAAAATTTAAAATTCTTTAAAACTACTTAATGGTTATGATTATAAAGTCCATTTTTAGATTTTTAACGTGATTCATATTATGTTATGCTAAAGCGGCCATTTTAGACCCCTGTTTAAGTGTAAGTAGCAATACAAATAAAAAAATATTCAGTAAACCTTACCGAAATAGCAATCTTATCAACATCAGCGAACTCGGCGGGGTCTGTATAGATGTGGAACTTGGAGACGAGCGGGGGCTGAGGCGGAGGTGCGCGGGCGGGGTAGGGCGGGGCTTCCTCGCCGTCCACGAACAGGGAGGAACCTGCCATGTACTCCGACCGACGCTCCTGGATCAGCTCCATCATCTCGTGGCTTTGCTTCTCTACTAGGGCTGCTGTCGCTGCTCTGGAAGTTTTAGAAAGGGACATTGGTAACATTGAAGGAATTTGTTGTGTTATGTAAAAGCCACTACAGTTTTTGATCAAGTTACAAAAAAAACATCTGATATATAGTTGCATCATGCATTCTGAAGCACTTGTTTAAGCCCACCATACTTCCAAATAGTTGTAGCTTCTGGTTTGATACAATGTTGGTGACATTTCGTACATGAATAAAAGTTGGTAGTTGGGTTAGCTGTCACCAAGTGGCTTTTGGGCTACAGGTATATTGGGTTGAATTGGGGACTCTACTATTTACGAAGATTCTAAACACGGTGGGTGTATGTCTTAGGAACAAGATCCAAGACTCAATATTACCCATCTTTATTTATGACCGAAAGATGTCGAAATATCGACCCTAACAAGACCGAGATAAAATGAACGTAGAATATTATTATTTTAATGTGGATTAAGCGTCAATAAGTCACAACAAACCTCTCATGCTCCAGCATCTTCCTCGTCAAGCTCTCCTTCTTCTTATCTCTTCTCAACGTCATATTCTTCTCCAAGTCCGCTCTCTCCTGCTGATGACGTAACGTGAGGGCTCCTATCTCCGAGTCTGGTCTTCTCTTCTTCACTTGCATTTCTTGTTGGAACCTGTTCGTCAGCCTCTCTAGTTCGCGCTCCCATTCATCCTGGAATGTTGAAAACGCGTGTGTTTATTGCTTTTTATTGACTTCGATAACGATATCAACCAACCCGCATTGGGCCCATGTAGTGATGGAATATGACACACTCTCTCTCACAAAGAGGAGGCCCGTGCCCCAGTAGTGAAAAACGGAATGTTGATGGACTGACTTCGATGCTGCTTGCTTGATTATTATGTAGAAAGTTTATCCTATGGATGGTGATTTGTTGAGGGGCTGAAAAAGATCTTAAGAAATGCAAACTGGTGTTCTTACCGAATCCTGATGCTTTTAACATCGGGGCAGTTCATTTGCAGAAAGTGAAACTAGTAACAAAAGTATAACGTATTAACGCTAAACCTTGGCATATAATGGTGATTTACTGCCTTATTTATTAATGATGTAGGTCATGGCTGGCATCCAATAGAAAATGTCCCCACTCTACCTGTATTTCTTCTCGTATTCTTCTGTTTTCTTCTTCGCGATGTTTGGAGAACTTTCTGTACAAGTCGTCTTCTTCTTGCCGATGTTTCATTTCTAGTTTGGTTTGTTCATCGCGATCCTGGGAACAAATAGGAGATACATTAGACGTTTGATTAGATTTAGAGAGCGAATGAAGCATCTTAGTGTTAGATTTACTATCTGATTTGAGCGTGTCTTTTACGTAGTTAAAGCTATTGATACCTAATCACAGATCGATATTCACTTTCACCGCAAGCACATTATCAAATTCGTCTTTGGCGATGCTTGAAATCTTTGTTCCTTGGAAAACTCCGTCCAAGATGGCCAGTTTTGATATAAATCGATCTGAGTAATGTAATTTTTCATTAGTTAGTCCTTGGCAAGACTACGCTGCCCTATCCAGTTTTAATTGCATTAAAAATAGTACCGCTGGACATTACACACAGCGCCATCTAGTGCCACACTAAGCAAGGCTTGTGTCATGGTCACCAGACAGTTGATATACTACATATATACTTTTTGTTTGTAAATACATACTTATTATTATAAACATCCATGACTCGGAAACAAATGTCCATGCTCATCACACAAACATTTGCTCCTACAGGAATTCGAACCCGGGACCATAAGAACGTAAGGCAGCCTCACTACCGTTGCGCCATTCGGGTCGTCCAAAGCCATCAAGAAGATAAAATCACCAGTGTTCGCTCGTCATCTACCATATTTGTGTAGCTACTTTTTAATCATTCTGCAATGATTTTGACAACTTCTCACTTTGTTTTGTGTAACGACAAGGTTTATTAGGGGTTAAGAAAAGCACCCTGTTCATCATGACATGGGCTGGTTTAGGTCCATGTCCACTGAAAAGATAACTGTCTGATTATCTAAAAACAGCTGTCAGTGTGACATGTTCCCATACAAACGGGTGTTTTTAACAGTAATTTTTAGATAATCAGACCGTCATCTTTTTGGTGAACATGGATCTTTAATGTGTTAAGTAGATGTCTGGCTAGCCGTCATTCGCTTTAGTAATAAGTATCGTATGTTGTCAATGTCGTTAAGCTTAAATGTCATTATGATGACATAATAGTAGTTTATGCAACTGTGCATAATGAAGGGCATTACAACACGAGTGTGGGTTTAAGAAACGAGCCGAAGGCGAGTTTCTTAATAGCATCACACGAGTGTTGTAATGCCTAATTATGTATAGTTGCATACACTACTTTATCTACCCAAATATCATAAGGGCTCTATGATGGGTTCAGGAACCATAGGGAAATGACCTGCATTGTTGCTTGGCCCTTGATTTTTGTGCCAACAGGTTATTAGTTGCATTCGTCGCTGCATTTACGATATCTGGCGGAGTATTCATGTCAATTTCTGAGTCACTATCACTCATTTTCGACAGAAATAAAGAATGGGTTACTGGAAATAAAAAGCTAACGAACAAATGACAGCTCGAAATGGCGGCGTTTCGGATACCTATCTGTCATTTTTTTTTAAATCATAGGCAAACGAACAAAGTCGCTATTCTTGTGTCACTCGAGATCGAAAATGTCGTGCGATTTATAATTAGAATCATACTGAATTGGGGTTTTTTTTTTTTTTTTTTTTTTTTTATCGATATCTGATTTAATGTAGGTGGTACTAGAATAGCACACTCTCTTGAATTTGACACCTGTTCCAAATTTAAAACTCATAACGCAACTGTTTACAGTTGCGTTATGAGTTCATTACAGCACCGTTCATTTCTGCAGGTTGGTAATGCTGGTCATTGCCTATGGTTTTTGAACGCATTAGAGAGGGTTTATGATATTTGGGTAGATAAATATTTTAACGGCTATAAATTGCACAAAAACTTAATGAACCTGTCTTCAAGATCAACAACTTAAGGTGTAACTTGAACTGTTGGCAAAAAGTAAAAAGTTATTAACAGGAGAGTTTTTATTGAACCATTGAGGTTTTTCATCAGTCCATTGACCTCAGCGTTTATCGGCACTTATATCATCAGCATAAAGCAACCACTTTCCAACCTTTCAAATGATTGCAAACAGATAAATTCCTAGCTATAATTATTAGCAAATTAATCTTCGTTATAAATCAAAGTTTATACCTACCTAGCATATCTAATTCAATCTTATTTAGCTTTGCAATATGTCAGTAAAGATTAGCGGCAAGACGACCATTAGATCGTCACGATGGAAAGTGTCGCCACCTGGCGGCCGCCGAGGAAAGTGAAACGATTGTGTCGTTCACCTGCGCGCGCGCAAGGTAGCGATTAGATCATGGAATAGGCAGGTTCAGAATGTCCACTTGAAACAATTGCCACTAGCGAATACACGAAGGCGTGACATCTTTGACGAACACGTTCAAGAGGCTGTTAGAAATAACCTGTACCAAGCGAGCTTACTACACGAATGATTTTAATCCAGCATCATTATACGATTTAGATCAGGATTATAATTTAGTTCAATTCATGCCAATGTCAACTAGTGTCACTTTACCATGTTTGGGACAATCGAAAGAATCATTTGGCAGTTTTGGTGTTGTGTTAAAAATTTCGCCTAAATAGACTCGGCTTCTGAGCGCTCTAGGCATGCTGTAAGGCCTTGCCTTCTGGCAATACTGTCCTATCTACTCTATGATTAGATGACCGATCGTACTCGCTCATTTATTGATAGATCGCCTACAGGTTTATCACGGTGTTCATGGCAATTTTCTGTCTTTTAATAGTGTTTTTGCGGTACCGCGAATGCCGGAAGACTTCATAAATTGTTCGTAGCGTCGTAAATCGGAAAGTGTTTAGCAATTTCCTAGTGTATTCTAGACAAAGTAAGATGACTTTCTACCGGTTATTGCTATGAGTTAAGTTAGGTTTTATCTTTATTTTTAGTGCTGTAGTAATTTACAAAGCTGCATAACATTTCAGAAGTAGCGTGGAATGTTAGTACCTAATAGCCCAATGCAGTTTGGATCGAAAGATGGGCTCTAGAAGATACTAAATGTTATGCAATAAAATTTGGTTTTGATTCCGCTTAAACGGTTAATTCTTGGAGTTAAAAGTTTGACTGTACAGCATTTGGATCTGAGCAAAGTAACGCCTGGTTTCCAAGCTTATCTTAGGTTCTAAATAAAAATACATCCTTGCAAAAGATTCCCAAACCATTTCTTACGCACTTTCGGACAAATGCGCAGTCTAAACCGCCGCGCGCCGGGGCTAGCAGCATCAAAAAGCCAATGATCAGAATTGGTGTAACTAATAAAGAGATAAACTAACGTAAGAACTGAATTAATTCAATCTGGGGCGTGTTTTGTTCTTTACGAAATAGTTCGTATGTTACATTTTCTCCTACGTCTTTAAAATCCCGGTAGCCCGCCGTAAAATAGAAAGGTACAATTGCTTCATACACTTCAGTCATTGGTATTTTCAACAAGAGTTCCATACATCACAAAGGTGAGCATTTGGGAACAATTTTAGAAAATTCACCGCATAAATAAGGCATGAAATTTTGTATATGATGTAGAAATTCGTTGTTTATACCGAATGGAAATCCCAGCGGACACATTGCTTGTGATACAATAACTATAGATATTAAAAAGCAATTATTTCACCTTCTTTAATATCATCTGAGCCAACTGTAATCGTATGCCCCAGTGAGTGTAAGCTGTAGTCGGTTTCTGATGAGATTTTTTACTTGAACTAACAGTAACCATATATCAGCCAGCGATGCCCGTCTCTGGTTTTAATGATGCGTTTTTTTTAATATTATGGAATGGAAATATAATTGAGTGACCGTTGTCAATCATAGGCGTAAATATTTTAAGTTTTGTGGCGCAGTTGCGAATTTTGAGAGAGATGACTGAATTTACCGGTGTAATGTAAGTAATATGTTGTGTTTCTGAAAAATATCTAAAGATTTTTATTATTTTTCAATTCTGCTCTATAGTATGCTTAGCTTGAGAACTTTTTGGGGTATCTCTTTTCCTGTTTAAGGATATTTTGGCAAATGGCAAATATGGGAACTTGCGGTCTTCTCTTGTATCCAAGTGGGCTTAATTATTTCCTTCTTGGCGATGCAGTGATAGCCCGTAGGCATGGCTGGCACGTGTAATGTACACATTAATTCTTCATAAACGCATGTTCATAGGAAAACCGAAATAGAGTGTCTACTTATTCAATATCCTGGTCACTCAAACGCTTCGGGCGTTGAACCAGATCTCGCCAACACTTATGTATTTAAACATAATGCATTATTACGTTTGCCTTGATTTGAGCTCTCGTATTGTATTATTGCATGCTGTTATCTTTTACAGCACTGTTTAGCCCTCCGGCAACCACACGATACATTGAAACTCATACAACTTTACGGTTTAAGTGTCTGGAGATAATAATAGAAAATTGGAATGACAATGCACTGTCTTATCCATGAACTATATAGCGGAATAAATGTGTCATTCGTCAGTGGTTAGTTATCAACAGATGAGAAAAGGAAATAAATAAGCGTAAGTTTAAACACCCATTCATAGCTAGCTTCGCACAACATGACCTCATTGCAAGTAGGTCATGACACGATC
Source organism: Xestia c-nigrum (assembly GCA_916618015.1). Lineage (NCBI taxonomy): Eukaryota > Metazoa > Arthropoda > Insecta > Lepidoptera > Noctuidae > Xestia > Xestia c-nigrum. Next base: position 5,702,906 of record OU745259.1, on the reverse strand, counting down.
ATTGAATCATTCAATAAGTATCTATTCACAGAGAAACACACTACTCTTAATATTACTTACTGCCGTTTATTTTAACTCGACAACTCTGAGAACGAATGAATGAACCCTACCGAAGCGATACGACTGCATGTAAATATTACGTAAATAGTCACCGAGTAACAATGGCTACACATTATCATTTCATACATAATGCGAGTTTTTATCGTGCCGCGGGAGGGTCGGCGAGCGAGGAATTTGTTTTTGTACAAGTTAATCGTGTAGATAACGGTACTACATTATCGGCAGTAGCGCGACAGCGACTCGCCGACCGGTCGTGTGCACTTTACTTTACAGACACTTAATATACGTTAAAAATGCTCAAACTAGTCAGAGGGATACGGCGGTTGAACCAATGCCGGCACAACCACGCTACCGTCATCGGCACCGAGCCGAACAGAACCGACCCTTACTACCAAGAGAATAAGGCGAGAATGGATGAGCTCGTCGATGAACTACGGCAGAAAACCGGTGACGCCATCAAAGGCGGCCCGGAGGAGGCCGTAAAGAGGCACACGGCGAGAGGAAAACTGCTCGTCAGGGACAGGATTAACCGGTTGGTGGACGAGGGAAGCGACGTTTTAGAACTGAGTACGCTGGCCGCTGTCGACATGTACAAAGGGCAAGTGCCGAGCGCCGGCATCGTCACCGCCATTGGCAAAGTTCACGGTCGTGACTGCATGATTGTGGCTAATGACGCCACTGTTAAAGGAGGCACTTATTTCCCCATGACAGTGAAGAAGCACCTGAGAGCACAAGCGGTTGCGCAAGAGTGTCGTCTTCCGTGCATTTACCTCGTCGACTCCGGAGGTGCACATTTACCCGATCAAGCCGAAGTCTTCCCGGACAGAGAACACTTCGGAAGAATATTTTACAATCAAGCTAACATGTCTGGGGAAGGAATACCTCAGATCGCAGTAGTTATGGGCTCATGTACCGCCGGAGGCGCATATATTCCCAGCATGTCCGACGAAAGTATCATTGTTAAAAACCAAGGAACTATTTTCTTGGCTGGTCCACCCTTAGTGAAGGCCGCTACAGGGGAATCAGTGTCTGCTGAAGATTTGGGTGGCGCTGACCTACATTGCCGTCAGTCTGGCGTGACAGATCACTATGCTCAGGACGATGAGCATGCTCTACACTTAGCTAGAAACGTTGTTGCCAATTTAAATTGGAATAACGAACAGAGGACAAGAATACATGCACCAAAAGTTGACGACCCTGTCCATGACATTAATGATCTTCACGGCATTGTTGGGGCGAATATCCAAAGACCTTTCGACATTCGCGAAGTTGTCGCTAGAATAGTTGACGGAAGTAGATTCCATGAGTTTAAACAACTTTATGGAGATACATTGGTATGTGGTTTTGCATCTATGTACGGACATCCTGTCGGAGTGATTGGTAACAATGGAGTGTTGCACTCAGAAGCAGCTTTGAAAGGGTCTCATTTCATTCAGCTTTGCGCAGCTAGGAAGATTCCTCTACTCTTCCTTCAGAACATTACTGGTTTTATGGTTGGCAAGGACGCAGAGGCTGGAGGTATTGCGAAAAATGGCGCTAAAATGGTTACAGCAGTCAGTTGTTTTAAGGGACCCAAGGTGACAGTGTTAGTTGGAGGCAGTTTTGGTGCTGGAAACTATGGAATGTGTGGTCGTGCGTACTCTCCCAGTTTCCTCTACATGTGGCCGAACGCCAGAATATCAGTGATGGGTGGACCTCAAGCTGCTACAGTGTTGTCGTTGGTAGCTAAGGAGAAGGCTCAGAGAGAAGGAAAGCCTTGGACGGATGAGGATGACAAGAAAGTGAGAGCGCCATTGGAAGCCATGTTTGAGAAAGAAGGACGCCCATACTTCAGTACTGCAAGACTTTGGGATGATGGAGTGATCGCTCCTAAAGACACAAGAAGAGTAATAGGTCTCAGTTTGTCTGCGGCATTGAACGCTCCATTTAGAGACAGTAAATTCGGTGTGTTCAGAATGTGAAGTGATAAGGACAAAGTCACAGTATGACGAAACATCGTGTTATCAGTAATTAGGCGTATCGCCCACACTGATTTTATTATTTCGACTTTTACAAACTTTTTATTGCCGTCGTTTACCTCTTAATTAATTCTAATTATGTTCGGCTAACGATTTAGTAAACTGTAAAATAAAGTTTGTGATTATATAATGCGTATCTTATCGGTCGCGATAGCGTTGCTAACTCTAAAATCATTGTGATTACTTAGCAGTTAATTTGGTAACAGAAAGATCGTTCCTTAAATATTGATTCTGCCTTTATCGTGTCGTATTATCTGTGTTGTTATCAAACACGCCTCTATTTTCGTTTAAACGACTTACATTGGTGGATATAATATCGTCAATAAGATAATTATCTGCCTTTCTGTTATAAGGTCAAGTTTGAGGTTTGTTTTTAGACTTGCGTTTTCACTGTGATCAATTTCGTTATCCGATTTACTAAGCCAGTTCTGTTTAATGAGTTTATCTTTCAAGATTCGAATGCTATTTTCCCTACACAACTTTGTCGAATCAACAGCTGCAGCGAGTTTACCTGAGAACCTCAGAAACCGCTGATTAAAACTTAGAGCTCAACTGTACTTTGACATTTGTTTTTTTTAGATTGTCTGTGAATGAATGTCCTGGCAGCATTTCTCAAGGTCTAGCCTTAGGAAGGCAAACAGGTTATCAAAACAGTCTCAAGTTGTTGTATAATTCAAGAAGACATTCTTTGCTCAATATTATCACAGATGTTTTTTCAATGGCAGCATTTATGTGTAGATACAAGATAAGTATTTATTTTTGTAATAAAATTTTACATTTTTGACTTTAATCTTTTTCTGTTGTATGCTATCTTTAGTATTCAAACATTGATTAACGTATCAATATATTGCATTCATTCTGCTACAAATTCTTGTTTTCGTCTTTTATATTCCAAAATTGAATGCCTCAATTTCATAAGTGTCTATCGTGAACGTTTACGAAACAATACGCGACAAAATGCAAATACACCTGAATCTTAAAATTAAGTCCTAAATTAGCAATCCATTTTCATGTCATTCGCGCCATTAGCTCTACATTTAATCGGTTTTTGGCAAATTTTAATCGCAGACTAAAATATAAATCTACAAAGAGGTGTGTAATGTTTGCAGTGACGGTAAATCATAACCAGTCTAATTACACGGAACAATAGCAATAATAAAAAGAGACCGTTGTGCCATTAGCATGCAAATGTAATACAATGACCCGACCGCCATTAACAAAGTTCAAGTTTAACAATTGGATATCAGCCACTCACTTTTAGCACCTAGTCTAGATGACAAGGCCGGCTTTACATTGATAATACCTGAGCCAGTTCTTTTTTTCAAAATGGCGTAAGTGTCATGGTGTAGGTTATAAAATAAATGGCGAGAACTGGGTTAACCTATCACGATTTGATATGAATTTAAATTTAGTGATACATTAAAACATTTTCGATTTATTTATCAGGCTACATATTACAGTTTTAGACATAAGTATTGTTATTAACAAATGTAGGTTACGATCATGATCCATCTCTAGTTTTCTTCGCCTTACATTCGCAAGACTAAATTGGCTTTATAGTATCCAATTTCACTGTAAATCATCATAATAATAAACAATTGATTGGTAACAATATGTCCGCGCTTGCGATCGAGGCTCGGCATTTTACGCTTTCCAGTCGCAACGGTCGCCGCGTGCGTGATTTTTTTCTAACTGGAATTCTTCACAAGAAAATCTATCCGGTGGAGAACTGACAGTCTATTAACAGAGTTAATTGCCTATCTATATGGCGAGTACACGGCGTTGGCCTCATTTTCGAAACATTTTTCCTCCTCAAATAACCATACCATATTAAGCTAGAAGTAACTCTGCCATGTTATTTTTTCATGCCTAAACGACTGAACAAACTTCGCATAGAAGTAGCCTATGATCCGGGTTTGGATTAGAGTTAGTACGAAACTACCATACCTATATATTTATATACTTTTTACTATATTTGAGTTGCTAGCAGGTTACTCTTGATGGTGTAACCGAACGCAATTAAGGCAGTTGAGAGAAATACCTTTGCCATAAAAATCAATATTAGATTGACCGTTGACGTTAAAACAAAACCAATGGTGGTCATAGAGAGATTTTGTTTAATCATTATTTTTTATCTGTGTCTACATCGCAAAAGTATCTTGATTGAATGCAACGAGGAAATAGTGGGGAATGAAGGAGGAAGACCAACAGAAACGATGAATGAAAGATAATGTGGCTAGAAAGTAAATTTATAAGATAACGACTAATAGAGAAGTGTAGTGAATCACCAAAGATATAAGTGTCCAACAAGACACCGATGTCAAACAATCATAATTTAAGAGGCTTCGAATTCTTGAACAATTCGCCATAAATTATAACGCCAGCCACGGGGCTTGCTGACAGGTGCTTCAGAATTCTTAGAAACGTGCTCCCATCGCTGTGGGCTGATAAATAAGAAACCATGTCACGACGAATTGAATTGAATTGATTTTATATTTTTACTTTTAATCATTTGACCATTTGACATTGTGTTACAACTAAATTTTGTCATTTTATTCATACTTGACCAAGTAAGTTAATTTAATTTTAATATTTCTACACCCGCCTTCTCCCCTTTTCCCGCCTTTTTCCCTCTCATTGTGAGGAGGCCGTGTCCCAGCAGTGGGAACATTATATGCTGATGATAATGATGATTATGATTTCTACACCGGTAACGGTAGTGTAGGTATGTGAAACTGACTAATTTTGAATGTACCATTTACTCAGAAATAAATAAATCTTATCTTATCTTATCTTATAAACGCCAATAAGCACAATGCATGTTTTGTTTTCATCAGTTTCAAAACAAAATAATTAGCCATAACGCTGTTGTCAGTCATATTTTAAAATGTCAGCTGCAGTTGCAATTGTACAATATGACCACTTTAAGTGTGCAGTTCAATGGTCAAGAAAAAATGCATCGACATGTCAAACTTGGTACATTTATTTTAGTTCTTTGTTTTCCCGCCTGCAAAGATGTTGGTTGAAGTGTAACTTGCGTTCTACTTCTGTCAATCTCTATAACAGTGTTAACATCTGTGCATTTTAACTGCAGGAGTGTTTATTATAAACACAGATGCTAATACTCAACAGTTGCCTGCTAGACTTTGAAATCGATCACCAATGAGCGGCATGAATGCGCGGCACTAGCTTTTTCATTCAATTAAAAACATTAAATGCACTTTTAAATTGGCAAAGAGTCGTTTAGATAACCAGAAAGTTGTAGCTGTTTTTCCGTTTCAAAACACACCATCTCTAAGAAGAAGACAGGAAAGATACTCGTATTTAAGAAAGAAAGAAAGAAAACATATTACACACACACATATACAGGGTTATTTTTTGTTTATACTAAACCCGAAAAGGGGTCATTGTACTCATCATTTTGAACAACTTTTTCTATGGGACGAACCTTGAAATCGCGAAAAAAAAATCAGCTGTTCCCTACATTTTGACGAGTTATGCGAACATAAATGTAGGGAACAGCTGATTTTTTTTTCGCGATTTCACGGTTCGTCCCATAGAAAAAGTTGTTCAAAATGATGAGTACAATGACCCCTTTTCGGGTTTAGTATAAACAAAAAATAATGTTGTATATATATATATAATTTGGCTTATACGACGTAAACAATCACAAATCAGTTCGTTAGTAGATAGCTCGAGTATTTCGTCACAGGAGGAGCTCGTGGCGGAGATTCTCGGATCAATCTTCAAGTTAACCGCGCTTGGCTAAGTTAGTCCATAGATGGGTGACTACCCATAACATCCCCGGTTTACTCTGTGCCTCAAAAAGCACGCTACACCCTAGCTGTTATTTGAAAAATATTAGACAGTCGTTACACGTAGTCAGAGACCCAAAAGTCTGAAAACCACAGCCTTGCCAAGAAGTATCGTTTTACCCAATACTGACTGGGTAGTGGAGGTCAGATAGGCCGTCGCTCCAACGACAGGAATCCGACTCCAACATAGGAAAAGACTAGGCAGATGACTATTAATTCGAGTATCTAAGTCGTGGCGTAGGCGACCAGCTTCACTTACAGTACTAAATGTACAGTTTCCCTGAAACTCGATCTCTTGCAATAAATCTCATCTCATTGTGAGACGTGGTATGCCGTTCTTGAGTTAATAGATTGATATTTATGTGAAATTGCAATTGCACAATCGATTCAATGTTCCACTTTGGCGAGGACGTTGTGCCCGATCCGGCATTTAATCGTTTCAATTGATTATAGGTGTTTTATGGTTATAAATAAATCGATCCATGACTATAAATGATAAATGATAAATGATAAATGATAAATGATATTTATTCAGCAAGTAGGTTTTCTCAAACACTTTTACACGTCATTTTTTTTTAAACTAGATGGGGCCGGTGTTTCGTACCTGACTACTCTGAGAAGAAACAGCCGAAACAAACTCAGAGGTCATAGTCTCTTTTGAAGTCCAGACAATCTTGCTTAATTCACATGAGGACTATGCAGATTAGTGTCTGAGATGGTCTTTTGAAGAAAGAACCACACAGATTTGAGTGGACCTGTCCAGTCAGTGCAAGCATTTGTCAGTTATCGTGTAGCTCGACTTATAACTCAAGGAGCTCAACGAAACGACGAACAATACCAAAGAAAGGACATTTGGGTAGGTCGCTTATAGTACTCAAACTGCCAGACAGTCGTGGGAAAAAAAAAAAAACAAAATGCGACCCACATGGTCCTCACATTCACAATTATTAAATAAAATAAATAATAATTTACAAAAACGAATGTCAATAAAAATACGATATGTCAAATACACACATAAAACAAACAAAAAAGTAAAAAATAATAAAATACTGAACTAAGTATTCATGTCAATTCATTAAATGTCAGTCACAAGTAAATAATCATGTCAAATTCACACACATAAAATAAAATAAAAAAATAAAAGAACGTAAAAAATAATAAAATACTGAAATAAGTATTCATGTCAAATCATTCAATGTCACAGTGTATAAAATAAAGGAATCAACAATAAACCAGCGAAGTCCGAAATTTCAACATTCACAGAGCAAATTTCATTGGAGCAGCTTAATCCCAAGCCTTTTTGTCTTCGAGATAGTGATTGACATGATAGAAAGCTTTCAGGCATAGCTTCTGTTTTATAAACGATTTGAATTTATTCAGGCTTAAACTTACTTATCTAACAAGTCATCATTATTATTATTGATTACGGTTTTACTTCGTAATTATTTCGATTGGTTCGAACTCGAACTGAGCCCGTATGTGCTCATACAGGCTCAGGCATTGAATTTTGTTTTGCTTTGGTATTGCTAACCTTACCTCTGTTTACACCATCAACCTGTATACTCACTTGACATTCAAAAGTGCCGTAATGGTCTAATTATAAGGATTGAAAAAATTTGTTTGAGTTTTATACTAATATTTTAAAGAGGTAAAATTTGTTTGTAAGTATGTAAGGTGTAATCTCCGATATTAACGATCAAATTCTAAAAAAGTCTTTCACTACTACATAAGTCATGGGTGCCTTTAAGTTATAAATTGCCTGCATTTATATGCTAGTAGTCAAATGAAGAGCTAAGCGAACAAGGATGATTCTTTTCGCGGTCGCAAGATATTGTAAAACCTAAAGAAGATAGTGGCACTAGGTCTGATTTTGGCCACATGATATTTAATGATTTGTGGGGCAAACGGGCTTAAATTGATTAGATTAGTTACATAAAAACACTCTCTGGTTACATTGCACAATAGTAAAAATGACGTGTCCATTTTCCTCGGCAAAGGTATTTCCCTGTTCAGCCACATGCTTGATCTGTTGCATTCGGTTACACAATCGTCCGCCAATCAGGCGCGTTCTTAATTAACAACTTTCTATCTGCGAGTCAACGAACGAGGCTGTAGGTTGGCTTGACGTTGCCTTCTAGATTAAAAAATATAATTAAAAATATTTGTTACGTGTTGTTTAGCTATTGTTTTTTGTGACTGTGAGAAATGGCAAGGAGATTGCTTTTTCGGTTTAAAGACAGAAATGTTTCATTTTCGATCGGTTATGCGACCCTAGTCAACAGCACACAACAGGCTTTCCTGTATATTTTCAATTCCAGCCCATCAGTTATTTTGTCTAAGGATATTCCCGAGTGTTACAGCCTGATATAGCACTCGCTGCGACCTCTCGGTAGAAAGTTTCAATATACCTATTTTGGGGCTAAAATCCAGAATAAACAGTGTCGTCCACCAGAAAAGCGACAAGACAATGATGCTCGACGGTGTCCTAGAGAAACGATTTAGCTGTCTCGGATCCCGCAACGAAATTAATCAGATAATTATAACGCAGGAGTAGGAATCCATTAGGCTTATGTCAATGTACATTGATGGCTTTTACGCATCGGAATGTAGAATTAAATTTTTATTGACTTGGGTCAATCCACGAATAAATGACTGTCCCACATTAATACTGTGAATCTCTGTACATCTGCTTCTTCATCCGTGAGCAGTAAGAAACCAATTACGATGCAAATGTTCGCATCTTTATTTATATTAATTGTGAACATTACATTACACCTTAAGAAGAAGGTGGCTGTTGAGATGACGAACCATAGAGAAGTAAGACCGAAGAAAATATTATGTTGCATAGACCCCATATAAATTGGGATAAGGGAAACAGATCTATGATTTTTATATTCTAGAGAAAATTCCGGAATTAGAAGAAAATTCAGGACCTTTTTCTTTTAAATAAGTGCTCCTACCGCATCCCATGTTTTGAACAAATAAAAATTATCTTATCTTATCTTATCTTATCTTATCCCGGATGCTGATAAAAAATCCGGACCTTACCGACGTATGGCAACTCTAGATAAGGGCAGCAGAATGTTGAGACCGTTGACTTTGACAGATACAGGGTGGAATTTCTAAATGCCATTGGAGGGAAAGGACTCGAAATACAGTACAGGATGTTATTTTTTTAACCTTAGTCGGTGCGATTCACGAGTGCGGCAAGCGAATTTTCTAATTAAATCTGTGAATGCAGATTTGTTTCTTTAAAAAAAATGTATTTGAGTGTAATTTGATATCTCCAGTATTCAGAGTAATTTTCCTCCAGGTGGCATTGCAAAATTCCACCCTGTATACTACGGTCATGAAATTATACAGTTATGTGTAACTAATCAGGCCATTAGTTACAAGTAACTATGTCGTTATATGACTGTTCATAATTAAATGTAATTAATATGGTGACTGTCCAATCTGACTGAGTCACGAGTTTCAAGGAAACGGAACAGATACTATCGTTGGTTTCATCTGAGTAAACTTCTTGGTCCAGCAAAATGCAGGTAATACAGAAGGGCCATAAGTTTCAGAAGAAAACAAGAAAATGTATTATCTATGCAACCATTGCTGCGATCTCTTCGGTAGCAATAACTAATAGATAACAATATGGTGGCTTGTTCTGGAACTGTTTCCTCGGTATACCAATGGGCCATCACATCACAGATCTAAATGCTATTAATCTACATTTGCATAATTATATTGATATATTTTATTTGGATGGTGGAGCGTGCCACACAGTATAAACCGATTAAGATCACAGATATCGCGTGACGCAACACGATCGATATGGATTTAATGATGTAGCTACTTGTTTGACAGGTTCATACAAACTGCACTCTTACTTTCTTCTTCGTCATACATTTAAATAGTGACAGCCTTGTCTAAAACCAAGAGGAATTACGAACAGCGAACTCGCTAAATATATACTTCTATACTAATATTATAAAGCAGAAGAGTTTGTTTGTTTGGTTGAACGCGCTAATCTCAGAAACTACTGGTTTAAATTGAAAAAGTATTTATGTGTTGGATAGTCCATTTATCGAGGAAGGCTTTAGGCTATATAACATCACGCTACAATCATTAGGAGCGGAGCAGGAATGAAAATGTTACAAAAACGGGGATTTTATTTTCCTTTCTTTTTTCTCTCTTATGTGACGCAGACGAAGCTGCGTAGGTCAGCTAGTAGCAGATAATTTCTTATCCTTCATTCGCTGATCACCGAAGACGTTACGGGATTTTGGATATCCATTGTTAATCCAGTTAAACTCGCTGCCGGGATATGGAGCGATTTGCGACTGTATAAATAAGCCCAAGCTCAACTACGATATATAAATCTTAAAGGACCTTTGCCATGATATAAGTCGGAAACATACTTATGGTGAGGTGTGTCGTGCCATAACTCCCACCACCACTCTGGCCAATCGGTGCTGAGCAGTCAGCGCCACGCCAGAATGCGCCACGACACGACACGACCTACAAATATGTCTCTAACCACACTAAATGTATGAAACCGATATGCTTCTGGCGCGCCACGCCACGCCACGCCACGTAAGTGTGTTTCAGGCATTACTTCAGCAGTGGTGTTCCGAATGGTGTGACCGTGGTACTGTCAAGTCACAGGTCTCGAGTGCGAAACCAAGACACGTACTTTTGATTACTCGGATTCATGGGCGTAGGTATTGTATAATTATCACTTGCTTCGGTAAATCAAAACATTGTGTGAAAACCAGCATACCTGAGAGAAGCAAGTCAGAGGCCCATGGGCAGCAATAAAACTGACACCAGGTTTCAAAAAATTAAGATGGCCGACAATGACATGACGGCGATTGACATGATCTATTTCAAATTGCTTGCCATAGCTCTGCTCTGACAAAAAACCATGCTTTTATCGGTATTGACCTTCTGTTCTCACCTGTGTGGTGTAACGCACAAGTGTTTCCGTATTATAACTGTTCTATTGTTGTATTGTGCTGATTATTCACGGATTTGTCGGAAAAACTTTCCTATTTATAACGTTGACGGCGCAATGTACGGTAATCGTGACTTTGGCTTTTAATTCAATTTTATAACATAGCTGTGGATTGTGAAAAATGTTTGTATTAATTATGTTTTGTCAGTTGAGGATGAAAACCGGGGCGTATTATACGACCCTTTTTTTTGGATAGGAAATCATCCAATGACTTCTCCCACTCTGGGCGGAGCGGAAGGGAGTGTCAGACTTTTATATATACTGACTAAAACCCATCCATGTTCCTTCCTAGCCCTTTATAATCCGGGGCCGCGGTATCTTTTTCGAACAGTCCCGTAGCTCCGGCGTATTATACGCCCCTAAACTCTACAAATATGGAATAAAACCTCAAACAGGTTGTGGTTGTGTGTTGTTGTGGTGAAAAAAAAAAACAAATAATTTACTTACATACATAAAGTTCACCAGCGGCTTTCTGGTGACATATAGTCACCAGAAAGCCGCTCTCATATGAGAGGGAGTTGGCTGTATAGGTACCTCACGCCGGCGCAGTACGGGTTGGTAGATGTCACATGTCTCCCAATACAAATACCTTGAAGAAACCGGCATGTCCTAGATTTTGGTTCTAGGACATGCCGGTTTCCTCACGGTGTTCTCCATCACTGTTTTGAGAGCAGTAGTGATGAAATAAATTACACAAGTAATGCGTTTGCCTGGGTTCGAACCCACCACTTACTGCTAGTGAGTACTAGGGGCCGCCACCACTAGACCACCGCTGCTCCAACAGACAAGGCAGCATAAATTATAGAACAATTCTAATAGAACCACTAATTACCACAATACCTCTTAATTCAGCTATCAATTATCATCAAAGCCAAACATCGTAATGATCCGGTATCCACAAACGTGACGAGTTCTAAGTTATTTCCTTCGTAATGAACAAATACGGTAATATGCTCAGCTAGCGCGTGCACGACACAGTAATTCCCAAATTAGGAGACGTGACGTCACACTGGCACAAGCCTTGTTCGAACGCTTCAGTGAGAGAATGGGATACGGCTTCATCCGTAACAAAAATGATTCAGGGAATGATTGAAAGATTTATTTGTATCCATTGCATGTTTTTTTTTGTTGGGATGGGAAATCATCAAATGACTTCTCCCACTCTGGGCGGAGCGGAAGGGAGTATCAGACTCTTACTGACTAAAACCCATCCATGTTCCTTCCTCGCTCTTTATGTTCCGGGGCCGCGGTATCTCTTTCGAACAGGCCCGCAACCCCGGAGATCACCTGTATGTATTTTCTTGTGTATCCTGTATGTTTGTCCTTTATGTATTTCGTTAAGTTCCTATTGTGTTTCGACAGCACTCCAATGTTTTATTGAATTTCGACTTCCTTTAAAAGAAAATAAAACGCGAGTTATTACTAATATTACATGTTATAAAACAAATTCCTCTGTCGCGTCTGTCTGTCTGTCTGTTCGTGATAACCTCAAAAACTACTGAACGGATTTTCATACGGTTTTCACCAACAGATATAATGATTCATGAAGAAGATTTAGGTATTTCAGTTGTGTAGGTTTTGTGTAAATTGGTTGAAATATGACGAAAAGCCGGGGTCGGTCGCTTGTCAAAAAGAGTCCGGGGGCTTTGAAAACCATTTTTAACCTAAGTATAAAATTTCACATCTAACCACAGATCTACCAATGAGTGCCACAATGAGAGCACATAGAAAATACTGTTCTCTCTGGGCCTGGCCACAGTACCTTTAAAACAATAGCCATATATCAATTAAACTTAATTCTTGGAAGAAAAACTTCCCAAGGGCCCAAGGGACAGTTATGAGGCTCGAATACAGCCCATTACCACGCGGACCTGCAGTTCTCCATTGAATTTTGGACTGTAAACTCCAAGCACAGAGAGTTGACATCAAAACAGTGCAGTAGTATTAAAGCATTGATTTAAGTGTAGTTTGGCGTTGGTGAGGTCGGGCATCAGTGTCGCTTCGGAAGCAATCAACAGACCGACACGGTCCACTTGTGGTCTACTGTGCTAGCAGAATGTGGGTAGTGACTAGGTATGGAGGCAAAATGGGACAGTCTCATACTGTCAATCAATACTTATTTCGGACAGTACAGTCACGAGCACCAATATGTATACACTTTCCTTAATATTATAGCTTTTTTCGCGAGAAATAACGATTGTAACTATAGGAGATTGGATTTTTTTCATAAAAATATGAGTTCCAGAATACTATGTACGTAATAACATTAAATTTTAATCAGTACATTAGGAGAAACACAATTTAAGTGTTAAGTGTGGTGTAGTATTAAGTGTTTACATATTATTAGACGTGACTGTAGGTCTGCACCATAGAAATATTAAAAACAGTTATTATATTTATGGTCTGCACTAACAATGCCTGAAATTTGCTTCATTAAACACTAGCTGATGCCTCCACCCGTGTACAAATTATATACCAAAAACTTCCTCGAGAACCACTCTATACATTGGTGAAAACAGCAAGAAAATCGGTGCAGTAGTTTTTATACCCGTCTTCTTAAGTTTTATAATGTGTTCTGATCGTGAAAGTTTAAAAAACACAGTAGTTTTTGAGTTTATCGCGAACAGATAGACAGACGCGGCGGAGAACTTTGTTTTAATATGTAGTGATAGTGAAGGTAGAAGTATTTTGGTGAAGGACCGATGAAGTTAGGTATCAAGGTTTAGGTCCAAGAAAGTGCGGACATCGGAAGGTGCGTAGTGCTGATGATAACGTCTAAGTGGCAGGAAAATGCTGGACGGAAGACGATTATATTATGTGATACTAGCTGACCCGCGCAACTTCGTCTGCGTGAAGAACCGCTCGACCGATTTTGTGCAAACTTCACATAAACCATCAACTAAATAGTCCGAACAAAGCCTAAACATTTGGTTTGGATAGGCGGGCCCGTTCTTGAGTTATTTAATTATTTCAAAAAAAAAAAAAACAACGAAAAGAAAAACAACAAAGAAAAAGAAAACAACGTCGTCGTTGTAAATTACAACGAAAAGTGGAGCGGAGTGGTGATGGTGGTGGAGTTGGATGATGAGATAGGAGCCTTTTGCCCTCGCACAGGACGAGTTTCGTTTCTTTTAAATTTTATATATTTTTTTTATTGTTTAATTTTTATTAGTAACTTTTAAATAATGATAATTTGATGGCTTTTGTCCTGTGCGGGCTAATAAATGCTTTTTCACTTCTCATGCTCTAAAAGTACGCCGTTATAGCCCTACGAAGCGGGATTAAAATGGCCGTTTATTACCTAGGGAGTATAAAGTAATTTAAAAATGGAACGATTCTTTTCTCTGAAATATGGTCACAAAAGAGTAACTTGTCAAAGGTTTTATTTAAATTTCGCATTGGCATGCAAATAGAAAGCGGTTTATTGAAAAAAAAAAAAAAAAACTCTTCAACGCGAAAAAAAATTATGGTTGTTTGTGTGCATCGTTAATTTTGAAAAGCAATGCCTCTGTTGCTAGCCGCTGCAGTAATGTAGGTACTAATTATCTGTGGAGTGTGGATCATCTCCATTGCGAAAATGTTGAGAGATTGTGTTGTGTTTTCAATGGTTAATCTGTGACTGACCTGATAGAAGAAAAAACTGACCACTCAGTTCTGAATTTTTGTCGAGTGTAAATTTGTTCAGTTTTAAATGGCTATTTTTCTCGCACTCGAAGTGAAAAGTACAGTTTGCACCTCGAGACTAAACGCCAATATAATATACCCTCGCTTTTCATTGCCTCCCTCGCAAGCTCGGGAGGCAAACCACCTCGGGTATATAATGGCTTCGTTTAGTCCCTCGTTATAAAATATACTATTTCTTTCTTTATTTATATATGTCACCGTAAAATTGCCAAATACGTTATATTGTAATATCTCTAGCGATATTGTAAAGTCTCGAATTATTGTCAAATGAACATACTGCTTACAACAAAACGCATTATTTTTTGTGAAATGCATGCGATGGTAGTCAACTTACGCGGTGTGGAGGGAAGGAGGGGTCCCCCTTGCCCAGTGGCACAACTCTCATGAAAAGATAATGCACCAAACCTGAGAAATACCGATTAATATAACATAACCTTAAAACACTTTATATTCCCCCTAAAAAGCGTAGTCGACGGTCTATTTCCGAGTGCAGGGTTTAAAGGAACCTAACTAACTTAACGGGGGGGTGCTCCAAGTCCCGATTATGGGGGCAGAGATACTTCCGTATGTTCAGTTGACAATAATTCGAGACATTACAATATCGCGAGAAAAAACACATCACAAACACGGTGACATATATATTGATTGATGGTAGGTATATATAGGATAGCTAGACACTATTTTATGATTCCTGGGCAAGACGACAATTAAAACTCAAACCCACCGCGGTGCATGCTAGAATTCACAACGTTTAACTACTAGAAAAATCACCTGCTTTTTACCATCATAATATCTGCGAAGCTTATAGTGGTGAAAAGTCTAAAATAAAAGACTATCAAACACAGATAATTCCACCAAACACCACAACTTCTGTACACCCAGCCGTGCCGTACGTTGTCTGATGCAAATTATACACCGCTACACACTGTAATGTTAGTTTTTGTCCGTTCTCCATGTGTAACTCCACACGAATGTGTTTAGAAATCTTATTTAGATCACGATGTCTTCGGACCTGGGGTTACGGGCCGTTAATATGGAGAAGTTGAGTTAATGTTCCGTGTTATTTATCTGTGTTGTCGGTTGATGAGAGATTTGTTAGGTGTGCTGGTAAGACATCGTTACAGCAGCTATGGGTATTGTAAGACAAATCTATTTCCCTACTTCTTTTTTTAGCCTCAAGGAGTGGGACCACCTGAACAGGTTTCCCCCATTCCTTCAACTTATCTCGATGTTGTGCTTCTTTTCGCCATTAAGGCGATTACATGAGCTAAATGCGAGTTTTATAATAACTAAAAGTATATGATTCACTGCTATAAACAAGACCAGAAAGATATATGATATTCTTCAGGATATATGCTAGCATGATACTGTTTTGAAAACATATTACAATTAATTTGGCTCGATAAAAAGAAATCATGAACTTATCTCTAAAAATATCTTTCAAACAATAAAAAACATACTAATATGCATGCGATCATTCCGATTTTTAGGCAAATAATTTTACAAGCAATATATTAGCATGATACTGTTTCAGTTTTTTAATCCAATCAATAGTTTTTTTTTTGTAAATCGATCAAAACCACTCATTTTGCGCTATTTGGCCCGCAGTGGCTGACGTAACAACCACTTTGTAGTGCAAGCTCATTAGAACTTTATTCTAACAGCATTTCAAACGAAGTTTGAACCACCACAAATAGAGTTGCTAATTTAGCTCGTCTAAGCGCCTTAACGAGGAAACCATCCAAGGCGTGTGACATTTTATGGCTCATTTTGTGTCATTTACATTATACATTTTTTGTAATTGATGGTCTCTTTCATATTCTGATATGTCTTTCCAGCCGTTTCTTTATAAATACCTGATCTGTTTGTCTCAATTCGCCTTTTCGTAAATAGTACGAATTTCAAAGCTGAATTCGATTCAATGTTAATTTGAAAGTCATCAATCTTCAAAATGTTATCTTCAATTTAGACAAATAATCATCTAGTTGGCCATGCTCTATCTTTCATTACGCCTTCGTCAACCATCAAACTAAGAACGGTCAATCAAATACCAATAGAATTAAAACCAGTGACATTACGTCATACAATTAGTTAACACCATAACGAGGCGATAATGTATTCCAGTTTCAATCCTATTTAAAAGTCAAACGGGCCAACCTACGATAGTTTATGTATTCAATGAAAATCTATGCGCTGTATGTAATTCCCATGTGCCGGCAATTTGCCATCTTATGTAAACTAGGTACAGTTTACAAAAAAACATAAGTGTACAGGTAGCTAAATAGGGTATTTATATTTGAGGGTGCAGCAATACGTAAGAAGAAGAAATTTTTGTCTTTCTGGGAAATCGTAGCTCCCAAACGCACAGGCCTATTTACATGCGACATTTATCGCTGTAGCTATGTGCCTGGTTGGTGTTGGTGGCAATAGGCTCTCCTTATCTTTCATAATATGGGGCTCTAACGTTACTATTGAAATGTGGGTGCACCATTAAGTAGACTTCTGCCTAACTCTTAGAGAATACAGACGAAATTTTTGATGCGTATGCTGAATTTGATCAAACCTATAGTGGCAAAGATGCCAGTGCTAGCTTGCATACGAAATAGTTTTGTTGCCTGTACATGTGTGGGAATAACGTAGGATGCTAGAATTAGGTAATTTATGTCTCTCTGGCACATCAACTTGGCAAAAGAAACCTATAAATAGTGGCAAATAGTTAAGAGTGGGATTTGATGGTCTAACGGGTTTCATCCTAGTATCGCGTTTGGAAACAGAAAAACATGATTTACCATATTTATGAAATATCAATTATAACGGTAAAGTATTTTAAAGTGATTCGTCTTTGAAATTACCACCAAAATGGTGTCAAGACTGTGTATGGGCGTCACAAGTCCTATCTGACGGCTTATTACATGAACAAGTCCGTTTATATGCGAGCAATAGCCGTACCATGCACTGGTTGATGCGTTCGATTAACTACTATTAATTCCAATGGCATTAGGAGCCTATAACGTCTATTGTTAGGATTAGGATACAAGTCTCCTCCTCTGAGTGGGGAAATGGTTCATGTTAATCCACCACGCATGTATGTAGATGTCATGCATTCTTGAGTTTTCAGCTTGGGAAATAAATGTTTTTTCTTTTCAATAAATTCCAAAGATGTTACTTATTTGTATTTTTTCAAAACGGGATGATATCTTTTAAAGCTGTATCGGATAGAACAGACAAAAGAAGTGAAAGAAAATATTATGAATATCACCCGACCCGGATATAAAAGAACACAAACGATTTAAGTATTCCACGGTAACGTGAGAATGTGCACAAAAAATGAGAATTTTTGTCAGTCAAGTGGGTTTTCCAAATATTTGTGGTCTTCCGAAAAAAAAAAGTTATTTATGGCGTACGCAGCAAGAAGGTTGATGACTGCCCCTTAAATTTATACTCAGAGGCATGTACTTACTTGTAAATTCTATTCAACTTTTTGTAAAAATACTTGTTCTATTCAACTTTTTGTAAAAATACTTGTATAGGACCAAGACATGGTAGAGCGTCTAAAGCAAGAATCATCTGCCTGGCCTTTTTTCAACAATGTTGGGGTCGCAATTCAGTCGACCAGTAGAGCGTCTAAAGAAGGCATTCAAAAAAAATTGTTTAGTGAGCCAAAAGATGGTGAGATCGGAAGGCGTGTACAAGATCAATAAAATACGGACGAAAGTCCTTAAAACATAAACACTTATGCCACCATTAAAGGACTAACAGTAAAAACAATCGATGAAAACGAAGACAAACGGAAACGAAAACTACAAATAACTTTATCAACCACACTCAAAATCTTCTCATGCTCTTTTTATTTACACTCGACGCTAAAAGCTTTGCGAAAACAGCGCTCACTGTTAACGGAACAGTTATTAGTTATTCCCACGGCGAAGTCAAGTGCACAGGCAGCAGTGTCTATACCATAGATAATATTAATACATGGATAGGCAACTGTCATATAAAATTAGAACAAAATTTATAATGACATCTTCTTCTTCTTCAACCCTTGGCCACCCAATGCTAATAGTCTCTTTCAAATGTCTCCATTTTTGGCGGTTTTGTATGATGGCTATCCAGTTTCTTCCAGCCACTTTAATAAGATCGTCTGTCGCTTCCCACATTCTTCTAATGACATGGAGAATTTTCCTGATCGATGAGCACTGTATAATGACTCCATTTATCATAAGCTAGTCTAGCTTTATCCAAATACCAGCATTCTACATGGACTGCCTGTCTATCTGACCCCCACAACCCTATTAATGGGTAGTGGGTAATAGGATGCCCCTGAGGTAAAACTATCGCCAGACTTTTGGGCATTGTCAAATAGTCACTGGCACGAAACGTTTTTTTTATTACTCGTACTGTGATCCGTTTTGAAGTCTAAGAAACAGGACTTCTATAATTCCGTAACCCTCTCTCGCTCTAACCTCCATGAATCTAATGTTCCTTCCTTCATATTCCTAATCTATGGCCAATATTATTAATCTATGGTCTGCACCGCCTGCACTCTCGCTAAGTTCGCGTTTACTTTAGATTCATTCACTATTGTTGATAGATGACGAAATGATTTATTGTTTGGTCTGAATCGCTTTGAACTTGTGGGAACCCGCCACTGTTGCTATTATTTGTCTTTATGTAATTGTAAGGCAGTGTTTTGTGATTATAGTCATTACTTTTTGTGAGAGGTGGTTATTTCGAGCTTTATGACTACTGCTGGTTTTAGAGTCACGACGGGTCCTTGAGGATCTTTACCTGTTGGTTTGGAAAACATTCTGTTCCTACTTACTTGTAAGGCTATTGTTCCAAAAAGGTAGACATCGTGAGGAAAATTATGAAGAAAACGGCATGTGACATCCACCAACGTGTAGGTACTGAGTCTTGGTAGTGGTGGCGCATTCCCTCTCACAAAGAGGAAGTCATGCCATGTCCCAGCCATGGAAACGGCTGATTATGGCTAAGCTTGCTACCTAAACATCTGTATTCTAAATACATCTGTAAAATTGCCTATTGTGAAGATATTTTAGATTTGATTTGAGAGAGGCCTTTTATGAAACAGTGGATGTTTGTAAGTTTGTTTGTTTGTTTGTTTGTCACCATGTTTGATAAGTATAACAAACATGGTGAACGCATTATAAGGCCCTTGATGACTTACAATCCACTTAGTAAGATCTCGTTTCCACAAATGAAGCAACAGCATTTGAAACCAACGTACCATTGTATACAGGAGCCATTACAGCCACTGTAACGTTGCGACAGTCCCTTGATTTATCATGTTGTACAACTTTACCATTCTAGTTTGATATCAAAGGTACAGAAGTGAATAAAGTGCTTTTCGCGATAATATGATAAATAAAGGAAGTAATAACTTCAATTAATTCAATGCTGTCGGAGAAATATGCGATTCGGAATAAGATTGGCTAATCAAATACAGTAATTAATTTCAAGCGGAAAGTTGTAACTATTGCCGATAGTATCCAAGTTTATATCGATTGTCAAGTCAATTCAGTAGCCTTAGCATACTTCGTTATTGGTAGCTTAGACCACTAAGTAGATACTTTTAGCAGTTTCATAACATTATTAATGTCTAGAATTAACTGTGATAGTGGAGAACGCGGTCCGCCATTCTATTTTAACAAAGTGCTTAATTTATTGGCTACATAAAAATACATAAAAATATCTCATCTTAATAAAGAAAATACATTTTTAGATTTATTGCCAGAACACGAAAATTATATCCGGTTTTAAAGAACATGCCAAAGTTATAAGATCTATTATTGTTTAAGATGAAATTATGAGATAAAAGAATACATTGCTATTTCTTTTGTGTGAATTAAGTAAAGCTTATCTTGGCGACCTAAAAGTTAAACATTGTGTTAAATAATTTTACGGTATATTTAATACATACAGACGTGAGAACTTGCGGTGTAGAAGGTCACCGGGCCACCAGCCTTTTCAAACGATTCAGGTTTTTGGCAACTTTTCCCAGTTCAGTTAGTGCACGTAGGTAATTAAAACCCAGTTTAAAACACTAATCAAACACTCTAATTGAAACAACGTTATTTTAGATCTTTTCCACCTTTTTGTGTCAAATAATGTTGGTTATATTTTATCTGTGCTCTTCCGCCATGATTAACAGAAACATATGTCAAACTTTTGGCGCCAAATAACGGTGAGTTGCCAGTTTCTTTTTAAAATATTTATTTATCGGGTTATTAATGAGGTAAATTGATTGTTTTCTTGTAAATTATGTAAATATACGGAAATTAAAATAGATCCTACATAAACGGTACAATTATAAATCTTGTAAAAAGATGTCTGACAACTTGATCAAATAGACTTGACAAGTTAAATTGGCCGTGACAAATGGCGTCTGTGATACATTTAATTTAAATGTATCGTAAATATCTTGATTCTAGTCTCGCAAAATTAATTGTTCGTGAAGTGTGTATGATGTGTTCTCATGCAATCACAAAGATTTATGAACACATATACATATGTATGATTTATTATGAATGATCATTAATTTCTAATACTTTTACTAGCGTTTCAGCTTTCACTTGTCCATCTGGTCTAATTTAATGGCCTTTGTAATTTCAGTCGCGTGTTTAAATGGTTTTAAAACAGTTTTCATTGGAATTTTAATTTTAATACCACGTTTTAAGTACCAATTTTTCGTTTAGGGCGATTTAATTAGATGTTGGTTAAAACTTTTCCCATTATTCTTTAATTAGAAATAAGTAACTGTTCCGTTACTTTTTCGCATCGTTTTTTATACAGCTAGCTTGTTTTTGTTTAGATATAGATAGTCAAAACACGAATAAAAGAGGATATTTATTTAGTAAATATCAGATAGGCAGTCGCCCCTTATTAATTAAGTAGGGACTATATAGTATTCGGGTGCATTAAGTTAGACTTGAAGCAGACTCAAACATGTTTTGAAAAGGCTAAGGAGATGATATATCTATTTAGTCAGACTCAATGCACAGTTGCACACACATAAAGTAGGATATGGTGGATACACTAGCTTATAACAAGATTGTGAATGAAGATAACTGCAGTAATCAGCAACAATAAAAGGCCTGTTCGAGGCCTTTCTATTCGCAGTTCAAATAAAAAAAAAATGTTGTCTATGCTGACTACACATCTTGCCACATACAGCTGTCATAGACAAGTACATAACTTTTTAATCTCTCTATAATAAGCGTTATACAACTATTCCCATTGTTGCCCTGTCTTCCTTACGATAAAACCGCCTTCCGTATCGACAATGCAGATTCGTTATCTCTTTCACACAATTTAGAGCTTTCATAAGAGGAAATGGGACGGTAATAGGGTATTTAAATGACGCTGCAAAATTATTTGTTGGAAAGTAAAAGTGTTACCAAACACATGTTATTCGTTTGTTGTATTACTTAGTCATTCTGGGCAGTTTCTAAGGTTGAGGAAGTCAAATGCGTCATGTTTTTATAGTGTCTAAAAAAATCTTCTGAAAAGCTGTAATCATGGTGTACAGAAACTGTCAAAGTTTACCAATCAACTTTGAACCTAATGCTTTAGCGCTAATGTTACAAACGTTGACAGATTGTAGGTATAGTAAGTGACAGTTAAGATCGCAATAGCGGTCATTGACCCACCTACATTTATTTAAGTTCTTAACTTTGAAATCTAAAAATTAGCCTGTTCAAGTCTTCAAACGTCATCTATCGTGATCTTCAATATTTTTCTTATGAACATACACATACAACACACATACATAGTTCAATTGTTTTGGTTCGTACGAAGAGATATTAGGGAAAGGGCAATGACCGATATTCTCATCTTACCTGGCACCAAATAGCTTGATGTACGGGCGGCCTTAACTAGAGGGCATCAACGCAAAAACTGTACCCGTGAATTCTAGACCTCACGAGCGAGAGAAGCCTGTTTTATACAAAACTGCAATTCTCGGTTGAATTGTATGGAACAGTAAAAGGACTTATTTATTTATTTATTTATTAACACTTCAAGCACAAAAGTACAGAGGGGGACTTAATGCCATAGGCATTTTCTACCAGTCAACCTTTAGGTGATGCAGAGACAAGCAGTGGTAGGTGTCATTTCTGAAATTCTGAGAATAATTTAATTTAATACTACGATGCACTACAAAGATAAAACCACAAAAAAACCACATCAAGCAAAGAAAAGCAACGAAAGTATGTAAGATTTCTTGCATAGTTTCGTTGCCTCAGCCGTCGCCACGTGTCGACGACTGCAGTTTATCTGCCGTTGGCAACGTGCCGCTCGTCTGTAACAACGCTAAAACTACGTACTTTCGACTACGAAAACCTACTTGATGGAAATTACACAGCAAAATCTCAAGTCAAGAAAAAAAGGCAGAATAGAAAACCTACTTGACACTCCGACATTGTAAGGACAAGTAAATCCCGTTTTCTTACAGCGCAGCAACAAGAAGAAGCCCACGTACAATAGCGGGGTATGGTTTACGTTGCGTAGGCGCAAGGCCGGGCGGTGCAGTGCACGCGCGCCACTGCCATTCATAGCTGACACCGATCTGAGGTATGTCCAGTGCAAGTTGAGTCTTTATACACCAAAGAGATTTAAGGGCATTAGATTGTTTAGTGTGTGCTTAGGGTTAGTAAGTATGCATTAAAGGTTACTTTTGGGCTTTTTTTGCGCAATGTGTATTAGTGCAAACTCGAATCAAGATCAATTAGTCACGAGACAATTCGAGTAGAAAAGGGATTTCATGAGAATCTTTCAGATCAGTCCGCAGAACGAAGTAACAAGAACAAAAAATTAAAAGGTACATCCTGTAAAAATAAAAATAAAAATGTAAAAGAATGTGTGCCAAGGTGATGCTGCTGGGTTAAAATAAAACAATTGAATAAAAAAGTAAGTGTGTGCTCAAAAGAAAATAAGTTTTAAAGTAAATTTCGGGCGCCAGAGCACACACCATGCCTAAGGATAGCTATAGCAGCTGACATTAGGAACCATTAATCTGCTAGCGGGGGACATCAATAAAAATCGACCATAGAAGTTAAAAATCTATCTTTATTGCCCGTAGGCGGCTGGACTTAAAATAAAACAATTGAAGATTTCTTCCTATGATTTAACACTACATGTAACGTAACTATTTTTATATTGCTAAAACGAGTATTAATCATAAATAAGGCTATAAGGCAATCGAATCTAATTAGTTGAATCCGTCCATCGAAATAAAGTGAATGAGAAGAGCGATCTAAATCACGCCATTCTGGTTAAATTTCAGTCGGAAAGTGACAAAGTCAAACTTGACAGCTAAGAAAATCAGTGTGACCACTAACTTTCATGGAACAGGTTTAAAAGACTCGTTACAATCCTTAGAAATTAGTGCTTTTGGATCGGACGTATACAAATCAGTTAAAGGCCAAAGTGCTTCAACGTGTGAAATTCGAAGTAACCAACGCAGTTGCAGACAACCGCGTTGGTTACTTCGAATTTCACTTTAAAAGCTTTTGCTGCCAATTTCAGTTTGGTTCATAATTTAAACCCACCAAACCCAAACCTCCCCTCTTCCTCTTTGTTTCCCTTTCACTAGATTTGTATTATTGAACTGGAAGGCATGTGGCCTTTGTCCAGCATATATACTAGTAAACTTTTACATCTTCAAGATTCTCTAGGCATTGTATCATATTGATTGTTCTCCTATAAATACATCTGCAGAATACAATCACCAGGCTGATGTGTCCGGTTTTCACCAGCTAGTGCCAAAGGAAAGGACATGTATGACCTCGATCACTGCTCATCCGCTCTGTGGGTCATAATGTTTAATTCAGTACGTGAAGTACTGTCGATCGTACGCCGTAAGCGTTTATAAGGAGACTGTGGTTTCATTGTTGACTTATCTTAAAAGGCTCATGTCCAAAATCAAGCGAGAGTAATTTATTGTAGGTTTTATGCACTCTGAGTAGACAGACCCGCTACCAAATTGATTGGAGGCCTTTAAGCCCGAACTCTTTCAAAATAAAAGAAAATGTGAATGGTATGAATGAATGATATGTTCCAACAGGAATAGCTCATGCAGAAAAAGATGGCAGAAAGTGTTGGTAAAAAGCCACCTGCTGTACCAACACTGAATAAATTAGCATTGAATATTATTGATCGAACGAATACGGGCAAGGAGGAGATAGCATTCATAATGAAATGCATGATTCAAATCAAAGCGTTCGTGTGCCTTCTTCTTTACAACTCATGGAAGGGAAAACTCATGAATGATATTCACATAAGCTCAGATTCATTCATGGGAAAGATTCGCTTACTACGTAATTTCTAACACAATTCATACTTTTTGCTGTCAAAAGAACTGGGTCTACCATAGACTCCCACTCTATGGTAACAGTAAAATGATTACGTAACTAAGAAAATCTTCCCACATGCTGTGACAAAGAGGTTGGTTAGCGAGTTGGTACCTCCATGTATGGGTGGCCACCTCTGGCGTTCGGATTCAGTAATGACCATATATGATTGATGGATGAGCAATAGTTCCAATTATATGACTGTTTGGTTCACTGTCTGTTTTTGGTGGCTATATTGTCTAAAATTGGCACCGCTTTACCAGACGGTGTCGTAAAAAGCAACCAAGGGAGTATATCAATGGTTTCTTCTTGTTGGTCCAAAACAATAAACTGTCTATAAGTTTTGATGTTTAACGTAAAGCCCCGTAAAGGAAAAATCGAAGTTTTCATCAATGGCTTGGATGTTATGAATGCTCACAAGTTTGGACAACAAGCGTTTCGTATTTCTCATCGTCATCCGTGGCTTTACAGTACAACTACGAGTTATCTATTAGCTTGTCTTAGCAATTGTCATCTATTTCTGGATTTTTTCTCTCCAATTTCTCATAGATCATAAAACTGACAGTTCTTTATTTACTTATTTAAATTACTTGTTAACTAATTTCTTGTCCACGAATATTTCTTTCGTATTTCTACAACGACTATTAAAAGTACGTACACTTTAACCAATTATCTGTGCAGCCGTGAAAACAAAGTACCAAGTTTGATATATCGATGCAAATTTTCTTGACAAGGGTTGCTTGTCAAGAACTTAATTTGAACTGCACACTTAAGGGGTCATACTATACCTAAGCTTTTTGTTATCTAAATGTCAGTCCTTTGAGTGTTTCATCGTAGTTATCAGCGATTTAATGTTAATTTTAGTTTAGAAACGTTTCATTGATTTACTGATTACTTATACATATGGACACGTAAGACAATATGAAAACACACATTGCTGATCTAAACACCGAGACACAAATTTACTCTTACTTTACCAATAATTATGCTAAACAGAGAAAGCGAATCCCTACCCCGATTTCATGGTAATCACTAGGGTGTCCCTTATACGGCTCAAAAAAAATTTTTTTTCGATATTGAAACGCATACCCCTTAATTCTTTTTAGAGTACCTTGACTTACTCAAATACAAAATTTTATCTTCCTATGTCAACATTAACCCGTGCCGACAGAACCGTGAAGATTTTGAAATTCACTGTCTTTAACGCTTATCGTTGTAAAGCTAAATTGAATGAAAGGTTTTAAGTTACAGTGTAATATGATAGTTTAACATTTTATTATATTATTATAACTAAAACTAAACCTATATTTACATTTAAAAGACAAAACTTAAAACTAATAATAGGTGTCAAAAAATTGGTCCTCACCGCTGTCACCCGGTAGTGAACCCAAGCGGTAGGCTGGCAGCACTGCCACGTAGAACGGCAATGCTTAATCCCTAGGCGAAATAAAAGCCAGCCTTTGGCTCACGGGAAGTGTCAACAATGCGCTTAGAGATATCTTAAGCGAGAAGGTGACCACTCGGACCCCACGGCCAGAGTTTCAACCCCGAACGGCTCAAACATATAATTGCCGATATTTGCGCCGCTTCAGGTTCTCTGCTTGCGCAGCAGTAGCGCCAGCACAACACGCAGTTCTCCTTTCAATCGCCCTGTATTAGATGCAGTTGTGCCACAGCACATTATCTGTACTTTGTCCTCGAGGTTCCAGTCATAAAGTCCGGTTGAAACAGCGTTAGCTTGATCTTGACAGGAAGAGCTCTCCAGTTTGGGGACGGCTAAAAGTTGTTCCTTTTCTCCGACCGAAATAAAAATCGGCAGGAGTTCTTCTTTAGAACTTCTTACGTCGAATCCGGGTAATAATTTCATGTCCCAGTGAACGGTTACCGTTTCAGGCAAATTATCTTCGGCTCTATCTTTAGTACTCTGTGTGCAAATACGTTGAATAGACGATTTATTTATCGGGAAATCATCACAGCTAAGATTTAGGGCGTTCACTAGAGCCTGAAGTATATAGACAGAATCCCTTATGCTTAATTGACATCTATCTAAAGCTGCAACTAACTTAGGAGTGTTGAAGTCATTCCTTCCTCTTCTTGAAGTTGTTACAGAACTTACCATTTGAGATATCGATGGCAAGGGTTCGTTCGTCAAGGCTTTCATCAGAGCGCGTAGGTTGATCGGGATTTTCTTGCGTTTCGATAAAATCTTCTGTAGTTAGAGATGACGACAAACTTTCGGAACACATTTGCTGTCTTTCCGCCACTTCGTGTGTTCGTAAGTTAAATTTTGTATGTATTAGTATATTTTTACGTTGTTATGCCTGATAGTTAAAATTATTGATTGATTGATTTATTAAACATCTTGGACGCCCTGGTTTTAATTGTTTTTGTAAAAAGATACTTCTTCTAAGATATCTTCTTCCATTCCAAAGCATTTGCGTGTGCTTTATCGAATAAGTTTTCGAAATTGTTCTGAAAGTCCTCCTCTCGGCGCTTGTAAACATCTTTTTTGTAACTCTCCAAGCACTGCGAAGATCCACAAGTTTTTTTTCACAGGCAAAGCTCTGGTAAGGATTCTAGCCTTTTCTCAGAATATAAACCACTATCGAACGACAACATTAGCGATCTCATTAACAGTCGAATAAATTCGCGAATGTAAAAAATGAAAACTGCAAGAACTTGACGTCGATTAGACGATAACTCTGCTCCAGTTATTTGATGGTTCATTTCACCAACTAAGAAAATACTTGTTTTATTGCTTCTAAATACCACTGCAATTTTTCAGCTTTGAAACAATGTTAATCACAAGACTTACTGAGAACAAATGACAAATACGGCGAGTACGCGCCGCTAGTTTCGCATAATTTGTATGAACATGTTTCGATGCAAGTCGGCACGGGTTATCGTTCTTCAAATGAAGTAAAAATTGTTTTCTGAGTGTTTTAGGAACATATGAACAAAACTAAGAGGTATGCGTTAAAAAATAAAAACTTTGAAAAATAAGGGACACCCTAGTAATCACATTTACCTCCATCTCGTGTGAAAAGCAATCCTATAAAAGATATGCTATCATTAAGTTAATAAAGGAAAGGGTGTTTAAGGCAGACTAGCAAGCAGTAGGCTATAAAATTGTTATTGGAGTGAAATTTCTAAATCCACTGTAATTATTGTTGCAGTCTTATGCAGCGGTCGTGAGAAAACAGTGCCAAAAGTTGATCGTTTACAATATTTATTGGATTGGAAACACAAGGGCTAAGTTAGAGGCTTTAGCTATTTATTAAATACCTACCTACACTTGCTGAAGAAACTGAATGTTTTCGTAAACTGTAGATATATTTGGATATCTAAGATGCAACTTAGAGGTCCAAATCTCCTCTATCTTTATGTAATGTCCTTAAGAGTATTTTGTGAGTAGGTACTTAAATAAATTAAATGTCTTCAGATAACTATTCTCAGCAGCGGTGGCCTAGAGGTGGCGGCCCCGACTTACGAACAGAGTAAGTCGTGGGTTCGAAACTTCGAACCCAGACAGGCGCATTACTTTGTGTAATTTATTTCATCACCACTGCTCTCAAAACGGTGAAGGAAAACATCGTGAGGGAACCGGCATGTCATAGAACCAAAAATTGGAAGAAATGTAACATCTACCAAACCGCACTGGGCCCGCGTGGTGGATTATTAGCCTATACGCAAAATACGCGCTTTGGACCTGACCCCGTATTCACAAACGTTCGACTCGTTTCCGATTCGACAACTCGTCTATCTGTCTTCTTCTTTGGTTTGCCTCTTTTAGCTGTTTGATTTACTTAACACCTCTCTCATCACATGTTAATCTACGTATAGTGTTACTTCTTTCGCAGTTGCCTTACATAAATCGTAGTCAGTCATATCTATAAAAGTATCGCTTATTAAAATGTTAATCCACTTGTTTTCTACCACATACGTGTCTAGAAACTTTATCGATATAGAATACAAAACAATCTTCGACATTTAAGGCGTGGACTGATAGAAATGTCAATCGGTGAGTCACGGTGAGGTAGAAAGGCTATGGTCGAGTGTGGGTGTTATAAAATTGGATTGTCCAGCGCAGAAATTATACGAAGGATTACGTAAAAACTTGTTTTTGTTTTTAATTAGTTTCAAATTACTTAGTCTGGTAAAGTTTGTACCGTGAAGTCTTCTGCTGAATGCCGTGGATACTGCCGTTGATAATCCAATGAGAAATATTAGTAAGTGACTGGATATTTCAGGCACAAATGGGTAGATGACAAAAAAAAAAAAAATATTCTGTCAGTTACATTATCAAAAAATATTTGACACGTATTTTTTCGTTTGTTACGTACACCAAAATTGACGAAGATACACCGCTTTTAAAATTCTCAAAACGCCACGCCGTGAATAATTTTGAGTGAGTTCTGACGTCACGAGCCCCCACTCCCGAGTTTTGATGCGTTCTACCTTTGTCAATATTCATTGATTTACAAAAACAAAAATACGTGTCCATTATTTTCCAATACTCTAACTGACGGACTAAATAGATTTGCAATTTATTAATGGTGTAAACTAGCCTATTGTGTGTAAATAAACATATTTCCTTAATAATCCGCAGATGTCAGTATTTGTACGATGAGTGTATAGCGACCTGAACAACTTTATCACTTGCCCCATATAAGTTCTGAAAGGTGCACTTGCAGCTGGTAATGATGTCTTGAACACCAGTAAAGTAACCTGGAATATCTTAATACACTCGCTGGTAGGTACAAATTGCTATAAAAAACAGTCCATGGTATGCTTTAAAAACAAAACAGCAACATCATCAGAATGACGAACTATTGAACTTCACACATTGTCCATCTCTAAACAACATACACTGCCCCATTTCCTTTATCTTCAAATAACCTCTTGATAACCATTGAAGCAATGGATACCCACATTGGCCCCAGCTTGTGAAAGGGCGGTGTAGTACCCGGTACAATAATAATTCCTTTGTCTCATCAAGTATTATCGGCGATGATCATTCGTACGTAATCGTCGAGTCACGCCAGATTTCTCGCTGTTAATAGATGGCTGCCGATTCGAGAGAGCAGTTTTGTTATGGTACAAGTTATAGGGGATAGCGAAGCCTGCCAGAAAAGTAAATAGACAATATGGAATTTTGTTTTATATCCTCTTTAAAAAACGGTGCAAATCATAGTCTAGCGGAACGGTTTTCAGTCGAACTGGATGCAGGTCCAACGTACCTATTAGTGGAATGGTTACAATGAGCGGGTGCAAAGAAAGTATAGATTCACAACAATTGGGAAGTTAACTCTTATTGTTACTGGACAAAAGGTTACTTTTTCACCACACACTAAAATAAATTAGATTTTAAATATCTTATAGGTATTCGCTTTTTGCCTATACTATAATCAGGCAGAAGTGTTTAGTACACGGGTATTTCAATTATGTTAAAGTTTGATGTGTGTGTACGCTCAATGAATTTAAATTCATTCAAAATAGAGCAATAACTAAAACAATCAAATTCATGAATGTTTTTCACTTGATAAGTAACTTACAATACACACGCATTTCTATCATTAAGTGCGTGCAACTATAACGGTACTCCCTTGATTTTCCTAATTTTTTTTGTCCGAAAATCATTATCCATAACACGTTTGCTATAAACTTCAGTAACCATAATGTTCAAAACACCGAAATTATGTTTTACATAACTAACTTTACTTCTAATACTATTTTGTCATAATATCGAATACTATAATAATTGAATCTCCTAATTTTACATGACATAAAGTCGTATGTCCTAAGTATTGTATTGCACATAATGTGTATGATTCCGAATGGTCATTTATAAATTGTTAGTCGTTAAAAAAATCCTAAAAGTTAGGATTTAGTGACAGAAACGAATTGCTGTAAAACCGACTCAACGCAGTCTTGTCTGCCCTACCCCAAGAGTGTTATTTAAAATCGCGTAGGCGCGTAGGGGCGAGGTGGGCCGCGAGTTGAGGAGCAGGTGGTTGTAACACTCCCCGCCGCGGCTGAGGCTGGCCGGCGAAGCCGGCCAGCAAGCCGAAGCTGCGGTGGTGAGCGTTAAACCCATCTGCGACGATAAACTCGCGTGAGGCCGCCGGAGCCCCGCAGCGCCGGAGCCGTGAGAGAAACCATGCCTGCTGCATGATGCTTGCTCGTTTGCATGCTACATGCTTGCTTGCTTGTTGCATGCTTGCTTGCTGTATGCTTGCCGCATGCTTGCTACATTCGTGCTGCATGCTTGCTGCATGCTTGTTTGCATTACATGCTTGCTACATGCGTGCTGCATGCGTGCTGCATGCTTGCTACATGCTTGCTTGCTACTGGCTTGCAAGCTTGCTGTATGCGTGCCGCATGTTTGCTACATGCGTGCCGCAAGCTTGCTGCATGCTTGCTTGCATTGCAGGTCAACGCCTACATACGATTGAATATTTACTTAGAATGGGACTTATGACTTTTATTGAAAACGATTTTATGTCTTTTGTATATTATTGATTGTAATACTTATGACAAACGGATTTAGGGCTTATTATGTTTAGGGATTTCAACTTTATGGCATATGATATTATGTGATTTAAAGTTCGGGTAAATTATCATTCGGACGAATGATGATTATGACAAAAAAATATATGTCATTTTAGATTATGGATTAAAAAGTTAGGTAATACGATAGAGAACCAACTATAACATAGTAATTTATGCAATGTAAGTAAATTGGGGACACTTGTAACATTGCTTGTTACAATCGTTATAATTTATTGTGAACGCACATTAATTGAAATGATTTCATACAATGTTTATGGATGTATGTAATCGTGTTGTCATGCTTGCACGCATGTTTTCAAACATCTAACGAATTCAGAAGCAGTGTCAAGAATATTACGCAAAGTCACGCATAGATATTAAAGTAGTGTTAAAATGAATAGAAACAGAAGAAAAATACTATATAAGATAAGAAGCTAGTCATAAAAGATTGTGGCTAGCTTTTCTTTTAGCAATTTACAGGCTGATATTGTCATATTATTAAGATTGAAGTCACAACGGCAGTCTAAAAAAACATTCAATAAGTAGAACTTGAACTGGAATTGTTTATTTTTATTTTTATAAATACTTGAGGTATGTTCCTTTAACGAATCCTTACCTCCTGTAACTTGGACCATACACCTCAGGCGCACATTCCAAGCGCACACGCGATATGTTCTAGTCTAAGGCACAAGAATGCGAGGAAGATGTGCCGATATTGCACCTCCTCAGAGGAAAATAGGCTATAATACACACTTGGTAGGGAAACTGAAAAATAAATGACGCACCATAGCAGTACCGAGCATTGTCATTGGTTGAAAATTAAAAAATATAAATTCAAACCGGCTTTGTCGAAGCCTTCAACAAAGCATTCTGTATGTTACAACAAACTAAGTTTTCAAACTCAACTTTACGCAAAAATTATTGCTGAAAAACTATGGGGTGAAAAATCTTGTTTTGTGGTTGAACTCAATGCACTCAAAACATTGTGCTGATGGATGGATTGAATAGTACGGGGATCGTGAAGGTGTTTAAAGTAAAAATCTGCCATGAAAAAATTGTAATTAAAAACTTGTCAAAAAGTTGGGACCCCCAAAATCTCCGTAACTAGAAGGTGCTCAGGTATGGTGTAGAACAAAAAAAAATACTCAATAACGGAGAAAACAAGTGTCTGTCGGCTTCTATAAGGGGTTTTCTACAACCTTCATTTCAAAACAGTTTGACCTCATTGATCAGATTATAGGACTTAGCTATAATCACGCCATCTACAATGAACTTTGACAGGCCTTTTCCATTGGTAGGGTAACAGCGCCTATTGACAGTTTGAATGTTTACTATCGAACGGGTAATGAGGTAATCAACACTTTAACAAGAACAAAAGGTATTCGGAAACGGAAATATTTCAGCACAAAAACAAGGAATTAGATTGTTTTGGTATCTTGTAAAGTCAGTAATGATACAATTAAGACATTTTTACAACGTTTTCCTGTCGAAAAAAGTTGAAGGTAAAAGAAAGAAAACTACGGACAGAAGTTACGTATTAACAATGCTTTTTGCTGCCAACAATTAAATTGCTTTTCTTACTAAGAAACAATTGAAGGGCTTTACGCGCGTTTTCACTTAGATAAAATGGCATTGTTGGATTATCAACTCTCTTGTCAACGCCGAAATTTTAAAATACAAAACACGGATTAAGTTATGTGTTGCCAAGTTTGTGAAACAAGTATTACAGTAACAAGCCCTTTAGGTGTACAAAAAATCTGCCAAGTGCGAGTCGCATGGTGACTGATGGGTTTCGTACCATCGTAGTAGGAGTCCCCTTTAATTTTAAATTTATTACTTTTTGTTGTAGCGGCAACAGAAATTCACATTCTGCGGTAATTTCAACTGTCTACCTATTACCGTTGACAGACAGACGGCCGGACAACGGAGGCATATTAGTAATAGTGTCCCGTTTAGGATTCCGTTGTTAGGTTAGCTCGAGGCTGCTCTCAAAACGGTGAAGGAACACATCGTGAGGAAACCGGTATAGGTATCCTAGAACCAAAAAAATCTAAGACATATGACATCTACCACTCCGCACTGGGCCCCGTGGTGGATTATAGCCCCTTCCCTGTCATAGAGAGGACGCCTGTGTCCCAGCATAGGCAACATTAAATGGGCTGATGATGTTACGGGACCCTAAAAAGCAACAATTTTTTGTTCGCCACCAAATTGGCTACCGCTGAATATCCAGTTAAACTAGACCGGTACTTTTGTAAAACCACAAAGATAGTGAGTTTACCAAACAGTTGCAATAACTAACTATTACAGTAATAATAACTATTGTAGCGTAGATAATTTTATTGGTCTCGTCATGCGAAGCTAACCGTGTGTTGCGATAGATTTGTGTGCAATACGATTCGATTGATTTGGTCTGTCAACATGAGATGGATGAATGGAGCCGTTGTAATTTTAATTAGATCGGTTATTACCTGTAACGTTTTTTTCATTTATTTATTTAAAGACTGGAAGAGTTACAGCTAAATACAATAGTAATAAGTAACAGAATGATAATAATCAGACAGCCAATTACAAGTCTTCACGTCTAGAGCTTGTCTGGTATAAACACCTCACGTCTCGCTCGTCACGTCAGCCTTACGTTCTTAGGGTCCTGGGTTCGAATCCCGGTAGGAGCAAATATGTTTGTGTGATGAGCACGGACATTTGTTTCCGAGTCATGGATGTTTATATGTATAACTAGCTGTACCCGGCATGCGTTGCAATGCATTTTTTCCTACCTACCTACTACTACCTACCTACCTACCTGTCTACTTCTCACCGTTTAAACCTTCCCTGGACTATGACAAACATTTTAAAACCAAAATCAGCTCAATCGGCCCAGCCGTTCTCGAGTTTTAATCAGACTAACGAACAACAATTCATTTTTATTTATATAGATAAGTATGTATTTACAAACAAAAAAGTATATATGTAGTATATCAACTGTCTAGTGTCCACGACACAAGCTTTGCTTAGTGTGGCATTAGGTGGCGCTGTGTGTTAATGTCCAGCGATATTTTTTATTATTGTGGAACAAAATATACACACTGCCAAATAATGCCAAAAAATAAAAAAGACTAAAAACATGCAAATAGATCATCACCCAAAATATGAAAAATAATAATAATAATTGAAAAGTAGCTGTCTCATTGGTCTAGTGGTCGCAAACACGACTGCTGAGCAAGAGATCCTGTGTTTGATTCTTAGGTCAGGAAATTGTCAGTAGCAGCCACGGAATCTGACGTTGCGCCCGGTGAATGGTGGGGTTGCGCCCGGTTGATGGTGGGGTTGCGCCCGGTTGATGGTGGGGTTGCGCCCGGTTGATGGTGGGGTTGCGCCCGGTTGATGGTAGGGTTGCGACCGGTTGATGGCATGGGTTAGCCTCCTATTACATGACTTAAATATAACTGGTGAAATCGGGGTGTACTATTAAGAACTTTCGGGAATTGTAGGCGTAATGTACGAGTTGTATGTTGTTGTTGTTGTTGTTGTGTGTTGTGGTCTATGTTGTATTGAACAGCGTTGTTCCGATTCATGTTTGTAGTTGTATCATCATCTGCCTAGCCTTTTCCCAACTATATTGGGGTCGGCTTCCAGTCTTACCGGATGCAGCTGAATACCAGTATTTTACATGGAGCGACTGCCTATCTGACCTCCACAACCCAGTTAATACTGGGAAATACGATGCCACTTGGTAAGACTGGTGTCAGACTTTTTGGGCCACTGACTACCTGTAACGACTGTCAAAGATGGACAAATGACAGCCAAGACCACGGAGGAAACTCGGTATGTAAGGGTGGTCACCCATCCACTGACCAACCTAGGCAAGCACGGCTTAACCTAGAGCGGCTGATATTATTTAGCTGTATATAACTTCTATTCTGCATTCTAGAGATTATAGTCAATTACTGTGTCCAATTTTGGTGGAACTCATTTATTGACGACTCGAATGGCGTAGTGGTAGTAACGCTGCCTTACGTTCTTAGGGTCCTGGGTTCGAATCCCGGTAGGAGCAAATGTTTGTATGATGAGCATGGACATTTGTTTCCGAGTCATGGATGTTTATATGTATAATAAGTATGTATTTACAAACAAAAAGTATATATGTAGTATATCAACTATCTAGTGACCACGACACAAGCTTTGCTTAGTGTGGCGCTAGGTGGCGCTATGTGTTAATGTCCAGCGATATATCTATCTTGGTATTATCATCTGCCTACCCTGTGCCCCCTATCTGTTTTGGGGTTTGGCTTCCAGTCTAAGTGGATACAGCTGAGTACCAGTATTTTGAATGGACCGTTTCGGACCTCCACAACATGGTTCAGTGAAATACGATACCCCTTTGAAAGTCTGTTTGTTAGACTTTTAGAAATAGGAATATAAATAATTTATTTGCATTGACCACTGACTGTCAAAGATCTACAAATGACAGCCGGGACCAACGACCTTAGTGCTTTCCCAGGCACGAAAGGAGTCCGTCCCATGATCTCTTTTTGAATTCCAAAACCCGATCAAACAATTACAATTGAACTTTCCGAAATCAAATAAAGAACATTCCATCATCTTTTTTTTTATGTGTTGTCCTGTCGGGCTAATAAATGCTTTTTCTTTCTTTCTTTCATTTCATTGCCAAAAAGAAAATCCAGTTTCACAAGTCATATCAAATTTAAACAATACTGAATCGCAGATAACCATCTTTAATCACAGTGAGCGTAACTTTACGCACGGAAGGAACCCGTCCCATTATCTCTTTTTGAATTCCAAAACCCGATCAAACAATTACAATTGAACTTTCCGAAATCAAATAAAGAACATTCCATCATCTTTTTTTTTATGTGTTGTCCTGTCGGGCTAATAAATGCTTTTTCTTTCTTTCTTTCATTTCATTGCCAAAAACAAAATCCAGTTTCACAAGTCATATCAAATTTAAACAATACTGAATCGCAGATAACCATCTCTAATCACAGTGAGCGTAACTTTACGCACGGAAGGAACCCGTCCCATGATCTCTTTTTGAATTCCAAAACCCGATAAAACAATTACAATTGAACTTTCCGAAATCAAATAAAGAACATTCTTTCATCATTGTTTTTTTTTATGTGTTGTCCTGTCGGGCTAATAAATGCTTTTTCTTTCTTTCTTTCATTTCATTGCCAAAAAGAAAATCCAGTTTCACAAGTCATATCAAATTTAAACAATACTGAATCGCAGATAACCATCTCTAATCACAGTAAGCGTAACATTTAAACCCACATAACTGGTCATTAACTACATTTACATATAATATAATTATGTCTACAACCGGTACGCTGGTACCAGTACTGGGCTGAGCAGTAACGGTGGTGCTGACCTTGTGAACCGGGTGGCATCTACTGTAAGGTCAGCGAGATTCCACTCTTCATGGCATGCTTAGTTTGAATCTATGAAATTAGTGGCGTAGGTTATTTGGTTTTTGTAGACAATCTATCTATATATATAAAAATCAATCTATATGTATAAAAATCAATTCCTGTTCGTTAGTCTCACTAAAACTCGAGAACGGCTGGACCGATTTGGCTCATTTTGGTTTTGAATGATTTGTGGAAGTCCTGGGAAGGTTTAAACGGTAAAAAGTAGTAGGTAGGTAGTAGTAGGTAGGTAGTAGTAGGTAGGTAGTAGTAGGTAGGTAGTAGTAGGTAGGTAGTAGTAGGTAGGTAGTAGTAGGTAGGTAGTAGTAGGTAGGTAGTAGTAGGTAGGTAGTAGTAGGTAGGTAGTAGTAGGTAGGTAGTAGTAGGTAGGTAGTAGTAGGTAGGTAGTAGTAGGTAGGTAGTAGTAGGTAGGTAGTAGTAGGTAGGTAGTAGTAGGTAGGTAGTAGTAGGTAGGTAGTAGTAGGTAGGTAGTAGTAGGTAGGTAGTAGTAGGTAGGTAGTAGTAGGTAGGTAGTAGTAGGTAGGTAGTAGTAGGTAGGTAGTAGTAGGTAGGTAGTAGTAGGTAGGTAGTAGTAGGTAGGTCGTAGTAGGTAGGTAGTAGTAGGTAGGTAGTAGTAGGTAGGTCGTAGTAGGTAGGTAGTAGTAGGTAGGTAGTAGTAGGTAGGTCGTAGTAGGTAGGTAGTACTTTTGACGCAGACGAAGTTGCGTGGGTCAACTAGTAGTTTAATAAATGTTTGCTTACTACTGATAGCCTTGAAAAACAATGTAGGTATTTGGTGCCTTATCACAATCCAACATTAAAAAAAAAAGAAAAAAACGTAGTTATCGCTGTCAGAATGTGCCTTTCATTCGACTCATGATTACAAAAAGAGAAACTTACTTTTCTTCCAATAATATCTGTAATTTTGGATTCCGAGTAAAACTCAAATTTTGGCCTGTCTAATGTTCAATCTAACCGTTCAACGGTTGACTTGACTCAATTTGATATTCGCAGTTAATAAGGTTTCATAAATAGAGCAGCGATCAATAATATTCAAATCGCAAATCGAACATAAACTATTTATTAACACATACATTTGTTTCAACAGGTATAACCCAAGCTAACAAAAGTAGCCATAATAGCCAATTAATGGTTCAGTCCCAACTAACGGGTCGGGGTAGAAAGAAAATTTACACAATAGACAACATGCTAAGTCTCACCCTCTGGAATTCCGCCAAAGAGCAAGCAAATATATCCAAATGCCGAGAGACATCATTGAGTGTTCTAACTGCACGATTCACTGGGGCGAACTTTAATAAGTTAGTACGAGTTGCCGGAACTTTAAAAAGCCCTTTCCTTGGTCCTAACCGTAGCCTCCTGTTTGGAACGAGCAATCCTAACGATTCCAATATTTGTAGAGTATTCATCATACCACGAAATACCATAAAAACATATTTTAAAAGGGCGAGGTTGCGCCTAACTTCCAACTCATAGTACCCCATTATGACGACCCGAATGGCGTAGTGGTAGTGAGGCTGCTTTACGTTCTTCGGGTCCTGGGTTCGAATCCCGGTAGGAGCAAATGTTTGTGTGATGAGCATGGATATTTGTTTCTGAGTCATGGATGTTTATATGTATAATAAGTATGTATTTACAAACAAAAAAATATATATGTAGTAAATCAACTATCTAGCGTCCACGATACAAGCTTTGCTTAGTGTGGCACTAGGTGGCGCTGTGTGTTAATGTCCAGCGATATTTATTTTTATTTATTATTTTATTATGACGAGATTTGATCATAAAACGAGAGTTCTTTTTTCCTTTTACAGTTCACGTCTAACTGAATGGTTTACCAGCACTCAGCAGCAACGGGTGTCTCATCTAAACCGGCTAACAAATCTCCGCAATTGCTTATCATTCTAAACTCACCAGATACGCATCAATAGGCTTCTCCCTGGGTCGATGGTACGCCTTCTGTAGCTCTGTTTGCTTGAGCGCATGCGCGATGTGCAGTGCACTTGCGTCGAAGCGGCCATATTGGTAGTCAGGCGTGTCGCGGGACAACTCCCGCGCAGGAGACGCGTGAGCGCTGCCGCCGTTTGTGGTGCGTGTTGGTGATACTGCTGAGAGGACTGCAAAGAAAAAAGTTACAATAAATTTGAGAGTTTTATCGTGCTTTTGTCTAGGCCTAGACTAGACTAGATTCAGAGAGTGCAGGTCAGATAGGCAGTCCCTCCTTGTAAAATACTGGTATTTACGTCGGCCCCAACATAGTTGGAAAAGGCTAGACAGATACAAGGTATTCACCCCCAAAAGGACCCGGATTTGGGATGCTAATATCCTTATCAAAAAAGTTGTAAAGTCTGTCACAATCGAGACCAACTTTTGATCATTTTGTTTTTGTAGAGAATATGAAGCAGGTTACTTTTGAACAAGATCGAGATCTTTGCTTGGACACTACGTCATAAACCACAAGTGCCAATTGTTTGGATGCAATAGACTTGCATACGCATGTTAATGAAGTCGCAGGTACCAAACTAGGCTATTTTCAACCGAAGTTGCAACGCAAGGAACTTTGCCAAGATTTAGGATTGCGTCAGAAGAATAAGCTATTCGTCCTTGGCACGTGCTATACAAAAATAGCTCATATGAGGTGTAATAATATAAGCTAGAGTGCCCTATCTGTTGCTGCATTAAAAATTCATAACGCGAAAGTTACAAGTATTAAGTTTCTCGAAGCATTTAAACTGCGGTAAAGATCATTTGCAATAAATTAACATTCACCATAACTCTCTTCAAAAGAATCTCAATTCATAGAGGTAACGACCAATCAGAGGCGCGGTCCTCACTAACGGAAAATGCAATAAACGAGTGATTAGATCGTACGCACAGCCGCCCATGTGTATCGGACCGAAGGCCTCTTGTTAAATTAACTGGAGTTTGTGTACAACCCATAATAATGTGTTAATTTTAGAAATTATTGACCAATCACCTTCTAATTGGTTCAATTGATACAGTAAAAATAGAAAATGATTGAACGTGCATTGGACCGGTATTGAACTACAACGGTAACGAGCATTAAATTGAAATAAACATTTCGAAGAAAAGGAATTACATCTTAGAGCAAAATAAACAACATAAAGGAAATCAGTACGAAAACCCTAATACCAAAAAAGCCATAAGAACAGTATAATTAGGAGCGGTACCAGCTAAATACTATCATTACCTAACTTTGAATAATTATTTCAAATCTCACGAGTATCAAATGCTTGACGTTCTATAACTACGAGAAGTTTATGCTAAGTTACCAAGTGCTGGAGTGGAGACCACGGACGGGACAGAGCAATTTGAAAGGCAACCGAGTAGGACAGAAGACAGAGGATCTTATGAAAGAGGCAGGAAGAAACTTGGTAGCCATGACACAAACCGCTAAAAGCGGAGACATATGGAAGAGACGTGGAAAAATTAAAAAAATTAGGGTTGATTTGTCTTCGAAGAGTAGACAAATAGACATAGAACAACAAATAATCTTGCACGAACATAGGTAGTTGACATGAGTCTACAGAATCAGGATATGAGATAGATAATATGGTGATGGTGACCCACTTCACGAAAAACACAGAACTTACACTACATCAAATGATAAACATCTGGAGCAAGAACAACCTCTTGCAGTTCAACACCTCAAAGTGTGTAACAATCACTTTCTCTCGCGCGCGTACTCCTATTAAATTTAATTACAATTTGAACGGGGTGCAGATGACTAGGGCTACGGAAGTTAGGGACTTAGGGGTAAAATTCAACACGGGGCTGACGTTTCGTGATCACATCATAAGCTGCTGCAAAAAAGCTTATCGTAATTTAGGTTTTATGCTCCGTACGGTAAGTAAATTTACGAACATAAAAGCGGTTATAGCTTTATATAATGCTTTGGTTAGAAGTCAGTTAGAGTGTAACGCAATCATTTGGGCTCCACATGAAACTAAATATAGGGTCATGCTGGAGAAAGTACAAAACAAGTTTGTGAGATATTTATATTTGAAATTGTATGGTGTATACCCTTTTTATCCGCTTATGTACCCAACTTTATTTGTTTTGGGTATGGTTGGGTATAACGAACTGAGGGTCAGGAGGGATCTCACACTCACCTCGTACATATTCAAGGTACTTAGAGGGAAGGTACATAATGCGGACATTTTAAGGAACATAGGTTTGTGTGTTCCGGACAGGTACGTGGGGCGACGTCGGCAGCCACGTTTACTGGCGGTGCCGCGCGCGCGGACCAATCTGTTAGGGGAGGCGCCAATGACGCGTGCGCTCCGCACTCTCAACCTGGTTGATGTCGATTTATTTAATTGTTCTCTGAGTGAGTTCACAAAAAATGCTTTATTTGTAATTAGTTATGGAAATTAATATTGTTATTGTGTACACTATCGCATTAGGTTACCCTGTTAAGATAGTTGTAAGGTGGAGAAATAAATAAATAAAATAAATAAATAAATAAATCTAACAAAAGCCGATTAAAATGAAGATGATATCATCGGTTTCGTAAGAACTGGAAATTAAGTTGCAGTCGTCCTTGTATGCAGTTGGCAATCTGCCACTTCTTAATAATTATGTGCATCTGTGATCTTTACACCTAACATTAGATATATTGCATCTAATTATTCAAAGCTACTCATACATTCATGCTGTACGTGATATTATTATCATCCATTGTATAATTGGCTTTTGGAAAATATCATTTAAATGTATACAGGGTGTAAACTACCTCATCACAAAGCCGCTAAGCCAAGCATTCTGTACATCAAAATAAGTAACTTTACGCAAAAAATATTGCTGGGAATCAACTTTTTTTTTGAGGTTATAAATCATGTTTTGTGGTAGAACTCAATGCTCTTTAAACATTGTGCTGATGGATGGATTGAATAGTATTGGGGTCATGGAGGTGGTAAAAGTAAAAACCTTACCAAAAAAACTTGTATTAAAAAAAAAAACTTGTAAAAAAGTTGTAACTTTGACCCCCCATATTTCCGTAACTAGAAGGTTCCCAGGTATGGTGTAGAACAAAAAAAATATCGCAATGATTGGGAGAACAAGTGCCTTTCGGCTTCGTGAAGAGGTGTTTTGCACCCTTTATTTACCATTTTCAGTTTACCACAGTAGAACACTGCCTTGCTGGACATAATTAAGCCTCTTCAACTGCAAGCCATACAACATACAACTCGACTATTGATGGGGTTGCCATACTTCAGGAGTTATAACTAGGTGTCTGGAATGTTGTAGTTCTAAAATGTCCGTAATTTCCAAAAATCGGCCAAGTGCGAGTCGGACTCGTCCATGAAGGGTTCCATAGCAGCAACCAACATACAAAAAAAACTTTTCGGTGGAAGTTTACATGGAAATGTACCTACATCATATTCTTTTTTAGTTTTATCATTTTCTTATTTTAGAAGTTAAAGGAGACACTCTTTACCACTTTGGAAGTGTCTCTCGCGCAAACTATTCAGTTTAGAAAAAAAAAATATTAGAAACCTGAATATAAATTTTGAAGACCTATCCACAATACCTACCCCACACTTAAAGAGTTTGATGAAAAAAAAACTGAGTTTCAGTTCTAAGTATGGGAACCCCCAAAATGTATTGTTTTTTTTCTATTTTTGTGTGAACATCTTAATGCGGTTCACAGAATACATCTACTTACAAAGTTTCAACAGCATAGTTCTTATAGTTTCGGAAAAAAGTGGCTGTGACATATGGACGAACAGACAGACAGACAGACATGAGGAATCCATACGGGTTCCGTTTTTTGCCGTTTGGCTTCGGAACCCTAGAAATTAGAATATGAAATCAGTCTGTGACAAAATAAAGAATCGAAATTTTCTTGAAATTCTGAAATTTTCTGCGGAAAACTTATTTATTGATCTGGTAACCGTAACTATAGGCAACTGTCATCCAGCTGCAACTGATGCGTTTTAGTAAATTAATATAGGAGAGCAAACAGCACCTAATTCATCAAAATAGGTTGGTACTTCACTATCACTACATATTATAAAACAAAGTCTCCCGCCGCGTCTGTCTGTCCCTATGTGTGCTTAGATCTTTAAAACTACGCAACGGATTTTGATGCGGGTTTAGAGGATAGTCTATAATTTGATTGACAGGGGCGAAGCCGCGGGTATCGGCTAGTAAAAAGAATAAACGGTCTAGAGATGTAATCCTTATACAGCTTCGCCTTCCATAAAAAACTTGATTATCGAAACATTTTCATGTACTTTTAAAGTTGCAATGAATCTGCATTTAAATAACAACAGCTTCTTTTCAGGATGGGTGCTGCCCATCCTTTTGAAAGATAACATTTTTCCACCTTATCTCACGCAAAACAACTCTCATAGTAAGCCTCATTGATTTCTCAAGTAAAACATCAGATACACAAGCTAATAACAGGTACTGTTGTTCATTCAGCATTAATTATAGATAATTTAGCATATTATAATTGTCAAGGTGGACTAGAGTCACTAAATAGATACGCACAGAATTTCAGGTCCATAGACAGTGAACGCAAACATAGACACGCTTAACGTACAGTGAGTGCAGGAGTACTCGCGACTGTCATATTTTGGCCGAGTTTCGTGTACGGTGATCTCAAAATGGTGACTGCGCCTGAGGTCCTACTCCGTCCGTATGGACGAAACGTTAGGACGTTTCGTCCATACGGACGGATCTATCCGCGTCTCTCACACGCACTCGTCTGCAGACGTGCGCGATAGAGACAGATAGATCCGTCCGTATGGACGAAACGTTCGGGAGTAGGGCTTCTGATTCGCTCGATGTTTGAAGCTGATATTTTTTGCCAAAACATCTGAAACTCCGACAGCTAGTCTTGCGCAGGGGAATCGTGTTATAGGTACCTACTGGTATTCAGCCACATACGATTATACTGATAATGGATGGAGACTCGATAAAGTCTAGGCAAGTGATATACAGGGTGGTGATGACAATACGACAATAAATTAAACTACGCATACCTCAAGACGTTCCTAACAAACAAAAAAAAATCGTTTGAAAATATCAAGTAGTTTAGTCACAGGAAATTATTTTTCAACTTCAACATTTGCTACATGATGTATCTGATTTTAAGGAAGCACTAACAGGTTAACGACCCCTTGCCAACTCGCTATTTAAAAACTTTCGCTAAATTTGATTTACTGCAAATTAGACCTTAAACCATGCCAATAATAGTCATAAAGAGTATCCTTAGAGTTAGATTTTGTCTGTTTTTTTTTTTTAATTTCGGCTTTGGGTTTTTTTAATTGTGTAGAATTATTCCTATGCACTAGTATTACGCGTGTTTTCATTTATTGTCGTATTGTTTTCTCCACTCTGTATAGAGGCGAGCCCTCTGCACCTAACTATGATGTGTTAGAGATCAAAACATTCTCAACATGCAACAGATACGAAGTTTATAAACTTTGGTTCATAAACATACTCAATATAAATGATGTTGTGGGCGGTGTGTGGTGCATTCAAACAGTTCATTGATTGGTCATTCTGCTGTCATGTTTGCCGACGTTGTGAAGATACGGATCTCATTAATTTTAAGTATTGCTGCGAGTGCTTGGGTTGTTGAGTAATCTTCTTAGGTATCACTGCAATATCATATACCTACGTAATCTATAACGATCCCATTGCTGGAATACAGGCTTTCTCACTGGGTTTGTAAACGTCCCTTTGTGCCTATTGGCCTTGTTTCGTTCTGTATCCTGCTGATATGGAGAGAAGTGGAAATTACGTTTTTTTTTCTACTCCGCCGCTATACTTTCAGATA
The DNA here is from genome assembly GCA_916618015.1 of Xestia c-nigrum. Lineage (NCBI taxonomy): Eukaryota > Metazoa > Arthropoda > Insecta > Lepidoptera > Noctuidae > Xestia > Xestia c-nigrum. Next base: position 5,658,145 of record OU745259.1, on the reverse strand, counting down.
AATTTTGTTACGGGATCCAAGACAGTTAAATTCATTCTCTGGGACTAAGTCGAGCTTCATTGTCTCGGCGCTTCTCTGGTGGTCCCCCCTGTTGATTCTGGCTTTCAGGAGTTACAGTGGTTTGGGAATAGTGTGGCGGGTTCCCCACGGGGCTAGGGTTCTACCAGCACTACAAAATGTGCTGAAGCGCCATCTAAGACATAAAATGAAAGCATTAAAATTCTGAATACACTGTTCTTTAAACCTTATAGGGCCATTATTCATCCCAACTAATCCCGAGCACCCAGTCTGAATTTGTGGATTTCACAAGTCTTGCTTGAATTTCGGTTTTAAGATATGTTTGCTCCGTATCATAACAATGTTCCTTCAGATATTTATCAATATTATGTCAACCATGAAATCATTAGGATCACTTTTATGTTTTTTTTTTCTTTTCTGTTAACGATCCTTACATTCCTTTCCGTATTTTTGGTCAATATCATCTGTTTTATAGTGACCATCGTCAATTTGCTTATGGAAATTTACACGAACGTACGCCATAATTACCTACTCATTAAACGAATTAGATAACTATAGAATATTTTATGTTAATGATTCACAACACAATCATTTGTGGCCCGTACTAACCCAATGCTGGACATGAAAGTTCGATATTTTTCCAATCTAGCTTGTATAATACTTAAAATTTACATCTTATGGAACCATTCTGGGGAATTTTATTAACATTTAAGTGTTCAATAAAACGGAATCATCATAAAAATAATCTTTAAACGAATCTTGTTTTCGGTAATTCACTCTGATTATGTTTAATAAATTAGGTTAATCTCTATTATTTGTACATTATTTACTGGCTTCTAATTACAGAATTAGCTTAAATAACAGGATTATGTCCGATATTATCATTTAAATTCAGATTTCCAAGCCTACGATAAGTTTACCAGGTGTCTACATCAATAACTCTTTCTTTAATAGCTTTTAAATAAAAGCCTGTATCAAATCAAATAAGTAGTAAGACCTCACATTAAGAACCTTTTTAATTTACTACATTATCAATATTACCATATGAATCTGTGTTATATAACAAAAGACCGTCCAATGGAATTTCAATCTTACCGCTGCAGAATGAAGTTGGCATTTCTACGAGAGTTGGAAAACGTCGAAACGATGTCAATGACCTGGCTTACTCCATAATTTACACACTATTTGGCGAGGCAAAGTGTAGGTAACTGGTAAACGGTCGTGAAGAAAAAAGTTGGTAGAACGTTATTTTACGAGTTGAACTCGAGACAGATGCTCTGCGAAGCGTAGTGTGTTCATATTTAAATTAAACGCCGGTGTTTACATGCCAGGTTTACAAGAATGTATCACGTACCTAGATTAAAAAAAAAACAGATTCAGATACGTCTATGACGTTTTAGATTAGGATCTTGAACCCTTGAAACCTTGAAACAAAAAGGCAGAGAAAGTGGTTTTAAAACTTTCAAGTTAATTCACTAAAGTTCTGTTATACATTTTAAAGAAATAAAATAAAATTAGAGAAAATGGCCACGGACTGAGAAAAAACCAGAAGGAAATAAGTTACTAGGAAATTTTCATTTTACAAAATGTTGATAGTGCTTTACACGAACTTTTGAAAGTAATATGTCTATGAGAGGGACTGGACTATAATCCACCACGCGAGCCCAGTGCGGATTGGTAGATGTCACATGTCTTCGAATTTGTTGGTTCTAGGACATGCCGGTTTCCTCACGATGTTTTTTATTTCACCGTTTTGAGAGTAGTGGTGATGAAATAAATTAAACAAAGTAAATGCCTGTCCAGACCGGCAAATTACTTTGTGTGTTTATTACTTTGTTTGTTTGTTTTTTTACGAACAGCAAGTCGAACCTGAGGCCCTACTCCTTAACGTTTCGTCCATACGGACGGATCTATCCGCGTCTCTCACACGCACTCGTCTGCAGACGTGCGCGATAGAGACGGACAGATCCGTCCGTATGGACGAAACGTTGGAGAGTAGGGCCTCTGGCGTCGAACCCACGACTTGCTGTTTTTAAGTCGGGGCCGCCACCACCGCTGCTCCCCAATGTGAGGGAAGAGGGGCAGATCTGAAGGTATTATTTCGGGGGGCTGATTTTTCGGAGAATCTTAAAAGTTGGCCTGGTCTTTCCGTCCAAAAACTCATATTGACATGTTCATAGTTCTAGAGACACATTATAAGTAGGTTTCCAAGTATGGGCCATTGGTTAAGTCAGGGTCGTCATGGTTAAGCAGAAACAATGAGGCATTATTCTTTGGGACACCTAATACATTAACCTGTCACCGTTCCGATAATTATTGTACTTGTTCGGATGTCCGTTTTTTTTAACGTCCTTTAAGACGGTAAATAGCACAAAAGTCTCTTGGGGGACGCCTATATCCAGCAGGGACTCCCGAAATACTGAGTTGATCACGTGGTGGAATCATGAAATTTGCCATCCACAGAATGGTGACCAACCTGTAACAGCATTGACGAAATGGTTCTGCATTTATCGCAGACTAGCAATCTGCCCGCGATTTCTTCCGCAAAGAATGTGATATCTCGCCTAATATGGATACTATATTAATACGAGTATTATAAAGCAGAAGAGTTTGTTGGTTTATTTGAACGCGCTAATCTCAGGAACTGCCGACTCGAATTGAAAAAATGTTTTTGTGTTGGATAGTCCATTTATCGAGAAAGGCTTAAGGCTATATAACATCACGCTGCGATTAATAGGAGCGGAGCAGGGATGAAAAATGTTGCAAAAACGGGGTATATTTTTCCTTTCGTTTTTCTCTCTTATGTGACGCAGACGAAATTGTGTGGGTCAGCTAGTGCATGATATAATAACAGATCGAAGGTAGTTGCCATTCAATTTTGTGATAATAAAAGTGGGGAAGATATAATCAAGCTGAATTAGTTGATCATTCGTAACTTAATTTGCGGGAAACTCCTAATGTAGGTATACCAGGAAAATAAAAATCCTTTCAAAGCGGATTCAATCATAACAGCATACCAAGAGAATTCTCACCACAGATGTTACATTCAAATTACGTAACCCTTCTGATGCAACCACATCAATTCAATATTGACACAGTCTAAAAATATAAGCACAACATTCCGCTCAAATTCCACAGAATAATAAAACGATGTATACGGAACTGCAGCTCGTATGCGTACAACATTCAACGCCTTTCTCGGCGATTGCGTTATGCAGAATGTTACACATAGCTGTTAGCTCTCGGCCACGAGCTATACCATCAAGCGACACGAGTGACTTCCACTTCGGAGGAATAAGATGAAAGAAATTGCTGAGAGCATAAATGAGCATGGCAATAAGATTAGGAGAAGACCAAAGTAACAATGAACAGACTAGAAACTATGGATGTAGCCATATCATCTTTCATTAGAAAACAGAAAGGGAGAGGAGTGATTCATAAGATGAAGACTAAAAGAGAACTATGGAAGGTGAAGACATGATGAATTAAGATAGGGACAGGCCAATGCCAATTATACCACAGTATTGCGACGGTACTCAGATGGAGGAAACAAGGTGATACGCGCCTGTCGTTTGACGCATCGCATCGCCTGAGGACATGACCAAGGCATTACTGCTGCAAAGGATGGCGCAACGGCGTAACAGTTTTGCGTCGTTTATCCCTAAATATGGCGGTGTCAGCCAATATATATACTGCAGGATAGAGTTAGCTGTGGCAAGATTTATGGTGGTTTGGAGGAGTGTTTTTTGGTGTTTTTGATAGACTATATTTAGTAATAGTGGATGTAGAGCCTTTTGATAATATGCTAGACCGTTTTGGTTAATAAGTCCACTCACATCGTCATTATCAACATCGTGTAATCATGATGGCCTCCTTGCTTATAGCTGCTTAAGTTTTTTTTTTCTTTCCTCCATTTCAAGACTCTTTTCTGCAAGTATATTCGGCTCACAGAATCGCTCTTGAAACCTAAAGAGTAAGTTTTGAAACATCCCTACAGCACTACAACTAAGTTTAGGCGTTTCAATAACATTGACTGCTGAAAATTCATGAAAGTGTTTTTTGCCAATTGCCAAAACTCTTATACATCCCATACGCCGCGTCCACCAATAAGGAAACGAGAATCAATTTAAAGAACAAGATCTTTTTTAATTCCAACCATATTTGTCGACTCAAATTTTCAAACCAATAAGAAATATGTCCAATTCCATTACATATTCATGTGTCGCTATAAATTTCTCAAGTTCCTTGTAAGTGACGGCAACGCTGCGCACGATTTGTTCAGGATACCTAATGCGCGTGAGTTGCGAAATTGTCGCCGGTGGGTATTACGTCACTTCGACCTTCTTAATGTCGTTTACTTGAAACATTTAGATTAGAAACAAAGTAGGCCTATGTTAACATAGTTTTAGTGCCTTTTGAAGTGAAGTGAAACTATCTATATGGATGTACATTTGTGCAATGTTGGAAACTGGACGGATTTTGAAGTTGAAGCGCAAGTGGATAAAATGATTATTGGTAGGTATGCATGTTAATTTGAACTCTTAGTCTGCCACCACTGCTGGAAGATTCCACTAATTTAAGTGTTATCTGCCACCAGTGGGGACTGAGGTAGGTACAAATGCGATAGACCAGACGCTACCGCCACCGATGGTGGTATATGCAACTGATAGTTGCGAGGTTGCAACTACCACAGTGGGGCTAGACCGGTGGGGGCAGATGGGAAAAAACCCTAAAATCGTAAGCCTGGGATATAGGTAGACGAGAGAAAATAAATAAGCAAAATAATCAAATGCTACTTGGAAAGGGAAAGTGTTCGAGGCATTATTGTGCTTATTTCTGCTGCCAATTTTCTTCTACATGTAATTATGTAAAACATATTGATGTAAGGGACAATTACTTGGTAGTTAGGACTTAGTATTAGGCCTTATACCTTTTCCGAGCTTGTTTCTTGATACACATCTGAATAACTTTTAGCACTAGCAAGGAGGTGTGGCTAAACAAGCAAGAAGTTCACGCATGCGCACTACTCCTGTCAAATTACGTATCTACCTACAAAATAAGTATAATTATGCCTTTTTCTGTTATACTAAACGTCAGTTTTGCTTAGGTAATGTCCAATTCCGTTAAATTAGTAAAGCTTCAGTTTTTTCTTACGTTGACCATTTTTTGCGTTCATTACGAATGTAAGAAGTTTTTGTGCCGTCGTAGCTGCCTTAGTTAGTGAATTAATAAGTGGAATCTAGTTTAGCTTTATTTAGTAACTACTTAAGTCCGTATTTACGCTAGATTCTTGTAGTAGATTACTTAACTTGTAAGATTACGGCATTTTGTAATGAACACACTAACATTACTTAATACACATGAATCATTGCAGGATCGGCGATGTGATTTTGATCCAACAAGCAAATTAAATCTTTAGTTTAGTAATTAGTAGATAGTCTATGGAATTGTGACCAAGGATAATAAAGAAAAGGCAGTATTAATCAAAAAACATTCAGGCAAACCCAGGATGTAATTTTAAGAATTGGGTACCCATTTCAAACTATAATGAAAATTGATTTAAGAAGTTCTTAGGACCTAGCTATACAGAGTGACATTTTACCAGCGACGACGATGATCGAAAGGTGTGACTGACACAAGCTACCGAAAAGTTTATTACACATAGAATACTTTTTATCCCGGTATTACGATCTCGCGAGTTATTTTATTAATCATGTATAATTATGTCCGCGCGGGCATAAGCCCATACAAAATATTTTGGAAGCGGCTGTCACTAATAGGGAAAATGCATGTATTTTTTTCTTCACAAAAAAATACAAAATACAAAAAAACTCAAACTTCAGTCAATTATAATTAATTGACTGAAGTTTGAGTTTTTTTGTATTTTAGGCACTATTACAAGAAAAGTATTAAAAGTTAATTTCAACTACTGCTTGTCGCTTAAAAATAATATTAAACTTCTGCAATCTTCTATGACAGATCAAACGTTCGTGAATGTCGCGACCATACTTTGACGTCATTTATCAAAATCTACCTTGTTTACATCTATTTTTTTGGCTTTAATAAAGTAATTTTACTAATTGTATGTGTTTTATTCAAGCAAAAATTGCGATCACGATATTATAATAAAATCGTAGTGCAACTTTACCTACATTTCAAATAAAAGTTATTTTTTGATATATGAATTTTGATGTCACTACCGCCGTTATCGAGGACGACGTGTTGTGAGAGTGCGTTCCGTTTCACCAAAAACATGCTACATAAAACAATAAATTGTAAAATAAGTGATGTATTAGAAACTTAAACAAGCGCACCATACTGTTTGTAAGCGCCAATACAAGGCATTTTTAATAAATAAAAAGAGTTTTGTATTTCTTGCATACCTATTCCCTAGTGTCTAGTCTAGACCCTTTATTTTTTTACATCCAGCCAACTTTACCGTTCATGTAATTTCTTATTCAACCGGAAAATGTAGAAATACTTGTCGTTTATATAATTCCTGTATCGCCTACGACAGCTTTAATAAACATAGTTACTGAATAAGTGAATAGTTAAGTGAAATAAACTAACGAAGTCAGTTACGTCTGACGGTTAAGTTAAAATCGAATAAATCTTGTTTATGTAAGAGATTGACTTAGTAGTGAAAGTACTGAAAATAAATTGATTCAGAATTTAAGCAAATATTTAAATTGCTAGATTCGCAGTATAGCCGTTTATAAAAGAGCTTTGTCAAAAATGAATACTTAAAGGATTTTGGCGCTAATAGCATTTTAGTTAAATTGTTTCTTATAAGTAAAATCAGTATCCATAGATACAATACATTTTGAAACAAGTGGAGAAAGTTTGTTATTGTATTCGAGGTGGAATTAACACACGAGCCGTAGGCGACGGTGTTAGTGAGCCGAGAACTCCAATAACAAATGTCCACGTGAATTGTTATGGAACTATGATTTTAATTTTCTTTTTTTCCGCGTTTTGCTTTCGTCAGGTTATGAACCTTATATAAAAAAATGCTTTTTTATATTTTTGAATTTAGAACACAAATAAATGTTAATTTATTTATAAAAATAAATATTAGTTTTAAATAATCATGTTTATCTATGATATTCTATTTATAACCACAATTTGAATATTTAAAAAATGTTTACGCCGCAAAGACGCATAATATTGCTTTGCCGAACTAAAGGAAAAAATCTTCACCTAGAGGACTAAGTATAGGCATTGAACCAATTTGGACGAAGTATATGTCGTTGTAGTTAGTTTAAGTCGCCTGTGGCGATTGTCATTCCCGCACACGTGTTGGAAAATGACAAAAAACGCACACGTGTGAAATACATTGCATGTTGAACCTAACCGTAGTGCGATAAGAACCAGTTTGCGAGGAAGTGTATTGAAAACAAAATTATTGGAAAAGTATATGTAAAACTAGTATTTTAGTTTGAAAATAGACGCATTTACATTACGTTCACACGGCGTAGTTTCGGCGTATGCTAGGGCCTTCGATGATTTCGATGATTAGAAACTGCTAAGTTGTCTAAAAATTACACTACTTCGAGTCCGTGAAACATTTCATTTAGTTTACATTTTTCTAAAAGATTTTGTTCAAAGTAATAAAATGAGCAATTTAATAATAACAAGGACCTTATTAGTAATAAAATCTAAGTGAGAACAATGCAATTGCATATTGACAGCAGCATAATAATATATTTTCAATTTCATGGGAAACAATAATCTGTGTTGGCGTAAATTAATAGATTTCGAAGTAAATTGATGGACTTGAAGTTAAAGTATGTCAATGTTTAAATGGTGACAACAAGTTTAATGAGAGGTTTTCATTTTGACAGTAAAAAAAAAATAGTTTCCATTAACTTGATAGATGGCGGTGATCCGACTACGTTATTGGGTGCCAAAGTCAAAACGCTTGAAAAAGCACACGTCACATACGCTCGTTCGCTGACACTTTCGTTTGCATCAGCTTCCGAATATAATCATCACTTAGACTTATCCACGTGATATTATGTGACGTTCTGTTCCTTGCAGTAACGTAGTCAGACTAGCGCCATCTATCCAGTGACTAGGGAAGAGTTGAAAAAGAAAATCCCTCATTGGGACTAAAGAGTATTAAGTAAACATAGATTTCAATATGAAAAGGCTTGTATTCGTCTCAAATGTAGGACCAAAATTCCTATTAGAAGTTCTCGTTGGTCTACTGGTTGCAAGAGCGACTGCTGAGCATGAGGTCCTGGGTTCGATCCCCATGCCGGGCTGATTTGGATTCGGTTGATGGCAATAGGCTCACCCTCTTTTAATTGACGAGACATGGGTCTACTGTTATATTACAATACTGGCGGACCCACGCAACTTCGTCTGCGAGAAGAGAAAGGAAAAAAAGTCCCCGTTTTTGCAACATTTTTCATTCCTGCTCCGCTCCTAATGGTCGTAGCGTGATGTTACATAGCCTAAAGCCTTCCTCGATAAATGGACTATCCATAACAAAAATAATTTTTCAATTCGAGTCCGTAGTTCCTGACATTAGCGCGTTCAACCAAACAAACAAACAAACTCTTCTGCTTTATAATATTATATTATAATATAATATTACTAGCTGGCCCACGCAACTTCGTCTGCGTCACATAAGAAAGAAAAAGCTCACAAAGGGAATAAAATTTCCCCCGATTTTATAACATTTTTCATTGCTGCTCGGATCCTAGTAACTATAGCTTGATGTTATATAGCCTATAACCATCCTCGATAAATGGACTATCCAACGCAAAAATAATTTTTCAATTTGAGCCGGTAGTTCCTGAGATTAGCGCGCGTAAGTATAGATAACGTGTTTCTCCCTAGCAATATTGTAAACTCTCGAATTATTGTCAACTGACTTGGGGCATACCCCGTTAGGTTAATTAGGTTCCTTTAAACCCTGAACTCGGAAATAGGGGCATTTTAGGGGAATATAAAGTGTTTTGAGGTTAGGTTATATTAATCAATATTTCTCAGGCATGGTACAGTGTGTTTTCATGAGAGTGGTACCACTGGGCAAAGGGGACCCTGCTTCCCTGCACACCGCGTGAGTTGACTACCATCGCATGCATTTCACGAAAATTAATACGTTTTATTGTAAGCAGTATGTTCGTTTGACAATAATTGGACAGTTTACAATATCGCTAGAGAGATTACAATATAACGTGTTTGACAATTTTACGGTGACAGATACACGGCCTGATGTTATGTTCTATAAAGTCAAACCATAGATAACATCAATATAAATATTACAAAACTTGCGGATCGATATTGGAAGGAAATCGAACACAAAATATCTGCTCCTATCGATCTACAAAAGTTCTTAAATATCTAGAGCTGCATAATATTAATTATCTAGTCCAACATAGTTTTATCAGCACTTTATCAATATAAGCTGAAAACAGACTTCCAAATTGACAGGCATAGATTTAGAAACCTTATAATAACAGACGTTATAAAACTTAGTGGTTTCGGTTAAAGACCTTGAGCATGCATCGAAGTGACTGCTAATGAAGTCATACTTACATAAATGAATAAATAAATAAATATCGCTGGACATTACACACAGCGCCAACTAGTGCCACACTAAGCAAATCCAAACCCAAACCCCAAACTGTGATGCAACTAATTAAATAACAGACCTAAACTTAGTGGTTTCGGATAAAGACCTTGAGCATGCACCGAAGCGACTGCTAATGAAGTAATACTTATATAAAGATATATACTTTAAATACCATAACTAATGTAACGGGCAAAAGGACGCCCAAACTGTGATGCAACTAATTAACATAACTTGGTGAAGCGCATCTTCATTATATAACATGGATATTGATATTACGTCAACTTCGGAAACGGATGCATGATTTAAATATAGCTTTGCATTTATTAATCAAAGATAAAATTAAATAGATTTTTTTCAAACGACTAAAAGAAAGAAGGAAGTTTTCAATATATCTTTATTTTTTATGTATATTCGGATATCACTTATATATTTCATTCCACTTCTATTAAAGCTGCAGGTTGACGTAAGCCCATTTGCGGATGTAATAATTAAATTAAAGTGAATAATATTTTTTTAAATAACATATGTCATGCTTAAGCCAGTCATGTTTTATTTCTCATCCATGTATCAGGGAGCGAAGCTTTTTTATTTACAAGTTAAACACAGCTTGTGCACTTTGAGTATGAATGAAACCTCTTTGAATTTCAGACCCCTTGTGTACGAAGTTCATTCAATAACTTTCATAATGCAAGTACTTTCAATATAAGCTAAATTCGTATAAGGCCCATAGGTCCAAATGGTACCTGAGCTTTAGTTAGGTCACTGGGCTGGCGTCAACGGAATGTGGCCGGTTGTTTTGCAACAAGTACTCCCTTCCCTCTCCCCCACGCACCGACCTCTCGCTCCACCACACGAAGTCACCCGAAGTGTGCCGAAGTTCAAGAGCTTTCGCGTAACTTCGTGCCTTCTTCGGAAGTGAGACTGGATTCTTGCAAGTTTTGTTTGTTATTTATGCCTTTTTGATGCGGATTTGTGATAGACATTTTAGTTGTTAAATAACGGAGTTTTGTCCGGGCGTCGTTTTTAGCGCATTCCTGTTTGAATTCTTAAGACGGTTTTTGTCGTAGAGGTTATAAACAGTAAGAGTTTGGTGACTGAATGTGTAACTTGGTTACTTACTATAACTTAGGCAAGATTGTAATCGAAGGCTTTTTTAACGATATTGAACTTTAAAAAAAAAAGGAAACTTTATACAATTTTAGAACTATAGTAAAAGGTATTAAGATTATTTGAAAAAAAAAGCCAACGTCGCAACACGATCCGAGGTGTGAAAAGGTTACGATCATAAAGGCTTGGTTCGAGACCTCAATCAATGATACATTCATGTTATAATACTACAGAGTGACGTTATTTCGCGCTTATGACGTCAGAGGCGCACGCGCATCGGCTCGATTCGGCTTGACGAATTTAATGTCAGAAGTGTGAGATGAGCTGTGCTGTGGAACTTAGTTGGGTGGTATACAGAGTGGGAGGGATGCCGACGGATAAACGGTTACCACAGATATAAAAAAAATAAAAAACACATCTGTCCTATATATTTTGAACATATTTTGACCGGTATTGCAATTTTGTTTTAAAACATGGCTCTTGCCACTTTTGATTCTGCCTTATAGGAGTTGCAGTGGAATAGTGTGGTGATGGTGGGCTTGTCCCAATACAACTCTGTAGTCAAATATATCTAAACCCTAGGGCTTAGGGTTCAAAGTAATGAGAGGTTTTCTTTTGAGTATCCAAGAAATCTGTAGATGGTGTTGAACTGAAAAAAACATTGCGTCATGTCACATACGCTCTTTGACTGACACTTTCGTTTGCTTAAGCTTCCGAATATAACTATTACATCCAAGTGAAATGATGTGGATATCCTGTTCCTTGCAGTAACTTACGACTAGAGGAGAGTTTAAAAAGAAATCCCTCACTACAAAAGCAATTGAATAACTGATCGAATGATTGATTGGATTCAGCCTGTGATTTAAGCCATTGTCTGATTGATGTCTGATTGCATTTAAACAATGGCTGCCCTTGCACGATGGCATTGTGCTGGTTTGTTGACCACTGCCATAATTCTGTTACGCTTTTGCAATATTTATTTGTATACGTTTGAGAATTATGATTTGTTTTGATTATGTTCTGGGAAAGGGCATAAATAGAAGAGCTTAGTAATCTAACGCGTTACGCGATTTTAACATTGCGAGTGATTTCGTTTTCGTAGAACTTAGACCTGGTTTTTTGTTTTTAGAATCTGTGGGCAATGAAAAAAAAAAGATCTGCTGAAGAGACCAGTTTCGGAGGCTACTGCATACCCCGGAACTGCTAATCTTCAGCGGCTTCACAGATAACCAGGATACTAGATACTCGAAATAGAAATACGAAGGCACCTGATTTGGTGACTCTAGGTTACCATTAGACGCGAGGATCGACCGAAGGACACGGTGGTGCTTTGCTTTGCGAGCATCGCCGTATCCTCGTAGCGGCAATCGGTGGAGGCAACCTCGTGCGGCCTGGTTCAATCCATGGTCCAGAGCGAGATGGAATAGGAAAACGTCATCTCCTTTTGTGAAGCAGTCATGTTAGCGAAGGAGGTGGCGGAACGCGAGAGGAGAGAACCTCTCGCCCCCGTCGCCGCGGGCGACACACCGCGCGTCTGAGGGCTAGCTATAGCTTATGACGACAGGCCGAGTCGAAGGCGCGTTCGTGTGCCACACGCGCCTCAAAGAGATGTCAGCATAATGGAGCAAAGGCCGAAGCCTGCCGGGGCTGCGGGACTGTTCGAAAGAGATACCGTACCCCGGAACATAAAGGGAGAGGAAGGATCATGGATGGGTTTTAGTCAGTAAAAGTATGACACTCCCTCTCGCTCCGCTCAAAGTGGGAGAAGTCATTTGATGATTTCCCATAGGAAAAAAAAGTTTACCATTACATAATGTCTGACACTCCCTCTTGCACTGCTTAGAGTCATCATCATCATCATCAGCCTATAATGTTCCCACTGCTGGGACACGGCCTCCTCTCAATGAGAGGGAATGGGCTATAATCTACCACGCGGGCCCAGTGCGGATTGGTAGATGTCACATGTCTTCGAATTTTTGGTTCTAGGACATGTCGGTTTCCTCACGATGCGATGTTTTCCTTCACCGTTTTGAGAGCAGCGGTGATAAAATAAATAACACAAAGTAATGCGCCTGTCTGGGTTCGAACCCACCATTTACTATTCGTAAGTCGGGGCCGCCACCACTGGGCCACCGCTGCTCTGCTTAGAGTGGGAGAAGTCATTTAATGATTTCCCAAACGGAAAAAAAGTTTACCATTACATATGATTAAAATATGGAATAGATCGATCTATTCGATGCTCAGGATGGGCTAAACGTTATTGGGTTTCACTATCAGGAATTCCTCAGTAGCAGCCACAGACTCCGGGGTTTTGGACCGAGTTGATGGCAATTGGCTCGCCCTATTACATATGTGGGTGCACTATTAGGTACCTACACCTCCGCCTCACCCTTCGATGATTACATGTGTGATGTTATGTTATGTAACGTTATGTTATGTTATGTAACGTTATGTTATGCTACGTTATGTAACGTTATGTTATGTTATGCTACGTTATGTAAAGTTATGTTATGTTATGCTACGTTATGTAACTTTATGCTACGTTACGTTATGTTATGTTATGTTTACGTGGTAAGTAGGTGAAATAGGCAATAAATGAAAGTGTTAGTAGATACTCACATTCATTGTCATGGCTATTCCTGGCCAGGCCTCGGATTTGTTCATTAACGTAGTTATTACTCTTAGGCACGTTCAGCGCACTTCGGATGCCCACGGACGAGTTGTCCAGGTGTCCAGGTCCTATCTTGGGCACGTGGCTGGAACAGTACACCTCCTTGTCTTCCGTCCAGTGCTGGTTGTTGTAGTATGTCTGGGGAAGAGACACGAAAAGTAAGTAGAGTCATCATCATAAGTCAGAGGGAATGGGATATAATCTACCACGCGGGCCCAGTTTGCATTAGTATGTCACATGTTTTCGAATTTTTTGGTTCTAGGATATACCGGTTTCTTCACGATGCTTTCCTTCACCGTTTTGAGAGCAGTGTTGATGAAATAAATTACACGAAGTAATGCGCCTGTCTCGATTCAAAACTTAGAACCCACGAAAATATCACTCAAAAATATTTAGTAATCCGGGACCGCGGTCCTGGTCCCGAAAGCCCCCCGACCCGACTTACTAATAGGGTGGAAAACAAAAAAAAACTAATTTGTCCGTCAGTTACATTTAAAAAAATATTTGATCAATTTTTTTTTGTTACCTACGTAAACGAATATTGATGAAGATACGACGCTTTATACATTCTCAATACGTTACACCTTGTTGTAATGTTTAGTGAGTTCTGACGTCACGAGCCCCCACTCCCGAGTTTTGATGCGTTTTATCTTTGTCAATATTCATTGATTTACAAAAAATGAGGTGTCCATTATTTTTCAATTATCTAACTGACGGACTAAATAGATTTGTAATTTTTTGATACTGTCTTCATGCCTATTGTACACCGGGTAGGTAACTGGGTAAGTATAAGGTTAGAAAAAAGAATACATTTGAGTATACTTTTCAACGGACTTTTCAATGTATGAGGCTAGGGAGATGGATGCTAGGCTAAATAGTAGCCTTTGGATTTTTTTATTGATAAAAATGTAATACTTACCTAGTTTTTCAGAAAATAAAAGAAGAACGGTCATGTCCCATATAAAAAAAACCCAGATCCGACAGAAAAGTGACATATCTCAGTTTTTTTGTTGTTATTTATATAATCATATTATATAGTTTTTATATTCCAAATCAATGGCTAACACCAAAATATTGCCTTATGTTTTTGTTCAGGGTTTACACTAACAAAATACAAAATGCCTACTTATCTACACAATTCGTAATGTATGTAACTAAATGACGATAAATAGTTATGGGATGTATCCAGGAGACCTGGAGATACAGCTGTATTATATAATTTTTGAACTCCTAGTACAACCTTCAACTTAGGTTTTTTTTTTTTAAGGTGGTTTAAAATCATCTAATGACATCTCTCGCCCTTGGGTGGAGCGAGAGGGCGTGTCAGACTCTTACTGACTAAAAAATTCCACCCCGTTCCTTTTTGCCTCTGGTACTGGGGTCAGAGCATGCCCTTCTGGATTCGCCCTCAACTTAGGATTAATTAAAATCGTCATATTCGATGATTCAGATCGGATTATTCCAGTAATTCGTTGACGCCAGTTCGAGCTTATATCGAACTAAAAAGTTCATTAATCACCGTTACGATAACAGGTATTCGTATTTTTATTTTTAACGCATCCCATAACTACTTACTTTTATACGTCATTTAGTTACATATATTTACGAATTGTGTAGATACGTAGGCATTTTGTACTTTTTTAGTGTAAAGCCTGAACAAAAACATAAGGCAATATTTTGGTGTTAGCCATTGATTTCGAATATAAAAACTATATAATATGATTATATAAATAATAACAAAAAAACTGAGGTATGTTACTTTTCTGTCGGGTCTGGGTTTGTTTTGACTGTTCTTCTTTTAATCGCGAAATAGGGGTATTCAAAACTGTTTTTCAAACTCTACATTTGTTTTAGAATATTAAATTAATGTTATATTTCTTGGTTTTTGGTTAAATAGATTCAGCTATTCACTGTAAATTTTATTTTTGGTCTAAGTCTTGTAGATATTTTGCGATCGCCAAGTGTTTTTATGTATAGTGACAAATTACATGCGAACATTCGCGAATAATTCGCGCGTAATTAGCGGTTCAGCGTATCGAGGTCGCGCGGGCTGCGCTGCTAAGAGGAGGTCCTTTTATACCCTGTAGTCTACAGTCTACAGGGTATAAAAGGACCCTGCACGAACCCGACAACCAAGCATTCTGTACATCAAACTAAGTAACTTCACGCAACAATTATTATTGCTCGGAAACGACTGTTTTTTGAGGTGAAAAATCACGTTTTAAGGTAGGACTCAATGAAACGCACGCACACATTGTGCTGGTAGTATTTAAAGTGAGTAAAGTTATATTATAATATTAAAAAGTCATATTAAAATGAAACTTGCGAAGAAGCTACCATAGGTTACCCGGGTCATCGGTTAGCTATGGGCTAGCTAGCCGTCCGTCCGTCTAATGACGACAGGCCGTGTCTACGGCACGTTCGTGTTCCACGCGCGCCTCAAAGAGATGTCAGCATATAGGGAGGGCGCCGCAAGGGCCGAAGCCTGCCGCGGCTGCGGGCCTGTTCGAAAGAGATACCGCGGCCCCGGAACATAAAGGGCGAGGAAGGAACATGGATGGGTTTTAGTCAGTAAAAGTCTGACACTCCCTCCCGCTCCGCCCAGAGTGGGAGAAGTTATTTGATGATTACCCATCCTAAAAAAAGGCTACCCGGGTCATAATAACGGAGGAACATACGTAAATACAAACATACATAATACACTGCTAAAGTCATAATCCTTTCTTTTGGCTGCGCTGCGCCGTAGTCGGTTAAAAAAGGGTGTGCGTACGCGCAGCGGAATGTTGTTGAATTTAAAGATTTTAATTATGCAGATATTTAGTGTATGACGTCGTATAATTGTGTATGGTAAAAAAAAATTGTGCACGCAACCATTGTGGAGAAATTCACCAAAAACTGATTCCGCTGGGCGAACGTTGTCCTGGCGGAACTTTTTTTAATCCATAGCCTTTAGAAGAAAAGAGATGTGTCCAAAAATTAGTGTGTATTTGTGTGTAATTGTGTATGTATGAATGAAACTAGTGCATGCATAAACTTCGGAGAAATTCAAGTTTCCGCTACGCGAACGTTTGGCCATTAGCTAGTTTTCATATAAAGCGCTTACATAGAGAGCTGTAGATTTTTACATACGTTGCTTTGAATTTGTTTATATATTTTTTTAAAACAGATTTAGAAAAAATCGTAGGGCTTAAAAGATAAAAATATAAACGTAAAATACGCTTATTAGGTCTTAGTTCTTAAAGTATGCACTTTGAGGTCTAGATTTTCACGTTTATATAAACCTTGTAAGTGTCTGCAACATGTTGCCAAGTATCAATGATGTTCCGTTAGTAACTAAAGAGTTATAGGACAAATTTACCATGAATAAATCACTGTTTACAAAGCAGTCAAATATCACGACGTTCTAAATGAATTGCATGGTAAAATGTATGCCAATAATTAGTGTATTCATTCAACTATTCACATGCAAAATTTCATGTCATTAAATTCAGTAATTAAAGAAAAACAATTATAATACTGACGAAGCATCGAAAACCTACATAACCCGACCAAGTTCGGATGGCTACAAAAAAGCGGCCATGCCATATATCTAAGAAACGTTCTTAACCTTCCAATATAGTATTTATTAATATGGTACAGTTGCGTACACAAGCGTTAGGAAAAAATAAAACAATTGCATTTCTTGAATGAAAAATATTTTTTTAATAATAACGCCACTATCTACGATAAAAACAAATCTTCAATTAACAAGTACTTCTCTATTTAAATATCCGCGTACAAAAATATTTTTAATTACTTATAATACTTAATTATGTAATTATAATAACGTTAACAAACGCTTGCAATGACAGCAATAGACTTAAATGTGTTTTAACTAAAATAGATTATGAACTAGCTTTTGCCCGCGACTTCGTTCGCGTGGATGACGAAACTTAGGGTAAGTATAATATTTCGAGCTTCAATAAAAAAATTCCTACCTACCTACCTACTTTCTGTCATAGTCAAATACATTTAAAAAAGTAGGTGTACAAAAATAAATGACCTATAAATTATATCGAAACAACAATTGTGTTATCACCTATACCAATTCAATACCGGTATTATACTGTAAATTTTGGGATGTTACCTAAATATATTGCACGGCCGCTTTTTTGTAGCCATCCGAACTTGGTCGGGTTATGTAGGTTTTCGATGCTTAGTCAGTATTATAATTGTTTTTCTTTAATTACTGAATTTAATGACATGAAATTTTGCATAAGAATAGTTGAATGAATACACTAATTATTGACATACATATTACCATGCAATTCCTTCAGAACGTCGTGATATTTGACTGGTTTGTAAACAGTGATCTATTCATGGTAAATTTGTCCTATAACTCTTTAGTTACTAACGGAACATCATTGATACTAGGCAACATGTTGCAGACACTTACAAGGTTTATATAAACGTGAAAATCTAGACCCCAAAGTGCATACTTTAAGAACTAAGACCTAATAAGCGTATTTTACGTTTATATTTTTATCTTTTAAGCCCTACGATTTTGTCTAAATCTGTTTTAAAAAAATATATAAACAAATTCAAAGCAACGTATGTAAAAATCTACAGCTCTCTATGTAAGCGCTTTATATGAAAACTAGCTAATGGCCAAACGTTCGCGTAGCGGAAACTTGAATTTCTCCGAAGTTTATGCATGCACTAGTTTTATTCATACATACACAATTACACACAAATACACACTAATTTTTGGACACATCTCTTTTCTTCTAAAGGCTATGGATTAAAAAAAGTTCCGCCAGGACAACGTTCGCCCAGCGGAATCAGTTTTTGGTGAATTTCTCCACAATGGTTGCGTGCACAATTTTTTTTTTACCATACACAATTATACGACGTCATACACTAAATATCTGCATAATTAAAATCTTTAAATTCAACAACATTCCGCTGCGCGTACGCACACTAAAAAAGGCCATCTGGGAAAATTGCCGTCTGTACATCGTTGGTTCAATTATACTTTTAAACAGAAAAGTCATCGTTTAATTCAAAGCAAACCAAACAATTGAAATGTCATAGTACTTTTCCACCCTTTTATTGCCAAAGCTGATTCATTTTACACAAATTATAGACCGCGTCAAATACCAACATAAAATGAGCTATCAAATCTCATTCCATAAAACAAATGTGGGGTCAAGTTCTTTCTGAATAGAAGTTGAATCTATGGACATAGCGATATGGACAGTTAATTTGTGACAAAGTGAATGGTTTTATTGAATTATACATTGAATAGATCTGCTTTGTCGGTCTAATGTATAGTTTACCACCAAGCAATTATTTCTGTGTCCGTGCAGATTTATTTATTACATTAGAAAATCATATTTTGATATTGAAAGTTAAAGAGAGAGTACCTACCCTTCGTCTGGGAAGCCCGACGGAATCGGTCCGACGCCATTGTTTAACTATTGTGTCTGAAGCCCTCCTCCCTAACGTTTCAACGCAAATAAGCATCTATCCGCCTCTCTCACTCGCACTCATCTGCAGACGTGCGTGAGAGAGACGGATAGATCCGAATATACGGCCGAAGCGTTAGAGAGTAGGGCCTCTGATTCGCTAACAGATGAAGTTTAATACCGATACAGTTTTAAAACGATTTCTAAAATAAAGGAGGTTATACATGTAGGTTGGTATGTGGCAAAAAAACAATGAAACAAACATAAGTCGCCAACTTCCGAAAGTAAAGTAATTTTCCACTTTCTGAAAGTCGTTAATTTTAATATTACTAATATTTTATCGAACTTTGATTTGACTCATCCATACCGTGTGACCATGCAGTAGGCAGTGGGTCAACAGAGGAAACATTATTGACACTTCTTTAATTAGGTTCGTGGAGGTCAATTACGAGTTGCACCTCGTAAAAAGCAAATGTTAATTAGTCAAATCTAGATGTCTAGACTGAAAAGACAAGAAACATCAGTAGCTTAATTACAATTGAAACATTAGGTCGTAGGTATCAAAGTAATTTATGAAACTGAACACAGACTGATATGCTATGCTATACGGGTGTAAACAACCTCATCACGGAACCGTCAACCAAGCATTCTGTACATCAAACTAAGTAACTTTACGCAAAAAATATTGCTGGGAACCGAATAAAAAAACTTGTCAAAAAGTTGGAACTTTGATCGCCAATATCTCCGTAACTAGAGGGTTCCCAGGTATGCAAAAAAAAATAATTAAAAAACCCCCGACACAATGTTAAATAGAAAATAATTCGTATTTCGCCATTTTCTGGTGGCGGCCATCTTGGATTTTTAATTTATCATAGTGTATAGTATTCTACTAGTCAAGTCCTTTCATTTGATACCCTTACTGAGGGAGTTGTTGAATAAATATGTAATCCGCCATTTTGTGGCGGCAGCCATCTTAGACTGATTTTTATAAAAAAAATATAGCTAAGAACACTCCCGACTAATTCACCTTTCAAACAAAATCAAAATCGGTTCATTCGTTCGGGCGCTACGATGCCACAGACACAAACCCACCCAGACACGTCAAACTTATTATAACTCCCCGTCGTTTTTGCGTCGGAAACTAATCGCAATGACAGGGAAAACAAGTGGCTTTCAGTGTCGTTTAGAGGTGTTTTACACCCTTTATATCAAAGTCACGGGGAACACCGGTATAAAGGACGCACATAACCGAGATTTTTTAATCAAAACACGTATACCTAACTATTTACTTTTACCTATATTTTCCGCGGCTAAAATAGGCCCAAATAGGACCACAATTCACGGAAATAGCCGTATTCAAACTCACTCACAGATCCAAACAAGTACAAACACCTGTTGTATGCATTTCCCATAAAAGTACGTCAACTAACTGTTAATTATCGCATACTCATCAAGCTGTTGTATTGAAACAACAGTTAGGAGTGCGTGTAATGAGCAACTGAGCCGAATAAGGTCGTATCTGCCTGGGCGCGGAATAAGGATGTACTTTATGTGTTATTACAGCCGTACGGAGCTGGAAACCTTAGTAGGGTTCCCAGATCTATATTAACATTTTCCCGAGTGAAATGTACCTATAGATAATGTTTTACTTACTGCGTGTTTTTTTTAGTTAGTTAAATTAAATTGTCTTAAATTGCTTAAATTGTCCCTTGTTACTTGGGCTTGGCGCAACACTTTTTTATTTACATTCTCTCGACCTGTCTACCATCACTGTTGGAAATAAATAACGCGAGATAAAGTTTAACAACGGTTTATTCGGTACAAAGTAAGTGACAGAACAGAGAGCACACAAGCGCCACACTTTAGCGAGTGACACTACAAATTACGTTTAGTAATTACAGATTTGATGTTTATTATTTCAACATCCTCCCTTAAACTCAAATCAACCCCATCTTGGAAGCACAGTATGCCAGTTTTGAATGTGGAGTCGCCTTAGTCAGTGCATCAGCTACCATCAAGTCGGTCTGTATGTACTGCACGTCAATGGCCCCTTTAGCAACCTTATCGCGTACAAAGTGGTGCCTCACATCAATATGCTTCGTCCTGGAATGGTAACCATCGGATTCTGAAAGTTTAATAGAACTTTGGTTATCGCTGTAAATAATCATTGCCTCATTCTTCAGTAGAGGCCAAAATGTTTCTTGAAATTGCTTTAGCCACATAGCCTCTTGAACACAGGACGACAAAGACATATACTCTGCTTCAGTAGTGGACAGAGCAACGGTTGGCTGGCGTTTAGAATTCCAGCTGATTGCTCCTCCCTGAAACAAGAATGTGTATCCAGTGCAGGAACGCCGGTCATCTTCGGAGCTTGCCCAGTCTGCATCACAGAAGCCATGAGTTATATTTTCCTCTGCATTGTGTTTATAACTCAATCTATATTCTAGAGTCCCCTTTAAATATCTCATAACTCGCTTCAATGACATCCAATGTGTCATTTCAGGTTTTTGATTGTATTTACTCA
The DNA here is from genome assembly GCA_916618015.1 of Xestia c-nigrum. Classification (NCBI taxonomy): domain Eukaryota; kingdom Metazoa; phylum Arthropoda; class Insecta; order Lepidoptera; family Noctuidae; genus Xestia; species Xestia c-nigrum. The sequence continues at coordinate 5,636,792 of OU745259.1, read as the reverse complement.
ACATATTTATAACAAAACTTATATCTGGCCGAGTAATTTGTGAAATATACAATAAGCATCCGATAATTTCTTGATAAGGAATTCCATTCAAGATACTGGATTCCTCAGTTATTCCTTTTAACTTTGTATTAGTATCCATTGGAATCTTAACACTTTTGCAATCAGACATGCCATATTTATTTAGAACTTCTGTTATATATTTTTTCTGATCTAAATATATAACTCCTTTCTTCCTGTCTCTTTCTATATGTATGCCAATACAATAATTTATATCTCCCAAATCCTTTATTTTAAAATGTTTTTTTAGCTCTTCCTTGACATAATTTTTGGACTCCATATTATCTATATAAATAAAAATGAATTGTTGTTCGTTAGTCTGATTAAAACTCGAGAACGGCTGGGCCGATTGAGCTGATTTTGGTTTTAAAATGTTTGTCGTAGTCCAGGGAAGGTTTAAACGGTGACAAGTAGACAGATAGGTAGGTAGGTAGGTAGTAGGTAGGTAGGTAGTAGTAGGTAGGTAGTAGTAGGTAGGTAGTAGTAGGTAGGTAGTAGTAGGTAGGTAGTAGTAGGTAGGTAGTAGTAGGTAGGTAGTAGTAGGTAGGTAGTAGTAGGTAGGTAGTAGTAGGTAGGTAGTAGTAGGTAGGTAGTAGTAGGTAGGTAGTAGTAGGTAGGTAGTCGTAGGTAGGTAGTAGTAGGTAGGTAGTAGTAGGTAGCTTTTTCCCTCTTATGTGACGCAGACGAAGTTGCGTGGGTCAGCTAGTTAGTAAATAAAATGATGTCATCAACATATGTAGCTAGAAAAATCATGTTACTGTTGTCCACAATTTTATAGTAAATACATGGATCTAACTTGTTCTGTAATAGACCCATACTTTTAAGAGCAGAACTAAGCTTTTTGTTCCATTGCCGGCTTGCTTGCTTTAATCCATATAAAGACTTTTTTAAACGACATACATTTTTACCATTGCCATACAATGGTGGTTGCAGCATATAAATCTCCTCCTCTATGTCGCCTTGAAGGAAAGCTGACACAGCATCCATTTGACAGATGTCCAAATCAAATTTAACTGCCAGCGCAAACAAATATCTCAAAGAAGCATACCTTATCACTGGTGAAAATACTTCTGTGTAGTCTATACCTGGTTTTTGTGAACAACCTTTAATCACAAGCCGTGCTTTATATTTCACTACTTCTCCATTTTCATTAGTCTTCCTCTTGAAGACCCATTTGCATGGTATGGGACGTTTGTTGTCTGGAAGAGTAGTGATGTCCCAGGTATTATTTTCTAATAGTGACTGAAACTCCTCATCCATTGCCGCTTTCCAATGTTCAGCATCAGAGCCTGACAAGGCTTCTTCAACAGTCTGTGGATCTGAAAACTGTTGAACACACATGAAATTATTGTGTCTCTGATGTGATCTTAGAGTGATATTTCTTGTAAGGCTACCATCAGCACTACTATCATCATTGGAACTAGGATAATATGTTTCATCATCAGTCATTCTATTCAACACACAACTATCAAAAGATGTGTCAGTACTTGAGTGTGACAATGTGTCATCTTGGGTCTCACTCCGAGTATTATCAATAGAAATCACCTCATCATTTCCTGTACTTAGAGGAATATCCACAAGCTGTTTGGTAAACACAGGTTGCTGTATATTATTATCATCATTATTTAATGATTTTTCAATAGATATAACATCCCTACTAATTATGACCTTTTTATTTGTAGGATCATACAGCCTATAGCCTTTTGTGTTGTCACAATATCCCACAAAAATTAATTCCCTTGACTTACGATCCCATTTAAGGCGTTTTTGTTTTGGGATATGTGCCATGGCCTTGGAACCAAAAATCTTTAAATTGGAAAGGTTTGGTTTCTTACCAGTCCATTTTTCATAGGGAGTTACCTCAGCTAAAACCCGCGACGGCGATCTGTTTATGACATAGGCAGCAGTAGTGACCGCCTCTGCCCATAAATGTTTATGCAGCTTTGCACCAAATAGCATGCATTTTGCCCGCTCTACCAATGACCGATTCATCCTCACCGCTAGCCCGTTGTGTTCAGGTGTGTACGGAGTACTGGTCTGGTGTTTGATGCCGGAAGCTGCTAGAAAATCAGAGAATTCTTTATTACAATATTCTTTTCCGTTATCGCTTCTTACTATTTTTATTTTCTTTTCTAACTCGTTTTCTACTTCTTCTTTAAATTTCTGAAACACTGATTTAATATCCATTTTGTTCTTGAGAAAATACACATATACTTTACGGGAATAATCATCTATGAAAGTTATGAAGTACTGTGCACCACCAGCAGATGGTGTCTCCATCGGACCACATAGATCAGTATGTATTATTTCTAGTAGTACTTTTGCTCTTGAACCAGAATGTGGAAACGGTAATCGTGTTTGTTTTGCTTCACAACACGTTATACACACACTATCAACATCTTTATCGGTGATAGTTATACCCTCAGCACACAATTCTAACCTCTTTACATCAGCCAAGTTTAAATGCCCCATTCTTTTATGCCATGTAATAATATCTGTCTTATTTTCACATGCAACAGCATAAGCATTAGCAGAAACAGTGTTCAGTTTATACATGTTATTGATTAGACTTGCATTAGCTATGAGTATCTTATTGGCATTAAATATGTTACAGCCCACATCACTAAATTCCACTTTACAACCATTTTTGGTTAATTGACTAACCGATAACAGGTTTACACTCAGCTCAGGAATATATAAAACATTTCTCACCTGGATTGGACATTCATCTTTGCAAAAAGTGGTTTGAATGTTTACTTTACCCATATTTTGCACGGAGACAGCATCATTATTAGCCACTTTTATTTGCTGAATCGGAGATGCTTGCATATCATACATCCAGTCACATCGTCTTGTCATGTGCGATGTGGCACCTGAGTCAATGTACCAGTCATTTGTATCCACATTACTGTAAGCTGAAAAAACTGCTGAAAAACTGTTTTGGTCAGATTTCTTCGCTGTGCATTGATTTTTGAAGTGTCCATATTTATTACAATTAAAACAGCGGGGCCCTTTTCCTTTTTGCTTGGCATTGGTTTTAGAGGTATTCTTGTGCTTTGTAAATAACGCTGAAGACTCGGAAACTTTCACTTCCTGTAAAAGTTTTGTCTTGACAAAATCTGATGAAATTTTTATGCCGGAACTTTCCAGACCCATGATCATTGGCTTATAATTATCAGGTAAACCTGCCAACATGAGTGTTCCCAGCCATTCGTCATCAACTTGAAAACCGATATTTCGTAATTTGTATGCAGTACTCATTATTTTATTCACATATTCTTCGACGCTTGTGCAATTATCCAGTGTTGTATTGATTAAATCTCGCAATAAGCCGACTTTTCTTGACAACCCTGAGTCCTCGAAAGCATTTTGTAGATTCCTCCATACTTCTCTAGATGACTGTGCATTTTCAATATGGACGTAGTTTATTGGTTCGACCAACAAAATGATTTTGGACTTGGCCTTGACGTCTTTCTTGGAGTCGACTTCGGTGCCAGGATCTACACACTCCCATAAATCTTCATGTTCGAGATATGATTTTACTGCAAACTTCCAAGTCGAATAGTTTTCCCGCCCGGCTAACTTCTCAATTTGTAGGTTAGACATAGCCATTTATCTCGGGACGATTTTCGATTAAATTACGAAATATTAACAACTGTACTGTACTTTATGATAATAAATATTAAACTTTGAATCTACTAGGTATACGGACTGGGCCCATAACCTGTTGGAAATAAATAACGCGAGATAAAGTTTAACAACGGTTTATTCGGTACAAAGTAAGTGACAGAACAGAGAGCACACAAGCGCCACACTTTAGCGAGTGACACTACAAATTACGTTTAGTAATTACAGATTTGATGTTTATTATTTCAACAATCACACTATCATTTACACCTTCTTCCTTCATTCGTTCCTCAGACAATCCATCCAACGTTTTCTTGGTATCAATCCTTCATTTTTTTTCAAAGATAATTTTAGAAAAACATTTGTTGCAAAACAATACCGGGTGCTTAAAATATGGATCACAAAATAATTTTGTGAACTTAAACGTACTTTTCACACGTACGTTTTTTTTTTGTCATGAATGTTTATATGTATAATAAGTATGTATTTACTTACAAACAAAAAAGTATAAATATAAATATCGCTGGAAAATTTACACACAGCGCCATCTTGTGCCACACTAAGCAACGAGGCTTGTGTCGTGGACACCAGATAGTTGATATACTACATCAATACACTTAGTACAACTTCATTTTTTTTTGCAGCATAACTCGTCAAAATGTAGGGAACAGCTGATTTTTTTTTTCGCGATTTCAAGGTTCGTCCCATAGAAAAAGTTGTTCAAAATGATGAGTACTTACCCCTTTTCGGGTTTAGTGTAAACAAAAAATAATGTTGTATATGTAGTATATCAACTATCTAGTGTCCACGATACAAGCTTTGCTTAGTGTGGCACTAGGTGGCGCTGTGTGTTAGTGTCCAGCGATATATATTTTTATATTTTCTTTTTTCTTTTCTGTCAGGAATGTGAGAGAATTTTTAAATGTCTGTTACATTAAAAAAAAATAATTAAAATTCCAGCCTTGTTCAGAAATATCCGGACGTATGGCAATCCTATATGACACGAATGGGTGGTTGTAATGTGACTGTCATGCGTTCAGTCATATCCGTATTCGTTTACGATTTAAAAATGGCTGGTTTTAATGCTTGGTCATACGCGAGTTACGCGACACTACTATTAATTTGAAAGACTTATTGGTGATCGTAGTGCTGTAATTAGAAGTCAAAACAGGAGTGTAAATCTATTTAATTCGTTAACGGCGTAATCTAGGGAATCAGTCGTCAGGGCTCTTCTTCTTTATCGTAAGGTTGATACTTGGAGTCACAGTTGGGTTGGAATGTATACTGTCTCATCATCTCCATTGTCATTAAATTTAAAGTGGATTTTAATACCACCGATATAATTTTCGCCCTTATGTCGATTGACTTAAGGCTTTTTATCTTCTTGCTATATCTCCGTCAAGTGCCATCATTTTCATCATCTTCCTGTCCTCGTCGCATTCAATTTGGGGTCGACGCAACACGTTTTCTTTTTCCATTCTCCCCTGTTAGACGTCACGGCATCATTTACTCTTTTCTCTTTTATATCATTCTTCACAAAATTCATCCATCTTTTCATTGGCTTCCTCCAATATCTCCGTCAAGCGTCATCTTCTTTGTCCTCCATCTCAGCCACTCAGATGATACAGGTTATTTAAGAATTACGATGTATCTTGACTTAATTACAAGTCACATTATTAAGTTACCGCAATAAGGTCATATGACGCATTACAACCAGATCCCAACCGTAATGACTCATTATTTGTGTACAAATATAACGTATAGCTGTATTCTTACGTGCGCAAATATGTATTTCTTTAATGAACTCTGTATTATTTCCCTTGACCTCGACTGTTAAATTGTGGACTTGCTTTAAAACGATGGATTTCTATTCCTTGTCTCTTCTTAGCGTGTAGAATGGCAATCTAAATTGTGTCAGCCCAGAGCTGAGCCACTAGTTTGGCGCTTTCAATTGTGTCCATCAGTTCCTGTAGTGAACAAACAACAGGATACCCAGGACACGGTATTAAGGGCCCATCGATTGTAAAATAGCACCACATTTGCACTAGACATTGACGAATCCAATTATTCCTAGTGAGACCAATATATTAGTCAACAATTTTAGTTTTGCTAGACTTATTGGCCGAACTTATTGGAACGAAAAGCTGATGGGGACAAAAAGTTCTGGAGTTGCGGAACCGGAAGACGCTGCATTGGAAGCCTCTCTCTAGGTGGACCGATGACCTGGTGGAGGCTGCAGGAATCCGCTAGATGCGAGTACATGGGAGGCTGAGATAATGAGACTTATATCACTGTTACCATTATCGTAAGGACCCGATAGCAGCCCGTGGTCGGACCTAGGTCTAGCTAAAATCGCAGTCTCTCAGATCCAGCCCCTATCAGATAGATACCCTGCGAGGACGTGGACTAAATAATGTTATTTAAGAATCCATATTGTCCGAAGTTCTGACGTGGCACCTCAATCCAAACATCTAGATTGAGGTGCCACCTTTATGTTCATATAACTTTTGAAGTATTGTACTACAAAACCGAGAATCGATCCTAAATTTTTTTTAACTTACTACTGAATAAGTAAAATAATTTCATTACGCTACAAAAAAGTGTCTCCTCAATCATTACGGACATGATCTTTATACCACTTTGTCCAAAAGCCTACCTCATGGTCAATTCGTGCATATGGTGTCGAGGGTGTGGTCTTGGTCGATTATGCTTTTATGGTTGCTCATGCATTGCTGGTGATATACTCGAGCATACGCGATCCGTTAAGAAAATGCCTGAGACCACGCGGGGATTATTCCTCTCTGTCTGCGTGACCCTTAGTTTCACAGCGAGGGGCGCTGCGCTGTCTCTGCATTAAATCTTAAGCCACTATGGCTCTTTGGTCCTGATGATCACTTTCTACTTCCATAACATTCCTCACAAAATCCGTCAATTTTTTTCGGCCTTCCTTTCTTTATCCATTGGACTTGCAGTCTAACTAGTACAGCTGAATGCATGGCGATACTTAAAAGACCGATGACCGTTGAAGTGAACGTGTTCTTGAATGGAGACCGCGAATCAGCCAGCGTATGGTGGAACGTCCTCCTTCAAGCTCGGAGGAGCGGCGATCTTGGCAGGGTGGCTAGTGGCTGGTAGCAACTGGATGAGAGTTTCTGAGAATCAAATTAAGTGGTGTGCGATTGAAGAGGCCTATGTCCAGCAGTGGGCTGGTGATGATGGTGATGATGACTAAAAAGAGAGTCTACCCTTCACAACACTTTCCAGAGTATGTCGACAGTACACTTTTTAACATCAATTACAATGTAAAACAGTTCACTAGAAGACTGCCTGTGCCTATTCTACCACATTTTTCTACTAACTTGTTTTGCATATTCATCTTGTGTAGTTAATTTTATTGACGTCCAACGGAACTTGCGTATTTGAGGAATTCCTTTTGTACTTACGGTGTACATAATATTTTCTTGTCACATTCCGCGGGAAAAATGTCTGCATTGACATATTTATGAGGTTTTATTCATAAAACAGTAAAAAGTATTTATTTATCTCGTACAGGACAAAGCTAAATGATTAAATCTATACTAATATTATAAAGCAGAAGAGTTTGTTTGTTTGTTTGAACGCGCTAATCTCAGGAACTACCGGCTAGAATTGAAAAATTCTTTTTGTGTTGGATAGTCCATTTATCGAGAAAGGCTATAGGCTATATAACATCACGCTATGATCAATAGGAGCGGAGCAGCAATAAGAAATGTTGCAAAAACGGGGGAAATTTTATTCCCTTTGTGAGCTCTCTCTTAAGTGACGCAGACGAAGCTTCGTCTGCGTCACTTAAGAGGTCAGCTAGTTAACAATAAAACAATTATACCGAAGCCCATGATTTCCAACCCCTAAAATAAGTCATTTCCCGCTATATTTTTAGCGTGGAGTTACATAGTTTGAAGTACATAATGCTTGGTTGACGGATTCGTGAAGGATTTATTTACAATTACATCTTTTAAAAAAGTAAACAATAGAAAAAATAAGATATAATTATAGTGGATTAAATTGATTCTGTGCGAAGCCAAAAACCTCTATCTCAGGATGGAACTGTAATATTGCACAGACTGGTAAAAGTTATCGAGATATTTTCTGGGACTCTTGAAGATTCAGCTTGGACTTTCTATTGTTATTTTTCACGAAATCGAAGAATAAATTTCGCCACCAAAATAGACAAAAATGCACTTCGCTGATATTCACCCTTATATTAGATTAAATTGATTCTGTGCGAAGCCAAAAGCCGCTATCTCAGCATGGAACTGTAACATTGTACAGCGCTAGTATTCTGATTGGACCCAAATAGGTAATGATTGGCGACTGTATAAATTTAACTACACATTTTTTTAGGTATATGCGAGTCTTAACTTAAACTAGACGCTTATAGATAAACTCCACTATCTTATATACAGTGTCAAGTGGCATTGCGACGCAAACTTTAACAAATGATTCAGTGGGTATCTACCTAATTGTAGAACCACCAATGAAAAAAGTTAAAGAAATGCGTTTTCCATAAAGACTTAAAACCACGGTTGAAATGCATGGAACAGCTGATTTTCAAAAATAATATTAATTGGGTTGTGGAGGTCAGATAGGCAGTCGCTCCATGTAAAGTACTGGTATTCAGCTGCATCCGGTTAGACTGGAAGCCGACCCCAACAAAGTTGGGAAAAGGCTAGGCAGATGATGAATCAAATAATTATTTATTGCGAACATAAAGGTCCATATGGGTTAGCAAAAAAAGTACTTAAAAACTAAGTTAGCTATGAGAAATTCAGTGAAATTCAAATTTGAAACAGTTTTTCAGTTTTTTTTTGTTTTTTTTTGTTTACAGTTTTCAATTTTTGAAACAGTTTTTCGTCTGTGGTTTTTCTTTCATAATTTCCCATATTATGTTTTTAAGTTTGTAGAATATTTCGCTGTTTTAAATATGGTTATTCTAGTTTTTCCTTTAAAATTCGTGATGTGAAGTAAACTTCTCGGAATTTAAGCGTTAAAGTTCAAAGTTTATTTAAAGTATAATTATCTTTTATCACCTAATTAATATTTTTAACGACTATTCCCTTCACAGCTACTTCGTTACAGAACGGTCCGAAAAACATAAACTTTATCTAACTAATTATACAAACTACAGATTATACGAATGTCTTTTTAAGTTTTTATTGCTCGTACAGTCACGTACAAAAATACGTAGACACTCACCACATTCTTTCGTTCACCATGTTCTATCGTTAGCTATACTATACTATTATAAAGAGAAATGTTTTTTATTTGTGTGTTACGATTTACTCAAGAACTCCTCAACCGATTTAAAAAAAAATTCACCATTAGACAGCTATAACTTTACCAAGTAACATAACCTATAAATTATTTACATTTTGTATATTTCATATTGTTTTTGTTTTGTATTTTTCAAATTTCGTTTTTTCTGTAAGTTATCATTGTGAATAAAAAAAAACAAGTTTGTTAATGTTTATATAAAGAGTGACGTTAACACCTCCACGACCCCCGTACTATTCAATCCATCCATCAGCACAATAACTTAAGTGCGTAACATTGAGTTCTACCACAAAACATGATTTATAACCTCAAAAAAAAAGTTGGTATCCCAGCAAAAAAAAATTGCGTAAAGTTACTTAGTTTGATGTACAGAAAACTTGGTTAACGGTTTTATGATGAGGTGGTTTACACCCTGTATTATGGAAGACTGGAGTTTCATAACACAGGTTTAAGACACCTAAAAGGAAACTCCAATCACTACATTGTAAGAAAAACTTGGCAAAAACAATAAATTAATTTTTCATTTTATTTTTTTCATTCATCAGAATCATGCAAAATTGCCGAGTAATCACAATTTTCGCGGAAAAAGACGCGGGGAAGTGCTAGTACAAAATAGTACGCGTGTTATCCTCGAAGGACTATTCAGGAATGTACCTAATAGTACATCCCATTGAGCCTATTGGCATCAATCGTGCACAAATCCAAACTAGGTGGCTGCTACTGAGAAATACTGACGACAATTTAAAAAAAAATGCAAATCTATTTAGGTCCATGTTCACCAAAAAGATGACGTTCTGATTATCTAAAACAGCTGCTTAAAACACATTTTTGTATGGGAACATGTCACAATGACAGCTGTTTTTAGATAATCAGACTGTTATGTTCTCGGTGAACATGGATCTTAGTCCGTCAGTTAGAGTATTGGAAAATAATGGACACGTATTTTTTTGTTTTTGTAAATCTATGAATATTGACAAACATAAAACGCGTCAAAACTTGGGAGTGGGGGGCTCGTAACGTTAGAATTCACTGAAAATTATTATACCAAGGCGTAACGTATTGAGAATTTAAGATGCGTCGTATCTTCGTCAATTTTGGTTTACGTAACAAAACAAAAAATATGGGTCGAAGACCCGATTGGCGTAGTGGTAAGTACTCAATACTCAATACTCAATGCTCAATACTCAATACTTGGTAGTGACGCTGCTTTACGTTCTTAGGGTCCTAGGTTCGAATCCCGGTAGGAGCAAATGTTTGTGTGATGAGCATGCAATGGACATGTTTTCGAGTCATAGATGTTTATATGTATTTACAAACAAAAAAAGTATATAATGTAGTATATCAACTATATCTAGTGTCCGCGACACAAGCTTTGCTTAGTGTGGCAATAGGTGGCGCTGTGTGTTAATGTCCAGCGATATTTATTTATTTATTTAGGTATGGGTCAAATATTTTTTGAAAATATAACTGACTGACTTATTATCTACCACTTCTGCCTCGGTATTCATAAACGCTCGGAATGAATTTCGATTCGACAAGCCGTATGTCTATCCTTTTTTGGCATAACGAAAACGAGCGAGATAGGCTTACGAGTACCCGAATCGAAACTCCTAATCGAGCTTTGTGAATAAATTTTGAAACCCAGGACCTTATTCTCAGCAGTCGCGCTATGATGACCACCAGAGCAACCATTCAGCATTTCTGTTCGTGATTGTACATTTACAAAGTTTACAGCAAAAAGTTGAAGATGCGGCAAGGTCAATCAAATGCCAACGGGTGCTACTTGAAGGTCGTGGAGATGAGCACCAAGGCCGACTGCCAGAGGCTAGGAAATGACGTCATTGTCTCAGATTATTAATAGGATATTACGGTAAACAGGTTTGAGAGGTGAAACCGTTTTGTTTACACGGATTCTTTCAAACTATTTAAGATTCTTCGTGCGAACAAAATTTTGTTCAAATAGCTAGGTGTCTGAGAATCGGTGATAGTGTAAGATATGGGCTTTGATGACCTGAAAGGACTTTGACTGTGAAAAATTCGTTCATCGACTCTTATGAACTTGGAGGGTTGTATTGATGATTTTGATGATTATAATTCTGTAACTTAATACGTCTTACAGTCGCGACCGATATGTTTATCAACATACAACTTAGCACTGCCCTGAAAATTGCAAAAAAACGTAAGAAAATTTGAATTTTGCGGGCTATCTTGGAGAAAACCCCTTAATTTCGTTGCGAGATCCGAGACAGTTAAATTCATTTTCAGTGACTTCGTCGAGCTTCATTGTTTAGCGCTTTTCTGGTGGTCGCCACTGTTGATTCTGGCTTGTCCTATTTGACCATTCCCCATACCAAAAAAAGCCTTCCAACTATGGGAGAGAGTGGTCAGTAAGCAAGTACGACCTTGGGCTATTAGAAGATGGTAAGTGAAAAACGGTGAAGGAAATTGGCATATCTTTGATATAAAAATTCGAAGACCGAACCTGCACTGGGCTCACGTTTGGGGTGTGGTATACTGAATATAATTGTTGTATCCCTGTAGTTCGTTATGAATAAAAATGCTAAGTGACCTCCCCTCTAAACAAAATATGTACCTACGTATTACAAGTACTTACTCCCGCGAAGTTCAAATTTTCTTACGTTTCTTTGCGATTTGCAGGGCAGTCCTAAGTTTTATGTCGGGCGGGTTGTACTGATGATTTTGATGATTATAATTCAGTCGCGACCGATACGTTTATCAACATACAAGTTAGATAATTTGAATTTCGCGGGAGTAAGCTACCTTGGAGCGTTAAGGGGGCTTAAGGCGGAGGTTTCTTGAAAACGGTCCAAAAGGCGGTTTTTAAAAGCAGTGTATCTCTAAAACTGTAAATAATTTCGACAAATAAAAAAACTTTATATTTTGAAGTCCTTTTTGCATGCACTGATGGAACTCAAAACATAATTTGACAAACTTTAATGCACCAAAAAAATCTTCAAACATACCTCTTAATTTTCTTTCAAAGCAGTTTAGCCATTTATTGACAATGATAATTATAATTTAAAATATAACATAAAACTTCAAATGCTAAACTACATCGACTGATGGATTAATTATTATTAGATAGTCAAGTTCTAGTTTTAAATCTATCGAAAATACTCATTTCGCACTATTCGGCCCGCAGTGACTGAAGTAACAACCACTTTGTAGTGCAAGCTAATTAGAACTTTATGCTAACAGTATTTCAAACGAAGTTTGAACAACCACAAAAAGAGTTGCTTATTTAGCTGATGTCGTCGCTTTAAGGCTAAGGAAGACATTTTGGTAACGCTGTCTATACGATAAAAAAAATTGTACAGAGAGAAAAATAAAATGAAAAAAACTCACCTTCAACGTCAACTTGGTCCCACAGACGGCACATTTAAAGCAGCCACTATGGAAGAAAGTGAAGTCCTTTAACGGACCAACCCTGTCCACTTGGTAGACTATCTCGTTGCATCGAAAGCATGTGCTTTCGTAGAAATTCGGCCGATACATGCTGACTATGATTTTTTCACGTCATATTAACAAAAACAACATTTTTAACACAACATAATCACTTTTTTATTGTCACTGCACTATCACTGTTTTAAACACTCATTTGGAAGCCTGTAAACAATTTATTTTGGTTAGAAAATATGTTTTTGTAACACTTTTATTGAAGTTTGAAACAAGACTCGTTCGTGGAAAATTGAGGAGTTGATATAATAATATATTTGAGGTTGATCGTCTCATGTCTCGAAAAGCCTAATGAATTGTAATTAATCTCATTCTAAAGTGCGTCTTATAAATAAGAAGTTCAATGACCTAACTCATGTTTAGTTATAACATCATCTGAAGACGATTTTGACAGTTTTTTTTTTGTATTTTTTTTCTGTTTGGACTGTGCAATGAGGTTTTGAATAAGTAGTATCGAATATGATTCACAAACCGTTTTATAAGTACCTGTCATTTAGCTACTTCTAAATATCTACGGAATGTGGTAGCGATATCTATACCACGTTTAAGGAAAGAGCTATAGAATTCCAAGGTGCATCATCTAGCATAGATCTAAATGACTATCCTGGCCAGAGTGATTCTATTCCTTCATACAAGGCATAAATGAAGCAAAGTCGCTTTATATGAAATTAGTTTCTCACAGACGAGGTGCCTGTAAAACTGCATAGTAATGTAGCATTGCATGAGTTGTAATTCTATAGTCATCATGAAACGATTAACTGAAGCCTCGCATGCATGACATAAATTAACTGAAGCCTCGCATGCATGACATAAATTAACATCATGCCAGAAATCCCCGTAAGTAAAGGCAGAGGCATACCTATTATACACCCACATTTGGCCAGTTATGTTTTAGTCCCATATAATAGGCAGCGACCCTATTGCCATCAACAAGGACTCAAGGCTGATGAGAACTTCCTAATAGATAAACCCAGTAACACTGACTAGCCAGGGAATCGATAACATGACCTCTTGCACTGCAGCAGCTCCTTTTTTTATATGGCATCTCGAAGCTCAACCTAAAGCGGTCGTCTGTTTGACCGGATTATCCTGTGGGTGCCTTGAGTGTAAGGTCTCCAGCCAGGCGCTGCAGCAGCGCTTGTGACTACTATACAGGGTGTAAACCACCTCATCACAAAGCCGTTAACCAAGCATTTTGTACATCAAACTAAGTAACTTTACGCAAAAATTATTGCTGGGAAACAACTTTTTTTTTTGGGGTTATAGATCATGTTTTGTGGTAGAACTCAATGTAACGCACGTAAAACATTGTGCTGATGTATGGATTGAATAGTACGGGGTCGTGGAGATATTAAAAATCTAAATCATACAAAAACAACTTGTATTTTAAAAAAAACTTGTGGCATGTTTATTTTTATTGTACCTACTTTATCACAATGCTGTCTTATTTGACCCAATGGTTGACTGGTAGAGAATGCCTTGTGGCATTAAGTCCGCCTATGTACCACTATTGTACATGAAGTTTAAATAAAATAAATAAATAAAATAAAAAGATGTAACTTGGACCCCCCATATCTCCGTAACTAGAAGGTTCCTAGGTATGATGTAGAACAAAAAAATGGTCGCAATGATAGGAAGAATAAGTGCCTTTCGACTTCGTGAAGAGGTGTTTTACACTCTTTATAAAGAGGTAGTCACAACGAGACATGCAGGCATGAATGATTCACAAAATATACAAATGTCATTAAATATGCATGCACCTCCGTAGCCAAATTCTTCGTCCCCTTAGTGGGCACGCGATTTTATTGATCCAGAAACACCCTTACTAATATAATGACCGCTGAGGTGCGTTGACCTTTCATTCATAAAGCATTTTCTATGTTGACTGGTCACTTATTTCTACTAGTATAGGTGAAGACCACAGATACGATGGATGGACTGTGTGAAAGCCAATATCGTTAATATGGAAGTAATTGAAAAACCGATTATCACTCGATTTTTTTTTGTAGAAATGAGATATTACGAGTAGATAAGCTATGTCCAACGTGCAATATTGTGGTACAGGTACAACTAACCAACTAGAAGTTACAGATCAGAGGCCCTACTCCCTAACGTTTCGTCCATACGGACGGATCCATCCGTCTCTATCGCGCACGTCTGCAGACGAGTGCGTGTGAGAGACGCGGATAGTTCCGTCCGTATGGACGAAACGTTAAGGAGTAGGGCCTCAGCGTACATTTTTGTGATTATTCGGCTGGACAAACAAATGAATTCCAGTGATATTTAAATGTAGAAAACTAAACTAGCAGTTTAGACCTAACCTAGACGGCCATTAATAGGGAAGACGACAAAAAAAAATAATAAGTCCGTCAGTAAGATTATCAAAAAACATTTGACTCGATTTTTTTTTTCGTAAACCAAAATTGACGAAGATACGACGTTTTTAAATTCTCAATACGTCACGTCTTGGTATTATTTGTAGTGAGTTCTGACGTCACGAGCCGACTCGAGTTTGGATGAGTTTTATCTTAGTCAATATTCATTGATTTACAAAAACAAAAAATACGTGTACATTATTTTTCAATACTCTAACTGACGGATTAAATAGATTTACAATTATTTGGTACTGTTGTCATGAGTATTTCAAAAGACTCAACACTCAGAGTTGCATGCACTGTAATCAGCAACTTCAACAACCTAGTCCGGTGAGGATATTCCGATGAAGCCTTATGTGACTGCGGTGCCTCAACACAAACTATGGCTCACCTCTTGTCCTGCACTATGCGTGGCTCCACCTGCACTCTGAGGGACCTTTCCGAGGCCACCCCCAACGCTGTCGAGGTAGCAGAGTACTGGTCGACAATAATTTAAAAATAAAAAGGGGAAATCATCGACACGAAGAAGAAGAAGAAGAAGCAACTTCTAACTTCGAAACAAAAATAGTTGCTGTATGTCCAGTTGTCCACCGACCTGGTCTGCTAATCTAAATACCATCTGTAGCATGCCACCACGTCATTGGTGCGTTGCATCAGTGCAGTTGCTGAGTTGTTTTTCGCTACGTTACCGTTCTGAGTTGCACGATAAGTGTTGAGCGAGTTTCTACGCCTGCTGTTCGCGTGCTGTCTCTGAGTTTTAGAGGTGTAAATGAGGGGATTTTGCGGGAATGTGAAATGATCTATGAGCAATGGCCACTTAATTTTAATAGCCAGAATGTGTGTGTGAAAAGATATTTTGAAGCAATAATATTTTAAGTATGTACATTGAAAGGTTATCGTGTAGGGTACTATTCGATACAACCCTGCCTAACCCTTCAGGGATTACAGGTGTGATGTTATTTTGATGTTAACTAACCCCACCCACCCACTACACCACCCACTCACAGGGCCGCAGAAAGGAGACACGACTCTTCATGCAATGGGTAAGTATATCCTGGTCTGATAATGTAAAACCAGTGAGGTTTGCTCTCAAAAATATTCTTGGTTATACATACGGCGTGTATCAGAAAGATCGTCAAACGGAGCAAAATCTGTTTGGAACACACATCCAAATCGCGAATTAATTGTCAATTAAAAAATGTATGGGATAGCTTCCTTCTTTTTTCGAGCTTCTTTCTTTCAGACAGAAGATGAAACAGCTGAAATGTGAGTGTGCCATTCTCGCCAGCCCCTTCTCACTTGGACCATACACGAAAGACATCGGCAAAGTATTAGAACGTGCAAGTGTAATGATACCTTACGAAGTATTTATGTGCTCCATACGATTAAACGGTCGAAGCAAAAACTATGCCAATTATGAAAATACATGGATTGTGTACTAGTTTATAGTATAACGATATTGGCAGCACGATATTGGTATAAACAATTGACGAAATGTCGCTATAAAAGTACATAGTTCGTGCTGCTTGCGTATTTTGTTGTATGTAGTTGAGGAGCTCGTTAACTTAAACTATAAATATTTCTTCATAAATTATGAAGAAATATTTATCACTTCACGTATTATAAAACAAAGTACTCCGCTGCGTCTGTGTGTGCCTATGTATGCTTGTATCTTTAAAACTTCGGAACGGTTTTGATGCGGGAAGTCTTTGCCCAGGAGTGGGCTGGGATGGGAAGACTCAGGCTCATGAAAAAAAAGAATTCTTCCCCTAATAAAGGAGAAGATGGATGGACTGCATGAAAAGATAATGGCAAGAAAAATATGGAAGAAGCATGCAGCGCCGATCCCAAATAAATGGATACAAGGGCAGGAGAATGATTGTGATGATGATGGTTTATCACTTATAAGTAAGCTCTGAAACTATAAAGTTATGATTATGAAGGCATCTACTGAGAACAGCAAATATCTTTGGAAGCAAATATGGCGGATTTTCTTTTGAATACACGTGAATCGTTGATGGAGTAGGGGAAGGCTTTTGCCCTGAACCTCAATAAATGCCTGAATATTATTGTACTGTTGGAATTTCAGCTCTTGGTGCTGAGTCGAGCTTTGAAAATTCCAGTTACGTGTATCCTAGAGTCGGTGAATTTACATAAATATATTTTATTCGTCGCCCCTACGTACCTAATTGACGGTATTTATGTACAACAACACAGTGGCTACTTATAAGATTTTATCATAATTATTTACCTAATTAGACCATTTGAAATCTGTTGATACGACTTCGATAAAAACCTCAGTAATATTTATAAAACATTTGCATCAATTATGCGTAACTAATACCTTTATTAATTACTTCATTTAAATAATTAATTTTATAAACACTCGTTAAGGTAAGATTAATCTAACGGATTCCAGACGTAGTTTAAAGTAAGAAGATGAACTTAAGGAAAATAGTAGATGTTATCTTAAATATTTGAAATAATATAACGCTTTTTAGTTCTGCGAATGGTAGGGAGAAGCTTACATTTATATTATTTTCTTTTTCAAAATTATTTTTATTCAACAATAAACATATATTTTATACATTTAAGTTGGTGCCAACATAAACTCATTAGAGTAAACCAGAAAGCAGCGGTGGCCCAGTGGTGGCGTCCCCGACTTACGAAACGTAAGTCGTGGGTTCGAACCCATGTAGGCGTATTACTTTTATTTAATCACCACTGCTCTCAAAAGCAGCGAAGGAAAACATCGTGAGAAAACCGGCATGTCCAAAAACCAAAAATTCAAAGACATGTGACATCTACCACCCCGCACTGGGCCCGCGTGGTGGATTATAGCCCATACACAAAATACGCGCTTTGACGTGGAATTGCGGACACCAGCCCGTTGTACAATACAATACAATAGAGTAAACCAATATATCAAATTAGTAAGTTATGTTTATGTCCCATAGTATGAATTTAAAATTTTGTGGTATAATGTCACACCTGTTACCCCTGAAGAGTTAGGCAGAAGTGTACAAGTACACCCACCTTTCACAAGTTATGTTTAAGTGCCATGTGGGCTGATTTGATGGCAATAGGCTCATATTGCCATCAAATCAATACTTCATGGCTGCTACTGAGATGTTCCTGATGGAAATCAAAATAGCACTTTCCTCGACATGAGAATCGAACCTCATGCTCAGTAGTCGTGCATGCAACCGCTAAACCAAAGATGCAGTCTTGTCCAATATTAAGTAGTACCTAGATTTAACATACCAAATATTCGGGCAGCATGTATTTATACGATACTTATTCTTTGACAGTCTTTACAGGTAGTGGCCCAAAAAGTCTTTATTCTCTGTTAGTCGTTATATCTAGTCAGTGGCCCAAAAAGTCTGACAACCAGTCTTACCAAGGGTTATCGTATTACCCAGCAATAACTGGGTTATGGAGGTCAGGTAGGCAGTTGCTCCATGTAAAATATTGGTATTCAGCTGCATCCGATTAGACTGGAAGCCGACCCCAACATAGTTAGGAAAAGGGTAGGCAGATGATGATGTACTTTTACGATAGTTTTATTTTATTTATATAAATAGTGGTTACGTAATGTTTTTTAAGGTAGTAGGTTTTTTATGTCAATTATTTTTTAATGTATGTGCCTACTAGGTTTGCATAATAAGGGCGATCATAAAAAGTTGCGAACAAGCAATAAAATAACACCCATTTATTTAATGAAAAATAAATGCTAATATGGAGAGCAGTCGTTTCAAAAGCTTTTCATGTAGGATTTTTAGGGCCTCTTTTCATTTTACAGCTATCATTGGAATACGTGTTGTGTTCACATACAATGTTCACAATTTTTAACAATGAATATGTGTAATGATAAGCTTCAGTGGGGCCCGCATATAGACAAATTGGCAAAAAAACTTAGCTCAGCAGCATACGCCGTTAGAAAAATTCGTGATCTAACTGACTTAGAGACATCTCGTTTAGTTTACTTTAGTTATTTCTACAGCGTGATGTCGTATGGTATTCTCTTGTGGGGCAATGCCGCCGATATTCAGACAATATTTGTTTTGCAAAAAAGGGCTATTCGTTCTGTTTATAAATTAAGTCCCAGATACTCCCTCAGAGAAAAATTTAAAGAGATTAATATTCTCACTGTGCCCTCTCAGTTTATTTATGAAAACCTTTTGTACGCGCATAAAAATATTAAATTGTTTAAAAAATACAGTGATATCCACAACATAAATACGAGGAACAAACATAAATTTGTTGTTCCTGCAACGAGGCTCAAAAAAATAGGGGGTACGTTCAGATGCCAATGTATACGTTTCTACAATAAACTTCCGACCCATATTCAGGCACTAAGCCTAAATAAATTCAAATTGTTTATAAACGAAAGCTCTGCCTGAAAGCCTTCTATCATGTTAATCACTATCTCGAAGATAAAAAGGCTTGGGATTAAGCTGCTCCAATTTGCTCTGTGAATGTTGAAATTTCGGACTTCGCTTGTTTATTATTGATTCCTTTAACTGTATACACTGTGACATTGAATGATTTGACATGAATACTTAGTTCAGTATTTTATTTTTATTTTATTTTTTTACTTTACTTATTTTTATTTTTATGTGTGTGTTTATTTGACATGAATATTTACTTGTGACTGTCATGACATTTAATGATTTGACATGAATACTTAGTTCAGTATTTTATTATTTTTTACTTTATTTTTTGTTTATTTTATGTGTTGTATTTGACATTTCGTATTTTTATTGACATTAGTTTTTGTAAATTATTATTTATTTTATTTAATAATTGTGAATGTGAGGACCTTGTGGGTCACTTTTTGTTGTTTTTTTTACCACGACTGTCTGGCAGTTTGAGTACTATAAGCGACCTACCCAAATGTCCTTTCTTTCGTATTGTTCGTCGTTTCGTTGAGCTCCTTGAGTTAAAAGTCGAGCTACACGATAACTGACAAATGCTTGCACTGACTGGACAGGTCCACTCAAATCTGTATGGTTCTTTCTTCAAAAGACCATCTCAGACACTAATCTGCATAGTTCTCATGTAAGTTGAACAAGATTGTCTGGACTTTAAAAGAGACTATGACCTCTGAGTTTGTTTCGGCTGTTTCTTCTCAGAGTAGTCAGGTACGAAACACCGGCCCCATCTAGTTTAAAAAATAAGGACGTGTAAAAGTGTTTGTGAGAACCAATTTGCAAAATAAATATCATTTATCATTTATCATTTATGAAATTTTTTAACTAAACTGTAATTATTTGACTTTGATATCGAGTCACAAATACGAGACAGTAGTGGGTAAAGTTGTATTATAGGGGTTGAAAAGTGACCATGAAATAATACCCGTATTTTATTTAGAGCAACATGACATTATATGTTTTGATTTTGACATAATTTGTGTTTATATTTGTATTTATTATAATTTATGCTTAATATATCGCTAGACATATTATTTTTATTTTGCTTTCTAAATTATTGTAATTACAAGGTGTTTTTCGGTATTGTAATATGATTAAGTATTGCTAGCGTTTTTGTAAAAAACTGTAAGCTGAGAATGCATTTCTGGATATTTAGATAAATAAATAGGTAAAACCTTTAAGAACCTAAGTGTCTAAAAAAATCTGACAACAGAAAAACAATATTCCAAATTCTTCCAGATCAAGTATTTTTTTCTCTACGGAACCCACAATTAATACACTCAAAAAGCTGATCCAATCGATTTTGAAAGCGACATTAAAACAGTGACACACGTAGGTGAAGTTTTTGGCCAGCGTTGGTCAACGGCTCTGCAATCGTGGGCGATGCGTGGGCGCATCTGAACAATCCAAAAAACTACTTTTACTTTAGATTTCTTCATGCAATCGGGTATTGTACGAGAACAGGTGCTATGTTATTAGATTATATCAGAGTGGTTATGCGTTTGGGCTGTGAGAAATTGCCTGAGGTCGTTTTGATGTGGTTTTATCAATTTTGTTTGTGAGTAATGGTTGGGTACGTCATATAAGGTAGTGGTTTATGGTTCTCAATTTCTACTACAGATTTTGGTAAATTGGTGCAAACCATTATACTAAAATCTTACATAACATAACATTACTACTGTAATCCCCAAAGTCCAAGAGCTAGATTTGCTACATTACCGTGAACTCTTCGATCTAGCTCTTGGACTATACCTTACTGATTGAACTCATTATATCTTCTAAACTAAGACCCGAATAAATCTGTGACTTGGAGACAAATTGCGATTAATGCCAGAGTCAATCACACCATCAACAAAAAGGCACAAATCATAGCTGCTGTTTCTTTTGTTAGGAATATACTTTGTTATATCTGTTATCAAGAATTTGAAAGGCATCTCTACCAAGATTTCAGGAATGTCATGATGATCTAAGTTTAGCTCTAATTAACTTGAGTTCAAAATCTAGATTCCTTCAACATATTTGAATGCAAAGTTAAACTATGTAGGTACAAGTACATACTCTTATCAACACTCCACATAAACTATTTGAAACTAAACTATGCCAGACCTCTAGTTGGTGGTGGAGTGGTGATACCACATGTACCACATATTACGTCCACGATTCTGTGGTCTTGACTGTGTCCATATTCATGAGTGTGAGACATGTTTGGCTTATCGCTATATATTTGCATAGTTGCTGTCACATAGTGCTCTCGTTTAGTTTTAGTGATGTGCTTTGATTGTTAAAAGAAACGATATTTTATCTGAGGGAGTGATGCTGAGTTGAACTACTTATTACGGGGCTGCCGGAGCGTGCGGCGTTTATACAAACGTAATACCAAAATAATTCGTAAACCAAACATATTCTTATGGAAGTGTGTATTTATTTCGATTGGATTACATAAAATCTAGGTTCCCAAGTATATATTTTGAAAGGATTTAGACGAAATATGAGGAATTTATATAGGAAACTTGTTTTTCTCATAACTCTTGTTTAAATCAATGTCCATTCATCTATACTAATATTATAAAGCAGAAGAGTTTGTTTGTTTGTTTGTTTGTTTGGTTGAACGCGCTAATCTCAAGAAGTACTGGTTCGAATTGATTTTTTTTGTGTGTTGGATAGTCCATTTATCGAGGAAGGCTTAAGGCTATATAACATTACGCTACAATTAAAAGGAGCGGAGCAGGAATGAAAAATGTTGCAAAAACGGGGATTTTTTTTTCCTTTCATTTTTCTCTCTTATGTGACGCAGACGAAGTTGCGCGGGTCAGCTAGTAACATATATTTGGGAACCTAGATATTATGTAATCCGATCGAAATAAATACACACTTCCTTAAGAATATGTTTGGTTTACGAATTATTTTGGTATTACGTTTGTATGAACGACGCACGTTCCGAGGTACTCAGACTTTCTTCTAATCTCAATATCTGTGACCTTTTCCCATACTATATTGGGGTCGGCTTCCAGTATAACTGGATGCAGCTGAGTACCAGAATTTTCAAGAACCTACTGCTTATCTGACCTCCAAAACCCAGTAACTAGTTTCTTGTCATCTCTTTCTCTATTTAGACCCAACACAATCTTTAGAGATTGACACTGAATGTCTCACATAACTTTTTGGGCTCTTGGTATGAAATAAACTCTACAGTCATTTCATGATATAAAGGGTGTAAAACACCTCTTAACGAATACGAAAGGCACTTGTTCTCCTCGTCATTCTGATAATTTTTTTGTTCTACACTATACCTGGGAACCTTCTAGTTATGGAGATATTGGGGGTCAAAGTTTCAAGATTTTGACAAGTTTTTTTTTTATATACCACTTTTTATCGCATGATTATTACTTTAAATATCTCTACGACCCCCGTACTATTTGATCCATCCATCCGCACAATGTTTTGAGTGAGTTACATTGAGTTATACCACAAAACATGATTTATAACCTCAAAAAAAAAGTTGTTTCCCAACAATATTTTTTGCGTAAAGTTACTTAGTTTGATTTACAGAATGCTTGGTTAACGGCTTTGTGATGAGGTGAAATACACCCTGTACATAATAATGTCAGAACTTCAAAAGACGTTCAAAAAATGTTCAGACCATCCATGGTTAAAACTGTGAGTTTTCATTTTTAGTAAGTTATTCAAGTCAATAATGTTCATGATGACGAAATTAAGAACGGTAAAAGCTCTCCCCTCAGCCCCCCTCTCTTCCCTCTCATAGAGAGGAGGCCTGTATCCCAGCAGTGGGAACATTAATAGGCTGATGATGATGATGAAAAGCTCTATCTCCATCATGTTGTTCTAAAACTACTATATTTATTTGACGACTCGAATGGCGTAGTGGTAGTGTGGCTGCCTTACGTTTTTAGGGTCCTGGGTTCTAATCCCGGTAGGAGCAAATGTTTGTGTGATGAGTAAGAACATTTTTATCCGAGTCATGGATGTTTACATGTATAATAAGTATGTATTTACAAACAAAAAAGTATATATGTAGTATATCAACTATCTAGTGTCCACGACACAAGCCTTGTGTGGCACTAGATGCCGCTGTATGTCCAGCGATATTTATTTAAGACTTGAATGAAGTCGATTTCAAACTGTGACATGTTGCATCACTAGCGGCTGCGCACGTTCATAGTAGTTGCCATTGTGGTGGCATGCAGTTTGCCCACATCCCAGTTATAAGGCGAAGGCAAACGACGGCTTTACGAGCCTAATGTTGGCGCTCATTCATTACCATGTCTCTTGAAATTCCACGACGTTATAATCTTATGTAGTATGGAATATAGTTTACTTAAGTTATGGTCACAGATGGGAGTGAAATGACGAAAATTTAAACGGAGTTCGTATTCTTAGCAGTGTGAGAGCAATAAAAATGGAATAAAGAATATGGTCTATCTGGGGAAATGTCTGCCCCTAGAAAAGGTTTAACCTCTCCTAGGGGCAGACCTTTCCCCTTACAGAGTGTTAGTACATAGCTTGAATAAAATGGGAAAGGCTAAAATCGATGGATGGAAGGGATAAGACACTGTTTTAATCTTTCATGGTTTAAAACAAAACTTATATTGTCACTTACGGGATATCTTCTGTCTACCCAACCCCGATCAACTTGCGATCATGGCGATTGCAACAGCGCATCGAAATTTCGGGACTCGGGAGCTCAAAACAATGAATAATCAAGAAAGATATCCCGTAGGTGACAACATAAGTTTGCAGTCTGTATGGATGATGTGTGTACCTATACTGAAATAACGACTGACACAGATACGTGGAGGAAGATGTGTGTTGCGTTTACGCCGAATTAGACTATAATTGTAATACGTTTAAATAGCAGAAAACCTATTTTTACAATTCCTTTCTATAACCAAAAGAATAATGCAGTGCATTTTGAGGGCAGCTCAAATATATATGTCACTGTAAAATTGTCAAACACGTTAGATATTGTAAAATAAAGAAAACTCTCAGAACAATAACAAAGATTGTCGAATCTCGAAATATTGTCAAACGAACATACTGCCTTACTATATGACGCATTTTTTTCGGTAGATTGTAATCTATCGAAGTGAAACATATATATTTGAATCATATGCAGGGTGAAATTGAATAGATGCGACAAATTTAAATATACAATAATACGTGTTGTTAAGAAAATGTAAAAAATATAAAATTAAAAAATAATTGATCAGTGTTACGAAAACCGTTAAAATAATAAAAGTATCAAAAATCTTGCCGACTCATCGCAGTACTCAATATAGCGGTCATTTACCTAATTTTGCCTTAACTTTTTTTATTTATTTTGCATATTACTGGAATACCGATAATTCGTACTTAAATAAAGATAATAACATCAATGGACCTTTTGAAAACGAAAATCGCGTAATTTTTTTTAACGATTTAGATTGTAGAATAAACAGTTTATAATTACTATGTTACTGTAACTGAAGCTCCAATTTCATTTTGTCGCATTAATTAAAATTCACCCTGTATATTTGAATCATATACATATATTTGAGTCATATATATTTGAATTTGCAAGATAAATCGGTATCAGAAGGTGGTACAGCAAAACCACAGTTATTTATTTAATTCATAAACGATTTTAAGTTATAATCTTGTGTAATATTAAATAACAATATCCGGCTTAATGTTGAACGTGAAATAATTTATTATCCGCCGAAGACCCTGACATTTTTTATTATTGCTCAATGTACGAATCTCGGCGAGTTTCATTCACAAGTTGTGTTTATTTATTTATAGGTTCTGTAAATATGGTACAGCAAATAACAGTTCTGTAGTTTATATTTTTGTTTATTTGGAACATGTGATTATAGTAGTTTATGCAACTGTGCATAATGAAGGGCATTACAACACGAGTGTGGGTTTAAGAAACGAGCCGAAGGCGAGTTTCTTAATAGCATCACACGAGTGTTGTAATGCCTAATTATGTATAGTTGCATACACTACTTTATCTACCCAAATATCATAAGGGCTCTATGATGGGTTCAGGAACCATAGGGAAATGACCTGCATTGTTACTTGGCCCTTGATTTTTGTGCCAACAGGTTATTAGTTGCATTCGTCGCTGCATTTACGATATCTGGCGGAGTATTCATGTCAATTTCTGAGTCACTATCACTCATTTTCGACAGAAATAAAGAATGGGTTACTGGAAATAAAAAGCCAACGAACAAATGACAGCTCGAAATGGCGGCGTTTCGGATATCTGTCATTTTTATTTAAATCATAGGCAAACGAACAAAGTCACTATTCTTGTGTCACTCGAGATCGAAAATGTCGTGCGATTTATAATTAGAATCATACTGAATTGGGGTTTTTTTTTTTTTTTTTTTTATCGATATCTGATTGTAGGTGGTACTAGAATAGCACACTCACTTGAATTTGACACCTGTTCCAAATTTAAAACTCATAACGCAACTGTTTACAGTTGCGTTATGAGTTCATTACAGTACCGTTCATTTTTGCAGGTTGGTAATGCTGGTCATTGCCTATGGTTTTTGAACGCATTAGAGAGGGTTTATGATATTTGGGTAGATAAAGCAACATTTTAATTCACATAGTACTTGGATAAACTCTTAAGCTAGATTTTCAAAGACCTACGTGGAATGAAATAAAGTAATAAAAGTGATAGGTTTTTGTGTCAAAATTAAATGATGAAAATTTTGAAGACGATTTGCAATAAAAAATAAAAATAAATATCGCTGGACATTAACACACAGCGCCACCTAGTGCCACACTAAGCAAAGCTTGTGTCGTAGACACTAGATAGTTGATATACTACATATATACTTTTTTTTTTGTAAATACATACTTATTATACTTATAAACATCCATGATCTCGGAAACAAATGTCCGTGCTCATCACACAAACATTTGCTCCTACTGGGATTCGAACCCAGGACCCTAAGAACGTAAGGCAGCGTCACTACCACTACGCCAATCGGGTCGTCAATAATAACAAATCAGTAGAAAAGGGACTGATTAAAGATCAAGGAATAATCGTCATTGAATGGGCTTTCTCTCCCCTAACTAATGTGCCCAACAGGGTAATTATTATACATTGATATTTTACTTTGTTATAATACCGTCTAGAGTAAGTTTATTTAAATATTTACAATATAACACACTAACTCTATAAATTAAATAAAAATATGTAAAAGTATCAAAAGGGGTTGCAGGTAAATACCGTCTATGTAAAACATGGAATGCAATAAAGAATTGAGTATTGAGTGTGGTATGGCTAGGGTGGCGAAAGATTATGATAGTTTTAAATGAATTCTAGATTGAAATGGAATCATAGATCTTTTTGAAAATATAAGTCGATAGTCTGACCTCCTTCCAGCAGACCTATTATAGGTGCAAATTGCCAGATTTTATCACACACACTCAATGAAAAATCCTACACAATTTGCAAAAGCTATTGCAAAACAATTCTGTAAGTTTAACGTCTTAACGTTAACTGCTAGAGTGACATACATACCCATATACATAAACGTATATGTACATATGTATACATATATACTTGTATATGCACATAATCGGTATGCGGGCGTTGATAAGGAATTTTATTATTGACTTTATTGTTTTCTTTGGTATTTTTATGTCTTACTTATGGTGTAGTTTTCAAGGCCGGTTGTTGCTCCTTGAGTCTAGATTATAAAAGTAATTTAGCTCGATTTTGGAGCGAAATGTCAATAGAGTATTGTAGATCACAAGTCAAAACATTTCATTTATTAATGTGTTTATTTAACACTTCAACATAGTACAGAGGCGGACATAATGCCATAGGCATTCTCTACCAGTCAACCTTTTTTTTTTTTTAACTAGCTGACCCACGCAACTTCGTCTGCGTCACATAAGAGGGAAAAAGCTACCTACTACTACCTACCTACCTACTACTACATTTTTTTTTCATAAGAACCTTCTTCTGACAATAACAAACACAACAAAAAAAGAATCAGCCAAATCGGTCAAGCCGTTTTCATGCTATGTCGTGACAACGGAAAACGGGTTTCATTTTTATAATATAGAAGATGGGAAATCATCAAATATCTTCTCCCACTCTGGACGGAGCGGGAGGGAGTGTCAGACTTTACTGACTAAAACCCATCCATGTTCCTTCCTCGCCCTTTATGTTCCGGGGCCTCAACCCCGGCCGGTCTACCAGTCAACCTTTGGGTGAAAAAACTGTACGTGTATATTATTATTGAGTTTGAGGGCTATAGTGGTTTGCTGTAATTTAATGGGTTGGATTGTAAGACTGTAGGTATTTCTCATTGAAAGATTCATTATTCCCTGTCCTTATACCTGTTTATTTGGATTTGGCGCAGCATGTCTTGTCTGATTGAAAGATTACCAGCTCAATTTAATCTTGTTACCGTATTTAGGTTAATTCTCAATTTCAGCTGCCCAGTCACTGTTACGAAAACATTTTAATTAAAAACTGTTTATTTTCATAAAACCAGAAATGTTATTTTGAGAATAACTTCAGCAATTATGTTCGCTTTATAATATTATGAAATATACTCGTAACATCTGTTGCAAGTGTGTGCAACGAGATACTGCAAAATGTTGTTACCTATATCTTTAGTACCTACAGAGATACATAGACTTAGAACTTAGTTCAGCCTTGTAAGGACGTCAGAAATACAATGTTAACTTAACATATAACCTTACACAGCAACAATATAAATAAACCAAACAGAGACAAAACAGATTACAAAAACGAGTCAACAAAAAAAGTTACTCGACACAGGTCAAAAGTTACACAAAACCAAACCTATTCCATACAGCCAGAAACGTCACGTAAACGTCAAAAACAGAATACACGCGAGATGTAAGCAACTAAAACCATTTTCCATGAGAACAGTCCATTGGATCGCACAGCACAATACACACGGTTAACGGAAACATCACAACGGTACATTCATAAAAAAAGTTTGTGAGAAAAAAGTTTTAACAAAAAAAAAGTAAACGAACGAATCTTGTTTCTTTTTTTTCTCATTCGATATTTGAATTTGTATCACAGACACCTGTCGGGTAGGTCATTTATAAAGTCGTTGCGGGCGCGCGGCTCTCGCGGGGCACGGGCGAGGACTGTCCGCGATTGTTTCCTGTAGGTGAGCCGTCGACTCTACAAAGAGCCTTTTCGTTAGAGCGCATGATTGTGGAGAGTTGAGTATAGCCTCTGTGAGGGCGTTGAAGATAATTTCCGTTTTTATTCTGATTTGGTATTCAGCTTGATAACTGTAAGTACGTTAGTTATGGAAGAACTTTGTAAATTAATTCACACAAAACAAACTGAAATCAGATGCAAATTATGGAAAGAATGAGGCTCAATATACATCCTTAAAGAACTCCTCATTTATATTGATGCAAGGCATCGGACGCTTTTAAATTAGCATCAAGGAAACTATTTATTTGCAAAAAAACATGTTTTTTGTATGTGTATTTACTTATTTTTCTTGAATAGACAAGTTGCCAACTAAATTATAAAGTACTTAAATTGGTCTTGGTTATGATTAACAGGCTCGAAGGCTTGTCACAAATCAAAGATCAGAATAAATTATATTAATTCTGTTTAAAGAAGTAAATAATTAGCACTTAAACTAGAATAGCTGTCCGAAGCAAAATTGAATAACATTAAATACTAAATTGTACCATTTTATGTCGTAAGTATCTATGTACGTTCAGAACGGTCATGTCTGTTTGGTCTGTGTCTGATTTAGAGTTTTTAACTGTCTAACTGTTCTGAGTTAAGGTAATTTTATTTGCAAAGCGGAGTCACACAGAGATGTGCGAAGTAGAGAGTAGAGTGGATGTTTAAGAACTAAGACACGTAATTAAATGTAAAACACGTTTCTTTGGTAGCATTCCATCAGAAGTGAAGTAAACGTACTGTTAAACCGATTGGAAAAGGACTACGGGCTGCCTTAGACATTGGACTTTGATAGATATTTTAGGATATGGATAAATTATGGATCGGCTGCAAACAGCAAACACCGCCATATCTCTTTCCACCTCGTAACGATCTAGCTAGAGTTGTGAATATCGAATGACAACAGTATTTCACCTATTTCTTTGTCTGCGCACACGCATGCTCTATGGCCAGGTGGTAGACACGGCACCGTGGCTAGTCGGCACATCGGGCATTCCGACCGACATAGCCCGCCGGCGAAAGTAAACCTTACCAATCTTACGCGAGCCTCTTCACACATCACTTACAACCAAATCCACACCTTATCTTTTACCTCCCAAAGTTAATTTCCCAACAACAGTTCACATGCTTCTCCAATCATACACAAAAATTAAATTAAATTCTATTTTTGTGAGGCTAGAGTTGGTTTTTGATTGCGTGGTAAAACAGGTATTGTAATATGATGGTCAGGGTATGGTGGCCGGTGAAATAATGCCCCGTAAGGCCTAGGGATTCGTTTCTTATTGTGTTTAATTGTATGTAAATGTTGTGGTACGATGCCCTTAGAACACTTTCTGATATTAAAAAGTAGGGAGAAATTAAAAAAAAACCCTTGCCTTTTCTGGTCCGCTCATTCAATTCAGCAGTATTTATTGAATAATAGAGTAGATCTAAAGCCATTAACTACACATATCCGGCTTTCATTCGGCTTGTGCGCACAGCGATCAATCAAGCTATACAAATACAATTTATGCGAATCTCTCATTGTACCTATATGAAATCTATACAAAGCAAGGCCATGTTATACTGGAAATGTATGGGTTGATGTGTCGCCGACTCGCCGTGTGTACTTATCGTCAAATCCGTTCAGCATCCATAATTTGGTGTATGATGTATCGGTTTTGCCGCCTGTGCAGAACACATACGTGGGACCCTTGTAGTAATGCTCATTAAGCTTTGGATAGACATGAGTTGAGAAGGAAAGATTGAAAGAAAATGGTCTTTGCCGAAAGCTTTTTGATGGAACTACAGCTCTCAACAGACCATTTTGGCACCAATGAACAAATTCCCCTCATTCGTGCTGCAGAAAGCACGCTGAACAGTTCATCTGGGCTGTCATTTTCATCTTTGAAAGTCGTTACGGGTTGAAACCCCGAAAGTCTGGCAACCAGTGTTTGTAACAGCTTATAAATCGTCTTACCCAGTAAATGGGCCGTGGAGGTCAGATAGGCGCGCCATATAAATATAGCTATTTAATTGCATCCGATAAGATTTGAAGCCAACTCCAATATTTTTGGTATATAAAGGGTGTAAAACACCTCTTCACGAGGCCGAAAGGCACTTGTTCTCCCCATCATTGCGACCATTTTTTTGTTCTACATCATACCTGGGAACCTTCTAGTTACGGAGATACGGGGGGTCAAAATTACAACATTTTGACAAGTTTTTTTAAATACAAGTTTTTTTTGCAAGATTTTGACTTTTAACACCTCCACGACCCGCGTACTATTCAATCCTTACATCAGCATAATGTTTTAAGTGTGTTACATTGAGTTCTACCACAAAACATGATTTATAACCTCAAAAAAAAAAAAGTTGTTTCCCAGCAATAATTTTTGCGTAAAGTTACTTAGTTTGATGTACAGAATGCTTGGTTAACGGCTTTGTGATGAGGTGGTTTACACCCTGTATAAGGATGATGATGACCATTTTTCGGGATGCAAATTATTCCCGGGAAAAATAATTGCTACGAAAGTTATCCCATAGAAAAGACATCAACGAGTGAGGCTGCTTAATTACAGACGTTTAATTTATCAATTTGGTGAAGTGTGAAGCTCAAGACCGACCGCGATGGAAGACATCTGTGGACGACTTCTGCCTCATCTAGGGGACATAGGACATTAAGTCAAGTAGTCAATTTACCAATTTTGGTTTGTGACTGTGTGGCTTTTCTAGCGCAGGGATTGACGTTATCCACAAGATGAATTTAAAAAAAACTTGAGTGAATGAAATATTCTGGCGGAAGTAGTAACATTAACCGTATGGTGAGGTGGAAACCAGCCTCCCGATAGGATTTCCACAGAAGCTTTCACTCCCTTTTCGATGCACGATGTTTTTTAATGCTTTTTTTTTTAGGATAGGAAGTCATCAAATAAGTTCTGCCACTCTGGGTGGAACGGGAGGGAGTGTTAGACTTTCTGTGACTAAAACCCATCCATGTTCCTTCCTCGTCCTTTATGTTCAGGGGCCGCGGTATCTCTTTCGAATAGGCCCGCAACCCCGGCAGGCTTCGCCCCTGCGGGCCCCTTCACTGTGCTGACATCTCTTTGAGGCGCGCGTGGAACACGAACGCGTAATTAAGAGAGAATATAAGATTTTTAGTAAATCCTCCTAACAAAACATTGGTATTGATTGATTTTGCTGAAAGTAGTACTAGGAACTAGTGCACCTTTGCATTCAATAATGAGCTAAAGATATAAGTGCCAAACTCGTCGCCAAAAGGGCTGACTCAGATTGTCAGATGATGAAGAAGAGTTCGATGGCGACAGCTGAGATAATGATGATGATGAGATTGAACATATAAACATTCAAGTAGCAATAGTTATTTGGGAGGTCTACGAACGCTAGAACGCGGCATTATAATGTCGTAGTACTAGCTACGAGTCTCGAATCAACGCTTTGCTACACAATTTTGGATAGGCAATGTGTGAACGGTATTATTTCAAATAATTAAGGGACTAGGTCTAGAGGAAGAACTCTGGTGTTCAGTGTCATTAAAAAGAACAATGCTTGGATAAAATAATGTTTGGTGTTACACAATTCAGGTTTTTGAGCATATTGAATTAAGCAGTATTTTTTTAAAACGAAGCCAATACGAAATATTATTATAGGTACGAAGACGAAAGAAACTTGTTTTCACCGTCTTTGCTACATATTTTTTTGCTCTACTCCATACCTTGGAACTTTCTAGTTACAAAGATACTATTAGGGGTCAAAGTTCCAACTTTTAGACAAGTTTTTAACTGACTTCAAAAAAGAGGAGGTTCTCAATTCGTCAGAAACTTTTTTTATGTATGTTCCCCGATTACTCGAAGATGGCTGGAGCAATTTGAATTATTCTGTTTTTGTTTAAAAGGGTATACGTAGTCCCATAGTCATCAAGTCGTGATCTGATGATGGGATCCTGGAGAAATTGAGAGAACTCTTCAAATTTTATAGGCACACTTGATGTGATTTGGGTAGTTTTTGGAAGAGTACTATCTTAAAGAGGTTTCATTTCAATTTGGTGAAGATCTGATGAAGAACAGGCAACGGAACTCCTCAATAAATGATAGCAAATGGACTGGGATCGCTGAAATCGCATGTCTATCTATTAATGTTTACATCAGTTCATAACATAACATCACGCCGCTACGTTGTGAAGGGGTAAGCACAAGTGAACCACTAAAAAGTGAAAAATAAAAACTTATTGTCGTTTGAGTCGGTTTTATTTTTTTATTTAAATATAAGTTTTTATTGTAAGATTTTTACTTTTAACACACCCACGACCCCTGTACCATTATTCAAATTCCTCAATTTCTATCTACCGTCACTGAATCATGTTGGAATCGGCTTGGCACACTTCCCGTTAAGACCAGCGGCTTTTTTCAAACCTATATTTTTTATTGTCAGCTTTCGCGAATTGAACCGACCCGGACGTATGTGAGACATTATAAAGCCCAAGAACCTGACAGTTGCTTGCATGATGCTGATCTGATGTACTACTGGTATTCTTCCCGAACTAGAAGTGAGGAGTTGGAACACCGTGTTGTTTTAGTCAGCTAGAGTGAAAGACACACGCCCCACGGCGGAACACATCCAAAATTTAATTATATTTAGATATGTATAAAATAATTCAAGTAATTCAAGGTTATTTTTTTTTCTTTTTTGGACTTCTAGTTTATATTTTTTTAAGTGTTGGGGATTCCCTTTCATTTGATGGCCAGATTAAGGGGAATTGTGAAAAAATATGTAAACCGCCATTTTGTGGCGGCGGTCATCTTAGACCGATTTTCATCAAACATACCCATAAACAATTCTGACTATTCCCCTTCAAACAAAAAAAAAACAATATCAAAATCGGTTCATCCGTTCGGGAGCTACGATGCCACAGACAGACACACTCACAGACACGTAAAACTTATTACACCCCGTCGTTTTTGCGTCGGGGTATAAAAAAAGGCTTTTGTAGTCTGGTTAGATTCGAATCGAATTTTCGTAATTGCGACCTCTGTACAGCTAAAATGGTGTCTCTGTGTGACGATGTTTGTTGCAGTTATATTTTTCACTGTCACTCTCGCCATACTACAACGTAGTACAGCATGAAAAGGGTAGATGGTGCTAACCAGCAAACAGATGGAAAAGCAGTAGGTAGTTGGTATTGATTAAACGTAGTGATTATATACTCTATGGTTGGTATCTTATTACCCAGTACTAACTGGATTGTGGAGGTCAGATAGGCTGTCGCTCCATGTAAAATACTGGTATTCAGCTGCATTCGGTTAGACTGGAAGCCGATCCCAACATAGTTAAGAAAAGGCTAAGCAGTTGATGTCACTTAGCATTCTATGCAGTAATAATAAACGGGCAAAAAGGCAAGAATTTCCTATGTTTTTGTTAACATTATTATTCTATTGGAATTTCGATGTTTGACTCAGCACTTAGAATTACATTTTTAACGGACTTCCAAAAGGAGGAGGTTCTCAATTCGTCGGAACCTGTTTTTATATTTTATTTTATGTATATTCCCCGATTACTGATTGATCTGATGATGAACTTCGGAGATAGGCAACGGAGCAAATGGACTGGGATTGCTGAAATCTAATCTATTGTTTACACCAGTTTATAACATAACATCACGCCAGTACGCTGTGAAGGGGTAAGGGCATGTATACCACTAAAAAGTGAAAATAAAAACTTTATGGCAATAAATAAAACCGACAAAACACAAAAAAAGTGAAAAATAACTTTGTCTTCAGAAGTCGGTGACCTTTGTTTGATTGATTGCTTCAGTTTTTTTTTCACCGACTTCTGAAGCTGAAGTAGGTTTTATTTTTTCATTTTTTTTTTATTCAGGAGTTTATTTCGGTATTGGTCAGTCTTAGCGAAAGTGGGCAGGTATAAAAAGGGTGTAATTAAAAAACCTTAACGAATCTGAAAGGCGGTTGTTCTCCCCGTCATCGTCACTGCGATCATTTTCTTGATGAACGCCATACCTGGGAACCTTCTAGTTACGGAGATATTGGGGGTCAAAGATCCAACTTTTCGACAAGTGTTTTTTTAACTACTAGTAAGATTTTTACTTTAAACACCTCTACGACCGCCGTACTATTTAATCCATCCATCAGCACAGTGTTTTAAGTGCGGTTCATTGAGTTCTCCCATAAAACATGACTTTACACCCCACAAAAAAAGTTCGTTTCACAGCAATATTTTTTACATAAAGTTACTTAGTTTGATGTACAGAATGCTTGGTTGACGGCTTCGTGATGAGGTTGTTTACACTCTGTATAAACGTTCCTTTGTCTATGACATGTCTCTATCTTACACTTGCAGTTTCCCAGGGAATGAGGTCATAGTCCGAGGAGCTATCACTCCTGTTATTCACAAAAGTGTTAGGTAGAAGTGTACCTATAAAGGGTGTAAAACACCTCTTAACGAATACGAAAGGCACTTGTTCTCCTCCTCATTCTGATCATTTTTTTGTTCTACATGATACCTGGGAACCTTCTAGTTACGCAGATATTGGGGTCAAAGTTTCAAGATTTTGATAAGTTTTTTTTTACATACCACTTTTTACCGCATGATTTTTACTTTAAATATCTCTACGACCCCCGTACTATCAATCCATCCATACGCACAATGTTTTGAGTGCGTTACATTGAGTTATACCACAAAGCATGATTTATAACCTCAAAAAAAAAGTTGTTTCCCAGCAATATTTTTTGCGTAAAGTTACTTAGTTTGATATACAGAATGCTTGGTTAACGGCTTTGTGATGAGGTGAAATACACCCTGTATACACGCACACCATTTCACCAGTTAACTTTTTAAGTCCATTAAAATAGGG
This sequence comes from Xestia c-nigrum, assembly GCA_916618015.1. Classification (NCBI taxonomy): domain Eukaryota; kingdom Metazoa; phylum Arthropoda; class Insecta; order Lepidoptera; family Noctuidae; genus Xestia; species Xestia c-nigrum. The sequence continues at coordinate 5,601,425 of OU745259.1, read as the reverse complement.
ATCGAGCCTAATGCCGCTATTACTTTAATTATTTTGTTTTTGAGTTGTATTTTATTTTATTATTTTTGTTTTGCTGTGGACACTTTTAACGTGCATATCTTGCTACATTGTTCTCACATAATATACCATCTCAACAGGAATGATGTAACCAAGATTTTGTTACAATATTTTGATTTAAAAAGTGTCCATGGAGTTTCTTGCCCGTTCTTCTCCATAGAGATCTACTCTAGGGAATGGGCAACTACAGTAACTTTACAGTTTATGTCTTGTGACTGGGACTGTAGCTACATTAAATGTTCATTTTTGTTTCGACAATTCAAAAGTGCCTGTAACTGGCCTACTTGAAATAAATGCGTTGATTTTGATTTTATCATCAACCGGGCACAAATTTAGACTTCGTGGATGCTACCAAGAAATTATTGATTTAAAAACCCAAAAACAATTTTCCCGACTCGGAAATGAACCCAGAACTTCATGCGTTGATATTTTAACCCGACAAAAATATACTTACCGCAGATTAGCTAATATTTATCTATGCATCTTGATCATGACGGAGGAACATGAGGAGATCGTGGCTAGATAGTAACAGCCGCTCGGGCCGATCTTGAGGTTAAGCCGTGTTTGCCTAGGTTGGTCTGTGGATGGGTGACTACCCTTACATACCGAGTATCCTCCGTGCCTCGGAAAGCACGTTAAGCTGTTGGTCCCGGCTGTCATTTATCCATCTTTGGTAGTCGTTACAGGTAGTCAGTGGCCCAAAAAGTATGACAATTAATGTTACCAAGTGGCATCGTATTACCCAATATCAACTGGGTTGTGGAGGTCACATAGGCAGTCGCTCCATGTAAAATATTCAGCTGCATCTGGCTAGACTGGAAGCCGACCCCAACATAGTTGAGTAAAAGGCTAGGCAGATGATGTTCAATTCCTTCATAAATCTGTTACAAAAACTAATCTCTGTTTCTAAACAACGGAGATTTATAAGCGCTTGCCCTCTATCGCTCTACTCAACGATCCGATCACTATCTTGCAAGAGAGTAGGAAAGATACCAGTACAGTTCGTAGAGTGTACAAATACAAACCGAAGACATACCGACCTCGCCGCAGAGGTCCGGCGCGTAATTCCCAGTCAATCCCTCCCCGACCCTTGCTCGAGCCAGCCCGCGATGCTGAGCCTGTAGTAATAAAACAGTCCTTAAATAAAGACAACCAGATCCAGCCTGTCCCTTTGCTGCCCCCAGCGACGCCCTAAGCCGAGGTCCGTACCCCACAGGGGGTGCCCTTAGAGCGCTGTCGCTTAGTTTATAGTCATTTTTGCCCTGGCTGGAGGCCTTAAATTCAAGGCATCCACAGGACTTGCCCGGTTAAGCAGAAGCCAGTCTTGTCAGACTGAACTGCGAGATGCTCTATCAAAAAAAGAAAAAAAATCGCTCTACTCATTCCCTTTCGTCCCGTTCAAGTAGTAGGAACTAGACGCATTGCTTCCAAATAACATATAAAGGATTATTAAACGTGTATACGTACAAAGTGAATATCCTAATTACGTGTTTTAATTACTCCGATAACCTCATAAATTAATAGATGATGTTGATGATCACAAGAACAAAAAACGAACAAGTACATTATTATGAGAATTTATTAAATAATTTTACATTAACCAATTAAACCTAAATATTATCACATTAAATATTGTTTTAAATAACTAACTAGACGTTGATACAACGTATAGTACACAGCCATCTTGATCTAAATAACAAGTTATTATCATAACTAATGACAATGTCTTCGTGGTTGCTTCCTTGAATAACAGACAGATGAACACAGGCACGAGCAGCAAAAGGGCGGCAAAAGCACGCTGTGACGTAACTGTTTGGTCAACTCAATGACTCAACAGTATTGCTTTCAAAGTAACCAAAACTCCAATTTGGCAATTAATCTATACTATATCTATACTAAAATTATAAAGCAGAAAAGTTTGTTTGGTTGGTTGAACGCGCTAATCTCAGGAACTACTGGTTCAAATTGAAAAATATTATTTGTGTTTGATAGTCCATTTATGGAGGAAGGCTTTAGGCTATATAACATCACGCTACGACCATTAGGAGCGGAGCAGGAATGAAAAATGTTGCAAAATTTTCCTTTCGTTATGTGACGCAGATGAAGTTGCGTGGGTCAGCTAGTTGAAAATAAATCGGGTTTTCAGGCTCAAAATCATGTTATTTTTAGAGATTGGTGTATAGGACTCTCGCAGAAAATTTCAAGATAAAGAAGACTTCACCGAAGTTGTCATATCTAATCCCCAAACTACAGTCAGTCCTTTTCTAGCCCACAAAGTGTTTCCCTGAAAAGCACTGTCTCTTCTGCTCCCTAAGAAGTATACCACAAAGCCAAAGTCTTCAACTTAGTTATGTAAAACCGCTATTTAGCGTTATGGCTGCACAGGTTGACTGGTGACGGATATCCGGAGCTGGGGCAACGAGCTGCTATTGCTGTTCTTCTTTTCTGGCTGTTGCTGAACAATATCCGTGCCCCAAGTCCACTGTAAAAGAAGAGAAGAAAGGTTTATTACTATGATCGGGCGAAAAGGTGTTTTGTTGTTGTTGTTGCCGTGAATATGTTTAAATTTTTTACGGAAATCTTTTACGGAAAAATAGCTCTTACAACAGAGTAAGTTAAGTTCCAATCGAAATTACTTATACACAGAGATATAGGTAATTCCACTTCGATTGGAACTTAATCTAATACTGCTCTCAATTTAGATACCAGTAGTCTAAGCAAGTATCCGAAATCTACGGTTAAACTTTCGATAAAATGGATATAAACGAACGATCATAAAATTGTTTGTTTAAAATAAAATATATCAGAGTCACTGTGACTGTTTGAAAGAGATACCGTGGCCCCGGGACGTGAAGGGCGAGGAAGGAACATGGATGGTTTTTAGTCACTAAAAGTCTGATGGTTCTTCCCGCTCCGCCAAGAGTGGGAGGAGTCATTTGATGAATTCCAATCATAAATATGGTTACCCGGGTCATAATAACGAATCAATAGACACATTTTGTGGAGGAACATACGTAAATACAAACATACATAATATACTGTTAAAGTCATAATCCTTTCTTGTGGCTGCGAAATTATGCCCCAGTGTGGCAAAATAATTTTTGGAAAACTGTGAAAGCAGATTTGTTTTCTTTTAAAAATAAAAGAATGTTTCCTTTGAGTAAAATTTGCTATCTCCAGTATTTAGACTACTTCCCTCCCAGGTGGCATTGTAAAATTCCACCCTGTATACATATTAGTAAATCTGACTTATTTTTCCGCAGGATACTGAAGGCTGGATGCCGAAGGGATTCTCCTAAAATACTGATACTATTTTGTTAGTTGATTATTTGACTCGTATTTGATTGTTTTCGTGTTTTTTGTTCTAATTGAGAACAGATTCGAGTTGATTGAATGCCCGATGCAATGCAGGTGAATGATATCGTTACTGATTAATGCGAGTAAACATTAAAAAAGACAACAAGAGTCAACGACTGACTTCTCTTTAAATACTTTTTAATTAAGAATGTGATAACAAAACCGAAGATTGTAAACATTTTTGATCGTAGTATTCATTGAAACATAGTTAGTTATTTTACGTCTGTTTTGTTTTTATTTATTATCATGTTAAAACATGAAATACAAAGAAATGTGAGAAAAACGTGAAAGAAAACATTTTTACAATCGTACTATGTTTCAGTCTTTATGAAAAGTATTATTTTGTTTTCTGATCAACTTTGTAGTGCTTGTATACTTGGTATACTTGTATGGTAAACAGTATCTTTTGGACCGACTAAAGGATATCTTCAGTGTCAACATAGGGAAATCTGATTGTCAAGTCTTGATTGACTAACTGATTTATACACAGAGCACTGAGACGCCTTGGTGGCCACTGAAAGGGGTAGCAATATTATCAATAGTTTTGTATAACCAAAGGTGTGTAAACAGTGCCACCTGTTTATTCGCACTACGACGCAAAAACAGTATAGAGTGACAGATGGATTAAAGACAGTTCGGAACACCTATCCGTCTTCCACTACGATTTTTCCCTGTATCCACAACAGCCAGACTTTGAACAAGTTCCTGTAGGCCATACATATATTTGTTGTCTGCAAACGTTACAACAGTTATGCTCAACGCTCAACGTTCTTTCAGCAAATATTACTGCCAGCTAGAGACTCGTTTGATACTTACCTTTAGAGACAACTACTCGTACATTAAAAAAAATTGCATCCAGTAACAACCAAGCTATACTAACCACGATAACAGCAAATAAAGCTCCTAGTGAGTAGCCAGCGAGCACATCACTCCAGTGGTGCTTGAAGTCTGTTACCCTGGAGAGAGCGCAGAACCAGCTCAGCATGACCACGATGAACTGGACGACGTGCCGGAGGGTCCTTGTGCCGGACCAGGTCATGCGGCTTTGTAGGTACAGCTGGAAGAAGAGAATGGGTCTTTAGATGAAGTAGCAGACTAGATAGGTGACGAAGAAAAAGGTTCAATGGAGTCTTTAGAATAAAATAAAGTATTGAAAGATCTGAAAAGGATATTGATAATGTACTGACTGACAAACTATAAAATGTGTTTGACGTAGATAAAAAAGATTGAAGTAAAATATAAGGACAACTAAAGCACACACAAGTTAGTGATACTGTGAGTATGCTAAGCCCTGAATTCGTGTCGAGTACTAGTAGAGCGCGTAGCAGAAGAGTAAGAAGGTGGGAAGACAGATTTGTCTGTACTTAACACAATTTATTTACCATCCACCCTCATTCTCCGGTCAACCCGCGATCATGGCGCTTGCGTCGAAATATCGGGACATTTGAATAAAAGATAATCACGGAAGATATCCCGTAAGTGATAGTATTTGATAAAGACAACTGATTCCATCATTATTTATCTAAGACTAGCATCCAGGAAAAGAATCCAACGGGAACAACGTAACAAAGTAGTACTATCTTGTGAATCTTTATTTACAGGGTCACTGTTGAGGGTCACAGTAGATATAATTGACATAGTGCACATAACATGATTAATTAAAGACCGTGAAGGTAATGAAACGGTAGCTGATTGAGCAGCATAAAATTACATAGCGACCTTAAACAATCATGAAGATAGAATGACAATATCATCTGATTGTATGCTGTAAGTTATTCATAGATTATGTTAAAGACCATATAAATATAGAAGGTGCCTCATACTGAATAAAACTGGATTAAGCCAGACAATCACTACAATGAAGAAGACTTACATAAAGAGATGCTTGGAGTCTTGGAAAGACTTGTGAGTATTCTTCAACTTTCAGATAATGTTTGTTAGAAACCAACAGAGAATATTCTTCGTTGTCATATTATACAGCGTAACAAAGTATTAGTCATCACTATAGCCTATAATAATCCACCACGCGGGCCCAGTGCGGATTGGTAGATGTCGCATGTCAGCGAATTTTTGGTTCTAAGGCGTTCCGGTTTTGGTAGGTACTGTTAGACAATAAACAACTGATCTAGACCACGGCAAAGTTGTGACCAACCGTCTGATCTTGAGTACTGGGCAAACATGGGTAGCAATTAATAGCCTAACAAAGAGAAGATTGGGGGGAAAAGAGCAGGCTCTCAGTCAAAATTGGGATACGAAGTTAGGCCAACAAAACAAGGCAATACTCACAGCAAGATAGATCATGGTGTATGCAGACCAGGCGGAGTGTCCACTCAAGAAACTCTTGCGCATATCACCGAATCTGTCAGAGTGGGCGCCGGTGCATGTATAGTCTGATGACTGGATGTACCGGTCCTGCCATTCTGAGGAGGTGCAGTCCACTGATGGTTCACATACCTGAGGAACAAAGAAGAGAATTAGCACAATAATCATAAATATTATGAACGAAATTTACGTAATATTATGTTCCAAAAAGGTAAGATAATACGTTTGTATTTGTGCCAAGTTTTTCTAGCAGCAGGCTCGCTATTACATCTCTTTTTTTTAAACTAGTAGGCTTAAAATTGGCCACAGTTCGGCTGATAAACAGTAACATATTTTTTAAAGTTGTCTCAAACCGGAGGAACCGAAGGAATGGAAGGAGGCTTTTGGCAGTGGGACAATACAGGCTAGCTATAATTATAATTGTCTCAAACCGAAACCAGAGCTAAATTTCAGTTATTATTAATAAATTCGGTAAAAAAGTTCTAGTAGAAAGTATATTTTTTAAAACTCAAGTCGTCTCGCCTTATACCTGCACCTTTACTATTTCCTAACATAAGTAGCCCTGTATTTAGCTCTGTAGTGTTTCCTTAAGATGAATCAGGAACTAATTACAAATCATCATGAGAGTCGGAAGTTGACTTGCTAACCAAGGACTCATTTGCAATCATTTCTAATGCAATAGCAGCGAAGACATTTGCGCCATTCATGAGCCAACTATCAATCAAGCGTTTATAATTCCAGATACGTTACTATATTTCAAGAAGATACGGAAACAATAATACGATATCATATGATGACATCTTGTAATAATTAATATAATAATTAAAACAGGAAATATTTGCTATCGATAAAGATAACAGAATCATTTAACCGTGTGTACAATTACACCCGTATCTATGAACAAGTTAAAGTGATTTCAACTAATAAACTTAAGAAGTCCGCGAAGCATGCGTAGTATTCTTAAGGTAGTGTGTATTTATTTCGATTGGATTACAGAATATCTAGAGTATCTAGTTCCCAAATATATATTTTGAATGGACACTGATTTAAACAAGTGCTATGAGAAAAATAATATAGATATTCTGTAATCCAATCGAAATAATTACACACTACCTTAAGAATATGTTTGATTTATAAATTATTTTGGTATTATGTTTGTTTTTACTACGCAGGCTCCGCCGCCCCCTTAAGTCTTTGTTCTATTGTTTAGTAATTGCTTGAAATTAGAACTATCAAAATTGCTTTCTTTGGCGCGAAAAAAATCTTGTCTATTACATAAAAATGGCTGCAGAAGTAATTTTTCAAACTCAAGTACCCAATTTCTTTATCTTGATTTTATGTACATGTCGCAGCCAAATAGTTTAATTAGCCGTTCATTCTTCGCTCTTTAGTAAACTAGCAGCCTGAAAAAACAACATTTAAGTTAGGGACTTGGGGCACCCCGAGTCCCTGACGTTAGGTTAGTTAGGTTCCTTTAAACCCTGCGGACAGACAGCCCCATGAAGCGCGGCTACTCTTTTTTATGCGAATATAAAGTGTTTTGAGGTTAGGGCACCTCGACGTTAGGTTACTTAGGTTTCTTTACAGTAAAGAGGCTAGGCGGCTAATTAAACCATTTGGCTGCTACATAGATACCAGAGTTAATAATAAGCTAACATCTTAGCTACACACCGTAAATAACTTACTTTATTACCTAACCAGAGAATATTACAAATCCTTTTAAATTATCCTTGAAAGGGATTAATTATATCCAACTGGCACTCATTTCAAAATCATAATTTTAATACAATTTGATTAATTTACCTTAATCAAATGTTTGTTTAAATTTCAGTTTAAAACCAAACTTGAACTTCACAGATGTGTTGTTTATCGACATTCAGGACCATTCATTTTTTAAGTGGGTGGCCCCAAAACAATCAATAATAGTTATTTGTTAAACAAGAGTGCTAAGTTGCTTTTTAACCGCATGCTATATTTTGATGACCGAGCAAGCGAATGACTAAATTGAATCACGAGCGCAGCGAGTGATTTAAATTTTAGAATCCTGAGCGTTAGCAAGGGAATCTAAAGAGCACGAGGTGTTAAAATCATACTTAATTAGTGCACGCGATGTTTTAAATTTGGCTTTTGCTCTCAGATATCGAAGAGCAAAAATACGCTTTCCGAGATGGGGGATGAAAACATTTTTAAACTTGTTGTAATAGGTTTAGACATGAAGGTTAAGTATCTCATCTGTCAGGTTTCAATGGCTAATTAAATTTGACCCTGTACTCGTAGTATCATTCTTTTACATGTTGTACTTAAAGGCAAACATCAATAATCTACCAGTATTTCATATGATATTTGACGCGTTTTATCTTCAACAATTTTTATTAATTTGATAAATCAAAAAACACGCATCCAATATTTTTCGATAATCTAACTCACGAAATAAACAGACTCATACTTTTTTAATCAGGAATCATCCATATGGATCATTCAGAGTCCTGCTAATCAGCAAAACAAAAAGAAACAACTTACATCAAAGAAGTGAGGCCGTGGTCTTCCGATGACGACCTTAGAGATATTCGTCGCTATTTCAGTGAAGCAGAGCCCGATGGAGAAGCCCACGAAGGCGCAGTAGAACCCTCGCACCCAAGGAGGGATGGAAACGCCCAGGCATCGCTCATCGTCACGACACTTGCGCAGGAGTGCCCACTCGCATAGAAAGAACTGGGAACAAAAGAAAAAGATGTTCGTTTTATGTGTGTTTTGCTAGTTTGGTGTGTAAATGTAAAATGGTAGTGCCAGTACGTCAAAAAACCTGTAAGGATAAATGCAAAACAAGCCACCACGACTAACTTTTCTTGTACGCAATCGTTGTACGTCACACACATACTCATATACCTACACTATTTTAGGATAACTATGTCTTTCAGTTTTCTTTCCTATATCTAAGTATAGTAAAGTCTTGCCTTGTTTAGTTTCAGATTTTACGTGTAATTTTTTTGTTTGAATTCTATTTTGTCTTGGTTCACCACTTTTACATAAGAGGCCTGCGGAGCATGCGAATTTCATACAAACTGTTATACCAAAATAATTTGTAAATCGAACATATTCTTATGGTAGTGTGTAACTGTCTGTTTGTTAAAATAACATAAAACACAATCTTTGGACGCTCATGAAACTGAACTATGTGTAACATTTACGCTATAATTCCTTATCAAATAGGTACACTCGAGAGCAATGAATCCGGGTCACTTAAAGAATCCTAAAAATCTCGGAAACTAAAAATGCTAGGTTAATGCAATAAATTGTATTTAATAGACAATGTAATACTCCTTAAATGAAGGTATTAAAACTTCTTAGTTATTGTAAAGTTATATCATAAAAAATCAAATTTGAAAAAGGGCCACTTTCGAAGATGGAACTACGAAATTACAGCATTTGGTTTTGCTTTTGTTTGTAATCTGTCATATATGTGGGTACATAAACCATGTTGATAGTGCTCTATATTCATTATTCAAGCTGAAATTATGTCGCTTACGCCTGAAGAATGCACCAGAATACTTACAATGCTGGAAACCGGCCGGAGTCAGCGCGATACAGCCAGGACTGTCGGTGTGTCGCTGTCAACAGTACAAAGAGTTCTCCGACGTTACGAAGAAACTGGTTCTAACCTACGCAGACCAGGAACGGGCAGAACCAGGTGTACCACAGCACGAGAAGACCGATACTTGGTGAACACCATGCTTCGAAATCGCTTTCTCACAGGAACTGAACTCACAAATCAGTTTCGACGCCTCGGAGGAAGTAACCCAAGTGCATGGACAGTAAGACGTCGGCTTGCTGAATCTAACTTAAAACCCCTTAGACCTGCAAACGGCCCTAAACTGGAGCGTGGGCATCGTATTTCAAGACTAAGATATGCCCAGAGCCACGTAAATTGGAGTATTGAAGATTGGTCAAAAGTTATGTTCTCCGACGAATCAAAATTTATGCTCTACAAGCACGATGGAAGACACAGAGTGTATCGAAGACCAGGGGAAAGATTCAAGCAAGCATGCATCGAAGAAAAAGTAGCCTACGGTGGTGGGTCTGTACTTGTGTGGGCCGGAATTTCTTCTGAAAGTCGCACAGAGCTGGTGATCATAGAAAACGGCTCTTTAACTAGCGTAAGATATGTGGAAGAAATCCTCAATGATCACGTTGGTCCATTTATGGTCAATTTAGGTGAGGATGCTATATTTATGCATGACAATGCCCGACCTCATACAGGTAGGATTGTGAATGACTACCTTCAAGAGATGAACATTACTCGTATGGAGTGGCCAGCGCGCAGCCCGGATATCAACCCGATCGAGCATGCTTGGGACGAGCTAGGCAGATGCGTAAAACAACGAAACCCTCCCCCAATCACGCTTCGTGAGCTCAAAATTGCTCTCACAGAGGAATGGGAGAATATTCCCCAAAATCGTATAAGGAACTTGGTGTACAGCATGCCAAACCGCGTAAACGCAGTAATGGAAGCACGAGGAGGCAATACGAAGTATTAAAATTCAAGAAAATCGTAATAAAGTTCAAAAATTTCATGTTTCCTATTTTTGTTTTAAGGAGAGATCAGCAGTTTTTTTCTTTATGTAATTTTGTGTTAATAAAATGTATGGTGACTCATATTTTTTTTACTTTCATTTAAGGAGTATTACATAGTCTATTAAATACAATTTATTGCATTAACATATCATTTTTAGTTTCCGAGATTTTTAACATTCTTTAAGTGACCCGGATTCATTGCTCTCGAGTGTATTTTCAACCTACAAATCATTTAAACCGTTGAAGCGAAACGGTTACTAATAGGTACCGTTTAAAAATAAACTAATAACTACCATTCCTTCGTTCCATCACCTTGTGCTAAGCAAACAATCGAATCATTGTTGATAAGAATGATTGAAAACAATTAATTTTTAATTTCAATTCACGAAAATGATCAGCGTGTTATACAATAGGCATGACGACAGTATCAATAAAATACAAATCTATTTAGTCCGTCAGATAAAGTATTGAAAAATAATGGACACGTATTTTTTGTTTTTGTAAATCAATGAATATTGACAAATATAAAACGTATCAAAACTCGGGAGTGGGAGCTCGTGATGTCAAAACTAGCTAAAACCCTAGGCGTGACGTATTGAGAATTTTAAAAGCGTCGTATCTTCGTCAATTTTTATTTATTTACTAGCTGACCCACGCAACTTCGTCTGCGTCACATAAGAGGGAAAAAGCTACCTACTACTACCTACCCAAAATAAAAACCCTTTTAAACCTTCCCTGGACTTCCACGAATAATTCAAAACCAAAATGAGCCAAATCGGTCCAGCCGTTCTCGAGTTTTAGCGAGAATAACGAACAGCAATTGATTTTTATATAGATAGATAGATATAGATCAAAAGAAAAAATACGAGTTCAATATTTTTCATAATCTACTTGACGGAATATTTAGATTTTTTCAAGTCGTCTACCCTATTGGGTCCCCACGTCAATAGCTACTCGATAGCTATTAAAATCTATGAAAGGTAAGACAATAGGCAATTATGACGTCTATACCTGATACATTTAGCTCTTCGGACGTAGAATGACGTAGTTTAGAGCCTATAGTTCTACAGAGATGTTTTGGGCGTGTGACCTTTATAGGAACTATCGCGGCCATCTTGGTTTTCAATACGATCCTTGATGGAACAACCCAATAACACATTGCACGACCCAGGACCTGATACTCAGCAGTCGCACGTGCGACCATTCAACCATACGAGACAGGCAGATGTAAATAATATAGTGTATGACCTATCTGTGATTCAAAATCGGAGGTCAATAACTCAAAGGAGAGTTTCTACAATTCTATTTTTGCAGAAGGTAAATGCGAATGGTCTACCTATCGGTTATCAAGCTGGTAGCACTTTGCTGATGTAAGAATTACTAATGAAGAAGATAAATTTCATCAGAAATTGATTTATCAATTATTTAAATACATTTTGCAGGTTCTTAAACAAAAGTCGGGCAATACACTGAAAGGTTGTTGACCGGAAAAGAGGAAATTCAATTGTCAATATTTTTCAACTAGCCTTTTGTCGGTTGAGCTTATCATGATACCAAAACACTAGAATGTGGGTTGAATCCCCATGTAAAATAAGGATTTTTTGTTGTTACATTCGGCCTAACTTTAAGCCTACGTGGAATTGGGAAATAACTAGACCAGTTTTAAACAAATTAGGTTGCTGCAACAGTAACCCCGTTAAGAGGCCTGCAGAGCATGCGAATTTCATATAAAGGTAATAATTACGTGGGGTGTCGATGTAACTATTATTTTTGTTTTGCTTTTCTATTTATTTTTATTTATATTTGCTCTTTTATACATTGTTTATACTCTATTTTTTTTATTCTTAGCCGTATCTGACCGTGGCATCACTTTGGGCCCTATCAGAATATCAGCGCTGTGACGTTTTGTTTTAAATGTTACAGCACCATGCTGAGATAGGAGCCTTTTGGTCTTGTACAGGACAAATTCTGTTTAGGATTTTGTTTGTTTTTTCTTATAATATCGTTTTTTTTCTTTTTTCTCTCATTATGTTTACTTTAGACTAGTGTTATAATCACAATTTTACCAACATATTATTATTAGAATAGAATAGAATAGAATAGAATAGAATAGGTCTTTATTTGCTTAGAATGTAGGTACATAAAAATAAGATGTTAAATTATAAATAGGATCCATGTACATTCTGCCATAACATAGCATGCAAATATAATACAAATTAATATAATTATAATTATTGAGATGTCAGAAAGAAATCTCATTTAAAAAATCCTGCACTGAATAGTAACATTTGTCTAAAATAACACACACATAATACACACATAATTATTTTATTTATGTGTTGTCCTGTCGGGCTAATAAATGCTTTTTCTTTCTTTCTAATACCAAAATAATTTGTAAATCAAACATATTCCTAGGGTAGTGTGTATTTATTTTGATTGGATTACAGAATACAATATAGGTTCCCAAATACATATTTTGAATGTACACCGATTTCAACAAGAATTATGAGAAACAGATATTTTTAAATTTAAATATTTGGGATCATAGATATTCTATAACAAAATCGAAATAATATGCACACTTCCTTTTTTTTTTTTTTTTTTTTAAGGATGGGAAATCATCAAATGTCCCCCCCACTCTGGGCGGAGCGGGAGGGAGTGTCAGACTCTTACTGACTAAAAACCATCCATGTTCCTTCCTCGCCTTTTACGCTCCGGGGCCGCGGTATCTCTTTCGAACAGGCCCGCAACCCCGGCAGCATAAGAATATGTTTGATTTTCATATTATTTTGGTATTACGTTTCTATGAAAAACGCATGCTCCGTCGGCCCCTTAAGTACGTTAAGTAGGTGCTCTTGCGTTATCTGGTGTGGACAACTAGATTGATTTCATTACATTTGTTGACTTTTTGGTGACTAAATTACTTATTTTGGAGACAATGTCAGTTTATCTACAGGTCTAGTCAGACACATATTACAGGGGGGGGGGATAGTTGGTATTAATCCCCCCAGAAATATGACTGAAAATTAAAAGGATCAGGAACCACTGCAAAGAACGTAAATTAAATTACAGTGATTACAACGATTTACATGCAATTCACACTGTTGTTTCAATGTTTGTGCGTGGTTCTACTTCAAAGATACCATAAGCCATACCACCACCAAACCACACCACCACCACCATACCATATCATACCACGAGGAGCAGGATTACATTCAAAACACAAAACAATGAAATATTCATTATGATTGTTGTTTTTACGTTCGTGTTGTATTTACTTTCTTTTAATAATTTGTTTCTCTGTGTATTACTAACACTAGTCTATAAGAACATTGTTACTAACAAAATGGACTTGGTCTGAAATAAATTATTATTATTATTATTATTCATGACCCGAATGGTTCAGTGGTAGTGAGGCTGCTTTACATTCTTAGGGTCCTGGGTTGGGCACGCCACGATAGTGGCGGTAAGTCCCCTCTTTGAGGAGTGGCTGGAGAGGCGCCACGGCGTCCTCACCTTCCGCCTGACGCAGGTCCTCACCGGACACGGATGTTTCGGGAGGTACCTGCACCGAATCGGGCGGGAGGAATCGCCCGGGTGTCTCCACTGCGAGGATCGACCGGAGGACACGGTGGAGCACACGGTGGAAGTCTGCCCTGCGTGGGCGGAGCTCCGCCGTGTCCTCGTGGCGGCGATCGGCGGCGGCGACCTCTCGCGTCCGGCCCTGGTTCAATCCATGGTCCGGAGCGAGACGGAATGGGAAGCCGTCGCCTCCTTCTGCGAAGCAGTGATGCTAGCGAAGGAGGTGGCGGAACGAGAGAGGGAGAGATCCTCTCTTCCCGGCCGCCGCGGGAGACGCAACGGGCGTCGGGGGCCACGTGGTGGCTACCGGCCACCGTAGATGCGGGCCTGTGGACGGCTGGCTATGGGCAATAGCTGGCCGTCCGGCCGTCTAACGACGACGACAGGCCGTGTCGACGGCGCGTTCGTGTTCCACGCGCGCCTCAAAGAGTGTCAGCAAAAAGAGAGGGGCCCGCAAGGGCCGAAGCCTGCCGGGGTTGCGGGCCTGTTCGAAAGAGATACCGCGGCCCCGGAACGTAAAAGGCGAGGAAGGAACATGGATGGTTTTTAGTCAGTAAGAGTCTGACACTCCCTCCCGCTCCGCCCAGAGTGGGGGGGGTCATTTGATGATTTCCCATCCTTAAAAAAAAAAAAAAAAAAGGGTCCTGGGTTCGAATCCCGGTAGGAGCAAATCTGTCAATTTTATTTTGGTCTAAGTCTTGTAGTTTGCGATCGTCAAGTGTTTTTATCTAAAAGTGTCAAATTACACGAAATAACTCGCGACCCTTACACGCTTGACGCGCTTTACCCAATATCGGTCGCGCGGGTAGCGCGGGCCAGAGAATATGTATAGGTAGTATGTATTTACAAATAAAAAAATACATATGTAGTATATCAATTATCTGGTGTCTACGGCACAAGCCTTGCTTAGCGTGGCACTAGATGGCGCTGTGTGTTAATGTCCAGTGATATATTCATTTATTTACATTTATTTAATGACCTAGGTACTCGTCTGTTATCAACACCCACTTAAATACTATACGGTATTTTCCACCACCACATAATAACAACCGATAATATACTCCTGCATTGTCCATTTAATTGGTTAAGTGCATCCAAACGGACGTAGTTGGCGTATAATGCAATGAGAGTTTGACACAATTCTCTGTCGGTCTGTCGTCCGGACGGAAGACAGCCAGACAAAGAATTGTGTAAATTTCTTAGAATTACTGTATGCCGTTGATGATATTCCCTATGATTATAATTTACTACTTGAATCTCGTAGGGATCGCATCCGAAACGAGGTGATTTGACGGAGAACCACAAAATAAGTAAGCTGGAGTGCCAATGGGCCGGCAAAATTAGCCAAAACCGATGACGATTGGGGTAGACGTGTTCTGCCCCCGTATTCACAACGCTTCGATTCGCTTCCGATTCGGTAAGTCGTATGTCTATCTCGGTCGTTTTCGTAATGCCAGAAGAAGACAGATATACGAGTTGTCGAATCGGAAACGAGTTGAACGTTTGTGAATACGGGGTCTGGAGTGTGGTTACCGCGAATCGACAAGCGTATGGCCCACCTTAATTGTCGATTCGCGTTCACCACTGTAGCGGACGCACTCAGGCTCAGTGGAGCGACGATCTTCGCATGAGAGTTACAGATAACCGAGTTGAGTGGCGTGCGGAGGCCTTTGTCCAACAGTGGACATCTGCAGGCTGATGATACTGTTAATGTTCCTACGTGCATTTAACTAGAATTATTGGACTTGTTTGTCGATGTATTGGCTTTACAGGTAATCCTTAATTTACTGTTCATAGGTAGAACACATAACAGGAAATACCAGCTGCGTATACAAAACTGACCACGGTAATAAAGGTATTCCAAAATGAATATTTGAAAAGTAAACCGGAAATACTAGCCGCCTATAAAACAATTACAACGACAACGGTGGTAAACGGTTTTCAGTCTAAATATTGTATTTACCAACAATACAAAATAAAGACAAAAGTAAATTGTTTAACAATGATCAGGAAAAAATCCCATTGCATTTTTTCAAAGATTAATTGACTGACTTGATTACTCCAGTTTTTCCTGAGACTAGTTTTTTTCCCAAAAATACAAAATAATTAATCTAGCTGACTGAAATCGTATTTAAATCAAACACTTTCAAGAATGAATAGCGAATGTTTAACAGGTGACTAAACACTTACATACTGATAACAATTTCACTTAGGCATAGCATTTCGTAACAGTAATTTGCCAAGTACAAATACTTGGAAAACGCTTTATACTCATAATAACATCAAGTAGTAACATCAAGATACGTTAAATATGGGTGCGAATACTTGTTACTTTCATAAAACCGTTGATATACAATCACAATATTTATTCGTCGTGTTTTATTAGCAGATTTTACTAACTTGTGTTAGATTTTCACTCAAAATAAAATTTAGAAAAAATAGTACATTTTTGATTTTTTTGAGCAGCAAATCGGTGATAGCAAAAGATTTAATTTTTACGAAAACACAGAATTAAGCTTTAAAGGTAAACATTATAGGTGCTATGATTACATCATGGTTCAGACAGTTTCAAACGATTGCTAACGTGTTTGATATTTCAGTAAAATAAGTACAATACCTACAACACTTTAAATGAGATATCAAGATCCATGTATCAAGATCAATCGAGCTCAAACAGTCAGTAAAACCCAGATTTAAAAAAAAAACATTACTTGCAATATTTGAGTCATAAAAACAGCAACGTCCAGTTTAATTGTACTGGATGTTGGATGTTGTTCCCTTTGTTTGACTAATTTCCTAACATTTCCTCTAGCTCAGCATTCCTTTATCTCACCTTGAGATTACACATTGTAGCATTAACAACGGAATATTACAAATTAATTAGTTCTGAGCTTAATTAGAAATGCATGTACTATCAACGTGCAGTTTACTATCAATTTCTAAGCCACGTGCGGAGGCTGTGTGAGATTACATCAATTTGTACTACAGTGGTTTAGCAGTGGCTAAGGGTTAAAATTGTGTCAATGTTATAGTGATGTGATACCCACAGATAATAAATAAATATCGCTGGACATCACACACAGCGCCATCTAGTGCCACACAAAGCAACGAAGTTTGTGTCGTGGACACCAGATAGTTGATATACTACACAGATACTGTTTTGTTCGTAAAAACATAGTTATTATACACTAGCTGACCCACGCAACTTCGTCTGCGTCACACAAGAGAGAAAAACGAAAGGAAAAAAATCCCCGTTTTTGCAACATTTTTCATTCCTGCTCCGCTCCTAATGATTGTAGCGTGGTGTTATATAGCTTAAAACCTTCCTCGATAAATGGACTATCCAACACAAAAAGAATTTTTCAATTCGAGCCGGTAGTTCCTGAGATTAGCGCGTTCAACCAAACATACAAACAAACTCTTCTGCTTTATAATATTAAGTATATTATTATAAGTATAGATATCCTTCATGACTCGGAAACAATATGTCCATGCTCATCACACAAACATTTGCTTCTACCGTGGTTCGAACCCGAGACGTTCTTAGGGAACGTAAGGCAGCCTCACTACCGCTGCTCCCGCGCCATTCGAGTCGTCTTGTATATGTAACATACTATTTGATTTCAGTAGACACCTAGATGCTACGTAGAGTGCTATGGTCCCGAAGGAAAGCCGGCAGGAATTGGGTTCTTAGGTGCCTTCAAGCCTGCTACAGAATAAATATTGCGCATTGGCAACATAGGTCTTGAGAACCATCTAAAACACTTTTTTTGTTGATGTTATTTCCGATAAGTATGAGTGTGCGAATGTGTAGGTACATAATGTCATGCCCAATATTTATTCTGGATTAATGTACTGCGTGCGTAAGGTCCCGGGAACGATACCCAGGTTGAGCAGTGTTATTGAGTTTTTGCAACAAAGTTTTTGAAGGTTGGAGACTCGCCACCTATCACATGGGGCATAAAAATAACTGGCAAAATATTGGTGTATTATTATGTACACATCTGAACGCGTTGTGATGTTAAAAATTGGTAATTTCTTTAGTCACGTGTTTAAACTATGCGATGTCATCAGGTTGGTCTACTAATTGAAAACATGCTATTAAAACAGGCTATCGATAACTCATTAGTATCTTATCTTGTTTTGAAATAGATCGTGACCCGTTAAGAGGTTAAGTTACTTTAGTTGTCTCAGAACACCATAGAGATCTGCCATATATGGCTCGGCTCGGCTTCCAATCTAACCGAATGCAGCTGAATACCAGTTAATTTACACGGAGCGACTGCCTATCTGACCTCCACAATTCTTTAGAACCGCGTAATACAATACCCCTTGGAAAGTAGAGCAGCAGTGGCCCAGTGGTGGGGGCCCCGACTTACGAACAGTAAGTCCGTGGGTTCGAACTCAGATAGGCGCATTACTTTTTGTAATTTATTTCATCAGCACTGCTCTCAAAACAGTGAAAAAAAACATTGTGAGGAAACCGACATGTCCTAGAACCAAAAATTCGAAGACATGTGACATCTACCAACCCGCACTGGGCCCGCGTGTGGATTATAATAGGCCATACGCAAAATACGCGCTTTGACGTGGAGTTGCGGACACTAGCCCGTTGTACAATACAATACCCCTTGGAAAGACTGGTTGTCAGACTTTCAGGACACTAATCTGTAACAACTGTCGAAGATCTGATTGATTTGACGACCCGATTGGCCTAGTGGTAGTGACGCTGCCTTACGTTCTTAGGGTCCTGGGTTCGAATCCCGGTAGTGGCGAATGTTTGTGTGATGAGCACGGACATTTGTTTCCGAGTCATGGATGTTTATATGTAAAATAAGTATGTATTTACAAACAAAAAAGTATATAAGTAGTATATCAACTACCTAGTGTCCACAACACAAGCTTTGCTTAGTATGGCACTAGGTGGCGCTGTGTGTTAATGTCCAGCGATATTTATTTATTTATCTACAAATGACAGCTAGGATCAATGACTCTAATATGAAAGGCTATCAGAACAAAAATCATAAGCTTATGTTATGAGATTCGGTTTTTATTGTTTCCACAATCGCTATGGTTGTAGCAAATGGTTTATTAAACAGGAAACCGTCGCACAGTGTTATATTACCTATAAAGACGTTGTTATAACAATCCATACCCTAGAATATGACCAAACATTTTTGTTATGCGACCATTTGGGGATATCTAACCTATTTTCCAAACTCAGTGATTTGAGCCTTGTTTAATTATTAGTCACAGCAACTTATTCGATGTTAAGGCTTCTCGTCTTCTTCTTTAACCTTTGGCCATTAAAAGTTGACTGTAGGTTTTCCAAATCCCTAAATATTTGTTAGGGCTTATTTTACATCAAACGCTTCTTCACATATCTACAGCAGTATTGCTGGTCATAGGCCTCTAAACTTACACGCCAATCAGCTCGACTTTCGAGAACTCACATCTAGATGCTACCAGGCCACCCTTTGAAGATCTTCGCTCAAATGCTTTACTTCTTAGTATGTAAATAGATACTTACACATATTGCAGGCAGAAGTATACCGACGCCTTTCAAAACGGGCACAGTGACGGTATCCGGCTTGTAGGGGTACATAAGACTCTGATCTCCACAGAAGAACCCCCTTTCGAAGGGCTCCCACAGCAAACTTGTCCCAAATATACATAGTACCACTGAAACAAGAGATAAATCACTTGAAGAACATTGTGAGGAAACCTGAATGGCATCAGTGTCTAAATCATAGTCAGTTTTATACAGGGTTTAAACAACCTCATCACGAAGCTAGAGAGAAGAAACTAAGTACCTAACTTTACGCAAAAAATATTAAAAATTAAATTTTGCGGTAGAACTCAATGTATCGTTCTCAAAACATTGTGCTGATGAATGGATTGAATATTGCAGGGGTGGTAAAGGTGTTTGAAGTAACAAATTAAAACTTGTCAAAAAAGTTGGATCTTTGACGCCCAATATCTCCGTAACTAGAAGGTTTCCCTGCTGGGTATGGTGTAAACAAAAAAATATTCGCAATGACGGGGAAAACAAATGCATTTCGGCTTCGTTAAGAGGTGTTTTACAACGTTTATATTGCGATCCCGATGAAGAGTAATTTCATATCGCTTGATTATTTTATTAATTTTGCACATAGTGATCAACAATCGAGATCATTGAACAAAAATGGTGATCAAAGCTTGTTTCTTCACCGGAACGTAAAGGGCGAGGAAGGAACATGGATGGGTTTTAGTTAGTTAAAGTCTGACATGGGAGTGAGACTCGGGACCCCGCTCCGCCCAGAGTGGGAGAAGTTATTTGATGATTTCCCATACAAAAAAAAACTTGTTTCTTCTCTGTTTGAATAGAATTTTTTGCTGTGTGCATAGGTCAGTGGTAGGGCATTGTTTTGACGAAAGATTTCCAGCTCAAAAAAACACAACTGTTGGTTATAACACATCGTGCCTATAATTCGCGTATAAGTATGATGACAAAGATAAACTGAGATAACAAAAAACTAACCAATATTTAATATCTACTTGTTTAAAAACATGCTTTTAAGAATGTTGGAGGAGTGTTCGATTTTTTTGGCTATCATCCGAGTTTTAAGTAAATAATATGGAAACGAGTTTTTTTTTTTGGCTTGGCACTTTTAATAAGCCTTCTTATCGTTGTTCACATAAGGAAAATTAGCTAAAATATCTTTGACATTACTTATTAATAACCTAACTAGTTCGAATCTCAGTTTAAACAAGTTTATAAAAACATTGAGATGGTGTGATTTAGAGACTTGTAAAAACATAGTCGCCTATTTGCCATTTATTATTCAAATATCAAAACAAGATTTCGAGGTTACTTACCTTAAATATAAGAACAATTTTTGCCTTAATTTCCAGTTTTATTTTTTTGCTTATTTCACAGTATTAGATCTACAGACTGGCTAGAGATTTAAAGATACAATTTATTCTTTTTTCGTTGGACCAGGACGAGTTTTTAGAAGTCTTTCGCCAACTAACCTAACAAATGTCATATATCACGATAATACATAAGAAAAATATTCATATAGACAATTAATAAAGGCTATTCTCGTATAAGATTCTTAACGAAACCGAAAAATGTTTGTTCTCTTGTCATTGCGATCATTTTTGTAGTTACTGAGTTATTGGGGGTTAATGTTCGAAATTTTTAACAAGTTTTTTTTTAATGCAAGTTTAATGTAAGATTTTAACTTTAAACACCACCATCGGCATAATATTTTGAGTTCGTAATATTGAGTTCTACCACAAAACATGATTTTTTACCCAAATAAAGTCGTTTCCCAGCAATGATTTTTAATTTTTTTTTACTCAGTATAATTTACGTTCGAACAAGCTATTTTGGTTTACAGTTTAACCCACAAATTACATTGTAAAATGTAAACCAAATAGATTGCTCGACCATACAGAATGCATAAACGACGACGAACGACGACGCGAATGGCGTAGTGGTAGTGAGGCTGCCTTACGTTCATAGGGTCCTGGGTTCGAATCCCGGTAGGAGCAAATGTTTGTGTGATGAGCATGGACATTTGTTTCCGAGTCATGGATGTTTATAATTATGTATAATAAGTGTGTATTTACAAACAAAAAGTATATGTGTAATATATCAACTATCTGGTGTTCACGACACAAGCCTTGCTTAGTGTGGCACTAGATGGCGCTGTGTGTACATGTCCAGCGATATTTATTTATTTATTTATAAAAGTTAAAACTGTGGGGATCCTACTCCTAGCTGGTCTTACCTAAACGCAAGGTACACACACAGGATAATCCGGTTTAGTAGACGACAGCCTCATAAGTAGTTTGAACTGCGAGATGCCATTTTCATTAAAAAGCCCATGGAGATCCTACGAAAAGACGACAGATTCGCTTGAAGGTTTAATAAGAGCCCTCCGGAATACAATAATGATGATCCACGTGTTTTCAAGTATTATACTTTTCAGTAGTTTCAAGAATTATAAAGGGTGTAAAACACCTCTTTACGAGTACTTGTTCTCCTCGTTATTCTGATCATTTTTTTGTTCTACACTATACCTGGGAACCTTCTAGTTACGGAGATATTGGGGGTCAAAGTTGCAAGATTTTGACAAGTTTTTTTTTAAATACCACTTTTTATCGCATGATTTTTACTTTAAATATCTCTACGACTCCCGTACTATTTAATCCATCCATCCGCACAATGTTTTGAGTGTGTTACATTGAGTTCTACCACAAAACATGATTTATAACCTCAAAAAAAAAAAGTTGTTTCTCAGCAATATTTTTTGCGTAAAGTTACTTAGTTTGATGTACAGAATGCTTGGTTAACGGCTTTGTGATGAGGTGAAATACATCCTGTATGTTTACCGAAAAGATAACGATCAGATTATCTAAAAACAGCTGTTAAAGGGACATGTTCCCCTACAAAAATGTGTGTTAAACAGCTGTTTTTGGATAATCAGACCGTCATCTTTTTGGTGAACATGGACCTTAAAATAATTTGTAAATCAAACATATTCTTAAGGTAGTGTATATTTATTTTGACTGGGTTACATAATACTTAGGTTCACAAACACATATTTTGAATGTACACTGATTTAAACAAGAATTATGAGAATAATAAATTTTCTATAGAAATTTTAAATTCCTCATATCTCGCCTTTATATGTATAATTGTCATTTCAAAATATTTATTTGGGAACATAGATATTCTTTAAAAAAACAATCGAAATATATTCATACTACCTAATGAATATGATTGATTTTCATATTATTTTGGTATTACGTTTGTATGAAAAACGCATACTCCGCAGGCCCCTTAAGCATGCAAAGCTGCACAGTGTGCCATTGTTTTTTAATCAGACATCAGCCTATTATAAGCCTACCGCCTTGATAAAGGTTTGACAGAAGAAAGAAAACTGGAAAAACATCGAATTTGTGAATAATGTCATAACATCACGCCTGTAATACCCGAAGAGTTCGGCAAAGCTGTAATAAATAGTACACCCATATTACGCCAGTTACGTGTTAGTCCCATGTAGAAGGGGTGGGCCTATTGCCATCAACCAGACACAAATCCAGATGATCCAAATTCCTTATGGAAAAACCTAAAAACACTTTGGAACATGACCTGGGAATTTAACCCAGGATCTCATACTGAATTTTTAAAAAAATATAGTGGGTGTAAAACACCTCTTAACGAAGCTAAAAGGCACTTGTTTTCCCCATCATTGCAATATTTTTTTTGTTCTACACCATGCCTGGGAACCTTCTAGTTTCGGAGATATTGGGGGTCAAAGTTACAACTTTTTGACAAGTCAAGTTTTTATTGCAAGATTTTTAAATACCTCCACGAACCCCGTACTAACCAATCCATCCATTAGCACAATGTTTTGAGTGTGTAACATTGAGTTATACCCCAAAAGGTGATTTTTGACCCCCAAAAAAAAGTTGTTTCCCAGCAATATTTTTTGCGTAAAGTTTCAGGGATCCACTGGATGCGAGTCGCACGGGACCGGTCAATGTGGTGACACTTGAGGGAGGCCTATGCCCAGCAGTGGACGTCTCTCGTCTGGAATGATGATGATGGAGCTCTTGGCTAAATAATAAATGCCGCTTTAATCTTAAGGGTAAGCCGTGCTTGCTAAGTTGCTCTATAGATGGGAGACCACCCTTACACACCGAGTTTCCTCCGTGCCTCGGAAAGCACGTTTAGCTGTTGGTCCCGGCTGTCATTTCTAGATCTTTGACAGTCGTTACAGGTAGTCAATGTTTTAAAAATTCTGACAACCAGTCTTACCAAGGGGTATCGTATGAACCTGTACTAACTGGGTTGTGGAGATAGGCAGTCGCTTCATGTGAAATACTAGTATTCAGCTGCATCCGATTATTCCGGTTAGACTGGAAGCCGATTCCAATATAGTTGCGAAAAGGCTAGGCAGATGATGATGTATGATAAAAAGCAGAAAAATCGAACACTACACACTACCTATTCTATATGATACACACAAAACATAATTTTATCTAGACACAGGCTCAAAATAATCTATCTAATGGTGCGTTTAGATAGATTTACATTTCCCATACATAACCTGTATCTGTGTGTATGTCATGTATGTACGTACGAGACGCGCACGAGAGTTTACATGTCACTTAAATCCATGCTTGTTAGGCCAGAAGATCGGTGTAATTATTGTAACTGACGTTTGTTCCATTAACGAAAGATTAAAATTGGTCAGTTAACTGGTAAACGGTTAGTTATTTATAAAACATTCCCATTAGTTATACAATTAAGCATTGTATTTGTCGCAGAACTGTATAATATTTCTGTCTTTTCTCCTTTGGAGACTCTCTTTCCTCCCTCACTTTACTCCTTTTGGAGTCGGTTAACCGACTCCAAAAGAGACGAAGTTCTATGTTCGGCCGTATTTATATTTTTTGTTAAAAAATAATTGGAAATGCTAGAGTTTATGTAGCCTGCTTGTAGCGTCTTATTTACGGCGGGTAAAATATTTAATTTTCAACTGTTTGCCATTTTCCTATTCTAGAACATTAAAAAAAATGTTTTTAATTTTATCACAACCTAATTAAATGGACAATTAATTGTTAAATTCTCACGTAATAATAAAACCGGTATAACGACCTATTAAAACTTATATTAATGTCTTAAAAAAGGAATTCAAAATTAAACTTACGTCCAATAATCAGAAAGCAGTCGATCACCAGCTTTCTGAGGATAGGAATGGAGGTCTCTTCTTTAGACATGATGCTCGATGACTTCTGCCGAATACACACGTTCAGAAAATTCTTCGCGTTCACGTACGTCCAACCACGGTCCAATATCCGTCCAGGTAGACGGATATTAAAAGATACTCCCGGATACTAAGGCAATTTTTCGTGTTTTTTTTTCTTGGCGTGTATACGCGTCGTGCGCACGCGTTTCGTCCGCTCTTATTGATACTTGCGCGTACGGTTGACAGCGGTTCGTCGCTTACACTGATGTAGATTTCCGGCCGGCTCGGCTTAAATACTGTTCTCTATCTGCGGCTGATAACGTCAATGTGTTATAAACATAATTTTAAAAAGTATACGTCCAGAGAAGTGCTGTTCAAGATTTGTTTTACAGGAAAAACTGTTTTAAAAAGGCTAATAATAAGGCTCACTAAAGAAAGAGGTTCTTGCGAAGATCGTCCGGAGAATTACTTCAGCTAAACACCTTTTTTTTTTTGGTGTCATCTAAAACTGGTTAGAAATATATAATGTAAAAATAAATTATAAACCAGTTACATAAAGGTTAGTAAAAGGAGAAAAATTATCATACTATATTATTAAAGTCTTATTTGCATCTAACGCTTAAGTTTTTCAAGGTCTGTCAGTATCAGATCTTCACTTGGACAACACGACATTTACATGATAAAAATCATGAATTCCCTGATAGGTAACGTACCTACAGTCAAAACCATTAGGTTTTGAAAAGCATAAAATTTTCAATAAAAGTCACCTACATAAGTACCTACAGAAGAGTTTTAAAACTTCACCCCCTAAAGGGGTTAAATAGGGAAAGGAAGGCCATATTGTTTTAAGAGAACATCCCATCAGAGTCCTGGCAACTTTATATAAACTTATTTTACCTTGATCTTCTACTGTTCTAAATCATCATCATTCTCTTGCCCTTATTGTTCTTCTTATCATTCATTTGGGGTCGCCGCAGCATGATTTATTTTTCCATACTTCTGTATTACTATCTATATTATTCGTCATCTTATCAGACACCTCCTTTCCTGTCATATCATCATTTGCACAGTATATCCATCGTTTCTTTGGCCTTCCATTACTATTGTACCGATTCACATTCTGCATAGGTACTCAAAACTTTCCTCATTCACATGCCCATGTCGCAGGCATATCGTATAACACGCCATATTACATAAAAGATTGAAAAACACCGCTGTTATGTAATGGTTACAATTCGCTTGAAATAAAGTACGCCCCATTGAAAGATCATCAAAGCGACGTATACGTGCGGCCCAAATACAAACGGCTGCATCGTCGATATGCCGCTTTGAAAGCGAGCGAAGCGAGATCGGTACTTAGAGCACACGGCGTTAAATTTGGTTAGGTTACTTTAAACCCTGCAGACAGAAATAGGGTAGAGGGCCGAGTCGAGTAGCGGGGCTACGTCGCCTACGCCTTATTTTCGGAATTTTCAGTATTTTATTCGGTCGTTTCTTCTTAATATCAATAAGGCTAAACGTTGGAAGCCGTTTTCTCGAACGTATCGCAACCACAATCTGGCTGAACATGAAGACGCCGCATATATAATGCGACGTTTTTCAATTCTGCGCGCCATTATGTAGTACGGCGTTTTATACGAATTTACTGCGACACCCATACCACTTCTTCTAAGTATGCAATGAAAACCAAGACTCGTTCGTTTAGTTATTTAGTAGGTATCTCTATCAATAATTAACCGATAACAACATTTCCATAATACCAACTGAATTCTTCGCGAGTTTTCCTCGTATTTTCTTGCCACAGTATAGAATTTTCACGTAGTAAGAAGTAACGTATTATTGACCTACTAAGAATATCGCACAGTACCTAATAAAGCCACTTCAGTAATTAACAATGAGATAAGCTGGTTTATGATATAGGTTTATTTTACTAAGGTAAGGAATTTCTGCAATTAATTAACTAGATACTGCTGGAAATAAGGAATCCCATAGTAGAGCAAAAGTTTGGAAAATCATCAGAGTTTAGAGCAGTTTATGAGTTTAGGTAATGTGATGGGGGTTGGGAGAGGTCAGGTCCAAACAAAATAAAACTTAGGTATACCAAAAGGATGTCAAAACACTGAAGGGGCTCCTGCTTGGAGAGCGTTAATATTTTTTCACACAACAAATAAATTACAAACCTGCTCTGGCATTTCGCCTCCTTGACAGCACACTTGACAGGCTGCACAGAGTATCACAGGCTCCTTTAGAGTATATATGTTCTGTGATCACAGGGTATATAATCACCAGAGTATATAATTACCACAGAGTATATAATCACTATAATTACTTGACAGGCTGTCACACAGAGTATATAATCACGGCTGTCAATGATAGTTTCCCGTTGGTTTCCCGTATATATGTCACCGTAAAATTGTCAAACACGTTATATTACAATATAACGTGTTTTTTTTCGCGATATTGTAATGTCTCGAATTGTTGTCAACTGAACATACGGAAGTATGTCTGCCCCCATAATCGGGACTTGGGGCACCCCCCCGTTAGGTTGGTTAGGTTCCTTTAAACCCTGCACTCGGAAATAGGGGCCCCGCGAAGCGGGGCTCCTGTCGACTACGCTTTTTAGGGGGAATACAAAGTGTTTTAAGGTTATGTTATATTAATCGGTATTTCTCAGGAATGGTGCATTATCTTCGACTACGCTTTTTAGGGGGAATACAAAGTGTTTTAAGGTTATGTTATATTAATCGGTATTTCTCAGGAATGGTGCATTATCTTTTCATGAGAGTTGTGCCACTGGGCAAGGGGGACCCCTCCTTCCCTCCACACCGCGTAAGTTGACTACCATCGCATGCATTTCACGAAAAATAATGCGTTTTGTTGTAAGCAGTATGTTCATTAGACAATAATTCGAGACTTTACAATATCGCTACAGATATTACAATATAACGTATTTGACAATTTTACGGTGATATATATACACCGTGTTCCTGAGGATATACATGAATTTTGAATAATACTTATATAGTTCTTTTTAAACATATCGTATAAAGGAAGTAGTAGTTTAAATGACATCGTTTTTAAGTTAAAAAAAAATGGTCTGAATAACATGCCGAAGTTAATGTATATCCTTAGGAACACGGTGTAGATGCTCTGTGAATGATAGCCGGTCACAGAGACCAGGAGCAATGACCCAGGAGTTTTTTACCCCGGCAGTATTTTTACTAGATAATTCCCAAAATGGCCAGATATCACACAAGATAGATGGAGAAAAAAGTGGGACACATGACATACCAAGACAAAAAACTCACAAAAACCGCAACAAATCTTCCGGCCGTAATATAATAAAGAAAATGTATGATTGGGCTAATCTCAAAAACTACTTCAGGGATTTTCTTTCGCTTTTGATAGCCTAAGATTATAGTCTACTTAATATACTAGGAGCCGAGTGGCGGGTAAAACCACAACGCACAGCTAGTAAGTTCCATAAAAAATAACATTTCAATTTGTCTCTTCATGTAAAATCTGATGCACTGATCTGTTGCTTTGTACATCTATACTAATATTATATAGCAGAAGAGTTTGTTTGTTTGGTTGAACGCGCTAATCTCAGGAACTGCCAGTTCGAATTAAAAAAATATATTTTTGTGTTGGATAATCAGGATAGTCCATTTATCGAGGAGGGCTATATAATAGCATACGATTTTTACGAGCGGAGCAGGAATGAAAAATGTTGCAAAATCGGGGTTTTTTTTTTCTTTCGTTTTTCTCTCTTATGTGACGCAGGCGAAGTTGCGTGGGTCAGCTAGTAAGCTATATTATTGCTACTAATTGGTATACCTATGTTATTTTGTGTGCAATAAAGAATAAGAATGCAAGTGTATCTACACCTAATCTTAAGGAAAATATCTCACTTTTAGTCGGCTATGTAGATGAGAAAATAAATCAATAATCAACTTATTTATTTGAAATGAAATTAATTTATCAGGTTCTTTTAAACATACATTGTAATGCAATAATTTTCCTCATTAAACATCGTTATAGAAGTAGGACAAAAGAATTCAATTCGTGTTTTCAGTTCTCGATTTCAAGAACAAAGAATTTTTTATCATGTCTACGAACTAAAGTCGGTGGACATGGACTTGGGTAACCTCCCTAGGTTACGGTAAGTGCAGGCAAATATGCTTATATTACGTTATATGTATAAGAGAAAATCTGAAAGACTGTAATGTGACGCGTAGAAATGAGGAAAATGTCGTGAGAAAAGTTCGAGTATGACTGTGGATGGGTATTATAAGGATGAACCTAGAATACGATGGATGGACTGTGTTAAGAATGGCAAGAAATGAGGTATCTGATGAAGAAGGAGACATGCTGCGTCGACCGAAAAATAAATTGGGATAAGAGCTTGCGAATGATAATGACATTAGGAACTACAAAAAGATTTAAATATTTTCATTCTACAAAAATGTGCGTGTATCGAGCCTACTACACACACACACAGCATACGGCATTCCGTTATGTGACGCGTGACAATTTCTACTAAATCGCGAACTACGTTCCAAAATCACAAAGTCACTTACATGAGAACGGAGAACCCAAAGCTAATATAAAAAAACGACTTCGTCACACATTGGTGTCATTTCTGTTGTTCACAAACTAAACTTAATCTCTAGACAATTGCTGTCTTTTACTAAAATGCAGTGCGAGAAAAGGACGGCTATGGCTATGAACTAAGTTAGAGATGTAAAACTAGTTTATGCCTTGCATTTCACCGTGTCTTTAGTCGACATGTTTTTACGTGCACCTTTCATCATCATCATTATCATTTCAGCCGAAAGACTTCCACTGCTGGCCATAGGCCTCCCCCAAGTGTCGCCACATTGACCGGTCCCGTGCGATTCACATTCAATGGATTCCCGCAACCTTCACTAGGCCATCGGTCCACCTAGTGGGAGGTCTTCCAACGCAACATCTTAATTTGTATGGAAATATTAGTTCCAATTCAATTTGACAGGTCTAAATTACGTCCGTCTCGTTTTATTAGAGAGAAAAAGAAAGCAATTTTGACGACTCGAATGGCGTAGTGATGACGACTCGAATGGCGTAGTGGTAGTGAAGCTGCCTTGCGTTCTTAGGGTCCTGGGTTCGAATCCCGGTAGGAGAAAATGTTTGTGTGATGAGCATAGACATTTGTTTCCGAGTCATGGATGTTTGTATGTATAATAAGTATGTATTTACAAACAAAAAAGTATATATGTAGTATATCAACTATCTGGTGTCCACGACACAAGCTTTGCTTAGTGTGGCACTAGATGGCGCTGTGTATTTAATGTCCAGCGATATTTATTTATAATAGCCTAAATGAAATTTAGATTTAGTGAAGATTAAGTTTGTGCGCGACACAATCGCCACCATTGCTTATGAAACACCCCATCCAGTGCCATCAGTTTTTGATACGCCGAGATTGGCCGCTATGTTTGATAACAGATAGGAATATTTTATTAATTTCAATTATAAATAACATAATTATTTTAAACAGATCAACGTATGATAAATATTTGTAGTACTTACAAAATACGTCAAACCTATTTTTATTAAGATAAGTGATTTATAAAAATAAAATAAGTTATATAATCTAAATTTATTTTTGCCAAATCATACGATAACATTTTTTATATGGCTGTAAATATTATTATCATTTCATTAAACAATTGTGACATTTTGCCTCACGAGAATAAATATTTGCAGTGCTAACAAAAGATTGTAAAAGCTGATGAATTTGAGTGCAATTCTTCTGGTTTTACCATATTTCCATTTTAATCCTATGACAATCTTTTGTGAACTACAAAGTTGTTTAATTTCATAAAAATATTTTGTTGACAAACAGATTCTTTGCATTTGTTGATGACATTTCACATTATCTATACTAATATTATAAAGCAGAAGAGTTTGTTTGTTTGGTTAAACGCGCTAATCTCAGGAACGACTGGTTTAAATTGAAAAATTCTTTTTGTGTTAGATAGTCCATTTATCGAGGAAGGCTTTAGGCTATATAACATCACGCTACGGCCATTAGGAGCGGAGCAGGAATGAGAAATGTTGCAAAAACGGGTTTTTTTTTTCCTTTCATTTTTCTCTCTTATGTAACGCAGACGAAGTTGCGTGGGTCAGCTAGTGATATTATATCACAATAACTTACTTTTACTTAGTTACAATTTACCATGAAATGCAATACCATATAGTAACATGTAATTAAAATTTGTTTAAGATACCACAGCTAAAGAGAAAAATATAATTTTAGCAAAAAATATAACCAACTTACGAAAATCACATAATAACTTTATTTTTCAGCCGACTTCCAAAAAGAGGAGGTTCTCAATTCGACTTTTTTTTGTGTTTGTTACCTCAGAACTTTCGACTAGGTGAAACGATTTTGATGATTCTGCTGCTTCCCTTGGGACCACAAGAGAAGCAGGAGAATCATCAAATCGGTTTAT
Source organism: Xestia c-nigrum (assembly GCA_916618015.1). NCBI lineage: Eukaryota > Metazoa > Arthropoda > Insecta > Lepidoptera > Noctuidae > Xestia > Xestia c-nigrum. The sequence goes on along the minus strand of OU745259.1, from coordinate 5,570,290 downwards.
TTTAATTCGATTTCATTTTTAATTTGCTGAAGATTTGATGCTGATCTTCGGAGATATACTATGGAACTATACTATGGAACTCTTCAAAAACACACGGCAAATCTGTGATTGCTGCAATCGCTTGTAGATTCATTGTTTTTACTACATCATGACGAAACATCACGTCTGTATGCTATGAGGGGGTACGCAGATGTGTACAATACACCCAGATTTCGACAGTGTGTGTAACCTCTGAACTTTCGACTGGGTGAACCGATTTTGATGTTTTTTTTTATTTGAATAGTAGTGCTCCCTGTGTGTGGGACCACACAGGAAGCAAAGTCAAACTTGATAGTATGGGTGACTTAATGTCACCATGACACGATCGCGTGGGTGGGGCATGGTAAACGTAATGATTATATACTCTGTGGAGCTTGGGCATGGCGGGCTCGCTTGATAACTGATGACCCTTGCTTTGATTGTGTTTTTTGCTGATTAGGCGTTTGAATTGAAATATTTGATATTGAACATTAACCCGGTTTTGGTTTTGCCTTGTAAAGTATTGGCTCAACAAAATGGCACCGATAAGGAAACCGAAACGTGCAACTAAAAATTCGAAGACATCTATTCATCCGTACTGGGTCCACGTGGTGGATTAATGCCCACTCCCAGTCATGGAAAGAGTGCTTGAGATTGTGACTCAGCAGTGGACATATTATGGGTTGATTGTATCTACTTGGAGGAGCCCGTGGCTAAATAATAACAGCCACTCGGGTCGATCTTAAGGTTGACCCGTGCTTGCCTAGGTTGGTCTGATGGGTGGCCACCCATTACACACCGAGTTTCTTTAGGATAGGCAATCATCAAATGACTTCTCTCACTCGGGGCGGAGTGGCAGAGAGTGTCAGTCTTTTACTGACTAAAACCCATCCATGTTCCTTCCTCGCCCTTTATGTTCTGGGGCCACGGTATCTCTTTCGAGCAGTCCCTCAGCCCCGGCAGGCTTCGGCCCTTGCCATCACATTACATCTCGACGGACGGACGGCGAGCTAGCCCAAAGCTCACCATCCACAGGCCCGCGCCTACGGTGGCCGGGGACCACCACGTGGCCTCGGACGCCCGGTGCGTCTCCCGCGGCGGCTGGGGCGAGAGATTCTCTCCCTCTCGCGTTCCGCTACCTCCTTCGCTAGCATGACTGCTTCGCAAAAGGAGGTGCCGGCTTCCCATTCCGTCTCGCACCGGACTATGGATTGAACCAGGGCCGGACCCGAGAGGTCGCCGCTGCCATGAGCCACTACGAGGACACGCCGGTGCTCCACCCACGCGGGGCAAACCTCCACCATGTCCTCCTGTCGATCCTCGCAGTGGAAACATCCGGGCGTTTCGGGAATCGAACCCAGAACCACATGCTCAGCAGTCGCGCTTGGGACCACTCGACCATCGAGGTAGTCTAACTTGCACCTGTGGACAAATTGCACACCAGGTACTGCTACTGGACACCGCACTAAGATACTTCAGTAGTATTTGTTTGTACTGTATTGTATGGTGTCGAACGAAAAGAATTACATAATCCCATATCTTCCCGTGGGTGTCGTAAGAGGCGACTAAGGGACTTACCAGAGAGTGGGCAGCAGCGTTCTCTGTGCTTTGGTAGCAACCGTACTGCGATCGCCAACACTTCTGCCAAACGTGGCGATTATAGGCCACACCTCCCTTTTGGGGGAGGCCTATGTCCAGACGTCTTACGGCTTAAATGATGATGATGATTATTTGTTTGTATGGACGTGTCAAAACCGGTTTGATCGAACTTTTAAAGTGGTGCATAACCTTCAATTTATCAGTAATCTTACATGACATAACAACTTAATCCTTTTATGATTCTTATCTATTCAAGTGTGTCTGTATTTAAATCTGGAGCACCTGTATTAGAAATTATATCTAATCTATAGAATCACATGAAGTGTTGACATGATGCACATAGCTGCAGGGTACAGCACCAGGGCTGTGGGACTGTCCGAAAGAGATACCGTGGCCCCGGAACATAAAGGGCGAGGAAGGAACATGGATAGGTTTTGGTCAGTAAAAGTCTGACACTCCAATTCTTCTCCGCCCAGAGAGAAGTTATTTGATGATTTAACATAGGGGAAAAAAGGGTACACCACCAACCCACTACTGATCTTTGTTGGTAGAAGAGCCTCGAGGGTTATCAGCACAAAGAGAGCTGAGTAGCAGTGCCACGGGCCCCGGTTTTGGAACGTATTGCGGTGTTGCGTACTCGTATTCGATCGGAAACATAATGCAACGCTCCATCCAAAGGGTTCAAAGAGGTGTAATGTTGTATGGAAGATCGAAATAATGTCTCATGGAAAATCCCATCAGGAGAGTATGGCTTGTCAACGTAATTATATAAAGGCAAAATCTACATGAAATCTACTTGATCCTGTGTGTGACATTCCAGCAATGTAACATTATTGACATTATTTTTGATTTCTACTTGTGTGCTTAGTAATTTTTATTGATACTGACATTATTTTATAAAAATTTGCATGCCAAAACTCAGGCAGAATGTACCTACCAGCCTCACTATATTTTTTTTAACCGACTTCCAAAAAGGTTCTCAATTCGTCTGTATTTTTTTTTTACCTCAGAACTTTCGACTGTGTTATAGGCACACTAGAAGCGATTTCGGTAGTTTTAGGAAGTGTCTCGAAGTGATCCCATTACAATTTGATGAATATCTGATGAAGAACTTCGGAGATATGCAACAGAACTCCTCAATAAATGATAGCAAATGGACTGGGATTGAAAAAATAAAACCGACTTCAGAGAAAACAAAGAAGTGAAAAATAACTTCAGAAAAAACGCTCCAGAAGTCGGTGACCTTTGTTTGATTGATTTAGTATTTGTCACCGACTTCTGAAGCGTTTTTCCTGAAGTTATTTTTCACTTCTTTGTTTTCTCTGAAGTCGATTTTATTATTTATAAAAAAGTTTTTTATAACAACTGTTGTACGATTCTATGCGAATAAATGATTTGATTTGATACACTTAACCTTTGTAATCTTTGTTTGTGTTATAAAACAATTAACTATAATATAATAAAACACTCAACAGTTTATAATGAGTAAACAATTATAAAATGTAAAACTAATCTTATTCGACACCACTAAGCAACCAAATGTTTATTGTGTGTAGTAAACATTAATTTATTTAATAGATAGAGGAATTAGGTTAATAAAAATCTTGCTTCTCTTATCTAATAGCAAATTGTTTTTCTCTATTAATGATAGTTTTAATAATTAGCAATAAGACTTTTGGAAACATTGCGTCTACCCACTCACTTGTTTCATTGAAAATGAAGAGCTAACGCTTCCAAAACAGAGGAAAGTAGGTGTACATTGTGGAACCAAAACTTCGAAGACATGTGACATCGGTCACACACTGACTTCATGTAGTGGATTACCTACAGCTCACTGCATCTCCCGATGTCCCAGCTGTTGCTATTCGACTATGTCATCCCACTGCAGGCTGAGTAAAGGTCCTCTCCTCGTGACTTCAAAATTCTTCGATCCAGGGTAATCTGGTCATCTCCTGCGAGTCTACAACGTCGCCTTCTGGCTGTTATCATAATCGTCATCATCACCCTATTAATGTTCCCACGGCTGGGACACAGGCCTCCTCTCTTTGAGAGGGAAAAGGCTGTACTCCACCACGTGGGTCCAGTTGGGCTTACCTAGATTTGGGCTCAGTTGAAGACAATAGTGTCAATTTGGCGAGAAGTGGGTGTACCATATAAGATGATACACGTCTTCCTAGCCTATTATTACATGCGTGGTGTTATTATGTGATGCTCAGGAAACTTTCCTTATTCTATTATTATTCTAAAAATAGCCGTCTATAAATATTGTAAAGAGTTATTATTGTTTGTCCGTTCATGTAACTACCGCTTATCTAAGTGGCATACATGAATGGAAAGAACCCCTGGGGGGTCAACTGACATAATTTATATTGACTAAAGGAAATAATAACTATCACGCAGCAATACTTCCCCTGCGTGTATTTTTTATGAGCATATATATAAGAATATTGGTAATACCATCCTTCCCTCTGTCTATCCGCTTTGAACATCTCCTTCCCTCTCCGCTTTGCACATCTCCTCTCCTCTCCGCCTTGCACATCTCCTCCTCTCTCCGCTTTGCACATCTCCTCCCCTCTCCACTTTGCACATCTCCTCCCCTCTCCACTTTGCACATCTCCTCTCCTCTCCACTTTGCATATCTCCTCTCCTCTCCGCCTTGCACATCTCCTCTCCTCTCCGCTTTGAACATCTCCTCTCCTCTCCACTTTGCACATTTCTGCTCTCTACTTTGCTATAGTCCAGGAACCAGAATAATAAATATACAATTACTTACAACTTATATTGTCCCGATGCTGATGCAAACGCCATGATTGCGCGATCATGATGAAAATATAAGTTTAGTTTTAATCTATGAGCTTAAAACAGTGTTTGAAACTATAACAATAAATAACAATTTTTCGTTAAATTGTTTAGGTACTACAGTGTATATTTTAAGATTAAAAAGAGGTGTGTCATGATCAGCATCATCTTGTTTTTGCATGGAGATAACAGAACAAACAATATCCAACATTATTATGTAGGACGGAAACAGATAAATTGGTCATTAAAACTTTTAAACAATTAATGGTCTCTTATAATGACTATTACAGTTGCGAAAGCTGCAGGCTGCTTAGAAGAAGCCTTTGTCCAGCGGTGGGATGTGATGGGGTGAGTTCATTGATTTTATTTTTGATTGAAGAATGCATGGCCTTAACACGAAATGTGTATTTAGCTACACATAAACAAGACCTAGGCAGTTTTTTTTAATACGATTTTTTTTTAATAGATCCATTGAAAAATTTCATACGACTCGAGCCTATTACCATCAAACGGGCACTAATACAGACTCCCTATCTACTCCTGAAAGATTCCTCACGGCGAACCCAATTAAACTTTGCCCGCCAAGGGCTTTACTAAACAAAATTGTAAATATTCATGAGGACGAACAACCGAAACTTAATTTATGATTAATTGCGATTTAAAATTTCATACGTCACTGCAATTGAGGAAAATTGCGGTGTAGCGTACGTGGTACTAGGTAGATAAAGTTATTGCACCTATTCGGATTTTAGAATGTCATACGTGCGTGACAAAACGAGCCCACTAGGGAAATTCCCGCCGCATTCTACGCGGAAAATAATTAGATTGAATTAAGTAAAAACCTGTTTATTACACGTTCTTTTATTCGTAACTAAGTACGTAAAAATATAGGAATATAGGTATAAAAGTAGTTACATTTTTAAGTTACAAAGTATTTGTATGTTTCAAATATTTTTTTTAAATCTTTTTGGCCCCATTTCACCCCAGTTGATTTAACTGGATATCTACAGATAGGGATTTTAAATGAGTGGCTATACAGTATCCAATTTCCTTTGTAAAATATAAAATACTTAAATATTTCGGTCGGGGTCTGGTTAATGAGTCTTCCTGCTTTGAGAACGTTATATTCTTTCCATACCACAAAATTAAATATAATGTGTCTTTCTGGCATTTCGACCAATGAAAATATAGTACAGTAGTAGTTTCTTTCTTTCTTTCTTTTGGCGCAGCCGTGAGTCTCACATCACATACTATGATTTCCTCCTTATTTTGTACATATTTTTTATATTATTGTGTGTGTAATAACTGACGTCAAATAAATATATTTCTTTCTTTCTTTGTATACAAACCACAGAATCACAAAACAACAGAAGGTCAGATTACTCAGTCCTTTTGACTGCCTTTCACAACAATGTCTGTCAGAGACATCTGTTGCGAGGAAGGAATACATATTCCTAAGCTATGATTTTACTAGTTGTTGTTTACTCGCCTTCTAAGATAAGCTCCTAAGGATCTGTAGTAAGTCTATAATCTTCCTCAAGAATTGAAAGAAACCCTACTGGTAGAGATTAGTAAAAGAAAATATATTATACGACTGAATTTACCCGTAGTTTATAAATTTCTCGGGAAGTTTACAATAAAAAGCTTTTCGTACACACATTTTCCTGTTTATAACTCAAATCTGCGTAGGTCTCGACCTAAACTGGTGTAACCACATCACTACTGCATTGTGGTTCGTTAAATTATTGACATAATTATTCTATTATTTTGAGTGAACTCTTGTTCGACTGTCTGAAGTTTATAAAGGTCTTCTGAAGTTCATCCATCATCAATATTTGTGCATGGTTATGTAGCAGTGGCGACGGGTGAAAATAGTATGAGGTTAAGACGGAGAAAAAAAAATGAAAATTATTTATTTTATGTTTTATTCTTATGTTAATTTTGACCTCATTTTCATTATTAGCTCCGGCTTACTTGGTGCTCCCTGTTGCTTTCTTTGTAAACATATTTTTGTTGCATTTTTGTAATTACTTTGACACTACGTGTAGAGTGCCTTGTTCCCGAAGGTAAGCCGGTAGGAATGGGCTTCTAAGGTGCCTTCGGGTCGTGAGAGTCAAAATGGCGGGTGTACCATAGCGAATCAAATTATACCAATTACCAAACAAATGTACCTAAAATGTTCTGGTATGTCGAGAACAAGGGATGGTCGTTGAGTAATTTCCTAAATGGTCAAAGGTTCCTCGACTAGGCAATAGTGTGACTTCACCTTGTTTATTCTGTATTCAGTATACTATGTTTACCACTGTAGTTCTCTTTGCAAAATACTAGCGAACGTCACGCGGTTGCACCGTCGGTCCAGTAGTTTTCGAGTTAATTCGTTACAAATATTCGTCATAATATTAGTATAGATAATTAATTCCTTCTTACTTTAATCCATTTCTCATAGCCATCAACTGTCACGTGTACCTCGACCAGCCTCGTGCCACGCCCACCCCACGCTTCAATCACAATGCGGCTCGCCAGTGATGACGCATGTCGTGTGATAACAGGGCTATATTTATGTCACCCAACTAGGGTTGACAGCCCACATCATTTAAATATGGGGGCCCCTGACCGCGACAATTAGATTCGAGCATTTCATGATCAATTTGTAAAGTCATCATCATCTGCCTAGCCTTTTCCAAACTATGTTGGGGTCAGAAACAGAATCAGAATCAGATTTTTTTTTTGTTAAACACAGGTATTAACATAAAGGTGTTAGGTTAAACATATTTGAGCGCTTTAACAAACAAAGCAGTTTCAAAGATGTACATAGTCGAATTCCAGTCTAACCGGATACAGCTGAATACTAGTATTTTACATGGAACGACTGCTTATCTGATCCGGTGAGGGACCGTTACATGACCTGACTGGGTTTTCGCTAACAGTCAGTGGTCGCCTCTCTAGCTAGATCGATCTACTTCGTTAGCCTTACGAAGTAGCAATGTACCAGCCATGTTTGTCGAAGGATCGATAGGCGATGGAGGAAACGAGTACTGGTGTGGAGATCACGAGCCAAACGCAGCGTTGGACACCTTTAAGTTAGGAGGTCCGACGGCTCCAAAAAAATGGCTGGTACCTTTTTTTTTTTTTTTTTTAAGGATGGGATATCATCAAATGGACCTTGAATGAACAATGAATGAAAATATTGTTTTAGGCTCATAACTCACTATGTATTCAATATGTACCTACTTTTGTTCAACTTACGTAGGTACGCAATGTCGTATGTAAACAATTGTTGGTTTTTTTTCATTTATTTTTGTCTGATGGGAAATCATCAAATAACTTCCCCCACTCTGGGCGGAGCGGGAGGGAGTGTCAGACTCTTACTGACTAAAAAGCATCCATGTTCCTTCCTCGCCTTTTACGTTCCGGGGCCGCGGTATCTCTTTCGAACAGGCCCGCAACCCCGGCAGGCTTCGGCCCTTGCCCCTCTCCTTTTGCTGACATCTCTTTGAGGCGCGCGTGGAACACGAACGCGCCGAACACGAACGCGCCGACTTCTTCTTTTCAAATCGATGACTCAAATTATGCAGTGCACTGCGATAAAGTGAGTAACCATTTCTGGCCACAGCACAAAACATTTTGGCCTGACACAATCAATCGAGGGTTAAGCCGTTGATCCCGGCTCTCATTTGTCCATCTTTGACAGTCGTTACAGGTAGTCAGTGGCCCCAAAAGTCTGACACCAGTCTTACCAAGTGGTATCGTATTTCCCAGTATTAACTGGGTTGTGGAGGTTAGATAGGCAGTAGCTCCATGTAAAATACTGGTATTCAGCTGCATCCGGTTAGACTGGAAGGCGACCTCAACATAGTTGGGAAAAGGCTAGGCAGATGAAGATGATGACAATCAATCGAGGGGGTTTCGTTTACCCAGTTACTGGGTTCTGGAGATCAGATAGGCATTCACCACGTAAAATCTAGAATTGGCTGCATCCGGTTGCACTGGAAACCGACCGTAAAATTTCAAGTTGTTCAAGTTCAAGTTGGGGAAAGACTAAGCTGATGATGGTGTTAAAATGACATTTTGTCACTATGCCAAGCCGGACATATAAACTTAGAAATGATAACCCTAAGCAACACGACTTGTTTGTGAGACATCGTTGTCAGTTATCTTCACGGTTATCGGGATGGCCCCACTGGGTAGGTAGAGAAGTGCCGCCGCGGGGTGTATTAGATGATGCAACCTTTTTTAACCGACGAGGAAAAGAAGGTGGTTCTCAAGTCACCACGTTTATTTTTTGTTCAGAAAAAATCACTTGCATTTTCTGTTTATATTTAAAAAAATCCCTTAACCCTTGAGCTGTCAAGTCTGACCGTAACGGTCAGACGCTATTGTTTAACTATTGTGTCTACTTTGCTGACAGGGGGAATTGTAGACTTCTCTTTTTAGATTCCACTTTTCCCCCTTAGGGGGACTTTTAGGAGGGAATTCCAGGAATAAGCCCATTGTACTCATTATTATGAACAACTTTTACTATGGGACAAAACCCAGAATCGCGAAAAAAAAAGTACGCCATAAGAGATTTCGTGTTCATCATTTTTTTTATCTGTTCATACAAATAGACTTTATATGCAACATCATGTTTATCTTCCTTGAAGGTATAATAATGATATCATTTTATTATCAGGCGAGCAGAGAGCAGCGGTGGCCCAGTGGTGGCGGCCCCGACTTACGAACAGTAAGTCGTGGGTTCGAACCCAGACAGGCGCATTACTTTGTGTAATTTATTTCATCACCGCTGCTCTCAAAAACGGTGAAAGAAAACATCGTGAGGAAACCGGCATGTCCTAGAACCAAAAATTCGAAGACATGTGACATCTACCAATCCGCACTGGGCCCGCGTGGTAGATTATAGCCCTTTCCCTCTCATTGAGCGGAGGCCGTTTCCCAGCAGTGGGAACATTATAGGCTGATGATGATGATTATGATTATCAGGCGACTAAGGCCCATAGATATAGGCAGAGGTACCCATGGAGACTATTCCAGTGTAAGTCCACCTACAGTTCAGCGGTAAATCCCGTAAAAGGCGATGCCTGCCAGCTACTGAGAAGTTCCTGTTAAAAAACTCAAGAACCCCAATACCCAACCTAGGAATCGAACTTACGGAATCAGCAGTAGCACTTGCAAATTAACAAATGAGGCAACAATTGTTTCCGGGGCTGCGGGTCTCTTCGAAAGAGATACCGTGGCCCCGGAACAAAAAGCTCGAGGAAGGAACATGGATGGGTTTTAGTCAGTAAAAGTCTGACTCTCCTTCCCGCTTCGCCCAGAGTGGGAGAAGTTATTTGATGATTTCCCATCAGAAAAAAAAAAACAAAAAAACCCAACAATTGTTTACATACGACATTGCGTACGTAAGTTGAACAAAAGTAGGTACAGTAAGCGTTCATAAGTACACAGGCACGCTAAGGATCATATTGCTGTGAACGCACGGGCGAGCGTCCGTGCGGCTGTATGTGTGAGCTGTCTCAATACAGTACCTACGCACACCACAGCCACAGAGTCGCCTACTGTCGCAAGTTGTCGGGTCACTCTCCACGAAACAAAAAGATATATATTACCGTCTCTTTTGTTATACACGCAGCAAACGCATGATCGTATTTGCATTGGATAGCTAAACTTCGACCATATCTACCATGTGTTGATAGCTGTTTAGGTTAGGCAGTGGGTTCACGATCAACGTGTCTTGAGTTCAAATCCCGTTTACATTATACGGGTTTTTTTTTTTGTAACCACTTTAATTAATATTTGTATTTTATGCAAAAACTATTTACTTAGGTATTTATTTTGAAATGGGTTCATGCTCATTATTTATTTTTATAAAGATTTAAATATAAGTTAATAACCCATCATAACTATTTATGTGATTGTGTAATATTTTTTCGGTGTTGGAAGGTGGAAAAAAAAGTCGTGCTGACAGATAACAAAAATTGTTTTATTCGTTTCATTTATTTATATAATTAACAACTTTAATAAGATTTGTAACGTCACATTCCTACCTAGATATAAGAAGTTCTCTTGTAACCGTTCATAAGATTTTTTTGTGTATCTGTATACCCACTTTGAAGTCGTTTTTTATTAACATAACAAGGATATTCTAATAACACAAATATAATTGTTGATACCCACTTCTATCTATCGGTATTCAACAGAGCTTACTGAAAACTAATACATAATTTATACTTCGTGAATATGTTTTTTATGTGACGTCACAATAAATGTAACTCATATTGAGGTTATAGTTTAAGTGTTCATTTTCCTGAAGAAAAGAAGATTGAAACTAAACCTCAATTTAGGAATTATTAATATCGCTAAACATTTTGTAACACGTCTAATTAAAACTAGAACATTAGGGATTAATATTTTGTATAACCCCCATTATTTTCAATGCAGTCAAGTAGACATATGCGGCTTAAAGTCACCCAAAGGGCAATGGAGAGGGCTATGCTCGGAGTTTACTTGCGTGATCGCATCAGAAATGAAGACATCCGCAAGAGAACCAAGGTCACCGACGTAGCCCGAAGAATTGCTAAACTTAAGTGGCAGTGGGCAGGGCACATTGCTCGCAGAACGGATGGCCGATGGGGTCGAAAAGTTCTGGAGTGGCGACCGCGAACCGGAACAAAATGGAAGTAATCCAGTCAAAGTCTAAATATTCCCGTGCGAAACGTAATCGTTCTTCTTTATGTCTTTCTGCCAAGAAGGGCATTTTAGCTGATCTTCTGTGATGCAAGCCTTCAGCGTGGAGGGCACGGCGAACAGTTTGCGGTGACTCCGAGTGTGTGTGAAACCATTGGTTTCATACTCGCCCACGATATGTTGTCGCTGCGCTTCGCTAATAAGCGACGACCTTCCACTTCGCTGTCTACTTGCAAGGCTCCCTTCTTCCTCATACCTTTTGATCCAGAGACTTACTGCATTTCTCTAAACAAAAAAAAATGATGTTAGGCAGCTGTAATAAATACTAAAGTGACTTCATTCATTCTGCATTTATAAATCCAATAATAAACACTAATTATTTATCTTGCATGATAGATTGAAAAAAAAAAACAACGAATTAAGTAAACCACAGGTCACCAAATAAATGAACAATTTATAATACCCATTCGTTTTTAATTTTTAATGTTTAAGTTACAATTCATAAATAATTATAATACTCACATTCAGTTCTATTAAGGCCACTTTTATGAAGTGCGGATAATTCGCGATAATAGTCGCCCTCGCCTTAATATTAATATTTGCCCGCATTTTAAGAATCACACCAACAACAATACCGCTATCTATTAAACCACACGTCACTGACCATCAACTACCACATTATATAGTGTATTATGTATGACTACAACCAAACGACAAAGTTCATTCCGATCAAGTTAAAATATTCATAAAACTCATGTCTACCTCACAGAAATCTAACTAAATTCTTGACTTATTTTTCTATCTACCTCCCTAACTTTACGAAATGTGTGAACAAAGCAAACAAGTTAAAGTATATAATATTTCTGTAGAGTAAAAACTTACAAAAAGTCTAAAAGTAACAGTGCGGGATTTGAACTCACGGCTTACTGATTCACTCATAATTCTGAACGGGTCCAACCGCTAGGCCATCATGTCTTAAATATTGGCATTGAAATTATGAACTACAACTAGTTGCTGACAATATCTATTTTGTTGCAAGTAGAAGGTCGTAAGTCAAACTAAACCTCAAGCTATTGCTTTGTGAGATTGCCTATCGACTTTTGGTCGGCACTGTACATGTTGAATACATACCTAGTGAGTTATGAGCCTAAAACAATATTTTCATTCATTGTTCATCCGATCGTAAAAGTCAGTGACATTTTATTTACGTCACGAATTTGTAGTAATGCGTAAGAATACATGACTACATCAGAAAGAAATTGATAAAAGATGGATATGTTTTTTGTTTACTTCCTCAATCATCATGAGATACGTTGTCCCAGCGATAAAATATAAGCGACTAAACTAAGAACACGTTTGTTTAAGTCCTATGTACTAGGTGGCGTGCATCTGTAATCCCCAGAGGGTTAGGCAGAGGTGTATCCAAGTATCTAATCTTGTTGCGGGCCTGTTCGAAAGAGATACCGCGGCCCCGGAACATAAAGGGCGAGGAAGGAACATGGATGGGTTTTAGTCAGTAAGAGTCTGACACTCCCTCCGCTCCGCCCAGAGTGGGAGAAGTCATCTGATGATTTCCCATCCTAAAAAAAGTATCTAATCTTCTCTTTTCGTATGGTTAAGTAGTGCCTAAACATGTATTCGAAGACATGTGACATCTACAAATTCGCACTGGGCCCGTGTGGCCAATTTTCTCTCATAGAGAGGACGCCTGTCCCAGCAGTGGGAACATTAAAGGCTGATGATGATGCTAAAGACTACCGAGATTGCTACTGAAACATTTCTGATCGAAAATCCCAATCACACTTAACCCGACCTGGGAATCAAGCTCACGACCTCATTTTTACTAGTAACCACCAAGTAGTTACGCTACCCAAGTCAATCGTAACATAGTTAATAACTACCATGTATTAACAAGCAGTTAAGATATAACATTGTTTATAATTAAACTAATAATTACCTACTATTAATTTTCCCATTAATTTGCATAAAGTTATCGTTGTCACGCATTCATTAATGCTGTTGACTTTCTGTGACCCTTTCTAAGTCATAGATTATAATTACCTATTATGCTAATTACTTGTTTTATAGATGTAGGTAATACTTACCTCTTTTACTTCGTGTCGCTGGCATGGCAACATTTTAGTGGCGCATAACTTCACAGGCACAAGCGCGGGGTCGTCGGTGGAGAATAATTTGCTTTAGTACACACTGTAAATACTGTAATTAAATTACACATTTTTTTAGTACACACTGTAAAAAGGTAAAAACTGTAATTAAACTACACAATGTTTTAGTACACACTGTAAATACGGTAATTAAATTACACATTTTTTTAGTACACACTGTCATCATCATTCTCTTGCCCTTATCCCAATTTATTTGGGGTCGGCGCAGCATGTCTTCTTCTTCCATACTCCTCTATTTTTCGTCATCTCATCAGACACTTCTTTTCTTACCATATCCTTCTTAACACAGTCCATCCATCGTTTCTTTGGTCTTCCTCTACTCAAATACCCATCCACATTCATACACAAAACTTTTTTCACGACATTTTCCTCATTCCTCCGCATCACATGTCCATACCACGACAACCGATTACTACACAACTTTTCAGTCACCGGCGCCACTTTCAGACTTCCTCTAATATACTCATTCCTTACTTTATCCATTCGCGTAACACCACACATCCCCCTTAGCATTCTCATCTCCGCGACATGCAGATGCCTTTCATTCATCCCTTTTGTGGCCCAACATTCTGATCCATACAACACAGCAGGTCTAATCATTGTTTTATAAATCTTCCCCTTAAGTTTTAGGGGAATGCGGGAGTCGCAGATCGTTCCCGTGACCTGCCGCCATTTCATCCATCCCGTGTTAATTCTGTGCTTTACACTACGATCTATTTCGCCATCGCTTTGCATGAGTGAACCAAGATACCGAAAGTCGGAGCAGACAGGAAGAGACGCGCCATCTAGCGCTATGGCTCCAGAGCTGGAGAGACCGCCAAAATCGCAGAACATGTACTCAGTTTTGCTTCTGCTGATTTTCAAGCCAACATTCTCCAGTTTCTGTTGCCATCTCTCCAGTCTGCTCTGGATCTCAGGTCCATTTTCACCGACAAGAACAATGTCATCGGCAAACAGCATGCACCAGGGTGCTTCTTCTTGGATGTCCGACGTCAAAGCGTCCATGATCAACAAGAAGAGGTAAGGACTTAAAGCCGACCCTTGATGCAAACCTACAGCCACACTGAACTCATCGGTGTTGCCAGCAGCTGACCGGACGTAGGTACAAGATTGACTGTACATAGCACGAATTAACTCTACATACTTCCCAGGTATACCTTTCTCTTTCAAGGCCCACCACAACACATCCCGAGGTACCCTATCATACGCTTTCTCCAGATCAATGAACACCATGTGCAAGTTTTTGTGTGCACGTCTGTACTTCTCACACAATTGGCGGAGTGCAAAAGTGGCGTCCATTGTTCCTCGACCTGGCATAAACCCAAACTGATTTTGGGTGATCTTATCTTTTTAGTACACACTGTAAAAAGGTAAAAACTGTAATTAAACTACACAATGCTTTAGTACACACTGTAAATACTGTAATTAAACTACACAATGCTTTAGTACACTGTAAATTAACAACACAACTACACCACATAATGCCAACCTTCTGGGCACTATTCCCGTTGACAGCGACACGAACGAATTTATTGACTCGTTTTAAATGCACTTTTTATTTGTTATTTTTATAGTTTGTAAATATGTATTCAAATAACAACAACATACTAACAGAACTATAAATGTGAACGAAATCTTCAAACTAAGGGAAGCGTACAAAAATATCACAAGCCCTTTTGGCATTATTAGTTTTGTTTGTTTATTTATTATGTATAATTAGAAAGAAATAAAAGCATTGGTTAGCCCCCACAGTACAAAACCCATTTCATAAAATGGTGAAATTGTCATTACAAGTAAAAAAAAATAAACATAGATAAAAAAAGAAATGAAACTGGTCCTTTTTTTTTAAATCATCAAATAAGTAACTGCTCCCACTCTGGGCGGAGCAGGAGGGAGTGTCAGACTTTTACTGACTAAAACCCATCCATGTTCCTTCCTCGTCCTTTATGTTTAGGGGCCGCGGTATCTCTTTCGAACAGGCCCGCACCCCGACGAAACAGGTCCTGCAGTTTCGTTTCTTCTTTATCTAGGTATCTTTTTTAATTAATAACGACGCCAAATGGTGTTGTTATATTAAAACGTCACAGCGCTGATATCTGATAGGGCCTGTTAGTAGGGCTAAGGTGTTATTATCTATACTAATATTATAAAGCAGAAGAGTTTGTTTGTTTGGTTGAACGCGCTAATCTCAGGAACTACCGGCTCGAATTGAAAAATTCTTTTTGCGTTGGATAGTCCATTTATCGAGGAAGGCTATAGGCTATGTAACATCACGCTATGACTAATAGGAGCGGAGCAGCAATGCCCTTTGTGAGCTTTTTCTCTCTTATGTGACGAAGACGAAGTTGCGTGGGCCAGCTAGTTCCAAATAAAGACAATTTTCTTTCTACACTTAAAGTACTTACGGGATTATATCCGTGATTTTCTTGTGGTTTTTCGAGCACCCGATATTTCGACGCTGTTGCAAGCATCATGATCGCGGGAATACTGAAGAGGTATGCGGGTGGGACGAATTTTCTTTCTTTCTTCAATATTCTTGTTAACTAACTTGTCTGCCTAATTGTGCTACTGGTCTGAGCACGAGGTAGAATTCCAAGATCGGGAAAAGTGTTGCTGGGTTTTCCCATGAGGAATTCTGAAGTGGGCCCAAAACTAGATATCTACCTGGTGGATGTCAAATTGAATATCGTTTTTTACCCAATTATAGTAAAAAACTGAATTTACTAGGAACTTGGAAGCATGAGATAAAATAATGATCCACCTATTGATCTTTTGTGGTAAGTTTGTTTGTCCATTGAATACATTATCCTTATCTCTGTTTGTATTCGTAAGTATTTTGGTACCTACCTGCCAAATTTTGACGGCAAATAAAAAACCACATCTCACGTGTATGCCACAAAATGTGTATTTTGACACCCATCACATAACATCACGCATGCTATCCCTGAAGAGTAAGGCAGCGTATACCCACATTTTCTGAAGTTACCCAGTACGTACTTACTTACAGGGTTATGGAGGTTGCTCCATGTAAAATAGGTATTCAACTGCATCCGGTTAAACTGGAAGCCGATCCCAACATACTTGGGAAAAGGCTATAGGCACATGACTGATGATGATGTGAACCAAGTCAGAAGCCCATGGGCGACACAAACACTGTGACACCAGGCTAGGTACTAACCACACTGCCGGGGTTGCGGGCCTATTCGAAAGAGATACCGCGGCCCCGGAACATAAAGGGCGAGGAAGGAACATGGATGGGTTTTAGTCAGTAAGAGTCTGACACTCCCTCCCGCTCCGCCCAGAGTGGGAGAAGTCATTTGATGATTTCCCATCGTAAAAAAAAGGTACTAACCACACGAGAAAAAAACGAAATTATCGTAAACAAACCGATAAGATGAAGTAAAAATAGTAATTGTGCTAAAAATATAACACGTTTGCGTGTAATTGACCTCGTGACACTATACTTGCTTATTTTATTAAGTAGGTACGGGCAGATTGGAATTAATTAGGTTATGAATTTAATTTAAGACGACGGTGGTTTTATTATTTATTTTAAATGCTTTTTGTAGTTACCACTTTTAATGAAATAGAAAACGAAAATAAAACAGTATTATTTGGCCTCGAGTTCGAACACACACCTGTGAGTTTTGGATTCATGTAGGTACGTATTGTAAAATTATTATTTGCTACGGTGATGAAAAACATCATGAATTCGCGAGGAAGCCAGAATACTTGCGAGATATTTCTTGACTGTATATAAACGCCTAGCCAGAGGCATAAGGGCGATATAAAACTGAAACTAACCACATGATAAAAAATGGGTTGGCCTTAGGCTACATTATGAATGGCTTTTAATGTAGAACTAGAAGTACCTGTACTATGTGTGTGAATCATAGATAATACACCATATAATACAAGATAGATGCGCAACTCTGGTTTTCATTTTTAAAACTGTGTACCTTAACGGTTAGATGGCGCTGTTAGTTTCTGTTCAACCAAATAATTACTAAAAGTAAATCTTGACTAAGGATTCGAACATGACACAATAGTTAAACAATGGCATCAGACCGATTCGGTCCGCTTCACAGACGATGTCATTAGAAAGGGTGATGGGTGAGAATGGTTTCCTAAATTGTGGGTAGATAATATTAGTTAAGGCAGTTACGTATCACTTGTTTTTATTTAATCAGTCATAAAATGAAGAAGGCAAACCATTTTCAGACTTTCTTGTTTTTTGGGGTTATTGCGTAGAATTTGGGAACTTTCAACTGTCTGCCAAAAACCGCTGCCCAAGGAATAGGCTTGTTAACTGAAAAAATCTAATAAGTCCGTCACTTAGATTATCAAAAAATATTTGACCCGTCTTTTTTCTTTTGTTACATAAATCAAAATTGACAAAGATACGATGCTTTTCAAATTCTCAATACGTCACTGTTTGGTATAATTTTTAGTGAGTTCTGACGGCACGAGCCCCCACTCTCGAGTTTAGATGCGTTTTATCTTTGTCAATATTCGTTGATTTCAAAAACAAAAAATACGTGTCCATTATTGTCCAATACTCTAACTGACAGACTAACTAGATTTGCAATTTATTGATGGTGGAAACTAGCCTATTGTACACCTGCGCAGTGAAATCAATAAAATACCTTTTTTTTTTTTTTTTTTTTTTTTTTAAAGGATGGGAAATCATCAATACCTTTGTCCGCCTTTGTCAGTCCACAGTGTCATGACAGCTGGGATGGTAAATCTGACAGCATAAACACAAACAACAATCACTTCTGCATAGACTTTGATCAATCTAACTTTACCTTTTAGACTTTGCACAGAAAGTAGCTGTATTCTGAACTTAGACCAAAGTACGTGTAATTTAAGTCGCAAATAACTTGACAGATAAGATGAGGATCAAGGGTGGTTGGAGTTGTCCGCGCATAGTCATCGCGCACGAGTTCTCATTGTCACCATGCATTAGGCAGGACAAAACGTGACGCAGGGGTCTTCTGCATTATTTATTTATTTCTTACTAGCTGACCCACGCAACTTCGTCTGCGTCAAAAGTACTACCTACCTACTACTACCTACCTACTACTACCTACCTACTACTACCTACCTACTACTACCTACCTACTACTACCTACCTACTACTACCTACCTACTACTACCTGCCTACTACTACCTGCCTACTACTACCTACCTACTACTACCTACCTACTACTACCTACCTACTACTACCTACCTACTACTACCTACCTACTACTACCTACCTACTACTACCTACCTACTACTACCTACCTACTATTACCTACCTACTACTACCTACCTACTACTACCTACCTACTACTACCTACCTACCTACCTGTCTACTTCTCACCGTTTAAACCTTCCCTGGACTACGATAAACATTTTAAAACCAAAATCAGCTCAATCGGCCCAGCCGTTCTCGAGTTTTAATCAGACTAACGAACAACAATTCATTTTTATTTATACAGATAATTTCTCACTGTATGAAGTGAAAACTCCTTTAGGCACGTTGAACACTTTTTGGGTGAACATAAATCATGGAACTCGCGTGACCGTCACCTAGCGCTTTGTAACACTCGTAGCCGATCCGCTACGGTGTAGCACCACTTAGGCGTGCGCGGGGCACAACCCGTAGCAGATATAGATTACTTAGTTTTCACTTCAATCAGAAGTCCCCAAAGAGTACCCCGGAAACATACCGCAAGACTGCGTCAAAAATTATTCCGTTAACATCAACGTTTAAATAGAATTTTCATGTTTGGCCCAAAAGTTCACTCACTGATACAGAAGTATGGAAGAAAAAGACATACTACGCACCCCAAATTAATTGGAATAAGGGAAAGAGAATGTTGTTGGTGATGACGATGATAAAGTCATAAAGTCTTCAGTTGGCCAGGTGACAGCTTAGGGCATGCAGCGTCATAAAGCTGTGCCGTTGTCTATGGCGAGGCGCATTTACCCTCCAAGTTCATATAAGTCAAGGAACGATTTTGGCTTTGAAAAAATTGTTCTTCGACTTAAATATATGAGCGATTGTATTAATGACTAGCTGACCCACGCAACTTCGTCTGCGTCACATAAGAGAGAAAAACGAAAGGAAAAAAAATCCCCGTTTTTGCAACATTTTTCATTCATGCTCCGCTCCTAATGGTCACAGCGTGATGTTATATAGCCTAAAGCCTTCCTCGATAAATGGATTATCCAACACAAAAAGAAATTTACAATTTGAACCAGTCGTTCCTGAGATTAGCGCGTTCAACCAAACAAACAAACAGACAAACAAACAAACTCTTCTGCTTTATAATATTAGTATAGATTTTGTCGTGAACGATATGTTTAGCTTCATTTAACCTACTACTGGCCCGTAAATTGCATGAAACGTAAGAAAATTTGAATTTCGTGAGCTATGACGCTTCCCCCTTAAAATCTAGACCGTCCATAAACTCCCATCTGTGAAGATTGCCTTTGCTTCGGCCGACTTCGCTCCAAATCATATGAAGAGATTTCTAAGTCGGCCATGCCAAAGCACACCCATGTGGAAGCCTCTCAGAGGTTTCGATGGAAGTCGTCAAGAGGTAAGAGGCCGCAGGTGTCGACCATAACTTACATCTTGCTGGCGAGGCGTTGCTGTTGGTTGAACTAGCTGCACCCACGCACACAAGAAAGACTTCAAAGCTTTTCAGCCTCTGGGATCCTGAGACGTAGTTGTGCATTTGGTTGTATGAGTCAGCTGTCCTCTCGATGCGGCCGGCTATAAATAATGATGAGATATGCAATGGTAGTCAGGGAATACAATACGTACCGTGGTCGCCTCCAGGTACGATCCTTGTGTCTTTTGTTTTAATGTGTCCAAGCATTCAGGGTTGGTCCGAGGCGGCACAGGAAATGAGCACATGGAAGGAATTGGGGGAGGCCTTTGCCCAGCAGTGGGACAGTACAGGCTAAATAAAAAAAATAAAAAAAAACATTCATGGTCACCCTTTTCGACTTGTTTGTTATCAGTTACATCTGTTAGCGGCGGTTTTCTCGCGTAATCAAAACAATTATTGAACTTCTTATATTGCATCATTTCCTTCACAAATAGTACGAACGTAGGTTTATATTTTTTAAATAAAATCAATTATTGAGCGTCATTTGAGTTCAAGATCTCAAAACAATGTCTTCGGTTTTTTACAGACGTCAGACCTAATTTTTTTACACGCATCGTGATAGCAAAATATTTTTGTAATAATACGAGAGGGTATAGGTTCATGGTGTACATAATAAAGAGTATTCATTCTATTCTATTCTATTATTTACTACATGGACCTTGTAGAAACTAGAACAAATTTCCGTGCGTTCAAGCGTTTTTGCCATACTTGTTATTGGAATCAAATGTAACAGCTCACAATTTAGGACCCATTAACGTTAATATTTATGTTGTAAACGTCCCTTTGTGTCCATTGGCCTTGTTTCGTTCTGTCTCCTGCTGATGTCGAGGGAAGTGGAAATTACGGTTTTTATCCTACTTCTCCGCTATACTTTCTGATTAATTTAATTGCGGGATCCAAGACTATCATCATCATCATCATCCACAGCCCGAACTCACCCACTGCTGGGTATAGGCCTCTCTCTTCTTGTGCCAATTTCCACGGTCCTGCGCTAACCTCATCCAGGTTTTTCCCCCGACGGCAACTATGTCGTCTGCCCCCGCCGCGTATCTCGCCACCGGACGACCCACGTTCCTTTTTCCATTTCTTGGACACCATTCGGTGACAGCCAGCTCCACCTGTCGTCCCTGCGCCTTGCTAGGTGACTTGATTCTGGCGCACAGGAGTTAGTCAGCATCACACGAGTGTTGTAATGCCTAATTATGTATAGTTGCATACACTACTTTATCTACCCAAATATCATAAGGGCTCTATGATGGGTTCAGGAACCATAGGGAAATGACCTGCATTGTTACTTGGCCCTTGATTTTTGTGCCAACAGGTTATTAAATTAAATTAAATTCATTTATTCTCAGGTAAATAACACCCATTGCCAAATAATAATAAACATCAAATAAAGCTAATAATCATCACAATAAAATAAAATTAAAACAAAACTCAATCAATTATAAATAAATTAAATCAAAAACATAAATAAATCAAATAAATCATATGCAATCCAGAATCTAAGTCAATAAATAAAAATAAAAAATAAAAATCAAATCAAATCAAAAACATATTAAATCAAATTAATCATAATTATAAAATCCAGAATCTAAGTCAATAAATATAAATTAAATTAAGTCAAAACAAATTAAATCCAATAAGTCAAAATCTAATTAATTTTACATTTGATTTGATAGATCAGCTTTTTTTTTTCTTTTTACCTGCCCCAGGCCCGATATATGGGTGCATGTAAAGCCTGCCAGTGCTGCATGAAAGGTCCGTCCAACCTGTTAGCAACAACAGTAAGAAGACTGTTGCCGCTGCCCCGCACTCTACTCGCTATCGAGGTTGCCCTCTTGCGCATGCTGGCATAAAAACAGTCAATGCGAACGCTTGCGAACATTCCCGATGCGCTGCAGAAACGAGGCAGCCGCAGCAGCGCCCTCAATGCGTTATTATTTTGAACGCGGAGAGCGCTGTAGGATTTCTGCGAATATGACACCCACAGACTACTCGTATAAAAAGATGTGCAGAAGGCTCGAAACAAGGTGATCTTCACACCCTTGGAGCTACGAGCAAACCTGCGGGCAATCATATTCGCCCTCACCGACAGCGCCCTCCTTTCTCGCTCAATATCAGCGTCGTCCTTCAGGTCGGACGTCACAATATGGCCCAGATACTTAAAAGTATGTACCCGCTCCAAGGACACCCCACATAGCCTTACTGGTGGGACCTCTGCCGGACACTTAGAACCCGCTTTGAAAACCATAAGCTCGCTCTTTCTGACGTTATATCTAAGGCCATGTGAGCGAGCGTATGCTTCGCAAATGCTTACCAGTTCTCTGAGTCCACCTATTGAAGCGCTCAGCAGCACCATATCATCAGCGTAGCTTATGTTGTTAAAACAAACATCATCAATATGGCATCCAACATGGCGGCTGCTGAGCTCCTCAACAAGTCCATCAATATACAGATTGAAGAGCATTGGTGAGCTCAACCCCCCCTGCCTCACTCCGCACTCCAACCTGTACGAGTCCGACAAAGCTCCCGACCATCTAACATTATTGACCTGGTTTCCGTACCAGTGCTGGAAGATTTTGACAACTTCAGGCGCAACTCGCCTATCGAGCAACTTTCTCCACAGCACTTTGTACGAGACCAGGTCAAAAGCCCTGGACAGATCGAGGAAGCAGGCGTAAACAGGCGTGCTCCGGTCTGTGTAATATCTGACAGCATGCTTTAAGCTCAATAATTATTAGTTGCATTCGTCGCTGCATTTACGATATCTGGCGGAGTATTCATGTCAATTTCTGAGTCACTATCACTCATTTTCGACAGAAATAAAGAACTTATCAGAAAATTTGTCTACTCGTAACTGGATTACTGGAAATAAAAAGCTAACGAACAAATGACAGCTCGAAATGGCGGCGTTTCGGATATCTGTCATTTTTTTTTAAATCATAGGCAATCGAACAAAGTCACTATTCTTGTGTCACTCGAGATCAAAATGTCGTGCGATTTATAATTAAAATCATACTGAATTGGGCTTTTTTTTTATCGATATCTGATTTAATGTAGGTGGTACTAGAATAGCACACTCACTTGAATTTGACACCTGTTCCAAATTTAAAATTCATAACCTACTGTTTTCAGTTGCGTTATGAAATCATTACAGTTCCGTTTATTTCTGCAGGTTGGTAATGCTGGCCATTGCCTATGGTTTTTGAACGCATTAGAGAGGGTTTATGATATTTGGGTAGATAAATAACTATAAAAATTTAGTAGCATGCTAAGCAACTAAGTACAATTTTTGAAAATGTTCTTCGTTTTTTAGTAATTACGTAAATTATAATTAAAGTTTTTAGATTAGATTACCATGTCAGAATTGTTATTATTATCTTTTGGTATTGGTATTCAATTCTTTGGTATTAACGTCTATAATACCGAACTAATACCGGTTTGAAACCAGATTTTTTCTACATGTTAAGATCAAAACAAGCATTTATTTGCTTGAATATTGGGTATAAATGAAGTCAATTAGTCAAGTGTGTATCAAAAGTTCAAGTTCAAGGTCAAATATCAGGCTCAAATGTTGCTTAAAATAAAAATAAAAATGTGTAGGTAATAAAAACTTAATTTTATTTCATTTTAACTCATTTACATTCAAAAATACAAATCTCTGACTTGGGTAACTTCAAAAATAATTATATTTATTAACAACATAAATAATTTACTTAACATTATTGTACATTTTATACATTGTGACTAAAATTAGAAGAAAAATAAGTACTTGTTTTGCAGTGTAGAAGAAAATATTTTATTTTTCTTAATTTAATGTCCCTGTAATGCATAACTCTCACTCACAGTTCATTTCAGTCAAAAATACTATTTTCAGAAGTTTATTTTTGTAGGTAGCCTTGAAATAAGTAAATAATGAGAGATTTTCTTTTTGAGAATTAAAAAAGAAAATGGTTTCCAAGAACTCGGTAGATGGCGTTGAACTGACTAAGTTACTAGGTGCCAAAGCCAAAACGCTTGAAAAACATACGTCACATACGCTCGTTGACTGACACTTTCGTTTGCATAAGCTGCCGAATACAACCATTAGGTCCAAATGAAATTATGTGACGTTCTGTTCCTTGCAGTAACATACCGAGATCAGCGCCATCTATCCAGCGACGGATAGATGGCGCTGATCTCTGAAGAGTTGAAAAAGAAAATCCCTCATTAAGTACGTGGAATCTAACGTTTCTCCCGCTCACTTCATTTTAAAAAATCGTTCTTTTATCTTTTACAATACTGAATATTTGTTTTTTATCCATTTGCGTAATACATTTTTAATGGCAAGTTCCGTTATTTGCCTATGAAGTGGCGCAGCCAAATTTATTACATTTCTATATTATTATGATTAGGAATTTCTTAATAATCTATTTGGATTGTTATAAAAAGTGTGTTATGTAATTAAGGTTCTTTCTTTTGCTAACTGCTGCGCGTCTGTCATTTGTTTTTTTTTCTGACTCTTTGCCAAGGGTCTTTATCAACACTAGATTAGGTCAATCCTGTCAAATTCAGTCAACGACTATGAATGGCTGACTGTTAAAATAAAAGCTACTTGATAAGGGTTTGACAGTTTTTTGTGATGCAGAAACCAGCGTAAATGACTTAATTAATCCATCATTTGTTTATTTGTAAATATATGTATAAATAAATCAAATTAAACCATTTACATTGTAAATGCAAGAAAATGCATTGTAATGCATCTTTGAAAAATAATCCTATGTGTGACGCCTTTCAAAAATATATACGCAATCTCTTTCACAACAGACAATCACAAGTTTTAACGTAAGCAACTAATAAGAATTCAGGCTACTATTGCAACAGGTTTTAGGCCATTTTAAACTATAAATATATAAAGGAATGCATTGTTTTAAACAGTCATATTGAAGTCGGAGACGCACGGGATATGTCGCTATCGCGTCTTGTATCCAATATGGCCAGTTTTTGTACAGTCGAATAAGCTATTTAGTAAACAGTCAAAACTATACATTTTTCCATTACACTGCCATTTATTTAAATTTATAATGATGTATTAATTTTGCTCACCTATAGCACCATTGACATAAAATAATTGAGTATCCAGCACCCTTACAGCATTTTTAAATAATTCGTTGCAAGTTTGCCGCCTGTATACCAAATAACTTGTCCGATTGTACTTACGCCTAGTTTTTGAACCGTATTTTGCAAAATTACATATTCATTATCTACCCTCAAACAACAATTTATTTATAATTGACTACCTAGTTTTTTATTTAATTAAAATATATTAAATAATTGAATAGCTACAAAAATAGATAGGCGATAGCAAGATTTTTAGAAAAAAATATAAAGGGTATTGCCCATTCTAGACTAAGGTCGTAAAAACACAGAATTAAAAAAGTACGAGGTCGTTTCATAACAAAAATGGCGTCGTGACGTTTCGTTTCAAGAAGGTTTGTTGAAGATATTTGAACTTCTAATATCTACGAATCCAGTTGATATTGGCTTGAGCTTATTAGAAATAACTTTAACAAGCAATAGGACCAAAAAAATGTCAAGACATCGCGACTCGATACCACGCCAAACTGAATGTAAACATTTTATGCTCAAGCCGATTTCGCGTTGATGAGTGCGGTAAACCCTAAACCATTTTTATAACTGATAAATAAATATTACAATGATCAAAAAATATTTCTTTAGCAAAACATTTTGGGATCACTGCGTTTAAATGTTTGTTTAGAGTATGCAAGGCCCTATATGCTTGTAGTTGATGGTCATCGTGACAGCACTGCTCTTGGAAGAGGGTTGGTAGTGAGGGTAGGTAGTTGTGGCTCCTCCCAGGTCATAGGTAGAGCGTTGTATTTCTTTGGCTTTAGCACGTAGATAAACTGAAAAATTAAAAAAATATGATTTAGTTCTAGGAACTTCTAAGTAGCTCTGCGTTACTAGTCTCCTCATAAAGACAAAAAAAAGGCTTCTTTCGCAATACCCAACTTACTAAACCAAATACCTGTAGACATCAGAGACTCATTGAATATTAGAAACATAAAGCGTAAGCTCAAGGAATATTACATCGATTCGATTATAACTTAAACGTTAATAGCGCGTTGATCAAATCTCAGGCCATGGCATGCTAAAACAGACCCAGAGGTCTAATTGTGTGCTTTATAATATATTTAAGTGTGTCAAATGTAATTTATAAATAAATAAAAAAAAAAAAAAAAAAAAGAGAATAGGAGTAAAAAAATAATAAATAATAATAAAAATAAAACGTTGTCCCATAAAGTATAGTAAGTTACAATTGAAAGTACCGGCTCCTTAAAGTAGGATTGTTTTAGTGTCATTCCAGTGTGGGAAAGAGATGGCGCTAGACGTCCTCTACAGCTATAGAGGACGTCTAGCGTCATCTCTTTCTCATTCTGGAATAAGATTAAAATCTGGTAATTATTGGTACCCCGAGTTTGAATTTGTGCCCGGTTGATAATAATATCCGCGCTTCCTATTACAAGGGATTTAAACACAGCTGAAATGTAGAAGAATTACAAAACCACCTGTGTATTCTGAAAGTACTGACGCCATTATTTGCCTAGCCTTTATCAGACTTTCGGGCTTCTGAATACCTTCAACAAAAGGCATGACGAAAGTATAAAAATTACAAATCTATTTAGTCCTTCAGATAAAGTATTGGAAAATAATGGACACGTACTTTTTCGTTTTTGTAGATCAATGAAAATTGCTATAGATAAAACACATCAAAACTCGGGAGTGCAGCAGGGAGCGAGCTCATGGCGTCAGTACGCTTTAAAATTATACCTAGGCGTGAGGTATTAAGAATTCAAAAAGTGTCGTATCTTCGTCAATTATGATTTACGTAACAAAAGAAAATATATTTTCATAATCAAACTCAGACTGATTCGTTCTTTTGTCGTCTACCCTATTGTCAAAGACTACAAATGATAAACACCAGAACCAGCAGTTAACTCACCACAAGAGAAGCATAGATGGCTCCAATGAGGAAGCCGACGGTGACATCGCTCCAGTGATGCATATGATCCTGCACTCGCGTGAGGCCGACGAACCACGCCGCGATTATAACAGCGTACTGCAGCCCGTGGCGGAACAGCTTGGAGCCGCGCCATTTACCTTTCACTTGCATGTAGAACTGGAAGAGAATAAAGCACTTTTTGAAGAAGTTCGTCTGTACAAGCGGTCATAAACCCAAAACTGACGCGATGGGTTTGCGTTTTCGGAGTTATCCGCGCGATAAGCAGTATTTATATAAGTAAGGTAGAATGGACACCGAAGCTAAAATGATTATGATGCATTCACTAGACACATCTGAAGTCCCTGCAAAGTATTTTTTATTTTATTTTAATCTGCTGGTAACCGTTTTAGCGTCAGTATCCCTTCCATTTGTTTCCCGTTTAAGGGTCTCTGGATAAATAAGTTGATAACAGGGTTCAATCAGCTCCAATAACAATTCTTCTTTGACCACGCAAAGGACTGTTGACAAGTAAAGACGAAAATCCGGAGGAGCAGTTCTTGTAGTGAGCAGCAGGGTGTTATGTGGAGTTCCATTTAACCTCCAATACACGCTGCAAGAAACGCCTCATCGAATTTACAGCCGTACACAACACTGATCTGGTCGGGTCCCTTTTAAACCTGTTCATAATACCTCTATAGGTATGGTTTCCGTAATACAGACAGGCAGGTCGTCTTCAGTTACATAATCAGCCTATAATGTTCCCACTGTTGGGACATCCGTCCCCTCTCTCCCACTCGGGTTGGCAGATGCTATACGTCTTCGAATTGGATCTAGGGCAAGTCGGTTTCCTCACCATGTTTTCCTTCAACGTTTTTGAGAGCAGTAGTGATGAAATAAATTACACTAAGTATAACACTAATGCGCCTGCCTGGGTTCGACCCCACGATTTCCTGTTCGTAAGTCGGGGCCGCCACCACTAGACCGATGCTCTTAGTAAGCTTACCAAGAAAGAAAATACTCACAATGAAAAACACAGCGCAGTACATAGAGAAGCTCGCGTGCGCGCTTGGGAAGGATAGCCTGGCTTCCTTTATCTTGGCCCTGTCGTTTTCAGCGCAAATATAGTCCTGGATGTACCCAAGTGTGTTTTCCGGGGAGCCTAAGACGGGAAAAGGTCTGCAAGCCTGCGAATTTCAAGAATAAATTTTGTTCATTTAACCGACAAGTATTATACGAACAAATTGCGGATGCAGCTTCGGACACCGGACATTATAATAGGTGTATCCATGGTCAAATAAAACAAGGTCTGGCATTCCGGGAGCGACTCGTATCTACGTCATTATTCAGTTGCCACTTTATTGCAACAAAGCACAAAATCATGGAAACATTTTCAGTCACCATTCTGTTAAAAAAATATAAACTGCATTTAAATTGTTGTTTTCGTTTGCTTGACCAAACAAAATAATTCAATTTAGTCATAAACCAATGTTATTGTTAATTAAAACTTCAATGTTTGATCGGATTCGCACAGGAATTATAGGTGGTTAGGGAGTTATTATTTCACACTACTGGTAACACTGAAACGGGTTGTCTCATTGACATTCTGACAATTCGTCGTGTATCGCTATTCTTTTCTAACATATGTGCCGGTCTCGCTCAGTGCCACTAAAACAGTGATTCCCAATATTATTTTGTGGCATGCCCTAGAGTCAAAAATTCGAAGACATGTGACATCTACCAACACGCACTGGGCCCGTGTGGTGGATTATAGCCCATACGCAAAAATATACGCTTTGACGTGGAGTTGCGGAAACCAGCCCGTTGTACAATACAATACGGTACAATGATATAGTGAATGCTAAAGTAGATTTGTCTCTAATGTCTCTATAGTACCTTTGTTCACATAAAAAGACTACCAAACCTTGGCTTGTAATTTGAAGCCTGAAACCCTAGCATGGATATAGGATTCTTTTAGTCCCCGAAAACCTACAATGCGGGTAGAGCTAAAGGCAAAAGTTAGTAGGAATATAATAATTATGTCATTGTTTTACTAGATTGAATTTCCCCAGATTATAAAGTTTGAGAACCATTGATAGCGCTTATGACGTAGATACGAGACACCCACGTAACTTCTGTCTCTCGGAATGCTATACCTGGCGAAGTATATTATTGTACCATGGGTGTATCCATCCAAACAAGGTTTTTTTTAAGGGGTCATTGTACACATCATTAAAAATAGTCATAGTTTTGTTTTAAGTTTTAATTTAAATTTTCTTGTTTGACTTTTCTACACACTGTGTCTACATTTCTTATCAAACTTTCCTCTCGCAGGTCTGCTGGAAGAAATTTCTTTTGAAATAAGCAGTACCTTTGTGCTCTTCTATGTTAATATGTTGTCCTTTTATGTATTTTGTGTGTACGTACATGAATAAATAAATAAATAAATCATTATGAACAACCTTACTACGTGACCAAACCCCGAATCACGAAAAAATATCAGCTGTTTTGACGAGTTAAGCGAACATATTGTAGGGTACAGTTGTTTTTTTCACGATTTAGGCTTTGGTCCCTTATTAAAACTTGTTCATAATGATGTGTACAATAAATGATCCATTAAAAGATTTCGTGTTATATAAATACTAGCTGACCGGCACAACTTCGTCTGCGTAACATAACTATAATGCAATATTGGTTACCCCCGTTACTTATAAGCGTGATAATATATAGCCGATGTTCTTCCCCAGGTTGCAATATATCTCCTTGCCAAGTTTCTTTACGATCCAATCAGCCATTTAATCGTGAAAAGGTAGCAAACAGACAGACAGACAAACAGAATTACTTTCGAATTTATAATATTAGTATGGATTATAGATAGCAAGTTAGTTTTGGCAATTTACTGAAGTAGGTACCTATGTATCTGTCTGTGAGTGTCAGTATTTTAGGTGTCCTGAGACCCGCTTGTGTTTGACCGAACATTCACAATTTTTTTTTTTAATTCAATTGATTTGGTCATGATCACGATTAGGGGAAACTAAATAAACGATAAATGTGTTGTGTGAAAGTGACAGTTAAGGCGATTACATGAGCTAAACGCGAGTTTTATAATTACTAAAAGTATATGATTCACTGCTATAAACAAAACCAGAAAAATATATGATATTCTTCAGGATATATGCTAGCATGATACTGTTTTGAAAACATAATACAATTAGTTTGGCTTGATAAAAATAAATCACGAACTTATCTCTAAAAATATATTTCAATCAATAAAAAACATACTAATATGCATGCGATCATTCTGATTTTTTGGCAAATAATATATTAGCATGATACGGTTTTAGTTTTTAATCAATAGTTTTTTTTGTAAATCGATCGAAACCACTCATTTCGCGCTATTTGGCCCGCAGTGGCTGACGTAACAACCACTTTGTAGTGCAAGCTGATTAGAACTTTATTCTAACAGCATTTCAAACGCAGTTTGAACCACTTGAAATAGTGTTGCTAATTTAGCTCGTCTAAGCGCCTTAAGGGGCCGGTGGAGCATGCGTCGTTCATACAAACGTTTTATACTTACCAAAATAATTTATAAGGAATCGAAAATATTTCTGAGAAAATATAAAAGACGAGATATGAGGAATTTAACTATGAATGGAAAACTTATTTTTCTCATAACTCTTGCTTAAATCAGTATGGAGATTTAGAGATGCAAAATATCTAGGTTAAATATTCTGCAGTCTAATCGAAATAAATACACACTACTTCAGGAATATTTTTTTTTACACATTATTTTGATATTACGTTTGTATGAAATACGCATGCGCCGCGGACCTCTTAATAGTGATTTTATCATGGAAGGAGACATACTGCTCCCAAGTAATAAGGATAAGTTCCAGATGCTTTCTTAGCTAGCGTAGCTGGTCGCAAGCGCTAATTGATAGGCATGAGGTCCTGGGTCGGGTAACGTGTTATTGGGCTTTTCGGGAAGGAATTTGTCGGTAGTAGCCACTGAGTCTAGACTTGTGCCCTACATCTCAATGGCAATGGGCTCACCCCTTATTAACCTTTTGGGCACCATTGTCACATATACGTGACAAGCAAGCACATGTCCAGGGCCTCGATTCTGCTATTATAATAGTGTCAGAGTATTCGATCATTGATTTCATAATGACCAAGTTCTGTCAAATTTTGACAAGTTTGTTAATTCTCGAAGTATATTATTGTACCATGAATTCTACTATCATAATGGCGCCATTGTGACTACTCAATGAACAACCACTGACACTCCATTGAAAGAAATGTCATAGAATATTAATCTCATACATGAAATCTGGCATGAATAAATGTTCGCATTTAGTAGTACATTTCGAAAACCATTTGTACTAAGGGTTTTATAATAATGACAATACGACAACGCCATTAAAACACAATTCTGTTACGAGACCATTGACCGACCATTGTGAATTTAGCAGATTACGAACTTTAAGCAAAATTACAATGGGATGAGAATGGAATCGTGTTGGAGTGACGAATTTATTAAAATAGCAAAATTAGGCCCCTGTACGGACGACACAAATATGTGACAAAGTTGTGGCTTGGCGTGGAGAGCACACGCGTGCGTTTTAAATACTGTGGCGGTCAAAAGGTTAAAGGAACTTTAACATAACTGGAAAAATGAGTGTATACTATATTTATTGGTGGCTACATCTATGTAATCCTTTAGAGATTACATAAATGATGTTATGTTATGCTATCATGATACTTACAGCAATAAAATGTGGCCTAAGTCTTCCGATGACGTATTTGGCCAAGTCTGACGTCAGTTGCTGGCACGACGCCCCGAAGGTGAACACGCCTATAGTTTGGTAGCTCTCCCACACCCAGCCTGGCACCACGGACCCGGATAGGAACTTCTCGCCGATACCATTGCCTTTTCTGTCGCGAATAACCTCGACAATGAGTACCTGAAATTTATAAAATGTTTCCTTAGGTCCACTCTTCGTTTCTTATTACTAAAAAACAACGAGAGAAAGAGATTAATATGCATTTTTAACCGACTTCTAAAAAAGGAGGAGGTTCTCAATTCGGATGTTTCTATTTTTTTTTTTTTTTTTTTTTTTTGCCAACCGATTTGGAAAATCGGAAAGATTTGGAAAGGGTATTCTTTCCAAATGGTCCCATAGCCACCAAGTTGGGATCTGATGATGGAATCTTGGCGAAATCGAGGGAACTCTTCAAATTTTATAAGAAAACGTGTTGCGATTTTGGTATTTTCTACAACAAGTGAAGCATTTGCGTTCGATAAGAACCATTTTACCATCAGATCTGATGATGAAGCCCAGAGTCACGGAACTCCATAATGAGACAATGTGTCCTAGTCGTGTTTAGGCTTGTTGTAATTGTAACGGTATGCACTTTCCATGTTTATCAAGCACATGTGAACCACTAAAAAGTGAAAAATAAAAACTTTTTTGCAAAAAATAAAACCGACTTCAAAAAAAAAACGAAAAAGTGAAAAATAACTTAAGCTTCTAAAGTCGGTGACAAAAAAACTAAAGCAATCAAACAAAAGTCACCGACTTCAGAAGCTTAAGTTATTTTTCACTTTTTCGTTTTTTTTTTGAAGTCGGTTTTATTTTTTTTAATACACTAGCTGACCCACGCAACTTCGTCTGCGTCACATAAAAGAGAAAAATGAAAGGAACAAAAAATCCCCGTTTTTGCATCATTTTTCATTCCTGCACCGCTCCTAATGGCCGTAGCGTGATGTTATATAGCCTAAAACCTTCCTAGATAAATGGACTATCCAACACAAAAATATTTTTTTCAATTTGAACCAGTAGTTCCTTAGATTACCGCGTTCAACCAAACAAACAAACTCTTCTGCTTTATAATATTAGTATAGATTCTTACGTCCTAATTGAGTCCTCGGGCTACTTGCAATGCGCCTTGCATCAAAGCAGGGCTACATGTCGCTCGATTCCTTAGCAAGGGTTTCGTCTTGTCGCAAATAGCACTGTGGTGGGTCATGTATAATTTCTTTAATTTGTTTAATACGCAAACCGCTTGAGTGTGTAGGTCGTGGTCACGCCTTTTATATCACGGGTTATGACAAATTCTTATACCGAGTCCGTTTTGATATTAACAAGTTAAAGATTATAAAAAAAAAGATTTCTAGATTTTTATTTAATTTTCGCCAATGTTGACGTATGTGGTGTCTGTTTTTTTTTATGCTAGAGTAGGTTAATGATCTTTGCTTTCATATCTAGTGTTTATTTGGTTAGTACTTTATTATGAAAAGTGGGTTTTATTACCTACTACATGGATAATCTTTATGGCGGTTCGTGCGAGTTAATCTATTTTTTATTATTGTAACAAATTATGTTTGTTTTTGCGAAAAACTTGACTTTCTATTGTTTAAGATTGCCTTTTATCTTTAAAAACAAAACGGCCAAGAGCGAGTTGGACTCGCGCACCGAGGGTTGCACAAACTTTTTAAAGAATAGACTTCACTTTGCTGTTCGATCCTATGAAACGGCAATTGCATCTAAAATCGCTTTTTTTTGTTACTTATTAAACTACATATTTACAGTTTTCAGATTTTTCCCCTTACGTACATGTGCTGCAAGACGTTGCTCCTCGCCAATTTTACCTTTTGAGGTACGGAACCCTAAAAAGGCAATCTTTTAATCTTTTTTTAATCTTTTATTTTTTTTTATCTTTTTGTTATTATACATGCGAAAGTTTGTGACGAGATGGATAAAAATGTTCGTTGCTTTTTCATTCAAAATCTAATGAACGAATTTGGATTAAAAAGATAGCTTATAACCTGGACTAATACATAGGATACTTTTTGTATGACCATACCTACCTTCTAATTATGGAGATCAAGTTCCAACTTTTACAAAAGAAAAAAAACGTAGTTTTTTATGTAAGTAACTTTAAATACCTCTATGACTAATCTAGTTTCATTGAGCACAGGAAATGAGACCAAAGGAAGCACTATTTTTTGCGTAATTTGATGTACAGAATGCTTGGTTGACGGTTTCGTCAAGGGACCATTATACATATAAACATCCATGACTCGGAAACAAATGTACATGCTCATCACATAAACATTTGCTCCTACCGGGATTCGAACCCGGGACCCTAAGAACGTAAGGCAGCCTCACTACCGCTGCGCCATTCGGGTCGTATAATGAAAGGAAACTACAGCATGCTACTAAAAAAGACGGTAGTAGAAACCTGCATTTTCTCAAGCCTAACATATGGCTGCCAGACTTGGGTCTATATAAACAAGATAATAAATAAAATAACTACAACCCAACGAGCTATGGAAAGAAGTATCTTGAAATTGAGAAGAATATAAGAAATACAACAAAGCTGACAGATCAAACAAGCCTTGAAGCTGAAAGGGCAATGGGCGGGTCACATAACAAGATACTCAGACAAAAGGTGGACTTAGCAGTCGACAAAATCGTCTGGCCCACTGAGAAAAAGAAAAGTTAGAAGTCGGTGAAGAAAACGGTGGGCAGACGATATAATAGAAATTGCAGGCAGAAACTGGTGGAATCTTGGTGCAAAAAGAGAGGATTGGAACAAGATGGAGGAAGCTTTCACCCAAAAGGGATCAATTACAGAGGCAGAAACCATATTATGAAGATCTAACTAGAATCACTATGTATAAACTATAGATTACTTTGTAATTAGAATAAAATAAGCTTTAAATAAATAAATAAACAATTATAGGTATTGTCTTACCGTAACTACAATCAAAGCGAACCCAGCCCCAGCGAGAGCAGCGACGGATACCGTCTCCTCTTTGTAGGGCAGCATTATAGATGTGTCGTTAACGAAGTACCCGCGCTGGTAGGGCTCCACCCACAGCATAATCGCCAAAAGCGGGAAGGATACTGAAACCGACATAAATAAGGAATCAAAATAACCGGCAGGTGCATCTGTTAGCTAGGTTGTGGTCGAACGAAGGTGATCAAGTTTCTCAAGAAGATTTAAAGCTGAAATAAGGTTTTTCACAAAAAATATAATAACAGCCACACCCGGATCAGTTGTTCCCGACATTTGTAGGTATTTGACAGGTGTCTCGTGTAGTTGGAAGCCCGGAACTCTGATAACCAGTCTTACTAAGGGGTCCATCGCATTGTGTATGGCCTTTTGTACACACGATTTTTATGTTGACGCTCACGGTGTATATGGCTAGCGGTGTAGGTACAACTAAGCCGTCGAATCGTGTCTGTCAACAAAACTACCATAACGATCTAAACAAAACTGTAGATCATAGCACAAAAAATGGTGTGTCTATACACAAGTTTTTGAAGGCCTTAGGTATGTGTCTAGACAGCAAACGAAACAAAATGATTTTATTGAAAAAAAATAATATAAATTTTCAAATAAACTTTATTTTGAATAATACTAGCTTTGTAAACAGCCATCTGTCAAACTGGCAAAGCGGAAACGGTGTTTTTTTGTAAGTAAAATTTTATTTTTTCTTAAAAGGAAAAATGACTGAAAAAGTGTTTAATATCAGTGGTATACAATTCTTGCTTGTTAACTAAAATCTAGAACGAATTACACATTTTTGTAAACACATTGAATTTATGTAAATGCGGATCCATCAATGAAATACGGTCAATAAAACAACTAATTACTCACAAACAACACCGGACTATAATTAAACTTAATTTTCTTACTTCAGGCAGTGTTTAAAAAGTTTGGTATTTTTTATTTTACTGAAATAATCTGGAAATATGGTTTATTTTTTCTTTTACATTTTGTTGGATATGACTCCCGACAGCAAACAGCTGTCGGAAAGATTCGAGTCTTCTTGTCGAATTGAACTGTCAAAATTATTCGATTGCGGATTTGTGAATAGCGTTTGGATGACATCTTCGACATCTAAGACGTTCGATTCGGTTCGGAAGCGAGTCGAATGGTTGTGAATAAGGGGCCTGCTCTCAAAACGGTGAAAAAAAACATCGTGAGGAAACCGCCATGTGTCCTACTTAGTACAAAACCATCGAAGACCTGTGACATTTACTATTGCGCACTGGCCCAGCGTGGTGGATTACAGAGAGGTCTGTGACCCAGCAGTGGGAACGTTCCGGCCAATTATGCTCTGTATACGACGAGCCTACTGGATTTTGGAAGCAGTGAACGTCAATGCCTTAAAAATCTTAACTTTCCAATGACGTACTTCGGATGTTTTCTATCCCAATTGTAACTTGTTGACTTATTTGCCTAACATGTCTTAGATTTCTGAGAAGTCTAGATTCCTTATCTCAGTTCATTCATCTCTCTATTTAGAAGCTTTGACTTGGTCAATATTTACTTGAAGATTTGACTTTGTATTATCATGCCATAGTTATGTTAATTTATTTTACACGATATTTTCTTTTATCTGATATAGTAGACTAAAATTCCACAATGGAATTCGTGATAGTGATATTTCGTGCTTTATCTACTGTACTAATTTATTTATAGGTAATAAACCTGTGTAGATAGTCAGGTAGACCAGAGTTGTGGACGTCAGACAGACAGAAGTTCCATGAAAATACTGGTATTCAGTTACATCCGGTTAGACTGGAAGCCGACCCCAAGGTAACTGATTATCAGTTACCTTGGGGTCGGCTGGGCTGATGATCCACCAACAACAACCTGAATTGGTCGTACTTCCTAACTATACTAACATCGTAACGAATACATATTTATAAAGGATGGTATTTAAAAGTACTTCAATTTATTCCCATTTCATTTACCTAATTTTGCCTGTGTTCCACAAAATATACTGAATGTGCACCAAAATATGTTCATTAAAATATGTCATAACGAGCATCTATTTAACAACTGTTGCAAATTTCTAAAAATAGTAATACACCTAATTTTAAAAACCATTTTCAGTCAAACAAATATAAGTCTTAGAAGTAATGTTTTACGAAATGCATTATTTGTTCTTCAATTATAATTATTTTAGTAACATCAAAGTTGTACAAAACCGTTTTAAATGGGTATACGGTACTAGGATGCATACTAAATATTTTGTGTAACATTCAGGAATATTTGGTGCACGATCAGTATTTTTCGGGGAAGAATAAAATAGTTATTGTTACAATAGAATATTTGCAGCGCACTACAGTAAAAAAGTGTTATATCTTGGTGTTAATTTGGAATTTTTTTGATGTTACATATTTTGTTGACCGAGTAGTTTAATTATAGTAAAACAATTAAACGGGTTTAAGATCAATATTTTAGAAATGCATACATAGATGTACCTTTAGATTTTTGGTGAACACAAAAATATTATCCATTTATAAATGCGAAAGTAAGGTGTGGAGTTTCTTAAGTTTGTTTGTTTCTTACGTTTTCACGCCAAACTTTGCACTGTCAGGTGTACAAAAACCTGGGGTTGCGAGACTGTTCGAAAGAGATACTGTGGCCCCGAAACATAAAGGGCGAGGAAGGAACATGGATGGGTGCCTGCCGGGGTTGCGGGCCTGCTCGAAAGAGATACCGCGGCCAGGGGGGGTCAGTAAAAGTCTGACACTCCGTCCCGCTCCGCTCAGAGTGGGAGAAGTTATTTGATGATTTCCCCTAAAAAAAAAGGAACATGGATGGGTTTTAGTCAGTAAAAGTCTGACACTCCATCCCGCTAGGCCCAGAACGGGAGGAGTCATTGGGTGATTCTCCAATAGAAAAAAAATGCTGTTACCGAGTAATAACGGTCTTATTATAATAGATGGCGCCACGTATCTTCCGAACCATGATTGATAGAATTATGTTATTACAAGCATAGTTCAACCAGAATTGATTCTCAAATTCAAAATTAACACCATCGAAGCCGCGTGAAAAATTAGTTATCCATAAATAACTAGTAGATACCGAAGTAAGCTACGAATATTCCATTATCAGTAGGAAGCTATAACCCATAAAGTAAGACACTAAAATGCACTAAGCACCACAATCATATTCTTATCAACGTTATCATTTCTGTAAATTATTCAGAATCCGACAAGGATTTCGAGAAATATAATGAATAATACATGTACTACAGGATATCTTGTTTACCCATTTATCAATAGGTCTATAATCTACTTTTGTGTCATTATCATTGTGAGTCAGTTTATCAATATTTAATGTTATCTACACACTGTTATTTGTGATAATGTGCCTTTTGTAAAATGGGTTTGACGTTATGTCGTCTAGGTTTTGACCTCTGGCTTGCAAGGAAAAATCTTTTTTTTTTATTTCTTCTTTCAGGCCACCTACCAGTAGTAATAAAACTAACATAATCTGGCCTCTTATTCTTTCAAAAGTCTTTTCGATGCTAGGCCATCTGAAGACCAAAGACCACTGATGCGTGGTCTGTGTACTGAATTATAGCGAAACAATATCTATTACCACATATAACGGAAATTATTCTCAGCAAGGAAATGTGGGGAAATAAGTTACGACAGCAGGTATCCGATTGCGTGGGTACTGCCGTTTGGGTACTAAAGGAGGATATAGGGAAACTCCTTCCGCAGGAGAAGTAGCCCATCCGTATCATCAAGATCCTTAATCAGTTAATTTTCAGTTTGATGAACAGCCTAATCCTAGTTGAGTTATGTACGTAAGACCTGTTTACCATTATACTCGTAGAATAACTTCTGAACACCACTTGCTACAATCTTTACTATTTATATCGCGTCGTCCTTGTTTATACATCTGCTCATACATGCCAGTCTTTGCGAGTAGACACAACGCACCTGGTCATTCTGAAGAACCTCACCAATAAGGTCCGTGTCTGATCTTCTACGGTAGTATTCTAGTATCGTTTTTAAACGACTTTAAAAAGAAGGAAGTTCTCAATTCGCCAGAACCTTTTTTATTTATGTATGTGCCCCGATTACCCGAAGATGGCTGGACCGATTTGAATTATTATTCTTTTGTTTGAAAGGATATACTTCCCAGGAGGTCCCATTTTCATCAAGTCAGGATCTGATGATGGGATCCTGGAGGAATAGAGATAACTCTTCAAATTTTATATAGATGCGATTTGGGTAGTTTTTAGAAAGAACACTTTCTTAAAGTTGTCCCATTTCATTTTGGTGAAGATCTGACGAAGAACTTCGGCATATGCAACGTCCTCAATAAATGATAGCAAATGCACTGAGATTTCTGAAATCTCATGTCTGTCTATTGCGTATACCAGTACATAATATAATATCACGGTACGCTGTGAAGGGGTAAGCACAAGTGAACCACTAAAAAGTGAAAAATATAAACATTTTTGGAAAAACTAAAACCACCTTAATAAAACACAAAAGTGAAAAATAACTTGAACTAAAGTTACTTTTCGCTTTTTGTGTTTTTAAAGTCGGTTTTTTATTGCCCAACCCAGTTTATAAAAATAGGCTACTGCTATGTCAATGACTTCAGATAAAACGAGGAAAAAGCCAAACCCAATTTTTTTTTTTTTATGATGGGAAATCATCACATGACTTCTCCCACTCTAGACGGAGCGGAAGGGAGTGTCAGATTCTTACTGACTAAAACCCATCCATGTTCCTTCCTCGCCCTATATGTTCCGGGGCCGCGGTATCTCTTTCGAACAGGCCCGCAACCCCGGAACAGGCCCGCAACCCCGGAACAGGCCCGCAACCCCGGAAAGCCAAACCCTGGTAGCAGAACGTGTCAGGAAGTGACAAACTTTAAATGTAATGAAACAGGGAAATCCCAACATTGAAATTGGTATTCTTATCAAAGTGGCAGTGACACAAATTCTTGAAACTTGAAGAAAGTACTTCTTATAATAAATGGTGGTACCTACTTAAAACAGCGATATGAATAAAAGGACTTCTGTGTACGTTATTACACACCAGCGATGTGGCAACCAAAACAAACTTACAAGATATCTTTTGAGTACATTTATTGTAGTTTTCCTCTTGCATTATTAAATTCATGGCGCTAAAAATAACTATGACGTCACATAATATAGAACCCAGGATGCAGACAAAGCCAACTTGATTAATTTGTTCAAAAGGGCACTTTTCCTGTTGACAGCGATGTGGACGAATTTTTCGACGCCCTGTAACTCTTTTAGATACTTGCACATATTTTTGTTTCTATAGAGTTAGTGTGTAAATAATGTAAATAATTTGCCTGTGTTTAGTAAATAACATTAAAACAAAGACACTCTTTAGAGAGACGTACGTCTCTCTTCTTAGCAAACCCTTTTATTTGAAACTCATTTGATAGAACGCATAAAAAATAACTAATCTACCAACTTTAGGAGTCTGACATATTGGATTTAGTGAATTGTCGTCCAAACTAAATGTGTAAGTATGGGCAATATTTCAGCTCAATCGAAAACCGGGAAGTGGATCTGCATCTTCTAAGATTTTTACATAGACTTAAAGGTGAAGGCTGCCTCGAATCGGACTAAGCAGCTATCATCATCATCTTTTCTGCCGAAAGACGTCCACTGCTGGACAGAGGCCTCCCCAAGTGTCGCCACATTGACCGGTCCTGGTTCAGCGGATTCCCGCAGCATTCACCAGATCATCTGTCCACTTAGTGGGAGGCCTTCCAACATCATAACGTCTTCCGGTTCGCGGTCGCCACTCTAGAACTTTTTGGCCCCATCGGCCATCCGTTCTACGAGCAATCTGCCCCGCCCATTGCCATTTAAGTTTGCAACTATATTCTAATCTAAAATAACAATTACGTAGACAAGTCCTGATAACATTGTTTTAATTAATATAGGTAACCTACTTAGTCGGAATTCGTATTTTGGGCAGGAAAAACTAATTTGATAAGCGTAACTTGGTGAGCATTTTAATGATCATCGGTATGGGAAAATTTAAGTAAAAATTTAAAATTATGTTGTGGTCTTCTTATCATAATTATTATAGCCGCTTGGACTTAATAAGTCCTATCACTCCAAGCTATAATTATTTACTGGCGCAATGTGGATCATCTACTCTAATGCTCGGTACAAGACATGGTTACTAATTAATAATTTCCCGGCAATTCCTGTAAGCCAAAATCTAGATTGGCGACCTTAATAAAATGTGTCGAGACAGCGCGTAGCGTCAGCTACATTGTGTACACTTTTCTTTTTTTTTATTGGGAACTAACTAATTAAAAATAAATGAGCAACCCGCCCTTGCTTCGCACGGCACCAGCACCATTACCACCTCATCATCATCTGCCTAGCCTTTTCCCCAACTATATTGGGTAGGAATCGCAAGGGACTGGTCAATGAGGCGAGACTTGGGGGAGGGCTATGTCCAGCAGTGGACGTCTTTCGGCTGAAATAATGATGATGATGATTGGGGTTGACTTCCAATCAAACCGGACGCAGCTAAGCACCAGCACCACCTATCGGGTCCAAAATGTCTTCGAGTCTATCCGATCTTTCAAGCAGGAATCAACCATACATTTTCACAATATTTCATTAAAACCGGTTGAAGAGTGTCGGAGATCAGCGTGTCTGAACAGAGTTACACGTGCCTTTTATACATTGCGACCCGAATGGCGTAATGGTAGTGAAGGCTGTCTTACGTTCTTAGGGTCCTGGGTCCGAATCCCGGTAGGAGCAAATGTTTCTGTGATGAACATGGACATTTGTTTCCGAGTCATGGATGTTTATATGTATATTATGTATGTAAAATGTAAGTATGCAGAGTGTAAGCCACCTCATCACAAAGCCGTTAACCAAGCATTCTGTAGATCAAACTATAGTGATATGTAGTGATGTAGATACTAGCGACTCGCCCCGGATTCACATGGGCGCAACATATACATGTAAATCTTCCTCTTGGATCACTATATATTGCTGAAAAAAATAATAATATTGAATTTTTTATTTTATTACTAGCTGACCCACGCAACTTCGTCTGCGTCATATAAGAGGGAAAAAGCTACCTACTACTACTACATTTTTTTTTTCATAAGAACCTTCTCCTAACAATAACAAACACAACAAAAAAAGAATCAGCCAAATCGGTCAAGCCGTTTTCATGCTATGTCGTGACAACGGAAAACGGGTTTCATTTTTATATAATAGACTAGATAGATTATTTTTTTTAATTTTTATGCTTATAAATGGTATTTTTATTTTTATTGTACTCACACACAATACTGTCTTATTTGACCCAAAGGTTGACTGGTAGAGAATGCCTTGTGGCATTAAGTCCGCCAATGTACCACTCTTGTACATGAAGTTTAAATAAATAAATAATAAAACTGAATTAAAATCCGTTGCGAAGTTTAAAAGATAAGTAGGTACAGACAGCGGTAGCGACTCTGTTTTATACTATGTAAAGTTCTTCTTTACATAGCGATTAGTAACTGGAAACGACATAAACAAAAGAAGAAAAAGAACAGCGGGGAGTACCAAAACCCAGTCTTATTGGTATTGTGATAAGGTAGATAGTAGTTCCCCCAAATGACGTTCTGTCTGTGAATTATGATTCAAATCAAATACGCTCTTCAAAATGTAGGCTAAAACAAGTCATGTGTAATAATAATAAATTATAATAAATATCGCTGGATATTAACACACAGCGCCATCTAGTGCCACACTAAGTAAGGCTTGTGTCGTGGACACCAGATAGTTGATATACTACATATATACTTTTTTGTATGTAAATACATACTTATTATACATATAAACATCCATGACTCGGAAACAAATGTCCATGGTCATCACACAAACATTTGCTCCTACCGGGATTCGAACCCAGGACCCTATGAACGTAAGGCAGCTTCACTACCACTACGCCATTCGAGTCGTCATGTGTGAAACTGACTTGTGAAACACTTCAGTTTCACACAAACACAAACTTTGTGACACTGAAGTTCTTCACTAGGAAATAAACAAAGCACTTGTTTTTGAAGTGTTAGTTATAATTTCCA
The DNA here is from genome assembly GCA_916618015.1 of Xestia c-nigrum. Classification (NCBI taxonomy): domain Eukaryota; kingdom Metazoa; phylum Arthropoda; class Insecta; order Lepidoptera; family Noctuidae; genus Xestia; species Xestia c-nigrum. The sequence continues at coordinate 5,527,418 of OU745259.1, read as the reverse complement.
ATTGCACTTAAGCAAATTAAAAAAAAAAACCGCGGTTTCTTCAAAAAACTTAAGAACTAATCCAAGTTTTTTTTTATTTCCAAAACAACACGTTATCTAACGATCATGTCATGTCATGTCAATTTTTTTTTTGGTTTTGTACTTTTTCTTTTTTTTCTATAATGATGTTCCATGTAATCTAACTTGACCTTGGATAATAGAACTAGAAATGACGGAGACAAGGGTCCTTCTTAAAAATTTTACCTTTACCACAGAATAAAAAAGTCCTATACCACAGCCTATACTTAGTCCAAATTGGTTCAATGCACCAGAATGTTTTTTTTTTAATTTCGGCAAAACGATCTACTTACGGCGTAAACTTTTTAAAATATTCAAATTGTGTTCATAAATTCAATATCATAGATAAACATGATTATTTAAAACTAATATTTACTTTTACAAACAAATTAAGTAACATTTATTTGTGTACTAAATTAAAAAAATATAAAAATGATTTTTATATTAGGCTATATTAACGGCTTCATACCTTTGCTTCTCCTTCAACCTGGCGAAAGCAAAGCACGGAAAAAAAACAAATTTAAATTAAAGTATCGTAATAATTCATGACACAAATATTTTACATTATTTTATTTTTTTTCTTCAAAAGTGTATTGAAAATCGTCGTTTGATACACGTGGACATTTGTTATTGCAGTTCTCGGCTCAAGAACACCCTCGCCTACGGCTCGTGTGTTAATACTGCCTCGAACTGTACTACTACTCCACTTGTATCAAAATGTGCTTTTCTCTATTCTTTAAATCATAAGTTTATACCCATCCACATTCACGCTCAAAACTTTCCTCATGACATTTTCCTCATTCCTCCGCATCACATACCCACTAACATTGATCAAATTAAACTTTGTCGTTTTATATCGTGCAAGCAACATTTGAGTAGTTACCCCCCAACACAAGGACGACATACCTACGAAGGTCGTGATATTAATTGGTAGTTCCAATTAAAGTAAATGCACTAATAAAACTAATTGCTGGAGGGTTCAGTTCTCATTGTCAATATCTCTGTTGGTACCTGGTATACAATACATAAGTACCTACTTACACGATAAGTAAAAGATATTGTAGATAAACTATTTTATCAGATTTTTCAGTCGATACTTCCATTCCCGATTTAGAAATCTCTTTAGATAAAGTATAACATAACTTAACGCTTGTAATCCGCAAAGGATTAAGCAAATTATGTAGAATGTAGATACTAACTTGTTACGCGGACAATTTGCTAATTTTGCGATAAGATGCGATAAGAGGATTTTACTCGTAAATGAAAAGAAAATGTTTTAAACAGTTAATTTTTAAGGGTACCGTACCCAAAGGGTAAAGAAATATGGCCATGATTTTGTAAAAATTTGTAATACTTTTACAAATTTTTACAAAATCATGGCATATTTTTTTAAAAAGAAAACGTCACGGCCGCGCCATCGAAACGGACACACGGGGTTGCGGGCCTGTTCCGGGGTTGCGGGCCTGTTCGAAAGAGATACCGCGGCCCCGGAACATAAAGGGCGAGGAAGGAACATGGATGGGTTTTAGTCAGTAAGAGTCTGACACTCCCTCCCGCTCCGCCCAGAGTGGGAGAAGTCATTTGATGATTTCCCATCCTAAAAAAAAAAAAAAAAAAAAAAAAAAAAAAGGGTAAAACGGGAGCCCACAAAGACTACTATCTGTCTGTCTGTCACCAAGCGTATCTCATGAACCGTGATAGCTAGACAGTTGAAAATTTCACAGAAGGTGTATTTCTGTTGCTCTTACAAAATCAATCATAAAAAATAACACGATAGTATTCGAAACCCTTCATGCGCGAGTTCCACTCGCAGTTGGACAGTTTTTGTAGACGTTGTGACCTACTGCATATTTTGTTTTAAAAAGTAACTCTGCTTAATTGGAAAGGGACTGCGCTGGTCACACTATTAGCATGGATCACCTGATCACCACAATGAGCACCTGAAGATGTCATCGCAACCAAGACAGGCCTAAGAATCGCTGGCGAGACAAATTAGACTCGTTTCTAACAGATTGACAAGAAAACGCAAGACATAAGGAAGATTGCAAATGTATGGAGGTGTTCCACGCGCGCCTCAAAGAGATGTCAGCATAAGGGGAGGGGCCCGCACGGGCCAAAGCCTGCCGGGGTTACGGGCCTATTCGAAAGAGATACCGCAGCCCCAGAACATAAAGGGCGAGGAAGGAACATGGATGGGTTTTAGTCAGTAAAAGTCTGACACTCCCTCCCGTTCCGCCCAGAGTGGGAGAAGTCATTTGATGATTTCCCATCCTAAAAAAAAGGCATTTGCCTAGAGTGGGATAAGGAAAATAAGTTCTGAGTTTGAAGCGACAAACAAAAGATTAAAGTATTATCTCATTTTACAGCACTTGTAGACCTGATGCATGAATTATCCTTTATTCAACAAATGACAACGGTAAATTAAAAGTAGGTGAGACAATTTCTGTCTATGTAAACATAAATCCTATCATTTATGGACATAGTGAGGTCATAAAGCTAATCTGTCTCTTAATGAAGCTAACCCACTTTACCAATTTAAGTAATGAATTAATTACTTTGTACAGCAGATTCTAAAGGACTTTGTACACTGGGTCATAGAGTTTACTGGGATGTTATTTGAGCTTGTGTACTTCAACTAACAGTGCGTTCCGAGATAGACTGTAAACGCTATGAGCGTCTATAAACCCGTTCCGAGATACCGTGAGCGCGATGTTCCTTGAGTCGTCATAGATGACGTCATGACACGCGCCATCTTGCGATTACACCGACCATGCTCCAAAGAAATATCACCGTGAGCGACTGAGCGCTGTCTAATGACCTAATGACAGATCTTAGCTGTCATAATCGTGAAAACTAAAACGGTACGCAAAATATTGCTGTGAGCGCTGTGAGTGATTATATCGTATCTCGGAATGCACGGTAAGTACTGTTCTCTTTTTTTTTTTTTTTTCTTTTTCGTGTGGTTAGGTTAGGTTAGTGTCAGAGGTTTTAATGTCGCTCATGGGGTTTTGGACTTGGCCGCCGCGAAGTATCTCCCAGGCATGCTGGTTTTCGATGTCTTCCGAAACAAGTGACAGTTAAAGAATAACCACATGAATAGGACATTACCGAATCTGACTTTTATTTTGCTATTTAAGGCTGATGCTCCAGCCTGCCGGGGCTGCGGGACTGTTCGAAAGAAATACTGGAACTGGAACATAAAGGGCGAGGAAGGAACACAGATGGGTTTTAGTCAGTAAAAGTCTGACACTCCGCCCAGAGTGGGAGAGGTAGTTTGATGATTTCCCATCCGTAAAAAAAAGTTAACGTTTTTTTTTTGAGGTCGCGAAATTCAAATTTTCTTACGTTTTTTTTCCATTTACAGGCCAGTGCTAGGTTGTATGTTGATTAAAATATTGTTCGCAACTGTAAGATGTATAAAGTTACAGAGTTATTGTCATCAAAATCATGAATATAACCCTACAAGTTCATAGAGGTCGAGGAATGACTTTGACCTTGGCGAGACGAACGCTACTTTCCTTTGTCCATCTGACATTCAGGAAGTCCCGCCCCGGATACTTGACAGGAGTCAGCGGGGAATATGAAGTAGATACTTTAAGGGGGATGCTCCAAGGTAAGCCGCGAAACACAATATTTCTTACGTTTTTTACTAAGAGTCGAAGGACTTTGACCGTGAAAAATTCGTTCATCGACTCGTATGAACTTGGAGGGTTGTATTGATGATTTTGATGATTATAATTCTGTAACTTAATACGTCTTACAGTCGCGACCGATATGTTTATCAACATAAAACTTAGCACTGCTCTGGAAATTGCTAAAAACGTAAGAAAATTTGAATTTCGCGCGCCACCCTGACGCTTTCACCTTAAGGCTCTTAGACGAGCTAAATTAGCAACTCTTGTGGTGGTACAAACTTTGTTTGAAATGCTGTTAGAATAAAGTTCTAATCAGCTTGCACTACAAAGTGGTTGTTACGTCAGCCACTGCGGGCCAAATAGCGCGAAATGAGTGGTTTCGATCGATTTACAAAAAAACTATTGATTGGATTAAAATACTGAAACAGTATCATGCTAATATACTTATTGCTTGTAGAATTATTTGCCAAAAATCAGAATGATCGCATGCATATTAGTATGTTTTTATTGTTTGAAAGATATTTTTAGAGATAAGTTCGTGATTTCTTTTTATCGAGCCAAATTAATTGTACTATGTTTGCAAAACAGTATCATGCTAGTATATATCCTGAAGAATATCATAAATTTTTCTGTTCTTGTTTATAGCAGTGAATCATATGCTTTTAGTAATTATAAAACTCGCGTTTAACTCATATAATCGCCTAGGTCAATCAAGAGCTGGGCAAGACACAGCCCGCTTTATAGTATTTTATTGATGAACTATTTGAAGGCGACCTAAGTTCCATGTTGTATCCGAGGCTGAATGGATCCCATAACCTTGGAAGTTTGTTGGAAATGATAAGACAGTGATAGTCAAACATGATGGATCATTGACCAGTTTTAAATATCATCTAACGCTATATGAATGTTGTCTAAATAATCGGTACAGCTGACCATGAGCGCTGTCTGTTGTCGCGTTACATTTTAATTTGTGAATGGTGACGGAAAAGTGCTGATCTGTGTAACGTGTGTGAGCTATACAGCGTGTAAACCACGTCATCACAAAACCGTTAACCAAGCATTCTGTACATCAAACTAAGTAACTTTACTCAAAAATTATTTCTGGGAAACTACTTTTTTTTGAGGTTATAAATCATGTTTTGTATGTAACGCACTTAAACATTGTGCTGATGGATGGATTGAATAGTACGGGGATCGTGGAGGTATTAAAAGTCAAAATCCTCAAAAAACAAACTTGCGTTTTAAAAAAAACTTGTCATAACTTTGACCCCCCATATCTCCGTAACTAAAAGGTTTCCAGGTATGGTGTAGAACAAAAAAAATATTGCAATGATGGGGAGAACAAGTGCCTTTCGGCATATACAGGGTGTAATTTTTCGTTTTACACAGGAGCGAGCCTATTGTCTTTTACCGGGCATGAAACCTGGCTCCGTAAGAAATTCCTAACGGAAAACCCAATAAAACTAAACCCTGAGAATTAATCATCAGCAGTCGCGCTGGCGTCTACTAGACATTTAAATAACGATCCATCAATAACATGACATGTGTTAGTTTCCCATACATATAACTAATTTCACAAACTATGTGGAATGGTTCAATAATTTAGTATTCTCAAGTATTCTTGACTGAAGCGATATGTTTCATAAAGTATTTTCAAGTTTGTCGCATCGGTAGTTCAAGTACCTACGTAGGATTCCATAGGACTCGATTAGATATATTAAAATTGTTGTTCTCGATAAATGGAGTTTTTATAGAATTAAAAACTTCTTTTTTTCGAGAATAACTGTCAAATTTATCTAATCGAGTCTATCGAATCCTACGTAGGTAGGTACATGCACTGCGGTTTTGCTCAGCTGAGCGATGTAATTGTTTCCTGGTTTCAAGCACTGCACACTCAGATGAAGGTTGGACCAACGAAGCGCGGCTTAACATAAAGATTATTCCGAGCGGCAGTTATTATTAGCCACGAGCACACCAAACAGCCTTTTAAGGCTGATGCTCCAAATTTCGAAATTCGAAATTCAAAACTTACGTTTTTTGACGTGACAACGTCTTATAATTCGATAGAGCCGGCTGCACGCACGAAAAAACATGACTCATGCGGCGTTACCTCATACGGCGTTACCTCGCTGATCGCTCTGAGGCGTTCCATGTAAGGCTTGAAGTGCAAGCGAGAGCGCGGAACGAGTGACAAAGAAGCACAATCGGCCTTTACGTTCGGCAGCGTTCGACATCCGTCTCTCTCCTACTTGAGTGAGCGATGCGTCTGCGTGGACAGCTGCTATACTATAGTACATTAACATGTTTTGATCGAGTATCAAGTGCAGTGAAAAGTGAATGTGGTGCCAAAAAATGCTACCATTCCATCAGTATTTTCTTAAGACGTTGTCACGTTCAACTATCGTCAGTAAACCGACTTTACAGACAACCAGTTTTTTTGCAATTTGCAGGCCAGTGCCAGGTTGTATGTTAATTAAAATATCGTTCGCGACTGTAAGACGTATGTAGTTACACAATTATAATCATCAAACTCATCAATACAACCCTCCAAGTTTATAAAGGTCGAGGAACTACTTTTTCTAGGTTGACCTAGTCGTCCCTCGCCCTTTGTGAACTTGGAGCTTCCACCCTAAAACACAGTTATAAGTTTTGTATGATAGTTTTAAAAGCTTTACGCCTCTAAAGGCTAAATACTGTTTAGTTATATTTTTAAAATCAGTCGTCTGATTAAAATCCATAGGATCGATCGCCTTAACAGACTAAGGCTGAGGCTACACTTGACAGCGATTTGCGAAGCGACTGGAAGAGCGAAACGAGAAAAACATGGTATGGCTACATTACAAGCGAGATTTTCTAATAAATTCGCTTCAGTTTCGCTATATTTATGTACCAATAGATTGGTATATAAATACAGTTAATATAGATGTTACAGTAAGACCCCGAAGTACGGTAAATCTTGAGATTTCCCAGTAAATTCTAAGATTTACCAGCATGAGTTGGTAAATGTTCGAATTTTATAAAAAAGAGACAATATTTCGGGCTTTTACCAGCAGAGTTTGGGGAATGCTAAGATTTACCAATGATGGTTGGTTAATGTTGGTTATGGGAATAAAATAATGACTATTTCTTAATCGTTTATTTTAATTATCGGTCAGTCAAAGCTTTACATAGTTTTAATTATATTTATGATGATACAGTTTTAATGTTATTATTTTTTATTACTTTTATTATCATGTGTGTTTCTTAACCATTTATTTATTATTAATAATCAGTCGCATCAATATAATTTGACTTCTGTTTCTTTAGGCAACGTTGGCAAAGCCTCAAATAGGTCTTAATAGCCTCAACTGTTAAATTTTTATACTTGCGGTTACATTCCATTATCATCCTTGTCCTCCCACCGTGTCCAACAGTAACGTGTAATTCTTCGAGAACGTTAAACAAGTCTTCGTAACAAACGTAGGTAATGCCTGATTTCACCATTTTTTTCTTTTATTATATTCAATTTCGTATTTAAACGAGCAAAACGATCGAATGAAGCGCGTGGAGGCGAGCGCGCTTTTGTAGGGGGCTGCAGAGTGCTCGCGAGTACGCCACAGTGATCTGACACGTTTCGATTTGTAATTTTTTTTACATTTACCGCTTCTCTGGGGTAAATCTTAAGATTTACCGAGTGTATGTTGGTACATGTCCAAAATTAACGATGATCATAGAACATTTCGGACATTTACCACTGAAGCTGGTAAAACTTAGGTTTTACTGGGAAATTTTAAGATTTACTGCACTTCGGGCTTTTACAGTAACATAGACACAAACAAAGAAAGACTCTTACTGTATTTCCTTTCTCATTTATGTTCAATGCATGCCGTGGCAGCCTTTAATTAACACGTTCACTGTCCACGAAAAGAGACAATAGTTAAACAATCGCTCTGAACCATATGTGGCTCATGGGACAGGAAAAGGGTTAAGGCTACACTATAAACTGTTAGATTCAACATGTGTACTTAAATATGTATTTTTGGTGTACGCTTTGTTGGTTGTCCTTAAATAAATAAATAAATATTGATGTAGCCGATGCCGTGATTACAGTAATGTTGTTCCGATCGCATAAAGAAATCAAAGATCGCTAGTAATATTTGATGTGCACTGTAGCCACATACGTGTGCATCCATTTACTTGTTTTAATCGCTCATGTGTCGCAGGTCACGTCGTGGCCTAATGCAGCCTCAGCCTTAGACTGGGTGACGAGACTTTTTGGCAAGGTGCCATCGATACCTACATATACTGGATACTCGTTTAGGAGTTAGTTTACTCGTTGACGGTTTAGTGTAGGTACAGTTAAGTACAGGCCTAGCAGTGTAACGCTAACTGTTCTCCTTTTATTGTCTCAAGGCTCCACCGTCACCATCTTTTCTTGCAGCCTGTTTACTTTCATTCACATTAGTGCAATTATCAAAAATAAACAAGAACGCCTCGAATGTGTTTCGCAACCTATAATAAATTCTGCTGACGCAAATATTTTCTTGTAATATTATGTGTTTAGTTCTAAGTTATTAGAGCTTAAGTTTATGAAAATAATTTTGCCACTATGTAATTTTAAACATTAAACAATAAACTACTGTCCAATATATAGCATATTGTTAGAGCTCCTGCAGCCTGTGATACAGGATTATCCTAGTACAGGCATCTTACATTTTTGTACCTTCATTGTTAGTTTTTAGATTCATATTGTATTTTACCTTTTGAGATTCTGAATAAAAATTTATTATTATTATTTATTTATTCACAGTCCGATGTTGCCCATTGACCTTTACCCCTTACTGCGTTATTTTGTAGTTTAGGTAATTTTGGTATACCATGGTATAGTAGTTCGATACAGGCATTTCTATTAACCGAACAATGGGTTATTGAGAATCATTGCCAAACTTAAGTTGCAGTAGGCACGGCACATAGCTCGCAGAACGGATGACCGAAGGGGCCGAATAGTTCGATGAAGTGGAATCGAAAATTGGAACACGTTGCGTTGGACATCCTCCCTCTAGGTTGACCGATGGCCTGGTGAAAGTTGCGGGGATCCGCTGAATGCGAAAAGCATGGGGTCAATGTGGCGACACTTGGGGAAGGCCTATGTCCAGTGGTAGACGTCTTTCGGCTGAAATGATGGTGATGAACGGGTTATTGGTGTGCGATTCCAACTTATTAGTGTAAATTGTCTTCCAAGCTAGCTTCGTGTGAACGGCCACTTATTAATCAATTCTTTTATTTATCTTCGTTTGAAACTATTGCACATCTAGCCACAGTTATTTCTTATATTTACCTACATGCGTTTCTTTGCTGACTACTACATCCAAATATTTCCGAATTTGCATTTTATAGCGATTAGTGTGCATATTTATGCACGTGACCTCATCGTTGTTAGTTTTGTCACGGACAAATTAAACCTGGTTCTATCATAATTGCACCGAATGTTAATCGATTCTACTCCATTCAATCTTTTATTAATCATTTATCGGGAACAGAATCCAAGCTACAGTCACGGTCAGAGCTCCAGAGAGAGGAACCTCCTAACAATCCGAGCCGTGTCCAGGAGTACCGCTCTCTGAATCAAGCCTTTGATCCAGCTGCTTATCGAGAGCATCCTCAGGTATTGGTCGAGGCTCTTGGGAATTAAGCCATGGGCTGATACGACTGTCGGCAAAATTATCGCTAAGTCTACATCACAAATGTCGACAATGTCAATTTAAGGTAGTTGAGGTAGTGTTATATATAAAGTATCAATAAAATAGCTGGGTGTTTTTTATCTAATGCAAAGTTGTAAGTGGATTATTCTTGTTTGTTTTGTCAAGTGTGTGATATGAATCTGGTTTAAAATTGTATTGTCACTTACGGGATATCTTCCGTGAGATAGACAGACAATCCGGTAGATACCGTAGATTTTGTAAGTGACAGTAAAGTTTAGTTTTAAACCGTGGAAGCTTAAAACATTATATGAATCAAGTTGAACGAAATTTATCACAAGCCTCCACGACGGGTGATACTAAAACCTGCATGTCGATGCTGCTTACCTTAGTAAGTATAGTGATAATGTTAAGCTTCGTATAACGTGCCGTAGACTACGCCATGTGCTACACGTATCGTAGCAAATGGCGTAAGAACTGGACTCAAAGTACGCTATGTGCTACGCGTATCGTAGCAAGTGGCGTAGGCTCTTACTACGAAATATGCTACACGTATTGTAGCAAAGGCATAGGGACTAAACTACGCCAGGTGCTACACATAACGGCGTAGTATTAAGACTATTCATTGCGAACCCTGTACAGTCAGCCTCATTATCTACTTGCTGACCAGTTTTATGTCAAACACTGCCAGAAGAGTTCTCTTTCAATCTTAGAGGTAGCTGGCAAAGCCAAAAATACAGTATTGAATTTTAATATCAAAATATTGTATTGACGTGACAACGTCTTATAAATTGGTTTGCCGGGTGACACTTCAAGAAACTGCGTTACGCTCCGCTCACGTTATGCGCTCACAATGAGAGCGAGTGAGAGGCACGGTTAGCCCGCCTAAGAGCGAGAGAGACAGACATAAAAAGTGAAAGGCACGCGTCCCTTCCACTCGAGCACAGTTAGCCCGCCTAAGAGCGAGAGAGACAGAGCGAGAGAGAGAGAGTGAGAGAGATAGGCATACACACCGGTTCATTTCATCCTTCTTCCTACTATACGAATGAATATTCACATTAAAATTATTTTACCACTCAAAGTCGTTGTCACGTAAAACTTTCGCCCGTATACCGACTTTACAGGCAACCAATTTTTTTTGGCAAATACTGTATTTTTGGCTCGGCAAGAACAAGTCCCTTGTAGGAACCAAAGCTCCGTGATGATACGTATTGGTTTTCAATAGCTTTCAGGTTGGTACACAAAATCGTCAGAGGGGATTCCGTAATAAAGATAAGCTCGCCCTTTATCAGATAAGGTATTATCGCCGCCCTTTATCATGTGATGTGGGTCACATTGACGACATTAAACTAAGTATTGATGGGAAATTCATCACAACAAAACGTCCTAGCGTTAATGTCTGAATACCTAGTACCTACCTTAGTATTAAAGAAAAGTCAGTGTTTCTTAACTACAATCATTCTCTTGCTTGTTTCCCAACTTACCTATTTGGCGCACCATGTCTTCTTCGATTCTTCTGTAATATTCGTGATAACATAAGCTTTCTAGCCATTTAATTTTACAGTCCATCTATTGCTCTTTTGTTTCCATCCAAAGTCCCTACTCAAAACTTTCCTCAAGACATTTTTCTCATTTGCAAACTTCAAATGCGATGCGAATAGCATCGCATTTAAAGTTTAAAGTTCACATAATTATTAATAACTGCCTACATAATAATAACACAGCGTGGTTCCTAGATGTCTATTTTTGACTTATACTTAAACAGTTACCACGACTTAATTATTTTGTTGACTAGCGCATTGCGGCGAAGACGTAATCAAGTACCTATACAAGGTGTAACATAGTGAACGCACAACCTCATATGTGATGTCTCAGGCCATGAAAGTGAACAACTTTTGTTCTATGGTATTTTTATATTCGGTAAAAAAAGTAGTTTCTATCGAAATTCACTCGACCAGCGAAAAAAAGTGACTTTCCAAAACCAAAAATCATAATAGCATTTATTTCAAGTATGCTGGTTAAGAGAATAATAAAATGATGTTACAGTCCCAGTTACAGGCATAATAACTGTGAAAGTGCTGTAGTTGCCCATTCCCAAGCGTTTATCGAGAAGAACGGGCCAGAAACTTCTTGGACGGTCTTTCAATAGTCAAAACAAAAGTTATTCGGTATCGTGTTCTGAAACACCACACGAGGGTTTCATCATCATCATCATCATCATCATCATCATCATCATAATTTAAGCTGAAAGACGTCCACTGCTGGATTTAGGCCTCCCCAAATGTCATGTCGCCACATTGACTGGTCCCGTGCGACTTGCTTAAAGCGGATTCCTGCAACCTTCACCGGGTCATCGGTTGTGGGTTACATAGTATGATACATATTGTTTAAGACTTCGTCAGCGCCACACTACACCATATGATTTACTGTTATGTATTGACAAACCTATGAATGCAGGTCAACGAATACTAAATCGTGCGATATCGGGGTTCAAACTGCTGATTGCCGCAGCGAGTGCAGTGTGCGAGGTCCTTTATCGTAAGTATACGTATCATTCACGAATGAGGAAAAATATAGTGAGTGTGAAAGTGAGTTTATTTATTTATAACTGAATTGATTTCTATAAAATTTTGCAATAGGTACGGATAGACATGACAGGATATTTTTATTATTTTGGTAGGAGATTTGAATGGGATATTTTCCGTCCTATGGAAGCGAAAGCCAAAACGCGGGAAAAGTTTGTAGGTACTTAATAATGCCAATATTGGTTCTGACTTGCTGACGCCACTTGTTTTTTTTTTACTTAATTGTGATAAAACACGCAAATAGGTTTAACTATGGTTTAGCTACTATCTTTTTTTTTTATTGAGTTACGAGGTCATTGCATTGAACGTGGAAAAAGTCATGAGATAAGTTTGTTTGGTTGGTAAATAACAATATTAGTATGGTATGTTCCGAAGGATATTACATGATTTATTTCAGTACCTATTTAATTAGGTATCGTCCTAAGGATCCACTTCCGGTAAAATTAACTAATTGGCGGTAGTTATTATTAATTAAGTATTAACTTGATTAAGTCTCTTCCGTATCTAAATATCTCAATTTATTAATTACTTACAGTAAAAAAACAACATTCAATGCCTCTTACGTACCTACTACATAAACTAGTTGGTCACGGAAGTCAAAACAAGATAAACAAAATCCTAAATTTACTATCGACCATTGATTACCTCTATAATCTAAATTCGACATGACGAAGGCAACAAGTCAACACAACAATGAAACATATGGCCAACATAACCACACAAACAATTCTCACTTACCGCATACTAAGATAAAGAAGTCCAGGATAATTTTCCATATTAATTTGTCGACCGCCATTGTTGCACTATAATAACATACTATTATTTACGTAAAACCTTTTTTTTCACTACCACGCTTCCTCGGACACAGTCACCACGATAAAGACTGCTACAATACTGATAAAATGAGTAATCTGTGGGTAACTTTGTAGGCGGTGTTAGTCATTGTCAAACATTGCAAAAAGCACCGTTACTGAGGTCCTTGCTCTATTATATTTCATCTTGCACACGATAACGCAACTGTCTGTGTAGTTATGTACTCAGTTAGCAGACTGTAAATATTGTTGACTGTGAATTAATTTGTCTGCTCAGTATTGACATAAAACCTTCTTTGTAAAAATGTGGATAGCGCCATCTGTGGTTATTGTTAAGAACCGTCGTGAATGTAGGTGTTTTTAGTTCGTATATGCGAAAACAGATGGCGTTTGTTGCTTTGTTTTGATAAAAATTAAGGTGAGATTGTGGATTAAAAAGAAAAAATAAACACTTTATACAGATTTATTATTATGCTTCATAAACTTTTAACCACATTAAAAAATAAGTAAATAAATAGCTGCCTCAAAGCTTAAATACATCGAGAATTGTAAAGGCAGTGCATTTTAAGTTCTATTATACATTAAAAAAACATATAAACAAGTAATTTACTTAATATAGTTTAAAAACTGACATCTTTGTGTCAAAATGAGTAAAATAACTTTTAACTATAATACACTTATCTAGCACCTAATTGGACCTAAAGCTAATTTTCTATGGGGTATTTGTAAGTGTAACAGAGATGTGTTAATTCGATAATTAGTCAATAACAAAATGTATAAATGAAATGAAAACTGAGACAGTCTCCCATTGTAAGTTTTGTTTACGAAACAAGAACTGTCAATACCAACCAAATAACAAATTGCAAATTATGGCGCGTAAATTTTGAAAATCGAAGATAATGCAGTCGAGACGTTTTACGTTTTTTTTTTTTTAAGGTAATCGACTAATCAGTTTTTAACACATCTCAGATCTATTATTCCTTTTCGTTAAAAGCCTATATCACAGTATAAAAAATACGTTTCAGTGGTCTTAGAGACTTCAGATTACGTTTACTATGACTAACATAAATACATGAGCTGTGTGTACGATATTTTATTCCTCCTCTTTATAAGACAGAATGGCAGGACCACACCCTTTCCAAGTGGGCCATAATCTACCATGTAGGCCCACTGCGGGTTGATAAAGGAGTAAATCTACCATCTCCATAGGATGAGACCCAGAATAAAATACGTTGGTACACATGTTATTATCAAACATTGAAATAAATGCGATTAGACCTAACTCCATACTGTGTTAAAAAAAAATGATTTAGCCTAAGCCTTAGGCTAAAAACATTCTCCCTTACGTTATATAAGGGCTTAAATCATTCAGGAAAGTGCGAACATTATGTAGGTACTCTATACATTTTTCTAATTAAGTAGTTTCTGAAAAAAGCGATAACACAATATGGAGAAAGAGTTCAGCTTTAGAGATTAATAAAAATTTCGACAAAAACATACATGTGATATTTACTTATAATATGTATCTTAATATAAGTTGTACTATTACATTTAAATGTGCAACTAAGATATCCGGAGCATTTGTTTTTTTAAAAGCTAATAAAAAAAAAACAACAGAACCACCTTATAACAGAATTACTTTGATTTAAGGGGCCGGCGGAGCATGCGTTTTTCATACAAACGTTACACCAAAATAAGATGAAAATCAAACATATTCTTAAGGTAGTGTGTATATATTTCGATTGTTTTATACAATATAGACTATGTTTCCAAACAAATATTTTGAAAATACAATGATATAAAGACGAGATATGCGGAATTTAAAATTTCTATGGAAAATGTATTTTTCTCATAACTATTGTTTAAATCGGTGTACATTCAAAATATGTGTTTGGGAACTTATATATTCTGTAATCCAATCAAATTAAACATACGCTACCTTAAGAATATGTTTGATTTACAAATTATTTTGGTATTACGTTTGTATTAAAAATTCGCATGCTCCGCAGGCCTCTTAAGTCAGTGAGTGAGAGAGATTGACCTATACAGAACGACTTGCTCTATCTCTTTCCTACACTGAAACAACAATATTGCTTTGAGAGGTTGAGGTAGGACCCCAGGGTCTCAAACTCACGTCAGTCACTACAAAGCGATTTCAATCATGCTACAATGTTGCCACTGTTGGGACACAGACCCCCTATCAAAGAAAGAGGTGAATTTCAACGGTCCCAGTATGGGTTAGTAGATGTTCTAGGACATGGTTTCTTTAGGTGCGACGAAATAAATGACAGAATGGTATTGTATTGTATTGTACAACGGGCCGGTGTTCGCAACATCAAATCAAAGCGCTAATTTCGCGTATAGGCTTAAATCTACTACGCGGGCCCAGTGCGGGTTGGTAGATGTCACATATCTTCGAATTTTTGGTTCTAGGACATGCCGGTTTCCTCACGATGTTTTCTTTCATCGTTTTTGAGAGCAGTGGTGATTAAGTAAATTACACAATGTAATGCGCCTGCCTGGGTTCGAACCCATGACTTACTGTTCGTAAGTCGGGGCCGCTACCACTGGGCCACCGCTACTCTCAGCCAGAATGGTATGCCATTATATGATCAGCAAATCACTTTAGTTGGACAGTCTGATATGAATTTTGATGTTTATTAGCATTTCAGAATCCACACCTCTTCGCTATAATTTACTGTATTTTTAAGTAGGTTAGTTCCCGACGCCATTTTAGTTGTAGCGTACGTACGTACACGTGCACTGGTGTTTACTTTAAAGTTATCAAAGCACCTTTATTTTCAATATTATTATGTAGATAAATAACAGCTACTGACTCTAATTTGATACGAATTGTGTTTGTGTTACATGTACTACCGAGTCCACTGAGGGTCTTTCACTTTATTCATCATCACCATCATCCAGACTTCACTCAGGCCCAGGCCAATGCCTGTCTTTGTTTGTGCCAAGCTCTACGCTCTTGTGCCAACCTCATCAAGGATATTACCGCAATAGCCACAGTATCATATGCCCATCTCACCCATTTCAACCTTATTACTTAGGCCCAAAGTCACTTCTCACCCTTATGTCGTAAGTCGCATAAGGGTGAAAACTGGCAGACCCTCGGTGAGCTCGGGAGTAGGTGACAATGATTTAATTATTCAGTGCCAGGGGATTAATTTTAATTATAAAATCGATAATTTCTTTACATAAAAGAGGCCTTAATTCGTTTTTGTGTTTGTGAAACACCTTATTTAAAATACATAACATTTTCTGGAATAGCAGGAGCATCTAAATATGATATAGCTACCTAAATATTCAGAAATAGGTTGTCAATATGTATCTAGGTATCTAAAACATTATGAATCAAAATGATGGTTCATAGTGTTTTCTGATTACGTTACCTAACGTATGTGCATACCTATCTAATCAAAATGTTAAACTGAAAACGTGCAAGCAAAATAAATTGTACTGTTTAAAAAATATGTACATTATTTTAGAGTGAGTTTCATTGATTCTCAACCCTATAACCCTAAGGTTAAACTACCTTAGGATCAATTATTATTTAACTATAAATATGTACAGAATTTACCCTTTTCACGCTCACAAACTTTCATAAAAATGCTATTTTTTTATTACATCCGAATTCTTTCTCCACTCTTAGCGAGGTACAGATTATTTGCAACGCAACATGTAATGCAACACGCGAAGCTACATTTTCCTTAGGCCGGGTTGCACCTAGCGTGCATGCAATTGTTTTTAGTGTGTTCGCGAACACATAACAATGTATGAAAAATGTTACATTGCATGTTGTGTTGCAAACAATCTGTACCCAGCTTTCCACTTTCCATTTTCAAAAATGACAGCACAACCGGAACTCTCACCCTTCGATCTTTAGAATCATTAGACTTCCTTTTAAACTTTAAATTTAAATTAGAACTAAAAAATAATTATGTTCTACCTATACCTACCATTATAAATAATCTGATAAATTCAACTCTGTACCAATAAAACCCGATTCATAGAATTTTGTTGCTGGAACTACTACTTTACTTATTTAGTTTTAGTGCAAACATTACCTGGCCCTTCATTCGCTGGTGTTCTTTTTAATGCAGGGGTCAAGTTATGAACGACATTGACTGTACTTTCTGTGTTATTAATGAACCGGCCTTTATTAATATTTTTAATATGATAGAAAACAATATCCAACCTTTTTTACAATATCTGCCTTAAGACAGGCAACACTGTCAGTCAGGCAATGGAAAAGACCTGTCAAAGCTCGTTGTAGATGGCGCCACAATAGCTAGGTCCTATTGTGACCAATGAGGTCAAGCTATTTTGAAATATAATGACATTGACAGATTGTTAACCTAGCAACACTAGTGCCATCAATTTCATAGTTACCATTCCCATTGTAGCTAAAACATAAATAACCTGACTGCCTAAAATAGATAATGTTATTCGAAAATTCAGCTGCCTTAATCAGCTCTAAACAACTTAAAATAAAAACAGGATGACTTTAAATTCATTGGCTATCTTTTAGAGATTAAATTACAACCGAATTTGAACAGCTTTTTAATCTCGGAAATATTGAAAATTGACTTCTGTTTCATACAAAATTGAAATGTTCGAAACAAATTTTCTTTTGTTAAAGTTATACATAAAAGAGTACCTTTTAAAAGATTTCCGATAAATTTAAAGTCCATGTTTATTATAATGCAATGATATCTTAAAACGAATCGTTTCGAGTACTGTTAGTAATACTTCTAGTACCCGGTACTGTTTTTTTATATATATACATATACATTCTGTTATCAACTCCTATATAACATTGCACAATCCTCAAAATATCATAATTTTCAGTACGTAATAATTTGACTGTCAATACGTATAATAGGTACACAATTTTTAAATTAACTTTAAGTTTTGAATAAAATTATTAAAAATATATTTAGCCACAAATAAAAATTAAAAATGTCAGCAAATAAAATAAGAATGGGAAGTTATACAGGTTCCGGATTTTCTTTTTTTTAACCATAAAAAGACCAGCTTTTTTTTCATAAAAAATAAAAAAAATACTTCGACAGTCAAAGTTTACGCAACTTATAATATCATAAAACTCTGATAGCACACTCCAAAAAGAAGCGTAAGTTCTCTATCTATGCAAAACTCAAAATAAATACACAAACTCATAGACAACAAGAAATATAAATATTCTATGTACCATAGTGGTGTCAAAATCTTTGACAGCAACATTCACATGACTTAAAAATTATAAGTTTACAGCACTCAGCTGCAGTTTTATCCTCTGCCGTAACTGAGTAACGCAAAGGTTTGAGGCTGTCTATCTTTTAGAATATCGATTTGTGAGATTATTATACGACAAACGTAAGAAGTGCTCCCACACATCAAATTTGGTTGAGTCTGATTCTGCATGATGTGTCACAGCTGAGCGGCAAAGTATACATTTTTAGCGCCCCGGCCTGTGCTTTCAGGAGACGAGCTATTTTAAAGTACGTTTGGCTGTTCGGATATTCGGCGGATATTTTCCACCTTGGACACCTCCCGATATGATGAAGAAGATAGTGTCACAACACAATGCGTTACTCAACCCAGACCAAGATTGTCAGTTCATTTATACACAATTTCACCACACTCACTTCAAAAATTGCTCACTCGAGTCAAAGTTCACTGTTCTCTCGACTGCCCAACTGACTGACAGGAATCGATGTACTCGTGGGAGATCCACGAGACAGTTGGTTGTTCGTATCATAGTTCTTCAGCATCACTTTCGCATCGGGAGCTGGTGGGGGATGACTGTCAAACCTGCACTCGGGTGTTCCCGTTGGTGGTTCGGAGCTCGGCCTCGTGGCTGTGCTGCCGTGATCGGGGAGTCTTGCGAAGGTTTGATACGAAGGCGAACTGGAAAGAATAAAATGGAAATATTATAATCATCTATCTGATGATCATGAGTTTGGCCTACTTTAAAGCTGGCAAGAGTTGTGATGCAAGCTGCCATCAGCAGTCAAATAGTGAGTTATCTAAGACATATGCGTCGGCGATTCAAGCTGATGATAAAAAGCTATACATTGGGTAGTTATCCAAAATAAGTGAAGTGTGTATGAGACGCATGACCTGTCCAAATTATCAGGTAGATACAGTTGAAGACCATCAATGACCGCGTCCGTAACCAGATTTTGCGAGGCCAAACAAATCTGCTTTTATTTTTTATGGTATCGGCATTCTCAGTAAAAAGGCCGTTGGCTATATGATGGATGAAAGATACTCACAATAACAACAGCATAAGTCAACCCAACGAGGACTCCAGCGAGCACATCACTCCAGTGATGCTTGTAGTCAGAAATGCGGGTCATGAACGTGAACCACGCGAACAGCATCAACACGAACTGGATCCCGTGCTTAACAAGCTTGGAACCGCGCCATGTGAAGCGCTTTTGGAGGTACATCTGAGAGGAACGGGATTTTGAATTAATATAATGTCAAGCTTAAAATTTAAAGGTACTATCAGTAATAAGGTAGATGACAAATAAGTCCGTCAGATAATAAAAAAAAATATTAGACATATACTTTTTCTTTTTGCGTAAACAAAAAATGAAGACGATACAGTGCGTCAAAAACTCAGTACATTTTTTACCGGAAAGTAACGTAACTCATGATATTTAATGTATTTTATCTTTGTAATTTTTTGACAATCCACTGACGGATTAATCAGAATCATTGTGTTTTTAATCAGGAATCATCCCTATAGAGCGCCCTAAGATGCAAGATTTTATCTGCGATTGTTTGACCATACGATGAGTTATTTTCAAGTTACTTTATTATATGGTAATTTGAAAAGATTTCCAGTGATATGGAAATTGAGAAGATAAAATCAGCCTTTAATTTTCAAACTGTGGGGGCGCTTTCTTCATGTAGGTATATGAAAAGCCCAAATCTACCACTCGGACCCAGAGCGGACGGCTGTATATCACATTTTCTAGATAGCTTTTGCTTTATAAATTAAAGTTAGAAAACATTTTTGACTCTGAGCGGTACGTGTTGAGTAATGCAACAAATGGGTATGGCTACTGCTTTAATTACAAGTTCATTTCAACATTGTCACTAAGGTTGGCGACTTGTCGATAGCCCCTGGGGTATTGCACGTGACTGGGAGGTTGTGGTTACTACTTTCCATCACGTAGGTTGTTGGCTTGTTTTTCAATCTATTACTTAACGAAAAGAAGTATCTCATCCAGTAAAACCAGCATCGAAGTAGTTTTTTTTTTAAGACCCTGGCCTGGGTTGGCTGAATATGTTGAGGATCTATGTGCAAACAATGCAACGGATAAAGTCCGAGCGACGACAATTTCGAAGACATATATGATTTCCATCAACCAGCACCGGGCAGGCGTGGTGAATTGCAGCGCACTTTCTGTCACAAAATAAGCCTGTGTCCTAACAGTGCGGACATAATAATGAGGTCGTTACTTAGCAAACTCACTGAGAATCAAAATCTAACTGCTGAAAATCTCCCACAAGGACAAGAATCGACTTGATCTGGAAGTCTTTAAATAGTTTCCGGCTCCAGGTTAGTTGCAGCAAGGATAACCTGCTCAGGAGCTGAATGTGAGATAAATGTGGTGCTGTTCTACAAACAATCCGGCTTCATTAAACCGTGTTCTACGGGTCTAGTTGTTTATTTGTTACAGGAACTGGCTCAGTTCTGGCCCGCCACAATTCATATTGCCCTAAGACAATATGATGCTAGGAAAGAAGACTGAGGCTCAAACTGACTTATTTTCGACATTTGAAGTACTGTCAAAGAGAACTGAACCTTAAAGGTGCAGTAGACCAACTTACGGCGAAATACAGCATGGTATAAGCAGAGAAGGATGAATGCCCACTGGGGAAAGACAGTCTCATCTCTTTCTTCATCTTCTCATTGTCAGTGAGACAGGTGAACTCTTCGATGTATCGCCATTTATTGGTGTCTAGCGAGCAATCTATGTCCGGCTTGCATACCTGGAAAGATAGGAGAAGATTGGTTACTAATTGATGAATTGATTACAAATTTATCAAGGCTTAGGTCCATGTTCACCAAAAAGATGACGCTCTGATTATCTAAAATCAGCTGTTTAAAACACATTTTATAGGTATGGGAACATGTCACAGTGACAGCTGTTTAATAATAATCAGACTGTTACCTTTTCGGTGAACATAGACCTTAGAAGGGTTATTTTTCAAAGTTGATTTTGTCACAATTAAAACAGATCTATTTACCTACTTAATCTTAAACAGAATGACAGTCTAAAAGAAGTATGTAATCAGAATATCAATAACTTCTACAGAATCAAAAAACCTACGGAATAGGTTAGTGTGATAAAGTACGATCATAGCTGAAACTGCACA
Source organism: Xestia c-nigrum (assembly GCA_916618015.1). Lineage (NCBI taxonomy): Eukaryota > Metazoa > Arthropoda > Insecta > Lepidoptera > Noctuidae > Xestia > Xestia c-nigrum. The sequence continues at coordinate 5,506,242 of OU745259.1, read as the reverse complement.
CCAACTGTGTGAAGGATAATCTTGCAAGAAAGGAGTCCGAGGCGATGACGAGTAAAAGAGACAAGAAGACTTGCCGCGCCGACCTCAAATGGATTGGGATAAGTGCAAGATAATGATGATTTTGAAAAGATGGCAAATATGTTTCTGAATTGCAAACACAAATGTAGTACAGCAATCTTTAACCAAAGACGCAACTACCTGTCAATCCAGAAACATGCTTTAACTCATCGAGTCGATAAAACCCTGGTTCCATTTATTGTTTTGGCAAATTGACAAAAAGAATCAAACTGACAGGCAGCAAAGTCAATAGTGAAATCTTTTACTCACAATAAAACTTCGGAACATAGTGTCCATCTGTTTATTTACTGTTTAGAAACACATTATGCCAAATGTTTCAAGGTTATAAAAACAACAGATTCCAATAAAATACGAGGTGATGATTCGATCGGCAACATCTGTTTCCGAATTGATTCTATGTATGACAGTGAAGTGGGGGAAATCCCAATGCCTAAGGACTTCCATGAATTGCTTCATTTCTGATAAAAACGCAAAAAATATCGGAAGATGTGTGTATATTTCTTTATCGGTTAGCTAGTTAACCACACCTAGTGATTACTAGGTTGCAGATTATTTCTTGCAAACTTAAAACGTTTCTAGACACCAGCCGCCATGTTGTCTATGTACAAGAGCCATTCCTCACTGCAAGTCCAGTTATTTTGTTTTTTGTTTTCGGATATTCCCGAGCCCAATCTACTTATGTTTTGCAGAGAAAGTCAATCAATGTCATTATTATGCAGTAGTTATTTCTAATAAATAATGGTTTTCGAAGCAGAGATATATTAGTCTCATAATTCGTCAGTAGGTACGTCACCTTTGCAAATGCTCATACACCTACAATAGATTTTATTTTTAAGGTCGAGCAAACTTTCACTTTGTTTTAAAACCAGACCAGGTGCTATTGTTATACGAATATGTCTGGAAACTAGCTAAATATATGCAAATTCGTGTTTTGTATTACCGACACTCATTTCTATTCACGGTGCAACTGCGAATTTAAGAGTTGCCAGTACTGAATGATTTATTATGGTTTAAAGACAGAAATAATTCAAAAATAAGTTTGGTGTTGGATAAATTCGAAAAGAACCAGATTAAAGATCTAGTCATACGTTTGATGAAGCGGTTATCGTTTAAGATGACAAATTATTTTCAACATCTTCTAAGAATCATTATTTAGTTGAAAGTTTGTGAGTAACTTTAACAACAGTTATGACGGAAGACATAAAACCTACATGACACAGTCATGAAACAATAAAAATGGCGACAGCAACAAATTTATTACTTCCAAAAGTTAACAAGGTATCATTTAATCAGGAAACACTTCCACATAAACTTGTTTCCATTCGCCAAAGAACTTGTTTTGTAATAAAGACATTTAACAAAAAAGAGGACATCAAAATCGGTTTGTGATGTTTCGGAAGTATCAAATTAATCTGCTAATAGTAATGTAAAAACACATAAAAAAAACAAATTCTTGATTGCTATCGAATTGGATTAAAACGTTTCCATAAATTATAATTGAAATGATTCAAGAACTGATGAAAGTGAGCCATCTAATTGAGATGCTTGAATAAAATTAGTGGCCAATTAAATGCTGTTTAAGGAACCGGCTCAGAATATCGCAGTTGACGGCAGGTGAAACAGAGCCCTAACAGACTGCCATGGTTGCCGAGAGACTGAAGAAAAAGTATTGGCAGACCAAGAGCCAGCAGATGGGAAAACGACCTAAGATTGTTTGGACGACTCGCAGAGAGTCCAGGGAAATATTCAAGAAAAGAAAGACCTATACTAGTCCCCGGCGTGAAACAAGACTGGCTGAATGAAAATTGCAATTGACCGAGAAAAGTCGAAATTGAAAAGGGAAGGCAAATATGTTCATACACAAAATATGTTTACAGTAACTTACAAGTTTCTTAACGTAAGAAATACAGTATTTAATAACCGCTTATCATTCACGCACGTCGAACAAGTCAATTAAGGAGAAACGGTTAACTGCGGCGCTTGTAAGCTTAACGGCTTATCGATAAAGTATCGATACTTATGTGCTTTGCGATATTCTAATGCGAAACTTGTTTCATACGTGGTTTCACGCTTTTCTGTTCTGGCATTAGAACTGATTGCTGTACAGTTAAAGGAAAATAACATGATCCTGTGCAAAGCCGAAGACAAACACTTATGGGAAAGTACGTCAGAATTCTGCAAGTTGTACCTATTTACGCTGAGAGGTATTAAGACGATAATGAAATAAGAATCTATGTATTTTGGACATAAAAAATTGTTCTATAATGTATTTTATTTATCTTTCGTGCCTTCTTTTACTGCAAAGATGCCCATAAGGTTGGATATCAAAACAGTCAAGTATAAACATCAACAGAATAACAATTAACCATGCAAAATACCATCGTAAAGCATTTGATGAAAAGCCGTGCGTACTTCCAATTACGGTTTGCTGTCAGCTTCGCGCAAAACGTTGTAAATCGTCCGACAATTAATATTATTTCGCTTCAAAACAATCTCTTGATTGACGTCTGCCCCGGAGGCATGTATTCTTGCCTTACTTTGCTTGATACTTTAGTATATTTTCAACTCGAAGACTGGTACTTAACGTTTTTTTAGAAACGTAATTTGCTTTAAGTGTAATTTAATACTTTAATAGCAAATTATTATTCTCTGACAGTATTTCTGAAGTGTCTAATGGCTGAACGGAATTTATTGACGGTTCAATCTATCGGCCTCTAGTTTCGGATTGCATATCTGATTAATTCTTATTTTATGCGTGAACATTCACTTAAATATCCGATTCAAATCTCTTATGTATTTTATGACATCTACATAAAATGTACCTAACGAAATACTAGGAGAAACAGTACCAATATAAATCAGAATTATTCTTATTTACGAGTCCATAAACTTTGGTATAGATCTTTTGTTTTATGCATTACTCTATTTTATACGATAATCTATGGCTTTGGAATATATTTAGAGGTTCGCCTACATTCCAGAGGTAGTTTTATATAAAATATTTTTGCAAATTCTAAATCATGATGAAAGTAAAATAAACTCTATTTTACGAAGATCAGGTGATCAAATTCTATTCTGACCTGAACAAGACGAAAACAAAGGTATTAAGTTTTTTGATTTTGATATTTTTATGCCAAAGTCAACACGAAAAACGTTTACCGTTTGCACGTGAATGTTATGTAAAAAGAGCTTTAAAATGTTTTGATACGATATACATATATGAAAAAGAGATCCTGGTTTAATCCCGAGTTAAAGCGCCATACTTTAAGATGTTCACATTTGGTTTAGTTCGATAGGCTTCTACAAAACTGGTCTAGTCATTAATCTATCTTAAGAACTTATTTCAGTTCACTCAGTTTATTACACGTCTGAGTAGCTGAGTGCTCTTTGTGGAAAACTATTATGCCCAGAAAAACTTTAAATAGCACTAACTGGAAATAGGTGAATTACATGCTAAAACGGCTAGTCTAAATTCCATCATACACATCGGCAAACACGGTTAACAGCGAGCATTGTTACCGGTCATCGAGCTGCCAAGAATGTTGTCATCACAGTAAACAATAGATTCTTCATTTCACAACTCGAGCTTAAAGTCAGTACACTCAACTCTTACAATATTTACTTCTTCACGCCCTATGATATTGCAACTTTGCTTCGCCATATTGATTTTGCAAAACTAACAGTCTTACGGTCTTACCATACATGAACAGGTTGCTGGTTGAATTTAAACGCGTATAAAATGTCGGAAATTTATAATTCTGTTTACAATCTCGATAACATGTTGTTAAGTGATTTTATGTGCTTTTTTCGCCATTTATGGGCGAGTCAATCATCCAATCAAGTTAGCGCCCCTTCACTGGCCTAAAAACAGGTTCGTCAGTTACGGTTGGAGCTAAAATGATGGTGGTTCTGTTTTTGCTTGTATTTTTATGGTCATTTTCCCTTACTGGGTGAACAGCTTCGGGCTCGATATAGACGATGTTGTTGAAAGAAAATAAAGGTAAGTGCTACTGCCCGTCTTCGTAATTGTAAGAATAGTGATGGAGTGGAATATTTTACCTAGACTTGGGGATGTATACTTTTGACACGTCTTGTAGAAAAGGCGCATGTACAAGTTTTTAATGGCTTGTATCTAACATCGCAGCCTGATATAGCCAAAACTGATTAGTATGTCTTTGCGAAGACATTGCGTAATTTATTTCGACAAAAATGACATTAATTTCTCAATCTTTGCAATTGAAAAGATGAACAACGTTACACGCAAAATCAACAGTTATAAAGCTAAAAGATTGTAGGTACTTAATCCTTTTACTTATCGAAATGTTGGTCTGATCTCTAGTATGCCCTGTATCTCTAGCTATCAACATGTCACCACCTTAGTTGACGTGACCTTTACCAGCTTTAGCCTTTCGCCTACCACCTACAGCACTTAGCGGTAATTGGCGTTGAGTGGTGGCAATGAAATCAATTACGATATTAGTTACCGGTTTCATGTATTTTCTTCGAAATGGGAAATGAGTAGAACGGAAATGGGCCTTGGAAATACTGTCGACTCTCGTGTCTAGCAGGACTATGCGAGACGTTTGGGCGCAGAATGTTTAATTCGCAAAATGTCCAGCGTTCGAAAAATATCAAATTCGCAAAATGTCCAATTCTCAAAATGTCCATTTCGCAAAATGTCCAATTCGTAAAATATCCAATTCGTAAAATGTCCATTTCGCAAAATGTCCAATCGAAGATTATCCAGTCAATATCGTTGATTGCAAGGCTATACCACAGCTAACCTAAGATGCATTGGATGTAGGTATTTAAAGTATTGCTGCATGCGGTGGCTCTCTTATGGGTCGGGGGCTTGATCTTTTAATTTTAATATTACGAGTATGAACGAAACAAATACACTTGCATCGTTTTAAGCCTTTAATTTGTTATAAGTCACCATCTTTCTGTCCATGTCCTTGGGGTTGGCAGCAACACGTTTTCTTCTTCCATTCTCCACTGTCACGACATCATTTACGCCTTTTTCTTTCATATCATTTCTCACACAATCCAACCTTCTTTCCTTTTTTATAATAAGTAATACAGCCTATTTTGCTTTGCTTAACCTGAGTTTATAAGACATCGTTTTCATTTCAGAAATGTTAAATGATTGTACTGCAGTTTCTACTTTCAATTTACCATATTAATTATCTTCTACCAACTTCACCTTAACTACACTACACGAAGTATCACAAAATTGGTTGGTTTTTAAGTCTGCACTTTATAAACAGGTAAAGTATTTATTTTACGTGTTTCGCATACTAAAGTCGTTCGGTAATTTAGTGATTACCAACAAGAGGGGCGGGGAAGCTGCCTTGGGCCAGTAGTTACTCGAGAATTGCGTGAGAAACACAATGTATGGAAATAGGCTGCCGGAGAAATTGATTTTTACTTATACTTGGTTATTTTTTAGTGAGTGGCAGTTTGAGTATGTTAATTTAGATTGGTTGTGGTGGTAAGGTGTCAACGGTATTGAAAGTTAGTGGCATCAATTTTGTACGATTGTAGCATTCTTAACTATTTTTCGAAAATCTGCCGTTGCCAAGCGTGATTACTGAAATAGGTAGTGCCGAATCATCGCAAAATTTCGAACATCTTGAATGGAAAAAAGAAGTAGCCTTTATCATGTTTTTTGTTACAGCACTGTAATCAATTCACAAAAAAACACTTGTAACCAACACCTTACCCCAAACATCTTCATAAAACCCTTATCTCACACTCACCACTTAGAGCAGCATTATACAAATTAATTCCTCCATGTAAAATTTATGGCGTCATATAACCGCTAAGTCAGGGACCGACAGAGCCGTGAAAACGTTAATGTCGGATATTATGGCAGTTTTATGCGCAAGAGTCGGTGTTCGGACTTTCCCTCTCTACGTGCTAACAATTTTATCATTATCTCCTTCGGTTGTTGTCGCTGCATGAATTAAAGAGATAAGCTGATGGGCAGGTTGTCTTTATACGATCGTCTATGTAAAGTGACTGGACCTACATGTTTGAGTTAGTGAATTTGTAATTTTATTGATTGTGTTTAGATCATGGATAAGACTTGGTGTTTACAAGAAACTATAAAAGAGACATTGGTGGACATCAAAGTTGGGGAGAATGGACGAAAAAAACGTATTGCGCCGACCCCAAATAACATGGACACGGGCAGGAAGATGATGATGATGGTGTCCATCCAAGTGTTTCCCATTCCAAAATATACTACGCAGTAAAATATACTAATATGTTCAAAGCGGGCAACAAACCAACCATAAGGCAATCTTATTAAACCTAGTAACATGAGAAACACTTTCAAAGATAAAAATATGTGTATTATTAAAGGAATCATTTACAATTTCCATGAAGTTGGGACCACCGTACTCGAACTTTCGTTGGTCAAGAATCACGAAACATCAATATTTTATGAAAAATTATGACTCCCTGTCAACGTTGAAGTCATCATACTTTCCGTGGACGGAAACCGAGTACTACAAATTACCATTTTTATCGCAGAATACATTGACACAGTTGGAGAACACGTTTCACTTGTAAGGGAATTAATTTGGTGAATATGCAGACGCAAGGGAACAGTTAATATGCAGGTGGTGAGAATCTACGGTTTGGTGGACGACAATCGTGACCGTTTGTGCAGGGCCGGATTCATTTTAACTCTTTCACATCAATGAAAGAGTTAAAATTAATTAACTAGTTTAACTTAATAAAGCAAAGTATGGATCGGAATTCATCACATTGAATGGTTCAACGAAAGCTTCGATTTGGAATCATTAGTAATGTCGGAAGAATGAACAAACGTAATGTTATGAAAAAAACGTTGGTTGAAGAGACTTATAAAAAACCCCAGTCACGCATTTGATAAGTTATAAAGACTTCCACTGCAAATAAAATAAATTAAAATACGACGACACCAATTAACCCCAACCGAAACGAATCTAATTTTAAACGAATCACACCATATAAAAGCTGGACAGTACATTAACTTTACATAACCAATTATCATCAATTTGCATCAAATAACACTACATCATTGAATTCTAACGGTATAAGAAACACCATGACCAATTGCGTATAACCATGATAAAAGTTAACGTATGAGACGCCTTGAGGCATAACGATAGTATATGCAGAACTAATTTGGATCTTGCCGTAGGTGTAAAAGCTGATGCATGGGCTCCAATCGACTAGGTTTACTTAAGAAGAAATTTAATGCAATAGCTTAAGCAATTTCTAAAGAATGGTGATATGAAGGTGAAAGGAGTGAACGATGCCTTGGCGTCTGACAGGGGAGAAAGGAAGAAGAAAATTTGTTGCGCCGAGTCCAAGTAGAATGAATTGAACTGGGCAAGAAGATGATGATGATGATGATGAAGCAATATCTAAAGAAATTATAAAAAAAATAACAGCCAGTATCGTTGAAGAGTTTGTTTATCTTCCCAGATAATAGACAGTGCGATCAAGGGCAAGCTTTTTGTAGGACTGAGTCACGTAACTGCTAATTTTGAGGATTATTCGGCAAGAAATAACTAAAGATTTTGGAATCGTGGTTTTTGTCACACGTCGATATAATACTCGAAAAAATCACAGATATGCACAGTAACAACTTTATAACAAAAAATAACATTGTTGTGATTGAATTGTTTTAGTTGAAGATTTTAATTTACAAGTTCAACTGCATCCCTGGTCACCTACATCGACTATGTAAAATCAGAAGCGAGTCAATTATCGGAAACAATCGTGTTTGCATGCGTCGTCACGTACGAAAGCTTATTGATCTCTGGTCACGACCCGACGGCACGAGGGTTGAATATAGTGCTATCAGTGAGAGTAATAGTGCTCCATGGAAAGGTAAAGAAGGTTCACTAAGCACGGGTGTCTTCCAAAATTATAAAGTCTACAAAGTGACCACTAATCTTTACGGTATCTTCAAAATATCTAACTAGTCCAACACAGCAGAAATAGTTCTGTATGTTGATTCTTTAGTTCTATAGATGAAACTTTAGCGCGTTATTTCGTAGTCACTTTGTCCAACGCCTATGTTATTATTCTTCTTCTTAGCATTTCGATAAGAAAAAGTGCGAAGCTGCATTTGGATAAGATGCTATGCTATACATTCTTAACCTCGGATTTAGCGATCTTGATTCGGTTTTGTCTGCCCTTTCTGTAAGTGTCTGGTTCTTGCACAGCATTGTATGGAGTATAGCTTCTGCAATTGATCTATTATGTACCCATAGAGACGATAATGATAAAGCATTGTTTTCGAACGAGGGTATTACATTTGTGCCTGTCGAAGAATATTGAGTGGTGTCTCACTGCAAATTGGTGCAGTGGCGTGCATTATGACGTCATCCGATAGAAGTGACAAAACTGCTCTACTTTCTCACCAAATTATTAGAGCAATTATTCCACTTATGTTGGAAATGTAGTAAAATTATTCTGACCTACTTTTAAATGAAACAGTTAATATGAATGAAACTGATACGAACTTAAAACAAAACGAGAAATACGAGATTGTTGATTGACGAACCATTAATATAATCTCGATTAACGCCATTCCATTAATAAAGCTATTCGTAGTACCCAAACAACTATTCACATTTGTAGGTATAAAAACAACAAAAAAACTAGGCAAAGAGAATATGAAGAAGACAGAGGCGGGTATTCAAACAATCACTGAAGGAAAAACCAGTGTGAAGACTTAAAACAATCTAAAAGAAATAGTGTAAGCATTCGATGGAGCAGAATCCAACAAGTGCCTAGCAACTTTCGACGTAAGCTATTTTTACTCACATCGAAACTCAGATTTTTATCACATAAAAGTACAAGGTACATGCTATCATAACCAACGTATCTAGAATTTAATCACAAACTTATCTAAGCGGAAGGAAAGATTTCCTCGATAAGGATCAATGTAACGCTAAAGGCGTAAATTGCACCGCCTTATCGGCTCGCGTTGGACCGAAGCGTATAATGCCATGTTGAATTGATTCACTTGGGTGTGCAGCGTAGTGAATTTCAATATTAATCAACGGAGTGCCCGCTTGTTATGTGGAGAGTTTACGTTCACTTGTTTAATGTGGAGTTACTACACTCGAGAGCAATGAATCCGGGTCACTTAAAGAATGTTAAAAATCTCGGAAACTAAAAATGATAGGTTAATGCAATAAATTGTATTTAATAGACTATGTAATACTCCTTAAATGAAAGTAAAATAAATATGAGTCACCATACATTTTATTAACACAAAATTACATAAAGAAAAAAACTGCTGATCTCTCCTTAAAACAAAAATAGGAAACATGAAATTTTTGAACTTTATTACGATTTTCTTGAATTTTAATACTTCGTATTGCCTCCTCGTGCTTCCATTACTGCGTTTACGCGGTTTGGCATGCTGTACACCAGGTTCCTTATACGATTTTGGGGAATATTCTCCCATTCCTCTGTGAGAGCAATTTTGAGCTCACGAAGCGTGATTGGGGGAGGGTTTCGTTGTTTTACGCATCTGCCTAGCTCGTCCCAAGCATGCTCGATCGGGTTGATATCCGGGCTGCGCGCTGGCCACTCCATACGAGTAATGTTCATCTCTTGAAGGTAGTCATTCACAATCCTACCTGTATGAGGTCGGGCATTGTCATGCATAAATATAGCATCCTCACCTAAATTGACCATAAATGGACCAACGTGATCATTGAGGATTTCTTCCACATATCTTACGCTAGTTAAAGAGCCGTTTTCTATGATCACCAGCTCTGTGCGACTTTCAGAAGAAATTCCGGCCCACACAAGTACAGACCCACCACCGTAGGCTACTTTTTCTTCGATGCATGCTTGCTTGAATCTTTCCCCTGGTCTTCGATACACTCTGTGTCTTCCATCGTGCTTGTAGAGCATAAATTTTGATTCGTCGGAGAACATAACTTTTGACCAATCTTCAATACTCCAATTTACGTGGCTCTGGGCATATCTTAGTCTTGAAATACGATGCCCACGCTCCAGTTTAGGGCCGTTTGCAGGTCTAAGGGGTTTTAAGTTAGATTCAGCAAGCCGACGTCTTACTGTCCATGCACTTGGGTTACTTCCTCCGAGGCGTCGAAACTGATTTGTGAGTTCAGTTCCTGTGAGAAAGCGATTTCGAAGCATGGTGTTCACCAAGTATCGGTCTTCTCGTGCTGTGGTGCACCTGGTTCTGCCCGTTCCTGGTCTGCGTAGGTTAGAACCAGTTTCTTCGTAACGTCGGAGAACTCTTTGTACTGTTGACAGCGACACACCGACAGTCCTGGCTGTATCGCGCTGACTCCGGCCGGTTTCCAGCATTGTAAGTATTCTGGTGCATTCTTCAGGCGTAAGCGACATAATTTCAGCTTGAATAATGAATATAGAGCACTATCAACATGGTTTATGTACCCACATATATGACAGATTACAAACAAAAGCAAAACCAAATGCTGTAATTTCGTAGTTCCATCTTCGAAAGTGGCCCTTTTTCAAATTTGATTTTTTATGATATAACTTTACAATAACTAAGAAGTTTTAATACCTTCATTTAAGGAGTATTACATTGTCTATTAAATACAATTTATTGCATTAACCTAGCATTTTTAGTTTCCGAGATTTTTAGGATTCTTTAAGTGACCCGGATTCATTGCTCTCGAGTGTAGTTGTTTGGCTGCGATGTGTTTTGTATATGAATCACATTTTATGTTAAGTAAAAGATTCGAAAAATCACCTACGCCTGAGCTCATACACATTTCGCCAGTTGTGTTTTGAATTCCAGTAATAGGGGACGGGCTTTAAGCTTTCTCTTCATTTTTTAGGGTTCCGTAGCCAAATGGCAAAAACGGAACCCTTATGGATTCGTCATGTCTGTCTGTCTGTCCGTCCGTATGTCACAGCCACTTTTTTCCGAAACTATAAGAACTATGTTTTTGAACTTGGTAAGTAGATGTATTCTGTAAACCACATTAAGATTTTCACACAAAAATAGGAAAAGAACAATACATTTTGGGGGTCCCCCATACTTATAGAACTGAAACTCATTTTGTTTTTTCATCAACCCATACGTGTGGGGTATCTATGGATAGGTCTTCAAAAATGATATTGAAGCTTCTAAAATATTTTTTTTCTAAACTGAATAGTTTGCGCGAGAGCCACTTCCAAAGTGGTAAAATTTCCCCCCCCCCCCTTTTACTTCTAAAATAAGAGAATGATAAAACTAAAACAAAACATATAATGTATATTACCATGTAAACTTCCACAGAAAATTGGTTTGAACGAGATCTAGTTAGTAGTTTTTTTTTAATACGTCATAAATCGTAAACCGCAATTTACCATAATAATATGATAAATGTTACTTGCTGCTACGGAACCCTTCATGGGCGAGTCCGACTCGCACTTGGCCGCTTTTTCCTCATAATCGTTCGCTTGCATTTCACAAAACTGGAGTCTGGAGTCAGCTATACAGGGTCGCGGCAGACCGGCAAGATGGCAGGACGCCTTGGATGACTTTCACGTTAATTGGCGAGAAGAGGCGCAAAATCGAGAAAAATGGAAGGAATGGGGGGATCCAAACAGTTTAACGCACGGAGAAATCTCGGTATGTAATGGGCGGCTACAGCACCACACCAATATTATCTGAAGACCGAACAGAGCAGCTGTCAAGATTTAGCAACGAGCTCCTCCAACCTCTACTCAATCTACTTAATGAAGAAAGCAGCGCCAGGACCAGTTAACATTGAATCCACTAGAAACACTTCCTAGAACACAACAGTTTTACAAACTTTCCTGGCCATAATACTACTCTAAATATGGCTAAGATGTAGGGAATGTGGGTATGCTCTAAGCATGCGGAATTAAAGTAAAAGCCGTTCCTCGTCTGAGGCTGTAGATTAAGATCACGTCATGACACGAGCATTAGACAGGCGAAGCGTAACTAAATGTATCAGAGATATGGATAGGAGAAATGTTTAGATTTGGTCCGGATAGGTTAGAGGCGTGAGTGGTGTAAGGAAATTATGTAGAGAAAAGATATTCGATCTAATTTTGCGCTTTTGATATTACGGCGCTCATTCACCGGAGCACATACCTGTAAAGATCCAAGATTCGATTTTGTACAGAAACAAGTGATTGTTACAAATTGTATTGTCACAGGTCTTGCTCTTTGGGAAATGTTGATACAAGGAAAGGTTGGGCACATCATGAAGTATTTCTTTGATTATGGTTTTATCACCATGTCTATTTTTATGATCATACGATGTTGCCGGCTCCTTTAACTTCACGACTCTTGAAAATAACTGTACTGGTGCATAACTAGACCTTGTGCTAACTTATTCTTTTATTTCTTTCGGCAAAATGTTAATGTATTTATTTATTTATTCTATTTGGGAAAACAAACAGTATTATATTAAGTATAAACAGTGTTGTCGTATGGTGGCAGTACCTTGTTACTATGCATGGATTTACTACCCACGTGAAGTAAATCCATGCATAGTAGTATTCTGGGAGCTAGTTACCTACTCTCAACCGTATAAAGATCAAGTCTGTAAATATAAGTTGCGGCAGCTTAGCTGTGATTTATGACGTTCAAGTGACATCAAACCTCAGAGTGTACACAACACACGTACTGTTGAATATCTAACAAAACGATAGCTTCTCCTTATTATGCCCCGAGTCTCTAAATCTTAACAGTTTAGCAAGAAAAGCTCGCTTCTTGAATTAACAAATACTGCTTGTAACTGTACTAGGAAAAATGATGTCATAGATCTTAAGATGTGAGGGGCGTAGTAGCGACCTTTAGATAATTGGTTAAGGTCAAAATGCCTGACAAAATAAGAACTTTCAAGGAGTTGATATAGTAAGGTCCATGTTCACCGAAAACATGACGGACGATTATCTAAAAACAGCTGTTTAAAACACATTTTTGTACGGGAACATGTCACATTGACAGCTGTTTTTAGATAATCAGACTGTTATCTTCTCGGTGAACATGGACCTAAGTTGTGATGTCTACTTTTAGCATATAGTTTGTGATATCATAACTTCTTTGGTGGTCTTTCTTTTTTGTGAGGTTGTGCCTAAGCTGGTGTCAGCTTTTATGATGCTCGTGGATTGCTAACTTGTCTTTAGACGCCGTCGAAAAATATCTCTCAGGCATGCGAGCACCCGGGGTTGCGGGACTCTTCCAGGGTTGCGGGACTGTTCGAAAGAGATACCGTGGCCCGGGAACATAAAGATGTTTAAGATGCTGATGTTGTTGTTAAGATGTTGTTGTGTTTGTTTTGTGATGTTTATTTTAATTCTATTGAGCATTTGATTTTGTAATATTTAATTCTGTGTAGTTATACCTATGATCCAATGTTGACTGAGATAAATAAATAAATAATAAAGAGCGAGGAAGGAACATGGATGGGTTTTAGTCAGTAATGGTCTGACAGTCCTTTCCGTTCCGCCCAGAGTGGGAGACGTCATTTGATGATTTCCCATCCGAAAGAAAAAGGCATGCTGAGCACGATGTTTTCCTTCACCGAAGTAAGTGATAATAATATGTGTAATACGCAAAAGAAACCGAAAAATCAGAGGTCTTAGGTTTGAACTCGAGACCTATATGACTTGGCAGTGCGGCGGCCACACCGCTATCTTCCTTTTTTGGTGGAATTGGAGAAGTTACTTAGCGCTTAACTTTGCAATAAGTAACCGCACTTAGACCCATGTTCACCGAGAAGATAACAGTCTGATTATCTAAAAATAGCTGTCACTGTGACATGCTCCCATACAAAAAATGTGTTTTAAACAGCTGTTTTTTAGACAATCGTCCGTCATCTCTTTGGTGAACATGGACCTTAGTCAATTATGTTGTTAAGCCAGCATTTGCCTTCCTTTTTTATTACAACAGATACTTTTAGTGAAAATCTCATATTATACCAAATTATTTGAAAGTTTACCCAGGCACTTATTCCATATCGAAAAAGAAATCGACAGTAATGCCGACTTTCCAAATGCTATATATAATTCTATATCATTACCTAAATCGATGATAGTGAATATTTGAAATTGAAATAGCAACTCAAATAAGAAGAAATAAACGATCAAGGGTGACCGTGAAGCATGCTAATGGTTCCGTACGCTTTAAATTCAGTTGTTGTACTAGATTGAACTTTTGATAGCATTGTTTCAAAAGAACAATGTAATTTATAAACTTTACTGACTGAATCTATTAAATTATTTTATGAGACGAATTAATGATTTATTTGAATTAGCCACTAAGATGTATTGGATGACTTTTTAGTAAAGTACGTTCTGATCTAAAGTCCTTGCTTCTGTAGTGAAAACACATCATAGTTTCCACCCTCAAGAGTCCTCATTTGGCCTCCATTTAAACTCAGCTGGAAACCATCCAGCAAAATAAATTGAAAGCTAACACTGGCAAAATGGTTAAATACATAATATGAAACTGCGCTTTGCTTATCCAAACACTATAATCGAAATAACTCAACTGCAAGTGTCGTGTTCAGAGTCAATTTCTCTGACATTTAGACAGAATTACAGCCAAGAAAATGAGGTTCTTTAATATTTGTACCCACGGAACCCTAAGAAGGCCTGGAATGGTTCCATTTACAAGCGTCCGTGAGTGTGAAAATATTATGGCAGTTATGATACAGCGTATTATATCGCCTACGGTGTGCTAGGAGCTGACTGAACCGGTATGAGATAGGAACTCTAAGATGTTATTATAGAAATGTTATGTTCAATATTGCGATATGTGAATGTGTTTTATATGGTGTAAGTTTCGGATGGTTCTTGGAAATTGGGTTTAGGATTTTTTTTAATAAGATAAAAAGTAATGACCTTGACAAATGGTACGTGACAGTTAGTGGGGGCTTGAAAAACGAAAGCGGGTGGTGGGTGCCTTTAGAAAAATCGTGTCATTGCTCTGAAGAGAGCTGTTTGAATCTACCATATTAGTGACACAATTGATCAGTTAGGTTACGTTACCGACATCAAGCACTCGTGCAGTGTGCTAGATGTCCGTGGTACGCCGCCGGGCGGTTTTAATCGCAGACTGGTCTTAAAGTCATCTTATCTTATCACATACTAGCTGACCCGCGCAACTTCGTCTGCGTCACATAAGTGAGAAAAACGAAAGTAAAAAAATCCCCGTTTTTGCAACATTTCTCATTCCTGCTCAGCTCCTAATAATCGGAGCGTGATGTTATATAGCCGAAAGCCTTCCTCGATAAATGTACTATCCAACACAAAAAGAATTTTTCAATTCGAACCAGCAGTTTCTGAGATTAGCGCGTTCAACCAAACAAACAAACAAACTCTTCTGCTTTATAATATTAGTATAGATAGATAATCAAATAATTTCGGAGCGTATTCGATGACAGCACACAGGTACATTGCTTAGGACATGGGGTAATTTTTATCCCAGTCCTACGTTCCTGGTTCGCTGGATCATTTATGACGTACATCTTTAGTCTTGGGTAAAAGCTTGTTGCATTTTATCATGATGACATCTCTAGAACGAATTTAATTTTCTTTCTTGCAAGTAATTTCGAAATTACTTTTTTCATAGTTCTCATCATGACAGTCTCATAATTTTAACAGAGTAACGAGACAAAAATAAATTGTATGACCTTCCAGGTCACCAATGCTTTAAAAGTTTTAAGTTAAAACTTTTCCAGTTACATTTTATAATCGTAAAACATAAATAACCATGGAAATTATGTGTAATAAAAAACGCCATAGAAAACATAATGGGAGTATTCTGAGTGCATGAATACTAAAATAACATCAAGAGCAGTTTTATGAATAGTTTATTATTCTTGTTTAGAGCGCATCAAAAGAATTATGACAGAAAGCTGAATGAGTTTAAAAAGCATTTGCGTTAGTTTTATTTTTTACGAATTTTGTTGCATTCCAAGAGTTGGTGATGGAGATATTAGGTGCATAGTAAGAAGCTAGCAAACAGGTACTTCGACAAGTCAAATCCTTGCATTCGTGTTTGCTGAATATCTTCACAATTAGTCAAAGAATGTATAAGGCTGCAGATAAGGCACGTTATAAATAAGCAAATATCATTTCTTCTATCGTTCCCATCTTGAGGAAAACAGCAGTGGGAAATGAGTTTATTGAAACCACTGAAAGTAAGCGCAAAGAAGAAAAGGCGAACTAGGCAAAAGGCGGAGAACTGGGTCTTTTGGAGAAACCTGGACGAGAGACCTCTCCCAATATGGCACTAGCAGTGTCCATTAGTGGACTTCGATAAGCTGATTTGATTGATTGAGGAAGAAAAAGGAAAAAGACTATCAAACACCCAAATCAACTCAAGACCACGACATGCCAAATACAACATCATCAAAAATCGATAAAACTAAATCAGAATCAATTAGCATAAACATCCAATAACCAGTCAATAGCATTTGACTGATCGATATGACGCAAACACACACAATAGCAGCACCGATTGATACCGACGAATGAAACCTGAATAGACTATCAGCACGTAGAAGGATCGTATTAACCGTAATTAGGTGCCAAATGGTTAATGCGGTAGGGGTTTGGTGTCAAGTGAAATTGGCAGTCGTATCGAAGGATTAGTTGCAAGTTATTTGAGATGATGATATTGACGGAGGTTCTGGACATACGGATTTCAAGCAGACAGATAGATAGCCAGAAAGATATTGAGATGGGCAGTCAGACGGTAGGTATTAACTAACAGGATCCCTTTGACACATTTTTGGAACAGAACCTATAAGTAAGAATAGTTCTTAGAATAACAAAGATCTACCTTATGATTCTAAGAACATATTTAAAGGCAAATTGGTTTAATGTTCTTAAGTTATAACTCCTACTGTCTATCTGTAGTACCTATAAACATAATACTCATCATATAAAGGTATAATAAGTTGCAACAAAAACTGGTGCGTCTGACATTGAGACACGCAATGTGGGCGCTGATTATTCCAAGGCAGAAAAACTGGCAAATTACACAATTGGAGTAGGATGATCATTGTGTCATATAACTGTACTATGCAAATATAAAAAAAAGAATAAGGTAGTTGTAGCATGAAATCATTCACGAGAATGTTTCGAGATACCAATCAACGTGTTCGCTGTTCGCAGGCCCGATAACATTAAAATGACTATCTAAGATTCTCCAGTCGGTAATTGAAAGACTATTTAAAATAATGAATTAGAGGGCTGTTTGAAAGGTCCTACGTCCAGAGGTAGATAGCGATACATTTTTGCTTATACTACTTCATCAAGAGATTAAACCTCTTCGAATATTTGGGATATCTTCACAGAAGCATAAACCCAAAGACACAGTGTTGCAACAATCTTTGTCATTAAGTGCATAATTGTTAAATGCTCTTGGCGCCGCCGCAAGAATAAGAGAAAGTACCTAATAACTATTGGCGTGACTATCGCTCGTACACATTAAAGTGACCCATTTTCTTTATTGAATAGCATAGCTTCCAATTTGTTTCAAGTGGAGCAATCTGTGATAATGACAGACGATTTCATATAACCCTAGTTCATTGGTGACAGCAAGGCATCTAACCATTTAGCAAGGGACGACCCTAATTGGGAAGAGGCTTAGAATTTTTTGACCAAAGAATATTTAGCTTTATCTAAGATTGGTGTAAGGGTAACTGGTTGTTTTGTAGTGGTGGTATGTGCCATTAGAGAAAGAGGAGAACGAACAATTCTTTATAATAACCAAACTTCTTTGTTTAACTTTGTCCGTGGAAGTGAACTGATTTTCAAAATAAAAGTTCTTAACTTAATTTGGAATTCAGGCATCCATTTATATTCAGGAACTAATACATGAAGTTGTATTAGCCTTCATTTGACTGACCCCAATATAAGATTATTAATTTATTTTATTTATAACAGTAGGTGATGGTAAGTTTAAGTATTGATTCGGGCGATCAGGCCGCTTAGCATGACCACCGGAGAAACGAGAGAAACGACAAATCTTTTGTTCATCTGTCATTGAATCGACAAAATGACAGTTGAACAAAAGATTTGTCGACTCTCTGTCGTGTCTACGGTGGTCATGCTAATCGGGCTGCAGAGGTTAGTAAAGTATATTCATTGCTCGCTGAACTTTCAGTATGCAACGTTCCTATTGAGAGTTACCAAGTTGTTATGAAAATTTCTACTTGTCTTTAACCTTGGCAGACCCATTACACTTCCTCAATTGTAACAAAATATCCTGCCCAATGAAATAGTCCATACAGACCAAAACAGAACCCAAAACAACACAAAGGAAACTTCTAATTAGAACTTAAAAACAACAGTTTGTTTAACATAACTCCTTTGTACCAATTCCTTAAAACAATTTTGAGGACGTGTCTATAACCAAAACATGCGCTTGCGCATGTAGGAGGACCGCAGACTATACAGCATGTATTAAAAACATTTCGTTATAAAATTGCGGAATGGACCATTCAATATAATAACTTCCCTATATAATCGCAAAAAAATATAGCTGCCATACAAAATTTCAAAATCAACTCGACCTAAATGTATTAGACATTAAAGGACCACACCTTTCTTCATTTCTTAGTGTCGATAGTAATTTAAATTGTCAGTAGAATCCCTCAGCTCCTGTAGTGTGCAAATAACAGAACTGCCAAGACATGTCATCAAGTGTCCCATCATTTGTACAACCTTCTAATACATACTGTAGACTTGTAGAGTATACAATCGATTTGGCAACAGTAGATGATATGGATCTCTTTGCAATCAACGTGGGAGTCGAAAGTAGCTCAGATTATATGCGATGCGTAAATATGGAGGGGATAATCGTATCCTGTCAATCATACCATGATGAACTGCTGACTTTGTATGAGTTTATATTTTAAATCAATCAAGGTAGAAAAACAGGGTTATAGTTATCGTTGTTGATGCTGAAGTATTTTGAGATTGTAATGAGATATACAACACTGGAAACATTATTTATTTTTCAAGAAAGTAAACGGCATTTTGAGTATACAATGAATGGCAGCTTTATTGCATTATTGAAGATACTTTACGAACGCGCAATTTATTTACTGTAGAAGAAAAAACAATATTGATTGCCGAGTAAACTAAGAGTAACTGCAAAATCGGATAAGTTATATAATATAGTAATTCAAAGACCAACAAGGACAATTTGTAGAGATTACATGAATTTATCGCCTTTACAATCAGCACGACGTTTCCTTACTGAGAACATGGAGACACTTATGCCTTGCTGTAAAACTTTCCAACAATTTCTAAAGCAATATAAATCTAAAATCCGTCTATTCTGAGGTAGACAAACATACGGAACTCAGTCAGAATAGTCTATAAAACTTTGCGTGGCAGTTAGCGCAAACGTTTGCGAGACACGTGAATGAAATAGCTCTGCCAATATTGGATAGTGTTGGCCAATATTTTTTCATGGGCTGTTATGCGGAGGAATGAGGAAAATGTCGTGAAGAAAATTTTGAGTATGTATGTATGTGCTGATATGGGTAAGAAAGTAAAATTCAAGCAAAGTCAAGTGGCATTTTCTAGAAATGTGTTTAGCACCGTGTACTATTATATTTACACACGAAATCACGCAGATCATTCTACCTAATCTAACTGTTTACATACACAGTCAGATTCCCTTCAACAGTTAGCCAAACATAACCTAAATCATACAGAACCCGTTTGCAAACGCTCAGACGTCACGTCACCCACAATTACTGGTACCACAAACAGTGGTGGACAGACAAACTACGACAACAGTAATTGAGGACTCTTAGCAGAAACAACATCATAATTATGTACTTAGAGTGTTGGCCGAAGAAATTTGTCGTGATATTTGTACTGTGTTTTGTAAGACTAGTGTTTGGTCAAGACTCATTGAAGACTGTTAAATGAAGAGAACTGAAGTTTACTAAAACAAGCCTCATTATATTCAATATTCAATAGTTGTTGCTATATACCGAAGAGAAATCTCCGTAAAAAAATCTTAATGTAATTAGAAAAATAAGGCACGGGTTTTTTTCTCAATCGTGGGGATTGGCTTTAAATCAAACCAGATGCAACGTAAGTATTTAAAAAAAAAGAGCCTAACTTACCTCCACAATCTACAACTGGGGCACATATCTCTTGGTAAGGCTTACTCGTAATTAGAAAATCTTCCAAACTCCCCAATTTCTAGAAAGCAATGAAAGTTTAGCTATTTAAAATAAAGACCCTGCCAGCCTGCTTTTATTTATGTCAAATAGGCAAAAGCTTGCTTCAATGAAAAATCGACTATCGCTTAAGTTCTTTTGAACCCTACACTGCATTCATTCCTACACAATGCATCCTTGCTGTCTTAGTTTTTTTATTCGCATCGAACCATTAACACTGCGGTTCCCCTTTTGTTTAGTAATCACGACCAATTGTTGGTAATAAAAGTGCAGCATCAACAATCACTCAATCAGCTGCGCAGGGGCACTTCGACGCTTTTGTTTTAGCTGTTAGCGTGTTGGATTTCAAGAGGTTCCTTATTGGAATTGGGGGGCTCCTCCATAAGATCAAGATGAATGAATTGAGGGGTCATGTGAACACGTGTTTGGTAAAAACCAGTTTCCTATTTTAAATGTAAGTCTCCGTCGAACATAATAATCTGTGAAGTATTGAATCTACCCATGACTTTTTAAAAACTGGCAGAACATTTTAAGAAAAAACTTACAGACATCCAGTAGCAAAAAAATCGGCAACAAAAGCTGCAAGGATACCGCTCATCCTGACATCAGGTGTGAACAAAAACTAATAAAAGAAGCGATACAGGTAACTTGTACAATGCACAAAACACACGACAATCTTCATCCATTTGAAAAAGAAAAAGAGAAGAATAATAAAATAGAACAATTTCACGGTGATTCCACTAATCCCTTAGGGCAACCATGACCGTAACACCACAAAAGGTGTAAGAGAGACAGACATGAATTCATTCAAGCCGACAGACATTGTGAACATAAAACCACAATCCATAGATCCCCTGAATGTATACGGTGTTAAAGATGAGAAATAAAACACAAAAGGTCATGTTAAAATGGATGGTATAGGTCATGTGAAGGGGGAATGCTAACAAATCAACGCGTTTACAATGGAAGCGCTATATTTTCGTAGGGGCAACATTGATGCGTCATAACTTTTAATTAAAATGGAACATTAATATGGGGCGACTGGCAAAATAGGTCCAAGTGTGAATGAGAGAACATCAATGGACATTGACGTGTAATTGTGAGGAAAGGCGAATGGGAAGATTGGGCTATAATAAATTGTATGGCATGATATTGGAAATGTTGTCACGCGTGATTTTGAAAGGGATCCCGCTGACAGCACCCTTTGTGTTGGCTCTGATAATGATGTAGCATCATTATACAGTTATAAATTACTGGCACATTATTGAGAAGCAAACTACTTTGAAGAACAAAGTATTTGTCAACATTGATGGCAATTTAATAAACACCGAAGATATTATCTGAGTAAATTAATCAATTTGAATACTTTGATGACAATAATTAGACGACTTTTTTGCATATACAGATATGCTACTCCAAATTCTTAGTTTTTAACTTGTCGTTTGATATCTTCGTACCATCCGCCATTGAAAAAATTACAAAACCTTTATGATGGTTTTGTAACACAAAAAGCTTTCTAATATCCAATAACCGCTACATACAAAGCACCAAATTCCCATTATTTATAGCACTTGGTTTAAGACGAAATACATATGGCCCATTCAAAATGACATTTACAAACATAGAAGCACATATTGAAGCCATAAAAAAGAATGATCTCATTTACCATGAACTAATGTTTCTGATATCAGTAAGGCTTTAAACAGGTTTATTCTAACTACGGCTGTAAGTGAACGAGGAGTTTTATATGGAGACGATAAAATACAGAAGTTAAAGTTTTAAACGTAACAAGATTTATGGGGTATGGTAGATGGAGTTACGGGAGTGTGCAAGGGAGATTTTGACGACTCGAATGGCGTAGTGGTAGTGATGCTGCCTTACGTTCTTAGGGTCCTGGGTTCGAATCCCGGTAGGAGCAAATGTTTGTGTGATGAGCATGGACATTTGTTTCCGAGTCATGGATGTTTATATGTATAATAAGTATGTATTTACAAACAAAAAAGTATATATATGTAGTATATCAACTATCTAGTGTCCACGATACAAGCTTTGCTTAGTGTGGTACTAGGTGGCGCTGTGTGTTAATGTCCAGCGATATTTATTTAGATAATATTATGGTCATTGAATAAAATAGGGCCAACCTGGAATAATTCCATAAGGAATGGTTCAAGATTAGACAAGAGTCCAAGTCGTATAAAGTAACTACTTTCTACAAAAATCAAGTAATTTTAAATTCATACTTTGATATTTTATCTCGTTGGGACTTGGGACAAAAACTTTTGATAAATTACGTGTTTTTTTTTATCATATTCCAAAAAACGTTCGTTTAACAACAGCTTATTTTAATAAGATTTCCTGTAACGTTGGAAGGAAACTTATGCGTCTTGCTTTAAAATAATTAAATATAAACAAGTAAATAAATATTGCCCTCTAGGAATGTTTCTGCAGTATATTGTTAGAACCAGCCGTAGAAAACTCCTTTCCTGGAAACTATTACTGTAAAATAGTGTTGTAAACGTTATTTTATGTCTGTAGACTTTATCGGCTATATTGATAAAACAGCTTTCGTCGATCCTATTATGTAGCGAATGACTAGTCTAGCTTCTTAACGATTTTTTGATGTCTTGTTACGTGCCTCTTTATTTTGCAACAAACTAAACTGTAGTCAATCATGAACAGTATGTTTATTACCTTGTACTGAGATCAGGCTTAGCTTGTAAGCTTTTCCTGTAGGTAAGTCGTAGGTGTGATCGGATTCAAATCCTGCCTTTAGAATGGTGTAAATCACTACTCTGGTGTACACTAAGTCCTTTACTGCACTTGCTTGTTGAGACGATTCAAACTTTTTTATTAGTCTGGCTAGAAAAAAGTTAATGAAATCTTCTTTAAAGTATTCTATCATCACGTGGATACCAACTAATACATCAAAGGTGACGTTAGATACATATTTTACGGATTTAAAATACTTTTCCTGGACATTGCTATAAAGTCACTTTTGCAAAGTCGTGACGCCGCGACGGCAGGATAATTAAGCTTCGTACTATGTCCATAAACATTTCCAATAAATTGTAGGTCCTCAAAGATTACACAGACAGTACAATACAAAGTTTGACTGCAAATATCACACATTTATGTAGATTATACAGATTTTACTGGACGTGACTTTGGTACTGTTTGGTTTTAGATCTTTTGTTTTCTCTTGTCTTTTGAAGTATCTTTCAATAGTGATAAACCTCATAATAAAAGCAAACATTTAAATTTCGAATAGCCCGTAGCCTTTATTCTGAATTCAAAACGCATTCAATTTCTTTCGTAGTTTAAGTATTGGTACTACTACGCTGTAAACATTTACTATCGGGAAGAGTTCGTTCAAGAAAAGACTATCGGCATTATTATTTCTACCGCCAACTAGGAGCAGGGTCTTACTTTATTAACATTGGCAATGCATCTGCACTTCCCTGAGTATTTCAGTATTTCTAGTACATAAACCCCGGTAACAAGCATCCATTAGGGAGGCTACTTACCAAACCATAACATAAACAAAACCTTGTATCCTATCAGTTAAATCCTTGGCTTTTCTGTCGTTACCGCAATTAGACTTCGATTCATATATCTCCTGTACCTTGAATGGTACTCTCATTCCAATTCAGTATTTCCAAGTTATTACAGCAAGAAATAATGGTAATAGGTCACTTGATTGAAGGCGGGTCGTAAGCTATAACTATTTAATAAACAATTTGTATTTAGTCCGTAACATAACTTCAGCTTATGATGTTCTGATCACGAATCATAATTTACAAAACAAGGGTATTGTGAAATTGTGTGTAACGAAAACCCACACAGCTTATTCGATATCTGGAAGGTCATTATTGCAAAGCAGATACAAAAGGGCCCATCATATTTCCTGCAGGAACACCTGAACGAAAAACGTATGGATATGTTTTTGGTATGAAATTTTAATCATTAAGCCACAAATACAGGGCCTCTATTCTGCTCTTCATAAATAGATCGATTTAGATTGTCCACGATCTTGATTTATTAAGAACACAGTATTAAAACTTCATGATAAACCGATTCGTTTGCTTAGCTTAAAACTTCAAAAGTTCGATGTGTATCGAATCCTTTACTCTTTTACGAGTAATACCACTGGGAGCCACAATAGGTCATGTAACTAATATTATGTATAGAAAACAAAACGGTCGCACTTTAAAACACATAAAATAATATAGCCAGGAAGCGGGTAGGACGTTAATAAAAAGAAATTGCCTTTACTCGACACTAAACAACTTTACGAGTACGATGGCGCCTTAGAAACAGCGGGATGCGAATTGTGATAAATGATAAATGATATCTATTCAGCAAGTAGGTTTTCTAAACACTTTTACACGTCACTTTTTTTTAAACTAGATGGGGCCGGTGTTTCGTACCTGACTACTCTGAGAAGAAACAGCCGAAACAAACTCAGAGGTCACAGTCTCTTTTGAAGTCCAGACAATCTTGCTTAATTCACATGAGGACTATGCAGATTAGTGTCTGAGATGGTCTTTTGTAATGGAATTACAGCAACCACTGGATGTAGAGGCAATGCAATTTTACAAAATTACTTGACGACTGTAGGCCTTAGACTGGTTATCATAGGAAACCTGACGTTTATGAAGAGGTTCGCTTACCTAAGGATATTTATTTATCAGCAGTCGTGATTTTAGAATATGGCTTTGTAAATAATGGTCATCTATTATATTATATTTGCATACCATAGATTTAAAAAAACTTTGCCTTCACAAATAACATCCCATGAAGATAGAATAGATACTATTAACCGTATTATTAAGCGACTTGGACGAAGCACAAATGGATGAAGTGTTCACCAAATCGCTTGTCTCGTGGCCATAAAGTAACTAAATGAGATCATTGACCTAGTCAGCGTAAGGAACATACAATATATCATCTTAAAAGGGAATAAGGAGACCAAAAGGAAAATTTCAAGTATAAAGCACTTTATTTACTTTAACACAATGAGAGATTGCGGTGAAAGCTCAGATAAAATCATACTGTTAAGTGTTGTTTGTATTGTTTCAAAAAGAAACGAAATGGTTTATCTGATGGATACGGAAACTCCGCTTTTGGAAAACTTGGTTTCTCGATTGTGAATTGTAGTTTCTGAACTTAAAGTCCTAAAATATAATGAGGAAGGTTTTATGTCTGTTCTTAATGAAAATCTTTTTGCAATTTGCACACCAAGTCTATTCACTGTGACACTTCGGCTGGTCTCTTTGAATACTCGGTTGTCATTGTCATGTTTTGTCTTGTCTTCTGATGAACTCTCTATCTTACTGATGCCAGCCGTCGAAGGATTTATTTAATTCCTGGATTATTTTTGTAGTGGCACTATACGGATAAGCGCCACTGTCTGGTGCTATGCGTCTACACGCGTCCTCACGCTGCGCGAGGTGACTGGCTTGAAAAAAAGCCAGCACTGGCCGGAATAGAGTGCTGGCCAGCGCTCGCCAGCACTCTATTCCGGCGAGTGCTGGCTTGTCACTGTTTATACGAGGCCAATAACAAGCCAGCGCTGGCCTGGCAGCCAATACTGTCTTCGTCTGAACCTTGCTTTACTATCTTTTTCATTTGCGCGCATTGCATTGTATCAAAGCTCAATTTGCCAAGATCAAAATTGACGTCAGATTTTCGAGGTTACGAAAACGCGTCGTTTTGAAGTTTCAATAATAATTCAAATGATCTATCACTTGGTTTGCCAACTTAAAATTCTTGCCAGAGCAATAAACTCGTTTGCAATTCTCATCCGTGGGCGGATTAGGAATAGCGGGACTCGGGCTAAAGGTCATTGTTTTAATTGGGCGTAGCCATTTTACGATTGATTGCAATTGAGGTAGTTCTGCGGATATCCTTTGAAGAAATATTCGCAAGAACGTTTTATGATTAATGTTTTTTTAGTTTGAATCTATAAAGAGAGTATTAAGTGAGCAAAAGATTAGAAAGATGGTTTCATGTATTTTCTATATAAGAAAATTTCAGGACCAAAATATCATCACGTCTGTAATGCCCCAAAGGTATATAGTACATCCACAGATTGCCAGTTATGCTTAAGGTCCATGCAAAAAGAGGGAACCACGAACAAAAAAAACTCGGATCCTATTATCTTACTTTATGATGCCCATGCTATAAATAGCATTTTGATTAAATACTAGCCGAACGACAGACGTTGTCCTGTCAACTATGAATGTTGAATTCGAATTGACCTACTACCTACCCACTACCTACCAACTAAAAAGTAAAAAAAGAAACAAAAATAATCCTATGTCCGTCTCCTAGTTCTAAGCTATCTCCCACCAATTTTCAGATAAATCGGTTCAGCCAATCTTGAGTTATAAATAGTGTAACTAACACGACTTTCTTTTATAATATAGAGCCATTTTATGATTGATTTCAAATAGAGGTAGTTTTGCGGATATTCTTTGAAGAAATATTCGCAAGAACGTTTTATGATTAATGTTTTTTTTTTAGTTTTAATCTTTATAGAGAGTATTAAGTGAGCGAGAGATTAGAAAGAGGGCTGGGGTTTGATGTATTTTCTATTTAAGAAACAGGACCAAAATATCATTATGTCTGTAATACCCCAAAGGTAAATAACTAAAGTACATCCACAGATTGCCAGTTATGCTTAAGGTCCACTCAAAAAGAGGGAACCAAGAACAAAAACAAACTCCCGGATCCTATTATCTTACTTTATGATGCCTATGCTATAAATATCATTTTTATTAAATATATAAGGAGACCTAACTACATAAAATTAGTGTCACGTAGATAGATCAAAATAATCACATGTTTATCGACTTGCAAACTGTCAATTAAAAGTTACGGATTAACTTTAACTACCTGGTTACATAGGCGGTCTCTTTGCTAACCTGTTTACTACATAAGTGCCGACCAGGCTTATGTATTACTTATAATATGGGTACATAAGTGGTTACCTAGTTGCGCAATGTCACATACATAGGATTGGCTTCCTGATGTTAAGATTTTTGCTTGCTTAATTACTTCATCAGGGAAAGGGCAAGCGTATGAATATGTAGGTGTGATTACAAAGAGGAAGTGTAGAGTACTAAGCATATAATGGTGCTACTGCTGGGGCTTATATTTAGAAACTTAGTGTGAATAATTAACCGACTTCTAAAAAAGGAGGAGGTTCTCAATTCGGATCTCTCAATTTTTATTTTTTTATTTTGGTATTTTCTGCAACAAGTGAAGCATTTGCGTTTGATAAGAACCATTCTACCATCAGATCTGATGATGAAGCCAAGAGTCACGGATCTCCATAATGAGACAATGTACCATAGTCGTATTTGGGCTTGTTGTAATTGTAACGGTATGCACTTTCCATGTATCAAGCACATGTGAACCACTAAAAAGTGAAAAATAAAAACTTTTTTGCAAAAAATAAAACCGACTTCAAAAAAATAACAAAAAAAGTGAAAAATAACTTTAGCTTCTGAAGTCGGTGACAAAAAAAACGAAAGCTATCAAACAAAGGTCACCGCCGTTTTTTTTTTAAGTCGGTTTTATTTTTTCTTTCTAAGCATGAAATAAGCCAAAGACTGGCTTTAAAAATCATTGCATGCGAAGTGATTTTCTATAGTGATAACTTTGAAAATGAATTAATTATAGTCGATCATGCATACAGTGTTCTATACATCGGGTAGATGCATACAAACGTAACGATTCAACCAGCTCTAGTAAAAAAAACCTACAGTGAACGAAATAAGTATTATGAAAACAGAAGCATAATTTGAATATTTTATTAAGACGTGTTAATGAAGATAATTCGGTAACGTTCGCTTCAACAGCAGATAATCATGCAATTCCTATTCTGCATACAACGACTACAAATATTTTATTAGCCGGTACCACTGAATATAAATACCTATTTACCATAGCTTCGTCATGCCGTACCCCATCCTTGGGCATAGGTACTTACTTTGTGGGAAACCTCGAGAATCGATCTGTGATCCATATTAATGTTACTAAAGAGATTGAGCATAAGGAGGGAACACAGAAAATGTCTGAAAATTTGGAAGGTCCATTTGAATCGTAGAAGATGGACAGCGGAACGAGCTGAACAAAACCAACGACCAGTGGATCCTGGATTGAAACAACTGGAAGTGATGGGGAGAGGCTTTTGCAAAACAGTGGGATGACGCAGGCTAACAGTATCAGCATGCAAATCCGACAGGCCAAATTCGTTGTTTGTAGCAAGCAATATCGAA
The DNA here is from genome assembly GCA_916618015.1 of Xestia c-nigrum. Lineage (NCBI taxonomy): Eukaryota > Metazoa > Arthropoda > Insecta > Lepidoptera > Noctuidae > Xestia > Xestia c-nigrum. The sequence goes on along the minus strand of OU745259.1, from coordinate 5,477,684 downwards.
CTAAAGGTGTGGATGAACGTAAATTGAGGGGAGGTTGTAATCGAGTGACATATCTTTTGATGGATAAGTTTTGGGAGGGGTTTGGAGTGTCTTGTTGAGGCCGCTTGGACACAAGTGAGCCCGCGTGTAGCGACAGTGACAAAGAAATTGCTTTGAGTATACCCGGAGACCGCAACACATGTAGCGAAGGGAACAAGCGATAAGTGTGCGTAGAGCAAACGCAATGAGTATCATCTGAGATTGTGGACGTAAGAAATTAATTCGCCTAAACTACGAACCATGGTCCGCCGTAGTCTCCCTCCTCTCCCAGGTGTGCCTGCCATGCCACAGACCCTGCTTGCTCCTGTTCTAAGATCTAGTCTCGTTCTGATCTATTCTTCAAGAAAAGTCTAGTGCACAATTCCGTCTTTATTCAATTCAGAGTGTGCCTTCAGTCCAGATCCATCCAGTTGGTCTTCATCGTGTGTAGCCCACATTACTATGCATAACTGGTGTTCTTCCAGAAATTGAGAAACGAGAAAATTACATGTTTTCTTGTACGTGTCCACGTATTAATCACAGATGGCGACTTTGAATATAAATGGAGTATTTATTTATTGATTAACGTGGGAGTCTATTGGAGTTTTATTGTTTTGTATTTATTAAGATGCAAGCGGCATGTTAAAGTTGTTTAACGGAAAATTTTGTAAGATAGTGTGCAGTAAATTAAATTGCTTTATTGTTTATATATTGAAACGACAAATTGAATAACAACAGGTTGACTATTTGCCTTAAAGCCTCCAACAGTTGTAAAGGTAACTGCAACAAAGGACAGCCCTAGGAGGAAAATCATCCTTGCTTCGAAACTAGCAGACTGATTTTAACACAATATGAGTAATTGGGGTAAAGGTCTTGCTTACAATAAAGAAAAAGAACAGTTCAGATGATTTCAGAATGCACTTTTATGGAACCGTGAAATAAAAACTGAAGCTTCTTACTGCACACAACGAAAAAAAAATAGCTAACGAAGCGAGCTTAGTGAATTGACCACAATGAAAACGTGAAGAAAAAATAAAGAAAAATATATTCTCTTAAAAATGGAAGCTTCATTTAATATGTCAAAGATGCTCGACAATTCTTTGATCTCTCTTCAAATACCTCTTCATTCAACTGTCCATGAAACTTAGCGTGAAGGAAAATAAGGCAAAAATCAACCAGGAAATGCGACAGCGAATGTGATTCGTGGACATATTTACAGAGAACATTGTTCTAACATAAGCGTGGGACGAAATGGTCCATAAAACGCCAACCAACGAGCCACTCCAAGCGATATTACGATAACCAACTTAATAATACCGATGGAAAACTGATATACATTCAAACTTCAACCTTGTGGAGAAGGTGATAAAGAGATGAGGCTGAACAAACGGGTGGTTTAAGGTTTAGTGGAGTTATCAGACAGATGGAACGAGGCTTATTGACAGATTGTCAAGCTCTCGAACTTGAATCGAGATTAGAGCAGCATCTATTCGTATCGGAGGAGAAAATTGTTAAGATATTTCAGAGATTATGGGACGTAATGAACTTTATATCTTACAAGGTACCTGTAATGCATCTAATAAATAAAGTGGTAAACGAGAAAAACGCAGCATGTTTTACATTTATTTTAAACAGATATCCGTACATTTTCTATATTTAACGTAGATGACAAACGTTCGTGGCCATAGAGGCGCTAAGATTAATGTAAATATTTAAATAGTACTCAATAATAAAAACGATGTAATAAATGCATCGTTTATATTTTATTATCTTCCATGATGTCAGAAGTATTAATAAAATACTTGCTACAAGCACCACTAGTCTTACCAAATAGTATCGTGGTACCCTGAAACTGGGTCAGATAATAGGTAGCCGCTCCATGTAAGATACAGGTGACTTGGTTAGAACGGAAAAGGCTAGGTAGAATGATGACGGATTCAAAGTTACGGCATATCATGGTCTTTAGAACTCTGACCAAAATCAGCAACTTCTGATCGCATGGGTGGTCTGATAACCAATAAAGAATTTATAAATTAAACATAACTCAACTCAACAATTACTACCAGATGTAAACACTTAACCATTGACCCAAAAACATAATTCTTTTTCTTTTAAAAGCTCTTCATCACGGTTGACATTACCGAATCTGGTACGAGTTAAAACAAAGTGGTATCGGTGCATTCGGTACCGATTCGATTCAATTACAAACTCATGTTACAAAACAAATCCAATTAACTGGATGGTGGGAGCAAGTGATAAGCGAAGAGCGATTTGGAAGGAACGAATCATCTTTGATCACCTGTGAATCTAGTTGAATCTACCGATTCTATAAAGAGCAGTAGGATCTTTCCTCTTATCTGCACGAAATGAATAGAGTGGAGAGGGTCATTGGGTCTTGGCATGGTGAGAAGATTACTACCAACAACGACCACCAGAGACTCTGTAAAGTAAACGGTGTAAACAACTAAGAGTACACCGTGTCAAAGTGATCTTTATTTTAATTGAGAATACGAGCAAAATTAAATATTAGAAATCAAGTAGAATCTAAACTAGGATGATGCATGGATGAAGCTTACAACGAGTAAGTAAGAAAAACAAACTGTTTACTAGACTATTAAATTACAATTTTGCCTGATCGGTAATTTAAAAAAAAATACAGACGCACCGCGTGTCTTTTGTACCTTGTACCACACGTGAATTCAGATGGCGTTTCAATCCTCGGCGGCTAGATAGCGCTAATTGATCGTTTGAGACGCGCCGCTAATGCGCTCGCGCATACTATGTGTACGGAACGATGACCTGAAGAGGCCCAGATTTAAAACAAGATTTAAAATTTTCAAGTAATCAATATCACTATGAAAAATAAAATGTTAACTGCCTAGTTGGCCAAGCCATGCGCCTTTGTTGAGAAAGATGAGCAGAGTTCGATTCTATTTGCATTGTCGTCAAAATCAAAGTGATCTTTAATTTAATTATGATAAGGGTACTGTTGGGGTGGAGTGGCTGTAAAGGCACTGTAGCTTCTTCTTATTGATTAGAATGACAATTCGAACTTGACTGGAACTGGTTTGTTAGAAAACCTTTGTGTTTGATTGCCAAAACAAGTTCTTCTGGAGCAGTCCCGGTGTCGAGATATGTAACCAAACATAAGACAATAACTATCAAAGTTTGCCGAACAGTAGCACTAAACACAGAAAGGTTACTAACACATAAATCTCTCACCAGTAGTTACCACACAAGCAAATGTTTATCTTTATCGACAAATCATAATTCACAACAATACTAAATAAGGGCGTGACACACGACCTATCGATAAATTGTATAAAAATATCGATGGAGCGTAAAATGAACCACAGTTCAAGATTACCGACCGAATCGATAAGAACGTGCGAATCGATACAAATAACTACAATAACGATATGGATCAATGCTTTACTATTGTTTATGGTTCAGTATTAAATCTTGCATGCCAACACGCGTTTATTTGCTTTGGTGCAAATTAGATTAGAAAATATGGAGAAATTGCCTACTTCAATTAGGCGATATGAGTAGAGAACGACAAAGGAAACTGCATGGACTGTGTAAAGGATAATATGTAGCCATATTATCCTTTACACAGTCCACAGAAAGAAGGTGGCTGCTGAAATGACTAGTAATACTGTCTTTACATAAAAGTCAATGCAAATTAAAGGCGAAGTTCGTATGAAAGTAGAAACAAATCGAATCAACAAACATCAAAAAGCAATAATATATATTCAGTGTGATAATGTAAAGACACACACAGAACAAAAAACACAAACGAAAATACACTTGTATTGGCACAAGACATTTACTATGCAAGGTAATGAGACAATGCTGTATATTACAATTGAGATGCTGTATATTATAACATCTGTATGTACCCTGTGTTCACGAAATAAATGAATTTGAATTTGAAATTAGTGAAAATAATAAAAGGTGAAGTTGGTACGAAAGTAGAAACAAATCGAGTCTGCAATCATCAAAAAGCAATAAAATATATAAAATGTGTTAAAACAAAAAGAAAAGACACTTGTATTAGCACAAGACATTTACTATACAAGGTAATGAGACAATGCTGTATATTACATTTAAAATAAGTAAAACCACTAAACGGATTGCCATGTTTCTAAATCCGTGTTCCACAAGGTTGCCTGATAGTGATACGTTAAAATTTATAATCGAATTTGAATATGTATGTCAAGAATAATAATCTAAATTCCTATTGTGATTGATCAAGTATAAAACGCACTCAAAACGTACCACCCACGTCAAAACCACTAAATTTTATTTGCGATGGTATCATATTTCTTAGAGAAAATAAACCAGCAAGCCATATTTATAAAATCTATTTTAACGATGAAGATTCACGGTCTGATCTTATTTTTCGATCAATAAATCTGTTGTCGAGTTTCTTCACATCGAACCCTAATTACAGCAAACGAAACAATTATATTAACGGCATCTTCATTAACTGTACAAACAATAACTATACCAATTCTTTTTTAATGAGTTCAAAATCTCATAATGAATCTGGATCGAAGAGAATCCTTGATGGATTTATAAGTGAAACCAAACTTATAGTTTACGAAAATAAAATATGGGAGGGCAATAAATCTGTAACCTCCAACAATTTGTATCGCACGCGTACGAGAATATCTTATAATAAACTAAAACAGGACGATGCGCAGGATTGCCAGACGTCGCAGACATTTGTCAAGGAGTAAAGAGTTAAAATAAAATAAGTTTTTATAGTCCCGTGGTAAATGATACTCGAGATGTAAAGGGATAAATTGATGCGAAAAGGAAATCAAATGAAAGATTTGTGTAGCGTGAATGCTTTGCGATTTTGGAATTAAAGTCGGATATAAAAGATAAATAAGGCTAACGCCCACAAAAGTATTTTAATTTGGTGAACAAAAACTTTATGAACACAAATAAATAAAATTATCAAATGAAAAACGAAGCTCATGAATCTTCTGATAACAATAAATTCCCTAAACCCACTCACTAAATCACTAAATTTGACACAGTAGCAGGCTATAATAAGTTTCTCCATTCAGCAATAAAAATGCATCACGTCTTCAAATTCTCTAGAGACGCATAAGTTGAAGGATCAGCAAAATTCGTCTAAAACATGTCAACTCGTACCGCTACCATAACAAACACTTTCGCAAATCATTGTTATTCAAAGGGACATAAAAAATAAACAAACTAAATGACATGACACATTTAAACGATGTAGAGTACCTAAATACACATCAAAGTGAAACTGAAACGAATACTGACATGCGGATTCAGGAAATAAATGTTATTGGAGATGACGATGGACGTTTTCCAAAAGAGGACACAAAAGACACTGTGACAAACAAAACTGTGCTTGACAATGCTGTAGCTCCAAGTGCTAGCTGTCAAACGAGACACACTGTGTTTTATTTAAGTGGGTTTGAAGCGGTTTTTTTGGATAGTTAAAAGTACTCTGAGCCCATATGGTAGTTCACGCTTGGCGTGTTAGGGGAACGACGGTACGTGACACAATATTAAAAATAATATCTATTGAAGAATTTAATAACAAAGGTATTACCGACGAACAGTTTCCGATCACGTTGGCAATTTTAATACAAAAAGAGTATAAAGATGCTAATGCAAACGTGCGTCTGTTGCGATATTTAAAATGTGTTTTTTTTTGTCATACAACGCTTTATGCATCAAGAGACCGCGTGGGCTATTTTGCGTAGTACTGTTTTTTAATGATATCATTAATATTGCTGATGTCATATGTAAATAATTCACTTTATACCCGGATAAGTACATGGCTCAAACAATATAGTCAAAACGAAAGTTTCATCAACATAAAAAGAAGAAGACTAGGGCGGGATACGAACAAAATTCAATGAATGAAAGAAAACACCCAAACAATACAACAAAAACTCCAGACCGCCAAAACACTCATTCTCAATTAAAATCAAATCCGATCTAAAAATAACTGCACGTCGCATCAGACATGTCGTTTTGTGCGCCGGCGCAGTGTCACACGTCACCGGTCAAGCGTGAACCGTTTCAAACGCACCCTTGTTTGTGTTAACCCTTTTTGCCGTTACTAATACGATTTCTTGTTATCCTTTTGTTACTAAATTGGTATCTAATATAACATTTGAGTGAGAGGAAATTAAAGTATCAGTTAGTTTGTTTTCTCTATTATGTATGTGTTTTAGGTAATTAATAAGTTTTCGTAATATACGAGGTGTAAACGGACCCTTTACAAAGCCAATCATTCTGTACGTCAAACTAAGTAACACTAACAAACCTCTAAAACCAAAAAAAGGATTGAAATGACGAGGAGAACAACTTCTCTTCTTCTTCTTCTCAGTCATTCGCTCTTGACAGAGTGGTCGTGGTCATATGAGGGGTCGTTCACAGCTGCGGTCGCAGCCTTCGCGATCCTGTCGTTTAGGGGGTCTATTTAAACCCTTTAGATTCTAGGAAATCACAGCCTTTCTTCATAAATCGTGCATCAACTTTACATGATGCTGATGAAGTAATAATAGTACCTTTTACAAGCCTCTATCTAGACAACCATTACTCAAGTCGGTAGATAAATTAATCCCTTCACATTTATCAAGGGATCCTAGACTCAATCTTATAATAACTTTCCATGAACCGTTCCCAATCACTACGCCATCCACCATCATTCATAACTGCCCATAACTAAAGATTTATAAAGCCAATAAATTGATTGAGGAAATAAAGTCTCAACTAAAATGATTGAAAGCAATTAATCATTCTGAAGACAAACTTGAAACTTCATTAAATCCGACATTCTGATAGATACATATTTTGATCAAGATTTGGTTGTAGGCGTGAAGGCTTGAATTAAACGTTCTATACTAACGGCACAGATTGCCTGCGAAAATAAATATGAACTTTGATATAAAGCGTACGGAGAGCAAATTTATTTGAGGGGTGTCCTATTTTAGCAACACCACTACTAATATCACAGCCTCATTAGTCGAGCGCCTCACCGCAAGCAGGTCTTTGAATGATCTACTCTAAAGCAAAGTCTAGATTTGAGTTCGAATTTTAAGTTTTTTCACGTGTAAACTGTGTCGTTGGTTTAGTGGCCGCAAGAGCGACTGCTAACCATGAGTTCCTGGGTTCGATTCCCGGGTAAATTTTCAAAGGTTTTAGGGAACACCATTGATCATGAGTGAGGATATAACATCTACCTATGTCAAATCTGATTAGATTACAGATTAATAGAGTAGTTTTTTTTATAGTCCTCGCCATTTGCCAAACGTAGACAAAGAAGGACAAAGCCAAAGAGTTAATAGAAAGACTAATATAGACAAAGATGTCTTTAGTCAAAGCATTAAGAAGACTATATGCCGTCTGTGCCCAGCCAATAAGTCAAAATCACACGGTCGCGGGCGGCGAAGCGCGTAGCCGCATAAGCATTATTTATACCGGCAGCTACTTAGATGAGAAAACATACAGGAATGTGGTTGTGGAGTCCCCGCTAAGGAAAAGTATATCCTAACTCCTGACATCAAGATTAATAGTTTTATCTATTGTACGCCAACAATTGTATGCGGTAGAATTTGAGTCCAGCAGATGGCAATTTTAACACAGCATGCCGTTTTAAAGTTAACTTTTTATTTCCTGAATATTATTATTCAAATTAAACTACTAAGTGCTGTTGACATTAAGAAAATAAAGTTGAAAATTGGATGAGATTTAATCAACGTGACGACGAAGTTATAATTTAAAAACGCAGACGACGAAAAGAAACGATAGTACTCTGTAAAGTGATAACTAGTAAAGTGATAACATTTAAAACGTTCTAATTTATAATCATCATTAAAATATTAGGGCTAATTAAGTACTTTAATTTTATTGATACTAACGGTAAAATTAAGCACTTAATATTGACCGTTTATAGAGGTAATAAACGATTACCCCAAATAGTCGGCAATTATACAAAAGCTATGTCTTTTTTAATTGGTCTTGAATAAAGTCCGTGAAATACAAATATTAGTTCTCCAATCAAACACTGGTCTTTAGCACCTATTCGATCTATCAATGAATAATTGCACCAATCAGAAACACCAACAGGCTTTGCAGAATTTATCAGAAACATGCTTGTTAGCAATTATCTTAGTTGAGCGAAACGAACTGATAAAATTTTAAGGAAAATACAGGACAAAACTGAACAAGGAACTTGCTAAGAAAAGAGTTTTGAACAGAAAAAAACGAATAAGGACATATTTACAAATCCCTATTTGTATAAACGCGAAAATAACTCTTTTAGGCATATTTTAAGGTTTGGTTAGGACCTAGGACATTGTCTACATGAGCTGTTCAAGCCGGGATGGTTTACTCCTGTGTAATAAATTCCGAACAGCCACGTAGGACAAACCGCGGGTAAAGGCTAACACAGACATTTGAAAGAAAAAGCCGCTACGCTGACCAGAAAACAAATACAGATAAGGAAAGAGGTTGATGATAAAGGTATCTACATCAATAGTGACCATTGATTTCTGCGAAGGGGGAGCGAGCATGACCGAAATAAAGCTCTTTATGTTCCCAAAATTATTTACAAGCACCACCCAGACTACAAAACGACATAAGCGAGTGTACGGTAAATATAGAGACGACATTGCGTAGCTTAACTTGAAATAATTTAGATGACGACGAGGATTTCTGCAGATTTGTGGAGAAATATACTAGCTAAGTTACTGGGATTTGTTATGTCCAAGCTGTATTTAAGTGAAAATTATGTTGGAAGGTTCGTTGTTGGAGATGTTTCAAGTTTATTAGATTGAGGTCTGTTGTTTGACATGTTTTATGTTAAAGATTTTGAGCATTTGGCTGCTTCAGAGTTGTTCCCTGCAATTGATTTGTTATTGAAGGTTAATCCTACAACCTAGAAGACTTTACAAACCAAAACCTATATCGGCGAGTTTCTTTGGTTGATGGCGGGCTAGTTGGTGGCTTCTAATCATTACAAGTCGAAAAACTTGGTCAGCAACACGGGATGTGCAACTTTCTTTACACTAGAGCTGGAGTGTTGCACATGGTGTGTGGAACCTACTAGTGCACCTGTATTCTGACAGATATTTTTTTGTTTATCAATGGTAACTGGCGTAGCAGATAAAGCTACTTTCCGTTGTCTACAACAATGGTGGCGAAGTATCTAATATCATTATCTAATACAATAACTTTGGCAACAGTAGCGCCACACGCGACAATAATAGTTTGTCAATTACATCATCGCGATGCTATAAAACGGACATAAAGCGTTAAATATAGACATGATGAGGACATAGGATCTATGACCTGACTGTTGGCCGCGAGTAAAGATGCTATTAACTGATTAGTTAAAAGGCGATCTATGTCATCAAAGTAAATTGTTATCACTATGACCTGCCGTAAGATTGTTATTGTTTTAGGAATGGGAATGGGAATTTCTTTAACAATATATCTAGTATGTTTGTCAAAATATACCTTTTTCTTTTTTTTATCACTTCGTGTCTAACACATCGATTTTTTCAAAAAAATTGGAACACAGGACTGGTTGTAGTGGCACAGCTTGGGAGAAGTCTATGTCTAGCAGTGAACCACGATTGTCTAAAAGAGCATCGTTTCTGTCATTCATATCTAGTGACATTGTATGTATGAGTCTTCATGTGCCATTAAATCGCGGTTACTTCATACGAAGTCCTTTTGTTCCAAACCAGGTCATCTCAGCTAGGTCCCACCCCAGATTAATGCAAATACAGCTGGACCAGCTGTCCCGGAGAACAGTCTCTATTTGACAAGCAATTTCGCAAACTAATTGATACGTCGATTCTCAAGTGGGTCTAATTAGATAAACGTTGGGGTCAAGCGAATTATGCAAAGTGCATGGATTGCCTTAGTGACTTTAGTAGTGCATTGAGGACTGCGTTTTACAGATCTTCGGTGTAATTTAGGCTAATTGATTGGTTGACCCGCAGTCCCGAACTGGGTCTGTGGTGGATTATGGCCTCTTCACACTTGCAGAGAGCAGGTCTGTGTCCAGCAGTGGGAACGTTACAAGCTAATTACAATGAATGGTTGATAAATGTGAGATCTGGCAATTTGAATTTCGGGGGAAATTACCAGAATATGCACTGAGCAGAAATTATAACGTGTTATTGGTGTCCTAAAAGAAAACCGGGACGGGTATATCACATATTCTTCCTGATCAAGAAAAGAGCACAAATCTGAACAAACTATAGACATTATTGACATCGCTGTAAAACGTAGTTTGAAAGAAGCTGAAAAAGTAACAGAGCTTATCAAGGAGATAGCAATGCAAAGTTTCATAACGAAGTAAGTCACAACGACGAGGTAGTGGAAAACGGAAAACAAATACAACATTAAGTACAGTAATTTAATGCAACTTAACAGTCCTTACACAAATATTTTGACCCTGACACGATCAACAAAAACAATGATGTAAAGAGAGCAACATTACTATGAAATGACTGTACTGTACCGGAAGATCACCAACCCATTCACCCAACTAGGAACCACATAACCGAATCAAATGTGCCAATCCAATCATTAACACTCTAACTGCTTAAAGTAAACAATTTACCAAGCAATATAGCCCATTCAGTTAGAATAGCTCGCAGTTACGGGCATTCCGTACTTAAATGCCGCTGCTTACGATCACTGTAATGAGCTGTTTCCTCAATTGACTTGCAACTTGTGTGGGATTTGTACTGATGTTGTGTTGGTTATGTTGTCTCATTTCAAGTTTTCGCTTTTGATTGTAATAGTTTTATTTATAACAAGATATAAGAACTATTTATTTGTAAAAATAAATAGTTGTTACCTGGTGTATAAAATTGGTGGTTACTACAGACCAAATTCTGACTTTTTAAAGCGCGCAAACTTTTACATTAAAAATAATTCTTATACGCAATAGATCTTATAAATACATGGAAGGTTCACGATGCAATCTAGCATGATAGACAAGAATTCATTCATTTGTTGAAGAATTCGAAATTATTCAATTTTTACGGAATCTACTATTTAGTCATGGTGACTGTAACTTTAATTCAGTTAAGTTAGAACAAATAAAGGAGTCAAAGGTACAAATTTCACCAGTTATAAAATAAAAAGATCGTTGGACGCAACATGGACCGAGTGGTCTACCTTATAGAACACCGTATAACTCGGAGACGCTTCGTATGTAGTTGCAATCATAAGCATTGAAAGAGCGACGGAGAAGAAAATTAAAATAACCATGGAAAAAAATAAAACAACTTCACGAAGATTATGAAAAGCAACCACATCTCTATTATTAAAAACACGTGTTTCCAAGATATAGGTTTACTAATAACGATGTTACGGTTTTTAACCACAGCCATTAAGAAAACCCTCACCGTTGCGCAGACGCTGTAAATATCTCTAAATGTTTAACGACCATTTGTAATTGTTTTACGAGTGGATAAAAATATATTTGTTAATGGTGAACTTGTGACAAAACTTGGAAATGATTTGTTCTCGCTTATATTGACTGCTGCTACTCATATAACATCTTCGAATATGACTGAAAAGTTCAGGAATTTTAAAGCACACAGATGGATTGGTTTTTCGAGCTGTACCACAGTGATACAACTCTTAGACATGAAAATCTAGTTACGAAGAGAGCAAACCAGTAAACACATTAGAAAAGGTACACGTTTACTCACGTTAACCTTAAATATTTTGGTTCTCCAGCATTTCGCCGTATCATGAGTAAGTGACAGAACAATCGCCTATAGAATACATAATTTAAAGAAACTATTACTTCAAACATATTTCTTGGAAACGTGAAATGTGACTGGGGTCGGTTGATTTCTTCCCAAATAACGGGTCGCTCCAGTGACGGAGAGGTACGAGTATAATAGTGACAGTTGCTTATCCCTAAGTCTCGAGAAAGGGACTGAGAGGAAGAATATACTGAAAAAACAAGACAGGAAAACGAATTTAGTGATGCATCTAAGTCATCAAGAGTTTATTTGAATAAAAGGATGATAATGTTAGCAAACTAAAAACTGAATGAAACTAAGAGTCGATTGATGTTCCACAAGAAATGAAAACAAACGCTGAAGCAGTTGTTCAATCGTTTTCTTTACATTTCAGAACAATGGAAAACTCCGCGTTTTATTGAGACGTAAGGAAAAACATAAAATGAATCAGCTGCTATCATGGCGCCTTAGTCGTAAAACATTACAATGAGAATGATTATAGGTGCAATCTGACCTATTAAATTAGTTATTAAGTGATAACGCTTTATAAGCTCCGTAAGTCGGCGGTACTTTGAGCAGCTTTACTAGATTTGTGTTATGATTTTTAGTCTTCGATCATTGATCGAAGTTTTTAGTACTATTATTTTAACTTGACCCTATAGAAAAAACTACGCGTTCAAAGTAAGAACTACCTCCTAAAACTTGAAGGTTGACGATTGTATATAAACCGTGAAACACTGAAACAAAGGAATGAAGAAGAAGAAGAAGAGAAACCATAAAAAGCAAGACACTATACGTGTGCAGATAAAGTCACAAGTGAAAATCCTACAGTAAATAACACTCCAATCTCTATGAACAAATTAAACATAATATCTCATAGTTGTCTAGAAGCATACGTGGCAAGCTGCACGTCCAACCTAAGTACACGTGTTCTAATCGCAGAAAACAATGAAAACACAATATTTCTCTTGTCGCGACCGTTCAATGTTATAACTTGCGCGTGATTATGTTTACTTGCAGGAAAATTAGCTTCTGATAAGCGTGAAATTTACTAAGGGCAAAGAACAGGACATAATGATAAAAGCAGTGTGGGAGGTCTAGCTAGGGAAGAACATGTACCTATACCGACTGAAAATAATCCCTAGCAGGGGTGGAAGGGGTGAAAAGCACCAAACCGCCTACTGCACAGAAAATTACATACGGTTTGAAGAGTAATGTGGGTTGGCGGTGAAATGGGCAGACAATATTGTTGCCATTGCGGGAATAACTTGGATGAGGCTGGCAAAACGCGTGGAGCTTGGCGCAAGCAAAGAGATGCCTATACCAAGCAGTGGGTGAAGTCAGGCTGTTGATGATGATGATGAGTGATGAAAAGATAGTTCAAACTGAATAGTAGGAAATTATGTAGAAACCGACCGAAAACCAAAGAGTATAATGACAAAACACCAAATAAAAATGCATTTACTCCGTCGATAATCTAGTAAGACGCGGTCTTTATTATTTGTATAATATGATTACAACAAGTGTTCAAATTTAATATTTACTCGTGCGACTTCAAGTGGTGTTTACAATTAAAATATTTTGTTCCAAGTAAAACGTGTTGTCATCGTGTCCAATTTAAATCTGTTTGGGATATGTAAATCTATAATTTTCAATTACGTTTCCAAGGGATCAGCTTGACAAAGTCACCATAGTGATAGTGCGGCTGAAGCCTTGTTTGCATTCGATAAGCCTGAACGTGCCAAGTCTGGCTGGCAGTATTAAATCACTGGTTCAAGTTGGCTCCAGTATTATATAAGGAAGCAGACTTCCTCAAAACGTGCCAAGTCAAAAAAAAAACAAATGAGAATCACTTACATCAAAGAAGTGTGGCCTCAGTCTTCCTATAGTGTACTTGGCGACATCGGTGGTGAGTTGCTGGCAGGCGCAGCCGAAGAGAAAGACGCCGATGACTTGGTAGGCCTCCCAGACCCAGGCCGGAATCTCCCGGCCTAGGACGTTGCGGGAGCGACCTCCGACGTAGTCGCGTAGTCTTATCCATTCCGTGAGGCACATCTGGTGAAGAAGAAAAAATATATTTTAAGTATATTGCCAATAGTCCCCTAATTCTTCATATATAAATAAAAGATTCAAGCAGGTGTCTCTATGTGGTGATGAAATTCGAAAGCTTAGGTTAAATCCAGAAACAGAACAATTAATGGATGACAAAAACCACAATGTTTTTTTTTTGTAAAATAAATGAAGATAATATAAAACACTAGCTACTGCCAGCGGCTTCGCCCGCGTGAAGTTTGAAATTATCCCACGGGATCTTATTACCGGGATAAAAAGTATCCTATGTGTTAATCCAGGTAATAAACTATCTGTGTGCTAAATTTGATCCAAATCCGTTCAGTAGTTTTTGCGTGAAAGAGTAACAAACATACATCCTCACAAACTTTCGCATTTATAATATTAGTAGGAAGTAGGATAAGCTCGTTGTAAACGAAATGTTTCTGATAACAGTGAAATATTAGGTTGTCAACAGTATTAATTTAATTTTGAATTCGGAATCATTATTTGAAAGAAAACAGTCCTAGCTAAATATATAAAAAATCGTATCCAACAGAAAGATTGAAACGTTAAAAACTGTTGACACACTTTCTACACAACGGAAGACGACTACTAACATACGCATGTACCAATATTGGCGATAAGCCAACATCATTAATTAATAATTACAAACTAATCACCAGTAGGCGGTCTGCATATAGATGAGGCAAAGGCGTTGAAGCGTGACTTAGCTAAGTTATTGAACGCAGCGGTGATCACATCTCACGAGAAAACATATTCACAACACAAAAGTAGAATGCAAATATGCAAAAACTATCTTTTGCTAGCAGTTTCGCTCGCTTTATGGTCAGAAATTATCCCGCAGGAACGTCTCTTTTTTCTTTGTAATTATAACCTATTACAATCGGGAATAATGTAGCTATCCATTGGTAAAAGAATTTTCGAAAACAGATCAGATTCCAAAGATTACCCCTACATCCAAACTTACAAACTTCTTTATAAGTTTGTGTATGCGTCACCTCTCATCCTTTAACGTTTTGAACAGTGAAAATAAATATGACATAAGCCTTTCCTCTTCATTAAAATAATTTGTTCGTATTGGCTGTGGCAACATCCTGTTCCTTGCCAAATTTGATTGCTTTGACCTGTGCCACAAGTCAAGACAAACAGACTGATTCGATTATCCTTACTGTCTTTTTCTCATGCCTGCTTGCTAAGGGCCTGATGATGTTATGTTTCTCCACTTCTACATTGATTATATTCACTAATAGTAATACTACATAAAGGGTGTAAAACACCTCTTCACGAAGCCGAAAGGCACTCGTTCTCCCCATCACTGCGATTATTTTTTTGTACTACACCACACCTGGGAACCTTCTAGTTACGGAGGTATCGGTCAAAGTTAAAATTTTTAGACAAGTTTTTTTTTAAATACAAGTTTTTCTTGTAAGATTTTGACTCTTAACACCTCCACGTCCCCTGGACTATTCAATGTATCCATCAGCACAATGTTTTAAGTGCGTTACATTGATTTCTACCACAAAACATGACTTATAACCTCAAAAAAAAAGTTGTTTCCCAACAATATTTTTTGCGTAAAGTTACTTAGTTTGATGTACAGAATGCTTGGTTAACGGCTTTGTGATGAGGTGGTTTACACCCTGTATAAAATAATATATATTAAATGTTTATTCAAACCCTTCTTACAATTGGTCTTATTCTAAGCGTACATCAGTAGTGACTTAAAATAGGAGATTAGACATTGATTTACAATTTCGTTGGGTATCATTGCTAGGGCTTATATTATGCAAATCAAGTATAAGTATCCCTGACTCCGAAACTAAGCATAGCCTGTATCTTCAGAGTCACATAAAACTTCAACATCCTTAAATGAACATGTCTGGTTCCGGAAACTTCCACTTATCTCTAATATGAAATCGGGTGCCCTTTTTAAACAACATAAACAATCAAACAAGGTCTTGGCATCTCTCCAAAATTGAATTTGGAGCATTTCACTCGTAATTACGTAGGCATTATTTAATGCGTCTGTTGCAACCTTGTGCCTGATACAGTACAGGGTCGGGTCGCACGCGCTTGGAATATCATACCATATATGAACTGTTGCTGATTTATCTGCCTTGTTACCATATTGATTTCAGAGCTGTGGAAAATCTAGTCTCTGCAAGGAGGTTGCTAGATCGTATATCTGCATTCCTATTAAGTGCTGAGCTATTTATGTTATACGAGATGTTCGTGGAGCTATTTTTAGCTACAATAGTTATTGGTTTCGTGAGTGAAATTCATGTTCATAGACGAATACGGTTCGCGACATCGCCGCTTGAACGGCTTATATCTTTACTTTATCGTCAGTAACTGTGTTATGAACTTGTGAGTTAGATAGTAGCATCTTTGCAAAGGATTTAACGCGCATTATATTAAAATGTCACCGCTCGCTGACACAGCATTTGTCTTTTGTTTTATTTAGGATCTTCGAGTTAACACTTTTACCGGCAGTATGTTCTATTTCTATCTTCATTGAGATCATTTTTCAATCAGTGTTCTAACTCCCGAATTGTATATTAACTGATGTCATCTGTAGTATTTTAGTATTGAATGCTTTATTATCTACACAATCATAACCCTATGTTTATGAGCTACATTGCCGTATTATATTTCGCGTATCTGCAACCTTTAATAGGGTCACTGCCCACATGATTTCCCTTTACTGGGTTTCATGACAATTTTGCATACGTTATCTTCAAAGCCGGGAACTTGATAGCGACAATGGTCCTAGATTCGCTGCAATGCTATAATTGTGTATGTGAGATAATTTAGGATTTGTCCAAATAACGTACCCATGATAACGTTAACTCATCTGTAATAAAGGGTTAAGCAGAGGTGTAGCTGTCACCGTAAAATTGTCAAACACGTTAGATTGTAAAATAACTAGAGAGATTGTAAACTCTCGAAATATTGTCAAACGAACATACTGTTTACAATTAAACACATTATTTTTCGGTAGATTGTAATCTATCGAAGTGAAACCGTAGTATTGTGAAATGCATGCAATGCAGGAACCCAACTAACCTAGCGTGGGGGTGCCCCAAGTCCCAATTATAGGGGCAGAGATACTTACGTAGCATGCATTTCACAATATTACGGTTTCACTTAGATAGATTACAATCTACCGTTATATTGTAAGCAGTATGTTTAGTTGACAATATTTCAAGAGTTTACAACCTCGCTAGAGAGATAACAATCTAACGTGTTTGACAATTTTACGGTGACATGGCTAATCTAATAGTACATCCTCATTTCGCGAGGGCCAAGCCGCCTATTCACACCAACCGGGCACAAATCCAGATTCCGTGTCTGCTACTGAGAACATTTAGAAAGAAAGAAAAAGTATTTATTAGCCCGACAGGACAAAAACACAAAAAAAAATTGTTGTAGTGATAATCTGGCAACATATTATAAAACGTCTCCCGCCGCGTCTGTCAGTCCCTATTGTATGCTTAGATCATTAAAACTACGCAACGGATTTTGATGCGGGTTTTTTTAATCATCATCATCATCATCATCTCAGCCGAAAGACGTCCACTGCTGATCGGTCCCTTGCTACTCGCATCCACCGGATTCCCGCAACCTTCACCAGGTCATCGGCCCACTTAGTGGGAGGTCTTCCAACGCATCGTCTTCCGGTTCGCGGTCGCCACTCCAGAACTTTTCGGCCCCATCGGCCATCCGTTCTACGAGCAATGTGCCCTGCCCACTGCCACATAAGTTTACCAATTCTTCGGGCTACGTCGGTGACCTTGGTTCTCTTGCGGATGTCTTTATTTCTGATTCTTCGGTTTTTTTAATAGATGGAGTGATTCAAGATGAAGGTTTTTGTCTATAATTTTACGCGGGCGAAGACGCGGTCATCGGCTAGTAACTAATATAAAGTAAACATAGTCAGAAAAATCATAAACAAAAAAAAAACAAAAATAATCCTGTACGAGGCCAAAAAGCCGCTGCTGCTTGCTGGAAAAATCCAATAACACTTGCCGATCTGAGAATCGAACCCACGATATAAGAGAAATTACGTAGGGTCAAAGTTCTACTAAGGTCCATCTTCACCAAAAAGATGACGGACGATTATCTAAAAACCGCTGTTTAAAACAATTTTTTATATGAGAATATGTCACATTGACAGCTGTTTTTAGATAATCAGACTGTTATCTTCTCGGTGAACATGGACCTAAAGGTACTATCCTAAGTACTTATCTTTGTTTGTGTGACTTACAAGTAAATAGTGCTTCAGATTTTGCTAATATTATTACAGTTACATCAAGAGACACGATTGCAAATATATGTCTGTTAATATTTACTTTGCAAACATCTGAAATTGGGTCAAGTTGATCCTCTATACGTTTACTTATTGCACTCTGTTTGTTGATGGATATTTTAGTATCGTATCGTAGAAACTGTATTTTTAAAAGCTTTTATTTAATGTGCAATTTTTGGATGTGTATTTGTTAAGGTCAAATGCAACTGAATTTTAAAACAGATATCCCCTACCGATTGAGCTATAGTTTTGCAAACACGTTTAGTTTGGCAAACTTTTCCCAACTATGGATCGATTTACAGTCTTACCGGAGGCTACTGAAGGTCACTTTCACAGACTATTCTCTGAATAGTTAAGAAAAATACATAGTCCATTGTGGTATTCCATCAACACTAGAATACTAAAAACAAAGTAAAGGTGAAATCCGGTATTCTACTAAAACGCAAGACAAAGAAACTTTAACCATAAGTGGCAGAAAATAGCAAGTACGGTACCGGGTCATAATAGCGAACTATTATTACTTATGCACTATTTCACAGTCATTAAACCTAGGCATTGTTTGCATACGCATTGTTTTGATCAAAGTTAATAACACTGCGTTCGTTCTGAAACTAATTAGAGATGAAGCAAGGGTTTTTTGATTGAATTATAAATTGAGTCTAGTGGATTTTGAAATATTTGTGAAAAACAAAAAAACATGCGAATTGCCAATTTAAACTTCACATTTCTTAACATGTAGGTGAAGTTGATATTTGGACGTATGCCACATTGGGCACCTGCTTTAAGGCACCTGAGGTATTCCACATTCGGCACCTATCAATATTTTTTGCAGGTGCCCTTGCAGGAGGTTCAAGTTTCTTTGACATTTTCGAATAATGTTTGCCATTGTATGCTACCCCTGACAAAACAATTTAAATGACCTCTCTGACTAGAACACAGCTATAAAAAATATAATGAAGCAGATAATTAAATTTCTTCATCTAACTCATCCGGAATCAAGAAATTAAGAAAACCTAAACATGGTGTAATATGGTCAGAACAAATCCAGATCAGGAAAACCAGTTACAATGATTAAGAACAGCAAAGTTGCCAATCATCATTCATAAACATTCTAATCAAAAAACCCATCTCACAAGCAACAATCAGACTCCCGACAATTTCCTCAAAACTCCAGGTTCGGTTCTAATCAACAACTCTACAGTAGAAGTCATTACCACTTTCCAATAACCGATAGACACTAACAAACAGCAATTCTCACCGCAACAGACAAACAACAAACATTACATAAGAACCAGATGATCTTGCGCCCGCGTCGCTCTCAAGGGCGTAAAACATAAACAGTGAGTCATAGTGAACTTGTTGGTGCCTTGACCGTGTGAGGATAGCATGAATTTCTCTTATATGGACGTTGATTTATATGTTGTTGATTTACAGATATTGATGAGGTTTTATCCTTAGTAATTGATAGAGTGCAGTATCGCTCGTTTTAGTAATGATTGGGGAAGGCCAATTTCCAGCATGATAATGATGAATTTAATGACCATCAAGAGAGCTTAGACTATAATGATATCACTCTGGGTGGACAGAAATCTAAATATCACTTCTTACTAAATTTAAGAAAAATATACAAGGCTTTGCTGACAAGGAAGTAGAAAAGGCCAATTTACAGGAGAGCTCCCAGTCCCATTTATGGGACTCTTAAGTGACTTAAAAAATTCAATAGCTCTGTCCGAATGCATAAGTAAAGAGAATGTGAATAACCAAGAAACGAAAAAGACTAGAACTCTGGTTAAGAACGTGTATATTACAGAAACTCGAAATCTAATCAAACGTGAGCAAATGCATAATATGTTCAAAGGCCTCAGCAAATCTCGATACATTATCAGTACAAGATGTATGAGATGTGTTAGTAATCTCATGTAGTAAATAATGGGTAAAGGTCGCAATATATTACAAGATTACTGTCAATACTGACAAGACAATCATTTTAACCCACTGTAGCGCCGGCGCCGTGATAAGCCACTACTCAGTAAGAAAATAGCCACCCTCTTTTTTACCTATTCTGATAAGCCTAAAAGGCCGCATTTTAGCAAACAAAAACGTAAGAGCTTAATATTGCTGCCATATCTAACTTTGCTAAAATCTTTGCCATTGGGAAGTGGCTATTGACGACCCAAATGGCGCAATGACTCAAAGCATTTATTTAAATTAGACCATTACGGCACTTTTGAATGTCAAAAAATACAAATAAAATCAAAGCTAAAGTCACAGTCACAATGCATAGGTAATAACTTGAGAAAGTACTGACGTCCTTCGGGTCCCGGGTTCGAATCCCGGTAGAGGCAAATGTTTGTGTGATAAACATGGACATTTATATATTTAGTAGGTATTTACAAACAAAAAGTATATGTGTAGTTTATCAATTCTGGTGTCCACGACACAAGTCTTGCTTAGTGTGGCACTAGATGGCACTGTGTGTTAATGTCCAGCGATATTTATTATTATTATATTTTATTGTTATTGTTTAATGTTCCACTGAATGGCAACCCATGTTTTTCAATATCTATTAAAGGTGCATCGTTCCCCTTGAGACGTTGGACGCGAAAGAAAAAAAAGAAAGATAAGACGACGTGTAAATGGGTGCTAATGGGTCCCAGATAACGTATGCATACAAGATTCTTTAGTATTTAGCATAGAACTGTGTACTGAGTACGATGGTATTCGAGGGAATATAAGGGCCTATTGTTTTTTTTTTTTTTTTTTGAGGAACAGTAAAGACATTTAGAGAGGATGAGGAAAATCTAAAAAAAAAAATGCAATATAACTTGCTGTATCGTGCAAAAAATGTTAATACATATACTAAATAGATGAAATCGCATGAAACAATAAAAACACCCCCAAAGTTGACACATATTTTTAGTTTTTTGTTAAGTTATATAAGGTTCATCATCTGGCGATCGGCGGCGGCGACCTCTCGCGTCCGGCCGTGGTTCAATCCAAGATCCGGAGCGAGACGGAATGCGAAGCCGTCACCTCCTTCTGCGAAGCAGTCATGCTAGCGAAGGAGGTGGCGGAACGCGAGAGGGAGAGAGAGCCTCTCTGTCCAGCCGCCCCGGAAGACGCACCGGGCGTCGGGGCCGCGTGGTGGCTGCTACCGGCCACCGTAGACGCGGGCCTGTGGACGGTTATCTATGGGCTAGCTAACCGTCCATCCGTCTAATGACGACAGGCCGTGTCGACGGCGCGTTCGTGTTCCACGCGCGCCTCAAAGAGATGTCAGTACAGTGAATGCCTGCAAGGGCCGAAGTCTGCCGGGGTTGCGGGACTGTTCGAAAGAGATACCATGGATGGGTTTTAGTCAGTAAAAGTCTGACACTCCCTCCAGCTCCGCCCAGAGTGGGAGAAGTTATTTGATAATTTCCTATCCTAAAAAAAAAAAAAAAACAAAAAAAAATGTTCATCATCTTCATCATCATCACAACCCAGTTAATACTGGGTAATACGATACCACTGATAAGACTGGTTGTCAGACCTTTTTGGGCCACTGAATACCTGTAACGACTGCCAATGATGGGAGAAATCGACCAGACCAAGAGCTTAACGTGCTTTCCGAGGCCCGGAGGAAACTCGGTATGTAAGGGTGGTCACCCATTCACAGACCAACCTAGGCTAGGACGGCTTAACCTACATATTTGCCCAAGCGTCAGTTATTATTTAGCCACGACCTCCTAAGTTATCTAAGGTTAATTTAATTTATTAATGTACTTTAATGACATTCAAATTACCTTATACCGTCAAACCAACTACAAAACTTAGCTTAAAAGCTTTCATTTACAACAATCCATCTCTTTCAAATGATTTACCGTACTCATATTCTGTAAGACATTATGCGTTTGATCTTTACTATTCTCTACATTGTTTTTCTTCCATCCATACCATGATGTAAATACCTCGTCTCGACTAATTAAAAGATATTTCCCTCTATTGCTCTCCAATTAGTTGATTCACAGTACTTTACGATTCTTAGTAACGATACACATCTACATCGCTCTGATAACGATAGAATCAGACTCGTAGATCAATCATATGCCTTGGATATTTATTAGTTTTCACAAAGGAGAGAGTTTTGCGTTAAAGATATAGTTGTTGCGGTGATAAATTCACGTTGGATGGACTGTGTTAATGATGATATGGCAAGTGAGGAGACATCTGATGAGATGACTAGTAGTAAAGAAGTACGGAAGACGAAGACGAGTTAAGCTCAAATGAATTGAAATAAGGGCAAGAAAATGGATAATCTATACTTACACTTATAATATTATAAAGCAGAAGAGTTTGTTTGTTTTGGTTGAACGTGCTAATCTCAGAATTTTTGTGTTGGATAGTCCATTTATCGAGGAAGGCTTTAGGCTATAAAACATCACGCTACGATCATTAGGAGCGGAGCAGGAATGAAAAATGTTCCAAAAACGGAGATTTTTTCTCTCTTATGTGACGCAGACGAAGTTGCGTGGGTCAGCTAGTAATATAAAATAATAATAAATATCGCTGGAAATTAACACCGCCATCTAGTGTCACACTAAGCAAGGCTTGTGTCGTGGACACCAGATAGTTGATATACTACATATATACTTTTCGTTTGTAAATACATAATTAGTATACATATAATCCATGACTCGGAAAGAAATGTCCATGCTCATCACACAAACATTTGCTCCTACCGGGATTCGAACCCAGGACCCTAAGAACGTAAGGCAGCCTCACTACCACTACACCATTCGGGTCGTCAAATACGCTACGCTACGCTATGTTATGACTGAAAGTCAACATTTCAGCTGTTGGAATTTCAGCAGTACATTGCTAGATGAAGACTAAGATTTACCCAAGGATATCTTAGTCCAGTTAAAAAAAAGCAATCTATTTACTTAAAAAATGATAGCGTTTCGCACTTAGTCCTTCTAATATGACTGCGCCAATTAAGTATAGTTAAAATGCAGCTTTTAATTAAGCAAGCCCAGCTAAGATTCCGGAATTAAATAACCTATGGCAATATTTTACGACGCAAGCAGCATTTAATGAAAGTATTTTTTAACGAACCTTCAGGCTAGCAGTGTCCAATTAAATCATAATGCAATTACCTATTACAAGAGCTGCCGGACGCTATAATAATTGCAAAATAGCCCCTTTGAATTAATGGACCGACAAGAGATGGTATTTTCATAATGAAAAATGCGTTAACGAACCTAGTACAAGCAGACGCACTAGACTAGGGGCAATCGTTTTATGCGTTTCATCTGTACAGCAGCATTAAACAGTATAGACATAAACTTTTTGGTAGCCTGTCCTAATGCAATACATATTGAGTGGTGTGCCAAGGGGCCCACAATACGGTAAGCCCCTAATGCGAGCAGACTGTTTAGAAACTCTTGCATCATGAAGGATAGTAGGTAGGGTAAGCCTAGCTTTTAAGCTTGATGAAAGTACTGTCACTATAAAGCTTCATTCAAACTGAAGCGAATCCCGCGCGGTACGCGGGACGCGATTCGCTCGCGTCGATTGCGCCTACTAATTTGTATGAACGTGTTCAAATTGGCGCGACTAGTCGCACGAGTTGCAGCGAAATTGAAGCGGGACGCATATTTTGTCCTTGATTCGCAAAGCCCATGAAACATGGCATTGTTTTTAGAAAAAATGGATAATCACGGATATCCATTAATTCGTGAACGAATCATTAATTGTATACCTAAAGTAAATATTTGGAAATCTAATTTGATTGTATAAATGTTTAAAGTTATTATACGTTAATTATTTCCATTTGCCTTAAAAATATCACCAAACGCTCACTAGGCTCTATTGGCTGTCGAAGATTAGTATGTTGTTTTTATGAATTCTTTTCAATGTTTAGAAAAACTTCATTATACCATTCTTGCCGCACACGAAAATATATATAAAATATTTCCCTGTCTTTTTCTATGGTAAATATTAAAGTGTGAAACTCTCCTGATAGTAAACGTTGAGTGCTCTCCTTTTCTTGGTACTAAAACACAAAGTTTAAAAAGAAAAATATATATTTTATAAAACTTAAGACTAAGAATTTACCTTTAATTTAATCCCGACGTTAACCCGACCCGTCTTCTTAAGTTTTATAATCTGTTCTGATCGTGAAAGTTTAAAAAAGATATACTTTTTAGTTTAACTCTAGTCGAACACAGATAAAAGCTTAACAGAAAAGGCATCATTTCTTTTTCGGCCACGGTCAACAACAGCAAAACTTCTTCTTCAAAATTAAAAGACATCTTTCTTCAATGAGAGTCAGACAAAAATGGCACGCGGGAAGCCGCGTCAGTTTGAGAGGCTAAAGCGAGGGAGCGAATCGCACGAGGTCGCGTCCCGCGTACCGCACGGGATTCGCTCCAGTTTGACTGTAGCTTAATGTATTCATGTTTGACATATTCATTATCATTATTGCTCACTTTGTCCAGGTCCTCAAAAAGTACTATGTTTCGAGCTGACCCCAACATCGTTGGAAAAAGGCTGATCATCATCATCTTCTCAGCCTTTTCTCAACTATGAAGGGTTCAACTTCTAGTCTAATCGGATATAGCTGGGATACCGGTTTTGACATTGAGCGACTGCCTCTGACCTCCACAACCCAGGAACTGGATAATACGAGTACGATACCCCTTGGTTGCTGGTTGTCAGACTTTTCAACCTCCTGACTACCCGTACCGTCCCAGAATAAAGAAACAAACCATATGTAATAATGTTAAACGCACTTATTTACGCACACGTTCAATTAGAAGAAAACGAAAAGCACAAAGAAACCATTGACTGTGTACTTTCCATTATACATTTATTATTTTAAACTGCAGCTTGTAAAGGTGAATATATTAGTAACATGCTAACTACGATAATTTTACCAAGCTATTTTCTTGCCAATTAGCCTATATGTAAGAGTGTATATTATGCATTTATCTGAGTAGTTACATAAACATGTCGTGTCTCTGAAGTCTGAATTGAAGTTCTTTATAGCAAGCGGGGATTCTGTCCACTCAGTATGGGGTTGCATTAAAAGACGTCCAAGAGTGACTCCTGTTGGTTTCTATAGCGAACATTAACCTAGTTGACTATACTCCCCGCAACGAGAAGCTATACATTTTATAAACACACATTCGTGTTCGCAACCTTTGGATCAACTTCAAAAAAGACAGCGTCAGCGTGATCTTACTTCAAAATGGCGGCCCAAATGTTTACGTTTCATGATGTCAGATGTGTACCAGTACCACAAAACAATAGACGACAGCGCTTTAGATCGCCAAAATAACCCAACCAAGTGAAATTGCTCTTTGGTTTCATATTACACTGACAATTTGAGTTGATTGAATTTGGGAGTAATTGTTGTTGATTGAATTTTCGCTACATAACTTGGTAGAAATTCTTTGTTTACAAAAATTATAGCTTCGCGTGGCGCGGACTATAGTAATTGTTTTTATTATTCTTCTACTTCTTTATCGTGTGGTTAGAGCCACACCTGGTGTCACAGATTTTTATACTTGGCTTGACACGCCATCAAGAAATATCTTTCGGGTATACTGGCTTCCTCACGATATTTTCCCTCACTTCAGTGATAATAATACAATATGCACATGAAGCCGAAAACTCCGTGGAGCGTGCACCATTATTACTGCTGTTTTACTAACACTCAATTTTAATTGATTTTAATTAGTATAAGCTACCGTGGAGGTCAAGATGTGTCAAGAGAAGTTTGTAAGAAAACATCGGTAACTGCGTCGACTTCAGCTGTTTTTGGCAACTCCTGTATGCAGCAATGGTCCCGAAGCTCTCAGGTACAAAGTAGATTTAAAAGATTTATAGAGCAGACATTGGAAATAATTTTTTCGTACAAAATTTTTTGATCTTGAACATTTTCAATTTTGTCAAACTTATGTTACTTGACTAGCGGGTGTATTACATCACACTACACAAAGCGACTTCTCAGTAAGTAGTACTAGTAACAAATATAAGATTACGATTTTCTTCGTCTTGTCACGTCTACTGCTCAACAATATTTGAATGTCTTTGATTTTATCAATTATTAATAATTGCCCATACTGCCGGCAACACACTTCATAGCCACTAATAGATTCATTAATGATACATGGTTATTAGTTTAAAGATTCCTATCTTTCCGACTACACAACTTCACATTCCAGCCTCAAGCTACTAAAGAATTACGTAGACATTCTCCCGTAATATGCCGTCAATTAAATAATAATCTAATAATAAAATAAATCGTTTTTACCGTATTGTTAGGAGGTTCCTCTCTCTGGAGCCCTGACCGCCGGTAGCTTGGACCCTGTTCCCGATACCGGTGGGCTACAATTTTTTATATTTTTAAATGTTTTTTATATATGTTTTATATTAATATTTAAAAATGTAAAGAGTTTGTTTAATAATGAATAAAGGAAATAAATACACAATTTATTTATTAATAGACATTGTTTATTTATAAATGCCGCGCTAAAATAGCGTGCGGGCATGATTAACTGCGTCCATGCAAACGGCGAGGGAGAGAATCGCATAAATTCACATGTAATATGCATTGACGCATCGACCCGAGGAGTAGTTTTTATAGGACATACCGAAGAAGCAATGGAGCAAGTTGAGCGGACGTCAGATAAAAGATACGCTTTCCTCCCGATACGGATACTGCAATCATCTTGATTTAAATGTATCAGTCTGACTTTAATGTACGCGATATGAGCAAATACGAGTAGGGTGGGAAAGATTCATGATTGGTTTGTACTACAATGTCAGGTTTATTGAAAACAAGTGTGCGTATGAGTGCCTTTTCAACAAGCAAACTTCAGACTTATTTATGCGTAAGTATGGTTTATTTATTTGAGTTTCAGCGTTTTATATTTTTGCATCAGGAATTCTCACTCAGTGTCTGGATTTGTGCTCAGTTGATGACAATATACTCAATAAACTGGCGAAATATGGATGTCCTGTACATCGTCCACCTCTGCCTGACTCTTCGTGGATAACAGATATGATGATGTTTTGTTATATTTCTATAATATCACTTTACTCTTTCTATAACTATCACCTTTTAAATGGATTTTTTCTTTAACATCTCCACTATCTAAACAGAGAGCGATTTCGAAACCATTTCCAAAAGATTCAGACTTATCTTTTATTTCTTGCTCTGGTATTTACGTTGAAGCAACACTGTTATCTTCACCACACATTTTACGGCGTCTTCAAGAATTCTTGTTATTAAGTACGAAACCAGAAACCAAAAGGATTATTGACAAAATACCTGTAATAACCGTAGCTTAGGATTAACACGCTATTTCTGTAGAAGTAACAACACATGTGGGTACTAAAGATGTTAATTTAAATGCTCCAGATGATTAGGAAGACAAAGGAGATAAAGTTGAAGAAAATGAAGCTAATAAACAAGATGATGAAGCTAATAAACCAGAAAAACAAAACAAGAAAGGGCTATTTACGGAATCAATTGACATAGCTGCAGATAATCTTCATAGACATGTTAATTTTATTGGTATTTGAAGAGATTTATATACTCAGAGAGAGTATTAAGACAGAGGGGATAAAGTTTAGGAAAAAGTAAGCTAATAAACCAGAAAAACAAACCAAGAACGGCCTATTCATAGAACCAATTGACATAGCTGTAGATAATCTTCATAGAAATGTCAATGTTATTGGTGTTTGAAGAGGTTTACATACACAGGGAGAGTATGAAACACTATATGAATATAAAGTTGACGATGGGACCATAACACAGAGGCTAAAATGTCAAGGACTCGCCTTGGCATCTGATAATGTTCGAGATACTTACTCACCCACATAAAATAGGACTTGGGGATCAATGAGCCAATATTGTAGGTGAATTAGCTACTCGGAATACTAATATAATATTATCGTGTATATTATTTGCTTTTATAACGCCTGTTTGTTGATAATATTCAATAGGATGACCTATATTTTGTTTAATATCTGCGTGAATGAATCTGATTATTTGTCTAGCTTGTTTGATAATATTATCTGATAAATGATAGATGTTATCTACACTTTCTTTACAGTATGTTGTAATTTGCACGTGATGACTATGTACTCAAAGCAAACTGACGTCCATACAGTTACTTTCAAAAACATAAATTTGATGATAAGTTACTTTGATGGCGTACAATAATGCATAGTTTCATTAACACTAAGCAACACCTTAACGTATGCCTAAATATTATTTCACTGTCGAAATTTCAACCTCACCGTTGAGCCAAGCGTTGAGAATGCAACACTGCACTTTCATTTAGGCATTAATTTTGGGTTCAACTGGCTGTTAAAGACAAATACGTGTATCAAAGTAACACTGGACTGAATTAACAAATATCAAAAATGTCAGGAAGTTGCTTTTTCTAGCAACATCATGAAACAGTTACCACCGAGAACAGGAACTTTAACATTCTTGTTAAAATTCCACGACTCTTTTACGATGCAGATAGTAATCACAAAAACAATGCATGTTGAAGTTTGCATGCGATTTATTTGCTCATAAAACCGATGAGGCATGTCAATGACATTGCAAGCAGTGTGTGCGGACTATTATTACGGCAAGTTGCGAAACTGTTGCTCAAACTATTTAGACTTCACGCATGTGACGGTACATCTGATATACCGCTAATGGGTCCTTTTGAGAGTATTGGTAATCTTATCTGTTCCTTACTTCTTAAAACGCTCATCTGGAGCATCGTCCGCTAATTGTAAATGTATCTTACAACCATCAGCTATTGTAAAAACACGTTTGTCGTACAAATCCTAGCTCAATTGATTAAATCAAAGAGCACCGTCATCATCATCAGTCTTCTGCACTCATCCCAATTTATTTAAGGGTCAGTGCCACATGTCATATTCTTCTTCGATACTGTCTTCTATACCTCTCGTCATCTTAGCAGTCACCTCCTTTCAAATCATATTATCCTTCAAACAGCCCATGTACCGTTTCTTTGTCATTCTTTTACTCTTATCCACCACATACATACTCAAAAGTTTTTCCTTTTTTCCTTTCCACGACATTTTAATTAATTTAATGGTAATCAAAAATGAACAATATTGTATCGATCGGTTAAATACCTTGAGCTACAGACCAGTTTGCAATTATAAAAAAGTATTCAGGCAGTAAGACAAAATGTTTACTATGTTGTTTAGATCATGCCATTTCCTGTAACTACGCTATTACCATTTCTTTAAACACTTTACATAGAACCTGTAGCGATAAAAACATTGTAACCATTGCATGTAAATTACTCGTAAAGTTGGCTGGCTAGACTAGAAGACGACCACGATTTTCTTGGGAAAGCCTGATCAGAGAACTAGGTAATAAAATAAAATACTTCATGTTGTAACAAGACATTACCTGCGCCTAAATCTTTAACGACCTCTCGGCCCCTTTCGAAACAAATGTCAAAAATACTCGAAGATTCAAACAATTAGTGAAGCGACATTTAACTATTATTTATAATTAATGTGCGAAGTCTAAAAATCTGTAAGTAATAAAATACCTTGTACGCTAAATTTAGAACCTAATGGTCGTCACGTACAGCTTAGTTAACTGGGCAACAATTTCCTACTAGATATTAGTTATAATAATAGCTGCAAACGTAAGTAAAATACATAATTATACAATTTACATATGGTGTACTCGATAACGCTTTCCTCTAGCTTACATTTCCATATTGACATAGTAAGAACAATAGGTTTTGACCCACGGAGTACCCGTACACTGAAAACGTCATTCAGGTTTTCGTCATCATGCTAAACTTTGGAGTTACCGGGGAAGTTGCTGTATCAGCAAATTGGATCTGTTATAACCAAATGGTTATTAAATTAAACTATGAAATAGCCCAGTTTATAGATGTTTGACTAAAACAATAAAATCTGATTCTACTTTCAAGGATGCTCTCATTCTCTTTGGTATTGTTGTACTACCATGTGGTACATTTCACTCATAACTATGTCACCTAATGTTTTCAACTAAAAGTCAATAAGCGTACAATTTGTAATTCCCAAATCTAGGAAATATTTAACTAAACAGCTGTTACTATCAAGCTAGCCATTCCAGGTAAAATAACTTCACAGTTTGTCAAGTAAACGCTTTTGGAACTAGTAATGCCAACTATTTGTCAAGAGAATTCCTAGACAAGTATTTTAAGAATGGAGTAAATACGGAAATATTGTTTCTGAGATTATAAACCGAATGGTAAAGATGTTACGTTTCGTTAATTACGAAAACTGTTTAATTACTGTCTCAAGGTCAGATGAGAAGACGAGATCAAACGGCCTACTTTCATTGAAATATTTGAGGAAGTAAGATTGCCTCGTTCGTGTGGTCGCCGACGCCAATGCTAAGCATGACATGTCGGTAAGATTTCCAGGTCTGGTGTTGTAGTATTCGGTTTTTCATCAGGAATTTGTACTAGGAAAATACTGGTGTACTTACTATACGCACACTTTTGTATTAATCTATAAGAGTTTATAGGCGTGATGTTATTTGAGGAAGCAATTTTCTATGAAGGGGAAGAAAAAACAAAAGCTTCAAAAGAAAGTGGTTAATAGCTATTAACATGTGGTCCTATTGTTTTTGGCACTGGTGCATCAACGGTTGCCGGCGACAAGGAATGCCCCCAATCCAATGTTGTGTAATGAATGGCACCAGACCGAATTAACTCCCACTGACTTCTTAGACTGAGAGACTCCGTTTACTACGGTTCCGATATAGGTCTCCGAGTGTTTATTCATGGATCTGATTAAACGTCAATACTTACATTGTACATTGTTGCCATATGATCAAAGAAATCAATACACCTAGCCCAATCTTTTCGAAGACCAATTATGACGAAATGAGCTAAGAAAAGTTAAAAGACCGTAGTGATGGTGACACGGGGAACAAAATGATAGTATGATATAACACCATCATTCAAAAGAATTGGAGCTAAGCAAACGAATTCCACGAATCTAATGACGACAAAAAAACATCTTTTTATCACTATCAAAACACAAAAGAAACAATGTGATTTTAATGAGATCATTTATTCGTGACTTCACTGCAATCGCGTCTGTAGTAACCTCTTTATCTTTTTGAATATCAAAGACTAAAGTAATAGTTGACAAAGAAGTTTGTTTATTCTTAGTCAGAAATTCAGCGTATTGTCTGAAAACTGAATGACGTGCTGTTCTACTTAGCATGAATAGTATGAAAATCTGAACACCTTTTGTTGAAGTTTTTACCTGAAATCAGGTAACGCGGAATTTGCATTTATGATTAGAAGCCAAGATACATAAATGATTTTCACTTTCTCTCGTAGACCTTCGGTTTCGTATAATTCCTATCATCACCTGTCTTTTCCCAACTATATTTTTTGACTCCTAAGACACACACCTAGTTACACACATACACCTAGTTTAGGAGTCAGGGAATTAAAATTATTGTGACCTAGTTATAAGGCTTATTATGCTCTTTGTTTTTGGTTATTGTACTGTGATGGCTTTTGGTGCGATAAAGAATTATTTATTTATTATTTATAAATAAATATCGGGGCTTGTGGTAACACTGGCTGTGTTTAAAATGTAGAGTTTTAGAGACACTGCGTGCACTGACTTGATTGGCCGGGTCTCCAAACCTCCGCACAAACACTGTTTTTTGGTACATCCGGTTAGACAGGAAGCCTTGATGTAGTTCCCTGTGCCCCGTTCCCATAAATTATTTATAGATTGATTCAAAACTTTTCTTAATGATAGATTTTCTGTGGTCGGATTTTAAATCATCTTACTGCTCTTGTCTTCATTTACTCCTTTCTCTTTTATTTCATTTCACACACAATCCATCAGTTTGGTCGAATTCTTGTCAACACCAGACATAATATTATAACATAAGTCTTTTACAAAATAAACTTAAGCTTTTTTATTCGAAGTGTTTTGCAACATATCCTTCAAACAAGCCGTTAGCTCTTCATATAACAGACATTAAGAACACGAAATAACAATAAAATTAAAAGTTTCACACATGCCCATTAACTCTTTTAAAATTATAGTGTTATCTACTTCGCAACAACTGTTTATCTTATTTTTAAACACTTGGCGACCACCACCAATTATTTTTACGATCCCACCATTAATTATCTTAGTGTGTGGTCTACACATTACCAGAATTTATATCAACAATTCAATTAATTTCGTAGAAAAACAAAATTAGCTAGGTTAAACCGAAATTGATAAGATATAACGTATCAAATGTCACATGCTGAAACTCTCGCAAATATTTGTTGTTACCTTGTATAGATATGAACAAGGGCAATTAAACTATAATGCGAAATCAAATATTGCTGATAGATTCATATAAACAGATGGCTAAAATGTGCGTCAAGTGTTTTTCCACAGTGAAAATGTCTGTTCAATCCTAATTGCAAGAACAGATCTGCTTGGCGATATTTTAGTTTGTGCGTACGTGTTTAGCGTCATGTCAAATTGAAATAAATCCATCCCAGCGAGATAGACTTAAAGAATATGCTTTATTATTGCGTACAATCGTAACGCAGTCCGTATTAATCGATATCTAGAATAAGACATTACTAATAAAAATATGTGTGAAATAAAATAAGTATAGAAAGTAACTACGTGAAACCAAATGGTATCGAAATCAAATTCAAAATCTAAGATTTGGCAATTATCCAGTAAACTCAAGTAAGAGTCGGAAAGAAGAAAACAAAGAAGCTCAGAAAGAAAATACATACCCACAAAATACATCACACAATACATTGACGCAGACAAGTTGTTTACGCAGTTACGGAAGATAAACGGACGTGACAGAATTCTAAACACAGAAAATGCTAATGTGGAAATGATTCGATGACTGATAACAGAGCTAATAATAGACGAGGAATAGAAATCCATTTCCAAATAGTAGGAAATAGCCTTGATAGGGATTCGAATAGAAATTTAGCACCCACATAAAGTGAAGTTGTGCCAAAATTATGTTAATTTTGTATTCGATTGTTGTCATGGCTTTTGTAAACGGTTGAAAATCGTGTCACTGTTCAAAAGCTTTCGTTTATCGCAAAGCTTTTCGTAGTGGGTTTCCAAGCTTATACAGATCTTCATACACATCTATGGATAGTTATTCCACTAAAGCGAGAGCAATGGTATTGAGATAATTACATTCTACAAGAGGTTTATCGTCTATAACAGCTCTATCTTAAACACCATCAAATGGATTCTTTGGCTAAATAATGGCCACACCCTCTTCCACGACTATGTTTGCTCTTTTATCATCAACAAGACTAATCTTTTACAGCAAGCACATCAAGGAGCACTTCATAATCGTGACAAATGCAGACTTTGTACACACAAAAATAAATGCCCACAATCGTTATTCTTACACCGAAACGATTTAGTGGGTGTAATGGTATTTTAGTAAAATACCAGTGACATTGGACCAGTGTAACGCTTTTCAGAAATACAGCGTTGACGCAATAAGTAAATAAAACAGAATTAGATCGATGAAAACATTTGGAAGAAGTGTTCTTTTTCTCGGAAAAGAAAATCAAGCATTCCTATTGAAAATGCACGTATCTACTTACTGGTTTTAAACCCTATCTGGACGATAGACTTAATTTATCAATGTAAATTTTTCGAGTTCAAAGTTCAAAGTCATGGAAACGGCCAATTCTAGCAGAAATTCATCATCACCATCATCAGCTTATTAATGCTCCCACTGTTGGGACACAGGCCTCCTCTCTATGAGAGGGAATGGGCTATAATTCACCACGCGGGCCCAGTGCGGATTAGTATATGTCACATTTCTCAGATTTTTTTTTGCGTTCGAACCCACGACTGTTCGTAAGTTGGGACCGCCACCACTGGGCCACCGCTGCTCCTTGTAGCAGAAATAGCAAAATATATTTACGGTATTAGTCAATTATCGGTCAAAGCAGCTATGATGATAATGACAATATAATTAATGAAAAAAGAAGACAAACTAGAACGGCATTTAAATCTTTGGCACTAGTACTAAACAAGCATACACAGACTACGCAAATAAAAATAATATCTACTTGGGTGGTAAGAAACGCAGATGACCTCCAACATATATTTTTTTAATATCAATTTAAATATTTTAGCATTAACGTTCAATGACGAAATGCCCATTAGTCTAGATAACATTTGGCTTATAGTTTCAGGAATTGTACTCAAGATTGGCTGTTAATTATTTTTTATTACAGCAGTTGACAATAATAATGCTTATGCCGTTTTTTTTTTGTTATGAATGGAGATGGACTTCGGCAATGTATAAATTCAATGCTTCTACGTTTCCTGGTGATAATGCAAATGGCTCTCCTGGTTCAAAATCTCTTTATGCCACACACTACGGATTAGAAGATATGGTACCAAAGGTGAAAATATTCAAAAGCTGAGGAGCAATCTACTTCTGAGCTATGAGTTTGGACCTAAACAAAAGTATCAAAATATACACAGCCACCTTTATCCATCACATTCACCACCATGGTCAAGTGCAGCTGCACATCAAACTTAAAGCTTATAAAACTATATAGGACACATAATCGAGTATCGACTGGCATGGTGCCAAGCAGCGCCATCTTAGCGGTCAAGGCTGAGAACGGTGCGCTTCAAATAAATATAAGTGACAATTTTATTGAGTGTTGTGGAAAAATAATATTTTGGGAAGTTCTTGTTTCTAATGGGGAAGAGAACGATGCTCGTTTTGAAGAAGACGAAGTGGATTGAAATGTTTACGCAAATGCAAGGAGGAATTTCGCCTTACCCAGTACCTTAGTTATAAAGCTCAATTATGCAAGGGCTCCTTGTAAAATATTGATTTTCAACTGCATCTGGTTAGACTAGGAGTGTGATGAAGATGATGCATGTTTTTTAACAGGTCGTTAACATTATGAAAAAATCGACTGATGAGACTAAGTGCCTATCCAAACTTATCAAGAACAATGTATACTGTATGGGCATAAGTAAACCCAGCATTAAAGCAGTGTAGTTTAGAAACTTGGTGCTGTCTTTGCTCTTTACTGTACTTTTGCCATGTTAAAATATACCTGGCAACTACATTGTAGGTATTTCATGTACTTTACTATCGAACAAGCAGTAAAAGTCCCAATATATTTAAGTATAGGCTTGTTAGGTACAGTGTACGCCTGTACGGTACTAAAATTTAATATAACTATTTAATGCGACCATGTTTACCCTGGAGAAGCCATTAATATTTATGTAGCTATTGACACGCAAAACCTTTTAGCACTAGGACGGGGTAAGGGACGGGCCTATTGTTCTAAGTATTAAGATAGGATGTGAGATAGTTAGTACTATGAAATTGCTGGTTTAGGGAAGCTTTCACAGCATTTGTTGCTAAATACAGTAAAAGGTGCAAGTTTATATTGATTTAACTCGGAAATATAGCGATTATATATTTTACACGACAATACGACCAAATAACTAGGTTGTGGAGGTCAGATAGGTAGTCGCGACATGTGAAATACTGGTATTCAGATGCATCTGGTTAGACTGGAAGCCGACCCCAACATAGTTGAAAAAAACTGATGATGATTAACAAGGCTGATGGTTATTTAAATGTATCTGCCGTAGAATTTACAGTCGAAGAAGGTAGCCTAGATGAAGACAGAAACCATAAATTAAACAAACACGTAGAATTTCAAACATATCTCACGAAACTGTATATGTGTATAAGGACGATAGTGATCCTAATATCTTATTCTTACTACCCAGAGACCAGACACGAAGCCAATAAGTTGATTCGCACATAAAACTGGCTGTACGATCAATAAATGCCAATAAAAGTGCCCCACGGAGTACTCAGTACTGAACCCACGTTCACTAAGGTCAAAGTCATGGTTCGTACAAATCTCTATATACAAGTCTCTGCGGATCACTGGCCAACCTTCACGGTACAATAATTGGAGTATGTCATCAGTGTTATTGAGGTACCTTCCTTGATGTTAATTGAGGACATTAGTGATATGGTTATATATACGTAATTTTATATTCAGCACCTGTATATTTGGAAATTGTGGATTTCAATGACATCAAAAATCAACTAAATCTTACCTACATTCATACTTTATAATAACTGTTTCAATTCATAATTTGAATGGTTGGTTTCCGCAGTGTTTGCATAAATAAAGCCATTTACCTGATGCAAAAAATAATAAAGTAATTATAATTTTATCGTCCTTATACCATAAAGAGGAAATAGTCAAACATTATATTTTATAATTACAATGCATTGTGTGATTGCAGGTTGTTAAGTAATTTGTAGAAGACTGATAACGTTTGAAAAAACATGAAACATGACGTGGATATGAGACTAGAAGTCCTTAAAAAGCTAGCTGGGTCAGATAGGATGCGGAAAACAGAGGTCCCAGAATTGCGCCTTGGGAGAACCCTATATTTAGTAGCGGGATGTACTTGAAAGGCTAAAATAACATAATTGTGTACAGATGCAAATCCTCTGCTAATGTGACAAAGTGAGATGAGACAATAGAAAACATAATTAAAATAATAAAACAATTATGTAGAAAACAGAAGACATAATTATAAATAATCAGGCCCCTGCTGAGATAGCAGTACAGTGATTTATAGAGAACCATATAGTGATTAAGCAATTAAACTATGCAACCATGGTGACAGTCTAATTTCTAATGCAGACAAAAGAAAGAAAGCGTGAAATCGTTGCTTTGATTCCGACAATTTCTTTTACATTACCTTTCTCATTAGGAATGAAAACAATAGAATAGACTACTTGAAATACATCTAGCAATAAAGTGATTCTAAGTAATACATTAGCACTTTCATTTGCAGGAGTATCTGGGTTTAGGTTTGTCTCCTCGACTCATCATCATCATCATCTGCCTAGCCTTTTCCCATCTATGTTGGGGTCGGCTTCCAGTCTAGCCGGATGGAGCTGAATACCAGTATTTTACATGGAGGGACTGCCTATCTGACCTCCACAACCCAGCCATTACTGGGTAATACGATACTCCGTGGTACGTCTACTATGGGGTAATAACATTATATTGTCTGTGGGGTCCTTCCTAAAATTAACAAGTCTTTGACGATTAAAACAATAATTATCTCGTTAAAAATCGTTCATTACTGTCAGGTGATACTAGGGAAGTGGACTAACGTTATAATTACTTTATTTTTAACTACATTACCAAACAAACATTGTACCTCACAGCTCACGCGGTAAGTTCAAATTTATTCATTGTCATTATTACCAGTTACATTAATTGGGAAGTATTCAAAGGCTGCTGATCATATCAAAGCGAACTAGCCCAAAAATGGCAATACGGTATTTGACGCAAGCCCAGTAATTCAAAAGCAATCAATTAATTCCTGCGTAAACGGAAATAGGAAATTTAAAATTATTAATGTAACCGCAGTTCAAAAACATGTAAAAGGCGTTCACGCACGCAGGCTTATCCTTTACAAACCGCATAAAAAAAAAACACAAAACTAGTAGCAAAATTTGTAGCTGATTTTGTACAACTTATTATTCTCCCGTAAACCAGTTCCCTACATAAATAAATACGTGATTCATACTAAAAGATTCATGTCAGGATTTCTAAATGTTTCACATTCACGCTAGGAATCCAACAAATGGTATAACAAAGCACAAATCACTTGGACAAACATTCAGCCCGATTGGTATCAAAGGCGGAATCTAAATCAGCATAGTACAGACATTCAACATTGCTGTTAAGACAGTCTACGCTGTAGTGTCTGTAGTGGCAGATAAACGGCGTGCCGGCAAGCTGGTAAGGTACCTATGTAATGTTGTTAGATTAATTAATTACGTTTGAAGCTATTTACTATACTGATAAGATAGATCATACATATAATGACCATTCATGCATTGGACTTGGAACTCTACTCTAATCGATGAATGTAACCTATTTGGTACAAACAGTTTTTATGTCTGCCAAAAAAACTATCACTGATCCAAATAAAAGACATATCAAATCAAGAGAGGCAATTTTCAACCCTATCATTAACGATAAATTATTAACAGTTAGTCACGATAAACATATCATAAACGCTGATGTTGATAATTAAGTGCCTAATTTCGGTACGGAACTTAAAGAGAGGAAATTTAATAGTGCCCATAATGATAGTAAGCTAGAACGAATAGCTGTAGACGATGTAGTATTTTATTGCGATCAAGCTATTGAACCTATAATTCAGGTCAATAGAAACAATTGTAATATAATTAATGGGATTCAGGCGTGATTGGGATACGGTGAAAGTAAAGGGCTGAATCGTGCAGAAACACTCAATCATCGAGTTAGATCGTGCAAGTAATTACATAGGAAACCATGCACTTAAAGGTAATGGAAAGGGCATAGGCAATAATTATGTTCCAATTGATATGGT
Organism: Xestia c-nigrum; assembly: GCA_916618015.1. Classification (NCBI taxonomy): domain Eukaryota; kingdom Metazoa; phylum Arthropoda; class Insecta; order Lepidoptera; family Noctuidae; genus Xestia; species Xestia c-nigrum. Next base: position 5,439,005 of record OU745259.1, on the reverse strand, counting down.
TGTGTCGGAAATTGATCAGGCCTCTCGGCACAGTTCTCTTATTGATACCAATTTTCTCTTCGTTACAGAAATGTTTTTATGGACATATGCACGTACTTTCAACAATCAGGTCAATCACTTGACCAAAATTTCGACAAAAAGTAACTCGGTTGTAGAAAAACATCAACAGAAATATTTTTGTTATCTAAAAAAGCTTTAATCTACTTTTAGGTGCAATCATCTCACGCGGTTCGCCGCAATTCCATTTTGCTTTACCACGATCGCACACCGCCTCTTTTTACTGAGTCCATCCACCTCGACAAAAAACCTGAGCAAATTGCTAAACGCCTCCAGAGTTTTTTCTCCATACGTCTTCATATCCTTCGAAGATTAATTCAGTCTAGCAATTGAAGCTTTGAAATTAAACGTTCATTCAACGATATCTGTTTCTATAGTTTAATACATTATCATCGATCAAACCTGTTATAAATCTTGAATGAGCATGTTTACTTTATTCCAGAGATGTCTATAATAAGAGAAGTTCATTCATTTTGTATTTTTGTTATCTGAATTATCAACACTTATTTTCAATTGAAGCCAATTTTGTAATCACAATTATTTTCAATTTGTGACTTCTTATCGGAGGTTGCTTTCGTATCTATAAACTGAAGCATGATGAACTTTTATTATAACAATAACGTGCTCGGAAGATAAACATGTTTCAAGTAGTTCCAATATTTCCACAGTAACAACTACAATTTAAGAACGTTTTTTTTCTCAACACACCCGAAGACAGGAGCAAAAAACAGTCGGTAATAAACGATCAAAAAAACTAAATCGAACACCGGATGGTCTGGCAAATAAATAACACAAGTACATTATCGGACATGTACACCAGCCGATTGATCTCAGAGTCTTGTTTGCATCAATAAAAAAACTCATCAATAAAGAAATTAACTGTTTAAAGATTGTTGATTTTAATGTCACAAAATAGGCAACTTCAGAACAAGATAATGATGAGATCGCATCGCAATGTGATCTAGTTCTCGATAATGATACGTTCTAGTAATTACGGATATCAATCTTTTTGTGCGGATAGTTCGAGTCTGTTAACAACATGTGTGGTAGGTTGATATTATGTTACTTCTCCGTCTTCAAGATTGCTTTCAAAGGGCAACTGATACAAGGTTTAAAGTTCCACATATTTAAGTGACAGTTTTAAATTAATTTAAAGGAATGATCTTTGCGAAATGTTTTGCACGAGGTTCTTGAATACAATATGACATTGCACAAATGTATGTTCTTACTTGATAACGTTTAAAATAAAAAGACTCACGCAACAGTAAACCGTCCATTAATACCAAATTTGTACCGAGTGAGGCCACCAACGTAGTATAGTAATGACATTCAGGGTTGACTCTTATCGGAGAATTACAAAAAAAAACGGAACGAGCATCAAAAATAGACGCGATGCGGAAAATGTGCAATCTTTCCCGCATAAAAGGACAAATCCGATCTATAATTAACAAACCAAGGCTGATCGTCAATGTCCGATCTTTATTTATAGCTTTTTAAGTGGGTACGATCGATAAAGACGTGGGAATCGAACCCACTTGTCCTGTTGAACGTATCTTCTTTGAAAGCGATGGACAAGAACGATTAGAAGGGTCCGATTGAAAAGATAACAAAGTATTGGATTATGTAACTGTTTGTGTTGAATATATTAATGTAAATTGTGAGAAAGGTGTTAAAGATAAAGATAACTGTGTAAAAGCCAAGCTGCATTAAATTAAACCTACGACTCCAAGGGATGCAAGTTTAATGGAAGAAGTTATTGGAGTTCGCTCGAACAAACCATTGTTAATTACGGTCATGCAACCCGTAGGAACGTTAAAGATTTATCTATAATGGTGGCGACTAAATATGATGGTTTGCACGCGAGGATAGCAGCTAATAATTTATTTATACCACATAACTAAAACATAGACTTTGTGATTCTGTAACTGCCAAGTCTTATACTTACAATAGTACAACATTGAAATATTCCTAATCTAGTGATCAAAGCCAACACTATAACGACAGTGGCCTTTAACTAAAGCTTACAAACACTAACTAACGAGGCAAAATAGATTCTAAGATTGACAGCCAAGCTCTGAATTATTTACCAGCTTGCATTGAATAAATTAATACAAATAGTGTTAATGAAAATACTATAAGATAAAATAGCCCTTGTAAGGCATGGAAAGATACGCTGAATACTTGAATGTAAGACGTTGTTGATGCCTTGCATTCAATATTAACCACTTTGCATAGTTAATTAATAATCAACATGACAGGTGACATAAACTGTAAAGGTCTTTGTAATTACACGTGTGGTGTTCATGTCACTCTGAAGGTAGATAATAAAACAGAACAGAAAACTGTCCCTGCATAGTATATTTTTATTCAATTCTTTCTCTAGTCTCCGTGTTAACAATATAGCACTAAATTTTCTCACGGAAGTACCTTAGACAATGATTTTAACATGAAAGTAGGGTATGCGTTATTATTTTTATTTTTTGCAAAAATGTTTTCATTGCAGGGACACAAGCCTTCTTTCCATCAAAGGGAGCGTATCATCATCTGGCTAGCCTTCATCATCTAAGTCTTCATTGAATGGCGTATTGGCTGTGACAATTTTCTACCCAATAGTAGCATAGCACTCTATCAGTCTAGCACCAATTAACATCCTCCTTGTTGAGGATGTTATTTGGTTTTTTATCCCAAAATCCCGAAATTGATATTGATGAATGGAGAGGGGGAGGAAGACCTAAGGAAAGATCGATGGATTGTGTGAGGAATGATTTGAAGGAAACAGAAGAAAATGATGGCGAGACGATTGACAGGGGGAGAATGGAAGAAAAAAAACGTGCTGCACCAACCCCAAATAACTTTAGACAAGGGCAAGAAGATGATGATGATTCCAACATTACCACAGAAATACACAAGTCCATTGATGAAGGATTACAACCAGTAGCAGAACAAAACAAAACCGAGCAATATCGTTAAAATTAAGTACCTACATTGGTAAATATCAAAATTGCGACCATCGGATATTTGTCAGAACTATAAAATTTATGAGTTTGCTAATATTATCGTAATGGCGTTATGTAAATGATTTAAGGGGCCGGCGGAGCATGTGTTTTTCATACAAACGTAATACTAAAATGATATGAAAATGAAACATATTCTTAAGGTAGTGTGTATATATTTCGATTGTATTATAGAATATCTTTGTTCCCAAATAAATATTTTGAAAAGAGAATGATATAAAGACGAGATATGACGAATTTAAAATTTCTATAGAAAATTTGTTTTTCTAATAACTCTTGTTTAAATCGATGTACATTCAAAATATGTGTTTGGGAACCTATATAATCTGTAATCCAATCAAAATACATACACACTTTCTTAAGAATATGTTTGATTTACAAATTATTTTGGTATTACGTTTGTATGAAAATCGCTTGCTCCGCAGGCGTCTTAAGTAGTTATTACAGTTGATATTTGAATATATTATAAACTGGGAGAACTTACTTAGTATCTAGATCCGGTAAAACAAAGGAAGAACTAAAATCCTCAATTATATGAACATTTGAAGTCATCATCATTCTGCCTAGCCTTTTCCCAACTATGTTGGGGTCAGTTTCCAGTCTAACCGGATACAGCTGAGTACCAGTATTTACATGGAGCGACTGCCTATCTGACCTCCACAACCCTGGGTAATACGATACGACTTGGTAAGACTGGTTGTCAGACTTTTTGGGCCACCTATAACGACTGCCAAAGATGGACAAATGACAGCCGGGACCAACAGCTTAACGTGCTTTCCGAGGCTCGGAGGAAACTCGTTATGTAAGGATGGTCACACATCCACAGACCAACCTAGGCAAGCACGGCTTAATCTAAAGATCGGCCCGAGCGGCTGTTATTGTTTAGCCACGAGCTCCTCTGCTATATGAAGATTTAATGTAAGACCAAGTAAATGTCAAAGAGGCTTTCAAGTTACATGGAAGCTTCTTGATATAACATAAACAACCCGATGCCCTTTAGGATCTTGTGTGGGAGGATAAGTTACCAATACATTTATCGTATTTTACTCCAAAAGCACATGCGATTGGTAAATAGACCCAAATCAGATACTAAGTACCGTGAGAAAATATCGAAACCACCAATTAATATAACCGTTTGCATACTCAATAAGCACAATAAAATATTCACCAATTTAGAAGTGCAAACCACACAAGAAAATATTGAACTTGAAATTTTTTAATACTTGGCCCTAGAAATCACATAATGAGAGACCAAATAAGGTTCTTTATCAGGCCACTAGTAAAGAGTTGACCAAACATTGGCTATATTTGCCATTCGAATTCTAATCGACCGAAAATGTGTTATACCAAACAAGTTGGGCCAAGATTGGACAGATAAGTGTATGGACACAGAAATTATGAGCAAACAATGATCGATGGCCCACTAAAGCTGTATTGACAAACTATGGTAAATAGAAAAAATAACATTCTCATTCCGGAGATCTAGTTCAGTGTGAAAGTGTATTGATTTCGGTGCACAAACCGCATAGACATATTTGATGTTGATAGGATTCGTGGTAAAATGTGTGCCACGAAAGCTAATATTTAGAAAAAACAAGACGAAAATGATAAAGGTACAATTTTCACTTACCGTAAAAACAGGAAGGCCGAGTCCAATCATGTACAGCATGACATTGGTGACAGTAGATTCTCTGTAGGGGTGCTTAAGGGACTCGTCATCACAGAAGAAGCCCCTTTTATACGGAGTGCCCCAAAGATAGAAGACTAGGATTAGGAATCCAACTGTAACAAAGAGAAAAACTAATGAGCTCGACATCATTACACAATGCCCTTAAAAAGTAACCCCAGACATAATCAGAATAACAAACTTCATACAGTAAATTAGCATATTTTAAACGAAAGATATCTAGGCCTTGATAAAGCCACAGATATAATAATTGATAAAAAGAATGTTTGTCAAAACACACCATAAATAAAGCAATAGAAGGCTAAAGTTATTTCGAAAACCAAAGTGTCAACAAAGATATCTTTATTATCGCTTACGACTATGAAACTTATTACTAAACTGTTATTGTGGTCTTTATTTTGTAAGTTTGTTTCTAAAACCATGTTTAAATTTTGTAGTTGAGAATGTTATTTTCGGGATTCATCATTATTGTATCATCCCAAAGTATTGCCCCGCTGGACGTGGCTTTTTCTTGCGTCGCCACATCGACTAGGTCTATGCTTTTCGCAAACTTACGGGTATTCAGCGTGTGCGCGTTTTTAACTGCTGGGACTCTCTCTGCGTGACAGAGTGGGCCGTACCCCACTACACGGAGCCAGTGAGGTTTATTCCAGCGGCATAACAGTACATAATTCCATAACCCAATTATTTAATTTGTTTGCAGAAAGTCCCTTACCAACTGAACTAACAATAAATCTGAGAAGTTCATAAATAATAATACTGTGACCGTCGTTTATCTTATTCTGAGTCTTGTCTTAGTTGTCTTCGCTGGAGTTTTCAAAACTCTTGATCTCTTTATGTGTGACAACAGCTGCGAAGATGTTAACACTTTATAAATAATAGTGTTATACCTAAATTGTTCGTATGTAATTCTTTACCTTGCGTCCAGACATGAAAAATAAAAACCTAGATATTTTTAAGCGAGTAAAATTTTTATTATAAATAACAATATGACTGTTAAGGGATTAAGCATCCTTGGTTTAGGATTCCGAGTTGCTACTGAGAAATTCCAGATGAAAAAACTCAATTGTATGACCTAGGAATTGAAACTAGACCTCATAGTCATGGCAGCAGCAGGGCTTACGAAATCGATACCAACTAGGACTAGAATTATTTTGACACAGCGAGCACTTGTCATCAAATTCCAATAAACAGAAGCTCGGAAAATACACTAAAACTAAAGAACCATGCAAGCAAAGATGCAGACGAAAGTATGAACAATAAGTAGCAAAGCGAGGCGCCATAAATCACATAAGCGATAGATTTAACGCCACACTAGCAGTCGCGGAGTGGATTAACTTTATAAATAGACTCCCGATTAACGCAGATTAATGTCGCGGACAACGAGACTATTGATTAATGAGCTTATTTATACGACAAGTCAAACAAGTCGAAAACTTATTAGGGTTGCCTAGACAGGAATGTGTAGCAGAGAATAGATTTATGCGGCGCCTAAGAATTTGGTACAGTAACAATAACAAGATGTAAATGCATTCCCTTTGTAATTATAAGCTTGCAATGTTGGTGTGATTTAGTCAGTATAAAAGAAATTAGGGCTAACTTTAACAGAGCATTGCTTAAATGTGATGAAAGTTTAAAGTAGGTAGCAAAATAAATAACTGCAGTTGATATGACGAAATACTAACAGCAAAACGTAATAAGAAGTTGCATCAACTGAACCAAATATTTTTTAATTACACACGATAGTTAAAAAAACGCAGTTTTAGATTCAGCAAAGATTTGGTTGATTTTCGTAATGAAATTGGAAGGAGTACGATGTATAACGGCTGCAGTAGGTATGATGAAACCCTACCCACAAAATGTTAAAAGTAATTACTTAATTAAAACTAATTGAATACTATTAAAAACACAGCAGACGTAACGCAGATTTAAATGAAGCGGGGTTTGGGAAAAATATGATGATGAATTGATGAGATGGAATATCATTAATGGCGATAGCGGGAGATACCTTATGATAACACTACCAAAAAAGTGATAAGAACATACAGTCATCTGAACACAAAGAATTATTTAAGCACATGATACGTAAACATTTCGCAGGTTAAAATAAAGTGGACCTTTGATTGAAAATGTAATGAATTTATAATTAACAAGGTTAATAAGTGCAGTAGATATGGTGAAACACTATACAACAAAATGCGATAAGAAGTTACATCATACGAACTTAGTTGTATTTGAAACACATGATATGTTTAAAATTATGTAAGTGAGTAAAGATATAAAATGTTAAACTTAAGCCTGTATTAACACAATCTTAATAAACAGTCTGCATTTTATTATCTTAATCTTATTTATCCACCGGTTTGAGGAACATAAAAGCGATTTAATCCAACTGTTGTTGAAATTAACTGGCAATGTAAGGAAGACAATGGATTTCATGCTGCATCCGGTTAAACTGGAAGTTGACTCCAATATAGTTGGGCAAAGGTTAGGCAGATGATGATATCCTATCGATTACGAAGAAAATTTGGAAATTGGGATTTAAGAGGGGACGAAAGTTTAGAATGGAAACTATTGGGTACACGGCGTGTATTGTTGTTGCTTGTAATCTAAAACAAATTCCAAGAACTATCTCCAAAAATGTTTACAGTAAAGGTTTAACATCCAGCGGTAATAAATCAACTATGGGAAAAGGATTTGTACCCGTGGGCGAAGGAGTAACCGCTAATGGTGTTACCATATTCTGACACAAATACCAATACATTATTGGACACTAAAGCTATTTACAGAATAGGAAAACGTGTGGGTATGGGTATTTGGGTAATGTAGGTCCAGCTATTTGTGTATGAACCACTGAAACTAATATGTCTCAAAGTAGTCAGACACAGAAACCGACACTAGAAACCTGAATTTCAGAATACAAAAGAACTGGGAATTTCAAGAAAAGAATACATTGTTTCAGCAGGTATTAACACAAGTACAAAACAATAATAGAATACTCGTAGTAGTAGATGTATGTAGTTAATAACAGTATTTTCGCACACGTTAATGCTTTAATTGTCCTTGTAGACAAACCATAAGGACCCGTTAAAATGCTAAACCACGCGATAAAAACAATTAAAAACATCACGCTCTACTTTATAGTAAAAAAAATATTTTCGTCGGGCAACACATCATAAATCACAGCGAGTGTGTTCAAGAAATAAATCTGAACAGGCAATTAAGGTTCTTAAAAATGTAAAAAAAAAATTAACTGAATGTTGTCAGCCCGGAATTTAAATTGGAAGAAACTAACCCCACTGCACTGGTACGAAATTAACTATTGTTTCACGGATTGTTGGTTGTCCAAACATTAGTATGGATGGACAAAAAACAGCAGGTACCACAAATAGGGTGGCCGTGAAGATAGATCGATGGAATCGTCACGTTAATATCAAAATAACAGCTCTTGAGGTAAGTTAATGACATAAATAGGGGTTTGTTTAATTTACACAATTTTTTGTAGAACGAGCCGGTGTCAATTTTGAAGATCAATCTATTTGGAATTTTATGTGTAGTATAGACATTCAGATTGGATGATTAACCAAATGTATTTTAAAGTTGAGGAATAATTAACGACTACAAGATCTTTTTACATTAACCAGCGTTTATGAATGAACTTCAACTCCACTTGTCATTTAAAAATGTGATTAAATAAGTTTTATAAGTTCAATCCAGTTATTGTGAAAACATCAATAACTTGTTTTTTTTTTTAATTTAAACATTTTTTAAATTACGGAGGAGGGTTTTTTTTTCGTTTTCCTTCGTATCTTACAAAAACTGTACCGCAATTATCAAAGAATTCGTGACTAAATCGTCATCATCATACCGTATTAAATAAATATGCCAATAAATAACATATTTCTACCAGATTACTTATAGAACCAGTTGTTACTTAGCGGAAAACCATGACATCAATCAATGTTACGTAAAATATTTAAGTAGTTTTAATTAAGCGGAAAAAAACGCGCTAATAATTTTGGGCGTTTTTTTTTGTTTTGCTGGCTAAATGTTTTTGGAGTCCCGATATTATATTCCTGCAAATTGACCCAAAAATCTTATTTTAAAACACTTCCAGTGAACACACACAATGCTAAGAGGACTTCGTTTTGTTATTGATCTGGTTAAAAATAACAAACTACGTTTTATGGCTGCCATTATCAAGTTACAGCCGCTTCTATAAACAACTGAGTTCACTAGGCTGGCCAGCTGGTTGAGTCGATTTGACGATGTGATATTTGTCTAGGAGACAAAGACCAAAGATTTTGTCACCAAGATTTGGCAGGCCGATACTGGGCAAGGAGTTATGTAGTTTGATTTTCAACGACCGATAATAATTATGGACTGTAAGGAAAACGTGGAACGAAATACGTACAGTAGTTAGACAGCAACAATAACATGATTCGAAATGCTAATAATAGCAAAATATGTTTTGTTATAGAGACAATTTTCTATCATTGATTTCATAAATATTGATGAATGACAATGGGATCTCCATCGTCATTTTGCTAAAAGTTCGTAATCTGCTAAATTCATCATAGTGGTTCGATCAATGGTCTCGCAATTGTGTTAGAATAGCATTGTTGTATTGCCATTATTATAAAACCTGTTAATAGGCTCAGACTCACCAAAGTTAGGAACTATTTAGTTTTAAACCACTCTTAATAAATATTAAACCACTCTCAACACAAATAATTATGTATTTCTATCCTAACCGTATCAAAAACCAACAAATGCAAGACCAGCAATTAAAAGTAATTGCGAAACACACGATAAAAACGAAATTATGTCAGAATTACGCGCTTGCAAAGGAGGGCAGAGTAGTAAAATTACGAGTAAGAACCGATACGGTTTGTTAGAAATAACAATGAAATTGCTGAGCAAAAAACGGTAATACATCAAATCTTCATTCTTTCCAATTAGGTCAGTGGGACTGCTACCGTGTAGTTGATAATAGAAATGCTTCGGAAGAAACAAACATTTTTAAGTGTTTATGAATTTGAAGAAGAATATGCAGTCTTAGCAGTACAGATAAGTATTTCAGACATCCTTGCAGTGGCGTCAACCCATGTAGGATCACAATGTAACAATAATTTGCATACATACATTAGGTCGGTTTTGTAGTATCTCGTCTACAATCAGAGACCTTCAGAATAAGACACAGTCGATAACCTCCATTTCTAGCCATGCAACCTTATTACAAATTCGTTCTGATGCTGAGAAGATGGGACTTTGAAAATTATGATTGCCTCGTTAGTCTAGTAGGCAAAGTGTTATTGAGAGTTTCCATCAGGCAGTTATGGGCCACTCTACGGATCCTGGATTTGTACTCGATTGATGATATTACATGAAACTTAAACATAACCGGCAAAATGTGGGTAACTAACCCTCCGGGGATTAGTATGTTACACATACAATAATATCTCTTGACAGAAGAGACCTAAAAAGGTAGCGATACTGACTTAATGCAGAAAGCAATGTAAGCAGGAACAAGGATAGGTATGACACGACATAAGAGGGGCCTGGAACTGTTATCGGCAGAGTTGATGATAAGACTTTAAAGAGGTCTAACAACAGTTGGCAACAGCGGAGTGATAGTTCATGGTGAAACAAGTTATAAATGGTGAATAAAAGCGGGTTTAATAAATAAATAATTGACAAAACAGTTTTCCTCAATCAATAAAATTGCTTTCAAGTTAACGATAAAGAATAATAGCTCTCGCTTACAGCTAGAAAAACTATAGTTTTTTTATAAGACCATACGTCATCAGACATCAACAACCGCGACAAAGTCAGTGGCGCATAACAACCTTGGTGCCTCGTGGCTAACAGTTACCTACTATCCTATTAGTTACAGTATTTACTAATACTACAAGCCATGTCTACCTTATACCCATGGTTTTGTTCTTCTTCTTTAGGTGATTTTCCAATTCTTTAAGGTTGGCTATGCACTCCCTGTAATTCTTCTTGTCTTTTGCAAGGTGGAATAACTCAGCAGGTCTATATTTGTATATGCTTCAGTATAAAAAATCAGACCAGAGACATGAGAAACAAGAAAGGGGATTTTCCGAGTGACCAGAAAATACAGCTATCGGTCATTTCCATTGTTTTATTGAGTCACAAGGGATCCCCGAAATATTGACGAAAGAATATGGTGGACGATACATCAAATTTAGGCATCCGATTGTAATCCATTCTGGGTTAACCCAAACGCAGTATCGAACTATTACCACAGATGCGTCACACCAAGACCAAAGAAAACAACGTGTTGGAATTTAAAGAAATCTTGATTGAATGATGATAGGTACCCAACGCATGTTACCATTGTACGGCTTATTACATACATACTAAATGAGACTTCGATGAATCCCGACCGATTAGCGAAGGCAAGTGCAAAGGAACGAAGGAGTGAAGACTGGGGATTAAAACTTGATCCAATTGCGGTCTGTAGTGACAGGTAGGCAGCTGCCTAGTCTTAAACAGATATAGGGGATTATTAGTGCTTGGTATTTTCTATTTCTCAGTTAACTGTAAGTAACTACAGAGTTATGTTATAGTCAAGCCTTCATATACATATAATCTTTTTTACACTAGGACCGAGAAACACAAATGTTGCGAAGAATAGAAGAACAGAAACTAATTGTCTCAAAAAAAGATAATCCTACTTGATTAGACTGGATTGGATAACTACTTTGGACTCCAGACTCCTAGTAACAACTGAAGCATTTCGTAGTAAATAAAGTAGGATCTATTTACGTTTTGAAATGAGTCAAGGAGTCAATGTGTAATTGACCCTCCAAAACCTAGGCGCTGTTTAACCATTTCTAGGTAACAATCAAATATTTCCGGGACGTATCAGAAGGAAAAACATGCAATAAAGATCGCAAGCAACAATTTTGTGCCGCGTAAGAACGTTCATTGAATGACAATGGAATGAATGAATTATTCACAATTGAAGGCTTCCAATGTCAATCCCATTATATAAGTGACATCGCTACAACCGTAAAGTGTGGCGTTAGCTGATGTATTAATTGTACAAAGACGTGTTCAGAATACTACATTAATTCCAGTATAAAATATGAAGTAGATAGTCCATAGTCAGAAATGGAAACGAACAAATTATGATTTATATCTCATCTGCAGTCTTATCCTTGCTCGCGGATTTCCTGCGTCGTCGCCATTAGAAATACAAATCAAAGATAAATTCCAGACACCAGGTATGAATTACAACTCTTGTATGAATTTGCTCAATACATCAATCTGATATCCATTTATTTCTGGTAAGATTGGAAATGGACACAGCTTGATTGGGAATAGGAAAAGGAGATAAGATCAGTGATACTGATGAATTGTGTAGGTATATTTTTATTGGTTTTTCTTATAATTAAATCAACGAACTCGGCCTACTGCCAGCAGTTGTCTAGACATGCTGCTTCTCTAACCAAGTCGCTAACGAAAGAGACGGGAGTTTCGAACCCAAGTCCCGCCTCTTTCGCATTTATCATATCTGCGAAGGCTTTATCTAGCATTATTTAACATATACCAGCTAAATCCTATTCAAGAGTAATTCACATTCACAACAGGAACACAGGTAATCCTCAATTATACAGGCTCAATGATATTTAGCACCACCTGCTACATCTGGCATGAGCTACCGGTATTGCATGGAGGATTGCCAAGATTTGACCATTAAGAAGTAATCGATTGTCCATGGTTGTCCTGTGAGAAATATTAGAGGATTGACCTGGTGCATAATTAGATCGCAAGACGATTTAAAAATGTTCCCTAGAGACACAACCTTTTCCTGCATATTTTTTGGGGGTTACTACACCAGCATTGTGGGATGTTGTCAGCTTATGTAAGATACATCGTCACGATCACAGTCAGTTTTAATAATTTGAGGGACTAGTCTACTGTTTTACTTTAATAGTGTAATCATTATTTTAATATTTAAGGTCGGTGCTTGACCTCTCAAGCCCACACTTAAGCAGGGGGCTTCCCTGAGATTTAACATAACGAGTTTGACTAGTTCAAGCAAATTGTTTTTTCAAAAGACAGCTGTCCAATATTAAATTCATAAAATCACTAAATTCTACAGTCTTCCTCATACATAAATTAAAACGAACATTCCCTTTTATCCTCTTGTAAGGCTCCGAACATTACCGGACCGGTCTAAGCCTGATTTATTATTTTGTATTATCTAGTGATCCCGTAAAGGAATTTGACCTGCGTCCTATGCATATGCAAATATCCTTGAAAACCACTAGCGTTGAAAATATTTGCGTAGGCACGTAATTGATTAAGGTGCACCAGCATCTAGTCGGATAGAAGTCAATAGAGATAGAAAATACTTGGTGGAAGGTCATTTACGAGTGGCTGATGATAATTTGACAAGACATTCGTTTGGATTCTGTCGATAGCTTAATAAGAGTAGGGGAAAACCAAAGAAATAATAGATGGCCTGTGAAAAACGATACGCCTAGAAAGGGAGATGACTATTGAGATGACGACTAATAGATAAATATGGAAGAAAAAGACAAAATGCGCTAAATTCAAATAAAATTGAAGAAGGGCAAGAGATGATAATGATGGTGATGATGGAAAGGCAAGACATTAAGAAACAAGAAACTGTTTAGTTGGCACTTAATCAAGACTTAAATCAACTCTTGGGTTACGACAGTATAAGAGGAGCAGAAGCTTTGCCTTGAAGATAGTCGATAGTGCTGCCGACAATAACAGTAAGTTTCAAAACGAACCGACAATTCCAACAAAAAAAGTCTCACCTTGCTAGACAGACAATAAATAACCTCAAGATTAAAATCTTAACACACTTCCCATTCACACACTACACGGACTATTTAAACATCCTATAGATGCATCCTAGAAGAGCCATAAAACCGCAGTGAGTCACTAGCGGTCTCGGCTGTCGCTACAAATTGGGCCGATGACCTGTCTGTTGCATAATGAAACCGTAATCTCAGATTATGGGTGAAACAAACCACACGTGAATGAGTATCAGTGTTAGCAGCTTAACTTTTGGCTCATGTTTTAGTTTTTTATGGCGTTTTTCTTCGTTTTGTTCCAAATTGCTGTTTTAATGGTTTTGGATGTTTTGCGACTTACGATGCAGTTTAAATCAGCCTGTATCTTATTTGGTTACCTTATTATGGGTATAGGTTTTTGCTATAACACATTCTTTAGTGCTTCTGGTTCATATCAGAATTGTAAAATATTGGTTTACTATATTATGAAGACATTTAGACATTTTTCTAAGACATGCTGCGCCGACCCCAAATAAATTGGGATAAGGGCAAGAGAATGATGATTTAGACATTTTTCTGCTTCAACATTTGTTACATTTGGTCTAGAATGTGTGAATAAATATGGACCGATTCCTTAGTAAAGTTTTATTTTACGATTTTCCTTACATTTCGTATGACCTAGTTCATATTGTAATTTCTACCGTTAAATCCTACACTAATATTGTTTATTTACTACTAAATTTTGATCTAATCTAGAATGTACTTTCATCTTATCCCGAAAGTTTTAGTGCCAACAAAATTATACGCATAGTTTTTAATAGCTTTGATAACAATTTATGTGTTTCTTTTAGAATAAATTATTTTCATCGATACTTTAGTAGGTTTGAGTACATACTTATTAAAATGCACATTTTGAAATTAAATTATTAAGGAAAACATGTACTCGTAACCTGCGTTTATTTCTGGTGACCTACAACTTCAAACTACACCTAATGATGAATTTCCAGGAACACTGTGAATAAACTGGTGGACTATTTAAACAAATTTATTTAAGGCGCTTAGACGAGCTAAATTAGCAACTCTATTTGTGGTGGTTCAAACTTCGTTTGAAATGCTGTTAGAATAAAGTTTTAATCAGCTTGCACTACAAAGTGGTTGTTACGTCAGCCACTACGGGTCAAATAGCGCGAAATGAGTGGTTTCGATCGATTTACAAAAAAACTATTGATTGGATTAAAAAACTGAAACAGTATCATGCTAATATATTGCTTGTAGAATTATTTGCCAAAAAAACAGAATAATCGCATGCAAATTAGTATTTTTTTTATTGTTTGAAAGATATTTTTAGAGATAAGTTTTCTTTTTATCGAGCCAAATTAATTGTATTATGTTTTCAAAACAGTATCATGCTAGCATATATCCTGAAAAATATCATATATTTTTATGGTCTTGTTTATAGCAGTTAATCATATACTTTTAGTTATTATAAAACTCGCGTTTAGCTCATGTAATCGCCTTAAGGAATTAATACACACACCGGCAAAATTAAAGGAACACAAAAAAGGCTCATTTTTAGGGTTCCATAGCCAATGGGGACCCTGTCACCAGGAGTCGTGGGTTTTTTGCCGTTTTGTCTAAATGCTGTGTAGGTACGGAACCCTTCGTGAGCGAGTCCGACTCGCACTTGTTTAAAAAATATGTGGGTATTTGACAAGAGGTGAGCTTATTTGAATGATTAGCCTTTTACAATACAATATAACATAAAGTATGGTGGTGCAACAGTTAAGTCTTCGATAGGATAGGAGACCTTGGCGTTTCAGGCTATAATTGACGAAGGATGGGTTCAAGAACTAGTGATAACATATCTAAAATATCATCATCTGCCTAGCCCTTTCCCAACTAGGTTGGGGTCGGCTTCCAGTCTAACTGGATGCAGCTGAATACCAGTATTTTACATGGAGCGACTGCCTATCTGACCTCCACAACCCAGTTAATACTGGGTACTACGATACCCCTTGGTAAGGCTGGTTGTCAGACTATTTGGGCCTCTGACTACCTATAACGACTGCCAACGATGGACAAATGACAGCCGGGACCAACAGCTTTTTTTTTTTTAGGATGGGAAATCATCAAATGACTTCTCCCACTCTGGGCGGAGCGGGAGGGAGTGTCAGACTCTTACTGACTAAAACCCATCCATGTTCCTTCCTCGCCCTTTATGTTCCGGGGCGGTATCTCTTTCGAACAGGCCCGCAACCCGGGACCAACAGCTTAACGTGCTTTCCGAGGCACGGACGAAACTCGGCATGTAAGGGTCCCCAATCCTAGGGAACCCATCCACAGACCAAGCTATGCAAGCACGGCTCAACTTAAAGATAGGCCCGAGCGGCTGTTATTATTTAGCCACGAGCTCCTCATATCATACAACATATCTAAAACTAGCCGACCCACGCAACTTCGTCTGCGTCACATAAGAGAGAAAAACTAAAGGAAAAAAAATCCCCGTTTTTACAACATTTTTCATTTCTGCTCCGCTCCTAATAATCGTAGCGTGATGTTATATAGCCTTAAGCCTTCCTCGATAAATGGACTATCCAAAACAAAAATTTTCAATTCGAGCCGGTAGTTCCTGAGATTAGCGCGTTCAACCAACCAAACAAACAAACAAACTCTTCTGCTTTATAATAGTAGTATAGATAATAGATTCATAATCTCAATGAATGTGCCACCTTTCACCCTTATAATGTAAGCTATAAGGTTAAAAAGTGGTCGACCGTCAGCGAACGCGATGATACCTGGTTTGGACACACTACATGTGTTTTAGCCATCAAAGCCCTCAATCTCTAATTAAACAAACAAATTAATTACACTTATCATCACTCTTTTGAGATGAAAAGAACATCCAAAGCTAACATAAACAAGAAACCGAACCAAACAACCGCAGTTATAAAAGGCATGATCAAAATATTTTTAACTCGTTTCAATTATAATTTTAGTACGAAATATTAAACGAAAGAGGAAGTATAAAATATCAAAGTGCACTTTCATGAGAAATGTTAAAAGTGTAAGCTACACCCAACGAGAAATGGTACAGTATGGATCATTAGATATATTTTTATGATTGTATAAAATATTTATTAGATTCTTACGTAATTGTTAATTGCGTACATGCTGATCAGGGAATTTCGAACGGTTTATAATTAGCATATTAAGTGTTCTATTCATTAGTGTAAATTCAGCTAGTTCGTCTTCTTTTAGAGTAGTTTGATGGGAACGGACCAGTATGTAAACTACGTACATGAACTCACAACTTGCAAGGATGGTAGGTAGAAACTGCAGAACCCGACCTGCAATGAACCTTACGTACTCTAACAGAACGGAGAAAGCCTCTGAAAATCATTTTTTTCCTCTTACATCCAAAATGCTCTTCGTCATTGGTCTGAAAAGCAGTAGTATGGTGCGTGCAAAAGTTTAAGCAGTATATTTTTAAATATACGAGTATTTCTCCCACAGTTTGGTATATTTTTTAGCAAGTAAATTAAAAAAGTTACATATGAAGACATAGCGTGTGAAACTCTTTACTCTGCAGTGTCAAGAACGCCTCTTCATCCTCAGCCATAATGAGTGTACTGGATTCGATTCAAAGTCAGAAAACTTGACACAAATGGTCATTAAAATTATGATCATTTGTCATCTAACACCCTCTTTCTCACAGAAATAGAGGTACTTACGTCCATCCATACTTATGTGAAAGTTACTGTGTTTGTTTGACGCTATAACGGTTCAAAGGATTTGGATTTAGCGCAGGAATAGATCATGGCCTGGCCTAGGATTTAGGAATCATTTTAACCCGGGGGATACAACCTGGACCAGAGGGCGCGAAGCCGCGGGCAAAACGATAAGTTCCATGTCTTTCTTTAATGAGATAGAATTCTAGTTTAACAAGACTCGGATGCATATCAATGTGAGCTTACTATTCACACTAGTTCATTGCATGTCGAAACTATATCTGATATCGCATTCAAATTAGAACTTTATGTCTAACGGTAAAATCTCCATGACCAATTATAATACATATTAATAGTTACTAGATCAGGTTACTATATTGAATAGCATTGGATGCTATTCAGTGCAAATGTCTCAATGTACCTACTGTCACACCCTTTATTTGTCACTGACGAATTTGAAGGTGCGCCTTGGGCGGATTTTATAATCAGCTGAAGAATGTAGGTAGACTTGGTTGTATTGGACTACAACAGGCTGGTGTCCGCAACTTCACGTCAAAGCGCGTACTTTGCGTAGAAAAAACGTAGACTTTGGTGGTCCAAAACATTTCCTCTATCTTAATTTTCTGACATTAAAAATCCCACAGCTCAACTGTACCTTCCATAGTAACTATCAAAGCTGCACTAGAAGAAGACAAACAGTTAGAACTACTACCGTGGAACTACCCTGATCTACTCACTGATAAGGCCGCACATTAACGCCACTTCAAACAGGTAATCTGGGTCAGAGCAATGACATCACGACATACGCTGATCACACACTTGCGTCTTTAAGTCGTCAGACAATCTTAGTAGTGGAGTTTTTCAGTCGCAGAGAATATCTATGAACTCATTGCTGTAGCTGCATCTACAGTGGAAATAAACAATTGTGCGGAAGATTTAGGCCGGTTTTAGGTAATGGCATTCAAAAGTAGATATAATTAATGTTTAATATATTCTGAATTAACTTGAATGTGAACCACTAACAGCTGCATAGGAAAATATTGTTCAGAAAATAAAATACCGCTGTTTGTAAACAAAGCTGTTAGTGTAATTAATGACAAATCAGTATCAGATTGACAGAAAAGTCAACAAAATATTCTAACAACCCACGTTATCCGTTATAATACAGCTTATGTTCGATTTCAATTCCGATTAAACTGACTCGTGAACTGAATATGAAGGTTCATCGCACGTCTACTGAGTATGACATCGCTTTGCTTCGACGACAAGAGAGATCCTCATCCTATCACAGCGTCAATCCTAACGCGTGTCCTAGTCCTAAAAAAAAGTTCCGTCCGTCACTCGAACTTAATCATGAAGACAACATAAGACTTAAAATTAACAAATCTCACTATCTCACTGTTGCCAAACGACGGTCATTGACTGTAGTCAGTACTGGCCATAATGACTGTATTATATTTAGATGTATCATAAACCAACCTATTGAAACGACCAACCGGTTCCAAGGATGTCTTTAGATCGCCGCAATGAGCGATTGTTGAATAAATATTCTCTGATTCGCGAAACATCAGCTGAAAAGACGTAAGAGACTGTAACGTACTTGATAGAATACGTATTGTTAGGCAAGTGTGTCAACAGTCTATAGATTCGACACAGTTTCATTATAGGTCCTTTTCGTAATCTAGACAATGTTCTTGAGAGACCCATTCACAGAAATTTTCCTTTTACGGGACATAAAGGTAGCCTGGATAGTAGTCCTCCTTTTGAGGAACGGCTTATGTTAAGAACAGAGCCGGGTAATTAATCTTGAAGTACCGTATTTCGCAGATATGTCAGCTTGGTAACAACAGATGTGAATTGAATAAGCTGTGGTCAGGAGGCCTCTTTAAACAGACTGTCTCAACAGAGCTATAGAATATAGTGAGCAAAACAAGATTATAAATGAAACACAAGGATGTTTTATTTTAATAATCTTTACACCCAGACAAATACACATTTTTCCTTAGATTGATTCTAAGAACTGACACAGTTATGTAGTGATACCTATATCTAAACACACAGTTGATTAAATTATGTTATATTTATTTCTAGAAACACACCTACTAAACCACACGCCTATTTATGACCTATAGGAGTTACAGAGGTATATTTTGCTACACCCACGAACCAGCAATGACGTGACGAAGTCCCAAATGACAGGGGCGAGGCTCTGGACTCGACGCAGAGGGAAAGACTCTTTAAAACTGTCTATCGATATAATGAATGAACCCTTCTCTATTTGTTATCATGGTAGCGCTCTGAGGAATGATTTAGTTGCGCTTAGATGGTTGCGCTGAGAAATAGGTGCGCTCTGAGGAATAATCTCAAAATTTTCCACTCAAACAATGAATTTCGCGACGTTTCTGTATTGAAACAAGTGTTTTTAAAACAAAAGAATAAATTATATTACTTTGCTAGTTGTCTTTAGGATTTCAGTTTTATTTGAATAACATAATTATCTACATGACCTTGTGTCGTACAGACGGCAAAAATAATTCGGTTAGTCCTTAGTCCGCAATCGTAATTTAAGATTCATTCCTTTCTGCTTGTTTTAGTATAATAATTACGTGTAACACACCTTTATCTGAAAATAAAAGTGCAACTGCAATACGTATGCTGTCCGCGTATTGGAAGAGCTGCAGCTTTGAAAGTATCTTAAGTATAAACAAAAACAAAAGTGGCCCAAAAACACTACCTTGTGCAACGCCATAATTTACGTCTCTTTACGGTAACAAAGGGAAATAATCTTCGTGTTTTTAAGAGCTCGTACACATACTAGTTTTGTTTAGTCTACAACAAAATACCTATACAAACTCAATAGTAAATAATACATAAAATTAATTAGCATTTTTCCTACTACTATGGTATGGAACGCTTCATAAACATCTTTGACTTACGGCATCTACAACTTTATGGACAAAAGTACAGTTGGACAAGCAGTCGTTGATCAAATAAAAATACGACCACACAGCATCACAGTTACGTAGACAAGCATATCTCAAATATTCTCTCTGTCGTAATAGTAAAGAAAGGTTGCATTCTATTATGCTTCCGAGATGTTTGATAACATGATTTTTGAATTGTCAAGTAAGGTTGAAGGAGTTTTGAAATAGTCGTTTTTAAAAATATATGAATTATCTCCAAGAAACCCGAGAGAGGATAAACCCATAGCATCCGCTTTGTGCTTTTATAAACAACTCTTATTATTGTATGATAATGTTCCCACATTAATTAAGTGAAAATCTTTAAAAGTAGTATTCACACACAGTTAAAGTTTATGCAACATTCTTAATATAATAAAATACAGCTCCATATTCGCGCCATGTTTTCACCATCGGCCAAACTATTGTTCAACCGCAATTCGATCCTGCACTCGATCCTTTATTGCGCACATTTCAAGAAACTATACAGGCACTAATTAGGCCTTAAGCACATTTAAAACAATACGCATACCATTTGTTGCAATAAAATCCCATACCAAAGTTGTATCGAAACATTAATCTTAGGCTTCACAATTGAGGTGTCCAGTTACAGAGGCGATATATGGGTAATTCTATTTAATATGTTGTGTGTGGCAGCTTTCAAATAAAAACATTGCTGGATGAATGGTCCCGCTGTTTCCTTTGGACGACGCATTACGTACTGTGATGGCGATTGCCACTCTTCCTAACTGAATGGAGCTACATTAAGTCAGAAACATCGATCACTAATGAAGAACTTCTTTATTAGTGATCGATGGTCAGAAAACGATATTTAGGAATTTGTCCTGAGTAACACAGACACAAAATTTATTTTTAACTTCCATTTTCGAATGTATTTTCCTTATTTTGTAAACAAACTTTACTATTATGACTAAGTGATCTGAGTTAACACAACACGTGGTATTACATAATATTCTATAGCCATTGTGAATATAATAATATTATGGTTCATTGGCAGGAATTGTTTTACTTGATTTGATTAAAAACGGTTAATGTTAATTGGCTTGTTCCTCTTTTATATGGAACTTAATGTATGGAGCGAAATGTGGATATTTGAGGATTGCAGGCGTGATTGTTACGTTATGATTAAAAATATCCGAAATGTTGTCTAGCTGATGGCTCCCACGCGAATTGACAAGAAGAAGCACAGTATCCTGAGGAGTCGAAGGAATGGGGGCGCCTTTGCTCATGAGAGGGACAATACGAGCTAACTAAAACAAAAAATGTTTCTTCGTCAACATTCGTGAAGGGAAATCCGTCTTCCGTTTAATTTTAAAGATAACAAGATATATGTATAAATCATTCAAACACTCACTACTTACCGAATGATTCAACAATATCATCGTCCTATTCCCTGGAATTCATTACCGCCTAATATGCGTGTAATACACAATATTATGATGAATCACCTTTCTTATCCATCAATTGATATGTGTCCTCCAGATAAGGGAGTGTGTTAACTGCATAGATTAGATCTAATCGTTTAAATCAAAGGCGTTATACCCGAGCATAGATAAATACGTCAATATTTATCTATGCTCTGGGAACTTCGTTAATAGCCTAAGACATGAAACAACCACATTCAGACATAAGAGCTTTGTACTTACATATGTTGTAATATTATGACAATATTTATGCAATTTATGGGTACAATACACAATAAGAATGAAGACACTGATGAAATGATTGAAGATCCAACGATTCATTTCAATATGAACTATCTTAGGACCTCGTAGAAGCCGAAAGCAGGTGAGGCCGTTACAAATCTGATAAATGTAGGAAATATTTATTTACTTTTATATCTAAGCCAAGAATAATCTCAACGAAGCTTCCCATGACATAGACATGGCAGAAAATCCTATGACATACACTTGAAACAAAACACCAACATAATTCTTATCTAACCCCCACATAGGCCATAACTAATATCATCTGAAACACTTTTACCATTAATATCAACTAGTTGAATAACCATCAAAACATACGACACGTAATAGGGCCGTTGGTCATTCAGTGTAGTCGATCGCGCAATGACCCCGCTCCTGCGCGCGCGCCGGGAAGCCGCACCATTTGTTTTTGGGATATAATCGACCAATAACTGTTCGTGTCGATGACTTGCATTTGGAGGGTTGGGGAATGGAGCTGTTGTTAATTAAAAATGCAGTAAAATTACGGTTAAATTTATCTTTTAAAGTGGTTTAAGTTGCCTGCTAAGATCATTGGCATCTGTGCAATGTATAGAAGGAAGGCATAAATAGAAGGAAGACAGAAGCAGAACATCCCAAAAACTGCAAGGAATGGGGGTGAAGCCTTTACCCAGGAATGAGACAGATAAGAATCACACAAAATCAGACGAAGTGATAAACTCTTCGTTTTGGAAGTCGGTTAAAAAAAATACATCACAATTCGTCAGAAACTCTCCCATCTGTCTATCTTATAGTATCAAACTAATGATGTTAGTATCGACTGTACATAGTAAACTATACTCTTTATATTCTAACAGTCCTTGTTATGGGTTTTCGAAGGCTTGAGAAAGCACCTTAAATACCCCATAACTACCAACATTAGATGGTATGATAGGCAAGATCTTGATGCGTTCAAATGCTTCGCTATGCATCTCGATTTTCGGGATAATGATCTACTAATGACTCTTCGGTTTCAAGTTTTATGACTATGCAGTAGCAGACTTAGAAGCTCATTCCAACTTTTAATGGAAAAGTTTTGTAATTAGTGGAATATATTAAATTTTTACCAAATATTTCTGTCGTAGCAAGAGTGCAAAATTTTCTAAAACATGGAACAGTAGATGAAACAATAACAAGACATAAGGCGCAAAACTATACTTACTGGCACCTAAAAAGAAGAACATGCATCGTAAATATGACAGCGTGGGGCGACAAAATACGAGAATTATGTAAATTTAAACCCGGTTACAAAGCATGTAGGATATTCATCAGAGGACCAATCATTGTTGGGACCATCAAGTCCCAACATTGCTTTAGAAATGTTGGGACTTCTACCTTAGGGATAGAGACAGAAAATGATAAATAATCACAACATATGACACGTCTATTATACAAGAATATACTATGAATTAAAGTCTCTTTTCGTCTCTGTATGATCAAGTCACCGTCACCGTCTTTCAGGGAATTATGCTGGAAGGTTTCATATTAAATTAAACTAACAAATAACAAACGAATATATTCGGCAAGTCGTAAAACAGTGCAAAACAGGGGCGGGTCAGTTGTTGAACAATAAAATAATACGCTCATGCCTAAAGCAGAGCTTGAAAGCTGGAAGTGCATTTGAGCCCAAGTGTCGGTGATTCATCGCTCCCGGGCAAAGTGTCGGTCTTGAAGATTGCAGATAAGGACACGAACACGATTGCTAATTCAATGCTACTATCGAAAGAGAATACAGCATAAACTAAGAACTTCCTACCATATCTGTTTATGAAGAAAATCAAGAGAAATACTATGTTTCTAGTGCTAACGTTAGCAAGAGTGTGGAAGAGTGACTTCCATCTGTTAAATTATAGAAAAATGACAGAAAAAATAACAATGACAAATACAAATAAAACAATACTCAAAACTTAATACTTGCAAATGAATCGGACAAAACTTACAACAACAACATAACCGAACAATTTAACATAAATTACAATAACAAGCCATTGTAAGCAAACTGATTTCTACAAACAACTGTTGTTCATGCTACAGGGATTCTGTTGAATATTTTAAAAAGTTAGGGAGCTTGCTTTATTTTTAGAATGAACTGTATAAGTATTGACGCCTACGATACTGCAAGAGATTCAACTACAGTTCATGGCATGACTTGAAATAGTAGTTTGAAATTAATTCTAAGATTTTAGGCATTGCTGTCGATTCTGTTGTGCACAAACTAAACTTAATTTAGGCTATTGCTATCTTTTTCTCTCTGATAAAACGAGAAAGAGACGGACGTAATTTAGGCCTGTCAAATTTAATTGTAACTAATATTTCTATACAAATGAAGGGTGCACGTAAAAACATGTCGACTAAAAACACGGTGAAGCGCAAGGCATAAACTAGTTTGACATCTCTAACTTAGTTCATAGCTATAGCCGTCCTTTTCTCGCACTGCCTTCTAATGAAAGATAGCAATAGCCTAAATTAAGTTTAGTTTGTGCACAACTGAATCGACACCATTGTCTAAGAAAAAACAATAGAGTGAGAAAATCTATAATATCCAGAAATATCAACGAAGAATACTGAATATAACCATGGGTACTATTAGTAATTCAGAAACGAAAAAACAAGCATAAAAATAAACAAGATTAAATTGAAATTAAATTGGCAAGAAGAGGCGCAACATCAAGAAAAGTTGAAGGAGTGGAGGCCTTTGCCCAGGAGTGGGACAATTGAGACTAACAAAAAAATTACATACATAACAGCATTTTAATGCCTGAATCATACAAGCAGTTCTATTTAAAGCAACAAAGACTTATTTTTACCAAATAAAACTAAAAATAAAGATCAAGAACCTAATACTCCTTGTACGTTATAATTGGTCTATTAAAACGAGCAATTTATCAAAATTATAGCACAATTGCACCGACAGAGTACAAGCAATGACCATTGATCTTAATTAAAATTACGGAGTTATGTCAGTTTCATTACAAAAACAACTGTATTGATGCAACCGTTATTTGTAACAGCAAAAACGCTGTTCTGCAAAATTTTGCAAGTGAAATGGGGCGGAAAATATTGAAGATGATTTATGAATCATTTGATTCTTTTAAAAGCAGGATAAGCTGTGGTTAAAACAACGTCTGATAATGGTTGAATCCACTTAAGTTTATGAAATAAAACTCAGGAGAAAAGTGGCCACAATGATTCACAAGGATACACTACTAGATGCCTATAGGTTGTTTTCATTTAATACTCGATCTCTTAAAAACGGACTTAAACAAAAAAACACAGTCACACTAGGAACCAATTGTTCAATTGGACAACCTGACTTATAATCCCACACCAAAAGAATACTAATCTCACAAAGGCCTTGTAAGAAATCCAAGAATTTGTTATTTTTTCACATTTCAAGGTAGACCACCAACCGCTTCACTCATAGATGACACTTACGTTTTGCATATCAATAAGCAAGAAGAATAAATAGATGTAGTGAGTAAAAAAATCTACAATCACGTAGGTCCAAGCAAAGGAATTCCAGTATAAAATTACAATAAAACTCAACTAGCCTTTTGAGAATATCAATAGAAGATCATTAATACTCCATCATAATAACATTAGGAAGAAAATGAGCAATTGTAATTGCAACACTAGGTCGGAAACTTTTAAAATTCAATTCATAGCCAAAATCATTCGTGATTGAATTGTTTGTTGCAAATTGATTGTCTATAGAATTAGAAACAATTGATTTCATCATAGGATATGCCATAAATCAACCCAAAAGTATAGCCAGTGAGTCCTGAATAACAATATTAAAACGCAATAGTATAAGACATTAGCGTGCGTTACGTGCATTTTAACTAAGTCCTGATTTTGGTGGGACAGACATGCAAATTCGAAACGGTTGGGTTTGGCAATTAAATTAAGTCAATGCGTGTGTTCTGCTTCGCATTTGCGCAAATGTGGACAAGCGATAAATCTGATAGGAGCTAACCGTGTAAGTTGAATATTAATTGTGTGGTAGAGCTTTCGAAGAACTCCTACTTATTTTCATAATGTTCTCAAACCTGTATCTGCAGAAGTAACTTCGACGCCAACTGAATTGTGGCAGACCCATCCTTATATTAATAATACCGTAAACTAAGAAGGTGCAGCTCGTAATAATTACAGAGAGTGGAGAAGCTAGCATAACTTACCAAGTAATATCAAAACGGAAATTACTTACTAACGGAATATCTCTCCCGCAGCTGAAAGAAAGACACACCTTACGCACACGCCTTTACGGGATATTACCAAATGCCATACCCATTCATTCATCTTTTATCATCTATAAAACTTTCTCGACCATACATCATTCGGTTTCCGACTATAAATATCGGAGTATACCACAGCAGTTCTAATTCACGTCTTTCTATTCACACCACAATAAAACAGTCGTTAATATACACCGCCTTTATGTCCCCCCTTGTGGGTAGTTGTAAAACGACCACATTAAAGTAGAGAGTTTGTTCAGTGAAGGGAAACGAATCACTGACACCTACGCTAAAGGGAGTCATTTGTTTGATTTCCAGAGAAGATATGAAGTTATGGATGCTTCAACATTCAGACATCTAACAAGGTAAGCAGTTGCATTAACTGCCAAAGAGAAAGCATTATTTGAAACCACAGTAGTGAAATTAAGTTAGACAGATGACAAAGGAAGTATTATTCCTAAGTCGAATATAGAAATCAAAGCCAGGAAGACAAATGGTACAAAATTGAATTATGATTTATGAGCTTAGATCTTAGATACTATCGAGTTTAATCTTTGTAGTCGAGATAGTTTCTTCAGTAACACCAGAGACAGAATAAAAACGAGCTGCATTTTGAGAATAAGATCACTTACATCTACAACTCTTATTCATTATTTACATCACTAAACATTTATGTCTCCGTTGTTTTTATCAGAAGCATTATTATAGTAAAACCGCAGTTGCACACTCCACTTCGATATTACCCTTCCCATCGTTCCCAAATCGGTTTGTATTACATAATTAGAGGTATCAGTAGAAGTACCTACTGCAAGCAATCTCTACAGTTCAAAGCCATCAAAACCACGTGCTCCGATATAATGTTCTGGATTTACAGATCACGGTGTTGTACTTAGATTTGTAACTCCTTCACGTTCGAAAGCACTTAGGTGACTCATACAACTGAACGTGACAAAGGCCATGTCCAGGTCAATTTTGAAGTTATTGGATGTTGGATCAATAACCTACCCTTTCTCTTCAACTATGTGAAACTTCAAACTTATAAGAACGGAAAACGATAGTTATGGAGGTATTCAGATGATTTGACGTCAAGTAATGAACAGATATACTGCTGATAGCTGGAAGGGTTTTTGGTCTTTTGAAAAGAAACACTTAAAAATATAGTCTTTTCTAAACAACGCAAGGTTGAAATTGATATAGGTATAGTAACCAAAGCATTATGAAAGTCTTAGCCACATGACTCCTTTTAAAAATACCATCCAATTAAAAAAAAACCACACCACAAATGGTTATGGTTTTACCATAACATAAGTTAATGTACTAACAACTTTAAAGAATTTAAACTAAACAAACAAACCACGGCAGATCAAAGTAAAAGTACTAATTAACATACAAACACAAATCAACATCTACTTAATAAACGTAACATTAATTACAAGCGGTAGGTAAGTAACATTGACATTGGTACCGCTAATGAGTCAAAAGCGATGCGCTTGCGCTCCTCCGATAAAGTATAGGCTACACGCCTACTGATGTGTAACATAGGGATGCGCGATACTTGAATGTATGTCGATACTTTTGATCGACCCGGATCGTAACTACGTAGAACGATTCTTCAAATATCGAATCGTATTGTATCGGCCTTGAAGATACCGCTTGGAACTTATTAATCCTTCTATGATCTCCTTTTGGTGTTCTTTAGAATTCGATCCATTTCTTCCGATACCTGTATTTTTGTACTCGTTTTTATCAATCGAAAATATCGGGGCATCGTATTCTGTTGTATCGATACTGTTAAGTTTTTGGATCGAATCTTATATCACTAGTATCAAACTAAACATCAACGGTACATGTAATTAGAACATACCGGTGAAGTTAGGTCGATGACGTGACTTCTGAAAAAGTGGTGGGTATAAGTTCGGTATAAGGTATAATTCATTTTTGAACAGGAAAATAGTTTAGTTCTAATAAAGTTGGATAAAGTCTGTTTTTAAGCATATACCTAGATAAAGTTACATATTGACAGGAAAAACATGTGTTTTTTTGTAATTTTTTAATTGGGAAAAGGACCTTTTATCGCATATTATGACGGAAGTAGGCAAGGGAAAATTATACAGTTTTGCGGTCTGATAAAGCTTATTTGAAACGTAGATTAAAGTTAGTAACTACATTTTGAAGCAACATTTCATAACGTACAACTTGGAAAAAAACAGAAACTGACACAAGATATAAAAATAAGTTACTTCGGAATTGGTACTACACGAACCGAAAAAGTGAAGCAACTTGTCGAACATAAATGTTTCAAAATATCTATTCTAGTACAAGTCGCCTTAGTTGACGCTTACCTTAATTCTGATTAGAAATACCATCAACCGTGTACTCAGGTAATTCCCTGTCAATATAAACATGAAAAACGATGTTATCACTTAATTCACATCCCTAATCAGTGCTATTATCAATCAGCCATGTTTTACGACCAATTAACTTCTTTTAATGGTTTTTTACTTTATTGTCATCCGCTGAATCGTATTTTAAATTAAAATTTATGTTTCTATTTCGATCTTGTTTTTCTCCTTTCATAAACTTCTTTCCGAAAGCTAAGTGTCTGATAAAACTATTGACATAGCCATTAAAATGTGCTATTAAATTAAACCGGCTAGGTAATTATTTTTCTACGCTTCTTGAAGTAGCTTAAGTGCCCATGCAGCGTCATGATTACATTTTTTTAAGTTAAGGATATAATCTGTACGCATTACTTTCGTATCAAAAAGATCATCTTTATCGTCATGCATTCCATTTCAATCTTCATTGATTATCTTAACAATTGTTACCTAATCCTGCTGTTTACCTTTACCGTCCATTTCTACGGAGTCAAGATCCACCATATTTTCAATACTGTCCGTTGTATGTACCGCATTATAATCTACAACTCGTAGAGGCGGTACAGGCGTGTCGGTGCCAGCCCCATCATTAATAATTCCAGCCATACTGCAGATATCATCAGGGCTTTTACCAATTGTTTGAGTGCGCTTGTGTACTTTATTGGAACCATGGGCCACAAAGATAAATATGTCAGTTTCTAAGAAATCTTTGGAGACAATGCTTAGTGGAAAACTTTCGTCATTATCAATCTTGTTGTTATTTGGAATTCATGGGACATAAACTTTAGATCCTAACGAGACATCATCTGCTTAGCCTCTTCTCAACTATGTCGAATTCGACTTCCAGTCTATACATATAATAGAACAAAAAAAGCAATATAGGCAAAGGTCAGAAACTTTAATGAGCTTTTAGAATGAAAAGTTGCAGCTATCTCCCGGCAACAATAAATAACTTTAATTGCAAAATTTGTCTCTGCCTCACTGAATAATTTGTAAAATGAATCAAAATTTACAAATGGGCCACACCTGACAAGAACAAAACATTGTAAACGCGTTCTGCACTCATTCATTTTGTCGTCGGCCGCAAATCGTATTTCATGGCGTCTGAGTTAAACGCCTTAAATTACTTTTACTCTAGGCTTTATTTACAGGGAACAAAGTCTATTTTAAGCAGTTGAAGATTCTCAACACTTAGGTCCTAATGTACTTGTACAGATATTGAGATAAGGGTAAGTTCGAATTGCGTGGGTGTAGCATTAAGAACTCATAAATCTTATGCAGGGCATTAATTATTTCACATCTCGGAAGACGGAGCACAAAAGAGTTTTATTTCATTAGACAGTGAGATAAGAGCCGATGTTGATTTATTGATCATGATCGGATCTTTGTCGTAATTTAACTGGACACTTCCTGCTAAAGGATTCGAATCTTCTTGGTCCTTTTTTGGGTCGCGTAGAATTCGTGGGTTGTTCTTTTATATTGTACAAGTTACTCTAATAACATAAGGTTTGAACGATTAAGACACCTGTGCGTTGTCGAAGGCACAATAGGTCCCACCTCAGGAATTTGATAATCGTCTCAATTAACAATGAGATTTTTTGGTCCTGGTTTCCGTTCCATCTTTATTGAGCGGTCAGCGTTTTGACATCGTAAGCTTTCTGGTTAAGACTCGAATGGTATGTTATCATTTTGAGCCTTAAGAATTACTGGCCTAAATGCAATCACTCGTCATTATAATAGTACACAGAAAGCGAACAGCTCTGCAGCTGAATAATGTTTGTTTGACAAAACATTTAAACCAAAATCTACAGGAGACGGAAATATCTGGTGCCCTAGATCTAAGTTTGCCAGAATCCATCCAAATGAAATTTATGTTTCTCTCAATCCGCTCATTACTAAAATGCTTTTAGCGTGACACAATTTTGATATTTAATAGCTCATCAGCTTTATTACTAGCTTCCTCTTTGCCTTTCTCATTCCCTTGTTGCTATGCTATGACAATTAGACCTGCGGATGTGATCATTTCGTAACATCCTCAGGAGTTGCAAATGTGGTATTAGGAGCAATATTTCGTTGTGAATTGTAGCGAAAACTGAGATAGGTGGGCTTAAGTAGTGAGTACTATACGGTAGATTACACTAATGCAGCGTGAACCTTGTTTACGGGCGCCGAGTAATTCAATGCACAAAGCATACTTAATGAAACGAGCCAAGAGGTATAACATTTTTTCAATTAAATTATGGGAGTTATATTTATAGCAGAGCAAGTTTAAATTGAATACAGAGATACTGAAGCAGCGGTAAAGTTCAATTAATGCGTTGATGATAATCGTGAGTTAAAAGGAGATAAAAACGAGTATAGATTTAATAAGCCTTAGGGAGGTTTTGAGGCCGCGGGCGTCAGGAATGTACGGATGGAATAAATTAATCAATAGGTAAGTGGATGAAAAAGATAATAGATGTTGGATTTAATTAAAATGCAAGATGATCTTATCTAGCAGAAGACATATTTCAGCTAGGATTTGTGCCGATTACCTATTATTGATTTTAAAAAATGCAAACAACATCACAGGTACTTACTAATGCAATTTCTGACAACATGGAAGTTATTGAAATGATCAATCACACAAACGTATCAGTAATATGTTTGTATGCTTTTAAACAATATTTGTAAACTAAACATGTTTAGTTTTGTGTACAAATGTTTATCTATGTGTCACAATGAGATTACAGCATGTGATATAACGGCAAACACTTAACTAAAAACCATTGACACAAATGCTTTCAGTCTAAATCGTTTGTTAGCACTTCCGTAAAAATCCTTTGTTCTTTACCATCCCAAGCAATTACTTGAGCAAAAGCTTTTTTGTCACATAGGTGTGCCAAAAGCTGATAAAGAGTCGTCACCTCTTCAAGACACAATAGTGTTTCTTGTTCTTTGTGCAGACTCAATTTTTAGAACCTAGCCAAGCCGCGCATAAGAGTTGCGATTACAGGTAGTCAGTGGCCAAAAAAGTCTAAAAACCAGTCTTATCCAAGGGTATCGTAATACCCAGTACTAACTGGGTCGTGGAGGTCAGTTAGGCAGTCGCTCCTGTATCCGGTTAGACTGGAAGGCGATCCCAACATAATTAGGAAAAGGCTAGGCAGATGATGATCCATATCTTTCATTAATCAAGATTCATCAATATGAGTCAGTGTTGATGTTATCGGGCACGTCATTAATTTCATTATTCGTTGTATCGGACAGACCAAGACAATAAAAGCCTATCATGAAAATACCATGTAAGATATTACAAACTAACTTTGGCTCGCACCTTCGCTCCCGTTATATTCCGATACGAAAATTAACCCACGGTATAATGTTTTAAATACAGCCTACGCCACTCAAGGATATTTTAGCTTCCTATTAGTGAAAGAGTTTTCGGAATCGGATACGTATTTCCGAGTATTGCCCCCTACCACAGATATTATAATACCCCTACGTACAAACTTACCTCTTATAATAAATTACCAACTCCAAAAATCCGATAACTCTTTTCTAAAAACCCATATCCCTTTTCCTTTCCCTCCGAATTGGATAAGGATATTTAATTTCCTCCCATTCCATCGTTTAATTGATTGAGTTCAGCGTGTAATTTTACCCAGGAGTCTGCCCACGGAGCCAGGATGGTATCGTTTAGGAGGCACACCATCAATTGAGAGCAGACGCGAAATTGCAACAGATTGATTAGGATAAATGAGGATATGATTGTTGCTATGACAACGGAGATAGATGGGGAAAATGGAGCAGCAGTTCCATGAAATGTTATATCTGTTTACAATCAAACCACAGAAAATACTATGAAACCTTTTTTGTTTGAGTTAAAAGAGGTTTTATTAAGGAATGAGGATAACGATGCTGTTTACCAATTAATAAGAACTACGGATGGAGGAAATGTTGCGGAAGCTGCTGTGGTAGTAATAGTAGTCAAGAATAATGATGGTGATGATGATGATTACCAACACGGTCAAATAATAGACAACCACAGAAATAAGGTAGATCACCAACAGCCGGTGGCAGCTGGTCGTATACCCACCAACAGACAAAACAAACAAATCAACCAATCAGAAAAGTGGTCATTAAAATACAACATTTCTAATTGGACAAGTATTAAATACGGTTGATTAACTTTTGGATGCAAGAAACGCAGGTGGAAGTGCGGTACGGATATCGCAGCTGATAATGCAGGTAGATACAAATATTGATACAAGGCATCCCACGTGGGAACAGTGTAGTACGCGAGTACGGACGTGGCAAAGATTAGGGAGATTTACAGAGGCGGAAATAGGCATAAATGAATGGAACCGTACGGGAGAGTAAGGATCTTATTTGTGGGTTTTTTGGTATTTTAAAAGACATTGATGCAAACAATTTATTTGTTTATGTTGTTGGTTCATGCTTGTGAATAAGGAAAAAAATGAGAGTTATTTTCTCCCCAAAGCCGATTTTACGACACTTGACATCGGTTTGAAGCATAATTATCTTAGTAATGTGTCCCCGTGACACAGAATCACACTAAGCAATGTTATCGCAAATAGAGGTCAGCAAAAACATTAAAATTAATCTCATTACAAGCGTCCAGTAATTAAATTGACACCTTATAATTAGCCACTAACGAAAATATGAAAAAACGTAAGAGACATTAAAACTGCCGTTGGAGTTTTAACTTTCACCGCTGACCTGAACGTTGCAAATGCAAAAACACGCTCATGTCGCTTAAGGCATTTACAATTTGTACCATTAAAGTACCCATTACTTACAAGAAGATTAACATGTACACTGATATGTATCACGTAAGAAGTGACACGTGCCGCCTAGGTCATCAAACAATCTAAACGCTAATCATTAAGGTACTTAAAATTCGCACCACGAGAAGCTATAATTTTTGTAAACAAAGTATTTCTACCAATATACGTAACGACAATTCAATCAACAAGAAATACTCCCAAATTCAATCAACTCAAATTATCATACGTGTAATACGAAACTAACGAGCAATTTCACTTGGTCGGGTTATATTTTGGCGATATAAAGCGCTGTCGTCCAATGTTTTGTGGTATTGGAACGCATTTGACATCATGAAACGTAAACATTTGGGCCGCCATTTTGAAGTAAGATCACGCTGACGACGCTGTCATTTTTTAATTTGATCCAAAGGTTGCGAACCCGAATGCGTGTTTACAAAATTTATAGCTTCTCGTCGCGGGGACTATAGTTTATATCTAATTTCCACTCAAACAGTTCCAGTGCTCATTATAATCAGGTTCGCCGATAGCTAGAAGTCAAGTACTCTTCAGCTGGGCACAGATTCAGTTTTTCGCCCTGTCGGAAAAGCTACAGTTTCCAAGTCAGACATTTTTAAGAAAAGCGTCCTCTGGGAAAGCTCCTTGATTCTCAAAATGCAGTAGGTGCCTCAACCAGAGTGTACTCACACCTACTGTATTTTAGAAGCATCTCAATAATTTTATTGCCGACTTCCTATTGCAGAGGAAAAGTTTGTTTTTTTTACATATTTTCTTTGATATACGAGTAATAGTATAGCAAGGCACCGAATAAAAATCGGGCATGGCGTTTTGATGATGCAAAAGCATCGTGATGAAAACGCCATGTCCCAGAATCAGATAATCGGCCACGTAGATATGAAAAAAAGGCTTTGACAGACAGACGCACAAGTCCCACAACTGATCCTTTATGAGTCCCGTTTTTAGGGTTCGCGTTCGTAGTCAACTACCCTTTTAGTTTAGTTAAGTTTACCCTTATGTCTGTCTGTCCGTCTGTTCGTCCTCGAATCTCTGTGACCGTTAGCACTAGAAAGCTGAAATTTGGTACCAAAATATGTATCAATCACGCCGACAAAGTGGTAAAATAAAAATTGGAAAAAATGTTTTATTAGGGTAGCCCCCCTATATGTAAAGTGGGAAGTGATTTTTTTTTTAATTTCAACCCTAACGTGTTATATATTGTTGGAAAGGTATTTAAAAATGAATAGGGGTTTACTATAATCAATTTTTTGATTTTGTCAATATTTTCGGAAATAATCGCTCCAAAAGTAAAAAACAATGTGTCCCCCCCCCCTCTAACTTTTGAACCATAAGTTTAGAAAATATGAAAAAAATCTGAAAAGTAGAACTTATGGACTAAGTTTGTAGTATAATCGTATATGCAAGCATTTTTTTATTGTGACGGACGGGAAACTACGGAACCCTCAGTGAGCGTGGCCCGACACGCTCTTGTTGCATTAAGACAAAACCTAAAAATCAATGACGTGTGACATCCAGCAGCGTGTGTCCCAGCAGTGGGACAGTTATGAGCAGACAGCTTTTACTTTTAGTATCGTAGCTATACTATAGTATGACAGCTGTTATTACAAGGCACAGTCTGATGACGTGTTACACATAATTATTACGACATCAGAATCAATAACTTACATTAGACGCTCGACATCGTTACATAATTAATATCCAATCAAGCAAACTTAAAAGAAAACTAATTATAGACCTAACGAGATAATGAGTCAGTTATTAATTGGCTGTAATACTGAATATTCGTAATTGATTTATTGCGTGTGAATTAATTAGCCTGTACTTTCTAATGCCATGCTTTTTTTAGTGTTACCATGCATGTAATAGTAATCTCAAAATATAATAAAGTGACTTAAACCAGGGAAATCGACTGTTCAGGAATTTGACATTGAACTTAAATTGGCTTCAACCACCATTCTTAGTGATTCTTATTTGACAGTGGCACGAAACGACTTTAAAACGGAAAATGTACTTAGTTCAACGGAAATTATGTTGGTAAACAATTGATTGCCCTGTCTGTATCGAATAGTTTCTGGCTAGGCTATAGGATCTTATGAAGACAGGCCGATCGGGGACTTGCAGGAATCGGACGTCAGACGTCAGACGTCACCAGACATGCAAAGGAAATTTTATCCAATGTCAATTCCTGAACGGCACGTCTCCACTACGCTGGACTCCGCTCAATGGAAACGCACACTGAAGGCGAGGTACGAACCAAAACAAATGAACTATTTATCGTTTTTCAATAGGAAAAATGTCATGATCACGATAGATGGCGATTTTTTGGTAGTTTTCAAAGTTAGGTGGGTCAATGATCCGGGGTTGCGGGCCTATTCGAAAGAGATACCGCGGCCCCGGAACATAAAGGGCGAGGAAGGAACACGGATCGGTTTTAGTCAGTAAAAGTCTGACACTCACTCCCGCTCCGCCCAGAGTGGGAGAACTTATTTGATGATTTCCCATCCTAAAAAAAAAACAGGTGGGTATTGACACACCTTTTTTTTACAGATCATTGGATCTGTCAGCTACTATAGCAATATTATACCTAAAAATTACCTCAGCTGTAGTCATAGATTAAGCAAGTAAGGCAATTTAAATTAGCCGCCTTTGCATACCAAACTCAGTAGATACCAACACCAAATTGCACATAAATCATTAAGGCCAAGCTATTAATAAACATAATTACTGGGATGTCTAATTATCATTTACAATTGTTAGTGCACATTATACTTAGTTTATGTCAAATGGTCTAAATAGGACAACTAATAACGTCACAGGCACGTAGAATTTTATCTATCTAGTTGAACATTATTTACTTAATGTTAATTGAATTTGAATAGTTTTATAAAATCCTATCCTACTAATATTATAAATGCGAAAGTTTGTAAGTATGGATGTATGGATGTTTGTTACTCTTTCACGCAAAAACTACTGAACGGATTTGGATCAAATTTAGCACACAGATAGTTTATTACCTGGATTAACACATAGGATACTTTTTATCCCGGTAATAAGATCCCGTGGGATAATTTCAAACTTCACGCGGGCGAAGCCGCTGGCAGAAGCTAGTATTTAATATTGTAAAGATGAAGTCGTTGCTGGTAGTCAGGGGCCGGAAAGTCTGACAACCAGTCTTACTGAGGGTTATCGTAACACCCAGTAATAACTGGGTTGTGGAGGTCAGATAGGCAGTCGCTCCATGTAAAATATTCGTATTCAGCTGCATCCGCTTAGACTGGAAGCTGACCCCAAAATAGTTCAGACAGATGATGAATGATGAAATAAATTACACAAAATAAAGTAAATACTTGGATTCACATCAACGCTTAGTCAGGGCGGAACCTCTAGACCACTACTGTTTATCGCATGAAGCTAAGCACGACTTAGGCACAATACATGCACACAAGTGGCCCTTCTACGAATATTATTCTTAATCTTTGCCGGCGTCGGCATCGTCAAGAAAAGACATGCCATCAAATTATCGTAAACGCAGCATGTTTGAGTGAAATACCGCAAAGCTGGTTGCAATACCGTAGCCACTTAGACGTGTTAAGTAAGTACTTAAGTTTTGAATACGACTTAACCGTACATTAGCTGCGTTACGGAGAAAATCCCTGATATACAGACATGCAGCCGCTGTTAATTACAAGCAGGTGTGTTGGAGATAAAGGTTTAAAGCGCTTTTTTTGCTGTTTTTGAAAGCCACCGCTGCGTACAGATTTTGGGGTTGGTTGTAGTATTTCAATAGCACCATATTGTATGCCGCAAAGAACTTTGAAATTATTAATTTTACAATAAGTCTCAACTTATTATGATTTCACTTGCAGCAAACGTAATATTAAGAAGAAAGTGAATTGCACGATAATATCAGTAATCTTTTTAACTTTCTCATGTCAATCTCAAAAACAAATCATAGTTTTCGAATCTCGATACAATAAGAGCGAAACTTGCATGAAACCACCAAAAAAACATTTCCTACAAGTATCGGCAAAATACACGCAGAAAAATCAGCGTCAGCAAGGTACTGATTAGAATTGCGTCTAAAGGATTATTCATTAAAATTCTTTTGCTCAATAAAGTAGATGCAATGAACATTTTTGAAAATGGCAATCTCAATAGCACTGGGATACCAGCACTCACCCATCTGAAAGTGAAACTGTTAATATAAGAATTGTTTGCGAATAAAGAAGCTTTTTTTTATCTTCCCGGCAGAAACTTAAGTAACAACAGTATTAAGACAGACTATTGCTAAAGGTAATATGGTCTGTCTCGCACTAGTAGGGAAATAGTCTGTCTTAAGACCAAGTCTTGTCTTAAGTCTGTGCTCAGCCTAATAAACACCCTCAGTAATACATTAACTGGAAAGTAAATTGCACTAAAGAACTACACGATAGTTCCAACTTGTTCTATGTAATCTATTTGAACGAATAGTTAAGTTAATTATCGCATACAACGAGGATTCCTGAAACTACTGCAATTAAACATCTACAATACGACTCTATAATGGATGGGCATTTATTTATTAAATACTAGCGGACGTCCCGCGGTTTCACCCGAGTAGTTCCCGTTGGGATTACAGGGATAAAATATAGCCTATGTTACTCGCTGATAATGTAGCTAACCATTGCTGAAAGATTTTTTCAAATCGGTCCAGTAGTTTTTATGTTTATTCGTTACAAACAAAAATACAAATCTTTCTTCTTTATAATATTAAGTAAGTATAGAAGATGGAGTATTCTAATTTCTAGGAAGATCTTGTTTATTTTCTTGGTATTTTATTTACTGTATATATTATGTAGGGCTGATGAAGGTGGGAAAAAAAGAGGATTGTTGTCACTAAGCAAAGGGTTCATTTGATTGATTGATTGTTAAATTGGAAGGCCGTTTCTGACCGTATTTTTGACAGGATTGAAGTTGACAGATGTCACGTCAAACTTAATAAGCTTTTATAATTTTTTTTTTAACTCGTGGACGGAATCATGGAAGACGACTTCTAGCACCAAGGGCCATTACTATGCTGCTATTGTAATGTTTGTGTTTTCATACTTACGTTTTTGTCTATTGTAATTCAAAATTTTATCATACGTTCTTTCCGAATAACTGCATAGCCTTTATGCGGAGGCTTAGCATGCCTTTTCCGCCTTTTAATTAGTATTATTTATAGCATTTCTGTATATTTTAGTGTTTCCAAATCTTTGTTTACTTTTGTGATGTCATAATGACAATGATAAGCCTAGTTTTTCTTTTAATTTTATTGCTGTAACTTAGAGTTTAGGTTTTATACATTTGATGTTTGATACCTTCTTTGTTAACCATTTTATTTTTCTATGTTCTAGAACCATCATTTTGAAATTCATAATTTCTTCATGACGGGAAGCCGAGTCGAAAAGATCAGTCTGCATGTGGTCCTTGAGCCAGCAACAAGCTGGACATTTCTCTGAAATATTTAACGTGGTCGCGCCTAAGTCTACAAAATCTTGTCCTGGCGTCGTAATGAAGTCCTGACGGCCTTGAAAACTGCTGCTGCTGCTGGAGCTACTACTATTGAGAGCCCCTGGACCGTCGACTACCTTGAAAACTTACTGCTGCTACTATTGCGACTGCGACAACTGCTGCTACTTCTACTATCCCTACTTCTGAGCACCTGGACAAGGACAGCGGGTGAGCCTCTACCCTCGAACCATCGAAGATTGACGACTGCGAGTGAGCCTATCACTGCGGCGAGCGGTTTCTGCCAACTGCGAACTTCGGACCTGGACCTGGACCGTTATCACCATGCTAACGGCTTCGTATCGGCTTCCCTAACTTAGTTTATTTCTATTTTCTTGTATTATTAAACCATCATATTTTCTCTTGCCATTTTTCTTTAAACTTTACACAATGCAACCTTACATTTTCCTCCCCAGGAAAACGTAACGTTACAGTTTGGCGCCCATCTTTTAAAACCCCGCCCTGTGCTCTTTAATATTTCATCCCTCCCAAAATTCAAAAACAAACCTACACAAGTAATCTTATTTGGTAACTTATTTTTCATCATTTTTCATCTATCACCTCTCAATTCTTACTATACATCACTCAATTATTCTTCACCCCCACAGACATTCCATTATCGAAAGATAATTGGCACCCTTTCGGCCTCTTGGTTGTGTTAACCCACTTGTGGGCACTGCCAAGGTTGGAGATTGGTTACTATACGACGACTATAGGACAATATCCTGTAGTCGTTTACCACTTATACTTTACTCTCTACAGAAACATCACACTACACTACATCCCCACAGACTTGCACACCACAGCGATTACCCTCTGGTATTCGTACTCAATGGCCGCTTGATGTGCTAATCCATTCGTGGACACTCCCAAGTTGGTTGTTGAGACACTTTACGACCGATACAGGAGAGTATCCTGTAGAAGTTTTTACAAACCTTGAAACCTACGATACACTCATTCCAAATACTCCACCATAACACTTAATTTCATCTAGTTTAGATTTGTTACCACGGATAGTGCAACCTATGAGAAATTGTATAAATTTTCATTATTTTGTCGTATTTTTGATTAACTTGTTACTATATTGTTGCTAGGTAACGGGTCATAGAGTAAGTACTAAGGTTGGTTTAGAATTTAACCTATTTTTTTTTACGACTATTTTTTTTAACGGTTTTCAATGTGAACGATTTTGAATCCTTAACTTAACCTATTATTTAAACCCTCTTTAGACCCTCTTGAGTCTTACTCTATTCTTTCCGAGTCCTCTCTTGACTTTGTGCTGATCTCTCATAGTTACTGTTACTTGAGCCCTCTCTCATACTCTATATTTAACCCTCCGCAGACTTTTGTACTTTCTTTTATCACTCTTTTGAATATTGTATTCTTTTGCTAATATTTAATTTTACTTGTTATTTTTGTATGGTTTAAAAAGAAAATGGCATAACTTTGTTTTATGTATTTAATTTTATTAATTCTTGTAAAAATCATTTAGATTTAAGTTTTGTAAATGCTCCACAAGGTTTACCTTCAAAAACTTTTGGCTTATTAATCCCCTATTTTCTTGATTTTGTATTGTGTCGAGCGGACTCGCAACTCGTAAAATAAGCCTTTGTGAACCTTAGATAATAAGTTAGTTTTAATTTTTTTATCCTTGAACCTTGATACTTGAACTTGAAGCTTAAAGGCTTCTCTTAAGCATTTTATGCTCTTAAAGCTTGAAGGCTTTTCTTAAGCGCTGTATGCTCCTAGACCTTGACTGTTTTTTTCTTAAAGCAAGAAAATCTGTAAATATTAATTTTAATTTTTAAATTGGGTTTTCAAAAAGGTGCGGGTTACGACACCTAACTAAAAAAATAAGCCTTCGTAAAGCCAAAAATAATTCCTTGAGGAGTATGCGTCATTGAATGTGAACCATATCCCCTAAGTATGCTGGTGATGTATGATTGAGGAAGGTTGCAGGGTAGGTTGATGAAAGGTGTATGAAAGAACAAGGTCTTATTTACAACCACAAAATTTTTCTAGTTAATTTTCAGGGGTTATGGGGAATCTTAGTCTTAATTTTTAAACTTGCTATAACACTGTAAATAATCATTAAAGTTTAATTTATGCTGTATAATGCTCTCTTAATACGCTCTTATTACTAAATAAGAAAATTTTTTCATTGTATTCAAAAATTTTCCGGGGTTTTCGGGGTAATGTAATGTTTGTGTTTTCATACTTACGTTTTTGTCTATTGTAATTCAAAATTTTATCATACGTTCTTTCCGAATAACTGCATAGCCTTTATGCGGAGGCTTAGCATGCCTTTTCCGCCTTTTAATTAGTATTATTTATAGCATTTCTGTATATTTTAGTGTTTCCAAATCTTTGTTTACTTTTGTGATGTCATAATGACAATGATAAGCCTAGTTTTTCTTTTAATTTTATTGCTGTAACTTAGAGTTTAGGTTTTATACATT
The DNA here is from genome assembly GCA_916618015.1 of Xestia c-nigrum. NCBI lineage: Eukaryota > Metazoa > Arthropoda > Insecta > Lepidoptera > Noctuidae > Xestia > Xestia c-nigrum. The sequence goes on along the minus strand of OU745259.1, from coordinate 5,397,607 downwards.
TGATGTTTGATACCTTCTTTGTTAACCATTTTATTTTTCTATGTTCTAGAACCATCATTTTGAAATTCATAATTTCTTCATGACGGGAAGCCGAGTCGAAAAGATCAGTCTGCATGTGGTCCTTGAGCCAGCAACAAGCTGGACATTTCTCTGAAATATTTAACGTGGTCGCGCCTAAGTCTACAAAATCTTGTCCTGGCGTCGTAATGAAGTCCTGACGGCCTTGAAAACTGCTGCTGCTGCTGGAGCTACTACTATTGAGAGCCCCTGGACCGTCGACTACCTTGAAAACTTACTGCTGCTACTATTGCGACTGCGACAACTGCTGCTACTTCTACTATCCCTACTTCTGAGCACCTGGACAAGGACAGCGGGTGAGCCTCTACCCTCGAACCATCGAAGATTGACGACTGCGAGTGAGCCTATCACTGCGGCGAGCGGTTTCTGCCAACTGCGAACTTCGGACCTGGACCTGGACCGTTATCACCATGCTAACGGCTTCGTATCGGCTTCCCTAACTTAGTTTATTTCTATTTTCTTGTATTATTAAACCATCATATTTTCTCTTGCCATTTTTCTTTAAACTTTACACAATGCAACCTTACATTTTCCTCCCCAGGAAAACGTAACGTTACACTATACAGCCTGAAATCCAGCGACGGCCTTGGTTTTTTAAATGCCCTAAATTGTCGAAGAGAACTGTTTCGTCCCTCTGTAGACTAAGACTTGGTCATTGTTGCAGCCCTGTGTTCCTGCACAAAATTCATGCCCGGGATAGTTCCCTGTGCGAGTGTGGTCTTGCGGAGGGTACTTTAGATCATATTTTCTTCTCCTGCTCCCTAAATAATAAATCCGTTGACCTGTACAAAAAATTTCCAAATTTAATATTCCTCTCCCAACCAACTTTCATACCCTTCTCTCCCACTTCTCCCCTAAATTAATCAACATTTTGGCCACATTCATAAATGAAAATGATTTAAAATTTTAGCTGCTAGACTAACACCTACCACGGAGTACGAAGTTCGACGGCCTGCCTCTCTGTGCTGCCGTCACGACGTGACACTGGCAGAATAGTCGGAACCGGCACAGTTGCCATAAAAGGAAAAAAAAAATAAAAAAAAAAAAATTTATAAACTTCCTGTACTGTAGAGCTATGCTTCTATGGGGATTCTATAGTGTGTACATGCAGTTGTACACTGTGTCTACATTCATAAAATCGAAATTGTACAAGCTTTCCGCTTGAGTTCCCCTGAGGGGACACAGATAGCGGAATATCAAAAGGTCAGTACCGACTACAGAGAAAGTTCACAAATCAAAATGCCAGGCTGATGGTACTAAATGTGAACACCAATAGGTTGACCTGATTAAGAAATTAAGGAACTGTTTCGCCATGCCCGAATATGTACTAGCTACCAGATTAATAAATCATAACCAATGTAGATTACCTACTGTACTACCGCTGCATGAGTTCCGTTTATCTGATCTGAACAGGTCATAATTCCGCCAGAAATAAATTAATGCAAGACGCAGTTGTCTCACCACGCCAATCACAATCAAAACGCCAGCCGAAAAAAAAAGACCGCGAGATTTAAAATCAAAATTGGAACGCTTTTTACTTTTTAAATTCTCACACGCCACGGCAACCCGCCATCCTGCCTGTCATACGCGAGCCTACTTAACGGATACGTTTAATCTGACAGGTCCGACGCGTCGGATGTTTTGACAGCGAGCCAATTACCTGCCACTTTGTTTGGCGGGCCCTGTACGCAATGTTTCACATCCTGCGAACCTGGGATTTAACCTGGGGAGAGGTGGGTTGCCTATGTGAGTGCCTACTGTGGGCGGACTGTGGGTTGTTGAATGGGGATTCGCCTACTGATATTTAAGACTGTTATATCTATGATTTGACTGACTATACTTCAGCATTGAACTCGTATTATAAATATAAAATGTGTATAAGTATGCTTAGGAAAGAATCTATAAATCCCCTTTTTAAGTTAGATGACGGTCTAACTATAAACTTTGAAAAAACGGCGCGTTTCTTTCAGAATACGCATCCTTTGAATGCAGAAAGCATTCAGCAACAAGTTGAAAAAAGTCTATCCAACTAATCACCAAATTCCTACAAGGAAACAAACGCTAGATTTTTGTAACTATCCGTAAAAAAACCTCGATGGACCAACCGTGAGAATTCAGAAGTGAATGGCGGTGCTAAATAGCACATTAATATACACAAATACTTAAATAACTAAGTGAGTTAGCTTAGACACGCGATCTCGTTTATGATGGTTTGTTAAAGCTGGCTACGTACGAAAATGCGAGTCTGTCCAATATGCCTGAAGACTTGGTTCAAACTTGCTTGATCGTCTGTAGGATCTCTCCACGAAGAATTAGGCAGAGGTTATCTATTGTTTAACGGGCTGGTGTCCGCAATTCAACGTCAAAGCGCTTATTTTGCGCAAGGTTTGGAGATTTAATCCATCTACCCTAGCTTCCCGAGAAAGGTCAGCAGCGCTTTGATATTGCGGAAAATTACGCGGAGATTACCTGGGTTCTCTGGGTAGTAGGTACTTTATGTTGAGGTCCTACTGAGGATATTATACTCTGTATGTTGAGGAGTACCTTATTCGTCACCCAGATTTCGGCAGTTACGTGGTTGAGCTTATTATCATTGACCAACAAAACTTGTAGGTTCCGTGGCTGCTTACGAATCCCTGATGGAAAAACCCAAAAACACTTTGACGGATTTGGGAATCTAACCTAAGACCTTATACTCAACAGCACTTGCGACTACCTACTGGACCAATGAGGCCAGTCACCTTTATTTTTTTAGTTTTCATAATTTGACCTTACTATCTGTCCAAGACGACCTATGGAGAATTATTACTAAGTCTGTTTTCTTGGAAATCCCAGTCAGGGCTTACGTGATAAAAAGCAGTCGATTAAAAAATAGTTATAATAATAATTATATCAGGCTAGCAAGATTTTTTGTTTTAGTTAAGTTTATTATCTATCTACAAAAGGTTCCAAGTTCAAAAATAAGGTCTCTCTTTCCTTATATTGACAAGATAGCTAAAGAATCCTACAAAGGTATTGAAATACATACTTACCTATTACACTGATCTAGTTATGAGTAGGTACCTATCAAGAAACTTACTGGTACTGGCAACCTTGAAATAGAGTAGGCTAAAATAAAACCGATTTGTAAAAACATAATATTACATTCTCACGAAGAGATATGATAAATCGTCTGGCTTTTCAGAACAACAGGACAGGATTGTCTATGCCATGTCATGCCATCTTGGTTTGTGCTTATATTCTAGGTCTTCCAAATCTCATGCATAAGCCACCTAATCAGCTTTTAAAGAGCATCTGCTCAAAATAAATTGAAAACAAAAATAAGGTAAAACCTAGCCTAGTACTAAAATTACACACATCAGAAAAAACCTATTTTAAATCTAAAAATAGGCATTCAACAAGCAACAATATAACAAAATGGAATATTTCCAAGTACAGTGTTTGAATGGGAATGTGACTGGTCAATCAATGGGGCCACTGTGTTGAGACAGTGCAATGCAACCATCGGTTTAACATGTTAATGTGTCAGTAAACTCTGTTATGTCAGTCGTTATTGGCTGAGGAAACAAGAAGTTTGCATTCGTTTGTATCAACCTCTTTTGTTTTGATAAAGCATTTAAATAAATAACTGGCCGGTTACCATAATGTTATCATGGGTTTTGAATCTTGCAGCGCAGCTTGTAAAATTCTTTTTTTGAAAATCCACAGAGTAAAGATAATTTAGTATTCTGGAGCCAACTCGTGCTATCAGAATTATGTTAATTATATTAATATGAATCAAAATATTTACTAGTTACATTATGTTTATAGTCAAACTGAATTACGTGCAAAAAACGTACCGCCTACTTAATTCGGAATTAATATTATGAAATTCATTTAAGGAAAGCGCTTCTGTGTAAGTTTCCTTATAATGTTATGTATGTTTAAAATGAAGGTTACAACAAATTACAATATGCCTTGGTATGAATGAAGTCTCTGTGTGTACGAGAACCCTGAAATGACATGTGTTTCATACAAAATGTTGTTGCAAATATAAAGTACCTATGTGTTGTCTAACATTAAAATGGTATATTTTAATTGGAGATTAACGTAACTGATTGCGTTTCAGTATTTTTATATTTATGTAAAATGTGGTTCAACAAAGTTAAAAGCAATTTTTTCATAACAGAATTTTAGTTGAAGTGTTGAGCGGATGGTTAATTTTATAGATAATTTGGATAAGATATACAAGGTTTAAGATACATTGAGGCACCTTTTTTACTGAGGATATTATAGTACATGATTCTAGACCCACCAGCAATTTTATCCATCCTATAGTCCTGGTTTTCTTTTTTGGCCAAAGAAAATTCAACAGAGGGTTCTACAATCATGTAGTATTCAATCCTTGATAACAGTTGTATCTTATTCTCAATGTCTCTTACTCCAAATACCTAGGATATCATTTAACATACATCATTACTAGTTAAAATGACAGCTTATTAACAAACTGTCATTATTTCTATAATAGTGAATAATTTAGTTAAGTAATAGTACTAAAGTACACCTGTATATGATACTGGATATGATTCATATGATTATCACAAATATTTTAGTGAATGTAAATCTGATTGGATATTCAGTGTAAAGCTCAATTATCTTACTATATAAGTACATTTTAAGTAAGGGTAGTTAGAATTACTTGCATCACTTTTGTTTACATAGTAAAGCGATAATTTTCCCGATTACTCATAAAAAAAACGCTAATGCAGATTATAATCTTTTTTGTTTTATTAGATATCAGCATTGAGTAGTTTTTCTAATCAAATGTGTGTAATGAGTAGGTACCGGCCTTCCTATTTCGTAAAGCAAGAATCAATTCGAAGGGCGACTAAAAATATATAAATAATTACGGAAAACAACGCTGATAACTTAATCACTTGAATAGGTATAGTTTGCATGATGATAAAGTAGTTACAACTGCCGGTTACAATAAAAACAAGTAGCATTCGTCAATTCTCATGTTTTTTCCTGAATAGTATCCCACACCAATATTACAATCAATCAAATTATACAAAAAAAAACTCACCAATAAATAGAATGGTGAAATCCAAAATGACTTTTCGCAAAATAAACTTTGAATCTCTGTCTATTTTGATTGTGTTGGTACGAGAGTTCGTTTTCCGGTCATTCCTATCCATTTTAACTTATTTTTATTCGAAACTACAGTTAGAAAATAATAAAAACACTCTCACTGCGAACAAATTTACGATTTTGTAACGTCAAAACGTTTTAGTGAAAATTTGACAATGATCACACGTCAAACATCGGGCGCATGCGCTCGCGGACTGGTGCGTTCGGAAACAGCCGGTGCGTTCGTAGAGCTCGCTACTATATTCGTGTCGTTTATTTATTGTTTTTACTGTTGACAGCCGGCAACGGGCTGCGGCTTGGGTTACCGCGACTTTCGATCTTATTGTAAACAAAGTGAGTTTTGCGAGAAAAGTCAAATTTAGAATAGATAATATTTTATTGCTTTGTTGGTTTAGTGGACGCAATCGTGATTGCTGAACATGAGGTCCTGGGTTCAATTCTCGGGTCATGAAAATTTTATTGGTTACATTAGGAATTTCTCAGTAGCAGCCACGGAGTTCGGATTTGTGGTCGGTTGATGGCAATAATAAGAATTATTTGACTTAAGCATATTATGTAGGTACTTAACTGGCGGAGTGTGGGTTCGGGAATTACATTAGAAGTTTCATAAGATACTTTTTATTAAAAAAAAACTAACCCTCACTCGCAGACGAAGTTGCGCGGGTCAGCTAGTGTCAAATAATTTTCTATTTAAATAAATACCTAACCTACCTACTTTGGACGAGTAATTCAGCAACCCGTCCCACATGTCGATGGCCCACATTCATTAGATCAATTTCAAAATAATTTTAAAGAATGAAGCCATAAAATATCTGTCAATTTTATAAACTAAATTGATTTTACGCTCAAAACATTCTGAACATGATAACGCATGACTTATTTTTCTAGTTTCACAAATCCCAGACGAACCGTGAAAGATTGGATGCGACATAGACCCTTTTAATCCTTTTTTTTTTTAAGTTGTTTTTTTTTCTGTTGAAGGAATGCCGCTGATCAGTAGCCATTGAGACGACACCTGTGTATTTATTATTATTTATTTATTACCCTTTGGATTAGATGTTTTGTATCTATTTAGCTGTCCTAGCAACATGATGACGACAATTTGAAATACTATTTGACGGCAGCGTTACGATGAAAAAGAAGACAAAGATAAGTCTTTAGTTTTTTTTTACTACTTTTTTCACTTTAATGCTTCTATTTTAGATACCTACTATTTTACGATGGTGCTACCCGTATTTTTTTTTTAGGATGTGAAATCATCAAATGACTTCAACTCTGGGCGGAGCAGGAGGGAGTGTCAGAATTTTACTGACTAAAACCCATCCATATTCCTTCCTCGCCCTTTATGTTCCGGGGCCGCGGTATCTCTTTCGAACAGTCCCGCAACCCCGGCAAGCTTCGGCCTTCGCGGGTCCCGTCACTTTGCTGACATCTCTTTGACCTGTCGTCATTAGAAGACGGACGGCTAGCTAGCCCATAGCTCACCGTCCACAGGCCCGCGTCTACGGGGGCCGGTAAACACCACGTGGCCCCCGACGCCCGGTGCGTCTCCCGTGGCGGCTGGGGCGAGAAGCTCTCTCCCTCTCGCGTTCCGCCACCTCCTTCGCTAGCATGACTGCTTCGCAGAAGGAGGTGACGGCTTCCCATTCCGTCTCGCTCCGGACTATGGATTGAACCAGGGCCGGACGCGAGAGGTCGATGGTGCTACCCTAAATTACTATTAGGTGAGTTAAAACAAGTTGCACACTACAAGCTTTTTTAGGTAGCAGAAGCCCTTGATTATTTTATGGTGTTATCCGGTTTATTCAGACTAGACTAGATCTGGGACCAAAAGGATGGCCCTGATTAAAAGTTACTTAAAAGCATGGATGAATAGAATAGTGTATCTGTCGGCTAAGTAGTAGTAGGAACATTTTGCGTATATATTCGTTAAGTAGTAATAACTTAATACATACCTCCCATAATAAATTGGCACCATGATAAAAACGCTCTGGTTTATTTAAATCGTTTTCCTAATTTTCATTACTCGGCTTAGAAAACTTTATGCAAAATAATGGATGGATCCACTTTATTTTGAGTTATATTAGGACTTAAAAGTAACGTACTAAAAACACTGTGCTAGTCGATGCATTGAATAGTAAAAGGGTGATGTCGAGATATCACCATCATTCTCTTGCCCAATTTATCCCAATTTATTTGGGGTCGGCGCAGCATGTCTTTTTTATTTTTAAAAAATAAAAAAGACATGCATGCATGTTTATTTAACAATTTTTGTACACACTAAATATAGAGAAGAAGAAACGAACAGAAAATGGGTTATGCTTATTTCTAAAGAAATCTCTTCCAGCATACCTGCGAAAGGAGATACTAAAAAAAAGAGATAGTGTGTAAAAGAAGGAGAGAAAATGGAATACAAACAGCATAAAACAGATTAAGTATATACAATATAAGAATAAGAATACATACTCATAAATACTACAAATATACTATTCTAATTATACAAACTTACTACTTACGATACAAACAATAAAATAGGTAACAAATAATAATAATGTCTTCTTCTTCCATACTCCTCTATTTTTCGTCATCTCATCAGACACTTCTTTTCTTACCATATATCCTTCTTAGCACAGTCCATCCATCGTTTCTTTGGTCTGTGTGATGTCGAGATATCTTGTGAAAAAATATGAACAGTGTAAACACTGTTTTAAGTTTTCACGGTTTAAAACTAAACTTATATTGTCACTTACGGGATAACTTCCGTGATTATTTGTTATTTTGAGCTCCCGATATTTCGACGCTGTTGCAAGCGCCACGAGCGCGGGTTGACTGAAAAATGCGGGTGGATGGAAATAAATTGTAAGACAAGAAAGAGGGTAGACAGATTTTTCTGTTCGTAACAATACATATGATATACAGGGTGTAAACCACCTCATCACGAAGCCGTCAACCAAGCATTCTGTACATCAAACTAAGTTACTGTACGCAAAAATTATTGCTGGGAAACGACTTTATATTTGGGGTGAAAAATCATGTTTTGTGGTAGAACTCCATGTAACGCACTTAAAACATTGTGCTGGTGGATGGATTGAATAGTAGGTACGCGTGTCGTAGAGCCGTTAAAAGTAAAAGTCTTACAAAAAAACTTGTACCTACTTATTAAAAAAATGTAACGTACCATATTTCATGCAAATAAAGAATCTTGAATCTTAAAATTAGTTGTCAAAAAGTTGTAACTTTGACCCCCTATATCTCCGTAACTAGAAGGTTCCCAGGTATGGTGTAGAACAAAAAAATTATCGCAATGATAGGGAGAACAAGTGCTTTTCGGCTTCGTGAAGAGGTATTTTACACCCTTTATATTAACAAATAATCACGGAAGATATCCCGTAAGTGATAACATAAGTTTATGAACTTTGACCTCTAATTTCTCCGTAATTATTAGGTTCCAAGGTATGGTCCAGAACAAAAAGTACGTCATCTGTAAAAAAATTAACTATCTAGCTATCACAGCCAATGATATAGACAGATACGTTGCCTGCGCTCTGTAGTGGCAACATGAATGCAAGGCAATTGCCGGAATTTCATTTAGTCGCGTACCAACCATTGCAACGGCAGTACGTGACATTAAAATAACTTTTGTGTATAACTTCCTCAAACAACGAAAAAAAAATGCCGTCCTGAGTTTTTAGGTCATGTAAAAACTATACTTTAACTGTGAAAGATAGAAAAGTATCATTTCATGCGTAAGTATCAAGAAAAATGTATTTTATTTTATTTTTTTCGATGCCTTCTAATGGCGGCTGGCGCCTGAGGTAAGTCACGTGCCGTTAAGGGAAGATGACAACGGAATTAAAGAAATATATTTATCTCTCTCTAACAACAAAAATTCCGTAGATGACGTTTAATTTTCTTTCCCTTTCTTCGATCTAGCTACCGACAGTATTTACGCTGTTTTCGACAGCCGTGATGTTCATGCATGACGCGTCTATTTATAATACATCATTGATCACGGCTCATGAGATACAGCCTGGTGACAGACAGACAGACAGTCAAGTTTTAGTAATAGTGTCCCGTTTTTACCCTTTGGGTTCGGAACCCTACCTCTCGAATTGTCTTCGTTAATTTTGAGTATTTTTACATCCCATACATTCATTACCTTCAAGACCTTTCGAAATTCTGCAGCATCCAGACTGTGAGCCAACCAGCTGTATTTGCTATTTTAGGAGGATTTAAAATCCATATTAATTAAAAATTCTATTTATTATTATACTAGCAGACCCACGCAACTTCGTCTGCGTCACATAAGAGAGAAAAACGAAAGGAAAAAATAATCCCCGTTTTGCAACATTTTTCATTCCTGCTCCGCTCCTAATAATTGTAGCGTGAAGTTATATAGCTTTAAGCCTTCCTCGATAAATGGACTATCCAACACAAAAAGATTTTTTCAATTCGAACCAGTAGTTCCTGAGATTAGCGCGTTCAACCAAACATACAAACAAACTCTTCTGCTTTATAATATTAGTATAGATATTAGTAGGTATAGATTTATTGGAGTAAATTGAACTTTTTTCCCAAGATAGTTTGGGAAAAAGCTAGGCAGATGCTGATCACTGACCTAAGTCCAATAATATCCAAGAGCACATCCCATCTCTGGTACATGGTATTTATCCCAAAAATATGATATCGCGTAACATGATTGTGGCTGCTGATGCTGGTTAGAAACACAGGTACTTACCTACATACAACAAACATATTTAGATAATTGAGGGAGTCGAGGCGTGTAACGTCCATAACTTCACTTAAGGCGATTAAATGAGCTAAATTAGCAACTCTATTTGTGGTGGTTCAAACTTCGTTTGAAATGCTGTTAGAATAAAGTTCTAATCAGCTTGCACTACAAAGTGGTTTTTACGTCAGTCACTGTGGGCCAAATAGCGCCAAATGAGTAATTTCGATCAATTTACAAAAAAACTATTGGATGGATTGAAAAACTTAAACACTATCATGCTACTCGTAATATATTGCTTATAGAATTATTTGCCAAAAAAATCAGACTGATCGCATGCATATTAATTAGTATGTCTTTTTTTTTGTTTTAGAGATAAGTTTGTAATTTTTTTTACCGAGTCAAATTAATTGTATTATGTTTTCAAAACACTATCATGCTAGCATAATATATCTTGAAGAATATCATATATTTTTCTAGTCTTGTTTATAGCAGTGAATCATATATTTTTAGTAATTATAAAACTTGTCCGATGACCTGGTGAAGGTTGCGGGAATCCGGTGGATGCGAGTAGCAAGGGACCGGTCAATGTGGGGACACTTGGGGGAGGCCTATGTCCAGCAGTGGACGTCTTTCGACTGAGATGATGATGATGATGATGATAAAACTTGCGTTTAGCTCATGTAATCGCCTTAACTACATTAAAATGATATTCATAAAAACGTTTTTATTCACAAAAGATTTTGTTGTGGCACGTAGATGTAGACTATAAGATAAGTTAAATAGAGGTCAGAAATTAACTGAGATTCATAGGTACAATAAAGAAAGTCTATTATTATTATAATGCTAATGTGAATGAATACAAAACTTATTCTGTCAAGTAAAGGTTAGGTACGACCTAGAGCTTAGCCGGGACAGAGGGACAGATGAAAACGTGGTGGCCCCGGCCACCGTAGGCGCGGTCCTGCGGACGATGGGAAACATCAGTATTCAAATAAAAAATAAATAAATCATCAAAATCGGTTCACCCAGTTGAAAGTTCTGAGGTAACAAACACGAGAAAAAACAATCGGTCGAATTCAGAACCTTCTCTTTTTGGAGGTCGGTTGAAAATGGCTATAAGTGGGTTATCAGCATGAATACAAGGTCATCCAAATAGGCTAGTTATACAACACATTTTTTTATTTTTTTAGGATGGGAAATCATCAAATGGCTTCTCCCACTCAAGGGAGTGTCAGACTCTTACTGACTAAAACCCATCCATGTTCCTTCCTCGCCCTTTATGTTCCGGGGCCGCGGTATCTCTTTCGAACAGGCCGGAGTTATATACAACCTATAAAGGCAGTAATTTTATTTCCTCTTTTGCGGTAACTGAAGTCGTCATTATTTTGGTAGTTAACACACATTAGAAACACTATTATTTCTTTCTTCTTTTTATTAAATTTGTTGATTTCTATGGTGATTAATTCAGGGTAGTCATCAATTAGGTTTTATGGACAGTTTCGGTTGAATTTGCTGAATTGGTGCCTCTGTTGATGTCAAGTGATATTGCGGCCCCGGAACGTAAAGGGCGAGGAAGGAACATGGATGGGTTTTAGTCAGTAAAAGAAGTTATCTGATGATTTCCCATCCGAAAAAAAAGGGCGGATAGTAGGTACTCATGAAGTAGATAGAAACTGCGTTCATAGGGCCTAAGTAGCAGCGTAAATACGAGGAAAAATAGAAATTCAGCATTTATTATAAGTAGGTAGGTAGGTACTTACCTACTTACCATAATTTTAATTTAATTGTGATTTACATACTTACTGTATTATAATTTTAGAACTCTATAAACCTGCTAACCCACATTTTAATCAAATTGCTAGTGTTACTAAGTAGGTACCTAATGGATGTTGTTAAAGCATTTATAATGTTTTATATTATTAACTAGCGGACGTCACGCGGTTTCACCCGCGTAGTTCCCGTTCCCGTGGGACTACAGGGATAAAATATAGCCTATGTTACTCGTGGATAATGTAGCTTTCCAATGGTGAAAGAATTTTTAAAAACGGTCCAGTAGTTTTTAAGCCTATTCATTACAAACAAACAAACAAAGTTTTCCTCTTTATAATATTAAGTATAGATGTAGATATTATCTATTTACCTACCTACTTAGGTGGGTCATTACAATAAATTATATTTCTAATGGCTGTATGTAAAAAGTATACATAAATACATAATGATAATGGTATTCATAACCATACAATTCAACAAGGTACAACCGTGCCCACCAACTTTGCAACTTGCGAGAATGATTTTGAATGTAATAAAGTTTTAAGAACAGTGCCATCTAGACATCGTTTTATGAACTATTACTGTGCCATCTAGCGGCAAGCTGTGAAACTATTTGAAATACTGTCTCACTTAGTTTCTACTTTGAATTCATTTTTCTGAACAGATGGCGCGTTGAGCAAAAATGTAGTTTACTATTTATTACAACAGATGGCGTTTTACTAAACGCTGCTTTTGAGTTTAGAGGGCCGTTAAATAGATAATTTCCTACTATGCAATTTGGCGCATCGGCTGTTTCCCTTACCCATATCATGCGAGCAGTTTTACTTGGAAGTAATGTGGAGTAGTTAGGTTCGATTTCCGGTTTTGTTTAAGTATGTTTTTGTTGATTTTTCCATGGCTAGCAGTAATAGGCTCAGGGAAGGCTCACCTGAACTTCAAAACCTTTTATTTAGCTACAGAAACATGGTGAACTATTTATGTAAATGTGTTGAAAATGTCCAAGATTAAATCGATTGAAGCGAAGCGACCTCACAAACTACAGACGAGAGGACTCACCCCATTCAACCAAAAACCTTAAGAATAAAGATATCCCAACTGATACCAGCCACTCAAAATGGATGTTAGATCTTAAGCCGAACAAAGTTTGCTTGTCTACCGCCTGGCCGAAGTAATCCAGCTCAAGAGCCAAGCTAAGCTAAGCTGAGCTAAGCTGTCTTCGGTAGATATTGAAATGTTTGCTCTTCACCGTTGTCGGCCAAAGATGGATTACCTACAAGTACTGGTAGGTGTGTTTACTCTATGAGTAGTTCTGTAGAATATTTGATAGGAAAACAATGTTGTTTGTGGTTTACTCGGATTGTGAGGCCTTGAGGTGTGGTTACGTTGGTTGTATGGGCCGGATTAATTGGGTTGATTCCTGACAAAAAATATAATTTTGTTTTGTTCGTCAGCTACATCGAAGCTAGATCGAAAAATTTTCGATACGTTTTTTTTTGTTTTAACAAATTAGTAAAACATGACGGAGTTAAAATGCGTCAAAGATCATGAGTGGGGGCTTGTGACGTCACACGAGTTTTCGACGCACTGTATGGGCTTCAATTTTATTATCGCCATGATGGGAAGAACAAGTGCCTTTCGGCTTCGTGAAGAGGTGTTTTACACCCTTTATAGGGAAAATGTTTTTTGGAAAACAAGACCGAATAATACCTGTATATAATTATATACGGAAGAATACATAACTACAGTTGCACCAGTTAAGATGGGCTTATTCCACTAATCCCCTTTAGGGAGGAAAACTGAACCCTAATGTAAGACTAATCTAGAATGTCCCCTTTTCATTTTAGTTCCACTATTCCCCCCTGAGAGAATCTTCCTCATAAACTTGACCATCCTACTAATATTATAAATGCGAAAGTTTGTGAGGATGGATTATGTTTGTTACTCTTTCACGCAAAATCTACAGAACGGATTTGGATGAAATTTTGCACAGCGATAGTTTATAACCTGGATTAACACATAGGGTACTTTTTATCCCGGTAGAAGATCCCATGGGACAATTATCAAACTTCACGCGGGCGAAGCCGCTGGCAGAAGCTAGTAATGTAATAAAATCTAAAAAGTTAAATACTAATTATTTTCAAAAACTGAACCATAGTGAAAAAAAAACAAAAGTTAAATCTAATTATTTTCAAAAACTGAACAATATCGGTCATTGACCTACCTACATTTGTTGAAGTTCTTAACTTTGAAAACCAAAAATACGCCTGTTCAAGTCGAATCAAAAGCTCGATTCGATCGAAAAGTCGATCGATTAATCGTCATCTGCCGTGATCTTTAGTATTTTTTAGACATACCTACTCGTACTTATAATATTATTATATTATTATTTCTTTAATATATTTATATTTTTTTTAATTTCTTTTTTCCTTTTTTTTGTGAAATACGATACATGGTTCATTTGTTTTGAAGATAAAATCTCTTCATAATAAGGGCAAGAGCAATGACCGATATTGTCATCAGGGCTAAGATTCGAGGGGCTCTGATGGCTTACTGAAGCCAACAGTGGCGGTTATAGCGAATCATTGCAACTTGTCTGATCGCCTGTAATTTCTCATCCTTGCTTGATCAGTTGAATGCCCAAGGAATGCTCACTGGATGCCAAGCATTGTATGTACCATTATGCTCCACAAAATAACTGGGTCATCATCTGCCTGTCTTTTCCCAACTATATATATTTTTTGCCCTTTTGTCTAAATGCTGTGCAGGTAATGGTACGGAACCCTTCGTGAGCGAGTCCGACTCGCACTTGTTTAAAAAACACGTGGGTATTTACAAGAGGTGAGCTTATTTGAATGATTAGCCTTTTACAATAATGGTGGTGCAACGTTTAAGTCCTCGACTGGATAGAGAGACCTTGGCGTTGCCGGCTACAATTGACGAAGGATGGGTTCAAGAACTGGAGATAACATATCTAAAATATCATCATCTGCCTAGTCTTTTCCCAACTAGGTTCGGGTCGGATTCCATTCTAACAGGATGCAGCTGAATACCAGTATTTTACATGAAGCGACTGCCTATCTGATCTCCACAACCCAGTTTGTCTATACTTATAATAAATCTGTAGAGAGGTCAATTCTGTACATGAAATATATTTACAAAATAACTATCGGGAGGTGATTAGTGATCGATACTGATGCCAAAAATGCAATCAGTAAATTTTTTGTCTGTCTGTCTGTCTGTCTGTCTGTCTGTCTGTCTGTCTGTCTGTCTGTCTGTCTGTCTGTATGTTATTTATAGAAAAAAAAACTACTCGACGGATTTTAACGAAACTTGGTACAATTATTCTACATACTCCTGAGCAGGTAATAGTATACTTTTCATCACGCTACCATTAATAGGAGCAGAGCAGTGAAAGGAAATGTTGGGAAAACGGGAGAAGTTACTTGGTTTTTTTAGCTTCCGTCGCGTGTGCAGCCTTAATGGTTAAAGCTACATAGAAAACATGTATAACGGAAATATTCCACATAAAATTATATAAAAAATATCCCAAGACAGCATATGTCTATCTTTTATAGTTGACTCACAATAACACGTGTAACTCCCGATAGCTTAGCAGTTCGGAGATTTGTTATTATTATATTTGTTTACTCTTACGTTTATATCATCACGCTATGACCCACATAAAACATAGGATACATTTTATTCCGGTAGTAAGATCCCATGGGACAATAATCAAACTTCACGCGGGCGAAGCCGCTGGCAGAAGCTAGTTATTACTATATTAAAAAAATGTTCAAAGTAAATCATTTTTTCTTTGAAATTTCGTAACTACTCCTAAACGGCATTCACTTTTAAATTCTTTTTTACACACAAATATTTGTTGCTATTTTCTTCACAAAGCGTACAATTGGAATTTTGATCTAATGATTTATTACGCTACAGTTAAATAAAAACCACTTATTTAGCACTATTCGGCCTGCAGTTACTGATGTAACAACCACTTTGTGGTGCAAGCTGATTAGAACTTTATTCTAACAATGTTTCCAGCGAAGTTTGAACCAACACAAGTACAGTTGCTAATTTAGCAGATACCACAGCCTTAAGTGTCTAGCATATCAAACTTTGGCCGAAAAACTCCGAACACAAAGTAGACATGGCAGAACATTATTGACTGAATTCCGTCCAGTTAAGTCAGGCTGAAAAGCTGGCTCTTACCACAAATAAATGTCAACTAAGTCCATATAACGGAGTTTGCACAGTTTATGTTATGAGAGAACTTTATATTGTCCGCAGACCGTGGACGATGGAGACCAGAGCTGATGATCACGAGGCGCCGACAGATCCAGCGGCAAGGAAGCTCACACACCATGACTACACAGAACAGGACTTTGAAGGTAACATCCCTATCTTTCTTATTGCCTTATGGGCCTGCTCTTGCCTTTTATCTCGCCTTATAAATAGCGATAAACAAGGTTTAAAGGGACACTTCACGAAACCGTTAATAACTTCTGATATATAAAAATCTCGTGTCACATTGTTTGCTATCGAACTCCTCCGAAACGGCTTGACCGAATTTTATGTTTTTATTTTCTTTGGTAAGTCTGAGCTAGGTCGTAGTCTATTTTTAGTCTCACATAAATAACGAAGTCGCGGTCAATAGCTAGTCATCATCTGCCTAGCCTTTTCCCAACTATGTTGGGATCGGCTTCCAGTCCAACCGGATGCAGCTGAATACCAGTATTTTACATGGAGCGACAGCCTATCTGACCTACAGAACCCAGTTAATACTGGAAAATACGATACCACTTGGTAAGACTGGTGTCAGACTTTTTGGGCCACTGACTCCTGTAACGACTGTCACAAATGGACAAATGACAGCCGGGACCAAAAGCTTACCGTGCTTTCCGAGGCACGGAGGAAACTCGGTATGTAAGGGTGGTCTCCCATCCACAGACCAACCTAGGCAAGCACGGCTTAATGTAAAGATCGACTCGAGCGTCTGTTATTATTTAGCCTCAGCGGGCAATAGCTAGTATTGGGTAATAAGATTCCCCTTGTCAAACTTTGGGCCACTGACTACCTGTACCGCGTGACAAAGATCTACAAATGACAGCCGGGCTTTCCGAGGCACGAAATGATTGGGTAATGTAATGAGCTGATGTAAGCGAAACAAAGATTATGACGCTTTAACGGGTCCCTAGTCGGGACTAGGGATATCACTATCAGAGCCTAACACATACTGATAAATAAAAATTTAACTTTTCTTAGTATTTGTGTAATTGGTTCATAATTATATCAGACAGCAATTAGAAACAGTTTTGGAGGAATACGTAGCATCTAAAAATTATATACTTAGTTGTGGTTTCGTTGTTGCCATCAGTTTTGACAGACGTAGACAGTTATTTTTTTAAAGCTCTATTGAAGAAGATTAGTCTAAAATAGTATTTGATAACACAGGTTAACAATAATGACATTTTTAACTTATTTCCTTTGTTATAAAACAAGAAATGCAGTTGTTTACAATAATTCTGAGTTTCGTTTTCAGCCATCACTACTCACATTAAAGCAAGCTTCCATGCCTTTGTTGAAGTTCATGCTAGCATTGAGTTCGACGTTTCTGCTAAGTAACTACTTATTTCTTACGTCAACATAGATTGGGCTCCCACGTTTCTGTAGCGCATCAGGGATGTTTGCAGAAGCAAAAACGGATAGTTTTCAAGCAATAATGCGGAAGAGAATAGCATCCCTGATGAGCAGGTTGCGGGGGGAGCGCAAACGGTTTCCTAAGGGTTATTGTGGATAAGCCAGACTGCCCTTTCGTGGGGTACTGGACTCGCTTCCACAGCGGCGGCGGCAGCTTCAGTGCCACACAGGAAATATGAATTCATTATTTGTAATGTTAGGTTGGGTTTGGTTAGGTTATTTTAATGTATGGATTGTTTGATTAAATTATATTAATTTTACTAACATAGACATAAGTGTATTACTAACAAATTATGGATCATGATCTGAAATAATTGATGATTATTATTATATACCCCCATATCCTCAACATAAGACTGCGTCGTTAGTCTAGTGTTCGCAATCGCGACAGCTGAGCATTAGGCCCTGGCTTCGATTCCCGGGTTGGGCAGATTGGTATTGGGTTTTCCATCAGGAATTTATCAGTAGCAGCCACGAAATTTGGATTCGTGCCCGATTAATGGCAATAGGCTCGCTCCTATGCTCCTAACTGGCAAAATGTAGAATGTGCAAGTCTGCCTTAGGCTTTGTGTTTTGAAGCCTCCTTTTTATAACTTTGGCTATTTTTTTGATACTTATTGTTTATGGATTTCGGATGGACAGATATAACTTTTGTTCTCACTACCAAGAACCAGCGATTTTTATTTCTACATTTTGCCAGTTAGGAGCATAGGAGCGAGCCTCGAGAAGTCGGTGACCTTTGTTTTATTGATTTAGTATTTTTGTCACCGACTTCTGAAGCGTTTTTTCTGAAGTTATTTTTCACTTTTTTGTTTTCTCTGAAATCGGTTTTATTTTATGTAAAAAAGTTTTTATTTTTCACTTTTTAGTGGTTCACATGTGTTTACCCCTTCACAGCGTACCGGCGTGATTTTAGGTTATGAACTGGTGTAAACAATATACAGATATGAGATTTCAGCAATCCCAGTACATTTGCTATCATTTATTGAGGAGTTCCGTTGCATATCTCCGAAGTTCTTCATCAGATCTTCAAAAAAATTGAAATGAGATCACTTCGAAAAAGTACACTTTCTAAAACTACTCATATCGCTTCTTGTGTGCCTATGAAATGTGAAGAGTTCTCTCCATTTCTCCAGAATCCCATCATCAGATCCTGATTTGATGATTATGAGAAGCACCAGCTTTCAAATAAAAAAAGAACCATCATAATCGGTTCACCAAGTCGACAGTTCTGAGGTAACAAACACTTTCGAAATCTGGGTGTATTTTACACGTCTGCGTACCCCTCAAAGCATACAGGCGTGATGTTACGTCATGATATAGTATAAACAATGAACCTACAAGCGATTGCAGTAATCACTGCAGATTTGCTGTGTATTTTGGAAGAGTTCCGTTGTATATCTCCGAAACGCAGCATCAGGTCTTCAGCAAATTAAAATGGGACCACAGGAGAAGCACCAGCAAACAAAAAAAGAACCATCAAAATCGGTTGACCCAGTCGAAAGTTCTGAGGTAACAAACACAAAAAAAAACAGGCGAATTGAGAACCTCCTCTTTTTGGAAGTCGATTGGAAATGTTGCCCAGTCTATTTATTGATCAGCCATCACGTGCGCAAACCCGCAAAAATATGTAAACAAACAGACACAAATCGATAAAGTTAACTTAAAGTTACACACGTTGTATATTGACTACCTAAATAATAAGTAAAAGGTCCAAGAGTTAAAAAAACCATGGTTCATTCAGCCTAATAATCATAATCAGAAAACTTTCTCCACTAACTGTGGGAGTTCTACAGATTAACTGAGGGTGTGCAACGGCACAGCGCGCGGCGGCGGCGGCGGGCGGCGCGTACCCAACTGTTATCCTCTTTCTTTAAATGTACCGTCTAAATCTGTCCCAAAGGTATTTCGCAAATATCATGAGGTAAACTCTCTTCTGCCTAACCTTTACCCAACTATGCAGGGCAGGGGTAGGCTTCCAGTCTAACTGGATGCAGCAGAATTTAGTGTAATTAAAAGACCTGGGAACCTTGTGATTACGGAAATGTTGCAGGTTTCATCTTTTACGCGCGTGTTTTTAAGAATACAAGTTCAAACTTCCAGAAGACAAATTTAAATGAAGCTAAGCATCTAGGTGTACTTAGATTGGGTCATGGAGAACCAATCTATATTGGCACAATATTTTGAATGCGTATAACATTGAGCGTTATCGTAAACCGTGATTTTTCTCACAAAAAAGCCGTTTCCCAGCAATAAATTTGTTTGCAGTGTTATTTAGTTTGGTTTCTTTTATATATCTATTAATACAGCTTCAAATCTAGTGGGCACTTCCTCAACTGATGAAGAAATAGGTACCTATTGGGAATGGGAGAATGTAATTGGGATAGATTATATCTGTCACCGTAAAATGGCCAAGCACTATTCATTTCACAATATAACGGTTTCACTTCGATAGATTACAATCGAAAAATAATGCGTTAATTGTGAGCAGTATGTTCAGTTGACAATATTACGAGAGTTAACAATTTTGCTAGAGAGATTACAATCTAATGTATTTGACAATTTTGCGGTGACATATCGATCTCAATTCACACATGGGACATTAACTTTATCCATTGAAAAGCGAACGAAAACTTTCACTTCACCGACACCTTATAAACTGCTTGGCCACGAGCTACACGTTCAAACGACTCGCATGTTGCGACTGTGAGGGAGGAGAAAGCAAATTAAAGAAATTGCCAGGATTCACTGCGACGCGACGGTAGTCCTTAAAGGGTGCATGTCGCTTTAGCAAGTCGTGACTCTTCTGACTTCTCTACTCGCATCAACGAAGTCTTCAACGTGTCGTAAGGAACTCAGTGGAGCATATATGAACCTCCAGAAGAGTCATACCTAGTTAAACAGCGAGGGTGAACCCACCGAAGTTTCCTCTCGTCTATTTGGTAGTCACCGCTCGAGTTTTCACCTAGCGACTTAGCTCAACGTAACCTAACTTTGGTCACGTCGATCAAAATTACAAAATATGCGACATCTCCTCTCAACCCGAACAGTGTCCACTAGAGCTAAAGCAGAGAACAAAACAGTTTAGTAAATATTTTCTTAGACACACTCTCTTTTTCTCGCCAATCTCCGCTTTCGGGTCCAAAACATAAAGGATAAATTAGACATACTATGTCTAATGTTACAAAATGGGAGGTACTAACAGACCTACATACACAAAATAGTAGCTGCCAACATTCTTATACATAGAAACACATAAACAAACGCACGATAATATCGCCACAGAAATCCCAAAGCCATGACAGAATAAATAACGCTCTAACCAAAAGCGCTCAACACAAATAAGCAAAAATATTCACCAAATCGTAACTTTGTATCACAAATTCTATACAACGGAATCCCGCGAAAATTCGTTCATTAAAGCCAACAATGCCTTCAGACGGGTACATACAAATAACCAACCGAGTCCAATTTAAATAACAGGCTCGCAAAGCTGAAAAACAAGCCTTAACCGAAGTTGGGAATAAATTAGCAACCCCCCTTGAACACCCCCTTACCCCAATGTGTACATTGTGCAAAATATTATTTGCCTTGCCAGACAATAATAGGATCTAATGCCACGCCCTGACATGTTAGCTTTTGGGAGCTCCGCCCATTGCTGTCTCGTCGGCAATTGGTCTACCTTTATCTGCATCTCTGTCTTCGCTATGTTCTGTCCTGCTCGCTCGTGTAGCTTTTCCCTCAACGCCCGAGGGGTAAATGTTATGGTAGGAAACATATACGAGGGTTTTCTAGTACCGCGCTCGCATTGTCATGCCGCTTTTCACGAATATTTTTTACGCAACTTTTATTTGAAGATATCTACCTGAATGGAGTACTAGAATTCGTTTTATGAGATTTTTTCTCGATACGCGAGTTCTTTAACGGATTACGGGATGAGGATGTCTTTGCAAACAGTTTTATATGGAACGTGTAGGATTTTATTTTTATCTTGCTTTGAGTTTGGGTGTTTTAACTTTCTAGTAGAGTTGATTCATCAACATAATGTATGAATAAAATTACATGTTTCATTAGAATTTGATTGTTCTTAGAATTAGGATCCTTCAGTGATTTATCACATTGAATATAATCAACTGGAATACCAAATAGTTTGTATGTAAGTAGACAGACTATCAATCGATGTTTCATTAGGACCATATATTTACTAAAATGTTTGAATTGTGCCAATAAATAATGAGTAGACCGTACCAAATATACTAACCCAAACCAGAACCTCAGAAAATACTATTGCAACGAAAAGTTTTTTTAAATAAACAAACCCAACACAAAACTAAAAATAAATACCACAACAAAGTCGAATCGATAAACGCGAAGCGGCCTAATAATTATTAGTCGACGGCCTGAAATTCATGCACAAAGCTCCGACCCGCAGTAATAATAACGACAATTGTTGTGTTTAGTGGAACGTAAACGCGAGCCGGCGCGGGGCGCGGGTTGTAGGTCTGGGGGGAGGGGAACCGGGGGGTGCGCCCGTGGGCGGAGCCGCCGGGGGCAGAGCCTCCACGCGCGAGGGCGAAGCCGCAGTCCGCGCCGCGACACGCGCCACAACGCACCTCTGACATGTGACCGAAAGCATGGAAGATTGTGATCTTGCCCAATACCGCGATATGATCATCGAGGGCGAACTACCGTTGGACCTACGACCGCCGCCTCGGCTGTACCTGCCACACTACCTGCGCGACGAGCGTGACCCAGACTATCCGCAGGACGACACCTACGTGTCCGTGGACGAGGACACGCCGGAGGTCCCGCCGGCGTCCAGCGACTCGGAGCGATACGACGCCTCCAGCCCGACGGAATCCAAGCCATCCACACCAAAGAAACCAAAGCAGAAATCCTCATCACAGCTCATCAAGCCGCCTTACTCGTACATCGCACTCATCACGATGGCTATCCTACAGTCTCCGCACAAGAAACTGACGCTCAGTGGGATCTGCGAGTTCATCATGACGAGGTTTCCTTACTACAGAGAAAAGTTTCCCGCGTGGCAGAACTCGATCAGGCACAACTTGAGTCTGAACGATTGTTTCATAAAGATCCCGAGGGAGCCGGGGAATCCGGGGAAAGGAAATTACTGGACGTTGGATCCTCTGGCAGAAGACATGTTTGATAACGGGAGTTTTCTGAGGAGGAGGAAGCGGTACAAGCGGCCGGCGCCGTCGCTGCAGCACGCGCATGCGGTGGTGGCTATGCTGGCGCGCGAGGCGTACGCGCCTCTGCTGCCGCTGCCGTGCTACCTTCCGCCGACGCCGCTGCTCTCACTGCCGCGCCCGCCGCCCGCCACCCTGCGCCCCGTCCCGCTGCCACCGCGCGTCACCGAAACAACTGAATCACGAAGTAAGAGATCTCGTAACGGATTCTCTATCGAATCCATCATCGGCTCCCAGGATAGCTCGATGAATGAGCCTAGGAGAAGCGCCTTCTCACCTCTCCACCAAAGCAACTGCCCGCCGGACGACTGGGCCAGATGAATGTATCTAAACGGGTACGGTATTAGTCCTTCCCCGTTTTAAAACGTCCCGACGGACGCGTGAGCCTCGCAGATTGACTGATGTGTTCCGATAAGAATGAGGTGTTCGTAAAGTGATATACGATACGATAAACAATTTTATAAAGTAATGTACATGTACATTTTTAGAGGGTTAATGATTTCCTATGCTTGTGTAGGGAATGCCAAATAATTGAGAGGTTACCATTCCATGAATCTGTTTATCGCCGTGTGAGTATATTTTTTTTCAGCTGAAAATATTTTATAGAGCACAGGTTAAAAAAAAAAGATTACTTACTCGTAAGATTCCTGATCCAGCAATTTTCTGTTAATAGTTTAGATACTGGAATTTAGTTACAGATACAGCAAAAAGATTATAATAAGTGTACCGTTTTTATTTAACGATATTTAATTTATTTTGACCATTAACTTCGATAACTTAATTCCTAAGAAGTAACCTAACAAAAAACTGTACAGATTTCAAGATAAAAGCTTTTTCGAGTGCGATTTTTTTTTGTAAAATCATCAATGGTCAGTTTTTTCTGTTTTGTTTTCTGTTTTAAAATAGTTTTCTCTTGTGATCATTCTAAGAATTACAAAATTTTAAATAATGTAAAATTCTTACTGACTACTACTTTTTTTGTCTAGTTTTTTTTTATCCGTTAATTTACATTAGGTACTTCACCAAATTAATTTGTAAAAATAAAATAAAAAACTGAGTATTTTCGATTGGTTTTTAAACAAACAACAATGTATATTATCATTCTTTTGTAAGTTTTATCAAAAAGATAGTGATCTATAAATAAGTCTAGTCATTCTATGTACAAAGTAGTGTGAAGTTGTAAATGTAAGTATTATCTAAGTCTTGCTGTAAATATTAACTCAACTATTGTAAGTATATAATGATAGTCGACATTATATGCAGTGATAGTTAGAAATTAATAAAAAGGCGCATTATTTTCAACCGACTTCCAAAAAGAGGAGGTTCTCAATTCGTCTGTTTTTTTTTATTTAATACTGGCATTGATTGATTATTTAAAAAAAAGTTTTAAAAAGAATTCCAGCATTTATGTCTCGAAGTGTCTTTAGCCGTAAAAGAATTTTAAAAAATACCGTTTTGTTTCTAATTAATTACGTATACAGGTCAAGTTCTTATTCATAATTAGTTTGGGAATGAACAAGATTTTTGTGACATTTTCCTGCTATTATTTCAATTTATTTGGGGTCAACATGTCTTCTTCGTTATTCTTACTCTATCATATTTTTACTCTTTCTTTACTAATTTCCTTGTTGTATTGAAATAATAAAACACTAGCGGACGTCGCGCGGTTTCACCCACGTAGTTATCGTTCTCGTGGAAGTATGGGGATAAAAATTAGCCTATGGTACTCGCTGATAATGTAGCTATCCATTGCAGAAACAAATTTTCAAATTGGTCCAGTAGTTTTTAAGTTTATTCGTTACAAACAAAAAAACAATTTTTTACAAATTATTATAGATAATATTAGTTTGAATAAAAAAGGCTTGTAGGTAATGACGTCTTGTCTTTACATCCTATATTTAATGCCGACTATCTTATTTGCAATATTTCTTGTAAAAAAAACACTGAATTGGCTCTAAAAAGAGCCGTGATGTATCTAAATGTTATCATAAACTGTAGCTATTTTGTGTAACGTAACATCGTATTTTTAAGGGAGAAATATAAAATAACGTGAATGATATTTTTTTTTGTTTCATTTATTTTTCTTTTCGCTGATTATTTCGTTTCTTTTGCCATCAAAAACAAGTCAAGCTGAAGCGAATGTTAATCTAGGGATAACATAAATCTATCTTATTAATTGTCAGAGAAAAAAATAAATCAAAACACATTACATTAGGATTGAACAAGTTATTTTAAATTAACAATTAATTGATCGTACGCAACCAACAATCTATAATTTTTATGGTGTACCTACATAATAAAGAGTATTCTATTCTATTCTATTCTAATGAACTCTTCGGTTACTTACTCTTCTTCCGACAAATATAACCACAGAGTAAATTACAACCAGTTTTGAAAAAAAAGAGGTTTTCTTCTGCTGTAGGTTGTTTAGTTTGCAATTCCTAAAGAAAAGATCAAGCATATTATGAAGATTCCTAATACGCTTTTCAAATGATTATCTGGTAACTCTTTGGTCTTGAGCCAGGCTACCTAGAATGGTTCAGTTTCAGTAGAACTATACACTATAAAGAAAGAAAGAAAGAAAAAGCATTTATTAGCCCGACAGGACAACACATAAAAAAATATAAAAAGGTAATAATAAAATGGTAAAATACTGATTATAACACTAGTACAAACATACAACAACATACTATACTAGTTTTGGATACAAACATAATTACATGAAATTAGATTAATTTCGTAATCTTCATCGATCTTTGGAGAATTTATTTTATTACCAACAGAAGTAAAAATACTTTTGATTTGTGCCCAGTGGACAAAATGGACAATGAGAGTTGGCAATGGACTCACTACGTATTACATAGAAGGCTGACGTAACCCATCTTGGTCTAGTAACGCTAGTAGGTATTCGAACTTGAGGTCAGTTCCCGGGTTGGAAAAAGGTAAAATTCCGGCCTCTGGGAGATTTATGCTCGTTTGATATATTATGTTCGCTCCTATATTAGATATCTACTCAAACAGGGGCCTGATTCTACTATTTTAATAAATTCGTCACTCCAACACGATTCCATTCTCATCCCATTGTCATTTTGCTTAAAGTTCGTAATCTGCTAAATTCACAATGGTCGGTCAATGGTCTCGTAATAAAATTGTGTTTTAATGGGATTGTCGTATTGTCATTATTATGAAACCCTTAGTACAAATGGTTTTCGAAATTTACTACTAAATGCGAACATTTATTCATGCCAGATTTCATGTACGAGATTATTATTCTATGACATTTATTTCAATGAAGTATCAGTGTTTGACCATTGAAAAGTCATAATGGCGCCATTATGATAGCAGAATTAACAAACTTGTCAAAATTTGACAGAACTTGACCATCACGAAATCAATGATCGACTACTCTGACACTATTGTATTGTATTGTAGGACTTTAATCAGGAAATCCAGGGCGATATGTGGGTTTACCATAGTGATGACCATGATGTGATCTACATAGACCTTTTTTTTAGGATTGGAAATCAAATGACTTCTCCCACTCTGGGCGGAGCGGGAGCGAGTGTCAGACTCTTACTGACTAAAACCCATCCATGTTCCTTCCTCGCCCTTTATGTTCCGGGGCCGCGGTTTCTCTTTCGAACAGGCCCGCAACCCCGGCAGGCTTCGGCCCTTGCGGGCCCCTCCCCTTATGCTGACATCTCTTTGAGGCGCGCGTGGAACACAAACGCGCCGTCGACACGGCCTGTCGTCCTTAGACGGACGGACGGCTAGCTAGCCCATAGCCAACCGTCCACAGGCCCGCATCTACGGTGGCCGGTAGCCACCACGTGGCCCCCGACGCCCGGTGCGTCTCCGGCGGCGGCCGGGAAGAGAGGATCTCTCCCTTTCTCGTTCCGCCACCTCCTTCGCTAGCATGACTGCTTCGCAGAAGGAGGTGACCGCTTCCCATTCCGTCTCGTTCCGGACCATGGATTGAACCAGGGCCGGACGCGAGAGGTCGCCGCCGCCGATCGCCGCTACGAGGACACGGCGGTACTCCGCCCACGCAGGGCAGACTTCCACCGTGTGCTCCACCGTGTCCTCCATCTACATAGACCTTAGGTTAATCTTCTGGGTGAAAAATGGTCCCCCAGTTTAAAGCAGTTCAAATTACATAGAAATGTGTCAAAAAGTTACAATATTATATTGTACGGTTATTGTTTTGTACAACGGGCTGGTGTCCGCAACTCCACGTCAAATCGCGTATTTTGCGTATCCAGGGCTATAATCCACCACGCGGGCCCAGTGCGGGTTGGTAGATGTCACATGTCTTTGAATTTTTAGCTCTAGGACATGCCGGTTTCCTCACGATGTTTTCTTTCACCGCTTTTGAGAGCAGTGGTGATGAAGTAAATTACACAAAGTAATGCACCTTCCTATGGGTTCGATCCCACACGACTTATTGTTCGTAAGTCGGGGCCGCCACCACTAGGCCACCGCGGCTGCTCTCAAGTTGTAATATTTTGCGAATGTTGGTCAGTTTTGCACATAAAAATAATAATTTAGTAAACACATCATCATCGACTACATCAAATGACCGGGATCAATTTACTAAAGAGTCAGTTTTGTAATCACAATGACTGTATGTGAAACATAAAAACTGTGAATGAACGTAATATGTATATTTTTTAAATCACAACACGTGGTAAAGAAGTGATGAAAACTCATGAAGAGAAAACTCGCCAATATTTTCAAATATCCAAACGATTTAGAACAATATAACAAAAATTCCACTCAAAGATTCCAAGTTTAAATCTTAAACCTCAACGTGTGAGGTGCTCCACCATAGACAAACACTTCAAGTCCGGGACAGCGAAAGCTCCGGGATTACGGAGCTTATCAGCGCGGGCCGGTGATAACGCGAATTACGTCACTAGCGTCAAATACTGGCTGTTGGGTGGTCTGCCAAGCTAATAGTGAACTTAGATTTGTCTCTGGTATGTTTTGTTTTATTTGAGCAACTGTACTATTTTGATTTGAGAAAAAGTTGCGGGAAAGGTACTTTCTCTTTTAAAGGATCTGCACTGAACCCGCAAGGGCTTTCAAAGATTTACAGATTTACAAATGACAGCCGGGACCTACGGAACCACCCATCGACGGACCAACCTTGACACACGCGACTTAATCTTAAGATCTATCAGAGCGGCTATTAGGAAATTTAAAATATTCATGACAATAAGTAAGTTTTTTTCTTAATTGATTCGGTTCATAATTCAAAGCCTTTTTTATTATTGGAATTAAAAATTTGTAAGTTCAGTGACAGATATTATTCAAGGTTAAACGTTTTATTGTTTCAGATGTTTAAATGGTTCTTAAATATTCACAATTATGTTTATTTTTAATTTCCATGGCTGTTGCTTACCGGATAGCTAATTTTTGTGCCTGGTTTCACCCGCCTGGAGTTCAATAATAGGCGAATGACGGCAGTATCAAAAATTGCAAAACCATTTAGTCCGACATATTATAATAGAGGATTGGAAAATAATGGACACGTTAATCAACGAATATTGACAAAGATAAAACGCATATTCAAAATTCGGGAGTGGGGGGCTCGTGACGTCAGAACTCGCCAAAAATTATACCAAGGCGTGACGTATTGAGAATTTTAAAAGCGTCGTATCTTCGTCAATTTTGGTTTTTGTAACAAAAGAAAAAATACGGTTCAAATATTTGTTGATAATCTAACTGGAGCTTAAAATTCTGTTGTGTCACAAGAAAAACTAAAAACTCGTTTATTTTTGTTCTAAAAATATGATAGAATAAATAAAAACGTTAAAATTAAATTGATTTTCAGTTATTTAGCTATTTAAAATTTAAGTAATCATCCTTTTAAAATCCGCATTCGCATCCGCATTCGCAATGCATCCGGATCCGCATCCGCATCGAATCCGCATCCGCGGATGTGAACTTCTAATAATCCGCATCCGCATCTGCATCCGCGGATGTCTAAATTTTTGCATCCGTAACAACCCTGGTCTACCCTATTGTCCCTTGGGGTCACTAACGGGATAAAAAGTATTTGTGTAAGCCTATGTGTTAATTAATACAGGTTATAACCTATCAGTGTGTCAGTTCCGTCGGTTTTAGTGTGATTGCTGAGCATGAAATCTCGGGTTTGATTCTCAGGTATTGCAAGTGTTATTGGATTATTCCAAATGATGGAGAAATATCAAGAAACTTAAGGGGCCGGCCGGCGGAGCATGCGTATTTCATACAAACATATTACCAAAATTGTTTGTAAATTAAATATTTTCTAAAGGTAGTGTGTATTTATTTCGATTGGATTGGAATATCTATGTTCCCAGATGAATTTTTTGAGAGGACAATGATACAAGACGAGATATGAGGGATTTAAAATTACTATAGAAAACTTATTTTTCTTATAACTCTTGTTAAAATCAGTGTCCAATCAAAATATATATTTGGGAACCTAGATATTCTGCAATTCAATCGATATAAATACACACCACCTCCGGAATATATTTAATTTACAAATTATTTTGGTACTACGTTTGTATGAAATAGGCATGCAATTTAATTTTTTTGATATTAATTTTAACTTGCTTTTCAATTAGGTTTTTTGGTATCATTTTTTGTATTGGATTTTAATTTATTGTTAAATTTCTTACTTAGGTAATGTTAATGTAAACCGGAAGTACCTAATACAAGTTTTTTTTTGCTCAAACATCCTATCATTTAATTGTTATGTCATAAGTATCTATACTAATATTATAAAGAAGAAGAGTTTGTTTGTTTGGTTGAACGCGCTAATCTCAGGAACTACCGGGTCGAATTGCAAAATTTTTAGTGTGTTGGATAGTCCATTTATCGAGGAAGGCTATAGGGTATATAACATCACGCTATGACCATTAGGAGCGGAGCAGGAATGATTTTTTTTTTTCCTATCGTTTTTCTCTCTTATGTGACGCAGACGAAGTTGCGTGGGTCAGCTAGTTAAAAATAAAATACTTTTTTTTTAAGTACATACTTATGTACCGACAATCAATCGACAAATAATTTTATTAGGGTAGTGAGTCATCATCATCTGCCTAGCCGGGACCAACTGCTTAACGTGCTTTCCGAGGCATGGAGAAAAACAATAAAAAGGGGGTAATAAATATATATATTAATATATGTCTCATAACCAAATAAAATAAAAAATGTACGTTGGAGAAAAATATTATAAGCCACTTGTGTTTTAATTAAAATAATACAAAGTGTCCTTGTATAAAAATCTATATACTTAATTAAAACACAATAAATCTGCAGTTTATTGGTCAGGCCATAACTTTAACGATTTGGATAGATTTCAATGGTATAGAAATAAACGTCCGCATCGACAGGAAGATTGGAAAATCAAAGAAAACCTGGAAATATTATGCCTAATGACAATCTGGTTCTTCAAACATAAAGGGGGTAAAAACCTCTTAATAAACGACTATTCTTTTGTTATACATCATGTACAATAAAATGCGCAAAGATTTTTAGCAGTTAGCTGTATTTCCAAATAGGTTTAAAATTATTACACACGAGCAAAAGTTACATGACACCGAGACCGAGGAATTCTCAACTACACATGTTACCAGTACATAAAAACCAATTCAAAACATATAAATGTTGCCATTGCAAACAAAACACACTTATGTGTAAATTATTCTTAAACACATCACACCTGGAAACCTGAGGTATTCCTCGTAGCGCTCCCGTTTTTAAACGCTCCCATCTAAGCGCTCCCGTTTTGTTCCTCCAAGCGCTCCCAAAAAGAGCGCTTCGAGGAACGATTAAAAATATTAAAATTTATTTCCTCGAAGCGCTCCCATGATTAACTTTCGGATAGAGATGGGACTATACTAACTGAAATTATCGATAATAAGTAGAACACATTGTTATAATATACAACTAGCGGCCCGTCCCGGCTTCGCACGGGTTTGGTATTTTTTTTTTTTTTGTTATATTGTAAATCCTTTAGTCCACCAAATAGATGAATATAATCTACCGACATATGTACCTATTCATATTTTTTTATTGTTTAGAACGCTTATGATTTCTCTCCATTATGTTTCCCATTACTACCCCCTTCCCCGCACACCTTAATGTTTTTTTCGGAAGTTTTTCGTAGAAATAAGGCAATGAGGTGTCTATCGTTTACGTCAATGGTAGAAATGACTTTCCTTGTCCTAGGCGGGGCGAGAGAGTGTCAGACTCTTACTGACTAAAACAACCTACTGACTAAAATCACCTGCTCTGAGCCGGGATCCAGTAACGTATTGCGCTCAACGGTGATGCTACCTATGCGATTGATAAAATGGTTAAAACAATTTTATAATTAATTTTTGCCAAAAATAGCGATACTAACTTCTTAACTAAGAGTTAAAGATGAGGCGCGCGCGGCATGTGAGTCCTACACACACACATACAAACCGTAACCCCGCCTCCCCACTGTTGTTTTAACCATTTTATCAATCGCATAGGTAGCATCACCGTTGAGCGCAATACGTTACTGGATCCTGGCTCAGAGCAGGTGATTTTAGTCAGTAGGTGGTTTTAGTCGGTAAGAGTCTGACACTCCCGGACCTGGACTTCCCTCCGCGCACTCGTTCGGGTTGGATGCAATTTATTTTGCTGTTGTTTTTAATTACGATTTTCGTGTTCCGTGATCGATTCCCGGCTTGTGAGTTGTTTCTAGGTGTGTGCTATTGTGCTAAGTGCTGGTATCGTAAGTTTTTTAGTGTTTTTACGTCGGTTATTACTGGTAATTAGTTCAATTCGTTTAATTTCGGTGAGTACATTTACTTTCTTTGGTGTGTGGGTATACCTCGATATAATTTTGTCGCTTGGTAATTCTGTTACTTTTCTTACGTTTTAATAGTTTGTGTGAATTACATAATTTATAATATGGTGTCCATTAATGATGACCCGCCTGACCGTGGCAGAGATGCATTCCATACACCCGGGTCGCCGACGACCTCCGCTAATATCTCGACAAAACGTTTGTTTCGCGAAATGTCACCTTCGTACATCTCGCCCGAAGATAGGTCAAAACGGCTTCACACATCCAACTCAATTGAGAAGCCCTCGCCTATTTTAAACGTCAGTACTGCGAGCAGCGACCACTATTGCGATTTAGTGTCACAGGCGTCTGCATTTTTATCTAAAATTAACGACCTTGTTAATGATCAAGGGTCCCGCATTAATGTCGCAAATAAATCCGCTATCATGGACATGACTCAGCGCGTAACGGCCATCGTTTCTTTGTTAGCAATAAAATCATCCTCTAACGAAACTAAATTAGCCAATACGGAACGCGAATTAGATAAAATTAAATTCAATTCCAATACTGTCAATAATCATAATAATGTCAATACTTGTGATTGTAACAAATCTTCATATGCGGATTCGTTGAAACTGCGGCTACCTAAAGTTGTGCCAGCGATGGAGTCGCGCGCCCCTCTCCCGTGCGTCGTCGCCTACCCTACTGCTGAGCGGTCAGCCGATTACTCGTCATCGTCCGCGACTAAACAAGCGCTTATGAAAGCGATTAAGCCTAGTGACGACGGATTTCAAATTGTAGGCGTTAAGAAAACCGCGAAATCTGGCGTTGTATTACGTGTCGCTAATGACAACCAAATTAAAAAATTACAATCGGTCGAGGCTATTAGGTCCGCCGGCCTAAGACTTGAAAAACCGAAAGGCCGAAGGCCCCGTATATTAGTTAAGGACGTCCCATCCTCAATGGAAGACAATGTTTTTCTGCACGCGTTATACCGTCAAAACATTAAAGATGAGTTGCCAATAAATGAGGATGATTTTATTAAGTCAACTAAAATTATTCGTCGGCGTTCCTTAGATAACGGTCGCAAGTGGATAGGTGTTGAAATCGAGTCCTCAGTACGTAAACATCTGGTGTCCACCAAAGAAAAATTATTTATTGATTGGGCGACGTGCCGTTTCATCGATGGTAGTTCGTTGTTTACATTGTCAACAATTCGGTCACGTTAAGAAACATTGCGTTAACAAATCACCTACCTGTGCTAACTGCTCCGAAGCGCATGAAACAAATAACTGCCCGCACAAGGATAACTCAAACTATATACCGACTTGCGTGGCGTGTAAACGTTTTAAAAAACCGTTTGACCATCGTTGCGGGTCTCCAGAGTGTACCACATACAAACTTAAGCTCGAACAGTTAATCCTCAACACTAACTACTAAAATAATGGATAGTTTAAATATAGGACAATTAAATCTCCACAACGATAGGGTGGCGACCTCTGAATTAGACAAATTAATTATCGATTATAACTTAGACATTGTACTTGTTCAAGAACAATACCAGAATGCACACTTACGTCACAAAGTAGTTCAGCTGGACAGCAAAGCACGAGCCGGAATTTACGTGACGCGTTCTTCTAACTTTACAGTAACATCTTTGCGTAACCTCATGACGCCCCACTGTGCCGTTGCGGAAGTCTCATCAGCTTCTTTCAAAGTTTACGTTGTGAGCTGTTACTTTCAATACTCAGATCCTGTTGCTCCTCATATACATAACCTCCGTCACGTCTTGCAGTCACTCGCGGGCTGTAAAGTTATCGTTGGCGCTGATGTTAACGCGTCATCGTCTCTGTGGTATGGCAAGGTTAGGTCAACGGATTCCGACCGACGTTGTGCTGTTGAAGATTTTATTGCTGAAATGAACCTATCGATTCATAATACCCCTGATGCACCACCTACTTTTTGCAGCCTAATGGGCGAATCCTGTATTGACGTCACACTTTCTAGTGCAGACGTTCGCTTGGATAGGTGGCGTGTCTTACCAGATGCGTCTTGTAGTGATCATCGCCTGATCGTGTACGAATTTGTTCCGATGTCTACTCAAGGTCCGACTCATATCACTGGTAATTTTAGATATAAAAGTAAAGGCGCGAACTGGGAATTCTTTGGCTCGCTGTTTGCAAGTCACGCCAAAGACTTCACTCGTGATGGGCTGTCAGCTGAAGAAAGTGCTGAAATTATGTCAGACACCTTCACTTACTGTGCTGACATCGCTATTGGTCGCGCATCTATGACCAACCTCCGTAGATGTGATTGGTGGTGTGACTACTTAATTGAACAACGTAAAAGCTATCGCCGAGCGCGTAGACATTTAAACAAGCTTAAAAAACAAAAAGTCACCGGAGACCCATTTACCATTGCTTTAAATGCGTTTAGAGTTGCCAGGTCCCGCTACAGAGCATCGACGGAAAAATCTAAGGGTAATTTACTGCGAAAAATTGTAGAAAAATTAGATAAAGAAGGTCCGTGGTCTCCTTTGTATCACGAGTTCAAAGCTAATCGTTCGGTCGACCTAGCGTTTATCCAAAACATTAAAGTAAATAATAAACACACCACCGGCATTGAGGAAACGACCGAAGTTCTATTAAATACTCTGATACCTGATGATTCGCCGGTAAATGACAATGACTACCATCAACAGATCAGAGCGTGGGCTGCTGTGCCACCTGAATCACCAGCGTCAGACCTTCCATCCATTGACGAATTCATTAATGTTGTCAGGAAACTGCCTCTTAAAAAATCAGCAGGTGAAGATAAAATATCTAATCGGATGATCATAGAAGCGTGTAAAACAGCGGGCGACGCCATTCTATCTGTTTTCAACCGATGTATTGCGGAAGGCGTTTTTCCTCGCGTATGGCGACGTGGCTTTATACGAATAATTCCGAAAAGTGGTGATAAGCCACCGGACGACCCTAAGTCGTACAGGCCCTTAACCCTACTACCAAATTTGGGAAAACTCCTGGAGCGTCTTATCGTTCCGCGTTTGCTACCGGACGGACCAAAGTTTCATAACAACCAATTCGGATTCACCGTGGGTAAATCTACTGTTGACGCGGCACTTTCTGTTAGAAAAATTGTTAATAACTCTGAACACAAGTACGTGGTTGGAATCTTTTTAGATATTTCCGGGGCTTTTGATAACGCCTGGTGGCCGATGCTACTACTTAAAATGAAAAATCGTGGCTGCTACAAAAACATATATAATCTTGTTCATTCATTCTTTATAAATGGTACCGCGCAACTAAAACTCGGACATCATTCTATGTCAAAGTCTCTTACCATGGGATGTCCACAGGGCTCGGTAATCTCTCCGTATGTATGGAATATAGGTTTTGATGATTTCCTCGCGATCCCACTCCCACCGGGCTGTTCATTAACCGGTTACGCGGACGACGGCCTGCTGCTCATTCAGTCAAGTACCCGGGCTGGACTCGAGAATTTAGCTGACACTTGCCTACGATTAATATCTCAGTGGGGCGATCGAAACCGTCTGACCTTTGCACCGCATAAAACATTTCAACTAATTTTAAAAGGTGATCTTAAATCGTGGCCGAACATTAAATTTAATAACGTTCCCGTGAAAAGAAAGCAGTCCGTGTGCTACCTTGGACTGGTCTTAGAGAGGAATTTTTCATTCGTAGATCACATAAAAAATGTCGGTGAAAAAGCTAAAAAGAACTTTTATTCCTTAACGAGGATATCCAAATCTACGTGGGGATTGTCATTTTTAACTTTAAAGACCATCTCCGTGGCTACTTACTTGGGTTGTATGTGCTACGGGGCACCTGTTTGGGCCGATAGGGCCACCATAGGAGCGGTGCGACGTAAATTGCTTCAAAGCCAGCGTTTGGCGTTGATATTCTTATGCAAAGCGTATAGGACGGTTAGTACCGAAGCTCTTCCGGTGCTTGCGGGTGTACTTCCAGTCGATCTGGAGGTGCAGCGGCGGGCTGCAATGTACTATAACGCGCGTGAGACCACGGACGCAGACTTTTTAACCGTACGTGATCGTGCTAGGATTTCTAGATTATTCAAACCACAGACCGACGTCTGGGAGGAACTTTTATCTGAATGGCAATGTAGGTGGGACAATTCCATCAAGGGCAGGCACCTCCACCAGTTCTTTCCATCCGTTCGTGAGCGGTTGGACAGGACATGGCTTGAGGTTGATCACTGTGTTGCCCAATTTCTCACGGGCCATGGCAACTTTAAGAGTAAATTATTTTCCTTCAAGCTTGTTGACTCGCCTTTTTGTCAATGTTCAACATCTGACTGCGAATATGAACAATCTGCTCATCACATTTTGTGGGAGTGTAGTCTTTGGCAAAATGAACGCAATATCATGTTGGATAGTGTACAGGTTACATCCGGAGTTATTTACTATACGGACCTTGTGGAAACTAGAGCAAATTTCCGTGCGTTCAAGCGTTTTTGCCATACCTATTATTGGAATCAAATATAACAGCTCTCAACTAGGACCCATTAAAATAAAAAAAAACAAAATCAAAGCATTTATTTCAAGTAGGCCAGTTACAGGCACTTTTGAATTGTCGAAACAAAATTGAACATTTAAAGTAGCTACAGTCCCAGTCACAAGACATAAAAACTGTGAAAGTACTGTAGTTGCCCATTCCCTAGCGTAGATCTCTATGGAGAAGAACGGGCAAGAAACTCCATGGACACTCTTTTAAATAAAAATATTGTTACAAAATCTTGGTTACATCATTCATGTTGAGATGGTATTTATTTATTTATTGATTTATTAATTACAACGGTTATACACCAGTAACAGTAATTAATTAATTTCTTACAAATAATATAAACTACAGTTATAACTACAGTATATACAGTACAGTACAGTACAGTACAGTACAGTACAGTATCTACAGTATATTATGTAACGTTAATATTTATCCGTGGTGCTTGGCAACTGGGCCTATCCCAGTTGTAAACGTCCCTTTGTGCCTATTTGCCTTGTTTCGTTCTGTCTCCTGCTGATATGGAGGGAAGTGGAAATTACAGTTCTTTCCTACTCCTCCGCTATACTTTCTGATTAATTTCGTTGCGGGATCCAAGACAGTTAAATTCATTCTCTGGGACTTCGTCGAGCTTCATTGTCTCGGCGCTTTTCTGGTGGTCGCCACTGTTGATTCTGGCTTTCAGGAGTTACAGTGGTTTGGGCGTGTGTGGCGGGCTTGTCCCAAAAAAAAAAAAGTCTGACACTCTCTCGCCCCGCCTAGGACAAGGAAAGTCATTTCTACCATTGACGTAAACGATAAACACCTCATTGCCTTATTTCTACGAAAAACTACCGAAATAAAACATTGAGGTGTGCGGGGAAGGGGGTAGTAATGGGAAACATAATGGAGAGAAATCATAAGCGTTCTAAACAATAAAAAAATATGAATAGGTACATATGTCGGTAGATTATATTCATCTATTTGGTGGACTAAAGGATTTACAATAAAACAAAGAAAAAAAAAACCAAATCCGTGCGAAGCCGGGACGGGCCGCTGGTTGTATATTATAACAATGTGTTCTACTTATTATCGATAATTTCAGTTAGTATAGTCCCATCCCTATCCGAAAGTTAATCATGGGAGCGCTTTGAGGAAATAAATTTTAATATTTTTAATCGTTCCTCTAAGCGCTCTTTTTGGGAGCGCTTGGAGGAACAAAACGGGAGCGCTTAGATGGGAGCGTTTAAAAACGGGAGCGCTACGAGGAATACCTCGGAAACCTTCTAGATACGGAGATATTGGGGTTGGGGTTTAAAATTCCAACTTTCTGACAAGTTTATCATTAAATGTAAGTTTATAATTTTTACTTTAAACACCTCCATATTTTTTGAGTAAAGTTACTTAGTTTGATGTACAGAATGCTTGGTTGACGGCTCCGTGATGAGGTTGTTTGTAAGTAACTCTGTATGTTAAGTAAAGTTTTACTAATAGTATAAATGTGTAAAATTGTATGTATGTGCGTGTATATTTGTTGTTTTTCAAAACGGCACGTCAAACGTATTTGGATGAGATACACGGACGGATTCTGTCCCAGTAATAACACATAGCTATAGGGACTAGGGAATTGATCCTGTGGGACCAACGATTACACGATAACGAACGATGTCATTCCATTCCGGGATACTGATAAAGCGGACCGGTAAATGTGGCGACACTTGGGGGAGGCCTATATCCAGCAGTGAACGTCTTTCGGCTGAAATGATGATGATGATTTCATTTTGTCCGTTCATAAATAGTTTAATATTCAGACTATACCGTCAACAACAGTTCCATTATTTTCTGATTCTTTCAAAATGGAACTAGTGGTTAACAAAAACAACAGTAGTTCCACATGGAACTGTTAATGGTGCTAGTGACAATGAACCTAAAATTCTAGAAGAAGCTCGTACATAAGTACGAGCTTCTTCTAGAATTTTAGGTTATACAATGATTAGATCTTCAGCGTTAGGCTTGCCAAGGTTTTCTCCGTGGATGGGTTAAATATATTCGAGTTTCTTCCGTGTCACATGTACGCACAACCATGCACGTTCAACCGTTTCGTCCCGGCTGTCAATTGTTGATCTTTGACAGTCGTTTATACAGGTGTGTATAGCGTAAAGTGGCCCAAAAGTCTGATAACCAGTCTTACCAAGGGGAACCGTATTACCAATTACCCAAGACGTACTGAGTTATGGAATATGGAGGTCAGATAGACCCCCGACATAGTTGGTAGATGACGGTAAGACAGATACAGAAGTCAGACAGGCAGTCATTAGGTACATCTAAAATACTGGTATTTGAAGACAGGCTGAGCAGATCATCATCATCATCATCATCATCAGCCTTTAATGTTCCAATTGCTGGGACACGACCTCCTCTCAATGAGTGGGAAAGATAAGCAGATAATGACCATGAAATTCTGTTTTGACCGAATTTAATTTTCCTTTTAACAGATTGACCGAATTTAATTTTTTTCTTTTAACTGTTCTGAGTCTAGTCACTGATCGCTATAGTGACTGCTTAGCATGTGGATCTGGATTTGATTCCGGGTCAGGCTAATTGTTATTTGGTTTTTCCATTAGGAATTTCTCAGTAACAGCAACGGAGTCAAGATTTGGGCCTGGTTGATGGCAATAGGCACGCTTCCAATTATATGGGTCTTAAACATAATTGGCGAAATGTGGGTGTGGGTCTGTGGGTACAATTAGGTACAATCCTTTGAGGATAACAGGCAGGCGTGATGTTGTGATTCTAATACTTGCATCAATCTCTTCTGGCAATTATGTTTTACACGTGTCATCCATCCATATTTCTAACCTGAATCATTTGCACCATCATTCATCAGTTCATCACACTTTTGATAAGACCTCCCCTTCTCTAGTTGGCACATGACATTTCGCAATAGTCAAACATAACATAGAAACTCGTAAATAAAACTAGCCACAGTTTTGTGTTGTATGTAAAAACAAACCCAGCTGTTTGTTTAGAGATCTGTGTACTGGCGATGACAAAAGTTTTATTAAAATCGGTGTAGAGTTAAATCAACTGTTGGGTGGAAATTAAATGAAATAGCGTTTTTCTTTTTGTATATTTAATTTGGCAATGTCGCTACAAATGTATGTCACAGGTCTTCGAAATTCCCGGCCTATTCGAAAGAGATACCGCGGCCCCGGAACATAAAGGGCGAGGAAGGAACATGGATGGGTTTTAGTAAGTAAAAGTCTGACACTCCCCCCGCTTTGCCCAGAGTGGGAGAAGTCATTTGATGATTTCCCATCCAAAATTTTGGTGGCAGGATGTACCGGTATCCCGATGATGTTTTCCTTTACCATTTTGAGAGCAGCAGTAAGGGTAAGACTTTGTGTAATACCTACACAAAACTTCTCAAGATACGTTGGATGAGAAGAGTTTTTGGGCAAAATGAGATACTGTGACAGACATTCGGTAGTTTTTCTCAGATAAGA
Source organism: Xestia c-nigrum (assembly GCA_916618015.1). Lineage (NCBI taxonomy): Eukaryota > Metazoa > Arthropoda > Insecta > Lepidoptera > Noctuidae > Xestia > Xestia c-nigrum. Next base: position 5,358,146 of record OU745259.1, on the reverse strand, counting down.
AACACCGAAATCATAAAGATTGCAGAAAAAATACGTATTAAAAAGTTAAGGTAAGTATCATTACTTTTCACCCCAAATAAATATCGGTGAAATTGAAAAAAATAGTCTATCTTAGATTTGCTTCTTAACTCAGGATAAGATGCTTCAAATAACTAAACCACTATTGTAAACGACTGTACAGTACGCAATGCGAGTAATTTAATGTTAAACCAACACAAGCAGTGTTCTCGTTTAAAAACATTGTGACATTTGGTGACAACTCGACGAAGTTTGATAGTGTGTCGTAGTGTGGCGTCGAGTTCAGACTTTTTAGAAATGTTATTATTCATTATATTTCTTTCGAATATCTACAAGACTTGCAACAAGTCTTGAAAAATTCGAAAGAAGTCAAACCTTTTTGTTGCAGGTCATTTTCATTGTGTGATCGAATCAGAAATGAAGACTAGGCAAAGGAACCAAGGACGTAGTCCGAAGAATTGTCTAACTTAAGTGGCAGTGGGCAGGGCACATTGCTCGCAGACCGGATGGCCGATGGAACCGAGAAGTTCTGGAGTGGCGACCTGGGTGGACTGATGACTTGGTGAAGGTTGCCGGAATCCGCTGGATGCGAATCGATGTGGCGACAATTGGGGGAGGCCTCTGTTCAGCAATTGGAGAGGCGTCTTCAGACAGAATTCTTTAATGAAAAATCTCACGCCAAAGACAACAACGGCTACAAAACATAACATCAAAGGCATCTTAACTTTTGAAGTCTTCGTCCCAGGCAGCTAGAAAACTCAAAAAAGTCGAAAGTTCCAAGTTTCCCTACCACACGTATAAAGACTCATCAAAACTTAAGCACCTAAGTACTTATAAAAACAGTGTGCTTGTGAACTAGTACATTTAGAGCGATTACTTAATTTACGTCTAGTTTACTTATGTTATCTTTTGTTTTTCGTAACACTGTGGTAAGAGCAATGGCTGATTGTGCTCAGGATTGACACATGGAGAGTTTGGTAAGACAAATAATGTGTTCCAGATCTTTTTATTGTATTTGAATTTAGAGTCATCATCATCAGCCTAGCCCACAGAAATATTAAAAACAGATTATATGTATGGCCTAGCCTTTTCCCAACTATGTTGGGGTCGGCTTCCAGTCTAACCGTACGCAGCTGAATACCAGTATTTTACATGGAGCGACTGCTTATCTGACGTCCACAACCCAGTTAATACTGGGTAATACGATACCCTTGGTAAGACTGGTTTGTCTTTTTGGGCCACAGACTACCTGTAACGACTGTTAAAGATCTATAAATGACAGCCGGGACCAACAGCTTAACGTGCTTTCCGAGGCATGGAAGAAGCTCGGCATGTAGGGTGGTCACCCATCCACAGACCAAAGTAATAAATAATAAATATCACTGGACACACAGCACCATCTAGTGCCACACTAAGCAACGAGGCTTGTGTCGTGGACACCAGATAGTTGAGTATATCAACTATCCTACTATACATATGCTGAATTAAACGTGACTTATAAATTCCTAATTATGAAAGAAAGAAAGCAAGAAAGGAAGAAAAACCATTTATTAGCCCGCACAGGACAAAACATATCAAAATTATCAGTATTTAAAACTTACTAATAAAAAATAAACAGAAAAAAAATAAGGAAATGAAACTCGTCCTGTACGAGGCCAAAAGGCTTCTTATCTCAGCATGGTGCTGTAACACTAAAAAAACGTCAAACCTGTGACGTGCCGGCGTCCAGTTCCAATGACTGGAATAACTGGAATAATATAGACGATTAAGGTCCAGTTCCAATGACTGGAATAACTGGAATAATATAGATGATTAAGGTGCAGTTCCAATGACTGGAATAACTGGAATAATATAGACGATTAAGGTCCAGTTCCAATGACTGGAATAACTGGAATAATATAGACGATTAAGGTCCAGTTCAGAATTGGCTGGTTTAACTCGCTAGTTTACTGGACTGGAATAAAGTGTGTGTGGCATCTAGAGAGGAGGCCTGTGTCCCAGTAGTGGGAACAATATATGCAACAGTAACGTCCGTCAGGCTGATTGGGTCTGGGAACCGCCATAGCAAATTCGCATAAAGAGGAGGTAATTTATTATTGAACTCTACTTTCCCCAGCCAAAGTTTTGTTTATAGTTTAGGAGATAATTATATAAATTTTATACTGTATTGTGATTTTATTCGTTTTTTTTATTGTTTCTTGGAGTGATTAAAATACATAGGAAGTTCCCTCAAATAGGGTTAAAAATAAGATACATAGTAGGCTTTATAAAAAAAGAAACTAGACCCAATAGATCAGTATATTGGGTGCTTATCTCGAGTACCTACTGTGTGGATAAAATTAGTATAACATGTGGAAAAGAGCAAAATTATCTATTTAATCAGCTTCAAAAAATGAAAAAAGCAATAATAATTAGCGTTTCTTTTCAGTTTATTATTTTAATATTATAATAAAGCAAGTACCAGAAAAGCGTAAGGGGGCGTCCATTACTTATGTGAGCCAATTCTGGCATTTTTACGACACCCCTTGGTGAGGTATTGTGAAATATGACTTGGCCTTCTCGCCCCCCTCTAAATCTCACGTGAGATTTATCGAAATGCGTAATTTTGTGTAAATACGATAATCTGTGATTGATTACGCTGGATTCTTGGATTTAAAATTAAAATAATTTACTTAATCATTTTGTTTGAATATTTATTGTTAAATATTGTGGTGTAAGATTTAGCCATATTTTAGTGGAAAACATGTTTACTTTATTAATTACCTAGTTTTCACACAATATTTTAAAGTGGCATTTGCAGAGACTCTCGTTTCTCCCACGTGAGATTGGGTGAGATTCGGCTCGACTCCTCTCCCCTTTAAACGCCACACGTAATTAATGGACGTCCCCTAAGTGTAATACAGACCACTGGCGTACATGTACGTCGTTACCCATACATGTGGGTAACTACGTACGTGTACTGGTATTTTGTATGAGATACAGGCTGTCTAAAATAACTATTTATTCGGTTCCAATGTAATAATTAGCATTTATTCCATTAATTTGGTATTGTTCGTGTATACGCAGTTATGAAAACATATACCTACTTATTTACTTACACTTATAAGGTCAAAGTAGTTGGAGTCTTGTAATAAACTGGAAAAAACTGCAAAGAAAGATGTACAGTCGCGAACACTAACATGTGTACATTTGACGACCCTAATGACGCAGCGGTAGTGAGGCTACCTTACGTTCTTAGGGTCCCTAGGTTCGTAGGACACGTTGGAGCTCACGGTGGAGGTTTGCCCCGCGTGGGCGGAGCAACGCCGTGTCCTCTTAGCGGCGATCGGTGGCGGCGATCTCTAGTGTCCGGCCCTGGTTCAATCCATGGTCCGGAGCGAGACGGAATGGGAAGCCGTCACCTCCTTCTGCGAAGCAGTCATGCTAGCGAAGGAGGTGGCCGAACGCGAAAGGGAGAGAGCCTCTTGCCCCAGCCGCCGCGGGAGACGCACCGGGCGTCGGGAGCCATGTGGTGGTTACCGGCCCCCGTAGACGCGGGCCTGTGGACGGTGAGCTAGGGGCTAGCTAGCCGTCCGTCTTCTAATGACGACAGGTCAAAGAGATGTCAGCAAAGTGACGGAACCCGCGAAGGCCGAAGCTTGCCGGGGTTGCGGGACTGTTCGAAAGAAATACCGCGGCCCCGGAACGTAACGGGCGAGGAAGAAACATGTATGGGTTTTAGTCAGTAAAAGACTAAGTCTTACACTCCCTCCCGCTCCGCCCAGAGTGAGGAGAACTCATTTGATGATTTCCCATCCGAAAAAAATGGGTGTTTGGCGTGATGTGCATGGACATTTGTTTCCGAGTCGTTGATGTTTATAATTATAAAAAGTGTGTATCTTGACCCTCAATCACCGCACAGACACCGTTTAATGGACATTCATCATCACATAATTGCAGCCTGACGCAGTTCACAGGAGTTGCACTGAAGTGCATCGAGAATGTTAACAGTTGATTGTTTTAATTGGAGGTATTTTTTTAATGTAAGTCTGTTTATTTATTTTTTATTTGTAAGTGAGTTCTTGGTAGTAACATCGCATTGGCGTTATAGCTGTTAAGGTGTTATTTACATAATTTTAAATAAATAATAAATAAATAATAATCTGACCAGATCATCATCTTATCGTGTCACCACTCTCTTGGGGTAGTATTTGGCTATGGCCCGTACTATCCTATTAATCCGGCATAAAGCCGAGGTGCGTTAAAGTATAAAAATAATAATAATAATTTGCTTTAAAATTAATAAACGAAATAATAAATTAACATCGCAATCACTGATGCGTAAATAAAGTACCTACATACTTTTCTCGCACACAGTCGCTAGCAAAACAATTGACAGGCTCAAACAAACACGCCAAGATAATATTTGTACAAAGTAGCGCAATGTACAATAACTTCTATTATATTATATATAATTCAAGGTCATCCACACATTGTTATGTATTTATAATAGGTACTTGTAATTGTAGGTAATTTATAACATCTAGCTTCTTAGCCCGGAAGGACAGAAAGAGGTGTATCTATAGGAAGACACATTTCGCTAGTTAGGTATATTTAAGTTTCATATAACGAGGATGGGAGTATATATTTTTCAAAACATCCAGACCAGCTGCTTCATCATCTTCTCTCCCTTGTCCCATGTCACTTGCAACCCGTTTTTTATCATTCTCCCCTGTCAACCGTAACGCAATCGTTTGTATCCTTTTCTTTCATATCATTCCACACATAATACATCTATCGTTTCTTTGGTCTTCCTCTCCCTCACTATCCACCAACATATATTCCTCACTCTTTTAGTCTAATGCGATGTTTCGTCCCTCATCATCACAAGTCCATACCAAGACACTCGATTCCCTTTCAACATTTTTGTAACTGACGATACTTTCCAAAACTCGCTGCTTAAAAAAGAATATGATAAGAAACCAGAGGGTCAAAACCAAGACCAACTTAGGTCCATGTTCACCAAGAAGATAACAGTCGGATTATCTTAAAACAGCTGTCAATGTGACATGTTCCCATACAAAACTGTGTTTTAAAACAGCTGTTTTTAGATAATCATCCGTCATCTTTTTGGTGAACATGGACCTTAGTAGTTGCGCTTGTGACGATTTTCAAGTGAGAAAGTGGTAACGCGACGGCTACCTTTAGCAAGAATATAATAATCTCTTAACCTGAAATTATGACTATTCTCACATGACACTGTTTGTCGCGGCCGGGCGGTGTAAGAACGTGTGGTAACAACGGAAATCATACAAGCCAATGTGACGAGAACCCACTACCCGAACTTGCAGACACGCGGTGTAATATGCCAAAAACAAAGATGGCAAAATACTTACAGTATTTTTAACCGTGGACCTAAAAGTAAACGTGCGGAGAAATGAAGAAAATGTTGTGGGGAAAGTTTTGAATATGAATATGGATGGGTCACGTAGAGGAAGACCAAGATTGGAATTTAAGATTGATATGGCAAGAAAAGAAGTGTCTGATAAGATAATAATAAGTAATAGAGAAGTATGAAAAAATGCTGAGCCAACCCCAAATGAATTGGGATAAAGGCAAGAGAATCACCTAGAAGTAAACGCAACGTGATTACGCTTTCGCATTGAGATTTTACACAGAGCAGAGAGACCCTTGGCGGCGGGAAACTATAATGTTTTCACGCGCAGAAGTGCTTTTGGACATAGTAAACATTAGAATTATACCTACATCTACTCAAAATACTTACCATCGGAATTTTACAACTTGCTAATCAGAATCACAATCAGACTAGAATAACTACATAAGTACCAAGTACTCGTATCATCACATACAAAGCTAAACAAACAATAATTTCTCCGTTATTTGTTTAACAAATATTTAGCAACACTTGTGTGTTAAGACAACAGGCATTAACAACATTGTAACAACAATAATAATTAAATTAGAGTTTGTTTTAACGCGTTGAGTGTGATCCAGATAGTTCAGATAGTTGTGTTTGTACTGTCACTGTGTGGTAGTGTGAAATGTTGCAGTGGAATCTTTTGGTGTTTCATGATTTTGTAACTCACATAATCAGTCTACAATTTTCCCACTGCTGGGACATAAACCTCATGTCTATGAGGGGTTGCAGTGGTTGTAATCTACCACGCTCGCCCCGTTTTGCTGATGTTGTAAATATCTTCGATGTTTTCATTCGAGAACATGCCGATTTCCTAACGATGTTTCCTTTACCATTTTGAGATAAATCGATAATTTTGTAATAGTTATTAGTAATTTACCTGTACGATTTTTGGCAACTGTGTTGGGCAATGTTCAACTTCCAGTCTCGTAAGATGCAGCAAACACATAATTATTATACATGGATTTACACGATCTCCACAACCCAGTTTGGTACTGCGTAACACTTGCTAAGACTGCGACCCCTGGTAAGACTGGTCTTTCGACTTTCGGGCATCTGATTCCCAGGGACGTTTAAGATTTAATGCCAATGATCTGCGGGATCAAAGGACATGAAATACATCTTCATACACTTCATACGTATGATTAAACTCCCCAGAGTTCCAGAGATACTGATGTATAGATCTGTTGTAGTGAAAATAATTTGAATTGCGCGCACAATTGATCGGAGCGCTGTTTTTTTTTTTGTGCTCATAATCGATGTTTAGATGTTGCATCAATTTATTTCATGAAAACACTCTTATCCATAGGTGCAATTCAACACTCATCTCTTCCGGACATGAAATACATCTTCATACTCATCAAATTGAGTATAAACAGACTCCCCACAGTTCTTAAGATATATCTGTTGTAGTGCAAATAATTTGAATTGTTAAGTTAACGCAATGCTCGCACAATTGATCGGAGCACAGCTTGTTTAATGCGTTGTATCGCTTTGTGTTTCGGATTGCCAGAGATCAGCTGGGTGCAGATAGGATACTGGCGATAACTATATGTACCTATATAGAGAGGGGAGTACTGTTTGATAATATTTGTTAGTTTTCTTTCACATTCAAATATATGTTTAGAATGTACACTCGAGAGCAATGAATCCGGGTCACTTAAAGAATGTTAAAAATCTCGGAAACTAAAAATGATAGGTTAATGCAATAAATTGTATTTAATAGACTATGTAATACTCCTTAAACGAAAGTATAAAAAATATGAGTCACCATACATTTTATTAACACAAAATTACATAAAGAAAAATTGCTGATCTCTCCTTAAAACAAAAATAGGAAACATGAAATTTTTGAACTTTATTACGATTTTCTTGAATTTTAATACTTCGTATTGCCTCCTCGTGCTTCCATTACTGCGTTTACGCGGTTTGGCATGCTGTACACCAAGTTCCTTATACGATTTTGGGGAATATTCTCCCATTCCTCTGTGAGAGCAATTTTGAGCTCACGAAGCGTGATTGGGGGAGGGTTTCGTTGTTTTACGCATCTGCCTAGCTCGTCCCAAGCATGCTCGATCGGATTGATATCCGGGCTACGCGCTGGCCACTCCATACGAGTAATGTTCATCTCTTGAAGGTAGTCATTCACAATCCTACCTGTATGAGGTCGGGCATTGTCATGCATAAATATAGCATCCTCACCTAAATTGACCATAAATGGACCAACGTGATCATTGAGGATTTCTTCCGCTAGGATATCTTACGCTAGTTAAAGAGCCGTTTTCTATGATCACCAGCTCTGTGCGACTTTCAGAAGAAATTCCGGCCCACACAAGTACAGACCCACCACCGTAGGCTACTTTTTCTTCGATGCATGCTTGCTTGAATCTTTCCCCTGGTCTTCGATACACTCTGTGTCTTTCATCGTGCTTGTAGAGCATAAATTTTGATTCGTCGGAGAACATAACTTTTGACCAATCTTCAATACTCCAATTTACGTGGCTCTGGGCATATCTTAGTCTTGAAATACGATGCCCACGCTCCAGTTTAGGGCCGTTTGCAGGTCTAAGGGGTTTTAAGTTAGATTCAGCAAGCCGACGTCTTACTGTCCATGCACTTGGGTTACTTCCTCCGAGGCGTCGAAACTGATTTGTGAGTTCAGTTCCTGTGAGAAAGCGATTTCGAAGCATGGTGTTCACCAAGTATCGGTCTTCTCGTGCTGTGGTACACCTGGTTCTGCCCGTTCCTGGTCTGCGTAGGTTAGAACCAGTTTCTTCGTAACGTCGGAGAACTCTTTGTACTGTTGACAGCGACACACCGACAGTCCTGGCTGTATCGCGCTGACTCCGGCCGGTTTCCAGCATTGTAAGTATTCTGGTGCATTCTTCAGGCGTAAGCGACATAATTTCAGCTTGAATAATGAATATAGAGCACTATCAACATGGTTTATGTACCCACATATATGACAGATTACAAACAAAAGCAAAACCAAATGCTGTAATTTCGTAGTTCCATCTTCGAAAGTGGCCCTTTTTCAAATTTGAATTTTTTGATATAACTTTACAATAACTAAGAAGTTTTAATACCTTCATTTAAGGTATTACATTGTCTATTAAATACAATTTATTGCATTAACCTAGCATTTTTAGTTTCCGAGATTTTTAGGATTCTTTAAGTGACCCGGATTCATTGCTCTCGAGTGTATATTAAGTTAAACCACGTCAAAAATCACACTGTATCTAACAACACTATTGGCTTACTGACAAAATCTTCCTCCATTTGTTCGCCAAGCCTTCGTAGTCCGGTTTTTAATCATCCATGAGAACATTGAGCGCGAAGAGGTCTCGTTACACGAAAGTTTTTGAAGTTAAAACTTCTATAAGTGCGTTGAACACTTTTTGATCGAGTAAAAATTATGGATTTCGCGTGACCGTCACCTAACGATTCGTAGCACTCGTAGCTACGAGTTTTCACTTCTATCGGCATTCCCAAAGACTGCCCCGCATTTTTTTTCGTGAATTCTGTGTTCATTTGTTTGGTACTATAATGAGCAAGTAGCAATAAATAAAACAAAATAAAAAAAAGCATTTTATTTCTTGCATTACAAATAAATGAATAAATAACATGCATGCAAACAAATCTTATTAAACAATTCAATTCAATTTATTATTTACAAAAATGTTTTTCAATTTTATGAATAATACTTAAATAATAATAATTAAAACAATAAATAAGCACGATTAAGAATGATATTGCAAGTAGCAATATCATTCTAATGTCAAAATAATGCCTCTTAAAATGTCAAATAACACCACCACCTCCTCTGTACATGAGCAGTGTGAGACTCTAGCTAATTCCTTCCTTGAAAACATGAACCTAACTAAACACTGGGTTAGTGATTCTAGTATTGAAGAGGCAGTAAAAGAATCGATCGGGCTACTTGACTGTTACCAGATGGGTGACTACCCATCTCTTGTTAGGCCGAATGAAATCCGAAAACTTCTGGGTAAGCTAAAATCAAACAAAGCGCCTGGTTTTGATGGCCTGGGAAATGGCTTATTGAAAAACCTTCCTCAAAAAGCTATTGTCTATTTGACCAAAGTGTTTAATGGTTGTTTGCGCATTGCATACTTCCCAAGTGCATTCAAACACGCTAAAATCATACCAATCAAAAAACCTGGGAAAGATCAGTTCAACCCATCTAGCTATCGCCCAATTAGTCTACTACCATGTTTAGGGAAACTCCTTGAGGCCATTGTTTTATCCCGCCTCATTAAAGTAACTGCACATAGTCTGATCCCCGAACAGTTTGGATTTCGTAGCTCACATTCAACCACACAACAGCTAGCCAGAGTAGCGGAGCACATAGCTCACGGGCTTAACGGAGGCCTCTCCACAGGCATGATTTTATTAGACATAGAAAAAGCATTTGATTCAGTTTGGCATGATGGCCTGTTACACAAATTAATTAAATTTGAAGTTCCTCTTTGTCTAGTAAAACTCATCCAGAACTACCTGCGAAATCGTTCGTTCTCAGTTTATATAGGCAATGACCATTCTGACCCTAAGACCATCCCAGCCGGTGTGCCCCAAGGTTCGCTCGTGGGCCCTTACGTCTTCATACTGTACCTGAATGACATTCCCAAACAGGCTCACACACAACTCGCCATCTACGCTGACGATACGGCAACTTTCGCGTCACACAAAGACGTTGATGTAGTAACTGGACGTCTACAATACTCACTGGAACTACTCAGTAATTTTTTTAATACCTGGAAACTTAAAGTAAATTCAACCAAAACTGAAGGCATTCTGTTTACCAGGAAACGTGCACTTCCCACTAGACTTGTAAATATTGATAACTTCCAGATTACGTGGCGTCCCTCGGTTAAATATTTAGGTGTTATATTAGACAAGACACTCAATTGGAATAAGAACACTGAATTGGTTATAAGTAAAGGTGTTAAAGCCTTAAATTCATTAAAACCAATTTTGAATCGCAAATCTGTTCTTAGTTCCTCAACCAAATTGCACATTTATTCTACACTCGTTAGACCCTGCCTAACTTACGCAGCACCTGTGTGGTGTAGTCTATCGGAAACCAAATATAACAAACTCCAAATAATACAAAATAAAGCCCTAAAATTATCTTATAACACACCATTTCGCACCAACCTCAGAACATTACACAACCGTTTAAACTATCCATTCATAAAAGATTTCATTTTAAAAACTGCACGTAAATTTTATTTGTATAAAAACCCAGCACATCATAACTTCCTAATATCGTCAATTGGTAAAAGTAGACTCAGTTCATTACCGTACGCCCGTACGTACAATCGATACCGACTGCCCCATCACTATTTCCTCCATCACGCATCATGACGATAGCTCGCTTACTAGCCGACGCCGCTCGTTCGGCCGGAGAATGCGTGATCTTTCTGCGGAGTACCCGCTACTTACCTTATATTTAGTTTAACATATCCATTATAATTAACGCGTACATTTTGTACTGTAAACCATTTTAAAACTTATGTGGGTCCATTCTAAGACTTGCACATACCCTGTAGATGAATATTTAGTAATAAGTTAGTTAAATCATTGTTAAATAGTGTTAAGTAGCAACATGTTTTAATGTTTGTAAAGGCGATACCTGCCTGTGTAACGACATAAATCGTGATTGGTGTACAAATAGAATAAGATCATTTGTAAACTGTTTTGTAAACCATATGTACTAATAAAGATCTTGTAAAATGAAAAAAAAAATGAATATCATTCTAAAATATCTATTGAACTAAATAAAAATTATGGTTGACAGCAATATCAATTCTTTTTTTGCTCACAGAGTAACGCACCCAATATTCTGCCTACATCCCCATCTACAGCAAACCGCCCCTATACTTAACAATTATGCCCCCACAAATGTATCTACATACATATTATGACGTGTGCACCCAAGTGGGCACAATTGTGCTCAGCCACTCGACCACATGTACCATATCTTATTGAATTTGTTATTTGAAGATGTTTTTTTCCTACTTCAATAGTTTGAGGACGTACTTAGTGCAGCTACTGTGCATAATATAAGAATAATGGGAATGTGTCATGTTTTGTGTTGATTTGTAATGGTGGTTGAGTTTTTATTTTCGATTTTGTGGGTAATGTGGGATTATAAGTGAGAGTAATGCTTGGCGTTCTGAAGTCATCTTCCGTGGTTGGAAGATACTATTAACCCATGGGAGAAAACAAAAAGTCAATATTGAAAAGTTATCCAAAATAAAATATTTAGCTTTTTTGATATAGCGCCTTAAGGTTGGTCTATTGCTGTTGCTTTTGTTAAGAAACAAGCCCGCCACACTATTCCTAAACCACTGTAACTCCTGAAATAACGTTCCCGTGAAAAGAAAGCAGTCCGTATGCTACCTTGGACTGGTCTTAGAGAGGAATTTTTCATTCGTAGATCACATAAAAAATGTCGGTGAAAAAGCTAAAAAGAACTTTTATGCCTTAACGAGGATATCCAAATCTACGTGGGGATTGTCATTTTTAACTTTAAAGACCATCTACGTGGCTACTTACTTGGGTTGTATGTGCTACGGGGCACCTGTTTGGGCCGATAGGGCCACCATAGGAGCGGTGCGACGTAAATTGCTTCAAAGCCAGCGTTTGGCGTTGATATTCTTATGCAAAGCGTACAGGACGGTTAGTACCGAAGCTCTTCCGGTGCTTGCGGGTGTACTTCCAGTCGATCTGGAGGTGCAGCGGCGGGCTGCAATGTACTATAACGCGCGTGAGACCACGGACGCAGACTTTTTAACCGTACGTGATCGTGCTAGGATTTCTAGATTATTCAAACCACAGACCGACGTCTGGGAGGAACTTTTATCTGAATGGCAATGTAGGTGGGACAAATTCATCAAGGGCAGGCACCTCCACCAGTTCTTTCCATCCGTTCGTGAGCGGCTGGACAGGACATGGCTGGAGGTTGATCACTGTGTTGCCCAATTTCTCACGGGCCATGGCAACTTTAAGAGTAAATTATTTTCCTTCAAGCTTGTTGACTCGCCTTTTTGTCAATGTTCAACATCTGACTGCGAATATGAACAATCTGCTCATCACATTTTGTGGGAGTGTAGTCTTTGGCAAAATGAACGCAATATTATGTTGGATAGTGTACAGGTTACATCCGGAGTTATTTACTATACGGACCTTGTGGAAACTAGAGCAAATTTCCGTGCGTTCAAGCGTTTTTGCCATACCTATTATTGGAATCAAATATAACAGCTCTCAACTAGGACCCATTAACGTTAATATTTATCCGTGGTGCTTGGCAACTGGGCCTATCCCAGTTGTAAACGTCCCTTTGTGCCTATTGGCCTTGTTTCGTTCTGTCTCCTGCTGATATGGAGGGAAGTGGAAATTACAGTTCTTTCCTACTCCTCCGCTATACTTTCTGATTAATTTCGTTGCGGGATCCAAGACAGTTAAATTCATTCTCTGGGACTTCGTCGAGCTTCATTGTCTCGGCGCTTTTCTGGTGGTCGCCACTGTTGATTCTGGCTTTCAGGAGTTACAGTGGTTTGGGCGTGTGTGGCGGGCTTGTCCCAATTTAAAAATAAAAAAATAAAAACTCCTGAAATACAAGATCAACAGTGGCGACCATCAGAAAACTACCGAGACAATGAAGGTCGGCGAAGTCCCGGAGAATTATTTTAACTGTATAATTGGATCCCGCAACGATATTATTCAGAATGCAAAGCGGAGGAATAGGAAAAAAACATAATTTCCAGTTGATTTCGGGTGTCATTTGGAGATCTTTGACAATCCTCCATACCGACAGGCCGTCATACGGTGTCAAATAAAATAATAATAATAAATATCGCTGGACATTAACACACAGCGCCGCCTAGTGCTACACTAAGCAAGGCTTATGTCATGGACACCAGGTAGTTGATATGTCACCGTAAAATTGTCAAACACGTTATATTACAATATAACGTGTTTTTTCTCGCGATATTGTAATGTGTCGAATTATTGTCAACTGAACATACGGAAGTATCTCTGCCCCCATAATCGGGACTTGGGGCACCCCCCTGTTAGGTTAGTTAGGTTCCTTTAAACCCTGCACTCGGAAATAGGGGCGCGAAGCGGGGCTCCGTCGACTACGCTTTTTAGGGGGAATATAAAGTGTTTTAAGGTTATGTTATATTAATCGGTATTTCTCAGGAATGGTGCATTATCTTTTCATGAGAGTTGTGCCACTGAGCAAGGGGGACCCCTCCTTCCCTCCGCACCGCGTAAGTTGACTACCATCGCATGCATTTCACGAAAAATAATGCGGTTTGTTGTAAGCAGTATGTTCATTTGACAATAATTCGAGACTTTACAATATCGCTAGAGATATTACAATATAACGTATTTGACAATTTTACGGTGACAGATATACTACATAACTTATTATAGTTTTTTTTGTTAGTAAATACATACTTATTATACATATAAACATCCATGACTCGGAAACAAATATCCATGCTCATCACACAAACATTTGCTCCTACCGGGATTCGAACCCAGGACCCTAAGAACGTAAGGCAGACTCACCACCACTACGCCATTCAGGTCGTCAAGAAAAATAAACTATGGTTAAATGACTGGCTATATTCACACCAGTCTGAACACAAATCTTACAACTCTTATCTCACTCAGTATATCTGATTTTGTTTCAAACATATATCTACATAACATCATTCAAGTTACGTATTGTTCGACACATATTCAATCAAATCGTCGGCAAATTGTTTTCCGAAACTCCCTTGAAGGGATGTTTATTAGATTTACCGAAGGGCCGACATCCTTCCCTTATAATCCGTATATTGATGTTATGTAAAGATATTGGGATTGAGTTCCAATATCAAAATGTTCCTATTTTTTATAAGCTACCATTATTTTTTACTTGGAAATGGGTTAAGATTGGGATTTAAGTAGTTTTTAATTAATATTCTAATTTAGATTTTTTCTGGACTGGAAGACAATGCGTTAAAGGCCTCCCACTAGGTGGACTGATGGCCTGGTGAAGGTTGCGGGAATCCGTTAGATGCGAGTCGCACGGGACCTGTCAATGTGGCGACACTTGGGGGAGGCCTATGTTCAGCAGTGGACGTCTTTCGGCTGAGATGATGATGATGATGAAGATTATGATTATTCACACCAGTCTGTCTATGATTCCCGGCTGTTTTCTATAGGTTAAAGTTTAACTGTTAATCAATATGCTCTTATAGAGAGGTGGCCCGTGGCCCAGCAGTAGAAACAATAAGGCGATTACACGAGCTAAATGCGAGTTTTATAATTACTTAAAGTAAATGATTCACTGTTATAAACAAGACCAGAAAAATATATAATACTATGATACTGTTTTGAAAACATAACACAATTAATTTGGCGCGATAAAAAGAAATCACGAACTTATCTCTAAAAATATCTTTCAAACAATAAAAAACATACAAATATGCATGCGATCATTCTGAATTTTTTGTAAATATTTCTACAAGCAATATTTATTAGCATGACACTGTTTTAGTTTTTTAATCCATCAATTGTTTTTTTGTAAATCGATCGAAACTACTCATTTCGCGCTATTTGGCCCGCAGTGGCTGACGTAACAACCACTTTGTAGTACAAGCTGATTAGAACTTTTTTCTAACAGCATTTCAAACGATGATTGAACCACCACAAATAGAGTTGCTAATTTAGCTCGTCTAAGCGCCTTAATAGGCTGATGAGGAATACGCCGACTTGTCGTAAATATCGGTGTTTCTATTAACAAAGTTAGCTTGAAATGTCCTACCCGCGTCACCTACCTGTAAGACTTTTTTTTCTAACGGGCCGTGAACTAAATGTCCAACAGTTAGAGATATAGCAACCTTCCGTTACCTGTTAGTAAGTTATTCGCTTTGTTATATGAAAATATCACTTACATTGAACTCTATTTTAATCTTCCACGGATTATAACTACACTTAATCTTTAGGCTGAGGCTACACTAGAAAGCGATTTGCGAGGCGACTGAAAGAGCGAAACGAGAAAAACATGGTAGGGCTACATTACAAATGAGATTCCGGCGTATTTTCTAATAAATTCACTTCAATTTTGCTATGTTGGTGTAGCCGACACCGTGATTATAGTAATATTGTTCCGATCGCATTAAGAAATCAAAGATCGCTAGTAATATTTGATGTATTTACTTGTTTTAATCGCTCATGTGTCGCAGGTCACGTCGCGGCCTAATGTAGCCTCAGCCTTACTGGCACTACACTTGTAAGAGCGTCGAAATATCGGGAGCTCAGAATAATCGATAATCACGGAATACTCGTATATCCGGTAAGTGACATTAGTTTCACTTAAAAGTACACAGGACGGCCAATCAGGATAAATAAAACCAGTTTATGCGAATCTCTCATCATCAAAAACATCATTTCAGCCGAAAGACGTAAACTGGTGGACATAGGCCTCCCCAAAGTATCACCACATTGTCCGGTCCCGGCGTGACTTGCATCCAGCGAATCAAGCCACTTAGTAAGCGGCCTTTCATAGCTGATCTCTCATTGTATGGAAAATCTATACAAAGCGAGGCAATGTTATATTGGAAATGTATAGGTTAATGCCAAAACACGCAGTTTAGGTACCTATTTACACACGGCGACAGTACATACGAAAAGTGCTTCTTTTGGCTCGTGGCCTAAATTTGAACTAACACCGACTTGTTTTTCCAACATGAATAATTTAAGAAAAATAAATACTGCGCCTCCTTAAAAATTGTCAATCTATACTAAATTTATACGAGTATCTATACTAATATTATAAAGCAGAAGAGTTTGTTTGTTTGGTTGAACGCGCTAATCTCAGGAAATTGAAAAATTCTTTATGTGTTGGATAGTCCATTTATCGAGGAAGGCTTTAGGCTATATAACATCACCCTATGACTAATAGGAGCGGAGCAGCAATGAAAAATGTTCAAAATCGGGGAAAATTTTTATTCCCTTTGTGAGCTTTTTCACTCTTATGCGACGCAGACGAAGTTGCATGGGCCAGCTAGTAATATTATAAAGCAGAAGATATTGTTTGTTTGTTTGGTTGAACGCGCTAATACCAGGAACTTGTGCCTCTAATTGAAAAAATGTTTTTGTGTTGGATAGTCCATTTATCGAGGAAGGCTTTAAGCTATATAACATCACGCTATGATTATTAGGAGCGGAGCAGGAATGAAAAACGTTGCAAAAACGGTCTTTTTTTCCTTTCGTTTTTCTCTCTTATGTGACGCAGACGAAGTTGCGTGGGTCAGCTAGTATTTAATAAATGACAACACAATTTTATTGAGTTGTCATAGTTTTGTAGCTGTTTGTTTATAATCAAGAACTGTTTCTGTTTACATTGTAGAACTTGCAGTAATAAACTCAAAAAACAAACCTTTGAAGATCCAGAATCCAGAATAAGGTGCATATGCTAAATTGCATCATTGCATTGCATTGCATGCTTGGATGCTGAATGGAATTACCATAAAATCTTGATTTGTAAAATCTAAAATGAAAATGAAGGTTTGTGTAAAATTGAATAGTTCAGCAAAGTACAGTACCAGTGTCCCTTCCACTCTATTGATAGTAGATAGATAAAACTGTTATTTACAATATAATTATGATCTTTGCTTATCGGTTGTCGTGTTATCACGTGATGCAGAGGAATGAGAAAAATGTCGTGAAGAAAGTTTTGAGTATGAATGTGGATGAGTATTTGAGTAGAAGAAGATCAAAGAAACGGTGGATGGACTGTGTTAAGAAGGATATGGTAAGAAAAGAAGTGTCTGATGAAATGGCGAGTAACAGAGAAGTTTGGAGGAAGAATAATCGAATAATAAATAAATAATAAATAAATATCGCTGGACATTAACAAACAGCGCCACCTAGTGCCACACTAAGCAGGGCTTGTGTCGTGGACACCAGATTGTTGATATATTACATATATACTTTTTGTTTGTGAATACATACTTATTATATATATATAAACATCCATGACTCGGAAACAAATGTCCATGCTCATCACACAAACATTTGCTCCTACCGGGATTCGAACCCAGGACCTTAAAAAAGTAAGGCAGCGTCACTACCACTACGCCATTCGAGTCGTCGATAATGAATTGGGATAAGGGCAAGATACTGATGATGATGATGATGATGATGATAGTGATGATGATGATGATGATGATGATGATGATGATGATTATCTTTGTTTATCGCAAGTTGGGTGGTGACAGGCGCCGGCGCCGTGGCAGTGGGTTGCATCTCCTCTCGGCTTCAATATGCTTCTATCAACGCTCAGAGAGAACTCACCGACAGTGGAAAAATATACACAGGTAAGTCAGATTGTTCAATAATTCAACCAGTCTTACCAAAGGGTATCGTATTATCCAGTACTAACTGGGTTGTGGAGGTCAGATAGGCAGTCGCTCCTAGTGAAATACTGGTATTCAGCTGCATGCAGTTCTCCCACATAGTTGGGTAAAGGCTAGGCAGGTGATGATGAAGTCAAGTAGTTCAATAAGATTTCTCAGTAGCAAGCCCAAGTGCGTGAGCGACCTTATTGCAATTGACGGGGTACCACTCCGTCAATTGCAATAAGGTCGCTCGGATTAAAAAAAAAGTGGCAAAAGATTTTTTGACTGTTAGATACATCGCTGCCTATATACTCGTACTTATACCCTTCGGGTTCACAAATGTGTTGTTATTGTAATTGGGTATTGTAAATATTTATGATTAAATAATAAATATAATAATCATTTTATTTTCAAGACACTAAGGCCCATAGCTAAAATACATAAAAATAACATTCATCATCATCATCATCATCAGCCTATAATGTTCCCACTGCTGGGACACGGCCTCCTCTCAATGAGAGGGGACCGTGGGCTATAATCTACCACGCGGGCCCAGTGCGGATTGGTAGATGTCACATGTCTTCGAATTTTTGGTTCTAGGATATGCCGGTTTCCTCACGATGTTTTCCTTCACCGTTTTGAGAGCAGCGGTGATGAAATAAATTACACAAAGTAATGCGCCTGTCTGGGTTCGAACCCACGACTTACTGTTCGTAAGTCGGGGCCGCCACCACTGGGCCACCGCTGCTCTAAAAATAACATTAAACAACAATAATAAACTTATACATGATATTTTAAACCTTATACTAAAACTATACACGCAGCGTTGTCGGCGTCGTGTTTCGATGCGTGGTGCCGCGTAACCATCCTCGGAAGCGACGATATACGACACCCTGCGGCCAAAAGTCCTCTTTTAAGCAGGTCTGTAGATGTTGGGTTGGTACTCGAACCACAAATGACCTAAAGTAGATGTTGTGGCGCGATTCCAACCTTTCGACTCGCAGAATGAAGTTGGTCTTCACTTTCATGTACTGCACCACTTCCTCAGGTGTAGTGGAGTGGTGTGTGGTGTTATTGTTGCTGAAGTAAAATAAGCTCGAGTATCAATACGAGTATCTATTCCTACAGTAAATATATGCTGAGCTCATACAGTAAATCCTAATAATCCAATTGCTAATATTGCATAAATTATTCAATATTTTAAAATGTATAATATGTATTATCTATTAAGTATTCTAAAATGTTCACCTTTTGAATGTAAATTTGACCCAAAATCATCGAAAAGATAACGGTCTGATAATCTAAAAACAGCTGTCACTGTGACTATGTTGCTGTTTTAGATCTGATTATCTTTTTGATGAACATGGACCTTAGTAGCATGTCCATGGAAATGATGAAAGTTAGTATTGAAGTTAATCTGGTTTTGACTTTGAATTGTTTTTCGAAACCAATATTTTGGTATTTATTACTTTCAGATAGCCAAGACCATAGGAAACTCGGAAGGATTTAAACTTAAAAACCGTATTTTTGTTTCTTCAACAAAAAATACATCAAAATTTGATAAATTAACAGATTATGAAATCGGAGACTTTAGTAAAAATGAAAATACCTTTTCAGTATATGTAAGTACAATTGATTCATCTCGTCTTTTCTCCGTGATTACGTATAAGGGCGTACACACATAAACACAATACGACGTCGTCGCATCGTGCTACGACCAACGTCGTCGCATCGTGCTACGACGCGGCATCATCTCACGACGTCGTCGCATCATGCTACGACGCGGCATCGTTTCACGACGTCGTCGCATCGTGCTACGACGCGGCATCGTCTCACGATGCGTCTTCAGATGATCCGACGTCATCATCTGAAGACCCTGATTACTGCTCTTCAGATCTAAAGATCAGAAGAGAAATATTAGCAGCCGTACGCTGCTATTATTTAGTCATAAGCACCACCATTCATAATCATACCTAAACAGACTTTTTCTTTATTTTCAGATGAATAATTATGGTGATTTTAAATATCATGAGTTTTCTAGTAAAACTGAGTTAATTTATATCAATGTCTGTACATTTGAGGTGAGTTACAAATATCGGAGTAAAAAATTATTAATTCATTTATATTCACAAATTTACTGGTGAAGATATTTTAGTAACCGGGAAGTTAACAAAAAAATAAATATTGTGTTTCTAGAGTCCATGGCAGTTAAGTAAACATTCTAGTTTATCAATGAAGTTATACAATTCATTCAATTATGCGGACGATGTCAGATATGAGGGTAGGGTAAGTATAGTTATTTTTTGCTGTAACTCAGTGAATCTGACCTGAGTGATTTCATAACTCAGTGAGAGTGACTTAGTGAAACTGAGTAAAACCAGTAAACTAAATGGGTCAACCATTCCAAATTCTTCGGAAAACATTCTATGGACTCTGAAAAACATATCAAGCCAGCAATTTTTGAGGTAAATGATACAAACAGACAAATGTTGACTTTATCGTGTGATAAAAAACCAAAGACAGCAGAGCGAGGGCGAGGGGGTGTATAGATACATATTTATTTATAATTATTCCTTTTTTTACGGATGGGAAATCATCAAATAACTTCTCCCACTCTGTGCTGGGCTATCAGACTTTTACCGGGGCCGCAATATCTCTTTCGAAAAGTTTCGCAGCCTCTTTATAATTATCCTTGCAGTTTATTTTAGTAAAACACTCGATTTTTTTTAGAAATTTACCTTCCGCTACGTCTTGTCTCTGTAGCACCCAAATGTTGACTGGTAGACAGTAGTAGTAATACTAGATTTTGGGTTATATTTTTACGGGTTAATTCATAATTAGGCCTTCAAATTGTCTTACGATATTTGCAATTGGCAGAGCACTGTCAGTCAGGCTGGATGTTGAGGAGAATGTGATTCACATCCGTAAGCGTCAGCTGACACCGAGACGCGACGCGACTCCGCACTGTGCGCACTTTTTAACAAAGCGACTCAAAATACTTACAACGTAATTTACTACAAGAAAAGAAAAGATACGAATGTGTATCTTTTCGTCTAGTTAATTAAGCTACATTTTGAGGCGCTCTATTAAAATGTGCGGTACTAAAAGAGATTGATTTCTCGCGGCGCATCGCGGCGTCACTGGCGAAAGAGGCCAGTACCGTCTTGTCTCGGCCGGACGCTTACACACATTTATACTAATAATATAAAGAGGGACAGTTTGTGAGGTTGTAGGGAGTATTTTCTGGGTCTACTGAATCGATTTAAAAAAATAAAATTTATACACGTTATTTGTGAGTGTCAGAGGCTCTATTTATAAATAGAAAAATAAGGCGAGGGAGGAGGAAAACAAATCTCCATCCGTGCGAATCCGTGCTGCTGGTATGTGATAATTTTCAAATTCTGTAATTTAAATAAAGGCTCTCTCTCAAAGATGGGAAGGAGAGTGTGAGGATCACAGATGGAGTTTTATAGTTTCTTATCCCATGAGAAAAAGGTGTGAGTTTATGTAGCTATGTCTTCAATTTTTTCCAGTTGATGGAACTCCCCCTTAGCTTTAAAGATTTCAAGTTGGTGTTGGTTCTCCCGAACGATGGCGAGGTCTTGGAAAAGTCACTGTTCGCGACGCTGACCAATCAGGGCCTTGCTGCAGCTATCGGCAGCATACAACCACTGTTTACTGCAAACACTGCATTGTCAACCCCTATCAGTATCGCTGTCAAATCGAGAGTTGAAATTCGGGAAGTAAGTAAAGACTATGATTGTCTTTCCTTAACAGTTTATTAAAGAAGAACATGTTTCACTTGGGATGGCGTAAAACCACCGCAGAGCACGCTGTGCACGTGCACGTGGCGCACGTTAGTTGCGTGGATTTTGACAACGTGGGTGCACGTATGACTGAAACCTGAAATCGCGAAAATAAAAACAGCTGTTCAGTTGATGTTTTTTTCGCGATTTCAGCATTGGTCCCATAGTAAAAGTTGTTTGTTATCATGAGCACAATCACGTGTTTAAGTATCGTCCACTAATTGCCAGTATATAGGTATATGTGACCGTAAAATTGTCAAACACGTTATATTACAATATAACGTGTTTCTCTCTAGCGATATTGTAATATCTCGAATTATTGTCAACTGAACATACGGAAGTATCTCTGCCCCCATAATCGGGACTTGGGGGGGCACCCCCCAGTTAGGTTAGTTAGGTTCCTTTAAACCCTGCACTCGGAAATAGGGGGCGAAGCGGGGCTCCGTCGACTACGCTTTTTAGGGGAATATAAAGTGTTTTAAGGTTAGGTTATAACAGTCGGTATTTCTCAGGAATGGTACTATATCGTTTCATGAGAGTTGTACCACTAGGCAAAGGAGACCCTTCCTTCCATCTACACCGCGTGAGTTGCCTACCATCGCATGCATTTCACGAAAAATAATGCGTTTTGTTGTAAGCAGTATGTTCATTTGACAATATTTCGAGTTTTTACAATATCGCTAGAGATATTACAATATAACGTATTTTACGGTGACATATATACTATATACGCAGTACATGTGAATGACCCATGCGGCGCACGGAGAGGCTATAGGCGTTCTTACCAAGACTTTACGTGTAGCATGTACCGCGTGCACAGCATGCATAGCGTTGACAGCGTTGTTGAGCTATGTGAG
The DNA here is from genome assembly GCA_916618015.1 of Xestia c-nigrum. Taxonomy (NCBI): domain Eukaryota; kingdom Metazoa; phylum Arthropoda; class Insecta; order Lepidoptera; family Noctuidae; genus Xestia; species Xestia c-nigrum. The sequence continues at coordinate 5,335,627 of OU745259.1, read as the reverse complement.
CGCCTTATTCGAGCAAGCCACAGATGTACGAATGACGTCAAATCATGCATAGCGTATCCGTGGGTTGCAGTGGACACAGTTACATACATTTTCTTGCAAAACAAAGCTTAACAGGCGTGCGTAGCCTCTTCGTGCGCAGCGGTAGGTTTCCCCCTTTCGGGTTAGCCAACATATCAGCTACCCGTAATTTAAACTAAAATGTAAACATGGTAAAATGTCAGGCAAACATCGACATTACTGTCGTAACAATAAGCTAGAAAATGTTTTAATCTGCTCTCACTTACTGGAAGTTTAACTAATTTTTCACTTTATATCAAGTAGCACAGTGTTGACATTTGTTTGCTTTGTGTTTTAGTGTTTCACGAGTTATGTAGAAAATTGTGTAAAAGTATTATTTTTCAGAAGATAAACGCTACATCGAATGGATTAGTTACCCAGTATGGCACTGTAGCTGTCTCTGATGAAGGAACTCGAGTGAAAGTAATGACCTGTAAGTATTTATTTAAAACATCATATTTTTTTAAGAGGAATGCGGAATATTTTGTGAAGAAATGAGGAACATTAATATAGAAATGTGTATAGAAATGTGCGCCGATTTCGAATTAAGTAAATGATGATCTAATTTTGGCTCTATTTGGGAAGAAAGAAAACGGGTAGCTACACAGATCTCGCAGCGCTCTCTTGCACTGCGTTATGTGCACGTACAGTCAGCGTCAGCTTCACGATGTGGGTAGGTGTCCCCTTGAAAGCACCTTCGTCAAACCCGGGGAACTGTGGTACCTTATTGATGCAGACCACCGTACATATGATGTAAAATTTTAATCCAATGTTAGTGTTAGAGGCTCAGAATAATTAATGGTCAAGTCAAACCGACCGCACCGTTCTACGACAAAATTAATTTACTGAAATACAATATCTATTGGGGTCGAATCTCATCTAGCAGCACGGAATCGCACTTTTCCATGCTCCTATCTTTTTCTGTACATCATCATCATCATCAGCCTATTAAAGTTCCCACTGCTGGGACACGGCCTCCTCTCAATAAGAGGGAATGGGCTATAATCTACCACGCGAGCCCAGTACGTATTGACGGATTGGACATGCTGTTAACTCACGATGTTATCTTCACTGAGTACCTCATAACTGCGCCAAATATGCTCAGTTCAGCAAAATAGTCAACTAGTGCCAACAACTAGTGCTAACAAAATAGTCCGGACAACTAGTGCCCGACGCTGGTTTTCAACTGGACCTGGATTAGTGAGGTTACGCATGTGAAGTAGTTTTATGTTTCTCATCTGACTAAGGGCACTTTTAAAGTGCAGATCTTGCTTTACCGTTCTCAAATAATGTACCATCTCAACATGAATGATGTAAACAACGTTTTGAAAAAAAATCTGATTCAAATGAGTGTCCATTGGATGGAGTTTCTTGCCCGTTCATGTCCATAAAGATCTACGCTAGGGAATGGGCAACTACAGTACTTTCACAGTTTTTATGTCTTGTGACTGTGACTGTAGCTAGATTTCATTTTCTTTGTTTCGACAATTCAAAAGTGCCTGTAACTGGCCTACATTAAATGCTTTGTTTTTATTTTCCAGGTCTCTACTTACCTTCGGACATGGTAACAAAATAATGTCAGTGATCATGGTACATTAAAAAGTGTGCCATCAGCATTAGCATCTCGGCCATTTTACTTCGCAATAGTTTACAAAGACACGCCCATTTTTTACGGAGATTTTAAAAGACAAACTGATGCTCAAAATGTTTAAACATAAACATGTTAATTAAATTATGTAAGAGACGTAATAATATATTATTAAGGACCCCACAATAACGAATGATAAGTGCCGCAAATGTCACAGCCAACCGGAAACCATTCAGCATATCACTGGGGCCTGCACAACACTCACACAGACAGACTATACCCATAGACACAATCAGGTTGCAAACATCATTCACCAACGTCTAGCTCTCAAACATAAACTGACACAAGATACTAATCCTTACTACAAATACACACCACATAAAGTTCTTGAAAATAATACACACAAACTATACTACGACCGCGGCATTATGACTGACAGGACCATTCATTATAATAGACCAGACATAATACTTCAGGATAAAGTTAATCAAGTCACTTATCTTATAGACATAGCAGTTCCTAACACACATAATTTGCTTAAAACAATAGGTGAAAAAATTAGTAAATATGCAGAATTAAAAGAAGAGGTGACCAGAATATGGAGACAAGAAAAAGTTTACATAGTACCAATAGTAATCTCCACTACGGGTGTCATACCCAATCACCTCCACCATAGCCTCAAATTAATAGACCTCAAGGATTCAATATACATAACACTCCAAAAAGCCGCAATTTTAAACACCTGCAGGATAGTAAGAAAGTTCATGCAAATCGAGGAAAATGAAATTTCTCCCCATGACTCACACACACACACGCTTCGTTGACTTGGTTTAGGCCCGTTAACGTAGCAAAAACTAGCTTTAAAAAAAAAGCTAAGAAACAAATATGTTTTCCCAAAAATAATAATAATAAACCATTTATTTCAGGTAACAAAGACCCATACATAAATACCTTAACCTAAATATACTGTTAGGAATCAGAAGTGGTTATTATTAAAAAAAACAACACTGTTCACAAATCACGTTTATATTTAGTTGATAATCACAATAACTTAATTTTAACTACTTCGAGAAACAAAACAACATTAACGAAAATAAATAGGACACATCTAATTCAAATTTAACGATAAATAATAAAAGAATAAAAGAAAATAAATCTCACAGCCCTTGAACGATGTTGCCGCTCCGAGTGACACCCGACAAATGAGCTGGGTAGCAGTGCGCTACGCCTTTTATAATGTTTTCAAATCCTTAGGTTTGTCTTCCCTTATACGGCCTCTCCTGATGCCGAGTCGTCCTCGACCGGTATATTTTGTGGTTCACCTTCGCTTGGATGGTCCTGGTGTCCCACGATCTCTGCTTCGTCAAGATCAGGCATGGACAGTCCAACTGACGCATGTTCGTTACTGCCGGGTTGACCTGAATTGCCGTCGATGTAATCGGTTTCATCATCTGAAAAATTATGATTATTTCACAACTAGCACGTGTAAAGGGTCATGGGCTAATTCAATGTGATAGATAACTTAAAACAAAAATATAACATCGCTGGCGTCCCAACAATCCTATACTTTTGCTGCATACTTAACCACAGAGGATACTGTTGGAGGCGGTTTACGCCAGTTTTGGGCGACTGACGTCCTTGGCGGAGGACACTCTTCATTGTTGGGCGACTAACGCCATAGATGGAGGACACACCTCATTGTTGGGCGACTAACGCCATTGATGGAGGACACACCTCATTGTTGGGCGACTAACGCCATAGATGGAGGACACACCTCATTGTTGGGCGACTAACGCCATAGATGGAGGACACACCTCATTGTTGGGCGACTAACGCCATAGATGGAGGACACACCTCATTGTTGGGCGACTAACGCCATAGGTGGAGGACACACCTCATTGTTGGGCGACTAACGCCACAGGTGGAGGACACACCTCATCACAGGGCTGGACATGCCAGAGGACACACCTCTATGACTAACGATACACGCATGCATTAGCGCATATCTGAAACAGAATGTTTTATTAGGACTGCAGTGTTACTCACTCTCGAAGAAAACAGCACAAGTTTCAGGGCACCATTCTCCCTTCCATGGCACCATGTGTTGGGAGGCTGCTTGGGTAGTCTTCCCACAACTTCCGCTGAGCAACTTCAGTTCGTATCTGCCATTAGGCAGAACCTTGGTAACCCTGTAAGGTCCTCGCATTCCTGGGTCTAATTTACCCGTTGATTGCGAGTATTTTATGACGAAGGCTAGGTCATCGGCATTATACGAACGCGGTGTACGTCTGGACCGGTTGACTGACTCGTCCTGTTGAGTCTGGTTCTTTTTTAATAGCTCACTAGCGCGGCTTCTACTGATCTCTCGTAGGGCTTCTCTGTTGCTCTCTGGTGCGCTCACGGCCAGATCTCGAACCAATGAGCGGATGATTGGAGTGGTGGCGTCAGTACCAATCATCAAGTTGATGGCTGAAGTTTGTGTGGTCTTCTGTTTGGTAATGTTAAGCACCAACTGTAGTTTCCAGAGTGCGTTTGACCATGAAGCGTTTTTATGCCCTACTTCGATGCGGAGCATATTGAGTACAGTCCTTATGTAGCGTTCCACTTGACCATTTGAGCCGTGCATTTCAGGGGTGATGTAGTGTAATTCAGAACCGAGTTCGGTTATCCACTGAACAAAGTCAGTGGACTCAAACATTCTACCTCTGTCGGTAACTAGCATCTTAGGGACACCAAATAAGGAGATTGCGGTGGTCATTACTCGCTTTAATTCACTAGTGTCCTGGCGGTAAATTGGATATAGGAGGCAAAACTTGGTAAAGGCGTCAACCAATATAAGGACGAATTTATAACCCTCGGACTCGGGCAATGGTCCCAAGGCATCTACGTGCACTGTGTCAAATGGTGTATTGGGTTTGGGCCAAGATGAGATGTTCTGCAATGGGGCTCGAGGAACACGTTTTTTGGAAATACACACTAGGCAATGGGAAATGTATTTGGAGACAAACTGGCGTAAGCCCGGGAACCAAAAATGCTTTAGAATGAGATCTATAGTTTTATCGGAGCCAATATGCTCGTGTTCATCGTGGAAAATTCTGAGTAAACTAAGACGATGACCCTTAGGTATAAAGCAAAGTAGTCGTGCTTCTTCACCAACAGGCGTGTATTTATAAAACAATAGATCCTTTTTTACAGTGTAACGGTTAGAATCGAGTTGCCCCTCGGAGAGTTTCTGAACCAGATCTCTCGTTTCATTATCTGCAGCTTGTGCTATTTGTGCCCAGTTTCGGGGCCTTGAAATTTGATTAACCGAGACAACTGGGTTACGACTGAGGTAGTCGGCATGCGGCAGCATAACGCCTTTTCTGTACTCAATGGAAAAGTGGAAATCCTGTAAGTAGATCCACCAACGGGCAACGCGAGGAAGCAGATCTTTTTTACGCTCGGTAGATTTAAGAGCATTGCAGTCAGTAATGACCTTAAATTGCCGGCCTATTAGAAAGTGGCGGAAGTGCTGCAAGGCTTTTACGACCGCCAATGTCTCCAGCTCATAGCTGTGGTATTTACTTTCTGCTCCCTGCGTAACCTTGCTAAAGTATGCCACCACATGCTTCGTACCATCAGTATGAGTTTGCAAGAGCACTGCGCCATACCCAGCACAGCTTGCATCGGTATGAATCTCGGTGGGAAGTTCTGGCTTAAATATTGCGAGAACGGGTTCACTAGTTAAGCATTGTATCAAGTCTAGACGAACTTGTTCCTGCTCTGGACCCCACCGAAATTCAACACCTTTTCTGGTCAAATGGGCAATGCACGCGGTTCTTGTCGCGTAGTCTTTAATATACCTCCGGAAATATCCGGCAAGTCCTAATAATTGTCGGACCTGTCTGACGTTTCCTGGTACCGGAGAATTTTTAAGTGCTTCAACCTTACGTGAGCTCGGTCTTACCTGACCAAAACTCACCACCCTACCCAAATATTCAACTTCGGTGGTTAAGAATGAACATTTCTTTAAATTTATCGAGAAACCTGCCTCTGTGAGTGTTTGCAATACACTCCTGAGCAAAGAGAGACCGTCTTCAATGGTATTACTTAATAGAAGGACGTCATCTATGTATACAAGGACGTTTCCTGCGTTAATGAGCTTACGAAGAGTTTGGTTAATTATGCGCTGGTACACGATCGGGGAATTCGTCAAACCATATGGCATCTTGAGATACTCATAGTGGCCTTCCGGTGTCACGAATCCCGTCACGTGTACTGAGCCCTCACTAATTCTAATCTGGTGGAAACCGGTAGCCATATCTAAACTGGTGAAGTAAGTGAAATGTCCTAGTCGGTCAATGTGGTCGTCAATTAAGGGGAGAGGATATCTCTCTTTTTCGGTGATACGGTTTAACGCCCGGTAGTCGACACACATTCGGTCAGACCCATCTTTCTTTTTGACGAGTATTATGGGGCTGGCGTACTCCGAGCGCGACTCTCTGATGATGCCTTTGTCCAATAGGTCCTTGACTATCTCGCGGACCTTAAGCTTCTCGTCGAAAGAAAGCTTGTATGGGCGATATACCACGGGAGTGGTACTGGTAAGTTTGATTACCATCTCGCCAGTGGTGACCGTACTTGTAGCGGTACCGGAAATAAGAAAACCCGAAAAAGATTGAACAACGGACATCAGAGAATCACGTAAGGCTCCCTGTAACTGGGTGTTAACTAGTGTCTGATCAAGAGTCTGAACTACGTTGGCACAAGCGCGAGCGCCACCAGTTCGAGTTATATATTGCTTGTCTTTTGTACGCACATACATGACGCCTTCGCGGTTGAGGATGTCAGTTCCAATTATAATTGAGGTGTTCATGCACGACTTGGGTACCACGACTAAATCGGCTTCTAAAGATATATCGCTTAGCTCAATGGTTACTGTTATGAACGTGGTAGCTATAATTTCCCGTTCACTTATACCTCTCAGGACGCAGTGAGTGGGTTTTACCTTGCAAGAGAGATGCTTTAGTACATCGGAAGATATCAACGATACGTTTTGGGCCCCACTATCTATGAGTGCATCCATAGGGATGCCTTGGACCACAGCTGTAACTACATCTCTACTTTCAGTTTGGTTATTTGTGCACAAGTTAACGTTCCGTTGATTTCTAGGGTCCGAACGGTTTTTGGCAAAGCAAGTCTCTTCCGTGTGACCTTTCTTTTTGCAAAATGTGCACTGGGTCCCGGGTCCCTTACTGCTAGTGGTCTGTGTATCAGATTTGGCAGTGGAAGTCCGTGTTTCGGTTTTAGCAGGGGTCTCAGTGGTAGTGTCCGAGCGAGGTCTTTTGTTACATCTACGACTCATGTGGCCACGCTTTCCACAGACGAAACACTTAGGCCCCTGGTCGGAAGAAGAACCCGGAGGTGTGCGTTTCTTGAATGAACTGTCGCTAAACTCAGGTTTGGCGCGTTTGGGTTTGACGTATATCGAAAGAAACGAAACTAGGTCTTCCACTGTCAGACTTGCATTTGCTGCCGCGGCCCTAACTTGTGGGTTATCGATGCCACGTATAACTATAAGAGTGCGCAATTCATCGGTTAAACCTTTAACTATGCGTAAACGTAACAAGGTACGCCGGGCATATTCGGCGTACGTTGTGTATTTGTCGGATGTCGTATTCATCGTTTCGAAAAGGATATTGGCATAGTCCAACTTCCGAGGGCAGAGAGGCTTAAACTCTGTCTTAAAGCTAGACCAAGTGCGGTCGTTAGTGACCCACTCGTTCAACCATACTTTAGCGTCGCCTTTAAGGCAAGAAGCTACCCTCGAAAGGCACTCGTAATCGCTCCAACCGTTCGCGGACACTGCCCGATCCACTTCCTCACACCACACGTCAATGTCGTGTATGCTTGGATCGAAATTTGAAACGTAGTAGTTACGTGACTTATTAGGTTGCAAAGATTTGATGGCATCCGCGAGCATGGTTATAGTGGACGGGACCTCTGAACCGCGAGCGATCGGATCAGGAGTGTGAGTGGTCGTTGGAAAGCCCTCGGAATTTTCCGCGTGAGCTCGTCGCGAAACATCGTTCAAGTCTACTAGGCTATTGGGGGTGACCTCATGAATGGAGTTTTCGGTATTTACCGTGGTTCGATTACCAATTTGTAACGAATTATCAGGAGTATTTGAGCGTTCGATAGCGCTAAGTCTCGTCATGATGTCACTCAAAGTGTTTTGCAACGTGTTGTTATTGTTAGGAAATTCAGATAGGCGCCTAGGGCGCGGGGGAGTTCCATGTGAATGTGTCGATCCTGACCGAGACGCGGAACGGCGACGGCTACGAGTGTTATGATGACGATAGAACGAGCTATCCTTTGAATCATTACGTTCGCGGCGAGAACTTCGATGCGGTCCACGAGCTTGACGCGACTCACGCACCGACTCATTACTTGTAGACCTACGAGTACCTCGTGGGCTTCGCGAACGATTACGTGACCTACTTCGCGATCTACGGTCATGAGATTGTCTAGGCATATTCAGTGCCGACACACGCACAGTAACACACAACGAAAACACAATAAAAACACGTCAACACTAAGCACGAGAATACTTATAGGTTAGGTTATTTTGTTTCTCGATTATTTACCAAAAAGAGTGAGCTTTTAGGTCCTTTATCCCACTTCTGATGTTAGGAATCAGAAGTGGTTATTATTAAAAAAAACAACACTGTTCACAAATCACGTTTATATTTAGTTGATAATCACAATAACTTAATTTTAACTACTTCGAGAAACAAAACAACATTAACGAAAATAAATAGGACACATCTAATTCAAATTTAACGATAAATAATAAAAGAATAAAAGAAAATAAATCTCACAGCCCTTGAACGATGTTGCCGCTCCGAGTGACACCCGACAAATGAGCTGGGTAGCAGTGCGCTACGCCTTTTATAATGTTTTCAAATCCTTAGGTTTGTCTTCCCTTATAATACATACTAATAACATTTTTCGTTAGTATATATAGTAACTTAAAAACTATGTTAGTACACGATGCACTTCACTTGCACGATCTTTTGTGCGTTCTTGTGGAATCTGTCCGCGGAAACGACGGAACACCACATCCTGCGGCCAAAAACTTTCTTCCATCACCAAATGGAGCATACACGTTGGGATACGCACCACAAACGCCTTGAAATTGACGTTGCGGTGCGACTCCAGTAGTTGTACTCTTGGCGTGTACTTTAACTTTCGGCGCACGTACTCCTCGATGTCCTCAGCCTCCGTGGTGTAGTGTAGGCGAGAGATGTACACCGGGGTGTTCGGCTTCGCTGCGCGTAGTTTAACGTTGGGCTCTGCAGGAGCCTTGCCGCACGTATTATAGGCGCAACAGAAAATGTTTATTTTTCTTTCCTAATTTATTTGAATAAAGAGTTGGTTAAAACTAGAATTTTGTGTTTTTTTAAACAAGTTATTTCCTTTTATCTAATTGTATAGGTGGGGTAGGTTTTGCCCGCAGCTTCGATCCCGTTTTATATGGAAATGAAATCGAGCGAACGTTTTAAATGTAGCCTATGGCACTTGGAGATAATGTAGCTTGCCGTTTGTGAAATGATTTTCGGAATCGGATCAGTAGTTCCGAATATTACCCCCGGCATACAAACTTATAAAAAAATCACCTCTACATAATATTAGTTTGATGAAGTCGTGGTATCATTGGCAGCCTTGTGACAAAGACAGACATAAAGGGTGTAAAATACCTCTTTACGAAGCCGAGAGGCACTTGTTTTCCATGTCATTGCGATCATTTTTTTGTTCAACACCATACCTGTAAACCTTCTAGTTATGGAGATATAGGGGGTCAAAGTTCCAAATTTTTGACAACTTTTTTTAAAATATAAGTTTTTATTGTAATTTTTTTACTTTAAACACCTCTACAACCCCCATATTATTCAATCCATCCATCAGCACAATGGTTTCGTTGAGTTTACCACAAAATATGATTTTTCACCCCAAAAACAAAAAAAAATCCCAGCAATAATTTTTGCGTAAAGTTACTTAGTTTGATGTACAGAATGCTTGGTTAACGGCTTCGTGATGAGATGATTTACACCCAGTATTAAGTCTACTTTTTGATGGGGATTTCCGCTAAATCTCTATTAAAAAAAGCGGTACGTTATGGAAAAGTAAATGATTGCTCAAAACAACGACTATGCGAAACTAAATCGATTTTCCTAATAAAGTAAATACGCTCTAAGAACTTGGCCTACGAATTCGACTCAGGCTACGATATTGCTACGGCGTAGCGCTGCGTAGCACTCACTGTGCCAAAAATAACTATGTGGGATTCTAGTAATTCATTTCAAAGTTATTTATATTACGTAGAATAAAACAAAAACAAGTAAATAACTCTCATCTCACTGCCACTTACGGGATATATTCCGTGGTGACTTTGTGAGTTCCCCCAAAAGCAGTGTTAGTTGTAAACCGTAAATGTTTAAATCATGGTAGTAGTTCTGGAGTGGCGACCGCGAACCGGAAGACGATGCGTTGGAAGACCTCCCACTAGGTGGACCGATGACCTGGTGAAGGTTGCGGGAATCCGGTGGATGCGAGTAGCAAGGGACCGGTCAATGTGGCGACACTTGGGGGAGGCCTATGTCCAGCAGTGGACGTCTTTCGGCTGAGATGATGATGATGAGTAATTCTCATTTTAAGGTTGAAATCGATACATATTTGTTGGTTAAGTATAAGTTCACGTAACATTTTTACCAAGCTAGATGTTCGATATCCTGTATCAAAACATCTGAAAAAGATTCCCACTCAAAAATCCTTAATTGAAAGTCTTTAAAATCCAATTTACTATGCAAATGAGAAAAACAGAACTATTAAGTGCAAGCCACCTAGTGTCTCAGTTGACGCACCCTACAAATATTACATTCAAAATTAAGAGTACTGTGCACGTCTACGTGAATTAAAACCATCTCACTTACACCCTTATGCAAAACCACTATCACACAACACCCAAAGAAAAATAAACTTTAAGCTTACTAAGTAAAGTTTAAAGTTCTACAGCAATTTCAATGACAATGGGTGTACGTTTGATCGTGGTATTATCCTCACAATAGTGTTCCGCATTGAAGCTACGTTGACAAATTGTTGTCAATGGATTCTCAACTTTATTTTGTTGGAATAAGGTTGTCTTTGTTGGTGGTTCGGTGATAATATCGCCGCGGGGGTCGAAAAATCCAGCCCTTGATAGTGACGCCCCGTGAAGTAAGCTATGATCTGTTCGTATGCTGAAATGTTGCGGTTAGAGTTTGAATACCCGGAAGATTCAAAAAGCTCTGAACACTATTTTTGTGCAATTGTTTATCGACCGTTGTGGCGATGTTATGGAAGACGATGTTGTTTGACGTCATTTGACGACTCGAATGGCGTAGTGGTAGTGAAGCTGCCTTGCGTTCATTGGGTCCTGGGTTCGAATCCCGGTAGGAGCAAATGTTTGTGTGATGAGCATGGACATTTGTTTCCGAGTCATGGATGTTTGTATGTATAATAAGTATGTATTTACAAACAAAAAAGGTATATATGTAGTATATCAACTATCTGGTGTCCACGACACAAGCCTTGCTTAGTGTGGCACTAGATGGCGCTGTGTGTTTAATGTCCAGCGATATTTATTATTTCATACAGCAGTGACTTTGGTGTTGGTACCTCACCATTGTACCGAGAGCCGCGCGCCGCCGCCGCGGCATGCGGCACCATAGTATGAACTAATACCCTTACTAACTACGTACCTATTTATAACCTGTGACTTCTTGTAGAAATTATTTTACTAACATCTAGCTTATACAGGGTGTAAACAGACTCATAACGTGATGAGTAATAACAAACTTTACGAAAACATTATTGCTGAGAAACCACTTTTTTTGGGTTGAAAAATCTTTTTTAGCGATAGAACTCAATGTAAAGCACTCAACACATTGTGCTGGTGGGTAGATTGAATAGAACGGGGGTCGTGGAGGTGTTTTAAGTAAAAAACTTACATTTAACACTTGTATTTTAAAAACAAACCTTGTCAAAGTGTTTGAACTTAAACCCCCAGTGTCCAGATACGGAACATATGAAAACAAGTGTCTTTCGGCTTCGTTAAGAGGTTTTTTACGCCCTTTATTGTCATCCAATATCATGTAGTATAAAGCGAGCCATACCATTCAAAAGTTTCACTCTTAACAACATCATACGAAAGAAAGCACTTTTATCCGATTGAATTTTGTGACTGTCTTCATCATCTTAATCATCCATAGCCTGAATTCACCCCCTGCTATCATTCAGGCCTCTCTTTTCTTGTGGCTATCTCCACGTTCCTTTTTTGACTTCTTTAGGCGCGTTGAGCACTTTCATCCATAGCCTGAATTCACCCCCTGCTATCATTCAGGCCTCTCTTTTCTTGTGGCTATGTCCACGTCCCTTTTCTGACTTCTTTAGGCGCGTTGAGCACTTTCATCCACAGCCTGAATTCACCCCCCGCTATCATTCAGGCCACTCTTTTCTTGTGGCTACCTCCATGTTCCTTTTTGACTTCTTTAGGCGCGTTGAGAATTTTTTGATTGAACAAAAATAATAGATTCTGCATAACCGTCACCTAACGCTCACACACAAACACAACCACTCACTCACTCATTCACTTCTATCAGCAGTCCCCAAAAAATGCTTCGCATGTTTTTTTTTCGACGACAATGACAAACCTCGTTGCTTAGTGTGGCACTAGATGGTGCTGTGTGTAATGCCCAGCGATATTTATTTATTATTTTTTATAAATCGATGAAAAATGCTTACGCGTACCGCAACGTTTGGTGAGACTGCTTGGTTATGTGGAGCTTGCCTCCCCTAAAAAACACAGCGCAGACCGTCTCCAGCATCAACTCCATGGCAGATTTTCCCCCCGATAGCCTATAAATAGTATTAATATGACTATCCCTATACATGTTTGTCATTATAGTCAGAAATAATGATTAAAATAATCAAGGATTACAATCATCGTCACAGTATTCGAAAAATCCCAATTTTGAACTTGCACCGCAACACAGATTAGAGCCTATGAATAGAAGTAATGAAATAAATATTATGCCGGTGGAGCAAATCATACGACGCCCGGCTGCACAAACCCCCAATTCGTCGCTGCCTGGCCATTTCGCAAAACACCCGATTGTGTGCGGTTAAGGAGCGTGAATAATTTGCACCGCGTGAGATTGGGTGGAAACTAACGACCGGTAGTTTTGTGACGTAAGCCGTGATATGTCTTATGATGTGTGAAGTTGCCTTTATGTGGGTTCTGAATGAATAAAAATACGGTTGCTTGAGGTTGTTTTTTTGGTAGACTTTTATTGTTTTAGTAAACTTTCTGTCTGACTCATATCTTAACTCTGCGCTATAACTTTGGTGTATTCCCGCTGACCCCACTGGTTCGTCCCACTGGTGGGGTGAACGGGAAAAATCAAAACTGACGTTTTTTTGACCCCACTAGCCTACCCTGCTGATGGGGTCAACGGTAAGTTTGCAATTTTTACAGGTTTCAGAAAAAATAGCTTCCCTTGATGAAATATTTATTTATATTTTTTAATAAAAACCTAGATGTACATTTCTTTAAACGTTCTAAACTATAAAATACATAAACTGCATTATTCATTACCCGCCCCGCTAATTCGTTCCCCAATATTAAATTCAACCCCAAACTATTGCCGCTCTCATTTAAATCTTATTTGTAGTTTTTAGTTTACAAAGTCAATAGTTTAGCACTTTTTGGGGACGCGTTGGATTGAAATTAAATTAATCCAGTGGGAGTGTAGCTTATTTGTACACTTGAGTCGATTTTGTAAGATTAGGGATAATAGTTATTTGGAGAATAAAAAGGCTAAAGGGAAAAAATGTAGTAAATTGTTTTAAGCGTTTATCGATTGCATTTTGTCAAGATCATCCTTATGTCAATTTATTTGTATCGGCGAAGCATGTCTTCTTCTTCTATACTTCTCTATTCGTCATCTTAAGAGCCCTCTTACAGTCCACTAGCGCCGCCAATCGAAAAAATGTCATAACTCGTAAATAGAAGCATTCAAAACATAAATGGCCGTTTTTGTTACAAATGCACGATTTAGCTAAACAGCTATATTTCAAGTGGTGACAATGTGTTATAAAATTACGTTATTGCCTTTTCTACAGTAATAATAGACCACATTTTGAATTTTTGATTCTATTTACGAGTTATGACATTTTTTCGATTGGCGGCGCTAGTGGTCTGTAAGAGGGCTCTTAACAGTCAGCTACACAGATACAGTTGGCCCTAGATAACGCAAGAGCAACTACTTCGCGTGCCTAGCTTACGAGATATTTCAGTAACTATGCAAATAACAGGTAAGCATGACATTGATACATGAGCATTAGAGACAGAGGAAAACAGTAAAAAGAGTGCCTAGTATGCCTTAATCTAGATCACTACAAAACAAACCAATTTGAACTACTTAGGCCCATGTTCACCGAGCAGATAACAGTTTGATTATCTAAAACAGCTGTCAATGTGACATGTTCCCATACAAATTTTTTTTAGATAATCGTCAGTCATGTTTCTGGTAAACATGGACCTAGGACATGAACTCATCACATAGTTTAAATACGGAACGTCTGTATGAAGCGAAACTCATGGAGAAAATATAAATGGGGTAATCTATTCGTCTAGATCGTTCATTACATTGCCTTGCCATACGTGTTAGGGGGCTATTAAATGTGGTATTTAATGTGGATGTAGGCAATTCAAAGATGCGATGATGACGCTTACTACGTTGACTGGACCGAAAGTTAAAATAATTTACTAAATGTGCATTTAGGGAACCGTTTATAATTTTATGAAGTATTAGTAAGTCGGAATGGTTATCTACCCTATTATATCCAAAATCCACTACATGTTTACAGTTTATACTCAAAAACTTAGCGACACGATGACCAGGTTATTTTTAAGCTTCCTTAAAACAACTTAAATCCTTAACCGACATTAACATTCTCCAAGTATTACATATTAAAATCCTCAAAGCTACACATCACGCCGTCGCCGTCAGGGGGTTAGTAGTTGTTTGCAATACTGCTCACTGCCTGCGCTGCAGATGGGGACATTCTCATGGGCAACTCAGCTGAGCTCAACAAATAACACTTGTTTAAGTTACATCCATTATTCTACTGTATTCAGTTGTTGTTCAGATTTTGATAATTGTTCTTTTTAGTTTGTTAATGTTTTGGTTTGCTCTCTATTACGTGGGACCTAAACATATAATTATCTGTCTGATGAAACGTAGATTTACTTTACACGTCTGGCTACTGTTATTTTGATTCAATTAATAACAATTTAATTGATATATATGGCTCTTATAAAACAGTAATTAATCTGTCAATCTTAAGAATATCAGAGGCCGAATCATCATCATCATCAAACCGACCGACGAAAAAAACAGCCGAAGAGCCCGTGGCTAAATAATAACAGCCGCTCGGATCGATCTTTAGGTTAAGCCGTGCTTGCCTAGGTTGGTCTGTGGATGGGTGACCACCCTTACATACCGAGTTTCCTCCGTGCTTCGGAAAGCACGTTAAGCACTTGGTCCCGGCTGTCATTTGTCCATTTTTTATAGTCGTTACAGGTAGTCAGTGGCCCAAAAAGTCTGACACGAGTCTTATCAAGAGGTATCGTATCACCCAGTATAACTGGGTTGTGGAGGTCAGATAGGCAGTCGCTCCATGTAAAATGCTGGTATGCAGCTGCATTCGGTTAGACTGGAAGCCGACCCCAACATGCATGATGGGGTAGTTTTCAATTCGACGAATAACGTTTTTAGCGTCAAATGCATTAACGCATGTAAATAGTGATTGGTTATTTAAGCGGCCTATACGTATGTGGATTAGTGATAGGAGGTATCCTAAAGACCATTAGATATTTGATTAATACAACAGAATAAATTGTCATTGTTCATTGAATTTTAAAGTTTTAAGCATATTCTGATTTGAATTTATTCATTTAATAAGCCTCGAGTGGGTACAAGCAATAACGTACCAACACTGAAGTAATTCGTTACGATGAGGTACTTTATCATATGCAAGATGTAAACAGACACTTCTCGACGCAGTAAAACATGAATTCTACATCAAACTTAGTATTACCTACTGCACAAAAGTTTATGCGCTTTTTAGACGTTACTTACAAAAAATACTTTACAAGTCTTTGAGAATATCATGGATTTTGGTTCTTCATAATTACTTACTAAAATATATTTCGTCGCCTCCAAACAAATGAGAATAGACGTCGTTTATATTTATTTATTTTAGTTTTATTTTATTTATGTCGTTAGGTTTGGGCCGCTGAGGCAAAGGTATTATTTATATCAATTATTAACACGTTCTAGTTAATTTGACTTTTAATGACATAACGTATTTATACGATAACGTGATAAAACGGTTGTGTCATGATGTCTTTAAAACAATATATTTTCATGGGAGGCTACGTACTCATACGTCGTATAATTTGTATGGACATTTACTGTGTCATTTTGGTACACAGTCTCAAGTAGTAGCGTCCTCGAACGTGTTAAGTTCAATAAATTATACAGCCAAAGGCCATCATCAGTTCATGTACCACCGCCTTGTGCCAACGAATCCTAACAATACGGCCAGATGTAGCACATAACCGCTTCAAAAGTACTGACTGGTGGCCACTAACTATCTCAGCCGCAGACAACATAGATAAAGATCTACCTACGTGTTTTCTCAGAAAATGAATGCATATACATCGGTATAAAGGCATATATTGAAGAAATATGATTCATAAGAGACCGGCCACCTAAAAAATGAACACAGTCAAAGCCGTTATCATCCAGAACAGCCAATAGTGCAAACGAATTCTAACAATACGCAGAAAATAAAGCACAAGATCAAGAAATAAACCGGCTTTGTTCAAACCGGCAATCAAAACCAGACCAGACCCCGTATTCACAATGCTTCGATTCGCTTCCGATTCGGGAAGTCATATGTCTACGAGTATCTCGGTCGTTTTCGTAATGCCAGAAGAAGACAGATATACGAGTTGTCGAATCGGAAACGAGTCGAACGTTTGTGAATACGGGGTCAGATGATCAGATCTATTAAAGTGGATGAGGCAATAGAATAGGTAAGGATCGTATAGCTGTAAAATAAATCACCATCTGCCCAGCTTTTTTCCAACAATATTGCGGTAGGCTTCCAGTGTTACCGGATGCAGCAGAATACCAGTATTTTACATGGAGCGACTGCCTATCTGACCTCTACAACCCAGTTAGCACTGGGTAATACGATACCCCTTGGTAAGGCTGGATGTCAGACTTCTTGGGCCACTAACTACCTGTAACGACTGTCAAAGATTTATAAATGACAGCCGGGACCAACTGCTTAACGTGCTTTCTGAGGCACGGAGAGAACTCAGTATGTAATGGGTGGTCACCCATCCACATACCAACTTATGCAAGCATGGCTTAACCTAAAGATCGACTCGTAGCTGTAAAACAAATGATGCACACAGACCATCTTTTTCAACCTGTGCAAACTAACCCTAACAATACGGCCAGATGTAGCACGTAACTGCTCCATAAGCACCATTTAAGCCGCGTGCACACTGTAGGTGTGATGCCGTCGGTGGCGACTGACTTAATCTCACTTGTGTTGCGCTTAGCGCTCACTTCATACGTGTCATCGTACTGAAAGCCACTATTTTTGTTCGGGATAGGGAAGGGAGTTGGAAAGAACTGGTTCTTATTTCAGGCTTTTTTACCTTTTGCTTTGAAACAACCAACATCTGACTGCTGCTTTTCCAACGGTTATCGTGGGTTGTGGAGGTCAGATAGACAGTTGCTTCATGTAAAATGCTGTTATTTAGCTATATTCTGACAGACTGGAGGCTGACTCCAACATAGTTGTGAAAAAGCTAAGCAGATGATAATGGATGTTTGAAAGCAATGGTAGCGGTTTCGGCTAACTGAGTTCCAATCAAGGATTAAAACGGTCTGACTGACTATTCTATCATCATCGTCATATCAGTACGAAATCACTTATTGCTGGGTAGGTATATGCCTCCCCTTTTTTCTGTCTCACTTTCTGGTTCTGTTCGTCGTTTAGTTCAGTCACTTTACTTAGTGAAATTGATTCCAAAACGGAAACTTCGTGAGGAAACCCTATAATATAATGTTCTAAAAACTAGAACACTCAACAGCCGCCAGTCAAAAATGGCAGCAGAGGAGGGAGGATTTAGACCAGCAGAGGAATGGTATGGTATACCATCCCTACTCTTCTCTATAATTAAAGGAAAAAAAAACTATGTTTGGCTATGCAATCGGATTTCAGACACTGCAAAATCTTCTGCCCATTTTACACTACTCGATCCAAAAAAAAACAAAATATACCCATTCAAACTCCTAATCCCAGTTCCTCGATGCATGCACGTCCCAGCCGGTTCGCACACGGCAAGGCAACGAGAGATCCGGTTTATTTGCGCTTATATTGTGTGGACACAATACTTCAGAAGGATCATGTCACGACTTTACGACTCGCGACTGTACTGAAGTACAGTCAGATACTGATATTTATGTATGTTCTGTACAACGTATAGTTAGTTGGATGGAAATACTGAAGGAGGAACGCTATGTGCAGTTAGTTTACAATAGTGTTGAGTTGGAAAAATATGTCTACATGGGCATAGTCAGAAACTACAGATGCTTAAATACTGTTTTTGCTTTGTCCACGATCATAGAGCACGGCTCGAAAACACGCACGATTCAAAATTTTTAATTTAACAAAAACCAATATGCACTGACTGCCTCGTTGGTCGAGTAGGTAGCATACGTGACTGCTGAGTTCTGTGTTTGATTCCCGGGTCGAGCAAAGTGTTATTGAGTTCTTCTATCAGGAACTTTTCAGTACCCGCCAAGGATCAGTCTGGGCTAGTGTCCGGTTGATGGCAAAATGCACGCCCTATTACATGGGATGGTAATTTAAACAAAACTTTCGAAATATGGTGTACTATTCTGTGCACTTCTGCCTTATCCTTCGAGGATTACAGGTTCGATAATAATATTATGTTACGTTAATTATATGTGTCACCGTAAAATTGACCAATACGTTATATTGTAATATCTCTAGCGATATTGTAAAATCTCGAAATATTGTCAAATGAACATACTGCTTACAACAAAACCCATTATTTTTCGTGATATGCATGCGATGGTAGTCAACTTAGAGTGTAGAGGTAAGGAGGGGCCCCCTTGCCCAGTGGTACAACTCTCATGAAAAGATATTGTACCATTCCTGAGAAATAACAAATTATTATAACCTAACCTTACAACACTTATATTCCCCTAAAAACCGTAGTCGACGGAGTCCCGCTTCGCGAGGCCCCTGTTTTCGAGTGCAGGGTAAGGTCCCCAAGTCCCGATTATGGAGGCAGAGCATACTTCCCATCCTTCCCATATATACACGGTATATTGTAATATAACGTGTTTGACAATTTTACGGTGACATATGCACTGCTTTTTTGTAAGCCGAGTTTTAAACCCACTTTTGGATCGTTTTTGCCGATTTTGACATTAATTTTGATATTGTCAAGATATATTGACATTTTCGTATCTTCTCTACTCTGCATTACTTTATCACTTCAACAACATCAAACACAAACATCAAACTAATGTCTCGTTCAGACGCAATAAGTGTTAGCGATTGATAAAAAGGCGTCGATTGATTACGTAGACACGTGTCACGGCGGACGACAAAGGACATGGGCAAAGTCGAGGGACAGGAACCTATAGGGACATCAAAAGTGTCACGACTACATATCATTTCACACTACGTTGCGTAATAAAGTGTTGTGTTAATTTCGGAATGTAATTTCCGCCTGTGTTGATTGGGAGGGCTTTATTTGTTTTATTTAGGGTTCCGCAGTCATGTAAAAGTAAAGGGTTTGTTTGTTAGTTCGCCACGTGTAGCAGCCAGTAACGCATAGCCTGAAATAATTTGGTATATGTAGTTCAATTTCAGTTGTACGAAATCGTGTTTTTTTATTTTTTTTATATCACTGGACATTAACACACAACGCCATCTAGTGCCACACTAAGCAAGGCTTGTGTCGTGGACACCAGATAGATGATTTACTACATATGTACCTTTTTTGTTTGGAAATACATACTTATTATACATATAAACATCCATGACTCAGAAACAAACGTCGATGATAATCACACAAACATTTGCTTCTACCAGGATTCGAACCCAAGACCCTAAGAACGTAAGGCGTAAGTGGCGCCACTTCCTCGCCCTCCTGCGCCCCCGCGCCATCGCCATACGCCATACGCCACTTGTATATGACCCGCGCATAAGGCTGCCTCACTATCACTGCGCCATTCGGGTCTTCAGATTTTTTTTTGTTGTAGTTAAAACTTCTACTTAAAGGTGCGATACATTGTTGCGGGCCTGTTCGAAAGAGTTGCGGGCCTGTTCGAAAGAGATACCACGGCCCCGGAACATAAAGGGCGAGGAAGGAACGTGTAAATGTGGAGCTGTTCCACAAACGATTGGTGTGATGGGGCACTTAATATCTTGTCCTGTGTGTCCTGATATTTGTTCACTACAGGAACTGATGGACACTATTGAAAGCGCCACACTAGTGGCTCAGCTCTGGGCCACACAATTTTGATTACCATTAACACACTATGAAGAAGAAAGAGGCAAGATGACCTGGACGAATGGCTGTTTCTAAATGGCTCACGGAAGGAGTTTCTGGATTTTTTCCACTGCTGGGCAAAGGCCTCCCCCACGTCTATGAGGGAGGAATTTGTCCAGCAGTGGGAATTCCAAGGCCATTAGAAAAGTCTTCACCATCTCATCTGCTTGCTTTTTCCCAACTATTTTGGAGTTGGCTTCCAGTCTAACCGGATGCAGCTGAATACCAGTATTTTACCTAGAGTGACTGCTTATCTGACCTCCACAAGCCAGTTAGAACTGGGTAATACGATACCCCTTGGTAAGACTGGTTTTAAGACTTTTTGGGCCACTGACTACCTGTTACGACTGTCAAAGATCTACAAATGACAACCGGGACCAACTGCTTAACGTGCTTTCCGCGGCACGGAGGAAACACGGTTTGTTATGGGTCACCCATCCACAGAGCAAACTAGGCAAGCACGGCTTAACCTAAAGATTGACCCGAGCGACTGTTATTATTTAGCCACGAACTCCTTCCAGAGTCTTCACTAGCTCTGAAACATAAATATAGAATTGTTATACTATTCATGACTCAGATTTTTACCACAGAAACTTCGTCGGCAATCACTTCTTCACACAAACAACCCTGTTTCAAACACTCCAAAATACAAATTACAACAAATAGTGTGATCGTATATGCCAAGTACGTGTAATTAATATGGTCCCCGTGTCGCCGCGAGGGTATTTGCGATTCGCACTGTCGCACTGACGCGCAGTCGCGTGTCGCGTGTGAGCCCGCCCTTATGGATGGCTTTAAGCGTGTAGTGACAATCACGATTTATTTGCCAATTAGAAGGGGTATTTATTGGTTTAGCTGTAGTACAACTGCAAGGCTTTAAAGAGCGATTGTATGTGAAAACCGAAAATATTGAAAATTGATAAGTATTTGATTTAATTATGACTCAATAAAATCTGAATGCGGAGCCTACAAGTAATTTCCCACCTTCTGTGCAACGCTACCTGCACTTGAGGACAGCCACTGCTAATGTTGTAGAGGTGGCAGAGTTTATTTATTTATTTTAACTGGATGCATATAACGTCATCATCATCGTCAGCCTATTAATCTTCCCACAGCTGGGACACAGGCCTCCTCTCTACGAGAGGGAATGGGCTATAATCTTAATTTACCACGCGGGCCCAGTGCGGCTTGGTAGATGTCACATGTCTTCGAATTCTTGATTCTAGTGCATACCGGTTTCCTCACGATTATTTTTTCACTGTTTTGAGAGCAGTGGCGATGAAATAAATTACGCAAAGTAATGCGCCTGCCTGGGTTCGAACCCATGACTTCTTGTTCGTAAGTCAGGGCTGCGACCACTGGGCCACCGCTGCTCTGCAAATAATGTAAAAGCGCTATACTAAGGCGGACTTTTGCCTTGGTCATTTTCATCACCTTTGGGTGATGCAGAGACAAAAGATAGTAGGTGCAATGACACAGAAAACTTCCAAGAATAAAATATAATTCCTAGAGTTCTTGCCAGAGCCCATGTAACTTGAACATGTTACCAAATAAACTGATTTAAATAAAAGAAATAGTGTATATGAGCTTTTAGGATATAAATTGTAAGTTTTGTAAATTGCATGGTCATTTTATTTTTATTGTTTATATTAATGGGGGGCGAATCTTTCCCGTTATTGAAATGATTATTATTGACATTTATGATTATTACTTTTATTTCTTTTATTCAATTTAATGCAAACTTTTTACATTTTTAAATATTAATATAAAAATATAGGTACTTATATAAAAAAAAAATATATATATATAAAAAAATATTACTTTTATTATTATTGTGACATTTCTTAAATTCAATAATACAATTTAAATGGGATTATCTGCTTAATGACTGGATGTTTTTGATCTACTTATAATTAATTTAAATTAATAAAAAAACATGTAATTTTAGCTCATATTTGCACGCAGACATTAAAGGGAGAATAAAAGAACAATTTCATACATTTTACCAACCTTTGTACCTTTTTTACGCAAATAAGGGTTTTTTTTTTCATCGTGACGACGAAAAAGAAACTGTAAATTGTAAGTGAATCTCTACTGTTAATGAGGCAAGTATCTCCTTCAAAGTGAAGCGGCTTACTTACAGATACCATAATCATCTAAAATCACGATACCAAGAATTTAATTGCCTGCGAACTGCTTGCTACGAGGCGCTACGCGGCGTAGCACAAAAATTTACCAATTACTGCGTACCATCTTTATCGGACCACAGGTTTGCTGTCTTGACCACAAGAATTGCTAAAAAGGTAACTGTAGCAATCGCTGTGGTATTCAAAGAAAAGAAAGACTTCAGTTGCGTAAAAACCTCTTACCTTCGGGAAGAGAATACTCTTGAGGCCAATTTCTAGAAGCTTTCAAAGAAGCTGGACGAGATCAGCACACTAAAACGGACTGCATCACCTGTCAATGTAAACAATCGACAACGACGATGAAATAACTAATTGAAAACAAAAACGATTTCATACTATTCGCAACTAAAATCTGGCTTCTAAGGCCAACTATCATCCTAGAACACGCGCATGGCAATTAGTATAACTGTGTAACATGGTTGAAACTAATTGACGTTGCCAGCATGTTGCTAACTCATAAATTCATGAGAGAGTTGCCTGTTTCACAGATCTTCTAGTAGACTGACAGTCTGACATCATTAAGTAGGTTAGTAGTAGTCTTTGGGTACAAACGCATGTGATTATGGCTGCGTTCCGTATTAGAAAATAATCGCTCACAGGCGCTCACATCAATATTTTGCGTTCCGATTTAAATTTCATGATTATGACAGCTAAGAGCTGCCATCAGGTCATTTGACAGCGCTCACGGTGATATTTGGGGCATGGTCGGTGTAATCGCACAATGGCGCATGTTTCGTCACGTCATCTATGACGATTCAAGGGACATCGATATCGCGCTCACTGTAATTCGGAACGGGTTTATGGACTCTCAAATCGTTTGCAGCCTAATTTGGAACGCGGCCTAAAAGAGTCCTGTACGTCAGTAGGGTATACGACAGGCTCCCAAAATTTTGATGATTATAAAATGACAAGACTTAAAGGAGCTTGTGGCTGAATAGATCTGTAGGTTAAGTCGAGCTTGCCAAAGTTGGTCAGTGAATGAATGGGTGACCATCCATCACGTACCGAGTTTCCTCCGAGCTACGGAAAGCATGTTCAAAGTGAACGCACTCTTATCAGAGCCGAAAGAAGCGAAATAGCCGAAAGAATCGAACTTTAAAATCACTTTTATGTAGTCATATAAAACCTCGCACACTTATCCGAGACGAAGCGGACGAATGGTAACGTTATACGGATGAGAAATTGTTTCTTTCGGCGCAGTCGGTTCTATCGGCGCGTATAAGTGTGCGTTCACCTTAAACCGTGTTGCTGACTGTCAATTTGTAGATCTTTTACAGTCGTTACCAGCACTCAAATATGGCCTGAAAGTTTGGCAACCAGTCTTACCAAGGAGTATCGGGTCTAAGTGACTAACTGGGTTATGAAGGCAGTCGCTCCATGTAAATGCTGTTATACATCTGCATCCAGTTGAAATCAACTCCAACATACTGGAAAAAACAGACAATGAGTCACCAAAGCAATAAAGTTTAATTTTTATTATAATATATGAAGGACAAAAGCTAAAAGTAACATAAAATATTCGATTCTTCCACAGCAGAATCGTTAGAATAAAACGTTTAATGTTATAGCATTAAGTAGTTGGTAATGAGTGGAGAGAGCGGAGTGAGCGGAGCGGGATGAGCGCGGCTGCTGTAATAAGTGTTAACTCACCAATCATGAATATTGCACACCCCATTGTGTTCAGAGTGGGGTACCGTGGAATTTTAATGTTTTTGAAGTGAAAGCTTCTATAGGCGCGTTGAGTACTTTTTGAGTGAATGAAACTCGCGTGACCGTCACGTACGCTTTTCGTGGCACTCGTAGCCGATCCGTGAGTTTGCACTTCTATCGGTAGTCCCCAAAAACTGCTGCCTTGCATGTTTTTTTTTTTAATATTTTATTTCTTCCTTTGTATTATATTGTGCATACAAACAAACGAAAAAGAAACAAGAGAAACGGTGGGTGGATTGTATGAGGTATAATATGGTACGAAAGGAGGTGTCTGATGAAATGATCTACACTAATATTATAAAGAGGAAAACTTTGTTTGTTTGGTTGTAAGTTGTAATGAATAGGCTTTAAAACTACTGGACCGTTTTTAAAAATTCTTTCACCATTTAAAAGCTACATTATCCACGAGTAACATAGGCTTTATTTTATCCCCGTATACTCCCACGGGAGCGGGAACTATGCTGGTGAAACCGCGTGATGTCTGCTAGTGAGTAATAAAGCAGTATGGAAGAAGAAGACAATGCTGCCCCGACCCCAGATGAACAGAGACAAGGGAAAGAGGCTGATTTTCGCAACTCTACATCCAGAGCGCGAATTTTAAGTACGGTTTGGTTTCGGTACTAATCTTGCCAATTTCTATTAAACGGAACCCAACATCATCATTCTCCGGGCCTTCATCATCATCATTATTTCAGCCGAAAGATGTTCACTGCTCAGCTGGACATATGCTCTAAGTGTCACCACATTGGCCCTCCAAGTGTTGTTTGTTTTTTTTTGTTGGTAGGGCATCTCGCAGTTCAGCCTAGGAAGACTGGCTTCTGCTTAACCGGGCAAGTCCAGTGGATGCCTTGAATTTAATGCCTCCAGCCCGGGCAACGATAACTATAAACTAAGCGACCACGCACTAGGGGCACCCCCTGTGAGGTACGAACGTCAGCTTAGGGCGTCGCTGGATGCAGCACCATTTCTTTGATCTTCTTCTACTTTTATATTCGAGGGACGTAGTCGGTTAAATACTTAATACAGTTTCTAAGTAAAATATAGCAAAACCTAATCACCTAAAATACTAAGTATCATTAATATTAGTAGACACGGTACTTATGATTGTCATTTTTATTATTACTATTTTTATTATTATTTTTACATTTTTATGTTCATTTGTGATTTGTATTTATCTCGTGTCTCTTTATGTGTAATTTTTAATATGGGGAAACCTGAAATAAATGGATTTTATTTTTATTTATTTATTTAATATGCCTCCAAACACCTCATCTAGTCCCTAGCCTCACAATCTGAACACAACAAAATAGAACGGACCCGCTGAATCTGTCAGCGTTTTTAATAATTGAAATATTTATAATTGCGCGGCGGCTCAACGTTTCATTGCGTGACTATGAAAAATAAAGTGTCGTTTACTGCGATTATTGTTTTTCCTTTGCCTTTCTGTCTTAATGAACTGTTCTTCAGCTTAATAGGATTTTTTCTTTGGTTACTTGGTTATATTAGAGGGGGATTATGTGATTATGAAGTTTGTAGATCTTTGACAGGTAGTTAAACAGTAGTCTTTGGCAGTTAGTTTAGTTAGTTTGATATGAATGTCTGACAACCAGTCTTACCAAGTGGCACCGTATTACCCAGTGCTTACTGGGTTGAAGAGGTCAGATAGGCAGTCACTCCATGTAACAATACTGCACACACTACAGCTGTATTCGGTAAGACTAACAGCCGAACCCAACAAATGCTAAACCTTCGAGTTTGGTAACTGATGAAATGAATTCCTTAGCTGTAATGAGCTTATTTGTGACTTGAATCTCGTGAAAGTAATAACGTCATGAAATACATTGCATGTTGGAAATGGTTTTAGCTGATATAATAATATGGTAGAGAATTATTATTAATGACATTGAAACTGATTCAAGTCGTCAAAATAAAGTCTCTAGTCTCTATAATAACGGAATGGACATCATTCTTACCTAAATTTATGAAGAAGAAAAAGTGGTCGTTTCTCGCATAGTGGAATATATTTCGATAACGCTTAAAAATCTGTCGGACACTTCAAAATCTACACTCATTACTCAATAAAAAAAGGCCCCGAAAACATGTTTGTTGCTTGATCAAAACACCCCAATTTTAACGGCAAATTGAACGGCAATTATCGCAACACCATCTTAATATTAGAGAGATCAATTCCCATTGCACGTGGCGCTCTTCAAGCCCGATATTACATTTTTATTTGCTTCGCCCCCCTTCAAAAGTTGTCAACATGTAACGACCGAACTATATTGGGGTAACTTAACATTTGACGTCGAAAACACAAGGAAATACAAGCTTTATTGTTCGGGTGTTAAAGTTGAGGGTCTGGGTAATAAAATTGCCAAGGAAAGTTCAACTTTGTGTCGATGCTGTAAGACGGTAGTCCTCAAAGTGTAGTCGGCAAAACGTAAGTTGGCATAGATGTCTGTTTTTCGTTTGCACAACGGATATTAGTGTGCCAAAGTAGAGAACTATTTGCACATGTACTTTGTGATGTTCCCATAGAAATCGTATTAAGATTTTGTTGTTTTTGAATTCCGAACGCGTTACGGCTTTAACCCTTTCCCTGTCCCATGAGCCACATATGGTTCAGACTGATTGTTTAACTATTGTCTCTTTTCGAGGACAGTGAACGTGTTAAAGCTGTTTTTTTTGGAACCATAGCGGATTTTATAAAAAGTGATGTCAAAAGTGTTGATTTGTTGCATCCAGTTTTATTTTACAAACTCTCTTTGAAATACTTTTCTTCTAGATTTTTTGGCAAATTTCAGGCTTGAAATATTCGCTTTCTTTCTAATCCTTTTGCTATAGACGTATTATAGGAGTTTAGCTCGTATTTTTACATTATCATAATTATAGGTTTGAGAAATATTTCTGAACTGAAGAAATAGTTAATTTTACGAAACTGCAGTGCTAGTAGTGCATTTATCGTGAATAACTGTCAAATTTATCTAATCGAGTCCTACGTAGGTACCTACTTGCACTGCTGAAGGGTAAGTACGTAGGCTCTCTTGACTCTCTCTTCTATTCGGAAAATTCCTATAAACAAATGAATCTATCCCACTTCTAACCGTAACACATTCCCAATACTCATTCCACCTTCTTTTTTCAAAAATAAACACTACCCAAACGAAAAAAGGCGCATTAAAAAAAGGTTTTTACCGTTTTTTCCTTTTTTAAAAGAGCTCGAATGGGGCTTAATCAACGAAGTATTTCATTAAGACCTTATCCGATAGAAAGAGCCTGAAAGAATAGAGCCTCACATTCTTTCGCGGCTCTCTCTTGTTATGAAGAATGTTCATTTTATAACTGGCGTTTGTCTTAAATTCTTTCGCCTTTTGTTTTTTTTTGAGGACCGTTTGGTTCGATTCAGTTTGGTGGTAGATGTTTGAATGACCATGTGTGTGAGTGTGGTAACTGTAAAGTAAGCTATACTTAGGTATAACATAACATCACTTTTATATTATTCCATGAAAGGGTTAGGCCAAGCATACATATACTTCTCTACCAAAAACCTTCGTTGAAAAGAGACACCCATTTTGTTCGGTTTAAGTCGTTTATATCCAGTGTTTCAAATATTTAAGTCGATGATCTGGTTTTGTGCTAGCAAATCACATACATGCCTAAAAGTTCCAGTCTTTGTACCAAAGACTTAATTCTTCGAAAAATCAGTTGGTTTTCACACGAAAATCTCAGCTTGATTCCTTCACTAGCTGAACCATACATATTCGGGTAAACACGAAATATTAGTGTGAAAGATATTGGACTCAAGCAGTCATCTAGAGCTCAGGTTTCATGGTGATTATTTCCATTCCAGTCATAAAAACTCACGGTGTTTAAGAACATTTTTACGGTCATCCAAAATACAAGATTGAATCAATCAATCGTTACATTTAATAAAGAGTTCAGTTTAAAACTTTTCACTACATAAACACTTACGTTAAAAACAAAGACTATTTTTTTTCAAGTTCCTCCTTCAACTTTATTTGTCTTAAAACTAACTTTAACATTTAATAAGTCTGATATAATGCGCTGACCGCAAATGAATTGGGGTAAGGACAATGATGATATTGTCTTTTTAAACTTTCACGATCAGAACACATTATAAAACATATGAATACGGGTATTTATCGCGAATTTAGCTTTACCCTT
This sequence comes from Xestia c-nigrum, assembly GCA_916618015.1. NCBI lineage: Eukaryota > Metazoa > Arthropoda > Insecta > Lepidoptera > Noctuidae > Xestia > Xestia c-nigrum. The sequence continues at coordinate 5,307,141 of OU745259.1, read as the reverse complement.
TTAATTATAAATACCCGCGATAAATACCCGTATTCATATGTTTTATAATGATGATATTAATTTAACATTTTCCAACCATCCATTCACGATCCATCAACAAAACGAAATACCTACTTCAAAAAGTAAATAAATAATCCATTCCTGTCCATTACAGTACATAATATGCACCAGTAGGGTGGCAACGCGATGCACTGTCGGTAGTATCGACCCGCTAAGTGATTTGTCCGCTTGCATGCATTATTGATGTGCACCGGGCCCATTTCCCAATTCACTCCAAACTCGATACACCCTGTATATGCCTATAGCATAGATAGCAGCCTGTATACGGGATGAATTGAGTTTTTAATTAGGGGTTTCTAGATTGGAATTGTTGTGTTGGAGAATGAGAGTTTTAGTTTTTTTTTTGTACCTATCATTATTTTGTGCTAGAACCCGATTAATTAAGTCCTTATATTTGCGTGATGTTATGTTATATTACTGTCAGCCCCACTGCTGGGCAATGGGAACCCCCCATCACTTCCAAATCCTTCGATGCAGGGACAGTGTGGACCACTGGTCGTTGTTCCTGTCCAGCTCGTTTCGCCATCTCCTGCGAGGTCTACCGGGTCGCATTCTGGTTGTGTCAGGGCTCCACATTGAGTTTTTGGGCCTGTTTTGGCCCACAGCTCGTTGGGCATACGGCAAACGTGGCCAGCCCAGTCAGCTTTGCGGATTTTTGAGTAATGTCTGTTATTTGTGTTTATGATAGCTTCTTCTTCTATTCAGACGACTCGAATGGCGTAATGGTAGTGAGGCTGCCTTACGTTCATAGGGTCCTGCGGGTTCGAATCCCGGTAGAAGCAAATGTCTGTGTGATGAACATGTACACTTGTTTCCGATTCATGGATGTTTATGTGTATAATAAGTATGTATTTACAATCAAAAAGTATATATGTAGTATATCAACTATCTGGTGTCCACGACACAAGCCTTGCTTAGTGTATCACTAGATGGCGCTGTGTGTTAATGTCCAGCGATATTTACATGTATTTTATTTATTGTTACAAAAGGTACCTTCACAACATTTTTCAGCAATGTGTTTTATTTTAAATGCAGGAAAGATTTAGTTGATAACACTTTAAAAACAATTTCAGTGTTAATATGTTGCCAACTGCCCAGGTAAATGCTGAGACAATATCTATTTTATTTAACATTAGCTGATGCCGGCGACTTTGCACGCGTACAAAATGTATACTTACTAAAACCTTCCTCCAGAACCACTTTATTATCCAACAGTGAACAGCATGACAAACGGTGCTGTAGTTTTTCAGTGTATCGCGAACTGACATACAGACGCAGAAGAGGACTTTGTTTTATAACATGTAGTGATAGTGATGAATATGATGATGAGATGAGTAAAAGGATGGGGAGGACTAACAAAAAAAAACTTACTCAAATGAATTTATGACAAGGAATAATGTTTTACTGAATCAACATTATAATAAGAATATACGTGTAATCATAATTCCCCAGATCAATTGATCAAATAACCAGCTGGTTAAAATATAAAATTCGCTTAATTACATGCAAATATAGGTGTAGTGGTAACTTGAACGATGAATTATTCATTAACGTATTAATTTGCAACCCAAATTCTTGGCAGTACCCTCTATTAAATTGCTTTAATGTTTAATAAAGAGTTCATTGGAGAATCGAGGGCCTGCCTTTGTGAAACTTGAGGTTTTTTTTTTATTTTATATAGGCTATTGGCATCGGTTATATGGAGGCCAGTTGAACTGAGATTAAGTTAAGCTGACAGAAGAAAGTCGTGTGCTTAGTTACAGAGTGATAAATATTGGAGAGGCCACCCACTAGTCAGTGGTTCCCACCCTTTCTTAGGCCAGGAACCACTTTGGTATGTTCATTTTTAACAGGGACCATATGGTCCTAGATAAACATGGACACCGACAGGATTATAACTAGGAGAGTGAATCTTTAACTCACACTATACAAAAATTAGACAAAAGCGATCGAATTGAGCTCGAAAAATTTAGCAATCATTTAGTAATTTTGCTTCTGATAGGTTCAATTAGGTTGGGTTGAGCCTGCATCTTCTGTGTTAAAAAGTACGAATAACATTTTAATCTTTCGCGGACCGTAGTCGAGTCTCCTGCGGACTACCAGTGGTCCGCGGACCACAGGTTGGGAACCAGTGCACTAGGTGGACTGATGACTAGTTGGGATATTATGTAACTCTGTTGACAGTTCCAGTTGATAGTAATTGTGCTCAGCGTATATCAAATAACTGTCAAAAGGCTAGTTTCGTGTTGTGTATGACCAATAGCGATCAAATATGACGTCATTGATGCCTTTCGTGGCTGTTAGTCACCGTAACTCATTTTGACAGATGCTTTCGTATCGATACTTGTATAAGTATCGGAATAGTATTATTCCGATTATGTAAGCCTAATGGATATCAAATTTATAACAACTGAGTCTCTTATAGCTATCGTGATCGATGCTACTCCTACTGGTGTAGATAGCGGGGATCCGCTGGATACGAGACGCTAGGGACTAGTCAATGTGGCGACACCAACGGGTAGACTATATGTCAAGCAGTGTACATATTTCGTAATGTTTCTTGTGTTGGTTAGACAATTATAAAAGTAGGTACAGTCAGCAAAACAGTTAGGTATGCAGGCTAGCAATCTTCTTACTACTGTTATAAGTGGAAAAGGGTTATAATCAATCTATTCGGAATTTCATCCAAATCCTTTCAGTAGTTTCTGCGTGAGAGAATAACAAAAATCGATCTTTAAAGACTTTTACTTTTATAATATAGTCGTAAGAAGATCGCTAGCCTGCATACCTAACTGTTTTGCTGACTTTGTACATACTAGATACCGAAATAATGCAGGGTTCAAGTAGACCTTTCGTAGTTTTCTATCCTTCCAAAAAAGCAATGATCTAATCAAGATAGATAGGTACTGTATGTCATAGAAACACCTAAAAAAACGATTATTTGGAGTTTCCGAAGCCTGTCAGTTCTCCACATAACTTTTATCAACTGCATCTTGTACTTTTTATGTACACACTAAATATAGAAAAGAAGAAAGGAACAAGTTACTAAATTAAATGCAACACAAACGCATGATGCTAACCGTACTAAGCGGAAAACCATCTTCTAGGTTTTTCGATGGACATAGATAGCTACTTAGTCTGCCCTGTAGCCAAATATTATATTATAATACTTAGTACACACAAAATCTTTTTTTTTTAATACTGGCATCTTGCAGGTTAACTTATGAAGCAGGCTTCTGCTTAGGTTCATGGTCACCGAAGACATAACGGTCTGATTATTTAAAACCAGCTGTCACTATGACATGTTCCTATACAAAAATGTGTTTTAAACAACCGTTTTTAGATAATCAGACCGTCATCTTCTTGATAAACATGGACCTTAGCAGACTATTAAAATCAATCAATCAAATTAAAAGTAATTTATTCAAATTAAGCTGATAATTGACACTTTTGTCAGTCACCCAAAACGACAAATTCAGCAACTCGTTCGACATGCCCACGGACCATTTGGGATGAGTTGATATAAATCAAAATAAACGCCTGCCTTTTGCACTCCCAAAGAAATTCTTACCATCACCATCCACAATATCAACTTTACACACTCCAATATCAGTGTAAAGGCAGTCACACACACAACATTACGACACCCAAACATAAAACATACAACAGTATCGATCGCCCCAAGCCACACTGTCTTCAAAGCCACATCCGCCCAATTGCGTGCACATAGTTCAAGCGCAGTGCAACTCGGCGATTCAATTTGAATCGGAGACAAGGGATGGGAGGGTGACAGGGGGTGGTGGGGGGACGACTGACGACGCCACGCTGATGGCTAAATCGTGTTCGATTCGCACCTGCGATGTGTGGTGGTCGGGTTGATGCTCTACTTCGTAAATTGTTGAATAGGGTGGACGGAAAAAAAAGAAATAAGTCCGTCAGTTAAATTATCAAAATATATTTGACCCGTATTTTTTCTTTTCGTACGTAAACCAATATTGACGAAGATACGACGCTTTTTAAAATTCTTAATACGTCACGCGGCCTGTGAGTTCTGACGTCACGAGGTCGAGTTTTGATGCGTTTTATCTTTGACAATATTCGTTGATTTACAAAACAAAAAATACGTGTCCATTATTTTTCAATAATCAAACTGACGGATTAAATAGATGTGCAATTTTTTATACGACCGTCATGCCTATTAATAATAATAATAATAATAATTTATTTATTCAAGTAGCTTAGACTCATTCAATTTTGTTAGTATAACTTAAAACTATGTTAGTAAAACAGTGACATTATTGTAACAAACACAAAAACATTAAAAGCTGATACGACTAGATCATTCCGCACCGGGACTCACCCCGGTGTCATTCCGTAAGAAATAGCACCGCAGCGATTCAAGTATGTGCAATCCAGCCGGCTTGCAATCATATTTAGAATACTGTTGGAGCTACCCCGCACCCTCCACACCAGTGATGCACACCTTTTGCGCATAGTTGTGTAAAAACTATTTACATGTGCATCGGCGAACATCCCTGATGCGCTACAGAAACGGGGCAGCCCCACCAGCACCCGAAATGCGTTGTTATATTGAACACGGAGGGCGCTGTACGATCGCTGCGTATATCTGGCCCACAAGCTGCACGTGTAGAAGGTAGTGCAATAAGCTCTAAAGAGAGTAATTTTTACTTTTAAAGAACAACGTGCAAACCTGCGAGCCAACATATTCGATCTTACCGACAACGCCCTCCGCTCACGCTCAATATCAGAGTCATCATCGAGAGCAGGTGTTAATATATGACCGAGATATTTGAAAATGGAAACACGTTTTAGCGGCGTTCCATTTAGCCGCACTAGTGGCATATTTTGCACGTTTCTACGACCTGCTTCGAATACCATGACCTCTGACTTCTTACAATTATACATCAACCAGCCTTCTAAGGCCACAGATTGATGCGCTCAGCAGCACCATGTCGTCTGCATAACTAATGTTATTGACGCAGATCCTGTCAATGTGACACCCAACTCTGGTGCTACTGAGCTCACCAATCAATTCGTTTACATATAAGTTGAAAAGCGTTGGTGAGCACAACCCTCCCTGCCTCACCCCGCATTCCAACTCATATGGACGAGAAAAGCCTCCAGCCCATCGTACAGAGTTTGACTGGTTACTGTACCAGAACTTAAGGATGTTGATGAGACCTATTGGTAGTTTCTCATCTTCTAGCTTCTTCCAGAGCAAATCATAAGTAACCAGGTCAAAAGCCTTTGACAGGTCGAGAAAGCAGGCGTAAACCGGAGTATCACGCTGTGTGTAGTAATTGACAGCATGCTTAAGGCACAGCACTGCACTTTCTGTCGATAAATCAGGTCGGAAACCGAACTGATTATCGTGAATCTTTATATTACTGTTTAAGTGTACATTGAGCATGCTGTCAAACACCTTTGCTATTACAGTAGCTAGCGATATGGGCCGATAGTTACTGATGTCAGCGAGGTCGCCAGTCTTGTTTTTAACAATGGGCACCACTACAGTACGCATCATATCACTTGGCAGGTAACTGTGGCTCACACAGAAGCTGTACAGCATTGCCAGAACACGGGCCAGGTGTGGGCCACTATATTGCAGATGTTCGATGCTCAGCCCGTCATGGCCAGGGGATTTACCCTTCGACATTGATGAAATTGTCCTGGCAACCATTTTGGCATTAAATTTAATTCCTATTTCCATACCGGGTACAGCATCGAGCACCGAACTAGAGGGTCCCAGAGGCGACTTTACAAAGAAATGCTGCATAAATAGATTAGCAACCTCTTCCGGTTCTGTTTTTCCACCCACACTCACAGGGACACCAGATCTGATTTGCAACTTCTTAGTATGCTTCCAGAATCCGCGAAAGTCATTTTTATTATGATGGGAGGCGAGAATATCCATTTTAACTTGGTCTTCATGGTCTTGGCACCGTTTCAACCGTGACTTGAAAACTCGTCTAGCCTCACACATTTCCTCATAGACTAGCCCGGACTCCGGTCTACCATACGACACCCAAGATAGAGCCAAAAAAAAGAAAAGAAAAGAGCTTATTTTACGGATGACTGTGATGTAAAAATACTTTTTGGGTATATTTAAGTAAATTCTGATCACAAAAAGATATAGGAAAGTTAAATGATGTGTTGGATTGGCTTATGCTATCTAGCCTACGTCTCAATCTTGTTCGTTTCATTTGTCGTTGTAGAAATAGGATTCGCATTTGGATGTCCTTTGGTCTTTATGACGAAGAAAGTTCTTGTTGTTTTTCAGACTTATTAATATGTTTAAGTTTCCCAAAAGCTAGATCATCTAGACTTACGTCTTGATGATCTCTTTTGGGTAACTTAATAATAACTAGATATTGAATTCTTCAGAGACCGGTGTTATTTTATAGACTTACAGCCGGATCTTTCTCATGAAAAGCAGAGTAGGTATTTTCAAAGCATAACATAACTTTCCAAACTAAACTCTTGAAGTCACAAGACACATGGCACAAGATACACAATTATACTGTTACTTAAAAATTATTTATTTTCTTATTCTAACATTTGTTTATTTCTTTACAAATCACCTATATTTTTAAATATTCCTTTCAAAAAGCAATATAAAACGTAAAAAATATAGAATTGTAGCCCACCGATATCGCTCCAGAGAGAGGAATCGTAATCTTATTTTTGGTACAATCCAATCCAACTTTAATCCAAGTAGAGCACCTTACCGACCGTTCGCTTCATCCGATACTAGCGACACGACACGCTAGGACCGCAATGTTCGCCACGGTAAACTGTCACCTCCTTGCTTCTCGCGACGCTTAACCGAAGCACTCGCGGCCACAAGTTTCCCCAACAACTTTCGTAAGTTGCGAAGCGAATATCGAAAAGAACTTTCGACTAGTAGTTCCGGGTCACTGATGTTCGACTATTGGTATTTAATACAAGTTTTATTGGAGATGCATTTGAATGTCGGTTTTATAGGCGGTGATTAAGGTTGAGTTTTGTTCGGGAGTTTGGTATGAGTTAGGAGCTAATAGGAAAGTTTAAAATTGGTAATTAGTTGCTGGGATAAAAGTTTTTATCGGTGTAAGGTACGAGTAAGTTAGGTGTCGGATTTTGTATTGAATTTAATTAATTAAATCGGTAATGAAATTTTACTCGGGTCCACGTTTGTTTTTAAACAGCTCAAGTTTTCGGTTCATTCAGAGTTTTCTGCACTTTTTACTTAAAAGGGGGATGCTTCAAGGTAGCCTGCGAAATATTAAAATTTTCTTTCGTTTTTTGCAGTTTGCAAGGCAGTGCTAAGTTGTATGTTGATAAACGTATCGGTTCATAAGAGTCGAAGAAGGACTTTGACCGTGAAAAATTCGTTCATCGACTCTAATGAACTTGGAGGGTTGTATTGATGATTTTGATGATTATAATTCTGTAACTTAATACGTCTTACAGTCGCGACCGATATGTTTATCAACATAAAACTTAGCACTGCCCTGGAAATTGCAAAAAACGTAAGAAAGTTTGAATTTCGCGCGCCACCCTGACGCTTTCACTTTAACATCACGCCTGTAATACATGCAAGGTTTGGCAGGAGTTCATCCAATAACACACCAAGATTTTGTCAGTTTTGTTCAAGTTCTCTATGTAAAAAGACTCGAGCCGATTACTTACAACCGGGCACAAATCCAGAGACCGCGAATTCTATAACACATTGCGCGACCTGGGAACTAAACCCTGGACCTCATCCTCATCAGTGGCGCTTGGGAACACAACAAAGAGGCAGTAAAGGCGCGTTTTTTTTTTTTTTTTTAAACCGTAATGTTATTCTATACTAGCATTTCAGTTTACGCAAATCGGCTGCTAGTACTTATTGGTACTATAAGCAAGTATCCTCTCTTCTTTCTGAACTTGCAGCATTCCACCATTTTTCTAGGTATGCTCTGCTACTGGCTGGTTTTTTTTTATAAGAAAAAAAATTAAGTTTTTATTCGATATAAATTGTAGTGCGGCCTACATTTTCTGACCTTTTTTGAGGTCACAGTTGAGATCCAATTTGATTTTAATGATGTGTGACCGAAAATACTACGTAGATACATACTTCACACTTTTTTTTTCCAAAAGCTCGCAACATCCTATTTGATTGAGCCGTGATCTATTAGTAATCGATCAAGGCTCGATTAAATAGGATGTAAATCTACCTAGGTATAGGTATGAGGAACTATCTGTTTTTAATCAGTTATAAGTACAGAGCCTACAGCTGTCCATACATTATAGACATTCGGAAAATTCCATGTTAGCGTTTTCCTATAAAAAAAAATGTTGTTATCTATATACAAACGCGTTCTAAAAACATTTATTTTCTTTGCTAGTACCTACAACAAGGAAAACGATCATACGAATTCCTGGAAAATTATCCAAATACCTTCACAATACGTGTGAAAATATCCCAGTAAAAAAATACCGACATGTAACAACAAAATACTCCAAGAAAAAATAAAACAAGATAGAGCTCCGAGCAAAATTAAATTTCGAACCATATTATTTTCTTCGCAAAATTCATTATCCATTTACGGTTTCACAGGCAATTGTTTTAATCCGATAGCGGGAGCGGCCCAATGTGGAATGAAATAATTTAATAGCCCCCCTCGGCCCCCCCACTCGGATCCAAGATGGCGGCGGGGCGGGGCCGGGGGTGGGGCGTGCCGCCTCATTTGAATTTCGAACGCGAGCTTTGCGAACGTGTGTTCGGATGGGTTTTCGGCCAATTAATTTGTCGGTAATTCGTTTTCTGCGTGCATCGTATCATGGCTTCATTGTTGTTTAATAGCTGGTTTATATTAAAGGGATAGTCAAAGAGATTTTTGTCCTTTTTTGTTATTTATTTTTTGTTGCACAATTATAGGGGAATGAATAATAACAGCTCTGAGCTCTTACACATTTTTACGAAAGAATAAGCACAATGGTTTTTTTAAAAGAACATTTTGAACTCTGACTTTGGGAGACATGTTCATAATTTATTTATAAGCACAACGAAATATCTACTGGAATAACAAAGCCCAAAAACATAGAAAAAAGAATATTTAAAGCTGAAATTATTTTAAAAGATTGCAGTCCAACCTCAACTACATTAAATAACTATACAGTACTCACACCAACCCACCACTTAAAAAGACAGCCACCTCAAAAAATCTCAATTCCCTAATCCGAATCACCTCACCAGCGAACAAGTCGCAATTTTTCTGAGTCTCATAATACGTCCTAGCAAACAGACCATTGTGAGAAGTTTCACAATATTATGTGGAGTGGTGTAATGCCGACACAAAGGCTTCTCCCGGCTCGGTAAATAACGCTTTGTTCTACGAAGCCAAATTTTGACAATCACTAGCTCACTCATATAGCTATGTACACGGGCGGTTGCCAAAGATTAGCTAGGGGAGGCGGTGGGGTAGTTTGGAGGTTATTAAAAAAGCGATTGGTGTTTGTGTCTTTTTCTGTCATGTTGAAGTAACTGATGGCCGTGAAGTATTTCATTTGAAGCTACATTCTTCCTCTTCACGAAGCCGAAAGGCGCTTGTTTTCCTCGTCATTGCGATCATTTTTTGGTTCTACACCATGCCTAGGACGGACTTCTAGTTACTGAGATATTAGGGGTTCCAACTTTTTGACAACTTTTTTTTTTAATACAAGTTTTTGTTGTAAGATTTTTACTTTTTCTTGACGACTCGAATGGCGTAGTGGCAGTGACGCTGCCTTACGTTCTTAGGGTCCTGGGTTCGAATCCCGGTAGGAGCAAATGTTTGTGTGATGAGCATGGACATTTGTTTCCGAGTCATGGATGTTTATATGTATAATAAGTATGCATTTACAAACAAAAAAGTATACATGTAGTATATCAACTATCTAGTGACCACGACACAAGCTTTGCTTAGTGTGGCGCTAGGTGGCGCTGTGTTTTAATGTCCAGCGATATTTATTATTTATATTATTTATTTATTATTTACTTGAAACATCTCTACGACGCCCATACTATTTAATCCATCAATGAGAACAATGTTTTAAGTGCGTTACGTTGAGTTCTACTACAAAATATGATTTTTCGACCCAAACAAAAAAGTTGTTTCCCAGCAATAATTTTTGCGTAAAGTTACTTAGTTTGATGTACAGAATGCTTGGTTAACGGCTTTGTGATCAGGCGGTTTACATCCTGTAGGTATATTACTATTATGAAGAAAAAAGATTTGTATTTTTGTATGTAATGAATAAACTTAAAAACAACTGGACCAATTTTAAAAAAATCTTTCAGCAATGGATATCTATATTATCAGCGAGTAACATAGGCTATATTTTATCCCCGTACTCCCACGGGAACGGGAACTATGCGGGTGAAACCGCGTGCAATCATGAAACTCAGAGTAAAAAATAATGAAATACCTGTTTCAGCTATTTTTTTTTAATTCATCCAGAGACGTAAAAAAGAGGGTTTTGTGTTTAAAATTAATTAACTTCATACACCTTTATAGAATAAAATCCACTGAAGTATAAACCTTTAAAAGTTGCTACATATACTTCAAATCTAATACAGTTAAGTAATGTCTCAGTTTCCTTGACAAAGAAAGATTTATTTCTTTTTCTTTGCTTCCGTCGCAAGCATAACGCGGTTAAAATTACACAGCAATCACGTACGAAGGAATTGTTCCTCTTACGCATTCAAAAAAAAGTCCGCGATAGCATTCATGTCTATTTCTTAAGGTTGACTCACTTTCTCTAACCCTCACTCGCAGTCGAAGTTGCGCGGGTCAGCTAGTTATACATATAAAAATCCATGACTCGGAAACAAATGTCCATGCTCATCACACAAACATTTGCTCCTACCCGGATTTGAACCCAGGACCCTAAGAACGTACGGCAGCCTCACTACCAATACGCCATTCGGGTCGTCTAAAAATGAATGGCTCGAACAATTTCGAAAGCGTTCTATAAAATATTTCAGAAACACGTCCCATCTGAAATTTTAAAACATCCAACATAATCTGTGTCCGTTTTCCCCTGTGTGAGTGCAGGCGAAGGGAGTCGAGGGAGGCAAGGGGACGCACCGCGCCGGTTCAATGTTGACAATTGATGGATATCTCTTGTCTTGAAAAGGCAGGATTAATGCTCTGTCTCTCAGAGTACAATAGTGGCGATTCCTGAAGGATTACGCACTTGAAAGCGCGAAGATGTGCTCCAAAGAATGAGGAATGTTGACCGACAATGGTGGAAGTATATTCTTTATGGTGACAGCTTTCTACAGTTGATTTTGTTTGAGGAAATTGTGGGAGAAATGGAGAAGATTTAGTAGGAATTGCTTTCATTAAGGGGCCGCCGGAGCATGAGTTTTTCATACAACCGTAATACCAAAATAATATGAAAATCAAACATATTCTTAAGGTAGAGTGTATACAGGGTGTATTTCACCTCATCACAAAGCCGTTAACCGTACATCAAACTAAGTAACATAACGCAAAAAAAATTGCTTTGAAACAACTTTTTTTTTGAGGTTATGAATCATGTTTTGTGGTATAACTCAATGTAACACACTCAAAACATTGTGCGGGATGGGTGGATTGAATAGTACTGGGGTCGTAGAGATATCTATCTATACTTATAATAAATCTGTAGAGAGGTCAATTCTGTACATGAAATATATTTACAAAATAACTATCGGGGGGTGATTAGTGATCGATACTGATGCCAAAAATGCAATCAGTAAAAATTTTGTCTGTCTGTCTGTCTTTCTGTCTGTCTGTCTGTCTGTCTGTCTGTATGTTATTTATAGAAAAAAAAACTACTCGACGGATTTTAACGAAACTTGGTACAATTATTCTACATACTCCTGAGCAGGTAATAGTATACTTTTCATCACGCTACCATTAATAGGAGCAGAGCAGTGAAAGGAAATGTTGGGAAAACGGGAGAAGTTACTTGGTTTTTTTAGCTTCCGTCGCGTGTGCAGCCTTAATGGTTAAAGCTACATAGAAATCATGTATTACGGAAATATTCCACATAAAATTATATAAAAAATATCCCAAGACAGCATATGTCTATCTTTTATAGTTGACTCACAATAACACGTGTAACTCCCGATAGCTTAGCAGTTCGGAGATTTGTTATTATTATATTTGTTTACTCTTACGTTTATAATATTCTCACTCAACCCCAATTTTGAAACTTCACGCGGGCGAAGCCGCTGGCAGAAGCTAGTTTAAAGTAAAAATCATGCGATAAAAAGTTGTATTTAAAAAAAAGCTTGTCAAAATCTTGCAACTTTGACCCCCAATATCTCCGTAACTAGAAGGTTCCCAGGTATAGTGTAAAACAAAAAAATGATCAGAACGACGAGAAGAACAAGTGCCTTTCGTATTCGTCAAAAGGTGTTTTACACCCTTTATAGTAGGTATATCCAGACTGTATTATACAATAGCTATGTTCCCAATTCAATATTTTTATAGGACAATGATATAAAAACGAGATAAGAGGAATTTAAAATTTCCAGGGAAAAAATATTTTTCTCATAACTCTTGTTTAAACCAGTGTACATTCAAAACATGTGTTTGGGAACCTATGTATTCTGTAATCCAACCAAAATAAATCCACACTACCTTAAGAATATTTTTGATTTACAAATTATTTTGGTATTACGTTTTTATGAAATTCGCATGCTCCGCAGGCGTCTTAAGCTATAGATTTTATATCGGTATCACGGTTTCTTTTGAGACATTAGACTACGTTTTAAATTCCTAAAACACGTTTTTGTTTATATTTAGATCATAAGTACTAAAATCCAACGAGAAATAAAATGCCAACTTCACATTTTCCGGTTAAAAAGATACCTCCGGCGGCGGCCATTTGTAACCTTACAAATACTTGTGTATATTTTTATTGCGTCGCGACGCCGACGCGACGGTGCGAGGAAAAGGAAAACGGGAGGTCAGGCAACTTGTGGGGTCTAGAAAGGAGTGCTTATATGTTTATTTATCTACACAAATAAATACATATTAAAGTATCTATTTATAATTTTAAAATAACAGCTTTTTACTGAATGCATAGGAAAGTATTTACGGTACCTACCTATTACAAAGAAACTTGTTTGTCTGCATGTATTTGTTCCAGCTAATATCTGAAAAGGCTGAACTGATTTTATTGGCAGAGAATGTAGTGTAAGTACACTACATAGATGAATATGAAAAAAAATAGGTGAATTTCATAAAAATACTAAAAAAATAATCTAAAGAGGTACGGTACTACAGGCGTACCAAAGGACAATACTACAACTACACTAACATATACTACTACTACTACACTGGACTATATTTCAAGAGTTTTAATTTTATTTTGCATGAAATCCCAATTATTTTTCAAAAATATAAGAAGCCTAAGTTACTTCTTATAATAACATCAGCTATCTATATTATGAATTCGTATTTTTATGAAATTCACCTATTTTTTTTAATATTCATCTATGTAGTGTAAGTACACTACATAGGTGAATATAAAAAAAATAGGTGAATTTCAAAAAAATACTAAAAAAATAATCTAAAGAGGTACGGTACTACAGGCGTACATACATTAAGTTTTTTAACAAGATAACCCTATTTTGAGGGCAGCCATGACAGTTGTGTGACATGACATTTGACGATTTTATCAATTTTAAGAAGTGACGTCTTTGAATGTGTCTTTGCGTTCTAGTTTGGATTGGATGTGTTCAATCAAATGTCATTGTCAAAATTACATTTTCATTTATGTTGCTCTGATCCACCATGTTTAATTTTATGTTGTGTTGCTCTCCTTGACCAAGTTAATTTGAATGTACATTGAAACGAAGTGAATTTAACAATTGAAATTAACAATAAAAAATAGTTACTTTAATAAACAATGATATTTACGTATAGCGTCATAGTGCTGGCCCAGGCTAAATACATTTCTGGAACATCTCCTTCAATTCAAACAGGGAAGGAATATTTTTTTAATATTTTCTCGCGGAAGATGGTCGGGGACAACAGCTAAAGTGTTAAACATGCTATTAGGGACAGCACTCTTAAAGCATTTGGATACGATTATGTTGCTCTAATAAAACAAAATGGTGTCGATTCTGTTTTGCATAAAATAAACATAATTAGGGCTATTGCTATTTTTTTGCCTCTAATAAAACGTGAAAGATACGGACGTAATTTAGAGCTGTGAATTATTAAGAACCAATATTCGCGTACAAATGAAGGGTGCACGTATAACCATGTCGACTAAAAACACGGTGAAGCGCAAGGCATAAACTAGTTTGACATTTATAACTTAGTTCATAGCTATAGCCGTCCTTTTCTCGCACTGCCTCCTAATAAAATATAGCAATAGCCTAAATTCAGTTTTGTTTGTGCACAACACAATCGACACCAATGTAAAAAAACTTGCCTTGTGGAACAATAGGTACTGAAATGCAAAGTGTGAAACATGCATAGGGTTATATTTAAGTGGCACCACATAAAAAAACTAAATCATGAAGACTTCAATAGGTATTCCTAAACCTAACATCCGTAAAAAAGATGATTTGTATAGAAATATCGACCGACTGTTTAATTTACGAAAGAACTCAGTCATTAATGAATACCTATACTTCAGTATGCTAGGTATAGTTTCTAACTAAAATATTCTACTATAAAGTAACAAGTTAAACAACCCTTCAAAGGGACGAAACAAAGACCGAAATCATATTTTGTCCAGTGACAAGACAACGATGAGCCAAAATTATCATTGACAAGAATAAAGCTACTGTATTTGACTACAAAACACACAACATCACGAGAATATGGACCATTCCCACTAGTTCTACAACACAGTTCTACGGTAGAACTAAGTAGTGAGATTTTTTCCCACTAGTCCTACGATTTCAGGTGGTATAAAATTGTAGAACTAGTAGGAAAAAAGTCCCATTACTGCTAGTGTTCTATTATACAATTTTACGGTAAAAGTCACGGAACCTTTTGTTCCCAATAGTCCTACGATTTAAGGTGGTACAATCGTAGAACTGTGTAGTAGAACTAGGGAATGATCCGAGAAGAGAATGTTCCTAAGATAGAGGCATTATGGGAATAAGGAAGTCTCAACTTTACAGCCGATATTGGTGATGATCTCGAAGAAGAAATGATTGCACTTAGTAGGTCTAAGGAACTGAAGCTAGACACAGATTTAATTCCATTAGATTATATTAGTGGATAAATGACGGAGAATCAAATGTTATGAATGGATTTTGTCAACCGATTTACACAAACCAACGAAAAGTCTGTCAATCCAGTTGATGTTGTGATGTATTCTACAACAACTATCAATGTTTTACAACAACAATCTGGAGACAATGATCAACAAAAAACCAATAAGACCATTGCTACAACCCAGTGAGACATAGGACATAGGTCTAGGTCTTTTTTCATCAAACAGCTATAACTATAGTTTTTCGAAGAATATCTTCTTTCTATCTGAGGATTCACTTTTCATATCTGCACATATTGCATTTGATCTCAATTTTTCATTTAATTAGAATGCTGATCTCTGAAGGACCTGCGGAGTCATAGCTCTGCATTGTTTTGATCTCTCCTATAGATATCGATATCGGCAGCAAACATCACCATTACAATATCTAATAATATAGTACGTTATAACTTAAACAACACTTCAAAAGGCTTCGAACAAAGACCCAAATCACGTTTGGTCCGCTGACAAGCCAACATTATCATTGACAACGTTTATTACGATCTATATATACAAATATGCTGTCTAGTCTCGGCATTTGTCCCTCCAGCAGTACATTATTGACTCGTCCAATAAGCGTGCAATGTCCGCGCGCCTTTTATCAGCAAACTGCTCAGTTAGGATGGAGAGAGATCTTGCAAGAATTCTGGAAAGTTTCTTGTGATTGTTTTATTAAAATTCTATTTGGATGTGGATCTATTGTTTGGCCATAACATAACATTACATGATGTCAGTCTTCTCCGATGGATTAGGCAGAGAAGATGAACTGTATGCATCATTCGTTTCGTTATTTACATTAAATACCCATAGGACTTAAACGAAAACAAGACACAAATTTAGATTTCCAAGTTTAAGGCCCATTTTTTCAAAAGTTAACTTGTCATTATAGAAAAAATTAACGGTTGTTTAAGCTTTCATTGTTTAAAACTAAACTTATATTGTCACTTACGGGATATCTTTCGTGGTTATTTATTGTTTTGAGCGTCTTGTCGGACAGATAAAAAAACAATTAAGTATTCTGTATGTTCAGATGCGAATAATCACGCCGTCGCCCAAATTGTCAAACATCATGCGTGTCCTATCGTTCAAACCAGGGCCTCGATTCTGCTATTACAATAGTGTCAGAGCGAAGTATATTATTGTACCATGTGTCAGAGTAGTCAATCGTTGATTTCATAATGATCAAGTTCTGTCAAATTTTGACAAGTTTGTTAATTCTATTAACATAATGACGCCATTATGACTTTTGACTCACACTCCATTGAAAGAAATGTCATAGAATGATAATCTCATACATGAAATCTGGCATGAATAATGTTCGCATTTAGTAGTAGATTTCGAAAACCATTTGTACTAAGGGTTTTATAATAATGACAATACGACAATGCCATTAAAACACAATGTTATTACGAGACCATTGGCCGACCATTGTGAATTTATCAGATTACGAACTTTAAGCAAAATGACAATGGGATGAGAACGATGAGAATGGAATCGTGTTGGAGTGACGAATTTATGTAAAATAGCAGAATTAAGCCCCAGTACTAAGAAATATCTAAAATTCATATTATGCAAGACGAATAATAAGACCAGGCTGTATATAACTGCTGGAAAGATTGTTTTCGAAGATTTTTCGACTGCTCAAACAGCAGACGCTACTGATACTCTTACTTTAAAACAGAGATTGACACTTGAGCTCATAATACAGGGTGGAAAGTGGAAGAGACAGTGACGCACAAATGTTTACCAGTTACCACTTAAGTATACATCACTACATCATTTTATATGGGGTATTTATATAAAGAAAGAAAAAAAGAAAAATATCATACAGATTTTTCCCCATAACTGTTTGGCGTCAGTTCCTTCCACCGTGCAGCAGATCAATGTAAATGTGAAAAGTTGTGAGTAAGTCCTTGAAAACTGCTAGTTCTGAATCAAGTTACTCGGAGGAAACAGGTCAAGGAGCTTGCTAGCGTTGGACTTGAAACTTGACTATACTTGTTTGCTCTATTGAATGAAGCAGTAAATAATATAATGGGTGAAGCTGTATCACTTGCATTCAGTCATGTCTCAATTTTGAATTGGATATGCTGCTTTATTTCCAAACCATAATTCGTACTCATCAAATAAGCGCGCTAAGAGCTACCTAATCGTTTAATATTTACACTATCTTCTACACTTTCAAACTGAAATAAATTAGAAATTACAGTTTCCTTATACTGCGACAAAAAGTATTGCTGTTTAAAAACAGATTTGTCTTTCTTTTCATTTAAGGGGTTGTTATATTTGACGATGTCGTCCAGCAAAAACAAGATTTTGATTTTATCACCATAAATGAATAATATAAATAAATATCGCTGGACATTAACACACAGCGCCATCTAGTGCCACACTAAGCAAGGCTTCTGTCGTGGAAACCAGATAGTTGATATCCTACATATATACTTTTTTTATTTGTAAATACATACTTATTATACATACAAACATCCATGACTCGGAAACAAAGGTCCATGCTCATCACACAAACATTTGCTCCTACCGGGATTCGAACCCAGGACCCTATGAACGCAAGGCAGCTTCACTACCACTACGCCATTCGAGTCGTCAAACCACCACCATCCTCATCACCACCACCACCATCATTACCTTCCCCTTATCCCCAATTTATTTGTTGTCAGCGCAGCATGTCTTTTTCGTCCATACTTCTCTAGTACTCGTCTTTTCACTCCTTGCCATTTCAGCCTTCACACAGCCTATCCATCGTGGGTCTTCCTCTATTCTTATACCTCATTCATACTCACGTTCCTCCGCATCACTCTTCTACATTCATACTCACGTTCCTCCGCATCACATCCCCATACCAAGACAACCGATCACCACACAACTTTTCAGTTCTTGATTATTAGGTTTGCTGTAAAGTGGTTGCTTTACAACCAGAATCTTTTCCGTCTCCACTCTAACCGACCCCGAAGGTCTCCTTATCCTGCAAATTCCGTCGCGTGATTAAATGAGCCGCCGGCCATCGCGATATTGCCGGTCGCGACTACATGTGCCAACGTGGATTGCCTCCCCCACTACTTCCACCCCACTAGAATATGGATGCTGTGCCCCCGGAATCTTTGTTAGTGGTCAAATGGACAATATTTGTTGCTCATAACTATTTGTATGGTGTTTTCTTATGTTTGTTGTGCGTGTTTGGTATTTTGTTCTTTCTTGTATCTAGAATCTTGGCATGCAGTATAGATGCAGAAGTTCTGGAAGAGGACTCTTCAGTCTGCAATTGCGTGCGTTACTTATTAATCACTGATAGAGGAGATAAAAGAGTTCCTTGTACAGGATCGACGCATAAACAATTAAAATGCATTCAGTACTCCATTCCAAACCCTACATAGACATTTTCATCATCATCTGCCTAGCCTTTTCCCAAAAGTGTTTGGGTCGGCTTCCAGTCTAATTGGGTGCAGCTTTATATCAGTATTTTACATGGAGGGACTACCTATCTGATCTCCACAGCCCAGTTAGTACCGGTTCGTACAATACCCGTTGGTAAGACTGGTTGTCAAACATTGTTCATCGATACTTTAAAAAAAACCTGCTGTTTTCTACAAAAGCACTTACAATACACCGTCAAAATGAATAGCTGATTTTTGGTGAGCACTATTTATTTAAAAACAATCATCTTCTATAGCTTTGTTGAAAGGTTGTGATGGAACATCTTCATTTTGTATTAACTAGAACCTTAGAAACAATAGATTCTGAATATTATAATTATGAAACAGCAGTACATTATATATCAGGGTTTTGACCTTAAAATTGAATTCCGATTAGGGGAGTACCTACTTATTGAAGTTTGAACAATATTTCACTAAATATTGTTTCAGCTGTTCAATTATAAAGTTATAATTAAATAATATGTCATACAATAATTATACATATTATAACAGGTACTAACCAGGCACACGTGTGCCAATTTTTCAATGAAATGGAATATTTTGCCGTACCTACTGCAGTGAATTAATAATGTTATCGAGTACAGCATAAGGAGTATTAGGTGAAAAAGACATGCTGCGCCAAAATCAAATAAATTGAAATAGGGCAAAAGAATGGTGATGATGAGATTTAGGTACAGTAAAGTTCAGTTAAGAGGCAGTGGGCAGGGCACATAGTTCGCAAAACGGATGGCCGATGGGTCGAAGAGTTCTGGAGTGGCGACCGGGAATTGGAAGACGATGCATTGGAAGACCTCCCACTAGGTGGACCGATGACCTGGTTGCGGGAATCCGTTGGATTCAAGTAGCACGGGACCGGGCAATATGCGACACTTGGTAGAGGCCTATGCCCAGCAGCGGACGTCTTTTGGCTTAAATAATATGATGATGACTGCTTATATGGGTATATTGGAATATGCGAATAATGTGTGGAAAAACATCTCGTAATACGTATGGGAAATGTGCTATGTTTAACAACAAATCATCATCTGTCAAATCTTCGCCATGCAGTTTTTTGGATTTTGGATGCATAAATAATCTACACTATATATAATATAATATAATATTATAAAGCAGAAGAGTTTGTTTGTTTCTTTGTTTGGTTGAACGCGCTTATCTCAGGAACTACTGGTTCAAATTGAAAAAATATTAGTGTTTTGGATAGTCCATTTATCGAGGAAGGCTTTAGGCTAAATAACATCACTACGACTATTACGAGCGGAGCAGGAATGAACAATGTTGCAAAAACGGGTTTTTTTTTTCATTTCGTTGGTCGTTTTCTTATGTGACGCAGACGAAGTTGCGTGGGTCAGCTAGTACCTTATATTTTACACGAAGCGACTGCATATCTGACCTCCACAATCCAGTTATGTGTAACAACAAATAAGGTAGGATAATAACATCAAGTTTTAGAATTCACCAGCCAACGCGTTATCTACAAAAACCCTATCAGTTATTTATCCCACCAATTATTACCCAGAAACTGTCCATCAATCCCCAAAATCTGTCAAACAACAGTTTTCCCCAAAAATCTTTAATCAAAGGCAGCATCAACACAAAACATAGACGAAGTATGCTAGCTTCGCCGGTCAATATCTCCGTCGGCCATTTGCAGAGGTCCGTTGGTACCATTAACCTTCTAAATTCATTAGGTAGGACCCCAATGGATTGCTTTCGGGAAAAAATGTTTCTTTGGACCCGTCCTTGTATTAATGTGTTAGGGTTTCAGTTGTCTATGGCTGTAGATATGTTTTGTAGGAAAAAGAATTTGTGTTTTGTTTTTCGTTGGGGACTCGACTTTTTTTTGAGTTGATTAAGTGGGTTTCCCTTTTTTTCTGGTATTTTTGTCACTGTTGCTGTGACTTATATTTACATTTATTTAGTTACTTTAGAGTTTATACTTCAGATGTGGTTGTAAGGATCTATTATTAAATTTATAGTATCATGAGACCTCGAAGAAGAAGTTTAATGGTATAGGTAAACGACATCTAGCCGAAAAACCTACACAGTCAAATTAGCTCAATCAATTACTTTTTCTTGTATCTTCTATGTGCCCAGATTAAATTAATCACTACTCCCATCCTTGGAAAAGGAAGTTATAAATACAATCGTTCCAGCTTTCCTCGCCATAAAGCCTACATAAAACCTTCAATTTATCCCCCAAAATCCCAGAAAAAGAACTATCTCTAAACGCCAAACAAGATTCAACAGCTCCGCTATATAATGCGATATAATACAGTGAACAGCGGCGTATTTATATGAAGGCAAACATTTACGACAACGTAATACGGCCGATGGTGGCTGGTACATTTTTCAGAGTAACAAAGCGAATATTGGAGCGACTCCACAAAGGCCATGCGGCGGCACTGGCATGTAAGGGAAGGGGGCACATCGATAATTGAAGTGTCGATAAATTGAGGATCTATGTTGGGTGTTATATATAGAAGTTAGAGAGTTATTGTTTGTCTACGGAACTACTGATTCGACATCAAAAATTCTTTCAATAACGGGAAGAGCTACACTATCCCCAGTGCTACAGGCATTAAAAACGTTCACGAGGGTACATTCCGTACACAATGGCTGATATTGTGAGCGAGGCCGCGAGCAAAAGCTAGTCATTAATTCGGATATGCGGATATAATATCGTGCGGTAAGAGCTTGGGCATCGGGAGAGTCTGTTTTAGGACTTAATTTGCCTTCAAAATATGTGCTTAAAAAAATCCAGCATATTGCTTCATTATTTACATTCATTGCGATGCTTTTGACCTTTGCAGTGGCTATGATATGGATCAAGATATTATTATTGATTGAATTGATTAGGTAACTTACTAGCTTGAGACGAGAAATAATAAAGAATTATCGGCTTTCCTGATCCTTTCCTTACCATTAGGAAATTTTCACTTTTTCACAGTAATTTGAAAACAAAAAATTATGGCAATATTCCGAAAACGGTCTCTTATGCATCAAGCATATCGGCAAAAAAGGAGGTGTCTGATGAGTATGGAAAAAGAAGATATGCTGCGCTGACTCCAAATGAATTGGGATAAGGGCAAGAGAATGATGATAAAGATCAGGAAAAGAAACATCAATCAAACAGGAATCAGGGGCAAAAAGCCAATATAAATGTAAGGTTTCCAACAAAGACTTATCGACATCTCAATCCCAACCCTACTGACTGACTCAGCTCCCTCCCGAGTGCCTCATAGTTACATACGTAGGTGTAATTGTTAGTAAGTACATTTTTCTTTGAGGTTACTCTCTATTAAACGCTCAAAGTGAAATGGGACGCAATGGTTTCTACCTTCAAAGGTGTACCAGAGCTCCAAAGGTCGGCCAACCTTAATTGTTCCTCAATTACTATGAAAATTTCATACGATGTTAAGTCAAAGGGATGAGTGGTTCTGGGTGGTTCTTCAGCTTGGGTGTGACCATGGTGTGGGCGGAAGATTGTGGATTGTTGACATCTATTTTTAGGACAGCTAAGACTTGCTGTTTTTGGAATTAGCCTAAGAAGGGGTCTTTGTACTTAACTTTTGAAAGAAATGTCAGGTAGGTTAAGTAGGAAATTGTGCACAAAGGTCAAAAGTTAACATTTTTTTAAATGGAATGCTTTTTGAAAATGTGAACAACGTTGTAAATGTTAGTATGCAAAAAATGTTATACGTCCTACCGAAAGTGTACAGAACTCAGTTAAATACAAAATCAATATTTTGGAAAATGTAATATTTGTTGGCACAATAATCAGTTGGAATTAATTAATTCTCCAGTGCAATTTTCTCCGACGGAAAAGAACATTTTGAATGATGCGCTTGAAGGCAGCTTTTAATATTTTCTTCACCATAGCCTCGTAGGCATACTTTTAACGCCTTGTGCTAACACTCAATTATTAGTAGGATTTTATGACATTATAAAGTCACCTATACTATACAGGTTGCGTTTTAATTTTTATTTTATTTGTCACCTCTTTTGTTTTCATCACTGGGAGGGAACTAACGAGATCCTATTACTAGGCCTTCGCCTTCCGTCTATCCGTCGCGGGCTGTATCTCATGAATCCATGATCTGTAATAGGTAGACAGTTGAAATTTTCACAGAATGTGTATTTCTGTTGGGTATTAAAATGGGCTCCGCTATTGCGATCCTACGGGACCCTTCATGCGCCAATTATTAAAAGTAAATCAGGTTCTAGTCAAGTTAATTTATGAACATATTAATGAACACAGAACAAGCACTGTACGGAACCGCACATTACTTTTCATACTCACGCGCCGTGCATTCTGTGTAGGTACTCAGCAATTCGTACCTATCGCTAAACTAATTTGTGTAAGTACATTAAATCAATAAATCAGTGTTCAACGGACATTCGCGGTGTTCGGTTTTATTTTATCATCCTCATAGAATCGCCCCGGTACCATCACTAAGTGCAGGGATCCCTTATATTTATTTTAGTTCTTCGAGCCGGATTTGAACCAGCGCCCTATGGATCATTCCTCAATCATTCATTACCCAACATTCCCATCACAACAAACTTCAAAAACTCATAAAAAACAATCATAACTTCAATTGTTTACAAAACATCTGTAGTTAGTTCAGCCCCTAGCATGATAATTAATTTTCTCATAATAAAACGTTAATAATCCTCTGCATTAACGAACAGTTGCTTACCCTACCGTAAATATTTACAGACCGTCATGTGTTTGCCGTGATTTTATATCGTAAATCTCTTCAAAGGTTGTCTTTGTAAAAAATGTGGCGATGAGATGATGTTCTCGCGTGATATGGGCAGATGTAACCTTATTTTTGTGTGAACCAACACATAGGTAGGTGCCTGAAATTCGCAACCCCAAAAGTGATGCATACAGAGTGTAAATGTCACCGTAAAATTGTCAAATACGTTATATTGTTATATCTCTAGCGATATTGTAAAGTCTCGAATTATTGTCAAATGAACATGCTGCTTACAACAAAACGCATTATTTTTCGTGAAATGCATGCGATCGTAGTCAATTTACGTGGAGGGAAGGAGGGGTCCCCCTTGCCCAGTAGCACAACTCTCATGAAAAGATAATGCACCATTCCTGAGAAATACCGATTAATATAACATAACCTTAAAACACTTTATATTTCCCGTAAAAAGCGTAGTCGACGGAGCCCCGCTTCTCGGGGCCCCTATTTCCGAGTGCAGGGTTTAAAGGAACCTAACGGGGGGGTCCCACAAGTCCCGATTATGGGGGCAGAGATACTTCCGTATGTTCAGTTGACAATAATTCGAGACATTACAATATCGCGAGAAAAAACACGTTATATTGTAATATAACGTGTTTGACAATTTTACGGTGACATAAACAAACCCTAGTCTTAGCTGTCAACTAAACATTCTGTGCATCAAACTAAATAACTTTAGGTACGCAAAAATTATTGGTAGGAAACGACATTTTTTTTTCGTTTTACGGTAAAACTAAATGAAACAAACTCTAAACATTGTGCTGTTGGATGGATTAAATAGGGTGGGGGTCGTGGAGGTGTTCAAAGTTAAAATCTTACATTAGGTACTAAACAATACGTTTAAAAAAAACTAGTGAAATGTGACCCAAATATCTCCGTAACTAGAAGGTTCCCAGGTATGGTATAGACTCTATTACAAAAAAAGTCGCGAGTCGGACTCGCCCATGAAGGGTTTCGTATCAAAATTGTGTAGATTGCGGTTTACGGCTTATGACGTATAAAAAAACTACTCACTAGATCTCGTTCAAACCAATTTTCGCTGGAAGTCCACATGGTAATGTACATCATACATTTTTTGTAATTTTATCATTCTCTTGTTTTAGAAGTTAAGGGAGGGGGAAATACATTTTACCACTTTGGAAGTGTCACATCTATCTACCAAGTTTCAACAGCATAGTTCTTAGAGTTTCGGAAAAAAGTGGCTGTGACATACGGACGGACAGACAGACATGACGAATCTATAAGGGTTCCGTTTTTGCCATTTGGCTACGGAATCCTAAAAATGACGAGGAGAACAAGTGCCTTTCGGGTTTGTTATAAATAAGTAGAAAGTTAGAAACCTATCCGAAAAGTCTTCTTTCTTTCTACTTTTTTCAACCGACTTCCAAAAAGAGGAGGATCTCAATTCATATGTACTTTTTTTGTGTTTGTTACCTCAGAACTTTCGACTAGGTGAACCGATACTGATGGTTCTTTTTTTATTTGAAAGCTAGTGCTTCCCGTGTGGTCCCATTTTAGTTTGCTGAAGATCTGACGCTGATCTTCGGAGATATACAATGGAACTCTTAAAAAATAGACAGCAAATCTGCAGTGATTGCTGCAATCGCTTGTAGGTTTATTGTTTATACTATATCATGACGTAACATCACGCATGTGTGCTTTGAGGGGGGACGCAGATGAGTACAATACACCAGCTTTCAAATAAAAAAGAACCATCAAAATCGGTTCACCCAGTCGAAACTATTGAGGTAACAAACACAAAAAAATACAGACGAATTGATAATCTCCTCTTTTTGGAAAAGTCTTCTTTCTTTCTTCTTTTTTTATCGTGTGGTTAGTTTGTGTCAAAGTTTTTATGCCGCCCATGGGGCTCTGACTTAGCTTTACAAGCCGTTGAGAAAATCTCAGGTACTATCAGGTATCCGCTGCGGGTCTGTTTTAAAGAGATACCGTGGCCCCGGAAAATAAAGGGCGAGGAAGAAACATGGATGGGTTTTAGTCAGTACGACACTCCCTCTCGCTACGCCCAGAGTGAGAGAAGTCATCTGATGATTTCCCATCCGAAAAAAAAGAAAAATGTATCACGTATCTCTTGGGTCGAGACCCAGAGTGGGAGAAGTCATCTGATGATTACTCATCCGAAAAAAAAAGAAAATGTATCAGGTATCTCTTGGGTCGAGACCGTGTATCGGAAAAGTGGTAAAAAAAATTAACGTCACCTATCTGAAATTAAATAACGACAATAGTATCATAAGTTCTTAATAAAAAAAACCATGAACTCCCTTTTTAATAAACCCGGAGTAAAAGTTACAAACAGCTTAACCTTATATTAAAACCACAATCCTTCTAAAATAATACCACAGCGGGCCTAAAATGGCCGCTGTATCAGAATCTCTCTAGAGCGGCTTTTTTATACCTCAATGATATTTTATGATTGCTTATATCGAAAAACATAACTGTCGTTAGGCAGGAAAAAAAACCAAGCATGAAAATTTTTCGGATTATAAAAATCCTCCACCACACTAACAGGTTTCAACTTAAATTCATACAAACAAGGCCATACCTCCTTTCTCCTTAAACGCAAACTCATAACGCTAGTGTTTAACAAACAACGAATCCATAAACAATAAAGCTTCCATTCGATTTATATCAAAACCATAACCAATACTTACCGTTACGAGCAGTATTAACTGAGAACGCCATCTGTCGACAGACTTGAACACCCAACAAGCACCAACTTACTAAAACACTTTCATCTTCATAAATGCAAGCGATTTTGAACCGTACGACTGAAAGATAGGGGCGGTGGTAGGATTTGGGGAGGTGTTGAGATAATGTTGTGAAATATTAAAGTCAAAATGTAAAGATGAATCGCGGGTGGTCATACCAGCTGTGATGACACCGATGCCGCGATGAGCGCTAAAATGTTCTGGGGTGATTTTTAATTTTATAATTGGAATATCAAGAACTGGGAAATTATGCAATTTCAATTATTGTCACGTGGATTGAAAGATTTAGAATTAAAATTTTTCATCATTTCCCCTGCACTTATGACGACCCGAATGGCGTAGTGGTAGTGAGGCTGCCTTGGCAAGCCTGTGTGATGAGCATGATCATTTGTTTCCGAGTCATGGATGTTTATATGTATAATATTATGTATTTACAAACAACAAAAGTATATATGGAGTATATCAACTATCTGGTGTCCATGACACAAGCCTTGCTTAGTGTGGCACTAGTTGGTGATGTGTGTTAATGTGTAGCGATGTTTATTTATTTATTTATTTACTTAATTTTCCCTATAGAATATGGTACAGAAATAAACATATCCCTCATTCACATCACGAAGACAAAGACTTCTTATGATAAGCTAGGTACAAAGTTGTTCAACCAAATGTAGTATGGTTTAGGACATAATATCCGGGTATCCTGCGCAACACGGAGTCCATTCATCGATTCTACGGTCTTCCCCTGCAAAACACTCTTCACATTTTTCTTATTCCTGCGTATCATAAGCCCCTACCATGTTTTTCACAAAAAATTTCAGGCCAAAGTTATCTTGTTGTGAAAGACAAGACATTTTTGTGAGGCCTTGTAAAAAAATGCAGTCGCAAGAAGATACCTACTTATTAGTTACATTTTATTTAAATTAATATGCGAGTACATCTTTATTTATTCTTAAAATAATTCATTGTATCAAACACTAGCTGACCCACGCAACTTCGTCTGCGTCACATAAGAGAGAAAAACGAAAGGATAAAAATCCCCGTTTTTGCAACATTTTTCATTCCTGCTCCGCTACTAATAGTCGTAGCGTGATGTTATATAGCCTAAAGCTTTCCTCGATAAATTGGATAGTCCATTTATCGAGGAAAGCTTTAGGCTATATAACATCACGCTACGACACAAAAATAATCTAATTTTTCAATTCGAGTCGGTAGTTCCCGAGATTAGCGCGTTCAGCCAAGCAAATAAACAAACTCTTCTGCTTTATCATATTAGTATATAGATTGAATCCGGAAATTCAAGCGGCATTCCACAACATAATCTTCACTTTGATACGAAGCAGCATATTAGGCCCCGCCGATCTACCAACAAGCAAGCAGGAATCAAATCCACGATGATCCGATTCATTAAACACTTGCACAGAACAAGTGTGAGTAATAGGATTATGTTTTATTGGGCACTATCATACACGTGGTGGGCGAGAATAATTTAATTTCATTTTGATGAAAATCCCTTCATAGAAAACTGTTTGACGAAATCAGCAACCAGCAACGATCTAAGTGCTTTGAAAATAGTACCTAAACTCCATAAATGTTTGATGGAAATAATTACTAATGATTCAATACTGTATTGACTCGCTACGGATACTGAGCTCTGCCCCCGTATTCACAACGCTTCGATTCGCTTCCGATTCGGGAAGTCGTATGTCTATCTCGGTCGTTTTCGTAATGCCAGAAGAAGACAGATATACTAGTTGTCGAATCGGAAACGAGTCGAACGTTTGTGAATACGGGGTCTGAACTGGCTCTGAAAATACGCACTTTGACTTCAGTACAGTATCTGCCAAAATGCGGTCTACCTACGGAGCAACGACGGCAATTTGTATGTCTGTGTCATATATTTTTGAAGTGAAAACATCTTTGGGTGCGATGAGCACTTTTGATTGAACAAAAATCATGGAACTCGCGTGAATTGTTTTTTTTACCCTTTGAGTATTCACCTTATCTGGATTCATTTAATGATACTTTTATCTTGTCAGAAATGTTCGGATTTTCTTAAATTTAATTTCATATTACAAGAATAAATTAAAGGCATTATTGGAAATAACGGAAGAACCTTAGTTCTTATCAAGTTCTTTTTGCAAACTTGAAAAATTCCAGCCACAGACAAGACAAAATTAATATTTATTTATGCAACCAACAAAACCGTTATAATCCCACGCCATTCTGAAACATCACGCCCTTGCCATTTGGGGGTGAACAGAGGGTCTAAACGGTCGGATATTTTGTCAGGACAGACAGACAATAAATTAAAGTATTAGTACGTATTGAACGTTATTGATATTTGTTGGTTAAACTGGGCTACTTGGGCATATGGATGCACTATTAATTTATTATGACAGATTTTGCTGGTTTAATTATAAAGAGTTTAGATAAACGGTGGATATGTTACCGTAAAATTGTCAAACACGTTAGATTGTAATCTCTCTAGCGATATTGTATACTCTCAAAATATTGTCAACTGAACATATGGAAGTACCTCTGCCCCAATAATCGGGACTTGGGGCACCCCCCTCCCCCTTTAGGTTAGTTAGGTTCCTTCAAACACTGCACTCGGAAATAGGGGCCGTCGACTACGCTTTTTAGGGGAATATAAAGGGTTTTAAGGTTAGGTTATATTAATCGATATTTCTCAGGAATGGTCCATTATCTTTTCATGAGAGTGGTACCATTGGGCTAGGGCGACCCCTCCTTCTTTCCACACCGCGTGAGTTGACTACTATCGCATGTAGGTATTTCATGAAAAATAATGCGTTTTATTGTAAGCAGTAATTATGTTCGTTTGACAATATTTCGAGAGTTTAGAATCTCTCTAGTTATTTTACAATCTAACGTGTTTGACAATTTTACGGTGACAGATATATTTGTGCCTTTGTGGAAGGACAATATCTGTGGTATGATGAGTTGCATTTTGAGATTCCGCAACCGTTCTTTTAAGACCGATTCGCCATTAAATAAATAAATGCAGCAAGGCATAATTGTGTCGTGGACACCAGATAGTTAATAAACTACATATTATGTACTTTTTTTTTGTAAATACATATTTTATAAACATATAAACATCCATGACTCGGAAACAAATGTCCATGCTCATCACACAAACATTTGCTCCTACCGGGATTAGAACCCGGGAGACAGAACGTAAGGCAGCCTCACTACCGCTACGCCAGCCATTCGGGTCGTCAAAATTGACTACATTTGATTACTTTGGACTGTTCGACTATCCGTCGACAGGATGATTTATTTATTTCCGCTTCTCCGGTAGACACTTTCACCTATGGATATTTCGCCGATAGAACCTATCATTTTTTTACTGAAAACTAGCTTAGGCTACTAGTTGTTCGGAATTTGGCGGAACTACGTCTATTTGGCACAGCCGTGAGACACACAGTAATTAACATTTGTTTTGTGTATAAGTTAAAAGTTTAAAAGCTTCGTTTCTTTCATTGTTTTGAAAACATCTCATCATACCCTTTATCTTAATTTAGGTAGTTGGAATCGGTTCAGCATGACTTCTTCCTGAATGCCTTAATAAGCATCCCCATTTTACCTTTACCACAGATTCAACAGATAACTCACTCCATACAAAATTTTCAATACCTACCGCTATAATAGCCTACACTTTCAACTCGATAGCCTTTACGGTACCTTTTGTAAATTACCAAAACAATTTATTAAGCACCAGAACTAAATAATAAGATATCGCAATGAAGAAACTTAAGAACTTTAGGACAAGAATTTATAAGCTCCCTACATTAGTCGGAATTGTTGAATCATCCCTTATTATTAAAGTTAAAGTCATTGGAAACTCTAATAATTTGATTTATCAATGATTTATGTATTTACCGGGATTTAGAGATTTGTGGTCATTATTGTATTGTTGTGGTCAGTGTGGGAACTGGTCGGTTATTGCTATTATATTATTATTACTTATACTAGCTTGAGCCAGCGGCTTCGTCCGCGTGAATTTTGTTCATTGCCCCATTGGATTTTACTACCGGACTAAAAAGTATCCTATGTTTTAATCAAGGTTTTAAACTATCAGTGTGCAAAATTTCAATCAAATCCGTTCAGCAGTTTTTGCGTGAAAGAGTATCAAACATACTTACACTCATACATCAATACTCAGAAACTTTCGCAACTATAATATTAGAAGGATAGGATGTATATTTGAAACTACTTACACTTAGGGTTTCAGTTGATATCAAGGAGTTTTTAAGCTAAAAACCTGAAACCGTGTGTCGGTGTGGTGTGTACCTAACTATATTTAAAAAAAAAATAGTACCTATACCTATTTTCCAGAACTCATAGAATCTATTTAAGAATTAAAAAAAAAATCAATTTCAAATAGACATAGATAATTCTGGAAAAGCCCGCCAAAATCCGGTAGGAAAATCACGGTGTTTGCCGTCGGCGGCGCGGCGGCGCGCGGCAGAATGGCGGCAGTTTGAAAGCGCACTGACTTTACCTACCTATTGCTTCTAGAACACCAAAATGATAAAACCTGCAAAGAAAACGTCATTTAAGAGGCCTGCGGAGCATGCGTTTTTCATACAAACGTAATACCAAAATAATTTGTAAATAAAACATATTCTTAAGATAGTGTGTATTTATTTCGATTAGATTACAGAATACATAGGTTTTCAAACACATATTTAGAATGCAAACTGATATGCAAGAGTTATGAGAAAAAGTAATTTTCTATAAGTGGAAATTTTAAATTCCTCATATCTCGCCTTTATAAGTATCATTGTCCTTTCAAAATCTTTATTTGGGAACATAGATATTCTCTAACACAATTGAAATTATTACTCACTACCTGAATACGTTTGATTTTCATATTATTTAGGTATTACGTTTGTATGAAAAACGCATACGTCCGCCGGCCCCTTAAAGACAATTCAGGAACGGCTTAAAAATCTACGTAAGTAGTTAAGCAATACGAATTTGAAATATCTGAGGTTGTTCGACAGAAATTTAATTGGATTTATAACGTTCTTAGCAGATGGATTTAAATTCTTCCTACTTGTAAAACGATAACAATCACGTCAGATGTCATCAATGAAAAAAAAATCAAACAGAAATCATTGCTGCCCCCCATAATAAAATTATCAACAATCAAATGCTCCAAACAACTTTAAATGGCATAAAATCAAATACAAACGGGCGATACACAAATAATACCGTTTTAAACGCACCATTTGTGTTAAACAATAGGTTATATTGGCGCCAAAACCGGGTGCGTTCCCGCCACTTGACCATCTGTGAGTTTTTTATTTATTCGATGTTATGCAATGGTTGGACTGGGTTCAGCTTTAAGAATTATGGTGAACGCAAACCGAACGGAAGAGCCAAAAGAATCGAATTTTGGAATTATTTGTAAAAAATCCTAATACCTCGCACACTTATCCGCGTCGAATCGAACGAATAGATGACGTTATACGGACGAGAAAAAATTCTTTCGGAGCGTTCGTTACCTTATAAGTAAAGAATTAAATATAATATAATTTCTGGTACTCTTTAATTATGTACACCATAAAAAATATAAATACTCCAAAAAAAAATTTTACAAGGAGTGACACAATGGGCGGTCTTATCGCTAAAATCAATCTTTCATAGACAACCTTTGGATGGATTTAAAGGGGAAGAAGAGACAATACTGCAGGTAGCCTGTGGTGTACCATTTACATATTATACAATAAATAAATACATACATATTATACACACATTATGACATATTACACTTAGATATATATATTTTTTTCTTTTTAAGTATCCGTAGGCTAGGGTTGGAATGATAATTCTGATGAATATAATTCTGTAACTACATTGTCTTACAGTCGCGAACAATATTTTAATCAACATACAACCTAACACTGGCTTGCAAATTGCAAAAAACTAAAAAAATAAAATAAATGAATTGCTTGCCTTACCTTGGAGCATCAGCCTTAAATACTTAAACTCTTTGACTACAAAGGAAGATCATAACCTGCAGAACTCGCAATATACTACTGTTACTTGATGTATTGGTATTGTTCCTACAGAGAACAATACATCAAGCTACTACATACAATCAGTGTCACACTTCTGTAATAGATTTTCAACATTATCCCCAAATTATTAGACTCAAGGTTGATTGGGAAAATTTAAAAGTTTCGAGTAGCTCGATGCTTATTCAAAGTTGAGCCTATGCAGCCAAATCTACTACTGCTCTAACAAAGCGGTACTACGACCTTTTCTTATCTCAATTATTAAAATAAGTTTTGTTAGTGTTCCTCGAATAACAATTAACAATACGCATTAGGGAACCTCGTGTTACATTAAATATAACAAAGAGTCAAGTGTCTGCGTGTCAGCAGAGTTAGTGTTTACTGTTATAGGAGAGTACCTATTAGGTACAGGACCTACATTATGTTCTACCGCAAATGTGTAACGGACAGGTGATGGAAGTTATAAATAGCTGTATAGTTAGTGTTGCGGAGATAGGTATGTAGTTGCCTCTTGGGAAGACCAATAAAAGACGGCGCACAACAAGGTGAGTACTATAATATTTTCGGCCAAGGATGGCTACAGTTCAACAATTCTATCTAAACGCGGTTAAAACTTACGAAAGAGGTTGTAGAGTCTGGTGATCTGAGACCCTACTCCCTAACGCTTCGCCTGTTAATCGGATCTATCCGTCTCTATCGCGCACGCCTGCAAATGAGTGCGAGTGAGAGAGACGGATGGATCCGAATATACGGACGAAGCGTTTGAGAGTAGGGCCTCTGACACGCAATAGCGACATCTAAAATAGGGAAAAAGGCCAGGTAGGTGATGAACATTGTTGATACGAAAATCATGATTTAACTTGGGCTAAAGCCATTAGATTCAAAGTTGATTGGACAATAGGGAGTTGAGACGACAAAAAAAACTAATCAGTCTGTCAGCTAGGTTTTTAAAAAAAAATTGACCCGTATTTTTTCTTTTGTTACGTAAAACAAAATTGACCAAGATACGACGCTTTTAAAATTCCCAATACGTCACGCCTAGGTATAATTTTTACCTAGTTCTGACGTCACGAGCCCCCACTCCCGAGTTTTGATGCGTTTTATCTTTCGTCAATATTCATTGATTTACAAAAACAAAAAATACGTGTCCATTATTTTCCAATACTTTATCTGACGGACTAAATAGATTTGTATTTTTTTATGCCTGTTTCGGAAAGCTTGACGTGGGATTGTATTATCTGTGACGTGGGCGTCTGTGCCTCCTACCAAGACGAAAACATCTTACGAAAATAGTTAAACATTTGATTGTTTAACTATTTCAACCAAACCATTCGTTTCAAATAGTCAATTTGCCACTTTTAGATTGGCTAAAATATAAAGTTGATGTGAAGCTCCAGTGCTGCCCTAAGGCAAAATACCTGTGAATAGACTGTAGTGGCCCGTTCCAAAGCATAGGTCTCTATGAAGAATTTGAGCTAGAAACATCATGGACAGTTGGACACTCTTTTTAATCAAAATCATCATCAATCTTCCTGCCCTTCTCCCATTCTACACGGGGTCAGAGAGCCAGAGCAACCCTTCTTCCTTCCATTAATACGTAAATACTGTTGCAAAAACTTGGTTATATTGCCTCGTCTTCTACTAAAAGCTAGCGCACGTGACAGTGTGCTAGTGCGCAAGTGTTGCCAAAGGAAATCAATGCACAAAATATAAAGTCAAGTATTTTCGCAATGACCGGCTAGCTGCTTATCACCATTCTAGTTTGTTTGCAAATTCCTTCGAAGTTCAGGCCTATACTTAGATAACATCATCAGACCAAAGTCACTAATCAAATAATGCATTTAATAGACCTTTGCGCTACTGAATTACCCAGTCACAATCAATGTCACAATTAATCAAATTCAAACCTCCACAACAATTACAAACAAATAAAACCTATCCTTCCCTTTCAAGTTATTAAACAGCAACAATGAATTCAAACAAATTATACATTATTTAAGTGTAATGCATTTTATTGTCAGCACTTTAGTCACTAGTGAGGGGCGCAGGGGATGTGAGGGATTTAAGCATAGCTTGCAATGAAGGGGCGGTTTTGATCGCAGCTCGTCAGGGGGTGAAATTTATAACTGTGGTCAATTGGTGTGTGATGAACGGTTCTATTATTAATATCTTGTGTTTCTGTCATTGTTTTAGATATTTATCACCTATTTTGTTGTCTTAGTTCCAAACTTCCTGTTACTCTGGATAAAAGGATCAAAGTCAAAGTCAAAACTATTTATTGCAAGTTTTAAGTCATAAATGTGGTACATTACATGGTACAATAATATGTAGTGCAATGACACATTCTGCCATAAAATTGGCATGCAAACATTAAAGTACCTACTTACCTATTAGATGCTAATTTTAAAATAGTTTATACTTGACTGAATTATCAAACCTTAAATTATATAATTCACACACTGGTCCTGTGTGTATAAAGTTACTCAAATCAAAACAAAACAAAAAATCAAACAAAGAAATGTGCTTACGCAAGTTTCTGTAGTACAAGTTTTACTATAATATATACGAGCGTGGTACACCTCATTGTTTAAATATTTCCAAAACAAACATATTTTTTCATGTTGTCAACATTTATTTGATACACCTATCTCCTTCCTTCCTACTACGTCGCATGTGACAGAAAGAGAAAGGTGCTCGTCAACTTCCGCCGCGGTTTTTGACAAGAGAACGCCACGGTGGAATCTCTCTATTCCGTTTGAATCGTTCACCGCACCGCACACATATTTCTACCGCTTGCTTCCTAACAGCTGCGCTAACAGCTGAACCACCGCAAAGACTCTAAACTTTAAAAACGTGTTGGCCAACACAACGTGGGACAATTAATACCAGTGAAGTGCTGAAGAAATCTCCGGAACCCGTGCTGGATCTCAACCCGGCGCACTCCAGTCGCATCTGTCATCGGTCCAGGCGATCATCCTCACCTTCAAGTAAGTCCCTCTTTCCCATTACTCTCTTATAAGTGTTGGCAACATACATTTCTCATAATCTGTTTTCCCGCGCAAAAATTATAAACCCGCATATTGGTCCTTCGAGAAACTCCCGCTATATTCCAACTTAACCATAAGTTTTTTGGTCCATTCGAGTCGGATTCAAAGAATCAGCATTTTTAGGTCTCATACCTAGGATTTTGGTCAAATACCAAAGTCCATAAAACCGCCATATTGAACGCGTACTAACGTTCGTACATCTCGCTAGGTACTTATTCATTGAGAACTACGTACCAACTTAATGTTGCGCCTGCTGCATTAAAATAGCACAGGTCAATATAAAAACCGCTAATTATCGTAAGTTAGTTCGGCACATTTGCCTATAACTTATATTCAACCGCATTCTTTCAATATACCCCACTTACAATAAAATAATTATTGTAAGTCTACCCGCTATAACCAATATCATTATTCGCTGTATTTTCTAAGTAACGATTTCAACATGGAAGATCTTAAAATGAAAGTTAAATTACTTCAAGCTAAAAATCAAGCAATCTTTGAACGTTTATCGTCACTATATGAAACTTCAAAGAAAATAAATACGACTAGTATTGAACTTCGGTCGGTAGAAACGTTCATGGCAGACACCGAAATTCTCTCAATAAATCGTCAGGAATTTAGTACCAACCTAGATAAAATAAATACATATTTCTTACAAATAGATCCTGATCATAAAATCGACTATAACAGTCAAATATCCTTTGACGGCGTTTATACCCGTGTCGAGAGAATTCGTTCACTCATCGCTGCAAAGTCTTCAAGGTCATTAGATGACGCAATGTCACAGGACAACGCGAAACATTCTAGAAGTTCGATCAAACTACCTCCAATTCAGATTTCTTTCTTTGATGGTAGGATTGAAAACTGGCCTGTGTTCTACGAGTCATTTAAATCAAATATCCATAATAATATAAACCTTACTGACTCTCAACGTGTGCAGTATTTAATTGGTAACTTGAAAGGAAACGCATTGCAAATTACGGCCGGAATTATTCCGTCCGGGGAAAATTACGCTTCGATTTGGAACAGTTTGGTTCAAAAGTACCAAGATAAACGAGCACTAGGTTCACACTACATGTGTAACTTATTAAATATTAAACCCGCAACTAATAATTCCGCCTCTCTAAATAGTTTTATTGAAAGTTTTCACGCGTCTGTTTCTGCCTTAGAACAATTACAAATTAACGACTTAAAAGATTTCATTCTATTAAATTTAGCTTTGAAAAAATTAGACCCCGCTACCGTGCATTTATTCGAGATGCATATGAGAGATGAGGAGATACCCACTTATACGGATTTCGTTAACTTCATAAAATCGCAAGTTAAAATATTAGATAGAACTGTTTCTTCTCGGACCTCTTCCGTTAATCATAATAAAAATAATTCTTATCGTAATCAGT
The DNA here is from genome assembly GCA_916618015.1 of Xestia c-nigrum. NCBI lineage: Eukaryota > Metazoa > Arthropoda > Insecta > Lepidoptera > Noctuidae > Xestia > Xestia c-nigrum. Next base: position 5,270,349 of record OU745259.1, on the reverse strand, counting down.
CACGTGATGTTCATACTTTTGTTTCTTGTGACAATAATCAAAATTGTTTATATTGTACTAAAAATGATCACTGGAAGCTTTACACCTGTCCAGCCTTTCAGGTACTATCAGCCAACGCGCGTTTGGATTTTATTAAAAACAAACGTGGATGTGTAAACTGTCTTAGTGCAACGCACACTGCTTCACAGTGTAAATCTACACATACTTGTAAGACTTGTCACAAAAAACATCATTCACTGTTACATCTCGACCAAAGTGCACAGCCTGCGAGATCGATATCGACTGACGCTGTACCTAGTTCCGAGCATTCGCCACAGGTGGCGCTGTGTGCATGTTCTCGCGTAGGCTCAAACATTCCGCGTACCACCGTGCTTTTGTCAACAGCACAAGTCTATGTTGATAACAAATATAACAAGTACGTTTCTGTTAGATGCTTAATAGACAACGCTTCGCAAAATAATATAATTACTTCAGCTTGTTGTAAAAAACTACGATTAGACATTATACCGCTTTCAAATTCATTTATAAAGGGCGTAGGAACGTCTTCGCGACCTATTACAGGATACGTTGAGATAACAGTAACTGCTAAAAATAAAACTAATTCTTTTAAAATAACCGCTCTTGTAGTCGATTGTATCACGGATAAATTACCATCTCACTTTGTTGACACTTCCACAGTGCAACATTTGCTTGAATTACCGCTAGCCGATCCACTGTGGCACATTCCCGGTGAGGTTGAACTATTACTAGGGGCTAAACTTTTCCCATATTTATTACTGCATGATAAAATTATCTCACCTACCGCGCCTTCCGCAATTGAAACCGTGTTTGGTTATATTCTTATGGGTGAGGTACCCGCTAGTTTATCTAACAATGATAAAAGTTCCGTTCATTTAAATACCGCTTCATATTTTTCTACCGCGTTAAATACAGATAATTCTCATTGTTTTCTTTCGTTAGACGAATCGTTACATAAATTTTGGAACATTGAAGAAATACCGTCAAAAGCTTTTATGAGCCCTGCTGAACTCGAGTGTGAACAGCTGTTCGCTTCTAGTGTGTCACGTGACTCTAGTGGTAGGTATTGTACTGCATTACCATTCTGTAAAAATCCAGACTCACTCGGAAATTCTTATGCTGTCGCTTATCGACGTTTAATTAATTTGGAAAAAACTAAGCTTCGCGACCCTACTTTGCGCGCGAGTTATAACGAAATAATCCAAGAATATCTTGATCAAAATTATTTAACTGAAACTACACCTAGTTCTGTTGACCAGACTATAGGTTATTATATACCGCATCACCCTGTTATTAGGAATGATAAGCAGACTACTAAAGTTCGTATTGTCCTTGACGCGAGCGCCAAATCTCATAATGGCGTGTCACTGAACGATTTGTTACACACAGGGCCGAATTTACAGGCTGACATATTTTTATTACTTCTAAATTTCCGTTTATTCCCTATTGCAGTTACAGCTGACATAAAACAGATGTATCTTCGAATTGCTGTTATTGATGAGCATCGAAAATACCAGAAAATATTGTTTCGATTTAATACGGTTGAACCTGTTCGCGAATTTCAATTTAACCGAGTTGCATTTGGTCTCAAGCCCAGTCCCTTCCTAGCCATGCGCACTGTGCGCCAGCTGTCAGAGGATGAAAAACATCGCTTCCCGCGCGCATCCGTTGTCGCTTCTCATGAGCTATACATGGATGACTTGGCTAACTCGACCGCTACTTTAGAGGAAGCCAAGATTCTCTCCGCAGAACTTATCGCCTTATTTAAGGCGGGGGGCTTTGATCTTAATAAGTGGGCAAGTAATTCCTCTGAACTACTAGAGACTATTCCACACTCCAACCGTTCTTCTATTAACTTCTCTGACGGGGATAATTTAAAAATTCTTGGACTCAAATGGATTCCTTCCGAGGATTGTTTCACCTTTACCACATCTATTTTGGATAAAAGTTGTACTAAACGCTCCATACTTTCCACTGTTGCCCGCTTGTGGGATATTCTCGGTCTAGTTGCTCCCGTAGTTTTATTCGCGAAATTACTCATAAAAGAATTATGGAAATTAAACACAGATTGGGATGAAACTCCGCCCGAGTCTATTGTAAATCTTTTTCAAAAATTTAAAGAGCAACTGCCTCTACTTTCTTCTTTAAAATTGCCTCGTCATGTAGCCGTTACTATGGGTTGCGTGACAAATATAGTAGGTTTTGCTGACGCCAGCTTGAATGCGTATGGCTGCGTCATATACTTACACGTCACTGACACATATGGTAACATACACGTAACTTTGGTGTGTGCTAAATCCAAAGTTGCACCTGTTAAGGTCGTATCTCTGGCTCGTCTAGAGCTTTGCGCCGCTGTTCTTTTGTCGAACTTAATTAAATTAGTTTATGACACTTACCGCTCTCGAACAGCTATTAATGAAATATTTGCCTTTTCCGATTCTACAATTACACTTTCATGGATTCATTCCTCACCGCACAGATGGAACATTTTTGTTAGTAACCGCGTCGCTAAATGTCAAGAAAATCTTGATCCTAAACACTTTTACCATATTAACGGAAAGGAAAATCCTAGTGACTGTCTATCTCAAGGTCTTCTACCTGAACAGTTGCTAAATCACGGTTTATGGTGGCATGGCCCTGAGTGGCTTCTGCGCCCAACTACTGAGTGGCCTATCACTCCGTTTGTTTCTTCATGCAGCGAGGAATTACCTGAATTTAATAATAAATCACTAACCTTAGTATCTACCGTATCAGAGCTTAATTTAGTATATAGCCTTTCTCTAAAATTTTCATCTTTAAATAAAATATTGCGTATAATTGTATACATTCTAAGATTTTTACGTATTATTCCTTACGACAAGTCACTTAAGACAATTACTGTCCGTGAATTAGCTACCGCTGAAATTTATTTAATCCATTGTATTCAACAATTTCATTTCTTAGATATTTATGACGAAATTAAAAGTAAAAAGCTTCGCTCACAGTTTAAAAAACTCGATCTCTTTATAGACGAGCACAACATAATTAGAATCGGGGGCAGGTTGTCAAATGCGAACCTTCCTTATGAAGCTCAGCATCCCGCTCTCTTACCGAAACATGATAATTTTACACATGTTCTAATAGATTATTATCACCGCGTTTATTGTCATGCCGGTGTAAGCCTTCTAAGCTCTCTGTTACGCCAAAAATATTGGATCCTCTCTTCTAGAGGTGTCATCAGACAAAGAGTACACGCTTGTAACTTTTGTTTCAAAATTTCTCCTTCTCACCCTAGCCCAAAGATGGCTGATTTACCCGCTTGCCGCGTGCAGGAGACTAAGGCTTTTGTGCATACGGGTGTGGATTACGCTGGTCCCATTAAAGTAACTTTGTGTAGACGCAGAGGTCAAAGAAGTCAGAAGGCTTACATTTGTTTATTCATTTGTTTCGTTACCAAAGCGGTTCATATTGAATTAGTTACCGACGTGTCATCGGACACTTTTATTTCCGCTTTTAAAAGATTCATCTCCCGCAGAGGACCGGTTTCTTACCTATACTCCGATAACGGGACAAATTTTGTTGGAGCCAAAGCTCAATTGCAAGAACTACTTGCTAACCGCTACCGCATAGAGTGGAAAATGATTCCACCCCGCGCTCCCCACTTTGGAGGGCTGTGGGAATCTAATATTAAATCTATTAAATCGCATTTATACCGTGTTATCGGTTCTCAACTTCTCACATATGAGGAGCTTTCTACTGTTCTCACTGAAATTGAGGCAGTTCTAAATTCCAGACCGCTCTGTGTCCTGACTGAGGACCCGTACCCAGAGCCGCTTACTCCCGCGCATTTTATAATGGCTTCTCCGTTGACTTCGTTGCCTGTCGTGAACGTACCCGAAACAACGAGACCTCTAACTTGCCGCAAAAGGTTGCTTGACCAAATGGTTTGCAGCTTTTGGAGAAGATGGCGAATAGAATACCTACATAACTTACAAGTTAGGCAAAAATGGTTGAATGCCGCAGACAACATTAAGATTGGTACGGTGGTTCTCATGCATCAGGACGATGTCCCTCCTTTACGTTGGCCAATGGGCATAATCACAGAAGTTTTCCCTGGTAAGGATGGGACAATCCGCGTTGCTATGGTGAAGACATGCAGCGGTTCTTTCAAGAGGCCCGTTGTCAAGCTATGTCTTTTACCTTCTCAGTAATATCACCACGCAATTAAATTTTAGCTGTAATAATTTATTAACATATTCATTTATTTTTCTCTCTCTTAGTCCGCTTTAGCATATATTTTTCCTCTTTTTGAGAATACTACATATCCTCAAAGCCGGGCAGGATGCTTACGCAAGTTTCTGTAGTACAAGTTTTACTATAATATATACGAGCGTGGTACACCTCATTGTTTAAATATTTCCAAAACAAACATATTTTTTCATGTTGTCAACATTTATTTGATACACCTATCTCCTTCCTTCCTACTACGTCGCATGTGACAGAAAGAGAAAGGTGCTCGTCAACTTCCGCCGCGGTTTTTGACAAGAGAACGCCACGGTGGAATCTCTCTATTCCGTTTGAATCGTTCACCGCACCGCACACATATTTCTACCGCTTGCTTCCTAACAGCTGCGCTAACAGCTGAACCACCGCAAAGACTCTAAACTTTAAAAACGTGTTGGCCAACACAACGTGGGACAATTAATACCAGTGAAGTGCTGAAGAAATCTCCGGAACCCGTGCTGGATCTCAACCCGGCGCACTCCAGTCGCATCTGTCATCGGTCCAGGCGATCATCCTCACCTTCAAGTAAGTCCCTCTTTCCCATTACTCTCTTATAAGTGTTGGCAACATACATTTCTCATAATCTGTTTTCCCGCGCAAAAATTATAAACCCGCATATTGGTCCTTCGAGAAACTCCCGCTATATTCCAACTTAACCAAAATGCATAACAGAAGGAAAATAAAGGCTCCAAAACACATATTTTGAATGGATACTGATTTGAACAAGAGTTATGGGGAAAATAAATTTTCTATACAAATTTTAAATTCCTCATATTTGCCTTTATATCATTGTCCTTTCAAAATATTTACTTGGGAACATAGATATTCTGTAATCAAATCGAAATAAATAGACATGCACTACCTTAAGAATATGTTTGATTTTCATATTATTTTGGTATTAGGTTTGTGTGAAAAACGCATGCTCCGCCGGCCCCTTAACTGAATAACCTACATGCATGCATAGCTTTAACTCACTGGTTCCCAACCTGTGGTCCGCAGGAGCCTCGACTACGGTCCGCGAAAGATTAAAATGTTATTTTGTACTGTTTAACACAGAAGATGAAAGCTCAACCCAACCTAATTGAACCTATCAGAGGCAAAATTACTAAATGATTGCAAATTTTTTCGAGCTCAATTCGATCTCTTTTTTTTTATAATGTGGGTTAAAGATTCACTCCCCTAGTTATAATCCTGTCGGTGTCCATGTTTATCTAGGACCATAATATGGTCCCTGTTAACAATGAACATACCAAAGTGGTCCCTGGTCTAAGAAAGGTTGGGAACCACTGCTTTAACTAGATACCTACATTTAAGGTGATTACATGAGCTAAACGCGAGTTTTATAATTAAGTACTAAAAGTACCTATATGATTCACTGCCATAAATAGCAGTGAATCATATACTTTTAGTACTTAGTAGACCAGTTAGTAGTAGACCAGCAAAATATATGATATTCTTCAGGATATATGTTAGCATGATAGGTACTGTTTTGAAAACATAATACAATAATTTTATTTGGCTCGATATAAAAAAAGAAATCACGAACTTATCTCTAAAAATAACTTTCAAACAATAAAAAAACATAAGTACTACTTAATATATGCATGGGATCATTCTGATTTTTTGGCAAATAATTCTACAAGCAATATATTAGCATGATACTGTTTGAGTTTTTTAATCCAATCAATAGTTTTTTTGTAAATCGATCGAAACCACTCATTTCGCTATTTGGCCCGCAGTGGCTGACGTAACTACCACTTTGTAGTGCAAGCTGATTAAACTTTATTCTAACAGCATTTCAAACGAAGTTACCACAAATAGAGTTGCTAATTTAGCTCGTTTAAGCGCCTTAAGAAGGTTCTTTAAGATAGGACTCTATGACCTACTTTCAAATATTTTAATTTGGTAAGCTGCAACCAGACACAGTCTTAGCCAGTGACTGAGTTATTAGAAAAAAAAAAACTTTTATTTCCATGTTTTGTGCCGGATCCAACTACAATTACACGATCTCTCGTGCCCTGCCTGGGAAAAGGAAGTGTAATAAGAAATCAGGTGGTCGAGTGGTCTGGACCAACAGATCGTGCCCGATTAATCGTATAATGTAAAGGCCTTTTGTGTTTTGTGTATTTTGTTTTGCTTTGAATTTGAAACCTTAGGTCGCCATCTGTCGGCACAAAGTGAAAGCTTGTTTTTGCCGTTCAACTGCGTAAAATGGAACGGACCATTTTCGTTCAGAAATATAAAAAAAACGTAAAGACTACTCTTTGTTTCCATTTCAATTAATAGCAGTTTCGCACCGCAGAGGATTTTATTATTATTTTGTGCGAGTTTGAGAGAGTTGATTTGTTTTATTAACATTTCTCTTCTATGATTTTATCCTTTGATTATAATTTATTTTTGCCAAACCGTAAAAGTTACCGAACTATACGTATTACGTTATCATTTTGACAGCAGCAGACTGACATTGGACTATGGATTGAGGTTATCAAATCAATTTTCAGGAAATAATGTGCATAATCTTGATAATTAAGACTAAAATAATGTGTAAATAAGTGATTTTTACATAGAATACTAAGCGTAACTTTATAAAAATGTGGCAGTTAATGCAAATGCACTCGTGTCAGCTCATTAGGCAAAGGTAAATATTAGTAAATAAGTTACTACTTGCTTAGACAAATAAATATGAATTACACAGACACACTTACTTAGAACTTTTTTTTCAGATTATTAACAACCAAAAGCAATGTGTACTTTACAAATTTTGTGAAAAACAAGCCGTCAAACGTAGTAAAACGGTACTTTTCTGAAGTTAAAACATCATCGGATAAAAATGCAAAGCCTGGATTGTTGTTGCTTTGTAGCCCATGGAAATTATGTACTGGGGTCAGTTTAGCGCTCGGGGCTCGTTATTTGCTGAGCAATGGCCCAGCGTACTGCAAAGCCGTGAAGGCTCCTTCTAGGATAATACAGAGAAGGCCAAATATAGAGGAAGACACTGCTAAATTTGATTGGGAGAAGTTTCTTTCCTATCTACGGCCACATTATCTACTGTTAGCTGCTGCTGTCGCGGTAAGCCTTTACAGATTCTTGTTGCTCTGGTACCTATAATAATACAATGTATTACCGCATTCACTGATGGTTGATCGTTTTCCAATCTTATAACTCGCAGCAAGGGTGAAAAGTAGGCGACCGTCAGTGAGCATAGTAGAGAAATTAAATTGACTTGTTTATTTAATTAGTTTTTGTTCTTGTGCCAATTTCATAGCTTTTCTTTATCAGCTAGTCTAATAATCATTTTTGTAATATCTAAAATCTTAGTTAAGATTTTGTGAATCACCAAACCTGGATCTTGGTCACAGGTTTCCTTTTTAATAATTTCAATTTGAAGATTTTATTAGATAAAAAAATGCTAATTTTAGCTACATAAAAAATAAGTTTTGATTACGAATTTGTTTTACGGTGCCTAACCAGTAACCGTTCAGGGATTACAGGTGTGTCTTTGTGTTTTTACCCAACATCAAAATAATGATTAATTCTTACATTCCAGTCAGCATTAATGGTAGCATTTCTCAACGTGTACATCCCAATGTTGCTCGGACAAGTAGTGAATGTACTGGCACACCAGAGAGCATCGCCTGCCGATGACTTCTTCGAGAACATCAAAGTGCCTGCAATGAAACTCATGGGATTGTATCTCGGACAGGTGAATTATTTGAAAACTGTTTTCTGTTTGAATGTCCAAAAAAATGCACTGTTGCAATTCAAATCAAATTCATTTATTTCAAGTAGGCCAGTTACAGGCTCTTTAGAATTGTCGAAAGAAAGACAATAATAAAAATGAAGATACAGTTATAGCCACAAAGTGTAATGTCTGTGAAAGTCCTGTAGTTGCCCATTGTAAAGTGTAGATCTCAATGAAGAAGAACGGAACGTCAATTTCCCATGTCTCTAACTTAATGTTTAACCAAAATATGGTTAAAACATTTTGTTTTGTATAATTTACATGTTTGAATATACAAAAACAATATAAATAAAAAATACTGGGAACAGAGTCTGAGCTGCCGGTTAACCACATTATTTTTTGAATTATTTGTTTATTTGTTAACATACACAAAAAACTTAGAAGGACATTTTATTGATATAGATAGAAGAGCACAAAGGAAAGGAGACTTATGTCAAAAGAAATTTCTTATTTCTTTCATTAGGCGCGCATAAATTAAAGTCCACCTTTGTACAGTTTTAATTGTGCATAAAGTTTAAATAAACAAGTGTACTGAACTGCAGATTTTTTTTTCGCGATTTTAGCTTAGGTCCCATACTTAAAGTTGTTTGTTCTCATGAGCACAACCACGTGTTAAGTATCTCCCTTTATAATAAAAAAAACTTATTTCAAAAGAAATGTAGACACAGTGTGTAGAAAATTCAAACAAGAAAAACTTCAACTTCTTCGTACTTTTCAGGCATTCTTCACATTCATGTACATCCATATGTTATCGCAAGTGGGTGAGAAGGTAGCTGCTCGGATGAAGCAGGACTTGTTCGAGTCCATCCTCAAGCAGGACATGACTTTCTTTGACACAGAGAGGACTGGGGAGCTAGTAAATAGGTATTTTATATTTTAAGAAGGCTTATAGACTTAACAATATAGCAACAATAATATGAAACTAAACACTATGTTTTGAGTGCACTTCATTAAATATTACCGTTAACATGATTATTCACCAAACAACATAAAATTGATTCTCAGCAAAAAAAAAAATGCGTAGGATTTCTTAGATATCGGTATCGTATTACCCAGTTCTACCTGGGTTGTGGAGGTCAAATAGGTAGTCGCTCCATATAAAATACTGGTACTCAGCTGCGTTTGGTAAGACTGGAAGCCGACCCAAACATAGTTGGGAAAAGGCTAGGCTGATGATGATGATGACTTAGTTGGTTGTACTTTGTGACGGGTTTTTTTTTTCATTTATATTATTGTAGCATTGGAGCAAATGTTTGTGTGATGAGCATGGACATTATTTGTTTCCGAGTCATGTTTATCTGTATAATAAGTATGTATTTACAATCAAAAAAAGGTATATATGTTACTGTAAAACCCCGAAGTACAGTAAATCTTAAGATTTCCCAGTAAATTCTAAGATTTACCAGCATGAGTTGGTAAATGTCCGAATTTTATAAAAAAGTGACAATATTTCGGGCTTTTACCAGCAGAGTTTGGGAAATGCTAAGATTTACCAATGATGGTTGGTTAATGTTGGTTATGGGAATAAAATAATGACTATTCCTAATCGTTTATTTTAATTATCGGTCAGTCAAAGCTTTACATAGTTTTAATTATATTTGTGATGAGACAGTTTTAATGTTAATATTTTTTATTACTTTTATTATCATGTGTGTTTCTTAACCATTTATTTATTATTAACTAGCTGTACCCGGCATGCGTTGCAATGCATTTTTTCCTACCTACCTACTACCTACCTACCTACCTGTCTACTTCTCACCGTTTAAACCTTCCCTGGACTACGACAAACATTTTAAAACCTAAATCAGCTCAATCGGCCCAGCCGTTCTCGAGTTTTAATCAGACTAACGAACAACAATTCATTTTTATTTATATAGATAATCAGTCGCATCATTATAATTTGACTTCTGTTTCTTAAGACAACGTTGGCAAAGTCTCAAATAGGTCTTAATAGCCTCAACTGTTAAATTTTTATACTTGCGGTTACATTCCATTATCATCCTTGTCCTCCCACCGTGTCCAACAGTAACGTGTATTTCTTCGAGAACGTTAAACAAGTCTTTGTAACAAACGTAGGTAATGCCTGATTTCACAATTTTTTTCTTTTATAATATTCAATTTCGTATTTAAACGAGCAAAACGATCGAATGAAGCGTGTGGAGGCGAGCGCGCTTTTGTGGGGGGCTGCAGAGTGCTCGCGAGTACGCCACAGTGATCTGACACGTTTCGATTTGTCAATTTTTTAACATTTACCGCTTCTCTGGGGTAAATCTTAAGATTTACCGAGTGTATATTGGTACATGTCCAAAATTAACGATGATCATAGAACATTTCGGACATTTACCACTGAAGCTGGTAAAACTTCGGTTTTACTGGGAAATTTTAAGATTCACTGCACTTTGGGCTTTTACAGTAACATATATGTAGTATATCAACTATCTAGTGTCCACGACACAAGCCTTGCTTAGTGTGGCACTAGATGGCGCTGTGTGTTAATGTCCAGCAATATTTATTTATTTGTTTTTATTTATTGTGTGCTTTTATATTACAGGCTCACAGTGGATGTTCAGGATTTCAAGAGCTCTTTCAAACAGACAATTTCTGGTGGAATGCGAGCAACTACTCAGGTAATTTGAATGTATTTATAGTTCTGCTTGGCAATAACGAACGTCGCCTATCTCTGTCAACGTTTCTTGACTCGAAATATTATTTTCATTGAACATTGCAAGAAATATTCATATTTTCTGGCAAAATTTGTGAATACGGTGAAAGAAGAGCTAGGACAGCTGTTATTATTGTAATTCCGACTTTGTTTGTATGACGTTGAAGTTATTTATTGCAGACTTTATTGCTATAAGAATAATATTTGAATGGCATGGCAGTGTTAGAATAGCATTGAACCTTAGGAAACATAATATTATGCTTCCAGGTACGCCGACGACCGAGATATTTGGAGGTCGACTATGGACCTCCAAATATCTTTAAATATGTTTACTTAGTTACACAATTTAAATAATATTTGAATACACCTGCATACATTTAAGAGCGACATAAAGACAGCCTTCTATAGCAACTTCTTATTTTACAAGCACTTCCTAGAAACAATAACTTATGTAATGGAAAACATACCTTGCATACTTAATTACTACTGGTAACAAAGCTTTGAGTTGTTTTTGGGACCTTCATAAAAATTGGCCTACTGGCCTAGGTATATACAACGTTATTTTTTAGTCGTTTTAATCCCTTTAAGGGCGGATAGTACACATGAAAATGAACAACTTTTACTATGGGACCAACTATGAAATCTCGAAAAAAAATCAGCTGCTTCATACATTATTGGTCGCCTAACTCGGAAAAATGTAGGCAACAGCTGATATTTTTTTCGAAATTTCATAGTTGGTCCCATAGTAAAAGTTGTTCATTTTCATGTGTACTATCCGCCTTTAAAGGGATTAAAACGACTAAAAAATAACGTTGTATAATAACGGTTTTCAAATGTCATTTTCAGATAATAGGATCATCAGTGAGTCTTATTCTGATATCTCCGCAACTGACGGGCCTCACAATGCTATGCATTCCTTCTGTGGTCATCGGCGGCACGTTCATCGGGTCACTGTTACGGAACTTGTCTAGAGAGGCGCAGTCGCAGGTTGGCTGGTCATTTCTATATAATCGTGTTGCTATATTTCATTCGTTCTTTTACCGTATTTATGTCACCGTAAAATTGTCAAATACGTTATATTGTAATATCTCTAGCGATATTGTAAAGTCTCGAATTATTGTCAAATGAACATACTGCTTACAACAAAACGCATTATTTTTCGTGAAATGCATGCGATGGTAGTCAACTTACGCGGTGTGGAGGGAAGGAGGGGTCCCCCTTGCCCAGTGGCACAACTCTCATGAAAAGATAATGCACCATTCCTGAGAAATACCGATTAATATAACATAACCTTTTTTTTTTTTTTTTTTTTTTTTTTTTTTAGGATGGGAAATCATCAAATGACTTCTCCCACTCTGGGCGGAGCGGGAGGGAGTGTCAGACTCTTACTGACTAAAACCCATCCATGTTCCTTCCTCGCCCTTTACGTTCCGGGGCCGCGGTATCTCTTTCGAACAGGCCCGCAACCCCGGAACAGGCCCGCAACCCCGGAATATAACATAACCTTAAAACACTTTATATTCCCCCTAAAAAGCGTAGTCGACGGAGCCCCGCTTCGCGGGGCCCCTATTTCCGAGTGGAGGGTTTAAAGGAACCTAACTAACCTAACGGGGGGGTGCCCCAAGTCCCGATTATGGGGGCAGAGATACTTCCGTATGTTCAGTTGACAATAATTCAAGACATTACAATATCGCGGGAAAAAACACGTTATATTGTAATATAACGTGTTTGACAATTTTACGGTGACATTAACATGCAAATGTGCATAAGAGCAGCTCGTGGCTAAATAATATCAGCCGCTCGGGTCGATCTTTAGGTTAAGCCATGCTTTCCTAGGTTGGTCTGTGGATGGGTGACCACCCTTACATACCGAGTTTCCTCCATGCCTCGGAAAGCACGTTAAGCTGTTGGTCCCGGCTGTCATTTGTCCACCTTTGACAGTCGTTACAGGTAGTCAGTGGCCCCAAAAGTCTGACACCAAACTTACCAAGTGCTATCGTAATTCCCAGTATTAACTGGGTTGTGGAGGTCAGATAGGCAGTCGCTCCATGTAAAATACTGGTATTCAGCTGCATCTGGTTAGACGGGAAGCCGACCCCAACATAGTTGGGAAAAGGCTAGGCAGATGATGACATGCAAATGTGCAAAGGCCTACACAGTTATTTTTTAGTCGTTTTAATCAAGGGCGGATAGTACTCATGAAAATGAACAACTTTTACTATGGGGACCGACTATAAAATCTCGAAAAAAATATCAGCTGCTGTCTAGCGACCCGAATGGCGTAGTTGTAGTAGAAGCTGCTTTACGTTCTTAGGGTCCCGGGTTCGAATCCTGGTAGGAGCAAATGTTTGTGTGATGAGCACGGATATTTGTTTCCGAGTCATGGGTGTTTATATGTACGAGTATTATAAGTATGTATGTATGTGTAACAAAAAGTATCTATGTAGTAAATCAACTATCTAGTGTCGACGACACAAGCCTCGTTGGTTAGTGTGGCACTAGATGGCGCTGTGTGTAAATGGTCCAGCGACATTTGTTTATTTATTTTTCGAGTTACGCGACCAATAATGTATGAAGCAGCTAATATTTTTTTTGAGATTTCATTGTCGGTCCCATAGTAGCATAACATCACGCCTGTTATCCTTAAAGGGTTAGGGCAGAGGTGTACCTAATAGTATACTTATCCACAATTCGTCAGTTATGTTTAAATACCATGTAATTGGGGCGACCCTATTGCCATCAACCGGGCACCAATCCAGGGGCCTAATTCTGTTATTTGCATAAATTCGTCACTCCAACACGATTCCATTTTCATCCCATTGTCATTTTGCTTAAAGTTGTTAATCTGCTAAATTCACTATGGTCGATCATTGGTCGGTCGATGGTCTCGTAATAAAATTTTATTTTAATGGCATTTTCGCATTGCCATTATTATAAATATTTATTCATGCCAGATTTCATGTACGAGATTAATATTCTATGACATTTCTTTCAATGGAGTGTCAGTGGTTGTTCATTGAGAAGTCATAATGACTCCATTATCTATTTGGTAATCTACTAATGTACTAATACATTAGTAGATTACCAAACTTGTCAAAAATTGTCAGAACTTGATCATTATGAAATGACACCATTGAAATAGCAGAATTGAGGCCCAGGCTCCATGGCTGCTAGGGCACGCCACGATAGCGGCGGTAAGTCCCCTCTTTGAGGAGTGGCTGGAGAGGCGCCACCGCGTCCTCACCTTCCGCCTGACGCAGGTCCTCACCGGACACGGATGTTTCGGGAGGTACCTGCACCGAATCGGGCGGGAGGAAACGCCCGGGTGTCTCCACTGTGAGGATCGACCGGAGGACACGGTGGAGCACACGGTGGAAGTCTGCCCTGCGTGGGCGGAGCACCGCCGTGTCCTCGTAGCGGCGATCGGCGGCGGCGACCTCTCGCGTCCGGCCCTGGTTCAATCCATGGTCAGGAGCGAGACGGAATGGGAAGCCGTCGCCTCCTTCTGCGAAGCAGTCATGCTAGCGAAGGAAGTGGCGGAGGTCCGGGGTTGCGGGCCTGTTCGAAAGAGATACCGCGGCCCCGGAACGTAAAAGGCGAGGAAGGAACATGGATGGTTTTTAGTCAGTAAGAGTCTGACACTCCCTCCCGCTCCGCCCAGAGTGGGGGGGGTCATTTGATGATTTCCCATCCTTAAAAAAAAAAAAAAGGCTCCATGGCTGCTCACTGAGAAATTTCAGATAGAAAAATCTAACAACAGTCACACTTGGGACTTTTGAGACCAACAAGGCAACAAAAAAATCTAGTACTTTACTTGTCTATCCAGGTAGAAAAATCAACGCTAGTAGCAGAAGAAGCGATATCGAATATGCGCACAGTTCGCGCGTTCGCGGGCGAAGAGAACGAAGCTAAGCTGTTTGCGCACGAGTGCAAAGTTGCGGCTGACTTGAACATGGAGTTGGGACTTGGGATTGGACTGTTCCAGGCTGGAACTAACTTGTTCCTTAATGGGTATGTAGAGCTAGCTTATGCCCGGGGTTCACCCGCGTGGAGTTGGATAATCGTCCCACGGGATCATGGTACGGGGATAAAAAGCATCCTATGTGTTAACCCAGGTTATAAACTATCTGTGTGCCAAATTTCATTCAAATCCGTACAGTAGTTTTTGCGTGAAAGAGTGACAAACACCTTCCTTCCATCCATTCTCACAGATTTTCATTATTATAATATAATAATATTAGTTGGATTGTCATAGATAACACATTTACGGCTATTTTCAATAACTTACTCGCCGGTTCCGGTAGGTTGCTATCTCTGTCGGTTTGATATTTTGATTAATGACCCGTTAGAAACAATACGTCACGGAAAGCTTTCTTTGATTTTTCACTGAATCTAGTGGCAAATAGGTGATACGGATAAGATATTCTTTGTTTATAGAAACACCTATTGCTACGGAATTAGGCATATTAACCGACAGTTATACGTAAGCAAGTTAAAGAAAATGGCTGTTAGTAGATGTAAAATAAATGATACAGAAATAAAGGGTGTAAAACACCTTTTCACGAAGCCGAAAGGCACTTGTTCTCCCCATCATTGCGATCATTTTTTTGTTCTACACCATACCTGGGAACCTTCTAGTTACGGAGATATGGGGGTCATAGTTACAACTTTTTGACAAGTTTTTTTTAAATACAAGTTTTTTTTTGTAAGCTTTTGACTTTTAACACCTCCACGACCCCCGCACTATTCAATTCATCCATCATCACAATGTTTTAAGTGCGTTACATTGAGTTATACCCCAAAACATGATTTATAACCTCAAAAAAAAAGTAGTTCCCCAGCAATATTTTTTTGCGTAAAGTGACTTAGTTTTTATTTTTTTATTTTTTTTATTCAAATTATTATTTTATGTACAGAATGCTTGGTTAACGGCTTTGTGATAAGGTGGTTTACACCCTGTATATTTATTTTCTACATTTCATTAATGTAGGCAAGGTTTTTGTCAAGAAAACTGATGTATGTTCCTTACGAAACTTGATAGTCTATACCTACTAATATTATAAAGAAGTAAAATGTACAAATTCGATTCCGAAGATTCTGTAACTAATGGGGTGAAAAACTGCCTTTTTATCCCACCAGATGTCGCATAATCAACTCTGCCTAATTTTGTCCTGTCACCTGTCAAAATCCATACTAATTTACGAAAATATTTATTGTTGTGCTCTATACCCGCAAAAATCAAGGGAGACATTTAGTTTCAAAATATCCAAAAGCCGAAAAGCCTGGGAAAAAGCGATGACAATCAAAAACTTTAATGTAACCGAAAACTTTGTATTGTGCCCTGCTCAGTATACAGCTGATGATTATTTCAACCAAAGTAAATATATATGTCACCGTAAAATTGTCAAATACGTTATATTGTAATATCTCTAGCGATTTTGTAAAGTCTCGAATTATTGTCAAATGAACATACTGCTTACAACAAAACGCATTATTTTTCGTGAAATGCATGCGATGGTAGTCAACTTACGCGGTGTGGAGGGAAGGAGGGGTCCCCCTTGCCCAGTGGCACATCTCTCATGAAAAGATAATGCACCATTCCTGAGAAATACCGATTAATATAACATAACCTTAAAACACTTTATATTCCCCCTAAAAAGCGTAGTCGACGGAGCCCCGCTTCGCGGGGCCCCTATTTCCGAGTGCAGGGTTTAAAGGAACCTAACTAACCTAACGGGGGGGTGCCCCAAGTCCCGATTATGGGGGCAGAGATACTTCCGTATGTTCAGTTGACAATAATTCGGGACATTACAATATCGCGAGAAAAAACACATTATATTGTAATATACCGTGTTTGACAATTTTACGGTTACATACTCGTATATATGTGTGATTGATTCAAAATAACTCGTGGATAATACGTACAAGGCCTCAAGAAAGCAGAGCAACTTGTGTGGGCACCGATATTGTGGGTCACTGAGAGATGTGCCAGGGTTTGCGTTAACATTAAAATTAGAATGTCGGTCGTATGCTTCTAATCTGAAAGTCGAAAACATACATCATAATAGGCTAATTTCCACCATCAATAAATTGCAAATCTATTTAGTCCGTCAGTTAGAGTATTGGAAAATAATGGACACGTATTTTTTGTTTTTGTAAATCAATGAGTGCTGACGAAGTTAGAACGCATCAAAATTCTGGAGTGGGGGCTCGTGACGTCACAACGCACTAAAAGTTATAGCACGGCGTGACGTATTGAGAATTTTAAAAGCGTCGTATCTTCGTCAATTTTGGTTTATGTGACAAAAGAAAAAATACGGGTCAAATATTTTTTGATAATCCAAGTGACGGACTAATTAGAATTTTTCAGTTAACAAGCCTATAGATTCGAAGAGAATTTCGATTATATGTCAATATAACCTTAAAATTATTTATTGATTACCTTTCAATGAAAATTGTTTTACGCATTTATTTAACGTAACCCCACTTTTAATTGTGAAACTTAAATAGTAATAAACTTAAACAAAATCGGTTCATCCCTTCAAGAGCTATGAAGCCCAGAGCATGTATCTGTGTACTTTAAACGAATTTTAAAGAGAACTACATAATAAAATTTTGTGTTTGTTGCCAGTACTTTTAAAATTTAGAATTGGTAGCCCTATGTATCTCATGGTTGCGTAGAAATAATTTGAATTCTTCTTCTTTTTTTCTTTGTTTTCAGCATGGTCCTAGGCACAATGTTCATGGGTGGTCATCTGATGTCCTCAGGACAAATCTCAGCGGGTGACGTCATGGCCTTCTTAGTGAACGCTCAAACTGTACAGCGATCAGTCGCGCAGTTGTCGCTACTGTTCGGCTCTGTGGTGAAGGGCATCAGCGCTGGAGGACGCGTGTTTGAGGTTAGACCTTGTAGCTTTAAAGAAAGGGCTCATTTTAGAATGGACATGTCCACGGATGAAAGTGTTGGCGAGGTCGCGTGTTTGATGTTAGGCATTATTGCCATATAGATGAAGTTCATATTTGATTGACCATAGTCCTTAGTGAACGCGCAAACTGTACAGCGATCAGTCGCGCCAACCTAACCTAACTTCAAAGTTCAAACATACGTCGTTTGAGGTTAAACTTTATCTGGGGCTGCGAGACTGTTCTAAATAGATTCCGTGGCTCCAGAATATAAGGCGGCGAGGAAGTAACACTGAAGTAATACTGACTATAACCCATCCAGTTTTAGTCAGTAAAAGTCTGACACTCCTATTCCGCTCCGCCCAGAGTGCGAATATGAACAATCTGCACATCACATTTTGTGGGAGTATAGTCTGGCAAAATGAACGCAATATTATGTTTGATAGTGTACAGGTTACATCCGGAGTTATTTACTATACTACGGACCTTGTAGAAACTAGAGCAAATTTCCGTGCGTTCAAGCGTATTTGCCATACCTATTATTGGAATCAAATACTCGTATAACAGCTCACAACTTAGGACCCATTAATGTTAATATTTATCCGTGGTGCTAGGCAACTGGGCCTATCCCTGTTGTAAACGTCCCTTTGTGCCTATTGGCCTTGTTTCGTTCCGTCTTCTGATGATATGGAGGGAAGTGGAAATTACGGTATTTTTCCTACTCCTTCGCTATACTTTCTGATTAATTTCGTTGCGGGATCCAAGACAGTTAAATTCATTCTCTGGGACTTCGTCGAGCTTCATTGTCTCGGCATTTTTCTGGTGGTCGCCACTGTTGATTCTGGCTTTCAGGAGTTAAAGGGGTTTGGGTGTGTGTGGCGGGCTGGTCCCAAAAAAAAGTCGTTTGATGATTTCCCATTCGAAAAAAGAATAGAAAAAAGGGTCAACTTGAGATAAGGTTCAATTTAGACGAAAAAATTAACTGTACAGCGATCAGTCGCGCAATTCTCGCTATTGTTTGCTTCTGTGGTGAAGGGCATCAGCGCTGGGGGACGTGTGTTTGGTATTAGACCTTATTTATTGAGACATAAGTTTCAATTTTGGGTGCCAATTATAGTGACTTATACAGCATTTGTTTGAGGTTATACCGTAATACTATAGAGTTGGGGTTCATATTTGAGATCCGAGAATCTCGCCTTTAACTATACTGTAACAAAGTTCAATTTCCAATAACATAAATTACTACTTTCAGTACATCAACAAGAAGCCAGGAATGGACCAATCAGGCAAGGAGATCATCAAGTACCACGCGTTCCACGGTGACATAGAATTCAAGGATGTCACCTTCTCATATCCAAGTAGGCCTGATGCGGTAAGTGACTACTTTGACATTTTTATACATTAGTCAAGAACAGAGGGCTATGCTTGGAGTTTCCTTGCGTGATAGAATCAGAAATGAAGACATCCGCAAGAGAACCAAGGTCACCAACGTAGCCTGAACAATTGTCAAACTTAAGTGGCAGTGGGCAGGGCATATTGCTCGCAGAACGGATGGCTGATGGGGCCAACAAGTTCTGGATTGGCGACCGCGAACCGGAAGACGTAGCGTTGGAAGACCTCCCACTAGGTGAACCGATGACATGGTGAAGGTTGCGGGAATCCGTCGGATGCGAATCGCAAGGGACCCGTCAATTTGGCGATACTTGTGGGAGGCCTATGTCCAGCAGTGGACGTTTTTCTGCTGAAATGGTGATGATACACTAGTTTTGCTTCCCTTCATCGTCTGCCTTGCCTTTTCCTAGTTATTTTGGGGTCGACTTCTACGCTAAACGGGGAACAGCAGTTTATTTTTTCGTACTTAATTTTGGTCCCATCGTTAGTACTAAAGACTACTACTGAAACTTAACAACGTTGCAAACAGCCTTCAAATATATCGCTGTTATAAATAATCTCTTTAACATTTCTGAATCAAAATAGAGTATCGGTCTAACTTTTGGGTGCAAAAACTCACTTAGACATCTTCTAAGTATTTTTTTTTTGCATCTAAAACTATTCAACGACCCATCCAATGTTATTATTGCAATGCTTAGTTAATAATAAGAGTCAAGAACTGGGTTTCGGAGGTCAGATAGGCAGTCGTTACATAAAATACTGGTATTCAGGTTAGACTGGAAACCGACCCCAACATAGTTGGGAAAAGGCTAGGCAGATAATGGCTGAGCGCGTGCAATACTTGCCTGTGGCCCGTTTGTTTTGCTTTCCTATAATATTGGAAAAACCTTAAAAGAAACAATACTTTGATTTAAAATAGTGTCCATTGAGTTTCTTGCCCATTCTTCTCCATAGAGATCTACGCTGAGGAATGTGCAACTACAGTACTTTCTTAAGTTATTATGCCTTATGACTGTGACTGTAGCATTGCTTTTTTTGTATTTCTGATATTCAAAAGTGCCGTAATGGTCTATTTGAAATTAATGCTTTGAGTTTGAATGTTTTTTCGACGTTGATATCGAACTTGTTAGTAACCTCAACAAGTATTACTATTTTTATAGGTTGTGTTGAAGAACTTCAGTTTGAAGCTGCCGGCTGGAAAAACTGTTGCCATTGTTGGAACATCTGGCAACGGAAAGAGTACAATAGCTAATCTCTTAGAAAGGTATTCAACATATTTTCAAGTTAATAAATTATTTCTACTTGCAACTTAACCAATTCTGTCGACTTTACAGTCGTACTTTATATCCTAAAGTTCAAATATGATTTACAAAAATCCAGACCATGTAGTTGAAAAATCCAGACTACGTGGCTGAAAAATCCTATTAACACATTGCCCAATCTGTTAATCGAACCCGAGATCTCAAATTTAATATTTGCATTTAGCGCCCAACACCAAAATTAACCCTTTGTCCGGGTTCCGTATCCGAAAGGTAACCAACGGGGCTCTATTACTAGGCCTCGGCATGTGGCATAGGTCCATCTGTCTGTCCGTCAGCATGCTGTATCTCATGATCTGTAATAGGTACACGTTGTAATTTTCGCAGAATCCACAATTCCGGAATTTCTGTTGCCACTATAACAACAAATAACAACTTAAATTAAATTAAAAATTAAAATAACCCCCGACTCATAGGGTCATAATTTAAAGGTATTTTTTTTTAAACGAAGATTCTGGTCAAGGTCTTTCATATGTTACCCATATTGAGAGAGTTGTGAAGAAAAATATAATTTACTATTTTGTGATGGCGGCCATCTTGGATTTGAAATTTAATGTAGCGTATAGTATTCTACTAGTCAAGCCCTTTCATTTGATACCCATATTGAGGGAATTGTAGAATAAATATGTAATCCGCCATTTTGGACTGATTTTTATCAAACATAGCTATAAACACTGTCGACTAATTCACCTTTCAACCAAAAAAAAAACAAATAAAATCGGTTCTTCCTTTAGGGAGCTACGATGCCACAGACAGAAACACGCACACAAAGACAGGTCAAACTTATAACGCACCCGTCGTTTTTGCGTCGAGGGTTGATAAATAGTAGATTGTATCATAAGGGAGCAAAATAATATTTTTACGGCGAGGGCGCTTTTTTGAATCCAGAGCGAAGTGAGGGATTCTAGAGTAGAATCCCGAGCGTAGCGAGGGATTCTTTAGTAGAATCCTGAACGTAGCGAGGGATTCAAAGTACGTCGCCCGAGCCAAAAATATATTTTGCGCCCGAGTGATACACTCTACTTTTCATCACCCACTATGAGAAAATAAAAGGCGCCTCATATTTTATTGTAATATTGATATTTAATGAAACAGAGTAACAACTAAATTGAAATTAAGTAGTATCTAATAATAAAACAACTAAAAACTTATATTTACATTTGAGACATTTTCACAATTTTGAAAATTAATTGTTACAGTTTTATTAGGAATAGAGATTGTTGTAGATTTAATTTTATTCTGCGTGTTTGAAATAATGTCAGAATGTGGCTCATTTTGAGGAAAATGTGACGGTGAATCTCTTTGTTTGGATGTAGATGGGCGCGGCGACAGTGGCATGGATGGATTAACTGAAGGTTGCAATTTAATGTTTTCCACGATGCGTTCACATGTTTTCGCCTTGTTCTCAATGGAATCTTCTATATATCCCTCTGCTACAGCACTCGACTTCCATCCTCCATGTCGCTTGAGAACAGTTAAGTCCGCTCCAGAATCTGCCAACAGGGTAGCAGAAGTGCGACGAAAACAATGTCCTGTATATAGCTTGATATCTGGTAACTTCAAATAAGTAGCGATTTCTTGTGGCATGTAAGAAATTTTATTTTTTCCCATAACTTGTTTGAAGCACTTGCCATTTTGATAACGGATGAAAAACCGATTGGTCTTTATATCAGCAGGACGCAGGTCCAGGTATTTCTGTACAATAGTTTTGTATTCTCCTCGGATTACGAAGGATCGGTCAATTTTTGTTTTTGTGTCTGTCAGCTTTACTAACAGTAAATTATCCGAGTGATTTTCGACATCATCAACAGTTATTTTTAAAAGTTCATTGCCACGACAAGCTCCATGTACTCCGAAAATTAAAGCCACCTGTAACAAAACCGAATGTGAATAAGACAAGTACCTATCTATCGAAGTACAGGTTACAATAAAATGCGCATTTTAAAACACTGGTTATACTTTACTAATCCACCATATATACATACATAGTTACTTACTTTTACGGCAAGAAAGATGTTGTCGGGTGCCTCATTAAGGAAAGTCTCCACGTTTTTGACTGAGAACACTTTGGATTTTTTAGGTTTAAATCCATCAGACATCCTCTTCAGATACGCTATTAATTTCGAATATGTGTCCAGTTTTACGTCGTTATTAGAACTGACTGTTGATTTTAGCATTGAGTAGGTTCTCCAAAGTGTGGAAGGTTGTTTAGTTTTGGCTAAGTACTGGAAGTAGGCCAAAAACACAGATTCTGAAAAATTCTTGGCGCCTCTTGAATTTCTCCATTCAATAAAATTACCATAAGCTTTCATATATTTCTCCCGGGATTTTGCAGGTAGTAGATTATCCATCACATTTCTTGCGTCAGTTCTAATACTATCAGGAGTTAATTCTATACTTTCACTGTCACTTGAAGAACTCATTTTTCAAAACAAAATCATGAATTTCTATCAATCCGTGAAAATTGACGAAAACGCGGGCTATAGTTCGCGCGTTTTTAATTTTATTTCTTTTTTTTTTGTATTCAGCCGGCGCGCGGCGCTACTATGGGCCGTCGCACCAGCCAGTCTTTATTCAAACAATATTTGCGTTCGATTTCTTGGGCGCTGAACACAAGATGTTCCAAATTCAAAAAGTGCGCGGCAAAGATAATTGCGGCGCACTTATAAAGAGGATTAAAAACTCATTACTGCCCGCTAAAAGTTTCTTATAGAAAACACCACCTTTGGGTGCACTTAAAGGCGAACCAAGTCGTCTTTTTCGAATAGATGGGATGAAAAATATGTTAAGTATCAAAGGTTAAGCAACAATGTGACATCTACCAACCCGTTATGGTCCCGCTTGGTGGATCATATAAGCCATTCCCTCTCATTGAGAGGAGGCCGTATCCCAGCAGTGGGAACATTATTGGCTGATGATGATGATGATGTGCCTTCATAATACATTTCCAAAAACCCACAGGTTCTACGATGTAGACGCTGGTAAAGTCACAATCGACGGCATCGACGTCCGAGACATGGACGGCAAGTGGCTCCGAGGTCGAGCTATCGGCATCATCAGTCAGGAGCCCGTGTTGTTTGCTACCAGCGTCAAGGAGAACATCCGGTATGGAAGACCGGAAGCCAGCGATGCTGAGGTGAGGTATCATTAACTTTTACAGCGGATTGATTCACTTTATCAAGAATAGGAGCCATGAGGTGATGTATCATTAAACTTTTAAGACCGTTAAAAGCTAATTATAGATGGCGCCACCATAGCTGGTCTCAATCTGACCAATGAGGTCAAAATATTTTAAAATATGATATGACATTTCTTGATTTTCAACCAATGACGATGCTTGGAACCAGCTATGCTAGCGCCATTAGTTCCACAGTGTGCATCCCCAATATTAGTTCTAATCAGGGTTCTGTTCCGTTGAGTTAAGCACTGTATTAAGTATAAACCGATTCACCTGATTTACATTATCAAGAGTAGGAGCCTCAGGGCCTTGGTAGCAGTGAAAGCCTTGGGTTGACCGGCGGATTGTCAAATCATAGTCTTGAGTTCGAACCCAACTCACATCGGATTCATGTGTGTATTGTAACTAGCTTCTACCAGCGGCTTCGCCCGCGTGAAGTTTAAATTGACCCGTGGGATCTTACTACCGGGATAAAAAGTATCCTATGTGTTAATCCAGGTTATAAACTATCTGTGTGCTAAATTTGATCCAAGTCCGTTCAGTAGTTTTTGCGTGAAAGAGTAATAAACATCCATACATCCATCCATACATACTCACAAACTTCGCATAGATAGTGAAGAAGCCTTAGAGATATTTCTTTACGGTATGTAAAGCTAAGTTAAAGGCTCATACATGTGGCACAAAAACTTTGACACCAGGTTTAGCAATAACCACACGGTAAATAAAAAAGAAATGATTGGAAACAATAATGAGGAGCTCATACCACAGCAAAGATCAATACATTTAATGAAGATTTCTTATTCAAAACAGTGTGTAAATTAAATTAACCTTATTTTCTTCTCACAATTTCCAGGTGTTTCGTGCAGCGGAAACAGCGAACGCTCACACCTTCATCCAGAACTTCCCCGATGGGTACGACACGATGGTGGGAGAGAGAGGGATGTCCCTCAGTGGAGGACAGAAGCAGAGGATAGCTATCGCCAGGGCCGTGCTCAAGAACCCGCCTGTACTTATATTGGATGAGGCTACTAGGTATGTTAATATTATTTTTTTCTAGCCTGCTCTGTCCCACGCCTGCGCAAAGGCAGCCGTCCACTCCTTCCACTTCTCGCGAACCCGCGCGTCCTCCTTCCAGTTCGGCCGGAATTTGTCTAGTTCGTCCCGCCAACTCCTTCGTGGCCTGTTGCGATCCCGCCTCACTGTGTTAAGAGGCCGGCGGAGCATAAGTAGTTCATACAAACGTAATAAGTACCAACATTATTTGTAAATCATAGTATATTTTATAACGAGGGACTAAACCAAGCCATTAGATATATACCTGAGGTGGTTTGACTCCCGAGCTTGCGAGGGAGGCAATGAAAGCGAGGGTTTATTAAATTGGCGTTTAGTCTCGAGGTGCAAACTGTACTTTTCACTTCGAATGCGAGAAAAAAATTTACACTCGACAAAAATTCTGAACTGAGCGGTTAATTTTTTCTTCTATCAGGTCAGTCGCAGATTAACAATTTAAAAAAACAACACAAACTCTCAACATTTTCGCCATGAACATGATCCACACTCCACAAATAATTAGTACCTACATTAGTAGCAACAGAGGCATTGCATATACTCGATGCACACAAACAACAATATTTTTTCTCGCGTATTGAAGAGTAAATTTGTTTTTTTTTTTCAATAAACCGCTTTCTATTTGCAAGCCGATTCGATATTTAAATAAAATTTTTGATAAGTGCTCACTCTTTTGTGACCATGCTTCAGAGAAACAGAACGTTCCATTTTTAAATTACTTTTTACTCCCTAGGGAATAAACGGTCACTTTAATCCCGCTTCGTAGGGCAATAATGGCGTACTTTTAGAGCATGAGAAGTGAAAAACATACTCTTTAGGCAGTGTTTTTTTGTTTTGATTGTATTACAGAATATCTATGTTCCCAAATATATATTTTGAAAGGACAATTATAATATAAAGACGAGATATGTGGAATTTTACATTTCTATAGAAAACTTATTTATCTCATAACTCTTGTTCAAATCAGTGTCCATTCAAAATATATATTTGGGAACCTAGATTTTCTGTAACCTAGATATTTTATTCCGCAGCGCCCTCGACTCAGAAAGTGAGAAGATAGTGCAAACAGCACTAGAGACTGCTGCTAAGGGTCGCACAGTGTTAGTGATCGCGCATCGACTGTCCACCATCATGAACGCAGACCTTATTGTAGTACTCAACAAGGGAAGCGTTGTGGAGGTAAGGAATCTTCTGACATCTTTATTTTAGTTGGTCATTAGATCAGGGTCATTGGCGCGATTAATATAGGGTGTAAAACACCTCTTAACGAATACGAAAGGCACTTGTTCTCCTCGTCATTCTGATATTTTTTTTGTTTAACACTGTACCTGGGAACCTTTTAGTTACGGAGATATTGGGGGTCAAAGTTGCAAGATTTTGATAAGTTTTTTTTTAAACAAGTACCACTTTTTATCGCATGAATTTTACTTAAAATATCTCTACGACCCCCGTACTATTCAATCCATACATTCGCACAATGTTTTGAGCGCGTTATATTGAGTTATACCACAAAACATTTATAAAACATTTATATTATATTGTTACTCCAAGCGACAGTTAATTTTCTTTTCATCCCATCTATTCGAAAAAGACGACTTGGTTCGCCTTTAAGTGCACCCAAAGGTGGTGTTTTCTATAAGAAACTTTTAGCGGGCAGTAATGAGTTTTTAATCCTCTTTATAAGTGCGCCGCAATTATCTTTGCCGCGCACTTTTTGAATTTGGAACATCTTGTCTTCAGCGCCCAAGAAATCGAACGCAAATATTGTTTGAATAAAGACTGGCTGGTGCGACGGCCCATAGTAGCGCCGCGCGCCGGCTGAATACAAAAAAAAAAAGAAATAAAATTAAAAACGCGCGAACTATAGCCCGCGTTTTCGTCAATTTTCACGGATTGATAGAAATTCATGATTTTGTTTTGAAAAATGAGTTCTTCAAGTGACAGTGAAAGTATAGAATTAACTCCTGATAGTATTAGAACTGACGCAAGAAATGTGATGGATAATCTACTACCTGCAAAATCCCGGGAGAAATATATGAAAGCTTATGGTAATTTTATTGAATGGAGAAATTCAAGAGGCGCCAAGAATTTTTCAGAATCTGTGTTTTTGGCCTACTTCCAGTACTTAGCCAAAACTAAACAACCTTCCACACTTTGGAGTACCTACTCAATGCTAAAATCAACAGTCAGTTCTAATAACGACGTAAAACTGGACACATATTCGAAATTAATAGCGTATCTGAAGAGGATGTCTGATGGATTTAAACCTAAAAAATCCAAAGTGTTCTCAGTCAAAAACGTGGAGACTTTCCTTAATGAGGCACCCGACAACATCTTTCTTGCCGTAAAAGTAAGTAACTATGTATGTATATATGGTGGATTAGTAAAGTATAACCAGTGTTTTAAAATGCGCATTTTATTGTAACCTGTACTTCGATAGATAGGTACTTGTCTTATTCACATTCGGTTTTGTTACAGGTGGCTTTAATTTTCGGAGTACATGGAGCTTGTCGTGGCAATGAACTTTTAAAAATAACTGTTGATGATGTCAAAAATCACTCGGATAATTTACTGTTAGTAAAGCTGACAGACACAAAAACAAAAATTGACCGATCCTTCGTAATCCGAGGAGAATACAAAACTATTGTACAGAAATACCTGGACCTGCGTCCTGCTGATATAAAGACCAATCGGTTTTTCATCCGTTATCAAAATGGCAAGTGCTTCAAACAAGTTATGGGAAAAAATAAAATTTCTTACATGCCACAAGAAATCGCTACTTATTTGAAGTTACCAGATATCAAGCTATATACAGGACATTGTTTTCGTCGCACTTCTGCTACCCTGTTGGCAGATTCTGGAGCGGACTTAACTGTTCTCAAGCGACATGGAGGATGGAAGTCGAGTGCTGTAGCAGAGGGATATATAGAAGATTCCATTGAGAACAAGGCGAAAACATGTGAACGCATCGTGGAAAACATTAAATTGCAACCTTCAGTTAATCCATCCATGCCACTGTCGCCGCGCCCATCTACATCCAAACAAAGAGATTCACCGTCACATTTTCCTCAAAATGAGCCACATTCTGACATTATTTCAAACACGCAGAATAAAATTAAATCTACAACAATCTCTATTCCTAATAAAACTGTAACAATTAATTTTCAAAATTGTGAAAATGTCTCAAATGTAAATATAAGTTTTTAGTTGTTTTATTATTAGATACTACTTAATTTCAATTTAGTTGTTACTCTGTTTCATTAAATATCAATATTACAATAAAATATGAGGCGCCTTTTATTTTCTCATAGTGGGTGATGAAAAGTAGAGTGTATCACTCGGGCGCAAAATATATTTTTGGCTCGGGCGACGTACTTTGAATCCCTCGCTACGTTCAGGATTCTACTAAAGAATCCCTCGCTACGCTCGGGATTCTACTCTAGAATCCCTCACTTCGCTCTGGATTCAAAAAAGCGCCCTCGCCGTAAAAATATTATTTTGCTCCCTTATGATACAATCTACTATTTTTTTATATTTTTTTCTCATTGTCGTTACTTTTTCTTTTGCTTTTTTTATAATAAGTATGATGATGTTAGCTGGCGGGTGGTGCAGAGATGCAAACGCCGTACTAGATTTTTGTGTAGTTCTCTTATATTTATACTGTTTTTATTTTATTTTATTTTGCTATATTTATATTTTATTTATATTTATGACAACTTTTTTTGATAACGAGTCTTTTTTCTCTGCCAACGAATCTGCTACCTCTTCCGATAACGATAGTTTTTGCTCCGTTGTAGGCACTCTTAGTGATACTTTACGTGAAACTTTTAACCAAAACCTTGAGCGGCTGTTAAACGTTTGTCACATCAATGCCCAGAGTATTTCAAGCCACTACAATGAGCTGTACGATACTTTTACAAACAACAACGTCCATGCCATCCTGATTTCCGAGACCTGGCTCAAACCTGAACTCCCACCCACCACTTACTCTCTCCCAGGATTCGTTCTTCTGCGGAATGATCGAATTGGTAAGAGAGGGGGTGGTGTAGCAATATACCTTCGTGCTGATTTTCCCTTTAAAATTCTCGCTACTTCTTCCTCTAACAATTCAGCTGAGTTTCTTTTTCTTGAGGTTTGCGTTAAAGGAGCTAAAATTGTTATTGGAGTTGTGTATTGTCCCCCTTCCCTTGATTACTTCATCGAATTCGAATCGGTCTTAGAATCTTTGGGTTCGGAGTATGCACATCATATAATCATGGGAGATTTCAACACCAACCTCCTTGCCCATAACTCCTCTCGATCCTCTAAACTCCTACATCTGGTCGAGTCAGCTAGTTTGCACGTGTTGCCTCTCCAACCTACGCATCACAACACTGTCGGTGATGATACTTGGCTCGACCTAATCCTCATCTCCAATCCTTCCTTAGTCTCCTCACATGGTCAACATGTCGCTCCTGGTTTCTCCCATCATGACCTTATCTTCCTGTCTTATATCCTTAAACCTCCTAAACCCAAACCTAATTTCCAGTACAGGCGTGCCTTTGCGCGGATGAATGTTGATAAGCTTAGACAAGACGCGTCTAATATTGACTGGACACCCTTGGAGGAAGCCACTTCAGTTGACGACAAAGTTAATGTTTTTAATTCTGCCGTAGTCAAGTTGTATGACACCCACGCTCCTATCAGGAAAGTCAAGCTGAAGCGCCCGCCTGCGCCATGGATGAATGTGGGAGTTCAAATGGCTATGCGACGACGGGACCGCGCGTTTCGTAAGTTTAAGAAGGATAGGTCGGAGGATAATAGGGCCCTCTTCAAAACTGCTCGCAATCGTTGTAATCAGATGATACGTAACGCTAAATGCCGCCACATTCTTGATAATATCACTTCTTCTTCTCCTGCTGATATTTGGAAGTTCCTTGGAACTCTAGGTATCGGCAGATCGCGGCATTCAGACCTTCCTAATACATTTGGTTTGGACGATCTCAATCGCCATTTCGCCTCTGTTCCCACTCTTGATAGTCAAACCA
This sequence comes from Xestia c-nigrum, assembly GCA_916618015.1. Lineage (NCBI taxonomy): Eukaryota > Metazoa > Arthropoda > Insecta > Lepidoptera > Noctuidae > Xestia > Xestia c-nigrum. The sequence continues at coordinate 5,240,777 of OU745259.1, read as the reverse complement.
AATGTCAAACTATTGACTATCTTGCTAGTCTGACGCGACCCAATATTACCCCTTTTTCCTTCACCCCAGTCGACCCTGGAGAGATCAAGAAGATAATCCTCTCCATAAAATCCAAAGCCGTGGGCTGTGATAACATCAGTCGTCACATGATAGTGATGGCCCTTGAACAGCTCCTTCCTGCAATCTCCCATATCGTTAACTTCTCCCTATACTCCGGTGACTTCCCTTCGCTCTGGCGGAAGGCCCAAGTGCGACCACTGCCTAAAACTCCTAATCCCACCCTTCCCAGTCACTATCGTCCGATTTCCGTCCTTCCCTTTTTATCAAAAGTGCTCGAGGCCTGTGTCCATAAACAGTTCTCCCACTTTATTCACCATAACTCCCTCATTAGTCCTTTCCAATCCGGGTTCAGGCCCGGCCACAGTACCGTTTCAGCTCTCCTCAAAGTGACTGACGATATAAGGCGGGGAATGGAAAACACTAAAGTTTCCGTTTTAGTGCTGATAGATTTTTCTAATGCTTTCAATACCGTCAGTCACGAAATCCTATTATCCGTCCTCTCCTATCTTATGGTCTCTCCAGAGGTTGTGCATTGGTTTTCTTCCTATCTTCGGGGGCGGCAGCAGTCGGTTCTTGCGGGAGACTCTTCTTCCAACTGGTGTAATCTTGATGCTGGCGTCCCTCAAGGCGGTATCTTATCTCCACTTTTGTTCTCTATTTTTATAGATCTTATTACTACCGAGCTTCAGTGTGCGTATCATCTTTACGCTGATGACTTGCAGCTCTACAGTCAGGCAAGTGTTGACAACTTATCGGATGCGATTGAAGAGCTGAACCGGAATCTAGCTGTGGTGAAAAACTGGTCAGATCGCTTCGGGGTAGCCGTTAACCCAACCAAGTGCCAGGCTATCATAGTAGGGAGCCCCCATAGCTTGAGGAGGCTGGATGGTTTAACGGTGCTACCGGTTACCTTTGACGGCACAGTGATCCCGTTCAGCTCTGACTTTAAGGATCTGGGTTTGTATGTTGACACTTGCCTTGACTGGCGTAAGCAGGTCGCGATTGTGAGCAAGAGAGTCACCGGGACGTTGCGGTCGCTCTATCGTTTGAAAAACATTCTCCCATCCCACATAAAGGTAATGCTGGTACAGTCCCTAATCTTTCCCATACTAGACTATGGTGATGTGTGTTACTACGACCTGAATGCAGATCTCCTCAATAAACTAGACCGACTTCTAAATAACTGCATTCGATTCGTATTTAATCTCCGTAAGTATGATCATGTGTCCGCACATCGGTTGCGCTTAAAATGGTTACCCATCAGGCAGCGCAGAGCGTTAAGGGCTTTGACAACTTTGTTTTCTCTTCTAGACAAACCCACTTCTCCTTCTTATCTGATTTCTCACTTCCAGTATTTATGCTCTGCGCACAGCAAGGATCTTCGTTCTTCCAATAATCGCCTTCTACGATGTCCTACTCACCGTTCGGGTGTTCTCAAATCTTCCTTTCCTGTACAGGCGGTTTTTCTTTGGAATGCGCTCCCTTTGAATATCAGGATGGCAACCAGTCGGCTCACATTTAAAATGAAAGCTCGCGAGCACTTACATAAAAAGTTGGCAGACTTATCCCACATTTAATTTGTTTGTTTTCTTCATCAACATTTTTTTTTTAAATTGTTTTTTATCTTTCCTCACTTTTTATAATTTATTGTATGTATGTATATATGTATTTATTGTTATATTATAGTCTTCATAATTTTCTTTACTCTTGCACCTACAGTTTAATCTCTGCATCACCCTAAGGTAGACTGGTAGAAAATGCCCAAGGCATTAAGTCCGCCTTTGTACATTAAGTGCATAAAGTTTAAATAAATAAAAATAAAAAATAAAAACATGATTAATAACCTCAAAAAAAAAGTTGTTTCCCAGCAATATTTTTTGCGTAATGAGGTATTGTAATATCGGCTTTGTGATGAGGTGAAATACACCCTGTATAACCAAGCCGCATGGCACTTGTTGTCAACGTCATTGCGATCAGGTTTTTGTTCCAGACCATACCTGAGATATTGGGTGTTAAAATTATCACATTTTTTATTAACTCAAATCTTGAATTTCATAACTACTTTAAATTCCTATACGGTCCCCTTAATATTCAATGCATCCGTCAGCACTAGGTTTAAGTGCGCCAAATTGACTTCTACCGTAGGACGTGAGTTTTAACTCTCAAAAAAAAAATACGTTTTCCAGCAATCATTTTTGCCGTAGAGTTATTAGTTATTTTTACAGATCGCTTGGTTGACGGCTTGGAGAAGGTTCCTACACCTAATATACTCACTTTTAAATATACTTACCTTCTATTCCTTTACATTCCAGATGGGAACCCACAGTCAGCTAAAGAAACAGAAAGGTTATTACTGGAACTTAATAAAACAACAAGATCCTGAGGAGACGAGCAAGTTATTATGAAATGATGACGTTTAGTAGCTATTAGTAAATTGTATAGTAAATTGTAGTTCAAATTGTTGTAACCTGTCTACCCTAGAAGGAATAGAGAGTATGAAGGTACTATAGTTACTATACGGTTGATTTGACTTAGAATTACGGTAAAACACGAAACGATTTCAAGCTATGACAGGTATTATTTTCATATTATTTGCTCGGGTCGATCTTTAGGTTAAGCCGTGCTTGCCTAGGTTGATCTGTAGATAGGCGAGCGCACTTACATACCGAGTTACCTCCGTGCCTCGGAAAGCACGTTAAGCTGTTGGTCCCGGCTGTCATTTGTCCATCTTTGACAGTCGTTACAGGTAGTCAGTGGTCAAAAAGTCTGACAACCAGTGTTACCAAGTGGTATCACGCAGTATGAACTAGGTTGTGGAGGTCAGATAGGCAGTCGCTCCATGTAAAATACTGGTATTCACATGCATCCGGTTAGACTGGAAGCCGACCCCAACATAGTCGGGAAAAGGCTAGGCAGATGATGATATTTGGCTAGATATTGATTTACTATTCGGTAATTCCGTATCCGGCCGGATAAACTTCTGTTGCCTGATATCCGATTCATATCTACTGTAAATCTTATCTATCGTTTATAGCGGGATGTGTGCGCTCACTCCGCTCAGCCTTTCCCTCACTCCGCTCAGGCGTTACCTCACCGGTAGCATTGCATTGAGCAAGTACGGCGAGTGTAAATATTCCGATTTAAATATTTGGTTCCAAGTCAAATCAACTGATTATTAAAAAAAACTATTACTGTTATTAGATATTTATTGTTATTGCACGAGGCTTTAAGCAAATGCAACTTATTGTACAGTTCTGCTTACTTTTGGTAATAAAGTAAGCGTAAACATATGTCAATTTAACTATTGTATGTCCAGTGTAGTTACCTTAGAGAGTAAGGGTAAATAGAAACGTTGATTTCGTTTAACTAAGAGAGTCCTAGATATTGGTGATTTTTGCCTGTTTTTATCCTAGGCGTTTGGTGATACCTAGTTGAATGCGCTGTTGGACATCAGTATATTAGGCATTCGTTGTGTCGCTTAGTCTTGTTAAAACAGGCAATTTTCTGTTGGTTACAAATTATCGTAATCGTAGACCAGTGACGGATCTGACATTTACTATGTTAAACTGTACAGGGCAGCTATTTCAAATATGTTTATTGATTTTTTTGTAATGAGTTTAAATACTTATTTATTTCTGATTAATAGGGTTTATTTTAAGATGTGAGCAATAAATTATTATACGATTAAAAGAAAATATATATGGTTCGTTTTCCTTCATGTCAGATCCGTCACTGTTCTACGATTATGACGTTAGTAATAATATAAAGCCTGTACTTTAGCCGTAAGTAATTAATGTATGAATTGCCTTAAATCAATATCTGTTGTTTAAATAATTAGGTAATATTGTTTTGTATAATTATTATGTAATTATCTGCCTAGCCTTATTTCAACTATGTTGCAGTCGACCTTAGATGTTTTCTATTTGTTCGTAAAAAGACTTTAAAGTGGTTAGATACTACCGCGCTCACGGACAGTCGACCAATTTTCAGCATGCGTTTTTCATATAAACATAATACCAAAATAATATGAAAATCAAACATATTCTTAAGGTAGTGTGTATATATTTGGATTGTATTATAAAATATCTATGTTCCCAAATAAATATTTTGAAAGGATAATGATATAAAGACGAGATATGAGGAATTTAAAATTTCTATAGAAAAAATATTTTTCTTATAACTCTTGTTTAAATCAGTGTACATTCAAAATATGTAAAGTATTACGTTTGTAAGAAATTTGCATGCTCCGCAGGCCTCTTAATTTTCAGGACTTATGGGTGAAAAGTTGTTGAAAGACCGTCAGTAAACTCGGTTGTACATTGTTTCCTAGTTAAATACGATGAGTTGTCCTACCTATTGTAAGTAAAAGAATTAAGAAATAGATAAAATCATGTTAATTGTGAATAAATTCCAGCACTTTTGAGCATCAAGAATTACGCTGCTGTCGCACGCCTGGGTTAGCTTGATGTCTGTTGTCGAAGACCCGATGACTAGATATGACGTAAACGAGGAAAGGTGACCCCAGTGACAACGTGGCGTCAATGGGGTGACGACGATGCCGCTGACACGAGGTGACGCCAATGTGATGCCGATGACAAAGGGTACGTCTGGGTTGAGGTGCGGCCAGTAGGGTGAGGTGACGCCCATAAAAGGTGACGCCAATCGGGTCAAGTGATGCCGAGGAGTCAAGATGATGCCGATGATAAAGGTGACGCCGTTGGGGTGAGGTGACGCCAGTGAGGCAAGGTGATGCCGCTGAAGCAAGGTGACGCCGCTGAAGCAAGGTGACGCCGCTGAAGCAAGGTGACGCCGCTGAAGCAAGGTGACGCCGCTGAAGCAAGGTGATGCCGCTGAAGCAAGGTGACGCCGCTGAAGCAAGGTGACGCCGCTGAAGCAAGGTGACGCCGCTGAAGCAAGGTGACGCCGCTGAAGCAAGGTGACGCCGCTGAAGCAAGGTGACGCCGCTGAAGCAAGGTGATGCCGCTGAAGCAAGGTGACGCCGCTGAAGCAAGGTGACGCCGCTGAAGCAAGGTGACGCCGATAGCGCGAGGTGACATCGCAGTCGTTAAGTCGAGGTGACGCCGATGAGACAACGCTTGAAACGCGAGGTGACGCTTGTGACGAGCTGATGTGTGCCATGACATTCTGTATAAATGATATAGCTGGACCACTCTTATCTACATGGACGCTTGGTCTGTACGACACCGACAGAGAGGCGTTTTGTTACTAAATATTCGTGAAAGATATGAATTTTGGAATGTAACGGTGAAACAAACTACGCTAGCGTAGCTAGTTCCAAGCATCATCATTGGTTAAAAATCTGTTAATGTCATTTTGTATTTCAAAATAGCTTGACCTCATTGGTTAGATTGGGCTATGGTGGCGCCATCTTCCATTATAGATCGCGCATTGCAAAAATAATTACGGAGTTAGTTCTGATTTTGGTCACGCGCCAGAATATCTATAAAATAATAAATATCGGTGGACATTAACTCACAGCGCCATCTAGTGCCACACTAAGCCAGGCTCACGTGACCACGCCACAAGCCTTGCTTAGTGTGGCGCTAGATGGCGCTGTGTGTAATGTCCAGCGATATTTGTTTATTTATTTTGTTTGTAATCTATATCTTACAGGCGTCAGCGCATGAAGTTATCACAAACTGTCAAATTACCTCCTAATTATATTTAACCATGAGTTCAAAATCGAATGAGTTAATTGGACAGTTTGTGGCTAACAATATTTTTTATTTCTTTTTCTATTTATTGTTACATTTGTTACCTAGTGGCTACCTAAGTGCTCGTGATTAGTATAAGGATATTTAATTTAAATAAGCAATAATTAATGTATTTTTAATCAGTTATCGGTTGATTTTTATTAGGGAGGAGATTTCTTACCCGCTGTGGCGAAGCCCAAAGGGAGGGTAATGTTTTTAGACATGTTTTTAGGATGTGTTGACTTTGGTTGGATTCACTGATTATTTGTTTTATTTTTAGGAATGTAATCGGTTGATTATAAGGGTTTGAAGTTATGCTTTTCTTCCATTTTTTTTCAAAAAGCCAACGTAAGTCATTAAAATTGGATATGGAGGAAAGTACTGCTGTCTGCTTGAAATACAAAATGTATTAATACAATACATGTTTTGTGACTATAAATTAGATACCTAAGTATCCTACCACTTTTGATTTACTTGTGATTTGAATCGATGTTACCATAAGATTGCTAGCTGCTAGTTATCAGAGGTAAATAAAAAACTTACAGACTGTAAATTAACATACGCGTCCGCGCGAATCTGCGCCGCGAGAAGCTATAATTTTTGTAAACAAAGAATTTCTACCAAGATACGTAGCGACAATTCAATTAACAAGAAATACTCCCCAATTCAATCAACTCAAATTATCATACGTGTAATACGGAACGAACGAGCAATTTCACATGGTCGGGTTATATTTTGGCGATATAAAGCGCTGTCGTCTAATGTTTTGTGGTACTGGAACGCATTTGACATCATGGAACGTAAACATGGGCCGCCGTTTTGAAGTAAGATCACGCTGACGGTGTCACTTTTGTGTTTGATCCAAAGGTTGCGAAACCCCACAAGATCTACAATAAGTCCAATGTATTGACGAAGATTTTTATTAATTTCTTCTTACTTTTTTCTTTTTTTTAATACACACTTGCCGTTCCAATTCACTCTAGACAGTGGTGTCGATTCGGTTGTGCACCAACTAAACTTAATTTAGGCAATTGCTATCTTTTACTAAAATACAGTGCGAGAAAAAGACGGCTATAGCTACGAACTAAGTTAGAAATGTCAAACTAGTTTATGCCTTGCGCTTTACCGTGTTTTTAGTCGACATGTTTTTACGTGCACCCTTCATTTGTATGGAAATATTAGTTCCAATTAAATTTGACAGCTCTAAATTACGTCCGTCTCTTTCTCGTTTTATTAGAGAGAAAAAGATAGCAATAGCCTTAATAAAGTTAAGTTGTGCACAACAGAATCGACACCATTAGCAGAATATAGTCGACATCGGCTTTGCTTGCCATCAACAAAAAATAGAATAGAATAGAAAGGTTGCGAACCCGAATGTGTGTTTACAAAACTTATAGCTTCTCGCGGCGGAGACTATAGATTTGTAAAGACAACAGACAGTCGTTATTTGGTTTGAATTTCGTAAAGGTTTTATATTGTGTGACTTTGTAATCATGGTTTGATAAAGATATAAAGAGAGAATAAAAAGTTGTTACCAATATTGTATTTTATTTTAATTGTCGTTGTACTTCGACAAACTATTATTCTTTATTATTTTTTAACATTCTTTTTTTTTTAACTATCATTCTCTTTTATTTCTTTACGGAAGAGGTTCTCAATTGGTCAGAATATTTTTTTTATGTATGTTCCCCGATTATTCGAAGATGGCTGAACGGATTTGGATATTATTTGTTGAAAGGTTATACTTCCTGGGTGGTTCCATACTCATCAAGTCAGGATCTGATTATGGGATCCTGGAGAAACAAAGAGAACTCTTCAAATTTTATAGGCACACTCGAAGCGGTTTGGGTAGTTTTTGGAAGAGTACTTTAACGGAGTAGTACCATTTCAATTTGGTGAAGATCTGATGAAGAACTTCGGAGATAGGCAATATTATTATTATTGGTAATATATGTACGCCGTTGATGGCAAGATATAGCGCTCATTTTATAAATATTGACATATATACTTTTGTTACCTATATATATTCTACAAATAAAAATATTTGAATTAGAATTTGAATAAATGATAGCAAATGGACTGCGATTGCTGAAATGTCATTTACAACAGCTCTTAACATACACACATCACGCCGGTACACTGTGAAGGGGTAAGCATAATTATGTGAACCACTAAAATGTGATAAATGAAAATATTTTCCTTTTTTTGTTGGTGTAACTAGTGTCCCGGGTCGACTGTGGAAAGAGTCATACATTTTCGTCATCTGTGATAATGTGAATTTTATTCCGTAAGAAAGAAATCAAATCAAATCATTTAGAAATATCCTAAGTCATTACCTGCCCAGACTTTTTCGAACTAGGTTAAAATCGAATTCCATTCTCATCATTTCAGCCGAAAGACGTTTACTGCTGGACATAGGCCTCCCCAAAGTGTCACCACATTGACCGGTCCCTTGCGACTCGCATCTAGCGGTATCCACAAAGTCACCTGTACACCTAGTGGGAGGCCTTCCAACGCAACGTCTTCCAGTTCGCGGTCGCCACTCCATATCTTTCCGGCCCCATTGGCCATCGATGTCCTCCATGGTCTCAGCCAAGGTAAAGGTGAGTGATGCACTATCGCCATTGATATTGATGCCTAGTCCTGCCCAGTCCAGGACTTTGAAGACATTCTCCAGTGCAGCGCTGAAAAGTTTCGCCGATATGACGTCTCCCTGTCGCCCACCTCGATGCAAAAGGATGGGTTCCGAGCTTAATCCTGAAGACTGACTGACATGGTGGCGTTTTTGTTCACTTCGACATCTCGATGTACGGTGCCGATCGTCGATTTGGCACGGTTGGAGAGACTGCAGTACAGCCCAGGTCTCGTTTGAATTCCATTCTACCTACTTACCTAGATACAATTTGGACCAGTATTTTACTTGGAGATACTGCTTGTTTGACCTCCACAACTCAGTTTCTGCGTAACACGGTACACCTTGGTAAGACTGAAAATAAAATATCTCAAGGATAGGGACATAAAACTCAAAATCCAAGGAAATTTATTATTTATTGCATACATGATCACCGAAATATTATTTACATTAAATGATTTTAGTAACACTGATGAATATATTTACAAATTAACTAATAGTAGGACTAATTTACTATGTTATTATATCAATATGTCATGGTATATTTACAAGAAATAACAAATTTTAGAATGAAACGTTCAAATCTTAATTCAAGTATACTTGTGGTATATTACATGACTATTTCTAGTCTATGGTTTTACCATAGGCTTATGGTAATGGCATTTAATCTAATGGTAAATTATATTTTGACTTTGGTAAGAAGACATCTGATTAAAAAACAAACATATTTTCATGTTATATTTTCGATTTTATGTTTATTTTAACAAAAAAAAAAACTGATTTAAATAAAATAAATAAATATCGCTGGACATTACACACAGCGCCGTCTAGTGCCACACTAAGCAAGGCTTGTGTCGTGGTCACCAGACAGTTGATTTGATTGGTACTAGGTTTATTTTTCTTAAAATAAAGTAAGAATGTAAGCATCTAGGATTCGTTTAAAAAATAATATCTAAGACAAACATTTTCGGGAATCGAGTCCGTTTTATAAAAAGTAAAAAGATTATTTGAATTAAATTCTGATGTCTAATTACCTGGTCAGGTGTTACAATAAACGGCCTAAATTAGAATTATATGTTAATTTTAATTCCTGAGAATGTACCATTAATTAATATAATATCCATGAATCGATAAGGTCGAAGATGCATTGACAAATTACAATTTTGAAAGGAATTGAAATATTTATTTTATCATAATTCTGGCACAGAATAATATTTATTTTCTATAATGATTTCTCAGCTTTTTACATTTCGTACGTATAATTTAATTGACCTCATTTTGCAATCTGTTTTGTTTGGTAAGATCAAAAATGCCTAGATACAGTGTAGATACTTACCTGGATCATTTTCTAGGTCTAGGTCTTAATATAGAAACAATAAGAAAAGATATATTTTCAGGTAAAATGAAACAGTTTTGTAATTTTGTGCATTCATGATTATTCTAAATTATTTATTAATTTTAAAGGAAAAACAATGTTATTTTTTTCAAAGAATATTTTTAAGGACCAAAACTGAAATTGCTTAAGTACCTACTTAATGCAACTTTTTCTCAACTATCTTTTCAATTAAATTCTTCCGGTTTTGGTCTTTAAAAAAAATCATCTTCTGTCGAATTATTCAACTATTTACACATTGATAACTCAAACAATAACTATCGTCCCATTATCATTTATTTACATACGAGTACAGAATAATTATGTTTATAATTTTTGAGCATTATTTTAATGATGACAGAATGTTTTTTCTCTTAATTTTTAACAATTTTGTAGCTTAATTTTTTCAGAACAACAATTTATTTAATTTTATAATTATTCGAATCTTAAGTTGGTTTGCATGTCTTAACATTATTTGAGTATTAGGATGTGAATACACTAACGAACACAAGTACATTTTGACGAGTGTTTTCATAGGTGTACCTACACCTTTACAGAAAAAATCAGGCTTGTAAATCTTTCTGAAAAAAGCCCCTGGGAATATTTGACTACGAAAACATCAAAAATCCCGCAATATTTTTATTCTAAGAAATTGTTTAACTGTACAATATTGTGCCTATAAATAAATACAGTCTAAATAAATCTAAGTAAGTACCTAACTAAGTTACGTCATTATATTTGTTACTTTAACTAAGTAATGTTACAATCAACTTATATTACAATTCAATGATTGGTTTATTTTAAACATTTAATTATTTTTCTACGTTGGCACTGTATGAGGACAATCTTTTACTTTTGTTAGTAAGTATACCTATTTATTTTAATAAAATAATATAATTTTCGGGAATTATTTTGTGGTTTAAAAATCTCAAAGATGACAGAATTTAACCTCCTGAAATTGTATTGTATTGGCTCAGGCAATGCATCTTCCGGGGCTGCGGGACTGTTCGAAAGAGATACCGTGGCCCCGGAACATAAAGGGCGAGGAAGGAACATGGATGGGTTTTAGTCAGTAAAGACAGACACTCCCTCCCGCTCCGCCCAGAGTAGGAGAAGTTATTTAATGATTTCCCATCCGCAAAAAAAGGGTAATGCGTCTTCAGTAAAGTGTCAAATAAAATGAGTGTGTCGAAAAGTCTTCACTTGAGTTTTCGGAACTCGTGGCATGCTCTAACTTAGATTTCTTTTTCATGTATTTGTGTTGCAACACTAGTAGTTGTAGTCTGGCCGGTAGGTACGCACGATGACCTATCAAACTATGCAAAACTAGTTTATGCGGATCCTTCATTGTATGAAAAATCTATACAAAAGGTTCACTTTTCTTTTCACTCGCTCAAATCCTTACAGAGCTTCTTGCCATTCAAAACCAAAGTTGATCTGGCTCAAACTCTGATTCAGCCGATTATTGATTACGCTGATGCCTGCTATTTGGATGCCACCGAGGAGCTGTTAAATAAGCTTGAGCGCTTACAAAATCTTTGTATTCGTTTTGTGTATGGTCTGAGGAAATATGACCATGTTTCTCACTTCCGCAAGGAGCTTAAGTGGCTCCCTATCCGTCTTCGCAGGAACACTCGGATATTATGCCTCCTTTACAATATCCTTTATAACCCTGCATATCCCAGTTACCTGCGTGATCGCTTTTCCTTTACCCGTCCTTCTAATGCTCTCTGTAGATCCCACCTCAGGCATCATCTTAATTTCCCATCCCATAAAACTGAACTGTATTCCTACTCCTTCTCTGTTCACGCAGTACGTTTGTGGAACTCACTTCCGCCTAACATTCGAGATTCCAAAACTTTATTTCTCTTTAAAAAACAAGTCAAAGAGCATTACCTCTCTTCTATACAGTAATATTCTACATATATATGTATGTATGTTATAGGTAAATATTTACAATAGTAGTTTATTTTGTTTTTTTTTTAATAATATGTGTATGTATTTGTATGTTATATGTTTATATTAAATAGTCATAGTTTTGTTTTAAGTTTTAATTTAAATTTTCTTGTTTGACTTTTCTACACACTGTGTCTACATTTCTTATCAGACTTTCCTCTCGCAGGTCTGCTGGAAGAAATTTCTTTTGAAATAAGCAGTACCTTTGTGCTCTTCTATGTTAATATATTGTCCTTTTATGTATTTTGTGTGTACATGAATAAATAAATAAATAAATAAATAAATACAAAGCGAGACCATGTTATACTGTGTGTGTGTACCTCCCGCCCCGAGTTACAAGCACAAACGTATATTACATAATATACAATTTCATTTATTTGTCAATCTAGCCATGCCTTGTAGGGATTCCAAAAAAATAAAAACTATGCTATTAGGATTCCTGACGATAAGTTCGGAAAATTCCACGAACAATTTTCCACAAAATAATTCTTAGATCTGCATATTTTATTTCGTTGTAGGGTTTAAAAACTCATGATTAGGTGTAAGAAAATGCTTAACAATAAGTGTTTTTGGTACCTCGATTGATTTATTGAGCAGTCATAATAATATGAACATGTATTTGAAATCTATGTGGAATATATAACAGTACCATCATCTGTACATACAAGCGTATATTGCTCATGCCTTATGTTTTCATGGTCAAGTAAATACACCTACGACTAAAGTCTCAAACTTTCTATGTAACTTTTCAAGGCGTAAAATTAAATGACATCATTAGAAAGAAATAAAGAAGGAATAATATTTATTTGACGTCAGTAACTAAAACACACACACAATAATATAAAAAAAAGATACAAAACAATGAGTAAAACATAGTAGAAATATGCTGTGTGCGTCACGACTGCGCCAAAAAGGAAAAACAAAACAACAAAATAGTGTTACTACCGTAAAACGGGTCTATTTGGATTTTGGGGGCTATTTGGGACGACCCAGAATTTCAAGATATTTTTGTGCAATGGTAGAAGTTATTTTACAAACTCTAGCAACGCAACGATTGGCTGCTATTGAGATATTCTTGATGGAAAACCCAATAACATTTTGCTATCATCATCATCATCATTTCAGCCGAAAGACGTTTACTCCTGAACATAGGCCTCTCGCAAGTGTCGCCACATTGACCAGTCCCATGCGACTCGCATCCAACGGATTTCAACATTTATATGGTACTAAATAGCAGTATAGTACCAAAAACCCAAATGACCTATAAAATTATACACACGTCAAATGTTTCGTTGGTTGTTCAAATAAAGTCAGATGTTTCATATAAACATGCAAACGCGGCCAAAATCTAAGGAACTGATATTCTTACTAAGTTAATAGTAAATATTTGTGTAGTGCAATTAAGCCCTTACACAGTGCCAACAAACTGAGCTCACGATTTTATTTGAAAATCATTAACGCAACTGCTGTGATTGGTTTGGACTGTCCCCAATAACATAGGTTTTCATTACACCCTGTGAGACAACAGCACGTGTCGCATAAGCGTTAGTCGCACATGGGAAGTGTCAGTCCCACAAGCATTTGTCGCAGTAGCGTGATGTCGGTCTTCAGTTTGTCGCACTTGCGTGCATTCGAACTGTTGTGAGTCACTGTGTAGTTTTGTCGCACATCCGTTTATCGACCACACGTAGTTGCACTCCTGCAATACTAGAGCTACATTTCAAAATTGCATCAATTATCAATGATGTCATTTTCGTATCTACAAGACGACCATTCTTCCAACACACATAAACAAAAAGCATGAGCAACATCTCCTCTACCCGTCCCTCTCTCATACAGTGCCACAATGCTCTCCGTCCCGTTCTACCGTCATCGGAGGCCAAAGTGCATCAGCACCGACGTCAGTAGCAACAGGCAGGTGCCGCTGGTCGTGATGCCGTGGATCGCGCTCGTATTGCGGCGGAGGATGGCCGCCATCTTGTTACCTGGAAGGAGAATAATTCAAGATTAAAATTGGTAAGCCTGAGACACTGAGTAGCCAACATTCATTTACCGCTTTAGAAAGAGTGATCGCATTTCAGTTTTGAACACTGTTCCCTAAAAATGATTTTAGAAGTAAGTAATCCTACCTACTGATTACCTTCTTTTTAAAGAGCAAGTTAGGTAAGTACTATGATTTGTTAGTTAATTATGAATAAGCGGAAATGAAACCTCTCGAGCCCTTCACAGATTGGTATGTGTCGTTAGATTTCAAGACCATCAGACCCCGTATTCACAAACGTTCGACTCGATTCTGACACAAAGTCTCCTTTTATTGAGAAGAATTGGGCTGTAATCCATTACGCATACCCGGGTAAGATGATGTATCCTCGATTTTTGGTTGTAGGTCATGCCTGTTTCCTCACGATGTTTTACTTCATCATTTTGAGAGCTGAATAACTTGCGGCTCATTAAAGTTTAAATAGGTACTCACTGCCTTCAGAAACGAAGACATGTATGGAAGCAGGCTCGGTATTGCTGGCGCTGCAAGTGTAGTTCCCGGAGTCTTTGAGCGTGGCCCCGCGGACTGTGAGCCGGGATTGCGTGCGGGCCCCGGGCTCCGTCTCCACCGTGATCCCGCCCCGGGTCGCGTCGTAGTTGATCATGCGGTCGTTGTGGTACCAGAACACGTACTGGGGTGGTGTTGGGCTCTGGAAGTTAGAAATGGGGTTATTAATAACTGCGTAGTGTGTATTTATCTACATATCGACGCGGTTGAGCCGGTCAGAAAATGACGTTTTTTGCTTGGTACCATTTACCACGACTCTATACCGAGACGAACTAAGTATTCGGTTTTATTGCATGGACTTAATAATAAAGTATTTTCAAACTGGCTCAAGCCTCTTCAACGTCATGAAGACGTTATGTCATGGTTACTCCGTAATAGTTATGTTAAATGATACCTATTTATTCAGCAAGTTGGTTTTCTCAAACACTTTTACACGTCATTTTTTGAAAACTGAATAAGCCGTTAAAGTAATAATCATTTTTGGATAGTACAGATCCTTAAAAGAGGTCTTGTCTCTCAGGTCATTAAAAGTGTTGTGTGTGTGTGTGTTTGTATTTTTTTTGTATCACTGTATTGAGTGCAGAGTGTGCCATTTGTTCAAGAGTCGCTCGTACAACCCTAAATAAAGCAAAAGAAGACGATTCTCGTCGATACTTCTACAGTTAGTCTAACTCTTTTGGGATTGACTGCCAAGAAGCCAGCGAAATCTGGCTGCTATCTGGCGGGACTGTATCATCATTTAAGAAGTACCTTTCTTTTATGGTAATACTTTTTTGTCGGTTCATTGAGAAACTGCTGTTCAGCATTGAACATTTTCTACCTCACAACGTCATCCATAACCTCATTAAGTCCAAGGTCAAATAAACACAAAAATCAAATCGATTTCTCAAAGAAAAGCCTTCGTAAACGCCGCAAATACGGCCCCATATCAACCATTCGTACGTACATGTATGGAAATAAAACCGAACCGATTTTTACGAGTATGACGGCCCCTCGTATAACACGTCACTTCGGTTGTAAACATTGTAAGTAGGTAAGCAGTAAACTGAGTGACGTCCGTCGATGGAAAATACCGTGTTCGCGATTGATACTAACATTTTCACATTCAGGTCGTTGGATGGAGATTGTAAACATCCTCACACCTGAATTTAGAAAGGGTTGAAGAAGTGTAAGTGTGCCCTATACAATGTGTAACGTTAAATGCGCAAAACTTCAGACACCCCAAATGATTTTTAATTCAATTGACCTAATTTTGAGAGAAAAAAAACATTAAAAAAATTAAAGGTTTGATTTGCTGTTTTACTTTTACTGGCAATTAGATTTAATGGCAAAAACTATTATTATCCCGCGTATGAGAAAATCCAATCACCATGTTGAATATAACAACCGCTTCTTTAACACTCCGGTGTTTGATCTTACTACACCCCTTAGGTACTACCTACATACTGAGTGGAAGTATCATAACAAGTCCTGTTCTTGAGAAGACTTATAAAAGGCTTGTCTAAAACATATCGTGTGTGATACGCTATCATCTTACATGACATGTAGTTACCATTAATGTTGTAAGTTGACATGAGTGTGTTGTGTTTTAGTTAATGTTTACATGCTATTTTTATGGCGTTCGTGTCATTCATTGTACTATCTGCTAGTTATTTTAACATCTTTTGTTCCACATTGACTGCAAGCAAATACAGGACAACTTTTGATTGAAAGTTTAAAAGGTGTAAACAAAAGTAGTAGACACAACATAATGAAAAATAAATGTTTTAAATGTGTTAAGAATAAACACATTAATGAAAAACTACATTAAAATACCCTACCTATGATTCCCGATTCGGTGAATCAACGGAATAATTAGTAGCAAAGCATTAATTACTGCATTCAGCTTGAATAAAGCGATTAATGTTCACGGCAATGGCCACTAATCTATCGAAAACGCATTGTTGCATAAACCAAGAGCTTAAATGCGATGTCTACGTAAACATAATATAACATAACGTCTAATTAATCAATCAACCTATCTCGTCAAAATGTAGGGAACAGCAGATTTTTTTATATAGTAAAAGTTGTTCATTATGATGAGTACAATAACCCCATATGAGGTTGTTCTTTAATTCCGGGACATGTTGTAGATACATAAAAATATATCGTTATGTAGATTTAAGAAAAACAAGTATATCTAAGTAGTCAAATCAACAATTTAATAATCAACGTAAAATTATTTCAAAAATATATATTAAAAAACAAATAAATTTTACCCTTATCAAATCTTTATCCTTATTAAAATCGAGTTCTTAACACACAATTGGGGGTTGCATTAAAAAATTAACAGTTCTAGTTAGTTAATTTTCAATGTAATGTCCTAAACTTATTTCACTATCCAGTAATTCTCGCAGAACGTGCTGAATTTTGTTTTGGGATCGTTTACATTCTTTGGTTTTTTTCGATATGTACCCGTTTTTTTTTAATATACCAAAATAATGTCGTGAATCTTTCTGCAGTGACCTTAGAAGAACAACAATGTTTGGTTTGGCTGTTACCATTTTATTGAGCCTTGCATTCCAAGCTTCAACTGAATTATTCGTTTTGTGTTTTATTTGATAGAAACACCATTTCTTTGAAAAATATGCTTTGTTTCGCAACCACGTTCGTTCAAAATAAACATTAAAGGAATCAATTTTGGGGTCCCTCTCACTCTCCCCTAAGTTATAGAGCCATACATCATTCACATAGTCTTGAGGTAGATGAGAAAGTGCTATACACCGTTTTACGTGAGTCCTCAGACGAGGTGATTTTTTAAGGCTTGAGGGGCCAGAAGTGCCAGTTTTTTGAGCATTTCTCCAAAAAAGCTCTAGCAAAATGAAATAAACACCCTTGTGTCTTTGTCTCTCTGTACTATGTGCTTGAAGTGTTAAATAAAAAATCAACCTGCCGCAGATCCAGATCCAGGCTGCTGAGAAGAAATTGCTGGTCGAAATACAGAATATTTTCAACCTCGGATATACTATTCTCTCTCTATCTCTCTCCCGCTCGCTGTACTTACTTGCTTTCTACTGCCATACGAGTAACGAAAATTAGGTTAGTATGGTAGACTGCCCAGAGTATACCGGATACAGGATGTAGTTAAGTTTAATTACTCGTGTAGGTTCTTTTATGCTGTAAAAATTATGTTCCTTATTTAGAAGCGGATCTGGCTAAAATGTAAAGCTGGAATTGCAAAATATACAAAAGCAATCTAATGTGGGACATGATTTTCTAGAGGGTTCAATTAAAGCAAATTGGTAGGTACACTTCTGCCTAACCCGAAAAAGGAGGTGCAATGACCTATGTTCTCAAGTAGTGGATAAATTACACCATCATCGTCCACAGCCTTAACTAAGTACCTAAGAGTCTTTTTTCCTCTGTCAATCTCCATGCCCCCGCACCAGCTCCATCCAGATCTTTCCACCAATGGCATACACCATAGAGTGATGATTAAAGGATCCTTTGTCGATTCTGTTGTGCACAAACTAAACTTAATTAAGGCTATTGCTATATTTTCTCTCTAATACAACGAGAAAGAGACGGACGATATTTAGAGCTGTCAAATTTAATTGGAACTAATATTTCCATACAAATAAAGGGTGCACGTAAAAACATGTCGACTAAAAACATGGTGAAGCGCAAGGCATAAACTAGTTTGACATCTCTAACTTAGTTCATACCTATAGCCGTCCTTTTCTCTCACTGCCTTTTTATAAAAGATAGCAATAGCCTAAATTAAGTTTAGTTGCTGCACAACAGAATCGACACCATTATCAATACACTATTTGTGGCAGTATTAAAACTTGGTAAACGAAAAAGACGTGAGCAGAAACCTATTCAGTACAGCTATCTAGCGCAATATGTTGTTGCATCACACGAGACCAATACCAATATAAATCTAGATAATCAACTACCCTCTTTTAACGTCGACTTTAAACGAAAATACCCATCTAAGGGGCGGTAAATCGATCGATTGCCACCGCAAACACGACCTAAATGCTTGTAATTACGACCGACGCGATCCTACATACTTCCAAGCTAAGCTTCCTCGTTAAGAAAAATAATGTTTTAAAAAGAAAAAGGTCCGAACGAAAATATTATTTTTTTGTAAAACAAGCAATTAGTCCGCTCTATAATTTGCGCGGCCATTTTTTGAGATCGTTTTTAATTGTTTTTTTTTGTTTGCTTTCTTTCTTTTTATTTTAAAGTAGGTTGAGGATTCTTGTGTTTGTGGATTTTGTAGATCGTAATGTTAATGAGAATGGGAATGGCGACTGTGGTACTAATACCGCTAGCTGGTTCCAAACATCGTCATTGGTTGAAAATATGGTAATCATTTATCATATTTCGAAATATCTTGACCTCATTGGTCAGATTGGAACGAAGTGGAAATTACGGTTTTTTCCCACTCCTCCGCTATACTTTCTGATTCATTTCGTTGCGAGATTCAAGACAGTTAAATTCATTCTCTGGGACTTCGTCGAGCTTCATTGTCTCGGCGCTTTTCTGGTGGTCGCCACTGATGATTCTGGCTTTCAGAAGTTACAGTGGTTTGGGAATAGTGTGGCGGGCTTTCCAGGTCAATTCTGTAGTTCAGCGAAAATACAGGCAAGTTTGTAGTATAAATACGGAAGAATGCCGTAATTGGAGAAGATCGTAGTGAGTTTGAAACCCTGTTTTAGCTGGTTGTAAGTGGTTAAACAGTAACTGGAAAAGTAGGGTTACCATGAACTTTAAATGGCATTTAGAGGTACAATGTTTACGGAAGACTGTTAATTGACTTATGGATGGCGTTTTGGAACTTCAACTAACATAACATTTTATTAACTAACTGATTAAGAGAGAACAGGGTCTGTGAAGAAATTTGTAAAATAGGTATTTGAAGAAATCATACACAACCTCATACAAAACCATTTTTTAAGATCATCAGTTACCTTAAAGATTCTAAGCAAAATCTCTGGTTACAATATGAAATGGTACAATATGAAAATCTAGAATTACCTTTTCCACAATACAAATAAGATGTATGACGCTGCCGAGATCCACATGGTGTTCTCCGGAGCCCAAGATGAAGGCTTCTGGCACCACTATCTGGAGTCGCACGTAGTGGGATACGATGCCCGTCCTTGTTGACACCTGGAATGAAAAGAAACGAGGTTGAGTTTCCAAGGGTGTACGTTAACGCGGGCCTGTGGACGGTGAGCTATGGGCTAGCTTGCCGTCCGTCCGTCTTATGCCGAAAACACACTTACCCACGTAAGTGTGTTTTCGGCACGTGGCGTGGCGTGGCGCGCCAGACGCATATCGGTTTCATACATTTAGTATGGTTAGAGACATATTTGTATGTCGTGTCGTGTCGTGGCGCGTTCTGGCGTGGCACTGACTGCTCACCACTGATTGGCCAGAGCGGTGGTGGGGTTATGGCACGACACGCCACACCACGTAAGTGTGTTTCCGGCTTTATGACGACAGGCCGTGTCGATCGTGTTCCACGCATGCCTCAAAGAGATGTCAGGGAAGGGGTCTGCAAGGGCCGAAGCCTGTCGGGGCTGCGGGACTGTTTGAAATACATACCGTGGCCCCGGAACATAAAGGGCGAGGAAGGAACATGGATGGGTTTTAGTCAGTAAAAGTCTGACACTCGCTCCAACTATGGGCGGAGTGGGAGAGAGAGTTATTAAATGATTTCCCATCCGAAAAAAAAGAAAAGGGTGTGCGTTAAAGGTTGTGCTTTATCAAAAGATTCTATCATTCTATTAGGCCCCGTAATACCAGTGTGGAACCCCAACACTGGATATGCGACACCTTCTCTTCTGCTCGTCATGCAATCCTTTTTGCACCCTCCAGGACTTTTATCGAGAAAGGCTACACCCTGTAGATGGCGATCATCACGATGAATTCACTTCTTTATTATTAGGTAAAAAATATTTTCGAGAAAAGTGGAGGGTATGGCTCCCCAAAGGCCCAAAGGTCTCCCTTTGGGAAAGCTATAGTAAAAATAAAAAACATTGTTTTCATTATTAAATCCAAGATGAAAGTCGAGTTATTCTACAGTGACCTTCAAAGAAAAACGTTATTTTCCCTCGTTTCCGGGAAACTGCCCAGACAAAATATAAATAGATTAGATCATACGCGTTCATTGTCTTGAGTTTATTTTATTTATAAACAAAACTAGCAAGAATTGTGAAAGGAAATTCTAAAGCTATTTTTGTTGTATTCGAATAAATTGCCGATTTTAAGGCCTTCGCCCATAGCGACTTTTGTTGCGATGCTGTATCGCGCGTGAGTCGCGTTTAAAAGGCGCGATAAAGACTATAGCAGTGACAGAACCGTGGTTAGGTGAGCGGAGGTACTACTGAGTTTACTGACGGTCTAAAGCTTAGTGGGTGGTGGTGGTTGTGGTGGTGGTAGTGGTGATGGTGGTGGGTGGTGGTAAGCTTAGTGGTGTGACCATCGGACTGCCGAGTCAGAGGTCTCAAGTTCGAACAAGGGTTATTGCTGATACAGGTTTTTAGTACATCAGCAACAACTCTTGTTCAGACGCAAGACACGCATGTTTACCTTTTCGGAAACCAGCATGCCTGAGAGACATTTTGCGACGGCATGTAAAC
The DNA here is from genome assembly GCA_916618015.1 of Xestia c-nigrum. Classification (NCBI taxonomy): domain Eukaryota; kingdom Metazoa; phylum Arthropoda; class Insecta; order Lepidoptera; family Noctuidae; genus Xestia; species Xestia c-nigrum. Next base: position 5,219,860 of record OU745259.1, on the reverse strand, counting down.
CCAAGCCTATTATAGGTTATTCTTTAACCACACAATAAAGAAAGAAAGACTGACAGTCTACCAATATTCACTCTTCAAGCGATTCCTTGCCGATGCCCCAAGTTATAAGGGTAATAAAGCAATAGCAAAAGATTCCAATACTGCAAGAAGTCGCGGTGGACGAAGAGCCTTAAACATTGCTCGAGCAGCCCTAAAAATAACACCTACAGTGAAGCTTGACAAAAATATAGCTACTTAGTTCGTAATAGGCGATACAATTCTCGAAATTCTTCTTTCACAGAAAAAATATATTCGTACATTGAGATTTATTAGGCTTCTCGACTGTTTAGCGACGTAGGTGCCTATCTACCTTGAATATGCTGAGGTAAAATAGCCGTTTTTTTGCAAACTGTACGTCTTATTTTACGAGCAGATGTTTTTGAGAATAATACAGGGTAATAACTATAAAAAAGAAAGAGTTTAGCAAAATGTAAGTCAACGCAGTTGATTCAGGATACCTTTTTTTTAGGATTGGAAATCATCAAATAACTTCTCTCACTCTAGGCGGAGCGGGAGGGAGTGTCAGACTTTTACTGAGTAAAACTATCCATATTCCTTCCCCGCACTTTATGTTCCGGGGCCACGGTATCTCTTTCGAACAGTCCCGCAACCCCGGCAGGATTCAGTGTTACCTCAACTCAAATCAGCAGGGATCAAAATGCTTTATTTGTAAACATAAGTCAAATTGCAATAGTGATGTTACAGATAGGTAGATCCTGTATGTTTTACCCAGAGGTACAAAAAAGGGTGTAAATCTGTAAAACATCTCTTAACGAAGCTGAAAAGCACTTGTTCTCCACGGGGAGAACAAGTGCTTTTCAGCTTCGTTAAGAGGTGTTTTACAAATCGGACGGTATTGTGATTATTGTTTTGTTCTACACCATTCCTGGGAACCTTCTAGTTACGGAGATATTTGGGGTAAAAGTTACAATTTTCTGACAAGTTTTTTTTTTTAATAAAAGTTTTTATTGTAAGATTTTTACTATAAACACCTCCACGACCCCCGTAATATTAAATCCATCCATCAGCACAATGTTTTGAATGCGTTACATTGAGTTCTGGCACGACTTTTTATCGCAAAAAAATATTTGTTTCCCAGCAATAATTTATGCATTAAGTTACTTAGTTCGATGTACATAATGCTTGCAATGGTTAACGGTTTCATGAAGGGGCCTTTTACACCTTTTATTTACCGGACACATTGTGGCTTTTATCAGGGAGTCTCAAATCAGATTTTTTAAACCCACATTAACATGCCGCCGTGTAAAATTTTAATCAGTGTATATTCTGGTTATGGCAAATTTCCTGCGACTTAATTTCTAATTGAATCTTCGTCTCTTGTGCTTCTCTCACTCCAATTGGAATGACAATGTACCACTCAACAACCAACAGCTTCTATATAAGCAAAAACAGGCCCAAATCCTTAAGACAGTCATACAAGCATGTACCATTGTGCCCTCCCCCCTCCCCCTTTACACATCCCCTCTACACCCATCCAAAGTGTAAGTTGTGAAATCATTTTCGTTATGTAAATTGCGAACGATACCATCTGCATACGGTGTACGTTTCGTTTTAAAGGATACGCCATCTTGAGTCTTCAGATCTTGTTATTTTTATTGTTTCAAGGGGAATACGAGACGGTTGAATTAATCTTGTATATTAAGGGAATCAGTGATGTTATTTGGGTCTTGCTTTCATCGAGGATTTTTTAGATTTCGTTGGGTAAATTATTGGGTGGTTAATTTTTCAGTTCATTTGGATTGAAAGGAAATGTTTGGGGATGAGTAGGATCATAGGATTTCGTGTGTTGATTTGGTTTTACGGAAAAACAGCATGAGCCCGGGGTGTAAATGTATAAACGTAAACGATAAATAAATCGAAAGTTATCCTTTATATTGTATTTCAGTATAATTGTCTGCAATAAGCACAACATATACAATATGAATAAATTCTTAAAATTCTTTTTTAGAATTATTATTATAAAAAATATTATTATGTGAAACCAGTCTCTGGCTTGGTTCAATTCCTCGCAGTTCTTTAAAATATTCCAAAAGTGGTTGTTTCGACAAATAGTGGCTTGAAAAAAAAATACAGACGAATTGAGAACCTCCTCTTTTTGGAAGTCGGTTGAAAAGACAAATCATTGAGAAAATGCTTTTTCTTTAAGTTTACGATTTAATCGTCTTATTTCGCCTTGTAGCGCGATCTACAGTATTGTATTAAATCAATGATCGTTCGATCTTCGTGGATTACAACAGAAATAATCTGTTTATTCAAAAAATAATATTGACATGCTGTTTTTAAAACACCTCTCATCTCTATTCTAAGAAAAACACTACTACTAACATAAATTACGTTGAACTCCACAGCGTATTCACTACATAAGCTACCCACTTATTATTCCATGTACATCATAACACCTTAACATGCTTACCATCCCATCGCGACTCAAGTTTAAAGTGAACGGAGAGAAATAGGTCACTATGTCAGCGGTAAACTAGTAACTACAGTGACTAGGTATCGCTTATGTATTCACTTTAAGTAACTTTATTGTTCTAGTGCTAGCCACTCGCAATTACTTCAAGCGGTTTTTGCGACTTGGTATATACAAAACATTGATGTTTTATTATTTGAAGGAAGTTTGATGGCACTTATAAAGGGTGTATTTCACCTCATCACAAAGCCGTTAACCAAGCATTCTGTATATCAAACTAAGTAACTTTACGCAAAAAATATTGCTGGGAAACAACTATTTTTTTGAGGTTATAAATCATGTTTTGTGGTATAACTCAATGTAACATACTCAAAGCATTGTGCGGATGGATGGATTGAATAGTACGGAGGTCGTAGAGATATTTAAAGTAAAAATCATGCGATAAAAAGTGGTATTTAAAAACTACAACTTTGACCCCCAATATCTCCGTAACTAGAAGGTTCCCAGGTATAGTGTAGAACAAAAAAATGATCAGAATGACGAGGAAAACAAGTGCCTTTTGTATTCGTTAAGAGGTGTTTTACACCTTTTATATTTACTAGTATTTTAGAGAGGAAAAATTTGTTTTGCCAACACAGGTCACATGGCTGCCAAGCTCAAATGGAACTGGGCTGGCAATGGGTCCCACACAGCAGCAAACGGCAACGTGGCAGGCTCAGAAGGAGATAGCGGGACGAACTCGACTCCTTCCACAAGGATAGGCAAACAACAGCAACAGCAGTACGGTAAAAATATTCATCGATAATTTAAAATAATAATAAAATAAAAAATAAATATCGCTGGACAATAACACAATCGCCACCGAGTGCCACACTAAGCAAAGCTTGTGTCGTGGTCACCAGATAGTTGATATACTACATATATACTTTTTTGTTTATAAATACATACTTATTATACATAATTATAAACATCCATGACTCGGAAACAAATGTCCATGCTCATCACACAAACATTTGCTCCTACCGGGATTCGAACCCAGGACCCTAAGAATGTAAGGCAGCCTCACCACCACTACGCCATTCGGGTCGACAAAAAACATCACAAACATTTTGCCGTTGTGATTTTGTTCAGGTAAGTTACTAGTTTGATGTACAGTATGCTTAGTTGACAGCTTCGTGATAAGTTTGTTTACACCCTATATACTCTAAAAAGACTACGGGTTATTGTGGTTTTGAAATGCATCAAAATAGAAGTCATCTAAACATAATCATTGATAATAATCCTTAAAGTGCCTGTCTATACTCTAGCCGGAGCTATACGATAAAGAAAAACTGTCGCCATTATTCGTGCTCAATTTCAACTCTAAATAACTTCCAAACAAAAAAGCTACAACCTTCATATTTCGTCTGATAAAACCCAGAACCTTACCCGGAGTAATATCGCTCCAATATCGATAATTTTACGCCTCAATAGAATATATTCTTCAAAGCGAAACAATCAAAGTATTGATAACGTCGATACCGCTTCCAATATGAGGGGCTCTATACACTTGTTCGCTTGTTTCTTTTTAGGGTGAATTCGGTTTTTTTTTGTTTAAAAAAAAACATTGTGCTACTGAACTGCGCTGAGCTGTGGATACCCCATAGCACAGCATCATGCTGAGTGGTATCCTACTTGTTACATTTACGACGTGAATGCTGTCAAGGATTTTTATTCTGTCCTGTTTGTTTTATAAATATTTGTTGTATGTTTAAATTTTTTTTTATTATAGATCCTGTGACAAATATATATTTTTTCCTTTCTTTGTCCAACACAAGGCATTTCTCCTGTATCGTTGCAGACATTTAAAGTCACAAAAAAGGACAGACCCGGAACAACTACCTGTGGGCCATACAAATATTTATTCCGAACGAGAATACGTCGTCCACGTGGTAACCAATAGCGTGGTGGCTAGTGACTTATTTATTACCATGGCAAAGCAAACTTGAGGCAACTGAAGTCGGGGCAAATTCAAACGGCAGATCATGGTGAGTCCTGCCGGGGTTGCGGGCCTGTTCGAAAGCGATACCGCGGCCCCGGAACATAAAGGGCGAGGAAGGAACATGGATGGGTTTTAGTCAGTAAGAGTCTGACACTCCCTCCCGCTCCGCCCAGAGTGGGAGAAGTCATTTGATGATTTCCCATCCTAAAAAAAAAAAAAAGATCATGGTGAGTCAACAGTATTCGCGGGACATACACTATTTCTCCCAGGGCCAACCTCCTCAAAATAGTGGTTTCTTAACTTCATCATTTTGCCGCACGGCTGTGCCGAACAAGTGTGCAGCCACCTTAATATAAATTCAATTTTTTTTTTTTTTTTTTTTTTTTTTTTTTTTTTTTATTAAAAGGAACAGCAAACAGTTTCTAAATATTGTTACTGAGATCTTATCGATACGAAGTCAATTCAATACACGAGTTGTTTGAATTGACATTTGATGGCATTATTGTTTTAAATGTAGGGCATTCATGGTGGCTCTGAGATTTAAAACCAGGCCGTCATGGCCTAACTAGCCTTTTTCTAAATATGTTAGGGTCGGCCTCCAATCTTACCGGATTCAGCTGAATACTAATTTTACATGGCGACTGCCTACCTGACCTCTACAATCCAATTAGTACTGGCTAATACGAAACCTCTTGGTAAGACTCACCAGACTTTTACAGACAGTCAGTGGCCAGACTTTTAGGCCACTGACTGCCTGTAAAGACTGCCAAAGATCTACAAATGCTTGGACGAACGGCTTAACGTGCTTTCTATATAAGACTAGCTGACCCATGCAACTTTGTCTGCGTCACATAAAACGAAAGGAAAGAAATCCCCGTTTTTGCAACATTTTTAATTCCTGCTCCGCTCTTAATGGTTGTAGCGTGATGTTATATATATAACCTATAGCCTTCCTCAATAAATGGACTATCCAACTCAAAAAGATTTTTTCAATTTGAACCAGTAGATCCTGAGATTAGCGCGTTCAAACAAAAAAACAAACAAACAAACTCTTCTGCTTTATAATATTAGTATAGATAATGACATGAAACATAGCAAAAACAACAAATTTAACGTAATTCCTACTACACTAACTCAGCTCACCCCAGAACACATTTTACGTCCCAAATAAAAGCTTGTTGGTTCCGTGAAAGGGATGTATGTGTAAATATAGTTTACAAGTAACAATGTGTTGTACTGGAGCCTACAAAACAATCAGAGGGGACGTGACAGGACTGAACATGTTGCCGTGATGTGGTGTACACTGTGTGGCTGGACCAGAAGGTTTATTGGAACATTAAACTTACAGGAATTTCTTCCGCGATTGTTATCAATATTTGATAAGTAGCCGAAGCAGATATACCTATTTTTATGACCGTAAGTTGAAGTTTAAATCAAGAATCTTGGCCTCCCTACATGCTGACGAAACGTAGTAAAATTTTACTGTTAGTGAATGAATGAAAATGAAAACAGAATAGTTTTCATTTTCATTTTCTTTGTTACTAAAGGAGACAATTTTTTCTGTTCGGCGATTAGGCCACCCACATAAATTGTAGCATTTAATAATGAAAGTTACACGGATTTCTTTCTTATAAACTCTAAATTTCAGTAGTTAAGTTAGCTAAGCATTGTCTAAACGGAATAAATGTGAAAAATCTGCAAAAACATTTACGAAAACCAAATTAAACAGAAAAAGTAAATGTCAAAATAATGATGTTGTCTCTCAATCACTAAAAAAGTGGGTTTATAACGTCCCGTGCCACGTTGATTGTTTAAACCATCTATGCGATTTTAGTGTTTAAATCTCTAAAAGTAGCATTAAAAATGCTCACAGTTTAAAAATATTTACTTTTATGTTCTTTCTGATTCGATAAAAATTATAGCAGATATGATTACTAACGGGTAGGTATCATACTTTTTTAAGTAAACAGAAAAAAACGCCCCTATTCACGTAAGTGTTTGCTGTCAAATAACCACAACAGGAATGATTTGACTCGCAAAACAATATCATAACATAGCTTATTTATTATGATTTTAAGATTCCGTTTTCATTTCTACGTAATATTTCGTTTAATACCATAGTAAAATGGTTACTTTTTTTTGGTGTTATTATGAATAAAAAAGCTTATCTCCTTATATCCCATTTTCCTTTAAATTGTACACCTAGGCTTAAGTTAGCAACTAAGCGGTAATCTGGGGTCTTTGTTGTCAATGTTGTGTTTATCTGTAAGTGGCATATATATTAGAACACTACCGTATGAGTTTGTATGTGCTGTGGGTGAACCTTAAATAAATAAATAAATAAATATTGAGCTCCTGATATTTCGACGATGTTGCAAGCGCCATGATCGCGAGTTGATTAGAGAATGCGGGTGATGCCCATAAGTGACATTTTAAGTTTAGTTGTGCACCATGATATCTTAGAACAGTGGAAGATTGTATTTGACTTCATGTTGGTTTTTGAAGGTGGCAGCTGTCAAAGAAGTATCAACCGTACGGGTAGATCTTCAAGGTTAAGAATCGCTTGCCAAATTTGACCTGTGGATAGGTGACCGTTTATTCGGCTGTGCAATTTTAAAACCTACTGATAATTGATAGTAACCTACTGATAAGTGATTGGTAGTAAGATCGTAGGTTTTAAATTAGTTTTTATACCAATACTGCTGAGCTTGCCCCACCTGCTGGATAGAACAGAAGATTTATTTCAAGGTTTTATTTGTGTAAAGGCTAGGAAGTGGGCTAAATGATACTGCGGCTTATAAAGTCAAATTAAATATTATATTGTTCGGACCAAAGGTTTAGTAATACAAAGGAGCGAGGGAGCACACGCGATGACCGCTAATCGAGTACTGAATGCTCAACCAATATTAATTAGTGAAATAAGGTAAAACTGCACGAATAAGCAGTAGTGCATTATGAATGGATGGTTTCACCGTACATGCTCCCGGGCCAAAAAGATACAAAAATGTTACACGTCCTCTAATCTAAAGCGACACGTTTTAGATATAGGTGACGTAGCTATGTCCCGTTTACAATTAGTGTTCGCACTAGTTATGTTTACTTCACTTGGCTGACGGTCAGCCGTACTCTGCTTTCGCGAAAACACAACACTATTTGCCACACTTTGGGATAGTTTCACTGAAGATATTGCTCGACACCTCTTCCATATGAAGTACGCTGCCACCAGAACGGCTACACCCAGCAGGCAGTAACAAATAGTATACTGATGAATGTCATGCGTAGACAGAGTGTAATCTAGTGAGTTAGTATTGGCAGATTTCAGTTGTTTTATTCGTTCTCCTAGATCGACTAACGTGCTGTTTATTGGATCTTCATATGCGGTGTAATGAGATAATGATATATTTACGATATGATTTAATTCTGCTATCTGAGGGGTCACCATTTCGGAGCTAGATTTAATTGTATTAGCTGATTGGGCATGTGAATACAAAGTAAACTCGTTACTTTTTATTATGCATTTCGAATCTAGGTCAATGATACCGGCTCCTGTCACCTGTTTGAAGGCAACTTGATCTTGACATATAATCCTCACCGCGTAGGTATTACAGCAAAAGTACATGAACCTCGCTGGCTCATTTAATTCGAGCCACCTGTCTTGACAAGGGGATTTAATTACAATGCATTGTTTTAGATTGCTGTCCAGTTTGCAAAATTTTTCATCAATGCTTAAATGATTAATTGGTTTGTTAGCTTCGCATAGATATGAGATGTCATTGTGCAGACATAACTGGAGCTCCATAAACGACATTGTGAAGAAAGCGTCCTTTTTCAAATTAATAGCTACGAGGTCTGCAGCTGGTAGTACGCTAATCATATTATTTTGAAGTTGCTGTGGAACTGGTATTATTTTATGGATTTTGTAGCTATCTCTGCTGGTTAATGGAAAGATAATCTCAAATATGAAGTATTCTTGCATCATTCTCGCTTTTACTTTCAGCATACTATAAACGTGTTTTAGATCAGACTGTAGGTTATCCACGGGCAATGTAGTATCCTTTGTTAATTGTCCTGAAATAAACTGTAACTCACGTTGCAGCTGATCCGGTGTTAACAGGTGAGCGTTGAATTTCCCGTGGTAGATATCCGTTATGGTGTCTAACAGAGTATCCTGAATCCTTTTTAGGTTTTGAAGCAAGTTGATGGTCGTGAGTGCCGACAGGGTAAAATCTTGAGTTTTAGCTAAGCCTTCAACTTCTTGCTTAATAACAAAGGCTGCATTATCTAATTGATTCAAGTGTTTGTTTATAGTTTTATGTTGTAATTGGATAGATTGCTCGGTTCTTTTTAATACGTTGTATTCAGCTTCGATGATGGAAGTTTGATTTTTTTATAAGTTATCAAGATGACGCTCGTTTTGTTTTACAAGCTGTATGTCTTTCTTGTATTGTTCTGCGAATCGTTCGTCTAATACTCCGAACAGGCTGTTGGCAACGTAACCGATACCATTAATGAGACCGCGACGCTGTCTGGTGCGCGTGTCAAAGTGCTGATTTATCATAAGTTGATTATAATGCTGTATTTCTTTGTAGTCGTGGTTTAATTGAAGCGTTATCATATTACATTGGCTAGTATCGTTTAAAGATACGCAGAGTCTTTGTAAATAATCCAAAAACTTTGTGGCAGCTGTATTCCCTTCCCAATAAGGGCTCATGTCATAGTAAACAATAAGATTCCATTTATCTCGAATAACTTGCATGTTGCCCACTGTTTCGAAATACAGCGAATTGTTGTTTGGCAACGCTGATATGTTAAAATCTGCGTGTGATGTTGTTATCAATGACATAAAAAAGATTAACGAAATTGCTACTGATACAAATTTAGATTTGATTGTACTGCTTGTTTTCCGCTCATCAGGTTCCTTTGAGTTGCTGTTGATTTCCTGATTAACCTTTCTACTTTCCGTCATATTGCTTGATGTAGGCGATATCGGCAAGATTGAGAGTTTCACAACCGGCCTTTTAACTATACCGCTTTTTGTTTTTAATGTTACTACCCGAACTAATCCATCTTGACCTGGGTGAGTTTCTAATACTCTACCCATCATCCATTTTCCAGGTGGTAGATTGTCGTCCTGGATGGTCACTAAATCGTCGATTTTGATATTTTGCTTAGTGTTTCGCCATTTGCTTCTCACAGATAACTGCGTTAGGTATTCCGATCTCCATTTCTTCCATAGATCATTTACTATCTTAGCTGATAAATGCCATCTAGTTCGAGCATCTGTTTCCGTTTCAATTATGGCAGTTCCAGACCTCCCAGTCAAGAAATGCGCTGGTGTAAGTACGTTTAAATCTTCGACATCTTCAGACAAGGCACACAAAGGTCTAGAGTTCAGACAAGCTTCTACCTGTGCTAATATAGTGCTGAACTCTTCGAAAGTCAACTTCTGCTCTCCAATTACTCGCTTGAGGTGATATTTTAAGCTTCTAATGGCACGCTCCCACAGACCTCCTGCACTTGGCCAAGCTGGCGCGTTAAAGTGCCATTCTATATTTAAATCTGCTAGTTCTGCGAAAAAGTTTCGATCATACACGTTTTCGAAATCGTGATAACTTTCTTGTAGCATTCTATTTGCACCTACGAAGTTCGTCCCATTATCGCTATAAAGATGGCGTGGCGCTCCTCTTCTGGCGGCCATCCGCCGTAATGCTGCTAAAAACCCAATACTGCTGAGGTCGGATACAAGCTCTAAATGTACAGCTTTAGTCGCTAGACAAATAAACAACGCAATATATCCTTTTGTGGTATTTATGCCACGCCCCTTGTTGCTTTTAACATCTACGAAACCAGTATAATCCACTCCGGTGTGATAGAATGGCGGGGCGGGGTTGCTTCTGGCTACAGGTAAGTCTCCCATTAATTGATGCTGTAGTTTGGGTTCATGTTTTCTACAGGTAACACAGTTTCGTACTTCTTTCCTTACAGCTTTATTTCCAGCGATTATCCAGTATCTCTGCCTCAGATTAAATAAAGTTAATCGAGGTCCACCATGAAAAGTGAGCTGATGAGCTTGCTGAATTATTAGAGTAGTAAGCCGACTGCTATAAGGCAATATGGCTGGATGCTTCATTTCCAAGCTCATGTTTGCTTTGGTTAAACGGCCTCCCACTCGTAGAATCCCCTCGTGGTCAAGGAAGGGATTTAATTTTAGTAAGTTACTTTTGCTACTCAATTTGTTGTGTTTACGTAATGACGTGATTTCCTCGGTAAACTCATTTCTTTGTACATATTTTATAAGAAGTAACTTTGCTTTACGCAATTCATGCAAGGTAAGAAATTCAGGCAAACCACTATGTTTACCTAACGTGATTGGAATCCGCTTGACTTGTATTGTTTTGATGGCTCGTAAAAGCCATGCTACTATTTTAGTTATTTTATTAAGCGAGCTGAACTTGAGTAACAATTGTAATATGATGCTTTCCTTGTTATCTGTCTGTGCAGCATTCACTTTGCTTGCTGTTGATTTGGCCTTTGTTTCTTCGTCTGTGGTATAAACGCTTTGTTTTGCTTCAATTTTTTCATCAAACGTTTTCAATGACTGCGGTCCTTGCCACCACAGGGTTTGATCTTTCAATTGTGAGGCTGTAATGCCTCTACTGGCTGCATCTGCCGGATTATCTTCCGACTTAACATATCGCCAGCAGCTTTGCTTCATAGTTGCTGTGATAATTTTAGTCCTATTCGCTACAAAGGGTTTCCAACGGCTGTTATCACCTTGTAGCCACCCTAAGACTACCATGGAATCCGTCCACCCATATATCCGGATGTTCATTCCGCTATAACAGTTAATAACTTTATTCATTAACTTGGCTAGTAGGTACGCTCCGCTTAATTCTAATCTTGGTAAAGATACGCTTTTAGAAATAGGTACTAGTCTAGTCTTAGCAACTACTAGTACTACAGATGTCTCATCGTTTTTCTGTATTCGCGCGTAAATAACTGCCGCGTAGGCTTTCGTCGATGCGTCACAATAACCGTGCAGTTCTATGACATCACTAGGGTGATACCCGATCCAGCGCGATATTTTGCATTGATTCAAGTATTCCATGTCTATTTTTATCTTTACCCATTCATCTTTGATGTTTACAGGAACTTCTTCATCCCAATGCATTTTGTTTAACCACAGCTTTTGGAATATCAACTTTAATTTTGTTGTGAGTGGGGACAGCCACCCCAACGGGTCGAATACTTTTGATATCTCCGACAAAAGTAGTCGTTTAGTAATTTTGGCGTTAGGCTTAGCTGTGCTATGTGTGCTATAGTTGAAAGTAAACATGTCATCACAAGAGTTCCAACGGAGCCCTAATGTTTTTGAAGTACTTTCTGATTTGAAGTTAAAAATGATGTCCCCATTGCTGCTGCTCTGCTCTATATTTTCCAGAAGTTCTGGATGATTTGCGCACCATTTTCTCAGTGTAAAACCTCCTGATTTTAATAATCGGTTGAGATCTTCGATGAGCTGCTTTCCTCTTTCGATAGAGTGAGAACCATGGACCAGATCATCCATATAAAATGATTCTTCTAAAATCTTTGCTGCTTCCGGAAATGTACTTCGTTCATCCGAGGCTAGACGTTTTAAAGTCAACATCGCTAAGAATGGTGCTGATTTTGTGCCGTATGTGACGGTAGTTAGCTTGTACGTTTGTAGTGGTTGATCTGGCGCATCCCGCCAGATGATTTGCTGATATTGCTGATCTGCTTCATCCACCATTATCTGCCTGTACATTTTCTCGATATCTGATGTGTAAGCATAACGATATTGCCGCCACATCAGTATCAGTTCTTGTAGATCCTGTTGTAAATTAGGGCCTTTATACATCAGGTCATTCACACTATATCCGCTTGATGTTCTTGCTGACGCGTTAAACACCACCCGTAGCTTTGTAGTAGCTGATTCTGCTCGTTGGACGGAATGGTGCGGCAAGTAACACGATAGCGCTTGTTTGTTTTGATTGCTGTTACTAGGCACCATATGTCCTAAGGCTATGTACTCACTAATGAATGTTTTATATTGTTCCGCTAGAACAGGTTGTTTGCTAAATTTACGTTCCAGATTTTGGAACTGTGCTATTGCCATCTCTTTAGATGAGCCTAGTTTTTCATTGATGTCTGCTTTTAGTGGCAATTTTACTACGTACCGGCCGTCTTCGCGACGTTTTGTAGTGGAGGAATATAAATCTACACATTCTTGATCTTCTAATGATAAATTTGATTTTTCGCTAATATCCTCGATGTCCCAAAACTGTTGAATATCTTGGATATTATTCATGATCACGTTGCACTGTAGTGATACTATTTGTCCACCACCGTATATGATCCATCCAAGCTGTGTTTCTTGCAACACTGGCTGCGATAAACTTTCTCCTTTGATCAATCCTCCCATTGAAATCAAGGCACTGACTTGAGCGCTTAGTAATAAGTCCACTGGACGGCTAATGTTAAAATATGGATCAGCTAATTTAAGATTTTCTATGTAGGACCACTTCGATGTGTCAATGGATTTATACGGGATATCCTTAAGTATGTTTTCCATAACAAGTACGTCGGTGGTAAATGCATAGTCGTTATACGTTGAGAAACAGCTTAGTGTGACTATACCATTACAGTTATGCTCGACTTCACCTACTCCGCATATCAGTCCATTGAATTTAGATCTACGTAATCCTAGTTTCTTTGCTGTACTTTCTTTTATTATTGAAACTTGAGACCCAGGGTCAATGAGTGCCCTTAAAATGTGATATGATCCATCCCTTGTTGCGACTTTTAACAAAGCTGTAGCTAATAAAACTTCATTCGTCTCTGGATCGTTCTTAGACACATGTGCAGACATTGCGACATTGTCTTTTGGATTTGGGTCAGTTATTGTTGTTGCTAGATTGCTCGCATGTGATATGTTTTTTAAGCAAGCGTCATGTAAAACGGAGTGATGATTTCCGTTACATTTGCGACATCGCCTAACGGAAATGCATTGCTGGCCATTATGATCGAATAAACAATTTCGACATAATTTCAAGTTTGCTACTGATTTCAATTTCGCTTCATCAGGCAATTGCAAAAACTTTGCGCAATTAAACATGGCATGTTGTTGACCGCAAAGTTGGCATTTTGTGGTAGACACGTGTAAGGATTTTGAATATGGTTGTGCCTTGTTGTATTTATTGGCAAAGTTATGGTAAAATCGTCTTGCCTTTTGATTTTCAGGAACATCGCTGTTTGTCTGATTAGTTGATTTCGGTGTCGCTTGATCTAGCTTCCTGCGAGAAGTTTCCAGGCTGGTAAACTTACTTTCTAAGTAGTCTAAGAATTCCTGCAGTACCGGTAGCTCCCTGGAATTCTTAAGAGAGTCTATGTAATCTCCGTATGTTTCGCTATCCAGCTTCTGCGCTAGTAAATGCACAAGAAGCGGATCCCAAGTGCTGATATCGATTCCTAGGTTCCGTATGGCATGCAAACTTTCTAGTGCTACATCATGGAGTTTCTTAATATGACCTATAGTTTGATGCTGCGTACTCGGTAAACCTAGTAAAGTATTGATTATCCACGTAAATATTAGCTTTTTATTGTTGTACCGATGGTTTAAGATTTCCCAACAGGTATGATAGTTATCGGAACTTATAGGAAGATGCTGAATAAGTTTTTCTGCTTCGCCCCTGACCTTCCCTTTTAAAAATTGCATTTTTTGCGCTTGCGACAAGGTAGGGTTGTTGTGAATAGCTTCGCTAAAGAGGTCCTTGAATGACGTCCAATGTTGGTAGCTTCCTGAAAATACAGGTATATCCATTTTTGGAGTGGAGTGCTCTCTATGTGATACACTCCATAGCTTTGTATTGATCATTTTCTTTAAACGGATATATGATTGCTCATGCTGAGTATACACTTCTTCGTAATACTTTTCCTCTTCACCAATCTCGATATCTATCTCCCAATGAAGGGAGTCAATTTGCGCCCAGCGCGCTTGAAGTGTTCTCAAGGCGTCCTCCATCTCCCACTTTTCTGACATGGAGTCTAGGTCGATCAAACCTGCTGATCTCTTGAATGCTTTAAAATTTGCTGTTTGCTTACGCAACGTGTCATCTAATTTGCTGGTTGAGCCTTTTGACTCCATTGTACGTAACATGCTGGCTTTTGCTGGCTGCTGATAACCCGATGGTCCTGCTACTGGTAGTTCGGCGTCCTCTTGCTGCTCCTGTATTGGTTGAGTACCCCTAACGGATTTCATAGGTGTTTGCTTGCTTGACAACTGTAGACGTTGTTCATTGATGAGAGACTTGGCTGCTGTATAAAGTTTGCTAGCTTTTTCATGCTCCAAATTTACGAAATATGAATGGTCTTTGACCCCCTCATATTGACAGATTGCTAAATGATTGTGCTGAAAATCTGACCAATACCTCTCTAACAACTCTAGTCGTCTTTTAAAATAGTCGTCCGATTTCCTATCGGCGCTATCCTTTTTGATATTTATCGGTATTTTCTTGATTGACTCGCTAAGTTCAAGTTGCTGGTAGTAAAGGTCCTCCATTATGCTGCTAGTTTGTTTATGATGAAAAAATGGAAAGATCTTACTTGTTCGAAACTGGTTTTCGACTGCTGCTGATTTGCTGTTGCACTCCAAATGCTGCTGCTCTGATGTAGCTGGGCACTATCGCCCTGCTGCTGTAGATACTGAGTGCTGCTGCTGCTGCTGCTTAATACCGATGTGCTGCTTGCTGCTCGAAATGCTGATTGCCCCGCTATGGAGGCGCTGATGTCACGCTGCTTCGAATGCTTAGGGACGTTGCTGCTGCTGATAAATTTTGCAACGACCCTTGGGTTTTGCTGCAGACGCTTTGCTAAAGTTCTGAAGTTACGAAAGTTAGTCCACAGTTCACACGTATCACTGCAATCCAATTTGCTGATTTCTGAACGAGTTCACTCACAAGTTACTTAATACACGTTACTTCTCAAAGAAAAACGAATAATAAAACTCGCGAGGGCCCGCCCGATGGCTCGAAGGACCATGTAAAGGCTAGGAAGTGGGCTAAATGATACTGCGGCTTATAAAGTCAAATTAAATATTATATTGTTCGGACCAAAGGTTTAGTAATACAAAGGAGCGAGGGAGCACACGCGATGACCGCTAATCGAGTACTGAATGCTCAACCAATATTAATTAGTGAAATAAGGTAAAACTGCACGAATAAGCAGTAGTGCATTATGAATGGATGGTTTCACCGTACAATTTGACTTCATGTAGATTTTTGAAGGTGGCTGTACTCGTAATAGTCTTATAGGTAAATCTTCGAGGTTAAAAATCGCCCGAAGAACTGCCAAACTTAAGTGCACACTGCTCGCAGAACGGATGACCTCCCACTAGGTGGACCGATGACCTAGTGACGGTTGCGGGAATCCGTTGGATGCGAGTCGCAAGGGACCGGTCAATGTGGCGATACTTGGGGGAGGCCTATGTCTAGCAGTGGACGTCTTTCGGCTGAAATGATGATGATGAAGAATCGCTTGCCGGTTTTGACCTGTGGATGGATGACGGTTTATTTCATGACATAACATCACCCTTGTAATCCTCGAAGGGTGTAAGGTAGGGGTATATCTAATAGTACACCCACATTTTCCCAGTTATGTTTTAAATCTTATGTAATAGGGGGTGAGCCTATTGCTATTTATTAAAAAAAATATTTATTTGCTGATTATTAAAAAAATAACAATTCACCCGACCGAGGAATCGAATCCAGGACCTGATGCTCAACAGTCGCAATTGCGACCTCTAAGACCATTGAGACAGTCGGTTGTAGTATTCGACAAGAACGAAATCCTTTGAGGACTTGTCATAGAATTATCAGTTTATACGGTCAACGTACTAGAAAATATTTAAGGACTCCATTTGGATTTCATATCCTTCTTTTTTTAAACCGACTTCTAAAAAGGAGGAGGTTCTCAATTCGAATGTTTCTATTTTTTTTTTATGTTTGTTCAGGCATAACTCCGTCGCTTGCCAACCGATTTGGAAAATTCTTTTTTTGTTGGAAAGAGTATTCTTTCCAAATGGTCCCATAGCCACCAAGTCGGGATCTGATGATGGAATCTTGGCGAGATCGAGGGAACTCTTCAAATTTAATGTGAAAACGTGTTGCAATTTTGGTATTTTCTACAATTGCATTTGCGTTTGATAAGAACCATTCTACCATCAGATCTGATGATGAAGCCAAGAGTCACGGAACTCCATAATGAGACAATGTACCCAAGTCATGTTTGGGCTTGTTGTAATTGTAACGGTATGCACTTTCCATGTATATCAAGCACATGTGAACCACTAAAAAGTGAAAAATAAAAACCTTTTTGCAAAAAATAAAACTGACTTAAAAAAACTAAAGCAATCAAACAAAGGTCACCGACTTCAGAAGCTAAAGTTATTTTTCACAATTTTGTTTTTTTTTTAAGTCGGTTTTATTTTTTTGCACACAATATTAAGTTTATATTTAATTTTTGTCTTTATAACTGATTTGAAACAATAGTCTTACAACATATAGTAAATATCATTAGCGTCGGCAAGAAAATTAATTTGCGGGACTGTGTTATTGTGTTAGGTTTTGTTAATGAGATGTTACGGGCAAAAAAATTTGTACGAAGTAATTATGTTTTAAAAATCTTTGGTATATGTGTAAAAATTATAAATTGTGTGTTTTTTTTTTTTGCTGAAATTCGTGGAAGATTTCATTCATTAAAAATACTCTGAAAACTACTGAAAGAGTATTTTTTTTGTGTAAGCCTCCGATTGCGAGGTAAGTATATTTTATAATGCATCAGAATATGTACACAGCTCTCTTACATTATTATTCAAAATTTATTAATTAATAATATCGCTGGACATTTACACACAGCGCCATCTAGTGCCACACTAAGCAAGGCTTGTGTCATATACTACATAATACATACTTTTTTGTTTGTAAATACTTATTATACATACAAACATCCATGACTCAACAGGAAACAAATGTTCATGCTCATCACACAAACATTTGCTCCTATCGGGATTCGAACCCAGGACCCTGTGAACGCAAGGTAGCTTCACTACCACTACGCCATTTGAGTCGTCAATTCTATGAGCATTATGAAGTTCTCATCGCTGATAGTAACACATTCCAGGCTACCAAATTTTTTTACTGTAACTTGTCATCAGTATTGTAATAATTACTATGAAAATATTGTTAAGTTAATAAAAAATAACTTGATCTATAAAATAAAACTAAAGTGTAATGCTGAATACCGTCGGTGTTAATAGCTACGCGGTGCTACGAGATACTACGACGCTACGGAATTGCTACGAGGCTACGAAATAGATGGATCTTGTAGCGCAAAGGAGCTTGCGTCTACGAAATGTTGCATTTCTCACATAGTAGGTCGTGGTCTAAGAAATTAAATGAGATGTTTATTGTATAGGAAAGCTAATTTTTACTGCAAACATAGATTTACATGTTTATTGGTTGTTTAAAGATGTCTTCAAGTAGTTTTATTGTTAACAATCAAGCTTTTGACCAAATTATCTATTTTTATTTATTTATAAATTACATTTGACACACTTAACGCACACAGTTGGACCTCTGGGTCTGCGTAACGCGCTATTAACGGTTAAGTTATAATCGACTTGATGTAATATTCTTTATTTTTAATACGCTTTATGTTTACTATTATTTACTATTCAATGAGTCTCTGATGTCTACAGGTATTTGGTTTAGTAAATTGGGTATTGCAAAAGAAGCAGTACCATAAAAGTTATAGAAGTATGTTTCAGATTAATTCAGCATAATAATAGTCAACTGCTGAGTATTACATATTCAAAGTCAAAGTCAAAGTATTTATTAGAGTGCTTTTTGGTGATACAATCGGTCTTATATTTAGGATATAGTAACTCAAAAAACTACCCAATAGGGCATACACTATTTCACATTATAAGAATTTTAAATTGATATTACATACAAATGAAAAGAAAAATAAAAAAAACCACATCTAAAATACTTTAAAAAAAAATTAAACCTTTAGATTAAAATAGATTACAGAGATTAAACACTATCATACATTCAAATGGATACTTTTTAAAATGCAATGTCAAAAATGAACAAATTATATCTTCCAGGCAGTGCCGCAACAACTTGCTATCCTAAAAATGATGTCCCGTGTCTTAAAATATTACTACAACATAAACAAACCACCTTGGAAAAAAAGTAATATTACTAAGTGTGAACTTGTGAATTTTATTACAGACCACTTTTAATAAATTTTGTTGCCTGTACAACGATTTTACGATCAAAACCGAACGTGAAAATCGAAGTTTATGGCGTGCAAAATCTATACTTAATAACAAGACATACTCCCGTATAGTGTGGTCATCACTTAACGACATTGCTACGAGGCGCTACGAGATGCTACGACGCTACGAGAGAGCTACGGCGTAGCTAGAAGCTTGCACAAACTAAATGTTGTTAGTGACCAATATACTCGTGATAGGTTGCAAAATGTAGGTTATGTAGGTTATATAACTTAACTAGCGCCCCGCCCTGGCGTAGGACGGGTACTAGAGCATATTATGATGATTATTAGAATGATTTCATATTTGAGTTAGCGGGAGTACTAAGTTATGAAATCATTCTATGAGGGTATAATGTACTTGAAATAAAATCACCGATGATTTAAATAAGCCACCGATTACTCGGAGCTCGCGTGCAGACTATACATATGTGTTTTGTGATGAAAACTCCCAGGCAGCTTGACTTTTTCAACAATTATCATAATTATTATAACCAATTTACACAAAATCGTGAGAAATAATAATTTTTACAAATATTAAAGAGAGAAGTTTTTGACAGTCCGATGAGGCGGAGAATTTGTTTTATACTTTGTTTTTAAGTACAAGGAAGGGGCACAAAAAAGTTATATATTTTTTATATTTTTTTTCACGGGGCAACTAAAATGTGTGCTGCGGCACGTTGTGTCTTCCAAGCTTTTACCCAGTTGTATTAGGGTCTAGTTTAACTGGTAGGAATTCAATACAATCGATTTTTGCACGGAGAAACTATATACTCCGGTGGGGCGATTTTGGTCATTTAAGTACTCCTTCTACAAAATACTACAAAAGGCTGCAAGTTTTTAGAGTCACGGAGGAATATTAATGGTGGTCACCCATCCAAACACAGAGTTCAGCGTTGCAGTTACTGCTTAGCAAGGCAAGTTAAAAAGCTGTTAAAACTACGACACATGTATTTTAATGATGTTTTTAACATTGAAAAGCAGTAAATTATTAATGCACGAGTCATCAAATCTGTGTCATCAGCAAAGTACCTTTAATAAACGTTAAAGCAGCTACAAATATGAACAACATTACACCATTACAGCTAATCCTCTAAGCGAGGTGATTATCGCAACATCCCCTAGGATTATACAGAGTGAAGCTAAAACTCAACGACGAACATTCACGATTCGATGCGATGACACACGAACCGTAAAACCAAGGATTTATTAAAATCAACCCTGTTTCATAAAAACGCAAGAAAATCTGATTCCAACCCGTTTTTACCGATCTTAATTGATTTTTCCGATCGTTTCGACCCGAGGCCGTGCACGAAATATAACAAAGGGTGATTCAATTCTGCGTGTATAATTTTTTTTTTAACAAGGCCGAGTTTAATTTCGCCGTTAATTAAAAATTTCGCGTCGTATATACAGGGGATTACTTTACGATATCTATAAATTTTATTCGGTGCGAGATATTATGGAGGTTCACGTTTTAAAATCGCAAACAAGCAGTGTATTTTCGAAATTTTTATTGCTTTTATTTATTCACCAATTTTCGCGGGTAAATTGTTCGGCGTTGACTTATTAAATTGCATCGTCATAGTGTATTGTTTATCGGGTAAGCGAGGTGAAAATTTGATTCATTATGGCTTTTGTCCTGAGCAGGGATGAAAGGGTAGTGGCGTTTTTTGTATAGGTGATACAGGTGGGTTGTTTCTTAACAGATTTCGTGGTGCAAGACTTTTCTAATAATATGATGAGTTGAATGTGACGTTTTTTTTATATATTTTAATATTATAGAGAGGCAAAATGTGTTACTATGTAAGAGTTAATCTCTGGAACCGATGACCTGGTGAAGGTTGCGGGAATCCAGTGGATGCAAGTCGCAAGGGACCGGTCAATGTGGCGACACTTGGGGAAGGCCTATGTCCAGCAGTGGACGTCTTTCGGCTGATATGATGATGAATCTCTGGAAGTAATGCTCCAATTCTAAAAAAAATATTTTACTGGCCGAAAGTTACATTACTTAGTTGCTGTCAGTTAAGGTCGCAAAAGCGGTCATTGACCTACTCACATCTTTGAAATCCAAAAATAAGCCTGTTCATGCACTGTTTTAGACTTTCACGGTTTTTCGCTACACTTAAAGTACTTACGGGATTATTTCATCATGATCGCGGGATCGCGGGAATACTCCCGAAATCATGATGCTTGCAATAGCGTCGAAATATCGGATCATAGAAACAAAGGAAAATCACGGATATGATTCCGTAAGTACTTTAAGTGAAGCCTGTTCATGTCGTGAATCGTATCTATAGTAATCTTCAACATTTTTTCTAATGAAAAACTATACATGGTTCATTTGTTTTGGTTCGTAGGAAGAGATATTAGGGAAAGGGCAATGACCGGTATTGTGATTTTAACTGGCAGTTATTATATCACAGTTTTTGCATACGAAGTCGCGGACAAAGTGCTAGTAATAATAAAATCGTATGGTCTATCTAAAAAAAAACATGCCGAAACATAACAAAAAAAGGTAATGACACTAAGTATTAACAAAGATGTCATTACTTTTACAATAACGATGGTTTCTGAGAACATTCTGTTTTTCGATAAATTCGTCCTTTTATAAGATTACCTATGTTATTCGGAAGATTTTTTCAAATGACTGTTTATTATAACAAGAAGACTTACAAAGGAAACATAAATCGTTTTTGTGTTGTTTGTGATTTATGGAGTCAATGAACTGTGTGTTGTGACAAGTATGTTTTGGCGCGTGGCGAGTGTCGGTACTAACTTAACTTATATCAATGTCATTCAAGCGCCGAAAGATCCTAGTAGTAGTATGTCTTATTGAACTTGTGGTCGTGCGGTGGAAATGCTTTTAGCAAGTCGTGGGTTTGATGCTCAAGTTAAAAGAAGTGTGTGAAAAAACCATTTTATTCTCGGATGATTATTAAGAAATATGGAAAGGCTATTCGGATGAAATGTTAAATAGAAATTTGATCCTGTTCTTCTCTTTTTTATGTGGTTAGTGTCTAACCTGGTAAAAGAGGTTTTATGCCTTCCGAAATACCTCTCAGGCATGCTGGTTTCCTCACGATGTTTTAGTTCCTGTTAAGGTGAGACCACACAACACAATTGCATAGTTACCAAAGACGCGTTATACTTGCGTTGGCACGTCTTTAGTGATATTACACAAGTGTGAACATGTGAGCTAAGATTGTTATTGAGCTATTTTTAACCGACTTCAGAAAGGAGGAGGTTCTCAACTCATCGGAACCTTTTTTTATGTTCCTACATTCCCCGATAACTCGAAGATGGCTAGACCGAATTAGTTTTTTTTCATACTTCCCAGGTGGTCCCATCATCATCAAGTCAGGATCTGATGATGGGATCCTGGAGAAATAGAGAGCACTCTTCAAATTTTATAGGCAGACAGGACGGTAGTTTTCAGAAAAGTACTTTTTCGGAGTGGTTTCACTTCAATTTGGTAAAGATCTGATGAAGATTTTCGGAGACAGGCAACGGAACTCCTGAAATTTCTGTCTATGGTTTACACTAGCTCATAACATAACATCACGCCAGTACGCTGTGAAAGAGTAAACGAATGTGAATCACTAAAAAGTGAGAAATAAAAACTTTTTTTGCAAAAATATAAAACCGACTTCTTAAAAAAAGTGAAAAATAACTTCAGCTTCTGAAGTCGGTAACAAAAATCAATCAAAACATGGTTACCGACTCCAGAATCTTAACTTATTTTACTTTTTTTTAGTCGGTTTTTTTTTGCAAAATAGTTTCATATTATGACTTGAAAAAATCCAGACACCAAAAACAAGAAACGACCTAACAACGCGCTTCTTTCGGTTTCAAATATAAAATTCCATTTTCCTTTAAAACATCTAAACTTACTTTAATTTGCATTACAACGCCGTTTCATTTAATGCAGCAGAACACGGTGTAAACGAAACTACAACGATATTACTGTTTAGTTAGAGAAACAACGACACTTGGCCACGATAAGGGTTAACTCACACTAATACGCAATGCGACGTGACGAGGCGCGTACTTTTTGCGAAGCGCGTACTTTTTGCGAAGCGCGTACGTTTTGCAAAGCGCGTACTTTTTGCGACAGCGGTACTATCACCATCATCATTATCATTCACAGCTTGATTTTGCCCACTGCTGTGTACAGGCCTCTTCTGTAATAGTGTCAAGCTCCATGTTCCCATGCATGGCTCATCCAGGATAAACCCGCGATGGTAAAAAAGGTCGTGTAACGATCCAATTCTACTACAGATTTTTCATTGAGGGAATCGCATAGCATCCTATGGCATTAAGTCCGCCTCTGTACTTTTGTGCTTGAATTGTTAAATGAATAAATAAATAATCGGAATACACCCCGAACGATGCAGCGCAGCTCGGCATGCAAGAGTCCACTAAGCCTATGCTGTAACCTTGTAATTTAAAGTGGCTGTCTAGCCACTTTAAATTACAAGGAAAATGCGACAATGCGAGTCTTCGCATTGTCGCATTTTCTCCGTGCCTCGGAAACCACGTTAAGCCTTGGTCCCGGTTGTCGCTCTGGTAAACAGTTCCATCATCTAGTAATAAGTTTGTGGACAGGTCAGACAGGCAGTCGCTCCTTTTAAAATACTGGTATTTTATTTATATAAAGTTCGATTTTAAGCCGATATCAACATGTCTTCTATATCGCGTATGCTTACGATGCTCAACGCACTAGTGGAGACCAACCGTTTATTTTTTATTTTTTCGGATGGGAAATCATCACAGATAACTTAACTTAGTATTGATAGGTTATGCTATACATAGTTGGGAAAAGGCTAGACATATTAAGACGTTGTCCTGTCGCGTTTCGGTGTGAACTCCCCCTTAGTCAGAGGAACAACGACACTTGCCTGCGCGCCTACGATTACCGTTCCAAATTGCTTTTGCTAAATTTAATTTCGCCGCAACCATTTTGAGAACGAGTTTAGACTTAGTTTAAAACGCTTTGTATTATTATCATTGTGTTGGGAAATGGGTAGGTATTGAATTGAAAGTTATTAGTTGAAGTGCATGTTAGAAAGTTATTTGGATTATAAAATAATTAAGAAAGTAACTACATACTCGTTTAAGGTACTCGTATTTTAGATTATGTTTACTATTAGTAAATTGAAAGTTTGGCGAAGGTGGTGTAACGATCTGATCTTGTTTGCGGGGCAAACATGGCCAGATATCGCACAAGATAGAGAGGTTTGGAAGGAAAAAGGGGAGGCCTTTGCCCAGCAGTGGGACACACGATAGGCTAGGAAAAAGAAATGAAAAAACATTCGCTGTTTTTTTACTAACCGACTTCTTAAAAAGGGCCTCCCCTTTTAAAAAGTCGGTATGCTTTGACTAGAATGTTATTTTTCATGTTTTATGATTTCTCTGTGATTACTAAGAAGTTCGCGTCATATTTTTTTATAACATTGCTTAGGTAGGTAGGTACTTTTTGAGTTATCCTTTAGAGAGAAACGCATTTTATATTCTTCGTTAATTTTCTAAATCCAATGTAAAATAGATGTGATTTTTGTGAGATACCGAAACTAAAAATGGTAAAACATTTAAACATTTTTGCAAACATAAAAAACAATCGTACTAAAAATTTGAAATAAAGGAGACAATTTTTTTTGTTCGAGGATTAGTTTCCCACATAAATTCTAGCATATAATAATGAAACTTACATTTATTTCTTCCTTATAACCTCTAGATTCCAGTGGTTTAATTAGCTTAGCATTGTCTAACCGGAATAAATGCGAAAAATCTGCAAAAACACTTACGAAAACCAAAATAAACAGAAAAAGTAAATGTCAAAATAATGAAGTTGTCTGTCAATCACAAAAAAAGTGGGTTTATAACGTTTCATGCCACGTTGATTGTTTAAACCACCTATGCGATTTTAGTGTAAACCTATAAAAATGGCATTAAAAATGCTCATAGTTTAATAATATTTATTTTTATATTCTTTCTGATTCTATAATAATTATATAGCACATATGATTTCCAACGGATAGGTACCGTACTTTTTTTAGTAAACAGAAAAACGCCCCTATTCACGTAAGTATTTGCTGTCAAATGACATTGACCACAACAGGAATGATGTGACTCGCAAAAAAATATCATAACATAGCTTATTTATTATGATTTTAAGATTCCGTTTTCATTTCTACGTAATATTTCCTTTAAAACCATAGTAAAATGGTTACTTTTTTTTGGTGTTATTATGAATAATAAATGCAACGACCAGGTGGGCCCAAAAAAAACTATCTCCTTTGCTTTCGGAACTCTGTGTCAAAGATTTATTGAAATAAAAAAGAGCACATATTTACATGCGTTATTTCAAAACGTATTATTTTTGCAAAAAATGTTTTTTGTGTGATCGCGATGTTTTTAATATTTCCGCAACGGATTTTTATGTGGTTTTTACCATCAGTCAAAGAATTTATTGAAAAAGCGTATTTGTGCTACACACAAAAATTTCACTTGGACGTAGCACAAATATATTGAAGTTTTTTGCAGTCACAAGAACCATGCCAAGCCGAGTCGAGAATCTTGTGGAAAATAATTATAAAGCAAAACGAAAAAAGAGAAAGTCTCGGTTGCATATTAAAATGAAATGTTAATCTTTTAATATTGAGAGCAATAGTTGAGCTGCTAATTAAAAATGAAAAGTAATCACGGTTTCCCTCAATCCAGTTGCTGTTTGCATTATCGTTTTCAAAACTGAAATAAACTCTTCAATATGAAATTTTATTTCAGTTTGAAATAAAAGTTCTAGGGGAATACAAATTAAACTAATATTTCGGTTAAGGTCTTGTAGTAAAATGTCCAGACTGGGTCCAGCTAAATTAAATAAATAAATATCGCTGGACATTAACACACAGTGCCATCTAGTGCCACACTAAGCAAGGCTTGTGTCGTGGACACCAGATAGTTGATATAATAAATAAATAAATAAATAATAAATATCGCTGGACATTAACACACAGCGCCACCTAGTACCACACTAAGCAAAGCTTGTATCGTGGCCACTAGATAGTTGATATACTACATATATATACTTTTTGTTTGTAAATACATACTTATTATACATATAAACATCCATGACTCGGAAACAAATGTCCATGCTCATCACACAAACATTTGCTCCTACCGGGATTCGAACCCAGGACCCTAAGAACGTAAGGCAGCATCACTACCACTACGCCATTCGAGTCGTCCGTATAAATAATAAATAATAAATATCGCTGGACATTAACACACAGCGCCACTACTGCATATTATGTTTGTTTATTTAGAGCTTCTCGCACAACTTATTTATTTACAATATGTTTTAAAAACTTCATACGCCTCACCACAATTATAACAGAAATTAAAATAAATGAAGAGCTCATTTTATATTCAATTTATAGATGCTCTATTTCTATCCTCCCGCCACTTAGCATTCATTACTAAAAAAACTCTTTCAGTAAATGCTGAGGTGGCGAAATTTGTGTGAGTTTCTAAGTATAACACATAATAATGTGTTTGCAATTTAATGTTGAAAACAAGAATTTTGTATACTTTATTTTTGTTCAACAGTAAAAAGTATAATTTAGATAAAAACAGTATAATACTGTTTAAAACAGTATAGTTGGCAACCCTAACACCACTGCACCACCAATATAACTAGCATACGTCACGCGGTTTCACCCGCCTAAATTCTGTTGCCGTGGGAATACAGGGATAAAATCAGCCTATATTACACGCTGGTAATGTAGCTCTCTATTCCTGAAAGAATTTTTCAAATAGGTCTAGTCGAGAATAATGCAAATCTTGGTCAGTGGGTCGTTTTATATCCTCTTTGTTATAATAGTATAGAAGTATAGATAACAGTAGATATTCTTACCTGACACTCATAGGTGCCGTTGTCTCTCTTCTGCACGAACTTGATCTGCAGCGTCCAGTCTTCTGAACCTTCTCCGTGTAACACCTGTAAAGAAAATACAATATCATTATCATCATCATAATCTGAGTCTCAGATATCAGCATCACTATAATGACCGATCTTACAATCCTCGCATTCAGTGGATTCACATGGCCTTTTGTGCGTTTAACGCGGCCATTTTGTTTTTCGATACAATGTCACAAAATGCTGGAATCTCCAAGCGGTTGGTCGACTCTTCGTGACCAAAGGGCGGGCCTATTTTTTGGCCAAAATTGGCAGCAATGTGGACGAATTTTTCGATGCCCTATTCTGCTACTTGTACATATTTTTATTTCTATTAGGTATAGTGTTAATGTGTAGGTATATATTGTAAATAATTATTTATTCATGTAATAAATTAAGATGGCACAAAATGTTTAAAACAGAAGGTCCTTGTAGCATTTAACAGGTAACATAATGCAAAAAAAGAAAGAAAACATCGAATTAATAACAGCGTCACATATTTATGGCGCCACACAATTGGCGTTAGTGCCAATTGTTTGGCAGCTTGTGAAGCGGCTTTCAGACTACGCTATGATATATTAGCATATAGTATATAGCTCATAGCACAACAATATCACTAACCATACATTTGTAATGGACACGTTCACACTACTATATTATATGTTATCGGCTTACTATCTAATCTTCTAATATAGAAAATTCTCGTGTCACAGTGTTAGTTACCGTACTCCTCTGAAACGGCTTGACCGATTTTTATGAAATTTTATATGCATACTCAGTAGGTCTAGAATTGGCTACTATCTATTTTTCATTTCCTTAAGTGATAGGGGTTATCCACTCCTAACATTTAACTACAAATAATTTATATGGCAAAACAATGTTTGCCGGGTAGTATGCTATAAAATGGTGTGATACGCTGCGTTCATGCTATGCTATATCACGCGCCGCCCTCTTCCTCCTCCCTCACCCCCGGACGTACCACTCTTCAAACATCGCGGTCAACTGAGCTTGCTATACAGGGTGTAAACCACCTCATCATAAAACTTTTACGCAAAAATTATTGCTGGTAAACAATGATAGATAGAACTCAATGTAACGTACTTAAAACATTCTGATGGATGGATTGAATAGTACGGGGGTCGTGGAGGTTTTAAAAGTCAAAATCTTACAAAAAAAACCTGTATTTAAAAAAAAAACTTGTCAAAAAGTTGTAACTTTGACCCCCTATATCTCCGTAACTAAAAAGTTCCCAGGTATGGTGTAGAACAAAAAAATTATCGCAATGACGGGGAGAGCAAGTGCCTTTCGACGTCGTGAAGAGGTGTTTTACACCCTTTATACGAACCCTTTTTTTTTTTTTTAAGGATGGGAAATCATCAAATGACCCCCCCCCCCACTCTGGGCGGAGCGGGAGGGAGTGTCAGACTCTTACTGACTAAAAACCATCCATGTTCCTTCCTCGCCTTTTACGTTCCGGGGCCGCGGTATCTCTTTCGAACAGGCCCGCAACCCCGGCAGGCTTCGGCCCTTGCGGGCCCCTCTCCTTTTGCTGACATCTCTTTGAGGCGCGCGTGGAACACGAACGCGCCGTCGACACGGCCTGTCGTCGTCGTTAGACGGCCGGACGGCTAGCTAGCCCATAGCCAGCCGTCCACAGGCCCGCATCTACGGTGGCCGGTAGCCACACGAACCCTTTACGTGAACGCCATGCTATATAGTATAGCATCAGGTCCTGCTTTGCTATACTATATAGCAGAATAGTATAGCGTAGTCTGAAATCAGCTTAAGCATTTTATCAGCGAAAAAATCTGTGCTCATAGAATCATCTGTCAATTCACGTCATTTTAGCAATTACATGTCCAACTGTCTATTTTGAGAGGTTCACATTTGGAAAAAGCCGATAAACTAGGTTTCAAAAAAGCAGCCAGATCATTCTGATAAATAAAAAGTTATTTAGACAATCATCTTGGTTTTCAACCCTTTTTAATACTTGTACATTTCTATTTTAGAGTTAGCGTGTAAATAATGTTAACAATTTAGTCTGTGTTTAATAAAAAATACCCTCTTAGGGTCAAGCAGTGACAAAATACAATAATTATGAAGAATTGGAAAATTATTTTCTTCAGGTTTAATATATCTTACGGCAATAAAGAAAAATTTTGCAACGCTGGAAGCTATAGAATCAGCGCGCGTTGTAAACGTAAAGAATACGTCGACTTAAAACTTAATGGTCGTTTCACTCGTAATATTATCATAATAATGTAATTATTGCGCTTGTTGCTAACAATTTTATTGAAATGATACAGAATAAATATATTTTTGGATTCAAAAATCTACGTCATTACGTACCGTTGCCACGTTGTTTAAAGTTTCTAGTTAAACTACAAAAACAAGATTGCACAACTGACAAAAATATCAAGAAATTCCCTTCCCCAATTCCCAATTTGGCAGTGCACTAGTGATATAG
Source organism: Xestia c-nigrum (assembly GCA_916618015.1). Lineage (NCBI taxonomy): Eukaryota > Metazoa > Arthropoda > Insecta > Lepidoptera > Noctuidae > Xestia > Xestia c-nigrum. Next base: position 5,190,627 of record OU745259.1, on the reverse strand, counting down.
GAACAACATCCGAATCCCCTCTGTCTGAATCTGCAAAAATACAGTTCCTAAATTCAGTTCAGATCAATGCACAGCGTTTTACGATCTCCAATCGAGTAAGTGGAGTAACGATCCTAGGAAGTCGCAAATAGAACAAGGACTGAGGTCAAGATCCACAAACGTTACTTAGCATTATCATTAACTTTAGTTTTAGTTTAATTTTCAACCGACTTCCAAAAAGAGGAGGTAACTATAATGCCTACTTCGCTGACAGTTAATGAAACTTCTAAGATTTCTTGATGTAGTTACACGTGAAGCTCGTGGTTAAATAATAACAGCCGCTCGGGTCGATCTTTAAGTTAAGCCATGCTGGGTTGTTACCCATCCACAGGGATGGATGACATTACATACCGGGTTACCTCCGTGCCTCGGAAAGCGCGTTAAGCAGTTGGTCTCGCGATGTTACCCGGGAATAAGTAACTAGATATCATAGATTATGTAATACTGTGCAGAAATCTAACTCGCTGTTAATTTTACGTAACTCATATTTTTCTGACTTTGCTAATTAAAAGAGCGCTTCGCTTAACTCAATGCTGAGACAGGCGAATTTCATCAAATCAACTGTCAATTTGACGTTCAAATGAATCAGCCATTTTTAACGATGGCGATGGGGAAAAAGCTGTTAAAACTGAGGCGTGAAATTATCGAGAAATATTAATTAAAAAAGAACGAGGAAAGAATTAAATATGGTAATTCGGCAACTTTTATGTCGATGTAAAAGTTGATGGATGTCGTTTTTGTGCGTTAAAAAAAGTAACGCGTTTTTAATTGAATATTTAATTGAAAAAAATCATGAAATTCTGTTGAACAGACGCCTAATTGCATGACACAATATCAATCACGATGTGAAGGACTTTGAAAGTTGTAATCCATTGCTTAATTTTTTAGGGTTCTGTTGGCAAATGGCAAAAAAAAAACGGACAGGTGCTTTATATTGTTTGATGGTACGGAACGGTGTGTGTGCTGTGTGGGCCGGTTTTTTCAACCGTCTACACCACAACAGCGGAATTATGTATAATAAAAGGCATTATGAAGAGAGTTACGCAATGAGGTGTTCCTCTTAAAAGACTAGTTCGAGAGATTAATAAAAACAAATTAATATAATCTTGTAGAAAAAAAACATAATCTTATTACACTACAACTAATTATTAATGTCAAGTAATAGTGTCTACTATCAACTCGTGCCAAAGGTCAAGTTAATTAACTGAAATGGCCTTTTCACAAAAAAAAACTTCTTCTTAATTTCTCGAATAGGACATGAAGTAGGTAGTTTCTAAGAATTTCATAGGCGTCCGAGTTACTAGTAACAATAATTATGTACACTCAAGGACTTAAATTAATGGGCCACTTTCCACTTTTCGTATTTTAGCTTGAATGTATCATTATCATCAGCCTATTAATGTTCCTACTGCTGCTGGGACACAGGCCTTCTCTCTTTGACAGGGAAGGACCACCAGGAAGGATAGGAAGAAGACCGGGAAGGATTGAAAGATGACCGGAAAGAACGCGAAGAAGACCGGGAAGAACGGGCAGGGAACCGAGAAGAAGACCGGCAAGAACGGGAAGAAGACAGCGAAACAGACCAGGAAGAACGGGCAGAAGTCCGGAAAGAACGGGCAGAAGACTGGAAAGAAGAATGGGAAGAAGACTTGGAAGAACGGGAAAAAGACTGGGAAGAACGGGCAGAAGACCGGGAAGAAGACCGGGAAGAAGATCGGATAGACGATCGGAAAGAAGACCGAGAAGAATACGAAGAAGACCGGGAAGAACGAGAAAAATACCGGAAGGAACGGGCAGAAAACTGGGTAAAAGACCGGGATGAAAACCCGGAAGAAGACTGGGAAGAACGGGAAGAAAACCTTCTTCCCGCTCGTCACCCATTTAAAGGCCGACCGACCGAACGTTATACTAAATATTATTGGAGCAAAAGAAGTTTATATGACATGTAACATTAGATCACATTCAATGAAGATATTTGTTTTATAGCATATGAAGATTATGTGATGTGAACGTTATTTCAAGTGAATATATACTATCTGTTAGCTTATATGACACACTCCTTTATAACTGATAGACTAATTAGTTTTAAATGTAGTCTACCCTATTATGCTTGCCCACTATAACATGGGGGCTTAAACATAACTGGCGAAATGTTGGTGTATTATTGGGGTGTACTCTTGAATGTATAAAAGTGCAAATTTGGAAAGGAGTGAAAGTAGCTAATCAATAACTTACTAAATATAAACTATGTACACCGAAGGCAGTATACTAAATTCCAGCATTTGCGAGACCAAAGGCTTTTGAATACTAATCCCCAAACGCTTTTGAGTTCAACACAACCCATTAACTCTGTTGACTCCTGCAAATTGTACTGAAAAGCCTACAGTAGGCATTTCCCTATCATTTTCAGAGCAACACGGAAATAATACGAACTAATCCTATGTCCAAGCTGAATTTCAGCCAGCAAAGATGACGTCAGCTAAATTTGTGAACGCGAACATTGTTGAAGCAAGTTAGGTTGGGGCTACATAGTGCTTCGATTAGTGCTTAGTGCTACGCTGCAGTCGAGGTGACTTGCTACTAACAAAATTAATGCCATAATCAGCCTCTATTGATGAAATGCTGTTTGTGGAATCTAAACGATAATTTTCCGATAATTTTCCTAAACTTAAAACCTCACAATGACGTCAAGCAATAACAATATTATTATGGAGGTATCTTAAAATATTGTGAAAATTCCAGACAGAAATGACATTCAAATAATAACTAATCTGTATGACATTGAATTATTTTAATATCTTATTATTTTGTTTCTTTTTATTTATTTTTTATTTACTTTTAAATTAATTTACTAGTCCTTTGTTTTATTCATTGTATTTTGTGATTGTATACATTTTGCATGCCTTACGGTAGAATCACTTGAAACATGTAAATCTTTTTAACACCATTGTAACAGTGTTTTCTGCAAAAATAAATGATTTGATTTGATTTGATAAACTTTAATTCCTTTTTTTTATCCCTTCTGTGAGGTCATCTATCACGTCTAGTGCGTGTGAATATCAAAATTGTCATCCTACTTTTGGTTTTAATATTGTAATGGTCACATTGATGGTGTCACGTTGCATGACTCATTTTGACACTTGTTCGAGCCACGCTACTAATTTTAATAATCTGCCTTTTTGAACTTTGTTGGGGTTGGCTGGATGCAGCTGAATACCCGTATTTTACATGGAGCGACTGCCTATCTGACCTCCACAACTCAGTTAGTACTGGGTAATACGGTATCTTTTAGTACGACTGGTTGTCAGATTTTCGGGTCATTGTTACGACTGTCAAAGATCTGGAATGATCGGCGTGATCAGGCTTAACGTCTTTTCCGGGGCACTACAGAAACTCGGTATGTAATGAGTGGTCACACATTCGCGAAACAACCTAGCAAAAGTGGCTTAACCTGAAGATCTATCCGTGCAGGTGTTAGTATCTAGTCACTAAGCGAAATTCCCAGCCGTGTGCCTCCAGCCTTAGATAGCTAGTAGATTTCTAGACCGAGATCGAATCGCCTGATGCGGCAGAAATCAGAAACGATGCGTCAATGACGAAATGAGGCCGACGAGACCCGAAAGTAGCCGAAAATACCGAAACAAGCATTGGCCATAATGTATAATAAGATATTTTTTTGTTGTATAAAATGAGTTTTTACGCCAACGTCGCCGTCGATATGAAAAGTGTGTCAGCGGTTTTTTGAACGCAATTTTTCCAAGTTGTGTTTACGATTTTTACGTCGGAGCTAGTATAGAGGGAAATAATAAAATAGGGGAGGGAGGGGTTGTATCTGCGTTATATTCTACTAGAGTTGTGCGGTGCAGATGTCGGATTGGGCTGCCTGTCGCATCTGGGTTTTAAAGCGATTTTCTTCTGTTTTTCTTATTAACTGGGCAAGATTATTCATGTTCTCGGAATAGGTTCCTTGTGCCAGCTGGGACAGGCTTTCAATCTATGAGAGTAAAAGAGCCGTAAGCCACCACGCGGGTCCAGTAAGGGTTGGATATCACATTTTTTTTTTGGTTCCAAGACATGCCTGATTAATTAGCCATATTTTTTGTTAAAACGAACAAAAATATCGAATAAAAAATAACTTTTCCACTATGTTTGGGAGTCCGTCATATTGGATTTACAAGCTTACAAAAGGCGCCAATTCTCATCCTAATTTGAATATACGTTTGTTTTTGATACCAGAGGTACAGAAACATTAGAACAAAAATCTTCCGACAAGCTAAGAATTCTGCTTACCCAGCAAAAGAAAGCATAGGTACCTAAAACAAACTAACCTTACAAGTTAAGTAGTCACGCAAATCGTGCCGACTGCTTATTTTCCCACGCCCGCAGTCTGTACTAAAGTAAAACGTGTTTAAATTCTCACTGTTATTATTAACGGATTATTATTCACGACACACTGTTACTATTATGAAATGTCGCTTTTATGTTATTTCCTTATTTTCATTACGTTTGAGATTAAAGTTCTTTGTTTGTGGTGTTTATTTTACTAGTTCTAGAGTCGGTGGTAAGAATTTATAGGCATCATCATCTGCCTAGCCTTTTCGCAACTATGTTGGGGTCCCGTTCCAGTCTAACTGGATACAGCTGAATACCAGTATTTTACATGGAGCGACTGCCTGTCTTACCTCCACAACCCAATTAGCACTGGGTAATACGATACCCCTTGGTAAGACTGGTTGTCAGACCTTCGGACCACTGACTACAGTCAAAGATCTACAAATGACAGCCGGGATCAACATATTTACGTGCTTTTCGAGGCACGGAGGAAACTCGTTATTAAATGGGTGGTCACCCATCCACAGACCAATCTATGCAAGCGCGGCTTAACCTAAGGATTGGCCCGAGCGGCTGTAATCATTTATTTTCTATAGACTTATAAAACTAAGGATACTTAAGGAGCTCAGGGACAATTCTCGTCAACGTTCAAATTCTAATCTCGTTCTATAATAAAAATACTTTATCTACATTTTTGACAAGTTCGTGACATTGATTTTCCTTGAGGGGAGATTGTGTCTAGATTTACTCCAATATTTGAAAGATGAACTCTCGGTAACCAAAAAAAAAATGTCTTCGCAGGGAAAAAGTAAAGTAATACAAATCATTGACAAGGCGAAGTATGTCAACCTGTATCAATAATGGAATCATGTTCCAATATTTTACTTAAGGGCCACTTCACGCCAAAGACCTTGAGCGAGTCGTTTTTTATTGTGTTTTATTCGTAGATATAGTACGGCTATATTCTGAAATAAATATAATAATTACATATTTCACAGCTTGATATTTCGGCCGACCGATACACGATTACTAGCACTTTACTGCATTCAATTAAATCGTAAAGACAAGTTTAAATTATGGTCTAATTATTATTTTATTTGAACAAATACCATAATAAATGCTGTAAAAATGAGATAAGCAACGGCCACCATTATGACTGTGAAATTTGTTTTTTCGCCTGTGAATTCCAATAATCCCGTTTTTAGGGTTCCGTAGCCAAATTGCAAAAAAACGGAACCCTTATGGATTCGTCATGTCTGTCTGTACACTGAAAAAAAGGTTTGTTGGATTTACCAAATTAGCAAAGGTTGGCTGAATTACAAGGAAACTACGATAAATATAACAAAACCTCGATATTGAACTTACAAAACTAAAAACGTTGAAGTTGATATCAGAGTTTTTATGTAAATCAACCAAGAGTTTTGTCCATTTTACCAAACAAATGTCAACAATTTAGTTTATCATAAATATATGATAAATATAACAAGACCTCGCGGTTGAACTTACAAAACTACATAGGTTGCGATCAAAATATAGTCACTACCAGAGTTTATGGTGTAAATTAACAAAGAATATTGTGCATTTTAACAAACAAAACTCAACAATTTAGTCGGGTTGATTTTAGCATAAAAATATGATAAATGTAACAAAACCTCGTGGTTGAACTAACAAAACTACATAGGTTGCGATCAAAATATAGTGCCTACCAGAGTACATGGTGTAAATTAACAAATAATATTGTACATTTTACCAAACGAATCTCAACAATTAAGTCTGGTTGATTTTATCATAAAATTTGAGAAATATAATAAGACCTCGCGGTTGAACTTACAAAATTACATAGGTTGCGATCAAAATATAGTGCTTACCATAGTTCATGGTGTGAATTAACAAATAATATTGTACATTTTACCAAACGAATCTCAACAATTTAGTTTGGTTGATTTTATCATAAAAATATGATAAAAATAACAAGACCTTGCGGTTGAACTAACAAAAGTACATAGGTTGCGATCAAAATATAGTGCTTACCATAGTTCATGGTGTGAATTAACAAATAATTTTGTACATTTTACCAAACGAATCTCAACAATTTAGTTTGGTTGATTTTATCATAAAAATATGATAAAAATAACAAGACCTTGCGGTTGAACTAACAAAACTACATAGGTTGCGATCGAAATATAGTCCCTACCATAGCTTACGGTGTAAATTTACAATGAGTATTGAAAATGTTACCATACAAATCTCAACAATTAAGTCTGGTTGACAAAAGGAATAAATTAGAAATTAGCAAATAACCGAAAATTGACCATTCGTCCCCTTATCTTCGAAACTACTGGGCCTACAATTTTGAAAACAATGCAGAAAATAGTTCTTTACCTACATAGATGACAGGAAAACATATAAGAAGTCTATGGTATTCAAAGTAACAATCATAGTGAAAAAACATGAACAAGCCGACAGATGGCGTTGTGCCGATGACGCGTCTTTCTGAATCGCGGTGTTAAGATTCTCCACGCGTGATTGACCCTCCTTGATTTTGCCTTAGACCTTACTTCATAGTATCATTTCAATAGTAAGCTCTTCTCGAGACTTTCACACTATGTGAGTCCTCACAAGTCACGTTGATAAAACGTAGCGCGCTGCCCAGAGCCGCAGAGTGCGAGGCGGACTGTCGTGGTAGTACGACGTCCGTACGCAGTACCACAAACAAACTGATTTAATACTTTCTACCATGTAATAAGTGCTATCTACAAAATTTTCGTTGAAGATTTTACTAAATACCTTTGCATTTTCTATTAAACTAGCTTCGGTAATTTGTATCAAAAACGTAACAGTAGAACATACAAAATGTATTTGGTAAAAAAAACAAGTATGTTGGGTAAAATATACAATATCTCTTTGGTAGATTGCAGCGAACTACATTGTAGTTTTTACTAAAGTACTTTGATAAAAAGGTTACGAAAGTACTTTGGTTAAAAATCTACTAAAGTTCTTTAGTGAGAAACGTTACTAAAGTACTATGGTAAAAAATGTTACTAAAGTACTTTGGTGAAAAATGTTACTAAAGTATTTTGGTAAAAATTATACTAAAGTACTTTGGTGAGAAATGTTACTAAATTACTTTGGTAAAAAATGTTACTAAAGTTCTTTGGTGAAAAATGTTACTAAAGTATTTTGGTAAAAAATATACTAAAGTAAGAAATGCTACTAAATCACTTTGGTAAAAAATGTACGAAATATAGGTGTAATCTACCAAATAAATTTGGTACAACATCAACTTAATGTGTTAGGTAAAAACAACCAAAATTCGTGATAGGACCGAAATCAACCGCAAACTTTGGTTCAATTTACGCAAAATCTGTTAAATCCAACCTAACATTTTTTTCAGTGTATGTCCGTCCGTATGTCACAGCCAGTTTTTTCGAAACTATTAGAACAATGCTGTTGAAACTTGGTAAGTAGACGTATTCAGTGAACCGCATTTGGATTTTCACACAAAAATATTAAAAAAAACAATACATTTTTGGGGTACCCCATACTTAGAACTGAAATTCAATTTTTTTTTTCATCAAACCCATACGTGTGGGGTACTAGTACCTATAGATAGATAGGTCTTCAAAAATGATATTGAGGTTCTAATAACATTTTAATCTAAACTGAATAGTTTGCGCGAGAGACACTTCCAAAGTGGTAGAATGTATGTCCCTGTCTCATAAAACTATAAAAATATGTGATGTACATTGCCATGTAAACTTCCACCGAAAATTGTTTTGAACGAGATCTAGTAAGTAGTATTTTTTTAATACGTCGTCATATATCCAGCCGTCATATATCGTGTAAACCACAATTTACCTTTACCAAATCAAATATTTTTATATTATGTTATTTGCTGCTACGGAACCCTTCATGGGCGAGTACGCACTTGGCCGCTTTTTGGCAATTACCAAGTCAGTTTCAGGATAAAATTGATAATGAAAATATGATTTGCACAAGTAGCACGTATGTACTTATTTTTTTTTTTTTTTTTTTTTTGGATATGGCATCTCGCAGTTCAGTCTGAGAAGACTGGCTTCTGCTTAACCGGGCAATGTCCTGTGGATGCCTTGATTCTAAGGCCTCCAGCCAGGGCGAAAATAACTAAAAACTAAGCGACAGCGCTCTAAGGGCACCCCCTGTGGGGTACGAACCTCGGCTTAGGGCGTCGCTGGGGGCAGCAAAGGGACAGGCTGGATCTGATTGTCCTTATTTGGGGACTGATTTAATACTACAGGCTCAGCGTCGCGGGCTGGCTCGAGCAAGGGTCGGGGAGGGATTGATCGGGGATTTCGCGCCGGACCTCTGCGGCGAGGTCGGTAGGTTTTCGGTCTGTATTTGTATGCTCTGCGTACCGTACTGGTATCTTTCCTACTCTCTTGCAAGATAGTGATCGGATCGTCGGGGGCGACTAGGGTGTGACGCGGACGTTGGACGGAGCTAATACGCGATGGGTCGTACCGGGCGGCCGATGCGATTAGGGGATTCCTATGCTTAATAGCAGAGTCGAAGTAACGCTTGGAAAGGCGTTTCATGAACTGCTTAACGGTGGGGATTCTAAGGTCTACGTGAAGACTATCGTTACGGACGTAAGGGGGGGCACCGGTGATCTTACGGAGATATCGGTTCTGCAAGGTCTGCATCGTGTGGATATGACGCGGGTGGGCATGCGCGAATACTATGCAAGCATAGGTCATAATGGGACGGATGACTGCGGTGAAAAGACGCAATTTGCACTTGAGTGACAATTTGCTCTTCCTAGTGATCATGAAGTGGAGCCGGCCCATAGCAAAGGCAGCCCGGTCGCGAGCTGCTTTGATGTGGGCCTTGAACGACAGATGGTCGTCCAGAATAACTCCGAGATACCTGGCTTGCCTTTCCCAAGGGATAGGCTTACCGAACATAGTGATGGGGGGACCTGGCGAACGCTTAAGGCGTGCCTTATAGTATAAAACTGCCTGGCTTTTTTCGGGATTAACTTCTATTCTCCACTTACGGAACCAAGCGCCGAGCGAGTCGGCAGCTTTCTGGAGAATGCGGCGGATGTTATCCGGAGAACGGCCGGTGTAATAAATCGCGGTGTCGTCAGCGAAAAGTGCTGTTTGAACCTTCTGGTTCCTCGGAATGTCGCTGGTGTACAGCGTGAACGCGAGGGGAGAGATAACGGAGCCCTGAGGGACTCCGGCGCGAATCGGATGAGGAGAAGATAACGTCTTACCCACACGGTAGCGGAAGGTACGGTTTGACAAAAAGTCTCGTAAGATGAGCACGAGACGGTCGGGCACACCGAGCTGATAAAGCTTGTATATCAGCCCGTTGTGCCAGACCTTGTCAAAGGCTTTCGCGATATCGAAGTACATCACCCCCGTCATCGCTCCGCGCTGGAAACCAGCGCTCACGTGTTCGACGATGCGGTGGACTTGATGTATGCAAGAATGTTCGGTCCTGAAGCCGAACTGTTCTTTCGGGATGAGGCCCTTTGTCTCGGCAAAATCTCTGAGACGCTTGTATATAAGCCTTTCATAGATCTTGCCGAGAGCACTCAGGAGACTGATCGGCCTGTAGCTGGAGGGCTGGGCTTTCGGTTTCCCAGGTTTGGGAATACCTATAACAGTGGCCTCTTTCCACGTTTGGGGGAAAATATTATTGCTCAGGGCGCCATTGAAGATGGCAGCCAAAAGGACTATGAGCCTAGCGGGGAGGGCTTTAAAAACTCTATTCGTGAAACCGTCGGCGCCTGGGGCTTTCCGAGGCTTCAGCTTATCTATAATATCCTTGACCTCTTCCGGGGTGATGGCGGGGAGGGGGTCATCGGGATCTTCAAAAGGGGGAAGCGATGCTCTACGTTCAACTTCTGCATCCACCTCATCAAGGTGCTGCATGTCTACTGGTAGAGTGCTTGGCGAACATTGAGATTCCAAGCTGTCGGCTAGGCATTCTGCTTTTTCAGAGTCGTCAAAAGCGACGCTCTTGTCAGGACGTATGAGGGGTGGAGAAGAGACCTCTTCCGAGGTGCGCAACTTCCTTTGAAGCTGCCAGAAGGCTTGATGAGTGGGTTCGAGTTCGCTAAGCGTCTTGTCCCATTGACTCGAGCGAAACTCACTAGTGCGTTTCTTTACAGCACGCTGTAAGGAACGCATGTGAGCCTTGTTCGCATCGCAGGGCCAAGAGCTGTAGGCACGTATGGCCGCGTTCTTCTCGGTTATCAGTTCACGTATATCGTCGGGAAGTATCCAGCGGCGATCACTCACCGCCGGTACTTCACGAGAACAATCCTTCAGTACGGATTGTACGTGTTCTGTAAACGAGTCGATTGCAGCCTCGGTGTCTGCGACTGAGACGATATGGTCGGGAATACCATCTAGAAGTGGTGACGTTTCGGATTTCAGCATATCGCTTACTTTCCTCCAGTCGGTAGTGAGAATAGTGGGAAGGGGCTGGCTGGGGTCAATGATACCCGAGCGAGGAATTAAGTGCATGAGCACTGGACGGTGATCGGAGTGGAGCTCGTGTAACGTCTCAATCATGTGTAACCGAAGGTTCACATTCTTGAGCAGCGCTATATCGAGAACGTCGGGAAGATGACTGACAGTGTCAGGATAGTGCGTGTGCTCCATAGGAGCGACCGCGTCGAAACTAAGAGATTGGCCTAGATCGTAGAGGACTTTCCCTCTCGGGTTCGTCGTTCTACTGTTCCAGGCCGGGTGTTTGGCGTTGAGATCGCCCGCGATGATCACGGAGTCACTCAAGCCGAAAAGAAGGGTGAGATCGCTAACCAGGAGGTTGTGATCTTCCCAAGTATTAGTGGGGGCCAAATAAGCAGAAACTAAATGTACCGGTTGATGACCGGTCATAGCAAGCCGACAGATTGAAACCTCAAGTAAGGACTTTAAAGGAGGGGGATCGATGGGAATACAATGCAATTCTTTGCGAAAGTAAATAAGGGTGCCGCCCTTGTGACAACGTAGCCTATCATTGCGAACTATGCGGTAGTTGGCAATCTTGGGGTCGCGGTGGCTGGGTTTGAGGAACGTCTCCTGGATGAGGAGAACGTCAACGTTATGGTCACGGAGGAAAGCGGCGATCTCGTCGCGCTGTCCTCTCATGCCATTGGCGTTAAAATAACCTAATCTAAGGGACCGGGGTTGGGTGCAAGAGGGATTTGGTGTGATATCCATTACGGCGCGAAGTTGAGGTTACGAAGAGTGGCCTTGATGACTGGATAGGCATCAATGATGTCGACGACCTGCTGGAGGTCCGTTGCCGCTTTGAGCTCAGCGACCATGCGGTCGGCCTCAGCGGTGCAGAGAGGTTGGAACCTCATCAAGTAGTTCAGATTGGAATTCTGAGAAGCAGGAGCGCGGGTAGGAGCAGCGGGAGCTCGGGTTTGCGGAGGGGCCTGAGGGGCCTGAGGGGCGGCCACAGGAGTGGGCGCTGGGACAGGGTTGTCCAAAAGACCGGGCATGGGGGGGTTGGGTTTACCCTTCGCGAGGGCAGGGAACGCTTGCTGATGGTTCAGCATGTTCCAAGGAGAAGGCCTCTGAGGGCTGAGACGCTCTGGGAGGACTGTTGACGGGACTTTGAAGGAAGAGGGGGCTTCCCTCTGCTGACGTTGGTTGGCGCGATTCGCCAACTTGCCAGCGGACTGTTTCGGGGCTTTGGGGCAGCCCCTGTAGTTTGCCGGGTGGCCAGACTGTCCGCATAGCACGCAACTAGGCGGCTCTGTGCAGAGACTCCTGTCCTTGGGACGGGTGCAGTCTGCCGTGGCGTGGTCGCCGAGGCACTTTACACACCTATGCGGTGCGTAACAGTACTTTTGGCTGTGGCCATATAGTTGGCAGCGATGACACTGCCCTACTATCTTGAGTTTCTTAGGCCTCTCGATGATAATGCCCGATAACGAGCACACCGATCGGACCTTGAAGATAGGGTGGTGCCCTTCAACCGGGTCACATATTACGAGTACCATATCGTACTCGTCACCCCCTTGGGACCTATTCTTGTGGAGGCGGTGGACCGCCGAAACAGGGATGCCCTGGGATGTCAGATCATCCAGGATGTCGGAGGAGGGAATCTCCTTGGGGATCCGCTTGATGACCACACGGGTCGGCTTCTCCTCAGGGAGGCTGTAAGTGTGGAAGGCGACGTTCCTTCCACGAAGAGCGTGTACCAAATTACGGAAATCCGTAGAAGTGGGGGTCTTTACTTTGATACCCTGAAGGGTAGAAGTGGCATTGGTGTATTGGATCTTGCGATCCACACACATTTTTGAGATCTCTGTCCATCTGGATTTCTCCTGGATGTATAGAGCGGGTGGCTTCAGCTGCTTCTTTGAAGAAGGAGCAGCTGAGGAGGGGGCTGGCTGTGAAGCAGCCGTGGGACTTGCAGGGCGGCTGACAGGAGCCGCACCTTGCGGTTGCGAAATAGCCATAGGGCTTGCCGGGCGACTGCCCTGGGAGGCAGCTTGAGGAGCGATGGGGGCTATCGGGGACGGGGAAGCTTGAGGAGCAAGGGGAGGCGCATTGAGGGCTGTAACAGCCTTCTTGGCCTTATTGGCCTTAGCTTTCCTTCCCTTCTTCCTCTTGCCCTTTTGCACCAGCTGAAAGTCCTCCGATTCAGAGGACGAGGAGGTGGTGTTGGGGGAGTCGGGGGAGCTCTCAGCGGCAGAGGGCGCGGACTCAACTATCTCCATATCGGAGGAGGAAGGCTGAGTGATCGGAGCGGGGGAGGGCGAACGCGACTGACTTTCCCTCTCGGGGGTACGAATGGCCTTGCGGAGGGCCCTATACCTATCTTTCTTAAAGGGAGTAAGGAGATCCGTATACTTCTCCTTAATGTACTCATTTTCGTCACTTAATAGCTGCGCTAATAGTTGGTCGAGTTGACTCTCTAGTACACCATTACGTGCTTTTGCCATCTTGGCATGGGGATCCTAACCCTATTTAACCTAATTATGGTAGCCTAACTAGAGCTAACTACCTAGTCCCGAGGAGACACGTAAAACGTGAGCTCCCCGGGCAGACAGTTCCCCGTTAAAAACGAACCCACCCTTGTGTTTTTCGTAGTGCTAGCTGGCAAGAAGAAAAACACAAACAAACTTGTCAGCGACACGACTGTCTGAGAATTGCCTGAAGGGCCTAATCTGAATTCCTATCTATCGATACCAGTACCTAGGTCCCCGGGTAGGTGCGCCCGGGGATGTGTGGCCTCTCCTGAACTTGTGCGAACAGTGAGGTGAGTACCTATGGTGTGCCCTAAGCTTGTAAACCTGTCGCCAGTCTTATTGTGCGACAGGGCCCTAGTCCCGCAAGGGGCTCTAGTGCGAAGGGGTAGACACTCCCAACCGACACTAGGTGTGTAGCTGTGAACGAAGTCGAAGACTAGGTTTGACGAGGGAAGCCCCCAAGGCCAAGGTCCTAGCTCCCGATGCCAATGGAATGCCTCGCCCTGAAGGGGTCCGGCGGGTAGGATTGGGTCACCACCCTCTTGACTTCGTTAACACCGTTAGGTTTCCCGTCAAGAACCACAAAACCGTGGCTTTTCCCTGAAGGGGCAACAAAACGCGGACGATTCGACGATAAAGGAAATATAGCCTCGAAAGAGGCTGTTTTTTTGCCACTGAGTAACACCGGTTAGAATGTGTACTAATACGAGTATCAGACACAAACTAACGATGTACTACGGGACGGTAGGCACTGGGCCTTGATGCTCGGCGAAGCGGCGAAGCTGCGACGAACAGGACGGGAGGCGCGGTGGGGCGCGGAGAATCGACGGAGCGGGGCGTAGCGCACGTCTGCACGCTGCGGCGGCCGAGCGTCGAATGACGTATGTACTTACAGAATTATAATCATTAAATTAATTACTACAAGTCATCCAGATGATTTTAATGATTATACATTATTGCACCTGCAATACAAAAATCGTAAGAATTTTAACTATGCTGGTTTCCCTGGTGCTTTTACCTTACTAAACTTACTTATTTAGTAAACAAATTCCAGTTTTTCTTTCAGGTCTCGTCGAAAGCTTGGCGTTTATTTCATTAACACTTATTAAGTCGCCCTCTTAATACGTTTTCACGGACTGTTACTAAGCACAAAATTAAGACGGACTTGCAATTTGGTAGGTGCCTAAAGAAGTTTATTCAGTGCCTACCTAATTTGATTCTCCTAGGCCGTCTTACTAATTATATTCTTTATTGGTTACTGAAGGGCTTTGCAAATGATTATGGTTATTGCTGATAGTAACCGACCAAAAGAAAATTGACCCTGACGTAGAATGTCTGTATCTTTGTTGAATGTTCTTGGTTGAATTTGCTAAATTGACAGTGTAAACCTAAATGATTACACTATTATCACACAATAATCACACAATAATCACACTATTATCACACTAGTATCACACTATTATCACACTATTATCACACTAGTATCACACTATTATCATACTATTATCACACTATTATCACACTATTATCACACTATTATCACACTATTATCACACTATTATCACACTACTATCACACTATTATCACAGTATTATCACACTATTGTCACATTATTATCACACTATTATCACACTGTTATATAAAGGCAGTATAGTATGTTTGTTACTCATTCACGCGAAAACTATTGAACGAACTTCGATGAATATATAACGCAGATCGTTTTTAAGCTGAATTAACACACAGGATACTTTTTATTACTGTAATATGATTCCTTGGGACAATAATTATCGAATTCCACTCGGGCTATGCCGCGGACGTATTATATGTAGTTTAATATATTTTAATGAGAAGACTATTATATACGCTGAAATTTTAGTGGTTGTTTTCCCGAAGTGAAATGAGTTTGTATCGGTAATACAATTGATTAATATATAAAAAAAAATTGGCTCAATAAATGGCAGATTTACAATGTGATAAACAAAACTCAAAAGCGACTTAAACCAACAGTAATATCTAACGCGGAACGCGAGCCGGGCGCGGGGGTGTCCAGAACAGCCGCGCGGTCGTTGCACTTCGCGTATAAATCAGCTGATCACTACTCCTGACTTAATAAAACACAAAACCCAATTAGTCAAAATAAAAATTGGAAAAAAAAAACTTTTTTTTTAAGTTTAACTTTGCGTTTCGATAGTGCTACTGATGGGTAATCGTCCTGCTGCGGGAAAAAATCCATTAAAATTTCACGCTGTATGTATTTGAATTAAATCCAATCGAGCTGCATCGACATATTATTATGTGACCAAATTTACTCAAATCTAACCAAAAAACAGTTCTGTAAAAGCTAAAACAAAACCCATTTCCGCGAGTACGCGAATACGCACTGCGCATTTCAACAAGCGAACACGACACAATTCGGGAATGTGGAGCACGTTCCTAAATTACGTCAAAAAATGCATTTCTATCTGTCATTGCGATAAGGATCGCTTGTACGTACAGCTTGACACGGATTTGGCTTCAGCCAAGCACATTCTCATTTATGCTGTGTCGCTTGGAATTGCATCTGCGTTTATTACGCTGTTAGGCAAGCGACACGGTTAGCTATATAGCTAAGTATAGCTGCCTGTGAGGCGTCAGCTTTATGTATGTGGGGTCGGGTTATTCTAGGTCAGACGAGGTCTGTGTGTAGTATTGTTTGAATACCGTTTTGAAGAAGACTCAATGGAAAATTCATGAAATAAATTATTCATCATCATCATCATCATCAGCCTATAATGTTCTCACTGCTGGGACACGGCCTCCTGCGGGCCCAGTGCGGATTGGTAGATGTCACATGCCTTCGAATTTTTGGTTCTAGGACATGCCGGTTTCCTCACGATGTTTTCCTTCACCATTTTGAGAGCAGCGGTGGTGAGATAAATTACACAAAGTAATGCGCCTGCCTGGGTTCGAACCCACGACTTACTGTTTGTAAGTCGGGGCCGCCGCCGAATAAATTATTACAAAATTAGAAAAGGTAGATCAAAAATTAAGCTTTAAAATAATACATTTGACATCCTTAAACATTTAGACTGGAAGACAGGCATCTAATAATATAATAGAAAAGAAAAGGACAAAAAATTTAAAGACAGCATTCTGGTTCTTCAGTCTGCTTTAATAGTTATTGACGCTTTTCAAACATAAATAGATAAACAGATAGTATACACAGATAGACAGTTTGTATAGTTAGTATAGCATATTTATAGTACTATGTGTGAGTGAGTATGTATTCTTATATTGTATATATTTAATTTGTTTTATGCTGTATGTATTTTCTCTCCTTCTTTTACACACTATGTCTACATCTCTTTTTTTAGTATCTCCTTTCGCAGGTATGCTGGAAGAGATTTCTTTAGAAATAAGCATCACCTTTGTACTATTTTCTGTTCCTTTCTTCTTCTCTATATTTAGTGTGTAAATTGTTAAATAAATAAATAAACTCATGCTTTTTCTTCACGTTAGCTGCGTGGCATTCCATGATAAATACCACCCATACCACGGACTGCCACGCAGCTAACATACTGACACATTCTTTATGATTTGTCCATGGTCATACATCATTCTAGTCATACACGACTGTTGCGAGTGTTTATGAACCTGACTTTCTCTCACTTATCACTTTAATAGAAATAAACATCACAACTTGGTGATACCGAAATTAAATAAAATCAAACTCTACTGCACCGTAAGCAGCGGTGGCCCAGTGGTAGCGGCCCCGATTTACGAACAGTAAGTCGTGGGTTCGAACCCAGACAGGCGCTTTACTTTGTGTATTTTATTTCATCACCGCTGCTCTCAAAACGGTGAAGGAAAACATCGTGAGGAAACCGGCATGTCCTAGAACCAAAAATTCGAAGACATGTGACATCTACCAATCCGCACTGGGCCCGATTGGTAGATTATAGCCCATTCCCTCTCATTGAGAGGAGGCCGTGTCCCAGCAGTGGGAACATTATATGCTGATGATGATGATGACTGCACCGTAAGACTGATTCAAATTCACGCA
Organism: Xestia c-nigrum; assembly: GCA_916618015.1. Taxonomy (NCBI): domain Eukaryota; kingdom Metazoa; phylum Arthropoda; class Insecta; order Lepidoptera; family Noctuidae; genus Xestia; species Xestia c-nigrum. Next base: position 5,173,231 of record OU745259.1, on the reverse strand, counting down.
TCAGATCGTACCAAGCGTTATTCTAAAATAATTACACGGCCAAACTCCTGGTTACCGAAAGTTCCGAATTTCTGTTGATGGCCGAATTATCCGTAATTTCTGCTCGTTCCCGCTCAAATTCGATCACTGTGGTCGTTGGATCACATATTCGTTAGCGTTTTGAGGGCGTTAATTTTGCGGCTGACCAATTTAGGAACAATTTAGAGTGCATTGACAATGCAGCTCGCGGTGCTGTGTACCATATTAGGCCGTAATTAGAATCTATATAGATACTAGCTTTTAATTTGGTTAAGGTTCTAATTGGGGAACGGTTACTGTGGATTTTAACCATTAACTGTTGATGGTAGAATGTGTTCAATATATCCCAAAGAACATTTTTATTTACAGAGGTTGTGATAGGTACATACTATTTTTATTTCACCATTTAGATCATAATAATATACCATCTCAACATGAATGATGTAACCAAGATTTTGTAACAATATTTTGATTTAAAAGAGTGTCCATGGAGTTTCTTGCCCGTTCTTCTCCATAGAGATCTGCGCTAGGGAATGGGCAACTACAGTATTTTCATAGTTTTTATGTCACGTGACTGGGATTGTAGCTACTTTAAATGTTCATTTTTGTTTCGAAAATTCAAAAGTGCTTGTAACTGGCCTACTTGAAATAAATGCTATGATTTTGATTTTATCAACCTGTGTGCATTTACGTTTAGAAACTGTCCTCGCAATCAAAGGTACGGGAGCAAAGTTCTATAACAGCCACACTTGGAATTAGAATGATCATCACAAAGCTGTTATCACAGATCTGTCAAAAATAGCAACTTTTCAGGAGATTGATAAAACTGCATAATTTTGCCATGTGATGGTACAATAACATTTTAGAATTTGTGTTCACTTAAAATTACATAATGACGTTGTATATCTTTGTGATTGGCTAAAACAACGCGTTTTCCGATTCTTTAGCAAACGGCATCAAAAAACAAACTGTCAAATTCGCTTATGAGCGCATATCCAGTATCCAGTTGTGTATGCGTTCCTGTCGTAATAATCTAATTATCTTCTTAGCCATATTTTTTATTTCCATACAGTAATATTGCAACATTAATTAAACCAGGTAAATATTCAACAATAGTTGCGAGGTTACTAACTTTTGAATGCGCTCTTTTAAAATAGCGTACTTGTTAAAACTTCAACGTCGATTTGTCCGTCTTATTTAAGGACATTGCGCAGCGAACTAAAACAAGACCTTTCTCAATCAAACAAAAACAAAACACAGTCAATACAAAACAAAACACCTCCATTATTCTCCATTTCCCCGAACCTTGCAACTACACAAAGACTCTCAGACCTTGAAACAGTGCATACGAAGCTCCGACGCCTGCAAACTTCTCCGTATAACTTCTATACAAACTTGCGAGTTGTTCTCGTGTGTTTGCGGTAGATAAGAAGTTGATACAGTGCCTCTGTTTCTATACGGATGGGCGCAAAAACAGTGCGGAATTGAATTGAATGCGTAGGTGGCAGGTTCTGAATGTTACAGTGTGGTATATATAGAATTTATACAGTTTATGCGAGGATGTGTTATGAAATTATTTGTTAAAATAATAGTCAGTTTAGTCTTGTTTGTTTTTTTGCAGTTAAAATGCACTTAATTTAAACCGTGAGTTAATCTTAATAGGCTTATTTTGGGTTAGTTCGCTCCATCTTTGACCTCATCTCTGTCATTAATGACGTCACGAGAAGGCCTAATTAATTAAATAAAAAGCAAATGACTGGTTGATCTAAAATAGTTTGGTCGTATTTGTATGTAGCTATAAAGAGGGATGAATTTCATCAAACTCGGTTCCACAAATATCACTGCTTTAACCTGACTGGCTGCTTCTAAGGCACTTAGCAGCTTTGGTAAAGGCACCATTTCTTATGACCTACGAAAAAAAAAAACTTGTTTCATGGTACTAAAATTAGCCCTAAAGCCGTAAAAGTTAGAACACTAAACCCCAGTCTTAAGTTTTGAAACGGTGTATGAATTATTCATCGTCAATAAAAAAATGACAAACTCACCTGAAACCTCTCATCATTGGTGTATGTAAACTTCCCAGAGCTCAGGATATGCCAGTCTCTTTTTCTGATCCAGGACACTTGCTGAAAGACAAAATAATACACATAAATAATATTACATAATATGACACATATATTAGAAAAATAAACTAGTGAAAACTTTGGAATTTTGCCCCCAATATCTCCATAGATAACTAGAAGGTTTGGAATGGTCTAGAACAAAAAAAAGGTCGCAATGACGGAGAAAACCAGTGCATTTCGACTTCAATAAGGGTACTTTAACACACATTGTAACCATACTGTTTATACACAAAATACTTAATAGTCACATGTTTTAATAAAATAGGAGCGCCACAATTACAGGCATGTGTAAAATTAACCCTCTGGGAGTGAGCGGCGACACCGCTCCAATTGTCTGGCGTGTCAATGTCGTGCAAAATTACAGGTTGACACACCACAAAATACGTTGCGAAGATTAACATGTGGACTAATTTGTTAACACTAAAGGATCGCCCGTTTGATAACAATATTTAGTTTAATTTAGGACCGGTTTAAGAAACCAGTATTTAATATTTATTCGTATGTAGAAAGAAGCTGGTCGTATGTCCAATGAGATCTCTTCAGCAATAATGCCTAACTTTCATGATAAAATTTTATACTCGCGTTGATTTCTTCAGAGGATGAATTTTCTAAAATTCTTCTTTAATGCTTACTTCGTTATTGAGCAAAATTTTGATGTTTCAGACCTCACCGCGTAGGCTGGATTTTTGTCATCCAATTTCATTATGCACCGTATATTAAAAATCGCAAGAGATAGCGGGACGAGCTGGACAGAAACAAGGATCAGTAGTTTACTTAAATCCCAGATTTAAAGAATCGGAAGTCATGGGGAGCCTTTGCCCAGCTGTGGGAACAGTAACATGTAAACAGAAATAGTTTTTATAACCTTTTGAAAGATTGATTGTTAATTAAAAGACGATGAGTTCAACTTTAACCTTTTCAGACTTGCCGACTTTCTACAGAGCCACGAATAATACCTAATTGATGAATTAATCGAGACTTGATAGGTTAAAATAATATTATGTTAGCACATAGATTGAAGAAAAATACTGTTCTGAGAAAAAGACGCCACTGTTTCGAAATTTCAGAAATAAACTATTATGTTTTTGTCCGAGAGTCAAGACGTTGAATTATGGGTAGCGGTCAGCGGTTCTGATATGGAGATGGGTAGGACCCTTGACTAGAAATGCTGATTTCAGGTAAAGCAAAATGGTAGCGGAGAATAAGATGATAATAAACAAAATAGCGATGGCAGAGCAACAAAAAGTTAGGTGAGATGAGGCTTAGATGGGTGATGACTTAGAGAAGATCGTGGGAAATACAAAGATGAGATTAGCCCTTCCTGGTAATGTGCCTAAACAAGCGTTGCTAGAGAGGGTTCCGGAACGGTCTTTCAAATGTTGCCGTCTCTCTTGGTGTTCCTGGTAATGTGCCTAAACAAGCGTTGCTAGAGAGGGTTCCGGAACGGTCTTTCAAATGTTGCCGTCTCTCTTGGTGTTCGTGTGCTAAAAATCCCACAGTAACAAGTCTTATCCAAAAAACCGATCGCCACCAAGTATGGTATTAAAGAGATCAGGCTTATAGGACAGTCCGGTAAAGCAGATGAGAACCTTTCTAGGTTGAACTTCGAGATGCTGACTACGAGGCTGCCAATGCTGGTGATGATAAATCAAATAGGTATTTTAAACCATCAGTCCAAGAAATAAATCAACACCTAACTAACATTTATTCGAAAGAGACATTTTTCACCGAAAATTAACGTAATCTCATTCCTCGTCTTATATTTCTAATTTAATAAATTCACTTTATAACCCAATCGTATACCTTTCATCGCAGGTCCAAGTTACGAAATGTTAGCTCAGACTTAAGACTTTCGGCATCAATGTCAAAGTGACTTAGCAACTTCTAATCAGATTTATCACTATTGCTGAGATAAAGTTTATCACTTTGAGGTTCAAGTTATCTATAGTGTTGTAATTCTTTCGCCTTTTATGTTCGTTTTTATAGGGAGGTTTTATTATTCGCTTTAGTTCTTTATTCAAAGACTGAAAGAGTGATGGATGTGAATGTTGATGGAGGAATGCTAATGAAAAGATGCATGGTTTTGTGGGGAATGATTTTCAAGAGAAAGGAGTAAATGATGCCGTGACGTCTCACAGGGGAGAATGGGAAGAAAAGTAAAATGTTGCGTGGAGCCCAAGTAGAATGGGACAAGAGCTGACAGAAAATTGTGATTCTTTATTCAAATTATGACATACCCATCTATTTACTAAATTGACATTAAATAATATTTGAATGTAATCCTGATAATAATTTGCAGTAGTCGGGAAGGTATTTTTGTCTTCAATTATTGATCATATTCCGTTTGACATTGTTGAAAATATTTTTTTAATTACTTTGACCATTTTGACATTTTTTATTTTATTGTACCTACGAGTACGTAATTCCAATGACATGCCACTTATTCTAATTTTATAATTTTATTAATTGGAAACAAACTATTTGCATGCCCATGTGACGGCAAAATGTGGAGATCCTTTTTATACTACAACATCTATGTACTTATTACCCATGTTTGCAAAGTAATAAATGATTTGATTTGATTTGAATTGATTCAAATTGGTTTACTTTTAATATCTATACGCCATAGCTAGAGCTACAAACTTAAGACAGTTTGTTATTCGGCTTGATAACTTCTTTACGGATAACTATATTTCTGTGACATATTTAACTGTCTTCGCTATTTACATTCGTAATCATATTGGTCTACTGGCTGCAAGTGTAATGAGTTTTTCCATATAAATGATTTGTGCCCGATTGATGGAAATTGGTTTACCCTTTATTACAGGGGACTTAAACATAACTGGCGAATTATGAGTGTATTCTTACGTAACCTCTGCCTAACCGTGCAGGGATTACAAGCGTGATGTTTCAGTACCTATCGATCAATGTGATTTCTACAAAAATATCATTAAAGTAATACTCACCCCTCTTTCACTCAAGTGCCCCACTAAACAGTGGAGGTAAGCAGTGCCTCCCAGCTGAGCAGTGATATTGCTGACTGTGTTATTGGCCGTGACGTCAGCGGCCGGCTGCACACCTGCGCGCCAGCCGCGAGCTCTTGATGTCCCGTGATGTCCTAGTACCAGAGAAGTGGACATTTAGCATAGACATAAAACTGATTAGCAATGGAGAGCTAGGTTTATAGGCAGATTCTGAATGGAAAAGTCTAAAATCTATTGTGACTCCTAAAGCAGTACATAATCAACTGCCAAGCCTTTAAATGATAAATCATATAGCACTCCTATACCGAATATCCGGCCATACAGACTCAAATATCCGAATATTGATACGCTGAATATCCGGTGTCCGGCCAAATTACTATACGTCTCATCCAACCATGTTGTTTCACAATGATAAAACAGACAATAACTAAATATGAACCACTATTTGAGAATTGTGTTAATTTTTATATAGATTTTATTCTGTCTGGGAACACTCATTGTGTCTGATGAAGTCAGTCATATCCTGTTTTGATTGATGTAATGATTGTTAAATATTCTAATTATATCGAAGTTAAGAGTGATTTATAAATTTAGCATAATAATGTTTCCAGACATAGGCAGGTAGATCTTTGACGGTTATATTAATTTAGAGGACACATTTGGACATTTGTCGGACTGAGTATAAAGTACTATTATTTGTTTAATGAATAAAATATTTATACGGGAGCCAGCCATTGTGAGCTCCTGGCGTGCCATGAAGTCCTGGTACTAGGTAAATTGGGTTTCGGGAATAATTCGTAATAATTTGTACAGCAATGGACTGGCTAGACTGATGTGCTGACAATTGCTTCGCATTTTTTTTTTATTGCGACTTCTAGCGGATTTTGGTATTGTTAATGTTTGTGACACCACTTTTGATTGTGCAATGGCGTATAGAGGTGACATTTACTTTAATTCCAACTTTGTTTCAGTGAAGATAATGTCGATAACTTCGATCAATAATGTTGATCGAAAGTCGATAATAATTTTTAGAAGTGTTTTGTTTTTACACATCAATTACTATTTTAAGGTTTCACCGTTTATAACTAAACTTATACCACTCACTGATAAGACTGGTTTTCAGACTTTTTGGGCCACTGGCTACCTGTAACGACAGTCAAAGATGGACAAATGACAGCCGGGACCAACAGTTTAACGTACTTTCTGAGGCACGGAGGAAACCAGGTATGTAAGGGCGGTCACCCATCCACAGACCAACCTAGACAAGCACGGATAAAGCTAAAGATTGGCCCAAGCAACTGTTATTATTTAGCTACGAGCTCCTAGAGTATACTTAAATGTAGCAATAACGATACCGGTAGGTACAGAAATTAAACTCTCAAAAATATTACAGCCACAATGAATAAAACTATCTACCAATCACCAGGTGTCCAATTCTCAGCATTATTTCAACATTAATATTAAAATGATTATGCTAATGAGATTTCGTTTCATCACAATCGGGGACCATTTATTAACTTATTAGTCATTCCGTAATTAATTCAATGGGCATTATTATAATAAGCTTGAGGTCGATAGCGATTATTGGCAAGTATCTACTTATCTTGCCGACACAGACAAGCTTAACGCTGACAGAATTATGAGTAGATACGTCAAGATTTTTTTGAATAAGTGTTTTTATTGGTACATACACTGATAAATTATGAAATGGAGTTGGGCTGTACAAGTGGACACCTAGCAAGGCGTAGTGATAACTGGTGGACCAAGGTTGTCACCGAATGGCGTCCAAGAACTGGCAAAAGGAACAAGGGTCTTCCACATTATAAAACATATGAATACGGGTATTTATCAAGAAGTATCCTAATTTCAATCGCGAAGACGGCTTCAAACTCTCTTCAGCTTGGAATCCAGTGATCACTAAGTGTACTCGTCAAGTGAAATCGCCTCAATATACGGACACTGTTAGTGTAGTGTGCTGTCTTAGTGTGAACCGGCCCTAATTAAAATTTATGAAGATGAGTGAGGGTAGTTGAATAAACGCCTTCACTTTGCTGTCGCGGTACCTACAATACTTCAGTCTCCCCGCGACCACGGCTGGTGCAATCCGGTCGAAACGTCGGGATTAAATTAAAGGTAAATTTGCGATAAATACCTACCCGTATTCATATGTTTTATAATGTGTTCTGATCGTGAAGGGTCTTTCGGCGGCGAGATGGGCAGACGAAATAGTTGCCGTTGTGAGAAAAACCCCGATGAGACTGGCACAGGACCATGGAGATTGGCACAAGAAAAGAGAGGCGTATACCCAGCAGTGGGTGAGCTCAGACTGTGGATGACGATGATGATGATGATTTAATTCATCGATCATTGACTCATGATTTGAGTCTTTTTTGTTTCTTCATAGACAAATAGCCATCGCTTCAACACCGAAAGCACTTCAATCAACTTATTTGAACAGGCGGGAAAACACAGGCCTATAATAAATGTATCGAGTTTGACATCCCGATTATAATTATATGACAAGCAGCGCCGTCTTGAAATGCACAGTGACACATAGAGTGGTCATACTATACAGTGTCTCTCAATAGGATTCACATAAGTGCGTTGGTAGTACTTAGGTCAGTCAAATATATTTTCTTACAATTGGGTTTGTCTCCACCGATCACAGTATCAGATCACGTTGCCCACGGATCACGGCGAGTTGTATCCACTGATACCAATTAAATCAGAATGTTAATTCGTCCATGCTTCTTATATAATTTTACGTAGTACTTATTGATTACGACTTCATCATCATCTGCCTAGCCTTTTCTTAACTATGTTGGGATCGTCTTCTGGTCTAACTAGATGCAGCTGAATACCAGTACTTTACATGAAGCGACTGCTTATCTGACTTCCACAACCCAGTTAGTACTGGGTAATATAGTTCTGGTTATTTATTAATACCTGATGGTATTAGTTGTAGGTGACCCAGATTGCCGGGGTTGCGGGCCTGTTCGAAAGAGATACCGCGGCCCCGGAACATAAAGGGCGAGGAAGGAACATGGATGGGTTTTAGTCAGTAAAAGTCTGACACTCCCTCCCGCTCCGCCCAGAGTGGGAGAAGTTATTTGATGATTTCCCAACCTAAAAAAAAAAGTTGGCTCAGATTCATCAGCAACATTAGTTAGTTCCGCTGACGGCCTAGGAAAGGAACCTACTTAGGTATACCACAGCTCGTCGTGTTGTCCAATTGTCAGGTATCAATAGAGGCCCAATACTATCCACTACTGGATATAAGCCTAACACAATGGCCTCTAGGGTAGATCGAATTCCACCTAAGTACATCTAATTACCCTATAAAGACCCTATTACGAAAGTACCCACTTTCTTCTTCAGAACCTCCCGTATAGCCTGATTCTTAGTTAAGGGATAGATAGCACTTACGTATATCTCCTGTGGATGATGTGAAGAGTGGCAGCATGCAAAATATGGCCGCCGCAAGCTGTATGCCCATGCCGCCAGTCTGTCGCCATCTCATCTGAAACAAGAAGAAGCAAGAATTAGTGAAGAATAATAATCTTTAATCGTGGGGGTGTACAAAAAAGGTTAGGAAAACTAAATGGTCGCCTGACTTCCAAATTAGGTGCAGAACCTGTATCTTGAAAATCAGTACAATTCCGTGGACAAAATTTCGTTATTATAATTATAGAATTAATAGATGTCAATTCCAACAGATAAATAGAGTAGACTACAAAATTAAATTATATATAAACTGACTAAGAAATAAAGAAATATTAAAAACGTAAAATAATTACACAAGGAATTTAGGTGTGGTAGTATTTTGTTGAGATGTAGGGAAGATATTAGCTACGAGATCATACATAAATATTGAAATTCTAGCCTATAAGTCAAGTAAACACTTTTACCGTCCGCAAAGCAGGCGTTATACAGTCACTGGGATCTTTTAATAATGATGCTTTCTAGGATAGGATTAAGGTTGATTTCTTTACGGCAGAGGACACACTTTTTAAAACATAGCTGCTCCTTTTGGGGCAATCGGGTAAAAGTGAGTGGTGTCTTTCCACTTCCAGGAGGTCTTCAAACGAAGCCTTTCTACCTAGGCCATTCACGTCGCTGTATTAGAGTTGCGTACACGCTGTGTAACCACTCATGAAATGCTGTCGTGACCATAATAAAAACACCTCGCGTTAAAGCAGCGTATTTCTCACGTTTACGCTGCGTATAAGTCCTACGCACGCAAACACGATCATGGAGGTATACCTGAACTAAAAAACATGATAACAGTATAGAACATAAACGTTATCAGCGAAGGAGGACATCTAGTCGAGACAATATCTCTGTTTACTCTTGGGTTATAGTTCAACGCGGGCTTCGTACGAGCCAATCAATACCTTTGATGCTCTCTAGGCGGATAGTTGGAGAGACAGTGATTGTGTTTTTGACGTTATCGTGTGCTTTACACGTGTGCGCGAACGACGCGATTGTACATGTGTATATGTCACCGTAAAATTGACAAATACGTTATATTGTAATATCTCTAGCGATATTGTAAAGTCTCGAATTATTGTCAAATGAACATACTGCTTACAACAAAACGCATTATTTTTCGTGAAATACATGCGATTGTAGTCAACTTACGCGGTGTGGAGGGAAGGAGGGGTCCCTCTTGCCCAGTGGCAAAACTCTCATGAAAAGATAATGCACCATTCCTGAGAAATACCGATTAATTTAACATAACCTTAAAACACTTTATATTCCCCCTAAAAAGCGTAGTCGACGGAGCCCCGCTTCGCGGGGCCCCTGTTTCCGAGTGGAGGGTTTAAAGGAACCTAACTAACCTAACGGGGGGTGCCCCAAGTCCCGGTTATGGGGGCAGAGATACTTCCGTATGTTCAGTTGACAATAATTCGAGACATTACAATATCGCGAGAAAAAACAAGTTATATTGTAATATAACGTGTTTGACAATTTTACGGTGACATATACATCGTCAATTATGTAAGAGCTAATAGACGCGTAATAACTAGCTGGCAGAAAAAACAGTAATTTTATTTCACTACATTTTGGAAATATCTGACCTACCTGTGACAGACGGTTTCTGAAGTATTTTCCCATTTTTTTATAATTCATCACTGTTGAAATTCAAAGTCAAAGTCAAAATTATTTATTTACGGTAAATTCTACGAACAAACTCACCAATACACGGTCCAACGATTATGTTTTGCTAATTCCAAAAAATTACTGATTGTCTCTTGTACCTAGTTTCAGTACTTCCTTCAATGCAAAAAAAAACAAAATACAACTTAAAAAAACCATTTATTGTCACACCTTTCAATCATCGTGTTTATCACAAAACAAAATAAAGTCTACCTTCAGTCTATAAGCAGAGGAAAGGAAAGCAACACGATTCCCAAGGCGATATCTTTGACTAACTCCAAAATCAGTTTCCGCCCCATTTCGCGTTGCCAATCAGTTGCCAAGGACGAGAAGTATTATGTGATACAATGTACGGAGTTACAGACAGTAGGACAAATGTGACAAATAAAACCTATGAGGACAATGGTGTCATAGAAATACGCGGATATTGGAAATAGTCATAGTAAACACATCTGTGTTAATTTACTTATTATTTGCTGTCGCCCGAGACTCGGTTGCCAAGAAAATTTTCGTGTGCTTACGACCTATTCTCAACCTTTAAAACACAAAAAAAAAACATAAAAAATGGTCAAGCCGTTTCGGAGGAGTTAGATAAAAATACAATGTGAAACGAGATTTTTATATTAGACTATCTGATGCCCGCGGGTTTGCCCGCGTACAAATTTTATACTAAAACCTTCCTTGAGAACCATTCTATCTATTGGTGAAAATAGCATGAAAATCGGTGCAGTAGCTTTTAAGTTTATCGCGAACAGAGAGACGCTGCTTAGGCGTAGTAACGGAGTGGTGATGTAGACCAATCCTTTAGAAATAAGTACAGCTCATCTAGCTCAGTCTACTATCGTGCGATGTTTTTTACCAGGTGTTGAAAAAATAACACATTTGTGGGAATCAATAAATGAAATGAATAAATTATATCATACATTTCTAAAAGGTTAGCTTTTTTCTAGACCAACTACTTTCTTTATTCAACTACTATTAGGTACTCAATACTCATTCTCCAATTCTGTATAACCTACTTAAGTTACAAGATGAAAAAAGATTTTAGACCTAGAAATCCGGACCTCTGCGGAGATTGATGTACCGTTGATTATGTTCAATCCAGAATAATCCTGTTATCCTCAAACTAAATTACATTTGGATTGATTCGCGGTTTGCTCGTAAAATTGCAATTCTCTAAGGTCATCACTGTATAAGAAATGTCAGAAGTTTTATGACTTAGAACAGGCCATAACATTAATATTGTTCCAGTTTCTGAATTAATTATTGTTACTCGCACTCCGTCAATATTCGCCATATCGCCAATTGGGGGACACCTATGTCTAGCAGTGGTCGTCTTTCCACTGAAATGATAATGATGATGACACTCGGCCAAAACCAGTGAACTCTAATCTGCTGCACGACGTGCAAGGTGTCAACTTTGTTTTTGTTCTGTCTTGTATTTTTATCCCCCGACGCAAAAACGACGGGGTTTTATAAGTTTGACGTGTCTGTGTGTGTGTATCTGTCTGTGGCATCGTAGCGCCAAAATTAATCTGGAGTGATTTTAGCTATGTTTGAAAAAAATCTGTCCAAGATGGCCGCCGCTACAAAATGTCGGATTACATATTTATTCAGCAGCTCCCTCAATATGGGTATCAAATGAAAGGGCTTGACTAGTAGAATAATATCTATATCTTCTATCTATATCTATACTTATAATAAATCTGTAGAGAGGTCAATTCTGTACATGAAATATATTTACAAAATAACTATCGGGGGGTGATTAGTGATCGATACTGATGCCAAAAATGCAATCAGTAAAATTTTTGTCTGTCTGTCTGTCTTTCTGTCTGTCTGTCTGTCTGTCTGTCTGTATGTTATTTATAGAAAAAAAAACTACTCGACGGATTTTAACGAAACTTGGTACAATTATTCTACATACTCCTGAGCAGGTAATAGTATACTTTTCATCACGCTACCATGAATAGGAGCAGAGCAGTGAAAGGAAATGTTGGGAAAACGGGAGAAGTTACTTGGTTTTTTTAGCTTCCGTCGCGTGTGCAGCCTTAATGGTTAAAGCTACATAGAAATCATGTATTACGGAAATATTCCACATAAAATTATATAAAAAATTTCCCAAGACAGCATGTCTATCTTTTATAGTTGACTCACAATAACACGTGTAACTCCCGATAGCTTAGCAGTTCGGAGATTTGTTATTATTATATTTGTTTACTCTTACGTTTATAATATTCTCACTCAACCCCAATTTTGAAACTTCACGCGGGCGAAGCCGCTGGCAGAAGCTAGTACGATTAATAAATTTAAAATCGAAGAAGGCCGCCACCACAAAATGGTGAATTACTTTTTGTTTCACAATTCCCTCAATCTATAATTCCTCCTCCGGGTATCTAATAAAAGGGCTTGTGAAATTATGCCCCTATACGTCTGTCAGGGGTTTTTTAAATGTTCAATTCAATATAACTTGTTATAATTAGTTGTAATGCATTGTTTGTTTATTTTATGTTTTAGTCGTATTGGGAATCCAAACTAATAACGTTCCCAAAATAAGCCACAAACCTTTCTATACCGAAGGTTTCTATGCCGGCTGCAACGTTAGCTTTGTCAAACTAAGCAGAGTAGGTTTAAAAAGCACTTCAGTATTACTGTGGGTGGAGATGAAATAAAATACTATTTGACTTTGGTAAAACTGGTACAATACTACACGAATCACTGAAACGGAACTTTACATTTGAAAACCGAACTGAAAACTAGTAATTGTACTATATTCACAATAAATATAAAAAGAAACTGTTTGCTCCTGAAAATATCAGAACGAACTGATTTTGAACGAACGAACTATTCACTATTAGAATATCGAAACGAAACTGATATTTAGAAGCCTTGATGATACTGACTCTTGTGGCGCCTGTGCTGTTTTAATTTCATCAACAGCCAGATAGATATGCATACAAACAGACCAAGCTAGGTACATGATATTGAACACGTTTGCAGAATGATCATTTCGACTTCATTTGGTAATTTAGCAAAAAATGTAGTCCAAGGAATCTTATTTTGTTCTAAGATACCTAACGCAGTAAGGAGACGACAACACTGCATATGATATTAATAAACAATGATAAACATAATATGTGATATAAACTCCAGTATCCACAAGACTTGTACATAGATAAACCTTGGTAAGGTACTTTAGCCGTGCGTAGGTACCGTTGTGTAACGTTTAATAGGTTTATACTGTATGACAGTCTTCATCAGCTTCCAGTGTATCTGGATGCAGAATACCAGTATTTTACATGGAGCGAATACTTATCTGACCTACGCAATCCAGTTAATACTGGTAAGCCTGGCTGTCAGAATTTCGGGCCACTGACTACCCGTAACGACTGTCAAAGATCTACAAATGCAAGGCCGGACCAAAGGCATTACGAGGCACGAAAAAAACTTGGAAGAGACTGGTCTCTTCCAAGTTTTTTTCGTGCCTTTACTGGACCACCGCTGGCGGTGGTCCAGTAAAGGCCGACTTTCGAACAATAACTTGTGGGTTCGAACCCAGAAAGGCGCATTACTTTGTGTAATTAGTTTTATCACCACTGCTCTCAAAACGGTGAAGGAAAACATCGTGAGGAAACCGGCATGTCCAACAACCAAAAATTCTAAGACATGTGACATCTTCCAAACCGCACTGGGCCCGCGTGGTGGATTATAGCCCATACGCAAAATACGTGCTTTGAAGTGGAGTTGTGGACACCGGCCCGTTGTACAATACATCATACATTGTTTGTCAGTGACTTTAAGATTTTGATGAAGTAATAAGATTGTATCAGGTGCGTGTTTCAAATAAATCAGTTTCATTTCTTACCTGACCCGATTCAAGACTACAGGCCGTATTTCACCTGAACGTTCACGGCTGACTTACCCCACACATGACATCTTTATTGTCAGTTATTAGTAACAAACCTTCTTTACCTTTTTTATATAGTTTCAAGACGAACTCTTACAAAGACAGGAGATGGGATTTGTCAAGTTATCCGATTGTCATTTGATTGATTAAGTGCCGAAGTATTTTGAAAGATTCCGTTTCTTTTGTTACTTACATTTCTTTTGCTGGATTTGTTTTATTTTAGGACAAGGTTGCGATCAATTGGGTTTTTGTTATATATATAAATTGGCGAGTTAGTGACACTATTTTTCGGGTCTATATTAATATTTTCAATAAATAAGCGGATGTTTGTTGTCTACTGTTGGTGCAATAACCCGAGATTAAGACGAGACATATCACCTTTCTTTGGGCTTCCGCGCAGTTGGGAAAATAAGAAGATTCCAAATAAAGATTTTTTGTTCAGGATTTATAAACCTGTGGTGATTTATTGTTTTAGTTATCTGTTGCCAAATAGGCTTCTAGAAATCAGGTTTTATAGGTTTTGTTTTTTTTTACGAAATTTTTATTCATTTTAAATATGAAGAACTAGCGGACATTACGCGGTCTCGCCCACGTAGTTCCCGTTCCCGTGGGAGTACGGAGACAAAATATAGCTTATATTACTGAGGGTAAGTGTAGCTTTGGTGAAAGATTTTTTGAAATGGGCACAGTAGTATTGGAGTTTATTTATTACAAACATACACCCAAAAATACAAATTTTTCCTCTTTATACAACATTATTTTTTGTTTACACTAAACCCGAAAAGGGGTCATTGTACTCATCATTTTGAACAACTTTTGCTATGAGACGAAACTTGAAATCGCGAAAAAAAATCAGCTGTTCCCTACATTTTGACGAGTTATGCGAACATAAATGTAGGGAACAGCTTAGATCTTTAAAAGTACGCAACGGATTTTGATGTCATCATCATCATCATCATCAGCCCCACTGCCGGGACACGGGGCTCCTCTCGAGAAGGAATGGACTATAATCTACCACGCGGGCCCAGTGCGGATTGGTAGATGTCACATGTCTTCGAGTTTTTGGTTCTAGGATGTGCCGGTTTCCTCACGATGTTTTCCTTCACCGTTTCGGATTTTGATGTAGTTTTTTTAATAGATAGAATGATTTTAGTATATAATTTGCTGGTGGGCATAGCCGCGGGTATCAGCTAGCAGAATATAAAGACATACTGCGCCGACTTCAATTTTCTTATCCTTTAATTTATTCGTAAATATTGGAAGATCAACGACTTTATTCATCTTTTCAAACTTCTCTTTTATGAAACACAATAACCCACCTTAACAATAATATCTTCAACTCCGAAACTTCAATTTGTAATGTAATTCTCTCTTTACACAAAAATCCAATACGTAGGTACACCGGCAAAAGTTTTGAAAATGGTGTTTTCTTCAAAAGTTTCGTCTGACAAGTAAAGTCCAAGTCTTTTCGAGTCGTATGCGAGTGTACTGTACAACAAATCACAACTTTGATGAGTTCTGTACAGCTCGCCGTCAATTTTGTCAAAGGAGAGAAGATATGTTTTCGGTTTTATGTGAATTTTATGTTATGGAAGATGATGCTCGTAGTTTGAAAGTTTATTTTGGTTTTACATTTTATACGTCAATGACTACAAGTTTTATTTGACATTTCTGCAAAAATATAGCGGTAAATAAATATGATTAAGCACTGCACTTATTATCCAACCATTTTGCTAGTAGATAATCATCATTCTCTTGCCCTTATCCCAATTTATTTGTGGTCGGCGCAGCATGTCTTCTTCTTCCATACTCCTCTATTTTTCGTCATCTCATCAGACACTTCTTTTCTTACCATATCCGTCTTAACACAGTCCATCCATCATTACTTTGGTCTTCCTCTACTCAAATACCCATCCACATTCATATTCAAAACTTTTTTCACGACATTTTCCTCATTCCTCCGCATCACATGCCCATACCACGACAACCGGTTACCACACAATTTGCTAGTAGATAATAAATAAAAAAAAGTTTTGACAATAGTACAGCATTAATTTAGAATGTTTTGTCATAATCAGTTGTTCCATACTAAGTTATCAATATCTAATCAGCCCGAATGTATGGGGCAAGTGACTTTAAGAAAGTTGTCGAGTTTGATGTTTTCCGCTACAATAGTCTGGTAAACGCTGTGTAACAGGTTAGTACAATCCTTGTTATAAAAGAAGGTAATAGTACGAATCCATACTTTACGTAAACTTTAAACAAGGAAGACTCCAGGTGTTCATTCCATCAAAATCATAATCATCATTTCAGCTGAATGACGTCCACTGCTGGACACATGCCTTCCCAAAGTGTCGCCACATTGACCATTAATATTTTCCCAATTGACTGACTTGTGTCTAAAAAGGCTAGAAAATACTCTTTTCTCAGCTGTAAATCATAGACGTACTAGTTTTCTTCCTGTGCAATCAAGCAATCGCTTTCAATTCATTTACCTACCCTACACGTGTGGAGAGAAATTAGGCATCTCTTTGTTTACCTAAGTACAAATGTTGTATGTACATAAAAACATATTATATACCCACATTGTCACAGGATAATAATTGTCATGTTAAGTTTTGTTTAGAGAATAAATACCGAGTAATACTGAGATAAGTCAACTCCTTAGAGGTTTCCTAACAATGTAAAATTAGATACATGAACAGTCTCGCTTCGTTGGCTTCAAAATATTAAGTGTGGTAAGGATATGTGAGTTTAATTATGTTTACTAAAGAGTTGTTATTGGATATTTTAGTTTTAATCATGTTTGATAAAAAACTGGTTGTCTGTAAAGTCGGTTTAGTGACGATAGTTGAACGTGACAACGTCTTAAGAAAATACTGATGGAATGGTAGCATTTTACTTAAGTAGGAGAGAGACGGATGTCGAACGCTGCCGAATGCAAAGGCCGATTGTGCTTCTTTGTCACTCGTTCCGCGCTCTCGCTTGCACTTCAAGCCTTACATGGAACGCCTCAGAGCGATCAGCGAGGTAACGCCGCATGAGGTAACGCCGCATGAGGTAACGCCGCATGAGGTAACGCCGCATGAGTCATGTTTTTTCGTGCGCGCAGCCGGCTCTATCGAATTATAAGACGTTGTCACGTCAAAAAAAATGTGTTAATATGATATTATTGGTCTTTTTAACCGACTTCAATTTAACACATGGTACTTCCCAAAAAAGTTTATTTTTCCGTAAAGAAAAACATGGCCTCTCCGTATTGAAATACGGTTGCTATTGGACTGTTACTGTCAAAGGTAGAATAATTCTGAAGGAATGTATAGTCGACCAAGCTATTTGGTTTACAATTTGCATGTTAAAATGTAAACCAAATAGCTTGGTCGACTGTACCTGCCAGGGCTGTAATATTGTCAAAACCTAATTCACAATGAACTGCCCAAAACTTTACAATCAGGGAAGTTAAATATTTGTTACTCTCCGATTCGATGTTTGTTAAACTGTTTTACGGTAGTTAACTTTTAACTAGTTCCGTGGTTTGCATTGGCGGCCGAGTTCTAATAGTTAACTTTTTAGTTTAAATGGGCTTTACTGTTTTTGAGCTCGTAGCTAAATATTAACAGCCGAAATCTTCAAGATGGGCCAGGTCGGTTCGTGTTTGGGTAATGACCCATTACATACCAAGCTACCTCCGTGCCTCAGAAAGCACGTTAAGCTGTAGGTCACTTTTTTTTTTTTAGGATGGGAAATCATCAAATGACCTCTCCCACTCGGGGTGGAGCGGGAGGGAGTGTCAGACTTTTACTGACTAAAACCCATCCATGTTCCTTACTCGCCCTTTATGATCCGGGGCCGCGGTATCTCTTTCGAACAGGCCCGCAACCCCAGCAGGCTTCGGCCCCTCCCCTTGTGCTGACATCTCTTTGAGGCGGTCGTTTCTAGATCTTTCACAGCCGTTTCAGGTAATCAGTGGCCTGAAACTCTGGCAACCAGTCTTACCAACGGGTACCGTATTACCCTGTACTAACTGAATATTGGAGGTCAGATAGGCAGCCGCTTTATGTAAAATACCGATATTCAGCCGCATCCGGTTAGACTGGAAGCCAATCCTATAACATAGTTGGGAAAAGGCAGGCAGATGGTGATGTTCATCTGCGACAGGTTTACAGAAATATAATAATGTTTTAAACTCGTATAGCGTTTGAGCGAGCGCGTTCTATAATTTAGGAAGTTTAAGAACAGTAAGTGAAGGAAAAATCGTAAGTGTCCTTAAGGCGATTACATGAGCTAAACGCGAGTTTTATAATTACTAAAAGTATATGATTCTCTGCTATAAACAAGACCAGAAAAATGTATGATATTCTTCAGGATATATGCTAGCATAATACTGTTTTGAAAACATAATACAATTAATTTGGCTCGATAAAAAGAAATCACGAACTTACCTCTAAAAATATCTTTCAAACAATAAAAAACGTACTAATCTGCGATCATTCTGATTTTTCAACCGACTTCCAAAAAGAGGAGGTTATCAATTCGTCTGTATTTTTTTTTTTTTTTTTTTTTTTTTTTTTTGTGTTTGTTACCTCAGTACTCTCGACTGGGTGAACCGATTTTGATGGTTCTTTTTTTGTTTGAAAGCTGGTGCTTCCCGTTTGGTCCCATTTTAGTTTGCTGAAGATCTGATGCTGATCTTCGGAGATATACAACGGAACTCTTCAAAAATACACAGCAAATCTGCAGTGATTGCTGCCATCGCTTGTAGGTTCATTGTTTATACTATATTATGACGTAACATCACGCCTGTATGCTCTGAGGGGGTACGCACATGTGTAAAATACACCCGATTTCGAAAATATTTGTTACCTCAGTACTTTCTACTGGGTGAACCGATTTTGATCGTTCTTATTTTATTTGAAAGCTGGTGCTTCCTGTGTGGTCTTATAATCAAATCAGTAGCTGATGATGGGATTCTGGAGAAATAGAGAGAATTCTTCACATTTTATAGGCACACTAAAAGCGGTTTGGGTAGTTTTAGGAATTGTACTTTCTCGAAGTGATCCCAATTCAATTTGATAAAGATCTGACGAAGAACTTCGGAGACATGCAACGGAACTCCTCAATAAATGATAGCAAATGTACTGGGATTGCCGAAATCTCATATCTGTCTATTGTTTACACCAGTTCATAACCTAAAATCACGCCGGTACGCTGTGAAGGGGTAAGCACATGTGAACCACTAAAAAGTGAAAAATAAAAACTTTTTTACAAAAAATAAAACCGACTTCACAGAAAACAAAAAAGTGAAAAATAACTTCAGAAAAAACGCTTCAGAAGTCGGTGACAAAAAAACTAAATCAATCAAAAAAAGGTCACCGACTTCTGAAGCGTTTTTTCTGAAGTTATTTTTCACTTTTTTGTTTTCTGTGAAGTCGGTTTTATTTTTTGTAAAAAAGTTTTTTTGGCAAATAATTCTACAAGCAATATATTAGCATGATACTGTTTTAGTTTTTTAATCCAATCAATAGTTTTTTTGTAAATCGATCGAAACCACTAATTTCACGCGCTATTTGGCCCGCAGTGGCTGACGTAACAACCACTTTGTAGTGCAAGCTGATTAGAACTTTATTCTAACAGCATTTCAAACGAACGTGATTCATATTATGTTCTGTTAAAGTTTCCACTTTAGGCCCACAGGTATAGTGTAGAACAAAAAAATAGCGCAAAGACGGGGAAAACAAATGCTTTTCAAGTTCGTGAAGAGGTTTTACAGCCTTTATAATTTTTTCCCTTATGCAGCAGAAATCATAGAACGCCAGCTGCTGCGACCCTCATATGCCTCGTCCACGTTCATACATCTGACCATACAAGCACGGCAGTTGCGAATATATACCCTGACGTTTCTGAAGAACTTCACGATTAAAGACATCACGATTATAGATTATGGTTGACAGACCATTTGTATCATTGCAGCCCACTCAGTCCCTCCTCTCGACAAAAATCTCCAAACCTCTTAAGTAATAAGAGAGTCCTACCTACCCTTTATTAAACCCACAAGCCTACCTCCACAAGTACCCTCAAATTACAGAACCCACTACAAACCAAACAATTCAATTGGCAGTCATAAATAAAACTTATTATAAGGGAACCGCAATAAAAATAAATCTTCCATAATACCAGGCGTATAAAATAGAAAATCATTGAAATAAATTACAGGTTTTCAGCTCGACCAGTACTTGCTGTTAAGGTAGGTTTACAATGGAGCGTAAAGGTCAACGTACACTGCATGGGATTATCATTGCCCCAATGGGAATAGTTGGAATTTTGTCGTCGTCACGCAGTGGGTGCCAGAAGACGGGCGTCGTCATCTAGGGAGGCCCAGAAAACGCTATCTTGACGACTTACGGCTGTTTTGTATAACTTACTTACGTTTAACTGTTGGTTAATGCACCTACTTCCATAGCAATCGGTGTTTTAATAAAGAAAGAATGTTCTATCCGTGTCACGTCACTTGATTCGTAGAAAAAATCAAAGAAAGCTTTTCTCTGTTTTGTATTTAATCGTCCAGTTACCAAAATGTCAAATGGTCAAAAAACCTACCGAAACCGGTTGGAAACCGGCTAGTAAGTTATTGATACTGGCCGTTAGAGGTGTTTGTGCGAGATTGACAGAAGAGTGTAAGGTTATGGGGGCCTTTTAGCAGTGGGAAGCTAAGCTAATGAAAAAAACCGCTAACTGCAACGAACACATGAGTATCGTAAAAGCTTTGAACCCATTAGTAAATAGTTCTGCACATAATATGTGGAATCATCATCATGATTTCAGCCGAAAGACGTCCGTCCACTGCTGGGCGTAGGCCTCCCCCAAGTGTGGCAACATTGACCAGACTCAGACAGCGATGAAAAATTGTATCAAATGAGAAACTGTCATGTGCTAGATATCGAATGACTTTGGATTGATTTAGATAAACTAATGACTGTATTATAATAGGCCTTGTGTCGCCTCCTGCTGATATGGAGGGACGTGGAAATTACGGTTTTCAACCGACTTCCAAAAAGAGGAGGTTATCAATTCGTCTGTATTTTTTTTTTTGTGTTTGTTACCTCAGTACTCTCGACTGGGTGAACCGATTTTGATGGTTCTTTTTTTGTTTGAAAGCTGGTGCTTCCCGTTTGGTCCCATTTTAGTTTGCTGAAGATCTGATGCTGATCTTCGGAGATATACAACGGAACTCTTCAAAAATACACAGCAAATCTGCAGTGATTGCTGCCATCGCTTGTAGGTTCATTGTTTATACTATATTATGACGTAACATCACGCCTGTATGCTCTGAGGGGGTACGCACATGTGTAAAATACACCCGATTTCGAAAATATTTGTTACCTCAGTACTTTCTACTGGGTGAACCGATTTTGATCGTTCTTATTTTATTTGAAAGCTGGTGCTTCCTGTATGGTCTTATAATCAAATCAGTAGCTGATGATGGGATTCTGGAGAAATAGAGAGAATTCTTCACATTTTATAGGCACACTAAAAGCGGTTTGGGTAGTTTTAGGAATTGTACTTTCTCGAAGTGATCCCAATTCAATTTGATGAAGATCTGACGAAGAACTTCGGAGACATGCAACGGAACTCCTCAATAAATGATAGCAAATGTACTGGGATTGCCGAAATCTCATATCTGTCTATTGTTTACACCAGTTCATAACCTAAAATCACGCCGGTACGCTGTGAAGGGGTAAGCACATGTGAACCACTAAAAAGTGAAAAATAAAAACTTTTTTACAAAAAATAAAACCGACTTCACAGAAAACAAAAAAGTGAAAAATAACTTCAGAAAAAACGCTTCAGAAGTCGGTGACAAAAAAACTAAATCAATCAAAAAAAGGTCACCGACTTCTGAAGCGTTTTTTCTGAAGTTATTTTTCACTTTTTTGTTTTCTGTGAAGTCGGTTTTATTTTTTGTAAAAAAGTTTTTATTTCCTACTATTTCGCTATAATTTTCTGATTAATTTCTTTGCGGGATTGAAGACAGTTAAATTCGTTTTCTGGGACTTTTTCAAGCTTCATTATCTCGGCGTTTTTCTGGTGGTTGGACTGTTGATTCTGGTTTTCAGGAATTCCAGTGGATTGGGAATAGTGTGGCGGGCTTGTCCCAATAAAATTGTATAAAATAGCAGAATTCATCGAATTTTATATTAGTGCTGCTCTAGTAGTCTAGTGTGTTCTCGCCTTATATTTATTAACTGCAAACTGCCTATGATTGTGCGGTAATATGGCCGCGGGATATTCGCCTAGTTAGTCCAAATGCGGGTTTCAGGGCAATTGATTACCATTTTGGTTGGACCTAGTACACGAATAGCTGTTTTAAGCCTTATTTTATAGGTGAAGCAGTCGATTTTGGATTTATCAGTTGGTTAACATATAGGTTGTAAAGCGCCGATGGTGTGGTGGTAGGGTGAATTGGCATTACCAGCGCTTTCTGTCAGAGCAGTACATGTAAGAATGCAGATTCCAACCTGTACTCTTTAGACAACTCGTTGGCCTATCTAACTTGATTGGTTTGTTGATCATACCATTAGAGAAACATATTTGTTATGGCGTCTGGCACCATACACCACCAGACGTCAAACCTTACCAAGTGTAATGCCCTGGAAAGGTCTAGAAAGGCCACTTATAGGGTGTAAAATACCTCTTAACGAAGCCGAAAGGCGTTCGGACGTTCTCCTAGTCATTGCGATCATATTATTGTTCTACATCATACCTGGGAATCTTCTAGTTACGGAGATATTGGGGGTCAAAGTTCCAACTTTTTGTCATGTTTATTTGGAAAGTTCAAGTTTTTATTGTTATATCTTTACTTTAAACACCTCCACAACCCCCGTACTATTCAATCAGTCCATCAGCACAATGTTTTGAATGCGTTACATTGAGTTCTACCACAAGATATGATATCTCACCCCAAAAAAAAAGTTGTTTTCCAGATTTTTTTTTCGTAGAGTTACTTAGTTTGATGTACAGAATGCTTGGTTGACGGCATCGTGGTTTACACCCTGTATACAAGCGTAGTTCTCTCCTTACCTGACAGTATGCACAAGTAACGTAACATAACTTGCCAGTCCGATGGCCAGTATTACCAAAAATAAATTTAGACGTCAATATTCTTCAAAATAACGTTCATTCACTTCCATAGTTACTGTTTTAATTGATTCTGTATATAAATACTGGCATAGGCGTCCAAAACCACGGGTACGTCCCTAATTGAAGAATAATTGAACTATTAGTGACTTGAACACGAACAGTAGTTGTATGGGTTTCTCATAGTGACGGGTATTCAAAACATTGTAATCAATGTAAATTATTTTTTCATTTCAATTGAATTTGTACTGAATTGTTTCTTTTTCCTGTCAATGCCTCTATATTTTTTTGTTTCGTCGAAGC
Source organism: Xestia c-nigrum (assembly GCA_916618015.1). NCBI lineage: Eukaryota > Metazoa > Arthropoda > Insecta > Lepidoptera > Noctuidae > Xestia > Xestia c-nigrum. Next base: position 5,149,604 of record OU745259.1, on the reverse strand, counting down.
CCTATAGAACTGTTTTAACCTTTTGAATGTCTTAATTAGAGACACAATAGTAAGACAATAGCTTAAGTCGAACTGTGTAACTTAAGACATTCAAGAGATTAAGTGTGTCCAAAGTAATCTGGTAATACTTAAGAAATGCAAGCCTATAATTATTATAGATTCATCAAAATTCCTTTTTAGTTAATTTTACTAAGCAATAATAAATATGTAATAAATGTTGTAATGTTTTTGTTGTGTGTGTTGTGTTCTATTTTGTTGTTGTAATGTTGTGTGTTGTATGTGTTTATGTAATATATGTGTATGTGTGTATATTGTATGTAATGTATGAGTATTAACAAAGACAATAGCTAGAGTATTCAGTAATCAAAATTGTAGGTTTAAGTCTTTTTTTTCGGATGTGAAATCATCAAAAGACCTCTCCAATTCTGTGCGGAGCGGAAAGGAGTGACAGACTTTTACTAACTACTCGTAAAACCTATCTATGTTCCTTCTAAGCCCTTTGTTAACAAAGAAGAAAAAACCTACAGCAATTCATAGCAATAACTCTTTTACGGAAGCTCTCCTGCTTAAAATCATTACGTACATAATCCAATAACCGTTTAGTATTGAAAAGTCCACTTAACCCATCAAAAAATATAGCTATCTACCATAAATATTCATTTGACCCAAATAAAGATGGCGGGTCCACCCCGCAACGGATGAGACATATTTGTATAATATAGTCCATAATTTTCACGGCTCAACTCTTCTGAGTGATCAAAGCTAACCTAATCGTTCGGAACGGTTTGACCATTAAATAGAGTGGTCACTACCAGCTACCTAACGTTATAAATAGATGCTAGAAATTGGTGTATACAGGTTTATTGTTTTATGACTTAATGGGATAATAAATAAATAATAAATATCGTTGGACATTACACACAGCGCTATCTAGTGCCACACTAAGCTGGGCTTGTGTCGTGGTCACCAGACAGTTGATATACTACGTCAACTGTGGCAACTTTACCGTATTTTTTACGTTTTTAACTATTTATCACAAAATGTAGCTAGATATTTAAGCTTTTATTGATTTATTTTGTACAAAATGTGTGTCCCTTTTGGTTAAACCGATGAATTCTACTAAATCTCACATAGAATTGCTAAAAAAACCAAGAATATGAGCAAGGTAAAATTGACACAAATTGGCGACTTTACCTAGCGTACAGTTTTTATTGAATATGTGTTCCAAAGTGCATGCAATGTAAAGTTGCCAAAGGTCCAGGCGATAAAAAAGCGATGTATTTTGTTTTGAAGTTATCATCTTTCTTTGAGTAACCACTACCAATACATATATAGGTAAATTTGCCAACAGAAATTCAAAATTATCATAGAAATGGCCACATGCCATCAGGGTTGTCGAAAAATAATACACATAATTTTTCTTTTTTTATTAATAAACTTTTATTTTTGCATTACTTTGCGTCAAAAATACTTTGTTTGACGCTACGTTTTGGAGGCATCTTGAATATTATATCTGAAATAGAATATCAGCCAAATTTGTTATCAACTTATGTCACATCACAATATTTCATGAACGAATAATAAAGTTAGTTCCCTGAACAGCTAAACGAAATTTTAAAGGATTTTCCACATAAAACGAGATTAGTTTTGTAAGTTAAATTTGACAACCCTAGTCATAGGTAAAGTTGCCTTCATGCTGAGTTTGGTAACTTTCCCTAACCTCAAATAACATTACCTATTCGAATAACTCAGGAAATAGAAGATTCTTAGGATTTAATCACTGCGTTATACCAAGATGACAATATACCAAATGCTATTTAATATACGCCACTTACTTGCACTTTGATTTACTGCAGGAAACACCAATCTTTATGCGAAGACGCCGCGCACGAAATTGACCGCATATAACGAAAAACCACTTTATCTTGACAGTTAACGAAGTTGCTAGCTTAAAAAACTTTTTGGGTTACCACAATTTATTACAAAATCTACCAATATGTGTGAAATAACATAAACTGCCACCGATAAAACAAAAATTAACTTCAACTAGTATAGGGTATGCTTAGGTAAAGATACCCACGGAAAGTAAAGATGCCACAGTTGATGAGTTTTCATCATTACATGATGAGTTTTCGTGATTCATTTTATTGAACAAAATTTAAAATTCTTAAAATGGATTTTATGATAATGGTTACAACGACCATTTTAAAAATTTAAATGTTTTAACGTGATTCAAAATCAAAATCGAAGCATTTATTTCAAGTAGGCCAATAACAGGCACTTTTGAATTGTCGAAATAAAGATGAAAATTTAATGTAGCTACAGTCCCAGTCACAAGACATAAGAACTGTGAAAGTACTGTAGTTGCCCATTCCCTAACGTAGATCTCTATGGAGAAGAACGGGCAAGAAACTCCATGGACACTCTTTTAAATCAAATTATTGTTACAAAATCTTGGTTACATCATTCATGTTGAGATGGTAAATTATGTGATAACAATGTAGCAAGATGTGCACGTTAAAAGTGTCCATAGTAAAAACAAAATAATTCTTTCAAATAAGCCATGGCAACTAAGAGATGACCAGTCACAACTGACAGCGCCCGTTTACGAACATGACGCATGGATCATTTACAATTCTGCTAAAGCGGCCAATTTAGTCCCCCTGGAAAATCAGCCTTAATTTGATTCACTGCCTCCTTGGTCATATTGGTCGCAAGCGCGACTTCTAAGCATGAGGTCCCAGGTTCGATTCCCGGGTCAAGCAAAGTGTTATTGGGTTTTTCTTTCTGGTTTTTTTTCAGTAGCAGCTTTTTGTGCCCATTTGAAGGCAATATTCCCCCCCCCCTTTTTAATGAGACTATTTCACACATCTCTGTCTAACCCTTACGGGATTAATGGCGTGATGTTGTGTCTGATAAATGTTCATTTCATTCGAAATTATAAAGTTTGCTTGGCCTATAGCAAATATAGGTACAAAAAGGTTAACACCGAGTAAAAAAATAAAAGTTTTATACGGCCATTTACACACACTGCTGGGCAAAGACCTCTCTTTAGTTGTACCTAAGTCTATGTTCCTGTGCCAGCCTCATCCATATAAAAAACAAACAAAACTCACCTCTTTTCCCAAAGCCATAAGCATTACTATCCAGCGATTTCTTTACTTCGTAGTCTGCCAGATGCCACTTAATGCTTATACAAAATAAAGACTATTTTCCTAATACAATTATGTTTATACCATTGCTGGTGCTTCAGGGCCTATAACTAAACCATTAGGAGCGAATAGTTTCTTACCGTAGAACGTAGAAACCCGTCTCTAATAGCGAAATAGCGTGACATTCCCTTGAATTAAATAAATAAATGTTCACACTTAATAGCGAATTAGACGTTCCTTTGTCTGGGGTAACATGCAAATATAACTGTGTATATTCAGCGGTGGTGTTGTAAGACTCGAATTGTAAGAGGATTTCTTAACCCCGTGTCATAAGCAAAGCGATGAGTCGCGCAAATCACGAAATAAAGAAAGGAAAAAGCATTTGTCTCGCACAGGACAAAACAAAATGATTAAATTAAAATTAAAACAAAGTTAGCATTGTAAAAGTAAGCCCAGGAATAAAAATAGAAATAAGACATAGGTACAATAGACTAAATTAGACCAGTAAGAGGCCGAAGGCCATCGCTATTGAATGAATGAATACGCGAGCGTTGCTTACAAATGTCACTCGTTTGAATTTCGAAAAACCTGAAGACGTCAGTGCGACCACCCGTTCGGTTTCGCCTAAAAAAATGAACGTGTGTCCGCTTTACGATCGCTTATGTTATGACATGGACTAAAATTCTTAGAATTCAGAATCTAGAACCCACCGCTGAATTAGTGCTTAACTTTCAATGTCATGGGTTATCTATACGAATATACTAGTGTACTCAGTAGTAAGACATTTCACTTTAAGAAGCCAACGAGGCCATTTAGAAGGACATGAATTTATCAAAATTGTATTGTGTAACAATGGACTTAAATATAATTAGTGATATTTAGATGTATCAGTAGCTCTTCGGAGAAAAATTGGTGAAATTCAGTCATGTTGATTTGTTTTAGTAGTTACGAAGCGAAGTTATATGACGAAATACAATTAGTTCAGCTAACATTTTGAAGTGTTCGCTTTCAAAATAAGTTTAAATGTACCTAGAAATGTATTCACAAGACTTATATACATACTAACAACCTCTCAAACATTCCCTTTCACGCTCCAAATATTTACAACATAGCACACAATTCGACTAAATAATCAAGAGGCTTTGTAAACTAGAGTCTGTTTAAATTTGAGCTCTCACGACTTAGATTACAAATACCAAGTACCTTTGTGACGGGGAACTTGCTGAAAGTGCTGAAATTCAATTGGCAGCCATTTTGATTCCCGTATTGGACCGCACGAGATTCAATTTTGATGACAGAGTTCTCTTTTGAGGTAGAAATATATTAGGTACCGGTTTTGCTCCCGCGATTTCCCGCCCAGATAACGGCGATCCCTGAAAAGGGGGGAATTTCAGCGTCGAAGATTCAGCATAAACTGGTTATACCGGTTTCTTTTTGCTTGACGTTCGCACTGTTCATTATTGACTTTTCTGTAGTGTATCTCGTTTCATATGCTGATGTCGACAGAATGTGACAGTTATTTGATATTATATTTGGTTTATTAACTATTTTCTATCTGGGGTTTTGCGAATAAATGTCGTTTAGGTGGCGAAATCGGAGAATATTGTTCGGAAATGTGGTTTGAAAAAATGCGGGCATGTCCACACCTAAAACTAGGCCCTAACCAAGACTTTGCCTTCAAAACGTGTCGTATTTCCTCAGGATTCACTTACGGCTTTCGGTTGCTTAAGTCAATTCAATAAGTTTCATTTTTATTCATTAAAAAAAAATTACAAATCTATATTTAATTAATTATTTACTTTTTTTTATCTTGTTTCCTTTTTGTTTTTGGTAGTTTTTTTTTGTTCATTTGCTGATAGATTGTTGCATGAGACGAGCTCGAGGCAAAATAACAATCACTCAGGTCAATCTACAGGTTAAGCCGCGTTTGTCTAGGTTGGTCTGTGGATGGGTGACCACCCATTACATACCGAGTTTCTTCCGTGCTTCGGAAAACATGTCAAGTTTCTGGTCCCAGCTGTCATTTGTAGATATTTGAGGTAGTCAGTGGCACGAAAGTCTGGCAGCTAATCTCACCAAGTAGTATCGTATTACCCAGTACTAACTGGGTTGTGGAGGTCAGATAGGCAGTCGCTTTCAGCAAAGTACTGGTATTCAGCTGCTAGCCGACCCCAGCAAAAGGAAAGGGCAAGACTTGGCAGATGATGAGATAGCGTTGTTTTTGCATAATATTAAATGTCACGGATTTCAGCAAAGTAACTTCTGATACTAAATTTTATTAACGTCCGTGAACTGAATTAAGCTGAAATTGCGTCAACCCTTAATTATGATGTTTACTAACCGAGTTCTAACTGAACTCGGCTCGAATCGAAGTGATTTATTTACATATTTAGTTTTTGGATCTCCAACAGAAACTACACAATTACATGAAAGTATACAGATATAACAGGGGCAAATACAAGTGTGCGCTTCCAATTATAGGAGACCACATCATTCACAATCTAGGTAGGTACAGTCAGCAAAACAGTTAGGTTTACAGACTTGCAATCTTCTTACTACTATTATAAGTGGAAAAGGGTTACAATCAAGCTGTTTGCAATTTCATCCAAATCCTTTCAGTAGTTTCTGCGTGTAATTATAAAAAAAACCGATTTTTACAGACTGTTACATTTATAATAGTCGTAATAAGATTGCTAGCCTGCATACCTAACTGTTTTGCTGACTGTACATACAGATGATTAAAACTCTTTTCTTTTAAGTAAGATTAGAGGTTTTTGTTCTACGGAAGCGGAAGTACCTACAAAATGGTGTTATAACGTCACCTTTAACAAAAAAACAGTCAAGTTTCCGGGTATAATGCAATCAAACCACGAACGGCCTGTCCCCTCAAAAATAAGAGAAAAATTCTTAAAGAGAACCATTTTACGATATTACGAAGACATTTTTTTTCCTTTTAACAAACTATGAATTTTAAAAGAGTAATTTTCAACATGGCGGCCGTAAAAAATGGCGGCGGATAAAAGTCTAGGTCGTAATATTAAAAGCTGGATTAGGTCTGTGGAGAGCCGGAATTATTTAGTAGTATTAGACAAATTTTGGATTGTTCTGCATTTTTTAGTAAATGCAAAAGACAAAGAATAGTTTTAAACAATCCTTTTACTTTTTACAGTGCCCCGTTGGTCTAGTGGTTGTAATCACGACTCCTGAGCATGAGAGCCTGGGTTCAATTGCCGGGTCGGGCAAATTATAATTGGGTTTTTCATCAGGAATTATTAATTAGTAACCACGGAGTCTGTATTTATGCTCGGGTTATGCCAATAGGCGTGCCCCTATTACATGACACTGAAACGTAACTGGCGAAATGCGAATGTGTTGTGTTATGTTAGTTTATTTGACTACACGTCATTTAAATTACGAATTGAACGTTTGTTGTTACGAAAATCTTTGAGAAAAACTGTTACAATGGCACAAAATTCCCTTTATTTCTTTTGCAGTAAAAAAGCATGCTGGGCTTGCAGTCTCGATAGAGATAACGAATAAAAAAAAATAGCTAACTTTCAATCGCTGATTACTAAAGAATAAATTCGGTTGCAATAATTATGCTTACGAGAAACGCATTCATGTAGAGACTTTCATAATTAAAAAAGCGCTTATAGAATTTTTCACGTAAAAAATCTAGTTTTCTATTTTAATTCTTCTACTTTTTTATAAAAAAAAGTCATATATTTAGCATTCTTCATTATCTGTTATTCTCGATAAAATGAGTTTTTGGCTCCATTAAAACTTATTTTATCGAGAATAACTGTCAAATTTTACTTTTTTATAAAAAAGTCATAAATTTAGCATTATCTGTTATTATCGATAAAATGAGTTTTTGACTCCATAATAACTCATTTTTCAACCGACTTCCAAAAAGAGGAGGTTATCAATTCGTCTGTATTTTTTTTTTTTTTTTGTGTTTTTTACCTCAGGACTTTCGACTGGGTGAACCGATTTTGATGATTCTTTTTTTGTTTGAAAGCTGGTGCTTGTCGTTTGGTCCCATTTTAATTTGCTGAAGATCTGATGCTGATCTTCCGAGATACACAATGGAACTCTTCAAAAATAGACGGCAAATCTGCAGTAATTGCTGCAATCGCTTGTAAGTTCATTGTTCATACTACATCATGACGTAACATCACGCCTGTATGCTCTGAGGGGGTACGCAGATGTGTACAATACGCCCAGATTTCGACAAAGTTTGTTGCCTCTGAACTTTAGACTGGGTGTACGGTTTACGTACAGGCTAGTAAGTCGCTGACGCCGCGACCTACTTTCGTTAATTCATTTAATATACTTTTATTATACTAAACGTTAGTTGACCATTAGCTACCATAGCGATAATACCACGGATTAGCATCCAACTTTATTTTGTAACTTTACATTAAACTACTTGGGATCGTGAAGTCTGTGGTTTTCGTCAACTCACCTCACTGCAACTTGACCACTCTGAGCCGTACATAAAAGTGGTCCTTCGAGCCGGATATAAAGTGTGCAGAGTGTCTCTATTACTATAACGTTAGCGAATCGGTCTAGTTGGTCTCCCACAAGCGGGTCGCCCCAGCTGGATTGAGAAGGCGCACATAGCGTTAGTAGAGTGCAAACACACTTATCCACAACTATCTGCGAACTAGTACCATTGGTGACACAACTCTGTTCTACCAACGGTCGAAGCAATAACTAGCAACAATGGTTCAGAGTGTTGCAGAACTGCTAAGCCATCAAGAAACTATCTTTCGAGACTTGAAGCTTATTTGCACCAACTACAAGAAGGACAGCCCCATCAGGAAGAACTTGGCGTACCTGGAGGAGCGTCTTTCGCGGTTGAACAATAACTGGGAGAAGTTTGTTCACAACCATCAACTTCTGGAAGAGTCTGGAACTAAAGACCTTCAATACTTCAACGACGACATTTTCAACAGTACGAAGAAGATGTATGAAGAAGTGCTGCAAGACATGCTGAAGCGTAAATCGGAACTGCCGTCTGCATCTACTAGCAAGACGGAACAACCACCTTCGACGCCTAAGCAAGGTAGGGAACAATCGAAATTTACTTTCGACGATATCAAATTCCACATACCTCCTCGAGGAACAAGCGAGTCGACGGAAAAGCAACAAGATCTTTTGCGTCAACAATACTGCAACTTTAGAGCGTTCGAACGCACTGTGGAGAAGATAAACATAGCATTGTCGGTACCCATGGAAAAATGGGAATTAGAAGACAACTTAAGCACCCTGAAAACTAAATGGGAGCAGATAGAAAGGGCAAATTGGGAACTAGACTACATACTACAAGATGAGGACTCAATTTATCAACAAAAATACAACACAGAAGAAAGCCTTTACGATGACCTGAAAAGGAAGCTACAACATAACATCTGGAACAATGCACATTATGAGAAATCTACGCCAAGAATTCAAATACCGGATTTTCATGGCAACTATAACCAGTGGCTGACTTTTAGAGACCTCTACCTCGAAAGTGTACACAACAATCCAACACTTTCGAAGGCTCAAAAAATGCAACACTTAAAAACTAAACTGAAGGGTGAGGCGGAGAAACTAGTTCAGCATCTTGGCATCAGTGCTGAGAACTACGCATCTTGCTGGGAAATGCTGACCCACCGCTACGATAACAAACGGCTGCTATTCACATCATACATGAACACGCTCCTGAACCAACCTAGTGTTCAGCAACCAACCGCTGCAAGCATACGAAAGCTTCACGACGTTATGATGGAGTGCTTGAACGGGCTCAAAAACATCGGGCTAGACACCACCAATTGGGATCCGATCGTGGTTCACCTATTGGTTCAAAAACTAGATAGCGTTACGTATAACGAATATGTGAAGGAGATCAAACATCCTAGAGAATTTCCCGACCTGGAAGAGTTCGCCGAGTTTCTAGAATCAAAATTCATGTCACTGGAAGCTCTACAGGGAAGCAACCACAAACTATCGTCCTCAAGCAAAACATGGAAATCGGAAAAGCAGCCTTATAAGGGATCAGAAAACCGAAATAACAACTACAAGAATAAAACGCAAGGGTCATCGTACTTTAACAAGTCACAAAACTCGCCAAAGGCCTTCTTCACGACAACAAAAACATGCCCAATATGCAAAACTAATCACGTTCTGATGAATTGCGAACAATTCCTGGCTATGAACGCAAACAAGCGCGATGACGCAATTCGCAACTTGCATATTTGCAAAAACTGCCTATTCAGCCACGGAGAAAAACAATGCAAATCACGAAAGACGTGTAAATTGTGTCATAAGGCACACCACACACTTATGCATGAAGCAGAAACTGAACTATCTAGCGACAAACTAGCAACAAGGGAGGAAAACCCATCGTCGACCCCTTCGACTTCTTATGGGGTTAACAACATAACAAACGAAGAAAAGGAAGTGTTGTTGACAACTGCACTTCTGAAAGTCAGAACAATTGATGGAAACTTCATCAACTTGAGAGGTCTACTTGACCAAGGCTCCCAAGTGAGCCTAATAACGGAAAACGCTGCACAGCGTCTCCGATTACAGCGACGTAAAGTGAGCGCCGTTGTATCGGGTATTGGTACCCTTAGCGGCAATTGCAAAGGGGCAATGAACTTAGAATGTCAGTCAATACATTCAGACTACCGATTTAACTTTGAAGCATTAATTATGAAAAAACTCATAAGCAACTTACCTACCGCATCGTTTTCAATCAGCAACTGGGACTATTTGGAAAACTTAAAACTAGCGGATCCACAGTTCAACCTGTCAGGCCCGATCGATCTGCTCTTGGGCGCCGACATCTACTCTGAACTTATCCTAAACGGCGTCATCCGTAGCGATAACAGATACCCAGTAGCCCAACAAACCAAAGTGGGCTGGATTCTATGCGGGAATGTAAAGACATTCAACTGCTTGGTGACACTCAACGACTTCGAAAACATGGCAAGATTTTGGGAAACCGAGGAAATTCCAGACAAATCAGCATCAAGTAGTGAGGAACAACACTGTGAGGAATACTACAACGCAACTACCACAAGATTGACGAACGGACAATATGTGGTACAAATGCCAATGAAGCCTAACTTCGAAACAAACTTAAAAAATGCAAGGTCACAAGCATTAGCACAGTTCCTTCAACTGGAAAGGAAAATGCTAAAAAACAAAGAACTCAGTTACGAGTACAGGCGTTTTATGAACGAATACATCGCCATGGGACACATGAAACCTGTCACAGAAGGAAGTAGGAGCCAAGTCTACCTACCTCACCATGGCGTGCTGAGAGCTGAGTCCACTACCACAAAACTAAGAGTAGTGTTCAACGCGTCATACAAGACAAAGGGAGACAGCAGTCTCAACGATCAAATGCACTGCGGTCCGAACTTACAAAAGGATATACTATCGCTGCTAATTAATTGGAGAACATACAGATACGTCTTTACGGCAGATGTAGAAAAACTTTATCGCTTCATCTGGCTGAGCGAAAAACAACAACATCTACAAACTGTAATCTGGAGATCATCCCCTAACGAACCTCTACAAGATTGGCAGTTGGGCACAGTAACTTATGGAATGAAAAGTGCACCTTATCTGGCAATGCGTACTCTACATAAACTCGCAGAAGATGAGAAACATACCTACCCGGAAGCTGGGGACGTCCTGAAAAACTATTTCTACATGGATGATTTGGTTTACGGGCAGGATACTATCGAGGCATCGAAAACACTGGTTACACAGCTAATAGAGTTGATGAAAAAAGGAGGATTTAACTTGAGAAAATGGAAAACGAACGAACCGATTATCTTGGAAGACTTGCGAGATGATCAAAAGAGCCGCAACACTAACATCGACTTTAGCCCAGAAAAAACAACAAACTCAAAAATGTTGGGCATGAGGTGGAATCAAGACAACGATAGCTTCACATACCAATGGGATCTACCAATCAAGAAAAATCTGTCAAAACGCGCACTGCTGAGCGAAATAAGTAAGCTATACGACCCACTTGGATTATTATCGCCACTTACAATTAAAACCAAACTTCTGTTCCAAAAAATCTGGATAAGCAAAATCAACTGGGATGAACGTTTACCCGACAATCTCGCTACGGAATGGGAAACTATTAGAAAAGATATCCCGTTACTAAACAAGCTGTCAATACCAAGATGGTTACAATGTCAAGGAAACAAACTAGAGATACACGGGTTTTGCGACGCAAGCGAAAAAGCATACGCGTGCGTCATTTACAGTCGAGTGAAAAATCAAGCCGGCGAATACCACACTACACTAATCACGGCAAAAACAAAGGTTGCACCAATCAGCGTCAAGATAACTGTTCCTAGAATGGAACTTTGCGGGGCCGTTTTACTAGCCAAACTGCTAGAAAAGGTTCAGAACACTCTCCGCAATAAAAACCTACATATAAGGTGCTGGACCGACTCCAAAGTCGTTTTAGCCTGGTTGCAAGGCGACATAAACCGATGGGAGAAATATGTAGCTAACAGAGTGAAGCAAATAAACAGCATTATTTCGGCAAACTGCTGGAACTATGTGAAGTCTGAAGAAAATCCAGCTGACTGTGCAACTCGAGGGCTAACACCTTTTCAACTGCTAGATTTTAAACTTTGGTGGAATGGACCAGATTGGCTAAAAATAAACATGCCAAAAATCCATCAAGACAATCGCCAGAACTACACAACAAACACAGAGTTGCAAGAAATAAACTGCTGCGCTGTCACATACAACAAATGTGAAATAATTAACACATTACTAAATAAAAACAGTAATTACAAACGCGTAATACGAGTGCTTGGATGGATTTTGCGATTGAGCAACATTCGTAAGCAAAAACGCAGACTCAACTCAACCGATTACTTAACCGACTGCGGTAACAAAAAGGTGGTCATGTGTTTATCACCACAAGACATTATGGGAGCGACAGAGCTGATCATCAAGAACATTCAAAAGAAAAACTATGCCGACGAAATCGAATGTTTAATGAAAAATCGACCAATACCAACAAAAAGCAACTTGCTGAAATTGACCCCATTTCTTGACGACAGTGGAATACTGCGCGTGAAGGGGCGACTAGAATACACAACATTATCTCCCGAAGCTAAACATCCGATTATTCTTCCGGCAACAGGAAGATTAACGGAGCTTATTATTCAAGAGGCTCATCGCGACACTCTCCACGGAGGCGCCCGGCTCACATTGGCTCATTTACGTCAAAAATTTTGGGTCATTGGAGGAAGCAGAACCGTCAAGAAGGAGCTACGACAATGCGTCCGATGTCATCGTTTCAAACCAAACCGAAACGTTCAACTGATGGCAGACTTGCCAAAGGAGCGTGTAACTCCATCGAGACCGTTCACAAACACGGGTGTCGACTACACCGGACATGTTGATGTGAAAATCAACAAAGGAAGAGGAGTTAAAACTTGTAAGGCATACATAGCCATTTTCATATGCATGGTGACCAAAGCGGTGCATTTGGAATTGGTGTCAGACCTGACTACGCAAACTTTCCTCGCCGCATTTAAAAGGATGTGTGCCCGCAGGGGTACACCCAGGAACGTATTCTCCGACAACGGAACGAATTTTGTGGGCGCAGCAAAACAACTTCAACAAGAATTTGAACAACACAATACGTTCAAGACTTCTGAATTCTTCAATGAGATGAGTCACTTACAAATAAAGTGGCATTTCAATGCACCACTTTGGCCAACAGCTGGAGGCCTGTGGGAAGCTGCCGTCAAAGCCATGAAATATCACCTACATCGAGTATTGGGGGAACAGAAGCTAACTTTTGAACAATTCACCACTTTACTACATCAAATTGAAGCCTGTCTAAACTCTCGTCCGCTGTGCCCATTAACAGAGGATGTCGAAGACCTGGAATATCTAACTCCCGGTCACTTCCTTATTGGCGGCCCCCTACTGTCACTACCACAAGAAGAGCAAGACTTTGCCGAGCACGATTTAAGAAACAGATGGAGGCTTGTTGAACAAATGAACGTGCACATCTGGAAGCGCTGGTCGAACGAATATCTACATCAACTGCAAATCCGAAGCAAATGGCAGCAACCAAAAGAAAACCTGAAACAAGGAAGCCTAGTATTGGTAAAAGATGAACACTTACCTCCTGGCCGCTGGGCCATAGGAAGAGTCCAGGAACTTCATCCAGGCGCCGATGGTCGAGTACGGGTTGTTACCTTAAAAACTAGAAAAGGGTCACTTAAACGACCAATAACGAAGCTCTCACCATTGCCGATGAAACCCGAAGAACCTAGAGTAATCGGAGAGGAAGAAAAAATAACCCCATCTTCGGAAACTAAAAAACGGGGAGGCACAACAAAAACCAAGAACAATTGGCTATCACTTGTTCTGCTATCCATACTAGCAGTGACAGGATTTGCACAATCAGCGCTAACGAATAACTTGAAGGTTACACCTATTCCGAGCGATCATCCGATTTACTTCGATGAGGCGGGGAAAATTCAGTTAATACATGACGAATGGACTCTATTGGTTTACTACAACTTAACGTCATACTGGCAAGCAACTGATCGGATCAACGATTATGTGAACCAAATAGATAAACTATGCCAAAGAATATCACATGAGTACACACCTTGCGAAACAATTGTCGGCCACCTACGTCATGAACTGAGTCACCTAGCCGACTATAACTCTATGCTGCTCACTCAACACTCAAGACCAAAACGAGGTTACTTTGACGGAGTTGGGAAATTGGCAAGAACTCTTTTTGGAGTGCTCGACGCAGACTTCGCTGAAAAGTATGAAAGAGACATACAGAATCTACAATCAAATGATGACTACCTGTTACAACTTATGAAAAACCAAACATTGATAGTAGAAGCTGAAAACAATATTATTAAAAGAAACACTGCCTTTATGGATAAACAATTCGAAACATTGCGCAACTACATGAACCAAACTTGCAGCGAAATCACAAAAATAGTGAACAAGGCGCAAATGCTATTCACGATGAACGACATAAATTCCGCTGCCGTGACGTCAACTCTGATTTTTAATGATTTAAATCGAATATTGGAAATGCTGATAAATGCTCTCGCCAACATTTACAGAGGGCATCTAGATACCCATCTATTTCCGCCTTATCAACTGATCGAGCAGCTTAACATAATATCCGGAAGGTTGCCACAGGGATTGTCGTTACCGGTAAAAGACATTCAAAGGGATTTGAAAAATATCTATGACCTCATCCATGTGAAGGCTAGAATTACAAACAACTATATGCTATTTGAAATACATATCCCGTTGCTGAGTGATGAAGACTTCAAGATATATCGCGTCATACCGATACCGTTCCTTAGACAAGGACGTTTAAAACTCGTACAACCAAGTTCAAGCTTCATCGCAATCAACTTAGTAAAAAACTCTTACATAACAATGGAAGATGCGCCAATGGAAGATGGAAGAACATGCGCCAATGTACTTCATACGGAGAAGACGAATTCATATGTGTCGCACTAAGTCCTGTCTACAACATGCACGACAAGGACGCCCCATGTGAGGCCCAAGTCTTCAACCAACATGAGTCTTTATCATGCGTCCTCAATGACGTAACATGCAAAGAATCCTGGACAAAACTTCACAAATCGAACATGTGGCTATTTACATTATGCGGAAAACAGCTGATGCGCGTCATATGTAACGATCAAGTTACGCCTGCGGTCATTGACGGGACTGGAGTGATTTCCTTGAAATCAAAGTGCTTACTGCAGAAAAAAGACGCCACAATATTTACACAAAATCAGCTGGGAAGTAGTTTCAACATGGAACCAGACATAGAAATACCAACCATAAACTCAACAATTAACAATATCTTTGACCTCGGCTGGAAGAATGCGAAATTAAATATAACTGAACAAGAAACGCCAACTGCAGTAGAAATAAGAAAAATAGACCAGCAGTTGGAATTCCAGAAAAACAGAGAAATATTACCGAAGGCGTCTGACATGTCATTGTCAAGTCATGACATTTATCTCTACTCGGTTACATCTTTGTTGTTGGGAGGAATCGCTGTGATTGCCCTCTATGTTATCACTAAACGATGGTACAAAACAAAGAAAGGTGCCAAAACAGGAGTGACACCTAGAGGAAGGGATAACTTTGGAGGGGACATCGAGCTACAGGAAATACATTCGTCAGCAGCGGAGCCTGTTTACAGCGAAGCAAGACAGCCGAAGAAAGCATTTCACTTTGACGACTTAAATTGAATGTTATACTTTTACACATTTACTATTGTTTACTATTTAACGTTTAACTATTTACTTTACATGAATCGTTTTCTTTTACATTTATTTTTAACTACTGTTTGTAATGGATGCTCATCCCACTTTTCCCTCGGGAGCATGTACGGTTTACGTACAGGCTAGTAAGTCGCTGACGCCGCGACCTACTTTCGTTAATTCATTTAATATACTTTTATTATACTAAACGTTAGTTGACCATTAGCTACCATAGCGATAATACCACGGATTAGCATCCAACTTTATTTTGTAACTTTACATTAAACTACTTGGGATCGTGAAGTCTGTGGTTTTCGTCAACTCACCTCACTGCAACTTGACCACTCTGAGCCGTACACTGGGTAAACCGATTTTGATGATTCTTTTTTTATTTGGAAGCTGGTGCTTTTCGTGTAGTCCCATTTCAATTTGGTTAAGATCTGACGCTGATCTTTGGAGATATAAATGGAACTCTTCAAAAATACACGGCAAAGCTGCAGTAATTGCTGCAATCGCTTGGTTGTTTATTGTTTATGTAACATAGTGACGTAACATCACGCCTGTATGCTCTGAGGGAGTACGCAGAAGTGTACAATACACCCAGATTTCGACAGTAAGATGTGTTAAGTTTCATTTAAAGGGATCCTGGAGAAATAGAGGGAATTCCTTAAATTTTATAGGCACACCAGAAGCGATTTGGGTAGTTTTAGGAGGAGTACGTTCTTGGAGTGCTCCCATTTCAATTTGGTAAATTTTTGATGAAGAACTTCGGAAGATAGGCGACGGGAACTCCTCAATAAATGATAGCAAATGTACTGGGATCGCTGAAATCACATGTCTCTCTATTTTTAACACCAGTTCATAACAAAAAATCACGCCGTTACGCTGTGAAAGGGTAAGCACATATGAACCACTAAAAAGTGAAAAATAAAAACTTTTTTGCAAAAATATAACCGACTTCACACAAAAAAGTGAAAAATAACTTTAGCTTCAGAAGTCGGTGACAAAAAAACTAAATCAATCAAACAAAGGTCACCGACTTCTGAAGCTAAAGTTATTTTTCACTTTTTTGTGTGAAGTCGGTTAAATTTTTGCAAAAAAGTTTTTATATCGAGAATAACTGTCAAATTTATCTAATCGAGTCTTATCGAATCCTACGTACTTGCACTGCTGGTACTTATTGGAAATTATCGTTGTTTTCCATTCCACAATTATTTCCAAGTTCACCTCTACTTTTTTTAGGCACAAAAAGTTATACATTTTATCTTTTTATAAGGACAAAAAGTAAGACATATCTACTACCTTTAAGGTTTTAATTCAGTATGTGCATTACTTAAAATTTACAAAACTGTTGAAATAAGCTAAACTAACTAACCTAATTAAAAACTTAGAAAATGGCGTCAAAAATCTCCTCCTCAAAGCTGTCAACTGGTAATGTCCCCAAGAAAATGGCGGCGTTACTACTCTGTATAGCAACGCTAAGCCTTTGGCCAAGGTAAAAGCCAGCCCTAGGGTCACGGGAAGTGTGTGTTCCTTGAAAAGGCTGTGAGCACTTGAACCCTGCGGTCTTGAAGTTTCAACTTGGCTCGAAAATATAGTTACCAATAAGGTCACTCCATTTACGCCTTCAAGTTTATGAATACCTCCTACACATTCTAACATGTTAATCCTAACTTCCAATAACTAATTTAGCGTGACCAGAGACCCACTATCCATCTCACTCACACCCACGCATTCATTACTACCCTGTTATTTTTCTCCCGAACAACAGCGATACATCCAACAACCAAGTATTTCTCACAGGTTCTGTAATCCGTAGCTTTTCGTAACTGCCGAACAAATGTGAATGGGTCCAGAGATCGATTGCCTGAGCTTTTTTTCCTCAACTTAGATCCAAGTTAAGAGGTGGACCGATTTCTTTATTCACTTATCTTAAGGTTACTGTATAGTGAGTGCTATGTGAGTGAGACGATTGCGAGGTCATTCGGAGAATTTGTAAATATTCTAAAATACCAACCAAATGCAAGCAGGACTCGCGGATTCAGAGTTAAGTATGGTGAAAAGTTAAGTAGGGGAACCCTTTTATTTTTTATTATTTGTTGTTTGTTATAACGGAACACAAATAGACATGGTGTGAAAATTTTAACTGTCCACCTATTAAAGATCATGAGACACACACACACACACTCATGATGTTGACAGACGGAAGGACGGACGTTCGGGTACGAAACTCTGAAAAGAAGTAGTTATTATGTACTCAGCGTAATTACACTTTAAAGGTCCATGTTCACCGAAAAGATAACAGTCTTATTATCTAAAAACAGCTGTCACTGTGACATGTTCCCATACAAAAATGAGTTTTAAACAGCTGTTTTTAGATAATCAGACCGTCATCTTTTTGGTGAACACAGACCTAAGTGTATTAACATTGGCCCCGCGTGGTGTATAATATAAAGGCCCTTTCTAGAAGCGGGAACATTCTAGGTCCACGATGCTTAGGCTCATCATAATGAGGAAGTTTGTGATTTGAAATCTTAAGGGGCCGACGGAGCTTGCATATTTCATACAAACGTAATACCAAAATAATTTGTAAATCAAACATATTCTTAAGGTAGTGTGTATTTATTTCGATTGGGTTACAGAATATCCTATGTTCCCAAATATATTTTTTGAGAGGACAATGATAAAAAGACGAGATATGAGGAGTTTAAAATGTCCATAGAAAACTATTTTTTCTTATAACTCTTGTTAAAATCAGTGTCCAATCAAAATATATATTTGGGAACCTATATTATCTGTAATTCAATCGAAATATATACACACAACCTTGGAATATGTTTAATTTACAAATTATTTTGGTATGAAATACGCATGCTCCGCCGGCCCCTTAAAATCTATTCATAACTCGTTTCTTAACAGGCATATATGCATCCAAATTCATTCCATCCAAAATGTTTTCAGTAACAAACTTTCGCATTATGGTCGTTTCTGTCACAAATATAATGGTCCTCGCATTTAACGTGTGGTTTGAGTAATTTAAATCTTTTATGCCCTCGTAAAAGGAGGAAATATATTTCATAGCATGGTAATTCATATCTCGAACATTATCTGTCGCCATTTCGAGAACATTATGAACGATTAGAATTTATTGGCTGAGCCACAGAATTACTATTTTGGCCTGGTTTGAGTTTAATCGATGGATTTTCATGGAAGTCGACCAAAACCGAAATCGATCCAATTAACGGTAAAACCACTGATGAAACTGAGCAGTGTTTTGTATAGGTTTAAATAGAAACTGTTTATTACGTTAAATGGTGCAAACAGAATTACTTCGTGTCCATGAATATGCGATCAGCGCGTTTGTAATATATTCGTTTTGAAAATTTGGAAAGAGAAGGAAAGCAAAATTGCGCGCACGCGCCACCAGATGCTTTGGCTAGGACGCTTAGGCTTATGCACTATAGTAGGTTTAGAAAAGGCTGTGATTACCTACGTTGCTTTACATGCATTTAACACAGTATAATAATAGTCCTCGAGACCAAATTTCAATAGTGGTGGTAATCTTAGCGAAGACAATAATTATCGACGTGAAATATTTCTATAGTGCAAAAGTAGACATAGGTTCACTTTCTCTTCCCTTACTCTCACAACCTCTAACAGTTACAACGACACGACAATGCTTCTTTCTTACCCAAAAATCTCGCAACACAAACTGATAACCCGGGAACCTACTTAATCGCAACCCAAATCATTCGCTTATCACTGGTCCACAACACCACAATTCACTACCCTTATCTAAATCCTTGCCTGCTCCCTTAAACTTATTTATTCCCATTGATTGAGGGTTATTCCTTGACTGATTTCCGCGACAGTACTAACAAAGAAATATACAGAAGATCAACTCCACACACCCTTTTTTTTTAGGGTGGGAAATCATCAAATAACTTCTCCCACTCTGGGCGGAGCGGGAGGGAGTGTCAGATTTTTACTAACTAAAACCCATCCATGTTCCTTCCTCGCCCTTTATGTTCCGGGGCCGCGGTATCTCTTTCGAACAGGCCCGCAACCCCGGCAGGACTCCACACACCCTTACGTAAGCAGTCTTTACACTTGTACGACGCATCACATTTTGAATTCGCCATTTCCATTGTAATGTTCTGAGTATTGTTAAGATTTTTATTTTGTCAGGCAAAGATGCTCACACTAACACTAATTCTCGGTACTGTACACCTATTCGATGTGACACTTTGCCAACAGGAATTATACCACAGGTGGCGCTAGAGATGCGTATCAAAACTGAACCAAAACCGTATAACAAATGGCCAATTCCAATATACTCATGCTTCCTCACTCTTGCAAGCGACTGTCTCCACACTTTACACATAAATTTCTATTATCGAATTTGGAAATATATATTTAAGGCGCTTAGACGAGCTAAATTAGCAACTCTATTTGTGGTTCGATGTGACACTTTGCCAACAGGAATTACACCTCAGGTGGCACTAGAGATGCGTATCAAAACCGAACCAAAAACGTGTATCAATGGCCAATCCCACTACTCATGCCTCCTCACTCTTGGAAGCGACTGTCTCCACACTTTGCACATAACTTTCTATTATCGAATTCGGAAATACATATTTAATTAATTTGTTTGTTATTTATTAGTAAACATTTATTTACATATTATGTTTGAAACTGTTTTTCCGTCACTTACCCCCCTCAAGGTGCATTGGAAGACTAGCGTCAGCCAGCATCACCTGTCTGGCATGCTTGCTAAAATGGACCTTTTTGGCCCAACCGTAACGCACACAGTACATACTATGTTTTCCTCCTTATTTTGTATCTTTTCATATTATTGTGTGTGCTTTAATAACTGATGTCAAATAAATATTTTTCAGCCTTTCTTTCCTATTGCATTATTTGCCTAGCCTTTTTCCAACTATAGTCCCTGCCGCGAGAACCTGTAAGTAAACACACATTCGGGTTCGCCTTTGGATCAAAAAAACAGAAATGACAGCGTCAGTGTGAACATCAAATCGGCGGCGCGGCGGCCCAAATTTTTACGCTCCTTGAAGTCAGATGCGTTCTGCTCATTACGTATTATAATTGGAGTTAATTGAATTTGGGAGTATTTGTAAGAAATACTTTGTAAAAAATTATAACTTCTCGTGACGTGGACTATAAATGTTAGGGGTCAGAGTCCAGTCTAATCGGATGCAGCTACCACCCAGTATTTTACATGTAACGACTACTTATCTGACTTCTGTATCTAACCCATACTATGTTCGGGTAGGCTTTCACTTCTGTATGTATCTGTTTAGTGTTATTAATGCGGGCCACGTCTCACTTAAACCGAACGACGCCGCAACGACAACGTGACGTGATTACTCGACTTGTGTCGGCTTAAAACACAAAGACGTTAATATCCTTCAAGGTAAGTAGGCAAAGGATTTCTGGGAATGTATCCTTTTCGTCCCTTTTTCAAATAGACGTGGTTTTGACCATCCTTCGACTGTTTATTGAGTTTTTGGTAATTTATTTTGTTATTTCTAATGTAGTGAACCTCTTTGGGGACTGCCGATAGAAGTAAAAACTCGTAGTGGATCGGCTACGAGTGCCACGAAAAGCGTACGTGACGGTCACGCGAGTTTCATGTTTTTTGTTCACTCAAAAAGTGTTCAAGGTGCCTAAAGAAGTTCTCACTTCCAAAAGTCTATGTCTTCAAGTAGTCTATGACTCGAGAATTAAAGTTATACGTGTAATAAAGATATAATATACAAAAAATGTTGGGTCCAATATAGCCCACGAGATACAACCATGGAGATAAAGGTTTTATTATCCTGTGGGCCAGTTTCACCGGTTGCGGATAAAGTGTCGGTTAGCCTATTAGGAACTTATCTGCCAGGATAAACTAACACTTTTGGTTTCACAGGTGTTGGATAGCGATATCTGGTAGATAAAGTATTAGTTATAACCAGCCTTTAAGTGGTAGATAGTATTAACTATCAGATAACTAACCGACACTTTATCCGGAACCGGTGAAACTGGCCCTGTGTCTAGTAACTTTAAAGTCTAATCTAAAATGGTTGATCTTTGCATCTCTTATGATTTCTCTACGTAGAAAATGCTTATGGCAGTATGTCCGATGTTTCCCTTAACCGATGTCAAAAAAGTCATATTATTACTTGCCCGGATTTCTGCAAACCTGTATATGACATGATATGCCTTAACATAACGACATCTAATACATAATATTTTAAAAGGGTTCGATTTGTATTTTTGTATGTAACGAATTAACTTAAAAACTACCAGACTGATTTGAAAAATTCTTTCAGCAATGGTTAGCTACATTACCAGCGAGTAACGTAGGCTATGTTTTATCCCCGTACTGCCACGGGAACGGGAACTATGCGGGTGAAACCGCGTGACGTTGGCTAGTTATTTGAAAATAGATACGGATATTATTTAACTTGGCGGTCAATTTCCCTGACTTTACATGTTGTTAAAGTAAGTATTATATAAGGTATAATAAGTATTATATAAGGCGAGGAAACCGGCATGTCCGAGAACAAAAAAATCAAAGACATGTGACATCTACCAACCCGTACTGAGCCCGCGTGGCGGATTACAGCTCATACTCAAAATACGCGCTTTGACGTGGAGTTGGGGACACCAGCCTGTTTTACAATACAATACAATAAGGTAAGGGCTTATAGTCTCACTGATGAATCTGAACCGGCAGGAAGGAAGTGCTCCAACAGAGCAACAGTCCACAGAATAAGCAAGTGCCTCGTGTACACGCGATCTATAAAATTATTATCCAAAACTTTGTGACTTTTAAACAGATGCGAATAAGTTATAAAAATCGATCTTATAAAAGGCTTAACATGTTTTGGATAAAAGCTGGTCAAGCGCAAATTGTAGTCGATCGTATCGTGTTCCATATTCAAATGTAGTTTAATGGTGTAATGGTCATAAACGTTACTGCTGTGTATGTAGTCCTAGTTACGATTCTCAGTTCGGGCAAAGTTTTATGGGGTTTTTTCCATCAGAAAATATTTAGTAGCAGCCACAAACTCTAGTTTTTACCCTTATGATGGAAATAAGCCCGCTCCCAATTAAATGTGACTTCAAAAGTAACAGGTAAAATGTGGGACTGGAGATCTATAAGAACACCTCTGCCGTACCCTTCTGGGGTTACAAACATAAAAGAAAGAAAGAAAGAAAAAGCATTAATTACCCCGCACAGGACAAAACACATCAAAATTACCAGTATTTTTTACCAATAAAAAATAAACTAATAAAAGATAAAAGAAACGAAATTCGTCCTGTACGAGGCTAAAAGCTCTTCTGAGCATGGTGCTGTAACATTAAAAAAACGTCACAGCGATAGGGCTCAAAGGCATCAAGTTATGTTACATCATTCTGAGCATGAAAGTGACGCCATGTCTTAATGTAAGCAAAAGGCGACATCTTGCTCGAAATTGCTTTTGTTTGTTTTGTCACGTGATAATATAACATCTAATAGCATTAAATGCACCGTGTACTGCTTTTCAAGAAGAAGAAATGAATACTTAGGAACGTATGTTCATTCATTTTGATGAAATGATTTGTCTTCTTATTGTAATGAACTGAAGAAGAATATCGATAAGTGGAGAGGGAAAGGAAGACAAAGGCAAAGAAAAGATGGTTGAATTGTTTGAGGAACGACGATATTTTTGTGGATGCCTTTAATATTGTGTTCTTAAGAGTGTGTACATACAGAATTCTAAGAGTCAAACAATTTTTATTTCTTTAATTTACACACGGTACATACTACAATAGGGTTAGTAGACAAAAAAAGATAGATTTCCAAAAAATATTGGATTATTTTTTCTTTTTTAATTTTAACAAAAATTGAAGACGATAACTCGTGTGACGTCACATTTCGGTACATTTTTTACCAAAAAATGACGTCACATAAGCCCTCACTCATGATCTCTGATGCGTTTTATCTTCGCCATTTTTATTAATTTGATAAATAAAGTATCCCATATTATTTTTGAATAATCTAACAGACGCACTACACAGAAGAATATTTTTTTAGTCAGTCCTCATTATTATCGGAAGGCGCACGTCACGCGTCAGTATTGTGAGGTACGGGGCAACCGAGGCTCGCTGTGATTGTAACTCCGAAAAAATAGGTTCACAATGTGTACGTCAGTGATCCTCAACAATATGAAAGAAGAAGGAGAAAATGAAAGCGTGAGAGGAAGGGGAGAATAGAAGAAAAGAGCAGCAAACTACTGATAATGCCGAAGACACACTAAAGCCTCGTATCCACTAGGCAACATTTGACGCGCGACACGTGAATCTCAACATGTTCGGCGGCGTTGCCCGACATCGCGCGACGTTGCCAGTTCGCGCGCAACATGACAAAACAATATAAAAGTTGCTAAACAAAAGTTCCGCGCTGACTTTCAACACGTTGAGCAACAGGTTGTGCAACATGTTGCGCGTCAATTGTTGCCTAGTGGAAACGCGGCTTTACGTGGTGTGGCGTCTCGCGCCATAACCCCACCACCGTTCTGGCCAATCGGTGGTGAGCAGTCGGCGCCACGCCAGAACGCGCCACGACACGACACGACATACAATGTCTCTAACCATACTAAATGTATGAAACCGATATGCTTCTGGCGCGCCACGCCACGCCACGCCACGTAAATGTGTTTCCGGCATAATACTGCAGGTAATAATTAACATAACCTTCTATTATTTCAACTGAAACCTTAGAACCGTTTTTTTATAACAAAAATTCTAATGGACATACAACAATGAAAGTAATCCCTCAAGGCGCACGTCTTTTCCATTTTGTGACGGAGCCCTAGAAACGAAACGCCTCTCCCCTTTGCTCTATAAGAAATTCGAGTTCTAAGACACTTTTCTTTTTTTATTAAAGTAATAAATACCCTTTTTGGGCCGTAATAAAAATTTAATTCGCCATCCGAACACCTACTGTCATTGTACGAAGTATCTAAGCTTGGCCGATCAAAAGACACCTTTGTGTTTTAAATTGGCTATCAAGAAAGATTTTTTTCGTCGATATTGTAAGTAGATTTTCGGAATGGTTTTGTTAAAACGGCCTCGAGGGATGTTTCTTTTTACGCCTGGTGTGTCAGTATCCTGGTTATTGCTAAAGTGCTTGCAGTTTCATAATTTGTTTAGTACATGGTTTGCAAATCACGTTAATAAATAATCGGTTTATAATAAATACCTATTGGGTAAAATTAAAACCAATACAAATACTTAATTTCTTTATTTCTTATTTTTTTTTCTTCTTTATTACGTAGCGTGAAATTATTATTAGATGAATAGACTAAAAAATGACAAACAAAAAAAATCGTTATGAAGGGCCAAACGAGTTTATACCATAGAACAGTTTAGCAAATGTTCGAAAATCATTTCGCAAAACACAAATAAAAGTGTCTACAAACTCATATTGTGCTATCTTCTAAAACACCACAAAAAGAGAAAAATGTTTACAATTATCTGCCAAAAACATAGCATTACCCATAAACCTATCTAAAAAAGGGTTGACACGTCCAAACAAAGAGTTTATACGTTATTTACAAAAAACACAGCAAATGAGATTAGCCCAACTTTATGATATGTTGACAAGGGTCATTAAAAATAAACGCGACATTTTCAGTTCAGTGACCTTTCAGCATTTCTGTTGGCTTTCAAACAACAAACAGTTGAAAAACGTGTTTGCCTAAACCGCGACGTAAAAAATGAGAGAAGTTTTGCAAATAAAAATTATAAGGTCGGTGACTTTTTAGTACCTGAATGTATTTTTTTCTCGTTTTCGTACTTTATATGTGTACTTATGAAAGTTTATTTTTCTTTTAGTGGCTTATGACAAAGCGCTCTAGAATAAGTACCTACCTGAACCTACCAAATTCAGTCGTAAACCTCGGTTTAAGACTAGATTTGAGTTAAGAAATTACTGTGAGATGTGTCAGTTTTAAGTCTCGATTTGCCAGGAACGTTCTAGAATTACCTGGATGAGACTCGCAAAGACCAGGTAAGCTTGGTTTAGAGGGGCCTTAGTCATCAGGGGTTGATACATAGCTACCAATGATTATGATGACGTTTTTTTGATCGCCGTGCTTTTGTTTTTGTCTGATATGAAGCAAGACTATGGTGGAGCAAGCTTGCCTAAAGGTAAACGATTCATTCGAACTTTTAAGAGATACAGATATTATGATAGGGAAACAGAGAAGCAGTGAGTACTAAATAGGGTGTAAAACACCTCTTCACGAAGCCGAAAGGGACTTGTTCTCCCCATCATTGTGATATTTTTTTTGTTCTACACCATACCTGGGAACCTTCTAGTTACGGAGATATGGGGGGTCAAAGTTACAACTTTTTGACAAGTTTTTTGTTAAATACAAGTTTTTTTGTATGATTTTGACTTTTAAGACCTCCACGATCCCTGTACTATTCAATCCATCCATCAGCACAATGTTAGATAAGTGCGTTACATTGAGTTCTACCACAAAACGTGATTTATAATCTTAAAAACAAAAAAGTCGTTTCCCAGTAATAATTTTTGCGTAAAGTTACTTAGTTTGATGTACAGAATGCTTGGTTAACGGCTTTGTGATGAGGTGGTTTACACGCTGTATACTGGCACTGGCGGCTCGCACACTTAAAGTAGAAAAATGCTCTTAAATGTTTTAGGGGTATGAAGAACAGAGTATTAAAAAAAAACTGTGCTGTGCCCGACAGGGTCCATAATTGTGACTATATTTTTTCTTCCATCTTTATACATTATGGTACGCAATAAAGAATTGAGAATTGAGAATTAAGTTCTTTGGTCCCCATAGAAAAGGGGGGATGCTCCGACGGGTATTGTGTTTGGTGGGGTATTGCCCGACAGGTAGCCAGTGGCCCAAACAGTCTGACACCAGTCTTACCACGTGGTATCGTGTTTTCCAAGTATTAACTGTGTTGTGGAGGTCAGATAGGTAGTCCCCCCATGTAAAATACTGGTATTCAGCTATATCTGGTTAGACTGGAAGCCGACCCTAGCATAGTTGGGAAAAGGCTAGGCAGATGATGATGATTGCCCAACAGTCGTTGTTGGGTTTTTCTTTGTCTATCTTTTCATACAGGAAATCACTTAAGAGGTCATTGTGCTCATCATTATGAACAATTTTCAACAGACTTCCAAAAAGAGGAGGTTATCAATTCGTCTGTATTTTTTTTTTCTTTTTTTTTGTGTTTGTTACCTCAGAACTTTCGACTGGGTGAACCGATTTTGATGATTCTTTTTTTATTTGAAAGCTGGTGCTTTCCGTGTGGTCCCATTCCAACTTGGCTAAGATCTGACGCTGATCTTCGGAGATATAAATGGAACTCTTCAAAAATACACGTTGTTTATTGTTTATGTAACATAGTGACGTAACATCACGCCTGTATGCTCTGAGGGAGTACGTGCACAGAAGTGTACAATACACCCAGATTTCGACAGATAGATGTGTTAAGTTCCATTTAATGGGATCCTGGAGAAATAGAGGGAATTCCTTAAATTTTATAGGCACACCAGAAGCGATTTGGGTAGTTTTAGGAAAAAAAATTTTTGGAGTGATCCCATTTTTTGGTAAAGATGTGATGAAGAACTTCGGAAGATAGGCGACGGGAACTCCTCAATAAATGATAGCAAATGTACTGGGATCACTGAAATCTCATGTCTCTCTATTGTTTACACCAGTTCATAACAAAAATCACGCTGTTACGCTGTGAAAGGGTAAGCACATATGAACCACTAAAAAGTGAAAAATGAAAACGTTTTTTGCAAAAAAGTCGGTGATAAAAAAACTAAATCAATCAAACAAAGGTCACCGACTTCTGAAGCTAAAGTTATTTTTCACTTTTTTGTG
This sequence comes from Xestia c-nigrum, assembly GCA_916618015.1. Taxonomy (NCBI): domain Eukaryota; kingdom Metazoa; phylum Arthropoda; class Insecta; order Lepidoptera; family Noctuidae; genus Xestia; species Xestia c-nigrum. The sequence continues at coordinate 5,122,217 of OU745259.1, read as the reverse complement.
TGAAGTCGGTTATATTTTTTGCAAAAAATTTTTTTACGATGAAACTAAACACTGCATTACGAAAAAAAATCAGCTGTTCCATACATTTTGACGAGTTGTGCGAAAACGTTGTAGGGAAAAGCTGATTTTAGTGTTGACATTAGTTCTTTATTCGTGTCATAGATGGCACTGCAGTACTTTTTTGTAATATCGCTACAAATATCCACATACGTAATGCAGATAGCTACAAAATCTTCTACATAAATATAGCTGTAACAGCAAAATCACGATCTGCAGTGTCTGAATAATTAAGATGAATGTATACGAAATGCGTGTGTTCGGCAAATCCTGACAAATTGCGTGCTTGACATATAACTAGCGTGTAGCGATAAATGCGATGTGCGCACTAACAACGCAGGCGAACCAGTAAGATCACGAAATTGTAATATTAAAATATTACAATTTACGTAACATTGCGCCTACATACCTTGAAGGGGTAGCCAGGGCTGTGCTCATGTAAAGAAGAACTCATTGGCGTCTACATCATCATCATAATTTTTGCCCGGAATCACCCACTGCTGGATATTTATGCCTCCCATTTCTTCCACCACACTTCCCATTGGCGTCAACCGGGCACAAATCAATCCGGGTTGCCACTGTGAAATTTATGTTGGAAAATGTCAGTAACATTGCCCATAGGTGTTTGTGCGTTCTTCTACATCATATCTTCTTCTATACTCCTTTATTGGCCGTCATCTGACGGTGACGGAACGGTCTCTAGTCTCATACTTTTTGACACACAGAATAAATCTTTCTCACTTCTCATGCTCTAAAAGTACGCCAATATAGCCCTACGAAACGGGATTAAAGTGACCATTTCATCATCAGCCTATAATATTCCCACTGCTGGGACACGGCCACCTCTCAATGAGAGGGAATAGGTAGTAAAAAAGAAAGTGACTAGATATTTCATAAATCGAATCGTGGGCGTCGGACACGGGTGCCTCGACCACTGTGGGCCGAAGCCACGAACCCATTTATTCCCTAGGAAATGAAAAAAAAATTAAAAATGGAACGATCTTTTACCTGAAACATGGTAACAAAAATGAAACTTATCAAAGGTTTTATTTAAATTTGGAATTGGCTTGCAAATAGAAACGATTTATTGAAAAAAAAAACCAAATGATCTCTTCAACGCGAGAAAAATGATTGTTGTTTGTCTGCATCGTTGATTTTGAAAAGTATGTGCAATGCCTCTGTTGCTAGCCGCTGCAGTAATGTAGGTACTAATTATCTGTGGAGTGTGGATCATCTTCATTGCGAACATGTTGTAAGTTTGTGTTGTGTTTTAATTTGTCAATCTGTGACTGACCTGATTGAAGAAAAAACAGACCGCTCAGTTCCGAATTATTGTCGAGTGTAAATTCGTTCGGTTTGAAATGACTATTTTTCTCGCACTAGAAGTGAAAAGTACAGTTTGCACGAGACTAAACGCCAATTTAATATACCATCACTTCCAATGACTATTTATGGCTTCGTTTATTCTGTAAAATATACTATTGTCTGTTACGTGGAGGAGTTCGTGGTAAAATTATAATTCCCACTTGGGCCGATCTTAAGGTTAAACCGTGCCTGACTAGGTTGGTCTATGGACGTCCACCCATTACATGCCGAGTTTCCTCCGAGTCTCGGAAAGCACGTTAAGCATTTTGTACCAGCTGTCATTTGTAGATCTTTGACCGTTGGAACAGAAGGTCAGAGACCCAAAAAGTCTAACAACCAGTCTTACCAAGGGAGAATTACCCAGTATTAACTAGGTGGTGGAGGTCAGACAGATTGGCAGTCGCTCCATATAAAATACTGGTATTCAGCTGCATCTGGTTAGACTGGAAGCTGACCCCAACAAAGGAAAGGCTAGGCAGACGATGACGTGCATGTGGCACGCTCATGATGGTACGGTGTAGTGGGGAGATTCCTCTACAGAAAAATACCTAATCAACTGCCAACGCTTACTGAGTGCAAATACCGTACCAACCGGTCAATACACAAATCAACATTAATTAACTAGGAATGTTTGTCAGAAATTAGAATAGAACGGGCCCATTGTTGTTGTCAATAGGCGCTTGATGAAAGGACGGTTGACACAACAAAATGAAGGAGTTTAAAGGTACCTTTTATGTTTAGTTATTGTTGAATTAGCTTTTCAAATGAAACTTATACTTTAGCTTGTATTTCATTACTCAATTCTTTATTGCATCCCATACGTATTACATAGATGGTTTAACAAAGTAAAAGATCAATATAGATCCTTTCGGGCGAGGTAACATTAGGAGAGGGGAAGATTGCTAAGTAGCAATTAAAGCAATCATATTTTTTTTGGGATAGGATGTGTTTATTTCTTAAAGGGGTGAGGTAGAGATGTACCAATAAGACCAGTACCATCATCTGCCTACCTACCTTTTCCCTTCTTTGGTCACCTCCTTCCGGCCCAGTTTAATACGATGCATCTTTATATGAAACTAGCTGGCCCACGCAACTTCGTCTGCGTCACATAAGAGAGAAAAAGCTCACAAAGGGAATAAAATTTCCCCCGAATTTGTTACATTTTTCATTGCTGCTCCACTCCTAGTAGTCATAGCGTGATGTTATATAGCCTATAACATTCCTCAATAAATGGACTATCAAACGCAAAAAGAATTTTTCAATTCGAGCCGGTAGTTCCTGAGATTAGCGCGTTCAACCAACCAAACAAACAAACAAACTCTTCTGCTTTATAATATTAGTATAGATATCTATTTGACTTCCATAACCCAGTTATTAAATATACATCTTTGTAAGACTGCTAACCAGGCCGAGGTTTCTGACAACCCACAATGACAGACGAAGGTTTGCTAATGACAGCCGGGACCGGCGGCATAACGTTCTTTCCGAGGTACCAATAGAACACCGATATTAAGGAATTCCTAATGAAAACCCCAATAAAAGTGAGCAAAACTTGGGGGTCCATTAAATTAAGAAATTCCTCGTGGCCATCGCCCACCGGGAATCTGTATTTGTGCTCTTTTAATTGTATTAAGCTAGCCTTTCATTGTATCTGACTTGAACCGGGAAATATCGGACGTAATAATATCACTACCTACGTTAGTACTATACAACGTGTATCAGAAAGGGTATAGTCATGTAGTCATACAAAATCCTAATACCTACTTGACCAAATGTAAGAGACAGTTGATTATTTTTTTACGATTACGATGGTGGTCCCGTGGAGAAAGTTGTTCAGTTTGATGGTCTATAGCACACCCATTCATATGACTATACGTATACCCATTTGTAACAAGTTGTATACAACTCTGCCTTTTTCTATGAAGAAATATACAGGTTGTATTTCACCTCATCACAAAGCCGTCAACCAAGCATTCTGTATATCAAACTAAGTAACTTTACGCAAAAAATATTGCTGGGAACCAACTTTTTTTTTGAGGTTATAAATCATGTTTTGTGTTATAACTCAATGTAAAGCACTCAAAACTTAAGTAAAAATCATGCGATAAAAAGTGGTATTTAAAAAAAAACTTATCAAAATCTTGCAACTTTGACCCCCAATATCTCCGTAACTAGAAGATTCCCAGGTATAGTGTAGAACAAAAAAATGATCAGAATGACGAGGAGAACAAATCCCTTTCATATTCGTTAAGAGGTGTTTTACACCCTTTAGGTGTAATGCTATTTATATTGAAGTTTTAATTCACATTTTTATTTACTACCTCCTCGGTGTTGTGGTCGCTTTCACGATTGTTGAGCATGATGAGAAAAACGAGTAAGACACTCGATGGACACTCGCAATTTATTGTTCCTTAGGTCATAAACTGCCTATTAAAGATGAACTATGTACATGAAAACTGAACACGGAATAACGTCGTCATCGACCCATTTACTCAAAGGCAGTTTACATCCAACACTTCTGATATCCCTGTCTAGTGCAAAGACGGCACAATTCCATCAATTCACAAGCGAACGGTAAGCGTTGTCGCAGCCTGTTTGTGCTGTGAATTGCTTTCAAACGTTCCCGTACGATTGTTACCCATAGATACCCACGTAACCTATAAATGCCAGTGATACCGGAATGTACGGAAACGTTATTGTTGTCTATGTTACTGAATAAATAAATTCATTTAATTCTGATTTCACAAGATCCATATAAGTACAATCATAATAATCCACGTTCAGAAAATTATATTCAATCAAAATGTTAGTAAAAATGCAGAACTTAGCTACGTTAGTATTTAAGCTTAAATGCAAACGCAAATGAAAATCGTATGCTACCACCTCAAGGCTGATTAGCGACGTAATTGAGTACAGTGAGTAAAGACAGAGTGGTATAAACTGATTATAAAACATATGAATACGGGTATTTATCGCGAATTTACCTTTAATCACCTTCGAGCACCAGCCGTGGTCGCGGGGAGACTGTCAGTCTCCCCGCGACTACGGCTGGTGCAATCTGGTCGAAACGTCGGGATTAAATTCGCGATAAATACCCGTATTCATATGTTTTATAATGTGTTCTGATCGTAAAAGTTTAAAAAAGACAATTGGTATAAACTGATTGGACAGTGGCAAGTGAACAGTCACTGTTATCACTGTCGTTGTCTGTACCATTCGCCAGTGGCGCCATTGTACTTGTAGTTGCTACTCGCTACTGTCCTTATCCAATGTGGACTGGGTTTCAGGTTATGCGACAAACGACACGTGCCTGTTTGCTTTACTTATACAGGGCCTTTTTTTTTAGGATGGGAAATCATCACATGACTTCTCCCACTCTGGGCGGAGCGGGAGGGAGTGTCAGACTTTTACTGACTAAACCCATCCATGTTCCTTCCTCGCCCTGGGCCTTCGGTTGCAATAAAACGGTGCTTGCGAAAAACGCAGGTCTCTATACCCAAAGTGGCTTTCTCACAAGCATTGTTAAGTTATTAGCGATCGAAAGTTTGCGATATCAATGTTGAGACAGTCGGCCCATGGCAGAAGGGACGCCGAAGCATGAACGATTACCACTATTCGGTACAAATCTTTTTACACCTCGCAACATACATACAGGGTGGTGATGACAATACGACAATAAATTAAACTACGCATACCTCAAGACGTTCCTAACAAACAAAAAAAAAATCGTTTGAAAATATCAAGTAGTTTAGTCACAGGAAATTATTTTTCACCTCTGATTTTAAGGAAGCACTAACAGGTTAACGACCCCCGCATCGGTAAAACGTCAAAACATTGCTAACTCGCTATTTAAAACTTTCGCTAAATTTGATTTACTGCAAATTAGACCTTAAACCAGGCCAATAAGAGTCATAAAGAGTATCCTTAGAGTTAGATTTTGTCTGTTTTTGTATTTTTTTTCGGTTTTGGGATTTTTTTAATAGTGTAGAATTATTCCTATGAACTAGTATTACGCGTGTTTTCATTTATTGTCGTATTGTCTTCTCCACTCTGTAAATGTTTCATTGGTTACTTCAAAACATCCAGCCGTTTCCTACAAAACTGGGCAGAGTCCAGAACAATGTAATTATTCCGCCAGTTAGTTTATCAATAAATATTTGACCTGTATTTCTTCTTTTGTTACATAAAACAACACTGACGAAGATACGACGCTTTTAAAATTTTCAATTCGTCACGATATGGTATATTTTTTAGCGAGTCTGACGTCACGAGCCCCCACTCCCAAGTTTTGATGCGGTTATGTATGTCAATATTCATTGATTAAATAAAAACAAAAATTGCGTGTAAGTACAATTATTTTTAACCGACTTCAAAAGGAGGAGGTACTTTTATATTTTTTAAGTATGTTCCCCGATTACTCGAAGATTTCTGAACAGATTTGGATTATTTTTTTTTGTTTGAATTGGTATAACTTCCCAGGTATCCTGACAGGATCCTGGAGAAACGGAGAGAACAGACATGTGAAATTTATAACACCCCGTCGTTTTTGCGTCAGGGCTTATAAACTATTACTAGTCGAATTGTTAGCTTGCTATCTAAAATCCTCACAGTACAATTTTAAACAGTTAAGAGAAAGGTTCAATTCAAACTCCACGTGTACAGCCATTTTGAAACCCAAGTCGTATTCGTTGCGATAAAACTGAATTAGAAAGTGTGGAACAATGGAAGCGATTTCATTAAGTATCGATAGCTATGCGGTATCGATACAATTGAAAAGTTTGAGAATAATTAATGGTCTTTACTTTTAAGCACACGATTTGACGATACAGTGTTTTTAACTGTATTAGGCGGTGGCTAGTGGCTAAATAATAACAACCACTCGGGTCAATCTTTAGGTTAAGGCTGTGGTATCTGCTAAATTAGCAACTCTATTTGTGGTGGTTCAAATTTCGTTTCAAATACTAACTTGAATAAAAAGGCAATAACGTAATTTTATAACACATTGTCAACACTTGAAATATAGCTGTTTAACTAAATCGTGCATTTGTAACAAAAATGGCCGTTTATGTTTTGAATTCACGATTTAGCTAAACAGCTATATTTCAAGTGTTGACAATGTGTTATAATAGTTATTTGTTATACAAGAGTGCAAAGTTGTTTTTTAACCGCGTGCTCAATTTTGATGACCAAGCAAGCGAAAGATTCTAAAATTGAGTCACGAGCGAAGCGAGTGATTCAAAACTTAGAATCTTGAGCGTTAGCGAGGGAATCAAAAGAGCACGAGGTGAAAAATCTTTGCACTCGAGTGCAACACGTAACTTTTCATCCCACCTCAGCGAGGAAATGGATAAACGGAAAAAAAAATGCGCATTGTTAACAAATTCAGTTAATTCTTTTGGCGTCAAATAAACTTCCTCGTCGCTAGATAATGAGTGGTCATTTTAGGATTTTCACTTGTTTTCGAGTTGGATTCCTTGTTTTTAACCTAAGGTGTTAACAATATGACGCGAAAAGAAAATGGCGCGCGCAAAACATATTAAAAAAAAAGTACACCAAGAAGGTTCCGAGTCTGAGTTCTTAACAAATTAAAAAAAAATGTACGATAAATTCGACACCATAGAGGTAGAAGTAAATAGGATTAATGATGTTTTGAATTCACATACTTAGTGCACACGATGTTCTAAATTCAAATTTACTTTACCCTCATGACGATAAAAACGGCTTTTGCACTCAGATATCGAAGAGCAAAAATACTCTTTTCGAGATGGGGGGATGAAATAGTTATTTGTTATACAAGAGTGCAAAGTTGATTTTTAACCGCGTGCTCAATTTTGATGACTGAGCAAGCGAAAGATTCTAAAATTGAGTCACGAGCGATGCGAGTGATTCAAAACTTAGAATCTTGAGCGTTAGCGAGGGAATCAAAAGAGCACGAGATGAAAAATCTTTGCACTCGAGTGCAACACGTAACTTTTCATCCCACCTCAGCGAGGAAATGAATAAACGCAAAAAAAAAATTGCGCATTATTAACAAATTTAGTTAATTCTGTTGGCGTCAAATAAACTTCCTCGTCGCTAGATTATGAGTGGTCATTTTAGGAAGTTGGATTCCTTGTTTTTAACCTAAGGTGTTGTTAACAATATGACGTGAAAAGAAAATGGCGCGCGCAAAACATATTAAAAAAAGTACACCAAGAATCCGAGTCTGAGTTCTCAACAAATTAAACAAAAAATTTGATAAATTCGGCACCATAGAGGTAGAAGTAAATAGGTTTAATGATGTTTTGAATTCACATGCTTAGTTCACACGATGTTCTAAATTCAAATTTACTTTACCCTCATGACGATAAAAACGGCTTTTGCACTCAGATATCGAAGAGCAAAAATACTCTTTCCGAGATGGGGGGATGAAAAATTACGTTATTGCCTTTTCTACAGTAATAATAGACCACATTTTGTATTTTTGATTCTATTTACGAGTTATGACATTTTTTCGATTGGCGGCGCTAGTGGACTGTAAGAGGGCTCTTAATAATTTCGATAAAACTCGCATTTTATTTTACCTTGCTTTATAGTAGGGATTTACTTCTTCTTTTGCAAACAATAAATCGAGCGTTAGGAATAAATTTGAATCAAAAAAATATTGCCGCCATTGCTCAGACATTTTTTTCGCGAATAAAAACAAATATCTCGACGACACAATCACGAAAAAAACACTAGGCGGCTATAGTGACGCGCGATCTGCCCGCTAGTTTCGAGAACGGGTCTGCGAAGCCCGCGCCGCGCCGCTCCCGCGCCGTAGACGCCACCGCCCCCTGCCCGCAAGATTCGAGGCAGAGGCCTAAGCCGTGCTTGACTATATTGGTTTGTGGATGGGTGGCCACCTTCACATACTGAGTTTCCTCCGTGCGGAGCACGTTAAGCTGTTGGTTCCGGCTGTCATTTGTTGATCTTTAACAGTAATTATGAAACTATCCTACCTACAATCTTCTGAATATTTAAATGAGACACAACAATTTTCTAACACTGATAATTAATTTACTCTTGATAAATATTATACAAACTCAATAAAGCCAATTCACTAAATATTCAAACCATTTACATGATTACATAGTACAATACACATTATTGCCTAAAACCATTGAAGCCAATACCGCACAATTAACCGAAACGTTTACGGTTTTAATGAAGTCTTCCGAAACACCGGAATTTATTGGAAATGAGAGGGCGTTATAACGGTTTTCAGCATAATATTAAACTTTAGACGGTTTTAATGTGCAATTTAACTTTTTCGAAGTGCCGCACAGCTTAGCGAAAGGAGGATTTATATCATTACTTCTGTCTTCCATTGATAAAATGGTTCGATTTTCGAATGTGAGAGTTTTGTGATGATTGGTGCTTTAGTTAGTTTTGCGTGTGAGTTCGAATTTCAAATGTTTGAATAGACTATGATTTTGGAACAAGGGAATTGTTCGCTTTGATTGCGGCATTTATTTTGGTGAGAATGTCAGTGAGCAAGTTCTATTGACATTCAATAAATTGACAAACATGTAGGTATGTTCCTTTTTTTCATGTAACACCCATGCTAACAAGCGGTTGTGGAATTCCAGAATAATACCTACACGCACTTTTCGTGTCCCAAAATCGAGTAGTTAACAATATTCTGTTTCGTTATTTGTATTTCAATTTGTTGCAAACATCATATTGTTTTAAATTCTAAAACAACAGGGTGACTTTCTCTCTCTTTATCTCTTCAATACTTAGATGTTATGCAAAAAATCTACGTACAGAAACGCGTGATACCCGGAAGCATTAAAAATAAAAATGTCAGAAGATTTAATAATTTTATTTATTGTTTCAGATTTTTTTTTTTCGTTTTTCATAGAAATTTAATGGTAAAATTATTAAAAATAAAATTGATATTACTAAAGCAATTACTCTTCCTAATTTATTTAGAATTGATCGTCGAATTCCATAAGCAAATAAAAAATGTAATTCTTTCGTCTTATTTCGAATTATAAGCTAAGCTAACAGAAGACTAACAAAAGACCAAACACGAAAACTCGTAACTAGTGACGAATCCCGTAAAAACCTTCAAATTGAATCCAGTCTTTATTACCCAGTCCTCCCCAATCTGTCCCTTAAGACGTATGACCGTTTTTGCCCAAAATATTTCGAGATAAGACAGTACGATCCTATAATATACATTACATGCTTCCTCGACCATATTCCGAAGGCCAATTCTATCCTATTCATACGTACTTAAAATTTGCACGGTTAGGTTCACTCCTTCTTCATATCCTATACGATTGTGAGCCAAAGATTACATCGGGATCGAGATAGGTCCCTTAATATTTTATGAAGAAATATTGGGGGTTGTGTTGTGGTACAAGGCGTAAGAGTTAGCGTTTTGCCTTAACTTATATAATGAAGAGCAAAGATTTGTTTGTTTGTATGTTTGTTACGATTTAAATCAAGAACTACTCAACCGATTTTGAAATTCCTCAGACCATTAGAAAGTTACATCTTCACCAAGTAACATAAGTTATAAATTATATCGATTTCATGGAAATCAGCTGTGCTTTTACAATTTTTGCAGACGAAGTGATAGTTTTGGATAAACTCGAAAATCTGGTTTTCCTGACAGTCGTGATATATTCTGTTTTTTTTTGGTAGGGCCACTTGTAATTCAACCCAATAAGGTTACAATTCTGCTCAACCGGACTATTATTAAACGATGTTAAAGCCCCCAGCCAGGGCTCACAAACTAGGGATATTTTAAAATACCAAACACCACGTGGATTATGGTTGATATTTTTAACAATCATCACTTAATTAATTGTGATGTAGGGTCTGGGTTAAAAAATTACCCTGGTTAGCGCAAATATGATTTTAGAAATGATTAAAAATGTGATATTTTAAATCCCCTTTTGCAATTCGTAAATACTTTAACTTTTCTGATTTTTTTTTTTTACTTTCACTTTCGTAAATTAGATCAGAATGCACTGTTTTTAGACTTTCATGGTTTTTCAGTTCACTTAAAGTATTTACGGGATTATATTTTCTTTAGTTTTTACGTGCTCCCGATATTTCGACGCTGTGGCAAGCATCACGATTGCGGGAATACTGTGTACTGATCAGAACGGTTTCAAAGCAAATGTTGTAAGTGCCAAGTAACCATTTTTTTGCCTTTTTTCACGTGACCAAGAAGGGTTTGATTTTAGACTAGGTGACAGATTTTAGGAGTCTGTCACTGAAACAGACAAAGACCCGAGAAGACGGCCGTCATATTACGCGCGCGCCACTTAAAAGGACCTACGTCCGTGTACGATCGCTGATGGTGGCAGAGTCCGCAAGCTCATGAGGGCCCATACCAGGTTTTGGGACCGCGTGTGAACGGCCAAAGTAGTCCAGCAACCCAGTAGAAGGAACTAGTATAACACTGCCTCAAAAAAAAAATGTGAGCTGGCAATACCGGCTATGACTCCGCGATTCGCCAAGCCAACGGTCACTGGACGACGATTTCGCGCGCGCTAAAAGCATTCGCAATTCGGTAATTTACATTCCATTAGTTTTACTGTTTATTTCTGTTTTCTTTGATTTCCAAGTCCTGTGTTTTTGTTACTAACCCTAAAAATATACTTATTACTAATATTAACGTATATGAACTCTTTCAATAGCCCAATAATGAAAACCCCTGAGAAAAATCATCTTACACAAGTAGTTTGTCAGTGAGTCGGCCAGACACCTGCGCCCATCCCAGGGCGGAGGACATCCATGAAAATTTCCTCAAAAGGTTAACTACCCCCACGCGTGGGGTGCCAGTACACTTGACCTTTTTCAACAAAACCGACGAAATATGAACCAATGATACAGTCCGGTTTCATATCGCTGATCATATTTGTTTTAATTAAAATACAACGACCACGCGTAAGGGAGATTTGTTTACACAACAAATACACACCACGCGTCCCTGCTTGCTTATTGGTATTCACAAATATAAAGACTCCAATAGATTTATAATTATTATTTGAAATGAGTTTGGGATTTATTGATATTGGAGAATATTTTGCGTGGGTGGAGGAAATGGAAGACGATGACGTGTTGTCCCGACCTACAAGCATAGTAAAAGATGGTCACGAATATAACGATAATGATGCATAAACTGATCATCTTATTCTGTGTTCAAGCCAACTCACGATGCACACTCACACATCAACCGCTGCCTGCAACGCACACACTGCGATGCGCGTAGTGTCAACAGCTGTGTTGCCACAGCATCCGGGGCTGCGGGACTGTTCGAAAGAGATACCGTTTTATTTAGTAAAAGTCTGACACTCCCTCCCGCTCCGCCCAGAGTGGGAGGACTCATTTGATGATTTTTCATCCGAAAAAAAGGATCTAGCGTGCGATTCGCCGCACCGCGGACTGACAGTCGTCTTCGTGTGGCCACACGCAGAGTTCAACTCCAAGTTTCTGTACAAATTATAGCAGCAAGTAAAACTTTTATTTAAAATCTACACTATCTAAAACAATCTGCTTATAGCCTATTCCCAACAAGGAATGGAGAGAAGCTTTTGCGCAACAATGGGAAAATCTGAGCTAGCTATAAAATACATCGTTGAATTCACGGCATCGTCGATATGGCGACACAGAGACAACTTTGACTGCAGTTTCTGCGGTAAGGAAAAAAAATACATCATCATCACCAAACTTATATTGTCACTTGCAGGGTATTTTTTGCAATTATTTATTGTTGTGAGATCCCGATATTTAAAAAATTAAATAATTAAAAAATATATCAATGAAATATAATTAAAAAGAACAAAAAAACAATAAATAATCATGTAAGTGACAATATAAGTTTAAATATTAGTTTTAAACCGTAAAAGCTTAAAACAGTATTTGATCATCACTATCATTGAGAAATATTATTTCAACCCGCTTCCTCTCATATCTTGTACCACAACATTCGTTATCCCAAAGCGCTGTCCACTGATTGAACTTAATAAATAGATATCCAAGAATAAAGACGTGCTCTTCTCTTATTTACGATAAAAACGAAGACAATGAAATTACCGGTCAGCTTTGTTAGGTAGCCGGTCCGTTTTAGGCAGAATATCTAAGAGGGTCGGCTCTGTTTATAGGTTAATCTTTGCACATAGATTATGTAGCGATTACGTTTCGTCACAGACTGGACAGTTCTTGCAAAGTAGTAAGGTAACATGTGCATTTGTTTTCTATGTTCGAAATTCGAATTACTTTTTATGGTTTGACTAAATTAGTCCGGTCAAATTGATTGCGGACGGGATGTGGACACTAAGGTCCACGTTCACCAAAAAGATGACGGACGAATATCTAAAAACAGCTGTTTATAACACATTTTTGTATGGGAACATGTCACATTGACAGCTGTTTTTAGATAATCAGACTGTTACCTTCTCGGTGAACATGGACCTAAGACACTGACTGATAATTTAGTACATTATTAGCCTTTAATTGAATTTGTTACGTACTATGTTTAGTATTAAGAAGCTCATGTACCAGCCACTCGCATCAGCCGGTAAGCATCGTCAGGTAAGCTCACTAGCGTTAACTTCAAGTTAAGCTTACCTAGGTTGGTCTTTAGATGGGTGACCCATTGCATACCCAGTTCCTCCCTGCCTCGAAAAGCACGTTAAGTAGTTGGTCCCGGGTGTCCTTTGTTGATCTGTGACCGTTGGACCGTTGTTACAAGAAGTAAGTGGCACGAAAGTTTGTCAGCCAGTCTTACCAATGGGTATGGTATTACCCAGTACTAACTGGGCTGTGAAGAGCAAATAGGCAGTCGCTCCTTATAAGACACTGGTATTCAGCTGCATCCAGTTAGACTGGAAGCCGAACCCAACATAGTTGGAAAAAGACCTAGGCAGAGGATGATGTTCACTATAAAGGCGATTACACGAGCTAAATGCGAGTTTTATAATTACTAAAAGTATATGATTCATTCCTATAAACAAGACCAGAAAAATATATGATATTCTTCAGGATATATGCTAGCATGATACTGTTTTGAAAACATAATACAATTGATTTGGCTCGATAAAAAGAAATCACGGACTTACTTATCTCTAAAAATATCTTTCAAACAATAAAAAACATACTAATATGCATGCGAACATTCTGATTTTTTGGCAAATAATTCTACAAGCAATATATTTGCATGATACTGTATCAGTTTTTTAATCCAATCAATAGTTTTTTTTGTAAATCGATCGAAACCACTCATTTCGCGCTATTTGGCCCGCAGTGGCTGACGTTACAATCACTTTGTAGTACAAGCTGATTAGAACTTTATTCTAACAGCATTTCAAACGAAGTTTGAACTACCACAAATAGAGTTGCTAAATAAGCTCGTCTAAGCGCCTTAAATATAATCCGCGTTTTTTATCCAAAAAATATATTACTGATAAAATAAAATCGTTTCCTTAGACAAATATTGGCTTTAATTGAAAACAGGGGAAGTCTTACCCTCTGTAATTACATCGAAATCTTTTCTCATATTTCCACGAAAGGGGGTGGAAAAAGGAAACCTCAGCGATTTCATCCGGGAAATGTCTACACCTTCTGGAAACAAAGAATTTAATCATGAGAAAATAATAGAGGAAAACCGTCCAACTTCCTCGCCTGGTAAACAATATCATTAGGTAACTGGGGTTTTATAGTAATAGAATCACTAAGTTGAGGAGCTCGCGGTTAAATAATAACAGCCGCTCGGGCCGATCTTTAGGTAAAGCCATGCTTGCCTAGGTTAGTCTGTGGATGGATGACCATTGTTACATACCGGGTTTCCTCCGTGCCTCAGCTGTTGGTCCCGGCTGTCATTTATCCATCTTTGGCAGTCGTTACTGGTAGTCAGTGGCACAAAAAGTTAGTACTTTGACACAACAATATATTTGCAATGACAGGGTGACTTTTGATTTCAATAACAGTACCCTACTTTTACACCCATTTTGGACAAGTACAGAGAGTAAAGACAGTGGTGATTGAAGTGTATGAGCGAATAGCGAATAAAATACGGCTTTAGATCGTATATATATTCCTGTATTAATTTATAACACTTCTAGAATCTAGTTCTAAAAAATATAGCTTTTATTTTTATCGTGTGCTGGTCAGAAGGCTCAAACGAATACTGAATTTTTAAATCAAGATGCTCTATTATTTTAGTAAGTGGCGAAAAACCGAGCTTAGCAGAACGCACCCGAAGACGCGTTCGGAAAGGTAGTGACCAGTACATTACAATGTATGCTATATATTTTGTATAATGTAAATATTTTTTTTATGTTACTTGCTACTATCCTTGCCCAGTGTAAATCGAGTTTATGGATCGGTGGAAACGTAGCGAGAAATTGTACAAACAGTTTTTACATTGAAGTCAACAGACGTTCCTGTCAATCGAGTAATTTGAATTTGGAATACCGAATACCTAAAATAGAATAAAATAAATTGTTCACAGAAATTACTGTAAAGTGTTAATCGCAATATTTCTATTTTCGGAGCGAAACGGGACAATAAAAAAATTCCTACCCCCTACATTGTTCCAAAAATGTCTGCTCCGCGGAAGTCGGTTCTCAAATTAAAATATCCACGTATATCCTACTAATATTATAAATGCGAAAGTTTGTTTGTATGGATGTATGGATGTTTGTTACTCTTTCACGCAAAAACTACTGAACGGATTTGGATGAAATTTTGCACACAGATAGTTTATAACCTGGATTAACACATAGGATACTTTTTATCCCGGTAATAAGATCCCGTGGGATAATTTCAAACTTCACGCGGGCGAAGCCGCTGGCAGAAGCTAGTTTTTGGTATAAAAATAACACAGTTTTTTCGGACAATAAATGAATAAACAAAACTCGCGGCCCGTGCCTCGCATGGCTATTATGATAAAATTTGACAAAACATCTAGCTTTCTTTAATTAAGTTAAATATGCATAATAATATAAAATATAACGTATCTGAACTAGTCTTACCAACGGATATCTTATTTTTAACCGACTTCTAAAAAAGGAGGAGGTTCTCAATTCGGATGTTTCTTTTTTTTTTTTTTTATTTTTTTTTTATGTTTGTTCGGGCATAACTCCGTCGCTTGCCAACCGATTTGTAAAATTCTTTTTTTGTTGGAAAGGGTATTCTTCCCAAATGGTCCCATAGCCACCTAGTCGGGATCTGATGATGGAATCTGGCGAAATCGAGGGAACTCTTCAAATTTTGTATGAAAACGTTTTGCGATTTTGGTATTTTCTACAGCAAGTGAAGCCTTTACGTTTGATAAGACCTATTCTACCATCAGATCTGATGATGAAGCCAAGAGTCACGGAACTCCATAATGAGACAATGTACCGTAGTCGTGTTTGGGCTTGTTGTAATTGTAACGGTATGTACTTTCCATGTATCAAGCACATGTGAACCACTAAAAAGTGAAAAATAAAAACTTTTTTTGCAAAAAATAAAACCGACTTCAAAAAAAAAACAAAAAAGTGAAAAATAACTTTAGCTTCTGAAGTCGGTGACAAAAAAACTAAAGCAATCAAACAAAGGTCACCGACTTCAGAAGCTAAAGTTATTTTTCACTTTTTTGTTTTTTTTTTGAAGTCGGTTTTATTTTTTTCAGTCATCTGGATTGTGAAGGTCAGATAGACAGTCGCTCAATCGTTTCATGTTAAATACTGGTTCACCTGCATCCTGTGAGACTGGAAGAGTGGAAACCGAATATTTTTTTTTTTAAGAAAAGGTAAACCAGGTGATGATGAAGATAGGTCGCGGTATTTATACGAATCTTCCGTAATTAATTCAACAAATTATGGTGAAAATTACATGATCATTCTCTTGTCGCAGCACGACTGTCTTCGTCTTCCAAACTTCTCTAGTTTTAGTCATCTCATCAGACACTTCTTTTCTTGCCATACTATTGTACACAGTCCATCCATCCTTTCTTTGGTCTTAACCATCCACATTCATATTCAAAACTTGAATACTTGGTGAAAATAACATCTGATCCGAAAGGTAAACGTATAGAAGAGACACAAGACAAGAAAAATGACTTTAAATTCAGTTTAATAACCTTCCACGAGCATTCTCCAGTCAACCCGCGATCATGACGCTTGCAACAATGTCGAAATATCAGGAGCTCAATATAAATAACAATTACGGAAGATATCCCGTAAGTGACATTTGTGAACCGTGGTAACTTAAATATCAGAAAACCTTTCACGGCACCCATTGCGGTGGCCGGCTTGGAAATTCCTAAACAGACTTCGAACCCACCTCTGTAGATGATCATGGACGTTTCAGACCTCAAGAGCGTATGCGGCTTCCATCTTGCAATAGAAAAAGAATATTTAAAAATGAAACTAATATGTAGAAGAAAGAATAAAAGAAAATAACATGAATAAGTATATGAATGACACGACGCTGTCTTCAGCAAATTCAGGGAGCGATAAATATCATCTGGATTCGTAACAAATAGGAAAGTTCCAGTCGTTCCAGACAAAAACCCACGCATTTCATACATAAAATCAGAACTCCGTAGTGTCAAAAGGACACGATCTTCTGACAAGTATTTCTGGGCATTGGAACGATATATTGGATTGTATTAATAGAACAGGAAAATGGGGATAAGGTGGCATTAGTATGGTCGCCCATTTTTTGTCGTGAGTGACGTAAGAGGCCAGAAAAGGGACTGCTTCAAAGGTTAGAAGAGGCTCTGCGATTAGTTCTAATTTTGGCACTAGAAGGATTTTTTCTTGAGAAATCCTCATGTACCTAGTGCCGTTACTTTCATATGAGCCTAAAAGTTTAGCTTACCCTTATAACCCACGACGTCAAGGTTTCTGAAAAGTCAGCTTACCTTATGGGCTTGCCGTATTTTTGGGCCCTACGCACGCAACAGCATGTAGGTAACTTCATACATTTTAAATCATTTTCTTAAAATATGTCATGGTCAACGATAAAATTAGTGTGCATCAAATCATCTCTCCAAGTTACTAAATTTACCATTCATTTCATTTTCTTTTAGACGCCAGTATTTGGTCTACGATACACAAATAAAATCAAAATTTCTTCCGTGGTTCCAAATCAACTACTCAAAACAATCATTAACTGCATTGGCAGCGATAATACCATCTAAGTTATACAATCAGGCGTTACTTTGCTGAAATCAAATCAAATCAAAGCATTTATTTCAAGTAGGCCAGTTACATGCACTTTTGAATTTTCGAAACAAAGACATCTAAGATCAGAGTGAAATTAAATGTTATCTTTAATAAGCAGTTTTAATTTAAATTGCGAAAAATGATCCGGGACATCCGCAGCTGCCCGCGCCCGGTCTCCGGTTCGACATGTCCTGGTGAAGTCCCCGTGGATTGGCGAACAACGTGTCGACTAAAGGTTTGGGTGCATGGCATGCGAATTCTTCATCGATACATTTTAAATATTCTAATATAAAACCATATCAAAAACATTTATAATATAAAAATAGAAGCTCTCCAGCACTAGGAGCAAGGTCCAAGTGGCTGCTAGTCAGGGCTCTTGTGAGATGAACTTTCTATCAATACGCGCCGTGTCCAAAAGTACTGTTTTCTGAATCAAGTGCTTGATCCAGCTGCCATCGTGAGCCTCCTAAGATGTTGGTCGAGACTATTAGATAGCCATTGGCCGATTAATTATTATTGCTTTTCCTGAATGTGCATATTTCTGAATCTGTCTTCGTGAAATAACTGAATATTTTGCATAACATTCAAACCCATCTGCCACTAGAGCATCAATTCCCCCTTTAATAATTTCAATGGTCTGGTATCTACAGAAAAGCTTTTAAAAATATTACTTACTACTTAAATTAAGGAACGATGTTGCGATTATTTATTGGTAATCTCAACACTTTTATCTAGATTAATCTCTACTTTCCTTTTATGTTTCAAGAACGGAATTAACATTTTTTTCCAATCAAGATTTCTGTGTAATTAATTACTTCTACTTGGATAATTATTATTTTTATATTTACCTTAATTACTGATTTCAAAGTGTTTACATTTGAGTAAACTAATAATTTATTTCACCTCCCACTTAAAACATAAAGCTGGTCGGCTGAGGTTTGCCGACCGATAGATGTCTCCGATCGGCACGAGCCGAAGAAATGCCGAACCTATTGTGTAATAAAGTTATTGTTTCGGTTCGGCTTTTTTCACCGAATAGTGCCGACCCGATCAATCGTGTAGCCTTCTTTAATTTTATTCCGGAAGCTCCTCTGTCCGGCAAAATGAAGGATCTTTTTATTTTCTTTTCTCCTACAAAGGGGGAAATCAAAGAATCGGATCTTTAAGGGATTGCTTCTACTTACACCAACACTGATAGCTTTCTTTATTATAATACGAGAGGAAAAACAATAACCCATCTCTACTCGGATAAGCACGAGACAAGAAAGGGAGGATTCATCTGGAATTTCTTCTTAAAAGTAAACATACATGCCCCCAATTTTTACAAGGAAGCGGGTGAGGTTTTGTCAATAATTTTGTAAATATTTGATCCGTTTAACGTTGTGTGGCTCTTTGTGAATTATTTATTATGAATCTCGTACACAAAGAAAATGAAAATACTGAGAAAATATCATATTTGTAGTTAAGTTTTATTTACCGGGAAAAATTTTATCAATAAACTATTTCGTGTCTATTTCTTTTCGATATTGTGGGCACCTGTGTTACTATTTCTGCGATTTTCATTGAAAGTGTTGGCAGTTAGAGGTGTAGTTCAGAAAAATAATGTTTGGTGCAAGTAAAACTAAATTTTAAGGTACTAATAAATAAACAGATGAAAATATACAGGTATAGCTTTAAGAATTCGCAGCTTTAAAATACAGAAGCCGAAAAGCACGACATCTTCCCGAGTCGATGCGATATTTTTACTGTTACAGAGATGACAGTTCAATGTTAATTTTTTTCAGGTTTTTGTTATACAAGATTTTAATGTTAAATCCTTACTTGAAGGGTCCCTAATCATCAAGAAGATGACTTAACAAGCGGCAATTCTCTAAATCAAAACATGCCGTCTAGATTCGAAACATTCCTCTTTGAAAGCTATTAAAGCAGCGATGCGCATTTCCTTTAGGTGCTTACTTACTTAGTCGTCTGTCTCATCGCCAGCGATTAGCGGAAAGCGTCTAAAGTCCCTTCAGTTTCTTGCCCATTCTTCTCAATAGAGATCTACGCATTATAATGGGCAAATTCTTTACTTTCAAAAGCCTTGTGTCTATGATTGTAGCTTCGATTTTTTTTTGGTCATTCAGAAGTGCCTGTAATGGTCTAATTTAAATGAATGCTTTGAGTTGCGCTGTGCAGCACCTAAAGCCTCTTACCATGTATCAACAGCAAAAGAAAGGGCAGCATCGTCTGCAAAAGATAAGATTTCAGTATGGGTAAGTTCCAGACTATTGAGACCATTTATATACACAAGAAATAAACTGTGTCCCAGTATGCTACCTTGTGGTACACAGGGAGTAATCTGGAGTCTAGAACTTTCACAATTATTTCCTACACGAACACACTGAAACAGGCCAGTCAGGTAAAAAGGTACTAGCAAAAAGTTGCAACCATGTACCTCTAATTCCCAATCTTCTAAATTTGTCTAGTAAGAGGGGAACCGAAATCTTATGGAATGCCTTTGCGAGATCTAGAAAGATAGTGGGACATGCTAAACGGATTATATATTTATAGGAGCAGGGCGTGATAAGAGAAAACAGTTTTTCTTAATTTCTTTGTTTATTTTTGGCTCGTTAAACATACAAAATTACTTTCTAACGTCGCCGTCGTCGTTACGTCTTTACTAGCCATCTTTTTTATTCCCCCTCGTCCTTACCTTCACTCCTCTTACGTTCCATTCTATCAAACAATTTTACCGTTTCATTCCACGATTAACTTTAATAACGTTTCCACGAACAAATGATCCCACATATCTATTTGACAACTTTTACTTAATTTTTATTTACGTGCCTACAATATTTTTAACGTTTCTTGTTCGTGAAAATATTCGATAGTTAGTTCGCTTTATCGTCAACAGTGTGACATGGGTGTTAGGTACTTACTTAGAAGCTCTTGTAAAAGGCCCCGTTCGCTATCCCGGCTTATTCCAGCCAGGGCTCTAAGCCATCTCAAAATGCAGATTATCCGACTAATATTATGGAAGTCTCACGTAAACTCCGATGCGACTTACAAAATTCGACTTAAACACACTTTTACATAACTCACTTATATTTTGGAGGCGTGTTTTAATTTTTAAGGCTTCATTTTGATTTTTTTCATTAAGGGTTAATTTCTTGATGCGGGAAGAAACACGTTTGACCAAAAAAGTGATGAAAATAATAAACTAGCTTTCACTTTTTCATTTTTGTTATTTTTTCACATCTTTTTTTTAAAAGTATAATTAATTATATAACTGTAAAGTTTCATCAAAATTCGTTAAGTAGTTTTTGCGTGAAAGATAAACAAACACATCACACAGTTAGGATTTAAATATCACATATTTCTCATTTGAAGTTGGTAGTCAAATTGGTGAAACACGAACTTCCCTGACTTAACCAACTTCAAGCGGTGAATGAAACCTTTGGGAGGAAATCGGCACGTCCAAATAACCAACATTTGAAGACAACAACACTCACTGGACCTGTGAAGTGGATTACGAATCCAACCCTATTTTATAGAGGAGGCCTCTGTCCCAGAAGTGGGAACAAAATAGATTAATAATTTCTTATCCTTACGATATTACGAGTACCAGCCATAGTTACTTCAGAGGCTGGGTAATTTTTAATTTGATGGGCTTAATTCAAAAACTTTGTACCTTCATAATTATCAAAGTGGGGAAAATGAACAGTGAATACTAATCAGGGAGGTGTTTCGAATAATCAATGTTTACGGTGCACATAGCACTCACAAAGTCAATTAAGCTCTCAGAAGAGGCTCGTGGCTAAATTATAACAGCTACATTCGTCGATCTTCAAGGTTAAGCAACGCTAGCCGAGGTCAATTCGTGGATGGGTTACCATATTCTACAGTGAAACTTGGATAAGTGGGACCTGGATAAGTGAGAAACCTGCATAGCTGGTACTCATGTTGAGGTCCCGACAGCACTGAATTACTTCTGTTAGTGAGACAAACCAAACTTCTACATCTTGGATTCGTTCTTTCGATTTTATCTTCATATTTACCTCTATAATTGAGACGGCGAATGTATGTTACCTCTTTTACTGAGACTATGTTTTAAAGAATACTTTTTCCGAAGTGTTTTTTATTTTATTATATAGGCATTGATTTCTGTAACTGAGATAACTTCAATTTATCACCTCTCTTACTCGCACTATATTGCATATTTTTCGTTTTGTTTATCCTCTTAATCTACCCAAAACTTGGCTAATGTTGTCCCTCAATGACCTCCAGTTTTAGTTTTGTTTTGCTATCAGCCGAATGTTTATTTGAAAATTCCCGAAACGAAGGTTCAAATCTATATCAGTACTTGAAAAACTAAAGATTATTTATGCATTTATGAAATTTTAACGTGTTTTGATTGTCGTCAGACGCCTGAAAAGTCTGACTACGAAGTGTTAAGAGGTGTCGTAATATTCGGTGTGTGGAGGTCAGATAGGCAGTCGCTCCATGTAAAATACTGGTATTCAGTTGCATCCGGTTAGACTCCAACCTCAATATCGTTGAAAAAAGACTAGGCAGATGATCATGACGATGAAGATTCACATGAATATTATTTTGATTTATGTTTATTTCCTAGTATTTTTTCTATCATTGCATCTACTTGTAATACTGTTTATTGTCTCTGCATCACCCTAAGGTAGACTAAGGTAGAAAATGCCCAAAGCATTATGTCCACCTTTGTGCAGATTCAACTTGTAAGTACATTTTTAATCAATTAAAATCATGAAGTCAATTTGACGGCATTAAGCCCCCGCTCACAGCCTCGGGCAATGAGACAAGCTCACATACTTGTCACTTGTTCATTTCGCGTGAGCACCGCCGCTCCGTAAAGTTGCGTCGTCGCTGTGACATATAGCTTGCTCTTAACGACTTATTTTCATTTGTTTTATTCGCCATCGCTTTTGCAAGACAAGCGTCGCTTCAACTGTTTGTGGCTAAGAGGTTAAGTATAAACTTTTTCTTTTTTACCGACTTATAAAAACAGAGGAGATAATGTCTTTATTTTTTCATGGGTGCAGTTAAACGAACAAAATTTCTCAAGAAAAGTTATTTCTATGTGTGTTTTATTCCTACATGTCGGTTGTTTTAAAAAAAATCTCATTCCTTGAATGACGCTTTTCATGTTTAGCCGCAATTAAGCGTTAGTGTACAAAAATCAATTAATTAATTCGATCTTTCCTTGATCGTTCAGAGTACAGTCACATCTAATAATATGTAAACACTTAAGAATTTTTTAATTGTGTTTCTCCTAATGTACTGATTATAATTTAATGTTATTACGTACATAGTATTCTGGAACTCATATTTTTATGAACAAGATCCAATCTCCTAGTTACTCGTAGAATCGTTATTTCTTACGAAAATAGCTATAATATTAAGAAGAGTGTATACATATTATTAGACGTGACTGTACATGTTAAAAGGCATTAAAAACTACCAACCGATCGGAGACGAAGAATTAATGTGCTAAGTTGTGATTTTCTCGCTTTTAGAACGAATCTGTGAAGTGGTAATAAGCGTTAGATGCAACGTAACTAGGTTTGGTCAGTGATGCTGATGAAAACCAGCATTATAACTTAGAGATATTTCTCGACAGCATGTAAAGTCAAGTCATTCTCTCGGACCGATCGTTAGGTTAAACCCTGCTTGCCTAGTGTGGTCTGTGGATGGGCGACCACCCTAACATACCGAGTTCTCCCCGTGCCTCGGAAAGCACGTTAAGTTGTTGGTCCCGGCTGTCATTTGTCCATCTTTGGCAGTCGTTACAGGTAGTCAGTGGCCCAAAAAGTCTGACAACCAGTCTTTCCAAGTGGTATCGTATTGTTACATCGGACCTACTAGAACATTCGAGAAAGCCAGTGATTACAATGTGTGTACGTTAGAAGTACGAGAGAATTCTATTATTATTAGTTTTAAAGTTAGGTAGGTACAAACTCGCGACCTATTTATACAAAGACATTAGAATTTCAACCGTATGCCTAGGGCATACGGTTCATATTTGCTTGTTTTGTACAAGTAGGTTAGGTAGGTTAGGTAGGTACTTGTTTTTAGTAGGTACCTATCTACCTGCTATTTTTTGTTAGTGTTTTTTTTATGACCCTCTCGAATGTTCGTCGTTATTCTGGTGTGTCTGTTGGCGAGTATAAATAGAGCGCTCAGGGCCGCGACCGGCAGTCTTGTTTTAGCGACACAACGAAGCGAATCCAAGTGAACTACAAGTGCGATATCTAAGTGAATAGTAAACAGTAGTGTATTTGTGATTAAGTTTCGATTGTTTTGTGACTAATAAAGTTATTGTGTTGTTTAATCG
Source organism: Xestia c-nigrum (assembly GCA_916618015.1). NCBI lineage: Eukaryota > Metazoa > Arthropoda > Insecta > Lepidoptera > Noctuidae > Xestia > Xestia c-nigrum. The sequence continues at coordinate 5,098,247 of OU745259.1, read as the reverse complement.
GTAGTAATTAATTTATCTCATACCCAGCTCGTAACAAATTGGTGTCAGAAGTGGGATATAAATTATGCCAATCCTACCAAAGGACGACACGGACGGTATCCGTACCAGAAGTCAGCGACAGCAGGATATGGACCAAAGGCGGTTTGGGGATTCTCCGACACAGACACCGGGTGGTGTCCAGCCTACGTCACAGCCAGTCGCTGGCCCATCCGGAGTTTCTCCAGCATCAGGGGCGCCAGACTTGTCAGCTTTAATGGCGCTGCTGCAGGATCAAGCTCGCCGTCAAGAGGAGCAGGCTCGCCGTCAAGAGGAGCAGGCTCGCCGTCAAGAGGATCAGGCTCGCCGATTGGAAGAGCAACTGCAGCGAGACAAGGAGGAGCAGGCTCGCCGTCAAGAGGAGCAGGCTCGCCGATTGGAAGAGCAACTGCAGCGAGACAAGGAGGAGCAGGCTCGCCGTCAAGAGGAGCAGGCTCGCCGGTTGGAAGAGCAGTTGCAGCAAGACAAAGAGGAGCAGGTCCGCCGCCAGGACGAGCAGATGCTCCTCATAAAGGATCTGCATGCAAGTTTTGGCAAGGACATCAAGTTGATGAAAGAACAGGTCCACCAGCATGAGAATCGCATCTCGGAGGCCGAAGTTCAGATTGCTGGGGTAAAGAAGGCTTTGGGCGAACTGAAGACTGAAGGCGGGACTGTAGCTTCGGTGATTGCTGCACCATCTTCGCGTGGTTTTAAAGTGCCTCCATTCGACGGCACATCTTCGTGGTCGGCTTACAAAATACAGTTTGAGGCCGTCATGAAGGCGAATGGATGGACAAAACCACAAGCCATGACCGCGCTCACTTTGGGCCTCCGAGACCAGGCTTTAACTATTCTCGAGGCACTCGGCAAGGATGTAACCTACGAGCAGCTGCTGGAGGCGTTGGAGTCCAGATACGGCGACGCGCACCTGGAGCACGTATTCCGTGCCAAGTTGAAGGACCGTTTTCAACGAAGTACCGAGAACCTACAGCAGTGGGCTCTAGAAGTTGAAAAGCTCGTTCGGAAAGCCTACCAGTCTGCCCCTGCACTGATTGACGGAAATCTGGTACAGGCGTTCGTTGATGGAATACGTGACTTAGAAGTTAGAGCCGCCGTGAGACTTGGGCATCACGAGACATTGAAGGACGCCTTGGCCCATGCCTTAGAAGTAGAGGCAAGACCACCGAACGCACCGCGTCAGGGAGGTTGTAGCATCACCTGTACGCGACCGCCCGCAAGGGTATAGTCCTAGGTGCTACACTTGTGGAGAAAGGGGTCATCTTCGGTCCAGCTGTCCTAAGCGCAGCACCCCGAGAGAAGATCAGCAGGGAAGAGTGGCTGAAGTGACTGCCCAGCCACAGCAGGGAAACGAGTAAATGCCAGGACTGGGGGGCGGGTGCTGGCTGGTATTGAAAAAGCCCCGAGAATCTTGATCTCGCAAGCACATGACGGGAACAGCCTGACCATCAAAGGCGAAGTCAATGGAACACCATGTAAACTGACGTTGGATACTGGAGCATCTCACACGGTCGTCAATTCCAAACTAGCAAGTCGGTTTCTTGGGGACTACTTCAATAAGCACGACCGTATACATTTACTAACAGCTACCGGTCAGCACATAACCGTCCGAGGCAAGAAGGAGGTAGAGTTAAAACTGGGTGACAGATTTTACAAGCAGAATGTCATCGTGGCTGACATAGTGGACGATTGCATCTTGGGCTTGGACTTCATGCGGAAATATCGTTGTGAGATCGACGTTGATCAAGGAGTACTGAAATGTGGTACAGAGGAAGTCTTCATGGAAGGTGCACCGTCAGGGAAAGTGTACTGCTTGAAGAAGATTGTTCTTCCTCGCAGATCAGAAACGGTTGTGCCAATTTGTTTGCCACAAAATTCTGGAAACAAAGGTCGAAGTGTTCTAATAGAAAGGGTGAACAATGACTTCCCATGGAAGATGGCACGAACTCTGGTCAAGGCCACCAACATCTCAGCAGTACGCATACTGAATCCAAGTGACCAGGAGCAAGTGATTAAGAAGGGCACCTTGATCGGCACTTGCGAGGAAGTAGCCTGGATGCGTCAATTGCAAGATGTCCCTACCGGAAATGAAATTCGCAGTTCAAAATTTGACGTGTCAACGCTTTTGGAAAACTGCGATTTAACTAAAGGAGAAATGGACAAGGCTAAGAAGATGTTACTTCAGTACGCCAACATTTTCTCTTCGAATGATGCTGACATAGGGAGAACTGGACTTGTTCAGCACCAGATTAATACAGGTAACGAGTTACCTATCCGTCAGCGACCAAGAAGACTGCCAGTTGCACGAGAAAAAGAGGTAGAAACCATGATTGAGGGAATGGTGAAGGACGGTGTTATAGAGCCTTCATCGAGTCCATGGTGTTCTCCTGTGGTCCTGGTAAAGAAAAAGGACGGCAGTATGCGCTTCTGTGTGGACTATCGACGACTGAACGACGTCACGAAAAAGGACAGCTACCCGCTGCCGAGGATCGATGACACACTGGACACGCTGACTGGTATGAAGTGGTTTACCACACTTGATCTGAAGAGTGGCTACTGGCAAGTAGAAATAGACCCCAAGGACAAGGAGAAAACTGCATTCTCAACAGGCAAAGGGCTATGGCAGTTTAAAGTTATGCCATTTGGTTTGTGCAACGCTCCTGCGACGTTTGAAAGACTGATGGAGCAAGTACTCGCCGGATTGATTGGAGACGCATGTCTTGTCTATTTAGACGACATAATCATAGTGGGCCGTTCATTTGAAGATCACCTTAAAAACCTCAACCGAGTGCTGTCGAAAATCCAAACAGCAAATCTCAAGTTAAGTCCGAAAAAGTGCTCGTTTTTCAGACAGCAAGTGAACTTCTTAGGACACATAGTTTCGGGGGAAGGTGTTCAAACAGACCCAGAAAAAGTAGTCGCCGTCAAGGATTGGCCAGTTCCGAAAGACAAAACACAGGTCAGAGCATTCCTGGGTTTATGCTCCTACTATCGAAGGTTTGTCAAGAATTTTGCCGACATTGCAAAACCTCTGCACAAACTCACTGAGGAAAAGAGGCAATTCTGTTGGGACGAGGACTGCGACGTCGCATTTCAGGAATTAAAGAAACGTCTGTGCAACACACCTATTTTGGGATATCCTGACACTGAAAATGACTTCATAGTTGACACGGATGCCAGTAATACTGGAATTGGGGGCGTGCTGTCTCAACGGAAAGGAGACCGGGAGGTTGTAATAGCCTACTTCAGCAAGTCTTTATCGAAACCTGAAAGAAATTATTGCGTTACAAGACGGGAGCTCCTCGCTGTAGTAAAGACAGTGCAGCACTTCAGTAAATATTTGCTGGGACGTAAATTCCAATTACGAACTGACCATGCTGCACTGAAGTGGCTATTACAGTTCAAGAATCCAGAGGGACAAGTGGCGAGATGGATAGAACTACTCCAAGAGTATGATTTCATAACTGAACATCGCAGTGGGAGAACTCACGGTAATGCAGACGCCTTGTCAAGGAGACCCTGTCCTGAAGACTGTAAGCACTGTGCCAGGCAAGAGACTAAGGAGGTAGTGCCCGTGAGGATGCTTAGAACGGATCTCAGCGATGAATGGAAAGAGACCCTACAGCAAGCTCAGCAAAATGACTCGGACATCAAACCAATCTTCGAGTGGATCAAAGCTGGTGCTCCTAAACCCAAGTGGAGTGATGTGGCTGCGATGAGTTCCATCACGAAGAGTTATTGGGCGCAATGGAACAGCTTGGTGATCCAGGATGGAGTCTTGTGCCGTAAATGGGAAAACGCTAGAGGGGACAGTTGTCATCTACAAATGGTTGTCCCTAAAGCTAAGGTACCGGATGTTCTACGGCTCTACCATGATGGATGTTCAGGAGGACATATGGGGGTAAAAAGGACTCTACTAAAAATTCGAGAACGCTTCTACTGGATCCACTGTCGAGATGATGTGGAAGACTGGTGCCGTAAATGTACCAGTTGTGCGGCCGTGAAAGGACCCCGTACACGCAGCAGAGGTGCATTAAAAGTGTACAACGTTGGAGCCCCTTGGGAACGGATAGCACTAGACGTTGCGGGACCATTTCCAGTAAGTGAGAGCGGAAACAGGTACTTCCTGGTGGTCATGGATTACTTTACAAAGTGGCCGGAAGTCTTCGCCATTCCTAACCAAGAAGCAACAACTGTCGCAGATAAATTAGTTCAAGAAGTCTTCTGTCGTTTTGGAGTACCCTTAGAAATACACAGCGATCAAGGAAGAAATTTTGAATCGCAAGTATTTCAAGAGACTTGTCGATTGATGGGTACCCATAAAACCAGAACCACCTCTTACCACCCACAATCCGATGGAATGGTGGAACGATTCAACCAAACGTTGGAAAGATATCTGGCGAAAGTTGTGGAAAGCCGGCAAAGGGATTGGGACAAGCACATACAGCCGTTTCCTCTGTCTTACCGAAGTGCAGTCCACGAAAGTACGACTGTGACACCAGCCTTCGCGAACTTTGGAAGGGAATTACGGTTACCTGCTGATTTAATCACTGGAACTCCCCCTGATGCTCCATGTAGCGTAACAGATTACGCGAATGATTTGCGTAATAAGTTGAACGATGTTTATGAGCATATCCGACAGTCCGGCCAACAGATGTCTGAGAAGATGAAGACCCGTTATGACCGGAAAGCCAACGGTAGGGGTTTCGACGAGGGTTCACTGGTGTGGTTGCATAACCCAGTGCGGAGCAAGGGGAAGTCTCCGAAGTTACAAGCAAAATGGGATGGGCCATACCGAGTCGTGACTAGGATCAACGATGTCACCTACCGAATACAGAAGGGTCCACGAGGTGCACCTAAGATTGTGCATGTAGACCGGTTGGCGCGATACTACGGGACTAATGATGCTCGGGACGAGCATGTCTAAGGAGGGGGCAGTGTTACATCGGACCTACTAGATCATTCGAGAAAGCCAGTGATTACAATGTGTGTACGTTAGAAGTACGAGAGAATTCTATTATTATTAGTTTTAAAGTTAGGTAGGTACAAACTCGCGACCTATTTATACAAAGACATTAGAATTTCGACCGTATGCCTAGGGCATACGGTTCATATTTGCTTGTTTTGTACAAGTAGGTTAGGTAGGTTAGGTAGGTACTTGTATTTAGTAGGTACCTATCTACCTGCTATTTTTTGTTAGTGTTTTTTTTATGACCCTCTCGAATGTTCGTCGTTATTCTGGTGTGTCTGTTGGCGAGTATAAATAGAGCGCTCAGGGCCGCGACCGGCAGTCTTGTTTTAGCGACACAACGAAGCGAATCCAAGTGAACTACAAGTGCGATATCTAAGTGAATAGTAAACAGTAGTGTATTTGTGATTAAGTTTCGATTGTTTTGTGATTAATAAAGTTATTGTGTTGTTTAATCGGTAGTAATTAATTTATCTCATACCCAGCTCGTAACAGTATTACCCAGTATTAACTGGTTTGTGGAGGTCAAATAGGCAGTCGCTCCATGTAAAATACTGGTATTCAGCTGCATCCGGTTAGACTAGAGGCCGACCCCAACATAGTTTGAAAAAGACTTCGCAGATGATGACGTAAAGTCAAGTCTGAGGCCCATGGGCGCCATAAAACTCTGACACCAGTTTAGGTGCAAACCACTCTATACAGACAGACTGAAGGTATACATCTGTCTTTTATTGGATGGACATAACCCTTTGAACGAATCTTTTTAACCGACTCAAGTGTAATACGTAAATTAGGAAACAAAAGCGTAATAATGAAACAATGTTTTATTAGTACGCTTTTGTGTTTAGTAGTATTAGGTTATTCTATCAGGAATTTTTCAGTTATTGCCATACGGAGCCTGTTTTTTATATATAAACATAGCTGGACATCACACTAAGCAATAAGGCTTGTGTCGTGGATACCAAATAGTTGATCATCATCATCATCATCATCATCAGCCTATAATGTTCCCACTGCTGGGACACGGCCTCCTCTCAATGAGAGGGAATGGGCTATAATCTACCACGCGGGCCCAGTGTAGATGTCACATGTCTTCGAATTTTTGATTCTAGGAAATGGCGGTTTCCTCACGATGTTTCCCTTCATCGTTTTGAGAGCAGCGGTGATGAAATAAATAACAAACAAATAGTTGATAAACTAAACATATAGATACTTTTTGTTTGTAAATACATACTTATCATACATATAAACATCCATGACTCGGAAAGTAATGTCCATGCTCATCACACAAAAATTTGCTCCTACCGGGACCCTCAGAACTTAAGGTATTCTCACTTCCGCTGCGCCATTCGGGTCGTGAAATGTGTTGGTAATAGACTCGCACAACAGGCGTAATTTAGATGTACTATTAGGTACACTTCTGTTTCTTTCTTCACTGATCTCAAGCGTGATGTTACGTAGTCTCGAAGCTGATCACTGCAGGCTTTTTATACAAACAACAGCAAACAAAAGAAAAGAAGAAATAACAAAACAACTAGTCGTACAATCCATAGAATCACGAAGAATCGATCACAGCTCGAAACAATACAAGGCCGGAAATTCTCTCCCGAAAATTCCAAGGACGTTCTAGTTCTGTCAGTCACAACGTCGGTAAAACAGAAGATCTTCTCCATGCAATGGGTAAAAACGCACGCAGATTAAAGTGAAAGCGTCCGGGTAGCTCGCGATATTCAGATTTTCATACGTTTTTTTTCAATTTTGCAGGCCGGTCCAGTCGACCTTCATGAACCTGGAGGGTTGTATGTTGTTGATTTTGATGACTATAATTCTGTAAGTACATCCGTCATATTATTATTATTATTTCCTTTATTCAGTTTTCAACAAACTCTTTACATTTTTAAATATTAATATAAAAATATATAAAAAACATTTAAAAATATAAAAATTTGTAGCCCACCGGTATCGGGAACAGGGTCCAAGCTACCGGCGGCGGTCAGGGCTCCAGAGAGAGGAACCTCCTAACAATACGAGCCGTGTCAAGGAGTACCGCTTTCTGAATCAAGCCCTTGATCCAGCTGCCTAACGAGAGCCTCCTCAGGTATTGGTCGAGGCTCTTGGCAATTAAGCCATGGGCTGACACGACTATCGGCACAATGATCGCTGAGTCCACTTCCCACATGTCGACAACCTCGCGAGCCAAGTCAAGATACTTGATTATTATTATCATTATAAGCCTACATTGTCCAACTGCAGGGCAAAGGCCTCCCTTGCCTCAGCTTCCACATTTCGCGATCTTGTGCGATTGTAGGCCAATCCTTTGCGAAAGTCTAGCTCATCCCTCCATCTCCTTCTGGGCCTGCCGCGTTGTAGTTTCCTGCTATTTGGTAACCACTGAGTAGTCATTTTTGTCCAGTGCTCCTCCGACATGCGGCAAATGTGACTAGCCCAGTTGCACTTAGCCTAGCAGCTGTCATGCCAGCATCAGCTATTTGGGTTTTGGAGCGAAGTATAGGGTTTCTGACACGGTCTGTAAGTTTGACACCCAGTATGCTTCGCTCCATAGCTCGTTGGCAGACCCCAAGTGCGGACTTCTGACGATTTGTAAGTGACCACATCTGCGCTCCATAGGTAAGGGAGGGGAGAATGCATGCGAATGCATACGTCATCTAGTCGTGAATAATATTTTAATCATCACATAACCTAGCACCTGGCCTGCAAACTGCAAAGAACGTAAGAAAACTAGATTTTTTTACCTTGGAGCATCCACGTTAAGGGCGTATCCTAATCACGTCAGTCACGCCTACTGGTTTTCCGAACAAAAGAGCAACATGTACCTAAGTACAGTGATCGAGGGAACGGGAAAGGGAACGAGTGCTATCGTACTTGTGAAGTTGCGACTGTCATTTGTTTGAGAGCACCTTGCGTGCGTCTTTTACATTTTCTATTTTGTGGCACGTCCTCACTATACAGGGTGTAAACAACCTCATCACGAAGTCGTCAACGAGGCATTCTGTACATCAAACTAAGTTTATGCAAAAATTATTGCTGGGAATCATTTTTTTTGGGGTGAAATTTCATGTTTTGTGCTAGAACTCAATGTAACGTACTTATAACACAAACGTGTTGATGGATGGATTGAACAGTACGAAGATCGTAAAGGTGTTTAAAAAATTTATAATTAAAACTTGTTTTTATAAATTATGGGTATGATGTAGAACAAAAAAATAATCGCAATGGCAGGGAGAACAAGTGCCTTTCGGCTTTGTTAAAAGGTGTTTTACACCCTTTATAGGTTTTATGCTAACAAAAAAACTTTAATAAACGACCAAAGAATTTAATAAATGTTATTAATGAATTATTTTGAGATGGATATTAGACTTCTCGGAAAACCAAAAGTCTTCAAAAACATGTAGACGGTCTAAATAGGAAATAGAATTTATAGAAAAGGTAGTCTCATTGTTTGTAAGCGAAAAGTAAAAAGAACAGGATTTTTTGTCATCCCATTTTATTATAATTTATAAAAATTGGAAAGTACAGTGATACATGGATCTTTTGGCGTTCGAATGACGTTGTCAGAGGGTAGCTGTTGTAGAATATTATTTTGTGAAGTATTTTGAAAAAAAACAAAATGGCAGCGGTAACTCTGATTTTGACCTCACATCAGACCATCCTTCTGCAGTTATAGGTAAGGTATAATATTATCTACTCACCCACGCACTAACAAATTCAAGTCCGATAACGATTCTTGGAACCTTGTCATTTGTTATTCAGTGAAGTGTAACGATTCCATTATGTCTAAGATCGGATACTTCTCTACCTAAGGGATGCTTTTGACAGGCACAGAATAACTGGGAAGCAGAAGGTCTGCAACTAAGTTTTTAAAGTAGTTATCGAGAAAGGACGTTGTTGATGAGATGATGAGTATAGGGAAGTATGGAAGAAGATATTCCGACCACAAATAAATTGGGGTAAGGGCAGGGAATGATGATGATTGTTGGGTATTCTTTCAATGATGTCAATCTATGTAAAATACTAGTATTCAGCTGCATTCGGTTCCACTACGGCATAGTTGGGAAAAGGCTAAGCAGATCATAATGCAGAGGTCTGCACAAAATGGTGAGTGAAAACCGGCCCTTTCATATTTGTATAGGCGCATCCCAAAGAGATTGTAAGGAATTAGGTACAGAGCAGACATTGGGAATAATGTCATACAAACATTTTTATGCGAGCCGTTTTCGATTTTGACACACGAATGCTACCTGATAAGCGGGCGTATGATATTAGTCAGAACGATTTGTTATTAAATATCAACAAGTATTGGATTATGATTTTTTTTGTCTAGTCCCGTCTATCACTTAAATATTTGAATGTTTTTGGTGCATCCAAACCGATGAGGCCTCGGACGATACGAATTACATCAATCGACACGTCTCACTTCTTTCCTTCGGCCCTTCGCCTACGCAAATCGCGTCACTTTGGCTCATGTCATGTGTGTATAGTTGCTGTCGCAAAACGCGATTTGCTTGAGCCTGTAGCTCGAGACCTAAACGTTAAACAAATGCCAGTCGTGAGCGCGCTTGCATTACGAGTAGCTGTACGTGGAGTGTGTTTGCCATCCGCCCCTACAAACGCCATCGTTGGTTGTATGGGGGCGATGGCACTAATTTTGTAATCTGACCTCATATGGGTTGGGAAGGGACATTGACACACAAACGGTTACCACGCGTTCAGTACATCATTCCAAACCAAATATGCATGATAATTAAATATAATATACATTAATCGTTGTTTTTTCATAAAAATCGATGAACATCGGCTGCACGCATGAAAAAGTCACCCACAAAGGGTAAAAAAAGGGATAAGAGTTTGTATTAAAGTCCGACATTTTAAAGTTAGTATAAAATCGTCATAAAATCGATGAACATCGGCTGCACGCATGAAAAAGTCACCCACAAAGGGTAAAAAAAGGGATGAGAGTTTGTATTAAAGTCCGACATTTTAAAGTTAGTATCTGAAAGTTTTGTGTTTAGGCTGAAAATTAAATTATATGTGTCTCAGCGTTTTCGATAATTCCACTCCCAAGGGGTTAAAAATGGGGATGGAGTTGTGCATGAAAAGTTCCAACATTTCAGTCCTTAGGGAAAAGGGGGATGAAATTTTGTTTATTAAGTTCAAATCACTAATATCATGAAAAATGACGTTATCACGAAAATTTATTGTACCGTAAACCGACTTTACAGAGATCCATTTTGTTAAAATCAACTTTTATCCCATACATTTTGGCTGTGGATGTATTGCACGTTTGTATAAAAGGCTTGGTTAGTGAACACGTGTGCGTCGTACCACCCTTTATAGGGGCAGATGAGAAGAAGTCGTTGTTAAGACAACCTTCTGCACATTTCTGTGCCACAGTCTCAAAATAGTATGAACCCTTATTATTAGTAGGACATTTTCATCTTATCTTAGACCCTCTGCGACCAATGTGGCAGATTGAAGCGTATCATTTACTTCTAGTACCAATGGTTTATGTTCTGAATTTTATGTTCTATAAAAATACCTGTTCTATGAAAGATTTTTATATCTTTTGAATTTTTCGGCACGGATTAGGGCTAGTATTAACTGATGCGGGACAGAGGTATTATGGTTTTTATTATAACTGAGTCTTTTGTGCGAGCAAAGAATTTTATGATTGTCATAAAATGCTTGGTTTTTGTCTGCTCAGAGAAAAATAAAGAAAGTTTTAGGTTTATAAATAGAGATTTTTCGTCTTCACTTCTACGCTGTGCAGAATGGAATACCTTGAATAAAATGTAAAAAGAACTTGAAAGTTGATACACCAATATTTTCAGCTCAATAGAATTCATAAGAAATTATTTATTTGAAGTGATCGCAGGGATAAGCATAAAAAAACATGAATACAAAATATTGTTAAACATTTTAAAACAAAGGAGTTTCTTTCTAATTCTTCATCTCACGAAACTACCTTTGCAAATTGGAATAAATCAATGCAATGGTATTTCCTTTGTAATATATATGTTACTGTAAAACCCCGAAGTGCAGTAAATCTTAAGATTTCCCAGTAAAACCTAAGTTTTACCATCTTCAGTGGTAAATGTCCGAAATATTCTATGATCATCGTTAATTTCGGACATGTACCAACATACACTCAGTAAATCTTAAGATTTACCCCAGAGAAGCGGTAAATGTAAAAAAAATTGACAAATCGAAACGTGTCAGATCACTGTGGCGTACTCGCGAGCAGTCTGCAGCAAAAGCAAAAATATATAATAAAAGAAAAAAATGGTGAAATCAGGCATTACCTACTTTTGTTACGAAGACTTGTTTAACGTTCTCGAAGAAATACACGCTACTGTTGGACACGGCGGGAGGACAATGATGATAATGGAATGTAACTGCAAGTATAAAAATGTAACAGTTGAAGCTATTAAGACCTATTTGAGACTTTGCCAACGTTGCCTAAAGAAACAGAAGTAAAATTATAATGATGCGACTGATTATTAATAATCCTATCCTACTTAATATTATATATTATATTATATATATATATATATATATAGGGTGTAAAACACCTCTTAACGAATACGAAAAGCACTTGTTCTACTCGTCATTCTGATCATTTTTTTGTTCTACACTATACCTGGGAACCTTCTAGTTACGGAGATATTGGGGGTCAAAGTTACAAGATTTTGACAAGCTTTTTTTTAAATACCACTTTTTATGGCATGATTTTTACTTTAAATATCTCTACGACCCCCGTACTATTCTACACAGCCATCCGCACAATGTTTTGAGTGTGTTACATTGAGTTATACCACAAAACATGATTTATAACCTCAAAAAAAAAAGTTGTTTCCCAGCAATATTTTTTGCGTAAAGTTACTTAGTTTGATTTACAGAATGCTTGGTTAACGGCTTTGTGATGAGGTGAAATACACCCTGTATATTATATATCCTACTAATATTATAAATGCGAAAGTTTGTAAGTATGGATGTATGGATGTTTGTTACTCTTTCACGCAAAAACTACTGAACGGATTTGGATGAAATTTTGCACACAGATGGTTTATAACCTGGATTAACACATAGGATACTTTTTATCCCGGTAGTAAGATACCGTGGGACAATTTCAAACATCACGCGGGCGAAGCCGCTGGCAGAAGCTAGTAATATTATAAATGCGAAAGTTTGTGAGGATGGATGTATGTTTGTTACTCTTTCACGAAAAAACTACTGATCGGATTTGGATGAAACTTTACAGTAATATAGGTTATTCATCAGAATAACACATAGGCTATCATTTATAATGATTTTATGTAGTTTTGGTCATAATATAACGATACGTGTCAATTAAGTCGGAAAAAAATCTTCCATCTGAGAGCTATCTTGGCGTGCGCTGCCTAAACCAATGGAGTTACATAAAGGTGATGTACCGCAGGATTGTGTGTCTTAAATAGATCTAAATAAAAGTCCGCGACAGCATATATCTACCTTTTATGTGCAAGCCAGTACAACCAAAATTGTGTACCATAAATCTAATTAAATTTGGTACTATTTTACAATGCACATTTAGTATATAATTATCAAACTCTTATCAAAATGAATACATTTTTCGCATTAAGTATTTAATGTAGATAAACTTTGTCTTTCACACTAAGTAATTTGGCCGAATAGTTTAAAAGTTATCACGATATGATTGACTTGAACGGAGCGTCTAACTCCGCGGCGGCGGCCGCAGCACGGGCGGAGCGCGATGCGGCATCGCAGTCGCGGGGGAGGGCCGAACAATGCAATCCAAGCAATGACGAGGCATGGCCGAGTGCGCGACCCGAACGCGGGCAGACGCGTGAGGGCAGACGTCATTGATGGTTGTGCATATTCCAATTACGTACCACATAATTCTTTAGTTATTACAAAATCAATTAAAAAAACCGGCCAAGTGCGAGTCGGACTCGCGCACGAAGGGTTCCGTACCATTGTCTATAAAAAACGGCAACAGAAATACATCATTTGTGAAAATTTCAGCTTTCTAGCTATCACGGTTTATGAGATACAGCCTGGAGACAGACAGACAGACGACGGAGGCTTAGTAATAGGGTCCCGTTTTACCCTTTGGGCACGGATCCCTAAAAACCGCAGCAAAATCCGTTGCGTAGTTTTAAAAAATTTAAGCATTCATAGGGAAAAAGAAAGCTTCTTTGTTTTATACTATGTAGTGATTAAATGCAAGTAACATTGGTCCGACCTGTTTAGTTGTCAGTGTATAGTATTCCGTTTGTGCTGGATAGGATAATCTCAAGCCTACTTTTTATAAACACACCATACAGGTAAAGATTGATGAAGAAACCACTGGACTTAGCATTTTGAAATTTGCAGAGTTCTATTATAGCTTAAAATAATGAGCACTTAGAAAGGAATTCAGATAATTCCACCCTCAAGAGATACCCTCTAAATATTAGGTATAGGAGTTCAAAGATTGTATGGAAACTAATTTTGAAGTTAGAAATCTGGGATGTACCTACGATGTGAAGGTACATTAAAAAAATATCAGTATTTAAAAAAAAATGTCACGTAACTTAATGTGGCAGACCAAATTCTACGCGAGCGAAGCCGCGGGCAAAAGCTAGTAAATAATAAATTATTAATAATAATAATTTAAAAAAAAACGTACGTTTAACGTTCAAAAGTCTTTTAATGGAATAGTTGAAATAAATATTTTGACTATGACTGACTTTGAGAAAGCAAAAACTTAATATTTTAAACGCGAAAGTTTGTGAGTATGGATGTTTGGTTTTTTTTGGATAAAATTTTGCACACAGATAGTTCATGACCTGGATTAGCACATATGATACTTTTTATTCCGATTGTAAGATCCCATGGGACAATAATCAAACTTAATGCGGACGATGCCACGGGGAGAAGCTAATACCAAATAATTAACCTATAACAATATCTACAATACTAAAGAGTAAAACCTAGCAGCAATATAATAAAATTAACTTTGCCAACAGCCAACGTCAGTTGCCTTATTAAGGCCAATAACGGATATAATCTTAATAAAAGAGAACTGCAAGAGAATCAGTTTCAAACTTCCCGCCTTAATAAAGGGCGGAAAAAGGGAAGGGGGAGTAAAAATGGGGGTCTATGAGACCGGAAGTAACCATATCCGATTTCCATCGTGTTAGGGATAGCGATCATTTTTTGATGTAAAGGTACCGTCCTGTAGTATGGATCATTAAAATTTACACAGGGTGTAAACACACAACCAGGGGCCGTATTTTTGAATCACTCGAAGTGAATCTTAAATTCATGCACGAAAGCAAAACGTATACGAAATGAATTTCGATTGTTCCAAATTTTACGTATCTTTGAAGTAATAGAAATGAGTGTTGCCCTAAAACTCGAATCTTATAACATTTTTCATTTTACGCAGAAAAATAAAAACCGGAAAGCCATAACTCGTTGATTTTAAAAACCGGTAATGAGTTACGTTTCGATATTCGATATTTTTTCTCTAGTTTTCACATACCTTTCCCGGTTGTTATTTGTGTTGGATTTGTTTTTGTGAATTGTTAAAGAAAGTACGTAGAAAATGGAAAACGACAAAAAAAAATAATCAGTCAACAAATATTCACTTGTCAGTGTCATTCTCACGTCATTTCCGTCATTTCTACTGGTAGAATATCGGAAACGAGTGGGTCGGACTACTCGTTGCAAAATTCACGGGTATGAATATTCAAAAATAGCGATTTTAGGGATTCGCATACGAATTCTGCGATTTCGTACACGATTTGGAATTCTATTGATTAAAAAATACGGCCCCTTATCACGAAGCCGTCAACCAAGCCTATATTTTTGTGTAAAGTTACGTAGTATGATGTGTATGAACTTTACGCAAAAAATATTGCTGGGAAACGACGTTTTTAGGGCGAAAATTTTTCGGTAGGACTCAATGTACCGGCACTCAAATAATTGTGCTGGTTGATTGGATGGATTTAATACGGGGGTTGTGGAGTTATTTAAAGTAAAAATCTTAAATTAAAACGATTTATGTAGATAGGTAATAATGATAGATGTATGTAAAGAAAACCTTGTAGAAAAGTTGAAACTTTGACCCCCAATATCTCCGTAACTAGAAGGTTCCCAGGTATGGTGTTGCAGAAAAAAATGATCGCAAAGACGGGGAAAACAAGTGCCTTTCGGTTTCGTCAAGAGTCTTTTTACACTCTGTATAGGTACCTAATCATAATCTTCGAGAAGGGCACGGAGTAGAATTTTAAAATTGGGGATAGTTAAGTTTTGCGATATGCTAGTAATTGGAAGAAGCCCGAAGGCCCGCGACTGAGTAGATTGACGATTAGAAATGACCAACCACGATCCCTACATCCAAGTTGGTCGCAGTGTTTGGGCTATAATATCCTGACACTATAAACTAATAAACCGATTTAACCTTGGACTAACTATACTGGCCTAAATACAGGTTTGGCCGGTAACATAAATATACATTATGCAATTAGAATCCTACATTAAATTAAAAAAAAAAAAAAATCAAGAAAAAGTAGTTAAAACCATTGTTTTTAAAGCTGTCCTTCAATTTAATTGATCGACAGAGAGAGAAAATGTTTTAAACAATACAACAACCAATCCTCAACGTTAACTACAAATGATAAAGTTTAAAATTAAATGGCAAGTTGTAAAATGGCTGTAACATTAAATTTTCCCTATCTTATGGCATCATCGAAACAATTACAGAGCGTAATAATTTTGAATAAATGGATATTCAATAAAGAATAAATAATTATTTAATCTTTGTTAATTGTAGCGGGGACGTTTACAGGTTAATTTATAGTTGAATATTTCTGAATTCAATTCATATAAATGCTTATACATTTACATATTCCAATAAATACAGTCTATTATTGGTTTTTAATTTTCGTGATGTCAACAAAACAATGACCCCGTTATTCATCTTCAAAGTTCTTGGTTTTGTGCCGGGTAGCGAATTCGATCACCATTGCCCTGGTAGTACTCAGTGCACAACAGAAAGAAATAAATACGTCTATTTCTTTTTTGGTGTGAGATTTGATTTTTTCTGATGGGAAATCAGACTGTAAAGTTGCTTCAATCAATTCTTAGGACACACGTCGGCTTGGCTTCTCCCGACCCCAAAAAACCTAAACATATAATTCCCAGCCTCCAACATAAAACTAAGTTTTCAAGGCACCAATTTTATGTCATAAGTACACACATTTATAATCAAGTTCATAAAAAACTGAACATTCTCGGTCTCGTTAGGTTTAAATTAAAACAAGCAGTAATAGAATGGCTACTAAAACAAGACTATCATAATACGGAATCCCTTCTAACTTACATCAATTAATAAACATTCACTAATTATGTCACTCACCTATTTCTCGCACTAACGCCATATTCTACCATGTAAAAAACACACTAAAAACTGGTTGTCTGTAAAGTCGGTTTACTGACGATAGTTGAACGTGACAACGTCTTAAGAAAATACTGATGGAATGGTAGCATTTTTTGACACCACATTCACTTTTCACTGCACTTGATACTCGATCAAAACATGTAAATGTACTATAGTATAGCAGTTGTCCACGCAGACGCATCGC
This sequence comes from Xestia c-nigrum, assembly GCA_916618015.1. Taxonomy (NCBI): domain Eukaryota; kingdom Metazoa; phylum Arthropoda; class Insecta; order Lepidoptera; family Noctuidae; genus Xestia; species Xestia c-nigrum. The sequence goes on along the minus strand of OU745259.1, from coordinate 5,081,591 downwards.
TCACTCAAGTAGGAGAGAGACGGATGTCGAACGCTGCCGAACGCAAAGGCCGGAGGAAGGTTGTGCTTCTTTGTCACTCGTTCCGCGCTCTCGCTTGCACTTCAAGCCTTACATGGAACGCCTCAGAGCGATCAGCGAGGTAACGCCGCATGAGGTAACGCCGCATGAGGTAACGCCGCATGAGGTAACGCCGCATGAGGTAAAGCCGCATGAGTCATGTTTTTTCGTGGGAGCAGCCGGCTCTATCGAATTGTTGTCACGTCAAAAACATACACTCACTTCATGCACTCCACTCACGACAAGCACAAAACTCCCCAAACACTTCCATTCACATTCATCGACGACTTGCATTTACATCATTCACTCTTCACTTTCTCACTCTCATGTTAAATTACCACATACCTCATGTGTGAAGTTGGCGCTTAGGTAAAAACCATTTACCTAAGCGCCAACTTCACACAGTCCACTGGCACGTCTGCCACAATAGAATTATATAAGCATATCCCATAGCCAGACACTGGTGTCGATTCTGTTGTGCACAAACTAAACTTAATTTAGGCTATTACTATCTTTTTCTCACTAATAAAACGAGAAAGAGACGGACGTAATTTAGAGCTGTCAAATTTAATTCGAACTAATATTTCCGTACAAATGAAGGGTGCACGTAAAAACATGTCGACTAAAAACACGGTGAAGCGCAAGGCATAAACTAGTTTGACATCTCTAACTTAGTGCATAGCTATAGCCGCCCTTTTCTCGCACTGCCTTTTAGTAAAAGATAGCAATAGTCTAAATTAAGTTTAGTTTGTGCACAACAGAATCGACACCACTGCCCCCTAAGATACAGGCCTAGCCTAGTTTAGGGGACAGGGTTTCACTCATTGTACTCATTTTGTAATGCTAATTTAGAAATCAGAAATCATTTATTTGCTATGAATGTGGGTACAAAATAGGATGTAAACATTGTAAAAGCAGTTCAAACACACTCTACCTTACGGCATGCAAAAGTAAAACATATTTAAATCTACTTAATTATACGGATAAAAAACCGTTTAACAAACAAAAACATAAAAAAATAATAATAATTGCAGTTATGTGAATCTACAATCTTAATTACATAAACTAAACATCAAAAACAACAATTATATTCCGTATTCTACAAATGATTGATTACATTGAATATTTTGCCTACACTTAGTTTAATAACTTTAATTTGTAAACAGTGCAATGTACGTGAACTTTGTGGTAATTGTCTTTTTTAAACTTTCACGATCAGAACACATTATAAAACTAAAGAAGACGGGTATTTATCGCGAATTTACCTTTAATTTAATCCCGACGTTTCGACTGGATTGCACCAGCCGTGGTCGAATTAACATTTATGAAGATGAGTGAGGGTAGTTGAATAAACGCCTTCACTTTGCTGTCGCGGTACCTCCAATACTTCAGTCTCCCCGCGACCACGGCTGGTGCAATCCAGTCGAAACGTCGGGATTAAATTAAAGGTAAATTCGCGATAAATACCCGTCTTCTTTAGTTTTATAACTTTGTGGTAATAAATAAATATTATTAGTTAATTTAATTAAATCGTCAAATGACACCTCTCGCTCTGAGAAGAAGAGAGTGTCAGTCTTTTACTGACTAAATCCCATCCATGTTCCTTCCTCGGCCTTTATGTCCCGGGACCGCGGTATCTTTTTCGAACAGTCCCGCAGATGGTTTTAACCTGCGATGACTAATTTTAAGTATTTAGAGTATTAAAATTTGATTAAATATTGTAGGTAATAAAGTCGGTTAATAAGAGTTTAAGCTGGCATAGCAAACAGCTGGTTGCATGCTGGTTTCCTCACGATGTTTTTCTTCACCGTTTTTGCGAGCAGTGGTAATGAAATAAATTACACAAAGTAATGCGCCTGCCTGGGTTCCAACCCACGACTTACTGTTTGTAAGTCGGGGCCGCCACTACTGGGCCACCACCGCTCTCATTGTTATTATTTGTTGTTATAGTAGTTACAGAAACGCATATTCTGTGAAAATTTACTTACTTAATTATCTATCTACGGATCATGACATACGAGTACAACTCGCAGACATAGAGTCGGACGAATGGGGCCTACGTCCTAGTTATTATTATATATCACACACTTCTAGTTCATGAAGATCCCTAAACAATTCTGCATAACCCTTCAGAAAAGAAAAAGGCTCAAACAAAATCCAAGAAAAATAAACAAGATCTGTTACGGGAAAACAAATTCTTTCCAAACAACCAATATTGGAAAGAATGAACAAGACAATTACTGTCAGAAAACATTTTCTATACAAATTGCACGATTCGAATCCGCCTTGAAAATAGAAAACACAAATTCAATGCAGCTGTTTTTAACAGAACCATAATCGCTGAGTCATGCGGGCGTTACTCTATTTGTCAATGCAAACATGGATTTACCATTTTCAACCAGATATCAAATTGTGATTGATAAAAATGTTTCGTGCCGAAAGTTTGAAAGTTATTTCTGAAACGATTTTCACAGGTATTGTTTTATTACAATTATTATTGTTCGTGGATTTATTTTGCATTGTGTTAGTAATTTGATAATATTTGAAACCTTAAAATAGACATGAATCGCAAGTGATTATAAGAGTGTCGAATTTAAATGGATTGTGTAAAGAATCATTTCAGCTAAAAGGCATCCACTGCTGGACTTAGCCTCTCCTAAGTATTATCACATTGATACGCGCAACTTTCACCAGGTGAGGTCCACCTAGTGTGAGGAAAGATATGAAAGACAAAAGGAGTAGTAGCGTAACTGCTGATACGGAAAAATGGAACAAAAAACTTATTGTACAATGCATAGATGGAAAAAAGACAGGGGGAGATGGAGATGATGCAACCACAAAAAAACATGTCTGCCTGTACTTTGGGAAACTGGCCATTGAAAAACGTCATATTCTTTATTTGTCCCAGAGAAACCCTCTCACCAGATTATTAATAAAAAATTGCGGACGTCAAGCAGTTTCACTCACATAGTTACCGTTCCCGTGAGAATACAGGGATAAAAGTAGAATAGAATAGAATAGTATAGAATAGTATAGAATAGTATAGAATAGTATAGAATAGTATAGAATAGTATAGAATAGTATAGAAAAGTATACAATAGAATGGAATGGAATGGAATAGAATATTTATTTGTTCGTTAATGGACAGCACAGCAGTACATACATATACATATAACAACAAAAAGCTTAACAATTCTATGTCACCCGGGGATAGTGTAGCTTCCTAACCATGAAAGGATTTTTTCAAATCGGTCCAGTAGTTTTAAAGTTTATTTGTTACATAAAAAATACAAACCTATCTTGTGTGTAGTATCTACCTCAATATAAATACGTGTCTTGTTATCTACAACAATAACAAAATAAAATTAATTACAAAACCGATGGAAAGAAAATCGAGGCCACGACCCAGCCACAAGAATCCACGAAAACGTCTGATTCCCCAAATTGCCGCGGCATTAACTTAACGTATTATACTTTTAGTGGAATCGAATGTACCATTCGTTTTGTCTGTGGCTCCGGAGCCGGCGTTATTACAGACATCAATGATTCTGTCTATGGTTGACTTCGGATCAGATTCAGGGGTTTGAAAACCTCTTTTTTATTTGAGGCAGTTGATGGTTAATTGCTCGAAACCGTTAGGTACTATTGGTTCGTGAGGTCTGAGACACGATTTCGAATTTTGTGATACTAGCGACTTGCCTGTGAAAATTGTGACAGCTCGGCTAATTTGCATGATATCAATATAATTTAAAACTAAATATATTTCTCGGTAAAGATGTAGCTTCTATTTTTTTTTTGCAATCTATCAATCTTGCAGATATTCAGCAATATGTAAGATTTAATTTAATTAGTTACGTAAAGCTAGTCTCTTTGTGAAAATATGCTTCTTCGAGGTTAGACGTCTATCCAAAAAAATATCCTAGATACTTGGCGTGATCCTCTTGCGGTAGAGGTATGCTGATGAAATTGAGGGGTGGACATGTTTCTTTCCTGTTTGTGAAAGTAACCTAGACAGATTTTGTTTCATTTGCTTTGATTCGCCAGTTTTTGAGCCATTTTGATACTTGATTGAGGCTGTTTTGAAGCTTCTGTGCTGCAATGTCTGGTGAATTGTCCATTGATAGAATAGCTGTGTCATCAGAAAATGTAGCTTCTATTGGTGAAATAATTTTTCAAATCGATTGAGCAGTTCTTGAGTTAAATTGTAATAAACAAAAAAACAAAGATCAAATCTGTCCTCTTTATTATAATTTTATTTTAGAAATTTTGATTTAGATAATAATACCACGCCTGGCAACATCGGAAAGTTCGGCAGGAGTATTACAGCAAACCAGTGTTTTGCCAGTTATTTTCATGGTTTTACAATTATACTTTTGCCGTCAACTGAGGACAAATCCAGACTGCTACATATAACATAACACCACGCCTGTAATCCCCAAAAGGTCAGGCAAAAGTATACCCAATTAGTACACCCACATTACCCGTACATACACAGTTATGTTTGAATCCCATATAATAGGGGGCGAGCCTATTAACGTCAATCCATCGCAAATCTAGACTATGTGTGCAGAGAAAAAAAAACAACATCTAAAAAATAAATATAAAATACTTATTTGGTAAATAGCACGAGTGACATAATACAAAACACGTAGAAATAAAAAAGCTTAGTCGACCTGACCTGATCTTCAATCGATACGAGGATCTCGTGTTCATTCATAGCTTGCGGCCACTACATCGAAGCAGGGGCCTAATTCTGCATTCCAACACGATTCCATTCTCATCCCTTTATCATTTTGCTTAAAGTTCGTAATCTGCTAAATTCACAATGGTCGGTCGATGGTCTCGTAATAAAATTGTGTTTTAATGGCATTCTCGTATTGCCATTATTATAAAACGTACAAATGGTTTTCGAAATCTACTACTAAATGCGAACATTTATTCATGCCAGATTTCATGTACGAGATTAATATTCTATGACATTTCTTTCAATGGAGTGTCAGTGGGTTGAATATAAGTTCCTTGGTCAGTGGTTGTTCATTGAGTAGTCATAATGACGCCATTATATTAATAGATTACCAATCTTGTCAAAACTTGACAGAACTTGATCATTATGACTTCAATGATCGCCTATTCTGACACTATCGTAATAGCAGAATCGAGGCTCTGTAATTAAGGTACCAATATTCCCAGTATAACGCAATATCCTTACTATTGAATATGACTTAGTTAAAACCTCAGAACCTCGACTTGGTGGCGCGAAAATTTACCTACGTTCTTGTTTACATTTTCCAACAAGAGCCGAAACTGTTCTCATTTGTTTGCCGGCACAAAGCAAACGTGGCCGTTCCACTACTTCCACTATCGTATGTATTTTGTAGTCTGAATACAAATTGTGTCATTCGTGTCACCTCTAATAGATTCTGCAGACTGTGCGGTTCTTGAATGAACTATTTTTGAATTTTTATGTACTACTGTTGTTGGTATATTTGAAGTTTAATAATGAGGTTTGGTTGTAAGTTTACTGCGAAACCTCATTCTTTCGATGGACTATTTTGTCAGCATTTTGCCAGCTGTTTTGCATGTCTGACTTTGGAATTATACTAACTTGTCTAAATAGAAATAATAAACCAACTGAATTTATACATGTACTTAAATCACAGATTACCGTATTTACCCGTTTTTTAGTATCACTAAGTGACACTAAAGCTTCGATGCTCAGATCTGACCTCGCGCACCGAGTTTCAGAACTTGGAACCGCCTTGGAGTTTTCCAAGGAACAATGGAACGCAGCACTTTGGGTGTCAAAAGACAAGACAGGGTTCGACACACCACGTTGCTTTCCTAAACGGGCATGGTGGACGTTAGCAAGAAGGCTGCTAAGCTAAACTGGAATTGGGTGGATCACGTCAGACGCATGTATGACATGATGGTAGCTGGAAGATAGACAGCGCCGCTGAACCCGGCTCAAAAACAGATGGCGAAACGATCTGGACGAGTACCGTGAAGGCTGGTTCAAGAAGGCACAGAAAAAGCGCTCATGAAAGCAAATGGTGGAGGCCTTTGCCCAGCATTGAGGCAGTACACGGTAATACAAAAAAAGAGTTAAGTTATGTAAAGTTACACTAGTGGAATGAAAAAAGTCACTCCAAACTCAAACTCAAACTCAAACTCAAATCATTTATTTCAATTAGACCATTACGGCACTTTTGAATGTCAAAAATACAAAACTAAATCAAAGCTACAGTCACAGTCACAAGGCATAATAACTTGAGAATGTACTGTAGTTGCCCATTCCCTAGCGTAGATCTCTATGGAGAAGAACGGGCAAGAAACTCCATGGACACTCTTTTCAATCAAAATATTGTTACAAAATCTCGGTTACATCATTCATGTTGTGATTATACATATATGTGAGAACGATGTAGAAAGACGTGCACATTAAGAGCGTCCAGAGAAAAGATTATCCAAAAAAAAAAACGACCGTTGAGTACGAAAACCAATAAAAGCTGGTTGGTCACTTATTCTATTGGCTCTCTATATTACGCTAGACAGCCGGCCACATGTGCGAAATTCTTCGTAACCCGTAAACTTTGAACGGCTCTGTATTTGTATGCGAATCGTGTCATAGGTTTAGCCAGTCCACTACGCTGTTTGACACTATATGCAATCGCTTTCCTCCGGGATCGACATACTCGTACATACATGTTATGCACCACTACCCAGCAATAGACAGACGCATCAGTTTCAACAACTAACTATTGTTTGTTTATGTAGTCTTCACTCCAGTGTGTGTTTGACAAATATCTGTAGTACCGTTAGATATACGTGAAATCAACATGTGTGGACTATCAATAGTGTATAAATACTAAGAATAGTGCACTGTTGATATAACGATGTGTTATTCAATATTGTGTTTTCCATAAATGGAGGTAAAAATAAGTATGTCACATCATCATCATCATCATCATCCGCCTATAATGTTCCCAATGCTGGGACACGGCCTCCTCTCAATGAGAGGGAATGAGCTATAATCTACCACGTAGGCCCAGTGCGGATTGGTAGATGTCACATGTCTTCGAATATTTGGTTCTAAGACATGCCGGTTTCCTCACGATGTTTTCCTTCACCGTTTTGAGAGCCTGCAGCGGTGATGAAATAAATTACAAAAAGTAATGCGCCTGTCTGGTCACATACAGGGTGTAAACAAACTCATCACGAAGCCGTCAACCAAGCATTCTGTACATCAAACTAAGTAACTTTAAGCAAAAATAATTGCTGGGAAACGACTTTTTTTTGCGGTGAAAAATTATGTTTTGTGGCAAAATTTAATGTAACGCACTCAAAACATTATGTTGATGGACAGATTGAATAGTGCGAGGATCGTGGACATGTTTAAACTAGAAATCTTACAATAAAAACGTGTTGAAATGGAAAAAAAACTATTCAAAAAGTTGTAACTTTGACCCTGAATATCTCTGTAACTAGAAGGTTCCCAGGTATGGTGTGGAACAAAAAAAAATTGCAAGTACGTGGAGAACAAGTGCCTTTCGGCAGCATTAAGAGCTGTTTTACACCCTTTATAAAGTCTATCTTTATCACTCAGATTTCGAGAACAATGATTTAAGAATAAAAACACACAATATTGATGAATAAAACTGTTCACTAAAAATTCCACTTCAATATTTGAATCAATCTACTTACCTTCATTTGGCCTCCAGGGTTTAACAATCAAAAGAGACGTCAAACAAAAGAATTATTTCAATAAAAATAAAGTCACATTTTACGAACTCTTTTGACAAAATGTAATAGATACCTAACCTTAAATAAAGGCCGTAACTCACACGCGCGAACGATTCCCGAATAAATATTATCTAGAGTTCTCGAACAAAGATAAAAAGAGTTTCCCTAACATAATTAGGAACACCAAAGTTTGTGCCAAAAATACTTTTGTCGACGAACCTTTGGTACGCTTCAGTGGGCACAGGCCTTGAAGGACATTTACTTTGCTCCCGTATTTCGTTATCAAGTATAAAAGTATGAAATGAATTCAGAAACTTTATCAACACATAACAGGAGCTTTCGTATCGCCTTTGTAAGTATATTATATTAAATCATGAAAGTTTTTTCTTTAACTTGGGGATATGTTACAGATTCAGGAAATAAACTGATGATTTCTATAAATGTGTCGTTTTTCTTCGTCAATAGAAACGAGACTGTATTATGTTTGTAAGTTATTACGCGTTTACGGCTGAATTACTGAACTGCCTTTGCAAAAGAAATAACTTGAGTTAGGCAAAAAGTAACTTCATGTATGTCACCTTAAGATTGTCATACACGTTATATTGTAACAAGAGAGATTGTAAACCCTCGAAAGATTGTCAAATGAAAACACTGAATATTGTAATCAGTGTTTTCATTACATTATTTTTCGGTAGATTATCAGAATCAGAATCAGAATCAGAATTATTTATTTGTTAAACATAGGTATACATTAAAGATCTTATAAATGCTCTATGCTCTTGCTATGTTTTGTCGTTCTGACATACAAATTTGAATAGAAAAATTAAAACATCAATTAAAATAAAATAAAAATCACAAACACTAAAAGTCAATAATATAAATAATAAAAATCCAGTACAATTAAAAATCATAAAAAGAAAACCTTGATAAAATGTTATTAAAAATAGTAAAATCACAAGTCAGAATAATTCATACCAAAAAATTATCATTTAAAAATTCATCAACACTGTAATAACATTTGTCTAGTAGTATCCCCTGAAGGGACTTCTTAAATCTATATAAAGGCAAACATTTAATTCTATCCGGTAGTCTATTATAAATTTTCGGAGCAATGCCAAATAAGCTCTTCGTCAATAGTGCTGTTTTGCTCTTGATCGGACATAACAAATTCTCATACTGGGCACGAATTGGATTTCTTTTAACGGATGAATATTTTTTAAACAAATGTTGATTCGATTTTACAAATACCGCAGTTTCCAATATGTACAGAGCTGGCAAGGTTAATATTTTTAATTTTTTAAAATGAGGAATACAACTATCCGTTGTTCTCAGACCACACATTGACCTTATGCATCTTTTCTGCATCCTGAAAATAAGCTCCCTATTAGCTGACTGCCCCCAAAAAACAACACCATATCTTAGAGTTGATGCGACTAGTCCATGATAGGCTATTAATAGTGTCTCAGTATTCACTCTCTTTGATAACTGTAATAGTAAATATGCCGATTTGCTCAGACGCTTACCAATTTCCTCTAAGTGAGGTTTCCAGGTCAATTTAGAGTCTATGTTTATACCTAAGAATTTAGCATTTGTAACTTCTTCTACTATACAGTTATTATAAGCAATGTTAACAGGTGGATTCTTACGTCGTTGATGGAAATGGATAACTTTTGTTTTATTTAAATTAATTACAAGATTATTTTTGTCAAGCCAATTTATAATGTCACTAAGAGTACTATTTATGTCATTTTCATAATTATTACGATTACTGTATTCTACAATAGCCGTGCTGTCATCTGCAAACAGTACCATTTTATGATGTATGGTTTTTGGGAGATCATTAATATATATTAAGAAAAGTGGTGGCCCTAATACACTACCTTGAGGTACACCATATTTTACATGCCTTGGTTCTGATATATATTTAGTTTCCATTTTGCTAATAGGAAAAATTCTAGTGATTTCTGTGCACTGGATTCTATCACTCAAATATGATTCCAGGAGTTTGAGGATGTTTCCTCTAATGCCGTACCCATATAATTTTTGTAGCAATATCTTATGATCCACAAAATCAAATGCTTTTGTCATATCTGTCAGTATAGCACACACAGGATTACCTTTATCTACAGATGTCATTATACTGGATAGCAAATCAAATAGAGCCATGTTAATATTCGTATTTTTCCTAAACCCCTTCTGTTCATTACAAAAAAGTTTGAATTTTTCAAAATATGAATATATTGCATTATAAATTACCTTTTCAAAAATTTTTGAGATTACTGATATTTTTGCAATGGGTCTGTAATTTTGAAGATCAGTTTTTTCATTCTTCTTAAAAAGTGGTTTTATGATGACTTTTTTTAGGCGAGTTGGGAACACGCCATCAGAAATACAAATATTAATGATATGCGACAGTAGTGGTGCTATAAGTTCCTTTACATATTTTAATACCTTCGTTGATATGCCATCATATCCTACAGTATTCGTATTTTTTAGGCTGCTAATTATTTTTATTATATCGGAATCTGAAACGGGTAACATAAACAATGATTGGGAATTAAAATGGTCAACAACATAATTATTAGTTGACGTACCGTGAGTTTTAACATTATTTTCGATAGCTTCTATAAAATAGTTATTGAATTCATTTGCAATGTCCATAGGATCAGTAAGACTTAGATTATCTCTGTTTATTGATAGTACTGGTTCTTGTGGCAAATTAAATTTTGATTTATTAATGACTTGCCAAGCAGCTTTAGACTTGTTTTTTGAAGTTTCAATATAGTAGTTATTTTGGGCTTTTTGAGTTAACTTTATTATTTTTCTATAAAGTGCAGAGTATTTTTTAAAAGCAAGTCTATTTTTTGTATCAGGATTGAATCTATACGCCCAGAGTAACTGTCTTTGCTTTTGACTACAGATTTTTACTCCGCGAGATATCCATTTACTTTTTTTACTAGTATGTATAGTCACAATTTTTTTAGGAAAACATAACTTGTATAATAATGAAAAATCATCCATAAAACTTTCAAAGGATTCATTCGCATCTTTGGCTTCGTATACTTGCGAGAAAGACAAGCATTTTAGGTGATTTTTGAATAAATCTAAGTTGTCCTTTGAGATATCCTGTTTTCTCGTTTTCCAAAATTTCAGTGTACAGGTTTTTTTAATAGGAACTTTGAGTAATTGGGATGTATGGTCTGAAAGAACTAGGTCTATTATTTCAGATTGACAATCTTTACGGTAAGAGTGTGCAAAATTGTCTATGCAGGAATTGCTACTTAATCTTGTTGGTTTATTAAGTTCTAATTGTAGGTTATATTGCAATAGAAAGTGTTCAAATTCTAATGTTATTTTACTTCTTTTTAACACATCTATATTGAAGTCTCCGGCTAAGACAATATTTTTTCTTCCGAATGAGCAGATTTTTTGTAAAATATTATCCAGTTTTTCATAAAATATTCTATAATTGTATTTAGGTATTCTATAAATACATATAATTATTATATTTGAAGAAATCATTTCTATACCGCAACACTCAAAAACGCCTGACACTGATTGTTTGGCAACATCCGACAATAATCATTATAATCTGACGAAGTGAAACCGTAATATGGTGAAATGCATGCGATGGTAGTCAACCCGCGCGGTGTGGAGGAGAGAGAGGGACGGAACTGTCCCCCTTGCCCCATGGTACCAATCTCATGAAAAGATAATGTACCATTCCTGAGAAATGCCGATTAATATACCCTAACCTCAAAGCACTTAATATTCCCCTAAAAAGCGTAGTCGGTCTGCAGGGTTTAAAGGAACCTAACTAACCTAACGTGGGGGTGCCCCAAGTCCCGATTACTTCAGTAAGAGTATTGACAATTATGATAATGAGGCCTAAATAGATAGGGCACGCCACGATAATGGCGGTAAGTCCCCTCTTTGAGGAGTGGCTGGAGAGGCGCCACGGCGTCCTCACCTTCCGCCTGACGCAGGTCCTCACCGGACACGGATGTTTCGGGAGGTACCTGCACCGAATCGGGCGGGAGGAATCGCCCGGGTGTCTCCACTGGAGGATCGACCGGAGGACACGGTGGAGCACACGGTGGAAGTCTGCCCTGCGTGGGCGGAGCTCCGCCGTGTCCTCGTGGCGGCGATCGGCGGCGGCGACCTCTCGCGTCCGGCCCTGGTTCAATCCATGGTCCGGAGCGAGACGGAATGGGAAGCCGTCGCCTCCTTCTGCGAAGCAGTCATGCTAGAGAAGGAGGTGGTGGAACGAGAGAGGGAGAGATCCTCTCTTCCCGGCCGCCGCGGGAGACGCAACGGGCGTCGGGGGCCACGTGGTGGCTACCGGCCACCGTAGATGCGGGCCTGTGGACGGCTGGCTATGGGCTAGCTAGCCGTCCGGCCGTCTAACGACGACGACAGGCCGTGTCGACGGCGCGTTCGTGTTCCACGCGCGCCTCAAAGAGATGTCAGCAAAAGGAGAGGGGCCCGCAAGGGCCGAAGCCTGCCGGGGTTGCGGGCCTGTTCGAAAGAGACACCGCGGCCCCGGAACGTAAAAGGCGATGAAGGAACATGGATGGTTTTTAGTCAGTAAGAGTCTGACACTCCCTCCCGCTCCGCCCAGAGTGGGGGGGGTCATTTGATGATTTCCCATCCTTAAAAAAAAAAAAAAGGCCTAAATAGATTTGCATTTTTTGTTACTGTCCTCATGCCTATTATTTCAAAATTAATGAAGGTATAGTCACGGACCTGCCGGGGTTGCGGGCCTGTTCGAAAGAGATACTGCGGCCCCGGAACATAAAGGGCGAGGAAGGAACATGGATGGGTTTTAGTCAGTAAGAGTCTGACACTCCCTCCCGCTCCGCCCAGAGTGGGAGAAGTCATTTGATGATTACCAATCCTAAAAAAAAAAAAAAAGGTATAGTCACGGACAAAGCGCTACATACTAATAAACAGTTTCGACAATGTTTTTAATATCAATAAAATGTTTTGTGGTTTTGTTTGTCGTGTTCTCGTGAAGATTTTATGAGTCATAAGGTAAGATATGACGATACAATATAGCGAAAATTAAACTAGCTACATTGTAAATAATTTTAGTTGTAATTTCTAGAGCAGTGCTACAATTTGTGTTATATAAAGGGTGTAAAAAGAGTCTTCACGAAGCCGAAAAGCATTTGTTTTCCCCGTTACAGAGATATTTTTTTTGTTCTATACCACAACTGGGGAACCTTCTAGTTACGGAGATTTTTAAAAAAAAGTTCCAACTCTATCACAAGTTTTTTTTAATCAAGTTTAAATACCTTTATGACCCCCCGTTTTTTCAATACATCCATCAGCACAATGTTTTGAGTGCGTTACATTGAGTTCTACAACAAAACATGATTTTCAGCCGTAAAAAAAAGTTGTTTCCCAGCAATTATTTTTGCGTATTTAGTTTGGTGTACAAAATGCTTAGTCTACAGTTTCGTGATAAGACTGTTTGTACCCAGTATTTTATCACCTGTTCTCTCTAAATGATCAAAGCAATGGGCATGTCGTAGGTCCATGTTCACCAAAAAGATGACGTTCTGATTATCTATAACAGTTGTTTAAAACACATATTTTTGTCAGGTACAAAACACCGGCCCCATCAAGTTTAAAAAATTAGGGCGTGTAAAAGTGTTTGTGAAACCCAATTTGCAAAATGAATATCATTTATCATTTACGGGTACATGTCACAGTGACAGCTGTTTTTAGATAATCAGACCTTTATCTTTTCGTTGAACATGGACATTAGAACTGAAGTTGCGAAGACATTTGTGTCCATCACAACTCGTCACCGTAGTGGATCAAAGCCTTACTTACCGTGCCGACGCCGACGCGTGTGTTTAGCAGTAGGAACAGTATAAGGCTAGTCATACTGTGAATAGGCTTGTGTACTAAAAACATCTAATTCGTCAGTTAGATTATTGAAAAATATTGGATCCGTATCTTTTCTTTTGTTACGATTAAAATTAAAATTTTCAATCTGTTACGCCGTGGTATAAGTTTTAGTCCGTTGTGACGTCACGAGACTCCACTTCCGAGTTTTTGATGCGTTTTATCCTTGTCAGTATTAATTGATTTACAAGAGACAAAGAGTATTGGAAAATATTAGTCCATTATTTTCCAATACTCTAACTGACGGACTAAATAGATTTGCAATTTATTGATGGTGGAAACGAGCCTATGGATTAAATGGTTTTCAAATAAAACCTTGGGCAATTTCTGTCCCTGTAGTACTGAAAAAAAAATATAAAACGAAAAATCGCAAAAATAAACTGTGAATCTGTATTCAGACATCACTAATGAAGTGTACCGTTCACTCTTTACCAACCTGATTCTAGCCTTTAAAAACGGCCAGTAGGTATCCTGTCCAATTTAACGAAAACGACTCTTCAAAATTCAACGCTGTTTTGAACCATCATAAAGATCTAGTCACACTGACGCATATCCCGCGCATCAAATATTTAAATGTTCTAAATTAGGGTCACGTGACGGATTGACCATCATCATAATCATTCTCTTGTCTTTATCCTAATTCATTTGAGGTAGCCGCACAGCATGTCTTCTTCTTTCATACTTCTCTTTTAATCATCATCTCATCAGACACCTTTCTCACAGTCTTAGCATCAATCCATCGTTTCTGATGGATGACGCGACGGACAGACCAACGGGCTTAAAAGGCAGCTGTGTTAGACTGGATGGAAGGTGAGGGATAGGGTGTTTTGATTTAGCCTGGGCGAGGCCTAAGTCCAGCAACTGACTACTCAGGCTGATACAAGTTCACAAAAGCGAACTTGGTCCCGCATCCCGCGCGGGATTCGCTTCAGTTCGACCAGAGCTTTATTCGTGACGTAATGTGAGCTCTGTCCGAGGTATTTTTAATAATCCAGACAGCTTAACGGCACAACTTTTCACAAGGTGATTGATCACGTAAAAAGTTAGATTACAAAAACGTCATATTTGGAATTTGGACGCTTTTCGGACGACGAGTTGTTATATCTTTTTTTTTTCATAGTCTGTCCGCTTTTCAGTCGTTGATGGTTGTTATAATGAGGTCATGTTATGTCTCTTTTTGAATCGAAAAAGTTTTTGTGGTAGATTAGGTTTAATTTGATTTGTTGGGGTCGCAATTGGCTTCGTTTTGTTGAGGCGTTTTTGTGAAATACTTTCTTGTGAGATGATTGTGAAATTCGATGTTTTATAAGATGGCGGACTTCTTAATTTTTTAATTGTTATACAGATTTAACTTTTTATGTTTAATTCAATGTGACGATCAGTCTTAAGAGCCCGTCTACATTTTGGGGTTACCCTAATTGTACAATTTACAGGCATATAAAGAAAAAGTATTCTATTATTAAGGAAGTAGGATATTTGTAAGATGAGAATTAATGTTGATTGTCTATATATTTAATAGTATCTACAAATTGGATGAAATCAGGTTTTCGTGAGTTTTCACTCAATCATGCATCGAGGGAATGATTTTTACTAAATAAATAGTATCTAAAATTCATTAAACAGGCATCTTATAAAAACATTTTATGATACTTTTCACCATTAAACTCTTTTGACTTTGATGTGTGCTTTCCGTGTGCCTACACGTATAAATAAAAAAGCCGTTAGTCTATGAATCATGTTTATACAAATTTCAAAACTCAAATAACGGCTATCCGACTACATAATAAAAGAAAGACTAACTACTTATTCATGTACCATAGTACTGTCTACTCAATAAAATTCTTTCATATACCCAGATAACCATCGCCATTCCATTAACTGCTATTCCGAAACACTTTAGTTAAATCCTCTTTTAACAATCCTCATAAAAGCAAGTCAAGTATCTAATCAAGAAGAATAGTTAGAACTAATAGACAGTTAAAATGAGCAGTTAACGGGACATTGTTAAGTTTTACGGTATTTTTATATGCCAATGTGGGTTTACGATGTGGCCGAGATCTGGTTTAGACGGTTCTGGAAATAGTTGGGTTGGAGACAGTGAAGCAAGTGATTTTTTAACCGATTTTGGAAAAGAAGGAGTTTTATGTTTAATTTGCACTTTTTGTTTTTAAAGTTTAGTTACGAACAAAGGTTTGTAACCAATTGATTTTAACAGTCACATCATAATCTGCTAAGCTTTTTCAAATATGTTGGGGTCGGCTTCCAGTCTAACCAGATGCAACTGAATACCAGTATTTTACATGCAGTGATTGCCTATCTGACCTCCACAACCCAGTTAGTACTGGGTAATACGGTGCCCACCACACCTATGATCTTTAGAATTAAAATACATATTTTTCTTTCTGTCTTGCAAGTTGAAAAGTATTTCAGTGTGAAATTTATATAACGTGGACTCGGAATTCAATGGCACATTTCCGCCATGTTGAAATAATAATGGTAAAATAATCCGTTGTTCGCAGAATGGTTTCAGTAAAAGAAACATCAGCAAATTTTTTTAAGAACCCTATCAACTTGATCCACTGTTTACCTAGCCATGACAATTAAAACAACGCTCACTTTTATGTAAAGTCGGATAAGCCTGTACCTAATTGTGGAAAAGAACAATAAAACCCGTCGGCAAGGTAATCCCGTGATCCGGGACTTATTTCCGGGAATTCCGAGATTTGAACGTTGATCGCGGGGTAGTACTTTATAATATTTCTAGCGAACTTTATGTGGGTCAAGCTCTTTAAGAGCGTTTTAACTGAAAGTTCTCAAGTAGTTGTGAAATCCCGGGAGATATTCGGTCCACTGGTGCTATGTGGGGAGTTGGAACATTGTTTTGAAGCAGGTAAATCAGGTTGGAATTACGATATTGTTCGGAATATCGAGAGTAGATTGATGAAAAATAAAAATAAATATCACTGGACATTAAACACACAGCGCCATCTAGTGCCACACTAAGCAAGGCTTGTGTCGTGGACACCAGATAGTTGATATACTACTATATACTTTTTTGTTTGTAAATACATACTTATTATACATACAAACATCCATGACTCGGAAACAAATGTCCATGCTCATTACACAAACATTTGCTCCTAACGGGATTCGAACCCCAAAGAACGCAAGGCAGCTTCACTACCACTACGCCATTCGAGTAACAAGTCTGAAACTCATGAATGGAAACTAGTGCTGACGTAAAGGCAAGGGGCACTATTAATTTGGATTGCATAATATTCTTTTACCCTACATTTCATCATTTGCTGGGCCTTTTCCCAACTATGTTGGGGTAAACTTTCAAATTGAATTTAGCTGAATACCAGCATTATACATGGAGCGACTGCCTATCTGACATCCACAACCCAGTTAGTACTGGGTAATATGAAAATACCCTTTGATAAAACTGGTAGAACATCGTGAGGAAACCGGCATGTCCTAGAACCAAAAATTCGAAGGCATGTGACATCTACCAATCCGCACTGGGCCCGCGTGGTAGATTATAGCCCATTCCCTCTCATTGAGAGGAGGCCGTGTCCCAGCAGTGGGAACATTATAGGCTGATGATGATGATGATGATGATGAAGACTTGTAGGGTTGTCTCTTTCGGATCGCATAGGTTTTTTTCTCAAAGCCTTAATAGTTTGATAATAGTATGAAATTAAAATATGAAAACTATTACTATTACACAAATGTAAAATTGATTTCCCTGTCTGTACTACCTATACTTACAGTTTTAAGCATTAAAAAGAGAGAGTTAGAGATACGTACTTACTTACACACTGTTCCCAAAGATCAGAAGCTGATACAAGCGAACCCGAGATAAGCGGCAAACCGAAGGATAATTCCTAAATTATGATAAGAATCGGAACCTTTTTGTTATAATCCTAATTAACATAGGGACAAAAATTCCAAAATGATACGGCCAATTCGAAACCCACATTAATATACGCGAATGCATTTAATGAATCCAAAGGAAATTTACATATGACCCGGATTTTTAGGGTTCCACAAAATTAGAATCGTTATAATTTTGATGTCCCTTTATTGTTGATGGTCCATCTGATGGAAAGTACGTAGTGACTGTAAATATCTGTGTAATTTTGACGACCCGGATGGCGTAGCGGTACTGAAGGTGCCTTACGATCTTAGGGTCCCTTGTTCGAATCCCGGTAGAAACAAATGTTTGTTTGATGAGCAATGGACATTTTTTGTTTCCGTGTCATGGATGTTTGCATGTATATTAAGTATGTATTTACAAACAAAAAGTATTTAAAGGGTGTAAAACACCTCTTAACGAAGCCGAAAGGCACTTGTTCTCCTCGTCATTGCGATCATTTTTTTGTTCTACACTATACCTGGGAACCTTCTAGTTACGGAGATATTAGGGGTCAAAGTTACAACTTATCAACAAGTTTTTTTTAAATACAAGTTTTTTTGTAAGATTTTTAAAACCTCCACGACCCCCGTACTATTCAATCCATCCATCAGGACAATGTTTTAAGTGCGTTACATTGAGTTCTACCACAAAATATGATTTATAACCTCAAAAAAAAAAGTTGTTTCCCAGCAATAATTTTGGCGTAAAGTTACTTAGGTTGATGTACAGAACGCTTGGTTAACGGCTTTGTGGTGAGGTGTTTTACACCATGTATATCAACTATCTGGTGTCTACGACACAAGCCTTGCTTAGTGTGGCACTATATGGCGCTAGGTATGTGTAATGTTCAGCGATATTTATAATTTCACTGGTACACAACGGGTACAACACACTTCAAATTATGCTCGATTACATAAATAGGTATGGCTTTAATTTACTAAAACACTGGCTTAAGCATGCAGCTTCACCTGCGTTTTGCGTCAGAAATTATCCCACATGAATGTACTACTGGGACAAAAAGTATCCTCCACCTTAAGCCTAACCTTGAACATTGTCTACCATTGTGCCCAATGTCATATATACGAAATTTGTTCAAATGTTAAGGCATGATAAAGTATCAAACAGACCGACATAGAGACCATTTTCAAATTAATTTAACAGCATTAGGTAGAAGTTTGGATGTTCAATAAATAAATTGACTACGGGACCCAAACTCCATCCATTAAACGACATTTGGCAAATTTTTATCTTTCCCTTCAACAGCGGATGTACGCGAAATATTTTAATATTCCCAAAGGAATTTACGGTATGGAATTTTAATAAGGAGGCTGAATTTTTCTACCGGTCTCCGGATTACGGAAACAAAAGGGGGAAAGCTAGGGGAATTGTACTTTGAACGGTGACATAGTACAATTCCCTAGCTTCCCCTTATACGTAGCAAGGTCAGTGTGTGACAAATTCACGGAAATGGTTTGTTTACCAACTATCTATAAGTGACTACTATTACTGACCTCGCCTTCAGGAATTTGACACGATGGGCCAAAATGTTTGTTCATAAAATAAATAAAGCTATGTTTTACGTAAAAGTTTCAGGCTTTTTTTTTAAATTGAAAACTTTGATCACTTTTTGGGTGAACCAAAATCATGGATATCGCGCTGTCGTCACTGATTGCTTTCAAAGAATGGTTAGTCAAAATCAACCATATACAATTATGTTAGTGTTTATTTTCGATTACTTAGTTTTCACTTCTATCTGCAGTCCCCAAAAACTGCCCCGCGTTTTTTTTTTTTCATTTAATTTGGAATAAATTTCAGGAATCTATCGCATACTGAACAAAATGCAAATATTTTTGTGTTTTGTTCAGTACAAAATACAAAAAAAAATACAAAATACAAATATTTTAATATCTTGTTTTTTTTCGTATTTTGTACTGAAGATGTTTAACGCCATTTAAAGCGTACATGGTTAATTGTAATTAACACAGTCGCTTACGGAATATCTTCTGAACTCCAGATATTTGCTCTTGCAAGCGTCATGTTCGCGCCATGAACAGATCACTATAATCACGAAATATATACCGTCAGTGACAGTGTCAGTTTAGGTCAAACGCCTTTCCGAAGTCAAGATAAACATGAATGACTTTATTTGATGACCGGACATGTGATGTAAAAAATCATGAGGAACGTACATGTCCTAGAACCAAGAACTCGAAGACATGTGATTTATCACATACTAAGTCTTTACTTTCCATTCCACAGGGGTTGTAGCAGCCCCGCTACGTCGTAGCACTGTGGTCTACGCCGTAGCACAGCCCTACGCTACGACCTTGCTACTACGCTATCTGCTGTTCTCACAAGACTTTTTCCACTAAATAACAACACTATTCTCAAATTCCATCCTAAAACATTTGACACCTACAAAATAAATCAGCAACATTTATTATTTTTCAACCCCACCGTCTTTCAAAGGTTTAAAGTGCAATACTCCCTCCGGGAATATAACACAGCGAGTGATCTGTCAAGCGAAAAATTACGACAGAGCTGTTTAGCTATAAAAGACAAAATTCTTACACTAAATGGTCGGCAAGAAGGCTGTTCTGAGGGTTGGCACATAAAGTTGGGGCGGAGGGACCCTTAATTTTAAAGCTTATTTCGGGTACTCCCCGTTGGACGTATAAATAATTTATTTAATGTGTGGAGTTGTATAGTAAGGGTTACTGGTCTAAGATGTAAGACAAGATGGCGAAGGTATTGTGCTTGTATTATGAGAGTATGTAGCCTGTCCCACCCGTTTATTGTATAGCTACATACATTTGTGGAGATTTGAGAGAGAAAACGTGTTTGTTTCAGTTAGGACCGGTTTCCACGAGAGCGGACAAGATCGAAGTGTAGAGAAGGTGTAAAACATTCGGTCATTCATTTTGGTTGAGGTCTTCGTCGCGTCTCTCGTCTTTCTTGTGATTGGTCGAATCTTGCATAGCTCTTCTACGTTCCGCTTTGGTAGAGAAACCGGGCCTTAGTCTCGATTCAAAGAGCGAATGGCGTAGCGGTAGTGCGGCTG
Source organism: Xestia c-nigrum (assembly GCA_916618015.1). Taxonomy (NCBI): domain Eukaryota; kingdom Metazoa; phylum Arthropoda; class Insecta; order Lepidoptera; family Noctuidae; genus Xestia; species Xestia c-nigrum. The sequence continues at coordinate 5,060,898 of OU745259.1, read as the reverse complement.
CTTATGTAGGGTCCTGGGGTCGAATCCCGGTAAGAGCAAATGTGTGTGATGAGCATGGACATTTGTATATTAACTAATTGGTATCCACGACACAAGCCTTGCTTAGTGTGGCACTAGATGGTGCTGTGTGTATTGTCCAGCGATATTATTATTATAATTCAATCATGTCTAGTCATTTTATTTTTATTTGTATATTTTGTTTTAAGTCTGATTTTTAATTAAATTTAATGTTACCTATGAACTTTTTGTCACCAAAGTGATTTATAAGACACTATTATTTCGCCCGCAACTTCATCTGCGAAAATTGTGATAACTCGGTTAATTTGCATGATATCAATATAATTTATAACCCATGTTACTCGGTAACGATGTAGCTTTATAATAACGAAATAATTTTAAAATCAGTTTAGGAGTTCTTTAGTACAATCGTAACAAACACAAACAAAAAATCAAATATTTCCTCTATATAATATTAGCATAGACAGAGTGGACATTATTTTGAAGATTTATAAACAAAATTTTACTTTTTACTGTTCTGATTTCAGGTCAAGTTCAAACACGAGCCTCTGTGGAATAATTAGCTAAAAACCAAAGGCTTTGTTGTAAACCCTACAAAGACTCCTCCTGAAAATTCTAGTTAAAACCCTATTTAAAATTCTAACCTACTCAAAACATCATTGCTAGCCATGCAAGCATTAGTAATACGAAAGCTCACTGCGGCGTACCAAAATGGAAAAATAAAAGGAAAGACAAAATAAGTAAACATTAATTAGGGTGGGTGTATAAAAGTTGAGTCTGGTAGAGCCTAGCGAGTTGAGTCTTGTTGAGTCTGGCAAATTTTATTTTTTAATTAACCCGTTTACCAGAGGTTGGCATTAAAAACTTGCGTGGAATGACAAAATGGGGATATTTTTTGGCGTTTCGTTTTCGAAAAAGTGTTTAAGAAATTTTTTAATTGATGGAGTAGTGTAAGTATAGAAGTAGTTGCATGATTTTTCCTTTTGCTTGAGAATAATTTGAGTCGACAACTTTTTAAAGTCGATTTTCCAATGGAATCGTGGTGTGAATATAATTTGTGTTTTTTCCAGAAAGATTACCAAAGCGTATTAGTTAGTAAAGATAAGAAATAACCGCTGGACAAAAGGCTAAATACTGTTACATCGGACCTACTAGAACATTCGAGAAAGCACAGTATGTGTACGTTGGAATTTCGATTGCTTTCTATTTTTATTAGTTTTAAAGTTAGGTAGGTACAAACTCGCGACCTATTTATAAAAAGTCATTAGAATTTCGACCGTACGCCTAGGGCATACGGTTCATATTTGTTTGTACAAGTAGCTAGTAATAATATTACCTATCTACTATTCTTTTGTTACTGTTTTTTATGACCCTCTAGAATATTCGTGGTTATTCTGGTGTGTCTGTTGGCGAGTATAAATACACCGCTCAGGCCGGCCACCGTCAGTCTTGTTTTGGCTACCCAACGAAGCGAATCGAAGTGAACTTGAAGTGCGATATCTAAGCGAATAGTGAACAGTGGTGTATTGTAGTGTACTTGTAATTAAGTTTAAATTGTTCTGTGATTAATAAAGTTGTTGTGTTGTTTAATCGGTAGTAATTAATTTATCTCATACCCAGCTCGTAACAATACGATGGGAGACGGACGGGTGAGCCAAGGCCGGCCCAGAAAGAGGTGGCGAGACAACCAGGACGTGCACCGCGAGGTCTTGTTCAAGGAGGCACGGGAAAAGAATTCATGAAATTGGGGGAGGCCTTCGCCCAGGAGTGGGGCAATAACAAGCTCAAAGAAAAAAAAATAGGTTAAAGTTTTGAAACCCGTAAACAGAAGGGTTTAAGATTTTGCTATCCTCATTTTTAAGTCTCGTTATTTGGAAGCCAGTTAGCAACGTTGATTAATTATTATGATTCATTTTCACCACGTTTTTATCAAAAAAAAATATAATTGAGTTGTGCCAAAAGTACACCTTTACCTAAATTGGATAACTGGTGTGATACAACGTTACGTAGTATATCTACTTTTACCAAGAAATAAATTAATAATTTCAACAAAACACAAACAAATTATTTTCCTAATTATAACATAACGCTTGCAAAGAGCAATGAGTAAAACGTAACTACACAAAAACCTTTGTAGTGTAACAAATTGTTTTTTTTTTCAACAAATTCATTTCGTTACGTCACCAACACAAACAATAGGCCGCGGTTGGCTACTTCAAAGGGCCGGACGCTTTCTTTCTTTTCTCTCGCACATTTTGAATTATTACATCGGCAAAGGCCTTTTACTCAAAGTCGTAATGTTTTTTTTCTGTCTTTGTAATGAGAATATCCCCCCTTTTTTATTTTTATTTCAGTCGACAATTAATTTCTCTTATAGAGGAAATGTAATTTGGAGTAAACTAGGTACCCCATGGAAATAATGGATAGGGTTTTTGTATTAACCGCTGGTAATTTTCGGAAAAAACTGTGTGAAATTAAATGGTTCCGAGTTCGTTTTCCCATTCGTTTCCTTTCAATTTTACGTTTTTAGAGTAGGTTTGCTGTAGTTTTACTAGTCGAATCTTACGGTTAAATGCTTGACTCAATTATTTATCAAATGTACCAACGTACTTACTTCTTTCTTACAGGAACATTACTAATATATGTGAGAGACTTTACCAAAGTTTTAATATAAGAACCATTTTATATATCTGCCAATCGATGAATGGAAATCCTCCTTCTTCTCCATTCAGAAGTTACACACAAATTGTTTAGGCTTTTAACCGTTACTTATTAGATAATCACGAAAAAAGCTGATTCATTTTTTTTATTTTAATTAATATTGTGTTTGATACATTACTTGTACCCGAACCCATTGTGCCCATTCCCTTCAAGCAGCTGAGGAACTGGTTAAAGGATCACACCCGATTACAAGCAGAGAAATGGTGGGCCTTGGCACCAGGCTGTAGGCAATCCAAGGAAGCTATGCCATCCTTGGATCCAAAGCTGACCAGGCGCCTCTTACACCTGGACAGAGATAGCCTGCGTCTGGTGGCAGGGACCATCACTGGTCACTGCTCGCTGAACAAACACTTCCACACCCTAGGTATCACCGACAGCCCCCTGTGCAGAGCGTGCATGGAGGCGGAGGAGACAGTAGCGCATGTTCTCCTGGAGTGCACAGGCGTTACCAAGATTCGCGAGGAGACCCTGGGAACGCCAGGATCACTTGCAGATATCCTGAGGAGACCGGGAAGTTTAATCTGCTTCTGGAGGGAGGTGGGCTGGTTGGAGTAATCGGCCACCATGGCTCACGCACAATGGTCCACTTCAAGGACTAAGTGCGGAAACCTAAACCCCATGATGATGATACATTACTTGACAATCAGTTGATGAAATACATTTAAATTAGGTAACGTTATTTACTAACTAATTTTGAACTGTTTGCATTGCGAACTCGGCCCATGGTCTGTACCATGGGCCAAGTTCGCAATGCAAACATCAAACTGACATTCACGAGGTAGTGGTTCATTTACCCTTAAAGGACCCTAATAATATTTCATCTTCACCCCATTAAAAAGGTTTACGTTTCTCCTAATTAATACCTACCCTTTTACTGCAACCATAACTTCAAATTTAATATTCCAAAAATACATACCAACGCTATAAATGCAGCACAAAAAATACATAAACGTATTTACAAAAATAAACACGAAACACTAAAACAACCATGAAAAAATAATTTGGTTGCAGACCTAAAAATTAGGGCAACACCATATCATTAAATTAAGTCTAATGGCAACACACAAAATAAATAAAAACTTTTTGTAGCTTAATCCACTTTCGCTGTAGGCTCCCGAGTTCTTCTCATTAAAATTAATTTTGCCAGCGACGTGGCTGCCATTACGAAGGCAGTTAAAGTAGGTGCCTGCTTACACCCGCGATATTACAGGGATTAAGTTTCGAGAGAAAAAAGGAGAAATAAACGAATTTGCCGTGAACGAGTCGACGACGTCCCTTTAATCCTTCGGTGTGGGCCATGAGAACGCTAGTTCTAGAATAAAAATTGCTACATAATATACATTATATTATGTAGCAATTTGTACATTTTCATAAAATTTATACGTATAATTTTATACATATAATGCATATAATTTTTACTTATATTTGCATATAATGTGTGTAAATTTGCACGCCTTATATTTTGTACCCATATTCGCAAATGAATAAGATATGATTATGATACATCACTGGAAAGAAAAGTTTAATATACAGGATGGAATGTTTTGATGTTAATATGACAAGACATTGACGCACACACTGATAACATGTATTCAGTACAGGCGAACAAGGTAAGTAGGTAGTCAGCGGCCCAAAAAGTTGGACAACTATACTATGAATTTTAATTCGATTCCAGATTTGACATTATTTATTTATTTATTTAACACTTCAAGCACATAGTACAGAGGCGGACTTAATGCCATAGGCATTCTCTACCAGTCAACCTTTGGGTGATGCAGAGACAAGCAGTGGTAGGTGTACATCTGAAAATAATTCGAATAATACTTAGGTAACTACAAAGATATATAAAATACTATAAATATCTATATATATATATATACTATAAATAAATATCAAACTATATATTACTGTAAAAAGAGAATTAACACGGATATACTAAAATAAAAAGACAAACAATGGAGAAAACACTACTGTTGTGATGAACCTGCCAGTTTCTTGCGAATGTACTCTCGAACTTTAATCTTGAAAGATAAACGATTGGTTGCCATCCTGATACATCCATTAGCTACTGTCATTTTGTGAAATAATGATACCACATTTAATAGTTTAGTGATGAACACAAAAATCGATAATCGAATCGATATTTTGTTATTTTGTTGGGTTTTTGTTAAAGTGTTGTTACGTTGTGTTTGTTGTTACGTTTATAGTTTTTTGTGAACTTTGAGTGAATCTATTTGATTTGGTTTTCCATCAAAATGGATCCTCAGCGAAGTACATCACAAAAAGACGTGGATGTTTTCTTGTCCCCAAGAAAAATCGTCCACGAAAAGCTTTCACTGTTACTGAAAAAGTAATGATCTGCAACGCCTACAAATACGAGAAAAATGAAATTTCTGCGCAATTGGAGGCCTTTGAAGTTGTGGAAGAAAATGAATGTATGAGTGTGTTACAGTGTTACTTTTTAGTGTACAATAAAGTTTATTCTATTCTATTCTATCGGTTGGGAAATATTTAATTTCCTGATATACTTAGTTTACGAGAGTAAAATTATAAACGAGAAGAATCGATCTGAAAATATTCCATTTCCATATCGAATAATTTCGCAACGTCACTATTTAGTACTTGTCATTACGTTGCAACACTGAAATTGTCAAATCTGGAATCGAATTAAAATTCCGAGTATAGTCTCACCAAGTGGTATCGTATTACCCAGATTTAACTGGGTTGTGGAGGTCAGATAGGCAGTAAAATCCTTTTATTCAGTTGTATCCGGTCTGACTGAAAGCCGACCCTAACATAGTTGGGAAAATACTAGACAGATGATGACGAGTACGGTCGAACAAGCTATTTGGATTTACATGTTACAATGTAATTTGTGGGTTAAACAAAATAGCTTGGTCGACCGTACATTCTCATTGGCAATTAAAATAAAATCAGCTGTTAACTACAAAAATTCAGTAGGTACTTAGGTCCATGTTCACCGAAAAGATAACCGTCTGATTACCTAAAAACAGCTGTCAATGTGACATATTACCATACAAAAATGTGTTTTAAACAGCTGTTTTTGTTAATCAGACTGTTGTCTCTTCGGTGAACATGGACCTTACACGGTGAAAATTATGGAACAGCAGTTTATTTTAATTACTGATGAATTTTTTTGCAAATGAACTATAAATAAGTATTAACCGTTCGTGGGCCGGTGTTCCGGGATTTGACTCTGTATATCGCATTGGTATTTGTGTATAGTCAACCTTTTTTAAGTATTTTTTTCTCTACAACTTTGTAGAAACTATCTTCTAGTAGATAGAGAACAAACTGCTCCCCGAAGGGAGGCCTGTGTTGAACTGATGTTCTTGTTGAATCATCATCATCGTCATCTCATCCGAAAGACGTCCACTGCTGGACATAGGCCTCCCCGAAGTGTCGCCACATTGACCGGTCCCTTGGTACTCGCATCCACTGGAATATCTTGTTGAATACACAAATATAATTATGTACGTACTTAGAACCGTTCGATGATGTTGCTCGTGAAAAGAAAAAACAGCAGCATTTAAACAGCGTTCAGGAGTTCTCAGTGTCAATATTATAAAGCAATTATTTCACTTAAGCCTGAATTCATGTCGCACTGGACGGTCGGTCGCGCACTGTCGGTCGGATACAAGTATACATTGTGTTCTATATAGCACCATACTGCGACGCTGACGTCAACGGCGATTGACAGCCATATTTTGTTCTCGCTGACGTCACTTCCGATCGTTTGCGACCGACCGTCAGCGCTACAAGAATTCAGGCCTTACAGCTCTTGAACTTGGTTTATCCGAAGTTGTGATGATTGCGTAAGTTTTACGGTGGCATTCGCCTTTCATTTACTTATTTGCCAGACTCAACTCAACTAGCCTACAAGATACTTTGTTTAACAAAACAATTGATTAGTAATTGTGGTTTATTCAAAAGAAAGTTTATCTAAACTGTTGACAATAACAAGATAGAATAATAAACTAATTGTAAAAGTTTTGCTTCAGTTTAATTTAATTAATCTGACGTAACAATCCAATTGTTTTTGGTGGCATTCATTCATTTATATTACACCACATGAAAGCAAAAGGACAAACAGTTTTAAAACTAGTGCACAATGGTGTCGACTCTGTTGTGCACAACTAAACTCAATTTAGGTTATCGCTATCTTTTTCTCTCTAACAAAACGAGAAAGAGACGGACGTAATTTAGAGCTGTCAAATTTAATTGGAACTAATATTTCCATACAAATGAAGGGTATAAATTGTGCATAACAGAATTGACACTAGTGTCCGTCTCATCGCACGAGGCGACCTTTTCCAGATAGCTTTCTATAAATTATGCATTTGTATTTTATGTTTTTTTTTTATCTCCGCCAATTCTAGAACAATACTAAGATTTTACTATTCCAACTGAACTTAAAATAATCAAGCCAATCACACGAACCGACCTTATAAACTCAGTGAACCGTCACAAACATCGTAAACTAAGATATTGGACGAAAAAAAAACACTTTAATTCTACACAGCGTTAGCTCGTAAACCCGCTGACTCTATGGCCCCACTTAAGGCGGTATTTGCCAGCAAAATGCTTTGCAAATTGGATCATTAAGAGCTTAAACCGACAGTTTGGAGTTGCTTAAAAACCTGTTTCCGTATCATCCGCTTTTTTCCTGATAATGTTCGGTGGAAAAGTACCTTTTGCTGACGAAGAGATTTAGCAAATACTGTTGAGAAAAGACTGTTTGACTTTTAGAGACTAACTAAGCGAGGCCAGCGGCAATAAGCTGTTATTTCAGTTATTCAAACAGACGTAGGTATTACGTCGGTATTACGATGAAGGAAAAAATAAATAAAAGAGAGGAAAGTTTTTCAGGAAAATCATCATCACTCTCTTGCCCTTATCCCAATTTATTCGGGGTCGGCGCAGCATGTCTTCTTCTTCCATACTCCTGTATTTTTCGTCATCTCATCAGATACTTCTTTTCTTACCATATCCGTCTTAACACAGTCCATCCATTGTTTCTTTGGGCTTCCTCAAATACCCATCCACATTCATATTCAAAAGTTTTTCAGGAAAATGTTGAACACAATATTGACTATTACGCAATAGTTAATTATTAATTATTAGTGAGCATGTATTTTTCGGCCCTATGGGCCATTCGTTTCGGGCTGAAAAGTTCTAGAGTGGCGACCGCGATCTGGAAGACGTTCAGTCGGAAGGCCACCCAGTAGGTGAACCGATGACCTGTATAGTCGTATGTCTATCTCGCTCGCTTTCGTTATGCCAAAAAAAGAGAGACAATCGACTTGTTAAATTCGATTCGAATCGAGCGTTCGTGAATAATGGTGGTGAATGTTGCAGGAATCCCCTGAACACGAGGCGCGCGAGACTGGTCGATGTTACAAGACTTGGGAGAGGCTTATGTCCAGCAGTGGATGTCTTTCGTCTAAACTGATGAGCATGTATTTTGTTGGAATAGTTTTCTGGATAAATCAACGAATTTTGGTTCATATCGGCCGAATCGCAAGAAGTTATAGTAAATCTTGACTTCTTCTCAAAAAGGATTGCAAACATTGGGACCCAAGGTTGTCTAAGTAAGAGAGGGGCCCGCAAGCGCCGAAGCCGACTGTTCGAAAGAGATACCGCGGACCCGGAACGTAAAGGTAAAGGATTGATTTCCCATCCGCCAAAAATAAAAACATCCGCAAAAAAACGTATTTTCTTTTCACCGTAATTTTGTGTAAACTAAGATTTAGTAAGATAGAGGCACCTGGAGTTTGACAATGTAAGGCCTGAATTCTTGTCGCGCTGATGGTCGGTCATGCACGGTCAATTGCGTACGAGTATACATTGTGTTTTATATGGCACCATACTGTGACGCTGACGTCAGCAGCGACCAACTGCCGTATTTTGTTCTTGCCGACGTTTCGACCAACCGTCATTTTCAGTGCGATAAGAATTCAGGTCTAAAAGTGGTAAATCTAGCTAGCTAAGAACCACTCACATGATTACCTAAAACGTTCACTGAAAACTAAGCACTACTAATCTAAGAAAAGTGTAAGTAAAACAGGCCCATACTAAAGATAAAAGAAAAGATACAGCTGCTAGTAAAATACTATGGTAATGTTAGTCCAAAACTCCTTTCTTTACAAGTTTTATGTACCGACGACAAAATTGTACCTTTTTACTTTCATTTGAACCAAAGTACAAGACAGTAAGATTTTTATGTCAGCAGTAGGAAATAGCCTTTGTGAAATTATTTCGGTGACAATGTAAGGAGTTTTACAACCAACTTGATTTAGTTATTTTTGTGTTTTGTTCAGTTAAGAATTTGTCTTTTAAGATGCCTGTGGAGCACGCGAATTTCATACAAACGTAATGCCAAAATAACTTGTAAATCAAACATATTCTGATGATACTGTGTATTTATTTCGATTGGGTTACAGAACATATAGGTTCACAAATACATATTTTGAATGTACACTGATTTAAACAAGAGTTATGAGAAAAATATTTTTTCTATAGAAATTTTAAATTCCTCATATCTCGTCTTTATATCATTGTCCTTTCAAAATATTTATTTGGGAACGCAGATATTCTATAATACAACTGAAATATACACACACTATTTTAAGAATATGTTTGATTTTCATATTATTTCGGTATTACGTTTGTATGAAAAACGCATGCTCCGCTGGCCTCTTAAGGCGCGGGTCATATACAAGTGGTGTATGGCGGTGGCGCGGGTACCAGCGCCGCGCCCATACGCCATACGCCACTCGTGTTTGTCCCGCGCCTAAGGTGGAAAAGCAAACCAGCGAAATCCTTATTTAATGTAAAACATATCATAATATCATTGCGCCCGTAATCCCCGGAGTGTTAGGCAGAAGTGTATCTAATACTACACCAAAATTTCGCCAGTTACGTTTAAGTTTCATGAAATAGGGGGCGGACCTATTGCCACCACCAACCGGGCACAAGTCCAAACTCCGCGGCTACTACTGAAAAACATCAGATGAAAAAACCCAATAACACTCTGCAATCTGGGAATCCAACCCAGGACCTCATGCTTAGCAGTAGCGCTTTCGACCACTGGACTAACGAGTCAGTAGCCAAAATCATCATCATGATCTGCCTAGCCTTATTCCAACTATGTTTTGGTCAGCTTCCAGTATTATCGGATGCAGCTGAATACCAGTATTTTACTACATGGAGCGATGGTCTATCTGACCTCCACAACTCAGTTAATAGTTTAGGCAGTATCCAAAATATACAGCCTATCAAAAAAACACAATCCCCATCAACAATTGTACACAAAGACCAATAATTTCAAATCGATTCCGCAACCACATTCGTTTTCCTTCGCCCTTCATCATCTCCCCTTATTTGGTCGACATAATGACGTATATTAAGTCTATATTACCTCTTTCTATTTGTGTTATGACGTGAACAGTCGTAATATGGCAAATTATCGCATAGTTTTCGGCCTAATCCCAAGTAAATAGACTTATTCGTTATATAAACAGAGGACGCAAACAAAGAGTGACGGTAGCGTTACTATTGGTTCTCGGTATAAGTTTTGTGAGTTGAATTGTGTGGTCGAGGGAATACTTACCTACATGGTGTGTATTCGTCCCGATACAGCCTGTCACTTGCTCCCAGTGACACCCCCCAGCCGAGGCTCGTACCCCACAAGGAGTAACGTGTGACTGCTTTTTTGTAAACTTTTTGTTTGTCCCTTTTTTTTTTTTTTTTAAAGATGGGAAATCATCATATGACCCCCCCCACTCTGGGCGGAGCGGGAGAGAGTGTCAGACTCTTACTGACTAAAAACCATCCATGTTCCTTCCTCGCCTTTTACGTTCCGGGGCCGCGGTATCTCTTTCGAACAGGCCCGCAACCCTGGCAGGCTTCGGCCCTTGCGGGCCCCTCTCTTTTTGCTGACATCTCTTTGAGGCGCGCGTGGAACACGAACGCGCCGTCGACACGGCCTGTCGTCGTCGTTAGACGGCCGGACGGCTAGCTAGCCCATAGCCAGCCGTCCACAGGCCCGCATCTACGGTGGCCGGTAGCCACCACGTGGCCCCCGACGCCCGTTGCGTCTCCCGCGGCGGCCGGGAAGAGAGGATCTCTCCCTCTCTCGTTCCGCCACCTCCTTCGCTAGCATGACTGCTTCGCAGAAGGAGGCGACGGCTTCCCATTCCGTCTCGCTCCGGACCATGGATTGAACCAGGGCCGGACGCGAGAGGTCGCCGCCGCCGAACTTTTTGTCCCTGACTGGAGACTTTACACTCAATACACCAACAGAATAGTCCGTTTAAATTGATGACAAAGTCCAAGATGACCTGGGAGAAGCCATTGACGAAAACAAATGTAACATTTGGTACAGTATAGAGATGTGTGGCAAAACTCAAAACAGACACCGCCTATTATTTTTTCCATTACAATTCTATAAAATAATACCAATGACAGAATCACACACTCACTCACTTGTAGCACTGTTACGAAATCGTTACATGAATTACTCTTTATTTTTTCTCAAGTTTTTGTTCATTATTCGGAAAAGGCTTTCACTAGGTACATAATAAAATAGACGTATTTATTTCAACAACAAAAACGTGTATTTTACTGAGTAAATGTTGTTTGTGTATATGTAATCACAAAAATTTATAGTAAAACGCCTGAAATACTCTTGGGGCAGTTCTATCACACATAGTGTCTTGTGTGCAATGACTCACCATGTACACTCGGAAAATACTCACAACTTCCGAGTATACATCATGATGACTTGCAACAAATCACAGTACCTATGTACTCTCATCTCACTTGTCATTAAAGACTTTCGTTCACAACTCACCTCAAACTCCCCGAAACAAAAAAGAAGCGAAGAAAAATCGAGTTCCATCCGTAGTGGTTCTAATCTAATTCGGCTGAAGGATTGTTATAGGTGTAATAATATAACATAACAGACAAACGATACGGCCTAATCAAGAAATGATATATCACGTACATATAGAGGTATAAAAATATGTATGTATGTGCTGAAATCTGTGTAGCTTGTCATGTCAATGTAGCCATCTATCATGTGAATATTGGAGTACATAGAATAATAAAGATATTTTTCTGTTTTTAATTTTTGAAGTGAACACTTCTTAGGTGCGTTCAGCACTTTTTGGGTGAACAAAAATCATGGAACTCGCGTGACAGTCACCTAATGCTTCGTAGCACTCGTAGCCGATCCGCTATAGCACCACTTAGGCGTGCGCGGGGAAGAACCTGTAGCAGATAAAGATTACTTAGTTTTCACTTATAAAGACTGCCCCGGATGTTTTTCAACTAGCTTATGGCTCTAACTTCGCCCTTGTGGATTTCGGTAATTAACCCACGGTAGCGTATTCGCCGGGATAAAAAGTTTCCCTTATGTAAATCCAGGTTTTAAACTATCTCGTCTGGGATGATTATAGAGAATGCAATTGTGTATGTATCCGCACCCCAGCCAGATGTGACGAGGGAGAACATCATGTGGTTTTCGCGTCTTATAGACCCTTCCTTAATTCCTTTCCACCCCTTCCCTTTCTGCCTGCAAACGTGAAAAGAAACTTGCAGCATGAAGCAGTATTTGAAGACTGCCGACAGAAGTGAAAACGAAATAATCCAAAATATACTTTATCTTAATTGTATAGGGTTGATTTTGAGTAACCGTTATATGAAAGCGTTCAGTGATGATGACGCGAGTTCCATGATTTCTGTTCACTCAAAAAGTGCTCAACAAGCCTAAAGAAGTTTTCAGTTCAATAAAACAGTTAAATAAACACTGAAATATCGAAAAAAAAATGATTGAATGTCATGAAACGACAAAATCTGTTTGTCTATGAGACTGTTTGATAGTTTTGATAATAGTCAAATTTAAATTATCTGGGAATTGTTGCCAAAAATGGTAATGGCAACATTCAATTAAAACGAAGATTCACTTCACCTATTTTGTCAGAATTTTTCGCTTAAAAACAAATCAGTTAGTTGGTGTTACATAAAACGTTCTTTTCCAAGAATCAGCTTTCTTTAAAAAGTTTAATTAAGAAATTAAAGTGAATAATTAATAAAAAGTTGTTGTTGTCAATTTCGAACTTTTACAGAGTTTCTACAAACACTCAATTAACAAAAAAGTGTTACTTGTTTTCAGGCGCTGTTACTTTTTTTTAGAAGGTTTTTTTTTCAGAACTTCATTTATTATATAAATTTTTAATTACGTTTCTTTAGCTATATTTTTTATCGACAATTTTTTGTTTAAAAGCAAACAATTGTCCAGCATTTTTCTGGGAAAATTATTTCTTACTGAATAATCATTTTGTCTGTGTAAATGTTTAGAAAGCTGTAGAAACTCTTGCGTGTGTTTTTAATTTTTATAAAAAAAAAAATAACGGTTTATTTAATATTTTACTCTGGTCGCTCTCAATGTGCACGTCTTGCTACATCGTTCTCACACATATATGTATAATCTCAACATGAATGATGTATCCAAGATTTCGTAGGTATCAATATTTTGATTAAAAAGAGTGTCCCTGGAGTTTCTTGCCCATTCTTCTCCATAGAGATCTATGCTTTGGAATGTGCAACTGCAGTACTTTCTCAAGTTATTATGCCTTGTGACTGTGATTGTAGCTTAGAGTTCTTTTGTTGTTTTTGATATTCAATGCTGTAATGGTCTAATTGAAATAAATGCTTTGAGTTTAAGTTTGAGTTTTGAGTTTGAATTCGGTCAGAGTGGGTGCCTGCGCATGTGTAGAGACTGGATGTACCGGTTCTGCCATTCTGAGGAGGTGCAGTCCACTGATGGTTCACATACCTGAGGAAGAAAGAGAAGAATTAGATAACAAATATATGTCGGAGGAAGAGGAAGTAAACGAAGAGTTGATTGTTGGTTGCATACGATCAATCGATTGCTAATTTTAAATAACTTGTAGAATCCTAATTTAATGAGATTTGATTTACTACATTCTAATATAGTGTAAAATCAAACTAATTTCTTCAAAAGTTATTGCATTGTATAATGTCTAATCAGAGGAGAGGATAAAATATCTAGAATCCCTATTCTAGATATTTTATCCTGTGCTCTGATTAGACGCGCCATCTTAACTTCTTGACACGTCATGTGGTGACAGACCAAGGTTTGCTTGGAGAACGGTGGTGGATCGAGAATCGAGGTGGACTGCTGGTGATACAGTTAGATTGGTGTCGCGAACCTGCTGCTCGAATATAATTGTTAAGGGGCCGGTGGAGCATGCGTATGTCATACAAACGTAATACCAAAATAATTTGTAAATCAAACATAGTCTTAAAGTATTGTGTATTTTTTTGGATTGAGTTACAGAATATCTATGTTCCCAAATATAATTTTTGAAAGGAAAATTATATAAAGACGAGATATGAGGAATTTAAATTATCCATGGAAAACTTATTTTTCTAATAACTCTTGTTTAAATCAGTGTCTAAGCCAAATATATATTTGGGAACCCAGAAATTCTGTAATCCAATCGAAATAATTACACACTACCTTTTTTTTTTTTTTTTTTTTTTTTTTAAGGATGGGTAATCATCAAATGACCCCCCCCACTCTGGGCGGAGCGGGAGGGAGTGTCAGACTCATACTGACTAAAAACCATCCATGTTCCTTCCTCGCCTTTTACGTTCCGGGGCCGCGGTATCTCTTTCGAACAGGCCCGCAACCCCGGATTACACACTACCTTAAGAATATATTTGATTTTCAAATTTATTTTCGTATTACGTATGTATGAACTACGCGTGCTCCGCAGGCCTCTTAAGCAAACTAGTGATTGTGAGATATTGCCATTAAATTGTGTGAAACAGTGAATACTTTGTTTTGTGATCGCATTTCACCCAAATGACGCCCACTAGACTCCGTGAACACTGATGATGTCGAGGAGGATGCTGCTTATCTATACTAATATTATCTATACTATTATTATAAAGCAGAAAAGTTTGTTTGTTTGTTTGTTTGGTTGAACGCGCTAATCTCAGGAACTATCTGCTCGAATTGAAAAATTCTTTTTGTGTTGGATAGTCTATTTATCGAGAAAGGCTTTAGGCTATATAACATCACGCTACAATTATTAGAAGCCGAGCAGGAACGAAAAATGTTGCAAAAACGGGGATTTTTTATTCTTTCGTTTTCTCTCTTATGTGACGCAGACGAAGTTGCGTGGGTCAGCTAGTCCGACCTATATTATCATGAGCAGACATAGAGGACTAGAAGTTTTGTAAATCATATTTCTGTGTGCGTACTTCCAACCATATACCATTAACAATACAATACAAAAACATCCCATATAAACTAAACACAAAAGTATCCTGTGCCAAAACCAACGTAGCAAACTTAGACTTCGGGGAACTTCGTCAAAGTTCGCCCGTCTTCGGGGAACTATACAGTTTCTGTGCCGGACTGTACCTAGGGGGTCGATGTAAAAAGTTACTAAACGTCTCTTGGGGTCTTAGTGTATCATAGCCGGAGTTTGGGCCTTTGTGTACCTACGAAAAGGGACGACCCTTACTAAGTGAATATTGTATAAACTTGCTATATTTTTACACTTGTATATTTGGCTCTCGTTTTTGCTTGATTGTTGGGTAAAAATGTTAAAAACATATCAAATGACCTTTCTTCTTTCGTGTGGCAAAAAGGGTTTTGATAAAATAAACGCTTTCTTTTACTTTTTTGGTTCCTGTGGTAACTTGTAATTGGCTCTGTGTTACACAATTACAATTGTTATCCATCTGTTTTGGATGTCGGTTTTCCTGTTCATAATTAAAGAAGAATAAAGGATCGAAACATACACTCATCCTGGAAAAATAACGGAGTTTTTAATAACACAGCTTTTAATAGTTTTTCTGCCTATAACATAGTTGTTTCGGCCAATGGCTTAATAGCCAAGAGCCTCGACCAATATCTTAGGAGGCTCTTGCTTGGCAGCTAGATCAATGGCTTGATTCAGAAAGCAGTACTTCTGGGCACGGCACGTGTTGTTAGGAGGTTTCTCTCTCAAGAGCCTTGACCACAGGGAGCTCGGACCCTGTCCCCTGCGCTTGGTGGGCTACTGTTTTCTATAACATTTATATTTGTTTTATTTTTTATTTATTTAACTAAAAAAAGAACTTGTGGGGGTCAGTGGGTCGTCTTAGGGGCGTGTAAAGAAATGAATGAAGGAAAATCAATAGGACAAAAAGTGTGCTTGCTTTAGCAAAAAACCAGTTACCTCATAGTCAAAACCCCCATCCAATTATGAAGCATCTATCTCCACATCTATCGAACAAACCAATTACTATTCAAATTATATTTAAACACGCCTTTCGTCGCTTTTCAGTCGTTAATTAATTTGCTTAACTAACAATGTCTTACGACCAGTCTTATTTGAACCTTGAACGTCGCCAAACACAGAGTACGAACACGCTTTGGTGCTGTTGCTAGTACTGGCATAGACAATAAAAAAAAAAAAAAAAGATTCATATAAATCAGGCTACACGCCCATAAGACAGATACAATTTAATAATACAAATACAACTATACAAAATAATCGCGTCACGCGACTCATCATCTGCCTAAACCTTTCCCCAACTATGTTGGGGTCGTCTTCCAGTCTAACCGGGTCCAGCTCAGTAACAGTATTTTACAAGGAACGACTGCCTATCTGACCTCCACAACCCAGTTAGTACTGGGTAATATGATACTACTTAGTAAGACTGGTTGTCAAGCTTTTTGGGCTTCCGACTACCTGTAACGACTGTCAAAGATGTGCCGGTACCAACAAGTTAAGGCGGAGGTTTCTTGAAAACGGTCCAAAAGGCGGTTTTTAAAAGCAGTGTATCTCTAAAACTGTAAATAATTTCGACCATTAAAAAAAAAAATTATATTTTGAAGTCCTTTTTGCATACACTGACGGAACTCAAAACATAATTTGACAAACTTTAATGTACCAAAAAAATCTTCAAACATACCTCTTAATTTTCTTTCAAAGCAGTTTAGCCATTTATTGACAATGATCTGAAATTTTATGTTATATTTAAAAATATAACATAAAATTTCAAATGCTAAACTACATCTAGTGATGGATTATTTATTATTAAATAGTTAAGTTCTCCTTTTAAATCGATCGAAAATACTCATTTCGCACTATTCGGCCCGCAGTGACTGAAGTAACAACCACTTTGTAGTGCAAGCTAATTAGAACATTATTCTTACAGTATTTAAAACGAAGTTTGGACCACCACAAATAGAGTTGCTTATTTAGCTGATGTCGTCGCCTTAACGTGCTTTCCGAGGCAAGGAGGAAACTCGGTATGTAAGGGAGGTCACCTAACGACAGACCAACTTAGGCAAGCACGGTTAAACCTAAAGATCGACCTGAACGGCTGTTTTCATTTAGCCACGAGCTCGTAGAACGTCTCACATGAATCTATCCTATAATATTATAAAGCAGAAGAGTTTGTTTGTTTGTTTGTTTGGTTGAACGCGCTAATATCAGGAACTACTGGTTCAAATTGAAAAAATATTTTTGTGTTGGGTAGTCCATTTGTCGAGGAAGGCTATAGGCTATAAAACATTATGCTACGACCATAAAAAGCGGAGCAGGAACGAAAAATGTTGCAAAAACTGGGTTTTTTTTTTTCGTTTCTCTCTCTAATGTGACGCAGACGAAGTTGCGTGGGTCAGCTAGTATTTTTTATATGTAACTATATGAAACGATGGCTTCGTTGATATATTGGTCATGAAGGTTTGATTCATAAGTCGGGCACATTGTTACTGGATTATTCCAAAAGGTATTTTCACGAGTCTGGAAATAGGCTCGGTTAATGCCAATAGGTTCGCTCCTTATTACATAGGACTTAGACATAACTAGCAAAATGTCTGTGTACGGTATAGCTGTTGTTTTGGGCGGTTGAATGATGTTGAATATGACGCTACTGTTTGTAAAATATTGTGAAAGTTTTCTGTGGTAATTGTTTTGAAATAATAAATATGGTGGTGTGAGTTTTGGTTAATGCCATGCGCCATTAGGTTTAACTATTAAGTATAAACGGGCCCTTGATGAAGTCGTAAACCAAGTATTCTGTTAGAAAACTAAGAAACATTATGCTAAGGAACTCTACGCAAAAAATACCTATTGCTCGGAAACGAAAATAACTTGGTTGGGCTCTATACAGGGCGTAAACCACCTCATCACGAAGCCACTAACCAAGCATTCTGTACATCAAATTAGGTACAAAAAATATTGCTGAGAAACAACATTTTTTTTCTGGGGTAAAAAATCATGTTTTGTGGTAGAATTCGATGAAATGCACTTGAAACATTGTGCTAATGGATGGATTGAATAGTACGGGGGTCGCGGAGTAGTTAAAAGTCAAAATCTTAAAGTAAAAATTTGTATTAAAAAAAAAACTTGTCTAAATTTTGTGACTTTGACCCCCCAATTCTCCGTAACTAGGAGGTTCCCAGGTATGGTGTATGGCTAAAAAAATATCGCAACGACGATGACGGGGGGAACCAGTGCCTTCTGGCTTCGTGACGAGGTGTTTTACACCCTTTATAGCACACTCAAAACATTGTGCTGATGGGTGCACTAAATATGTAGTACAATTATAGTCATGGAGGTATTAAAAGTCGTTAGTATCATAATACCTATAAAGTTTATAACAACATTTTTTTATACAACTACAGTCCAAAGACTTACTGTTTAAAGTATATTTAAAACTAGCTTTAAAAAAAACTTACATCTCTGTAACTAAAAGGATTCCAGGTATAGTCCACAACAAAAAAACGGAGAGATCAAGAGTCTTTCAACTTCATTTTACACTCATTATATTGCCGTCTCTATACCCTGCCGTTGATTCTATATTCTATGGTTTCAAATTTCGCAGCAATCTGCCTAGTTGGGCCTTTTTGACCTTGTAAAGTCACTTAGAAACTTGATTGATAGGAACAAAAGAGAGTATAAGCAAATCGACTTTTAATGTCCGTAACTTCAAATTGCAGCTGTTCTTCTTTGGCAGTCCTGAAAACTGGCTATAAAACAACATATCGACGTAGTGTGTTAATCTGTTTTAGTTTATTGGCTATTCAATTATGGCTTCTACCAAAGAAAGTGAATGATGAATTTAATACAATTTTTATTTTGTTAAAATTGTAACTTTAATACAATTTTTTTTTGTAAATGTACCTATGATTTCTTGTCAGCAAGTGCTTTTTATTATTATGGTTTTATTTTTGCGTAAAGTTACTTAGTTTGATGTACAGATTAATGCTTGGTTGACGGCTTCGTAATGAGGCGGTTTACACCTTGTAGGTTGACAGTTGAAATTTTCACAGAATAGGTATGTATTTCTGTTGCCGCTATAAGAAAAAACTAGTTGACACACGCAACTTCGTCTGCGTCACATATGAGATAAAACGAAAAGAAAAAAAAACCGTATTTCTAACATTTTTCGTTCCTGCTCCGCCCCTAATAATTGTAGCTTGTAAAACCTTTCTCGATAAATGGACTATCGAACACAAAAAAAAAATATTTTTTCAATTCGAGCCTATAGTTCCTGAGATAGGGCGTTCAACCAAACAAACAAACTCTTCTGCTTTATAATGTTAGTATAGAAGTATAGATAATAAAAATAAATTAAAATTAAAGGCCGACTCACATTTGACCGGTTTTTTATTTGTATCTTACACCATATTTTTCAACAATTTATAATCTAATTTAACTAAACGTTACTTTGTTTCTACTGTTTGCTTCAAATATAGCGATAATTTAGGATCATTCCCACTAGTTATGACCAGACGAGTTCAACTTACACTTGCCTATGAAAAGTCATTGAGAGGGTGATTTCAAAGGAAACGTGACGAGGCCATGGTTCCGTAATCAGCATTTAGGGATCGTTTGATCTTTTGGTCCTTGGTCGCAGCACAGTTAATTATCAAAGACACTGGTTGAACCCTGTTATTTGCTCTAACGAACGAATATTGGGCGGTTTTTGCTGTAAGTCGGTTAGATTGAGGTTATATTTTACACTGTTTTGTTTGATTGAGAACTCTGCTTTACGAGGTAAACTCAGAAATGTTTGACTGTTTTATATATGGTTTCACCCGCGTGGTGCCCGTTCCCGTGGGAGTTCGGAGATAAAATAAAGCCTATGTTACGCAGTAAAGACGTGACTTTCTAATGGTGAAAGATTTTTTTCACCTCAGCACCTCAAACAAGCAGGTTTTGCTGTTTACAGACATTGTGCAAAATTCGATTTTGCTGCGAGCGTGAGACAAAGTAACTTTTTAATATATTTTTTTTTAATACCGAGAACTGTGCAAGTCTACTCACAAAAGTTGAATGATTTCAACTTCACTTTGTTCTGTCACTTTCACTTCGATACAAAAAAAGCGAGAGATAGAAACAAGTCGATTCGAAATTAGATTTTCAAATTCCATAACTAGTAGGCACAAAAAGAAAAAAAAAACAGTAAAACGTTCGTATACCGATATTGTAAATCGATAGCCGTAATATTGTACATTACGTGTTTAGGTTAATAAATAAAAAAATGTAGCATTTCAAATAATCGAATTAAATTTTTACAATTAAATTAAGATGATGAATAATGTTGAACAAAAAAATACGAAGTTTACCATGTATCTACTTATTTATTTATAGTTTTAACAATCTTTAATATTGAGACAGAATACCGTGAGTGTAGTTTCAGAACGCATTTAAAAAAAGTAGCAGGGTCAACATTTTTATTGTTCAAAAATTATCTGTTACGCTAGGCAATGGTTAGGTCAATGTACGCTAGCTACAAAGTACAATATAATTTTAATATTAAGATAATAAATGGATATGAGTGAGTCCACTGACGAAGTCTGCTATTTATCACCCGAAAAATTGAAGCATAATGCAAAAATGCAGAATAAAACTTCCTGCCGGTCTGCTATCTGTACATTATTTAATATCTATTCATTATTTATATCTCACTATGTTGTTTGTAATATGTTGTAGGTGTATGAATGTTGTTGAATGTACTGTTTTGTATTGTTTAGCTGTATGTTCTCGCTGGTGAGGTGAAAAGTTGTATGTGTTGCACGAGACCAAAGTTATTTGCATCTCGTGTCTTTGAAAGTCCTAATCCGTCGCTTACTCGTGATTCAAATTCAAATTCAAATTCAAATAATTTATTGTAGATCACAGGTTCATAAGATGTTGTGATAAATACAGGTGTCTGCTATGTCCCGCCATTGAGGCATACAAAATTCATGTCACAAGTTTGGAACAAAAATACAATACTATTAGTTAATTAATTCAATTCAATTAAATTTAGATAAAATTACAATAAACAAAAAAAACACAAAATAAACACTCGCAGCAAAAACTCACTTTGCTCTGTTGTTGCACAAATAACTATTTGAATTGGTTGTGTTGTTTTAGAGTTAAATCATATCAAACAAAAAATCAAATCTTTCTCTTCCCTAATTTTCTTGGCCTCCAACTTTAAAGAAATATCTGTCACGGTTCATCATCATCCTATTAATGTTCCTACTGCTGGGACACGGCCTCCTCTCAATGAGAAGGAATAGGTTATAATCTACCACGCGTGCTCAGTGCGGGTTGGTAGATGTCACATGTCTTAGAATTTTTGGTTCTAGGTTTACTCACGGTTAGAATGCCTGAAAGTCAGACTACCAAATCCACAAATCTATGACGATGTCTACTTCTTTTGCTAGTAAGATGAGCAGGAGGTCCTGGTTTCAATATTCAAGTTGAGAAAAGTGTTGTTAGAAATTCCTAATGACGATTCCATCAGGGATTTTTCAGTAACAGAACAGTCGTGATTTGTGCCTAGTTGATGGAAAGGGTCGTCCCATTTTATATGGAAATTAAACATAGTTTTCCAAATGGAATGTTCTATTAGGTACACTTCTGCTTAACCTAACGCTTTGAGGTCCACGGGCGTGATGGTATGTTTAGACGAATGATGCTTTTGCCTATCGGGTTCAGGGGGTTAAAATTTTGAAATTGAAATTCTTAAAATGGACTTTATGGTTGTGACTATTATATAAAGTCCATTTAAAGTTTATTTTTTTAGTTATTCATATTGTTATTCTGCTAAAGCGGCCATTTTATTCCTCGTGTTCATTTTTAATGAAACTTACTTGGTAGCAAAGGGTCGTCCTACATTTTCCCACAAAACTCATCGATCATTTTTCCTATTTACTTTTATCAAAAGATGAAAAGGAAAAAATATGAAGTCTGTATTTTCAACATCAATAATACAAGGAAAATCTCGAACCACGTTAACAAATACATCCTTTCGATACTTATTACATTTAATGTTATTTACTCGTCTTGTTCGACGTTTCCTGTAACCAACTAGAAATTGGTGGACGGTCGGCTTTCGTGAGGTATCTGTACCTGTTGACATCTTACTTATTTATTTGTAATACTAGGATGTTATGTTGTGTGTTATGGGCGAAAAAGTGGAGTCAATTTAATGTGAACTCGAACGATTTTTAAAACAGAAAATTATCTTTTCAAATTAGCTAACCATTGAAAAATCAGCCATTCCTGTGTTAATTAAACAGGATAAAAGGGGCAACGCACAAACGAATACGAATTTAGTAGGCCAAACGCATAAAATATTTCATCGGCATTTAAACAAAAACTGTTGTTCCAGCCATTTAACCGTCCAGATATTGTACTTTTGTAGGCAACAGCAGGTTTAAAAACATAATCATCATCATTCATCATCTGCCTAGCCTTTTCACAACTATGTTGGAGTCGGCTTCCAGTCTAACCGGATGCAGCTGAATACCAGTATTTTACATGGAGCGACTGCCTATCTGACCTCCACAACCCAGTTAATACTGGGAAATACGATACCACTTACGTAAGACTGGTGTGAGACTTTTGGGGCCACTGACGTCCTGTAACGACTGTCAAAGATGGACAAATGACAGCCGGGACCAACAGCTTAACGTGCTTTCCGAGGCACGGAGGAAACTCGGTATGTAAGGGTGGTCACTCATCCACAGACCAACCTAGGTACGCATGGCTTAACCTAAAGATCGACCCCGTGTGGCTGATATTATCTAGCCTTGAGCTCCTCACATAATCTTCATCATTATTTCGGAAAAATCTCCCTGCTGGGCCTTCCCAAAAGGCCGTTTTTGCCATAATCGGCGGCAGGTTGGCGATCGCAGACGGTTGTTGCAAAAGCACAGAGACCGCTGCTGCCCGTTTAAAAAAATAAAATGCCTCTGAATTTTTATGTACTGGATCTTATTTCGCGTGACCTTTGGAACCACATCCACCATTTTGTTTTTCAAGAAATTTTACAAAACACTTTAAACGTAAACGTAAAAGAGAAAACAAAAGAATTTGGCTAATCGATCAAACATTTTACTAAAAGTACATTTCATGTTATCAAAACATGCCCCATCTTTACAGAACGATCATTTATCTTTGTAACTGTTATTTGTACAAGTCTCTTCACTTACATTTACAAAATGCCATTTAAATACGGAGCGGAACGAACTGTCTACCTCTATCACAGTTATAATATTACTCTAACAAAGTAGTCCGCGAAATATTATCAACGAAAAACAGTATCTTAGTTGTAAGCTTTCAAGCCTTCATTGTCCTTCTGGGAGAATGTTGCCACAGAGTAGATAGAGGTGCAGAAGACGCACATAAAACCATTAATAGACACGCCTGTTTCTAATAAATACTGAACGTCATTTGCTATCATTCTTACATACTACTTTTGATGGGCCACGTTAATACATCTGGTAACGCTTGACGAGTTAAAAAAAATGCGGTTCAAACAGACTTGATAAGGAAGACGAAGAACTGGTTGTTTAATTGCAATTTGGGATAAATAAAAGTTTATTTAACAGAGGTCAATAATAGACCGATAGACTTAATTCATATGCAAATACCATCCCATACCATACCCATCTCATACCTCATATTATTATCTCGACATATTTACCAATATGTGTACATTGTAATCTGTTTATTGCATGCAAAGGTCATTACTAAACATGTATAATGATTTTTATTATTGTTATTAGTCTGTAAGCTTTCCTTAAAATTTAATAAATAAATAAATCCGAGACTGGAATTGTGTAACATCAACTGGATTTTCTCTTTTAAGGAGCGTACTAGAGAGCAGACTGGACTGGTGACCAACAGATAATCTATTGAAATATCTCTCCAAGTGCCCACAGCCAGTTTTGTCTGCACCTTTAAAATGCACAAAAACAAGAGAAAAGTTTTTGGTTTTGACGCCATTAGCCATTACTTTGTATTTTTCGTTTAAAATTGTCATAATAATATCCGCAGCGTACTTCCACACGCATGTTCGCTCATTGCATAGTGAGCCTTCTTTTTGTATTTACTCAGTGTCACAGTTACTAGAGCCCGCCTACCAGATTTATGTCGGCCTTACAAACGGGAGCAATTATCTCTTACAATTCCTTAGGCCCTAACGGTTAGCGCAAGGCTACGCATATGCGACAAAGTTGGACGATCTGTCGGCCGACCCGTTGGTTGATGAGTTGATAGACTTAGATTCTGTATGCTTGTCAAGGTCGTAAATGGAGCGCTTTATTAAGAGCCTCATTTACATGATGCCATTTTCTTGAAGTGCAATAATTGAATGCAATCATTTAAGCGTAATAATTGACTTTCAAGAATTGCGAGCAACTAGTTTATATGCGGATACTACTTATAAAAAAAATAAAAGCAAATATTTGATATCAATAAATTGCACTTTTGAACATAACCTGACTTTTATGAACTTACTAGCTGACCCACGCAACTTTGTCTGCGTCACATAAGAGAGAAAACGAAAGAATAAAAAATACCCGTTTTTGCAACATTTTTCGTTCCTGCTCGGCTCCTAATAATCGTAACGAGATGTTATATAGCCTAAAGCCTTCCTCGATAAATGGACTATCCAACACAAAAAGAATTTTTCAATTTGAACCAGTACTTCCTGAGATTAGCGCGTTCAACCAAGCAAACTCTTCTGCTTTATAATATTAAGTATAGAAATTATAGTATAGATTTTTTTGAGTCAAAATTTCACAACGAAAATGAATACAATAGCATACCTTTTGCCACACATAAAACATATCTTTCCAGTGGTACATTATTTACCAATGTTATATTCACAGTATTTGCTTTTATATAAATAATCAACAAACCTTGACTCACTGCACTCATTATTGCAAATGAAGAGAGAACCTAAAAAGAAATGATTGTGTGTTCAATTTATACCTACCGAAAACAGTTGAATGGAAAAAAAACGCCTATTAGAGCAAGAATGTAACTTATTGTTTTGACGATGCCAGTAATTTATTGCTTAAATATTATTGTATGTAACAGATAAACTTGCATCATGTTCGTTATTGTGTGCACCCAAGTAAAATACGTTAAATTCTAAACACAAAACAATAGAACGCATATTCGTAATACAGATTTCTCAGAAAAAGTATACGCTTTGGCAATCAACGTCGAACTTGGAAATACGAACAAGCAATAAATCCCAATATCTCGTGTCAACAGATCTCTACTAACGTGTTCTTGTTACAACCTCGGAACTATGTACTTTCCCATTTTATATTATCGTGGTAAGATGATTATGTGGAATTGTAGTTAGGGGGCGTCCATAAATTACGTGAGATGTTTAAGGGGGGGAGGGGGTCGAGTCAAATCTCATTTAATCTTACGTTGGAGAGAGGGGGGTCTCGGCAAATATCACGCATTTTTTTTCCTGATTGAAACAAAAAAATATCATACTATTTTGGTCCATTTAATACAAATTGTACATGCTTAAGATTTAACCTTAAGCGTATATCGTAATACGATTAAGATCATTCACTAATTCGTTCGAAGAAAATAATTTCATTCATGCTTCGACGATATAGGTAGGTACATCTACTGACTGTCAAACCACCATAATACTTGTTTTATACCAAATAGCTCAATTCAATCTGAATTTACGGTACAGTGTAGCCCGTTCTTTGTTTTCGCGCCAGTGTCAGCCGAACGCGCGACTCGATGAACGAGAGCGTACGAGCTGAGTGGCAGTGACACACGGATAGGTTCCAACCTGCTTTGTTCATTCTTGTAAAATTGTTTTACTCGACTCAGTGCATGCTCTTACTAATATAAAATGAGTTATCAAGATTTTTATAACGCATACGTCAAAAGATACGTCTATAAGACGAAGAATCCACATTTTGAAAAATCTCACGTGAGATTGGGGGATGGGGGAGGGGGTTGAATAAAATCTCACGATATCTCACCAGGGGGGAGGGAGGGACAGAAAATTAAAAAAAACACCTCACGTAATTTATGGACGCCCCCTTAGCATTAGCTTCGTCTATAATTAGTTAAAACAACGTTTCTCATCACACAATTGGTATATGTCAGTGTCACATTGTAAAACCGTTATATTGTGATATAACTAGAGAGATTTTAAACTCTCGAAAGATTTTACAACGAACATACTGCTTTAATATAACCTTACCTCAAAATACTTTGTTTCCCTATAAAGCCTAGTTGACGGGGCCCCTATTTCTGTCTGCAGGGTTTAAAGGAACCTAACTAACCTAACGTCCTAATGTGGGGGTGCCCCAAGTCCCGATTATGGGGGCTAAGATACTTCAGTGGCATCCATTTAACAATTTTAAGGTTTCACTTCGATAGATTACAATCTACCGGAAAATATTGTAAGCAGTATGTTCAGTTGACAATATTTACAATCTCGCTTAAGAGATTACAATCTAACGTTTTTGACAATTTTACGGTGACATATACAGGGTGACTTTTAATTAATGCGACAAAATGAAATTGGAGCTTCAGTTACAGTAACATAGTAATTATAAACTGTTTTTTCTACAATCTAAATCGTTAAAAAAAATTACGCGATGATCGTTTTCAAAAGGTCCATTGATGATATTATCTTTATTTAAGTACGAATTATCGGTATTCCAGTAATATGCAAAATAAATAAGAAAAATTAAGGCAAAATTAGGTAAATGACCGCTATATTGAGCACTGCGATGAGTCGGCAAGATTTTTGATACTTTATTATTTTAACGGTTTTCGTAACACTGATCAATTATTTTTTAATTTTATATTTTATACATTTTCTTGACAACACGTATTATTGTATATTTAAATTTGTCGCATCTATTCAATTTCACCCTGTATATTTTAAACTGTGTGTATAACTGTACGGCTATCAAAATATGACCAACAAGCTACTCGTATTAGTAGAGTCAAACATTCGCTTCGATTAACAAATTGTGTTGTGTTAAAGTACAAATATTGAACTGTGAACTCGTACAAACATCGTTTTAGCCACAAATACGTCTCAAATCGATACGGGCCCATTCGAGTGACATGCAAACATCACGCTACCCCAACCATGGCATTTATTGGGTCAAACATTGGCGATGGCTCAATAAATAATGGAAGGTGCGTGAACCATTGGAAACAGTTTTTTTTATCGATGCGTCAAACTTCAATGAACGTGATGTCACCTCAAATGACCTCAAAGGATCTCCGCCCTGGGGAGAGTGGAGGGGTCTGTCAGATTCGTACTGACTAAAACCACACCGGTTTTCCTTGCACACTTATGCGTTGGGGAGCAGCGGGATCTAATGCGACTTCCGCTAACCAGCCCGCTTGTGCAGGCCATGGCATGTACCATGCAAAACACTAACCCAACCACTGTCCTGTTAGTTTAGACCAATGTCTAAATGACCAACGAACGCCACACAAACCATGGCCAACATTGGCCCAACGATTGACCAGCTTAATGCTCAATGACCAATGAAACAAAGACATTCGATTTTTACGCCCAAGGATTTTTATTCGCAGTTACGTTTTTCTGGACAATTACTTACTGTAATATCTTACAGTAAAGGTTATGCTGAATTTAGAACATGAAGACTGAATTATATTTTTTGTGACTGGTTTTTTGTAGATCTGTAGCTGTTAATGTTAGCTTGTGTCATCCCACTGCTGGGCAAAAGTCTCTCCCTAAGACATCCAAATTCTTCGATTCCGGGCCAATGTGGACCACTGGTTTTGTCCAGGGGCCGTATTTTTGAATCAATAGAACTCCAAATCGTGTACGAAATCGCAGAATTCGTATGCGAATCCATAAAATCGCTATTTTTTAATATTCATAACCGTGAATTTTGCAATGAGTGGTCCGACCCACTCGTTTCCGATATTCTACCAGTAGAAATGAGAGTGAGAATGACACTGACAAGTGAAGATTTGTTGACTGATTCTTTTTTTTGTCGTTTTCGATTTTCTACGTACTTTCTTTAACAATTCAAAAACAAATCCACCACAAATAACAACCGGGAAAAATATGTGAACTAAAGAAAAAAATATCGTCATCCCAATGATAGACGTCAGACAATGACATTATAACTTTTTAATTAACGTTCCGTTCCACCGTAACTCATTACCGGTTTTTTAAAGCAACGAGTTTTGGCTTTCCGGTTTTTATTTTTCTGCGTGAAATGAACAATGTTATAAGATTCGAGTTTTAGGGCAACACTCATTTCTATTACTTCTAAAATACGTAAAATTTGGAGCAATCGAAATTCATTTCGTATACCTTTTGCTTTCGTGCACGAATTTAAGATTCATTTCTAGTGATTCAAAAATACGGCCCCAGGTCGTCCCGCCATCTCCTGCGAGGTCTACCGCGTCGCCTTCTGGCTGTGTCAGAGCTCCACGTGGTGGTCTTATTGGCCCACAGCTCGTCAGACACATTCATATTAAAATTTAAAAAAGGAAGCTGCAGTGAATAAAGTTGTTTCCAAAGTTAAATATGAGAATACTCTAAAAGTGATTGCCAATAAGCCTGTACCTTTTTTTTTTTTTTTTTTTTTTATGGGACAAGCCCGCCACACACGCCCAAACCACTGTAACTCCTGAAAGCCAGAATCAACAGTGGCGACCACCAGAAAAGCGCCGAGACAATGAAGCTCGACGAAGTCCCAGAGAATGAATTTAACTGTCTTGGATCCCGCAACGAAATTAATCAGAAAGTATAGCGGAGGAGTAGGAAAGAATTGTAATTTCCACTTCCACTAACTTTAACTCCACTTAAGCCTGTACCTACATACTGTTAAATAAATTCTATTTTTTTATTCACCGAAACACGCGGTCAAACTTCAACGAAACACGGAACAGTAAAAAACAAAACCCATTCAATTTTTACGCCCTGCGACCTATATTCGTAGTCACGGTTTCCCTTGCAATTACCATATGGGACCAATTGTAACAGTCTAAGGGTCTGCCCTAATACTTTTAAAGGGACCTCAATAAATATCTATAAAATAAAACGTAAGTGCTTGCGGTCGGCCGGTCTTATCAATTCGACCGCATCGGCTGGTTAGAGAAGCCATGGTGTTGGTTTTTTGAATTTAGAATTGGTGTCGAATAGTCTTGAATTTAAAATTGGTGTTGAATCGTCTTTTGTTCAAATGGATAATGGAATACAAGTGGTCCTGAGGCATTCAACAGCAACTTTCGACAAGATAAATCTGGTTTTCGGTCGCTTATGTCAGTGCCGTACATGGAGAAGGAGGTACGCACAGAAGGAGCGTGTGGCAAAATGATAACACCGTGCTTTCTTAGTATGTTATTTGGATGGGTAACCAACGTTTACGTACCGAGTTTCCTCCGCGGCCCAGATAGCCGTTGCTCCCGGCTATGTATGTACATTTCTGACTGTTGTCTCTGTACCTGTAGGTAGTCAGTAGGTAGCCTGAAAGTCTGACAAGAAACTTACCAAGGAATATCGTGTAACCCACACTGAGAAAAATTGATTTCTGGCTTAAGGTGTATTCCGCCTTTGACGGCTAAATTGTAATGTCGCGAGGCGATTTTGTAACGCTTACGGTTATTTTGGCTTAGCTAGGCGTTTCCGTTAAAATGGTACGTCTTTTATGATAAACACTAACCGACAAAAATGTCTTACCGTAAGGCAGTGTTGGAATTTAACTTTATACTGTTAATACAGCAGTAATGGACTCCAAAAAACGCTTTAAATTTACGACGTCGAATATGTGGTGAATATCACCGTAATTATGGCAATATTTAACTTAAATTAAGGCGATATATACTTCAATAAAAACTAAACAAACGTAAACATAAGTCATAAACAAACTTTCGAAAGCGTCATAAATAATCTTTAGCAGGGCAATATTCACCTTATAATAAGGCGGAATATACTTCGGTCACAACAATTTAAACGTAAACATAAAATTTTTCAGCGACGTATGTATTCGGCAATATAAACGGATAATGTGGCCACATTTGCCCTATCATAAGGCGAAATGTGCTTAGATTGCGACGAATTAAATGGTAACCTTAGGTTATATAACGACGTACATATACGGCACACATAAACGTAAATATAGCAATATTCACCTTATCATAAGGCAAAACATGGTCTAGTTACGACTGATTGAACGGTAACATTACGTCATATAACGACGTACATATTTGGTCAAAGCAACCGTATATTTGGCAATATTTGTCTTATCATAAGGCGAAATATGCTTAGATCACGACGAATCAAATAGTAACCTTAGGTTATATAACGACGTACGTATACGGCAAGCATAAACGTAAATATAGCAATATTCACCTTATCATAAGGCAAAACATGGTCTAGTTACGACTGATTGAACGGTAACATTACGTCATATAACGACGTACATATTTGGTCAATGCAACCATAAATTTGGCAATATTTGTCTTATCATAAGGCGAAATATGCTTAGATCACGACGAATCAAATGGTAACCATAGGTTATATAACGACGTACATATGCGGCACATATAAACGTAAACATGGCAATTTTCACCTTATCATAAGGCAAAACATGGTCTAGTTACGATTGATTGAACGGTAACGTTACGTCATATAACGACGTACATATTTGGTCAAAGCTACCGTATATTTGGCAATATTTGTCTTATCATAAGGCGAAATATGCTTAAATTACGACGAATCAAATGGTAACCTTAGGTTATATAACGACGTACATATACGGCACATATAAACGTAAGTATGGCAATATTCACCTTATACTAAGGTGAAACATGGTCAAGTTACGACTGATTGAACGGTTACATTTCTTCATATAACGACGTACATATTTGGTCAATGCAACCGTCAATTTGGCAACATTTGTCTTATCATAAGGCGAAATATGCTTAGATCACGACGAATCAAATGGTAATCTTAGTGAATGGCATAAATGTACTTAGAATAAGTAGAGCCTTATGTTAGGGTAATCAGTAATAAACGCTTGTATTGAACAGACGTGTTTGATTCTACCTGCATACTTCATGGCGACCCTGCCACACACGTTTCGGGAACTGCAAGTTATCCGTTAACGGGCGCAAAGTGCGGATTCCTGTGTGCCTTGGTGCACCAAGTTACAATGTAAAACAATAGGAATATTATAAGCACGAGTGAAAATTGGAAAAAGTTATTCGAAGACTGAGGATAAGGAGGTTATCATCGCCCAAAACGCTTCAGGAGGCAATAACAGCGCCAGTGAAATAACAAGAAAATCACATAAAACTAAATAACATTTTGATGACGACCTTTTTGGTGCTGTTGCTTATGTGATTCTTGCAATAATTATAAAAAAAAATCATACAAAAGCATAACAAATGGATAGACGAGCAAGTGGATTCTGCATTTATAAGAAGGATGAGGCAGCGTCTATCCGGAAGGAGAGACCAAGCTCACGCTGAAGATGTTTAGGCGCATACTCGTACAATTCAATCCGAGAGAAGATTTGTGAGTGCATAAGTGGAAAAAAGTGAAGAAACCGAAGTTGTGAAGTGAAGTGTTTTACGCTTAAGAGTATTGACAATCTTCGATTTAAAAGTATGTAGTAATATTAATTTCTAACGCAATCCAGGCAGCTAAGGACGAATCCCCACCATTATCGTCTTCTGCCAGGCCTGCTGAGGTTATGGAGGTAAATAAAGAATGCGTACTTCCAAAAAATGGGTATCATTTATTTTATACTAGCTGCACCCGGCATGCGTTGCAATGCATTTTTTCCTACCTACTTACTACCTACCTACCTACCTGTCTACTTCTCACCGTTTAAACCTTCCCTGGAATACGACAAACATTTTAAAACCAAAATCAGCTCAATCGGCCCAGCCGTTCTCGAGTTTTAATCAGACTAACGAACAACAATTCATTTTTATTTATATAGATATTTAAAAAGGTATTTTTTGTACTTTTTGCTGCACATATTAACAGTAAACAGACTTTTTTTTTGGTTATGATAATGGATATTTTGCATAATATTACATGACTGGCACTAGTATAGTAAACATTGTGTACGAGAGAGAGTGAACTATTTTTGTTATAGATTATAGAGTACGCCTACTTGATATAGAGTACAATAGGTACTCTATTTTAGAGTACGGTTGGCAACCCTAATCATAACCTACCCTTCACATTTAATTTAAATTAAATAATTAATAAAATAAGTACAATATTTTTTTTTTTATTTAATTAAATTTAATCTTACCAATGACTACTTGTTGATATAAAAGTCTGATTACTGGTAAGTTTACTCTAAGTTAGACCTCTGTTTTAGTTTTAAATTGATATAAGTTCATTTACCTATAGGTACAGTAAACGGAATGAAAAGGTTCGTCACCTTAAAGTCGGTTTTCGCTTTGACATTTTGACAAGATAAACAGTCAAACAACTTCGACCTGAATAATTTTGAAGTTTGATTACGAATAGTTAAAACATTATTTTCTCTTATCTCAGTGTATTCTGTCTATTCAGTTTCAAAAGGCATGTATCGTCACGAGCACATGCTCGTTACGTTGAACAAATCAAGTTAAAAACTGACGGAACCTTTTGGTTCCGTCAAACCTATTACTTACAATGTAAAATATTGAAAATTTGTGTACTAAGAACGGTCGACCAAGCTATTTAGTTTACATTTGAATATGCAAGTTACATTGTAAAATGTAAACCAAATAGCTTGGTGACCGTACCTATATTTTTTATCTTGTTTTAAGTATCTAAATATAGTAATGTATCTTAATTGATTTTCTATTTTCTAATACAGATTTTTTTGTTTTTTTTTTAATGGTTTTATTGCAATGCACTACCATTCCTATAAGATATAGACGCTATCGGCTTATTATTAGGTTGAGGTTGTAATGTTGGGTTGAGGAGGTACTAATCTATTTAGTATGTTTCTTTAGTAAACAGTTATTATTGAAGTGTTTTATACATTTTCGTTCTATTGATTGCAGAAGCTTACAAAGACTGGGAGAACAGCTTTCTGAGAACAGCAGGTTACGCTATTCACTGAAGGCACGGTTGGCTGATCTACTATCATGAAGTTCATGTGAAGGATATTAGCTCACGCTACCTTAGAGTGAACGCGCACTTTGAGCGGCCCATGCCCTTAATATGAACTAATAAATGATAGTAAAGCAAGTCAATCATGCCTTTAGGGAAAATCGTTACCAGCCGTTAGAAGACTTTTTTTCCGGTCTTCATAAAACATTTCTGCTCGAAAAGAAAGCATAAATTACCTTACGATACGGCTTACCTAATCGGATGGAACATTCTAAGACAACTTACTAGAAGGTGAATAGGACTTAGTAAACGTTGAAAACGCTTAGTGGATAGGTTAAACCACAGTAAGGAAAGATATAAAACGCCTTAAAAGAAGTCGATTACGATTTAGTAAACGTTGAAAACGCTTAGTAGGCAGGTTAAACCCACAGTAAGTAAAGACGTAAAACACCTTACTAAAAGTGAATTACGACTTATGAAAACATCAATAGCGCTTAGTGCACAGGTTAAACCTCAGTAAGAAAAGACGTAAAATGCCTTACTAAAAGTCAATTATTACTTTAAAAAACATTAAAAGCGCTTATTAGACAGGTTAAACCACGGTAAAGAAAGACTTAAGTTGCCTTAATAAAAGTCGATTACGACTTAAGAAACGTTAAAAATGCTCAGTGAACAGGTTAAAATACAGTAAGGTAAGACGTTAGACGCCTTACTAGAAGTCGATTACGAGTTAGTAAACGTTGAATACGCTTAGTGGGCAGGTTAAACCCACTGTAAGTAAAGACGTAAAACGCCTTACTAGAAGTCTATTAAGACATAAGAAGCCGTAAATAAACATTCAAAACCTTTGTGAACAAAATAAACCACAGTAAGAAAATACGTAAAACGCCTTACTAGAAGTCAATTGGGACAATGATACGTCGGAAAGTTTTGTGTGTGTGACCCGAGCACGTCCCTTTACCGTTTATATCGCCTTACCGGAAGTTAAATGTCATCGTCAATCAGACGATTCTATCTGACTTACCACGTTTATAGCTTTTGAATTAAGGCTTATCTGTTAATAATTACGTCTAAAATACACATTAGAGAGTATATTGCTGCTTATTTTTTGCGCCTTTCGCTTAAGGCGTAAAACGCCTCCAACCTAGGAAGGCGTTTTTGGTCGGTTGACTTTTGGTCGTTTTTTCGCCTTCATTACGAATAAATCCGCCCTCATTACGAAACATTCGGCTTTACATTTTTCTCAGTGCAGTCCTGGAAGGCAAGCTTCTCATTCCCTCTCCCTCCGGACCATGGATTGACTCAAGGCCGGACGCGAGAGGTCGCCGCCGGTTAGTGTCTAACCTGTTATCAGAGTTTCTATGCCATCTACGGACTTCTGAATCGACTAACATGCCGTTGAGATAGCTTGGGTTAATATCAACATTGTCAATTTACAAAAGACATATAATATTACTTAACAAATCTCTTCGTGCGTCACTTCAGGAAAATAGAATCATTGTTGGAGGTGCCTGTAATGTATTTAAGTATATTCTATTTATTACAACATATCACCACATTTCTGGGAACGAGTGTACTATCAGTTGTTGATTCATCAATATTTTATGCAAAAATAACTTCTGTAGAAAAGTGAATGAACTTTGTTAACTAATCTGGTGCTTCCTGCAGTCAACGAGCGTGTTATTATAGTTTTGCGTCGTTAACAAATATGTGTTATTATTTCTGCGTACATCGAAACGGCAAACTGTTTTTTTTATCTTTTGTCTTTATCTTTAATAGACTAGGCGAGTTCCCAATTCGTTTAGATAAATTTATTGTGTAAACACAAATTATAAGTAAATGAACAGATTAACTTTAATTTGGTACCTATTTTTATTTGCTCTTGTAAAACTTCTGATGCTTCCTATTGATTCGGGGTTGGCGAAGCATCTCTTCTTCTTTTACCTCCTTTTTTTTGTTGGGAAATCATCAAATGACTTCTCTCCCACTCTGGGCGGAGCGGGAGGGAGTTAGACTTTTACTGACTAAAACGCATGTTCCTTCCTCACCCTTTATGTTCCGGGGCCGCGTATCTCTTTCGAACAGGCCCGCAACCCCGGCAGCTCTTTTACCACTTAAGGCACCCTTTTCTTACCATATAATCTTCTACGTAATCTACCACTCCTTTCTTTGGTTTTTCCCTACTCTTAAAACCTTCGTACACGAAATTACTTTTTGAGAAGTAAACTAAATAATCATCATCATTCATGTTTCAGTCCTCTATAACAAGGGGCGAGCCTACATCAACCGGGAACTCGGGAATCGAACCCAGGACTCCATGCAGCACTCGCGCTTGTGACCACTAGACTACCGATTCATTAACTACACTGAGAAGTACGCAACGCACAAAAAACGAAAAGGCCACGTGCCATATATGAAAATCTCAGAAAAACTTGTCCGAAAACATTCCACAAATGTCAATAATATGGCTACACTACTGTTTTGCCACAATACGCCTATAAAACCGCTGAACTGTCGAAAGAGTCTATAACCGTCCTCCCGAACAATTGTATCGTAATGCTTTAACATTTAACACTCGACTCTGGTTGGATATTTTAGATACGATCTCTTTGATACATTTTGCACTTGGAGGCACAAAATGGTAGTTAGGTACGTAGACTTAGGTACAATGAATAATATAGTTCCATGAGATCATGATTTTTAACAGTTGTCCTAATTTATATATACTAATATTATAAAAAGATCAAATTTGTCTGTATATAGAAGATAATCTCCGGAACTAAGGATCTAATTCATTTTTTTTTTAATGGAAGAAAGCTAGATTATTTGTGGGTGCTATAAGCTGTAAATTATATTTATATCATGCATATAATTTTTTTTTTGCGGACGATGTCGTGGTTGTAAAGCTATAGTAAAATAATAAACATGAATTATAGACATGATTATGTCTATTCCCATGTTTTTATAGTAACAGATAACCATATGGTGGCCATCTGGTGGTCTAAGAAGCAGAATTGCGCATTTAAGAAAAAAAAAATATTCCAGAGTGGAAATGAGATGGCGCTAGACGTCTTCTATAGCTCTTTCGTTTACCCAGATAGGAGTGACCTCAAAACAATACTGCTTTAAGACTGATGTCTTAACCCGCCTGGACACATTTATTAGGAATCTTTTGCACATCCAATGGACACAAACAAAAGTCCATGGAGTTTCTTGCCCATTCTTCTCCATAGACATCTACGCTTTGAAATGAGCGACTACAGTACTTTCACAAGTTATTATGCCTTGTGAATGTAGCTTCACTTTCTTTTTCTGATATTTAAGTATTATGGTCTAATTGAAATAAATGCTTTGACTTTGAGTTTGCCACAATCCAATCAACTTTTCGCTTTCGTTTTCCCAAATGTTTCTAAGCGGTAGCTAAAAATTTTCTTCACGAGATTTTCCCTGTTTCTTCGCATCAAAAATGTATTGTCATTTAAAGGATTGAACATCAAACATATATCTACAGTTAACATAAGTTAACCTCGTGATCGATTTACGCATTCGATATGATCCATTGTTATTATTTTATTATAACTGTCTTTGTTTCAATACCTATTAAATAATAATCTATAACAAGACAATGACCCGTCGGTTTAGTTATTCCAGTGTTTCCAATTATAATGTTTAGGAATTGGTAATTGTTTTAGCGTTTGTTGGAATCTAAAGCGAACAAAAGTAATCATGTATTCATTAAAGGTTTCTTAAGGGGCCGGCGGAGCGTACGTTGTTTATACAATCGTAATACCAAAATAATTTCTAAATCAAACATATTCTCAAGAAAGTGTGTATTTATTTCGATTGGATTACATAACATCTAGGTTCCGAAATATGTATATATTTTGAAAGGACACAATGATTTAAGGACGAGATATGAGGAATTTAAAATTTCCATAGAAAACTTATTTCTCATAACTCTTGTTTAACTCAATGTTCATTCAAAATATAAATCTGGGAACCTAGATAGTATGTAATCAAATCGATATAAAATAACACTACCTTTAGAATATGTATGTATAATTTACAAATTATTTTGGTATTACGTTTGTATGAAATACGCATGCTCCGCTGGCCTCTTAAGTTTAACAAAAGGTTCTCAAAAGAAATGATCCACTTTACCAATAAAATTAATAACACTTGGCAGTCTGGATTTATCAGCAATATTATCAGTTGACCAGTAGAGAACATTTCCAGTTATAGGTACTAAAAAGATTATTTTCTACAGATGAAAGAAAGAAAAAAAAACTTATTCATCGCCAGGAGAGATGAAGAATGCTATCTACCTATTTAAGATTTTTCAAAATGATTCCCCGAAAAATTTATACAAGTTAATTGTCCAAGAAAAACGAGCATCTAAAAAAACAAATCCTAGCAAAAGTGGCGAAACGAAAGAAAATAACAGATGTAACGTTACGATATGAAGTTATCTCATGTAAAAAATAACAGGGTATTCCTTTTGGAGCTATCATCAATCAAACAGGAACAAACGAGGCCGCAATAATTCCCTCGGAGTACACGCTCACTATGAAATATTATATTTGGATAGCTACGAAGAAATTGTAAATAGAAAAATTGTTTTGACAAAGATGAGTTTTTTGCGACAAAGCTAGAAAGGGTGCGGAATTTTACAGGCTATTGGAGATTGTGTGAGGTCAACGCAAGAATTACGGAAATACCCCTATATGTTACGAAATAAGTAGTTTTCTAGGTCAGTCTGTTTTTTACTCTGAGAGAGCACTGGCTTCACCGACAAATTTCCAATATATGTTTCACTCGCTTTTTATCTCCCTATTTTATCCGTCCTGCTATTTGAGTTGTCAATTAGGACAAACATCTCGGACTCATCATTTCAAAGTTCCAAATTTTGCAGGATTACTAGACTACAAAGAAATAATTGTCTTTTTTAAACTTTCGTCTTTTAAACGTCGGGATTAAATTAAAGGTAAATTCGCGATAAATACCCGTCTTCTTAAGTTTTATAATACAAAGAAATAAGATAAACGTACAAGGTGAAAAGAACATTTATGAGCCATCGGTTGCCACGGATACAGTTAATGATTCTGGATCCACCAGTGTGTCTAAATGTTTCTCGTCGATGGTTCTAGTTATTGTCTTTCGTCGTATCAATGATTTATTCAGTGTACAATAAGATTCGACTGTCCAGCTCATCCATCCCGCCATCTCCTGCGAGACCTACCGCGTTTTCTTATGGCTGTCTCAAGATCAACGACCAGTGGTTTATACTGATTCTGTATCTAAGGATTTAAAAGTCGTAGAGAGAGGCCTTTGCCCAGAAGTGGTATTGCACAGACCGTCGATTCGTCTAGAACTCCACCATCTCATGAGTATTAGCAGTATCCTCCAGCAGGTTTCTCAAAGGATCGTTGAGTTGCTTATGGAACAGGATAGGAAGTAGGTCATTGTCTGCGATGAGGCTACATCGGACATTTCATCGGACTAAGTGATACCCGCAGCAGCCCACCGGTTACGTAGAAATTCTCAATTTCAAATACTTCGAATTTTGACATCCAGTATACTTTATTTCCTTTTTTGAAGAGTCATTAACAGTGCAGTCAGTTTTCGCACTAGTTTGGATGAGCGACAGTGGTGGACTAAAGTGAAGTAGACCTTTGTCATGAAGTATGTTGGTAGGTACTCCGCAAAACGGGCCCATTCAAGTCATTCGGATGCATTGGAATTGATAAGTACCATGCAATATCCTGTGAACAGTACGGTCATGGAGACTTCACTTCATTATTTTTATAGATATTTTATTGATCGAAGACTTTGTAGTCATTTATATCATCCACCTGCCAGGAGTCCTGGTGAATTGCAAAGACAGGAAACCTAGATTCATGACTCATCTTCTGCTTGCCGTTAGCAATCAGTAATGAGTCGGCCTAGATTTAAGTCACGCGTTTGGTACTAGTATCGCTTGCGTCGATCATATCCTTTTGTACGTAGATATCAGGGCACGCAGGACAGGATCTGTCCCACATTTTGCACTCCAGACTGGAGTTGATTGTGAATCTCCAATAGAGCACATGTGTGAGTACCATGTACAGTAAAGCTACCATTTGCATTTAGTTATCTTTCATTGACTTGAATATGCCTTGGTGGCTGAGAGAATGTCATGCTCGCTTAAATGTCTTGCTGATGGTGGCGGGTGGGTCGGGTCATTTAGTTCCCTTCAATATGGTTGAATTGAATGGCGCTGATCCATGCGTCATGTTCGTGAACGGGCGCTGTCAGTCGGGACTGGTCATCTCTTAGCTGCCATGGATAATTTGAATTGCTTTATTTTATAAATTGTTGATTTATTTCTTTTTTTACTCTGGACGCTCTTATTGTGCACGTCTTTCTACATCGTTCTCACATATATTATGTATAATCTCAACAAGAAAGATGTAACCAAGATTTTGTAACAACATTTTTGATTGAAAAGAGTGTCCATGGAGTTTCTTGCCCGTTCTTCTCCATAGAGATCTACGCTAGGGAATGGGCAACTACAGTACATTTTCAAGTTATTATGCCTTGTGTCTGTGACTGTAGCCTTTTTTTTTCGTTTTATCGACATTCAAAAGTGCCGTAATGGTCTAGTTGAAATAAATGATTTGAGTTTGAGTTTGAGCGGGTTTTCGGAACATTATTTGGTGATTATGCTGCAATCCTACTGTTGCGTTGGATATTACGTACTGGGGTGTGGTACGAGCTGGGTTGTGGCGGTCAGATAGTCGCTACATGTAAAATACTGATATTCAGCTGTAACCGGTAAGACTGGAAGCCGATGATGGTGACGTAGGATATTCATGGAAAGAATGTGGTTAAATGGTGCATGGAGCGTTAAATAAATAGTAACTAGGTAAACACCATTATCACTTAGTATTTCTTAATAACTTTTATTTCAATTACTATATTAGACATTAACTCATTACTTTTGGTTATGTCTTATCATAGGTCAACAAACAAACAGATCAACGGTCATCAGATAATTTGAATATAGTAAAGAAATAAACTCGTCATTATAAAGAAAAATAAATGATAATGGAATACAAATAAATATAAGCAACTGGCGACTCCATGACTCATCCTGTTCTTAATTAATCATTAAACAAAGACCGGGTTCCATTTATTATCACTACGTCCGTTGACTCTGACAGAAGCTTTAGTTTATTTTGATAATTATAACAATGACTTTGAAATCGAATAAAAAATGACTTTCTTGGGAATTGCAGTTTTTGTGAAGTGATAAAAAACAATTATAATTTTCACCAAGTGCCAAAAATGGATGTAAAAAGTTTTTTGGGTAAGTTCGTAATGGAAACTTTGCTTTTGAAGTAGTTTGGTAAATACATTTTTTATATTATTAGTTTTCTTGAATCGATGACTCTTTTGTCCGACCAGTGCGTAGCAACCACAACTCTGCCGAATTCAAGTCCAACCTCAACGGCACATATCATACATATAATAAAATCATAGGAAAGTCAAAACTGTACATTGAACATTTTTTCAAAAGAATACTGGGGCGTGATCTACAATCGATATCGAAGCCAAAAATACAGTTTTTAGAATTTTT
The DNA here is from genome assembly GCA_916618015.1 of Xestia c-nigrum. Classification (NCBI taxonomy): domain Eukaryota; kingdom Metazoa; phylum Arthropoda; class Insecta; order Lepidoptera; family Noctuidae; genus Xestia; species Xestia c-nigrum. The sequence continues at coordinate 5,020,082 of OU745259.1, read as the reverse complement.
GTCTGTTTGTCTGGTACGTATGTCCGGGCTAAACTCAAAAAGTACTGGATGACTCCAAATTTTGCATGAATATTACTAAGAGGTCGGGTCGACATAATTAGGCTACATATTATCCATTTACCATATCCGTTTTATCAAGCATATTATTGGTTTGATTTTTGCTAATATTAAGTTATAATGATTAATTAATTTAAAAACTTCGGAAGACTTACAGCTAGATACAATAGTGATAAATAACATTTTGATAATTTGACAGCCAATTGCAAGTCTTCACGTCTAGAGCTTGTCAGATATAAATATACTGTGGAACAAAATATCACACTGCCAAAATAATAGAAAATGAAATATGCAAATAGATCATCACCTAAAATATTATGTAAAAATAAAACAGTTGCGACAGGTTATGATAATGAGAATACGCTTGTCGCCTTTTTTAATAAAACTTAAACATAACTGGCCATTGTACCGACTATTTACACCAACCTCTTTGAGGTATGATGTTATTATTACCAAGTAATAATTAAGTTTGAATTCGGCTATGAGCAAGCTTGGTGATTAATACTCGAGTTTTAGCTTGTACAGTTAGGTATTAAGGCTAGCAATATTCTTACTACTGTTATATATGTGAAATGCATAGAATCAATCTGTTTGCAATTTCATCCAGATCCGTTTAGTAGTTTCTGCGTGAACGAATAACAAAAATCCATCCTCACAAACTTTCGCATTTATAATAAAGTACTCATAAAATTAAAGGCCCGTTTTGACATTTGTTTGCGTAATAGTAATAAAGTTCAATTTCCGATAACAGTGTCCATTTACTATGGATACAATTTACGACGAAATCTAAGAAGTACGGCCGTCAAGCTGTCAAAACTGACTTTTTAGATTTCGTCGACTGTAGTAGTACGAAGACTGCTAGCCTGCATACCTAACTAACTATTTTGTTGATTTTACTTACGTCCAAAGAGTATTTTCTGTAAAGTACAAAACGCAAAAAAACGTGGCATGGAATATCATAAAAACACGCCTGTTGTCTTCGAAGAGTAAGGCAAAAATGTACCCTTTAATAACCCACATTTCGCCAATTATGTTTAAGTTAAGACCTGGGAATCAAAGCTAAGGCCTCATGAACAGGCAGTCGCGCTTACGACCAGTAGACCACCGAGGTAATCCAGCAAGAAAAATGAGTTGGAATTGCCTACGCGGTACTGCGAGTAATTCAGCAACTCGTCCCAACTGCCCACGGCCCATTAGGGACGAGTTGATGAAAATCTGCACATTGATTTTGATAAATGATATTTATTTTGCAAATTGGTTTTCACAAACACTTTTACACGTCCTTATTTTTTAAACTAGATGGGGCCGGTGTTTCGTACCTGACTACTCTGAGAAGAAACAGCCGAAACAAACTCAGAGGTCATAGTCTCTTTTAAAGTCCAGACAATCTTGTTCAACTTACATGAGAACTATGCAGATTAGTGTCTGAGATGGTCTTTTGAAGAAAGAACCATACAGATTTGAGTGGACCTGTCCAGTCAGTGCAAGCATTTGTCAGTTATCGTGTAGCTCGACTTTTAACTCAAGGAGCTCAACGAAACGACGAACAATACGAAAGAAAGGACATTTGGGTAGGTCGCTTATAGTACTCAAACTGCCAGACAGTCGTGGGAAAAAAAACAATAAAAAGTGACCCACAAGGTCCTCACATTAAATAAATAAATAAATAATAATAATAAATATCGCTGGATTAACACACAGCGCCATCTAGTGCCACACTAAGCAAGGCTTGTGTCGTGGACTCCAGATAGTTGATATACTACATACATACTTTTTTGTTTGCAAATACATACTTATTATACATATAAACAGCCATGACTCGGAAACAAATGTCCATGCTCATCATACAAACATTTGCGCCTACCGAGATTCGAACCCAGAACCCTATGAACGTAAAGCAGCCTCACTACCACTACGCCATTCGAGTCGTCATTCACATTCATAATAATAAAATAAAATGGATGGACTGTTCCTTACAAATACTGCTTTATAAACTGAGACCGAGAGAACGTTATGAAGCAGAAAGAAGAAGATTGGCCGAAATATACAATTTGGACCAGTTTCAAAAAGACACAAGCAAGATAAAACCTTCCGTAATAGCGACTTCCAAGAAAGCACTAAAAAAGATCCGGACTTTGTTTGTTTCTTTGACTTTTGGGCACTGACTCCCAAATTTTTTTATTTTTTTTTCATCATGTTATCAACGTAGGCCGAGAAGAAAACATAAGAATTAAAGGAAAAGAGCGAACCAAAAGCGAATCGATTTGAAAACATACGAATTAAAGTAAAAAAAAACTTCTCCTAAGTGTTTAGGTACTGTACTTGCCGAAAATAAGTTTACCAAATAGGATTCAATTTACGAAGATCAAAATAGTTACGAAATGGGACTTTTGTGATGCTATTTGGTTTAGTGGTCGAAACGGGAAAGTTACGAGATGGAGATGGATGAATTGATAGATGGATGGATGGTTACGAGCCTAATTATTATTCTCGCGTTGAAAGTTCATTTGTTTTTTTTTTTAATAAACCTCTTTCTATTTGCTAGCCAATTCGAAAAAATAAAACCTTATGATAGTTACCTTCTCGGTTACCTTGTTTCAGAGTAAAATATCGTTTCATATTTTAAATAACACAACAGTTGAGTTTACAAACATATGAGTTTACTACGTGCACAAGACAGATAAAATAAATAATAATTTACAAAAACGAATGTCAATAAAAATATGAAATGTCAAATACAACACATAAAATAAACAAAAATAAAGTAAAAAATAATAAAATACTGAACTAAGTATTCATGTCAAATCATTAAATGTCATGACAGTCACAAGTAAATATTCATGTCAAATAAACACACACATAAAAAATAAAAATAAGTAAAGTAAAAAAAATAAAAATAAAATACTGAACTAAGTATTCATGTCAAATCATTCAATGTGAAAGTTGCCTACTATTAGTAATATATTTTAGTTGCCTACTATTAGTAATATATCACTCCTGGGCTGACTGTGCCTACTACTACCAAATAATTCACGAAGTCTTTAGTACCACTTAAGAGCCCTCTTACAGTCCACTAGCGCCGCCAATCGAAAAAATGTCATAACTCGTAAATAGAATCAAAAATACAAAATATGTTCTATTATTACTGTGGAAAAGGCAATAACGTAATTGTATAACACATTGTCACCACTTGAAATATAGCTGTTTAGCTAAATCGTGCATTTGTAACAAAAACGGCCGTTAATGTTTTGAATGCACGATTTAGCTAAACAGCTATATTTCAAGTGTTGATAAGGTGTTATACAATTACGTTATTGCCTTTTCCACAGTAATAATAGACCACATTTTGTATTTTTGATTCTATTTACGAGTTATGACATTTTTTCGATTGGCGGCGCTAGTGGACTGTAAGAGGGCTCTTAAACCTTTATCTGTTAGCGAAGTAGACACAATAGTTAAACAATGACGGACCGGGCAACTACAGTGCTTTCACAGTTTTATGTCTTGTGATTGGGACTGTAGATTGATTTAGTTTTCATCTTTGTTTCGACAATTCAAAAATGCCTGTAATTGGGCCTACTTAAAGTTAATGCTTTATTTTATTTTTTAATGGCCTTGAACGGTTTTGGTCGGGCTTCACAGACGAAGGGCAAGAATGTATAATTCATTATTTGTTTCATTCTGTAGTTCCTCTTTTTTTTGTATTTACCGAAAAGAGAATGAAATAAAAATGAAATAAAATGTTATTTACACTAGCCTCAGAAGTGAGTAATAGGCAACAACGTGACGAATTTCACCTCTTTGTTCGCCGAACACATACCGCTTTAATGCACAAAAGTGTATTTCACATGGCTCCTGTTATTTTCAATAAATTACCCAAAGAAATCAGGGCAATGAATACTACCTTATTTAAGAAAAGCCTGAAGAGCCTTTTAGTTGGTAAATGCTACTATCATTTAAATTAATTCTTAACCGATATTTTTTATAAACTTAAAACCTCACAGTGACATCAAGCAATAACAATATTATTATGGAGGTATCCTAAAATATTGTAAAAATTCCAGACATAAATGACATTCAATTATTAACTAATCTGTATGACATTGAATTAATTTAATATCTTATTATTTTGTTGCTTTTTATTTATTTTTTATTTACTTTTAAATTAATTTACCAGTTCTTTGTTCGTTTTATTCACTGTATTTTGTGATTGTATACATTTTGCATGCCTTACGATAGAATCACTTGAAACATGTAAATCTTTTTAAAACCTTGTAACAGTGTTTTCTGCAAAAATAAATGATTTGATTTGATTTGAAAGAAGTGCATAAATCTAGTTAACACGCACTGTTTTTCTTCATTTCAGGTCTCATCGTGCTAGCATCGACCATCGGATCATCAGCAGCTGCTTGTAGTCTGAGCCACAAACATAACAACTGCAACTACACTATCGTCTGCAACACCAACCCTGGCAGCGTCACCAATCCCAACTGCGATGATGAGCCCTACGTCATCTTCACCATCTCGAACTCAAACATGGATTTTCTCACCACTGGCTTCTTCGCTGCAACCAATTTTGATTCCAGAGTTCGCGAAATCAAAGCTTACTCAAATTCCTGGTCCGATATTGACTCTTCAGCATTTCGATACTACCCGAAAAGCAACAGTTTAGATTTATCCTACAATTACATTAAAAAGATCCATAACGAAGCATTCAGAAACTTGAACTATCTTAAAACCTTAAATATTTCAAACAATAAAATTGAAATACTGGACTCCAAGGCATTTTTGATTTCTGATTCTAGAAATAACATTGTACAAGAACTAGATTTGTCAAATAATAAGCTAATGGAACTATCAAGTGAACTAAATGACTTGCCCAAGCTGAAGAAGTTGTACTTACAGAACAACGTACTGACGAAAATGGCTGACGATTGTTTCATGAATTTAAAGAGTCTAGAGTACCTATATTTACAAAACAATCGCTTGTCTTTTTTGAATTTAACGTTAACGAACTTGAAAATGTTGACGACACTCGATATCTCTTACAATAATTTGATTAAACTATCTGGATATGAAATTAATCGTATGTTTGCTTTAGTTGACTTTAATGCGTCACATAACGCGTTAACATCAGTGGAATCAAATTGCTTCAACCAAGCTGCTGCTTTGGAATCAATCGATTTCAGTTACAATAGCATTAACGTTACTATCGAAAATGTGAGGTTTGTTGTCAACAATCAGCTAACTTACTTGAATTTTTATAACAATCACATTACCGGTATTCAAGAAAATTCCTTTATGCATTGTAAGATAAATTACATCAATTTTGAAAACAACAACATAACCGGGGATTTAAAAGAAAATACTCTCACTGGTTTGCGCAATGTTACTTACCTTGATTTATCACGGCAAAGTATAAGTGGTATAAGAGATAAAGCATTTAGGGACATGGTAAGCCTCACGCATCTAAATTTAAGTACTAACAATATTCGAGAAATTGAAAATTCCAGCTTTTATAATTCTTCAGTCATTATCCTAGATCTATCGCATAATCAAATATCTCATTTATATTACCTTCAAAATTGTTTGGCAAATCTAACCGAACTGTATGTTAGCGATAACAATATAACGGTAGTACCGAAACACATTTTTGATTCTCAGTCACAGATTAGAAAACTAGATCTTTCCATGAACAGGATTAAAATAATTGAGCAATACTCTTTGCCGTTAATAAACTTGCAATATCTTAACATTGAAGGTAATCTCCTAAGTGGTATTATAACGAAAAATGTATTCAGTCCAGCAAAGTATTTAAGGTTTCTAGATTTAAATAACTTTAGCATTACAAAAATAGATGATTCAGCTTTTGTAGATCTACCAGTATTGGCTCGACTCAATCTTTCCAACAATTTCATAGAGTCTATAGACCCTAATAATTTCAAAGGAGTTGATAACATGTATAGTCTTGATTTAGCCCATAATAACCTCACACATTTGTCTTTCACTAAAAGTATTTTAACAAACAATTTAAAAGCTCTGTATTTAAACGACAATAATATCACAGACATATCGACACTTTTTGTAAATAAATGCCAATTGTTATACCTTGATATATCTTATAATAATATCAGTAATGCCACTGCACTCGGTGCTGATATATTTCCTAATTTGACAGGATTACATTTAGCCAACAATAAAATTAAAGATTTCAACAACCCAAGAATTAATTCCTTAAAAACACTAATTGATCTAGGGTTATCTTCGAATGAAATAAGCAATATAGATTTGGGTTACTTCAAACAACTAATGTCAGTAGACCTTAGTAACAACAACTTGACTTATTTGAATAGCACGCTCTTTAAAAATAATGAATACTTACAGTCTCTGGATGTTAGCAGAAATAATATTACAGATTTGCCACCTGGTACGTTTCAATTTATGAAGAACTTAAAGTTTCTAAACTTATCATCTAATTACTTGACGAAACTTAGATTTGGCAGTCTAAAAGGACTTCATAAGACAGAACTCTTGGACTTATCAAAGAACTACATATCTGTGTTAGACGTCGATGTTTTTCACGAATGTGATGAACTAAAAACTTTGATAATCGACTACAATCGTATTAAAACATTTGACATTGAAAGACTGATACTAATTTCCTTAAGGAAATTAAGAACTTTAAGTTTGGGAGGCAATCCTATTTCTTGTATCGAAATTGTTCATAATATAAAATCAACTAATGTAACCTTCTATGCTATAAGACAAGTTGCAGTAACTTCAATTGATAAGGTATTTCATGAAGATAACGTGCATGGTATTAAGTGTGGAGATGATGCATACGGTGAAAGTACTATTGTGAAACCGAAAGCAGGATCTGCATACAATAAAAGTATTGCTGTAAAACCGAAATCTAATGAGTTGTCAAACGCGGCAGTATCATCTACAACCATTGTGTTAACTTGGTGTTCATTACTAACAATACTACTAGTTGGAGCAGGTGCATTTGTTTATGTCAAACTGTTTAAAAAACGTATTTTAGTTGTTCCAAGCAATGTAACTATGCAAATGAGAAACTCCATTTTATCGGATGGTTCAGATTTCCAGAGTGATCTTTTGAGTTAGGGCTTCATGATTTGTACTGCATTCTGGATAATTATCTTATGACTTAGAAATATTTGTTTCGGCCTTAAAGCTTGTTATGTGATTTTATATTTAAGTTGGTTTATATTGTTATTATGTTTTTTTATTGAATCTTAAAGTTTCTCGTCCACTGGTTTAAAATACTCAAGGAGACTGATACTTACTTCCGAAAACCTGAATATTGTTTGGCTATAGCTGCCTCATTTTTTTGTATCTATGTGTCGATAATTCATCAAAATATGTAAAACTAGTTTTTCGTGGACGAGGCGTTTTATTTTGTAGATTTTATACTACAATAATGTTAAAGGAGTTAAGATGTTTTATACCATAAATTTAATAAAACTATACCAAAATGTCCCATCATTTTCTTTCAGTCGTGTTTTATAGTTCTTATCATCAAATTAACCTGATAGTTTCCAACTCTATAAGAGCCTCTTATTATACATAGCACTATTCTAGCCTGTAATTTCCGAGGGGTTAGGCAGAAGTGCACCCATTAGGACACTTTTATTCCTCTAAATAGCGAGCCAAATGCTATTGTAGCGGCTCTACAAAAAGTACTTCAGCCACATTGAACAAAAAGTACTACAGCGCCATCTATGAGAAAGACGATGAACCAACAAGCGAAATACGTCAGAATTCCTACATCGCGCCAGCAACATTCTCCGCGACTTAAGAGCATATACGAGATCCCGACAACAAACGTCGGGCAGTAGCCCACCAGACATAACACCCGCCTGGTTGGAGGGTTCTCCCTTTTCTATGGGGGATAAGGAGCTTTACACCCTGTTCTTCATACCCTCAAACTATGAACCGGAGACAAATCCAGACACCGTGGTTGCTACTGAGAAATTCCTGATCGCAAAACCCTATAACACTTTGCCCAAACTGGGGATCGAACACACGACTTTATGCTCAGCAACGAACCACTAGACCAACGAAGTAGTAACATCGTGAACATTAGTACTTAAATGAAAATAAATGGTATCATTCTTGAAAGAAAGATCCAACAAAATGAAAAGGAGGATACTAAAAGGCTATTATGTAGACTCTTCAAGCCATTCGCACACAGTAACGATGCAGTAAAAACAATTTTACTTCAAAATAAAATACGTATTGATAAACTTTTCTAAGCCAAAACAAATTACTTACCGGTAAAATTTTGCGGTCGGAGAATCCAAAGCACCTGATTCAACAGGATACCAAATTAGGGTAGGCCATTTTACGTGAAATTTTAATAAAGATTCTGAAATTCTACGAATACATTAGAGATTTTGTCGATTTAGTTCTGAAACTTTGGTTGAATTAATTCCTGTGGTTCGACGTGTTCTCGAAGTAGGAAATTTAGAGCTTGATTTACTTAATTGAAATTCAATGCGTTGTCAAATTCATGCTCTCGGAAGTAAGTAACTGAAGAGTCTGCAATGCAGCGGATATCAAGGAAAAGTTTTGAGGGTTTAGTGACGTAGATAATCGTATTGGTACGTACTGAAAACGATGTTTCTAACTTATAACTTATAACGTACGGCAAACGTTTAGTTTAAATAAATAAACAACGTGTAATGTTAAATGCGCAAAAGAAAAAAACATTTAAATTAGACGGCGGGAAAATGAAGGTTTTATGTGCTGTTTTACTTTTATTGGCAGTTTGATTGACAAGAACTATTATTATCCCGCGTATGAGAACATTTAAATTAGACGACAACCATTTGTGTTTGTTTGTTTACTTATTTTGGAGGGTTTGCGCACGTGATGGCTTGGCTTGATTAATAAATAGACAGGGCAACAGGTTTAATGAGGATTTTTTGAAAAATGTGACATGTATTCAAAAGTGGTTCCGGTCGTGATTCTGATGAAACTATTTTCAGGTTTTGCGCATTTAACGTTACACGTTGTAGAAAGGCAGTTTTAAATAAAAGATAATTTCCGATAGAAAACAGAAGGTGCTTCTATGTGAAGCACAGATCGCCATTAGCTACAATCAAAACAAAAAAGTATGTATGTAGTATATCAACTATCTAGTGTTCACGACACAAGCCTTGCTTAGTGTGGCACTAGGTGGCGCTGTGTGTTAATGTCCAGCGATATTTATTTATTTATTCATTTATTTATTTAATCATTAAACTTGCATCAGAAATCTAGCAAATATAAATTACGTCGTTCGTATATAGTTTTAAATGTAGGATTTTTACTTCAAACACCTTCTCGACCCCGTTCTATTCAATTCATCCGCACAATGTTTTAAATGCGTTACATTGAGTCTAACCGGAAAACGTGAATTCTCGCCCCCAACAAAAAAGTCATCACCCAGCAAAAAATCTGCGTAGCGACTTAGTTTTATGAACAGAATATGAACTTTTTTCCCTCTCATAGAGAGGAGGCCTGTGTCCCAGCAGTGGGGACATTAATAGGCTGATGATGATGATGATGAACAGAATGCTTAGTTGACTGCTTTTTCATGAGTCTGCTTACACCCTGTAGTCTACCGAGATCTAAGACTAAAATATAACATCACCCGTAAACCTCGAAGGATTGGGCAGTGTACCAAATTATAAGATAGTACACCCACATTTTGCCGGTTTTGTTAAAGTCCCATAGGTGGGAATCTATTGCCATCAGTCGGGCACAAGTCCAGATTCTGTTGCAACTGATAAATACCTGATAAAAAAAAAAAAACAAAAACAATTTGCTCGACCCGGGAGTAAATAAATAAATATCGCTGCACATTAACACACAGCGCCATCTAGTGCCACAATAAGCAAGCCTTGTGTCGTGGACACCAGATAGTTGATATACTACGTATATACTTTTTTGTTTGTAAATACATGTCATACTTATTATACGTACAGTGCCGACCAAAAGTCGATAGGCAATCTCACAAAGCAATAGCTTGACGTTTAGTTTGACTTACGACCTTCTACTTTCAACAAAATAGATATTGTCAGCAACTAGTTATAGTTCATAATTTCAATGCCAATATCTAAGACATGATGGCCTAGCGGTTGGGCCCGTCCAGAATTAAGAGTGAATCAGTAAGCCGTGAGTTCAAATCCCGCACAGTTACTTTTAGACTTACTCACTTACTTACTTACTTGCTTGAAGTTTTTAGTCTACAGAAATATTATATTCTTTAACTTGTTTGCTTTGTTCACACATTTCGTAAAGTTAGGGAGGTAGATAGAAAAATAAGTCAAGAATTTTGTTAGATTTCTGTGAGGTAGACATGAATTTTATGAATGTTTTAACTTGATCGGAATGAACTTTGTCGTTTGGTTGTAGTCATACAAAATACACAATATAATGTGGTAGTTGATGGTCAGTGACGTGTGGTTTAATAGATAGCGATATTGTTGTTGGTGTGATTCTTAAAATGCGGGCAAATATTAATATTAAGGCGAGGGCGACTATTATCGCGAATTATCCGCGCTTCATAAAAGTGGCCTTAATAGAACTGACTGTGAGTATTATAATTATTTATGAATTGTAACTTAAACATTGAAAATTAAAAACGAATGGGTATTATAAATTGTTCATTTATTTGGTGACCTGTGGTTTACTTAATTCGTTGTTTTTTTTTCAAACTATCATGCAAGATAAATAATTAGTGTTTATTATTGGATTTATAAATGCAGAGTGAATGAAGTCACTTTAGTATTTATTACAGCTGCCTAACATCATTTTTTTTTGTTTAGAGAAATGCAGTAAGTCTCTGGATCAAAAGGTATGAGGAAGAAGGGAGCCTTGCAAGTAGACAGCGAAGTGGAAGGTCGTCGCTTATTAGCGAAGCGCAGCGACAACATATCGTGGGCGAGTATGAAACCAATGGTTTCACACCTACGACACACTCGGAGTCACCGCAAACTGTTCGCCGTGCCGTCCACGCTGAAGGCTTGCATCACAGAAGATCAGCTAAAATGCCCTTCTTGACAGAAAGACATAAAGAAGAACGATTACGTTTCGCACGGGAATATTTAGACTTTGACTGGATTACTTCCATTTTGTTCCGGTTCGCGGTCGCCACTCCAGAACATTTCGATCCCATCGGCCATCCGTTCTGCGAGCAATGTGCCCTGCCCACTGCCACTTAAGTTTAGCAATTCTTCGGGCTACGTCGGTGACCTTGGTTCTCTTGCGGATGTCTTCATTTCTGATGCGATCACGCAAGTAAACTTCGAGCATAGCCCTCTCCATTGCCCTTTGGGTGACTTTAAGCCGCATACGTCTACTTGACTGCATTGAAAATAATGGGGGTTATACAAAATATTAATCCCTAATGTTCTAGTTTTAATTAGACGTGTTACAAAATGTTTAGCGATATTAATAATTCCTAAATTGAGGTTTAGTTTCAATCTTCTTTTCTTCAGGAAAATGAACACTTAAACTATAACCTCAATATGAGTTACATTTATTGTGACGTCACATAAAAACCATATTCACGAAGTATAAATTATGTATTAGTTTTCAGTAAGCAAGCTCTGTTGAATACCGATAGATAGAAGTGGGTATCAACAATTATATTTGTGTGATTAGAATATCCTTGTTATGTTAATAAAAAATGACTTCAAAGTGGGTATACAGATACACAAAAAAATCTTATGAACGGTTACAAGAGAACTTCTTATATCTAGGTAGGAATGTGACGTTACAAATCTTATTAAAGTTGTTAATTATATGAATAAGTGAAACGAATAAAACAATTTTTGTTATCTGTCAGCACGACTTTTTTTTCCACCTTCCAACACCGAAAAAATATTACACAATCACATAAATAGTTATGATGGGTTATTAACTTATATTTAAATCTTTATAAAAATAAATAATGAGCATGAACCCATTTCAAAATAAATACCTAAGTAAATAGTTTTTGCATAAAATACAAATATTAATAAAAGTGGTTACAAAAAAAAAAAACCCATATTATGTAAACAGGATTTGAACTCAAGACACGTTGATCGTGAACCCACTGCTTAACCTAAACAGCTATCAACACCTGGTAGATATGGTCGAATTTTAGCTATCCAATGCAAATACGATCATGCGTTTGCTGCGTGTATAAGAAAAGAGACGGTAATATATATCTTTTTGTTTCGTGGAGAGCGACGCGACAGCTTGCGACAGTAGGCGACTCTGTAGCTGTGGTGTGCGTAGGTACTGTATTGAGACAGCTTACACATACAGCTGCACGGACGCGCGCCCGTGCGTTCACAGCAATATGATCCTTCGCGTGCCTGTGAACTTATGAACGCTTACTGTACATACACATCCATGACTCGGAAACAAATATCCATGCTCATCACACAAACATTTGCTCCTAACGGGATTCGAACCCAAGACCCTAAGAACGTAAGGCAGCCGCACTCCCACTAAACTATTCGGGTCATCAATAAAATCAGGGAATCGATTTGTCCTTATGCTCAGCAGTTGCGATAATTAGAGACAAGCTCTTTCTAACATTTCAAGAATAATAAGCGTGATGTTAAGAAACAAACCATCAGATATATCCATACAACAAGTTACATTTAAATAAAAAATTAAAAGATCCCCGACACAATGTAGGTACTAAGAGTTAATAGAAAATAATTCGTCAATTCGCCATTTTGTGGTGGCAGCCATCTTGGATTTTTTATTTATCATAGTGTGTAGTATTCTTCTAGTCAAATCCTTTCATTTGATACCTATATTGAGGGAGTTGTTGAATAATACGTAATTCGCCATTTTGTAGCGGCAGCCATCTTGGACTGATTTTTATGAACCATAGCTAAGAACACTCTCGACTAATTCATATTTCAAACAAAAAGAAAAACAAAACCAAAGTCGGTTCATCCGTTAGGGAGCTACGTTGCTACAGTCAGACACACACACACACACATATACAGACCCGTCAAACTTATAACACCCAGAACGTAACGTAAACGCGAACGTTTAAGTTCATACTTTATGTTGTGGTAACGCAAAGTTGGCGAGTTGCCAGCGGTAATAGGGCCATAGCTCCCAAAGTTTAAGGTCAGCCCCGAATTTATTGTTTATGATCGGTTCATTGATTTGGGGAAATCGCGTGTGGAAACAACTGATTGAAATACGAATTAATAATGGAATGTATTTTTACTGTTTTTTTTTTTACTTGATTGGGCTTGAGTAGGCTGAAAGGAGGTTAATGTATTTTTGAGAAACTTGTCATCACATACACATATCTAGTATAAATAAAAGTAAAAAAAACACGCTTTTGAGTGACGTCATCTTATTTCTCGTATTCTTCTCAGGAAACCCTTCCATTTGACATATCTTGGGAATGCATAAAAATAACTAGTCCGCTAACTTTGAGATTCCGCCATATTTACATTTACGGCGCGTAGCCAACCATGCACTGTCACTAAAACATTATTTTTTTGTTAAAAAATAAAAACTTTTTTACAAAAAATAAAACCGACTTCAGAGAAAACAAAAAAGTGAAAAATAACTTCAGAAAAAACGCTTCAGAAGTCGGTGACCTTTGTTTGATTGATTTAGTTTAATTGTCACCGACTTCTGAAGCGTTTTTTCTGAAGTTATTTTTCACTTTTTTGTTTTCTCTGAAGTCGGTTTTATTTTTTGTAAAAAAGTTTTTATTTTTCACTTTTTAGTGGTTCACATGTGCTTACCCCTTCACAGCGTACCGGCGTGATTTTAGGTTATGAACTGGTGTAAACAATAGACAGATATGAGATTTCGGCAATCCCAGTACATTTGCTATCATTTATTGAGGAGTTCCGTTGCATATCTCCGAAGTTCTTCATCAGATCTTCATCAAATTGAAATGGGATCACTTCGAGACAGTACACTTCCTAAAACTACCGAAATCGCTTCTAGTGTGCCTATATAATGTGAAGAATTCTCTCTATTTCTCCAGAACCCCATCATCAGATACTGATTTGATGATTATGAATTTGTATTTGTCTATAGTTCTTTTTAAATACACATGGCTGATCATGAAGTCTTTAAATGGACTCCGAACGCCAGGAAGGCGGTTTCAGTAAGGAATCTTCACCTGTAACCTGTACAGGTGGAGATTCATTAAGGAATCCGCCCTGGAGTGTAAATGTGATGTTGTTCCACAAACTATGCGGCACTTAATATCGTGCCCTGCGTGTCCTACCAAAAGCGCCAGTTTGTCCGTCTGTCTGTCTGTCTGTTTGCGATAAACTCAAAAACGACTGCACCGATTTTTATGTTATTTTCACAAATTGATAGGGTACTGGTTCTTGAGTGAGGTTTAAAAATATAAAGTAAGATCCCATAGGACAATTATCGAATTTCACCCGGGCAAAGCCGCGGGCAGAAGCTAATACATTATATTCTAAATGTTTTGTTTTCAAACTCAAACTCAAACTCAAATCATTCATTTCAACTAGACCATTACGGCACTTTTGAATGTCAAAAAATTTAAAGAAAAAACAAAGCTACAGTCACAGACACAAGACATAATAACTTGAGAAAGTACTGTAGTTGCCCATTCCCTAGCGTAGATCTCTATGGAAAAGAACGGGCAAGAAACTCCATGGACACTCTTTTCAATCAAAAATGTTGTTACAAAATCTTGGTTACATCTTTCATGTTGAGATTATACATATACATATGTGAGATCGATGTAGAAAGACGTGCACAATAAGAGCGTCCAGAGTAAAAATATAAATCAACAATTTAAAATAAAGCAATTCAATTTTCTTAAAGTATGTAAACATAATTATATTATGTGTTAATGTAATACCTCTAATTTCTACTAAAGAAAAAACAGTGTGAGAGACGAACAGATCACGAAAAGCAATCATAACAAAAAAAAAACCGTTTTCTTCCTACAACTACGGAATCCTAAATATTTCAGTAATCTACAGACAAACAAAGCACAGTGTTATCATTACATCCTTTCTGTGGCAATCAGTTATGCGCACGCGTCGACCAACGACGATCATTAAACCAACAAATGTAAAAATATGGATAAAACAGTATTTTCATGTGAGTGTTTTTTATTCAGTTCGTATAGTTTAGTTGTTTGTGAAATCTTGATTGAAATCAACATTGCTTGTACGTGGAGATACGGGAAAAGATCATAACTCAAGTGACGCCAGATGGAGGCCATTGAATCGGAGTAGACCCTATGGTCTACTCCGATTCAATGATGGTCTATCGACTGCTATCAGTCGATAGACCATCACAGTTGAGGAAGACCATCGCAGTCGAGGTAGACCATTGCAGCCAAGGTACACCGCGGTGAAGGTAGTTCTTTTAACGTGACGATGAGCTCAAATTGTGTTAACCAGTATGCAGCCACATGCACAGCTCTATCATCCGCCTCGATTAGATCCTGATAGCCCCTTTCCCACTATGTCGTGATGATGAATTTATCGTTTGTTTTTAGTTGGCAAAAGTCATGGACGACGGTTATCGTGTCGTCCTATATGTGAACACCTACATTTAAATACACAAGCCATGACACTTAAAACTACACGATTATCTGTCGTCACGACATAGTGGGACCGGGGCAATAGGCGCAGTCGGTAGGATGGGCAGGACAGGAGGTGGAACATTCTACCGGCTCCACACTTGAATATCAGATCTGGTTTTCGAACAAACATGGCCTGAGATCACTTAAGATAGAGGCGTTTGAACGCAGACTTCTAGACATTCCTCAGTTGTGCGAAGACCTCCGCCTTTGCGCAGCTGTGCAACATAATATAGGCAAACATAACAAAATACATTTGAACAATTTTCAATATGTAAAGTACCTGTAGAATAAAACACATGTGTGGTTATGTTAAATCAATAAATAAGCATCAAAGTGTTGACGTGTTTCAAAAGATCCATTCTTAAAGAAAATTTAGTGCTCACTTCTTTGAAGTTTAATATCTTATTATTACGTGGAAATTGTGAATATATTTTATTAATAGAAACAACAGCATAGCTATGGTTTTGAAAAACAAGCTTATTGAAATACCCAGAAAACATTAACCTGGAGTAATTTACAAAATTCACGTCATGGAGTTGGATTTCTCAGTACTCGTTTCAGAGCCCTAGGCCATTTCCGTAATACAAAGTCATCTATGTAAGTAACTACTGCAAACCTGAGAGCCAAATCAACTGCCAATCGCTTTCAATGTATTTTTTGTATCAAGAAAGACTGTAAACCGTATTGACATACGATTTAAGATACCTTTTAGCACCAAAACTTTATATTATTCATCAGTGAAGAAGGCATAATCTAAGTTATCCTTGAGAAAAGGTCTAGAACCTTGTAATGTTCAAGTTTGAAGAAAAAATCATCAATTTTTAATGGAAATCCCACGTGATTGTAAACATTACTCATTTAAGATAAGAAAAGAACGCTTACAGTATCGCACCAATATGGCCGTTGCGATAATCTTTATGCTAACGGTTCATTCATCCACGTTTCACACTACTGGCGCGATGGAATTACCTTCAACTCATTCTAAAATAGTGCCTCGTTGGTGTAGTGGCCGCAAGTGCGACTGCTGAGTGTAAGGTCCTGCGTTCGATTCCCAGATCAAGACAAGTGTCATTGGGTTTGTCCATCAAGAATTTCTCGTTTGCAGTCTGGATTTGTGCCGGTTGATGAACATAAGTACTTCCCCCTATGACATGTGACCTAAACACAGAAAAAACATAAGCAGTAGGTTGACTTCAAGGCCCGAAGAATTGACAAACTTAAGTGGCAGTGGGCAGAGCATATTGCTCGCAGAACGGATGGCCGATGGGGCCGAAAAGTTCTGGAGTGGCGACTCCGAACCGGAAGACGATGCGTTGGAAGACCTCCCACTAGGTGGACCAATGACCTAGTGAAGGTTGCAGGAATCCGTTGCATCCGAGTCGCACGGGACTGGTCAATGTGGCGACACTTAGGGGAGGCCTATGTCCAGCAGTGGACGTCTTTCGGTTTAAATGATGATGATGACGTCAAAAAAACGACCGAAACGCTGACGTCACTAACCGAGCGCCCGTTTTCCTGTAAGGATACTTCAAGGATACTACTGCTTATCTTTTTACTGTGACATAAACATAACTAGCGAAATGAGGGCGTACTAATAAGTACACCTCTGCCTAACCGTTCGGGGTTTACAAACGTGATGTTATGTAATATTCTTCAATAGTCTGTTTTTTTTCAGGCCTGGTCATCATTTTCATGACAGAAGTGACAGTCACAAGCTTTTGCAACATCACTGACAATGACAACTGTTTCTACACCGTGAGTTGTGATATTCCTGCCAAAATCAACACAGTTCCTGGTTGTGATTACACCGACCCGTACATCACCCTCGTCATCAGGGAATCTCCAGTTCACAATGCTACAGCCAATTTCTTTCACACAAAAATTGACGCATATGTTCGAATAATAACAGCAATTGGCAGCAGATGGGATGCCATACAAAATAACGCATTCAGCAACTTCAAAAACGTTTTATACATAGATCTATCTCAAAATGAAATAAAGAATATTGACAAGGCATTCATCGGCTTAGGTCAATTGGACTCTTTGAACCTGTCACGGAATCTTCTCGAAGTAATAAAAACTGAAGTGTTTACGTTCTCCGAAAATGAAAACAGACTTTCCTTATTAGACTTATCATACAATTTGTTGACGTATTTACCCGAAGACATATTTGTGAATATTTACAATTTGAGGAAGTTAAATATACAAGGAAACAAACTTACAACGCTGGGAGACCAGTTCTTAACGAACTTGAAAAACTTGAACAGCTTAAACTTGTGTTGTAGTAACTTTACAACGTTTAACATAACTTTGAAAAATTTGAAATCTTTGAGAGAGTTGGATTTGTCATATAATCATATACAAGGCATTGATTTATCAGAAGTAGCCTCTCTTGTGACTATTAATTTGAGTCACAACGATATTGTCGAGTTAGAGTTAGATTATCTTAATCAGTTTCCAAATCTTGAAGAATTAGATCTTAGTTTTAATAAATTAAAGAAAATACATGGCTTTACTAGTATTCGAAAATTCAAAGTTTATACAGATATGAATGAAGATCGAGCCTTTGAAAATACTAGCAATAATATTGGTATTTTAGATTTAAGTTATAATGAAATTGCTGAATTCAAATTAAGGAGATACACACAAGCAGACGACTATCGAGATGATTTCATTGAACAAAATAATATATAGATAGCCATTATAGTAAATTTTTATTTTTTCTGAGTAAAAGTTTGAATTTATGTCTTGTGAATTCATGGTATATAGAGTGATATGCATCTCAAGCGTAAAAAAATGAATTATCTCCATTATTCTAATAAAGGGTTGATGGAATTTCATCCTATCGAGGTGTAAAATGTTCTAACTGTTGATATTGCAACCCCCATTTTTGTTACTATGAAATCGTTTATCTACATTATTTTAATATTATAAAGAGGAAAACTTTGTTTGTTTGGTTGTAATGAATAAACTCAAAAACTCCTGCGCCGATTTCAAAAATTCTTTCACCATTGGAAAGCTACATTCACCTTGAGTAATATAGGCTAATATTTTATCCTGTAGTCCCACGGGAACGGGAACTACGCGGGTGAAACCACGTGACGTCCGCTAGTAATGTATATTTTTCGAGTGATTTTTATGTTACTCTTTGAAAATGGGTCGAAAAATATTTCATTTTTTTATGTTATAGTTGGTTAAAGCAAGTTAAAAATCATCGAACATTAGTCATCTGCCCAGCTTTTTCCCAACTTTGTTGGGGTCGGCTTCCAGTCTAACCGGCTGAAATTGAATACCAGTATTTTACATGGACTGGTTGTCTGTTGTTGTTGAAAAGTAAGTTTAAACAGCTGTTATAAATAAATGTTATCTATACTTATAATAAATCTGTAGAGAGGTCAATTCTGTACATGAAATATATTTACAAAATAACTATCGGGGGGTGATTAGTGATCGATACTGATGCCAAAAATGCAATCAGTAAAATTTTTGTCTGTCTGTCTGTCTGTCTGTCTGTCTGTCTGTATGTTATTTATAGAAAAAAAAACTACTCGACGGATTTTAACGAAACTTGGTACAATTATTCTACATACTCCTGAGCAGGTAATAGTATACTTTTCATCACGCTACCATTAATAGGAGCAGAGCAGTGAAAGGAAATGTTGGGAAAACGGGAGAAGTTACTTGGTTTTTTTAGCTTCCGTCGCGTGTGCAGCCTTAATGGTTAAAGCTACATAGAAATCATGTATAACGGAAATATTCCACATAAAATTATATAAAAAATATCCCAGGACAGCATATGTCTATCTTTTATAGTTGACTCACAATAACACGTGTAACTCCCGATAGCTTAGCAGTTCGGAGAATAAATGTGAATGTAAGTTTGTTTGTTGCGCTTTCACGCGACAACTACTGAACGGATTTGGATGAAATTTTGCACACAGATAGTTTATAACCTGGATTAAAACATAGGATACTTTTTATCCCGGCAGTAAGATTCCATGGGACAATAATCAAACTTCACGCGGGCGAAGCCGCTGGCAGAAGCTAGTTGAAAATATTCGTTTTATTTTTTTGTGATAAACACCAACGCTAAAAGTATTTTAACTGAATGAATCCTGCACTGTTTTAAACTTTCACGGCTTTTCACTACACTTAAAGTACTTACGGGATTATATCCGTGATTTCCTTTTATTTTTACGTGCTCCCGATATTTCGATGCTGTTGCAAGCATCATACAAATACAAAAAATACAAAATACAAAATAGTTTATTGCTTCATAAGTTTACATAAAAGTTTAGTGTATGGAGCTTCCCGTTAAGCAAGTAATGCCTGTGTTGGGAAGCCCCGCTCTTTCATAGCAAAGCAATACAAAACTGGGTATTTACAACAAAAGAAAACAATAGGTACAGAAGTTTGACATTAAAAAGTAAAAAGTAAAAAGAAAAGCATAAAATAAAATAAGATTACAAAGTTACAAATTAATTTTAAACTTAAGAAAATCTTGCTTGCAGGCGTGTGTTCAGTGTTATGTAAGGTAGTGTGTTGTGTATGAAGGATAGTAGTGTTATGTTGTGTGTGTGCGAGTGTGATGATATTGAAGTGATGGATGTCATTAGGACGTGTGTTTTGTGTTATTAGTATAATTTTACTTACTTATGTGTGAAAAGTGATCATATGTGTGCGTGTTGTGAATTTGGTGTTTAGAGGTATAGTTGTGGGTGTGTGATTATTACTAGTTATTTAATATTTACTTAATGTGTTCCAAGAGTGCCTCCGTGTCATCATAGGTTAGTGATCTTATCCAATCTATTAAAGATTTTTTACAATCGTAGTATTTTTTTGGGTATATGTATATTTTCCTGTTGATTTTGTTGTAAAGTAAAGCCGATCGCTTATGGTATTGTCTCCCGGCGAATACAGTTTTTGTATGAGGGATTTGTACAATTAGGTCTTTTCTTCTTCGAGCTGTTATGCTTGAGTCATATTTTAGGGATTTATGTATTTTTATAATAGTTTGGATTACGTATAACTTACGAACTGAGAGTAAATCACTAATCTGATACAGGTTTTCAGTAGGGTGTCTTAACTTTTTAAAATACATTATTTTAATTAGGGCCCGTTGGGCGCGTTCGACGTTGATAAAATTAGTTTTTACTGCCCCACCCCAGATGGGGATGCAATATATTAGGACCGACTGGACCAGAGCTACATATATCTCATTTAAAATATTTCTGGATGGGTTTCGGGCATTGTTCGTACTTATATTCTTTGGTGCGATATGTCTGAGAGACTTGAATATCCAGCTTAATCTTCTAAGTCTATTCGTGACTTGCTCAAGGTGGGGATACCAGGATAAACGCTGATCGAGTATCACTCCTAGATACTTTGTCTGTGAAACCTGTGTAATGAGCGAACAGTTACAATATCTATTATTAATGTCACCGCATACATGAACTTTTATGTTGAAGTCTTTACTAGGTTGCGTTTTTTTGCTAATACTAAAACAAATGTAGTTCGTTTTGGAAGTATTAAGAGTGAGTAAATTAACGTTTAGCCAGTTAGCCACTTGGGCCACTCCCAACTCTGCCTTTTGTTTCACATCGTGCCAGGAGTTCCCTGAGAAAACTATCGCAGTATCATCAGCGTATGAGAACACCTTCGCGTTATTGATGTTCATGTTGCAGAGGTCATTGACATATACCAGGAAGAGTGTTGGGCCTAGTACACTTCCCTGTGGAACGCCGAATGATACATCCGCTTGATCACTGGTAACCCCTCCCACCCTAACTTTCTGTGTTCTTTTCGAGAGATAATCTTTTAATAAGTTGAGCGCTGTTTCCCGTATTCCAGCCTTTTCCAGTTTTCGCACTAAGACAGGGACAGAGACGGTGTCAAATGCCTTTTTGAGGTCTAAGAATACAGTTAAGCATTTATTCCCACAGTCAAGTTGCTCAGTAACTAAAGAACTCAAAGCAGTAACTGCATCCTCAGTGGATAATTTTTGCCTAAAACCGAATTGCGAATTGGATAATATGTTGAATTTAGTTAAATATTGCATTAATCTATGATTTAATAATTTTTCTATAATTTTTGAAATACATGGTAAAACCGATATAGGCCTGTAGTTGTTGACATCGTCTCTGTCCCCCCCCTTGTGTACTGGGGTGATAATGGATTGTTTTAACTGATCAGGGAAAACACCTTTTTGGAAACACAGATTAGTCCGGTGGGTTATAATGGGAACAATTACAATTCTAGAAAATTTTATAAATTTTGTGGGGATATTGTCCCAACCAGTGGCACTGTCAGACTTAAGGTTCATCAATGTTTCATCAACTTCATCAGCGTTGGTGTCTAGAAGAACGAAGGTGTTTTTTTGGGACGGTAAGTGATTTAATTGTTTATTAGTGTTAGAAAAATTAAGCTGGATTTCTTGAGCTAACTGTTTACCTATACTTGCAAAATGATTGTTAATAAAATTTAATTTACTGACTCTTGTGGCGATACCTTTATATTTAGTATTTCAGAGTTATGATTTTTACATTTATTAGAATAAGTTAGATATTTAATATTTTTCCATAGTAATTTATTGTTCTTGACTGAATTTGTAAGTAAGTCTCTTTCATATTTTCGCTTAATTTTTTTAATTAAATAATTACAATGATTCCGGTATCTCGTATAGGTTATTTTTAAAATGTCATTGTGTGGGTCAAGTCTAAATTGTTCATCATGATCGCGGGAATACTGCATTCCCGCGATCATGATGGACATACTGTATTTACGGATATGAATGAATAACATGAGTATTGTAAATCGTGATCTTTTTTTTATGAAGACGAGTAGGATCGGTGGCGAGTCGAGCAAATCTCTCTTATTTATCATAACGCAGGTGAAAATGAATGGTGTGAAAAATCCTCTTAACGAAGCCGAAAGGCACTCGTTCTCCCCATCATTGCGATATTTTTTTTTGTTCTACACCATACCTGGGAACCCTCTAGTTTGAGGGTCAAAGTTCCAACTTTTTGATATTTTTTTTACTGTAAGATTTTTAATTTAAACACCTCTACGACCACCTTACTATTAAATCCCTTAGCATCCATCAGCACAATGTTTTGAGTGCGTTACATTGAGTTCAATCACAAAATATGACTTTCACTCCAAAAAAAGTAGTTTGCCAGCATTCATTTTTGCGAAAAGTTACTTAGTTTGATGTTCAAATTGCTTGGTTGACGGCTTTGCGATGAGGTTGTTTACACCCTGAATATAAATATCGCTAGATATTACACACAGCGCCATCTCGTGCCACACTAAGCAACGAGGCTTGTGGCTTTTACACTAGATAGTTGATTAATACTACATAGATACTTTTTCTTTGTAAATACATACCTACCTAGTATAGATATAAACATCCATGACTCGGAAACAAATGTCCATGCTCATAATACAAACATTTAGGTCGATGTTCACCAAAAAGATGACGGTCTGATTATCTAAAAACAGCTGTTTAATACACATTTTTGAATGAGAACATGTCACAGTGACAGCTTTTTTTTAGATAATCAGGCCGTTATGTTTTCGGTGAACTTGGACCTTACTGATGAGTCGGTTTTCTGTCTAACCAGATGCAGCTGAATAGCAATACTTTTATAAGTAGTATAAAAACCAGTTTTTTTATAAAAAATCGAAACCTGATCGCATAATATTTAACGATTTTTTTTATGCTGGTGGGTCTATAATCATCGTCTGCCTAGCTTTTCCCAAACTAAGTTAAACTCAAACTCAAACTCAAATCATTTATTTCAACTAGACCATTACGGCACTTTTAAATGTCGATAAAACGAAAAAAAAAGGCTACAGACACAGACACAAGGCATAATAACTTGAGAAACCACTGTAGTTGCCCATTCCCTAGCGTTAAGCTAGCTAAGCTAGCTGAATACCAGTATTTTACATGTAACTACTCCCTATCTGACCTCTATAAAAGTAAAAGTGAAACGATACCCCTTGGTAAGATTGGTGGTGGGTCTAGAACCATGTTTCAAATTCATAGAAACAGTTTTAGGTTCGTTGTCCCTTACAACTACCAAAAAATTGTTAAACTAAAAACTAACAGCCATATATCCAAAAAAAAGCATTTCCATTTCCGACTCTAGTGGAAATCACAGCAGCTGTCAACGATTTAACGCATTAGAGTGACTCCGCGCGTGACCCAACGAATAAAATCGACGGTCGTAACGAAACGGCACACGACAGAACTGAATAATCAACTTAATATCATAATGCACGCAACTATGAACCTTATGATGTACGGCAGCAATCAGCGATGATTGGAGTGTGCGGTTATGTTGACATGAACGATATTTATGTGGCCGGAAATTTGCTAATATTTAAGGTCGAACAAGCGCTTCGGAATATGATTAGAAGCCATCTATCAGACCGTTTAGTTTAAAATAAATTTAGAGTGGCAAAAATGTGTTGATCGGGGTTTTGTCTATATATTTTTTGCAACTTGCTCTGTGACTCTGAAACTGTTTCTTTTTGTAGAAAGATAGACAACAAATATTACCTTAAACTAGAACCACCACAAGGTATACCACCTAACGCATTCCAAGAGTCAACCCCAAATGCACTCAAAAAACAACACATAGTATTTATAATCTCCCTCAAAAAGGTGAAGGAAAAGCTCCTGAAGAAACTGGCATTTCCTAGAACCAAACATTCGAAGACATGTGGCATCTTGCGACCCGCAAGGATTCTGACGTAATCCTTTATGCAGGGAAGAAGCCTTGTCCCACTAGTGGGAAAACTATAGGCTGATATATGTATTATTATGGTTCTGTTTCAGAGTATAATGTGGCTCTGATAACCCAAATTTGAATACCCGCGGTGTTATCTGCTCTAGTTCCCTTGATAAGTCCTCGCGGTTGCCTTTAACTGTGCACATTCAAAGTTTTATGTGTCCGTTCATTTGGTTGAGCGGTTAAAAATAATTTAACATTTTTTAAGAACAGAATGAGTAAAACTGAATACCTATGTATTTACAAAGAAAATGATGAATTGACACCAAATAAACTGACTAATTAAATAAACAACAGGACGCTTTGGCGATTAAGTATTTATACATATCGCAGTCATACGGAAACGTGCCCAGAAGACTGGCAGTATTGCCACGTTGATTGGCAATCCTAATTCTTTGCCAAAGAAAGAACCAACTATTTTTTTCACGAGGGTTAATCAAAGCCTTACATTCAAATATGCAACCTATTTTAAAATAAAAAACGTAAAATAAGCATTTTTGGAATAAAAACACCTGCGAAAAATAAATCAATTATCAGCTATCAAAATCGAACACTCCTTTTGAATAGCAAATTGATCCTGAATAGTTCATTGAATCCCTGAATAATCCAGTTAAGAGTTCGCACTAATGGAATTAATACGAATTCAATGAAAAAATATTGAATTGAACATTCAGGGCAAAATTTAAATCAAAACGGTGTTCGGATCTGAATATTTTTCCATTTTTTGTTTTATAAAATGATTGGACTGGTCAGGTAGGTAGTATTTCTTGTCACAATAGACGCAGAAACTTCCATGTTGTTCTAATAGGGTAGATACGACAAAAAGAAAACAGTCCGTCGTCAATTAGATTGTCAATAAATATTTGACCAGTATTCTTTCTTTTTTTACTTAAACCAAAACTGACAAAGATACGACGCTTTTGAAATTCTCAATACGTCACGCCTTAGTATAATTTTAAGTGAGTTTTGACATCGCGGGTCCCGAGTTATCTTTCTTTATCAATATTCATTGATTTACAAAAACAAAAAAGTGTGTGTTAATTATTTTCCAATACTGTAACTGACGCACTAAATAAATTTGAAATTTCTCGGTTTCCAGATAAAAGAAGACTCGTGTGATTTCTGATGAAATAGCATAACACTTTGCTTGCACTGGGAATCGACCCACAGACATATCACGCTCAGTAGTCGCACTTGCGACCACTCAACCAACAAAGCAGTCAAGTATCGCGAAACACGTATCGGAAATGCATACATTCGTGATCAGCGTACAACTTCGAACCGTGAACGCAGTACATAAAATATTTCATATCGTAAAAATGAACACAGTTGTAAGAGGGAATATAAACTAGTAGGATAGTAACGTTTTGTGCCATAATATTAATGCAGCTCTGGTTTCTGCACAAGTGCTACATATTCATGGCTACATATATGTAGTTTTTATGTGAAAACTTCGGAAATATGCTACGGATGAATTTGGCTCATGTGTGCACTAAAATAGTTTTAGCTTGTAGAGTAAGTGTTATGGATTCTAGATTACCTTTTTTTGTAATTTGAAGTGTTCCGAGTTGATGCTTGAACGTGGGGTATGTATTTCATGAAGGGCTCCGAAGCTAAAATGTGAGTGGAGTTTTAAACAAAAAATGGAACTCAATAAAGTTGTTGGAGTTTCACGCTATAAAGCTGTTATGGTCATCAATTGTCAAACTCAAACTCAAGTAATTTTTCGGCCAAAGTTGGATATGCTAGTCACTTTAGAGTACATAAAAGAGTATCACTCCGACCATCCTGGAAAGCTTTCGAATGCAGTCACTGTTGCCAAAATCGGCTAGATGGCTTTATTATCAAGGTTTAATTATAGTGACGTGTACGATTTCTGTATTAGTTATAATATCACAAAGTCGTAGTCGTAA
The DNA here is from genome assembly GCA_916618015.1 of Xestia c-nigrum. Lineage (NCBI taxonomy): Eukaryota > Metazoa > Arthropoda > Insecta > Lepidoptera > Noctuidae > Xestia > Xestia c-nigrum. The sequence goes on along the minus strand of OU745259.1, from coordinate 4,993,692 downwards.
TGTTTATCAGGGGGTGTCCCCCTGATAAACTGGTAGAATGGTTATTTATAACCTGAAGCGATCAGCAAAAAAGCAACTCTGACCTTATATAATATTGCTTGAGTCAAAGCTTCTTAATGTACATAGTTGATTTTGTTATGCTGGTTGATAGGCAGTGTGAGCAACATTGTAATTATGCTGTAGCATATACACAATTACACAGTAATTTAGTGTTAATGTCCGTAGAATTTCGTTTTTTTGCTCTGTATTTTATAACTGGAGACCTGTAATTGGCTTTCAGACTATTGTACTGTCCTTGATCTGTTTGTTTTAGCTGTAAGTCTCCCAAGTTATTTAAATAAATAAATAAATCATACTTATAGACATCGATCAGCAGGCTTTCGTACAACCTTTCAAGTTGATTGAGTTTCCAAGTAAACATAAATTGCAAACCAAATTCCACAACAGACATACATCCACCATCACATGAATATAACATCGATGAAGTTTTTGGACACAAGTATCGAGTTAGCCGCGCCAACTTCGTATTTAACTTCTCCCAAATCAACAAGACAAGATTCCTCAACCAAAATGGCCTTTGGAACTTCCGAATGTTCGAATTAAGATTGGACCTTCTCAGAGAATTTGGGGAAGTTCAACTCAAAATTCTCCCATTGTCAGACAAAGTTGGAATAATATTTTTTGTGGGAGTTTCTTTACAGAAATCATCTGTCCGTGTTTGAGATTGGTTCACTTATCATTATGGCGTCAGTTCGAAGTTTGTTTTTGGAGATCGAAGGCGTATTGGGAGCTTAATACTTTTTATTAAATTTGGGTCAGTTTTGATTCGGTTTACTTTGGTAATTTATACTTTTGTAATTTATACAGGTGCTTTATTTTATAAACTTTTCTTTAAGGACTTTTTGACATTGTGCAAATGGTTATTTATTTTTAAAAACTTATAAACAACGACCAAGCGTATTTTAAGAGTATTATGATAGGTTGACAGTATGTTTTTTTTATAGAGTGAAATACGTGTCCATTATTTTCTAATACTCTAACCGGCGAGCTAAAGATATTTGCTATTTATTAATATTGTGGAAACTAGCCTATTAAACGCCCCTCAAGTATTGCCCATGTTCAATAAATTACCCAGTATTAACATATTTACAACAATGATGAAATGGAGTATTGGACGAGCTCGTGACTAAATAATAACAGCTACTCGGGTTGATCTTTAGGTTAAGCTGTGCGTGCTTTTGTTTGGTACAGACCTCAGCACAGAGGAACAGATGTCAGCACGTGAAGCTGTTGGTCCCGGCTTTCATTGGTCCATCTTTGATGTATGATTATGATTTGTAGTCAGAGGCCCAAAAAGTCTGACAACCGGTCTTACTAAGTGGTATCGTGTTACCCAGTAAGAACTGGGTTTGCGAGGTCAGATGGCAGTCGCTCCATGTAAAATACTAATATTCAGCTGCATCCGGTTAGACTGAAAGCCGACCCAAAAATAGTTGGAAAAATCTAGGCAGATGATGATGTAATGAAGTACCATCTCACGTCTACGAGCATCTTTTTCAGAGGGTGGTACGGATCATCAAACTGAGAAACGTTTATTTTCCAAGTATTCCTAAAATTTTGACTCAAATGTAGCAATTGCAGCCATAGATTTGACGACCCGATTGGCATAGTGGTAGTGACGCTGCCTTACGTTCTTAGGGTCCTGGGTTCGAATCCCGGTAGGAGCAAATGTTTGTGTGATGAGCACGGACATTTGTTTCCGAGTCATGGATGTTTATATGCATAATAAGTATGTATTTACAAACAAAAAAGTATATATGTAGTATATCAACTATCTAGTGTCCACGACACAAGCTTTGCTTAATGTGGCACTAGGTGGCGCTGTGTGTTAATGTCCAGCGATATTTATTTATTTATTTATTTTACCAGTTTGAAAGTGTCTCTCGCGCAAAATATTCAGTTTAGAAAAAATGATAGTAGAAACCTCAATATCATTTTTGAAGACCTATCCATAGATGAACACGTATGGGTTCGATGAAAAAAAAAGTTTTGAGTTTCAGTTCTATGGGAACCCCCAAAATGTATTGTTTTACTTTTCTATTTTTGTGTGAAAATTTTAATGCGGTTCACAGAATACATCTACTTGCCAAGTTTCAACAGCGTAGTTCTTATAGTTTCAGAAAAAAGTGGTTGTGACATACGGACGGACAGACAGACAGACAGCCATGACGAATCTATAAGGATTCCGTTTTTTGCCATTTGGCTACGGAACCCTAAAAATGGTATTTCGCCCAAAATCCCTCTACCCGTTAATACCAGAAAAAAAGGCAATATTCATTAACACCCTCAACATGACAAGCGTCCTCTCATTCCGAGACAAGGACATCGCTATCCACTGTTATCGCCAACTCTGTCTTACTTGGGGAAAATCTACCATGCTACGTCACGTAGGTACTCTGATCAATTAATTGAAGGGCTTCCATACATTGAGATGTATCGTTAATCACTTTAATGTGATTACTGATAAAACTCACCCTTAATCCCTCAGACGGGGGAGAGAAGGGATACTGATCGGATTTTAGTTTTGGCGGATGTTTCGGAGTATACTTAAGTGTTTCAGGAGTTGTTTCAAGTTCGGTGTTTAGTTCGTAAGTCATTGTGGGTAACGGCTGTAGTAGAACGATTTCGTTTTCAAGTAATATTTTAAATTTGATTTTGAGGCCAAAACTGTTCTACTATTCTTGTGGTTGTAAGCAGAACTGCTAAGAATGAGGGCAAGTATTTTTGGGTTTTTCCAAGTTTTAATAACCAAGAGCCTCGACCAACATCTTAGGAGGCTCTCGCTTGGCAGCTGGATCAAGGGCTTGATTCAGAAAGCAGTACTTCTCGACACGGCACGTATTGTTAGGAGGTTCCTCTCTCAAGAGCCCTGACCACCGGCAGCTCGGACCCTGTCCCCAGCGCTGGTAGGCTACTGTCTTGTTTTTTTTTTTAGTAGCAACCATTGAGTCTGCATTTGTGTCCGGTAAATGGTAATTAGGTCGGGCCCTGTTATGAGACTTGAATGGTGTTTGGGATTATTATTAAGTACATCTCAATACCGGGTTATTTGTAATACACCAAAAACCTCGCAGGAATGGATTACTAACATCAAGAACAACAACATATTTTGTTCTACTTTTTCGAAAACAGACAAAAAAATTAACTAGTTTAAAGGTCTAAATCAGGTGTTCGGACATAAATGTATAGAAAGTTGTAATTTTTTGTCTGTTTTCGGAAAAATCGTAAAACAAAAGTTGTTTAGTTATCTACTCCTGCGAAGTTGTTGGTGTTTAACAAATAATCCTGTATAACTGGGTCATGGAGGACATACCTATTATAGGCAGTCGCTCCATGTAAAAAACTGGTATTTACGCATCCGGTTAGACTGAAGGCAGACGTATATTCCCAGCCAGCCTGTCCCTTGTTGCCCTCCCCTCAATGACGCACTAAGTCGAGGCCCGAGCCCCACAGGGGGTACCCTTAGTGACTGTTCATTTTAAATGTAAATTTATAGCTTGTAAGCCCTGGCTGGGGGCTTTAACAGTACATTGTGATACAAGGGGCTAAAATTACCCATTATAGACGAGGTAGTTTTACTACCTAGCTTTAGCGAGATAGTAAATAGGAACCGAGTTATAATGGCATTTTAGCGCCGTGTGTTACACCGTACTTTTCGCTACGATTGCGAAAAATTAAAATAACCATGTTTAATATGATAGTTTATTTTTTGTACTGTTGTTCTAATAAGATGTTTTTTCTCGGCAACTTAATCTCAGTTCTCTGTGAAGACGAATATAATATTGTGTCGTCTGTGGGGTAAACATAGGAGATAAAAAGGAATTCTACTTATAATTCAAATAAATAATACAGAAAAAATCTTAAAATTTCGCGCCAATGCCTTTTTTTATTTCTGGAATGCAACACATCCTGCAAAAGAGTTCGGCGTTCGGCGCGTTTGGTTCCATTTTTAAAATAAAATGTTTTTTTTTTTTTTATGGAACAGTAATAAGTCAATTCTTTATGAATTTATTATGAGTAAAGACTTTGCGTTTTCGAACACCGACGACGAAATTAAAAAAAAACATATTTTCCCTAGGGCTAGAATGAGCAATTTTACAACCCTCTGGTACGCTATTATGACGGTCTTTTCGAGGAAGAGGAGTGAAAAGTAATTTTTGGCCACCACAGTATAGTCCGGTTAAGTTGTTAAGCAAACTGGAGGCAGACGATGATGACTTCTTTACTACTCGTCATCTCAGGGGTCACTTCTTTCCTAAATAAAGGGTGTAAAACACCTCTTAACGAATACGAAAGGCACTTGTTCTACTCGTCATTCTGATCATTTTTTTGTTCTCACTATAACTGGGAACCTTCTAGTTACGGAGATATTGGGGGTCAAATTTGCAAGATTTTGACAAGCTTTTTTTTAAATACCACTTTTTATCGCATGATTTTTACTTTAAATATCTCTACGACCCCCGCACTATTCAATCCATCCATCCGCACAATGTTTTGAATGTGTTACATTGAGTTATACCACAAAAAAAGTTGTTTCCCTGCAATATTTTTTGCGTAAAGTTACTTAGTTTGATATACAGAATGCTTGGTTAACGGCTTTGTGATGAGGTGAAATACACCCTGTATATTATCATTTACCCAGTTCATCCATTGTCTCTTTGTTCTTTCTTTACTCTAATAGCCACCTTTCAACCAAACTTAATAAATGTTGTCTGAGAGAACACCCGAATTCGAATTCTTTATAAGTCTCATCCCTCCGTTCGCAAAACTTTCAGATGGACAGTTTTTCGTTTCTTTGATCCTACATTTATACGTTCACCTTGGCAAAGTTTTTTTTTTTTGTTATTTTTATTTACCTTTACCTCTTTTATTACATGCCTGTGTTGCCTAAAATAGATGGTATCTTATGTAATGTGTATGGGATTGGGGCAAATGTAATGTAATGGATTCCTGTTAGGCTTTTCTTAGGCCTGAATTATTGTCGCGTTGACAGTTGGTCGTGACGTAAGCAAGAACAAAATACGACTGTCGGTCGCTGCTGATGTCAGCGTGACACGAGTTTAAGGTCCATGTTCAACGAAAAGATAACAGCTTGATTATCTAAAAACAGCTGTCACTGTGACATATTCTCATACAAAAATGTGTTTTAAACAGCTGTTTTAGATAATCAGATTGTCATCTTTTTGGAGAAACATGGACCTTAGACTTATTATAAGTAGTACAAAAGTTATGGAAATTGTAATTTCTATTGCCAAATAGTTCCACATTGGGTGAAATCTTTGACTTTTGGTCTGTAAAGAATCGTTATTACAAGAAATAAGGTCATTTTGAGCCTGCATCGTTGATCTAGTGGTAGCGTGACATGATGAACATAAGGTCCAGGATTCGATGCCCAAGTCGGGTAGTGTTATTTGGTTTTCTCATCAGGAATTTCTGAGTAGCAGCTACGAAGTTTGTATTTGTGCCCGATGGCAATAAGCTCACCCCAAATTACGTAATGAAACTTAAAAATAACTGGCTTAATGTGGGAGTACTTATTGTTTATATGTTGCAAACACGTGGCTGCGTTGTTTAGTGCAAAATAAGTATGTTTGTAGTTTTTATTGATATAAATAATATAAATATTCCCAATCCTACGATCATTCTGTGGGATTTCTTAAGAGTAACTTTATTAGTAAAGCTTCGTACTTTAATTTCTAATACCTACCTACCTAATCTAATCCATACCTTGAAATCATTCGAAATTCGAATCAGCCCACCGGATTTCCATTTTTAAACCAAATCACGGTTAAAACTCAATTACCGTTTCGAAAGCCGAAAAGTTTGAACAATTTGAATTTCGGAACGAACGAATGATTCTAGGTTCGACCGATAGAGATTTAAATCACGTTCGTTTGAACTTATAAAATGGCTGACACAATAAATTAGAGGGGCAACTATTTTTGGAATCAGGTGGATTTGGGAACCAATGAAAATAACACCTTTGGTTTGGAACCTCGTAATAAAAAGGGCCTATATGAATAGTGGTTTTTAAAAGAACGTTTCTATGTTAAGAGGTTCTGGCAGGAGAGAAAAGAAGTAGAAAACCGTGTACGCTGACCCCAAGTATATTTAATGGGAAAGAACTGTGTAGTGGGCCATGGCCATTAGCCGTGTCCCAACCAGCATATCCTTGGCCTTAGGTTCTTGAATGTTTGGTTCATCATCAGCCTGTACATGTTAACAATGCTGAGACACAGGTCTCATCTCAATGTTTGGGAATGGACTATAATCTTCAACGCGCTCCCAGTGCGGATTGGTAGATGTCACATGTCTTCGATTTTTTGGTTCTAGGACATCCCAGTTTCTTCACGATGGTTGCAGTGGTGATAAAATAAATGACACAGAATAATGCACCTGCCTGGGTTCGAATCCACGACTTACTGTTCGTAAGTCGGGGCCGCCAACACTAGGCCACCACGGCTGCTCTAGATATTATTTGGTTGTTCGGTTCTAAAGATGGGTATAAAAAGAGTAATTACGGAACTCTGAGTGAGCTAGTATGCCTTAAACTGGGTCCAATGTTTAGGAACAAAACAGTGTGGAAAGTTTTTCCCCCTCTATTGAAAAAGGAGGTTCCTCTAACCAGACGGTTGTTGTGTCTGGTTGGCTACCACCCAACAGTGGTTCAACGCGCATATAATAGGGTAAACGACCAAAAACAACTAATAAGTCCGTCAGGTAGATTATTAAAAATTATTAAACCCGTATTTTTTCTTTTGTTACGTAAATCAAAATTGACGAAGATACGACGCTTTTAAAATTACCAATACGTCACGCCTAGGTATAAATTTTAGCTAGTTCTGTACGTCACGAGCCCCCACTCCCGAGTTTTGTTGCGTTTCATCTTTGTCAATATCTATTGATTTACAAAAATACGTGTTTCATTATTTTCCATTATTTTTCAATTATCTAACTGACGGACTAAATAGATTTGTAATTTTTTGATACTGTCCTCATGACTATTGTCATTTAAAAAGTTATGTAAATGTAGTTCATAACCTCCTCATCATCTGCCTAGCCTACGTCACGCCTAGGTATAAATTTTAGCTAGTTCTGTACGTCACGAGCCCCCACTCCCGAGTTTTGTTGCGTTTCATCTTTGTCAATATCTATTGATTTACAAAAATACGTGTTTCATTATTTTCCATTATTTTTCAATTATCTAACTGACGGACTAAATAGATTTGTAATTTTTTGATACTGTCCTCATGACTATTGTCATTTAAAAAGTTATGTAAATGTAGTTCATAACCTCCTCATCATCTGCCTAGCCTTTTCCCAACTATGTTGAGGTCAGCTTCAACTCTTAAAGGATCCAGCTGGATACCAGTATTTTACATGAAGCGACCGCCTGTTGGATCTCTCCAACCCAGTTAGTGCTGGGTTAAACGATATAAGGTCTATGTTCACCAAAAAGATGACGAACGGTTATCTAAAAACAGCTGTTTAAAACACATTTCTGTATGGGAACATGTCACATTGACAGCTGTTTTTAGATAATCAGATGGTCATCTCTTCGGTGGACATGGACCATAGTAGGACTGGTTGTGACACTTTTGGGCCATAGACTACTTGTAATTTCTGTCAAAGATCTACAAATGACAGCCGCGACTCAACAGCAAAACTCTGACCTCCTCGGTTATATTAATTGGTCATAGACCTGCATCATAGGTCATAGGTCTATAAACCTCCTGTAAGGCGATTACATGAGCAAAACGCGAGTTTTATAATTACAAAAACATTCGATTCACTGCTATAAACAGGACCAGAAAAATATACGATATTCTTCATGATATGCAGGGTGTAAACCACCTCATCACAAAGCCGTTAACCAAGCATTCTGTACATCAAACTATGTAACTTTACGCAAAAAATATTGCTGGGAAACAACTTTTTTTTTGAGGTTATAAATCATGTTTAAATATAAATAAATAAATATAAATATCGCTGGACATTAACACTTTGTGGTAGAACTCAATGTAACTGATGGATGGATTGAATAGTACGGGGGTCGTGGAGGTGTTCAAAGATAAAATCTTACAAGAACAAATTGTATTAAAAAAAAAAACTTGTCAAAAACTTGTAAATTTGACCCCCATATCTCCATAACTAGAATGTTCCCAGGTATAGTGTAGAACAAAATAATGATCGCAGTGATGAGGAGAACAAGTGCCTTTCGGCTTCGTGAAGAAGCGCTATTTGGCCCGCAGTGACTGAAGTAACAACCACTTTGTAGTGAGGGCTGATTAAAACTCTATTCTACAGCATTTCAAACGAAGTTTGAACCACCACAAATAGAGTTGCTAATTTAGCTCGTCTAATCGCCTTAACAAGTTAACATTGCTGTCTCATCTCAGTCATATTTGATTGATAAATCTATTAAATACTAGCTGTACCCGGCATGCGTTGCAATGCATTTTTTCCTACCTACCTACTACCTACCTACCTACCTGTCTACTTATCACCGTTTAAACCTTCCCTGGACTACGACAAACATTTTAAAACCAAAATCAGCTCAATCGGCCCAGCCGTTCTCGAGTTTTAATCAGACTAACGAACAACAATTCATTTTTATTTATATAGATAGATTTTGAGAGATATCCTAAAAATGTTTGTTCGTACCTAAACCAATAAATTATTGTTTAATTTATTACACACAGTTTACGTAAACAAACTCTCAGATATTTAAAACAATAAATTAGAAGGGAAACTATTTGGAGTTTAAATATTTCGGTCGAATCGCTTGGGTCGCGGGTTCGAAAGAATCTCATGAATTTGACCTATATTAGAATGTTACTCGTAGGGATGAAAACGTTACCTACATTTATGTATAAGGGAGTGATTGTTTTTGTTTTCTATTTTACAGCTTTAAGGGCTTGCTTGCTTATACAAAGTTTTTTGTTTAAATTAGTTTTTCAGTGTGTAAGTCGTTGATTTCGACTGTAATTTATAGATCTAGGCTTCAGTGGCCCGACACAGTCTTTCCAAGGGATAACGTACTATTACCCAGTACTAACTGGGTTGTGGAGGTCAGATAGGCATTCGCTCCATGTAAAATACTGGTATTCATCTACATCCGACTGCCGACCCTAACTTAGTTGGGGAGAGGCTAGGCAGTTTAATTAAGTTCCTAAATAATTGAATTTATAATGAGGGCTACTAGCTTCTGCCCGCGACTTCGTTCGCATGAAGTTTTGATTTCGCATCGCATCGCCTGCTCAACGGAAGCTTTTATCCCGCTTGCAACATTTCTTATTGCTGCTCCGCTTCTTTTGGTCATAGTGTGATGTTATACAACCTATAGACTTTCTCGATAAATGGACTATCCAACGCAAAAATATTTTTTCAATTCGAGCCGGTAGTTCCTGAGATAAGCGCGGTATACCAAACAAACAAACTCTTCTGCTTTATAATATTAGTATAGATTTAATGGCGGTAGTTTTATAAGGGCTAAGTATTGGCCGTCATAGTTTTGAAAAAACGCACAGATACGTTTTCTATTGTGGGATTCAGTGCTGCACCGCTGCGCTCGGCTCAGAATGGAATGTGAATCTTTTCGTGTTAAAATGAATAAATAGTTATGTTTGACTCACTATTAAAAAGTGCGTGCAGCGTCGCTTCGCGTTGCGTCTCGGTGTGAACTGATCCTTAGTGTTTGTAAATGCACTAACGATCCAGGAGACATTTCTGCATCATTTAAAAAAAAACGTGTTCCTCGCTTACATTGAATAATGGTAAAACTGGTGGTAGAGAGTAAATCAGACTTGGGAAGATTTCCTAATACGTTGTTTACGCATTTGCTGTGACTTATTTTTTACCAATTTTCCTCAAATCTGTCTTCCCAATATTATCTTGGAAAATTAATAAAATTCTGAAGAATCCATTAGAATCGTATCACCTGATATCTTTCACATATTCAATAAGGGTTCTTATATTTAGACGAAGGGGTGAATTCACAAATAGAATAGGTACCTACTTTTATTAGGGATGAAAAGGGGTGGACCAAGAATGAGTTTTATGGAATTTCTTAAAGGAAATAGGAAATAATGGTCGGGATAAAGTTGAATATCCACTTAGAAGTTTAATATATTATATGGTTAAATAAATTTAGTTGGTTAAAGAATAATGTCTAGTTTTGAACATTAGGTAACACAAAAGTCTTTATGATAATGCACTGGTTGTTGCAATTTCAATCCTCAGAGCTGATTCGAGGGTTGACAATACAGGATTGTGCTTCAATTTAGGCATTAGTTGAGAGTCCATTTTAGTATAGATAAAAATAGACGTTAAATAAGTTCAAAGATCGTTTGTAGAAAAGCCATACGAAAGTTACCATATTCTTTTTAGCAGTCAGCAAAAATTTTTCTGCGATATTTTCGTACCTGAAACAGAAAAAAGTCTCATCAGTATTATTTTTACAGAGAAACAGGAAATCTAGCACTGAATCGCTTATCATTGCCACGAATCACTTTGATAGATCAAAGATCGCTTTGTATCTTAATTACAAAATGTTTCACTCATAATCTGCCTAGAAGAACTTGACTGGAAGACGGATGCAGCTGAATACCAGTATTTTACATGGAGCGACTGCCTATTGGATCTACACAACCCAGTTAGTACTGAGTAATACGATAACCCTTGGTAAAACTACCTGTAACGACTGTCAAAGATCTACAAATGACAGCCAGAATCTATAAACTTTGCACGTAATGGGCGACCGCCCATTACATGCCAAGTTTGTACTTATCTACCCATCCACCGACCAACCTAGGCAAGTATCACTAAACCCGAGTGGCTGTTATTATTAAGACACAAGCTTCTCCTTATAATATTTTTCACTTCACTTATAAAAATAAAATTAAATAGAATATTCTTATACAAAAATAGCCTAGCTAGTTTTTCTTTTATAAAAATGTCGTATTTTGCTCCAAACAGGTCGACAGGCCTCATTTCATAATTTGACGAAAGAAAACTAAAAATGTTATGAATAACGAACACTATGACCCCTGACCCCATTTCGGTTGGAAACACACGGCGCAAAGTTCGCGGCGGCACCGCAGCGGCATTTTATAAAATGTTAATTGCTTGTTAATTTTGTTTTTTAGTACGTATGTTACGAGTGAAATATAGTGATAAAGTTTCTGTTAATTGTTATTTGTGATGAAACTTTTGTTTCATGATTAGGGAATAAATTTTAATGTGGATGTTTGTTTGTTTGTTTGTGTGTGACAGCTGGGATGATGTTCTCCGAAGGTTATTATTCTATTTTATTACATAAAACCCACGTTTTGACGTTTGCTCTAGTTGTTTGTTAGTTCTTAAACACGATAAAAAAAGTAGGAAAAAAATTATAAATTATAAATTGGGTCTCATTTTTAACGGAAATCGGCTCGGCTTGTGTAACAACAGGCAAAAAGTTGGTGCCATAGCAGCTGTTTTCAGGCAAAGATAAACCAAAAGGTACCTATACTAATGTGGTTCAGCTCTGCCTGAACCAACTCATAAAACAAGCAAGACATTATGTAACATTTTATATAAAGGGTAAAAAACACCTCTTCACGAAGCCGAAAGCCACTAAAACTTGTTCTCCCCATCATTGCGATCATTTTTTGTTCTACACCATACCTGGGAACCTTCTAGTTACGGAGATATGGGGGGTCAAAGTTACAACTTTTTGACATGGTTTTTTTAAAAACAAGTTATTTTTGTAAGATTTTGACTTTTAACACCTCCACTACCCCCGTACTATTCAATCCATCCATCAGCAGAATGTTTTAAGTGCGTTACACTGAGTTCTACCACAAAACATGATATATAACCTCAAAAAGAAAAGTTGTTTCCCAGCAGTAATTTTTGCGTAAAGTTACTTAGTTTGATGTACAGAATGCTTGATTAACGGCTTTGTGATGAGGTGGTTTATACCCTGTATTATGATCTTTGCAAGCAATACGATTATCTTAAACCGTTTACCGCTATCGCTCAAAACATCTTCTCCTATATTTGTGCCAACGCCTACTATTACTATTTACTCACACATCTACAATTCACTTTGAAGCTTTGAAATGCAAAGTATTCATGATATTTATAAGTACATATAAACGTATCATTTACGGTTTTGGAAATTAATTACTTATTCCAAATTGTTTTCAAATATAAAAAAAGGTTTTCTGTAGCAAAAAGTTTTTGCCGAAAATATTAGTTTGAATATTTTCATTAATTAACATATTTTGTTTATGTATTAGCTGTTTTATTATTTGTGTGAAAATGCTTTTAGTTCAGAGTCCCTAGTGGCGTTACCGTGTTGATATTGGAAAAAAATATTGTTCGAAACGTTACTGTTGGCAATTTAACAGTCTGGCGTGTTTAAAATGTTTTGTGAGCAATGTAAAAGGCGATAGATACCCCGTTAGTTGTTGTAGGAAGTTCACATTCGGTGTGAACTTGTCAGTGAAGTAGATAGCCTAGCGGTGACAGCGGTTGCCTTGTGAATAATAGTACCCAAGTTTGAATCCGTAGTCAAGAATTACTTTATTTATTTATTTGGTTGAACAGAAACTAACAGTGCCATCTAGCAGTTGAGGTACACAGTTTTAAAAACGAACCCAGAGTTGCGCATCTATCTTGTATTATATAGTGTATCATCTATGGATATTATTATTGATCGACCCGCTTAAAATATATATTTTTTAACTCAAAATTGACGAAAATACGACGCTTTTAAAATTCCCAATACGTCACGAGTTAACTCATCGTAACACGCGTTTACGCTGAGCTTGCAGCCACCGCCAGCATGCGTCGTATTGCAACTATGCATTTTACGTAAATTCAATAGAATTATTTTTCTTTGCATTGTATTCAGTCTTGCATCAGCCACCGGCTTAATATCCTGTATTTTTATAATTAAATTAATATTGTAATAAATAAATATTTTTTTTTTAACTTAAATACCGACCGCCGAAACATAACTGGCGCAGCCGGTAGGATTTACGACGCTCTAAGATCGAATCCAACTTTTCATCTTAAGAGCGACGGTTCTCAAATCGTTCTATCGTAACCTACAAAGAACCTATCGCGCGGTCGGACACCTCTACGGTCATCGGGATAAAGCTCCGGAGAATTGGAGAAAGCTGCGTTGGCGGAGACTCGACTCGACAGGAGATGCAGTGGCTACTTTGGTGAGTGCTCTTATGTTACCAAGTGTCCTTGCTCGATTTCCTGCCTTATTCTAATTTGTGTATTTTATGTTAATCTAAGTGTGTCTGTCTATAAGCTAAAATCGCAGTAGGCAACCACAACATTATAATAAGTAGCGCTAAATATCCCACGAGTAAATTCCAAAGTGTTTAACTCGACACCGCTATTGTTTTACGTCAAGTGCCACTAGGCAGTCAAGCTACAGAAAAACAATGTCGCTCAGGGATTATGATGCTAACTACAAACCGTACAAACTAATTGCAGATTTAATGCCAAGATATGATGGCAATCCTAAACTACTTAATTATTATATTAGGGAAGTAGAAAGCTTATTACAGTTAACTACTGAGGCAGATCGTTCGCACCCAGCATTCATTTGTTTAATTAAAAGTAGGCTCAGTGGTCCAGCCGTAGACGCAATAGCGTACGAAGGCTACTTAGACTCATGGCTATCAATTAAGAACGCGTTAATTAGGCGCCTTGGCGAACCACGGAACGAAATACAAGTAATGCAGGAGCTAACGCGAGTGCGTAAGTCTAAGACAGAAGACGCTGAAAGCTTCGGCAAACGCCTCCGTGAGCTGTTGGATACTCTGTACTCCGTAGGGGAGCACGGTAATAAATCGTATTACGAAAAGATGGTTATCGAACAGTATATAAACCAGTTAGACTTCCACGTCTCGTTGGGCGTTCGAATCGCTAAACCAGACACCTTTGAAGCAGCTATCATAGCGGCTAGACAAGAAGAGGCTAGGCTTTCTTATAATAGAGCTAATTACCTTAATACTAATCCTTCAACGTCACAAGCAAAGCCAAAGGAGTTTTCTAAACAACCAGGAAATAATAATCCTATCCGTAACACAGTAAACCCATTTGTACCTGGCTTTATTGTTCCCCCACAAAACTTTGTACCTCAACAAAATATGACCCCCGAACAGCGTCAACAATGGGTACAATCCGCATTGCCCTGGAAGGCTAAACCAGCATCAGGTAACTATAGACAAAATGGTTCAAATAACTTTAGGAATCAACCTAACATTCCGAAACCACCGGTTCCCACACCAGTATCATCGGACGTCACAATGCGTACGGCAGGTAAGCCAGAAAAACCACAATTCGCTCAGCAGTTGTACTACATACCGATTCAGATGGCCGAACAAGATCAACCAGGACCCAGCGATATGGGACTTTATAACAACGTCACAGACGGTAACGGCATGTCGGTCGAGCCGAATGCAAACATGGACGAACAAGAGGTAGGTAGTAACCAGGATTTTTCCTTGGACATCAACCGAGACAGCCAGACCTAGTTTCAATTAATTTCCATACCAAGAAATATTTACCGTACATAATACTACCAGAGTTCGACGGTAAGTTTCTATTAGATACAGGTGCCAGTCATTCAACTATAGCAACTGACGTAATCGCAGGTACTATATTTGAGTTCTGCGTAGAAACAGAACCTTTTCAAATTAATACGGCACACAGTACATCAGTTCACGATAAGGTAGTTTACCTACCCTTACCTCCCGCGTTTAATAGTGATATAACACATAGGTTTCTTATATTCGACTTCGACCCCAAATATAAAGGTATTATCGGAATTGACCTTCTGCAAAAACTAAAGAGTACAATTGATTTAAATAATAATGTTTTACGGACCTCCACAGCGGAAATACCAATACATTTTAGTACGCCGCCTCAAAAGATAAGTATCGAACCTAGATGTGAAAAGATAGTCAAAGTTAAAACCAACTATTTAGATGGACAATACCTTCACGACAATTTAATCTGGTCGGATGGTTTAATGTCACCAGCAGCAATAGTTAAAGTTACAAACGGTTCTTTTAAAACGTCGGTAATCAATCAAAGTGATCAAAAGAAATGTATTCCGTTTAACCCGTCAATTGAATTGGAAACATTTTCCAAGGTCATCGAAAATGAAAACCACGATATTAATACTGGTAACGCCAACACTGATTAGATATATTCACTTTTATAATATGAGGCAGTTTGTAATTTCCCGCACCTTTTCCCAACCTACACATGCAGCGCTTGTAGCATCATTCAAGAAGTGAACATGAACATGAGAACGAGAGAACGAGGATTGACAGCTGTCAGTTCAACGAAAAAATTGCACATGTTCGCACGTGTGTAACGGATCTCTTGAATCACCCGCACCGCATGACGAGCCCTTTCGTCTGACCATCCGCGAAGAGACGAGGATCATCTCGAGCCTTTCTCTGCAATATTTAATACACTCCCGCTCCGCCAAACGCGCCCTTGTGTTTGATTACCCAGTGTAATAAGAACTAAAACTATATTCAAATTGGTCGCGCGACCCGCGTAGTGATACTCTGCTGTGTGATAGTCGAAGGAGATTGGATCCCGCTGGCCTGCCCCAGGTGAGTGCTGCATGTCCTTTCTCTTCCTCTCTGTTCCGCCTCGATTTTCGTCACTGCCGATTCACTGTATTTAACACGTCCGCGTGTATCGAAGGTTGGTTCTGTTTCGAGAACTAATTATTGTTGGCGTGACCATATTTGTGGTCCTTCTAGCCGGATTTCTGATCCTTTTTTGATACTGGAACCCTCCAGCCGCCCTTATTAGGATTTAATTGGCCCCAATAGGAGAAACATTCATAAATCTACCCCATTATTAGTATATCGCATAGATCAACATTACATTGATCTTTTTCATAAATAAGTGTTTACTCATATATTTAAACATATTAACTGTCCATCTAATCTTTATTTCAGTACGTAAATAACGCTAACTTTGGTAAATTCGAGTTTTAATTTCGTATAAAAAAATTCATATTAAACTACCCTCAAATTAAATTGTTGTCTTGCCGTGTTGTATGAAATGTTAATAAGGTTGTAAAAGTTCGCCATATTTGATTCGACAATCATATTTATTCGGTCATTCATTCTTTAACTCACTATCAAGTTGTTCATGCATTCTAGTTCATTATTAACCGAACAAAGTAAGTAGGTAGTAGGAAGCCATTCTCCGCTTATAATTCTTTAAGCAAAATAGTAACCTACTCAATTTCATCGTATTATTGTGGTTCATTAAACCGCGGATCAGCTGCTTGTTTACAATAGATTGAATATAAAAACTTCGTTATGCCTAAACAAGCTAAGAAAACTTGTGATTCGGCTTCTGATTATGACGATGCAGAGGATACACTATTACTTACGTTGCAAGCTAAACGCGAAGCTATCTTTGAAATTGTTCAAAAGATTTACGATCTTTCTTCGAACACCGATCTAAGGGAAAGTTTTCTTGACGAGTCCTCGCAAATAGATTCATTGCGCGATGAATTCAAACGGGTTTTGGACGAATATAATAATCGTTTGTTGACATCAAACCCTTCCGCTAAGCCTGACTATAAGAGTCTCATGGCTTTTGAGTCTCTGTATGGTAGGATAAAGCGAGTGCAGTCACAGTGCTCGCCACATAGCGATAGTATTCCGCACAAGTCTAAACCTAGACTCCCGCCGATTGAATTAGTCCAGTTTTCTGGTGACATTCGCTCGTGGCCACTATTTTATGCCAGTTTTAAATCGACCGTACACGATAATCCATCTCTCACTGACGCCGATAGATTGTATTACCTATTGGGGAAGCTAACCGGTAAAGCCCAGTCTGTGTGCGCCGGGATAACTCCATGTCCGGGAAATTATAATCTGTTGTTACAAACGCTCATTGACAAGTACGATGACAAGCGTATGTTAGTTTCTACGTATTTAAATCAAATGTTTGAATTCAAAACGTTCCAATACGCTTCAGCAACCAACTTTGATTTATTTACTGAGAAATTCAGTAGCGCAGTCGCGGCTTTAAAAAACATTAAAATGGATAACCTTACAGATTCAATTCTAATTCATATCGCCCTACAGAAAATAGACCCTGAGACCGTCCGCGCGTTTGAAATTAAGTACTCAACAAAAATACCTACCTTTGATAACTTAGTCGAATTTATTTCAAATCGAGCCAAAGTGTTAGAACGTACTGAGCCGACTTCCTCAACTAATAAGCGTCCGGTTAATTCTAATCGGCGTTTAAATACCGCTTCACCGCCGAAGTGTCAAACATATTTAAGCACAACGGTTGAATCCGCGTGCAAGTGCCTATGCGCTAACATTGTGCATCAACATTTATTCAAGTGCGCCGATTTTAATGGAATGACTCCACAACAGCGTTATAGGTGTGTGAAGGATAACAATGCGTGTATCAACTGTCTTAGTTTAAAACACCGAGTCGCTAATTGCTCGTCTAAGTCAAATTGTCGCGTTTGCAAATTAAATCACCACACATTGTTACACTTCAACGAGTCAGGCACCGCGCGCCCTGGGCACTCTGCACAAGCCGCTCCCGCTAATCAGCTGGTCGAGCTCACCGCTGCGGCGCCCCCCGCCTGTGCGCCTGCACAAACTTCTCCGGACCTAGCCGCATCTACGGCACGGTCAGATGTTACGCTGTGTGCATCTGTTGATTCCCGATTGTATCAGTGTTCGAGTAATGCACTCACACATAACAAGCAGTCCACGACTGTTCTATTATCAACCGCTCAAGTCGTTGCCTACGATTCTAAAGGGAATCCACACATTATTCGCGCGCTTCTAGATTCCGCCTCACAAAGCGATTTTATCACTAACGAGTGTTGTGAGCGTTTAGGTATTCAACCTCAAAACATTAACCGTACTGTTGTGAAGGGGTTCGGTGGGGCTGAGAAGGTAGTTTACACTAGTCCAATTAATATTAAATTATATTCGCGATTTGACAACAAAATTAATTTTGATATTTCGCTACTTGTTGTTGATCAGATAACGGACTTACTACCTACCTCTTTGATAAATACCAGTGATTTATCACATCTACATAATTTACCACTAGCCGACGAATCATATGGTGTGCCTAGTAAGATAGACGCTTTAATAGGTGCTTCTCTTTTCCCGCATTTACTTCTCCCCGACGTTGTCCGCAATCGTGTCACGTCGGTGCCGCGCGCTCTGCGTACTGTTTTCGGCTACGTAATTATGGGCTCTGCGCCTACGATACCTACGCATCAAACCGCCCAGGCCCTGACATGTTGCCTCGCTCAGGAGCCTGTCGCTATTGACTCAATAGTCAGGCGTTTTTGGGAGCTCGAGGAGCTTCCCTCCGCACCGCCCATTCAACACCCCTCGGATGTTGAATGTGAATTATTTTATAAGTCCACGACAACCCGCGATCCTGTTAGTGGTAGATACACTGTAGCATTGCCATTCAACGAGGATGTTTATTCCCTCGGGAATTCCTTTGATAATGCCCGCAAGCGTTTCATATGCCTCGAAAGAAAGCTAGAAGCTTCGCCTAAACTTAGGTCAGCATATGATGACGTAATAAAGGATTATCTTGCGAAAGATTACGTTTCTCCTGCGTCGTACGATCCCCGCGACCCAACACCCATATACGTCATACCGCATCACGGGGTCGTGCGCGAAGATAAGACAACGACTAAGCTGCGCGTGGTTCTAGACGCAAGCGCGTCTACTTCTGGTGGCCGGCAATCATTGAATGATATTCTGCACTCAGGGCCGAATTTGCAAGGCGATTTGTTTACAATATTATTGAATTTCCGCTTACACGCGATCGCATTGACCGCGGACTGTCGCCAGCAGTTCTTACAGATTATCATGCGCGAAGCTGATCGTCGTTATCAATGTTTTCTTTATCGCTTCACTCCAGAAGACCCACTACAATTGTATAGGTTTAACCGCGTCTGCTTCGGTTTAAAATCTAGTCCCTACCATGCATTGCGCACTGTGAAACGGTTAGTCGAAGATGATGGCGCGCGCTATCCTCTCGCCAGCAAAATCGCGTCTACGTCGCTTTTCATGGACGATCTCGCATTCTCGATTCCCACGGAACAAGAAGCGATATCTGCGTCACGACAGTTGATTGACCTATTCAAAGGAGCTCAGTGGGATCTCGTAAAATGGAACAGTAACAGTCGCGCTGTACTAGATAATCTTCCCGCTTCGCACAAACTCCCTACGGAGGTTGAGTTTGATAAGACCATGCAGCATAAAATACTAGGCCTGCATTGGTGTATTGATGATGACGTATTTTATTTTAAAATTACGGTTCCCGCAGATGTGAAGTGCACTAAGCGCTCCATCCTTTCTACAGTCGCCCGACTGTGGGATATAATGGGGTTCGTGGCCCCCGCAGTCGTGTATGCTAAGCTACTGATCCAACAGCTTTGGCATCTTAACTTCGATTGGGATGACACCCCACCGCTACACGTTGTGAAAATGTGGAAGCAGTTCTGCGACGAGTTACCAGCTCTTAACAATATACGCATTCCGCGTCATGTAGGCGTTTCAAACAACTGCACTCTCACTCTCCTATCCTTTTCGGACGCAAGTGAACATGCCTATGGTGCCGTTGTATACGCTCATGTGACCGCCGCCTCCGGTAACACTGTCCAGCTAGTCTGCGCAAAGTCCAAGGTCGCTCCTACCAAGCCTCTGTCTATAGCACGCTTAGAGCTCTGCGGCGCGCTTCTCATGTCCAAACTGCTACGCATAGTCTATGAAAATTACTCGCGTCATCTTCCAATCAAGGTATTCGCTTTCACCGACTCTAAGGTCGTACTATATTGGATCAAAAGTTCGCCACGTCGGTGGCAAACCTTTGTAGCAAACCGCGTTGTTCAGATTACGGAAAATATCTCTGCTGACTACTTTTATCACGTCGCGGGGACTGAAAATCCCGCAGACGTTCTCTCACGTGGCATCACGCCTCAGAAATTAACCACGCACCCTCTGTGGCTTCACGGGCCCCAGTGGGCTAAATTGGATCCGTCTGAGTGGCCTCTCAAGCCTCTTGACGACCAATTTACTCCGCCTACTATCGAACAAAAAATTCTTACACACGCTGTGTACTCGCCTGTAAAGCATTATGCTTTATATGATCTCGCTAACCGCATCTCCTCATGGAGCAAAACTCTTCGTATAACTATATACGTTTGTAAGTTCGCAAAATTGTTACCCCGCCGCGACACTACTGCAGTGTCCGCTGATGAATTAAATTTCGCTGAAAATAAAATTCTTCGCGCCCTGCAAAGACAACACTTTGCAGAGGATTATTCTAAGATTAAGAATAATCAATCTTGTTCGCAGTTTCTCAACCGCTTGAGGCCTTTCATTGAAACCGGTCTGATTCTCGTAGGAGGTCGACTCGTTAACTCCGCGCTGGACTATGCTCAAAAGCATCCAGTTATCTTACCGCGCAATGATCCCGTCGTAAACTTGATCATTGATTTCTATCATGTAAAGTATTTACACGCCGGACCAGAATTATTGATGTCGCTTCTTCGACAGAAGTTCTGGATCTTGTCCGCACGCCGCGTTGTTAGACAGCGCGTCCACATGTGTAATACATGTTTTCGTTTAAAACCACGCCCAACTTATCCGCTGATGGCCGACTTACCTGACTATCGCACGCGTCAGGTCACTAAAGCTTTCACGCACGTAGGCTGTGACTATGCTGGTCCTATGCCGTACGTTCCTGTGCGCCGTCGTGGCGTCCACAGTGCGAAGGCCTACCTGTGCATTTTCACATGTCTTACGACTCGTGCCGTGCATGTCGAAGTCGCCACGGACCTCAGCACTCCCAGTTTTCTCGCCGCGCTGAAGAGGTTTCTCGCCCGTCGAGGACCGATTCAGATCATGTACTCCGACAATGGTGCATGTTTCAAGGGGGCTAACTCTTACCTCCGCGATTTGTACAAGTTTCTCAATACTGTGTATCGCCCAAAGTTGGAGGAAGAGTACGCTGAGAGTCGGATAGTTTGGAAATTTATCTGTCCCAACTCTCCACACTTCGGAGGCGCTTGGGAAAGTGTCGTGAAGGTTGTGAAAATTCACCTGTTCCGAGTCGTCGGACAGCAGCTTCTATCATACGAAGAACTCTGTACTGTTCTCACTCAAATTGAGTGTCTCCTAAATTCGCGCCCGTTGACAGTACTAAGTTCCGATCCCGCAGAGCCCGCGGCCCTTACGCCAAGCCATTTTTTGCATACCGCGCCTCTATTTTCTTTACCCGCGCTTGAAGATAACCATGATCCTGTCAATTTACTTCACCGACACTCGCTACTGGACAAGTTGGTCCAGTCGTTTTGGAGTCGTTGGAAGATGGAATATCTACACGGTCTACAGGTTAGGCAGAAATGGAACACGCCATCGTTTCCTATTACAGCAGGAACCGTGGTTGTAGTGATGAGTGATAATTCGCCGCCCCTATCCTGGCCGTTAGCTATTGTAGAGAACGTTCATCCGTCTAAAGACGGCGTCGTGCGCGTCTGTACAATTAGAACCGCCAAGGGAACTTACCTGCGTCCGGTCGTTCGATTGTGTCCTCTTCCAAGGCAATAATTAATAAAACCGCACTTCGCATTAGTTTAAGTTAGTTAGTAATACCGCATCGCTTTAGTTTGTAACGTAAGTTATTAGCTTATCCCGCTTCGCCGTGACTCTACGGAACTATTTATCTCACCGCGCGCATTGAGCGCTCCTAGAGTCATAGCCATATTTTTCTCTTTCGTCTTATTATCGCTTTTTTAATGGTGACCCATTAAGGGGGGGTGGAAATGGTAACGCCAACACTGATTAGATATATTCACTTTTATAATATGAGGCAGTTTGTAATTTCCCGCACCTTTTCCCAACCTACACATGCAGCGCTTGTAGCATCATTCAAGAAGTGAACATGAACATGAGAACGAGAGAACGAGGATTGACAGCTGTCAGTTCAACGAAAAAATTGCACATGTTCGCACGTGTGTAACGGATCTCTTGAATCACCCGCACCGCATGACGAGCCCTTTCGTCTGACCATCCGCGAAGAGACGAGGATCATCTCGAGCCTTTCTCTGCAATATTTAATACACTCCCGCTCCGCCAAACGCGCCCTTGTGTTTGATTACCCAGTGTAATAAGAACTAAAACTATATTCAAATTGGTCGCGCGACCCGCGTAGTGATACTCTGCTGTGTGATAGTCGAAGGAGATTGGATCCCGCTGGCCTGCCCCAGGTGAGTGCTGCATGTCCTTTCTCTTCCTCTCTGTTCCGCCTCGATTTTCGTCACTGCCGATTCACTGTATTTAACACGTCCGCGTGTATCGAAGGTTGGTTCTGTTTCGAGAACTAATTATTGTTGGCGTGACCAAATACCATACAGGTTAAAACTAACATTGGCCAAATATTAAATGAAAACCTTCAAAAAATCAGTACAGAACATATGAACGACGAAGAAAGACGCGAAATAACCCGGTTATGTTATCAGTATAGGGACTTGTTCTATGCAGAAGACATACCACTCACTTTTACACACGCAGTTAAACACGAGCTCAGATTAAGGGATAATACACCAGTTTTCGTACGTAGTTACAGACAAGCTCCTCAACAACGAGAAGAAATCCGTAAACAAGTAGATAAGCTCCTTCAGCAAGGTATCGTGCGAGAGAGCATATCTCCTTGGTCATGCCCCGTGCATATTGTACCAAAAAAGCCCGATTCCGCAGGCAACGTCAAATGGAGACTTGTAATCGATTATAGACGACTTAACGATCGTATCATCGAAGACAAATACCCCTTACCAAACATACATGACATACTAGATAGATTAGGTCGAGCGCAATACTTCACAACCCTAGACCTTGCTAGCGGTTATCACCAAGTGGAAATGCACCCTAACGATATTGAAAAAACCGCATTTACCACAGAACGAGGTCATTATGAGTTTCTTCGAATGCCCTTCGGACTTAAAAATGCACCAAGTACATTTCAAAGACTTATGGATCATATATTAAGAGGCATAGAGAATGTTTACACCTACTTGGATGACGTAATAATAATATCTACGTCATTGCAGCAACACATAGAAACATTAAAGCAAGTATTTGACCGATTTAAAACACATAACCTTAAGATCCAATTAGATAAATCACAGTTCCTACAAAAACAGGTTAACTTCTTAGGACACGAACTAACAGATGAAGGCTTAAAACCAAACAAAGACAAGATAAAAGCCGTTCTTAACTTCCCCCTACCTAAGACTCAGAAAGAAATAAAAGCCTTCCTAGGTTTAGTTGGATATTACAGAAAATTCATAAAAGATTTCGCCAGACTTACGAAACCAATGACACTTTGTCTTAAGAAAAATAGTAGAGTCATACACTCCCCTGATTTCCTAGAAGCTTTTAATAAGTGCAAACACATTTTAACTAACGCTCCAATACTACAGTACCCGAATTTTGATGAGCCGTTCATCCTCACCACCGATGCTTCAGATGTAGCATTAGGTGCGGTACTATCCCAAGGAATAGTAGCATCCGACAAACCAGTAGCATTTGCATCCCGGACACTATCAGATACCGAATCTCGTTACTCTACTATAGAAAAGGAGCTACTCGCCATAGTATGGGCAATTAAATATTTTAGACCCTATCTTTACGGTAGAAAGTTTATCATCTACACAGACCACAGGCCACTCACCTGGCTAATGTCATTAAAGGACCCTAACTCTAAATTGACTAGATGGCGTTTAAAACTCTCGGAATATGACTACAAGGTTGTATACAAGAAGGGTCGTCAAAATACTAACGCAGACGCTTTATCACGTGTTAAAATCTTCCACGGCAGTGTCGACTCTCTAGCGGTGAATTTAGATGATAACGAAGATGATGAGATAATTAATAGAATATTTGAAAATGCACGTAGGGAAGCGGAAAATCAAATAGAGACAGTAGCACCCGATGAAAATATACAGTCACAAAACCCAAGCATTCCCGAATCTCATATCGGTACAGATAGTATGAGTATAGTGTCAGCAGAATCTGAATTAGTGTCTACAAGACATACACAGCCTGACAACGAAACTAGAGGCATACCCATAATAACAGACGCTATTGATAGGCAGATGAAACAGTTCCACATTAGGTCAACGCCCGGATCAACGTATAGAGTAGATAACAGATCCACTAACTCAAAAGTAGTTATAAAAGATGTTTTTATCCCAGTAAATAATACGGAGTCTGAAATAATTCGATTTCTTAAAGAACACACCATCGCTGACCGTGTATTCCATTGTTACTTTCATAATGAAGAACTATACCAAGCCTTTTCTAGAGTTTACACAACAATATTTAACGACAGAGGTCCTAAGCTACTTAAATGCACAACACGCGTAACTCTAGTAGAAAACAAACCTGAACAACAAGAGTTGATTAAGAAATATCACGAAGGTAAGACTGTTCACCGTGGTATTCAGGAGACGTACAAGCAGTTGCACAGAAACTACCATTGGCCAAACATGCTCCTTACCATTCAAAGCTTCGTCAACCAATGTGACATTTGCTTAAAATCTAAATATGAACGCAACCCTCTAAAACCACCTTTAGCTATAACCGATACACCTCGCAAACCGATGGAACACATTTTTATGGACCTTTATTCAACTGGAGGTGCAACGTTCCTTACAGTTATTGATAACTTTTCTAAATACGCCCAAGCGGTCCAACTAACAGCATGCAGCAGTGTCCATATAGCGGAAGCATTACT
The DNA here is from genome assembly GCA_916618015.1 of Xestia c-nigrum. Taxonomy (NCBI): domain Eukaryota; kingdom Metazoa; phylum Arthropoda; class Insecta; order Lepidoptera; family Noctuidae; genus Xestia; species Xestia c-nigrum. The sequence goes on along the minus strand of OU745259.1, from coordinate 4,968,780 downwards.
AAATGTTTTCTCAGTGTTAGGTTTACCGAATAAGATAACTACAGATTCAGATACCAAATTTGACAACGATGTTATTAAAGAAATATGCGCACTACATAACATTCAAATACATTTTACAACGCCCTACAATCCTAATTCTAACTCCCCTATTGAACGTTTGCACTCTACTTTAGCTGAAATGATTAGGATACAAAGAATGACCAACAAAGATGATCCTATACAGCTAATCATGAAGTACTCTATAATAGCATACAACAACGCTATCCATTCGGCAACAGATTATACACCTCATGAGTTATTATTCGGACACACAGCATCTAGAAACCCATTAGAGTTATATTTCCCAAAAGAATTTTACCAGGACTATGTTATTAAGCATCGCGCCAATGCAGAGGCCGTTCAAGAGTGCATTGCTGCACACATGTCCAAAAACAAGGAACAGGCGATTGCTAAACGTAACCAAGAAGCAGAAGAAATGAAATTCAAGGTAGGTGAAACCGTCTATAAACAGGTAGCAAAGTCAGCACGCAGTGACAAAACGAAGCCAGTCTTCAAAGGACCATACAAGATTATACACCTTCACCCAAATAACGTGGCCGAAATTATAGGTAACCATCCAAATTCTAAGTCCATTAGGGTTCACTTCAAGCTACTACGGAGGCCTCATCTTGTTGCAGGACCTTCATCGCAGGAGCCGTCGTGCTCAACACAACAGCAACCGTAACCATTACCCAGGTAGATAATGACAATGGAATCCTACTCCTAAAGCAAGGTCAACTCCTTAAACAAGACAACTACTTTAGCCTTGCTTGCGTTTACAACATTACTAATCTGCACTTTACATCCATCCAATTAATGTCTCTATATACAAGTACGAAAAATGCTGAGAATACAGCATCCGGAGAGTTACATACAACATATAGAAATCAAATAGAATATAGCCTTAATGTTATAGGTAAGAAGATTAAGTTTTTAACGCCGCAAGTCAGAAAGCGACGCGGTCTTATAGATGGATTAGGTACTGTAGTTAAGTCTATTACTGGTAACCTCGACCACGAAGATGCAACTAAGTTCGAAGAAGAAATCTTTAATATTAAAAACAGAGTTAAAAACGTTCAGGATTCACAAAGAAAATCCTTAGTATTAGCACATAATACAATAGACGAATTTAGTAAACAATTAACAAAATTAAACAATAACCAGAAGCATTTGGCTAGCTTATTACAAAACATTACAAATAATTCCAACAACTTATCTAACCATTTACATTTCTTAGATATTTACGTACAGATAGATTTTAGTTTACAGATAATTTTAGATAGGTTAATGTTATTAGAAGATGCTATGACTTTTGCTCAGATGGGCACCATGCATCCTAGTATTATAAGCCCTCAGAATCTATTAGAGGAGCTTAGAAACTTAGAAAATATTTTTTTGTTTAAACCAGTGGCTAGTATTAGTATGAGTAACATATACAGGATAGAAAAGTCAATTAAGGTTAAAGCTTACAGCACAGAACACTCGGTTAATTTTATTCTCGAAATCCCATCAATTTCCCCAAAAACATATGACCTTATCCACCTTTATTCTGTCCCTAATAAAAATAACCTGACTATCATCCCTAAATCCAAATACCTAGCACTTGGTAACGATGAGTACGCTTACCTGGAAGAAGACTGCCAGCCACTGACTGACAACACCCAGCTCTGCAAGCTTCTCGACACCAGAAGAATTGAAGACTCAGATGACTGCATACTATCACTCATTCAGCATCGCCCCGCTAACTGCACTCACGCTAAGATGAACTTAAGAAGAGGAAAAGTCCAGAAGATCAGAGACAACACCTGGCTATTAGTCCTTAGAGAAGACGAAGTCACCAAAACACAATGTAACACCAAGACAGACTACAAGAAGCTATCTGGAATTCACCTCGCTACACTAACAGAAGACTGCCAGATGAACATCATGAACAAAACACTGCGATCACACACTGACACGGTCGTCATCAACGAGGTCATACCGTTACCGGAGCAGCAGCAAGTTCCAGAACAAACAATACAATACGAGCTTCAATTAGAAGACATCTCATTAGACAGCATCCATGAACTGATCAATAGAGCAGGCAACATATCCATACCAGAAGAAGATAATTGGACAATCATATCAGCCACACCCAGCTGGAGCACAATCATCCTATATATCCTACTGGTCGCTGCAGCATCTTGGAAGCTGTATCAATGGAGAACTAAGAACATCCCGGAGGACACCAAGGGCAGCGCGGACGCCGCCAGAAGCAAGAGTTGCTTCTATCTTATGGAGGGAGGAGTTAACTCATCGTAACACGCGTTTACGCTGAGCTTGCAGCCACCGCCAGCATGCGTCGTATTGCAACTATGCATTTTACGTAAATTCAATAGAATTATTTTTCTTTGCATTGTATTCAGTCTTGCATCAGCCACCGGCTTAATATCCTGTATTTTTATAATTAAATTAATATTGTAATAAATAAATATTTTTTTTTTAACTTAAATACCGACCGCCGAAACATAACTCACGCCTAGGTATTTTTAGCTGGTTCTGAAGTCACGAGCCTCCGCTCCTGAGTTTTGAAACGTTTTTTTTTTGGTCAATATTCATTGATTTACAAAAACAAAAAATACGTGTCCATTATTTTTCAATAATCTAACTGACGGACTAAATAGATTTGCAATTTTTTTATATTGACGTCATGGCTATTCATTACGTGCGCAGATACGTACTTTTGCTGTATGAGCATTAATTGGCTCGTGCACATTATATTGAAGAGATCTTTGGAAGTATTCGTGCATTATTGTTTATTCCAAAACCTAAATTAGGGATGCCGCGATACGCCTTTCTGCCGATACGATACCGATTCCGATACTGTTAAAAAAATATCGGCGATACCGATACCGATACCGATATCAATACGCTTATTGAATTCATAATGGAAGGTAGAATAAATAAAACACAATTAATTAATTGTTTTAGTAATCAAAATTAACATTTATAAGATTTTTATTTAATAAACAAAGTATTCTTTAGTTTTGCGGGCAAAGGCGATTTCGCAAGTCTGTTTTAATAAGACCTGCGGTGGAAAATAGTCTCTCAGTTGCGACAGAACTCATTTAGAAACTAAAGTACTTCTGCGCCATTTTTTTCAAGTTTGGATATAAAACGTAATTTTTAAAGCGCAAAAATTGAAAAGTATCGTTGAATCTGCCATACAAATATCGCCGATACCGATATATCGGCAAACCCGAAGTATCGCCGATATATCAGTATCGGTATCGGTATCGGTATCGGTATCGGTATCGGTATCGGTATCGGATGCATTCCTAATAATAATAGTAATTCAGCAACTCGTCCCACATGTCCACGGCCCATTTGGGACGAGTTTATGTCAAAATTATAAAAAAATCACACCCAATAATTATCCCCGAATATTTAGGCAGAGATGTAAGTACTATTGTAAACCGTGCCTAGCCAGTTATGTTTAAGTCTATTAGTGGAAGCCTTTTGCAATGTACCCAAAAACCTAATAAAACTTTGAACAAAGTAAAACTTGCAACTGAATCCACACCGAACCAACACATACATTTCCATTCATTTTTACATTCATTTCCATGCTCTATAATTGAAAGAAGGAGCTTGTTAAAATAATTTCCCTTTACAAGAAAGGGCGTGAACATTTCGAGCTAACTGAAATAATATCTACTTATGTATAACGTTTGCATGTTACAAATGAGGCGAGCAAAGCTGTGCCACAGAGTAGAACCTACAGAAGCTACGCTTAGTTTATGGCTGCAAGCGATGCGGTTTGTCAACCGACACGTGCGTACGTCAATTGATTCCTTCACATGGGTGACACAGGGCTAGCTCTAAACAATTTCTTTTAAATGTTTATTCTGCAATCACTGCCGCAATATGCCTATAGATCGATCCCGACCTGTTACAACGTGTGAAAATAGGCATATGCACTGATGCACACATAAACGCTAACGTACGGCAATCTCAGTGGCATAACCAACATACTTAATCAGGTGTGTATTTGATTCAGAAATAATTGTAGAACGACAGTCGACCCCACGCAATTACGACACAAAACATATTCAAGATTCAATAACTCAAATGTGCTACCGAGTCTGCCATTTCTGACCCTTATGCCCTAATTATATTAAAGATGAAAGTGAACAAAGTGGAAAAACCTTCAGTGAACTCGGTAGTACCTAAATCATACAATACACTTGGTACGACGACGACGTCTAAACGCAAATATATTATGTATTTACGCTGAATTATATAATACCATTCTGAACATGTGTGAAATACTTCACAATTAATCCCAGTCACTGTGCATGAAGCCTGTCTGTGTGCGTGTGTTTTTGATCTTTATAATAATACGTGAACCTTCTATGTTCTATCTATTCTGTGTCTGCGTGCACAGTGCAGGCACGGGCGCACGGCAAATCGCATGAATACATTTTAATGATATGACTGACTAAAGTTTATCTTTTAGCTTCTAGTTTAAACGCAACTAACTGCTATTTGGTGGAACTGCTCAAAGGACTCGGTTGGAGACTGTTTGTGCTCGATTTAAATTAGTTTGCGTTCCTTGGAGTTATCTCAATATGAATAGAAATTAGGGTTGACTCATAAAGTTAGATTTCTTTTTAGAGGCGTTAGAAACTTTGAAACATTAAGACGAGTACCTAAACAAGTTTGATTCCCAGGTTGGGCAAAGTTTTTTTAGTTTTGCATCAGGGATTTTTCAGTGGAGTCTCGATTTGTGCCCGGTTTGTTGTTCTCCCCCTTTTTTTTTCGGATGGGAAATCATCAAATAACTTCTCTCACTCTGGGCGGAGCGAGAGGGAGTGTCAGACTTTACTGAACGCTAACGTACGGCAATCTCAGTGGCATAACCTCGGCCTTTATGTTCCGGGGCCGTGGTATCTCTTTCGAACAGGCCCGCAACCCCGGTAGGATTCGGCCCTTGCGGGCCCCTCCCTTTATGCTGAGTGTGTTCAAATTATTTTTGTGTCGGATAGTCCATTTGTCGAAGAAACGCTTTAGGCTACATAACATCACATTGCGACCAATAGGAGCGGAGTATAAATGAAAAATGTTGCAAAAACAGGAAAAAACTGTTCCTTTTGTGAGATTTTACTCTTTTATGTAACGCAGACGAAGTTGCGTGGGTCAGCAAGTATAAAATAAACAAAGTTGTGTCTTGGGAAAGTAAGGCCAACCAAACAATTCAGAAGTATTACAAATAGAATTATTTTTCTAAAACGATATACAGGGTGTAAACCATCTCATCACAAAGCCGCTAACCAAGCATTCTGTACATCAAACTAAGTAACTTTACGCAAAAATTATTGCTGGGAAACAACTTTTTTTTTTGAAGTTATAAATTGTGTTTTGTGGAGGAACTCAATGCTACGTACTTAAATTATTGTGCTGATGGATGGATTGAATAGTACGGGGGTCGTGGAAGTGTTAAAAGGTCAAAATCTTACAAAACAAACTTGTATTTAAAAAAACCCCCCCTCACAGGAGGCCGTGTCCCAGCAGTGGGAACATTATAGGCTGATGATGATGATGATGATGATTAAAAAAAAAACTTGTCAAAAAGTTGTAACTTTGACTCCCCATATCTCCGTAACTAGAAGGTTCCCAGGTATGGTGTAGAACAAAAAAAATATTGCAATGATGGGGAGAACAAGTGCCTTTCGGCTTCGTGAAGAGGTGTTTTACACCCTTTATATTTCTTTAGAATGCTACTGGTTTCAAGAATTTTCCCTGTTATAATGATCTTGTGGACGCAAGCGTAACTTTTGTTTGATCATCTTGTCGAACAAAGTACCTTTCCCATTGCATAGAAGATTTTCCAGTTACTAGAATAAACTTTTCTCTCTGCTATCCTTATTAACAAAATTCTCAGTAAATACCCAACTGGATTTTAAAAGATATTCGTGTCTAATGTTATGAAAACTACACCTAGTACAAATAATACGAGGTATAGTTTTCCGTTTTAGTCAAAATTCAAGAGCTTGTCACAAAAGACATAAATAATCAATTTAAATTAATAAAGATACTATTTTAAACTGTTTCAATTAGACACAAAAGTAATCGAAGAATAACCTATCAGGCAACATGTCTCTGTATTAAGTTTATTTGTGTGTGTGAAGGCGTGGTTAAGTTTACCTATTTCCTTAAATAAAGAAAAAAATACCCATTTTACTATCGATTCGGGTCGACAATCATTAATAGATTGAGTATCTATAAACGATTCTTCTATGAAGTACGAGTGTACTTCCATGAATTTGACCAAAATCCAAAGCGATACATTTTTTTTTTAATTTATTTTTTTAGGATGGGAAGTCATCAAATGACCTCTCCCACTCTGGGCGGAGCGGGAGGGAGTGTCAGACTCTTACTGACTAAAACCTATCTATGTTCCTTCCTCGCCCTTTATGTTCCGGGGCCGCGGTATCTCTTTCGAACAGGCCCGCAACCCCGGCAGGCCGAAGCCTGGGGTCGAAGACCCTTGCGGGCCCCTCCCCTTATGCTGACATCTCTTTGAGGCGCGCGTGGAACACGAACGCGCCGTCGACACGGCCTGTCGTCGTCGTTAGACGGACGGCTAGCTAGCCCATAGCCAACCGTCCACAGGCCCGCATCTACGGTGGCTGGTAGCCACCACGTGGCCCCCGACGCCCGGTGCGTCTCCCGCGGCGGCCGTATACTTCCTTTTTTGATAAGATTAGAAACATAGCTATCGAAGTCAAGTCGCCGCTCCATTCCGAATAATAAACCAATATCTATTACAAAATGCCACAACTTTCCAGACGTACACAAGCTGTCCACCAGAGGGCGTGACTCGATTGTATCGTAAATCATAAGACATGCAAGATATGCACTGCAATAAATTACACAGCTCTATCCGCGGTCGGTTTGTGCATTGAAAATGTAAACTGCGGTACTATTGAAAAAGAAATAGGGGAGGTTTTAGGGTTCATTGTTATTTGATATATAAGTTGAAAGATTTATGACGTTAGTCGGTTGTGGTCTGACTACCGGCTGTACAAAAACAGCTGATGAAAAAATGCCATGTTGAATTATCTGGTTTGAAGGAAAACTAGAAACCCGAGGTATCGATAAAGACACTGCATTTTTCGAATAGAATTTTAGCATTATTGATCCCTCTTCCTTGTTAGTGTGGCAGGCTAGAGTTAGGTTCAGGACAGGTTTGGGGGGTTAAATATAGAGACCCATGTAACATAATATAATATGGGGCAATACATCAGTAATGAAAGGCACGCGTGCGTCGTTCATACAACCGTAATACCAAAATAATTCGTTAACCAAACATATTCTTAAGGAAGTGTGTATGTATTTCGATTGCATTTCATAATTTCTAGGTTTTCTATTGAAACTTTAAAGTCCTCAAATCTCGTCTAAATATCACTGTCCTTTCAAAATATATATTTGGGAACCTAGACCGCCGCCGGCCCCATAAGATGTTACGAGGGGAGCGCGGGAACGTGCGTCACTCGAAGGATGACAGACACAGCAAGCCAGAAGCACAGATTAATATAATTAAGATCATTGTCATTGTTGACTAATCATACTCAGTATAAAATAAAACTTGGCTTCAATTAACAAACAATACAACATATACAGCATTGGATGAGGTTATTATCCACTGTAAATCAGTGGTAGGTATTTGGGATCAAAATAAAAGTTGTGAAACGATGTTATTCCATAGAAATGGATATCTCTATTCGATTCACACCGTGGTCAGATCATTATTTACAGTATTCTAATGGAAACCGCATCAGAACCACAATGACACCGATTATTCGACAGGAATAGCAAATAATTGGTGGTATGGCACCTTTGACGGCCGCCATCTGGCTCATGAGCGGTTTTGACGCGCATAAACATGCGGTCCGGCACCGGCAGTGTTGGGACAGTTCCCGCGGTCGCGTGTGTTCAAAGCCTAAAGTTCAATTCACATTTCGTGTTGCTTCGGGAATCATTGGATGACAATCCACAGGAATGAGAGCTCCTCAGTGGTTATATCTCATATGACTAGCCTTTTCCTAATTATGTTGGGTCCGGCTTCCAGTTGAACCAGATGCAGTTGAATACTTTTAATTTTTTACATGGAGCGACTGCCTATCTAACCCTTACAACCCAACTAGTCCTGCATAATACGATACCCATGGTAAGACTGATTGTCTTACTTTCAGGTCACGGACTAACTGTATCGACTGTCAAAGATCTGAGATCTATCTTGAGCCACGAGTCATTCTATCGTGGCCATTTAATTGTATGGAAGCAAAAGTCTCACTTGATATTTTTACGTCACCACTGCCTCAAGAATTTTGCAATTACACTTGCACTGGTATTCAAACCCGTGCTTCAACATTCGTGGTATTCAGGCGTCGCAGATACTGGCCACCCAGAAGCACCCTTTAAACCGAAGCAGACACCCTGTTTACCTGAAATAAATTGTAGTTTCCATCCCTTCGTTGCCAAAACATCAACAAAACACAAGCAACGCCGCATTCCTCACTAGTACACCAATACCTAAACGATAAATTACCATGTTAAACATACAGAGCCTTTTGCCTGACAAAGTTGGCAAGCCAGCGAAGATTGATCGCCCTCAAGCCATTTAACTCAAAACGGAGACGTCTTTATCGCAGCGTTTCGTGTTTTTAGAAAACTTCGTGTGCGATGTTGACTCATGAATTTATGTTTTTAAAAGTCACTCGTGTATGATGGACGATTTTTTGGTTATTTATATCTAGTTTAAGCTTTTGACATTGAGGGAATTTATCGATTTTCAGGCTTGTAAGATGCTACGGCATCTGTGGCACGAGGATAGGGTGTCTCGTTGCATTAAGTTTATTTCATCATTTTCCAGCACCTGTCCTATTCTATTTGGTTGCCGCAACATGTTTTCTTCTTTCGTTCTCTCCTATCGGATGTCACGGCATTATTTACTCCTCTCTTTCATATCAGTCCTGATCCTTTATCATCTTTTTCAATTTTACTTAAGTGGCAGTGGGTAGGGCACATTGCTCGCAGAACGGATGGCTGATGAGCCCGAAAAGTTCTAGAGTGGCGACAGCGAACCGGAAGACGATGCGTTGCTAGACCTACCACTAAGTGGACCGATGACTTGGTGAAGGTTGCGGGAATCCGCTGGATGCAATTCGCATGAGACTGGTCAATGTGGTGATACTTGGGGGAGGCCTATGTCCAGCAGTGGACGTCTTTCGGCTAAAATAATGATGATGATGATTTTAATTTTTATATCAATCGTGTTTACAGTCGTCTTGGACGTAGAAAACGCTTTGAAATTGATTGTTGCTAGGCCAGGCAGGGTAGGTCGTTTTTGTCATCATCAAAGACACCCAACGCAACATAATGTATGTGTTTTCAACTAGGAACCTTCGAGATTATTATTACAATGTGTATCCAAACAGCAGATAGTTAAGATCCACTTCAGGCTTTTGTCAAACTCTCCTGTGTGGCTTCATATAATGGGTGTTAAAAACGCCGTGTTAAAAGCCGAAAGGTCCTTGTTCTCCCCGTCTTTGCGATATTTTTTTGTTCAACACCATACCTGGGAACCTAGCTGGTTACGGAGATTTTGAGGGTCAAAGTTCTAACTTCTCCATATTTTTTTTTAAACATGTTTTGATTGTAAGATTTTTACTCCAAGACTACTGTACTATTCAAGGTATACCCCAGCACAATGTTTTGATTGCGATACATTGAGTTTTACCGTTAAACCGTACCGTGATTATTACCCCAAAAAACAAACCAGCAAAAAAAATTGCGTAGAGTTAGTATGATGTACAGAATGTTTCGTTAACGGCTTTATGATGAATTTGTTTACACTCTGTATTTACAAGCTCAGTAGGAAATGTAAGAAAGACTTAAACCAACATTCTTTTCACAAAATGACAACAGAATAAAAATTCAACGCAGCCATAAAACTGACTTTGACAACTAAATGACCGGAAAAATAACGTTCCAACATTTACGTACAGAGAAATCAAAGCAAATGCTAGTATTTGTGTAATATTAAAGCATTGTAGTTTACATTCCTCGACTGGAGGTCAAGAATGTGTACATTTCCCTAACAAAGGAAAGTTACGCTCGTTCTGTTTATGTTTTGAATATAAACGTTTTCGACCCTAAAACAACAAGTGTAAGGTTGAAAGTTAAATGGTAGGGCTGTGTGATATTAAAAAGGCTCTGAGCTATGGCCCTGAGAAATGTGAGGACGTATTATGATAGAAATTCGCGATAAAATTCTGTTTTAAATGCCGAACATGTTTTTTTCTAAATTAATTGTGGATAAAACACTGGCCACATTAGAACTCGGAGGAGCTCGGTGGAACTTGGAGGTGCGTTTTTCTTGGCAAAAAAAAAGTAAATTGCCGCTCACTTAATACATTTTAATGATGATCACTAGCAGTGTGTATTTTATCTTACAATATTGGCTCTGTACTCATTCAAATGATTGCACATCAAATATATCATTGATTTTTTATTATTATTTTAGATAGATAAGATAGATAGATATATAAATCATTTATTTAGTGCACACAAAAGACATAGCACAACACACTTAAACACACACACACTCACACACTTTAGCTGGTTAGTTGTTAAAATATTGTAAAAATAAACCGATATTTCATCATTGCAAAAATTTATTCGGATCAACAGTTTAGCCAGAGGGATAAAACAAAACCATAATAATGTAAAAATTGAACATCAATCTCGTAGAAATTCCAAACATTGGAAAAACATTGACAGCTATTGCCTATCTGTACTTTTTTTAGGGCCCATTTCTATAACTAACTTACCTACAACTGCCAGTTAATATAACTCTCGTACCCATCGATGTGTCTATGAACAAAGTTAAGTAGTCCTATCCGTGTTACCTACCTGTCACTTTATTCATAGAAAAATCAAAGAAAACTATTTTTTGTGACGTTTTGTTTCGATGTATCGGTCGGTAAACGAAATCTCACTCAGACAGAGATAGTAACCTACCGATACCTGTTGGTAGGCTCTGTTGCCCATCGTCGTCACGTTGTCTAGTCATTTTGAATACTCCCTCGTCACTCGCGTATGGGTGCTACCTTGGCCTATTTTTTCAACACACGTATTCAACAACACGCTCCCTCTATTCGGCTTTATGTAGAAATGAAACAAAGGGCTTTATGGACTAGTAAAGGCATGAATTGTTTTCAGTACATATGCTATATTGGCTTCCGTACGTTTTCATTTCACGTGATCACTGAAACCCAGTGCTGTGCTGTGGGCTCCCCATAGCACAGCTCATGCTGAGTGGTAACCTGTTTGTCGCACTCACACGTGCACGCTATCAACTTTTTTATTGTTTCATCATCTTCATCATCATCATTTCAGCTGATAGACGTCCACTGCTGGGCATAGGCCTCCCCCAAGTGTCACCACATTGACCAGTCCCGTGCGACTCGCATCCAACGGATTCCCGCAACCTTCACCAGGTCATTTGGTCCACCTAGTGGGAGGTCTTCCAATGCATCGTCTTCCGGTCCGCGGCCACCACTCCAGAACTTTTCGGCTACATAGGCATCGGCGGGTTTTTGTTTCGCGAAATTAAAATTATTCGTGACATTAGATTGCATAGGAACACCTGACAACGACTATCGAGCAGTAGCCACAGACACAACACATATCTGGTCGGAAAATCCTCCCTTTTCTACAGGGCATAAAAAACTTGACACTCCGTTCTTCACCCACCTATACTGTGATGAAAAAATCACAAGCAAAACTTATAAGTCTTCTGAAATGCCAACCGCAAAAGTGCTTGTTCCTTCTCCAAAAATAAACCTTTCTCCATAAAGTGAAACAATTATCAACTGCCTGTTCATTATAATAACATTCTGGTTTAATTAAATCGTCTTGTTATGGTTTCCTAATAGAATGTACATCTGTGACTGATATGTCCTGACATCTGAATGATGCATCGCTACTTGAATTAGCTTACGTCGTGTATAAGGCATTCAGAGTGACATATTGCTGGTTTTGTTCGCTTTATTTAATCGGGAAACTGGTTTTACATTAGTGAGTTCCGAAACTAGTACTACTTGGTTTAAAAAAAAATGTAATTTTATACAAGTCTTGTGGTTTCTAAGGGTCTAAAAACGAGGCAATCGCTTTCAAATCCTTTTAATTTCTACGAAAACTTTTATTATTATGATATGAGTAAACTTTTCTCAGGTAAGCCGCTGTACAAATAATCTGGCCGAATGGGGTATCACTGATCCGTCCCAAAGACAATGTCAGTAAGATATGCCCCACCTCCTTTCTCCCAGAATTTAAAAGAAGCTAACAAAAGAGCTCATCGATGCACAAAGAAAAAAAGGAAGGTAGCCAATGTTAGCCCTCATAAACTTATTTGAATTTTTTATCATCAATCTATCTAGGACCTCTTTTCTTCATCATCATCGGCGTCCTCTCAATGAGGGGGAATGGGCTATAATCCGGCCCAGTGCGTATTGGTAGATGTTAGTTCTAGTACATTTCCTCACGATGTTATCCTTCGTCGTTTTGAAAGCAGTGGTGATGAACTAAATTTCACAAAGTAATACACTTGTCTGGATTGGAACCCTCGGCTTACTGTTTGTTAGTTGACGCCGCCACCGCTGGGCCACAGTTGCTCTCTTTTTTCTTTTTACCACCTTGTACTTATTAGTTTCAAACCTTTTTGGTTTCCGTTGAACAAGTTTCCTTTAATGAGAGCGAATGTTTATGGCTACAAAACCAAACCGTCCCCCTGGACTTTTCTTCTTTACTTTTCTTTTTAGCAAATATGAAAATTGTTAGACCTTTAGTCATGTAAAACATGAATACGATTAATTATATACATGACTTTTCTTCTTTACTTTTCTTTTTAGCAAATATGAAAATTGTTAGTCACATAAAACATGAATACGATTAATTATACAATTACTCCTTTCAAACAATACGAAAACATGAAATTTCACCGTTTGTTGTTACTCGTACCACACCATGATTAAACACTTGAAGAGGGACAATGACAAGTCTAAACATTTCAGAGTGTTGTACCAAACAGCTGATACCTCATTAATTTACCTTTGACATGTTAAAGGGTTGGCCTCTGAATTATTTATGGCGTTATATTTGATTGTATGTTATTTGGAATGTCGGAATAAGTGTGATAAAATGTCCTTTTCCGTGCGTCAGTTTTTAAATAGCCCTTACTTACTACCAAAGATTAAGACTGTATGACTGGTTAGTTTCTTTCAGTCTTCAATTAAATCGTCTGTTTTATTGATTTAGTTAATGATAACTTATAAAGAAGAAGTAGAGGAAGGCAGCCAAAAAGATGGGAAGATGATTTAAAACAAGTAGCTGGCCCAGAATGGACTCGTACAGCAAAGGACAGAAATGAGTGGAAATCCTTAGAGGAGGCCTATGTCGAAAGACAAGCCGTTAAGAGGGGAGATAAACCGATTGGCGAGAATATGTTTTTAGTTTAAGTTAAATAATAGTTTTAGTTAGTTTTTCTCACCTCTATTGTTTTAATTTTTATGTAATGTTTAGTCAAATAATTTAACGGCAATAAAGGCTTATTTTATTTTTATTTATTTCAACTTATAAAACGTCGAAAAAGGTGTACGGTTCGCGTTAGTCGATTCCAAGGAGATGAACCGGCAAGAAACTCTATGGTTACTCTTTTCAAATCATTTGGTATTACAATATTATTATGTCACAGCATTAGTACTGTCTGGGAAACAGAGTAGGCCCGGCAATAGGTCCTTGCTTAACATACAAAAAAACGTGAAACAAAATAACGACGTTCGACTGATAGGACATAAAACATCACGCCTGTTGTCTTCAAAGCGCAGTAGTTCGTAATAGGGGGAGAGCTTATTGCCATCAACCGAGCACAAAGACTCAGTGGCTGCTACTTTGCCCGACCAGGGAATCGAAAATAGGACCTTACGCTAAAGCGTCTTGCGACAGTTTAGCCATCGAGGCAATCTACAATATCCTTTTCCCAACTATGTTGGGGTCGGCTTCCAGTCTAATCGGATGCAGCTGAATATCAGCATTCTACATGGAGCGACGGCCTATCTGACCTCCACAACACAGTTAGCACTGGGTTATACTCGTACAATACCAGGTTGTCAGACTTTTTGGGCCACTGACTACCTATTACGACTGTCAAAGATCTACAAATGACAACCGGGGCCAACAGTTTAACCTGCTTTCTGAGGCACGGAGGAAACGGTATGCACGCTTAACCTAAAGATCACCCCAGTAGCGGTTTTTGTTTAGCCACGAACTCCGCAAAAATAGCAAACAAAGATATTAATACACTAGAAGCAAGGACTAAATCGATGAAGGTCAGACCTGTTTATGTCAGGCATTTTTATAAAGACGTGACCGGTCATGATATGGGTACGCCTGATAATATAATCTACAGGGACAGAAGAAGGTCTGAAATAAATAAAAACGTAATTTATTGCTTGCCTTGGACTTTTCTTGGACTAGCACTGGAAGGCTCTAGATTGGACTAGAACAAGTTGTTTTTATTTAGAGAAATGGTGCTGCGTATATTTTATGTAACTTTACTTATTTACAAGTTTGTTGTTGCTGTTTTCAAAATGTATGGTTGTGTTTTTCAACACACTTTTGTTAGCTATCTACCAGCCGAGACCTAAGGGACCGAAGGGTAGGCCCGTCATCATCATCATCATCATCATCAGCCTATTAATGTTCCCACTGCTGGGACACAGGCCTCCTCTCTATGAAAGGGAATGGGCTATAATCCACCACGCGAGCCCAGTGCGGATTGCTAGATGTCACGGACTGTTATTTGGTTCTAGGACATGCCGAGTTCCTCATGAAGTTTTTTTTCACCGTTTAGGTTCACCAAGGCTAGGCCCAACAGGAAATAAGTATCATCATCATCATCATCAGCCTATAATGTTCCCACTGCTGGGACACGGCCTCCTCTCAATGAGAGGGAATGGGCTATAATCTACCACGCGGGCCCAGTGTGGATTGGTAGATGTCACATGTCTTCGATTTTTTTGGTTCTAGGACTAGGTTTCCTCACGATGTTTGCCTTTACCGTTTTTGAGAACCGCGGTGATGAAATAAATTACAAATTAATTAATTCATAAGTATACTAGCCTTTATTTAATTTTGTATGGACACACTCACGCTTCCGAGTCTTTACCGAGCAACGGAAAATGGATTGCCATACAAAATTGCGTGGACAACACTCGGCTTGGACCCGTCACGGGCTAGTTTGCGTCATCTTTTATCTTAGCACTTTATCTACCAGCCTACGAATACCAGCTCAATATATTCTTGTCACGTCTAGAACTCACACTAAACATGACAGCCGGTGTTACTTGACACCATTTCACAATAAAAGATAACTGGAACATTGTTGACAAATACGCCGGCAGTCGTGTTTGTTTGTTTAGGGGTACATACCCCTGGGGTGGCTAAACAGCATAAAAGGGTACAAGAGAGGCGGGTTTAAAGATGTTGAGCATTTATAGAAGATAGACATAAATTGTGCGATGAATTGAAATTTATATTTGTACTAGCTTCTGCCCGCGACTTCGTTGGCGTGAAGTTTTGATATCACAACGCATCGCCTGCTCTAAGCTTTTTTCCCGCTTGCAACATTTCCTATTGCTGCTCCGTTCCTATTGGTCATAGCGTGATGTTATATAGCCTATAGCCTTCCTCGATAAATGGACTATCCAACGCAAAAATAATTTTTCAATTCGAGCTATTAGTTCCTGAGCGCGTTCAACCAAACAAACAAACTCTGCTGCTTTATAATATTAGTATAGATAGTAAGATATAGATGGTGTTAGGCCTGAATTCTTGTCGTGCTGACGGTCGTTCGCGTAAAAGAAAGAAAGAGAAGAAAGAAAAAACATTTATTTGGCACCCGCCACAGGTGCACACGCTATAAAAATAATAATAATAATAAGAAAAAAAAAAAAACTTCAATCTGAACAAAAAAAAAACAAAACAAACAAGTACCTAGGTATATTGTGACGCTGTGTACCTCACGGCTGCGCCAAATAGGCCCAGTTCAGCAAAATGCCGGACAACTAGTGCCCGACACTGGTTTTCAACGGTCGGCGTACGGTCGGTCGTGACGTCAGCGAGATCAAAATACGGCATTCGGTCGCCGCTGACGACAGCGTCGCAGTATGGTGCTAAATAGAACACATTGTATTAATACTCGTACGGGTGAACAGAAAATAAATACTCTTTTATTTCTTTTCTATTCTATTCTGTATCGAATATGCGCTTCATGTTTTGTTTGCTTCATCTTCTAGACTTCCATGAGACATATAACATCGGGACGGAAAAAAATAAGTCCATTAACTTGCTTCCACTGCGCAACTTGTTACAAACGAAATAATCATTACCAAATTGCAGTAATATCGACCTTTATCTGGGTAATGGTGACTATTGGCATTATTCTGTAAGAATCACAATGAAATTATAGTTTTAACTATGTACTATAGTTAAAACCAAACATTTTTAAGGGAGGAACTCGTGGCTAAATAGTAACAGCCACTCGGGTCAATCTTGAGGTTAAGCCGTGCTTGCCTAGGTTAATCTGTGGATGGGTGACTACCCTTACATACCGGGTTTCCTCCGTGCCTCGGAAAACACGTTAAGTTGTTGGTCCCGGCTGTCATTTGTCCATCTTTGACAGTCGTTACAGGTAGTTAGTGGCCCAAAAAGCCTGACAACCAGTCTTACCAAGTGGTATCGTATTACCTAGTATTAACTGGGTTGTGGAGGTTAGACTGGCAGTCGCTCCATGTAAAATACTGGTATTGAGCTGCATCTGGTTAGACTGGAAGCCGACCCAAACAAAGTTGGGAAAAAGCTACGCAGATGATGAACTAATATATGTATCACGAAGCCGTCAACCAAGCATTCATATTAGGTAACTGTACGCAAAAATTATTGCTGGGAAACGACTTTTTTTGGGGTGAAAAATCACGTTTTACGGTAAATTTCAACTTCTACTTTCTTCATTCAATTTCGCACTCAATACATTGTGTTCGTGGATGGATTGAATAGAAAGGACCCGTGGAGGTGTTGAATCTAAAAGCCTTACTTACATTAAAAAAGTTGTGAAAAACTTGAAACTTTGACTCTAAAGTACAAGGTTTCCAGGTATGCTCTAGAACAAATAAAAATAATTGCAAGGACGAGGATAACAGGTGTATTTTGGTTTCGTTAAAACACTATTTACACCCTTTATAGAAAGGCTAAATCTAGACTATCAAACACTGTTTAAAGCTTTCACGGTTTAAAACTAAACTTATATTGTCACTTACGGAATATCATCCGTGATTTTTCATCCGGGTGGATGAAAAATCACGGATGCTCCAGTCAACCTGCGATCATGGCGCTTGCAACAGCATCAAAATATCGGGAGCTCAAAATTATGAAAAATCACGGAAGATGTCACTTTTTTTTTTTTTTTAGGATGGGAAATCATCAAATGACTTCTCCCACTCTGGGCGGAGCGGGAGGGACTGTCAGACTTTTACTGACTAAAACCCATCCATATTCCTTCCTCGCCCTATATGTTCCGGGGCCGCGGTATCTCTTTCGAACAGGCCCGCAACCCCGGCAGACGGAAGATATCCCTTAATTGACAATAAAGTCTAGACTATCAGTCATGAAATAATGAGCTGGCATATTCGTAGTATTCGTACACTACAAAGTTCGACCATTTATAAAACATCATCTGCTATAATTGGAATTCTCACAAAATGGAGGACGAGTGACAAAACTTGTCGCAACATGTCCAAACTTTCATAAACGCTGGCATTTCGAAAGGACACGTCTATATGAAAGTCAAACAACCGAAATTACCGAAATACTTTGGCGAGGACAAAGTTAGACAACTATTTTACTTGATGCTACAGAACTGAGGTGGTTACAAGCCGTTTACTAAGTTCTGACGTTCTGACTTAAATAAAGAAGTTGCAACCTAAAACTACTTCTGGCGATATTAAAAGAAAAATACATAAAAACACAAAAAACTGAAAAATAACTTTAGCTTCAGAAGTCGGTGACCTTTGTTTGATTGGTTTCGTTTTTTTGCCACCGACTTTTGAAGCTAAAGTTATTTTTAAGTTTTTTGTGTTTTTAGAAGTCGGTTTTATTTTTTTGCAAAAAGTTTTTATTTTTCACTTTTTAGGGTTTCACATGCGTTTACCCCTTACAGCGTACTGGCGTGATGTTATGTCATGAACTGGTGTAAATAATAGACAGACATGAGATTTCAGCAATCCCTGTCCATTTGCTATTGTTTATTGAGAAGTTCCATTACCTATCTCCAAAGTTCTTCATCAGATCTTTACCAAATTGAAGGGGGACCACTCCGAGTAAGTATTCTATCCAAAAGTAAACTATTCAAATCACTTCATATGTGCCTATACATTTTGAAGAGTTCTCTCTATTTCTCCAGAATCCCATCAGCAGATCCTGACTTGATGAGTATGGGACCACCTGTGAAGTATACCCTTTCAAACAAAATAAAAATAGTCCAAATCGGTCCAGCCATCTTTGAGTAATCGGGGAACATACATAAAAAAAAACATTCCGACAAATTGCGAAGAATCCTTTTAGAAGTCGGTTTAAAATGAACAAAGAACAAAGATAGAATACTTAGTTATAATTTATATTTCAACCATTAGCTACTTGCTCTGAATAAAGGGTTAAATAATGGTTAAAAACGCTCTACCTATACCCATAATATATATGCCATATAAGTTTGACGTAACTCAATTATTAACCATCCATTTGTCATCCAAACTAAGCAACTACATATCTATGCAATAAGAGATTTTTTTGTTTGGAAGTTAGACCATCCACATAAATTGTAGCATTTAATAATGAAACGTAGACTCTACATTACAGTGGTTAAATTAGCTAAGCCTTGTCTAACCGGAATAAATGGGAAAAATCTGCAAAAACAATTTTACGAATACCAAAGTAAACAGAAAGAGTAAAATGTCAAAATAATGAATCACTAAACAAAGTGGATTTACAACGTTCCGTGCCACGTTGATTGTTTAAACCATCCACGCGATTTTAGGGTAGACCTTTAAAAATAGCATTAAAAATGCTTACAGTTCAGTCATATTTTCTATTTAATATTTTTTAAATACATACAGGGTGTATTTCACCTCATCACAAAGCCGTTAACCAAGTATTCTGTATATCAAACTAAGTAACTTTACGCAAAAAATATTGCTGGGAAACAACTTTTTTTTTTGAGGTTATAAATCATGTTTTGTGGTAAAACTCAATGTAACGCACTCAAAACATTGTGGGGATGGATGGATTGAATAGCACGGGGTTCGTAGAGATAATTTAAGTAAAAATAATGCGATAAAAAGTGGTATTAAAAAAAAACTGGTCAAAATCTTGCAACTTTGACCCCCAATATCTTCGAAACTAGGACGTTCCCAGGTATGGTGTAGAACAAAAAAATGATCAGAATGATGAGAAAAACAAGTGCCTTTCGTATTCGTTAAGAGGTGTTTTACACCCTTTATAATTATATATATTAGACTCGATGAACGAATTTTTCACGCTCAAAGTCCTTCTTCGACTCTTATGAACTTGAAGGATGTATTTATTTATTTATAGATATTTTGATGACTATAATTCTGTAACTTAATACGTCTTACATTTGCGAACGATATGTATATCAACATAAAACTTAACACTGCCCTGCAAATTGCAAAAAATGTAAGAAAATTTGAAATTCGCGGGCCGCCCTCACGCACAGACACAATGTTCACCACTTTTATAAAATCATTACTTACGCCCGCGGTTTCGCCCACGTGGAGTTCGATAATTGTCCTACAGGATCATACCACAGGGATAAAAAAAATCCTTTGTGTTATCCAGGTTAACTATCTGTCCGTTCAGTAGTTTTGAGTGAAAAAGTAATAAACATCCATCCATCCACCCATCCATCCATCCATCTATCCATCCATCCATTCATCCTCAAAAACTTTCGCATACATTATAAATATCCTACAGGATAAAAATAATCCTTTGTGTTATCCAGGTTAACTATCTGTCCGTTCAGTAGTTTCGTGTGAAAAAGTAATAAACATCCATCCATCCACCCATCCACCCATCCACCCATCCATCTATCCATCTATCCATCCATCCATTCATCCTCAAAAACTTTCGCATAAATTATAAATATTATTAGTATGTCTTATAATCCCCTTAGAACTTGTCAGTTTCAAATAGTTAAACATTAATAAATGTACAATACCTTTTGTTCAAAATCCTTCGTATGATAAACGCGTCCTATCTTATAACAGATAAATTACCGCTGGCTCCTTTCGTTAGATTATGATGTATGGTGTTCAGCATCAGATAACGTAATGGGACCTTATCTATGTTGTTCCTTTCTTGTTGTTTCTTGTCTAGAGGACGCTTATATGTGCTTACTTTTTGTTATGATATTTTCTAGATTGGGTGTTGGGGGGGTTTTGTAGATTGGGTGATTGGGTCATCTTGTCTATGATGCATGCAAGGTATCGAATGGACCTGTCATTTCAGAGCAATCATATCACCTTTTTTCTTTTGTTTATAAGTGTTCAAATAAAATGTTATATATGGCTTCCTGAAAATGGTGTTTACAGCTTAAAAGAATTTATAGTTTAAAAATTTGATGTTGTCAATATACTGTGCAGCGTTTGATGCCTGCTTACCTTTCCTTTGCTGTCTAAAAAATTTTTGCATGCTTGGTCTTATCCTAGTTAAACATGTTTGCGCTATTTATATTTGTAACACCTTTGTATACCATGTTTTATGCGAATAAATATACTATTACTAATACCATCGTTTGTAAGTATATTGTTACTTTTTAAATTATTTAATCATAGTTAGTTATATAAGACCTGTCTTGTTGTTTACAGCTATGTTTTTTGTCTTAACAAGAGGTGACGCAAAGGTTCAGGATGATTACAGAAAAAAACTTACCCACTCTAGAATGGGTAAGTTTTTTTTTTTGTCTTAGTTAACATAATGTGGCTATTATTAAACATAATTAATTTTTACATATGTGTTTAGTTGTAATATATTAAGATCATTACTTATTACTTACAACTAATAGTAAGTAATTCCGCAAATATTGTTCTGCCATACAAATTATAGTGTGATATACTTGACGACCTATTCTCGGACAGTTTCGGAGGAGTTTATATAATTTTAGAAGACAATTTTTAAGCTAAACTTACTGAGCAACTAGATGTCAAACTGTCAGGTTTACACTACCTTCGTTTAGTTTCAATGGATGACGTGTCCTTTAACTATGAGAAGATTTAAAAAAACTTCAATGAACACAATAAGTCGTGCTATCAAAACTCTACATAATCAAAATCATTCTTCTATACAACTGTGCTGATGCAACACAAAGATGTTTAGTATAGTTTGGTAGTTTTTAGGCCTAAATTATTGTCGCGCTGACGGTCGGTCGCGTACGGTCTGTCGTGTACGGTCGGTCGCGTACGGTCGGTCGTGTATGGTCGGTCGAATAAATAAGGTTGTCGGTCGTCGCTGACGTCAGCGTCGCATGTATGGTGCTATTACAACACAATGTATATTTGTACGCACCGACCGTCAGCGTGACAGTAATTCAGGCCCTATCCTGGAAACTAAGAGCTGATATAAACGATGTTCTTAAACAATACGAATTTGAGAACCATTTTAAGTTTCCACAGATAAACATTTAAACACTTGAAACAAAACAGACAACCTAAGATAACATAAATTAGAAAACAACATAACGTGATCGATTAATTCAAACTAGAAAAAAAAATAGAAAAGAAACGAAACTTCATTCAGACGCAGTCGACACACATTCGAGAGAGATTATTAAAAACCTACATCAACAATCGATTCAATCAAAGGCCTTTAAATCCAACAATATTCTACTCTGTAAGCTCTTAGACTTTCAAAGGCTTGCTATACGGTACATAGAGGTAGTTCCAATGTCACTTCAATTAACATCTACTCCACTTAAGGGAGTCGCTTTGGGGAATCGGCAATCGATTTTGGCGCGACGGCTGTTATTTTAAGTTGCCAAAAGCGCTAGAACGATCTAAAGCATTTCGATAATGTTTCCAACATATTGAAATTGGTTATTTATTCTTGGCTACAATAACTTTTGCGAAAATTTGTAATGAAATTCTCAGACCTTAGGCCCGTTTCACGACCTTAGAAAATACGACTTGCGACGCGTCTCGCTTATGTGTCACATGTTTCCTTCGCGAGAGTACTGGTGTGTCACAAGTTACGCCGCGATGACTACTTAGTTGCATGCTGAAAGCATAGCATAACAAAAACCAGTAATGTTCCCACTGCTGGGACCCAGGCCTCTTCTCTACGAGGCTCTTTTAGAGGCTGTAGGCTGTTATGTATCACGCATAGGGATTGCAATTGCTGGATCCAGCATACAGCAATCCAGCTGGATCCAGCGCCTTTTTAAATATGCTGGATCCAGCATACAGTGCTGGATCCAGCAATGTGGATCCGCAAACGTATCAAACCCAAGACTGATTGAACCTAAGACTGATTGCTACTGATTAGCCGTCCTATCATTAAACATAAACGTAATAAGGAGAGACCGGATTATATGCAATTTATAAAGCTTGTTATATGCATGAAAAATGCTTGAAATATGCAGGGAAATTGGCAGAATATGTGAAATTAAATGATAGATTTTAGGAACACCCAAAATAAAAAAGAGAAAAGTAAGTTTTCATTTTTTCTATTTCAAAATCAGCATACCTACAATGAGTAAATTATTTTTAAAATTATTTAAAAAAATTGTAAACGTAAACGATCAAGTATGTTTCCAAATTTTCAGTGGTAAGATTGTCTGTAGTTTCGTCAGCGGAAATTCAAATGAAGTTATCTTTGAGTTCATTCGTTGCTCGTTTGTTACGTCGAAGGGATTCATAGGTTAGGTTAGGTTAGAATTGTGACTAGGGATTGCAATCCAGATGCGTTTTCAATCCAGCTGGATTCTTGCTGGATTGACCTGAATCCAGCTGGATCCAGCGCCATTGTTCGTAAATATGCAATAGCATATTTTACCACTTTTTGCTTTTTTTATTCTCAGCGGTAATAACCGCCGAGAATGGTTTAAATAAGCAAATGCATATAATCAGGTCTCTAGTAGGTAATAAGATATTGCTTTCTTAGGGCAGATTCAACCAAACTAGAGTAAGTTGTTACTCGAAAGTAAGCTACTGCTTTGTATGACAATTATTATTCTCGAATAAACAATTGCATATAGTACCTAAGTGGTAGTTTACTCTCGAGTAAAAACTTACTCTAGTTTGGTCGAATCCATCCTTAGAAACATTATCTTAAATGTTATATGAGGTTATATGTTTTTAAATTTTAAGTTGATTCTTTTGATCTCAAATGGTTAAGAAACCAAAGAAAATTGAAAGAATTCATAGATTATTGTAAGAAGTTCCTAATACAAATTACTTAATAAAAAAAGTCTTAAAAATGTCGTCTTTTTATTTTCGTTCCACATTTTGCTGGATCCGCGCTGGATCCAGCTGGATTCAGGTCAATCCAGCAAGAATCTAGCTGGATTGAAAACGCCGCTGGATTGCAATCCCTAATCACGCAGGCACAATGCTAGTTGCTGGTAGATGACATCTGTCTTTAATTTTTATTTTTTTTGTTTTAGGACATACCGTTTTCCACACGTTTAGATAGCAGTGGTAACGGAATGAATAGCGCTTAGAGTCACGTTTCTACGACGAAGATGGGTGAAGACGGTCATCGTACCCGAGGCAGGCAGGACACGCTAGAGTAACAATCTGTTTGACGAATTGGTCTGAGAAAGCAAATTAAAAACAAAGCCTGCCCGGGTTGGAACACATGACTTATCATCGTGCCTATATGGGGGCTGTTACCGCAGGGCCATTAATTAGCTCAAATCAATTTCGTTCATTAATTTTCTCCTCAGTTTCTGACACAACACGCGCGTCGCTTACACGTAGATGTCGTGGCCAAGCCGTTAAAAACAAACCTTTATAAAATGTAGAATTGATTATGAATTCAAATGTTTTATTCATAAGTCAGATGAGGACTCAACCAATTGAAGTTATCGATTAAAAAACAGAACGGGTCGCTCACTGAATATTCCATTAAATTCAACAGAGGAAGTTCAGTGGATAGGGTGTTCTTAAAACTATGACTATGATCATACCCAAGCTTGTTACCAATCGTGATTATTACCGACTGACGTAGTTTTTTTAAAAAATTATTTAGGAGATAAAGGTTATTGAAGTGACACTGCTAATGTGACTTCCAACAAGGTTGCGTTAAACGTTTAACGCTACCATGGAGCCCCCCACATGCTGCCCCCTTTTCATTTTTTCATTCTTTTCATTTCCCCAATTTTCATTTCCTCATTACGAAGTTTCACTTTTTCCACGCACTATGTTTTTATTATAGTTAGGAGCTCGTGGCTCAATAGTAACAGCCACTCGGACCGATCCTCAGGGTAAGCCATGCTTACCTAGATTGGTCTGTGAATGGGTGACCACCCTTACATACCGAGTTTCCTCCGTGCCTCGGAAAGCACGTTAAGCTGTTGGTCCTGGCTGTCATTTGTCCATCTTTGGCAGTCGTTACAGGTAATCAGCGGCCCAAACAGTCTGACAACCAGTCTTACCAGGTGGTATCGTATTACCCAGAATTAAATGGGTTGTGGAGGTCAAATAGGCAGTCGCTCCATGTAAAAAACAGGTATTCAGCTGCATCCGGTTAGACTGGAAGCCGACCCTAACATTGTTAGGAAAAGGCTAGGCAGATGATGGTTGTTATAGTTAGGAAAAAGAATGTTCATCAAATCAAATCTCGCATCATTTTTCCTTTCGCAGTTGTTCACCAATATAGAAGTCATCATCAGCCTATTCTTTTCAAAACCATGGTGGGGTAGCACCAGTGTTTTACATGAAGCGACTGCCTATCTGACCTCCACAACCCAGTAATTGAGAAATACCCTTTGGTAAGACTTTTCGGCATCTAACTATTACTCTACTACTACAGGAGAGGGTGGGGTTATGGACAGTTTGGGAAATATTATGTTTATCCAATCCCTGTTTGGCATGAGATTTGGTCCTGTTGAATCCACATGTTTGTAACATTAACGGCTTTCAAGTGTGGTATAAAGGCACCGCTCATTGTTGACTGTAACGTTCCATCATCACTTTAAACCTTTTACAAAAGATCAATTTCACGAAATTGGGCTGTGTGATTTGACGCTATTAGATTATTTCCTCTGAGAATATGTTAAGTCGCATGTCTACGCCGATGAGTTAGTAACAATTGAGCCATAGGAAGCCAACATTCAATGAATTATTGCCGAAAAGCTACCTGATTTATAATTGTGTTAAATATGAGTACCGGCCGCGATGGCTAAACTATCTGTACTATAATATTATAAATCAGAAGAGTTTGTTTGTTTGTTTGTTTGGTTGAACGTGCTAATCTCAAGAACTACAGGCTTGAATTGAAAAAATCTTTTTGTTTTGGATAATCCATTTATCGAGGAAGGTTTAAGGCTATATAACATTACGCTACGATTATTAAGAACGTAGCAGAAATGAAAAATGTTGCAAAAACGGTTTTTTTTTCCTTTTGTATTTCTCTCTTACGTGACGCAAACGAATCTGCGCGATTTTTTCATTTCTGCCCTGCTCCTAATAATCGTAGCGTGATGTTATATAGCCTAAAGCCTTCCTCGATAAATGGACTATCCAAAACAAAAACAATTTTTCAATTCGAGCTGGTAGTTTCTGAGATTAGCGCGTTCAACCAAACAAACAAACAAACTCTTCTGTTTTATAATATTAGTTAGATATATAGTATAGAAGTATAAATGCTGAACCCGTTACAATGTTTTTGTGAAACATTCTAACATTATGCTCTTCAATAAAATTAATTTAAATAGTCTTCCTTGCAATTAAATATTCAAAATAAAACCATTTCTAGGAAATGACTGAAGTTTTTGAATTACAAATCTCTCTCAGGGACATATTTATTTTCTTTAAATAATAGTCAAATACCCTTGTATACCGCTTTACGGGATCGTTGAACGTTCTGTGGGTATTCGTTGGCACGTATTTTACAGTACATTAGCTTTCAGGCCATAACCGTGAGCCCAAAATAAATAAGTAGGGAAACAAAAAATGGACGAAAGTTCAGATAAATATTTCGAAAGTATTTTTGATTCGAAAATATTTCGAAAGCAAGCTGTAAGTATGTATTATTCAATAACGAATAAATAATTGTTTACCGAATTTTGAGATGAATATTGTATTATTTTCCTTGAATTCAAAAGCGGAAAACGGGCAACGATATGACGATTCTAATTTTAACATCGCCAAACCTATTTTATTTTTTAACAGCATAGGTTTAAGAAATACGCAAACTTAATTCGCAATTTGTTGCGTCTTGCCGTTGCAGCCTTGGCAACAAAAAATGAGATTAACTGGACTTCGATCTTTTTTGGCGCCAATGACGTATGATTGTCTGATTCGACGACGGCACCGCGGCACCGTGTGAGTAACACTACCGGGATTAACCGAATGGACCCGAAGTCACCCGAACACCGATCGAGCTTCAATACTCGTCGTGATACAATGTTGCCAATGTGTGGAAACTCCCTCAAAATACGCGACAGTTGCATGTTTTTGGGGAAAGCTGCTTTTTACATTTTATCTTTGTCATAAATTGACATACGTGACGTTTTGAAAAATAACGAATACACGATTAATTTGAATTAAAAAAATGTAGGCTACTTGCTGTATTACATACAAAAAATTAAGTGGAACAGATGCGTGCAAACTCATTACTTACTACTATATTTTAAATAGGGATACCTATTTTAAATTCTGGCAACCTATAACAAAATAACTTCGGAGTTACGCCCCTTTTCTGGGTATTTAAAAACCAACGCTGGCAACACCTTTTATGAATTGTCAGTGCAGTCGAACTCAAGTCACAACTAAAACAAACAGAGTGCTTACAACCAAAAAGGTTAGACATAATACAATAATACTAAAAAAATGAGTGAACACAACGATAAATTACTGATCAAACCCTATAATATTAATATAAAAGTGTCAAATGGAAGTCAAACAAACAACAAAAATGGAAATTATGAGTTAGAAGAAATAAGTAAACTTGTGCCCCAAAATGGTAAGTACAAATTAGTTACAAAAGTATTACTTTGATTGCTTTTCGTGCTGGAAATAGTGAATTCACTGAATAATACACTTGTGCGTAAAATAAACAATTTTATTAATACTAATGAGCGTGACAGATGATTGAATTGAACTCTAGTGACGTGAAAGCGGTCCTAGGGTTAAACATAGACTAGGCTAGCAGTATAATAAGTACTCGTTTTGTGATAGAACATCTCTTTCTATTACAAAACGAGTTTGTTTATTTATTTTTTTGTGTACAGTTTTCAAACATTTTTACATGAATAATGGCCTTGAAACTTTTTGCGGGAAATGTACCAAAATTATCGTTTTTTTTTTGCGATTAGGTTTATTTAAATAATTATCGTAAAACTACAGGTTTCTAATCTGTATACTTTCTCTGTTTAAAATGCGACCTTGTGAATAGTATAAAAAATTCAAAATGTGCACAATTTTGTGTTTTGTCTTTTTCTTATAATATCACGATCAATTTACTAGTCTTACTATTGGTTCCATGTCCACCATAACAGTCTGATCATCTAATAACAGTTGTCAATATGACATGTTCCCATACAAAAATGTGTTTAAAACAGCTGTTTTTAGATAATCGTCCGTCATCTTTTTGGTGAACATAGACAAAAAAGAAAAAGAAGAAAGAAGAAGAAGAAGAAAGAGAAGAGAGGGGGTAGGGGAGGGGGGGGGGGTGGGGAGGGGGAATAGATGTATAGTGTTTTTCAATAACTAAGTTGTGTAGGTTAGATGAGCAGTCGCTCTTTGTAAAATACTGGTAAGCTGCATCAGTTTAGACTAGAAATTAAGTCGACCCTAACGTAGTCGAAAAAAATTTTAAGTCGTTCTGGAACCGCAAACCAAACCCGATCACTGAACTCGGAACGCTGGGATGGATTAAAAAAAATTACAATATATTTTTTTTTATAAATTTTCATACTTCGTGTTTTTTTTAAAAATAACATTAAAAAGTTAAAATAAAAAAGGACCAGCCCCCGTATTCACAACGCTTCGATTCGCTTCCGATTCGGGAAGTCGTATGTCTATCTCGGTCGTTTTCGTAATGCCAGAAGAAGACAGATATACGAGTTGTCGAATCGGAAACGAGTCGAACGTTTGTAAATACAGAGGCAGAACGACCGTGTATTTTATCGACTAACCGTGTATTTTATCCTTCGCGATTAATTCATATAACTTACGATTATAAATAAAACGTACGATAACGTCAAAATACTCAATCACAGTCGGCTACTTGATTCTATCTCGATTGTATAAATTTATTGAGTACTTCCATGTCGATTGTTCGTCGAGTATGTTGTTGATCACTTAGATATATTGCGCTAATTTATTTTCAGTACATACCTACGTAGGTACAGTTACAAGCACTGGTATGTGTTTATGTACATTTAAAATGAATGTATCTAACAAATTCAACAGCGATTTACATAAAATAACTGGCTTTTCGATTGTACGGTATATGCTACTGATAGGTTATTTAGGCACGGGTGTATCATAGTAGGTACGCCCAGGGCTTGAAAACCTGTACCATTTTCGGTTCTGGTTCTTCTTTTCGGTATGGTTCCGGTTCCGGAATCGGTTCCGGTTTGGGTTCCGATGTAGCAGTTCTAAATACCGGTTCAAAATATAACGGCCTGATTATCTAAAACCAGCCGTTTGAGGGACATGTTCCCCTACAAAATTGTGTTTTAAACAGCTATTTTTAGATAGTCAGACCGTCATCTTTTTGGTGAATATGGACCTGAACAGTAAATGACAATATATAGGTACATTAAAAATTAAAATTCTGTAGATGGAGACTCATAGATGACTCTACTTTGTAGTGTCAATGTTGTGTTGTTCCACAAAAAATGCGACACTTAGGTCTGAATCCTTACCGCGCTGAAAGTAAAAACTGGAAAAGTGGCAAGGGGGCGCGTTGGTGTCCAAAAAAAAAACCACTACCTAAGTTTATCGCTAAGTGACTGCACAAGCAATGTAAAAATCACCAAACGATAGTTCAATAAGCACATGCGTCGCGTGGTGCGGCCGCTTATTCTTACGACGAGTTAGTGATGTGCTTGTGTACCGATGATTTGATGTAGGTAACCTGTATGGTGCTTGGTAAATACACGATATGTTTGATGGAATAAGGTTTATAATTGATTATGTACTACGTTCTGATTTAAGAAATGCGGTTGTGTGCGCGACTGCGTATCTAATGCTTTTAGATTAAGGTTCCCACTGCTGGGACACAGTCCCCTCTCTATCAGAGGGATTGGGCCACGATATAATCCACCACGCGTCAAGCAAGTCACATGTCTTCGAACATTTTGGTTCTAGGACATGCCGGTTTCCTCACTATGTTTTCCAACCATATAACTTACTGCTCGTGACTGTACTGCGACACGTATATATTATATTTCTGCCATGTGACGGCATTACATAGATAGAGAACTAATTATTACGATTGATACGCATTTATTGCAGTAAATTCAACATATTACTGGTATGATTGAAATTGGTTTCAATATAAACTATTTGATTTGTGTTTGTGATTTTTTAGTTATCATTTATTTTTGGATTCCGTACTGTGACCAATTTTGTGACTCACGTCATGTGACTTTTCAATTTTATGTCATGCCAAAATACATGAGAAGCCATTTTAAAGAACACTATTCTGAACTTTGCATCAATATTTTACTTATTTATCTAACAATAGCTGACCCCCGCGGCTTCATATAAATAATACATTAAAACCTTCCTCAAGAACGATTCTATATATTGGTGAAAACAGCATGAATATCGGTGCAGTACTTTTTGAGTGTATCGCAAACAGACAGACGAAGAGACAAACGCGGTGGGGGACTTTGTTTTCTAGTATAATAATATAGTGTTAGTGATATTATTTAACACTACTATCAATACAAGAAATTCCTGATGTAGTAATATATACGAGTATATATATTTTAAACTTACTGGTTATCAGCAATTTAAGTAAACGCCAATTAAAATACCCAAATCGCGCCACCTTGTCAAAATCCAAAGTGCTTTATCGTAATAGAAGCAGAAGTAGCATACCACATCGATAAGTTATTGAAGGGTCTGAGACTAATAAAACATCTGATATTTATCTAGTATTCTCATATTCTTTATCATACTTTCTCGCACTAGTGCGGCAAACCAAAGCAAAAAGCTCACTTGTTAAATGCACTGTAGCGTGACTCAAAACCACTGTGCCTTGTAATATTTTTTACTGCATTCGGTTAAACTGGAAGCCGACCCCAACCTAACTATGTTGGGATCAGAAGGTAAATAATGACAACGCTGCCTCTAAATGGCAAAGTAAAATCAAAGCAGTGACTGCGAGGCCCTAAAAATACAAATGGCCTTGAGTGTGAACGATCGCTGTCAAAGCCAGCCTTGGCTTATCTACCTGACAACGATTATAATTATGATGTGTCAGCATTTTCTATAGAAACACCAAACGCGATTAAACCGACTTGACAGCTAATTTGGAGTAAATCGTTCAGTTATTATAATAATGGCTAGGTTAACAGTAACTCTGAATCGTTTTCTGATTATTTTATTTTTATAAAGGGACTGCTTGGTTATGAAGATTGAAGGTCAAAACCCAAATTTGTTTAATTTTCGCACGTTTTTATGACCACGCACTTCTTTAGATGTCATGAGTTTAACTTATTTTAAAATATGTTTTGCAAAATATTTAGTTTAGTTATGCATTACATTTTTAATGTCACGAATTTCCGCAAAGTAACTCCTGATTCCATTATTTCTCTAAACTTATTTTTCTCCCTTATTCTTTTGTGTCATACGCCACAAATTCAGTTTATTTAAAAGTAGAAAAGGAGTTTTCCCGGAAATCATATATTGATACACAATTCGATGTATATAGGATGTGTAAATTTTGACGTGGTGGTGGTTTTTAAACTCGGCTTCAGCTGCATATGGCTTGCCTGGTTTTTCTAGTCAGGTTGTCCCGCGGTTTCATTCGCTTCCTAGAGAAATTAGTGAATGAATCCTGTTCAAAATGAATTTGAATGTGGTGAAGCAGTCGACTGCCTCGGACACCATGGCCTTTCTTGCATTAAGAGTGCAGGTCGGATAGCGCGACACGACAGCATCAATGATCTCATCCGTCGTGCTCTTGCCACCGCCGGGGTGCCAGCTGTATTAGAACCTACTGGCTTGGCGCGCGTCGATGGCAAGAGACCAGATGGTATGACCATAATGCCATGGAAGTTGGGTAGGCCTTTGGTGTGGGACGCAACTTGCGTCGACACCCTTGCGCCATCTCATCTTCCTAGCACGGTGTGCTGCGCTGGGGCGGCTGCTGCAGGTGCTGAAAACCTCAAACGGCGTAAATACAATAATTTAATTGGTAATTATGACGTGTTTTTGTTTGTTTTGACCCCGTTTGGGGTCGAAACACTAGGGCCATGGGGTCCGAGTGCCCACCTAGTATTTCAGGAAATCGCCAAACGGTTGGTCGACTCTTCACGTGACCAGAGGGCGGGACTATTTTTTGGCCAAAGAATCAGCATTGCCATCCAACGTGGCAATGCTGCCAGCCTTCTGGGCACTTTTCCTGTTGGCAGCGATGTGGACGAATTTTTCGATGCCCTGTAACCCTTTTTTGATATTTGTACATATTTTTCTTTCTATTTGTATTTTAATTCAAGTTTTATTTTATACTTGTGCTGTCTCTCATGGAATATGTTCCATGATTTCCAACTATTGCAAGCTCCATGATTCCCCGTTGTCTGGAGAACGCGGGTGGATGGTGGAAGAAAGACATCAGACGCGTATTTCTTTGTAGAGAAGTGATAAAACGATTAGTTTTAAAGAAAGAGTGTCTGTGTTTAGTGTAAAGGTCAAGACAAAAATTTTTGAACGACTAGCTGACCCATGCAACTTCGTCTGCGTCACATAAGAGAGAAAAAGCTAACTAAGAAATAAAATTTCCCCCGTTTTAGCAAAATTTTTCGTTTTTGCTCCGCTCCTTTTGGTCATAGCGTGATGTCATATAGTCTTCCTAGATAAATGGACCATCCAACGCAATTCGAGCCGGCAGTTCCTGAGATTAGCACGTTCAACCAAACAAACAAACAAACGAATTCTTTTGCTTTATAATATTAGTATGGATATGTCGGCACACCCGCCTTTGAATAGAACATTTTAATACAAGCGGGGAACTTTGTTACTGCAGACAAGACGGAATTCATAAAAAATCGTCTAGTGTGAAACACATTTCATGTTGTGCGATAAGAGCTCATTTTTAAGGTAGTATCGAAACTGTTTAATTTTACCTGTACGTAGTTACAATTTCATCAAAATCCATTTAGTAGTCAAAGCGATAAGGAGTTACAAACGTACAAATTCACAAAGTCACGATTATCCTACATTTATAATTTAGCAGGGTACCGTATTCTGTTTGAGAATTGAGACCTGAATTAATTGCCTATCCATTTTCCATAATAATGCGATCAGATTATTTCAGATCGAGATAGATACCTTGAAGGTTTAATTAATTGTCTTATTATAATAATTATTATCTCGGTTAACCTAAATTAATATTTGTGAAATTAATAATCCTACGTGACTTCGGTAGTGAGAAAAACGTTTTTTTAAGGGTCTGACAACATCTAATTGATATTATTTAAGCAGTTTTTTTAAGAGAAACTATTTGTTCTAGCATAAAAAAAAAAATGTTGTTCATCACATTTCAAAGACCGTGGACGGACTCGATACAATCATAATTGGACCGAATTGGCTCGGTAGAAAATAATTGCAAAGATTGGTCTCAAAATTATTATTACACGGTTTTATATCTATGTTTATAGTTTTATTGACGTTTGGGTTTGCAGTTAAAAACATGAAGTCAAAATATTTATGCCTAAACCGCTTATGATTCATATTACTGAAATAATCCACACTTTTTTTATTTTAATATTTATTCATCGTTTTCTTCTAAAACCTGGCCGCCCAGTAACTCTCTCGCTCTCGTTTACTCCAATACAAATAGACAGTGTGCGCGCATTTTGGTGTATGTTGAAATCAGGACGATGACATTCTTATCTACATAGCCTAATTTAATAATTATATTGGTCTTTTTGGTGGGCTCATGATAAGATTAGCAATTAAGAATTACTTAGATTAATGTTTCAAGTCTGTTTTTCAAGGTGTCGACATTTTATCTTATTGTCTCTGAGAAGAGATTCCTTCGATTCATTCAAATAACTTCAATTATTTTGAAACACGTAATTTTTTTCGTGCATATATTATTTCTGCGAAACTTTAAAAGCTATCTCGTTAGTAATGGTTGCAAGTGGAATTGAGCATGAAGTCCGGGGTTCGATTTCCGGGTCAGCCATTGTGTTATTGAGATTTTCTTTCAGGAATTACTCAGTAGCATTTCTTACAGAGTCTGGATCTGTATCCAGTTGATGGCAATAGGCTCACTCCCTATTACATTGGACATAAACATAACTGGCGATTTATGGGTGTACTATTTGATAAACTTCTGCCAACCCTTTCGAGATTAGAAAGCGCAATGTGATGTTATATGAATAATTTAAACTAACGATATTCCAACCATTTAATTTACTTAATTTAATACAATGAAATGCACGTATTGTGATACTTAATTAAAGCGTTCAATGAATAATTCAATCTGTTTAAAACATGGAAGCGAACTAAATGCGTTTATTTGGTCAATTAGGTACATTGTTAGCATTGAAAATAACGCTGCATTTACGTTTTTATTCTTTAGTTATCGTGTGGTTAGTGACTAACCTGGTGTCAAAATTTTAATGCCGCCTTTGGGTGTATGACTTGGCTTTACATGCCGTCGAGAAATGTTTTACATGCTGGTTTCCTCCCGATGTCTTCCTTCACCGAAGCAAGTGATAATTATACAATTATAAAACACGCATATTTGGTCCTTCGAGCCGGATAGGATGCTTAATATGCGTGTTTTGGCAATATAACAATGAGATGTTCCACGTTCGTATACAGGGTGTAAACCACCTCATCACAAAGCCGTTAACCAAGCATTCTGTACATCAAAGTAAGTAGCTCTAGGCAAAAAATATTGCTGGGAAACTATTTTTTTTTTAGGTTATAAATCATGTTTTGTGGTAGAACTCAATGTAGCGCACTTAAAACATTGTGCTAATGGATGGATTGAATAGTACAGGGGTCGTGGAGGTGTTAAAAGTTAAAATCTTCCAAAAAAAACTTGTACTTAAAAAAGACTTGTCAAAAAGTTGTAACTTTGACTCCCCATATCTCCGTAACTAGAAAGTTCCCAGGTATGGTGTAGAACAAAAAAATGATTGCAGTAATAGGGAGAACAAGTACCTTCCGGCTTCGTGAAGAAGTGTTTTACACCCTTTATACTATAGCAAAAAACGTCAGAAACTTGCATCAGCACATATGAATTAGAAAAATCAGAGGTCTTAGGTTCGAACTTGAGACACAGGACTTGGCAGTCCGACGATCACATCACTAGGTTATCACTGATCACTGACGAATTCATGTCTATTCTGGTTCGTTGGTGGCGATTGCTTTCAAGCGTTTCGTATTTAGAACGAGTAAAAAGAAAGAAAGAAAATTTTGTTTATTTGGCATTAAAATTCTTATAAATTTTTACATAATTCATAAACGAACAGCTTATAATGTCAAAAGGGCCTAAGCTCAGTATAATGTCAGATGGCAACACAAGGTGATGCTGATTTTCAACTGCAACCCACGAGTGCCATACGCTCGACAACATAAACAAAACACATATTAAAATCTAAAATTTTTGCACAAATATCAACTAATATAAATTTTATTTCTAGAGTGATTTCAACCTATATAATAATATTGTAATACCAAATGATTTGAAAAGAGTAACTATGGAGTTTCTTGCCGGTTCTTCTCCATGGAAACAACTAACGCGAGTCGTGCACCTTTTTAGACGTTTTAAAACTGCCCATCTTGGCTTATTAAACTAGTTTGAATATCAACTGCAGACTTGATTAAAATCAAGACTATTGATCTAGAATTCATGTTCAATTAACTTTTTCTTTTGACCGACGCTTCTTTGATCGGGTTATGATCGAGATGACCTGGGATAACCTAGTATATTATGTATAAAAAAATAAACGGCAATAAGCTCCGTTATACTGAACAAGTTTATTCGAGGTCATATAAGGCTAACGTCATCTGCCAGAGCTAACAGTGCAGTTAAAGTTAGCAACAAGTCATATTTTTTTAAACTACCTAAAAAAAAATTGTTATTTAATTGGTTTTCTGTACTTCTTTTTTTTTGAAATACCATAATATATGGCATTCGAAATTTAAAAATAAAAATTACTTAAATAATCATGCTGTAGTGGGGACAATATAGGAAGCTGACGCGCGTTAACCATCACAATTGTACGTCGGCGCTGGCTCGCAGTCGAGATGTCAAAACTACCTACTTCTCGTCGTAGTACTCGTTGTTCACGTGCACGGATGTTATTGGAAGGCGCCTTGCCTTATCCGGCTGTTCGGATCCAAGACCCCATATGATAACGTCAGGGGGGATATGTGAAACTAAATATGTAGATTTTTATTTATGATTTTGACATTTAGCATTTACAACTGTTCTGATAAATTATATTCCGTTGAGACGATGTCACTTTGTCCTTTTTTATCGTTTCCTCGCTTAATAAAAAAACTATGAAAAACCTTCTGAAGCTTGTATCAAGAGTTTTAGATAAAGATCATACATTTACTCCGACAGTTTCCAAAGAATGTTTTGTTATTTCCTTATAGCATATTCCCATCAATTTATCCAAAGGAAAAAAATAAGAATGTTACGTCATGTTACCACGTCTGATCTTGACATGTGGCGATTGATAGGTGTGCCTTTTGTTTACGGGTATTATCGATTCTTTGCAAAAAAAATATATATACAAGGTGCTGTAACCAGTTACTACCGATATCGGTTGTAACTATTATATAATAATATTACAAAAAGGTAAAATTTGTTTGTGAGTTTGTATGTAGGGGTTAATCTCCGGAAGTAACGAGCCAATTCTAAATGATAATAATCAGCAAGTAGGTTTTCTCAAACACGTATTTTTTCTAAAACTAGATGGGGCCGGTGTTTCGTACCTGACTACTCTGAGAAGAAACAGCCGAAACAAACTCAGAGGTCATAGTCTCTTTTAAAGTCCAGACAATCTTGTTCAACTCACAAGAGAACTATGCAGATTAGTGTCTGAGATGGTCTTTTGAAGAAAGAACCATACAGATTTGAGTGGACCTGTCCAGTCAGTGCAAGCGTTTGTCAGTTATCGTGTAGCTCGACTTTTAACTCAAGGAGCTCAACGAAACGACGAACAATACCAAAGAAAGGACATTTGTCTAGGTCGATTATAGTACTTAAACTGCCTGACAGTCGTGGGAAAAAAACAACAAAAAGTGTCCCACAAGGTCTTCACATTCACAATAATTAAATTAAATAAATAATAATTTACAATTTAAATTCGAATGTCCATAAAAATACGAAATGTCAAATAAACACACAAAATAAACGAAAATAAAATAAAAATTTATAAAATACTGAACTAAGTATTCATGTCAAATCATTAAATGTCATGACAGTCACAAGTAAATATTCATGTCAAATAAACACACACATAAAAAATAAAAATAAGTAAACTAAACTAAAACTTTCTTTGAGCTAAGTATAAATTATATTTATATCATGCATATTAGCTGAGCTACCACATGTTGTGGACGATGTCGCGGGTGATGTGCTAGTAGGTGTCTATTGAAAAAAAGGAAGAAAGAAAAAGCATTTATTAGCCCGCACAGGACACTACATCTAAAATAAAATAGTGAAATTGTTAGTAAAACTAATAAAAATAAATAGAGAGGAAAAGTAAAAAGAAATTAAGTCCTGTACGAAGCCAAAAGCATACTCGTAGTGCTGTAACATTAAATAAAATGTCACAGCGGCGCTGTTGTAAAGAGAGGTTTTCCTTTTTGAAAAAAAAAATAAAATATAGGTTCCAAGAACTCGGTAGATGGAGTTGATCTGACTACGTTACTAAGTGCCAAAGCCAAAACACTTGAAAAACACGCGCGACATCCGCTCGTTGACGTCACTTTCGTTTGCATAAGCTTCTGAATATAACCATTAGGTCCAAGTGAAATTTCACTTGGACCTAATGGTTTAATGGCTTAGCCGTTACTGCAACATTATTATGTTATGTTCTATTCCTTACCGAGATCATCGCCATCTATCCAGCGACTAGGGAAGAGTTGAAAAACAAAATCCCTCATAATGTAAAGTTGACTGTCTGACAACCGGTCTTAATGTCAGGTTATCGTGATAACCAGAAGCTGGGTTACCTAGGTAGTGGGATAAAAGTTTTCAAGCGATTCTACTGCTCTCATCATCCGTTTTTGAGCCATAATTTATCATAAGTAATTTAAACAGTCGATATTTAGGTTTTATAGTGGCTCTAAATTGATCCCGCTCATTTGCGTCCCGCGGGATCAGGTTACAACTTCATCATCATCATTATTTCAGCCAAAAGACGTCCACTGCTGGACATAGGCCTCCCCCAAGTGTCGCCACATTGACCGGTCCCTTGCGACTCGCATCCAACAGATTCCCGCAACCTTCACCAGGTCATCGGTCCACCTAATGGGAAGTCTTATCGGGTTACTTAATTATTATTTTTATGTCATTTCCTTTAGTAGATTGTTACCGCTCTTCAAATTGGCTGGCTTCTCAAGAAAATCTGTTATTTCACATTTCCAGGTGCGAAATAACAGAATTTCTGGAGACCTCACTAATTTCAACAGAACACAATCTTCGTTACCAAAATAATTGAGATCTAAATCTCTACCAACAAACTGCAGTACAGTTCAGCAATAAATTGACCCATGAGACGGTACTGAATATAGCAAGATATATTCAGTGCGACACACAAATCAGTTCCGCAAACATCGGACTGCCAACGTAGTATCTGCTGGCAAAACAAATATGGTGGACGTTTGGCAATTCCTATCGTTTACGGTGTTCAGTTCAGCTCTTTGCGTTCTCTGTAGTTTCTCCATTTTCGGTTTGATGTTGGTTAGATACAGCGATGTAAGGTGAATTGGGTTTTTCAATTGGAAGCAGCGATAGAAAATTGAAAATTTACTTTTTTGTATAAAAGGTACCTGGCGATTGAAAAATCAGCGTTAACTGAATTGTAACCGTTTATGTTGTTCCAAAAAGTAGAAATATACTTACGTAATAAGTGCTCATTGATTTTCCGGATTAGACTTCGATTATCTTGTGCTAAAGATAATTGGAATGACTATCTCATGAGATTTATTAAGACATCTAATAAAGTGGTTTATACCTATCTATGTATGACTATAACTAGAACGACTTCTGACCAAGCAATAGGGTAGATGGCAAACAAACAAAAACTAATTAGTACCTACGTCAGATGGATTTTCAAAAAATATGAGACACGTGTTTTTTATTTTCTCACGTAAACAAAACATTAAGACGATACATTGGGTCGAAAACGCGTGTGACATGTGACATCACAGTTCGGTACACTTTTTACCAGAAAGTGACGTCATAAGCCCCACTCATAATCTTTGGCACATATTATCTTCGTATTTTTTTATTAAGTTTGAAAAAACCAGAAACACGTATCCAATATTTTTCGGTAATCTAACTGTCGGACTAACAGAATCATATCTTTCAAGTCCGTTGTCATCCCTATTGCAACAAAACTTCAAAAAATATTTAACCAAAATTTAAATCGACATCAGACAAGAATCTGACAGCAACTTAACCCACGAAATTCACACCATTAAGCTTGTCACCAAGCCATTAGCAAAACACGTTTATTTCAAGCTCTAAATGCCAGTTACTGTTAAATAGTACTAGTGTTCTGTACGTAAATCGGAATAAATAACGTATCCCAGGCGCTACATCGTTTGGCCTAAATTCCTATCTGTTACACAACAGGCTGGGGTGTGTGGTTGCTGTGGTAGCGGGGGGTTGAAATGAACATGGTTCAGCGATTCTACTAAGCAGGTACAGGAAAAAAAGAAAAACAAAACACAATCAGAAATTCCTTTTTTGAATCGTCTGCTTCGAAGGACCCGATGGCTGAGAGAGCATCTGGGATTATACCGTCTCTGAAATCAAGTGTCTGGTGGCAACCCCATTGGTCTAGTATTTGCAAGCTGATTGTGAGGTCCTGGGTTCGAATTCCGGGCACGGCAGTGTTATTGGGTTTTTTTTCCAACAGGAATTTCACCAGCAAGTGAATGGTGGATGTACGAGTACTGTTAGATATTAGGTATAGGTATCTAATAGTAATCCACCTTTCGCATATTGCTAGGGATATTACACGCGTAATGTTATATTACGAGCTAGGCAAAGGCCAGGCAGATGATGATGATGATTATCATCTGCCTAGCCTTTTCCCAACTATGTTGGGGTCGGCTTCCAGTCTAACCGGATGCAGAATACCAGTATTTTACATGGCGCGACTGCCTATCTGACCTCCACAACCCAGTTGATACTGGGAAATACGATACCACTTGTTAAGACTGGTGTCAAACTTTTGGGGCCACTGACTACCTGTAACGACTGTCAAAGATGGACAAATGACAGCCGGGACCATCGGCTTAACGCGCTTTCCGAGGCAAAGAGGAAACTCGGTATGTAAGGGTGGTCACCCATCCACAGACCAACCTAGGCAAGCATGGCTTAACCTAAAGATCGACCCGAGCGGCTGATATTATTTAGCCACGAGCTCCTCGTAATGTTATATTAAGATATCGTACTAAATTGATGGCAGTGATCACAATAGTACTTTCACAGTTTTTTGTGAGTCTGTGAGAGCAACCTGATAACAGGCGAATTATGTGTCCTATTTGATACACTTTTTAAATTAAAATGTACCGTAAAAATAAAATATAAGAAAAAAAACTAAACCTTTACAAAACCAACCATTTTTAATAACACCTGTCCATCTGAATGGTCAAAGAAGTCAGGTAAACTTTGAATATAAAAATAATGTATTTGAAAACCTCGGAGATGTTCTTTTCATTTCTTAAAGGCTCACAGGGTATTAAAAATACCTCTTATTCTTACGTCAACTATGTTGGATTTTCTAGTTAGTTTTAATGTTTTCTGGAATAGACGTAGGTACTATTTTTTTTAGAAAAATATTTAATTGTCATATTCATTGGCTTCGCTCAAAAATTCCAAAACCTCAGACTGTGTTTCTACTAAAAGCTGCTTTTAAAAACACAAAAAAAAAACACATAAAAACACATTGCTTGTGTTGGTGTATGTGACTTTTAAACATTTGTTAAGCCCATCCACCAAACAAAAAAACATCCCGTCCAGCCTGTCTGTTGCTGTCTTGCTACGCCCTGAGCCAATATCTTTGTATCTCACAGGGAGTTCCAAAGTCTGCCAACAGACGGACTGCATAGCAGAAGCCGCGGTGGTTGAAATGGGTACTGCTGAATCGGGCAATTCTGTGGATGCCCTGAAATTACTTGAAAGTTAGACCAGTGCTTAAAAAAAAAAGTAAGCAACGACAGGCTAAGGCTGCCAACAGACGAACCACAACGCAGCAACCGCGCGCTTTCGATATATTCAACTGCAAGCAGCTGTACGTTCGACTTTGTTCAGTCGTGATATCAAATTCACGCGGTCGACTGCAGTCGTGTGCAGCAACCGCATATAGTTAATGTAGTTAATGAAGTCAATATTAAACAATCGTGACTTCAACTTCAAGCGGTCTGCAACAGTCGTGTCGTGATGACGCAAGCTGTCTATCACTAGCCGCAAACAGTGGCAATTGCACACTGACTGTATGCGGTTGCTGCACACGACT
Organism: Xestia c-nigrum; assembly: GCA_916618015.1. Classification (NCBI taxonomy): domain Eukaryota; kingdom Metazoa; phylum Arthropoda; class Insecta; order Lepidoptera; family Noctuidae; genus Xestia; species Xestia c-nigrum. The sequence continues at coordinate 4,927,439 of OU745259.1, read as the reverse complement.
GCAGTCGACCGCGTGAAATTGATATTATCATGACTGAAAGAAGTCGAACGTATAACTCCATGCACTTGGATAAATCGATTGCGCGCGGTTGCTGCGATGCAGTTCATCTGTTGGCAGCCGTAGCCTGTAGTCGCTAACTTTCAAGTTTTTTCAGTACTGGTCTTACTTTCAAGTAATTTCAAGGCATCTACATTGCCTGCATCAACAGCCAAAACCCTTTTCAACCACCCATACATGGCAAATTTCATTTCTAATATTTACAAAATAATCCTAATCTTTTATATTTCTACATAGAATCTAAAACAATCCTTCTAGAAAATTCTAGAATGTTCCAGTCCGTTGCAACAGACACCATACCCTAAGGCCTGGCACACATTGTAGATCGAGGCGCCAATTTGCGGAGCTACATTAATTACATGCAGCCTGTGTTTTAAATACTTTTGCGGAACAAAGATGTTTTATTTTAATTGTTCCGTTTCGTGTGGTTCTGCCTTTATGTCTAAGTAGTGTGTGATGTGGGAAGTCGTTAGTGAGTCCTAGTTTTTGGTAATATAGGGTTTAAGTATTATGTGTGTATGGCCAGATGTATGTACGGTGGAACAAGCTATTTGGTTTACAGTTTAAACCACAAATTGCATTGTAAAATTTAAACCAAATATCTTGTTCGACCATACTACCGCGCTCACTGATAGTTGACCACTTTTCACTCTTACGGCCTTAGTAGTAAGGTTGGAAATTGGTCGACCTTTAGTGAGCGCCGCAGTACCTAGACGTGGCAAACGGACTCGGTAAAGTTGATTTGTTTCTGTCGACCCTCTATGGAAAGAAAAGCGTGAGTTTAAAAATTTACTCATACATACGTATGTACTATGTTAGTAGATATTAAGAAAAATGGTAGAAAATCTTTAAGTTTGAAAAGAAAATTACGATAAATATGTTGGATAATCTAGATAAAAATGATCCCTGGTATTAATAACCCTAAAATTAATAAAAGGAGATTTTAGTCAACCAATCAGACTCATAGATTTCCCAGGAGATTTGAATTAATAAAGCTTCCAAGACAGTAAGTAATTTTCGGAAAGCCTTGGTGCTAAAAGTTCTCCTTATGTAATAGTCATAGCAACAAAACGTGGCAAAAAGAATGCTCGCCAACCTCAACACTAAGAACGCTATCTAAGGCATTTGTCCCACCGCCGGCGATCAAGCTACTAGCTATCGGCTATTTTTCTCGCTCAAGAAACGTACAATAGATATCATCATCATCATCATCATAATCATGACACAGACACAACCTCCTCTCAATGAGAGGGAATGGGCTATAACCCACCACGCGGGCCCAGTGCGGGTTGGAATTTTTCTTTCTGGGATATGCCGGTATCGTCACGATGTTTTCCTTAACCGTTTTGGGAGCAGTGGTGATAAAATAGATTACCCAAAGTAATGCGCCTGTCTGTTCGAACCCACAACTTACGGTTCGTAAGTCGGGGCCGCTACCACTGGGCCACCGCTGCTCAATGTTTATACATTCAAGCAAAAGAGATGCAAATATTAATAGTTGATCGCTGACTGTTTTCACTGCCGGTGAGGACTTGCTGCCCTGGTTTAGAGCTGAGCGACAAAAACTATCAAAGATGATACTCGCTCAGCGATGCTCGCATGGCGGTCAAAACCCGCCAAAAGACCAACCACTAACCAGTGGTAATTTCTACCTAGAGTACAGATCTGAGTGCACATGTTATGTATTCGGAACAATGATTATAACTATCATTATTCTCTAGTTCAGACGATGACGGTGATGTATTTCATAGAAAACGAGTGGGGCGAGTAACCACCCGTAGCACTCGCACACTCGCTTATAGCCCAGCGACAAAACTACCGGAACTACACACTCGATTCTCGCTGCTCGCCAACTCGTTTCTAGCTCTACTCGCTTCTCGCTCGCGGTGGGACAAGTGCCTATCATTGTCATCGAGTAACTGGGACGTTGCTACGACGCTATCTTCCGACATCCTTACTTCACTCGCTCTAGAAGCTTTTAAACTTACTTCCTACTCCTATCTTCCCTCTATTTGTTCGAACTACTCACCGCAAATGATGAATACGGTAGAAATTTTCAACACTTCAATATACTTATTCGGAATTTGAATTTTAAATGAGGGTAGGAGGGTAGCTATTTGGATTGGTGCAGTTTGTCCGGGTAACTTGTGTACTTTCAATGATGTTTGTTTTGTAAAGCGAAACGTGGAGTTCTGAGTATTCTATGTAGATGTGTATGTACAGGCAGGCACATCAATCTATCTGAAACTTTCAAATTTTCCTAACCAACTTTGAACCAAATCTTTTAGCGATAACGTTGAAAATTTATTAAAGAAATTGTACAGATTGTGGTAGCAAGATGTGATGGTTTCTGTCAGAACAGTGCGTGACGAAACATAATCATCTGACTTATACAAAACTTCAATATTTACTGGATCCAAATCTATGGGACAGATGACAGTTTTTTCGCGATGACGATATTTTTTCCCACTGAGAAAGTTGTTATATTTGATAGTCTGGTCCAGACCCTTATTATGACAATATCTTTCTGATACATGCTGTATTGTTAATACATACTGTGGTTACATGACAATGTATTACGTAGTGTTCGCGCCACGAGACGCTATAATTTTTGTAATCAAGGAATTTCTACCAAGATACGTAGCTACATTTCAATCAACAATAAATACTCCCAAATTCAATCAGCTCAAATTATCATACGTGTAATACGAAACTTACTTATATTTTGGCTTATTAAAGCGCTGTCGTCTAATGTTTTGTGGTACTGGAACGCATCTGGCATCATGACACGTCAACATTTGGGCCGCCATTTTGAAGTAGGATCACGCTGACAGGACAATAGGCGAACATAAATGTACTGAGCAAATTTTTCAGGATTTCAGGGTTGGTCCCATATAGTAAAAGTTGTTTGTTAGCATGAACATAATCACGTGATCAAGTATCGTACAATAATTACCAGTCACCCTATATTAATATTAATGTATGAAAAGAAACATTTTTTTTTGTTCGGAGAACAGGCCACCCACATATATGAAGCATATATTAATGAAACATATATTGATTTCTTCCCTATAGTCTCTAGATTACAGTGGTAATATTCACTAAGCCTTTTCTAACCGGAATGCTGAGAAATTCGATAGTGAAAACGTGAATCTTACAATAACCTCAAACGAGCGATATTGCCCAATTAGATATAATTTCTGGTATTTTTATAAAAATAGTATAAAACAAAGTCACTCGTCCTTGACTGTACTACTTTAAAGTTTTTGATAAATACTGAATACGAGAAATAATTTATAATTAGTGAAACGTTTCTCGTGAATCAATATTTTTCATCATCATCATCATCAGCCTACAGCAGCCTACTGCTGAGCAATGGCTCCTACGATCACACGCCACTCGACTCGATTCTCAGCAACTCTCATCCAGTTGCTACCAGCCACCTTGCGACACTTTAACGATCCTGAGGGTGACCCACCTTACGTTTACCGATTCGTGGTCTGGTGTAATATGAATAATAAATGCAACAATTGAGTGGGCCCAAAAAAAATTGTCTCCATTTCAACACTTCAATTTACATGTTGGGAATTTGGAATTTAAATGAGGGATAGCTTTGGATCAATGCAGTTTATCTGCGTAACTAGTGTACGTGTGGGCTTCGATGATGTTTGCTTTGTACAGTGAGACGTGGCCGTTTCGAGTACTACATGTATGTGTCTAGTTATGTTGGAACATGCTGCTTTAGAAGTAGGTTTTGGTGTAAGTATTGATCTGCGCTGATGTTTCAACCTGTTTGGGGCTATTAATAAATTACGTCACACGAATTTCATGATTTTACTACCCTTGTCCTTTTTAACCGACTTAAAGGAGGAGGTTCTCAATTCGGATGTTTCTACTTTTTTTTTATGTTTTCTCGGGCATAACTCCGTCGCTGGCCAACCGATTTAAAAAAATTCTTTTTTTGTTGGAAAGGGTATTTTTTCCAAATGGTCCCATAGCCACCAAGTCGGGATCTGGTGATGGAATCTTGGCAAAATCGAGGGAATTCTTCAAATTTTATAGGATAACGTGTTGCGATTTTGGTATTTTCTACAAAAAGTGAAGCATTTGCGATTAGAACCATTCTACCATCAGATCTGATGATGAAGCCAAGAGTTACGGAACTCTATAATGAGACAATGTATGCTAGTCGTGTTTGGGCTGGCTTGTTATAATTGTAAAGGTATGCACTTTCCATCGTCGTCGTACACCATCAACCACATGTGAACCACTAAAGAGTGAAAAATAAAAACTTTTTTCCAAAAAATAAAACTAACTTCAAAAAAAAAAAAATAACTTTAGCTTCTGAAGTCGGTGACAAAAAAATTAAATCAATCAAACAAAGGTCACCGACTTCAGAAGCTAAAGTTATTTTTACTTTTTTGTTATTTTTTAAGTCGGTTTTATTTTTTCTTATCATGGTAACATTTGTGAGACCCGCCCTAGTGTGACGTCACATATTTTGCAGCAAACATCTACTTCCAATTACTGAATTAAAAAAAAACAGTTCTGAAATTAGCTTTATTTCGAATAAATTCTTTTTTTTTAATAAAATTAATATCAAATAAAAGATAAAATAATAATAAAAATAAAAAAATGTGACGACACGAAATTGAGGACCCTCCCACCCCTCCCTCTCACACAATGTCACACTTCGTCGACCCCCTCCCTCCCCCTTAACGTGTGACGTAATTTTATGGATGGCTCCTTTCTGACCAGCCCCCATATTCACAAACGCTCGGAATGAATTTCGATTCGACAAGTCGTATGTCTATCCTTTTTTGGCATAACGAAAACGAGCGAGATAGACATACGACTTCGCGAATCGAAATCGAATCGAAGCGTTGTGAATATGGGGTCTGGTGAAGGTTGCAGGAATCCGTTGGATGCGAGTCGTACGGGATCGGTCAGTGTGGCGACACTTGGGGAAAGCCTAGTCCAGCAGTGGACGTCTTTTGGCAGAAATGATGATGATGAATGAGATTTCTCAATCAATGTTAGTTTATAGCAACGACCATAGGTCGTTGGTTTATAGTTATGTAACATTATACTAGGTATTTAAAATACAAATGAAACTCTGTCTAAAATTAGGACATAGCGTATTATTAATCTGTTGAAAGCTAAGCTTATTTAGATACCAAAATGAATGTAGATTCTACGCAAACCTGCCAATAAACCTTTCCGAAATAATCCCAATAAGTACGCTAATAACCGTAATAAACGAGCTGTAATAATAATATTTTATCATGTTTCATTCATAACATAATAATCCTTATTAACACTCACGTTAAAGGTTATAGTTCATTAATTTGTGTTACAGTACCAACGTTATTCTTTGTACTGCGGCTTTGAATCTACATTTACAGTAAATGTTTGTAAAAAGAAGTACATTTAAGCTTGATTCTAGAGAATCTGAAATTATATATCCATTACATTTTCAGGGAAATGTTTTTTAAATATAAATTATAAGGAAGAGAATATAATTATTATTGTGTAGGAAAACGTATAAAAAGGGGGAAAGGAATTTTAGGAAGGTAGGACATCAAAAACTGTGTTTTGTTTCTTGGATTTTTACAGTTAAACATTATTTATCATCATCATCATCATCATCAGGCTATTAATGACGACCCGAATGGCGTAGTAGTAGTGACGCTGCCTTACGTTCTTAGGGTCCCGGGTTCGAATCCCGGTAGGAGCAAATGTTTGTGTGATGAGCATGGACATTTGTTTCCGAGTCATGGGTATTTATATGTTTAATAAGTATATATTTACAAACAAAAAGTATATATGTAGTATATCAACTGTCTGGTGACCACGACACAAGCCCTGCTTAGTGTGGCACTAGATGGCGCTGTGTGTAATGTCCAGCGATATTTATTTATTTATTTAATGATCCCAATGCTGGGACAGGCCTCCTCTCTATGAGAGGGAATAATCATCATACCATCCCAGAATCCCACTGCTGGATATAGGACACTACTCGCCTTTCGTCTGCCACAATTCCCGATTCTGTGCATCCCTTATGCCGTGTTTAGTTTTAGTAATTTTCATTACTTTCATTAACTAATGATCTTAATAAAATCTCGTTATACTTTGTTATGTTATTGTTAGGTATTCGGTTTCTAGGCCGCATCACAGCTTCACATCACGCTAGATGTGACCAAACATAAGCCTACTTAATTTTAATATAGTGTCATCACTGTCACCAGGATCTCGTGGCTAAATAATAACAGCCGCTCGGGTCGATCTTTAGGTTAAACCGTGCTTGCCTAGGTTTTTCCTGTGGATGGGTGACCACCCGATCACATACCGAGTTTCCTCCGTGTCTCTGAAAGCACGTTAAGTAGCTGCTCCCAGGTGTTATTTGTGGAGGCCAAAAATAGTGGCCAAAAAAGTCTGACAACCAGTCTTACCAAGGGGTATCGTATTACCTAATGCTAAGTTGAGTTGTGGAGGTCAGATAGGCAGTCGCTCGATGTAAAATATTGGTAGTCAGCTGCATCCGGTTAGACTGGAAGCCGACCCCAACATAGTTTGGAAAAGGCTAGGCAGATGATGTTATCACTCTCACCAATCTCGATATCACTCGTAGTACATATTTTCCATCCTGCTAATCTCCAGGATTCCATGCATTTTTTAATTTATCTGAAATAAAAATCTCAGCCAATTTCAATTTTCCGACCGAAAAATTTCAAATTTCGTGACCCTAAAATAGAAGGCCTGTGACACACAAAAAGATAAACTAAACGTAAAGGTATCGCTAGCATCGGGTACAGTATTTATGCAAAAAATTGGAGTCGTGCCGAGCATGGCCGTCACCTGTCTACCTTGACAGTGATGCGTGGAACTGACGTGCTTCCGAATGGGTTCAGATTATATCTGGGAAAACTATGGATGGTCACCTTTTTTTTTCTGGTGTTTGGTATGAAACCTGTGATTAGGGCATCGACCAAAGCGTGCGCATTGTACGTACTTAATATTATAAAATGCGAAAGTTTGTGAGTATGGATGTTTGTTACTCTCTCACGCGAAAACTACTGAACGGATTTGGATGAAATTTTGCATTGAGATAGTTTGTAACCTAGAATCAAACATAGGATAATTTTAATCCTGGTGATAAAATTCCATGGGACACTTTTAATACATCACGTGGGCGAAGCCGCTGTCAGAAGCTAGTTTGAAATATTGGAAAATGCCATTTCGATTGAAGTTGTAGAGTATTGCCAGATTACCACCATTGGATCTGGAGGCGATAATCCTCACGCGCTTGCATGAATGGCGCGCGGAGGTACTACGAAGAGGGAACATGGTTGGGTTTTAGTCAGTAAAAATCTGACACTCCCTCAGTCATTTGATTACTTCCCATCCGAAAAAAGAAGAGTATACTCTTCTTTACACACTAATAGTCAAACACAATAAATACCGTTTAATTTTAACGTGACAAGTGAAACCATTAGACCATGATGATTTTTTTTACAAGATACCTAGTTAAAACAGGTTTGATAGAAAAAATGTGTATGCTATTCAGTAATTTATGCAAAATTCTGAGTGTGTTGGTTAAGATATCCGTACAAAGCGCTATTTACTTTAACTTTAATATATTTATTCATAGTATTTTATATAATTATATGTATAGTATTTTATATATTCTTGTAGTTTCTCGTAGTTTTAATACAATTATTCGTGAAGTTTCAGGAATGACACCTACCACTGCTTGTCTCTGCATCACCTAAAGGTTGACTGGTAGAGAATGCCATTGGCATTAAGTCCGCCTCTGTACTTTGTACTTGAAGTGTTAAATAAATAAATAAATATGTAGGCAAATAACATACACCTTCAAATTAACTTTTTTGAAACAAAAGACAGCGAAAGTAACAATAGCAACAAAATAATTAAAAAAAAACACACTATTTCGCGTATTCTTCTCAGCAAACATTTTCATGTCCACATAATGTATAAAATACCTAGACCGTCATCTTGAGAGTCCGCAACATTAGATTTATAATGACTTCACTTAGGTAACCATTACCCAGTACTAACTGGGTTGTGGAGGTCAGATAGGCAGTCGCTCCATGTAAAATACTGATATTCAGCTGCATCCGGTTAGACTGGAAGCCGACCCCAACATAGTTGGGAAAAGGCTAGGCAGATGTTGATGACTTAGTCATTCATTGTCATCGAAACCAAACCAAAAAACCGGGAAATGGGTCAAGATTTTTTTTACATGTGAAGCTAAAAAAAGAATGTTAGAAACAAGTATTCTAACCATTAAGCAACAATTACAAATAATGCACAAACGTTCAAATATTGCATAAACTACCCGCCTGAACTGCAACCTACCCTTATAGGAGGTTAACCCCCAACCCTTCAAGATCTGGCACGTCTCCAAGGTAATTGTTTCAATAGTGTCCGACTGTGTTCACTGCTTACCCTACCATGCAAGTCAACGTAGACTTGATTGAGAGAACTAGGCTAAACCGACGACACAGCTATTCAATGAAGTTACTGGCGAATGGGATCGTTTGTTCAAGTGTTAAGGGAGAGTAATCTATAGTCCCTGCTATGAGAAGCTATAAAGGAGATCACCCAGCCTCCATACATGTTTGGGCTATTTTCAAAAGTGCCGGCCAACCAAAATAAACGTATTATTTCGATAGAGCACAACATAATAAACATTTTTTATTATGACGCCTAAGTCGTAACTCAATTTCACCGAGAAGTTATTCAACCATCAAATATCTGAGATCACCCAGATTGGGGCGATATTTTTTTTGCTGGCCAACTAAAATAAACGCAATAATTAAGTAGAACTTATTTAAACATTTTTAACCCCCGACGCAAAAACGACGGGGTGTTAAAATTTGGTGGCTCAGGCTGGTGATCTGCCCCCGTATTCATAAACGCTCGGAATGAATTTCGATTTGCTTGGGTAAGCTAGTCCGGTTATACATGTACGCCATAATTATGGCACTTATTACGATAAACAATTTACTCTGGGATTAACTAACTGACAGAAAATGCACTATAGTAAATGAAATATAGCTTGATTTATTACCAGCTGTCAGCAAATATCTTTAACATTCATTCATTTCAAACATAATATCTTTGTATAAATAACGAGTGATTTGCAACAGAATTGTTTCAACAGTGTTTGACAGTCTGTTGCTTACCTACTATGCACGTCAACTAGGCCGTAATAGGGCCTAGACTCAAACCTACGCAGCTATACAATGTAGTTACAGGCGAATAGAATCGTTTGTTCATGTTTTAAGAGTCATGTGTATCAGGGGCCTAATTCTGCTATTTGTATAAATCCGTCACTCCAACACGATTATGGCCATTCCCATCCCATTGTCATTATGCTTAAAGTTCGTAATCTGCTAAATTCACTATGGTCGATCACTAGTCGGTCGATGGTCTCGTAATAAAATTGTGTTTTAATGGCATTTTCATATTGCCATTATTATAAAACCATTAGTACAAATGGTTTTCGAAATATACTACTAAATGCGAACATTTATTCATGCCAGATTTCATGTACAAGATTAGTATTCTATGAAGTTTCTTTCAATGGAGTGTCAGTGGTTGTTCATTGAGAAGTCATAATGACGCCATTATATTAGTAGATTACCAAACTTGTCAAAACTTGACAGAACTTGATCATTATGAAATCAATGATCGCCTATTCTGACACTATTGTAATAGCAGAATTGAGGCCCTGTTATGAAGCAGTCACGGCTCAGTGGTAAAGGGTCAGATTTATGAGTTGCAGGTCGAGGGTTGGACCTTGGCATTGAGTAATTTATATTGATATTTATATTTATTTCGGTGAATGAAAAAATCTAGATAAAACGGTTTATCCTAATGCAAAGTCAAAGTGAATGTTTCGTTTTTAGAATTCACCCCCTTTTTTTTTTTTTTTTTTAAGGATGGGAAATCATCAAATGACCCCCCCCACTCTGGGCGGAGCGGGAGGGAGTGTCAGACTCTTACTGACTAAAAACCATCCATGTTCCTTCCTCGCCTTTTACGTTCCGGGGCCGCGGTATCTCTTTCGAACAGGCCCGCAACCCCGGCAGGCTTCGGCCCTTGCGGGCCCCTCTCCTTTTGCTGACATCTCTTTGAGGCGCGCGTGGAACACGAACGCGCCGTCGACACGGCCTGTCGTCGTCGTTAGACGGCCGGACGGCCAGCTATTGCCCATAGCCAGCCGTCCACAGGCCCGCATCTACGGTGGCCGGTAGCCACCACGTGGCCCCCGACGCCCGTTGCGTCTCCCGCGGCGGCCGGGAAGAGAGGATCTCTCCCTCTCTCGTTCCACCACCTCCTTCGCTAGCATGACTGCTTCGCAGAAGGAGGCGACGGCTTCCCATTCCGTCTCGCTCCGGACCATGGATTGAACCAGGGCCGGACGCGAGAGGTCGCCGCCGCCGATCGCCGCCACGAGGACACGGCGGAGCTCCGCCCACGCAGGGCAGACTTCCACCGTGTGCTCCACCGTGTCCTCCGGTCGATCCTCGCAGTGGAGACACCCGGGCGATTCCTCCCGCCCGATTCGGTGCAGGTACCTCCCGAAACATCCGTGTCCGGTGAGGACCTGCGTCAGGCGGAAGGTGAGGACGCCGTGGCGCCTCTCCAGCCACTCCTCAAAGAGGGGACTTACCGCCACTATCGTGGCGTGCCCTAGAATTCACCCCCTTGAGTAAATGTTACCTTGATACAGCATACGAAGGGTTTTGTTTAACGCCAGAAACACCAGCTAGGCAGAAAGATCTCAAGTTATAACCCAAAATTAACGTTACATCTCTTGTTTAAAACTCGCTAAAAATTCGCGTCCCTAGAGAAAAAAAGTGTGTGAAAACCAGTTAACAATTCACCCTGAAACAACGTAAAAAACCCAGCATCGCTACCTTTTAAGGGAGTGCCCATAAATTAAATACCGAAACTTTTACGAAAACATTTTAAATTGTTGAAAAACAGCGTGGCTTCTGCCCTCGGGCGGGGTCCGTTGTCAAGCAGGCCCTTTATCTCCCAGTTTTATATCTCAATTTCCCCGTTTTTTAGATAGGATTAGGGCTGTGTACCCATACATAAACGGCCCCACATTCGGATACCCGGAGCACTTTAAAAATTCAATGAAATTGGTGGAAGAAATTTTATTGGCTCCATTTTTCTAGTTTGGGGTAAACTGTTAACTAACGCGGGAAATAGTTTTCGTTTCGGAGAATAAAAATGGTCGGTTTGCGTACTTTGTCGGGTTTTATGGTCTCTCATTTTTCTCTTCGTTGTGTTTTAAAATGATGAGATTAAAGTGAAACGGTGTTACGTTTAAAATACTACACTAATCCGTTAAACCGTTTTTGCGAGAAAGAGAAACACTTCCATATTATTTCCTCAAAATATTAGTACAATTCCTTATTTTACTATCAACAGTAATTCTCTCGGAATCCACGAGGTATCTATTAAGGAATAATTACTGATAACAAAACATTTACGTCTTATAATGGATGAAAACCACTTTAAAAGCTTTATTAAGATTTCTTTCGCAAGCAAAACTGGCAGTCAGCTTTCAGGTACAACAAAGATTTATTTTTCAATCACTTACCTAAAACCAGAACTTTCAGAAACATTAATCTTCTATTCTACAATTTAGAACGTTAATCCTACTAATATTATAAATGCGAAAGTTTGTGAGTATGGATGTATGTATGGATGTTTGTTACTCTTTCACGCAAAAACTACTGAACGGATTTGGATGAAATTTTGCACACAGATGTTTTATAACCTGGATTAACACATAGGATACTTTTTATCCCGGTAGTAAGATCCCGTCGGACAACTTCAAACATCACGCGGGCGAAGCCGCTGGCAGAAGCTAGTACATAATACCTAAGAGCTAAGTTTAATCGACTGGAAGTGCTTTTCACTTAACATAATACACACACACATAATGAGACCGCATTTATTGTTGGTTTATGTGGTGCCAATAAAATGATAATATTTTGTCAAGAACTCGGTGTTGTTAGTGGTTCGAACCGGATTTCGTTAATATTGTGTGGCTTTCACGACCTTTCTACAACACAAGATACTGCTTTTATACTGCCTTCGTAAGCGAAGTTTAAAGAGTAGTTTCCACCACCAATAAATTACAAATCTATTTAGCCCGTCAGTTGGAGTATTGGAAAATAATGTAATCGCCTTAAGGTCGGCGCAACACGTGTCTATCTTCCATTTTCCTCCGTCAACCGTCATGCTAAGATTCAAGATTCATTATTTGCATGAAGTATGGTAAGTTAAAAAATACTCATGTGAAGAATAAAAAAAAAAAACAAAACAAAGGCAAGAAAAACATAATAAATATAAAATAGTAACATCATTAAAATAGAAAACTTATATTGTCACTTACGGGATATCTTCCGTGATTATATATTACGTTGAACTCCCGATATTTCGATGCTGTTGCAAGCGGCATGATCGCGGGTTGACTGGAGTATGCGGGTGGATGGAAAGCCAAAAAAGCCGTGAAAGCCTTGTTTTTTTCTTGGATGGGAAATCATCAAATGACTTTCCTACTCTGGGCGGAGCGGGAGGGAGTGTCAGATTCTTACTGACTAAAACCCATCCATGTTCCATCCTCGCCCTTTATGTTCCGGGGCCGCGGAATCTCTTTCGAACAGGCCCGCAACAGCCGTGAAAGCCTAAAACAGTGATCAATAAAATAGGAATATAAGCTACTTACCCATTACAAATGGCTATATAAGTCAAAAACTCGTTTATTTTATTGAACCCATTATTAATACAGAGCCACTTCTTCAGTTTCCTTTTGAAATAACTTATTTGTAGTTCTCCGATTTGTTTCGATATTTAATTTAATTTTGACCGTCATGCTATAGCAATTGTTCTGCAAGAGAGTGTTTCTACATCTTCTTATTCCTTTTTCTTCCATATCATTCCTCTCAATCTATCCATCGTTTCCTTGGTCATTTTCTCCTTCTCCACTCATCAACATTTGTGTTCATCACACTTGGTGATGAATACAAATCCGTATTCATCACTATACCAACACTGTAACAAGCGCAGTAAGAGACTTAGGTCTATGTTCACCAAGAAGATGACAGACTGGTTTACTAAAACAGCTGTTTAAAACGCATTTTTGTATGGGAACATGTCATAGTGACAGCTGTTTTTAGATAATCAGACGGTTATCTTTTCGGTGAACCTTAAAACAATTGAGAGCTAACAGTGGTCAAAACAGAAATGTTTTTACATTATATTCAAGCAAAATAGAAATAAACTATCATTTGCCTGCGGATTTGCCTTCGTTAAGATTGAAAATAATTCAACGTGAAAGCACCAAGAATGTGAATAAAAATCCTATATCCTAAACGGGTCAGGGTCTTCGAGTCTACTAAAAATCGAAATAGGTACAACCCGTTAAAAACACAGACTGACAAAGTTATTTTCGCATTCACAGTATGGATCGTCATCATTATTTTACTAGAAAGTTAAACTTATATTGTCACTTACGGGATATCTTCCGTGATTATTTGTTATGTTGAGCTCCCGACATTTCGACGCTGTTGCAAGCGCCATGATCGCGGGTTGACTGGAGTATGCGGGTGGATGGTAATTAAATTGTTACGAGCAGAAGTAAGTAGTAGTAGTAGTATAAGTTTAGTTTTAAACCGTGAAAGCCTAAACACTGTTTTAGGCTTTCACGGTTTAAAACTAAACTTATATTGTCACTTACGGGATATCTTCCGTGATTATTTTTAATGTTGAGCACCCGATATTTCGACGCTGTTGCAAGCGCCACAGATTTGTCTGCTCGTAACAATTTATTATCCTTCCACCCGCATACTCCAGTCAACCCGCGATCATGGCGCTTGCAACAGCGTCGAAATATCGGGTGCTCAACATTAAAAATAATCACGGAAGATATCCCGTAAGTGACATTATAAGTTTCGTGAAAGCCTAAAACAGTGTTTATAGTAAGTTGTGTATTTTTACGATCGATCTATCGTAAAAATAACGAAATTCGGGACTTGAGTGCATCTTGCACAAATTTTGTTGTAAAAAAAGCTCTTCAAACACAACATGCCCATTCTATAACCAATAGGATTTAAGAGTGAATAGGGGAACGTTGGACAACCCTATACTTACGTCCTTGATATAAATCGGATCCCGCGCGGATATAAAGTTAATGTAACACACGACTCAGTTACTTTTATAAGTTGGTTGCTGTTATATGCTATGTTTATGGTAAAAAATACACAATAAGAAGTAAATAAAACAAAATTCGATTGTGTCTTTAAAACAGGAAGTAATCTATACTAATATTATAAAGCAGAAGAGTTTGTTTGTTTGTTTGGTTGAACGAGCTAATCTCAGGAACTACTGGTTCGAATTGAAAAAATATTTTGGGTTGGATAGTCCATTTATCGAAAAACGTTATAGGCTACCGTTACATCACGCTGCGAAAATTAGGAACGGAGCAGGAATGAAAATTTTGCAAAAATGGGTTTTTTTTTCCTTTCGTTTTTCTCTCTAATGTGACGCAGACGATGTTGCGGGGGTCAGCTAGTATGTTATATAGAAAATAAAGTGTAAAGGTGGTCTCCCATCCATAGACCTACCTAGGCAAGCACGGCTTAACCTAACGATCGACCCGAGTGGCTGTTATTATTTAGCCACGAACTCCTCCTTCCAAATCACGAACTCACTCACTCCAATTAACACTTGAAAATGAAGAACCTCTTATCGGACATCAGAATCATATATCTCAGTACCACACAATGAAGCAATATACCTCAATGAACCAATACACTATAAATCATCTCTGTCTTATCAGAGATTTGTGATGTCACATCTGACATTAAGTGTCCGAGTCATCACAAAAGGAGATCATTGTAACTAGATTCTGCAGCTGACGCCTGCATTAGCGAAATTGCTTCGACGTCGCCCTACGTGAGCTGGCAATGTGATGCAGGAATTTAGACATAATATAGTTAGCTATGTGTTGCTGACAAATGCGATAGACAATGCTTATTTCATCATCATCATCATGATCATCAAGACGTCCACTGCTGGACATAGGCCTCCTCCAAGTGTCGCCACATTAACTGGTCCCGTGCGACTGGCATCCAGCGGATTCTTGCAATTTTCACCAATCGGTCCACAGCTTATTTATTAAATTAAAAAAAGATCATAAACAATCCAGTTACAAAAAAGAATCGAGATATGGGTTAGAAAAAAGAAAAAACCCACACAGAAAGAGATGCTAAGTTCTCGCTGTGCTACACGACACCTAAATAGATGTAATTGGATCAAAATCAAAGCATTTACTTCAAGTAGGCCAATTTACATGAACTTTTGAATTATAAAAACAAAGATGAAAACTAAACAGTCCCAGTGAAAAGACATAAAAACTGTGAAAGCATACTTTCTTCAGGCTTCAGGTTTCAAGCTACAGTACTTTCTTCTTTCTTACTTGCTTCAGGTTCGAAGTTTGAATTTGTGGTAGATTGATAGCAATAGGCTTGGTCCCTATTCCACCGAAACATAACTGGTGAAATCGGTTCTCTATCGTGTTACCTAACTTTTTAATCCGTAATCTAAAGAGTCATAATATTTTTTCTAAGCATCATTTTTGTCCGAATGATTATTTACCCGAATTTTATGTCACATAATATCATATGCCATAAAGCTGAAATCCTTAAATATAATATCCCCTGAATCCGTTTGTCATAAGTATTATTATCAATAATATACAAAAGATATAAAACAGTTTTCATTAAGTCATAAGTCCTATTATTAAAACTAATTTGTATTACAAAAGTTTTTGCTATGAAATTCTGTTCAGGCGTTACATAGATAAGAACACGCAATATTTTTTCTTCTACCGACTTGTTTTGAGATGCAAACGAGCAAGCATCATGCAGTAGGCATGGTTTCTGTCACGGCTTCGGCACTGCGGGGCTCCGGCGGCCTCACGCGAGCTTCTCGTCGCAGATGGTCGGGTGGATGGTGGATATCGGGTTTAACGCTCACCACCACAGCTTCGGCTTTCGGGATCATACACATTATGTGATACAATACTTAGGACATACGACTTTATGTCATGTAAAATTAGGATATACAATTATTATAGTATTCGATATTATGACAAAATAGTATTAGAAGTAAAGTTAGTTATGTACTCGTAAAACAAAATTTCGGTATTTTGAACATTATGGTTACTGAAGTTTATAGCAAACGTCTTATAAATAATGTTTTTCGGACAAAACATTTTCGGACAAGCAAGGGAATACCGGTGAAATCTGGGTGTACTATGCATTATTACGATTGCAGGCCTGATGTTATGTGGGCTAGCTAGCCGTCCGTCCGTCTAACGACGACAGGCCGTGTCGACGGCGCGTTCGTGTTCCACGCGCGCCTCAAATAGATGTCAGTATAAGGGGAGGAGCCCGCAAGGGTCGAAGCCTGCCGGGGTTGTGGGCCTGTTCGAAAGAGATACCGCGACCCCGGAACATAAAGGGTGAGGAAGGAACATGGATGGGTTTTAGTAAGGAAAAGTCTGACACTCCCTCCCGCTCCGGCCAGATTGGGAGAAGTCATTTGATGATTTCCCATCCCAAAAAAATAAAAAAGGCCTGATGTTGTGTTGTTACAAAGCTATGCAAGTTACTCGCATAATTTTGTGCAAGTCTAGTTACAGTAACTTGTACAACTGTGTATTCCCGGTATAAAGTTACTGAATATGAAGATTTTAGCCAACTACTTGGCCTAAACAACTGGCAGAGCTTCAAGAAACGTGGAGTGCGTTTGTGTCTCTTTTATCCAGACAAATTAATGGAGACATTTTACTTTATCACGCCTGGGAGGTTATTTACGCCTGCTCTCGTCTTCGTATAGTAGATAATTTGTTTAATTTCGTTTTGGCTGTAGTTTCTAAGTGAAATGATGTTCTTAAGATTCTTAAACGGTGCATACAATTTACACTTTCGTTTATTGATGTTGCCTGCTTTACACAAGTTGATAAAGCAAGGGGATTTGTAATATTTGATGTTTTATTTAATAACCTTTTAGAATGATTATTCCTTTTAGCAATAGTGTCAATATATAAAATTCTCGTGTCACAGTTTTCGTTGTCATACTCCTCCGAAACGGCTTGACCGATTTTGATGAAATTTTTTGGGCTTATCCGGTATCTATGAGAATCGGCCAACATCTATTTTTCATCCCCCTAAATGTTAGGGGTAGTCCACCCCTAAATTTTATTTTTTATTTTTTAGACGAAATTTTTGGTTTTTATTTTTTTATGATACAACATACAAAAATACATACAATCCTAAATTTTCACCCTTCTACCATCAACCCTTATTATTTAATAGCCATTTTTTTCGTTCGTTTTTCTCTCTTATGTGACGCAGACGAAGTTGCGTGGGTCAGCTAGTTGTATATAACTTTGTTCCATAGTTTACTAGAACACACAAACACGTACAGATGATAAAGCGATTTGGATTTCTAACTGTGTAAACATAAACGCATTAAACACAAGTCAATCAAAATATTAATTACACGTCAGCATATCAAACACAATACATTTAATTAAGAAAATAATGTTCTATCAATAATCATATCAGACGGATTTACTTACGTTTCCACGTAAACCATAACCTATAGAGTACACTCACGTCAATCGAAATTGACGTCTGAGTAGGCACCACTAGAGAATCTGCATGTCAAACAAAATCCGTATTGCTCGCTGAATTGACAACCAAGACGTTAACTTTACCGTACTACTAGAAAACTATCCCGGATCTCGGAAATACGGAACTCCGTATCTCCGGAATTCCGGAACTCAACCAACTAATTCACTAAACTTGAATATTTCTCCCCAATAGAACAGTACATGCAAAGTATTTTACTTTTCATAAAGTTCTACTCAAACGGGAATATAAAAGTTTTCAGCAAATCTGTGGGTCCCTGTACTGTGAATACCAAATATTATATTGATCCGTAAAGTTTGGCGAAACTTTTTATATTTGGCAGCTGGGAACGCTTTCATACTGAGAAAATAAATTGTAGTGACGATTGCTCTGCGCAACAAATATAATGTGTTTTGATGCGTTCATTTATTTTGACGGTCGTTAGCTGAAAATGTAGTGTAAAATTGCCTGTGGTCCAATTTAGCCGCACTCACCCTCAAAGCGTGTGAATATTTAAAACATAAAAATGCAATTTCAGATGTAATTTTGAAATGATGAGGTTGGAATTAGATTTTCGGTCAATTTACCTTCCAAAGCTGCAGTTTGGTAGTTATTTTCAGAATATATTTTCCAGGCTAATCTTAAGGGTACTTTCAATCTGCTAAAGTCTACGTTTCGGAAAATGCTCAAGTTTTTTGTACTTTTATAGCATAGAGGCTGTCGTGGCTACGGATGTTTGGCACCGAGCTTCGAGATGCGTTTTTTAATTTGTAGTTTTTTGTCCAAACCCTTGCAGAGTCGACGGTAGTGGTGTCGAAACGGTGGAAAAACCGGCTTTCTGCAGGACCAATAATTAAAAGACATATCACCAACCACCAAGGTGCACTGGAACTGATGGTGGAAAACGGTCCACTCCCTCTTCTCAAGGAGAAGAGGCCTAGGAGGTCTCAGCAGTTGTAACATGGTAGGCAGAATACAAGATAATTACACCCCTTTCATTGAGAGGAGGCCATGTCCCAGCAGTGGAAACATTATAGGCAGAATACAAGATAATTACACCCCTTTAATCCCCGAAGCGTTAATCAGACGTGTACCGATAGTACCCCCATCCCCCACATTTCGCCAGTTACGTTTCAGTCACATGTAAGGCACAATCCCAAACTCGGAGGCTGCTATTGAGAGATCCTCCCTTTTCTTTGGGGGTAAGAAGAACAGGGTGTAAAGGTCTTCATCCCCCATAGAAAAGGGAGGATCCTCCGACCAGACGGGTGTTGTATCTGGTGAGCTACTGCCCAACAGATGATGTTGGGTTCTTGTATATGTCACCGTAAGATTGTCAAACACGTTCGATTTTAATCTCTCTAGCGAGATTATAAACTCTCGAAATATTGTCAACTGAACATACTGGTCACATTATAACGCATTATTTTTCTGTAGATTGTAATCTATCGAAGTGAAATCGTTATATTGTGAAATGCATGCGACGGATTCTCTGCTCCCATAATCGGGACTTGGGGCACCTCCACTACCTGTTATGACTGTCACAGATCTACGAATGACAACCGGGACCAACAACATAACATGCTTTCCGAGGCACGGAAGAAATTCGGTATGTAATGGGTGGTCACCCATCCACAGACTAAACCAGACAAGCATAGCTCAATCTGAAGATAGACCAAAGCGGCTGTTATCATTCAGCCACGAGCTCCTAGATTAGATAACACGAACCAATAGAAACAGATGGATCGTATCGCTGTATTTATAGTTTCTCATTTCGGTAGATTCCATTGAGATGTTCTTGACGGTAATTCAAACCGTCTAGCATTGGAGGTGTTATGTAACGCAAGGCTCGTCTGGGTTCTACAAAGGAGGGTTTACGTTCCACTTGGGTACGCGAGAACAAAAGTATTAAAACGGTAATGAGATGTGCTTTAAAATTCGTATGCGTTCTTAGTTATGGAGAAATATATCGTGGTGGTTTTATCCCGTACAATTTTTATACATATATGTTTTAGAACGCCTCTGTTTAAATTACCTTGTCATAAAAAATAAAAATATACTGATAATTTTGATGTGTTCTGTCCTGTGCGAGCTAATAATTTATGCATTTTCTTTCTTCTTTATTTCTTGCTTCATAGAATTACATGATGTTTTTCAAAGGGCCAGAAAAAAAAACCTTTTTTTTTTTTTTTTTTAAGGATGGGAAATAATCAAATGACCCCCCCCCCCCCACTCTGGGCGGAGCGGGAGGGAGTGTCAGACTCTTACTGACTAAAAACCATCCATGTTCCTTCCTCGCCTTTTACGTTCCGGGGCCGCGGTATCTCTTTCGAACAGGCCCGCAATCAGAAAAAAAAAAAAAAAAAAAAACCTTACAACCTAATAAGTTTCTAAGTAAATTAAGTACTTAAGTAGGTTTTCCGTGTCCAGCAATGGAAGATTTTTTTTCGCAGCAATGGAGCGTTCTGGATAAAGTTATTCAAATAAATTGAAAAATTACCGTAGAAAAAGTACTAGAAGTAGTCAAAGAAAGAAAAAAAAAATTTTGTCGAAAAAAAAAACGAAACATTATGCGATTCAACCAATAATTGTTAATTACTACAAAAACACCCCAGACAACTTTTTAATTTTTTGCACTGGATCAACAGATTCTGGGCTAAGCTACAATACACAATTTACAACTGTATGTTAAATACTTTAAGAGTTATTGTTGATGTGTGTTAGGAGCTCGTGGCTAAATAATAACAACCGCTCGGGCCGATCTTTAGGTTACACCGTGCTTGCCTAGGTTGGTCTGTGGATGGGTGACCACCCTTACATACCGAGTTTCCTCCGTGCCTCGGAAAGCCCATTAAGCTGTTAGTCCAGGCTGTCATTTGTCTATCTTTGGCAGACGTTACAGGTAGTCAGTAGCCCAAAAAGTCTGACAACCAGTCTTACCAAGTGGTATCGTATTACCCAGTGTTAACTGGGTTGTGGAGGTCAGATAGGCAGTCGCTCCATGTAAAATACTAGTATTCAGCTGCATCCGGTAAGACTGGAAGCCGACCCCAATATAGTTGGGAAAAGGCTAGGCAGATGATAATACAACCTAACACTGACCTGCAAATCACTCAAAAAGTTAAAAAGGAAAAAAAAAACTTGACCTGGGCTACCCTGTCACTTCCATCTTGAACAATGTGATTTAGTTAATTTTGTTTCTAACTTTCAATACTTTAAGGTCCATGTTCACCAAAAAGATAACCGTCTGTTTATCTAAAAACAATTGTCACTTTGACATGTTCCCATACAAAAATGCGTTTTAAACAGCTGTTTTAGATAATCGGCCTGTCATCTTCTTGGTGAACATGGATCTAAGTAGAATCCGGGAGACCGCGGTCCCGATCCCAAAAGCCCCACCACCCTGCCAATCAGAATACTAATGTTACTTCATTAAGACATGCCAGAATGGAACCATCCTAATCATTTTCGAACACATGTATTCGAAGACACGGTGTAACATCTTTGACAAATCTCCAAATTACCTTGACTAATCCGCAATGTAAACCAGTGCCTTATTAGATCACTACCTAACAGGCATGTGATAATCTACGTAAGTACATAATACATAAGGTTCTGTTTCCAACCCAGGTGTTCCAACCTCGTGTACCGCGGACAACATTAATGAATCTTTAATTTAGAAGCTATTTCCAGGTGTGGTCACAGAGTTAGCGATGATAAAAGAGTATTGACGACCCGAATGGCGTAGTGGTAGTGAGGCTGCCTTATGTTCTTAGGGACCTGGGTTCGAATCCCGGTAGGAGCAAATGTTTGTGTGATGAGCATGGACATTTTTTTCCGAGTCATGGATGTTTATATGTATTATAAGTATGTATACAGGGTTATTTTTTGTTTATACTAAACCCGAAAAGGGGTCATTGTACTCATCATTTTGAACAACTTTTTCTATGGGACGAACCCTGAAATCGCGAAAAAAAAATCAGCTGTTCCCTACATTTATGTTCGCATAACTCGCCAAAATGTAGGGCACAGCTGATTTTTTTTTCGCGATTTCAAGGTTCGTCCCATAGAAAAAGTTGTTCAAAATGATGAGTACAATGACCCCTTTTCGGGTTTAGTATAAACAAAAAATAAGGTTGTATATGTAACAAACAAAAAAGTATATATGTAGTATATCAACTATCTGGTGTTCACGACACAAGCCTTGCTTAGTGTGGCACAAGATGGCGCTGTGTGTTAATGTTCAGCTATATTTATCTATACTTACTAATATAAGTACGAGGAAAGATTTGTATTTTTGTTTGTATAAATTACCTGATATAAAAAAGTCGTGTGACACTCGGTAAAGCTATTGCATAGCATTTTTATCAACTTATGCAATTATAATTATTTATTTATTTTATTTTTCCGCTTGTTGCCGGCTCGAGGACCAAAACGCAGACTGAATGTTCAGGCTCGGCTTCCCATCACGATGAAATTATGAATTTTATAATGAATGTTCCACACACTCATACACAGACACGTCAAACACGTCCGCGCGCCGCAAGCGAGCGGACCGCGTGCTTCCGAGCGCTGGCTGCGCGCCGACCGCGCGCGGCCGACGCAAAAACGACGGGTTGTTATAAGTTTGACGTGTCTGTGTATGTGTGTGTGGAACCATCATCTTTCTCCTGCCCTTATTCTAATTTATATGGGGTCGATACAGTATGTCTTCTTTTTCCAGAATTGTCTATTACTCCTCATCTCAGCTGTCATTTCCGTTCTAGCAAGATCATTCTTTCCGCAGTCCATCTATCGTTTCTTTGGTCTTTCTCTACTCTTACAGCCATCCATACTCTTAAAGCAAGAAGAGGAAGAAACATATTTATTTAACGTCAGTAATGAAAGTACACACACAGTATTATAAAAAAGATACAAAATACTCGTATAGAGGAAAACATAGTATATGCTGTGAGCCTCACGACTGCTCCAAAAAGATCCATTTCAGCATGAATACCAGACAAGTAATGCTAAGTTTGTTTATTTACTACATAAAAGTACCTAAAATAAACCTTTCCATGCAAATATCACTCGAAATTTGGAAATGTAATTAAAACTGACGATTTCGTGGAATAAAAACAGTTTAAAATATTTCAATAACAGTGTTGAAAAGGCCGTGGTTTATGCTGAACTTATTAGGAATATCAACCAGGCACTGAGTTTTTCTTACCAATTGTGTGGAAAAATATTATTTTATAAAAAATGTGTTTTTCCGGAAAATTTATATATGTGTTCATTTTATAAAGCGTTGAATCATATTACTGTGTTTTCGGAATTTGCTGTTAAAAATAGTTTTCTTTTCTCGGAAAATTTAATAACTACATGACAAAGATAACCAGTGGTATACCGCATTATATGTATGATTACGTTCATATTTAGTTGACAATTACATTGAATAGTTAGTACTATTCAGTTAGTTCAGTTTTATTGGCGTTTTTATCACTATAAATAGTAAAAGAATTAAGCAAATGTGTACTTTATTTCTCTAGTTAAGTATACGAGTATGTCCCAAGTAATAGAGGTGAGCGTTGTTCAAAAAATGCAACTAAAACCTGAATTCCTGCCACGCTGACGTGTCGCGCACGGTACGGTCACGTACGTCAGCGAGAAAAACAGTAACAATATACGCCGCTGACGTCAGCGTCGCAGTATGGTGCTACAGGTATATAACACAATGTATACTCGTACGCGCGACCGACGTACGCGACGTCAGCGCAAGACAAATTCAAAGGGCTCATATACAAGCCTCCATGCATCTTGCTAACGTCATAACATACATAAAACAAGTATTGTATTAAAGATTTACTTTTTGCCTCATAGATGGCGTTAATCGATTTAAATGCGAGCTATCGTTTGATTCACTCGCGAGGTATAAGTAACTTTGATACCAATAAATCCAAGTCTTCGTTCCAAGTACGTGGTGTGTTTTATTTATATTAACCCTACCCGGCCCATTCTTGAACACATTTTCATATGAATTAAGAGGGAGCCGCGCCATCTCATTAATGAACCCTAAATCTATCATACAGTAATAATTGGTTAAAGGCCATCTTTTTAGCCATTTTCACTGCTTATCTATGCACCTCACAAAACCAGCTTAGTAAAACTATATATTTAACTGAATCCACCTATCTGCGTTATATTATAAGATATAGTAGCAGTTGCACCAACCGAGAGCGCAGGTGTTCCAGTGAAACACGGACACCATTAACGAATGATTAATTCGGGAGCTATGTGCTGTACATAGGTCAATGCGTGGTCCCTGTACCAGCGGGAGAGGTACGCTTATTCTGCATACTTCATGATAAAACAGCACTCTTGACACGGTTTATTCCTCGGAAGATTAAGCAGAAGTGTCAATAAAGTTCACTTACACTTAAGGCAATCAGACGAGCTAAATTAGCAAATCTACTTGTGGTGGTTGAAATTTCGTTTGAAATGCTGTTAGAATAAAGTTGTAATCAGCTTGCACTACAAAGTGGTTGTTACGTCAGTCACTGCGGGCCAAATAGCGCGAAATGAGTGGTTTCGATCGATTTACAAAAAAAACTGTTGATTATATTAAAAAACTAAAACACTATCATGCTAAAATATTGCTTGTAAAATTATTTGCAAAAAAATCAGAATGATCGCATGCATGTTAGTAGGTTATTGTTTGTTTGAATGATATTTTTAGAGATAAGTTCGTGATTTTTTTTTATCAAGTCAAATTAATTGTATTATGTTTTCAAAACACTATCATGCTAGCATATATTCTGAAGAATATCATATATTTTTCTGGTCTTGTTTAAAGCAGTGAATCATATACTTTTAGTAATTATAAAACTCGCGTTTAGCTCATGTAATCGCCTTAAGAAGTTGCTTTTAAGATCCATGTTATAGAAAGCGAGCCTTTAAGAATCAACTGGATGCAAAGACAGACCAAAATACATATTAAAATAAACAATTGTTGTTTCTTTTCTTTTGTTCTTTATTTTTAGTGAAATGTTCTTTATTTCCAGTCCGTTCTAAAGTAGAATTAAATGTGGAATAGCACAAGTTTTTGTTTGTCAAAAAGTGAATTATACCTCCACAACCCAGTTAGTAGTGAGTAATACGGTACCCCTTTTGAAGACTGGTTTTCAGACTTCAGGCCAATGATTACCTGTAACGACTGTCAAAGTCCTATAAATGGCAGCCGAGGCTAACAGCTTTACGTGTTATCCGAGGCATAGAGGAAACTCTATATTTAATTGTTGAGAGTTTGGACGCCTGCGCTTAATAAGTACATTGCAACATGTGATATGATGTGAGTTTTAAATAGTTATATCTTAGACATTGCCCTGCTTCTTATTTCATCAGTAATGAAGTGGTCACCCATCCCCGAACCAAACAAGGCGAGTGACCCAAACATTGTTTTTTTCATTTAAATAAATATATTCAACCAAAACGCTGCTCGCTGATATTAGCACCCCACCTCACCCAGTATAAATGGGACTTAATTCAACGAGTAGTAACACCATCTTATAACTATTTCATGAATGCCTGTTTTGGTAGCAAAGTGCCACCGTACCGTAGAGCGTGATTATCGCGTATAGACTAATCCATTGCCGGTTTTATGCGGAAGCTGAATAATTTAGTGCATATTTACAGAGCATTAGTCACGATATACGTGTGTAAAGGTATTTTGTGGTGTGTTTGCATAGCGTTATTTGTACTGTGATGGATTGTTTGCTTGTAATACGTGTTTGTTGCGCAAGGTGGTGTAATTTGATTGGTGTTTAATTTGTAGTAGTTTAATATGCTATTGTATGTTAATTATGGCTATAATTAAAATGTATACGAGAACGCTGCGGTTTTAAAGACGATCATCATCATCAATTCTACTGAAAGACGTTCACTGCTGGACATAGGGCTCCCCAAAGTATCACCACATTGACCGGTCCCGTGAGACTCGCATCCAGCGGATTTTAGCAACCTTCACCAGGTCATCGGTCCACCTAGTGGAGGACCCTCCAACGAAAAGTCTTCCAGATTGCGGTCGCTCTCCAGAACTTTTCGGCCCCACCGGCCATCCGTTCTGCGAGCAATGTGCCCTGCCCACTGCTACTTAAGTTTGGCAAGTCTTCGGGCTACGTCGGTGACCTTGGTTCTCTTGCTGATGTCTTAATTTCTGATCGATCATATAGAATATTTAGTGACATACATTGAGTATGTTTAGATTGTTTGGTTATGTGGAGTAGATGAGTGAAATGCGACTAACAAAAGGAGGAGATGTAAGTGGCGATGCCGAGAAGACCTTATTAGTAGTGGCGTTACTTCCACTTCCACCCCGAAAAGCTTGGCTTGCCCCTATAACCTTCTACTCTTCATGACGTTAGGGCTTCTGAACAGTCAGCTTGTCTTATGGGCTTGCCGTATTGATGGGCCCTAGGCACGTCACTGCTTATTAGTGAGGTTTTCGGGTGAGGTGCGCACTTGCGTAGTACTTGCAACCGGTGTGCGTGTATGACCAAATGTACAAATGTGGACGAGGCAAGAGAAGTATGTAACGATCGTTCGTTTTGAATTTTTAGAATCGGTAGTAGGATAGCTTTAGAGTTAAATTATTACACACAAACAAACAATTTTTTTTTCTGTTTACAATGTTAATTTAGATAGCCTATGTTACTTGCTAAACATGTAGCTTACTAATGGTGAAAGAATTTCTAAAATCGGTTGAGGAGTTCTTGAGTTAAATCGTATACCAAACAAACAAACTAACAAAAAATCAAATCCATTCTTCTCTTTATAATACTGGTTTCTAGAAAATTCGATTTAGTTTGTAGTACGGAGATTGTTATAACCTAACGTTTGTTCTAAAACTGACCACTGGAAACCGCATATTTACCATATTTATGTAGAAACAGCAAACGTAACGTACCCTCTCAAGGTTCATTGGAAGACCAGCGTCAGACAGCATCACCTGTCTGGCATGAATGCTGAAATGGACCTTTTTGGCGCAGCCGTCAGGCACACAGCACATTACTACTAAGTCGCACTTATTGTTTTGTATCTTTTTTATTTATTATTGTGTGTGTGCTTTATTAACTGACGTCAAATAAATATTTTTCTTTCTTTTTTCTTTTAAATTAATAATAATTATTATTACTATTTGTTTTTTTTATATTTTAAAAAATAAAACACCCGTAGTCTAAATATTAAAAAAAAATTACGACATATTTATTATGGAGATTGAAAACGGTGGGATTTTATGAATACCTCTACAGTTACTCATCGACTAACTAAATATTTATTTAAGCTACCAACGTAATACCTTTGCTTATCAAACGACAAGCAAAAACAACTTTTAAGACACTTACAAATAGAAATGATTACAGGAAGTTACTACATAATTTTATCTAAAATTTACACAAAGATATCTCTTACTAGGCCAAAATAACTTAAGCTGTCAGGTACATTCCCTTAGGAGAAATCAGAGCCCAAACTAGACTGGTAATTAATCATTCATCAAGGACTTTGCATCAAAATCAGGCTCTGTAACGCAATATTCTCAGTACTATATTAATACTGAAACTAGCTGTAATTATTATGTAATAAAAACTTTGGCAAACGTATTAATAACTTTACTTTAAAAAAATAATAATCTACGCATAAATTATAAATAAGATTTGTTAGTATTTTTCTGATTTTTTTTTGAAGAAAGAGTGTTTTTTAAACAAATATGGCTGACACAAATATTCACGTGGAGGACAAAACCGGTGCGTACGTTTTTACTTTTATACTGAACTAGCGGACGTTACGCGGTTTCACCCGCGTTGTTCTCGTTCCTGTGGGACTACGGAGATAAAAAATATAGCATATGTTTCTCGCTGATAATGTAGCTATGCATTGCTGAAAGAATTTTTCAAATCGGATCAGTTGTTTCTAAATGTAATCGTTACATAAAAAAATATAAAATTTTCCTCTTCATAATAAGATGTTATATTAAAAAAAATAACAAAAAGTATAAAAAAAAAATATATATATATTTTATTTAAAATTATCAGAGAGACTTACCAAACGAAATACATGTGCAAGCACGAAACAATGTAAGACAGCCTGCACAGCAGTCAAACATAGACGCTGTCATAGACCGAACTGTTTGCCTTTGTTCGTAAACTTTTTCTGTGTAGATTTTTGACAACTTCAACACATCAGAATGATTTAACAATTTGTGTGACTACAGTATTTTGGAATTATTATACCTACATCTGACAGCTGCAATGCATTAGCAGCCTTGTTGGATTAAGAATAACGATACGACAGTGACGTTAAGTCGCAGGGTTAAACATCTGTGAAAAGACTGTTTAATATGATAGATCTGATAGTGATAACATATTTTGTGTTTTTTTTTTGTTCAGAATTGATGAATGATGACGGTGTTAGTTTAGATTTCGGTCACCCTTCACAATATTCTAATGCGGGCGTAGTTTTGAGCATAATCTACACTGACAATACTGTACTTTGAAATTATTTAGGCTCAAATTACGCTACACTAATGTCGGTTGCGTACGTCGGTCGCACGTACGAGTACACGTTGTGTTCTATGGCGCTATAGAACACAATGTGTACTGCGACGCTGACGTCAGCGGCGTGTATGATGCTACTGTTTTTCTCGCTGACGTACTCGACCGACATCAGCGTAGCAGGAATTCAGGCCTTATACAGGGTCGTCCAGGCCAGATAGATATAAATTTTTTTTTAGGTAGTCGGCTATTTGTACCCGCTAGGAAAACGCTTACAAGAAATGTTTTTTTTTTTTTAGAAATATCACAACTTTTAATGTTTTCATGATTTTAATGTTTACTTTTAAAATGAAAAATTCTACATTTTATTTTTATTTTAGTTGCGTAATATTAGACACTGCACGCTCTCAAAAAAAAAAACAGATTGACCTGCAAAATTTGAAGTGCATTTAATATCATATCAATGCAATAATATTACTTTCCTTGAAATCGACAGATTTTTCGTAAACTTCAATTAAAAATTTAAAAAGGGTTAATTTTTTCTGGCGCGTACAAATAGGTCCCCAAGCCGAATGCCTACAAAAAATATATATCCATCTGGCCTGGACCACCCTGTATATGTGTGGACTTCAGACTTCACATTTATTTTTACCTGTAATCAACCGACCATAAACCTTATTTTCACTGAGTTAAAGATCACTGTCATTTTGTCAGAGATCCCAAGTCACAGGAAAATACGTTACCTACTATGAAAATCCGTTAATTCTGTAATAGATCTGCTTTAAAAATATCAATTAACAAAATACAAGATAGTTATTCAATATTTATATACCCAACAAACTGAAACAGGAAATATTATCCCAGCAAAGCATTTAGGGATCAACAGGGTACACCATCGGTCATCATAATCCCTACTTCGGTCCACGGTCTTCCTTATATAAGGGTCATCCTTATATAAAATTTAGTTAACGTTATGTTATTATAGGCCCAGCTTTGGCTAGTGAAGCAGTAAAAGCTTATGTGAATAATGTTTATCTTTTAAGCATAAACTAGCACTTAGTCCACGACTTTGTCTGCGAAAATAGTGATCGCTCGGGTAATTTGCATAGTATGAATATATTTTAAACGCATAGTAAAGATGTAGCTTTCTAATGATAAAAGATTTTTTTAAATCGGTTCAGTAGTTCTTGAGTTAAATTGTAGTAAACAAACAAAAAATATTAGTTTAGATTTGGATTTAGATGAAGAGTGTATTTTGTATACAACATTATTTTTTGTTTACATTAAACCCGAAAAGGGGTCATTGTACTCATCATTTTGAACAACTTTTTCTATGGGACGAACCTTGAAATCGCGAAAAAAAAAATCAGCTGTTCCCTACATTTATGTTCGCATAACTCGTCAAAATGTAGGGAACAGCTGATTTTTTTTTCGCGATTTCAAGGTTCGTCCCATAGAAAAAGTAGACCGTGCTGTGTGTAATGTCCAGCGATATTTATTTATTTATTTTATTCTCCTCTGTAACAAAATGATGATCATGTTTTTACCAATTTCTCTTTTTTTGCAGAACCAGTAACACCTATGAAAGAAATCAACAAAGCCTACGAAGTATGTAAATTCGGGAAGTTTCACGTCAAGTTACTATGTGTGTCATTCTTCGGGTGTATAGCCAGTATCATAGTCACTAACACCACTTCGTACTTATTACCAATCGCAGAATGCGACCTAAATATGAACCTTAAGCAGAAAGGTTTACTGAACGCTATGCCATATTTTGGT
Source organism: Xestia c-nigrum (assembly GCA_916618015.1). Classification (NCBI taxonomy): domain Eukaryota; kingdom Metazoa; phylum Arthropoda; class Insecta; order Lepidoptera; family Noctuidae; genus Xestia; species Xestia c-nigrum. Next base: position 4,897,327 of record OU745259.1, on the reverse strand, counting down.
AAGTGATTACTAGAATATTCATGATTGTTTTGTGCATATTAAATAATCAAAATAAATTCTAAACAATCCATACAGGGCTAATGTTACCTAGAATTGTCAATTTTGGTTAAAAGCAAGGTCTTAAAGCACAAATAAAGGGAACATTTTGAAAAGTGAAAAAGTTGAAAATTAAGGTTTTTGGTACTTAGGTACAAAGTTTCGCGAAAATCTCAATTTGCACGTATATTTTTATCGTGGTGACTCAGAACCTTGATTTTTTCTTGATAGGTACACCTAATAGGGACTATAGACTTCAGTATCTGGTATCAATTATCTGGTATAAAATCGGTGGTGACACACGGACAGACAGACAGACGGACAACAGAGTGGTCTCATATGGGTTCCTTTTATACCTTTTAATTTAAGTACGGATCATTAAAAATGATCAATGCCTTACTGGCCTTTTGTTTGGTCTAACTCGTCTCATGATAATGGTGGTAGTGTGATGATTTTGATGTCACCATCATCATCGTATCAACCCGAAATCACCCACTGCTGGACAAAGGCGTGCCTCTTTTTTCAGCCATACTTCCCAGTTTTGTGCGTCGACCATGGAGTTTCTTTCGATCTTCTCCATAGAGATCTACGCTAGGGAATTGGCAACTACAGTACTTTCCCAAGTTGTTATACCTTGTGACTGTGACTGTAGCTTTGCCATTTTTGTATTTTTGACATTCAAACGTGCCGTAATGGTCTAATTGAAATAAATGCTTCGTTTTGAGTTTGATCCAACGAGGTTTAGGATAGCCTTGGTTTCTTTAGCCTAAAATTGGCCACCACTCGATCAAAGCCTATCATTTCGTCTTCTAACCTAATCCTGCTAATATTTATTCCTCTTTTCAGGTATGTTTGTATCAACAGTAATAGCCGGGTTCTTGATAGACACATTTGGGAGGATATATTTCCTAAGGATCGGTTTTGGAGGAATATTCCTATGTACATTATTTTCTGCCTCCAGTCAGACTTATGAGATGTTGGCAGCTGCTAAGCTCTGCGAAGGTATACTGTGAGTATTTTTTTATGATTATAAACCTTTTGGTGTTAAGAAAAACGTTCTAAACATTTCTTCAAATTTTGTTGAACATAAGACTTTCTTTGTTACAAGCAAAAATAAGCCTCAATTGATTCAACAGCAAACTGGAATCTATATGTCTTAAAATTAAGGTATACTTTCCTTTTCCATGCTTGAAAGTATATTTTTTAGCCTCAGAATCACCAACGTACCTGAAAACAAAGTTAAAACATAATTAGTAGGAGATGTAATAAAGCCCCCTTATTTAATGCAGCAGAATGTCAAGAGTAAATTGGAATAAAATTATTATGAAGAGGGGTTGCAGTGCCGTCCTTGAATAATTGCAATAATTATAAATGTCTAAAGGGATGTCTTATAAACCTCTCTGTAAAGTTAATCAGTGAAATTATTAATTTGTTTACCCCAAAAACGTAATTAGCTGGCTTAACTCGTCCGTCCACATTAACGGTCTCTGCTGAACCCTTAAGTTTAAAGGAGCGTGAAGATAAAATGAGGCCGCGGACTTGTCATTCTAGCACCATAATAATTCCCTCTCTGACGGATTCACCAGACCGACGCGATAAGCTGTCGACTCAGTATTTTTCTTTCATTCCCACTTTGCTTCAAAAACTGGATTTTTTAAGTGGAAAGTTTATTTAACAAACCACTAACCACGAGTTCAAAGTAAATTTTAAATTGAGTGATAAGGAATATCAGTCTAAAGCAGTGCTTTTCGTCCTCGGTGAAAAATTATGACGATTGTGTACTGGGTGAAAATAAAAATTCCATGATGCGAATGCAAAAATTTGTTAGCGTAGCGTAGTTATTTTTGCGAAACTCCCGAGTTATACGTGGATTTTCGAGGAAGGCTCGTAGCTAGCTTGGTAATTAAAATCGGTAATTGGACTAGCACCAATTTGGTTAATTAGGGGCGAAGGACTGCATGAAAACTCGTGCAAGCTCATGCGCTGGATATATTATTTTGAGCATAAACATGCAGTGATATCAAATGATTAACTATGTTTGAATGAAATAGTAATTCAATTCGGTTATTTGTTTTGGTACTTAAGAGAGAAATTATACGCAAAATATCTAATAACAAATTCTGTGAAATTAAAAAAAAACAACTCGAATTTACCATTGATTAGACAAAATTATAGAGTAGCACGTTTTGAAGCTGTAACAATCGCTTGCAATAGCGTTTCGTATTTCTACCGAGTATGTTTTTAGTGGCGGAGAACTTTTTAAGTCTTTAAATTTAATTTAAAATAAATTATTATTATATTTATATTAATAATTTGCAATTGAATATAATTTCGGACGTGTGACCCTGACCACTGCGGCTGGCGCAAACGTCACGTAATATAGAGGTCCAATTTGGAAAAAATCATCGCAGTAGGCTGAACTTCAGTTGTCACAAGCATTTCATCAATCTTGTATGTTTTAAGTCCGCCTAGGTACCTCTATTGTATATGAAGTTTGAATAAATAAATTCCCATACATTTTAGCTTGTTCCAACAGATTGTTCTTACTATAATAATAAAATACTTACTCGTAATAAATAACACATTTAATTTTTTTTTAATTTTATTTAGTTTTTTTATTTTACTTAACAATATCAACTATCTCTAAGCCCTCTGGAAAGATTAAAAGTGTAAAAATATCCAGTCATTGTAATATTTTTTTGTTCTAGAATCTAGACCATAACCTGGGAACCTTTTTGACATAGAGTTATTGGAAGTCAAAGTTCCACGTTTTTTTAATATTAGTTTTTGAGGTAATAATTTAATTTAATACTTTAAATACCTCCATGATCCGATTACTATCCAAAGCATCCAACAGTACAATGTTTTGAGTGGTTACATTGAGTTTTACCGTTAAACTTGATATTTCACCCCAAAAAAAAAGTAATTTCTCAGCAATATTTTTGCGTAAAGTTACTTAGTTTGATGTACAAAATGCTTGATTGCACGGTGTATGTTTTTTAAATTAGAACTCAACCTACATTTTTCCCGTCATTTCAAAACTTACAGACTTACTACCGTACCAGACACATATATTATTTCCTTCTAAACTTCCAATACAATATCGGCATCGCTGCTAGCATCCAACACGGTAAATAATACAGTATTTGTGCAGTACACTCGAGTCCCGACTGCATGTTGGTCGCGTGCCCAGATCCCTGACAGCATTATTACCTTGGCTCAGGGTATGGTACTCTATTGCATCTAGTTATGATATATTGTGTTTCTCCAATTTTAGTGTTTTATATGTTTAATATGTGTTTAAGGCGACTAGATTAGCTAAATTAGCAACTATATTTGTGGTGGTTCGAACTTCGTTTGAAAAGCTGTTAGTTCGAATCAATCAGTTGTTACGTCAGTCACTGCGGGCCTAGTAGTGCGAAATGTATGGTTTCGATCGATTTACAAAAATCTATTGATTGTACTAAAAAACGAAGACACTATTATGCTAATATATTGCTTGTAGAACTATTTGCTAAATAATCAGAATGATTGCATGTATTTTAGTACGTGTTTTTTTGGTTGAAATAAATTTTTAGAGATAAGTTCGCTTTTTTTTATCGAGTCAAATTAAGTAGATTTACTTATCAGTTCAATAACTGATAAAATATTTAGCTTACTGTCGAACAACAAACAAAACAATCATATTATAAAAAATAACCGATCAATTGTGGTAAACAAGCCTTAATTATGAAAGGAAATATGAATAAATAAAATTTTAACACAATTAATAAATAGCAGAGGGTGTAGTTTTATTAATTTATGCGACGAAGCTAATGAGTTCGGGAAATAAAACTGCAGTAATAAAACTGTATTTACATACAGGGTGTATTTCACCTCATCACAAAGCCGTTAACCAAGCATTCTGTATATCAAACTAAGTAACTTTACGCAAAAATTATTGCTGGGAAACAACTTTTTTTTTTTGAGGTTATAAATCATATTTTGTGGTATAACTCAATGTAACACACTCAAAACATTGTGCGGATGGATGGATTGAATAGTACGGGGGTCGTAGAGATATTTAAATTAAAAATCATGCGATTAAAAGCGGTATTTAAAAAAAAGCTTGTCAAAATCTTGCAACTTTGACCCCCAATATCTCCGTAACTAGAAGGTTCCCAGGTATAGTGTAGAACAAAAAAATGATCAGAATGACGAGTAGAACAAGTACCTTTCGTATTCGTTAAGAGGTGTTTTACACCCTGTATTTTGTAGTAGAAAGCACTGCCTTCATTGTTTAATTTATTCTGATTTAATATACACGGTATCCTATATAGGGTGTAAACGGGCCGTTTAGTAAGCCGCTAACCAAGCGTTCTGTACACCAAATTAATTAACATTGTCCAAAAATTGTTGCTGGGAATCAACTTTTTTTTTGGTGTGAAAATTTACCGTTACGAGTCTAGCGTTCAATATAACGCATCGAAAAATTGTGCTGATGGCTGTATGGTATCTAAAATAATTTAAAAAGTTTGAAGTTTGACTTTCAATATCTCCGAATGCTAAGGTTCAGAACAAAAAGACAGCAAAGACGGGAAGCACAAATGCCTCCCGGCTTCGTTGAGGGTGTTTTTACAACCTTTGTAGAGGTTCCGCTTGGTTCCTAACTGAAATAATAAAACTATTTATATTTTTGAGTAAGTAAAAATCCATAAATCAATTTTTATTTTAAAGTATCTTTAGGTTTTAGTAGCTATAAAACGCAGGCCACACTGGCGGCGTCGTCCACTAGCTAGTGAGCGAGCGAGCCAGCCGGGCGAGCATCGTTTCTGGGCTTTTCATACGTCGGTTCAAAACTTTCGATAATTCGCGGTGTGAACTGAAGTATGATAAGCCATGAAGCGATGCTCACCGCGGCTCACTTGCTCACTCGCTAGCTAGCATTGTGGTCTACACTTTATGTTGTAAAAACCAATATCCGTATCACCAAAACCAGTGTCTGTAGCGTGATTGCCAGTCGCCTGAACTGTGTTCACGTGAGTCATTGCTGTGCAATTACTCATGGGTTGTCGCAGTAGTGATCCACCGCTATTTGTTTTGTCAGTACTTACTACCATAGTCGTAATTTTTACTCACAGCTATTGAGTAATGGATATTTGAATAAAGAGAAATTATATTCTATTCTATTCTATTCTCAAAAGCTTGTGGCCCCGCCGTGGAAACTTCATTGTATGAAGTTTTACATTGATGGAAGTAATTTTATTGCACCATAGTTTAGCATGTTATGCTAAACTATGGTGCAATAAAATTACTTCCACCAATGTCAGTAACTTCCACCAAAGTAGTTTTGCATAACATGCTAAACTGTGGTGCAATAAAATTACTTCCACCAATGTCAGTAACTTCCACCAAAGTAGTTTTGCATAACATGCTAAACTGTGGTGCAATAAAATTACTTCCACCAATGTCAGTAACTTCCACCAAAGTAGTTTCGCATAACATGCTAAACTATGGTGCAATAAAATTACTTCCACCAATGTCAGTAACTTCCACCAAAGAAGTTTCGCATAACATGCTAAACTATGGTGCAATAAAATTACTTCCACCAATGTCAGTAACTTCCACCAAAGTAGTTTAGCATGTTATGCTAAACTTTGGTGCAATAAAATTACTTCCATCAATGTCAGTTTCTAAAGTTAATATTTTTTGTTGTAGATTTGCAACATCATTAGCAGCCATATCATGCCTAACGTCAGAGTTCTGTCACAGCTCAGTGAGGGATCGCATAATGTTATGCCAATCATCATTTTCTGCTTTTGCGCAGATCTTATGTCCAGCTATGGCATGGGGCATACTTATACAGAATTGGAAGGCTAGCTTCTTTGATGGAGGTTTTGGTAAGTAAGGCGGTGTTATTCATCCTTTTTTCGTGCAATGACTTTGTTTTTTATAATTTGAAATTAGAATGCGAACTTGATGTAGGTTCTTCGCTTAGGAACTACCCATACACATTGAAGCACTAAAATAGACCTTGAGCCTTTTATTAAAAATCCACCTCGCTGAAAGTCTTCTTCAAAATAATTTCAGCCCTATGATTATGACGACCCGAATGGCGTAGCGGTAGTGAGGCTTTTTTTCCGATGGGAACAAAATCCATCAAATGACTTCTCCCACTCTGGGTGGAGCGGGAGGTAGAATTTTACTGACTAAAACTCATCCATGTTCCTTCCTCGCCCTTTATGTTCCGGGGCCGCGGTATCTCTTTCGAACTGTCCCGCAGCCCCGGCAGTAGTAGGCTGTCTTTAAGTTCTTCGAGTCCCAGGTTCGAATCCCGGTAGGAACAAATGTTTGTGTAATGAGCATGGACATTCGTTTCCGAGTCATGGATGATAATAATAAGTATGTATTAACAAACAAAAAACTATCTGGTGCTCACGACACAAGCCTCGTTCCTTAGTGATGGTGCTGTGTAATGTCCAGTGTATTTTTGAATAAGTTTTTATTTTTCATAAGTCTACTCTATGTCCTATTTTCAGATAATATCTCAATTTTAGGCACAATCACATACATAATTAGTAGCAGTTTTCCATTAACATTTTTCGTCACCCTTTTTTTTTCTTTCAGTACTTAACATTTGGAACTTCTACCTTCTTGCTATGTCTCTATGGTCACTGACCGCATTCCTACTATACTTCACAATACTACCAGAAAGTCCAAAATTTCTGGTAACACAGAAGAGATACGTGGAAGCAAGGAATATTTTGATCCGAATATATTCTGAAAACAGTGGAAAACCTGCCGACACATTTCCGGTGAGAATATTGAATTTTTATCAGAATTTTTCATGTTTAAGCCTAATCTGGGAATAGTAGGAAACAGCAAGCTATATCTTATTCAGAAAGTGAAGTTGGCAGTTTACAAGTGTTGTTATAATCATCGTCATCAGCCTATAATGTTCCCACTGCTGGGACACGGCCTCCTCACAATGAGAGGGAATGGGCTATAATCTACCACGCGGGCCCAGTGCGGATTGGTAGATGTCACATGTCTTCGAATTTTTGGTTCTAGGACATACCGGTTTCCTCACGATGTCTTCCTTCACCGTTTTGAGAGCAGCGGTGATGAAATAAATTACACAAAGTAATGCGCCTGTCTGGGTTCGAACACTTGACTTACTGTTCGTAAGTCGGGGCCACCACCACTGGGCCACCGCTGCTCTCGCTGTTGTTATAATAGCTGGTTTGAATGGGTTTTTGTTAGTAGAGTGTATCAGCGCCGACATTGTTAATTCAGTATTAATCAGGGTTCCGTACGGAAAACGAGCTCGTGGCTAAATAATATCAGCCACTTGCGTGAATCTTTAGGTTAAGCCATGCTTGCCTAGGTTGGTCTGTGGATGGGTGACCACCCTTACATACTGAGGTTCCTCCGTGCCTCAGAAAGCACGTTAAGGTGTTGGTCCCGGCTGTCATTTCTCCATCTTTGACAGTCGTACAGTGGCCCAAAAAGTCTGACACCAGCCTTAGCAATGGGTATCGTATTAATTCAGCTGGATCCAGTTGGACTTGAAGCCGCCCCAACATAGTTGGGAAAAGGCTAGGCAGATGAATCAGGGTTCCGTACCTTAAAAGGTATAAAAGGAACCTTTATAAGATCACTCACTTGCTGTTTGTATGTCCGTGTGTTCGAAACCACTATGGTAGTTCTCGTTGATCTAGAATCACGAAATTTGCCAAAAAGTATGGTCGTACAGCCCAGGTAAAGGAAAAAAAAAACGATATTACTATTACAAACTTATTATTATTTTGCGGTTGGTGCAATTGCCGTTTCTGGGGATCAGACAGAAAAGTGTGTCCTAAATGGATAATAATAATAATAATAATAATAATAATATTTATTTATTTGTTAACATAGGTAAAGACATATAGATGTTATTTTTATTTACTGTCAAAACTGACACTAAAATATAAATGAATTCATTAAAATATATTTGTAAACAATTAATGAAACATATCAATATTTTCTTTAAATATTTGAACTATTCATTTAGGACAAGTAGGCCCTATTTTGAGTTTGGCGTAACCATTCGCTTTAAGAAGTTTGTACGGACTCCCGGTGCGCGAGTCCAACTCGTACTTGACTATTTTTTATTAACCGACTTCAAAAAGGAGGGGTTCTCAATTCGTCGAAACCTTATTTTTTTTAAATTTTATGTAGGTATGTTCCCCGATTACTCAAAGATGGCTGGAGCGATTTGAATTATTTTTTTTTTTTGAAAGGGTACACTTCCCAGGTGGTCCCATAATCATCAAAGCGGGATCTGATGATAGGATCCTGGAGAAATTGAGAGAACTCTTCAAATTTTATAGGTACATTTGATGTGATTTGGGTCGTTTTTGGAAGAGTACTTTCTTAAAGTGATCCAATTTCAATTTAGTGAAGATCTGATGAAGGAATTCGGAGATAGGCAACGGAACTCCTGAACTTTTAAGGAGTTCCGCTGCCTATCTCCGAATTATACATAATATCAAATGGACTGGAATTGCTGAAATCTCATGTCTATCTTTTGTTTACACCATTTCATAACATAACATCGCGCCGCTACGCTGTGAAGAGGTAAGCACAAATGAACCACTAAAAAGTGAAAAATAAAAACTTTTTTGCAAAAAATAAAACCGACTCCAAAAAACACAAAAAGGTGAAAAATTATTTTAGCTTCAGAAGTCGATGACAAAAAACTAAATAATCAATCAAACGAAAGTCACAGACTTCTGAAGCTAAAGTTATTATTCACTTTTTTGTGTTTTTTGGAGTCGGTTTATTTTTTTTTGTTTATAGTGCCATTGCAGCATTGGGATCTTTTGGTGTCCAAATGACATTGACAGAGAAGCGCTGTTGGTTTCCATCTGTGAAACTTTTTAAAAACAAAGATGGTGCCGGTGGCGACTTCAGATACGATTACCAGTAATTGTCAGAAGCTTGTGGCTATGCAATAACAGCCGCTCGGGTCGATCTTCGGGTTAAGCTGCACTGGCCTTGGTTAGTTTGGGGATGGTTAATTACATACCAAGTTTCTTCCGTGCATCGGTCGCGGGAGTCATTTGTCGATTTTTGACAGTCGTTACGGGTACGTTAAGAGTATTGTGTTACCTAGTTACAAATTCGTTGAGATCAGATAGACTGTCGCGCATTGAACCATACTGATATTCAACTGCATCCAGTTAGAATGAAAACTAAACTAATCCTTACGCAGTTGGAAAAAGGATGAATTTTCCGAACTATGTGAAATACAAATAATTTCACTTTTTTCTTGTAGACTATATTGATTTACAGGATTTACATTAACCAAGATTTTTTTTATGCTTTTAGTTTCCAAACATATTTGAAAAAGAAATTAAGGAGGTGAACTCGCAAAAGTCTGATGATGGAGAAACCAAAGTGAAGTTTCGAGATAAAATCATGACTGGTCTTAGAAACATAAAGCCTTTATCTAGAAGACCATTAAGTGGCTATGTGGCATTAATAGCGTTAAGTCAATTTATTACTCTGGGAACGTACGTATTTATATTTATATTAACTTATATGTATTTAATTAAATTTAAATAATTTAATTTTAATTTAATTAAATATAGATAATTTAATTTTAATTTAATTAAATACATAGAATGCACCGTTTGTTTAGGTTCGTCGCGCATTCGTGTGAAAATTTATGTAACGATTGAAATTACAGCTATATTATTATTAATTAAGTATTTAAATTAACCCTTTAATTTTAGATTGTGAGCTCACCTTATGGACAAGTTGATTGACAAGGTAGGAACAGAGATTGGTTTGCCAAATCACATTGTTTTCATGGGATTATGTCACCCTTTCTCTTCACAAGGGTTGTGGGGAGTATAGATGGGTGGGAAATTAGGTAGAGATTTAATTTTGTATTGTATTGTACAACAGGCTGGTGTCCGCAACTCCACGTCAAAGCGCGTATTTTGCGTATGGGCTGTAACCCACCACGCGGACCCAGTGCGGTTTGGTAGATGTTACATGTCTTCGAAGTTTTATTTCTAAAACATCCTTCCGATGTTTTTCTTCACCGTTTTGAGAGCAGTGGTGGTGAAATAAATAACACAAAATAATGCGCCTGTCTGGGTTCGGACTTACTGTTCGTAAGTCCGGGCCGCCACCACTGGGCAACCGTTGCTCAATATATTTCACATATACCATTGTAATGCAATCTTTTGGTATTCCATTGAAACCTAAAAACATGAAAATATAAAGGGTGTAAAACACCTCTTCACGAAGCTGATAGGCACTTGTTGTCCCCATCATTGCGATCATTTTTTTGTTCTACACCATACCTGGGAACCTTCTAGTTACGGAGATATGGGGGGTCAAAGTTACAACTTTTTGACAACTTTTTTTTTTAAATACAGGTTTTTTTGTAAGATTTTCACTTTTAACACCTTCATGACCCCCGCACTATTCAATCCATCTATCAGCACAATGTTTTAAGTGCGATACATTGAGTTCTACCACAAAACATGATTTATAACCTCAAAAAATAAAATTGTTTCCCAGCAATAATTTTTGCGTAAAGTTACTTAGTTTGATGTACAGAATGCTTGGTTAAAGGCTTTGTGATGAGGTGGTTTACACCCTGTATTTTGACGACCCGAATGGTTTAGTGGTAGTGAGGCCGCCTACGTTCTTAGGGTCCTGGGTTCGAATCCCGGTAGGAGCAAATGATTGTGTGATGAGCATGGATATTTGTTTTCGAGTCATGGATGTTTTACATATAATAAGTATGTATTTACAAACAAAAAGTATACATGTAGTATATCAACTATCTGGTGTCCACGACACAAGACTTGCTTAGTGTGGTACTAGATGGCTCTGTGTTTAAATGTCCAGCGATTGTTATTTATTTATTTATATTTATATACAAACAAAATTAGTATACTAAAATTGTTTTGGTAAAAAAAAGTATTTAGATTTGTCTCTAGAAATCCAAACACAATTTTTGCACGTTTTTACTAACGCTAGAAATCACGAAAACTTACATAAAAGTCAGCTTTTGGATTTTCTCAGTACGTTTTTATTTAAGCATCAATATACATTCCAGCCTAGTGTTGTGCAAACAAACAAAAAATTCACACACCATTTCACCTTTTCTGTCACTAATGGTTAAAATCTTTATTTTATTCTTTAAAGCTCCACTGCAAGATTCAAAGAAATTTTAAACGTAAAAGAGGGTATTAACCCCGTTTTCTACCTGGACTTCTTTTTTAATCCCAATTTTTTGCCTTATCCAGTTTTTTCTCGAGACTCAAAGGGCAATTTCGCCTGATTCCACCCATTTGACGGTGTTCTTGTTATTTTTTTCGTTTAACTGAGCCATCGTCAAAGCTTTTAAGGTTGTGTGCTGAAAATCGAGCCATTAGGAGCCGTCGACAAAAGTCTATGTAAAATATTGGTGTTTAATTGGAGCCGGTCCCAACATAGTTGAGAAAAAACCAGGCAGATTATGAAATTATTATTATTGGGCTTAATTATTTAGTGAAAATAAAAACACATGTGAAATTAAAAGAGGATTTACTTTCAAAATCGGTTAAGAAACTTTTACTTTAAGTAGGCCAGTTACAGCCGCTTTTGAATTGTCGAAACAAAGATGAAAATTAAATGTAGCTACAGTTAAAAAAAATATCGCTGGACATTAACACACAGCGCCACCTAGTGCCACACTAAGAAAAGCTTGTGTCGTGGACACTAGATAGTTGATATACTACATACAGGGTGTTTGGCAGAACGTTGAACATACGAAAATGGTGAATAGGTGGGGTCATCTGCTACTTATTCAGCCCTAATTTATTTGGGTATTTAAAAAATAAAACCGTTTAAAAAAAAAAACTTTTTTCTTGTTTCACCACTTTCTTAACTTTAAAGTGTAATTTAAGTGTAAAAGATTTAAAAAAAACAAAATATTGGCTGTTTTACCCATTTTTAATAAAAAAATACACTTTAAAGTTAAGAATGTGGTAAAACAAGAAAAAAGAAAAAAAAACGTTTTTAAATACCCGGTGGGCCAGGGCCAAATAAATTAGGGCTGAGTAAGTAGCAGATGACCCCACCTATGCACCATTTTCGTATGTTCAACGTTCTGCCAAACACCCTGTATATACTTTTTTGTTTGTAACATTAATAATCCAGATGCATAATAACAAATTAAGTGTAGGTTAATCGTCTTTTATATTCCTATATTAAATTGATTTCATTGAACTGCCCTACCACAAACATAGTGGGCAGAGATAGATTTACCTACTGGTATTCAAATTAAAACTCAAGCTTAATTTGGATGATAACAATGAAATACCAACGTTCAAATTATAAAACAAAACCAACTTCACGGCTTAAAACAGAAGGCACAAAATCGCGTAGCCACAATCAAAGCGACAATTTCCATACGAAATTACAACCTAGATAAAATTGAACAGATAAACCAATTTCAGTCTATTTTTTCAGGCACAACGTCATCAGGCTGTGGTTTCCACAATTATCTACAATTGTAGAACATTACAATTTAGATGCAAATCAAAATCTATGCGACCTGCTTGATTCCTATACCGGGAGTTTGAAAATCAAGAGCGAGTCGACTAACGCGACATCAGCAGTTTGTGTTCCGGTAAGTTGACTTTATTTTTTATAACTTTTATAGCTGACCCACGCAATTTCGTCTGCGTCACATAAGAGAGAAAAACGAAAGGAAAAATAAACCCGTTTTTGCCACATTTTTCATTCCTGTTCCGCTCCTTATGGTCGTAGCGTGATGTTATATAGCCTTTCTCGATAAATGGACTATCCAACACATAAAGGTTTTTTCAATTTGAACCAGTAGTTCCTGAGATTAGCGCGTTCAACCAAACAAACCAACAAACAAACTCTTCTGCTTTATAATATTAGTATAGATTTAAAGTAACGTAACATAACACCACGCCTGAAATAATCGGAGGGTTATCCAGAGGTTTGCCTAATAGGACAACAAAAAAAAAACAAAAAAAAGAAATCTTTGTTTTGTTTTGTGAAATTTTTGTCTCTGAGGAATTCCTGATGAAAAAACCCAATAACACTTTACTCGAACTGGGAATCAAACCTAGGACCTCATGCTCAGCAGTTGCGCTTGCAACCACTGGACCAACGAGACAGGCTTAGGTTAGTACCAACAAAAATCTTCATCTTAAGACGCATTCACATTTTACGTAACCAAAATCCTTATTAAAATAAAAATCCCATTAAAACCGAACACAGAAAACCTAGCGGTTATAACTCAAACAACTTCTGCAACTATCGAAGAAAGAACTAAAAAAACTCCAGGTTTCCATATCTTTGGAAACAGCTTGAAAGTAACTAAGTAACTTATCGCCAACAAATATGAAGACAGTGATATATTATTCTAGAAAGTTCGGCCTGCAGTTTTACCCACTTTGAAATCGATGATGGGTCCCTCTTGAGACCCAAATTGAGTTCCGGGTGAAGATTTATAACGTTAGATTCACTTGTCGGGCCAAAAAGTATTGACGTTTCTTGACATTATTTTCTACTAAGTTCTTTTAAAATGTAAGCTAAGCAATATTATAATATTAATCATTTTTCGAAGTAATTGTAAAAATCACTGCTTACTGTTTTTAATTTGTTTTGGGTAATTTTGGTTAAGTTTGACATATTTAACTGAATTAGTGAGAGATTCGCAGAAGCGATCAAGTTGTGTCCGAAGAGAGGCTTTAAAAACACCAAAGACAGCAGGCACGATTATTGTGGTTACATACTGGCTCCAACCAATTTAAATAAGTTACACCATCGATACGAAAGAAGAAGAAGATAAGTGTTGTCTCGCTTACACATACAAAAAATCATATCTTAGGTTTCACGCGAGATCTGTGAGCCCATAATTCTTAGTGTGGACACTTTTTACCACGACCTTTACACAGTGAGAGCACATCCAACGCTTTAAACCCTTGGCTCCGGGGAAAAATATCCTACTTAGTCCCTCCGCCATGATTTATCTTCGTATAATGTTTCACTGAAATCGGCCGAAGCGTTTTCGTGAAATTGGGTAACAAACAAACTGTTTTAGATTTGTTATGTAAGAGAGAAAGCTGCGTGGTTCTCAATTTCAAAACCGCCTCGTAACTTAGAGGGCCTTTTGAAATGGGAGCGCGAAAATTAGGATGTAACTTATCTACCACTTACTGATGGGTAGGATGGCTTAATCAACTTATTTATTAGAATTTGGGATCATGGTATGATAAAAAGGAACTAGACGTTGTAGGTCAGATAGATTTATCTAAAACTAATGTTGATCAAGTTAGTTTTATGTTACCATCTGGTAAAATTCTATTTATAGCGAGTGCATTATGGATATGGTATTAAAATTTTGCACTGGGCAGCAGATTTTTTGGATATTTCGATGGTGGTCCCATGGAGAAAGTTTCAGTTTGATGATCTGAATCAAGACCTGAAATGTAACCACATCTTTCTGATATACGCTGTAGAGTATCTATTTCTGCCTACGGTCAAACCACTGATAAATGGCAATGATAAAACTAATAAAAATTCCAACCTGTCAGATTCAGCACGGTTATCCATCTAGATCCAGTTGGTTTGAAACTGGATCTAGATGGATAACCGTGTTGAATCTGACAGGTTGGAATTTTTCAATGCCACCTGGAGGGAGAGTACTCTTTTAATACAGGTGATGGCAAATTTTACTCAAAGGAAACGTGCCTTGATTTTTAAAAAGAAACAAATCTACATTCATATTTCACCCTGTACATTTATCAAAGTCTGGTGTCCTCAGCGAGTCCGGAGTCCGGTTCAGTCGAATTGACTAAACCGTAAATATAGTAAATTTCAAGCACTGACATTTTCTTAGCTACTAAATAATGTACATTGTTACCCAAAATTACCTACTTCCAATTCCTATATTGGAATTTGTCCTGTGTCACTTAGAGTTTGGGTCACACAGTATTTATCTAATTAGTTCCTTGTTGCAAGTTTTTCACCGTATCTTTAATTAACAAAGTGATGCGTAAGTTTCAAGCTAACCCATCCAATTAAGGCAAATGTGCTTCCCCTAATAGCTTACCCACAATAATTCGATGTGGTTTAGTTTGAAACTACACACAACCCTTAGCATTGTGGTTTTAGTTCGAAAACCGTAATGGTTTGTATAAATTACCATGGCACTGCCTTTATTAATATTAATATGAAATGACAAAGAGGTAATAGGGGCCAAAACCTTGTATACAAATTCTAGTGATTTGCACAAATCTACTTCATTTTACTAGAATTCTACTTCTTATTCTGTCGTAGTACCTAAATCTTGTAAAATTCCTTTTGGATCTGTAGGCCCGTTAATAGCGGCACCATTGGCGATTTTAACAAACTCTAGACTAGCATACTGTAGTGGCAGTTACTGACTGAGGTATAAAATATTGGCAATGATAAAAGTAATGGTGAAAAAAATATTTGGAACTAATTATTTTCATTACTGTGTGATCAAAATGAAGAACACCCACTTTTGATGTCCTACCCAAACCGAATCTATCATTTATCTGATGACGTCACGAAAAGGATATGTCCCTTAATGTCGTTAATAATGAGAACTATTAATGTTCTTCCGGTTCAGAGATAGCATCAGTTCATTTATCAGGACAAAGATAATATATTTCCTACGACTGTCTTGGCGTCCGAATTTTGGTATACGGAAGTTAGAGATTATTTACAAGACTATTAGAAACCTCTTCAAACGCGCATCAATCTACTACAATCTGTCAAATAACTTTATTAGATTTTCGACTTTATCGCTAAAGCGTAAAGTTCAAGGTTGATTGGGACTACTTGAAAGCATCGGGTAGTACAAAGTGGTATCAACCTTATCTATATACTTCTATACTAATATTATAAAGCAGAAGAGTTTGTTTGTTTGGTTGAACGCGTTAATCTCAGAAACTACTGGCTCGAATTGAATTTTTTTCTTGCATTGGATAGTCCATTTATCGAGGAAGGCTATAGGTTATATAACATCACGCTGTGACCAATAGGAGCGGAGCAGCAATGAAAAATGTTGCAAAAACGGGGACGTTTTTTTCCTTTCGTTTTTCTCTTTTATGTGACGCAGACGAAGTTGCGTGGGTCAGCTAGTAACAACATAAACGTATTTAATCAATTACGCCACATAGAAAACGAAACACGCTTAATGAGCTTTAGTTTCCACCATCAATAAGTTTCAAATCTATTTTAGTCCGTCAGAGTAATGAAAAATAATGAACACGTATTGTTTGTTTCTCTAAATCAATGAATATTGACAAAGATAAAACACTTCAAAACTCGGAAGTAAGGGACGGTGCGTGACATCAGAACACATTAAAAAGTATACTACGGCAATTTTAAAAGCGTCATACCTACGTTAATTTTGGTCTACGTAACAAAAGAATACAAACAGCAGTACAAGTACGTAGGAATCGATAGGACTCGATTAGATAAATCTGACAGTCATTCTCGATAAAATGAGTTTTTGACTCCATAAAAACTCATTTTATCGAGAATAACTGTCAAATTTCAGGTCAGATATTTTTGTATTATCTAACTGACGGATTAATTTGATGTTTTTGTCTTCTACCATTATTTCCGTTGACGTCTACGGATGAGTCACTACACTAATTTTGACGTCCTACAGTACAGTTTGTTTTTTTTATTACAGCACGTAACCGGCACAGAAACTTACATCAACAGCATTATCATTGGCTTCGTCTGTCTGCTCCCCTACTTCATCAGCGGGGTCGTAGTCAACAAAGTCGGCAAGAAAGTCCTCCTCTTCATCGGAGGAGTCTTGTCTGCATCCACCTTGCTTGGCATAAGGTGGTCTAACTCGAAGACTATGATGGTGGCTTTCTTCTCAACGAACATAGCTGTTACGCAGATTATTAAGAGTTTGATTCAAGTCGTGCTGATTGATGTTATTCCTACAGCTATGAGGTGAGGGTTTTATTTTGTTTTTATCGTAGATTGCCATGATTATTATCAAGGATGTGAAACACCTTTTAAGGAAGCCAAAAGGCACTTATTCTCCCCGTCATTGCAATCAGCTTTTTGTTCTAGTCCATGTCCATATGTTATAAACGCCATTAATTTGTAGGTTCTTTTGAATGCCTGTTTTAATAAATTCCACCTTCTCTCTCCACCAGGACCGTAGCTCTATCCCTAGTGATGGTGTCAGCCCGTATGGGAACTTTAGTCAGCAATGTCACCTTCCCCATTCTGCTGGGGATGGGATGTTCCATACCCTTCTACACGATGGCTGCAATGATGTCATGTAAGTATACATTACCATGAACTTTGGGGTTCTCGATTTTTCGACCTTTATGATTGCCGAAGTAACCTGCCCTGTCCGTAGGGTGGGAGTATTTCACTTCAACATTTTTTTTTTTACTTTTTAATGGTTGAATCAGATTTCCAAGGAAAATGTTGCAGGTCTAATTGATAACTCGATGGAACTAGTAAAAGAATATAGAATATGCATGTAATTCTTTCCTCAAAGTACAGAACAGTTACTATCAACCCAATGAAATAACTTAAAGTTCACCGATTGCTTGTCGCTCTAAAAAAAAAACTTGTCCAATTTTCTACGATACTTCAAGCGACCGTGACTTTTGTGGTCATTCCTGTCACAGTGGTTGACGTCATTTCCTGTCTCTATTTGCTTTTATAACATCATTTTTTTTTCTTAATTTTACTAAATGTATGTGCTATTGTTAGGCGAACGTTATATCAATATTATAATAACATATTTGTGAAACTTAGAGTAGTTTTCAAATAAATGTGTTTTTTTTTTTACACAAAGCGTTTGACGTCACTACCGGCGTCAATGCGTTTTGAATTTGTGTTTCTTTTCACTAAAAACACGCAAAATCAGTGTTGTATTAGAAAGTTTAACAAGTGGACCACAATTTTTATATGGGGCAATACAAGACATTTTTAAGAAATAAAAAAAGTTATGAATTTCTTTCATATTCCCCCAATCAAAACTTTTATCTGATTTATTTTTTGTTGCTGAATAAAACGCAGGGATTCTGTTTACATAGAGTATATCGTCGCCTTGGAGGCCAATGGAGCTAAGCCACAATTTTTGCGAAATGGAGTTAAGTGCATTAACGTACTCACAAAGAGCCATACTTTATATTAGTCAATACATCTAATAGATATCATAACTGTAAGCAGGTTATTTTTGAATTTGTCAATAAATTTAAGTGTATTTTTAATAAGAGTCAAAAAGTATAAGCAGCTTAGATTCATTGTGATTACAAGTCATAGAAAATTATTATTGAGTGGTCAATCGTTGTAAGAGCTCATAGAACTCTTGACCTCCAAAATTATGACATCGTAATACTGTATTCTAGACTCTTGTGACTTGTCATTTTTTAATCCAATCCCGATATTATTTGTGAACATTTAATTGGCAGAGAAAAAACGTGTTTATTCCTGTTGACCAATCCGCATTCTGAATTCAATTTTAATATAAGTAAGTGTGTACAACGCGTACCTGTTAAACGAACCTACAAAGGAGAACAGAGTAGACGTAAAAACACGTTGGTATATAGCCTGTTTAGAGGTGGCCAAAGTTTCCAAGTGTGCTTGCAAGTCAATTTTTTCGACCACTTTTTTTTTTTTTTTTTGGGACAAGCCCGCCACACACGCCCAAACCACTGTAACTCCTGAAAGCCAGAATCAACAGTGGCGACCACCAGAAAGGCGCCGAGACAATGAAGCTCGACGAAGTCCCAGAGAATGAATTTAACTGTCTTGGACGGGATCCAAGACAGTTAAATTCATTCTCTGGGACTACGAAATTAATCAAAAAGTATAGCAAAGGAGTAGGAAAGAACTGTAATTTCCACTTCCCTCCGTATCAGCAGGAGACAGAACGAAACAAGGCCAATAGGCACAAAGGGACGTTTACAACTGGGATAGGCCTAGTTGCCTAGCACCACGGATAAATATTAACGTTAATGGGTCCTAAGTAGAGAGCTGTTTTGATTCCAATAATAGGTATGGCAAAAACGCTTGAACGCACGGAAATTTGCTCTAGTTTCTACAAGGTCCGTATAGTAAATAACTCCGGATGTAACCTGTACACTATTCAACATAATATTGCGTTCATTTTGCCAAAGACTACACTCCCACAAAATGTGATGAGCAGATTGTTCATATTCGCAGTCAGATGTTGAACATTGACAAAAAGGCGAGTCAACAAGCTTGAAGGAAAATAATTTACTCTTAAAGTTGCCATGGCCCTTGAGAAATTGGGCAACACAGTGATCAACCTCCAGCCATGTCCTGCCCAGCCGCCCACGAACGGATGGAAAGAACTGGTGGAGGTGTCTGCCCTTGATGGAATTGTCCCACCTACATTGCCATTCAGATAAAAGTTCCTCCCAGACGTCGGTCTGTGGTTTGAATAATCTAAAAATCTTAGCACGATCACGTATGGTTAAAAAGTCTGCGTCCGTGGTCTCACGCGCGTTATAGTACATTGCAGCCCGCCGCTGCACCTCAAGATCGACTGGAAGTACACCCGCAAGCACCGGAAGAGCTTTGGTACTAACCGTCCTATACGCTTTTAATATATCTGCGAAGAAAGTTGAGACAGCTTTAAGTAAATTGACACCATCTGGAGTTACTGAACCAGATAAGAGAGGTAAGAAAGTCCCACCCAACAAAAATTCAGAAGTGGTCAAGGATGTAATTAGAGACCACATTAAGTCTTTACCTACTGTTTCTTCACATTACTGTCGCAGTACGACGAAAAGAAAATACTTGCCTTCAGGCTTAAGTGAAAACCGTTTGTACTTAGACTATGTAGAATTGTAGAGTATTGTAAAGAACGTCAACTTGTACCTGAGAAGGCCAGTTTTTACAAGTCTATTTTTACAAGCGAATTTAATTACGGTTTTCATCGCCCTAAGAAAGATCAATGTGACCATTGCATTCAATTTAAAAATAGGCCAGAGCATGAACAGCAGCTTCATAAAGAAGAATATGATTTACACATTGTTCGTAAAAACGAAACGAGAGAGCATAAAGTTTGTAACGAAAATCGTACTAAAGTAGATCTCGGCTTTGCCGCTTTTGCTATGGACCTGGAAAAAATACTATTAGCTCCAAGTTTACAGGCTGGTCAGGTTTATTATAAAAGAAAGTTGAAGATTTACAATTTTACAGTGTATAATTTAGGAAATTCTGAAGCTACAAATTATATGTGGCATGAAGGAGTGGCCAGATTGCCACTTGCATTTGGATGCATTTGTCGTCATTGCCTGCAGAGGTAAAAGGAATAACTTTCTTTTCTGACACTGCTTCTGGCCAGAACCGGAACACTATTATTGCCGCAATGTTTTTACATGCAGTAACGGTTTTGACAATCGAAATCAATCAAAAGTTCATGGAGTCAGGACATTCAGAGATGGAGTGTGATAGTGTTCATTCTGCAATAGAAAACAGAGGGAGGCATGTAGATATCTACACCCCAGAGGGCTGGTACACTGTCGCACATACGGCTAAAACCACCAAGCCCTATTACAAGATTAAAGAGTTGACTTTTTCAGATTTTATTGACTTCAAGTCGTATAGTAACAAAATTATCACAAATAAAAATAAAACAGAGACTGGTGATAATATGAACTGGCTGGTATTAAAATGGATGCAATATCGAAAAGGTAGTCCTAAAACAATATTTTTCAAAAATCAATTATCTGAAGAGAATTTTAAATCCTTACCTATACAGCGCAGAGCTCTACGCAAAGCTGCTATGACACCATGTTGCGATTTACAGAAGCTCTACAACAAAAAACTTAAAATTCCTGCCAATGAACTTAAAGATCTGAAGGATCTCTGTGCTAAAGGTACCATACCTTCACCGTATCACGATTTTTATAACAATCTAGAAGAAGGACCAATTAGTAACAACTCAGAAAGTGAATAATTTATTTTAACATCCAAATTTTTCTATATCTCTTTTTAACTGATTGATTTGTTATTAAAAAGTTTCTTTATTAAAAAAATATGAAAAAGTAATTATTTTGTATTAATTTTCAAATATTCTACTACGCTTACACCTTTTCATCCAGTCACTTCATTATGCCATCAGATTATAAATTCAACGAGACAAGACGGTTAAGTGACTTACACCCCGTACTACGAGTATTACATTTTACATAAAATAGTAGCCAATAGGCCTATGCCACATAACTTAAAAACCATGATAGTTTGGTAATTTTTAATTATAGCATTTATTAGTTACATGTTTTAATAGTTTAGGGAAAAAAAATTAACCCTCTACTACGATTTGACACTGATTTATGTTGAAATAACTGTTTTTACCCGCATCTTTTATTTTTCAAACGTCCATAACTCAGAACTGTAGTTCTGTGGAATAGCTCCATTACCCTCCAAGGCGACGATATTCTGAACAAAAAAATATATTTTATAAGAAAACATAAACTAGATAATCTGTAGGTTTTCAATGTGCTAAAGCTAACGACGAAATTCCGGCAGCAGTCCTTAATATAAGCTAGTTCGCAAGTCTATGCAAAGCATTTTGTAACTAGAAGCTGTACCGTCTAAATGCTATTTTGCATCCTGATATTATGACACATTTTGCTAAGCTAGAGTGCCGCAGTTTGGCCAGTATCTATGATACGAGGTCACTGGTTGCAATTAGGTATAAATCTAAGTTAGGTCACTTCGTTTTCAACCTAATTCCTGATTCGAGAGATAGGAAAAAGTTAAATTTAATTTGGATTATTTATTAGGTGAATAAATTAAAAAAAAAACTTGTCAAAAAGTTGTAACTAGACGGGTCGGTTCCCAGGTACGGTGTAGAATAAAAAAAATATCGCAGTTGAAGACCCGCTATAATTAACAGTCCAGCCAGCTCAGCCTTTTTAATTTATTGGAGTTGGATTAATAGTTCTGGAGATTACCCCATAAATACAAACTCACATACTAACAAAGTTAAAGTGAGAGTACCTATTGTGCTTTTTGGGGATATAATTGGTCTTATAGTTAGGTTATAATAACTCATACACTACATATCATACACTATTTCCCATTATAAGTAAATTAAAATTTAAATATCAATTTTAACATTATAATTAAAATTGATATTACATACAAATGAACAAAAAAAAATTCAACATCTAAAATACATTAAATTTCTATAATAAACATTTAGATTAAAATAGAGAGATTGAACACTATCATAAATACAAATTAATACTTTTAAAAATGCAATGTCATAAATTAACAACAAAAAACTTTTTTGCAAAAAATAAAACCGACTTCAAAAAAAGTGAAAAATAACTTTAGCTTCTGAAGTCGGTGACCTTTGTTTGATTGCTTTAGTTATTTTGTCACCGACTTCAGAAGCTAAAGTTATTTTTCACTTTTTTTGAAGTCGGTTTTATTTTTTGCAAAAAAGTTTTTATTTTTCACTTTTTAGTGGTTCACAAGTGCTTGATACATGGAAAGTGCATACCGTTACAATTACAACAAGCCCAAACACGACTATGGTGCATTGTCTCATTATGGAGTTCCGTGACTCTTGGCTTCATCATCAGATCTGATGGTAGAATGGTTCTTATCAAACGCAAATGCTTCACTTGTTGTAGAAAATACCAAAATCGCAACACGTTTTCAGATAAAATTTGAAGAGTTCCCTCGATTTCGCCAAGATTCCATCATCAGATCCCAATTTGGTGGCTATGGGACCAACTTGAAAGTATACCCTTTCAAACAAAAAAAGAATTTTTCAAATCGGTTCAGGCGTCTTCGAGTAATCGGTGAACATACATAAAAAAAAAAAAAAATACATACAGTCGAATAGAGAACCTCCTCCTTTTTGGAAGTCGGTTAAAAATAATTACGAAATCTACATCTAAAAAAACATAACCTCATAATAATATTAGTAAAGATAATCGACGTCAGCATTGAATCGTGTTTATCGTGTTTAGATCAATGTACACTAATAATATAATCCCCATTATTTTCAATATTCCTGGAACTATGCTTTATCTGACGAAAACCACTGTTTATATCATTCCTGGAAACGCTATTTAACCATGATCATGCCAACAAGCCTTTGAGTATTTGTGGTATAATTATTATCATATTCGGAGGAATCTGTTGTTTAATCTCTAGACATAAACCATTAGGAATTTCTCAGTGGTATCCCGGAACCTGGGTTAGTGCTCGGTAGATGGCAATAGGCTCGACCCCAATTATATGGTACTTAAACATAATAAAAAACACAATCATAACAAATCATAATAAAATCAATAAAAAAAGTATATTTGTCATAATTTAATCTTCAATCCATACCATTATATAAATGTGAAAGTAACTCTGTCTGTCTGTCTGCTACCTTTTCACGACAAAACGGCTGATCGGATCGTAATGAAATTTGGCAAGGAGATGTATTTCAACCTAGGGAAGGACATAGGCTATATATTATCACGCTAATTACTTACGGGGGTGAGCAATATTGCATTTCGTCTATAGCTTTCAACTGTTTGACAACTGACAACTGTCATAACATGCATTGTAATAGAATAACTATTTTAGACAAATTGTCACGAGAACAAATAGCCCGTCGGTGACGGCAACCGCCTTCCGAACAGTGAGTCGCAAGGTCAAGCCTCAGTACAGACATAAAATACTTTTTGATTTTGTGTAATGCTGTAAGATTTCTGATAATAACTTTGGTTCGCACGTTCAAAAACCACCCGGTTTTCACTTTTTGTAACAAATTATTTTGTTTTTTTTTTTAAAGCTTACATATTTCCAAATCATTGTTTTATACATTTTTTTTTAAAAACTTAAACGACAGTTTGGGAATCATTTATTTCAAATAATAAATCAACGCTTAAACTGTTAAAGGATCACACAGAGAACCCTTTTTCCACTATTCCTTAAATTTTCGTCTGTGTCTGTGTGTCTCAACGTAGCCCTTTTACATGTAATTTATAAAACCAATATGGTTTGATTTAATGCTCAAATTATTATTGTGCATAACTTAGAGAAACTTTTGATTTTTGTTTCTTTGCAATCGGTGCTCTCCATCAAAAGATATGTGACTTTAAAGTTTTTAAGGAGAACTTATCATCATGATCTTAGGATACATGCAATGACATCTATGAAACCAAAATGGTACTAATGAATAAAAATCACAAGATAGAGGAGAAGAGAATAGTCAACATCACTCTGAAATTTTTAAAATCTGTAACAAAGCCAGTAGAGTGTCTGTTCGACCGCTTTCCATGCATATGTTTTAGCAGTTTAACTTCGTGCTCTAAAAATGGTGTTGTTCATTTGACTCCATTTTCTGAATCACGCTGTTATTGGGAATGACTTCTCCCGTGTCAGATGTCTCATGTTTGGTTTTTTGGAAGAAGTTCTCAATTCAACGCCTGTTTTTCTTTATGTAGATACCTATATTATGCCTGAGCAATACTCAAATAACCGAATGATGAAGTCGCACGAGACCGGTCAATGTGGCGACATTTGATAGGCCTATGGCCAGCAGTGGACGTCTTTTGGCTGAAATAATGATGAATGATGATAATTCAAATGGAGTAGGGTAGGACACCTAGCAAGGCGCGGTGATGTCAGGTGGAGTAAAGCTGTGACCAAGTGGCATTCTAGAAATCCAAACAGAAGTTTTGGTCGTCCAGCGGTGAGATAAGCAGACGATATTGTTCCCATTGCGGGAATATCCTGGATGAGGCTGGCACAAGAGCGTGGAGCTTGGCACAAACAAAGAGAGACCTGTACCCAGCAGTCGGTGAAGTCGGACTATGGATGATGATGATGATGACGCATAACTTTTTCCAGAGAAGTCCGATTTTCATTGAAAAGCGTGTTTAGCAAAGTTTGTCCCATTTTTTATTGAAAATAGTTGTGTTCGAATTCATGAGCGTATTGTATAATCATCGCTTGCTGAAACATTGTGAGGAAACCAACACGCCTGAGAGACATTTGGCATGTTAAGCTAAGTCAGAGGCCCATGGGCAGCATAAAAACTCTTACACCAGGTTAGGCAACAACACGATAAGGAAGGAAAGATCGCTTGCTTCGGTGAAGAAAGACATCGTGAGAAAACCACAGCATGCCTGAGAGTTATTTCTCGACGGCATGTAAAGCCAAGACGGAGGATCTTGGATGGCATAAAAACTCAGACAACAGGTTAGGCACTAACCACACGATAAAGAAGAAGATCGTTTTGGGGCTTATTTCATAAACCTTTTTGACAACTTTAGACCTGTCTGAAGTTTGACTGTGATCAGTTACAGCAGCTATATCGTGTGTTGACTCATTTCATGCACCTTGATATAAACTTTAGACCTAGCTAGAGTATGAGTATTATCGGAGGTCTGACGATGGAGACGAAAAGCAGTCACAAGAGGTCCGCAACTCTTCAAATCTGCTCTATCGTGTTTAAGGCTCATTTCGTGCATCTTGATAAGAACTTTAAACCTAGCTGGAGCATGACTGGCATCAATGGTCTAACAATGGAGACTGAAGGTAGTAGCAAGAGATCTTCAACAGTTAACAGCAGCTATATCGTGATTGGGCTCACTTAATGCATCTTGACAGACCTTCGATGACAGTCATCTGTCATCGAAGGTCTCATGATGGAGGCTTGGAGACGATAAGAATTTGCAATAGGTTTTCAAGAGTTTAGAGCATCTACATCGTATTGTGTTGACCTGCCTGGAGTATGACTACCATTGTAGGTCTGACTTTGGAGAAGGAAGGCAGATGCGAGAGGTCCGCAACAGTTTGAAGCAGCGTTAACGTGTCTCGGCTCATGTCATGCCACTTGATGAGAACCTTCGACCTAGCTGTAGTATGATATTGTCGAGTGTCCAAGGATGGAAACGTAAGGCTGTCGAGGGAAGAGTCCTTATTTGGAAAAACATAAGTTGAATATTTTGGCGTTTAATATAAACCTATTCGAAAAAAAATTAATTGTGACTTCAATCTGTACTAATATTATAAAGCTGCCGAGTTTGTTTATTAGGTTGGTTGAACGCGCTAATTTTAAGACCTGTTGGTTCGTCCTACGCAGACGAAGTTGCGCGGGTCAGCTAGTAACAACAATACGCTCATGAATTCGAACACAACTATTTTCAATAAAAAATGGGACAAACTTTGCTAAACACGCTTTTCAATGAAAATCGGACTTCTCTGGAAAAAGTTATGCGTCATCATCATCATCATCCATAGTCCGACTTCACCGACTGCTGGGTACAGGTCTCTCTTTGTTTGTGCCAAGCTCCACGCTCTTGTGCCAGCCTCATCCAGGATATTCCCGCAATGGGAACAATATCGTCTGCTTATCTCACCGCTGGACGACCAAAACTTCTGTTTGGATTTCTAGAATGCCACTTGGTCACAGCTTTACTCCACCTGACATCACCGCGCCTTGCTAGGTGTCCTACCCTACTCCATTTGAATTATCATCATTCATCATTATTTCAGCCAAAAGACGTCCACTGCTGGCCATAGGCCTATCAAATGTCGCCACATTGACCGGTCTCGTGCGACTTCATCATTCGGTTATTTGAGTATTGCTCAGGCATAATATAGGTATCTACATAAAGAAAAACAGGCGTTGAATTGAGAACTTCTTCCAAAAAACCAAACATGAGACATCTGACACGGGAGAAGTCATTCCCAATAACAGCGTGATTCAGAAAATGGAGTCAAATGAACAACACCATTTTTAGAGCACGAAGTTAAACTGCTAAAACATATGCATGGAAAGCGGTCGAACAGACACTCTACTGGCTTTGTTATAGATTTTAAAAATTTCAGAGTGATGTTGACTACTCTCTTCTCCTCTATCTTGTGATTTTTATTCATTAGTACCATTTTGGTTTCATAGATGTCATTGCATGTATCCTAAGATCATGATGATAAGTTCTCCTTAAAAACTTTAAAGTCACATATCTTTTGATGGAGAGCACCGATTGCAAAGAAACAAAAATCAAAAGTTTCTCTAAGTTATGCACAATAATAATTTGAGCATTAAATCAAACCATATTGGTTTTATAAATTACATGTAAAAGGGCTACGTTGAGACACACAGACACAGACGAAAATTTAAGGAATAGTGGAAAAAGGGTTCTCTGTGTGATCCTTTAACAGTTTAAGCGTTGATTTATTATTTGAAATAAATGATTCCCAAACTGTCGTTTAAGTTTTAAAAAAAAAATGTATAAAACAATGATTTGGAAATATGTAAGCTTTAAAAAAAAAAACAAAATAATTTGTTACAAAAAGTGAAAACCGGGTGGTTTTTGAACGTGCGAACCAAAGTTATTATCAGAAATCTTACAGCATTACACAAAATCAAAAAGTATTTTATGTCTGTACTGAGGCTTGACCTTGCGACTCACTGTTCGGAAGGCGGTTGCCGTCACCGACGGGCTATTTGTTCTCGTGACAATTTGTCTAAAATAGTTATTCTATTACAATGCATGTTATGACAGTTGTCAGTTGTCAAACAGTTGAAAGCTATAGACGAAATGCAATATTGCTCACCCCCGTAAGTAATTAGCGTGATAATATATAGCCTATGTCCTTCCCTAGGTTGAAATACATCTCCTTGCCAAATTTCATTACGATCCGATCAGCCGTTTTGTCGTGAAAAGGTAGCAGACAGACAGACAGAGTTACTTTCACATTTATATAATGGTATATGGATTTAAACTTCATGTACAGAAGTGGTACATAGGCGGACTTAATGCCACACGGCATTCTCTACCAGTCAACCTTTTCCCAACTATGTTGGGGTCAGATTACAGTCTAACCGAATGCAGCTGTATACCAGTATTTTACATGAAGCGACTGCCATCTGACCTCCACAACCCAGTTAGTAAAGGGAAATACGATACCCCTTGGTGAGGCTGGTTGTCTGGCTTTTTGGGTCACTGACTACCTGTTACGACTGTCAAAGATCTACAAATGACAGCCATGCTTTCTGATGCACGGAGGAAACTCGGTATGTAAGGCCAGTCACTCATCCACAGACCAACCTAGGCAAGCCAGGCTTAACATAAAGATCGACCCGAGCGACTGTTAACAATTAGTTCGCAATCATAACGTGTTTAATAATGTTATTTTTTGTTGCAGTTGTGGTTCTCCTGACAATATTCCTGCCAAAGAAAAAAGAATAGAAGACGTACTTAATGAACATATAATAAAGTTGATTGTTCTTGACACTTATTGTTTCATTTTATGAATTCCTTACACACACACCAACGTGCAGATTGACAGACACAAAGCTGTCTTTTTATATAGTCCTCCTTATAGATTTGGCGCGAGCGTGGCGCGGGCGAGTGGCATGCACAGGGCGCGGGCGGGAACAAGACAGTGAAAATGCGTCATAATTTAGACTTTAAAGACTAGAATGCGTCTGCGCCTGGCTATTCCGACACCGTTACCGCGCTTGTTTTGCGCTGCGCCGGCATCACGCACGCCTATGCTCGATGCCTCTTGTATTTATACCGCGCCTACGGCAGCCTCACTACCGCAGCGCCGTTCGGGTCGTCAAAATAGAAAGATGTGATTTTCGGTATAATTGAGACAGACAATACAACTCAAATGTCACTCAACTAAGCAGAAAAGTCCTTATTTTGAATACAAACGATTTCAATCTTTATGCAACTGATTAATCAATTTGAGTTCTAAAGCGCAGAACCCAATCACGCACCTGCGTGCGTTTTCATTCATCAACGTATTTTGTGCACAAAAACATTGTAGAAAGGCAGATTTAATGTCGTAGGCTTTCTCCACCAGCCTACCTAGCCTTTGTTACTCCTGGAAAACCTATTATCGCGATATCAGATTGAATGTCCACTATAAAACAATAGACTGCAAAGAGGAGGCTTTGCAGGTGAGGAGGAGGAATAGAGGTATTCATTTTGTGTTGCAAAATGTATTGTCATCGAATGGATGGATTAAATTAATGGAAGCTAGAGAAAATAGTGCAGAATAAGTATTTTATGAATCTTTGATAGTCATGTCATGAGAGCTGAATTAAAGGGAAGTTGGAAAAATAGTTCAGAATAAAACTTTTGTAATTCCCGAAGAGTAAAGCAGCTAGGTGTACCTATTGGTACAACCACATTTCGCCAATAAGGTAGACGATAAAAAAAACATATTTTTCTGTAAGGTAGATTATTAAAAAAAAAAAAATTGGTTGTCTGTAAAGTCGGTTTACGGACGATAGATTTACGTGATAACGTCATAATCATTATTTTATGTAATACAAAAAAGGAGGTGGAACGTTACTATGGAACGTTACTATGGAACGTTACTATTTTTCATGAGTGTTGCTGGTATTATCAATTTATAAGACGTTATCACGTCAAAAATATTTAACCAGTATTTTTTCTTTTGTTACGTAAATCAAAATGACGAACATACGACGCTTTTTAAATTGTCCATACGTCACGCCTAGGTATAATTTTCAGCGAGTTCAGACGTTACGAGCCACTCCCGAATTTTGATGCGTTTTATCTTTGTCAATATTCATTGATTTACAAAAACAGAAAACAAAAGAACGTTGCTATAATTTTTCAATACTTCAAATGACGGACTTAATAAAATGAATGATAAATAACTACATTTGCAGTTTTTGAAACTGTCGTAATGCATAATTATCTTTAAATCCCATGTGAAAGGGGGCGAGTCATTGCCATCAATCGGGCCGGCAAATCCAGACTACTACTGGGAATTCTTTGATAGAAAAAACAATAACAACAAACAAAACAATAATTTAACAATTTTCCAAACCCAGGAATCGAAACGAGGACTTTACGATCAGCAGCCAACGCGGCAGCCTTCCCCCTCCCCTTTTTTTCCGATGGTTAATTATGAAATGACTTCTCCCATTCTTGGCTTGACGGGAGGGAGTGTCAGAATTTTGCTGACTAAAACGCACCCACTATTCTTCCTCGCCTTTTATGTTCCGAGGCCACGGTATCTCTTTTGAACAGTCCCGCAGCACCGGAGTCTTAGCCACTGCTGACGTCAAATAAACATTTTTTCATTCTTTCTTTGATGAAACATAATAATATTGTAATACCAAATGATTTGAAAAGAGTAACCATGGAGTTTCTTGCCGGTTCTTCTCCATGGAATCGACCAACGCGAACCGTGCACCTTTTTCGGCGTTTTATAAGTGCCATTCAGGCCTATGTAAAATATTTTTTTTTTTTGATTTTGATTTCTTTATTTCACACTTTCTATACAGGGTGTCTCATTCAAATCGGTCAGTATGGGAAAGTCTGAGAATATAAGACATACGAAGATCTGTTCTGAGGAACCATGTCATCGATTTTAATAACAAGATAAACTGCATTCATACATTTAAAAAATCATCTGTACTCCGTTCGGGAATCGAACCCGGTTATTTTGAAAAAAAAACCTACACTATTTCTATTTAGATATCGATTGTGTAGGTTTTAAGCAGTAAATGTCTGTATGAAACATGATCTTTGAAATTAATAAAATGCATTGTTTCCACATACTTTAATTTATTGTAGTAGGTGCTTTAACTGACCACGTTTACAATATTAAACAAGTTCAGGTATGTAAAATTGTCTCAATGGTTGTTTGTACCTCTTTTCTGGTGTTGCAACTTGATACATATACCGCTTTACATACATATGACATTGGCATTGCATTAAACCATTCCGGAAGTTTTGTTATCTGCGATAATATTATCTAATATCGTGTTGAATATTGTATTGAAAAAGGCGGTGGTCACTTCGAGCACCTACTAAAATAAATTAAAGTATGTGGAAACAATGCATTTTATTCATTTTAGACATCATGTTTCATACAAACATTTACTGCTTAGGACCTACACAATCGATATCTAAATAGAAATAGTGTAGGTTTTTTTTTTTCAAAATAACCGGGTTCGATTCCCGAACGGAGTACAGATGTTTTTTAAAATGAATGAATGCAGTTTTTCTTGTTATTAAAATCGATGACATGGTTCCTCAGAACAGTACTTCGTATGTCTTACAGTTTCAGACTTTCCCATACTGACCGATTTGAATGAGACACCCTGTATAGAAAATTCACGATAAAATGTCCACTACATCAGAGTCCAAAAATCTTGCAGAAAGAAACAACCTATCAATCGAACCTGAGGATCATTTCTACGTCCATATAGAAATACTTTCCCTCTATGACTGGTAAATAAAACTAATCCCTTATTTGTATAGAAATATCACATAAGTAATCGAGAGAGCTTATTGTAAGGCGATTATGATTGACTGGACTATCAAGTGGGCGATGGTATTAGTTTCGTGACGCGAAACATGCTGAATGACGTCATATTGGCGTGGCGTATGATATGATGTAGGTGTTCGGTACCTATTGTAGTTTGATTAACAAAAAATACGTGTAGCTTGTGGCACTAAGGGACTGCCGCGGTAAAGCTATTGCTAGTTATTTTCGTTACGGAATTTGTGGATTCGGTCTCTACGCTCAAGGCCCGCGATAGAAGCTATGCAAAAAAATATAATAGCTTAAAAATATTTACACCTGCATTTTATCTTTTGTTACGTTAACCAAAATTGATGAAGATACGAATCCTTTTAATATTATCAATATGCCTACGCCTTGGTATACTCCCGAGTTTTGTTATATCTTTTTCATTAATCATTGATTTACAAAAACAAAATATGTTTATTTATTAAAACTTTATGCACAAGTAAAAACTGTACAAAGGCGGACTTAATGCCTTGGGCATTTTCTACCAGTCTACCTTAGGGTGATGCAGAGACAATACACAGTAGGTGCAATAACAGAAAACAAATACTCGTAAGTACGAAAATATTTAAAACTATAATAAAATATAAGAATAGATACTTATATACATACATAAAACATAAATATATATAATATACGCGTCCATTACTTTCCAATACCCAACTGATGAACCAAATAGATTTGCAATTTTTTGACAATGTCGTCATTTCTATTATAGGAGAGAATTTTGAGAAAACATTCGCTGTCTGATCTGTTGAGACGAGTCGAAAATCATTTTTGGTAAGACAAATTATGGCTATTTAGCACCACAAATTATTGCAACACGTTTGATCTAAACGAATTAAAACATCATTTCGTTTTTGTCAATTATTTGAAGACGGCAGAGGTAAGATGCTTTTTAAATGAAGTTTTTTTTTTCGTTGCTTATTTTGTACCACTGCTGGGCGAAGGCCATTTCTTTCCATCTCCCACGGTGTTTTGCCTCCTCTGGCCAATCAGGTAGAAACGATATGTAGAATAGAATTTGTATTTTACTGTTTTCGCCAACTGTTTCAATATTCCAGGAAAATAAAGATTCATGGAATGAAAAAAATGTTGAGTAAGTATGAATATAAAAGGTGTAAAACACTTCTTATCGAATCCGAAAACCACTTGTTCTCCCCGTCATCGCGATCATTTTTTTGTTCTACACCATACCTGGAAACCTTCTAGTTACGGAGATATTGTTGGTCAAAGTTCCAACGTTTTGACAGGATTTTTTTTGAAATACACGTTTTTACTGTAAGTTTTTTACTTTAAACACCTCTACGAACCCCGTACTATTTCTATCCATCCATGAGCACATTTTTTTAAGTGCGTTACATTGAGTTCTGAAAGCAAATATGATTTTTCACCCCAAAAAAAAGTCGTTTCCCAGCAATAATTTTTGCGTAAAGTTTGATGTACAGAATGCTTGGTTGACGGCTTCGTGATGGTTTACGCCCTGTAGATGGCTATAAGAGTAGAGAAAGACTAAAGAAACGATGGATGAACTGTGTAAAGAATAATATGGCTGAAAAGTAGGTTACTGCTGTTACTGTTACTGATAACGAGTAGTAGAGAAATATGGAAGATGAAGACATACTGTCCCGGCCCAAATAAATTGGGATAAGGGCAACAGAATGGGGTTTTTGAGTTCACCATATGGCGCCACTGGTGAGTAAGGTCCTGTCATTAATTCTGTTTGATACTTTAAAGTACCAATAACTTCATAAATAGTTAATTTTTTTACATATTATTGTGCATACTTTAGATTCATATTTACAATATTGCCACTAAAATGAGCAAGCATTAAACATTAAAAATATTTTTTCCTCCAAGTACTAAACAAATTAGATGTTGAAAATCAAACTTGTTACTTAAAATCTTCTAGTCATTATTAATCAGGAATGGGTCAATTTAGATCACAATTGCGAATATTAGTAAAAATACGTGATGAAAAAAGCGCATTGCGTGAACAATCTATGACATTGACATTTCGGAAGACCTTACTCTACACGAGCGCCCCTAGCGGCGAATTCATGCGCGATAGTCCCCATTGTGATTGAGTTTTAAATCCTTTATTTTTAAAAATACTGAACGAGGTTGTCTCCAGTGAAAAGGTTTTCTATTTCTAGACTAGCAAGTACGACTTGCCACCGCGTCTTCACTCACTATGGTGAGATCGTTGTTGAAACAGGGCCGGCAGTCTCGACAGAGATATCGACAAAATCGCTAACTTTCGATCGTTAATCACTAACAAATAAATTTGGTTGCAATAATTATGCTTATGAGAAACGCATCTGGGATGTAGAGACTATCATTACTCACTCGATTTTGTTATTATCTCTGTCGAGACTGGCCTGAGCGTATAGCTAATAGTAATGAAAACCGAAATCTTTGTCGCGATTGACAGCGGATTCGAGACATTTAAAAATACCTAGTATTTTTGTAAACCTTGCATAAAAGGACACAATATAAAGCCGTATTATTGTTTTTGTATTCAGGTGATATTTTACTCAAATCAAACAAACAAAACAAAATGTAAAAAAATCTGTGTGCGCGAAAAAATCACGTGAATCCAACTTTTGTTGAGATTTTAAATCTACACTAATGAAACCACAGATAAAAAATATACAGATGAGTTTTCCAACGA
The DNA here is from genome assembly GCA_916618015.1 of Xestia c-nigrum. Classification (NCBI taxonomy): domain Eukaryota; kingdom Metazoa; phylum Arthropoda; class Insecta; order Lepidoptera; family Noctuidae; genus Xestia; species Xestia c-nigrum. The sequence continues at coordinate 4,863,234 of OU745259.1, read as the reverse complement.
CGCACTGTATAAACAGTTAAAATATATTCTGCTCAAAATAAAATACTGCGTTTTTCCTCCGCGCGTTGAACAAAATTGGTAGTATAGTATAATCAACTTTGTAAATAATTGTTTCATGTGTTTCATTCTTTATTCACATTTACGGTAGCGAAATGTACACATCCTGTGTGTTGGGAATTAAATCTGGTTTTACACGATGGGTTTTTATTTTTGACATGCTTTTATATGCGGAGGGCACTCGCGTGGACGGCGTAAATTAACCTGGAATGTATAACTGATATAAAAAATATTGATAGAAAACATCATAACGCCTAAAATCCCAGAAGGAAAGAAAGAAAGATAAAAAGTTTAGGGAAGGGATGGGCAGAGGTGTATCTAATAGTACACTCACATTCCGCCAGTTATGTATGAACGCAAAATTTTATGCTCAGCATCAGCAGAACAGATTGCAATAAGTGCCTTTCTATTTACACCTTTTATGCAAAAATATTTTATGAAACCTTATCGTGTACAATCATCCTTATGCAAACACTGACGTAAAACCCGTCAATCATCAGTAGCAAACCAGAAACTGAAAATGATAACATTATCTTAAGTTTATTCACTCATTAAGAGCAAGTATCAAGACCTCTCACTCTCTCTACTCCAAAGAGAATTCACTAAGCCGCGTATGAACTTCATACAACAGCAAGGATCAAGACTAATTGGTCGTAGTAACAAGGCCTTTGTCATCTAAGATAAATTAATTATATTACGTCACATTAAATCATAGTACGATGTCATTAAAGCAGTTACAACTGCCATGATAAGTAGGTGTTATGAAACTTTTATACGTCTATATTTTTTGGTGAAACAACGAAATAATAGGTTTAAGAGAATGAGTGATCTGGATTTACCGGCTTTGGCGGCGAAGGAAAGAGGTGGGTGAAAAATTATTTATTTATTTGACTGTCTGTCCATCTGCCTAGCCTTTTCCCAACTATAATAGTTGGCTTCCAGTCTAAATGGATGGAGTATTTTAAATGGGGCGATTGCCTTTTGACCTCCACAACCGAGTTAGTACTGGGTAATACGATATTCCTTCCTACTGTTTGTTAGAATTTCGGGCGTCCCATTGCTTTGCGACTACCTTTAGCGACTGTCAAAGGTCTTAAAATGACAGCCGCGCGCAGGTGGTAATTATTTCACCACGAGTTTCTCTATACAGGGTGAAAACAGACTTATTGCTGGGAAATTACTTTTTTTGGGGTGCAAAATTACGTTTCACGGTAAAAATCAATGTACCGCAGTCAATTGACATTGTGCTGATGGTTGGATTGAATTGTGTGGGGGTTATGGAGGTGGTAATAGTAAAGTTCTCATATTAAAAAAAGTATTTAAAAACTTGAAAAAAGTTAGATCTTTGACCTCCAATAAGTAACCTAACACAAAAATTTTACTGGGAATTTCCGTTTAATGGGGTGAATAATCGTGTTTAGTGGTAAAACTCAATGTAATGCACTCAAAAGTTTGTGCTGATGGATGGATAGAATAATACGGGGGTTGTGGAGGTGTTCAAAGTAAAAAATCTTCCATTAAAAACTTGTGTTTACTTGTCAAAAAGTTGGAACTTTGACCCATTTGGGGGTCAAAGTTTCAACTTTTTTTATACCATTTTTTTATATGTTAGTAATTAGAAATTTCCCAGGAATGGTGTAGAACAAAAAAAAATCGCTATTATAGGTGCAAAAAATGCCTTTCGGTTTCGTTAAGAGGTTTTTTGCAGCCGGACATGTACTGGCCGGAAAAATCAGCTGTTTCAATAAAAAAAGTTTATGTTATCTATGACTATGATGTATCAAATTCATTGTAACGATTTGCATGTCAATATCCAATAATCTACCCTCTTAAAATGCCAGAAAATGTTAAGTACACGTATTCACTAACAACTTACCAGTTTGTCCCTAAAACGTTCGTAACTTAAAGCGAAACACAAACGAAACTAAAAAATATTACAGAGGCCCATGAATTGCTTTTTCTTGTAACCTTAAATTTAGATATATCAAAGTGTCGAAATAAGTAGACTGAGCCATTTTGAGACCGCTGGGGAGGTTTATTTTAGATACAGCCGACAGCACATGTGATTTAGGAGATATATTTTTGTAAGCATCGACTTTTCCAAGTAGGTTTTTGGTAGCCAGACTGATATATTGTCCCTGTCTCTCTATTCTTGCCTTACTTAGGGTCCCGGATTCGAATCCCAGTAGAAGCATATGTTCGTGTGATGAGCATGGACATTTGTTTCCGAGTCATGGATGTTTTCATTTGTAATAAGTATGTATTTACAAACAAAAAGTATATAATTAGTATATCAACCGTCTGGTGACCACGACTAGATGGCGCTGTGTGTAATGTCCAGCGATATTTATTTATTTATTTATTCTTCAATCTTTGACAACCCCCCTTGCTGAGTTAAGGTTTCTTCCAAAACAAACTATTGGCGGTTTTGTGTCATGGCTTTTCAGTTTCTTCCGGCCACTTTAATGAGATTGTCTGTCCACCTACTCGCTATCACCATCTGACTAGCGCGGCGCCCCGCGCTAGTCAGATGGTGGCTTCGTGCATAATTGTATGTAGCTGATTACCAGCATTTTACATGGACGTCTAATACTATCTGCCATCAAGAATACAATTTTATTATGGGGATATAGGTAATGATACCCCTTGGCAAGACTGGTTTTCAGACTCTTAGCAAGAGCACTGTTCTAGTGTTTCATCATTATCATAATTATTATTAATATTCCCACTGCTGGGCTACAGACCTCCTCTCCACGAGAGGAAATGGGCTATTATCCACGCGGGCCAAGTGCAGATGTCACATGTCTTCGAATTATAGGTCTAGGGTATGCGGGTTTCCTCACGATGTTTTCCTTCACCGTTTTGAGAGCAGCCCCCGTATTCACAACACTTCGATTCGCTTCCGATTCGGGAAGTCGTATGTCGATCTCGGTCGTTTTCGTAATGCCAGAAGAAGACAGATATACGAAACGAGTCAAACGTTTGTGAATACGGGGTCAGTAGTGATGAAATAACATACACAGAGTAATGTGGCTGTCTTTGTCTGCGGGTTTGAAGCCAGAAATCGTAAGTCGAGGCCACTGCTGCTCTCAACTCCACTGGTTTTATTTTTTTTGGCAAAAGTATAAAATAACAAACAAAATGTATATTATTTTTAGTCAATTTGCAAGAAAAGTCATAACAAAGATGGTATTGTCAATAACATTGTTTGTTTGACATACATTGATGTAACTATTGTTAAACATTAAACAAATAAATAAGCTTAGACATATACCATTGTGACGTGAACTAAAAACATTAGTGGGTGTACAAAAATACGCCCATACCTGACGTAAAGGGATTCGTTATATTTAGTCAGATAAAGATAGTTAGGTACTCTCATCTCATAAAAGATTAACCTGATCTTAGAAGACGTAAGTTCCACCTACGCGGGTCTGCAAATAGTCGGTGGATTCGGAATAAAGGTTGGATTCGTTTGCACGCTTATATTATTACAACAGTATCTTCCGGTAATAAGAATAGCCAAATTATTAGGTTCAGTGAACCGGTAGTCGTAACAGGAATGGACTACTACAAATACAGTTAATTCTGAATCGTATGTTATCATTTAGAAAAAAAAACCACCTGAAATATCGATGTAGAAAATAAAATATCTTATTCTAGAAAATTAAACAACAAAGTTGGATTTTATTCCGGATCCATAGCTACCTTATTTACATTTGATTTTCAGCTTATGTTACCTAGAGTTACGCAAGGGTTAGAACGGTATCAATTACATCAAAATCGGTTTAGGCATTCAGAACTTATGGTAGAATAAAGACAGTCAAAAACAAACAAACATACATGAACCTTAAAAATAAAAAAATCATTTTTGAGCAGTTATGTAGTAACCGGGAGATGTACAGACAAAAAACTGATAAAAACACATTATTATCAGTATTTTTGTCTTACGGTAAACGTGAGAATAAATAACTAATTATGTAATATACATCTACAACTAGAGTCTTTTTATCAGTCTAGAACAAATATTACAGATTTGACATAAATGATTAAAAATAGAAGCATGATTTCGTGTACATTACGTAGGTAATGTTTAAATTTCAAACTCATCGTAATTATTCTGCCTAACTTTAACCGAATATATTGAGGAACGAATCTAGTCTAAACGAATGCCGCAGATTTTTTTTTTACTAAACCTATATTGTCCCACTGCTGTGCAAAGGCTTCCCCCATAGCCTTCCACTCTTCTCTCCGATTAATAGGGAACTAAAAAAAACTTATTTTGTTCAAAAAATATTTAACGTAGGAAGTTATGTCATGATGAAAAAGTTTAATTTAAATAAATCTTAGGCAACCAATATTGCGAATTAGATATAAAGGGTGTAAAACACCTCTTCACGAAGTCGAAAGGCACTTGTTCTCCCTATCATTTCGATTCATTCATTCATTTTTTTGTTCTACACCATACCTGGGAACTTTCTAGTTACGGAGATATGGGGGATCAAAGTTACAACTTTTTGACAAGTTTGTTTTTGGTAGTTATTGACTTTTTAATACCTCCACAACCCCCGTACTATTCAATCCATCCATCAGCACAATGTGTTAAGTGCGTTACATTGAGTTCTACCACAAAACATGATTTATAACCTCAAAAAAAAAGTTGTTTCCCAGCAATAATTTTTGCTTAGAGTTACTTAGTTTTTTATTTTGTTAAGGAATCCGTTATTTACATAAAAAAGACGTGCCTACAACTAAGAAATAAAATACTCTTTTAGAAAAAACTTCTTTTTAAAATTACAAAGAATAAGCATATTTTGGTTTCTACCTACCTACCTCCTATATACATATTTTCGTACTCCTGTGCTTTTAAAAAGCACTAAACAACCTAGTTTCTTGAAAGCCTCGTTCGTGAAAAGGCAAGAATAAAAACATATTTAAATGGTGACCAAGAACTACCTACAGCCACACACAAAGGTCTAAGTCTCAAGACCTTTATAGAATGACCTAAAAGCGTCGATTCTCCTTACATTATTTTTCTTTGTTGCCGCCACAATTTCTAACGGCAGTCGATTTTTACTTGTCTGACTTGATTGCTCCTGGAATCGACTTCATTTTTTATTCACACACAAATATTTTATTAGATTACTCCATTTCATTTGATTTTTTGGCGAACGAAGTTTGTAAATTGGGAAGGGCATGACCTGTGTGAATAATATTGGAACAAAAGTTTCGTCAATAATAAAATGTCAATCAAGGACTCCAGAAAAGTTAACAATTTTGATAAATCGGTTACGTTAATGTCCACTGTTTTTTTGGGTTCCATAGCTAAATATATAAATGGCATTAAACCAAACGCTTGTAATTTCATCCTGGCCGTCTATCCATAAAACACATAATAAATTGTCATTCATAAATAAAAAAAAAAAAACAATATATTATTAAAATTCTTAATCATCTTTTTCCTGCCCTTATCCCCATTTTTTTCGGGTCGACTCGTAGGTTCTATAGAAGTTTACTCGTCATCTCATCTGACACCTCCTTTCTTGACACATGATCCAGATTGTCCTTCACACAGTCCATTCATTTTTTGGTCTTCGTCTCACATTCATAAATTCACATTTATACAAATAAACAAAACAAAATGGACCGCCATTTTGAATGCAGCATCAGGAACGAACAGCTTACTACACAGCACTAGGAATAAAATACAAAACAAAACATTGGCTTATCTCATTGCACGTGGGTGGATATCCAAACCAACGACCAGCGAGGTGACTTTAAATTGGCCACAAGCGCAATAATATTAATAATCTATACAGTTTGCAGTCAGTTTGCAACTAGAACTCTGTGGACAGATGCGTTTTAAAACCTTGTATTGGAAGCTAGTAGTGTGCGCTATTTCTAGCAATAATTGGATTCAGGATGACTTCTTTATTTCAATAAAATGCGGAGATATCAAAAATGGTCTATTCTTAAACAATGCGTAAAGTGAAGTCAGTTAAAAGTGGTAGTTAAAACTTAAAGCTAAACGTATACATGGAGCGTTACGATTGGTTACACAAAAGCAACGCGATTGGCCTATACTTGTCGATACGTTAATAAAAAAGTCCTGAATCATTCACTAACTGAACCATTAACGCTGAATCCAATGACCTATCAAGATTTTGTATGCTACAAATGGAGAAGTCCGACTACTGAAAATTCATGTTCTAACCAAATTGGGGTATAACAAGGTAAAATCGACTCTTATTGTTGAAGAAATGTAAATATAATGGTAATCAGGCCATGGCAACCAATCAATTGACACCTTATTCATTAAAATCGAATGAACACTTTAAGCGCTGTATGGAAGAATATACGTAAATACATTTATACATACGTAGACTGCTAAAACAATAACCCTTCATTTTGGTTTCACCGTAGTCGGATAGTTTTACAAATTTGTTCTATGGTTCAGGAAAAAATCATTTTTTTAAAGCCATTTTTTATAAACTCTTACGCGATTGAGAATATAATTGTGTCCGAATAAGTTACATACAAATCACCAATTTAAAGAAAATAAAAAGACCACGGTTATCAAACTTTCCATGTATATATTAAAAAATGTCACAGAATAACTTCCCATCTACCATCTCTTACGGGCACGTAACCTGGCCACTCTTCAGTTTCATCAATAACGTCTCTTACATTAATCATCCCTTTCTTGGATTTATCTTTTACTCTCTTCATATACGCCTTTTTATAAACGCTGCGCCAATCAGATTTATCTGTAATATTCTTCTTTGAAAAATCTCGTCTGTACAATCGAGACCACAAGTTTTCTTCTTTCAAAACTTTGTTCAGCTTCTTCGAAGATTTGGCAACGTTTAAAACATCAGTGAGAGGCAAACTCAATAGAATATGGAATAACGCGTCGTCGGGTAACCCGTGTAAATTGCTGCACGGTTGACTGTGATAGCTCAATATGCTATTTCTTACAGGAGTAACAATTCTCTCTTTTAGTGAAGTTATTAGTTCGTCTATTTCAAAGAATGCAGATGGCATACCAAAGCTAGACGCTGGAAGATGTTTAGTAATAGGCAAACACAAGGAATGCGTTTCTTTGGTCGCGTCGACAATTCCATTAATAAGCATTGTATCATTCAACGTACACACTATTATATTCGCTGGAGTGTCTACAAATGGGTACAAAACAATATGTATTTCATAAATTTGACGCCGTTCTTTTCTTTTTGTCAATATGTAATCAACAACATCAATTTCTGTGTTCCCTCTCTGTACGAAATCATTTTCTTTAATCACAATGAGGAGTAAAGCGAAGAACAAGTCTCGTTTCAAAGTTTCTGGCTTGACTAACGCCTCGATCAATTCGTTCAGTGTTTTGTGGAACTGGTCCGGGATCGCCTTATTCTTGTTCGAAGAGAGGGTACACAACCACTCCATTGTCCCGTCCCTTTCAAGTTTTCCAATGTTTTATTTTATTGCCTATTAAAAATTTCTCCTTGGCTTTTTTGTGATACTTCTTTATCCGCACGTCATCTTGACATTTTGAGATTTTTATTGTTATCTGCTTTATGGCTTTATGAGTTTATAGACGACATTGATTTATGATACGAATAAAAACTTTTTTTCTTTTTCTGCGCTCAATAAAATAATAATATTAATCATTGTTCGTTTTAGTCCACAAATGTAAATATTAAACACAATTACGCATAGGCATTTATTCTTGCATTATATAGATTCCATCTCTTAGTATTGTATAATAGTATAGAACATGTGTGAGTACCATGTACTGTAAAGCTACCATTTGCATTTAGTTATCTTTCATTGACTTGAATATGCCTTGGTGGCTGAGAGATGTCATGCTCGCTTGTGGTGGTGGCGGCAATGTCTTGCTGATGGTGGCGGGTGATTCGGGTCATTTAGTTCCCTTCATTATGGTTGAATTGAATGGCGCTGATCCATGCGTCATGTTCGTGAACGGGCGCTGTCAGTCGGGACTGGTCATCTTTTAGCTGCCATGGATCATTTGAATTGCTTTATTTTAAATTGTTGATTTAATTTTTTTACTCTGGACGCTTTATTGTGCACGTCTTTCTACATCGTTCTCACATATATGTATAATCTCAACATGAAAGATGTAACCAAGATTATGTAACAACATTTTTGATTGAAAAGAGTGTCCATGGAGCTTCTTGCCCGTTCTTCTCTATAGAGATCTACGCTAGGGAATCGGCAACTACAGTACTTTCTCAAGTTATTATGTCTTGTGTCTGTGACTGTAGCTTCTTTTTTTCGTTTTATCGACATTCAAAAATGCCGTAATGGTCTAGTTGAAATTAATGATTTGAGTTTGAGTTTGAGTTTTAAATTAAATCTAAATATAAACACGTCTTATTCATAAAACAGGTTATATAATAAGAAAAGACAAATAAATAATTGTCAATACAAGAATGGAGGAACACGTTGGGTTGAAAGGCCTTCCACTAGGTGGACCGGTGACCTGGTGAAGGTTGCGGTAATCCGCTGGTTGCGAGTCATACGGAACTGGTCAATGTGGAGACACTTGGGGGTGGCTTATGTGCAGTAGTGGACGTCTTTCGGCTGAAATGATGATGATGAGGAAATCTATAAAATAACTAAATTGTTTTAGCTTTAGTTTTAGTACCGTTTATGTATTAGTCAAATGCTTAAACAACAATTTATAAGATCTAAAACCAGGCTAGTCTTAACCAAAATTAAACACTGAAATCAGTAACAGAATGTTAATCAAAAATTCCTTTGCAAAGGTACACTTTGATTTCAAAATATTTACGAATTAACTAGTAGTACTGAACAGTCAAATAATTATTGTCTGTAAGATAAAAGATTCCTTAAGTTAGGAGATCCTTTCTGTTTCGCTTCAGTTCCTATAACAACGAGAATATAGTTTCAGCAATTTTCTTAGATGTTTCTCATATTTGCTTCTTATCTTTACTTGGTCGGAGAAAATACAATCTTTCATAATGTTTTCTGATATTGACACAAGTATTACTCGGTGATATTATAGCTTCACGAATGTTTTTACGTTTTATATATTCTTGATTTGGTGGTCTTATCGAAATCTTGGGGGATCGAATCGTCGAGTGAATAATATTATGCATTGGTTTACTTATAGTCTGGGATTATATTTTCCTGCTGTTTATTTAATAACTCATTCTATATTAGTCCGTTTGGTTTCGTGGTGACACACGTTACTACTTTTTCATTCTATTTTCAGGTCGGAATATATTATTACGCTTTTCTATAACCATTTCTCAATAAAAGCCATCAGGTAATTTTGAGGTAATAATTTCTTACCTATGATCGATCTTTAGGTTAAGCCGTGCTTGCCTAGGTTGGCTGTGGATGGCTGACCACCCTTACATACCGAGTTTCCTCCGTGCCTCGGAAAGCACATTAAGCTGTTGGTCCCGGCTGTCATTTCTCCTTTGATTGTCGTTACAGGTAGTCAGTGTCCCAAAAAGTCTGACGTCACCAGTCTTACCAAGTGGTATTGTATTTCCCAGTATTAACAGGGTTTTGCAGGTCAGATAGGCAGTTGCTCCTTGTAAAATACTGGTATTCAGTTGCATCCGGTTAGACTGGAAGCCGACCCCAACTCAGTTTCGAAAAGGCTAGGCAGATGATGAAATTCTTGCCTATGGAAGCAAAGCCTTTGGTCTTTTGCCTAATCTCTCCCTGGACCTATTGGATTGTGTACGAATCTTGACTCCGTGGCTGCGACTGATAAAATTTTTGATAAAAAAAACCCAATAACACTTTTCCCATCCAGGAATTGAACCCAGGTTTCATGCTCAGCAGTGGCGATAGCGACCACTAGACCAACGTGGCAGTCCACTCCTACTATTATTAAGAAGGGTACTTTTAATTACTGTCTAATTAATTCTATTTTTAATTAGAACTTTAACTAATCAACAACAATATGAGGGTTATTATTTAATACTCATTTCGTTTGAGGACACAGTAATTAGTTAGATATAGGTTTGATTATTTCCGTGGTAGTGGTAGTATTTGACCTACAAAACGTGCTTGATGTATTATTGATTAACAGTGATTCTGAAACTCCATTAACCATGGACACGAGGCAATGTTTTCTGCAACATTTGTTGCTAGGAAACTTTAGTAACTATTTTGCCGGCATCCGGGGTGCTTCAGGAAATATGAAGTATTGCAAACTTTGTTTCTAGGCAATTTTTTTTAAATTATGTTTCAGCCCAAGCTCGCGAAGAATGGAAGACGCCGATGAAAGAAATCGACGCAGCTCTCATAGCGTGTACTTTTGGGAGATTTCATATAAAGCTCCTGTTCATAGCGTTTGTTGGGTTCATGGCAGGAATTCTGGCCAGTTCGACAACAGCCTATTTGCTGCCTAGCGCAGAATGTGACTTGGAGATGGATTTACTGCAAAAGGGACTGCTGAACGCCATGCCTTATGTTGGTAAGTGGAATTACTTGAATTGTCAGCGGCTTCATCATCGTCATCATCATTATTGGAATCACCCACTGCTGGATGTAGACTTTCCCTATTTGTCTGCTCAGAAGCTTGCAAATTTTATGCTAAATGATCATTTAAACCCTTTGAATTAATTCATCTTGCTTCATTTATTTTCTGTTGTTCGGACTACCATCTATTTTGACTAAAGGAGTGAGTGAAATAAGTATGCACAAATATAGTAACTTGTGTACTATAATATTTCGAAGATTAGATCAGGACTACAACTCCTTAATGAATACGAGTATATCCTCCTGAGTGCGCCATATTTTTTTCACACCTAAAAGGCCGACTGTCCTTTATAAAGAACAAAATGGAAGAATGCTTAAAGTCCTGAGACTATATTTTGTAATTACAGTGTTATCACTGCATATCATGATTTTTGCCAGAACATAAGTTTTTTGCAAGATTTTTTGATTTTTTTAATATTTATTACTTCGACCAGCCATTTGTTCTTTAAAAAGTACTTCCGGTCACAAACACAAAAGTAGGAATAGAAAATTGTGCGCCCTAAAGGATTTTCAGATGTGATAGGATATAGACTTTGACAACCCGAATGGCGCAGCGGTAGTGAGGCTGCCTTAAGCTCTTAGGGTCCCGGGTTCGAATCCCGGTAGGAGCAAATGTTTGTGTGATGAGCATGGACATTTGTTTCCGAGTCATGGATGTTTATATGTATAATAAGTATGTATTTACAAACAAAAAGTATGTATGTAGTATATCAACTGTCTGGTGACCACGACACAAGCCTTGCTTAATGTGGCACTAGATGGCGCTGTGTGTAATGTCCAGTGATAGTTATTTATTTATTTTTATCATAATAAATATAGTAAAACCCGGTTCTGTTTATGCTCAAAAATCAAATTATATTTGACTTTTAATAAGTTTTTAACAATTGTGACAAATTAATACACATTAGCTAAATATTAAAAAAACTTTTGTAGTACCTACATTTTGGCAAAAATTACTTAAAATCACAATTAGATAAACAAGAATCAGATGTTCTTAACAAAAAGTAGAAATGTACTCAAATTATTAACAAAATAAGACAAAATTATTGACAAATACATGACTTCTTGTATATACTTTTAAAAGTTCACGTGGTCTTTAAAAATGTATGTTTAGACTTAGAAAAATAACCAATGAAGGAAAATATCTCCAATATTGCCGAAAAGATCACGAAAGTAAAGGCACAGGGTGAATTTATAGCACCAAGACTTATGCTAGCTAATGGAAAAGTAGCACCTGGACGTAAATTTATAGCTAAAGGGACATGAGCCGAGGTCGAGCGTAGAAGGAATGGCAGCAAACCGCAGGTAGGGTATAGGTCCCTGCGCTGACGAATAGCGAGAAAAGCTGACGACTAGAAACAAGTTGGCGAGCAAAAAGCAAAGAGTGTGTAGTTCTGATAATTTTGTCGCTGGATCATTACCGAGAGTATATCCAAGACAGTTAAATTGTTTCTTTGAGACTTCGTCGATCTTCATTAACTCGGCGCTATTTTGGTGGTTGCAACTATTGATTCTGGCTTATAAGAGTTGCAATGGTTTGGAAAACGAGTGGTGGCTTGTCTTACAAAAACATTCCGTCACTTAATCATCGACTACTTACCAAGCGAGCCTTTAACGAGTTTTTATGCATGCATCTCTTTGCATGAATGTCTGTACTAAATTATTCTATTGTACTCACTTCCATCCGTCCCCATGCCTTCATAGGGCCAGATAGGAAAATTAGTGCCATCGTCCCCTGTCCAACAGGCGGTTTTAGAAGAGGATGGCACAAATCTAGTTTCATTGTCCCTCATATCATTTCTTCAGCAAAAAAAATAGTCGATATCAAGTCGCTTCCTCGTCAGCGGTGCGACAGGTCCCTAACTGTTGCGATCGATTCGAATGCATGATATATGAAGGTGAAGTATCGGACGTTCCATTTCTTGCACCAAAGAGAATTAGGAAGACTCGACTGACGAATTAATTGCTTTGGTTTATAGAATTGTTGATTTTGTGGTCGCAAAACTGATATTATTTACGTAGTCTTTAATCCCTAATAGATAAGGTAGAGGTCAGCTGACTGTATAGATTTTACGTACAGTCTTCCGAATATTTATTTAACGTAGATTTTCACTATCAAACACTTCTCACTTATTTGGGTAGGTAGAAAAATTATAGAATGCCTCCTACGATTCATTTACTTTGTCTGCTTTCAACATCTGATCATACGCGAGTACTACGATCATTGCTGTAATGATATATTTCCAGAATCATTTTTCACTTGTTTTTTTGTTTTATTTCATCATCATCATCATCAGCCTATAATGTTCCCACTGCTGGGACACGGCCTCCTCTCAATGAGAGAGAATGGGCTATAATCTACCACGCGGGCCCAGTGCGGATTGATAGATGTCACATGTCTTCGAATTTTTGGTTTTAGGACATGCCGGTTTCCTCACGATGTTTTCCTTCACCGTTTTGAGAGCAGCGGTGATGAAATAAATTACACAAAGTAATGCGCCTGTCTGGGTTCGAACCCACGACTTACTGTGCGTAAGTCGGGGCCGCCACCACTGGGCCACCGCTGCTCTTAATAATACTCTCTCTCTCTCTTTTAATATTCTCTTTTGTTTTATTTATCGCGCTTTAAATAGTGTGTTAATACGTTGGTAATTTGTTTTTCAGGAATGCTCCTATCCTCAGTGATAGCAGGTTTTCTAACTGACGCATTTGGACGGAAAATATTCTTAGGAGTTGGTTTTCTTGGGCTGTTCATTTGCCAACTAGTTGGAGGTTCCAGTCAGACATTTGAAGTACTGGCCACTGCTAAGTTTTTTGAAGGATTATTGTAAGTATTTGTAACATTCCTTATCCATCGTCCCAGTAAGAAAACGATGTCCAATTATTTTCCGTGTCGACCGTAATTTTACTTTACAGACAAATATTTTTAGACTGATTTTAAAATACTGTTTGATGAAATTATTCATCCGATATTAGTGTTTTTTCACTGATGGACCTAGAATATTATAGTGCTGTAAAATTTGTTTTTTCGATATTGAAGAAGTCGTAGAAGCTGTTATATAATACAACTAGCTCTCAAAATATACTTACCATTATTTATAATGAGATTTTCATGTTGGAAATTTTATTAATTTCGCCAGTATTATCAAACACATGACCAGCCAACACGGTGAACGGAAAGTAATTTACATCAATCCTGTAATTAATAGGATTTCCATAATAATTATCTATAGAAAACATGGCAAACATAACATATACTTTCATTAAAATGTAATTAATTCGCAATCAATAGCGTGTGAAATTTTATCAACGCAAGCGTTCAATCGTGGTTGGATTATTCATTTTAATTTATGATCAACACATAATATTCTTTTTGAAAGCTTCACATCAATATTTAATTATTGACGCAGTTCCATTAAAAATACCTATCAAGTTTACATTAACCTGCGTTTATTTTAAACGCAGTTGTTTATTTACTTCATTTGCATATACGAGTATTTCCATACTTTGGGCAATTCTGGTTGTTCGTGAAAGTCTCATTACTAATGTTAATTTTAATTACAAACATTCATTAGGAAAAATCATAAGACTCTACTCAAATTAGAATGAGATACAAATCACAGTGAAAACTCAAAAAAAAGCTCATCATCATTTTAGATGGAGCGACTACTTACCTGACCTCCAAAACCCAGTTAGTACTGGGTAATACGATACCCTTGATAAAACTGGTTGTCAGACTTTTTGAGCCACTGACAACTTGTAACGACTGTCAAAGATCTATAAATAACAAACATGACCAACAGTTTAACGTGCTTTCCGATGCTCGGTATGTAATTGTGGTCACCAATCCACAGACCAACCTAGGCATGCACGGCTTAACCTGAACATCGGGTCGAGCGGCTGGTATTATTCAGCCACGAGCTCCTCGACGTTTAAAAAAGTAGCCTATAAGTTTTTTAAGGCTGTTATCTAAATCTTCGTTAAGATCCAGATCCATTCAGCCAGTCTAGCGTAAAGCGAAATTCAAATTTTCTTAAGTTTTCTTGCCGTAAGAAAATTTGAATGACGCGGGCTAGCCTGACGCTTTCACCTTTAAAAACAGTCATCATATTTATAATAGTTGTATACTTATACATACTTCATATTTATAATAGTTGTAACATTACATTCACATTGAACGTAAATGGTCTAAGGCTTGAATTATTGTCGAGCTTCGGTCGGTCGCGTACGGTCGGTCATGACGTCAGCGAGAACAAAATACCGCGGTCGGTCGCCGCTGACGTCAGCGTCGCAGGATGGTGCTATATAAAAAACAATGTAGACTCGGACGCGACCGACCGAGCGCGACTGACCGTCAGCGCGACGTATTTCAGACCTAAGCAATGGTCGTAACCAAAGGCAGAGTTTCATGGTCCAAAAACTTTTCTTTTGTTGTTACAAAATTAATGTCTAGGCTAACTTTTCTTCAGACATGTCTTGGTTTCTTAGACCTTTATTCAGTAATTTTTCTTTGCCGTTTTTGTCTACGAAGGAAGACTTGGAATTCTTCTCATTGTTTCGTCACAAAAGAATAATGTTTTAACATTGCTGTAATTATTTCGTCACAATAGAACATTTTTGATTTCTCAAGACTACGGTTGCTATTTTAGCTGGCTTTAAAATTAGTCTTTTTGTTTGATAGTTGATAGATATTTACTAGGCTACTATTAATTAAATTATAACTACAAGTGACGATCAACAATTTTACGATACCTACGGATTAATTGGAATGCTAGTAAAAAACTGAGATCCTTAATCACTCAAACTTAATCTTTCTTAACAAAGCGATCATCGCCCGAACACGCGAACGTTGCGTTAATTTTTTTCGGTGGACACGCCAACAAAGGCTCATTCCGTTTTCCCAAACAAACGTAACGTATATCCTTACCCTGTACTAACCAAAGCACGATCAAAGGTTCCTATCTACTGTAAATATCTGAGAGCCTTTTCATAAAGCACTGTTCAGTCTTCTCCGCTTTTATCAATTTCATCTTTGTGATTACTTTTAAGATTGTTTTTTGTTTGGTATGCAGTATTCTTATTACACACTAGCTGTCCCATGGGATCTTACTTTTATACTAAAACCTTCCTCAAAACCATTTTATCCATTGGTAAAAACAGCATGCAAATCGATGCAGAAGTTTTTAAGTTAATCGCGAACAGACAGGTTCACGCGACGGAGGCCTTTGTTTTATAATATAACTAGCTGACTCGCGCAACTTCGTCTGCGTCTCATAATTTGAGATATAAACTATCCTATCTCTCAAGTTGGATCGAACTGCACATGGTGTGCGAATTTTATTATAATCGGTTAAGTGGTTTAGGAGTCCATTGAGGACAAACATTGTGACACGAGATTTATATATATTAAGATAGTGATTCTAATTCATCTTTTTCTTTCCCAGATACGCCACAGCTTTCAGTGCCTGTGTATCATTGACTGCCGAGTTCTCTTACTCCAGCATAAGAGATCGTATGCTGCTAGTCCAATCTTCATTTATAGCTGTATCTCATATCGTCATAGCAGCCATATCGTGGGCGATCTTAACGAATGAATGGAAAGTTTCTTTCTTCGATGGAAAATTTGGTAAGAAAATGTTTATTTTAGGAATACTTGACGTTATAAATATAGAAAATAAAGATGGCCTATTTTTAAGTTCAACTCATAGGAAAGCATTGCAATGTGAGCTTTATATCGTGATCTTTACGTTGGAATTTTCAACATTTAGTTTAAAAGTGTGCGCTCTTATTTCATTTGCTGGGAATCGAGTGAAGTCGGCATCGAGTTTTTGTATTATGACCTGTATTTTGACTGAGTTATTTTTCTATATGAGACGCGTTTTGCACTTTATTATTTACTACTGGATCCAAAACCCTACTGTAGATAGCTCGCTGCTACCAAATATTCATAGTTGTTCCGGGTCTAGGGATCTCATCAGATACCTCCTTTCTTTCCATATCATCCTTAACAGAGTCCATACATCGTTTCTTTAGGCTACCTCTACTCTTAAACCCATCCACATTCACAACTAAACATGCAAAATTACACCCACACCTCTGAAAAAAAAACCTGCAAAAGCATTTTTTTTAAGACGGAATAAAAAAGAAAGGCCGCAATCGTCGCTACTGTCAAGTTTCCAGACAGTCGTCCTTTCTCTGCCCTAAATTCACACAAAAAAGGAGGTCTATACCTCAACGAAACTCCTAACACGGCTTTAAGCCTAAAGTACCAACATAACACACTCCAGGTTAAGTTACTAAGCATGTTTGCTCAGACCTCCAACAATAAATCCCAACAACAAAGGGCTGAACTCAAAAAAAGGGATTTTGCTCAATCTTTTTGAAACCGTAATTGTGCCGAAATTTCTCTCGACTTTTCATGTTTGAAGTAAAGGTGTGATTTCATTGCTGCGTAAATTGTGCAGGTTAAGGTGAGGATGCTGCATACTTTTTCGGTTTTGTTTGTTTAATTCGGCAGTTAAAAAAAAAAATACAATAACTTCGAATTTGCTATGCCATTGTGCCCAAACTATGCGGACCTAAGTATAGGTATGTGTATCACTCTAACACTGTACCCAATACCTGTAATCAAGGCAAAATTACAGGTATTGAGTACAGTGGCGAGTTAAACAGAAACAGTTTACCTCCCAAGTACTATAATTGGCCAAGTTCTCTGTCTACACTGTCTTACAACTTTACTCGACAAATAAATTAAATGTAAAGACACAATGCGCGTTAGCTGCGCCAATTTGTTTCATTTACCATCCACGCATCTGCATGTAGCATCGCTCCGCATCAATGGAACTGTGTCTTAATTCAAACATTTTGTTTCAACCTTCCAGTACTCAACACATGGAACTTTTATCTTTACATAATGTCGTTATGGGCCTTGGGAGCCTTTTTGATGTACGTGTTCTGTCTACCCGAGAGCCCGAAATATTTGCTGACGCAGACAAAGTATGATGAGGCGAGGGAGATACTGATTAAAATATATATGGAGAACACAGGGAAACCTGCTGAGACTTATCCGGTAAGAGATTTTAATTGGCAATTAGGGTACCTGCTTTTTGGTATATTTTTTGCTTTGTGTTTTTAAAGGTTACCGTGGCATTTTCGGTTTTGTCTGTGTGTGTTTTTACGGACGTTTTTCTCAGTTCAACTAATGAGCCCGGCAGATAAGTTTCCGAAAAATTTTGGACGCATAAGTTTTCTTTTTTACGTAAATAAAAATGAAGACGATACAAACTCAAAACTCAAACTCAAATCATCTATTTCAATTGAACCATTACGGCACTTTTAAATGTCAAAAATACAATAAAATCAAAACAACAGTCACAGTCACAAGGCATAATAAATGGAGCAAGTACTATAGTTGCCCTATACGTCATCGAACATTTGTGTGACGTCACATTTGAGTACATTTTGTTGTGGAAAATGACGTCACAAGCCCCCACTCCTGATCTTTGACGAGTTTTATCTTCGTTAATTTTGATAAGTTGTATTTTTTTTGTCAAGAATCTTCCCCATTGCGTGGGACTGTGCTTGTGAGAAAAAATGTATGTACGTAAAGAAAAATAACATATTGGTGTATGTTATTATTCTTTAACATACTCACATACATTTTTTTTTCACCCCATGTGAATATAAAAAAATATGTTCCTATTATTTCCCCATATATGTTCTGCGATTCTTGGTGGGTTTCCAGTTATAGCTTCTTGAAAGGTGTATTGACACCGCTTTTAAAAAAAATGTTTTTTACGTGAATATGGATACTCAGGGCCAGTTTCACCGGTTGCGGATAAAGTGTGCCCTTAGGGATCTAATTTCTTTTTATAATGTCACTATTTGAACTACCCTATAACTCACTAACTTGATATGGTCAATTGGCCCATTTTAACTATCTCCAATTACCTTATACAACGCAATCGTAAAATTGGTGAAAGTCCTTTAGAAAGTTTATAAATTCATTTAAAGAAAACATTTAACACTAAAATTATTTAATTTTGAAATGTTCATTTCGAGTAATTGTTACCAAAGAACTGCTGAGACAATTTTAATATCAAAGAGACTTTATTACTAAGATTTGGTGCGCGTTAATATAAATATTTCAATTTTCAATATAGGGTTGTCACTTTTAGTTTTATTGCTAGACGTCAACGTCTAAACGTCACTTCAAAGAGTGAATTTATTGTCATTTGAAATTGCATTATTTTAATTGGATGTCTATAATTTTATTATGATCACATTTTGTAACATTATGTTTTAAGTTTTTTAGTCCACTGGCAGACTAGTAATAATAGTTTTAGTAGTTAATGCATGGGCCTGGATAACTATTATTACTAGCCTGGTGCCTGGATCATCCAACGTTGTGCAAAGGCCTCTTCTCCTTTTTTATCTGATGGGAAATTATCAAATGACTTCTCCCGCTCTGGGCAGAGCGGAAGGGAGTGTCAGACTTTTACTGACTAAAACCCATCCATGTCCCTTCTTAGCCCTTTATGTTCCAGGGCCGCGGTATCCCTTTCGAACAGTCCCGCAGCCCCGGCAGGCATCAGCTCTTGCGCGTGGAACACGAACGTGCCTAAGGCTTCTCCTCCTGAATTTCAGTTCTTTCTGTTCAGATTGAATGTGGACAAGTGTTCGTTGTTTTAGTGTACCTCGTTAAATACTAGGATACATAATTTCTTACAGAATTCACGAAAAAGCCTTGAATTCAAACTATAATAAATTACTTCGGTCTCAATCGGGACTTGAAACAAGCTTGCGTGGTCTTAAAGTGTTTTCTATTAATTTTATTATATTAATAAATAAACATATTTTAAAAAAACTTTAACAGGGCTTCTGGGGTCAAATGCTAACCTGTCAGATGCCGTTATAATTGACAACCCTATTCCGAAGTCAAAAATTCAATTAATATACCTTTTGCACTTCACAAATTGTTGTTTATTACAAATTGAAGTATATTACTCCGTTTAAAGTAGAAGTTTTAACATAAAAGGATTTCAAAAAGAGTGTGAAGATTGCTTTTAAGTTTGATTGAAATTGAAAAGTTAGGATTTATTGGAAATTGGAAAGATAGCACTAGATATACATAGTTTTAGGGATTGATTTATTGCGTGATCAAAATATTCGTACAATATTCTGAATATAAATGCAACGTTTTTTTCCTTTCTGAAAATGATGTGTCCATCTACCAAATGAACAGTTGCAAGGAAAAATCAGTTTATTACGAAAACCTCGTATTAAATAATACCAGTAAATATTACGGCGGAAATATCTTGCGATTATAACATACTGCCTATTATGACACACAGAAAGAAAATCAAGAAGGTTTAGTTCCAACAACAAGAGTTTGACGGTAAATGCTCATATTTTAAAAGCATTTTTGATTAATGAATATGAGCTTTGATATTTATTTATTTTATTTATTTAAACTTTATGCGCTTAATGTACAAAGGCGGACTTAATACCTTAATTAGGGTGATGCAGAGATAAAACTGTAGGTGCAAGAGTAAAGAAAATTATGAAGAATAAAATATAACAATAAATACATATATCCTACTAATATTATAAATGCGAAAGTTTGTAAGTATGGATGTATGTATGGATGTTTGTTACTCTTTCACGCAAAAACTACTGAACGGATTTGGATCAAATTTAGCACACAGATAGTTTATTACCTGGATTAACACATAGGATACTTTTTATCCCGGTAATAAGATCCCGTGGGATAATTTCAAACTTCACGCGGGCGAAGCCGCTGGCAGAAGCTAGTACATACATACAATAAATTACGATATACGACAGTCACCTATGTAACTCAATGAATACGCCCACAACTGGTAATATTACTATCAATGGAAGCTTTTTATTACAGCAATTTTTAGTATAGTTTACAAAACTTACTAGCGGCTAGTAAGTCATTCAAATTAAAATGAAATATACTGAAACCGGCTAGTAACTAGCCGGTTTCGGTAAGTTGCTATCTCTGTCTGTTTGTCATTTTGCTTACTTACCGGTTAGAAACAAAACGTCACAGAAAATCTTTCTTTGATTTTTCTATGAAACACGTGACAGGTGGGTGACGCGGATAGGATATTCTTTGTTTTTTAGAAACACTGAAAGCTTCAAAAGAAGGCATACAAACTAAAGATTATACGTAAGTAAGGTATAGACAAGGGCCGTTACAGTAAGGCGATTCTCACACGATACCCACGCACCTGTCCGCGCGGTCGTGCGGTGAGTCGCATTGCAGCATTAGTTTGTATGAAATCCGTTTATGCCTAAGGGCTAACTTACGGAGACGCGTCGTGTCATGTGCTGTGTTGTGCAGCAGGCAGTAAATTCTGAAATTATTGCGATGTATGACAACGTTTACAGAGAAGCGGTTGTTCGCACGTTTGCTTGAAATGCAGCTAAAAAGATGACGCAAGACCGTACCGAGTTCAAACTGAGGGTCGTACCAGTAATTTTGTATGACAATCTATTGTCCGTTGCTCGGTAGTGGCTCGAGTGTGCCTATATAAAACTGCATTGGTTCGGATCCGGCACGGTCTAGCGTGACTCAAGCTTTACTTGCAGCGGAACCCGCAAATGACATCGCCGTTACCGCAGCTCGTGCACATGAGTAAGTAAACGGAACAGAGTGTAAGCTTCTTTACAACGTGCAAAATTGTTACCTATTTTGGTAGGGTTGTCACAATAGGTGAATACAAATTAATCAAATATTTACTTACCTATTGTACTCCTTGGGATAATTAAAGCATGATTTTTTTCTTGTAACATTCGTACACACAGTACAATAAACAACAATTATCCATTAAGTTTTTACATTCAAATATTCTAACTTGTCACAAAACAAACAACGTGTGACAGCGTAAACCGGTTTTTTCCACTTATGCCACGTACGTGACAAGCGGCCAGTGGTTACGCACGTGGTGCAACTGATTTCCGCGGTTTTATGAAGCTTATACTCTGTACTGTAACTATGTGGCTCGTGCGCGGATCACTAAGGCATTGAAACCAGTCAGACAGAACTCAGCGATACAATATGCATTACGACACTATAAAAAATTACAAGTCTATTTAGTCTGACGATAACTGACGAGTATTGGAAAATAATGTACACGAATTTTTTTTTTTTAATTAATAAAAATTTCGGAAGATAAAACGCGTCAAAGATAAGTGGGGGCTTGTGACGTCACGTTTCGCAAAAAAAATGTACTCAAACGTGACGTCACACGAGTTTTCAACGTACTGTTTCTTCTTCAATTTTTTTAACGTGAAAAAAAATACGTTTCCATTTTGTTTTAGGAAATGTATCTGACGGACTAGTTCGTTTTTTTTTTGTCATCGTAAATTGTTGAAAACGCGTCGCTAATAATGCCACTGCCGCTTGTGGCCGTTTTCATAAAATTAAATAGAAATTGTACCTTCATCCGTTGTTTCTTAAATTTCTGCACAAATCAATATGGTGGCTTGCGTGTAATATTGTATCCATTTGTAAAAATTATTCCGCCATTCGCTCGCATCATCAACTTGAGTTATTACATCGATAAATATGTGGAAACTCCACTTATTATGACGATATTTCCTGATTTTTGTATCGTTGCTATGTCATGGTAAGGTTGTCCTAGTTTTTTTTGCGAGTAAACTGAATTACCGACGAGGTAATGAGAGTTTTCTTTGAAAGCTTAATTGTGATTAACGATTCACTTCAAGTAATACAATGTTGGATGAAAAAAACGTTATGTGCTGTTGTTAACTGTATTAAAGAATTAAAACCCTTTTAGACAGAGTTTATTATTTTGAAAATTATGAAACCATATGGAAACGGGTATTTTCGTGAACTTTACCTTTAATTTAAGCCTGACGGCGAGCTTTCGACCGGATTGCACCAGCCGCGGCCGTGGTCGTCACCCTTTCCATACGTTTTCTTATGTGTTCTGATTTTGAAAATTGCTTGTATTTCAATGTACTTTGTATATTACTTGAATGGAAGTTCAGGAGGAAAGAACAGGAAAAACTACGACTTTATCCATTAATAGAATTCATTTCGACAGTAATTATGTTTAATCGACATCATCTGTCTGTCCTTGTCCCATATTACTAGGGGTCAGAGCTACACGTATTTGTCTACCAGTCTGCCCTATCAATCGTCACGCTAGCATTTACTCCTTTTACTTTCACAAAATCCATCTATCTTGTATTCCTGTTTTCATAATATTACTGCCCTGTTGGTCTAGTGGTTGCAAGCGCGCACTACTGGGCATGTGACCCTGGGTTCGATTCCAGGGTTGTGTAAATTGTTATTGGATTTTCCTGAAGGAGTTTGTCAGTAGCAGTCACGAATATTGTGCCCAGTTTGTGACAAATAGGCTCGCACCCTTTATTTTGGGACTTACAAAATGTATCTAGCGAATTGTGGGTGTACTATTAGCTACCTCTGCCGAACTCATCTATGTCTGGTTGATGTCTTTTTTCTGTTGTCATTTTTGTGTTCACTGTATTGCTAAATCTACCCACTGTTGTTGAAAGTGTTATTTCTGCACTGATAATGTAATTTTATTTTTGTTAGGTATATTTTTCTTTTTGCATGCTGTGTCTATCGCATCATATTGTACACTATGCTTGTATCACCATATTGCTTGTATAATTAGGATAAGCAATGTAACAATTGTAGATAGGCCAATAAATAAATAAATAAATAAATGACAAATAGGCTCACATCTTATAACATGGGACTTAAAAAGCGGCCAAGTGCGAGTCGGACTCGCCCATGAAGGGTTCCGTAGCAGCAAGTAACATAATAATATAAAAGTTACGATTTTACGATTTATGACGTATTAAAATGAAACTACTTACTAGATCTCATTCAAACCAATTTTCGCTGGAACTTGACATGGTAAGTACATCATATATTTTTTTTAGTTTTATCATTCTCTTATTTTAGAAGTTACAGGGAGTGGGGTTTCTAGCGCGAACTACTTAGTTTAGATAAAAAATATATTAGAAACCTCAATATTATTTTTTAAGAACTATCCATAGATAACATCGTATGGGTTTGATGAAAAAAAAATGAGTTTCAGTTCAAAGTATCGGGAGCCCCAAAATGTATTTGTTTTTTTTTCTATTTTTGTGTGAAAATCTTAATGCGGTTCACAGAATACATCTATTTACCAAATTTCAACAGCATAGTTCTTATAGTTTCGGAAAAAACTGGCTGTGACATACGGACAGACAGGCAGACAACAGACATGACGAATCTATAAGGGTTCCGTTTTTTGCCATTTGGCAACGGAACCCTAAAAACACACTTGGCATTCTACCTTTACCTTTGTGAAATCCAAGCGTGATGTTATGTTAGTAAATATTTTCTTTTATCCATTTCAGTACTACAACATTTGGAAGGACAAGAATAAGCACTCAATAGACGAGACCCCCGAACACCACGTAGAGACGAACATTCGGCACCAAATAGTGGAGGGCCTTTATAATGTCAAACCAATGTTCCAGAAGCCGCTGGTAGTGCATCTGGCTATGACGTGCTTCTCTAATTTTATTATTATGGCTATGTAAGTATTTTCAAATCTGTCTTATTAACTGGCAGATAAAGGATGGCCTAGACCGGTGATCTGTGGATAAGTGACCACCCTTACATACTGTGTGTTCCTCCGTGCCTCGAAAAGCACGTTAAGGTGTTGGTCCCGGCTGTCATTTGTCCATCTTTGACAGTCGTTAGTAGTTAGTGGCCCAAAAAAAGTCTGACACCAGTCTTACCAAATGGTATCGTATTACCCAGTATCAATTGGGTTCATGTAAAATACTGGCATTCAGCTGCATCCGGTTAGACTGGAAGCCGACCCCAACATAGTTAGGAAAAGGCTAGGCAGATGATCAGAGGATGGCCTAGACTACTGGATTTGGCCTTTTGTAACGAATCTAAGCTTTTTTATTAGGATTTTTGAAAAATCTTAGTTTTTTTTATATTGAGAGATTTATTTCGAATTTGTGTCACAGTGAACACTTACTGAATTTACACAACTTCAAATTGTTGCTTTATGATCTTTTTTTCTAAATATAGTTAAATAAAATAAAATAAAATAAAAAAATAAATAAATAATAAATAAATAAATTATGTATTAGATATAAATAATAAATAAAATAAAATAAAATTAAATATAGTTAACAAGTACGATCAGTATAACAATATCCATACAAATACATTTTTCAAATTGTGTAATTAGAGTAAAACGTCGGTATTTTTAATTTAAAATCGACGTACATACTTGGGTTACGTTAACACCACACGCTTTATGGCCTCCAATAACCTATTTT
This sequence comes from Xestia c-nigrum, assembly GCA_916618015.1. Lineage (NCBI taxonomy): Eukaryota > Metazoa > Arthropoda > Insecta > Lepidoptera > Noctuidae > Xestia > Xestia c-nigrum. The sequence goes on along the minus strand of OU745259.1, from coordinate 4,838,256 downwards.
ATATTATTTTGCCTCTAATAGGATGTCAATTAATTTTTAAACGAGTAACTAGTAATTGAAAAACAAAAGCTTTATTTATTTTCTAAGAGATCGATTTTTTTTAAATTCTATTTAATCAGTAACCTAATCTCATTGAATAAACAATTCCTGTATAAGATGTACAGGATTTGTTTTATTATCATTCAGAAAGTCAAACAATGTGGATGAAGAGTCATTCAACAAGGCATTCAACCTTCTAATACGAGTATACCCTGTTTGCAACTACAATACAAAATTAATATCGATTGAGTGACTATTGGTTGTATGCGACCAGAATATCATGCCTTTGTCTGTCACTAAAGCTGATAGAGCCTCTATCAGATGCTAGACTCGAGTAAAATGATTCGCTCGAGTTACTGTTCATTAAGTTTCATTTTACGTAATTACAACTCTGAATAAATTACATAGGTACAACGAGTCCGTTTTACCCTTTATGAGCACGTTAAACTAAGTAAATCTACACAAAAAATATTGCAGGGAAACGATTGTTTTTTGGGATTAAAAATCATGGTTACAAGATATTTTTTTTCTTATTGTGCTCCGTAGCACAAAAAAAATAAAATAAATATCTTGTGAAAAAGTTGGTACTTTCTCCGCAAGTAGAAGGTCTCCAAAGTATGCTACAATGACCGGGAGAATAAGTGCCTTTCGTTTTCTTTATGGGTATTTTGACACTCATTAGGAATCTAGTTGAATACCAGTATTATTGCAATCAATAATGATCACTATTTCATTTTTGGATCATGTAGTTTGGAAATTCAACATTGCAGATTTTTTTTTAATCTAGTATGTTCACCGAAGTAGTGGTATAGAAAATGAGACTTTAATTTCTAATTCTCAGGTACAACGTCTTAAGGCTCTGGTTTCCACAGTTATCAGCCATTGTAGAACACAATCCACTGCAGGAAGGTCAAGATCTGTGCTCCGTTTTAGACACATACACTTCTAGCTTGAAACCAGTTATACATAACTCGTCTTATATACAAGAAGTTTGTGTGCCTGTAAGTATAATTTTGTCTGTAAATTACTTTCTAGATTATCAATAGTTTCCGATATATCTACAGTGCTATGAGAATGTCATATTTGTAAACATTTGGGAAATAACCAGACAGACAGACAAGGCGCCAAAAGATACTTTTACAGTTCTATCGCTACTTAACTGTAACAGTTTGTAAGTTGGTAGTCATAGTCAATCACTCTTCAACGGCTGTATGGATTTGGGTAGAAGTAAACAAAGATAGAGTAGAAGAAGATAATAATTTAGAATAATTTTATTATAATAGGGAAACTAGACCTACTACTTCGCCTGCGTAGAGATCGGTAAATGTCCCACTTATATCGTAATACCGAGATAAAAATAATCGTATGTGATATTTCAGGTTATAAACTATCTGTGTGCCTAATCTCATCCAGATCCTTTTAGCCGTTACGGAGTGATTGAGTTACAAACATCCAAACTAGTGCTTTTAAAATAGTACCTAATGTAAGAAAGATGCACGTAACTTACTTTTTTCCCAAAAAGGAAACCCACACATATTTTCTCGGATAAAAAGTTAGTTAATGAACCCATTAAAATACGGGTGAACCCACGGGCTTTTACAAAAACACGTTATTTTACTCTCTTTCACTTAACTTAATCAATCAATACGATAGCGATGGTCAATAACCTTATTTTAATTCCAACACGATCAGTCGAGTTTATTATTCCAAGGAAATTACCATTTAGTGAAACTACGTGGAATCTGAAAATGAGGTCAAGAATTCCATGAAATACAATGTTACGTATTAATTAATCAGGAGTAATTTGGTAGCTGTCACTACGAGCGTCAATTGCTGGCCCAGATACGATTGTTGAGTCGGAAAAATGGACACAAGGGGCAAGAGGTGACGCTATTTTTTTTGGTTGAAACTGATTTTAGTTAATATGTAAAATGTTAGTCTATAACCAGTTAAAACGTTATAAAAATAAAGGTTTATCGAGCAATAAAACATAAATACTTTAAGTAAATTTAGTCTGTACTAGCTTCTGCCAGCGGCTTCGCCCGCGTGAAGTTTGATAATTTATTGTCCCATGGGAACTTAGAACCGGAATAAAAAGTATCTTATAATCCAGGTTATAAATTATCTGTGTGCAATTTTATCCAAATCCGTTTAGTAGTTTTGGCGTGATAAAGTAACAAACATCCATCCATCCGTACAAATATTCACAAACTTTCGCGTTTGTAATATTAAGTAGGAAGGATATGTATTACGTTTTAAACGACAAAAAAATATCCGAATTCCCAGTGATTTAGCTGGGATTACATAAAAAACTTTAATGAATTTGACTGATCTAAGTATAGTTACTTCTTCTTGTTTTTTTTAAGTTTACTGCAAAGTGAGATTACCACCCATAATATTCAAAGATTGCACGAACTTATTTAGTCTGTATTCAACCAAATAAGTCAACGACCGCAGACGCATCGCCAAACATAAATGAAACATGGTCTCCTAGGGTGCATAAACTTAGGAAATCTGCCTCGTTCATGTGGACCAGGGGTAACATGATGTTAGGCGTGAATTTGCCAATGTCTGCGCAATCTTAGGCCCCCGGGACGAGACCTATCACCTGCGATAATTGAGTAGGGACTGCTGTAACACGTTCCGGAGCACTAAGATGGCGCTTCGGTAGCAAAATGGAAGACGTAGATGGGAGATTGTATTTGATTAGTAGAATATTACAGAAACACAAGTTATTTGAAGAGGAGCCTGATGCTTTCTCTAAACTTATTAAGAAAAATATGAAGAAAAGGCTTAGTGTAATTTAGAACTAGTCTGATAAATAGCTGAGGTATATTTTTACCTAGTGGAGGTCACTATGGCAGTCTTAGCTGTATCCGGTTAGACTGAAAGCTGTCCCCAAAATATTACGGAAAAGCTTAGATTTATACTCTCTCTCTCGGTTGCATCTTCACAGGACAATCTTCAACTAGCAATACAAAACCTTGACCCAATTCTATACATAGATTACTCTGATTATTCCAACTCACGATCCGGTAATAACATTTACTATTTATAACTTGCTATCTATTCAAGTTAGGGAGCACGCGAATAGAATACAAAGGATTCTAAGGCTTGAGTGAAATCGTTCATGGTTTGAATATCCATTATTTTACTTACTACAGTAATAAATATGGCTGAAACAAGGAATATTGATTCTGTTATTACCATATTTTAGTTTGAACATGAATTGGCTCGCAAAGCAAGCAGTTCAAGGTCTATGGTAGAAGGATGCGTGCCTAGCAATAACTTATGGATGTTCTTTGCAATAGACGACTGTTTAGCCATAAATTATCGTTGAGTTAGAACTTCTGACGTCTGGTACTTCGTCATGTCAGATTTGTAGTTAAAAGTAGTAGAAACCTAAGACCTCGTTCCCAGTATGTCGTGACGACAGATAATCGTGTAGTTTTATGTGTCTTGTGTGTTCACATAAAGGGTGTAAAACACCTCTTCACGAAGCCGAAAGCCACTTATTTTCCCCATCATTGCGATCATTTTTTTGTTCTACACTATACCTGGGAACCTTCTAGTTACGGAGATATGGGGGTTCAAAGTTACAACTTTTTGACAAGTGTTTTTTTTTGTAAGATTTTAACACCTCCACGACATCCGTCACGTGCTATTCAATCCATCCATTAGCACAATGTTTTAAGTGCGTCACATTTAGTTCCACCACAAAACATGATTTATAACCTAAAAAAAAAAGTTGTTCCCCAGCAATAATTTTTGCGTAAAGTTACTTAGTTTGATGTACAGAATGTTTGGTTAACGGCTTTGTGATGAGGTGGTTTTGTATAGGACGACACGATAACTGTCATCCATGACTTTTGCCAACTAAAAACTAATCGTCACGTCATAGTGGGAGCCTAACTCACGGTGGCGTATTCGTCAACTGGCGAATGTGAATCTCGCGAGTTGGCACCTTCCAGTTTTAATTTATTTTTTGTTGTCATCTCGCACCACGTTATAAAGTACAATAAAATAAAACAAGCTTTGCTCCTTTAAAGATATTATAAGACTATACATTTTATAAGAAGTTTACGTAGCTGACTGTACATCTGACGTTTACGTCAGACTTACAAGGTTGTGCGAGTTAACAACAACAAAAAAAATGAAAATCCGGAAGGACTCGCGAGATTCACAGTCGCCAGTTGACGAATAAGCCAGCACTATGAGGGTTCGATATCCGTACGGAACACGTCGTTGTATTAGCCAATATAATATATTGTTGTCTACAGGCTGTTTGTGTATATGAGTTTAAATATTTGTAAACGCAGTCCACGATACAAGAGAAATTCCTTGTATGGAGCAACGTTAAAAAAAAAGAATACCTATATTTTTTTTAATATCATCTTTATTTGTATTATACAAAGTCACTTTTAGTGTGTTTGTCGGACCGCGTTCATGTAGGTCTTGGAATCATTGAAGGAGTTTATTGTAAAAGGTATGTAAGCATTCATATCAAACTTACATAGACAAAAAGAGGTACAGAAATCTCGAAGTAACAAAGAGCAAGAAGCCAGTTCTTTTATAAATAAGAAATAAGGTAAATCTCCTGCTTAGTCCTAACAATAAATCTAGAAATTCCAAGTCCCAAAAATGCCTTGTAAGTTCTCGTCCAATAGCATAAATCTCATTACAAACTTTTAATGTTACTGCCGAAAATTTCTCACCGACAGTAATAACACCCAGAATTATACTTCAATTTCCAAATTCCTTGCGAAGGATCTTTTCTTTTAAAAGGCGACTTTTTCAAGCAAACTTCATTCTACACCAGTTTGAACAATAGGGCGAAGTAAAAAGGGTTATTTTCGTACCTTTCACGAATATTAAAGAATAATTGAATAGGGTCTGGGTACTCGTATTTTCGCCTTCAAAATTACTCAGGTGTTGAAGAATCACTGTCGTTTCCAAGAAATTGATAATCAGATTATTAAGTTCTCTTTGACGGCACAGAGGCTCACCACAGGCTCTTCGTGGAAGTGAGTGGGCCATTATTAACCACGCGGGTCTAGTGAGGGTCATTGATCTCGAGTTCAAACCCAAGACACGCACCCCTGAAATTTGGATTCATATGCGTATTGTGAAATTATCACTGGCTTTGGTGAAGAAAACACATGCCAACAAACAAACACACAACACATGCAAGGAAACCAGTATGCCTGAGAGATTTTCTCGACGCCATGTAAAAGCCAGGTCAGAGGCTCATGAGCGGTATAAAAACTCTTACAGGTTAGACACTACTACTTAACCACACGATAAGTAGTAGTAATTTCACAATGGTCCAAGCAATCAAATGAAAAATAGGTGAGTGCGTTTTGTCGTGACTTAGTGTCGATTTCCAATAGTGCGTGTAGCCATAGACAAAGAAAGAGGGTAGACAGATTTGTCTGCTTGTAACAATTTAATTTCCATCCACTCTCATACTCCAGTCAACCCGCGATCATGGCGCTTGCAACAGCGTCGAAATATGGGGAGCTCAACGTAATAAATAATCACGGAAGATATCCCGTAAGTGACAATATAAGTTTTGAAAAATAGGATCTCAGGTTTTGGCTAATTTAAAAGGTATAATCAACTAAAATGTTGCTTGAAAGTCTGTTATTAGTCTTATTAAGAGGTATCGTATTCCCCAGTACTAACTGGGTTGTGGAGGTCACATGAGCAGTACATGTAAAATATAAGTAATAAGCTGAATCCAGTATAACTGGAAGCCGACCCTAACATAATTGGGAAAAAGCTGATGGATCATGATGACTATACGGGTACGAAAATTATAAATAATGTCGCCAATCTTTTTTTTTTGGATGGGATATCATCAAATGACTCCTCCTGCTCTAGGCGGAGCGGGCGGGAGTGTCGGACTTTTACTGACTAAAACCCATCCATGTTTCTTCCTCGCCCTTTATGTTTCGGGACCACGGTATCTCTTTCGAAAAGTCTCTCAGACTCGGTAGGTGATATTGCCACCTAGATTCTACATTTCGAATTCAAATTAACGTCCTCAGCCAACGACATAAAACAAAATATCCGGGTAACTCTGTTTGGATCCATGCAAGCAACTGTATATCAACTGTCTGGCTGGCCTTTATGCAAAAGACAATCATTTCAGAACCGATGGCACAAACAAAGGGGTTTGCTTTGTTTCCATCGATATTAATCAAACGTTCTACAATAAAGACGTGGATAGCTAGGCAGATAATGTCAACGGACCAGTTTTCTCTTGTGTCTTTACTAGGTAAGAGTCTGCGCCGTTACTACTTTCCATGTCTTCCTGTTTTAAGTAGGTATCACGACATGCAGGATTAGAATGAACTGGCTGACTGGCCGACGCAAAAACGACGGGGTGATATAAGTTTGACGTGTCTGGGTGTTTGTGTTTGTGGCATCGTAGCTCCCGAATGGATGAACCGATTTTGATTTTGTTTTTTTTTGTTGTTTGAAAGGTGAATTATTCGAGAGTGTGCTTAGTTGTGTTTGATAAAATTCAGTTCAAGATGGTCGCCGCCACAATATGACAATATTACATGTTTATTCAATAACTCCCTCAAAATAGGCTTACCAGATGAAAGACTTGAATACTTTAGAGTATAATAAAGGAGAATGGGCAAAATGGTACCCGTCTCCAATAGATATGATTGTAGTGTCGTTTAAAAGGTCTTACCAAGAGGAACAATATTTACTATAGCCGCCAGTCTCAAATCTGATTGCGTTTGGAGATAAACGACAGTCTTACTAACTAATTAAAACCCTGTTACTTCGGTTGCTCTTTGCGTTCCAGGGCCACGGTAGCCTGTTGAGACAGTCCCGTGGTTCCGGCGATAAACATACATATACGAGTACATTAGGTATCACTTATCTATGTAAGAAAATGAGTACCAAGGTAATATTTTCTGCATTTCCGTTCATGGTTTCTATTAATAAGGTTTTTACGTAAGACTGCCATGCACCCCTCCCTTTAACTCGAGCCCAGCTGCCCCCGAGCGCGGGATGTGCGCAGGAACAGTGGGGGAGGCGTCAGTGTCCGCGTCAATCGCTCGTACGTTTTGCGCTCGTTTACACAAGTTTTGGAATCTACGGAAATCTTTCCTACTTGTATGTACTGATGGATACATTTTAGATTTAATGGGTTTGTACGCTGCAACAAAAACAGATGCGCAAATACAACATCCACTACATTGCTTACTCCTAACAAACGATGCTTTTATATTAGATCGAGGTTTTAGGGACAGCTTGGACTTCATTAGTGAATGTGGATATGAATCCTATGTCCCACCAACAAAGAACCGCCAAGAGACACAGCTGACCACTGAACAATCCAACGAAACTCGATCGGTAACGCTATGCCAGTGGTAAACGGCCGGTTCAAACGTGATTTCAAGCTCTTGAGGCAAAACTATTTTAATAAGTCACTGCCCAATATGTTCACTGATTTTAAGATGGCCGCAGCTATCACGAATCACTTCCACTAACTCATCTTGGATAGCGAACACGCAGACGAATTCGTCAATATCATAAGGCAGAAAATAGATACCCCAAATCTTCTGCATATGTATGTAGCGAGAAAGAGAGAGTAGATTTTCATAGGATGGAAGCGAGCCAGATAGAAAACTTCCCTTCAATGACGGAGGAGGATATTATTCTACTAGCGCTAGATACATACCAACTCAAGCTGGCAAGATCTTATTGTGCCGAGCATTTATCAAATGGTCTGTATATAATTGAAACGTACAGAGAGGGAACACTTGAAGATCTGCCAGACTATGGCTTACACGAAGATGCCTGGCTTTTGCGTGGACGAATCCAGTCGCGACATGTCCGTATAAAAACATATTTTTGTTATATATTGATCAACAGTGCAAATAATATTGTCCAACAGTATTGCACATGTTTAACCGGGCGACATACCTAGGCTATGCGAGGCATACGGGATTTACTGCTCATCGGGATCTTTCCTCAATGCGGTTATAGTTGATACCGATATGTAATGTTTTAAATCTACTTACTTCTTGCTAAAATATATGTTTTTACTTGAAAAATATCTTATTTCAGCTTTATTTTACTAATATAAGTAGTTTGTAGTAAATTCTCATTTATAAAACTTAGTGAGATTACTGCTTCCCAAACATCAATAGGGACAGGCGCCATGGTAGACGTTTTTCTCCATCAAAATGTCTTTTCAATGACATATGAATGATGACTATTGGAGCGGGTACCACGTTCCATACATTTTTGCCCATTCTCCTTTCAAATCAAAGATGGCTGCCACCACCAAATTGTGAATTTCATTTTTATTTCACAACTCCCTCAATATAGGTATCAAATGAAAGGCCTTGAATAGTAGAATAATGTACGGCCAAACAAGCTGTTTGGTTTCCAATTTAACCCACAAATTACATTGTAAAATGTAAACCGAATAGCTGTAATACGAATAGCTTTTTCAACCGTACACTATATTTAAAGCGAATGAGGAATATTATATTTTTATAAATACTACACACACACAGTTTATGGCATTTCTTTACGTGACGATTTTTAATAAATTGCACTACCTGTAAGTCGCGCTATGGAACTTCTTTAAAAAAGAAAAGTACCTCTAAATTTTAACCCTGTGAGTCGGGGTTTTTTTAATTGAATGTAACTGGTTTAATGTGCATGAGTGATTGATTAAGGCTATGGGCTTTTTCCAAACTATAACAATTATATTTCTGTCTTTTTCAGACAAAATCTGGTCACGAAACCTACATAAACAGCATCATCCTCGGCGTGGTCTGCGTGATCCCATACTTCGTCACCGCCATGCTGGTCAACAGGGTCGGCAAGAAGCCTCTCCTCATCGCAGGAGGAGTGATCTCCGTGGCCAGCTCCTTAGGGCTACGCTGGGCAAACAGCAAGACTTTAGTAGTGGCTCTCTTCTCAGTGAACGTGTCTATAGCACAGTCTATGCTGAGTCTAAATCAAGCTATGACTGTGGAAATGTTTCCGACTACAACGAGGTTAGTTGATGGAGAGTCGAGGACTTTAATTGATAAGCCAGTTTCACTAGTTTTCAATTTTGCACTTCATATATTCACTAGTACAAATATTACCGACTAAACGCGATTTATATTACACGGCTAAAATACGAATAATGGGAAATGTTTCATCAAGCTGGTGGAGCATGTGTTCTTCATACAAAGATAATTGTATTATAAATTATATCTATGTTCCTAAATGAATATTTTGAAAGGACAATGATAATATAAAGACGAGATATGAGGAATTTAAAATTTCAATAGAAAATTTATTTTTCTCTTATCTATTGTTTATTTTGGTATTACGTTTGTATGAAATTCACATGCTCCGCAGGCCTCTTAAAGTCCACAACTGGATATAGTTTTATGTTTGTGAATGTTCAAGGTAAATTCTGAAGGTATTTGCTTCTTGATTTTGTAGTCGCATGCGCGACTTTTGAGCATGAAAATTTTGGGTTCAATTCGCTGCTCGCGCGGTATACTTGTGTTTTCCAATCAAGAATTTCCTAGTAACAGCAATGGAGAATGGATTACAATAGGCTCATCCAATACAATTACATGGAACTTAAACATTACTAGCTAAATGTGGGTGTAGTACTAGGTACATCTCTCTGCCCTTTGGTGATTACAGGTGTGGTTTCATGTAGCCTCAACCACAAACCGCAGTGACAAAGCTGCCCAATCGCAATGACAAATCATAGTGATAGAACTAGTTCCAAGCGTTTTCACGGAAACTAGTTTTGCAATACACAGCAAAATACACGATCTAGGGATCCTCTCGATAGCCTATTTTGCTTTGCATTGCCGTCAATGGGTACACCTAAAACAGACGCCAATACTGTCGGAACACACTCTCAAAATCAAATTTAAAATAGGAAACAAGTATAGACTCTTATAATAGAGTTGGTTACATAGTCCACAAATGATGGACTTGATGTCGTGTCCTGCCTATTCTGTTGTTTGCACATCAGAGGGTCAGATGGTCCATAGAGTTTCTTGCCCGTTCTTCTCCATAGAGAACTACGATAGGGAATGGGCAACTACAGTACTTTTACAAGTTATTATGCCTTGTGACTGTGACTGTAGCACTGTAGACTGTAGTATTTTTTGTATTTTTGGCATACATAAGTGCCGTAATGGTCTAATTGAAATAAATGCTTTGAGTTTGAGTTTGAGTTTGATGGACACTACTGAAAGTGCCAAACTTGTCGCCAAATTTTGAGCTGACTCATTTTGAATTGTCACTGACCCGCTTAGAAGAATAGACTTAATGCTAGTAAACAACACGATATGGTGACACGTGTAACTGATAACATTCTACCGTATAAACACAGTTCATTCTAACAGCAACCATTCCTAGAACCCTTTCAGGACTGGCCATGACTCAAGCAACCATCGATGCTGCGCGTTTGCGCATTAAAATCGATTATCCCTCATTTAAGCAATCCGTCTTATTCTAAAAACACGTTAAACTTATATTGCCACTTACGGGATATCTTCCGTGATTATTCTTTATGTTGAGCTCCTGATAAAAGACCGATAAGTTTAGTTTTAAACCGTGAAAGCCTAAAACAGTGTTTAAAAACACGTTATTCAATTAGAATAGATTAATTAGCTATTTGTCATAAAAGATCCTTGATCCTTAAAACCACTTGTGTCTGTCCAAAATTAGATTTATCAATCATAATAAAAATGCTTCCAAACACACGCATTGTCCGTAAAAGACAGTCTATTTCAGGCCCATTGTCAATCTTGCAAGTATTAAATAATAGACAATAGCGTAAGATAGCTATTGGTCTATTGTTCAAGGGTCGACTGAATTCAATAGGCCTCAACTGGCTCAAAATAGGCACAATATGTACCTGATACCATCTGTTCTGTTCTTGTTTAACAAAACGGCCCCATACTGTTTTGATAGAAAATTAAGATAATCTTAAACTCGATTATTAATTTTGGCAAAGTTATTTCGTTTACGGGTCCATTTTAATTATGCTCTTAAGTAATTTATTGTTGAATACATATAATTTATTGTTTGTTTATTTACAATGGATTGTTATGTTTCGATGATGAAGATAATTTAGGCGTTAATTTGAGTTTAATGTTTTGAATTATTGCAGATGGTGTTGGATTGTTTCTATTTTGAGGTTTTAATCTCATTTGTTGGCGATTTAAAGTAATTCAGCAACAAATTTACGTTATAATTAATGCTCTCTGAGGCATGTGCACGAGTTGTAAAACGTAACATAAAAATGTCGACTTTTAAATCATAGATTCAATTTGTGCATCGCATTTTAGTCATTTTTTTTGCAATAAGCACAATTAGTACCCAAAGATATGAATAATTTCATCATCATCTGCCTAGCCTTTTCTCAACTATGTTGGGGTCGGCTTCCAGTCTAATCGGATGCAGTTGGATACTAGTATTTTACATGGAGCGACTGCCTATCTGACCTCCAAAACCCAGTTGATACTGGGTAATACGATACCAGTTGGGGAGACTGTTTGTCAGACATTTTGGGCCTCTGACTATCTGTAACGACTGTCAAAGATGGACACGTGACATGAATAAAGTAATAAAATATCATGTGTGAAACGAGTTCTATTAATTTAAAAACCTCTTTTTAAAATAATAACTAACATAGGTGTTACATAAATCAAGAGCAGGAAACCATTAGTCACTACAGTAGACTCCAAAAAATATAAAAATACAATTTCATAAAAATACATTTTCTAAAAACTCACACAGCAGAATAGAAATGTATTTTTAATAAAAAGCTTCCAGCATCGGTTATTTATCTATTGTACCAGATGTTTAAGCGTAGAGTTTCATTGAAAATAATATATATTTCACTTGGCATTTTCCTTTGCCGTTTGAATGTTAATATTCAGTGCTGTCTGCAATCACAAGTTGATACAATATCGTTATTATCTTGTATACGTGACTACGAGTCTTTAGTGTTTACTTGTTATTGCTATCGGATGTTATAAAACTACTATTTAGCATTTAGCTGTAATTGAGGATAGTATTGTAATTTTACCCGACAATTGCAAATCCAACTGGAAGGTTAGGTTAGGTTAGCAGTATTTCACCGCAGGATCTATGCAGTGATCACTTATTCGTTCAGTTAAACCTGTCATTCATTCAATAAGCGCTACAAGAGCTTTAGTGTGGTGTTACTTATTAGTTGTAGCTGCTGTAGTGCTTGTATGCCACTATTATGAAGTTCTAACGGAACTGTAGGTTGCAAAAAGTTGTGCACCTTTGGCTGCAAAGCGGCTATATAAGGTTTGCAGTGCACGCTCTGGCACTTGAGCTTGGCGGTTTTGGGAATAATCGGATTAGCTCCAAAGCTCTTAAGCAACTAGTTTATGCTACCGGTTTTAAAGAATGAGGTGTCAATCGATTCGTTATTTTGAAAAATAGGGTAGACGACAAAAATAATCTAATTAGTCCGTCAGATAAATTTCCAAAAACTATTGGACGTGTCTTTTCTCATTTTTAACCTTAACAAAAACTGAAGACGATACAGTGCGTCGAAAACTTATGTGACGTCACTTTTGAGTACCCACATTTTTACTGAAAAGTGACGTCACAAGGTTCACTCATCTTTGACGCGTTTTATATTCGTAACATTTAAATTAATTTGATAAAACAACAAACGCTTATACAATATTGTTCGATAATCTGACGGACTAGACACAATCATGTTTTTTTAGTCAGTCATCGAACTTAATATATTATACTTTTGCGATCAATATGACGGATGATGCATCTAAAAAAGTAGGTACCTAAGTAAAGTGGTATGTCCCAGTGTTTATTGAAGCCGAGAGTAGTAGCTAAGTTTAAAATAAAGATGTAAGTTGATCACATGTGTTTATTTTCAGGACATTGGCAATATCATTTATAATGGTGATTGGTCGTATCGGCACATTATCGGGCAATATCGCTTTCCCAATAATGTTGGAAATGGGGTGTGCTATCCCATTTTTCACTATATCTGGATGTATGGTTTGTAAGTATACTTAAATTTTTATTAAAACACTTGGTCTGACCCACAGTTTTTCACTTGTTAACGAGATGTCTTTTAAATTACTTGTCAAAATAAGATACATGGCGTGGTGTTATTTGAGACGTGTATTGTCAATTATCTTATTCTTATTTTCAACTAGATTTCTTCAAGTATTTTTTTTCGATTAGTGTTTATAACTCGTTTTATAAGTAAACTATAATAAACTACATTGGGAATTCAATTTATTATATTTCATACCTTGATGTTCACGTCAATGAACCAGTCATGAGTAAGCTTCAATAATTTGTTAATTCGTACGAGAACAAGTTAATAACGTTAGTTAATCTACCCTAAGGTAGACTGGTAAAAAATGCCCAAGGTATTAAGTCCACCTTTGTACAGTTTTTACTTGTTCATAAAGTTTAAATAAATAAATAAATAAATCAAAAACAATGTTATCCTCACTTTTAAAATTTTGGACAAAAAAATCTGTAGCAAAAAGTTTTTAATGTTTTTAATTCCATTTTCTTTCAGTTGTCACCGCCTTAGCGTTCTTCTTACCGAGCAAAAAGCAGTAGTTATGTGTACAGGTAGCAAGAGGATATCCCTTTTAAAATAGTTCCCCTAAGGCTACCCACTGACCTAGTGTTTAGTTAACTTAAGGTTATTTAAAAATAAAGGTAAGTTTTTGTTAAATCAAAACATTGAATCAAGAGAGTTTAAGGAAAAAAATACTGTAAACTATAAAAAAATAAAAATCTATAAAATTATGAGTGTTTTTATTTTATTTTGACGTAGGCAAAAGAGATGGTTTTATGTCTGAAATATTTATTAAGGATTTGGAACATTTTTCTTGGATAACTGCATAAGTAGGTAGAATTAAATATCATAAGGCTTCGAAAAAATACTGCCAGGATACAACGTCCAGCATCATTTTTTTTTTCATTTGTTTTAGGTTATAAGGGTGGGTAAACCTGTACTTTCAAACTTGCTATGGTATCTACTTAATATCTTATTCTTCAAACAATTTATTTATGAGCCAATCTTCAAAAGTAAAACCAGTTTATTGCTCAAATAAAATTTAAAGAACACTGTCTTTTAAAAGTTACATTTTAATTACAAAATGAGAAAACATCTTTATTACGCCTAACAATGCTCCTTTATGAGTTAGAAACAATTGTCTGAAACACAAAAGAGAACGAAGTAGCGCTATTAATTTCAATCTGATAATATTTATCTTAACACAGTTTAAAAACTGCGTAAAAATAAAATAATACACTAGTCCTGACATTTTAACATCCTTAAACTGGAACTAAGAATCAATCGATTTGACGACCCAAATGGCGTTGTGGTAGTGAGGCTGCAGGCTGCCTTACGTTCTTAGGGTCCTGGGTTTGAATCCCGGTAGTAGCAAATGTTTGTGTGATGAAAATGGACATTTATTTCCGAGCCATGGATGTTTATATGTATAATAAGTATGTATTTACAAACAAAACTGTACCTATATATTTAGTATATCAACTATCTGGTGTCCACGACACACGCCTTGCTTAGTGTGGCAGTAGATGGCGCTGTGTGTTAATGTCCAGCCATAAAAAATACATGATGTATAAGGGTGTAAATATACTCATAATCAAGCCGAAAGGCACTTGTTATCCCAGTCATTGCAATATTTATTTTATTATACACCACGGAACCTCTAGTTATGGAGATTTTGGGGGTCAAAAAGCCAACTTTGAATATCTCAATAGCGGCCACGTAGTCTGGGGCAAAAGGATAACCCATATTTTACAACATAACTGAGAAAATATTTGTGTAGGTACTCGTACCATTAGGATCAGCTCTGCCTAACCCTTTCCAGATACAAGCGTCATATTATGTATGTGTCACCGTAAAATTGTCAAACACGTTAGGTTGTAATCTCTCTAGCGAGATTGTAAACTCTCGAAATATTGTCAAATAAACATACTGCTTACAATAAAACACATTATATATTGTTAGATTGTAATCTCTCGAAGTGAAACCGTAATAATTATTGTGAAATGTATGCGACGGATACTTCCGAAGAGATACTTCTCTGCCCCCATAATTGGGACTTGGGGCGCCCCCAAGTTAGGTTAGTTAGGTTCCTTTAAACCCTGCTGATAGAAATACCCTGCGTAGCGGGGCTCCGTCGACTACTCTGTTTTGGGGAATATAAAGTGCTTTGAGGTTAGTTTATAATTATTAATCAGTCCTCTCAGGAATGGTACAATATCTTTTCATGAGAGTGGTACCATGGGGCAAGGGGGTCCCCTCCTTCCCTCCCCCTCCTCTACACCGCGCGAGTTGACTTCCATCGCATGCATTTCACAATTTTACGGTTTCACTTCGATAGATTACAATAACCGAAAAATAATGCGTCATATTGTAAGGAGTATTTTCGTTTGACAATCTTTCGAGGGTTTACAATCTTGCTAGTTATCTTACAATATAACGGGTTTTACAATTTCACGGTGACAAATATATGTACGGTACCCTTTGAAAGCGATTGCTCATTGTCTACGCTTTAAGAAAGTATCTAAGTACTCAAAATCAACCACACTGAGCAAATATGCACCTTTCTTCTCTGTGTCTAGAGGCGTATTTGCTTTGCACAGGGAAAGTTACAGGTCGGTAAAATAAATGTCCCTGTAAAACTAAGCTAGACTCATAGACAATTGTGAAGCTCCTTGTTAAAAAGTTGCTCCGAGAAAGTATTACACAATCATACTTGGTAGGTACAGTCACGAGCACTAATATGTTTTCACTTTCTTTAATATAAAAGTTATTTCCGCGAGAAATAATGACTGTAACTAAGAGATAGGATAATTTCATTAAAATATGAGTTCCAGAATACTATGAACGTAACAACATGAAATTTTAATCAGAACAATAGGAGAAAAACACTTTAAAAAAATCTTAAGTATTTACATATTGGTGCTCGTGACTGTACAAGTAGTTAGGTCTTTCTTATTTATCGTATGATTTTTTGTGTGGTTAGTGCCCAACCTCGTGACAAAGTTTTTATGCCATCTCTCCGACTTGTTCTTTACATGCCGTCGAGAAACATCTCTCAGGCATGTTCGTTTCGTCACGATGTTTTCCTTCACCGAAGCACGTGATAGTTAGACACTATTACTCACATGAATCCAAAAAATTTGACGTGTATGCCGTGGGTTCGAACTCACACCGCTAGGGTCAATGTTCACCAAAAAGATGACAGTCTGATTATCTAAAACAGCTGTTTAAAACACATTTTGGTACGGGAACATGTCACAGTGACAGCTGTTTTTAGATAACCAGACGGTTATCTTTTCGGTGAACATGGACCTAGGTTATCACTGATTGATCAAGTTGCTTAGAGATTAGGTACTTACATCTGACGCCAAGTAGTTGTGCCTTGTACGCGTAAATTAAAGCTAGGGAACCATTCTGGATATTTTTACGGAGATCCTTGATAACAAAGTGTAATTCAATTTGAGCAGTGACGGCATGTAGCAAAATCAGAGACCCATGGACGGCATAAAAACTCTGACACAAAAGGTTGGACATAATCTAACCTAACCTAACCACACGATCATCATCTGCCTAGCCTTTTCCCAACTATGTTGCGGTCGGAGTCCAGTCTAACCGGATGCAGCTAAATTCCAGTAAAACACCTTATTTTGACACAAAACATAAATAAACACTTTAAAACATCCAATATATGTATAACACGCTTTAGACACGAATAAAGCCTGCCCAGGCAACATGACAGCAACAAAGCGAAAATATCTCAATAATATAAACAACAATGCGCCATTTTGCGTCAGAAACAATTGCATGGAAGACAAAAGAAGGATGTAATTAATAAATAGAATGAATTAATTCAGCAGAGTTTGCACCTGACGTGCTAATTAGGTCATGTTGCAGGGAAGCCACGAGTATTTTGAGCCAACGAGTAGTTTAAACAAGTTTTCTCTATACAGGGTGTAAACAACCTCATCACGAAGCCGTCAACCAAGCATCGTACATCAAACTAAGTAACTTTACGCAAAAATAATTGCTGAGAAACGACTTTTTTTTAGTTAAAAATCATGTTTTGTGGTAGAACTCAATGTGAGAACTCACTCTATCACTTGAAACATTGTGCTGATTTAAGGATTGAATAGTACGAGGGTCGTAGAGTCTTACAATTAAAACGTGTATTAAAACAAAATGACCCCCAGTATCTCCGTAACTAGAAGGTTTCCAGGTATGGTGTAGAACAAAAAAATAACCGCAATGACAGGGAGAATAAGTGCCTTTTGGCGTCGTTAAGAGGTGTTTTACACTGGTTGCAAGCGCAGCTGCTGAGGATGAGGTCCTGGGTTTGATTTCCGGGTCGGGCAGAGTGTTATTCCGTTTTCCGTCAGGAATTTCTCAGTAGCAGCCATGGAGCTTATATTTGTGCCGAGTTGATGGTAAAAGGCTCGCTCCCTATTACATGTGTGTCTGTGACACTTTTGAGTAACCTTTAGGGAATTACTAGCATAATGATGTTTTTTTACAGGTTTTATGAAACTTTGACTTTGGTAAACGACAAGATCAAATAAAAGTAGCTAAGGAAACTCCACAGATGTGTTGGCACGTTGTAAATACGACAAATCAGAAGCAATATGAAACTGTACATTTTTTTGCGGCCATTAGCCAAAGAGGATCGTCGAATCAAGATTGTTTTATCATATTCGGATGTCGATAACAATTAAGCTTGTAAAGTTTTAACCATCATATTATGTCGATAACAATCAAGCTTGTGCAGTTTTAACCATTATGTGTCGATAACAATCAAGCTTGAGCAGTTTTAACCATCATATTATGTCGATAACAATCAAGCTTGTGCAGTTTTAACCATCATATTATGTCGATAACAATCAAGCTTGTGCAGTTTTAACCGTCATATTATGTCGATAACAATCAAGCTTGTGCACTTTTAACCATCATTCTTCTGCTCTTATCCTAATTTATTTGGCAGAATGTCTTCTTCTACCATACTTGTCTATTACTCGTTACCTTATCAAACACCTCCTTTCTTGCCATATCATTTTTCATGCAGTCCATCCATCATTTCTTTGGTATTTTTCCACTCTTATCTTACTTTACATTTCTACTCAAAACTTTTCTCACGACATCATACTCATTTCTCCGTATCACATGCCCATGCCCATACCAAGTCAACAATAGGAAATACCGTTAAAAGCTAATTGTAGATGGCACCACAATTAAATAGCTGGTTTCAATGTGACCAATAAGGTCAAGGTATTTAAAATATGAAATGGCATCCCTTGATTTTCTACCAATGACGGTGCTTGGAACCAGCTATGCTAGCGCCATTAGTTCCACAGTGTGCATCGCAATTGCCACAGAACTTTTAGTCACCGGCGTTACGTTCAGACTTCCTCTTGTACTCATTTCTTATTTTATCCATTCGCGTTACACCACACATCCTCCTTAGCACTTACCGACCTTTCGCGTTATAATGAGTCAACTGATGTGAATATGGTACGCTTAGGGCCTATGCCCTATAATTGGGTATTGATTAATTATATGGGCATGTCATTTAACATGTTCCCACCATTTTTTGACGGGTGCAAGAACATCCTTATCGAAGCCGAGATAGAAATTATAAATCCTTTACGAATGGGTACTTATGTTACATCTTAGTTGAATCCAGCTTAACTCTGGCCTGTGATGTCGTGTATTTCAGTAGAACATGTACCTGAAACAAAAAATACACCGAAATGTTATAATCTTCTTAATCCAGATTTATACGGCAAAGTTGAGAAGCTTTACCGGGGCTTGCGAACAAACGGAGGGCAACTTTAACGAGTCAGCTAAGATGATTAATTAATGTTTCATTTTTAATTTGGAGACGAATTGGAGACGAAAAAGAAAAAGAGAATTTATTGGTTTTATGAAGAAATGGTAGCGATTTCTAGTCTGAAATTGTTTTGAGTATGTCCTAAAAAGTCCGTACCTCGGAAAGCACGTTGGTCCTGGCTTTAATTTATAGATCTTTGACAGTCGTTACAGGTAGTCACTGTCACTAAGGTCTGACAACCAGTCTTACCATCGCCTATCGTTTTACCCAGAACTTACTAACTGGGTTGTGGAGTTCAGATAGGCAGTCGCTCCGTGTAAAATGCTGGTATGCAGCTGCATACGGTTAGATTGGAAGCCGACCTCAAAATAGTTGGGAAAAAGGCTAGACTGACAACGAAGTTAAGACTTAATTAGTATTATGTTAGAAGTAAAATAAAATCATTAAAGGACATCATGCTGGAGGTAATAAAAAATAAGTATGTTACTATTTCATTGTCAAACTTTCACGTTACGTCACGTTTCAACGTTAGTAAACTGACATGGTCACTAAACACCATCATTAATATTAAGAACGGGATATTTAGAAACCATATTTACATTTAAACACCATGATCTCGGAAAAACTCAGTGTTTATCCGTGATCGTGCTTGCAACAGCGGCACCATATTGGAAATTCATAACAGAAAGTAAACATTCGAAATCCCGATTTTAGTTTTAATTATAATTTCACATTTATTGTGCAAATGCTCTGTAAAATGTATAAAAAGTCACAAACGGTTCTAGAATACCAGCCCTAGAACACAATAAAATTTATTGCGAGAGAACGCGTTCGTATGACATAACACGTGCAGCGGGCAAATATAACAGTTTTATTGATAACCTAATGAGGTAGTCGGTAGGGCTGGCTCAGTAAACGTTGGAATATATTAGGCTAAGTTTGTGGCAAGACGATCTAGACGCGTACTGCGAGGGCTGGTTCGAGGAGATACGGGAATCGGGAAAAGAGCTCATGGAAACGTTTGGGGACGCCTTTGATCGACATTGGGAAAGTACAGGCTAATAAAACATGTTTCGGGTACTTCCGATAGAAGCTAAAACTAAGTAATCTATATCTGCTACGGGTTATGCCCCGCGCACGCCTAAGTGGTGCTACGCCGTAGCGGATCGGCTACGAGTGCTACGAAACATTAGGTGATGGCCACGCGAGTTCCATGGTTTTTGTTCACCCAAAAAGTGCTCAACGCGTCTCAAAAAGGTTTCACTTAAAAAAAAAGTTAGTATCTGTAAGCGGTGGCGTGGTACGAGTTATGGGAATGTAATTTTGTTCATCACCGTTGGTCTCAAAATGGTAAAGGAATAAATTGTGAAGAAACTGGCACGTTGTAGTATCAAGAATTTGAAGCCACCTTCAACCGCTGACAAATTGGTTATTAGATAAGTTATTAGATATTGTAGTAATTCAAGATGACATGTACTTAATTTGGACATTGGGACATTTGGCTAAATCGATTTATAATTGTATTGGGTAATTCATGCTGGACCTGTTGTATAGAAAATATTGACATTTATTGTACTTAGTTATAAGAATGACATTGGATTATTTAATTATTTAATATTTGTACACCACAGGTTGTGGTAGAGTGTATAGAACTTAAAAAAATATTAACATCGTACCATGTAAAACTACATTCTTACAAATAAATGAATTCTATTCTATTCTATTCTAACCCGCACTAGGCCACGTGGTGGATTACAGTTCACTGGCTTTCATAGAGAAGGGGATTTTATTCCAGTAGTTGAAACACTGTGTCATTTCAACATCATGCATGGTGGCAAAAACTAATGTGATCCCAACTTATCAAGAATCGCAAAATGCAATTAGTTATAACAGTTACTATTTTAAATGTTACCGACATCTTTTTTTGTATATCTGCTTAACACAGGTTCCATTGAGGTTGTTGCTTCACAGAATCCTACTAATATTATAAATGCGAAAGTTTGTTTGTATGGATGTATGTATGGATGTTTGTTACTCTTTCACGCAAAAACTACTGAACGGATTTGGATCAAATTTAGCACACAGATAGTTTATTACCTGGATTAACACATAGGATACTTTTTATCCCGGTAATAAGATACCGTGGGATAATTTCAAACTTCACGCGGGCGAAGCCGCTGGCAGAAGCTAGTTTCAAAATAAATTGTAACCATATTTTGTTGAAAAGAAAACCTACCAAGTACCTACGAGTAATGGCCCGATAGAATATCGGAACCGATCAACACAGAGTCTTAAATTAAAAGAAGAATACTCTTCAATAAATTCCTTTGCTCAGCGGGAAATTAAACAAAAAGAAAATGAAAACGTACTGCCATTAAGAGCCACCCCTATTCTCAAAGCCCTCGACTGCTGAATATTCCATATATTGGTTTTGCAAATGTACGACGCGGTACGGCCGGGGTATATTGCCGAAGCGATTTACGAATTCAACGGTTGTTAGAATAATACCGCGTCGATTTTGTATTCTAGAATATTTACTAGAATTTTGTTGAGAATTAGGAGCTGGTGGATTAATAATAACAGCCGGTCGGGTCGATTTGCAGGTTAAGCCGCGCAGTTAGTACATGGATGGGTGAGCACCCATCCGTGTGTGTTTTTTTTTTTTTTGGGATGGGAAGTCATCAAGTGACTTCTCCCACGAACAGGCCCGCAACCCCGGCAGGCTTCGGCCCTTGCGGACCTCTTCCCTTATGCTGACATCTCCTATTACATACAGAGTATCCTTCGTGCCTTGGAAAGCAGGTTAAGCCAGCTGATATATGTAGAATTTTGGCAGTCGTTACAGGTGGGCCAAAAGTCTGACAACCAGTACTATTTGGTTGTGGAAGTCAGATAAGTAGTCGCTCCATGTAAAATATTGATATTCAACTGCATCTGGTTATACTGGAAGCGGACCAATCGTATATAATATCACCGTCAATATTGTAATCTCTCTAGCGAGGTTGTAAGCTCTCGAAATATTGTCAATTGAACATACTGCTTACAATATAACGCATTTTATTCGGTGAATTGTAATCTAATGAAGTGAAACCGTAATATTATGAAATGCATGCGACCGAAGTATCTCTGCCCCCATAATCGAAACTTGGGATACTCCACCGTTAGCTTGGTTAGGTTCCTTTAAACCCTGAAGACAGAAATAGGCCATTGGGAAAGGGGGACCCCTCCTTCCCTCCACAACGCGCGAGTTCACTTCCATTGCACACATTTCGCAATATTATAGTTTCACTTTAATAGATTAAAATCTTCCGAAAAATAATGCGTTTTATTTTAAGCAGTATGTTCGTTTGACAATATTTCGAGAGTTTACAATCTCTCTAGTTATTTTACAATATAACGTGTTTGACAATTTTACGGTGACATATACATATTTCTGTCCCGTTTACTTCCACTGCTAGACCTAATAGGTACGTCCATTTTCTCATTGCTTTACCCTGTGGTGTGGTTAACAACCTAAGCTAGATTAGGATTTCAGAATATCGTAGCTAGGTATTTATTTCGCCTATTAAGCAGAGCAATCGATCCATCTTACTTGTTCGGAATTTGGAACAAAATACTGCTCATGGGCGTTAGTTGTTAACTAAAAGTTATTACAGAAATAAATCAATCATTAGACGTGTTGCTAGCTTAGCTCTTAGTTCGTTACTAAAAGTCGTGAGAATTAAAAACAATAATTAAGTTTCAGACAGATTATAACTGTTTAGAAAACATATGACAGAAAACAAACATATGAAACATAGAAGACGGGTATTTATCGCGAATTAACCTTTAATTTATTCCCGACGTTTCGACCGGATTGCACCAGCCGTGGTCGCGGGGAGACTGAAAATATTGGAGGTACTGCGACAGCAAAGTGAAGGCGTTTATTCAACTACCCTCACTCATCTTCATAAATGTTAATTAGGGCCGGTGCACACTAGGAAAGCACACTACACTAACAGTGTCCGTATATTGAGGCGATTTCGCTTGACGAGTACACTTAGTGATCACTGGATTCCAAGCTGAAGAGAGTACCCGTCTTCATATGTTTTATAATGTGTTCTGATCGTGAAAGTTTAAAAAAGTATAATTGTTTAGGTTCTGTAGAGACTTTGCACACATGGACATATATACATTGTGCATGGAGTCTACTCCATGTCTAATTTATCAACTTATACAGGGTGTAAACAACCTCACCGTTAAGCTGTCAATCAAGCATTCTGTATATTAAACTAAGTAACTATGCAAAAGTTTGTCGTGGGAAACGATTTCTTTTTGCGGTGAAAAATCACGTTTTATGGTGAAACTCAATAAAACGCACTAAAAACGTTGTGCTGTTGGACGCATTTAATAGTAAAAAATATAGGTCTTTCAAGTAAAGTTACGACTTTACTTTTAACAAACAAACAACAAACTAGTATTTAAAAAAAGAACTTATCAAAATGTTGGAACTTAGGCCCCCAATATCTCCGTAACTAGAAGATTCCCAGGTACGGTCCAGAACAAAAAATTATTGGAGTGATGGGGAGAACAAGTACCTTTCGGCTTCGTGAAGAGTTTTTTACACCCTTTATAACTATTAATAAGTACACCTCTGTCTATACATCTGGGTATTACAGGCGTGATATTATGTCACTAGCACTACGCTAGTATTATATTATCTGTGCTAGCACTTTTAAATAAACTGACACAATATTTTATACACTCGAGTGGAAAAAATACACTTACAAAGACCTCTCAAAAATTGATCCACATCACACAGTTCCAAAATTCCACGAAAATTCTAACGAACTAAACTAAAAAATTCAGACCCTCCACCATCTTTGGCAACATCAAACGAGGCTTCAGAGTTCAGGAACTGCCTTACTGAAGTACAGTTTCCCGGAACTGTTGGCGTAAAGTTAGCAAGTCGAGAGTCCAGTAGCACTATTTATAAATAACTTAATACCAGCTGTAGGGGATGAGTTAGAGGACGAAGTTGGACTCTGAATTTGGAAGTGTCTTAATTGCCTGTAATAACCTTGGATAGTTCTGCCACGCTGACCTGAACCTTATGACCATGAGAATTAAGGTCACTGTTTGCTGAGGTAGAATTACAATGAGAGGATGGTAGTGGTGTTTTGTGAATTCATTATTTTTTCATAAAGTTAGCTTGTAAAGTGTTGCGGTTAGTCTATTTTAGGAGATGAAGTTGAATTTCATTTTAGCGTCCGTTTACTTTGGTGGACTTATCTTGAAAATAGTTACAAGTTGTTTTAGACTAACGAACTTTTCGCTACCCTTTGAGTTGTGCTGGCAAAGAGATTAGTTTTCTTTTTTAGAAACGGATTTTTGGACCATTTTTGCGCAAAAGCGGAATGGCTTTAAGACTGGCAGCACGGTTACGATGATATCAGCAGAATACAGTCATGATTTGACTTTGCCATGTAAATTCCATAAAACTGAACATGACGAACACAACATACACACGAATCTTCTTTCCTATGACGGTTGGCAGAAAATACACATAGCTATAGTTTTTGTAAACAAAGAATTTCTACCACGATACTTAGCGATGGGTCAGAGCCCATTCGTCCCCTAAGATTCGCACCCTGTGCCCACTCGTCCCCTGGAACTTTTGAGGGGCCCATTCGTCCCCTGAAGAATATTTATTTTTATTAATTCTTCTAATATAAGTACATGTATATGTGTATACTGCAGCTTGGTAGTCCTGGTACAGTCGCGCAGAAAAGGGTAAAATCTATACTAATATTATAAAGCAGAAGAGTTTGTTTGTTTGTTTGTTTGGTTGAACGCGCTAATCTCAGGATCTACTGGTTCGAATTGAATTGATCCTTTTGTGTTGGATAGTACATTTATCGAGGAGGGCTATAGGCTATATAACATCACGCTACGACCATTAGGAGCGGAGCAGGAATGAAAAATGTTGCAAAAACGGGTTTTTTTTTTTCCTTTCGTTTTACGTGACGCAGACAAAGTTGCGTGGGTCAGCTAGTAAAAAATACAGTAATTCGGTAGATATCATGTTTATTGTAAATAAGATTAAGTTTAATAAAATACCTCTAGGCTTTAGGCATCAAGTCAGTCTTCAAAATAATTAAACAACTTTTGGTTTCTTGTACATTTGTTAATATTTAGTAAAATAGGAGCAAATGTTTGTGTGATGAGCACGGACATTGTTTCCGAGTCATGGATGTTTATATGTATAATAAGTATGTATTTACAAACAAAAAAGTATATATATGTAGTATATCAACTATCTAGTGTCCGACACAAGCTTTGCTTAGTGTGGCACTAGGTGGCGCTGTGTGTTAATGTCCAGCGATATTTTTTTTTTACATATGATAACTGTAATATCTTTAAGTATGCAGTAAATAAAACTGTGTAACTATTTAAATAAAATCCTAGTAATAACTGAATTTTAGATTAATTTACATCCAGTGCACAAACAAATAACCAAATATCAATACAAATATAACAAAAATAACAATGAATTGTTAGTACTTTGTACAGTCAAAGAGATCTACAAAATAATGCAATATCACAATAACTTTGTATAACAGAAATATAAAAAGTGAAATCAGCTATGTAAAACCAACATTTTTACTAACAACAAATACACATGCAAAATCACAATGTCCTAGAAACTAACAAAATACAACTCTTTTACAAAAATCAGGCTTGATTCAAATCAAATCAAATCAAATCAATTTATTTGTGAAACATAGGTTATTATGATAGATGGATCTTAAGAACTAAATAGTAGTAGTAGTAGTATTGACCATCATATAAATCAACATTAAATATGAAATATGCAAAAAAAATAGAACAAATGTCAACAGTAAATAATCACTTCTTATTTTTTTGTATATTTACCGACTACATACATGCAAAATCATAATAACTTAAATCTAAAAAAATATACCAAACAAAAAAAAAAACTAAAATCACAGTAATTATTGAAGACTAGATAAATCAACATATATTTTTTTTGTATATTAACCAACTACATGCAAAATCGTAATAACTTAAATCTAATAAATTATAACTAGAAGTACCTACATAAAAATTGGCTAAAATCACCGTATTAACTATCATCAATAATAATACTAATCATATTCCAGGATTCAAATGAGATAATTCGATTCAATTATGTTAAAAATATTATTATTATAATATTAACAGTGTTGTTTATTTCGTTAGGCGAACTTCATTTAATAAAAGACCAAAGACACATTGAACATTCTCGTATTCGCAGTCACTTTCAAGAACCAATATGTCACCGAGGCAGCCATAACGTACACACAAAACACCTTATCTATTATTTTGTAACCCGTTTTTTTAACAAGCCATTCGTAGAGAGACAATTTTACATCGTAAGCCTATCGACAGGTTATATTATTATCATGACAGATTATCATTCATCATAGCTCTTTCTTTCAATGATCTGTTATGATTTATTAAATTCAATCCGTTAATAAACTGTTCACAAGTGTACTATGTTAACCGTTTCTTATGTAAAATATAATAATTATAAATATCTTATGTATAATTTTATCTCAGGGGACCAATAGGTGCCGAATCTTTAACTTATATTGTATATATGTTATGGACCAGGTGATTAATGCGGGCATTATACATAATGTTCGAGCATTATGAATAATGGCTATCTCTATCGGGCTAAGTGATTAATACTATCTTAACTTCATTATTTATCACATTGCACGGTCATTATTATATTGCTACATGATAATTGGGCAATTCGATAATAAAGCTAAATTTGACTTGGTGTGAGGGCGGGGAGGGAGTCACGCATGGCGTGGCACGCTTTGATCAATCAGAGACCGCCATCCAGCGCGCGGCTCGTGCGGGGGACTTCAAGTGCTATTGTTTTTTGTTTAGTTTTGCATTGTAAGTGAATATGGACGGACGCGCGACGCGACGCGGATGGGTTTCAGTTTCGTAACTCAGTGTCAACGCGAGTGTGTTAACACTGAATTACGAAATTAAGATTTATTTTGCCTGAAGATGTTCCAGAGACAGGAGATTTCGCTGAGAAAGGGTTGCAGAATGTCCTCTAAATGCGGAGAGCAAAGTTATAGTAGATATGGTTGTAAAAATGGTTGGAAGTCTGATGTAGATGTCGCCAAGCCAAAAAGGCAAAGGCAAAGGCTCGTGGCTAAACAATATCAGTCGCTCGGGTCGATCTTTAGGTTAAGCCGTGCTTGCCTAGGAAGATCTGTGGATGGGTGACCACCCTTACATACCGAGTTTCCTCCGTGCCTCGGTAAGTACGTTAAGCCGTTGGTCCCGACTGTCATTTGTCCATCTTTGACAGTCGTTACAGGTAGTCAGTGGCCCCAAAAGTCTGACACCAGTGTTACCAAGTCGTATCGTTTTCCCAGTATTAATTGGCTTGTGGAGGTCAGATAGGCAATCGATAAAATACTGGTATTGTTCTGCATCCGGTTAGACTGGAAGCCGACCCCCAACATATTTGGGAAAAGGCTCGGTAGATGATGATGATGAGTAGGATAAGTAGGATATAATTATATGGTAGGATAACAATAAGTCATTTATATAAAACAATATTAGACATGTCGAAAATTTTTGATTTTTTAATGTTTTACGTTATATTTTTAATATGACTTCTTAATGTAGAAGTCCTTAATGCTAAATCCAAATAATGAGTCTGATTATTAAAATGGTTAAATATTTAGTTTATTTTAAGTTAAATGACAATAAAAATAAAAAAAATAGTAATTACATATGTTTGTATTACTCTGCCCAAAAGGTGATGGACAATATGTATACTGCCCGGTCAATTTGATTATTTGAATAATTCTTATCAAATTGCACTCTTATATTGGCCATTGATCATAATGACCGGGCATTATGTATAATGCCCAATTCATCACTTGGTCCATAACATATATACTAGAGGGGACGAATGGGTACCTTAAAAATAATATTTTTTATTAAAATATTAATTGGTCCCCTACCAGGAGACCAATAGGCACCTATATAGGGGCCGAATCCACAACTTTTATGCTGGGGGACGAATTTTAGGGGACGAATGGGCTCTGACCCTTAGCGATGATGTACTCCCAAATTCAATCAACTAAAATTATTTTACGTGTAATACGAAACTAACGAGCAATTTCACTTGGCCGGTTTATATTTTGGCGATATAAAGCGCTGTCGTCTAATGTTTTGTGGTACTAGAACTCACCTGACATCATGGAACGTAAACATTTGGGCGCACGATTGAAGTAAGTTCACGCTAACGCTGTCATTTTTTAATTTGATCCAAAGGTTGCGCACCCGAATGTATGTTTGCAAAATTTGTAGGTCCTCGTGGCGGGGACTATACCGATAACAATCCTTAGACAACACTCCTTTTGTTTCGTTTACGTTTATACATCTGATCACAATGCCTCGTTGGTCTTCTGAGCATGACGTCCTGGGTTCAATTTCCGGGCCGGGCAAAGTGCTATTGGATTTTTCAGAAATCTATCAGAAATTTCTCTGAAGCAGCCATGGAGTATGGATTTGCTCAGTTGTAGTTATAGGCTCGCTTCCTATCATGGGGCATGGGACTTAAGGGGCCGGCGGAGCATGCGTAGTTCATACAAACGTAACTCCAAAATAATTTGTAAATCAAACATATTCTCAAAATCAAAATCAAAATATTTTATTTCACATAGGCCTGGATGGGCACTTATAAAACGTCGAAAAAGTTGCACGGTTCGCGTTGGTCGATTCCATGGAGAAGAACCGGCAAGAAACTCCATGGTTCGGTACAATTTTCAAATCATTTGGTATTACAATATTATTATGTTTCATTACAGCATTAGTTTATGGGGAAACAACGTAGGCCCGACAATAGGTCGTTGCTTGCTAGACAAAAAATATAAAACAAAAGGAATATTGGTTGACTGATAGAGAATGCCTTGTGGCATTAAATCCGCCTATGTACCACTCCTGTACATGAAGTTTAAATAAATAAATAATAAATAAATAAATAAATAAATATTTAACAAAAGTTAAACAGCATCCGGGAATCTAAAAGGCCTTCAATGTTCACTCATTCACAAATAATAGGTAAACAAGCATCTATACAAAGGTAAGTAAAGTAGTAAAGTAAGTATTTATTTCGATTGGATTAACGAATTACTAGGAGCCCAAATAAATATTTTGAATAAAAACTGATTTAAACAAGAGTTATATGAGTTAAAATAAGTTTTCTTTAGAAATTA
This sequence comes from Xestia c-nigrum, assembly GCA_916618015.1. Lineage (NCBI taxonomy): Eukaryota > Metazoa > Arthropoda > Insecta > Lepidoptera > Noctuidae > Xestia > Xestia c-nigrum. Next base: position 4,808,993 of record OU745259.1, on the reverse strand, counting down.
TAAATTTCACATATCTCGTCTGTCTATCATTGTCCTTTTAAAATATATATTTGGAAACATAGATGTGGGATTTGTTACATGTAGGCCAAATAAAAGCAAGGTTCTTATTATGAACTTTAATTAATTTTTTCACGTCTTCGTAGCTAACGTACTTCATCTTTTCTCCTCGTATTACAGCCTCTTCCTGTTTCACCTTTCTTAGCATTCACTTGCTTTTTCTTTCACTCCTAGACTATAATTTCATCTCTTTCATTCAACATGCTTCACATCTGTCATTTATCTTTACGGTTCATCCACTCTTTATTCATTCCGTTCCTACATAGATATTCTGTAATTCAATCGAAATAAATACTTATTATCTACTTATTTCGGTATTATGTTTGTATGAACTAAACATATTCCGCGGGCCTCTTAAATATAACTATCAAAATGTGGGTTTACTAATAGGTACAAATCTGCCTTATCCTTCAGTGATTACCGGCGTAATGATATGATGTTTATCTGATCATACACGTACGCTGTTTGATAACACTCACAAAGCACTTGACCTCTGTTAAGAAGATAGGCTGAATGTCTTTCTACGGTGTCGCTTCCATTCGCACTCAATTAATGATTTAAAAGCCATCTGAGACTCCCAACAACCAATATTACTCCGTTGAGAATCTGTTTCCAATACTGTCACCAATGACATTGACTAATGATCTCTTTTGGGACCCCATCAATGCAAAATGTCTTGATTAAGAAACGTAAACGATTTCTGACAGGAGATTGATATTGCTGAGCGATACGGCCTATTAAAGGTATTAATTGTTTCAGGGTTCTATATGGGTGTGAACAGGACTTTAGGCGAATGTCAATCACTTTCAAACTGCTTCATATTTCAACAAATTTTGACTGGCATTACTTCAATTCTGAAGCCTCTTTCTTGCTTGGAAGTAAGGGAAAGCATATTCTTATGCACACGGTGTGTTGCTCTCTGCCTTGTACTAAGAACTCTAAGCGACTGCACGCTAAGGGTACCCCCTGAGGGGTAAGAGTCTCGGCTTAGAGCGTCGCTGTGGGAGTGCTGCAAAAGGGACACGCTGGATCTGAGTGGTGTCATAATTTGCGGGCTGATTTTGGACTCAAGCTCAACTCGCTGGCTCGAGTAAGTGTCGGGCGGAAAGCGGTAGGTGCGGCGTCGTGTGTCAAACCCATGGATTTTTTATTTGCAGGAAGCTGCAGAGGCGGCGCAGTTCTGACACAATTGTGGTGTTCACACATGGAGGATTGACACAGCTCCTGCTGAAAACGACACCCGCACGGAATGTGCGGGTGTCGTTTTCAGCAGGAGCTGCTGTGAGATTCTGTAAGACCTCATTCTAAACTTCGAATCTGAATAAGCTGTGAGTTTCTTGATTTAGCTTATATCGTTCCCACTACTGTTACACAGCACCTCCTATGCATTAGATGGATCGCGCCATAACCCACGCACGGATTGGTGGATGTGTATGTCCTTGAATTTTTGCTTCTCGGGCATAACCTAAGCTATGTTTATAGTGAACACATAAATTTTCGAATTTTCAATCATCCTTCTTGCTGTAAGAATGAATTTATGAAGGCCATGCTCATAACCTTTGTCATCAATGAAACTACATTTGTGAAAAATTTAAATTGAAAATGGAAAGGTGATGAAAAGGTGATCAAGTGGCAATCAAGCTGTAAGCTTGAAACAAGCATCAATACGGCACTTGTTCGTCAAAGAGCGAATTGGAACATGAATAGCCCGTCTGATTGATTCCTTTTTAATGCAGAACTAAACGAACTGGCAAAGACCTAACTCGGATTCCGTTAAATGACTAGAGGACTAGATTAAGTGACTTTTACCTGTCAATGAACAATTGAATTTAAAAATGGCTGCTGATAATTTATTCCAGTTATAAAGAAGTTATTATAGAAATATGTAGCACTATGAAAGTCAGGGCCACTTGTATTTACCCGCTAGAAGCGAAACTTGTCCCTGATTTCAGCGACGATTATTACAAATTAATCAATGTGATCAATGGAATGTCAAGCAAATTGACCACCAACTTAAAAATTAAAATATTCTGTAGCGAATCACAAATGTAATTCTTTGTCAGTTGTATGAAATGGCTATGTAAATTGCCGACGTCAATATGATAAACTGCTTGTACTTAAACACTTCAAATAATGTTAGCCAAGTGACTGAAAGCCTTTTATGTATTTATTTATTTAATGCACAATGTACACAACCAATTTTACACGCTAAGCTTAAAACAAGTGAGTACATGACCCTGTTGGGGCGCTGCAAGATAACTTAAAACTAATATTTCTAGTCTTTTAGACTATAAATAGACACCATTGAAGACAGACATTAAAAAAATTTGATTGGCTTTTCCTACAGAAATTTATAAAGCCGGAAACACACTTACGTGGCGTGGCGTGATGTGGCGCGCCATAAGCATATCGGTTTCATACATTTAGAATAATAAATAATAATAAAAAGGCTATATTCACTGACCAAAATACAGTAAATTTTAAGCTTAATTATGTAAATGTAACATCTATCTAATAAAAAACTAAAAACCTCTAGTTGATAAAGAAGTAAAATAATAAAAGAAATGACTTAATTCTATTAAGTAAGTTCTACGATAATCTTCAGCAACCAGTTTGTTGATCAGGTTGTCCTTCACCATAGGCCTGCCCTAGTTTCTTCCACTCATCTCTGTCACGAGCCAATCTTCTCCATCCATTCTCTTACATTTAGTATGGTTAGACACAAATATTTGTAGGTCGTGTCGTGTCGTGGCGCGTTCTGGCGTGGTGCTGACTGCTCAGCACCGAAAGGCCAGAGCGGTGGTGGGGTTATGGCGCGACACGCCACACCTTGTAAGTGTGTTTCCAGCTTAATACTCGAAGTCAAACAAAAGAATGTAAGTTATTGACTTAGCTATTTACGTTAGTGAATACGTCGATTCGGAGACACAGCACTCGGAGAGCAGCCGCGGTGGCCCGGTGGTGGCGGCCCCGACTTACGAACAGTAAGTCGTGGGTTCGAACCCAGACAGGCGCATTACTTTGTGTAATTTATTTCATCACCGCTGCTCTCAAAATGGTGAAGGAAAACATCGTGAGGAAACCGGCATGTCCTAGAACCAAAATTTCGAAGACATGTGACATCTACCAATCCGCACTGGGCCCGCGTGGTAGATTATAGCCCATTCCCTCTCATTGAGAGGAGTCCGTGTCCCAGCAGTGGGAACATTATAGGCTGATGATGATGATGATGATGATGAATACGTCGATTTAAAAAAAATACAATTCGACCCATAGCATTTTAGTTGAATTGTTTGCAACAATCAGCATCAATCATCTTTAGATAAGTATATGATCTTATTCTTAAAATTATGAAAACATGTTAAGTGAAACAAGTATTTTAAATTCTAAAATCCATGTACATATTCACACCACACGCTCATGCCAAGGCTTGTGGTCTATACAAGTGGTATTTCTAGGAAAATTTGATAGCAGTATTACAAATGCATGAACGAGGATACATACATTGATTTCTGAGAAACAATCAGGTTTAGTTTAACATAGTCAAGTCATGTTATCGTTAACGATCGTGTGTTAGTCAGGTATCTAGATGAAGTTAGCCGTAGTTTGGAAGCTCTGGAAATAATTGAGGTATCTGTTCTGGGTAACGGGGTAATATGTACTACAATGGATGTCTAAGGGTTCTTACAGACGAGCGACATTTTGCGAACGGCACATAAACTGTAACCGTCGCCACTTGTAGATAGCTGCCACCGAAACGTCGACGGCTGCCGTCGACAAGTGGCGACGCTTGCATTCGACCCAAACTGCAATAAAACACCGCTCGCCACAACTGCAATCGTTGGCAGAGACATAAAAACACCTTCATAAAGGTTACAGAATTATAAGTATTACAAGACATGTTGAATTGGTAACAGAATCAAATATGTAACACTTATAAATGTGTTTTCAATGTGTTAACCCAAAACACTTACAAAAGTGTAACCGTAACCTATCTGTTACAGATATAAAAGGTTTAACAGTGTTAATAAGTGTTTACAGGTAAACTCAGTGTTGCCATTGTATAGCCGAAATCTAGTCACAGTCTGTTGTAAAACTGATTATTTTAGTTACACATATTAACACTTATCTATACTAATATTATAAAGCAGAAGAGTGTGTTTGTTTGGTTGAACGCGCTAATCTCAGGAACTACCAGCTCGAATTGAAAAATTATTTTTGCGTTGAATAGTCCATTTATCGAGGAAGGCTATAGGCTATATAACACCACGCTATGACCAATACGAGCGGAGCAGGAATGAAAAATGTTGCAAAAACGGGGTTTTTTTTTTCTTCCGTTTTTCTCTCTTATGTGACGCAGACGAAGTTGCGTGGGTGAGCTAGCTAACACATATAAAAGGTTACAGTTTGATTTGGTAACATTATTGTATCTGTTACATCTAAAAGTGATTTTCTGTTGAAACTGTTTTAAAAACAGTGTTAAAAACACATTTTTACGGTTACAGTTTGAGTCCCTGAACGTCGGCACCAATAGACGGCAGTCGTCGACAGGTGGTGACGGCTGCAGTTTATCTGCCGTTGGCAACGTGCCGCTTGTCTGTAAGAGCCCTAACTAATTCTGAGTAGAGAAAACAGACTGCTTAGTTAACTTTATAAACAGTTAGTGAGTACCTGTACTTGAGTATCTGTTCTCCTTGATTTTACATAACATCACGCCTGTAATCTCGGAAGGGTTAGGCAAAGGTGCCTAATAGTACATCATGTCCCATGCACAATGTTCCATGATTCCATGGAAGTGTATTAAGAGGGCGACGAGCCATTGTCATTAACTGGGCACGATTCCAGACTCCGTAACTGCTACTGAGAAATGTCTGATGGAAAAACCCAATAAAACTTTGCCCGACCTAAGTTTGAACCCTAGCTGGGTAATACGATACCTCTTGGTAAGACTGCTTTAGTTTCAGGGCACTTATACTTACCTGTAACGACCGCTGATCTACAAATGACAGCCGAGACCAACGGCTTTACGTGCATTGCAAGGCACCGAGGAAATTCTGTATATACTGGACACCCATCCTCGAACTGTCTTTGGCAAGCGCTGTTTAAACTTGAAGATCAACCCGTGTGGCAGTTATAACTAAGATCATCATCATCAGCCTATTAATTTCCCCACTTCTGGGACACAAGCCCCCTCCCTATGAGAGGGAATAGATTATAATCCACCACGCGGGCCCAGTGTGGATTGGTAGATGTCACATGTCTTCGATTTTTTTGAGTTTAGGCGTTTTCTCACGATGTTTTCCTTCACCGTTTTGAAAGCAGTGGTGATGACATAAATAAAGTAATCTGCCTGCCTGGTGTAAGTGGCCTGCCTGGGTTCGAACCCACGACTTGGTATTCGTTAGTCTGGGTCGCCACCACTGGGCCATCGCTGCTCTTGAGCGTTAAACTAGGTGGTTATCGAACTAGAACAAATTAACATCGTTCTTTAAAAATAGAAGGTTTTCTAACAAACTAACCGTAGGTAATATAACCAACGTTGCTAATAGCGCTTCTCGGAGCACCAAACAATGTAAACCTATTACCGACCGCCGTAAATTGAACCGAACCAGGAATTAAAACGAAGTTAAAGTAACTAACGATGTTAACTGTGTTACCTCGCTCAGTTTGTGACGACACCTCGTTCAAGGAATATAGGGGGCGTTCCCACTTCTCTTTTTGTGAGGAGAACGGGGTTTATTATCGTATCATTTGGTACTTATTTATATTAACACTAGCTTTTGCCCGCGGCTTCGCCCGCGTGAAGTTTGAGAATTGTCCCATGGGATCTTACTTCCGGGATAAAAAGTATCCTATGTGTTAATCCAGGTTATAAACTATCTGTGTGCGAAATTTCATCCAAATCCGTTCAGTAGTTTTTTCGTGAAAGAGTAACAAACATACATCCTCACAAACTTTCGCATTTATAATATTAGTAGGATAGGATAAATGGAAAAAGGTTTGACGGTGTGTTTAATCCCCGACGCAAAAACGACGGGCTGTTATAAGTTTGACGTGTCTGTGTATGTGTGTCTGTCTGTGGCATCGTAGCACCCGAACGGATGAGCCGGTTTGGATTTTGTTTCTTTTGTTTGGAAGGTGAATTACAACAGGCATTTAAACGAATCGCTCAAGTAATGTAGGGGAAGTTTCCACTCTATTTATTCAGTAAGAAATAGGTATCATACTACTGTTTTAAACTTTGTTCTGCCTGCGTTTTTTTTTTTTTGTGAATCTGTCCGTTTAAAGACCGTTGGATGACCTCCCACTTGGTAGACCGATGACCTGGTGAAGGTTGCGGGAATCCGTTGGATGCGAGTCACAAGGGACCGGTCAATGTGGCGACACTTGGGGAAGGCCTATGTCCAGCAGTGGACGTGTTTCGGCTGAAATGATGATGATGATTGTTGTATTAATAACAATGTGCGCTCCCATTGGTCAGTTGGTTGTTTCTAATCTCCGCATCCCGACAAATAACCCTAAACTAACAAATTACCCGATGATAGCACAGCAATATTCATAATGAACAAGAAAAATGTAAATGTTAAAGTTTTTGTGACAATTAATTACTTTTCCTAATTTATGTTCAGTTTCCAGTTATGAACAATGACAAGTTGTCATTATATATAACAGCTAATGCTCGCGGCTTTGCCGGCGTATAAATTATTTGTTAAAACTGTCCTCTAGAACCACTCTATCCTTTATTGCAAACAGCTTGAAAATCGATGCAGTAGTTTCTGAATTTATCGCGAAGAGACAGACAGACAGACGCGGTGGGACTTTGTTTTATAATATGTAGTAATGCCCTAATTTATCACTTGGCCCATAACACATACGTTGCAGATTTGTATGAAACAGCTTGTGATTACAGTCACCCAGTCACCTGAAAATAATAGTAGTTTATGCGACTGTGCATAATGAAGGGCATTACAACACAAGTGTGGGTTTAAGAAACGAGCCAAAGGCGAGTTTCTTAATAGCATCACACGAATGTTGTTGTTGTTTGTTAGCTTTTAATTTCCAGTTACGAGTAGACAAATTTTCTGATAAGTTCTTTATTTCTGTCGAAAATGAGTGATAGTGACTCAGAAATTGACATGAACACTCCGCCAGATATCGTAAATGCAGCGACGAATGCAACTAATAACCTGTTGCCACAAAAATTTATTGCATTACACTGGTAACAATGCTGGTCATTTCCCTATGGTTCCTGAACCCATCATAGAGCCCTTATGATATTTGGGTAGATAAAATATTTTATGTTCATAAACTGACCTAAAACGAAAAGAAAACATCTAATTAAAACAAAAAGAAAGACCATAATAAAAATACGAGACTAACAAAATTAACGAATAACAATCGACAAAGTCCGACAAAACGAACAAAAAGAAATACAGCATCCAGTGCTGAAATCAATCTTCCCAGAGTATCGCAAATTGCGTTAACTGCCAAACATAATGAACTCTTAACTAAGTTACCCATCGCTTTCACATCAGCAAGTCAGATCAATACAAAACAAACAATCTTGGAAGGTGTCTAGTGATATTATTGTAAGTAGGCAAGTTTCGTTTTGTTTCATGTTGTGTACTTTCTTAGTTACTCTGAGGCTTTAGTAACATACAACATAGGAAAACATTCTGGAAATATTCTGTCGCCCGAAATTCTGACAGCCATTTTTACCAAGAAGTATCGTAGTGCCCTGTACTAACGGGGCTGTAGAGATCATATAGGCAGTCGCTCTTTGTAAAATACTGGTATTTAGCTGGATTTGGTTAGACTGGACGCCGACTCTAACATAGTTAAGAAAAAGTTAAGCAGATGATGACTCTACAGCAACTACTAGCTTCAAAATACCTACACGCTACAAGAAGGTTGGTATCGTTAAGCCAGCCACAGACTAAATTAAGCACAGAAAGCCACACTTGTTTCGAAGACTGCAATACTGCATCAAATGAAGGACCCAAATTCACGGGAACTCAATTTGTTCATGTAAAGGCGAGTATACACTAGCTAGAGAACGTTACAGCGAATGTTCGTGTTCTAAGTTAGGCTGACGCTTTATTCTTATAGTACAGTCACGTCTAATAATATGTATACACTTTCCTAAACATTATAGCTATTTTCGCGAGAAATAACGACTGTACCTAACTAGGAGATTGGATCTTTTTCATAAAAATATGAGTTCCAGGATACTATGTACGTAATAACATTAAATTTGAATCAGTACATTAGGAAAAACACAATTTAAAAAAATCTTAAGTGTTTACATATTATTAGGCGTGACTGTACAATTACATTTTGCCAGTTATGTTTCTGTTATCCCATGCAAAAGGTGACGAGCCTAATGCCATCCAATTTTACAGACTCCCAGACTCGCCAGTAGTGGCTACTGGTGAGACATTTTTGATAGCAAACCCAACAACATTTTGCTCGTCCCGGGAATCGAATCTACGACATAATTCTCAGCAGCCGCGGTTGCGACTAAATAGGTCAATGCGATAGTTGCAAGTTGTGACTCGTTATAGTTTTGTTATATTTGAATTAGAAGTCATTTATTAAAATAAAGCTGATGATCAGAACTTTTTGAACGTCAAAGGTTACAAGAGATAGTCCCTCAAAACGCCCTTAGTTACAAGTTAGTGACTTGAAACAGTGGCAAGGGGCTGCGGCAGATCACGAAAGAGGTGGCGGGATGGCCTTTTTTTCGGATAGGAAATCATCAAATGACTCCTCCCACTCTGGGACTAGCGAGAGGAAGTGTCAAACTTTTACTGACTAAAACCCATCCATGTCCCTTCCGAGCCCTTTATGTTCCGGGGCCACAATATCTCTTTCGAACAGTCCCGCAGCTCCGTCAGGCATAGAATGCTTTCCAAGGTAGGCATCCAGGCACTTCTCAAAAGTGCGCGGAATCTTGACCATTGGAAGGCTTTTGATGGTAGCTTTTGCCCAGCTGTGGGGCAGTCACAGCAAGTAATAAATAAATAATAAAGCTGTAGTCTACACTCACCTTAGTGTAAATGGCATACTCGATTCACTTAATATGTCATTACGTATTCGTACTGTGCTGATTCGCACTCAATGCTCAAATGCTCTCGATAATTTCGCTTTGAATTTCCAATGTTCCGTAAACATACAGAGGCATGTTTAATCTGTGGGTGCTCTCGAAATACCTGTGCTAGTAACAACATTTTATAGGTAGCATTCATTATGTAAGTATGTATTTTTGACATCTGTGAAGCACAACCAAATCTGTGTGACGCCATTGTTTAACCATTGTGTCTACATCGCTAACAGTAAAATAATAATACTGCCCTCCCTTTTTTTTGGATGGAAAATCATCAAATGACCCTTCCCACTCTGGGCGGAGAGGAAGGGAGTGTTAGGCTTTTACTGACTAAAACCCATCCATGTTCCTTCCTCGCCCTTTACATTTCTGGGCAGCGGTCATCTCATTCGAACTGTCCCGCAGCCCAAGAAGATGCTGCCCACTCTTTTTTTTTTTTTTTTTAGGAAGGGAAATCATCAAATGACTTCTCCCACTCTGGACGAAGCGGGAGGGAGTGTCAGACTCTTACTGACTAAAACCCATCCATGTTCCTTCCTCGCTCTTTACGTTCCGGGGCTACGGTATCTCATTCGAACTATCCCGCAGCCCCAGCAGATGCTGCCCTCCCTAAAACCAAGTGTTAGTTACAAAAAAACCGGCCAAGTACAAGTATTAGGACTCGTACGGAAGGGTTTTGTAAAAAAACGTTTCATGTATCGAAGAAGTTTTTTCTTAGGCTGTCATAGAAGGTAAAGCACACTGTTAATCAAAGAACTTTAAGTGTCTACCTAATACGGTTCAAATTATTCATCTCTGTGACGACCGGACAAAGAAACGGGGTCCCCCTTGCCCTCTGGTACCACACCCATTAAAAGAAAATGCACCATTACTGGAAAAAACCGATTAATGGAACCTAACCTCTAACACTTAATATTCGCATAAAAAGTGTAGTCGACGGAGCCCCGGGCTTCTATTTGTCTGCAGTGTATAAAAGAACCTAACACAGGGGCGCCCCAAGTTCCGATTATGCGCCCAGATTATTTTTCCGTCGCATATACAATTTTCCGGTTTCACTTCGACAGATTATAATCAACCGAAAAATAATGCTAACATTTAAACTTATTGTATGCAGTATGTTCAGTTGTTAATATATCAACAGTTTACAATCTCGCTAGATAGATTACAATCTGACGGTTTTTACAATTTTACGGTGACATGTATGTCTCATGCAATTACTTCTGAAGATAAGATCAGTTTAGTTCCATTTTGGTTCCAGTCTCTAGCCATTCTTCACGCTAGACACTTTTTGTTCTCTTAGCCAGTCATACATTTTGCTCTCTCCCACTACACCGTAATGTACAACAAAGTCTTAGTTAAGTTACAAAGTTCTAACTTAGTTAACTTAACGATAATTTACCAGCAGAAACTAATGACATGGTAGTGTTTTTTACAGCTTAAAAGCTTTCATCAATGCAAAGTTCATTAAAACCTAAGTGAGACTTTTAAAAGCTCCTAGAATATGCGTTAAAGAACTTCTGCTTGTGTTCGATGACAAGCGATATCTAAATGGAGGTCAAAGCGAACCTATTAGTAAACCCATTCATATTTCACTGTTATGGTTAATAAGGAGCTCGTGGCTAAATAATAAAAGCCACTCAAGTTAAGCCATGCTTGCCTAGGTTAGCCCAGGGATGGGTGACCGCCCATCTCGGTATGTACCCATACCGAGTTTCCTCCGTGCCTCGGAAAGCACGTTAAGCAGTTGGTCCCGGCTGTTATTTGTAGATCTTTGACAGTCGTTTCAGCTAGTCCGTGGCCCGAAAGTCTGGCAACCAGTCTTACCAAGGGCAGACTTATGAATAAAGTGATTAGAAAAAACTGTCTGTCTTTAAATTTTAAGAAGATTTTAACCCACCCTCTAAAGGAAAACTACCACTAAACGAAACGCAAAACTTACTATCTTAATTAATCACCAATTTAATTAATTAATTACTTATTATACCAACCGTTATTAATCACTTAGTTACAAAGCTTAGATTAAAATATTATATTAACCCTTAAACAGTCTACATCGCAAAGAGTTTACGAACACAATGAGCTGTCATATTGCAGCTGCACCGTTATTAATAGTGCTGTCAGCACACTTTAATGTATTATTATATCTTATGTATTTATTACTATACATGGTATGAAATTCAGTCGATTTTTGTGTTATACTGAGTGATTGCTCTTCTCTATTAAACCATGAAGTTTGTCTGACACTTCAAAATCATTTATAAAACGTATTTTTTAACATAGGATACAATTTATACACAATTATAGGGTACTAACTCTAGGTATTTTCGACGTATCGCTATTGTATCCGTATGAAGCAATTGCTGGTAGGTAACTATTTATTATGGATAAAGAGACACATGTTTTCTTTTCTAGCCTGCCTTATCTTAATTCTTTGCTTACTCCTGAGCAAAGACCTCTTTTCACTCCTTCCACTTCTCGCAAACCACGCGTCCTCCTTCCAGTTCGGACGGAACTTATCCTGTTCGTCCCGCCATCTCCTTCGTGGCCTGCCGCGACCCCGCCTCACTATGTCAGGACACCAGTTTCCCGAAATTTTGGCTCAAAGTTTGTCTGACACACACTTACGTTTATTATCATCATCTTATGGTCCGTCCGTTACGCTATCATTTACTGCTTATTCTTTCACATTATTCCACACACAATCTATCCATCGTTTCCTTGGCCTTCTTCTCCCTCTCCATCCATCAACATTTATATTCATCACTCTTGTCGTCCTACCATGACAGTAAATTCCCTTTCCACTGTCATGGTATTGGCATGTGATGCGGGATAAATCGCATGTGTCTTATTTAAAAAATCAATCATGTGATCTAAGTTTAACAACTTTTAAAACACTTGACTAAAATAATTTTAAAACCACCCCGATGATCACGATTGATCATTGAAACTTAAATTAAATTTAAAGCACAGGTTAAAAAATCTATTAACCCTAAAACGATCTACTTTACGTTCACAATGAGCTGTCATATTGCAGCTGCAACATTATTAATAGTGCTGTCAGCATACTTTAATAACATGCGACTTGCGAACATTTGTCATGGTTTGAAAAGTAAAGTTTAGCGCTCTAGTGACGTAGTTAGCGTATACTTATACTAAGTTCTGATGAAGTTGGAATGCTAAACGCGTAGACATGTCTTGATTTGTGAATTACATTTTCGTATGTTGTCGATGTTTAACATGTTTAATGAAGGTTTCGTTTGTACCTGTAAACTTAACAATCCTTCGTGCGAATGTATAATTAATTTTTGTTTGTACAAGCAAGATGTTTGCTCAAAATCCAAATTCAATATTGTATTTTTTATTCTAAACTAGCTGACCCGCGCAACTTCGTCTGCAAGTGACTATCCTATGTTACTTCTAATACCTCCAAAAATATGTGTACATAGTTTCATGATGATCGGTTGAGTAGTTTTCGCGTGAAAGCGTAACAAACAAACTGAAATTCACATTTATAATATTATAGGATACAGGATAGGATATAGGATAATCGCTTTTAACTGATAAATTCCTACTGAGAAGAGATACATACATCACACTAACGCTACAGCACGCTGGCCCAAAATAAGTGGTTATACATGTCTTTCTAATAAATCTGTACCTTTACTTGGTGAGCACAAAAGTCATACATCCAGTATAACCTTGCTAATTTCAAACTACGGTAAACCAATCATCATCGGCCTAGCCTTGTCCCAACTATGTTGGGGTCGGCTTCCAGTGTAACCGAATGCAGCTGAATACCAGTATTTTAGATGGAGCGACTGCCTATCTGACCTCTACAGCCCAGTTAACACTGGGTACCCCTTGATAAGACTGGTTGTTAGACTTTTTGGGCCAATTACTGACCTATAACGATTGTCAAAGACATCCGGGACTATCAGGTTAACGTGATCTCTGAGTCACGGAGAAAACTACTCACAACATACCGATGTAAGGGTGGTTAACCAGGACTAGGTTAGCTATGGGCTAGCTCGCCCTCCGTCCGTCTTATAACGACAGGCAGCGTTGACGGCGCGTTCGTGTTCCACGCGCGCCTCAAAGAGATGTCAGCAAATTGATGGGGTTCGCAAGGGCCAAAGCCTGCCGGGGCTGCGGGACTGTTCGAAAGAGATACCGCGGCCCCGGAACGTAAAGGGCGAAGAAGGAACATGGGTTTTTAGTCAGTAAAAGTCTGACACTCCCTCCCGTTCCACCCAGAGTGGGTGGGGTCATTTGATGATTTCCCATCCGAAAAAAATAAAAAAAGGGAAAAAATCCCATCTACAGACCAACCTAGGCCAGCACGGCTTAACCTAAAGGTCGACCCGAGGTGCAGTTATTATTGAGTCACGAGCTGCTCCTACAGTAAACTAATCATAAAATAAAATTATTTCCACACAAGGAAAAGAATAGTTCACCTGAGAATTGCACAATCACTCGACACAATCACCTCACAATCCCACTGACAGCAAAATCATAAAGTGCTGTAAATAGACTTAAATAGGACAGCACAACGGGACTAAGGCACTACGGGACTTTAGCAACATTTCTCAAGCACAACACTACGAAGACATTCATTGCATTGAAAACTTTGTTGAGATAATGAAGTGAGTAAGCTCGTTCAAAGAGAATTCTATTCGTTCTAGCATGTACCTAGGAGCTAAGCTTCATATTATGAGTTACTTTTAGTTATTAACGTGGTAGCAAATGGAAGAATCCTGCTTTAATAGAATTTTAAGTAGAAATGGGCTGGAAATACAGTTTTGACGTATGGGAAAGTAGTTACAGTGGCAACAAAAAGCTTTGTTATTCAATGAATTTAGCTAGGATCGTTTTTTCTGTCGTTTCTACCCATAACTTTGGTATACAAGTATGGATGTATGGTTTGGTGTACATTTATTTTTCTTCTTTATATTAAGAGAAACGGATCACGTTATTTTTATTTTTATTTTATTTTATTTTATACTGTTCGGGAAACTTACAGCTAACAAAAACAATGCTCTTAAATTATATGGATTCGAAGGCCATTTACAAGTTTCCGCAGATAAATATATTAAGCAAAAAACAAAAAGAAAAACAACAAAAGAAAGCGGTTGGTACAAAATACTTATTATAAGTTTTGATTCATACCACCATTATCGAATAATAAAAACTAGAAAAATAAACTAATAAAGAAAAACAAACTAAACGCTCAGACACAAATAAATACTTACTACAAACTACAAACTGAAATGTTATGCAAAAGACAAAAAAATAATAATAATAATTAATAAGCGAAAATAAGAAAATAAAAAACAAACTAAATGACTACTTATCCATAAAAAAGCTTTTTACCAATATACGCTTAAGCTGAGAAACACTGGTGTTGAAAATGTCCAAATCATGTTCATTATTAAGTCTGTTAAAACTTATGCACGCACGGATCAGGAACGAATTCTGCCTGTACGCGGACTTGGAGTGAGGGATATGCAACAAAGTGGGTTTGCGAAAAGTTTTGCAATGCGTGACCAATCCTAAACCACCCAACAGCTCAGGGCAATCTATGATTCCATTCGCGATTTTAAATAAATATACCATATCTGCAATGCGTCTGCGCTCATGCAGAGGTAAAATGTGGAATTTCTTGCATCGCGCTCCATAATTAGGAGTATATTTCCTAGTTTTGTACTGGAGGAAACGTAGGAACCGCTTTTGAATACCCTCAATTCTGTCAATATAAATATTATAACAAGGGTTCCACACTTGTGAGGCGTATTCCAAGTGGCTGCGGACAAAAGCGCAATACAGGATTTTATATGTTTTAACGTTTTTAAAATCAGATGACAACCTTAGTATGAATCCAAGTGCTTTAGACGCTTTATTGATAATACTTTCTATGTGAGCATCAAAAAGCAACTTAGAGTCAAACGTGACACCCAGGTCCCTAATAACACTTATCCTATTTATGCTAGTATCATGTAACTTATACTGGAACATGATTGCATGTGGTTTGCGTGTGTATGTACTAACAAAACATTTAGAAACATTAAGTTCGAGTTTATTCAGGAGACAATAATTTTGTAGTTCATCCAGATCCCGCTGTAAACTGAAACAGTCAGTAAGTTCTGATATAGGGCATAAAATTTTCATATCGTCAGCGTAAATAATTATTTTGGAACGGGTAAAGCACGAACCAATGTCATTTATAAAAATAATGAAGAGTAAAGGCCCCAAAAGGGATCCTTGTGGTATTCCCGAAGGTATTTTAACAGTAACAGAACTGTATCCATTCAGCACAACTGTCTGACAGCGATTCTCAATATAAGACTTAAACCATCTGAATAAATCACCTCTGATACCCATTGCAAGCAGCTTACGCAACAAAACACCGTGGTCTATACGGTCAAATGCCTTGCTATAATCAGTATACACAACATCCACTTGTGAGGGTTCAGCCATGTTAGAGGACAAGTAGTCGGAGCAGACTAGCAAATTTGACACAACAGACCTGTTTTTTAGGAAGCCATGCTGATGGTCATTAAGAGATTGTTTAATGGCGTTATGAACTGAAGCGTATACAATTTTTTCAAAAACCTTCGCAAATAGACACAGTTTGGATATTGGCCTGTAGTTTTCTACATTGTCCTTAGGGCCTTTTTTATGGACGGGGGTAATAAAAGCTGTTTTCCAAACATGCGGCACCACTCCCTCATTAAGAGAACGACGAAATATTAAGGTAAGTGGTAAAGTTAAGCTTTCTGCGCACCTAATTATGAGTATAGCAGGAACACCATCAGGCCCTGCAGATTTATTCACGTCAATAGCCCTCAATAGCTTCAGTACTTCAGTTTCGCAGACTTCAATAGAGTTTATATCAGAGGTAGATGTTTGATAAAGGCAGTGCATGTCACTATCCAACTGAGTTACATCGGGAGTAGTGTTCTGGAGAAAGTTAAACTCAAAAACCTCGCTAAACATGTTGCAAATCTCATCACCCTGTCCTGACGACCTCTGCCCATACTTCATAACTGATGGTAAAGTACAAGAAGACTTTTGCTTGCTCTTGACGAAAGACCAGAAAGCTTTAGGTGATTTAATAATATTATTTTCTATTGCCTCAAGGTAACTGTGGTACATTTCTTTTTCCAGTAATTTAGCACGATGTCGCAAAGTTAAAAAAGATTCATAGTCTGATAAGTTTCCATATTTCTTAAACTTGGAGTGATATTTAAATTCTTCTTTAAGAATTTTGATAAGAGGGGTTTTATACCAAGGGGGGTATTTAGACATAGACTGGACGGTTTTAGTTGGTATGAAAGTTTCACAAATTTTATTTAGTCTGACGTACAACAATGACAAGGCATCTTCCACTGACCCTTTAGCAAGATCACAGCGCCAGTCGAACGCCTCAAGTTCTTTTATTATTGAAGGAAAATCAGCTGATTGATAGATAAACTTTTTTCTTGGCTGCGATGGGAGCGCATGATACTCAACGAAATTTACCAAAATACTAAGGGCTATGTGGTGAGGGTCTTCAGGAACAAGAGGGTCAGAGCATTTATCAACAGTTAGGTGATTGTTACAAAAAATTAGGTCTAAGACTCGTTCATTAAGATTCTTATGACCGTTGAATTGGACCAGATCAAACGTGTTCAAGATGTCAAAAAAATCTGTCTGAACAGAACCGTGAATATTTTCTGGGCGAAAAGAGTATCCATCTTCAGTCAGTTGCCATGTTAAGTTTGGTAAATTAAAATCACCTAAGATTATGAAAGTGTCCGTTAAGTTATTCAATATAATGTCATTTAATTTTGTATAAAAATATGTGAGCTGTTCTGCCAGTGAATACCCTCTGTTTTGTTTGCAAAGATAAATAGTACAAATATGCAATTTATATGATATTACGGGTCTGGAACGCTTCAGAGTTAGAGTAACCCATAGGTCCTCCGCGGACGTGCGCCAGTCACAGCGCTCCTCCGCAATGAGCTCGCGTCGAACAGCAATAAGAAGACCACCACCAAGTGTCTGATTTCTATCTAAGTAGTCTCTGTCACGTCTCCAAACTATGTAACGGTCATCAAATAATTCGCTATTGTTAAAACCCTCTTTCAGCCACGTCTCTGTTAAACATATAACATCATAGTTACCTAAACACACATTTCTAAAGAAACTTGTCGTTTTTGTCCGCAAGCCACGTACATTTTGGTGATAAATATTAATTGGCATTTTTAAAATGGAAAATAATTAGAATTAAGAGTAACATGAAGAATGCTGGTGCCAGAATAAAATATAACAAATACCAACAGTGTGGCGGGACTAGAATAAGAATATAATAAGCAAAATGCAATGTTATTATTTGGTGTAAACTAATGTGGAATGTTGTGCAGATTTCATTACCTACCACGGAAATTAAGCTAGATTCCCAACTCTGTGTCGCTGATGAGATTACAAACATGGTAAGATTATTATGATTATTGTAATAAATGGTGCAAAATAGGCATAAGTTGCCAAAATCCGCGAAGAAATTATTACTTACATCATACGCTAACATAAATATAAAAATAATTGTACAGAATACGCGAAACGCGACTTTGAGACTAAATGAATTAGACACACAATGCAAACGATCGGCTAAGTAACGTAAACGATTAGCCCAGAGCATACGTTTCCAATTCAATCTGATAACGTGATTTGTGCAGACATACCTATATAAAATTGTTGACAAGGGGATGCAATGGTGCTACAAGCCCTCATGAGTTTGGCATTTTGTGAAGTCATACATTTTTCGACTAATATTTTTTATTAAAAATCATATTAAAATCACTTTAATTAGCATTTTGAAACCGTATTTGAATATAATATAGCAACAACAAGCTTACTCAAAAAAACAACCTCAAAAATCCAAAAGAGAGAATCCACATTTGCATAAACTAGAAACGAACATCCAATCGAAGTTCCGATCACAATCGTACATAAGTACGTAATTATAGTCAAACATAACTTGAGTCAAGTTGTTCATAAGCCTTGCTTAAGTAACCAATAGAAATTGAATGCTACTGAGAAATTTCAATTGAATATGAAGACGAGTAACTTGAATCTTCTATTGAGTTATAGCAGAAAGAAAGTGAGCATTCAATGGTCTAATGATGTCTGATTGAATAGTTTGTGTTTACAGACATATTTACGTTGACTTGGTAAAGAAATATGGAAAAAATAACAAGAGAAATGAGAAAATATGTCTTTATTCCAAGTGGAGGAGGTTTTATGGTTTCGCGTATAGCGTAGCCAGTTTCTGCTGCTTCTTATTTTTGAAAATATTGACTATTATATGAGTTAGGCCAGTTAGCCACGCTTAGTGACGTTATTTAGGCCTCAAGAAGTACAGGAATCCCCAGCACTTCGAACTTGGTATGATCAGCGTCTCATTTGCAGAGGGTGTGGTACAAATCACCCCATTTTGTGTGCTCACAGTGGTCTATATTTTGTTATAAAAAGCTGCATAAAATGAATGTTGCCTTTCTCGGAAATAAAGTTAATCCGTGGATCACGGCTGTAATTTGTAGATATTTGATAAATCGTTATGCGCGAGTCAGAAGCCCAAAAGTCTGTAAAATAATCTTACCGAGAGTGTTCCCCTGCAAGTTCTGCAACTAGGTAAATGGTTAAACTCAAACCTGACCTTAACAAAGTTGAGAAAAGACAGATACACCTGAATATAGATAATAAAAAGTTTGCATTAAATACTTGCTTCAGTGTGTGTCCATATAGTAAAAAAATCTGGTATTCAGCTGCATCCGCGACCCCAGATAGTCGGGAAGAAGCTAGACAAATAGTGATTTAATGATAACTAAATTTACCATGTCTACCGAATTACTAAATAAACATCAATCAACAAATACCCAGAATTCTTAATCAAAACTCAGGAAGCAACATCGGATATAACACCTAAACCAAACTCCAGCAACACTAACTCAGTTTGTCACTCGACGCAAAAGCTTAGTTGGACACAGTTTCAACTGTATTTCAGCTTTGATAAATACAGAAACCTATGTAATTCAGTTTCGGAACTTAAAACCGGTGCTCAGACCAAAATTCATGTTCCTTTGACATAAATTATTTATGGCACTTTAGTGTTACTTTGATGTATTATTTAGTGGTTGTTGAGTTACCCAGCTGTGGTAGTAGTGTTAGGCTGTTTGCCGCATTCCTAACGAGCTTTGCTCTTACCCTGGTCACGAACATCATGCGCGTTTTGAATGCGTCAAATATTTGCTCCTCCGAATTATCAACAATATATGCAACGTAATCATCATCATCTGCTTACCCTTTTCCCAACTGTATTGGGATCAGCTTCCAGTTATACCAGTAGTTTACAAGGAGCGACTGCCTATTTGACCTCCACAACCAGTTAGTACTGGATAATGCGATACCCCTTGGTAGGACTGGTTGTCAGATTTTTAGGACACTGAATGTAAGACTGTCAAAAATCTGCGATTGACAGCCAGAACCAACCGCTTAACTTGCTTTCTGCGCGGAAGAAACTTGAGATGATGACTAACCCAGGAAAGCCACGAACGACTGTTCTTATCTACTCACAGTCTTCAATTAATATTACAAAATAATAATAGAAAAGGAAAATACATAAAGCTTAGCTATTTATAACTTTAATAAATAGCTTAGTGCATTTCACGACTCACTGTGACCTGACTTGCGACGGTATGGACTCACGACAAGGAAACACGCCCAAGCAGCAAAATTATCCTAGAGTGCAGATGTTATAGGCCTCCAGCACTTATAATGTTCTCTTAACGGTTCTAGAATTCGCTGCCACGCTTATAATTGTATGCATGGAGTTAGTTGGGCCTTATAGTATATCTAATCTTATACATTAACTTATAATTACTTATAGGTCGAAATTAAGGGTGCAATATAAGCTTGGGTGACCTATAAAAGTGTCACCAGGGTGTAAATGCACTCAAGAGTAGATAAACTAGTAAGCTATACTTATAACTGCTAACAAGAAGCATTATAGAACTACTTTAAGTAAAGTACGACAATAAGAGTGATAAAAAGAACCAAACATACTGGAAACTATTTGCATTGATTATTTGGTTTTATAAGTGTTTATAAATTCACTTTACAGAACAATTGTAAGTAAAATGGAGCGGTTTTATAGTGGTATAAACCAATATTGTTATAATCTTAACACGATTATAAAGGTTTAATATAAAATACTTAGTATCCAAAACTATATCCGTGGTGTCCTGTACAAGAATACATTGGTTTATAATAAAGAATATCCATCCATCGTTTCTTTGGTCTTTCTCTACTCAAATACCCTCCACATTCATACTCAAAACTTTTTTCACGACATTTTCCTCAAGTGTATATTGTACATAATAAATATTTTGAAATCTATAAGTACCTATTTCATTTTAATATAAACTAGAAATCAATAACTTGTAAGTATAGGTACAGAGAAGCCAGAGAAATTAAATATTAACTGACAGAAATTAGGGACTATTGAGTAAGTTACCAAGTTCACATTAGTCACTGGTGAAGTGGTCATAAACTGAGTAGAAGCAGCATTTTTCACACCAGAAATTATCTTCTTTTAACAATGATCTTATGTGTTCATTATTCAGAACGAAGTGTCGTGGCCGTCTTGCAAGATTTTTTGAAACTTTATGGTTACAACCACGACATTTGTGAAACAACAAAAAGTGTGTGTTCGGTCCAAGGCCACATTAAGGTTTTTAAAGCTCGAAAATCCCTTTTAGTCAAAAAGCGATCGACGTCCAGAAACATGACCATTTCCAATGCTGACACCTAAACAAAAACATAAAAAATAAGACATAGGTTCCTAATAGCAATATAAAATAACCGTCCGGTTATAGAAATATTTGCGGTACTCTAATTCCAAACAATATGGCCAAGCAATGGTTCTGATATTTACCATTTTAAAACAAAGTACGCCTATAATGGTTTGTTAATGTATTTGCGAAAGCCAACTTTGTCAAAATGGCGACTTATCGTTGTATGTCTTACTAAAACCAACATTATTTTAAAATTCAACTTAATGGAAACGCAAATTTCAAGGGGCGTGTAAAAATTTTGATAAAAATCTTATTATACTTCACCGAAAATATACGTGCGCCATGCACATTCAAACTATACATCTCGACTTATTGTTACTAACACTCTACTCATAATTGATATTCTAGATAATATTTATTGTAAGAAATTTTTCTCCTTTATCAATATGAATCCTTACAAATGTGCGCAGCAACATTCACCAATTCACAACACTTTGTATGAGCTTATAAGAGATTCACCGTGTACGGTATTGTCGTGTTTGGTTCCATTATGCGCTGGTAGTTGGCTTTGCGGGAGCAAATAGTTTTACATAGTCTAACTATAAGGTCGTTATTGGTCAAAGTGGTGTTCACCAAGTCTACTATAAATATTTAATTAGTTAAAATACGCTTATAAATTGGGCCCTTTTCCGTGGTTATAATTGCTTACTATTCCGCTATAATCCTAATGAAATGGTGGTTCCAGGACAATTACTAGACCACGTTTTGCTGCTTGGGCGTGAAACGCGGGTGTCGTGACACAATCCGCATCGTTAGATAGCATGAATGGGTTGTTAGAGTACCGGTGCATTGACATGCATGCACAGAAATCTATAGAGCACATTAAGCCGTGTTCGCACGTACGAACACGAACATGGCGAACACAAACATCAAATCTGAACATTTGGTTCGTACGGACGGCATATTCGAACACGAATGCGAACATAGTTCGAGTCGAGTTCGCACACAACAATCATGAACTCTATCATAATAGCCATGGCGGCGCCGCTGGAAGTGGTCGATTGTGAAGTAGCGGATAATTTTTTGGTGTTCGCAGTGATTCATGGTTGCTGGTCGAAAACTGCTGCCCCACTCGCACCTCGCCAAGATTTATACAAACAGTTATGTTTCGTAACATTTATTAAAGCTTTTTGAACACCGTCTATACAGAACTTACCAAAAGGATTGCCGCAAACATGTTTGACGAACAGTGTATTCGATGTTCGTTAGTAGTACGCACGTGCGAACCAAGTTATTGCGTATCGTGCAACGCAACACATTTGTTCGTACGTACACGGCTTTAGAGATTCCTGCGACACTCACCATCAGCTAAATACAACCACTACGTGAGTTTTAATAATTACATTGCAAATGCTCCAAGATTATTCAACCTAGTTGGGTATCTTACAAGGATTCCTAGAATTCTATTGGGTTAAAATGAAGTAGCTAGAACTGGTGTATGAATAGATGCAATAACTGTAACTTGTTTTGTTATCCTTCTTGTTAGTTTGAACGCGAATGGGAAAACTGTTATTGAGTTTTTCATTTCTCAGAAACGCAGCCTTTAGTAAGGATTGGTGACAAAAGGCTCTACAGGGTTACTGGTTAAGTTACTTGCGATTTTCGTGTTGAGAATAATGAAGCAACTTATCTACTTCACAAAAATTGATAAATCAAATAAAGTAGAGGCACAAATTACAAAATAATACGACAATAGACAAAAAAATCGTAAATTTTATGAAAAAAAAATTAACTTCTTTAAAATAAAACGGTTCAGTTTGGGGTATGATGTTTTATAGCCAAATCAGTCAGAAATGATGCACACTTCAACCCCTTAACAGATCTAGGTCGACTTAACCAGTAACCCTGTATACATCTTCTATTATATGGAACTTAAACATACGTTTTAAAGAGTGGAAAGAACACTGGTCATTACGTACCCCCCCCCCCCCCCAAATATACATTTTACATCGGTAGGTAGTTTATAAATAAATCTCTCGTTGTATTCATTTTGGCCGAGTAGGTATTCCAATTTGCGGCGGTGGCCCAGTGGTGGCAACCCCGACTTACGAACAGTGTGTTATTTTATTTATTTCATTCCCACTGCTCTCATAACGGTAAAGGAATACATCGTGAGGCAACCGACATATCCTAGAACCAAAAAAATCGAAGACATGTGATGTGACATCTACCAATCCGCACGGGTCCCGCGTGGTGTATTATAGCCCTTTCCTTCTCATATAGATGAGGCCTGTGTCCCTGCAGTGGGAACATTGATAGGCTATTGATGATGATGACGATGATGATGATATAGAGTGGAAGGAACACTGACGCACAAAGGCTCACCATTTATTCAGTACATTATTCTGAAAAAGGCACATAGAAAATTTCACCGGTAGATAATTGAAATAAAAACTGAAGCTGATGTTACCAATAAGAACTGAAGCTGATGTTACCAATAAAAATTTCTGTGATTCAGAATGATTTACCTACCTACTGAATTTGTGGTAAGTGTTTGTGCGTCTGTGGTAGAAATACTTACTACTACTACAAAACTCATTAGGGAAATACATGCGTGATATTATGTGTCTTTTGGAAAATTCCATAACGTGTTGTCTTATGACGAAGCACCAAAAGGTTACCGTCATCCAAATAACTCCAAAAAACAGGAGAACCCATCGTAACAGATATGAAGGGTCACCATAAAAGATATATGTGGAAGGACACTGAAGAACCCTTATTAAAGATATATTGGGGTTCCGCATAGTACAGTATGCGACACCCATCTTGATCTATGACCTCGCTTCTTTTACAGATTGCATTTTTGGGATCCCTGACAGTTTATGATTCGAGATTTTGTTCGCTCAGGTGCTGGGACAAAATGTAGATCGGGAAGGTGGATTAGATAAGGCTATGTTGGATGAGTTATGTTTTTTTGTGAAAAAAATGTTTATGAAGCAACATTTTTACGTTATTCGTGGCAATTTCTTTGGTATTTGCCAACCGCCATATCAAGACGTTTAAGTGTGTTTTTGCAAATCCTGACAGCGCCGATTACGGTATGGTTAATTGACAGTAATTTACCTCCCGAAATAGAATTATTACTTTAAGAGCTATGTTCAGCAGTGGACGGCTTTCAGATAAAATTATGATGATGATAATTATTATTATAGTAACTTGGGAAAAAAGACAGCAGCCGGGTGGCCCAGTGGTGGCGGCCCCGACTTTGTAACCTAGAACCAAAAATCCGAAGACATGTCATCATCATCATCATCATCATCTCAGCCGAAAGACGTCCACTGCTGGACATAGGCCTCCCCCAAGTGTCGCCACATTGACCGGTCCCTTGCTACTCGCATCCACCGGATTCCCGCAACCTTCACCAGGTCATCGGTCCACCTAATGGGAGGTCTTCCAACGCATCGTCTTCCGGTTCGCGGTCGCCACTCCAGAACTTTTCGGTCCCATCGGCCATCCGTTCCGCGAGCAAAGACATGTGACGTCACCCATTCCGCACTGGGCCCACGTGGTGGATTATAGCCCATTCTCTCTCATTGAGAGGAGGCTGTGACCCAGCAGTTGGACCATTATAGGTTGATGATGATGAAAAGGGCAGAATGAGAGTTTTCCCGAAGGTTAGATAGATGTGTTTATTTGACTGACGAGTAGGTATCGAAACAATAAAATAAAGGGTGTAAAACACCTCTTAATGAAGCTGAAAGGCTTTTATTGTAAGATTTTTACTTTAAATACCTCCACGAACCCCCGTATTACTCAATCCATCACCCCACAAAAAAAAGTTGTTTCCCAGCAATATTTTTTGCATAAAGTTACTTAGTTTGATGTGCAGAATGCTTGGTTGACGGCTTCGTGTTGAGGTGGTTTAAACCCTGTATTTTCCATTTAACTATAGGTCCGTCATAATAGTAATAATGGATATAATTTAACAACGTATGACTCACCAAGCCATCAAAATTTAACGATAACTAAACAATTAGCAGAAAACCGAAATGTTTTAATATAAATTAACCAACGCGGTTTCCCAGTAAACGTTATACTATCTATTTGTAGGTCACGCCGCAATGTTGATCGAGGTCGGATTCGAACCCGCAACCTCGTGGTTTGAGTCAACACACACCCTTCGAGTATTGACTGATGAGGCCACAACATTGTAACGTACGTCATTATCTGCTTAGCCTTTTCCGAAATATGTTGCGGTCTGCTTCCAGTCTAACCAGATGCAGCTGGCTACCAGTATTTTATATGGAGCTAGTGCCTATCTGACCTCGACAACCCAGTTGGGACCACGGGTAACGATTCGGTAATACGATACCCCTTGGAAAGATTGCTTGTCTGACTTTCGGGCCAGTGACTACCTGTGACGACTGTCAATGATCTACAAATGACAGCCAGGCTTATCTCACGAGTAATGTTGACGTCCCATATAATAAGGAGCCTATTGCTATCAACTGAACATAACAGTCAGACTCTCTGGCTGCTACTAAAAAAACGTGAAAAACCCAATAACACTTCGCCTGACCTGAGAATCGAATCCAGGACTGCATCCTTAGCAGCCACTACACCTCTAAAATCTATGCGTTGTAAGCGCGACTAATTGATGTTACGTAGGTATAGACCAACAAGGCCTTTTTTTTTGGATGCGAAATCATCAAATAACTTCTCCCGCTCTGGGCGGAGCGAGAGTGTCAGACTTTTACTGACTAAAACCCATCCATATTCTTTCTTAGCCCTTTGTGTTCTAGGGCTGCGGTAGGTATCCCTTTCGAACAGTCCCGTAGCCCCGCAGGTATCTGCTATTGACCCTTTGCTATGCTGACATCTCTTAGAGGCGCGCGTGGAACACGACCGCGACGTCGACACGAGCTGTCGTCTTAAGACGGACGGACGGTGAACTAGCCCATAGCTCATTCTCCACAGGCCCACGCCTACGGTGGCCGGGGGCCAGGGCCTAATCCTTAGCAGCTACTAGACCTCTAAAGTCTAGAGGTTGTAAGCGCGACTAATGAATGTCACGTTGGTCTAGACTCTAGAACAACAAGGCCTTAATTATTAATAGACTGTGATTAGTCTTATTTATGAGGTCTTAAAACTAATCACTTTATTTTAAAATGCGAGTTTATTTAATTTATAATTGTATGTAATGTTGTTCCTAAAATAATGAATAAAGTGAATGACGATTGAATAAAGAAAAAAAGTCCACACTATATAATAAAGTTCATTTTTATATGTGACAACAATATAAATCTTTATAAGTTCATTAGTTATTATTATGTTTATAAGTTTAAGCTATCGACCTTTTTGCCAGTCCATTTAACATGAAAAAAACTTTTCTATTTTCATAAACTTTGATTGAAAATAAAACTTTTAGATTTTCTTTTCTGAACTCATCAAGCATTTTCTCAATTTGTGTGCGACAGAATTTCATATGAAGCCTTCTTGTCGGCTGACTTTTTCAACTCAATTATGAAGGAGATACCAAGTATAAGTTACTATTCCATAGTTATGTGTATCTGTCACCGTAAAATTGTCAAATACGTTATATTGTAATCTCTCTAGCGATATTGTAAACTCTCGAATTATTGTCAAATGAACATACTGCTTACAATAAAACGCAGTATTTATTTGTGAAATGCATGCGATGGTAGTCAACTCACGCGGTGTGGAGGGAAGGAAGGGTCCCTCTTGCCCAGAAAGATACTGTACCATTCCTGAGAAATATCGATTAATATAACCTAACCTTAAAACACTTAATAATCCCCTAAAAATGGTAGTCGACGGAGCCCCGCTTCGCGGGGCCCCTATTTCCGAGTGCAGTGTTTAGAGGAACCTAACTAACCTAACGGGGGGGTGCCCCAAGTCCCGATTATGGTGGCAGAGATATCTCGTATGTTCAGTTGACAATAATTCAAGAGTTTACAATATCGCTAGAGAGAAACACGTTATATTGTAATATAATGTATTTGACAATTTTACGGTGACATATCTAAGGTTTATCTGTACCGTTTTGGAAAATATCGTGAGTAAACCTACATGTCCTAGAACCACTCGAAACATGAAGACATGAAACATCTACCAAACCGCACGATGCCCTGGATTTCTATCCAATTGATGGTAATTAGGCTTACCCCGCAATATACTGGACTGGCAAAATGAGGGGTTATGTTATTTTGAAAAAATATACAGACGTTAAGTAGGTATTTGGTAAGTGATATAGTAAAGAATACGGGCATGTCTTAAGTCTCGCCAGATCGATATTAAAACGTACACAATTGCCTCAAAAGCACGAAGCGCTATCGATGTGCAAAGGATGTTCGCCCGCCCAAACCTTGACAGCGGATGGGTCCATTAATTTTAGTCGGCAACTACAAGGCTCTAGCCTTAGATTCAAATGACTATTACAAGGATTTATAGCCGATGAACCAGTTTGAAGATACAGCAGCTAAAACCTGATGTTTACTGTAGATTAAAACAAGAATTGGAAGCCACGCTTGCTAGTCTATACTAATAGTTTTTAGAAGTTTTTGTAAGTTTTTATCTCTCTTCTGCCTAGCTTTTTCCCAAGTTTATGCTGGGGTCGGTTTCCAGTGTAACCGGATATAGCTGAATACCAGTATTTTACATGGAGCGCCATGCCTATCTGCAACCTCCACAACCTAGTTAATACTGGGTAATACGATACCACTTGGTAAGACTGGTTGTCAGACTTTTAGGGCCACCGACTACCTATAACGACTGCAAAAGATTGACAAATGACAGCCGGGACCAACAGCTTAACGTGCTTTCCGAGGCAGGAAGGAAACTCGATAGGTATGTAAGGGTAGTCACCCATCCACAGACCAACCTAGGCAAGCACGGCTTAACCTAAACATCAGCCCAAGCGGCAGTTATTATTTAACCACGATCTCCTCAAGATTTTGTAAGTTTGTATGTAAGGGTAATTTTCAGAACTACTTATCCAATTACGAATTCTTTCCACTAGCATGAAGCTACGAGTAGTTTGTCCTCGAGTGTCATTGAAAGCGTAATTAAAACGTCCCGTGGGTTAATTTCTGTACAACAGAAGCTAAGCCGCGAGCACAAGGTAGTATATTATACAAATAATAAGTTTTTGTTTCCTCATACTACTGTTTCTCACCCCAAGGTAAAACATATTTAAAAAAATATATCGTTTCAGAAAAGTTACATTGGTACTTTTGTGTCCGTATAGGTATCAAGGTTTTCACTAAATAACTCAGAAATTTTGTAAGTTTGGTTAGTATTATTCCACACAACACATAAGGATAATTATGTTCAGATTAAGTAATTATTATTAATAAGTGTTGTTATTAAATTGTTATTGTTATTACGTTTGTATGAACGACGTACGCTCCGCCGCGTCGTTCATAGCAGTGAATCATATACTTTTAGTCATTATAAAACTCGCGTTTAGCTCATGTGATCGCCTTAATAACATCTCTAGCAGTAGGTACATGTATCGTTCTTTATTTCTATATTTATTTATCAATCAATGGTTGAATGCGTTAAGCTCATACTAAATGCATCTCTGTCTAAATGCATTGTCAAAGTGAGATTTCAATCATTCTATCTATGCATTACAGCGACGAAATATCAATCGATCATATTTCTTATATCGATCATAATTTTTATCTATCGAAGCTGGATAAATGACAGATACAAATTGTTTTTAGAGTGAGATTATTTTACATTCAGAGGTCACCGTCATTCCCTTACAGACAACCTTTGTGTAGATAAATACTCGTATAGAGAATGTCAAACGGCTGGATAATAAGTTACATTAAATTTAAAATATTAAAAATCACACTTAGGGTCATTGTTTCAAGGTATTTTTGTTTTGGAACGACATTTCTTAATGCGTTGATGATACCCATGTTGATGGAGTTGTGAAAATTTTTTTTTTACGATTTTATGGTAGCGGACGCAAAAAAAAACAAATCCAAGATGGATTTGTTTTTTTTTGCGTATAGTATTTTACCAGTCAAGCCCTTTAATTTGATAGCCATATTGAGGGGATTGTTGACTAAATATGAAATCCGCCTCGATTTTGAAAAATTTGTCCAAGATTTTCAAAATTTTATCAAACATAGCTAAGAACACTGCTGACTAATTCACCTTTTAAACAAAGAAAATTATATCAAAATCGGTTCATCCGTTTGGGAGCTAGACAGACTGACACACACAGACACGTCAAATTTATAACACCCTGTCGTCTTTGCGTCGGGGGTTAAAATACATACAGGGTGTATTTCACCTCATCACAAAGCCATTAACCAAGCGTTCTGTATATCAAACTAAGTAACTTTACGCAAAAAATATTGCTGGGAAACCACTTTTTTTTTGAGGTTATAAATCATGTTTTGTGGTATAACTCAATGTAACACACTCAACACTTTGTGCGGATGGATGGATTGAATAGTACGGGGGTCCTAGAGATATTTAAAGTAAAAATCATGCGATAAAAGTTGTATGTATCTATTCCCCAATATCTCCGTAACTAGAAGGTTCCCAGGTATAGTGTAGGACAAAAAAATGATCAGAATGACGAGGAGAACAAGTGCCTTTCGTATTCGTTAAGAGGTGTTTTACACCCTTTACAAACGTGTGTACAGTCGAAGACTTTAATTGATGAGCCACTTGCCACTATTCGTATTTTAGCCGTGTAATACAAATCGGGTGTAGTCGGTAATATTCGTACTTGTGAATATATGAAAGTGTAAAGTAGTGAAAGTGGCTTATCAGTTAAAGACCTCGACTGTACGTAGAACAATAAATATGATATTTCTTGGACTGCATTTATGGCACTTGAGGATAACTACAAATATAGAAATGGGATTTTGTTTTGCACTGTTACTTACTTTTGACGAAACCTCCATTTATCTTTCCGACTATGCCTAGAGAAACCTAGGTAATAAATTCAAACACTCTCGCGAGTCACATCGGACAATACACCCTTTAAAAATGCCTAGGTACGATACTTTATCCTCTAAAAAATAAATACAAAATATTCGTCCCGCACGGCGATAAACGCTGTCCTACACGTCTCTCTTGGGGAGAAACTTGAAGATATAATAAAAAACCCGAGCAAGGTCTCGTCATATTTCTATACGTATAATTTATATATTTACTTGTTATATGTTGACGGGGAATCTTGACAAACTGTTTTCCTTAAAGGACGAAAGATTATTTTGTGATCTCTGTTTATTTGTAGTTTCTATATTAAGCTCATGGAATTCTCCGTTATTTTATAAGAGTAGGCTATATCAATGCGTACATTTTATATATTGCACCAATTTGAAATAAGTTTTCTAAAGGCTGGCGAGTCTTGGATGCAAGTATGACGTCCATATTTATTTGCGTACAATCCATGCAACTTGCATTTAAAACACGTTTCCGAGCGTGTGCAAATTGCATGCAGGTTTTACGTGCATACATGTGGAGATGTTCAACAATGGAGTAGAACATCATAGGTGAAAGTCGTATGCTGTACTTGTACATGTGCAACTAACGTGTGCGTGTTCAATTTGCACGTCACTTGAATAAAAACAAGTAAAGGTTCAAAATAACTCATACGAGTCGTAGCTTGTAAGCAAGTTTGTTCAATTCCACTTTTCAAAGGAATCACACCTTAAGGAACCAAATTTTATTTTGTGTCCAAACAGATTAACATTCTATGCAACTAAAAAAAAAAGAAAATGCAATGGATTGACATAATCTACCAAAAAACGTAGCCTTCTTCTATGATTAAGAATTTCACTACAACAATCGACAACCGGATCAATTCCCTATACGAAAACCGATTAATCAAACACAAAAACAACATCAAAATGGCTTCATAGCCCTAATAAATAATCCAAACACATAGCCTCAAACCTAGGTAATATCCTTACTAAGGCCACGTCATAATAATCTTGAAAAATGTCCCAAGGAATGATGTGAAAAAACGTATATCTCCCAACAAAATCTCTGAAGGCTGAGGAGGAAAAAAACTGTCAACTTGACTGTGTATAGGTGTACAAGTTGAAAAAGAAAAATAGGGACAGATAGATAAATAATACATGAATTGTTGTGCCCATTTGTCAGTATAACCACGAGTTATATGGGTGTAGAACAAGGTAGGTATGTAGGTTGTATATTGGGATGGGGTTTTAGTAAGTAAACAGCGTTCAGTCGTGGTCGCTAAGCAATCGTTGGATATTTGGTTGCATAGGGCGAAAGGGTCAGATTTTAGTTAGCAAATAGTGCGGGCGGAAGTGGTTATATTTAGGTAAGTATACAGCATGCGTTCAATATCGCTTCATGTAATATACAGGCTGATTTTTCTACCTGTCTGTGTTTTTGCGTAACTACGTCATTGGTCCTCATGCTCAGGTCCTTTTTTTTCGGGTGGGAAATCATCAAATAACTTCTCCCACTCTGGGCGGAGCAGAAGGGAGTGTCAGACTTTTACTGACTAAAACCATCCGTGTTCCTTCCTCACCCTTTACGTTCCGGGGCCGCGGTATCTCTTTCGAACAGTCCCGCAGCAACGGGAGCATGAGGTCCTGGGTTCAATTTCTGGGTCGAGCAAAATGTTGTAGTGTTTTTCCATGTATTTTCTTTGATTACAGTGGAGTTAACATAACACCACGCCTGTTATTCTTGAAGGGTTAGGTAGCTGTATACCTAATAGTACACCCGTATTTCCAGTAATGTTTAAGTGTTATGTAATAGGCGGAGAGCCTATTAACCGGGCATAAAATCCAGTTCCCGGCTACTACTGAGAATTTCCTGATCAAAAATCTCAATTACATATTCACCGACCTGGAAATTGAACTGAGGACTCGCCCTACAGTCACTACGAAATCTAGAAAGAACGAAAATCTCCTGCCCATCTGTAGGATGACTTATTTGCTCAAGCCAGAATGATGGACTTCCTCCACAAATTGCTATCAAACCCCATTAATTATTTTATCCTCGCGTGAACCGTTTAGCACACTGGTCATAATTTCAAGGACTACATTTGACACAAACGACTTACAACAAGTTACGACTATTAGCCGCAGGGGACTCCCAGTTATGTTTTAATTTATTTGTGACTGTCAGGGCACTGCGCCCTGTGGACGGCTGGCTATGGGCAATAGCTGGCCGTCCGGCCGTCTAACGACGACGACAGGCCGTGTCGACGGCGCGTTCGTGTTCCACGCGCGCCTCAAAGAGATGTCAGCAAAAGGAGAGGGGCCCGCAAGGGCCGAAGCCTGCCGGGGTTGCGGGCCTGTTCGAAAGAGATACCGCGGCCCCGGAACGTAAAAGGCGAGGAAGGAACATGGATAGTTTTTAGTCAGTATGAGTCTGACACTCCCTCCCGCTCCGCCCAGAGTGGGGGGGGTCATTTGATGATTTCCCATCCTTAAAAAAAAAAAAAAAAAAAAAAGGGCACTGCGCCCTGATTAGAATGTTGGCATTATGATGGAAGCGTGGAGAAGTGGCGTTTTCTCTAAGAAATAGAACAAGAGCCTAGAGCCTAAGAATTACAGACCCATTTCGCTTCTTAGCCACGTGTATAAGCTGTTCAAGTTGAAGAGTCGTCAGGAGTCGTCTAGCGCACAAACTTGATGACTTCCAGCCACCGGAGTAGACCGGGTTTTGAAGAGGATGCAGCACCACACTGTGTGGCAGATCATACTGAAGTCCGAAGACTATAATCGGTCGCACTGTCTTTCATTTGTGAACTTTTGACTCGGTCGAGACCGTTCAGTTCTAAACTCTTCCCAGAACCTATCGTTGTCAATTGCGGTCAAGTTTGATAAGAACAACTTTGAGACTCACAGAAGAATTCAGCTGGGCTGGACAACATTTAGGTAACTTCATCCAGTTTTCTCGTCGCGTTTCCACAGTGCCTAAAGACGGAAGGTCTTCAAACAGCCCGTCCTGCGTGTTATGACTTACGGGGCCAAAACGTGGACACTGTACGGCATGGTCTATAAAATCAAGGTCAAAACTGGATATATATGTACAATCAGAACGTGAAAACGCCACCAAAGCCAAGCCACCAAAATTGGAAGCAACCTTAAAAAAATCTTTAAGAATAGGACTTTTAAGTTACAATTAAACTAATATCAATGAATTATGCGATACCCAAATCACAAGCTATGACGTCTAGCTTACTATTAGAATCAACAGCAAATCGATCCACCTATATTGAACAATTCTTGTTCCCCGTGCCACCCAAGACGAGTACTTAAACTTTTGAAGGGTAATTGCAACACTAAACACACACATGTTACCAGCAAGCCCAGTGCACGACTAAGAGGCTCGAATTAAAAAAAAATTGCAATTGGTCGGGCACGCACGAAACTTTACAGCCAGTTTTCCATCAACCGGACTGAAATCCAGACTCCACGAAAACGCTCAACTAGTTATCAATGAAAAGGCTTATAACATGGTATACTTTTTATCCCATCATTACATTCTTGAGGATTCTCTCTAGTCAATTATTGTATTGTATTGTACAACGGGCTGTTATCCGCATCTCCACGTCAAAGCGCGTATTTTGCGTATGGGCTATAATTAACCACGGGGGCCCAGTGCGGGCTGGTAGATGTCACATGTCTTCGAATTTTTGGCTCTAGGACATGCCGGTTACCTCACGATGTTCTCCTGCACCGTTTTGAGAGCAGTTGTGATGAAATAAATTTTAGTAATTAACTTCAGTTTAGACAGTATAATCATTGATTGTCTTTATTAGTATTGTACTTCTTTGAAGAAAGGCAAAAAAAAACATCAATGTTACCCTATTTTTGGCAAAATGCTCAAATTATTACACCACTTTCCTAAGTTATATCAGCCTTTTACTAACCAGAGCCCACAGTGTTCCCCCAACTGACGTTTGGGCATCTGCCCAAGTTTCCAGGCGCGTCCATTGACATCGACGCTGCGATTGTGATCAAATCACAATGGATTGGCGCTCGATCAAGTGTGGGTAGATCGTATTTTGTTTCTAGTAAAATTTATTTTCCACTAACAATGCATGTGACAGGTTGAGTGTCATACAATTTGCACGAGCGTCGACGAGGTATATTTACACCTCAGGAAATGATATTTTATAAATGGAATTTTGGAAAGAGATTGTCGTATAGGCATACATGGCAGAGTTGATGTTTTACACAACCCAACTTTTCTTAATGTGAAATTGAAATCCTAATGTCAGTGTCAGTAGTATTTTGATGAAAATATTTAATGAAAAAGTCATTATCCGAAAATTTGCGGATGCCCACGAACACAGACTTCATCGACACGTGAATGTTGAGGCAATCGAGCTGCTAGACAACACAGACTTAATGCGTAGGCTAAAAAGAACTAAACCTTTTGAATTAGTGTAGTGTACAGAGTGAATGAGTTATAGTAACAATGTTGTGCTATACATATAAAGCATGAACATAGTGTTTTACAAATTATATTAGACTCTAAGAAAGTGCTACGGACTTGTGTAAAAGTGCAAAGTAACACTATTCTTAGTTTTGACTATATTCTATCACGTAACATATTAAGTTAGAATTAAATGGCTTAATAGTCTTTTAGGCTAGATCGTAATTAATTATTAAGAATTTGGTTCTTACTAATAAAGTACGAAAAAAAATGAAAATGTCATTCAATGGGATAACTTAGAGGGACTGATCATGATTTTAATGATTTTAATTCAAAAACTACACTTGTCTTGTGTTCGTGAATCATATTTTCATCAACGTAAAACCTGACAGTAATCTGTAAATTGCAAAGAAAACCTAAGAAATTTTTAATGGCACGACCCTTACTCATAAGCCTGATGATCCAATTTTCACGTATTTTCTCGTAAAAGAGTTAAAAATATGACAATAACTAGTTAAGTCAGCAAGATCAAAACGTCATTTTCTGTCTTGTCTATTCCTAACTATGTTGGGGTGAACAGTAGTTTAAAACCAGTATTTTTCTCACAATGGTCCACTAGTGACTGAGTACGGTAACAAAAACTCCACTATTGACCTTTCCCTCGTGGTCTTGACCTCACAAATAATGATTAACGTATCAAATTGAATCAAACACGATTACTGAAATTGTGCTTATCTACATAAATGTAATTTCCCGAAAATTTTCCTGAACAAGAATTTCCACTTACATAAAGTAGTATTACATAAAATCACCAAATATTGGCTTTGGTTTTATTCCTAATAATAACATCTACCTAGCAACCTATCTATTGTTTTTCCATTACAATTCTAGGTCACCTTGCTGAAAAATAGCTTCTACTAGATGTAATATGGCGGCGGCGTCTGACAATCTTATTTATCGATACAAAGGTAACGTTCAAGGTTATTGTCTTCAGTATATTGAACAGCGGTGTCGTAAGACCTCTGCTCTATTGTAAGCGGAGCGGGATCAGGGAGCTGCCGGGATTTACGGTGGGTTTGTGTGAATTATGTCTCACTAAAGTCATAAGTTCATGCGGTACTGAGGACTTGGTGCCTCGGTACGGCTTTCAGCTTGGATTTCTTCCGATAACGAGTAACATCAAGAGGTATCTGTCACACAGTTAATGGGTTTTGCAAGGAAGGTCAGATAAATAGTAGTTCTCAACTTACGATCATCCTGGTGTTAGGCAACTGGGCTCATCCTAGTTAACGTAAACGTTCTTTTGGGCCTATTGGTCTTGTTTCGTTCTGTCTCCTGTGATATGGGAAGTTGAAATTATGTTTTTTCTACTCCTCTGCTATTCTTTTCTGATTCATTTCGTATGAATTGTGTCAATTTTGTGGCGGACTTGTTCCATTTAGAAATAGGCAGTCGGTCTATGTAAAGTATAATACACGCCTGCAACCTGCAAAACTGAAGTTCGCACCTTTATAATATAGTACAGAAAAGTTAGGAAAAATATATTTTTGGTACTAGCCTAACTTAACATTACAGCTATGTTATAAATATACTATAAATCACCCAAGCCGCGGCTACGTAATAAATCGAGTTCTGTGTGACCTACCCCTTATACTCAAAGGCTCTCTTGTTTAGAAGTACAAAGGTACTCGTAGGTACTTGTCATGTTATTCAAGTTCAGTCTATAGAAGATGTTGATAACGTGTTTAAGTGATATGTTAGTGTCTAAATACTTATAGCCTTTTTGGCATGTTTCCAACTCTTTTGAGAGAGTATCGGGATGAAATAATGGCTCTTCCTATGGGTGTGGTAAGAGATTATTATGCGGTTTAAATGGAGTTATGGAGTGTTTTCAAAGTTTTATGGGTACCTGCCTTTAGGAACACAG
Organism: Xestia c-nigrum; assembly: GCA_916618015.1. Lineage (NCBI taxonomy): Eukaryota > Metazoa > Arthropoda > Insecta > Lepidoptera > Noctuidae > Xestia > Xestia c-nigrum. The sequence goes on along the minus strand of OU745259.1, from coordinate 4,772,650 downwards.
ATACTACAGGACGTACAGATGGATTTGCACAAAGGGAAGGACCTTTATGAAATAAGTCGGACATGAATACACTAAGCTGGTATGGAAAGTAGCCTTTTTTTTGTGATGGGAAATCATCAAATGTATTCTCCCACTCTGGGCAGAGCGGGAGGGAGTGTCAGACTCTTACTGACTAAAACCCATCCATGTTCCTTCCTCGCCCTTTATGTTCCGGGGCCACGGTATCTCTTTCGAACAGGCCTGCAACCCCGTCAGGCTTCTTCGGCCCTTGCGCGCCTCAAAGAGATGTCAGCATAAGGGGAGGGCCCTTATGCTGACATCTCTTTGAGGCGCGCGTGGAACACGAACGCGCCGTCGGTACGCCCTGTCGTCGTCGTTAGACGGACGGACGGCTAGCTAGCCCACAGCCAACCGTCCACAGGCCCGCAACTACGGTGGCCGGTAGCCACCACGTGGCCCCCGACGCCCGGTGCGTCTGCCGCGGCGGCCGGGAAGAGAGGCTCCCTCCTTCTCTCGTTCCGCCACCTCCTTCGCTAGCATGACTGCTTCGCAGAAGGAGGTGACGGCTTCCCATTCCGTCTCGCTCTGGACCATGGATTGAACCAGGGCCGGACGCGAGAGGTCGCCGCTGTCGATCGCCGCTACGAGGACACGGCGGTGCTCCGCCCACGCAGGGCAGACCTCCACCGTGTGCTCCACCGTGTCCTCCGGTCGATTCTCGCAATGGAAACACCCGGGCGTTTTCTCCCTCCCGATTCGGTGCAGGTACCTCCCGAAACATTCGTGTCCGGTGAGGACCTGCGTCAGGCGGAAGGTGAGGACGCCGTGGCGCCTCTCCATCCACTCCTCGAAGAGGGGACTTACCGCCACTATCGTGGCGTGCCCTATGGAAAGTAGCCTAGAGTCCGATCTTAGATTACCTTTCCGTCAAATGGTCTTATTTTTTTTCGGTCTGCCGCGACCCCGTCTAACTGTCTCAGGGTATAAATGGTCTTGCCCGGCCAAAATTGACTCTAACTCAGATCGCCGGCGATTGTGGTAGGTACTTGTTGCAATGGAATAAATCGGAGTATTCATTTTGATTTACGATTTGAAATTTATTTCTATTTTGTGGGTCTGGTGTCACAATTTCATACAAAAATTGACCTTCGTTCATTCTTAACGAACATCGATTCAATGGTTTAGGCGTGAAGAGGCTCTATACACAAAGTCAGATTTACGAATTTATGATGATGTTTCTAGCCGATTGCCGATGGGTCGGGGAGCTTTTGGGACCAACACCTCTGTCCCAGATTCCCCCTAAGTATTTTTAAGTGGTATTTTGGGACTACCAGAACAAAAGTTAAAGTACAGTTAGGTATTAAAAAAGATGAAAAAATATTGTGATCAACAACTAGGTACATGAATTATGCTTCTTTGGTGTGCTGCTTTTTTATATGCTCTTAAGTGACTAGCATATCCAACTTTGACTGAAAACCTCTGATCATAAAGCCGACTTGTTGAAACACCATCGACGACCTCTTATGAAGGGTGTAAAACACTTCTTCACGAAGCCGAAAGGCAAATGTTCTCACCACCATTGCGATCATTTTTTTGTTCTACACCATACCTGGGAACCTTCTAGTTACGGAGATATGGGGGGTCCAAGTTACTACTTTTAGGCAAGTTTTTTTTGTATGAATTTGACTTTTAACACCTCCACAACCCCCGTACTATTCAATCCAATCATCAGCACAATGTTTTAAATGCGTTACATTGAGTTCTACCACAAAACATGATCGAACTTTTGGTCTGATCTACGAATTTGTAAAGCGGCTCTCAGAAAACGCTATAATATGACAGCATATAGTATATAGCTCATAGCACAACAATATCGCTCACCATACATTTATTATGAACACGTTCACATTGTATTGGCTTACTATATGCGATAAAATAGTGCGACACACTTAGTTCATGATATGCTTTAACACGCGCCGCCCTCTTCCTACTCCCTCACCCCCGGGTCCCACAAGCGAATGTTTTCTCCACTTATTTGAAGTCTTTCGGAGCTTGCTATATTATACTATAAATGCTTGCGATAATATCGCGTGATGTGAACGCCATGCTATACAGTATAGCATTAGGTCTTGCTTTTCTATATTAAATAGAAGAAGAATAGTATAGCGTAGTCTAATACCAGCTTAATATTAGTATTGATTCTGTACTTTTACATTTCGGTGAAATCGAACTTCAATTTTATCCTTAATCTTGCCCCCAAGCATCTAAAGACTAGATAAAAGAGTAACCTATTTAATCCGTAGGTACTTAAAGAAGACCAAGTCCTCTCGCACAAAGCGAGCTTTAAATAAAGAAAACGGAAAGATTAAGAAAGAAAGAAAAAGACGAAAGTTTAAATTGATGTGAGAAACCTAACATATGGAATTTATCTTCGGAACGGAAAATTCTTGAAAACAAACGAACAAAAGAAAGTAGGTACAGTCATGAGCATAGATAGGTATATACTGAGTGAAATTCAAAAGCGGTTTTCTTTTAAAATATTGTTTGTTACCTACTTTAACACTAGAAATATTACAAATAACATAAATAGTTTCGAAAATACTGTATAGTGTATACCATCACCCATGGAATTTAAACCCAAGGAGAACATCGCATTTTAATTACAAAGGTTTAAAAAGTAAAAGTGAAACAGCAAACTGTATTTTTTTGTTGTTTTTTTTTTATATTAGTTTTCTACCGCAGGCGTGGGTTCCACGCTCTTTTTTACTTTTTATTTATTGTTTGATTGATTTAAAAGGAAAATTAAAACTACGATCGTGCTCCATCATTGGACATGTTACATTAAACTAAGCTTATTACCTATTAGTAACTTAAGATCTACGTGAGTCCATCCAATTTTTTGTTTTTTCAGGCTTTACAGTTGTTGATGTTTCCTTAACCACTAATTAAAATTAACAAAAATGTACACCAAGCTATTTAACATTTTTTTTTTTAAATAAAATAACCTGTTAACATATTTGTGCTCATGACTATACTTACCCAAATTTTCTAGTAAAAAAAATCAAATTACACGAAGTTCAGAATTTTATTTTTACATTCGATTACGTTCCTATAATGGAATAATGGCTAGAAACTTGTAGGTAGAGAGTAACGAATCGTAAAAATGGGATTGGAAAGGTCCTTTTTAACAGAATTATTATTTTGTATCTAATGTACCAAGCTTTCAAATTATACTTTTCTATTCAAGGTATGTAAGAAGCTAGGTACTGGGTAAAATAAATTAGAATTTGTTAGGGTGACTGTACGATGTAAATAAAGATATTAAATGAGCGAATAAAATTATATTATTGCTGAATTAAAATATGGGGTGGTATTTCGCCACTAATGGACTCCCCGTCCTCTAATGGAATGTCAAATATCTAAAAATTAGAGCCGGCATCAGCACAGCTTAATAACGTGCTTTCTGAAGCACGAAGGAAACTCGGTGTGTAACGGTGGTCACCCATCCACAGACCAACCTAGGCAAGCACAACTTAACCTAAAGATTGACCTTATTTAGCCACGAGATCCTCTCCAGGGCGTTAAAAGACTACCCAGCACCCCAAAACATACACTACCGTTCCCCAAACTAAAATAAATAAATAAAAATAAAAATAAATAAAAATCGCTGGACATAACACACAACGCCATCTAGTGCCACACTAAGTAAGGCTTGCGTCGTGAACACCAGCTAGTTGATATACTACATATATACTTTTTTTGTTTGTAAATACATACTTATTACACATATAAACATCCATGACTCAGAATGGCCACGCTCATCACACAAACATTTGCTCCCACCAGGATTCGAACCTAGGACCCTAAGAACGTAAAGCAGCTTCACTACCATACACATACATATCTAAAATCCATTGTAAAATTGCAAAACAAACAAAAATTAACACTTCAATACCGCTTGGATGTTCGCCAAAGTGCCGTTAAACTGAACTCGTCTAGCAGGCAGGTTTACAATGAAAATCCTCTGCGCTACCGACAAATGAAATCCGGAACTATAAGTGAAGGGAACAAGAAATAGTAGTGCTTCTTAACCCCTGGATATATTTTGATAGATGAGTATTTATAAACCTTGCGAGTCCATTGGGGGGAAGAAAATACTAAATATGTTCTGTTTTATAGGGGAAGTTGGGGCTTTGGAGAATAGTTGGTATGGATATTGGAAGGGAAGTGTGGAAATATTAAGCTTAGTAAAGTCAAATTGCTTTGACTAAGATATGAGTCTGGGAGAAATGAATTGTTAAGGGTTTTGAGGTTGAACAGACTTGAAGTAGGCACATTTCTGACAAAATCCTGGCTCAACCAAATGGTGATGATGCGAAGAGTCTGTTTAGGTTCATGGCCCACATATGATAAATGTATATTTAGGATACGATGGACTGACATACGCATTGCGATTATAAATGTCCCTAAATAAATAAAGAAAAAAAAACTTTTTTTGAGGTTATAAATCATGTTTTGTGGTAGAACTCAATGTAACGCACTTACGGGGGTCGTGGCGGTGTTAAAAGTTAAAATCTTACAAAAAACATTTTTGTATTGAAAAAATCTTGTCAAAAAGTAGTAACTTTGACCCCCCATATCTTCGTAACTATAAGGTTCCCAGGTATTGTGGAAAAAAAAAATGATCGCAATGATAGGGAGAACAAGTGCCTTTCGGCTTCGTGAAGAGGTGTCTTACACCTTTTATATGTGCTACGGGTAGTGCCCCGCGCACGCCTAAGTGGTGCTATGCCGTAACGGATCGGCTAAGAGTGCTACGAAGCGTTAAGTAAAAGTTACGCAAGTTTCATGATTTTTGTTCAACCAAAAAATGCTCAACGGGCTTAGAGAAGTTTTAACTTATAAAGTTTGAATCTGTTTAGTCCGTTTGTCAAAAAAAAAACATTAGATACCCACTTACGTGTTATTTACTTTATCAAATTAATAAAAACTTACGAAGATAAAAGGAATCAAAGACCAAGAGTGGGGGCTTGTAAAGTCACTTTCCGGTAAAAAATGTACAGAAGATTGACGTCACATGTTTTTTCGACGCACTATATCGTCTTCAATTTTTTTTTTACGTGATATAAGAAAAAATACGTTTAAATTAAATTTCAACTAATTACGAGATGAGTATTATTTTCATTATTTACAAACTACAATTCTCAGTAATAAAAATATGTACAAATATCAAAAGGGTTTTAGGGTTTGAAAAAAAATAATATAAATATCGCTGGATATTAACACACAGCGCCACCTAGTGCCACACTAAGCAAAGCTTGTGTCGTGGACACTAGATAGTTGATATACAACATAATATACTTTTTTGTTTGTAAATACATACTTATTATACATATAAACATCCATGACTCGGAAACAAATGTCCGTGCTCATCACACAAACATTTGCTCCTACTGGGATTCGAACCCAGGACCCTAAGAACGTAAGGCAGCGTCACTACCACTACACCAATCGGGTCGTCAATGTCAAAATCAAAAATGACATCGAAAATGTTACAATATATTGTAACAAAAACCGTGTCTGATCCAAAGGGACGAAAAAAGACGTTACCAAGTAATATGAAACGTAAAATATTCGCAAAAAAATATTTAAGACTATAAAAAAAAAAAATTGTAACTAAATTACCGCCAGTTCCCTAAAATCCGATTTACCATCTATCCATCTTATTTAAGTTTCTCATTTAAGTGCCTTTTATTTTTATCGCGGATTTCTTTTTTCTTAATTTGTTATCCAAAAAGAATTACATAAATAGAATCTAACCTCGATATCTATTATTACCCTTACGTTTCACGTTTTCCTCATTTTTAACAATTGTAGGTATATCATATTACACGCGTATTCTTAGGCCCGAATTCTTGTCGCGCACGGTCGGTTGCGTACGAGTATAAATTATGTTCAGATTCTACATAGCACCATACAGCGACGCTGATGTCAGCGGGGATCGCCTACCGTTTTTCGTTCTCGCTGACGTCACGACCGACCGTCAGCGTGACAGGAATTCAGGCCTAATACATAGGTCCTGTATTATGTTTTATTATTATATACGAGTGAGATATGCTATTTGGCAACAATTAGTACTGGAAGCGATAAATATCGTTTAAAACTGCGAGATTTTGGTACAAGTCTACATTCAATTGTTTTGCTAGCTGAAACGATTCTATTGTAGTAGGATTATTGGTCTAAAATTGTCTTTTACTTTAGTATGCAGATTATGAAGGACTCGCAATCTTCTACGAAAAGTTAGAAGTTTTTGTAGCTCTATACTAATATAATATTATAAAGCTGAAGAGTTTGTTTGTAGGTTTGAACGCGCTAATCTTAGGAACTACTGATTGAAATTGAAAAAATATTTGTGTTGGATAGTCCATTTATCGAGGAAGGTTATAGGTTATTTATATAACATCACGCTGCAATCAATAGGAGAGGAGCATACATGAAAATTGTTGCAAATCAGGGGAATATTTATTCCTTTTGTGGGCTTTTTCTCTCTAATGTGTCGCAGACGAAGTTGCGTGGGTCAGCAAGTTAAAAAATGCAATATCTACACGGTCAATATGCTTGGAACAGCTGTTCCAAGCATATTTATATGAAACTGCGATTTTTTAATAACTAATGAAAAATGGTTACGCTATCGGAGTTTAAAATCGTGTACCGAATTCATGATTGAAGGTTGGACGTCAATGCCCTTTGTCTTCGTATTTTTAGTTCTCGTCTAAGCAGTGGTGATGAAATAAAATACACAAAGTAATGCGCCTGTCTGGGTTCGAACCCACGACTTCGGTTTAAAGACATTTCTTTTTAAGAGAGAGTTTTTCAGTTCTCTTAAAGAGAAACTGAACTAAATCTACATTTGGTAGAAGTTTACATTACGAAGTTCAAACTATTCAGGAAACTTTTTTTTTGTTATACGTAAACTAAAAAAAAACCAAACATTTTACACCAGACTTATGTGTTAATATGAATAGCTAAACTTATGTGTCTAATAATTAAAAAAAAAAAACTTAACTTATACACAAAGTAATGCAGGCGCATTACTTTGTGTATAAGTTAAGTTTTTTTTTGTTTCGTCTGGGTTCGAATCCACGACTTACTGTTCGTAAGTTGGGGCCACCACCACTGGGCCACCTCTGCTAGACCAATCTAAATATATATAATTCAAAGGTGACTGACTGACTGACTGACTGACATAGTGATCTATCAACGCACAGCCCGAACCACTGGACGGATCGGGCTGAAATTTGGCATGCAGGTAGATGTTATGACGTAGGCATCCGCTAAGAAAGGATTTTGATCAATTCTACCCCCAAGGGGATAAAATAGGGGATGGAAGCTTATTTGAAAAATGTTTTAAAGTTAGGATCTTCTAATTTTGCGTTTAGGCTGACGATTGAAAATTAATTTATGCGTGATTCAGCGTTTTTGATAACTCCACCCCGAAGGCTTATAAAGAAGATGAAATTGTATGTGAAAAATCCTTAATTTTCGACGTAAAAAGTACAAAATTTGTTATCTGGGCTTATGATTGGAAGCTGACGCAACGGCTTTATTAGAATTTCAACCCTTGAGGGGTGAAAAAAGAGCAACATTTTGTTTTTAATTAAAGTTTTAATTTTTAAGTCACCAATAAGTATCAAAGTTAGTAAGTTGTTAGTTTTTTTTTAATTTCAACCCACAAAGTGGTAAAAAGGGGGATGAAGTTTTGCATTGTAGTTGTTCATTCGTTCAAGAATAACAGCAGCAGGAGAGACCTTTTGCAGCAGTGCAAGTTAATAGTATAGGCCGTACACATGTAAATAGCACACGTGACTTCGCGGCTGGCAGTACTTACCGTTTTGTAGGGACCTAGGTAAGCCGAAGATGGACTTACGGCAGGAGCACAAAAAGAAAGTATGGCAGCTGCCGCTCCTGTGGATGCCACCCGCTCGCACCACTCAATATGGTGTCACAACGGATTGATTGCTTCAATTGTACACTGAGCGAATTCACACGGGCCGCATTTTGCGCAATTACTTTAGTTTGTCAAATTAATTAATTTATTCAAAACATAAATAATGTAACTTTAAATATAACTGCTCTATTGTATTAAGTACCTAAACCTGTAATAATAGTTGTATGTGTTGTTTAAATCAATAAATAAAATAAATAAATTATGTATAGTAGAACGAGATAGAATGAGTAATTGTCGATATCGTATTTGATACCAACTAGATTTTTTTATTTTGTAGATTTCTGTTTTTTTTTCTTTTCTGCATTTCTGATCTTACTTTTGATGAATGAAGATGAAATAAAAAATGGCGCTGACGGAAGTTTTTGGATTTTTAATCATGGGTGTCATTTCCGTGGTTTTTGGTGTCGCTGATAGTGAAAATGAGGTCAAAATTATCACGGGGAAAAAAGTTCACAGAAGCAAAAAAACAGGTTTTCCTTTTTTTTCTACGGCTTCCCCTGACACTATTTTACCCTGCGCCACTGTTAGGTAGAGGTGTATCTAATCCTACACCCACATTTCGCACATTTAGCTTAATCCCATCAACCGGGCACAAATAATACAATAACACTTTGCCCGTCCCGCAAATCGAACCCAGGACCTCATGCTCAGTAGCGCTTGCGACAACTCGAACAACGATGCAGTCTGACACATGACCCATCAATATTTTCACGCGAACGAAGTCGCGGGCAACAGCTAGTTACAAATAAAGGGTGTGAAATCCCTCTTAATGAAGCCGAAAGGCACTTGTTCTCTCCGTCATTGCGAACATCTTTTCGTCAAGTTTTTTAAGCACAAACTTTTAAAATAGGATTTTTACTTTTAACACCTCTAAGACCCTCGTTAGTACGAGAGTCTTAGAGGTGTTAAAAGTGCGTAATATACACAAAACATGATTATACACCCCAAAAAAAAGTTATTTCCCCGCCGATAGTTTGATGTACAGAATGCTTTGTAGACGGCTTCGTGGTTTACAACCTGTACATTTAAAAAAAAGAACAATTTACCGATATACTTTTACCTACTTTAACACAAACCTGTTTTTAGTATCTACTAAAGACATAACTCCATACTTTCTTGCCAATTGCATTTTCATAACTCTCTCATCAATACTTGGTAGATTTTCATGACAAGGTCACATTTAATCCTATTACCGAAACCCCATACATTCCTTCATCTTTCGGCCATTTTAAATTACCCTCAGCAAACGCCATTCATGAGTAATTAAATATTTCACTTATGTAGTACCATTTCGTATATGTGTTACTGTAAAAGCCCGAAATGCAGTAAATCTCAAAATTTCCCAGTAAAACCTTAGTTTTACTAGCTTTAGTGGTAAATGTCCGAAATGTTCTATGATCATCGTTAATTTTGGACATGTACCAACATACACTCGGTAAATTTTAAGATTTACCCCAGAGAAGCGGTAAATGTAAAAAAAATGACGAATCGAAACGTGTCAGCTCACTGTGGCGTACTCGCGAGCACTCTGCAGCCCCCCACAAAAGCGCGCTCGCCTCCACGCGCTTCATTCGATCGTTGTGCTCGTTTAAATACGAAATTGAATATAATAAAAGATAAAAATGGTGAAATCAGGCATTACTTACGTTTGTTACGAAGACTTGTTTAACGTTCTCGACACGTTAATGTTGGACACCGTGGGAGGACAAGGATGATAATGGAATGTAACCGCAAGAATAATTTTTTTACAGTTGAGGCTATTAAGACCTATTTGAGACTTTGCCAACGTTGCCTAAAGAAACAGAAGTCAAATTATAATGATGCTACTGATTATTAATAATAAATAAATGGTTAAGAAACATACATGATAATAAAAGTAATAAAAAATACTAACATTAAAACTGTATCATCATAAATATAATTAAAACTATGTAAAGCTTTGACTGACCGATAATTAAAATAAACGATTAAGAAATAGTCATTATTTTATTCCAATAACCAACATTAACCAACCATCATTGGTATATCTTAGCATTTCCCAAACTCTGCGGGTAAAAGCCCGAAATATTGTATCTATTTTATAAAATTCGGACATTTACCAACTCATGCTGGTAAATCTTAGAATTTACTGGGAAATCTTAAGATTTACTGTACTTCGGGGTTTTACAGTAACATATGGACTGCGTGAAAATATTCGACACAATTTTGAAGCAGATAATTGCACAGGGAAATTAACGTTTGCTTGTAAATTTATTTTTAAATATGAGAGTATGAGGGATGATTTGATTGCTATTTCAGTTTGAATGAGTTGGTAAGTTTTGTATTAATAATGTATTCTGGAAAAAGGAATCAAAAAGTGTTTTGATTGTTTTACTAGTTAAATTCGTGTGATATTTATTTCTGATACTGGATTAGTACAAACTCTTTTACACGTCATTTTTTTTCCTTTTGAGGTTTTTACGGTCTACTTTGAGGTTCTCCTAAAAGGAGTCCGTAAAAAAAATGAAAAAAATTATGGATTGATAATCTGAGACTGATCACATTACTTCTGTAATGTGATCTCAGATTAGCATTCCACATCGCCTTTTGAGCACAAAATCACGCAGATTTTAATAACTCTGTCCTGTATTTGGAAAAAAAGCGCGAGTTTGTGTAGGCATGTAAATTATATGTCGGAAAGATTTCTTTTTGTTTCCTTGACATGTTACGTAGACTGAACATTGAAGAAATAATTTGTGGAGATATTATAACTGCGTTGCAAAAGAAATACCATTTCCGAACCGTGTTTCCCTGAAATTTTCGTGATGGATGAGTAATATTCCGCTTAATTATAAAGATAACGATCACATTTTATGAATGACAGCCTCGAAAAAGTACGGAATAAAAAATACAAAAGCCAGCGAAAGTTTTTAATATCTTTTCTAAGTACCAAACGCACAAGGTCTTGCGAAACTTCTGTAAAACTTTAAGTCTTTTAGCCTTCATATTTCAGTATAAGCAACAAAAGGCAATTACTTAGGTCTTTTAAATTCAGGTGGGGATAAAACCTTCTTGTTTTGAGCCCCTGGGTCACAAATACGTGACTGTACTGTCATTTGTCCTGGTTTTGAAACCAGACAAGCACATTACTATGTATGATTTATTTCATGCTCACTGCTCACAAAATGTTGAAGAATGATACCGTTATGAAACTTGTGTTCGAGCACCAAAAATTTGAAGACATAATAATTATGACGTCCCGCGTCCGTCAACCCACCCTGGGTCTGGGCCTGAGAAGGTCTGTATGCGAGCAGAGTGGGAACATTACAGGGTATAATGCTGTACAACATTCTTGTTTTCAAATAGTCCATTTTTCAAATAGTCAACTTAATTAATGGGAGAATTATATAACACCACGCCCATTTCAACGCGTCATTCCAACACAATACCATTCTCGTCCCTTTGTCATTTTGCTAAAAGTTTGTAATCTGCTAAATTCGTAATGATCGATCATTGGTCGGTCAATGGTCTCGTAATAGAATTGCGGTGCAATGACATTGTCGAATTGCCATTATTATAACACCGGTCAGATTTCATTTATATACATATACTCGTATTTTTACACAATATTTAAATGTGTTATAAGCGATCTGAAGTAGTAAGAAGTTCGTAAATAGCACCAGCCATTCATTTGTCATTATATAGATACGAGATTACCATTGTATGCCATTTCTTTCAATAGAGTGCCAGTGGTTCACTAATGGAAAGTCATAATGACGCCATTATAAGATTACTAAACTTGTTAAAATCGACAACTATGAAATCAATGATAGACCATTCTCACACTATTGTAATAGCAGACATGAGGACCTGTAATCACCGAAGGATTAGGCTGAGAATAATAATACACCCACATTAATTCACCAGCTATGTATTTTTGTATCTTTTTAATATTATTGTGTGTGTGCTTAATGTACTGAAGCTAAATAAACATTTTCTCTTTCTTTCTTTTAATAATTTTAAGTCCCATGTAATAGAGGGCCAGTGTGTTGCCTTCAATCTGACACAAATCTAAACTTCGTGACTGGTTTTGAGAAATTTCTTAAGGAACTCAAACTCAATAACATTCTGCCCGACCCGGGAATCGAAACCCAGGACCTCATGCTCAGCAGTCTCGCGTGCGACAATTCGATTCAATTCAACCAACGAAGCAATCCATAAAATATTCTTATTCCCAAATAATCATGAGTTTTTGTAACATATTTAAAGATATTTCATGGCTCATATTTCACTCGTGAAAGGTCATGAAATTCTACAAAGGGGCGTTAACCCTGACAATGATTAATTACTTTAACGGTGGCCCTAATTTTTATTTCTTTTCAAGGTAAAATTACTGGCGACAGGTTTATTATTGAATGTTAAGGTAATTGCGTACTTCAAGAGGTTTTAAACAATCGAGGTTTTGCTAACGAGACGCAATTATTATTACTGATTTAATTATTGCTGTTGCGTGACCACTTCATTAGTCAAGAGACTTGATTTTGTATTCATTTAAATTATTGATATTTTAAACGACCTATAAAGGCTAAATCTTATGATGGATTGAAGTAAATTTTCGGACGGTTTTTTTTAAAGTTTTTCAGTAAAAAAACGGTCTTACAGATAATTTAAAAATTGAAGTCGTGGACAACCTTTATGATTGCGTTTTTATTAAAAACACAGCGAATTTTAATGATGTCTCATTAAAATGGACTACAACAGAAATCACCATGTTTAGTTAAGTTTCAAAAACAGCGCAAAGGAAAAAAAAATGATTATTTTAATCCAGTTTTTTTTTTTCTAGCATTCTGTTAAGTAACTAATTAAATTGGTTCTCAAAAGTTTTAACAGAAGTACACTAATAATGAAAGGTCAACTAAAATAAGTTCAAGGCTTCCTATTACAAAATAAAAACCTAAAATGTTCAAAAAGAAAAGGGCATATAATTTGTAAGACACGGCAAAAAGATCTCAAAAAACACACAAATGAAATGTACAATCTACAACCACCAGTCGTTTTAGTACATCCACTTACAACACACACTATCAAGCCCAGTAGGTACAATCAGCAAAACAGTTAGGTATGCAGGCTAGCAATCTTCTTATGACTATTATCGAATCGAATCTAATCTAATCTAATCTAATTTAATCTAATCTTCAATCATTTATGTATAATAATATTACCTAGCTGCTATGGGTGAACTGTATGTGTGACTATGTGCAATGCCTGAAATATTTTTTTTAATTTTTTTTTTTTTTAATTTTTTATTATAAATGTAAAAGTCTGTAAAGATCGATTTTTGTTATAGGTACTTTCACGCAGAAACTACTGAAAGTATTTGGATGAAATTGCAAACAGACTGATTATAACCCTTTTCCATTTATAATAGTAATAAGAAGATTGCTAGCCTGTAAACCTAACTGTTTTGCTGACTGTACCTACCCAATCCTTTTTTAGCAGAATACACAAAAATGGAATAAAAAGTAAAGTGTACGCGGGGCAAACAGCCACGATCCCTGGGGTCGAGAGCTGATGGAAATCGAATGGAAACATGACTAACACGTTCGCGATGAATGCGACGATTCTCTCAATTAAAATGGCGGCCGCAATATGCTGGGTTAGGGGTGGCGAGGATGAAATGTTTTTATAAATATTAGTTAGAAACATTTTCTATTTCTCCTTTTATAAAACATCTGGCCTGTAATTCGTAAGGGGTAAGGTAGAGGTGTTCCTAGGCGTCAGTTCACACCAAGAAGCGACGCGACGCGGCGCGACGGTACTGGAAGTGATTTCGCGCTGCGTCGAGCGGCGCCGCGAGACGCATCGCAATGAAATGTGTATCTTTTAGGTCTATGTTCGCCAAAAGATGACGGTTTATTTATCTAAAATCAGCTGTTTAAAACACATTTTTATAAGGGACATGTCACAGTGACAGTTTTTGGAAAATCAGACTGTTATCTTTTCGGTGAACATGGACCTTAGTGTAAGTATCTTAAGTTATATTGTGAGTCGCAGTATTATAAATTTATAATGTACGCGCGCGTCGCCTCGCGTTTCGGTGTGAATTGACCGTAATAGTTCACCCACATTTTGCCACTAACGTTAGAGCCCAATAAGTTAGGGCAAGCTTATAACCTGACATTTTAATTGACAGTTGTACCGGTAGTCAGTAGCCCCTAAATTCCGACAACCAGTCTTACCAAGGGGTATCGTATAACCCAGTACTAACTGGACTCTGGAGGTCAGATAGGCAGTCGCTCCATGTAAAATACAGTTATTCAGCTGCATCCGGTTAGACTGGAAGCCGACCCCAACATAGTTGGGAAAAGACTAGGCAGATGATGACTAACCTAAATCTTGCATTTAGTAATTAAATGTCAATGTTTTATGAAGTTGTAAATACCGTGCAACACAGGCGCAGGTCAAAATAAAAACAAACCTTTATTTATTTATGTACTAGCTAATTATATCCTAAAACCTGCCTCGAGAACCACTCTATGCATTGGTGAAAACAGCAAGAAAATTGGTGCAGTCGTTTTTGTGTTATCGCGTACAGACAGACAGTCAGACGCGGCGGAGGACTTTGTTTGATATACAGGGTGTAAACCACCTCATCACAAAGCCGTTAACCAAGCATTCTGTACATCACACTAAGTAATTTTATGCAAAATTATTGCTGGGAAACAACTTTTTTTTTTGAGGTTATAAATCACGTTTTGTGGTTTCTACCACTAACTCAATGTAACGCACTTAAAACATTGTACTGATGAATGGATTGAATAGTACGGAGGTCGTGGAGGTGATAATAGTCAAAATCTAACAAAAAAATCTTGTATTTAAAAAAAATCTTGTTAAAAAGTTGTAACTTTGACCCCTCACATCTCCGTAACTAGAAGGTTCCCAGGTATGGTGTGGAACAAAAAAATGGTCGCAATGACGGGGAGAACAAGCGCTTTTCGGCTTCGTGAAGAGGTGTTTTACGCCCTTTATGTAGTGATTATTTATCTAGGAGTGTCTTAATTTGAATTAATAAATATCAACGTGATATTTCCTCAAGCATTAAATTGTAAAAATATTCAGAATTTTCTCAGACGTCCTTTTGCTTTTATTCGCTTCTGCATATTATTAACGTACGTAATTTCAGTACTTTTTCAGCAGTTGAAATAATTTAGCCAAAACAGGGCTTTCAAAAACTTGAGTCCGCTAATGTTCATTTAATTTAAGTGGTCCCTAAGTATTTTTTTAACATTAAAACAGCTCAAACTTTTGCCTTTATTATTTTCAGGAGCAGTATATGCCCATGTATTTCTTTGAAAGCCATCAAGGCTCTTTCTGTAAAACCATTTTAAAATTCTGGTCGCTTTGCATAAAAATGGAAATGAGTGCGAAATAACATTAGTAGGTCATTTTTAATACATTTTCCATAAAGACACGAAGTAAATTCTTCATTAAATATTACAAACACATCAAAATGTATGAAAACAATATTATTATGTGTCTTCAACATGTCAACAAATGATTTATGAGACCTGAAATGTATTCATGCAATGATTCTGTATTCAGTCTGTTTACATATGTACTTATTTAAATTAAATGAAAATTATGTACATATTTTCGGTGTTCATTTAAGTGAGTTGTGTTGTATTATTTCAGTGCGGTATATAAATTCAGTGCTAAGTTTATGTATGCACTGTTACCCTTGTATAAGTTGTGATACATGTTTGCAACAAGTCTTAAACAGGACTTATGAACAACTTGTATCATACCTGTATTGATCGGTTCAGATACTTAACTTAACTCTTTAGTAACTTATATTTTGTTCAACCTATTGACATTTTTGAAGTTGGTTTTTGCAACTTGTATGCGTCAAGAATGAACGAACCTAGTAGCCACAAAAGAAAGTGATAGTGGGCGGGCCGTGTATGCTGGAAGAGAGAACCTGGATTGGAGACCATGGGATGGAAGAATGTGAGAAGACAACCATCTAAGTGGACAGCAGATCTCATTAAAGTGACCAGAAAAAACTGCATACCCATGAGACAAATCGCCAAAAGAGGAGAGATTTGGAAGAGATCTAACACTCAGCATCGGTCGTCCAAAAGCTGAAGAAAAAGAAGAGTAGACACATCATATAGAATACGTGTTTTATAAACGCGAATTTATGATTTTTTATGTGTATTTCGGACGGGTTGATCTTTAGGTTAGAGAAGGTTAGATAGGTAGTCGTTCCATGTAAAATACTAGTCTGCATCCGCTTCGACTGGAAGCCGACCCTAACACAGTTGGGAGAAGGCTAGGCAGATGATGATAATCTTCTATACTTAATATTATAAAGCAGAAGAGTTTGTTTGTTTGTTTGGTTGAACGCGCTAATCTCAGGAACTACAGGCTCGAATTGAACAATTTTGTGTTGGGTAGACCATTTATTGAGGAAGACTTTAAGCTATATAACATCACGCTACGACGATTAGGAGCGGAGCAGAATTGAAAAATGTTGCGAAACGGGGTTTCTTTTTTCCTTTTGTTTTTCTCTCATATGTGACGCAGACGAAGTTGCGTGGGTCTGCTCGTTGATTTATATCTGGGATTCTCTTCTGGAACATGTTCTGCAAAATTTTTTTTTTAAGCAGAACATGTTTTTACTCCTAAATACAATGTTTTTACAAAGATTCCAAACAGTCTAATCACAAAATGTTACGTTTCAAACCAACTTTTTCAACGTTCTAAGAAACATTCCGTATTTTCTTAGGAATGCGATTAAAGGATTAATTTCATTCGATCCCTGAGCTCAAACGAAACTTTATTCTTGCACCTAATACCTAGACTCCCAGAGAAGCACGTTTTCTTAAAGAAAGGGGATATCAGATGATAAAAACGAGTGTTTGTCTGTGAAATCTAGAATTCAAGTTCTACGTGAACTTTACTTAGAGATAAAGTAGGTGAATGCAAGGACGAAGAAACTTAGCTGCACAGAAACTAACTAGGTAAAAAAAAAAACAATACAATCACACTCATATTTTGTAATTAAATCCGAAAGATAAGGCAGAAGTGTACTTAATAGTACACCCCTATTTCACCAGTTAAAATAAAGCCCAATGTAAAAGGGGGTGAGCCTATTGCCGTCAACCGGACTCAAATCCAGACTCCGAGGCAGCTACTGAAAAACCCAAAAACACTTTGCCTGACCTGAGAATCAAACCCAGGACCTCATACTCGGCAGTTGCGCTTGCGACCACTAGACCAAAGAAGTTGTAAAATTTAAACAACGCAGTTACATCTACCCCGAATTTGATTTTCTAATTAACTTCAAAATTTTTTGACTTTTAAACAACGCACAAAAAGTTTCCCAAATCTAATTCAATAAGAAAATTTCTAACGAAGAAAAAAGGAATCGATATCAATATTTCCATAATTTCTGGCCATTTTTTTTGTTAGCAACCCTAAAAGCGTGAGGCTCGCAATATGGCGGCCGTTCCCGCCAGTATCGAATTCAATACGAATCTCTCATCATTATGCATGTTTTTTATTGAATCTTTTCAATTTTTTTGCTGAAATCATAACTAACGGACTTTTTGTTCGTTTTCTGTTTAGGTCCGCGTGTTTTAGTTAGCTTCGAAAAAAATCATGATAACTTTTTTCTGTTTTGACTGTTATCCACTCAGCCGGTGGGCCCGTCAGAATTGCACTTGCGCCAATGCAATGAAATATGAGTTCCCTCATATTTATTGCATTATATAATGTCACCGTAAAATTGTCAAATACGATATATTGTAATATCTCTAGCGATATTTTAAAATCTCGAAATATTGTCAAATTAACATACTGCTTACAACAAAACGCATTATTTTTCGTGAAATGCATGCGATGGTAGTCAACTCACGCGGTGTGGAGGGAAGGAGCGGTCCCCCTTGCCCAGTGGTACAACTCTCATGAAAAGATATTGTACCATTTCCGAGAAATACCGATTAATATAACCTAACCTTAAAACTCTTTATATTCCCCTAAAAAGCGTAATCGACGGAGCCCCGCATCATCAATCAATTTTCTTATTTCCGCAGGGTTTAAAGGAACCTAACTAACCTAACGGGGGGTGCCCCAAGTCCCGATTATGGGGGCAGAGATACTTCCGTATGTTCAGTTGACAATAATTCGAGAGTTTACAATATCGCTAGAGAGAACACATATATTGTAATATAACGTGTTTGACAATTTTACGGTGACATATATATGTGAACCCAGCTTCTGGGACAAAAACCAACTGATAATTAAGTTTAATGATCACACCAGTTTTATTATCATTGTTTGTACTGCCCACGTCAATTGCTACTTGGTTGTATAAATGAACAGCCAATTGGATAATTTGATTTGTGTTTAATTTAGACATGTCGATAATTTTCTTTACAGAAACCGGGCGTTACACTAACATAGATAATTTTATAGAGTTTATGTTCGATCCGATCACATAAATGTAAATTCTTTAAAAAGTTACTGTCCAGTTTTTATATTAGTTCGGTCGTCTTGTTACAAAGTCTCCGAACAGTAAATAAAAAATGCTCAAAAAATTAAAATCTTCACGGACAGATTCGGGGGCTAAACTAAACTAGATCTTTCATCAAAGGATCTTTTTAAATCGACTGTAAGCTGTATCGCCCTAGCAATGATACTCAAAGCTTTTCTCGTTTTCGTCAGGTAAAAAGGGCCTCACTGAGATAAATATCTCTGGAAACATCACAGAGACGGCACGAAACAAGGAAATCTCGAGCAAAAGCTACAATTGGCAGATAGGCAGGCTGACGTAAACGTAAGTAGGGTAATTGAAAGGGAATTATTTTCAGCCTTCTGTCACAGTATAATATAAACAGTAGCGCAAAGACTAATATAGATTTTTGGGAGTAAAAGGCGCAAAAGATGTTCTTGCTCAACTTTTCACACATTTTGTATGAACCATCAGTCAGTCCATGCCGTTTTTTTTTATCGTACGCTTCACCATAGCAATAATTAATTTTATAACTTGCTATGTAAACTCAAGTTTTAGTATGGTTTATTCGAAACTAAAAATATGTTATTTTGTACGCCATTAATGGCAAAACGCGCAAATCTACCTCTTATTTAAGACCTTGCACATATTATTTGATGTCAACTCATGTTTTACAGTAAATATATTCTATTCCATTCTGGAAACCCACCTCAACATAGTTGAGAAAAGCAGGTGATGATAAAATATCAAATTGGATTCTTTGATTAAGTTTGAACTATCATTACAATGACATTTTCTAGTTGCACTACTGTTTCGAACTACACTGAACTAGCGATCCGCTAAACTTTGTAGGGATAAAGTAGAAGGCTTTTATTTCCAGAGCGAACTCCTGAATCGAGTACAAATCTATACATCAAGCTTCTACAGACGAATAGGATGAAGAGTACCCTCTTACTGTCTATTTATCTTACTTTTATCATTTGGAATATCGAAATTATGTTTCGATATTGAAAATGGTTTTCCGTTCATATTTTCTGGTTGATCCGAGTCTATATGACTTTGTCCTTCAATGTTTCATTTGATCGAAATCTCGTTTTGGCTGAAATATGGTACTTAATATCAACTGTTAGACAGAGACATGACTGTACTACAGTAATGTCCTTTTTCTTGGTAGCTTGATTTTCCACACAATTTTTTTTCAATAGAACGTTTTTGGAACTCATTTCTTCTCTTGAAGGTCGAACTTACCAACATAAAAATAAATAGCCCAGCCATATTTCAACGTACCTTTGGCATTTCAATAATATATTGGCCTGGTGTAGTCCCAAAAATAGCTCAGTCGGCGGCTATTGCTAGTCTACAAAAAGACCTATAGTTATTAAGTTACATCAAAATTTTAGATACTAAATAAAAATGTCAGCCGTTACCATAAACAAGTTGTCATACTTGTATTCGACAAGTCTCGTAAAATATGTACGAGTACTTTTCAAACACATGTCGTGTAAAAATGTGTTGACATTTTATTAGAATTGTCTTGATAACTAATTTATTCGTCATTGTGTAATGTTTAACAATATTTTGTGAAACAAGTCTTTATTTATCTTGTTTTAGTTGAAAACGCTTGTGAACAGACTCATCAGGAACCCGTCAACCAAGCATTCTGTACATCAAACTAAGAAACCCTACGCAAAAATTATTGCTGGGAATTGATGTTTTTTTTTTGGGTGAAAAGTCACGTTTTACAGTAAAACTCAATGTAACGCACTGAAAATATTGTGTTGTATGGGTTAAATAGTGTGGGGGAATCGTAGAAGTGTTAAAAGTAAAGTTCTTACATTAAAAAAAAAACTTGTAAAAATGTTGAAATTTTGACCCCTAATATCTCCGTAACTAGAAGTTTCCCAGGTATGATCAGGAACAAAAAATTGATCGTAGTGACGTGAAGAACAAGTGCCTTTCGGCTTTGTTAAGTCTTTTTACACCCAGTATAGACACAATTTTCAGAATTCTTCAATTATGGTTTTTGTATTCATTTTAGTTATGAAACCTTTGTTCTGCCTTTTGTAAAGCTGAAGTATGTATGGACTTGTACTACTGTCCTTAATACAAGTTGTTTCAAAACTTATAAAAGGCTGGTTGCAACACTTACCTGTTTTTAACCCCCGACGCAAAAACGACGGGGAGTTATAAATTTGATACTCGGGGGAGGCTTATGTCCAGCAGTGAACGTCTTTCGGCTGAAATGATGATGATGATGATGACTCAGCTGCGTCAAGTAAGACTGAAGCCGACCCCAGCACAGTTGGGAAAAGGATAGACAGATGATAATGAAGTACAGCTAAAATTAAGTCAAGCAACAACCGTAACTATTACTTCAAACAAACATTAAAAGTGTTCTTTTCTCCCGATATAATATTTTTCACTGCAATAGAAAAATACTACGTTTCCTCGTGAGTGTTTTATCGCCCTGTGCAAATGCTAAGAGCCAATTCAGACCAACACTGCGATAGCTAAGTACGTGAACGGGGTTTTATTTTCATTTATATACGTTTATTTTTCTTAATTTTGCAGTTTCTGCTGTAAATTTAGCTGAAAATTGTAAAGAAATTAGTTTTCGATATAAAAGTGGCACTATTTTTGCTTTTTCCGTTTAAACTTATATAATCATCTTAATAAGTTTAATCTTCTAATTTATCATCTTTTTGGGTCACCCTTAATATGTGGTAGGTATGTAAGCTTTGTGATAGCAGTATTAAAAGAAGAATTATTCAGGTTAAAGGTAGAAGGTCACTACTAGAGAAATACTAAAACGAATACTAACTAAGCATTACATATGTAGTCATAATCCCAGCTTAAATCGAAAGTCATGAAATAAAAATTTAGAAAAACAGCACCTTATGAACGTCGAAATTGAGTTTAATTCAAAAAGCACGCCATTTACCACATTAAAGTGTTTTAGATGGGGAGACAAGGTGGTGAAACAAACTCTCCAGCAACACATTGTCCGTAGAAAACTTTCAATCAGATCTCCCACCGAGTACAAAACGCATCTTGTCCCTCTAATCACGAATACCTTTTGAAACTTTACCGAAATGAACGAACACAAAGCCAAAACTTCCGAAATGGATTGGATCCAAATCTCCAAGCTGCCTTAAGCCAGTAATTATTAATCACCAACAAAATGCTGTGGGTACCTACCACAGACCACAGTAAAAGGTTAGCTGCAGAAGGTCAGCCTGATACAACGAGCGAGACCGCACGCAAAGATAGATGTCATACCTGAAAAAAAGAAATAGACAGTTAATATACAGTCATAGTATAGGTAAATTGAAACAGAGACACGTATTTATAAAAAAAAAAGTTAAATAAAATAAATCAATTTACAAGCATGAAATTAATAGAGAATAAATAGTCTCGGCTCTAATCAGGCAACGTCACATAAAGTTTAAAGATAAAATACTTATTTCCGAACGCAATCTTAATGTGTTGCTAACTGCTTCTGTAAACTAGCTTTATTAAGTTTATAGCAATTTTTTGGATTTACATCATAGGGTCCATGCTCAAATACCCAGACTTTTCATGCATATAGTATATGCATGAAAAGTCAGGGTCGGGTGCGACTAATCATCTTCGGGCAATATAACAACAAGCATAATTACCGTTAAACTTCACTTACAGGTAAAAATTATGCTTGTTGTTGCATTGTCCTCGATGATTAGGAAAACTAGTGTAGATGTTTAAAGATCAGTTGTAAAATCAATAAAAAAAATATTAAAAAATCAAATCATCATCATCATCATCATCATCAGCCTATAATGTTCCCACTGCTGGGACACGGCCTCCTCTCAATGAGAGGGAATGGGCTATAATCTACCACGCGGGCCCAGTGCGGATTGGTAGATGTCACATGTCTTCGAATTTTGGTTCTAGGACATGCCGGTGTGCCGAAAAATCAAATAACAATATTAATTTATAAAAGTTTCATAATGACCACCTTAGTTACTTTACTAAGGTAGCATTTTTACAGACAGTTGTTTGTTTGTTGTTTTTGTTAATGACTGTCACAAGAAGACTTCTCTTATCATGATGCTGAGCTACCTGAATTTTGAAAGATAGATAGACAATCGCTCTATGTAGAATACCAAATCCTCTAATATTACTGGGAAACTCTAGGCAGATTTCGAAACTAGTATGTTTCCGAACAATAAGTGGAAGCGCACTTACAACTCTTATTTTATAAAACGCTAAAACGTGTCTATGTCACCTGTACAATGGAATCAGTGACATAGACACGTTTTATATAAACATCCATTCTTCCAACGCTTTATATTTATCTTCTGTCTCGGACAGGTCCCTCAGAGTGCAAGTGGAACCACACATAGTCAAGACTGGTGGTGAGCCATAGTTTGCGTTGAGACACCGCATTCATACATTCATCAAAATACCCCCACTGGACCAGGTTGTATCTGCAGTGGCCCACCTGGCTTCGCAAACAGTTAAGGGTACTCAAGTTGGTAGTATAATTTAATAATATAGCGATAATATAATTTAGCGATAACTTTATCCAACAAACAACTCGTTATTAGCTGCTTTTCTTTCTTTAAATTTTTGCACGATTTTTGAAGTTGATCTTCTGTACCTCTGTCTATTCTGTGGTAAACCAGGTGGACGCTTGATTAAAATTGCACGACGGATAAAGAAACCGTTTTCGTTTAAATCAAAGTTGATTGAAACTCTTTGGTGGTAATTTTTTATTGAAAATGTTGATTGTTTATGGATTCGGATTTAACTGTGGAGTTTTATCGTTGATTGAGTTTTGTTATTGGTGTTAAGTTGAGCGTTATTTTGAAGTTGTTACTGGTTAATGTCCAATCAAATGTTAACAGTAAATTCTAGGATTCCAATTGGAGCAAATGATTGTGTGATGAGCATGGACATTTGTTTCCGAGTCTTGTAGGTTTATATGTATATTAAGTATGTATTTACAAACAAAAAATATCTATAAATATCTATCTATCAACTACATAATAAGTGGTGTCCATGGCACAAACCTCTTTGCTTAATATGGCACTAGATGGCGCTGTGTGTAATGTCCAGCGATATTTATTAATTTAGTAATTACAAAGGATGACTATTTTTGTTGATTTTGAATTATAATTCTAAGATCCGTTGGTGTAATATTCTAAGCACCTCCTACTGAAATGACTTTGTCCGGCCTGAGAAAATCTTCTCTCAAAAAAAAGTTGCACTTCCTTCCATAGCAATGTTCTAGGCCACTATTTTCATAGGACTTAAATTAAAAATAACTGGGGAAATCTGTGAGTACAACTCTGTTGAACTTAAGGAATCAGGTATGTGATATGTTAACATCACGCCAGTGGAGAAGGTTACATACAACCCGATTCCTTCCGTATTCCCTTTGAAAACTGACAGTTAATATTCTATAGAAAAATTATATAATCACATTAAAGATGTGTACTCCGGCTGCCATGTTACAAAAGATAACCCTTCGCTACTGCATCACGCTTGTAATACCTGAAGGGTTAGGGAGAGGTGTTTATAGTACAACCACATTTTCGCCAGTTAGGTTTCAAGTCCCATGTAATGAGGTGACGATCCTATTGCCATCAGTCAGGCACAAATACCAGACTCCGTGGCTACTACTGAGAAATTCTTGATGGAAACTTCCAGAAACAATTTTTCCGATCCGGATATCGAACTGGGGACCTCATGCTGACAGTGAAACTTGGTTAAGTGAGACCTGGATAAGTGAGAAACCTCCATAGCTGGAACTCAAGCTGAGGTCCCGACATTTATGCCAGGATATCTGAGACACTGGGTAAGTAGAATACCTCTTTAGTGAAACCAATTGACAGGTCCCTTGAATGTCCCAGTTATCCAAGTTTCACTGTATTATTAACCTTTTCACCGCCAGAGCCTAAACGCACGCGTGTATCTTTCACGCCAAGCCGCAATTTCATCTACTATTTTGTCACACATTTGTGTCGTTTGGTGTACAGGCTTGCTTGTCACATATATGTGACAGTTGTGATCAAAAGGTTAACTAGCTTTTGCCAGCGGCTTTTCCCGCCTGAAGTTTGAAAATTGTCGCATTGGATCTTCCTAATAAAAATACTATGTTTTAATCCAGCTTATAAACTAGCTGTGTGCAAAATTTCATCCTAATTCGTTCTGTAGTTCTTGCCTGAAGGAGAAACAAAGACATTCGTTTCTCATTTGTAATATTAGTAGGATTTAAAACCTAAAGACAGAGATGAGAAATTAGAAAAGGAAACAAAACACCGTCATTAAAAAGACAAACACTACATAAATAAAGTGTTGCAACATAACTGAAAAAGGGACACCCTCACACCAAATTTAACCCTAAACAAACACGGACCGTACCTCTCACATTCCTCACCGCTGTCCTCTGTGGGGCCAAATGACACAGAATTTAATGAATGCCCGTCACTTTCATCTTATATTTGCGTTTCATTTGTTGGGTTGCCTGTCCTTTTGAAGGCGACCTTGGACCCTTTGGCCCAATAAACGCGTGATCGTATCGGGGTTGTATTTTTCCCACATACACATGAAGCGTCGTAAACATGCATGATATTTATTCGTTCTGCGGGTTGTCGGAATTGGAAGGCAGTTTGGGGTTGATGTTTCGGATGTTTAGGTGATGATGTGAGAAATGCCTGGTAATAACTCCGTCAAGGCGAACTTAATGCCCTGAGTATTTTCTATTAATCTACCTTAGGATGATGCACAGACAATTTTTGCACAGTACCTATGTGCACAACAGATAAAGATTAGAAAATATTAATCAAGTTTATAATCATAAATTGATATGACATATTATAAGGTATTTTTTTTTTATCTTTTTGCGTATTTAAAGTATTTTTAAATATACGATAATATAAGAAAACAAGTCATAAAAAATGACATGACGTGTCATTAACGCCCTGAAACAATTGTATCGAAATAATTGTAAAAGTATAATTATTCACTACCTTAAATAAGGCTTACAGCAAATAAAAACTTCATAAAACAGTAAAAAACAGTTTACGTTAACTTATTCAAATGCGGTCAATCAAAACGCTGAATGACAAATAATACAACATTTATTTTAACACAAATAACTCAGCTTGTCCTGTCACGCCGTTTATCAACATTCAAAAACAAAAACCTACCAAAAATAGTTTTAAACTCGCTCCACAAACGATCCATCACATGCAGAATAAATCTGTGTAAAAAGTGTGAATGAAAAAAAAATTGGAAAAAAAATCTTCGAGCGAAATCGAGTTAGCCATTCCCCGTCACCATGTATAATGAAATAATAAGGCGACCGACCATTTTTCATAATTCCCCGGACCAGGCGGGGTACCCATAATTTACTTTTGTTTCAATTGTTATGAGTTTGGAGAGAAAAAAAAAGATTCATTCCTCTGCTTCCTCCCTTTTGTTGTTAAAAGCGGTGCCCCAAGATTTTGATGAGATTTCTTACATTTTCTTTGCGAATATTTCAAGAAGTCTGAGGGTGTTGCGTTTCTATTAAATTTTGAAGAAATTGCCCTTTTATTGTTCGAACGAAGGGGATTGTAGATTAGTTTTGTCTTCCTGGAGATTATTAAGGTTGAACGTGGTTCCTAATTTAGTGAGTTCCCTTTTTTCCTTTCTTTTTTAATTTTGAAGCTGGGAGTGGAAAAAGATAATTTAAGTGTCAGGTATATAATTTCCGTCTACTACCACTGCTGTTGCGATTTTACGACTGCTGAACATAGGTCCTGGCTTCGATACTCAGGTCGAGCAGCAAAGTTTTATTGGGTTTCGCCACCAAGAATTTCTTTATAGTGTTGTGATTACTTTTATTTGATTAAAAAATATTTGATTTTACTTTAGAATTATCTTAGTCACTGTGGCAACACTGTCAAAACATGAATTATAATTGTAACTGTAACTTTTTAAAATAATTCTTAAATGCATTTTCAATTGAGACAGAATATATTTTTACTTTGGCAACACTTTGAAATAACGGTTGTGACATCATCGTTATTAAAAAAGGTGGGGTAAATGTCACTTGAATTTGAAAGTGCTAATGCAGAGTCAGTCGTTGTTCGATCGTCAAACTGTGCAGTTGTACGAATAGAAGTACCAAAAAGCAAGTTAAATGTGTTTTCTTTATAATAGCAGCCACGGAGTCTGGGTTTGTGTCCGGTGGATGGCAATAGGCTCTCCCCTATTACATGGGATTTAAACAAAATCAGCAAAATGTGGGTGTACTATAATTACTAAGCGGTGTTCCTTTTGAGCGAGTGGAATAATTTGAGTACTTAGGTCACTTGGGCACAACTGGCCTTAGGGACAATGCTGTCATTGAGAGGGAACGGAGGGCTCTGTCTGTACGCGTGAATATGATAGCCCGCAGGTTTGCTCGTTGTACTGCGGATGTAAAGGTGACGCTCTTTAGAGCATTCTGTACCGCCTTCTACACTTGCAGTAGATAGATTTAGAGTTAGATTCTCGGATGCTGTTTAACTTTAGTTAAATATTCCTTTTGCTTTTCATTTTTTATATAGCGAGCAACGACCTATTGCCAGGCCTATGCTGTCCCCCCATACTTTAGTACTAATGCTGTAATGTAACATAATAATATTGTTATACCAAATGATTTGAAAAGAGTAACCATGGAGTTTCTTACCGGTTCTTCCCCCATGCACCTTTTTCCACGTAATATAAGTGCCCATCTAGGCCTATGTGAAATAAAATATTTGATTTTGCAGCTTGTGGGAGAATTATTCGCTAGTATTGTATGTGGTTCGCTGCTGTAAGTTACATGTGTCACCGTATCGTGTTGTTTTCTAACACTTTGTTTTAAAAAAATATGTTACTAACCCTTTACTAAGTATTTGAATTAGGTGCACCTTTGCATGAAGGCGTGATGATGATTCTATTGTTTATAATCTCATTTGATTATGGATGTGGAACGTCAGTTCTGATTGGATATAGCACTGATGTGTTTGACAGGCGTAATAATTGCGATTTCCGATTACAGATAGTGGTTTGTAATTGGCTAATTCATGTTAACCAAGCATTAGTAATGATAACATGACCCAACCTCAACCTATTTAGTAATCTGTTAAATACGTTATATATGATGTAAACAATCTCATCACGAAGCCGTCAACCAATCATTCTGTACATCAAACTAAATAACTTTACACAAAAATTATTGCTGAGAAATGACTTGTTTTGGGGAAAAATTCACGTTGTGCAATGGAATTCAATGTAACGCACTTAAAACATAAAACTTATGAATGGATTGAATAGAACGGTCGAAAAAGGTCGTGGAGGTGTCAAAACCAAAAAATTGACAGTAAAAACTTGTATTTAAAAAAAAAACTTGTGAAAAAGTTCGAACTTTGAAACTTTGAGAAATTGATCTCTGTAAATAGCCTTAAAGTTCCCAGGTATGGTGCAGAAAAAAAATGATGACAATGATAGAGAAAGTGCTTTTAATTTTTTTTAGTTGGGGTTGAAACTGTAGGACCGTGGGGGTGCTCACAACCTTTTAAAGGAAATTTCGAAACGCTTAGTTGGCATTTCTCGTGTCCGAAGACCTTGGCCAGAGGCCAAGCGTTGCTACAAAACCTCAGGTCAGTCAACCTATTAGTTAGTAATCAGCGATCGAAAGTTAGCGATTCTGTCGTTATCTCTGTCGAGACTGTTGGATATCTGTTTTGATATAAGTAACGACAAAATCGCTAATTTTCGATCGCTTAAATTCTATAGGCTTGCGTATTCCGTAAGCATCGATATTGCGACCGAACTTTTTCATTGTTATTTTAGCGATCGAAAATTAGCGATTTGTCGTTACCGATGGTCGATTTTTGCAAGCATCGTTATTTACCGACCGATTTTTTTACTGACATTACCAATACCTTAAATACAAGGCCATGTTCGATTCTTCAAAACACAGAGATCCGGAAGAATTATAGAGTATTAACGGCTTTTTGTCCCACGTCAGTTGTAACAAGCAACTGAGCGATGGCTTACTTAGCGGGTGGGGGCTGATGCCACCCTATGAGGAAAAAGGTATTGACCACTCTCACATACGTCTGTTTTCTATAGATTCGTGTAGCTTTTAGTTTGGGCCTTTATGGAATCTTTGAGTGTCAAGTTAGATGTTCGGTTGAAATGACTTCTTGGCAAAATAAGTAATAATTCCATCTCTCTATTATGATATAATAGAAGGAAGGAATGATGGAGGAGCTCGTGGCTAAATAATATCAGCCGCACGGGTCGATCTTTAGGTTAAGCCATGCTTGCCTAGGTTGGTCTGTGGATGGGTGACCACCCTTACATACCGAGTTTCCTCCGTGCCTCGGAAAGCACGTTAAGCTGTTGGTCTCGGCTGTCATTTGTCCATCTTTGACAGTCGTTACAGGTAGTCAGTTGCCCCAAAAGTCTTACACCAGTCTTACCAAGTGGTATCGTATTTCCCAGTATTAACTGGGTTGTGGAGGTAAGATAGGCAGTCGCTCCATGTAAAATACTGGTATTCAGCTGCATCCGGGTAGACTGGAAGCCGACCCCAACATAGTTGGGAAAAGGCTAGGCAGATGATGAGAAGGAAGGAATGATAATAGAATGGAAGGATGGGATAATAGAATGGATAGAACGTTAACAACGTTAACCATTACAAAATCATTTTAATTTAAAAAAAATGTGGTATTTAGGTTGCCGCTTCCAGAGACACTAGTGGGGCCCACAGAAAAGATAAAAGAAACGAAATAGTTCCTGATTTGTATTAGAACCCGTGTCGTCACGTGGGAGACCAGACCAAGCAAGAGACCTATATGTATGAGCATTACACACACATATAACACTAAATAAGTACTCACTCTTAGATAGCGAGCTTGCTACTGATTGTCACACTATCGTAAAAACTATGCTTGACTTGCACTCACACACGTTTGGTACGTTGTCACAATAAAAAGCGCGACAATTGGTCGATAGACATATGAGCGTCGCTTATATGAGCAGAGCGACTGCCCCGCCCACAAGGCCGTTCTAGCCTCTTTTATATGTGCTGTTGTGAGGACAGTCATATCTAAAAAAATAATACAAAAAGTTTTAAATACTAGGCTATTCAATTAAGGAACATTTTAACTAACACTAAAATACTAACAAATCTATGGACTACCGTCTGCAATAAACATTCACTTTTTTCCGATGGGTAAATTCTTCGTCGCTGAATAAAATGTGTTTTAACAAAGTTTTTTTTTACGAACCAGTACTATATAACTTAGATGAAGTGTCTGAACCAAACAAAGAGAAACAAAAAAAATACTGGCTGACATCCACCCTCGTTATCACCTGTCAAGTTTCATTTGAAGTTATTCAACGTAACTAGCAAACAAAATAGAACGCTGACACCACAAATTTGCCGCTGATCAGGACAATTTATAACTCCTACTAAATAATTTTCGCTCGTTTGTGGAGATTTAAAAGCTAGTGCGACAACCTTACCCTTTGGCCACAAGCTACTTGGTTCACGCAACACGCGTCTTGCGATAACTGAAAAATACAAGAAACAAAAGGTTTTTGACACGAACATAGTTGGGAAAAGACTAGGTACTGAATGACTCAAGTATTCACTTTGACTTGTTTATAGATACGGGTGTACTTGTTTCCTTCACTTAAGCTCCTTCACTGAAATTGTACTAATGGCCTGCACTAAGCCACTACCTGTCATTTTGTTCCCTCAACAGTCGTTCAAGGTGCGCCTACACAGGAAACTAAAATTGCTCAATCCCGGTCAATTCTTGCCAATTAGGACGTCACGACTACATCCAGCAAAATGGGGCAAGGGCAACATGTAGCAACCTATTGCCAGAGTTACGGCCTTAGAATACCATGCAGTATGGAGCAACTTAAAAACTAGCCACAAACGAAACGTAGTTTTAGAATAAAGAACCAAACCGATTGGATATTTGGCAACTCATATTGGCGGCATTGTGAAATGTGAAATATGTGGAGCAACAAACATTTTATTATTGTTGTTCCAGATTGCTCTACTTAATTGATCCAGATTCATCTACTAGTGTTGCCAAGCAATTATTGCTCACTAAATTGCTCATGTAAGAGCACCTAAATGTGGATGCTCCAGCGTAGCCGTGAAATTCAATTTTCTTACATTCGTTTCAATTTGCAAGTCAGTGCTAGGTTGTATGTTGATCAAAATATGATTCGCTGCTATAAGACGTATGTAGTTACAGGATTATCAACACAAAACCTTTCAATTTTATAAAGGTCGATTGTATTATTACTATTTCATGAAAAGTAATTCAAGCCCTTTAAATAATAATAACATAGCACTGACCTGCAAATTGCAAAAAAACTTAAGAAAAAATTGAATTTCGCGAGCTACTCTGTCGCTTTCACTTTAAAACACGCGAGTCTCTTGAAAGTTTAATTCGTGGCCAAGCAGTTATGGAGATTTAAAAGCCACTGCTACAGTGTGACATCCGTAGTACAGATGGAGCGGTCGGGCGCGACGTAAACAGTGATCAATCATACCGCGCTGCTTTAGTAGTTAGGGCTGTCGCGCGGAAGATTTTTTGTATGTGTTTTTTTATTATTCATGACACATTTTCGTATTTGAAAAATGAAAATAAGTTACAAAGCCAGGGTCCGTGAGACTTTTTGGAGAATGATGTCAAATTGGTGTTACAGTGATCGTTATGTATCTTGTCTGTTGTTATTAGATTTTGGATGAGGGGTGATTTAAAAAAATCACGTACCCAGCTCCTTTTAACCAACTTCATAAAAAGGAGCTGTACAATTCGTCGTTTTGTTTGTGTGTTTGTTTAGCGAACTGATCCACGTTGGCCGATTTCATAAAGTCTTTTTTGGTAGGAAAGTATTTCAAATATTTCATAAAATAGGCATGACGAAACAATCAAACAAATGCAAATCCAATATACTCATAAATTATTAGAAAATTAATAACCTATTTTTTGTTTTTGTAAATCAATAAATATTCACAAAGATAAAACACATCACAACTCGGGATCGGGGGCTCGTGATGTCAAAACACAATAAAAATTATACCAAGGCGTGACGTATTGAGAGTCTTAAAAGCGTCGTATCTTCGTCAATTTTGGTTTACGTTACAAAAGAAAAAATATGTGTCAAATTTTTTTTAAACTCAACTGTCCATCTAATCATATTTTTTTGTCGTCTACCCTGATTCATGTAGATGATACTTCCAAGTATATTGTACCTACTACAGCTAAAACTGTAAAAATAACCTTTATCTACGTAGTCAGTGGCCAAAAAATCAATTAAAGACACATAATTCTCTTGTAATTAAGGTTATTTTGGACTTTTTAGGTCGGTTGTATTCTCTCTGTGAACTTTAAAACATCAAGCCTAAAATCTTTTTCTATGCATGCTCAAGCAGAGGAGATCCATTGACCTTCAAACTATGCAAAATTAGGTATGCTTATGATGAAAAATCTATTAACAACCACTACTCTAATACCTGAACTTAAGTAAATATTAAAATATTCTGCTAAAACTGTAAAAATAACCTTTATCTATCAGTGGCCAAAAAATCAATTAAAGAAACATAATTCTCTTGTAATTAAGGTTATTTTGCACTTTTTAGGTAGGTTGTATTCTCTCTGTGAACTTTACAACATCAAGCCTAAAATCTTTTTCTATGCATGCTCAAGCAGAGGAGATCCATTGACCTTCAAACTATGCAAAATTAGGTATGCTTATGATGAAAAATCTATTAACAACCACTACTCTTATACCTGAACTTAAGTAAATATTAAAATATTCTACTAAAAATGTAAAAAATGCTGTTATTAATAAATTTGATTATTAATAGGAAGGTAACTTTAAACAAAATCTATAATTCATGTTACCTCCTAAAATGTTAGCCCGGCCCCAGTTCAAACACCAACGTTTAATGCATAAATTAATAACGTAAAACCAATATAATAAATGGTTCCTATTTTATAGAATACTAGCTAATGGACGTGGCTACGCCCGCGTAAAAATTATATACTGAAACCTTCCTCGAGAACTAGTCTATCCATTGGTGAAAACAGCATGAAAATCGGTGCAGTAGTTTTAGAGTTTATTGCGAACAAACATACAGACTGACGCGGCGGATGATTTTTTATAATAATGTAGTGATAGTGATAGAGACTATCTTCTGCCAGCGGCTTCGCCCACGTTTAGTTTGATAATAGAAGACTGATGTGCCGTGATGCAGTTTTCACTAGTATGGAGGTCAGTGTGAATCAAGACCAAACAAGAGCATAACCTACACAGATATTTTATAGTACGTTATTATATTTGTTTAATAGCAGACACAAACCACGCAGTATTGTTGCGATTTGTATTTTAAGGATGTTCTTTTGATGGTCAAGAAACTTTTAAACTTTAATTGTCTCATGAGATCTTACAACCGAGATAAAAGGTATCTTATTTTTTAATCCAGGTAGAAAATAAACTACCTGTGTGCAAAATTTCATCCGAAACCGTTTAGTAGTTTTTGCGGAAAAGAGTAACAAACATCCATATATCACGACACCCTCACAAACTTTTGAAACAATCAAATGGTGCACTGAACAAAGATTAAAAAATAAACAGCAGTGATATCCCAGTGGTGTACCAAGTCCTAGATTTCGAACCCACGGCAAGCTCCTCTCAGTTTTTGGATTAATTTGCGTATAGTGTAATTAACACTTGCTTTGGTGAAGGAAAACATCGTTAGGAAACCAGTATGCCCGAGAGATATTTCTTTAAAACCAAGTTAGAGGCCCATGGTTGGCATACAAACTCTGACACCAGGATAGGCACTAACCACACGCTAAATAATCATCATCATAATTATCATGTCAGCCGAAAGACGTCCACTGCTGAACATAGGCCTCTCCCAAGTGTCACCACATTGACCGATCCCGTGCGACTCGCATCCAATGGATTCCCGCAACCTTCACCAGTTCATCGGTCGACCTAGTGGGAGGTCTTCCAACGCTCCGACTTCACGCTAAAGAATATTAAAAATAATTTATAAAAGTTATATTATGAACAAAAACGAGAGCTAACCCAAAATAATAACCCGCAAATGCCTCAGGCATTTATGTCAAATCCAAAATAACAGTATCAAACTTATAAACAAATTACTGAGTCACTTTTGGCAGGTGTCAATGTCAGATTAAATTAATTTAACGGGAATTTCGGAGAAGGATTTTTTTGGGGAATCTTCTTCACTTTGGTTTAGATTTAAAGCCGTAATTAAGTGGTGTTATCTTTTTTTGCGAGTGCAGAACAGACCCAGTGGTGGCGGCCCGACCTACGGACAGCAAGTCGTGGGTTCAACCCAGGTGGGTGTATACTCGTAACTTTGTGTTATTACTTATATCATCACCGCTGCTCTCAAAACGGTGAAGGAAAACATCGTGAGGAAACTGGCATGTCCTAGAACCAAAAATTCGAAGACATGTGCCATCTACTAATCCACACTTTGCCCGCGTGGCGGATTATACCCTATTCCCTCTCTTAGAGAGAAGCCCTGTATCCCAGCAGTGGGAACATTAATAGGCTAATGATTATGATGATCTTTTATTTCATAATCATCTTCGTAGCATAGAGGTAAGACGTCTTATGCCTAATAAATTATGTGAATGCAACAGATGGTGATGAGCTTAGCAAATCATCATCTTTCCCAGCTATGTTGAGAACGGCTTCCAGTCTAACCGGATGCGGCTGAATACCAGTATTTTACATGGAGCAACTGCCTATCTGACCTCCACAACCCAGTTAGTACTGGGTACTATGATACCCCTTGGTAAGACTGGTTGTCAGACTTTCCAGCCACCGACTACAACGTTAGAATAGAATAGAATAGAATACTCTTTATTAAGTACACCATAAAAAAAACAAAAACGAACAACAAACGAACAACAACAACGTCAACAACGTTACAACTTTAGTGTCAAAGATCTACCAAGGCAGCCAAGACCAATGGCTTAACGTGCTTTCAGAGGCACCGAGGAAACTGGATATGTAATGAATGGTCACCCTTACACAGACCAACCTAGATAATGCATCTTTACTTAAAGATTGATCCAAGCTAATCTAGCCAAGTCAGCCAGTCTAACTTTATTTATAAAAAAAGTTCAAAAATATTCTCAGCCGTGTGCAGACATTTACCGCGGATTAGGGACCACCTTTTCATTTCTAAGGTCATTGCGTAAGGACCCTTAATTAAAAAGGGGCTCAGAAAAGTCCTTTATGACGTAAACTTAAACAATTGGAGTTTGTGGTAAGGGTCCCCATTGACAGTTTGAAAATTTTGATGAGTACAATTATCTTAATGCGTTTTTACCCGCAAACGTGGTTAGTCTGAAAATCAGTGTGTCTAATACTAATCTAGTTTTATTTAAAAGCTTTTAGTAAGTATCTGGGACATTAAAGAGCTTTTTAATATTAATTGGTGAGTTTATTTGAATTATAATTATAATTGGTGCGCGGTCTAAATAGTGGCTTTTAGATTTAGGTCGTTTCGTGTGTTAATTTTATATGAAACTAGCTTTTGCCCGCGGCTTCGCTCGCGTAGAATTTGGTCTGCCACATTAAGTTGAATAAAAATGCATAGAGATCACAACCATCAATGACGTCTGCCCTCGCGCGTCTGCCCGCGTTCGGGTCGCGCGTCTCGCGCACTCGACCATGCCTCGTCATTGCTTGGATTGCATTGTTCGCCCCTCCCCCGCGACTGCGACGCCCGCCGCATCGCACTCCGCCCGTGCTGCGGCCGCCGCCGCGGCGTTAGGCGCTCCGTTCAAGTCAATCATATCGTGATAACTTTTAAACTATTCGGCCAAATTACTTAGTGTGAAAGACAAAGTTTATCTACATTAAATACTTAATGCGAGAAATGTATTCATTTTGATAAGAGTTTGATAATTATATACGAAATGTGCATTGTAAAATAGTACCAAATTTAATTAGATTCATGGTTCACAATTTTGGTTGTACTGGCTTGCATATAAAAGGTAGATATATGCTGTCGCGGACTTTTATTTAGATCTAATTAAGACAAATAATCCTGCGGTACATCATCTTTATGTAACTCCATTGGTTTAGGCAGCGCACGCCAAGATAGCTATCAGATGGAAGATTTTTTTCCGACTTAATTGACACGTATCGTTATATTATGACCAAAACTACATAAAATCATTATAAATTGTAGCCTATGTGTTATTCTGATGAATAATCTATATCACTGTAAAGTTTCATCCAAATCCGTTCAGTAGTTTTTTCGTGAAAGAGTAACAAACATACATCCATCCTCACAAACTTTCGCATTTATAATATTAGTAGGATAGTAGGAAGTAGGACTATGAACCAAAATAATAAATAAGATATAAAAGATTTTATTTTTAAAACTACAATTTATTCGTAACAATTCAGCATTTTTTTTATATATTTTAAAATTAACGTGATAAATCATCATTCATCACGTAAATTACATACTGCGGTCGCGTTCATTTTCTTTAGTGACATTTGCAAAAAAGTCTTATTTTATTTAATTGTAGTGTAGAATTGAATGAGTAATAGTAACAATGTTACAACACAACAATGTTACAACAACGCTATACATATAATACATGAACATAGTCTTTTATAAATTATGTTAGACTCTAAGAAAGTGCTACGTACTAGTGTAAAAGTGCAAAAGAACACTATTCTTAGTTTTGAAATATTATTCTATCACGTAACATATTAAATAATAATTAATTTCTTATCAGTATTTTAGGCTAGATCGTAATTAATTATTAGAAATTTTGTTCTTACTAAAATAGTAAAAAAAAAACTACAATTTGTACGTCAAAATTAAGCTAGCTTCTGATTAAGAAGAGTGCTCAATATGATTTAAGTAACATGTCTAAAACGAATAAATCGTAAGTATTTCTCTCATTCTCGCAAAATATTAAAACTAGTTTTACGTCACCTCATAAAAAGTATTGCCATATTCCAAAGGACAGATGGTAATATCAATAAATAAATTATATGAACAATAAAATCGTATGCGCACTTAAAATTAAAATGAATGTGGATTTTACGACTGCTCGAATAAAGTCTTGAATGACATGACATTCGTATGAATTGAGGTTAACAGACATGAAATATTATGCTACTATCTTATTGGCATGGATTTTTGAAGTACAGTTCGTGCTGTCTCAAAGAGTAAGGGCCAGTTTCACCGGTTGCGGATAAAGTGTCGGTTAGCCTATTAGGAACTTATCTGCCAGATAAACTAACACTTTTGGTTTCACAGGTGTCGGATAGCGATATCTGGTAGATAAAGTATTAGTTATAACCAGCCTTTAAGTGGTAGATAGTATTAACTATCAGATAACTAACCGACACTTTATCCGGAACCGGTGAAACTGACCCTAAGTGTTTAGAGACTTGAACAGGAGGATCAAAGGATGCCTTTGCTCAGCAGTCACACAAAACATGCCAGATTCTAGCTTAGTTTGTCCCAACATACAATGCAAAGGCCTCTAGCCAAAGGCTTTGTTAACGGGCTTCATGTATGGCGGTGCTACATAGACTACATTCAATGTTCTTGATCATAGTGCATAGCTTAAGAGTACCAAACTCAATTTCATAATAGATGGGCTGTGTAACAGATGTGGTCATCATCAGCCTGCCTTTTTCCAACTAAGTTGGGGTCAGCTTCCAGTCTTACCGGATCCAGCTGAATACCAGTATTTTACATGGAGCGACTGCCTATCTGACCGCCACAACCCAGTTTATACTGGGAAATACCCACTTGGTAAGATTGGTTGTCAGACTTTCTGGGCCACTGAATACATGTAACGAATGTCATAGAGAGACAAATGACAGCCGGGAGCAACAGCTTATTGTGCTTTCCGAGGCACAGAAGAAACTCGGTATGGAACCACATCCATAGACCATCAACCTAGTCAAACACGGCTTAACCTAACGATTGCATGCGCGCCAGTGACACCTAGAGTGGGTTTCTATGAAGTCGTTTTGAGCTCGGAGCGAGAACAAAGATATTACAAATATTTACGAGCGATGGGACAACGTAATTCAAATTCTTGTTACTGCTTAGTAACAAATCGTTCTGACTAGTGTCATACACCAGCTTCTCAGGTAGCATTCGTGTGACAACATTGAAAATGTTCGGGATCAAATCTTTTGTATGACATTAACCCCAATGTTCGCTCTATACACCATCCTTTTACATCTTTTTGACTTAGAACGACATACAGTGTCTAATTTCTGCAGAATTGACATGTCCTGAAACTGTACCCAATTCATTGGGCCCAGTGTTATTGTGTTAAACTGTAATTTCAAGTGATTTGTTAGTTTAAAACTAGCTAGCAGTGTACCCAGTATGTTTTCATTGCTTAAAACCTATAATCTGCCCACATGATATTCAATTTTAACGAAATAAATCCTATTATTCCGACATAAAGGGTAAACCTCTTAACGAAGCCGAAAAGCACTGGTTCTCCCCGTGATTGCGATCATTATTTTGTTTTACACCATACCTGGGAACCTTCTAGTTTCGGAAATATTGGGGGATAAAGTTACAATTTTTTGACAAGTTTTCTTAAAACACAAGTTTTAATTGTAAGATTTTTACACACTTCCACGAACTCTGTTCTATTCAATCCATTAATCAGCACAATGTTTTGAGTGCATTACATTGAGTTCTACCACAAAATATCATTTTTCATCCAAAAAAAGTTGTTTCCCAGGAATAATTTTAGCGTAAAGCAACTTAGTTTGATGTACATAATTCTTGGTTAAAAAGGTGGTGGAAAAAGACGATACAAATGCGATAACCTCAAACAAACTGGCTTAAAATAATGATGATGATAATAAGTCTATAAGTTTATAAGCTGGTTAATTAATTGCTTATAGTACCATACATTTAAGTATGAAAATATCACTGTATGCAAGGAAATAATTCCATATATCTTACTGATAGAGTATTAAGCTTCTGTGATCCACAACCTTTACAGAGGTTAAGTACTTATGAATGACAAAATGTCGATATCAAAGAAAATGTGTTTAAAATGAATGTATTCCATCATATAAATGGGAATATTTATAAAAGAAAAGCACTGAATATTTCATGCATGTGATGAAACATGTTTGTAGATTGTATCAGCCTTAAAATTTTATTGAGACAACAGGGCTGATTTTGTGAAAACTTTGAAATTGCACATTTGTTCAGAAACCTTAATAGACTTGTGGTTGATATATTTCTGAAAACAAAAGCAAATTTAGTTAAAACATATAGACATTAGAGAGCTTGAATTTGATTAGACGTTGAATCTATCTATATACTATAATAATAATAATATTATAAAGCAGAAGAGTTTGTTTGTTTGGTTGAACGCGCTAATCTCAGGAACTACCGGCTCGAATTGAAAAAATCTTTTTGCGTTGGATAGTAAATTTATTGAGGAAGGCTATAAGCTATATAACATTACGCTATGACCATTAGGAGCGGAGCAGGAATGAAAAATGTTGCAAAAACGGGGTTTTTTTTTTCCTTTCGTTTTTCTCTCTTATGTGACGCGTACGAACTTGCGCGGGTCAGCTAGTAATTTGTATTTTAAAAGCGTGCGTTGTTTTGGTGACGAATTTACTTGATGACAAAGTCATGTTTTATTTCGTAACTAGTTGATGCCCGTGTCTTTGCCCGTGTGTATGTTGGTTATCGCGCCCAAAAGTAATCTTGAAATTTTGATCCCGTCCCAGCAAAAACCATTATATTTTAGCCATTGTATACAAAAACTTAACAAATTAGATATTAAAACCTTTCTCAAAAATCACTCTAACCATTGGTGAAAACAACATGAAAATCGATAATGTAGTTTTTGAGTTTATCGCGAACAGAGAGACAGACGCAGCGAAGGACTTTGCCACAGGTTGTATCTGTACGTAACGACTTTACAATCTGCTAAACTTAACTAGCAATAAGAGGGCGTACTATTTTATAGGTACACCTCTGCATTATCTTTCGAGTATTACAGGCGTGATGTTATGTTATATTATATTATGCCTTTGCAGTCACCGCCTTATGCAGCTTAGCCGTAATAGGATCTCATAATGCATTCTCTCTGTTCAAACTAAGTTATCAGCCTTAGACTGCTTAAAAGTCTAACTTATTTAGCTAAGTTTTAAGTTAAAGTCACTGGATCTGACTGCACAGGCTGTTGACCGAATAAGTTGTTCACCTTGGGAACAATTCTGAGAAGGTTCGTTGATTTGCAGTATTAATGTTTCAAAGGCAGGTGCTTGGAATCAGATGCTAGTAGAATATAATTATGGAATGGTATAATTAATACGGTTTCAAATTTTGTGCACCTGAGTCATACTAATACAAATTCAATTTGGGTACCGAGAAAGATTAAGCAAATCAATTATATTGACTTGGCTGTGGAGTTGACTGACTTGACTGGTCATTTCTTAGTCGCCATGGCTTATTTGAAAGAATTATTTTGTGTTTACTATGGACACTTTTAACGTCCACATCTTGCTGCATTGTTCTCACATAATTTTCCATCTCAACATGAATGATGTAACCAAGATTTTGTAACAATAATTTGATTTAAAAGAGTGTCCATGGAGTTTCTTGCCCGTTCTTCTCCATAGAGATCTACGTTAGGGAATGGGCAACTACAGTACTTTCACAGTTTTTATGTCTTGTGACTGGGACTGTAGCTACATTTCATTTTCATCTTTGTTTCGACAATTCAAAAGTGCCTGTTAGTGGCCTACTTGAAATAAATGCTTTGATTTTGATTTTGATTTTGGTTGGTCGACATGTGGGAAGTGGACTCAGCGATCATTGAGTCGATAGTTGCCTCAGCCAATGGCTTAATTGCCAAGAGCCTCGATCAATAGCTTTCTTAAACCCCACTGTTTCTTTCTACTAATACCATGTGTCGGGGGCCCCCATCACCAATTGCAGTCGGAGACCGAGGAGGCTCTCGTGAGGCAGCTGGATCATGGACTTGATGTAGAAAGCGGTATTCCTGGACATGGCTCGTATTGTTAGGAGGTTTCTCTCTCTAGAGCCGTGTGTAACTTGGACCCTGTTCTCGATTTCGATTTTTTTTTTGTATTTTGTGTTTTATTTTTATTTTTTAGGAATATTTAAAAGTGTATAAAATTTGTAAAAATAAATTAATAAAGGAAATAGTAATTTAATTTGAGTAATAGCCAACTTTGAAAAAAAATGTATTTGACTACTCAAATACATTTTTTTTCAAAGTTGGTTAAATAAGAGAAAGGAAAAAAAGCTTGGATAAAAGAATGAAATCTGACGCTAGCTCTTAAATTGTAACTTAAAAATAATTAAACAAGACGAATTGATAGGAAATGTGTCTGTCTGTTACGTTCATGTTGTACGGGCTGAATGGTTCTAGATGTGGCATACATAACGTAGAACGTTTTATCCAATACGTTCTCGTAAGATCATAATGCTCCATTGCCTTACTTGTTCCATCAGCTAAGTTAATTTATGGTCTCAACTTCAAGTCCACAAAATCAGAGAACAGATAAGCTTTATTGCAATTGTGTTTAATTCGGGATTATTCCGCCCTATAATGCTAACAAATACTGCAGAGTTTGTCCCAATATCTTAAACCGACCTATGTCAAATTGCATTCAAAGTTTTAATAGTCGCATTTTTGACAGTCCTGTGTTTTGTCGTATAAAGAGATGAGGAATGACTATAAAATATAATTCTGTTTAGTCCGCCTGTTAGATTATCGAAAAACATTTTATACGTATTTTTTGTTTTATCATAATTATGCTGAAATGCTGAAATGGAACTTTTTGGCGCAGCCGTGAGGCACACAGCACATTTCTACTAAGTCCTACTTATTGTTTTGTATCTTTTTTATTTATTATTGTGTGTGTGCTTTATTAACTGATGTCAAATAAATATTTTTCTTTCTTTCTTTCTTGCTTTCTTTCTTTCTTTCTTTCTTTCTTTCTTTCTTTCTTCCTTTCTTTCTTTCTTTCTTATATCAATAAAATTGCATGTCACAAATAAAACCCATCAAAGATCATGTTTGTGACGTCACTTTCGAGTAAAAATATGCACCAAAATATGACGTCACACTAGTTTTCAAGGCGCTATACCGGCTGGAATTTTTGATTACGTGAAAAAAAGGAAAAATATGTGTCCAATACTTTTTGTAAATCTGTCGAACGAACTAATTCGTTTTTTTTTGTCGGGGCTATGTTGAGGTAACACAGTATTTACAAACTCCATGTGGATAAAGCTTCGAAAAAAAAGTCATATTAATTATTATAAGGTTTGTCGTTTTCCGGTCTATTTATATGTTTTTTTTTGTTAATATTTATTAGTTTATTTTATTTGCCTATATATGTATTAGTATGACATACTTACCTATTTATGTGTTTGAATTTTTATGCTTATAAATGGTGTTTTTATTTTTATTGTACTCTATCACACACAATACTGTCTTATTTGACCCAAAGGTTGACTGGTAGAGAATGCCTTGTGGCATTAAGTCCGCCTATGTACCCTTGTACACTCTTGTACATGAAGTTTAAATAAATAAATAAATAAAAAAGTTAGGGAAACGTAACGTGTAAATATTGGCAGTTATTATTTGTTTTTCTTTATTCTGTTGTGTTTATTATCACACGAGATATATCGTGTCAGCGCTCTTACACACAATAGTGATCAGATAAGGGTGGCGAAATAAAAATTCTCCATCTTATCGGAACCCAGTAAATCCTTTATAAGAACGCTTTGCTCCCCTCCCTTTCCATGTATGGGGTACTTCACCCTAAAAAAATACATTTTAGCTCCGCATTCATCTTTGTTTACAGAGAAAACATTCTCATATAAGAGATTATTGAATTGATGGTAAGTTGAAAGAAAATGGCTGACGGTATAAAAGAAACGGAGGTTTTGAACGGGTGTGAAAGGAAATAATAAATTACTTGAGCGTTAAATATATACAATGGTTATTACAATCTACATAGAAGAGTAAAATGGATTTTTTCTTATGAAATTCAACACACATTCTTTATTTACATAACATACCGACCCGAATGGCGTAGCGGTAGTGAGGCTGCCTTACGTTCTTAGAGTCCTTGGTTCGAATACCGATAGGAGCAAATGTTTGTATGAGGAGCATGGACATTTGTTTCCGAGTCATGGATGTTTAATGTATAAAAAAAGGATATAAGTAGTATATCAACTGTCTGGTGTCCACGACACAAGCCTTGCTCAGTGTGGCACTAGATGGTGCTGTGTGTTAATGTCCAGCGATATATATATATATATATTTTTCATAACACCTGTAATCCCGGAAGGGTTAGGCAGAGGTGTATTTAA
Source organism: Xestia c-nigrum (assembly GCA_916618015.1). NCBI lineage: Eukaryota > Metazoa > Arthropoda > Insecta > Lepidoptera > Noctuidae > Xestia > Xestia c-nigrum. The sequence continues at coordinate 4,729,681 of OU745259.1, read as the reverse complement.
TAGTACATCCACATTTCGCCCGTTCTGTTTAAGTTCCATATAATAGGGGAGAGCCAATTGCCTATACGCGGGGCTCATAATACAGACTCCGTATTTGCTACTGAGAAATTCCTGATGGAAAAAACAAATAACACTTTGCTTGACCCGGGACTCGAACTCAGGACCTCAGGCTCAGCAGTCACGCTCATGACCACTAGACCAACGAGACAGCATTTCAGAAGCTTGACACTTTAACTTTTCAGGTGGCCTGATGTAGTATTGAGTTTCAATAGAATGAGAGACCAGCATACACTAGTTCTTCACAACCAAATATTATTAATCAAGGCATCAAAATTGTGATAACCACTCAGAAATGCCATTTATTTTACAACTTTATTATACACAAATTTAATAGTGCACTTAAAAATAAATGAAAAAAATGATGAATGAATGAGATTGATCGTAAACCCAAAAGTGGTCATATTGCGTGACCTTAAAAATTCTATAAGTTGATTTATTTAAATGTGCTCCGAAACTAAAGTAAATAATAACTAAGTAAATAGTTAAGGTAGGTAGTAGGCAAGTGGGTCCGATTTCGTTGGAAACTGAAAAAGGGTGTTGGAGGTTCTCAATTCGTATGTTTCTATTTTTTTTTTAATGTTTGTTCGGACATAACTCCGTCGCTTGCCAACCGATTTGGAAAATTATTTTTTTGTTGGAAAATGGTCCCATAGTCACCAAGTCGGGATCTGATGATGGAATCTTGGCGAAATCGAGGGAACTCTTCAAATTTTATATGATAACGTGTTGCAATTTTGGTATTTTCTACAACAAGTGAAGCATTTGCGTTCGATTCTACCATCAGATCTGATGATGAAGCCAAGAGTCACGGAACTCCATAATGAGACAATGTATCCTACTCGTGTTTGGGCTTGTTGTAATTGTAACAGTATGCACTTTCCATGTATATCAAGCACATGTGATCCACAAAAAAGTGAAAAATAAAAACTTTTTTGCAAAAAATAAAACCGACTTCAATAAAAAAACAAATTAGTGAAAAATAACTTTAGCTTCTAAAGTCGGTGACAAAAAAATTACGAGTAAATCAATCAAACAAAGGTCGGTTTTATTTTTTTTGCAAAAAGGTTTTTAAATGTGATTTTTTGGTGAATCAAACCAGCCAGTAACCAAACTAATGAGCCGTTGCAGGTGGTTAGTTTAAAATTAAAGTCAAGCATGTAGGCAATTTTTACTTTTGTTGATTACTACATCACCGGTGCAGGAAAATAATTATAAAAGGAGAAGTTTCAAAACCAAATAAAAATCAGCCAAATGCGACTCACACACACACCCAGGTCGTAGCACCACACATGTATGGAGATTATGAAGACGAAATCATGAAAAAATGGGGTGACCATTTTATAATTTTAGTTTTGTGGAGCGGTTCATAGAAACCACTTACTCTACAAATTTCTACTGCAAGTCAACAGTCTCGGACCTCTCTTTTTTTCTTTCTTTCTCTCTTAGTTGCTGTTGCTTATTTGAATGTTTTTTTGTTGTTTTTACTATGGACACTTTTAACGAGCACATCTTGCTACTTTGTTCTCACATAGTACACCATCTCAAAATGAATGACGTTACCAAGAGTTTGTAACAATAATTTGATTTAAAAGAGTGTCCATGGAGTATCTTGCCCGTTCTCTCTACGCTAGGGAATGGGCTACTACAGTACTTTCACAGTTTTTATGTCTTTTGACCGGGACTGTAGCTACATTCAATGTTCATCTTTGTTCATTATATATCTATGTCTTTGTTTCGACAATTCAAAAGTACCTGTTACTGGCCAACTTGAAATACTCGTAAATGCTTTGATTTTGTTCTGGTTGAACCACCATTTTGGAGCGAGTAAACCTCATATTTATGTTAATATGAGATATAACTGCACTAGGCTTTCATAAGACGCCCCACAGTGGGAATACTATGATTTTCTTAACACACACAGTATACAGAGGTATAAAGTAAATGTCAATCAAAATCGTCAGCACGTTTCTAGGTGCTGCAAATGAAAGATGCAAGTAAGACTTTGTAAGCGTTCGTTCAAGAAAACTTTAACGCAAAAGTTTTATGCAGCCATTAACTTAAAAGGTTAATAAGTCGGGCTAGTAAATCGGAGTCAACCACAATCATTAGTACTACAGTTTTGCTAAATAGCTATACATGATTCTGATAGACTTTGCGATAAGTAACTGTTAGACTTTGCGATCAGTAACTGTTAGTTAGGTTACTATCTTTCATGACTGAGGTCCATGTTCACCGAAAAGATAACCGTCTGATTATCTAAAAACAGCTGTCACTGTGACATGTTCCCATACAAAAATGCTTTTTAAACAGCTGTTTTAGATAAAAAGTCTGTCATCTTCTTGGTGAACATGGACCTGAGAGATGTATGTATTTGCTTGTATAATCCATCACTCTAAAATGTACAAGCTGTATGCAAAAGTGACGAACTACCATCCAAATTTTAATCCCACAGATAGAAGATTTCCATGATAAAAAAACTATCCAAAATATAACAAATATAAAATAAAACCAGCTGTGTCATACATATTTTAGTCGAGTAGGTATTGGAATTTTGTATGGGGCTGTTGATTATTTTTAGGCTATTACGATGGTGCAGCGGTGGTCCCATCGAGAAAGTTGTTCAGTTTGATGGTCTGTAGCACATCCTTGGATTTAACTAGAATGCAAAGCAATACAATTTTTTTTTTTTGTATGGGAAATCATCAAATGACTTCTCCCACTCTGGGCGGAGCGGGAGGGAGTGTCAGACTTTCACTAACTAAAACCCATCCATGTTCTTTCCTCGCCCTTTATGTTCCGGGGCCGCGGTATCTCTTTCGAACAGGCCCGCAACCCCGGCAGGCTTCGGCCCTTGCGGGCCCCTCCCCTTATGCTGACATCTCTTTGAGGCGCGCGTGGAACACGAACGCGCCGTCGACACGGCATGCAATGCAATACCTTGTGTAAATAAATAAATAATAAAATTACGTTCATTTCATAATAGTAAAAATATGTCAGCATTGACCTAACATTGACGTGCGTTCAAAAATACGGTCATAAATGGAATGACGCTGACTTATCGGCTAAGAATATAAACCTAGCAAAGAAGTCTATAAAATCAACCCGCTAAACCTATAATCTTTCACACGAACAGATGATCGCCCCCACTTCGCCCCCACGACGTGCGTTATTGGGTACAGTCGGACAAAGAAATTTGTTGACACGCAAAATATTCCGGTTTCTATGCTGCCAATCATCTGCCTAACCTTTTTTAACCCCCGCCCGACGCAAAAACGACGGGGTGTTATAAGTTTGACGTATCTGTGTGTGTGTGTTTGTGTCTGTCTGTGGCATCGTAGATCCCAAACGGATGAACCGATTTTGTTTTTATTTGAAAGGTGAAGTAGTCAGGAGTGTTCTTAAATATGTTCGCTAAATATCAGTCCTAGATGGACGTTGCCACAAAATGGCGGATTACATCAACAACTCCCTCAATATGGATATCAAATAAAAGGGTTTGACTAGTAGAATACTCTACGCCATAATAAATTTCAAATTCAAGATGGCCGCCACCACCAAACGGTGAATTACATTTATTTCACAACTCCCCCAATATGGGTAACAAATGAAAGAATGGCTTGACTAGTAGAATACTGTACACTATATTGAAAAGGAATGATTAATATTATATTACTACGAGTATACTACACACACACACAGCATTTGGAATTAAGTTTCATGACGATTTCTACTATATCACACAACCCTTTTTTTTTTAGGATGGGAAATCATCAAATGACTTCTCCCACTCTGGGCGGAGCGGGAGCGAGTGTCAGACTCTTACTGACTAAAACCCATCCATGTTCCTTCCTCGCCCTTTATGTTCCGGGGCCGCGGTATCTCTTTCGAACAGGCCCGCAACCCCGGCAGGCTAACTGACGGACTAAATAGATTTGCAATTTATTGATGGTGGAAACTAGCCTATTGTGAGCATTAAAAAAAAAGAGTCCTACATCAACGATTGCAAAGAGGTTGTGCGGCTTGGTGAAGATATTTAATCAATGACTCTCTTTTTAGTACAACCGCTCTTGCCTAGGTTGGTCTGTGGATGGGTCACCAACCCATTGCATACCGAGTTTCCTCCGTGCCTCGGAAAGCACGTTAAGCAGTTGGTCCCGGCTGTCATTTGTCGATCTTTGACAGCCGTTACAGGTAGTCAGTGGCCCAATAGTCTGATAACCGGTCTTACCAAGAGGTATTGTATTCGTACCCACAACCCATTATTAACTGGGTTGAGGAGGTCAGATTGGTAGTCGCTCCATGTAAAATTCTGGTATAAAGCTGCTGTCCATCCATCCATAAGCCAACCTCAACATAGTTGGGCTAGGCAGATGATGATGAGGTAATAAGATACGATGGGGTTGGCATATATCCGTATGGATAAAACTCCCTTTTTATTTACAAGAATAAAAAACAAACAAACAAACATAAAAAAAATATATTTTTATGTTTGTTTTTCAAAGTGATTTATGAAGATTTTCCTACCAGGGACAATCTCAATATGATTTCAGAGAACTTGTATTTTAGCTGCCTGTTTATCAAATTTCTTTTTCGACTGTACATTTGAAAGGGTGTGAAAAAAGATCAGAGTTTCGTCACTCCTATACCTAATATTACATTTCACGTAACCCAAATATTTTCGAGCCCTCTTTGTGCCCTCCTTAATGTGTGAGGGAGGGGTGATTTATCTACTATTCAAGGTACATTATGTGGTAGTGCGAATAATCTGATATCGTGTTACTCACTGATGAAATTCATGGAGATTTTGTTGATATAAGTCCATTTTGAGGTGAAATCTATGAACTTTCAGATAAAATTGAATTTGCATCGTTCCGGGTCGCTACGAGTCTACGCTTTGGCGCACCTTGTGTTGCTTCGCATCGTTGTCACTGCGGTGTAGCTGTCGACAGCCTCGGACACCCTGTCCTGCTACAGGAGCGCAGGTCGCATTGCACGGCACGCCAGCATCAACGACATTATTCGTCGGGCTCTTGCCAGCGCCGGCGTACCAGCGGTTTTAGAACCAAACGGCTTGGTGCGTGACGATGGCAAGAGACCGGATGGCATGACGTTGGTGCCTTGGAGCGTTGGCAGGCCTTTGATGTGGGACGCAACTTGTGTCGACACCCTTGCGCCTTGCCACGTTGCAAGCACGGCGGGCTGTGCAGGCGCTGCTGCTGCAGCTGCTGAGATCCTCAAACGGCGCAAATACTGAAACCTTATTGGTAACTACAGCTTTGAGCCGTTTGGGGTGGAAACGCTCGGGTCATGGGGTCCGAGTGCGCGTCTCCTTTTTAAAGAAATCTCCCGCCGACTGATCGACACTTCGCGTGACCAGAGGGCTGGCCTTTTCTTTGGCCAAAGAATTAGCATTGCCATTCAACGTGGCAATGCTGCCAGTCTTCTGGGCACGTTTCCCGATGACAGCGATGCGGAGGAGTACTTTGACGCCTAAGTGGCCTGTTGACATTGTTGTATATATATTGTAGTTTTACGTTAAGTTTTATTTTTGTAATTGTATATAGTTTTAGATGTAGTATGTAAATATTGTATATAATAAAATTGAATTTTAACTTAAATTTGTATTTTTTTTTATCACGGGTGTTTTTAAAAACATTTGAACTCACACACACAAACAGTCAGACCCGGAACAATTACCCGTAGGCCATACAAATATTTGTTCCTAACAGAAATCGAACCCGCAATACGCAGTGCCGCAGTCAATCACTCAGCCACTGCGCCAACCGCGCCGTCAATACTCAATGGTTTAACCATAAAGTTCGGTACGGGCCCCATTCGGGGCCGGGCACTGAAACCTACGCTGGCTCGGTACTGGCCCCGAATGGGGCCGGCGGTTAAGTCATACGACATCCTTATTTCTTATGTAAATATTTGATGTTCTGATTATGAAAGACTATGAGTGTGCGTTAATTAAGAGAGTTGGAGAAAAATATCATATGTTAGAGCCATTCAAAGTTCTGTATTTAGCGCGCAACATTCTTAATTTACCCTAATAAAATCCAAATGCGTAAATACGTTCATCGCCATATTGACGGCAGTGCTAGCCGACGCTAAAAATCATCAAAATTGGGGTTTTCGGGCATCCAAGCTCCATTATGTTGAGAAACAATAACTCGTCATTTAATTATGTGACGAATTCATCCATAGTTCAATTTTAATAAGCAGTGGTAATGATATATTTTTATATCCAAAGTTAAAGTTTCGCGCCAATCTTGTTTGTTTACATTTTATTTTTCACATTTTAACACACAGACACGTTTAGATTCGACAACAGATATGACAAATATCATTTCAAATATTATAAACAACATGAGAATACCCAGATCTTAGCGTAATTTACTAATATAGGACCAATAACACGTAATATTCATTACCACTACTTAATTTTGTATTCGAAAATAGACGACCATTTTTTTTTTCTTTTTTTTTTTATATTTGTGATGTGTGAAAGCGATTATTCAAATCGATTCTTTTTTTGTAAAACTCGATTAACACGAGTAATTTATTTACGAATTAAGCAAATCGATAGATGGAAAGTAAAACAATTTTGTTTATATTTATTATAACATTGTTAAAAAGCTTTAGTTAGGAAATCTTAATAGTTTTTCGTACATTGTACCAACCCAACAATAAACAGCACAGATTGACCAGACTAAATTCGCGCCGATTTTTTTTCCTTACCAAAATTTAAATTAAGAATGCACTCGCTGTTCAAAATTACATTGTAGGTACTTCAATGTAGGTAATTTATTGTGATTTTTTTTCGTTGGTTGTCAGTGCGCCAGGGATGAAAGGTTATATACTCTATGGCACTGATCTTGGCACTGATTTTTTAGGTGTGGTGAAAATTGGTTTGGTTCCTACCATGACAATTGTATTTAGTAAACAAAATGGGGAATAGTATGATTATTTTACTGTGTTCGGTTGGATTAGTTATTGGGATACACCATTTTATTTTCAAATACTTTTTTTAACACCCTTTTCTATCGCATTGGTGGGCAAAGGCCTTCCTATGACTTTCTAATTTTATTTATTTCTCGCCTTTTCCGAACACTATTTTTAATCGTCAATTTTCATTTAATTTTGAATGAGAGGCCGAGGGGAGGAGCTCGTTGTTAAATAATAACGGCCGCTCGGGTCGACGTTTAGGACGCCTTGCTTGCCTAGGTTGGTCTGTGGATGGGTGACCCATTACATACCGAGTTTCCTCCGTGCCTCTGAAAGCACGTTAAGCAGTTGGTCACGGCTGTCATTTGTAGTTCTTTGAAAGTCGTTACAGGTAGTATCATCACCTAGTACTAACTGGGTTGTGGAGGTCAGATAGGCAGTCGCTCCACGTAAAATACTGGTTTTCAGTTAAACTGGAAGTCGACCCCTTATTAGATGGGAAAAGGCAAGGCAGATTATGAATTTTCATTTGATTTTGAGTACTTAGATAAGCTTGGATTAGTAACAACGGTTTTAGCATCCATAATATTTATTTATCATTCAATTTTTCCGATCCTTGGCGCACTATATCCAACCTTCAGACATAACAAAACAAAATTCACAATAAATGATTAAAGTAAATAAAAATACTTTATAAATCTGAATGTATGTGTATAGTCACAATTACATTCCTAATTTAAATTTTGAATTTAAAAATCGACGCGAATATAGCAAGAGGTTGGCCGTTCGTACGGTTGAAAATATTAATAATTCATTTTCAGATTTTGTCTTTGCTTAAACTGTGAAACCTCATATTTTGCCACACGGTGCTAGTTCGGCAACGGCGTTTCTCCAAATTCTGCAATCCATAAGTTTTTAAAGGAAAGATTATCATCAAAATATTGACTTGAAGCAAGAATTTCGTTATTTGTTTAGAGTTTAGAGAGTTCTGTGTTTATTAACTATTAATAAGTCAACCAAAAGCAACGAATAATTACTATTCTACATGATATTATTAAAAAAGTAGTATAAAAGGATTCATTTCAGAATTTAAATATAATTCTTTGAAATTATACCAAGGAGTTTTCATTGTGTCTCAAAACTTTTTTCCAAACTTAATTTGATTGCAAGTATCGATTAGGCTGAATGCAACATTTTATTCGTAATGATGAAACTCGGGTTTACGGTCAGCACTACGAAGTGATATGTCATGTGATAAGTTGGTTGCAACATTGTTTTTTTTTTGTAATATTTGTCAAGACTTTGATCGTAATTTTATATGAAATGATGTATGAATAATGGCAAAAATAAGAACGCAGATAGAAGGTTACTGTTTTTATTTAGCCTTTTCCAGTTTGTTTAGCGAACGAGAAGCTTGCCTATGTACATTATTTCCAGCGCATCTACGTTACCTAGTTTTTGGAAGGGTGCAGTAATATGTGTTTTATAAATATTTGGCAATACACTGACGCCGTTTTACCGACCTTAACACGTTACTGGAGATATTTACCACAAAAGTATGGTATGATACAGCTTCCTAGACATATTTTTCATAAAAAAATCGAATGCTAAAAGTTCACGAAAATTCTGTAAATTTTTGACTAATTCGCATCACCCCGCCGATTCAGCTGATGTGTCATGTGTCAAAATCTTGTCGTGCATAGTGGTTAAATAGGTTTTGTATGGTAAATTGTGAATAGTCTTCACAAGTTCCTTAATCGATGAGAATTTACTACTTCAAGTCATATAGAGAGTGTAAGAAACCTTAACAAAACCGAAATATGTTGTTCTTCCCGCGGCCCGCCATTGCAATCATTTTTTTGTTCCACACCTTACCTGGAAACCTCCTTGTTACGGAGATATTGGGGGGCAAAGTTCTAACTTTTTTACACGTTATTTTTTAGATTTTTTTTTTAATAGTAAGACTTTGAACACCTCCACGACCCCGTACTATTAAATTCATCCATCAGCACAATGTTTTAAGTGCGTAACATTAAGTTCTACCACAAAACATGATTTTTCAACCCAATAAAAAAGTTGTTTCCCAGCAAAACTTTTTGCGTAATGTTACACAGTCTGATTTTTGACGGCTTCGCGATGAGGTTGTTTACACCCTGTATAGTGTCATATTTAAAAGCCTCCTCTCAAATAACTTTCAACCATAACGTGAACGATCCTTTGGCAAAAAGTAAGTAAAAAATAAAATTATCTTATAATTGCGTACTTCAAAAGATATCGATACTAATATTATAAAGCAGAAGAGTTTGTTTGTTTGGTTGAACGCGCTAATCTCAGGAACTACTGGTTCGAATTTAAAAAAAAATTGTGCTGGATAGTCCATTTATCGAGGAAGGCTTTAGGCTATATAACATCACGCTGCAATTATTAGGAGCGAAACAGGAATGAAAAATGTTGCAAAAACGGGGTTTTTTTTTCCTTTTGTTTTTCTCTTTTATGTGACGCAGACGAAGTTGCGCGGGTCAGCTAGTTTAGTATAAAAGAATAATATTTTTAAATTATTTATGTACACATACTGCTTCTTTATCATTTTCTAAGGATTTTTTTAAAATTGTATTTTAGATTTATGTTGTATCACAATCGTCTTGAACAAACAATCCGATTAAAAGTCAAAAGGCTTATCGTCTGTGTTTTTTTATCGTTTGAACCTTTTACGTTTCAAGTTTTATTTTAACCAGATGTAATATTTTCTATGTTATGGACTGTTTGAGGTTTCTTTTTTTATTAAATCGAATGCAATTTTGTTTTACTCTTTGAATAGCAACATTTTTGAGAGTTCATTGTATTTATTATACGTATTACAAAAAATTGTTTTTTTTTTAACATAAGTGTTATTGTCATATTTCGTGATAGTACTAGCTTATATTTTTAGTAATTATGAGAAATGATGGATGTAGTTATGAGAAAGTAAAAATCAAAGACAAAATGTCCAATTATTATATGATAATTATAATAATCACATTTTTACTAACTATGTCATTGTTTGTTAACTATGGTTCAATAAAATTATTATTGTACTGCATGACACTGGCAAGTATAATGTAACGCTGACCCGGGTCACACACTCACGGGACTCTCGACATAGCTTGACACATTATTTTAAAATACGAATTCTTGTCGCTTACGTATTTTAGCATTGCAATACAAATCGGGTTTATTGCGGAATATTCGTAAGTACTCGTGAATGTATAAAAGTGCAAAATTGAAAGCAGTAAAAGTGGCTTATCAATTAAAGTCCCCAACTTTATATCATATTAAAATAATATGGAAATTAAATTGAAAGCGAGTATCGCCTAGGAGGATAAATGACTTCAGTTCATTCCTCGTCGCAAAAATGTTACAAGGATTTTCTTTTAAATATTTTTCTCCTGAAGTAAAAGTTTTGTAATTGTGGGTGGTTCATTTAAATATAGAAAAAGGCCAGGCGTTCAAATGATTCGTTAAAAGTCGTGGCTATATAATATGAAGCTAATTAAAATATCGCTGGACATTAACACACAGCGCCACCTAGTGCCACACTAAGCAAACCTTGTGTCGTGAACACTAGATAGTTAATATACTACATGTATACTTTTTTGTTTGTAAATACATACTTATTATACATATGAACATCCATGACTCGGAAACAAAATATGTCCGTGCGCATCACACAAACATTTGCTCCTACCGGGATTCGAACCCAGGACCCTAAGAACGTAAGGCAGCGTCACTACCACTACGCCATTCAAGTTATCGTGGGGCATATTCCTGATATATTTAAAAAAAATACAGTAATACTTTGCCTTTACTTTTGGCTTTTTTTAGGTTTATTTTGCTTCGTTTTCTTTTCCTCACTGAGAATGAAACCTAAGACTTCATAATCAGCAGTAAGTTTTGCGATCAATAAAGCAACAAGGAATCTAACTAACACATTGTTCGATCTAAGACTCAAACTCACTACATCATGCTTAACAATAGCACTTGCTACCACCAGACCAATGAGGCATTTTTTTTTTGGATGGTAAATCATCAAATGACTTCTCCCACTCTGGGCGGAGCGGGAGGGAGTGTCAGACTCTTACTGACTAAAACCCATCCATGTTCCTTCCTCGCCCTTTATGTTCCGGGGCCGCGGTATCTCTTTCGAACAGGCCCGCAACCACCAATGAGGCATCTCTATCTAAATAAAGCCAGGAATAGCGGCTGTGTACATAAACGTAACAATCCAGAAAGCTATATTTACATTATAATTAAGATTAATGTTAGTTATAACAACAAAACAAAGAACCTTAATTGCGCGCCCAAATCAGTTAGACGCCCATCAACAGTGACGTCATCATAGTAATTGAACGCGAGATTATCATATTTCTCATACAATGGCAGCTTCATATCGACAATATTCTCTTTTATGGCTTTCCTTTGTGCTCTCATGGGTTTTCCCTGAGTTTTATCGCCCAACTTTTATTACCAAAACCTGTTTTTGTTAGTAATCATTGATTTTTATATCTTTTTTATGATGTACGAGTCAGGTTTTTTTTTCATACATTACATAACATCGGTGGATATTTCAAAAAGTAACTCCAAACTTGTTGCGTTTAGTTGGTTGTTTTACTGAATTTTGTTCGAGTTAAGTTATTGGCTAGCTTAGAAACATTCTAGGCACGGAACTGAGTTGAAATGGTCCATTAAGTTAAAGTGTTTTTTTTTTTAGTCTGACACAGGACTGGCTGGCTTTCGGATATAGTACAGCTGTAACTTGATTTACGGGTAGAAATAAAAATTCTATTGTACCGTGCAATTTTATTTTACTCCACTGCAGATGAGACTTTATGAAATTGAACTAAGTTTGTTATTAAACTGACCTCGTTCCACACAGATCCTTTACAGTCGTTGATTTTATGTCGCCCATATTCTTCGTATTTTTATTGCCTAATATGATTTGATAAAGTACAGCAATAAAACAGTATCATAAGAAGAAACATATTTATCTTGTTTCCCCATATCAACAACAAAATAAGACAAAAACAAAAACATACTAAATCACGTGGCAACGGAAGGGTTAAATAAGTTTCGCTAAGTCAGTCGTAGAGCGTAGCAATTGTAGCCACGTTGCTACGGTAATTTATCGTAGCGGTCGGCATCATCTACGGCGTAGCTCCTCTACGGCGTAGCTCTTCTACGCACATGTTGCCTAATGTATGTACGGTAGAGAAAGTTTTCTTAGGATAAGTACCTAGGATTATTATGAATGTGTGTGTGCTTAATCCGCATGGATCCCTTCATATTTTAGGGTCCAGTGAGTACAAAGCTCTACTATAATGTATTTATAGTTTGGATTTCACAAGCGGGACCATCTGCGTAGCTGCAGAAATGTCATACTTGGTGAGTATAACATTAATAGATTTCTATCTTTTCTTGCTTACACAACACACACCCTAGAATCAAAAAAAGGAAAAAGGAAAGGAGAAGAATCTAAAAAAAGTAATGAACAGTCATCATCATCATCATCATCATCATCTCTGCTGGACATATGCCTCCCCCAAGTGTCGTCACATTGACCGGTCCCTTGCGACTCGCATCCACCGGATTCCCGCAACCTTCACCAGGTCATCGGTCCACCTAGTGGGAGGTCTTCCAACGCATCGTCTTCCGGTTCGCGGTCGCCAATCCTGAACTTTTCGGCCCCATCGGCCATCCGTTCTGCGAGTAATGTGCTCTGCCCACTGCCACTTAAGTTTAGCAATTCTTCGGGCTACGTCGGTGACCTTGGTTCTCTTGCGGATGTCTTCATTTCTGATTAGATCACACAAGGAAACTCCGAGCATAGCCCTCTCCATTGCCCTTTGGCTGTGACTTTAAGCCTCTTGTTAAGGCCCATTGTGAGCGACCACGTTTCGGCCCCATATGTAATCACTGGTAACACACATTGGTCATAGACTTTCGTCTTGAGACACTGCAGTAAGTTGGACGAGAAGATACCGCGCAGCTCCCGATCGCTGCCCAGCCGAGTCGGATTCGACGATTGACCTCTTTCTCGAAGTTAAACCTACCTAACTGGACCGTTTGTCCTAGGTATACATAATCGTCTACAATTTCGAGTGTAGAGTCTCCGATCTTGATAGGAATGGGTGTGACATGGGCATTCAACATGACCTTCGTCTTGTCCGTGTTAATTTTTTCACAGTTCAAAAATGAACAGTATTCCGAAAATAAAAACGTTTTTTTTTATCATGTCTACCGATGCAGTTTTGCATTGGTATAAAAATGATTTCCTGGACCAAATAAAATTACTAGAACAACAACAAATTGCAAAAAACTTTTACCATACATTTTGACGTTACTGCGTCGTACCTAAAACCCACTCTGTTTTTAAAATTCTGTTTACCTTTGCTATAGATTTTACAAAGAGAGATTAACAAAAACCAGATATAAAAACTGCAAATACACTACTACGTTAGCCATTTTATACAAAAAAATACACATTCCAAATCCCCAAAGACGTATAGCAAAGTTCGAAAAAGTTCCCGGTACGAACACCCTTACGTAATGCTAAAGGGCGAGGGTGAATATTTACCTACCGACAATTTCCATCGAATGGGAATCCACTGAATGACTTTTTAAAGAAAAAAGTAACATTCAAATATACCATTAAACTACATAGCTTTAATAAATACAGGGTACTCAAGAGTTCTCGGTATGGGTGGTATATAAAATGAGTATCGAGAAATGGGTGACTATTCAATTGTAATGTGCAGAGGGGTAAGTTTACTTTAATATTATTACAAGTATAATAAAGTTCAATAGGATTCACAGATGCGTTGTTGGCTAATATACACACATAATTAACTGTACGTGTTGGCTGACCTGCAAATTGCAAATTGTTGCTCTGTGACCGGGTTGTGGAGATCAGATCAGTAGTTCATCAATTAAAATTCTGATATTCAGCAGAATACGGCAAGTAAGAAAGATAACCAATTTATGTCGGTAAAAGCTAGGCATAAAGGGTGTAAACCACCTCGTCACGAAGCCGTTAGCCAAGCATTCTGTACATCAAACTAAGTAACTATACGCAGAAATTATTGCTGGGAAATGACTTTTTTTTAAGATTTAAAATCATGTTTTGTGGTAGAACTCAATGTAACGCACTTAAAACATTGTGCTGATAGATGGATTGAATAGTACGGGGGTCGTGGAGGTGTTAAAAGTCAAAATCTTACAAAAAAAACTTGTATTAAAAAAAAAACTTGTCAAAAAGTTGTAACTTTGACCCCCCATATCTTCGTGACTAGATGGTGTAGAACAAAAAAAATATCGCAATGAAGGGGAAAACAAGTGCCTTTTGGCTTCGTAAAGAGGTTTTTTACACCCTTTATGCCTAGCTTTTACCGACATAAATTGGTTATCTTTCTTACTTGCCGTATTCTGCTGAATATCAGAATTTTAATTGATGAACTACTGATCTGATCTCCACAACCCGGTCACAGAGCAACAATTTGCAATTTGCAGGTCAGCCAACACGTACAGTTAAAAGACGCTATTTGAGTTTTTGGGGCCTATTTGGTACCGTATATACCAAAATGTTATTGGGTTTTTCCATTACAAGTTTTTCAGCAGCAAATCAAAGTGTTGCTAGAGTTTTGTAAAATAACTTCTACCATACACCAAACGACAGTTACCGATATTTTTGTTTCGAATTTCCATCATACAGTTACAGAATTTTATTAATCAACTAGCTTCTGCCCGTGACTTCGTTCGCGTGAATTTCCCGCTTGTAGCATTTCTTATTGCTGCTCCGCTCCTATTGGTCATAGCATGATGTTACATAGCCTATAACCTTCCTCGATAAATGGACTTTCTAACGCAATTTTTTTTTCAAATCGAGCCGGTAGTTCCTGAGATTAGCGCGTTCAACCAAACAAGCAAACAAACAAACTATTCTGCTTTATAATATTAGTATAGATGGCATTTAATGACTATTTCATTAAAAAGTAACTCAATGGCATTCAACGAACTTTGAAGGTTGTATTAATGATTTAAATGATTATAATTCTCTAAAGTTATATTTGTTACGGTTGCAAATCATATTTTAAGCAACATATAACCCAACATTATCTCAAAAAACGCAAAAATGTAAGAAAAATATAAAAATTTACGCGGGCTACCTTGTCGCCTCTGTCACCTACCAGGATTGGTTGTCAGGACTTGGACAGTGAGGACACGGTGGAGCACACGGTGGAAGTCTGCCCTGCGTGGGCGTAGCACCGCCGTGTCCTCGTAGCGGCGATCGGCGGCGGCGACCTCTCGCGTCCGGCCCTGGTTCAATCCATGGTCCGGAGCGAGACGGAATGGGAAGCCGTCACCTCCTTCTGCGAAGCAGTCATGCTAGCGAAGGAGGTGGCGGAACGAGAGAGGGAGAGATCCTCTCTTCCCGGCCGCCGCGAGAGACGCACCGGACGTCGGGGGCCACGTGGTGGCTACCGGTCACCGTAGATGCGGGCCTGTGGACGGTTGGCTATGGGCTAGCTAGCCGTCCGTCCGTCTAACGACGACGACAGGCCGTGTCGACGGCGCGTTCGTGTTCCACGCGCACCTCAAAGAGATGTCAGCATAAGAGGAGGGGCCCGCAAGTGCCGAAGCCTGCCGGGGTTGCGGGCCTGTTCGAAAGAGATACCGCGGCCCCGGAACATAAAGGGCGAGGAAGGAACATGGATGGGTTTTAGTCAGTTAAAGTTTGACACTCCCTCCCGCTCCGCCCAGAGTGGGAGAAGTCATATGATGACAAAAAAAAAGGACTTGGACAGTCAGAAGCCAGCCAGTTTGACAGTCTGTTATAAAAAATATTTGGAATGAATGAATCTAATACAGAACACTATAAATTAACCCTAATTACCCTCCAACAATGCATAGCGGGACATCAATCAGAATAAATGTGAACAGCAGTGGCGCGAAAATGAAAACTCCGTTACATTTAATGTTAATTCTGATTTTCATTTCATTCATTTGGCGCCATGTAGCATTGGGATACAGTTCGCTACTTTGTCATGGTAAATAAAGGATTCATCGAGGATCCTACCCGCCCACTCAAAAACAAAACTACACACTCAAAGGTGAACTTAAAGTCAATAAGGAACTTCCAAAAAAACTTTCAGGTATGGGGACTTGGAACCCTACATGAGGGGGCAAAGGGTTCGCATCCCCTTGAATGGGGGCTTCTCGTTTAGAATGCATAGAATTGTTACGGTGTATTCGCACTATAATTGGCCGTTTGAATAGCTAAAGGCGCTACGTAATGCCTTCCTTCCGCTGTGGAGCTACCGAGGTAGAAGCTGTGTTGTTGGATTAATCGCTATTTGGTTTGTATAATGGGTACCTTTTTTAAATTGAATATTTTTGCATTGTGTTAAGATTTTGTGTTGTTGGGGTCAAATTGCGTTAGGAAACTGATGTTAGCGCGGTTGGTAGACGTAAATTATTTTAAGTATACTTTTGGATGTGCTTTCTGTTTTTGGTGACATGACCTTTTTACAATGTCAGTAAATATAAACATTCATTCTACCTTATTGTAACACTAAGGTCTGTGTTCACCGAAAAGATAACGGTCTGATTATCTAAAAACAGATGTCACTGTGACATGTTCCCGTCATCTTTTTTGTGAAGATGGACCTATTTAAACAACAATTAAAACACAGAGATCAAATTTATGATGACGTCATTGTCTTGTCTCGTCGAACAGGAAAAATAGTGTGAAGTGCAGACTAACAGAATACTTCAGTGATAGTTCTTCTGATCATTGTCGGAAAGAGAGAAGAAATAATTCCACTGAACCACCTACTTCATCTCCTGGGCATGATAATACTAGCGCCCAAGCAATGGAAAAACAAATGGCAGATTTAGCCCAAAAACTATCACAAGCGAAAAGCGAGAAAGTCTCATTAAACAAACATACAGTGGATCAAGCAAAATAACAGTTTAAACTCTTCTCCTATTATTCGTTTTATGAAGGGCCCAGTATTGGGCACTGACTATACACACAAAACAATGCCATGTTTGTACAACACTGTTGTCACACAAATGATACTGTTATTACATATCTTTTAAACAACCATCATCCTTGCTTTATACGTTTATTAAAACTATTTTTATCATGCTATTTAAAAGTCATAATTCGTTAGAGGGGTTCAAGAAGGGAATAAAGGACCATTTCCTGTCAACATGATCTATAAATGTATGTATGTATATAAACATAGGATTGAATAGGTATGTATATATATTTAAGCTGTATGTATTACGTATATTTTATTGTATGTATGTAGTTATTTAAGTTTAATTAATTTAGGATGTAATGTAAATGCACATAGGTAAGTATATCCTCTCTTGCAAATCACGCTTTCAAAATTAGGTTTGCTGTAAGAAAACTCAACTCTGGGTTAAGCTCGCCTTTGTACATAAGCTATATTATTGAAATTAATATGTATATTTGTTGCCTCTGATTCTCATACGAGTACTACAATAATTTCCAAATAAAGCTATTAAGCCATTGTTATTATTATAGGGTAATTAACCTCTACGTTTACCGAAGTCTGTCTACAATGAAGAACAGTACATAATGTTCAAAAAATATGAGTAATTTCATATCTCTATTAATGTTTAGTACTACATGCCATATTGCCATGTCTACTAGCAATTACAGTAACGTTCAAAATTTACGAGCACTGGTGTTAAATTTAATTTAATTTAACTGGGTTCAATTTATGAATGGGTGTTCTAACTATTATTTTAAATAGATGTGGTTGTTGAAAAATTAACGAAATAAATCGGTAAAATTTAACTTTTACTATTTTTGTTATAAAATTAATTAATTGTCTGTGGTTGTATTGTGTTGTTAAAAATCGAATATTGTATTGTTTTGTACAACGGGCTGGTATTTTGCGGATGGGCTTTAATCCACTACGCCGCCCAGTGCGGTTTGTTGGATGTCACACGCCTAATTCCAGAAATAAAAAATCACATCTGAAGCTGATAGCAACAGATGTCTTGTCTTAAAGGTGAGTTTTCAACTGATCTCCATTTATAATATTACTAGCTGACCCGCGCAACTTCGTCTGCATCACATAAGAGAGAAAAACAAAAGGAAATAAAATCCCCGTTTTTGCAACATTTTTCATTCCTGCTCCGCTTTTAATAATTGTAGCGTGTTGTTATGTAGCCTAAAGCCTTCCTCGATAAATGGACTATCCAACACAAAAAGAATTTTTCAATTCGAACCAGTAAGTAGTTCCTGAGATTAGCGCGTTCAACCAAACAAACAAACTCTTCTGCTTTATAATATTAAGTATAGATTTGAACTCCGGAATTTCCACTTCCATTTGAATTTCATAACATTTATAAAACAATGGTTTGGGAAGATTTATAAAACAATGGTTAGACCTGCTGTGTTGTATGGATCAGAATGTTGGGTCACAAAAGGGATGAATGAAAGGTATCTGCATGTCGCGGAGATGAGAATGCAAAGGGGGACGTGTGGTGTTACGCGAATGGATAAAGTAAGGAATGAGTATATTAGAGGAAGTCTGAAAGTGGCGCCGGTGACTAAAAAGTTGTGTGGTAATCGGTTGTCGTGGTATGGGTATGTGATGCGGAGGAATGAGGAAAATGTAGTAAAAAAAGTTTTGAGTATGAATGTGGATGGGTATTTGAGTAGAGGAAGACCAAAGAAACGATGAATGGACTGTGTTAAGAAGGATATGGTAAGAAAAGAAGTGTCTGATGAGATGACGAAAAATAGAGGAGTATGGAAGAAGAAGACATACTGCGCCGACCCCAAATAAATTGGGATAAGGGCAAGAGAATGGTGATGATGATGATTTGAATTTCATAACATAACTTTATAACACTTCCTCCAATAACCCTTTGACCATCATCATCTGCCTAGCCCCTTCCCAAATATGTTGGGGTTGGCTTCCAGTGTCACTAGATGCAGCAGTATTTTACATTAAGCGACTGCCTATCTGACTTTCACCACCCAATTAGTACTGATACCCTTGGTAAGACTGGCTGTCAGACTTTTGGGCCACTGACTACTTACTACTAATTATCTTAACATAAATTACTGTGGATTTATAGTAGTTTCCACGTCTTACCTCATCATCTGCCGAGCCTTTTCTCAACTTCATTGCGGTCGGCTTCCAGTCTAATTGAATGCAGCTGAATATCAGTATTTTACATGGAGCGACTGCCTATCTGACCTCCACAATCCAGTTAATAATACGTTCGTTCGTCATCTTTTTGGTGAACATGGACCTAAATGGGTACTGACTACCTGTAACGACTGTCAAAGATCTACAAATGACAGCCGGGACCAACAGCTTCATGTGCATTCCGAGGCACGGAGGAAACTCGGTATGTAAGGTTTGTCACCCATCCAGAGACCGACCTAGGCAACCACGGCTTAACCTGAACCCTATAAGCCCTTTGACCATTACAAGATTAATTGATTTTATCAACAAAAATAAACATTCCTCACGTAACGTTAACCCCAATGCTAATTATCTTTTTATTATTGAATGGACTAATGGTGTTTCGAACGCAGTCACGAATATTTCATGGTGTCTTTATAGGTCCATTTTGTTTGCGTTGTATTACCCTACGACTGGTGATAAACATGTAGGAATTTATCAGAAGGTTAACCCCGAATGAAGCGTTTGAGAAAAGTTCATACTTTACCCTTTTCAATAGAATACCAATAGCTGATACTAGCTGATGCACATGGCTTTGCCTTCGTTTGTCCCTCGCGTTCTATTTATTAATCCAGGTTAAATAATAGTTCTTTAAATGGTTTAAATTATGTGTCAGATTATTGTTACTTACTTAGTTGTCTGATAATAAACTGCCGGGACTGTTCGAAAGAGATACCGTGGCCCCGGAACATAAAGGGCGAGGAAGGAAAATGGATGGGTTTTAGTCAGTAAAATAGCGGAAGGAGTCATTTTTGATGATTTCCCATTAGAAAACAAAAAAAAAGTTCTAAACTATGTGTGTGCCAAAATTCATACAAATCTGTTCTCGTAAGAGTATCAAACATACATACATCAGCCCCTCACAAATTTTCTCATTTAACACGTAAACAGTAAGGTAAGTGCAGTGTGCTAACCTTATTATTTTTCATGGAATACTTGGGTACCTTTTCAATACATGAATGTAGGATTTTAATTCTGAACGCACCATAATTTTATAAAAAAAGTTGAGCATGAACGCAGCGATGAATGAAAGAGAGAGGATGGGTGTGAGCGAGACAGGGAGAAAGATGGCGAGCTAGTGAAGACGAACAAGACGACTCCTGTGTTTTTTTAATGTTTTTATTTAAATAAAAGAAGATTGAAGAAAATAATATTTTTTCGGTCATCCACACCCCCCTACATGATTATGGCGGATAAATAAGTAAGTATTTCGCTTACTCTTGAAGTTGCAAGATAATTGTATGAATAAAAATTATTGATTATATACCTAAGTACAAAATAAGCTATTTAACAATTTGACACTGTGAAGACATATAAAAAACTGTTATAAATAATTTATACCGCTGGACATCAACAGTCACTAAAGTCTGACACCAGTATTTCCAAGTGGTATCGTATATCCCAGTATTAACTGGGTTGTGGAGGTCAGATAGGCAGTCGCTCCATGTAAAATACTGGTCTTCAGCTGCATCCGGTTAGACTGGAAGCCGACCCAAACATAGTTGGGAAAAGGCTAGGCAGATGATGATGACCGCTGAGATGGAGATTAACACACAACGCCATCTAGTGCCACAGTTAGCAAGGCTAGTGTCGTGGACACCAGATAGTTGATATACCACATTTATACTTTATTTGTTTGTAAATGAAAGAAAGAAAAAATATTTATTCGTGAATATGACTCGGAAACAAAATGTCCATGCTCATCACACAAACATTTGCTCTTACCCGAATTCGAACTCAGGACCCTAAGAACGTACGTCATTACAATTATTTAAATTTACACTTTTGCAGTGAGCTGATTAGATCTTCTGCACCTCACTAAGCTGTGTCAAGCAATGATGACGTCACTTGCCGTTGACGTGGACGTTAATACGCGCCCATAAACTCGTAATGTTACTGGCGTCAAACATGACACGCGGTTTTCGGAAACCGCACCGTTCATTCACACTTTTACTTGATTTTTGGAGGTAATAAACACGAGGTTATACCTACCTACGTGTTTGTATACCCACATATATAAAAGTATGAGCTCCTGCTTTTATACATACATCCATTTGTGGACTATATTATATCTACTCATTATCATCTGCCTAGCCTTTTCCCAACTATGTTAGGGTCGGCTTCCAGTCTAACCGGATGCAGCTGAATACCAGTATTTAACATGGAGCGACTGCCTATCTGACCTCCACAACCTAGTTAGTACTGGGTAATACGAAACCCTTAATTGGTAACCTCCTTTATTCCAATCTAATTGTGGTCGGCGCAGTATGAGTAAGAGCGCGCAGTGTGTGTGTGTGTGTGAGTAAGAGTATTCTATTCTATTCTATTTCTCCCTCCTTCTCTATTTACTGTTCATGTCATTATACACCTCTTTCTTGCCCACTTGCGGTGGAGTTAAATCTCATAATCTCATCATTTAAGTGTATTGTGCTTTGTCTTTTGTGTGCACTAAATAAATGATTCATCTATCTATCTATTTGTCTATAATGTACTTTCATCGACACCAAAACAATGAGTTCTTTCACATGCAGCCACCAAAGTTCAGAGTTTAAACACGAACTCATCAGTAACTGTGCGATATAACCCAACCGCGGCGCCATTATCATAATTACGCATAGCGTGCATTATCACACGTTGCATGGATAATTAGATGAAACGCCACCGTGCTGTGGTGAACGCCGGAACAAACATGACGAGGATTTCATGTAATTATTCTTCCTTCGGTGATGTATGTACATGTAACATGAATGATGTAACCAAGAGTGTCCATGGAGTTTCTTGTCCGTTCTTCTCCATGAGATTCTTCGCTAGGGAATGAGCATCCAGAGTACTTACTTGCACAGTTTTATGTCTTGGGACTGTAGCTACATTTAAGTTTTATCTTTGTTTCTACAATTCATAAGCGCCTGTAACTGGCCCATTTGCAAAAAAATCTTAATATTTTTTTTTAATGGTTAATCTAATAATTGAGTACTAAGTTATAAGAGGAAGTCCGAAAGTGGTGTCTAATAGTGCATCCACACCACTATCGTACGCATCGGACGCGTCGCATCAAACGGATCATATAGCATTTTAGGGTGGGAAATCATCAAATAACTTCTCCCACTCTCAGCAGAGCGGGAGGGAGTGTCAGACTTTTACTGACTAAAACCCATCCATGTTCATTCCTCGCCCTTTATGTTCCGGGGCCGCGGTATCTCTTTCGAACTGGCCCGCAACCCCGGCAGGCTTCGGCCCTTGCGGGCACTTGTGTATCTTTCTATACAAATGATACTATGATCCGTTTGATGCGATGTGTCCGATGCGCACGTTGCGGACAGGTGGACGCTTACCTTTAGTACATGTTAGAAAATGTTGCGTTTTAAAAACAGTCAACACGTAGTAACAATTGATAACATTTTTAGACAATGTTACCTCAATGCGGTGTAAATGCACCATAAAAAGTTGTGTGGTTAATGGTTATCGGTTGTGGGTACAGGAATGAGGAAAATGAAGGTTCTAAGAGTAGAGGAAGAGCATACGATACATGGACTGTGTGAATAACGTTGGGAACGTTATCAACACCGTCCATTTATGCTGAGACAGGCCTCTCTGTGAGTGTCTATAAGTCGAAGAACTGAATAACTAACAAATTCAATTAGTTCATTTCAGAATAACGAATATTTTATCAACTGTGAATGAATTTATGAGTTCTTAATTTCAATTTCAAAAGGTACTAGAAACAGTCTGGTCTTGGTATTATTATATAAAGCGTAGCTACATACTTGAAATAATTAAATTTACTATAATTATATTATCTTCGAAGTGTTCATCAAAGTCACATTATTGTTAATTGTAGACGTAATGCAATATTTTGTTTAATTCATTTCATTTGCGATAGAGTATTTAATATTTTAGCTAGAGATTTTCCACCCTTGTTTTACTGAGCCAATCATCTTGTCATCATCTTGTTGGCCGTGTCCCATGGATATTAATGGAATCAGCGCAACACGTTTTTTCTTTAATTCTTCCAATCAACCATGACTCTACCATTTTCTCCATTTTCTTCCCCGTCATTCCTCACACAATCCAATCATCATTCATCGTCTCACTCTCTCTCACTCGACTCTGCTTTTCTTATCATAATATAATTATGTTTAAGAAAAAAATTGTAAATATGAAAATATTTTACAGTTAACTCTTAAGTTAAAAAGGTTTTGCTCTCGCAACTATGTATTTATCACAATAATATGTTTTCAAAACTAATGCTCTTTGGACGTGACTTTTAACGCTGCTTAGGCATTAAAAATGGACGTCTAAAATCGGCTTAAGTGTACTTTCGTGTTAATACAGAAAAACTGTAGACTCACAGCTAACGTAACTACTAAGTTCTAGAAAGCAAAGAGTATTTTCCAAATAAACGTTAATATTTCGAACAATATCTACAAAATATGTACTCGTCATTTGAGGTCGTCATTAATCATCATAGCTGGTATTTATTTCATAAATTTAATTATAGGCCCATTGGGTCGTGACCAGGCATCAATATTTTACAACTAAACCAACTTCTACACATAAAAGACTATTACCACACACCTAGTGAGAGCGACATTCTTTGTTCTATTATTAAATAAACAAGCATTATTCTACCAAAATAGTGGGCGCAAAAATTCGTGTCAATGCACCTGTTCGGTTCTTAGAGGAGAGGATTCTGGACCAAAGGAGTGCAAAATTTTAGCTGAATCGGTTGGGGGAATTGTTTTTAAATGCAGTTATAAAACTTACCTACTAACAAAACAAGTTACAAAGCTCGTAAAATCTATTAGATAATCAAATGAGCTACCGAAACAAATATGTCAATCCTGTTTAAAATAAAATAAAAAAAACCCTCTGGCCTTTTATAATACAGCTTATCTAGGTAAGAAGAGTACCTTTCGAAATTACTTTATCTAGGTCTTATTTTATCAATTTCAGCTGAGGTTTCAGACTTAATTTAAGATTAGATAAATCCCGGAACCTAGGTCTATTTCTGTATCTTGTCTGACTTGGTTATAATCTGTTATATCTATCATACACTAATTAATGAAGGATATCGTATGTACGAATGTATGAATAATTATTCACAGTAGGTAGCTAAATGTTACAACTAGATTTGGTACATTAATTGAACATTCTTCGGATTGTTATAAATCTATTTACTGTTTATTTATTTAAAATTATGTAAATAACACCTTAACAGCTATAACGCAAGCTACAAAGCGATTTTACTGCCAAGATTTCTAACTCACTTACAAAATTAAATTAGAAATAAAAAAACAATTAACAGATTTTAAAACAAAAATGCCCACAAAAAAAAACTATGGCTTAAGTTTTGCCCTAGAACCAAAAAATCGAAGAAATGTGAGAATACCAACCCGCAGTGGGCCCACATGTTGGATTATAGAGAGGAGACCCATGTTCCAGCAGTGGCAACATTATAAACTGATTAAGCTTATGCTAGAGTTTTTTGACAGACTTTTGACATACAGAAGCGGTCTTCATGCATTATATTTTTAAGCTTGGAAGACTCATGCTAGGTATTAGTAAAGTAATAGTGCAATAGAGAGAGGGTGCAAAGAGGCAAAGTACTTTCATTATCATCGTTGGTCCTGATGTTGCACCAGCTAACCTGCCCTTTCTGCTCCAAGACTTGCAGTTAAAGTACCCTCTGCGTTTCGACTGACGACACCATGAAAATGATGCTGACTTTGGGCCAGAAAAACATGAAATGCTTCCGTGCCAGCGAAAAAAATGAAGATCATATTTAGAATGAATAGCCACATTCATCGATGATAACCTTAGAGTGGATATGGGTCCTAATAGGGATGATTACTGACTAAAATAAATATGATTCTGTTTAGTCCATTAGCTAGAATAACAAAAAATATTAGTTACGTGTTTTTATGTTTTATCAAATAATAAAAATAAAAATATATGAAATATATATAAAAATTGACGAAGATAAAACGCATCAAAGATCTTGAGTGGGTGCTTGTGACGTCACTTTCCTTCAAAAAATGTACTCAAATGTGACGTCACATGAGTCTTAATTTTTTTTTACGTGAAAGATGTAAAAATATATGTCTATGTTTATTGGAAATCTACTGACGGACTAGTTCGTTTTTTTTGTTAACTACCTATTCACAAACAAAGGACGCTATTAAGCCACTATAGTTGCCTAATTCTGAACAAAGGCATCGACACGTTAAGAGAGAGAGATTCTATAAAATTTTAATTTGTATTCTGAAACTCTAGTGGCAGATCTCTGAATAACCGAGGCATGACAACACTACGTGAATACATTATTCCATAAAATAAAATAAACATTGTTTCCATACGCTGCAATGGGAGTTCTCTCGGGCAACTTTTAATTCTGTTACAATGTCGTATGTTATCTCTTTTGTAATAAATTCGCCCTGTCTTTGCTATAAAATAAAATGTGGAATCAGATGGTTGGCTGGTTGGTATGCAGCCAGTGTGTTGTGTGTTAAACAATTTTGGAAAGTCAACGTTTATCAGATGCAGATAGTAAAAGAGAAAAAAAAGATTAAATGTTTTCCTGGAATGTGTTTCTGTTAGATCGATACGGTATAAGGGAAATGCATAACCTATAATTTTGTACATCATGAGCTAGGAGCGTTACACAGCAAATGCAAAAAACGTGCAAAGAACGGTGTCATCACCGAGGCATGTCAAGCCAACAGTGATATCACAGGTTGTAGAAATACCTTAACGAAAACGGCACGTACGCGGTATAAACGTTAGGTAAAAAATACGTCGATTTTAAAATTAATAAAAGGCTTATCCGTCAACTGGCGATTGTGAATCTCACGAGTGGTCGCGAGTTGGCACCTTCGAATATTAATTTATTTATTTGCAACTTGCACGCACTTTATAAAGTGCAGTCAAATGAAAACGGATTGAAATAAATACCTAAAAAAATAATAAGAAAGAACAAGCTTTACTCGTTTGAAGATGTTATTATATTATTAATTTTGTAAGAAGTTTACGTAGCTGACTGTACATCTGATGTATTTTACGTCAGATTTACAAGGTCGCGCGAGTTGAAGACAACAAAAAAATGAATATCGGAAGGTGCTAACTCGCGAGCACTCGCGAGTTTCACAGTCACCAGTTGACGATTAATCCTTAATAAAAATACCCGCTTCTCATCTCACGTAAAATAATTTAAAACTTTAAGAACGAATTTATATTATGGAGAACATCGATTGAGTTTGTTGTAAACAATAACAAAAAATCTTAAAATAATTGTATTTCAAATTAGATTAAAAAAATCGACACATTTTCTTTATATTTACACCAGAAGGTTAGCAAGCACGTTAACCATTAACAAATGAAAAGTCTTTTTTGATACCTATTCCAATTAACCAGAAACCACTCCGTGTGACAACACGAATGCTTTAATGGTTTCCAAATCAAAACAAAATTAAATGGGTTTTACCGCCACGGTTTTTACCAGTATCGACAAAATCACAATTATTTGTTGCCCCGTTCATGTCCATGTAAAAGATACGAGTATCGTCCACGGCACGCAATCTCCAGGGGAAACTTTTTAATTGAATTACATTGTCCACAGTTATTTGTGCCCTAACAAATTGCATTTGTTGCCACCGCTATTTGCACGGAGTTTTTATATAAAAGTTTGTTTGGACAAAACTCGCATTTGTACAGTGTAACACAGGTTTTCACTCAACTCGTGTTAGGCATTTTTAGTGAAATATTTTTTTTTTTGAGATTTTTTCTATTTATTGATGTGAAAGGATTGTGTTTTGAAGTTTAAACTAAAAAGTAACAGTTCAGTAATTGAAATGAATTCAATGCCAATATTTGAATCTATTTACATGGCACGTAAAACTTTCGACCGGGCAAAATGTAGACGACAGGTATTATTCTTGTCTGTAGAGAATACATCTATATTTAGAGTCTATTTTTGAGAGCAAATGTATTTCCACTGAAACGAAAGACAACGAAACAGAAACATGTTTATTTTTGAGGTAAGACGATGTTGGAGCTCGTGACTAAATAATAACAGCAGCTCGGGCCAATCTTAAGGTTAAGCCGTGCTTTCCTAGGTTGGTCTGTGGATGGGCGACCCTTACATACCGAGATTCCCTCGTGCCTTGGAAAGTACGTCAAGTTGTTAGTCTCGGCTGTCATTTATCCATCTTAGGTCCATGTTCACCGAAAAGAAAACCGTCTGATTATCTAAAAACAGCTGTCACTGTGACATGTTCCCATACAAAAATGCGTTTTAAACAGCTGTTTTAGGTAATCAGACTGTCATCTTTTTGGTGAACATGGACCTTAGACAGTTACAGGTTGTCAGTACCCAAATAGTCTGATAACATTTTTTTCCATATTGGTTGCGGGCCCGTTCGAAAGAGATACCGCGGCCCCGGAACATAAAGGACGAGGAAGGAACATGGATGGGTTTTAGTCAGTAAAAGGCTGACACTCCCTCCCGCTCCGCTCAGAGTGGGAGAAGTCATTTGATGATTTCCCATCCTAAAAAAAGGGGTATTATATTACGTAGTATAATTGCATTGTGGAGATCAGATAGGCAGTTTCTCCATGTAAAATACTGGCATTCAGCTGCATCCAGTTAGACTGGAAGCCGACCCCAATGTAGTTGGGAAAAGGCTAGGCAGATGATGAGGCAAGACGATGTTGAAGCAACTATAAATCATCAGTAATTTATGTTAAGACTAGCAGACCCACGCAACTTCGACTGCGTCACATAAGAGAGAAAGAGCTCACAAAGGGAATGACGTTTCCCTCGTTTTTGCAACATTTCTTATTGCTGCTTCGCTCCTATTGGTTATAGTGTGATTTTATGTGGTCTATGGCCTTCCTCGATGAATGGACTATCCAACACAAAAATATTTTTTCATTCGAGCCGGTAGTTCCTGAGATTAGCGCGTTCAACAAAACAAATAAACTCTTCTGCTTTATAATATTAGTACAGTATCACGATAATATTATGGTGCTCAAGTTAACACCTGTTTCTCTAGAAAACACTTTAATAATCCATCTATAAATAATACTCATAACAAAATAAGTCTCGGCGCCTATTCACTTGAATCCATCAAGTGGGCACTCCACGTTATTCCAGGGGCTGAAGGATATTTTACACAGAGAACTTGCTTTGCGAGAGGCGAGATTATACGAGTTTTCTCGCCTGCGAGTTTAATGCGGAAAGTTTTGGTTTTGAACATCAAATCTCCATGTGTAGTAACTGTCAAGCAATAAACAAAAGCACGGCTTCCCTTATCTTGCAGGAGATTCAATAAAAACTGGCCAATTCCTGTGTTTTAATCAGCATACTCACTCTAATCTAGCGAGTACCTTGTGGCTACATAAAATCTGCCGCTCGGCCCGATCTTTATTAGGTTAAGCCGTGCTTGCCTAGGTTGGTCTGTGGATGGGTGACCACCCATACATACCGAGTTTTCTCCGTGCCTCGGAAAGCACGTTAAGCTGTTGGTCCCGGCTGTCATTTGTCTATCATTGGGAGTCGTTACAGGGAGTCAGTGGCCCAAAAGTCTGACAACCAGTCTTACCAAGTGATATCGTATTACCCAGTATTAACTGGGTTGTGGAGGTCAGATAGGCAGTCGCTCCATGTAAAGTACGGGTATTCAGCTGCGTCCGGTTAGACTGGAAGCCGACCCCAACATAGTTGGGAAAAGGCTAGACAGATGATGACTCACTCTAATCTAGCGGCCATTTTCAATAACTTACTAACTAGTATCGGTAGGTTGCTATCTCTGTCTGTTAGATATTTTGCTTACTTACCGGTTAGAAACAAAACGTCAAAGAAAAGCTTTCTTTGAATTTTCTATGAATCAAGTGCGAGGTGGGTGACGCGGATAGGATATTCTTTGTCTATGGAAACACCGATAGCTACTCTTAACTATCAGTTATACGTGAGCAAATTATAGAAAACGGCAGTAAGTCAAAACATTTGATGAGATGAGATTACTTTGAGATTGAGATTCTTCTTGATTGAGCTGGGTTGTGAAGGTCAATCGCTCTTTAGAAAGTACTGGTATAAAACTGCATCTGGTGAGACTGGAAGCGGACCCAACTTAATTAGGAAACTGCTGGGCAGATTATGATTAAATCACAGATTTGAATTTAAGTATAAAGAAGAGAAGAGAAGAAGAAGAAGAAAAGAGAAAGAAGAAGAGAAGGAAGAGATTTCTTTAGAAATAAGCATCACCTTTGTACTATTTTCTGTTCCTTTCTTCTTCTCTGTATTTAGTGGTACATAATCTGTTTTAAAAAAAATATATAATGTGTTTGTTTACTTTGTGATGTGACAACAGAACAACGGTTAAAGTTCGAGGTTTTTACAAATTCTCTCTCACAATCTTTTAAGATATCGCACAAAAGTATTTTTTTTTAAATGTCTTTCGACAAGTAATCGTTAGTTCGAAGCGAGAAACTGTCTCCGTGTAAATGACCCTCAATTAACGTACAACACCAGACCACTTTAATAAGAGCACCACTTTAAAGTTCTTGTAATGGAAAATATCGTTGATTTATTACGTAGCTCGAAATAATAAGGTAATTGGACACTAACAAATACTCAACCTAGCTTCACACCTTTAATCTTAGAGAGTGTTGGCAAAAGCACTGCACAAAGATCGTCAGATACAACATTTTGTGTATTATAGAGAATACAATTATAATACTTCATTGTAGATACACGACCCGAATGGCGCAGCGGCAGTGAGGCTGCCTTACGTTCTTAGGGTCCCGGGTTCGAATCCCGGTAGGAGCAAATGTTTATGTGATGAGCATGGACATTTGTTTCCGAGTCATGGATGTTTATATGTATAATAAGTATGTATTTACAAACAAAAAGTAAATTTATGTAGTATATCAACTGTCTGGTGACCACGACACAAGCCTTGCTTAGTGTAGCACTAGACGGCGCTGTGTGTAATGTCCAGCGATATTTATTTATTAAATTTATTTAAAATAGTCACGCAGCTCTTTCACAATATTTGCATTTATTTGTTACTTATTCGTCATTGAGGCTATTGACATCAAACGACTAGAAATTCAGAGTTTGGGCAGTTCTCAACAAACTAATAACACACAAGGTGTACAGTCAGCCAAACAGTTTGATTTACAGGCAAGCAATCTTCTTACTACTATTATAAATGGAAAAGGGTTATAATCAATCTGTTTGCAATTTCATCCAAATCCTTTCGGTAGTTTCTGCGTGAAAGTTTAACAAAAATCGATCTTTATAGACATTCATAATTGTCGTTAGAAGATTGCTAGCCTGCATACCTAACTGTTTTGCTGACTGTACCTACATCTTGTGTGTTATTAGTTTAGGTTAGATTTAGGTGTGATGTCCCGAAATGTGGATGTAATAGTAAGTCGCAAGTTATAAAATATCCTAAGTAATAGAATGGCGAGCTAACTGCTATGAACCCAGCTCAAATCAGCTTCTCCTGAGAAATTCCTGATTGAAAACCACAGCACCTAAAACCTAGGAATTAAACCCAGCTCTATCACAGAAGTTGCACTCTCGACCACTAGATCAATGAGCTATAACACTATATATTTTATCTATACTATATAATATTATAAAGCAGAAGAGTTTGTTTGTTTGTTTGGTTGAACGCGCTAATCTCAGGAACTACCAGCTCGAATTGAAAAAATCTTTTTGCGTTGGATAGTCTATTTATCGAGAAAGGCTATAGGCTATATAACATCACGCTATGACCAGTAGGAGCATAGCAGTAATAAGAAATGTTGCAAGCGGGAAATTCACGCGAACGAAGTCGCGGGCAGAAGCTATCTTCTTCTTCTATCTATATATAAATCTGTAGAGAGGTCAATTCTGTACATGAAATATATTTACAAAATAACTATCGGGGGGTGATTAGTGATCGATACTGATGCCAAAAATGCAATCAGTAAAATTTTTGTCTGTCTGTCTGTCTGTCTGTCTGTCTGTATGTTATTTATAGAAAAAAAAACTACTCGACGGATTTTAACGAAACTTGGTACAATTATTCTACATACTCCTGAGCAGGTAATAGTATACTTTTCATCACGCTACCATTAATAGGAGCAGAGCAGTAAAAGGAAATGTTGGGAAAACGGGAGAAGTTACTTGGTTTTTTTAGCTTCCGTCGCGTGTGCAGCCTTAATGGTTAAAGCTACATAGAAATCATGTATAACGGAAATATTCCACATAAAATTATATAAAAAATATCCCAAGACAGCATATGTCTATCTTTTATAGTTGACTCACAATAACACGTGTAACTCCCGATAGCTTAGCAGTTCGGAGATTTGTTATTATTATATTTGTTTACTCTTACGTTTATATCATCACGCTATGACCCACATAAAACATAGGATACATTTTATTCCGGTAGTAAGATCCCATGGGACAATAATCAAACTTCACGCGGGCGAAGCCGCTGGCAGAAGCTAGTATTTAATAAAACTATCTATTTCCCACATGAAACTACTTTAGTTTTGAATTTTATATTATACAAATATATCACAAGTTCACAACATAAATAATCATCATAAATTACGTATATTAAACGATAGGTATATCTTTATTTCGTCATACTGAAGTAAACGCTTTCCAATAATAATAAAATGAAATACAGCACCCTTATTAACAAGTGAAAATCGCGAAAAGTGAATACGAGGAAAAGGATTAAATATTTAACAGTCGTTAATTACTTTTAAATGAATGAATGTGTGTTAATTTGTCGGCTCGAAATATATTTACTTATATTTGTATTTAACCATATCTTTCAAATTGGACCGGGCTGTTTGGCGACAGAATATTGTTAATTCATATCACGTAATCAATGTTAAATATACTTGTATAATATCCGTGAATAAATAGTGTAGTAATTACCCTGAAAGTCGCGTCAGGGGCCCAAAATAGGCGGCATAAAAACTTTAACACCATCCGGGGCTGCGGGACTGTTCGAAAGAGGTACCGTGGCCCGGAACATAATGGACGAGAAAGGAACATGGATGGGTTTTAGTCAGTAAAAGTTTGACACTCCCTCCTGCTCCACCCAGAGTGGGAGAAGTTATTTGATAATTTCCCATCAGAAAAAAAAAACAATAATAGGTACTTACCACACGATAAAGTAGTAAGACCCCCACTTTCGTGTTGTTGACCATTGGGTTGGAACCCAGACGTTTTTACTGGACTGACAGTAAGGAGAAGAGAAGGCGTAAGTTTTAAAAAAAATGCGGAGTTATATTTTTTTTACGATGGGAAAGTTCCTGACTTACAATCGGATAAAATAATCAGAAGTCTAAACATTCTTACAAATACTTTAATCGATGACACAGCTGTCCA
Organism: Xestia c-nigrum; assembly: GCA_916618015.1. Classification (NCBI taxonomy): domain Eukaryota; kingdom Metazoa; phylum Arthropoda; class Insecta; order Lepidoptera; family Noctuidae; genus Xestia; species Xestia c-nigrum. The sequence goes on along the minus strand of OU745259.1, from coordinate 4,696,999 downwards.
GCCACCTAAAAGGTCAATAAACCCGATCAGAACACTTATATTTGGGTCAAACTCCACAGAAATGTGCCGAAGAGTCGTTGAATTGACAAGGATCATTATTTAGATGCCTGAAGCAAGGTTCAAAGGTTTTGTTCCACCATTTACAACTCGTCCACCAAATAAATTAGGATATTGGATGAGGGCTTTGGTGCCTTCGGATTTAAGGTCTGGTACTGAAGAAAGGCGCCTTTTATCGTTAAAAGAAGCTTTAAAGTCAAAGAAATGTATGTGAAAATTAAATGGTTGTATGGAGAGGAAATGCTTCAAAGTTTCGAATGGTGCAAAGAAAAGTGAAGGAACATGATTTTACTTAATTAAATTGAACTTTTTTTGCCAAATGTAACTGGGATGAGTTCATGGACGTATGGAACATAGCCAGGTCAGTATGTCTGGAATACTATGAGCGTAGACGTAGCGTACGTACTGAGTACACATTTGGCCAAAGACCGTTTTTATTACGAACGGAATTATTGCGAGTAAGTTATTTAACTCCGACTCATTCTTAAGTTACAACTGGTACTGTTTCTGTTACTGCTAGCCTGTATAATGACGCTCCACAGCTGGACGAAGGGCTCTCCCCATGATTCTAGTTGTTTCGATCTAGAGACAATGTGGCTAAATTAAAACTACTTAACGTTTAATATTCTATCAGTTGGTTTTCTAAAATATTTTGACACCAGCTTCTGCCCGCGGCTTCGTTCGCGTGAAGTTTTGACATCGCAACGCATCGCCTGCTCAACAGAAACTTTTTTCCCGCTTACAAGATTTTTTATTGCTGCTCCGCTCCTATTGGTCATAGCGTGATGTTTAATAGCCTATAGCTTTCCTCAATAAATAGACTATCCAACGCAAAAAGAATTTTTCAATTCGAGCTGGTAGTTCCTGAGATTAGCGCGTTCAACCAAACAAACTCTTCTGATTTATAATTTTAGCATACATCACGCCTGTAATTCAGGTAGGGTTCCGGCACGAATCCAGACTCCGTGGCTGCTTCAAAGAAATTCCTGATACCTCAATAGCACTTTACCCGACGCGAGAATCGACTCCAGGACCTCTTGCTCAGCAGTCGTATTTGCGACTACTCGCCCAACCATGGCAGTCAAAGTGAGGCAGAACTTAACATAGTATTTTAAAAGTGCATACTTAGCCCTAAAAAACAATATGCAAACAACAATCCTTTATATTCTACTATCTGATCCAGTAGTGAAAACAGCAAGAAAATCGGTGCAGCAGTTTTTGAGTTTATCGTGAACAGATAGACACGAACAGTTGCGGCGAAGGACTTGGTTTTATAATAATGTAGCAACCCTCAGCAAATTTAATACTAGACTGAATACGTTCCATCTTTCAGCGCTTCAAGCGAAACAGCGCCGCTGATTACAGCGACACTCACAGATTACAGAATTTCACACTACGCCATGTTTCAGTTAAATTTCAAAGCCACCAAACTAAATTTATTTAAAGTCATTTTTTTTTTTACTTTTGTGAACGTGTGGAGCTCGTGGGTAAATATCCGTCGCAAGGATCGATTTTAAGTTTAAACTGCGCTTATCTGTGGATGGGTGACCACCCCTAACATACTAAGTTTACTCCTTGCCTCGGAAAACACATTAAGGCGCCGGCGGAGCGTGCATCGTTCATACAAACGTAATACCAAAATAATTTGTAAACCAAACATATTCTAAAGAAAGTGTGTATTTATTTCGATTGGATTACATAATATCTAGGTTCCAATATTTATATTTTGAAAGGAAAATGATATTTAGACGAGATATAAGGAATTTAAAATTTCTATGGAAAACTTATTTGTCTCATAACTCTTGTTTAAATCAATGTCCATTCATTATACATATTTGGGAACCTAGATATTATGTAATCCAATCGAAATAAATATACACTTCCTTAATAATATGTTAAGTTTACGAATTATTTTGGTATTACGTTTGTATGAACGATGCACGCTCCGCGCCTCTTAAGCCGTTAGTCCCTTCGGTCAATTGTAGATCTTTCACAGTCATTACAGGGATTCAGTGGTTCAAAAAACCTGATAGCCAGTCTTACCAATGAAGTGGAAATTTCAGTTTTTTTTCCAACTCCTCCGCTATACTTTCTGATTAACTTCGTTGCGGGATCCAAGACAGTTAAATTCATTCTCTGGGACTTCATCGAGCTTCATTGTCTCGGCGCTTTTCTGGTGATCGCCACTGTTGATTCTGACTTTCAGAATCAACAGTGGCAATCACCACAGATAGGCAGTCGCTTCATGTTAAATATTAGTATTCAACTGCATCAGATAAGATTGGAACCATGCCCCAAAATAGTTGGGAAAAGGCTAGGCAAATTAATGATGATGACTTTTCAGCTAAATCACACTATTTTGTTAACAATTCTGTGAATTATTTGTCGGTACTATTTTATTATATAAAACCTTAGGTTACAGTGTGGAGTGGTATTTATTATCGGATTATTCTAGTTTTCAACCGACTTCCAAACAAAGGAGGTTCTCTATTCGTATGTTTTTTTTTTTTTTTTGTGTTTGTTACCTCAGAACTTATTGTTAAAGCAGATTATGTTTTGGTACAGCGGGACTAACATGAGCATGCGGAGTGAACTGTTTTCAAATAATAGCCACTTCATCGCATATATTTCACAATATTACGGTTTGACTTCGTTAGATAATAATGTCCCGAAAAATAATGCGTAAGTAAGCAGTAAGCAGTATATTCGTTTGATGATCTTTCGAGAATTTAAAATCTGTCTAGTTATGTTACAATCTAACGGTTTTAACAATGTGACACTGATATAATATGCACCATTATTATTTAAATGACATAAAAATAAAGATTGAAAAATTATAAATATAAATTTTGATCATTTATTTTATTTACTAAACTAGAATAATAACTCCTTTTAGGTGTGAAGACAAAGAAGAAAACCCACTGAGCAATGTTCATTTTGTTTTCAAATTCTTCGTAACTTTACAATACTGTTTAACAATAGGTAAGTATATCTTTTGTTTCAATTTCATTAAGACCCATACCAAAGTTTACTTTAACTTCAAAGGTATAGCTTCAAAATTGAAACATGCAGAATAAAGTACCTACTTAGATCGGTCACAGCCTGGTGTTATAGTGGATAGCAAATATATGAGTAACTTTTATCTATGGAGAAAGTTGTTCAGTTTGATGGTCTGTAGCAAACCCTTGATTTTGACCAGAATACAAACAGGATAGCGACACCTTGTATAAGCAGCAATTTTGCATCCTAGTCAAAATTTTGGAGATTGTCACAAAAGTCGTAAGCAATCAATTTAAATTACGATACAAAAATGGCGCCGACCTAAAATTTTTGGATTTTTTATCATAGCAGTCGTTTCCGAGGATTTTGGTGTCGCTGATAATGATAATGACGTCAAAATTAACATAGAAAACAATTCTCCTTTTTTTTCTTCGGTTTCCCTTGAGACTATTCTTACCCTTCGCCTCTGTTAGGTAGAGGTGAATCTAATCCTACACCCACATTTCGCACATTTAGCTTCTTTCTATCAACCGGGCACAAAATAATAATATAATAACACTTTGCCCGTCCCGGAAATCGAAGCCAGGACCTCATGCTCAGTAGCGCATGCGACAACTTGACCAACGATGCAGTCTCACACATGACCCATCAATATTTTCACGCGAACAAAGTCGGGGCAACAGCTAGTAATTAATATAGCTGCTACATATTTTAAATTGTTTTACTTTGACAGTGTTTCAGAATAACACGAAAGTAATAACAGAATCATCCATCGCACGACAAGTGCTAGGGGAGGTTTACACTTGATTTCCGTAAAGAAGACAAAAAAATAGCTGCTCATATTATTATTAATTCGGGTCGAAATTCATTAGCGTGTTTGCCTCCTTGAATTTGATCAGGACGCAAGCGTTGTTCTACACCATACCTATCTGGGAACCTTCTAGTTACGGAGATATTAGGGGGTCAAAGTTCCAACTTTACGACAACTTTAAACATCTCCAGGACCCCGTACTATTCAATCTATTCATCAACACAATGTTTTAAGTGCGTAACATTGAGTTTTAGCACAAAACATGATTTCACACCCCAAAAAAAAAAAAGCACGGCAAGCAAGCGCAGCATTTTTTTTTTGTTACCTAAGTTTCTTGCTATCAATGGAAAAGTACCTGCGAGGTGTTACATTCAAGCAGAATATTTTGTATGGGATCTACATCTGCCAACAAACTGCTTTACAGTTAGGCAGAAGTATAATTTTTTTAATATGATTTCTCAACGAATAAATGCTTTTTTCATTTTTTTTATTTTTTTATTTTGATGTACAAAATGCTTGGTTGATGGCTTTTTGAGGAGGTTGTTTACACTCTGTAATACAGTATTGCTTTCGTGTTGGGAATTTGTAAGTCCCCCTAGTTCTCATTTTTGACCCATCGTGATTTCCCAAAGGTTAACGCCTCGCCGCTCATACACGAGGTAGTCTGAATGTGACTTTTTGGTTCATATGTATTGTCGACGCTGCGACACTAACTATGAAATCGGGTAGGTCGGGGGCAACGCTTGTTCCCTTTTTGAGGTCTTTAAATTAAAACAACACTGATTTTAATATTTACACACTTATATTCATCACCACTAATTTATATACAATATCAGGATTCAGAGTCACACAATTTACAATCAAGAGTACTTATTAATTACAAAACAACTGGCACAACTTAACGCAAACTATATATAATAACTTTAGAAAATCGCGGAGCAGAGTAACAGCGACTTGTTACGAGAACGAAGGATGTGAGAAGACTGTGTCGAAAGCCGGTGCCGGTGCATAATCAGTGCTGTGTCCCCCCCGTCAGGGGGGGACGCAGCAGGCGGTACCAGGGCTATGCCCCCTGCCCGCGGAGGCTATACCGGGGCCCGCTTAAGCGGAGCCCGTATATTGGTGGGGCGCTGCCCCTGGATCCTACTGGGTGCATGTTATCATGCACCCATGTGTGTAGATGTGATGATGTGACTATAGGCGCGCTACAGCGCTGTAATACAGCGCTGTTTTCTTCACAGCACCTCGGCGGTCCGTCCCCGCCAGGTGAGACCTCCGGTTACCCGGAGGAGGCCCGGCGGGGGACAACCAGCGACAGAGGTGCCGACTTATAGCGCACCTACAGTTAATGTGTGAGTCCCGTCCGCCCCACTAACCAGAGCTAGCCGGCAGTGGTACGGACTAAGGAAACGACGTGTGTGTGTGGGCGGTATTGTATTGTGTAACACCGCCCATGTGTGCGTGTATCGCAGGCCCTAGGGCCGCGACAACGCGTGAGTCTACGTGTGTGTAGAGAGATGCATGTCTGTTCTTGCTACGTAACATGCCCATATTAACTTGGCCCATGTCACGCAGCTGGGTGAGAGTAGTGTGTGTGGAGTCTATCTGTGCAGGTAAGCTGCGTGTAACGGGAAAACAGCTCACCTGGGTCCAGTCCGGTGGAGAGGCGGCGGAGGGGGGGGCGACCATGCCTTGCAGGGCCGCAGGAAGTCCCTGTCCCGACCGGCCTAGCCTTGATACATCATGAGTAGCGAGGCCAGGCCGTCCAGGACAACGAGCTCGATGCTCTGACCCTGCCTGATGGCCTTTATCAGGTCCATCAGCAGGGTAATGGCGCGAGCTGTGAACTCCTTTGTTGTGGAGGCAGGACCGGTGGTTGGGCCGGCAGAGGTGGCGTCTTTCTTGGCGCGGCATTCGGCAACTTGCGCGCGGATTTCCTGGAGTCTATGGGCCGTCGGCCGCGCCAAGTCGGCGCCGGTCGGCTGGCCCTCTGGCAGCTCCGTTTCTGGCCTCGGTGGGACCACAATCGGTGCCACAGCCCGCGCCTGGGACGAAGGCTGGTCGCCCGCTTGGTCTCCCTCAGAAGCGGTGGGGGGCTCGGGTGCCTTACCCTTGCCCCCTCGCTTCCTCTTCTTTCCCCTCCGCCGCTTCGAGGAGGGGGGAGCTTCTCCCCTGTTGGTGGGCCCGTTGGCCGCCGCCATCAGCGACTCGCCTTGGGCCTCGGTAGAGGCAATGTCCTTGGGCCTCTCGGTGGCCGCTGTCGGCCGTCGTGAGGCGGTAATGGCGGCGGCTGTGCCCGCCCGCCTGTTCGCCCTTATTTCCGCTTGGTACGTCGGGCACTTTAAGTTGTTGGCGGGATGATCGCCCCCGCAGTTGGCGCACGTGGCTGGTACGTCACGTGGCCGGGGGCAGTCCCGCGCTGAGTGCCCTTCACCGCAGCGGACGCAGGCGAGCGGTCGGTGGCAGTGGTGCGACGAGTGCCTCCATTTCTGGCACCGGTGGCACTGGGCGGGCCCACGTTTGCCCCGCCAGGCTTCAATTTTGACACCTCTCATGTTCAGGAACACGGAGGTGTCGAAGATCCTGCGTACGTCAGGCGTCCTGCTGAGTACGGCGTGGAACACGCAGCCAGGTCGTCCCAGGCTCGCCTTGATATGGCGAACGTACTCCGGCTGGTATCCCAACGCGCGGAGCTCCTCCTCGATTTCTGAAGGGGTGGTGTCGGCAGGCAGCCCCCTGATGGCCACCTTACAGCTTCGCTCCGCCTGCGGCGAGTAGGCGAACCAGGATATGCCCTCTTCTTTCTCCAGGCCGGTCAAGTACCGCTGGACCACCCTATATTCGACTTCACTCTCAGGAGTGAAGCGAATTCCAGCGCCGAATGGTCGGGCGCTGGGTGGGTGGCCCAGCTTGTCCTTGAGGGCCCTGAAATGGGAGGCCCATCCTGGCAGCTTTTCCACCACAAGCGGAGGATACTTCAGCCGCTTCTGCGGCTTCGGCTTCGGCTGGTTGGCGGCAGCGTTGTCCGTGTCCTGGGGGGCCGCCGGCTGTGAGGGAGAGACAGCTTTAGCCATACTCACCCCTTGCTGGGTCCCCGGATACGTCGGCGTCGGTGGTGGAGAGGGGGGAGGCGTGCGGCGGATGACCTCCGCGAAGGTAGGCGATCCGGCGGCGGCCCGCTCTCCCCGCCGCGGCGCGCTCTCGCGCTGCGGCAGCGGGTCGAGGCAGTACCGCTTTGCCTCCTCCTCTGGCTCGTCCGTGCTGCGGCGGCGTCTCTGAGGACGCGGCTCCGGCCATTGGTCGTGGCCGCGCTCCCGTGACGCCTCCGGTGGAGTTTTGTTGGGGTTGCGCCTTCCTGACGCACTCGACCTCGACTCATCCGACCCTGCGGACGAGACCGACATACTCGAGCCGGTTCTCGGCGAGTATGCCGACCACCCGGCCGGGGAGTCGTAGGCCGAGGCGCGAGGGGGCGCCGGCGAGGCGGGCAGCTGGGGCGTCCGGGCTGCCGGGCGCGCTCCAGTCGGCCGCTTGGTGCTGCTGATGGCGTGCCTCTCCGCGGACCCAGCCCCCGAGGGGGCGGTCGACGCGGCGGGGCGTGCAGTAGCGGCGGTCGGTGGGGACGCAGCGGTGCGCCTGGGTGGCGTCATCGGCGCTGGCGGGCTGCTCGTCGCCACATAAGTCCGTGGTTGGGGTGTGGGCGCGCGCACCGGGGGCGCGGGATCGCGCTCGACCGCACGCGCGGGTGCGGGAACAGCGGTCCGCGCCTGTGGTGCGCGGCTAGTCTTCGGTGTGGGTGGGCCCGGCGACTGCATCGGGACCGGACGGAACGCGGTCGGGCGCACGGGTACGGCGTGCGGTCGGCTCGGCGGAGGCATCGGCGCAACACGCGCAGGCGCCGACGACGTCGACGGGCCGCTCGCAACGGCTGCCGCGCCTCGACCTGCTCCCTCCTCTTCCCTCTTCTCTTCCCGGGCCGGCGGCTTCTTGCTCCTCGCTGAGCTCGAGGGCTTCGCCTTGCCGGACGTCTTCCTCCCCTCCGCACGAGGGGGGGGGGGTTCGGGCGGCGCTGGGTCGGGCAGTGTGATGTCGATGTTCGGCATCGACACCGTCCGGTCCAGCGCCCAGCGGGACACCTCATAGGTGTCGGGGTTGGGCATCTTTTTCCTCCTTGGCTTCACTAGCTGGGTGGTGGGCTCGCGATCGCGTCGGTGCTGCAGCACCGGGCAGCAGGTGGCACCCCCTGTGCTCGCATCAGTGCTGGGCACTCGCACGAACACAGGGAAGTGGGTATGTTGCGATCCGCGCGAGCGGAGACTTTCGCCGAGTACCCCCAATTAAGTTGATTTTCGGCGAAGTCTCCTCCCGAAGTCGTTTGGTGGCGCTGCACGTCACTGAACGCGTCCGATGTGGACCACTGGCCGATCCGTGTCGAAAGCGCCCGAACACGCCCTTTTTATACCCTTGCTCATAAGTGCAAGTTACTGGGGAACCAATATTTGTCACCGCTCGCTGCCCACTCGTTGTGGCGGAAACCGGCGGCGCCTCCCCCCGCGTGCCCCGCTCACCACCCCTGTGGCCTACTTTCACAATGGACTCGCCCAACGAACCCGGATGTAGAATACAATGGCGAGTTTTAGCCAATCAGAGGGTTTGTTATGATTAGTAGCTGATACCTTGTCAAACTAACTTTCATACATTTAACTACTGTTTCATAGTTTTTAGGCTTTATTTAGTATTTCTAGATAAGTTAGGGTTATGAAACTTTCAGAAACTATTGCTTACATTATATTGTTCATTTAAAACTTATCTATGTATTCGTAACTGTTATATCTTTCGGAATATGGGTCATTTTCTTATCTTTACCTACGTTTGCGTTGTGCTTTCATATTATTTCTTTATTACAGTGTTGCTATGAGCCAATCTACATAATAAGACTTAACTTCTAACATAATTTGTACTAACTAAGTTATTCTATGGCTAGCAAAACTGTGCTTCGCCTACATGTATATTCTAAGTTTTTCTTGGACATCACAGACATAGCTAAAGGAAAAACATCGTGGATGCACCTGGACTTTAATTAATAAAAGTCTGAAATCGCCAACCGGTCTTGAGCAAGCATGGTGATCAATGATTGCGCCTTCTCTGCATGAGAAGAGGCCTTTGCCCAGCGGTGGGGCATAAGGCCTAGTATTAAAAAAATATAGTTATTTATTATGAAACCTTTGTGCAAAAAGATCCACCAATCAGCATCTGCCTAGCCTTTTCCCAACTATGTTGAGGTCGGCTTCCAGTCTAACCGAAGGCAACTGAACACCAGTGCTTTACATGGAGCGACTGCCTATCTGAGCTTCACAACCCATTTATTATTGGGTAAAATACCACACCCTTTGGTAAGACTGCAGGTTTTTTAGACTTTTTGGGCCACTGACTACGTGCAAACGACTGCCAATGATATACAAATGACAGCCGGGACCAACTGCTTATCGTGCTTTCCGGGGCACGGAGGAAGCTGGATATGTAATGGGTGGTCACCCATCCAGAGACCAACCTAGGCAGGCATAGTTTAACCTAAAGATTGAACCGAGCGGCTGTTATTATTTAGCCACGAGCTTATTTTGTAGGTTATCTACCAATGAACGAATAATTTAGGAAAAGGTGTGCCCAATGTGGCATACGTCTAGTTTTCAACTATTCCTGTGTGAAAAACATGAATTAATCTTTGTTTTTAATTTCCTTCCAATACCCTTTTCTACAACACGAAAAAAGGTCACAAACGTAATTTACTTCGTAAAACGTAAAAATCGAGGTCAGTAGGGATCGTGCCAAGGTCAACCCTAATATCAGAAACGTTGTTCATTATTGTATGTACTCCCCTTAAAATTACTCCAAAGTGTTGGTTTAACTTGTTTTTTTTACCCGTTTTTCCTCTTCCAGGGCCGTTTATGTTAAGTTATTTAGGGTTTTAAAAGTAATTTTGGGATTTATGGTACCGTTAAATTGGGTTTTTAACATTTTTGGAATTAAAAATATTCGCTTTTATAATTAATATTCTGTCAAGACGTGTTATTGTTATTTAAAATAAAGATGATTGTATACTATAGAAGTGATTTTCTTAAAAAAAGCTTACACGAAGTTCTATTTTTCATAGATTTCTTTATATAACATTAAGTTTTGCAATAGGAAAATATTCGTGTCTACTATTGCGTGTTTGATTATAATTATATGGGTACGTACACGAATTGAAATGGAAAAACAATGAAATTAGTACTTATGAGTACATGACACAAGGTTTTATGTAACCAATGATATTTCTATGGAGTTTTATGCGAAACTAGAAGTTTTATAACTCTGCCTACTATAAGTATAGGTCTTTTGCTTTAACGTGTGGGTAGTGCCTAACCTGGTGTCAGAGTTTTTATGCCGCCTCTGACTTGGCTTTAGATCATGCTTTCGACAAATATCTCTCTGACAAGCTGGTTTTCGACCGCAGTTTTCCTTCACCAAAGGTAGTGATTATACAGTATGCATTTGAATCCTAAATCAGAGGTGTCTTGGCTTCAAACTTGAGACCAATGATTTGGTTGTCCGTCAGATAAACCACAAGGCTATCATTGCTAAAATCATTGGTGGAAACAGCAACTGAAAGTATAAGCAGCATTAAAATGATAAGCTTCTAACCGATTTTTACTATAAAAATGGAACGATAAAATTCCTTTGGTCAAGAATTTAAAGGCAAATTCCGCTGGAATCCTGAATTACTGGGAAGTATGAGAATTTCAAATAAATTCTTAGCAATTAGAGCGTGCACACAGAAAATGGAATGGAAAAATATAAAATGGGGTGGAAAATGGTCCGGTAGCGGTTACGTTACGAAACGCCGGAGAGGATTTTTATGTTTTTTCATGCACTATAATGGCATTTTATCCAGTATGTTGTAAGATATCGGTTTTAATGTGGTTGGATATGTAAAGATTTGTACTGAGAGAACAACTTTAATACAGTTTTAAAGATAAAAGTTATCTGAACTTGTTGGTTTTTTCCAAAAAACTATAGTATGTAACGGTCTTCTGTTGAAAGCCTTTTCTAAACAGTGAAGGGAGGTACCGTTTTGTCTGCTCTTGATGTTTCTAGAAAACCCACTGTTTTGCTTTGCTTTTGTTAAATTTGGGCAGCAATATTGGGTTTAAAATATCCTTAACGAAGCCGAGAGGCACATGTGCTTCTCGATATTTTTGAATTATTTTTGTCATTTACCTATACCTAAAGAAAAAACAGTTTAACATTTCAATTAAGCCATTAAAAGGTCCTTTTAAGTGTCAAAATTTACAGGAAAAAGTCTTATTGTTAAAGTATTATTAATAAGTCTATTACTGTTTTAAGCTTACACGATTCACCCGCGATCATGGCGCTTGCAACAGCGTCGAAATTTCGGGAGCTCAAAATAATAAATAACAATCACCGAAGATATTCCGTAAGTGATATTTTAAGTTTCCCGTAAGAGACAATATAATTTAAGTCTATCATTCAAGCAAGAAGGAAGAATGGGTTAGTAATAAGTAATGATTTTCTAAAATTGCCTTTTAATTTATGGTCATACACGGGTTGAGGGCAGAAAAACGATGATGACAGCCATTCCATGAGCCATGATTTAAACCACAAACCAGGTGCTCAAAAAACCGAACCATCTATCATGAATCAATCATTTCAGTCAATCCCAGACATCTGATATCTAGACAAAGGCCACATCTAAATCTACACTAAGGGCTTTATCACACTAGTGAGGTGCGAGCGAATGGAAAGGGGGTGAGTGCGCAGCGAGCTAGTCGCGAGTTCACAACGTGCGCAACGCGTTAGTGTGATAAAACTCTAATACTATAAAGAGGAAAGATTGTCTTTTTTGTTTACAAGCTATTTGGTTTACAGTTTAACCCACAAATTACATTGTAAAATGTAAACCAAATAGCTTGTTCGACTACCAATCAAACGATTTAAAAAAATAACAAATTCACCATAAGAAAGCTACATCTTTTCTGGCTATAAATTATAGTGATATCATGCAGATTAAACGATCTATTACAGTTTTCGCGGACGGAATCGCAGGCGAAGTGCTTATAATCTTTAATATTTTCCTTTTTTTTAACCTTGAACATAAACTCCGCACCGTCCCGATAAAATCCAATATTAATACAAAATTATTACCGCTTTTCCAATATGCAAAAACCAATTTAATAATCCCGTTTTAATATAGGATATGACGTCAAATCAGCCGAGGGAAATCGTATGTAGGTGTCACACCGGTCTGGGCTCACGTTGAGTGGAATTACAATTAGATTTATATTAGGTATCTAGACCTTTTCTAGCCTATACCTATATGCTTGTATGTGTATATGTCACCGTAAAATTATCAAATACGTTATATTGTAATATCTCTAGCGATATTGTAAAGTCTCGAATTATTGTCAAATGAACATACTGCTTACAACAAAACGCATTCGTTTTCGTGAAATGCATGCGATGGTAGTCAACTTACGTGGTGTGGAGGGAAGGAGGGGTCCCCCTTGCCCAGTGGCTCAACTCTCATGAACAGATAACGCACCATTCCTGAGAAATATCGATAACATAACCTTAAAACACTTTATATTCCCCCTAAAAAGCGTAGTCGACGAAGCCCCGCTTCGCGGGGCCCCTATTTCCGAGTGCAGGGTTTAAAACGTTTAAAGGAACCTAATATCGCGAGAAAAAACACGATATATTGTAATATAACGTGTTTGACAATTTTACGGTGACATATATACAGGGTGTAAACCACCTCATCACGAAGCCGTTAACCAAGCATTCTGAACATCAAACTAAGTTACTTTACGCAAAAATTATTGCGGGGACACGACTTTTTTTGGGGTGAAAAATCATGTTTTATGGTACAACTCAATGTTACGCACTTAAAAAATTGTGCTAATGGATTGATTAAATAGTACGGGGTCATGGATATGTTAAAAATCAAAATTTTACAAAAAAACTTGTATTTATAAAAAAGTTGTAACTTTGACCCCCCATACCTCCGTAACTAGAAAGTTCTCAGGTATGGCGTAGAACACAAAAATTATCACAATGATGGGGAGAACAAGTGCCTTTCGGCTTCGTTAAGAGTGTTTTAAACCTGTATAGTCCGCGCCACGAGAAGCTATAATTTTTGTAAACAAAGAATTTCTACAAAGATACGTAGCGACAATTCAATCAACAAGAAATACTCCCAAATTCACTCAACTCAAATTATCATACGTGTTTTACCAGCCTAATGAGCAATTTCACTTGGTTGGGTTATATTTTGGCGATATAAAGCGCTGTCGTCTTATGCTTTGTGGTACTGGAACGCATCTGACATCATGAAACGTAAACATTTGGGCCGCCATTTCGAAGTAATTCTTCGCTGACGGTGTAATTTTTATTTGATCCAAAGGTTGCGAACACGAATGTGTGTTCAAAAAATAATAGCTTCTTGTGGCGGGGACTATAATAGATAACAACACTTCAATTCTCCGAGACTTTCATTGTAATAAACCCTGCAACAAATTAAAGCAAAGCATAAAAAAATATGGTAATTGTATCCGCAGTCATTTGCATGAAAAAGGCATGAAGTCATTATCATGCTAGATCGGAAAATAATCAAAGATAATTTCACTTTCAAAGGCAAAGGAAATCAGATAGAAAATACAAAAACTCCGTAGTCTTGAAATGTGTCGCTGATAAAGTTTTATTACGTTATTTGAATCTAGGTTATTCTTTCATAGCTAGTTACGTAAATACGTAGAATCATTTAATGTTAATCGTACACTGTTTTAAGCTATCACGGAAAGAAAAAGAAAGAAAGAAAGAGAAAAGGAAAAGAAAGAGGGTAGACAGATTTGTCTGCGGGCGTCCAGTCAACCCGCGATCATGGTGCCTGCAACAGCGTCGAAATATCGGGAGCTAAATATAAATAACAATCACGGAAGATATCCCGTAAGTGATATTTTTAGTTTAATCGTGGTTTTTAAAATAAACCATAAAGCATCCATGGATCATCCAAGGATTATTTATTATTTATTTATTATAGAGTTTCTAAAGAGTCTTTGGAGTTATTTATCCCATCCTTCTCCATAAAAAGCTACGCCTTTCAATGGACAAATACAGTTTTCTCACCAGTTATTGAAGACCTATGACTGTACCGTGGCTTCGCTTTCTTTGTTTTTCTGATATTCAAAAGTAATAATGATTTATTTGTAGTAAAAGCTTTGAGTTTGACACCAATACATTTTCTATGAAGTCGTGTTTTTAACGCCATTATTTTTGAAATTATAATTTTTCCAAATCAGTTCATTAAGACACGGCAATACATTAATTACGATTTGAAAAATATAATGTATCTAAAAATGGACTTTATAGTTATTTATGTAAAGTCAATTTTAAGAATTTTATTATTTTAACGTGATTCATTTTATTATACTGCTATAGCGGCCGCTGGAGTAAGCAAGCTATCTCGGTTAGCTTTGAGAATTTCATGTACCATCTCTAGATAAGCATTGCAACGGAACAGGGGGCCAAAAAACGACTGCTTCAGCTAATAATGGGATAATAGTAATGAATCACGTCAAAATTCTTAAAAATTCTTAAAATGGCCATAGATGTAGTTAATATTATTAATAATTATCAGTGTGTGACCATTATATGAATTAAAACGTAATTAATATTATTATCCTACTAAGCGGCCATTTTAGATTCTCAGTTTTACTATAGTTAGCATTAAACAACATAAGACCCCACTCAGACACTAATTAAGCAAGACTGACAATAGAACACTTCTTCCTTAAATTCTTGCCTACGCTAACATTCTTTGAGCAAAATAGCTATACCCAAACTTAGGTACTACAAACTAAAAGACCTTAGCACAGGGCACAATAAACCTTTTCCTTTAAAACCATCAACCATTCCATCCTCACTGCAAATTCCCTACAAAATTAAACAGAATATTCGTTAACATGAAGAATTACCCTTCAACAAAAACAAATGTGTCGTGACCCTACGTTGTTACGAAATAAAATGAGCACTGACCCTTCTAGTTGCTAAATAAAATGAATGCTGACCCTTGGCTGTCGAATAAAATGAAGTATGTCAGAATAGATGCCCAAATTTTATGTTATTGATACTTGGGTTGAAAGGGGGTGAATTTGCATGCTGATTGAGGTAGGAAGCCGTTCTGTTTTTATTTGGTCGTGTTTTGCTAACGTAAAATATAAATTGTAGGCAATCAACCTGGTTGTGTTAGGACTAAATGCGGGTTAGTAAAAAGGGATCAAGGGGAGTTTTTTTTAATTATAAAGAAGACACGGTCTGTTTCCAAAATGAATTTAATTTGAAGCTAAAAAGACACTACCTCTTACGGGTCTGTTTATCAGTAACAACCTTTTAGAGCCACAAAGACACAACATCACGCTCGTATTACCAAAAAGCGTTAGTCTAATTAAAAGCAATAATAACGTTACGAAAATACACGCACAAAATACGCCTACGTTGAAACTTGCGACGTTTCACCCCTCTATACCCCCGGCACCTTCAAACGCAAAATAGTTTTGAACAGAAGGTTAGTTACATACATCGAGCGAAAACGCACGCACATACAGGGTGTATTTCACCTCATCACAAAGCCGTTAACCAAGCATTCTGTATATCAAACTAAGTAACTTTACGCAAAAAATATTGCTGGGAAAAAACTTTTTTTTTTGAGGTTATAAATCATGTTTTGTGGTATAACTCAATGTAACACACTCAAAAAATTGTGCGGATGGATGGATTAAATAGTAAGGGGGTCGCAGAGATATTTAAAGTAAAAATCATGCGATAAAAAGTGGTATATAAAAAATAACTTGTCAAAATCTTGCAACTTTGACCCCCAATATCTCCGTAACTAGAAGGTTCCCAGGTATAGTGTAGAACAAAAAAATGATCAGCATGACGAGGAAAACAAGTGCCTTTCGTATTCGTTAAGAGGTGTTTTACACCCTTTATAGACACGCTTCACGTACAGCGAGTGTAAGCGGAATCACGACTGTCATTCAAAATCAAAGCATTTATTTAAAGTAGGCCAATAACAGGCACTTTTGAATGGTCGAAACAAAGATGAAACATAAATGTAGCTACAGTCCCAGTCACAAGACATCAAAACTGTGAAAGTACTGTAGTTGCCCATTCCCCAACGTAGGTCTCTATGGAGAAGAACGGGCAAGAAACGGTCATTTATTTGAGATCGCCATACGTACGCATCTATGTGTGCGTGCGATTGTTTTGGTTCGTTAGACGAAACTGACCTTCTGTTATTACAACCTTGGGGAGGTTGCCACAACAAAGATATTCAAACTATTCTCAGAATTTCTTGAATTTACACCCCCAGGCACTATGCTCAAAGATTAGCTTAACAAATGACTACGGAATAAATAGAAGAAAGACTTGCGAGTAAGCAAGATTAATAAACCATAATTGAAAACGAAAACTTTCGTCTATATATCAGTAGCGAAGGTTTTAAACAACTCGATTCCTACCGGCTTACCATGGAAAAATGGCGCAGTCTGATATTAAATTTAATTGATTTAGATATTTCGACCGTCCGATACACGATTACTTGCAAATCTGAAATCTTTTATTGTTATAGTATTCTTTAGACAAATAACTCCAGTTTACTTCTTACAGAAATTGATCCTTCGCTACTGCTATACATTTTTACAATAGACGGCAACTCGTTGATTTAAAGCGATACCATCCAGCTTGGACTACGCTGGCCTAGTAGGTCCAAGTCCTAGCCCAGCAGTAGACTGCTGTAGAGACTGTTGAAGACAGTGTTCAGGAGTTAATAAGAGGAGGAGACAGTTTTTAAGTTAACAATTCAAACTCAAACTCAAAATCTTTATTGCATTCATGTGTACAATTAGTTGGTACATAGTTAAATGTAAGTAAGTTTCAACATGAAACCCGGTTAGGGCACGGCAACATAATAGATTGAACAAAACAAGCATCCAGTGAGTAAGTATACTGGATTGCGAGTTTGTTGAACAATTTGAGAGGCTGTCTTTTTTAAACTTTCACGATTAGAACACATTATAAAACTTAAGAAGACGGGTATTTATCGCGAATTTACCTTACCTTACCTTACCTTTTTTTTTATTTACCTTTTTTTAACATGTGATAGACTCAGGACCCAACCACTGGATGGAGTTACACAACCCAAAAATTCTTGCCCATGAGAAGCACTATTATAAGAGAATGGTTCCGAAAGCGATTGAGATCAAGAAGTACCCTAATTTAAATCGCGAAGACGGCTTCAAACTCTCTTCAGCTTGGAATCCAGTAATCACTAAGTGTCCTCGTCAAGTGAAATCGCCTCAATATACGGACACTGTTAGTGTAGTGTGCTGTCGCGGTACCTCCAATGCTTCAGTCTCCCCGCGACCGCGGCTGGTGCAATCCGGTCGAAAAGTCGGGATTAAATTACAGGTAAATTCGCGATAAATACCCGTCTTCTTAAGTTTTAGAATTTGAGAGGCTTACGATTGACATGATGTTAATTAAAACATCATATCGACGGTGAAGTGCCAATACCTCGTAACTGACAAAAACAAAAATGTTCACAAACTGAAAAAAACGTTTAATATCTTATTAAATTAAAAAATAGTTTATATATTTATTAATTTAGAATAAAAATAATGAATGCTTTACATATTATGCTGAATATATATATTTTATGATAGTGTAGTAGGTATTCGGTTAGATAGGAGGTATTAACTTTGTATTTTTTCTTCTTATGTGAAAATGATATGATATTTAGAAGGTCATGGAATTAAGAAAACACCGACATTTTTTATCAGAATCTTTAATTTGTGAATAAAAAGAAAAGAAAATAACACAATAAACAAAAACAATGTAATAAAGCAATTTTTTTGCTTACAAAAAACAATTAAACGAATGCAGCTGCTTAGTTTACTAATTTAAAAGAGATACAATAAGTCATCAAAAATCAATTAAATTATACAGAAGAACCAATTTATTATTCGTGAGGTAAATTGTCATAAAATGAGTGACAATCTCTTGGCAAGACTTCTTTTAATTGTTGAAGGTGATTAAATTTGGTAGAAGCTATGGGAATTGGTCCAACATGCAAAGCTGTGTAAGCGACAGAATTCAGTTTTTTCGGTCTAATTGGTAACTCTGTCCAATCATCATCAAAGTTAAGTTTGTAATAAATAGTGCCATCAGGTCTATATTGGATGGCTCTCAAATCTACAACTACAGGATCACCTGCTCTTCGACCGGGTCTTATGGTGCTGTATCTCCAGTTTATTTTATTATTGTAATCTTTAACAAAATCATGGTTAATTTGTATAGCTTCATAAGGAAAAGGATTTATCCGTGCCTCCTTCGTTATAGAAATGTAGTCGCTGGGAAGATGTATCTCCCTATTTTTCAGCTTTCTTTCGATCGCAGCATGAACTGCGTCGCATTCCATTTGCGTATGTCCAGGCTCTAAGTACTTCTGTGTGATAGTCACTTCATGTTCAATACTAATATTCAACAAGCCATTTCCCATTATATTGTTTCTATTTTGATAGGTGCATCCATCTGAATAAATGACTATAGGCAATCCTTTAGGTAAACAATAACTCACGATGTAATCGGACACAAAAGATGTGAAAGTACTTGCGGTAAGATCTGCGCTTGTTTCATCAAACCAATAACAGGAGGCGTGGTGGGTAACCAGGTCATACATTGTGAAGTTATGACACGTAAGCTTTGTCTTAAAGTATAATGCGCTAGCTGTTAGATAGGGGCATACTTTTACAGACTCTAAATCCATAGACAACAATATGAATTCGCCGGATGTAGCTTTCTTTTTGTCCGTTTCCTTCTCTTGCCTCGCTCTATTTTTGCGTCTAATGTGTTGTTCGTAATCGGGAGTACTAATATTCCCTACTGCATGGCCACAGCAGGTATCGCACATGTCTTTTTTTAAGGTGTACAGGGAAAGATTTTTATCGTGAAACAGTTTCTCGAAAGTAAAGCGAGAAAGTACAGGCTCTTCGTTTTCAGTGCAATGTTCTTTGTACTGTTTATATAAATCACTCAGGGAACGGTAAACAGGTTCTAAATACAACTTTGATGTTTCCTTCCTGGCATAGTGAGAAGGTAACTTGGGAATGTTATCTAAAAAGTTGCGTGCGGTAAGAAGCTTTCGCTGTGTTCCAGATTGTGGCGTTCTGACCCTGATTGCATTCTGAATTTCTTGACAAGGAATTACTCTATCACTCGATTTTTTGACCCAAGATTGAACTGTGTATGACCCCAAACACAAAGTATTTAAAAATGTTGTTCTGCAAACCTGTAAATTTTGGCCTTTGCTAATTGGCAAAAAGTAATCGAACGTACCTTCACGTCTCGATCCCTGATCACTTGTCTTACGTGTCGTACCCTTACGATTTACAAGTCCGAGTACATACACTTTGCGCTGGTCCCAGTTCATATTTTTCCAAAAACTGTTGTGTATTTCGTGACGTCTTTCATCATCAAACTTTTCACAATTTCGCACCTTACTCTTCCTACAAAACTGCGAATTGCACCTATCACCTAATGTTCTAGCAGGTCTTACTTTATCTTGCCTTAGTTTTCTATTCTTTGGTTTTGTGTATCCCAAATATTCCTCTCCTATCATACGAAGTTTCTTATTTTTTAATTTCTTCCAGTTATTCGGGTCACGTTTAGCTTGGCGTTTCCTTCCTTCGTTTGGATTACCGTGGTAAATGCCCAATGACGTGGACGGTTCATCTAAAAGTAACCTTGGACTAGAATTGTTCGACTCTTGATCATCATCAGGACTAGGACAGTAAGTTATGTCACTATCATTGCCGGAATAGTCACCATCATAGGAACACGTTTCGTCTATTAGGTTATTAGGTTCAGATTCTAGTATCTGAGAATACTCGTAATTACAGAAAAATGAAGGTGGAACTGAGGCGCATCGTTTTTTACTATAGTCTTTGGTATCATCATAAGTGAGAGCGGACATTGACAAACTACGCCCTCTAACAACAATACGAACATCACTGAAAATATCAATGTTGTTTCGTTTTCCATAGTGTATTGTAATTGTAGGTGGCAGCGAAGAACAGCGTCGACGTTGAGTTAAAAAATGGCTAAGCTTTGGAATGTTTGAAAGGGAATATGATTTAGTAATCTTACATCTCTGCTTTGTTATTTGGTTGTCATTATCGCAGCTTAATGTTCTGATTTCAGGTGTCACTTGCTCAAGCGTATCTGAAAACATCAGAATCTAGAATCAATACAAGAACTTGTTAACACGGAAATTACTACTCACTAGGTAGGTAGGTAATCTAATAACTTACCCGAGTTAGAAGAAATAGTAGCTTCAGGCTGTGTATTCCTCTCGCGATCTTTTAGTATATTAAACATCTGTCCAGCTCGTACTCCCTGATAACGCCTTGCCATTCGGGACATTTTGCTAAAACAATAAAATACAATACCTCCTAAATACCTTAGATATCAAACAAAAACGGAGAAGAAATATCTCCTATCTACAAAAAAAACTCGGAACGTTTGATTGTCATCATTAAATGAACAGAATATTACCACTATCATGAAATATGACTTGTATTTCTTACCTGTTATCCTTTAGAACTTGTCAACCCGTGAATAACACCGTAAACACAAATATTCTACAATTATTTTACTATACCTACGAGTAAACTAAAAGAACAAACACGCGCAAACACGAATTGCCTCAAACTGAATACTCGACATCATAAAATACCCTCCCTCCCGCCCCTTCTGCACCCGTGCACAGGTTGCACATCATCGCGTCGTCGGCGCCACCACCGATTGTCAGTCGAAAACCACCAACGAACACGTATAGACGTGTCCCGAAAAAGTTAGGAGGTAATGCCATAAAATAGACACGTTGATATAGTTAGGAGGTATTTCCACATTTAAATTGAATGCTGTTGCAACTAAAAATACACATAGGAGATTTCACTAAAACATGCGAATATCGCCTTCGAATTCAAAACGATAAAAAAGTGAATTTCTCGAAAAATGTCAGTTAGGAGGTATTGGCACTTCGCCGTCGATATTTACTTTTATTATGAAACGTAATCGTTGTTCACATTACTTAGTTATAAGAACGATTTTTAATTAAAAACACGGGAACTTGTAATAACATTGACGCCCAGTATACACGCGATATTTTATAATAATGTAAACTAGTGTTTTTATTACCACTGCAGCATGATTCGCGAATGTATCGATCAAGCAGGCATTATTTCTATAATGAAAATGTAGGTAATTACTTTCATGCACCTGTTGGTGTAAATAATTTACAACATTTTAATTTAAGTCATGTAATAAGCTTGGCACCTACAGACAAGATTCATAATAATAATAGTAATTAAATACGAAAATTGAAAATATTTTTATTTTATTTTCAGAGTGGCATTCCATTGCAAAGTAAATTGACTTATTATGACAACTCAAATCACTTTCATTAACCATGAATTCTTCACCTACTCTACAAAACTTATTAAAATTGGAAAAGAACAATGAAAAAAGCAGTCGGTTCGTTTCTATAAACACATTCACAACTTCATTACAAACAATTTCTTTTATGTGATATAGCTATACTGTATTTAATGGGTGACTGAGAAAGTTTATACCCCAAATGTAATCAAAATCAAAGATTAGGAACACTGTTATTGCTACGTATAGAATTATTCGACCAATATTTACCGACTGCTCATATTGTAAGGGAACTTATATATTGTATTCATTGCGACCTTGGTCGCAAATATAATTCATGGTTGCTATCTATTGTAATTGTTTGTAAATAATTACAATATAATGCTACTGTTATTTTTGTTTGATTATAATGCTTTGTCTTTCATATAATATTTTACTTTCGTTAACGTAACAGACGCGAAAATAACTCTGTTTGTAAAACCAATCGTTATGTTTATTAGACCAGTAACCTGAGAACTGGCGAAGAGAATAGGTCATTTTTCGTAATTAGTTTACATCATAATGAGCTTAAAAAAACCGTCAGCTGCATGGTGGAGGAGGGATTATGCATCATTTACAAATATAGCCGGCGTACTATGACTTTATTTTGTATTTTTGTCTAACCTTACACGGAAAAAAAAAATTGTTTTAAACTAAGAATATTTCACTTGGTCAAGACATTGCGTGATTCATATATGGGGAAAACATTTTATTCTTAAAATTAGTAAATATTTGTCTTGTTATTCATTTTTCTTCCAAGTATTTATACTCACTAACCAAGGCAATATCCTATTCTTGCAATCAGAAAGAAACGTTTTCTTTGCATAAGTAAGTTTTTTTTTTTAAGTCTAGAATATTAAATTCTCAAATTTAAGACAATTATGTCTTAAATCTAGATTGTACTCCTCGAAGTTCTCCGATTACTCCTCCGACTATGAAGAGCAATATCTTTTATCAAGAATATATTTATTGGACAAGAAATGTCATTGTTTCTGATCAAGAATATATCTATTGGTCAAGAATTTCCGTGATTCATATATGGGGAAAACAATAAATGGTTGTATCAAAACACAATTATTCTCAATGCTAGTAAATAAATAGTTAAGTCAAGATATTTGTCTTCCTTCTAGAATTTACATACTTGTGATTAAACAATATATTTGAGAATAATGCTTTTCTCAGTTGAACACTTTGTCAAACGGATCCCGGAGTTTTCTTACAAGAAAATAAATTCTCAGTATGAAAAATAAATGAGTTGTCTGTATGCTACGGCATATTTCAGTGAAGCAGCTTTAACTCTTGCATCAATTTAATTCTATTTTCACACTGAGAAAATTTATCTCTAATGAAAAATACCAACAATCTTAATTACTAGTAGATGCTCTTCAGTGAAGAAGTTTATGGTACTAGTTCAATAACAATAAGTTATTCTCTGGAGATCACGTTGTTTTAAAAAGATAGTCTCAATGTTCTTAGTTCAATAATCATGCGTTTTTAGTGAAGAAGTTTTATTTCTTAGTTTAATAATTTAATCGAATTTAAGCGGAGATCACGTTGTCTAGAAAGAACAATATCAATGTTCTTAGTTCAATATTTATAGCGTATTTCAGTGAAGAAGCCCAGTTCTTAATTCAAATCAATAAGCAATTGATACGGAGATCAGATTGTCTCCAATCAATAATGTTAATATTGTTTATTTAAGAACGTGCAGGACTGCAGGTACTTAACTGAAGAAGTTATAGTTTTTGATCTAATTCATTGCATGTTTCATTCGGAGATCAGAAATCTCTTAGCTCAATATTAGTGTATTTCACTGCAAGAAATCTCAGTTCTTGGTTCAATGCATGTCATGTTTCATACGAAGATCAGATTGTTTCCAACAAATAATGTCATTATTATTGATCTAAAAACCCTGTACTTCAGTAAAGAAGTTTTAGTTCTTGATCTAATTCATTGCATGTTTCATACGGAGATAAGAGATCTCTTGGCTCAATAATAAAGTATTTTACTGTAAGAATTTTCAGTTCTTGATTCAAATCATGGCATGTTTCATACGAAAGTCAGCTTGTCTTATTTAAAGAATTACAATAGTCTTGGTTCAATGGTTGAAATGCGTTTCAGTAAATTTTTTTCAGTTCATCGTTCGATTTTTCAAGTTAAAGTTTAGTCAAAATGTAATTAAACAAAATGTTCACATTGTGACTAAACTTTAGCTTGAATAAATCGAACGATGAACTGAAAAATATTGACTGAAACGCATCTTAAGCATTGAACCAAGACTATTGTAATTCAATTAAGACAACCTTAACTCCGTATTTAACAAAGCACTTGAATCTGTACATAGAACTGAAACGGCTTCACTAAAATACCATGATTATTGAGTACCATTTGAAACATAAAATGAACAAGAAAAAGCACTAAAACTCACTTACAGAATTTCGAGTCTGATGCACCATCACATCTTTCAATCTGATCTCCGCGTGTTATTTCATGCCTGTAAATAGAGGTAGGTAAATAAGTGGGAGGTACTCAAATTAATAATAGATAAAATAATACAATGGATTTAATTCTATGAAATCATTTATTAAAAAATAAACTTCCTAAAACAAAAGTATTGATCATTTTATTTAAATATATTCTAGGTATTAATCATATTACCTAATGTTATTACTGTGAATATTACTTAAGGGGACATCGCAAACTATTGTTTACATTAGCTGCCTAGCTGCACTCGTAAGAAGTATAAATTAGCGCCGCCATTTAAGATTTGTTTCTTTATTGGACCTATACCATCAGATTCTTATACGTAATAATACGAGTAGGTACCTAGGAATTCAGTAATTATCATCTTAAATACAATACTTAATATCTTGATAATATCGCTTTATCATGATCATTCTTAATCTTAAGGTGCTGGCAACCCGCCTACTATCACATTTTTATAGTCATACAAAATATTTGTCAAATCCTATCAATAGCAACTGAAATATAATGTTAATATCTTAATTTAATCATAATCGCTTATTCATAATATTTTGAAGTTATTTGACAACTTTATACATTTTAACATTATTTTGTGTGTTATTTGGGTAGGTATTTGACAACTTTATACATTTTAACATTATATTGCAGTTTAGCAAAAAAAAATATTTTAATCCAAACACGTTTTTCTACCAAAAAGTTTGCCTTACTGATTTTCATACTTTTGCAAACTTTTTGGAAGGCAAATTTGTTTGGATCAAAAGTATGTTTTTGCTCAACCGTGTTGCACACAACATCGCTACTTGCGATTTTTTATAAACTGATGACGGTAATATTATGGCCGCCAATAAACATACTTATGATCACTCATTATGTGAATTTTACTTTATATAACCCGCCTCAATAAAGAAACGAAACTTAGTTCGTTCCTCTATTGGCGCAGGTTATTATTATACCATCAGATTATTATGCAAAAATTGGTTAGTAAATTTCCACCCCTGAATATTATTTACACATAATAAGCTTTAGCTATAACCCACGCACGTCAATAAAAAAAAAACAATCTGAAATGGCAGCGTAAATCATTACCTCTCACTTATACACTATTGCTTACTCTAGTACTTTAGAGATAGATTAACGTCGCTATTTAAGATTCGTTAATTGCTTTATTGGCGCGGGTTATACCATCAATTCTTATAAAAAAATGAATTCAATCTTAAAATTGTAACAAACAGCTATTCTCGTTCATATCTACACAAGATACAATACGGCCGGCTGATCTTGGCCGGGTCTGAAGTTAGCCGTTTTGCGAATCTTTCGTCAGTCATTCATTGGCCATTTTCGCACCAATGACTCACTTCAGAACTGCCAAGATCCGCTGGCCGTATTGTATGTTCCATTTTGTATTGTTAATAATCATTAATAATGAATCAACTTCTCAAATCAACATATTGATTCATACCTATTTTATGAATTATATTCGGTGTTGTGCTATAGCAATCTTGTAAGGAAATAACTTCAAAACTACTTGTACAATTGACCAAAAACGCCATGTAATGAGGAGAATAATTAATTGTTTTAAGAACTCTACACTTAAAGTAAATTTTACTTTTATCAGATTCGTTAAATAACACTTGTTCAATTTTCAAAAATAATGGTAGATCTTGGACTGCATACCTATACAAGATAACATTTTTTTCACAATATGTTATACCATTAATCTCTATAAAACCAACACAATTATAAACATCACCATCAATTTCTGTCATATTATTTAGTTTTAATATTTTTCCGTGTAAATAGCGATCAGTAAGTCCAGTATTAACAAGTAATTTATGACTATTCGTCAATTGATGTCTTGTTGCAAGTGTTAGTGGCAAGTTTTTACGGCTAGCTATTGATTGTGCTATTTTTTTCAACTCTTTGTGCTTAGCCTCAAATTTAAAGGCACTTATTAATATTGGTGGACCAACTTTTTGTATTATTCTTGGGTAATGTAGGAGAAAATGATGTTTCGGTTTTAATGTACAGTTAAATAATTGAATTAAATTTTCCAAGTAAGCTTCGATTGAAGTTTTCAAGTAATCAATCAAGTGTGAAGTGAAAATCTGAGATGTTAATATCTCTGTAATTTCTAACAGAGTTAAATATTGTTTCCATACTGGATCATGCTCCGCAATTAAGTCACCAATTATGTACCTAAAATTACGAACAAGACACAACATCTCAGAAGCCGAAAACATTATTTTGCCATTTAACAAGTTTTGTTTTGTGACAGGTGGAGGACAATTTTTTTCAGACTTTAAATAAGTATAGTATTTTATTCTTGAATTTCAGTTGTCCAAATCAAAAATATTGTTATCAATAAAATGTTTGATTATTAAGCACATGTCATAACGGTGTATGCCCTCACACAAATCGTGCATAACATCGCACGTGAAATTGTTGTAAACATGGAAATAATTTAAATCATGCCATATGCATTTTTCTTTAACGCCAATTTTGTTAGTATAATGTGCATTATATTCTTCTTTTTTACGAATGTATTCAGATCGCTCTTTGGTGTCAGTTTTTGTTTGCTCTTTTTGTACTGTGCAAAATCTACAAAAATTATTGGAAGAAAAACTTTCGTGAAAACCTAAAATTGAATGAAGCCCTAAATTGTCTCCTGAAATATTGGCTACACAAAAAGTAACACATATACTAGATTTCTTAGATTTTACGTTTATCCCTTCCTCCTGTAAAAACTTTAATTCTTTAAGTAACGGTCTGAAAACAGGTTCATTACCAAAAGTGTTTCTATCTTGTGTATAAAACAAAAGAACTGGTAAGACATTATCTAAACGACTGCAGAACTGTGGTGGTATTGTAGATATAGTTACATATACAGCACCTATTTTCTGATTTCCAGCGTGACTGCCTAGTGGATTGCCAGATTCAAAATCATCATAATACACTGTCAAAGGTAGAATGGTTCCGTGATTACATTTTTCTTTTGTATCCTGCCAAGATGTGCCATTTATTATGTTTCTAAGGACATCTTTCTCTTCGCTTACTTTTTTCTGGTAGTTAATTATAATTTCTAATGTATTTGCTGCTTCGAGAAACTCCTTAAGAGTGTCACGCAAAGGTATAAAATAAGAAAATCTATTTTTGATTACCATTTCAACAGTGTTATTCCTACGATTACTATCTTCGGAAACACCAATGGTTTTTTTAATAGGTTTGACATACGATCTTAATTTTTTGAAATGTTCTATTCTTTTATAATCGGTATTGATGTTTTTAAACGAATCTTGAAGTATTGATAACATCAGCAAACTATCATTATTCAAATCATTCTTTGACATTATTAGGGATTGTCTAATAATGTTAAACGGCTCCGATATAAACAGCTCAGACACGATTTCAATTATATTTTGGATAACACTTCTTGGCAAATTGGACATGTTATATAATTTTGCAATAAATGTAAGTAACGCATTATCGACTTCTATTTGAAAATCAGATAAATTTGAGGTTTCATTTTTAGTATTATTATTCAATTTAGGGGCTTCATTCAAAGGTGTTAATTCAGACGTTGAACCGGAATTACAGTTTGCTTTACCACTAACATCAAATACATTGGCATCTGAGACGAGATTGCTACTCGAGGTTTCATGATAATGAGTTAAATGCTTCTTTAGATCACTCTTAGAGTGATATAACCTGGCACAATTTTCTTCAGGACATTTAAAATAATTAACAATACTATGCGCGTAACGCAAATGCACAAAGTATTGCTGAAAATCTTGATATTCGTTGCGACATTCAAGGCACTTCATCGTGCAATTATTTATAGTTAATTTCAACAAGATTAAACAACAATTTTGTTTACATTTTCGCAAGCGACAACAAATCTGCGATGTATGGTACTATCTTATCATACTTTGTTTCTATTTGATAGACACAACGCTGAATCAGCACGTATAAATGCGCAGCAGCTGCTGGATATGTGGCGTGAAGCGCATGGTATGATTTGAACAATGTGTCAAAAGCTTTCATTGGCGAGGTAAACTTCCACATAACCTTGTCTATTACCAAATAATAGATATCGTTACCATCATCGGCAGCACCACATTTAATTACGTACGGTTGAACACTTTGCTTGCTGCGTAGAGCCTTGTCTTTTACTTCATCAATTTTCGTTTGTATATCTCCAGGATTCTGAAAATAATAGCAAACATATAAAAATTGCAAAACTGATGAACATACCTACAAAGCACGCGTGTTTACTACTAATATTATAAATGGGAAAGCTTGTGATTGAATCTGATCTGAAAATTTGGATGAAATTTGGTATGAATGTAAATTATACCCTGGTTAACAGATGTTACTCTTTATCCAGGAAAAAAACAAAACATTCCATAAAATTACGTAACCGCGAGGTATAGATATTAAATACCATACCATTCAACTTAATAAAATAGTACCCCAATATATTTACCTGGACGTAAATTATGAAGTTTTCGACGCATTCTAATGTGGAAAATTTTCTACGCTTATTCAGTCTTCCTCTCGGGGGAATCAGGTAGGACAACAGTTTTATTTGATCTGGCACTTTTAGATCTGAAATGTATAAAACAGGTGATTTATTTTGAAGTAAGTAGGTACCATGCGAGCGGAGCCACGAGCGGATGCTAGTAACGTAAATAATATAAATAAGAATAGTGACGGTGACGCTGAAGGTAAACCTAATAAATGAAAATTAAACTGTTTATTACCATCATCAGGCTGCTCTTGAATACTTTCATATAAAGTACTCAACGTGTCATCTTTTGATTCTCCAAATTTGAGGCTGATGATTTTATTAATAAACCATTTCCAATTCCTGAAAAAGCATGTTGATCTTTCAGGATACAGTCTTTCAAAGTCCAGGTTTATCTAGAAACGTAAACAATTTTTCAGAAACGTATTTGGCATGCTGGAGTTGGACCAATCTAGTTACAGACAACATAAAGAAATAAAAATATTTGTGGGCAATCCACACAACACTATCTAGCCCTAAATTCCAGTAAATGTAGATTCAAATTGGCTAGTGAACAGTGAAACATTGAACAGCTCTAAATAACAATAATGAAAATGTCAATCTAAAAAGAAATAAACATAAACAAACTAAGCAAAGCTCTGATATTCATATTATAGGTACTTTTTTTGTAAATACATAACTACTTTTATTTATTAACAAAACCCATAGCTGTACAAAATGTATCTTATAAATACAACTTTAAGCCAATAACGGTTTCAAATAGGTACCTACTGTTAAGAAAATTAAAAAAAAATGTGAAAGAAAATAAACTTTTTGTATTTTTTGTACAAAAAAAAATACTTACCAAACTATCACTCCTTGGATCATTTAAAATGTTCCACTCATCAATAAAATCCGAAATGTTGTTGTTGGTGCTACACTGCCTCACTTTGAATGTTTTGTTCCAACAGTCCATGATTTCACTCCATGGCTCATTGTTATTCTTAAGAAAAATTATTTGGTCTGTGTGATCTTCTGTAATATAGAAAAATTATGTTAGCCAATATGTAAGACAGATATAAATAAATTGGTTGTAGGTATTACTGAAGCAAACTACCTGACAGGGCACTACTGCTTACCCTATAACTTTTATGATCTACAAAGTACTTACCTACTTATTAAGTACCTAACTACCGACTACACAATAATTAGATATTAATAACAATATTACACACATTTTGCAAAAATTCGCCATCTCATGTATACAGACAAGTAACTACTCTAGCTACTATTTATGTAGGTCAAGTAATCATTTAAAACCTTTCAACTCCTCATATTTTTTTGTTTTATTTGGAATGACATTCTCTTCTGATGTTGATTTTTTTCTCTTTTCACCAGACTTATACAGGGTATTCCGAATTTTATCAACCAGCTTGCCTTTAGCAAATGAAGGTTTACCGGATATGGACTGTCTTTTTTTAATTGGTGGTACAAAGTATGTGCCAGTGTTTTCAAATGGAAATAAAGCTATTATTTTTGCGGTTAAAATGTTGTATTCTTCATATGTTATTTTACTGAAATAGGTAAAAAATAAATCTAAGTATAAGGGTTCATTGTTCATTGTTGGACTTCGGAATCTTAAGAATGATAAAAAATATTTTTTAGATTAGAACTTATTAGTTTCGTGCTTTGCAGGTCAGCTAGCATACAACATAGTATTATCATCATCAGCTAGTGAATACATACTGCCTTCCCGTTTATCTAAAATGCCACAATAAATGATCCTTAGGCCCTCTCCATCCACAAGGTCCATTAAGAGAAGGGATATGCTTTTATTGCTTCCCCCAGTTTGTGCTCAAAGAACCACATAAAAGTATAGTGGGAAAATGAATGAACGAGTATGTACTGGTAGGTACTTACTAATTTACGACACGTGTGAAGAGATGTCTAACAATGATATCAGTGAGTTGATTTCGGTGCTTGTTTGTCAAGGTACTATTTGCAGTGTAATAATTTAATATACTCTTGCCACATGGTGTTACTGTTAGAAGCGTCTTGAGGTCAAAATCAGGGAAATTTGGTCGGACATAAATATCGCCTGTAAGGATATCTTGTAAGTCTTCCAGGTCCTCGTTCTCCGTGAATAGATAAGGAGCAGTGATGCTGCTATTTGTTACTGTATTAGTCTGAAAACATTTAAGTAATAATTGTAAGAAAGCCGTTCTTCTCCATAGAGATCTACGCTAGAGAATGTTCACCTACAGTACTTTCTCAAGTTATAATGCCTTGTGACTGTGACTGTAGTTTTTTTTTTGTATTGTTGACATTAAAAACTGCCGTAATGGTCTAATTGAAATAAATGCTTTGACTTGGAGTTTTTGCCTGTAGATCGGCTTTGATGTTTTAAATCTAACTGTTTTAAACTAAGGTAGGTACTTAATTTGTTACAAAAAAAATAAACAAGAAAAAGCAAAGGACCTGGCCGACCAACTGAAAAAATACCTCTCGACCTCTCCCCCCCCCCTCTGACTTTTGACGAAGTTTTATATTTATACGTATGTACCTACATACATACAAAGATACGATGCCAAATTGTCCCCTTAGAAAACCCCATAATATAAACAGGATAATAGAATATTCAATAGGTAGGTAACTTACTGTGCTAGTCGCTACTAAATACTCATCAATTTTTTTTTTTAGTTCTATTCTTAGTCCAATCTTTGGGCACAGTTCTTTCAGGATATTGTCATTGATTTCCTTTAATTGATCCACAGTTACATCATTTTCTAAAACAAAATTTCCATAATCACTAGACAAGTTTAAACAAAATACTAATTACCTAAATTTTATAACATTCAAACAAGCCCTAATGCTGATGTATCTGAATGTATCTTAATTATACCGGCTGTTAAGCAGCCTAAAGTTCATTAACACATTAAAATTGTGTTTAAATGAATTTATCTGTTATTATTTACAACTTTGTACATTTCTTTTTGGAATAGTAATATTATTAGTACAGTTAGAGTACTCACTTGATGGCCTTTTCCGGACAAAATGTTTATAAGTATAAATATTCACCTACCGTTGAAATTTGTAATTATATCCTGTGGGATATTCCATTCCCTAAGAAGCAACTCCATTTTAATATCCTCTATAAGTTATTAAAGATAGTATGGTATGCTGATACAGGTTTTGATTTAAATCTGCAAATAGACAGAACATAAATTAGTGATTATTCTAGTACCTAACTAAGTATGTAAAAAACAGCCGGGTAGGATAAACATTCAGCAGGTTTAGCATTGTAGCTACGGTATAGCCTTTATTAAAGTAACAATAACCTCATGCTCATTAAGTTAGGTAGTGATTACATTTTCCATCACCCAGAGACATAGGTACCTAACGTGAAAGGCAGTCCAGCAGCCTTTTCCACCATGTTTGGTGAAGTTCACCGAGCTTACACACCTCTGATTCTGACCTACCAGATTGGAATCAGAAGTTGCATAGGCTCGGTGAACTTCACCAAACTTGGCGGTCAGGCGGCTGGTGGTATTTTCACCAGCTAGATGCCTACATCTACCGGCCGGGTCTGCCTAGATTCTGAACGTAAAAAGCAGCTTCCTATCACAGTGAGAAGAGAATGCCGGGAATGCGGTTGCGTGGTAGGTAGGTACCTACCGGTAAATTTGAACATTGAAGCGCAAAGCATTTTTTTGAGCAGAATTCGTAAGGGAACCGCGAAATGTCTACCGCTTCGCATATCTACCTACTACCAGCCTATCATTTTACAATTAGTGCACCCATAATCGAACCGAATAGGTAGGTACATTGAGTTATTTAACTATGGGTAGGTAAATAGGTAGTAAAACAAGTAAGATGATTTTTGCTCACAACATGGCGCCTAGCCGGCCCCGGTGCCGTCATTCATCGTGTGTTAGTCGATCTTTAAAATGCAATAACTTAATTAGATGTATATTCCAATAATTAAACACTTACCTAAGCACACACAACACAACACAATCTCCAACAACGCAAAAGAATCACTCGACAGAGCAGAGTCACCACGAACGAACTGACACTTGCAGAAGACGTAATGCCGGTAATGAATTTCATGTGCACTGCGCCGGCACATCCAAATCCAAGTCCACAGGGCACAGAGTACACAGACAAAAAGTGTGTTGCCTGCTACGAAATGTTATTTACCAAAAATAAGGCCGAATCTGTCACGTCCACTATTTTTCCGACTTACTACGAAATTTATTATTAATAACATTATGCATACATAAAACCTATTTCACGGTGTCTGAGTAACGATAATCATACTCCACGTTTACTTTAAAAATTACTTTTAAAATAATGTTATGGCAAGATTGCTTAGTAGTTTAGAAGAGCACCTACCAGCTTTATTTTATTACCACAATGCCATGATTACTCTTGATTTCCATTTTGTAATAATTTATTTTTGTAATGGTGATAAAAATAGTTATACCTACATAGACTATAACTATTATGCTTTTATTGATAAAAAAACCTGGAGTAGATAGGGGTAGGTAGAGTTTAATGATAGTAACGTATGAAACTACTTATTATTGTTTTTTTTTGTCCATGTGGTGTTTACCTCTAAGTAATTGTTGCGCTTTGTAGAGTTTAAAGGCATGTTTTATTTTTGTTTGTAAATTAGTGTAAACAATTGTTGGCAGATCTAATAAATAAAATAAAATAAAAAATAAAACCTATTTGGAGAACTTGGTGGAAAATACTAAGGTATTTTCCACTAAGTTCTCCAAATAGTTTTTATATTATTTAAGTTCATTACAACCAAACGGAACGAATGGCTTTTGTACCTACTTTATTTCATACACTACTAATGATCGAACATCGTGCCTCTAAAAACAGATTGGTATAAACATACTCCCAAAAATTGGGGAAACAATTTGTGAAATTGCAACCTTTTTGTTGACGACGGTTGTGACGTAGCATATTTTCAAAAAACGCGAATTTGGTTTAAGAATAACGAGTCTTAAATCAAATTCGTGATTCTTGAAAGATGTAGGTACTGTTCTGGTGCTAATTGGTCGCCCAGTTGTCGAAATTCGACCATAATTAATTTAAATTATAAGTTTGAACATTGATAAGGTTCTATTATCAAAGACTATACCTACCTACTTCTATAATCTCAGATTTCGCTTTTCGATTTTTTTATAAGTAGGTACATATCTTTACTTTATAAAAATATTAGCATTTTGCACTGCTTCTCTTTAAAAACTTTAAGTGTGCGAAATTCATACTCCTCCGTCCGCGCAATTTTCGTAAAAAGGGGTAGGTAGGTACCAACCTACCTAAGCAAATTTTTTGCTTCACGTAGTTAGGTATTAATTAGGTATATGTAGATTAAAAGTCTTGTACGAGTTTGTTGTCTTTCCTACGACTTGTAGGTACCTATAAAATTTCGACAATATTACAGGGAATAAAATGAGGGTTTATTATAAACTTTAAAACCTATTTCCGTTGTCTCCGTATGTACCTTTCTAATTAAGTTTTGGTCAGCAATCAGGCTTCACATTTGATAATCATTTTTATATTGTTATAAAATTAAATAGGTAGGTACTTAGGTAGGTAGTTAGTTACCAACATACCATAGGTAGGTACTTAGCACTGCCATAGCAATAAATATTACGTAGGCTGTACATAATTTCAGATGTTTAAGTAGGCCTAGCTGGTAGGTACCTAATTCTTTTTGGATTATGGAAGGGAATAGGTACCTGCTATTAGGGTTTTTCGGTCCGTCCATTTGTCACAAATGTGGCTCTCGAAAAATAGGTAATTATGTAGATACGCGGCAGTGTAATAGTTCTATGTAGGATATTTATAGATATTAATAGAGGTACTTGCACGTTATTGTAAAAATATTATTTTTAAATAAAAATAAGTAAGCATAGTACCTTTTGACTTAGGTAGGTACATACATAGTATTAATTCTTCCTTACCTAATAGGTAGATAAAAAACTTTAGTAAAGCTGAAGCAACCTAAATACTCGTTACTGTTAGCCTGTGTCATCCCACTGCTGGGCAAAGGCCTCTCCCCATGACTTCCAAATTTTTCGATCCAGGGCCAATGTGGGCCACTGGTCGTTGGTTTTGTCTAGCTCATCCCGCCATCTCCTGCGAGGTCTACCGCGTCGCCTTTTGGTTGTGTCAGGGCTCGACATTTTGGTTATTTTGGCCCACAGCTCGTCAGGCATACGGCAGACATGGCCAGCCCAGCCCCACTGTAGCCTGCGGCATTTTGAGCAGTGTTTATTACCTGCCTGCCTAGTCGGTGGCAAAAAACTAAAAAAGATCAAAGTTCCAATGAGGCACCGACGTGATTACCTAGTGTGCCCTCCCGAAAATAATTATTTTGCCGTGAATAACCACCATTTATGTTATGTTATTTTTCGTTTGTAATGTGTTTAGGTATGCTACTATATTTAAATTACATGTAATTCTGTTTTAATTTAATGGTTCTGACTAATATTAAAATTACTGGATAATGGTTGCAAGGATGTTGTTATATTTCCAGATGGTTGTACAGCACATAGGTAATAGAAATAATTTTGTAACGAAACTGATTTCGATGATAAATAAGTACATAATATTTTTGTTAGATTATATTGTTTCAGGTTTGATTTTTCGAATAATAAATACAACACTCGTAAATTATTTTATTTCAAAAACACGTACCTTCAATAAAAATCTACTTATTTTGTAATCAGTTAAAAAAACCGCGTAAGTGACTACACAAAATGTAAGCCAACTACGAGTAAATTTACGTTATTTTCCATTAAAGACAGTTGTAAAGAACTAGCTGTTAAGTTCAGTCGGTAATAAGATTTGAAATCGCTGAGATATTAAGTTTTTTCTTCCTCCTGTAAAATGACCAAAAAGTAAATACGCGGTCTTAACAAGATGCTCTTACGCGGATTCGCAAGCGCAGCGACGAAAGGTGAAAACAACCCTATAAGTTTTGTTGGCAATGCCATAGGCTACGGCTACAATTGAAAGGTCATTCAAAAGATGATCGAAAACAGATTAGATTAGGTATTATGGGCTTTCTTTGCTCACTGCCTTACTAATAACCGTTGCATAGCAGGTGAATAATTTATAGTTACACACTGATTTCTCCACAGATTTCTCTCTTTCAGTCGTCAGTAATTTGACATTCGAGAGAAGAAGACAAATCGTTGTGTAACTATTAATACAGACGCTATACAACGTGTATAGGTACGGCTGTCAGTGTAAAAACTTGTTGACAGTAAGAATGTGACCCGGCATTAAAAAAATCTGATCAAAACATTATCGTACTAAAAAACGTTAGTAAGTATATCTTATTTTGAAACAATTTATATTCCTAGTTCAACACCATAACTTATTTCCACAAAACAAAAATGTCTTATTCGAAAACATTTGAGTACCTACCTTTACTTGAATAATTTAGTGTCTACGTCAATGCAACTATTTAATACTTAACCAGAAACAAACTTTTCTTAAGGCGCTTATACGAGCTAAATTAGCAACTCTATTTGTGGTGGTTCAAACTTCGTTTGAAATGCTGTTAGAATAAAGTTCTAATCAGCTTGCACTACAAAGTGGTTGTTACGTCAGCCACTGCGGGCCAAACAGCGCGAAATGAGTGGTTTCGATCGATTT
Source organism: Xestia c-nigrum (assembly GCA_916618015.1). Taxonomy (NCBI): domain Eukaryota; kingdom Metazoa; phylum Arthropoda; class Insecta; order Lepidoptera; family Noctuidae; genus Xestia; species Xestia c-nigrum. The sequence goes on along the minus strand of OU745259.1, from coordinate 4,660,868 downwards.
GCAAAAAAACTTTTGATTGGATTAAAAAACTAAAACAGTATCATGCTAATATATTGCTTGTAGATTTATTTGCCAAAAAATCAGAATGATCGCATGCATATTAGTATGTTTTTTATTGTTTGAAAGATATCTTTAGAGGTAAGTTCGTGATTTCTTTTTCTCGAGCCAAATTAATTGTATTATGTTTTCAAAACAGTATCATGCTAGCATATATCCTGAAGAATATCATATATTTTTCTGATCTTGTTTATAGCAGTGAATCATATACTTTTACTAATTATAAAACTCGCGTTTAGCTCGTGTAATCGTCTTAAACTAAACATATATTTTCATACCAGAAAACGTTAGAATATCTTATTTTAAAACAATTTAGATTCCTAGTTCAACACCATAACTTACTTCCACAAAACAAGAATGTCTTGTTCGAAAACATTTGACTATCTTTACTTGAATAATTTAGATTCTTACGTCAATACAACTATTTACTTACCCAAAAACAATTTTTTCTCAAACCAAGCATATTTGTTCTTACTAAAACACGTTAGTATATCTTATTTTCAAACAATTTACATTCATAATTCAACACCATAACTTCTTTCCTCAAAACAAGAATGTCTTGTTCGAAAACATTTGACTACCTTTACTTGAATAATTTCGATTCTTACGCCAATGCAACTATTTACTTACCCCAAAACAAACTCTTCTGAAACCAAACTTATATTTTCTTACTAAAGCACGTTAGTATATTTTATTTTGAAACAATTTATATTCCTAGTTCAACACCATAACTTATTTCCACAAATCAAGAATGTCTTGTTCGAAAACATTTGGCTGCCTTCACTTGAATAATTAAGATTATTACGTCAATACAACTATTTACTTACCCAAAAACAATTTTTTCTCAAACCAAGCATATATGTTCTTACTAAAACACGTTAGTATATTTTATTTTGAAACAATCTACATTCCTATATCAACACCATAACTTCTTTCCTCAAAACAAGAATGTCTTGTTCGAAAACATTTGACTACCTTTACCTGAATAATTTAGATTCTTACGTCAATGCAACTATATACTTACCCAAAAACATTTTTTTCTCAAACCAAACATATACTTTCTTACTAAAATACGTTAGTATATATTATTTTGAAACAATTTAGATTCTTAGTTCAACACCATAACTTATTTCCACAAAACAAACATGTCTTATTCGAAAACATTTGACTACCTTTGCTTTAATAATTTAGACTCTTACGTCAATGCAACTATATACTTACCCAAAAAACAAACTCTTCTTAAACCAAACATTTATTGTATTATTACAAAATGTAAGTCTTTCGTGTTTCGAATCATTTTAGATTCTTCTTTCAAATCCGTTATTTTCTCACATTAAATGGAGTTTTTTCTTACTAAAACACGTTAGTATGTCTTATTTTGAAACAATTTAGATTCTTAGTTCAACACCATAACTTATTTCCAAAGAAAAATAGGCCTTGTTCGAAAACATTTGACTACCTTTACTTGAATAATTTAGATTCTTACGTCAATGCAACTATATACTTAACCAAAAAACAAACTCTTCTTAAACCAAACATTTATTTTATTATGATAAAATTTAAGTCTTTCTTATTTCGAATCATTTCAGATTCTTCTTTCAAATCCGTTATTTTCTCACATTTAATGTTTTCTTCTTAGAACAAAAAATATTTTTCTCCATCGAAAACGTTCCTGCTTTCTGATTACGAGAATAGTAAATACTTCTATGAAGAATATAAAACTTTTCTCACAATAATATTATTGTTGAACGAATTTACACATTTTCATGAACCAATAATTTATTTTTATTCTTGGCCCTAATCTCTGAGCTTCTTAAGCTAAAGCCTTTTATATTCAGAGTAAGAATTCTTAATGACTTGTTTCAAAATGCAAATGTTTTCTACAGTCAAGAGTAAATATCGTCTTGATCCAAAAAAATATTCTTGATGTAAATAAATAAATGAAGAATAATATTATATATCTAGAAGAATTCCATTTTATTTTATTCAAGATATTATTGTTACCTTAAGTAAATATATGCTTGAGATTAAACAATATACTTGAGAATAATTTTATTCTTGAATTAAAACTTTGCCAGACCCCATTTTTTTCCGTGTACCTAACCTCCTAATCCTATACCCACCGCAAGTACGTCAGCTGACGCTGGGTCTATTGAACAAGATGGCAACCGATTGGCATAAAAACTCCATCATATTTCTTTTACTATCGTCTAGTCATTAATTTGTTTTTTCCTAGCCTATTATAAATATCACTGGACATTAACACACAGCGCCACCTAGTACCACACTAAGCAAAGCTTGTGTCGTGGACACTAGATAGTTGATACACTACATATATACTTTTTTGTTTGTAAATACATATTTATTATACATATAAACATCCATGACTCAGAAACAAATGTCCATGCTCATCACACCAACATTTGCTCCTACCGGGATTCGAACCCAGGACCCTAAGAACGTAGGGCAGCGTCACTACCACTACGCCATTCGAGTCGTCAAATTATGTCCACCTTTGGGCAAAGGTAACCCTCTATTCCTTCAAATCCTCCTTTCAGCTCTGATGGAACTACGTTCAAAGTTTTTCAGTGCTAGAATTAAATCGTGGGAACTATCTCAACTAATTAAAGATTTCAGAGCACTTACTCGCCTTAAAGCCTCACACATTCAACATTCTAATAAAACTAATGTTCTGTATTACGATAAAGATTCAAAGTTTTACACTTAGTGATATAATTTAGTATTAACATGAAAATCTCATCAGCCGTTAATTTGGTCGTCATCTTGATCGCACAGAAATATGAGTTAACATAGCGTGTCATCATAATTATGTGCTCGAAGGGGCACAAGTTAAAGAACGAGATTTCAATAGAAATATAGTCACAATTACGAGCATTCTCCCGCATCTCTACTTATTTCTTGTCGGCGCGTCAACTTATCCTCTTTTATCTTCTTTCCTTACCTTCTATTACTCGACATATAAGTAGTCACCGCTTTACGACCATATCAGCTTTCACTCTGAGAAGATCGTCTAACACACTCAATCGATGCTTTGACGCATTGCTCTTCCCTACTCTTAGAGACCCGATTGGCGTAGTGGTAGTGACGCTGCCTTACGTTCTTAGGGTCCTGGCTTCGAATCCCGGTAGGAGCAAATATTTGTGTGATGAGCACGGACATTTGTTTCCGAGTCATGGATGTTTACATGTATAATAAGTATGTATTTACAAACAAAAAAAGTATATATGTAGTATATCAACTATCTAGTGTCCACGACACAAGCTTTGCTTAGTGTGGCACTTGGTGGCGCTGTGTATTAATGTCCAGCGATATTTATTTATTTTATTTATTTTTTATAGCCATCTACATTCGCACTCAGAACTTTGGTGAAAAATATAGGAGTGTACCTTTTGAATTAAACTTTTCTTCTTTCTTCTCCTTTTTTATCGTGTGGTTAGTGGTTAACCTGGTGTCAGATTTTTGTCTGTGTGTGTATGTAGTATAATAATATAATATTCCTCATTCCCTTTTGATATAGTATACATCATTCTACTAGTCAAGCCCTTTCATAAGATGCCCAAATTGAGGGAGTTGTGAAAAAAAATTAACTAACCATTTTGTGGTGGCGGCCATTCTGGACTGATTTTTATCAAACATAAGTAGCTAAGAAAACTCTCGACTAATTCACCTTACAAGCAAAAAAAAACAAAATCAAAACACACCACAACAGGTCAAACACACACAGACACGTCAAACTTATAACACCCCGTCGCTTTTGTGTCGGGGGTTAATAATACGAGTCAAAGTCATGTAATAGTAATAAATGCTGGTTTCTAACCACAGAGCATATAACAGAAGTCAGGAAAGAAATAGTTCCTGATTTATATTAATACCTAACGCATGTCGCTGCTTGCCTCCCAATATAATAATCCAATATAACAATGTTAAATAAACATTGTCGTTTGTCGTTCTCCAGTGCTATCCACAATGAGTAAACTTATATTGTCACACGCTGTTCGCTTACAACAGCGTCGAAATATCGGGAGCTCAACGTAACAAATAATCACGGAAGATATCCCGTAAGTGACAATATAAGTTTAGTTTTAAACCGTGAAAGCCTAAAACAATGACTAAGTTATATAACATTGTTGTACATATCAATAACATGTTATTATAACATGTTTTATAACATTTAGTGTCCACATTATCTGAAACATGTTATATAGCAATGTTGTATAACATATTATGGTAAATTATGTAGTCTGTACGTACCTTAAGGGTAACCACGGGTGACTCAGTGTTCAAATGTACATTAATATTGGTATTTAGTCCACATACCGGTAACTTAGGCTCTTAGTTATACGTAACTTCTGAGAAAGGGGAAGAGGTTAATGCCCTGTTATTTTGGGCTTAAATTGTAGTAATTAATTCGCATAATTACAGTTTAGTTAATTACACGAGAAAAGTCAGTAAACCTAGCAAAAACATTAGCTTTTAGAACCAAACAAAATTCGTTTTTAATTTTATAAATGCTGCATTAATAACTAACCTGAAGTTTTTCTCCACTAATATTATAAAGAGGAATACTTTGTTTGTTTGGTTGTAATGAATAAACTCAAAAACTACTAATATAATAAATATTTTATCCCCGTAGTCCCACGGGAACGGGAACTACGCGGGTGATACCGCGTGACGACCGCTAGTATAAATAAAGTGAGAGACATTGACCCTGATCTAAATTATTTATTATCAGTTGACACGATTATGATTCGAGGATAATTTTATATTTCAGATTTTCAAGCCCAAGTAAGCATGAGGTGAGCGTTCGATTATCAAGTCGAGCAAAGTGTTATTGGGTTTTTCCTTCAGGAATTTCTCGGTAGCAACCTCGAAGTATGGATCTGTGCCCTGTTGATGCTATTAGGCTTGCCCCATATTACATTGGACTTAAACATAACTGGCAAAATGGTATTTAAACACTATAATTAACACTAAACATGGGATATCTACAATGTTTACTATTTTTACTCACAATCACCATCACCATAATCTTCTGTACACCGTCTGAGCATGGTTAAGAATACCCAATAGATCTAGGTTATCTGAATAAATGAAAAGAAATAACGGACACAACACTACCACAAAACCAACACCAACACAACAACACACAAACACACTCACACTATACACACACGCACACACACTATATGGTGTGTACACCATATAGTGTGTGTCGCGTACGAGGGCAGTGGCACTAGATGGCGCTATGTGTAATGTTTAGCAATATTTATTTATTTAACTATAGAGTGGGTACCCACAATATCTTCAGTTTATCCGTGATCATGGCAAGCAACAGCGTCGAAATTCGCGAAACTCATTACAAATAGTTAACAGGGTAAATATCCCGTTTTCAGTGTTTAGCTCGCGGCTAAATAATAACAGCCGCTCGGGTCGACCTTTAGATTGGTCTGTGGACGAGTGAACATCCGTACATACCGAGTAATCTCCGTGCCTCAGATAGAACGTTAAGCTGTTGATCCTGGCTGTCATTTGTAAATTTTTGAAAGTCAGTGGCCCAAGTCTGACAACCAGTCTTACCAAGTGGTATGTCTATATAAAATACTAGTTTTCAGCTGTATCAGGTTAGACTGGAAGCCGACCCTAACATAGTATTAGATGATAATTAATATTACCCTTTTTATAAGAATTTGTTTTTATTCATATTTGACATTCTTTTATTATTATTGATTATTCACAGAAAATTAGTTGACATACGAGTATTGTTATTAATCTTTTTAACACAATTTATTTTTTATTTCATTGCATTATTCTTAGGAAAAAGGACTAATTTGATTTTGAGTTTTTCCTTTTTATTTGACCATCTGTTATATTGTAAATTATTTTAATCTGAATGGGTATGGACTATTATCGTCTTGAATTTGTTATTTTCATTATCTTTACATGTTTTTTTTTCCGACTGATATGTTTTTAAGGTTTCATTTTATAAAATTTCTACACAATGTATTTTGTTCTGAAATAAATGACTTAGGTATGACTTAGTTGGGAAAAGGCTAGGCCAATGATGATGTAAATATCCCGTTTTTATAACCTAACAACTAATTCAAATATAGCTACAGTTCTTCGACACACAATACGCTTTGTATTTTCTCAAAAACGTTAATTTAGTTAATTGTTCAACTGCAGTCACTTTGTCAAAGTTTTTAGATAAGATTTGGAATACCGTTCCTAATTATGATCTTGAAGCTAATTCAATGTAAAGTTTTGTTAATTTCTGCAGTTAGCAGATGTTACTTCTTTGTATATTTCAGTTCAGAGCAAGAATGACGATTAATTGGCTACGCTCATACTTTATTAAAACAATAATTAATTAATATTTCATTTTAATATACTTGTAGCCAAATTAAGTAAGTAAGTTTCGCTGGACATTACACCAAGCGCCATCTAGTGCCACACTAAGCAAAAATAAAAACAAAAAAATATATGAATTATGATGATTGTATTGAAATTATACAGGGTGTATTTCACCTCATCACAAAGCCGTTAACCAAGCATTCTGTACATCAAACTAAGTAACTTTACGTAAAAAATATTGCTGGAAAACAATTTTTTTTTGTGGTCATAATTCATGTTTTGTGGTATAACTCAATGTAACACACTCAAAACATTGTGCAGATGGATGGATTAAATAGTACGGGGGTCGTAGAGATATTTAAAGTAAAAATCATGCGATAAAAAGTGGTATTTAAAAAAAATCTTGTCAAAATCATGCAACTTTGACCCCCAATTTCTCCGTAACTAGAAGGTTCCCAGGTATAGTGTAGAACAAAAAAAAATCAGAATGACGAGGAGAACAAGTGCCTATCGTATTCGTTAAGAGGTGTTTTACACCCTTTATATCATCACTTTATTTGCTAATAGTGTTCTTAGCTTCGAAAGTGTACTTGACGGAAAGATTTACTTTTATTACTTTGGTACGATTGGATGGATTTATTAGGCGATATCTAAACACAAATAAAATTTTAACGCTAGCATGGCCATCCCAAAATACGTAGCTTAAGAACCACTGCATTTTTTTTATTTATACCTAGTTCAATACTAAGGTATCTTAAAAAAAACAAATTGAGGTATGTTTAGTTTCAGGTAAAACATGCCCTTTTAAAAATCGAATACTTTTTGTAACGCAATCCTAAAAAAGTGAATTCAATCAGGTCTCACTGAGGGATTTAAGTAAATGCATTAATATAAAAGTAACTTATTAAGTCCCGAGACGGGGTTTGGCGACCGAACGTAGTGAAGGCGCTAACAGTTCGAGGGACTAAATAAGTATTTACATATCTCTTGCTCTGTAAGTACACCCTTACACCCCTGAATGCCGGGGTGTATGACTATCATTACAGCATAGGTTTTGGAATTTGAAAAAAGAACTGTCATACTCATACTGCACGAAGAATATTTTTAAAAAGTTAATTTTTTTTTTCTCGGTATCGATTAATTACTCGAATCGGAATCTAGACAATTTATTTTATAAAGATTTTATTTTAAATATGGAACTATTTGTTTCCACATCGTATGTTAGATGGAATCGATTTAAAAATCAAACTGGCCAGCAAGATTTGACGCGCTTGCGTGCGTGAAAAAAAAAAGGCAGTCTACTAGTTATAGGCGCGAAAGCATCGCGAAAATAATTAATTTTCTTGTTTGAGTTCTTTTTCAAAAGTTTTAAACATGTCTAGTGACGAAGACATAGATCTAACGCCCGATTTTATTAAAGAAAGGGCAAAAACAGTTGTCGAAAATATATTACCGCCGAACTCGAAAGAAAGATATGTAAAGGCATACGACGAATTTATGAAATGGCGGTCAGAAAAAAAAGTGAAATCTCTTTCTGAAAGTGTTTTTATATCATATTTTGATGAATTATCTAAGAGGCTACAACCTTCCAGTTTATGGTGCTTTTATTCCATGCTAAAATCTACAATGATGACAAAACATGACGTGAATTTAAAAGATTTTTCCAAACTTACTGCTTTCTTGAAAAGGCAGTCTGACGGCTTTAAAAGCAAGAAATCGAAGGTATTTACTGCAGAAGAAGTACAGAAATTCTTGAATGAAGCTCCGGATGAAATTTATTTAGCAATAAAGGTACCTACGTATTTACTTGCCCTTTTTAATAAGTTACCAAAATATTTCACAAAAATACTATGCGAATTTGGTGCCTTTAATACAACTTATGTCTTTTTTACAGGTTGTTCTAATTTTTGGGATATCGGGAGCCTGCAGAACCGTGGAATTGACAAACTTGACAATAGAAAATGTAGAAAAACATAACAAATTACTACTCATAAAACTGCCTAACACGAAAACTAAAATTGACCGGTAATTTGTTGTGCATGAAGAATTTGCAAATTATGTTGAAAAATATCAAGCTCTTCGGCCTGAAAACGTGGATACAAATCGTTTTTTTCTTAATTACAGTAAAGGAAAATGCCACAGACAAGTAATAGGAAAAAACAAATTTACAGGCATGCCAAAGCAAATAGCCACATATTTAAAACTGAGTAACGTAGAGTTATACACCGGGCATTGCTTTCGCAGAACATCAGCGACTCTATTGGCTGATTCGGGAGCCAACCTCACTCTGTTAAAAAGGCACGGCGGCTGGAAGTCCAGCAAAGTGGCCGAAGGTTATATCGAAGATTCGATGGCAAACAAAAACAAAATTACTTCTAAAATAACAGAAAATATAAACTTGACGGCGCGTTTAATTATTAGGAGATTATTTAAGAGTGAATGTCAACCGGATATGCCAAACGCCATCTATCGGAGCGATTGGTTGTCATTCGCTCTGACGCAACACCAAGGGCTAGCGTGGGGGGGTGAGAGCGGCTCGCTCGACAGTTCAGTTTAAACCTGGCAGGCGACCCGTTCGCATCTAATATTCGCTACGTTATTGGTGGAGTGTCCTAGTATTATAAGTGGTCTATAAGAGTGTAATAAGATTGTGAATAATAGTTGGTGATTAAAGTGTGTGATTATAACCGAAGCAAAACCTTTTATTCTCCTCGCCCGACTACCCACGTCTTGATAAAATCAAACATGGACCCAAGTGATATTGTGGACTCTTCTGACGTCCTGGTTAAGTTGGGATATAGCGGGAGTTTCTCGAAGGACCAATATGCGGGTTTATAATTTTTTACGCGGGAAAACAGATTATGAGAAATGTATGTTGCCAACACTTATAAGAGAGTAATGGGAAAGAGGGACTTACTTGAAGGTGAGGATGATCGCCTGGACCGATGACAGATGCGACTGGAGTGCGCCGGGTTGAGATCCAGCACGGGTTCCGGAGATTTCTTCAGCACTTCAATTGTCCCACGTTGTATTGGCCAACACGTTTAAAGTTTAGAGTCTTTGCGGTGGTTCAGCTGTTAGTTTCTGCGGCGCGCGCCGCGGAAGCAAGCGGTAGAAATATGTGTGTGGTGCGGTGAACGATTCAAACGGAATAGAGAGATTCCACCATGGCGTTCTCTTGTCAAAAACCGCGGCGGAAGTTGACGAGCACCTTTCTCTTTCTGTCACATGCGACGTAGTAGGAAGGAAGGAGATAGGTGTATCAAATAAATGTTGACAACATGAAAAAATATGTTTGTTTTGGAAATATTTAAACAATGAGGTGTACCACGCTCGTATATATTATAGTAAAACTTGTACTACAGAAACTTGCGTAAGCATCCTGCCCGGCTTTGAGGATATGTAGTATTCTCAAAAAGAGGAAAAATATATGTTAAAGCGGACTAAGAGAGAGAAAAATAAATGAATATGTTAATAAATTATTACAGCTAAAATTTAATTGCGTGGTGATATTACTGAGAAGGTAAAGGACATAGCTTGACAACGGGCCTCTTGAAAGAACCGCTGCATGTCTTCACCATAGCAACGCGGATTGTCCCATCCTTACCAGGGAAAACTTCTGTGATTATGCCCATTGGCCAACGTAAAGGAGGGACATCGTCCTGATGCATGAGAACCACCGTACCAATCTTAATGCTGTCTGCGGCATTCAACCATTTTTGCCTAACTTGTAAGTTATGTAGGTATTCTATTCGCCATCTTCTCCAAAAGCTGCAAACCATTTGGTCAAGCAACCTTTTGCGGCAAGTTAGAGGCCTCGTTGTTTCGGGAACGTTCACGACAGGCAACGAAGTCAACGGAGAAGCCATTATAAAATGCGCGGGAGTAAGCGGCTCTGGGTACGGGTCCTCAGTCAGGACACAGAGCGGTCTGGAATTTAGAACTGCCTCAATTTCAGTGAGAACAGTAGAAAGCTCCTCATATGTGAGAAGTTGAGAACCGATAACACGGTATAGATGCGATTTAATAGATTTAATATTAGATTCCCACAGCCCTCCAAAGTGGGGAGCGCGGGGTGGAATCATTTTCCACTCTATGCGGTAGCGGTTAGCAAGTAGTTCTTGCAATTGAGCTTTGGCTCCAACAAAATTTGTCCCGTTATCGGAGTATAGGTAAGAAACCGGTCCTCTGCGGGAGATGAATCTTTTAAAAGCGGAAATAAAAGTGTCCGATGACACGTCGGTAACTAATTCAATATGAACTGCTTTGGTAACGAAACAAATGAATAAACAAATGTAAGCCTTCTGACTTCTTTGACCTCTGCGTCTACACAAAGTTACTTTAATGGGACCAGCGTAATCCACACCCGTATGCACAAAAGCCTTAGTCTCCTGCACGCGGCAAGCGGGTAAATCAGCCATCTTTGGGCTAGGGTGAGAAGGAGAAATTTTGAAACAAAAGTTACAAGCGTGTACTCTTTGTCTGATGACACCTCTAGAAGAGAGGATCCAATATTTTTGGCGTAACAGAGAGCTTAGAAGGCTTACACCGGCATGACAATAAACGCGGTGATAATAATCTATTAGAACATGTGTAAAATTATCATGTTTCGGTAAGAGAGCGGGATGCTGAGCTTCATAAGGAAGGTTTGCATTAGACAACCTGCCCCCGATTCTAATTATGTTGTGCTCGTCTATAAAGAGATCGAGTTTTTTTAAACTGTGAGCGAAGCTTTTTACTTTTAATTTCGTCATAAATATCTAAGAAATGAAATTGTTGAATACAATGGATTAAATAAATTTCAGCGGTAGCTAATTCACGGACAGTAATTGTCTTAAGTGACTTGTCGTAAGGAATAATACGTAAAAATCTTAGAATGTATACAATTATACGCAATATTTTATTTAAAGATGAAAATTTTAGAGAAAGGCTATATACTAAATTAAGCTCTGATACGGTAGATACTAAGGTTAGTGATTTATTATTAAATTCAGGTAATTCCTCGCTGCATGAAGAAACAAACGGAGTGATAGGCCACTCAGTAGTTGGGCGCAGAAGCCACTCAGGGCCATGCCACCATAAACCGTGATTTAGCAACTGTTCAGGTAGAAGACCTCGAGATAGACAGTCACTAGGATTTTCCTTTCCGTTAATATGGTAAAAGTGTTTAGGATCAAGATTTTCTTGACATTTAGCGACGCGGTTACTAACAAAAATGTTCCATCTGTGCGGTGAGGAATGAATCCATGAAAGTGTAATTGTAGAATCGGAAAAGGCAAATATTTCATTAATAGCTGTTCGAGAGCGGTAAGTGTCATAAACTAATTTAATTAAGTTCGACAAAAGAACAGCGGCGCAAAGCTCTAGACGAGCCAGAGATACGACCTTAACAGGTGCAACTTTGGATTTAGCACACACCAAAGTTACGTGTATGTTACCATATGTGTCAGTGACGTGTAAGTATATGACGCAGCCATACGCATTCAAGCTGGCGTCAGCAAAACCTACTATATTTGTCACGCAACCCATAGTAACGGCTACATGACGAGGCAATTTTAAAGAAGAAAGTAGAGGCAGTTGCTCTTTAAATTTTTGAAAAAGATTTACAATAGACTCGGGCGGAGTTTCATCCCAATCTGTGTTTAATTTCCATAATTCTTTTATGAGTAATTTCGCGAATAAAACTACGGGAGCAACTAGACCGAGAATATCCCACAAGCGGGCAACAGTGGAAAGTATGGAGCGTTTAGTACAACTTTTATCCAAAATAGATGTGGTAAAGGTGAAACAATCCTCGGAAGGAATCCATTTGAGTCCAAGAATTTTTAAATTATCCCCGTCAGAGAAGTTAATAGAAGAACGGTTGGAGTGTGGAATAGTCTCTAGTAGTTCAGAGGAATTACTTGCCCACTTATTAAGATCAAAGCCCCCCGCCTTAAATAAGGCGATAAGTTCTGCGGAGAGAATCTTGGCTTCCTCTAAAGTAGCGGTCGAGTTAGCCAAGTCATCCATGTATAGCTCATGAGAAGCGACAACGGATGCGCGCGGGAAGCGATGTTTTTCATCCTCTGACAGCTGGCGCACAGTGCGCATGGCTAGGAAGGGACTGGGCTTGAGACCAAATGCAACTCGGTTAAATTGAAATTCGCGAACAGGTTCAACCGTATTAAATCGAAACAATATTTTCTGGTATTTTCGATGCTCATCAATAACAGCAATTCGAAGATACATCTGTTTTATGTCAGCTGTAACTGCAATAGGGAATAAACGGAAATTTAGAAGTAATAAAAATATGTCAGCCTGTAAATTCGGCCCTGTGTGTAACAAATCGTTCAATGACACGCCATTATGAGATTTGGCGCTCGCGTCAAGGACAATACGAACTTTAGTAGTCTGCTTATCATTCCTAATAACAGGGTGATGCGGTATATAATAACCTATAGTCTGGTCAACAGAACTAGGTGTAGTTTCAGTTAAATAATTTTGATCAAGATATTCTTGGATTATTTCGTTATAACTCGCGCGCAAAGTAGGGTCGCGAAGCTTAGTTTTTTCCAAATTAATTAAACGTCGATAAGCGACAGCATAAGAATTTCCGAGTGAGTCTGGATTTTTACAGAATGGTAATGCAGTACAATACCTACCACTAGAGTCACGTGACACACTAGAAGCGAACAGCTGTTCACACTCGAGTTCAGCAGGGCTCATAAAAGCTTTTGACGGTATTTCTTCAATGTTCCAAAATTTATGTAACGATTCGTCTAACGAAAGAAAACAATGAGAATTATCTGTATTTAACGCGGTAGAAAAATATGAAGCGGTATTTAAATGAACGGAACTTTTATCATTGTTAGATAAACTAGCGGGTACCTCACCCATAAGAATATAACCAAACACGGTTTCAATTGCGGAAGGCGCGGTAGGTGAGATAATTTTATCATGCAGTAATAAATATGGGAAAAGTTTAGCCCCTAGTAATAGTTCAACCTCACCGGGAATGTGCCACAATGGATCGGCTAGCGGTAATTCAAGCAAATGTTGCACTGTGGAAGTGTCAACAAAGTGAGATGGTAATTTATCCGTGATACAATCGACTACAAGAGCGGTTATTTTAAAAGAATTAGTTTTATTTTTAGCAGTTACTGTTATCTCAACGTATCCTGTAATAGGTCGCGAAGACGTTCCTACGCCCTTTATAAATGAATTTGAAAGCGGTATAATGTCTAATCGTAGTTTTTTACAACAAGCTGAAGTAATTATATTATTTTGCGAAGCGTTGTCTATTAAGCATCTAACAGAAACGTACTTGTTATATTTGTTATCAACATAGACTTGTGCTGTTGACAAAAGCACGGTGGTACGCGGAATGTTTGAGCCTACGCGAGAACATGCACACAGCGCCACCTGTGGCGAATGCTCGGAACTAGGTACAGCGTCAGTCGATATCGATCTCGCAGGCTGTGCACCTTGGTCGAGATGTAACAGTGAATGATGTTTTTTGTGACAAGTCTTACAAGTATGTGTAGATTTACACTGTGAAACAGTGTGCGTTGCACTAAGACAGTTTACACATCCACGTTTGTTTTTAATAAAATCCAAACGCGCGTTGGCTGATAGTACCTGAAAGGCTGGACAGGTGTAAAGCTTCCAGTGATCATTTTTAGTACAATATAAACAATTTTGATTATTGTCACAAGAAACAAAAGTATGAACATCACGTGACTGATTACGATAAGAATTATTTTTATTATGATTAACGGAAGAGGTCCGAGAAGAAACAGTTCTATCTAATATTTTAACTTGCGATTTTATGAAGTTAACGAAATCCGTATAAGTGGGTATCTCCTCATCTCTCATATGCATCTCGAATAAATGCACGGTAGCGGGGTCTAATTTTTTCAAAGCTAAATTTAATAGAATGAAATCTTTTAAGTCGTTAATTTGTAATTGTTCTAAGGCAGAAACAGACGCGTGAAAACTTTCAATAAAACTATTTAGAGAGGCGGAATTATTAGTTGCGGGTTTAATATTTAATAAGTTACACATGTAGTGTGAACCTAGTGCTCGTTTATCTTGGTACTTTTGAACCAAACTGTTCCAAATCGAAGCGTAATTTTCCCCGGACGGAATAATTCCGGCCGTAATTTGCAATGCGTCTCCTTTCAAGTTACCAATTAAATATTGCACACGTTGAGAGTCAGTAAGGTTTATATTATTATGGATATTTGATTTAAATGACTCGTAGAACACAGGCCAGTTTTCAATCCTACCATCAAAGAAAGGAATCTGAATTGGAGGTAGTTTGATCGAACTTCTAGAATGTTTCGCGTTGTCCTGTGACATTGCGTCATCTAATGACCTTGAAGACTTTGCAGCGATAAGTGAACGAATTCTCTCGACACGGGTATAAACGCCGTCAAAGGATATTTGACTGTTATAGTCGATTTTATGATCAGGATCTATTTGTAAGAAATATGTATTTATTTTATCTAGGTTGGTACTAAATTCCTGACGATTTATTGAGAGAATTTCGGTGTCTGCCATGAACGTTTCTACCGACCGAAGTTCAATACTAGTCGTATTTATTTTCTTTGAAGTTTCATATAGTGACGATAAACGTTCAAAGATTGCTTGATTTTTAGCTTGAAGTAATTTAACTTTCATTTTAAGATCTTCCATGTTGAAATCGTTACTTAGAAAATACAGCGAATAATGATATTGGTTATAGCGGGTAGACTTACAATAATTATTTTATTGTAAGTGGGGTATATTGAAAGAATGCGGTTGAATATAAGTTATAGGCAAATGTGCCGAACTAACTTACGATAATTAGCGGTTTTTATATTGACCTGTGCTATTTTAATGCAGCAGGCGCAATATTAAGTTGGTACGTAGTTCTCAATGAATAAGTACCTAGCGAGATGTACGAACGTTAGTACGCGTTCAATATGGCGGTTTTATGGACTTTGGTATTTGACCAAAATCCTAGGTATGAGACCTAAAAATGCTGATTCTTTGAATCCGACTCGAATGGACCAAAAAACTTATGGTTAAGTTGGGATATAGCGGGAGTTTCTCGAAGGACCAATATGCGGGTTTATAATTTTTTACGCGGGAAAACAGATTATGAGAAATGTATGTTGCCAACACTTATAAGAGAGTAATGGGAAAGAGGGACTTACTTGAAGGTGAGGATGATCGCCTGGACCGATGACAGATGCGACTGGAGTGCGCCGGGTTGAGATCCAGCACGGGTTCCGGAGATTTCTTCAGCACTTCAATTGTCCCACGTTGTATTGGCCAACACGTTTAAAGTTTAGAGTCTTTGCGGTGGTTCAGCTGTTAGTTTCTGCGGCGCGCGCCGCGGAAGCAAGCGGTAGAAATATGTGTGTGGTGCGGTGAACGATTCAAACGGAATAGAGAGATTCCACCATGGCGTTCTCTTGTCAAAAACCGCGGCGGAAGTTGACGAGCACCTTTCTCTTTCTGTCACATGCGACGTAGTAGGAAGGAAGGAGATAGGTGTATCAAATAAATGTTGACAACATGAAAAAATATGTTTGTTTTGGAAATATTTAAACAATGAGGTGTACCACGCTCGTATATATTATAGTAAAACTTGTACTACAGAAACTTGCGTAAGCACGTCCCTTTATCAGAAGTGGGATGCGGAGGGCATTCACAAGAAGGAGAAAGCAATGTGCACGTGGCGTCGTCGCATAGTTTATTACGCAACATGGAAGCTTTATTATCTCGCCTCTTGAAGACACCGCCAATGTCTGAAGAGACAAACCGCGCAGCCATACAACTAGTGCGGTTTGATCCTGATGAAAAAGATTCGGACATAGAAGGTTGGTGCAGAATAACCGAAATAGTAGTGAACAGTAGGAAATTAGACGGGGCTGAACTTTTGCTAGCGCTTACACACGCTTTGAGAGGACGGGCAGCCACATGTTTGACCAAATTGCAAACTTCACAATTGTCATGGGTGCAAATAAAAGAATTACTCTTAGCAAAATTTGGAAAACCAATGTTACCGCAAGACCATTTCGACGAGATATTAAGATTCCAACTCAGTGCGAAAGAAACCGCAAGTGAAGCTGCAACACGTGTCTGGAGTATGATAGAGTGTATTCCGCGCACCGAAATGCCAGAAGATGTGATCACGGGGTTTGTAGCTTCAGTGCTAAGTCAAAGAGATGGTATTATACGCCGAGAGCTGCAAACTTGTAATGTATCTACCAGAGCACAGTTGTTCCGAGTTCTCAACGGTATTTTGTTAAAACGTAAAAATGAAGGGCAAGAAAGTAACGAGCCAGAAGTGAAAAGAAGCCGCTACAATGAACCACGTTTCTCTGGAACGTGTCATCGGTGTGGTGTACCAGGTCATCGAGCAGTAGACTGTCGAAAAAGACGCGAAGAGCCTGTTGCTAAGGCAACTGCGAAGCCAGCTGAACAGCCTATGAAGATTCAAGCCCAATCGCGCCCTGTCACTTGTTATGTGTGCGGCCAACAAGGGCATGTCGCATCAGTGTGTCCGGATCGCAAAGGAAACACCGAGAAACCGGCTGTCAAGGAAGTACACCTGTGCGAGCGGAGACCAGCAACCGGCACCTTCACTACATCCTCGGGTGAGCTCGTTTCTTTTCTTTTCGACAGTGGTTCCGCCTGTTCATTGGTAGCTTTTGACTTGGCTAGTAGGCTACCGGGTACAATAAGTAACGAACTCGTATATCTCACGGGTATTGGAGATAATAATGTAGTGAAGTGTAGTTCACAGATACTTAGCCCCATCAATGTTGAAGGCATTCAATTAGACGTATTATTCCATGTAGTTCCCAATGCTGCTATTAGTGAACCGGTTATTATAGGCAGGGATATTTTAGACAAAAGTATTAGTGTCGAAATTAGTAACGAATGCATTCATTTCTCTCTACGTAAGGAGGTTGGCTGTATAGAAAGCTCTAGTCACTGTGATTTTACTAACATTGATACAGATTTAGAAGGTGAGCATAGAGTAGCTCTCATTAGGCTATTGCAAAAATACCGCGAATTCTTCATAGAAGGCATACCAACACGTCGCGTCTCCACAGGTTTCATGCGAATAGAGTTAATTGACCCAAATAAAACTGTACAGCGACGCCCTTATAGGTTGTCACCGGCAGAAAAGGAGATAGTTAGGGATAAAATAAGACATCTCTTAGAAGCCGGAGTCATTCGTGAGAGTACATCACCCTTCGCTAGTCCAAAACTACTGGTTAAAAAGAAAGATAACTCTGACAGAATGTGTGTAGATTATCGCGAGCTTAATGCTAACACTCGACCAGAACATTACCCATTACCGATAATTGATGAACAGATAGATCGTCTTCATGGTGCTTGTTATTTCTCGTCATTAGACATGGCATCAGGCTACCACCAAATTTTAATAGATCCCGAGGGCGACAGCGTAGCTCGTACAGCATTCGTGACCCCCGAGGGGCAATATGAATTCCTTGCCATGCCCTTTGGTTTAAGGAATGCTGCGTCGGTCTATCAAAGGTGTATTAACAAGGCTCTAGGTTCGCTTAAAGATACGGTGGCATTGGCTTATATGGATGACGTCCTCTGTTATTCTGATGACGTCACGCGTGGTCTTGAGCGTTTAGACCGTACGTTAAAAGCTCTATCTACGGCGGGGTTTTCTTTGAACATTAATAAATGAAAATTTATGAAAAATGAAGTAGATTTCCTAGGATACGTGGTAAAATCAGGTCATGTAACTCCCAACCCTAGAAAGATACAAGCACTGACAGACGCACCTGTTCCAAAAACGGCCACTCAAGTTCGTCAATTTTTAGGTCTCGCGTCTTATTTTAGGCGTTTTATTCCGAATTATACCCGCTTAGTGAGTCCCTTATACCCCCTGGTAAAACTAAAAGGTCCGATAACCTGGACGAGCCAACATAGCGAAATCCACAAAGCTATAGTTAGCATATTGACATCAGAGCCAGTCTTGACAATCTTCGACCCCAAATCCCCAGTAGAGCTTCATACAGATGCGAGCTCTGAAGGGTATGGCGCGATACTAATTCAGCGACGTAATAATCTGCCACACGTGATATCCTACTTTTGCCGTCGTACAACAGAAACTGAATCTCGTTACCATTCCTACGAGCTTGAAACTCTGGCCGTAGTCCGAGCAGTTGAGCATTTTAGACATTACCTTTATGGACAGCACTTCACAGTTTTTACGGACTGTAGTTCTCTTAAGGCTTCAAAGTCTAAAACTGATCTTACGCCCCGTGTCCACCGATGGTGGGCCTTCCTCCAAGCCTATGACTTTGACATTATTCATAAGCAAGGAAGTAACATGGAACATGCCGATTTCCTCTCCAGAAATCCACTTGACCACCCTATAACAAACTATTCCGATACTAGTCTATCTAAGAGAAATAAATCCATCCAATTCGTTGAACTTCATCAAGGGTGGCTGATAGTTGAGCAGAAGAGAGATAACGAAATACAGGACCTAATTAAAAAGCACAACAATCAAGAACTCCCCGAAGCAATTGCTCACACCTATGATGTTCGGAAAGGGGTACTTTATAGGAAAATTTAGCGTAACAAAAGTAGTTATTGGCTCCCCGTTATACCACGCTCTCTCACTTGGACTTTAATCAACCACGTCCATACTGAGATTAAACACCTTGGTGTTGATAAGACTCTAGACAAGTTATACGAGCAGTATTGGTTTCCACAAATGTCAAAGCTAGTGCGCAAATTCGTAGATTCTTGTATTGTGTGCAAAGCTTCGAAGGGTCCATCGGGTGCTACTCAAGTAAGACTTCATCCAATTCCTAAAGTTTCGACCCCCTGGCATACCATACACATTGACATCACGGGCAAACTCAGTGGCAAAAGTGATCGCAAAGAATACTCATCCGTAATTATCGATGCCTTTACCAAATATGTTCTCCTTGAGTATACCCCTTCGTTAGATTCAGCATGTGCTATTAAAGCTCTAAAAAAAGCGGTATGTCTTTTTGGAGCGCCTAAACGGGTTATAGCTGACCAAGGGAGATGTTACATTAGCGCAGAGTTCAGAGAATTTTGTAGAGACCATTCCATAGACCTTCATCTGATCGCAACAGGGTCTAGTAGAGCAAACGGACAGGTAGAACGCGTAATGCGCACTCTTAAAAGTATTCTCACAATCATTGAAAACGACCAAAATAAAACTTGGCGAGACGAACTTCTAGACGTGCAATTAGCTCTTAATAGTACGCGGTCTAGAGTAACTGGATATTCACCAACAGAATTAATGTTTGGGATAAAAGCTCAGTCTTTAGGCATGTCAAGAATTGCAATAGACTCAGAAGCCGAACCCCGATTAGATTTAGATACCATCAGACAAAACGCGGCTGATAACATAGCAAAAGCAGCCTCAGCCGAAGTAGAACGATTCAATCGAGGCAAGGCAGTCGTGAAGCCATTTTCTGTAGGCGAGTATGTTTTTATAAGAAACAACGAACGCAATCAGACAAAACTTCACAAAAAATTCAAAGGTCCATTTTTAATTACTAAGGTTTTAGAAAACGATAGGTATGAGCTGAAAAATATTGATGGGTCTAATCGAAATTACAAATACGCTCATGAAAATTTGCGTTTAGTACCCGGGGGCCATCGTGGTCTGGTAGAAATAGCTACCTCATTAATGAATAATGATGAAGTGGTGGCCGAGACGGCGGCAGAGCATGACCAGATTGATAGAACACTAACATCAGATAGTGATAGTGACACAATATCAGTGTCCAGCGGTCATACTGAAACCGCGAGCTCAGCAACCCTCTCAGCATCAGATCGTGAGGGATTTTAAGGTTAGTAATGTTAGTTTCATGAAAATTGAGTGTGGCTAGATTAAGTTGACTGTGGTCATATGAGATGACGTGTAGAGCCAGTTGTCCGAGCCACGTTGTCAAATGAGTTGATAACTGGTTGAAGGGACGCTGGGACTCTGTGAGCTTGGTGTTGTCATATGAGATGATGATAAGTCAAGAGCTAGGTTGTCCGGTCCAAGTCACCATATGAGATGATGGCTGGTCGAAGGGACGCCAGTGTTAGCTTGCATAAAGTCCGATGTAGCCTTGCGTATGTGTGGCGTGAATCTCCAAACCTCCAAAGTTAACAATAGTATACCTATAATGTCAGGATAGGACGAGCGATGCGAAAGTGATAATCCCAGCGGATTTTCTTTTCTTATTGTTACAGAGTAACGTCTGTGGACATTCGGAGCAGCACGAGGACGTGCTAACGTCAGTATGGCCGTGACGGCGCGTTTAATTATTAGGAGATTATTTAAGAGTGAATGTCAACCGGATATGCCAAACGCCATCTATCGGAGCGATTGGTTGTCATTCGCTCTGACGCAACACCAAGGGCTAGCGTGGGGGGGTGAGAGCGGCTCGCTCGACAGTTCAGTTTGAACCTGGCAGGCGACCCGTTCGCATCTAATATTCGCTACGTTATTGGTGGAGTGTCCTAGTATTATAAGTGGTCTATAAGAGTGTAATAAGATTGTGAATAATAGTTAGTGATTAAAGTGTGTGATTATAACCGAAGCAAACCCTTTTATTCTCCTCGCCCGACTACCCACGTCTTGATAAAATCAAACATGGACCCAAGTGATATTGTGGACTCTCCTGACGTCCCTTTAAACTTAAAATCACCACGTCAAAGCACATCATCTGAGCCATTTTTTAATGAAGAAAATAGTACCAGTCAACTGCCGCCATTTACGATGCAAGAACCTCAAGTCACTCAAACTCAAGTCTTATCATCACAAACTCATATTCAAACTATAAATATACCTAAAAAGAACGTGACCATAATCTCTTACAAATTGTAATAATTTTACTATTAATTTTAATTAAATACACATTTTTTTCTTCTTAATAAATGTTCATTGAAACCTGCTGTCTTGTTGTTTACTTACCTCACAATCGATATGTAAAGCAGAGTATTTATCTCGGGCGTAAGCATCAATTGCATACTCGGGTTAATTAGCGCCTTCGCTTCGCTCAGGTGCCAAAAACCTCGTATGCAATTGATGTCATACAGCCCTTGGTTAATAATCTACTATTAACCCGAGGTAAACACTGTGCTTTTCATTACGAATACAAGGAAAATAAAAATATAACCATGTCTACATTCAACCACACCTACATTTTAATACATGAACCAAATTTCACCAGTACAGTCCACATACATCTTGAAAGTATTTTTAACTCAAAACATTCTTTGGTCAAGATCTTTCTATTGAACTAGGGCAGCGGTAAATTAATATCTAGGTTGTACGTTTATATTTAGGTTGTATAGGTCAGAACAGCAGTCACTGCAAGTTAAAACAGGTATTAATTCAGCTTCATCTTATACTGATTAGTATACCAATTTATACGCACATATACCGCCCACGCAAGTCCCCAATTAACGAAAGCCTCTGTACGTTCAGAAAATCAAACAGGTAAGTGTCAAGAAAGTTTTAATTAACAAAAGTAACATCGTCTCGTTTTCATAATTTAAATACGCACCATTCACCTCCAGAATATTACTAAACAATAAAGCTATGGCGTAGTCCAAAAATGTTCAAGTTTTCAACTTGCAAGAACAATTTACGTGGGATTTTATAACAATAAATAGGAAGACAAAGCGTTAACTGACAAGGGAAGACTTTCCTTAAATATCTTTTTAGGTAATAAAGTTCTATTCAAGTTTTTAATAACTTTTCAGCTGCTTATTGTCTGGTGGCTAAATGCTGGTCTGGCTTTTAAGATTTTTTATTAGTTTCTGGTAAATGGCTGTTTGAGAAGTTTTTGTTGATAGATAGTTGGGGAATGACTGTAGAGATAAAATATGAGATGTCTCTCTAGTGAGTGCTTACAAAATGGCTCACTTTAATAACGTTTTTAATTTGGAAGACAGATTTTTACATTTTATTGTATCTATGAATTGGTAGAATCCTTATTAACTTTAGTACCTACCAAATAGTGATAATATGTTTTTATTATTAATACCACAAAATGGTTGAGTAAATAAAATACCCCGAAAGTGAGGATTATTGTGGTTTAGCCAGTGAAAACCCATTTAATTAAAATTTAGACTAGTTAAGTTGACAGTACCGTCATAGCCTTTTGATTCACTTCTGATTTTTCTTGTAAAAATGATCAAAAAGTAAAAACATTTTTATAAAACGTACCACTGCTAATTCACTGAAAGACCTTGTCTCCAATTTCCCCTGAACGTACTAAAATACCTGAAGAAACTATTTACGAAGGTCTTATAAGCAGAACAGGGCGGATTCCCGAAAAAGGCTTTACTGTGTCGTAGAGCGCACTGCAGTGGGTATGCAGATCGGTACTAAAAGATTTACAGGCAGATACGAGTTGCAACGACAGGAACACGAATTGAGTGTAGCTTTAGTTTTACCAGTCTAAAATAGTCACGATGCAATGAATATCCTCTTTGCATACGGAGGAGGAACAAGCATAAATGGGATTGGACAGGCTGTGGAATTTTATAATTATATTCGGGACTTAAACATAACTGGCTGACTGGAATGTGGGTGTACGTACTTTAAAGAAAGAAAAAGTATTTGTTAGATTTGCACAGGACATAACAATAGAAAAACTTTTAAAAGACACACATTATGATAAAAGCGAAATTCAAACTTTCTTATGCTTTTTACATTTTGTCAGCCAGTGTTTGCACCTCTGCCTAAACCTTCCTCGATTACAGGCGCGATGTTATGTTGTGTTACGTAATCCAACTGTAGGTATTGCACAGCCTGGACAAAGTAACAATCTACCAGCAAAAGCGATGATAGAAATCATCGGCGTCAGTGCGGGACCTTGTATAACACCCTTTTGCAAAACACCCTTTTGCAAAACTCCGTTTTGTACAGTTTTTAACTTCTAGAAATTGATTTAAATTTCAACCAACAAGTATGTCGAAGGTTCTAGATTGGTTTGTTTTACCGACCGCGCGTGTTGACAAATTATCTCAATGCTTTGCCGTTACATGGCAGGCTACTTCATCATCTGCCTAGCCTTTTCCCAAACTATGTTGGGGTCGGCTTCCAGTCTAACCAGATGCAGCTGAATACCAGTATTTTACATGGAGCGACTGCCTATCTGACCTCCACAACCCAGGCAGGCAGGCAGGCTACTTATTTTATCAATATTGATGAAGAAATTTATTTCACCAAAAACTTAGACACAAGGTCCTGCACTAACACCAACGAAATGTCAAATATATTGGATCACACTGAACCAATTTTTGGCAGTTCTGTCAAAAGTCTTAATATAAATACAAAATGCTTTCAAGCCAATTGCCTAGGCCAATTTACAAAGTTCTCAGGCGTCCTCTCGAGAAGACACTCAAGAATGCAGATGCATCTATTCACCTGATTGTCTCAGCTTAATGGGTGTGTACAACTGTCATTCCTCAGCCTATAGCGTTTCTATTGTTGAGACAAAAAGCCTCATTTATATGACAGGTTTGTAATGCACCACTCGAGCTCTAAGCGAGTCTTTTCTCACATTGCTGCCTTTCACCGCTTTGTGCAAAGCAGTGGTGATGACTTAAATTATATAAAGTCTGGTGGCTCGAAACACTAAAATACAGCTTGTAAATCGGATTCGTCTCCTCTGGGCCGTCATTTTTTTTTAAGAGAATTTGATAATCTGCCTAGCCATTTCCCAACAACATTGGGGTCGGCTCCACGTCTGACTCAATAGAGCGACTGCCTATCTAAACATCACAACCCAGTTAGTTCTGGGTAATACGATAACGGTTGTGTTGGGAAACGAGAAACCATTGTAATTTTACGTTCCGTCTTGTAATAATTTCCTTCAACGCCAGTCATTGGTATTAATTATAGTATAATAGGTAGTTGATCGATTGTTCGTGACAGGCAATTTCACATTGAAATCTGGCGATCGACTAGAAGTAGGCCACTCGGATTGATTAATATTTTTACCAATCGTGCTTTTATAATACCCATTTCAAACTCAGCTGGAAACCCAAACCCGTCATAATATGTTACGCTTTCATTTTTCTCATTTTTTTATCCGTCTTCTTTTCCGTTAACTTAAAATCTCCAATTTGATGAGACACCAGCCTTTTTTTTTAGGATCGGGTGAGCGGGAGGGAGTGTCAGACTTTTACTGACTAAAACCCATCCATGTTTCTTCCTCGCCCTTTATGTTCCGGGGCCGCGGTATCTCTTTCGAATAGGCCCGCAACCCCGGCAGGCTTCGGCCCTTGCGGCCCCTCCCATGAGACACCAGCCTTAGAAATACTTATTATCTTAGAGCTCTCAGTAATATCAAGTATGTTACATCAGTGAAACATGTTACCAAATCTCAACGAAAAACCCGGTAAAATTTAGTTTGACCTAAGAATTGACCCTAAGACCTCGAACTATTTAAAGTTCCCACTATAATTACAAAAACTGAACGACAGAAAACAAAACACTACACCACCAGTCTTACTAAAACATCCTTAATAACCTAGCCTATGAATATTACAGAATTCAATGAATATTTATTCGTTATAATTTAACTATGAAATGGTAATTGCAAGGGTCCTAAGTAAACAGATTCCTGTTTTGATTACGGGACTGTTTTAGCAAATAAACTCCGATAACAAAATGTGTTGCTGAATTTTTGGCTTTACTTTTAAGGGCACTGTTTGTATTTGTTTCACGAAAATCGAGAAATTTAAATAAAACAAAATGATTGGGAAATATGTGCTCCGAACCATTACATACCGAGTTTCATCCGTGCCTCGGAAACCACGTTAAGCCGTTGGTCCCGGCTGTCATTTGTAAATCTTTGACAGTCATTATAGGTAGTCAGAATCCGGATAGGTTGTGATGGTCAGATTGGCATCTTTAGATAGGTTGTCCCTCGTCATACACTGGTATTCAGTTAAACTTAAATACAACACCAACATAATGGGAAAAAAGCTACATAAGACCTTAGATGACAGCCTATCTGACCTCCACAACTCAGTTAGTAATGTGATACCCCTTGGTAAGACTTGTTGGCAGACTTTTTGGGCCACTACTATGATAATGATAAATGATCGAGTGGTCGAGTGCCGAGTTCCAATAGTGCGCGTAGCAAAAGACAAAGAAAGAGGGTAGACAGATTTGTCTGCTCGTAACAATTTAATTTCTATCCACCCGCATACTCCAGTCAACCCACGATCATGGCGCTTGCAACAGCTTCGAAATATCGGGAGCTCAACATAATAAATAATCACGAAAGATATCCCGTAAGTGACAATATAAGTTTAGTTTTAAACCGTGAAAGCCAAAAACTGTGTAATGATAAATGATGTTTATTTTCTAAGTAGGTTTTCACAAACTCTTTTAAATGTAACTTTTTTTTAAACTTAATGGGGCTGGTGTTTCGCACCTGACTACTCGGACAAGAAACAGCCGAAACGAACTCATAGTCTCTTTTGAAGTCCAGACATAATCTTGCTCCATTCACATGAGGATACTGTTTTGGACTACCTGTAACAACTGTCAAAGATCTGCAAATGACAGCCGGGACCAGCAGTTGGTCCCAAGTTGCTCCCCCCTATAGACGTATATCAGTATGTAAAAGACATTGAACTTTTTATTCAACACCTTGAAATAGATAGACACTATAATAATCTCAGTATTAATTTCTAACTACTACCAATTACTCGCAACGTAAATTTTAGTACTACATCCATTAGTTTGAGTACAAAATAATACCATAACACGAGGCAATTTATTTTGTATTCAGGTGACGGAAATTACAGGTATCGGATTATATCGAAACAAATACTAGCATTCAATTTCATGGCTTTCTAAATATAGAAAAAACAATTAAATCTGTTATACAGGGTGAAAACGATAAACGGGGTGGTAAAAAAATGTACAGTAAGTAAGTAAATTGTCATTTTACCCAAAAAAATTTTTTGATGCCAATCGATCCTGTTTCTAATACTGATCAAAAAGTTCTTCTAATCTAAACCAGGTTGGAGTACTCAAAAAGTTAGAAATTGCTAAACACTTTTTCTTAGATTTTGTTTTTTTTTTCTTGCCAAATGTAAATTTATTTAATTTTAAGTTAATGGGAATCAAAATTTCGCGAAAAAATATGGTTATTTTCTAATGACCATTTCCGTGTAGCTGCAACGATTAAGGTAGCTCCCCTTACTGCCCCGTGTATCGTTTCCATCCAAAAACAACGTGGATTTTTTCTTTATATAAAATTGTTATACGTAGAGGCACTTATTTGAATTTCAATCATAATATCATGAATTCATGATCATCCTTGTCATCATAATAATCAGCCTAAAACAGTCCACAGCTGAAGATTTTGTACCAACAGTTTCATTTAAAGGAGCGTCCATGGAGCTTCTTGCCAGTTCTCCTCCATAGAGATCTACGCTAGGGAATGGTCAACCACAGTACTTTCACTGTTTTTGTGACTGGGACTGTAACTGGCCTACTTGAAATAAATGCTTTGATTTTGATTTTGATTACACGTTAAAACAGATGCACCCGCACAGACTAACAGCTGACCCCAACATAGTTGGAAAAAGGCTAACCAGATGATGATTACACGTACTGAGTGCAGTGCCAAGACAGCTTCCCGCCGAGTGTCTATAGCTATACTTATTTACGCTAGCTTGAGAGTAGTGTTTGTCTTGGCACTGTCTCACCACTGCTCGCAGTACGTATAACCAATACATTACAATTCAGGAACTGTCAAAATCAAAGTTGGGTAAAGTGCTAGGCTTGTGTTTAGTTCACGCCCCGTGACATACGCGCAATGACCCCAAGATGACTTGCCCCACAAGGGGCGGCATTTGGAGAAGCACGTACCTAATTTACGCACGTAACAGGATAGCATGTGTATTGTATGTATGTTAACTAGACGCTCAAAACACCTTAGGACGTTTACTAGAACACTACAAAATTGAATTTGTTATCTTCCATCATCATGATTATTTCGCACTTATCTTCGGCACAGCATGTTTTCTTTTT
Source organism: Xestia c-nigrum (assembly GCA_916618015.1). Taxonomy (NCBI): domain Eukaryota; kingdom Metazoa; phylum Arthropoda; class Insecta; order Lepidoptera; family Noctuidae; genus Xestia; species Xestia c-nigrum. The sequence goes on along the minus strand of OU745259.1, from coordinate 4,633,369 downwards.
CGACACTTCTCTATTACTCGTCATCTCCTCAGATGCTTCTTTTCTTACCATATCATCAACAGTCTACCTTTTCTTTTTTTTCTATTATTTCTTTCTTTTCTTACTTTTATTTTTTTCGTTTTCTTATTGTTTTTCTACTTCGGTTTCTTCTTCTTCTTTTCTTATTCTTTTTCTTCTTTTCTTTGGTCTTTCTCTATTCTTATACCCATCCACATTCATACTCAAAACGTTCCGCGATCTTCTGCCTAAGTAAAAAATCAACCAATTTCATGTAAAAGCATCGGCTAAAAACCCTCTCTAAACCTCCATAGGTGTACAATTTTGTAGCTCCACTATAAAATCCTGCTAAAAACAGCTCTATACACAGTTGCCCCTCTCATAATCCGAGTCGCAAGTCCTGAGACAAACAGCCCATTCTTCTGAGAGTATAATGAGAGCGCCTAAGAGATTATGCTGCTCGAAGGCAGCTCAGCTAGACGCGGACTCCGATATTAGAGCTAACCCTAGTTGTAGATAGATAGATTAGTCTTTACGAAGATTTGAATCGTCAGATTCAATAAGTTAGTAAAAGTCTGTCCGATTCGAAAGAGGCATAAACAGGGTGTAAACAACCTCATCACGAAGCCGTCAACCAAGCATTCTGTACATAAAACTAAGTAACTTTACGCAAAAATTGTTGCTGGGAACAGCCTTTTTGTGGGGTTAAAATATTGTTTTGTGGAAGAACACAATGTAACGCACTTAACACATTATGCTAATGGATTGATTGAATAATACGGGGGCGGTGAAGGTGATCGAAGTAAAAATCTAACATTAAAAACTTGGCAAAAAGTTGGAATTTTGACCCCCAATATCTCCGTAACTAGAAGGTTCTCAGGAATAGTGCAGAACAAAAAAAAAACGCAATATTGGGGAGAACTAGTGCCTTCCGGCTTCGTAAAGAGGTTTCTTACACCCTCTATCTATAGCAATGACATTGGCAAGAAAAGTAAAATACATGAAACTCTCGGTGCGCGAGTGCAACTGGCACTGTAACTATAAACATATGTATATTTGTGTATATTGTCTTATATCATGACATTTGCATACTTACAAAATTGTATTTTATTTAAGTAATGGATTAGTTGTTATTGTTAAGTTTGAAGAAAAAAAAAAGTATCTACTTAGTTTGAATGTCAAAGTTTATGTAATACTTTAATTATGTTCCAAAATGTTCTTAAGTATGTGAAATACCTGTAATTTCTTATTGTGAAATAAATTTATTTAACCATAACTATAAATAATTAAATATCGCTGGACATTAACACACAGCGCCACTTAGTGACACACTAAGCAAAGCTTGTGTCGTGGACACTAGATAGTAGATATACTATATTTATACTTTTTTGTTTGTAAGAAACATACTTATTAAACATAATAAACATCCATGACTCGGAAACAAATGTCCATGTTCATCACACAAATATTTACTCCTACCGGGATTCGAACCCAGGCCCTAAGAACGTAAGGCAGCGTCACTACCACTACGCCATACGGGTCGTCATAACTATATACATACTTAAAGAAAATTAACCCAAAATGCTGTAAGATACCTTATAATCGTTCGAATATACGTTACATTTACGTCGTACGTTCGTGCAAGACAACAAGATCCAGCCTGTCCCCTTGCTGCCCCCAGCGACGCCCTAAGCCGAGGTCCGTACCCCACAGGGGGTGCCCTTAGAGCGCTGTCGCTTAGTTTATAGTCACTTTTGCCCTGGCTGGAGGCCTTAAATTCAAGGCATCCACAGGACTTGCCCGGTTAAGCAGAAGCCAGTCTTCTCAGACTGAACTGCGAGATACCCTACATAAATAAAAAAAAAATAAGTGCGTTCGTGCCACAATCTAAGCTATAATGATTCCAATGGTTTTGCATGACTACATGAGTTTGTAAATACTATTTTCCTTTGCCATAGTAAAATTATCGTAGCAGTCATGAACCTAAAAGAATATGGGCCATTACTGAAGGCAAAATGAGTAGTAGAACCACGCAAACATTTAAATTCATATACGTACCTAACATGAGTCTATATGGCCCAGCTACCTATATAAAGTTCTATTTTACGAGCTACCTTCTTACTAGACTATGGGCTATATTTGACTGCGCAATAACTAGGATTTGAGTAGGTATCTAACTCAGCTGCTTAGTGGTTAAGTCGTGTACTGGTAAGTGTGAGGATGTGAGTTTGGTTCCCATTTTGGATTAACTCTTTGAACAATGAAAGGATTAGTAAAAGTGAGCAAGAACAGTGTAGTTATGAGCAACGTACTTTCATCCATTTATCTGCGAAAATAAACATTACTGCAACGAAATAAAGTTGTAATTGTCAAGTTGCTTCTGCATTTGAGCTTAAAATTGTACATGGTTTTGTATTAATTTATAACAAACTCATAAGAACATGCAGTGTAGGCAGAGGTGTACCGAGTTGACCCACATTTCGCCAATTATGTTTTTTAAGTCCTATGTAAGAGGTCGGGCCTATTGACATCAAACGGACTCAAATGTAGACTCCGTGGCTGCTACAGACCAAATCCTACTAGACAAATCCAATAACACTTTCCCCTACCCGAGAATCGAACCCACATCGTGACCGCTAGACCAACGAGGCAATTCAAACAGCACATTCAAATAACACTAGAATTAGCTTATTCGCTTGAAATGCACACTAATTTCACCCAGCTTTCCATCTAAAGGACAAGACAAGCTGTTTGAAGCTACTACGCTCTCGGAGGTCATCTTTGCTCTAATCTAACTGCTATAGTTAAGTTTAAGCTCTGACGTAGTTTAAATGTCGTTAGCAAAGTTCGGTTCAAGACGAAGAAGGACTTATAAAAGACTTAATCTGGGATAAATTCCTTTTGAAGAGGGAGCTCCGTTTGGAAGAATACGAAGTCTGTTTTTGTAATCATATTCAATTAGGATTTAAAAGAAAAACCTTAATATTTCCACTACTGTCATATTTGTAGATCTATGACAGTGGTTTTATTTTTTTTATTCTTTATTTGTTTAGGGACATTTATAATCGCAATGCGTATGTCAGTCCCATCGTATCCTAAATATACATTTATCATATGTGGGCCATGAACCTAAACAGACTCTTCGCATCATCACCATTTGGTTGAGCCAGGATTTTTTTTAAATGTGCCTACTTCAAGTCTGTTCAACCTCAAAACCCTTAACAATTCATTTCTCCCAGACTCATATCGGACACAGTCCATCAATAAGTGGCGTCTTTAGTGGTTACAGGTAGTGGCCCGGAAGCCTGATATCCAGTCTTACCAAGGAGTATCATGTTACCCAGTACAAAAGGGTTTGTGGAGGTCAGATAGGCAGTCGCTCCATGTAAGTTCTGATATAGCTGAATTCATTCACGCTTTAAGCCGACCCCAACATAGATACAAAAAAGCTAGGCAGATGATGATGATGACCTTGCACGGTGATTATAAGTTCACAAACAAAAACTATATTTAATTAATATTACTTGTCAACCGTCTGAAATAAAATCTACAAAATCATGTCATTATCGCACCGAAATCCGTTGCATAGTGTGATAGAGCAACATGGTTATACACACAAGCATAAAACCAACTAGAATATATAATACGTAGCAGTGGCGAGGGATTCATTCAACTCAAAACCTATCGGCTTCCCTTCGGAACAACCACTGGTACTGGTGTCTACTATTGCCAAAAGAAAAACAATATAGGTAAAACAGAAGACGTGATTGCCCAAATAATATGACTAAAACTACAAATGGTTCGAGTTATGGTTTTTTCAAGCATTTTTAAAAATACGCATCGGCCTGTTACAAAAATGTACCCTTCGCTACTGATACTTAGATTTGTATATGGATATGTCATTACATATACATATACAAATCTACGTATCAGTAATACAGTTCGTAATACAGTTTTTTTTGTCATATTTTTTGCTTGCTAAGTTGTCAAAAATCATAATCCCTATTTTTGACCTCTTCGTAATCAGTAAAACAAATTTTCCCCAAGACGACGTTTAATATAATTATCATATTTTAAGAAAATGTAATTTATTATTTAAAAAATCTAATATTACAAAAATATTAAGACATTTTATTTTTACCTTCATTTTAATATCATGCTATAAAATTATCCTCATTTTTTCCTCAAAGTAATTTTCTTGAGAACAATCGCTGTCAATTCGGAATCGACAGTCGAAATATATAAGAATTGTACTGAGACTGAATTGTACGGCGAATGAATAGAATGTTGAGATATTGACACTGTGATGTGAAAGACAATTGGAGAACATTTCTGCGATTCGAGAGGCGCTGTTTTCATGATCGTACTTAGGTGTAGGCATTTTTAGTACCAACAAGAAATATGGTTTTATAAATTCAAAATAAGAAGAGGTAAAACATTTTTTGGTTTAATTTAATTAATGAAGCCATAAATTTACCCTCAAAAAAATCCAACACAATATCATTACCATATAAAAAGGAAAAAAAAACCTTTAAAAAGTCTTTTAAGAGTAATAGCGAGAAAAAATCTCCATATTTTTATGAAACAACATCAAACCTTATTTAAGATCTTCACAAAATGTTAACTTGCTAAATTAATTAAAGGCTCTCAGAGAATCGTAAAAGAAAATTTTCGTCTATAAAGACGTTAAGCGCTGCCATTAACTAATCATACTTATCATTAAAAAGTATCCATACCATTTTTCCGAACCATCAAACAGGCTTATCGGCAACCACGGAACTACTGGTATCCAACACACACATCATTTGAGTACGACACCAAATTATTCACACATTCGTTACGAACTATGACACCAAATAAACCACATACACCGAAAAATGAACAGTACAAGCTACGAGACGTAGCCGCTGCGTGAACTACGCGCGGCTGGTGCTACGAAACTGCCGCTACGGCGGTACGAAGTTAGCCGAAGGTCGGCGGAAAAAGCCGAGCCAGCGCAGGGGGAGCCGAAGCGAATTTCGCTCAGTCTTTCATATTTTATATCGGTAGGGACGAAGCGGAATTACAGAGTTTGCTCGGGTGGGTTTTTATAGCGTAACGGAACCATAGCGGCTGCCTGCCATTCTATTTCGTAGGTATTTTTTCGACTTGTGAGCTGTACGCGAATTTTTCTACATTGTTTGCGTTACCCTCAGACAACTTGTGATTTTAATAGTGTGACGTGGGCACAAAGGCTCCATTCAAGCTAATATGAATTGGCGTGTTTGATGTTATTGTAACGACTAGGAATTATACGAAGGTAAATTCAAATTTAATGACCTTTTCGGTGGGTTACAGTGCTTAATACGTTCTCTTGCGTGTTTAGTTTTGCGATTTCGTCATGAATTGCGTTCTTAGTTGAGAGACGGATCCTTTGAAGTTCAGGGCTCAAGTTCGGATTAAATTATTTATGGTAATACGTGTGTGTACATGTGTAGTAAACATGAGATTCTCCCATGGATTATTCCGTGGTTGAAACGCCTCCGGGGAAATACCGCCATGGTCTCCATGCGTGTAGGGTGAATTGGTGTTAACATTATGTTTTATTTTTGGATACATATTGAAGGTGGGTTGGTTGCGTATTCAATATTCAATTACGATATTATCTAAGTTTATTTTGGACGTCACTGACATGGTTAAGGAAAACGACGTGAGAATACCTGGACTTATTATTAATTTAAGGTTGAAATCGCCAATCGGCCTTGAGTAAGCATGGTGTTTAATGCCTTATCAGTATCGGAAGAGTATATTTTGCCCAACTATGTGACGGTAAAAAGGTATTATTATTTTAATATTGATGATAGTGGAAGGTATGTTCGTATTTGACCTTGACTAATAGATAACAATTACAAACACAAGATGTATCTCGAAATAGGTTAGTAACAGTTCATTGGCTTACTTAATTATAGTGTAATTAATTTGATATTTACGTGCTTTATAAATGTGTTTCGAAAAATGCTTTAAAATATTTTATAGTCAGCTTAAAAGGGACTGTTCAAAAGAGATACCATGGCCCCGGAACATGAAGGGCGAGGAAGGAACACTGGGTTTTAGTCATTACTTAAAATTCTGACACTCCCTCCCGCTCCGCCCAGAGTTGGAGAAGTCGTTTGATGATTTCCCATAAAAAAAAAACAGAAAAGATATAGGTAGTTTCAACCAAAGGCTAGGCAAATGATATTTCGTAACTCACGTTATAAAAATGAACTTATTCTGTAACTTATTCCCCGTACCCAATCCGTGCCGACAGATAATTGTGTAGTTTTAAGTGTCGTGGCTTCTGTGTTTTAAATGAAGGTGATCACATCTAAGACGAAAAATCAACGACAAATTAATCGTCTCAACATAGTGGGAACCGCCCTTGATATCTTCCCGTATCATCACGCGATCATAGCGCTTGCAACAGCGGCAGCGTCGAAATATCGGTAGCTTAAAATAATAGTTAATCACGAAAGATATTACGTAAGTGACAGTGGAAGTTTAGTTTTATACCGTGGAAACTTAGAGCAGTGTTTATCAAAAAAGGTTTAAAACATTTTAGGGGTATTTTGGTATATTATTATATTTTGAAGAATTTCTATAATTCCAAGGAACAGACATAAGAAAACTCCACTAAGCGAGCATAGCAATCAATCCAACATTTAAACGGGTCTTAAGTAAGTATTCTAAATTCAAATCTGGATAGTTTCTCATACAATCGAGACTACAGACTGTAGAATTGATTCAACAAAGTGATTCCAGTGATTTGATTGGAACCAATCGATTCCTATTTACGGATAGTGATTTTCAGCTATTCGGATAGTGATTTTCAACTATTCGGATAGATAATTGGGATTTTGTATGCTCACACTGTTTCCATTTAGCAACGATTGGCTGGAAAGTGACGATGCTCGGGTATATTGATATGGTTACCGACATCTACATAGATACTGCTCTCAAAACGGTGAAGGAAAATATCGTAAGGAAACGGCATAATATCCTAGAACCAAACAATTCGAAGACATGTGACATCTACCAACCCGCACTGGGCCCGCGTGGTGGATTATAGCCCATTCCTTCTCATAGAGAGGAGACCTGTGTCCTAGCAGGGGGAAAATTAATAGGCTGATGTTAATGATGGTGCCTTTATTCTTTCAAATGGTATAATTTCAAGGAATAGTATTCATTTAAGAAGCAAAATCAGAGCGTTATCTAGAAAAGTCGATAATGTTGGAACTTTAACAAAACTTTAAAAAGAATAAAACTCGTGAAAAACTCCCAGTCGAGCTGTTTGTGTTATGTGAGTTTAAATACAGGGGTAAACCGCCTCATCATGAAGCCGTTAACCAAGCATTCTGTACATCAAACTAAGTAACTTTACGCAAAAATTATTGCTGGGAAATGACTTGTTTTTTGGGGTGAAAAATCATGTTTTGTGGTAGAACTCAATGGAACCCACTTACAACATTGTTCTGATGGATGGATTGAACAACGGGGATCGTAAAGATGTTTAAAATAAAAAACTTACAACAAAAACTTTTAATAAAAAAAAACGTCAAAATTTGGAAATTTGGCCCCCAATATCTCCGTAACTACAAGGTTCTACAATGATCGCAATGGCGGGGAGAACAAGTGCCTTTCGGTTTCGTTAAGAGGTGTTTTACACCCTTTATTTGTAAACCTACGATGCTGAAGAAATTCTTAGTGTAGGGCAAGGTTTAAACAAAAAATAACACGCGGGGCAGTCTTTGGGGACTCCCGATGAAAGTGAAAACTCGTATCGCTACGCCGTAGCGGATTGGCTACAAGTGCTACAAAGCGATAGGTGACGGTTACGCGACTTCCATGATTTTTGTTCACTCATAAATTGCTCATCGCGCATAACGAAGTGTTCACTTCAAAAATAGTATAGAATGCAGTTACAATACAATTACTTTCGTTGCAACTGTCGTGAGGTTATCTGTCGATGTTAATTATAGAAAAGGTTACTCGTATTTCAGGACTCCTGAGCTATTCATATAAACCTTTTATTTTTAATTTACCTTTACCAAGGTCTCAAGCGAGTAATTATTTATTTAAAGTGTTTGAGATTAACACTAGCCGATGAACACGGCTTTTCCCGCGTAAAATTATTTAAAAAAACCTTCCTCTTTAATCACTCTGTCTATTAAAAAAACCGGCATCAAAACCCGTTTCATAGTTTTAAAGATCTAAGCATACATAGGGACAGACAGACGCGGCGGGAGACTTTGTTTCATAATATGTAGTGAAGTGATGTTTTATCATCATAGTTGTATCAGTATTTTAGGTACATGAAGCGGGCCTGTTTGAAAGAGATACCGCGGCCCCGGAACATAAAGGGTGAGGAAAAGGAACATGGATGGGTTTTGGTCAGTGAAAGTCTGACACTCCCTCCCGCTCCACCCAGAGTGGGAGAAGTTATTTGATGATTTCCCATGACCTGTATAAAGTAGTATACTGTACAGTAACGTATAACTCTTTTTCTTCAACACTTGGCCATCCAATGCTGAGTGTAGGTCGCTTCCAAATCTTACCACTTTTGGTGGTTTTGTGCCATGGCTATCCAGTTTCTTCTGGCCACTTTAATGAGATTGTCTGTCCACCTAGTCTTCCCATATTCCTCCGCCCCATCCGTGGTCTCCACTCCAGCATTTACTTCCCCTATCTTCCATCCAGTCTACGGCTTGGTTCAGTTTTTGAAAATAATTAACGTTTAAATTTTTGGATTTTATTACATTATTGTTTGTTTTTGAGGTAGATTCTCTCAGGGGGGAATAGTGGAATAACTCAAAATTAAAAGGGGACTTTCTGGATTATTCTTACATTAGGTCAAACTCAAACTCAAATCATTTAATTCAACTAGACTATTAAGGAACTTTTGAATGTCAAAAATACAAATAAAATCAAAGCTACAGTCACAGTCACAAGGCATAATAACTTGAGAAAGTACTGCAGTTGCCCATTCCCTAGCGTAGATCTCTATGGAGAAGAACGGGCAAGAAACTCCATGGACACTCTTTTAAATCAATAAATTGTTACAAAATCTTGGTTACATCATTCATGTGTAATTATACATAAATGTGAGAACGATGTAGAAAGACGTACACATTAAGAGCGTCGAGATTTATAAAAGACTAGCTTCTGCCCGCGACTTCTTACGCGGATTCTGTTGCTAAAATTTTTTTTTTTTTAATAAAATGTATCTATGTTACTTCTAATACCTCCAAGAATATATGTACAAAGTTTCATGATAATCGGTTGAGTAGTATTCGCGTGAAACCGCAACAAACAAACTTTCATTTACATTTATAATGTTAATAATAAAGGATTACATACACAATCACGCATAGTACTGAGTAAGACGATACCCCTAGCTAAATCTGGTTGTCAGATTATCCGGCCACTGACTTCCCACTGATCACCCATCCACAAACCGACTTTAGTAAACGCGACTTAACCTCGAAGACCGACTTGCACTTAAATTATTAGGTTTTAAAATGATCTATCACCACTTATCACGCCCTATTTTAATATTAGATATCTAATTTCTATAGCAATATTGACAAAATAATCAGGCGTTGACGTTACCACCCCATATAATGATTTATGTATGACATACGATATGGAAGTAAGAATGGGAGCTTACATCGCTTATGGGGCCGTACGTACCCGGAAATTAAGAGAAGCCATCACTGAGGGGTGACAACTACCTGTAGTATGGCATCACCAAAATAATTGTAAAGAAATTCTTGTTATTTACACAATTTTATGGTTCATTGGAAAATACTCGCCTAGGTACAATTCTGCCCGGCCCTTGTAGAATTAAAGGTGTTATTTATGTTAAACAGGATTACAGGATCAAGCCTTTATTACTCCTAGTGTAAGCACACCATGTAGGATGAATGAATGGTAATTATTCAGGCAGATTTTTTTTTCGAGATTTCAGCTTTGGTCCCATATGATAGTAAAAGTTGTTTGTTATCATGAGTAGTCAACAATCATGTCAACATCAGTCAGCAATCATGTGTTTAAGCATCGTATACTAATTACCAGTCACCCTATACAATAACTAACAATATCTAAAAGGGTTTGGCAAAAGCATACACTAACATTTCGCCATTTAATTTGAAGTCCTCTGTGTAGTAAGTGCCAATTTAGATCATAATAGCGGTTATTAACCCACCTACATTTGCAAAATTTCTTACCTTGGAAATCCAAAAAACAAGCCCCTTCAAGTCTTGAAACGTCATCTATTGTAATATTTAACATTTTTTCTAATGAAAGCCAAACATGGTTTATTTTTTGGTTCGTACGAACAGGTATATAAACAGGTAACAGGTAAATTTTTTTTTTTTCAAAAAAAAATCTACCTATTGGTCTCTTACCTACGGGGATATATATGTTTACGTATATATATGGGTGACAAGCAATATTTAGCCACACTCTACAGGTCGCAATTATGAACCGATTGCTTTCGAACTTGGCCAAAAAAGTCAAAACTTAGGCTAAGTTCGTGAATGTGCGGATTTCGTCAATGGGGGGGGGCGGTTTTTTGGCCATAACTTGTTTCCTATAGAAAATTTTTGAACCGTATTCGATTTTTATCATTCTGAGTAAGAATACGGACAACTTTAAATTAAAACTTTTTAGGTTGAAATTTACAAAATTTTTGCGAAAAAAATCATTTCTCCGAAACAGTAAACATTTTGAACGTCGCATTTCTTTTTTTTCAAAGTAAATTGTTTACTCTACAATTGTTACCCTTGAAGCTTAGCGATAAAACAGTTTTCGAAATAAAAATATAACTAAAAAATTGAGGGCGTTTCCATGCCAAACTCAGAAGAGAGGATTTAAAAAGGGTAAACTTTCCATTACAGGGCAACGGTTTTAAAAACATTTTTTTTAACGTTGTACACAAAGTACAACTGTTTCTACAAATTTTCAATAGTCGGACGTTCCAGCATCTTCTCCGAAATCTACCTCCTCCTGCGGCTTGTTCAATGCTCACATTGAACACATTAAGACTTCACGCTTAGGAATAACTACACCGACGAAGAATAGCCAGTCCATCGATATTTATTTATTATTTTACCTCTGAAAGCCCTATTGACTCTTAGTGTTAGGTAGGCATCCATCTGTTGGTAACATTGACAAACTATATGAAAAACGCTCTTTAATAAATTAAATGGTAAAAGGAAAATAATGTATTCTTTCTTAGAAGCAAGTGTCGCCGGTATTCTTTGGAGAAAATGAAATGAGAGAACCTGTACCTACACATCAAATTCAAATTCAAATATTTTTATTTGTATCAGCTCACCCTTTCTGAGAACATCCGTCGTTGTAATACACGATAACATGGGTCAAGGAAATTCCTTGAATCCTTTTCCACAGAATTATTAAAACTAACTAGCAGTTCCTATTCACCTCCATCTTATTTTATTAGAATTAAACTTGTGCGAGCTTTGACTTACTAGAACTTGTTAACATCAGCATTCATTAATTTTACCAACTATCTTTTTTTTTAGGGGATGGGAAATGATCAAATAAATTATCCACTCTGGGCGGAGCGGGAGGGAGTGTCAGACTTTTACTGACTAAAACCCATCCATGTTCCTTCCTCGCCCTTTAAATTCCGGGGCCACGGTATCTCTTTCGAGCAGTTCGGCAAACCCCATTGAGTTCTACCTCAAAACATGATTTATAAACTCAAAAGAAAAAGTGGTTTCCAAGCATTAATTTTTGCGTAAAGTTACTTAGTTTGATGTACAAAATGCTTGCTTAACGGCTTTGTGATGAGGTGGTTTACACCCTGTATATAGTATCATAACAATGAAAGAACAGCTCTACTCCCTCCTCGCTAACCGCCAACAGTGGGACAGATCCTTATGCAAGATACAATACACTACACGTCACTCCATGTTTTATCATAATTCCAAAGCGGATATAAGTTTCTGACGTGGATTCCCCACTGCTATGAGCTTTGTGAAAAGCTCTCAGTACATGGAGCTAGGTGTATGAAAAGGTGCTGAAGCTTAGTTTTATTAAAGGAGTTAGTAAAAGATAGAATATTTGAAATTTCGTATCACTTTTTGCATTTGATTAATTTATTCTCTGACATACTGTGGGCGGGTTGTTATTATTCAATCTGGTCAAAGACCTTTGTCAGATAGCAAAGTATAATGTTCATTGGATGTTGGTTTTAGCTCCTATGTAAGTATTCTTGTTAAAAAAGAACATTCAAAGAAAAAAAAAAACATTTATTTCACATTGGCCTGGATGGACACTTATAAAACGTCGAAAAAGGTGCACGGTTTGCGTTGGTCGATTCCATGGAGAAGAACCGGAAAGAAACTCCATGGTTACTCTTTTCAAATCATTTGGTATTACAATATTATTATGTTTCATTACAGCATTACTACTAAAGTATGGGGGGACAGCGTAGGCTCGACAATAGGTCGTTGCTTGCTATACAAAAAAATGTAAAACAAAAGTTAAACAGCATTCGGGAATCTAAAAGACCTTCAATGTTCACTCATTCACAAATAATAGGTAAAAAAGCATCTATACAAAGGCAAGTAAATAAAAAAAAATATTGAATATTTAATTGAAGAACTAAATTTAACAAGTGACACAAATATTGTCATCAGTGCTGTAACTATTCTGAGCAAAATATGAGAAAAAATGATTTGAAAACTAATGTAATAATCTGATACAAAAGAAAAAGAATAATGAGATTGAGAATAGATAGAGACATCCACAAATCTGTGCCGTTTATGAGCTACCAGGGAAGCCGCAAGCGGCATTGGGTTTGGTCCGCGATTTTGCACGCGTTATGATCGGTAATTATCCTACGGGAACATTTTTAAATACAGCCATTTTTTTTCTTTTTGAAACAATTTAAAATGCATCAGTTGTTCCAAAGATTACCTAATATTACAAACTTCATCTCTTTATTCACATTTTTGGATATTTCTTAAAAACATTCAAAGTTAAACTGGTATGTTTAAAGAGGAACCTCCTCACAATATGTGCCGTACTAAGGAGTGCTGCCTTCTAAATCAAGCCCTTGATCCAACCGCTTAACGATATTGTACCTATAACCAGTGTCCAGCAAAATTTATCTTTACTGTTGCGTTAAAATAGCCCCATTTACAACGAATACACCAACACATTTCCACATAACCTGCATGAATAGAATACTACAAATACCTCCCATCCAAAATGGCGTCATGTTTATTATGTTGCTCCCACAATGAACTTTCAACCCCTATTGTCTTCAACTACATAATTTACTCGATATTCAACTGTATAAATCATTTTAGTGATAAAATATACGTTGCACTAACACACGGCAATTTCGTACGTTGTTTATACATATATCTTGACAATTCCAATTTGTTACTAACTACAGCTATAAATAAACAAAATTTTACAGAAATTAAGCACTTTATTCTGACACACGGACTTAGAGAATGAGCAAACATGCTAACGCAGAATCATCTATTATAGAGCTGGTCGTTAACAGTAGGCTTTATTTACATGCAATAAAAGACAAAGCAGGCTTAAAGTCACCCAAAGGGCAATGGAGAGGGCTATGCTCGGAGTTTCCTTGCGTGATCGAATCAGAAATGAAGACATCCGCAAGAGAACCAAGGTCACCGACGTAGCCCGAAGAATTGCTAAACTTAAGTGGCAGTGGGCAGGGCACATTGCTTGCAGAACAGATGGCCGATGGGGCCGAAAAGTTCTGGAGTGGCGACCGCGAACCGGAAGACGATGCGTTGGAAGACCTCCCACTAGGTGGACCGATGACCTGGTGAAGGTTGCGGGAATCCGGTGGATGCGAGTAGCAAGGGACCGATCAATGTGGCGACACTTGGGGGAGGCCTATGTCCAGCAGTGGACGTCTTTCCGCTGAGATGATGTGATGATGATGTGATGAATAAAAGACACCTTTCGCCTTCCTTCGGTTTGGGCCCCGCAACTTGTCACCACATCATTTGAAGCAGATTCTATTCCATACGATGTTGCATTAAGCTTTGCGTCATCATCTTCATCCATCATCTGCCCAGCTTTTTCCAACTATACAGGGGTCGGTTTCTAGTCTAACTTGATGCAGCTGAATACCAGTATTTTATATGGAACGACTGTCAATCTATCCTCCACAACCCAGCTAGTACTGGGTAATAGTTGTCTGACCTTTGAGCCCATCTGAGTACCTGTCTAAGATCTACAAATGACAGCCGGGACCAACGGCTTAACGTGATTTTCAAGGCACAGAAGGTAATTTCAGGATATATCCATCCAGTTTTAAGCATCTATATAGACTTCGTAAAACCATAAACATTTTATATTTACTTTTTTACGTAGCTGAATGTCAAGTCTTAATAAAGCACAAACACAAGGCAAAGAAAATGTAGTAATGTCTTGTTTACAGTAAGTACCTCGGTATAAAGTATAAATTCTGCCTTACACTGTAAATTATCATGCAGTCTTTGTGGTTGCAGTGAGCTGTAATGTTTACCTCGAGCATGTTAGGTATCATCGTACATGTCTAATTAAGTGGTAGGTCAGAGCCTTGAGAGCTATGAGCCAGTGTGGATGTGATTATCTACAATTTACTGACCCTGTCAACGTTGGAGTGTGTTTTGAAATTGTATTTAAAGTAGAAAATCGGTGTTTAGAATAGAATTGGATCATCATTCTGTCATCAAGACAGGCCAGAGGCAAAAAAGAACTTAAAACGAAAAAAAACTTATCGGCATTGCCTTTTTCCAATTATGCTGCTGGCGGTTTCCAGTCTAACCCTGATGCAGCCAGCTGAATACCAGTATTTTACATGAAGAATACTGGGTAATACGATAACGCCCTTGGGCAAGGCTGGAGGGCCCATTAGTAATAATTAGACTTCAGTTTACACCATAATTGTAGCACATTTGCTTCAACGATACTGCTGATTTAATGGGTGTAGTAATTAGTTACAACATTGACAAGACTAAATTGTAGTCTCATCAATCATTTTCGATAGTAATAAACAACTAAAAATCATACAGCTAATGAATTTTAGGTGGATAATTTTTACATTACCAAATATACTGTAGCCACAGTATATTTGGTAATGTAAAAATATTTTTACTTCTTTCAAAATTGAATCAGTATTTTTTTGACTGCTATATTCCTGTTCCTCCCTTGACTCCTTACATTTACCTTTTGGCCCATAATTTGTCAGACATATCTTTCCTAGTCCACTTGAGTTGGGCAGCCTATTGCTGCACAGTTTTGCAGTTATTTTTGTTTTTGAGCGCAGTATTGTGTTTCGCGCACGATTCGTTTATCAACTAATTTGTCAAATTCTGAAAGATACGAAAAGTAAAAAAACGTATGCAAGTTTTTGAAGAGGTATCAAGTCGTAGCCTTATGAAAACTATGTTGGGGTCAGCTTCCAGTCTAACCGGTTGCAGCAGAATACCAGTATTTTTATAAAACTTAAGAAGACGGGTATTTATCGCGAATTTACCTTTAATTTAATGCCGATGTTTCGACCGGATTGCACGTGCCGTGGTCGCGGGGAGACTGAAGTACTGGAGGTACCGCGACAGCAAAGTGAAGGCGTTTATTCAACTACTATAATTTTATAATGTTATAATATTTACTTAACACATTATGTGTTCTGATCGTGAAAGTTTAAAAAAGACGACCAGTATTTTTCATGGAGGGATCTGACCTCCACATCCACACCCAGTTAGAACTGGGAAACACGAAACCCCTTAGTAAGACTGCTTGACAGACTTTTAAGCCACAGACTACCTAAAACGACTGTCAAAGATCTACAAATGACAACTGGGTGCTTTTCGAGGCACGGAGGAAACTCGGTATGTAATGAGTGGTCACCCATCCACAGACCAACCTAGGCAAGCACGGCTTAACCAAATGATCGATCCGAGTGGCTGTTATTATTTAGGCACGAGCACTTTCTTTAGTTACATAAGTATCGTAAGCAAAACCACGACTAAAAGCTATCACAAATTCAAATTATCAAAAGTTCTACAATTTCTCCAACCGTACACCACAAACTCAACATAGAGACAAACGTAGTTTACAGTTCTACAAATTACAGTTGGAATATAAGAGGCGGTTTGCATATTTAAAAACTTGTTATTTTATAATCACGCGGCGTAAATATTGTAAATAAATGCTTCAGTTCGCTCTCTGATGGTTACTGTTATGAGAAATAACATTTCCAAATTAAATATGCTAATGCAGACGTGAGATACTGAAAATTCTGTTTGTAAAAATACTATTACATCTATGTATTTGAGTTTTGTGTTGGTGTTATGTAATTTGATTATTTGAAGGTTAGCTGGTTTTAGGGTTCCTTACCTCAAAAGGTAATAAAGGAACCCTTCTGAGATCACTTTCCTCCGTTCGTCTGTCTGTCCGTCTGTCTATCCGTCTGTATGACCGTCTGTCTATTCGTCTGTCTGTCCGTTTATCTGTCCTTTTCTCTATTTATTTATTTATTAACACTTTAAGCACAAATGTACAGAGGCGGACTTAATGCCATAGGCTCTATCCGTCTGACTGACCGTCTGTCTGTTTGTCTGTCTGTCCGTCTGTCTGTTCGTCTGTCTGTCCGTCCGACTGTCAGTCTGCCTGTCCGTCTGTTTGTCCGTTTATCTGTCCGTTTGTCTGTCCGTCAGTCTGACCGTCTGTCTATCCGTCTGTCTGTCCAACTGTCTGTCCGTCTGCCTGTCCAACTGTCTGTCAGTCTGTCTGTCCGTCTGTCTGTCCGTGTTAAGTTCGCCTTTTTACAGTGTTTTTATACTTGTTTATAAAATATTGACAAACAAACAAAGAAAAACAAACACACGCACAAAACACTTTAACACGTATTTGTTTTAAAAGTTATATAATCTTAGTCAACGCACAAGATGACTATGCATGCAGATTAGTGTCTTAGATCGTCTGATGGACTGATTTATTCATGATAAGTTTATTCTGCCATAACCATTTCAATTATTTTTTTGTTGTACAGCATAGCATTTCGAAGGATATCGTATGGTTCTCGTCAGTATTATCTTCCGCCTTTGCATTTGTCCCGTTCTACTAGGAGTCAACGCAATACGTTTTCTCTTTCCATGCTCCCCTGCCAGACGTCACGGCATCATTTACTCCTTTCTCTTACATATAATTCCTAACACAATCCACCAATCCTTCCAAATTCATCATCTGCCTAGCCTTTTCCCAACTTTGTTATAGGTTCAGCTTCCAGTCTAACCGGATGTAGCTGAATATCAGTATTTTACATGGAGCGACTGCTTACTGACTTCTACATCCCAGTACGTCCTTACCGCTTGGTAAGACTGGTTGGCTGACTTTTTGGGCTTCTGACTACATGTAACGACTGTCAAAGATCTATAAATAATAATCAGGACCAACAGCTAAACGAGCTTTCCGAGGCACTGTGGGAACTCGGTATGTAATCACCCATGTTGCGGGCCTGTTCGAAAGAAATACCGCGGCCCCGGAACGTAAAGGGTGAGGAAGGAACATGGATGGGTTTTAGTCAGTAAAAGTCTGACACTAAGGAGTGCGAGGAGAACTTATTTGATGATTTCCCATCCCAAAAAAAATGGGTGGTCACCCATCCACAGACCAACCTAGGCAAGCACTGCTTGACCTGTGCGGCTGTTATTATTTAGCAACGAGCTGCCCATCCTCCATATTTTCAAATTCATTACGTAAGCTGTTTTAGCAGAGTAAATCCTCATATTCTATAGTCCCAACCACAATTTACAACCAATTCTACAAGCTATCTTTAGCTTCAGGTGAAAATAACCCTGTCAAAGCTGACCAGTGACATCTTCTCAAACTGACCTGTCGCCGCATGCAGGCCGCTGTAGCACCACTGACAGGTTGCCGATAGGTCTAATTTGAGCCGGTTTTATTTTCGAAAGATACCACTTTGGTTGTTGCTGGTCAGTTTATAATGGAAAGTTTGAAAATCGAATAAGATGTAAACGAATTCGTAATTTAAAAGCTAATACGTTGAATTAGATGTCAGTATTTTGCATAGAATATGTACTAAGGTACTTATGTAGGTAATGATGGACCCTCTTCACGCGGCGAGGATAAGTTTGCATTTAATTTTGTCATTTTAGGATCACATAACAGTTTAGAAAATAGAAATGGATAATAATTTATTTTCCAAGTAATACTCAGTTTTTACCAAGTGGTATCGTATTACCCAGTATTACCTGGGTTGTGAAGACAGTCGCTCCGGTCAGAATGGCCGACTCCAACATAGTTGGGAAAAGGCTCGGCAGATGATGTCCAGTACCTATTCTGAAAATTAAATAACCAAGAAGAATCGATCCGTCATCAAAATGAAAAAAAGAATCACTGTGTCACAATATTAGCCATTTTAGCAGGAAGAATCACCAACGATTATTTTCTCTTCTATCACCTCCCTAACTCAGGCGTAAAAGCAAGTAATTTTCATGCTCATTGAGAACCACAGTTGTACTTAGGGCGTGTTAACTGTTATCATTGCTATGCAAATTGTGAACCAATTGAAGAAAATGGGTCACGCTTTGGAGTAGAACCTGACATTACAGGAGCGAGATAAGAATCAAGTGACATTGATAAGGGAATAATTTTATGGAATACAAGTTTCTGCCAGCGGCATCGCCCGCGTGAAGTTTGATTATTGTCCCATGGGATATAACTACCGGAATAAAAAGTATCATATGCTTAAATCTAGGTTATGAACTATCTGCATGCAAAATTTCATGCAAATCCGTTCTGTAGTTTTTGTGTTAGGATGGGAATTCGTCAAATAACTTCTCTCACTCTGGGCGGAGCGGGAGGGAGTGTCAGACTTTTACTGACTAAAACCCATCAGTGTTCCTTCCTCGCCCTTTATATCCCGGGGCCGCGGTATCTCTTTCGAACAGGAGCGCAACCCGGCCCTTGCGGGCCCCTCCCTTTATGCTGACATCTCTTTGAGGCTCGCGTGGAACACGAACGCGCCGTCGACACGGCCTGCCGTCATTAGACGGTCGGACGGCTAGCTAGCCCATAGCTAACCATCCACAGGCCCCTGAACATGGACCTAACCTAGTCTTCTAGTACTATCCTTTTTCTATTATATTAAATATCCTGATTAATTTTTGTTCACCTGTTTATTATATTTTGAATAATCGTAGTAGATATTTAAGGCAGAGTAAAATCGTCGGGTGGAGGTGTTTTACCTGGAAATCAGTCACTTTCTAGATACCTACATGAAATGTTATTAATTCTGATCCAATACAGTTATTGTCTAACCTTTTCATCAGAAAATATTTCCAGGAATCCCTGATATTTGAGAGTCTAGTCTCAGATTTACTTAGAAATAATATTAGAATAGAATATTGTTTATTATTTTCACCAGACGACTAATAACATTTATGAAGAGAAATTATTTTACATAGGGTGACACAATTGGGATATTATCTCATTTGATAAAGATTTGAGTACAAAATCTAAAGTTATTCAAACTAGACTGAAGATCAGCACTACTTCAACGTCAATTATACAAGACAATCCCCGAAACGCCCTTAAATTGACAATAAAAGGTGAAAAAAACCTCTTAATTGCAATTTTTTTTTGTTCTACACCATGCCTGGGAACCTTCTAGTTACGGAGATATTGGGGGTCAAAGATACAACCCTTTGAAAAGTTTTTTTTTAAATTAGTTTTACTGTAAGATTTTCACTTTAAACAACCCCCGTACTTTTCAATCTATCCATCAGAACAATGTTTTAAATGCGTAGCATTAAGTTCTACAACAATACATGATTTATCATTCGAAAAAAAATCGTTTCCCAGCAATCATTTATGCGTAAAGTTACTTAGTTTGATGTACACGTAAAGTATACTTGGTTGACGGTTTAGTGATAAGGTGGTTTGCACCCCGTACGGTAAAGCTCTGGTCAATCTGAAACTGAACGTAAGGACGTGTACAAATCAGAGTAAATTGTCATAACAGTTCCAGCGTAAAACAGCGTAAAACAATATATTGACGGACGTTGTCGCGTGCCACAACCCACGCTAGAATCGCTTTAGTCTAACCAAAGCTTAATATCAATTTCGCACAAAAAATTGAATGAACAATATTTTAATATTAACCTACCAAAGACCCCAAAATTCCCTTTCGACCAGTTTCCAATATACTGGAACTATTTTCTAATAAAAGCCTATAAGGACCATTTCAGGGGTTCGTAAAGAATAACGAGGTGAAAACATTACCCGCACGTGTAATTCAATGCGAAGGTCGATGTTAGAGCGAGAGACAAGATAGAAGGTGACTTAAACCGTAAGAGGAAAAGAGATAAAACTAGTTGTATAATTTGGACCTAATTGCGATCAAAACCGCTGGTTCATGCTATGTTGTCTAAATATAGGTCAGCCATCTTTTGTTTGTGCAATGACACGCAAATATTATTTGAACGTGAATACAGCATGAACAAAGACCTACTTTAGACCTTAATAGCCAGTTAAAACTAATGAAAATTAAACAATTCTTCCTAAAAATGCTCGTAGTACCAAAAAATATGTCAGTTTGTGGTACTGTGAGCAACTACGATCGACCGATCGTCCTTCATTAAGGACTTCAAAAACTTCAACTTCTTCCACTTTTTTTTGATAGATTTTAAAGCCTTTCCCAACTTTTTTTAAGTTTTTTGTTTTTGTTTTATGTGTTGGCTGTCAGTTAATAACATAACTGTCTTTAAATATTATCGACTCTTGTCATAAGTAAAATGACGTAAGACGCGTGTCAGCTAGATGGGTCGTCGACATTTCAATATTGGCTGGCCTAGATTCAATTAGGGAGGTGGAAGATCAGGGCGTAGTGGCACTGCTACGGAGAGACCTAGTCCAGTATTGGACTTCAATAAGACCGAGTAAATTAATTTAAAGTTAAATACAATGTATGTCATCCTTATTTTCGCTTGTAAATTGTTTATTTTATAGTGTGGTTGGTGCCTAACCTGGTGGAGTTTTTATGCCGCCGTGGATCACTGACTTGGCTTTACATGCTATCGAGTAATATCTCTCAGGCTATTGTAATGGTTGAATAAAAGATACCGTTGAGTAGACTTACGTTTATCCACACGAGGGTCACACAATAAAGTATCACAGATGGGCTTCATCACAGTTAGTAGGAAGTGCGGACAATCATAGACAATTCATGAACAATCACTAGTGTTGTGCAGACTAATTACATACTAAATAGTGATGTTACAATACAGGCATGCTGGCTTCCGCACAATGTTTTGTTCCACCGAAGCTATTGATAATTATACAATAGGCATACGAGTATCTCCAAGGTTTGAACTTTAGACCTATGACTTGGCTGTCAGACGATCTTTCCGTAACTATGTAATCCCATTCATCATCAATTCCTGATACAGGCAGAAGAGGCAGGACAATGCATAAAGATACAATTTTACTAATTTTGTTATAGTTCTTTAAATTTAGGTAATAGTTTTGGGTTTCTCCATAATTGGTTTTAGAAATGGAAATAACATCCATTATTCTTTTATAAAGGAAACAATTCTTAGGCACCGATAAACGATTGATCATAGTCCGATATAAATTTAGAAGGGTTCCATTCTGGAATTTTCGACTTGGTATACAACCGCATTGATGATATCGTGTCATCTCAATGGTGCAGACGAGTCCATACCCAATCCACGGTTTAGTTTGCACTATTAATGGTGCAAACGAAACTAATTACTTTCATCTGCACCATTGATGGTGCAGGTCATTGGTGCATTCCCGTCGTACCGTATCCCGTCGTATGCACCATTGACCTGCACCATCAATGGTGCAGATGAGACAAATTGGTTTCGTTTCCACCATTAATATTAATACAACTTACTTTACCCTACTTTCTTTGTCATCGTAAAATAAAAACCAATATAAATCGGTACGACGACGACGGGTCACCACAAGGTTATCACTGCTTTTTCTACTTTTCTGCTTGTTTGTATTAATAATCTCAAGTTGCAAACAATTCGTACGAAATGATTCATATTTTCCGTATTGCAAATAAAAGCTGGTAGAGTATTTCATAATACATAATATCAGTAGTTTAATACTCATGAAATATCAATGATGAGACGAGGATCGACTGTGAGAATGAATTTCGTCTGATTGTTTGTGCAATACCAATATTGGAGTATATGTAACGATAAAATGACGGTGGTTCTGAATGTTTGGTGATGTCCGAGTTTCGTATTTTCGTATTTGGGCCACAAAAGTTTGGGTGAAACACCTGGATATGGGGATTTAACGTTGTTTTATTCATTTATTACTTGTTGACCTCGTAAACGTTGTTCTGGTATATTAGTTATGGTGTGAAATTTTTTTTTTTTTTTACTAATAAATATCTTTATTTCCTAAAATACACACAGAGATTGGACAGTTTACAATTTTGAATTAGTGGTAGAACACTAACATTGAACATTTAGATGGTTCAGAAATCTGTGCACAATAAATTGAACTCTGTCTCTTAAACTAGGGTATCCTGTATCTTAAGAGACAGTGTTTCACAATGAGGTTCCAAATGATTGACGATATGTTGGGTGCCTGGGGGAAGGTTTGTACGCTTTTTCGGGTTAGACGGGGGAAGACTGCTGTGTTTTCTGAGGACAGATTGAAGCACAAGAGCTGACGTACTTTACGACCTATTCTCATCCTACCAAATACACGTAAAAAGCGAGCGAGAGGGTGGTCCTGGGGGTGATTTCCAGGTCAGACTAATGTTATTGGGTTTTTTCATCAGAAACTAGGTAGCATCTACGGACTTCGGATTAAGGCTCGGTTGATGTCAATAGGCTCCTCCTCTATTAAATGGGACTTAATTAACATAACACCTCAAACACCTCTGCCAAGTACTTCGGAGATTACTGGCGAAATGTTGCTTATTATTTTATACTCAATGTCAACTGCGGCTGTCAAGATTCCTTTTTTTTTAAATTAAGTTCTTTTAATAAATATTTTTTGAAAAAACTGAAAAGATGCCAATAGTGGTCAATTTTTTTTGAAAAATAAATAATCCCTAGATAATGCAAATAATAGTACATTATGGTACAAGTGTGTAATGTTGGTGATTACCGCAGAGGCGCCATTGTGACCCGAGCCGTTAGGCGAGGGTCTTAAGAGAGCCGAGGACGGTAATCATCAACACACAGGTGTATCATACGACGTTTTTCAACACACTTGAGAATAAAATAATACTAAAATAGATATTTGTCCTTGGAGTTTTCAGATAGTAAATTTTCCATAACGTTAAGGGCTGCACATCTTATATCGGGCGGTGTACAAAATAAATCATTTTCTTCATAACTAGTACTTGTAGACATTTGAATTAATAAATAACTATAATTTCAACAGTGAAAACGAGTTGTGAATTTTTTTCGCAATGGCGGGAATAATTTAATCAGTTTTCCTATGCGCGCGCATCTAACAATGATGGCGATCGGCCATAGACTAAAAGAATGAGGTTTCTTTTTTTTGGCTTTTCGCGGATAGCGTTTTAGCCACGTACGAAATGGGGAATTCAAAGTTTTATTTAATACAGAGAAAACAAAAGTTACATTTGAGTGAAAGTTTTATTTATTAAAAACTTGTAAGTTGAAAATATCTTTGTAATACGAAGTTGCATGAAATGAGCAAGCAATAGATACATTAATTTATTTGTACATTGAACACGATCTTTTTTGTATCGAAACTTTTTTAAGAACAAAGCAATTCAGCCAATAAAATAAAAAAAACCCTATAACTCACTTGTGAATAATAGCAATGAAAAAGTCACAGTTTGATAACAGGTGTCATTATGTGCCTAATTGCGGTGAAATTAGAGCCACTTTATGAGCAAGTGTGTTGAAAAGCAATTTATTAGCGTTATCCAGGGGGGAAACAGAGGACTACGTTTTTATGGAAAAACAGCTGTGCTGTGTCCTCTTAACGATTCAAAGTTTTAAGATATAAATTTTTGAAGTAAACTAAAATTGACTTAACTTGAAAACTATGATCTAGGACCGCCACTTAACACTTGATACATAGCCCGTCACTTTCTGAAGCTCTCAAAACTTCAACCAAAACAAGGTTAAGAAATTCCCGAGCACCCTGTAAAAACTACGCTATCTTAGCTGATAGCACTCAGCACCAAAACAGACAACTTTTACTGCATTAACTTTTCAAAAAAGGTACATCCAACCCCCACTTCGCCCCTCCTCTTCTTTACGCATAACTAAGTTTGAAGAATATGAAAGTTTCAAAACTGTGCCAAAGAAAAATAATGGGACGATTTTTTTTTCTGTGGTTTAATTTTGAAAATGTAATGAATACCTACCGGCTGGATGCAGAATTTGTTCTTTTTTCAAATTGCCGGACTTGGTTGATAACTTCAATAAGTTCTTGCTGAATTGGACTTTGGAATTGTCGTAACTGTGATTGCAGTTTACAGTGCGTTTTTTGTTTCAAATGAGGAACCAAGGATTTTTCTGGGTGTGTGCGAGTAGGGATTAACAGCTTACTCTTTGTCTTATTTTGTGGGTGTTGACATCTTAACAGGTGAATCAATAGGTTCCAGATTAATTTCTTAAACAATGCATTTTAAACAAGAGACTTCTTAATCCGGCTCGAAGGACTGTTTACTTTTATTTTTCATTCTAAAGAACAGATTTATGACCGATTTTGTATCGTTAGTAACAAAAAATATTTAGACTATAATAATACTAAATCACAGAGGAAAAAGTTACCACCCAACCACATTCAGTTCCAGTAAAACTAAAACCCACACGAGAGCGCAAAAATAAATTATTAGCACTCAACAATCACGAAACTCCATAAAACAATATTCCCGTTCAACACTATTAAAAAATATAACAGAGAACTTTAATATTTATGCCCGGTTTTCGCAAATAAAACCTATTTTTTTGCGGGACGCATTGAAACAGAATGTAATCTCCATGGGCAGTTGGAAACTCGCTGGCCTCCACATTTCAGGTCATTGGTTTTATATAAAACGGCTCTTCCTCATATTTGTGGAAAATTCCTAGAAATATCATAAAGGAGGGTAGGGAAAACATTTTTCATGGCTTGCGTTCGTGAATAGTTTAGTCTTCTTAACGGACTTCAAAATGGAGGAGCTTAAGTTATGAAACGTAAACTTGGACTTTTGGAATTTTGTTTGCGTATTTTACGGTTTCGGATGAAATTGTAAATAAAGGATTTTTATGATGGTCTCTTAATAATTATTTGGAGATAGAAAATATAAATTTAATGCGAATATCTTGAAACTGCTCACAATGGTGGAAATCGCCAGGGTATCTCGCGAAATGCAAATTTTCTTATGGTTTTTGCAGTTTGTAGGTCAGTGTCGCGAATCATAAATGTTAATCAACACATAGCCTGAAATTAAACAGCTAGCCGACGCTTTCGCTCCAACTAAAGACTGGCTCAAAATGCATAAAAAGTTAAATAATGATTACATATACTTTTCGTAGCAATGACTTGCAAACATGAGAAAATCGAAGCCGTGTGACTTTTACCATCCCGCACTGAACTTTGTGGTGGGCAAGGGTTATTCTCTCTCAACAGAATAGACGATGAGTATGCGTATGCATAATATGCTCACTAGAAATTTATGGGTTTTTCTTAATTGTGTTAGGGATGGCTTCCAGTTTCACCAGGATACCGCTGAATGCCTGTACTTCGAGCGACTGCCTGTCTGACTTCCGCAACCCAGTTATACGAGGTAATATAATAGCCATAACGAAGGACTGGTTGTCAGACTTACGGGCCGTTGGCAAAAATCTGCAAATGACAGCTAGGACTTGGCATCAATGACCAAACCCCCTAATTATCAAGGCCAGGGACAAAATTATAAATGATGGTTGATTATACCTGTAAGTTGAATAAATATTTTATTGTTTTTATATTATAGTATAATGAGTATGTATTCTTATATTGTATATATTTATTCTGTTTTATGCTGTATGTATCCCATGTTCTCTCTTTCTTTTACACACTATGTCTACATCTCTTTTTTATTATCTCCTTTCGCAGGTATGCTGGAAGATATTTCTTTAGAAATAAGCATCACCTTACTATTTTCTGTTCCTTTCTTTTTCTCTGCAATACAAACATTCCTTCACAAATTGATTGGATCAAGATGCCGTTCAGCAGATATCAACTCCAAACCTAGCTAAGATAATAGTCTATTATGAACCCTTTGACACAGATCTACTAACTAGATGAATTAATCACTTCCGAACAATTAGTCATAAATGATTCATCGCACAATAATGCTCTAGTAATTACTGATCAGACATGCTAATCATTTTAATGACATGGATATACATGAGATGATTGTAAATGTATTTAGGAGGCCAAAATGCTATTCTTTGTCTCGCCTATGGGCATTTTATTTTAGTTTGAACTGTTCGGGAAACTTACAGCTAGTAGGCTCGTCTCCTATTTTATGGTATTTAAACCTAACTGGCAAAATGTGGGGAATACTATTTGTTACACCTATGCTTAACTCTTCGCGGTATAAATCGAATAAAATATATGCAAATTGAGAAAAAATGGTAGTAACAATTTACAAACAGCTAGCATCAAAAAACTACCCACTACTTTTAAAAACTCGGTAAAGTAGAACAATGAACAGCAAAACTAAGTAAGGCTGCAACACAACTTGCATTGCAAGAAAAATGGCCTTAATATGGGTCAAGAAATAAGGTCGCCTGTGTGCCAGCAACGGGCACCGGGTAACGGTCTATCACAATTTACAAACTATCGTTCGAGGAGTCAATTCCAATTGTGCTAGTGAAAATTCTGTGCAATTCGGTAGTGAGATGGCTACTCGTACTACGGTTTATGTTTGGTACTATATTGACTGGATTTAGGTACGAAATGGTGTTGTTAGTTTAGTCTTTGTATTTTGGGGCTCAGCTCAAACAAAATAAAAACTTTTTACATAAACACATAAACACACAGGAAACCAACTGAATAAAAACCAAGTGAATGCCAACTGCCACATCTTCAGTACGTTATTACATCTGGCCATTATACGAACGCCGTTTTTGTTTTTTTTTTTTAATATTTTTCAAACAATGAAATTTTGAAAAAAAATCATGCATTTTTACAAATGTTACGGAACAGTCACGTTAGAGGAGCTCGTGGCTAAATAATAACAGCCGCTTGGGTCGATCTTTAGGTTTAGCCGTGCTTGCCTAGGTGGGTCTGTGGATGGGTGACTTTACCGAGTTTTCTCCGTGCTTCGACAAGCACGTTAAGCGGTTGGTCCCGGCTGTCATTTGTAGATCTTTGATAGTCGTCAGTAAGAGGCCCAAAAAGCCTGAAAAATAGTCATACCATGGGGTACCCTGTACTAACTGGGTTGCGGAGGTCAGATAGGCAGTCGCTCCATGTAAAATACTGGTATTCAGCTGCAATCGGTTAGAATGGAAGCCGACCTCAACATAGTTGGTAAAAGACTGGCCATATGATGTGGACGGAAAAGTCATGTATAAATATTAGGAGCGTACAAAAAACTGGGGCCCAAGTCTGCTATTTTTATAAATTCGTCACTCCAACACGATTCCATTCCCATCCCATTGTCATTTTGCAAAAAGTTCGTAATCTGTTCGTAAAATTTATATTGGTTGATCATTGGTCGGTCAATGGTCTCGTAATAAAATTGTATTTTAATGACATTGTCGTATTGCTATTATAAAACGCGTTAGAACAAATAATTTTCGAAATCGATTACTTAATCTATTACAATTTTTTAATAAAATTGTTGCGCATTATTAAATCTACATAGATATTAAATTTTCATAAAAATTTGTAGTAATAAAAAATATAACGCTGCTTCAATCTATTAAAATCAGCTCCTACCTAAAAGCAAATACCATCAAAATACATCTTGTTAAACGTTAACCACTGCTCACCCTCTCAAAGATAACAAGCTTCGTGTCACATAAATTCCTGAACCAACCATTATAAATTCCGTAAGTACCTACACACACAAAGTCGAAAGTGCCGTAAAGGCATTACCCATAATATGGTAGAAACATAAACTAATGAATTTTAACATTAATATCTCGTATCTATGTTAACTATAAACAAGAGACATAAATCAGGAACTACCTTGAGGCACATTAGTAGGGTAATTCGCATAAATTACTCTTCAACATGGCGGTACAAAATTGCAATTAACCTCTTTGGTTATGGGGATTTCAATGGGGTAATATCTTGATCGGGTTTAGACGCAATTCTCGATTCCCTGAAGGATTTTACAATAATAAAGGGTGTAAAACACCTCTTCACGAAGCCGAAAGGCACTTGTTCTCCCCATCGTTGCGATCATTTTTTTGTTCTACACCATACCTGGGAACCTTCTAGTTACGGAGATATGGGGGGTCAAAGTTACAACTTTTTGACAAAGTTTTTTTTAAATACAAGTTTTTTTGTAAGATTTCGACTTTTAACATCTCCACGACCCCCGTACTATTCAACCCATCCATCAGCACAATGTTTTAAGGGCCTTACATTGCGTTCTACCACAATACATAATTTATAACCTCAAAAAAAAAGTTGTTTCCCAGCAATAATTTTTGCGGAAAGTTACTTAGTTTGATGTACAGAATGCTTGGTTAACGGCTTTGTGATGAGGTGGTTTATACCCTGTATAATAGGTGAACAGCTGGTGGCTAAATGGCAACAGTCGCTCTTGGTCGTTCTTCACGTTAAACCGCACTTGCCTAGGTTGTATCGTGGATGGGTGATCGTCCCTTACATGCCAAGTTTCCTCCGTGCCACAGAAAGCACGTTAGCCGATGGTCGCGACTGTCATTTGTAAGATATTTGGCAGTGGTCCTACGTAGTTAGTGACTAGAAAATCAGACAACCAGTCTTACCAAGGGGAATCCCATTACCAAGTCCTAACTAGTCATATAGGCAGTCGCTCCATGTCAAATATTGGTATTCAGCTGATTTTGCTTACACTGGAAGCCAACCCCAAAATACTACGGAAAAGGCGACTGATAACAAATAGGTGAATAGCGATCAAGTAGTAAGAGTTTACTTAATCGAACCTCAAAATCACTTTGACAACGAAAACTTCACTAAGATGTTCACAATACTGTCTAAGAGTTGAACTTAGTGGTTTTATTACAGACAAGCGACATTCAACCTTAATGTAGTAAAGTAATTACTACGATTGATATCTATGCAAGCACGAAGAAATCTCATAGAGGTGCAGTGTCAAAGACTTTCGTCTCTATTTTGCATACTAAAAGTACAAAAATATTATCCCATACTGAAGCTACAAACTGAGATAATATATTTTTATACGTCACGACATAATTATTCAATCAAAATCCCACGCATTTTTCTCATACACGAGTAAGCACTCATTTTTAGCCGTATCGAAATATGGATCATAATCTTCCGCTTAGCCTTTTCCCAATTATTATGTTAAAAACGGCTTACAGTTTAACCGGATGTAGTTACAGGAGATCACCCAGCCTCCATACATTTTTGGGCTATTTTAAAAAGTGCCAACCAAAAAAAACGTATTATTTCGATAGAGCACAACATAATAAACATTTTTTATTATGACGCCTAAGTCGTAACTCAATTCACCGAGAAGTTATTCAACCACAAAATATCTAAGATCACCCAGATTGGGGTGGTATTTTATTTTGATGGCCAACCAAAATAACCGCAATAATTAATTAGAGCTTATGGATTTAAACATGTTTAACAACCGATGCAAAAACGACGGGGTGTTATAAGTTTGACGTGTGTGTGTGTGTGTGTATGTGTGTCTCTGTGGCATCGTAGCGCTCGAACGGATGAACTGATTTTTTTTGATTTTGTTTTGTTTTTTTGTTTAAAAGGTGAATTAGTCGGGAGTGTTCTTAGCTTAGATGTTTAATAAGAATCAGTCCAAGATGACCGCCTCCACAAAATGGCGGATTACGCGTATTTATTCAACAACTCCCTCAATATGTGTCAATATGTGGTATCAAATGAAAGAGCTTGACTAATAGAATACTAGACACTGATAAATTAAAAATCCAAGGTGGCCGCCTCCACAAAATGGCAAATTAAGTAATTATTTTCTATTAAACATTTAGTACATTTTGTCGAGGGTTTGTTTATTTTTTTTATTATGCCACGCAAGTTTTAAATAATTTATAATGATAACTATGGTGAAAACGCTACTGGTCGATGATCAAGGGAGATTTGCCGGTTTCCGTGAATCCCAAACTCATCGATGTGTTTATCCTGACCGTCCTAACCTACGGTGCTCAGACCTAGTCACTCGACTTATGGCAAAAGTTCCGCCTTGGGGTCTGCCGAAAAGCAACGCAGCGCAGCATCCGAATGAGTCACCTCTCTTTTAAGGCTCGCCTTGGTGGCGCCGTTATCCTCAGGCTGATGATCTGCATCCGTATTCACAAACGTTTATTTTGCTTGGCCGGCACTTTTGAAAATAGCCCAATCTATGATCTCCTTTCTGTATTTTACATGGTACAACTGCTTCTCTGACCTACTTCCTCTTTAGCTAGTACTAAGTAACTAAGTAATACGGTACTCTTTGGTAAGACTGGTTGTAAGATTTTCAGGCCACAAACTCACTGTACCGGTGGTCAAAAATCTACAATTGACAGCCGGGACCTGTTGGCGTACCGTTAACGTACTTTTCAAAGCAAGTAAGAAACTCGGTATGTAAACCATTCATTACATATTCATCCTAGTACCAACCTAGGTAAACGCCAGTATTTTCAATGAACATTTTTAATTTTTAGCCAAGGTTGCGACTAAACTTAAGGCAATTACATGAGCTAAACGCGAGTTTTATTGTGACTAAAAGTATATGATTCACTGCTATAAACTAAACCAGAAAAACATATGATATTCTTCAGGATATATGCTAGTATAGTAGTGTTTTGAAAACATAATACAATTAATTTGACTCTATAAAAAAAATCACGAACTTATCTCTAAAAATTTCTATCAACCAAAAAAAAACACACTAATAAGCATGCGATCATTCTGATTTTTTGGCAAATAATTCTACAAGCAATATAATTATTAGCATGATAGTGTTTTACTTTTTTAATCCAATCAATAGTAGGTATTTTTGTGAATCGATCGAAACCACTAATTTCGCACTATTTAGCCCGCAGTGACTGACGTAATAACCACTTTGTAGTGCAAGCTTATTAGAACTTTATTCTAACAGCATTTCAAACGAAGTGTGAACCACCACAAAAAGAGTTGCTAATTTAGCTCATCTAGTCGCCTTAATTAAATTAACTGGCCAATATTAAGTTGTTACGAGACATACTTCAAACTCACGCCGTTTACTTATAAGACTAGGCCTAGGCAGAATCTACAGAACGCTATCTGTAACGACTCTTACTTACTACGTACTTTTGTTTTTGACCCCCGACGCAAAAACGACGGGGTGTTATAAGTTTGACTTGTCTGTATGTGTGTGTGTGTCTGTTTGTGGCATCCTAAACGGATGAACCAATTTTGATTTTGTTTGTTTTAAAGGTGAATTTGTCGGGAGTGTTCTTAGCTATGTTTGATCAATATCAGCCTAAGATGGCCGCTACAAAATGGTGGATAACATATTTATTCATCAACTCCCTCAATATGGGTCAAATGAAAAGGCTTGACTAAGACAATAATGTACACTACATTCAAAGGGAATGAGGAATATTTGTATTATTATAGTACACACACACACAGCACACGGCATTTCGTTACGTGACGATTATCACTACCCGTAAGCCGCGTTAAGGAACTTCGCTCCAAAAAAATACCTTGAAATTATGACCCTATGTGTCAAGGGCTTTTTAAATTTTAAATTTAATGTAACTTGTAAGCCAAGGTTTGCGACTAAACTTTAGTTTCACTGGCAAATTTTAAGTTTTGTTCAATTGTGCGTTTCAAACTTGCGCGTTTCTCTTATGAGATTAGGCTTAGGCAGAATCTACTGAACGCTATCACGATCCTTACGTTACTACGTACTTTTGGTTTCAACCCAGACGCAAAAACGACCGCCGTATCCCAGTAGTTCCATTCTGTAGTTCTTTATGTTTGATGTGTCTGTGGCATCGTAGCAAAAAAAAAGAAAACAAAATCAAAATCGGTTCCGGAGAACCGATTTTGATTTTGTTTTTTTTTTGTTTGAAAGGTGAATTAGTCGGTTAGTGTTATAAACTATGTTTAATGAAAATCGGTCCAAGATGGCCGCTAACATGGCGGAGTACATATTTATTCAACAACTCCCTCAATATGGGTATCAAATGAAAGGGCTTGACTAGTAGAATACTATACGTTATCATAAATTTCAAATCCAAAATGGCTGCCACCACAAAATGGTGAATTACATTTTTATGTGTCGAGGGTTTTTTTAACTTTTAATTGAATGTAACTAGTTTCACAAATCCTTAAATATGGGTATCAAAGGAGCTTACATTTCACTTCTACAATTATTTAAATTGTATTGAAAAGGTATGAGGAATAACTAACGAAATGAAATGAGAAAAGTGGAGTGATGACTTTTCATTTATGTTTTAGTACATTATGTATCGGGGCTTTGATATTTTTTTATTGAATTTTACTTGCTTCGTTAAATTTCATAG
Organism: Xestia c-nigrum; assembly: GCA_916618015.1. Classification (NCBI taxonomy): domain Eukaryota; kingdom Metazoa; phylum Arthropoda; class Insecta; order Lepidoptera; family Noctuidae; genus Xestia; species Xestia c-nigrum. The sequence continues at coordinate 4,600,604 of OU745259.1, read as the reverse complement.
AGTACTGATATAATCTGACCTTTCTGAAGAACACCTCCTATAAGGTGGGTGTATGTTCTAAGATAAATGTTATCTTAAAAGCAACGGAGCAAAGCAGGTATTCCATTAAAGTAGAGAGGTCTACATGATAGTTGAAATACATTTAGAAACCGTCTGGGGACCTTGGTTATCGAAATAGTCTAGCTAACGAGAATGGCCCAATTTCAACTACGTTGTTGAGTTCCATGATATTTTGAGGTGATACTTTGGTCAGAAGAGGCTGAGTGATTTATTATTAAAAATGTATACCTTGTATTGATATACATTTTTAACAATTAACGTAATATATTATAAAACATATGAAGTACTAGCCGACCCACGCAACTTCGTCTGCGTCACATAAGAGAGAAAACTAAAGGGAAAAAAAATCCCCGTTTTTGCAACATTTTTCATTCCTGCTCCGCTCCTAATAATCGTAGCGTGATGTTATATAGCTTAAAGCCTTCCTCGATAAATGTACTATCCAACACAAAAATATTTTTTCAATTCGACCGGCAAAAAACGAATAATAAATAATAAATATCTATGTCCTTAAATAATCGTAGAGGAGCTCGTGGCTAAATAATAACAGCCGCTCGGGCCGATCTTTAGGTTAAGCCGTGCTTGCCTAGGTTGGTCTGTAGATGGGTGACCCTTACATACCGAGTTTCCTCCGTGCCTCAGAAAGCACGTTAAGGTATTGGTCCCGGCTCACATTTGTCCATCTTTGGCAGTCGTTGCAGGTGGTCAGTGGCCCAAAAAGTCTTACAACCAGTTATATCAAGTGGTATCGTATTACCCAGTATTAACTGGGTTGTGGAGGTCAGATAGGCAGTCGCTCCATGTAAAATACTGGTATTCAGCTGCATCCGGTTAGACTGGAAGCTGACCCCAACATAGTACCTGAAGTTAAGCAGATGAGGATGATGAATCGTACACTTATCTAACTATGCAGTACACTAGGGAAAAGAGTGCTTTCGATGAGCTCTGGCACCCAATGTAACATTTAGCTTGTGTTTATTCTGACAACAGCTTAGGCGCTAACCACGGTATAAATAAGATGAAAATAATTCAAGAAACTTTAAGAATAGTGGTTCAAGAAAATATATTGGTAAAGGGTAAAACACCTCATAACGAAGTCGAAAGCCACTTGTTTTCCCCATCATTGCGATATTTTTTTTTGTTCTACACCATACCTGGGAACCTTCTAGTTATGGAGATATTGGGGGTCAAAGTTACAACTTTTCGACCAGGTTTTTTTTAAATAAAAGTTTTTAATGTAAGTTTTCTACTTAAAACACCTCTACCTTAGTATTCAATCTATCCATCAGCACAATGTTTTAAGTACGTTTCTTTGAGTTCTACCACAAAACATGTATTTTCACCCTAAAAAAAAAAGGTTTCCCAGCAATAATTTCTGCGTAAAGTTACTTTGTCTGATGTACTGAATGCTTGGCTGACGGCTTCGTGATGAGGTGGTTTACACTCTGTATCTATATCTATGTGTAGACAATAGCTATTATTGCATGAGTAGTAAATATCAAAGTGGTACCCAATGACAGGGTTTCTTTTCGAGAATAAAAAAAAATATTTTCCATGAACTCGATAGATGGCGTTGATCTAACTATGCACCTAGCAAGGTGCCAAAACCAAAACGCATGAAAAACACACTTCACAAACGCTCGTTGACTGACACTTTCGTTTGCATAAGCTTCCGAATATAAAAATTAGGTCCAAGTGAAATTATGTCAGGTTCTGTTTCTTGTAGTAACGTACAGAGATCAGCGCCATCTATACAACCACTAGTGAAGAGTTGAAAAAGAAAATCCCTCATTAACGCAGTTTTTTTATCAAAGCATTCTTTATAAAAGAAATGTTTAAACACTTGTCAAACTACCCGATAAAATTTCCCAAGATCACTTTTCACTGATCAGGGGGGAGAACGCTAATCACCTAAGCGAATACCTTAATACTTACATTAACGTAGAAAAATCCTTTCCCATATTATTTAACGAGCATTTAAGGGAGATAACTCCCCTAATTGATCCTCCAACTTACTAGCAGCGCTTCTGCAGTTTTTATCACAAGACTATAAGTCTAGAGAGCTATTAATTTTATTATTAAAACCTCCTTTGTTAGAGGAATTAACAAGGAATTTAATAATGCCGAGTAAAACATTGTTAATAGTTGATCGCGTTTTCTTGGAATACTCCGCTCTGTCCTGCTAATTTGACCCACCAGAGGGATTAAGTGGAATGTTTTAGGGTCCACTTAGCCCCACAAATCGTTTATGGTGGAATAAATCATACAAATAAGGTAAATTAGATTAAGGAGAATTTGTAAATAAATGATAAACTTTAATAGAAATTCAAAAAAAGTCAAACAGGGCAGACGACAAAAAAAAAAGATTTTAAAAATAGAATTGTACCCTTTTTTATACTTAAAATTGTCGAATATACATCGCTTTTAATATTCTCAATACGTCACGCCTAGGTATATTTTTTAGAGTGTAGGTACTGAAGTCAGAAGCCCCCACTCTCGAGTTTTGATGCGTTTTATCTTTGTCAATGTTCATTGATTTACAAAAACAGAAAATACTTGTCCCGTATTTTCCAATACTATAACTGACGGACTAAAAAGATTTGTATTTTTTTGTTACAGACTGTCATCATACCTATTCAGTCAATGGCAACAGCATTTTCTTTTTCGATCGATTATTGGGAGAACGTAGTCACAAAACAAAAAAAAAACATCTCAGCTTGTCCGACTTGTAGAAAAAAAGGTTGGAGCAAAGTGGAATAACCCGTTTTCTTGCTACACTTAGGAATCCTTGCTGCAATGTTATGCGCAGCAAGATCTAAAAATACAGGTTGTTTTTTTTATCTTGTTTGTAGAAGTATGGAGACTTTTTAATTGCAAAGAATAAGGATTATTTAGTTTTTAGATCCTGTAATGTTTTTAATTAGCTATCCGGGTAGCGTCAACGGAGTTGAAATTGTTTTATATTATTTGAAAACTCTCGAAAAATACAATAACTAAATATTGAAAAATACAATAACTAAGGCATTAACCGTTACCTACATGAAATGACTTCGTCAGTTAAGAATACCTTTGCATGACATATATAAAAAAACCGCACTTTTAATTGCGTAATTCCGGCCAAGATGTCGTACGAGTAACACTGTTGAGGCTACATTAAGCCCGCGACGCGATTTATTCCCTTTATGTCGAGTCCCGTTATGTCGAGTCTGGAAGTCTATTGTTCTCCAAAGTATTGATATTTTACGCTTTTACCTTTATGTCGAGTTTGGTGAACAAGTACAGTCAGGGACGTAAATTAAAAGCCAATGGCATACAAATCTTGTTTTATTATTTGTTCTTTTACTTATTTTCATAATAATGTATATCTAATCTTTCTTAATCTAAACATATAAATCACAGTATAATCATCACGTATTTATATAATTCTTTTAGAAAATAACTTTCTTAATCTAAATAAATCACAGTATTCCTATTACCACATTATTAGTATCACGGTATCACTATTGTTGCAATTAATGTGAAACAGCTTATTACAGTGACTGATGAGAGCAGCGGTGGCCCAGTGGTGGTGGCCCCGACTTACGGGTAACAGTAAGTCGTGGGTTCGAACCCAGGTAGGCGCATTACTTTGTGTAAGTTATTTTCATCACCGCTGCTCTCAAAACGGTGAAGGAAAACATCGTGAGGAAACCGGCTTGTCCTAGAACCAAAAATTCGAAGACATGTGACATCTACCAATCCGCACTGGGCCCGCGCGGTAGATTATAGCCCATTCGCTCTCATTGAGAGGAGGCCGTGTCCCAGCAGTGGGAACATTAAAGGCTGATTATGATGCAGTCAAAACCTTCTCTAAGTTATGCACAATATTAATTTGTGCATTTAATCAAACCACATTAGTTTTATAATTTACACGTGATGCTCTAACAAAAGGGCTGCGTAGAGACACACAGACACAGACGATTTAAGAAATAGTAGAAAAAGGGTTCTATGTGTGATCCTTTAACAGCTTAAACGCCATGTTTACAGATTTATTATTAAAAATAAATGATTCCCAAACTGTCATTAAAGTGTTAAAAAAAGTACGTATAAAACAATGATTTGGAAATCTTAAAGCTTTAAAAAAACAAAATACTTTGTTACAAAATGTGAAAACCGGGTGGGTTTTGAACGTGCGAACCAAAGTTACTTTCGAAAATCTTGCAGCATTAAACAAAATCAAAAAGCATTTCATGTCTTTACTGAGGCTTGAACTTCCGACTCAATGTTCGAAAGGCAGACGGGCTATTATTTGTTTTCTAGTGTCATATGGTCTAAAATAGGTATGCTATTACAATGCATGTCATGACAGTTGTCAGTTGTCAAATATAGACGAAATGCAATATTGCTCACCCCTGTAAGTAATTAGCGTGATAATACGAGTATATAGCCTATGTCCTTTCCTAGGTTGAAATACATCTCCTTGCCAAATTTCATTACGATCCGATCAGCCGTTTTGTCTTGAAAAGGTAGCAGACAGACAGACAAACAGAGTTACTTTCGCATTTATATTATGGTATGGATTACAGGTAAAAAATAATTCTTCTTATAAAGATAATTTTCTTAATCTAAATACTGCATCATCATCATCAGCCTTTAATGTTCCCACTGCTGGGACACGGCCTCCTCTCAATGAGAGGGAATGGGCTATAATCTACCACGCGGGCCCAGTGCGGATTGGTAGATGTCACATGTCTTCGAATTTTTGGTTCTAGGACAAGCCGGTTTCCTCACGATGTTTTCCTTCACCGTTTTGAGAGCAGCGGTGATGAAAATAACTTACACAAAGTAATGCGCCTACCTGGGTTCGAACCCACGACTTACTGTTACCCGTAAGTCGGGGCCACCACCACTGGGCCACCGCTGCTCTCATCAGTCACTGTAATAAGCTGTTTCACATTAATTGCAACAATAGTGATACCGTGATACTAATATTGTGGTAATAGGAATACTGTGATTTATTTAGATTAAGAAAGTTATTTTCTAAAAGAATTATATAAATACGTGATGATTATACTGTGATTTATATGTTTAGATTAAGAAAGATTAGATATACATAATTATGAAAATAAGTAAAAGAACAAATAATAAAACAAGATTTGTATGCCATTGGCTTTTAATTTACATCCCTGACTGTACTTGTTCACCAAACTCGACATAAAGGTAAAAGCGTAAAATATCAATACTTTGGAGAACGATAGACTTCCAGACTCGACATAACGGGACTCGACATAAAGGGAATAAATCCGCGACGCGACCTGCGACACATGAGCGATTAAAACCAGTAAATGAAGGCTCACGTATATGTCTACACTGTACATCAATCGACCATCATCATCATCATAGATTTTTGATTTCTTTATGCGATCGGAACAACATTACTGTAATCACGCCAGCGGCTACACCAACATAGCGAAATTGAAGCGAATTTATTAGAAAATACGCCGAAATCTCGCTTGTAATGTGACCACACCTGTTTTTCTCGTTTCGCTGTTCCAGTCGCATCGCAAATTGCTGCCTAGTGTAGCCTCAGCCTAAAGCGTCAGTTCACACCGACACGCGACGCGACGTGACGTGGGGCGACTGTACTAGATGAAGCCAGTGATTTTGCATCTAGAGCCGCAGTGCTCTAAATTCTCACAATGAAACGTGTTTCTTTTTGTGTATAGTAAAAAAAGTTATATTTTAAGGCGCTCTATTAAAATGTGCATATCGGTGTGAACTGACCTTTACCAGAAAACAAACAACAGACTTTAAAACAAAAAAATGTAGCGGCAAAAGTTTTATTTATGGTTGCCATTGCAAGATATATTACGACATATTTCTAACGGTATTTGAATCAATTCATAACATGTTTTTTGCACGAACCACCGCTACCGGGTTACCCTGAAAAGAAAAGTTACGGCGTAACCCAAACCGCAGGAATTTGCTAATGAAATAATTCCGACTTTATTCCAGTTGCTTTGTGCGATTTTTCGGGGAATTTCGTTGTCTTATGTTCAATACCAGCTGTTTTTTACCTAAACCACCTTCCGCGTGGAGTTACTATGAAAACGTTACTTCCATATTTCAATAGGATTTTCAATACACTACCTCGAAAACTGGTGCTTGTCGCACTCATCATCATCTGCCTAGCCTTTTTCCAACTATGTTGGGGTCGGCTTCCATTCTAACCGGATACAGCTGAATACCAGTATTTCACATGGAACGACTGCCTATCTGACCTCCAGAAAAGAAAAAGAAAAGTTTTCACTGGTTCTTGTCGCACTATGCGTGCGTTTTTGACAGTTTTCCAACACATTCACATTCAAATTGTGTTTATAAATTCAATATCATAGATGAACATGATAATTTTTACTTTTATAAACAAAATAACATTAGTTTGTTTTCTAAATACAAAAAAAAGAGAAAAAATACGGGTCATATATTTTTTGATAATGTTACTGAAGGACTAATCAGTGTTTTTTGTCGTCTACCCTATTCTGCTTGCTGTTTCTTACATTTTGATCTTGTTTGTATTTCATAGGGATGACCTTAGGGGCTGTACGCAAAACATCTCTCTCAAAATATCTTAAGAAAATCTGACGCACGCGCCCATCGCGCCTCTTTGAGCGTCAACCCCAAGTCATGTTAAAAAGCAGAGTAGGGTAAGTTCTCAACTTCAAATTCATCTGTGAAACCACCCGGTTTGTTTATCAAGACTTTCATCCTCTTCTTGTGTGTACGACTCGAATGGCACAGCGGTAGTGAGATTAAATTAGTACATTTCACAATATTACAGTTTCAGTGTAACATATACACCATTGGAGAGAGCTTTTTAATGACAGCTTTTGCTAAAAATATTACGTACGCTAATTATTTGCAGTCGTTCAAAGTTCCTGACCTAAATAGGTAACTATTTAGACACTGAATAAGGACTTTATCTGCAACCAATTTGATTTTCTTGGCATTATTAGTTGTAGATTTTTAAGAAGAATCTTTGACTCTTACATAATTTTCGCGAATTTATATTCCGTTTAGCGTTATTGACCTTAATAGGTCACTATTTGATCACAAAAGTAAAGATTTTCTTGATAACCAATAGCATTAAGATAAACATCATTAGATAGAACTTTTCTAGAAAAATCCTTTCCCATTAAATGACCTTCACCAATTTGTATTCCGTTCGGTGTTATTTATCTAAATAGCGGACTAGTTAGACATTGAAATTAAAATTGTATTTACAAACAATTGAGAATATTTGGGCAAATAATAGCCATAAGATATACACTATTGGATAGAGATTTGCAAGGAAAACTTGTGCAACGAGCACCACTTTTGCTAATTCGTAGTCTGTTTGGTTTTATTGATAGAACTAGGCAGTTGACTGGATACCGAACTGTAGCTGCTCCTCTCTGATTCTGAATCAAGAAACGCAGTCAAGGCTAGAAATATTATTTTTGAAGAAATAATTCTATTGATACAATCATAATTATCTTAACACTATTGGTAGTAGGGGTACAATTAAGGATATGTACACCCTCAATCACTGTCAGGATTTGTTCCTAAAACGGCAGTTCAGATGTCATGTTTAAAAAACGTTAATAGGCTTGTAATATGATGTTTGAAACATACAGTATCAATGAAAGTTAATAAATTGACGAAATAACAGTATTTAACTTAAACTATTTCTCATACTTAGAAGTCGCAATAGTAAAAAATATTATTTCACCACTCCCGCACGAAAGAAGTGTCTTTCCTCTACGAAAACAGTGAGGAAAATTGGTTTTTCTTCACTGTTTGAACAGTGAGGAAAGTTGGTTTTTCCTCACTGTTTGAACAGTGAGGAAAGTAATGATCCCGTTCAGGAACTATCCTTGCCTGATTTTTTGATGTTAAGTTTTAAAGATATTTAAACAAATAACGAAGCCGTCTACGACGACGTGGGCTAGTGTTGCGGCAGAAGATACTGTCAATGCCCCACCTCAGGCCCCTTGTAATGATACAGGAATATCAAACACTCAAGTGAATAGTAATACAACGATAAATGTACCCAATAAAAACGTTACCTTTAACTTGAAAAATTGCAGTAATTTTACATTTCATTTTAAAATTGTTTTCATGAATAACAATTCTTTTCATTTTATAATAAAGAATTTGTTGATTTGCTTTGTGACTATTTAATTAATTTACGTATGATGACTGAATACTTTCTTGCTGGGAGTGGCGAAAAGTTTTGTATGCAACATGTGAGCAAGTTCATTTGCTATTCGTTTTGTTGAGTCTTTCGCTTACTCAGGATTGAAATTTAAAATCACTTGCTGCGCTCGTGATTCTATTTTTCAATCCTTCGTTCGCTCAAGACTCAAAATCGAAAATCATAGGAAAAACGAACTTTCCTCACATGTTGGATAAAAAACTATTCTTAAAGAGATTATTACCCATTGGTGTATATTTTAAAGCTATTGGAGGCAAAGGCAATTTTCCCTATTGTTCTTTCTCGACGGATTGCCAAGACAGAGGCCTATGGGCGGCATAAAAACTCTGACACCAGGTTAGGCATTAACTGTATGTCCTCTTTTTAAGAACCTTCACCATTAAGTCAGTGTTAGATTTATAATCTACATATTAAGAGGCCTGCGGAGCATGCGAATTTCATACAAACGTAATAACAAAATAATTTGCAAATCAAACATATTCTTTTAAGGTAGTGTGTATTTATTTTGATTGGATTACAAAATATATAGGTTTCCAAACACATCTTTTGAATGTACACCAATTTAAACAAGAGTTATGAGAAAAACAAGTTTTCTATAGAAATTTTATATTCCTCATGTCTCGTCTTCATTGTCCTTTCAAAATATTTATTTCTATAATACAATTGAAACATATTCACACTACCTTAAGAATATGTTTGATTTTCATATTATTTTGGTATTACGTTGGTATGAAAAACGCATGCTCCGCCGGCCCCTAAAGATTTAAATAAATACAGGGACTTATTACTTTCACTGAAAGCAATTCCCAGCATACTAGATATTTCTCGACGAATTTTACAGAAGTTTTATACATTAATGCTTAGTAACTACTCAACATCTTCGAATGAAAGATTATGTGTAGTCAGCTAAATAAATACGTAACCAGTCAATAAATAAACAACTTTGTTCTTCATCATCATCATCATCATTCTGCTTTTGTCCCATGTCACGTGGGGTCGGCGCAACACGTGTTTTCACCCATTCTTCCCTGTCAATCGTCATTCACTCCTTTTTCCTGCTTAAATCACTAATAACACAATCCATCCCTCATTTTTTTGGTCTTGTTCTTTCTCTTCCTTTCAATCCATCAATTTTATCATTATTTTAGTTACATGCGATTTGACCCTCAGTACAAGTCCAGACTACGACATTCGTTTCCCTTCACTTCCGAACTCGGCTTAAAATACACCCTCTATAACGATAAAAACCTTTCAAACCTGACACAAACCCCCCAACCAACCAACCAACCAACCAATCTAATATCTATATAAACAGTCCATTACCTAATTAACCGATTGAAGCCCAAAATGAAACTTTGAAAAACTCCAAACTTGGTTTTACAGGGCCACGATTCTGCTATTACAATAGTCTCAGAATAGTCTATCAAGTTTATTAATCTACTAATATAATGGCGCCATTATGACTTTTCAATGGTCGACCACTAACACTCCATTGAAAGAAATGTCATAGAATGGTAATCTCGTACATGAAATCTGGCATGAATAATTTGGGTTTCGAAATTTACTTTAGTTGTAGATTTATGACTAAAGGTTTTATAATAATGGCAATACGACAATGCCATTAAAACACAATTTCATTACAAGACCATTGACCGACCATTGTGAATTTAGCAAATGATGAACTTTAAGCAAAATTACAATGGGACGGGAATGGAATCGTGTTGGAGTGACGAATTTGTTAAAATAGCAGAATGAGGCCCTTCTGGTTTGATCGTGGACATACTTACAGTTCAAAAGCAGAACCTCCAATACTAAAACCACTTCAAAAGAAGCTGAAATCAGTTGCCTGGTTACCAATCTGATTTCCCAACTGTACATTATAAATAAACTAAGCCGAAACTAAGACGAGCTTTACTTCAAAGTAAAGTCGATGACCTTTCAGAACGTTCCGAACATTTCAACAGTTCATTATCGTTTAACTGCGGACAATGTTATCAATGAATTCGTAATGACTTATGAATAGGTATTTTAAAATGTTTTCATTAAATTTCTATTGGATCGGTTTTCACTATAAATATTAAATACTAGCTGACCCACGCAATTTCGCCTGCGTCACATAAGAGAGAAAAACGAACGAAAAAAAAATGACTATTAAAAAATAAGGGGTGATCGTAGAAGGGTGAAAATTTAGGATTGTATGTATTTTTGTATGTTGTATCATAAAAAATTAAAATTTTGGGTTGACTACCCTTAACATTTAGGGGGATAAAAATAGATGTTGGCCGATTCTCAGACCTACTCAATATGCTCACAAAATTTCATGAGAATCGGTCAAGCCGTTTCGGAGGAATATGTGAACGAAAATTGTGACACGAGAATTTTATATGTAAGATAAGTATAGGTATAGATAAACGATGAATGAATTGTGTGCAGGATGATAAGACGGTAAGAAAAGAGGTGTAGGATGAGATGATAGAGAAGTATGGAAACATGACATCAACCACAAATCATTACCTTCCTGCCCTCGTCTCTATAAAGGGTGTAAAACACTTCTTCACGAAGCCGAAAGGCACTTGTTCTCCTCATCATTGCGACCTTCTAGTTACGGAGATATGGGGGGTCAAAGTTGCAACTTTTTGACAAGTTTTATTTTAAATACAAGTTATTTTTATAAAATTTCCACTTTTAACACGTCCACGACGCCCGTACTATTCAATCCATCCATCAGCACAATGTTTTAAGTGCGTTACGTTGAGTTATACCACAAAACATGATTTATAACCTAAAAAAAAAAGGTGTTTCCCAGCTTTAATTTTTGCGTAAAGTTACTTAGTTCGATGTACAGAATGCTTGGTTGACGGCTTCGTGATGAGGTGGTTTACACTCTGTATATTTGAGGTCAGCGCAACATGTTATCCTCTTCCATTATCCTCTGTCAGACGTCACGGTCACCGACGTAGCCCGAAAAATTGCCAAACTTAAGTGGCAGTGAGCAGGGCATATTGCTCGCAGAACGGATGGCCGATGTGGCCGAAAAGTTCTGAGGTGTTGACCGCGAACTGGAAGACAATGCGCTGGGAGACCTCCCACTACTTAAAGAATATGTTTGATTTTCATATCATTTTGATATTAGGTTTGTATGAAAAACGCATGCTCCGCCGGCCTCTTAACCTAAAGGTTGATCGGAGCGGCTATATAATAGTCAAGAGCGTCTCCCCCCCCTACATACAAACTTACAAAATTACAAGCACATTCGTCTCTTTTGGAACAACCTTCCATGGTGTTGCTATACTAAGATGATTTGTCTTTTGTCATATTTTTATTTTTGTCTGCAATTTGTCACAATCGTTTCCTTAATTGCTGTGACGGCACTTCCCAGTCCCTTCAGCAGTCATTAGAACGATGATTTATTCATGTTTTTTTTTTCGAGTCATTTTGTCTTTTGGGCTACGTTTAATTTTATAATGATTGTAGAATGCAATTTTTTTAAAGCGGTTATTTCATCAAAAAATCAAGTAGCCGTTTTAGATATAATTAATATTATGTTAGTAATTCTGAAAGATCCACCTTGAGCAAGTGTGGTGTTAATGCTCGTGATTTACCTATATTCTGTAGCATCTGGTAAGACTGAGAGCCGACCCCAATACAGAGTGTAAACAAACTCATCACGAAGCCATCAACCAAGCATTCTGTACATCAAACCAAGTAGGTAAACTTAACGTAAAAATTATTGCTGGGAAAAGACTTTTTTGACTTTTTTTTCAATGTAACGCACTCAAAACATTGTGCTGATAGATGGATTGAATAGTACGGGGGTCGTGTAGGTGTTTAAAGAAAAATATTACATTAAATATTTGTTTAAAAAAAAAAATGTCAGCAGAAAGTTGGAACTTTGACCCCCAATATCTCCGTAACTAGAAGGTTCCCAGGTATGGTGTGGAACAAAAAAATGATCGCAATGATGAGGAGAATAAGTGCCTTTCGGCTTCGTTAAGAGGTGTTTTACACCCTTTATAACAACTCACAGCTTTTGATTAAACCAATTACAAGTATAAAAGGAGTTTAATCTTGTATGAAATTCCCATGTCTAACTTCACTAACACTTATCATTTTTCATATTATAAAACAAAGTGTCCCGCCGCGTCTGTCTGTCCCTATGTATGCTTAGAACTTTAAAATTACGCAACGGATTTTGATACGGGTTTTTTTTAATAGATAGAGTGATTAAAGAGGAAGATTTTAGTCTATAATTTGACGTGACCGAAGCCGCGGACATTGGTTAGTATATAATAATTAGAATACAATGAAAAATAACCGAAATATTCGTAAACAAAAACCACAATACTTTCTCCACTTTTCGTTATTTTTAGAAGTTGATTGTTGCTGACAGGAATAAATTGCAATATCCGAAGTTGATTGCAATCCTTTTAACTATCCATATAAAAACAGTTAAAACCAAACACAATCAAAATAATTCATTTTCAACACCCACAAAAAATAGTTGCCAACGGTTTTTTAATATTTCTGTAAAAAACATTTTTTCTTTTTTTTTCATTTACGAGTTGACTGACGGGTGGTTTCTATTCAGGCTGTGCGCTTTTTAAAAAACTGACAGGTTTTCATTCAAGGGAAGTTCGTACTCGAAAATATCACGAACACGGTTAGATTGATCGGTTTTATAATCGACGGTACGAGGTCGACACGACAGATGATATAATTTTTTAAACAGACATGGTCACTATCCAGAATACAAAATAAATAGGTACTAAAAAGGACGGAAAATCCTACTGCTAGTAGTATAAATTGCGAAATGGCGAGTATGAATATAATTATGTTTGTTACTCCTTCACGCAAAAACTACTGGACGGGTTTGGATGAAATTTTGCACACAGATATTTTATAACATGGATAAAACATAGAATACTTTTTATCCCGGTAGCAAGATCAAACTTCACGCGGGCAAAGCCTCTGGAAGAAGCTAGGTCATTTATAATTCCCGAGGATGCAGATTGGCCAGTGGCTCATTCATTGCAGTAAAAATGTTATTATGTTTTTGCCATTTTATGTTTAAATCCCCTGTAAGGGCGAACTTATTCCCATTAAGGGGGCACAAATCCAAATTCTGGGCAGCTACTGAGGGATTCCTGTTGGGAACATACACACACACTTTACACACTTACACTTTTCCTAACCTGGGAACCGACCCCAAGCACTCAAGCGTGACGTTTGATACCACAAAACCAAGGAGCTAGGAAAGAGGCATGGGTAAAATATACAACGTGTAACGTTAAATTTAATGTAAATCAGAATCACGAGCAGAATCAATAAAACCACTTTTAAATAAAATTAGGTCCCATTTTCAAACAAAAAATCCGTTAAAAATGTTGCCCTGTCTATTTATTTATAGGCCTTCACATGCGCAAACCCGCCAAAATAGGTAAAGAAACCAACTCGAATGGTTGTCGTCTAATTTAAATTTTCTCATAAGCAGGATAATAATAGTTCTTGCTAATAAATCGATTGCCAGTAAAACTTAAACAGCACATTAAAACTTTTTTATTTTTTTTTTCTCTCAATACAATACAATATAGATAGAGATACAATTGTGTTAAAAATCATTTGGGGTGTCTGATGTTTTGCACATTTAACATTACACGTTGTATAGGTTAGCAATTTTATAATTTCTATGATTGCTATAATTAGTTTCGTTCACGATAAGGCTGGTGCATGAATAGTGCATGAATGGCTAATGAAGACGATGAAAAGTGGCAACTTGCCAGGCCATTTAACCACTGTGCTTGGTAATCTTAAAAATAAGCCTTAATTACGCTACTTCTTGCGACTTTTATTTTAATTTTATTCTAAAGTGTTTTATTACTCAAACATTGTTAAAATGTTTGACTGTAACTTAATTAAGTTTTTACCTGTATTTAGTAGTGACTGGGAAAAATATGCAAAAACGTTTGCTAAATAATAACAGCAGCTCGGGTTCAATCTTCAGGTTAAACCGAACTTGCTTAGGTTGATCCGTGGATTGGTGATCACCCATTACATACCTGATTTTTTCCGTACCTCGGAAAGCACAGCCGTTGGTCTCGGCTGTCATTTGTAGATCTTTGACAGTCGTTGCAGGTAGTCCGAAGCCCGAAAGTTAATGCAAACAATGGTGGGAACAAGTAATTCTCCGGAAAAATTATGACGTGAAAAACTCCGCAAATCAGATTTCGCGACAAAAAATCGTCACCACTAAAAGCAACGCCAGTTATTTTCTCTTTTATATTTTTTCTATATCTATCGTCAGAATAGTGTTTTTCATTCACCGCACTTGCATTTTATCGGTGGCCCGACCTTTTTGTGCGTTGGCCTGATTCTGCCGATGCCTTACAGTAGATCGATTGATGGCCAATTAGGACCCGATTGAAAGCTGGAGGAAATTGTGAGACTGTGGCTGAGTGTCTCAGTCTATGTAGCATATTCTGTAATGCTTGTTATGAAGGAGTCTGAGGGGACGGGACTTTGATGTCATTAGGGTGCTTGTGTACTAGGAGGGATTTTGTTAACAGCGTGGTGCCTATCTGCTATGTTGAATTATTTTAAATTATTAGTTTAATGATATTATTTTTATGGTTTTCTGCAAAGCGCAAGATAAATATCGCTGGAAATTAACACACAGCGCCACCTAGTGCCACACTAAGCAAAGCTTGTGTCGTGGACACTAGATAGTTGATATACTAGGTATATATATACTTTTTTTTTGTTTGTAAATACATACTTATTATACATATAAACATCCATGACTCGGAAACAAATGTCCATGCTCATCACACAAACATTTGCTCCTAGCGGGATTCGAACCCAGGACCCTAACAACGTAAGGCAGCGTCACTACCACTACGCCAATCGGGTCGTCAAGTCAGATGTAAGCTGTAGGTTACAATCAGAGGAACCTGAAACTTACTCAAAACGCCGTTTTATGACTTTGATTTCGATATCAAAGTCAGTTTTCACTGGTTTTCACACTTTCAAATTAAACTGAAATCAACTATGTTTTTTTTTTCAAATTAATTTACATCAGTGACCGCAATTGCTCCTGTAGCATTTTGTTTAACGCAGTACGTTACGTACTTTAAGTTAGCTGAATCGTCAGTTCACACTGAGACGCGGTACTGGAAGAGGGCAGTGATTTCGCGTCGCGCCGCGCCATGCCGCGAGACGCATCGCAATGAAATGTGTATATTTTCGTATAGCATATTAAGTCCTAGTTTCGGGCCATGTTTGGAGAATGCATCAGGACCGGTGCACTAGAGGTATCACGCAGTGGGTGCCAGAGAAATCGGCGCCACCGAAGGAGGCCTAGAAAAACGCTGGCGTGAAGACTTGGAAGCATTTGTGACTGAGAAAACCGCACAGAAAGAAGAATGATAGCTTATGGGGGAGGATTTTGCCTAGACATGGTACAATATAGACTAACAAAAATTGTGTGTCTGTATGTCGGCTATCACTGATAAAAATATCTCTGCGTATGCCCTCTGAACTTATAATATCTGCTGGAAAACACTTTGAAGCAAACATGTTGATTAATTCCCATTTCAGCACCACACGGGCGTTTGCCGCGCACTGTGACAATTTACAGGCTATTTTACGTACATGCAAAAACACAGTCGACGTGTCCATAACACGGCAACTCACAAACAACCAGGCTTGGACACCATTAACATAAAGTTAGCAACGCTTCATTGCATTTAGTTAAAGACTCGCCACCGCTGAAACTTTCAGATCGTTAGGGCGTTGAGGCGTGAAATTTATGAATATTATCGGCATTTCATGTTTAGGAGAATTTGTATAGTTGGCTGTTTTCAAAGTTATGCTGTAGGGTGTTGAGAATGAAGTAAGCGTTTTCGCGTACTGAAAAAGTTTTTATAACTGTTTTATATTGGAAGCGTAGTTGGCAGTGTATTCGGGGAGGTATAAAGTTAATATATTTACGTCTTAAAGATACGGATGCCATAAAATTCGTGTACGATTTGATGTGTTGATTCGGGGCTTATTATGTTAGCAGAGATCAAAATAGGTAGTTAGTAATGTGTGGGTTATACTTCCCTTTTCCGGATGGGAAATCATCAAATAACTACTCCGACTCTAGGCGGAGCGGGAGGGAGTGTCAGACTTTTACTGACTAAAACCCATCCATGTTTCTTCCTCGCCCTTTGTGTTCCGGGGCCGCGGTATCTCTTTCGAACAGTCCCGCAGCCCCGGCAGGCTTCGGCCCTTGCGAGCCCCTCCAGGGTTGTAACTCCCTCAAACAGCCATTTTCAATAACCTACCAACAGGTATCGCTGGTTGCCATCTCTGTCTGTTTGACGTTTTGTTTACCGACTGTCAAAGTTAAGCAGAAACAAAACGTCACAAAAAAACTGTCTGATTTTTTTATGAATAATGTGACAGGTAGGTGAAGCGGTGGGATAGATCTAACTTTGTATATGTCACCGTAAAATTGTCAAACACGTTATATTACAATATAACGTGTATCTCTCTAGCGATATTGTAAACTCTCGAATCATTGTCAACTGAACATACGGAAGTATCTCTGCCCCCATAATCGGGACTTAGGGCACCATCGCTAGGTTAGTTAGGTTCCTTTAAACCCTGCTCTCGGAAATAGGGGCCCCGCGAAACGGGGCTCCGTCAACTACGCTTTTTAGAGGGGAATATAAAGTGTTTTAAGGTTGGGTTATATTAATCGGTATTTCTCAGAAATGGTACAGTATCTTTTCATGAGAGTGGTACCACTGGGCAAGGAGGACCCCGCCTTCCCTCCACACCGCGTGAGTTGACTGCCATCGCATGCATTTCACGAAAAATAATGCGTTTTATTGTGAGCAGTATGTTCGTTTGACAATAATTCGAGAGTTTACAATATCGCTAGAGATATTACAATATAACGTATTTGACAATTTTACGGTGACATATATAGAAACACCGATAGCTACGAGAGTAGTCTAGTAGAATATTAACTGACATTTATTCGTAAGTTAGCTACAGAAAACGGCTTTTAGTTAACAGTTTTATTTCAGAACTTAAAAATCATGCGGGGCTTATATGGGTATTATGATTAAAAAATATATCGCTGAAAAATAACACATAGTGCCATCTAGTGCCACACTAAACAAGGCTTGTGTCGTGGACAAGATAGTTGATATACTACGTATATATTTTTTTTGTTTGTAAATAAAAAATATATATACGACTAGCTTCTGCCAGCGGCTTCGCCCGCGTGAAGTTTGATTATTGTCCCATGGAATCTTACTGCCGGGATAAAAAGTATCCTATGTTTTAATCCAGGTTATGAACTATCTGTGTGCAAAATTTCATCCAAATCCGTTCAGTAGTTGTCGCGTGAAAGCGCAACAAACAAACTTACATTCACATTTATTCTCCGAACTGCTAAGCTATCGGGAGTTACACGTGTTATTGTGAGTCAACTATAAAAGATAGACATATGCTGTCTTGGGATATTTTTTATATAATTTTATGTGGAATATTTCCGTTATACATGATTTCTATGTAGCTTTAACCATTAAGGCTGCACACGCGACGGAAGCTAAAAAAACCAAGTAACTTCTCCCGTTTTCCCAACATTTCCTTTCACTGCTCTGCTCCTATTAATGGTAGCGTGATGAAAAGTATACTATTACCTGCTCAGGAGTATGTAGAATAATTGTACCAAGTTTCGTTAAAATCCGTCGAGTAGTTTTTTTTTCTATAAATAACATACAGACAGACAGACAGACAGACAGACAGACAGACAAAAATTTTACTGATTGCATTTTTGGCATCAGTATCGATCACTAATCACCCCCCGATAGTTATTTTGTAAATATATTTCATGTACAGAATTGACCTCTCTACAGATTTATTATAAGTATAGATATTATATAAAAATCCATGATTTGGAAACAAATGTCGAACCCAGGACCCTAGGGACGTAAGGCAGCTTCACAACTACTACGCCATTCGGGTCATCGATTAATTGTTACCTAATGCCTCGAAGTTTCGGCAAATAAATTGTACCTATTCCGATATCTAGTTAAAAGTTACAATTTAAGAATATCAGCAAAAATTCCGTTGTTTTTTTTATACTCTCGTATTTAAGAGGCCTGCGAAGCATGCGTTTTTCATACAAACGTAATTACTGAATAATTTGTAAATCAAACATATTCTTAAGGTAGTGTGTATTTATTTCGATTGGATTACAGGTATATATTGGTTCCCAAGCACATATTTTGAATGAACACTGATTTATACAAGAGTTATGAGAAAAATATTTTTCCTTTAGAAATTAAAATATCTTGTCTATAAATCATTGTCTTTTCAAAATATGTATTTGGGAACATAGATATTGAGTAATCCAATCGAAATATATACACACTACCTTAACTCTATGTCTGATTTTATTATTATTTTGGTATTACGTTTGTATGAAAAATGCATGCTCCGCCGGCCCCTTAAAGGTAAAATAAATAAATAAAACAAACACGATGCAACGTAGAATACCTTTCTACAAAGTAAGTAATAAAAAAATAGCGCGAAATCCAATTTATAACAACAATAAATTAATTGACTTCAATTAATAGATTTCTAAACGAAATTAGGTAGGTGAACTAAATTAATTATGAAACTAATTACTAAGTACGTAATTAATGTTTCTACGAATTGAAGCTTCTTAATTTTCAATGTAATTAGTTTATTGGTAAACTGAGCATCTATTTACATTTTTATAGCAATCGCCTTATTGTGGAAACATTGGTAATAATAGATAATTATGTGCGTGCTTAATATCTTCTTTCAGACGTTTATTTTCATCATCATCATCTTCATTGCATCCGAAAGATGTCCACTGCACTGTCTAGTCGCACATAACCAGTTCGGTCTCGAAACGTCCCCCACGTTTGGAGACATTTCTCCAAACGTGGGGTACGTTTCGAGACATTAACCGGTTTTGTTCGACTAACATCCAGCGGTTCACCTACGTTGCGTTGAAAGGCCTCCCTGGAGCGACGTTTATTTTAGCAACTTTTATTATTTACTTAACTGTTTACATAACAAATAAATTAATACATCAGGAAAACGAACAGAAAAACCAACTGAGATGATGTAAGATTTCTTCAAGATTTCTCAGAATCAGCCTAGGCCCGGACTCCATTGAGGGAGTCGTGAGGAGAGGAGATGTGTTGTAAACCTCCTATAGAATTTTTTTATTTACGCTTCTCGTATCTGTTTTACTTTAGTGAAAACGGTAGAGAAGAGATGTCTCGTAATTTAGGCCAGCAGTGACGAGGAAAGTCCGTGAGCGGCGTGCTGTGAATGGAGTGCTGTGTACGGCTTGCAGTGACCAGCGTGCACGGTGACGGTGAGCGGTGTGCTGCTGTGAGCGGCGTACGATGAGCGGCGCACTGTGAGCGGCGTGCTGTGAGCGGTGTGCGATGACGGTGAGCGGTGTGCTGTGAGCAGCTTGCAGTATGCTGTGTGCGGCGAGCGGTGTGCTGTGAGCAGCATGTGGTGTGCGGCGTGCTGTGTGCGGCGTGCGGTGAGCGGCGTGTTGGGAGTGGCGTGCAATTTCGTACAATTCCTCTCCACTCCGCTCTACACATCTCCACACAGCTTCGTTGTATACCCCTTAGCTTTTACGCATCTCCTCTCCTCTCCTTTTTGCACTACTCCGCTCGTCCTAGCTTTGGTGGAGTTCCAGCCAGGCTCTTCTCATTCGTACAACCTACAAAAGAGCAAATTTAGAAGCTTCTAAAATGATTGTGATTTTTGTTTTTATTTAACAATTTCTTACAACACCATTGCACAAAATCTTTCCTTCCTCCTCTATTCAAGATAAAGCAAAAAAAACATCATTTTGGCACAAAAACATCCCAGTTACAAAAGCCAAACAATTCGTCAAAACAAAATGAAAATTTAACTCAGAGATACCTTTGGGAGAATTCCCATTGACTACGCAACAAATTCCCAGCAGGTACGTACGCAACAGCTTGCTATACCTTCTATAACGACCTCTCCTGGGAAAACAACAAAAAGCCACTTCGAATGCTCAATTACCATCCAATTGTGAAGGGAATCGAAATGATAAATTTACAACTACAACGGACAATAAGGTTGGAATGGAAATTTAATGTGACTGTGTGTATGGAATTTTTGTTGAAGGGTTAAGCAAGTTATTGTTTAGAGCATGAGGTCATTGGTTTGACTCCCTGGCCAGGCAGTGTTGTTAGATTTTCCATCTAGATTCTATTCTAGATAGAAATCTAGAATAGAATCTAGATGGAAAATCCAACAACACTGCCGCTGCTCAGTAGCAGCCATGGGGTCTGATCTTGTGCCCGGTTAATGGCAATGGGGAAAACCGTTATAAGCTAATTGTAGATGGCGCCACCACAGCTGGTCTCAATCTGACCAATGAGGTCAAAATATAAAAAAAAATGTGTGCGTGTACTAGCGTACACTCGTAAGAAGTAAAACTTCTTTATGACGTTATTTTTTAAAAAATAATTTACTATATGCAACTTTATAGAAATTGGTTAAATAAAGTTAAATTAGATAAAGTTTAATAAGAAAAAGATGGCGCGTAACGGAAAAATGTGACGCGTAACGAAAAAATGTTACACTAATTTTTTTTCCAACCCCGATAAAGAAGTTTCACTTCAAAAATATGAAATTACATTCCTTGATTTTTAATCAATGACGATGCTTGGAGCCAGCTATGCTAGGGCCATTAGTTCCACAGTGTGCATCCCCATTGTGAAAGCAACACTAATTGTAAGCTGCCAACACCAATATAGCTGGCCACACTGATACTTCCCTTTTCGTCGGGGACCTCGCACATCGGACCTAACTCTAAGCACGCACTGTCACATACAAATATATAAAACTAGAAAGTGGATATTTAACTCCGAATACCGGAAATACTATTTCTTTTATTAACAACAATACAGCAATTCCCTTTTAATTTCGGATGAGAAATCATCAAATCAAATCCCTCCCGTTCTGGGCGGAGCGGAAAGGAGTGTCAGACTTTTACTGACTAAAACATATCCATGCTCCTTCTTCGCCCTTTGCGTTCTGGGGCCATGGTATCTCTTTCGAATAGTCTCTCAGCCCTGGTCAGGGTTCCTAAGCCTCACGTGGAACTTAACTGGCGAGAATTGGGATGTACTGCTAGGTGATTTTCCATTCGAAAACAAAAACAAGTACACCCCTGCTTTATCCCTCGGGGATAGCAGGTTTGAAGATAAGTGTGATTTTTTCACGAATACGGCTTTGGTATCTTGAAATACAATTCTGCAGCGTAAAATCAACGCCTACTAGCTTCTATAATGCTTCTTTATCAAAACAGGAAGATGGGGTAATGTCACCATTTACGAAAACGGAATTATAGAAATACATGTGCTTGTAAAATGGCACAAACGCTGCTTCGCTTCAGAGAGACTTATGGTCGTATTAATTCCCTAGACGAAGACTTTAGGAAGACTTCTAATTAACTAGCAAAACATGTAAACAGAACTGGCTAAGCTGATTTATCCCAGCGATTTAGACGAATTAGCATAGCTTAGACTGTAGTCCAAGGCTTAACTAGATAGTCCGAAGTTGGAGGTGGAGTGGAGGAACTTAGCTTGGCCCAAGACGAACTAGTTACCTTACTTGACAGGTAAAGTTCTATTCTATTCTATTTTTATTATGGCAAGTGCTGTCGATGGCAATGTCGACAATTCTGCCAATGTCAGAAGTGAAATGAGAAAGCAAGAGATGTATATAGAAAAGGAAAGAAAGAGAGAAAAGGTAAAGTTACTAGAGAACTTTTCAAATTTTATAGGTAGATACGTATGAAGCGATTTGGATAGTTTTCGAATAAGTTCTTTCTCGGAGTGCTCCCACTTCAATTTGGTGAAGATCTGATGATAAACTTCGGAGATAGGCTACGGAACTCTTCAATAAATGGTAGCAAATGGAGTGGGATTGCTGAAATCTCATGTCTGTCTATTGTGTATTATATGTGTTAGTTCATAATATAACATCACTCCAGTACGCTGTAAAGGGGTAAGTGTAATGTGCAACACAAAAAAGTGAAAAATAAAAATTTTTCTGCAAAAAATTAAACCAACTTCTAAAAAACAAAAAAAGTGAAAAATAACTTTAGCTTTAGAAGTCGGCGACAAAAAAACTAAACCAGTCAAACAAAGGTCACCGACTTTTGAAGCTAAAGTTATTTTTCACTTCTTTGTGTTTTTAGAAGTCTGTTTAATTTTTTGCAAAAAACGTTTTGAAAGTACTTTTTCAAAGTTTACGACCTACAAAACCTATTTAAAAAATTATGGGCGTCAACTCATAAACGCCAAGGTAACACGAAAATAAACAAATAAAGCTACATATTTATAACTACCAAAGTAAATAAGAATAATTTCCGTGGGTTAGTTACGACAATCCATTTCTGCCACCATAACAATCTTGAACCATACATGAACCCATAAAATGTTTACGGTCCATAACATAACTAGGATTCTTTGTTTCTTGGGGTCATTACAAACATAAATATTAGGCTTATAATAATAACTAGCTCTACAGATTTTCTAGGTTTAGGTACCTTTGCTAATTAGGGGCTCGAACTTTTAGGTTACCAACGCATCGTGTCGGTTCGTTGTAGAATTTTGGCAAGGCCTGAATTCTTGTTGCGCTTACGGTCTCTCGCTTACGGTCGGTCGCATACGTGTATATGTCAGCGTCACATTATAAAAACCGCTAGGTTGTAATATAACTCGAGATATTGTAAACTCTACTTTGTGATTTTATTAACTAAAATTGCTTTGTGTATATCTTTTGTTGGAGATCCTTAAATAAATAAATAAAAATAAAACTCTCGAAAGAACTGCTTTCAATATTACGCATTATTTTTCGGTAGATTATTATGTAACGAAGTAAAACAGTAATATTGTGAAATGTATGCGATGGAAGTATCTCTGCCCACATAATCGGGACTTGGGGCACCCCCACGTTAGGTTAGTTAGGTTCCAACCGGCCGGTACCAACGGCTTAACGTGCTTTCCGAGGCAAGGAGAAAACCAAGCGCGGCGTAACCTATAGATCGACCTCAGCCCCGATTCTGCTATTGCAATAGTGTCACTATTTGTCTATCATTGATCTCATAATTGTTCATTTTGACAAGTTTGGTGATCTACTAATATAAAGGCGTCATTATGACTTTTCAATGGTCAACCACTGACACTCAACAATTATGAAATCAATGATAGATCATTGTGACACTATTGTAATAGCAGAGTTGGGGCCCTGAGTGACTATTATATTTATACTACTACCTTTTGCCCGCGGTGTCGCTCGCGATAATTTAGATTCTGACAAATTAACTCATACTACTTTTGCTATAAAAATGTGAGTCAGTCATGATTCGTTAAACACGTAGCGCCATCTCTTATCAAAAGAACTTTATTGTTGTCCTTCTCGGATTTTTTTATCGGAATAAAACGTATATATGCAAGATTTCTAGATGATCAGTTTAGTTAGTGGTTTAGGCGTTCAAAGGTATCAAACAAGCAACCGTATTTTCGCTTTTGAACATTAGTTAGGAAGTTAGGATTGCATTTGTCATGAAAAAAAACCGGCCAAGTGCGAGTCAGACTCGCGCACCGAGGGTTCCGTACAAACCTGTAGGTATATAAGTAAAAGTTATGGTATTTTTATTGCTAAATGAAATCCATAACATAACAATGTGGAAAGCTGACGGTACCTTGTCAATACATATATGAAAACATTATGTATGTTCGGAAAAATCTTCATCTCTTTAAGAAGAGAAGTGATAGACATAATTTTAATACTAGAAATAGGCACAATTTGGATCAATCTCGGTTTAGATTGGCTAAGGTACGAAATTCTTTTATGGGGAATTGTGTAAAAATAATAATATATTTTTATATATATATAAGAATTTCATATTGACAAGGTACCGTCAGCTTTCCACATTGTTATGTTATGGATTTCATTTAGCAATAAAAATACCATAACTTTTACTTATATACCTACAGGTTTGTACGGAACCCTCGGTGCGCGAGTCTGACTCGCACTTGGCCGGTTTTTTTTTTTAATCGCTGAACAACGTTTGCTGGGTCAGCTAGTAAGTTTATGATTATTAAAAAAAATATACTATGTGATGTAACTAAAAATTTAAGATTTTCGGAATTTTTCCTATATGTGTACTTTATAACGTTGCTTCATGCCAAATTTCAAGATTCCAGGTCGTCTGGAAGTATCCTTTAGGTTTTGATTCCCTTGCGAGTAGTTGCGAGTTTCAAAATATGCGGCTTTAATTGCTGTATCTTTTGATTGCGTTGACGTAGAAGTTTGATTTTGTTACAGCTTAAAGATATTATAGATTTGAGTATTTGTTAAGAATTTCAATATAATACCACTACGCGTTCATGAGTAAAGGGGTAATAAGTTTAAAATTATTAAAAATATTTTTATTATATGATGTAACTAAAAATGTATGCTTTTCGCAATTTTTCCTTTATCTGTGTTATAAGACGTTGCTTCGTACCAAATTTCAAGATTCTGAGTTCACGGGAAGTACCCTGTAGGTTTTGATTCCCTTGCGAGTGTCGAAAATTTGCGGCATAAACGGGAGTATCTTTTGATCGCGTTGACTTAGAAGTTTGATTTTTTCACAGCTCCAAGAGACTATAGACTTGAGTATTTGATATGAATTTCAGCTTGATACCTCCACGCGTTCCTGAGAAAAAAGGTCTTGACAGACAGACAGACAGACAGACAGACAGACAGACGGACAACAAAGTGATCCTATAAGGGTTCCGTTTTTACCTTTTGAGGTACGGAACCCTAAAAAACACGACAAAACCGAAATCAACGCTGCGATAAACAAATAACGTGTTAAGAGGTCTGCGAAGCATGAGAATTTCATACAAACGTAATACCAAAATAATTTGTAAATCAAACATATTCTTTTAAGGTAGTGTGTATTTATTTTGATTGGATTACAGAATATAGAGGTTCCCAAAAACTTATTTTGAATTTACACTGATTTTAATAAGAGTAATGAGAATAATGCAATCGAAATGTATACAGTGCACTACCTTAAGAATATGCTTGATTTTTATATTATTTTGGTATTACGTTTGTATGGAAAACGCATGCTACGCCGGCCCCTTAAGCCCAGAGATGTGTTAGATTCGACCAATCACTATAGAGACGTGAGCCACGATTTAGATTTTAACCAATGTGATTGGTCGATTTGCACACTTTTCCTCTCCGCTACACGTGTCTCCGCTTTGGTGAACACCGGGCCTAAGTACAACTTCCAGCAAGTTAATTCTATAAGGCCAGTTGTACACTAAATAACAACCGACCGCGTGCCGCGTCGCCCGCGCTTCGTTAGTGAACTCCGCTGGTATATAACCCGCCAACATTCCTATTCCACTGAATAATCCCTTTGTTGCCAAATGGTATTGTTAATAAATGCCCTGTTTTAACAGTAATTGCATTGTTGCTGGTATTAATCGCGTTATTTAAGATAAATTTCGGGTAATTTGTTCAGATCAGTGGTGAAAATTTACCTTTACGTCAAAGATATTTTCGTGCATCATCATCATCTGCCTAGCCTTTTCCCAACTATTTTGGGTCGGCTTCCAGTCCATCCGGAGCCGAATACCAGTATTTTAGATGGAGCGACTGCCTATCTGACCTCCACAACTCAGTTAATACCGGGAAAAACGATACCACTTAGTAAGACTGGTGTCAGACTTTTTGGGCCACTGACTACCTGTTACGACTGTCAAAGATGGAGAAATGACAGCCGGGACCAACAGCTTAACGTGCTTTTCGAGGCACGGAGGAAACTCGGTATATAAGGGTGGTCAACCATCCACAGACCAACCTAGGCAAGCACGACTTAACCTAAAGATCGACCCAAGCAGCAGATATTCATCATCTTCCTGCCCTTGTTCCATTTTATTTGGGGTCGGCGCAACACGTTTTCTTCTTCCATTCTCCCCTGACGTCACGGCATCATTTACTCCTTTCTCTTTCATATCAGTCTTTACACAATCCATCCATCTTTTCTTTGGCCTTCCGCTCCCTCTCCATCCATCAATACTTATGTCCATCACTCTTTTAGTCATATGCGTTTCATCCCTCCTCATTACTTGTCCATACCAAGCCAAACGGCAGATATTATTTAGCTCAAATGCATTTAATTTTAATTTTTTGGAGATTTTGACATAAAATAGGTTGGATGGAGTGTATGAAGGATGACATGGGTAGAAAAGAGGTCACTGCTCAGATTACGAGTAATTGAGGAGTATAGGAGAAGACATGCTGCGAAATTAGGGTAAGGGCCAGAAAATTATGTTTTTGAGATAGTAACAAATAGCATTGTATGCTTTTCTAACATCATCATCTCCCTAGCCTTTTCCCAACTATGTTGGGATCGGCTTCCAGTCTTACCGGTTGCAGCTGAATACCAGTAAGTATATTAGTTTAGTTTAGTTTATTTATTAATAACTAGCTGACCCGCACAACTTCGTCTGCGAGTGAGGGTTAGTTTTTTTTAAATAAATATTATCCTATGTTACTTCTAATACCTCCAAAAATATGTGTACAAAGTTTCATGATGATCGGTTGAGTAGTTTTCGCGTGAAAGCGTAACAAACAAACTAACATTCACATTTATATAATAGCAGGGAATAGGGATTAATGGGATCAAGAATTACTGGTCAGTTTTATAAAAAGTGAAAACACAAAAATCATAATCACATTAGAAAAATGCCTCCGACACAAAAGGAAACTTAGAATAAATTAAAAGTAAAAACACATAAAAATTATCACAAAATACATTTATAAATTAAAATAAATAAATTAAGAATGAACAGAAATAAACAGAATAATAACAACAACATGGAGCCACTGCCTATCTGACCTCCATATTTCCACAACCCAGTTAGTACAGTATTACCCAGTAACCCTTGGTAAAGCTGGTTGTCTTACTAGTGTAAAGACTGTAAAAGATTTACAAAAGTTAGCCGGGACCAACTGCTAAACGTGCTTTCCGAGGCACGGATTAAACTCTGTATGTTGTGGGTGGTCACCCATCCACAGGCCAACATATGCAAGCACGGCTTGACTTAAAGATCGACCCAACCGGCTCCCACGAGGTAATCTGTCTGTACACCTGTCTAACATGCAACATTAAAAGGGACGAAAAATTTGAGCTGTCAACAGACATTTTCAAACTTGAGCGAATTGAAAATGAAATAGATGAACAGTCCAAACTGTTCAATTTCCTGGAAGGAATTGTGTTATGAAATAGCTCTTCTTGTAATCTTAATGTAATTTTCAGTTTTAAGTGTTTTGTTTGTTCTCAAATAAGTTAAGAATGCATGTCGAAGACCCGATAATTGAACCCTCATGTTCGTTGGTTGCGTGTATTTCTCAGTAGCTGTCGTGGAGTTTGGGTTTAAGCCCGGTTGATGGCAATCATATCCCACCTTATATTATACTAGCTGACCCGCGCAACTTCGTCTGCGTCACTTAAGGCGATTACATGAGCTAAACGCGAGTTTTATAATTACTAAAAGTATAAATGATTCACTGCTATAAACAAGACCAGAAAATATATGATATTCTTCAGGATATATGCTAGCTCGATAAAAAGAAATCACGAATTTATCTCTAAAAATATCTTTCAAACAATAAAAAACATACTAACATACATGCAATCATTCTGATTTTTTGGCAAATAATTCTGCAAGCAATATGTTAGCATGATACTGTTTTAGTTTTTTAATCCAATCAATAGTATTTTTTGTAAATCGATCGAAACCACTAATTTCGCGCTATTTGGCCCGCAGTGGCTGACGTAACAACCACTTTGTAGTGCAAGCCGATTAGAACTTTATTCTAATAGCATTTCAAACGAAGTTTGAACCACCACAAATAGAGTTGCTAATTTAGCTCGTCTAAGCCCCTTAAGAGAGAAAAACAAAAGGAAAAAAAAAAAACGTTTTTACAACTTTTTCATTCCTGCTCCGCTCCTAATAATTGTAGCGTGATGTTATATAGCCTAAAACCTTCCTAGATAAATGGACTATCCAACACAAAATAATTTTACAATTCGAACCAGTAGTACCTGAGATTAGCGCGTTCAACCAAACCAACACACAAACAAACTCTTCTGCTTTATCTCTTAATATATATAAATCTCGTGTCACAATGTTTGTCCTCAATGGACTCCTAAACCACTAAACCGATTTTAATAAAATTCGCACACCATGTGCAGTTCGATCCAACTTGAGAGATAGGATAGTTTAAATCTCAAATTATGAGACGCAGACGAAGTTGCGCGAGTCAGCTAGTAATATTATAAATATAGATGGGAAATGTGGATGTACTTTCTTATTATGTACACCTCTGTCAAACTCTTCCAGCAATACGCGAGTAGATATTATGTTTAAAGACGAACAACACTCCACCGCTTCACATGGAATCAAAATGCGGACAATTATATCCTTCGTCTTCAATCTATCCATATAGACAAGGGTCGATAATTTTTGAAACGAAAAAAAAATATAGTAGTATGAAACCCATTAAAAAAGGAGGGGAATATGATAAAATGAAAGGAAAAATAAATTACGGTCGATCCGAGTTCGGGAAGTGGGAAGGGGGGGCTTTTAAGTGGAAAAAATGATTTCGATTTCCGGCAAAACTACAAGTCCTATAGAAAAAAGTTAAATTGCAAAGTTGTAGCTAATAAAAAGATCTATTAATTTTGCATTGACAATTTTTTCACATAACCTCAAAATTTAGGTGAAAAATTCAAATAACCAAGTTTTTGGTTTTTTATTTTTATCTTTTGCAAATAATTTTTTTTTATGATTTTTGGTGTAAACTTACCTTATTATGTTTTATTAACTTTATGAACTTATTTGTTTGTTAATTATAGTAGTATATTCCAATTTGCAATTTTTTCCTGTATCAATGAAACGTGAAATTTTGTCTCTCCCCCACTTCCCGAACTCGGATCGACCGTAATTTATTTTTCCTTTTATATTTATCATATTCTCCTCCTTTTCTCATGGGTTTCATCCTACTATATTTTTTTTTCGTTTTTTACCACTTTTGAAGGCATCGGCCCTAGTCTAATAACTTAAAACTGAATTAAAAATCTGTTGCGAAGTTTAAAAGATTAAAGCGGTCAAACAGTGGTAGTGACTTTGTTTTATAGGTACTACGTAAAGATTATGTATAGCATTTAAACACTGTTTGAAGCTTTCACAGATTAAAGTTCTACTGTCACTTCCGTGATTATTTTATTGTTTGGATGCTCAAAAGTAGCAGCTGACATCATAATCAGGACTCCACAAAATTTGGTGATACTGTGGGTGTGTTTTGTCGTGACTTTGTGTCGAGTTCCAATAGTGAACGTAGCAAAAGACAAAGAAAGAGGGTAGACAGATTTGTTTGTTCCAGTCCAGGGG
This sequence comes from Xestia c-nigrum, assembly GCA_916618015.1. Taxonomy (NCBI): domain Eukaryota; kingdom Metazoa; phylum Arthropoda; class Insecta; order Lepidoptera; family Noctuidae; genus Xestia; species Xestia c-nigrum. The sequence goes on along the minus strand of OU745259.1, from coordinate 4,570,751 downwards.
GGTGAAACTTTCATACATTGGCATCAAACAAAATGTTCATAAATAGTGCTGCCATCTCTGTCACACACACACACAAACACACAAACATTCCAACTGGTTTACTGTTTTACAACGGTCTTATAGAGAACAGCAATTTTAGACAACTTGTCAGTGCAGTAAATAGCTTAGCGGTGACAGCGGTTGCCTTGTGAATATTAGCTCTCAAGTTCGAATCCGTAGTCAAGAATTACTTTTTGTATTTGTTTCGTTGAATAGAAACTAACAGTGCCATCTAACAGTTGAGGTACACAGTTTTAAAAGCGAAAACCAGAGTTGCGCATCTATCTTGTGTTATATAGGGTGTAAAACACCTCTTAACGAATACGAAAGGCAGTTGTTCTCCTCGTCATTCTGATATTTTTTTTGTTCTACACTATACCTGGGAACCTTCTAGTTACAGGGATATTGGGGGTCAAAGTTGCAAGATTTTGACAAGTTTTTTTTTTAATACCACTTTTTATCGCATGATTTTTACTTTAAATGTCTCTACGACCCCCGTACTATTCAATTCATCCATCGGCACAATGTTTTGAGTGTGTTACATTGAGTTATACCACAAAACATGATTTATAACCTCAAAAAAAAAGTCGTTTCCCAGCAATATTTTTCGCGTAAAGTTACTTGCTTGGTTAACGGCTTTGTGATGAGGTGAAATACACCCTGTATAGTGTATTATCTATGCTCCTCGCGATCATGGGCTTGCATCAGCGTCGAAATATCGGAAGCTCAAAACAATAAATAATCACGGAATATGTACCGTAAGTGACATTATAAGTTTTGTATAGCATTTAACTTTATATCAGTCAATAAGTACATGAAAGTTTGAAGATTTATATGTACGTGAACTCAAGCTTATATATTTTTCGATCGGGAGGTCAGCAGAGATCGACGCTTTTAGCTGATTATTTCATTCCATCACTTAATGAGACTGTCCTGTCTTGACTGATGATCTGTCTCGACATTTCTTTCCGACAATAAAAATCCACCTTATCAACCATCACACAGAGTTAATTTTTCAGTGAGGGTTGGGACTGGACTTTCATGACAATCACAAGCTAATGAAAGTCGTATTGGTTTATTTATAAAGTCGAGAATAAGTTTCCAGTACAGCGTCGTGTTGCTCCCTTTATTGTGTTTCATATTCCAATTCATTCAGTTCAACTGAATATTAATTAATGTAAAATATTTATTTTGTGTTCGTTTATTTTATTTTAAGGACTTTTAAGTAAAACCGTATGTGTTTTTGATACTGAAATAATGAGGATTTCAATGGAAGTGTTATTCAAAATGCTTCAATGCATGTTAATGTTAAGTTTCATAATGGGTTTTGGACTTTACGGCTAGAGAAATAAAGTTGAAAGTTGCTACGAAATCGGAGTGGCCAGTGGTGTGGATTACATTATACCACGGGAATCCACTGAATGCGAGTTGCACGAGAACGGCTAATGTGGCAACACTTGAGGGTGGTCTATGTCCAGCAGTGGACGTCTTTCAGCTGAAATTATGACGAAACTTGTATTTTCTTTTTGACATAGAAAACATAATAGTCGACGAAGTATTCATGGGTAGAAAGAGGCGTTTAGAACTTCCTGCGTGCGAATATAATTTCAGTTAGCAAAATTTCCAGTTGGAGACCAAATGCAGCATCTCTCTCCTTATCCTTGTGAACAATGCACAAGACACAAAACATCATCATATGCCTAACTTTTTCCATATACCTACAGGGTGTAAACCACCTCATCACAAAGCCGTTAACCAAGCATTCTGTACATCAAACTAAATTAACTTTACGCATATTGCTGGGCAACAACTATTTTTTGAGGTTATAAATCATGTTTTGTGGTGTAACTCAATGTAACGCACTTCAAACATTGTGCTGATGGATTGAATAGTACGGGTACCGTGGAGGTGTGAAAAGTCAAAATGTTACAAAAAAAACTTGTATTTAAAAAAAAAAACCTTGTCAAAAAATTTTAACTGTGACCCCACATATCTCCCTAACTAGAAGGTTCCTAGGTATAATGTAGAACATAAAAATGACCGTAATGATAGGGAGAACACATGCTTTTCGGGTTCGTGAAGAGGTGTTTTACACCCTTTATTTTACAAAGAGTGACTACCTATCTGACCTCCCCAATCATATAGTACTAGGTATTACAATCCCCTTTGGTAAGAATGGTTGATAAACTTTTGAGGCACAGGTAGTCAACCTGTGACCACTGTCAACTATCTACAAATGACACAACAGCCGGAACCAACCACGCAGAAAACTCGGTATGTAATGAGTGATCACCCATCGCGCATAAACCTAGACAAGCGCGGCTTGAAATAAAGATCGACCCGAGCGGCTGTTATTAATAGGCATGACGACACTATCAAAAAATTACAAATCTATTTAGTCCGTCAGTTAGATTATTGAAAAATAATGGACACGTATTTTTGTTTTTGTAAATCAATGAATATTGACAAAGATAAAACGCATCAACACTCGGGAGTGGGGGCTCGTGACGTCAGAACTAGCTAGAAATTATACCTAGGCGTGACGTATTGGGAATTTTAAAAGCGTCATATCTTCGTCAATTTTGATTTACGTAACAAAAGAAAAGATACTGGTCAAATATTTTTTAATAATCTGCCTGACGGAATAATTAGATTACATAATTATCCGTCAGCAGATTACATAATTAGATTCACACAACAGACAGAAAACAGTAAAATATAGTGATAGGCACTTGTTTTTTTATCTAATAATACAGGGTGTAAACCACCTCATCACAAAGCCGTTAATCAAGGATTCTGTATTTCAAACTAAGTAACTTTACGCAAAAATTATTGCTGGGAAACAACTTTTTTTTTGAGGTTATAAATCATGTTTTGTGGTAGAACTCAATGTAAAGCACTTAAAATAATGTGCTGATAGATGGATTTAATTGTGCGGGGGCCGTGGAGGTGTTAAGAGTCAAAATCTGACAAAAAAAACTTATATTAAAAAAAAAACATGTCAAAAAGTTGTAACTTTGACCCCCCATATCTCCGTAACTATGGGTTCTCAGGTATGGTGTAGAACAAAAAAATGATCGCAATGATGGCGAAAACAAGTGACGGCTTCATGAAGAGGTGTTTTACACCCTTTTGGTTCCTGAAGTTCATTCACTTTGGAACTTTTTTGCTGGCTGTAAACTTTTAGCAAAGTTTTGACACTATCATAATAAGATATTTTGCCTTAGTGAAACTTTAGAAGCAGAACTGCGTTTGATAGCAAACTTAATATAACATAGCCAGATAGGTCATTCACCCGGGCGACACACACACTACATTTAACCAATTCGCAGAATCATCCACTACACTCAGAAGCTCATTTCTACGTTATTCATGAGTTATTGAACTTTCTCCACTATTGAAACTTGGTGTATTTCAGATAGATATGAATTATGTATTATATCGCTAGGCCTTAAGTCGGGACTAACGTCGCCATCTTTGTTTTTCAAAACGTTTTCAAAGAAAAACGCAACACACACAAACAGCGGCGCGTGTCGGGCGCGGGACGGGTCGGGAGTACGGCGCGGTCGTAATTTTATGTGGACTGGCTCAAATATGGCTTTAATTATATGCCTTTAATATTTACCAACAGCAACAGCTCCTTCCTGTCACTGTCATTTGAGCGTCAACAGATCCTTGTAGCACTTTACCTCTGAATTGGTACATCCTTTGACCCACCTCGATAAAGAAAAACGTTTCATCTTTGTTACCCTTTCTTAATTTATATAGGGTTGAAGCAGCATAATATCTACCTTTCATACTTCTTTATTACATCTCAGCGGTCACCTTCTTTCTTTGGACCTTATCCTTCCATCATTAATTCATCATATTCATCATTTCAGTCGAAAGACGTCCATTGCTGGTCAGTGGACGGGGCCTCCCCCAAGTGTCGCTATACTGACCGGTCCCAACAACGGGCCGATCCGGTGACGTCCGGTCATAATACTGGGGCCTTATTCTGCTATTTTAATAAATTCGTCATTCCAACACGATTCCATTCTCATCCCATTGTCATTTTGCTTAAAGTTCGTAATCGACTAAATTCACAATGGTCGGTCGATGGTCTCGTAATAAAATTGTGTTTTAATGGCATTGTCACATTGTCATTATTATAAAACCCTTAGTACAAATGGTTTTCGAAATCTACTTTTAATTACGAACATTTATTCATGCCAGATTTCATGTACGAGATTATCATTCTATGACATTTCATTCAATGAAGTGGTAGTGGTTGACCATTGAAAAGTCATAATGGCGCCATTATGATAGAAGAATTAACAATCTTGTCAAAATTTTACAGAACTTGACCATTATGAAATCAATGAACGACTACTCTGACATTATTGCAATAGCAGAATCGAGGTCTTGTTTTATTCTTTATAGCCATCAACATTTATCCTCAAATTCCATCTTCCTTAATGACACGTGCACAAACGATAATAGCTCAAATAAATGTAAAACTTTTCAGTGAGTTACACGTTGCATTAATATTTACAGAACCCGACGAAGTGCGAGTTAAGAATAAGACAAATTTATGTGTAGTCGGTGGTTTAGGCACAATCCATATTTTGCCTTTTTAGGACATGCAAATATAATTTTGAATTATTTTATAAAGCGTAAGTATTTATAAGTATTTTCAATTTAAGCTTAAAAAAAGTATAAAAAAAAAACAAAAAACTTATCACACAATGAAACTATTACCTATATCTAAAAATAATTGACCTCGAACACCGAGGGTTTAATACTAACTTGTAGTTACTTTGTTATTAAACTACATATCTACTGTTTTCAGATTTCTTCCTTTAAATGAGCTGTAACACATTGCTTACTGCCAAACATGATTCTAGGTCAACGGGACTATAGGTTTTGATTGCCTTGTGCAATTGCAAAAATGCGTCATAAATGGTCATAAATCTTTTGACCTTTTTCATGATTATTTCACTACTTTAAGAGGTAGCAGACTTGAGTGTTTGATATTAATTTCAGCTTGATACCTTCTCGCATTCCTGAGAAATAGGCTCTTGATAGACATACAGTCACGTCTAATAATATGTATACACTCTCCTTAATATTATAGCTATTTTCGCGAGAAATAACGATTGTAACTAGGAAATTTGATGTTTTTCATAAAAGTATGAGTTCCAGAATACTACGTAATAACATTAAATTTTAATCAGTACATTAGGAGAAACACAATTTAAAAAATTGGATTAGTTTTATTTTTGTAATTACATGTAGTTTTAGATGTAGAATGTAAATATTGTACATAATAAAATGTCCTATATTATTAATATAAACATAAAAAAAATCTTAAGTGTTTACATATTATTAGACGTGACTGTACAACAATGTTATCTTAAAAGGGGTTCGTTTTTGCCGGTTAACGTAAAGAACCCTTAAAAAGGTAATTATAATATAGATACAACGCCTTTAGGCACCTATTACTGCTGGTAACCCGCCCAATACAATATAGAAAGGCTTCATAAATTTATAGGGGTCCAATAGGGATCGCAATTAAAGTGATTAGACCGCTCTACGACCCAACATGAATAATTCAATAATTGCTCGATAATTCGATTTGTCGATAATAAAAGTACATGGAATTTGATGGTGGGACATCACTATTTAGGGTATTAAATCGGTTAAACTGTGATTAATCTTGAATAGATTTATCTAAATTACTTCAGAATGTTTGTTGGGGAAAAGAAAATGGGGAACACAGACAATTAATTTAAGTAAAATAACCAAAATTAAATTAAACTATAATACTTTTACACACAATAAATTTATATTAAATAACTATAATCACTATCACTACATAGTATAAAACAAAGTCGCTTTCTCTGTCCCTATGTCCCTATGTATGCTTAGATCTTTAAAACTACACAACGGATTTTGATGCGGTTTTTTTTAATGAATAGAGTGATTCAAGAGGAAGGTTTATGCATAATACATGCATATTATAGTAGGTAGAGAAAAACCCGAGAAATTTAAAGATTTCTAATTTGAATGTGTAAATTAGATACGTTGTGCATTTCATGTAGACCAAAATTGCCCTTTACAGCATGTGATTTAAATGAATATTTTCAAAGATATTACAGATTTGAAAATTGCGGGACGTAGCATTGTACCCGTGCGAAGCCGGGGCGGGTCGCTAGTTAACTAATAAAAGTGAACATTTTTTAAAGCAAGTAAACAAATAACCAATTTAAGCATAATTATTTAAATAAGAAATTATTATACAGACTATCATTATAATTAGAAACTATTGTATATTTAGATAAATGAAAAATAAATAGAATAAGTTCAAGTTCGCATTTCCCTTTTCTATTTATTAATTAAAAAAAAAAATTGCTGTGCCCGACAGGATCCATAATTGTTACTTTGGTTTTATATACCACGTTAAGGTTAAAGCAATAAATGATTTTAATCTATACTAATATTATAAAGCAGAAGAGTTTGTTTGTTTGGTTGAACGCGCTAATCTCAGGAAGTACTCGTTCGAATTGAACAATTATTTTTGTGTTGGATAGTCCATTTATTGAGGAAGGCTTTAGGCTATATAACATCACGCTACAATCATAAGGAGCGGAGCAGGAATGAAAACTGTTGCAAAAACGGGGATTTTTGTGTTTTTCTCTCTTATGTGACGCAGACGAAGTTGCGCGGGTCAGCTAGTTTAGAAATAAAGAGATAATTATTAAATTACTAGCTTCTGCCAGCGGCTTTGCCCGCGTGAAGTTTCAAAATTGTCCCATGGGATCTTACTACCGGGATAAAAAGTATCCTATGTGTTAATCCAGGTTGTAAACCATCTGTGTGCAAAATTTCATCCAAATCCGTTCAGTAGTTTTTGCGTGAAAGAGTAACAAACATACATCCATCCTCACAAACTTTCGCATTTATAATATTAGTAGGATTACATACATATACACACGCCTATTCCCACGAGGGTAGGCAGTAAACACCGAAAGCCACCTGCCACGATCTTACTTAATCCTCTTGCCTCGTCCACGTTCAAACATCTGATCATACACGCCTATGGGGAGTATGTACGGTCGAACAAACTATTTGGTTTACACTTTACAATGTAATTTGTGAGTTAAACTGTAAACCAAATAGCTTGTTTGACCGCACTTCGCACCTGAGCTTTATGAAAAACCTCACCGAATTGAATAATGAGGGTTTTTCGGATAGGGCACGCCACGATAGTGGCGGTAAGTCCCCTCTTTGAGGAGTGGCTGGAGAGGCGCCACGGCGTCCTCTCCTTCCGCCTGACGCAGGTCCTCACCGGACACGGATGTTTCGGGAGGTACCTGCACCGAATCGGGCGGGAGGAAACGCCCGGGATTTTCCACTGCGAGGATCGACCGGAAGACACGGTGGAGCACACGGTGGAAGTCTGCCCTGCGTGGGCGGAGCACCGCCGTGTCCTCGTAGCGGCGATCGGCGGCGGCGACCTCTCGCGTCCGGCCCTGGTTCAATCCATGGTCCGGAGCGAGACGGAATGGGAAGCCGTCACCTCCTTCTGCGAAGCAGTCATGCTGGCGAAGGAGGTGGCGGAACGAGAGAGGGAGAGATCCTTTCTTCCCGGCCGCCGCGGGAGACGCACCGGGCGTCGGGGGCCACGTGGTGGCTACCGGCCACCGTAGATGCGGGCCTGTGGACGGTTCGCTACGGGCTAGCTAGCCGTCCGTCCGTCTAACGACGACGACAGGCCGTGTCGACGGCGCGTTTGTGTTCCACGCGCGCCTCAAAGAGAAGTCAGCATAAGGGGAGGGGCCCGCAAGGGCCGAAGCCTGCCGGGCTGCGGGCCTGTTCGAAAGAGATACCGCGGCCCCGGAACATGAAGGGCGAGGATGGAACATGGATGGGTTTTAGTCAGTAAGAGTCTGGCACTCCCTCCCGCTCCGCCCAGAGTGGGAGAAGTCATTTGATGATTTCCCATCCTAAAAAAAAAAAAAAAAAAAAAAGGGTTTTTCAAGGGTTTTTCGGATTTTATCTGAAACCAGATCTCGCTACGTAGGCGTCTGGTATAATAACTGCCAAATTGTACTGAATTATATGCTAATGGAACTTCTAACCGAATTCCCATCGTATTTAGACTGTTTTACAGTATTAATATGGATTGCGGACAAACAAAAGTAGCTGAACTAAAGATTAAGCTTCTTAGTACTTCAAAAGTAAGTGGTACAAGGAAAAACTTAATGAAAGGTAACTTAGGTGACCACATTATTAAACGGTAACTTTTGCGGCACCACACTGAGGCATTATGTTAACGGTTTAAAAAGTAATTAAATTATAAAATAATCGTAAACTACAAGAATCCTACTAGTATTATAAATGCACTTCCTTAATTTTGAAGGAAGTGCATTCCATAATTGGTTCACAGCAAACAATTTGGTATTAAATGAAAAAAAAACTAAATGCATAAGATTTGCTTTACCGAATGTTAAAAGTAGTGATTGTGAGATAATACTGAATAAAGAGAAACTCGAATTCGTAGATAAAACGGTTTTCCTGGGGCTTACGCTTGATTCAAGGCTTCAATGGGGTTCTCATTTAGCATCTCTTGCGGGGCGCTTAAGTTCAGCAGCATATGCCATTAGAAAAATCCGTCAATTCACTGATGTAGATACCGCTAGACTAGTCTATTTTAGTTACTTCCACAGCATAATGTCTTACGGTATTTTGCTGTGGGGACGGGCTGCAGACATTGAGTCTATTTATTCTGCAGAAAAGAGCCATCAGAGCCATATACAATCTTCGTAGGCGCGATTCTTTAAGGGAACTGTTTAAGGAAATTAACACCATGACTGTATATTGTCAATACATATACGAAAACATAACGTATGTCAGAAAAAATCTGCATCTTTTTGGTAAAAGAGGCGACAGACACAATTATAGTACTAGAAATAGAGAACAATTTGTTCAGCCTGGCTTCAGACTCGCCAAAGTAGACTCGTCTTTCATGGGGTACTGTTTGAAATGCTATAATAAAATTCCACAAAGCATTCTTGAAATAAATGAAACCAAATTTAAAACTTGTATTAAACGCACACTGTGTAAGCAAGCATATTACAAATTGGACGATTATATCGCTGATAAAAATGCTTGGCTCAATGCCGGTCCTGCTCCACAAGGACAGGGGCGCATAAATAGATAGCATTAAATGGTATTGTTGGAGCTGCTGAAGATTGTACAACTATCTTTGCATTGTATAAATTCAATATCTTTAGTATTATATAACCTCATATCCCATATTGTGTGAGTGCTATGTACTAGAATGCTATCAATTGCTGGAAACCTACGTTTTTATTTTTTGACTTGAATGTGCCCTGGCGGTTAAGAGTATGTCATGCTCACTCGAATGTCCCGCTGATGGTGGCGCGTGTGTCGGGTCATTTAGTTCCCTTTAAAATGGTTGAGTTGAATGGTGCTGATACATGCGTCATGTTCGTGAACGGGCGCTGTCGGTTGGGACTGGTCAGCTCTTGGTTGCCACGGCTTTTGTTTTTATTTTTTTAATTAATTATTTTATTTTTTAATTGTTTTTGTTAGTTTTAACTATGGACACTTTTATCGTGCACATCTTGCAAGATGTGCACGATTGACATTGTTCTCGCATAATGCACCATCTCAACAGGAATGATGTAACCAAGATTTTGTAACAACTATATGATTTAGTGATGTAGTGGGCTGCAATATTGTTAATGTTTTGTACTATCTTTACTCTGTTCCAACACATATTGCAGCTGTTTATTGTCCCTGAATAAATAAATTAAAATAAAAGAGTGTCCATGGAGTTTCTTGCCCGTTCTTCTCCATAGAGATCTACGCTAGGGAATGGGCAACTACAGTACTTTCACAGTTTTTATGTCTGGTGACTTTGACTGTAGCTACATTTAATTTTCTTCTTTGTTTCGACAATTCAAAAGCGCCTGTAACTGGCCTACTTGAAATAAATGCTTTGATTTTGATTTTGATTTTTGAAATGCGAAAGTTTGTGAGTATGTATGTATGGGTGTTTGTTACTCTTTCACGCAAAAACTACTGAACGGATTTGGATGAAATTTTGCACACAGGTAGTTCATGTTGTAATGGATAAAAAGTATCCGATGTGTTAACATAGGATACTTTTTATCCCGGTAGTAAGATCCCATAGGAGCATTTTGAAACTTCACGTGGGCGAAGCCGCTGGCAGAAACTAGTGGTAAAATAATCGTAAACTACAAGAAAGTCCTCTATTTTGATAGATGTTCAGACCTTACGCCAGTGCTGTCACCTTGTGGTTTTGTCATTTTAGAAAACCCTTATTGACAGCCATTTACTTAGATGATGTCCAAAACGTTTAATTACTCTTAAACTCGTATCTTGCACTAACTTGTTAGAATGTGAAATCATCAAATGACTTCTGTAGCAACCCAGACCGAAACGACTCGACCAATAAGAGCGTTCCGCGGTCGCGTGCCGCTCCGATATACGGAATGATTCTTTCTCTCTTTCCCGCGTGGCTGCAGTAAGCGTGTTACCGATGCGCGCGGGGTCGCCAGTCCGCTGCTTACGCGCAAGGCACATGTACGTGCATCTCAACCTCCCGCGCAACTTGTGTTGTCCACGATTACCTCATTAACTATACCGAACTCTTTTCTGATTTCACTTTATACTGTGAACTATCGAATAAACTTTAACTTCAATTTTACAATCAGTGACATTCTGTTTCCCCTGACTGAAACCTCTTCTCACACTTCTCCCACTCTGGGCGGCGCTGACTTTTACTGACTAAAATCCATCCATGTTCCTTCCTCCCCTTTACGTTCCGGGGCCACGGTATCTCTTTCGAAGAGTCCCGCAGCCCCAGCCTGTAATAATATTTAACATAGCAAAAAACAATACGTCACATCATCGTAAATCAGATAAATGGAAAAAAAAATAGTACTAGCCAGAGCTTCACTCGACCTTATCCGGTAGGTATTATTTTAGGTAGAACCTAAATAAATAGTGGAAGTAATAAAGCTGAATTTTGAATAACAGTGCTGAGAATCAGGGCGGAACGTTACACGTGGCCTCAATAAGGTAAATAAATACTACTTCTGCTTATTATTACCCACTACTTACTTTTAACGCTTTTTGGGGTTCCGTACACCGGTTGGCGAAAACGGAACGCTTACAGGATCACTTAGTTCTCAAGAACGCGTGGAGGCATCAAGCTGAAATTAATATCAATTTCTCAAATTAGAACAGTGACAAAATAAAATACATTACCGTTTATGTCACATACAGGGTGTAAACAACCTCATTACGAAGCCGTCAACCAAGCATTCAGTACATAAAACCAAGTAACTTATTTAAAAAACATTGATGGGAAACGTCTTTTTTTGGTGAAAATCATATTTTGTGGTAAAACTCATTGTAACATACTCAAAACTCTATGGTGATGGATAAAATAGGGGATCTTACAAGTAAAACTTGAATAAAAAAACCTTGTCAAAAAGTTGAAAATTTTAATCTTAATATTTCCGTAACAAAAAGGTATGGTGTACAACAACAACAAAAATTGATCGAAACGGCGAGAACATTAGTGCTTTTCGGCTACGTTAAGAGGTTTTTACACCATTTAATTTGCTATTTCTCAAAGGAATCAAAACTTACAGGGAATCACGAAATTTGGCAAGCAGCAAAAACCGGAAATATGTTGTTTACTAATTAAATACCTACAAGCTTATACGGAACCCTCGGTGGAGTCCAACTTACACTTAGGCCGGTTTTTTTATTCTATTTCAGCCGCTATTTTATTGCTAAGAGGTTTATTTTTTACACCTAAACATAGCCACCAAGTAATCATAAACCGTGTTGCCAAGTAATAAGATTGTATTTTCACTACGACGGCCTCGTTAGTCGCAACAAATTATGACAGCGTTAGCAGGTCGGAACTTGTCGGCAACGTTCGGAACTTATCGGTGCCGGTAGCCAGCGTTCTACGTGTATCCGCACTTGTTTGGTAACGCTGATTCTTTGGCCAAAAAAGGCCAAACTCTTTGGTCATGTGAAGAGACAACCAACCGCTTGGCGATATCCCGAAATATTAGATGGACACTCGAATCCTATGCTGCCGTCATAACAAAGAAGGCCGTAACTAACAATTTTGTCAAAAATGAGTTATAACCATATTTGGAATCAGCAAAGAAAATGCTATCTTGTGGTCTTACTCACAAAGCTGTATCTCGTATGAGATCAAAGATAGCATAAGCATTTTAGCCCTAACTACGACATAAATTATGGTTTTTGAATCTGAAAAGCCTTAATTACACAATAACGGGCTTTTTTTGTTAGTATTTTCGTAATTCTAGTCTGAAAGGCCGCAATTACCAATTAAATATTGTTAAGCTTTAAATATTAAACAAATTTACTACTAGAAAAAGGCCTAACTACGCAATAAGGGCTTTTTACATAAGTATTTTGAAGAAAAGCTTCCTCATTCAGATGCCATGCCAAGCCAAGCTAAGCCGTAATTACATTCTACGCAATTACGCCCTTTCAGATAAGTATTTCACAAATTATAATTATTTTTTTGCTAAGACAAAAGGGGAAAAATAAAATAAAATGAATACGCATGTCTGATTTTAAATAAATTATGGTTCAACATATAGCTTATATTTTTTGACGTTTTATAAAATAAGCATCACTAACTAAAACCATTCAGTAAACCGCGGGCCTCCGTTTTAGATAAAACTTCAATTATCTCGGAATCAACGTTAACGTAGTTACGGCCTTCTTTCTAATGACGGCAGTATGGCCCTAGTGTTTCAATCCAAAACGGCTCAAACACATAACTACCAATAAAGTTATTGTATTTGCGCCATTTGAGGTTGTCAGCACCCGCCTCTAAAATTGATGGTCTAAACGCGCTAACAAAATTGTTTTAGTAGTAAAATTACATTTTTAATGCCCTTACTAAACAAGACATAGAACCAACCTACATACATCTTTTGCGCAATAATTATTTATTAAATAAGTTAGATCGTCGAATCCGCGACTCGGCTGGGCAGCGTTCGGGAAACTGCGCGGTATTTTCTCGTCCAACTTACCGCAGTGTCTCAAGACGAAAGTCTTTGACCAGTGTGTGTTGCCAGTGATTACATACGGGACCGAAACGTGGTGGCTCACAATGGGCCTTATCAAAAGGCTGAAAGTCACCCAAAGGGCAATGGAGAGGGCTATGCTCGGAGTTTCCTTGCGTGATCGAATCAGAACTGAAGACATCCGCAAGAGAACCAAGGTCACCGACGTAGCCTGAAGAATTGCTAAACTTAAGTGGCAGTGGGCAGGACACATTGCTTGCAGAACGGATGACCAACGGGGCCGAAAAGTTCTGGAGTGGCCACCGCGAACCGGAAGACGATGCGTTGGAAGCTCGTATTGTTACAGATTCATCTCTCTGAAGCCCTGACACCCAGTAGCTTGGACCCTGTTCCCAATACCAATTTTTTTATTAGTTTTATGTTTTTTAAATTAATTAAAGAAAAATAAATTCAATGACATCATCATAACATTTCATTCATTACACAACCAACATCATTGACCGTAAAGAAATTTTCCAATAAATAGCCATAAATTAGAGTCATTACAGTATTAGTGGTGTAACGTGTAACCTTGCCGCCCACGATTAGTGTCAACGGCTCCTAAACCTCTAGGGATGTGCCATCGCGAATATCGAACAATTCGACACTATAGGTGTATTTTTTATTCTGTTGTGTCTACTAACTTTTTAGTTTAGCGTTTCCAAGTGCTACTGACTATGAGGTTTAAAGATTCGATTCCCCAATTAGGCAAAATGTTATTGGGTGATGATGGAAAGAGTCTGAATTCTGGTCTGGAAAAAATGCTCCTATTCCGTGGGGCTTCATTAAACATACCTGGCGCGTTGTAGGTGTACCTACTGTTTAACACACCCCTGACTTACCCTTCGGGGCTTATGAGCGTAATATTTTGTTTCCTATTGTTAGTCGATTTTGTATAGCTGTAAAGAAATTAAGTTCTCTTTATATGAATAGAAAGGATAAGCTAGGCTTCAGAAACCGTAAAAGGTAATTTCTTTTGTGTTATTTCTATTTCGTACATTTTATAAAAATAATTGTTAGAACGACCTACGCTAACCTTAGAAAATCTGGATTAAAAGAACTTTATTTTTAGGCTTATTCACTAGATCAGAAATTTTATTTTTAGAATTAAAAGAGCTTATTCTTTGGACATGTGGTGCTGACGAATCGCACGTGACTAAAAGAGTGATGAATATAAACTTTGATAGAAACAGAGGGAGAGGAAGACCAGGGAAACGTTGGTGAGGAATGATATGAAGGAACCAGTTACATTAAATTTAAAAATTAAAAACCCCCGACCCATAGGGAAATAATTTCCCGGTATTCCCGGTTGTTGGTGATGACAACGGGTTTTACAATTTTACGGTAACACATACGTCTGGTGTTTCGTTCACACTTTCACGAGTAAAAGTGTGTATGTCTAGCGAAATGAAACTTTTTTCTTAAGGCAGTACCTTTAATTTTGTCCGTTTTTATTCCATTTTTACCAAACCACGCCTTTTTAAATTCAGCTCTCTACTTTATTGTACACATCCAATCTATAGTTTATAAAGGGTACCTCTTCACGAAGCCGAAAAGCACTTGTTCTCCACATTACTGCAATCATTTTTTTGTTCTACACCATACCTGGGAACCTTCGAGTTACGGAGATATGAGGGGTCAAAGTTACAACTTTTTGACAAGTTTTTTTTTTTAAATATAAGTTTTATTTGTCAGATTTTGACTCTTAACACCTCCACGGCCCCCGTACAATTAAATCCATCTATCAGCACATTGTTTTAGTTCTACCACAACACATGATTTGTAACCTCATAAAAAAAAGTTGTTTCCCAGGAAAAATGTTTGCGTAAAGTTACTTAGTTTGATGTACAGAATGCTTGGTTAACGGCTTTGTGATGAGGTGGTTTACAGCCTGTATAACATCACGCTACGGCCGATAGGAGCGGAGCATACATTAAAAATGTTGCAAAAACAGGTTAAATTTGTTCCTTTTGTGAGCTTTTTCTCTCATAAGTGACGCAGACGAAGTTCTGTGGCTCATCTAGTATGGAAGAAAATATGCTCTGGACTCAGTTTAAATAAAAATATCGCTTCCAAAACCTTTTTGAAATAGCACAGAAATCCCAACTCTAGTTTAACGATTCCTGTTAAACTAGACCATCTCTTGCTTGTTACTAAAGTTTCTATATCCGGATAGTCGGCAGAATAACCGGATGACCGTCACACAGCCGGATCAATCCCGTTTGTGTGCCTAATGGGATAAGTTTGCCAGTATTACCAAGTTATTGGCAAGTTTTTGCCGTAACCGTCTGTGACTACGATCTGGTCCGAATGATTACGTGGTTGGATCGTGTTTGTTGACTGTTTATAACAGTAAAATGGACCTTATTTAAGAAATTTCTAGGCATTTTATCGGCGATAGTGAAGATAGAAACGTTATGAACGTATGTGTAACGTAGTTATGATAACACAAAGTAGGTACAAAACTGTTTTATGTCCGTACCATCACCATCTCAGGGCCTCGATTCTGCTACTACAATAGTGTCAGAGTATTCGATCATTGATTTCATAATGATCAAGTTCTGTCAAATTTTGACAAGTTGGTTACTTCTACTATCATAATGGCGCCATTATGACTTCTCAATGAACAACCACTGACACTCCATTGAAAGAAATGTCATAGAATATTAATCACGTTCATGAAATCTGGCATGAATAAATGTTCGTATTTTAGTAGTAGATCATAGATTTCGAAAACCATTTGTACTAAGGATTTTATAATAATGACAATACCTACGACAATGCCATTAAAACACAACTTTATTACAAGACCATTGACCGACCATAGTGAATTTAGCAGATTACGAAATTTAAGCAAAATGATAATGGGATGAGAATGGAATCGTGTTGGAGTGACGACTTTATTAAAATAGCAGAATTAGGCCCCAGATCCAGTTGAAAACCAGCGTCGGCCACTAGCTGCTCGGCAGTTTGCTGAACTGGGCCAATTTGGCGCAGCCGTGAGACACACAATATTCGCTCTTTTGTTTTCTGTCTAGTTTTTAGTTTTACAGTGTAGATTTAAGTTTTTTTTTTGTTTTTACTTTTTTTTCTGTGCTCTTATGGCATGTGCCGAATAAATATGTTTTCTTTCTTTCTTTCTTTTTTCTATGTAGCGAACTGACAACCCAGTTGACAAGTGCTGTAGAAACACGAAACGCATTGAATAATAATGTTACTGCCGCTTTTTGGGTCATTTACATCTTTTGATTTACATATCAACGTTCGAAGGATTATTTCTTTCAAAAACACGATGCCATAACATTTGTGTGATTGATAAATATTTCAACGTTATCTCTAGGCAACTCTCTCGGTAAACGCTTGTCAAAGAAACTAAATCAGTATGGGACTCAAAAGTACTCCCAAAGGAGTATCCACGAATCTAAATAATTTGCAACCAAATAATGTGTGTCATTTTATTTTTGAGTACGTGTGTCAAAGGACAATAATAATGTATACTGTTTCTATATAACAATGTAATTATCCCGT
This sequence comes from Xestia c-nigrum, assembly GCA_916618015.1. Lineage (NCBI taxonomy): Eukaryota > Metazoa > Arthropoda > Insecta > Lepidoptera > Noctuidae > Xestia > Xestia c-nigrum. The sequence continues at coordinate 4,554,024 of OU745259.1, read as the reverse complement.
AAGCACTTAGTGAGTAATTCAGCAACTCGTCCCACATGTCCACGGCCCATTTGGGACGAGTTGATGAAAGTCAAAATAAATAATATTTTCATTCTGCAACTCGTCCTACGTTTCTTTTTGTGTGGAATTTTAAACAGAGTACTTAAAGTGTAATGTTAATATTTCTGATTATCATAAGACACAGGCACATACACGTAGTTTAGGAGTCAGGGAATTTAAATGGAAATTAATATTTAACCAGAAATCAAAATCTGTTATACGTTTGGGAGCCACAGTACTATAGAAAATACACATGTTAATCTTATAACCGTCTTCTATTACAATAAGAAATCTGATAAAAACAGCCCTATTCAGCTGCATCAAGTTCTCATAAAAATAATAAACAGCATCTGTACAGTACGGCCGTTGTATCTTGGCGAGTCTGAAGTTAGGCTTTGCGAATTTTAGCGCTTGAAAACTGGTACAAAAATAAAGGGTTTTAAAAAAACAAATGCCAATAACAGTTTTTATCAGCAATAACAACTGCAAATTGCATTTATTTGTTTAAATCATTTATTTTTTTATGAGTTTTCAAGCGCTAAAATTCGCAGAGCCTAACTTCAGACTCGCCAAGATACAACGGCCGTACTGTATCTAAAACGATGCTGCAATTTGCACCACTTTGCACGAAGTTTAATACCTAGACATAGCAAGCTTTATATAGAACAGTAAAATTCTTTCAACTGTGCCAGCGACTGACCTAATTGTAATGTAAGGTTTCACGCTTTAAAAGGAATAAAGTACTTTTTCGCTTTACTAGAATTTTCACTTTTATATTTAAGGCTTGAATTCTTGTTGTGCTGACGGTCGGAATAGGTAGAGTTATTTTATGTACTTGCCATAGGTTAGAATAATAGGGATATTCCCAGAGACCTAGGTTTGGTACCATTTGGTACCATTTGGTTTTTAAGAAGGAATGAGTAAAATTATAAAAAAAACTGTTCTCGCCTTTAGGACTTATAACTACATTACACTTCCTTTCTGACGGGTAAATTTAAGAAAGACGAGATTAAGGATAGTATAATAAATAGATAAACTTTATTCATTATACAACAAAAAATATTTTCACGTACCAGTTTCTTTTTTAAAAATCAACAATCATTTAAACATTTTTGTTCTGAAGTTGTAGGTACAAAAACATATTACCATACAAATTATTTGTTCCTCAGAAAATCAAAACATTATCAAATAGAAATAGATTGTATTTACAATAAAATCTTAATTAACGTAAACAATACGCTTCAACAACAATTCACCGGAATTGAAGTCGAAATCCCGTGGAATATCCATATAAACCACCATTACCATTTACCATTTTTTTATTTTTAGGGTTCCGTACCTCAAAAGGTAAAAACGGAACCCTTATAGGATCACTTTGTTGTCCGTCTGTCTGTCTGTCAAGACCTTTTTTCTCAGGAACGCGTGGAGGTATCAAGCTGAAATTCATATCAAATACTCAAGTCTATGGTCTCTTGGAGCTGTGAAAAAATCAAACTTCTAAGTCAACGCGATCAAAAGATACTCCCGTTTATGCCGCAAATTTTCGACACTCGCAAGGGAATCAAAACCTACAGGGTACTTCCCGTGAACTCAGAATCTTGAAATTTGGTACGAAGCAACGTCTTATAACACAGATAAAGGAAAAATTGCGAAAAGCATAAATTTTTAGTTACATCATATAATAAAAATATTAAATGTAAAAATATTTGTTACACCCTTTATATGCCAGGTGATTAAAGAACTAGATGTAGGATGTAATCCGAAGGTTCCTTTGTGTATTATGAGTTAATAACAATGAGTGATCTACCTAGTATCACTTTGAATGGCTTTACAGGTATTTACAACGTGTGACCTTCGCAAAACCTAAAAATAGTTAGATCAGAATCACGGGCAGAATTCATTGAACCACTTTTTAACATAGGTTTAATACAGTTTTCAAGAAAATCTTCATAAAAAATGTTGCCATTCATTATTATTATTCATAATAAAGGCCTTATCACACTAGCGAGTTGTAGTCGAATCCATGTTTTGTTCAATCATTAATTTTGTTTTTCTTCGCGGCGCACTCGCCCGGCTTTCAATTCGCTCGCAACTCGCTAGTGTGATAAGGCCCTAATAGGTCAGGCTATCACGTGCGCAAACCCGCCAAAGTAGGTAAACAAAACACACACAACACATAAGGTTGTCGTCGAATTTGAATTGTGTCATACGCGGAATAATAAGAGTTCTTGCCAGTAAATAGTTAGTAAAACTAAAACAGCACATAGAACCTTGAATTACTTTTTTTCTCTCAGTATTAGGTCAATTGAATTAAAAATCATTTGGGGTGTCTGAGGTTTTGGGCATTACACGTCGTATATTGTAATTACTGATCGTGATTATATAGATTTTTTTAAAGCGTTGGACACAGTATAATCATTGTTATGTGGGCACACCAAATATTTTATTTTTTATCAGAAAGCGGAGAAAAAAGGCCAAGTAATATTTTGTGAAACAATTTTTAGGTATCTTCATGGAATGTTGTCTATAGCCTATGAAACATACCAAAATAAACCAAGGGACAGTTCACCGAACTGCCGTCCAATAGTTCAGAAACCTGAAAGTATTTGCGTGAGAATTTCTCATATCTACCTAATTCAAAATGACAGACATTCCTCTGAGTCTGAAGAGTTTCACAACTTTCAGGACAAAGATGTTTTAGTATTTAAACTTTGTTATGAAAATTGCGCCAGGTTTACTGTGAGACACATGTGGTTGAAGTATGGAGGGAAGGGGGCGAGGGGGGCGTGACACATATAATTATGTTTTCATTTTCTAGGATTTTCCACATGATTGAAATTTAAGTGAAAGGCTTTCGATTTTCAGTGTTTCAGTGTGTGTGTATTTCAGTGTTTCAGATGTAGCTATGTATTATGTATCTATTTTATTAGATTTTAAGTTAAGTTGTAAGTTTTATATTTGATTTTAAGTTTATAATAATTTATAACTTGTGTATGATGAACGATTCTCGCCATCAAACTGTAAAGTTTGGCGAGTAAAACACTGAAAAAAAACTTGTAATTTTATGAGATTTTATGTTCCTTCCTCGCCCTTTATGTTCCGGGGCCACGGTATCACTTTCAAACAGTCCCGCAACCCCAGGCTTCGGCCTTTCCGGGCCCCTTCATTTAGTTGACATCTCTTTGAGGCGCGCGTGGAACACGAACGCGCCGTTGACACGGCCTGCCGTCATAAGATAGACGGACGGTGAGCTAGCCCATAGCTCACCGTCCATAGGCCTGCAACTGTAAGCCCTAAAGTAACTAGTATAAACTATTAACCTACACGCGGAATAACTACATATTATTATAAAACAAAATCCTCCGCTGCGTCTGTCTGTCTCATTTGCAATAAACTCAAAAACTCCTGTACTGATTTTCATACTGTTTTCGCCAATGGATAGAATGGTTTTTGAGGAAGGTTTTGGTATACAACATTATTTTTTGTTTATACTAAACCCGAAAAGGGGTCATTGTACTCATCATTTTGAACAACTTTTTCTATGGGAAGAACCTTGAAATCGCGAAAAAAAAATCAGCTGTTCCCTACATTTATGTTCGCACAACTCGTCAAAATGTAGGGAACAGCTGATTTAAAAAAAAAAAAAATAATGTTGTATAATTTGTATGAGCAAATAAAATATATCTTATCTTATCTTATCTTATCTTATGCACGCAAAGCTGCATGCATCAGCTAGTGGCTAATAAACTTAATTAAAATGCAATACATTTTTCCTTCAGGCATAGCTCATCATAATTTCAACCCCTCTTGCATTTTAAACAGCTGTATTTCTAACGCAATATTACATCGCCCTGTAATGAAAAATAAACCAACCATAGAACTTAGTAACGAAGAACCCCATCAACGGTTTCATATCACGATACTTTTGCATAAAAATGTTTCTTAGAAGTTTTAAAATTTGGCCATAGAATATTTAAATCATAAAGAAGCGATCATGTAACTAAGGAATGTTTCTGTAAGAAATTATTAGGGTATTTGCAGGAAATAAAGATTAAAAACATTTTTGCAAATTTTTTTTTAGCTTCTGCGAATTATTCAAAATTAGAGCCAAGAAAAACATTGTCCCTCAAATTGGAAATTGGTTTCCACTTTCCACTGTCATTCTTCATTAGTAAGAGTAATTAAGTAAAACGGTTTAAGTAGAGATGTGTCTATTTGCTAAAGAATCTACTTCTGTAACTGTACATCATAAAGTGATGGCTTGAAACACAGGTTATAAACCTAGATCAGGTTGGTCGATACCTAACAATTTTGTATTTGACAATTTCGTTACCAGCAACGGCAGCAACTGTTTTATTGTAATTGTAGTTTAATTATAAGCACTAATTATACACTTGTTAAAAATAACTCTACTGCACTTAAATGTATACTTTTGTAACACCTTATTTTTAAATAAATTATTCTTATTCTTATAGGATCACGCAGCCAAAAAAAGTCACGAATCAACGAGGAACAATGGTTAATTTTAGTCATTATACTGAACTTGACTACTGATACTTCGTAAATGGAGTATTACATCGAAAATTAGTATTAGCAACCCCTAAGTCATTTTAAAAGTCCTATTCAACAATACCTCACAAGATTAGGGAGACGACGATAAAAAAAATCATACCCACGTCACCCGAACCCCGAACCGAATGGCGCACCGCTAGTGAGGCCGCCTTACGTCCTCAAGGTCCTGGGTTCGCATCCTGGTAGGAGCAAATGTTTGTGTGATGAGAATATACATTTGTTTCCAAGTCATGGATGTTTATAAGTATATATTTACAAACAAAAAAGTATCTTTTTAGTTTATCACCTATCTGGTGACCACGACACAAGCCTCGTTGCATAGTGTGGCACTAGATCGCACTTTGTTTTGTTCAGTGATATTTATTAATTTTTATGTCCCCTACATACCCTAATTTTTTTTTTTCAAAATGTATACACATCCTTACTTTGCTATCTAGTACTAACAGACGGACAGACGAAACTATGAGGATGAACTCAAAAAAAGATGGAAACGCGTGCCAAAAGTGGTGTTGATGGCACCCATTTTTTTGTGGTGTTGATGGCTCCGTCGCATGTCCTACATACCGGAAACTTGTAAAATGCGTTCAAATTGCAAACAAACTTTCACATCTATGAAATATTAGTCTTAGTCCATATTTTGACCTGTTCATCCTTTACGTACCATTAAAGTTGCCAGCAGACTCAAAAATATGACAGCCCATGGCCTCCCGTAAAAGTTCGTTGTAATAAAGTTTCTTTTTTAATGCACCCGTGACTACGCACTTTTACTGTGGTGAGACGTGAAAGGATTGCGTTCCTGAGGGCCCATTTTTCGTATAATTTTCGAGGTTTTACGGTTTAATGTTTTTTTAGTGTTGACTGCTTTATCCTGTTGTCTTGGAAGTTAAAAAAAGGCATTGTAGGCGAAGCACAGTTTTGCTAGCCACACATAGAATAACTTAGTTAGTACAAATTATGTTAGAAGTTAAGTCTTATTATGTAGATTGGCTCATAGCAACACTGTAATAAAGAAATAATATGAAAGCACAACGCAAACGTAGGTAAAGATAAGAAAATGACCCATATTCCGAAAGATATAACAGTTACGAATACATAGATAAGTTTTAAATGAACAATATAATGTAAGCAATAGATTCTGAAAGTTTCATAACCCTAACTTATCTAGAAATACTAAATAAAGCCTAAAAACTATGAAACAGTAGTTAAATGTATGAAAGTTAGTTTGACAAGGTATCAGCTACTAATCATAACAAACCCTCTGATTGGCTAAAACTCGCCATTGTATTCTACATCCGGGTTCGTTGGGCGAGTCCATTGTGAAAGTAGGCCACAGGGGTGGTGAGCGGGGCACGCGGGGGGAGGCGCCGCCGGTTTTCGCCACAACGAGTGGGCAGCGAGCGGTGACAAATATTGGTTCCCCAGTAACTTGCACTTATGAGCAAGGGTATAAAAAGGGCGTGTTCGGGCGCTTTCGACACAGTCTTCTCACATCCTTCGTTCTCGTAACAAGTCGCTGTTACTCTGCTCCGCGATTTTCTAAAGTTATTATATATAGTTTGCGTTAAGTCGTGCCAGTTGTTTGTAATTGATAAGTACTCTTGATTGTAAATTGTGTGACTCTGAATCCTGATATTGTATATAAATTTGTGGTGATGAATATAAGTGTGTAAATATTAAAATCAGTGTTGTTTTAATTTAAAGACCTCAAAAAGGGAACAAGCGTTGCCCCCGACCTACCCGATTTCATAGTTAGTGTCGCAGCGTCGACAGGCATAGAGGGTTTTAATTTTATTTAATCGACCGAGGGTTCGGTGTATAAAACATATATAAATAAATATCGCTGGACATTACACACAGTGCCATCTAGTGCCACACTAAGCAAGGCTTGTTTTGGTGGTCACCAGACAGTTAATATACTACATATATACTTTTTTGTTTGTAAAAACATAGGTACTTATTACACATATAAACATCCATGACTCGGGAAATAATAAATCGGTCAATATTGTAGGAAATATTAGCTTTTCGTATTTATAACAGTTCAGCCTCACATCCTTACTGGGTCAGATGACAAAAAAATCCCATTACTCCGTCACATAGATATCCAAAAAAATATTGAACACATACATATTTTTTTCACGTATACTTAAAGTTACCACCCAGAAACTTTGACTCGTTTTATCGTCATCAATAGGCTTGTTTCCACCATCAATAAATTGCAAATCTATTTAGTCCGTCAGTTAGAGTATTGGAAAATAATGGACAAGCATTTTTTGTTTTTGTAAATAAATTAATACTGACGAAGTTAGACCGCATCAAAACTCGGGAATGGGGGCTCGTGACGTCACAACACACTAAAAAGTATAGCACGGCGTGACGTATTGGGAATTTTAAAAGCGTCATATCTTCGTCAATTTTGGTTTATGTGACAAAAGGAAAAATACGGGTCAAATATTTTTTGATAATCTAAGTGACGGACTAATTAGAATTTTTCAATAAACAAGCCTATTATTATTAATTTGATAAAACAAAACACATCTTATATTATATTTTTTGATAACCTAACTGATGGACTAAACAGAATTACTTCTATAGTTTTTAGTCAGGAATCCCTATTACGGGGTCGCAGATCTTCAGAGACTTTCAACCTTATCTTCCATTCGTTCTGCAAGCGATGTGTCCAGCCCACTGCCTCAAGTGTAGCAGTCCTTAAGAGGCCCGCGGAGCGTTCGTCGTTCATACAAACGTAATACCAAAATAAATTGATAACCAAACATATTCTTAAGGTTGTGTTTATTTATTTGGATTAGATTACAAAATATCTATGTTCATAAACTACAATGAAATAAAGACGATATATTATTATGTGGAATTTAAAATTACTATAGAGAACTTATTTTTCTCACTACTTTTGTTTAAGTATACGTACGCTGTCCGTCCGTTCGTCTGTCTGTCAGCGAGCTATATCTCAAGATCTGAAATAGATAGAAACATGAAATTTTCACAGAATGTGTAAAAGGGTTTTTCTACTACGTTATTAAGAAACATTTCAATCGCGAATCCGAATGTCACTTAGTCGGTTATTCTCTTTATTATAAAGGGTGTAAAACACCTCTTAACGAAGCCGAAAGGAAATATTGTTCCCCTCGTCATTCCGATATTTTTTTTGTTCTACACCGTACCTGGGAACCTTCTAGTAACGGAGATATTGGGGGTCAAAGTTAAAACTTTTTGACAAGTTTTTTTTTGAATACTAGTATTTATTGTAAGATTTTTACTTTAAATACCTTCGCAAACCCCTTACTATTCAATCCATCCATCAACACCATGTTTGAGTGCGTTTCATTGAGTTATACCACAAAACGTGATTTTTAATCCCAAAAAAAAGTTGTTTCACAGCAATAATTTTTGCGTAAAGTTACTTAGTTTGATGTATAGAATGCTTGGTTGACGATTTCGTGATGAGGTGGTTTACACCCTGTATAATGCAACTGAAATTCAAAGCATAGCCCTCTCCATTAGTCTTTGCGTATAATTTTCCAATCAATCCATAGTCACACCAAATTGCTTTACCTCCTAATGGAGTTGATTCTAATTTAGAGAAACTAAATACTACTGAATATTGCAACTAACAACCGTCGAATTCCATTAATAATGTGTTGCGGTAATGATACGCGGTCAACTGAATTCGCTATTTTGAAACATTACTGAATAATTAACGAAAGCAACTAACGGGTCTGCGGAAAAAGTAATTATCTCTAATTTTGGAATAGATACAGATCAAAACTAATCATCACTTTATAGAGTTAGACCACAAAACATGACTCTTATTCACATTTTTCGAAATATGTTGAGATCGGCTTCTTGTCTAACAAAAAAATAACTGATAAATATGGCTACTGACTACTATAAAGTGTTTTAAGTTTATGATGTATGTTTATTTTTTATTTAACTATAAGCATTTGTAATTGTTAAAATTTCGATACATGAATCTTAAATTGTTAAGTTCTAATATTTAAATGGCGATACATATGTGAGTTATTCACAACCCTATTTTATAAAACCTTAAATGTACCATGTTTTTACACAAATAAAAATTATTCTCATCATCATCATCATCTCAGCCGAAAGACGTCCACTGCTGGACATAGGCCTCCCCCAAGTGTCGCCACATTGACCGGTCCTTACTACTCGCATCTACCGGATTCGCGCAATCTTCACCAGGTCAAAATTATTATATTCTATTCTATTTTAGTAGGATGCAGTTGAATACCAGGATTTTTCAGTAAACGACTGCCAAACTGACCTCCACAACCCAGTTAGTATTTAGTAACACGATATCCCTTGGTAAGTAAGACATGCAGTTGTCAGATTTTGGGCCACTGACTACCATCAGTAACGACTGCCCAAGATCTACGACAGCCGGGACCACCTGCTTAACGTGCTATCCGAGGCACGGAGGAAACTCGATATGTAATATGTGGTCACTCATCGACGCGATGCTGTTGCAACCGCCATGATCGCGGTATGACTGGAGAATGTGGGTGGATATTGTGTGAATTGTGAGTTCCATTAGAGCGCATAGCAAAAGATCAAGAAAGGGAATAGACAAATTTGTCTGCACCTAACAAATCACTTATCATCCAGTAGTTATAGTTGTATAGGGTGCAAAAATACTCTTAATGAAGCCAAAATCTCTTAATGGATCGGTCAATGTGGCGACACTTATGTCCATCAGTGGACGTCTTTCGGCTAAAATGATGATGATGATGAAGCCAAAAGGCTCAGATCTTTGCTCTATCATTGCGATCATTTTGTTTTTGTTCCAGACCATACCTGGGATCCTTCTAATTACGGAGATATTCGGGATCAAAGCTCCAATTTGTCCACATACTTGTTTTTAATCTAAGATTTTTTTTTAAAACACACCAACTCCGTAATATTCAATCAATCCATGTATCAGCACAATATTTTGAGTGCGGTACATATAGTTTTATCGTAATAGGTGATTTTTCATCCAAAACAAAAAGGAGTTTCCAAGAAATTCGTTATTGGTTTTTTTTTTATTTTTTTTTATTCTCTCATTATGTTTACTTTAAACTAGTGTTTTAATCACAATTTTACCATTATTTTTATCTGTTGTCCTGTCGGGCTAATAAATGCTTTTTCTTTCTTTCTTTCTTTCAATAATGTTTGCGAAATACAGAATGCTTGGTTGACGGCTTCATGGAGAGTTGGTTTACGTCCTGTAGTTCCATTTTATATCAACCGCTCGAAGGCCCTCTGGTATCGTTACCTAACTGTAACAAGACTAACCAAGAGTTAACCCCAGTAACTTACCCATATTCAAATGATCCCGTCTCTTGTGCAATCGACACAGAACTGCACGATCAAGTCCCATAACTCTGGTTATGTTTACATACACAACTACATAATTCACGAGCTCGAACAGCCAGTGTATTGCTGACAAAGGACTACACACCAGTGCAGTTCCCATGGTTAAATGGTCTCTAAAGGGGTGTTTAGACTGGTTGAACTGACGCCACGCTGATGTAACGGCAATATGTTTGAATGCAGTGGCTTAACACGGGGCTAGTCATATTTCAAAACATTCGGAGACAATTTTTTTACTTCTTTTTTAAACAGAAAAAAAAAAACGCCCCTGTTCACGAAGTGTTTGCTGTCAAATGACATTGACCACAACAGGAATGATTTAACTCGCAAAACAATATAATAAAATAGTTTGTTTATTATGATTTCAAGATTCTATAACATTTCGTTTAATACCATAGTAAAATGGTTACTTTTGTTTGGTGTTATTATGAATATTAAATGCAATGACCAGGTGGCCCCAAAAAAATAATCCCCTTTTTGCCATGAATTAGCAACTACGTGGTTATAACACTACCATCAATATAACACATTCAAATTGTAGACACATGGTACGCGTGCCCCAAAGGCAGCGAATCAGGCATCATTGAAGTATGGTAGGTCTGCCATCAAATATGTAGACTGAGGTTCCATTCTCGTACCACGGCAACCGATCGATGTCTAGCGAAAAAAATACTGACTGTTACCAACTTGCCAGTTTCAAATCGTGATCAATCCTTGTGGTAAGTAAGGTTGTAGTTTTTATGAGTATGAAAAGTGATGACAAACTCGTGAAATGCTGTTTTTTTTATCAAATTTGGGTGATACGCGAACATACATATGTCACCGTAAAATTGTCAAATACATACGTATTGTTATATCTCTAGCGAAATTGTAAAATCTCGAAATATTGTCAAACGAACTGCTTACAACAAAACGCATTATTTTTCGTGAAATGCATGCGATGGTAGTCAACTCACGCGGTGTGGAGGGAAGGAGGGTCCCCCTTGCCCAGTGATACAACTCTCATGAAAAGATAATGTGACATTCCTGAGATATACCGATTAATATAACCTAACCTTAAAACACTTTACATTCCTTTAAAAAGCGTAGTCGACGGAGCCCTGCTTCGCGGGGACCCTATTTCCGAGTGCAGGGTTTAAAGGAACCTTACTAACCTAACGGGGGGATGCCCCAAGTCCCGATTCAGGGCAGAGATACTTCCGTATGATCAGTTGACAATAATTCGAGAGTTTACAATATCGCTAGAGAGAAACACGTTATATTGTAATATAACGTGTTTGACAATTTTACGGTGACACATACATACATTACAAAGTATAATTATAATTGCTTTTATTCTGCAGAAACCGTTTACTTACGGAAATTACAACTCCTGACCAATATAAATGGCCAGGTGAATCTAGGAAATCACCTTAAGCCAGTCATAAGGAGCTTAAAATAAAGCAACAAGGAATGCTCCCAGATACCAAGCCGCAGCTAACAGCAACACCAACAGCTGTGTCGACAGCCTTCCAAGGTTAAGCCTTGCTTGCCAAGGTCGGTCTATGGTTGGGCAATCATCCATTACATACCAAGTTTTCTACGTACCTCGGTAAACACATAAAATTATTGGTCCTGGCTATAATTTGTACATTTTTGACTGTCGTTACAGATAGACAGTGGCTCCAAAATCTGACTAACAGTCTTAGTAAGGGTTACACAGTTTTAGCCAGTACTTACTTACCTGCCAGTATTTTTTATTTTTTTACTTTATAAAGGTTGTCTTTAAAAGATCGCTTTTTTTCGCGATAAGACCGCCCATTGTGTTACCCCTTGTAAAATGTTTAAAACTGTTGTATTTTAATTTGTATGGTGTACATAATAAAGAGTATTCTATCTATCTATCTTTTTGAAGGTTAGATTAGAAGTCGCTCAATGTAAACTACAGCTGCATCCAGACTGAAAGCCGAACAAAAAAAATTGTCGGGGAAGGATTGGCGATGGCGTGGTCCTAGTTATAGCCCGTATGAACAAACCCTATCCATAGACTCACGGCCACTCAGCTATAAACTCGCAGACACAAACACAGATACAATGGATCGATCATTTACTCGTATCTCTTCAGTATTATGATTGATTCGATCCCTGCATTACGTTTGAATAATCATGATTTATGTCGCCTTCAGGACTCGATGTCTTTATATTTAAATATTGTAGATATATTTGAGTTTTTTATGCGTAGATAATAGAGATATCTATTAATCAAGGGCATACATTATTTTCAGATGTACACCTACCCGTATTTGCCTTTGAGATAACTTGTAGTCCGCCGGTACTTAGTGCTTGAAGTGTTAAATAAATAAAGCGGGATTGAAAGAGACGGTTTAAAATACTGAGGTCCTGGGTTAGAATACCAATTCTCCAAAAGGAGTGACAGAGCCTGTCTTTGTGCCCAGTTAGTAACAATAGGCCTGCCTTATATTACATGAGGCTTAAACTGAAGTAGCAAATTGTGAGTGTACTATTAGAAACACCTCTGCCCAACTACCACTTTAAAGAAAGAAAGAAAGAAAGATAGAAAGAAAGAAAGAAAGAAAGAAAGAAAGAAAGAAAGAAAGAAAGAAAGAAAGAAAGAAAGAAAGAAAGAAAGAAAGAAAGAAAGAAAGAAAGTAAGAAAGAAAGAAAGAAAGTACAATATTTGTTTGACGAAAGAACGAAAGATACAAAACAATGAGTAATGCATTGTAGAAATGTGCTGTGTGCCTTACGGCTACGCCAAAATGGTCCATTTCAGCATTCATGCCAGACAGGTACAGAAGAAGCACTGTGATGTGGGCCTATAGCACAGTATCTGAGTACCTGAGACCTGTATTGAATGTGTATAAAAAGTTTCTGATCCACTTGCTATTCAACTATGAGGAGTTCTCTCGTGAAGAAGACCATCCAGGATGCAGGATTAAGTGACTTTGGCGACATGGAGGGTGACTGTGGCAACCCTGGCGACGCTGGCGGCCACCGTAAGCGCGGGCCTGTGGACGTTGAGCTATGGGCTAGCTCGCCGTCTGTCCGTCTTATGATGACGACAGGCCGTGTCGACGGCGCGTTTGTGTTCCACGCGTAAAGAGATGTCAGTATAATGGAGGGCAAGGGCCGCAGCCTGTCGGGGCTGCAGGACTGTTCGAAAGAGATACCGTGGCCCCGGAACATAAAGGAACATAGATGAGTTTCATTCAGTAAATCTATAGTCAGTAAGTCTGACACTCCCTACAACCCCGCTGGGAGGAAGTGAAGATATTTCATGATAGCCCATCCGAAAAAAAAAGGTCGGTCAAAGTATTATTGAGTTTTCAATCAGCAAATCCTCAATAGGAGCAACGGAGTGTGTATATTTGCCGGGTTGACGACAATAGGCTCGCCTATATTACACGGGGCTTAAAATTAAGTGCCAAATTGTGAGTATACAATTAGTTACACCTCTGCTTAACCACCACTTAAAACAAGCGCTGTGATGTGGGCCACCACACAGCATCATTCTTAGTACCTGAGACTTGTAAATGCGTATACAAAGTTTCAGTTCCGTGCTATTACCCTCCATTGCTCCACTACACCTGAGGAAGTGGTGCGATACATGAAAGTGAAGACCATCTTCATTCTGCGGGTTGAAAGATTGGAATCGCGCCACAACATCAACTTTAGGTCATTTGTGGTTCGAGTACCAACCCAACATCTACAGACCTGCTTGAAAGAGGACTTTTGGCCGAAGGGTGTCGTATATCGTCGCTTCCGAGGACGGTTACGCGGCACCACGCAGCTAAACACGATGCGATACATTTTATGTATTTCCTTTATTCATTACTGCACATCCTTCTTACATTTTTAAATATTTATTTATAAAACTAAATTAAAAAAAAAAAACATTTAAAAATATAAAAAAAACAGTAGCCCACTAGCGCTGGGGACAGGGTCCGAGCTGCCGGTGGTCAGGGCTCTTGAGAGAGGAACCTCCTAACTATACGTGCCGTGTCGAGAAGAACTGCTTTCTGAATCAAGCCCTTGATCCAGCTGCCAAGCGAGAGCCTCCTAAGATGTTGGTCGAGGCTCTTGGCTATTAAGCCATTGGCCGACACGACTATCGGCACAATGATTGCTGTACTCACATCCCACATGTCGACAACCTCGCGAGCCAGATCTAGATATTTGTTTTTTTTATCTTGCTCTGCTTTCACGAGGTTCTCATCATGCGGGACCGTTATATCAACAATCATTGTGCGACGCTCCAATCGATCTATCACCACAATGTCAGGCCTATTGGCAACAACAGTCCTGTCGGTGGTGATAGGTCGGTCCCAATACAACGTGATATTACCATTTACGAGAACTGGGTCGGGCGCATACTTATAGTATGGCACTTCTGATTCCACAAGGTTGTATTTCAAAGCAAGTTGCTGGTGGATAATCCTGGCAACAAGGTTGTGTCTATGCAAGTACTCTCCGTTAGCCAGACTAGAACAACCAGAAATAATGTGTCGGATCGACTCTCCCGGACGGTGGCATGCCCGACATATGTCAACCGTGCCGTCCTTCACAATATATTTGCGGTAGTTATTCGTCATCATAACTTCGTCCATAATTGCACAAATAAAACCTTCGGTTTCCCCGAAGAGGTCACCAAAGCGTAGCCAGGATACGGACGCTAAGAAGTCTACATCAGGGCCATGTAGGGCCCGGTAAAAGCGTCCGTGAAGCTCCTTGCCTTGCCATTCTTCCCTGCGGTCATTAGTGTCCAATACTTTAGGCTTGCGCCAGTTTCCGTTAGCCAGGGAGAGCGGGGTGAGGCCCTTGTCCACTGAGACCACATCTCGGTGCATCCCCACGTCGGCTTCCAGGAAATATTCCCTGAGACTGCATACCTCTCGGTTGTGCAGGTTCTTAGCATTTAAGAAGCCTCGACCCCCGCACTTCCGAGGGATATACAGTCTCATCATCGACGACCGTGGGTGATGCATTCGATTTGCGGTCAGCAGTGTGCGTACCCTCCTATCCAGGGCATCAAGTTCCGTCTGAGTCCATTTGAGTATGCCGAAAGAGTACATTAAAACCGGCATGACCCAACCATTGAAGGCGCGCACCTTGTTTCCACCTGAAAGAAGGCTATTTAAAACCTTCTTCATGCGACCGAAGAAGCGCTCCCTCAACGATTGCTTCATGTCAGTTACGTTAATGCCTAACGCTTCCAACATACCCAAATATTTATAGCTTTCGGATGAGGAAAGAGATCTTAGGTGTATGGAATCCGAGAGCTGAAGTCCCTCGGATTCCATAATCTCCCCTCGCTTTACATACATTACTGCACATTTGTCCACACCAAATTCCATCCTGATGGCGTTACTAAAAGTTTCAGTTACTTTTAGTAGCTCCAACAGTTGCAATTTGTTGGGGGCAAAGAGTTTCAGATCATCCATGTAAAGCAGGTGAGATATAACCTGACCATCTTTCCTCAACCGGTAGCCTAGTCCTGAATTCTCCAGCAATGTGCTTAGAGGATTCAGGGCGGTGCAGATTCGGAACCTGTATGGATCAAACGGGGGATATTCCAGGGCGACAGTCTGAGTCCACTTTCGTTCTGCTTAGCCCAACTCAACTCAACTCAAATCATTTATTTCAACTAGACCATTACGGCACTTTTGAATGTCGATAAAACGAAAAAAAAAAAGGCTACAGTCCCAGTCACAAGACATAAAAACTGTGAAAGTACTGTAGTTGCCCATTCCCTAACGTAGATCTCTATGGAGAAGAACGGGCAAGAAACTCCATGGACACTCTTTTAAATCAAATTATTGTTACAAAATCTTGGTTACATCATTCATCTTGAGATGGTAAATTATGTGAGAATAATGTAGCACGATGTGCACGTTAAAAGTGTCCATAGTAAAAACAAAATAATTCTGTCAAATAAGCCATGGCAACTAAGAGATGACCAGTCACAACCACCGCCCGTTCACGAACATGAAGCATGGATCAGCACCAACTCAGCACGAACTCGTACATTTTCATCAATTTACCCTATTTTTTATTAATTTTTTTATTGTACCGATAACCATTTATTTATACATATATTCCTATGTTTGAAACTGTTTTCTGTTTGTCCCTTCCCCCGTCAAGGTTCATTGAAAGACCAGCGTCAGACAGCATCACCTGTCTGGCATGAATGCTGAAATGGACCTTTTTGGCGCAGCCGTGAGGCACACAGTACATACTATGTATTTTTGTCCTTTTTGTTACTTTTTTATTATTATTCTGTGTGTGCTTAATGCTGACGTCAAATAAACATTTTTTCTTTCTTTCTTTCACCATTCACCTCTACCATTTAGAAGGGAGCTAAATGGTCCGACACACGCGCCATCATCAGCGAGACATTTGAGTGAGCATCACATACTCTCAACCGCCAGGGCACATTCAAGTAGTAAAACTAAAGTAGGTTTCCAGTGAATGATAGTTTTCTAGTACATAGTACTCACACAATATGGGCTATGCGATTATTACTAACATTGAATTTATACAATGCAAAGATAGTTGCACAATCTTCAGCAGCTCCAAAAATACCAATTTTTGCGCCCCTGTCCTTGTGGAGCAGGACCAGCATTGAGCCAAGCATTTTTATCAGCGATATAATCACTCAACTTGTAATATGCTTGATTACATAGTGTGCGTTTAATGCATGTTTTAAATTTCGTCTCGATCAGTTCAAGAATACTTTGTGGAATTTTATTATAGCATCAATACTGGGTAATATGATTCCTCTTGATAGTAAGACTGGTTGTAAGGACTTTTTGGGCCACTGACTACCTGTAACGACTGTCAAAGTTCTACAAAAATGCGCTTTCTGAGGCACGGAGGAAACTCGGTATGTAACGGGTGGTCACCCATCCAAACACCAACCTAAGCAAGCACGGCTTAACCTAAAGATCAACCCGAGCGGCCGTTATTATTTAGCTATGAACTCCTAAAAACAAGGTATTTAAATTAAATATTATTAAATGCTCATATATTCTAGATCTTAATAAATAAATCTCTCAAGGCAAAAACGTGAATGAAGCAAAAGGAGTACAATAATATCGTGGCACGTGGATTTGTGGAATATTGTAATTCTGCCTTTCCTCGAGGGAAATAGGCTTACGTCCTTGTAGAAGCACATTCATAACAGTTTTTCGATTAGGTAAATCGTCGGCACAACATTGTATAATAATAAGACTAAAGTGTTAGTTAGTGTAGTAGTGTGTGTGTGTAGTGTGTGCGTGTGTGTGTGTGTGTGTGTGTGTGTTAGTCTGTGTGTGTTGTGGTGTAGTGTGTGGGGTGTGTGTGTTGTGGGTGTGTGTTGTGTGTGTGTGTGTTTGTTGTGTGTGTGTTGTGTGTTGAAGTGTGCTGGGACACAGGCCTCTTCTCTATGAGAGGGAGTAGGCTGTTATATACCACGTGGATTGGTAATAACTACATTGTGGATCGGTTGACATCTCGTGTCTTAACGTGGTTCTGGGATGAGCTGGTTTCCTCACGATATTTTCTGCGGAATTTTGAGAACAGAGGTCATCATCATCATCGTCATCAGCCTACAATGTTCCCACTGCTGGGACATGGCTTTCTTTCTATGAGAGGGAATAAAATAAGCAAAGGTAACAAAAGAAATTACAATAATGTAAAGTGCCTAATTGGATTCTAGTTACGACTTATTTGAAGATCAAATATATTTAATTTAAGTTGGTCTACGGGCTAGTTAAAGAACTCGGCTAGAGTTCGAAGTGATAATTTTCATGATAGTAACAAAAAATATTATCAATGTCAGTCACTTCACGTTTTTCCGAACGCTGTTTACCGCTTCAACGCATATCCAAACGAGCAAAGTGTCAAATAAAAAAAGATGTTGTTTTTATTTATCAAACAGATTTTTGTACTTTTTAGTTAGGTTTATTAACTGTTATTTCACTATATAGGACCAAAATTGACGACCCGAATGGCGTGGTGGTAGTGACGCTGCCTTACGTTCTTAGAGTCCTGGGTTCGAATCCTAGTAGGAGCAAATGTTTGTGTGATGAGCATGGACATTTGTTTCCGAGTCATGGATGTTTATATGTATAATAAGTATGTCTTTACAAACAAAAAGTATAATAAATGTGTATTATATCAACTATCTAGTGTCCACGACACAAGCTTTGGTTAGTGTGGCACTAGGTGGCGCTGTGTGTTAATGTCCAGTGATATTATAAAAAAATATATATATACCTAGCTAGACGACCCGAATGGCGCAGCGGTAGTCAGGCTGCCTTATGAAGGGTCCCAGGTTTGAATCACGGTAGGAGCAAATATTTTTCATGAGCATGGACATTTGTTTTCGAGTCATGGATGTATGATAAAGATAAAGATAACTTTATTTTGCAAATATGGGGAAACTCAAACACTGACAAAAACATATAATAGTACAGCCATATAAAACCACGAAAGCATGCAAAAGGTTAAAAAATAACAACTTTTAACTAAAAACAATTTTAAAATTATTACACACTAAATAAAATATCAAAGTACATATTTTGTTATTAATTACGCAAAATTATCCACTAGCTTAAGAACTTTTTCTCATTTAGGAATTCCAATATGCTTTCGCCACTGAAAAGCTTCGGAATCATTTTTTAAATAATAAAATAAGTGTAATAAATATGTAATAAGTGTGTGGTAATTTCCAAACAAAAAAGTATGTATAATAAATTAACTATCTGGCGTCCACGACACAAACCTCGTTGCATAGTGTGGCGATGTGTGTAATATTCAGCGATAAAAAAAAAAAATAGACATACTCTTTCTTTGGACTGGATTCGAGAGCGTTAAAAACTAAAGTTTTTATTTTTCGCTTTTTAGTTGTTCACATGTCCTTACCCCTTCACAGCGTACCGGCGTGATTTTAGGTTATGAACTGGTGTAAACAATAGACAGATATGAGATTTCAGCAATCCCAGTACATTTGCTATCATTTTTTGAGGAGTTCCGTTGCATATCTCCGAAGTTCTTCAACAGATAGATCTTCATCAAATTAAAATAGGAGCACTTCGAGAAAGTACACTTCCTAAAACTACCCAAGTCGCTTCTAGTGAAAAGAAGCCTATAAAATGTGAAGAATTCTCTCAATTTCTCCAGAATCCCATCATCAGATACTGATTTGATGATTATGAGACCACACAGGAAGCACCAGCTTTCAAATAAAAGAAGAACCATCAAAATCGGTTCACCCAGTCGAAAGTTCTGAGGTAACAAAAATTTTCGAAATCTGGGTGTATTTACATATGTGCGTACCCCCTCAGAGCATACAGGCGTGATGTTACGTCATGATATAGTATAAACAATGAACCTACAAGCGATTGTAGCAATTACTGCATATTTGCTGTGTATTTTTGAAGAGTTCCGTTGTATATCTCCGAAGATCAGCATCAGGTCTTCAGCAAATTAAAATGGGACCAAACGGAAAGCACCAGTTTTCAAACAAAAAAAGAACCATCAAAATCGGTTCACCCAGTCGAACGTTCTGAGGTAACAAACACATAAAAAAAAAAAAAAAAACAGACGAATTGAGAACCTCCTCTTTTTGGAAGTCGGTTGAAAACAGTAAAAATCGCTTGAGTAAAAAATAAAGAAATGAATCGGCAATGATAATTCTATTATAAAGGCAGGCTTATATGTTAAAAAAAAGAGTATATAACGAGGGATAGAACGGACAAATTTTAATGTAGATCATCTTAAATAATAAATGTATAAGTACACAGGTTATTTAGTTGCGCGTTCATAATTAAATCACTAGTATGGAACTAAGCCAGACCAAGAATCGAACCCTGTGGTATGCCCACTCAGAAGTCCTCCAGAGATGAACTTTAAAAATCTCGATTTCATTCCATTTTTCAAAACCTAGTTTAAAATGAGCGCACACTTTGTAGTTTTGTTAAATAGTACATTTTGATACAAGTGGAGTAGGTATATTCAATGTATTTTAATTATGTTTTTAATTTGTATTTGGTGTATTGTGTGTATATTCGTGGTAGTAACATTAACATTGGCACTGTAGCTGTAAAGCTGTTACTTACTTAATTATTCTATAAAAATAAGTAAAATTATGTTTTTAACAACGTTTCAAGAAAATTTGGTGCTGGTAATGGTAATCTTACGACGAACAGATATAAATATTTTATTTGGTTGCATGCTTCTCACCTTCTCTGAATATAGAATGATTGATACAATTTTTTAAATAATTGAAAATATTACGTACAAAATATGAACACGCAATGAGACTCATAGTAAGCAATTTAAAATTTAATTACATTAGCCTTAATTAAGCTTGTAAGTACACTCTTCAAGAGACACTTGTTTTTCGCGTCAGTGTATTTTTTTGTTGTTGACCATAAAAATCTGATCAGAAATATTGACCAACACAGGTCTTTTTAACGCTTGTCGTACGTTTATGCAAAGGGCCTTGCGTTAAATAGAACTAGATCTCATTTTAGTTATCTTTGGTAGACTCTAGTGCCCATGCGTTGTCTTTTGCATTTTCTCTTAGCGTGTCTAATTTTGCGATGATTGCAGTTTGTTTTGGTTCGTTATGTTCATTTATCCTTAATTTTGCTTTGAAACCCGTCCTCGTCTTCCCACTCTCATCTGTTTCATATTATTGGTTGTTCATTTCTGACGGTAGAACTTATCCAATCGATATAAGGGCTAGTTGGTGTGATAAAAACAGGATCATAAACAGGGATATCGAGTAATTGACAGGCCACGTAACCTTCTAGGGAGCTAAGAGAGTTGACGCCGACTACACCTGATGTATGAAGTACAGGCCCGCCGGAGTCACCCGTACATAACGTAGACGACCTACCACATCGTCTTGCTGTGCACATTCCTAATTTGATATTCTTTAAACCATGTTTGTTACAAGGCACAACTATAGCATCCAGCAACTGTAAGGGCTTCTGCAGCAAAGTAGCATCAACTGCTACAGAAAATTCATGCGTTTCGTTTATCGCTATAGTACCGTTAGTTTTTCCGTAACCGGTTAAAGTGACTTCTTGGCCAAACATATTTAAATAATCCAATCCACTGACACGGGCGTACGTCTCCAATATGATTGGTTCATGCTTAATCAAACCTATGTCATTATATATGTCATGGGTCCTTAATCTATAACCAGGGTGACTGACTTTAGAAATCACATTGCTAACGATACTGCCATCATACGAGTATTTGATGACAGGTTTCAATGTTACAGTGCTTGGTAACATATCAATGGTTTTAATCACAAAACAATGGGCTGCTGTGAGTGTCCAAGTAGGAGTTATGACGGAAGCAGTACAAGAGTGCAACTCCCGGAGCATTTTTTCAAAATCATTCTCTTTTTGTATAATTTGAAATTGCAGTCTTACGATGTATGGGTATTCAGTTTCGTTAGCATCTCTTCCACCCATTACCCTTAACTTATTTGGAAGTCCGCTTCGCCGTGAGGAAACTAATCGTAAATGCAAACAAAATAAATTAAACAGTACAATACAACGCATGGTATACAAATTGTTTAAAAATAAATAGAAATGCTTTTATGGTCACGGTTATTTTACGATTCGAAATTGCTGATGGATTGAAATGTCGAAATTATTGATTTATTATTGTTGCTGAACGAATCACCATAATACTGAGCTGAAAATTGAAACTGGATTGTCATTTGATTTATTTATATGAGTTATCATGGAGTTTCTTGCCGGTTCTTTATCATAGGAAACGATCAACCCGAATCAAAGACGTCGTCGTCGTCTCGACGTTTTATAAGTGCCTGCCAAAAAAAAAATATTTTAACGCGACTTTTTCAAATTATTTAACTTAAACTTAAGGCATTAATGGTTTAAACAGACTCTTAATTATGTCGAAAGGCACAATTGTTCTCCACGTCTTGGTGATAACTTTTTTTGTTCCGGATCATACCTCGGAACCTTCTAGTTACGGAGATATTGGGGGTGAAAGTTCAAACGTTGGACATGTTTTTAATGTAAGACTAGCTTTTGCCCGCGACTTAGTTCACATGAAAATTTGGATGTGTCACGTATGAGACTGCCTCGTTGGTCGAGTGGTTGCAAACGCCACTACTGAGCATGCAGTCATACGTTAGATTCCCTGGACGGCCATAGTGTCTGGTCTTTTTTTTATTTTTACATACGACGACATCGACACCAGGGCGTCAGAGTGTCGTGGAACATTATGCTTTCCGCCACTCAACGATCAAGGGTCTATGGTACCTTTCGGCCTCCGACAGCTGTTGATAGAGGAGTGACACGCATTCCTACCACGCTACCACCACCGCTCGTCTGTGCATAAGGCAAAGAGGGGTACATTTTGAACAATTATTAAGATAGGTACGTCTGAGTGATTCAAACCCATTGTAAATAGTGATTCAAAGACATTGTTAATAGTGATTTAGTAAATTATTGTAAGTAGTGATGAAAAACATTTTTAAACACGCTAAGATGGTTAATTGTAGAAAGTTATTACTGACTTTCAAAGATCTACAAATGACAGCCGGGACCAACAGCTTAACGTAATTTCCGAGGCACGGAGGAAATTTGATATGGAAGGGTGGTCATGGTGGTCACCCATCCACATACCAACCTAGGCAAGCACGGCTTAACCTAAAGATCGGCCCGAGCGGCTGCTATTATTTAGCCAAGAGCACCGCAGCCATAACTTAGTTATCCGATAATTATCAAAGAGAATAACTATCATGATAATTTCGATCCCTATAAACTTTATAGGGATGTCAAGACAAGTGCCTTTCGGCTTCGTGAACACCCTTTATAGTATAAAGGGTGTTCACGAAGCCGAAAGGTACTTGTTCTCCTCATCATTGCGATATTTTTTTGTTGTACACCATACCTGGGAACCTTCTAGTTACAGAAATATGGAGGGTCAAATTTACAACATTTTGACAATTTTTTTTTTTTAATACAAGTCATTTTTGTAAGATTTTAACACAATGTTTTAAGTGCGTTACATTGAGTTCAACCACAAAACATTATTTATAACCTCAAAAAAATAAGTTGTTTCCCAGCAATATTTTTTGCGTAAATTTACTTAGTTTGATGTCTAAAATGCTTGATTAACAGCTTTGTGATGAGGTGGTTCACACCCTGTAGCTATCAGATTTAAGTTAGACTTTTAAGTCTGGAAAAACAACAAACTTCCCAGATATCCTTTCTAAAAATGGGTAACAAATGAAGTGGGGAACTCTGGAACAGGCGAGGGAGTTAAAACACAATGTTAGGAAGCTGCGACATTTACATAAGGCGTCCCGAGACGTAAAGGTGCTTCGTGCTTCGTTTACTAAGCGGATACCTGATGAAATTTTGAATCAGATTCCGGTTGATGGTTCAGTTCATTTTTTGATAGTAGGTAGGTGGATGTGGGTGCCATAGGAGGGATTATGGCTGAAGAATGGAGTGGATTCTCTACTGCTACCTTTATTTGTTAGTGAGTCGGCCAATTTTTGTAGGTGTTCGTGTAATATTTGTGGATTAATTGAGTTTGCCAAGCGTTTGTCGTTTCATTGTTTGTTTTTTCTGTTTTTTTTTTTCATTTAGATTTTTCGCATGTTTTATTTTTCACATAATTTTATTTTATTCAATTTGACCATTTCTTATTATTAAAATGTTGACGAGCACCACGAGAATAATGACGGGGTGGAAGACTGATGCAACTTCATTGTTTTAACTGATTTAACACGAAGAAAAGTTTTACAAACTCAATCTGTAGGCATACGTATGGCGGATTCAACTTCACAAATAAATTATTTTTCTTTCTCTCTTTTTGAAGTAGTTTCTAATCTAATTACTCTACTCAAGTCTAGTTTAGTTTTGTAGCTACTAAAGATTGGCTATTAAAGTATGTATTTGAGTTTAAGTTTAAAAAGATTTTTTTGTAGTTACTTAAGTAGCTCTAACAGAAAATCGCTCTTTAACCGAATACTAGGCCAGCTTATAATGGTTTTATTATCTCTGTCGTATACTACACGAGTATGAAGGTAGATCTTATACAAACCGCTTTATATAAAACTAGCTGACCCGTGCCCACTTCGTTGGGCGGTGCGATGTTGCAATGTTTTCACTCTTTGGTTAGCGAGCCACTGCGAGCGCTCAGCGCTAGTCTCCCTATCCCTTGTTGCCGAGACGTCGCTGCGCACGTTCAGCGCTAGATTCTCGAGCACGAGTCCGTACAAAGCATGTTCTAATGCTGTTCATGAATAGACGGCAGCATTTTGCGATTTAGTAATTTTATATTATCTTCGAAACGCATGATATCTTTATAATTTATAGCCTATAGCACTCACGAATAATGTAGCATTGTACCAGTGAAACAATTTTTAAAATTTGTTCATTACTTCCGGAGATTACCCCCTTCATACAAACTTTACCTCTTTATAATATTAGTATAGATAGGTCTATCGTCACTCATCATATTTCTAAAGAAAATACAAGTCCAAGTTCGTCTATAAAAATAAACCCACACACAACACAATACAATACAATATTCCTTAACCACATTGGTATAAGGACTCTTCCAAACAGCTTACTTACCACCGAGTCGCCTGTCTAAGCCAGCAGTCAGTCACCCATGCTAGCTTATGTGTTCCTGAACGGATACACGTGGAAATTACATAAATAAATGGATATTAAGTTTGTTTGGAGGCTGTTTTTATATATAGGGGCAATATGAGGGCGTAGGTATCAAACAATGAAATAATACCCATTATTCTTGTAGATCATAGGCTTAAAAATAGTTTAAGAATAGAATTAGGTCCAATAAAAAATAAAGAAATGAATCGGCAATGATAATTCTATTATAAAGGCAGGCTTATATGTTAAAAAAAAGAGTAAAATACGAGGGATAGAACGGACAAATTTTAATGTAGATCATCTTAAATAATAAATGTAAAAGTACACAGGTTATTTAGTTGCGCGTTCATAATTAAATCACTAGTATGGAACTAAGCCAGACCAAGAATCGAACCCTGTGGTATGCCCACTCAGAATTCCTCCAGAGATGAACTTTAAAAATCTCGATTTCATTCCATTTTTCAAAACCTTGTTTAAAATGAGCGCACACTTTGTAGTTTTGTTAAATAGTACATTTTGATATAAGTGGAGTAGGTATATTAAATGTATTTTAATTATGTTTTTATTTATTTATTTATTTAATTTTAAAGAAAGCTTACAGACTAATAACAATTTAAAAAAAAACATGTATAAGTAGTGACAATTGCTAATTACAAACTTCCACATGTATATATCTAAATAGTAATGTGTTACATGCGTTGACCAATTACAGCGAATAGAAATCAAAACACAATAAACAGATTCCAATGTACACATATTGGTAAATATTTCGAGATAATAATATGAGGTATGTCAAGTCGTGCAATATCAAAATTAAAAATAAAAATAAAAAACTAAAGCTATTTATGGTTGTCACCAAAATACTCCTTGTTCAAAATCTTTCTAATTTTGTGTGCGCTGGTGCAAAATAGATCGATTTCCAGGTGTGATGGTAAACTATTTAGAGCTATAACACTACGTATGCAGAAGGCATTGCGCCTGTACTTTGTCGATGCGAATGGTACTTGGAGAAGAAGCCGTTTTCTTAAATTGTTAAGATTAGTGCGAAGTAGTATTTTAATTTGTATTTGGTGTATTGTGTGTATATTCGTGGTAGTAACATTAACATTGACATTGTAGCTGTAAAGCTGTTACTTACTTAATTATTCTATAAAAATAAGTAAAATTATGTTTTTGACAACGTTTCAAGAAAATTTGGTGCTGGTAATGGTAATCTTACGACGAACAGATATAAATATTTTATTTGGTTGCATGCTTCTCACCTTCTCTGAATATAGAATGATTGATACAATTTTTTAAATAATTGAAAATATTACGTACAAAATATGAACACGCAATGAGACTCATAGTAAGCAATTTAAAATTTAATTACATTAGCCTTAATTAAGCTTGTAAGTACACTCTTCAAGAGACACTTGTTTTTCGCGTCAGTGTTTTTTTTTGTTGTTGACCATAAAAATCTGATCGGAAATATTGACCAACACAGGTCTTTTTAACGCTTGTCGTACGTTTCTGCAAAGGGCCTTGCGTTAAATAGAACTAGATCTCATTTTAATTATCTTAGGTAGACTCTAGTGCTCATGCGTTGTCTTTTGCATTTTCTCTTAGCATGTCTAATTTTGCGATGATTGAAGTTTGTTTTGGTTCGTTATGTTCTTTTATCCTTTATTTTGCTTTGTAACCCGTCCTCGTCTTCTCGCTTTCATCTGTTTCATATTATTTTATTGGTTGTTCATTTCTGACGATAGAACTTATCCAATCGATATAAGGGCTAGTTGGTGTGATAAAAATAGGATCATAAACAGGGATATCGAGTAAATGACAGGCCTCGTAACCTTCTTCGGAGCCAAGAGAGTTGACGCCGACTACACCTGATGTATGAACTACAGGCCCGCCGGAGTCACCCATACATAACGTAGACGACCTACCACATCGTCTTGCTGTGCACATTCCTAATTTGATATCCGTTAAACCATGTTTGTTACAAGGCACAACTATAGCATCCAGCAACTGTAAGGGTTTCTGCAGCAAAGTAGCATCAACTATAGTACCGTTAGTTATTCCGTAACCGGTTAAAGTGACTTCTTGGCCAAACATATTTAAATAATCCAATCCACTGACACGGGCGTACGTCTCCAATATGATTGGTTCATGCTTAATCAAACCTATGTCATTATATATGTCATGGGTCCTTAATCTATAACCAGGGTGACTGACTTTAGAAATCACATTGCTAACGATACTGCCATCATACGAGTATTTGATGACAGGTTTCAATGTTACAGTGCTTGGTATCATATCAATGGTTTCAATCACAAAACAATGGGCTGCTGTGAGTGTCCAAGTAGGAGTTATGACGGAAGCAGTACAAGAGTGCTCCTCCCGGAGCATTTTTTCAAAATCATTCTCTTTTTGTATAATTTGAAATTGCAGTCTTACGATGTATGGGTATTCAGTTTCGTTAGCATCTCTTCCACCCATTACCCTTAACTTATTTGGAAGTCCGCTTCGCCGTGAGGAAACTAATCGTAAATGCAAACAAAATAAATTAAACAGTACAATACAACGCATGGTATACAAATTGTTTAAAAATAAATAGAAATGCTTTTATGGTCTCGGTTATTTTACGATTCGAAATTGCTGATGGATTGAAATGTCGAAATTATTGATTTATTATTGTTGCTGAACGAATCACCATAATACTGAGCTGAAAATTGAAACTGGATTGTCATTTGATTTATTTATATGAGTTTCTTGCCGGTTCCTTATCATAGGAACCGATCAACCCGAATCAAGCACGTCGTCGTCGTCTCGACGTTTTATAAGTGCCTGCCAAAAATTTTAACGCGACTTTTTCAAATATTTAACTTAAACTTAAGGCATTAATGGTTTAAACAGACTCTTAATTATGTCGAAAGGCACAATTGTTCTCCACGTCTTGGTGATAACTTTTTTTGTTCCGGATCATACCTCGGAACCTTCTAGTTACGGAGATATTGGGGGTGAAAGTTCAAACGTTGGACATGTTTTTAATGTAAGACTAGCTTTTGCCCGCGACTTAGTTCACATGAAAATTTGGATGTGTCACGTATGAGACTGCCTCGTTGGTCGAGTGGTTGCAAACGCCACTACTGAGCATGCAGTCATACGTTAGATTCCCTGGACGGCCATAGTGTCTGGTCTATTTTTTTTTTTTTGGATGGGAAATCATCAAATGACTTCCCCCACTCTGGGCGGAGCGGGAGGGAGTGTCAGATTTTTACTGACTAAAACCCATCCATGTTCCTTCCTCGCCCTTTATGTTCCGGGGCCGCGGTATCTCTTTCGAACAGGCCCGCAACCCCGGCAGAATAGTGTCTGGTCTGGTGTCTGGTTTGGTGCCCGTTGATGGCAATAAGCCGTTATTGCATATGACTTCAATATGTACAGAATGTAGGTGTACGATGAGGTATTCCTCTACCTAACCTTTCAAGGATTACAGGCGTCACGTTCAAACTCAAACTCAAACTCAAATCATTTATTTCAACTAGACCATTACGGCACTTTTGAATGTCGATAAAACGAAAAAATAAAGGCTACAGTCACAGACACAAGGCATAATAACTTGAGAATGTACTGTAGTTGCCCAGTCCCTAGCGTAGATCTCTATGGAGAAGAACGGGCAAGAAACTCCACGTTCTATTAAGTTATGTCTGAGAAATTATTTGGTTACTGTTACCGCTTGCCTGTATCATCCCACTCCTGGGCAAAGGTCTCTTCCCATGAATTCCACTTGTTTAATGTGAAAATGTGATAATTCTGTAATTCTGGGCGATAGAGGACCAAAACAATCGAATGGCTTTGAGGAGACTATTTGACTAATATGGATTAAAAACCAGATCATTACGGCGCTATGCAACTTTTTTTTTCGAAGTGATTATTTGTTCTAATACCTTGTTAGTGTTGGGTGCGTGCCATTTGATATAATTACAACAATAATAATGTTCACATGACCTTATTTCATTTCATATACTTTTTTTTAGTAACGATGAAATTTTATGATGAATTATTTGGTTTAATTAGCATTTTCTATAATGCACATTTGTACTAATATTCAGTTTGTATAATATTTAGTTAGTATATTATTTAAAATCTATAGTAACGTTTAAAATAATTTGAAACGAAATACTTATACAAGGAATGCCTTGTTTGTAATTAGTTATAGGTATTAGTTATAAGTAACAATTAAGTTAAGTTAAATATTAATTAAGGCGCATTTACCGCATTGGTTAGCTGTAATGGTAGATGTATGTTGATAAATAAATAAATAAATAAATAAATAAATAAATAAATAAATAAATAAATAAATAAATACTTTGTGTTCTAAATTTTTGTAAAAACTGATTGAACTATAAACGCCTACTACTTTCGTGTCACGCTTGGGCTTAGCGACACAACGCGATACGCGAAATAGTTTTTATAAAATAGTGTGTAGGTATCTGCTAAAATGACGTTATCGTGAAAATGACGTTTTCCTACTCAAACGTCCAGTACACCGAAATGGTGCGGACACTAGCAGTCTCTGGTGATAACGTATCCATGGCAGCGCGGCGACACCTGGAACAATTCAGCATCAGAGTGTCGTGGAACATTATGCTTTCCGCCACTGAACGATCAAGGGACTATGGTACCTTTCGGCCTCCGACAGCCGATGATAGAGGAGTGACATGCATTCCTACCACGCTACCACCACCGCTCGTCTGTGCATAAGGCAAAGAGAGGTGCATTTTGAACAATTATTAAGATAGGTACGTCTGAGTGATTCAAACCCATTGTAAATAGTGATTCAAAGACATTGTTAATAGTGATTTAGGAAATTATTGTAAATAGTGATGATTAACATTTTTAAACACGCCAATATGGTTAATTGTAGAAAGTTATTGTTTGTACCTAGAGCCTGCAAAGTGGTCAAGTAGTGCGATGTTTTTCATCCACTTTAAACTTTAAGTGGTTGTCGTAAGTTGCAACAAATCGCATTGACTCAGTACATCTCATCCCTTACGGCTGCATTTAAGAATAAAGTAACAATAACAATATCTACCTACATTTAACCAACGACAATCCAAAGCCTGCAACGGTGATAGAAAATGTCATCACCAGTTAATTACAATAAATTTGCCGTACGGATAGTTACTAGGGTAAGTACTTATCCTATCTTACTTTCTGCGAATATTATAAATGCGAAAGTTAGTGAGGATGGCTGGATGGATATTTGTTACTCTTCCAAGCAAAAACTACCGAACGGATTCGGATAAAATTTAGCACACAGATAGTTTATAACCTGTATTTACACATGGAATACTATTTTTCTCGGTAGTATAATCCCAGGGTACAAACACCGACACGATACCACGCGGGCGAAAGCATCCATAACTTGTTCATCTGCCTAGCCTTTTCCCAACTATGTTAAGGTCGGTTTCCAGTCTAACCGGATGCAACTGAATACCAGTATTTTACATGGAGCGACTGCCTATCTGACCTCCACAACCTAGTTATTACTGGGTAATACGATACCAGTTGGTAAGACCGGTTGTCAGACTATTTTACCTGTAACGACTTTCAAAGATCTACAAATGAAAGCCGGGACCAACAACTTAACGTAATTTCCGAGGCACGGAGGAAATTTGATATGGAAGGGTGGTCATGGTGGTCACCCATCCACATACCAACCTAGGCAAGCACGGCTTAACCTAAAGATCGGCCCGAGCGGCTGAAATTATTTAGCCAAGAGCACCGCAGCCATAACTTAGTTATCCGATAAATTATCAAAGAGCATAACTACCTCTCACGAAGCCGAAAGGCACTTGTTCTCCTCATCATTGCGATCATTTTTTTGTTGTACGCCATACTGGGAACTTTCTTGTTACAGAAATATGGGGGGTCAAAGTTACAACTTTTTGACAAGTTTTTGTTTTTAATACAACTGATTTTTGTAAGATTTTAACTTTTAACACCTGCACGACCCCCGTACTATTCAATTCATCCATCAGCACAATGTTTTAAGTGCGTTACATTGAGTTCAGCCACAAAACATTATTTATATCCTCAAAAAATAAGTTGTTTCCCAGCAATATTTTTTGCGTAAAGTTACTTAGTTTGATGTATAGAATGCTTGGTTGACGGCTTTGTGATGAGGTGGTTTACACCCTGTAGCTATCAGATTTAAGTTAGACTTTTAAGTCTGGAAAAACAACACACTTCCCAGATATCCTTTCTAAAAATGGGTAACAAATGAAGTGGGGAACTCTGGAACAGGCGAGGGAGTTAAAACACAATGTTAGGAAGCTGCGACATTTACATAAGGCGTCCCGAGACGTAAAGGTGCTCCGTGCTTCGCTTACTGAGCGGATACCTGATGAAATTTTGAATCAGATTCCGGTTGATGGTTCAGTTCATTTTTTGATAGTAGGTAGGTGGATGTGAGTGCCATAGGAGGGATTATGGCTGAAGGATGGAGTGGATTCTCTACTGCTACCTTTATTTGTTAGTGAGTCGGCCAATTTTTGTAGGTGTTCGTGTAATATTTGTGGATAAATTGAGTTTGCCAAGCGTTTGTCGTTTCCTTGTTTGATTTTTCTGTTTTTTTTGTCATTTAGTTTTTTCTTATGTTTTCTTTTTCACATAATTTTGTTTTATTGGCAATTTGACCATTTCTTATTAATAAAATGTTGACGAGCACCACGAGAATAATGACGGGGTGGAAGACTGATGCAATTTGATTGTTTTAACTGATTTAACACCAAGAAAAGTTTAACAAACTCAATCTATAGAGGCATACGTATGGCGGATTCAACTTCACAAATAAATTATTTTTCTTTCTCTCTTTATGAAGTAGTTTCTAATCTAATTACTCT
This sequence comes from Xestia c-nigrum, assembly GCA_916618015.1. NCBI lineage: Eukaryota > Metazoa > Arthropoda > Insecta > Lepidoptera > Noctuidae > Xestia > Xestia c-nigrum. The sequence goes on along the minus strand of OU745259.1, from coordinate 4,522,466 downwards.
ACTCAAGTCTAGTTTAGTTTTGTAGCTACTAAAGATTGGCTATTAAAGTATGTATTTGAGTTTAAGTTTAAAAAGATTTTTTTGTAGTTACTTAAGTAGCTGTAACAGAAAATCGCTCTTTAACCGAATACTAGGCCAGCTTATAATGGTTTTATTATCTCTGTCGTATACTACACGAGTATGAAGGTAGATCTTAAACAAACCGCTTTATATAAAACTAGCGGACCCGTGCCCACTTCGTTGGGCGGTGCGATGTTGCAATGTTTTCACTCTTTGGTTAGCGAGCCACTGCGAGCGCTCAGCGCTAGTCTCCCTATCCCTTGTTGCCGAGACGTCGCTGCGCACGTTCAGCGATAGATTCTCGAGCACGAGTCCGTACAAAGCATGTTCTAATGCGGTTCGTGAATGGACGGCAGCATTTTGCGATTTAGTAATTTTATATTATCTTCGAAACTATGTATTTAACCAATTGACATACTGTTTAAGGCAAATCGTATCTCTATGATGTTCTTATGATCATTATAATATTGTTTTCGATAAGGTTTAATATTTTGTTGTTTAAAAAATCTTCCAAATGTATGTACGTCGAAAAATCCTTTTTTAACACATAAAAGCTACTATATCTGCTAAAATATAAAAGATAGAAATATGGTGTCCCGGACTTTTTTGTAGAACTATTCAAAGCGGACGAGGTTGCCATACATTGTTTTCAATTATATACAACTGTTAAGGCAGCGCATGCAAATAACTTTTTTTTTCCGCCTGGCTAGACAAAAATTGAAATAGTTCGGCTAATATGCATGATATCTTTATAATTTATAGCCTACTAGCTGACCGGCGCAACTTCGTCTGCGTCTCATAAATTGAAATGTAAGCTATCCTATCTTTCAAGTTGGATCAAACTGCACATGGTGTGCGAATATTATTATTATCGGTTAAGTGGTTTAGGAGTCCATTGAGGACAAACATTGTGACACGAGATTTATATATATTAAGATAGCACTCACGAATAATGTAGCTTTCTACCAATTTTTAAAATTGGTTCATTACTTCCGGAGATACAAACTTTACCTCTTTATAATATTAGTATAGATAGGTCTATCGTCACACATATTTCTAAACAAAATACAAGTCCAAGTTCGTCTATAAAAATAAACCCACACATAACACAATACAATACAATATTCCTTAACCACATTGGTATTAGGACTCTTCCAAACGGCTTACTTACCACCGAGTCGCCTGTCTAAGCCAGCAGTCAGTCACCCATGCTAGCTTATGTGTTCCTGAACGGATACACGTGGAAATTACAGCAATAAATGGATATTAAGTTTGTTTGGAGGTTGTTTTTATATATTGGGGCAATATGAGGGCGTAGGGATCAAACAATAAAAGAAAACCCGGTATTCTTGTAGATCAAAGGCTTAAAAATAGTTTAAGAACAGAATTAGGTTCAATAAACCAATCTATAAGGTTGTAATTGGTAGGTGAGATCCAAAGTTACCGACGTAGCCCGAAGAATTGCCAATCTTAAGTGGCAATGGGTAGGGCACATTGCTCGCAGAACGGATGGCCGATAGGGCTGAAAAGTTCTAAAGTGGCGACCGCGAACCGGAAGATGATGTGTTGGAAGGCTTCCCACTAGGTGGATAGCAGATGATCTGGTGAGAATCCGCTGCATGCGAACCGGTCAATGTGGCGGTACTTGAGGAAAGCCTTTGTCCAGCAGTGGACGTCTTTTGGCTGGAATGACGGCAGGTGTAACAGATTGTCCTACTGCTGAGGTAATAACTTAATTTTGCGTTAAGCTTCTGTGTCAAAAATGTATACCCATTTTACTTTATGATATGGCTTTACTCTATTGCTTTTTAGGTTCGAGAAAAGTGTATTATATTTGTCACACGCCTTGTTTTATTTAAAAAAGTATACTTTTAGGGGTGGGGCGTCCCACTCAAGACTTCAAATGATGCGACCTCCGACACGATTTTATGTAGCGCGTCGCGGTATTTCTAGTCGTGCACTTAGCTATTTCTTTCATATATTTTCGCCGCTGTTGTTGTCGAAAGACGTGTGTAGTTCAAGCGGGTATAGCTCATGATCAAGCGATAAAAATCTTGACTCAGCAAAACTAATAACAAAAAATATAATAATTTCACCGAACACCGCTATTGAAAACTAAAATCAATTAAAACATGATAAAATCCCCAAAAAATACAAATTGAGATTTATGTCATCACAGCATAGTTTAAAAAAAAACGATCATGGACGAAACGAATAGATAGTGGTGTTCCGTACAATTCCAAAGTAGAATGATCATCATCATCATCTTTCTGCCCTCGTCCCATGCAACTTGAGGTCTGGGCATTCCATTTTCTTCTTCCACTCACCCCAGACAGATGTTGTTAAAAGACTCGAGTCCATCCATACATCTCCTACTAGTTCTAACGCAAAATATCACTACTACATATTATAAAACAAAGTCCTCTGCCACGTCTGTCTGTCTGTCTGTTTGTGATAATCTCAAAAGCGACTGCACCAATTTTCATGGTGTGTTCATCAATGGATAGAGGGGTTCTGGAAAAATGTTTTAGTAGATAATTTGTACGCGGGCGAAGCAGCAGGCATTAGCTAGATCATAATAAAATGAAGTCTAAGGCACTATTAAAATTACAAAAAAAATCGAAATCTTAACATATACGATATCATCCTGTTATGTGGGTAAATTCACTAAATTCACTGCGCACTTAAATGTTTTTAGCAAAACATTTAAATTCACTGCATACTAAGTGTTTTTAGCAAAAATTAAGGTCCAAAGTTGCAAATTCAATCCAATCCGTATACGCCAGAGCTTGCGGTATTCAATAAACATAAAAACTCGTTCCATTTTTCTTCCTGCATACGGTACCCTAAAACTATAAAGCGTTGGAAATCTGATTTTAGATTTCGCATTGAATTTTCACGAATAACATTTTGGAGTTTGAACGCGACACAAAATTCTTTTTGACGTAAAGGACGCAATTTCCGTCAGTGTTTCCAATTAGTTGTTGTATTGACTACAGAAACGTGTATTTTATATATTATTTTTATATTTTCTTTAGTAGGTATATTTTCTTTTGTTATCCCGTATTATATGGATGATAGAATTTCGAGGTAAAAACAGATTGGGGTGATGTTCCCGGAAAAATCACACATCATAAAAAAATTATTGTACGCGTGCTTTCTTAGAAGACGTAAATAAAATACGATGTCGAGCTACGCGTTGACTGACAAATGCTTGCACTGTCTGGACAGGTCCACTCAAAGGAGATAGTTTTTTTTGGGCCCACCTGGTCGTTGCATTTATTATTCATAATAACACCAAAAAAAAGTAACCATTTTACTATGGTTTTAAAGAAAATATTACGTAGAAATGAAAACGGAATCTTAAAATCATAATAAATAAGCTATGTTATGATATTTTTTTGCGAGTCAAATCATTCCTGTTGTGGTCAATGTCATTTGACAGCAAATACTTACGTGAATAGGGGCGTTTTTCTGTTTACTAAAAAAAGTACGGTACCTATCCGTTGGAAATCATATGTGCTATATAATTATTATAGAATCAGAAAGAATATAAAAATAAATATTATTAAACTATGACCATTTTAATGCCATTTTTATAGGTTTACACTAAAATCGCATAGGTGGTTTAAACAATCAACGTGGCATGAAACGTTATAAACCCACTTTTTTGTGATTGACAGACAACTTCATTATTTTGACATTTACTTTTTCTGTTTATTTTGGTTTTCGTAAGTGTTTTTGCAGATTTTTCGCATTTATTCCGGTTAGACAATGCTAAGCTAATTAAACCACTGGAATCTAGAGGTTATAAGGAAGAAATCAATGTAAGTTTCATTATTATATGCTAGAATTTATGTGGGAAACTAATCCTCGAACAAAAAAAATTGTCTCCTTTGTGTGGTTCTTTCTTCAAAAGACCATCTCAGACACTAAACTGCTTAGTTCTCATGTGACATCTCAATTGTCTCATCAAAGACCTAATCAAAACCACTTATTTGGTAACTTTATTATAGTCAGCGTTAAGCAAGTGCAAATCCTTTTTAAGTGACTAAACTAAAAGACTTTTTTAAAAATTCTAGACATAAATGACATTCAAATAATAACTAATCTGGATGACATTGAATTAATTTAATATCTTATTATTTTGTTTCTTTTTATTTACTTTTAAATTAATTTACCATTTTTATTCATTGTATTTTGTAATTGTATCTATTTTGCATGCCTTACGGTAGAATCACTTGAAACATGTAAATCTTTTTAACACCATCGTAACAGTGTTTTCTGCAAAAATAAATGTTTTGATTTGACTAGCACTACTGATTGCATGGAGTTATACAGGGTGCAAAACCTCTTAACGAAACTGAAAAGCAGTTGTTCTCCCCGTCGTTGCGATCATTTTTTTGTTCCACACCATACCTAGAAACCTTCTAGTTACGGGGGCAAAGTTGCAACTTTATGAAAAGATTTTTTTTTTATCCAGTTTTTTAATGAAACATTTTTGCCTTTAACACTATACTACGAGTATCCAATTCATCCATCAAAACATTGTTTTGAGTGCGTAACATTGAGTTCTATCACAAAACGTGATTATTCACCCCAATAATTAATATTTTTTGCGTATGGTTACTTAGTTTGATGTACAGAATGCTTATTTGAGGCTTCATGATGAATCTACATTGTTTACACTCTGTATACCTAGAACAAACGAACTACAAATAAATCGGAAGCGTAATACCGGACAGCAATATTTTCTACTCTGTCGCGCAGTAGCGAGCCTAGCGCAATTGGGACTTTCAGCCTAGAAATATTGCCAACTATGAAACAACAAGATTTATACTATCAACAACTGTTTTGTCTTTTGGTAGGTACATAATGCCGTATGAGACTCTTAACCAGCTCAGAGTCTCGAGACGTATTTACGATATCAGACACCGAGTAATTATTTGCATCCACTTCCATTCTCTTCCTTATCTGGCTCATAATTTTTATTTTTATTTCTGTTCCTAATTTATTCATATTTTGTTTCGTTAAATAACTCTGTGTTGCTCACCGGCTTAAAGTTGTACATAGTCCATTTTTTTATGTTTTAACTATCTTTCTACAGTGACAAATTATGCAATGTCTGTAATATTACTTGCCGTTTTCACTATTCTGTGAGTGCTGTGCACTTCTGTAAGTGACGAATTCATTTTACCCAAAATTTGTGATCTATAATTATGTAGATATGTTTTAGTGAGTAAGTCGTTGTAGTGCCATATAAATAAATACCCTTAAATGACAGCATACTTGAAATCAAAAGTACGAGAAATAGCCATATGTGTCGTCAGATAATTTTAATTGCTGACCTAATTGACAACATTGTCAATTATCCGTGCAAAGATATCCATATCATCATCATCACCCACAGCCCAACTTCACCTACTACTGGCCTGTCTTTACTTATAAGTGAAGCTTCACGTTCCTGTACCAGGCTCCGTGCAGGATATTCCTGCGATGCCAACAATGTCATCTGCCAATTTCGCCACCGGACGACCAACACTTCGTATCATACTACTCCCAAATTAATTAACAACTTATGTGATCTGTGTGACCTTTATACCTAAATCTAACCATAGATAAAATCTATAAAAAAAATACTTTTTTGCAGTCGTGATCCATAATAACGTCACTTATTTCTGGTCATACTCTTTTAGGCGGATCTGTATTCAGTACTCACTCATATCAGGTCAAATTCTACATATTTGACGGATGTATATTTCATAAAAGTACAGTAACGGGACATTATTTCTCTCTCTGAAATTGAGTTTTCATGTTATTTTTCAATCTGGAATGAAATCAGCCCTGTTAGATACCGGTATAGTCGTACAAACGTATTTTACAAAAATAGACTATTTTATCTACATATTTGACTGCCTCGTTTGTTTAGTCGCCACAAGCGTAACTATTGAGTGTAGAGGTATTAGATTACATTCCTTGTTTAGGCAAAGGGTTATTTGGTACTAGGTATTGCTCAAAAGGAACCTAGACTCTGGATTCCAGCCCAGTTAAAGACAACAGACTTGCCCCTATTACCTGCCTGCTCAACTCCAACCAATGCAAGCGTGGCTTATTATTTAGCGGCTGTTATTATTTAGCCAAAGAGCCCCCTTTTTTTCGGATGGGTAATCATCAAACGACCTTGCGCTTTAGGTGGAGCGGGTGTCAGACTTTTACTGACTAAAAGCCATCCATGTTTCTTCTTCGCACTTTGTGTTCCGGGGCCACGGTATCTCTTTCGAACAGCCCCAGCAATAGTCCTGCAGCTCCAGCAATAGTCCCGCCACCCTGGCGCCACGGAGGGAGACCCCTACGGCGTAAGTCCTAAAAATAGCTCAACGCGCGACTAATATGCGCGTGTACTGTCGCTACACCTCTGCCTTACCCTCCGAAGATTACAGGCGTTATGTTTTCCATCAATTAAACCATTTACAGTGAGTAAAAACAATATGAAATCTATCAAACAACTTCATACATCGATGACACAATCGAATATTTCGCAGAATCAATGGATAGGTGTTGATTCTATGAAATGTTTTTCGAAAATTCGAAGAGAGTTTTCGACGAACCGTTTATTAAAGTATCGAAAAAACTTTTGATAAAATCATTGATATTGGCACAAAGTTATCTGTAATTTTGTAACTTGACAACAACGTTATTTTATGATAGGTGTAATCAAGAGTTTCTGAAGTTTATTTTTTTAATCTGGTTATTTTACTTTGAAAAAAATATATATTCTTTGAGTTTGATATCCGTATTATTAATCCCTAAATGAAAGCTTAACCTTTTCACCACCACAGCATAAACGAGCCACAATTTCATCATTTCTATTTTGTCACATATTTGTGTCGTTTGCCGTACAGGGCACGCGCTTGCTTGTCACGTATATGTGACAAAGGCGTCCAAAAGGTTAAAAATGCTAGATTTTCTTATACTCAACTTCGAAACCTAGCCTAGTGGTGTGGCCATCGAACTGCCAAGTCATAGCGCCTAAATTCGATCCCAAGAGACGCGGACCTCTGACTTATCAGATTCATGCGCGATTTGCATAATTACTTCTATCACTTGCTTCGGTGAAATAATGTTTTTGCGATGAAACCAGCATACCTGAGAGATATATTATAAAGCCAAGCCAAAACAACAACAGTTTTTAAAGGGTGTAGAAACGTCTAAACAAAACTGTAAGGTACTTGTTCTTCCCGTCATTGCGATATTTTTTTTGTCCTACACCTTACCTGTGAACCTTCTTATTACGGAGATATTGGGGTACAACATTTCAAGTTTTTCATGTAAGATTATTACTATGAATACCTCCACGAACCCCGTACTATTCAATCCATCAATCAACACAATGTTTTGAGTGCGTTACATTGAGTTCTAACCCAAAACATGATTTGTCAGCAGGGTTTTAGTCAGTAAAAGTCTGACACTCCCTCCCGCTCCGCCCATAATGGGAGAAGTTATTTGATGATTTCCCATCCTAAAAAAAAAAGTTACTTAGTATGCTATACAGAATGATTGGTTGTCGGCTTTATGATGAGTCCTGCTTACACTCTAAAAGTATACCAGTTTATAGGTAGACGTTTCGAAAGATGGAAAACAAAAAGCAATTATTTTTAGGAATTTCACGCAGATTCCGCTTAATGTCAGTAAAAACGAGCACAAGCCATAGGATTATAGTGCCTACTTAAACACCGAAAAGTCACTAAGGGAGAAAAGCAAGTTTTATGTGATGTTGATTACTCCATCCATTTAATGTCAACACTTAACCATTTACAGCACTGACCAGGAAGAAATAAAGAGCCCTTTTCTTTCCCTACATTCAGTTATAATTTGTGGAAATGATATGCCACTACAAATGAGAATTCTGTTCTATTACGTTACTAGCAAACCGCCCTTCTTCACCCGATTTTAGAGTTTGACAAAACTTCGACAAAATCTTAATCAAATGCATTGATTCATCTCATCATCATCATCAGCCTATAATGTTTCCACTGCTGGGACACGGCCTCCTCTCAATGAGAGGGAATGGGCTATAATCTACCACGCGGGCCCAGTGCGGATTGGTAGATGTCACATGTCTTCGAATATTTGGTTCTAGGACATGCCGGTTTCCTCACGATGTTTTCCTTCACCGTTTTGAGAGCAGCGGTGAAGAACACAAAGATGACGATGACGATGATGATGATGGTGATGATTACACAAAGTAATGCGCCTGCCTGGGTTCGAACCCACGACCTACTGTTCGTAAGTCGGGGCCGCCACCACTCCACCGCTGCTCTAAAATGATTAATGAATTAAAATTATACACACCTATAAGTATTTTGTTCTCTAAATTACGGTGAAAAATGCATGCAAATCCGTTTTAAAGAACCGTGACCAAATAGATGGACATCAAAAACAATATTCTATTTATCTTACTTGTTACTACTATTACAAAAGCCAAAATTAGGATGCATATTAGGGTATGCTGGATGTTTTTGTTTCTCTTAGCGCAAAAACTATGTGAACACATGTAGTTTATAAACTGAATACTTGTACGTAGAACGATCTCATAGGGCATTTACCGAACTCTACGCGGGCAAAGCCGCAGGCATAAACCAGTTATTATAACCTTTAAATACGTCTAGTTATAAGTGTGGCCCATTTTTATGATATCTCAGGTAAAATATTATAGCAACGCTGTTAGTTTCCAGGATAATTACCAGGTCCCCATAAAATTAATGTCATATTCAAAGTAATAGAGGTTTTGTTTACCCCTAAACCGTGATTTAGTGACTTAATTATATATGCTTAATAGAATTTAGAATTTCTTAAATGTAAAATTTTATCGTGTGTTTTCTTGCAATGTTTGAGGGAACTGTATCTGGAACCCTGAGTTCCGTCTTTCCAGAGGACATCATTTGACACACTGAGTGGTGGAGGTCAGATAGGCAGTCGCTTCATTTGAAATAATGGCATTCAGCAGATTCAGTTGCGCGGTTAGACCAGAACCGACTTCTTCAAAGGCAAAAGGGAGGGTAGGGTATTTGTGTAGCCCTGATACAGCGAGAAGTTATCACGGCAGATTCTGTTATGGTTTTTATTCACCGCGAGCTTCCGCCTGTTATGTCTAAGACCTGTTATGTCGTCGATTTTTTTCAAGAACAAGTGAATCTGAACTGTTACATCACAGGCGAATGCTCGTGGTGAAGCACTCACGCGTTGGTTCCGAGCCGAGTGTCGATGAGTGTTTTTATGAACACGCTCACGCTTCCGAGCCGATAATGCTACAGCTGACACTCGGATCGGACCCGGGCGGGTTTAGCGTGCAAGATAGAATAAGCTGGGCAAAACAAATGAACAGTAGTCTACGTTATCTCTAAGTTACAAAAGGGGAAGGAGCCCTGCCCAGTAATAAGATGTTACAGGCTGACAACATCATCAGCAATTGCCTGCTGGGACAAAAAGTTTCTCCTTGTATGAGAGAAAATACTGTCAGCTGACAGTCTATCAAGCGGAGTGCAAAGATGAAACTTTGGATAAATAAACTGGCCTGTTTTGTGGTGACTTTAAACAAAATAAAATTTGCCAGCGAGCAACTGAGCGCAGCACAATAGCGAACAGATCGCGTTAGACACAGCACCATGCGCAGCTCAAGCAGCTGAGTTTGGTGATAAAACAGTCAGGCTGAAATGGGAGTTGGCGGGACACGTGGCACGGATGCACCCGGAGAGATGGGCAAAGTACGTCACTCACTGGACGCCTGAGGAAGGACAGCACCGATCTCGACGAATGTCGCTTGACGATCTGATCATGTTTGCGGAGCAAACATGGCCGGAGATTGCACAAGTTAGAGAAGTATGAAGAAGAAGAAAGAGGAGGCTTTTTTCCAGCAGTGGGACATTATGTTGGCTAGATTTTCTTACATTTTTTAATCTTCAACGTTAAAGTAACTGTCTACGTCAAACCTAAAAAAATATACACATCAAACGTAAAATGTTTGTACAGCCCATACTTGCATATTCTCTCATAAAATCACCCTAAAGCGTAAAAAAGTACGAACCACCCCATCACTTTTGCGGCCGCGACTGTAAACACATGATTAGGTTGGCACACAACACTCCCCCATATTTTATGATGCTGCACCCCACATCATGATTAGCTAAGTTATTACCATCTTTCATAAGCCTGCATCGCATCATAATAATATTTTTTAACATTGGTATGAAGAGGGAATTTTCTGGCTGTAAAAAACGGTCGTAAAAATGTTCACAGTAAAAATGCATAGCTGGATAAAGGCTCTCATATAGCTGCATCTCTTTCCCTCGCTGGAGATTTAAATAATACTGCTTTAAGAGGTCGTAGTGGGCGTCTTTGTAGACAGTTCAAGGCATTTGGGTACACTATGTGTATGTTAAGGTATGAGATACTCGACACAATATTGTATGGTGGCATTACGATACGTTTGAAAGAAAAAATCAAGGGAAAGATGACAAGATGAAGTTTAATTAAGACTAGGGAAGCCGAGATACGTTGGTAATAAAAGTCCAGGTTCAAAGCTCGCAGCTGGCAGAAACCGCTCGCCGCTGTGTTAGGCTCGCTCGCAGACGCCAGTCTCGGAGGGAATGGATGCTACCCGAAGGCTGAGGGTTTGAGGGACGATGGTTACCCGCCGTCAGTGTCCAGGTTCTCAGTAGTAATAGATGCCTTTTCAAGGCCGTCAAGGCTTCAATATGACGCCAAGGATAGATATCGCCGGCTTAGCGACCAAATTAAATTGTTAAGAGCTCCGTCCAGCTTCTTGACGGCACCAGCACACAAAACAGAATGAATTTTAGGGCTCGGCTTCCCGTCATAATACAATTATGAATTTTTAGATTGTTCTAGAACACAGAAGAAAAAAATGGTAACAAAGAAAGTCTAACACCAAATGTATAAAACCTACAACTACTAGTTTCAGTAATAAATTTTAAAAAAAAACTAGGCTTGTTATTGTCATTATCTGACATCACAAAAGTAAACAAAGATAGAAAAGACTAAAATGGACAGAAAAGCTTTAAATAATACGAATTAAAATGCAAAAGGCATGTTAAGCCTCCACATAATGTCCATGCAGTTACTTGGAAAGAAACGCGTGATATATTTTGGATTACAATAGTCAAAAACGTAAGTTTGAAAACACAAACTTTACAATATACGGAGTGGAAATCTTGTGATTTGTCTGTTGACTGATTGCCGCAGTGAGTGTGAAACTGCAAGACAATAAGTGCAATTAGCAAAATATGTTGTTGATATAAAATAACATCACGCCTATAATCCCGGAATGGGAACCCCCGAAAAGCAGAGGTGTACCTAATAGTACACCCACATTTCACAAGTTATGTTTCAGCCCTATGTAATAAGTGGTGACCCTATTTATTTATTTTTTTAGGATTTGATTTGATGATTTCCCATCAAATAACTTCTCTCACTCTGGGCCGAGCGGAAGGGAGTGTCAGACTTTTACTGACTAAAACCCCATCCATTTTCCTTCCTCGCCCTTTATGTTCCAGGGCCGCGGTATCTCTTTCGAACAGGCCCGCAACCCCGGCAGGCACTCCCCGGCGGCAGGGAGGGCAAGGGCTTCGGCCCCTCCCTTTATGCTGACATCTCTTTGAGGCGTTGCGTGGAACACGAACGCGCCGTCGACACGGCAAGTGGTAACCCTAACAACCGGGCATAAAGGCTGCTACTGAGAAAATTCTGACAGAAAAACCCGATAACGAATTTGCCCGACCCGATAATCGAACCCAGAACCAGGACTTTTAGCAGACTATTAGCAGTCCCGACCTTGCCTCTACCGGAGCCATCATATAAGATATGATGGTTCCGGTTGAGGCAAGGTACCCCCCAAGCAAACAAAAGCTAGTTCTCTACTATTCTCTTCTGACCTTGATACATCATCGGCCTAGCCTTTTCCAAACTGTGTTAGTTTCGGCTTTCAGTCTTACCGGATGTCCGGGGTTGCGGGACTGTTCGAAAGAGATACTGTGGCCCTGGAACATAAAGGGCGAGGAAGGAACACAGATGGGTCTGAGTCCGTAAAAGTATAACCTCCTGCTCCGCCTAGGGTGGGAGAAGTTATTTGATGATTTCTCATCTGAAAAAAAAGTCTTACCGAATGCACCTGAATACCATTATTTTGAATAATTGCTAAACTTAAGTGACAGTGGGCAGGGCACATTGCTCGCAGAACGGATGGCCGATGGGGCCGAAAAGTTCTGGAGTGGCGACCGCGAACCGAAAGACGATGCGTTGGAAGACCTCCCACTAGGTGGACCGATGACCTAGTGAAGGTTGCAGGAATCCGTTGCATCCGAGTCGCACGGGACTGGTCAATGTGGCGACACTTGGGGGAGGCCTATGTCCAGCAGTGGACGTCTTTCGGCTGAGATGATGATGACCATTATTTTACATGGAGCCAACCCAGTTAATACTGGGTAATACAATACCAATGGGTAAGAATGGTTGTCAGACATTTTGGGCCACTGACTACCTATAACGACTGCCAAAGATCTACAAATGATAGGTGGGACCTACAGGTTAACGTGCTTTTCGAGGGACGGAGGAAACTAAGTATGTAAGGGTGGTCACCCATCCACAGACCAACCTAGGCAAGCACGGCTTAACCCAAAGATCGGCCCGAGCGGCTGTTATTATTTAGCCACGACCTTGATACATAACTATGAAAAGAAAAACGAAAGCTCAATGAAACCTAATTGAAGGCACTTCATTTTAAACCCTTATATCAATATCAGTACATTTTTGGCTGTAATTAATTAATGAGCTTTACGGCTCGACCTACATTTCTTCTTCGCAATATCACAGATTTAGAATTTGTAATTAAACGCTACAATTTGTATGCTGTTCGAGTACAGACTTCGTATAAACAACCACTATAAATCTGAGTTAGATAGTTTGATTTCCATAGGAGAATAAAAGGGGTAATCAACTAAAGTCAATGTCAATTGAAGGAGTTTTGTACTTTTCCAGTGATTGGTACTGATACGACACCAACATCGCTATCGCAATTCTCTTATTTTTTTAATTGACTTCATTATGACGAGGTAATCGAGTACTTCGATTTAGTTGTGTTTTACTTCTTTTTTATTTGAAAAGACTTCCCAATTGGTTCCATGGAAATTTCATCAAAATCGGTTCAATAATTTGGTACGTACAGTCAACAAAGTCACCGACTTCCGAAAGTAAAGTTATTGGAGACATAAACGAAATACAGGGAAACTCGATCCTTTCCTTGAAAGAACAAGAGTTGAAAATAAGAGTTCATAAAAGAAATGCTTTGCCAAAAATAACATAATCCCAGAAATTAAAGGTCTTTAGTACCAAGTACTTTTTTTGTATGTAAATATCGACGATTCCAAAATACTGGATAGTTTAATTTCCGATACTTCATTATTGGAAATTAATCCATCCAGTTTTAACCCTAGCAATATGGATTTAATTTATTGCAAACGACCTCTTGTATTACCCCTTGATGTGAACGCTAATATAATATCATGGTATCCGCACAGTATAAAGTGACGTCACGTTGGTGTCGTCTAGAAGAGGCGCGCGCGACGTTTGGGCTCGTTGCGGCGCCACTGCGGCAGGCGGTAGAAGTCCTGGTGCCCGATCGGCAGGATGACCTCAAACTCCGCGTCCGACAGGGAATAGGTTGACATTACCTGTCACCCAGGATATAAAATCACGCTCTATTCACATGGGGTTAGGTCAAATTGGAAGACCTGCTACAATCCTTACTTACACTTCCTCCTTTTCTTTGATCCACAGTCAGACATGGTGCACGGTGGTTGCAAGTACTACACACCTGACTTTCCTATAGAACCATCAGTAAGGTCAGTAAGATCATCATCATCATCATCAGCCTATTACTGTTCCCACTTTTGGGACACAGGCCTCCTCTCTATGAGAGGGAATGGGCTATAATCCACCACGCGGGCCCAGTGTGGATTGGTAGATGTCACATCTCTACAATTTTTTTGGTTCTAGGAAATGCCAACTTGGTAGGACTAAGTAAGACAGTCCTACATAATACAACCAATTACCCAGCCCAGTCACCATAGTGTCATCTTTCACATTTGCATACAAAACCCAGCTTCTGAATCTGAGACTCACCATCTACGTCTCGTTAAGACGTTCCGAGGAAATTCAAGATCAATGAGGATTACGTGACTAGCTTACAAGAGCTACAAATAACAACAGGAAGGAATATTGAGGCAGATAGAAGGTACTATGTAACAATAAAATTGTACTGTAATACAGGTTTACTTTATGGGAACATTGCTTTAAGAGGTTCCTTCTACTACTAACTTTTAGAGTGTCTTAAAAAGGGTATGAAGAGATGAAATGAATACAAAAACTCTTGTAATAAAACAAATTTTAGTAGTGGCCACACTTACTAAGTGTTCTTACAGATGAGCGGCACGTTGCCAACGGCAGATAAACTGGCAATATGCCGCTCGTCTGTAAGAAGCCTAACTCAAAAATTGCTGATGTATTTTTTTTAGCATGAGTCACTACGTGAAATTGACAAGCAGAAGATTAACGCATATATAGCATTATTCAAGTGCACATAGCAACGACAAACTGAAGCTTAATTTAAACTGCCACTAAAGGAATAAATAAAAAAATATAAATTGAGCTCCCGATAATTCGACGATGTTGCAAGTGCCATCATGATCGTGGATTGACTGGAAAATGCGGGTAGATGCAAATAAATAATAACTAGGGAGACAAATCGGTCTACCCTCTTTCTTTGTCTTTTACTACGCGCCCTAAACTAAACTAAAAGCTTGACATGTGCTACAATACCTTGACATCCGTGATTGTTATTTTATTTTGAGCTCCCGATAATTCAACGCTGTTGCAAGTGCCATGATTGCGGGTTGTCGGGAGAATGTGGGTAGATGGAAATAAATTATTAGGAGCAGACAAATCTGTCTACCCTTTTTCTTTGTCTTTTGCTTGGTACGAGATTGATTGCTTGATTTTCCAAGTTCGACGCTTATGCGACACTGCTGTCTACCTAGGGTGTAAAGGGGGCGTTAATAAGCCATCAACGAAGCTTTATAGCGCAGCGTTAGTGAGGCTACCTTACGTTCTTAGGGTCCTGGGTTCGAATACCGGTAAGAGCAAATGATTGTGTGATGAGCATGGACTATTTCTGTGGCATGGACATTTGTTTCCGAGTCATGGATGTATATATGTATAATAAGTATGTATTTACAAACAAATAGAATATAATGTAGTATATAAACTGTCTGGTGACCACGACACAAGCTTTGCTTAGTGTGGCACTAGATGGCGCTGTGTGTAATGTCCAGCGATATTTATTTATTATTTATTTATTATATACCTCAAACTATGTAACACTCCACAACACTTAGTACACATGGGAACAGAATGGTTTAGTTAGAGGTGAATTGCCAAATTATACGACCACTAAAAACAGCTGTTTGGGTCGATATTTAGATTAAGCCGTGCTTGCTTAGGTTGGTGTGAGGATGGATGACCACTCATGACATACCGAGTTTTCTCCGTGCCTTGGAAATCACGCTAAGCAGTTGGTCCCGGCTGTCATTTATAGATCTTTGACAGTCGTAAGGTAGTCACAGTGGCCCAAAAAGACTGACAACCAGTCTTATCAAGGGGTATCGCCGTATCGTATTGCCTAGTACTAACTGGGTTGTGGAGGTCAGATAGTCAGTCGCTCCATGTAAAATACTGGTATTCAGCTGCATCCGGTAAGACTAGAAACCGACCCCAACGTAGTTGGGAAAAGGCTAGGCACATAATGTCCAATAACTGCAAAATTCCTGACCCAAAAATGTGCAAAAAATGTACATATCCCAGTTAAAGGTATAACAGTAACAAATGCCAGTTAGAGGCGCTAACTTCAGATATATATAATGGTTTTCGCTTGCGGTTCAGTGATCTATTGGTCGGGGAAACAATAAAACATGGCCGGGGAAAATATTTGGATATATCTGGTGCAGTCGCAAGGGATTTTGTTTGTAACATACGATGATGGTTGTATTCGTTAGCGTATTCTGTACATAGATCAATCTTTTTCGTTGTTTAGTGTGGTTTTCAGGAAAAAATATAGTCTCTATTCTAGCGATATTGGTAGTTTGCTTAGTAATTTAATAAATGTCTTCTTTATCATCTGCCTAGCTTTTTCCCAACTATGTTGGGGTCGGCTTCCAGTCTAACTGGATGCAGCTGAATACCAGTATTTTACAAGGAGCGACTGCCTATCTGACCTCCACAACCCAGTTAATACTGGATGATACGATACCACTTGGTGAGAATGGTTTTCAGACTTTTTAGGCCACTGACTACCTGTACCAACTGCCAAAGATGGACAAATGACAGCCGGGACCAATTGCTTAACGTGCTTTTCGAGGCATGAAGGAAACGTGGTATGTAAGGGCGGTCTCCCATCCACAGACCAATCTAGGCAAGCCTGGCTTTACCTAAATATTGATCGGCCCTAGCGACTATACTATTATTTAACCACGACCTCCTTATATGTAGATATCTTGGCAAAATGAGGAAAACTATAAGTAAAATGTATTACGTGTTCCTTTTACCTATTACTTAACAGATTGCAAAGGAATATGATTTGACTGGGTTGCTTTAGGCGGTTTTACTAGAGGATAAAGATGGAAAATAATTTACTAAGGTACGTATTAGTTTTCTAAAGAATAGATAAATAATCCGATCGGTTTTATGACGAGTAAGCAAGCACACACTATAGTAGAGATTACTTTGAGATATTAAAATGATTCCTGAATGAGATGCTTTCTGCTTATCAAATCAAATCAGCTTTTAACACCCGACGCAAAAACGACGGGGTGTTATGTTTGACGTGTCTGTGTGTGTGGATCTGTCTGTGGCATCGTAGCTGCCGAACGGATTAGCCGATTTTGATTTTGTGTTTATTTGTTTGTAAGATGAATACGTCGGGAGTGTTCTTAGCTATATTTGATAAAAATCGGTACAAAATGGCCGCCGCCACAAAATGGCGGATTACATATTTATTCAACAACTCACTCAATATGGGTATCAAACAAAAGGGCTTGATTAGTAGAATACTATACGGTATAATTAATTTCAAAGCCAAGATGGTCGCCACCACAAAATGGTGAATTACATTTTTTTTTCATAGCTCACTCAATATGGGTATTAAATGAAAGGGCTTGGCTAGTACGATCATATACCTGAAAAAATCACCCTATTGATGATTGGGTCAGTAATTTTTGATTATATTTTGTTTTTTAGGCCTATTGAAACGAGTATTTTAAATTTTAAAATCAACGTGTTGCGTTACGTTTGAACCGCAAGCTCGTGTTGGGGCCCGTTTGTTTTTATTAATTTATTTAAACTTCATGTGCAAGAGTCGTACATAGACGGACTTAACGCCATTGCCATTTCATGTATCATAATACCTTAGCAGAATTTAGTAATAACCCTATTTCCAGATCCCGGGTAATCTGTATGATGAAGCATATTCGTGCCGCCTCCTACCTAATATTCAAAAACCCAAAAATACATTAGCATAAAGGTTGTGTCCTTTATATATTTTTATATAAAAACCTTATTTAACATTTCAAAAAAGGGTCGCCATGATAACTGATGACTTGCAGAGTCCCTTTAAGCCGGGATTAGGGGACGCACTCTGCTTGACAGTTTCATCCTTTCACTACATAGCTTTTTATAAAACTTGTCCAAACTGGATAAGACCGGAAAAAAGGAAAATGTCCAGTTGTTTACGATTTCCAAAGATTTCTTTTAAGATTCACTTATCGTTGTAAACAGATTAGTGAAGGCCAGAATCTTCGTCAATTTGGAATACCATCGTAGCGTACCAAGGAGGGAAAATTCAGGGACGCTGCCACTTAAGTTAATTATATACTCATTCAAGGACTATAGCCAAATAACATCGCAACTTAAGTATGATGGTAGGTTTCAACATTGTTATGATGATTTTCCAGTAGTAACTATTGATGACTAAGGTCGCTGTTCACCGAAAAGATAACGTTCTGATTATCTAAAAAAACTTTTTTACAAAAAATAAAACCGACTTCAGAGAAAACAAAAAAGTGAAAAATAACTTTAGCTTCAGAAGTCGGTGACCTTTGTTTGATTGATTTAGTTTTTTTGTCACCGACTTCTGAAGCTAAAGTTATTTTTCACTTTTTTGTTTTCTCTGAAGTCGGTTTTATTTTTTGTAAAAAAGTTTTTATTTTTCATTTTTTAGTGGTTCACATGTACTTACTCCTTCACAGCGCACCGGCGTGATTTTATTTTATGAACTGGTGTAAACAAAAGACAGATATGAGATTTCAGCGATCCCAGTACATTTGCTATCATTTAATGAGGAGTTCCCGTCGTCTATCTTCCGAAGTCAGATCTTTACCAAATTGAAATGGGATCTCTCCAAAAATGTACTTGTTATGTATTTAGATAATAAGGTAGTTAGTTAGTTTGCTCAGGAACTTCATCTTTACTTCGTTGTGGGTACTCAATAAAAGTCAGTCTCGTTTCTATGGTGGTTTCATTCACATCGTGTGTTCTCATATAAAACATTTGGCGACGAGTAAAGAACCCCAGTGCATTTATGCCGATTAAAAACGAAAGTCAGGAGGGTGAAGCAAGTGAAGCGATAATGAATATCAATCAACTACAGGAATTCAAATTAAATGTCGATCGGTGGCCTACGTACGTCAGCAGATTGCGAGCATGGTTCGCAATACATGGCATCAAACCGACGGAGTATTCGAAATACCTAGTGGCAGTGGTGGGCACTGAACCGTTAGATCTCATGATTGATTTGTGTTTCCCGGAGAAGCCCGAAAATACCGATTTTGACGCGCTGGTCACAGGTTAGTGGAAGTTCATTTAGCGCCAAAGCGGTCGGTCATAGCCGAACGAATGATTTTCAGATCATACAAACAGACCGAGTCACAATCGGTAACAGAGTATTTAGCACAATTAAAAAAAAAACAGCAAGACTTGCGCCTTTACTACTACAGAAATACTCAAGGAGAATTTACGAGATCAGTTCGTATTCGGGTTAAGAAGTGACAAAATCAAACAGAGGTTATTGACAGAGACGGAGTTGACGTTCGATCGAGCAGTGGAGTTAGCGTTATCATTAGAAGCCGCCGTACGAGACTCACAAGAGACGGCAGGGGCCGTCAGCAACGCTAGCTCAGAGGAGAAAGTGCACGCCGTGCACGGAGGCGGGTATGGCGCGGGCCGAAGCACAGCGCAGGGCGGCCAGCGCTCGCTCGCGGGCAGGGGCCGCGGCCGCGCAGCGCCGCAGCAGCGAGGCGCGCCGCGGAGGGACAGCGGCAGCGGCCGGCAACGTGCCGGCTGTTTCCGATGCAGTCAACCACATCGTCAGGAAAACTGCCCATTTGTGAATGTGGAGTGTTTTGTGTGTGGCAATCGCGGCCACGTGGCTAAAGTGTGTCGGTTTCGAAAGCGTAGTAGCGTGCACAAGGTTGCCTCCGAAGTAGAAAACGAAGATATGTCGTCTAGTGAGGACGAGGGAAATCAGGTGTATCAGTTGAGTGATAACGAAGAGGACAAAAGGTGGATCTTGAAAGTACGGGTCAACGGGAAGCTGTTAGCGATGGAAGGTGACACTGGAGCGGGAATGAGTATCATTAATCGTAGTACGTACTTAAAACATTTCAATAATATTGAGTTAACTCAACGTAAGTCGTGTTTGAAGATGTATAATGGTCAGAAAGTGTTACCGAGAGGTGAATTTAAATGTAACGTTCAGTATGACAACAAGATTGTTCACGGTTTAAAATTAATTGTGATAGATAACGATGACAGCAACTCATTATTCGGTCGCAAGTGGATGCGTGCGTTTGGCATACAATTTCCCTCCACTCCAGACACAAAGCAACATTCAGTAGCTCATGTCGACAATAATAGTCGTAATAAATCGAAGGTTAGTGATCAGTTGGTAAATAAGTTTCCCGAGGTGTTTTCAAGTGGCGTAGGAGCATTTAACAAAGGTACGATCGAGTTGGAGTTGAAAGCGGGGGCGGTGCCGGTGTGGCGGCGCGCGCGCCCCGTGCCGTACGCGCTGCCCTAGTAGCAATTGCCGTTGGCTTCCTTATGCCAACAGTTGGGAATGTATTGGCAGACGGTTAGTTGTTCAGCCAACCTAAACTTAAAATAGGCCCATTGTCATAAACATGCACTATTTGCCCAATGAATAGCCAACGAAGAGCCTTCTGTTACTATTCCTACTGATGGGTGATATTTGCAGGGATTTCAGTTATTATAACAACATTGGGCCAACTAACGACGGGCCTGCTGCGTCTATTCCTACTGTTGGGAGTTCCTTGTAGGGATTTAAGTTATGATAACAACTTACATCCCTAGCAATGCCGTATTGTTCCATTTTAGAGTGTAAAAATGATAGTAGGAGGAAAAATCTTAAAAATGGAGGTATTTCGTATCATTGGTTAGTACAATTTTCATTGTTTTCTAATAAAAATCTTATTTTGTTAATATTTTATTAATATTTAATAGAACGGTTGGGCAAAATCAACCTTACACAATTAAGATAAAGTTTATTTTGGATTGATTCTATTCAATAGAACACCCTCGAAAGCACTTCGCTACTCAAGTAGTGATGTGGTCAAGTCGAATATTGAATTTATAGATTGATATCGATACAAGGGATAAACAATTTTTAAATTAATTATTTATTTAGTTTTACATTACAATACAAGTATAAGGTCGCCTTCATTTTTCATAGATTGCATAAACGCTTTAAAGCAAAAATATGTATAATCAATGTTTTAAATAGTAACGTAATTATTATAATTTATTAATGATTGAGACCTTGCATTGATCACTAAATAGACATCAGCAGGTCCTCTAACCTTCATTTAAAATACTTTTAGGTTTTACAAAAAAAAACAATGTCTCCTTTGAACACTTGTAAAAGGCATGCATGCATACATACCAGCACTTTTATTACTTAATTCTAAATTTACCTGTCTGTCTGTGTCTATTTATTTATAATTTAAATGAATAGCTGCTTGTGTACCAAATAAATAAATGTACTCCCAACAACTCTTATTTTTGAGAATTGAAGACCATAATATGGGGTATCTATCGATATCGATAAATAAATTTAATATGCTACGTGGTCCGGCCTTGACCGAGTAGCAGCAGAAACCGACCGATCACGCAAATGTCAACCATATGTTTTACGCGTTTAAGTTCATAATTGCAACCACTCAGAATACCCCGCCATCTATGGTCAAGTAGCGGAATTGACTCGTCAATCGAATCTAGTGTGATTATAGATCGTAAACACGTTTTGCCGCTAAAGCAAAATACATCTTATTTGTAAAATGTCAGGGTTTATTTCCAAATCTGTGAAGTAGGCTAATTTTGACTAAACTTTGAACAACGAATCAAACGAATAGTTTTTTTGTAGTGCAATATATGATTATCGGTTTAAATGTGTGAGTTTGGTGACAACGGTTCCTGCAGTAATTTTGGTGCATTGCACTTCATTTGTTTTCTGTGTTCCGTGATGATAGTATCGTAAAGGTTCAAAAGTTGTACCCAATCTCGATAGATGGCGTTGTAGTCCAATTAGAAGTCGCTATCGTTGTGTTACCACGATTTGGTTGGGTTCGAGTGAATTCTAGAAAACATATCACCAGCTTACATCAGAGTGTTAGTTAGTGTAATCAGCCGATTTCCAAGAACAGGAGGTTCTCAACCGGACTGTATTTTTTGCAACCCTACTAGTGTTTACACTGTGAACACTGATCACACAAGGTTGTTGTTAGTTCAACACTACCAGCTCGGTAGTAAACATAAACATTGGTAGTGGTTGCAGGCTCAAGTACTTACTTACTTTGGATCTTCGTCAAATCGGCAAATCCACGTTGGGCTTTCGTTGGCAAATCTATGTAGGCCATCAGTTTTGGGCCCAACCCGCAAACTGCCCGCCAATTGTATGCATTTGCCAACTAACCAGAGGTATGTGGCCCAACTAAATGCCAACAAAAAATGCTACTAGGGTGCGGCCCGCCGTCGACGCGGAACTCGAGCGCCTCCAGAGGGAGGGCGTCATCTCGCCCGTTGAGTGGAGCGAGTGGGGAACACCAGTGGTTCCCGTCATTAAAAAAAATGGTGAGGTAAGATAATAATAATATAATAATATAATAATTTTATTAAGGTTCATAAAGTTTTGTAGTACATGAGGGATTTACAGAGTATGCATTTATAATTACATGTAGTAGGTACAACCATTGCTGGGTGAATCACTGCTCTCCTAGCTAGATTGCTGAGCAATCTGTATTTAGGGGAGACAGTTTCGACTCCCTGTTTGAGTATCACAATAACCATGTATTATACTTTCGGCGCATTATAATTTAACAAAACAAAACAAAAATAATTAAAATTAAAATAAAAACTAAATCTTTAAATTTAATTAAACAAAACAAATTACATTGATGAGTGCTGGTGTGGTAGGCCGAGTGAGTATGTGATTGTGTATGTGTATGAGTGAGGTGTGTGTGTGTGAATTTGAATATTGTGGAATAGGGTTACTTTCATGTAAGTGTCACTAAGTACTGTTCAGTCTCGTCGTAGGTTTTGTTTAGAAGGAATGTGCGGAGGGCAAGTTTGCATTTGCTGTGTGGTAAATTGTAGATGTATAAGGACGCGTTAATTTTATTGTACAAGCAAGGGCCAAGATAGTAGAAAAATCTCTTTGTGAATTTAAACTGTGTTTGTGGAACAGTACAAATCATATCTTTACGTCGCTTGGTAATATTAATAAGAGGGGTTTTTAAATGTTGCATAAGAATAGTTTGCAGAATGAAATGCTGCCTTATGTTGAGGACCCCACATTTTTTGTAAAGTTCTGAGGTTGGAAAAAGTATAGGTCGAAATGTTGCAACCTTCAATATAGCCCTGTGAGACACTTCCAAAGGTTTAAGGGCAGTTTTTGTGGCGCCACCCCAGCAGCTAATACAATAAGTGATTATTGACTGGCATAAGGCGTAATAAACATTGCGAATAACAGACTGCTTGGCGACTTGTCGAAGGGTTTTGAAAATATATATTAGTTTTCTGACCCTGCCTGTTACCAAATCAATATGACTTTTATAATTTAGGTATCTATCTAAAGTTATACCTAGGTACTTAATATTATCAACAGTGGAAATAGATGAACATTGACATAAGTGTAAATGTGTACTGTTACAGGAGTGAGCCTTTATAGTGATAGGATTATCCGGTTGTGAAGTCGGTGAAATAGAGAACGTCATCAATTTTGTTTTGGATGTGTTAAGCGTTAGAGCGTGGGATCGAAGCCAGTTAAAGGCAGAATTAAAACCAGCTTGTGCAATAATCTGAAGTTCCGACCACGATTCAGCGAAAAAGGTAAGAGCTGTATCATCAGCAAAAGACACAATTTTTGCATTTGTTAGTTTGAGATTGCAGAGGTCATTTAAAAAGATGAGAAACAGCGTTGGACCAAGTATACTACCCTGCGGCACGCCGTAGCAAATCGGGACCTCCTCGCTAAAATGGTCACCAATTTTCACCATTTGCAACCTATTCGTCAGGTAGCTTTTAAATAATTCAAGCTGTAGTCCCCTGACGCCTGCTCTCTCAAGTTTAAGTAAAAGGGAAGGGATTGGAACGGTGTCGAAGGCTTTAGCGAGATCAAGAAATACGGTAAGCACCTTTTTGCGACTGTTGATGTTTTCTACTATGAAGTTCGTTACTTCATGAACTGCATCACAGGTCGACTTGTTCTTCCGGAACCCAAATTGCTGAGAAGAAAACAAATTATTTTTTTCGAAAAAATCTACCAATCTTTTATTAATAAGGCGCTCAAGAACCTTTGAGAGGGCAGGTAGTACCGCTATAGGGCGATAGTTATTGAACGAGTTTCCATCGCCACCCTTAAAAAGAGGGTGTATAATAGCCTTTTTTAAAGCTGATGGAAAGATAGCAGTCTCAAAACAGAGGTTAAATATGTGGTTTAAAACTGGCGCCAGAACATTGCAGTATCTCTTAAGGACCAGAGGAGAAATACCATCCCTTCCAGTGGCAGCAGAGGATCTAAGGGACTCAATTACAGATTTAATCTCATCGATATCCGTGCGATCTAATACAAATGACGATGAAGAAAAGTTAGAATGGGAGCAAGGTAAAATCGGTGAAGTGTGGTCGTTGATAATATTATCAGCAAGTTTTCTACCAATGTCAGCAAAAAACTTGTTAAGGTCATTGCAAGACTGAATAGGAGTGTCCGAGTGTGAAAGTAGTTGTGTAGATGCATATTGTTGTTTTTGTGTGCTTGTGATTCGTTTTATAGTTTCCCAAAGAACTTTTGTGTTATTTCCAGCTTTATCAAGTTCCTGGGTGTCGAATTGCCTTTTAACTTTTTTTAATATTTTGTTGCAGAAGTTTCTGTATCGTTTATAGGAAATTTCAAGCGTGACATTATTAGGGGAATGTTTTAATCTTTTGTGTAGCAAGTCTCTATGTCTCATACACCGCAGCAAACCCGGAGTGATCCATGGTTTGAGGATCTTCTTGTTAGATGGTATCTTTTTGGTGGAAGAGGTTTCCGAAATTGCGTTAGTAATGAGACCAACCAAAGCATCAGTAGCAACATTGCAGTCCGACATGGAGTAGATGGGTGTAAAGTCTAGTGCCGCCATAGTCTTATCCATGGCGTCAAAATCAATTTTAGTGACGGATCTAACAATATTACCATGTGATTTTTTACTGGAAATGCACAGTAAAGAAGAACAATGATCAGTAAGAGTCGTATCGAAGACTAGTGAGACAGATGACCTCGTGGTTTTTAAAAATAAATGGTCCAAGCAGTTGTTACCTCTGGTTGGAAGAGTATGTGTAGGAAGAAATCCGTGGAATGCAAGAGTGTTGAGGTAATCATGGGAGCGAGCGTCAAGTGACATCGGTTTTATGTCGATATTAATGTCACCAGTTATAGCTACAGTAGTGACATTAGATAAGGCGGAAATTAAGTCATTGAGAGAGGATAGAAAATTATCAATGTTGCTTATCGACGGCGATCGGTAAATGCACAGAATAGCAATTTGAGACCCCATCCTGATCGATAATCCGGTGGCGGAACTACCAAAACAAAGTTCCTCACAGGTGACAGTAAGGTTGGACCTGACATAGACCACAACACCATCACTTTGATTTAAGTTCTTGGCAGTGCTGTACGTAATGAAGTTTTCGATGTCAGGGATGTGGTGATTACTCGAACATAATAACCAGCACTCGGTCAAGACTAAAATGTCACAATCCACCGAGAGGCGTTGTAGTAGTGTTTGTAGACTAAGAAAATTACAATTGATCGATCTAATGTTCTGTGTTAGGATTTTTAGATATTGTTTTGGATGTTTAATAAATATTTTAGCCTGCTCCGGGGCGCATGTGTGTAAATCTGATACAGAAAAATTGTCAACAGTGTCCATAAGGGCATTTGCGTTGTCAAGCATTTTTTAAGGTAAGATCATGGGTCATATGTTGCCTATAAAAACTGGAAAACAGATTTGAATAAATCACGGAATGAGGATGATGTATGAAATGTGAGCGTGTAGTGAAGTGTATAGACTGAAGTGTAAATTGAGTATTGTGTGGGAATGTTTGTGTGCACCACGAGTAAACATTTTCAAAAAATAAGAGAAACAAACTATAGCTACTAATTTTAAAAGGCATTGACAAATGTAAAAATATTTCAAAAAATAAATAACAATTTGATCTTACTAAACAAATTAGTCATATATTAGCTGATTGTGACATTTGCAATAGCTGTTGCTCATTTTTAATTATTATGTACTGACCATCGACGGTTTTCTTTAACATGACACGTCCATTTGATGTCCAACAAAATGCAAATCTATTTAATTTGGCGAAGTTTCTAGCTTCGTAGAATAGTTTTTTAGTAAGCGGTGTAAGCTGCTCAGCAATATAGATAGGGGTCTTAGGTCCATTCAAGCCTAGATGAGTAGAATTAATTTTATCCGTAGAGTGGTTGATATTGAACTGTTTGGCAGCTAGCAAAAAGTTACTTTTCTGTAGTGTGTTTGTAAATTCTATGGTTATATTAGATGTTTTGCTTTCTTTTCTAGACGGTAGTCTTGAAACGTCCCGGATGTCTGCGGGTTGTATGTTGGCTTCCAATTGCTTTGACAGACTTTGAACTAAGGTGTAAAGAGTGCTTTTAGTTTCTTTCTGACACTTTGGAACATTACGAACCTCGATGCAGGTCTTAATACAGTTACGATCTATGTTGTCAAGTCTTTCTTCAAGTGTAACCAGCTTCCTGGCCATAGAGTTACGTTCAATTTCTAAGCTAGCAATTTTAGTCTCCAAAGAGATTAATTGATCTGAAACGGCTGTCATTGATTTCTCGATTTCTTGATTGGTAGCCTCAATGCTTGAATATTGAGATTTAATTTCCAAGATATGCTCTTCAAATTTGTCCATACGCGTATTCTGTGAACTAATTAATTCATTTATCAAATCCTTGAGATCAGATTTGATGTCGTTCTTCAAGCCCAGAAATTTGTCCTCAAAGCGATCCATATAGCTACCATCTTTCATCGGCCGACGGCGTTTATTGCCTCTCTGAGTGATGTGTTCGGGGCTTAAGCCTTCTTCCTGGCATAGCTTTTGGACATCAGACTCGGAGCGAGAAGGTGTAGTTTGAAGAGAAGATTGAGGCGGCGATTTATACATCTTTGTTCGTAATATAAAAACAATTTCTTGAAGAAAAACTCAAAATATCTGGTGATTTACTTGTGGTTTGATTACACCTCGGTTAAAAAAGTGTTTTTAAAACATAAAACCACACAAAAAGATTAACATGTGGCCGAGTTCGAACCTACAACCTCGCGGTTCGGTCGCCTTGTAACCGGTCGCTACGCCGCGACACCAATTGAACGCTACTTCATGTGGTCAAAAATGGTATATCCTTGCTAAGAAGCTCAGTAAGTTTATGTGCGATGACCGTTAATGACTCAGTTCTTTGTTCGCGAAGGTCACTCACTTTGCACAAGTACACTGTTTACGGAAAGTTTTAAAATGATTTTTGTTTATAACTCGAGTAGTAGTTTGAGTATGGGAATAGTTTTTACACTGTTAGAAAGGTATTGTATTTGATCACTGAACTATATTACTTTTATAATGATATCTGAACTTTTTACTATTAGTTTAGAATAAAATATCCGGAGGACTCAATAACATGACCGCTCGCGCCAACGTTAGGGGGAGGAGTTTTTTAAGATTATGTGGAGATTTTAAAACTACGCTCAATCCGGTGTTAGTGGATGACAAGTACCCACTTCCGCGAATTGAAGATATTTTTGCATCGCTGCAAGGTGGTAACATTTTTAGTAA
The DNA here is from genome assembly GCA_916618015.1 of Xestia c-nigrum. Classification (NCBI taxonomy): domain Eukaryota; kingdom Metazoa; phylum Arthropoda; class Insecta; order Lepidoptera; family Noctuidae; genus Xestia; species Xestia c-nigrum. The sequence goes on along the minus strand of OU745259.1, from coordinate 4,494,872 downwards.
GATCGATTTGAGTCGTGCTTATCAACAGCTTATTCTCAGTGATAATGCAAAAAAATATTGCACGATTGTCACGAATAAAGGTATGTTCACATACAATAGGTTACCTTTCGGAATTAAGTGCGCGGCCAGTAAGTTTCAGAGAGTAATGGAAAAGTTGTTTAGAATGCCGTATGTAGCCGTCTACCAAGACGATCTATTAGTAAGTAGTAAAAATGAGTCGGAAAACATGGATAGATTGATGCAGGTTTTTAAAATACTGTCCGAGAGCGGTTTAAAAGTGGAAAAAAAGAAATGTGATTTTTTTAAAAAGTCTATATCATATTTAGGTTACATGATTGATGCGAACGGGCTAAAAACAGAAATTTCCAAGATAGACGCGATAAATAGAACGCCGCAACCGACTAATGTAAGTGAAGTAAAAGCCTATCTAGGATTGGTCAATTATTATGGAAAATTTGTGAGAAATATTAGCAGCGTTTTAGAACCCTTGTACGGGTTACTCAAGTCAGATGTAAAATTTGAATGGTCAAACAAATGTGAAAAGGCATTTCAATCTATAAAACAATTATTACGCGAAGCGCCAGTCCTTGCTCACTGGGACCCGAGTTTACCGACATACGTAACGTGTGACGCATCGCCGCACGGAGTGGGGGCCGTGCTGGCGCAGAGCGCGCGCGGCCGCGGCAGCGGCGGCGGTGAACTGCGGCCCGTTCTGCACGCTTCGCGCACACTATCACCTGCTGAGCGGAACTACTCGCAAATATGTCGAGAGGGGCTGGCTATTATATTCGCCGTGAACAGATTTCACGATTATTTATACGGTATTAGATTTACATTGGTGACGGATTGTAAGCCGTTAGCGTCTATTTTTCACGAAAACAAAGCAATCCCATCAATGGCAAGCAACAGGTTGCAAAGATGGGCCGTTATACTAAGTGCGTATAACTATCAAGTAAAATGCATCAGCTCAAAACATAATTGTGTCGCAGATAGCTTGTCACGTATACCGGTAATCGAAGAGAATAAAGAATATAGAACTGAGTCATATATCAATTTCATTTCAGAACAAGCACCTATCGATTATAGGATGGTGGCCAAGCATTCCGCAGCCGATATAACATTGCAAAAACTGATGCAGGCTATTAAGCATAATTGGATGTATTGTAAAGACAAAGAGTTAAAAAGTTATTTTACTATTAAGGAGTTTCTCGATGTTGAGTCAGGTTGTGTATTGTTTGGTCATCGAGTCGTTATTCCCGAATCATTACAAAGGGGAGTATTGAAAATGCTACATGCAAGTCATCAGGGTATAGTAAAGTGTAAAAGCCTAGCGAGAGGCTATGTGTACTGGCCCGGCATCGACGCCGACATAGAGAAAGAATGCCAGGGCTGCGAGACTTGCGCGAGTGTACGGCCATCGCCGGCGGCAGCTCCTGTTCATCCATGGGCATGGCCGGAAGTGCCATGGTACAGAGTTCATGTTGATTTCTTCTCGTTAGATAATCACACATATTTTGTACTGGTAGACGCTCATTCCAAATGGATTGAAACTCATAGTGTAGGTACAACGTCAGCGAAAGTTACTATTTCAAAGCTGAGGCGAATTATGAGTTGTTTCGGACTGCCTCGCGAGCTGGTATCAGACAATGGCCCGCCGTTTAGTAGTCAAGATTTCAAATATTTTATGGCAAGTTGTAATATAAATCACATTTTGGTGTCGCCATACAAACCCAGTAGTAACGGTGCGGCTGAAAGCACCGTAAAGATAATTAAAAATTGTTTAAAAAAGGCCATTATTGAAAAGGAAGATTTACAATTAGCATTAGATAAATTCTTGTTATATTATAGATCGACTCCGCACAGTTTGACTGGAAAGTCCCCGGCACAGTTATTATTGGGACGCAACATACGGACACACTGTGATATAATCCGGCCAACTATTGAAGATAGCGTGCGCGACAAACAAAATACTATTCATCAAAAAAGGAACAGTAAAGTCCGGCAATTTGAAATAGGCGATAAGGTACAGTTCAAGCAGTTTAAGAACAATAAAAGTTATTGGGGAAAGGGCGTTATAGTGAAAAGGTCGGGTCCGGTTTCTTATCAGGTACGCCAGAGTGATAAAATATTTAAAAAACATGTTGATCACATCATATTGCGAAGTGTACTAACAGACGACAAACCGGGACCGGGGAGAGACTCTAGAAATAATGTTGATAACGACATTTCAGACTTTAACACAATCCCATATAGCTGTCCTGCCATTAGTGAAGAAACTAATAGTAAGGAAAGCACCTCGAGGGACAACGACTACCATACTGATCCTATAGTCACACGTTCAAACATACGGCATGACAATAGGTCGACAATTGATCAGCAGAATGAATTGGTTCCGCAAAAACGCACGCGCAGACCGGTTCAACGATTTGTTGTCACATAGATTAGTAGCCAACTCAATTACGTCACCTACATAAACTGTGTTTATATAGGCACAGAGAGAAAAAACATACGTATATCCGTAGTGCACTTACGTATGGGAGGACTGATTCAGGACACTGTTACATAAGTAGCCGACTACATGCCGCGTACGTAACCGGCAGTTGTGCCAGAGGGCGTAGTCTACGTAGCCCTCTCCATTACATATACCAGTGTAGCCTACGTACTGTACAGAAGTGGGTGCATTACGTCATGTTTACATACTGGTGTTGGCTACGTACTGTGCAGATGCAGATGCAGATGGCTACACTGGTATGTACGTAAGAAACAACATGACGTAATGCACCTACATCTGCACAGTATGTAGGCAACATCTGGCTGTCATGTTGTTTCTTACGTACATACTGGTGTTGCCTACGTACTGTGCAGATGTGGGTACATTACGTCATGTTGTTTCTTACGTACATACTGGTGTTGCCTACGTACTGTACAGATGTGGGTGCATTACGTCATGTTGTTTCTTACGTACATACTGGTGTTGCCTACGTACTGTACAGATGTGGGTACATTACGTCATGTTGTTTCTTACGTACATACTGGTGTTGCCTACGTACTGTACAGATGTGGGTACATTACGTCATGTTGTTTCTTACGTACATACTGGTGTTGCCTACGTACTGTGCAGATGTGGGTACATTACGTCATGTTGTTTCTTACGTACATACTGGTGTTGCCTACGTACTGTACAGATGTGGGTGCATTACGTCATGTTGTTTCTTACGTACATACTGGTGTTGCCTACGTACTGTACAGATGTGGGTACATTACGTCATGTTGTTTCTTACGTACATACTGGTGTTGCCTACGTACTGTGCAGATGTGGGTACATTACGTCATGTTGTTTCTTACGTACATACTGGTGTTGCCTACGTACTGTACAGATGTGGGTGCATTACATCATGTTGTTTCTTACGTACATACTGGTGTTGCCTACGTACTGTACAGATGTGGGTGCATTACGTCATGTTGTTTCTTACGTACATACTGGTGTTGCCTACGTACTGTACAGATGTGGGTGCATTACGTCATGTTGTTTCTTACGTACATACTGGTGTTGCCTACGTACTGTACAGATGTGGGTGCATTACATCATGTTGTTTCTTACGTACATACTGGTGTTGCCTACGTACTGTACAGATGTGGGTGCATTACGTCATGTTGTTTCTTACGTACATACTGGTGTTGCCTACGTACTGTACAGATGTGGGTGCATTACGTCATGTTGTTTCTTACGTACATACTGGTGTTGCCTACGTACTGTACAGATGTGGGTGCATTACATCATGTTGTTTCTTACGTACATACTGGTGTTGCCTACGTACTGTGCAGATGTGGGTACATTACGTCATGTTGTTTCTTACGTACATACTGGTGTTGCCTACGTACTGTACAGATGTGGGTGCATTACATCATGTTGTTTCTTACGTACATACTGGTGTTGCCTACGTACTGTACAGATGTGGGTACATTACGTCATGTTGTTTCTTACGTACATACTGGTGTTGCCTACGTACTGTACAGATGTGGGTGCATTACGTCATGTTGTTTCTTACGTACATACTGGTGTTGCCTACGTACTGTACAGATGTGGGTGCATTACATCATGTTGTTTCTTACGTACATACTGGTGTTGCCTACGTACTGTACAGATGTGGGTACATTACGTCATGTTGTTTCTTACGTACATACTGGTGTTGCCTACGTACTGTACAGATGTGGGTGCATTACGTCATGTTGTTTCTTACGTACATACTGGTGTTGCCTACGTACTGTACATATGTGGGTGCATCTCCGATGTTGGGCATCGACGTTGTCCGGTCCAGCCCCGGTTGAGGCACAGTTTGGCCGGCATCACCGCAGTCCAATGAACTGCGGGAGCCAGGCTTGGGCATCTTGTTGATGAACGATCAACAATGTAAACAATAAAAACTTTAAAAACTTCAAAACTATTATTCCTGGATCCGCGACCGCGACGATGCGTTGCACCGGGCTGCGTCGGAAACTTCCCCTGTGCTCGTCCCAGTGCTGGGCACTAGTACGAACACAGGGAAAGTGAAGCGATTTGGCGGTCCGAGCGGAAAAAGTTTTCTCCGGGTACCCTCGCGTCCGTACACTTTTAGAGAAACTTCCTGATCTTGAGGTAGGTAGCGCTTCTTACTACGACTACTTCACAGATCAGACCACTGGCGGTCCATGAATTCACTTCTCGCGAGCGATCGCTGCACCCCCGTAAGGGGGTGCGGCGGGCGGGTTATGGGCAGTGCCCTTGGTCCCGCGGGATCCTGTTGCGCCCGTAAACATACGGGCGCTGTCCTTGGGTTGGCCATGTAGGCCACGGCCGGTGGCGAGCGCGCTATGCCGCTCGCCTGTGAATTAGTGTCATTTAGTGTGTGTAGAGGGCGCCACGGTGTTAGCCGTATCTTCACGCCGCCTCGGCGGTCTGTCACCGCCAGGTGGAACTCCCGGTGCCCCGGGAGAAGCCTAGCGGATGATAACCAGCCAGAGGCGGCTGGGGCTGCCCTCTACCAGGCGAGGGGCCCCCGCCCACAGCGTTATCGAAGCTAGCCGATGCGCTCCAGGCTAAGGGGCCATGTATGTATGTGTGGACGGTATTGTGTTATAGTAACACCGCCCATGATAACGAGTACTTAGCGCGCCCGCGCCGCTACGTATCGTGTGAGTTTAGTCGCATGAAGTGTCGTGCGGGTATGAGGTGGGGGGTGGACGTCGTGTCTATATTAACTTAGAACACGACGTTTCACCAGGTGTGTGTTATGAGTGTGGAGTCGTTTTGATGAGTATGTCGTTGTAATAATACATAGATAAAACGACATACTCAGGGGTCAAGTCCGGTGGTGGCGTCACTTGTGTCCGTCACAAGGTCACGCGGTAGACGTCGCGGGGGGCGCCCCGCGTCGGGCGGCCGAGTGTGCCATGGCGCTATCTCTTTGATGTGGGGCCAGGCAGAGGCGTCGGCTCGCGCAAACATGTTGGACGCGAGGCGGCCGCAGAAGTCCTCCAGGCTCTCGATGTTGAGGTCCCGCTGGATGACGCTGTTCCTCACGTAGCGAGGGGCTGCGACGATTTTCCTGAGCGTGATATTCTGCTGTTTTTCCATTTCTTTCCTAGCCCTCTCGCTCGTGAGGGCGAGCCAGGCTGGGGCGGCGTAGGTGAGCAGCGGACGAATGTATGTTTTGTACACGCCCAGCTTGGCCCGCAGCGGGAGGCGGGATGAGAGCACTGGGTGCAGCAGGAAGCGGGCGCTCCTGCTCCTCGCGATGACAGTGCGGACGTGTGGCGCCATGGTGAGTCCATTGTCGATAGTGACTCCCAGGTATTTAGCCTGGTGGAGCCACTCGACGTCGGTGTCTTGTATTTTCAAGGGTGGTGGTCGCTTGTAGCCGCCCACTAGAAGGGCCTGCGTTTTTCCTGCGTTCACCGACAACCTCCATTTGGAAAGCCATTCTGGCAGCAGTTCGAGCACGCGCTGCAGCTTGACTGCCGCGTGTTGCGCGTTGAGTGAGGTGGCGATGTACGCGGCGTCATCAGCGTACAGCGCGAGCGTGGTATCCGGTGTGGTGGGGATGTCGTCGGTGTAGCAGGAGTAGCACCACGGTGAGACGCAGCTGCCCTGCGGCACCCCAGCCGCGATGGGGCGGGCGACGGATAGCGCTCCGTCGACCACCACCCTGAATGTCCTGTCCTGTAAGAAAGAGGAGACCACCCGTAGCAAGCGACGGGGCGTCTCTGTCATAGACAGTTTGTACAGCAGACCGTCATGCCATACCCTGTCGAATGCCTTCTCCATGTCCAAGAATGCTGCAGCTGCTCGCTCCTTCTTGTTGACCGCCGACGTGAGCAGGTGCAGCACTCTCGACAGCTGGAGCGTCGTGGAGTGTTCAGCACGAAACCCGAATTGTTCTTCGCGTGGGTGGGAGTGCTTCTGTAGGTGTCGCAGCAGGAGTTGCTCAAACACCTTGGAGATGCAGGAGAGGAGAGTGATGGGCCGGTAGCTCTCAGGTTTCTGTACATTTTTATGCGGCTTCGGTATTAGTATGACGCGCCCCTCTTTCCACGCAGCCGGGAAAACCCCGGTGCGCAGGATCCCTGTAAACAGGCGCGCGAGTGCCGCGACGGTGCGGTACGGCAGCTGGCGCAGCGCTGTGTTGGTGATCCCGTCGGCTCCTGGGGCCTTTCTCGGCTTCGTCCGGAGGATGGCGCGTCTCACGGCGCTCGGTGAGAAGTAGACTGGGTCCTCCTCTGCAGCTACCGGCGAGGCGAAGTACTCCCCAAGGTGCCTCTCGACTGCTGCGACATGGTCCAGGTTGGTGGTCGGGTTCGGCTGGAACTGACGCTCCAGGTGCTCCGCGAAGATCTCGGCTCGGTCTGCTGCGACGTATCTAAGCGTCCCGTCGCTGTGGCGCAATGGGCGCACCGGGGCTGGGGTGTTCGTGAGAGCTCTGCACAGTTTGTGAATCGACGGCCAGTCACCCTCGGCGGCGTCGATTCGTTCCTCCCAGCCCGCGGCGTTATGATCCTGCAGCTTGACCCTGACCTTCTCCGCCAGACGGTTGAGGTCACGCTTGACCGTGGGGCATCCTGTGTCCTGCCACCGCCTGCGAAGGCGCTTCCTCTGGGCGATTAGTTGCTTGATGTGAGTGGGGAGGGGATTGTAAACAATCCCTCCCGTCGGCGTCGGCATTGTGGTTGTCGCCTCGTCCAAGGCGCGCTGGATGCAGGCGGTGAGCTCCTCCGCTAGTCTGTCAACGTCGGCGGCGGTCTCGATGGGCCAAGTGGGTGTGGTGGTCTCCAGTCTTTCTTTGAAGATGTCCCAGTCCGTGCTTCGACGTGGCGCGGGAGGCGAAAGTCTCGTCGGCATCTCTGATAGGACGACGAGTACAGGCTGGTGGTCCGATTGCATCTCGTCGTCTATCACCTGTTGGGTGAGCTGGCAGCCGAGGCCCTGGTGGATCACGATGTCCAGCACGTCCGGAGAGTTCGCCTGGTTGTCAGGGTAGTAGGTGGGGGTGTCAGGGCCGGACACCGTGTATCCGTGGGCCTCCGCGTCCGCGAGGAGTCGTCCGCCCCAGGCATGCTGCTTCCGGCTATTCCAGGCCGGATGCTTGATGTTGAAGTCGCCGGCAAGGAGTGTCGGGTTCGGCGACTGTAGGACGCACCTCAGCTCTTGCAGGCTGAAGCTTGAGTTAGGTGGTCTGTAGGCTGCGTAGATGTTCATGTCCTTGCCGGCGACATGGAGTTGGACTCCCAGTGCCTTGAAGGTGGTAGGGGTAGGGTTGAGTTCCGGGAGCGGTTGATGGACGATCCTCCGGCTGACCAGTACCGCCAACCCGCGGTATGTAGTGCCGAGCGGAGACTTCTCGTCCCTCCTATAGGTGATGTATCCTGGGAACCTGGTCTTCTCCGCAGGTCCCAGGAGTGTCTCACAGATGAGCGCCACGTCGATCCTTTGTTCCCTCAGGAGGAGGCGGAGGGGGGCGACCTTGTTTCTAAGGCCGCGGGCGTTCCAGTGAAGGATTCTCAACGAGCTAGCCATTGTACAGTCTTAGTAGCTCGGCCAGCCCGTCGAGGATCACAATGCCCGCGTCCTGACCCTGCCTTATCGCTGAGATCAGGTCCATCAAGAGTTTGATGGCACAGGCTGTAAACTCCTTATTGTTTATAGGCGCAGTTTGCGTGTTTGCCGCTAGATGGCACCGCTGGCTGTAGGCGCCAGGAATCTGTGTTTGGGTAAGTTGTTGCTGTTGCTGTTGTTGGTGGTGTGGCTGCGGTCCTGCCGTCCTCACCAGTTGTGCAGGTACCGAGGCCACATTCGCAGCTGGGGTTGGCTTGTCCGCCCGTTTTTCTTTCTTTGAGATCATGGCGCCTACTTTTTTAGCGCCTGTCGAAATTGTCGCGGCAATGTTTGGTTGCGACTTGGAATTGTTAGCGGCTGGGTGCGACATTGCAGCCTGTGCCACGGCAGGGGCAGTGCCCTCTTCCCTATGTTGTAATTGTGACGCGGGTGGTTGGGGAGCTTTACCCCTCTTCTTCCCCCCGCGTCTCTTTCTCCTCCGCCTCGAGGCAGTGACATCGTTGTTATTGTTGTTGTTGGTGTTCGAGGGCCCGTTTGCTGCCGCCATCAGAGTTGCGCTTGGGGCCTCGTGGTCGTCTACGTTGGTGTTGCGGGGGCGGGGTTGGGCTGTAGTGATGGCGACAGTGCCCGCTCGCTTGTTCCGCGCTTCTTTTTTCAATACTGGGCACCTTGTGCTACATGCCGGGTGGTCGCCCGCACAGTTTACGCAGGTGGCCGGCTCTTCTCTAGGGCGCGGGCAATCACGCGCGGCATGCTCCTCGCCGCACCTTACGCAGGCGAGCGGGCGGTGGCACTGGTGCGAGCTGTGTCGAAACTTCTGGCACCGGTGGCACTGGGCGGGCCCTCTCTTGCTCCGCCATGCCTCGACACGCACCCCCTTCATGCACATAAGGGTGGTGGTGTCGTAAATTCTTCTGATGTCGGACTGCCTCCTCAGCACTGCGTGGAAGATGCAGCCGGGTCGTCCGCCTCGCGCATTAATGTTGCGCACGTACTCCGGCTCGTAGCCCAGCAGGCTGAGCTCCTCGACGATGTCCGCTGGGTCGGTGTCCGCCGGCAGCCCTCTGATAGCCACCTTCATGCTACGCTCCGCTCTCAGCGAGTAGGCAAACCAACTGATGCCGTCCGACCTCTCCAGCTCGGTGAGGTAACTCTGGGTCGTCCTGTACTCGTTCTCACTTTCCGGGAGGAACCTAAATCCCCCCTGGAAAGGCCGAGCGTTGGGTGGATGGCCCAGCTTTACGCTCAGCTGCTTGAAGCGGGCGGCCCAGTTGGGCAGCCTCTCTACTATAAGCGGAGGGTAGCGTGGCTTCTTCTCTTTTTTGCCGTTTCCTACGGCCGTGTTCGCGGTAGTGCCCTGTGCTGGGGCTGCGGCGGTGGGTGTCGTAGGTCCGGTTGCGTCTTGTCCGGTAGTGGGACGGCGAGTCGCTTCCGCGAACGTCGGTGAGCCGGCTCCCGCTCGACCGCGCGCGTCGCGCTGCGGGAGCGGGGAGTCGGGGCACGGTCGCTTGGCCTCTTCAGCGGCCTCGCCGTCGGAGCTCCTTGGCCGGCGCTGGGCCCGGGCCTCGGTATGGTACTCGAGCCCGAGTGCCAGCGCCAGCGCGTCCTCTGTACACATGTCGCTACCGGACTCGTAGTATTCGTCATGCGTAGTAATGGTACTGACCTCCATGGGGGCCGGGATTTCTTGTTGCTGGTGATGATCGTGGTCAAGGTCGTGGTGTGCCGGGGTGGAGTAGGAGGTCGCCGAAAGGTCGCTCCCCTCCCTGGACGAACACGGTGACAGCGCTGCTGGAGAGTCCCGTGCAGAGGTTCTCGGTGGCGGCGGCGACATGAGTACAGAGTCTGTGCCATGTTTTGAGTGTGTTGCGGCGGCTGAGCCTGCCAGCAAACGGTTAGGTGCCGGTGTGTTGTTGTTAGCGACGCGGCCCATCACGGGCGCAGAGCGTGCGCTAACGGCCGAATTCAAATTCGTGCTCGCGCCGGCGCGCGCGGAGGCGAGCGCGGGTGGCGCGGGGCGAGGCGCAGCGGTCGCTTGGTGTGCGAGGGGCGCGGGTGCCGAGCGGGGGGCAGGCGAGGCTGCTACACGCGCGCTGGCTGTGGTCGGGCGTGGGGCAGAGGTGCCCTTTGAACGCGGGTTTGGTTGTTTGGCTGGGCCCGGTGCCTGCATTGGGACCGGTCTAAAAGCGGATGGCCTAACAGGTACGGCGGGTTGGCGCGGGTTTGGCAGTACCTGGCTCGCTGTCGGCGCCTGCGACAGCGGGGTGAAGGTTGGTGGAGACGGGGTGCGCTGGGCATCTCCCGTGGTGGCAGTGTGCGCGGGTCGGGCACCGGGCGGCGAGCCCCCGATATTCGGGAGCGACGACGACCGGTCCCCCATCCGGTGGTCCATTTCTTAAACGTATTCGATGGCAGGCTGTTGGATGAGACGCTCCGCAGCCTCACGAAGGACGAGGTGTCTGGTCCATCGGGCCTCGGTGGAATATTCCGCCGTAAAAGTGACCGTTGCGACGGTTTTTTTCCTTTGTTAGGAAAAACACAGGCTCGGGCGGTACGATGCGAACACTAAAAACACTACTACCCGCGATCGGTGTGATTTTTTTTGATGGCTGTAGCCAATCACGGCGCGCGACAGCACGGAGCTGGAATGTGGTTCGTGAGTCGCGGTTTCGCGGAACTGGAGCACATACGTGACGCATACGTGATGTGTGTCTCAAGCTAATCCATGAATTCACTACAATACTGCGCGAGAGTCATTCGACGCGGGAGAATCTTAACACCGCGATTCAGAAACGTGACGTAATTGTACAACGCCATCTAGTTTAAAGATACAAACTAAAACGTGCTGTACTTACGCGTCTTCTTTCCCAGAATAATGGTACCTTTACTTAGATTGCACTCACAGTACAATGTTAACAAGTTAATATAATATCAAGTACCAATGACAAGATTGCACTTAGTGAGATATCTAAGTAAGATAAATTGAGAACAATCAGTTACGAGATACTGACGAATCATAGCAACAAGGGAATTAAGTCATCTTCTTTAGTGTTGTGATATATATTTACTAGACTATAATAAACAGGGTGGAATTTTACAATGCCACCTGGAGGGAAAGTACTCTAAATACTGGAGAACGCAAATTTTACTCAAAGGAGACATACCTTTATTTTTAAAAAGAAACAAATCTGCATTCGAAGATTTTCAAAAAATATTTCGAACCAGAATCGAACCCGGGATGGATCGGCTGAAGTTAGTCGAAAAATAATATACCTTTTTGACATCAATCGATAGGTTCAATCATTTATGGATCAAATCTCTCTAATAAATATGATACGATTTAAGTTCGACAATACAATAATTGTAAGACGTATCATACCTAACAGGCCTATTGAAGGATTTAAGTTGGTCCGATGTAAGTTGTTATCATAACTTAAATCCCTACAAAAAACTCCCAACAGTAGGAATAGAAGCTGCAGGCCTGTCGATAGTTGGCTCAATGTTGTTTTAGTAATTTAAATGCACAAAATCTCCCAACAGTGAGAATAGTAACAGAAGGCCCTTTGTTGGCTATTCGTTGGGCAAATAGTGCATGTTTATGACGATGGGGCTATTTTAAGTTTAGGTTGGCGAAACAACTAACCGTCTGCCAATACATTCCCAACTGTTAGCATAAGGAAGCCAACGGCAATTGCTACTAGGGGGGGCGTAGGGGGCTGTTTATATACATCGATAAATAGCCCCTATTGAGACAAAGTCAAAACTGAAAAAAATATCGCTACGACTCACCGAAGCCTAGATAGGTGCATTTGAATTTTTCACGTTAACTGTCAAACTCACATTTCAAACTGGATTTTCTCCTGGACCGCAGGTCGGAACCGATCCATGTTTGGGCTCGTTGTTCAAGGAATTTTGAGAGCTATTCACAAAGCTTTACGGTTTTTTCCTAGCTCGAGTTTAGAGAAATTTAAAAAATTCGAAACGTGTCTATTTCTGTAGGAGTGGGGTGGGGAGGTTGAAATTTTGCATGGACCTTACTGCACGACACGTAACCGGACACTAGAACTTATAGTGAACCGCATACGTACTGTACGTAGTGCGGTACAGGATGTAAGTAGCGGGGTACAGTAAGAATGTAACCGCATACTTACTGCACGTAACCTGACACTAGAACTTATAGTGAACCGCATACGTACTGTACACTACGATTTTCACTATGTTTTCTCGGATGCCGCCTACATTTTACGTTGGACTCGCTAGGCGAGTCCCCGGCGCTGCAACACGAATTGAATCACTCGCCACGCGAGTTCAGTGGCATTGCGTTAGGGTAAAAACAATGTTTTGTTATTTTTGTGGCCGTGACAGTGTAGGTACATTACGTGTTTAACGCAATTAAAAAGAGTTTAACTAACATACGGTGTAATTTAACATATAAAAATGGCAAGAAACACTATAGATAAAAGAAAAGGTAAGTTTGTTTCGTAATTTATGCAGTGGCTGTCAATCTTATAAATAGTGGTTATTGTTGAGGTTATATTTTAAATATCTAATATTGTTTTTATAAACAGGAGGTTTATCAAAAACAAATTTTCAATTTTACCCGGAAACATTTTGATACGGGCTTTTTAAGAATATAGTTTAAAAAAAAAACAGTACAGTTTTAAAATGTTTACTGTGAAGTTTCGAATAACGTTTAAATATGTAATGATTATTCAATTTGTTATATTATAATGTTTTAAGTAAAATTACATTTTGATTACGTTCGAAATTTATTAAGAAGTGTCTGGTATATTTTTAGTGCAATTTGTGCCAGAAACGGAGTCTTACGACGACGATTTAACTCAGATGGAGGAGGAGATACCAAGAAAGCGACAATGCATAGAAGGTAACTTATTAATTTAACCAAATTTTAAAAAATAAGGAGGTTCTCAGTTTAACTAGTATGTAAGTTTTTCCGAGATTATCTTTTTTTTGGCTAAACCTATTTTGATGTAATTTTTATTTAATTAACTTTAATCAGTTTCAAACATTTAATGTAATTTCGTTCCACAACATTACCGACTCAAACTGGTTGCATTCATAGTTCATATTCGTTTCAGATCATTCTGAAAATTTTAAAGAAGACGACTCTATGGCGCTGTTTGAAAATAATTCTCAAGACTGGGATGACAACAATATTAAGTATCAGACACGTGACATTTCAACAAATACGACAAACTTAAATCTTACTGAAAGCAGCACTCAAACTAATAATACTGATAATTCAAATTATATAGAGAGGGCCAACGAAGGTTTTGGCATTTTTATTGGACGTGAAAATCAAAATGTGCCTATTTTTAAAAGGCGTTTTATTATGTATCAGATAATTAAACTGATTGAAAACAATTCACAAAATATTTAAGGTCTGATAACTGGCACTAAAAATTATAGAATGACTGAACCTCAATTATGTAAGACTGTTGTTAGTAAATAGTTTATTAATATGTTGATTAGTTACATAAATTATTTGATCTACAAGACTGAGTTAGTCTAAGGGCTGTGTTAATGAAAAATAAATCTATAATATTATGTTTGTTAAGTTGAAATTCGTTAGGTAAATAAATCCTATCTCGCGAGTGCCTATGATTTAGTTATCCTATTAAACTCGACAGTTAATAATTTTGACTTTTACTACTGGGTTCCCCTTTGAGTACGTAGCGGGGTACATTAAGAATGTAACCGCATACTTACTGCACGTAACCTGACACTAGAACTTATAGTGAACCGCATACGTACTGTACGTAGTGCTTTACAGGATGTAAGTAAGGCGGATACTTAGTGTACGTAGCGGGGTACAGTAAGAATGTAACCGCATACTTACTGCACGTAACCTGACACTAGAACTTATAGTGAACCGCATACGTACTGTACGTAGTGCGGTACAGGATGTAAGTAGCGGGGTACAGTAAGAATGTAACCGCATACTTACTGCACGTAACCTGACACTAGAACTTATAGTGAACCGCATACGTACTGTACGTAGTGCTTTACAGGATGTAAGTAAGGCGGATACTTAGTGTACGTAGCGGGGTACAGTAAGAATGTAACCGCATACTTACTGCACGTAACCTGACACTAGAACTTATAGTGAACCGCATACGTACTGTACGTAGTGCGGTACAGGATGTAAGTAGCGGGGTACAGTAAGAATGTAACCGCATACTTACTGCACGTAAAATGACACTAGAACTTATAGTGAACCGCATACGTACTGTACGTAGTGCTTTACAGGATGTAAGTAAGGCGGATACTTTTTGTACGTAGCGGGGTACAGTAAGAATGTAACCGCATACTTACTGCACGTAACCTGACACTAGAACTTATAGTGAACCGCATACGTACTGTACGTAGTGCTTTACAGGATGTAAGTAAGGCAGATACTTATTGTACGTAGCGGCGTACAGTAAGAATGTAACCGCATACTTACTGCACGTAACCTGACACTAGAACTTATAGTGAACCGCATACGTACTGTACGTAGTGCTTTACAGGATGTAAGTAAGGCAGATACTTATTGTACGTAGCGGGGTACAGTAAGAATGTAACCGCATACTTACTGCACGTAACCTGACACTAGAACTTATAGTGAACCGCATACGTACTGTACGTAGTGCTTTACAGGATGTAAGTAAGGCAGATACTTATTGTACGTAGCGGGGTACAGTAAGAATGTAACCGCATACTTACTGCACGTAACCTGACACTAGAACTTATAGTGAACCGCATACGTACTGTACGTAGTGCTTTACAGGATGTAAGTAAGGCAGATACTTTTTGTACGTAGCGGGGTACAGTAAGAATGTAACCGCATACTTACTGCACGTAACCTGACACTAGAACTTATAGTGAACCGCATACGTACTGTACGTAGTGCGGTACAGGATGTAAGTAGCGGGGTACAGTAAGAATGTAACCGCATACTTACTGCACGTAACCTGACACTAGAACTTATAGTGAACCGCATACGTACTGTACGTAGTGCGGTACAGGATGTAAGTAGCGGGGTACAGTAAGAATGTAACCGCATACTTACTGCACGTAACCTGACACTAGAACTTATAGTGAACCGCATACGTACTGTACGTAGTGCTTTACAGGATGTAAGTAAGGCGGATACTTAGTGTACGTAGCGGCGTACAGTAAGAATGTAACCGCATACTTACTGCACGTAACCTGACACTAGAACTTATAGTGAACCGCATACGTACTGTACGTAGTGCGGTACAGGATGTAAGTAGCGGGGTACAGTAAGAATGTAACCGCATACTTACTGCACGTAACCTGACACTAGAACTTATAGTGAACCGCATACGTACTGTACGTAGTGCGGTACAGGATGTAAGTAGCGGGGTACAGTAAGAATGTAACCGCATACTTACTGCACGTAACCTGACACTAGAACTTATAGTGAACCGCATACGTACTGTACGTAGTGCTTTACAGGATGTAAGTAAGGCAGATACTTATTGTACGTAGCGGCGTACAGTAAGAATGTAACCGTATACTTACTGCACGTAACCTGACACTAGAACTTATAGTGAACCGCATACGTACTGTACGTAGTGCTTTACAGGATGTAAGTAAGGCAGATACTTATTGTACGTAGCGGGGTACAGTAAGAATGTAACCGCATACTTACTGCACGTAACCTGACACTAGAACTTATAGTGAACCGCATACGTACTGTACGTAGTGCTTTACAGGATGTAAGTAAGGCAGATACTTATTGTACGTAGCGGGGTACAGTAAGAATGTAACCGCATACTTACTGCACGTAACCTGACACTAGAACTTATAGTGAACCGCATACGTACTGTACGTAGTGCTTTACAGGATGTAAGTAAGGCAGATACTTATTGTACGTAGCGGGGTACAGTAAGAATGTAACCGCATACTTACTGCACGTAACCTGACACTAGAACTTATAGTGAACCGCATACGTACTGTACGTAGTGCTTTACAGGATGTAAGTAAGGCAGATACTTATTGTACGTAGCGGGGTACAGTAAGAATGTAACCGCATACTTACTGCACGTAACCTGACACTAGAACTTATAGTGAACCGCATACGTACTGTACGTAGTGCTTTACAGGATGTAAGTAAGGCAGATACTTATTGTACGTAGCGGGGTACAGTAAGAATGTAACCGCATACTTACTGCACGTAACCTGACACTAGAACTTATAGTGAACCGCATACGTACTGTACGTAGTGCTTTACAGGATGTAAGTAAGGCAGATACTTATTGTACGTAGCGGGGTACAGTAAGAATGTAACCGCATACTTACTGCACGTAACCTGACACTAGAACTTATAGTGAACCGCATACGTACTGTACGTAGTGCTTTACAGGATGTAAGTAAGGCGGATACTTAGTGTACGTAGCGGCGTACAGTAAGAATGTAACCGCGTACTTACCGCACGTAACCCAACACAAGAACTTAGAATGCACCCGCATACGTACTGGAATATGAGTCTTACTACGTATATCATGTAGTAACACCATTGAGAATGATGCACCGTCTTTATACGTACGTTCCCGTATTATACGTATGAAGCATGGTGTTGCTTATAACCGGTTACGTATGCAGCTACGTTACTAAGTAAGTAACAACTAAATGACTGATGCGACATACGTAAGCGGTAGCTCGTTGCAAGCTACGTGGTACGTAGGCTGCGACGGGCTACGTATACGTAGCTTTTTTTTCTCAGTGGGTAGACAATGAATACAACATTAAATGTGGTCGAAAATTATGTATCGTAAACTTAGTTAATAATGTTAAGCCGTGTTTACATTTTACGTATTTACATAGATACATATGTACCTACTTACTCAATGATTGTTGAGTGTTTACTTTAATTTGCTTGTGTGTTTAGATATACTGATTGTTGCTGATAAGATATTAATAGGTTTAATGAAACGATGATTGTAAGATTGCTTTTAAACAGAGGTGTGAAGATGTTATGTATTTAGATAATAAGGTAGTTAGTTAGTTTGCTCAGGAACTTCATCTTTACTTCATTGTGGGTACTCAATAAAAGTCAGTCTCGTTTCTATGGTGGTTTCATTCACATCGTGTGTTCTCATATAAAACAGTACTCTTCCTAAAACTACCCAAATCGCTTCTGGTGTGCCTATAAAATTTAAGGAATTCCCTCTATTTCTCCAGGATCCCATTAAATGGAACTTAACATATCTAACTGTCGAAATCTAGATGTACTGTACACTTCTGCGTACTCCCTCAGAGCATACAGGCGTGATGTTACGTCACTATGTTACATAAACAATAAACAACCAAGTCATTGCAGCAATTACTGCAGCTTTGCCGTATATTTTTGAAGAGTTCCATTTATATCTCCGAAGACCAGCGTCAGATCTTAACTAAATTGAAATGGAACCACACGAAAAGCACCAGCTTTCAAATAAAAAAAGAATCATCAAAATCAGTTTACCCAATGGAAAGTTCAGAGGCAACAAACATTGTCGAAATCTGGGAGTGTTGTACACATCTAGGTACCCCCTCAGAGCATATGATATGATGTTACGTCATGATGTAGTATGAACAATGAACCTACAAGCGATTGCAGCAATTACTGCAGATTTGCCGTCTATTTTTGAAGAGTTCCTTTGTATATCTCGGAAGATCAGCATCAGATCTTCAACAAATTAAAATGGGACCAATCGACAAGCACCAGCTTTCAAACAAAAAAAGAATCATCTAAATCGGTTCACCCAGTCGAAAGTTCTGAGGTAACAAACACAAAAAAAAATACAGACGAATTGATAACCTCCTCTTTTTGGAAGTCGGTTGAAAACAGCTGCCACTGTGACATGTTCCCATACAAAAATGTGTTTTAAACAGCTGTTTTTAGATAATCAGACTGTCATCTTTTTGGTGAACATGGACCTTAGGTATTGCAAAACAGGGCACTTTCATACCATTTAATATATTCACCAATCAGCTGAGTATTCTATAAAAAATTCTATAAATTAACAAGACAATGTTTTTTGCATAATATAATTATTTAAAACTCAAGTCGTGCAGATAATTTTTTCAATAAAATAATATGTTATTAATCATCGCCATGAATAGTTTATGAAAGTGTCTGCGTGTGCATCTGAGATGCTGAAGTTGTTTTGGCACAGGGGCATACCGCTTACGACCTACTCTTATACATTTTGTGCAAATCACAGGCTTATATCTGACGACCCGATTGGCGTAGTGGTAGTGATGCTGCCTTACGTTCTTAGGGTCCTGGGTTCGAATCCCGGGAGGAGCAAATGTTTGTGTGATGAGCATGGACATTTGTTTCCGAGTCATGGATGTTTAAATGTATAATAAGTATGTATTTACAAACAAAAAAGTATATATGTAGTATATCAATTATCTAGTGTCCACGACACAAGTTTTGCTTAGTGTGGCACTAGGTGGCGCTGTGTGTTAATGTCCAGCGATATTTATTTATATTCACTAGGAAGACAACAATAATAATAAATTGCTCCACAACTTCCAACTATTCTACGTCACCTAAATCCAGGCTCACGCCCGTATGAGGAGCAACTGGTACCCTATGTTATACTTTAATTCCCCAACCAGATTGAGCCGGATATAACCGGATAAAAGCAGAACAAACCGGACCGGGAGCGGAGGACGGCGGTAAATATCTATTCACTGCACATTATTTTTAGTTTAGCTTCTAGATGTATTTATTTTTAGCGTAATGTAATATTTTTTATGCTCATCGTACCGTAGAATAGGTTTTTTGTTTTTGTAAGTGGGTTGTGCTGTGGAAGTTGGCGGGTTTTACATTAAATATGGTTTGTACTGTGAAAATTTACTCAGTGTTTCAAACTGGGTTTATTTTTCCTTTCATTTTTTTCTCTTATCTGACGCAGACGAAATTGCTTGGGTCAACTAGTACATAATAACATTCACACCGATCGTTGGGGAGCAGTGCTCGCTGAGGTATCAACCTCAGCGAGCACGGCTCCTGTGGATGGGTTACCATCATTACATACCAAGTTCCTGCCGTGCTTCGGAAGCACGGTAAGCTGTCGGTCCCGGTTGTCATTGAGAACTCTTGACAAGCACTATTTTAAGCTTACACGTTTTTTAAATAAACTTAATCAAAATGTCACTTACGGGATATAAGCCGTTGGTCCCGACTGTCATTTGTCCATCTCTGACAGTCGTTACAGGTAGTCAGTGGCCCCAAAAGTCTGACACCAGTCTTAGCAAGTGGTATCGTATTTCCTAGTATTAACTGGGTTGTGGAGGTCAGATAGGCAGTCGCTCCATGCAAAATACTGGTATTCAGCTGTATCCGGTTAGACTGGAAGCCGACCCCAACATAGTTGGGATAAGGCTAGGCAGATCATGATGTCACTTACGGGATATCTTTCATGTTCTATTTTATCGAGAGCTCAAAAATAATATTTATCACTGAAGATATCCCCTAAGCGAAATTTTAAGTATAGTTTTAAACCATGAAATCTTAAAACCGGGATTGTTTTCTTTCGTTGATTGTCTGACACCCAGGCTTAATAAGGGGTACATACTAAGTGGAGGTCTTTGGCAGTCGTTACCTACATGTAAAATGTCATTGGAAGACCAGCGTCAGACAGCATCACCTGTCTGGCATTAATGCTGAAATGGACTTTTTTGGCCGTAAGGCACACAGCACATACCTAGTATGTTTTACTCAATGTTTATACTTTTTTTATATTATGTGTGTGCTTTATTATTAAGCGTCGCTATATTAGCTGTGTGCTTTATTAGCTGACATCAAATAAATATTGTCTTTCTTTCTTTAAAATATTCAGCTATTATAGATATTCAGCTGCATTCGAATTTGGGAACAGCTAGACCATTTAAAACACCTTATTTACTTCTGCGTTATCATGATTATCGACACTAAGCCGCTTACTACAGCATATTGGCTGCAAACAGTAACTGCCATGCACCGAACACGTCCACTATCAATGGCGGCAAACACAGATTAGCGTGGTGTGCGATCACTAATCAATTTAGTCGTTGCACCTTCATTATTTGAGTACCATCAGCAAAGCTGCAAAGCTCGCATTCATTTTTCGAGGAAAATTAATTATTGTAGGTATTAGGTATGTTTTCGAAACAATATCATACTAGCATATATCCTGAAGAATATCATATATTTTTCTGGTTTTGTTTACTGCAGTGAACCATATACTTTCACGCGGGCGAAGCCGCTGGCAGAAGCTAGTAATTTATAATTATACTAGCTTCTGCCAGCGGCTTCGCCCGCGTGAAGTTTGAAATTATCCCACGGGATCTTATTACCGGGATAAAAAGTATCCTATGTGTTAATCCAAGTAATAAACTATCTGTGTGCTAAATTTGATCCAAATCCGTTCAGTAGTTTTTGCGTGAAAGAGTAACAAACATACATCCTCACAAACTTTCGCATTTATAATATTAGTAGGAAAACACACACGAATGTTTCGTAATTACTTTATAGATAAAGTTAAAAGTAACATAAAAAGGTCGTAGTTTAATATCGTTGTGAATGAAAATGAACCAATTTTAAAATTAAGTAACTTTATTAAACCTCTCATATTAAATTACATTCAAAGAGTAATTATTGCATTGTAATTACATTTATTATCTTTTATATTAAACCTAATCACTCTGAAACTCTCTGAGGACGTAATATGTAAAGTAATTGGCATGATACTGTAATAGAAATGCTATTAACTTAATTATTAATTATACTCAATTATAAATCAATGCAAAGGTGTGTGATATTGAGCGTCGCATCGTACACTGTCTTGTAAATTAATTTTTATTTATTTCTTACATTTTTGTCTTTAGAAAGAAAAAAAAAAGCTATAAGCTGTATCTCATGATCCACAAGTACCTACAGTTGAAATTTGCACAGAATTTATAATTCTGTTGCCGAAATAACAACAAAAACATAAATTTAAAATTAAAGAGGATACTCGACTACGATGGTACGGAACCCTTCATGCGTGAATCCGACTCGCACTTGACCCGTTTTTTAATTTTTTATTTTAAAAAAATATTTCAAAAAAATAATATAATTTATAAGCTAACCATACCGATGTAACGTGCCGACTAGTTTGAAACACGGGCTGGTCCCGGGAACGCTTCCAAAGCAATATTAAATCTGATCATTAGTCATGGACGCTTTTGCAGGATAATCCGCTTCGATCGAGCACCTATTACGCACACTCAGCGATTTGGGAGTGGTGACCACGGGTTTTGCGAAAAATGAGACTGTCCTGTTTAATAGGATGTATATTAAGTAATAATAATAGATAATATTAAATTTAAGATATCAATTTAATCCGTAATAGATAAATATTTTAAAGGAAAAGTAATACATGGCATTTATAACAAAAAAATAAAAAATATTACTAAATAATAAATAATATGTACTTCTATGAACAATCCATATATTTTAAAACTTCCTCCACTACTTCTGTTTATATGAACAGACGGTTGGATTGGTCCAAATACCCTTTGTAATTCTAAATTATGTAGTCGATGATCTTGCTGCACGGTAAAACTCTAATGAGTTTATGTTTGCACCAACTTAAATGTTTAAAATGTATGAATGTTTCATTTCTATATTACCTCCTCCTTGCGTCGTATTTCTCAATGCTAAAGGGCGTGACAAGTGGATGGTGGATGCGAGTAGCAAGGGACCGGTCAATGTGGCGACACTTGGGGGAGGCCTATGTCCAGCAGTGGACGTCTTTCGGCTGAGATGATGATGATGATGATGAAAGGGCGTGACCACCCTTTGATAACACTTTCTCCCGGATGATCTTTCTCCATCTGTTTCTGTTTCTTTTCTGATTGGTTGATTGATCTGTTTATGTCTCTGGCTGTATGAAGGACGCTGTGGACTGTGCGGCCAAGAGTCGTGCGGATCTGGTCAGACCAGAAAATTGGGCTACGATCACGAGGGCTATTCTCATCCACCTTGCCGGTCACGATTAGTTTTTCAAGGTTGCCATAGTCTTTCCTCGCAATGTAACCGACGTATTTCAAGATTCCGGGCAGGCTCTCGGAAGACAGTCGACAGGAGATTTTGAGCTCTCGCAGAATGGAGACGTTCATCCGATATGCTGTCCAGGGAATACGCAGCATCTTTTTCCAGCACCACATCTCAAAAAATGTCAACGCATTTTCGGTCAGCGGCTTTCAGCGTCCAAGTCAGAACTATACGAGAAGATCAAGAGACCAGGGTCCGCACCAGTTTGGTTTTGGTTTTTAGGGAATTTTTGTGATCTGTTTATTATTTCACGTTGTACATCAATAATACAGTTAGTGGCGACCATGTTCACCAAAAAGATGTCTTATTATCTCAAAACAGCTGTTTAAAACACATTTTTTATATGGGAATATGTCACAGTGAGAGCTATTAAATAATCAGACCGTTATCTTTTAGGTGAACATGTGCCTAATTGATCACCAACTAAGCGTTTTATAACTATTTGAAGTTTTATTGACGTAATTTATGAAGAAAAACAAGTCTTACAGACTACAATATTATGTCAGAAAAAATAGAGTGTTTTAATAATTAATGGTTATATTTTAATAAATAATTACCTAAAATACTAATACTAAATAATAATGTAGGTACATCAAGAACGATTTATAAATACCTTCTATTTGAAAAATATTCATAGACCTTTCTGAACCGAACTGATATGAATAAAATATTAGGTATCGGGAACCCGAATTTTAGGTATTGAAAGCTTTTGATGAGATTTTAATTGCTTGGTACACTGTTAATAAAATAAGTTACTGAATATTTCAATTTAATGCTTTATACATATCTATACTATAACATTATTAAGCTGACGAGTTTGTTTGTTTGTTTGATCTCAGGAACTACTGATTGATATTGAAAAAATATTGTTGTTAGTTGTTGTTAGACAATCCATATAGCGAGGAAGGGCTATATGACATCACGCTACAGCCAAAAGGAGCGGAGCATAAATGAACATTATTGCAAAAAACGGACCAAGTGCGAGCCGGACTCACCCATGAAGGGTTCCGTAGTAGACTGAATGAAAGGCAAATTGCTGTTGACGATGTAAGACGTATTAAAAAACTACTTACTAGATCTCAAACCAATTTTTGGTGGAAGTTTACATGGTAATGTACATCATATTTTTTTTAGTTTTATCATTCTCTTATTTTCGAAGTTACAGGGTAGGGAGGCACATTTGTTGCGGGCCTGTTCGAGAGAGATACCGCGGCCCCGGAACATAAAGGGCGAGGAAGGAACATGGATGGGTTTTAGTCAGTAAGAGTCTGACACTCCCTCCCGCTCCGCCCAGAGTGGGAGAAGTCATTTGATGATTTCCCATCCCAAAAAAAAAGGGGGGCACATTTTACCACTTTGGAAGTGTCTCTCTCTAAACTATTCAGTTTAGAAAAGAATGATGTTAGAAACCTCAATATCATTTTTAATGACCTATCCATAAATACCCCTCACGCATGGGTTTGACGAAAAAAAAAGATTCGACTTTCAGTTCTAAGTATACCCCTAAAATTTTGTGGTTTTTATTCTATTTTTATGTTAATGCGGTTCACAGAATACATCTACTTAGGGGGCGTCCATAAATTACGTGAGATGTTTAAGGGGGGGAGGGGGTCGAGTCAAATCTCATGTAATCTTACGTTGGAGAGAGGGGGGGTCTCGGCAAATATCACGCAATTTTTTTTCTGATTGAAACAAAAAAATATTGAACTATTTTGGTCTATTAGATTGTACATGCCTAAGATTTAATCTTAAGCGTATATCGTAATACGATTAAGATCATTCACTAATTCGTTCGAGACAAAATAATTTCATTCATACTTCGACGATATACATCTACTGACTGTCAAACCACCATATTTACTAATTTAAAACGAGTTACCAAGATTTTTATAACGCACACGTCAAAAGATACATCTTTAAGACGAAGAAATCACATTTTGAAAAATCTCGCGTGAGATTGGGGGATGGGGGAGGGGGTTGAATAAAATCTCACGACATCTCACCAGGGGGGGAGGGAGGGACAGAAAATTTAAAGAAAAGCCTCACGTAATTTATGGACGCCCCCTTACCAAGTTTCAACAGCATAGTTCTTATAGTTTCGGAAAAAAGTGGCTGTGACATACGGACGGACAGATAGACTGACAGACAGACAGCCAGACTAACGAAACTATAAGGGTTCCGTTTTTCATGAGGCTACGGAACCCTAAAAACGAGGAATATTTATTCCCTTTGTGAGCTTTTTCTCTTTTATGTGACGCAGACGAAGTTGCGTGGATCAGCTAGTTTTATATGTAACCGAAGTTAATATTTATTTAATTATACCAACACTGGGCAATTTGATTCTCTTTGTGTACATATTAATAAAACTCTATTTTCACAGCGTTCTTGTATAATATTATTTTAATTAAAATATGTAAAACACGTTTTAATACATATAATTAGAGAATTTCGTCGTTTATTTCAACATCCGATATGGTCTAGTGGCTAGGATACCTGGCTCTCACCCAGGAGGCTCGGGTTCGATTCCCGGTATCGGAATTTCTTTTTGGAAGAACGTGTTCTTAATTTCTTAATTGTTTATGTTCTTTGGCATTGTTCATGTTGATTATGTATTTTAAGGCTTTAGGAAGGGTAATCATTTTAATTCACCAGCCCGTACTGCTTCTGTTTGTCAGATATCGGCCCACAAAACAGGGAAGATGGCCAGAGAATAGAAGGGAAATCTCTTTGCCCCATCAGGAAGCATTAAGCTGATTGTATTCATGCTATGGTTTAAACAGACTTGATTTTTCCCGTTTGATGCCAGGTTACATCCAAAATTTATCCCGTAAAGAAAGCTGTAAATATGTTAGTTCTGACAATAAATTGAGCAAAAATTACATTAAGGACTGGTTTTTCAATCACCACTTAACTTTTATCCGAGGAATACGAGTAAGTTTCATAATTTGACAGTTTCTGACTCTCTTTATTTACTCTTCTGATAAAAGATATCTAATAATTAAAAAATCAGCCCTAAGTAGATCAAAAATATCTGCTTCTGTCTGTGGCTCTGTGAAGGGCGCTGTGGGCTGTGGAGCTAAGGGGCAGTACAAGTTTTTATGGAGTCAAAAACTTATTTTATCGAGAATGACTGTCAAATTTATCTTATCGTGTCCTATCGATTCCTACGTACTTGTACTGCTGGTTAGAGAAGCAAAATGGGCTCCAATAGTAAATTGAGCAAAAATTACATTAAGTGTTTCAAAAATAACTGTTTTTAACCTCTATTGTTCCACTCTGCGGAGCAAAGACCTTCCACTCTTGTCTTACTGCGCTTTTCTCTGGCCAGACTATCGTCGCACTATGTGAAATACTGGTATTAAGCTGCATCCGGTTAGACTGAAAGCCGACTCCTACATATTTGGGAAAAGGCTTGGCAGATGATGAATCTCTAATAAACGTCTCTAGGTCGTCACAACAGCGTTTTCATGTCATCCCTCGTCCCATTCAGATTATTGGTAGATAGATAAAAATATAGATTTATATCTGTCACCGTAAAATTGTCAAATACATTATATTGTAATATCTCTAGCGATATTTTTATTATTATTATTGTCAAATGAACATCCTGCTCACAATAAAACGCAATATTTTTCGTGAAATGCATGCGATGGTAGTCAACTCACGCGGTGTGGAGGGCAGGATAGGTCCCCTTTGCCCAGTGGTCTCATGAAAAGATACTGGACCATTTCTGAGAAATACCGATTAATGTAACTTAACCTTTTTTTTTTTTTTTTTTTTTTAAGGATGGGAAATCATCAAATGACCCCCCCCACTCTGGGCGGAGCGGGAGGGAGTGTCAGACTCTTACTGACTAAAAACCATCCATGTTCCTTCCTCGCCTTTTACGTTCCGGGGCCGCGGTATCTCTTTCGAACAGGCCCGCAACCCCGGTAAAACACTTTATATTCCTCTATTTCCGAGTGCAGGGTTTAAAGAGACCTAACTAACCTAACGGGGGGGTGCCCCAAGTCCCGATTATGGGGGCAGAGATATATCCGTATGTTCACTTGACAATAATTCGATAGTTTACAATATCGCTAGAGAGAAACACGTTATATTGTAATATGACGTGTTTGACAATTTTACGGTGACATATCCACTAAAACGACCTTGCATTTTCAATTAATCAAATAATCACAAACCAATAAAAAAACTTGAAAATCAATAGCTCCACTAGTTTCAGTAATAACAAAGCCAACAATTGGCACTAAAGAGAAAAAGGTCGCGTAATTAATTCAGGCTAATTAGTGTTGCTGGCAGGTTGCCGGCGAGCCAACCCGCTTTCTGTTACTAGTTCATTTAGATCTGGTATTGTATGTTTATTTTGAAATGCTAATAACTAGAGTTGTCTGTTTTTTATGCTTGGTTTTTTTAATAAAGTGTTTTAATATTTTGTTCGATATAATATTGTTCACGTTTTATTTGTGAGGCTAGCTAAAAACCAAACTAATTAATTCGGTGTTCTACTAAAAATTAATGACTGTTTATCTATGTGAGTTCAAATTTTTGTAAACGCACCCACGGTTAATTACAATATGTGGGCTAGATGGGCAGTGTTTTTCTTTTTTATGAAAACAATAAAGTTTGAAAAATGAAAATACAAAATTAAATTAATTTTACTAGTTACAATTACAACTTATATATAAAAAGAAAATATGGATTGAATATGACTTTACATTATTAAAAAAAATATATATATATATATTTTATAAAAAATCTGCATTCTTTACTTATCCACCATAATCAGCTTATAATGTCCCCACTGCTGGGAATCATCTCTCCTTTCTATGAGAGGGCCAGACCATTTCACAATTAATATAAAAAAATGTTTTTTTTTTTATATACTCTAGCGGACATCATAGTTCCCGTTCCCGTAGTGGTAAGGGTATAAAATATACCCTATGTTACTCAGGGTGAATGTAACTTTAATAATAATAAAACATTTATTTCAGGTAACAAAGACCCATACATAAATACCTTAACCTAAATATACATACTAATAACATTTTTTGTTAGTATAGTAACTTAAAAACTATGTTAGTACACGATGCCCTTCACTTGCACGATCTTTTGTGCGTTCTTGTGGAATCTGTCCGCGGAAACGACGATACACCACATCCTGGGGCCAAAAACTCTATTCCATCACCAAATGGAGCATACACGTTGGGATACCGTTGGGATACGCACCACAAACGCCTGCAGCGCGTCTCCAGTAGTTGTACTCTTGGCTTGGCTTAGCTTTCCAATGGTGAAATAATTTTTGAAATCGGGACAGTAGTTTTTGAGTTTATTCATTACAAACACACGCACACACCAAAATACAAATTTTTCATCTTTGTGATATTAGTGTAGATATGTTTTCATTAAAAATGACCCACTACATATTTTCCTCGAATCAGCGTAAAAAAACACCTATCTGCCAGGTAAAAATGGGCAGAATTTAAACAGATTTCATTGTCCTACTAACCTCATTACGAAAAACATTTAGCTCAAGAAAATTTTATGAACATTCTCCAAACTAAATTCTCTTAGGCATAGAGTTTATACTCCACATTAATCTTATCTGAATATTAGTTAGATTTATGTTTAAGGTCGTAAATAATAAGCTAATAGGGTTTTGGGCTATCTTATCTAAATTATATAGTCATATTATGTATGGTGTCATCGGGAATTTTATGTTGTTATCCGAAATATTTATGTTTGCTCATTTATTTTGAGAAGCCCGTGGCTAAATAATGACAGATAGTTTTTTTTTTTGGGATGGGAAATCATCAAATGACTTCTCCAATTCTGGGCGGAGCGTGAGGGAGTGTCAGACTCTTACTGACTAAAACCCATCCATGTTCCGTCCTCGCCCTTTATGTTCCGGGGCCGCGGTATCTCTTTCGAATAGGCCCGCAACCCCGGCAGGCTTTGGCCCTTGCGGGCCCCTCCCCTTATGCTGACATCTCTTTGCGGCGCGCGTGGAACATGCTGGCTAGCTAGCCCATAGCCAACCGTCCACAGGCCCGCATCTACGGTGGCCGGTAGCCACCACGTGGCCCCCCGACACCCGGTGCGTCTACCGCGGCGGCTGGGAAGAGAGGCTCTCTCCCTCTCTCGTTCCGCCACCTCCTTCGCTAGCATAACTGCTTCGCAGAAGGAGGTGACGGCTTCCCATTCCGTCTCGCTCCGGACCATGGATTGAACCAGGGCCGGACGCGAGAGGTCGCCGCCGCCGATCGCCACAATGAACAGCTACTTAAGGCGATCTTTAGGTTAAGCCGTGCGTGCCTAGGTTGGTCTGTGGATGGGTAACCACCGCCAGCCGCAGCCACTAGCTGTTGGTCTCGGCTGTCATTTGCAGTTCTTTGACAGTTGTTTTAGGTAGTCAGTGGCCCAAAAAGTCCGACAACCAGTCTCACAAAGGGGTATTGAATTATCCAGTACTAACTGGGTTTTGGAGGTCAGATAGGCAGTCGCTCCATGTTAAATACTGTTATTCAGCTGTATCCGGTTAGACTGGAAGCTGACCCCAACATAGTTGGGAAAAGGCTAGGCAGATGATGATGATGATGATCCGAAATATTTACGTTGAGAGTAATATGTTCTCATTAACAACATTATAATCTACTTGGCAACTTTGAAACAAGTACAAACTCAAGTCTGGTATCCCCAAAGATTTAGACAGAGGTGTACTCTACTAGTACAACCACATTTCTCCAGTTATGTTTAAGTCCAATGTAATAGGAACGAACCTATTGGCATCCATCGGGAACATATCCAAACTCCGTGGCTGCCACTGAGACATCCTCGAAAGAAAAATCTAGAAACCCTTTTCCAGAACTGAGTATCGAACCCTAGGCCCTCAAATACAGCAATCGTGCTTGCGACAACAAGAACCACGAGCGAAAAAATGCATTTTTATTTATTTAAAGTGTCCCAAAATATCAGATTGCATGGTGACCCTGTCCATACAGTTGATCCGATTTGTAATGGACTGATGTAAAGGTACCCACCAGAACTGGCTATAAGCTGCGTTTTGTTATTTCTACGATAATGATCCACAGTTTACTGTTCTTCTTTTGTAATGATGGACGATCGATATATTTTATTTTTTTAATCCATGACCTTAATTGATTGAACTGTAAAAATATCGGTAATTAACTCTCCGTTCGGCGGTTTCGTTAATAACATTTACGAGTGATTTAAGAGGGCTGTGACAATTTTTCTTGTATTTGAGTGTTTTAAGAGCCTAACACTCAAATACAATAAAAATAGAGATATTTATTTTGAGCACTCCCTAGAGAAACAATCAATCTTTCTCAGGCATGTTTTTTTTTTATTTTTGTGTACAAATCTGAACCATAAATCACATCTAAATTTTCAGTTTCGATGAGTGATTATGGTTTAGGTATGGTAACAAAATAAAAAAAAAATATGTGCCTGAGAAAGATTGATTGTTTCTCTAGGGAGTGCTCAAAATAAATATCTCTATTTTTATTGTATTTGAGTGTTAGGCTCTTAAAACACTCAAATACAAGAAAAATAATCAAAGCCCTCTTAACCATGGATCCCTGGCCATGGTCCATGGGTGGCATAAAAGCTCTAGCAGACAACACTAACGCACTAACCACAGGATAAAGAAAAAAGGAGTGGTTTGATTTAGTCTGATACCTACAAACTAACTAAAAATATTGATAATACTAGGGCTTGTTCATCAACAGGCGACTGTGAATCTCACGAGTGCTCGCGAGTTGGCTCCTTCCAATTTTAATTTATTTCTTTGTCGTCAACTCGCACGCACGCTATAAAGTACAGTAAAATGAAAACGAATTGAAACCAATATCTAAAAAAACAAATAAAAAACAAAAGCTATGCTCGTTTAAAAATAGTTTTAGATTATACATTTTATAAGAAGTTTACGTAGCTGTACATCTGACGTATTTTACGTCACTTTTACGAGGTTGTGCGAGTTGATGACAGCAAAAAAAGGAGAGGAGCCAACTAGCGAGCATTCACAGATTCACATTCGCCAGTTGACGAATAAGCCAAACTAGCTGATACAACTCCAATTAGCCGCATAAACACAGATAACCTTTAGGTACCTCCAAGGTTCTAGTACATTCAAAATCAATGAAACGGTGGGTGCCACCACCCAAATCGAAAACCCACAATCTAACTACACCCTCCCTTAATCCATCTGACATTGACAAACTAAACTAAGATTAAGATAAACTTTCCGAATAGTCTTAAAGTCTGTACTCGAGACTGTAACATAAGCAATTTGTTTAACTGACGTTAATTTTGAATAGTTAACGGGGTGATTAATCATTGTAAAGTTAATTAAAGCTAAAGTTTTAGTGTGTACGCAGATGGGGCATGTTGGCACTTCGTACAGGGTGATGTGAGATGGGATAAAGAATATTAAGTTGCTTTGTTGTAATGTGATGGCGGAAGTTGTTAGTTTAATAGATCAACTTGGTTAAGGCGCTTAGACGAGCTAAATTAGCAACTCTATTTGTAGTGGTTCAAACTTCGTTTGAAATGCTGTTAGAATAAAGTTCTTATCAGCTTGCACTACAAAGTGGTTGTTACGTCAGCCACTGCGGTCCAAATAGCGCGAAATGAGTGGTTTCGATCGATTTACAAAAAAACTATTGATTGGATTAAAAAACTGAAACAGTATCATGCTAATATATTGCTTGTAGAATTATTTGCCAAAAAATCAGAATGATTGCATGCATATTAGTATGTTTTTTATTGTTTGAAAGAAATTTTTAGAGATAAGTTCGTGATTTCTTTTTATCGAGCCAAATTAATTGTAATATGTTTTCAAAACAGTATCATGCTAGCATATATCCTGAAGAATATCATATATTTTTCTGGTCTTGTTTATAGCAGTGAATCATATACTTTTAGTAGTTATAAAACTCGCGTTTAGCTCATGTAATCGCCTTAAATCAGCATAAACTTAAAAGTGGTTCCGTAGAGCTGAGAAAACAGTTGCAACTGCCACCAGTGGTGAAAGACACACATGCCCCACCAGGGCATGTGGGAATACACTCTTTTAAACTTGGTAAAAATACGAATATTATCAGGATGAAGTATACTTTTGTACAACATAGTAATCTTTATAAAATTTCTATCTTGTCAATTAAACTAATAAACACATTGCTTTTTTTAAGTTTGACGTACGGTATTCAAAACGTTGTTCTAGCAAAAGTACCTACTTACCTATAAAACGGCTCTAAAGCCTAAAAAAAATAAAAAATAAAATTTGTGTGTGATTTTTTTTTTTCTAAATCAATCAAACAATAAATAGAATGTAAATAAGAGCGCGGACCCCCACGTCTGCGGTAGAAAACTAATCATAAAAAAAACGGCTCTAAAAAGTTTGTTTCCGATACCGGGAACCGAACCCGAGCCTCCTGGGTGAGAGCCAGGTATCCTAGCCACTAGACCATATCGGATGTTGCTGATCATTTGAAAAGCTCGACTTTATTTTCAAAATTCATAATAAGCAAAATAAGCTACTTGTAGTTTACTGCAGGCGCCTGCAGCTTTGGGAATTGCTGCTGTCGAAAAAAAAGAGGTTTTTTAGGACTCATTTAAATGATACCTACTTTGGCAATTGGCACATTCAATGTGCCAAAATTAATCCAAATTACTTCAGTCATAAAAGTTTCCTAGCTCCGTAACTAATTTATAGTCTCTATTGAAAAAAAAATACATTTTCCTTACACCTATCACAATATTGTCACAAGAGTACAGTTAGTGGGTAAACGTATCAAAATTTGGTGAATGATTATGAATGGTACATGAATGGTGGCTAACTGTATCTGTTATGTGTGGACTGTATTATTGTTCTTCTCTTCGATATCTCAGGTGTGTGTGTATGGTAAATTAAAGGCGAATACTTTTAACACTTTATATTTTATTATTAGAGGTCTAAATAGCTTACATTTGAAGCGGGGCACAAGACTTTATACTATTAACTGTTCCTGTAACATAAGGAACGTACATAACGAATTAACACTTGGGGAACGTGGAACTCATTTACTTATTTACTTGTTACGACACTGGGTAACTCATAACAACTATGAATCTACTTTATCTCTTTTGACAATCTGATCTGTCTGATATGGAGCTCTTCCTTGACTTCTTGAAGACTTCTCCTTGATTCACTGGTGGAATGAGTTGATTACATGTTTCTATTTACTGTTATTTGACTCAATTATCGATAAATTAATCGGTCCCCCTTACATAAATAATTACGTCATCGCAAGTTGTGGGGGCACCTTTGCATCTTTCAGGGACCTTTAACCAACTATAGCCCGTAAAAATGGACTTTCCCTTTTGCTGATGCAATAGTATATCTTATTGCGTAATACTCCAGGTTGGACAAGTACTGACTTGACCGATATCCCTTCCACAAAAGCTGATGCAACATCACAAATCATTGTGTAAGGCTTAAGGCCTTTTAGTATATAATAGTTCGGGGGTAGACAGACATGTAGGTCCCCGTTATTATCCTAAAAATTACTTATACTAGGATTACATATTCATGTAGGGGTCGTCGTCCGTTACAATATCAAAAGAACATTATCACTTAAATTATTAATTGACTTAAGCTGATTGACCTGTTTCCTTCCAAAAATACTTTAACCTTCTCTAACAAATAATCAATCAAGAAATTCCGTCAAAATTATTAATATTAGAGGCACTTAATACCTGAAGCAAGCAAACAAGTCGTAAATAATTCCCCATCAGACTATTTGCCTAAACCGTCGCCAAGTAATACCTAGGCATTACATGTAAACCTAGGCATTTGGAAAGCGCTATAGGCTATTAGTGTCCAAACAAATATGTTTTATACCTATTTTTATGGCTTTTTGTTTTAATAATGATAGTATTTTCAGGTAATGGTCAGGTTTGTGGGTTGGTTTAATATGATTGCTGCAATAACGTTACTACCTAAGATGGAGTTGACAATGATAAAGTTTTATTAACAGGATTAAGGGCCTTATTACGTATCAGTGTGCATCGAGCTCGTCGCGAGTTCGCAACATGTGCGCGGCGAACACGCCACGGGTGGGCAGCGAGTTCGCGGTGTGCGATTCAAGTTTTGGACAATCATTAATTCTGTTTTTCTTCGCGGCGTGTTTGCGGCGCACACGTTGTGAACTTGCGGCGAGCTCGCGGCACACTCGCCCCGCTTTCCACTCGCTTGCAACTCGCTAGTGTGATATAGATCAAATGCCTCGCGATCGCGAATAATTTTATGTTAGGTGCCAAAATAGATATAACCATTATAACATAACATCACGCCTGCAACCTCCGACGCTGGGTGAGGCAGAGGTAAACCCAGCACATAGTCCTACATTTTGCCAGTTATGTTTACTTAAGGCGATTACATGAGCGAAACGCGAGTTTTATAGTTACTAAAAGTATATGATTAACTACTATAATCAAGACCAGAACAATATATGATATTCTTCAGGATATATGCTGGCATGATACTGTTTTGAAAACAATACAATTAATTTGGCTCGATAAAAAGAATTTACGAACTTATCTCTAAAAATATCTTTCAAACAATAAAAAACATACTAATATACATGCGATCATTCTGATTTTTTGGCAAATAATTCTACAAGCAATATATTAGCATGATACTGTTTCAGTTTTTTAATCCAATCAATAGTTTTTTTTTGTAAATCGATCAAAACCACTCATTTCGCGCTATTTGGCCCGCAGTGGCCGACGTAACAACCACTTTGTAGTGCAAGCTGATTAGAACTTTATTCTAACAGCATTTCAAATGAAGTTTGAACCACCACAAATAGAGTTGCTAATTTAGCTCGTCTTAAGAGGACACAGCATGGCCGTTTTTCCATACAAACGTAGTCCCCTGTTTCATCCCTGGCAAATACCAGTGTAGAACAATACATATTTTTCAAAAGATCTATGACCAATATTGGCATTCGTAGTCCCATAATTTCTTTTCCAAAACTCGACCGACATAACTAATCTATGTTTTCTTTTTTTTTCATAAATTATTTATTTAAAGAGATAGTATGAACCTTCAAAAAGCAAATAATTGGCCACATTTTCTGCTGTGTTCAAACATCCAGAAAATAAAGAATAGATAATATAATGTTTGTTTATCAAAAAAGACAACATGGGAACACGGCCAAAACTTTCTTGATTATATTTAATGAAAAAAAAATGTTAAATCGGTCAAGTTTTGGACAAGTAATTAGAGGACTACGAATGCCAATATAGTAGCATTAGATTTTTTGAAACAAAAAAATTGGTTGCCTGTAAAGTCGATATACGGGCGAAAGTTTTACGTGACAACGACTTTGAGTGGTAAAATAATTTTAATGTGAATATTCATTCGTATAGTAGGAAGAAGGATGAAATGAACCGGTGTGTATGCCTATCTCTCTCACTCTCTCTCTCGGACGCGTGCCTCTCACTCGCTCTCA
The DNA here is from genome assembly GCA_916618015.1 of Xestia c-nigrum. Lineage (NCBI taxonomy): Eukaryota > Metazoa > Arthropoda > Insecta > Lepidoptera > Noctuidae > Xestia > Xestia c-nigrum. Next base: position 4,460,167 of record OU745259.1, on the reverse strand, counting down.
TTGTGAGCGCATAACGTGAGCGGAGCGTAACGCAGTTTCTTGAAGTGTCACCCGGCAAACCAATTTATAAGACGTTGTCACGTCAAAAATGTATTGTTCTAAAGAATGAATGAAAGAAATAAGAAAGACTACTCTACTGGTATTATACAAAACTAATTAGAGGACTACGAAATGTTGTTTTTGTGTACTTTTAACTGATATTTTCTACTGTTGTCTCTTTCAGACTCTGCGCGCGGTCGTCTGGGCACTGCGCGACAGCAATACATTTTACAAATACTTAATTTCAATTCTTTCTGGTAATAAATAAAGTTAATTTTAACCGTTGCGTCATGAAACCAACCAAACATAAGCTGAGAACAATCTGTACGTCGTTTTTCACGAAAGGCACACACATCCGATATGGTCTAGTGGCTAGGATACCTGGCTCTCACCCAGGAGGCTCGGGTTCGATTCCCGGTATCGGAATTTCTTTTTGTATACTTAATTTAAGTTTTGCAAATAGTCTGACAGCTCTGGAACGTGGTTTAGATTAATGAGAATAATGGGTGGTCGAGCAATGTACTGATACTGTCTTCTAAGAACAGTATTTGATTTAGAATATTGTCGATTTCGGCCAAGAGCCTCGATAAGCATCTCTCGAGGCTCTTGATTTGAGGTTTGATCAAGGGCCTGATTTAGAAGGCATTATTTCTCGATCCGGCTCGCATTGTGAGGAGGTTCCTGTCTCTGGAGCCCTAATTAAGAACCGGAGGCTAGGGTCTAACACCAGTTCTCCCGATTTAGGTGAACCGTTATATCAAAGATATTTAAAGAATGCATAAAGTTTTAATAAATAAATAAATATGTTATGAATATTGCAGCATCCTTCAGCACACCGCTATTGGGCCTAAAACTCCGGAAATTCTTTTAACTAATAAAAAAACACTGACTTATTTTACTGTAGGTAATCTTATTTCCAGCAAAAAGTCTGGGACGTTATTATGGACAGCAATATTTCGTCATAATTGAACCTAATATTTCAGCCAACAAACCGGGAAATTATACATAAGGAATCCCAAACATTTTTATGCCTAATTTTAGTTCTTAAGTATGACAAACATTCAATTACATAAAGAAAACGTATTGCCATTGAAATGTCGGCTTTATTTCTACATGATTAAGTACCGTTTTATGTCAAATTATGTCATCATTAACGGCAAATGTGGTGTAAGGAAATGTAAGCTGTGTGACACGGTTCTTGGATGGGGCCACGAAATTAGCGGTGATGGAATAGCTTGCGTAGACATTTGGCCACGTTGTACATTTTATGGGTGAAATACTCCCAAGAAACCATCAATTGCGTTCAAACACCGTCATCATTCGTTGTGAAATATGAGTCCGCGTAATAGTGGTCAGTTTCCTTCACTTGTCAATTTATTTAATTCGACAGTTGAATAATGGCTGATAGCTGCTTTGCTCTTGAATGCAATGTAGATAATACTTATACAGATCGCATTTTGTCCATTCGTAAAATTCGCTCTTTGGTACTGACTTACATCCATAATTCCTTATGAAATATTTACGACAGAACAGTGGAACAGAAGCTCACGATACCCAACAATCGTTGCCTTACCAATTTTTAAGGTTCACTATATTTCTCCACTTTTATACATCATTTTAACATAAAAACCGTAACTAAAACTCCACAAAAACCCCGTCTAAATTCTCAGATCCTACATAACAGGCTCAAACTTATACTAAGACCCTATCACTTCTCCATTATAATCCACTTCAACCCATAACAGGCACTTAGTCAAACAGCCACTCGCTGCTCTCGGGGCCCGAATATCATGAGAAATCTTTCTCTCGTAAATTAATTACATGTCAGTGAGGAAAATGTTTAAAAGGTACGTCGAAGTTAAGCACATTATTTTGTTCGGAGGCTCGAGAATCATCATGTGTGTGTGTGTGTGTGTGTTGAGCTTAACAGTCACTAATTGATGAGCTAAATGAAGATTTTAGGAAGATTGAGAAAGTATTTTGAGTGGATGGAATGAGAGGTTTTAAAGGCTAGTCTGTCAATTTTTTTTTAATTAGAAATTCAATTTTAGCACAAGGGCATTAAGGTTTAAGGTTGATTGGAGATAGCTTGATGTGCTGGCGTCAGTACCTAGGTATAGGTACTAAGTAAAAAGCGAAGAGTGAACTTATACAGGGAGTAAACCACCTCATCACGAAGCCGTTAACCAAGCATTATGTATGTATATCAAACTAAGAAACTTTACGCAAAAATTATTGCTGGGAAACGACTTTGTTTTTGGATTTATATCACGTTTTGTGATATGTAACGCACTCGAGACATTAAGCTGATGAATGGATTGAATATTGCGGGGTCCGTGGAGGTATTTAAAGTAAAATCCTAAGATAAAAACTTGTAACTTTAACCCTCTCAGAAGCTGGCTCCCAGGTATGGTGTAAAACAAGAAGATGATCGAAATGACGAGGAGAAGGTTCGTTAAGAGGTGTTATAAGGTCAAAGTACCTAGTGAGAATCGCTATCTAAACAATTTGAAATGAAAAAGGCCAACCAAAAAGTTCTTTCAAATAGCCTCCGTTCATTGACCCCTCAAAAAATCATAAACTATAATAACATAGTTACTTTGGAATACAATCACAAGCAGTTCTTGACCGTCGGATGACAAAACTAAACAAGAACTTCCAAAGCTTAGGTGATTATGTAACATGGCCCAAGCAATTGAGACCGACAAAATAATAACACCAATATCTCTCAAAGGACATTGAACTGTAATCAAACCCAGTAAATATAATATTATTTACGTCTGTGACAGTGTGTGTAGTTGTGTAAATACGCGAGCCATCTTTTGCGTCTGTGTGAGTTTGCTATTACAATTCAATCAGGCGTTACCGATTTGACATTTTCTCTCTTACAAGACGATATTAAGAATCTTCAGATTCTGAAAAAACATCGAACCATCCAGTTATTACTCCACATTTGACGTCTGTTTTCTGGCATTCCGATAATATCTATTAAACATGAGGAATCTTGGTAATTTTTTCGACATCGATAAAATATAACGTTATTACCGTACTTTTGCTGTAGGCAATAAAAGAATATGGAGGGAGGAATTTATTCAGAGAAGACGGCAGGTAAGGTACCTCTGTTACTTAGTATGGAAGTACTCGGGGGATGAGCCTATGACGTCACATATACGGGCCTAGTAACGTCATAAGTATTTACGTAAGTACATTTTGAGCAATCTTATGATTGTCTGTTCGCAATGAACCTGGTTTTTTGTGAGAGAAATGGCATTTTAAGTCGCACATCTGTGTTAGTATTCTTAAAGATTTAAGCCAAGGATTCTTGCTACAATTTCATTGCTTTAGTATACCTAACTATTGACTACCTCCAGTCTTACCTAATCCCATTAATGCTATTGTCTGCCCGCTAAACCCGAGCAGATCGTGTCAAAACTATCTATTGTCTTAGTAATGCTGTAAGCTGCTCATTAATATTGTTGTTGTTAGCTAATTAAATATTAGGTTGTCAGCTAATTTACTTAGGTCTAATTGTAATTTGAATTACCTAATCACGATTATGTAAGATATAGAGGAGATTGTCTGTGAAGCTGAAAAGAGATCAATGGCGATTGTTTTTCCTCTTAATATTGATTTTCTATCATCAGGAGAAGCTCGTGGGTATATATGAACTATCTTTAGGTTAAACCAGGCTGGGGCTGGGGGGGGCCCTTATGTCGAGTTTACGACAGAAAGCACGTTAAACTGTTGGTCCCGGCTGTCATTTGTAGATCGTTGACAGTCGTTACCTTAACGTACTGGGCCTTGATTCTGCTATTACGATAGTGTCAGAATAGGCGATCATTGAAGTCACAATGATTAAGTTCTGCCAAGTTTTGACAAGTTTGGTAATCTACTAATGTAATGGCGTCATTATGACTTCTCAATGAACAACCAGTGAGGCTCCATTGAAAGAAATGTCATAGAATATTTATCTCGTACATGAAATCTGGCATGAAAAATGTTCCAATGGGATGAGAATGGAATCGTGTTGGAGTGACGAATTTATTAAAATAGCAGAATTAGGCCCCAGGTAGTCAGTGGCCAATAAAGTCTGATAACCAGTATTACCAAAGAGTATCGTAAATATTACCCAGTGCTAACTGGATTGTGGAAATGTGGAGGTCAGATAGGCAGTGGCTCATGTGAAATACTGGTATTCAGCTGCATCCGGTTAGACTGGAAGCCGACCCGAACATAGTTGGGCAAAGGCTAGGCAGATGATGAGGGATTTTCTGTCATCATCGTGATCTGAAGGACTTCTAAGTAGATTAAGGCTTCCTGTTGGTCTTGTGGTCGCAATCGCATCTGCTGAGCATTAGGTCCTGTTTTTGAATCCCGGGTCAGGCAAATTGTTGACTTAATTATAACTGGCGAATTGCGGGTGTACCTACTAGGTATACCTACCTAACCCTTAATAATGATGATTGAAAAATATTGTCAATAATGAGTCGGATTTAAGAGGCCCGCGGAACATGCGTAGTTCATACAAACGTAATACACAATACCTAAAGAATATATTTGATTTCTAAACTATTTTGGTAAGTATTACGTTTGTATGAAGTTCACATGCTCCGCCGGCCCCTTTTTTTTTTTTTTTTTTTTAAGGATGGGAAATCATCAAATGACCCCCCCCCACTCTGGGCGGAGCGGGAGGGAGTGTCAGACTCTTACTGACTAAAAACCATCCATGTTCCTTCCTCGCCTTTTACGTTCCGGGGCCGCGGTATCTCTTTCGAACAGGCCCGTAACCCCGGCAGGCTTCGGCCCTTGCGGGCCCCTCTCTTTTTGCTGACACTCTTTGAGGCGCGCGTGGAACACGAACGCGCCGTCGACACGGCCTGTCGTCGTCGTTAGACGGCCGGACGGCTAGTGTCGTGTTACTTATCCCAGAAAATAAAAAATAGGTAACACAAACAAATAAATTTATTTTAAAAAAGACCTAAACATAAATGCTGCTCAGAATGGACTTATAGTAGGTAGTTTTACTGTACTTGACTTGGGCTTGGGACGCGTCGGTGTACAGGCAAGGTAGACTTATGAGGTCCCGCACTGGAGACAGATGACCAGCTTCCGACTTGCAGGGTACTGAAGACCGACGATCGGCTTCCTTGTCGGCTTCAGGTCTTGGGGCGCGACAGTGGACAGGCAAGGTAGTTCTTGAGACAGGCGTTCAGCTGCTTTAGGGCTTGGGGCTCGTCAGTGAGCAGGCAAGGTAGACTTGCAGACCGGCGTTCAGCTACCACGTACCGTTGACTTATAGACTGTCAGTAGTGACGATATACTATATATCTCGTATGAGATCCCGTTCCAGACTGCCGAATGTGGCAGGAAAATCTCCTTTTATAGCCAAAAATCCGCAGTTTTTCCATATCAGTTGTTTTAATAAAATTCTATAATTCTCCCTAGAATTATTTGACTTTAAAATCAAAAATGTCAGTTGCCAGTATTTAAAACAGCCAGTAATAATCAGTAAAAACTTCCTCGAAGAATTCTGAGAGCGTGCTAATTAATTATATAAAAGTAAGATAAGATACTGTTATTTAGTAAACAATCGTAATTATCTCTAAAATACATTATTTGAGCTAATATATTAATAAAATAAAATTAAATTATATAAATCAAAAGAAACCTTCATAGGCCTAGGCCAGTAAGAAAATTATAAGTAGAGGAAAAGTAACTGACAGCTTGACAATTGACGTAATGTCAACAAAGTAAATATTGAGAAAATAATTTTTATTTCAGCGAAATCAATGTTAAAACATCGTTTTAGATCGAATCTAACGCAAGCTAAAATAACTACTGCCAAAGCGCGACGTAGATGTATAAAAATATGCAAGGATAATGAATATATGAATGATAGTATAAAGTGTAAGTACCTATAGTGTCTAAATACTATATTTCCTCACAAGTATAAAGTGTCTGAAACATGAAAATACTATATTTCCCCATCGACCCCGAGAAAATTTTTGGTCTAGAACAAAAATTTTGTAAGGTTAAAGTATAACAGCATTCACAAAACGTACATACTTCATTCAATCACACCGACATCTTACGTAGTTAGTCAGGTAGGATTCACATTCAATGATCACTACTCAACCTGATAAGTCAATAACTTTAAGGCTTCTTTTCGGAGTTGTAATCCGCTCTCGTCTAAAACCCATAATGAAATGAAATAGACTTTAGTAGCTATATAATAAGGGCTTATTTTGAATGGAGTTATCAGCCGCTCCAATTAACTTTTAGAGTCGATAGTAAGAAATAAGTCATACTAACTTGTAGAGTTAGTTGACACGAAGGTTAGGTAACTTGTACCTAAAAGCACTTCTTAGAGATATCTGATCGGAACAGATAAAAAGAAAGATTAAAAAATTATCAATCAACTTTTAGAGTCGATAGTAAGAAACAAGTCATACTAACTTGTAGAGTTAGTTGACACGATGGTTAGGTAACTTGTACCTAAAAGCACTTCTTAGGGATCTGATCGGAACAGATAAAAAGAAAGTTTAAAAAATAATAATCTAATAGTGGTTTAAGAACCGATGAATGAATTATAAAATAAATAGAGTTTTTAATGGGCCGCAAAGAACTCTATTATAGAAGAAGGAAAGAAGGAAAAGATGAGTCATAAGTATGAAGAAGGAATGTATTTACATAACTATATACATTATATTTTAAAGTCTTTAATATGCCATTTAGCTTGGTTGCCATTTGAGTCCTCAAGTATATAAACTAACGGGGATAGTTTCTGCAACACAGTGGACTTCACAAATTTTGGCGCTAATTTTGCGCTAAAATAAATCCCAGCCTGACTATGTACATAGTTTCTTCGCCAGACGGTATCTCCTACGTTATATTCTTTAAAGGAACGACTTTCGTTATAACGAGCAGAGTTACGAGCATGAGCCATATGAAGGGCTATCTGAACTTTATCGAAAATTGCAGATAATAAACCTATGTTAGTAGCATAGATGTCCCTAGGTAGAAAAACGATTTCATCAAGATTATTAGTTGGCGTGTATAGTGAGCCAGAAGTAACTGTTTCTCGTCCAAATAGTAAAAAGTTAGGAGAAAAACCAGTGGTAACATTAGTTGTGCTGTTCATAGCGTATTGGACTTTAGAGAGGTGGGTGTCCCAAGATCTATGGTCATCACCAACCAAAGATGACAAAGCTGTGATTATAGTACGATTGTATCTTTCAGTGGGATTAACTTGGGGGCAATAATGAGGAGAGAAGAATATGTGTGGTATGTTATATCTGCCCAGAAAGTTGCAAAATTCATGGGATTGAAATTGAGTTCCATTATCCACAATAATAGTCTGAGGTACTCTATGAACAAGAAAAACAAAATTTTCTAAGTTAGAGATGATGTTAGTACTAGAAGCCCGTTTTAGTGGAAAGATCAGAGAATATTTAGTAAAACAACAGTTAACCACTAAGATAAATTGATTTCTTCGTCTAGTCATAGGTAGAGGACCCATTAGATCCAAAGAAATTGTTTGAAAAGGCCTTGAACAAATTTTTGGTTTACCCATAAGGCCGAAGGGAGAGTGATTTGCGTGTTTGTAAGTCAAGCAATTATCACAGATAGAAATTACTTTAGCGATATCCTTAAACATAGCAGGCCAGTAATATAGAAGTGATAGTTTTTTATAAGTTTTAAAGATTCCTAGATGAGGCTGGTCTGGGGACCCATGGTTATTTTTGATAAGGGTTTCCCGAAGATCAGGATGAGGAACTTCTTTCCACGCGAAATCTTCAGTTAACGCGTAGGGAGATTGAGTATAGCGGAATAATTTATTTTCGCGAATAGTATAATTAGGGTATTGATCAGGATTGTTACGACATTCCAAAAGTAGGTTATTATAGCGTTCCAATGCTGGAGGTACGAGTTGAGGATTAAGTAAGACAGGATTAACACCGAGTGGACATGATGTACGCGAGAGTAAATCAGGGACTAAATTGTCTTTACCTCTTTTGTGTTTTAGAATAAAATTAAAAGATGACAACCTAAGAGCCCACCGCGCGAGTCTACCAGATGGATTGGACAATTTTAGAAACCATTTAAGTGCTGCGTGATCTGTATAAACAGTGAATGGTTTACCATTATCGATATAACAACGCCAATGTTCTAAAGCTGAAATTACCGCAAGAGTTTCTCTTTCTGTAGTTGAGTAATTTCGTTCGTTTTTATTAAGAGATTTGCTCATATAAGCTATAACTACTTCTTTGTCGTCTTTTATTTGTGTTAACATACCTCCGATGCCGAAGTTAGAAGCATCGCAATGTACAGAGAAAGGGAGGTCGTAGTCAGGACAAGCTAATATAGGAGTAGTTACCAGAGCTTCTTTTAGCTTATTAAATGCCAGAGTAGCATTATTATCCCAAATGAATTTAGGGGCATCTTTACCAGAAGAAGTTAATTTATTAAGTGGAGTTGCAATTGTGCTGAAGTTAGGAATAAAACGACGAAACCAACTACAAGTTCCAACAAATTTCCTCACTTCTTTACGAGTAGTAGGAGTAGGGAATTCGAGTATTGCTTTAATTTTAACCGGATCTGAGCGTAAACCGTACTCATCTACAATGTATCCTAAGTATTTAAGTTCATTTTTAAAGAATTGACTTTTTTCGAAGTTAATAGTCAATTTAGCAAACGTTAATTTCTCGAGAACTTTAACTAGATAAGAGATATGCTCTTCAAATGATTCAGATATTATAATTATATCATCAAGGTAACAAAAGACCTTATTGTCAAATTCTGGAGTAAAAAGCATGTCCATAAGTCTTTGCTGAGTAGCTGGAGCATTAGTTAAACCAAAGGGCATGATAACAAAACGATACATGCCTCGACCAGGGACATAAAAAGCTGTTTTATCTTTATCTGATTCTTCTTTCAAAGGAATCTCCCAAAATGCTTTAGCAATATCGATGCTAGAAAGAAATTTTGCGTTTTTGAGATTATCTAAGATTTCATTAACAAATGGAAGGCTATACGCGTCTCTACGAGTAACTGAATTTAGTTTACGGCTATCAACACAAAATCTCCATTCACCATTCTTTTTAGGTGTAATGATAACCGGAGAAAGCCAAGGACTTTCACATTTTTCAATAACGCCCCATTCTAACATTTTATCGACTTCTATAATGAGAGCTTTTTGTTTTTCGGGAGAAAGGCGATAACAACGTTGTTTAATTGGAGGAGTATCACCGGTATCGATATGATGACTAATAAGATGAGTGCGACCCAGTAATCCTCTACTTTCGAAGGATATAGCTTTAAATCGTTTAATCATGTCATCAGCGATAGTTTTTTGCTCTAAAGAGAGGTGATTATAAGGAAGTACTTGTTTAGTAGTTTCAGTAACTACTGAACATTTAGTATTTGGCTTAAAAGCCGAAGAAAGTATGTGTGGAACAAGGTTAAACTTTTTCCAAAAGTCGACTCCTAAGATAATTGAAGGAGATATATTCGGAAATACGAAGGCTTGGATTAGATGAGTTTGATTATTGTATCTAATCGGAATGTCAATTGAACCAAGGGATCTACTATTATGATTACTGGCAGTAGTAATCGTCATTGGAAAAGACTTGGATAACGTGAAGCCTAATTTTAAAATTTCTAAGTGAGAATTATTACCAAGTATTGTAATAGAACTACCACTATCTAGTAAACCAGAAAATATTTTGGTATTGATAGAAATATCAATAAAAGGACGATTAAAATCTTTTTCATTATTATATATTGAAGTTATTTTGTAACAATGAAAGAAGTTTTTTAAGGTTTGTAACCAATCCTGCCAGTTTTTATAATCCAAGGCATTGTTTAGTTTTTTTGAATTAGTTTTATTACAGTTAGGACAATCAGTATATTTAACATCTTTTAAACCACATCTAAAACAAATTATTAATGTACGAGGTTGCGAGCAATTATTCAGTGTATGCCCATTAGTGCGGCATCGAACACAAAAAGCATTATTATTAACTTTATTAATTGAATTAACTTTTAGTTTATAGTTAAAGCGATTAAAATTTGTTTTAGGAGGAAATGAGTTAGATGTTGAAGTCTTTGACGTTAAATTAGAAGAAGATTTATAATTAAATTCAACACAATCATAAAGGATTATTTGTAGTTTGAGGTTCGCTGAAACGTTTCTCTTTGTCCAAAAATTCTTCATATTTTTTACAACATGAAATAAGCGAAATGATTGAGTTGATATTATTATTCGCGATATAAGGTGAATAACATGGTCGGATGTTACGAATAATGATTTGTAGTTTTTTAGTTTCCGGTAGTTTCTCTGAAAGTCTGGAAAACATTCCAGTCAGAATGGCAACAAAAATAACTATTGGTTCATCCTTGCCTTGAGTTCGACTATGAATGGCTTCTAGTAATTTATGATCATAGTCAAAAACGCTAAAGTCTGAAATCAAAGCTTCGCAAAATTCGTCCCATGATAACAAAGAATCACGTTTAAAACGGTACCAATGTAAAGCGTTACCGGTAAGTAATTCAAACGCATGATCCAATAATTTGTTTGAAGTAATATTTCTTGAAATACTAAATTCCTGAATATTCTGGATGAATGAACGCGGACAAGTAGTGCCGTCGAATTTTATGCGTTTTAATTCGTTAAGGGGAATTATTGGGAATTGAGTTTTGAGGTTGAGACTGAATGTCCGGGAAAATAGTATGGAACATAGTCTCATTGGGAGTATTAGGAGTCGAAGAGGGACGGTTAACTGTTATAGGTTGAGGATTGATAGAGACAGTGATTAAAGAGTTAAATTTTGATTCTAAGTTGAAAAATCTCTCTTTAATTTGAGATAAACGATTGATCTCTGAGGGATCTGAGTCTATGTCAATCCTCTCTAATCGAAAATAAAGATGATTAATAAAGGTTTCAATTTTTTTGTTTAATCTATTGTTACCTTGTTCTAATAATATTATTTTTGATTCGATATAATTTAAGGTAGTGGTAAGTTCATCCAAATCAGTTTTAACCTCTAATATCGAGTCCAAAATATCTGTAGAGGGATTACGAGGTGCGAGTTGAAGAATTTGTTTTTTAAGCTGTATTACAGTATCTTTTGGTTCTTCTAATCTTATTTTTATCTCATATTCTAGCTCAGCTTTGTTAAGAAGTTCAAAGAAAATAATTCTATCCATGATTAAAGAATTAAAGTTAAAGAGGATAAAATTGTATTAAAGGGAGGAACATGAGGGAAAGAGTCCAAACGATAACTCAAGAGAGTGAGTTTTGAAAAAGACTCAAGAGTTAAAGAAAACTCAAGTGAAAAAGGAGTGTTCAAGAGGACTCGAGAGAGACTCAAGCGTAAAGAACTCAAGTGTTAGAAAGCACTCTAGTATTAAAGATGAGAGGACGAGAGGATCCTACATAAAATAATTAAAATCGTAAACCGATGATTCTAGTAATAAAAACTTTAGTGAGTTTTTATTTAAAAATAAAAAAATAAAAACCGATAAATAGTTAAGAGCCCACGACACTTTACTTAGTTTGATATAAGTGTTTAAGAGGAGGACTTGAGTGTTAGAGAGGACTCTAGAGGATCCGATAGCAATTTTAGATCTTGCTATGATTCGATGACGCGCATCGTATGTTAAAGTGTGTGAGTGTGTTTAGAATGAGATGAAAGAGTATAAAAAGAGAATAAGCCAAATAAGAGTCAAAAGGGAATACTAGTGCTAGTTTGTTTCAGAATTTTGAAAAGAATGAGTGATATCTAGTTTTGATCCCCACGTTGGGCGCCAAATTGTCGTGTTACTTATCCCAGAAAATAAAAAATAGGTAACACAAACAAATAAATTTATTTTAAAAAAGACCTAAACATAAATGCTGCTCAGAATGGACTTATAGTAGGTAGTTTTACTGTACTTGACTTGGGCTTGGGACGCGTCGGTGTACAGGCAAGGTAGACTTATGAGGTCCCGCACTGGAGACAGATGACCAGCTTCCGACTTGCAGGGTACTGAAGACCGACGATCGGCTTCCTTGTCGGCTTCAGGTCTTGGGGCGCGACAGTGGACAGGCAAGGTAGTTCTTGAGACAGGCGTTCAGCTGCTTTAGGGCTTGGGGCTCGTCAGTGAGCAGGCAAGGTAGACTTGCAGACCGGCGTTCAGCTACCACGTACCGTTGACTTATAGACTGTCAGTAGTGACGATATACTATATATCTCGTATGAGATCCCGTTCCAGACTGCCGAATGTGGCAGGAAAATCTCCTTTTATAGCCAAAAATCCGCAGTTTTTCCATATCAGTTGTTTTAATAAAATTCTATAATTCTCCCTAGAATTATTTGACTTTAAAATCAAAAATGTCAGTTGCCAGTATTTAAAACAGCCAGTAATAATCAGTAAAAACTTCCTCGAAGAATTCTGAGAGCGTGCTAATTAATTATATAAAAGTAAGATAAGATACTGTTATTTAGTAAACAATCGTAATTATCTCTAAAATACATTATTTGAGCTAATATATTAATAAAATAAAATTAAATTATATAAATCAAAAGAAACCTTCATAGGCCTAGGCCAGTAAGAAAATTATAAGTAGAGGAAAAGTAACTGACAGCTTGACAATTGACGTAATGTCAACAAAGTAAATATTGAGAAAATAATTTTTATTTCAGCGAAATCAATGTTAAAACATCGTTTTAGATCGAATCTAACGCAAGCTAAAATAACTACTGCCAAAGCGCGACGTAGATGTATAAAAATATGCAAGGATAATGAATATATGAATGATAGTATAAAGTGTAAGTACCTATAGTGTCTAAATACTATATTTCCTCACAAGTATAAAGTGTCTGAAACATGAAAATACTATACTAGCTAGCCCATAGCCAGCCGTCCACAGGCCCGCATCTACGGTGGCCGGTAGCCACCACGTGGCCCCCGACGCCCGTTGCGTCTCCCGCGGCGGCCGGGAAGAGAGGATCTCTCCCTCTCTCGTTCCGCCACCTCCTTCGCTAGCATGACTGCTTCGCAGAAGGAGGCGACGGCTTCCCATTCCGTCTCGCTCCGGACCATGGATTGAACCAGGGCCGGACGCGAGAGGTCGCCGCCGCCGATCGCCGCCACGAGGACACGGCGGAGCTCCGCCCACGCAGGGCAGACTTCCACCGTGTGCTCCACCGTGTCCTCCGGTCGATCCTCGCAGTGGAGACACCCGGGCGATTCCTCCCGCCCGATTCGGTGCAGGTACCTCCCGAAACATCCGTGTCCGGTGAGGACCTGCGTCAGGCGGAAGGTGAGGACGCCGTGGCGCCTCTCCAGCCACTCCTCAAAGAGGGGACTTACCGCCACTATCGTGGCGTGCCCTGCACGGGGTTGCGACAGTCGCTCTCTCCATGTCGCCTCCGCCGGCCCCTTAAGTAGCAAACCAAAACGTTTATGTCAATCCTGTAACCAGTTGTTATTTAAATACAGACCGAAAGTAATTGACGCTTGTCTAGGTCCCAAATTAAGATCATAACGGCAGACCTAATACTACTCCAAAAAATATTAAATTGAGGCATAGACTGTAACTAAATTCTAAGTACGTAAGCTTCTTACTTATGAACAATGAAAAGCGGCAACGACTTAATTATGTATCATGGTTTCAAAACTAATCTTAGGACATTTTGACACTTTCCCAAGCCTCTTTATGCAATAGAATGAATTGTCAAAGAAAGCCAATCTGGATTTATTATCACTGTTTCACATAATTATTTTCTTACTCTATTTAACTCCAATACTACATAAGTTGACTGTAGTATATAAAAGTGTAATTGTTGTTATGGATAATAATCTTTAGAAGTTTGACATTCTATATCTTTGTTATTACGTACATATTTAGCATCTCGTGTATTTGTACTTTCGCATTCCTTGTGGTAAAATATATGTTTGTCGCTAATTATATTTTGATGTCACCGTGAATGTACCCATATTTGCAAAATAAATATCTTATAGTATCTTATTTTTGCCTTCAAGTTTTCTTGTGAAGTCAAAATATACGTAGAGTTTTACAACCAGAATCAAAGCTTCATATGTGTTCTATTTTGCCAATTTTAGCAAGGAAAACAAATATAAATCTTTATCCGGCAGACAAAACAATACATCTCATGACGTAAGCTTCCGACAGTAGGGTACCAGCACCTGTTATTAGTAAGTACCGGACTGAAAAAAATACAAAGAGTTTCTTCCTACTAATCTATACTTTATTTAGACATGAATAATGTAATTGATGGTCTTTGCAGGCCAGACCACAATAGCGTGTTTGTATACTATTTATATTGTTTACTGGCCAGTTGATTAATTGCATTGTCTTGACAAGCTGAATTCGGAATTCGCTGGACTGTGTCGAAATAATCTATAGTTTGGAGTATTTGTAGGGTAATCCGTTAAGCCTTTGGGCTTAAACTAGGTTAGTGTGAAATTGTGTTAGGTACCTACCTTAAAGTTTTATCATCATCTTCCTGCCCTTATCCCAGTTTATTTGGGGTCGGCGCAACACGTTTTCATCTTCCATTCTCCCCTGTTAAACGTCACGGCATCATTTACTCCTTTCTCTTTCATATCAGTCTTTACATAATCCATCCATCTTTTCTTTGGCCTTCCTCTCCCTCTCCATCCATCAATACTAATGTCCATCACTCTTAAACCACCTACCTTAAAGTTTTATGCTTAGGCCTTATTAGGAAAACCAAGGTTACCGCCCGGTTACGTAGCCCGAAGAATTGCTTAAGTGGCAGTGGGGCAGGGCACATTGCTCGCAGCACGAATGGCCGATGGCGACCGCGAACCGGATGACGATGCGTTGGAAGACCTCCCACTAGGTGGACCGATGACCTGGTGAAGGTTGCAGGAATCCGCTGGATGCGATTGGTATGTGACCGGTCAATGTGGCGACACTTGGTGGAGGCATATCCCAGCAGTTGACGTCTTTCGGCTGAAATGATGATGATGAAGTACCTAATTTTTTATGTCCTTTTCCTCTTGTCTGTATGTAGTTGTGTTACATAAGTTTGTTGCCAGATGGTGGATCGTGGTGTGCGTCCACATTGCGAGCCTATCGCGGTTGCGACGACGGGCGCGATTTATCAAACAAATGAAACGCGCCTTTGTGCCCATAGTGTAAGGCGGAAGCCTAGCGCGACGGGACTGAGCGAGACAACTCGCGTAGTTTTCAAACGTTCCCGTCCGCGCGTTCTGGCCACACTACGGGCCTAGTCAGCAAGCGACATAACGCGCGGGTAGCGGGAGTAACAAACCATTTCGGTCTTGTCGCTCGGCGTATGCGCGTCTTTATATTGTTTGTTGTAAATCTATGTGTAAAAAATGTATATGTATAAATGTATCTCTATGTGTTCAACACCTCCCATCTCAGGATCGGACTGTTTAGTAAAAATATCAAATCCTCGTCCATTGTTTGCAACCCCCGAAATACGTCGAACCGCTACAAGAGCTCGCGCGTCACTGTGGCCACCGCGCGCCACCGCTCGCCGTGCCCGCCTAGGCTCCAGTCACCGCGCATTCAGTGTGGACGCACATGTGGAAATCAGTAAACAGGTTCCTTTATTAGCGACACCTATATTGAATTTTGCGATAGTAAGACACGTGTCGTTTGTTCACCACGTTCACTCGTAGCCTAGACGAGGTAAAGTTAGCTTAATTTTGCATTTTCGTGAAATGGACGCTATTAACCCAATTAGGTATCCGAAAAGAGAATCATCTTTTGTGTGGGGTACGAGCACACGGATTTTGCGGGGCACATGTGTACATACGTAAACCATGACCTAGATAATTAGACAGGGTATACTTTTTATCCCTGTGAAATATTCTCTAAGAAATATCCCTGCCCTTGTCTTCCCTGTCCTTGCTTTGGCCTTGCGTTGGAAGACCTCCCACTAGGTGGACCGATGACCTGGTGAAGTTGCGGGAATCCGGTGGATGCGAGTAGCAAGGGACCGGTCAATGTGGCGACACTTAGGGGAGGCCTATGTCCAGCAGTGGACGTCTTTCGGCTGAGATGATGATGATGATCCCTGCCCTACGAAGTGCTGAGGGCGAAATCTAGATCTTTGTAATCATAGAGAAAATCGTAGAATTATAATAGTGCTTGAGGATTTTTTTTGAAATATCATTATCACGGTTTCAGTCTGTTTGCACATTGTATGCTATATGTCGCCAAAATATAACCCGACTAAGTGAAATTGCTCGTAAGTTTTGTATTACACGTATGAAAATTCGAGTTGATTGAATTTGGGATTATTTGTTATTGATTGATTTGTCGCTACGTAACTTTGGTAGAAGTTCTTAAATTACAAAAATTAAAGCTACTCGTGGCGCGGACTATAGCTATTTTTAACTGCTTTGCCAAGGTGGAGGTATGTCCGAGAGGTTAAAATAGACACACTTTTCGAGGTAATTAACAACATCCGATATGGTCTAGTGGCTAGGATACCTGGCTCTCACCCAGGAGGCTCGGGTTCGATTCCCGGTATCGGAAATTATTTTTGAAAATGAGGAAGTTTTACGAAAACAAATTCAGTAGATATTTATTTGATTACTTTTGGTATTTGTACAGCTTCATTGAGTATGGCTTACTTGTAATTTGTAGTTTTTACATTAAGAGTATTCTTACTTGTTTTAAGCATAAACGCTAAAGTAACGCTAAACAATACATACGACTCTAAGAATACAATAAATATCGCTGGATATTATACACAGCGCCATCTAGTGTCACACTAAGCAAGGCTTGTATCGTTATCACCAGACAGTTGATATACTACATATATACTTTTTCGTTTGTAATAAAATACATACTTATTATACATCTAAACATCCATGACTCGAAAACAAATGTCAAAAAGGGGCGAGGAAATGGCGCCACTTCCTCGCCCCTCGTGCACCCGCGCCACCGCCATACGCCATACGCCACTCGTGTTTGTTCCGCGCCTAAGATCGTGACTGGCAGCCTCACTACCGCTGCGCCATTCGGGTCGTCAAAAAAGTCGCGGACATTGCTAGAAAATCACCAAAAATAAAATCAAACTTTTATCACATCATGCGGTTTATAGGGTTTATCAGCGCATTTGATGGTTTCAAGCATTAACTTCTGGTTATGGTCACAAAAAATAAAAATGCCATAACTTTATCTGCGTTTTAAAGGTTTTTTTACAAGGAAAGTTATAGGGCCCCTTGGGTTCGCATGGCCGAATGTGATCATATTGTGTCGCGAATGAGGGTATTATTTTGACGTATCTACTTAAATATAAGGATACTGAATAACGTCCTTAAGATTCCCCTTGCGATAAGGAAACCAGGATTTTACTTCGTTATTAATAGCAGGATAATATCCAGGAAAGACGATATTTAATGTGTGAGCGTAAAAATACTCGGATTCATTGAAATTATTCCGTGATTTTTTACCTGTGAATCTTCTTTGCGTTATCATCTACTAGACAATAATATGAAGGGCAGTTTAGGACACTATTAACAGTTAGTGGCCTATAAAGTCACGACCATGACCAATGAAATGTAAACACTTACAAAATTTAAAAAAAGCGGCCATGTGCGACTCGAACTCGCCCATGAAGGGTTCCGTAACAGCAAGTAACATAATATAAAAGTTACGATTTTACGATTTATGACGTATAAAAAACTACTTACTAGATCTCGTTCAAACCAATTTTCGGTTGAAGTTTACATGGTAATGTACATCACACATCACATAATCGTAGCAAAGGAGTTCCAGTCTGAATATTACCTAGGTATTTAGCTTACCTAACTACATACGCGAATGATTATCACTTACGTGTGCAATGTTGGAATCTGTGGCATCTTGTTATCCAGGCGCACATAGCATCACCATTACATTCACAGGTAACACTAAGTGAAATGCAAGACTGTTTACAGAGAGATGGATTGCAATCCATCGGGTCGGCTTCCAGTTGAACCGTATGCAGTATGAATACCAGTATTTTACACGGAGTGACTGCCTATCTGGTATAAACAGTCCAGTAAGTACTAGATCATAGACGATGTACCCCGTGGCATACCGACTGCATGACTTATCAGACTTTCAGGCTGGGGACTACCTGTACCGTCTGTCTACAAATGACAGCAGGGACAAACGACTTTATGTGCTTGGGGAGCTCAGAGGGGTTTCAGAGGGGGCCGAAGCCAGCCGGGGCTGCGAGACTGTTCGAAAGAAATACCGTGGCCCCGGAATATAAAGGGCGAGGAAGAAACATGTATGGGTTTTAGTCAGTAAAAGTCTGATACTCCCTCCTACTCCGCCCAAAGTCATCATCATCATTTCAGCCAAAAGACGTCCACTGCTGGATATAGGCCTCCCCCAAGTGTCGCCACATCCAACGGATTCCCGCAACCTTCACCAGGTCATCGGTCCACCTGGTGGGAGGTCTTCCAACGCATCGTCTTCCGGTTCGCGGTTGCCACTCCAGGCCCTTGGGGTGACTTTAAGCCTTTTGATAAGGCCCATTGTGAGCGACCATGTCTCGGTCTGGTATGTAATCACTGGTAACACACACTGGTCATAGACTTTCATCTTGAGACACTGCGGTAAGTTGGACTAGAAGATACCGCGCAGCTTCCCGAACGATGCTCAGCCAGAGTGAAGAAGTCATTTGATGAGTTCCCATCCGGAAAAAAAGGTCCCATCCACAGACTGTCCTAGGCAAGCACGACTTAACCTAAAGATCGATCCGAACGTCTGTTTTTATTTAGCCACGAGCTCTTCACCTATTCAAAGCAATAAAGATCTAAATTGTTCTCATGAAGACATAACCCGGTATCGAAACTGGCAAAGTGCCATTTAGGTAAAAAATTAGCTTAGCAATGACAATATTTAGAACAGATTATTACATGTTGCGTTACGCTTCTCGCCTTATTTTCTTTGCTTTATATTTTTAACCCCCGATGCAAAAACGACGGGGTGTTATAAGTTTGACGTGTCTGTGAGTGCGTGTGTGTCTGTCTGTGGCATCGTAGCTCCCGAACGGATGAACCAATTTTGATTTTGTTTTTATTTTTGTTTGAAAGGGAGTGTTTTTAGCTATATTTGAAAAATCAGTCCAAGATGACCCACAGAACGGCGGAATACATATTTATTCAACAACTCCCTCAATATGGATATCAAAAGAAAGGGCTTGACTAGTAAAATACTATACGCTATAATAAAATGACTTGAATGTGCCCTGGCGGTTAAGAGTATGTCATGCTCACTCAAATGTCCCGCTGATGGCGGCGCGTATGTCGAGTCATTTAGTTGCCTTCAAAATAGTTGTGTTGAATGGTGCTGATACATGCGTCATGTTCGTGAACGGGCGCTGTCGGTTGGGACTGGTCAGCTCTTGGTTGCCACGGCTTTTCGTTTTTTAATTAATTATTTCATTTTTTAATTGTTTTGGTTTGTTTTTTACTATGGACACTTTTATCGTGCACATCTTGCTACATTGTTCTCACATAATGCACCATCTCAACATGAATGATGTAAGTAACCAAGATTTTGTAACAACATTATGATTTAAAAGTGTCCATGGAGTTTCTTGCCCGTTCTTCTCCATAGAGATTTACGCTAGGGAATGGGCAATTACAGTACTTTCACAGTTTTTGTCTTGTGACTGGGACTGTAGCTACATTTAATTTTCATCTTTGTGTCGGCAATTCAAAAGCGCCTGTAACTGGCCTACTTGAAATAAATGCTTTGATTTTGATTTTAAATTTCATATCCAAGATGGCCGCCACCACAAAATGATGAATTACATTATTTTCACATTCCCTCAATATAGGTATCAAATGAAAGGGCTCGACTCGTTACTTGACGATTTCGCCTAAATCGCAATACCCGTAAGCTGCATTAAAGTTTCTACTTACACGCACTATAAATGAGTAATTGCTCGCCGTTTAATCAAGGGACGTCTAAGATTTTTGCACTTTAGATTTTGTTTAATTATAAAAAATTGCTGTGGTGTTAAAATTAAAAAGTCAAAATGGGAGCGAAAAGCGTTAAAGATGAGCAAACTAAAACTAGGCTATAAACAACAAACACTAACAATTTTTTTAAAAGTATTACCGCAACGGATTGTGCCGCTAAGTCAGTCGAGGCGCTTTCTATACGAGAAAATCGTTTAAAAACACTATTATTATTTAATATTACCAACTACGAAAACCTATCTATGGATGCATACATTCTTGGCGATAGTGACACATCCGCTGCAGAGGTGTGTGAAGAAAATTATCTGAAAAATCTAACCATATTGCGTGAGCGAAATCATCTTAGCCTCCCCTCAGTTCGCCAAGTTGCTTACACAGCCGCAATTCTGAAACTAAAACTAAATATCCTGTAATTACCATACCTGTTTTTAATGGTAAGTCAAGTGAATACAAAACATTCGAATCATTGATCCACAATGACAAATCACTAGATGATATTAAAAAGTTGTACTATTTGCGTAATTTTGTCAAAGATGAACCTTATAACCTCATAATAAACTTACCTTTAGTAGGAGAAAGTTATTCTGAAGCGCTGAAAATACTAAAAGCAAAATAAGATAATAAATAGTTCTGGTCACAGAGGATCTATATAATTATGTCACCGTAAAATAGTCAAATACGTTATATTGTAATATCTCTAGCGATATTGTAAAGTCTCGAATTATTGTCAAATGAACATACTGCTTACAACAAAACGCATTATTTTTCGTGAAATGCATGCGATGGTAGTCAACTTACGCGGTGTGGAGGGAAGGAGGGGTCCCCCTTGCCCAGTGGCACAATTCTCATGAAAAGATAATACACCATTCCTGAGAAATACCGATTAATATAACATAACCTTAAAACACTTTATATTCCCCCTAAAAAGCGTAGTCGACGGAGCCTCGCTTCGCGGGGCCCCTATTTCCGAGTGCAGGGTTTAAAGGAACCTAACTAACCTAACGGGGGGGTGCCCCAAGTCCCGATTATGGGGGCAGACATACTTTCGTATGTTCAGTTGACAATAATTCGAGGCATTACAATATCGCGAGAAAAAACACGTTATCTATACTAATATTATAAAGAGGAAAACTTTGTTTGTTTGTTTGTAATGAATAGGCTTAAAAACTACTGGACCGTTTTTAAAAATTCTTTCACCATTGGAAAGCTACATTATCCACGAGTAACATAGGCTATATTTTATCCCTGTAGTCCCACGGGAACGGGAACTACGCGGGTGAAACCGCGTGACGTCCGCTAGTATTGTAATATAACGTGTTTGACAATTTTACGGTGACATATATACGGGAAAGTTCTGGTGTCGATTACTTGCAGTTTCTCACTTTATAAGACCTACAAACTCAAAACATCAGTCCACGCTCTAACATGGTAAACCCAACCCTGGTATTATGATACTTCTTACAGAGGTTGAGGTAATCCTCATACCGGTAGAGCACATTCTGATAAAACACTAATACGTTATAAAACATATGAAGACGGGTATTTATCGCGAATTTACCTTTAATTTAATCCCGACGTTTCGACCGGATTGCACCGGCCGTGGTCGCAGGGAGACTGAAGTCAGCAGTGAGCATTTATGAAGATGAGTGAGGGTAGTTGAATAAACGCCTTCACTTTGCTGTCGCAGTACCTCCAATACTTCAGTCTCCCCGCCACCACGCCTGGTGCAATCCGGTCGAAACGTCGCGTCGGGATTAAATTAAAGGTAAATTCGCGATAAATACCCGTCTTCATATGTTTTATGATGTGTTCTGATCGTGAAAGTTTAAAAAAGACAAACACTAATACACTCTACCTATAAAGCTAACTAACTGCATCCTAACCCAACTGATATCACCAAAACTTTGAAGAACACTATCTCAAACTACTCCACCACGATGACATAACCGAACATACTACACTATTACAAAGACATCTAAGATTCTCGATCAGGAACACCATTTTTTATCAACATGGCAGGCTGCCAACATTCTGATACTAGGTTTATGTCTTCGCTAGATCAATTTTGAGGCTTTCACGGTAAAATAGGTGTTGGATAAGGTATTGAGATGAGTTACGGTGGTTCTGAGATGGCTTTATTTACGATGTTTGGAGTTTGGTCGTCACATGAGCATTTTAGTTTTTTTTACATGAAAAAGAGGAAGGAGAGGAATTACTACGAGTAATTAAGATTCATTCTTTCAGCAGAAGAATCTGAATTTATTAAGATAAAATACCTATCATCAGCAACATCTGCCTAGCCTTTTATCAATTTGACGACCCGATTGGCGTAGTGGTAGTGACGCTGCCTTACGTTCTTAGGGTCCTGGGTTCTAATCCCGGTAGGAGCAAATGTTTGTGTGATGAGCGCGGACATTTGTTTCCGAGTCATGGATGTTTATATGTATAATAAGTATGTATTTACAAACAAAAAAGTATATATAGTATATCAACTACCTAGTGTCCACGACACAAGCTTTGCTTAGTGTGGCACTAGGTGGCGCTGTGTGTTAATGTACAGTGATATTTATTTATTTATTTAATTAGGTTTGGGTCGGCTTCAAGTCTTACTGGATGCAGCTGAGTATCAGTATTTGGCATGGAGCGATTGCCTATCTGACCTCCACAACCCAGTTAGTACTGGGTAATATGATATCCCTTGATAAGACTGGGTAAGTTTGGGTCACTTACTACTTGTAATGACTGACAAAGGTGTGCAAATGAAAGCCAGGAGTTACGGCTTAACGTGATTTCCCAAGTACGGAGGAAACACGGCTTATAATGGCCCTCGCCCAACCACAGACCTACCTAGGCAAAGGTGGTGCAATCCGAAGATCGAACTGAGCGGCATTTATTAATATTAATACCATAAAAAAAATTGTAAAACAACAATTTACTGGTGTTCAGCTGCATCCGGTTAGATTGGAAGTTGACCAAGCCAATCATCATAAAGCATCACCTTCCTTACTATTATATAAATGTGAATGTAAGTTTGTTTGTTACGCTTTCACGCGAAAACTACTCAACCGATCATCATGAAACTTTGTACACATATTCTTGGAGGTATTAGAAGTAACATAGGATACCTTTTATTAAAAAAAATTAACAACAGGATCCGCGTACGACGTCGCGGGCGCAGAAGCTAGTATTTCATAAAAGTATGAAATAACTTAAATTTTCGATACCGTTTCGAGCAGTAAGGGTCAATTCACACCGAGACGCGAGGAGACACTACACTGCGCGTACATTTTAATCGTCTTGGTGTGAACGGACACCAAATGAAGTGCATTGAATTGCACCAACAACCAATAAATGAATTTACCCACTTACTATAATAACCACTGCAAACAATGTATGATACCAGGAACTCACACATGGCGCGTGAAGGTTCAAAATATGTCAACATTACATTTACTGAATATAATTAAATGAACGACAATTCCTAGAATTTTAGGTGTCACACTATTCACTCCAATGGATAAACTAATTGACACTAAACTATTACAAATGTTAGCTTTAATAAGTACTATTGCAATTGAGCGAAATAAAATGAAGTGAAATGGGAATTGTAAAACTTCTTAGCAAAACGATGATTCTGATTTCGATGGTTGTAAAGTTATGAAACAACTAGAGTTATGAGTTACTAGTTGACCCACGCAACTTCGTCTGCGTCACATTAAGAGAGAAAAACCTTTTAATTCCTGCTCCGCTCCTTATAGTCATAGCGTGATGTTATATAGCCTATAGCCTTCCTCGATAAATGGACTATCCAACACAAAAAGAATTTTTCAATTCGACCAGGTAGTTCCTGAGATTGGCGCGTTCAACCAAACAAACAAACAAACTCTTCTGCTTTATAATATTAGTATTGAAGTATAGATGAGCTAGCAGTATTTTCTAAGCTAACGATAATAGCAATACTAATTTGGAACTGCAATCGAATCAAATTTCGCACTTTTGGAAATAAGTACGGCATTTGAAAACCAAAAAAAGGAAAACGGAGTTTCAAGCAAAAATTTATAGCTCAGCAAAACATAACAATCCAATTCAGATTTATGAATTCTAAGCATAATATTATCAGAACACAGGTACATGCTGTTAGCACCTATAAATCGATAGGATCCTCCAACTGCCAATTCTCTAGCAAAAATAATTCTCGTCGTAAAATATCACGGTATACACGCGCGTTGACAACAAGATCCCAGCGGATCTTTTGCAGGGTTGACACGACTTATCTGAAGTATATTTTGAAAACTTTAAAAGCAATTTGGTAGAGGTATTTTCAAAAATTCAAATAACATATTTTTTTGCAACATTGGAAACTTCACTGTTGTGGATAGGGAACCTTTTTTTGTTTTTTCATTCATCAAATAACTTCTCACACTCTGGGAGGGAGTGCCAGACTTTTACTGTCTAAAACCCATCCATGTTCCTTCCTCGCCCTTTAAGTTCCGGAGTCACGGTATTTCTTTCAAATAATCCCGCAGCTCACGGTATCGTATCGTTATCTCCTAATGTGAAAACACCATGTAGTGGTGTTGGCTTAGGGTCTATCTGGATGCAACTAAATATCAGTATTTTACATGGATAGATTGCCTATCTGACCTCCACAACTCAGTTAGTACTCGGTCATACGATATGCCTTGGTAGGACTGGTGGTCACTGACTACCTGTAACGACTGTCAAAGAAGAACAAATGACAGTCGAGACCAAAGGCTTAACGTGGTTTCCGAGACACGGAGGAAACTCAGTATATAATGGGTTGTGGTCACCTACCTACGAGTTAACCACATTTTGCAATTTCCCAACCTCAGATAGTCACGTACGCCCGTTTCTGTTAGCAATGGTATATTTGTATCATTTTATGAAAATGATCTCTATAGTTGAAAATCCAGCATATAAGTTCCAACGGTCGCATTAACAGGGTAAGTGTTCACCTCATTAGGTGCTCATCAATCGAGAAATGAATGAAAGTATGCGTGAAATTCTCTCGCTTCAATAATCTCTCGTAACCCATATAATGCGGGCCCAACCGCTTTAAATCTGGTATATCTGCATGCTTGGAAGAACAAGAGTGCCCAATCGGTACACAATGTATCAAAAATGTCTGGTGTAATGTTACTAGGTGGCAAACAAGGAGACAGTCCACTATGGGTCCTGTTGATGTAATTTTTTTTTAATGATATTTGTTTATAAACATTACTGTAGCAACACTGGCTTCCTTTTCCCTTGCACTTCTTTTTATTCTCTTGAGTTTTGCAGTGTACCTAACTTAACAATTAATTTAAATAAATCATTTGATTTGTTAAAAAAAACAATTCAATTAACAGCCCTGTACACACTGTAATTTTTCCATCTGCAATCATTTTCAAACTCGACTTTCTTTGACAATCTCGAATGATGCAACATGCGACACGACTTGCGTTAAACTTGTTTACTCTGCAGTGGTTTGAGGCTAAGTGGTAACGCTCCTTGACAGCATAAGTAAGAATCAAATCGAACGTAAAATCTTGTGATAAATGTCATTTGACAGCAAACACGTACTTGAATAGGGGCGTCTTTATCTGTTTCCTAAAAAAATTACGGTACCTACCCGTTGGTAATCTTATGTACTGTAATTATTTTCGAATCAGAATATAAAAATAAATATTTTTAAACTGTGAGCATTTTTAATCCTACTTACACTAAAATCGCATAGATGGTTTAAACAATCAACGTGACACGGAACGTTATACATCCACTTTTTTTGTGATTGACAGACAACTTCACTATTTAGACATGTACTTGTTTTGTTTATTTTGGTTTTCGTAAATATTTTTGCAGATTTTTCACATTTATTCCGTTTAGACAATGCTGCAATGCTTAGCTAATTTAACCACTGGAATGTAGAGGTTATTAGAAAAAAATGCATGTAAGTTTCATTATTACATTTTATGTGGGTGGCCTAATCGCCGAACAAAAA
Organism: Xestia c-nigrum; assembly: GCA_916618015.1. NCBI lineage: Eukaryota > Metazoa > Arthropoda > Insecta > Lepidoptera > Noctuidae > Xestia > Xestia c-nigrum. Next base: position 4,434,129 of record OU745259.1, on the reverse strand, counting down.
ATATTGTCTCCTTTCCTTCACAGCCCCGGCAGTCACTCAATCCAAAACCAAGAAAATGTTATTCAACCAAATCCGTTGATAAAATCCGAAATCCCATATCTATAATCAAGCCAAAGATTTTCAGACTCATCAACATTACAGACAGGTAGCTAAAGAGTGAACGATGAAAAAACCTAGTTTTATTTTAACCTGATAGGAAGATCGCAACCCTAATTTCACCTCGAGGTAAATCCGTAGGTAAACACAGCCACCGTTGCCGCGTTAGACGACGTACGCCTCTCGCGATAAAAACGGGGTGTTCTATAAATTATTCATAAAAAATCTTGACTTGCCTTGTGCCTCGCTGCCAAGGATATAATATAGAACAATGTTAGTTGTCTAGTAGCGTTGTGTGCTCTTTGAACCTTTGATCTGGAAGAAGAGGTTCATTAGAGTGCATGTTTTAAACGTATGTTGAAGGGTTTAGCGTTAAGGGAATGGAAAATAGTTTTTAACTGGCAGCTGTTATAAGATGAAGATCTTGTTTAGGGAAACGTAACGTCTTTCGTATTAGTATTTTAGATAGTGACTTACATTGAAAGTATACATGTATGGTAGACATCACATCATCATCCACCTAGCTTTTTCGTTTGTATCGGCTTCCAATTTACATACATACCTACATACATAATCTCATACCTCTTACCCATGGGAGTAGACAGAATTGTTATTCATTATACACGCATCCGGGGCTGCGGGATTGTTCGAAGGAGCTGCCGTGGTCTCGAAACATAAAAGGCGCGGAAGGAACATGGATAGGTTTAATTCAGTAAAAGTCTGACACACCTTCCTGCTCCGCCCAGAGCTCCTGAGGAGTCATTTGATTGTTGATTTCCAATCCGAAAAAAAAAAGTTGGTCACACACGCACGCCACTTGGTTGTGAGAACGGGTACCTGACCTTTCTAAAGAGTTGCATCAATAAGATCTGTGTATTCTGTGTATATCCTTCTAGGGCGTTCACTCCCGGCGTTGCCACTCACATTTCCCTTGAAAATACCTTCAATTTCATTGTTTTCAATTCAATGCATCTGAAGACCAGAATTTACAAGAAGCGTTAAGACCATCTGATCAATACAACCTAGTAACTGGGCCAGTAACTGTATTGTAGACGATAAACCTAAATTGAGCAGTTATTAATTGATGCTATAATACAAAGACGACATAACAAAATAAAAAAAACAGTTCCAGCACCTAAAGTTACCGATAAGAAAACTAAACCGAAAAATATCGTCTTCGATGAAATGGATCAAAATAAAGCTCAGTATACACACATACACCTATATTCTGGTTATAACGATGAGTGTAGTCAGATGGAAACCGTCATAGAAGAGGGTTTAGATGTGAGGGTTCAAGATTGACATGTTATGAGGGACACGATAGATGGGGGTTAATAATGAGTAGTACGTCTTTTGTGCTGGTTGTAAAATGTACCCAGCGTCTTGTTCATCAAGGTTTGGTCGACTTTGTAATTGCTATATCATCTTAAGGCGACTACAAGAGCTAAACGCGAGTTTTATAATGCCTGAAAGGATATGATTCACTGCAATAAACAAAACCAGAAAAATATATGATATTTTTCAGGATATATGCTAGTGTAATAGTGTTTTGAAAACATAATACAATTAATTTTACTCGATCAAAAAAATCTTTTAACAAGTAAAAACCATACTAAAATATACACACTACACTACATACTAGTTAATGTTTAGATTAAGAAATGAAGCCCGCGATCGATACCGTCAAACCAAGCTGGAAGCACACAAACGTTACTACCTAGACCTCAAACACCAAGCAATAGTTGGTTTACTAAATGAGAAAAAAGCATTTTTTACAAAATATATTAATGAAAATATAGGCGACTCAAAATCGTTGTGGCATAATTTAAAAAAACATGTACTTCCAGTGAGTAAGAACGATGATGTGCTCTTAGAACCATTTGACGACCCGAACGGTATTAATTCAGCTTTTCTAGATGTCCCGGGTGACCCCAATGTTAACACAACTCAAGAAAACTTTTTTAAATCTAACCGTTTTGGGTCCGCAAATTTGTCGATAATGCCAACTGACTCGAAAACAGTTCTAAATATAATTAAAAATATATCAACAAATGCACAAGGTATTGACGGCATATCGAGAGACATGTTATCCCTTACACTACCGCAATCACTTACTACAATTACAGAGATTATAAACAGATCCATAACCTCAAGTAAATTTCCTGTTTTGTGGCGAAATGCAATTGTTCGGCCTCTTCCAAAGAATAATAACCCTCAAAGCTACAAAGACCTTCGCCCCATAAGTATTTTGCCATGTTTGTCCAAGGTGTTGGAGAGGGTGGTGTATTTACAGGTCACCGATTTTCTCGAGGCGCATGGTATGCTGCCTGAACTTCAATCGGGTTTTAGGAAAGGGCGCGGAACCGCAACTGCCCTGGCGGATGTATTAGGTAACATTCTGGAAGCTCGGGACCGTGGTGAGGGATCTATACTGGTATTGCTTGATTATTCACGTGCGTTCGACTCAATTAATATTCCCTTATTACTGTCCAAATTGTCGTACTATGGTTTTGATAGGCGGGCAACGGGTTGGTTTGAAAGCTACCTGACCGGCAGGTCACAACGGGTGGAATTGCGCAAGAAAGACGGTTCCACGTTATCTTCCTCACCACAAACAATAACAAGGGGAGTTCCCCAGGGATCCCTGCTCGGTCCGCTTCTCTATATCCTATATAGTGCTGACATAACGACATGTATAAAGAAATGCAATTATCATGTATACGCGGATGACACTCAGCTATATGTTTCATTTAACGCCAGTAACACAGCAGCCGCCGTGCGTACCCTCAATGAGGAGCTTGATAAAATTGCTATGTGGTCTAAGGACAACTCTCTAGTACTGAACCCTCAAAAATCAAAGTTCATGGTCATGGGGAGCAGAAATCAAATCAAATCAATCCTTTCTGCTAAACCTGATGTCAAAATTATGGGGGAAAGTATTCAAAAGGTAGAAATCGCTTGTAATCTTGGGCTAATTACTGATCCGGAACTACGATTTGAAGAACATATAAATGGCGTAGTAAAAAACTGTTTTTATAGACTAAAAGTTTTGTACAGAGTGAGGGATTTCCTTAGTGTCGCGATAAGAAAGAGATTGGTGGATAGCCTAGTACTGTCCAAACTGAATTATTGCGACACTGTTTACGGACCATGTCTTCTTACACGTACTCAACGATTAATACAACGAGTACAAAATGCATGTGCTCGTTACTGCTTAAACATACCCCGCAGGCATCATATCACACCGTATTTAAATGAAAACAACATTCTTAAAATGGCTGCACGACGGAAATTACACTTGGCAGTTTTGATGTTCGGTATCAAAAACACACAAACCGGAATATCTGTCAAAAAAAATTAGCTGGAGGCACGATCACTACAGTTATTCTGCTCGTTCCACGTCCAATCCACTCTCGATGCCTCGACATAAGACCATTGCCTTCAGGGGTTGTTTCAAGTATGCCGCCACTCGCTGCTGGAATGATCTGCCACCTCCCATAAGATCCCTAAAAACAAAACAAAATTTTAAGTTACATTTAAAAAGAATCCTTTTAGAAAGACAAAAATATGAACAGCAAATACAATATAAATAATTACTTACATAAGCTTAATCATCTATCGGCGAGGCATATCTATCCAGGCGGCTCGAGACGGCATCACTTTTTTCCAAGAAAACACATTACGTGTTATTAAGCCTCGACTAAGCGGTATGTACATACATAGTAAGGTAACTATCGGTAGCACCATAGCAACTAGTCGCGTGACATGCATCACGTGAGTACACAAGACTCGTGAGTCGGGCGACTACGCGCCGCCGCTGACGGCTCGGCGCGCTGCGCTGACTTATGTCATTGTATGACGCAACGTACGTCAACGCGCCAACAGGCATAGAGGAGAAATGCAGCGCGCGCGCAGGGCTACAGGCGAAGGCGCGGTGGCGACGCAAAGGTGGGGTAAGAGCGAGACAAAAAATAAAAAACCTGTCATGTCTTTGTTATTGTGTTTGTTTTGTTCAGCCTGCAGTCTGTATCCTATTGTACCTTTATTTTTTTAATTGAAATGTTTATGTTTTTATGCTAATTATTGTATACTCTAAGTCCGATCTGTTTTATTTTAGTTACATACTCATTTATTCAAATATCGCTGTATTGGCTTCCGTACGTTTTTCACAGGTGACCACTGAAAACCAGCGCTGTTCTGTGGGTTCCCCATAGCACAGCATCATGCTGAGTGGTAAACCTATTTGTCGCACTCACGGCGTGCAATTTTTAATTTTTTGTCCGTTTAGTCTTACTATTATGTTAATGTTGCTGTGTTCATTTTCGGTTTAAGTTTAAGTGTTTGTGTTTGTTTTAATGCGTTCTATGTTTACCTTATTAATATTGTACGCACGTCATGACCTTGCGACGAATAAACATTTTTTCTTTCTTCTTTCTTTCTTTCTTTCTTTCTAAAATACATGCGATCATTCAGTGTTTTTGGCAAATAATTCTACTAGCAACGTATTAGCATCATAGTGTTTTTTATATTTTTAGTCCATTCAATAGATTTTTTGTAAATCGATCGAAACCACTCATTTCGCACTATTCTGACTGACGTAACAACCACTTTGTAGTGCAAGCTGATTAGAACTTTATTCTAACAGTATTCCAAACGAAGTTTGAACCACCACAAACAGAGTTACTAATTTAGCTCATGTAGTCCCCTTAAAGTTCAATATAATTTTATTCATAGAAAGAGTAGGTATGATAGACATAGTGCATATTCTATCAGATTTTAAGATGTTGGAAAAGTTGAAAATGTACTGAATTATTTCAACTTGACTGCGTCGTTGGTTTATTGGTCGCAAAGGCAAGGCAGGCCTATTAGGTCTGGGTTCCATTCCCAGATCAGACAAAGTGTTATTGGGTTTTTCCAATAAACTTTCTCAGTAACAGTCACGGTCTGAATTTATGCACGTTTCATGGCTCGCGTCTTATTGTAAGAGACTTAAATATAACTAGCAAAATGGGGGTGTACGGTCGAACAAGCAATTTGGTTTCCATTTTAACCCACAAATTACATTATAAAGTGTAAACCAAATAGCTTGTTCGACCGTACTATTAGATTTGCCAGTGGCGTGCCTAGAGGTCAACAATAAGGCAAGCCCATTTGGCTAGTACACTGTTCAGAGACCCTAACATCATGAACAGTAGTAAGTTATAATAATAATAATAAATAATAATAATAAAATTTATTCAAAAAATATAAGGTAAACGTTTACAGTTTTTCTTAAATCTATGTCAAGTTCACACTATGTTTTGAGCCTGAACTAGGTAATCCTGTGTTTCAGGCAATTTGAGGTAAAATTAATTGATTTAATAATCACATAATATGATAATAAGAGTATCGGTACTAATATGAAAAGGTATATAGAATAATACTATCTTAACTTAGTTAACAAGTTTAAAAAATAACAATTCTATGAACAATGCTTACTTTAGCACAAGTAATAAATTCTCTGTATCTTCATAGGTCATAGTGTGAAGAGCTTCCATAAGGATTTTCTTGCAATTATTGCCATTTAAAGAAAAGATGTTTACTATAGTTTAAAGATGTTTATAGGGGCAAGCCAGGCTTTTTAGCTTGTATGGAAGCACCGCCGCTAGATACGTCTCTGCCTAAATCTTAGCCATCCAAACTCATCACCATCATCATCATCATCTTCCTTCCTGTGACGTTTAATAAATGAGTTATGCGTGCTGTGGTGGAGGATGCGCGTTGGAGGGAGCGCGGGGCGATGCGCCGCGCTCAGTCTAGTACGAGCAGCCCTAGCGACAGCACGCCTAACACAGTAATATTGGAAACTGTGTTTTATTGTACAACCTAGAACAAAGACACCACCCTGATATACGGTGGCTTTACTCCAAACCCTAACTAGCGTCGGAGTGTACACCATACTTCCCTTGTCCCATTTTATTTGGGGTCAGCGCAATACGTTTTCCTCTTCCATTCTCCCCTGTCAGGCATCATTTACCCCTTTTTCTTTCATATCCTTACACAATCCATCCATCCTTCTTTGGCCTTCTTCTCCATCTCCATCCATCAACATCGCCGTTCAAACTACTGGTGGCAGAAACATTAATCATAATATGATATTATTATATTATGTTCCTTAGTACGAGAAGCGTTCCAGTAAACAGGTTTCTTGAAAACTAATCTCTATGGAGCGGGTATTGTAGAAAATCCACGGGGATACATCTGCTGATGAAATATTGTGTTGCTATAACATGTTTTCTTCGTATTACAACATAACATCACGCTACTACTTCCAGAACTTCTAAAGCTTCAGACTCGCTAAAGTAGACTCGTCTTTCATGGGGTACTGTTTGAAATGCTATAATAAAATTCCACAAAGCATTCTTGAACTAAATGAAACCAAATTTAAAACTTGCATTAAACGCACACTGTGTAAGCAAGCATATTACAAATTGGACGATTATATCGCTGATAAAAATGCTTGGCTCAATGCCGGTCCTGCTCCACAAGGACAGGGTCGCATAAATGGATAGCATTAAATGGTATTGTTGGAGCTGCTGAAGATTGTACAACTATCTTTGCATTGTATAAATTCAATATCTTTAGTATTATATAACCTCATATCCCATATTGTGTGAGTGCCATGTACTAGAATGCTATCATTCGCGGGAAACCTACGTTTTTATTTTTTATTTTTTGACTTGAATGTGCCCTGGCGGTTAAGAGTATGTCATGCTCACTCAAATGTCCCGCTGATGGTGGCGCGTGTGTCGGGTCATTTAGTTCCCTTCAAAATGGTTGAGTTGAATGGTGCTGATACATGCGTCATGTTCGTGAACGGGCGCTGTCGGTTGAGACTGGTCAGCTCTTGGTTGCCACGGCTTTTGTTTTTATTTTTAATTAATTATTTTATTTTTGAATTGTTTTTGTTAGTTTTAACTATGGACACTTTTATCGTGCACATCTTGCTACATTGTTCTCACATAATGCACCATCTCAACAGGAATGATGTAACCAAGATTTTGTAAGAACATTATGATTTAAAAGAGTGTCCATGGAGTTTCTTGCCCGTTCTTCTCCATAGAGATCTACGCTAGGGAATGGGCAACTACAGTACTTTCGCAAATAAATTTAATAATTTTTTTATTGATGTTGTTGAAAGCAGCGCTAAATCACAACATCCTCCTAAATCGACCAATTCAAATATTAAAACTAACGAAAATAGCATATTTTTGAATCCTACTGATCCCTCTGAAATATTCAGCATATTAAATTCACTTAAAAGCACTAAATCGGCTGGCTTTGACGATATTTCTACGGACCTTCTAAAACAAATATCTCCCTATATTGCAGAACCTCTTTCGTATATAATTAATTTATCTCTAGAACAAGGCTGCTTTCCGGATAGACTCAAAATGTCTGTAATAAAACCATTGCATAAAAAAGGCTCTAAAACGGATAAAAACAATTACCGCCCCATTGCACTGATTCCGATTCTGTCAAAGGTCTTTGAAAGAGTTATGTATAAGAGAACCCTCTCTTTCCTAGATAAATATAATTCGCTTGCAAAAGAACAGTATGGATTTAGAAAAAAGAAATCCACATCACTTGCTGCATTTAATTTAGTAAAATCAGTTTTAAATAAAATAAACTCTAAAATTACCACTTCAGCTTTATTTTTAGACCTAAGCAAAGCCTTCGACTTCGTTAATCATACAATTCTCACTGATAAACTAAACAAAATTGGTATCCGAGGCCCAGCCTTAGAGTGGTTCAAATCATATCTCTCAAATCGTACACAGATAACGAGAATCACTAAATTCGACGACCAAATTAATAGTATTACGAACTTTGATTCTCAACCCCGGATCAATTACTTTGGTGTTCCGCAGGGTAGCATTTTAGGGCCACCGTTATTCCTTATATACGTAAACGATCTTCCACAAACGATAGACCAAGATTGCGTTCTGTTTGCTGATGACACAACAGTTATTTTTGATAATAAAAATTGTGAATTGCACGAGTTTAATATAAACAACACCTTGAATAGAATTATTACATGGTTAGATTTAAACGCCTTAAAAATAAACATAGAAAAAACTAAAGTAATTAATTTTAAAACACAGAAGAGTAAATATGTAGACCTTAAAATATCACATACAAACCAAATAGTTGAACAAATTCATAAAACTAAATTTCTAGGTATTACAATCGATGAACATCTCACCTGGAAGGATCATATTGATGAAATATGTATTAAAATAAATAGATTTGTTTTCGCCTTGAAAAAAGTTAAAGATGAGACCTCCAGACAAACTGCATTAATGGTATACCACGCGTATGTTTGCTCCATTATCAGATATGGAATCATTGTCTGGGGAAACTCTTCTGAAGTTACTAGGGTATTGCTGGCACAAAAAAAATGCATACGCTCAATCTTCAATATGGACTGGACTGATTCTTGCAGACCAGTTTATAAATCGCACAACCTTCTCACAGTTCCTTGTATTTATATTTATGAAATTGCAAAATTTGTCAAAAGTAACTGTTCACTGTTTGAACTGAAAAACAATGTTAATAAACGTACAGTAACACAGTATTTACTTACCATGCCTGTACCTAGGATCGAATTATTTAGACGTAATTGTGTATATATGGCTCCACTCATTTTTAACTCTCTACCTAACTTTATTACGGATCTTCCGTACAGAAAATTTTGCATAGTTCTGAAAAAATGGCTTATTTCACATGGTTTTTATTCCATAGCTGAATTTCTCAAAAAATCCAATTGTCAATCTTACCATTACCGGAATGTATTGTAGAGAATAACATAAATTATAATAATTGTTGTGTTTGTATTTTTTATTTTTATGTTCGTTCTATTAAAAAATATCTTCGTTTGTTTGTTTTAATGTTTTATTATTTTTTGTTGTTTCTGTGTTGAGTAATTTTAAAACACACTGGTCTTAGTTAGTTGTTGTGTTTGTATATTAAAAAAAAAAAAATGTTTTCCTTCTGATAACAATTTCTTTGTTTGCTTTTTTGTTTTGTGTTGAGAGTAACTTTAAACACACTGGTCCTAAGTTTGTAATTTAAGGTTTGTTTCACATTTTTTATTATTAGCATCTAATTATAATTACTTAAATGTTTGCATGCCAATTTTATGGCGAAATGTGTCATTGCACTACATTTTATTTTACCATCTTTTGTACCACATTTTTTGCAAATAAATAATTTTGACTTTGACTTTGACTTTGACAGTTTTTATGTCTTGTGACTGGGACTGTAGCTACATTTAATTATCATCTTTGTTTCGACAATTCAAAAGCGCCTGTAACTGGCCTACTTGAAATAAATGCTTTGATTTTGATTTTGATTTTGAGAAGGAATGGACAGAGACAAAATCCTTTATTTTGTCTCGGTCCTTTCCTTCTGGGAATGCCTTACCAGTCAACTGTAGGATATTCGCAAAAATTAAATAATCGTTGCGTCAACAGAAGCACCACCTAATACAGTGTTCGTGTGCCGAAATAGCGCTGACCGCGTTTTATATCCTAGTGCAATAAACCAGGTTTAACTACCTGGTTCGTATGGTAAGATTTGATGCGGCGTCTTCCTCTAAACTTTTAGTGAAGGAATTCCATTCATTTATTAACATAGTAAATCATATTTTTCACCGTTCTTCGTCCCTGAGGGCAGCACTCTACAAGAACGAATGGACGTAATAGGCAGTGCCAAACGTGTAGTTTACCTTTGCATTATAAATTGCCATCGACATGCTACGAAACAGATAGAGAAAATATGATTATTATTATTATTATTCCCTTTATTCATTATTAAACAAACTCTTTACATTTTTAAATATTAATATAAAACATATATAAAAAACATTTAAAAATATAAAAAATTGTAGCCCACCGGTATCGGGAACAGGGTCCAAGCTACCGGCGGTCAGGGCTCCAGAGAGAGGAACCTCCTAACAATACGAGCCGTGTCAAGGAGTACCGCTTTCTGAATCAAGCCCTTGATCCAGCTGCCTAACGAGAGCCTCCTCAGGTATTGGTCGAGGCTCTTGGCAATTAAGCCATGGGCCGACACGACTATCGGCACAATGATTATTATTTATTTATTTTATTATCTCCTTTATTTATTATTCATCTTACTTAGTACATTTTTAAATATTTCTAAAAAAGATATAAAAACATTTAAAAATATAAAAAATAGGGATCCGCCGGTGTCGGGAGTAGGGTCCAAGTCACCGGTGGTTAGGGTTGCAGAGACAGGAACCTCCTCACAATGCGAGCCGTATCGAGGAGTACTGCCTTCTGTATCAGGCCCTTGATCCAACCGCCTAAAGAGAGCCTCGACAGATGTTCGTCGAGGCTCTTGGCTATCAGGCCATTGGCCGTCACGACAATCGGCACAATGATAACCGATTTCATATTCCACATGTCGCGAACCTCGTGTGCCAAGTCAAGATACTTAATTTGTTTCTCTTTCTCGGCTTTCACGAGGTTCTCGTCATGAGGGATAGTAACATCGATTATCATTACTCGGCGCGCTGATCGGTCTATCACCACTATGTCAGGCTTATTGGCAACAATAGTCCTGTCAGTAATGATAGACTGATCCCAGTATAGCGTGATATGGTCTTTCACGAGAACTGGGTCGGGCACATACTTGTAGTACGGTACCTCAGATTCCACAAGCTTAAATTTCAACGCAAGTTGCTGGTGAATAATTCTGGCTACTTGATTGTGTCTGTGCAAGTACTCGCCGTTAGCTAGACGGGAACAACCAGAAATAATATGTCTGATGGACTCACCCGGACAGTGGCATGCCCGACACACGTCAACCGTCCCGTCCTTCATAATATATTTCCGGTAGTTGTTCGTTAACATAACTTCGTCCATAATTGCACAGACAAAACCTTCAGTTTCCCCGAAGAGGTCACCAAAACGTAGCCAGGACACGGACGCTAGAAAATCTACATCGGGCCCATGAAGAGCCCGGTAGAAGCGCCCGTGAAGCACCTTGCCCTGCCATTCTTTCTTGCGGTCATCGGTAGTAAGTACTACAGGTTTGCGCCAGTTCTCTTTAGCCATGGACAACGGGGTGAGTCCCTTGTCCACTGCGACCACATCTCGGTGCATACCCACTTCGGCTTTTAGAAAATATTCCCTGAGGCTGCACACCTCGCGGTTGTGGAGGGTCTTCGCATTTAAAAAGCCTCGACCCCCGCACTTCCGCGGGATGTACAGTCTCATCACCGATGATCGTGGGTGATGCATCCGATTTTCGGTCAACAGTGTACGGACTCTTCTATCCAGAGCGTCGAGTTCGGTCTGGGTCCATTTGAGTATGCCGAAAGAGTACATTAAAACCGGCATGACCCAACCGTTGAAGGCGCGCACCTTGTTCCCACCTGAAAGAAGGCTATTTAATACCTTCTTTAGGCGACCAAAGAAGCGCTCCCTCAACGATTGCTTCATGTCCGTTACGTTGATACCTAACGCTTCTGACATATCCAAATACTTATAGCTCTCGGATGAGGAAAGGGATCTTAGGTGTATGGAATCCGAGAGCTGAAGCCCCTCGGATTCCATAATCTCCCCTCGCTTTACATACATGACTGCACATTTGTCCACACCAAATTCCATCCTGATGGCGTTACTAAAAGTTTCAGTTACTTTCAGTAGCTCCATCAGTCGCAATTTGTTGGGGGCAAAGAGCTTCAGGTCATCCATGTAAAGCAGGTGAGATATAACCTGACCATCTTTCCTCAACTGGTAGCCTAGCCCTGAATTCTCCAGCAATGTGCTTAAAGGATTCAGGGCTAAACAGAACCAAAGTGGACTCAGACTGTCGCCCTGGAATATTCCCCGTTTTATCCATACAGATTCATCGTTCCCCTGGATCTGTCGACATCCTGGATATCGAAGGACCGTCCTCCATTGCCCCATACATGACTTAAGGAAGGTGCATAGAGTTGCATCTATCTTGTACAACTCCAGCACCCTCATGAGCCATGAATGTGGCACCGAGTCGTAGGCCTTCTTATAATCTATCCAACATGTTGACAGATCCTTGCGGGATCGACGGACCTGTTGGCTAATGGCCATGTCGATGAGGAGTAGCTCCTTAGTACCACGGGACCCATTCCTACATCCATTTTGAGACGCAGACATAATGGAGTTATTGTCAATGTGTGTATTAATTTTCGTTCTCAAAATGGATGTAAGAAGTTTATAGACCGTCGACAAACACGTGATCGGTCTGTAGTTCTGGGGTTCCGTGGGACTACCTGACTTATGGACCAGGTGAGTAACGCCTGTTGTTAAGAACTGTGGCAGGGACCCAGACTCTAAGGATGACTGGAATTGGGATACCAGGCAAGTGTGTGAACTACCAAGCCACTTGAGCCAGAAGTTATGCAGTCCGTCCGGTCCCGGTGACTTCCAGTTCGGTAACGGACGAACTGCTCTGGCTATATCTAACGATGTGATTACAACTGGTGCCATTTCTGGAATAGGTTCACACACTCGCTCGACATCGCGCATCCAATCAGCCTCAGAATGACAGACGGGCACCGACCAGATGCTGCACCAGAAGGAACTCGTAGCGGCATCACCCGGGTGGCACACGTCTGTCACATTTTGGTCAGGTCGCTCCCAAGCTCTGTATACCCACCTCTCGTCACACTGGAACATGCGATTCTGCGAATACCGATCAACCCGTCGCTTATACCGCCGAATACGGCTCGCCCATGCATAAACTTTCTGCTTCAGGAAGTCGATGCGCTCTGTGACACGGGACATGTATTCTTGAGGACTGATTTCAGTCCCCGAGAATGCCCGCCTCACAAAGCGCATCACGCGTGGTCGTGTATTGCCCTCCCTGAAGCAGTATAGTTTGCCGATGAGTACCCTGGCCCCGTCGATACGACGCTCAATCCTGCGCTGCCAGACTGGTACGGCAGGTTTTGGTCGAGTAGCTAAGTCACAGTTCGGGAACTTGACATTAGCTAAACGACATGCCGCAACAGCCCCACAGAACAGGATCGAGTGTGTATCAACGAGGTCCTCGCTACTCTCGAATACATTCTTGAGTTGCGAGTCCAGGGCACACACCAGCGCCCTATTTTTCTTATGCATGGGTAACCGTGGTAAGCGGGGCCTAAGTTCGGTAGGAGTTGATCGATACTCACGAAGCGCATCCTCCAGTGCGCTCCTCAATCGGTCGTTGCACTGGCTACTTACCGTGGCAACCCTACCATCTTCCTCTACAACAGCAGGATTGGACCGCGGTGGGGTTGCATCAATAGCTGACGCTTGCACCGCGGTTTGTGCCGGAGTCAAGATGATACGATTGCTCAGTACCTCTGAGCGCAGCCTATCAAGCGCGGCGTCATCCAACATGTGATTGCGTTGAATGACCCGCACCTGATCCGACAGTCGTTGGGCCGAGACGTTGACGGCTGGTTCAAGATCCTGGAACAGAGACAGCATCCTAACACGGTACGCAGTGAGGTTAGTTCCCCCCTCTGTAGACCCGTAGTATGCGCGCATGGTGTTCTCGTTCATGGACTGAGTCCATCTCATGCGCTGCACACAACCACCGGTAGCGGGGACCCGGCTCGGGGCCTGTTGGCCCCTAAGTCCCAAGCTTCTCGGTGGCCGGCCTCTCCCCGCACGACGTACAGGTGTTGGCGACGTCGGCGGAGAGAAATATTCGTCGCTCGAGCTCGACGCAACTGCCGCAACCGTTGACACTGGTGAACCGGGGTCCGGTGGCGGCGAGGCGGAGCTGAGCGACGAGTCCGGGGATGGTAGGCGTGCGCGTCGTCGGGAGGCAGCTCTCGTGATCATTATTTTATTTTATCGCATCATGCATTCCTTTTATATTTTTCGGTAATTTTCATATTTTGATTGAATGGTTTGACAGGTTTTGACATCCGTCATTGTAGTATAACATAATTTTTCATTTGCACTTTCTGGTTTTCTTTTGCTTTTTTTAAACTATATATTATTTGATGTGTTAATGGAGAAAATTGAACTGTTTTTGATAAATATTGTATAGACCTTCGTGTATTTAATTAAAATAAGAAATTGCGATGCGGTGTTATAAACTGATGACGTACGGGGTTGCCATTATTTTATTTATTATTATTTTTATTAGGGATATAAAACAGTTACATGCTACAAACAACACATAAAATTCTTAAAAACTAGAGAACACAAACATGTAACCCACACCAATATCCACGTCTTTACAAAATAATAACAGACTGTGGAAGTTTTTACAGAATACAGAACCTTCTGTGACGGCTGTATTTAATGACGACTTGGTTGGCGTAGTGGTAGTGACGCTGCCTTACGTTCTTAAGGTCCTGGGTTCGAATCCCGGTAGGAGCAAATGTTTGTGTGATGAGCACGGACATTTGTTTCCGAGTCATGGATGTTTATATGTATAATAAGTATGTATTTACAAACAAAAAAAAAAAGTATATGTGTAGTATATCAACTATCTAGTGTCCACGACACAAGCTTTGCTTAGTGTGGCACTTGGTGGCGCTGTGTGTTAATGTCCAGCGATATTTATAATGTAATATACATTAATTTAATTTTATTTGTTTATTCCCGTTTAATTCAGCTAAACTTATCATCATTTTATTAAATACATATTACTTTAATTCCATTTAATAAATAAATAGGTAATTCAATAATTGATTCTATTCAATATAATTTTGATTGATTTAATTTTAATTCAGATCCTATAAATCGATTTAAATATATTACAAACAAGTAAAAATAACTCAAAATAATTCAATAAAATGCAAAACAACTCAATTCAATTCAGTTAAATTACCAATTTCTCTTAACTGTTTTTTGTGACATCAGACCCCACTTTTTATGTTGTGACTTCAGTACATTGTAGAATTAAGATTATGGAGGGGAGGTAAGTGGCAAGAGGGAACTGTATTAACACTTAACAAAAAAACTTTGTTCTAGTTCATAAAATTAATTATGCACCCCGCTTATACGTGAAAGACTTATGGCTGGCCCCCGTATCTTGAAGGATCATTATTCTTTTTAAAACGGACAGAATTTTGATAAAGCTAAACAGGTTCGTTGGTAGAAAATATTCTAAAGCTCATTTATGCGAGTACGTAAGACAACGGTCTCTTCAAATCGTCGGACGCTACCATCAGCATGCCATGACGTCACGACCGATTGCCGACACGCTACCGCTAGATTACACGACGTTGGTTTCGGTTGGCTCACTCAAAGCATCTTCGATACATGTTAGGCCCTAGGCTCTAGGCGTGTCAGTGCGTGCGCGCCATGTACACTTTAGCGATGTCTGTGAAGACCGACCGAATCGGTTTGACGCCATTGTTTAGCTATTCTGTTTGCTTTGCTAACAGATGAAGGTTTAAGGTTGCGTTATCATTAAAAGGGATCGATGAGTGGAGCGCGGCTGTGAAAAAATGAGTTAAGAGCTCAACTGAAGAAGTGCTAGAAGTCTGTTGTGATCAGCCTAGCCTTGGGGCCAGCTTCCAGTCTTACCGGTTTTCCCAATACCAGTAATATACATGGCACGACTGACTTTCAGGACCTCCGCAACCACAGCTAGTACTGAGTATAGCATATTTATACTCTTTGATAAGGCTGGTCGTGATTCTCATTCATTCAGCCCGAAAGAATGACGAAGGAAGAATGACAGAAATCAACAAATGAGATAAGTAATTTCTGAGGCACAAAGGAAACTCGGTATAGAGTGGGTTAACACCCATCCACAGACCAACCTAGGCAAGCGCGGCTAAACCTGAAGATCGACCCAAGCGGCTGTTATTATTTAGCCACGAGTATCTAAAAAAGTATGGTACCCCAGAGATGGAAAAAGACGGAAAGGACGTCAAAAAATAAGGCGGGAGGATGATATTAAACAAATAGCTACAACAACATGGCATAGAAAAGCCACAAACAGGGAAATATGGGAAACTCTAGGGGAGGCCTATGCCAAAGGGCAAGCTGATAATAACGTTACCGATGTCGTGGATGAAACTGTTGTTATGAATTAAATTTTAAAATAATTAGTATATAAAATCAATAATTATATAAATTAGTAGCATGTTACTCTATAAAGTGTTATTATAGCAAACAAAAATAATTATAATTATGTTAAATAAAGTAAATTGAAGCTAAAATTATACCAGCATAAATAAATAGAATAAAATGAAAAACAATTAAAATTATCTTTATAGTATTTCTTAATTAGTTGCATGATAATATAGTGAAATGATATTGTAGCATGCAAAATAAAATTATAGAACGATGTATTAGAAATAGTCAAATGTATTTTATCAGAAATAAAGGCTATTTGAATTTGAATCTTAAAAAGTTAGTACAGGATCCTTATTTCTCAACTAGTAAGTCATTTGAAAAAGCCAATCAGGCTTTTCGTCAACCAAAACATAAGATTAAAGGGTTTTCTTAACCTTAGGTTTACGGAATCCCAAACCACGCCAGTATGAGTATTTATTAGGGTCCCCTGGTTTATGAAGTACGATGACCGATTGACGGGCCAGCCCAAGTGATTGCAACATGTGTACCCAGTTATGAGCTTACCCTAATATTAGTTCCGGCATTGGGTTGCTCCCCTACAATCCGCCCTTAATGTATGTGTGTTGAGGGGCAATTGAAAAAAAGATTTGCATGTTTATGCCCATTTTCAACCGACTTCCAAAAAGTGGAGGTTATCAATTCGTCCGTATGTTTTTTTTTTTTTTTTTTTTGTGTTTGTTACCTCAGAACTTTCGACTGGGTGAACCGATTTGGATGATTCTTTTTTTGTTTGAAAGCTGGTGCTTCTCGTGTGGTCCCATTTTAATTTTCTGAAGATCTGATGCTGATCTTTGGAGATACACAATGGAACTCTTCAAAAATGTACGGCAAATCTGCAGTGATTGCTGTTATCGCTTGTAGGTTCATTGTTTATACTATATCATGACGTAACATCACGCCTGTATGCTCTGAGGGGGTACGCAGATGTATAAAGTACACCCAGATTTCGAAAGTGTTTGTTACCTCAGAACTTTCAACTGGGTGAACCGATTATGATGGTTCTTTTTTTATTTGAAAGCTGGTACTTCTCATGTGGTCTCATAATCATCAAATCAGGATCTGATGATGGGATTCGGGAGAAATAGAGAGAACACTTATAGGCACACAAGAAGTGATTTGGGTAGTTTTAAGAAGTGTACTTTCTCGAAGTGATCCCATTTTAATTTGATGAAGATCTGATGAAGAACTTCGGAGATATGCATCGGAACTCCTCAATAAATGATAGCAAATGTACTGGGATTGCTGAAATCTCATATCTGTCTATTGCTTATACTAGTTCATAACATAAAATCACGCCGGTACGCTGTGAAGGGGTAAGCACATGTGAACTACTAAAAAGTGAAAAATAAAATCTTTTTTACAAAAAACAAAACCGACTTCAGAGAAAACAAAAAAGTGAAAAATAACTTCAGGAAAAACGCTTCAGAAGTCGGTGACAAAAAAACTAAATCAATCAAACAAAGGTCAACGACTTCTGAAGCGTTTTTCCTGAAGTTATTTTTCACTTTTTTGTTTTCTCTGAAGTCGGTTTTTTAAGTTATGCAGGAAGTGTTATTTGACGTATTTCTTCGAGCCTGAATAATAAAAGGTGTACAAAACCTCTCAACGAAGCCGAAAGGCACTGGTTCTCTCCGTCATTACGATCATTTTTCTGTTCTACACCATACCTAGGAAGCTTCTAGTTACGGAGTTATTGTGTAGCGGCACTACAAAAAGTACTTCAGCTACATTGAACAAAAAGTACTACAGCGCCATCTATGAGAAAGATGATGAACTAACAAGCGAAATACGTCAGAATTTCTACATCGCGCAAGCAACATTCTCCGCGACTTGAGCATTTACGAGAACCCGACAACAACCGTCGGGCAGTAGCCCACCAGACATAACGCTGGTCTGGTCGGGAGATCCTCCCTTTTCTATAGGGGATGAAGAGCTTTACACCCTGTTCTTTGTACCCCTAAAATTGGGGGTTAAAGTTACAACTTTTTGACAAGTTTTCTTGTAAACAATGCAAATTTCTGCTGTAATCCACGACCCCTGTACTGATTCGTGATGAGGTTGTTTATACCCAGTTCAAAGTATCCTATTTCCTAAGTTCAGTTCAGGGTGATTAGTCTATCCATATGCCACATCGCATTGAAATTCGTCTGGCCTTTACCTCACTTTCACTTTTATAATATTAGTAAAGGTTTTTACTCAGAATAAATCGGCAAATTGGTTAAGTACCTACGCCTACCTACTTAGACTGTCTTACGGATGAAGGGGACTTCAAAATTTGATTTCTCTAGGGTACGATTTGTAGCTTGATTATATAATTTGGCGGCTAGTAATAATAATATTCTGCCGACAGGATTTCGGCCACGTCCAATCTCAGCGGAGATTACGCAAGTGCGTTGAAGATAGGTAATATAGTGCACGAGTGTATATGTCACCGTAAAATTAACAAACACGTTAGATTGTAATCTCTCTAGCGAGATTGTAAACTCTCGAAATATTGTCAAACGAACATACTGCTTACAATGAAACGCATTATTTTTCGTGAAATACATGCGATGGTAGTCAACTCAAGCGATGTAGAGGGAAGGAGGGGTCCCCCTTGCCCAATGGTACTACTCTCATGAAAAGATAACGTACCATTAATGAGATATATCGATTAATATAACCTAACCTTAAAACACTTTATATTCTCCTAAAAAGCGTAGTCGACGGAGCCTCGCTTCGCGGGGCCCCTATTTCCGAGTGCAGAGTTTAAAGGAACCTAACTAACCTAACGGGGGGGGGGGTGCCCCAAATCCCGAATATGGCGGCTGAGATCCTTCCGTATGTTCAGTTGACAATATTTCGAGAGTTTACCATATTCCTAGAGAGATTACAATCTAACGTGTTTGACAATTTTACGGTGACATATAAATAAACACGGGGTCATTCTCTGTTTTATTTGTCTGTTAATACATGTTTTATTTATTCTATAAAATTCAGCAGTATTGCCTAGTGGTGTTCCCGTCGAACTACCAAGTCCTAGGTCTTGAGTTGAAACCCAAGACAACACGAACAATTATTCGAATCGTAGTATTTTCAAATATCACTCGCTTCGGTGAAGAAAAACGCCGTGATAAAAATAACCAGTATACTGCAGAGATATTCCTCGAGGCGCATGCAAGTTCCGACACCAAGTTAGGCACTCATTATCATCCGCCTAAGCTATAAGCCAGATCCAGCTGAATACTAGTATTTTACATGGAGCGACTGCCTATCTGACCTTTACAACCCAGTTAGTACAGGGTAATATGATACCCCTTGGTAAGACTGGTTGTCAGACTTTTGAAGCCACTGACTACCGGTAACGACTGTCAAATATCTACAAATAAAAGCCGAGGCCAAGTGCTAAACGTGCTTTCCGAGGCACGTAGGAAACTCGATATGTAATGGATGGTCAGTGTGGTCACCCTTTTTTTTTTTGTTTTGGGATGGGAAATCAAGTGACTTCTCCCACTCTGGGCGGAGCGGGAGGGAGTGTCAGACTCTTACTGACTAAAACCCATCCATGTTTCTTCCTCGCCCTTTATGTTCCGGGGCCGCGGTATCTCTTTCGAACAGGCCTGTAACCACGGCAGGCAGTGTGGTCACCCTTGCACAGACAAAGCTCTAGCTTGGTCTGCAATTTTAGAGTCACTAGGCACCCACGACAACTAAAGAAAAGGATTTTATAAAGGTTATAAACAGGTAATATAATTTGTGATTGCACTCACGGTATGAGGAAATATCGGGACAGAACAAAAGTATAATTAATAAAATTCACAGTCTTAAATTACTTTCAATTTGTTAATACTTAAATAAAGTCTTATACTTGCAAGTTTACAGACTTTTCTACTTAAAAAGTTATCTTTCTAAAACATTAACCAAACATTTATCTCTAAGCCTTTTAAACCAACACACCTTCATTACGAAAACGTTAATACGCAACTTCGGATTGTGTAAGTGAATTCCGAAAACTTTCGAATCACCCTCTTTCTCCGGATTACAAAGGAGGGAAAGATCCCTCTTGAGAGGTTCGACCTCTTTACATCAGCATATAACGCGTGTATTGAAAGAAGCGCTACGAATAGAATTACCGCTTTTGAAAGGTATGTTTTTGATGTATGATGTTTCTTAGTTTTCATTAAAGCTGTTTGTTATTTTTGACTATGATGTTTTATTTAGCAGTAGCATTGTTTTAACATTTTTTAGTATGACACTGAATTTAAGTGTCATTGCAGTCATACTGTTTTACGATCAACGAAATACAAAAAGTACCACAGCGCCATCTATGACATAAATGAAGAACTAACATCAAAATAAGCAAGACGACAGTATCAAAAAATTGCAAATCAATTTAGTCCGTAAGGTAGAGTATTGAACCTAAGTAAGAAACCTAATTAAGACAAAAATAATGCAATTTCATCAACGCAAAACTTAATATTGCTTACCAAGGCTGCAATACTCGTATTGCAGAAGAAAATCAGTCGAAGTATTTAGGTATTGTGATCGACAGCAAACTGACTTGGAAACCTCATATAGAAGTTGTATGCCAAAAAGTCAGTAAATCTGCGTATGCTCTCCGTCAACTTTCAAAAAAAGTCAACAGTCAGGCTCTTTTAGCAGCCTACCATGGACTTGTTGCCTCTGTTTTGCGGTATGGTGTTATTTTCAGTTACAGTCTACCGATAAGGAACTAGTATTTAGAATGCAGAAGCGATGTATAAGGTCAATATGCGGTCTTAAAATAACTGATAGCTGTCTTCCCTATTTCAAATCTTTAAAAAAAATAACTTTTCCTTCTTTGTACATTTTGGAAACAGCTCTATTTGTAAAAAATAATCCATAATTATTTGAAAAACTGTCGGCTGTTAGAAAAAATCCGATACGAAGTCAATACCGGTATGTAAACCAAATATGTCAAGTCAAACGTAAAACCGCACTAATGCAGAAAAGTTTTTTTGGTATCGCCCCACGCATTTATAATAAAGTACCTGATGTTATAAAAAATATGACTGTAATAAAGTTTAAAAAGGCTCTGAACCAAATTTTAATTGAGAAATGTTATTACACCATTGACGATTTCCTTAATGATAAATCGCTGTACTGATTGACATACATTTAACTATTCTGACATTTTATTTATCCTTCTTATTGACATACGCATCATTCTGTTTGACATTACTGATTAATTTTTACTGTTGACATTTTAATTTTTTGTAATTATAATGTTTTTACATCTAAATTTGTTCGGTATCAATACAATTAATTGATTTTAGAATTGAATATTATTTGCATGCCTATAAGACGGTAGAATATGGAGGACCTTATTATATAAGAAAACATCTATGTACCAATTACCCATATTTGCAAAGAAATAAATGATTTGATTTGATAAATAATGGACACGTATTTTTTGTTTTTGTAAAGTAATGAATAGTGACAAAGATGGCATCGAAACTCGGTAGAGAGAGCTCGTGACGTCAGAACACAGTAAAAAAATTACCAAGGCGTAACGTTTTGAGAATTTTAAAAGCGTCGTATCTTCGTCAATTTTGGTTCACGAGATAAAAGAAAAAATACGGGGCAAATATTTTTCTAGAATCCAACTGACGGACTTCTTTGTTTATTTTTGTGATCTTCCCTATTCTAAATTGCAGCTTTTAATAAACTCGACATAAGCAACTCACGCTATCTGTATAGAATAGTTAGCACTATGTTTTACATTCATACGTAATCGGATTATTTACGCTGACTGCCTGCTTATGCGGCTTTGATGCCATTGTATGAGTTTACACGTTAACTTAAGTCTATAGCAGAAACGCATGAACATCACGTCTGTGTTTCTGGACGAGGAAGGCACAAGTTAACAACACTTTTCAGGCAGAAATGCTACTGAGAACTTGCCTGATGGAGAACCCAATAACACTAACTTTTAGTCTAACGACAAAATCTAGTTAGTGACCACTGCTCCATTTATTTTGAACAATTTTGACTGCGAGTTTGTTTCGATGAACATGTGCACACAAAACCAGAATCACACTACACTGAGAAGAAAATACAGAGATATCATTCGGTCAGTAACACCCGCCGCTCAACCACCCAGCCGCTCGGGTCAATCTTTAGGTTAAGCCGTGCTTGCTTAGGTTGGTCTGTGGGTGGGTGACCACCCTTTATACACCGAGTTTCCTCTGCGCCTCGAAAAGTACGTTAACTAGTGGGGGGACCAATTCCTTAACGTGGCATCTAAAAACAAACTGACAATTAATGACAGCCGTGAGTGTCAGTTGTCAGTTTGTTTTTTTGATCTTTGACAGTCGTTACAGGTGGCCGAAAAAAATCTGACAACCAGTGGGTATCGTATTGTCCAATTGTTACTGGGTTGTGGAGGTCTGATAAAATACTGGTATTCAGCTGCATCCAGTTAAAATGGAAGCCGACCCCAACATAGTTGGGAAAAAGACTAGGTAGATGATGAGATGATGATGATAAACGCTACTGAAGAGGCTCAACTCGTGACTCAATTCCGGTTTGCCACGACACACTAAGAAAGAAAATAGGAAGATATCGGTCATTGACACGGTTTCTCAGCAAAATATTGTAAATGAAAGCTACTATATTATTTTACAGTAAAATGGCTTCGTCTAACGTTGGCATAGACTGACTAAAGACAGACACGATGAAAGCCTAGAGAACAGCACATTTAAACAAAAGGCAAGCCACTATATTAACCGCAAAACAAAACAATTTTAGTAACATTCAAGAGACGTACATTTCAGCTATTGATACTACCTAATATTATAAATGCAAACGTAAGTTTGTTTGTTTGCTACCACTGAACTTATCAACTAGAAATTTTGCTTATACGTTGTCAGATGTTCAGAAACGGATTTAAGGTACTTTTCATCCCGAAAAAAAGTACTGTTCTTGAGGAAAAACACAATAACATCCTTATGTGTGTTTCGAATCAAGATTAAATTATATTGTCACAAACTCTCGCTCGCAGAACGTATGGCCGATGGGGCCGAAAAGTTCTATAGTGCCGACCGCGATCCGGAAGACGATGCGTTGGAAGATCTCCCACAAGGTGGACCGATGACCTGGTGAAGGTTGCGATAATCTGTTGGGTGAGAGTCACACGGGACCGGTCATTGTGGCGACACTTGGGAGAGGCTATGTCCAGCAGTGGACGTCTTTCCGCTGAAATTATGATCACAAACAGAGTAAGTACGAAGTATTTTCAAATTCTAAACTAACGCACGCAAAGCCGCGAACAAAAGTTAGTTCAAATATAAATTAGAGCTAAAATTTAGAACAGTAGCATTACGAATATTCTTCAGTAGCGTTTCGGGGCACGTCGGGGAATAAACAGAGCTTTACAAAGGCATAAACGATGCGCAGTGGTTTATTGTTTGTCGTATCAGCTGCAACAGCTGGGCTGCGGATTTGGTGAGAGGAGGAAGCGGAAGCAAAAAGAAAGGGTATCAAAAACCTCTTAACGAAGGGCACTTGTTCTCCCCGGCGCGATATTTTTTTTTCACCTCAGCACCTCAAACAAGCAGGTTTTGCTGTTTACAGACAGTAAGCAAAGTTCGATTTTGCTGCGAGCGTGAGACTAAGTAACTTTTTGATATTTTTTTTTAAATATCGAGAACTGTGCAAGTCTACTCACAAATTTCGAAACAGTGTGTTTCACTGATTTCTACCACAAAACATGGTTTTTCACCCAAAAAAAAAGTCGCTTACCGGCAATTTTTTTGCGTAAAATTACTTAGTTTGATGTACAGAACGCTTGGTTGACGGCTTCGTGATGAGTCTGTTTACACTTTGCATATCGATATGGCTATAGTGTGAAACACGTTACTAAAATCATTATGTATGGTTTAGTTTATTTACACAAAACGACACGGGAAGTCACAAACATCGAAGGACGAGTACGCCATCTTCGACGGAGACACCATGGCTTGTCTTCGTGAAACAGCGCTACTCTGCCGCTATTAGAAAATCTTCGTACAGCAGGTTTAGATCGTGATGCAAGCGCAGCCGCATCCGCAGCAGCCACCGCAACATCCGCAGCCTCCGCAAATTTTGATTCTGTGGGTAGGTAATGAGTACTCGATTAAAAAGGGTAATTAATTATCATTTGCTTATATATCGGATTACAGTGTAACCAAATGTTGCTGAACACAGTACAGCAATTAAGTGCTTTTTGCACTTAAGTAATAGAAATATAAACGCTACAAGAGGCCCACCATGCCACCACCCTAACCTCAGCTGTTCGAAGCCAAGTGTTAACGTCCCGAATACGTACTGAATGCACTTTTGTTCTTTTGAAATTGACTGCACAGATAATATTGTGTTGTAGTGACGTTGTCGGCGCTGTTTAATAGACCATTGTTTTGTAGATGAAGTTGGACTATTTAGTGTTTCAAAATGGGTTTACGTAATATAACATCGCGCCTGTAATCCCTTGAGGGGTAGGCAGCGGTATACCACATAGTACATCCACATTTCGCTAGTTATGTTTCAGTCTCATGTAATAGGGGAAGCCTATTGTCATCAACCGGCCACAAAACCAGGCTCCGTGGCTGCTATTGAGAAATTCCTGACTGAAAACTGAAAAACACTTTGCTTGACCTGGGAATCGAACCCAGGACCTCGCGCTCAGCAGTCATGCTCACAACCACTAGACATAAGTGTAGTTATGGTTGGTGGTTATATCAATTACTGCGACGTATTACGAAAAATATAGATGAAAGATAAATATAGAGACTAGGTACTATTTTCGCATTTGTAATATCGCTGGACATTACACACAGTGCCATCTAGTGCCACACTAAGCAAGGCTTAAGGATTTCATCATCATCATCATCATCATCTCAGCCGAAAGACGTCCACTGCTGGACATAGGCCTCCCCCAAGTGTCGCCACATTGACCGGTCCCTTGGACAAGGATAAGGAATTAGTTTTCAGGAAAGCTTTTATAAAAATTACAACAAAATAATCCGTCTTTTGCGACGGGTTTATTATGTCCCAAGTTTTATTTGCCTCCCCACTGAAGGTTTCTTATACTATTTACGTTCGGTACCATTGTAGTAGAAAGCCCCTATTAATGTTTAAATTATTTTTGTTAATATTTTTATAATAGCGGCGACAGAAATACACATAGGATCCCAATGGCGCGGCGGTAGTGAGGCTGCTTTACGTTTTTAGGGTCTTGAGTTCGAATCCCGATAGGAGCGAATGTTTGTGTAATGAGCATGGACATTTGTTTCCGAGTCATGGATGTATGTGTAAAATCCCTATTTTTGCAACATTTTTCGTTCCTGCTCG
Source organism: Xestia c-nigrum (assembly GCA_916618015.1). Classification (NCBI taxonomy): domain Eukaryota; kingdom Metazoa; phylum Arthropoda; class Insecta; order Lepidoptera; family Noctuidae; genus Xestia; species Xestia c-nigrum. Next base: position 4,408,540 of record OU745259.1, on the reverse strand, counting down.
GCTCCTAACAATCGTAGTGTGATATTATATAGCCTAAAGCCTTCCTCGATAAATGGACTATCCAACGCAACGAATTTTTCAATTCGAGCATGTAGTTCCGGAGATTAGTGCGTTCAACCAAATCAACAAACAAACAAACTCTTCGGCTTTATAATATTGTAAGTATAGAAAGTATAGATAAGTATGTATTTACAAACAAAAAAATATATATTTAGTATATCAACTATCTTATGTCCACGACACAGTAGTGTGGCACTAGATGGCACTTTGTGTAATGTCCAGCGATATTATTATTAATACACTTTGTGAAATTTTCAACTGTCTAGTCTACCTATTACGCCATAAGGTCTTGTTTGCTACGGAACGGAATCCGACAAAACGAGTCACAAAGACACCTCTGCGATTTATTCTAATTTTTTACATTAAATTCTCATTAAATATCAGAATTAATTAAAAACCAAATGGAAACAAAAGTTGTACTACTGACTGGTGTATCTGCATTGTGACAGCGGGATCGCACTCTTTATGTCAAGGCAGGGTAATTATGCATAATAGCCAAAGAGTACAGTAACTATAGAGAGAAAGAGTGACAACTCTGTGGTAAAATTTTCATGTATGGAAAGTGCTGCTCCCTTAAGTTTGGTGGGTCAACTAAAGTTCTGATTTACACACACTTACCTAAGGTATGTGTGTATGAGCTAGTATGCATGCATACTTCGGTAATATAGCTGTTCAAAACAATAAAAAAACCAATGAAAACCAAAGTTATAAATATTATGAACTAAAAATAAAACAAATAACAATAACAAGTAACAATTTAAACAGAATTAGCTAAGATAAACTCGGGAAGCGCCTCAACGTCTTACGTCATGGCCCAATGGCGACTATGACTATGAACTCAGTTTGACAGACAATACGGCTGTCAAGTTTGGTTATCCCACCAAACTCCAGATGTCGCTGTCGTCTATGTAAATTGTTGACAGTGCTAAGTGTGCCCCCCCTGATAATAGCGCAGTGTGAGATTTTAGGGAGTACCCACGAACCTAAATATGTAATTTGCAATAAAATGCGTTAAGTGAAATTAATTTGTAAGTCCAAGTGTCGAAGGAAAATCATTAGTTTATACTTTAAATTTAAATTTGTTCTCATGTAAGTGAAATGTAAATTTCTTAATGAGAAATAAATGTCTTTAATCAGAAATTCGATAAATCCAAAAAAGAAATCTTCTCCCTTATCTAAAGACTAAAATTCCGGTAACCTTCGACTCAGATCCTGTCTCTAGTCACCCGAAAGTGTTAATAAGTATAAATTGTAAACACATTAGCTGCAGATTTCCCTGATAATCTTTAGCTGTGGCTAACGACCGACCCCATTAACGCGATCGTATGGTACAAGGTGCAAGATTTCTAAGTGTATGGTAATGTTTGAGTACTTCTGGTATATACGTTGGTTATAGGGAAAAAATATGCATACATTTTCTTTCTTTATTTCAATACGGAATTTAAAAATACTACAGGGTGTAAACCATCTCATCACGAAGCCGTTAACCAAACATTCTGTACATCAAACTAAGTAACTTTACGCAAAAAACTTTCCTGGGAGACCTTTTTTTTGGTTAAAAATCACGTTTTGGAGTATAACTCAAAGTAACGCACTCAAAACATTGTGCTGATGGATGGATTGAATAGTACGGGGTTCGTGGAGGTATTAAAAGTCTTGTAATCAAAATTGGTATTTATAAAAAAACATGTCAAAAATGTGTAACTTTGACCCCCAATATCTCCGTAACTACAAGTTCCCAGGTATGGTTTAGAACAAAAAAAAATATCGAAATGACGGGGAGAACAAGTGCCTTTCGGCTTCGTTAACAGGTGTTTTATACTCTATATAAAAATAATGATGAAAAGTGAAAAATCTTTCCGGATAAACGGAATTAAATATGGATTTTGGACGCCGATATGTCGAATGACGTCATGAAAGGTATCGGGTCTCTCTGTCTAATCAGCAGTTTCAAATGCTTATATTATTAGTATTTTTTATAATAAATAGGTAAGCCTTTTAAATTAATACGATTTGTTAAGAGTGATAAAAAAACATGTATGTACCCTACTGCAGGAATTTGTATAAGTATTGCCTTTCTTTTAATCTTTGGGCTCACTCACAATTACATGGGATTTTAATCTGGCGAAATGAAATGAAGGTGTACTAGTTCTATGTTAAGGGTTTTGATTTCCGCACATAGTCCTTCAAGTGGACCATTGTACGTGAGCCGTGGCAGCCATTACTGCAACCAGCCCACCTCCCTCCTGAAGCAGATCAATCTTTCCAGTCTTCTTAGGACATTCACAAGGGATCTTAGTGTTTCAACTGTTTTCTTACGGGTATGGGTGACGCCAGTGCGCTCGAGGAGTTCGTATGCTACCGTTTCCACCACCTCCACCTTGCAAGCTTTGCACGGGGGACTGTCACTGATACCTAGAATTTGAAAGTGTTTGTTCAGTCAGCAGTGCCCAGCGATGGTGCAGCGCTGAAGGTACTTGGTCAGCTTCGTAGCCAGGGATTCCATGATCCTTGCATAACCTAGATACTTCGTGTTATATTTATGCAGGGTACATTGCTCGCAGAACCCGTTGCTAAATTAAACCAGCCGCTCGGGTCCATCTTTAGTTTAAGCCGTGTTTGCCTAGGTTGGTCTGTGGATGGGTGACCACACACCGAATTTCCTTCGTGCCTCAGAAAGCACGTTAAAGCTGATGGTCCGGGAGGTCATTTGTAGATCTTTGACAGTCGTTACAGGTAGTCAGTGACCGAAATAGTCTGACAAACAGTCTTACCAAGTGGTATCGTATTACCCAGTACTAACTGGGTTGTGGAGGTCAGATGGGCAGTCGCTCCATGTAAAATAATGATATCTAGCTTAGGCCATCAGGTTAGACTGGAAGTCGACCTCAACATAGATGGGAAAAGGCTAGGCAGATGATGATGACATTGCTCGCAGAACGGATGGCTGATGGTGGCAAAAAGTTTAGCAGAAGACGTTGTGATAAATATTTTACATGTTGTTTCAGTTTAATTGGGAGTCACATTTTCTTCGTTTACTACAATCATTTTTGAACCCGAAGTAATTAGTAAGTTGGCCAAACACAGTGTTGCCATATATTACAACCACAGAGTCTATAACCACTTTCATTATTCTCTAACACAAGGCGTTGGATGACCTCCCGTTGGAGATTTTTTTATTTTTTTTATTTTTTTAATTATTTTTTTAATTAATTATTTTATTTTTGAATTGTTTTTGTTAGTTTTAACTATGGACACTTTTATCGTGCACGTCTTGCTACATTGTTCTCACATAATGCACCATCTCAACAGGAATGATGTAACCAAGATTTTGTAACAACATTATGGTTTAAAAGAGTGTCCATGGAGTTTCTTGCCCGTTCTTCTCCATAGAGATCTACGCTAGGGAATGGGCAACTACAGTACTTTCACAGTTTTTATGTCTTGTGTCTGGGACTGTAGCTACATTTAATTATCATCTTTGTTTCGACAATTCAAAAGCGCCTGTAACTGGCCTACTTGAAATAAATGCTTTGATTTTGATTTTGATTTTGATTTTGATTGGGTAAGTGGGCCGATGACCTGATGAAGGTTGCGGGAATCCGCTGGATGCGAGTCGTACGGGACCTGTCAATGTGGCGACACTTGGGGGGACCTATGTATAGCACTGGATGTCTTTCGGATGAAATGTTGATGATGATGATGATGAGGTTGTAGTGATACTACATCTTATTCATCCTTTAGGCAATGTATTTATTTTATCCAGTTATTTTTAACTGTGACCCGCCATGGCTTCAAACGGTTCTATGACTTGACGAAACGTGTAGATTTCTTACTAGAATAATTTTAATAAGTTTTGTTGAAAACTTATCTTTAGGTATTTGAGTTGCTCGAATAAATTGATAATAAGGCACTTTAATTACCGAAGACGAACAAACAATTATGAAAGTGCCGAACGTAGTCGAGGATTTTGTCAAATTAGAATGATATCTGGATTTTCTTTGACGAAGTTTATCTTATTAGCTTTCGGCTGATCTAGACTTAAAGTTCTAAAAGGTATACATTTCCACTCTTACTGTTTGGCCACGACCTATATGTTCAAGCGACACGCGACCAGGGGCCTAATTCTGCTATTTTAACAATTCGATTCTCATCCCATTGTCATTTTGCTTAAAGTTCGTAATCTGCTAAATTCACAATGGTCGGTCGATGGTCTCGTAATAAAATTGTGTTTTAATGGCATTTTCGTATTGACATTATTATAAAACCATTCGTACAAATGGTTTTCGATATCTACTACTAAATGCGAACATTTATTCATGCCAGATTTCATGTACGAGATTAATATTCTATGACATTTATTTCAATGGAGTGTCAGTGGTTGTTCATTGAGAAGTCATAATGACGACATAATATTAGTAGATTACTAAACTTGTCAAAACTTGACAGAACTTGGTCATTATGACTTCAATGATCGCCTATTCTGACACTATCGTAATAGCAGAATCGAGGCCCAGATGCAGTTGAATACCATTATTTTACATGGAACGACGTCTATCTGCCCTCCACAACCCAGATAGTATAATACCCCTTAGTAAGACCGGTTCTCAGACTTTCAGACCACTAAAGACCTGTAACAAATGACAAGGTTAATGGTATTGTCAGCAGGGACAAACAGCATAACGTGTTTGTTCTTCAAGGCATGGAGAAGACTCAGTTTGGCAAAAGTGCCTTCACCTTGAATAGTGTGTGCCGAAGAGAGCGATGGATGCGCCAACTAAAACGGTTGTTGAGTACAACCTGAAGACGGCCATGCAGCATCGAGATACAATCGTTGTGGAAGCTTTGCTCAGGCTAGCGAAGTCCCTGATCAGACGACGTAATTAACCAAAAAGTAACCCCCATCCTAACCCCAAAACCCAAACCCACTCCCACATCAACAGCTGTAAAGCCTAATAAAAAAAAATATAAATATATATATATATATTATAAATAATATATAATAATAATAATAAATAAAAATTAATAATATTATAATATATAATATATATATTTATATATATATTATAAATATATATATATATATAAATATATATATTTGATGGACTCACGTAGATCTTAAGTTACTAATAATAAGCTTAGTTTAATGTAACGTGTCCAATGATGGAGCACGATCATAGTTTTAATTATTTCTAAATCAATCAAACAATAAATAAAATGTAACTAAGAGCGCGGACCCCCACGTCTGCGGTAGAAAACTAAAAAAAAAAAAAAATATAAAAAATATAAAAAATAAAAAAAAATAAAAAAAATATAAATAGTGTGTGCCTGTTATTATTCAGTCACGATTGTTATCTAAAATCACTCCTAATAGAAAGTTATATCCAACAAGAAATGTAGACTTACGATAATCACCATGATCGCAAGCTAGAGCCATTATAAGAATAAGGGGAAGGGGGGATCGGAGAACACCGTAAATAGTCGTACCGGAACCGGAAGTGGTCCCGTCGCTTCCCTTCCGGTGCTGGCGCAAAAAAATGAAAGTGCAGTACCGAACAATGTTTAAGTGGGTGAATTATTTTAGTAAAGGATTTTTTACGAGGCTCTGTTGTTGGAGAATGGCGGGAAAAGTTATGCGGAAGTTGCTTGTGAACTGATAATTTATGCGGGTGGGAATATTCTTTGAAGAAGAACAGTTTTTTGAAGCGTTGAAGCGTTTGCCGCTATAAGTAGTTGTAGTTTATCGTAGTCTTAAATAAAATAATTCACTGATTTTCATAAACGACACCTACCACTGCTTGTCTCTGCATCACCTAAAGAATGACTGGTGGTAAATGCCCATGGCATTAAGTCCGCCTCTGTACTTTGTGCTTCAAAAAAATCAAAATCAAAGCATTTATTTAAAGTAGGCCAGTTACAGGCGCTTTTGAATTGTCGAACCAAAGATCAAAATTTAATGTTGCTACAGTCCCAGTCACAGGACATAAAAACTGTGAAAGTACTGTAGTTGCCGATTCCCTAGCGTAGATCTCTATGGAAAAGAACGGGCAAGAAACTCCATGGACACTCTTTTAAATCATAATTTTGTTACAAAATCTTGGTTACATCATTCATGTTGAGATGGTGCATTATGTGATAACAATGTAGCAAGATGTGCACGAATGTAGCAATGTAGCTTGAAGTGTTAAATAAGTGAGAATACAAAGTGGCAAATAACCCGGGGTTGCGGGCCTGTTCGAAAGAGATACCGCGGCCCCGGAACATAATGGGCGAGGAAGGAACATGGATGGGTTTTAGTCAGTAAGAGTCTGACACTCCCTCCCGCTCCGCCCAGAGTGGGAGAAGTCATTTGATGATTTCCAGCCGATTACATTAATAGCCTTGTGTTGTGGCAGTCCGACTGCCAAATTAAATAAATATCGCTGGACATTAACACACTCTAGTGCCAAACTAAGCAAGGCTTGTGTCGTGGACACCAGATAGTCATTTTTGATTGTAAATACAACATACTTATACATATAAACATCCATGACTCGGAAACAAATGTCCATGCTCATCATACAAACATCCGCTCCTACCGGGCGGGTTATTTTAGGTCTCTTTTTTTTTTGGGTTGGGAAATCATCAAATGACTTCTCCCACTCTGGGCGGAGCGGGAGGGAGTATCAGACTCTTACTAACTAAAACCCATCCATGTTCCTTCCTCGCCCACTTATGTTCCGGGGCCGCGGTATCTCTTTCAAACAGGCCCGCAACCCCGGCAGGGGTTATTATAGGTCTTAAGTTCAAACCTAAGACACGGACGGGAGGTTTATCTCAGCGTCATTTAAAGCCAAGTCAGATGGCCATGGGCGGTATAAAAACTTCGACACCAGATTAGGCACAAACCACACCATAAAGAAAACAGAACTAACCAAAACCTTGTCATCATCATCATCTGCCTAGCCTTTTCCCTACTATGTTAGGGTTGACTTCCAGTCTAACCGGATGCAGCTGAATAACAGTATTTTACATTGAGCGATTGCCTATCTGACCTCCACAATCCAGTTAATACTGGGAAATACGATATCACTTGGTAAGACGGGTGTCAGACTTTTTGGACCACTGTAACGACTGTCAAAGATGGACAAATGACAGCTGGGACCAAAAGCTTAACGTGCTTACGAGGCACGGAGGAAACTCGGTATGTAAGGGCGGTCACCCATCCACAGACCAACCTAGGCAAGCATGGCTTAACCTAAATATCGACCCGAGCGGCTGATATTGTTTAGCCACGAGCCAAACCAAAACCAGTTACAGATAGATTAACCGATGTTTATCTATTTGTAGCTTTGTGATCCCTTTTCAAGCAGGAAATATTATATTTTCCTCCATCTATACATAATATAAAATAAAGAAGCTTTTCGTGTGTCCCTGAGTTTTAGGATGAATGTTATCATTTGGCTTTCACTCATTTATCATTTAAAGAATTATTTTAGAAAGGAGTAACTTTTATGTTAGACAAATGAAAAGGGAAGCAAAAATTAAACCCATGAAATCGTTATGAAAATCTAATTCAAATACACGGGCAACAGCAAGTTCATTAATATGATTGTGTCGCTTTGCATCCCGGTCAAATTCAAGGAGGTATCTATGCTTATGATTCTCGACACGAATCAATAATATAATGGGTGTTTCTTTTTTCTTTCTAACTTATGGAAATCAGTATGCATAAACCACCCGTATTTAATCGCAGCCTGTCTGTTACTAGCCCTATAACCGCGACTTCAGACATACAAATAAAGGCACACAGCGACATTTCGCGCGTAGGGTGATTCTATTTTTTTTCATGTTATTCTGAAGTTTAACAATTTAAAATAACGGGTTCATTAATTATTGACCAGGTATCGTAATTTAAAATTGACTATTTATGTATTTTGTGACAAGCTTCTTATGATAGGATGCAAAACTGCACATTGTATGTGTGACGTTTAATAAATGAGTTATGCGTGCTGTGGTGGGGTGTGCGCGTTGGAGGGAGCGCGGAGCGATGCGCCGCGCTCAGTCTAGTACGAGCAGCCCTAGCGACAGCACGCCTAACACAGTAATATTGTAAACTGTGTTATATTGTACAACCCTGCACAAAGACACTACCCTGATATACGGTGGCTTTACTCCAAACCCTAACTAGCGTTAGAGTGAATACCATAGTATGTCACCACATAGCCCGAGTACATTGAAAGCAGTGTAAAGGAGCAGCAGTGGGCTGTGTAAGAATTGAAAGAAACAATAGAGTTCCACCGTGGTGTGCTTCTGTCAAAACCACGGTGGAACTGTAGCGGTGCTCCTTCTCTTTCTGTCGCGTGAGAGGAGATGGGTGATTTAAATAAGTGTTGACAACATTAAAGAAAAATCTTTACTAATACACACATCAAAAGTGTCTAGGGATCAAGCATTTTTATGCGGATTTCTTGAGATTGAGATGTGGCTTTGTAATAAATTTATGATTTTATAAATTTATATGTATCCTTTTTGGTGCATTTCATAATTTGAATCAGGAACTGTGAATCAAATTCGAGTAAAAGATGAAAATCAGCTGTCAATATTTTCCCTATAAAAACATACAACGCATTGAAGACATTATTAGTGCTACTGTTTCCCTACTACTGATTAAAACCAACGTTATTATGGAGCGGCGACGTCATTTAAGCAGGGAAGAAATGCTCAGAGCCGTGGGAATGATAGAAGCTGGTTCCCGGCAACGTACTGTGGCTTTAGCTCTGAATACAAGTCAGAGTGTTATCAGTCGACTTTGGACACGTTACCGAAGCACTGGTACCGTGGCTGAGCGCCATGGAGGACGGTATCGCTGCACCACACGGAGACAAGACCGATACATTCAAATCTTAACTCGAAGAGCTCCAACAATAACCGCCATGATGTTAGCCGTGAGGCTTCATCACTCTTCAGGGAACTTAATTAGCGACCAAACAGTCAGAAACCGCTTGCATGAAGTGAACCTTCATTCCCGAAGACCGCTACGGGTACCACCTATAGTAATGCACAATCGTAGGATTCGATATCAATGGGCTCTTGAACACAGAAATTGGGCAGAAGAACAATGGCGTTTCGTGTGCTTTTCTGATGAGTCTCGTTTTGGTATGAGACCGGATACAAGACGTATACGACACTGGAGAACCCCTGGACGCCAACAGCGATTAAAATCCTGCCAGGAAGTCCATCCTTATAGTGGTGGAACCATCATGGTATGGGCGGGTATTTGGATCGGCGGAAGAACTGAGTTGATTTGGATCAGAGGCAACCTCAACGCTCAAATTTATGCTGAGACGATTGTATCAGACGTCATCGTTCCTCTACAAGTGCAAATCGGTCCCTTATTTCAGTTAATGCATGATAATGCGCGACCGCACACCGCAAGAGTTGTAAGACAGACTCTCGCCGCAGCTAACATCAATGTCCTGTCCTGGCCTGCTCAGTCGCCAGACTTGAATCCGATTGAGCATGCATGGGATATGCTACAGAGAAGAGCTCTGCCGAATATGGAGGGTATCCAGTCGCAAGAAGACCTTTTTTTGTTGTTGCAACGAACATGGGCGGCCATTCAACAGCGTGATTTGGATGAACTCATTTTGAGTATGCCAAACCGATGTTCTTGTGTTGTTAGTGTTCGCGGTAGTAACACGGATTATTAATTGTTTAAGTTACCCAATAAAATTTTAAAGAAAACTGTTATTTCAGTCTTTTTTTCGAACTTTTGTGTTAGTGGTTCAAATGTCAAAAATCCCTTTATTAGGAAAATGGCAAATTTCTTTATTAATGCAAAGGTGACTTGGTTTATCGTTACTGTGACAAACGAAAACACTTTATTTGATGAATCCTTAAAGAAAATTTATTTAATATCAATCAGGAGAAAAGTTATTGCAAAAATATATGTTGATCCCTAGACACTTTTGATGTGTGTATTATAGAATTTGTTTGTTTGTTTGTTTGGTTGAACGCGCTAATATCAGGAACTACCGGCTCGAATTGAAAAATTATTTTTGCGTTGGATAGTCCATTTATCGAGAAAGGCTATAGGCTATATAACATCACGCTATGACCACTAAGAGCCGAGCAGCAATGAAAAATGTTACGAAATCGGGGGAAATTTTATTCCCTTTGTGAGCTTTTTTTTCCTTATGTGACGTAGACGAAGTTGCGTGGGACAGCTAGTATATTATACATGGCAATGAGATGTACCACGTTTGGATATATTTATATTTATTAATATCCAACGATATTTATACTATAGTAAAAAACTTATACTTCAGAAGCTTGCATAAGCACAGGGGTTGGACGCCAGCAATTTTGCATTTCCTGTTACATTGTATTACTGCCTATCTTTCTGCCAGATTCAGTAAAAATCTCTTCGGAAAAAGCCAGTCGAGACACTTCTGCACCTTTGCATATTAATAAGGGAACCAAGTCAGTTTCCGCAACTAAAATAATGAAGATTTAAAGTTAAATAAGAACTTTTAATAAGTTGCACTAACTGTTCCATTCTTTAATGAATTATTGTTAACAGTGCATTCAATGAAAGAAAAATCTGGTCAGGAAAAAGTACAGATAGTTAAAAAGAATAGGAACTTAATGATTAATTTATTGTTACTAGTTTTAAAAAGATCTTTTGGCGTGTGGTCAAAATCGGAACTTATATCGCCATTTTGTTTTTTGCCTCGTTAGTCTAGTAGTTGCAAGAGCAACTGCTTAGAATTGATAGGTCTTCGGTTCGATTCCCACGTCGTGTAAAGTGTTATATCCAGGGAGTCTGAATTTGTGCCCGCTTGATGGCAAAAGGGTCGACCCTTGTTACATCATCATCTGCCTACCCTTTAACCGAATTTCTTGCAGTTGTCTCGCCCCATTTACATGAGATATAAAACATAACTGGTCAAACGTGGGTGTATTATTAGATATTTTTCAGCTTAACCATAATAGGATTAGACACGATGTTATTGAATTCAAAAATTTCACCAAAAAAATGTTAATCAACAACGACTTACTTTTTCTTCCTTCTTTCTTTTTGTGCCATTTTAGTAGCTCAGTCAGTTAAATACAAATGCTTGTTGACTATGGCAGAAAAGGACAGATATAGGGAGGGACAGAGATAGCCATAAATTAGAGGGCCCATCCCAAAACTTGGCATCAGAGTAACCCTTTCCAGTTAGCTGACTATTACCTCTGATTGTTACACAGTTATAACAAAGTTATGTTTTGTTGGATTGGGATTAAGCACCCGTTACTCCGAGATTGTTCTAGTCGTAATTAACTGAGTTTTGAAAAAGGAGGAGGTTATGCATTCCACCAGCACATTTTATTTTAAACACTTGAACTATAAAGTGAAAAATAATTTTATTTTCGTAAAGTGGTGGCGGTGAAGTTTAGTTTTTAAACAAAGTCTCCAAAGAAAGTACAGTTAACTTTCACTTTTTAGTGCTTTGTTGAAGTCAGTTTGTTATTGTTTTAGTCAGTGGCCCAGAAAGTCTGACAACAGTTTTACCAAGTGGTATCGTATTTCCCAGTATTAACTGGGTTGTGGAAGTTAGATAGACAGTCGCTCCATGTACAATACTGGTATTCAGCTGCATCCGGTTAGACTGGAAGCCGACCCCAACATAGTTGGGAACGCTAGACAGATGATGTTGACTTGAGAGATCTATACATAAATGCTTGTCATACCTTACCGTTGGTTACAGCTGTCATTTATAAATTTTTGGCTCTCATTACCGGTAGTCAATGGCCCGGTCAGATAGACACTCACGGCAAGAGGACAGGAGCTATCCAGTACTAACTGAGTTATGAAGGTCAGATCGGTAATCACTTCACATAAACTTCTGATACTGGTGCATCTAGTGAGACTGGAAGCTGACCCCAACATTGTTGGTAAAAGGCTAAGCAGAAGATGATAGCCTCAAAACTTACCCGACCCAAGTTATGTACTTAGCCCGCATCTAAATCAAGTACCGAACATAAATTCTATAACTTAGATCATAGAACGGGCATAGCAGTCCCTAACGAGTTTACAGTTGAACTACGTTTGAACACAATTGTGCATTCATTACGCTTGTTCCTTAGGGGGTTAGGCTGAAGTTCTTTTAGAACAACTTGAGGACATTAATTTGATGGAACTTTTAGTGGTCGGTAAAAGGCACTTATTGAGAAGAAATAATAATTTGGATGATTCCCATTTTTTAAGTAATCTACACTAATATTAGAAAGATTTGATTTTTTGTTTGTTTGTTACGATTTGACTCTAGAACTAGACTGGTTGTAGCGTGATGTTATATAGCCTATAATCTTTCTCGATTAATTTACTATCCAACACAAAGTCGTCACATCAGAAGTTCCTGAGATAAGCGCGTTCAAACAAACAAACAAAACAACTCTTCAGCTTTATAATATTTGTATAGATTGTATATGAGATACTAGCTGACCCACGCAACTTCGTCTGCGTCACATAAGAGAGAAAAACGAAAGGAAAAAAAAATCCCCGTTTTTGCAACATTTTTCATTCCTGCTCCGCTCCTTATAGCCGTAGCGTGATGTTATATAGCCTAAAGCCTTCCTCGATAAATGGACTATCCAACACAAAAATATTTTTTGAATTTGAACCAGTAATTCCTGAGATTATCGCGTTCAAACAAACAAACAAAACAACTCTTCAGCTTTATAATATTTGTATAGATTGTATATTAAGTATAGATTGCTTCTTAACAGACGACTACATGTCTTAATACTGTCCCATGATATTTAAATGCATTGATATAGTCCAGTGTTTTGTACATGTTACTGTTAGCCTAGTTGTCATCCCACTGCTGGGAAAAGGCCTCTTCCCATGTATTCCAAGTCCTAGCATCGAATTGGCTCGTTGGGCCTAGCTCATCTTACCATCTCCTGCGAGGTCTGCCGTGTCCCCTTTTGGCTGTATCGGGGTTCTGGTCTTAATAGCCCCAAGTTTGTTGGTTGCACCGTAGCTATGGCCAGCCCAGTCCGACTTCGCCTTAGCGGCTTTTTGTAAGCAAATAAAATAATAAAAAAAAAAAAAAAATTAAACTATAAATCAGATTGAGGGCAAATAGTTTAGTTTTGTGGTCAATCCTATATTGATATTGATGTTTGTTTAATAAATAGAAATTCAAGTCATTACTTTCAAATATATTCCACCAATTTTCGTCTGTCACAGTTCTCCAGACACAAACAAAAACAAAACTCCATTTAAAATCAAACAAAATTACTTTCATAATCCTTAAACAAACTCAATTTTCATAACGCTTCAAATAACAAAAGTTACCCTTTTGACTTCAAAAACTAATATTTACAAAAAAGAAAATTGGAAAGAACGCAATAAATTATGAACTCGGTAATCTCTTGTTAAGAATTATCTGGAAAAATATAATCAGTTACAAAGGGTAGCAACTGGCAACCCTAGTTTATTTATGATACAATTTAGCACATAACTCAGGCCGAAAACAAACTGTTTATCTAACTACAATCGCTCAGTCTTCCGGGTCTACGCTACGCTGCTACGAGCCAACTGGGGCTACGAAAACCGCTACGAAAATAGCTACGAGTTTCCGTAGCACATGAATGTTGTGTGGGGGCGTGTGTGTTAGGGTAATTAAGACCTTGTTTTGTAGTAATTAATGTATCGAGGACTGCTATTTAGGTTTTATGAGGGTCGTTGAACTTTTTATGTTTTATTTTTTGTAAGTATACGCAGTATCGATAATTACGTAAAGATCTCAACTAAAGTCGGAAAAAATAGTTTTGGCAGCACTGAGATCATTCTTTTAAAGACAGTTTCGAGTGGGGTGCGGGTGCCAGGAATCGCGCAGCGTGCGTGTCGCTTGTCGTCTCTCGTGGTGCCCAGCGCGCGGCGTCACGCCCGCGCCCCGCCCGTGCCTTGTCTTTACTGTGTGCTTTAAAAAGTCACGACGGCGCTGCGCTTTGTCCGTGCCCTGTCCGCGCCTCATCCTCGTCTAACGTCTTTTCTTTGTGCTCAGTGCATTACAAACAAAAAAAAATGGTTTTTGGCCTTCTCGCTTTTAGGAGGCTTGTGTGACGTATGTCCCAGGAGATATTAAGAATAGTATTTATTGCAACAGTGACAATGGCTCAAAATTATTGACAAAATCTAACTTCTCGACCAGGTCACTCAGAATAAGTTATTTTGATGCTCTCTCGTTTAGATTTCCTTCATCTTTTTTAATCAAAATCAATCCCTGCTCCCGCTCAACATAGACGCTGCCTCCAAAGCCCCAACGAAGCGGTTACCGCTCACCAACCTACTATAGCGGTACAATTTGAGCGGAATTAAGATAAAATTTATTCCCACGTCATTGTTCTGAACGTATCTTGTTACACTTATCTGTTAAACGAGCGATGCTGTGATGTCATCAATTGAGATGGACCAGCTTTGGTAACGGGATATTTTTTAGGGGTATAGTGAAGTGGGGTAGCAAAATAAAGGGATATTGTGGGTTTTGTGTTACTAAGCAAATAGGCCACGTCTCTTTTATGCGGTTATCTATAGTAACCATATCATTTACTACGGGCTGGTGTCCGCAACTCCACGTCAAACCACATATTTTGCGGACCCAGTGCGGGTTGGTCACATGTCTTTGAATTTCTGGTTCTACGACATTACGTTTTCCTTCAGCGTTTTTGAAAGCAGTTGTGATGAAACATATTACACAAAGTAATGCGCCTGTCTGAGTTCGAATCCACGACTTACTGTTCGTTAGTCAAGGCCACTACCACTGGGCCACCGCTGCTCTAGTATCCATACTTATATTGGGAATATACGTCAGTAACGTTTGGTTGGAAGCACGACTCATTATCTGCCTCATCATCATTATCTCAGCCGAGAGACGTCCACTGCTGGACATAGGCCTCCCCCAAGTGTCGTCACATTGACCGGTCCCTTGCGATTCGCATCCAACGGATTCCCGCAACCTTCACCAGGTCATCGGTCCACCTAGTGGGAGGTCTTCCAACGCATAGTCTTCCGGTTCGCGGTCGCCATTCGTGAACTTTTCGGCCCCATCGGCCATCCGTTCTGCGAGCAATGTGACCTGCCCACTGCACTTAAGTTTGGCAGTTCTTCGGGCTACGTCGGTGACCTTGGTTCTCTTGCGGATGTCTTCATTTCTGATTCGATCACGCAAGTAAACTCGAGCATAGCCCTTTCCATTGCCTCTCCAATATCTGCCTAGCCTCTTCCAACTATGCATCTGGTGATAGTCTATAACCGGACGCAGCTGAATACCAGTCCTTTAGATGAAGCGACTGTCTATCTGACTTCCACAACCCAGTTAGTACTGGGTAAGACTAGTTGTCAGACTTTCAGGTAACAACCTGTAACGACAGCCAAAGTTCTACAGGCGACAATATTAAGAACAGATAAAGTTTGTGTGCTTGTAAATTCTCTTCTTTTTGCGTGCATTTAGTGAATATACAGATGTCAGAGTTTTTATGCCGTCCTTATGCGTCTGACTTGGCTTTACAATATGCCGTCGATATGTCTAGCATGGTGGTTACCTTTCGTAGTTTTCCTTCACCGAGTCAACGTGTTATTATGCAATATACAGTCACGTCTAATAATATGAGATTTATTTTAAATTGTGTTTCTCCTAATGTGCTGATTAAAATTTAATGTTATTACGTACACAGTATTCTGGAACTCATATTTTTATGAAAAAGATCCAATCATCTATTAATATTATGTATATGTTATGGACCAGGTGATTAATGCGGGCATTATACATAATGTTCGAGCATTATGAATAATGGCTATCTCTATCGGGCTAAGTGATTAATACTATCTTAACTACATTATTTATCACATTGCACGGTCATTATTATATTGCTACATGATAATTGGGCAATTTGATAATAAAGCTAAATTTGACGCGGTATGAGGGCGGGGAGGGAGGCACGCATGGCGTGGCACGCTTTGACCAATCAGAGACCGCCATCCAGCGCGCGGCTCGTGCGGCGGACTTCAAGTGCTATTGTTTTTGTTTAGTTTTGCATTGTAAGCGAATATGGACGGACGCGGATGGGTTTCAGTTTCGTAACTCAGTGCCAGCGCGAGTGTGTTAACACTGAATTACGAAATTAAGATTTATTTTGCCTGAAGATGTTCCAGAGACAGAGATTTCGCTGAGAAAGTGTTGCAGAATGTCCTCTAAATGTGGAGGGAAAGGTTATAGTAGATGTGGTTGTAAAAATGGTTGGAAGTCTGATAAATGTAGATGTCGCCAAGCCAAAAAGGCAAAGGCAAAGGCTCGTGACTAAATAATATCAGCCGCTCGGGTCGATCTTTAGGTTTTAACCCGTGCTCGCCTAGGTTGGTCTGTGGATGGGTGACCATACATACACAGACATACAGAGTTTTGTCCGTGCCTCGGAAAGTACGTTAAGCCGTTGGTCCCGACTGTCATTTGTCCATCTTTGACTACAGGTAGTCAGTGGCCCCAAAAGTCTGACACCAGTCTTACCAAGTCGTATCGTTTTCCCAGTATTAACTGGATTGTTGAGGTTAGAGAGGCAGTCGCTCCATGTAAAATACTGGTATTCAGCTGCATCCGGTTAGACTGGAAGCCGACCCCAACATATTTGGGAAAAGGCTCGGCAGATGATGATGATGAGTAGGATTAGTAGGATAAGTAGGATATATATAGTAAGATAATAATAAGTCATTTCTATGAAACAATAGAATACATGTTGTAATTTTTTTGATTTTTTTAATGTTTTATGTTATATTTTTAACCAGCGGCTTCGCCCGCGTGAAGTTTCAAAATTGGGGTTGAGTGAGAATATTATAAACGTAAGAGTAAACAAATATAATAATAACAAATCTCCGAACTGCTAAGCTATCGGGAGTTACACGTGTTATTGTGAGTCAACTATAAAAGATAGACATATGCTGTCGTGGGATTTTTTTTATATAATTTTATGTGGAATATTTCCGTTATACATGATTTCTATGTAGCTTTAACCATTAAGGCTGCACACGCGACGGAAGCTAAAAAAACCAAGTAACTTCTCCCGTTTTCCCAACATTTCCTTTCACTGCTCTGCTCCTATTAATGGTAGCGTGATGAAAAGTATACTATTACCTGCTCAGGAGTATGTAGAATAATTGTACCAAGTTTCGTTAAAATCCGTCGAGTAGTTTTTTTTTCTATAAATAACATACAGACAGACAGACAGACAGACAGACAAAAATTTTACTGATTGCATTTTTGGCATCAGTATCGATCACTAATCACCCCCCGATAGTTATTTTGTAAATATATTTCATGTACAGAATTGACCTCTCTACAGATTTATTATAAGTATAGATAGATAGATATGACTTCTTAAAGTAGAAGTCCTTAATGATTAATCCAAATAATGAGTCTGATTATTTAAATGGTTCAATATTTCGTTTATTTTAAGTTTAATGAGAATAACAATAAAAAAATAGTAATTACATATGTTTGTATTATTCTGCCCAAAAGGTGATGGACAATATGTATAATGCCCGGTCAATTTGATTATTTGAATAATTCTTATCAAATGGCACTCTTATATTGGCCATTTTTCATAGTGACCGGGCATTATGTATAATGTCCAATTCATCACTTGGTCCATAACATATACACATATTAGTAGACGTGACTGTACACATGAATCCGAAAAATCAGAGGTCATGTCTTGGGTTTGAACTCGAAAACTATGACTTGGAAGTTGAACCGTCACACCGTTAGGCTATCAATGCTTTAAATTAAAAAAAGGAGAGAAGTAAAGAAGACGTTGGGATGTGGGTAATCATCAGAATTACTGAATTGTTTCTAAAAATTATTTTACTAATAGGATTCTACATTATCTCCAAATATCATTCGCTTTATTTAAAATTTTACGTTTGGATAATTTCCGTGTAGAACGCGAACTAAGCCGCAAGTAAAAGCTAGAACTTATAATTACATTTCCACATACTTTATTTGTATAATAATGTTACATCGGACCTACTAGAACATTCGAGAAAGCCAGTGATTACAGTGTGTGTACGTTAAAAGTTCGAGAGCATTCTATTATTATTAGTTTTAAAGTTAGGTAGGTACAAAACTCGCGACCTATTTAAACTAAGACATTAGAATTTCGACCGTATGCCTGGGGCATACGGTTCATATTTGTTTGTTTTGTACAAGTAGCTTATACCTACTACTTTTATAGGTAATACCTACCTGGTAGGTAGGTACCTACGAATCTTTTGTTAGTGTTTTTTTTATGACTCTCTAGAATGTTCGTGGTTATTCTGGTGTGTCTATTGGCGAGTATAAATACACCGCTCAGGCCCGCGACCGGCAGTCTTGTTTTGGCTACACAGCGAAGCGAATCGAAGTGAATTTGAAGTGCGATATCTAAGCGAATAGTGATCAGTAGTGTATTTGTGATTAAGTTTAAGTTGTTTTGTGATTAATAAAGTTATTGTGTTGTTTAATTGGTAGTAATTAATTTATCTCATACCCAGCTCGTAACAAATTGGTGTCAGAAGTGAGAGATAAATTATGCCAATCCTACCAAAGGACGACACGGACGGTATCCGTACCAGAAGTCAGCGACAGCAGGATATGGACCAAAGGCGGTTTGGGGATTCTCCGACACAGACACCGGGTGGTGTCCAGCCTACGTCACAGCCAGTCGCTGGCCCATCCAGAGTTTCTCCAGCATCAGTGGCACCAGACTTGTCAGCTTTAATGGCACTGCTGCAGGATCAAGCTCGCCGTCAAGAGGAGCAGGCTCGCCAGTTACGGGAGAAATTGCAACGAGACAAAGAAGAGCAGGCTCGCCGTCAAGAGGAGCAGGCTCGCCGTCAAGAGGAGCAGGCTCGCCGTCAAGACGAGCAGGCTCGCCGGTTGGAAGAGCAGTTGCAGCAAGACAAAGAGGAGCAAGCCCGCCGCCAAGACGAGCAGATGATCCTCATAAAGGATCTTCATGCAACTTTCGGCAAGGACCTGAAAGTGATGAAAGATCAGGTCCACCAGCACGAGAATCGCATCTCGGAGGCCGAAGTTCAGATTGGTGGGGTAAAGAAGGCTTTGGGCGAACTGAAGACAGAAGGCGGGACTGTAGCTTCGGTGGTTGCCGCACTTTCTTTGCGTGGTTTTAAAGTGCCTCCGTTCGACGGCACATCTTCGTGGTCGGCTTACAAAATACAGTTTGAGGCCGTCATGAAGGCGAATGGATGGACCAAACCACAAGCCATGACCGCGCTCACCTTGGGCCTCCGAGACCAGGCCCTAACTATTCTGGAGGCGCTCGGCAAGGACGTTACCTACGAGCAGCTACTGGAGGCGTTGGAGTCCAGATACGGCGACGCGCACTTGGAGCACGTATTCCGTGCTAAGTTGAAGGACCGTTTTCAACGAAGTGCCGAGAACCTACAGCAGTGGGCTCTGGAAGATGAAAAACTCGTTCGGAAAGCCTACCAGTCTGCCCCTGCACTGATTGATGGAAATCTGGTACAAGCCTTCGTTGATGGAATACGTGACTTAGAAGTTAGAGCCGCCGTGAGACTTGGGCATCACGAGACCTTGAAGGACGCCTTGGCCCATGCCTTAGAAGTAGAGGCAGTGAGGCAAGACCACCGAACGCACCGTGTCAGGGAGGTTGTTGCATCACCTGTACGCGACCGCCCACAGGGGTATAGTCCTAGGTGCTACACATGTGGAGAAAGGGGTCATCTTCGGTCCAGCTGTCCTAAGCGCAGCACCCCGAGAGAAGGTCAGCAGGGAAGAGTGGCTGAAGTGACTGCCCAGCCACAGCAGGGAAACGAGTAAATGCCAGGACTGGGGGGCGGGTGCTGGCTGGTATTGAAAGAGCCCCGAGAATCATGATCTCGCAAGCACATGTCGGGAACAGCCTGACCATCAAAGGCGAAGTCAATGGAACACCATGCAAACTGACGTTGGATACTGGAGCTTCTCACACGGTCGTTAATTCTAAACTAGCAAGTCGGTTTCTTGGTTGGCTTGACTACTTCAATAAGCACGACCGTATACAATTACTAACAGCTACCGGTCAGCACATAAACGTCCGAGGCAAGAAGGAGGTCGAGTTAAAACTGGGTGACAGATTTTACAAGCAGAATGTCATCGTGGCTGACATAGTGGACGATTGTATCTTGGGCTTGGACTTCATGCGGAAATATCGTTGTGAGATCGACGTTGATCAAGGAGTACTGAAATGTGGTTCAGAGGAAGTCTTCATGGAAGGTGCACCGTCAGGGAAAGTGTACTGCTTGAAGTAGATTGTTCTTCCTCGCAGATCAGAAACGGTTGTGCCAATTTGTTTGCCACGAAATTCTGGAAACAAAGGTCGAAGTGTTCTAATAGAAAGGGTGAACAATGACTTCCCATGGAAGATGGCACGAACTCTGGACAAGGCCACCAACATCTCAGCAGTACATACTGAATCCAAGTGACCAGGAGCAAGTGATTAAGAAGGGCACCTTGATCGGCACTTGCGAGGAAGTAGCTTGGATGCGTCAATTGCAAGATTTGCCTACCGGAATTGAAATTCGTAGTTCAAAATTTGACGTGTCAACGCTTTTGGAAAACTGCGATTTAACTAAAGGAGAAATGGACAAGGCTAAGAAGATGTTACTACAGTACGCCAACATTTTCTCTTCGAATGACGCTGACATAGGGAGAACTGGACTTGTTCAGCACCAGATTAATACGGGTAACGAGTTACCAATCCGTCAGCGACCAACAAGACTGCCAGTTGCACGAGAAAAAGAGGTAGAAACCATGATTGAGGGAATGATGAAGGACGGTGTTATAGAGCCTTCATCGAGTCCATGGTGTTCTC
The DNA here is from genome assembly GCA_916618015.1 of Xestia c-nigrum. Classification (NCBI taxonomy): domain Eukaryota; kingdom Metazoa; phylum Arthropoda; class Insecta; order Lepidoptera; family Noctuidae; genus Xestia; species Xestia c-nigrum. The sequence continues at coordinate 4,387,579 of OU745259.1, read as the reverse complement.
CTGTGGTCTTGGTAAAGAAAAAGGACGGCAGTATGCGCTTCTGTGTGGACTATCGACGTCTGAACGACGTGACGAAAAAGGACAGCTACCCGCTGCCTAGGATCGATGACACACTGGATACGCTGACTGGTATGAAGTGGTTTACTACACTTGATCTGAAGAGTGGCTACTGGCAAGTAGAAATAGACCCCAAGGACAAGGAGAAGACTGCATTCTCAACAGGAAAAGGGCTATGGCAGTTTAAAGTTATGCCATTCGGGTTGTGCAACGCTCCTGCGACGTTTGAAAGGCTGATGGAGCAAGTACTCGCCGGATTGATTGGAGACGCATGTCTTGTCTATCTAGACAACATAATCATCGTGGGCCGTACATTTGAAGATCACCTTAAAAACCTCAACCGAGTGCTGTCGAAAATCCAAACAGCAAATCTCAAGTTAAGTCCGAAAAAGTGCTCGTTTTTCAGACAGCAGGTGAACTTCTTAGGACACATAGTTTCGGGGGAAGATGTTCAAACAGACCCAGAAAAAGTAGTCGCCGTCAAGGATTGGCCAGTTCCGAAAGACAAGACACAGGTCAGAGCATTCCTGGGTTTGTGCTCCTACTATCGAAGATTTGTCAAGAATTTTGCCGACATTGCCAAACCTCTGCACAAACTCACTGAGGAAAAGAGGCAATTCTGTTGGGACGAGGACTGCGACGTCGCATTTCAGGAATTAAAGAAACGTCTGTGCAACACACCTATTTTGGGATATCCTGACACTGAAAATGACTTCATAGTTGACACAGATGCCAGTAATACTGGAATTGGGGGCGTGCTGTCTCAACGGAAAGGAGACCGGGAGGTTGTAATAGCTTACTTCAGCAAGTCTTTATCTAAGCCAGAAAGAAATTACTGCGTTACAAGACGGGAGCTACTCGCTGTAGTAAAAACAGTGCAGCACTTCAGTAAATATTTGCTGGGACGTAAATTCCAATTACGAACTGACCATGCTGCACTGAAGTGGCTATTACAGTTTAAGAATCCAGAGGGACAAGTGGCGAGATGGATAGAACTACTCCAAGAGTTTGATTTCATAACTGAACATCGCAGTGGGAGAACTCACGATAACGCTGACGCCTTGTCAAGGAGACCTTGTCCCGAGGACTGTAAGCACTGTGCCAGGCAAGAGACTAAGGAGGTAGTGCCCGTGAGGATGCTTAGAACGGATCTCAGCGATGAATGGAAGGAGACCCTACAGCAGACTCAGCAAAACGACTCGGATATCAAACCGATCTTCGAGTGGATCAAAGCTGGTGTTCCTAAACCCCAGTGGAGTGATGTGGCTGCGATGAGTTCCATCACGAAGAGTTATTGGGCGCAATGGAACAGCTTGGTGATCCAGGATGGAGTCTTGTGCCGTAAATGGGAAAACGCTAGAGGGGACTACAGTCATCTACAAATGGTTGTTCCGAAAGCTAAGGTACCGGATGTTCTACGGCTCTACCATGATGGATGTTCTGGAGGACATATGGGAGTAAAAAGGACTCTACTAAAAATTCGAGAACGCTTTTACTGGATCCACTGTCGAGATGATGTGGAGGACTGGTGCCGTAAATGTACTAGTTGTGCGGCCGTGAAAGGACCCCGTACACGCAGAAGAGGTGTATTAAAAGTGTACAACGTTGGAGCCCCTTGGGAACGGATAGCACTAGACGTTGCGGGACCATTTCCAGTAAGTGAGAGCGGAAACAAGTACTTCCTGGTGGTCATGGATTACTTCACAAAGTGGCCAGAAGTCTTCGCCATTCCTAACCAAGAAGCTACAACTGTCGCAGATAAATTGGTTCAGGAAGTCTTCTGTCGTTTTGGGGTACCCTTAGAAAAACACAGCGATCAAGGAAGGAATTTTGAATCCCAACTATTTCAAGAGACTTGTCGGTTAATGGGTACCCATAAAACCAGAACTACCTCTTACCACCCACAATCCGATGGAATGGTGGAACGATTCAACCAAACGTTGGAGAGATATCTGACGAAAGTTGTGGAAAGCCGGCAAAGGGATTGGGACAAGCACATGCAGCCGTTTCTTCTGTCTTACCGAAGTGCAGTCCACGAAAGTACGACTGTGACACCAGCCTTCGCGAACTTTGGAAGGGAATAACGGTTACCAGCTGATTTAATCACTGGAACTCCCCCTGATGCTCCATGTAGCGTAACAGATTACGCGAATGACTTGCGTAATAAGTTGAATGATGATTATGAGCATATCCGACAATCCAGCCAACAGATGTCTGAGAAGATGAAGACCCGTTATGATCGGAAGGCAAACGGTAGGGGTTTCGACGAGGGTTCACTGGTGTGGTTGCATAGCCCAGTGCGGAGCAAGGGGAAGTCTCCGAAGTTACAAGCAAAATGGGATGGGCCATACCGAGTCGTGACTAGGATCAACGATGTCACCTACCGAATACAGAAGGGTCCACGAGGTGTGCCTAAGATTGTGCATGTAGACCGGTTGGCGCGATACTACGGGACTAATGATGCTCGGGACGAGCATGTCTAAGGAGGGGGCAGTGTTACATCGGACCTACTAGAACATTCGAGAAAGCCAGTGATTACAGTGTGTGTACGTTAAAAGTTCGAGAGCATTCTATTATTATTAGTTTTAAAGTTAGGTAGGTACAAAACTCGCGACCTATTTAAACTAAGACATTAGAATTTCGACCGTATGCCTGGGGCATACGGTTCATATTTGTTTGTTTTGTACAAGTAGCTTATACCTACTACTTTTATAGGTAATACCTACCTGGTAGGTAGGTACCTACGAATCTTTTGTTAGTGTTTTTTTATGACTCTCTAGAATGTTCGTGGTTATTCTGGTGTGTCTATTGGCGAGTATAAATACACCGCTCAGGCCCGCGACCGGCAGTCTTGTTTTGGCTACACAACGAAGCGAATCGAAGTGAATTTGAAGTGCGATATCTAAGCGAATAGTGATCAGTAGTGTATTTGTGATTAAGTTTAAGTTGTTTTGTGATTAATAAAGTTATTGTGTTGTTTAATTGGTAGTAATTAATTTATCTCATTCCCAGCTCGTAACAATAATTATTTGTAACGCTGTTACGCGAAAACCACTAAACAGATTTAGATGAAATTTAGCACACATATAGCTTATAACCATCGCATAGGATACTTTCTATCCAAGTACTATAATCCTGTGGCCTGGGTCAGTTATCGAACACCACGAGGACGAAACCGCAAGCAAAAACTAGTTCGAAATAACTAGGATTGCGGTAACCGTACCTTATAGAGACCAATTACCGTACCGTATCACAAACGAGTTCACAGATGCGTTACTAACCTTAGTGATAAAGTTGGAATCCCACATGTCCAACAATTTCACCGAAAGCCATGCCTCCGAGAGAAACTTGAAATTGAAAGACAATGGACAAAGGAACTTCTCAGTTCCCAGTACTCAAAGTTCAACGATCAAGAAACAAGGTAAACTACGTTTTAATCAAATCCAATTCGAAAAAACTGATAGTAGAAGGTGTTGCTTTGTGTTCTGGTCAAATTCAAGAGTGTGGCCCATCAAACTGATCATCTTTTTCCATATGACCACCATCGTAATCGTGAAAATATAATCAACGACTCCATACAAAATTCCAATCCCTACTCGACCAAATGTATGAGACAGCTGATTATTTTTTACGATTACGAGAGTGGTTCTATGGAGAAATTGGTTCAGTTTGATGGTCTGTAGCAAACTCTTGAATTTGATTAAAAGAAACACCTTGTTTAAACACTGTTTTATGCTTTTACGGTTTAAAACTAAACATACAGGGTGTAAACCACCTCATCACAAAACCGTTAACCAAGCATTCTGTACATCAAACTAAGTAACTTTACGCAAAAATTTTTGCTGGGAAAAAACTTTTTTTTTGAGGTTATAAATCATGTTTTGTGGTGGAACTCAATTTAACGCACTGAAAACATTGTGCCGATGGATGGATTGAATAGTGCGGGGGTCGTGAAGGTGTTAAAAGACAAAATCTTACTAAAAAAAACTTGTAGGTATATAAAAAAAAACCTTGTCAAAAACTTGTAACTTTGACCCCCCATATATTCGTAACTAGAAGGTTCACGAGTATGGTGTAGAACAAAAAAAATATCGTAATGATGGGGAGAAAAAGTGCCTTTCGGCTTCGTGAAGAAGTGTTTTACACCCTTTATGTCACTTACGAATATAAAATAAGGTTACTTATCGTATGAGTTCTCAATAATCCGGTGGTAATGTGAGTGTGTTTTAAGGTGACTTAGTTCCAATAGTGCCCGTAGCAAAAGACAAAGAAAGAGGGTAGATTGATTTGTCTGCTCCTTTTTTATTTTTTTCGGTTGGGAAATCATCAAATGACTTCTCCCACTCTTTGCGGAGTGAAAGGGAGTGTTAGACATTTACTGACTAAAACCCATCCATGTTCCTTCCTAGCCCTTTACGTTCCGGGTCCGCGGTATCTCTTTCGAACAGTCCTGCAGCCCCGGCAGGAGATTTGTCTGTTCCTAAGAATTTATTTTCCATCCACCCTCATTCTCCAGTCAACCCGCGATCATGGCGCTTGCAACAGCTTCGAAATATCGAAATCTCGAAACAATGAACAATCATGGAAGATATCCCGTAAGTGACAATATAAGATAACTTAAAAAACTTCGGAACTTCGCCTTCTTTAGCTAAAGAAAAAACTAGGCCATCTTCATTAAAAGGATTTACATCACCCACCTCACGCACTAGGGTAAGCTCACCAATTTGCGTCTAACCAACCTTGGAGCCACAGATTATCGTGTCTCAGTAAGACCCAACTTACATTGGACGAATAAAAATAAAAGACTTCACCGTTTTTATTCCAAACACTTATTCTAAGCCTGAGGCTCACCGAGCTATTTGAGTTCAGCAACTGTTTCGTGGGACAGTAACAGGGGGATTTACCTTAATCCGATTTGCTTTGGCTGTTAGAAATGATGTTTGTTATACCTAAATGTTTTTTTTGTTGTTTTTCTAAAAGGTCGGTGTGTAACAGGCTTAATCCTTCAAAATCGTTACAAATGCTAGAAGCTTTGTTAGAATTCTGTATGTCTTGCTAAACTTTTATTGAACTTATAGGTCATTGAACTCTTTGAAATACCATTTTACGTAAAACAAAGAACACAAACAATTCAAATAAAGAATAACACACTACTCTTATAGTATGCAAGTAGTCCCCACTTACCCGCAAGAGAACTAGGCGTGAGTGAGTTTATGTTGTATGTGTTGCATAATACCGAAAACCGATTTACACTCATCATTTAACCTATTATAAATCATTTGGTAAGTACTGTAGCGGCACTACAAATGTTCTACAGCAAACATAGGACAAAAAGTACAACAGCGCCATCTATGGCATATATACAGGGTGTATTTCACCTCATTACAAAGCCGTTAACCAAGCATTCTGTACATCAAACTAAGCAACTTTACGCAAAAAATATTGCTGGGGAACAACTTTTTTTCATGTTTTGTGGTATAACTCAATGTAACGCACTCAAAACATTGTGCGGATGGATGGATTGAATAGTACGGAGGTCGTAGAGTTATTTAAAGTAAAAATAATGCGATAAAAAGTGGTATTTAAAAAAAAACTTGTCAAAAACTTGCAACTTTGACCCCCAATATCTCCGTAACTAGAAGGTTCCCAGGTATAGTGTAGAACAAAAAAATGATCAGAATGACGACGGGAACAAGTGCCTTTCATTTTCATTAAGAGGTGTTTTACACCCTTTATAGAACTAACATCAATCCCAAATCGCGCAGTTAAACTGTCTGGGATAAGACTACATTGCCCAGATAGCATTTTTTGGTAGCCGTTACGAAACAAGTCGACACTAAAAAGTCGACCTACACAACATTTTTGGTCGCTGTTACGACTATGTTTCGGTCGCTGCGACTAAAGTGGGGCACTTCTCGACACGGTAACATTTTGGTGTTTAAGTTATGACGCTGTATGGTAATATTGCATCAAAGCTACAAATCCGTACAAATTGTGTTGACTCATCGACTACAAAGAGTTACTGAAACACGTTCCGGTCAAACTGTGTAGACACTTTCACGACACAATCATGTTAACCGAAACGCACACAGTCGCATTGTTTCGAAACTATAACGGAACTTTGTCAATTTGTTACTGAAACAAATATTTTGCGACCAAAAAATGGAATCTGGGACGAAAACCCGAGAGCAAATTTTCGGGGCCCAGTAGCCACAGCACCCGTTTGGATGGAGGATCCTCAAGTTTCTATTAGAGATGGAAAACTTAACATTCGTTTTGTTTTCGCACTCCTATTGTACATCATCTGCCTAGCCTTTTCCCAACTGTTTTGAGGTCGGCTTCCAGTCTAACCGGATGCAGGTGAATACCTGTATTTTACATGGAGGGACTGCATATCTGACCTCCACAACCCAGTTAGTACTGGGTAATATGAAACCCCTTGGTAAGACTGGTGGTCGTTTGGGTCACTGACTATCTGTAACGACTGTCAAAGATGTAAAAATGACAGCCTGGACCAACTGTTTGACGTGCTTTCTGAGGCAAGGAGGTAACTCGGGATGTAATGGGTGGTTACCCATCCACAGACCAACCTAGGCAAGCACGGCTTAACCTAAAAATTGACCGGATCTGTTGTTATTATATAAAAAACCCATTAAGTTACAAAAGTATCCGAAAACGGCAAAATACACAATAAACAATAATCCAATCATACGCGAATAACTACGTCAGGAAATAACAAAAAATCTCATTAAGAGTACCACGGAAATTTTTGCCAAACAAACCTCAATTAAAACACGGCTGTGTATACCAAGAGTGGCTGCCTGTAATTGAGATTCTAAAGCAAACACGTGGATTCGGGAACTGAGGGAGAGCGGTGGGTGCCTTTGCAAAAATAAACAACTGAATGGTCGATACGAATAAACGAATTGTTTTGGGGTTTACAAACTTATACTTACGAAGGTTCGTGAGGAGTTCGTGGCTAAATAATAACAGCTGTTTGGGTCGATCTTTAAGTTAAGCCGTGCTTGCCTAGGTTGGTCTGTGAATGGGTGACCACCCTTACATACCAAGTTTCCTCCGTGCCTCGGAAAACACGTTAAGCTGTTGGTCCCGGCTATCATTTGTCCATCTTTGACAGTCGTAACATGTAGTCATGGCAGTGACCCAAAAAGTTTGACACTAGTCTTACCAAATGGTATCGTGTTAACTGGGTTGTGGAGGTCAGATAGGCAGTCACTCCATGTAAAATACTGGTATTCAAATGCATCCGGTTAGACTAGAAGCCGACCTCAAAGCAGTTGGGAAAAGGCTAGGCAGATGATGATAATTTATGTAGGTTCAGTTGATTGGAAATGCCAAAAGTTTGAATGCCACGTACTACTTTAGCATAAAAAGTCATCATCATCATCATCATTTCAGCCGAAAGACGTCCACTGCTGGTCATAGGCCTCCCCCAAGTGTCACCATATTGACCGGTCCCGTGCGACTCGCATCAAACGTATTCCCGCAACCTTCACCAGGTCATCGGTCTACCTAGAGGGAGGTCTTCTAACGCATGAAAAGTAATTTATCTTCATTCTTCTACCTTTAAGGCGTAGGTTCAAACCCAGACAGACGCATAACTTTGTGTTATTTATTTCATCGCCACTGCTCTCACAACGGTGAAGGAATCGTGATGAAACCGGCAGGTCCTAGAACCAAAAATTCGAAGACGATGTAACATATATCTACCAAACCGCACTGGGCCGTCGTGGTGGATTATTATAGCCCATTCCCTCTCAATGAGAGGAGGCATAGTGTCCCAGCAGTGGAAGCACTAATCGGCTGTTTATGCACCAGCCTTTATTGTATTATATTTGGGGTTGTTACAGAATGACTTCTAATAGAAGGCACCTCAACACGAGAGTAACCTCAAGTTACTTCAAGTGCGATGCCAACATTTATGGAGTAAAATAGCTGTGACGGACAGACAGTCAGGACGTATCTATAATATCTACATGATCCTCATGTGAATTGAGCATGATTATGTCTGGACTTCAAAAGAGACTATGACCTCTGAGTTTGTTTCGACTGTTTCTTTTCAGAGTAGTCAGGTACGAAACACCGGCCCCATCTAGTTTAAAAAAAATTGACGTGTAAAAGTGTTTGTGAAATCCTACTTACAAAATAAAGATCATTTATCATTTACAGGGATTCCGTTTTGGGTAATTTGACTCAGTTACCCTAAAAATACCACTATACGGTTGGTTTATCCTAGAATTTGCCAATCGGCCTTTCCACTAAAAATAAAAATAATGATTAGAATAACGATAGTGTAACCAAAATATTAACGCAAATACGAAAAGTTAACTACTACGGGTTCGTTACAAAACAAATGTGGACATTATTAGAGTTCCGATTTCCAAAAGGCTCGTAGGGTTAAGTTCCTTTGATTTTTGGATAAAACATCGTGAAGCTTTATAATTGACTAGCTTATGCCCTTGTAACCTCGTCTGCCCAATATCTATAACAGAAATCTCCGTAAAGTTTAAGTTTCATGCAATAGTAGATGATCCTATTGCCACTACTGGCATTACTGAGAATCAAAACCTCATGAAAAAATCGCATGAAATATTCTTATAATAGAGCCAAACTCGAAACATTTTCATTTTATTTGATGATCTACGTAATAATTTAAATGAGTTTTCGTTTTTTAGTTTGCCTTTTCAAAAACACGTTATGCAATTATCTCCAACATATAGAAACAACTCTTGCATACATTTTCAAGTACCTCGCTATCTACCCAAAATGGTTACTAAAATCTTTTCGTGTCTAATTTTGGAATTTAAAAGGTCCAAGTGGCCGTTAGTAACTGAATTTTTGAGATGAGAGCTCGGAATTTCAGTCGCCATCTTGAAACGAACCACGTAGCATTTCTGGGAAAATGGAATTTTTACTCTTCGGTATTTAGTGCACTTCTATAAAAGTTCTAAGCTTTTAAACCGTACTCTATGGTCACCAGCTGCACGGTCTAGCGGCGCGAGGGTTGCGACAGCTGTTAATGAGAAAACAAATGAATGGAATTGTCAAGATGATCATGCAACGACTCAGCGCAAACGATTTCTGCCACACTGGGCGGAGCGGGAGGGAATGTCACACTTTTACTAAGTAAAACCTATTCACGTTCCTTTCCCACCTTTTATGTTCCGAGGCCACGGTATCTCTTTCGAATAGTCCCGCAGCCCCGGAAATCACCGCGACCTGACGTATGGAACGAGCGCGAGTATCGACACAACTACTTTCGCGAAGACAACAAAGGCGCAACCCGCGTTTCACATCACCCGAAGTTGTGAACAGGGCTCAATTAAATAAAAATATAGATAACAGAACATATCATAATATCACGCTAGTAAAGCTGACAAATGTCTACAATAGTTTACCCACATTTCACAAAAATGAGGTAGCTTTGACATCATAAAAAAACTCACTTGCTAAGTACTTTCGATGACCCAGTTTTATTCTTTCGTCACAAGCATTGCTGTCGTCTTGTAGGTCAATACCAAAAAAACACACACGGGACGTTTGAGGTCAATAACCTCGACCATCCTTTCTTAAAAGAGTCAGAGTCAGATGCACGCAACTGGAGAACCGCCTCCTTTGAAACTGACCATTGCAGTATCGTTCATAGAACCAGGGACTTAAAAACACCTTCATAAAGGTTACAGAATTATAAGTGTTACATGTTGAATTGGTAACAGAATCAAATATGTAACACTTATAAATGTGTTAACCCAAACAATTGCAAAAGTGTAACCGTAACATATCTACATAATTATAATAGCTATAAAAAGTAGCCGAAATCTAGTCGCAGTCTGTTGTAAAACTAATTATTCAGTTAGACATAAATTAACACTTATTAACACATTTAAAAGGTTACAGTTTCACTCGGTAACATTATTGTATAAAACACTTTTAGATGTAACAGTGTAACTGATCTGTTACATCTAAAAGTATTTTTCTGTTGAAACTGTTTTAAAAACAGTGTTATAAATACATTATTACGGTTACAGTTTGAGTCCTTGCATAGAATATCGGCATACAATATTTTTGACCCGTTTTAAGATGCAAACAATAGAGCGACGTGTATACGTTATAGCAATACCATCCTTCCCACAAAGTGTTAGAGTCTAAAAGAGAACTAACGATTGTAATCCCCGTTGGGGTTACACTTATGTGTTCCTACTAGCACACCCACAATAGACTAATTTCCATCATCAATAAATTGCAAATCTAATTACTCTATTAGTTAGCGTATTGGAAAAAAATGGACACTTGTTTAGACTTCCACGGTTTTTCACAACACTTAAAGTACTTACAGGATTCTATCCGTGATTTGAGTTTCTTTTGTGTAAGCATCATGATCGCGGGAATAAATACTGATTATTCTCGCGATCATGATGTGCAACAGCGTCGAAATGTCGGGAGCTCACAGAAACAAAAAAAAATCACGGATATAATCCCGCAAGTACTTCAAGTGTAATGGACACTTATCATCAATGAATATTGACAATTTTTTTTTGTCTTCTGTTACAAGAAATAAAATAAAATATTAATCATTTATTTTATTTATTTTGTTGTTTGTTTTTTTTTTTTTATTAATTATTACTGTGTGCAGACACCGTGCTCTGTTTCGATTTTTTTTTTTCATGTCGCCACGGATCGTGATCAGTGGGTAACACAATAACGAGGAAAACGGATAACGATATCAGTGGATACAACTTGGCGTGATCCGTGGCTAACGTGATCTGATACTGTGATCGATAGAGATATACCCAAGATAACACGTATCAAAACTCGGGAGTGTGGGACACGTGACATATTGAGAATTTCAAAAGAGTTCATCTACTTCAATTTTGGTTGATGTAACAAAAGAAAAAATACGGGTTAAATATTTTTTGACCATCTAACTGACGGACTAGTTTTTCTTTTTCATCTACCATATACACCATGTTTAATTTCCATACAAAAAAAGAGTTAGATTTGGATTTCAAACCACGAAAATGACCACTGTCATTCAAATAATAATGTTATACAACATTTTCCTTCCATTTAAACGAGCAAACAACAAAGCCATATACGAAAAGCATGACAGTTTAAGCGAAATGGTACGCTAGCGGTTCTCCTTCCAAAAAAAAGTTGACAGTGGAGAGTTTCGTCGGGTTCCGTAGAACGGTGCTTAACGTACCGGGACCGAATAGAAGGATTCCGTGAAATTTTTACTTGTATTTCAGTTGCGTCGTGAACACTGGCTGAACTTGACAGGACTCTAAAATAAAGGTACCAGAATATAGGACGAAGGACCAATTTAGAAGCAGGTTTTAGAAGAATAAAACCTTACACATACGTCCCATATAAATTGAGGTGAAAAATTATATGAATTTCAAAGTTTAAGTTACACCAAGACCAATTTTAGAGGTACCCAGCGGTACCAAAATCACTAGTCAAAGCAATGTTTTACAGGGAAAACTCATTTCGAAGGTGTTTAATTTTATTAATACAAGTTTTTGTAGGTATCTTTTTTCATGTTTGATTTCATTTCGTTGAAGTAGTCCTCGCGAAATTTTATTCAATTTACTTGAGTAGTTCCCGAGTTAGTTCCTATTTTTTTTTCTACTTTGCCTTTGTTGACAACAGAATTACTTTTAGTAACAATGAAAAATTATAAATGACAAAGATTTTTTTGGAAAATCTTAACTAAAAAAACTTTCGAAAGCAGGTGACTTTGTTTGCTGCATTGGCTTTTTTGCCACCGACTTTCGAGATGTTTTTTACGTCTGTTTTGTGTTTTTAAAATCGATTATTTCTCTTGAACAGTTGTTTTCCTCTGAAGTTTTTCGAATAATAACTTTGCGACACAGACAATGTTCTTTCTACATTAAATATTTCTTCTGTTAATTCTCCACTGTGCATAAATTCCTAAGATAAACAATTAATGAAACAATAATAAAAACACTACCAACGAGAATGCTACATACCATTGTAGGTAGAAAAACTTATTGGTAACGCAACGAACACACTGTCGGTAGTTGAAACTAAAAAAGAAAAACGTAGTGAGTTGCAGCTTTCGAATAGTGGTTAACGGTAGGCGAGTTTTATCTGTTTTTTTATTTAACCTTTTTTTATTAGAGGCAGTTGGATAGTGTGATCTAGGATTTTGAATAAAGATTTCAACTTGATTTATCGGATGCTGTTATTGTTATTTATTTGTTTTTGTACTTAAATTAGATGAAATTGGTCGATCTTTAAGCCTGAATTCTTGTCGCGCTGACGGTCGGTCGTGAATGAGTAAACATTGTGATCTATATTGCGACAATGATGTCAGCGACAACCGACATCACGACCGACTGTACGCGACGTGACTTTCAGCGCGATAAGAATCCAGGCCTTAAGTTAGGCTGCGGTTAGCTAAGTTGGTTTGTAGAATGGGTGAACCCATTATATACCAAGTTATCTCCGTGCTTCAGAATGCACGTTATGCAGTTGATTCCAAGTGTCATTTGTAGACCTCAAATAAATAGGATAAGGTCTGAAGAATGATGATGATTGCATGACTGCTAAACTATGTACTATGCTATGATAGAAGAGCCATTTAAAACGAGCCGTTTTTGAAAACTATGAGGAGTGTCATCCTGATTTTCGACAGTTAATTATTTCGACACTGTGTCTATTTCAAAAAAAAAATAGTTCGACAACTCATTGCTTCGACAACTCACACCTTTGAAAATCACTACTTCGACAGAACCACTGTTGGGATTAATCCATCAAGCGACAATAGTAGGTAGGTAGAGGCAATAGGCACAGGGTTTCAGAATTCTAAACCGCCAAAACCCAATCAGTTTTGCCACGAAGGAATACAAGAATGCAGTTTCAATTAAAAATTCTCACACTCCGTATGAATTCTTTTCAGAACGGTTATGTTTTCAGTAAAACTGGTTGGTACCTAAACGAATGCCCAAATGAAAGCAAGCCAAAATACCCGCTCTGATCTGTACGTAAAGTTGGAAATCCTAGAACGAGCCTTTATTCAGGTGTCATCTACGTGTTACTGAAAATGGGCGTTTTTCTTTTTGGAAGCGAAAAACCAGACGGTGTTTGTTCAAACAGGTAAAATTCTACGAAGGTTCGCGTTTGAAACAAATATGAGAAACAATGTTTTTAAACATTGTTTCTCATATTTGTTTCAAACGCGCGTATGTACTAGTACCTATATACATTGTTCATAGAGTCAAATTCTAAAGGGGCATTCTTCTGACATATCAATGAAATTGAAATTTTGGAATTTCGTCCCTATCCAAATAATCTATTTAAGTACTAATATTATAAAGCAGAAGAGTTTGTTTGTTTGTTTGTGTTGGTTATTTCATTTATCAAGGAAGGCTTTAGTCTATATAACATCACGCTACGACCATTAGGAGCGGAGCAGGAATGAAAAATGTTGCGAGGATAAAAGTTTTTCATTTTTAATTTTGAAACAAAAGGAAAAAAAAATCCCCGTTTTCCCCAAACGGGGTTTTTTTTTTCCTTTTGTTTTTCTCTCTTATGTGACGCGGGCGAAGTTGCGTGGGTCTGCTAATTATAGTAATAATTATAGTTTCCTATCTAAATAATTTAATTACGTTCAGCAGAAGCGCTTGCGACCACATGATCAACGACTATCTTCCAAACTAACTAAAAACGGACCACGACTCCACAAAACCGACTCCATTCATTGTGCCAGTTGTATCCAAATCTACGACCACAAACCTAAATAAAATACGTACACAAAACCATTGTAACTTATTTAACCTACATTTAAGTAACCGCTTTTGCATTAGAATATCCAGTACAAAAACTTCAACTGAATTAACTTGAGAAAAAGCAAAATGGATTTCTCGTAACTGGCAACACTAATTATACATTGTTGCCTACTTATTAACACTTAAAATTCTAAAGCACTTTTTGCCCACCAAACTGAAATGCTACTACAGTATTTTTAGTAAAAGAATTTTACCTACATTAATTAAATTCCGTACCTTATATCTAAAGCTCGACCTCAATGGATAAGTTCACCAATATAACTTGGCCTTTTACGCCCCTTCTTATCCAGAAATAGGCGAAAGAAAAAGTAGAAGCTAACAGAAAGCCTCAGCTCAAGAAATATTGGTTGTACTGAGGTTTCCTTTTAAAAATATAAAAATTGTTTTCATTTCAATTTTAACAAGAGATTCATAACAAACCTGTTTACATTTTAGATAGGTAATAGTTGTTGAATGTAGAACTAGTTGAATGTTAATGAAATTTCTTTGAAAATATCCGTAGTTACTGGGGATTTTCATGTTTTGTTGTGGCTGATCTAAAAGGTAAAACAAAAAGATGATTCTTGTTCTCCCCGTCATTGCGATATTTTATTTGTTCTACATTCTACATCTATACTATCTTTACTATCTATACTATATATCTATACTTAATATTATAAAGCTGAAGAGTTTGTTTATTTGTTTGAACGCGCTAATCTCAGGAACTACTGGTTGGAATTGAAAAAATCTTTTTTTCGATAGTCCATTTATTGAGGAAGATTATAGGCTATATATCATCACGCTATGACCAAAAGGAGCGGAACATAAATGAAAAACGTTGCAAAAACGGGGAAAATTTATTCCGTTGTAAGCTTTTTCTCTCATATATGTGACGCAGACGAAGTTGCGTGGGTCGGCTGGTAATATTATAAAAAGCAGAAGAGTTTGTTTGTTTGTTTCTTTGTTTGGTTGAAAGCACTAATCTCAGGAAGTACCGGCTCGAATTGAAAATTCTTTTTGCGTTTGATAGTCCATTTGTCGAGGAAGGCTATAGGCTATATAACATCACGCTATGACCAATAAAAGCGGAGCAACAACAAGAAATGTTGCAAGCGGGGAATTCACGCGAACGAAGTCGCGGGCAGAAGCTAGTCTACCATAAGTTACAACAATTCAACAAGTTTAGTTTTTTTAAACACTAGTTTTTATTGTACTATTCAATCCATCCATCAGCACTATGTTTTGAGGGCGGTACATGTTCTATGCGTTACATTTAGTTCTACCACTACACTTAATTTAACACCCAAAAAAAATAGTTGTATCCCGGAAATAAACTTCCTATAAAGTTACTTAGTTTGATGTACAGAATGCTTGGTTGACGGTTTTGTGATGAGGTTGCTTACACCCTGTATTTATTCGACTGAAATTTTTCGCGAAAATGTATCATTTGTCCTAAGGAGGACTGAAAAATAACATAGAGAACAGACAGACCGACAGACATTAGGAGTTACTTTCACAATTCTATAGTTAGCTAGTAAGTAGTCTGAGGAGCTCCTGGCTAAATAATAAGAGCACCTCAGATTATCTTCAGCTCAAGCCGTGCAGATAATGATGGTGGTAATTAATATAATTTATTTCTTAATAGGTAGACGACAAAAAAAATAAGAATTAGTCTTGTTCGATAATTATCAACAAATATTAGACCCGCATTTTTTCATTTGTTACATAAACATAAATTGACAGTGAAACGACGCTTTTAAAATTCTCAATAGTACGTCACGCCTTGGTATATTTTTTAGCGAGTTCTGACGTCACGAGCCTGGGGGTTAAGTCCGTCATGTAGATTATTAAAAAATATTTGACCCGTATTTTTTCTTTTCTTACGTAAATCAAAATTGACGGAGATACGCCGCTTTTAAAATTCCCAATACGTTACGCCTAGGTATAATTTTTAGCTAGCTTTGACGTCACGAGCCCCCACTCCGGAGTTTTGATGCGTTTTATCTTTGTCAACATTCATTGATTTACAAAAACAAAACATACGTGTCTATTATTTTCAAATACACTAACTGACGGATAAAAAAATGCAATGAAGAGTTTGAGTTTAAATAGATTTGCAATTTTTATAGTATCTATTAACAACTAATAAGTAATGTAAGTTTTAGCCAAAACCAAATACTAGTGAGCTACACTTCTATTTAACAATTAAGCAAAAGATTTTTACAAAGAAAAAAGTACAGTAATTCATAATAAGAGTCTCAGAAAGGCTAAAATAATGATTAAATAAGCACGTACTAAAACACGAAAGAATCTACTTTCATACTGCTTCAGATTTTATTCAGCTCACTAAAAAACAAAAGAGCAATACGAATACGAAGAAAAGTACAAACCTGAAAAAATAAAGGAAAAATAAACAGTTCTTTCTTTAACTTGAGTGCACTGCTTTCACAAAATTCTGAAGAAAAACTACTTTATTTCAAATTAATGTAATCTTTTAGTTATTGTACTTAAAGCTGGGTTTCGTTGAAGCTAAAATTATTTTAAATAAATCCTTGGCCACGACCAACAACTTTCGGCTGTTTAAGTAACACGCGTCTTGCAACTTCGAGGATAGAGGAAATACTACTCCTAGGACCCTCTGCGTATAAGTTTCACAACAGAAACGTGTGGACATTTCTAATATAACGTAAAATCACGCTCAAAATCCTCGAAGGGTAAGGCAGAGATGTACAGTCACGTCTAATAATATGTATACACTTTCCTTAATATTATAGCTAATTTCGCGAGAAATAACGATTGTAAATAGGAGATTGGATCTTTTTTATAAAAATATGAGTTCCAGAATAAGTACGTAATAACATTAAATTTTAATCAGTACATTAGGAGAAACACATTTTTTTTTTAAGTTTTTACATATTATTAGACGTGACTGTACCTTATAATACCTACACCCACATTATGCCCGTTATGTGTAGGCCTCATATTAAGGGGCGAGCTTATTGCCATCAGCCGGTCACAAATCCAAACTCCGTGGCCGCCACTGAAAAAATCCTGATGGAAAACTCATAACAATTTGCCTGACCTGGGAATCGAACCTAGGACGTGATACTCAGCTTTAGTGTATTCACGGAGACGAGTTAGTATAGCGCCCTCTCTCTCACACATTATCATACAAATGACAAAGACAAAAAACGTTTTTTAGGGTCAGTGGGCGTTAACAAAATCTTAGAAAAGTAAGTGCGCGTTCACATTGCACTTCTTAAAAGTTCCTTAAGTTTTTACCTGCGGCCTCGTATTTGAGAGCCATTTATTTGGTAAGGTATTTTTTTAAGGTAGTCAAATTAATAGTTTGATGACAGGGCTGCGGTGATGACTTAACGAATGCGTAAAAACATTGACATATGTAGGTACTTCTATTACCTATGTTGTACAAATAAAATATTTGAATTTGGATTTGACAAGTTGACATCTGCATCGCCACTTAAAGATCGTGAAGTCATGAAGGCTGGTGTACTTACCAAAGTCGCAACACACAAGGTCGTGAACGGGACTTTACAGAATGTTGCCGTAATTTATTTAGTCTCCACTAAAGCAGTTTTATCTCAGTCATAAAGTAGTTCTAAATCTAAACCTAAAGAAGGTTATTTTAACCTAGATTTGACCTAGACAGACGTGACAAGAATTTAGCTTAATCTTGGTCTGTAACTGGGTACCTAAGTAATTAAATCTTAGGTAGGTATAGGCAAGTCTCATATCTGTCGTCGGTTTTCAAAATCTTTCATTTATTAAATCAGGATAAATAATACCTTTTGAATCTCTAACGGTACTGGCCGACTAATCCGACTGTACCATAGAATTACTTTATAGCAAAGATGAATAGATTCCTGCTGATTTTATGTCAACTATTTAGACATACGAGTATCTTAAACCTTTTCAGTGGACTAGCTTTTAATCTGTTACGTTATACTTGTTAGTTCAACATTTTGAATAATCAAATCATTGATAATCTGTGATATTTATTTCGACAGTGAGGAAAATGTTGTGTATGAATATAAGAGAAGAGGAAGAACCACCAAAGAAACGATGCATGGATTTCTACAGAAGCACGCATCATCATTCATTAAGTACATTATTGCTTGTTCATCGTTAAGAGCCCTCTTACAGTCCACTAGCGCCGCCAATCGAAAAAATGTCATAACTCGTAAATAGAATCAAAAATACAAAATGTGGTCTATTATTACTGTAGAAAAGGCAATAACGTAATTTTATAACACATTGTCACCACTTGAAATATAGCTGTTTAGCTAAATCGTGCATTTGTAACAAAACGGCCGTTTATGTTTTGAATGCACGATTTAGCTAAACAGCTATATTTCAAGTGTTGATAAGGTGTTATACAATTACGTTATTGGCTTTTCCACAGTGATAATAGAACATATTTTGTATTTTTGATTCTATTTACGAGTTATGACATTTTTTCGATTGGCGGCGCTAGTGGACTGTAAGAGGGCTCTTAAACTTAAACTCGAAAAGTAAGGCTGCCGCTGCGGCTGCTGAGAACCTCAAGTGACGTAAATATTAAACCACCTCATCACAAAGCCATTAGCCAAGCATTCTGTACATCAAACTAAGTAACTTTACACAAAAAATATTGCTGGGAAACAACTTTTTTTTGAGGTTATAAATCATGTTTTGTGGTAGAACTCAATGTAACACATTTAAAACATTATGCTGATGGATTGAATAGTACGGGGGTCGTGGAGGTGTTAAAGGTCAAAATCTTGCAAAAAAAAAAAACTTGTATTAATAAAAAAGTTGTAACTTTGACCCCCCATATCTCCGTAACTAGAAAGTTCCCAGGTGTGGTGTAGAACAAAAAACAAAATATCGCAATGATGGGGAGAACAAGTGCCTTTCGGCTATCTGACGAGGTGTTTTACATCCTTTATGTGCTAACCTTATTGGTAACTTTATTTTCCAGCCGTTTGTGGTTGAAGCTCTAGGACGTGGGGTCCGAGTGCTCATAGCCTTTTCAAGGAAACTAAATGCTTAGTTGACACTTCTCGTGACCCTAGGGCTGGCTTGTACCTTGGCCAAAGGCTTAGCGTTGCCATACAGCGCGGTAACGCCGCCAGTCTCCTGGAGACTTTACCAGTTGACAGCGATGAGGAGTTTTAACGCCATTTTTTAAGTTAATGGTTTAAGTTAGTTTAGTTTATTTTAATTTATAATTGTATGTAGCATTAATATATAAAACGAATAAAAAATTGAATTGGAAAAAAATAACTCTAAAATTATTTAAAAAAGACCAGTAACAGGCAAATCTTATAATCCCTATGAAGAAAAATTAACAAGAAATTCGGTGAAATAGTTGTCAAAATTCGAAATTATATATCCAAACCAATGTTTGAACTACTATTTCTATTTTCCAGTGTTTTAGTTGTGAATAACCACCAATACGAGAACAGGCAATAAACGCAATCAACAAACTTATTCATTAAAAGTATAAAATAGATCAATGTCCTATTAAATGTTGGAATTAACACCGAAAGTAATTTCAAATATACTTTATTGTAATTTAAACGGTAACGAAACAGCATTTAATACTATCAATTAAAACAAGCTTATGACAAACCGATCTGCAGAAAAAAATACAATATTCTGCAAATATGGAAATTCGTCGATAAAACGTAATTATAACGCGTCGCCGAACTCCGAATTGAATATATTTAAATTAATATCGTCGTCGAAACAAGTATGGACGTCAGTCAATACATTTCAATTTAACTGGTCCGGTCTCTCTACGGCGAAATTTCATGGAGCGGTAAGCACAGCCCGAAGTTGCCTGATTGCTTCCCAGCTCGACCAAATTTTAGGTCCAATATTAGGACTTGTTTAGTCTTTAAATTGGATCGAAGTGTTTTATGGGTTGCGTATCGCAATATCTACAATTTAAAAAAAAAACTAGCGTAAAATAACCTACGTTCAGAATCCCTAAAATCGAAATACCTAATGTTTTTGAATACCTAAGCAACTAACACCTACCTACGAATTACCAAAGTTTAAAATACTGATTGGAGTAAATATCTAATGTTTAAAATATCAACAGTTAATTTTTATATTACACCTAAGTTTTATATTCCCCTTAAAAGCGTAGGCGACGGAGCTGCGCTACGCGGGCCCCTATTTCTGTCTGCAGGGTTTAAAGGAACCTAACTAACCTAACGTGAGGGTGCCCCAAGTCCCAATTATGGGGGCAGAGATAGTACTTTCGTCGCATGCATTTACAATTATTGTATTCATCTCATTTCATCTCAGCCGAAAGACGTCCACTGCTGGACATAGGCCTCCCCCAAGTGTCGCCACATTGACCGGTCCCTTGCTACTCGCATCCACCGGATTCCCGCAACCTTCTCCAGGTATTCAATTGTATTGTATTCAATTTGATTAAAAATTAAAATAGAAATTGTTTTTTATTTGAATTTTGAACTTAACATGGGTACTTAGATCGGTATTTTTCATTTTGGTCAATTAACGGTGAGGTAAACCAATATAAGGAACATTGTAGGTACATAGGAATTTCAAGTTTTAGCTTTATAAACTTGAGTAACATATCCGTTTGACATTTTAAGCTTTCGGTATTTTGAATAAAAGTGAAACAATCAAGTATTTAGATTTGAGGGATTTTGAACGTAGATTATTTTAAGTTAGTAGTTTTGATTTTAGATATTGCAATACGTACCCGTTTTATGGGATTTTGGTTTAACTGTAAGGTACAGGTATTGGGAGCTCGTGGCCAAATTTACAGCCGCTTGGGTCAGTCTTTAGGTTAAGCCGCGCTTGCCTAGGTTGATCCATTGATGGGTGACCACCCATTACATACCAAGTTACCTAGTCGTCGTTTGAGGTAGTCAGTGTACTGCCGGGGTTGCGTGCCTGCCGGGGTTGCGGGCCTGTTTGAAAGAGATACCGCGGCCCCGGAACATAAAGGGCGAGGAACGAACATGAATGGGTTTTAGTCAGTAAGAGTCTGACACTCCCTCCCGCTCCGCCCAGAGTGGGAGAAGTAATTTGATGATTTCCCATCCTAAAAAAAAAGGGGTAGTCAGTGTACCAAAATTCTGACATGTAATCCTACCAAGGGTTTTGTATTACCCAGTACCAACTGGATAATGGAGGTAAAACACTGGTAATCAGATGCATCCGGTTAGACTGGAAGCCAATCCCAACGTAGTTAGGAAAGATGCAAGGATAAACAGCAAATTCGAAGGTTGTCTATAAGGGTGTAAAACACCTCTTCACGAAGCCGAGAGGCACTTGTTCTCCCCATCACTGCGATCATTTTTTTGTTTTACACCATACCTGGGAACCTTCTAGTTACGGAGATATGGGGGTCAAAGTTACCACTTTTTGACAAGTTTTATTTTAAATACAAGTTTTTTTTGTACCATTTTGACTTTTAACACCTCCACGACCCCCGTACTATTCATTTCATGCATCAGCACAATGTGTTAAGTTCGTTACATTGAGTTCTACCACAAACATGATTTATAACCTCGAAAAAAAAAATGGTTTCCCAGCAATAATTTTTGCGTAAAGTTACTTAGTTTGATGTACAGAATGCTTGGTTAACGGCTTTGTGATGAGGTGGTTTACACCCTGTATATTGCTATCAGCTGTAGCATCACCATTATATCCATAGATTAAACAATATTATTATTGAACTGTGTAGCAATTTTAGTGTGCAATAAGGTATGCTCTATTCTATCCATTATTGGAAATTTTTGGACAAAATTGTATGGCTGCGTTTAGGTATAAAATTTTTAACTTCATGACATACATCTTTCTGTTAAGTAAAATTTTAATCCAACTATATGTTTCTTTAAAAATGCTTCTAGGTGTGGTTGTCAGTTCAACTCATTTTTAACAAAAAAACATAAATTATCGCACTACCAACTCAACTCCACATAAAGTTTAAATAATTATTGAAATAAAACCTGGTTTTCAACTAGTATTCAAACTTAAGCTGACTAGCGTCAAAACCATTCCCTTCATCCATTCATCTCGAAATTTCACGCCATGGTAAGCGTCGACCAAACTTAGCTGATTGCTCCAGAATAGACTGGCTTTTATGCTCAATATGAGCAGTTCAGCGCTGTGCCACTACGGTAGCGCTGAATAGGGCAATGTGTCAACTTGGACATGAATTACAAGCCGGGCATTGGAAATGTTGGACATAACTACCAAATTGGTGTACTATTTCCAAAGATAAATCAAATGAGATTGTAGACTGTGTCTTTACAAATGTGTGGTTTTGGAATTAATGGTTATTGAGTAAGGTTAACAAAATAAGGTTTTTCTTATAAGTTCTTGTTTTGCTGCCCTATTTGTTTTATCACTTCGCCGCAGTTAAAACACAAGAAAATGGTAAAGAACGAAAGTTTTATGGGACTGTTTACGTAACTTTGCCATTCAAACAGATTTTAGTTTGGTTCAATGATTTTGGATTTTGACAACTCTTCATCTGCCCACTCTTTAACTTAACTAAGTTGGGGTCGACATCCAGATTAATTGGATGCAGCATAATAACAGTGTTTTACATGGACCGTCTGCCTATCTGACCTTCACCACTTAGCTAATATGGGATACCTAGGTAATACGATAATAGGCGTGACGTCAATATCAAAAAATTACAAATCTATTTAGTCCGTCAGTTAGAATATTGAAAAATAATGGACACGTATTTTTTGTTTTTGTAAATCAATGAATATTGACAAAGATAAAACGCATCAAAACTCCGGAGTGGGGGCTCGTGACGTCAAAACTAGCTAAAAATTATACCTAGGCGTGACGTATTGGGAATTTTAAAAGCGTCGTATCTCCGTCAATTTTGATTTACGTAAGAAAAGAAAAAATACGGATCAAATATTTTTTAAATAATCTACATGTCGGACTAATTTAATATTTTTTGTCGTCTACCTATTTATTCCATGGAAAGACTGGAAGTCAGACTTTTGGACCACTGACTATCACCAACGACTGTCAAAGATCTCCAAATCGCGAAAGGGTTACTTCTATAATATTATAATCTTAATGTTGTATAATAAACGATTTTAACTGTGCTTTTTATCTTGATTATTTTGTGTACTACACAGTTCCTTCATCATCATCATCATCATCATCATCATCAGCCTATAATGTTCCCACTGCTGGGACACGGCCTCCTCTCAATGAGAGGGAACACAGTTCCTTAGTGTTTGTGTAATCCTACCATTTAATTTCTACCAAGCCAAAAGAGAAAGGATAATGGCCTCCAAAAGTCTCCTAAGTTCAAATTAACTTGGCCCTTGTTTTTCCTGCTAACTAAACTCCTTCAAAGCCTTTTCGATACTGACGGTAAATTTTTGGCATAGTTATAATTAGTTTTAGCCGAAACACCGGGAACTAAAAGTTAAATTTGATTTTGGGTAGTTTTGCGGTAGCGAAGGTGTAACTAAAACGAAAAATTTTAATTAATTAAATTAAATATTTAAGTTGTAAAAGTACGGGAGAGTTTTGTATAACGTCATAATTTGTTTTAGTTTTTATTGCAAATATTTTCGAGAAGCACTTGAAATGAAATTGGTACTACTCGTCTTTAGTATCTCGATGTTGCTTGCGCGATAAATGAACACAAAGTCTAGGGTTTGGTCCTAGGTGGAGCAAAAAGTGTTATTTGTTTTTTTACAACTGGCATTTTTTAGTAGTAACCACAGAGACTAGATTTGTACTGTTACTACTGACCGTTTGATGGCAATTAGCTCATTCTTTTTAAATGAGACTTAAATTTAACTGGGTAAGCAATTTGGTACATCTTTGCCTTATCTTTCAGAGATTACAAAAATGAAGTTATGATATTATGCAAATTGGATATTTCGCACAATACCCCTTGACCACAAGCTACATACGTCTTACGATTGCGTTTGCGGTAAAAACAAATGAAAGAAGTTGTTCAGAGCTTGCTTGCAGTCACTGCGTTGCGACTGCCAAGTCGAAGGTCTCATCTTTGAACCCATACCACGCACCGCTGATTTTTGGACTGCGCATCGTATTCACTTGCTTCGGTGTCGGATAACATCGTGAAGAAACCAGCATGCCTAAGAGATATTTCTAGACGGCATGTTAAGCCAAGTCAGAAGACCATTGGTGGCATGAAAACTGACGCCGGGTTAGGCAAAAAGAACATGAAAAAAAATTGGTTGCGCAGGGATAAGCAATGCAGGATGTAAACGGAGCCTACGTTTTCA
Source organism: Xestia c-nigrum (assembly GCA_916618015.1). NCBI lineage: Eukaryota > Metazoa > Arthropoda > Insecta > Lepidoptera > Noctuidae > Xestia > Xestia c-nigrum. The sequence goes on along the minus strand of OU745259.1, from coordinate 4,363,422 downwards.
CGCGAAAACGTGCGAAAGATTTCGTTCCATAGTACTTACTATGGAAGCCCGCATACCATGTAAGAGTTAGTCGTGCGTAGAAACCCTACGTCCGAAATCAATCCGCACTTTTTGGAATATTTTACGTACTCGTGCGTAGAAAATGATACCATCGTGATGTTTCCATAACGGATACGGAAGTAATCTATATACAATTACGCATTTCACAGATATTTGTCTTTAAGTCTGGACAGTCTTGGCAGAATATCCAGAACATAATACAGGGTGTAAACTAAACCATGATGAAGCCGTCAACAAAGCATACTGTACATTAAGGCGATTACATGAGCTAAACGCGAGTTTTATAATTACTAAAAGTATATGATTCACTGCTATAAACAAGACCAGAAAAATATATGATATTCTTCAAGATATATGCTAGCATGATACTGTTTTGAAAACATAATACAATTAATTTGGCTTGATAAAAAGAAATCACGAACTTATCTCTAAAAAGATCTTTCAAACAATAAAAAACATACTAATATACATGCGATCATTCAGATTTTTTGGCAAATAATTCTACAAGCAGTATATTAGCATGATACTGTTTTAGTTTTTGAATCCAATCAATAGCTTTTTGTAAATCGATCGAAACCACTCATTTCGCGCTATTTGGCCCGCAGTGACTAACGTAACAACCACTTTGTAGTGCAAACTGATTAGAACTTTATTCTAACAGCATTTCAAACGAAGTTTGAACCACCACAAATAGAGCTGCTCTTTAGCTCGTCTAAGCGCCTTAAACTGAGTAACTTTACCCAAAAAATATCGCTGGGAGCCCTCTTTTATTTTTGGCGTCAAAAATCACATTTTTCGGTAAAACTCATTGTAACGAACTCAAAACATTATGCTAATGAATGGATTGAATAGTACGGGAGTCGTAGAGGTGTTTATAGTAAAAGTGGTACATATAAAAACATGTATTAAAAACAAACTTGTGAATGAATTGGAACTTTGGAACCCAAAACCTCCGTAATTAGAAGGTTCCCGGGTTGGTCTAAAACAAAAAAAAAAAGATTGCAATGACGTCAAAAACAACAGCCTTTGAGCTTCGTTGAGGGTCTTTTTATACATCCTTTGTACAACGCCTTAGTTTTCTGAAGATTACTAGAAATAACCCATGACAAAGAGTTTACGAGTATTAACATCAAACAGTTCGGCAGAGAACGATGTACGATGCACTCCGATGAGAACTTTAGACCTGGCTGGAGTATGACTGTCATTGACGGTCTAACGATGGGGACAAAAGGGACTTGCAATAAGTCTTCAACGGTTTACAGCTGTTATATTGTGTCCCGGCCTATTGCAATTACGTGCGAAGAAATTGTTCCTCTTAAGAATTTAAAATAAAAGTCCGCGATGGCATAATTATGTCTATGTTTTAAGGTTGACTCACACTTCGCAATGGAGCGCAGCATCCTAGGCTTGAAACTTACCGGCCATGTACGCAACATCACACTGCGCTCCAAACACAAATCACTGACGTTGCTCAAAAAACCGCCAAACTAAAGTGGGACTGGGTTGGCCATGTCTGCCGTATGCCTGACGAGCTGTAGGCCAAAATAACCACAATGTGGAGCCCTGACACAACCAGAAGGCGACGCGGTAGTCCTCGCAGGAGATGGCGGGGTGAGCTAGACAAAACCAACAACCAGTGGGCCACATTGGCCCTGGATCGAAGAATTCGGAAGTCATGGGGAGAGGCCTTTGCTCAGCAGTGGGATGACACAGGCTAACAGTAACAGTAACACAATTTATCTTACCCTCATTCGCAGACGAAGTTGCGCGGGTCAGCTAGTTGAGAAATATAAACGTACTTCATGATAATAGGCAATGATACTATTCCCGATCTGGTTATCGAACTGGGAACTTTATGTTCAGCGGTAGCATTGACGACGACTAGACCAAAAATACAGTCAAAGTTGATTTATAATTATTTCTAAAATGAATTATGACCTACTTTGCTTATTAACATTAAATGACGATTCAGCGTTTCAAAACCAATTGCGATGCTATACAAACCAAATCAGTTAATAATTAAATGTGTGAACCTATGTTTAATTGGCATACCGATATTAACACTGCCACCGATAATTTTAGGAAAGCTTTAGATGGATAAACTCAAACTCAAACTCAAATCATTTATTTCAACTAGACCATTACGGCACTTTTGAATGTCAAAAAAATTGAAAGAAAAATCAAAGCTACAGTCACAGACACAAGGCATAATAACTTGAGAAAGTACTGTAGTTGCCCATTCCCTAGCGTAGATCTCTATGGAGAAGAACGGGCAAGAAACTCCATGGACACTCTTTTCAATCAAAAATGTTGTTACAAAATCTTGGTTACATCTTTCATGTTGAGATTATACATATATGTGAGAACGATGTAGAAAGACGTACACAATAAGAGCGTCCAGAGTAAAAAAAATAAATCAACAATTTAAAATAAAGCAATTCAAATAATCCATGGCAGCTAAGAGATGACCAGTCTCGACTGACAGCGCCCGTTCACGAACATGACGCATGGATCAGCGCCATTCAATTCAACCATATTGAAGGGAACTAAATGACCCGACCCACCCGCCACCATCAGCAAGACATTTAAGCGAGCATGACATTCTCTCAGCCACCAAGGCATATTCAAGTCAATGAAAGATAACTAAATGCAAATGGAAGCTTTACATTACATGGTACTCACACATGTGCTATGCAATTATACAATACTAAGAGATGGACTCTATACAATGCAAGAATACCTTTACAATCTTCTGCAGCTACCACAATAGTTGTCCAATAAGGTTGCACCTATGGTTGCGGAGCAGGACCAGCATTCAGCCAAGCATTTTTATCCTCAATGTAATCCCCCAGCTTATAATATGCTTGCCTACATAGTGTGCGTTTTACACAAGATTTAAATTTCGTCTCATTCAGTTGTAGAATGTGGGGAGGTATTTTATTATAACATTTTAAACAGTACCCCATGAAAGATGAATCCACTTTAGCAAGCCTGAAATCTGGCTGAACTAGTTGGTCCCTATTTCTAGTATTATAGTGGTGTCTGTCACCTCTTTTACTGAATAAATGCAGATTTTTCCTAACATACATGATGTTTTCATAGATGTATTGACAAGGTACTGTCATGATATTAATTTCCTTAAACAGTTCTCTTAGAGAATCACGTCTACGTAATTCATATATGGCTCTGATGGCTCTTTTCTGCAGAATAAAAATAGACTCGATGTCTGCAGCCCGTCCCCATAGTAAAATACCGTATGACATAATACTATGAAAATAACTAAAATAGACTATCCTCGCCGTATCAACATCAGTATATTGACGGATTTTTCTAACAGCATACGCTGCTGAGCTCAGTCGGCCTGCAAGAGATGTTAAATGAGGACCCCATTGTAGCCTGTGGTCGAGCGTAATTCCCAAGAAAACCGTTTTATTGACAAATTCAAGTTTTTCTTGATTCAATACTATGTCACAATCACTACTTTTGTCATTTGGTAAAGCAAATCTTATGCACTTTCCCATTTAGTACTAAATTATTAGCGGTAAACCAGTTATGAACCTGCAGTAGGGCGCTATTTACGTCGTCAAGATTTGTGGCACGTCTGTTTATCCTAAATATTAAAGAAGTATCATCAGCAAACAACACCATTTGTGGATGGTTGTTAAATAAATGGGGTAAGTCATTAATGTATACTAAAAAGAGGAAGGGACCCAATATCGAACCTTGTGATACACCCATTTTTACTTTTAAACCCATCGAATTTACACCCTTTACTTGTACATGCTGCTGTCTATCATTAAGATATGAGTTTACTAAACTAAGCGCAAGTTTACCTAAACCGTAATGCTCAAGCTTCAAAATCAGGGTTTCGTGATTTACGCAATCAAATGCCTTCGAGAGGTCACAGAAGATTCCTATGGCATCTTGTGCCTCTTCCCACGCAGTAAAAATGTGTTTTAATAAAGTGACACCGGCGTCAGTCGTACAACGTCCTTTGGTGAAACCATACTGATGTTCGTGTAAGATTTTATAAGTGTTAAAATGGTTAAGCATCTGATTGAGCATTATCTTTTCAAACACCTTGCTAAAAACCGGCAACACGGATACGGGCCTATAATTGTTGGTGTCTTTAGTGTCCCCGGATTTAAAAAGCGGTATTACCTTACTGAATTTCATTAGATCCGGGAAGACCCCTTGATCCACGCACAAATTAAATATTGAGGCTAAATACGGCGCTACAGTCTCAACAATTGAGGTACAAGCTTTGATAGACATACCCCATAGATCTTCGGTTAATTTGATCTTGATTTGCTTAAAAGCTTTTATTATTGTTATGGGGTTTACATGATGCAATTTAAATTCATTTGAACAGGCTGAAACGTTCGCCTTCAATAAATCCATAGAGAGCAAGGGAGAGGAATTTAAGGTTTCAGTAGTTTTAAGTGGGATACTGGTAAAGAAATTTACAAATTCTTGAGCGATTTCATTATTAGAGCTCACGAGACCATGTGAGGTCTCTAGTGTTATGTCATTACTTGGTGTTTTAGATCTATTAGTCTCACTGTTGATAATTTTCCAAACCGTCTTTATTTTGTTATCGGCTGATTTAATTTTTTTGCTAATGAAAAGAGACTTGGCTATCTTGCAAGAGTTTTTAAAAATTTTCGAGTAAGTAGCCACATATTTACTAAAAGTTTCTGTGTTGATATAAGGCTTAAGGCCGTACAGCTCAAACAATCGTTCCCTACTTTTCCTAATACCCTGTGTTGCCCAGTCACTGAAAATAAACTTTGGGCCAATAGTCTTAGTTTTCTGTTTTAAAGTATTATTGAACTCGGTGTGCACTACCGAAAAGAATTCTTCATACAATTCATTTACATTGTTTCCAATATGGCCTGGAATATTTAACTTGCTAATTAAATTATTATTAAACTTTTCTAAATTGCTGGGTGTTATTAATTGTCTAGTTTGAATCTGAATTCTTTGTAAATGTTTATTATACGCGAAAGCAACAGTCTGTCCGCTGTGATCTGAAGGAAGGTAATTTACGATGGATTTATCCAAGTAGTCGCAGCAACAAAAAACATTATCAATACATGTGGCAGTATTTGTAGTAATTCGGGTTGGTTCTGAAAAAACATTTGACAAATTAAATGATTTAAAGAGATTTAAAAATCTACTGCTGTTTACATTATTCTCTAAAATATTGATATTAAAGTCACCACAGATAATTATTAGTTTACTACCAGTTACAAGTTTTGCTAAAGCATCTTCCATTACTGACTCAAAGATAGAGTAGTTCAGGTAATTAGGGGGTCTGTAAACGCACACTATTACATACTTATCTAGCTCAACACAAGACAATTCTATGCTATGTTCAACCGAAAGATCGACAATATCATTACGAGGCTTAAATTTAACACAATTTTTAACTAAGATTAATGAACCCCCACGCATTTTAGACTTCCGGTTAAAGCAGCTGCCCACACTATAATTCTCGTAATTAAATTGCATTTCGTAATCCTTCATCCAATGTTCAGATAGACAGATAATATCAAATTTGGTTTTTTCTAAAAATAGTTCGATTTCTAATTGTTTGGAAGAAAAACCCTGAATATTCTGATGAAATAATGTAAAGGAATTCTGCTTAACCCCTTTTTGGCAATTAAAAGGCTCATTTAAACGATTAAAGACTCATTTAAACACGCTGAACTGGCACAATATCAGTCAAAGTTACTAAACCAGTAAGATTTAACGAAAATGTATTTATTTATTTATGTATTTATTTATTTATTTATTAATTTATTTATTTATTTATAAATTTATTTATTTATTTATTTATTAATTTATTTATTTATTTATTTATTTATTTATTTATTTATTTATTTATTTATTTATTTATTTATTTTATGAAGGTAGCTTCACAGCTTACAGTATATTAATATGAAAAAAAGAAAACGAACATTACGCCAATTACGAAGTTACACAGAAAAAATACTTTTGATTAGCCGAGAGTGGTGTGTGCCTGTGTGCGTAAGGGTAACTGTACGGTGTCTGTGAATGTGTGTGGTGATGTGTGTATGATATACACTTGTGACTAAATGGCACTAGTGGCGGCACTGAATATCCCGCGTTTGATCCAAGATTAAGATTATGTCTTGTGTGAGGTCTCCCTATTATTTTCAAGTAGTTTTTAAAATATCTTTAAAAGGTCATACAAGTTAGCAGGCATACTTATCATTTCACCGTTTTGTATTCATGAAAGCATTCTTAAAACGATGACATCATAAGACCTCTCTTTTTATTAAAAAAAACAAGCTGATACCCGCGGCATATTCAATCATGAATCACCATAATGAATGAATATCTTAGCAGATTGAAAGCCCAGTACACAAACACACAGTTAACAGTTCCTTGCAATAACTTATGCACCAGTTACTGAAGCGAATGGATCAACTTCCCTGCGTTATGTATATTGACACGTCATGAAACTTTATTGATAAACTTTTCAGCATCGTATATTTACGAGTACCATCCAATCTGAGATTGCATAAGAGATGCTCTTTACATTATTTTTGTTTAAATGATTTCATTTCCTATAGATTTTACTTGCCTACCTATGTTTTTCCTTTATGAAAATGATTAAAACTGAGAAAAGTATATACAACGTGTAACAAAAAGGGTGTGTTATAGACCATCAAACTGAACAACTTTCTCTATGGGACCACCATTGTAATCGTAAAAAAATAATCAGCTTTTTCATACATTTGGTCGAGTCGGTATTGGAATTTAGTATGAGGCCGTCGAATTTGTTTTCGCAATTGCGGTGGTGGTTCCATGGAGAAAGTTGTTCAGTTTGATGGTCTGTAGCACACCTTTTCATATATGAAACTATACCCTTTCTGTAACACGTTGTATATGTATAATATGATGAATAACGTTAAAGTTCATGAAATGGTTGCAGACGCAGTTAATACTATGAATTGTGACGAACTTTGTGACCATTTTATGAATTGAAAAGAAGCCTTTTTAGGTTCCCGGAACTTAAAACCAATCCTGGTGATGATTTCCTTCACTGTTTTGAGAGCAGTTGTGATAAAAATTTCGAACCAATAACCACAGACAAATTACTCTCAAACTTTAACATAACTTTGAATGGCATGGCTTATTTCAGTCACATCCCTATAATATCATCACTAACACCAAAATGCTGAAACGTGAACATTGAATAATAGTGCTTGTGTAGCAGAACTTATAACATCTAATTATGTTTAAAATTAATTGTAGTATTTACGGCTTTCATCCGTACTAATTAGAACATGATCTAAACGAGAATATTTATAACACAGGTACCGAGAATTCTATTGTAAATTAATTTCGCCCGCGGTGAACGTCTACGTCAGAAATTATGTGTATTCTATAATAATAATAAACCATTTATTTCAGGTAACAAAAACCCGTATTTATATACCTTAACCTAAATATACATAGTAATAACATTTTTCGTTAGTGTAGTAACTTAACAACTATGTTAGTACACGATGAATGACGGAAAATAACATTTTTTTTTTTTTTAGGATGGGAAATCATCAAATGACTTCTCCCACCTCCCACTCGGGGCGGAGCGTCAGACTTTTACTGACTAAAATCCATCCATGTTCCTTCCTCGCCCTTTATGTTCCGGGGCCGCGGTATCTCTTTCGAACAGGCCCGCAACCCGGCCCTTGCGTGCCCCTCCCCTTATGCTGACATCTCTTTGAGGCGCGCGTGGAACACGAACGCGCCGTCGACACGGCCTGTCGTCGTTAGACGGACGGACGGCTAGCTAGCCCATAGCCAATCGTCCACAGGCCCGCATCTACGGTGGCCGGTAGCCACCACGTGGCCCCCGACGCCCGGTGCGAAAATATACAAGTTGGGATGCGCACCACAAAAGCCTTGAAACTGACGTTGCAGCGCGACTCCAGTAGTTGTACCAGTAGCTGGGTGTGTACTTCAACCTTCGGCACACGTACTTCTCGCTATCCTCAACCTCAGTGGTGTAATGTAGGCGAGAGATGTACACCGGGTGTTCGGCTTCGCTGCGCACAGTTTTACGTTTGGCCCTGCAGGAACCTTGCCGGAGCGGTTCTTACAGCTTCGCTGACGGTGTTTCCTCCGCTGCACCGTCAGGAAACCGTCATCATCAGCCCGGTCCGTTGTCTTTACGGGAAGAGCAGCAGGGATGCTTGAAATGACCACTGGTCCAGGTGGTCGCGTCGGTCGGGTAGCGTTGAGGGGAGAAGCTGCGGGAAAAACGTGGTCCGAAAACGTGTCCATTATTTACCAGTAATCTAACTGACGTAATACGAAATAGATTAAAATTTGCTATTTTTCGATACTGTCCTTATGCCTATTATGACTTATTATGTTAGAGTTGGCCTCAAACGAAGTCACTGATAGAAGCTAGTAAATTAATGTACTCCCAAAATCAAAGGCACAGACATAACTCAAAAATTTAGCTCCTCTCATGATAATAAAAACCATAATTTATCTCAGAAGCCATTATCATAATATTTGTCATCCAGATTCATCGTAAATATAATGGCGTGAACCATTTGAGAGCAGTCGGAAAGCTGTCCATTAATGTTAGGGAAACGAGTTTTAATATTAGATTGAATGATGGTGGCGGGAGGTGGTTTCATTTGATATGACTGTTTGTTTATAAAAGGGTTGAATTAGGGCGCTTCATTGGTCTAGTGGACGCAAGTGCTGCTGTTAAGCATGAACTTACGTGTTCAATTCCCAGATCGAGCAAAATGTTATTGGGTTTATTCCATCAGAAATACTTTGGAATTGTGCCCGGTTGATGGAATTAGGCTTGCCCCATCATACATGAGACTTAATCGTAACTGGCGAAATGTAATTAGACTATAAATATACCTCTTTTTTTTCGCATGGGAAATCATTAAATGACCCCTCCCACTCTGGGCGGAGTGGAAGTGAGTGTCAGACTTTTACTGACTAAAAACCTTCCATGTTCCTTCGGCGCCCTTTACGTTCCAGGGTCGCCGTATCTCTTTCAAACAGCCCCGCAGCCCCGGCAGGAAGGTATACCTCTGCTCTAATCTCGTGATTAATAGGCATGATTTTATGTTATGTAGATCTGCAAAGTGCCAAATGAAATTAAACCACAAAGTTCTCGTAGAATCTATACAACTATAGTCCCCGCTACTAGAAGCTATACATTTTGTAAACACACATTCGGGTTGGCCAATTAAAGTCAAAGGCAATGTATACAAAAGGGCAGTTAGACCAGCTCTACTATATGGATCTGAGTGCTGGCCTATGAGGAAGATGGATGAACAAAGGATTCACACCACAGAGATGAAGATGCTACGCTGGTCTGGTGGAGTTTCAAAAATTGACAGGATAAAAAACGAATACATTCGTGGTACGTTTAAAGTCGCAAAGAAACAGGATAAGCTCTGCGAAAACCGCTTGCGCTGGTACGCACATGTGATGAGGCGGGATGATGCCCACATGACAAAAAGAGTCATGAACATACCAGACGGAAAAAGAGGCCGTGGACGACCACCAATAACCTGGATACGAACACTAGCGAAGGACATGACAGCGAGCAACACAACGACAGAGACAACCCACAACCGTGCGGTGTGGCGCAGAAATACTAGGAGGGCTGACCCCAAATAAATTGGGATAATAGCCAGGAGGAAGAAGAAGAAGAAGACATTCGGGTTGGCAACCTATGGATCAAATTCAAAAATGAAAGCGTCAGACAGCGTGAACTTACTTCAAAATGTTTACGTTCCATGATGCCAGATGCGTTCCAGTACCACAAAACTTTTTTTTTTTTTTAGGTATGACCACTCGTAGTTGCAACTCGATAAGGTTGCTTAACTACTTAACCGAACTATCCTGTGGGTGGCCAAATACCACAAAACATTACATGCCAGCGCTTTATTTCGCCAAAATATAACCCGACCAAGTAAAATGGCTCATTTGTTTCGTATTACGCGTATGATAATTTGAGTTGATTGAATTTGAGAGTATTTCATGTACATTAAATTGTCGCTATGTATCGGTAGAAAACCTTGTTTACCAGAAATATAGCTTCTCGCGCGGGCTATAGATGTAGTATTTTCGACCGCCAAAGGTTATCAAAATAGCGACATTGTTACGGCACTTGTCAAAATCACAACATTTCATAGAACTTTCTTCAAACAATTTGTAAACACCCACAAATAATTCAGTAGGTCCAAGCGTGGGTTTTACCCTTTGAGCGACAACTTTGTTAGTGTGTGGTAACGAGTAACGCAACCTGATGTAATTCGTCTTTAATCTTCCCTGTTACCATCTTTACTTAAGGCGCTTAGACGAGCTAAATTAGCAAATCTATTTGTGGTGGTTCAAACTTCGTTTGAAATGCTGTTAAAATAAGGTTCTAATCAGCTTGCACTACGAATTGGTTATTACGTCAGCCACTGCGGGCCAAATAGCGCGAAATGAGTGGTTTCGATCGATTTACAAAAAAACTATTGATTGGATTAAAAAACTGAAACAGTATCATGCTAATGTATTGCTTGTAGAATTATTTGTCAAAAAATCAGAATGATCACATGAATATTAGTACGTTTTTAATTATTTGAAAGATATTTTTAGATATAAGTTCGTGATTTCTTTTTATCGTGCCAAATTAATTGTATTATGTTTTCAAAACAGTATCATGCTAGCATGTATCCTGAAGAATATCACTTATTTTTCTGGTCTTGTTTATAGCAGTGAATCATATACTTTTAGTAATTATAAAACTCGCGTTTAGCTCATGTAATCGCCTTAATATGAACAAACTGTGGTACCGGTACTGCCTAGCATTTTCCCAGACATGTTGAGGTCGGCTTCCAGTTTAACCAGATGAAGGTTAATACCAGTATTTTATATGGAGCGACTGCCTATCAGATTCTGACCTCCACAGCCCAATTAGTACTGGCTAATAAGTTACCACGTGGTAAGAAAAATATCATAAAGGGTGTAAAACACCTCTTCACGAAGCCGAAACCCACTTGTTCTCCCCATTATTGCGATTTTTTTTGTTCTACACTATACCTACGAGTTACGGAAATATTGGGGGTCAAAGTTGCAACTTTTTGACAAGTTTTTTTTTAAATACAAGTTTTTTTTTTAAGGTTTTGCCATTTAACACCTCCACGACCTTTGTACTATTCCACCCATCCATTAACACAAGGTTTTAAGTGCGTTACATTGAGTTCTACCACAAAACATGATTTATAACCTCAAAAAAAAAAGTTGCAATAATTTTTGCGTTAAGTTAGTTTGGTGTACAGATGATGCTTGGTGATAGATGCTTGGTTAACGGCTTTGTGATGAGGTGGTTTACACCCTGTATAGTTTTTTTCTTCCTTGCAATAATTCTGGTTAAGTGGATGCTACTTCAACGGAACATCAGCGTGTAAACTATGCTCCACCTCTTCTATCCTGCTCGTTGCGCCCCAAAATATTCACCACCTCTGCGGAAATTGGAGAAGTTTTAGGACAATAAAATATAATGTCGTATTAAATCAGTCATCAATATTAAACTCTTTTTCTAAGGATATGATACCTTTTTTTTAAATAAAAGTAACGTGAGTCATATTTTTAACCGACTTCCAAAAGGAGGAGGTTCTCAATTCGTCGGAACCTTTTTTTTTACTTATGTGTACCTAGTACCTCTCAAAGGCGTTTCTGTATTCAGTTTAACAATCTTATTCAACCAATCAATTTTATCGGTTTAAAACAATATAAAAATACATACGTTTAAAAATTCTTTAACATTTTAAGATTTTTTTATTTTCGTTAGTCATTTCATTGAAAAAATTCTCAAAATGGACTTTATGGTAATGGTTGCAAAGACCATTTTAAGAATTTAATTTTTTTTAACGTGATTCATTTACGATTCTGCTAAAGCGGCCATTATAGACCCCCTGGTTTCATTTTGTTCTGTTAAACTTGAGCTGGACTCCAATGTAAACTGTCGTTTTATAAATTCCCTATCGAATCTCCACAACCCAGTAAGAACTGAGTAATACATACCCATGGTAAGACTGGTTGTCAGATTTTCGAGCCACTCACTGTACCTAACCACTATCAAAGATCAACAATTGACTAACGGCTTAACGTGAATTCTGGGACACGGAGGAAACTCAGTATGTAATGGGTGGTCACCCATCCAAGTACCAACCTCATACAAGCCTACATAATATTACAGCTACATCATAATACAATACAGGGTGTATTTCACTTCATCACAAAGCCGTTAGTTAACCAAGCATTCTGTATATCAAACTAAGTAACTTTACGCAAAAAATATTGCTGGGAAACCACTTTTTTTTTGAGGTTATATATAAATCATGTTTCGTGGTATAACTCAATGTAACACACTCAAAACCTTGTGCGGATGGATGGATTGAATAGTACGGGGGTCGTAGAGATATTTAAAGTAAAAACCATGCGATAAAAAGAGGTATTTAAAAAAAAAATTGTCAAAATCTTGCAACTTTGACCCCCAATATCTTCGTAACTAGAAAGTTCCCAGGTATAGTGTAGAACAAAAAAATGATCAGAATGACGAGGAGAACAAGTGCCTTTCGTATTCGTTAAGAGGTGTTTTACACCCTATATAGTCTGTCCAGGCCATCTGAAAGTCTGACGTGTGGTCTGAAGTTCAGAATACCTGAGTACTACCCAAAAGTTAGATTTAGGAAGCCTGCACAGTTGTTTCACGGAACTAGTTTCTAGTTACATTACGTATACAATAGTTAGACTGGAAATGGACGGTGTACCTACTCGTAACATAGTTGGAAAAGAGCAACCATAATGACTAGGTAAGCACTTACAATTTATGAACTTGCACATTTACCACATCATCATCAGCCAATTATTTTCCAATGCCCCACTCACCGCACTGATTTCATTCACCGATCATTCTTTGTCCAGTGTATTTCTCTTTGGAATGCGCTTCCCCAGGAAATCAGGATGGCAACCAATCGTTTATCTTTCAAGATTAAAGTTCGAGAGTACATTCGCAAGAAACTGGCAGGTTCATCACAACAGTAGTGTTTTCTCCATTGTTTGTCTTTTTATTTTAGTATACCCTTGTTAATTATCTTTTTACAGTAATATATTATAGTTTGATATTTATTTATAGTGTACTAGCTGACCCACGCAACTTCGTCTGCGTCACATAAGAGGGAAAAAGCTACCTACTACTACCTACGTAGGTAGGTAGGTAGTAGTAGTAGGTAGGTAGTAGTTGGTAGGTAGGTAGTAGTAGGTAGCTTTTTCCTACCTACCTAACTACCTACTACTACCTACCTACTACTACTACCTACCTACTACTACTACCTACCTACCTACTACTACATTTTTATTTCATAAGAACCTTCTCCTGACAATAACAAACACAACAAAAAAAGAATCAGCCAAATCGGTCAAGCCGTTCTCATGCTATGTCGTGACAACGGAAAACGGGTTTCATTTTTATATATATAGATATATATGTAGATATTTATAATATTTTATATATCTTTGTAGTTAACCTGAGTATTAATCGAATTATTTTCAGATGTACACCTACCACTGCTTGTCTCTGCATCACCCAAAGGTTGACTGGTAGAGAATGCCTATGGCATTAAGTCCGCCTCAGTACTATGTGCTTGAAGTGTTAAATAAATAAATAATGTCCCCACTGGTTTGACACAGGCGTCCTCTCTATGAGAGGGAATGGGTTATAATCCAGCACACGGACCCAGTGCGGATTGGTAGATGTAACCCATTTTCGAAGCTTTAGTTCCAGGATATGCCGATTTCCTTACGATGTTTTCCTTTACCGTTTTGATAGCAGAGGTGATGAAATAAATTACACAAAGTAATGCGGCTGGGTTTGAACCCACAATTTACTGTTCTCAAGTCGGGGCCGCCACCACTGGGCCATATTTACATACCCTACATGCATTTCACACATTCGCACAGATATTTTGCTTAAATAAAATAAATAATAAATATCGCTACACACAGCGCTACCTAGTGCCACACTAAGCAAAAGTTGGGTCGTGGATACTAGATACTTGATACAATACATATACAGGGTGTATTTCACCTCGTCACAAAGCCGTTAACCAAGCATTCTGTTATCAAACTAAGTAACTTTACGCAAAAAATATTGCTGCGAAACAACTTTTTTTTTTTAATCATGTTTTGTGGTATAACTCAATGTAACGCACTCAAAACATTGTGCGAATGGATGGATTGAATAGTACGGGGGTCGTAGAGATATTTTAAGTAAAAATCATGCGATAAAAAGTGGTATTAAAAAATATATATATATATCAAAATCTTGCAACTTTGACCCCCAATATCTCCGTAACTAAAAGTTTCCCAGGTATAGTGTAGAACAAAAACATTATCAGAATGACGAGGAGAACAAGTGCCTTTCGTATTCGTTAAGAGATATTTTACACCCTGTATACTTTCTGCCTAATGAGTCTAATTCATCATGGGTTTCATCAGAAGATCCTAGATTTAATTCCTGGGACGGAAAAAGTGTTTTTAGGGTTATGGATCAAGAATTTATTTGTTATCTATTGCTTAGAGATACCAAAGTACCCGGGTGATAGCAAAAAGCTAGCCTGTGAGTTTCGAATCTTGGATCAGCTCTTCAAAACCCTCGTCGGAAAACAGGTTTCATACATATGAATATGATTTATGTCTATCCCTTGTATCTCTAGTCAAGCTATAATAATACTTGAGTTTTGTTATTACTTATGCAATAGACAATCATTTGAACGAAATAAGAACCGTCAAAGGGACAATAGACAAGAATTTATACGAAGTCAGAATCTTCAAAGAAGGCAAACCTAAGAATTCTATCTTTTGACAATTGTAACTTCAAGCAATGGGGAGAAAAACTCAAAAGTTGGCATATATGTCGCTACCATCGACTCTGCCTTGCCAGCTAAATGTTGACGATATTTTTTTACAATTAAAAGTGGAGTAACGTAAAACAAATGCATCAACAGCAGGAAAAAAACAGCTTTTATTGTAAAGTCATCAATAAATAATTTTAAGATTATATTGATAAATAAATAATCGATAATTCTTAACTCTATTCCTAGGCTTTTCTGCGTTTCGGATCTTTTCGTAATAAATGTCTGGACCTTGATTTTTTTAGTATTCAATTGTTTCAATCTTTGTTTGTTTATAAATGGTAAATTAGTATGGATTTTGACAGGTGACAGGACGTAATTAGGCAAAGTTGATTATGCGACATCTGGTGGGATAAAAAGGCAGTTTTTTACCCCATTACTAAACTACAGAATAGAAATGTCATCGTGGGTATTTTTTACGTTTACTCAAGTGTAGATACAGGTGTGAATCTTTATACTCTTGGTCCTAAAACTAAATTGAGGTAAACATTCACACAAATGCCAGATATTTGTTCATGTCAAAAACGAGAGAAGTCGGGTTTTGAACTCTCGGCTTATTCACTGGTACACGCTTAAACCATTCGACTAAAACTGCTAAGCTTAATTAAGGTCAGTTAACTCTCAAAGCACGCAAGACCTTCAGATATCCAAAACATAATCTTACAATATCGAAATACTTTCTCAAAAATCTAAGACCGTATCTCCGAAATGTTCTATTGAAGGCAACCACCCCGTATAAAGTTTTAATCTCGGTTTTCTCGGGCAATACAAAGAGTATTGTCATACCAGAGTCAAAGAAATAGTTTCGTGGTACTACCTCACCTTATTACATGTTTAGAGACGTGGCTGTAGAGATCTGGAATGAAGATGCGGCATTAAATAATAAGATAGATGACACAGCCGTCAATGAGGTTTTTCTGAAATGACAAATCTATCAAAATACATGAGTTTCTTGTAGTTTACAATTATTTTTTTCATTTAATTATCTTTTAAATCATTCATAAAATGCCTCTAAGTTATGCCGCGTAAGTTCCTAAGTTACCATTCATTAAGATTTTCCTTATACCACTGACTTTTGCAGTATTAAGAAGCTCAATCTTCAGCTACTTTTATTTGTCCCTATTTAGTAGTTCTCGGTAAAAAGTTTCCCAATTGACAATTTGACAGTTGTTTAGACCAGACGCCTACGAACCGAAACCTGGTGTCAGATAGCATCCGAAAAACCCTCATTGACATACTTTTACAGAGCTGTCAAAACGCGATTCTCTCATAGATTGTGTGTGTGACGCGGACGCTGTGACGTCACTGTTAAGTCAATTATATGACTTAACACTACTTAGATTTCAAAGCAACTAATAATCGAATTTGGCATTTAAATAAAAATAAATCGGGTTTTCAGGGCCAAAATAAACGTTTTTTTAAGAGATTTGTGTCTTGGAATTATTGTTATATAGGGCGTAATATATCCTATTGGGCTGACATTTGTAGATCTTTGACGGTCGATACAAGTAGTCAATTTGAAAACAACTCGTCTTACCAAGGGGTATTATGGTGTAATTAAATGATTTATGGACGTCAGATAGGCAGTCGCTTTATGTAAAACTAGCTGACCCGCGCAACTTCGTCTGCGTCACACTTATGTGACGCGAGAGAAAAACAAAAGGAAAAAGAACCCCGTTTTTGCAACATTTTTCATTCCTGCTCCGCTCCTAATAGTTGTAGAGTGATATTACATAGCCTATAGCCTTCCTCGATAAATGGACTATCCAACACAAAAAAAAATCCAATTCGAACCAGTAGTTTCTGAGATTAGCGCGTTCAACCAAACAAACAAACTCTTCTGCTGTATAATATTAGTATAGATACCGATATTTAACTGCATCCAGTTAGACTGGAAAACAAACGCAATATATCTGGGAATAGGCTAGATAGATCATCATTTCCATCATCATGATACAGCTTTCATCGTGTTACTTCACCGTTATATTATCTTTGTTTATCCTCAAAGAAATCGACATACAACAAAAGCTTTGCTTCGCTCCCATTTTAACCTCATTCCATACAATTCCCACCTGCTAATACCACATCCAGCAATCTAATACATCAACGCAAGAAGCCTTTACTTCAATCTGGCGTAAAAATCCAGACTCTTTCTATTCCACACACAGGGTGTTCACACAACCCACATAAGCTTTTTAGAGGCAAGCACGTTCGAGCACCGCGCTTCGCCGTGTTTGTAATAAAAAATGTTGCTTTAGGTGCGCTCCAGACGGCAAGGTGCGATAAATGGACGTAAATTGGTAATTTTTGAGCGTTTCAACTGTTTCACCGTGCAACTACTACGTTGACTGGCTATTACTAAGGTTTGGACATCTATGTACATAGAACCAATACAAGACACATTTATTTTATTTAGTAGGAGTTTAGTAGATCGAGAGGAAGAACAAAGAAAGGATGGATGGATTGAGTGAGGAGTAATATGAAGGAAAGGAAGGAGTAAAGATAGCGTGACGATTGACAGGAGAGAATGGAAGAAAAAAACGTGTGTAACCATAGATAACATGGGACAGGGGCAGATAAGGGTAGGATTTCTAAATTATTAAGTTTAAAAGGCAAACAGTGTAGCAATAAGCAAAGGTTTACCTTACTTGTGTTATTAGAAGACAGACGAAAGAAGCGTTTTAAGTATCTCAATAACCAATGACTCATTCAAAGTTTTCTGAAAAAATTAACATCATAACTGTAGGACAATTAAATACTACCAACTATCTAGTAAATCTATTTTTCTTTCCATGATTTACTGACTGATACACTAAACACCACACATTCTTCGCTCAATTGTGAATATAATAATTACATTTTCAATGATACAGGTATTTAGTTTATTTTTAAACACAACTTTGTATTTACTGCCTATACACATGTGAACAAAACGTGAGTTTATGAATTTATTACAAAGTTATAATATTTCTTCGCACATCACCGCTTTTGCTGGTCTGAGGCACCCCTTATCATCTTTATGAAGATGCAGTTGTTACAAAATACCATACGTCTGTTACCTGCTTTATAAACATACTGTATGTGGAGGTAGCAAAGTTTCAGGCTCTATGAATGTATTTTTAAACTTGTACAAAAAGTTTTTTTGTGTTCTAAAAGAGGATCTGTGTGTTGGGGTAGGAAAGGTGGGCGTAAAAATACTGGTAACACACACGTGTGTGTGTATGTTACTTTCTGTAAAAGCGGTTGAAAATATGCTTAATCTAAGTGTACCATTATTTCCTTGTATTGTAAGTGATAACTGAGAATTTATTTATAGTCGGAATATTTTTTTCTTTACAAACCCAAAGATCAATGTCACTTGCATCATATAAAACGACTAGATAGATTTGTTTATGTCAAACTAGTAAACCAATTAACGAGGTTGATTACACAAACGCGTGTCTATGCGGCTTTGCACTATATTAGAACAGCAATTTTGATAACTTGGACATCTCCGATATGGTCTAGTGGCTAGGATACCTGGCTCTCACCCAGGAGGCTCGGGTTCGATTCCCGGTATCGGAATTTCTTTTTGGATATTTGTTAGGTACCGTTATTTTTTTAAACGAACTTTAGAAGTAAATATCTCATAAAACATGCAAAATAAATAACAAATATCGTCATTTTGCTGCCTTTGTCTTATAACAACACAACACAGCAAACAACAACAACAACAGTGAACAGTCAACAGTGATAGTAAAATACAAGTTGAAATTGGAATGCGAAATAAAAAAAAAATAGTTTAGAATCAATCAATCAATCATATTTATTGTGGATCATAGGTAGGTACATAATACAGACCTTAAAATAGATTGTGATCAGCTATGTTCCGCCCATTGGGCATACAATGGTTAATTACATTAAAATTCATCAAACATCATTCATCAGCTGAAAATCAGCCGTTCTCTACTATTTTTCGGATAACATGATCAAAAATAATAAGGAGCCATTGACGCGTGACTAAAACTAAAACTAAGGCCTAAATTGAGTACGGTCGTTCGTGACGCCAGCGACAACAAAATACAGCAGTCGGTCGCCGCTGACGCCAACGTCGCAGTAAACACCTCTTCACGAAGCCGAAATGCACTTTTGTTCTCCTCGTCATTGCGATAATTTTTTGTTCTACACCGTACTTGGGAACCTTATAGTTACGGAGATATTGGGGGTCTAAATCCCAACTTTTTGACAACTTTTTTTTAAATACCTGTTTTTACTGTAAGATTTTTACTTTAAACACCTCTACAACCCCCATACTTTTCAATCCTTCCATCAGAACAATGTTTTAAGTGCGTTACATTGAGTTCTAACACAAAACATAATTTTGCACCCCAAAAAAAAAGTCGTTTACCCGCAAAAGAAAATGCGTAAAGTTACTTAGTTTGATGTACAGAATGCTTGGTTGACGGCTTCGTCGTGATGAGGTGGTTTACACCCTGTATACAACACATTGTATACTCGTACGCGACCGACGCGACCGTAAGCGCGACAAGAATTCAGGGCTTTTTTTTTTTTTTTTTTTTTTTTTTTTTTTTTTTTTTTTTTTAGGATGGGAAATCATCAAATGACTTCTCCCACTCTGAGCGGAGCGGGAGGGAGTGTCAGACTCTTACTGACTAAAACCCATCCATGTTCCTTCCTCGCCCTTTACGTTCCGGGGCCGCGGTATCTCTTTCGAACAGGCCCGCAACCCCGGCAAGAATTCAGGCCTAACACCGCATCTTGTTCTTTCAATCATCATCTTCTGCCGTTTTTTGGTACACAAAATATGACACGAAAATTATCTTGATTCTTGTTCAACAGCGACCTATCTAAATAAAAAGTTAAGTTTAAAAACAACTAACTTAGCAGTACAAGTATATTATAAAACAGAGGATTAAAACTGTGAACTTTAACTTAAACTTGGGAGGTGCTCAACTCAGCAAGTTTTGGGTTTACGAACTTTCCAGAACTTAAATATGAGGAATTAACTTAAGACGTTGTCTCTGCGCTCTTAATTTTAAAATCAACGGTTGGTGTGCTATTCAATATTGTGTGTTTAGTTTACTGTTTCACATGACATAATAGTAATATCTTGATTTGGCTCACAAGATTGTCATCATGTGGGAAATGGACTCAGCGATCATTGTGCCGAAAGTCGTACAGTCGTCAGCTTATGGGTTAATTTGCCAAGAGGTTCGATGGTTCCTGAGGAGGCTCTCGTTAGACAGCTAGATCAAGAGCTTGATTCAGAAAGCGGTACTCTTGGACACAGCTCGTATTGTTAGGAGGTTCCGCTCTTTGAGCCGTTAGCTTGGACCCTGTTCCCAATTCCAGTGGTCTACAATTTTTTTATTTTGTCAAATGTTTTTCATATTGTTTTTGTTAATAATATTTAGAAATGTAATTTATTTGTTAACAAATAATTTATAAAAAATAAAATTACGAAAAAAGGTTCCAAGAATTACTTTTGCTCTCGAGAATAATCCAAAATTTCTGAATAATCAGCGTATCCGACAGAACTGGCAAGAACCTTTGCTCAGGAGTAATCATGATCATCAGCCTACAGCAGTCCACTGCTGGATATAAGCCTCCTCAATCGTACGCGACTCAACTTGATTCTCAGCAACTTTCATCCAGTCGCTACCAGCCAACCTGCGAAAATCGTCGCTCCACCGTGTCCAAGAGCCCAGGAGTACTGCAAAGTTTCCATAAATGGAAAGATGGAAGAAGTAGAACCACCCCCCAAGATCGATGTATATTGCTTGCTGCTTTCAAACGCTTGGTTCTAGGACAAGTCGATTTCCTTACGTTGTTTTCCTTCGCCGTCTTCATGGTATTTGTGATAATATCCCCACATTTCGCCAGTAGAATTTTTAAGTCCCGAGGCAGTAGATAATCTAATTACTGTATTATTATCATGAAAATTAAAACGTAACTGTTTCCTCAACCACAAGTCGCATTGCACCATCCATCTACCTCAAATCCCTTCATCAAAATAACTAACAAAATAAATAAATTACAATTTCAAACGAGAATATCATTTACTTCCCGCGCTGACTGCAAAATATTACCATTTACCGACGAAGACTCCGACATTAAACTTTCGCTTATAAGTAGGTGCAGAAACTCCTACAATTGTGAAGTTTTAATTGAAACCTCAGCATTTCGTCTTTAAGTTTGTACCGCGCTGCTTGGGTTCTATTATTTGTTTTATTGCAGCCAGCGCGTTTTTCATTTCCGAGTGTCGGATTTTTCAGATGACTTTACAAAGGACTTTGATCTAACATTATCAGATTGAAGGAAGGATCAGGTAGACCTGGAATCGTCGACCTCGTCAGTAGAATCTACTACAAAAATACATATACAGTAACACCCAGACAATAACAATAGCTAGTTTGCTATCTAACATAACATCACGCCTTGACATCCCCAAAAGGTTAAGCAGAGGTGTACCAAACAAGTATACCCACATTTCCAGTTATATTCCAATCAGACGATCGGCGTGACCATGAAGATAAGTGTCTTGATAATCCTGGAAGTCAATCTGAACAGAATATTGAAGTAACATTATATCTTTACCGACATACCTTCCATCAAGAAACCTGATAATAATATATTCACAGCCTACCAAAAAATATTACATACACAAAATTCCATCACGCAAAACACCACGAAAATTAACTACTGTTTCCTCAACCACAAGTCGCATTGCACCATCCATCTACCTCAAATCCCTTCATCAAAATAACTAACAAAATAAATAAATTACAATTTCAAACGAGAATATCATTTACTTCCCGCGCTGACTGCAAAATATTACCATTTACCGACGAAGACTCCGACATTAAACTTTCGCTTATAAGTAGGTGCAGAAACTCCTACAATTGTGAAGTTTTAATTGAAACCTCAGCATTTCGTCTTTAAGTTTGTACCGCGCTGCTTGGGTTCTATTGTATGCAGAATGGTATACAATCTCTTAGAATTGTGTTTAGCGTAACACTATTTTAGTTCTGTTTCGTGATTGTGTTGATTGTGCAAACATCGTTAGGAAGTGACGAGTTGAGAATTTTCGATGATTTGGAAACGTTGGTCTAGTAAATAGTAGTAGTGAACTTATTTTGTCTACTGCCCATCTTGAGAAAAAAATATATTTAGTGCCCCCAAACTAATTATTTTTAACTATATTAGCGAAGATTAAACATTCACTCTAAACGAGACTTTTACAAGAGAAGAGTTAAGAGTTAACTTGAGCGCAGTAGGTAGTACACAAGGCGCTATTTGCTGTGCCCTGACAGGGTCTACAACGGCTCTTAGCTCTAAGACTTTTTTTGTTAAAACCGTGTTTTACCTTGTGGAACGCAAATAAATGAATATGAATATGAATAAGTCTTACGGGCTACACCTGCCAATGAAAATGATTATTGAAACGCAACTTTATGGTATTCAGACAGAGTAAAGTATATAATAATATGATATTAATTGATGTTCACAAGTTGTAGTCGGGAGTCGAGAGCTCAGTCGGTGTCTAAAGGTCGTGGCACACTTGAGAAGCACCGCACCAGCACGGCACCAGCAGAGCTCTTGGCCACGTTGTCTTGCATTTAGGCTACGGCGCGCTTGCCTCGTGTGGTCAGCGAGGCGCAATCACGCGGTCCGCGCACGGGCGGTGCGGCGTCCGCGCGCCGTCTGCGAGGTGAAAGCTTGCAATCTGTGTGCTGGCTGTGATAGTCCGGGAGATGGTACGAAACTTGTAAAAGAAATAATATAGTACGCCGGATGAAATTTAACAAAGTGATCGTTTAAATTATCAAAAGTACAAAATCAACAATCAGCTGCGCGGGTCTTTACAAGTTCATGCAACCTATAAACGACACCCATGACAGAAAATGAAAGAGAAAACTCTCGAAAGATTGTCAACCGAACACACTGCTTAGAATTTAAAGCATATTCATATTATTTTTAATCATGGGTCATGTTTTCATGGTTTTCGGGGTGGCTGATAACGAAAATGAGGTTAAAGTTAACTACGTCAAGTATTAACGCGACCATCTAATTAAATAATCTGGGAGTCTTATCGAAATAGGTTCAGTGTAGTGGGCTCTCTAACTAAATATGTAACTGTACGTTGTTTTGCGGGCAACTCGGAGGCGGCGCGCTGCTTGCGCGCCGCAGCCAGCGCGTTTTTCATTTCCGAGTGTCGGATTTTTCAGATGACTTTACAAAGGACTTTGATCTAACATTATCAGATTGAAGGAAGGATCAGGTAGACCTGGAATCGTCGACCTCGTCAGTAGAATCTACTACAAAAATACATATACAGTAACACCCAGACAATAACAATAGCTAGTTTGCTATCTAACATAACATCACGCCTTGACATCCCCAAAAGGTTAAGCAGAGGTGTACCAAACAAGTATACCCACATTTCCAGTTATATTCCAATCAGACGATCGGCGTGACCATGAAGATAAGTGTCTTGATAATCCTGGAAGTCAATCTGAACAGAATATTGAAGTAACATTATATCTTTACCGACATACCTTCCATCAAGAAACCTGATAATAATATATTCACAGCCTACCAAAAAATATTACATACACAAAATTCCATCACGCAAAACACCACGAAAATTACATCCCATTTCTCTTCAGAAAACCGCCAAAACGCCGTGAAAGCGCAAAATCCATGAAGATAACTTTCCATAAACAAAATAAAACACAGAATACACACCATTAATATGGCTAAATAACAAAGTAAACAAGCAATTTCACGGGTGGATCCACCCGAAGACGAAATATGATCTTACTTCAGAAAGACATGTTCTTGACAAGGTCGACCAGGGAAACATGGCCTTAGGCAGGGAAGTTTTGTCTGTTGTAGGTTATAGGACAAAGGAAGGAAGGAATTGTGAATTTGTGTTTAGATTTCTCAAGTTTTCCTTGGGTTGATTAGCTTGGGTTTATGTAGACATACACGTGTTTCAGTTATAAGTTAAGTTAAGGTAGTATTTTATATTCAAACAATATAACAACATTACTTTATAGGGCAATTAAAATAAACTATGGCAACCATTTAATCATAATACTATAAACTTTAAAAAAATCGTAAAAGTGAAAGTAAATATTTTTATGCAATGCACAAGAATTTAAACGAATTCTAAGTTTTGACAGTTCCATCAATAAATTAAATAATGACTATTTCTCAAGTAATCACGTTGACTTATTCAAGTAGTAGTTACTTATTGAGTTTAAGTTATAACTTAAGCAAATATTTCTTTTTACAGTAATAATATAGTTTGATATTTATTTATAGTATACAGAGTGAATTTTAATAAATGCGACAAAATGAAATTGGAGCTTCAGTTACAGTAACATAGTAATTATAAACTGTTTTTTCTACAATCTAAATCGTTAAAAAAAAATTATGCCATTATCGTTTTCAAAAGGTCCATTGATGTTATTATCTTTATTTAAGTACTAGCGGACGTCACGCGGTTTCACACGCGTAATTCCCGTTCCCGTGGGAGTACGGGGATGTTCAGAAATGACTGCTGGCGTCATCTGTGCGCCGCAGCGGACAACTCTGGACAACTCATCTGTCGCGCGCTCCACACTGACGGAGCGCGCCCCCCCCGCCCCCTCATGGCATCGTCGTTTCCGAAAAACATACTTGTTCTCAAGAGGTCTCTGGGCGGCCGCGCGTTCGCGCCGTCCTTATACGTTTAAATAATATTTTTTTGTAATTTGATATAAGTATACTATTAAATCGAGTCACAGTAAAACAATAAAGATCTTCATTGAAAAGACCCGCTGCGCCCCGCACACATCAAGACACACATAATCCCAACATATGGACCTTCGAGCCGAAGTTTAGAAGAACACGAGACGCAGCCATCTTGGCGTCACATGAAGATCCGAAGTGCATCGTGGGAAAGGTAGCGAATCACGGTCCGGAATGGTATCGTATCCCGTCCGATCCTCTCCTCTCTCCAGCAATAAGGGTTAACCAGTGATATTTCTCGTGTTTCAGTCGTGCGTTATCCAGTTGCCTAGTTGGGCATCGCCGTGGGCACGTGCTGTGCAGGAATATTGTAAGTACTTTTGCCTTTTACAACCGCCAAAATGAGTGACGACGAAGCTTTTCAAGATGTTAGTCAGGATCCCGTTAAAATAGATCTCAAATTAAAGCTCGGTCAATTAAAAAGAAGCCGAAGCACGCTAAAGGGCAGGCTGACGCTTTTCGAGAAGTTCCTTTCAAAATTCGAAAAAGTAGATTCTTTAAATATTACTACACGAAAGGAACTTGATTTACGAATCCAGTCAATTTCTGATATGTATAAACAATTTAATTCAATTCAAGATGAAATTGAGCAAATAGATTTACAACAAATAGATTATCGGGAAACATTTGAAGAGCAATATTTTCGTCTTACGGCTACCGCGAAGTGTTTGATAAGCGATAACGACAATCAATATAAAAATGTAGGTAGTGGTAATCCAAATCTTTCGTCAATAAAATTACCAGATATTAAATTACCTGCATTTGACGGTTCATTTGATCAATGGCTTGAGTATCGAAACTCATATATTACCATGATTCATAATCGTAATGATTTAAATAGCATACAAAAGTTCCACTATCTTAAGTCATCACTTAGCAGTTCTGCTTCGCAAGTCATCAGCGCATTAGAGTTCACCAGCGAAAACTACCTTCACGCGTGGAATTTATTGGAAAACAGGTTTCATAATAATCGTTTATTGGTGCAAAATCATCTGAAATCGTTGTTTAAATTCAAACCTCTTCAAAATGAATCGAGTGAACACATTAGAAAACTTATTGATTCAACTTTACGAAATTTACGTGCACTAAAATCTCTAGACGAACCATCTGATACGTGGGATACCGTTATCATTTATTTAGTTGTAGAAAAGCTTGACCCGGCCACCGAACGCGAGTGGGAAACACATACGGGTTCACTGGTGTCTCAATTAAATGGTGATAAAATAAAACTACATCATTTAATGGAGTTTTTGAGAAACCGTGCAGATATGTTGTCAATGGTTAATTTTAAGAAAAGTAATGTTGATTCCAAAGGTTCTCATAAAAAAGACAAACCATCAAGTCAACCTCATCACTCGCATTCTTACGTCGCCAAAGGTAAACAAACCACGGATAACAATAAACAGAAGCGCGTTTGCGAATTATGCGGTAATAACCATCATCTGTACTCGTGTGCGCAGTTTCTTAATATGTCGGTGCAAGATAGGCTTACAATTGTAAATAATAAAAAGATATGTCAAAATTGTATACGTTCCAGTCATCCGTTAAATGATTGTTCGTATGGCCCTTGCAAATTATGTCAAGGGAAACACAATACGTTACTTCATGGGATGAACGCGTCCACGTTAAGTTCGCGCCCTATGTCAACAGCTGAAGCGCAGGTTCAATCGGAGCGTAATGCGCTGACGTGTAGCGCCGCGGTACAACCGGTATTGTTATCGACGGCTCTTATCGATGTTCCTGATGCTGACAGCCAATATCACACTGTAAAGGCTCTTCTTGACAACGGTAGTCAGAATTGCTTCATTACAGAATCATTATGCAATCGTTTAAAATTGCCGATTATACAGTCCACTGTTCACATCACAGGTGTAGGACAAAGCGTTTCTAAAAGTTCTCACACCTGCAAAATAAAAATACAATCTAAAGTTAGTGATTTTAGTACTGAAATCCAATGCTTAGTTTTACCTCGAATAACATCAAAGTTACCTTCGTTGAACGTTAGATGCGAGTGCATACGTATACCTAAAAATATGTCGCTCGCAGATCCCAAGTTTAGTGTCCCGTCTGATATTGATGTACTCTTAGGCGCGGATATATTTTGGGACTTATTAAATAATAAGAAAATAAAGCTCGCTTCGGGTCCTACGTTATATGACTCGAAAATAGGGTGGATCATTTCTGGCCCTATTCGTAGTACACATTCGTTTACAAGAAACCAAGTTCAATGTAATCTTGTTCACATTGATTCTCAATTGCGTAAATTTTGGGAGTTGGAAGAATTACCCGATTTATCGGTTGCGTTATCAAAAGATGATCGTTATTGTGAAACATTGTTTACAGAGACCACAAAGCGTGATGCAAACGGTAGGTTCACCGTGCGCATTCCTTTGAAGGAATCTGTCGATATGTTAGGTGATTCATACACCATAGCAAAGAATCGGTTTTTATCTCTTGAAAGAAAATTAAATCGTTCACCACACTACAAACAATTATATTGTGAATTTATGCGAGAATATGAGGCACTGGGTCACATGTCCCCGGTATCTAATGTTACCGATTTACTAAATAAACCACATTACATATTACCGCATCACGGTGTTTATCGTGAACATAGTGTCACGACAAAATTACGCGTTGTATTTGACGCGAGCGCAACAACGTCAACTAATAAATCTCTAAATGATATACAATACATTGGTCCGCCATTACAAAATGACATTTTTTCAATTTTATTAAGGTTTAGACAGTATAAATACGTCGCTTGCGCTGACGTTGAAAAAATGTACAGGCAGATTTTAATTGATTCAGATCAGCATAATTTACAGTTAATTTTATGGAGGGAAAATCCTGATTTACCGTTAAAATTATATACTTTGTTAACTGTAACGTATGGCACTGCATCAGCGCCTTTTCTTAGTATGCGATGCTTGCAGCAATTAGCACGGGAATGTGAAAATGATTTGGTCGCTAGAACAATTAATGACGATTTCTACGTCGACGATTTGATCACTGGTGATGATGATCTTGACTCACTCGTCGATTTATGTAATAAAACGGCAGCAGTGTTGCGTCAGGGTTGTTTCCCTTTACATAAGTGGACATTCAGTCACAAAGTATGTCCTGACAGTACTAAAGATCTTAACATAGGTAACAATCATTTATCTAAAACATTAGGATTAGGCTGGTCCACAGAAAGTGATGTGTTGCATTATACTACAGAATTCACTCAAAGTGATTCAATCGTCACTAAACGTGTAATGTTATCAATCATTTCACAGGTGTATGATCCGTTGGGTTTGCTGGCACCAGCAGTCATCACAGCAAAGACATTGTTACAAAATTTATGGCTTCAAAAACTAGATTGGGATGAAGAAGTTCCCATTAAAGTAGCAAATACATGGCATAATTTCGTTTTTAGTCTGCAATATTTACGTAATATTAAGATCCCTCGTTGCATAACAACAACCGATGCGCGATATAAAGAATTGCATATATTTACAGACGCATCTCAACAGGCATACGGTGCATGCGCGTACATAAGATCTTGCTGTGATAACTGCGACCATTCTATACCTATCTCTGTGCATCTATTGTGCGCAAAAAGCAAATTAGCACCTATAAAAACTGTAAGCATACCTAGGCTCGAATTATGCGGCGCGCTGGTAGGAGCGAAGTTATTTAATAAAATTAAAAATTCCCTACGTTTAACATTCGATAAGGTTTATTTTTGGACAGATTCGACCATAGTGCAAGGATGGCTACGTATGCCCCCTCACTCACTAAAAACGTTTGTTCAAAATCGTGTGGTTCAAATCAATGAACTTACTGACGACATCATATGGCGGCACGTTAGGGGTACCGAGAACCCTGCTGACCTCATAACAAGAGGAGCTAGCTTACAGTCGTTAAAATATAATAACAATCACATATGGTGGACCGGTCCAACGTTTTTACGAGAACCTAATACGTTTATATTCTCGAATAATAATGAAGAAATAATAACCACCGAATTACCGGAAGTTAAATCACAAACTATAATTAATTTAAGTTGTAATCAGTCTCTTCAAGTGGTTGACTTTGACCGCTTCTCATTGTTTAATCGTTTACAACGGGCTTGTGCATATATGTTACGATTCATAGATAATGTGCGTGCGCTCACTCCCGGTGACGACGGTCGAAGCCGTAAAACCGGTTCGTTATCAGTAGGCGAACTACAACAGGCACTTACTGTGTTGACTCAATTAGTTCAACAACAGTCATTTAGTGATGAATATTACAACCTTAAAAATAATAAACCGTTAAACCATAAAAATAAGTTATTTAATAAGATAGCAGGTTTAAATATATTTTTAGATAAATTAAATATTATTCGTGTAGGTGGTAGGTTAGGCAACGCGGTTGATTTTAGTTATGATAAGAAACACCCGATATTGTTAAGTAGTAAACATCGTTTTACCAGGTTGTTGTGTGAGTATGAACATAAAAAATTACTTCACGCAGGACCTCAGCTTCTAGTGTACTCCATGCGTGAACGGTGGTGGGTACTGGGAGCTCGAAATTTGGCTAGGCAGGTAGTACATAACTGCGTTACATGCACACGTATGAAAGGTAGGACATTGACCCCGATTATGGGTAACTTACCATCCGAAAGATTGGAACCGAACTTTCCTTTTATGCAATGTGGCGTCGACTACGCAGGGCCATTGCTCATATCGGACCGCAAAGGCAGAGGTGCCAAGCTAATAAAAGCATACATTTGTTTGTTCATTTGCTTTACCACTCGAGCCATACATTTGGAATTAGTTGGTAGCCTATCCACACAAGATTATATCTTAGCTTTGAAACGCTTTATATCACGTCGCGGTAAGCCGAATCAAATCTTTTCAGACAATGGAAAGAATTTTGTAGGTGCTGAAAAAGAATTAGCAGTCATTTTTGAAAATTCGAATGACATCGTAGATTTTACTAATCAAAATCAAATTCGTCTTACGTTCATACCCCCTTATAGTCCTCATTTTGGCGGGTTGTGGGAGGCAGGAGTCAAGTCCTGCAAGTACCACCTGCGGCGTGTACTGGGTGACGCGCGACTGACACGCGAGGAATTTGAAACTGTGTTAACTCAAATTGAATCCGTCCTCAATTCCCGTCCTTTGTCCCCTCTCTCCTCCGACCCGACCGATTACCTTCCTCTGACTCCAGCTCACTTCTTGATCGGCCGA
This sequence comes from Xestia c-nigrum, assembly GCA_916618015.1. Lineage (NCBI taxonomy): Eukaryota > Metazoa > Arthropoda > Insecta > Lepidoptera > Noctuidae > Xestia > Xestia c-nigrum. Next base: position 4,333,361 of record OU745259.1, on the reverse strand, counting down.
CCGCTGACCGCGCCGGCCTGCGAAGACCTGACGACCAACACGCCTACACAACTTGGGCGCTATGCTCGAGTGGAGCTGCTGAGGCAACACTTTTGGCAACGCTGGTCCAAGGAGTACGTGTCCGAACTCCAGCAACGTGTGAAATGGAGGGCCGACAATGAAGACATCGCTCAAGACAGCCTCGTCCTTATCAAAGAGGATAGGCTTCCGCCTTTCAAGTGGAAATTGGGGCGAGTTATGCAAGTGTTCCCTGGGAACGACGGAATTTCTCGCGTCGCTGACATCCGTACTGCAGCGGGCACTATACGGCGGGCCTTCTCAAAAATCTGCCCGCTCCTTACATCATGATCCTGTTCTTCGTGTTGGAATAGTTCTTCCAAGGCTGCCGGTATGTTCAGAAATGACTGCTGGCGTCATCTGTGCGCCGCAGCGGACAACTCTGGACAACTCATCTGTCGCGCGCTCCACACTGACGGAGCGCGCCCCCCCCGCCCCCTCATGGCATCGTCGTTTCCGAAAAACATACTTGTTCTCAAGAGGTCTCTGGGCGGCCGCGCGTTCGCGCCGTCCTTATACGTTTAAATAATATTTTTTTGTAATTTGATATAAGTATACTATTAAATCGAGTCACAGTAAAACAATAAAGATCTTCATTGAAAAGACCCGCTGCGCCCCGCACACATCAAGACACACATAATCCCAACAGGGGATAAAAAATATATCCTATGTTACTCGTGGATAATGTAGCTTTCGAATGGTGGAAGAATTTTTAAAAACGGTCCAGTAGTTTTTAAGCCTATTCATTACAACCAAACAAACAAAGTTTTCCTCTTTATAATATTAGTGTAGACGAATTATCGGTGTTCCAGTAATATGCAAAATAAATAAGAAAAAATAAGGCAAAATTAGGTAAATGACCGCTATATTGAGCACTGCGATGAGTCGGACGAGATTTTTTGATATTTTTATTATTTTAAAGGTTTTCGTAACTCTGATCAATTATATTTTAATTTTACATTTGATATTTTATACATTTTCTTGACAACACGTATTATTGTATATTTAAATTTGTCGCATCTATTTAATTTCACCCTGTATATAAATAGATATTTATAGTATTATATATCTTTGTAGTTAACCTGAGTATTAATCGAATTATTTTCAGATGTACACCTACCACTGCTTGTCTCTGCATCACCCAAAGGTTGACTGGTAGAGAATGCTTGAAGTGTTAAATAAAATAAATATTTTTTTTTGCAACAGACAGGAATTAGAACGAAGTAAGAACCGTCAAAGAAAGCAAATCTAAGAATTCTAACTTTTGACAGTTCATAATTCTGGGAAAAGAAGCTCTTGTTGACTGGTGACGGCGCTATGGGCGCACGACTTTGTTGCCATCACACGTAACCATGAATGAAGCTGGCATAAGATTAAGAACGTGGGAATTGGCACAAGCAAAGAGAGGCCTACCAGCAGTGGATGAAGACAGGTCGGATGATGCCGTCAAGGTTGATGATGAAAAGAAAGAAAGAAAAAGCATTTATTAGCCCGACAGAGAACACAAAAAAAAAAGGTAAAATTGTGATTATAACACTAATTTATCATTTTAATTTAATAATTTAATATTATTTTTTTTTGTTTTGATGTGAACAAGATTATGTTTGACTATACATCTTTTTGAAACTAAATCCAACGACGTGTTAAAATTATTGCGCTTGTCAATTCATAGAATTTGGCCGTTCATAATTTATTCAGTCAAGTCATCACAGCAATTGACAGTTTGATAACTAATTTTGTGTCTATTTTTGTTACAGGACTCAGGCGTTACCCACATATAGAGAGTAAAAATAGACTAAAGAAAGAAATAGATGTAATAATTGATACAGCATGAGATCCATAGTTGAAGCAACCCACTAATAGCGAGTAAAACTGCCTTAAAGAAAGAAATATTTTGATTTGATAACACTATTAACTTGAGACTACTAATGATTATTTTATTCGTATTAACAGCATTATTCCGAAACCACCGAAATAATAATATCCAGAGCAGAACATAAATGCCTTCTCTTTTGATTATTAAAGAGATTTATGGACTCGTATACTATTCCATTAATAATATAATTAAATCTCTGAAAATAATATACAGATACATATTTATCTCCAACTCGTATACATTTGCAACGCATATTTGCACGCAGTCTAAGAATATCTAATCTGTAATCATACTAAAACCTATTGAACTGAATAAAAGAGAATAATACTAACTGAAAGAGGAGAGATTTTCTTATAAATTGTTCTGTAAAAAAATCTCACAGTTCGGCAAGATAACGGCTACTTCAAGTAATATATTGCAATCGTTGTAATGGCCACCGTATTATACAGGCTGTGTGAAAAAGGTTTGTCGATTTTTTTAAAGGGATGCGGTGTTACACTATGTGCTAAATTCAATTGAATTTAATATGTTTATTATTTAAGTAGAGTAATCATTATTTAAAATATATACACACTAACATTATAATAGAAAGAAAAAATATGTACAAATATCAAAAAGGGTTACAGGGCATCGAAAAATTCGTCCACATCACTGCCAACAGGAAAAGTGCCCAGAAGCTGGCAGCATATGTTTACATCAAAACGGTGAAGGAAATCATCGTGAGAAAACCGGCATGTCCTAGAACCAAAACTTCGACGACTTGTGACATCTACCAATCCGCACTGGGCCCGCGTGGTAGATTATAGCCCATTCCCTCTCATTGAGAGGAGGTCGTGTCCCAGCAGTGATATTTACATTTAGTGACACTCGATTTGTGTTCAGTAACTTGATCTTCAGCATAATCAGTACAAGGAAATTTTAGCGCTCGTATAATTGGTACATTTTTTGCACTATTGATTTGTGGAGTGTACTGAAAAACCAGAATGACGGTATTAATGCCGAAAGATCATTACAGATGAATCTATTAAGTTTTTTATTTATTTACACAAGTGAACGCACGGCGACCAATCAAGCTGATTTGTAGGTTTTTCGGTATTTTACATATTTTTTATGAGAATCACGGTTAGACGTTGGTACGCTCAGTCGGTCCGGTGGAATTGTGCTCGGTCGCGCCGCGAGCGCAAGTCTTGGGAATATCTCGCGCGCCGTGCTGCAGTCACCCATCGATCGCCGGACGAAACACGATCGATGGCGTTACTTGTCCCAACAGAAAATAAAACCGTTTTGCAACATTTTTCATTTATGCTCTGCTCATATTGGTCGTACCGTGATGTCTTCCTCGAAAAATGGACTATCCAACACAAAAATATTTTTTTCAATTTCAACCAGAAGTTCCTGAGATTAGTAGGTACGTTAAACCAAACAAACAAACTCTTAAGCTTTATTAAATTAGTAAGTATAGATAAATTATCACAGGTGAAGGAAAAAATCGAGAAGAAATCAGTAGACATGAGAAATCTAGATATACGAGTATCTCGATGGCATGTAAAACCAAGCCAGGGTAGAAGACTGTTAGCGAAAAAAAATGCTACTTAGCCTTTTTAGCACCAACAACCACCATTACCAAAATCTTAACGAATCTTTTTTCAAAGAAAATCAAACATCCTGTATTGTTATGTAGTTTCTGAAGAAAATGTTAAAAAGGCGTACAGCGCCCGATTTAAAACGTTTCCCGTGTAAGCTTTTAATAGAAGGAAAAGTAGTGGGTGTTATAAGCCACTTATAGAAAAGTTGCTTTTTGATTTGATTTCTTACTTATCTTTGAGATCGTTTTTCCTGCTAAAAGAAAAAAATATCAGGAGTATTATTTGAAAACTTGGTTAATTTTGTTTTTTGTTGTTTTAAATGAAAAGAATGGAAAATGGAAATGGTTTGCTAGATATGGCAAATCGATTTTTGGAATTCCTGTAATTAATTACTAAAGATTTCACTGACGGTCTGCAAGTTTCACACTCATGCCCTAGGCTATAAGGTTCGAAAGGTACATGAGGTTTGCAAAAGTGTTGACTTTAGAGAAAGACCTACATACTTAGTTGAAAGTCTCATCATTTCAATCGTTTCAGCCGAATAAAATTTAATAAAATTTATAAAACCCCAAATCTACTGTTTGAATATAATACCTACTATGCTGCCTACCCATACTACGTAACATATAACATCACGGCTATAATAACAAAGGTTTAAGCAGAGGTGTATCTAATAGCGAGCTTATTGTCATCAACTGGGCTCAAACCTGGACCCGTGGCCGGTACTGAGAAATTCCTAATGGAAAAACTAAGTAAGTAACAATTTGCCTGACCCGGGAATCGAACCCACGACCTCGACCCACGAGCAGTCTCGATTACGGATACTAGACAAACGAGGCAGTCAGGCATAGCCGCATGAGTATTATGTTTGTATTAGGTATTTATCTATTACATTTCTCCATCGTCACCTTAAATAACTGTCAGGATACTGTCAACTTTCAATTATAAATTACTAGCCGACCCGACAGACTTTGTCCTGTCACCTACTACCTACCTACCTACTACCTACCTACTACTACCTACCTACTACTAGCTACCTACTACTACCTACCTACTACTACCTACCTACTACTACCTACTACTGTAATCCGTCCAGCCGTTCACGCGTGATGACGTGACCAAGGGAAATAGGGATTCATTGTTATATATATTACTAACTGACCCGGCAAACATTGTTTGGCCATATAAATTATTTCTAGTTAAAAAAAATGTTAGGGGTGGATAACCCATATCACTTAGGGGTACGAAAAACAGATCATAGCAGCCGATTCTCAGGCCTAAGTAAATATGCATATAAAATTTCATAAAAACCGGTCAAGCCGTTTCAGAAGAGTATGGTAACTAAGACTGTGGACACGGGAATTTGATATATTAGAAGATAATCTTAAAATCTACCTATACCTATAACCCTGATAAAAGTCTCACAAAATTCCAATACACCATTAAAAACCCGATACGATATTGTACACAACATTTTGGCTCCTAAGTTCAGTACAGTATTATTCTGAGGCGAATCGATAAGCCATCGGATATCGGAGGCTCGGAAGAAGTCCCGTATCTTCAAGCTTGCATTGCAGAATTGGAAGAAGGTCAGCTCCATACAATAAGAAGAAAACTTCGCAAGCACATAAAGACCCGAATACATACATAATGGCTGGTTTTCCATCATCGGTGTCGTTATCGTGGTTTTCGGGATCGCTGATTACGAATGAGTGAGAGAGAAATGAGGTTAAAGTTAACTATCTCATGTGTTAACGTGACCGTATATAAGTATCATCTGGGAACCTTATTAAACTAGGTTTAGTATAGTGGGTTTTCTACCTTAATAAGTAACTGTACGTTGTTTCGCGGGCAACCCGCTGTCGGCGCGAAGCCAGCATGTGGTCGGCGCGCGGTCCGCTCGCTTGCGGCACGCGGACGGCGCGCGAAATCGAGTCGTATGGTAGCGGCAAGCGCGTCGACCGCCCGTCGTAAGCTTTTTGATATGGACATTTTCAAATGTGCTATACGACACACGATTTAATGCTCTAATTTGAATGGCAAGTTAATTGCTGGGTTGAAGCGGTGCCGGTGACCATTACGCCCATTATCAGTACGCCCCGTGCAATGTGGATTGCGTCAAGAGAGTTTTTTTCTTCTTGTCTTTTTAAGCGCAACTTGCGGTTGCGCTTCGAGGACTTATTTAGTTGCGCTTAGAAATAGGTGCACTCTGAAGAATACCTCCTCGTATATAAGTATTATTTGAGATTAAGTAGTTCCCGCATTTTTTTTATGCAATAGACAAACATTTGAACGAAGGTTGCTTTCTTTAATGAGTGTTCCGTTTACGAAAGCTAAGAATTCTTGTTTTTAACAGTTCTAACTTGAAACAAATATCATAAATAAAATAAATACCTACTTCTACTCAAGTATCTGATCACTTTGACATGTTAAACATAATCCTCCGCCGCGTCTTTCTGTCTGTTTATTCGCGATAAACTAAATAGCTATTGCACTGATGTTCATGCTGTTTTCACTAATGGCTTTAGTAAATACTAGCTGACCCACGCAACTTAGTCAGCGTCACACAAGAGAGAAAAACGAAAGGAAAAATATCCCCGTTTTTGCAACATTTTTCATTCCTGCTCCGCTCCTAATAAACGTAGCGTGATGTTATATAACCTAAAGCCTTCCTCGATAAATGGACTATCCAACACAAAAAGATTTTTTCAATTCGGGCCGGTAGTTTCTGAGATTAGCGCGTTCAACCAAACAAATAAACAAACAAACTCTTCTATATCATGAATAAGGTTCATTTTTGTACGATGAGTCTGTAATCCAAGCACGTTATACAGGTCTCAGACAAACTCCAGTAGCGCGAGTGCGCTTGCACTCACTGCGTATGAAGCTTGTCTATGTTTTCGGGGGTTTTCGTTTAGTATAATATGAACTTATATTGTCACTAACGGGATATCTTCCGTGATTATTTGTTAGGTATGTTGAGCTCCCGATATTTCAACGCTGTTGCAAGCGCCATGATCGCGGGTTGACCCGCATCACGGAAGATATCCCGTACGTGACAATATAAGTTTAGTTTTAAACCGTGAAAACCTAAAACAGTGTTTAGTATAATATGACCTAACCTTCTGTCCTACCCTGTATGTGCACTCCCTGAGGGGGTTAGTATAGAATAATCTTTAATGTATGTCACATCATACGAGACAGAGGAAATAAATAGGGCATATCTTCTTGAATGATGTACGCCTGTACTCCCTGAAGGTGGATAGATGTATGCTGCAATTTTTGTAGCAAGGTGAAGTTTCATCAGGAAAAACTTGTGGAAGGTATTCATATTGCTTGATTCAGACTTTAAACCCTTAAGGCCTATTCTGATAGTAATGAGAATAATTTTTATCTTTTCTGCACATTCATTACATTTTTAAATATCTACACTAATATTATAAAGAGGAAAACTTTGTTTGTTTGTTTGTTTGGTTGTAATGAATAGGCTTAAAAACTACTGGACCGTTTTTAAAAATTCTTCCACCATTCGAAAGCTACATTATCCACGAGTAACATAGGATATATTTTATCCCCGTACTCCCACGGGAACGGGAATTACGCGTGTGAAACCGCGTGACGTCCGCTAGTTTCTTAATAAAAAGGTTTAAAAATATTAAAATAATAGTGGTGCACCCATGTCAGGAGCAGGATCCCAACTGCCGTTCGGTCAGGGCTCCAGAGAAAGGAACCTCCAAACAAAATGAGCCGTGTCCTGGAAGGAGTACACTGCTTACTGAATCTAGCCCGTGATTCAGCTATCTAACGAAAGCCTCCTCAGATGTTGGTCGAGGCTCTTGGCAATTCAACGATTAGCTGATACGACTATTGGAACAATGATCGCTGAGTTCATTATTGTTATCATATTTTCTGCTTAGTATGTGTTGATGATATTTTTAAAACTGGTCGAGGATCAAATTCATTCTCTAACTGTAATTGGTGGCCTGGTGGGGCTTTGTATAACCGTAGTCTGCTATAAGTTTTTTTAAGACCGTAATTAATGACAGTGATAATCATCTGATGGTGATAATATGACTACACCTGCCTTCTGACACAAACTCGTACTTCAGTCATTGTCACTAAATTACCAAACTGCAAGTGATAAATAGAAACGAAAACATACAAACGGAAACAACGTCCTAAGCATGTGCTAAATACTTTTTATAGAGTTCAGCTTAAGTTTAAGCAAATCTGTTCACTATTGCAAAAGTTGTAGAAATAGATTCTATCTATTTTTCCATGCACAGCAACTATTGTAACACAGAAAGTGCACAACGGAACTATTCATGAAACTTCAGATTGCTTTCAACATTATCCACTAAAATTGAAGTGAGAAGCGATACAAAGTCTCTCAGGTATCTAGGTTTCCTCGCAATATGGGACCAATCGATCGGACATCGGATACGAGGTCGGAACTGGTCCTAAAATAGGAAATTAACTGTAAGAACCTAGTAGACCAACAGATATAGATCTAATATACTGAATTGAAAACGTGACGAAGTCCTCATCATCTGCCTAGCCTTTTTTTTTATGTTGGGGTTGGCTTCCAGTCCAAACGGATGCAGCTGAATATCAGTATTCTACATGGAGCGACTGCATATCTGACCTCGACAACCCAGTTAATACTGGGAAATACGATACCACTTGGTAAGAATGGTTTCAGACTTTTTTGGGGCAGTGACTACCTGTAACGACTGCCAAAGATGGACAAATGACAGCCGGCACCAACAGCTTAACGTGCTTTCCGAGGCACGGAGGAAACTCGGTATGTAAGGGTGGTCACCCATCCATAGACCAACCTAGGCAAGCATAGCTTAACCTAAAGATCGACCCGAGCGGCTGATATTATTTAGCCACGAAATCCTCCGAAAACGAAAACGTGACGAAGTCACGGAAAATGATTAAAGGAGTTTTTACTTCTTTTTTTTCATGCCGATTAACGTGAGATAAATGGTAATGAAGGTTTGAATTGGGAATGGTCCCACTTCTACAGTAAAACGATATTCCTTGGTAAGACTGATTGCTAGATTAGCAGGCCACTGACTTTCTGTAACAACTGGCAAAGACTACAAAAATAACACCGGAAATTATGTCCGAGGCACTGAGAACACTTGGTACGTAATGGATGATCACCCATCTACATAAAAACCTTGGCAAGAGCTGCTTAACACTTAAGATCCACCCATGCGGCTGTCATTATCTAACCACGAAACTACAAAACAAATGCAACCTAAAATAATCTTTATTTTCATAAGGACACAAATAAACCCGCTCATTACAAACCAAAATAGCCAGATAACACATACTTATCTCAATCATAAAGGTCGAAATTCGCCTGAAATGCAACGAGACTTCTAATTTTCACGATAACACTGATTGTAATGGACTATAAGATTTCACAGTCGCATCGGAGCGTTTCAATTAAAACTTGAGCACAGTTAGCTAAAGGGGCCAGGCGATCTGATATAGGGAGGAATTCTACTGGGATTTGGTTAAAACTTAAGCGGTACATATTAGGAATTTACTTACCCTGTTTTGTGTATGATGTTGTTGATGCAAATGTACCACAGTTACACAAATAATGGGTAGGGCGCAGTATTTGTCTGTCAGGATATCAAACCCATTAATCAGCAATCGAAGTCAGCGTCATAACAGTTTTGTTCTGTGGAGAATTGATAAGCCATCAGATATCTTCAAGTACGCATAACAGAATTTGATAGATGATCAGACCTATAAAATAAGCAGCAAAAGTCGCTAGCACACAATAGAAAAATACGGTGGCATGTGGAAATCTTTACATCCTGTTCAAGAATATTCATGACAAATGAAATCCGTTTATAGATCACTCTTTCCACTTGGCCTTACTTATATCTATATTATATCTTAATCATAAATTTAAAAAAAAAGTCGCTGGACATAACATACAGCGCCATCTAGTGCCACACTAAGCAACGAGGCTTGTACACCAGATAGTTTATATACTACGAGACCTTTTTTTGTTGTTTTATTTTTACAATAATAGTAAATAGTATTTCCAACATTTTCAGTTTTAAGAAGATTAACTCTAAATGTTTTTCGTCCACCTTTCATCTGCCAGTCTTTGGAAATGTGCAGCCCATTTCCATTTTAGTCCAAGTACCTTTATGGCCACGTCCTTTGCCTTGGTTTCAGTTCTGATTGTTGTGTTCTTTACTTTGTTTTTAAGTCTGCATGTGTCTAACTATGTGTGCTAAATCTTCGATCTTCAATTTAGCAAAGGTTTTACTAATTTATTAAAATTACGCCAAAGTCTTCATCATCATTCTCCAGCATATCTTCTTCTCCCATCATTCTCTATTACTCGTCATTTCTACGTTATCTTCTTTTTACACATAAAATTCAAACAAAACTTATCTGGCTACCAACCACTGTTTTACTAACCATAACAATATTCCCAATATATACAAAAAATTCTAAACGGTGCACATATTTTACCCTTTGTAAGGGACAACATTTACTGACAATAAATCTCTGGTTCTGCGTACACGGAATCCAAAATTTCCTAAAGGGTATCGGGATAGTTTGTTTTATGGTTACCCTACTGATAACCGTTGGTAGCGTCTACGGTTAGTAGCGTAACCCGGGTTACCTACTCAGGATTAGAGTGTCTTCGTATAGACTATTATGCGCACTGGAATTTAAGGCGGCTGTAATCAGTCGATTACGTAACCAACTAGTTGGTACATCAGCGCCATCTTATCTTCGACGACCCGAATGGCGCAGCGGTTATGAGGCTGCCTTACGTTCCGGGTATGAATCCCGGTAGATGCTAATGTTTGTATGATGAACACGGACGCCGGACATTTGTTTCCGAGTCATTGATGTTCATATGTAGGTATAATAAGTATATATTTACAATCAAAAAGTATCAATGCAATAAATATCTACTATCTGGTGTCCACGACACAAGCCTCCTTGCTTAGTGTCACACTAAATGGCGCTGTATGTGCGTAATGTCCAGTAATATTAATTTATTGTATTTATCTTAAATTCAACTTCATGGTTTCTTCTCTACTACTTTATCGGTGTGAAAAGAACTTGTAAAAGTCAGTCGATGAAGAAATATCAGCAAATCAATGGATAGATTTTCGCGAGGCCGCAAGTTGACTTAGAATTTGGCTGATGTCTAACAGTTGCAGTTGTTATTTTCCCCGTATTTATTATATAATACATATTTCACATATTTATAATATGTATTGTTTATTCGTCTACACTTTATTTTAATCTTCTCCGTATCTGACCGCTTTTTCTCTCTGCCCTATCTAAATATCAGTACTGTGACGCTTTTAATGTTGCAGCACCATGCTGAGACCCCTATTTTCTATCCTTTCGGCGTCATTCAGGACCAGTTTCGTTTATTTTATTTATTTATCTGTTTCATTTTCATTAGTTGTAAATAATATTAATTTTCAGTACAGGCCAATAAATGCTTTTTCTTTTATTTATTTTTTCTTTTTAACAGTATTGACTTACAATGAAGAATCAATTTACTACTGGCCGCCACCACTGGCCCACCACTACTCGTAAACACGAGCTGTTGAGAAGTCGTCGGAGCAAACCTAGGCAGGCGCCTTACTTTGTGTAATTTATTTCAACGCCACTGTTCTAGAAACGAAAGAAAAACATTATAACGAAAACGGCATGTCCTATTACCAAAAATCCGAAGACATGTGACATCTACATATCAACTGCACTAGGTTCGCGTGATGGATTATAGCCCATTCCCTCTCATAGAAAAGAGGCTTGAACCCAGCAGTGGGAACATTATAGGCTGAAAATGCTTATGCTACGACTATTTTAGTCATCTGCGTTACAGTGGTGTTCAAGAATGCGGTCAAGTGGAGTAGGAATCTAGATTATACCATACAACTACTTTTACAGCAATAGAAGCGATCATTTTTCATGCGTTACTAATTCTCATAGACAGAAGGCCTGTGTCCCAGCAGTGGGAACATTAATAGGCTGATGATGATGATGATGATGATGATGATCATGACTAAGTAACCGTTGGCACGGTGCACCTCAAGAAGCACGATAAGCTGTTGGTCCCAGCTGTCATTTGTAGATCTTTGACAGTCTTTACAGGTAAAGAAAGAAAGAAAGAAAGAAAAAGCATTTATTAGCCCGACAGGACAAAACATAAAATAAAAAAATAAAATGGTAAAATTGTGATTATAACACTAGTTTTAAAGTAAACATAATGAGATAAAAAAAAAAAAAAATTACGATATCATAAGAAAAAAACAAACAAAATACTAAACAGAATTTGTCCTGTAAAAGACCAAAAGGCTCCTATCTCAGCATGGTGCTGTAAAATTTAAAATAAAACGTCACAGCGGCCGGCGGCGGCGGTAGTCAGTGGCCTAAAAAGTCTGACAACCAGTCTTATCAAAGGGTATCGTATTACCCAGTACTAATTTGATTGTGGAGGTCCAAAAGGCAGTTGCTCCAAGTAAAATACTGACTGCATCTGGTTAGACTGGGAGCCGGTCCAAATATAGTTGGGAAAAGGTTAGGCAGATAATTTGACCTCTGTAACAAAAAATAAATAAGGTTTTCTTAAACCAGAAACAAATGTCAGAAAACTCCTTACATTCTGTTCCATTTCTCAATTTAAACATACGGAAATTCTCTCAAAATCAATTCTGGTTACTGAACTATACTTGAACAAATGATTATTGAACAGTAACTTACTACCTGCGCTGCCAAACTGAGTTCACAGTATATTGGATCTCATTTAAATACAAATGAAGCCACGACTTCAAGTTGAAACCACGTATATATTTGGTAGGAAAGCTTTCCTACTTCCTAGTATTGATTCAGATGCGTGCACTTTGGCATTAGAATGTAACATACAGTATTTTGACTATTTCGAGAGTAGGAAATTCAAAATGTGATGGGTAGTCCAAAATATAAGTATCATAGACCGACTATTACTTTTGTTTTAGAAAAAAATAAAAGTTTAGTGAAAAAAACATTTCAAGTACTTTAAACGCGCACTAAACTGAACAACTTCCTCCATGGGACCAGCTTAGAAACGGCGAAAGAAAACAGCTGTTTAGTACAAAACTTCACCTAATATCGATGTATGGAACAAATATTTTATTCGAGATTTCAATGATTGTCTTATGGGATTTGTTCAGTTTGATGATCTGAATAACTCCCTGAAATATGATCACACATTTTAGGTACACGCTGCATCACTAAACAGCGTGTTCCAAAAATGTGTGCAGCACTCTGCATGATACTCCTATGACAATGACATTCAAATGACATGGACTGGAAGGGCGATTATTAATAACCATCATCATCATTTCAGCCGAAAGACATCCACTGCTGCGCACAGGCCTCCCAAAGTGTCGCCACATTGCCTAGTCCCGTACAACTCGCAACCAGCGGATCCACGCAACCTTCACCACTTCGTCGGTTCACCTCGTGGAAGGCCTTCCAACGCAACGTGTTCCGGTTCGCGGTCGCCACTACAGAACTTTTCAGTCCCATCGGCCATCCGTTCAGCGAGTTCTGCAAAATAATCATGCATCACTTTAAAATCTATACTAATCTATACTACCTACTCGTATATATTATCTATACTAATATTATAAGCAGAAGAGTTTGTTTGTTTGGTTGAACGCGCTAATCTCAGAAACTACTGGTTCAGTTGAAAAAAATATTTTTGTGTTGGATAGGCCATTTATCGAGGAAGGCTTTAAGCTATATAACATTACACTACGACCATTAGGAGCGGAGCAGGAATGAAAAATGTTGCAAAAACGGAGATTCTTTTTCCTTTCGTTTATCTCTCTTATGTGACGCAAGCGAAGTTGCGAGGGTCAGCTAGTGCTGTTATAAAACACTTTTACATATTCGAGTGTTGTTCTCTAAAAATCACTTCGAAATTCAAACAGAGTTGAGTTTCGAATCGGCGATGATTTTGTTTTCAAAACCAGTGAATACGCTTACGACCTGTATACGGTCAAGTGAAATATGTTCGAAGTGAACTTTACATAATAATGTTATCGGCCAAGTAAGTTGGATCCAAACAACACATCTATCTGAGGAAAATATTATGGCGCTGACTCGTCTGACAGTCTTGGCTTGTCAAACTTTGCTATTCAAAAAGGCACATTATAAATAAAGCAGAATCAGACACAAAGGCAATGAAAGGCCGTTCTTATCAAGACGAAAAATCCATAATATAAAATTGCGATAAATCAAGGCTCTGAGATATGATTACTGTATACCTACTTTGGAATGATTTTTCGTCTCGTGGTTTGGCTGTCGACTCCCAATATTGCCTGAGGCGTATTCTCTCTGTTGGTTTCTTACAAAATCAAACAATATCTTCAATTTTGGCGAGCAGGATGGGAGGGCCTCGTTATATTTGAAAATCAAGAAAATATTCCTGTTTAATACGTGTGTAGACGTATAAATTTAGGAGAATTAAAACGGTATAGACATACATATGTCACCGTAAAATTGTCAAACACGTTATATTACAATATAACGTGTTTTTTCTCGCGATATTGTAATGTCTCGAATTATTGTCAACTGAACATACGGAAGTATCTCTGCCCCCATAATCGGGACTTGGGGCACCCCCCCCGTTAGGTTAGTTAGGTTCCTTTAAACCCTGCACTCGGAAATAGGGGTTCCGCGAAGCGGGGCTCCGTCGACTACGCTTTTTAGGGGGAATATAAAGTGTTTTAAGGTTATGTTATATTAATCGGTATTTCTCAGGAATGGTGCATTATCTTTTCATATGAGTTGTGCCACTGGGCAAAGGGGACCCCTCCTTCCCTCCACACCGCGTAAGTTGACTACCATCGCATGCATTTCACGAAAAATAATGCGTTTTGTTGTAAGCAGTATGTTCATTTGACAATAATTCGAGACTTTACAATATCGCTAGAGATATTACAATATAACGTATTTGACAATTTTACGGTGACACATACACACCATAGACAAATTCGATTAGTTTTAACTTAGTAAAATAGTTTGTGGGTATTTGAGTAGAGGAAGAGCAAAGAAACGATGGATGGACTGTGTTCAGAAGGATATGGTAAGAAAAGAAGTGTCTGATGAGATGACGGAAAACAGAGAAGTTTGGAAGAAGGAGAAATACAAATGAATTGAGATAATAGAGCAAGAGAATAATGAAAATTGTTCTTTAGAGGTACTGACGGAACTATACAATGTTTTCTTTCTCCTCTATAGAAAAAGGAGAAATATTCGACCAATTAAGATTTTTGTTTGTTGGGGTATAGTCCGGTCATTTTAGACATAAAAATAGTGATCAAATAAAGAAAATTCCGACAGAGCCAAATCTTCGTAGAGACCTTAGGTTTACCACAAGGAATAAAGTGTCAAAAGTCCCCATCAGTCCCATGTGAGCTTAGGGACTTATTCGGGGCCCAAGGTCAAAATTTTAGGTTTTTTGGATTTTTCTCGAAAACGGTAAGTTTTATCGAAAAAGTACTTCAGAGCAAAGTTGTAGATCTTAAAATTCTCTATAAAAATGGTCCCTATGATTTTTTCTCTAAGACCCACTTTTCCCAGATATTGCGTTTGTAAGAATCACGTTCTACATAATATGCACACATTTCCACACCACCTGTGAGTTAGTGTACTCGGCGCGTTTCTGGTGATAAAATGTGAGGTGGGCGACTGAAAACTGCTGCTGCTTCATACTTCATTGTTTCACTGTAAGATGCGCATAAAACAAACGATGAGAAAATTTGTATAAGCCGCTTTGAACCAAACTGCCGATGGAAAGAAACTGAAAGACCCAGCTGTAATTTAGACTTAAAGGATCTAGGCCGAACAGCAGTCATTATGCTATGACTAATATTTGTGCAAACTAACTTTAAATGATCCAAATTATGACGCTTATTTTTAAGAATGATTTGTCCCAAAAAAAAGATAATGATTCGGGAATATCGTTATTTATATCTTCAAACATTCTACCCGGCCTCACGTTGTCTTTTTGATGCAGAGATTGAAGATTTCCGGGTGTATGATTTTCTGCAATCCACGTGAATTGTAACGGAGTTTTGGCTTCTTAAATAATCAGCAAACTCATCACTTCTCGCGACACTTGCATCGATTAAAGTTGGCATTCCACGACTGACACAACAGTTTCATCTTCAGTCAAAAGTTTATTACAAAAATAAAGCAAAATTGTGACATTTTTTTTTAAATATTAATCAGCACTAACTTCAATAGTAGACAATTGTAATAAATACGTATAGTCACTCGAACTGCTCATTCCACACTAAAAGAAGCAGGTATACTTGAACGATACCACATGGACAAAAGAATAGGCAGATGTTTTTCAAGGCCAGATGTTATTAAAGTAGAGGGGATTCGGTAAGGGACCGGCGGTAATTTTAGAGTAAATTTTCTTAGAATAGTATAATGTATATGTCACCGTAAAATTGTCGAATACGTTATATTGTAAGATCTCTAGCGATATTGTAAAGTCTCGAATTATTGCCAAATGAACATACTGCTTACAACAAAACGCATTATTTTTCGTGAAATGCATGCGATGGTAGTCAACTTACGCGGTGTGGATGGAAGGAGGGGTCCCCCTTGCCCAGTGGCACAACTCTCATGAAAAGATAATGCATCATTCCTGAGAAATACCGATTAATATAACATAACCTTAAAACACTTTATATTCTCCTAAAAAGCGTAGTCGACGGAGCCCCGCTTCGCGGGGATATATTTCTGAGTGCAGGGTTTAAATGAACCTAGCTAACCTAACGGGGGGGGTGCCCCAAGTCCCGATTATGGGGGCAGAGATACTTCCGTATGTTCAGTTGACAATAATTCGAGACATTACAATATCGCGAGAAAAAACACGTTATATTGTAATATAACGTGTTTGACAATTTTACGGTGACATATACATAAAAGAGACACGAGTAGGCATTTTTGCTTGCTTGAGTACCTAAATATGTATATACGTGGCAAATGTGTGCATACTATGTAGAACATGATTCTTACAAGCGCAATATCTGGGAAATAGTGGGTCTTAGAGAAAAAATTACAGGGACCATTTTTATAGAGAATTTGAAGATCTACAACTTTGCTCTGAAGTACTTTTTCAATAAAACTTACCGTTTTCGAGAAAAATCCAAAAAACCTAAAATGTTGACCTTGGGCCCCGAATAAGTCCCTAAGCTCACATGGGACTGATGGGGACTTTTGACACTTTATTCCTTGTGGTAAACCTAAGGTCTCTACGAGGATTTGGATCTGTCGGAATTTTCTTTATTTCAATTGTCTAAAATGACCGGACTAGTACTACCCAACGGGTGTTGTCACTGTTCAATTTCCCTTTTACGATACGGAAATATCTATTTGATCGTCCAATTTATACTTGAATGTAGTTGTGACAAACTACTAAACGAAACGGGTGAAATAAATAAACTCATAAGTAATTGACTAACTGTAGTTATATGGGACTGATTATTTTGAATAGTGTGCAAACGTGAAATTTGAATATGAAAACGTGTGACAGAACCGATTTAAAATAAATTATTATCCTTACCTATCCAAACCCATTTACAATTACTTCAGAAAAGCAGAATAATTTTAAAAGTGAATTGGTACATTTTGGCAGAACTACGCTCACTTGGTCACGATTTAAATATATTCCGAAAAAGCACGTAACTTATTCTTTAAAAATATACAGCTTCAGATGACTACCAATGTTTAATTATCCTTTTTAAATCAATTAATTCATGCATAACGGTTTCCGTCGCTGGGTCACGTGGCAGTGTGGTAATTTCTGATTAACTGCCTGCTATTGACCACAATGTTATTATAAACTATAAAATGAGCTACTAGTTATTTAAAGGCTAAAATAACGTAACATCATGCGTTGTGTTTCTAGTCCATTATTATACCGGCAAACCTATTAACGTCAACCTTGCAGAAACCCCTACTTCGTGGTTGCTATTGAGAAACTGTTGATGGAAACATGATAGCACTTTTGCCTGCACCGGGATTCGAACCATGCAACTACTAGAGCAACGAGGCTACTTAAACTACATAAAACATCCCTTTGATGAAGAGGTTAAAAATACAAAAGAGAGGACAAGAGAAAAAAACATAGAAAAGCTATAATTATATCGGAATGTTGTCGTAATCAGCTTCCAGTCTAACCAGACGCAACTGAATACCAGTATTTTACATGGACCGACTGCCTATCTGACCTGCACAACCCCAGTTAGTACTAGTTAAAACGATACCCTATGGTTGTCAGACTTTCGAACCACTGACTACCTGTAACGACTGCCAAAGATCTTCAATCGACAGCCGGGACTTTCATGCTTTTTGAAGCACGTTAAAAACTCGATATGTAATGTGTGGTCTAAGCCATCTACGAACGAACTGACTTAGGTCCGTGTTCACCGAAAAGATAACAGTCTGGTTATCTAAAACCAGCTGTCAATGTGACATTTTTTCATTCAAAAATGTGTTTAAAACAGCTGTTTTTAGGTAATCAGACTGTTACCTTTTGGTGAACATGGACCTTAGGCTGTAGACTGTTTAATCTGAAGATCCTTTCTTGTTGCTGTAATTATTCAGCCACGATCTCCTCTCCGTCTATCGTAGGTACATACAGGGTGTAAACCACCTCATCACAAACCCGTTAACCAAGCATTCTGTACATCAAACTAAGAAACTTTACGCAAAAATTATTGCTGGGAAACAACTTTGTTTTTTGAGGTTATAAATCATGTTTTGTGGTAGAATTCAATGTAACGCACTTAAAAACATTGTGCTGGTGGATGGATTAAATAGTACTAGGGTCGTGGAAGTTAAAATAGTTAAAATATTACAATAAAAACCGGTATTTAAAAAAAAACTTGTCAAAAAGTTGTAACTTTGACCCCTAACTCCGTAACTAGAAGATTCCCAGATATGGTGTAGAACAAAAAAATGATCGCCATGATGGGGAGAACAAGTCCCTTCATGAAGAGATGTTTTACACCCTTTATGTTTTATTTTTTCTGAACCAAAGATCCAATTCTAAAAATGTTCACTGTTAGAAAGATACATTTTACGCGTTGCTATAGGGCTATAAATAATGTTACATCGGACCTACTAGAACATTCGAGAAAGCCAGTGATTACAGTGTGTGTACGTTAGAAGTTCGAGGACATTCCATTATTATTAGTTTTAAAGTTAGGTAGGTACAAACTCGCGACCTATTTAAATAAAGACATTAGAATTTCGACCGTACGCCTAGGGCATACGGTTCATATTTGTTTGTTTTGTACAAGTAGCTTATACCTACAACTTTTATAGGTAATACCTACCTTGTAGGTAGGTACTTACAATTTCTTTTGTTAGTGTTTTTTATGACCCTCTCGAATGTTCGTGGTTACTCTGGTGTGTTTGTTGGCGAGTATAAATAGAGCGCTCAGGGCCGCGACCGGCAGTCTTGTTTTAGCGACACAACGAAGCGAATCCAAGTGAACTACAAGTGCGATATCTAAGTGAATAGTAAGCAGTAGTGTATTTGTGATTAAGTTTTGATTGTTTTGTGATTAATAAAGTTATTGTGTTGTTTAATCGGTAGTAATTAATTTATCTCATACCCAGCTCGTAACAAATTGGTGTCAGAAGTGGGATATAAATTATGCCAATTCTACCAAAGGACGACACGGAGGGTATCCGTACCAGAAGCCAGCGACAGCAGGATATGGACCAAAGGCGGTTTGGAGATTCTCCGACACAGACACCGGGTGGTGTCCAGCCTACGTCAGAGCCAGTCGCTGGCCCATCTGGAGTTTCTTCAGCATCAGTGGCGCCGGACTTGTCTACTTTAATGGCGCTGCTGCAGGAACAGGGACGCCAGTTACGGGAGCAACTGCAGCGAGACAAGGAGGAGCAGACTCGCCGTCAAGAGGAGCAGGCTCGCCGTCAAGAGGAGCAGGCTCGCCGTCAAGAGGAGCAGGCTCGCCGGTTGGAAGAGCAGTTGCAGCAAGACAAAGAGGAACAAGCCCGCCGCCAAGACGAGCAGATGATCCTCATAAAGGATCTTCATGCAACTTTCGGCAAGGACCTGAAAGTGATGAAAGATCAGGTCCACCAGCACGAGAATCGCATCTCGGAGGCCGAAGTTAAGATTGCTGGGGTGCAGAAGGCTTTGAGCGAACTGAAGACTGAAGGTGGAACTGTAGCTTCGGTGGTTGCTGCACCTTCTTCGCGTGGTTTTAAGGTGCCTCCGTTCGACGGCACATCTTCGTGGTCGGCTTACAAAATACAGTTTGAGGCCGTCATGAAGGCGAATGGATGGACAAAACCACAAGCCATGACCGCGCTCACCTTGGGCCTCCGAGACCAGGCCCTAACTATTCTGGAGGCGCTCGGCAAGGACGTTACCTACGAGCAGCTACTGGAGGCGTTGGAGTCCAGATACGGCGACGCGCACCTGGAGCACGTATTCCGTGCCAAGTTGAAGGACCGTTTTCAACGAAGTGCCGAGAACCTACAGCAGTGGGCTCTGGAAGTTGAAAAACTCGTTCGGAAAGCCTACCAGTCTGCCCCTGCACTGATTGATGGAAATCTGGTACAGGCGTTCGTTGATGGAATACGTGACTTGGAAGTTAGAGCTGCCGTGAGACTTGGGCATCATGAGACCTTGAAGGACGCCTTGGCCCATGCCTTAGAAGTAGAGGCAGTGAGGCAAGACCACCGAACGCACCGTGTCAGGGAGGTTGTTGCATCACCTGTACGCGACCGCCCACAGGGGTATAGTCCTAGGTGCTACACATGTGGAGAAAGGGGTCATCTTCGGTCCAGCTGTCCTAAGCGCAGGACCCCAATAGAAGATCAGCAGGGAAGAGTGGCTGAAATGACTGCCCAGCCACAGCAGGGAAACGAGTAAATGCCAGGACTGAGGGGCGGGTGCTGGCTGGTATTGAAAGAGCCCCGAGAATCTTGATCTCGCAAGCACATGACGGGAACAGCCTGACCATCAAAGGCGAAGTCAATGGAACACCATGCAAACTGACGTTGGATACTGGAGCATCTCACACGGTCGTCAATTCCAAACTAGCAAGTCGGTTTCTTGGGGACTACTTCAATAAGCACGACCGTATACAGTTACTAACAGCTACCGGTCAGCACATAAACGTCCGAGGAAAGAAGGAGGTGGAGTTAAAATTGGGTGACAGATTTTACAAGCAGAATGTCATCGTGGCCGACATAGTGGACGATTGCATCTTGGGCTTGGACTTCATGCGGAAATATCGTTGTGAGATCGACGTTGATCAAGGAGTACTGAAATGTGGTTCAGAGGAAGTCTTCATGGAAGGTGCACCGTCAGGAAAAGTGTACTGCCTGAGGAAGATTGTTCTTCCCCGCAGATCAGAAACGATGGTGCCAATTAGTCTACCACAGAATTCTGGAAACAAAGGTCGGAGTGTTCTGATAGAAAGGGTGAACAATGACTTCCCATGGAAGATGGCACGAACTCTGGTCAAGGCCACCAACGTCTCAGCAGTACGTATACTGAATCCAAGTGACCAGGAGCAAGTGATTAAGAAGGGCACCTTGATCGGCACTTGCGAGGAAGTAGCTTGGATGCGTCAATTGCAAGATGTGCCTATCGGAGATAAAAATCGTAGTACAAAATATGATGTGTCAACGCTTTTGGAAAACTGCGATTTAACTAAAGAAGAAATGGACAAGGCTAAGAAGATGTTACTTCAGTACGCCAACATTTTCTCTTCGAATGATGCTGACATAGGGAGAACTGGACTTGTTCAGCACCAGATTAATACAGGTAACGAGTTACCTATCCGTCAGCGACCAAGAAGACTGCCAGTTGCACGAGAAAAAGAGGTAGAAACCATGATTGAGGGAATGGTGAAGGACGGTGTTATAGAGCCTTCATCAAGTCCATGGTGTTCTCCTGTGGTCTTGGTAAAGAAAAAGGACGGCAGTATGCGCTTCTGTGTGGACTATCGACGACTGAACGACGTCACGAAAAAGGACAGCTACCCGCTGCCTAGGATCGATGACACACTGGACACGCTGACTGGTATGAAGTGGTTTACCACACTTGATCTGAAGAGTGGCTACTGGCAAGTAGAAATAGACCCCAAGGACAAGGAGAAAACTGCATTCTCAACAGGAAAAGGGCTATGGCAGTTTAAAGTTATGCCATTCGGTTTGTGCAACGCTCCTGCGACGTTTGAAAGGCTGATGGAGCAAGTACTCGCCGGATTGATTGGAGACGCATGTCTTGTCTATCTAGACGACATAATCATCGTGGGCCGTACATTTGAAGATCACCTTAAAAACCTCAACCGAGTGCTGTCGAAAATCCAAACAGCAAATCTCAAGTTAAGTCCGAAAAAGTGCTCATTTTTCAGACAGCAAGTGAACTTCTTAGGACACATAGTTTCGGGGGAAGGTGTTCAAACAGACCCAGAAAAAGTAGTCGCCGTCAAGGATTGGCCAGTTCCGAAAGACAAGACACAGGTCAGAGCATTCCTGGGTTTGTGCTCCTACTATCGAAGATTTGTCAAGAATTTTGCCGACATTGCCAAACCTCTGCACAAACTCACTGAGGAAAAGAGGCAATTCTGTTGGGACGATGACTGCGACGTCGCATTTCAGGAATTAAAGAAACGTCTGTGCAACACACCTATTTTGGGATATCCTGACACTGAAAATGACTTCATAGTTGACACAGATGCCAGTAATACTGGAATTGGGGGCGTGCTGTCTCAACGGAAAGGAGACCGGGAGGTTGTAATAGCTTACTTCAGCAAGTCTTTATCCAAACCAGAAATAAATTACTGCGTTACAAGACGGGAGCTACTCGCTGTAGTAAAGACAGTGCAGCACTTCAGTAAATATTTGCTGGGACGTAAATTCCAATTACGAACTGACCATGCTGCACTGAAGTGGCTATTACAGTTCAAGAATCCAGAGGGGCAAGTGGCGAGATGGATAGAACTGCTCCAAGAGTTTGATTTCGTAACTGAACATCGCAGTGGGAGAACTCACGGTAACGCAGACGCCTTGTCAAGAAGACCTTGTCCTGAAGACTGTAAGCACTGTGCCAGGCAAGAGACTAAGGAAGTAGTGCCCGTGAGGATGCTTAGAACGGATCTCAGCGATGAATGGAAGGAGACCCTACAGCAGGCTCAGCACAATGACTCGGATATCAAACCGATCTTCGAGTGGATCAAAGCTGGTGTTCCTAAACCCAAGTGGAGTGATGTGGCTGCGATGAGTTCCATCACGAAGAGTTATTGGGCGCAATGGAACAGCTTGGTGATCCAGGATGGAGTCTTGTGCCGTAAATGGGAAAACGCTAGAGGGGACAGCTGTCATCTACAAATGGTTGTTCCGAAAGCTAAGGTACCGGATGTTCTACGGCTCTACCATGATGGATGTTCTGGAGGACATATGGGAGTAAAAAGGACTCTACTAAAAATTCGAGAACGCTTTTACTGGATCCATTGTCGTGATGATGTGGAGGACTGGTGCCGCAAATGTACCAGTTGTGCGGCCGTGAAAGGACCCCAGACACGCAGCAGAGGTGCATTAAAAGTGTACAACGTTGGAGCCCCTTGGGAACGGATGGCACTAGACGTTGCGGGACCATTTCCAGTAAGCGAGAGCGGAAACAGGTACTTCCTGGTGGTCATGGATTACTTTACAAAGTGGCCGGAAGTCTTCGCCATTCCTAACCAAGAAGCAACAACTGTCGCAGATAAATTAGTTCAAGAAGTCTTCTGTCGTTTTGGAGTACCCTTAGAAATACACAGCGATCAAGGAAGAAATTTTGAATCGCAAGTATTTCAAGAGACTTGTCGATTGATGGGTACCCATAAAACGAGAACCACCTCTTACCACCCACAATCCGATGGAATGGTAGAACGATTCAACCAAACGTTGGAGAGATATCTGGCGAAAGTTGTGGAAAGCCGGCAAAGGGATTGGGACAAGCACATACAGCCGTTTCTTCTGTCTTACCGAAGTGCAGTCCACGAAAGTACGACTGTGACACCAGCCTTCGCGAACTTTGGAAGGGAATTACGGTTACCTGCTGATTTAATCACTGGAACTCCCCCTGATGCTCCATGTAGTGTAACAGATTACGCGAATGACTTGCGTAATAAGTTGAACGATGTTTATGAGCATATCCGACAATCCAGCCAACAGATGTCTGAGAAGATGAAGACCCGTTATGACCGGAAAGCAAACGGTAGGGGTTTCGACGAGGGTTCACTGGTGTGGTTGCATAACCCAGTGCGGAGCAAGGGGAAGTCTCCGAAGTTACAAGCAAAATGGGATGGACCATACCGAGTCGTGACTAGGATCAACGATGTCACCTACCGAATACAGAAGGGTCCACGAAGTGCGCCTAAAATTGTGCATGTAGACCGGTTGGCGCGATACTACGGGACTAATGATGCTCGGGACGAGCATGTCTAAGGAGGGGGCAGTGTTACATCGGACCTACTAGAACATTCGAGAAAGCCAGTGATTACAGTGTGTGTACGTTAGAAGTTCGAGGACATTCCATTATTATTAGTTTTAAAGTTAGGTAGGTACAAACTCGCGACCTATTTAAATAAAGACATTAGAATTTCGACCGTACGCCTAGGGCATACGGTTCATATTTGTTTGTTTTGTACAAGTAGCTTATACCTACAACTTTTATAGGTAATACCTACCTTGTAGGTAGGTACTTACAATTTCTTTTGTTAGTGTTTTTTATGACCCTCTCGAATGTTCGTGGTTACTCTGGTGTGTTTGTTGGCGAGTATAAATAGAGCGCTCAGGGCCGCGACCGGCAGTCTTGTTTTAGCGACACAACGAAGCGAATCCAAGTGAACTACAAGTGCGATATCTAAGTGAATATACCAAATACCCAAAATTTACAGTTTTCTTTACCAATGCTACAGGAACCCCTCTAAATTACTCTATAAGGACAATCTTTTGGAATCAGCCGTTGGATGCCAACAGGGTGACCCTCTTGGGCCAGTTATTTTTAGTCTAGCAATAAATCCAATTATTCGACAGCTAAATTCTAAATTCAACGTATGGTACCTAGATGATGGAACTCTGGGAGGTGATGTGGACACAGTCTTAAATGATTTAACTTTTTTAAAAGAAAAATTTTGTTCCATTGGCCTAGACCTTAACCTTTCGAAGTGCGAAATTTACCTTCCAGAAACCACTGACAGACAGACTACCATTTCTAAATTTAACTCTTTGGCACCAAATATCAAAATTACCGAAAAAAAATCTCTTCACCTCCTAGGGTCACCAATATTTGACGAATCTTTTCCGTCTTTCATTGAAGAAAAAATCCAAAATTTTAATGATGTTTCGGAGAGACTTTTCAAAATTAACATTCATTCAGCCTTCACTCTTATTCGATACTGTTGTTTTGGACCAAAATTCACGTATAGCCTTCGCTCTTCTCATCTTTGGAAGCATCCACAGCTTTTAGAAAAAGTCGACCAAATTATTAGGAACACACTTACTTCAGTACTTAATGTGGCCCTGGACGACCGAGCGTGGCAGCAAGCCACACTTCCCATTCGCTTGGGTGGTCTCGGCGTCCGCAAAATTTCAAGTATAAGTTTACCAGCCTTCCTCTCCTCGGTCTACGGTACCGAGAAATTAACCAGGGATATTTTATCTTTTTCACTGGTTGATGTTCAGGTGCCGTATCTGACTGATGCGTTGAACGCTTGGAAAATGGCTGGTCCCAATACGGTTTTGCCCAACAACCTGTCCTCCCAGAGTCAGTGGGACGTGCCGCTCTGCAGTATTGTACGGAATACCCTATTACATACGTCAATCAATACTGTGGAGCGTGCCCGTCTGTTGGCTGTGGGAGAATGGGAGTCGGGCTTGTGGCTTCAGGCACTTCCGTCATTCACCATTGGCACTATGATGGATGACGCATCGTTCCGGGTCGCTACGAGTCTACGCTTAGGCGCACCTTGTGTTGCTTCGCATCGTTGTCACTGCGGTGTAGCTGTCGACAGCCTCGGACATCATGGCCTGTCCTGCTACAGGAGCGCAGGTCGCATTGCACGGCACGCCAGCATCAACGACATTATCCGTCGGGCTCTTGCCAGCGCCGGCGTACCAGCGGTTTTAGAACCAAACGGCTTGGTGCGTGACGATGGCAAGAGACCAGACGGCATGACGTTGGTGCCTTGGAGCGTTGGCAGGCCTTTGGTGTGGGACGCAACTTGTGTCGACACCCTTGCGCCTTGCCATGTCGCAAGCACGGCAGGCTGTGCAGGCGCTGCTGCTGCAGCTGCTGAGATCCTCAAACGGCGCAAATACTGTAACCTTATTGGTAACTACAGCTTTGAGCCGTTTGGGGTCGAAACGCTCGGGTCATGGGGTCCGAGTGCGCGTCTCCTTTTTAAGGAAATCTGCCGCCGACTGATCGACACTTCGCGCGACCAGAGGGCTGGCTACTTCTTTGGCCAAAGAATTAGCATTGCCATTCAACGTGGCAATGCTGCCAGTCTTCTGGGCACGTTTCCCGATGACAGCGATGCGGAGGAGTATTTTGACGCCTAAGTGTCCTATTGACATTGTTGTATATATATTTTGTAAGTTCTAGTTTTATGTTTAGTTTTATTTTTGTAATTATCTGTAGTTTTAGATGTAGTATGTAATTGTATTAACAGTGAATAGTAAGCAGTAGTGTATTTGTGATTAAGTTTTGATTGTTTTGTGATTAATAAAGTTATTGTGTTGTTTAATCGGTAGTAATTAATTTATCTCATACCCAGCTCGTAACAATAATATTTTTATCATGCATGTTAACCGAACTATCACAATTTTTCCGGACGAAATCGCGAGCTACTTGCTAGTGTAAAATAATCATACTAAATTCCTTCCTAGACACATGCTAATTGTTTGTACTGGGTAGGTAGCATCTGGTCTAAATTAACATGCTTTTGTTACGACACAGCGTGTGGGCTCCCAGGCAGCCAGGCTTTATTCAAATATAAAGCTGCCTCTAGTTTTAAAAGAAACATTTTACTTTCAGCAATAAACTCGTAGTAATTGTAGGGAAGAAATGTATGAAAAAGTAAAAATCTATATCTATACTAATATTATAAAGCAGAAGAGTTTGTTTGTTTGTTTGGTTGAACGCGCTAATCTCAGGAAGTACTGGTTCAAATTGAAAAATAATTTAATTAAGAAAAAATATTTTTGTGTTGGATAGTCCATTTATCGAGGAAGGTTTTAGGCTATATAACATCACGCTGCGACCATTAGGAGCGGAGCAGGAATGATATTTTTTGCAAAAACGGGGATTTTTTCGTTTTTCTCTCTTATGTGACGCAGACGAAGTTGCGTGGGTCAGCTAGTATTATTATAAACGGTGAAAAAAAAAACATTGGGAGGAAACCGACATGTTCTAGAACCACAAAATTCGAAGTCATGTGACATCTACAAATCCGCACTGGGCCCGCGTGCTGGATTAATAGCCCATTACCTCTCATAGAGAGGAGGCCTGTCCCAGCAGTGGGAATATAAAAAGGCTGATGATGATGACGATCACTTTTATAACTCGATTGATTGAAACTTTGACTAGTAATTTAATTGATGGGGGTGAAACCCAATTCAGTCATAGAAGATCATATTATTGAGATTTTCATGAGGAAGTAACTATGAGATTTGAATGAGACTCGCTTCCACGCTTCGAAAAGGTTTAATTCAGTTACCTTTAAGGCATCGAGATGCTTGTGTTAGGTGACTCTTCCAATAAACATTAGAATGCAATTAAACACAATATAACATTAAAAGGAGATATAAAAATTTAAGAATAAAATAAAATAAAATTAAAATAAAGTAAAGAGGAGCGCGATTGTGTGTTGCATGGTTAATTTGTGTGTGTGTGTGTGTGAGTAATATGGTAAGTATCTAGTGGATCACGACCCATCCACGATCATTTTTACGAATGTTATTAAGTATTTAGCCACAATTATACGACACCTAAAAGAAACTGGCAAAAATGGCTGTTCCACACACCTCTGTCGACTCTTAAAAGGGAATAAAAGCGCAATGCCTGTTGTAATTATGATTGTAAATCCCTTTCATTTAAATACAATACAACGGTGTGGTCGCGATACTGCCCTGTACTGTATCCAAGTGTGGTCGATTCTGATTAACTGGTCGCTCGATACAGACCACGGAACGAAATGTAATGTTTACTTTCAATTTCCTGTATTCTGTGTTTTGGTAATATAATTGGATTCGTTTTGAATATTTGGTATGTGTACTTCAGGGGCTACCTTACGATATAATTATTTTTGTGTTGAAAAAGAAATACCTCTGATATTCAATTTATTTTAATACATATATGTTACTGTAAAACCCCGAAGTACGGTAAATCTTAAGATTTCCCAGTAAATTCTAAGATTTACCAGCATGAGTTGGTAAATGTCCGAATTTTATAAAAAAGAGATGATATTTCGGGCTTTTACCAGCAGAGTTTGGGAAATGCTAAGATTTACCAATGATAGTTGGTTAATGTTGGTTATGGGAATAAAATAATGACTATTTCTTAATTTAATCGTTTATTTTAATTATCGGTCAGTCAAAGATTTACATAGTTTCAATTATATTTATGATGATACAGTTTTAATGTTATTATTTTTTATTACTTTTATTATCATGTGTGTTTCTTAACCATTTATTTATTATTAATAATCAGTCGCATCATTATAATTTGACTTCTGTTTCTTTAGGCAACGTTGGCAAAGTCTCAAATAGGTCTTAATAGCCTCAACTGTTAAATTTTTATACTTGCGGTTACATTCCATTATCATCCTTGTCCTCCCACCGTATCCAACAGTAATGTGTATTTCTTCGAGAACGTTAAACAAGTCTTCGTAACAAACGTAGGTAATGCCTTTTTTTTTTTTTTTTTTTAAGGATGGGAAATCATCAAATGACCCCCCCCACTCTGGGCGGAGCGGGAGGGAGTGTCAGACTCTTACTGACTAAAAACCATCCATGTTCCTTCCTCGCCTTTTACGTTCCGGGGTCGCGGTATCTCTTTCGAACAGGCCCGCAACCCCGGCAGGCTTCGGCCCTTGCGGGCCCCTCTCCTTTTGCTGACATCCCTTTGAGGCGCGCGTGGAACACGAACGCGCCGTCGACACGGCCTGTCGTCGTCGTTAGACGGCCGGACGGCCAGCTATTGCCCATAGCCAGCCGTCCACAGGCCCGCATCTACGGTGGCCGGTAGCCACCACGTGGCCCCCGACGCCCGTTGCGTCTCCCGCGGCGGCCGGGAAGAGAGGATCTCTCCCTCTCTCGTTCCGCCACCTCCTTCGCTAGCATCACTGCTTCGCAGAAGGAGGCGACGGCTTCCCATTCCGTCTCGCTCCGGACCATGGATTGAACCAGGGCCGGACGCGAGAGGTCGCCGCCGCCGATCGCCGCCACGAGGACACGGCGGAGCTCCGCCCACGCAGGGCAGACTTCCACCGTGTGCTCCACCGTGTCCTCCGGTCGATCCTCGCAGTGGAGACACCCGGGCGATTCCTCCCGCCCGATTCGGTGCAGGTACCTCCCGAAACATCCGTGTCCGGTGAGGACCTGCGTCAGGCGGAAGGTGAGGACGCCGTGGCGCCTCTCTAGCCACTCCTCAAAGAGGGGACTTACCGCCACTATCGTGGCGTGCCCTGCACGGGGTTGCGACAGTCGCTCTCTCCATGTCGCCATGAGATCGCGCCGGAGGTCAGTCCGCTGAGCGGCAATTTGCCGTGGCAGCGGAGTTTCCCCCCGGCGTAGTACCAGATCCCACGGCGGCAATCCGGTAAGCAGGCCCGCCGCCTCGCGAGAGATCGTGCGGTACCCACGGAAACGTAGGTAATGCCTGATTTCACCATTTTTTTCTTTTATTATATTCAATTTCGTATTTAAACGAGCAAAACGATCGAATGAAGCACGTGGAGGCGAGCGCGCTTTTGTGGGGGGCTGCAGAGTGCTCGCGAGTACGCCACAATGATCTGACACGTTTCGATTTGTCAATTTTTTAACATTTACCGCTTCTCTGGGATAAATCTTAAGATTTACCGAGTGTATGTTGGTACATGTCCAAAATTAACGATGATCATAGAACATTTCGGACATTTACCACTGAAGCTGGTAAAACTTAGGTTTTACTGGGAAGTTTTAAGATTTACTGCACTTCGGGCTTTTACAGTAACATATATATTTTTTCCCTTTTTAAAAAGCGCAGAAGTTGTGTCACAGCCACTTTAACACACTATCAGTATTATTGAATAGATATAGATTTCCGATGCCGATGGGGCCGAAAAGTTCTGGAGTGGCGACCGCGAACCGGAAGACGATGCGCTGGAAGACCTCCCACTAGGTGGACCGATGACCTGGTGAAGGTTGCGGGAATCCGGTGGATGCGAGTAGCAAGGGACCGGTCAATGTGGCGACACTTGGGGGAGGCCTATGTCCAGCAGTGGACGTCTTTCGGCTGAGATGATGATGATGATGATGATAGATTTAATGCATGAAGAAAATGATAAAATATAATATAAATAATATAATATAATAATATAATAAAATAATATAATATAATATAAATTGACAAATATTTATAATCATTAATTTAGCGATAGTTCATCAACTATGTATGGTGCGTTTTCGACCGGAGGCACCGGTTGACCTGAAGTGATGCTGTGACTGCGCGCTCTCCGCCCTATATCTCAAAAACGGTTCACCGTATAAAAAAAAATATTCAAAAAAAAACGTAGAGAATTTGTATTCTACAATATTGAACAAAACCCGAATACCAAATTGCAAAAAACCCATAGGAAATGAGATATTTACAAAAAAAAGCGCAAGAAACCGATTTTTGTGACCATTGACCTTGACATTTAATAGTTGCGTACACCCTACCATACGTAGGTTTTGAGACAACTTTTAGGGTGTCAATATACAAGTATTTACAGACTTACAGCTGGGTATCTCGAATTCCGAGGTGAACTTACTATAATAACTGGACTAAGTAGAGAGATAAGGAAGAAGATATTCTGCGCCATCCACAAATAAGTTTGTTTAAACGCAGTAGAATGATGCCAAGTCATAGATCTCAAGTTCGAACCCAAGACAAGCACTTCCGATTTTTCGGCTTCATGTTCTACAATTTTCACTTGCTTCGGAAGGCTTTTGCAGTAAAACATCGCGAAGAAACCAACATGCCGGAGGAATAATTCACGACTACATGTAAAGAGCAGCGGTGGCCCTGTGGTGGCAGCCCCGACTTACGAACAGTAAGTCGTGGGTTCGAACCCAGACAGGCGCATTACTTTGTGTAATTTATTTCATCACCGCTGCTCTCAAAACGGTGAAGGAAAACATCGTGAGGAAACCGGCATGTCCTAGAACCAAAAATTCGAAGACATGTGATATCTACCAACCCGCACTGGGCCCGCGTGGTAGATTATAGCCCATTCCCTCTTATTGAGAGGAGGCCGTGTCCCAGCAGTGGGAACATTATAGGCTGATGATGATTATGATGATGACATGTAAAGCCAAGCCAAAAGCTCATGTCAGCCTAGAGACTCGACACCAGGTTAGGCAATTACCACATAATTTAATGATCCTCCCGACCGTTTCCGGTCACGGAGGCCAATCTTAACACAGATAGAAAGAAAGAAAGAAAAATATTTATTTGACTTCAGTTAATAAAGCACACACAATAATAAATAAAAAAGATACAAAACAATGACTAGAACCTAGTAGAAATGTGCTGTGTGCCTCACGGCTGCGCCAAAAAGGTCCATTTCAGCATTCATGTCAGACAGGTGATGAAGCTGTCTGACGCTGGTCTTCCAATGAACCTTGAGAGGGTACGTTACAAAATAAACGGTTTCAAACAATATATAAACAAATGTTTAATAAGAATAAATAGATAACGAGTAAATTAACCCATGAGAAGGCGCGCTATGAGCAATTTACTCACATATAAGTTTATAGCAAAAACTTTTGGTGTCACTGACGCCCTAACGTCTCAAGCGCCTAGGTAGCTTCCTAACTATTCATCCCCTCCCCCCTGACGCAACTCTCTTATCAGTCAGTTCCGTTGCGACCGCGCAGTGAAGTGTTTGTGGAGCCCGTGGAACATCGTGCGGTAATTTGCTCATCACGCGCCTCCGTGTTAGTATTTATTTTTCTAATAAAAAAAGTATTATTGTATTTTCTAGAATATATTATTTTATTTATTTATATTATATTGGTTAATTATTACGTTTTTTGTTATGTAAGATTTTTTATTGTGATTTATATGAAGATGTCAAAATTAGAAAATAAAAATAAGTTAATTTGATAATTGTTTTAGAAGTTGCATTTATGTTTCATAGTTTTAATTAAAGTACTTATTTTTTTACTTATTAAACCTTGTTTTATTTATATAAATCCATTATAACCCAATAGGTACTATAAAAGTAGAAATATGAGCATTTAAAGTAGTGTGAGTAATTTGCTCGCGCGCGCCTCTCCGTGTAACTAACTAGGAGGCGCGCCTTCTCACGGGTTAATTGAATGTGTATTTACGAGTACGGATAGAGAGAAAAAAAAATATATCCATGAAATAAGTATTTTATTGTGTTGGAAAGTATAATTTAGTGTTTGTGTAGGTTTAAATATACAATAAAATAAACCTAGCTACAACCTATATGTACAACAACAATAAATAGGACATGGCGTGTTTTCGTCTCGATCAGCTACTAGCACGGGAGATATTATAATGCAGAAGTGTGTACGCAAGCACAGGTGCACTCTCTGTTCCTTTTACTATCATAGTCCGATGGAAAGAAGAAAGAAAGAAAGAAAAAGCATTTATTAGCCGGCACAGGACAAAACACATCATAATTATCAGTATTTAAAACATACTAATGGACTACAATCTGACCGGAGAGAGATCAGGCGCAGTACCATCGGCTTAACGTGCTTTCCAAAGCACGGGGGTATCTGACCGCCAACTTCCAAAATCCGGTTTACTACTGAGAAATTTCTAGTGAAAAAACCCAAAAGCACTTATCACCCGACCCGGGAGAGAGCACGGTGGCCCAGTGGTGGCAAACCCGACTTACGAACAGTAAGTCCCCGGCAGGCGCATGTAATTTATTTCATCACCACTGCTCTCAAAAACGGTGAAGGAAAACATCGTGAGGAAACCGGCATGTTCTAGAACGAAAAATTCGAAGACATGTGACATCTACCAACCCGCACTGGGCCCACGTGGTGGATTTATAGCATAAGCAAAATACGCTTTGACGTGTAGTTGCGGACACCAGCCTGTTGTACAATACAATACCTGACCCGGGAATCGAACCCAGGACTCCACGCTCAGCGGTCGCGCTTGCGTCCACGATATCAACGGCGCCACACAATAACGAAGAGATGTTGAAGATCACATGGGTCTAGAGTGAGTTGTAACATTCCACCGTAATTTGAGCTATCCATCATAGTTGGAATTATTGAACTCACCCGCACACCGTCATAATAATAGGGTTCATGTTTAAATCATGAAATTGAAACGTGTGAATGCATTCGAACATGGACTTCCAATATCATAACATCAAATATATCTCCGGAATAATTGGCGAATCAGGTATGGGTATGTAATGAAGAGGTATGAGGACAAATTAGTAAGTAAGGATTTGAGTATGTGAATGTTGATAAGAGAAGAAGACCAAAGAAACAATGGATGAACAGTAAAGGAGAAGAAGACATGCTGCTGCATGTATACACCCCGAATAAATTGATATAAGCGCAGAAGAATGATCATGATATACAGATCGGTGGGCCTCGATTCTGCTATTACGATAGTGTCAGAATAGGCGATCATTGAATTCACAATGATCAAGTTCTGTCAAGTTTTGACAAGTTTGGTAATCTACTAATATAATGGCGCCATTATGACTTCTCAATGAACAACCACTGACACTCCATTGAAAGAAATGTCATAGAATATTAATCTCGTACATGAAATCTGGCATGAATAAATGTTCGCATTTAGTAGTCTAAAACCATTTTGTACTAATGGTTTTATAATAATGGCAATACGAAAATGCCATTAAAATACAATTTTATTACGAGACCATCGACCGACCATTGCGAATTCAGCAGATTACGAACTATAAGCAAAATGACAATGGGATGAGAATGGAATCGTGTTGGAGTGACGGATTTAGTAAAATAGCAGAATAAGGCCCCCGGTTAAATGATGATAAATGATGTTTATGTCTTGTAAGTAAGTTTTCACAAACACTTTTACACGTCATTTTTTTAAACTAGATTGGGCCTTTCGTGCCTGACTATTCGAGAAGAAACAGCCGAAGCTAACTCAGAGGCTATTAGTCTCTTTTAAAGTCCAGGAGGATCATGCAGATATTAGTGTCTAAGATGTGTTATGAAACTATTTTAATAGTATTGTGAGCAAATACAACCACAAAATTAAACTTCATCCATGGCATGTTTGAATTAATCAGAAATCAAATTATCCGCAAATTCTAATTATTTTAGACATTTAATTAAGCATTAGGTTGAGTGTCGTTTGTTTCATGAAATTACTAGCTTATTTCTTCGGTTCTACCCGCGAAGTCGTCGTCGGTATTAAAAATCAAAACATAATTAAACGCACCTACATCCCACACGCACCTTATTCTCCACATCTTGTCTCCACTACACTTCACACAAATTTAAGGTTCTATTATTATTATTTTGCTATTAAATTATAATGTTTTGTTCTTTCCATCAAATAACAATATCTGTATACCTATAATTACAATAACTAGACACCAGTATACCTGGTTATTTTAGTTATTTTAATAACCAATGAAGAATGATATTTTTACCTTGTAGGGGGGAGTCCCTGGTGTCCTGAAATACAAGTTTAGGCTTAGTTTAGGCACCAGTCTCCCACAAATAAACATAGTGATCTTTTTGAGTCAAATTGTATGTGTTAGTTTATAAGTATTATTTGTGGAAGAAAAATAAACATTTTTATTATTATTATAATGATATCGCGTATTTTGATCGACTACATAATATCAGATATATTACTAGCAAAGCGTGCTTGATCAAAATTAATTATAATATTACGGGTCCACAAAATATAGTCCAATTGATAATATTTAATCAGTATTCATTTAACAGGTACTAATCTATGTGTAGATTGAAATTGACACGCCAAATTAATGTATAAGCAAATATCGCTTGTATTTACGCAACGGCATCAATAAATAAGGTTTAAATTAGTTTGCAGTTTGACAATACAAATCGTGATTTCATGTATCTGCGTGATTTATTATTATCTAGGTGTTAAAAACGAAATGATTTCATGAAAATGTTTGCTTTTGTGTCATGGCTGATAATTTGTCAAATGGTTGTTAATAAGTTTTATGTAATGGCAATATTATACGTCTACCCGATTTTGTATTTAGATGAATTGTGTGTGTGTGGGGTGAATATATTGTTGATATTTTTGACCATTTGGTTCGTAAAAACGATGGTCCATACTGTGTGAAGAATAATATGTCACGAAAGAAGGTGTCATAAGACGACGAGTAATATAAGAAGTACTGAAGTAGACATGTTGCGTCAAAATAATAAACAATCAGGACACTGGATTTAAAACTGTCTATCGATATAATTGGCTTGTTAACTGAAAAAATCTAATTAGTCCGTCACTTAGATTATCAACAACTATTTGACCCGTATTTTTACTTTTGTCACATAAAACAAAATTGACGAAGATACGACGCTTTTAAAATTCCCAATACGTCACTGTTCGGTATGATTCTTAGTGAGTACTGACGTCACGAGCTTTGATGCGTTCTAACTTTGTCAATATTCGTCGATTTACAAAAACAAAAAATACGTGCCCATTATTTCTAATACTCTAACTGACGGACTAAATAGATTTGCAATTTATTGATGGAGAAAACAAGCCTATTAATGAATCCAACATACACTTTTCTAGTTTTGATCATGGTAGCGCTTCGAGGAATAATAATTTAGTTGCGCTTAGTTGGTTGCGCTTCAAAACAGAACTTCAACTGCTAAAACGCCACACACGTTACTTCAAGTTTTGCTTTTGTTTTTCTTCTAGTGTTTGTCCAATATTACCCTCTAGGTTGGTTAATTAGTGATAATTCAGTAGTCATTCAAAAGTAAGACGAGAAAGACACTGCCTGGTGAACGGGTCGTTGCATTGATGGTCGCTTGGCGGCTTTCAGGCAACCATTTGATAAAAAATGAGATCGCTGTCGCTGTAGTGCCACATTTACGACAAACTGCCCATTTGATGAGAGATGACATCGCTGTCGCACCACGTCCACTACATCATCATCACCTGCCTGACCTTTTCCCAACTATGTTGAGGTCGGCTTCCATTCTAATCGGATGCAGCTGAATACCACTATTTTACATGGAGCGACTGCCTATCTGAGCCCCACAACCCAGTTAATACTGGGTTATACGATACCAATTGGTAAGACTGGTTGTCAGACTTTTTAGGCCACTGACTAACTATAACGACTGCCAAAGATGGACAAATGACAGCCGGGACCAACAGCTTAACGTGCTTTACGAGGCACGGAGGAAACTCGATATGTAAGAGTTGTCACCCATCCACAGACTGACCTAGGCAAGCACAGCTTACCCTAAAGATCGGTCCGAGCGGCTGTTATTATTCAGCCACCATGTCCACTACGAACTGCTGTATTTCGGTACAATCCTGCTGAAATTCAAGCTTCTGAACTACTAATACTTACGATGACCATGAGACATGTAATGTCATCCTGCGAGAGTGTCTAAAGGGTGTAAAACACCTCTTCACGAAGCCGAAAGGCACTTGTTATTATTTATTTATTTAACACTTCAAGCACAAAGTACAGAGGCGGACTTAATACCAATGGCATTCTCTACCAGTCAACCTTTAGGTGATGCAGAGACAAGCAGTGGTAGGTGTCATTCCTGAAACTTGACGAATAATTTTATTAAAACTACGATAAACTACAAGGATATATAAAATAGGATATATTGTTCTCCTCGTCATTGCGGTAATTTTTTTGTTCTACACCATACCTGGGAACCTTCTAGTTACCTACGGAGATATGGGGGTCAAAGTTCCAACTTTTTCACAAGTTTTTTTTAAATACATGTTTTTTTTGTAAGATTTTGACTTTTAACACCTCCACGACACCCGTACTATTCAATTCATCCATCAGCACAATGTTTTATGTGCGTTACATTGAGTTCTACCACAAAACATGATTTATACCATCTAAAAAAAAGTTGTTTCTCAGCAATAATTTTTGCGTAAAGTTACTTAGTTTGATGTACAGAATGCTTGGTTAACGGCTTTGTGATGAGATGGTTTACACCCTGTATATCACTGGTTCCCAACCTATGGTCCGCGGACCAGCAGTGTCCGCAGAAGCTTAAAATATGGTCCACGAAACGTTAAAATCTTATTCGTAGTTTTTGACTTGCACTCAAAAATGCAAGCTCAACCCAACCTAATTGAAAACCTATTGGAGGTGAGGTGCTGAATTATAAAGGTTTTCATATCATTTTCCAGAGTGAGTCAGTTAAAGATTAAAGAAATAGTTCTATCCGAGCCCATGTGTATGTATGACCGAATGATCCCTATTAACAATAAAAACAACAAAGTGATCCCTGGTCCAAGAAAGGTTGGGAACCACTGGTCTATATTAATAAAGGTTTACCTACTAACAGCTTAAGAATTCAATATTATGTCCATAGTAGGTATAGGGAACAATTATTATTATATCAACTATCTGGTGTCCACGACACAAGCCTCGTTGCTTAGTGTGGCACTAGATGGCGCTTTGTGTAATTTTAAGCGATATTTATTAATTATTAAATTAGCCTTGGCCTTACACAGTCACCAATTACTGGTCCACCAACATTTCCGTTGGTTTACCTTTGGAAAATACATAAAAATAATTATACTAAACGAACATTAAACATACATAACTTTACGGTATCAACTTGTATTTTCAATATTATAAACCATATAACTTTAGCCTCGTTTAGTTAAAGGGTTAAAACCAACTAACCAAAGCAGCTTCATTAATTTTAATATTGACTATATTGAACGTAATTAATTAACAATATAATAAAACCAAAATTAATATTCGCTTTATGAAAAGTTTCGCTTGAAAAGTTGTTTTTGTTTAGGCCGAAACCCAATCGGGGTACCTGGTTTCGGATTAAGATTAGATTCTCCGAAATTTAACTTTAGATTGGCATTGTAAACTTCTGTTCAGAAACTTCTAAATCGTATTAAAAATTTTTTTGTTGAAAATAAGGCATTTTTTGCTATTATTTTTAGTTGCCACTCAGTTACTCAGTTGTTATCTAGTAGGTATGTAAAGATTGTGGCAAACATGTAAAATTAACATGGCTTTGTAATTTCCCTCAAGAGTTACGGGAATAAGACATAGTTTGTCTTATTCCCGTAACTCTATATATTATACGTGTGTAGTTATATCATCAACAATCCACTTTATATTCACAAAATTCAGCCATTCATCAAATTCAAATTCGGCCGAAACCACACAAAGAAAGTGCCAAATTAAGCCGAAAGCCGAAACCGACTATCGAGCCCACTCTAATCAGAAAAGAAGTTCAGAAAGACAATCTGTTTGTTCAGTTAAAAAGTTTACAAAATGAA
The DNA here is from genome assembly GCA_916618015.1 of Xestia c-nigrum. Lineage (NCBI taxonomy): Eukaryota > Metazoa > Arthropoda > Insecta > Lepidoptera > Noctuidae > Xestia > Xestia c-nigrum. The sequence continues at coordinate 4,294,996 of OU745259.1, read as the reverse complement.
TAATTCGATATTTACAAAGTGTTTTTTGAGAGTTTTAACGAAGTGGTCTACAGTCGCTCTGTAAAATTTAGAAGAATAAAAAGTTAGTAATAATAGTTCCGAGTGTATTTTTATTAATTTAATTAAATGTTTTTTAAGACTGTGGAACTGGGATAAAAATAAATCAGACACAATGCATTGTATCGTTTTAGCAATCGTCGCCAATATTACAGTTTTTTGTTCTTAGCCTGTTATGTGTCTCACTACTGGCCAGAAGCCTCCCCTTCTACCTTCCAAACCTCTCTATCTTGTGTGATATCTGGCCATGTTCGCCCCGCAAAAAAGATCTGATAGTCATACCTCCTTCACCACGTGTTCTGCCTCGACTGGCGATTTCCTCCGCCAGGCGTCCAGTGAGTGGGCTGTGGGACAGTTCGAAAGAGATACCGTGGCCCTGGCACACAAATCGCTAAGAAGGGACATGGTTGGGTTTTAGTCAGTAAAAGTTTGACACTGCGGAACTCGCGACGAGCTCGCTGCGCGCTCGCCCCTCTTTCCATTCACTCGCAACTCGTTAGTGTGATAAGGCTCTTACACTCTCTCCCGTATATTCCGTCATGTCTTTCTGTCTGTCTGGATTGCACACAGCCATTTTACTAGGAGCCTTCCGCTACGCCTAGAGCAGGAGTAGTCATTTGATGATTTTCTGTACAAAAGCAAAACGGCGTGTAATGAATGACGATGTTTACCCACCTCTGAAGCATATCTGGTGGTTTACAGTCATAGGGGTCTACATAATTTACTGGTAAAGAGATCTTACACTGATGACCTGATGACATTCAAGGTTCTCTAATCTAATTACAGTTACGTACGATAATTACGTATCTGTCATGTTTCATATTTTAGAATTATTTGAGTGGCTATCGATCTCCAAATACATACCTAAAATCACGCCGTTTTTACATAGGGTTAGGTAGAAACCACAAAACATCTTTTTTTTTTTTTATTTTTTTTTTATTTTTTTAGGAATGACCACTCGTAGTTGCAACTCGATAAGGTTGCTTAACTACTTAACCGAACTATCCTGTGGGTGGCCAAAAATTACTTTAAGGCCCCCAGCCAGGGCTTACAAACTAAAAATATTTACATTTAAATGACGATCACTAAGGGCACCCCCTGTGGGGTTCGGGCCTCGACTTAGTGCGTCATTATCGGGAGGGCAGCAAGGGACAGGCTGGGTCGGATTATTAATTGGGGAGTTTATCATCGTTACATGCTCAGCGTCGCGGGCTGGCTCGTCGAGCAAGGGTCGGGGAGTAATGATATTACTGGGAGGTCGCGGCGTGCCTCGGCGGCGAGACCGGATTCGGGGTTTGTATGTGTGTCGTCTTGTGTGCTTTCTGAGAGTGCTGGTTTCCCTACGACTTTCCTGCAAGAGAGTGATGGGGTCATCGGGCTGGAGGAGGGTGGACCTCGGGCGTCGGATCCTAGATATCGCGGAGGGGACATAACTAGCTGCTGAAACGACTAACGGGTTAGGGTGTTTTTCGGCCCTATCGAAAAAACCCTTTGTGAGTCGCTTCATACACTGCTGGATGGTGGGGATCTTGAGGTCAACGTGAAGTTGCTCATTCCTAACGTACCATGGGGCTCCCGTGGCCTTACGTAAAAATCGGTTTTGGAGGGTCTGCATCCTATGAAGGAGATGGGGTTTGGCGTGCGCGAACACGGGGCACGCGTACGTCATGATGGGCCGAATGCACGCGATGTAAATGCGCAATTTGCACTTAAGTGACAATTTGCTACGCGCATTCAGCAAGCAGTGGAGCCTACCGGGCGCGAAGGCGGCACGCGAACGTACCGTCTTGATGTGCTCACCGAATCTTAACCGCCTATCGAGAATGACTCCTAAGTATCTGGCATGCTTCTCCCAGGGGATCGGCTTGCCGAACATGATTATCGGACTAGGGGAGGGGGGGAATCTTACGCGAGGGCTAGAGAACAGAACCGCCTGACTCTTATCGGGGTTGACCTCGATTCTCCATTTCCGGAACCAATCGCCTAATGCTTTGGCAGAATTTTGGAGAATACGGCAGATGTTGGATGGACTCCTACCAGAGTAGTAGATGGCCGTGTCGTCGGCGAACAAGGCTAGCTGGGCTGATCTACTCTTAGGGATATCGCTGGTGTAAAGCGTGAAGGCTAGTGGGGATATCACCGATCCCTGTGGGACGCCTGCACGTATCGGATGAGGGGATGAGAGTGCACCATCAATACGGTATTGGAATGTGCGGTTCGACAAGAAGTCTCGTAGTATTAGTACGAGACGATCCGGCACACCGAGCTGGTATAGCTTGTATATCAGCCCGTTGTGCCAGACCTTGTCGAAAGCTTTCACGATATCGAAGAACAAGGCACCGGTCATCAGTCCCCGCTGGAAGCGGGCACCGATGTGCTCGACTATGCGGTGCACTTGTTGAACGCAGGAGTGTTGAGGTCTAAAACCAAACTGCTCTGTCGGAATTAAGCTCTTTGCTTCGGCGAAATCTTTGAGTCGCTTATAAATAAGTCTCTCATAGATTTTGCCTAACACGTTGAGCAAACTAATAGGCCGGTAACTACTCGGCGAGGACTTGGGCTTACCCGGTTTGGGAATGCCTATTACTGTGGCCTGTTTCCATGCTTGCGGGAACACGTTGTTGGCCATGGCGCTATTGAAGATAGCGGTCATTAGCACTATAAGGGCTGGGGAGAAGAGTTTGAATACCCTATTGGTGATTCCGTCTGAGCCGGGGGCTTTCCTATGTCTAAGGCCCTTGATTATATCCTCTACCTCTTCAGGGGTGACTGAGGGTAGGGGATTATCGGGGTCTTCTACGGGGGGTAGAGAGGTCCTGCGTTCGACTTCAGCATCCACCTTGGCGAGGTGGGCTGGGTCTACTGGCTGGGTGCTGGGAGAGCATTGCTCTTCAAGACTGTCAGCTAGGCATTCAGCTTTGTCGACGTCGTCGAATGCGACGGTATTATCGGGGCGCGTGAGGGGAGGCATGGAGGAAACTTTAGAGGAAGATTGCATTTTCCTTTGAAGTTCCCAGAATGCCTGGTGGGTCGGTTCGAGTTCGCTGAGCATCTTGTCCCATTGCTCGTCACGAAGTTTTTTGATGCTTCTGCTTACTTTGCGTTGTAAACGGCGCATAAAAACTTTGTTACTCGCACAGGGAAAAGAGGTATAAGCACGGATGGCCGCGTTCTTCTCGGTCAGCAGGTCACGTACATCGTCCGGGAGTTTCCAGCGGTGGTCATCCGCTGGAACTTCCCTTGAACAAACGTTCAGGACTGACTGTACGTGCTCTGTGAACGAGTTGATCGCGGCCTCCGTGTCAGCTACAGTCGCGATGTTGTCGGGGATTTTGTCCAAGTGAGGGGATTCGGTGGATTTCAGCAATTCGCTTACTTTCTTCCAATCCGTGATCACTTTGGTGGGAGGGGGCTGAGAAAGGTCAGAGTGACCGTTTCTCGGGGTAAACTCTATTACGACGGGTCTGTGATCCGAATTTAGCTCGTCGATCGTCTCTATAGAATGTAATCGCAAGTTTACATTCTTCAGAAGCGCGACATCTAGCACGTCGGGTCTGTGGTCCGGGTTATTAGGATAGTGGGTGGGACTCATCGGAGCGATGACATCGAAGTTGAGAGAACAGCAGAGATTAAATAGGGCATTACCTCTGCTGTTTGAAACATTACTATTCCACGCGGGGTGTTTAGCATTAAGATCTCCCGCCAGAAGGACGGAGTCACTTAGATCGAAAAGAACTTTGAGGTCATCGCTCATATCGTTATTCGCGACCGAGGAGCCGGCTCCTGAGGGCGGGATGTAAGCCGATACGATCGTGAGGGGTTGGTGCCCTGTCATGCCCAGCCGGCAGACGGAGACTTCTAACTTGGAAAGAGAGGGGGGGTCTAAGGGGATGCAGTACAAGCTAGCTTTGTAATAAATCAGAGTACCTTCTCTGTGACAGCGAGTTCTGTCATTGCGAACTAACCGATAGTTGGCAATTTTCGGGTCCCGGTTGTAAGGTTTCAAGAACGTCTCTTGAACTAAAAGGATATCTAGGCGATGGTCGCGGAGGAATGTGGCGATCTCATCACGTTGGCCATTTAGGCTCTCGGCGTTAAAGGTCCCTATCCTAAGGGAAGTCGGTTTGAACCTACTGTGGGGTGACCTATCCATTATAGATATTTCAAGTAGGGGAGGTTCTTAATGTCTTCCTGGATGTCTTGGTATTTGGCCCAGACTTGTTGAAGCTGTTGCCAGTTACCTCTACAGGCCATCGTTTCATCCCGCATTTGTAGAGCACGCGGGCTATAGAAAACGGAAAAGGTGCTACCTAACACAAATATGGGGTCGGTGGGGTCAAAGTTCGGGGGCAACGGGGGTCTTGCCACTGAAGGTGGAGGGGTGGCCGTAAAATTAAAACACGCAGGGGGGACAGGGTGCGCCCTGGCTGGCGGGGGCGGGCACCTGGGATCGCGGGGGTGAGGGCGGCCTGAGAGCGCTCTGCGGGGCGCTGGCGGTGCGGCGTTCTGAGATGCGGGTATAGGGGGTGAGGGCATGGCAGGCAATGCCATCAGTGGTGGGATTACCTGTGAAGCAGGTGTTTGGGTAGGCTTCAGAGCCGGGAAGTGCGCTTGGTGATTAAGCGCATTCCAGGGGCTGGGGCGCTGGGGTCGGAGTGAGGCAGGGGGGTCAGTAGTGAGAGATGGGCTCTCTCGCTGCTGTTTGTTGTTGGCCCGTTTCGCCAGTTTGGGGGCCGACGATTTGGGGGCCTTAGGGCATCCGCGGTAGTTAGCGGGATGGCCGGACTCGCCGCATAAAACGCAGCTGGGGGGTTCGGTGCACTGTGTGCGGTCTTTAGGGCGAGGGCAGTCAGCGGTGCCGTGGTCACCCAGGCACTTGACGCAGCGAGGTTTGCCGAAGCAATTCCTCTGAGCGTGGCCATATAGTTGGCAGCGATGGCACTGAGAAAGCTCGCCGAGTTTAGCGGGCTTCTCAATGCGGATGCCTGAGAGGTTACATACCTTCGAAAGCTTGTGGATTGGGTGATGCCCATCCACGCGGTCGCAAATTACGAGCACCATATTATATGGTGCCGAGCTAGTGCGACCGCCAACCTTACGGTGCATGCGGTGCACTTCCCTAACTGGGATGCTTTGCGCAACTAAATCGTCTTTAATCTCCTGAGTGGAGATTTCTAAGGGGACATTCTTTACAACTACGCGGACAGGGATGTCCTCTTGCAGTGCGTGGGTGTGGTATAAGATGCTCCTATCCCGGAGGAGCTTTGTGAGGGAGCGGTAATCACCTGAAGTTGGGCATTGTACCTTAATGCCGACCTCTACCGCACGAGCGTTTGTGTAATTGATTTTACGCTCGTTAAGTGATTTGGACAATTCTGTCCATTTTCCCTTCTCATGGATGTAGATGGGAGGGGGACGGACCGTTTTAGGGGCGTTGTTCGCCGGGGTGGCGGATTGTGACGAGGAGGCAGCCGGGGTGGCTGAGGCCAAAGGGCTGTGCGGACGGCTCTGTGTAGAGCCTACAGCCAATTTGGGGGAGCGTGAGCCCTGAGTTGCCGGCTTCTTGGCGGAGCTGCTGGCGGGGGCTTTGCCCTTCTTCTTCTTCCCCTTACCGACGATTTGGTAGTCGTCCTCGGAGGATGAGGTGGGCGATGATGCTTCGGAGCAATCCGAATCGTTTGAGGCGGAGGTCGCCTCGTTATCCGAGATGTTTACTTCCATCTCTTCTATCGGGGAAGGAGTTTCCTCGCTGGGAGGGGCCTCAATTAAGGCCTGGGACGCGGACGCGGGGTCGGCGGGGGAATTCAGCGCGTCGCTGAAGTCCATGATGGTCGATGGTATCTCATCGACGACGGTTTCCGCTTCTTTGAGGCGGTCGCTCTCTTCGCGGAAGGGAGCGAGGATCTTGGCGTATTTTTCATTGTTGTCCTTGAGGAGGACATCAATGAGCGCGTCGAACAAGACAGCCCACTTATTGGACTGCGCCATTGTTGGCGGGGACTAGACTCGAGTTAAGCTCATGCCTAAGAAAACCTAGTCCCGAGGAGGTACGTCGAAACGTGAACCCCTCGGGAAGACAGTTCCCCGAAAACGAACCCACCCAGTGTTTTTCCTAGTGCTATGCTGTGCGAGAAGAAAAACACAAACAAACTCGCCAGCTACACTACTGTCTGATTGGCCAGAGGGGCCTGAAAAATAGCTAAAAGCCTATCACCTAACGCCTAGCTCCCCGGGTAGGTGCGCCCGGGGATGTGTGGCCTCTCCTGAACTTGTGCGAACAGGGAGGTGAGTACCTAAGGTGTGCCCTAAGCTTGTAAACCTGTCGCCAGTCTTATTGTGCGACAGGGCCCTAGTCCCACAAGGGGCTCTAGTGCGAAGGGGTAGACACGCCCAACCGACACTAGGTGTGTAGCTGTGAACGAAGTCGAAGACTAGGTTTGACGAGGGAAGCCCCCAAGGCCAAGGTCCTAGCTCCCGATGCCAATGGGATGCCTCGCCCTGAAGGGTCCGGCGGGTAGGATTGGGTCACCACCCTCTTGACTTCGTTAACACCGTTAGGTTTCCCGTCAAGAACCACAAAACCGTGGATTTTCCCTGAAGGGGCAACAAAAACGCGGACGTTAAGGAAATATAGCCTCGAAAGAGGCTGTTTTTTTGCCACTGAGTGACACCGTTGAGTATGTGTACTAATACAAGTATTAGACACAAACTAACGACGCACTACTGGACGGCAGGCACTGGGCCTTCGATGTTCGGCGTAGCGGCGAAGCTGCGGCGAACAGACGGGGGGCGCGGGGTGCGCGGAGAGTCGGCGGTGGGGAGCGGAGCGTACGTGTGCACGCTGCGGCGTCCGAACGTCGAATGTGCCACAAAACATCACCTGCTACAATCCTTATATACTTCTTATCCAATCCTTCAATCCTTCTTATTCAATACAATTCTTACATAGCCTTATCTACGTTCAAAACATCTTTTTATTGACAGAGGGACGGCGAGCTAGCTCATAGCTCACCGTTCACAAGCCCGCGCGTTCAAAACATCTGGGGTGTGATTCTGTAACACCACTCATTCTGAACTTCGAATCTGAATCCGCTGTGAGTTTCTTGATTGGCATTCTAAAAACTCGGTTGATAATTCGAATTTACACTAGCGCCACCCTTGCGAGCGTGTCAGCAAGTTGAACTAAATTGACAGGAAGATTTTGACAGATAAACTGTGAGATGACATAAGCATTATGTTAGGTAATTCAGCCATCACTTCGACGCTCACTTCGCACTCGAACCCGATTCAAAGTGTCAAATAAAATGAACCTTATGCGAAGTGAAAGTGAATAGCGATGTGAGATGCGAATTGTTGTTTGAATTTTATAGAATCGATCGGTTGGTATATACACACGCCGCGGCACCGGTTGATATTTCTCATGAACCTCACCAACAATTTCAATATACACAATTAAAACAACCCAAAACCGAAATTAAAAAAAAAAACAGACAAAATCTAACTCTAAGGATACTCTTTATGACTCTTATTGGCCTGGTTTAAGGTCTAATTTGCTGTAAATCACATTTAGCGAAAGTTTTTAAATAGCGAGTTGGCAAGGGGTCGTTAACCTGTTAGTGCTTCCTTAAAATCAGATACATCATGTAGCAAATGTTGAAGGTGAAAAATAATTTCCTGTGACTAAACTACTTGATATTTTCAAACGATTTTTTTTTGTTTGTTAGGAACGTCTTGAGGTATGCGTAGTTTAATTTGTTGTCGTATTGTCATCACCACCCTGTATGTCTTTCTAGGGTATGGGTGGGCGGGAGTTGCCTCTCAAAACTGCCCTGTAAATATCACAAAATATTTTACAACTATCATCTAAAATACCCGAAACCAACCCTAAATTCAAACCCATATAAATTCAACACCTCTTAAACAACGAGCAAGTTTCATCAGCGTATCATGATACGTGCACGACAATATACGTATTATAGAGGCTCTGCCGCGATTCTAGCAAAATGTCAGACTATATTGTATATAAAATTACCGTTTAATTAGTTCTACAGAGGCGCCATGTTTTATTTTACTGCCTCTCCGGAGGCAAGCCTCTTTTGTACAGCTAACATACTCCTATCTTCCGAGCGAGTATGGTTGGTGAAAAAATGGATTCAAAATTTAAAGATTTCTTTTAGAATGTTTTTTACAGGAGATCTTTGTTTAAGGGTTCCGTAGCCAAATGGAAAAAAAACGGAACCCTTATGGATTCGTCATGTCTGTTTGTCTGTCCGTCCGTATGTCACAGACACTATTTACAGAAACGATAAGAACTATGCTGTTGAAACTTGCGAAGTAGATGTATTCTGTGAACCGCATTAAGATTTTTACGAAAAAAAAGAAAAAAAAACAATAAATGTTGGGGGTTCCCCGTACTTAGAACGGAAACACAAAAAAAAAAAACGAGATCTAGTATGTAGTTTTATTTTCAATACGTCCTAAATCCTAAACAGGAATTTACCTTTCATTCAATCAACTCAACATAAAAATAAAAATTATGTTACTTGCTGCTACGGAACCCTTCATGCGCGAGTCTGACTCGCACTTGTTTGTGTAAAGAAATTGGAATTTCAATTATTATTTCATGTTTAAAAAAAATACTTTAATCCTTATATGGTGATTTTATATTTATATTAATTTAATTATACAGTATATTTTATGCTATGGACTATTTTTTGTCTAAAATAAATGTTTAATACTGTACCTTATTAAAATACCAGCCTGAAATTGTCCTTGAAAACGCCACTCACAAATTGTACTTTGACCTAGGAATCTTCACAGGTAAAAATATACACTACAATAGACCAGACATCACATTAGTAGACAAACGTAACAAAACTGCATAAATCATTGACATCGCCGTACCAAACACGCACAATTTACAAATAACAATAGCAGAAAACCTTACAAAATATACAGATCTTAAAATTGAAATCCGCTAAATGTGGTGTCTGAGCAATGTCGCCATAGTCCCTATTGTGTTATCAACAACAGGAGTTATTCCTAATCAAATCCACCAGTCTTTAAAAACACTTGACTTATCACCATACACATACCAAAGTCTTTGTTTACTTTAAACTAGTGTTATAATCACAATTTTATCATTTTATTATTATTATTTTTATTTATGTGTTGTCCTGTCGGGCTAATAAATGCTTTTTCTTTCTTTCTTTCAATCCTTAATACATACAGGATTGACAGATTTTTTTTGCAAAATGAAAATTAATCTGTAGTCACCACCACAAATACGCAACCTCACACACACACACACAGAAACACATCATCACAAAATTCCATCATATCATCATCTCATCATATCACCGGAGTAGTGGTACTTGGCTTCGGAAAATAAATACGGCACTAAAGCCGAGATACGTTAAAGTATACAAACAAAATAATAATATGAATTACCGACACTGAATTAAAATCTTCTTAGCATTATAAGTTGAATCATCACATTTTGGGCATCCATTAGTTCCCGTAACGAGCAACTGGACAGGAAGGTCAAGATGTGAAGTGCCCCATCGATTCTGAAACAACAGCACATTTACACTCCAGGGTAGAATTATCTCCTGCCAGGGTTGCGGGCCTGTTCGAAAGAGATACCGCGGCCCCGGAACATAAAAGGCGACGAAGGAACATGGATGGGTTTTAGTCAGTAAAAGTCTGATACTCCCTCCTGCTCCGCCCAGAGTGGGAGAAGTCATTTGATGATTTCCCATCCTAAAAAAAAAAAGGGTACAATCATCTAGACATCTTCAACCTGAATAGGTTTTCCTTGCTTCAGCCAACGGGAAGTCTCTCAACCATGGTAACCGTGACAACCATGGTCAACCATGGTAACTCGTATCCAAGAGTAAGATTATCAGCTACTGGCACAAATGTAGGGAGCCACTTTCTCGCCATAGCATAAGTATTAATTATTGAGTAGGGGAAGCTGGCCATAAGTACTAATAAATAGCATGATTTAGGGAAAACGAAAATTCTAATCAGCTTAACTAATTTAGGAACTGTCACATGATATTAACCTTATTGCAGCGTTGGCCAGTGAGCAGAGTTAAAATAAATAATTTGTTATTTCAGTCTTCTCCTGCTGACCGTACAAGTAATCTGAAATTTTCATTCATTTTGTTCACATCGTTTTGAATATCTTTGTAATTACGAAATTATGCAAGAGAATGTCTGTTCGTTGTAGGTACACAGTCATTTTTGCTTACATTTTTCAATTATTTCGCAATTATATGTACCTAAGTAGAATTTAAAAAACTGAGTGTGACGTGTACAAAAAACGACTACCCATCGATATTATTACTTTCTCTCCTTTCCTCCTTGCATTCTATCTTTTTAATGGGTGTTGAAATTCCACAAAAAAAATCGCAATTTTTTTTTTAAATCGATGTTTTGATTTATGATTTTTACTTCAAAATCCTCCACGACCGCGTACTATTCAATCCATCCATCAGCACAATGTTTTGAGTGCGTTACATTGAGTCCTACCACAAAACATGATCTTTCACCTTAAAAAAAAATCTTTACAATCCTATCCTTAATACTCGTATTATAAATGTGAACGTAAGTTTTTTTGTTACGCTTTCACGCGAAAACTACTCAACCGATCATCATGTAACTTTGTACACATATTTTTGGAGGTATTAGAAGTAACACAGGATACTTGTTATTAAAAAAAACGACGAACTTGCGCGGGTCAGCTAGTTAGCAATTATTTTCGTAGAGTTACTTGGCATAATGTACAGAATGCTTGGTTGAAGGCTTTTTAAAGAATTTGTTTACACCTTGTACTACGTACAAAGACTAAAATTTTCACTAGGTAGCTTTAAAAACCTTTCTTCCTAAAGTCTCAAATCATTGGCTACACTGCCTTTATCACCTAGAAAAATCCAGATTTCCCTGTACAAAGTTCTTGGCCATGTACAATGTGTGACTCTGATAGATTCGCTTCATCATTCTCTGTGATTTTGTAGAAGCACCGTGGTTGTAGCGAGAAAAGCGAGCTTGGGGCAAATTTGTTCATGTCCACGTACAAACGCTGCGTTTACGCTGCGTAACTGAGATTATCGCTGCGATAATGTAATAGCTGATGTTATCCTTATGAGAGGATGGGAATAGACTGCGTGATAATTGATATTCTTTTGATAATTCCCCATGCTTTACATGATGTTTCTGCTAAGATGTTTTCAAATAAATTAGCAAAGAAACTGTTAAGAAGAAGAACTATATAAAATGCTTTGTGTTATTCTTAACAGGTCTAAGTACACGAGTCAAGATAATATTGTTTTAAACTTTCACGGTTATGTGAAAGAGAGAGTGAGAGAAGGTGTGGGTGTGAGTGGGGAATGTGTAGATTGTTTATGAGTGGGGAGTGAGTGGATTGTTTATGAGTGAAGGTGTTCTAAGGGGCCGTCTCCACGAGCGAGAGAATCGCAGCGATATTTTCCTATAGAAATACGTCAAATCGCCGCGATTCTTTCGCTCGTGGAGACGGTCCCTAAGTGTTCTATCGGCGTTTTTAAGCAGTTAGTGGTGATAAGTAATCGTTTTACTGTATAAGCTGCGCTCGTTTGAAAATAGAGTAAACGAATGGTCCCAGATATTATGACACTTAGCTAGATCGATTTATCTACCCCGTATAAACCCAGATGTTGGAACTTTCATCAAAATCGTTTGAGTCGTTTTCAAGACAGTGATTACAAACAAAGAACCTATTTTACAAGTGAGTGCCTACGGCTCTGGTGTGATATTGCAAATTTAATATAGTAGGTAAAGGATCTATGCTCGTTTAGCTAAAAAAAGTAGGTACTTCACACTTCAAAGTATTCGAAAAAAGGCAAAAAGTCTATTAGCGTATGAGAGAGGTTCTCTATCGTATTACCTAACTTTTTAATCCATAATCTAAAATGACAAAATTGTTTTTGTCATAATCATCATTCGTCCGAATGATAATTTACCCGAACTTTAAATCACATAATATCATATGCCATAAAGTTGAAACGCCTAAATATAATAAGCCCTACATCCGTTTGTCATAAGTATTACAATCAATAATATACAAAAGACATAAAATCGTAAAACCTAACTTTTAGGGACTTTTTAGCGACTTACAATTTATAAATGACCATTCGGAATCATACACATTATGTGATACAATACTTAGGACATACGACTTTATGTCATGTAAAATTAGGAGATTCAATTATTATAGTATTCGATATTATGACAAAATAGTTATGTATAACATAATTTCGGTGTTTTGAACATTATAGTTACTGAAGTTTATAGCAAACGTGTTATGGATAATGATTATCGGGCAAAAAATTTTAGGACAATCAAGGGAGTACCTATAAGAGAGCATGAAAAATAACAAATTAAGATAAAGTTTACTACTAAAATACACACATTGTCATCCGTAAAATCCATTATTATGTCCCCTCCCCCTCATAAAAGCCTTCCCTTGCGGCTTAAAACTCTTTTATGATACAAATCCATTTATAGGCAGATTTTATCCGAGTTATGTCATTAATTCATTATCATTAATTACTCATACTATCGTTAAACTTCAAGGTTTTGGTGTTAAAACAATGTTATACGAGAATTATAGGAGTATGAATATTATTTGTGAGAGAACATACTAGATTTATCACCTATGAATTTTACCCTATCTGTGGGTACATGGAACTTTTGGTCGGGGTATAATTTATGGGTCCCAGATTAGACTTGGTGTTTTTACATTTAAGTAACAGACTATGACGCCTGTTATCCCGAAGGTTAGACAGAGACGTACCTTTTAGTGCACCCACATTTAGCCAGTTATGTTTTAAGGGGCCGGCGGAGCATGCGTTTTTCATACAAACGTAATATCAAAATAATATGAAAATCAAAAATATTCTTAAGGTAGTGTGCATATATTTCGATTGTACTACAGAATATCTATGTTCCCAAATAAATATTTTGAAAGGACAATGATAGAAAGACGAGATATGAGGAATTTTAAATTTCTATAGAAAATGTATTTTTCTCGTAACTCTTGTTTGCGTCGGTGTACATTCAAAATATGTATTTGGGAACCTATATATTCTGTAATCCAATCAAAATAAATACACACTGCCTTAAGGTGCTTGGACGAGCTAAATTAGCAACTCTATTTGTGGTGGTTCAAACTTTGTTTGAAATACTGTTAGACTAAAGTTCTAATCAGCGGGCCAAATAGCGCGAAATGAGTGGTTTCGATCGATTTACAAAAAAACTATTGATTGGATTAAAAAACTGAAACAGTATCATGCTAATATATTGCTTGTACAATTATTTGCCAAAAAATCAGAATGATCGCATGTATATTAGAATGTTTTTTATTGTTTGAAAGATAATTTTTAGAGATAAGTTCGTGATTTCTTTTTATCGAGCCAAATTAATTGTATTATGTTTTCAATACAGTATCATGCTAACATATCCTGAAGAATATTGAATATTTTTCTGGTCTTGTTTATAGCAGTGAATCATATAGTTTTAGTAATTATAAAACTCGCGTTTAGCTCATCGCCTTAAGAATAGGTTTGATTTACTAATTATTTTGGTATTACGTTTGTATGAAATCTGCATGCTCCGCAGGCCTCTTAAGTCCTACAACCGGGCACAGGTCCAGTGGTCCAGCAGTGGCTCCTATTGATAGAATAATCGAATAACACTTTGCCCTGAATTGAACCCAGGACATGCTTTGGGTGCGTCAGTTATGAAAGTCTTCGTAGTCACCCAGTGGCCAATATTTTTTTGCACCAGATAGTTGATATACCTAAATGCTATTTTTTAATAATCAATAATCAGTTTTTTAATAATCAGTTGCATTTACAATCAGCTCACCATCATCATCATCAGCCTATTAAGGTTCCCACTGCTGGGACAGCGGCCTCCTCTCTATGAATGCGCTATAATCCACCACGCAGGCCCAGTGTGGGTTCGTAGGTCACATCTTCGAATTGTTTGGTTCTAGGACATGCCAGATTCCTCTAGATGATTTCCTTCACCGTTACAAAGAGCTCATGGCTGAAAACAACCTTTTTTTTATTTATTAATATATATATATTTTTTTATACAGGTAATTTTAATGCTGTACCATTAAACCAGACATGGTTTGTATTGGTACTCACATTCGCTAAAAACATCACTGCTTAATCAATACTAAACTATAACTAACATAATTATAAGTAAAAAGCAATAAAAATAAAACCGTTTAAAAAAAACAAAATGTAGGTACAAGAAAAAATATTATAGCCGTAAACATCCATCAGTAAGTGTCACGTACTACATCTGAGTTACTTGCTGTTTACTATTGGGCGCTCATTAGAACCGGTTCTAGTCAACGTATTATACAGGTTGCTTCGCTTTCTTTTTTTTTTTAGTGTTTTGTCGGATTTTTTCCATGATTTAAGCAGTTGTAAAAGTATTTTTTATATTTTTGTTTGAAGTTTTTCGCGTTTATTTCTACTTTAACGGATTTTGGTATTTCATTTGTTATTGTTGGAATTAGAAATTTGACCGTTCGCCTTCCATAATAATTTCTAACCTGAGGTACTATTAATTGACTTCTGGTAATACTTCTTGTAATTACTTTATGTGATATGGGTTTTTTAATATTTTGGTTATTAAATTGCTCAATTAAGAGGGCCATGTCGATTCTAGTTTGTACTGGCAGAATTCTACAGTATTTAAATAATTCGATGACATTCTCTTTGCATTGATGCTTTATTTTTCTAGGTACGATGAGTTTTAAAAGTCACATCTGTGGCTGTGTGCGATTATATTAAAAGGGGTAACGTGCTTCATATGGCTCGAGTGGACATGGATGATTTTGGTCTTACTTGCGTTAAGGACCAATCCAGCATCATGTGCCCACTTGGAAACTCGAGTGAAATCTTCCTGTAACCATTGAGCTGCAACTTTTACGTCTCTGTGCGTAGCTACAAGGCATGTGTCATCTGCGTACTGATAAATGGAACAGTGATTGACCACATGTTCCATGTCGTTTACATATGTCAGATAGTGTAAGGGTCCAAGTACTGAACCTTGGGCTGTTCCTTCAGTGACTTCAATAGCGTCACTGATTTCATTACTGATCTTGACATTGAATTTACGGTTCTTGAGGTAGTCCTCACACCATTTTAGTAATGGTCCTCGAACTCCAGAATTATCTAATTTTGTCAGCAACGTGTCGTGTCTAAGCGTATCGAACGCCTTGCTGAAGTCGATAAACAGTAAAATTACATTATTTTTATCATTAAGGGATTCGTTGACCTCATCCGTGAATTTAGATAATAACTGTGAGGTGGATTTATTGGGTTGAAAACCGTATTGTGTGTTGGATAAGACGTCATTTTTTACATAGAAGTCTTGTATCTGGTTACAGACATATTTTTCTACTATTTTGTCGATAACGGGTAGAATAGTGACCGGTCTATAGTTACCATAGTCAGCAAAACTGCCTTTTTTATGTATTGGGCGCACCACACCAGTTTTTAGTACTTCCGGGTATTTTCCTTGACTGACACTGGTATTGATCAATTTGACAATGACGCCTGTCATCTTGTCACAGATGAATTTTATGTCAATACACCTAATGTTATCTACTCCAGCAGCTTTATTTGTATTAAGATTTCTAATTATTTTATTAACACTGTTATTTGTAGCTTTTCTGAAGTACATGGATGTGTTATGGGGAAACTTATATTCTGATTGGTTCAATAGACGACAGTTACATTTGGGCAAAATCTTTTTGACACTATTTCTAAATTCTGTAGCAAACTTGTCAGCTATTGATTTTATTTCCAAATTATTGTTTGTGAAGGCTTTCAAGATGACTTCATCAACCGACTTTTTATTGCGACCTGATAGATTATTTAGTATTTGCCATAGCTTTCTAGAGTTCGTTTTGCTATTATTTATTTCTTCCATATAATGTTTATTTCTAGCTTTTTCAATAATTTTATGAGTTTTGTTTCTAATCTTATTATATTCCAATCGCAATATTTTATTCGATGAATCATTTTTCCATTTTAAAAATAATAGGTCCTTGTTTTTACACATGTTATTAATTTTATGATTTATCCAAGGCTGTTTACTTCTTTTACTATTTTTATTAACTTTCCTTATATATTTTGATTCCTCGTAACATTTATGAAATTGTTTTTTTATATAATCGTATATTTCGTTAGGACACTCTGTATCATCTATTTTGCTCCATTTTAAGTCGTTAAGTAAAGATTTAATTTGAACGTTATCAAACTGTTGTATTGTTTTTGTATCAACCTGTATTTTTGTTGGGTCTATTCCCACACAGGACAGTATTAACATGCGGTGATCAGCCATTACAGTTCCGAGTGCGGCCGAGTACAGATCTAACGAACGCGTTCTTATGAAAATGTGATCTATACAGCTGCGTGTAGTGTTATTTCCGCGTGTTTCAATTCTCGTGTAGTCAGATATCGCGCTCGTTAAGCCACACTCGGACATGCTATTAACGTAGTATTCTCGGATGTTGTCGTATGTCTTTAGGTCTATGTTTATATCTCCTAGCAAATAAGTGTCTTCTACTTTAATCGGAGAACTCGATAAGACACTAAATATTTCTTTTACGAATAGATGTTTACTTTCGCTTGGTGGTCTATAAATTGCACAGATATATGCGTTATACTTACAAGGTGTAGTAATTTTACCAATAATACACTCACAGTGTATTAACGAGTGATTCATTGGTGCGAATACGTAGCCATCTCTGGCATAAATTATTATTCCGCAACCTTTTCTGTTTTTACGCAACTTTCTGTGCATTTCATAGCCGTCAATGTTGTACATATGAACAGTGTTTTCATTTATATTAACTTCTGTTAAGATTAAGACATCAATAGTTACGTCGGATGAACTGATTAATTGAATTACACAACCAAAATGTTTAATTATGGATCTAATATTTATGTGAACAATATTCAGATTACTTTTACTAGTGGGGGGTATAAGCTTACTAAACACATTAATATTTGCACAGTCTAATAATTCTTGGTGATCGGGGGAGAGATCCGAGTTAACTTATTTTAAAACTATTACCGATAGGTTTGTTGACGTCCTGCCTGCGTTGTCGTCGAAAGCCGATCGATGTCCGTTTCGGACCGCACGACTGTAGGCTTATCCTTTTCTTCTTTACGTAGCAGCACCTTTCCATCCTGGAACCATACATATTTATACGCTGGACGCAATTTATGTTGGGCCATCCACAATAGTGATTTATTCGATTTTGTGAGTGCTCGACGCAGTATCACTTTTGACTTGGACATTTCTATAGGGGCTTCCGCCACTATTTGTTCCAACAGAACTTCTTCCTTTTTGGATGCACGCACCCATGACTGTGCCTGTTCTGCTTGTTTCAGCTCGAGCTGTATGTTTCCTTCACGTTCATTCCGATCTCCCACACGTTTAACATTTAGTATCTGAGATTTATCCACGTTGAGTGTTTCAGCCAGCTTGACAGATATCGATTCAAGGTCTTCGTTTTGAGTTTTGGGGATTCCTACCACTTCTAGCACGTTATCTAGGCGCTGTTGCTCTACATTACGCACGTATTGTTTTAGTGAGCTGATTTCTAGTTCAAGATGAGTTTTTTCGTTGTTAAGGTGGGTGTACTTCTTCTCCAACTCCTGTATATGTTTATTTTAGGCTTCCACAGTTTTTGTCAGTTCGTCTACTTTCTTGCTGCAGAGGCTTACTGATACTTCGATAGGTTGTAATTCTTTCTTTAGGACTTTCTTTAGTTCGGTTGTAATGTCCTTCAGAAATTTGTCACTATCTATGTTGCAGTTTACTAGGTTTCTACATGTGGTCGCGACTTCTTCTGCTTCGTCTTCCTCGTCCGGAATAAAGAACGATGATTTCCTGTTAGGCGAGTTATGGCTACATTCATCACATATCCAGTCCAGGCTGTCCGCATTACGAAGTGCAGATAGTTGTTTCGCAGTGAGACCAGAGCAGGCTTTATTGGCATGAACAGTCTTAGCACATGACCTGCATTCTAGTCCTGGCGATTTGCTGGTTATTCCTTTATTGCAATTATCACACTTAGTCATTTCCGATAGAGTAGGCGGTAGTTAGCGCACAAATAATTAATACGTTGACCGGACCGATACGTATGACAGAGCGTTAGCGAATACCTGCTCGGGTCGATCTTTAGGTTAAGCCGTGCTTGCCTAGGTTGGTCTGTGGATGTCGTCGTTACACCAAGGGACACCGTATTACCCAGTACTAACTGGGTTGCGGAGGTCAGATAGGCAGTCGGGCCATGTAAAGTACTGATAATTAGATGCATCCGGTTAGAATGGCAGCCGACCCCAACTTGGGAAATGGCTAGGCAGATAATGATACGTCGCATTTACAAAACTATTTGTAAAATATACAGGGTGTAAACCACCTCATCACGAAGCCGTCAACCAAGCATTCTGTACATCAAACTAAGTAACGTTACGCAAATATTATTGCTGGGAAAACACTTTTTTGTTGGGTGAAAAATCAGATTTTGAAGTAGAACTCAACGTAACGCACTTAAAACATTGTGGTGATGGATGGATTGATTAGTACGGGGATCGTAGAAGTGTAACACGTAAAAATCTTACAATAAAAACTTGTATTTAAAAAAAAGCTGTCAAAAAGTTGGAACTTTGACCCTGTGACTGGCCGAGGCATTTGTTAAGCAAATACTTTCATAATATTTATTTTAAAATCAACACACGGAGCCAAACACTTACAAAGCTATTAACTTTCTACATTTGGCATTGAAGGACAAAACGTAAAAACTTTCAAGCTCATAAATCCCTTATTTTAATGGGTATGCCTGACAAGCTTCTCAAATGATTCTTTAGAAACTTAAAAATATCCTATTTCTACGAGCGACTCGTAATAGATAAGCACACGTGTTTGTAATAAACTCTGGTCATTGGGTAAAACCCGGACGATCATTTCAAACAATTGAAAGATTCACAAAAAAGGAACGAGCCGTGGGATTTTGCTAAAAAGGCGGGGGACGAGGGCCAGGAGGAGGTAGGCCGAAGACAGTCGGTTTGGGACCGCTAGAGGGTTGAGACGAAAAGCTATTTGAGCTAAGTTAGGAGTTGGTTAGTACCAAGAGGCTAGGACGGTCGGTTGGAGACCGCTAGAGGGTGGAGACGATAAGCTAGGAGTTAAGCTAGGAGATGTAGAAAATACTACGAGTCTATGTCTGAGTGTATGGCCGCGAAAGTGTGATAATGTTTGTAAAAGTTTATAATAATTGGATGGAAAGGTCTGTTTAGATTAATCGAGGTGAGCGAGAGATGGCCTTAGACGCATGGAGAGGGCTGGCTGAGTTCGCGGGATAGACCGGTCTATAATAGTAAAGCACTAGGACGTCCTAGGTTAGACTCGGAAAGTTAGCATAGTTTCGGTATTAAGATGCGCATCAACTCCCCGTGGACGAATAATATTTTATAAGCTAAAAATAAGTAGTCATATTAAGTCTAGTAAAAGTGAGTGTTGTAACGTGAAAGGAGCCAGGCTGCGGCGAAGGCGAAACTACAGTATTCAGTAAGTTACTTGAAGACTGACCGTCTTTAAAGAACACGTGGTAAGTGTTAACTATATAATAGCAGTTGGACGGTAGCGTGGAAGGGCTGACAGTATTCACTTATTGCAGCATGACGGAGCGATTGCATCACGTCATCATAATGTATATTATTATCTCATGTATATTATGTGTCCACCTCCTAACCCGTACCTGAGCAAATATTCATATGCTGCGTTTGATCTAGGGAGACGAAGAAAGCCTACCGCTTACACTCTACAACGTACATACAACATGTACATTGTACCCAAATACAATCGACTATTGACGACTATCGACTTCTAACTGACAAATGGAAGGCCGAATCGTAATGTTCGCATTTTGATTAGAACATAGTATATTGTTTAGTAGTGACAGCACCATAATATTCACAAATGGTCTAAAACAAATTATAATGTTTAGTATTATAATACTAACTTGTGCTTGTGTTACAAGACAATCAAACGCTGCTGATGAATACTGCTTCCTGTAAAAGTCTAGATCAGAAAATTGTTTTGAGACTGTTGGCGCACATTTCTAAGTGGGGTAGGCTCCGCCAAGTATCACAACCTGAATGGGTAGCTACGTTCTAAAGAACGCTAGGGACCGTGTCTCGTTAAAACCACACCCGGCCACTGGTAGGCCTATTACTGAATCGTCACTATTTAGCGAGACACGTAACCAAGACATGGGGCAGCTTAAAGAAATGTGAGGTGACGATATATTTTCCACCTCGGCGTCCACCAATATCAATTGCAATATGTTCTGCTACAGACTGAGTCTACGATGCGCTTGTGCAAATTGATCTAATGAATGGGGTAGACGGCCGTAAGGGTGTTCATCAACGAGAGTACGCGTGTAAGTAAAAATAATGAATACCTGTCTTCTTCAATGGCATTGGCCTCACAACCCAAGTCTCAGGATTGGAAAAGACATGTTATAAAGTGCTTAGGGAACGCGTGTTGTTAGAGTTCGTAGCAGTGCCCTTAGTAGGACAATGCGCTTAGGTCTAACAATACACGTACGCCGGGCAAACGTTGTAAAACGAATCCATGTACTTG
The DNA here is from genome assembly GCA_916618015.1 of Xestia c-nigrum. Taxonomy (NCBI): domain Eukaryota; kingdom Metazoa; phylum Arthropoda; class Insecta; order Lepidoptera; family Noctuidae; genus Xestia; species Xestia c-nigrum. The sequence continues at coordinate 4,274,212 of OU745259.1, read as the reverse complement.
TACATGGGCCCGTTTGCGTTTGCAAGCGGCATCTACTTTTGGAATCTGATAAAGTAACGTAACGAACTAATTAATAGTTTCTTAAGCACAAGCGTAACGATTCCTTACCAGACTTCTAGCATATATTATATCTTTGCGTCCTCTTGTTTTATTAGCTTCATACTTTATTGGCGTTTTGCCTCATTAGATTTGATATTATTCATGTATATATATAACAGTGAATTCCAATATTAACTTCACCTTGTGTCCCATCCCAGTCCCCTAGCCTCTAAGGAAGGGACAGGGCTAAGACAAACCCCTCATATTTGGAATTCAGTCCATCTAGTCAGTGGGAGGCCATCCAGTCAAAGGTCGAAACCTACAGAGCTTGCGCGGAGGAGGGGCGCTGCTCCTTCCCCTAAGGGGGAAGCTGACCATAAATACTAATAAATAGCATGATTTAGGAAAAACGAAAATTTTATCAGCCTAGGGTAGTTTAGGAACAGTCACAACCCCATATATCTCCGTAACTAGAAGGTTTCCAGGTATGGTGTAGAACAAAAACATGATTGCAATGACAATGAAAACAAGTGCCTTTCGGCTTCGCGAAGAGGTGTTTAACACCCTTTATATTACTTATTATGTGTAAAATTGAAACAACGTATTATTCCATTCTCCTCACATTGTTAACACATGTCATATAAAATTAAACACAACATTTTATAACCGACCGAAATAACAACAGTGTCACAGCAAATAAAATTAAAACGTCAACTTATTATATTACACGAACCGTATTTTAAAATTGGGTTCCGTAGCGCGTCGGGACCACAAACTAATTAGGTAGTGAAGCGCGAGGCGACCTCGACACGAATTCTGCCTTATTTTTCTATTATGGTGTGTACATGTCACCGTAAAATTGTCAAACACGTTATATTGTAATATCTCTAGCGAAATTATATACTCTCGAATTATTGTCAAACGAACATACTGCTTACAATAAAACGCATTATTTTTCGTGAAATGCATGCGATGGCAGTCAACTTACGCGGTGTGGAGGGAGGGAGGGGTTCCCCTTGCCCAGTGGTACCACTCTCATGAAAAGATAATGTACGATTCCTGAGAAATAAATATAACCTAATCTTAAAACACTTTATATTCCCCTAAAAGGCGTAGTCGACGGACCCCTATTTCTGAGTGCAGGGTTTAAACGAACCCGAACCTAACTAACCTAACTGGGGGGTGCCCCAAGTCTCGATTATGGGGGCAGAGATACTTCCGTATGTTCAGTTGACAAAATTTCGAGAGTTTCCAATACCGCTAGAGAGAAACACGTTATATTGTAATATAACGTGTTTGACAATTTTACGGTGACAAATACATATTATTAGAGGTGTACACCTCTCCCTAGGTTTCCCGGATACTGGCATCAAAATCAGTCTTAAACATTGGAAAGATAAAATACCGTTGTTATTAATTAATTAATTGTAATTAAATTATAACAAAATATATAAAATAAATATTCTCACACACAGCATAGTGTGCGTTTACCTTTACCTAACCAAATTACGTTTAGCGTAGTTAGCAGAAAGCTAAAACATACAACGAGCTAAAATGTTAAGTAAAGAAACTTTAACGTACATTTCCCTGGGATTTTGATAACGAGAATAATCTTAATATATATAAATCTCGTGTCACAATGTTTGTCCTCAATGGACTCCTAAACCACTTAACCGATTATAATAAAATTTGCACACCATGTGCAGTTCGATCCAACTTGAGAGATAGGATAGTTTAAATCTCAAATTATGAGACGCAGACGAAGTTGCGCGAGTCAGCTAGTAAATCTATAAAATGAAAGCTCGGTACGTTTTTCAATAAATTTAGATTATAAAAAAATCGTTCTATTACTATCGACATAGGTATTTAAAAAGGTTTCCTGGGTTATTGTACCTATACGAAAACAATTTATTTAATTTAAATCCTGGATAAGTTCATTGACACTGAAAAGGTGAAAAGTCCCACACCAGCTACAGCTGATATATTTAGTTACAATATCCGTTGAAGCCTTCTGACCCCGTATTCACAAACGTTCGACTCGTTTCCGATTCGACAACTCGTATATCTGTCTTCTTCTGGCATTACGAAAACGACCGTGATAGACATACGACTTTCCGAATCGGAAGCGAGTCGAATGGTTGTGAATAAGGGGCCTGATATATTAATACTTGTTTATATTCGAAACTAAATAAAATTAAATCGCGCGGCTGCTAATACACTTCATGGAAAATATTGAGATTTTTCTATTCGCGATACTGAAAAAAAAAGGAAATTCCCGGCAACTATTACCACATTATGGTTGAGCCGGATTTGCATCGAAATATCGCATATATAGACTTGTTTAAAAGTCGACATTTTACGGTTTTTTTTTAACCAAAGTCAAAGTTGAACCGTGCCGTTTAGAGACTTGAATGGTCAACAGTTAGAAAATTGAAGCTGATTGATGTTGCTACAAAGTCATCATCTGCCTGATCAGACCCCAACTATGTCGGGGTCGGCTTTCAGTCTAACTGGATGCAGTTGAATACCAGTATTTTACATTGAACGACTGCTTGTCTGACTTCCTCAACCCACTTTTTTCTTTTTTGTTGTAAGTCTATTCTGTATCACTGCTGGACAAAGGCCTACCCCATTTCTTTCCATCTCTGTCGTTGTTTTGCCTCCTCTGGCCAATAAGGCAGGAACACGAGTCCAAACCGTCACGCCATGTTCCATAAGTCCATGTTCACCAAAAAAATGACGTACAATTATCTAAAAACAGCTGTTTAAAACACATTTTTGCATGGGAATGTCACATTGACAGCTGTTTTTATATAATCAGACTGTTATCTTCTCGGTGAACATGGTCCTTAGACCTGCCTCGGTGACGACGACCGACTTCAGGCATCCACTATGTGACGATTCTTGCCCATCTGTCCTGACCCATTCTGGAAATGTGACCCGCCCAGTCCCATTTTAACCTCGCCGACTTATCGCTAACCCAACGTGGGTTACCGCATTTACCATACCCCTTAGTGAGACTGGTTGTCAGACTTTTTGAGCCAATGACTACATTTTCTAGGGGATCGGCACTGTTACAGGCTATTGTATAGCTTAGCAAGGAGGACAGCAAGTCACCCACTTGATTGTCAGTGATTTAATATTACCCACTTTGTGAAATGTTTTACATTGTACTACACAATCTGTTTTTATTTGAATAAAGATAAAGATTCTAAAAGATTATTACTTCTTTAAAAGACGATCAAAGATCTACTAAGAGAAAAAGAAGGTATATTAAAAAAAATGGACTGGAACTAACATCTCTAAGCGATTATTTCACTCCACACATCTACATAGATTCTTGCCCTCATATTTCCATTTACTGCCAGACTAGTCAACTCCTTATTTACAGACGCGAGTAAAATTGTATGCACTTAAATTATCTCCTTCGCACTCAGAGCAGTAGTGATGTGTATTCAGCGTTCTCAGAAACGCTAGTGTTGTACAATTTCGTTTTGTTGTGCTATTAACGATGTTGTCTGTTCGCTACGAGAGAGCTTTGTTAGTTTGTGACACATAATTTAGTTTGTTTCTCAGATGCGGTGCACGTTACGGGTTTTTAAATTTTGATGTCTTTTGTTTTCAAATAAACTCCTTTAAATGTTTTTTTTTGCAAGAAAGAAGGTCAATGATTGATTTATACAGAATCTATTCATTACGTGGATCTAAAGCATTCTTTCAGGTTTTTTATTAATGATTATTTTCATGTATACAGGGTGTAAAAACCATTCAACGAAATCGAAAGACGCTTTCTCCGTCATTGCGATATTTTTTTTGTTCTACGCCCTACCTCCTGGGAACCTTCCAGTTACAGAGATATTGAGGGTCAAAGCTCCAACTTTTTACAAGCCTTTTGTAAATTCAAGCTACTTTAAATACCTTCACGACCTCCGTACTACCGTTTAACGTCATTTCCCAGCAATGAGTTTTGCGTAAGGTAAGTACTTTGATGTACAGAATACTTGGTTGGCGGCTTCGTGAGAAGTTTGTTTACATCCTGTATAGTACAAAACAATTGTTATTAAAGGGAGATTTTGTATTATCGCTTACAAATTGACTGCTTAGATTATTTAATTACTTAATACTTACATTCTTCAGACTGCCTCGTTGTTGCAGTGGTCGAAAAAACAACTACTGAGTGATGTCAAAAAATCTCCTCGTTAAATAATAATTATATTCAGAAGAATATTAATTAAGATTTTAGATTTGATTAATATAGATGTTGAAGTATAAATTCTTCTCGTACAAATACGATGAAATAATATCAATTTTATCTTGTTGCTAGTGCCTTTTGATATCAAATATCAATTTGAGCTGAAAACATTTCTGTGAAATCAAATAAACCCATAGATTTATCCCAAGAATCAGTAAATTACTTATTTCAATACTGGAAACTGAGGGTACTTAAGTTTGGAATCAATCATCTTTAAGAAAGCTGTTTCTAGGTGGCGACCGTCTTTTATTTACCTACTAGGTATTAAATTAATTTTGAGAAAAAAATATTTTGCTGGTGGTTTTTTAGAAAATGTTGAGAGAAATCGCTAGGCTAGCCCGTGCCATTACAAACGTACTTATGTATCTTTTTCAGTTTAGTATCAGATTTTGTTTTTTGACAAGCCCGCCACACACGCCCAAACCTCTGTAACTCCTCAAAGCCAGAATCAACAGTGGGGACCACCAGAAAAGCGCCGAGACAATGAAGCTCGACGAAGTCCCAGAGAATGAATTTAACAGTCTTGGATGGATAAGTATAGCGGAGGAGTAGGAAAAAAAACCGTAATTTCCACTTCCCTCCATATCAGCAGGAGACAGAACGAAACAAGGCCAATAGGCACACAGGGACGTTTAAACTGGCCCAGTTGCCTAGCACCACGGATAAATATTAACATTAATGGGTCCTAAGTTAGTATCGGATTGTTGTCAGATGTGTTTGTGCATCAGATGTGATTGTGCATGAGATGCGCCCGGCATCTTATGCACAATCACATCAGATTTTTTCTGAGTTTTACTCACACGTGCAGTTATCACATTACGTCACCTAGATGGCTTTTGACACGGTGCCATTTTGCGAAAATTGTCCTCGACCGTTGACTGGATAACAGATGATTTAAATTTTAATGATAATAATAAGACATGCAAATACATTGGGATAAGAGTAAGAGAATAATGACATCCTAGTATTGACCTTTTTATTTGCATACTAGCTGACCCGCGCAACTTCGTCTGCGAGTGAGGGTTAGTTTTTTTTTTTACTAAAAAGTATCCAATGTTACTTCTAATACGTCCAAGAATATGTGTACAAAGTTTCATGATGATCGGTTGAGCAGTTTTCGCGTGAAAACGTAACAAACTAACATACATTCACATTTATATTATAGTAGGGATAGGGATAGGGATTTACGGTCACGCATAAAACCTTTATCAAACGATAGCTCGCTTCAATACAAAGAAGTATATCAAGACCGCTGAAAATGATTAAAATGGAGAAGTTGGGCCGGCCAGGCTTCTTATAATAATCTTTGAAGCCCTTTGTAAAATCTTTTACCACTAGCAGGAAATAGTGTAGACGAGAAAAAAAAACTAATTAGTCCGTCAGATACAATATTAAAAAATATTTACGAAGATACGGCGCTTTTAAAATTCCCGATAGGTCACGCCTAGGTATAATTATTAGCAAGATCTGACGTCACGAGCCCCCAGGAGACAATTTTTTTTGTTTGGGGATTAGGCCACCCACATAAATTATAGCATTTAATAATGAAACTTACATTGATTTCTTCCTTAATATAACCTCTAGATTCCAGTAGTTAAATTAGCTAAGCATTGCCTAACCGGAATATATGCGAAAAATCTGCAAAATACGAAAACCAAAATAAACAGAAAAAGTAAATGTCAAAATAATGAAAAAACCCACTTTTTTACTGATTGACAGACACCTTGTCTGTCAATCAGTAAAAAAGTGGGTTCATAACGTTCCGTGCCACGTTGATAGTTTAAACCATCTATGCGATTTTAGTGTAAACCTTTAAAAATAGCATTAAAAATGTTCACAGTTTAATAATATTTATTTTTATATTGTTTTTGATTCTATAATAATTATAGCAGATATGATTACCAACGGGTAGGTACCGTACTTTTTTTAGGAAACAGAAAAAACGCCCCTATTCACGTAAGTGTTTGCTGTCAAATGACATTGACCACAACAGGAAAGATTTGACTCGCAAAACAATATCATAACATAGCTTATTTATTATGATTTTAAGATTCCGTTTTCATTTCTACGTAATATTTCGTTTAATACCATAGCAAAATGGTTTTTTTTTTTTTTGGTTTTATTATGAATAATAAATGCAACGACCAGATGGGCCCAAAAAAAAAAATCTCCTTTTGATGCGTTTGATCTTTGTCAATATTCATTGATTTACAAAAACAAAAAATACGTGTCCATTATTTTTCAATAATCTAACTGACGGACTAAATAGATTTGTAATTTTTTGATATTGACGTCATGCTTATTATTGACATAAAAATATTTTTTGCACACCCAACATTAGAAATTCAAAATCACTGCAAAAATATCATCACAAACGCCAAAATAAACTCCAATACAAACAATACTTATCACTTAAAACCGTTTCCGGATTTTATTCCGAAACGTAGTTCCGGATCCGGTCCGCTACGTTCCCAAATGTTAGACATTGTCTTGAATTTTAAAACGGCTCCGAGTGTAGTGGAGTGCATTTTAAAATATTATGGTTTATTCAGTTTCTGAGCTTTTAGTTTATGTGTGAATGTAATGTTAAATACAAGCTCATTGTGGGTGAGTCGATCTTTATGAGAATTTTAGCTTCTACCAGCAGCTTTTCCCTCGCAAAGTTTGATTATTGTCCCATCGGATCTTACTGATCGGCTAAAAAGGGTAAAAATTAATCTAAATTTTCATTACCAAGTTCATGTAAATCGATTGAATGACTTATCCATGAAATATTCATTCAATCGAGTTAATGGTCTTATCACACTAGCGAGTTGCAAGCGAGCAAGCGGGGCGAGCTCGTTGCGAGTTCGCGGTATGTGATCCATTTTGTCAAATAATTAAATAAATTTTTCTTCGCTGCGCGGGCGTGTTCGCCGGGCATACGTTGCGTACTCGCGGTGAACTCGCCCCGCTTTCTATACCCGTATTTTAAACGAAAAATCTGAGTAAAAACAACTCGGGCTCACTTTGTTTGTAAAAAACGATTAAAGAGTAAAAAAATCAGGTTTTTGTATGATTTTATAACAAATGCACGATTGATTTCTATTATATTTAACTGTATGAAAACGAATCGCTCCTAGGCCTAGTGGTTGCAAGCAGGTCTGCTGAGCGAGATGATAAGATCCTAGGTCCAAATCCCAGGTCACACAGTGTTTTTGTTTTTTATGAGGAATTTCTTAGGTCCTAAAGGTCACTAGGGAGCAGCGGTGGCCCAGTGGTGGCGGCCCCGACTTACGAATAGTAAGTCGTGGGTTCAAAACCAGACAGGCGCATTACTTTGTGTAATTTATTTCATCACCACTGCTCTCAAAACGGTGAAGGAAAACATCGTGAGGAAACCGGCATGGCCAGAATCCGCACTGGGCCCGCGTGGTAGATTATAGCCCATTCCCTCTCATTGAGAGGAGGCCGTGTCCCAGCAGTGGGAGCATTATTGGCTGATGATGATGATGATGATGATGAAAGGTCAGTTAAAAATATGACGGACTGATTATCTATCTATTTTTAGATAGAGCTTAGCTATTGGGTAGGCAGTCACTCCATGTAAAATACTGATTTTCAGCTGCATCCGGCTAGACCCGTTCAACAATAGCCCATCAAACACATCCAAAGGGTGGATCACTATTCGATCAAGGATATGAAATATGACAACCTATTCCTCTTACTTTTTTCTTCCTTAGCCTTTTCCCAACTATATTGGTGATGGCTTCCAGCCAAACTGGCTGCAGCTGACAAACAGTATTTTACATGGAGCGACTGCCCATCTGACCTCCACAACCCAGTCAGAACTAGGTAATACGATACCTCTTGGTAAGACTGGTTGTCAGACATTTTGAGCCACTGTCTTTTTTAAACTTTCACGATCAGAACACATTATAAAATAAACTCAACTCAATTATCTTCAGCTTGGAATCCAGTGATCACTAAGTGTACTGGTCAAGTGAAATCGCCTCAATATACGGACACTGTTAGTGTAGTGTGCTGTCCTAGTGTGAACCGGCCCTAATTAACATTTATGATGATGAGTGAGGGTAGTTGAATACACGCCTTCACTTGCCTCCAATACTTCAGTCTCCCCGCGACCACGGCTGGTGCAATCCGGTCGAAACGTCGGGATTAAATTAAAGGTAAATTCGCGATAAATACCCGTATTCATATGTTTTATAATTTTGAGCCACTGACTATCTGTAACGGCTGTCATAAATCCTCATTCTTCTACTTGTTATCAATATTTCCCTCCATACCTGAAACAGTGTACCAATATCTTGGTACGTAATATCGTAATCCTAGAATTTGATACACTCGTCATATTAAAATGTCAAGCTTTACATGAGAAAGTACCTCTCCTCGTAATAGGGATGAATCCTGACTTGAAAAAAAATATGATTCAGTTTTTTCCGTCAGTTAGATATCGAAAAAAACTGGATACGTGTTGTTTGCTTTATCAAAAAAAAAAAAATCTATACTAATATTATAAAGCTGAAGAGTTTGTTTGTTTGTTTGTTTGTTTGAACGCGCTAATCTCAGGAACTACTGATTGGAATTGAAAAATTATTTTTGAGTTGGATAGTCCATTTATCGAGGAAAGCTATAGGCTATATAACATCACGCTAGGACCACTAGGAGCCGAGCAGCAATGAAAAATGTTACAAAATCGGGGGAAAATACCCTTTGTGAGCTTTTTCTCTCTTATGTGACGCAGACGAAGTTGCGTGGGCCAGCAGTAATTAATAAAATTGATGATACTAAAACGCGTCAAAGATCATGAGTGTGCTTGTGACGTCATTTTCCGGTAAAAAATGTACTCAAATGTGACGTCACACGAGTTTTCGAAGCACTGTATCGTTTTCATACTTTGTTTACGTGAAAAAAACAATAATTTATGGGTCCAATAGTATTTGGAAATCTATCTGACGTAAGTACTACTTTTTTTTTCCTTTTTTTTACGGATGGGAAATCATCAAAAAAATTCTCCCACTTTGGGCTGAGCGGGAGGGAGTGTACCAGTCCCGCAGCCCCAGACCTGACGTACTATTATGTTTTTTGGACAAAATTTGTGAGCTTTATTTATTTATTTATTTAATAATTTATGTACACACCAAATATAGAGAAGAAAAAAGGAACAGAAGATAGTACAAAGGTGATGCTTATTGGTGAGCATTCCATATAATGAGAGCTCAGATTATGCTGGTTATGTAATGTATGTAAGAGACGTGCGTCGTGTGTACAGTCACGTCTAATAATATGTATACACTATCCTTAAAATTATAGCTATTTTCGCGAGAAATAACGATTGTAACTAAGAGATTGGGTCTTTTTCATAAAAATATGAGTTCCAGAATATTATGTACGTAATAACATTAAATTTTAATCAGTACATTAGGAGAATCACAATTTAAAAAAATCTTAAGTGTAATATTATATTAGTAGGGGACTGTAACATTAACTTGTTAGAGAGTGCACTAGATTCTTCGGCCAACAAATATTTAAATACGTTAGCGGACTTGGGGCTCCACTGTGGTATTCAAGACATAACGCGCGAGGCGGTTGTCGGACAGAAGCGAGTAGCGTCATGCATCGACCACGTCTTCATGCGAAATGTGAGTGGCGGGGCGAGCGCCGCGCTCGCTTACACGCTCACGAGCCAGGTAGCCGATCACTATTTAACGGGAATCTCAGCTGTTATTGATAAGGAAAGAGGCATAACATGCGTGAGTAAAACGAGGTACAACAACAAAGCTATTAGAGATAAACTAAATAATGTAGATTGGTCACCTCTGTTACAAATACAAGATCCGAACGTACTGTATACAAAAATGTTCGAAATTTTTGGCGATATTTATAATACCTCTAAAATAAATAACTCAGTATGCCCTAAACGCAAAACGCAGTCGTGGGTTACTGATAAGCTACGCATGCTTATAGAAGAGAAGGATATGTTATTTAGGCAGTGGAAAAGTGATCCTAAAAATAATAATAAACGCTTACTGTACACTAGGTGCAGAAATAAGACACAAAAACTTATAAATATGGCCAAAAATAAAAGTAGGCATGAAGCCATAATTAATTGTAAAGGAGACATGAGAAAGATATGGAGTAATATAAATAGCTGGCTTGGTAGGTCTAAAGTAGGAGTAGATTCTGTAATAGAGAAGTATTTACTTAAAAATGAGACTTTGCAAAGTATCTGTAACAATTTCTGTGAAACGTTTACGAGGGAAATCGATTTAATTAAACATAAATGTAAACACAATTTTTTGGACAGGACGAGCTATGTAAATTACTGTAACTTAAGTTTCCGATTTAAAAAAGTCCTACCAAAGGACGTTAAATCAGTTATAGAAAAATTAGACTGCAACAAGTCGCTGGGGTCAGATGGTATTAGAGTTAAAGATCTAAAACAAATTAAAGAACAAATTAGTCCAATAATAGCATATTTTATCAATATTAGTGTTAAAAACTCTCAATATCCAGAAGAACTTAAAAAGTCTATTGTAAGGCCAATATATAAACAGGGATCGCATCAGGATTACAGCAATTATAGACCTATAGCAATACTTAATACAGTAAACAAAATTTTTGAAAAAATTATAGTTAAACAACTCACCAACTTTTTAGAAAAAAATAATATTTTAAACGAGGTTCAACACGGTTTTAGAATCAATAGGAGTACTGCTACAGCACTGGAGAAATTTACCGATGAAGTCAATAATCGTCTTAATGAAAAAAAAATTGTTATGGTTATATTTATAGACTTCAAAAAAGCGTTTGATACATTGGACCACAGCGGCTTGTTGCAGGCTATGAATGAATGCGGCATTAGGGGTCCCATGAATGCATGGTTTAGCAAGTACCTAGACCAAAGGTCACTTAAAGTATGTATCAGTGGAACTGAAAGTGTACGAGGCGACATTAAATTCGGAGTTCCGACTGGGTCAGTATATGGGCCATTGGGTTATATTATGCACGTTAATAGCATGTCTAATGTATTAAGGAAATGTAAGGCATTTATGTATGCTGATGATACTTGCTTGGTGTATAGCCATAATAATATAGATGTCATACAGCAAGATATCCAAAACGATTTTGACAGGATCGTTCAGTGGGCACATGATAATGGCATTATAATTAACACCGATAAAACAAAGTGCATGCTTATTCACTCGCCGTACCATAGAAATAAAAGTAATTTGATGACAGTGGGAGTGAAAGGTCATTCGTACGAATGTCTGCATAACAACAAACTAAATTGTCTATGTTCATACTTAGAAACAGTTACATCATACAAGTACCTAGGATTAGTCATAGATAACACATTCACTTGGAATCTGCATGTCAACAACGTTTGCAATAAGCTAAGAGCCATTTTGGGTAAATTAAAGTCTCTTAAACATGCTGTCAACAGAAAACTATTGTTTACTTTATATTATGCACTGGCTGACTCAGTTATTGAGTATGGGTTGGGTGGGTATGGCCTTACGTTCCCTACACATTTAAATAAGATCAAAATCCTTCAGATACGGCTACTTAAATTACTTGCAGATAAAAAAAAACTAAAAAAAGCTTAAATAAAAACTATGAAAAATTATTCAAAATTTGTAAAATACTTCCGGTCCATAATAAAAGTAAACTAAATATCTTGACTGAACAATTTAATAATGAATATTACAAGGAGGAACGTAGGCATATGTACCCCACTCGTTTATCTAAAAAGAAGACACTTGTTGTTCCTAAAGTCACTAACTACTTTGGGAAGCGCACAAGAAAATATGTGGTACCGTCATTAGTGAATGAGCTACCCCCACATCTGATATCGCATGTTAAATCTAAACAGCAACTCAAAAATGTACTTAAAAAACATTACCTGTCATTGTGTCCATAGCTAATTTTGTAATTTTGTACGTATGGACAATAGCATAGTTTATTTTTTTCTTGGGTGTAAAATGTGTTTCTTTCTTTACTTTAAATAAAAAATCGAAATTTGATAAAATAATATTGTGAAACGAGAACAACTGCCGACAAACTGTTTTGCAGTTTGGCAGACTTTGTATGTGTTATATTTATACAGATTTTGAATAAATAAATTAAAAAAAAAAAAAAAAAATATTATTAGACGTGACTGTACTGGTAGAAGCGCTCAAAGGAATATGTGGGCGGTCGTGTTTCTCCGTTTTGAGACGGAAGCCTAAAATTCCTAACGTGTCTGTTTATTTAATTTTTAGACAAATTGCTTGTCAAAAATAAAATTTTACGTTATTAAAAAAGAATTAGAAACCGTTAATACCGTACCGGTTCGGTGCGTGAATTATGTAAGAGTCTTTCATTTCATTTCATTTGTATAGGTTGGTACCAAATAGCACAGCTAGAAACCATGGAACTATTCACTCACCTAACACCTAAGGGTATGTAACAAACGAGCCAAATCAAACCAATTCAACTGTACAAATATTCAAAGCATTCCGTGCACGAGTGTACCACTTAATTTTCAGTACATCCACGAACAAAATCTGTATGCGGGAACGCACCTATGATTTAAAAAACGTGCCGTCAAAAACCGAAGGGATTTTAAAATGGATTACAATAAAAAAAATGTTTGTAAAGCCTAACACAAAAACTGGCTAACGAAGGTAAATGCGGTTAGGCAGAAGGTTTAGTTGACACAACAATATTTGTTATTCCTTGGAGGTTTTTTCTTGTCATTTTGTATGAACGTCATGTCGCTGCGACAAATAAATATCTGTTCTTTCTTTCTTTCTTTTCTTTTTTTTTCTTGCTTTTCTTTTCTTTTCTTTTTTCTTTTCTTTCTTTCCTTTCTTTCTCTAAACATGTGGAATGTTACGTGAGGTTGACAAACGCGTGATTAATGTCTGTGCGACAAAACTGTACTGTGACTCATAGTTCTGGTAGTTCAAATGCACGCAAGTGCCGTCAGCCATCATTGCAAGGGAGGTTGTGGACCACTCAATTTGTATACTCTCAGGCAGCATGGGGGTGCTCCTGGCTTTAAACAATCACACAGTCAACTCTGGGTTAATACACAAGTGTCATCAACGCCTGAACCAGGTTGGTAATCTCAAAATTATTTTCATAAACTTAAACTCTAATAACTTAGAACTAAACACATAATTGTTACACAAAAATATTTGCGTCAGCAGAATTTACTATAGGTTGCGAAACCCATTCGAGGCGTTCTTGTTTATATTTGATAATTGCACTTAGCAACGAATGTTCTTACAAAAAATAAAATCGATGGTAAGTATGTCAGCGCAATGGTCTGTTATTGTCATGTTGTTTCTGCAATATTGCGTCAAACACGGAAGTCTGACCTAGAGTATGACGCTCTACGCGCACTCGTAGTCGATGGAGTTGATGTACCTATATTCGGCTAATTTCTTAGTTGGACACTCAACATCTCCCGTTTTGTGGTTGTTGGGCTTTTTAAAACGCGAGCACGTCGCACATTTAGGGCTGTCCGCTTTTTTCACGCACTCTGACATCGAGTGTCCGGCTTCTCCGCAGTGACCACACGTGGAGTTTACCTCTCTGCATGATTTTGCTTCATGACCAAATTGTTGGCATTTGTAGCATCTGGTAACCAAAGCGAAGTCTCTGACAGGGCAGGAGGTCCAATTTATAAAAAATCTTGCCTGAGATATTAAAGCTCTACGTATCTTGGCTGGAACTTCGATAAAATTATTACCGGTCGATGCATTTTTCTTTCTAGATTTGTAGCTAAGTTTAACGTCGGCCAAAAAGGTCTCCAGTGATCCCTTCTTCACCATATCGGAAAATGAGGCGGTTCCCACAACGCCAGAGTCCTTTATCTGTGAGGCTGCGTTGTTCTTTCAGGTCATCGATTATGTCGAGGGCTTGACAGGATTTTTCTTATTCTTATTCTTATTCTTATTCTTTATTGCACACAAAAAAAACATCAAATATACATGTAACTTGCAATAATATAGCTTATGTACAAAGGCGAGCTTAACCCAGAGTTGGGTTTTCTTACAGCAAACCTAATTTTTGAAAGCGAGATTTGCAAAAGAGGATATACTTACGTATGTGCATTAACATTACATTCTAAATAAACTTAAAAAAAAAAACTACATTCATACAATAAAATATATGTAATAAATACAGCATAGATATATATTATACATACCTATAAAATCCGAATCCGAAATCCGAATTTTTGCTTGAGAGCCTGATACTGTACTGCCATTTCAAATGATAAATGATGTCAGTTCGTTGGCTTCGTTTTACACAGAACGTTGTCACAGAACAATATAATACCTATGAATAGAGCCAATTTACTTAAGTTGACCGCAACTTCATCCATTACCTCTGACATCCCTATGAACCTTCTACATCATTTCTTTTTGTGGACCAGGTACACACGGTTACCTAGCCAACGTGCGCGTTTGAATCGTATCTACGTAGAGAGCACGAACAATGGCCTGACGCTCGATTACTCGGAACGGGCGTGTGTTGCGTCTCTTGTGTAACTGCCTCTAAATATTGTAGCAGTTTGTTAAACATCTGGCTCTGTGAGGTTTTGCACTTTGATGTTGGAGTTTAAATAAATGGATTGGGAAGGTGTTGAAGAAGATGGCCTAGAATCATCATCATCATCATCAGCCTATAATATTCCCACTGCTGGGACACGGCCTCCTCTCAATGAGAGGGAATGGGCTTTAATCTACCACGAGGGCCCAGTGCGGATTGGTAGATGTCACATGTCTTCGAATTTTTGGTTCTAGGACATGCCGGTTTCCTCACGATGTTTTCCTTCACCGTTTTGAGAGCAGCGGTGATGAAATAAATTACAAAGTAATGCGCCTGTCTCGGTTCGAACCCACGACTTACTGTTGGTTAGTCGGGGCCGCCACCACTGGGCCACCGCTGCTCTCCTAGAATCATAACTTCGTCTAACTTTACTATGAAACACCTCCACGACCTACACCAGCACAATCTTTTGAATGCAACATTGAGTTTTACCTTGTTAAACGTGATTTTCACCCCAAAAAAAGCCATTTCCCAGCAATAATTTATGCGTTCGTACTTCGTTTGATGTACAGAATGCTTGGTTAAGAATCTATTTACATCCTGTATTAAAGCCAATTATGATAACTATGCTTAAGCAATTGGAGCAGAATGTGAGAAAACCGGTCAAATACGAGAATCGTGCATTGTGAGATTCGTTTCAAAACTGAGCTCGGCTGCCCAAATTCACTTAACGCAGTTGATACAAAAGATCTTTTTCTATGCGTGTACCAAACATTAAAAATTCGTAAATCTGTTTTTCGTAAAAAGTGACCGACAGACAAATTACTTCATAATTTGTAGTGACATCTACAAAATAACAAAGTGTAGGAAAATGACTCATGAAGAAATGAAGGCTGTGATTCACTCAATTGCAATTATGGTATCAATTTCTAGTAACGAAGTACATCGGGGATATAGCTCAGTGGCAGAGCAATCGACTGCAGATCGATAGGTCCCCGGTTCAAATCCGGGTGTCCCCTAAGCTCTGTTTTTGTTTATAAACTTTCTGTAGAAGTCGATCATCATAACATAACAAACCACCACGTAGCCCCATTCGTTGGTGGATGTTACAATTCCTTCGATTTTTTTGGTTTGTCGACATGCCAGTTATTCAGACAATTAGATTACATGAATTACCAATTTGATAATGAATAATAAATGTTTTATGTTAATTAATTTTAAATAACTTATTAATTTAATGACCAAATATTTAATCTTAGTTTAATTTAATTTGTTTATCTGTTATTTTGTTTTTATTATTATCAATATATTATGTTTAATTTAATTTGATCTCTTGATTTGTTTGTTAAGTTTCTTAATCTATTTTATTTTACACTAATTTTAACATTCATAATTCACAATTAATTGCAATAATATTAATATTTAATGTAATTTGAATAAAATAGCGCATGTGGTGTTAGCCTGTAAGTAATTGTTGCACTCATAAATGTATATGTCACCGTGAAATTGTCAAACACGTTATATTACAATATAACGTGTTTTTTCTCGCGATATTGTAATGTCTCGAATTATTGTCAACTGAACATACGGAAGTATCTCTGCCCCCATAATCGGGACTTGGGGCACCCCCCGTTAGGTTAGTTAGGTTCCTTTAAAGCCTGCACTCGGAAATAGGGGCCCCGCGAAGCGGGGCTCCGTCGACTACGCTTTTTAGGGGGAATATAAAGTGTTTTAAGGTTATGTTATATTAATCGGTATTTCTCAGGAATGGTGCATTATCTTTTCATGAGAGTTGTGCCACTGGGCAAGGGGGACCCCTCCTTCCCTCCACACCGCGTAAGTTGACTACCATCGCATGCATTTCACGAAAAATAATGCGTTTTGTTGTAAGCAGTATATTCATTTGACAATAATTCGAGACTTTACAATATCGCTAGAGATATTACAATATAACGTATTTGACAATTTTACGGTGACATATATATATCGTGTACTTTTAAATGAAATGTAAAGTGTAAACAACTGTAGGTTAACCTTAAATAAATAAATAAAATGCCGCACCGGTTGCCGCACGACGTTTTTCATTAAAGTTTTGTGATGAAATGAATAACACAAAGTAAAGAAAGGAAAAGACGGGCAAAAGGACGTAAAGAGTAGTACTATACCATCCCATATCTTCCCGTGGGTATCGTACGAGGTGACTAAGGGACTTACCAGAGAAGCAGCGTTCTCTGTGCTTTTGTAACAACCGTAATGCGACCGCCAACTCGCCTGCCAAGCGAGGCGCTTATGGCAAAACCTCCCTTTTTAGGGGAGGCCTATGTCCTTCAGTGGACGTCTTACGGCTCAAAAGATGATAATGAAAGTGATGCCTGGGATTGGACTCACGGCTGTTGCGACTTGGCCTCCGCTGATTATTGAATGAGAGGCACAGATCTAAAGGTAGCCATACACTCTAGGGTATACCTGACTGGTTTGCCTGTACGGTTGATCTGTACAGGTAAACCGGAGCGTGTACGTTGCAAAATTGTATAGATTTGTCCTCTACGCAGCTCAAGCTTTCCTGACAGTTGTACCTTACCGATCAAAACAAAACCTTAGTGATATATATACAGTGTTGATACAACATGTCTCAATAAACAAATATCTGGGCTATAGGGTAACATATGGTTGGCAGTTAATGGCATAGCTTTGGTCTTACACAGACCGTTATCACCCAACAATGCAAAATTACTTACGTTGGCTTCTACCATCATCAACTATTCATCATCTTCAACCATTGTCTAAAACCTCTCTATGAACCTTCCACACCATCTCTTATACCTGTACAGGTAAACCTGTCAGGTACTCCCTGCCGTGTATGACTACCTTAAGATCGCAAGGTCTTTCTAAGAGCAGTCTGAATGTACAAGGAAACCAAAGGTGAGAGAAGAATTTCGCCGCTTAACTAACCGAGATACCTAACGAATAAGTGATGCAAAATACCCAGCTGCCAATTGATTTACAAAATGCATCAAAATCACTATCTATGAATGTCAAGACTGGCCGTTTCTCCATCAGCTTGACCATTTTCAGCTATGTTGGAGTAGGCTTCCAGTCTAACCAGATGCCAGTATACCAGTATTTTACATGGAGTGACCGCTTTATTTTGCATGGTGAACGCTTCTCCGTAATAGCAAAGCCAGAGAAACCAGATATTTGTATCCACCAGACAAGCTTTGGTGGATTTCCTTCTAAAATGTTGCTATGCAGCGACTAATAAAGAAATGAATGCTTCAATCATCCGTGATTCTGGTATCAATTTATAGTTACAAAGTACATCGGGGATATAGCTCAGTGGCAGAGCAATCGACTGCAGATCGATAGGTCCCCGGTTCAAATCCGGGTGTCCCCTAAGTTAGCTTTTTGTAAACATTTCAGCATTAGCTCATTTTTTTTGCTTTGCTCACTATATTTTCCAATTTATTTTATGAGGATTTGTGTCGAATACAATTTAGGTTAAGCTAGCAATTTCTTGTTTATGTAAAAATCCATCCATTGGCCCTTTGAAGTTTTTGCTTATGAACCAAAGCCAGCATTGATCAAGGGTGAATGATGAACAATTTTCACAATTCATAGACACTGTTGTAAGGACATGCCTTCGCTGATATCCATTAAGACAACCGTCGGTCCATTAACATGTCATGTTTCGCAAACAAAGCAATAATGTAATATACTAGTAACTAAGTAATTTGAATTGTATGTTGCCATTAATAAAAGGAGCTTTGGAATGAACAGTCGTTTCCATCTGCTACCTTTTTTTGCAATGTGACGCTGACCGCGGATTTTACAATGTGACATTGTAAGAGCCGTTAGATTGAAACATAACTAGCGAGATTATAAACTCGCGAAAGATTGGCAAACGAACGCAGTATAGCTTTAAAATATGACACATTATTTTTATGGTAGATTATAATCTGTCCTTGTAAAACCATAGGTAATATTCTGAAATGTATGCGACGGAAGTCTCCTACTTCTGTTTGCAGGATTTAAAGGAACCTAAATAGCTTAGGTTAGTTAGGTTCCTTTAAGGACTTGAGGCACCCCGACGTTAGCGTCGGTGCCTCAAGTCCCGATTATGGGGGCAAAGATACTTCCGTCACATGCACTTCACAATATTTCGGTTTCACTTCGATAGATTATAATCTACCGAAAAATAATGCGTTATATTGTAAGCAGTATGTTTAGTTGACATTATTTCGAGAGTTTACAATCTCGCTAGAGAGATTACAATCTCGCTAGAGAGATTACAATCTAACGTGTTTGTCAATTTTACGGTGACAGATACACTTTACTGTGTTAAAGTACTACTGACTTCTGAGTAGGTATTGGGTCTCGTCTCTTTTGCGACATACGTCCCTGATCAGCGTAGGTCTCAATTAGTTCTTACCCACGGCTTTTGAATGTCTGCCGCTGATCTGGGGGTCTAAAATGGCCGCTTTAGCAGAATCGTAATAATACGAATTACGTTAAAAATTTAAAATTCCTAAAATGGACTTTATGGTTTTGACGATAAAGTCCATTTTGTTTTCTGGTTTCTGGTCTACCAACACTTCTTTTATCGTTTTTCGGTTATCATCCAGTGAAGGCTCTACTCCGCCTGCTACCACCACGCCTTGCAAGTGTCTGTCTGTCTTGAAAAGTATTTTAAATCCTCATAATATTTTTTTTTCTTCAAACTTCCGCAGATCCGTAGATACTTTATTAACAGCCAACATATATTTTTTTAAATTTAATTTCTTGAGTAAATAATACACACTATGTTACCCTCCTCAATTTTTTAAGTCGGTTAAAAAGATAAGTTGGTACCTACTTTACCTATACTTAGGATCCCGCAAACTAAAAACCAAAAGAGAAACCATCTTTAAACTGTTCAAGAATTAAGTTTCTCTTAAATAATTGACGTTGAACTTGGTCGAAAAACAGCTCGAACTTTGAATCGAAGTTTTTTATTGCAGAATTATCTTAATAGTTGTGCCGCGTAACTAGTTCCGTTATAAGTCTTAGTTAAGCTCCGATTAAGACTCTTTATTCCGTCGCTTTAATGTTTATCGAGTTAGTTTAGTGAGTCTACTTTAAAAGGTGCACAAATAAAAATCACTTGACATTACACACAGCGCCATCTAATGCCACACTAAGCAACGAGGCTTGTGTCGTGGACACCAGATAGTTGATATACTACATGGATACTTTTATTTTTTTGTTTTTAAATACATAGGTACTTATTATACATATAAACAACCATGACTCGGAAACAAATGTCCACGCTCATCACACAAACATCTGCTCCTATCGGGATTCGAACCTAGGACCCTAAGAACGTAAGGCCAGCCTCACTACCGCTGCGCCTATCGAGTCGTCGGTTTCACTATATGCTTCTATCTATCTATCATGGGGGTTTAGGTTTCCGCACTTAGGCCTTGAGGTGGACCATTGTGCGTGAGCTATGGTGGCCGATTACTCCAACCAGCCCACCTCCTTCCAGAAGCAGATTAAACCTCCCGGTCTCCTCAGGACCTCGCCATATGCTTACAGGACCAGTAGTTCCTGAGAACGCGCTTGCGATCAAACAAACAAACTCTTAAGCTTTATAATATTAGTATCTATTGATTATCTATGGTCAATGACTCCTTTTTCTTTCAAACCTCGAAATGAATAAACAGAAAACAAATTCTAAATTCAAACATTTAAAACATAGAAGCATTTTCGACTATTTTTTAACCCTACAAAACCGCACAATTCTCAGTAAAGCCATGTAGAAGGTTAAATAAAAAAAAGAAAGAAACTCCACATAAAACTACGAAGAGTTTCGCTTGTAACGATGTAACTTTCCCGCGCTTTTTGTCCGCATTCCGTAGGGGTGAGCCATGAGCGCTAGAGTAGTTCCGTTGGCCAATACGTCCGTCGGAACCCAATGAATGGGGTTGCCAGAGCGAAATATTCTCTCGCACAGAATCGGTTTGGCGTTCGGGTTTTAAAAATTGTGGAGATGCAATTTTAATAGCGTTTTATTTTATTTCAATTCATAAAACTGGTTTTCTGTTCGGTTGTGCTTTTCATACTTCGGTATGGTGATGAAAATATTCATTCTTATTTCCTGGAACAGTTTATATTTTTGGATATTCAGTAGTCAACATTTATTTATTTATAAGAGCACACCAACGACATATTTACAGTATTGATTCCATAAGTATTCAAACAGTTACTAAGAAAATAGGATATAAGCGGTGATATTCTAGAGGTCTGACAGTCGTAATGCCAAGTGATATGTCTCAAGATCGAAGACAGATACTTTTGTATTTGTGTTCGTATTGTACCTATAATTATCACTAACTTCCGTCAAGAACACATGAAGAGGAAACCAGCATGCCTGAGAGATATTTGAAAGAAAGAAAGAAAGAAAGAAAAATAATATATTAATAATAATAATAAAGAGAGTCAACAAGTCGTTGTCATTTAAAAAATATTTTTTTTTGCATTTTATAATTACAGTTACTAATATATTAATGAACCAAATACTAGCTCCGATTTTATAAATACAATTGTTCTAAATACATCTATCATCAATAAGTATAATGAATTCTATATTTTACAAAAAGAAACGCAAAATATCTGTGACCCCAATTGACATATGTCATATTTTGATGAAACATTCAACATATTAATATAATGAAATGAAACGACAATGTTGACCCGAGCCGCTGCTCGACGCGCACGCCTTTCGCCTCCGGACCCGTCGCTCAGCTCCGCCTCGCCGCCGCCGGAACCCAGCCCCATCGTGAGTGCTGTGACACCGGCCGTGGCAGTTGCGTCGAGCTCAAGCGACGAGTATTTCTCTCCGCCCACGACGCCACCACCTGCTCGTCGACGGGGAGGACGCCGGCCGCCGGACGGTTTAGGACCTCGAGGCCCACCGGCTTCTGATAGGGTCCCAGCTCCCGGCGGAAGTGTGCAGCGCATGCGATGGACGCAATCGAATAACGAAAACGTCATGCGCGCATACTATGGGGCTACAGAGGGGGGAATCAACCTGACCGCGTACCGTATTAGGATGCTCTCTCTGTTTCAGGTGCTTGAGCCAGCTGTCAACGTGTCGGCACAACGACTGTCGGATCAGGTGCGAGTCATCCAGCGTAATCGTATGTTGGATGACACCGTACTTGATCGCTTGCGAACTGAAGTGCAGAGTAGCCGTGTCACGGCCACGCCGCCGTCGCAGGCTGTGGTTCCACCACAGTCTACCGTAACAACACCATATTGCGATGGCGACGTGAGTAGTGACATGGTTACTAATGTAAGTACCCAGTGCAGTGAGGATATGAGGAGTGCTTTGGAGGGTGCGATTCGGGAGTATCGGTTCATGACACCCGAACTTAGACCACGCTTACCTCGTTTGCCCATGCACAACAAAAATAAGATGCTGATGGCTGTTCTGGATTCGCAGTTGTCAAATTATTTTGATAGCTGCGAAGACCTCACCGATATTCACTCGATCCTGTATTGTGCGGCCGTAGCGGCATGTCGTGTAGCTCATGTTAAATTTTCTGATGACAGAGCTACACGACCAAAACCAGCCGTACCGGCATGGCAGTACAGGATTGAACAACGTATTGGTGGGGCCAGAGCACTCATCGGCAAATTGATCTGCTTCAGGGAGGGCAATACTCGCCCTAGGGTGATGCGTTTTGTGAGGCGGGCGTTCTCGGGGACTGATATCAGTCCTCGAGACTATATGTTTCGTGTCACAGAGCGCATCGACTTCCTGAAGCAGAAAGTGTATGCATGGGCAAGCCGTATTCGTAGGTATAAGCGGCGGGTGGACCGATACACTCAGAATCGCACATTCCAAAGAGATGAAAGGTGGGTTTACAGGGCTTGGGAGCGACCGGACTTAGGTGTGGCTGACACGCGCCTGCCAGATGATGATGCAATGTGTTCATTCTGGCGCAGCATCTGGTCGGTGCCTGTCAGCCATGCTGAGGGTGAATGGACTCGGGTGGTTGAGCGAGCGTGCGATCCAGTACCA
The DNA here is from genome assembly GCA_916618015.1 of Xestia c-nigrum. Lineage (NCBI taxonomy): Eukaryota > Metazoa > Arthropoda > Insecta > Lepidoptera > Noctuidae > Xestia > Xestia c-nigrum. The sequence goes on along the minus strand of OU745259.1, from coordinate 4,251,311 downwards.
GAAATGGGGGCAATTACTATCAGCCCCCAAGACGTAGCTTGTGCAGTCCGTCCGTTGCCTAATTGGAAATCTCCAGGGCCGGATGGGCTGCACAATTTCTGGATAAAATGGTTCACAAGGTCGCACGCTCGCCTGGCGACCCTGTTCCAGTCAGCCTTAGAGTCGGGGTCGCTGCCAGAGTTCCTGACAACAGGTATAACCCATCTGCTCCATAAATCGGGTAGTACTGCGGAACCCAAAAATTATAGACCGATTACCTGTCTCCCGACGGTCTATAAAGTTCTTACATGTATTTTGAGAGCTAAAATCACTAAACATATTGACGAAAATTCTGTTATGTCAGCTTCTCAGAATGGATGTAGGAACGGGTCCCGCGGTACTAAGGAGCTACTCCTCATTGATATGGCCATAAGCCAACAGGTTCGCCGTTCCCGAAAGGATCTGTCGACATGCTGGATAGACTATTATAAGAAGGCCTACGATTCGGTGCCACATACATGGCTTAGGAGGGTGCTAGAGTTGTATAAAGTTGATGCAACTCTGCGCACTTTCCTAATGTCGTGTATGGGGCAATGGAGGACAGTCCTTCGCTATCCAGGATGTCGGCAAATTCAGAGGAATAGCGAGCCGATAAGGATAGAGCGAGGTATATTTCAGGGCGATAGTTTGAGTCTACTTTGGTTCTGCTTAGCCTTGAATCCTCTGAGCACACTGCTGGAGGATTCAGGTCTAGGCTATCAGTTGCGGAAAGATGGTCGGGTTATATCTCACCTCCTTTACATGGATGACTTGAAACTCTTGGCCCCCAACGATTTGCAACTGATGGAGCTACTGAAGGTAACTGAAACCTTCAGTAGCGCCATCAGGATGGAATTTGGTGTGGACAAATGTGCGGTCATGCATGTAAAGCGAGGGGGGATTGTGGAATCTGTGGGAACCCAGCTCTCAGATTCCATAAATCTTAGATCCCGCTCAGCAACCGAAACCTATAAGTATTTGGGTATGTCGGAAGCGCTGGGCATCAGTGTGGCTGACATGAAGCAATCGTTGAAGGAGCGCTTCTTTGGCCGCCTGAAAAAAGTATTTAATAGTCTTTTATCGGGCGGAAATAAGGTGCGTGCCTTCAACGGTTGGGTCATGCCGGTTTTGATGTACTCTTTCGGCATACTCAAATGGACTCAAACAGAACTAGACGCCCTGGATACGAAGGTCCGTAAATTGTTGACGGCATATCGAATGCATCACCCGCGTTCTTCGGTAATGAGACTGTATATCCCGCGGAAGTGTGGGGGTCGAGGCTTTTTAAACGCTAAGACTCTCCACAATCTCTGGAGCCCTGACCGCCGGTAGCTTGGACCCTGTTCCCGATACCGGTGGGCTACAATTTTTTATATTTTTAAATGTTTTTTATATACCGGTAAAATGGGGGGAATAGGGATCCAGGGGTGAATAGATACAAAACTTTGGAAGGGATTTTATCGCTGAACTTATATTGTATATTGCCAACAAGGTACCTTTATAATTAAGTATAATTTAGTTAACACAATAGCGTACTTGTTGGTACCATATCATGTGAATTCAACTTTAAAATCCATTCCAAAGTTTTGTTTCTATACACCCCTGGATCCCTTAATTATATTAATATTTAAAAATGTAAAGAGTTTGTTTAATAATGAATAAAGGGAATAATAATAATATATTAATAATATATTTCTCGATGGCATTTGCAAACAAGTCAGAAGCCCAATGACAGCGCAGAAACTGACTCCAGGTTAGGCACTTAACCACATGAAAAAAAAACTTATCATAATTTAATATCGATATTGAAATATTGCAGCCCCGGCAGGCATCGGCCCTTTCACCCCTTCCTTTTTGCTAACATCTCTTTGAGGCGCGCGTGTCGACACGGCATGTCTTCATAAGACGGATGGATGGCGAGCTAGCCCTTTGCTCACCGTCCACAAGCCCCCGCCTACAGCGGCTGGGGGCTACCACGTGACTCCCGACATCTGAGATCTAATTTCAAATAAGCCACGATCGAGATAATCCTACAACGAGAAACGTCATATACAGAATTACTTTCGAGTTATAATATGAGTTAACGAACTATAATTAAGCATCATCATCTGCCTAGCCTTTTCCTAACTATGTTGAGGTCGGCTTCCAGTCGAAACGGATGAGCCGAAGACCAATATTTCACATGGAGCGACTGCCGATTTAGCCTTCACAATGGGTCATCCGTAGATCAACTCGTGCGAGCGGGTCCCCGAGCACGTTGTTTTTTGTGCAGAGTTTAGGAGCCATTCCTTCTCTAGCCAAAATAAATGCTACCTACCTAACTAATCAAAAATACTTACATTCAATTTCTACATTATTCTTGATTCCAAAATGGTAGGTTTTTTAAGTAGCATATTGTTTATTAAATCCTCCACAACAAAACCATACAAATGAGTAATATTTATTTAAAACATGCTTTTCTTCACAAAGTAAACATTTGACTTGCCTCTCATACCAATAGATAGGCAATTTAATAATGAACATAATAGGTACTAGTTTTTATTTTTCAAAAGACGAAAATATGATTTTATTAATAATAAAAAACCGCTTATTTCGCACTATTCGGCCCGACAAATATTATGTCACTCACTTGAGTGACGTAACAACCACTTTGTAGTGCAAGCTTATTAGAACTTTATTCTAACAGTATTTCAAACGAAGTTTGAACCACCACAAATAGAGTTGCTAATAAAGTTGGGTTTAAAAGTAAAAATGGGTGTACCACAAGGTTCGATATTGGGTATCCCTTCCTCTTTTTAGTATGACATTATTGACCTACCCCATTTATTTAACAACCATCCGCAAATGGTGTTGTTTGCTGATGATACTTCTTTAATATTTAGGATAAACAGACGTGCCACAAATCTTGACGACGTAAATTTCGCCCTACTGCAGGTTCATAATTGGTTTACCGCTAATAATTTAGTACTAAATGGGAATAAAACTAAGTGCATAAGATTTGCTTTACCAAATGTCAAAAGTAGTGATTGTGACATAGTATTGAATCAAGAGAAACTTGAATTTGTCAATAAAACGGTTTTCTTGGGAGTTACGCTCGACCACAGGCTACAATGGGGTCCTCATTTAACATCTCTTGCAGGCCGGCTGAGCTCAGCTGCGTATGCTGTTAGAAAAAATCCGTCAATTTACTGATGTTGATACGGCGAGGATAGTCTATTTTAGTTATTTTCATAGTATTATGTCATACGGTATTTTACTATGGGGACGGGCTGCAGACATCGAGTCTATTTTTATTCTGCAGAAAAGAGCCATCAGAGCCATTTATGAATTACGTAGACGCGATTCTCTAAGAGAACTGTTTAAGGAAATTAATATCATGACAGTACCTTGTCAATACATATATGAAAACATCATGTATGTTAGGAAAAATCTGCATTTATTCAGTAAAAGAGGTGACAGACACCACTATAATACTAGAAATAGGGACCAACTAGTTCAGCCAGGTTTCAGGCTTGCTAAAGTAGATTCATCCTTCATGGGGTACTGTTTAAAATGTTACAATAAAATACCTCCCCACATTCTACAACTGAATGAGACGAAATTTAAATCTTGTGTAAAACGCACACTATGTAGGCAAGCATATTATAAGCTGGTAGATTACATTGAGAATAAAAATGCTTGGCTAAATGCTGGTCCTGCTCCGCAACCATAGGTGCAAACTTATTGGACATTATTATTGTGGTAGCTGCAGAAGACTGTAAAAATATTCTTGCATTGTATAGATTCCATCTCTTAGTATTGTATAATTGCATAGCACATGTGTGAGTACCATGTACTGTAAAGCTACCATTTGCATTTAGTTATCTCTCATTGACTTGAATATGCCTTGGTGGCTGAGAGAATGTCATGCTCGCTTAAATGTCTTGCTGATGGTGGCGGGTGGGTCGGGTCATTTAGTTCCCTTCAATATGGTTGAATTGAATGTTGCTGATCCATGCGTCATGTTCGTGAACGGGCGCTGTCAGTCGGGACTGGTCATCTCTTAGCTGCCATGGATCATTTGAATTGCTTTATTTTATAAATTATTGATTTATTTCTTTTTTTTACTCTGGACGCTCTTATTCTGCACGTCTTTCTACATCGTTCTCACATCCTACTAATATTATTAATGCGAAAGTTTGTAAGTATGGATGTATGGATGTTTGTTACTCTTTCACGCAAAAACTACTGAACGGATTTGGATGAAATTTTGCACACAGATGGTTTATAACCTGGATTAACACATAGGATACTTTTTATCCCGGTAGTAAGATCCCGTGGGACAATTTCAAACATCACGCGGGCGAAGCCGCTGGCAGAAGCTAGTATATGTATAATCTCAACATGAAAGATGTAACCAAGATTTTGTAAGAACATTTTTGACTGAAAAGAGTGTCCATGGAGTTTCTTGCCCGTTCTTCTCCATAGAGATCTACGCTAGGGAATGGGCAACTACAGTACATTCTCAAGTTATTATGCCTTGTGTCTGTGACTGTAGCCTTTTTTTTTCGTTTTATCGACATTCAAAAGTGCCGTAATGGTCTAGTTGAAATAAATGATTTGAATTTGAGTTTGAGTTCGGTCCGAGCGGTTGATATAATTTAGCCACGGGCTTTTAAGGGTATCTGCTAACAAGAGGTTTTTCCATGTAACTCCTCTTTGATGAGTGAATATAAATGTACAAAAAATATATGTTGCTTATTAGACTTTAAACTTTAATTGTAAAATTGAAATAATTCTAACTATATCTACACTTTATAATAAATCTGTAGAGAGGTCAATTCTGTACATGAAATATATTTACAAAATAACTATCGGGGGGTGATTAGTGATCGATACTGATGCCAAAAATGCAATCAGTAAAATTTTTGTCTGTCTGTCTGTCTGTCTGTCTGTATGTTATTTATAGAAAAAAAAACTACTCGACGGATTTTAACGAAACTTGGTACAATTATTCTACATACTCCTGAGCAGGTAATAGTATACTTTTCATCACGCTACCATTAATAGGAGCAGAGCAGTGAAAGGAAATGTTGGGAAAACGGGAGAAGTTACTTGGTTTTTTTAGCTTCCGTCGCGTGTGCAGCATTAATGGTTAAAGCTACATAGAAATCATGTATAACGGAAATATTCCACATAAAATTATATAAAAAATATCCCAAGACAGCATATGTCTATCTTTTATAGTTGACTCACAATAACACGTGTAACTCCCGATAGCTTAGCAGTTCGGAGATTTGTTATTATTATATTTGTTTACTCTTACGTTTATAATATTCTCACTCAACCCCAATTTTGAAACTTCACGCGGGCGAAGCCGCTGGCAGAAGCTAGTTATTACTAAGTACATGAAAAAAATGTTCAAAGTAAAGCATTTTTTCTTTGAAATTTCGTAACTGCCCCTAAACTGCATAAAGTTTTAGTTTTTTTTACACACTAATATGTGTCGCTATTTTATAAAATAAAAATAAATAAATAAAATAAATAGTGTTTTATTTCAGGCAAAAATACCCATAAGACCAGAAAAATACAATTCAACCCGATAAAATAATGGTCGCAAAGAAATCATTAAATTCATCACAGATCATAAAATAACATTAAATTCATTAAAAAATCATTAAAAAATAAAAAAAAACAACATCAATAAAACCCTTAAAATATTAAAAAACATGGTGGTATGTATAGGTACCCATAGTCTTAAAAAATAACATTATTTTTCCGTCATTTTTTGTTTCCGCTTAGGTGAACAGAAATCCAGTGCACAAATATAGGGCTTGCAAGGTTGCACGAGACAACCCTCAAAATGCTATTACTGGAGCGCCCCAAACATTGCCAAAAGGACGCGACCCTCGACCTCATAATGGCATAAAAATCAGGAACCCTCGCTTCAGCAAACATGCTCGAAGCACTACAGTACCTTGGCAGTTTCATAAGGGTTCGGTAAGCGTCATTGTACTGAACCCTTAATGAGTTGTACATCCTTTTTGTGAAGTTGCAGCATAGTTGACAGGTGTACATTGACAGACAATAGGCTTTAAATAGAGTGTTCTTGACGTCTTCGGTGCACTTCACAAATTTGCGTGCGAGCATGTTACTCCTCACTGAGAGAGCCCTACGCTCTCTTTCAATATCGCAGTCGTCCTGGAGTCTGTCCGTCAAAATGTGCCCCAAGTATTTAAACTGCTTTACGACCTATATGGTCGCACCATTCAAAAACAAACTGGGTACGTTCCCCGGACCCGTCCCAGACCTGAATACCATGGATTCGGTTTTAAGAACGTTGTATCTTAGTCCATGAGCATCAGCATAATAAGAATAAGAATAAGAATAAGAATAATTTATTTAAAAAGAAGGTATTACAAAAGTATACATTTAAGTGCAGTAGGGTTATTTTTAACAATTGTATAATTAGTGCTTATAATTAAACTACAATTACAATAAAACAGTTGCTGCCATTGCTGGTAACGAAATTGTCAAATACAAAATTGTTAGGTAGCGACCAACCTGATCTAGGTTTATTTAAACCTGTGTTTCAGGCCATCACTTTACAAAGCATAATTTAATAACAATTACAACAAAAATCAAACTGGTACAAAAACAATAAACATTACAACTAATTTTAGGAGATGTGTACAAATTAGATACGAGGGCATAACATAATCAAACTAGAACTTCTAGAAGTTTTTCCGTGTCCGTGTAACTAAGTGTCGCTAAATAATCTAATATAACAAAACTACATTTCCTATAACTTAGACAATAGAAGTTTAGTTTCTTGTTGATAATGCTCACAAACAGACAACAACTTCCTCAAACCTTTGATCGAGGGACTCAAAAGAACCATGTCATCAGCATAGCTCAAGCTATTTACACAGACATTGCCCAAGTGACAGCCGACTCCGGTTCTCCTGAGTTCCTCGATCAGACCATTGATATACAGATTAAAAAGGTCCGGGGAAGTCAACCCACCTTGACGCACTCCGCAGTCCAACCTGTAACTGCTGGATAGAGTATCACCCCATTTCACTTGATTAGTTTGACCCCCATACCAGAATCTCAACAGATCTACGATTTGGTGAGGTACTTTTGACTTTTTTAGTTTGTTCCAAAGTATTTCATAATTCACCAGGTCAAAAGCTTTGCTCAGGTCTAAGAAACAAGCATACACGGAAGTTTTCTGGTGGGTGTAATAGGCTATCGCACTCTTAAGGCTAACAATCGCAGAGTCCGTTGATAGTCCGGGTCGGAAACCAAACTGTGCATCGTCAATTTTTATATTATTTTGCAGTACAGATTGAATGAGACGCTCCAGCACCTTGCCAATCACCGTCCCAAGCGAGATAGGTCGGTAGTTACAAGATGCACTCAAATCACCCGTTCTATTTTTAACAATCGGAACCACCACAGTTCTCATTAAAAGTTTTGGCAAGTAGGCGTGTTTTATACACAAATTAAATAGCGCGCTTAAATGTGGAAACAAGTCGGCACTTCCCCAGACGAGGTGCTCCACTCTGAGACCATCGTGCCCAGGTGACTTACCACGCTTCATATTCCTCACTGCAGAGATGACATCATCCAGCGTAAATGGTGGCAGTGTCTCAGTCACGATGGTATCATTGCTGAGCTTACAATCGACTTGCACGGGGTTAACTTTAAATTTACTGGCAAACAAATCAGCTATTTTACTTGTTTCCTGCAATCCATCGACAGAGACAGGAAGGTTTTGTTTAAAATTAAACTTTTAAGTCGCATTCCAAAACTTAACAAAATTATTTTCTTTTCTATGCAAGGCCAAAATATTCATTTTAATAGACTCCTCATTTTTCTGACACCACTTAATTTTATTTTTAAACATGGAACGACTACTACGCATGTTTTCAAAAATCAAACCTTGTAACGGTCTACCAGCCTCCACCCAAACCTTGAAATGGAACCTAGCAGTTCGATGATAGTCCTGCACATGGTAGTTCCATCCAGCCACTTTTTTGCATCGCCTCTGTTCACCTAAACGAGAACTCAGTACAGCAGCAGTCTGCAATGTCTCAACGATATACGAATAATATAAGTCAATCGATTTACAATACTTGTCGTAATGTTCGCAATTAATATTGTTTTCACAGTCACACTTAAAAATATTAAACTCATCAAATAATTTATTAGAACAATGCTTTTGGTATACATTGATTTGTTCTTTGGTACGATTGCCCCATTTGATTCCCTTTTGGTGGATACTAGATTCGGCGACAGCTTTCTCAACAGTCATACAGGATATATCGCAAACAATTCTCAAGGGGTAGTGATCAGACCACATGACGTCATGTATGACGTCAGCAGCTATCACAGTATCCCAAGCAGCCTTCGTTGCGATGCAGTGATCCAGCCACCGCCGACTGCCATGTGACTCACTCATAAACGTAAAAGTTGCGGAATCCAATCCAAGCAAATTAAAATCGACACATTCCCACTCCATTTCCGTACAAAACTTTATCAACTCAAGGTCAAACTTAGCTGTAGGATGTGCATTAAAATCACCCATCACATAAACACATTGCGCATCACCCTCTTCTATAATTGCGTTTATTGCACCCAAACAATCAATAAACTCTGTCAGATTATCGACGTTATCAACAGGCATATACACATTAATAACAATAACACATCCCGTACCAGTCGCTATTCTCACAGCCGCTAGGCGGTCACTACTACAACTAATAGGTGAAACATATGGAAACTTAGTTTTGTTCCACATAATGGCTAAGCCCCCATACGGCCTACCCCTTAAAATCCCTGCTGAAGTATCTACAGAAGACTTGGCAACACACCCAAAATCTTCATTTATTTCATTTACAAAATCCAAGTCGTGAGGTAGCAACCAAGTCTCCTGCAATAAAACGATGTCACTAGTTTTAGTGAGTTCACGTACACATTGCTTTGACCGCTTAATCGATTTACAATTGTAGGACAGTATTGATATAGTTGACAACTTACAATCCATAATTAATTAATTACTTAGATTATTAATTCCTCTCGCCGTATACTCACGGAAACGCCCAAATCTAACGCCAACAGGCCAAAAATCCACACTTAAGAATCTTTCCAGCCTTTCTCCAATCCAATCTTCCAATCTTTCCAATCTTTTCAGCCATTTTCTTCACAAAGTGTACAATTGGAATTTTGATCTAATGATTTATCAGGCTATACAATTAAATAAAAACCACTCATTTCGCACTAACCGGCCCGTTGTGACTGACAATCAACCACTTTGTAGTGCAAGCTGATTAGAACTTTATTCTTATAATATTTCAAACGAAGTTTGAACCACCACAAATAGAGTTTCTAATTCAGCAGATACCACAGTCTTAATATAAATCCCACCTAACAATATTAGTACACTGCGTATAATGACACAGAAATATTATACCACTCTGAGATCTTCAAGTCATCACCATCATGTCTGTTGCCCTTATCCCATTTTTTTGCTGTCTTTTTTTTTTTTTTTTTCGGAATGGCATCTCGCAGTTCAACCTAGAAAGGTTGTCGTCTGCTTAACCGGACTATCCTGTGGGTGCCTTGAGTGTAAGGCCTCCAGCCAGGATTTATTTGCGGTCGCCGCAGCATGTCTTCTTACATTACCTCTGTATTAATCGTCATGTCAACAAACACCTCATTTCTTGCAATTTCAACCTTAACACAGTCCACTCATGGTTACTTTGGTCTTTCTCTCTACTCATCAGCCCATCCACATCTGGAAATCTTCGAGTATTTAAAGAAAACTCTTGTAACGTACAATTTATTATGCTTGGAAAAATTAAACCAGCAATTTCACGTTACCAAACACATTGCCTATTACTAAGAGTGTGAGAAAACCGAAGTATCTTAAAAAAATCTTTAACAACGCGGGTCTCGACGTTCCCCACATTCAAGCATTCACTTTGTTGCATAAAATATAACTTCGCTTCCTGCATTCTACGCTCTAAGAGCACACTGCTCCATTTTTACAGATAAAATACATGTGCCTTTATATATTTTACGAATTTCGACTTAAAATGTTGGAAAATAACGTCGTCGTTTCGTCTTTATAATTCAATGGACATCTTGAGGGTTCTATTTTTGTCAGCTTATAATATGTCTGGGCTTCTAACTGGGCTTTATATGCCGTCGAAAAATACCTCTTAGGCTAGCTGGTTTCCTCACGATGTTTTCCTTCACCGAAGCAAGTAATTATTACACCATACGCAGGCGAATCCAAAAATGAAAGGTGTGCTGACATTAGATTATGAAATGGATACTTTGAAAATGTTTTAGATATCTGAAGGCTTAGTGAAATGGAAATTGCTATGATAAAGATCACATTGTTCAGGTTATAAACGATGTGTGTGCTTGACATCCAAATCCATCCACTAGGTTTTGCGTGAAAGAGTAACAAATATCCATCCATTTATCTATCCTCACAAACTTTCGCATTTGTAATAATAATTAGTGAAATTTTATTTTTTTGTTAAAAATCGCTGATTGAAGGCATTTGAGCGAAGAGTGATGGAAATGAATTTTGAAGTATGGAAAGGGAGAGAAAGGTCAAAAATAAAATATGATTGGATTGTGAATGAAATATGAGTGTGATTGAAAAGGAGTAAATAATGCCGTGACATCTGTTAGGGGAGAATGGAAGTAAGAATCGTGTTGCGCCTACCCCAAATAGATGGGACATGGACAAAAAGATGAATGTCGCTGATCCATTGTCACGGGAACCTTCTGTATCTGGACCTTTCCATGTATTATTTTTCAATCGAGCTGTTGGGAGAGTAGGTAGTACCTGCCTATTTCCAGCTTGTGGGTAAGATATAAATGATTAAAATAGCCTTCCAATTTTCTGTTACAGTCTCAAAAAACTATGCCTTTTCTTCTGTTTGTTTATCTATAAATCAATTTGTGTGATGTGATAGCCTGAAATTTCACTTTAGTTTCCTTTCATGCAGGAAAATAACTGATAATAACAGGAAATTCGAGTGACATTTTTGCCCATTTTCAGTAACAATTAATTGACGCGTGATTTTCCTTTAATTTGACATGTAAGTGGAATTACGTGACCTTTAATAATGTAATTACAGTATACGTATGACCTAAAAGGTAATTAATAATTAATTTAATGTTTGAGTACCTGAACACATAAGAGTTACAATTAATTATATTACAATGCTTTTAACGGAAGTATGGAGCGTTGACATCGAATTTGTCAAATAAGGGTCAGTTTAGACGGAACGGAAAAGTCCTCGGGCAGGCTCGATCCTCATTGGGTCGCAATTCACACCAAGAGCAGTAACGCTTCGAGTTGGTGCGAGATGAATGCCGGACTCCACCAAACTGGCGATCAGCTGAGATACTAGAGCGGAGAGGAGAAGAAATGCGTAAAAGCTAGGATGTAACCACAGAAGCTGTGCGAAGATGTGCAAAGCGGAGAGGAGAAGAGATGTGCAAAAGGGCTTGTTTATGATAGACATCTCACAGTTGTACCCAGTGGTTGTCGTCTGCTTAACTAGACTATTTAGCAAAGCGGTACGTCACTCACAGTACACCTCTCACCGCATGCCACTCCACCATTGGATATCAGGGTCTTTTGAGCTGTGTCCCAATCCCTGGTTCTCCGCTTTTTACAGCCAGTCCATCCAAACCACCTTTTCAAGGTCACTGGTACAACTAGTCAGTGTCCCTCGCTAAGCTTGCCGTGAGGGGGTTTCCACTCCAGGACTTTTTGGCTCAATTAGCCACCGTTTCATTGTAAAACCGTAAATTGCCACTTAGCCGGTTAATCATGTAGAACTTTCAACACTTACCATTGAGAATTCTACCGAAGAAACGACTCACGTTGCATTGTTTTTCTGTGAGTGAATCGAAGTGGAGTCGACATGTGTTAATTACCTATTCCCCGCAAGCTTTATCGTTAACCAGACTTCGGGCTATAGTTTAAAAAAAATATGAGCGTAAAAACATGCAAAACAAAGGCCTGGATATAAAATCCAAATCTTCTCGCACTGAAAAATCACACACTGCTTACATTCGTAGAAATCAACATTCTTCACACATTCAGCCACTTGCCCATCCCTGCTGGAGAAACTGTCTCTGCAAGTTTAATTATGAGCGATGAGCAAACGTAGACACCGCATTTATTATAATTACTCTGAACTTGCAAGCTTGTGGTAAGGCTTGTTGCTAAACTCTGCAAGATGCAACAGCTCATGAGATTCTGAATTCAGTCTCTAGGTCAGATAAAGTATAGGTGGGAGTGAGACTTAACTAGTGAAAAATGGGAGTACTATAGGTGTAATAATATGTACAATTGAGCAGAGAATTTGAGTGGCGCATTACTTTGTGTAATTTATTTCATCGCCACTGCTCTCAAAACGGTGAACGTCGTGAGGAAACCGGCGTGTCCTAGAATAAAAACTTCGAAGACATTTGTGGCATCTACCAACCCGCACTGGGCCCGCGTGGTGAATTATATCCCATTCCCTTTTATCATAGAGAGGAGGCCTGTGTTAAAGCAGTGGGAAATTTATGGGCTGATAATTAATGATGACGATGATTTGAGTGAATGATTTTTCGTACAATTTGTCACCACAATCATTTGATTTTCATGTCAGTATGTTTGTCAAAAGGATCTTTTCCAGAAAAGAACACAAGGAGTCAATAGGTATTCAGAGATGGGGTATGTCATATGTCAGTTGAGACCAGTTCGCTATAGGAAGGAGACGTACCGCTCTTAACTATCTTCATTTAAGAAAAAAAAATGTTGTTCGGCTATTCTAATTAGTACCGCTGTGTAAACAAATAAGTCACATATTCCAGTGTCATAGAAATTACATTTTGTGGAAAAAAACGTCGGCGCGAGTGCTAACAGCGAGCGCGGGGACTTGCCGCACCTCCCCTGCGATAAGGGACAGTTGTATTTTTCGTCCTTGTCATCGCCGAGGTAGTGCGCGTGCACCGAATAAGTATCATGAGTGAATGTGCTGTTTGTACTGACCTAATAGAAAAGGATTACTTAGAATGCCAGCGTTGTAAGAACAAATATCACTGCTTATGCCTCGATATCTCACCTGAAGAAGGAAAGAAGTTTCTCGATGCTGGCCAGAAGTGGATTTGCCTCAGTTGCGGTAATAAACAGCCTAAAGGTAATGATCCCGTTCGCCCTTCGACACCAACAGGCTTGGCTGATATAACATTTAATGTAACGCGTCGTAAGATATTAAACAAGCCGGACTCTGCACAAACATCTGTAACTAGAATGCCAGACGGTGGATCGCGCTCTGATATACAGGTTATGATACGCGACGAGATGCGTTCTGTTATGAATGAATTTATGAGTGAATTGAAGAATACTTTAAACATTGAATTGCGTGAACTGAGGGATCAAATAACTGGGTTTGAGCATTCCGTAAGTTTTTTGAGTGCACAATTTGACAGTTTAAATAGCGACATGGTCGCTCATAACTCCACAATTAAACAATTAAAATCTGAAAACGAGCTGCTTCGGTCAGAGGTCAACGTTCTGTCTAATCGAGTCCGGCAGATGGACCAGTTGTCAAGGTCTACCAACTTGGAACTTCAGTGTGTACCCGAGCACAAGGCTGAGAATGTAGTGAGCATTGTCAGACAACTCGGCCAAGTTGTCAAGTTTCCCATAAACGACGGCGACATATCTTATTGCTCACGCGTTGCCAAGTCGAACCCTGAATCCTCTCGCCCACGTACAATCCTCATGAAGTTCAACACTCCACGCACCAGGGATTCTCTGCTTGCAGCTACAATACAATACAACAAGGATCACCCAAATGAGAAGCTGAACACTAGCGTGATAGGCCTGGATGATAAAAAGATAGCAATTTTTGTTACTGAGAATCTCACAACGGAAAATAAAAACCTACATGCCGCAGCCCGACTTCGAGCGAAAGAACTAAATTATAAATTTGTGTGGGTACGCGGAGGACGAGTTTATGTGCGCAAATCTGGTGAATCTGAGAAAGTATTTGTTTGTAATATGGACACATTGAATAAATTAACCTGATCTATTTGTTATTTCTATTGTAGTGGTGTTTTTTTTGTAATAGATACTTTAAACTCAATTCTTGAACCGATACTTATCTATTTTTCATTCTCTGATATAATAAAATGTTATTACCAAAACGTAAGAGGTTTGAGGACCAAAACTGTAGATTTTTACTTGAGTATTTTAACATGTAACTATGATATTATTGTACTTAGCGAGACGTGGTTGGCGGGCGACATATTGGACTCTGAATTGTTTTGCAACCGGTATCTGGTCTATCGACGGGATCGTGAGTCTAGTGGCTTTCATAACAAAAAGTCAGGTGGCGGTGTTTTAGTGGCGGTATCTAAAAGGTTACGATCATATCGAGTGACCAAATGGGATAGTAAATGTGAAGACGTATGGGTGTGCGTAGACATTTGCTTGAACAAACGACTTGCTAAACTTTTGATCTGTGCGGTATATATCCCTCCTCCAGTACAAAAACATATTTTAGAACATTTTATCGATAATGCTAATAATGCCTTGGAAAACTTTAATGCCACGTTAATATTAGGTGATTTCAACCTAAGTAGCATTGAATGGGTGGGCTCACCTGGCGCACCGCTTGCACCTTCCCTACATAAAAATGGCATTTATGAGCAGAAACTATTAGACTTTATTTCGTTAAATAATCTAGCTCAATACAATTGTGTTTATAACAGTAAAAATAAGATACTCGATCTTGTATTGACCGATACAACGGTGAAAAGTTTGAGTGTGTCTAAAAGCCCTCTCAGTAATATAGATTCATACCATCCCCCCCTTGAATTTGAACTGCTATGCAACTTGCATGAGGAAACTTTACACCCGAACCAGGAGCCTACATTTAAGTTCTATAAAGCTGATTATAGCAATATCATTCAGGAATTAGGGAAAATATCATGGCAAGACCAGTTTTCACAATGTTGTAATGTCGACGAAATGCTGGATTCATTTTACAAAGTTATTTATAATGTGATTGAGATGTACGTACCTAAGATTAAGCCTAAAACTTGCAAATATCCGGTTTGGTTCAACAGGGATCTTGTTCGCCTTCTAAAAGAAAAAAATAAGTACCGTACGCTTTATTCAAAATTTAAAAACCCCCTGGATAAAATTTCATATCGTTTGCTCAAAGACAGAGTTTCTAAATTAACACATGTTAATTATAGACAATATATAAAGTCAATTGAATCTTCTATCACTTCTAACCCTAAGCTCTTTTGGTCATTTTTAAAACACAAACGTAACGGTAACAGTACGTACCCTTCATCAATACATTACGGCGATGTCAAAGGTAGTAATGGAGCAGATAATTGCAACATTTTTGCCTCATATTTTTCATCTGTTTATAACCCAAGTAATGGCAATACTGATGCCGATATGGCTAGATACAGGACTTCCCAATGTCAGCATACTGATTTTCTGACCCAATTAACCCTAACCACGGATTCTGTAACTAAAGCTTTAAAGAGACTTGACCCTAATAAAGGGCCAGGGCCTGACGGACTACCTTCTATTTTTGCAATAAAATGTTGTGACTTGTTGGGGGAGCCTCTCTCTATGATTTATAATAAATCATTGAGCACAGGTTGTTTTCCAAAGGCGTGGAAGGAAGCACGAGTAGTACCGATTTTTAAGTCTGGGGACAAATCCGCCGCGAGTAACTATAGACCAGTATCTATTCTGTCCATTTTTGCCAAACTGTTCGAAGCTTTAGTATACCCTATACTTTTGTGGCATGTGAAACAAACATTAATGCCTGAACAACATGGCTTTATGAAAGGCAGATCGACGGGAACCAATCTTGCGTGTTTTATATCGGATTTAGTCGTCGCCATAGACCGAGGATCACCTGTAGATGTAATTTACACCGACTTTAGCAAGGCGTTTGACAAAGTGGATCACAAAATACTGATTAACAAACTACACTCATTCGGAATTGCAGGAAGCTTATTGCAGTGGTGTAAGTCTTACCTTGTTAAACGCACGTCAAAAGTTGTCGTTAACGGTTATTCATCGGATCCTTTTCTGACACCCTCAGGCGTACCCCAAGGCTCCCATCTAGGCCCTTTGTTTTTCAATATATTCATAAACGACGTAGCGTCTTGTTTTGTACACTCAAAGATATATTTATACGCGGATGACCTAAAAATTATAAAACGAATGGAGTGCAATCAGGACCCATTTAAACTCCAAGAGGATTTGGACCGCTTTTCCCAGTGGTGCTTGGACAATAACATGTTACTTAATGCTGACAAATGCAATCACGTACATTTTTCGAGGAAAAAAGGACCGTATTTTCGTAATTATAAAATTAATGACCAAATAATTTGCGAGAAAGAGGTGATTCGCGATTTGGGTGTTTATATCGACAATAAGCTTCGGTTCAATATTCATGTTGATAAAATTGCTACTAGAGGGTTTAAAATGTTAGGTTTTATTCTACGGAACTGTAAAGATTTTAAGCGCGCCTCCACTAAAATAGCAATCTTTAACTCAATTGTCAGATCAGGCTTAGAATATTGCAGCGTAGTTTGGACTCCATTTTACGAAATTCACAAACGTCGTCTGGAATCAGTGCAGAAAAGATTTCTGTGGCACTTGTCATATCAGTGCAACATGGTCAGACATTTACCTAGCTACAGCTCACGCTTGAAACATTTCAAACTCATGAGTCTGGAAAATCGCCGTATGATCCTAGATCATCTGTTCTTATATAAAATAGTAAACAATCACTTCGATTGCCCGCGTTTATTGAACCAAATTAACCTAAATGTGCCTTACAAACTTGCTCGTAAGTCTAGATATGAGTTGCTTCGCGCTAAAGGCTTTAAAACCAATGTGGGTCATTTCTCCACCATTAACAGAATGCAGGTTCAATTTAGTCGCCTGTCACGATCACCTAATGTTGATATTGATATGTCTTACTCCTTAAACAAAGTCAAGTCTGTCTTGCGTATGGCATTGTCGTAAAAGAGTGTATTGATCATTTTGTTTTTGATTTGTACTTAATTGTATGTGCTTTACGATTGAGAATGTGTTGTATTTTTTATTTTTATTTTTTATCTTAATATTTTTTTTTTTTTTCTTCTTTCTGGTTAGCACAACGTCAAACAAAAATGAATTATGTAGGTTTTCATATTAATTTGTGTGCCAGATGTAAGTCACAATTGGCTGTATTTATGTACCAATAGACTGGTATATAAATACAGTTAATATAGACACAAACAAAGTAAGACTCTTACTGTATTTCCTTTCTCATTTATGTTCAATGCATGCCGTGGCAGCCTTTAATTAAGGCTACACTATAAACTGTTAGATTCAACATGTGTTCTTATATATGTATTTTTGGTGTACGCTTTGTTGGTTGTCCTTAAATAAATAAATAAATAAATAAATAAATAAATAAATGTCATCATCATTTCAGCCAAAAAACGTCCACAAATTGGGGTGGATTTTGTCATAAGAAAAACGAAAGGAAAAAATGTCCCCATTTTCGTAACATTTTTCATTCCTGCTCCGCTCCTAACAATCGGAGCGTGATATTTTATAGCCTTCCTCGATAAATGGACAATTTAACACAAAAAGATTTTTTCAATTCTAGCCGGAAGTTTCTGAGATTAGCGCGTTCAACCAAACAAACAAACAAACTCTTCTGCTTTATAATATTAGTATAGATGTAGTTAGATTTAAAACAGTGGGGACCCCTTTTAATATTCCCTCATCCATGCGAACAGTTTGATTTGACTTTTTATTTTTTTTTTTACTGAACTCGCATTTGAAAATGTAACCCTCACAATAACTATTTTATTGACAATGTCGCTTTTATTTAACACTTCTCCGATGGTTTCATAATTACAAAATGCTGCTAGATATAACTCAGCACTTTATATGAAAGCCACAACCAATTTTCTTGAGTCCCGCCCGTCACCCTTTATTTTTCTCCTTGGAAAGAAAAGGGTCGGTTAGTTGATTTTATTCGCATTATCAGATCTCAGCTCTCGGTCATAAAAGACTACCAACCTCTACGATAATGACATTTATCTTCATTATCTGTCCTATCTTGAGAGTGACCATTCATTACGTATCGAGTTTGCTCCGTGTCCGTGCTCTGTGCCGTGAAAGCACTTTATGCTGTTTTTTTTTTTTTTTTGTGTAGGGCATCTCGCAGTTCATTTTGAGAAGACTGGCTTCTGCTTAACCGGGCAAGTCCTGTGGATGCCTTGAATTTAAGGCCTCCAGCCAGGGCAAAAATGACTATAAACTAAGCGACAGCGCTCTAAGGGCACCCCCTGTGGGGTACGGACCTCGGCTTAGGGCGTCGCTGGGCATGATGATTATGACACTTTATACTGTTGGTCCCAGCTGTCATATGTAATTCTTTGACAGTCGTTTTAGGTAGTCATTTGCTCGAAAGTCTGGCAACGAGTCTTAAGGGTCTTCCGGGGCTGCGGGACTGTTCAAAAGAGATACCGTGGCCCCGGAACATAAAGGGTGAGGAAGAAACATGAATGGGTTTTTGTCAGTTAAAGTCTGACACTCGTTCCCGCTCCGCCCAAAGTGGGAGGACTGGAAGAGTCAAGGGGTATTGTCTTACCCAGTACTAACTGGATTGTGGAGTTAAGATAAGTAGTCGCTCTATGTGACTTTTAGCTACATCAGTTACAGCTACATTAGCTACAGCAGCTAGACTGGAAGCCGGTCCCAACATAGTTGGGAAAAGGCTAGGCAGATGATGATCTGTCTAACCTTTTCCACACTATGTTGGATCGGCTCGTAGTCTAAGCAGCAAAATACCGGTAATTAATATAGATCAGCTTCCTATCAGACCTATTACGCAAAACGCAATTATTGGGCAAACACTATTCGTCAGACTGGTTCTTTGACATACTTTTGGTCTTTTGATTACAGGTAACCATTGGTCATCTACCAAGACAGTACCTGGGACCGGAGCCGTTGGCTGCGGGCTAGCCCTCTAAGACGTAACCATCATCGCGGGAAACGGTTCAGGCCAGCTGTGTTCCCTACCACATCTTCTTTTCCTCTGCAATCGCGTCGTGTGAAGGCCACGGAAGTATAGGCATTAAATAATAAGTAACTTGATCTTCGAGCTTATTATTTACCAACCCCTACCGACCTACCTGCTGACACCCCAACACAGAGCTTAAGTGTCACAGACGACAAAAAAATATATATATTTTTACAGCTTTCAGAAGTATCTGTTATCGGTATTATAGAGATAATTCCCATGATTCGTGGAGCGACCTTAGCAAAGTTGCTTAAAGTCAGAGGCCCGCGGAGCATACGTAGTTCATGCAAACGTAATACCAAAATAGTTTGTAAATCAAACGTATGTATTTATTTCGATTGGATTACAGAATCTAGGTTTCCAAATATATATTTTGTCAGGACACTGATTTAAACAAGTGTTATGAGAAAAATAAGTTTTCTAAAGAACTTTTAATTTTCTCATATCTCGTTATGTGTGAGTTACAAATTATTTTGGTATTACGTTACGTATTTATTTTTTAAGAATATTGTTACTAACAAAATATGGATTTAGTATGAAATAAATGTTTATTATTATTATTACGTTTGTATGAACGACGCATGCTCCACCCCTTAAGGTTCAGCAGGGGTGCTGCTTTTTTAATTAGTTACAATCCAACAATAACATTTAATTTCCACCCCCAATAATAAAACCAAGCACCAAATAATCCACAATAACTTTTCCAATTAATAATGAAGAAAAAAGGGCAGTAGGTACATTAATCATGACGTCACAACCCGTAACCACCGGCGGTTCACAATAAACTTATATTTTGCACGTTATTAACCCTCGAATGAAAACATCGCCCGATACTTGATTTAGTGTTATTAAGCTGTCATTCGCCGGCTTCGGGCCCCAGAGACCGGGGCGAACAATGCCTTGCTATTAACGGGTTAACATACTGTAATATACGTGTGTGTTCTGTTGTGCAGTTAAGTTTTAAAGAGGCTTTTGTTGTGGCACCGTTACTGTTATGGTTGTTATTTTTTGGCAACTTTGACGTGTCAAAAGGAAAAATTGTAAATGTTGAATCGATTTTTGGTGAGTTACAGTAAAGATAGGGTGTAAAACATGTTCTCCCTGTCATTGCGATCATTTTTTTTTTGTTCTACACTATACCTAGGAATCTTCTAGTTACGGAGATATTGGGAGTCAAAGTAACAACTTTTTGATAACTTTTTTTAAATACAATCTTTGCAAAGGTGAGAAATTGCAAGATTTTTACTTTAAATACCTTCACGAACTCCGTACTATTCAATCCACCCATCAGCACAATGTTTTGTGTGCGTTACATTAAGTTATACCCCAAAACGTGAATTTTGACCCCAAAAAAAAGTTGTTTCCCAGCAATAATTTTTGCGTAAAGTTACTTAGTTTGATGTACAGAATGCTTGGTTGATGGCTTCGTGATGAGGTGGTTTACACCCTGTATTATGTGCACAAAATGTATTTCAATCTTTTGTCTTTCAACTTGTATACAATTTTACTTTTCCAAACTGCTACGGTTTCAAAATCATCATCTGGATCTAGGCCTGATATCGCTTGAGATAATGTTCTCGTGTGGAAATCGTCAATAAATTTACTCCGCCGTGGAACCGACGGAAGGGTCTGTCAGGCTCCTACTGACTAAAACCACTTGGTGGTTCCTTCTTGTTACTTCAGGCTGTGGTGTGGGAAAACGATTGTATTCTACACAATAACCCTAGCTGATGTATTCTCCACGTTTGTGTACCAACCTCATCCAGGATTTACCCGTTATAATATTTAAGATAAAATATATTCTATGTGTAGGTATTTAGACTATGCCCTACCTTAGCAAGCAATTAAGCAACATTAGCTGCAATATCTTGTCGGTACAGCAATAAATTACCTGTTAAGGTATGGACGAAAGCTCTTTTCAACACGTTATCTACATCTACAGTATTATTATAAAGAGGAAACATTTCATTCTTTGTTTGTATCTTACGACTTAACTCAAGAACTGCTCAACCAATTAACAAAAGTCTCACCATTAGAAAGCTACATACAAGCTACAGTTACCGAGTAACATAGGCTAATAATTATATTGATATCATCAATTTTCGCCGACAAAGTCGCTGGTGAAATGCATACATTCATATATTTTTCTTCATGCATAAAGATGAAATTGAGTTGATTTTAAATCCCTCGTTTACACAAAGGTATAAAACTTAAAGTAAGTATTCTATAATGTTGTGCCTTCTGTCTTTGTTTACCCCTATGCATGCATTGCATACAATATTTTAATAAAACGTGCCTAGAAGGTGAACAAAATATTTAGATCAAACTCATGCCTGAAACAACGTAACTACATTTATAATGCAGACATCAATAAACTCACGCTTATTTCCGATGGGGTTATGCAGAAACTTGCTACGATCCTTAGGGCGTTCGTACACTAGAGACAGGGCTGTCTTAAGACAGACATTTAAAAAGAATAGGTAGACTGAAGTCAGGTGGGCTGCTGCAGATACGACCTGGTCCGGTGGGGGTATTCCGATGAAGCTTTGTGTGACTGCGGTGCCCCAACACAAACAATGGCTCACCTCCTGTCCTGCACTATGTGTGGCTCCATCTGAACTCTGAGGGACCTTTCCGAGGCCACCCTCAACGCTGTCGAGGTAGCAGAGTACTGGTCGACAATAATTTAAAAATAAAAAGGGGAAATCATCGACACGAAGAAGAAGAAGAAATAGACTGCCTCGCTCGCGCTAGTAGCAAAGCCGCCGGCCGGGTTTCCTCCGTGCCTCGAATAGTGTTAAGCTGTTGGTCACGGGTATCATTTCTAAAGTAGTCATCATCATCAGCCTATAATGGTCCCACTGCTGGGACACGGCCTCCTCTCAATGAGAGGAAATGGGCTATAATCTACCACGCGGGCTCAGTTCGGATTGGTAGATGTCACATGTCTTCGAATTTTTGGTTCTAGGACGTGCCGGTTTCCTCACGATGTTTTCCTTACCGTTTTGAGAGCAGCGGTGATGAACTAAATTACACAAAGTAATGCACTTGTCTGGTTTCGAACTCACGACTTTCTGTTCGTAAATCGGGGCCGCTACCACTGGGCCACCGCTGCTCTCCAGTAGTTAGTGGCCCAAAAATCTGACAACCAGTCTCACCAAGTAGTATCGTATAACCGATTACTAACTGGGTTGTGGAGGTCCGATAGGCAGTCGCTCCTTGTAAAATACTGGTATTCTATAGTATGCGAAAGCCTTTAGATACCCTTATGATCTCTTCCATGTTCGTACATCTGGATATACACGGACGCCGGTTAGGACTGCTACGCCCATGACCTTGAAGAAATGCCTAGTTGGTATTTCTAGGGCGTCCCCTCCTAGCGTCGTCACAATATCTGCGTTATAAATACGTTTTATGTGTCGCTTTATATTTTTGAAAAAACAGGAGAAAAACAGGAGCTCGTGGCAAAATAAGAACAGCTACTCGGGTCTATCTTTAGATTAAACCATGCTTGCCAAGGTTGGTCTGTGTCCACCCATTAGTCACAGAGTTTCCTTCAACCCTCGGAAAGCACGTTAAGTAGTTGGTCCCGGCTGTTATTTGTTATGTAGATCTTTGACAGTCGATGCAGGTTTAGTCAGTGCCCCATAAAGTCTGACAACCAGTCTTACCAAGGGTATCGTATTATCCAGTACTAACTGTTGTGGAGGTCAGATAGGCAGTCGCTCCAAGAAAAATACCGGTATTCAGCTGCTTTCGGTTAGACTGGAAGCCGACCCCAACCTAGTCGGGAAAGGGCGCGCAGGTGATGTTTTTGAAAAAACAATCGAAACACTTTTTGGTCAACCCAACTTGTGTGTGTCACCGTAAAATTGTCAAACACGTTAGATTGTAAAATAACTAGACAGATTGTAAACTCACGAAATATTGTCAAACAAACATACTGCTTACAATAAAACACATTATTTTTCGTGAAATTCATGCGATGGTAGTAACTCACGCGGTGTGGAGGAGAGGGAGAGAAGGAGGGGTCCCCCTTGCCCAATGGTAACACTCTCCTGAAAAGATAATGTACCATTCCTGAGAAATACCGATGAATATAACCTAACTTTAAAACACTTTATATTTCCCTAAAAAGTGTAGTCGACGGAGCCCCCCGTTACGCGGGGCCCCTATTTCCGAGTGCAGAGTTTAAAGGTACCTAACTAACCTAACGTGGGTGTGCTCCATGTCCCGATAATGGGGGCAGAGATACTTCCGTTCAGTTGACAATATTTCGAGAGTTTACAATCTCTCTAGTTATTTTACAATCTAACGTGTTCGACAATTTTACGGTGACATATTAGGTACGCACGGACAGCCCGCTCTCTAAATACACAAACCTCAACACCAGTTATGAATATTTAAATTATTTCCATATTACTATACGTGACTAAGCAACCTATACTGCCACTCCCTCCAGAGAGCATAACAAACCCTAATTGGCGGTCACAGTAAAAACAAACGGCATACCGTTACAACCGAAAACCGGCACAAACGGTAAAATTATATTAATTCGCGGTACAACCGGCAGCGGAACCACAAACTCCGATATTTAATTCATGCCGCCGTAATTTATTTAGCAATGACAGCGAGCGGACAATGTTGCCAGAATAAAATATTGATTTAGTTCGCGTTTTTTGTTTGTTTTAAAGTCAAATGATGACGAACGAGTTTTGCAGTTTCATTGTTGTGGTTTTTAACAAAGGTGTATATTATGTTTTAATTAGCGATACCTACAGTTTCATAATTATGTTCCGTATCCTTTAAAGAAAATAAAAGTTCTGGAATGGCGACCGCGAACCGGAAGACGATGCGTTCGAAGACCTCCCACTAGGTGAACCGATGACTTGGTGATAGTCGCGTGAATTCACTGGATGCGAGTCGCACGGGATCGGTCAATGTGGCGACACTTGGGGAGGTCTATGTCCAGTAGTGGACGTCTTTCGGCTGAAATGATGATGATCATCATTTAAAGAAGCACTCAGCAAATACGTATAACCTTATCTACTGGTTTTAGAGTAGAATGAACTGCAAGCGCTCCTACTGGCTACTGCTGCTGAGATTGAAGACCGTTTTTTTTTTGGATGGTAAATCATCAAGTGACTTCTCCCACTCTGGGCGGAGCGGGAGGGAGTGTCAGACTCTTACTGAATAAAACCCATCCATGTTCCTTCCTCGCCCTTTATGTTCCGGGGCCGCGGTATCTCTTTCGAACAGGCCCTCGACTCTTAGATCGGTCAAGGTGTGTTTGGGTGTTGTGACGTTTTCCACCAGACATTCTTCAGTAGCAGCATTGTCTCGATTAACGATTACAAGCTCATCCCCAATAACTTCGGAATCGAAATTTCTTGTGACGTGTGATTGCAGTCAAACTGTCTTTTCTCCGAATGATTTTAAACCACAAAATGTTTATTTATTTATTTATGTACATGCTAAATACTTAAGAGGACATTACATTAACTATAGAAGAGCACAAAGGTATACTGCTTATTTCATAAGAATTCTCTAATGTTGTAGGGTAAGTTCAAAACCGCGTCAGTTTGTCTGTATACAGGGTGTCTATCAGAATACCAGCGCTGTGACGTTTTTTTTTTAATGTTACAGCACCATGCTGAGATAGAAGCCTTTTGGCCTCGTACAGGACGAGTTTCATTTCTTTTAATTTTTAAATCTATATTTGTTTTTTTTTTCTGTGTAATTTTTATACTGTTAATTTTGATGTGTTTGTCCTGTGTGGGCTATTAAAAGCTTTTTCTTTCTTCCTTTCTTTCTTTCTTTCTCATCACAAAGCCGTTAACCAAGCATTCTGTACAGCAAACTAAGTAACTTTACGCAAAAATTAATGCTGGGAAACAACTTTTTTTTGAGGTTATAAATCATGTTTTGTGATAGAACTCAATGTAACTCAATTAAAACATTGTGCTGATGGGTGGATTGAATAGTACCGGGGCCGTGGAGGTGGTGCTTAAAGTCCAAATCTTACAAAAAAAACTTGTATTTAAAATAAAAACTTGGAAATAGTTGTAACTTTGACCCCCCATATCTCCGTAACTAGAAGGTTCCCAGGTATGGTGTAGAACAAAACAATGATCGCAATGATGGGGAGAACAAGTGCCTTTCGGCTTCGTGAAGAGATGTTTTACACCCTATAAGTGACCAACCCTTTCGGGAAAACAGACGTGAAGTTATGTGATATATAATATGCTAGTGAGGAGCTATCAATTATTTGTTACACCCACAACAAGCATGACAACAGTATCAAAAAATAGCAAACCTATTTAATTTGTCAGTGTATTGCAAAACAATGGACACGTATTTTTTGTTTTTGTAAATCAATGAATATTGACAAAGCTAAAACGCATCAAAACTCGGGAGTGAGGGCTCGTGACGTCAGAACTCGCTATAAATTATACCAAGGCGTGACATATTGAGAACGTGTATGTGTTTAAGTATGTATTTACAATTAAAAAGTATAGATGTAGTGTATCAACTATGTGGTGTCTACGACACAAGCCATGCTTAGCGTGGCACTGGGTGGCGCTGTGTGTAATGACCAGCGATATCTATTTACTTCAATTTTAGTTTATGTAATAAAAGAAATAATACGGGTAAAATATTTGTTGATAATCTTAATAATGGACTTATTAATTTTTTGTCGTTACCCTATATTAACCCAAGAAAAATGTAATCAGAAGCTTACATTTTTCTTCGATAGGTATACTAACATGGAATATCAGTAGTTGCAAACATTTCACACCTTGCAAGGTTCCCAGCTAATCCCCAGTCGGATTTCGAAGTCCTACTAAGCTTAAATGTTGTTAGAGGAATGGAAGATTTTATTCCTTAGAACATTGTATTTTTATATTCTTTCTTGTTCTTAAATAATATGTGTACATGGGGTAATAGGTCCAACCACTTGGAATTTTTAAGACCCAGATTAGAAAGCAAACATCACGGATGATAATGATCAATATGAATGCCTATTGCGTTAAGGTTGAAAATCTAACAGTGCCCTTTCAGTTGTAAGTATTTGACTTCTCTAGATTAATAAAAATACCTGTCTGTAACTATCACACTGAAGGTCTTCTCATGCAGAAACCATAGTAGTTAAATTTTATATTTATGTATGTATTTGTAGTTAAATTTTAGTCATCACGACACCACACCACATACTACTACTATAACCAGCTTAAATTTAAAGACCGCAAGGATATTGTTAGCCTATCTGTTGAGCGAACAGTTGAAATAGCCTGTATAGAATTGGAGCAGTTTATTATATTAAGTGTGTATAGACCTCCTTCAGGGTTGTATGACTGTTTTGAAAGGGTAATGGATGAAGTATTGCATAAAATCAGTAGTTCCAAAAAGTCTATAATCTGTTGTGGTGATTTTAATATTAATTTATTAGAAAATTCTGGGTTAAGTTCTAAAATTATAAGCCTGTTTCAGTCATACAATCTTGATAACAAATTTCTTGAGCCTACTAGAATAACCCCAACTAGTGCTACTTGCTTAGATAATATTTACACTGATATTATACCTACCCAAAAAGTGATTATTAACTTAATTGATTCAGATCACTGTGGGCAATTGATCACAATTCCAAATGTGGACAAGAAAGTTTCTAAAAAAGATATCATTGTTAATCCTAAAAGTAAAAATCGCCTGGAAACTTTTAAAACTAAACTTATATCTAAATTACCTCTTTTGTCAACCAATGGTGATCCCAATCAACACTATAACGATTTTTTTAGTATGTATTGCACACAATTTGAAACCACATTTGTCCCTAAGACAATCTCGGTTAATAGTAACGCTTCTTTCAATGACTGGGCCACCGTTGGTATTCATAAGAGTCGAAAACGACTGTATGAGCTGTATGAAGAGCGGACATATGTAAACACTGTAGAATTTAATTTGTATGTTAAGAATTATTCTAAATTATTTAAAAAAGTTTGTTTTATAGCAAAGTCGCGTTATTTGAGTTCAAAAATTAAAAATAGTAGTAATGTAATTAAAATGACATGGAACGTTATTAATAGCGAAACGGGAAGGTCTTGCAACCGAAGTAGTGACATCAGCCTGGCTATTGGCGATAATGTTTTAAATGCAGACAATCAAGTTGCTACGGCCTTTGAAAATTTCTTTGCGGATATTCCCGTATCGACTACTAAATCGCTAAACTCGTCACCTGCTGCTGCCGAGTCTTTACTTAAGGAAAACGTTTCAGTCTCTGATTCCGAATTTAACTTTCATTATGTAACCTGTAAAGATATAATTAAAATCTTTCACACCTTAAATGTTAAAAAGACCGCCGATCTATGGGGTCATTCTGTGGACGTGGCTAAATCTATTATAAACATTGTAGCTCCTTCTTTAGCATTAATATTTAACGATTGTATTGACCGTGGTGAGTTTCCTGATCTAATGAAATATAGTAAAATAATACCATTATTTAAATCGGGTAGTACATCAGACCCCACAAATTATAGACCTATTTCAGTACTACCAACATTTAGTAAAATTTTTGAAAAATTAATTTTGGAACAAATGCAAAGTTTTTTTAATAAACATAAGTTATTGCATAAAAAACAGTTCGGTTTTACAAGGGGTCGTTCAACTACTGTTGAACTTTTAGGACACATTTATAATGCTTGGGAGGACAAAGTCGATGCTTTGGGAATTTTTTGCGATTTATCCAAGGCTTTCGATTGCGTTCTTCATGAAACTTTAATCAGGAAACTACACCATTACGGAGTCCGTAACGGCTCTCTGGATCTTCTTACTTCATATTTGAGTGATAGGATTCAGAGAGTTGATGTTAACGGGAAAAGATCTCCCGGATCCGTAGTAAGAATGGGGGTACCCCAGGGCTCAATTCTTGGTCCATTTTTGTTTCTCATTTATATAAATGACTTGCCTTACCTCATAAAGGATAATCATGATATAGTATTGTTTGCAGACGACACTTCACTTTTATTTAAACTTAAACGTCAGCAGTTAGTTACGGATGATGTTAATAGCGCCCTGGAAAAAGTCGTTAATTGGTTTAATGTTAACAATCTACTCCTGAATGAGAAAAAAACCAAATGTATTAAGTTTACGATACCCCATGTAAGACAAGTGGAAACTAGTGTAGTAATCAAGGATGAAGAGTTGAAACCGGAAGACAGCACAGTGTTCTTAGGCATAACTTTGGATGCCAAGCTTCAGTGGGGCCCGCATATACACAAATTGTCAAAAAAACTTAGCTCTGCAGCATACGCCGTTAGAAAAATTCGTGATTTAACTGATTTGGAAACAGCCCGTTTAGTTTATTTTAGTTATTTCCACAGCGTGATGTCGTACGGTATCCTCTTGTGGGGCAATGCCGCCGATATTCAGACTATATTTGTATTGCAAAAAAGGGCAATTCGTTCAATTTATAAATTAAGTCCCCGATACTCCCTCAGAGAAAAATTTAAAGAGATTAATATTCTTACTATGCCCTCTCAATATATTTATGAAAATCTTTTGTACGCACACAAAAATATTAATTTGTTTAAAAAATACAGTGATATCCACAACATAAATACGAGAAACAAACACAAATTTGTTATTCCTGCTACGAGGCTCAAGAAAATAGGGGGAACGTTCAGATGCCAATGTATACGCTTTTACAATAAACTTCCGAGCCATATTCAAGCACTTAGTCTAAATAAATTCAAATCAAATCGTTTATAAAACGGAAGCTATGCCTGAAAGCCTACTATCATGTTAATCACTACCTCGATGATAAAAAGGCTTGGGATTAAGCTGCTCCAACGAAATTTGCTCTGCGAATATAGAAATTTCGGACTTCGCTTGTTTATTATTGATTCCTTTCTTTTATACACTTTGACATGAATGCATATTATTATTATTTTTTTACTTTATTGTTTATTATTTTGTGTGTGTGTGTGTGTGTATTTGACATGAATATTTACTTGTGGTTTTTGACATTTAATGACTTGACATGAATACTTAGTTCAGTATTTTATTATTTTTTACATTTTTAGTTAATTTTTATTGTTTTATGTGTGTGTATTTTGACATATCGTATTTTTATTGACATTCATTTTGTAAATTATTATTAATTTTATTTTATTTTTTGCGCTACTTACAAAATAAAGATCATTTATCATTTATCATAACAAACACGCAATTTAGTTTAATTTTCAACCGACTTCCAAAAGACTAGGTTTTTATATTTTTTTATTTTTGTTCCCTCAGAACTTTCGACTGGGTCAACCGATTTTGATGGTTCTTTTTTTATTTAAAAGCTGGTGCTTTTCGTGTGGTCCCATTTGCCGATGCCGATTTTGTTGAGATCTGATCTTCGGAGATATAAATGGAACTCTTCAAAAATACACGGCATATCTGCAGTGATTGCTGCAATCGCTTGGTTTTTTAATGTTTATACAACATCATGACGTAACATCACGCCTGTATGCTCTCAGGGAAGCAGAAGGCGGAAGGGGGGGTAAGCAGAAGTGTACGATACACCCAGATTTCGACAGTTAGATGTGTTAAGTTCCTTTTATTGGGGATAAGCCCTACTATCGTGACATGTATTGTTTTGTTTTGGGAGAGATGTACTTCAAGGGTAGTTTGATTAGGTTCTGATTACTTCTTATTAAGGAATCCATGAAAAAGGAACGGAACTCTTAAATTCTTAGGTGCAAATTAACGATATTCGGCCTAAACTTTTATATGCTATCCGGATTTCACCTACCACGACGTCGTTACTAGCTGACTTAAAAAAGAAGGAGGTTCTCAATTCAATGTTCCCCGGACCCCGGTCGTTTTTTTTATTCTATGAAAGGATACTTCCCAAGTTGGCCCATAATCATCAAATCAGGATATCATGATGGGATCCTGGAAAAATAGAGAGAACTCTTCAAATTTTATAGGCATACCAGAAGCGATTTGGGTAGTTTTAAAAAGCATACTTTCTCGAAATGATCCCATTTCAATTTGGTGAAGATTTGATGAGAATTTCTCAATAAATGATAGAAAATGTACTGAGATTGCTGAAATCTCATGTTTGTCTATTATTTACACCAGTTCATAACAGAAAATCACGCCGGTACGCTGTGAAGGGGTAAGCACATGTGAACCAATAAAAAGTGAAAAATAAAAACTTTTTAACATCGCTGGACATTACACTCAGCGCCATCTAGTGCCACACATAGCAACGAGGCTTGTGTCGTGGACACCAGATAATTACAATACAACTTTAATACAAAAAATACTTTTGACTTTATAAAATCATGGGATTTTTTCAGGTTTAGATATATTTATTCATCGTCAATTCAGAATCAAGTACTTCACGTTCAACACTCTTGACATTACCCACAGAATTTACATTCATCATCATCATCATCATCAGCCTATAATGTTCCCACTGCTGGGATACGGCCTCCTCTCAATGAGAGGGAATGGGCTATAATCTACCACGCGGGCCCAGTACGGATTGGTAGATGTCACATGTCTTCAACATTTTGGTTCTAGGACATGCCGGTTTCCTCACGATGTTTTCCTTCACCGTTTTGAGAGCAGCGGTGATGAAATAAATTACACAAAGTAATGCGCCTGTCTGGGTTCGAACCCACGACTTACTGTTCGTAAGTCGGGGCCGCCACCACCGGGCCACCGCTGCTCTCACATTTACATTGGGTACCCAATTTACATTGGGTAAATATTAATTTTTACCTTTAATATTTTAACAGTCCGGACATATTATTACCAATAAAACACGTTTAAATTTTAAAGAGTTCCGTAACACAGCACTGGAAAATACGATAATTATTTCATGTAGTTCATTACCAATACGATTGGCTGGCTCGTTAGTGGCTAAAGTACGTTTAAAATAAATAATTCATTAATTAAGGGAAATTCGATCCGACCCTGATGGAGCATTTTCGATTAATTCAGTCTTTTGCAGTAGATGCAAAAAGTGGAAATAAACTACCTAGTGGAGTTGGATTTTGAATAAAGTCACCTGAAGAGTGCAAAAATCATCTGCCTTAAATCACCAAGATATTTTAAACAAACCTTAAATTTATCTCCAACATCAAACGACAAAAGAAAGCTTGCTCAGAAAGCCACGTACTCAGGAAATGTTCACAATAAAATCTAACGCGTGTTATGGCAGCAAATGGAAGCGAACGGCTGCGAACGGCTGCGAAGGTAGGTAAGAACACCTGCCATCGCGAATGTGAAGAGCAGCCCAGATGTGAATACTCGTCAATCGAAGATTTTGATAATGATATCTGTGATTTCTTTTTAATAAAAGAGGCGATATTTTCGATGCCGTTTTAAAAACCACTTTTGTGCCTCTTTAGACTGAACACAAAGTCGAACCTAACTGAATGCCTATTCCACGTTTTTACCTAAATAAAATTATAATTAAACGATTGCCTAGCGCCCGTTTTCACCAACACAAAGTAATCATCATCTACCTAGCCTTTTCCTAACTATGTTGGGGTCGGCTTCCAGTCTAACTGGATGAAGCTGAATACCAGTATTTGACATGGCACGACTACCTGACTGGCCTCTATAAACGCAGCGGCTAAAAAGTAGTTCAAATAAAAAATGCACACAATAAAAATGACCGCAATATGCTAACATTGGACAATATTGACCCTCTTTTATGATATAGAAATACGACATGCTTTGAAACTGATTTCCATTGTGTTCTGGTTTCCTCAAGATATTTTACTTTATCATCAAATCCAGGACAGCAAAAGCTTTATTTTTTTCCTCTTAACCTAGATTGTTCAGGTTAACGCGTTTAACAATTGCATTAAAAAATATCTGTTCATCACTGAAAATCAACCCAAAATCTACAGATAACACAGCAGCACCAAACAAAAATCATGCAAACAAACAACAAACAAACACAGAACATGTATCAGGACCTCCCGGGACAACTAACAAAATTAATCTGAGAAGCCAAGATGGCGGAAAGAAAGCAGTTTCCCGCCATTCAGTGTAGTAATGTCAGCCATTTCTACGTGTCGCCTTACTACTTCCGATGGGGAATAGCAGTAGACCTTTATTTTGTTGGACATGACCGGAATAAGTCGGTTCTGTGGATAAGTTAAGTGGCTTGTAAATGCTTGGATGTGTCTGTCATTTATTTTGAAGAACTGGATTTCCGTACTGGACTGTCACGTTTGACGCAATCGCGACTGCCGCTGCACGAGGTCCTGCAGAACCCGGATCGAAACCAATAACAGCTAGCTGCTATTAGATTGTTCCATTAGGATGTTCTCAATTGGAGTCTGGATTTATGCCCTGTTGAGGGCAATGGGCTCGCTCCTATTACATGGGAATTAAACAAAATGTGAGGGTACTATTAGGTATACCTCTGCATAACCCTTCAGGGACTATAGGCGTTATGATGATGTTATAGAAATATGTTTACTTAATATACAACGTGTAACAGAAAGGGTATAGTCATATGAAAAGGTGTGCTACAGACCATCAAAATGAACAACTTTCTCCGTGGAACCACTATCGTAATCGCGAAAAAATATTCAACCCCCCATACTAAATTCCAATACCTGCTCGACCAAATGTATGAGACAGCTGATTATTTTTTTTACTATTAGGATGTTAGTCCCATAGACAACGTTTCATACCTTTCACACACCCTTTCATATGACTATACCCTTTCTGTTACACGTTGTAGAAGGTATATTATACTAGGAATTAATCATGAGAGTTGAGTCAGTGGTATTAGTATCAACCATTGCCATGATTGCATCCGCTCTGTAATTAACTTTCACACCTCGAATGCAGAGTCGCTTCTTCTATAATATAAATAATCTCTTAACAAAGCTATAAAAAACAGCTTAACAAATTTAGATTTATTAAGTAGTACCTAATTAAATATCACGGCAGACCGAGACGAAGATGGCGAGACGCCTTCGATGACTTCCTAGTTAATTGGTGACAAGAAGTACACCATCGCGAGAAGTGGAAGGAATAGGACAAAGCTAACTATAAAAAAACAATATCGAGTGAGCTTGTAAATGCTTCCTTCCTATAAACGGGTAGGTAGTTAATATCACCACGCTAAACAATGCAGCGCTTCAAGGTACCAGAACAGCTACCAAACTTTATCTCCATAACAGAAAACCTCATCTCATTCCATATAACATCCTAAATCTTCATAACAAACTTAAATAAACGTAACAGGTAGAAGTTTCACATCTAAATCAACGTTGGTAATTTTAAAAAATCCCCTGGAGCTTCCCTCGCCCCCCTGCCTCCCCCCGGCAGTATAGTCTTGTGTTCGGTTATAATAAATAGTATAATAAACAAGATTAACGATGCATAAGGAGGCACGTTTCCTGGACAGTGATGTAAGTGCATATGGACCGGATTTCGGATGGTGTTACACTGACGCGAACGTTGTATTTGAATTTTTATGCGGTCGTTCGTTTGGAATTTTAGTTTGTATTGTTGTGAGCTGAACGTTGATAATTGTATTACGATAGTGGCTATGGTTATGGACAAAATTATCTCGTTGCGTATCAGGTGTCATGTATTTTCATCATCCTCATCATCATCATCATCATCATCATCAGCCTATAATGTTCCCAGTGCTGGGACACGGCCTCCTCTCAATGAGAGGGATGTATATTATGTGTGATGTATTTTCATAATAAAGGCGAATAAAAAAAAAATGGCGAAGTGCGATGCGTATAGCGGTATAAAGAAGACATCTAGTCTTTAAATTATAGATGTGTGGACAGTCTCTGAGTGAAATGGCAAATATAGACAGACAGACAGATGGCAGGACGTATCGTCTTATGACGATGTCTTTTGTCTTATGTCGTAGAACAAATCGTCATCAAATCGTTTTGTTTTGATAACAAAACAAAACGATTTGAAATTGATCTCCACTTTTCAAAGCCAGACAAGAAGAAGCCAGACAGAAGTTTATAAAGCTGCATACTAACATGATCAAAGCAGATTTGAGCAACAACTTCATCATAAGCTAAAAATACACTACAAAAACTTTTTTTCCATTAAACCAGCTAACCTAACCCACCTCTAACACAAACATGCACGTATATTGAAACTACAGCTTGTTCCGACCTCTCTCAGGGGAGCGAGAGATGGCCCAATCACAAAAGTTACTGTCAGCTCTGTACCGTGACACCCAGGGGATCATTCACAGTTGTACGGATTGGCAGGGTACGTGGACCTCATCAGGGCAATTGATTTGTTTTCGTTAAATGTTTAACTTTGACAAGTTGCGGTGGGAATTAAATTGGAATGGGAGGATGCGGCTGTATTCACGCATTATCCTAAAATTGACTTTTAATAACTTTACAAAAAAAAATCTCTTTCCAATGTAAAAGTTATCATTACCACTGATAATATATAACTTTCTTCAGTAAGAATTTTGGACGCAAATAGAACTATCCAGTTTCAGGCAGACTAAGTTAACGAAAGAAATAAAAGACTTCATCTTTAAAGATGGTATTTGGTCAGCCAATAAAAAATCATTACAATCTCAAAAGAAAGAACGATAACTATATTTATTACTTGAGATATTTTTGTTAAACTCATATCTAAGTGGTGTTTTTTGGTTTTTTTTTAGAAAGAAATGTTTTTAAACCGAGAGAATCAGAATAAAATCAAATTTATAAATATTAAACAAATAATAGTATACCATTCACTGTTTTACACTTCCACGGTTTTTCACTACACTTACGGGATTATTTTCGTGATTTTCTTTGGTTTCTACGAAACAAATCCCGTAAGTACTTTAAGAATAGTATACATTTCCTAAGAAGGACTTTTTTATAAAGCTCACCCTTCTTCTAAAGAAGAAGACTTACATTTAGAATTGGGTTGTAAAGGTTTCAGAGCTGAGGTGTGTTTTCCTTCACCGTTTTAGAGCAGCGGTGATGAAATAAATTACACAAAGTAATGCGCCTGCCTGGGTTCGAACCCATTACTTACTGAACGTAAGTCGGGGCCGCCACTACTGGGCCACCGCTGCTCCCTCCCTGTGTTTTAATATTTTCAATGAAAACTTGTAATTGGCATTTCATTACTGCCAAATACCTGTAAGCTATCTTAAGACAAATAAAATATTGAAAGAATTTTCGACATTGATAAATAAATGATAAATGATAAATGATATTTATTCAGCAAGTAGGTTTTCTCAAACACTTTTACACGTCATTTTTTTTTTAAGCTAGATGGGGCCGGTGTTTCGTATCTGACTACTCTGAGAAGAAACAGCCGAAACAAACTCAGAGGTCATAGTCTCTTTTGAAGTCCAGACAATCTTGCTTAATTCACATTAAGCAAGATTACGCTATGGCACTTCGGTGTAACAGTCGTCCATGTAAAATCCGCATAGCGCATGCCCAGTGTGCACTCGGCTTAACTTCAAATATTTATACCAGCTCCGGTTGCTTTTAGGCAATAAAATTTACATTTTTACAAACGCTCGCCGTTCCTTCTGTCGTGGGAGTTTCAAGCGTGTTTTTTGGCAGATAGTACTATAAATGGTTTATTTGAGGATTTCCAATGGAGTAAGCAAGTTTGTTACATCGTACGTTACGGGAATTGGATGGGGGTAATAAATGGGGTGGTATGGAAGTGCGAATAAGTCGTAACCATCAGATAATAATTTATTTTGTTGAAGTAGTCTACTTTATGTCGTTTGAGGCTTGTTTGTTCTTTTTATTCAGAGCGTGAGAGCATTGCTTACATCCAATTATTTATGATCGTCAAAGTGTTGGATACCAAACACTGCTACACGATTTTTTTTTATCATGACAGACTGAAAAGGGATTTTCTGCTTCGTCTTTGGCCTGGCAGGACCACTTTCTCCTACCTCGAACCTGTGTTTCGCTTGCTCTTGGACAAATGTACACCGGGCTTCGAATATCGGCAAATCAACATTCGGTGTGTTATTTTGCGCAGATACGTCATTCATGATTATATTAAACACAATGTTACTAACAACATTCGACCTAGTTATAGCAAAAATAAAAACATTTTCTCTTCCATAGCCCATCAAAAGAAAACGATCATTCCAAATGAAAACACACACAAAAAATTCTAATCCACGTAAAAGCGTAACAGACACAATACAATACAATACAATAACGGTTTCCAAAATACACACCTTTTCGCTTGCGATATACAATTTGCAAGAACGCGTCCCACGTCTGGGAAACACCGGGAACCCTGAATTGTTCAATGTAATATTAAATACTGGAACAATGAGGACGGGACTTAAAATCCCGGGATATTGTATAGATCCCGGATTAAAATATGTAAAGGAAATTCCCGTGTCGTTCGTACAAGTATCTGTGTTTCGTGACTCCATATTGGAAACAATGGTTCTCGTCTTTTGATTGTTGGGGCGTTTGAATTAGCTTTATTTCCTTGTGTTTTGCATGTATGAGTGTGTAGGGATTTGTTCAGACCTGGGCCATTGTTTAGATTTATTTTTGGAATTCATTTTTTTTTTTGTTTTTTTAATTAAGGTTCGCTAACAGTTGATACAGATATTTTACAGCTAGAAACATCCAAGTAATTGTGTCTTAAATCTAACTGCACAACCAATAACAGGCAGACACCACATGCATAATGCTTGTAGTAATTATTTATAATTTTAAAACTTAAATTAATAGTTACTTACTTAAATTACTTCTAGAACTAGGTATTCAAATTCAAGATAATTATACTAAAAATATAATTTTACTAAATTATACCAAAAAGGGATGAATGAAAGGCAGCTGCATGACGCGGAGATGAGAATGCTAAGGGGGATGTATGGTGTTATGCGAATGGATAAAGTAAGGAGTGAGTATATTAGAGGAAGTCTGAAAGTTGCGCCGGTCACTGAAAAGTTGTGTCGTAATCGGTTATCGTGGTATGGGCATGTGATGAGGAGGAATGGGGAAAACGTCGTGAAAAAAAGTTTTGAGCATGAATGTGGATGGGTATTTGAGTAGAGGAAGACCAAAGAAACGATGGATGGACTGTGTTAAGAAGGATATGGTAACAAAGGAAGAGTGATGAGATGACGAAAAAAAGAGGAGTATGGAAGAAGAAGACATGCTGCGCCTACCCCAAATAAATTGGGATAAGGGCAAGAGAATGATGATGATGATGAGAATGATATACTAAATACTAATTTATGCACTAATGCTAATAAAATCTGACAAACTTTGATATTGAGTCTGCGTGGACGTCAACCAAGTCGCTACGTTTGTTTATGAGTTTGCACACGCGGAGTATAGGTGAATTAAGATAGGTGCGTATTAAATTATAAGCTTTCGATTTTGACTTGTTTTGAGTCGATGTCAGCTATTGATTTAAACAGATTAAACGATTACTAGCAAATGGCGACTAAGTTGGACAACATATTCAAACTTCTTTGGCAAGCCAGTCCATGCCTATCATTCCGCAGTTTTTTGCACAGTTGCAGGATCATAAAAATTATTAATGTTAAACTCTTGAGCTTTTCAGACTACAATCATAGCAATCATTTTGAGGTGTACAAGAATGAGTACTATTCATACAATATTCATTCATTTACAACTAAAATATTAAAGTCTGCTCACAGTAACCTAACTTAAAAAAAATAACTATAAAACAAAACAAAAGAAAAACAAAAAGCGATGAGAACAAAGATATTACATTCACGGAGCTCCTACAGCAAATCTTAGCGCAATTTTGTCCTAGTTATGATTTACAATAGGACGAAATCCTCCAAGTAAACTATAAACCTACGAAACGGTATATTTATAGGCTCTATCCCTACTTTTGTCTACTAACAACTATTTTCACCAACGCTTACACGAAGCCCCAAGTATTATTGTACTGTTGGAATTTAAACTCACGTTACTAAACCGAGAGTTGAAAATCGAACAAAGCAAGTTTTAGGCGTCACCTTAATGTTAGTGGAAACGGGAGCTCTGTGTATTTATGCACCTATATTTTCTTCTAATCTTACATTAAAGTTGCTTTCGTTTCCGTGCAACTCGAGTTATGGAGGGAGTGAACTGAGAAAAACTTTTGTAAATTGAGAGAAAAGTCAGGTATTCTACTGGGTTCTACTGGGTGAGTTCGACTGCCTCGTAAAATTCTACACTATACGGTTTAACGGTAAATATTTAAAGTATATTTATGTTCTATTTGACTATCCTTAGTATCTTCTTGCACGATTCCTTGAGTCTTCGAACCAATATCGGCCGAAAGAAACACAATTTCTTCATACTGGGTGTAAACCACCTCATCACATAGCCGTTAACCAAGCATTCTATACATCAAACTAAGTAACTTTACACAAAAAATATTGCTGGGAAACAACTTTTTTTTTAAGTTATAAATCACGTTTTGTGGTAGAACTCAATGTAACGCACTTAAAACATCGTGCTGATGGATGAATAGTACGGGGGTTGCGGAAGTGTACAAAGTTAAAATCTACCAAAAAAAACTTGTATTTAAAGAAAAACTTGTCAAAAAGTTGTAACTTTGACCCCCATATCTCCGTAACTAGAAGGTTCCCAGGTATGGTGTAGAACAAAAAAAATATCGCAATGATGGGGAGAACAAATGCCTTTCGGCTTCGTGAAGAGGTGTTTTATACCCTTTATATGGTGGTTCATGGACGGCTCACGACTCAAGTACGTATGCAGCACCTCCCCACAGACAATTATCCAACTACCATATTGCACCGCATGCGTCACTTGATGGCATTATGACTGCGTCAGTGAGCGGAGTTTGCATAGCCAGGTCATACATCACCATCAGCTTATTTTCCATGAAGACTGTACAGTGCGATCGGATGCAACTGGAAACATAGAGTGACTGTATAGTGTATACCTGATCTTCACATCATTCCCATTTACCGGATAATAGGATTAAGATAGCCCCCAAAAAACATATTTAAACTTTTTAGGGTTCCGTAGACAAATAACGGAATCCTGAATAGTTTGCGCGAGAGACTCTTCAAAATTGGTAAAATGTATGTAACTTCTAAAAGAGAATGATAAAACTAAAAAAAAAATATTATGATGTAAACTGTAAAATGTAAACCATGTAAACTTCCACCGAAAATTGGTTTAAACGAGATCTAGTATTTTTTTTTATTTCTTTTAATACGTCATAAATCGTAAGCCGCAATTTGCTTTTCATTTAATCAACTCAAATATACAAATAAAAAAAAAACAAAAAACATTTGATTACACATAAACCTTCAAGAACTTTTATATTATGTTACATGTTGCTACGGAACCCTTCACGGGCGAGTTCGACTCGCACTTGGCCGTTTTCTTCTTAGCGTGCCGATAACAATCTAAATTATGTCGGCCTAGAACTGAACAAAGAGTTTTCACTTTCAGTCGTATCTATCTGTTCCTGTAATGAACAAAGAATATGACAAGCAGGACACTCTAGGGCAGAATAGAAAATAATAGAACAGAACAGAATGGAATGGAATGGAATGGAATAGAATAGGACAGTACAGGACAGGACAGGACAGGACAGGACAGGACAGGACAGGACAGGACAGGACAGGACAGGACAGGACAGGACAGGACAGGACAGGACGGGACAGGACAGGACAGAATAGACAAGTTGACTGTAACAAACCCTTTCCAAAGACTTCATTACTCCAATTTAAATATATACGTAAATATAGCAGGCAATTTCAATCTAGTACACGTCACAGAAATGTCTCATAAATATGTATAGGATCGATTCGAGAATATTGGTAGATGGCATTAAATATTCAAATTCAATGCGATCGGATGCAATATTAGGAGCTCAGTGCTCTGCTGTTCCGTCGTAGTGTTTGTCTTATTGGTGGATCGTGAGAGATTATTTGAAAGAGCTTGGAAGATTAGAACTTTGGTTGAGCTTGAATATTAAAGTTATAGTAGGATTACAAAGTAGTACGATGGTTTATCTTTTATGAATTTAAAAAAGAAAGTTAATGCTCTATGATTAACCCAACATTGCACGAGGAGTGAAGTGGGCACGCCCTTTATGCCTGGGCGCTTAATTTTTGCTTGAGTATATTTTTTGTTTCTATTTTTGATTGTTTTGGCCGCCGTGATCGACAACGGTCAGGAGAACTACAAAAAAACGGGTTCTTCTAACCGAATACGACGGATGTGTTGTTGGGAAGTTTATTCCGTCAATTCTTCTTTCCAGCTAAAATCCATGGAAGTGGCAAAGGGCGAGCGTTTTGAGGGACTGTCTCTTGTAAACATTGTCGTTCAAAAACTGCTTATTATCAGCATAATTGAATAAATGACTTTTCATTTTGGTGCCGAAAACAAAATGCATGACTAAGTGCTTGAGGTCCTATGGCCGATTCGAGAATTCGTGCGAAATGTTATTGGGTTATTCGATCAGGAATTTCTCAGTTACAACGTCGGGGTCGAATTCCAGTGATACTGGGTGTCAAATAGTGATTTTTGTAAAGCTATAGGACTGATAATAATCAAAGTCCTATAGTTTTACAAAAATCACACATTCAGTTTGCAGACAAAGTATTTTTCAATTATAATCTCACTGAACCTTAAACAAAACACAAAAACAGCTACTCCGTTAATTACGCATCAAAAATATTTCCCGCGTATCCAATTCACGAGCGTGGAACCAAAACTTTACATATTAACAAACAAACAGAAAAACAAATATAACAAAGTTTGTAATAAGGGTATCCACCCTTTGAGACAAACTCGGGCTTAAGACAGTTATACAGGACGTTCTAAAATTTAATTTTGCATACGAACTTTCCAAAGAACACATTGGAATTAATCCTGGAGAATTGTTTTTGATGTCTGTTCGAGATGTGCGGAATTACATCGTCGTTTTCTGGGAAAACCGGTCAAGTGTGAGTCGGGGTTGCGTGGTAAGGTTTCTGTGTATGACCCAACTATAGTTTCTTTTAAATAATAATTCAGGACGCGACCATTCTGACGCGTCCATCTTGCGGCGTAGGCCTGCACCTGCGTGTTTAATGACCTCGACTGCTTCATTGAGCAGACTTTGATAATATTTTAATTAAATTGTTTGCAACCAGCAAAATTAGTATCATCCATAGATATGAATACATTCTTGAAATTAGGAAAATAACATTTGTGAAACGTGTCTTTTCAATTTAAAAGTCGACGTATTTATAGAACGAAAAACATCAAAACTCGTGTAAGGGTCTCTGGAGTCCCAACTGGTGAACAAATTGACGATATACGCGAAGGTGCAATATTTATTTTAATTTCAATCTTAAGGGTCAGTTCACACCGAGACGCGACGCGACGCAGCACGCACATTTTAATAGAGCGACTCAAAATATAACTTTGTTTACTACACGAAAACGCATTTCACTGTGAGAATTCAGATTACGTTGCACCATGCAATGCTGCGCCTCGAGCTGACTCGCGGCGAAGAGCGATGCATTGCGACGCAGCAATGCATCAGCGGTAAGCGCGTTCTGCTTTGACTTTGCAATAAACGTCGTGCAAAATCACTGGCCTCTTCCAGTATCGGCACGCAGCGACTTGACCAGTCGCGTCGCGTCTCGATGTGACCTAACGCTTACTTACGGAATCCTAAAAAAGAATTCAGTATTTCATAACATTTCTTCGAGCAAAAGATATTAGATGTTATTGTTATATTCCGAGTCTGGCTCGTGTAAAAGTAGGCAGTTTTCTATTTAATAATATAGTGTTGTTTTTGCTCTAAAAATCATAAGAATGTAGGGTACACGTGCGTGGGTTCTAATATTCTTTTGTTTTTGTGATATTAGTAATTTATGTTGTATAATAAGGTAAAACTTTACTTATTAACCGCGAGAAAGGTGTGTGCTCATCATCATAGGCCAATTTGATGATTACGGTAGTACTTTATTCTGCCATAATGCGCCAACCCACAATCTCTTTAAACGTACCTCGTAATTTCCGAAAGGTTAAGGAGAGGTGTACGGAAAAGGACACCCACATTTCGCTAGTTATGTTTAAGTCCCATGTTATAGGGGCTAGCCTATTGCCATCAACCAGGCATAAATCCAGACTCCGTGGCTGCTACTGAGTAGGTAATTCCTTATGGGAAAACTAAAAAAAAAAATTAACCCGACCCGGAAATCGAACCCAGAGTCTTATTCTCAACAGTCGCAATTGCAACCATTGGGTCGGCGAGACAGTCAGTTGGACATAAACACTGTCTTAACCTTCCACGGTTTGAAACTAAACATATACAGAGTGTAAACCACCTCATCACAAAGCCGTTAGCCAAGCATTCTGTACATCAAACTAAGTAACTTTACGCAAAAATTATTGCTAAGAGATAACTTTTTTTTGGGGTGAAACATCACGTTTTGTGGTATAACTCAATGTAACGCAGTCAATACATTATGCTGGTGGTTGGAATGAATAGTACGGGGGTCGTGGAGGTATTTAAAGTATATATCTTACAATAAAAACATGTATTAAAAAAAAAACTTGGAAAAAGTTGTAACTTACCCCCAATATCTCCGTAACTAGAAGGTTCCCAGGTATGGTGTAGAACAAAAATGACCGCAATGAAGAGGAGAACAAGCGCCTTTCGGCTTCATTAAGAGGTGATTTGTACCCTTTATTGTCGCAGTCAACCCGCGATC
Source organism: Xestia c-nigrum (assembly GCA_916618015.1). Taxonomy (NCBI): domain Eukaryota; kingdom Metazoa; phylum Arthropoda; class Insecta; order Lepidoptera; family Noctuidae; genus Xestia; species Xestia c-nigrum. Next base: position 4,208,441 of record OU745259.1, on the reverse strand, counting down.
ATAGCACTTGCAACAGCGTCGACATATCGGGAGCTCAAAATAAAGAATTATCACGGAAGATATATCCCGTAAGTGACACCATAAGTTCAGTTTGACTTAGTTTAGATTACACATAACTAAGCTTTGAGCTAAATTTATAAACAACTCAATTGAATGTACAATTAATCATAAAGTGCTATATTTGACTTATAAGAACGGAAATACTTTACAGATCAATGAAACATTAAAATGATAAAAGCAGTCGTTGAATTTAGGTATGCCAGGAGGAAGCGACACCGCCATTTAATTATGCACAAGGTCAGTAACCACTGAGTATTTGTTATATAATTAATTATAATATAAGAACATTTACTTTCATGAAATTATGCTATTTATCTATCTTATTTCGTCATTGTGTCGACGTGCTAAAAACCGTGCTGGTTTTCAGCGACACCCGAGGTCAAAACAATGTGTGTGACTCTGCTTATAAATATAAATGACCTACCTCGAATCTTTCCCTCTATGTCGATTCCCGCTCTGTTGATTTTGCAATACCGATTCCCGTTTTGTCGATTCCTAAAACAAATAACGTCTGTTTTGAAAAATTCAAACTTGAAACAAAAAGGGAAACCTTTTAACAACACTTTTTTTTACTGACAAACCACACATGCTCAGTCACACCTGGCCGTAAGATCTCCTGGGTTGGATTCCCAGATCGGGAAATTTGCTCTTGGGTTTTTCCCTCAGAATTTTCGTCAGTAACGAGAAAGGCGTCTGAATTTGTGCTGGTTTGGTCCGACTATTTATGTTAACAAAATATGCTTGCAACTCAAATTGAAATATTTATTCTGCAAATACTTTAGTTGTTGACAACACGTCTTGTGCAAGTTCAATCTGTCGTTCTTTACAGACCGCTTGTGCCACTCAAGGAGTCAAAAATGGCCGTTTTTAGCAAAATCAGAATATGAGTCACGTTAAAAAAAAAATTCTTAAAATGGACTTAAAGTCATAAGCATAAAGTCCATTTTAAGAATTTGACATTTATAAATGGGTTTATATTATGATTCTGCTAAAGCGGCCATTTTAGACCCGCAGGAGTAAGTATTCTGAAAGTAGCCTACGTCGGCGTCGCAATAATTATAAAATTTTACGCAGTTTGTTTTCATTTTATTGTACTCTATCACACACAATGCTGTCCTATTTGACCCATAGGTTGACTGGTAGGGAATACTTTCTAGCATTAAGTCCGCCTATATACCTGTATGAACCACTCTTGACAGTGACTATACCATGTAAAAATAAGGACATGTACGGAAATGACATTAATTAATCTCCTGACAGCGTTAATGTCATGGCTAAATCGGAATAATCTTAAAATTAATTTGCATTTCACGCAACGGGCTCAGACTGATAATACTATTGAAGACGATGGTTCAGTAGGTACTAATGAAAGTCGACAATGCCAAATAATTTCTAGGTGTAATAATTGACGCGAATTTGAACTGGATACCCCACATTGAACTCGTGAGAAAAAAGCTGAGCTCAGACGCATATGCGCTTTTCAAACTGGCCCCAGAACTGAACCCAAATCGCCTTTATAACAGCTTATCATGAATTGGTAGTATCATGCTATCATGCTGCGCTATGGTAAATTTTTTAGGGAAACTCGACAAACAAAGAAATTGCGTTTAAAGCGCAAAAGAGCTAATGTATGTTTAACTTGAAATCGACAGAAAGCTGTAAACCGGTATTCACAAAATGCAAATTATTAACTTTACCGTCTCTATACATTTTTGAAGTAGCATCTTTTGTAAAAAGTAACCTTCAACTATTTCCACGATTAGCAGACGCGTTTTTACGCAACAGATGCGACAGTGGCCAACTTTGCTTTCACTCAGCAAAAACCGTTTTAATGTCGAAAAGCTTTTTTTGTATGGGCCCTAAGATTTGAAGGGCACAGGGAAAAAAGGGGCTCATCGACAATTTATACGAAATCAAACAAATGATCGCACTTAGTAGATTTTGAACAGGCCTTTGATATGACATATTCAAAACTAACTAAAAAGGGCCCATTGCTTTGTAATCCTCAATATTAAAAAACACGTCAAGGATTAAAAAGAGCTCATTTCGTATCGAACTAGCTTAAAAGGTGCTCATTGCATCCCAATCAGAGTTAAAAGGAGCACATTTTACGTTTACAAAACAAGAACGGCCTAGGTTTTTTTTAGGTAATTCTGGCTTAGGTCAGAAAAGTCTGTTTAACTTTTGATTGAATAGGTCAATTAAAACGGAATCCTCAAAAATAGGTAGTTGGACTACGTAATGTCCAAAACATGTAAATAACATCGTTATAAAATGAGTATCCATACACACCATGTAGATTTTTAGTATAAATTAGCGTTTTATTCAATTTGTGTTAATTGTTGATGAGCCCCTTCTTTCCCTGTGCCCTTCATTTACAACAAAATACCTTAATCTTACAAAGCTCTGGCTGCAAATTTATTTAAAAGAAGATTCGGAATGTATTAACAGATAAAGGTTACTATAATATGTTTATATGACTTCCTACCGGATACCTTTTGACATATTATTTTACCTTTATATATGTCACCGTAAAATTGTCAAATACGTTATATTGTAACATCTCTAGCGATATTGTAAAATCTCGAAATATTGAAATGAACATATTGCTTACAACAAAACGCATTATTTTTCGTGAAATGCATGCGATGGTAGTCAACTCACGCGGTGTGGAAAGAAGGAGGGATCCCCCTTGCCCTGTGGTACCACTCCCATGAAAAGATAATGTACCATTACTGAGAAATAACGAATAATATAACCTAACCTTAAAACACTTTATATTCTCCTGAAAAGCGTAGTCGACGGACCCTATTTCCGAGTGCAGGGTTTAAAGGAACCTAACTATCATAACGGGGGGGTGCCATAAGTCCCGATTATGGGGGCAGAGATACTTCCGTATGTTCAGTTGACAATATTTCGAGAGTTTACAATATTGCTAGAGAGAAACACGTTATACATACATTTTTACTTTTTGACGTATATTACAGTTTAACATAGTATTATTTTGTACCTTTTTGACATATTTTTATATATTTATAAATATATTATCATAAAAAAAAACAAATATGTACACCTCACTAGGTAAAAGATGTGCGTAGTCCTACCCTACTTTACTAAAATCTTGCATGCTCGATTTGTGTGTTAACGTATGTTTTTAACAAATAAAGTATCTTTATCTTTACATGAAGTATACATATTTTTATTTCATTTTTCATATCATTTCAATACTAATCTTAATTTTGCGAATATTTGTAAGGATGGATGGATAAATGTTTGTTAGTCTTTCACAAAAACTACAAACTGGATTTCGATGAAATTTGGCACACCTATAGTTTGTAACCTGAATTAACATATAGTATTTCTTTATATTCACGCGGGGAATATCGCAGGCATAACTGGTAACTAAATAATATGTCACTTTGTGATTCGTCATTTACGTAGGTGGTAGCAAAATTGCAACATTGTACTATCGCCTCAACTTCGTCTGCGTCACATAAGAGAGAAAAACTCAAAAAAGCATTAATTTTTCACTGATTTATTTAAACTCAGCTCCTATTGGTCGTGATGAACTTATTTCGATATAATAATGGACTATCCAACACAAAAATACCAACCAGTCGTTCCAGAGATTAACGAAACAAACTAACTCTACAGCTATATAATTTAGTATAGATAATCAATCACTTTCTTGAGCATCCCGGGTTCGATCCTTGAGTTAGTTATTCTGGTACTTCCAGGAATTCCTCAATAGCTACCCGGAGTTTAGGCTTGAGTAGTTTAGGTTTAAGACAATTGGTTCATCCCTTGTCAACAGAGATCCGAATAGATAGAATATGTTACCCTTAACTTCTAGGAAGTCAATGACATATACTATAATACCTCGCTCCGTTAATAACCACTATATTTCTTGTTATTGAAAAAATAATTAAAAGGCCTTTGTAAAAAAAACGCTAAATTGCGACTTTTACTCTTGGAAATTTTATGTTTTCCGTTGCTCGTACTATCAATTACTTGCTATAAATAGTTTGATCCTTCTACTTCAATAATAATAGAAAGAATATTAGATATCTTATTTATTTATTTACTAATAATATCATTCCGCCGAAGCACGTTTAAGCAAAAACTCACGGAAACCCTTGATTTCAAGATCTGGGACCTATTGAAGTAGATCCTATTGGATAAAAATAGACAATCAACCTTTTTTTTTAACTCATAAATAGCCTTTACTTTCATAGTAATAGAATACTTTTTCGTTTATATGCCTTTTTTATGTAAATTTAACAATAAGCGGAACACTAAAATGTAAAAGAGTTCTTGAAATTGTTCTCATGGGGAGTTAAATACTCATTCACATACCATTCGCCTTGTCCACGTTCATACATAGTGCGGCAGTAGTGCTGGAGCTACGGGACTGTTCGAAAAAGAACTACCCCGAAACATAAATGGCGAGGAAGAAACATGGATGGGTTTTAGTCAGTAAAAGTCTGACATCCCTCCCGCTCCGCCCAGAATGGGAGAAGTCATTTGATGATTACCTATCCGAAGTATGAAACATTACGCCAGTAATCCCAAAAGGGGAAGGCAGTGGTGTCAATAATAGTACACTCACATTTTGCCAGTTTTGTTAAAGTCCCATGTAACAGGGTGCGTGCCTATTCCCATCAATCGAGCGCAGATCCATACTCTCTGAAGAAAAATTGCCGGTAAAATGGGGGGAATAGGGATCCAGGGGTGAATAGGAACAAAATTTTGAAATAGATTTTAAAGTTGAATTCTCATGATAATGGTACAAACAAGTACTGTATTCATCATCTCATCATCTGCCTAGCTTTATCCCAACTATGTTAGGGTCGGCTTCCAGTCTAACCGGGTGCAGCTGAATTTCAGTTTTTTACATGGAACGACTGCCTAGTAACAAGTACTCTATTGTGATAACTAGATTATACTTAACTATAAGGGGACCTTGTTGGCAATATACAATATAAGTTCAGCGATAAAATCCCGTTCAAAGTTTTGTTTCCCCTGGATCCCTATTCCCCCCATTTTACGGTAATCATACTTTTGACCTGCTCGCGTAGCCTGACCACGTCGACAAATTTTTTGTTGGTCTGTCATTTTGTCGATCCAATCAATCAATCAATCAATCAATCAATATTCTTTATTTGTAAACACAGGTTACAGCAGTGTGCAAGATGGTACATTAAATACATATTAGAGTTTCTCTATGTTTTGCCATTTGGCGTACAAATATTCATTTAAAGGAGGGACAAAAGAACAGACAACGACCAAAACCAATGACAGATGAACAAAAGATTTGTCGAGTCTCTTTCGTTTCTCTGGACGCGGCTACGCGGACTGCTAGAGTGTCCTCTCCCGTCTTTGTATATTAAGGTCCATGTTCATCGAAAAGATAACAGCCTGATTATCTCAAATCAGCTATCACAGTGACATGTTCCAATACAAAAATGTATTTTAAACAGCTGTTTTTAGATAATCAGACCGTCATCGTTTTGGTGAACATGGAGCTAATAAGACTCAAACATGAAACAAACAAACGGGCAGACTTCGGGGACTGCCAATATAAGGAAAACTCGTAGCCGATCCGCTACGGCGCGTAGCTGCTACGAGCCAGTGCTACGAAAAGTTCGTGAGTTTCATGATTTTCGTTCACTCAAAAAGTGTTCACTGCAATGATCAAAATGTGAAGCGCGGTACAGATGTTCCACAACAAAAAAATTACACTTTTATTTCACCTCTCCTTGATCCACTACCAATCCAATATGTAACAAAAAAACACCTGAACATCAACAGTATGTAAGTCGGTGATGTATAATAAAAATCAGACAAGTGCGAGTCGCGGACGCACATGAAAGGTTTCGTAAAACGCCTTGTATGGCGAACCCTATATTTTTTCTGTGTGGTTTTATTACTTTTTGTAACAACGGCCATCTTTACTAATATTATAAGGAGGAAAGATTATTGGTATGTAACGAATTAACAAAATGTACTGGACTGATTTGAATATTTTTTTCAGCAATGGATAGCTACATTATCAGCAAGAAACATAGGCTATATTTTATTCCCGTACTGCTAAGGGAAAGGGAACTACGAGGGAATAACCGCGTGACGATGACGTCCGCTAGTAGTTAATATACACACATTGAAAATTGTGTTTTACGGCGTAGGCCGTAGAGATACAGTGCTGTGACAGACAGACGGACAGACAGATAGTGAAGCATTAGTAATAGGGTCCCATTTGGCGCCCTTTTGGACACGGAACCCAAAAGGATTGACATATCCACACCATATATCATAAGATTGGCAGCAAAAATAATACGTCAACGAATGTCGATATATTGGCAGGTTGGCATACGTAGAAATACATTGAGCTATACATACTAGAGATGCAAACCTCAACAAAATAGTCAAAAAAAGTGTAACCACCATTTAAACGCGACGACGTAGCTTTGAAACCATTAACATTTCAAAGTGAACGTATATTTGTCTCGCTTACACAAGTCACAAGAACAATACCGTCGCCTTAATTAGACAAAGACGGCAATATGAACTTCCAATGGTGGGATGGGGTGGCCTACTCATGCGAAATTTTACCCAACTTTTTTAAGCCTTAAAAATATTTAATACATTTATAAATTAAATTAACTTCAAAATATTCGAATTGCATATTTCTTTTTGGCTATATTAAAAGTTTTTAACTAACTAGCACTTCACCTGTGACTTCACCCGCGAAAATAATTAAAGCCTCTGTTACTGGCTAAAGATGTAGCTGTGTGTGAAATAATTTTTAAAATCGGGTGAGTAGTTCTCGAGTTAAATCGTAACAAACACACAAACAAACAATAAAAACCTTTTCTCTTTATAACACTGTTGTTTCGTTTATTAAGGCGATTACATGAGCTAAACGCGAGTTTTATAATTACTAAAAGTATATGATTCACTGCTATAAACAAGACTAGAAAAATTTATGATATTCTTCAGGATATATGCTAGCATGATACTGTTTTGAAAACATAATACAATTAATTTGGCTCGATAAAAATAAATCACGAACTTATCTCTAAAAATATCTTTCAAACAATAAAAAACATACTAATATGCATGCGATCATTCTGATTTTTTGGCAAATCATTCTACACGCAATATATTAGCATGATACTGTTTCAGTTTTTTAATCCAATCAATAGTTTTTTTTGTAAATCTATCGAAACCACTCATTTCGCACTATTTGGCCCGCAGTGGCTGACGTAACAACCACTTTGTAATGCAAGCTGATTAGAACTTTATTCTAACAGCATTTCAAACGAAGTTTGAACCACCACAAATAGAGTTGCTAATTTAGCTCGTCTAAGCGCCTTAATGTATATACACATTCGCTTTTTGGATCTATTTTCGGAAGTGCTTCGAAAATGAGAAAAAACAAAACAATTATTGCAAGTAGGCCAATTACAGGTACTTTTGAATTTTCGAAACAAAGATGAAAATTAAATATTGCTACAGTCCCAGTCACAAGATATAAAAACTGTGAAAGTACTGTAGTTGCCCATTCCCTAGCGTAGATCTCTATGGAGAAGAACGGGCAAGAAACTCCATGGACAATCTTTGAAATCAAAATTAATGTTACAAAATCTTGGTTACATAATTCATGTTGAGATGGTATATTATGCGAGAACAATGTAGCAAGGTGTGCACGTTTAAAGTGTCCATAGTAAAAACAAAATAATTCGTTCAAATTAGCCATGGCAACTAAGAGGTGTCCAGTCACAACTGACAGCGCCCGTTCACGAACATGACGCATGGATCAGCACCATTCAGCTCAACCATTTTGAAGGGAACTAAATGGTCCGACACACGCGCCACTATCAGCGATACATTTCAGCGAGCATGACATACTCTGAACCGCCAGGGCACATTCAGTTCAAGAAATGACGTAGGTTTCCAGTGAATGATAGCTTTCTAGTACATAGTACTCACACAATATGGGCTATGCGATTACATAAAAGGTAAATGAAAAGTCAGTCAGTCTCTTTTTTCAGCTATTGGATTATTTCCACCCACTAAACACGGCGTGTTACATCTTTAGGCACCCTACAGCGTTGTTATAAAAAAAATACAAAGCACTTATTTCATCAATTAAAAATTCTCCCACAAATGTTGGAAACTAAAACTAAGTTTTACTGGTAACACTGAACCTAATTGTCAAAATTTAAAATGTAAATTAATAAATTGCGTTTTTACGTTGATGTAAACCATTGTAAAAACTCAGAAACAATAAAATTAAGTATGGAAAGTAATTCCGGTTAATTTATTATGTGTTTGTGATTTTAAATCGCACTCTTTCAATACGCATTTACCCATTTTTTGTCCCGTGTCACTTCCGTAGGCAACGCCTTGGCGTTGTAATTGCTAATCTAGTTACATATATATCTATGTAGAAATAGAAGAGATGTGAGATAGTAAGGATGGAGTGGTCGTGACTGGAGAAAGGCGCGACCAATTCTGAGGTGGGATATTCTGTTTCTGTTTATTTCAATAATTTTTGCGTAAAGTTACTTAGTTTGATGTACAGAATGCTTGGTTAACGGCTTTGTGATGAGGTGGTTTACACCCTGTATACATGACTTAGTTTTTAAGAGCACATGACTAAACACTAACAGCCACGCAGGTCGATCTTTAGGCTAAGCTGTGCTTGCCTAGGTTAGTCTGTGGATGGGTGACCACCCATTACATACCGAGTTTCCTCCGTGCCTCGGAAAGCACGTTAAGCAGTTGGTCTCGGCAGTCATTTGTAGATCTTTGACAGATGTTACATGTAGTCAGTGGCCCAAAAAGTCTGACAACCTGTCTTACCAAGGGGTATCGTATTACCCAGTAGTAACTGGGTTGTGGAGGTCAGATAGGCAGTTGCTCCATGTAAAATACTTGTATTCAGCAGACTTGTATGAATCGTATTTTGAACAAAAAACAGATCTAAGTGAATTTGTCCAGTAATCACACATTTGTCTGTAATAGTTTTTCTCAACTCAGTAATTAAGGAGCTGAACAACTCGACAAGAAATTCCAAAGAAAGGACATTTAGGCAGGCTACGTCACTCCGTTCTTATCCAGCCATGAATGTTCGTAGACGTATCGGCGAATAAATTCTGAAATATTTTGTTTATTGTATGAATTCCAACCATATGCGATCTTTTTTCATTAATTTATCACTGTTTCGCAATGTATTTCTTTACCCGACTACAGCGAAGTCAAAAGAAAGGTTAATGATTTTAGCAGTCTATGCATGTATTTATATAAATGATTAACATAAATGTTCCTCCGTAGTGCTGGGGCTGGCGGAGCATGTGTTTTTCATACAAACTAATACCAAAATAATATGAAAAACAAACATATTCTTATGGTAGTGTGTATATATTTTGATTGTATTATAGAATATATATATGTTCCCAAATAAATATTTTGATAGGACAAAGATATAAAGACGAGTCAAGAGTACTTTATTTCTATAGAAAATTTATTTTTCGCATAACTCTTGTTTAAATCAGTGTACGTTCAAAATATGTATTTGGGAACGTATATTTATTATTCTGTAATCCAATCAAAATTAATACACACTACCATAGAAGTGAAGTGATGAATAGTTTAAGCGGCCTGCCTCTTAAACTATTCATTGAATTTTGATGAATAAGGTATCAATCAGTTTATTATTATGGCCCGGGCTACATTTTATTCAGTAGATGGGTTTTTTTAGTACCTATACCATACCAATTCTCGACTAATAACCGTCTAGTATAATATGAGTGTAATGCACCGAAAGATATTGCAGACATTATATATGTCACCGTAAAATTGTCAAATACGTTATATTGTAATATCTCTAGCGATATTGTAGTCTCGAATTATTGTCAAATGAACATACTGCTTACAACAAAACGCATTATTTTTCGTGGAATACATGCGATGGTAGTCAACTTACGCGGTATGGAGGGAAGGAGGGGTCCCCCTTGCCCAGTGGCACAACTCTCGTGAAAAGATAATGCCTGAGAAATACCGAATAATATAACATAACCTTAAAACACTTTATATTCCCCCTAAAAGGCGTAGTCGACGGAGCCCCGCTTCGCGGGGCCCCTATTTCCGAGTGCAGGGTTTAAAGGAACCTAACTAACCTAACGGGGGGGTGCCCCAAGTCCAATATCGCGAGAAAAAACACGTTATATTGTAATATAACGTGTTTAACAATTTTACGGTGACATATACACATATTAATTTTCTTATCGTTTTATTTTAAACGCCATACGTTAATAGAAACGTTCTTATAACTGTTCCTTTCGTGAATATTCCCTTGATTCCCAAGTACAACACTACTCATTCAACCACATCCTTACTCTGACGTCACAGGCAGCCATGTTCCCTATTGTTTCCACTTGATCTTGACAAGGGGAAACTTCAAACGTTCGCGTGGGTGATACTTGATGGATTAGACCCTTTAAACTTACTATTAATACATTTAGTTAAGGAATGTTCGAGAAATTCTCTTAATCATAAACGTTCCGTTTTTGAAATTAATAATGTAAGGGTTGTCATATTGTTGCATGTTCAGTTTCTAGTTTTTTAACACGAGATTTTTTCGAGATTACTATCAGAGTCAGGCCGTGGTTTGTCTTTAAAGGGGCCGGCGGAGCGTGCGTCTTTCATACAAACATAATACCAGAATAATTCGTAAACCAAACATATTTTTACGAAAGTGTGTATTAATTTTGATTGGATTACATAATGTATATTTTGAAAGGACAGTGATATTTAGACGAGATATGAGGAAATTAAAATTTCTATAGAAAACTTATTTTTCTCATAACTCTTGTTTAAATCAATATCCATTCATGATATATATTTAGGATCCTCGTATGGAAATAAATACACACTTCCTTAAGAATATGTTTGGTTTACGAATTATTTGGTATGGTGATGCACGCTCCGCAGGCCCCTTTACGTCTAAAATACTGCTAGTTTGAAATTGACACCGTTTCTGAAAACCGATTCTGAATCAAATGTCGATTCAAATCGTGAGTTGCAACTGTAACCTGAAAGCAAAATGAAGTTTGACACGAAACAGTTGTACCGACACTCGTCATCTGCCGCAATTTCCCAACTATACAGGGTGTAAACAACCTCATCACGAAGCCGTCAACCAAGCATTCTGTACATCAAACTAAGTACGCAAAAGTTATTGCTGGGAAACGACTTCTTTTTTTTAACCGACTTCTAAAAAAGGAGGAGGTTCTCAATTCGGATGTTTCTATTTTTTTTTTTTTTTTTTTTATGTTTGTTCGGGCATAACTCCGTCGCTTGCCAACCGATTTGGAAAATTCTTTTTTTGTTGGAAAGGGTATTCTTTCCAAATGGTCCCATAGCCACCAAATCAGGATCTGATGATGGAATCTTGGCGAAATCGAGGGAACTCTTCAAATTTTATATGAAAACGTGTTGCGATTTTGGTATTTTCTACAACAAGTGATGCATTTGCGTTTGATAAGAACCATTCTACCATCAGATCTGATGATGAAGCCAAGAGTCACGGAACTCCATAATGAGACAATGTACCATAGTCGTGTTTGGGCTTGTTGTAATTGTTACGGTATGCACTTTCCATGTATCAAGCACATGTGAACCACTAAAAAGATGAAAATAAAAACTTTTTTGCAAAAAATAAAACCGACTTCAAAAAAAACAAAAAAGTGAAAAATAACTTTAGCTTCTGAAGTCGGTGACAAAAAAACTAAAGCAATCAAACAAAGGTCACCGACTTCAGAAGCTAAAGTTATTTTTCACTTTTTTGTTTTTTTTGAAGTCGGTTTTATTTTTTGCAAAAAAGTTTTTTGGGTGAAAAATTATGTATTGTGGTAGAACTCAATGTAACGCACTCAAAACATTGTTCTGAGGAATCGATTGAATAGTACAAGGGTCGGGGAGGTGTTTAAATCCGTAAAAATCTTCAATTAAAAACTAGTAGCGATAAAAAAAAAAACTCGGTGAAATTTTTGAAGTTTGACCCCAAATATCTCTGTAACTAGAAAGTTCCCTGGTATGGTATCGAACAAAAAAAAATATCGCAATGACGACGGGGAAAACAAATTGCCTTTCGGCTTCGTTAAGAGGTGTTTTACACCTTTAATTAGGGTTGGGTTCTAGTCTTAACGGATGCAGCCGAATACCAATATATTACATGGAGCGACTGCCTATCTGACATCCACAACCTAGTTAGTACATTTTAATACAAATCCCATTGCTAAGACTGATTGACCGACTTTCGGGTCACTGTAACGACTGTCAAAGATCTACAAATGATAACTGAGATATGGAGGAAACTTTGTATATGTAATAGGTGGTCACCCATCCATTTACTAACCTAGACAAATGCAGCTTTACCTAAAGATCGACACAAGTGCCTGCTACTATTTAAGCACGATATCCTTGGCATCGACACAAACCAGTTTCTTCTGCAAGTGGAATTAGAGTTTTGATTTGCCCCATCTATTAGTATAAAATAAATATAAATATTGCTGGGCATTAACACACAGCACCATCTAGTGCCACACTAAGCAAGGCTGGTGTTGTGGAGACCCGATAGTTGATATACTTCATATTTTCATTTTTTATTTGTAAATACAAACTTATTACTCATATAAACAACCATGACTCGGAGACAAGTGTCCATGCTCATCACACAAACATTTGCTCCTAACGGGATTTGAACCCAGGACCCTAAAACGTAAGGCAGCCTCACTACCACTTCGTTAATATCTTTGGCCTTTCTAAAACTGCAAAGTGTAAAATTTCCAATGTATTGCTACAAATTAAGTTCAAACTCGCTACATTTTGATTACAAAACAAACAACTTAACCTCCAAGCTGAAGATCTTACCCCAAGCTAAAGCTACTGACACACTTCCTACCATTCTCTCTTCAAAAAAGAAAAACACAAAGTTTTTACAAAAAAAAAAAAGTTGTAGTAAAACTGCACTCGCTAAGATATACAATGGGACCATGAAGTGGAGGTATTCAGTCTACGGTTAAGCTCCTTTACAACTTACCCACTTTTGTGTTTAAGTCTTTGTTAAGCTATCCGACAATAGCCTGAGAATATTTTTTTGCCTCGGTTGGTACTCTTTCAAAGAGAGCAAACGCTGTGAGTTGGCTTTAAAACGGTGAAGAATGGTAACGGAAGAAATAACCCATTTACATTTAGTTGTATAAAGGTTTTATGTTTTATTTATGGGAAAAAGATTTTCTTTGTTTTAGAAAAGAAATAGCCTTTTGGAAGGTCTTAACCTTATTTAAATCAAAATAGACTTGCAAAGCACTTGCGACTGACGACGTATGCATAGTCCAAAGAGCATCATATTGGCGTAGTCATTTGGCTCATTCATAGGCTCTTCCAAAAGGCTATTTCTTTTCTAAAACAAAGAAAATCTTTTTACGAAGAGTAAATCGTGTTTTGAAACCTAGATAGGCGAATTCCTTTGTGTAATTTATTGTCTTAGAACAAAAAAAAAGGTGACATGTGACATCTACAAATCCGCACTGGGCACACATGGTTTCCCATTCGCTGTTATTGAGAAGAGGCCGTGTTCCAGCAGTGGGAACATTATAGGCTGATGGCGTGATATTATATTTATTCAAACTTGAATGAGATCAACTCCCTTAGGCCAAAATACGAATTTAGTCCGAATGAATCTGAATGAAATAATGTTAAACAAAACAAAAATCCACTTAAGATAGAAGTAAATTAACATAAAATCTCTCATCTTTTGTCCTATATGACCTAGATTTTACGAATTTATAAATTATTTATAGGTACGAATAAGAAAAGAAAGGTTCCCAAACGAGAGCCCTAGAGCTTTCACAAAGGGTGATCTTGAGAATTTTTCTGTGATATGTTATTACAAAACATTTTTGGAGCCATTATGCTGAAAATACCGTCTCTATTTGGGTTCTCCGAATCCTGAAACTAGCTGAAATCCACACGATGTTTTGATTTAATTCATAGAAGTAAAATCTCGAACAATAACTACACAGAACATAACATCACACCAGTAACCCCCAAGGCAATAAGCGGAGGTGTACCTAATTGTACAACCACAATCCGCAAGTTTGTTTAAGCCCCACATAATAGAGAGGGAACCTATTACCAATAACCAGGCATGAAACCCGTAGCTGTTACTGGGAAATTCCTGACAGAGAAATCCTGTGACTCTTTGCCCATGTTGGGAATTAAACCAGCAATCGCGCTTGCGACCACTATACCACAGAGCAATCCGCAACGGGCCTGTGTACGGTTAGCTATGGGCCAGCTAGCCGTCCGTCCATCTAATGACGACACTCCGTGTCGACGGCGCGTTCGTGTTCCACGCGCGCCTCAAAGATATGTCATAAAGGGAGGGGCCCGCAAGGGCCAAAGCCTGCGGGGGTTGCGGGACTGTTCGAAAGAGATACCGTGGCCCCGGAAGGTAAAGGGCGAGGAAGAAACCTGGATGGGTTTTAGTCAGAAAAATTCTGATACTCCCTCCCGCTCCGCCTAGAGTGGGAGAAGTCATTTGATGATTTCCCATACGAAGACAAAAAAGGGCATTCCGCAAGCTCCCAATAACTGGCTCCCAGCTGTAAACGTCCCTTTGAGCCTATTGACCTTGTTTCGTTCTGTCTCCTGCTGTTATAGAGGGAAGAGGAAATTACAATTTCTTCCTTCTCCTCTGCTACACTTTCTGATTAATTTCGTTGCGGGATCCAAGACAGTTAAATTCATTCTCTGGGACTTCGTCGAGCTTCATTGTCTCGGCGCTTTTCTGGTGGTCGCCATTGTTGATTCTGGTTTTCAGGAGTTAAAGTGGTTTGGGAATAGTGCGGGGGGTTCCCCCAAAAAAAAAAACAAGTAAAAAGCTATAATTGAACTCAAATCTAGTATATTTGAATATCTAAATGATGATGTTCTTGAAAAACCTTACATGTGTACCAAAAGAAGTGTGACCATGCGGAAATCAGACAGATGTGTGAACTTTTACGAAGCAAATAGAATACATTACAATCGTAGCAGCTGGCTTCAGTAGTTTCTGCTTGAGCCTGTGGGAAAAGGGTTGGAGCATATGAAAGTGAATTCCTTACTTGACTTATTCTTATATAAGTCATGCTTGGAGCCATGAGACTGACATATAGATCTTACAGGAATAATTCACTCACTCATTCACTCACTGAGATGATGATGATGATGAAATAGCCTTTATTTCTGATAATATAAATACATTTCACCATTTTGTACTACATCGTTTTATAACTTTACTGTGCATGCTATAATTTTATTTCAACATATTATAATACAACTAATTAAGAAATATTACTTATAAAGATACTATATCGAGATAATTTTAACATGGCATAACGACTGTATTAAAAACCGCAAAACTATTTAGTCCGTTATTGGAAAATAATGGACACGACGTATTTTATGTTTTTGAAAATCAATAAATATTGACCAAGACAAAACGCATCAAAACTCGGGAGTGGAGACTCGTGACGTCAAAACTCGCTAAAAAATATACTAAGATGTGACGTATTAAGAATTTTAAAAGCATCGTATCTTTGTCTTTATTGGTTTATGTAACAAAAGAAAAAATACGGCTCAAATATATTTTGTTGATAATCTAATTGACGGACTAATTATATTTTGTTTGGTCGTCATTAAGTTAATTGTATGTAGTAGTTTATTATCCCAGTATGATCTATAATCCCATGGGATAATAACTGAACTCGGCGCGGGCGAAGTCGCGGCTGTTAGGTTAGGTTAGTAAATAAATGGGACCAGTCTTTTTTTTATAAATCCATACCATTATATAAATGTGAAAGTAACTCTGTTTGTCTGTCTGCTACCTTTTCACGACAAAACGGCTGATCGGATCGTAATGAAATTTGGCAAGGAGATATATTTTAACCTGGGGAAGGACATAGGCTATATATTATCACGCTAATTACTTACGGGGGTGAACAATATTGCATTTCGTCTATAGCTTTCAACTGTTTGACAACTGACAACTGTCATAACATGCATTGTAATAGAATAACTATTTTAGACAAATTGTCATGAGAACAAATAGCCCGTCGGTGACGGCAACCGCCTTCCGAACAGTGTGTCGCAAGGTCAAGCCTCAGTACAGTCATAAAATACTTTTTGATTTTGTGTAATGCTGTAAGATTTTTGATAATAACTTTGGTTCGCACGTTCAAAAACCACCTGGTTTTCACTTTTTGTAACAAATTCTTTTATTTTTTTTAAAGCTTACATATTTCCAAATCATTGTTTTATACATTTTTTATTTTTTTTAACACTTAAACGACAGTTTGGGAATCATTTATTTCAAATAATAAATATGTAAAAATTCGCTTAAACTGTTAAAGGATCACACACAGAACCCTTTTTCTACTATTTCTTAAATTTTTGTCTGTGTCTGTGTGTCTCAACGTAGCCCTTTTACGTGTAAATTATAAAACCAATGTGGTTTGATTTAATGCACAAATTATTATTGTGCATAACTTAGAGAAAGTTTTGATTTTTGTTTCTTTGCAATCGGTGCTCTCCATCAAAAGATAAATGACTTTAAAGTTTTTAAGGAGAACTTATCATCATGATCTAAGGATACATGCAATGACATCTATGAAACCAAAATGGTACTAATGAATAAAAATCACAAGATAGAGGAGAAGAGAATAGTCAACATCACCCTGCTTTAAAAATCTATAACAAAGCCAGTAGAGTGTCTGTTCGACCGCTTTCCATGCATATGTTTTAGCAGTTTAACTTCGTGCTCTATAAATGGCGTTGTTCATTTGACTCCATTTTCTGAATCACGCTGTTATTGGGAATGACTTCTCCCGTGTTAGATGTCTCAAGTTTGGTTTTTTGGAAGACGTTCTCAATTCAACGCCTGTTTTTCTTTATGTAGATACCTATATTATGCCTGAGCAATACTCAAATAACCGAATGATGAAGTCGCACGAGACCGGTCAATGTGGCGACACTTGATAGGCATATGTCCAGCAGTGGACGTCTTTCGGCTGAAATAATGATGAATGATGATAATTCAAATGGAGTAGGGTAGGACACCTAGCAAGGCGCGGTGATGTCAGGTGGAGTAAAGCTGTGACCAAGTGGCATTCTAGAAATCCAAACAGAAGTTTTGGTCGTCCAGCGGTGAGATAAGCAGACGATATTGTTCCCATTGCGTGAATATCCTGGATGAGACTGGCACAAGAGCGTGGAGCTTGGCACAAACAAAGAGAGGCCTGTACCCAGCAGTCGGTGAAGTCGGACTATGGATAATGATGATGATGACGCATAACTTTTTCCAGAGAAGTCCGATTTTCATGATTATTTTTATTGAAAAGCGTGTTTAGCAAAGTTTGTCCCATTTTTTATTGAAAATAGTTGTGTTCGAATTCATGTGCGTATTGTATAATCATCGCTTGCTATAACAGCGTGAGGAAACCAACATGCCTGAGAGACATTTGGCATGTTAAGCCAAGTCAGAGGCCCATGGGCAGCATAAAAACTCTTACACCAGGTTAGGCAACAAAACGATAAGGAAGGAAAGATCGCTTGCTACGGTGAAGAAAGACATCGTGAGAAAACCACAGCATGCCTAAGAGTTATTTCTCGACGGCATGTAAAGCCAAGACAGAGGACCTTGGATGGCATAAAAACTCTGACACCAGGTTAGGCACTAACCACACGATAGACGAAGAAGAATATCGTTTTGAGGCTTATTTCATAAACCTTTTTGACAACTTTAGACCTGTCTGAAGTTTGACTGTGATCAGTTACAGGAGCTATATCGTGTGTCGGCTCATTTCAAGAACCTTGATATAAACTTTAGACCTAGCTAGAGTATGAGTATTTTCGGAGGTCTGACGATGGAGACGAAAGGCAGTCACAAGAGGTCCGCAACTCTTCAAATCTGTTCTATGGTGTTTAAGGCTCATTTCGTGCATCTTGATAAGAACTTTAAAACTAGCTGGAGCATGACTGTCATCGATGGTCTAACAATGGAGACTGAAGGTAGTAGCAAGAGATCCTCAACAGTTAACAGCAGCTAAATCGTCATTGGGCTCACTTAATGCATCTTGATGAGAACTTTAGAAATTGCTAGAATATGACTGTCATCGAAGGTCTCATGATGGAGGCTTGGAGACGAAAAGAATTTGCAATAGGTTTTCAAGAGTTTACAGCATCTACATCGTATCGTGTTGACCTGCCTGGAGTATGACTACCATTGAAAGTCTGACTTTGGAGAAGGAAGGCAGATGCGAGAGGTCTGCAACAGTTTGAAGCAGCGTTAACGTGTCTCGGCTCACGTCATGCCACTTGATGAGAACTTTCGACCTAGCTGGAGTATGATATTGTCGAGTGTCCAAGGATAGAAACGTAAGGCTGTCGAGGGAAGAGTCCTTATTTGGTAAAACATGAGTTGAATATTTTGGCGTTTAATGTAAACCTATTCGAGAAAAAATAAATTGTTACTGACTTCAATCTGTACTAATATTATAAAGCTGCAGAGTTTGTTTGTTAGGTTGGTTGAACGCGCTAATTTTAAGACCTGTTGGTTCGTCTTACGCAGACGAAGTTGCGCGGGTCAGCTAGTAATAAATAAATGAATATCGCTGGACATTAACACACAGCGCCATCTAGTGCTACACTAAGCAAGGCTTGTATCGTGGGCACCAGATAGTTGATATACTACATATATACCTTTTTTGTTTATAAATACATACTTATTATACATATAAACATCCATGACTCGGAAACAATCTCATGCTCATCACACAAACATTGCTCCTACCGGGAACCCAGGACCCTAAAAACGTAAGGCTCCCTCACTACCACTACGCCATTCGAATCGTCAAAAGCTTACCCATTGGGCAAGCTCGAACGAGCACTATCCACAAGAATCTTCATATTAAAGGTACATCTTTAAATTTGACCCATCCCTGTTTCCCTAAATCCTTTTTCGGCAAGTCATACACAATTTCAATAGACAGTTTCTTGACCTTCAACTTTGACCAGCGACCATCCGAAAACCCCGAAAATGTAATAAACCTAAATATTTTTCATCTATTCAACTTTCACACGGAGTCCCTAAACAAATTGCTTTCAAACTACAGTTTGGGTTGACAACACAGCTACACGACAAAGCGTCTATAACGCTAACTTTTACGTTAGCAGAATCACAACCCAGGTAAACCCTGAACGTAATTTTGTCGTAGTTATGATTTACAACGTTGGGGACCTTTGAGAAATTCAGCAGGTAGTTTATGTTCCTTCACCTGTGTCCCTTATACGCTTTATGAGTTTATCTACACTATTTTTAGTGTTATATCTGTGTAAAGATCTTTATTGTAATTTCGGTGGCTTAATTTTGCAGCTGATGTACTTACTTAAAACATGTAATATTATTACCGTTGCTTTTGTGATACAGGCAGGATAGTTCTGGTCTATCTTTTAACACAAAGGAGCTCTAGTACAAAATATAACTGGGATAGACTTGAAGGCTATGTGGAAGGCACTAAACCGGGTGTTCATCTGTAGACTAAGCTGATCAAGCACCGATTCGATTCCAAGTACTGTAACGTTACATTTTCCTGGGGAGGAAAATGTAAGGTTGCATTGTGTAAAATAAGATAAAAATGACAAGGGTAAATAATAGCAAGATGATTTAATATAGACTAAGGAAGCCGAGGTAACGTGAGGATAAGAGTTCAGGTCCGAAGCTCGCAGTAGGTAGAAACGCCTCGCCGCAGTGATAGTCTCGCTCGCAGACGCCAATCTTGCGAGGGTTCGAAGGTCGAGGCTCACCCGCTGTCAATGTCCAGGTTCTTAGAAATTGTAGTAGATGCCTTTTCAAGGTCGACAGCGTCCAAGCTCTCCGTAGTAGTGTAGCAGTGTAGTAGCAGCAGCTTTTCAAGGATATTAGAGTTAGACTTTGCGGACTTAGCGATCACATCAAATAGCTCAGAGCTCCGTCAAGCTTCTTACTCGCTCGAAGACCAAGGATAGACTGACCATTCAGGCTCGGCTTCCTGTCATCATGCAGATATGATTTTTTATAGAGTGTTCTAGAACATGGAAGAATAAAATGGTTACAAAAGAGGTCTAGCATCAAACGTATACAACCTACAATTACTAGTTACAGGAATAAATTAAAAAGAAAACTAGGCTTGTCATTGACATTGTCATTGTCATTGTCTGACATCGCAAAAGTAAACAAAGATTTGGAAACACCCAAAATGTACAGAAATGCTTTAAATAATACTAATTAAAAGGCGGAAAAGGCATGCCAAGCCTCCACATAAAAGCTATGAAGTTATTCGGAAAGAACAAGTGATAATGTTTTGGATTACAATAGTTAAAAACGTAAGTACAAAAACACAAACATTACATTACCCCGAAAACCCCGGAAAATTTTTGAATACAATGAAAAAATTTTCTTTATCAATAAGATCATTACGAGAGCATTAAAAGCATCATAAATTACAACTTAAATGAGTATTTACAGTGTTATAGAAAGATTAAAAAATTAAGACTAAGATTCCCCATAACCCCTGAAAATCAACTAGAAAAATTTTGTGGTTGTAAATAAGACCTTGCTCTTTCATACACCTTTCATCAACCTACCCTGCAACCTTCCTCAATCATACATCAACAGCATACTTAGGGGATATGGTTCACATTCCATGACGCATACTCCTCAAGGAATTATTATTGGGTTTACGAAGGCTTATTTTTTTGAATTAGGTGTCGTAACCCGCACCTTTTTAATAACCCACTTAAGATTAAAATTAATATTTACAGATTTTCCTGCTTTAAGAAAAACAGTCAAGGCCTAGGAGCATGAACTGCTAAAGAGAAGCCTTCAAGGTTTAAGAGCTTATGAGAAGCCCTTTAAGTCCAAGGTTCAAGTTTCAAGGATACAAAAATACAATCTAAGTTATCTAAAAAACAAAATCAAGAAAAAAAAAATAGGGGATTAACAAGCCAAAAGTCCAAAAGTTTGAAGGTAATATTATGAAACTTAAATCTAAATGGTTTTTACAAGAATTAAAAAAAATATATACATAAAACTGCCATTTTCTTTTTACCATTAAAAAAAAAAATTAAGTAAAATTAAATATTAGCAAAAAAAAAAAACAATATTTAAAAGTCTGCAGAGGACTCCCAAATGAGTGAGTGAGAGAGTAAACGAGAGGACTCCCAAATGAGTGAGTGAGAGAGTGAACGAGAGGACTCCCAAATGAGTGAGTGAAAAGAGGTTCAAGTCGAGAGAGGGCTCAAGTCGAGAGAGGGCTCAAGTCGAGAGAGGGCTCAAGTCGAGAGAGGGCTCAAGTCGAGAGAGGGCTCAAGTCGAGAGAGGGCTCAAGTCGAGAGAGGGCTCAAGTCAAGGGAGGTCTCAAGTCAAGGGAGGTCTCAAGTCAAGGGAGGTCTCAAGTCAAGGGAGGTCTCAAGTCAAGGGAGGTCTCAAGTCGAGGGAGAGCTCAAGTCAAGGGAGGGCTCTAGTCAAGGGAGGGCTCTAGTCCAAGGAGGGCTCTAGTCCAAGGGAGGGCTCTAGTCCAAGGAGGGCACAAGTCAAGGGAGGGCTCGAGTCAAGGGAGGGCTCGAGTCAAGGGATAAGAGGGTTGCTAATGATATTCCGTTTAAGATTTAAAAACGTTCACCACGAAAACCCTTAAAAGAAAATCGCAAAAATAAGTAAAATCGGAACTAACCTTAGTTAGTACCTATTTTTGCCACGCCAGTAGGCTAGTACAAAGACTATAAAACTCTATGGCCTATTACTTAGCAACCATGTTAGCAACGATGCTTATTAGTAACAAGTTCAAAAATATACTGTCAGAAATGAAATTTACGTAGTAAATCTTTAAAATGAGGACTTTTCGAGTTAATGATTTCAGGTTGGAGTTGATCAAGGTGAAGTATTTGAAATGAGTGTAATGTAAATTTAAAGGTTTGTGCAAACGTTTACAGGATACTCTCCTGTATCGGTCGTGAAGTATCCCAACAACCAACTTGGGAGTGTCCACGAATGGATTATCACATCAAGTGGCCATTGGGTACGAATACCAGGGGGTATTCGCTGTGGTGTGCAAGTCTGTGGGGATGTAGTGTTGTGGTGTTTTTGTAGAGAGTAAAGTATTAAGTGTCAAACGACTACAGGATATTGTCCTATAGCCGTCGTATAGTGACCGATCTCCAACCTTGGCAGTGCCCACAAGTGGGTTAAGTAACACCACCAAGAGGCCGAAAGGGTGCCAATTATCTATCGATAATGGAGTGTCTGTGGGGGTGTAGAATTGAGTGACGGTAGAGTAGAATAGAGTGGTGATAGATGAAAAATAAGATGCCAAATAGAATAGATTACTTGTGGAAGTTTATTTTGGAATTTTGGGAGAGATGGAATATTAAAGAACACAGGGCGGGGTTTTAAAAGATGGGCGCCAAACTGTAACGTTACATTTTCCTGGGGAGGAAAATGTAAGGTTGCATTGTGTAAAATAAGATAAAAATGACAAGGGTAAATAATAGCAAGATGATTTAATATAGACTAAGGAAGCCGAGGTAACGTGAGGATAAGAGTTCAGGTCCGAAGCTCGCAGTAGGTAGAAACGCCTCGCCGCAGTGATAGTCTCGCTCGCAGACGCCAATCTTGCGAGGGTTCGAAGGTCGAGGCTCACCCGCTGTCAATGTCCAGGTTCTTAGAAATTGTAGTAGATGCCTTTTCAAGGTCGACAGCGTCCAAGCTCTCCGTAGTAGTGTAGCAGTGTAGTAGCAGCAGCTTTTCAAGGATATTAGAGTTAGACTTTGCGGACTTAGCGATCACATCAAATAGCTCAGAGCTCCGTCAAGCTTCTTACTCGCTCGAAGACCAAGGATAGACTGACCATTCAGGCTCGGCTTCCTGTCATCATGCAGATATGATTTTTTTATAGAGTGTTCTAGAACATGGAAGAATAAAATGGTTACAAAAGAGGTCTAGCATCAAACGTATACAACCTACAATTACTAGTTACAGGAATAAATTAAAAAGAAAACTAGGCTTGTCATTGACATTGTCATTGTCATTGTCTGACATCGCAAAAGTAAACAAAGATTTGGAAACACCCAAAATGTACAGAAATGCTTTAAATAATACTAATTAAAAGGCGGAAAAGGCATGCCAAGCCTCCACATAAAAGCTATGAAGTTATTCGGAAAGAACAAGTGATAATGTTTTGGATTACAATAGTTAAAAACGTAAGTACAAAAACACAAACATTACAGTACGGAAAGGAGATATTTATTTTTGTTCGGAGATTAGGCCACCCACATAAATTGTAGCATTTAATATTGAAACAAACATTGATTTCTTCCTTATAACCTCTAGATTACAGTGGTTAAATTATCAAAGCCACGTCTAACCGTCATAAATGTGAAAAATCAGGAAAACCAAAATAAACAGAAAAAGTAAATGTCAAAATAAAAAAGTGGATTTTTAACGTTCCGTTTGCGATTTTAGTGTAAACCATTAAAAAAATAATTTTATTGAAAAATTAATGCTTACAGCTTAATATTTTTTTTTTAATATTCTGTTCTGATTCTCTTATATTTATAGCAGATTTGATTACCAATAAATAGGGTACCTTACTTTTTTTAGTTAACGGAAAAAGCGCCCCTATTCAAGAAAGTATTTTCTGTCAAATGATATTGACCACAAAAGGAATGATTTGACTCGCAAAAAATACCATATCATAGACTATTTATTGTGATTTTAAAATTCCGGTTTCATTTTTGTGTAATATTTCGTTGAATACTATTGTAAAATGTTTACTTTTTATATAATAATTATGACTAATTAATGCAAGGGCCAGGTGGGCCCTAAATAAATTGTCCCCTTTTTTATTGGGTTTTTTGATGAAGTAATTCTGCAATACCTAACATAACATCACGCCTGTTATTCTCAAGGGGAAAGGCAGAGGTTTATTTAATAGTACACACACATTTCACCTGTTATATGTTTAAAATGTATGTATTTATATTTTTATGGTGTACATAATTAAGAGTATTCTATTCTATACTATTCTATATTTTTAAGTCCCATATAATAGGAACGAGCTGAATGCCATCAACTGACTTGCCTATCTAACTACTACTAAGATTTTATTAAACTTCAAGTATTAAATAGGTTGATCTTAAAACAAAAGGTTCTGTAACTAGAGCACAAATAGGTCCCTCTCCAAATGTCTATTGTATTATCCTTAAACAACGTTATTGTATCGTGTTGATGGCAACATTGGCCACGCCAATCGGGTAATCCAAGCCCTCATTAGGGTCATCCCGAACGGTTATTTGGGCCGCTGAAGTAAATGTGGTTTAGGCGACCTAGATAACAATGTTGCGGTAACTTTAAGGTATTAACAGATCATTTAGTAGGTAAGTATGTTCGTAATGACTGCTTTATAGGTCTAGTGATCGAAAGCGGAACTGCTTAGCTCGAGGTCCTGTGTTCGATTCCTGGGTCAGGCAAGGATGTGGTATTGGGTTTTTCCAACAGGATTTTTTCTGTAGTAGCCAAAAAGTCTGGATTTGTGCCCGCTTGAGGAGGCCCGCCCCCTACCTACCCTACCAGCGCTGTGACGTTATTTAATGTTACAGAACCATGCTGAGATAGGGGCCTTTTGGCCTCGTTCAGGACCTTTCGTTTCCTTTTTTTTCTTTTTTTATCTATGTTTAGTTTTCAATAGTTGTAAATAGTGTTATTTTTTATGTGTTATGTCCCGTACGGGCTAATAAATGCTTTTTGTTTCTTTTTGCATGCAACTTTAACATAATGGCAAAATGTTGGCGCACTTGTTAGGTACTAAGCCTTTGGATATTAAAAGGAGTGATATCTATACTTTATATTATTAATATTATAAAGCAGAAGAGTTTGTTTGTTTGTTTGGTTGAACGCGCTAATCTCAGGAACTACTGCTTCAAATTGAAAAATTATTTTTGTGTTAGATAGTCCATTTATCGAGGAAGGCTTTAGGCTATATAACATCACGCTACAACTGTTAAGAGCGGAGCAGGAATGAAAAATGTTGCAAAAACGGGGATTCTTTTTTCCATTCGTTTTTCTCTCGTATATGACGCAGACGAAGTAACATCAATAAACAATTATTGCCTATTTTTTCACTTGGTGAGACTTGGTGTGACTTAAGTTGGTGAGATGATTGTGTGTATACAGCAGAAAATAGACTTTACTAAGCACTGTAAAGTTGTCTTGCCACTATTTCAACAATTTACATTTAATTAAAAATTTAAAAACCCCCGACCCATAGTGCGATAATTTCTAGGTATTTTTTATCCTAATTGGTATAGGTAGTGCAATTTAGTTGAAATCGTCACGTAACGAAATGCCTTAGGCCAAACCCTTTTATTTGATAGTCTTTTTGAGGGAGTTGTGAAAAAACGAATGTAATCCACCATTTTGTGGTGGCGGCCATCTTGGATTTGAAATTTATCATAACGTATAGTATCCTGCTAGTCAAGCCCTTTCATTAGATACCCATATAAATAAATATGTAATTCGCCATCTTGTGGCTGCAGCCATCTAGGACTTTTTTTATCAAACGTAGCTAAAAACACTCCCGACTAATTCACCTTTCAAACAAAAATAAACTAAATCAAAATCGGTTCATTCGTTTGGGAGCTACGACGCCATAGACAGACTGGTATGTTTGCGAAGCAATGAAACAACAGTGCTGGGCTCAAGCTGGTTTATTACTAACAAAGAGAACGCGCGCGCACATTCATACATGTGAACACATACACCACATAGCCACACACACACACACACACATAGACGTCAAACTGGGGGTGTTATAACGCCCCGTCGTTTTTGCGTCGGGGGTTAAAAATAAAATAAAAGTACACATTGTGAAGCTATCGATAATTCGACATATCCTAGAACTTGCCAATCTATCCTGGGTTCGTGTGATGGAGATCCGTATCCCAGCAAGAGCCCCCTGCACCTAAAGACGTGTTATTTCAGTCGTTAAAGATTGATTATTTTAACTCGTTGTAATTTTTTTTATGTGCCATGAAAATAATAACTCCTTTAGATGCATGTCTTAAAACTTTTTAACATTACAGTTGTTGCAAAGCTATTTTTTTATTTTATTTCACAAGTAATACTATTCCGGCTCGAATTCAGTTCGAAACGTCCAGCGAAACTAACCATCACCCCACCACCTACAAACCAAAAAGCGTCGTATTTACTTTCAATACCGGTTCTCTAATAATTTGCGGTACCGTACCGGAGCCGCACCGGAGCCGTCCCGTAGGGTTGCCAACCGAACTCTAATGTAACGTTATCTGCCGTGCTTTTTCTCAACTACGTTTGCCTTTTTATGACTTCTCCCACTCTGGGCGGAGCGAGAGGGAGTGTCGGAGTGTCAGACTTTTACTGACTAAAACCCATCCATGTTCCTTCCTCGCCCTTTATGTTCCGGGGCCGCGGTATCTCTTTCGAACAGGCCCGCAACCCCGGCAGACGGCTTCCAGTTAAACAGAATGCACCTAATGAATGCAGAATGCCAATATTATTCCTTGGGGCTACTGCCTATCTGACCTCTACAACCCATTTCATCATCATCATCTGCCTAGCCTTTTCATAACTATGTTGGGGTCAGCTTCCAGTCTTACCGGATGCAGCTAAATACCAGTATTTTACATGGATCTACTGTCTGTCTGACCTCCACAACCCATTTAGTACTGAGTAATTCAAATACCCTTGATAAGACTGTTTGTCATACTTTCGGGCCTCTAGCTACTTACCTATAACGACTGTCAAAGATCTACAAATGACAGTCAACACACGGAAACTCGGTGGTATGTAATGTACGATCACCCATCCCTAAACCAACCATGGTAAGCACTGCGTAACATCGAAGATCGACCCGTACAGCAGTATTATTTCGCCACGAACTTCTCAATAGAAAGCAGAATCCAAACCACTGACTTCTTGTAACAACTGTCAAAAATCCACAAATGACCACCGAAACGGCTTTATCATGCGTTCTGAGACACGGAGGAAACTCGATGGTATACAGGGTGTAAACCACCTCATCACAAAGCCGTCAACCAAGCATTCTGTACATCAAACTAAGCAACTATACGCAAAAACGATTGCTGAGAAATTACTTTTTTTTTGGGTGAAATATTATGTTTTGTGGTAGAACTCAATGTAATGCATTCAAAACATTGTGCTGATGGATGGATTAAATAGTTCAGGGGGGTGTTTAAAGTAAAAAACTCACAACATACAGTTGTATTTAAAAAACAAACTTGTCAAAATGTTGGAACTTTGACCCTCAATATCTCCGTAACTAGAAGGTTCCCAAATATGTGCTAGAACAAAAAAGTGATTGCAATGACGATGACGGGGAGAACAAGTGCCTTTTCGCTTCGTTCAGAGGTTTTTAGACCCTTCATAATGGAGATTCACCCATCCCCAAACCGACCTTGGCAAGCTGGCAAATGGTTGCTTAACCTTAAAGCTGTGACCCGTGTGGATGTTAGTATTTAGTCACGCTCCTCAAAAAAACAAGAAGTCGTAGGCAGTGACTTCAAAAATGGGGTTGCCATCCCTATTCCCTTGTGCCGCCGTATCGTCACCGGGATGGCCGTTAATTAGTTTGGTTGATGAGGGTCCCAGAGACGTAAGTACTATATTGTTAATGACTACACTGTAGGACACTATACCTACCTCACTTTTGAACCGTAATTTATAACGGTGGCGTGGTACTCAAAATTGTTTTACGTAGATATTTATGTGATGGTTCTGTTGAGTTCATCTGAGTTTGAGCTTGTTGAATGGCGTTTTAAATGAATGAATAATTTATTACTAATATTATATAGCAGAAGAGTTTGTTTGTTTGTTTGGTCGATCGCGCTAATCTTAGGAACTACCGGCTCAAAGTGAAAAAAATATTTTTGCGTTGGATAGTCCATTTATCGAGGAAGGCTATATATAACATCACGCTATGACCAATAGGAGCGGAGCAAAAAAAGGTTCCTTTGAGCAGGCGATGCGTTGCGATATCAGAACTTCACGCGAACGAAGTGGCCGGCAGAAGCTAGTATGATATAATGGCTTGCTTGTACTCTTTGAGGGTGTCGACAGTGCTGTGTTTAAATAGTTATATTTAACAAAGACACCATTTCTAAAGTGCTTGAAGCTCGGTTCGACTTTCAAGTTTAAACCGCTCTTATTAAGGTTGGTATTTTAATAGGGGACCATCAATCACAAATCGAGCTGTCTCTATGCCTCGGAATACACGTTAAAATGTCGGTCCCGGCTGTCATTTGTAGATCTTTGACAGTCATTACAAGTAGTCAGTTGCCCGAAAGTTTGACAACCAGTACAATACCCCTTAGTAAGAACTAAGGGGTATTGTATTACCCAGTACTAACTAGGTTGTGGAGGTCATATAGGTAATCACTTTTTGTAAAATATTGGTATTCAGCTACGCCCCGTTAGACCAGTTGCCGACTCCAATATGGTTGGGAAAAGGGTAGGCAGAAGAAGTCCCAGAAGATAAGATAGACGTACATCTAAGGTGCACTTATATTTTGCCGGTCATACAATTTGGGGCGAGACTATCAACCGATTACAAACTCAGAAGGTGGTCTACTTCTGATGAATTTTTAATGCAATAACCCAATAACATTTGGTCCTTAAGACTCATGATTATTTAGTAGCAAAAACTAACTATAGATTGAAAGGTGGAAAGGTAAGACAGACTGATGTTTGTTGGTTGATGGATAACAGTTATTAAAATTAATAATCATAATATTGTAGGGATACGCAGGGTATGAAAATGAGACGCAGATGCAGGTTGAGTACGGAATGAATATATTTTCAAAAATCGGTCCCTTATATACAAAAACGGTTAACAAAACTTAATACATGTGGGGTACATACACAAAACTAAATTAAACACAAAAAATGTTCTGCTCTTAAAACGGTGAAAGAAAACACCGTAAAGAAACCGGCATGTCCTAGAACCAAAAGTTCGAAGACTGTTACCATCTACCAACCTGTGCGAGGAAATAAGCTATAGTCCATGAGAGGAGGCCGTGTGTCCCAGCAGTGGGAACATTATAGGCTGATTATGTTTAATGGTCTCTCAAAAAATGTATGCAAGCAACCCCTTGAAAGACTCCCTGAACAATAAATCTTGCTTAGTTACTATTAAAACTTTTACAACGAACAAAGCTGTTACGATAGTTCTCTTAACAATAGTAAATATTATAATGTGCTCACAAAACAGGGAAACGCGATCGTAATAATTGCATCGCTCGTTTTGAAATGTGGGGCGAGTGAAAATGATGAGTGTTGCGTCTGGCGTCCATTTATTATTATTTATACGACTACTATTAAATTTAAATGCAAAAATATGTGTGATTATCCGTTTTAGAATATTTTCAACTCGACAATCGAACATTATTTTGACCGATTAGCTTTGGTTAGGACGCGGCTTTACAGTCTTAACAAAATAATATGTTGTCTTTTTTAAACTTTCACGATCAGAACACATTATAAAACTTAAGAAGACGGGTATTTATCGCGAATTTATATCTGCTATAGCGGAACATGTGATAGACTCAGGACCCAACCACTGGATGGAGTTACACAACCCAAAAATCCTTGCCCATGTTAAATTCGGGAAGCGATTGAGATCAAGAAATACCCTAATTTCAATCGCGAAGACGGCTTCAAACTCTCTTCAGCTTGGAATCCAATAATCACTAAGTGTACTGGTCAAGTGAAATCGCCGCAATATACGGACACTGTTAGTGTAGTGTGCTGTCCTAGTGTGAACCGGCCCTAATTAACATTTATGAAAATGAGTGAGGGTAGTTGAATAAACGCATTCACTTTGCTGTCGCGGTACCTCCAATACTTCAGTCTCCCCGCGACCACGGCTGGTGCAATCCGGTCGAAACGTCGGGATTCAATTAAAGGTAAATTCGCGATAAATACCCGTCTTCTTAAGTTTTATAAAATAATATGTTGTTTTGTAGTTTTTTATTTCCTTGAAAGGAGAAGCGTGATTATTGTATATTTTGATCAGTTTAGTAAGTCTCATTTTCAGTAAAATGAGTAAAAAATAAATCAACAAACATTTTTGTTGGTTCTTTATTCATTTTAGATAGAGTAATCTTGATATTATGATAAGGACAAAAGTGATTTAGATTTAACTTAATCGTTTTGTTGTTTTTGTTTTTTTTTAGGTTTTTTTTGGCTGCTATAAATCTTATAATATAAATCCTATTAAAAATCGTTATAATAAGGTACAAAAAAACCCCACTTGCCTAGTCTTTAATCTACGAAATGAGACCAATTTAATAATAAAGTTGCCAGTAAAAGAGTTCTAACAGTCTAACACCCACATATTCTAGCATAATTAAACCTTATATTTACATTCAGTCTATGTTAATTACAACAATTTATTTACAAAACATGTCGGCGACCCTAAAATTCTGCCAGCACCAAAAAGGATAACCACAACATAAATAAGAGCATACAAAATTAAATTAAACAAAACGGAGGCAAAAACTAATTGAAACTAATTTGTAGAGAGCTTATTAAAAAAATAATTACAGAGCAAAAAATTTGACAAAATTTAATTCTAAATAATTAGGTGACAAAATATGACGGTGGGGCTTAAAGGGGCTTTAGTCTGTTCAGACATGTTAAAATCTTGGGGAAAGAGAGAAAACAAATTAATGAAAAGGAATTTAAAGGTGTGAAAGGGTAAGGGAGGGTGAGATTCTGCAAACACTAAAATGAGATAGGGATCCCTGTTGGTTCCGGAGTGAAAAATGTGTGTGGGTAAATTATGCTCAGTATTTTAGTATATTATCATGCTTTGCGCATTGTGATATTTTATATGTACATTAATTGTTAAGAGCCAGAAGAGGCCCGTGGCTGAATAATAGCAGCCACTCGGGTCGATCTTAAGGTAAAGCCGTGCTTGCCTAGGTTGGTCTGTGGATGGGTGACCACCCTTACATACCGAGTTTCCTCCGTGCCTTGAAAAGCACGCTAAGCTGTTGGTCCCGGCTGTCATTAATCATCTTTGGCAGTCGTTACAGGTAGTCAGTGGCTGAAAAGTCTGACAACCATTCTTACCAAGTGGTATCGTATTACCAAGTATTAACTGGGTTGTGGAGGTCAGATAGGCAGTCGCTCCATGTAAAATATTGCTATTCAGCTGCATCCGGTAGACTGGAAGCCGACCCCAACATAGTTGGGAAAGAGCTAGGCAGATGATGAATTAGGTATGTAGATTGGTACTTTCTACTATAGTATAAGTTGTTGTATGTTTCTTTTCAATTGTTCTTTATAACTACTTTTCTACAGATATTCTTCTTTCTTTATCTTGTGGTTAGACAGTGCCTAAACCGGTGTCAGAGTTTTTATGGTGCCCGGATGCCCATGAGATATCTGACTTGGCTTTTCATGCCTTCGAGAAATATCTCCATTGAGATCCACGCTAGGGAATGGGCAACTACAGTACTTTCTCAAGTTATGAAGTCCGTAAATAATTTAATTTTTTGTTGTTTTATTGGCATTCAAAAGTGCCGTAATGGTCTAATTGAAATAAATTATTTGAGTTTGAGACCTATGTTATGGCAGTCCGACAGTATAATAAGACAGTCATATTACTAAGATTTCACTGCTCATACATAAGCTAGTTTTTAACGTTTCGTCTAGTTAGTAATGCTGTGACAGCACGATTGGCCGACAATAAACAAAACAAAAAACTGTATTGCGTTGTGATGCCTTCTCATTTCTTCCCACTACCTCTTATTACTGATCAACTTGTGTCAAGAAACTACTGCACCCACAAAGTCATCCAAAAGTTTTAAGCACAACATTTTGCTCCTACTCATAGGCCTGTCATAAACACCCCTACACTTGAATTTAAATCACCCCTACAACCCCATAGGGTCACCTCACATGGGGCAATTCTAAACCAGAGTCACACGAGACCACGTAATTATTAGCAACGCGACAATACAAGATAGTCGACAGTAGTTCCGAACAATCTTCGGAACAGATTATTACTCCCGGTCCGTTTTACGACACCAATAAATTCACGGACAAAAGAACACTAGTGCGGGAAACGCAATAAACTGTACGGTGTAAACTTACTTGAAAATAATGTGACGTCAGAGTGTTGAACGATGGGTGTTGAGATTTGAGGGAGTTTGGATGCCAACAGATGGTAGAATGAGTTATTTGTCAGATAGTATCTGCGTGTTATGGGGTGAAAACAAAGTTTCTCGTCGTCGTTGGAAATTATTTGTTCTTAGTAGCTGTGCTTTGGGAATAGCGTTTTAAAAATGGTTAGGAATGTGACTCAATCTAGTGACGCACTAATCAAGAGTAGGTACATCCAATGCACAAAAGAAAAAGAACTTAAACCTATTTTGTGCCTCTACGTCGTAGGCAGCTACGGCGTAGCAATTCGTAGACGCTTCGTAGCCAACAGAAGCGTAGCGATTTGTAGACACTGGATTAAAAGGTGATGATTAATCAAAATTGGGACTCTCCGGGCACTGTCGGACACATAAGTAATTTATTCGGCAGAGTCCAGTTAATTTTACTAGACTACTTTCAAACTCGAAATGAGCTGAATACTCGTACATCATAGATAACCATAAACATAATATTTTTTTTTATTCTGGCCATACTTTTTCATTTTTTTTTTCTTTGTAAATGTAATTTACTTCGGTCTGACAGATATTGTGAGTTTTCCTTCCATCAAAAGAGACACATTGAAAGTTTCTCGGAATCGTAATAACGTTTACGAAATTATTTTCATCCTGAATTTCATATTTTTTCGGATGATTTCTGTATTTGATGAAAAATATTGACATGAACTTTACTATTTTCATCATCCTGTCGTACTAATATTATGGATGCGAAAGTTTGTGAGAATAGATGGTGGGATGGGTTTTTTTACTCTTTCACGAAAAAACACGGATTTTGTATGAAATTTAGCACACACATAGATTAAACCCTAAATTAACACATCGGACTTTTTATTCCGATATTATAAAACCGTGGGTCAGTCATTGAACTCTACACGGGTAAAACCGCGGGTGTTAGCTAGTAGTATAATAAAAAGAATTAAATTACACAACATTTATCACGAAAATAAATTTTATTTCGTATAATATCAAATTATAACTTTGACCAAATCTTTCCAATGCAATCAAATTCATTTTACAAAGAATAATAAAAGGGAAATATGAAGACCAGAAACTAAAACAGGCTCATAAGAGGGATATGAAAGTATCTAATAACTAGCGGACGTCACGCGGTTTCACACGCGTAATTCCCGTTCCCGTGGGAGTACGGGGATAAAATATATCCTATGTTACTCGTGGATAATGTAGCTTTCGAATGGTGGAAGAATTTTTAAAAACGGTCCAGTAGTTTTTAAGCCTATTCATTACAACCAAACAAACAAACAAACAAAGTTTTCCTCTTTATAATAAATATTAGTGTAGATACCCTTAAAACATCGGTATTCCTATACCTAACCCAGTTTGATAAACCAGCAAACCAGTCTAAAGTCAACGTAAAGAGGTCAGAACCGATACGGTTAATATTAGAAAGCATTTTTCGAGAACCACTAGGGTTGTCACAAACAATGAGAAGGGTACTACGACATATGTCTACGGTACACGATGAACCTTTAATTAAGGCTTGTTTCATTTCGTCTGTGTTCCGTTCACGGCCTCACCGCGCGGACACGACCTACTGGCTCAAGCGAAAAGAGGTTTGTAACAGCGTCTTCTCCATAGAGATCTACGTTAGGGAATGGGCATCTACAGTACTTTCACAGTTTTTATGTCCTGTGACTGGGACTGTAGCTACATTTAATTTTCATCCTTGTTTTGACAATTCAAAAGTACCTGTTATTGGCCTACGGGAAATATTTGATTTTGATTTTTGATTTTGTCTGCGGAGATCACAAAATCAAGAAATGGTTTAACGTTGATGTTTCGCACATTTTCTTCTTACTTATTCTTTTTCGCAATTTACACGACTGCTAAGGAAGTGTTATGTTTTTCGCGTTATATATATCTTTGTTGGTTTTTCGTAAATTTAAGTCCCTTTTCTTCCAAACGGCTGGATGGATTTCGACGATTAAGGTATCATTAGATCGAGGATCGACCGGGGGACACTGTGGAGCACACGGTGGAAGTCTGCCCTGCGTGGGCGGAGCACCGCCGTGTCCTCGTAGCGGCGATCGGCGGCGGTGACCTCTCGCGTCCGGCCCTGGTTCAATCCATGGTCCGGAGCGAGACGGAATGGGAAACCGTCACCTCCTTCTGCGAAGCAGTCATGCTAGCGAAGGAGGTGGCGGAACGAGAGAGGGAGAGATCCTCTCTTCCCGGCCGCCGCGGGAGACGCACCGGGCGTCGGGGGCCACGTAGTGGCTACCGGCCACCGTAGATGCGGGCCTGTGGACGGTTGGCTATGGGCTAGCTAGCCGTCCGTCCGTCTAACGACGACGACAGGCCGTGTCGACGGCGCGTTCGTGTTCCACGCGCGCCTCAAAGAGATGTCAGCATAAGGAGAGGGGCCCACAAGGGCCGAAGCCTGCCGGGGTTGCGGGCCTGTTCGAAAGAGATACCGCGGCCCCGGAACATAAAGGGCGAGGAAGGAACATGGATGGGTTTTAGTCAGTAAGAGTCTGACACTCCCTCCCGCTCCGCCCAGAGTGGGAGAAGTCATTTGATGATTTCCCATCCTAAAAAAAAAAAAAAAAAGGTATCATTAGATTTGTGTACTACAGAAAAAAGCAAAATGGTGGAGTTTTGGCGCTAAATTGAAAGTCGTTAAATATTTTTTTTTGTTGGGTATCAATATGAAGAAAATTAAAAGGAGATTACAAAAATATATTTCCAAGATTTTTGGTGCTTTTAATTAAATGTTTTTACTCTTAACACGCTTCTATTAGCTTCACCTTTAACTAACTCTGTAAAAAAATCTTAGAAGTAAAAGTGTGCCCACTTTCCGGTTTCCGATTGGACTGATTTCGTCGAACAAATGTCTATCGGGGACAGGGTGTAGCGCGTCCAGTGGACCTGGGCAAAACATATTGGAAGACGCGGAGACGGCCTATGAATCAAGGTTTTGACCTAGCGGCGGTCAAGGTTAAGACATAGATACCAGCTCGTTGGACTACTGATATTGTCAAATACATGGAAAATACTTGGTCGCAGAGAACCAGAAAGTGTGGCAAACCAAGTGGAAGTCTATACCCAGAAGTAGGTAGTGAAAAATTCAGTTGAAAAACAAAAGTCACCGACTTTTGCAGATGCTGTTGCAACACGCGAGCCGCTTGTCGCTCGCGGCCATGAGGTGAGGTCGCAACTAGGGACGCCCCTAGCGACCAATTACTTTTTAATTAGGGACAAATATATAAAGTGTTTTGTTGTAATTAAGTTGAGTCGCACCTCCAAGCCCTAGGGCCTGGAGTAAATCGAGTCTCGTATTTTTACGTAGACTTTATTGTTCTAGGTGATTGTGGGATGGAGTAGATGGACAGAAGTAGATCGATGGAAGACACAAAATCTGAGGGCTACTAGCCCTTGATTTTGTGTGTATTTATTAACAGTTTGGTAAATCCTCTTGGTATTAGAAAAAGAACAGGAAAATAAAGATACATTAGAGAAATCTATACTTATAATATTATAAAGTAGAAGAGTTTGTTTGTTTGTTTGTTTGTTTGGTTGAACGCGCTAATCTCAGTAACTACCGGGTCGAGTTGAAAAACTATTTTTGCGTTGGATAGTCCATTTATCGAGGAAGGCTATAGGCTATATAACATCACGCTATGATCATTAGGAGCGGAGCAGGAATGAAAAATGTTGCAAAAACGGTTTTTTTTTCCTTTCGTTTTTCTCTCTTATGTGACGCAGACGAAGTTGCGTCGGTCAGCTAGTTCATTATAAAGCTAGTTTGCTTCAAACAACTTACAAAGAATGAATTATGATTTGTAAAATGCCTCTTTAAGTAGTTAATCTAGTCACTTAATAATTTAAGGTTATTCTGTTTCAAAATCTCAATTATTAATACAAAAGAGGTTGATAATCTTATCATATTCTTATTTTTATGGTACAAAATGTAATTCGCAATTCAAATTATCTAAAAAACCATTACTTATTCACTCATTGTACAAAGCCGTATATTTGCTGCAAATCAAGCCAGATACTTCCAGAGAATTTGTGTGGTTGCGGTAGCAAATATATTGCTGATGGAATTCCTAATAGACCCGCAGCTTCCCAGAAATGAGATGACGTGACTTCATATTTCTGCGAGTATTTCCGACAGTTGGTTTGATGTAATTACTGGCTAAGTTTATTGCATATAAGATGCTGAAAGAGGGATGGTGGTTATGAGAAAATCTTGAATTGCATTACATTTCGATTACATGGGGCTTGAAATGTTACTGGCAAAATAAGGGTGTACTATTAGATAAACTTCGGCTGAACTAGCTGGAATTACAGGCGTGATGTTATGTTTGTTGTATGATACGTTTTAAACACACCGACGACTAACAGCTTAGTATGGCCTTTATTCGAAGTGCGCGTGATGTAATTGGGCCCGGTTTAGTTACCCATGACCCAACTGACTCCAATCGTAGCCCCATTAGCTACCTAGTTATCCTAGCTCTGTAGTAATTTAAGTTACCTAGCACCTTAGTTAGAGTTATGCTAAAGCCGTCCATACAAACCATATCAAATGTAAGTTACGTTGGTTATACGAAAGGAAAGTCTGTAATAGAAAAGCCTACACAAATCAGACGGCATTTGGGTAGGAAGAGGGGTTTGTGTATGTCGTGCAATGACACTGGAAATGCTTTTCTCACTGCCGATCCTACAGACTCATTTTCTGCTATAACAGGTGCATTGACTGATTCAAATTACTGAAACACAAGTAAATTTTCAGTTACAAATCAGAATTCAGGATCAGACTTCTCAGAATTTAGAATATTTAGTCGCAGCCCTCGCAGAATTACAGCCGTCGAACAATGCATCACTCTTGATTCAAATAGGCATTGTAAACAGACCAACATTTGATTATTGCATAGAGATAGATGTTTAGTTACTGGTTAGTTTCAATATTATGTGCATAGAATTTTCGTGGAAAAGATCAGGACTATTTATAGTTATACAAATCTGCAAAACTAGGTATGGTATGGCAAAGGATAGTACTTTGAGTGATAAAAGGGAGTAAGCCCGGAAAGCAGTATTTATGTCGTCTAAAGTAGTATTTCAGAGAATTTCCAAGAAAACTATCAAAAGGCACATGAATATTCTTATTACTGCCTGCGCTGCTTACCTATCTGTCAGAACGAGCGTAACATAGGAGGATTTACTTTGTAACTCCCCTACCTCTATAATCAAATATGCAAAACTAATTTCCTGTGAGACATCAAACATCATTGTGATTATGAAGGAAATAATGAGAACAGAGGCTGGGAAAGTAGCAAGGATTATAATAATTATGATACATTGAAAATTATGCAGTGGTAAATAAATTTATAAGAAGGTAAAGAAAAGTTAATAGTTGAATGAAAAGCCGTTCTTTGAAAGGGTGAAGAACTTGTACCTAATATCATTTTATAAATTAAATATCAAATACAGGAATTATCCTAAAGACCGATCAGAAAAATCTAAATTTTAGTGATAGTAGTATACTGTCTATATGGATTTTAAAATCATTTAAGGTTTCCCCTTAAATGATTTTAAAATCCATATCGCATCGAAAAAATCCATCGAAATTCATTACGTTTTTTTGCAATTTGCCATTCGGTGTCAGTTTGTATATTGATGAAAATATGATTCGCGTCCGTAACACATTTATGTAGTTAAGAAAATGGCGCTTCTACCTTCATCATCATCATGGACCCGATTGGCGTAGTGGTAGAGACGCTGCCTTACGTTCTTAAAGTCCTGGGTGCGAATCCCGGTAGGAGCAAATGTTTGTGTGTTGAGCATGGACTTGTTTCCGAGTCATGGATGTTTATATGTATAATAAGTATGTATTTACAAACAAAAAAGTATATATGTAATATAAATAAATATTACTACTACTACACTACTACTAGTATATTAACAATCTAGTGTCCACGACACATGCTTTGCTTAGTGTGGCACAAGGTGGCGCTGTGTGTTTATGTCCAGCGGTATTTATTTTATTTATTTATTTAACATGTTTTCATCATCAACACT
This sequence comes from Xestia c-nigrum, assembly GCA_916618015.1. Taxonomy (NCBI): domain Eukaryota; kingdom Metazoa; phylum Arthropoda; class Insecta; order Lepidoptera; family Noctuidae; genus Xestia; species Xestia c-nigrum. The sequence goes on along the minus strand of OU745259.1, from coordinate 4,169,978 downwards.
GCTGGACATAAGTCTCTCTCAAATGTCGCCATATTGACCGGTCCCGGTCTACCTTAAGCAAACATAAATATCAATGCTGAGTAAAAATCTGTTTCATATAAATACAAGGTGAATATCATCATCATCATCATCAGCCTATAATGTTCCCACTGCTGGGACACGGCCTCCAAAGGAAGGTGGAAGGTGAATATGAAATAACTGAAAGCCTCGTGAAGGTTTATAATAATCTTAATGAACACAATTTACGAGTACATTTCTCTTATGGTAACCAGCACAAACATTTTCAGTTATATCTTGTTACATTTTGTTTTTGAATGGCTAGAAAAGAATTGACTGCTCAGATGACTGCTCAGATGACGACTAAGAAGGAGACATGCTGCGTAGGGGTCGACACCCAAATGAATTGGGATAAGGGCAAAAAAATGTTGATGTGATGTGCGTTTCTGTAACAACACATACCCTAATTAAGTTCTTTTTTAAAATTTAACCTATACAGGGTATAAACGGGCCCTTCACAACATCATTAACCAAGCATGCTGTACATCAAACTTTACCTAGTTCTCTACGTAAAATTGTTGCTGAGAAATATTTTTTTTTTCGTTGAAAAGTAACGTATATCGGTAAAACTCAATGTAAAGCACTCAAAATATTGGGTTGATGGACGCAGTTAATAGTAAACGGGTAATAGAAGTATTTAAAATAAAGTTATGACTTTTAAACTAATATTTGAAAAAAAAAAACGTTTGAAAAAGTTGGAACTTCAACCTACAAAATCTCCGTAACTAGTATATTCCCAGGTATGGTCTAGAACAAAAAAAATCGCTATGACGGCGAGAACAAATGGCTTTCGGGTCATTATGGGTCTATAACATCGTGTAACTTTAAATGCGCAGAACCTCAGACACCCTAAATGATTTTTAATTCAATTGACCTAAAACTAAGACAAAAAAAAACTTATATTGTCACTTACGGGATATCTTCCGTGATTATCAACTCAATAAATAATCACGGAAGATATCCCGTCAGTGACAATATAAGTTTAGTTTTGTAAACCGTGAAAGCCTAAAACAGTGCTTAAAAAAAAAAAAAAAAATTTGTTAATGTTTTATGTATTGTTTTAATTTTACTGGTAATTAAATTTACTGGCAAGATAGTATTAGTATCCCGCGTATGAAACAATTTAAATTGGACGACAACCATTTTTGTTTGTTTGTTTACCTATTTTGACGGGTTTGCGTACGCTAATGAATAGACAAGGCAACATTTGTAGTGAAGATTTTATTTAAAAATGTGACCTATATAAAAAAGTAGTGCAATTGATTCTACCCGTGATTCTGATCTAACTACACGTTTGTACCTTTTGAATGCAACAGTTTTGTGCCCGTATCATTCCCTGAACAACAATTGGGACATGAAAGACCTTCCGGTCCCGAGTTCTTTAAAGAAGCGAGTCGACCGCTCGTGCGAACATTTCGCAGACGCACGACTAGCTAGCGATCATGGTCAGACAATATTGAGATTTCATCTGCTGTTTAGTGAGGTGGAACCGTATTTGAAATGAGAATATCAAAATTCTTTCTGCGCGGATGTCGCCTTTTCTAGGCTCTTAATATTATTCGTATTAAGGGCCTAGAAAAGGCGACATTTAAGGTGAACGCACACTTATCCGCACCGAAAGATTTTTTTCTCATACGTATAACGTTATCAGCTATTTGTCCGATTCCACGCGGATAAGTGTGCGAGGTTTTGTAGGATATCATACAAGTAATTCTAAAATTCGATTCTTTCAGCTCTTTCGCTTTCTACGGCTCTGATTAGTGTGCGTTCACCTTTAATCAGTGAAAATTATGATTGATGGAAAAGGCAAACGTCAATTCTGTTGGAAGTCTTTGAAACGAAATTTCAGTACTTAATTTAGTTTTGTGACTTACAGGAATTTTCGAGAATAGGAAATATTTGTTTTTATTCAAACGTAATGTAATGGTTACTGACATGATCATGTGTTGCATTTTATATTTTTTTATAATTCGTTTTTTTTATAATTATTTCGTTGAATGATCAAAATCAGCTTCGATAAACCTTATTACCTTAACTCAAATAATTACTAGCCAAACTTCAAACCCGCAACGTCCATATCAAAAACTACACCAGTACCTTTATACTACACAACTAATTTCTAACCCGCCAAGAATCATCTTACAACAAATTAATATGCAGGAGGGGGCACACAAGCTATTCCAGGTGTTATAACCTGCAGCGTACCCTCGAGTCTAGCCCAAAGCTAATCTAGATTGGATTGGGACTCAAAGCCTAGCCTCTGAGCTAGTACAACTAGGTAGATGTGAAGTATTTTTACGAAATTAATGTACTTCTTTTTTGTTCTGTGAAAACAGTGTGAGTGAAATGTTTTCGTTTGAGAGGTTTTTATGAAGTAGTACATTTTAAGTCTATAATGTGTCCACTGCTGGGACGAAGGCTTCCTGTCCCCTGTCTTTTTTTTTCGGATGGGATATCATAAAATGACTTCTCCCACTCTGGGCGGAGCGGGACGAAGTGTCAGAATTTTACTGACTAAAACTCATCGATGTTCCTTCCTCGCCGTTTCCGAACTATGTTAGAGTCAGCTTCCAGTCTATCCGCATGCTGCCGAATACCAGTATTTTACATGGAGCTATTGCCTATAATATTTGACCTCTACAACACAGTTTTTTTTTTTTTAGGATGGGAAATCATCAAATGACATCTACCGCTCTGGGCGGAGCGGGAGGGAGGGAGTGTCAGACTTTTACTGACTAAAACCCATCCATGTTCCTTCCTCGCCCTTTAAGTTCCGGGGCCGCGGTATCTCAGGGTTCGGCCCTTATGTGCTGACATCTTTTTGAGACGCGCGTGGAACACGAACGTGCCGTCGACACGGCCTGTCGTCATTAGACGGAGGTACGGCTAGCTAGCCCATAGCTAACCGTGGGTAGTACCCCTTTAGTAACATTGGGTGTCAGACTTCCAGGCCCCTGACAAGGCAAGGGCTTGACGTGTTTTCCGAGGCACGGAAGTATCTCGTTATGTAACGGGTAGTCATCACCCATCCACGGACCAACCCAGGCAAATACGGCTTAACCTGAAAATTGACCCGAGCGGCGGATTTATAATTAATTCATGTACATGGTGTATGAATAAATACGCTATTTTTGTGTATTGTTTCCGATGAGAGGTGTGATCACAAACAACCACTATTTCCATTTTTTTTCCGTATTTTTTTGTAAGAAAAAATATTGAAAGTCCCATACTTCAAGTTTCAACTTTTTGGTTATTAAATACTAGGTAAATACTCAATTTAAAATACATAAAAGCCCAGCTTTCTATACAAGTACTTGGGTCTTAAGAATTTTCTTTACCAACATTTTTCATAATAAAAACAAATTCAATCAGTAAGATAATGGGATTTTCGCGAAGAAATCCATTCAAAGAGCAGTATTATATGGTACTCTATAAAGAAAATATTTCAAAAACAAACTCGGAGATATCCTTTGAACTTCATATAACTTGTGTTTGTGTGTGTACTACGTACTATCGTCGACAGAAGTCGTTTATTTATTTTGTTGTTTTTTAGATTTACGCATGAACTGTAGGCTTTTTTTTGCTTTGTATTGGATTCACGTTGGATGATACACAAGTGTATTTTAGGTGAAAATTGTAATCTGTGTGTTATTTTTGCAAAACTAAAAACAAAAGTGAAAAGTAAAGTGAGATTCCCATGGGGAATGGTTGCGCCAACATTCAAATATCGGTTGACATCCGCTATTTCCTATACCCATCCCTTTACCGCACATACCTCGCGAGTGAAATAGATAGATTCGCCATTTTTTCCGCCGCTCACGCAGTTCCGAAACGCACCGCGACAAGTGTGCAATGGCGTCGGCCCGCTCCGCTAGAAATTGCTAAAAACTGAGAATATCCGCATCTATACTTTATATAATACTAGCTTTTGCCCGCGACTTCGTTCGCGTGGAATAGTGACTTCCGGTGGATTTTTGGTTTTACCCACATTGCCGACTCTTGACCAATAGATGGCGCTGTATGTCCGGAATAAATTTTATTTTTTATTTTATTTTTTGTAATAAAAACTATCCTATGTCCTTTCTCAAGTTCCAAACTATGTCTATACCAAATTTCACACAAATCGGTTCAGTAGTTTAGGCGTGAAGCAAAGACAGACAGACAGACAGAAAGACAGACAGAGTTACTTTCGCATTTATAATATTAATAATTAATAATAAATAATAAATAATAATATATAATATATATTATAATTATATATATATATTATTATATTATTATTATATATAGTTTGGATTATAAAGCTGAAGAGTTTGTTTGTTTGTTTGTTTGTTTGAACGCGCTAATCTCAGGAACTACTGGTTGGAATTGAAAAATTATTTTTGTGTTGGATAGTCCATTTATCGAGAAAGGTTATAAGCTATAAAACATCACGCTGCGACCAATAGGAGCCGAGCATACATGGAAAATGTTGCAAAAACGGGGGAAATTGTATTCCCTTTGTGTGCTTTTTCTCTCTTATGTGACGCAGACGAAGTTGCGTGGGTCAGCTAGTTTTCCATAAAATAAGACTCTCAATAAAGTTGTTGTGTGTGAGTGAGGACAGTGATTTGAAGTCCAACAGCCCCCCTGAACCAGGAACGTGAACCGGTGCACCGGCGACGACGCGAGCACGTGGCTCCTGTAAAGCTTTGTGCTTCCCTCCCCTATTATTTCGGGTGGTACTCCATGGTCCTACACCCACCGCAACTCGAACTTCCTATCGCCAAAGCGTTTGTCAATCGTTTTTGTTTCGCAATACAGTATTGTAATACTAAATTCGCCTTTCGCGCCACCAGTGAATAAAAACTCGGATACCAGGCTAGACGCTAATTACATTTGAGTGGACAGGTCCACTCAAATCTGTATGGTTCTTTCTTCGAAAGACCATCTCAGACACTAACCTGCATAGTTCTCATGTAAGTTGAACAAGGTTGTCTGGACTTTAAAAGAGACTATGACCTCTGAGTTTGTTTCGGCTGTTTCTTCTCAGAGTAGTCAGGTACGAAACACCGGCCCCATTTAGTTTAACCAACCAATTTGCAAAATAAATTTCATTTATCATTTATCATGGTAAAGAAAAAGAAGATCAAAACAAGCAGTCAGCTACATTTACTTGGGACCACCAAAATCACAATTGGTGCTTGAAAGAAACACTAGTTAACTGAAAACTAAACTAGAAAAACTGTTAGAATAAAGTTCTAATCAGCTTGCACTACTAGCTGGTAGTTACGTCAGTGAGTGCGGGCCGACTAGTGCGAAATGAGTAATTTCGATCGATTAACAAAAAATGTATTGATTGGACTAAAAAATAAAACACTGAATTATTTGCCAAAACACAGAATGATTCTATGTGTTTTAATATGGCTTTTACCCGTTGAAAGATTTTTTTACAGATAAGTTCCTGATTTTTTTTATCGAATAAAATTAATTGTATTTTTAAAGTTATTTTAAACGAAATGCAGAGATTTTTACTTATCAAGCTGTAATATTTTAACCAAACACTGCATCGTTACAAGTACATGTCAGAGAGAAAAAATAGACAAGCAAACAAAAGAACTAAACATGCAAACATAGATAAATGTAGAACATTGTACACCTTATTTAACAATTATGTTTTCAAAACACTATATATCTAGCAAATATCCTGAAAATTATCATAATATATTTTTCTGGTTTTGTTTATTGCAGTGAACTTTCAGGCATTTTGAAACTGGCGCGTTTAGCTCCTGTACTCGCTTTAAAAAGTTTTGATTGCTGGAAATCGGCAATATCTTTGGAAAAACATGATCCAGTCGTATCCAACTACCCACAAAGCAAACCCATTGCTAAGAATTTTTGGTTTAAGGAAACGATAGTTTCTTCTTGTCATATTATTTACTAGTTGACCCACGCAACTTCGTCTGCGTCACATAAGAGAGAAAAACGAAAGGATAAAAATGTCCCCGTTTTTGCAACATTTTTCATTACTGCTCCGCTCCTAAAGATTGTAGCGTGATGTTATATAGCCTAAAACCTTCCTCAATAAATGGACTATCCAACACAAGATGAATTTTTCAATTCGAGCCGGTAGTTCCTGAGATTAGCGCGTTCAACCAAACAAATAAACAAACTCTTGTGCTTTATAATATTATTATATATATACGAGTAAGTATAGATTCCTTCACCACAACTTATTAATTGCAGTTACCACAAACCAACACCAAAGATAGTATGTAAATAAAATGATCCTACTACAGCCATTCAACTACAGAATGAACAATTTAATATTGACTATAATACGTTGTTCTGCACAGCGGACAAGCCATTTGCAGCAAGTAAAGAGGACATAGTGCAATAAGGATTATTTGCAACTGTTTATCTTGGAGAGAGCTCTTTGTTTTGAAAGAACGGGCGATAGCTGTTTATTCTTGGAAGCTAAAAGAGCAAAGGGTATAAAAGAAAATCTACTTTGAAGTAAAAACAATGTTAGGCCTGAATTCTTGTCGCGCTGACGGTCGGGTCGCGTACGTTGGTGGTGACGTCAGCGATAACAAAATCCCACTTCCAGTCACCACTGACGTCAGCGTCGCAATATAGTGCTAACACAATGTATACGTACTCGACCGACCGTGCGCAACCGACCATCAGCGTGATGGTAATTTTAGCACTGGACTGTAATATTTGCGTTTTTATCGAAATCAGCTAAAAAGTTTCCCACAGTTGGGACTCAAGTTTCGCCTTTATGAAAGGGAATGTACCGACGTCAAAGTATGCGATGAGTGAAGGAAGATACATTGGAGTTTCAACTGTACAGTAAGTCTCCATTGTTAATTTTCGTAAGGTACCTTACTATCATTAAGAACTGCTCAAGTCGACAGCAAACTCATTTATTTTCCTAACAAAATCATCTTCTTACTTATACGAGAGGATATTCTAGAACAGTACCCAACACCAAGCAGGAAATTACTACATACAGGCTGCGAAGTAAAGATAAAAAACTCGCGATTTTAATATCCGCTATTACCACCGCTCCGCTTATGACTAAACCCCCACCAGAATAAACGCGCAATATATGTATCGTAGATGTGAAACTGCAGACATGAGAGCGCTATACATCCAATGCACTGCAAGTTACTATTTTCTAGATGACCGTACAATATACATACGGGTACAGTCGCGTAGAGTAATGTGTACATTCGTGACTTCATTTCAAAACATCTGGCAGAGACTTTATAAGTTATGTTACTTAAACTTTAATACTTAGAAAATCTTTGCTTATTTACGTAAGTGGAAAATAGAAGAGCGTAATGACTTTACAGTTATTTGTTGCTGTGTACTCAAAGAGATGTCTATTTAGTATGTCTATTTAGTTTGTTTATTCACTAAGATGAAACATTTCATTTTAGAGATGGGAATCTACTTTCTATCTATGTTCTTAATTAGTTTTTAAGTCGAAAATAATGTCTAGTTTATTTTCTAATTGTAGTTATATTTTGCTTTGCCACTGAAACGGTGTTAGCTACTCATAAAATGAATTGAAAAAGAAAACTTAAAACTGGTGATCTCGACTTTTATTTTGAAACTAAAGTCCTCCTTAGACTTTCGTAAACGTAACAAACTGTAACGGAGAGTACAAAAGTACAACAGCGTCATCTATAACAGCGAAGAACTAAAAGGAGATATTTTTTTTGGGCCCACCTGGTCGTTGAAAGAAAGAAAGAAAGAAAAAGCATTTATTAGCCCGCACAGGACAAAACACATCAAAATTATCAGTATTAAAATTACACAGAAAAAAAACAAAAACATATTAAAAAATTAAAAGAAATGAAACTCGTCCTGTGCGAGGCCAAAACACCAAAAAAGTAACCATTTTACTATGGTATTAAACGAAATATTACGTAGAAATGAAAACGGAATCCTAAAATCATAATAAATAAGCTATGTTGTGATATTTTTGCGAGTCAAATCATTCCTGTTGTGGTCAATGTCATTTGACAACAAATACTTACGTGAATAGGGGCGTTTTTTTCTGTTTACTAAAAAAGGTACGGTACCTACCCGTTAGTAATCATAATCTGCTATAATTATTATAGAATCAGAAAGAATATAAAAATAAATATTATTAAACTGCGAGCATTTTAATGCTATTGTTAAAGGTTCACACTAAAATCGCATAGATGGTTTAAACAATCAACGTGGACGGCACATATAAACCCACTTTTTTAGTGATTGACAGACAATTTCATTATTTTGACATTCACTTTTTCCGTTTATTTTGGTTTTCGTAAGTGTTTTTGCAGATTTTTCGCATTATTCCGGTTAGACAATGCTTAGCTAATTTAACCACTGGAATCTAGAGGTTATAAGGAAGAAATCAATGTAAGTTTCATAATTAAATGCTACAATTTATGTGGGTGGCCTAATCCCCGAACAAAAAAAATTGTCTCCTTTGAGTTCTAAAAGCGACCTACCCAAATAACCTTTTTTTGGTATTGTTCGTCGTGTCGTTGAGCTCCTTGAGTTGTAAGTCGACCTTCACGATAACAGACAAATGCTTGCACTGACTGGACAGGTCCACTAAAATCTGTTTAGTTCTTTCTTCAAAGGACTATCTCAGAAACTAATCTGCATAGTTCTCATGTGAGTTGAGGAGTTGAGGTTTCTGGACTATAAAAGAGACTAATGTCGCGTTTCGCTATTCAAGTTAAATCAAGTGCTCTGTAAATACTGGCATTCTGCTGCATTCTGTTAGACTGGAAATTAACCCCAACATTGCAAAATATGATTCTGAGAACTATATACAATGGGCCTTGGTTCATTACAAATGCTGAAATATACAACCAACTTCAGATAAATTCGGTGAAAGAGGAAATCTTGGCCATAACCAAAACATACTTGGAAAGACTGGAGAGGCATCCAAATGAACTGGCCGCTGGACTGACAACACGCACGTACCAAAAACGTCTCAAAAGAAAAGACATACTGTCTATACCCTCTTGAGTAGCAAAAATATATGCTACACATATGAGTAGTTGCTCTCGCTGGAGAGCACACTCCAACTGCCGAATGTCACCTACCACATCTGCTTAAAGTACACAAGACTGATTGCAGATACAAAAAGAAGAAGAAGAAAAAAAAAACATTGGACAAAGGCTAGGCAGATTAGGATGATGATGATAATATTCAAGTTTTCCACGACCTGAGATTATTATAGGAAATTCCGACAACAACTGTCAGGCAGGAGGTCACCAGATACAACACCCGTCTGGTCGGAGTATCCTCCCGTTTCTCAAAGGTTTAAGAACTTTAGACCTTATAAGATGTAAATGTAAACTCAAAATGGTAGTGGTAAATGGTAGTAGTATCATGAGTATCCAATAAATATAACAACATAAGGCCCTCAATAATGGCAAATAAGATTAAAAAAAGATTAACTATCAGGCTATGACTTCGTAATTCTTGAAAAATGAAATCAGCTGAACGTCAATCGTTGCCTTTGTCGAACAATCCAGATATTAGCGAATAAATCCAAAAACTAGAACCATTTTGGCGTACCCCAAAGATCTAATTCCCCAATTACCCTTCACTCCGCAAACTATAGGTCCCTACACTCCCTACCACCTACATTACTCCGCCAAAGTCCATTAAGAAGGAAGGGTAAAACTGATTTTGGATAAGAAAAACCGAGCGAGCAATATCTTTCGTTCGTGTGTTGCGTTCCTACACGCGATTAGTGTCGAACTCTAAATATTTCACGGTAATGCCTTACGATTGAAGTGTGTTACAGGTCTTATTGATGGGGGCTTCCCAATTTATGGAGACTTGCAAAATTGGAGCAGAAATGTAGGGCAATTGGGGTGAGTGCAGATGTTTGTGTGGATACTGATACTGATACTTTTAGCCTGCGTTATCCCACTGCTGGACAAAGGCCTCTCCCAATGAGTTCCAGTTTATTCTATCCAGGGCTACTGTGGGCCACTGGTCATTGGTTTTATCCAGTATGTCCTGCCATTTTCTACGAGGTCTGCCGCGACGCTTTCTTGTTGTGTCTGGGCTCCAGAAACTGGTTATGTTGGCTTACAGCTCATTGGGCATGAGGCAGGTGTGGTCAGTCCGTAACCAGTCCGTCATGGCCAGTCCAGTCCCACTTCAGCTTAGCGGCTTTTGATCCTACGCAGTGTTTTTTTTTTGTTACCCTGATCTGTCCCAGGAGTAAATCTCCCCATTCCTTCCACTTCTCTTGGTGTTGGGCCTCTTCTCGACAATTAACGAGAAAACCATCCAAATCATCCCGTTATCTTCTCCTCAGTCTGCCACGACGCCATCTATCCGTTTCTGATCTCCAGTTTTGTGATTCAAGCCCACAGCTATGGCTATCCGGCAGACATGGCCTGATCATTCCCATTTAAGATTGGCAGCTTTGTGTGCAACGTGAAATTAATTCTGGAACGCAGTGTGGTAACCTGCGCTTCATTGCCCGAAGGCAAACCTATGTGTGTTTCATCATCATCATCATTTCAGCCGAAAGACGTCGACTGCTGGACATAGGCCTCCTCCAAATGTCGCCACATTGACCGGTCCCAGGTGACTCGCATCCTGCAACCTTCACCAGGTCATAAGTCCACCTGGGAGGTCTTCCAACGCAACATCTTCTCCATTATTGTCCGTTAGCAAACCTAGACTGTGTGTGTTTGTGTCAGGATATTTTTTTCTTACTCTACTCTGTTGAAATCCTGAGCAAAGACTGCCAGCTTCTCTTTCTGTCTCTAATCCTCCTTCTGTCTTTATCCAGTTTATCCAAGCATTTCTTTTGCTTCCTGCCGTGACCCCACCTCAGTATCTTAGGGCACCAGCTCTGCACCATTTTTAGCCTTCACTTTGTCCGGCTGTGGCGTACATGTCCTGTCTTGGTTTATTTAACTTGACCAGCCCTTTCAGGAGCTCGTGACTAAATAATAACAGCCGCTCGGGTCGATCTTTAGGCTTAGCCGTGCTTGCCTAGATTGGTCTGTGACCACCCATTGCTACCGAGTTTCCTCCGTGCCTCGGAAAGCCCTTTTAGCCGTTGGTCCCGGATGTCATTTGTACAGGAGTGTGTTACAGGATGTCTTACCAAAAGGTAGTATAATTCCCAGTACTAACTGGGTTGTGGAGGTCAGATAGGCAGATGCTCCATGTAAAATACTGGTATACAGGGGCATCCGGTTAGATGGGAAGCCGAGCCCAATACAGTTGGCAATAGGCTTGATGATGGCCAGCCTTTTAAATATTAAAGGCGAAGGAAAACTCATTTGACTGCATAATGAGCGTGAAAATGTACAAAAATAATAATATCAGTCTAGCTCGGAAGCCTTCTTACAAAAAGTCATGATCGTAACATTGATCAAGACGTTCGCTCCCTACGTGTTCCCGGGCTATTAAGCTAGGCTTCTTCAAGATATCTTCCGTAACAGTTTTTGTTTAACATTAACTTATATAGTGCGTATTATCGTTTAACTTAATCATTCTCTCGTCGTCGTCTCGTTTTTCATCTGTATCTGCACATAATAGGTACATTACACAACATTGCTGTCGCGGTACCTCCAATACTTCAGTCTCCCCGCGACCACGGCTGGTGCAATCCGTTCGAAACGTCGGGATTAAATTAAAGGTAAATTCGCGATAAATACCCGTCTTCTTAAGTTTTATAATTACACAACATGTCGCTGGCAATCCTCGGAAGCTTAGGCAAAGTTTTCTATTATAGTACACTATCATTTAACCAGTTATGGTTGAATCCCTTTATTATAAAAAAGAGGGCAAGTCAGTTGCCAGGCACAAGTCGTGACTCCTAACTGCCACAGAAAAATTCTTGATGGTAAAATACAACAACACTTTGCTCGACCTGGGGCCTAATTCTACTATTTTAATAAATTCTTCACTCCAACACGATTCCATTCTCATCCGATTGTCATTCTGCTTAAAGTTTGTAATCTGCTAAATTCACAATGGTCGGTCAATAGTCTCGTAACAAAATTGTTTTTAATGGCATTGTCGTATTGTCATTATTATAAAACCCTTAGTACAAATGGTTTTCGAAATGTACTACTAAATGCGAACATTTATTCGTGCCAGATTTCATGTATGAGATTATCATTCTATTACATTTCTTTCAATCAAGTGTCAGTGTTTGACCTTTGAAAAGTCATAATGGTGTCATTATGATAGTATAATTAACAAACTGATCAAAATTTGACAGAACTTGACCATTATGAAATCAATGGTCGACTACTCTGACACTATTGTAATACCAGAATCGAGGCCCTGAGAAACGAACTCAAGACCTACACACTACTGAACGAAGTCTACTGAAGTTTATTTAAACGAAAGGAAGATGGTTAGGATGCTTTCGAGTGGGTACACTATCTAGATAACAGTTTGATTACCTAAAAACAGCTGTCACGGTGACATATTACCATACAAAAATGTGTTTTAAACATCTGTTTTAGATAATCACAGCGTCATCTTTTTGGTGAACATGGACCTAAATTTTGTGTCCGTGCTATGAACCGATGAGGAATATTTCATATGGAGAGGAACCAAGCAAAAATGCAGGATTAAATCGCCAGAACCAAAGATAACTGTAAATTAAAATACCAACAAGTGGTCAAATTTTGAAGAGGGTATAATAACTATAAGTAAATATTGTTTGGAATATAAACCACTAGTTTCTGCCCGCGACTTCGTTCGCGTGAATTTGCCGCTTGCAACATTTCTTATCACTGCTCTGCTCCTATTAGTCATAGCGTGATGTTATATAGCCTATAGCCTTCCTCGATAAATAGACTATCAAACGCAAAAAGAATTTTTCAATTCGAACCAGAAGATCCTGAGATTAGCGCGTTCAACCAAACAAATAAACAAACTCTTCTACTTTATAATATTAGTATAGATTCAATCCATAGCCAAAGCACGGTTAGTCGATCTAGCTTACAGATTACAATAACTTACGTTCGAGTTAAATAAAAGCTCGCAAAAACACGAAGCATGCCAGTAAATCATCAAGGCATCATGATTTATCGTTTTCAAAAGTACTAGTCTTCCTACTTTAATAACACATCAAAATCTTCCTTAAATCAATGACACTAACATATTTATAACCCTATCCCCGCTTCCTTGATTCGCAATTCTAACCTTAACCCATATAAAATCTAAGACGAATATCCTGTAACGATGAAGCGGGGAACTGGAGGATTTATGGCTGAAACTGCATTAGGCGTATGAGAGTCGATTGGGTTCTGGCGTTGAAAAATTTAGCTAACCCTGTCGGGGGGTTGCAGCGAATTGGAATACTGTCACATGCAGATGTTATGGGGTTATATGTTTTAGAGGAATGTCGTTTGTGTTAGGGGATGAGCTGGTTCTGTAGTTTCGATTTAAATAGTCAGGATTTTTATTTTGAAGGGGGAATTTGATACTATTCAGGCCCGGACACCACCAAAGCAGAGAGGAGAGGAGATATGCAAAGCGGCACGCTGCTTCCAGCATACCGCTCACCGCACGCAACACACAGCACACCGCTCACCGAACGCCCCACACACACATCGCTCACCGAACGCTCCTCAAGCTTCGTTTCAGACCTTTTCTATGATAATGATGCAACTTTTCCTTCGACGTTTTGACTCACGGCATGCTCGGAGCAATTTCTTTCACTTGAATGTCTATCTTGGTACCAAGAGGTTAAGGCAACAAATGGTTTTAAATACTCCAATAAATAAGTATGATCGGAAAGCAACTTCAACCTACGGAAGGTTGAAGTTGGTTGGTTGGATAAACAGAAGAAAGTTACAAGTTACATAATATTCTTTCATTTCCGAACCACTTCGAAACACGAAACTTAGTTAATAATTATACAAGTACAAGGACACACCCGAAAAAGGCCAACATCGCGAGGAGGACGAAATGCAAAACTTGAGCGGCCAAGTCAAGAAAATGAGCACGAAAAGAGAACTTTTCTAAAAACCGACCAACTTTGCTTAACAAATTATTATTTTAAACTCACCATTTCGCATATTCTGAATTTAGCTTTTGAGATCTTACGTACGTTTCCCAGTGGGGAAATAGGGAATGGCTGCTCTTTGAAAATTATAATATCAAAGACTTTTGATAAAAAGTGCTGGAAATGTTCCCTTTTAGGAAGCAGGTGTGAAACGGCTTTGGAAGAAGATTCTGGAGTTTGAAGATGGAATAGAGTAGATGGAAATATATAGGGGAAGACTATATTTAACGAAAGATTGTAGTTAATCTCAATCGGCTCCCTCCACCCCTCTACAAGTCCCCATTACGTGGGACATAAACTTACATAACTGGTGAAATGTAAGTATGATATGGTAAACCGCTACCGTACCCTACATACGTGCTGTTAAGTTTACAATTAATCTTTAAATTGTATCGATGATACCCAAAATTCCGCTCTTATTTTTTTTTTGCCGACCCGAATGGTGCAGCGGTGTGGAGGCTGCCTTACGATCTTAGAGTCCCGGGGTTGAATCCCGGTAAGAGCAAATGTTTGTGTGATGAGCATGGACATTTATTTCCGAGTCATGGATGTTTGTATGCATAATAAAATAATAATAAGTATGTACTTACAAAAAAAAGGAATCAATGTAGTATTGCAGTATATCAACTATCTGGTGTCCACGACACAAGCCCCGTTGCTTAGTATGGCACTAGATAGCGCTGTGTGTAATGTCCAGCGATATTTATTAGTTTATTGGAATACAATTACATAGGTTTGTGTCAAAACTTTACACTTTTCAACCGACTTCTAAAAAGAGGAGGTTCGCAATTCAACTGTTTTTATTTGTTACCGACTTCTGAAGCTAACGTTATTTTTCCCTTTTTGTGTTTTCTACAGTAGTTTATTTTATGTAAGATAAAGTTTTATTCAATAGGATATTAATGACAGAATTATTATTATTTCAGTACAAAAAACCATATTCTTACTTAACTCGTATAAAGGGTGTAAAACACCTCTTAACGAATACGAAAGGCACTTGTTCGCCTTGTCATTCTGATCAGTTTTTTGTTCTACACTATACCTGGGAATCTTCTTTACGGAGATATTGGGGGTCAAAGTTGCAAGATTTTAACAAGTTCTTTTTAAATACCACTTTTTATCGCATGATTTTTTCTTTAAATATCTCTACGACCCCCGTACTATTTAATCCATCCATCCGCACAATGTTTTGAGTGTGTTACATTGAGTTATACCACAAAAGATGATTTATAACCTCAAAGAAAAAAGTTGTTTCCCAGCAATATTTTTTGCGTAAAGTTACTTAGTTTGATATACAGAATGCTTGGTTAACGGCTATGTGATGAGGTGAAATACACCCTGAGTATCGCTAAACAAGCAGCTGTTGTTTGAAACTCACTATACTGTCAATTTGATTAATTGAACTATGTTGCCAAAAGCATACTTAGTAATTAAAGTGTCGTTTACATTTTAACTAGAACTGTGGTTGATTGCGTTCTAGCTTCAATTTATTAACTCTGGAACCCCATTTCGCTATGTCAGCAACAAAACTTTGAACGGGTCAACTGGCCAAATGTCGTCAATTTTACCAAAAATCTTGTTGCGTTTGTTGTTCTTAAACAAGAAGAAGTTGACTCAAAAACTGTTCGTTAGAACTTATGTTTAAGGGACATTTAAGATCCTGCCGGGGCTGCGGGCCTGTTCGAAAGAGATACCGCGGCCCCGGAACATAAAGGGCGAGGAAGGAACTGGGATGGGTTTTAGTCAGTAAGAGTCTGACACTCCCTCCCGCTCCGCCCAGAGTGGGAGAAGTCATTTGATGATTTCCCATCCTAAAAAAAAGAAAAAGGGACATTTAAGATAGCTCCTTTCCAATTTAGAAATCAGTTTACGTGGTATAGAGTAGGGACGGTTTCAGTTAGATAATCCAAAAAAACTGAACACGTGTTTTTTTTTTTCAAATTAATAAAATTTGACGAATATAAGACGTGCGATTTTTAAGCTGTTTTCGCCGTTTCTAGACTAAACTAGGCTTCCGCCAATGGTCTAACTACAACGCGTGCTCTATACTGATTTCTCCCGGTTTCCAGGTTGTGGGGTATTTTTTTGTTTCGAAAAATGGTTTTCGCACCAAAAGTCAAAATTTCAATTCCTTAGATCGCTAGCCCGCGCTGAGACACGTCTCTGAGATACCTCGTTCGCGCCCCTAGCTCGAATAACACATACGTTTTTTTTTCAAAACAATTAGTTTTCATACATCTCTGGAAGTACCCGAAATCCACCTTAGGAAACTAAACCGTCGATATTTTCTCATACAGACTTGCGATTTTCAAGCTGTTTTCGCCGTTTTTAGACTAAACTAGGCCTCCGCCTCCGCCAACGTTCTAACTACGAAGCGCGCGTGTCAAAGATCATGAGTGGGGGCTTTTGACGACACTTTCCGGTAAAAATTACGTCACACGAGTTTGTAACGCACTGTATCGTCTTCATTTTTTGATTAAGTAACGTGAAAAGGAAAAAATATTTGTCCAACATTTTTTGGAAATTTATCTGGCGAAATAATTAGTTTTTTTTGTCATTCACCCTATTATTGCTGAACAGACATGCAAAAAAAAATCAAACCTATTGAGAACCTCCTCCTTTAGAAGTCGGTTAAAAATAGTAAGCACCAGTAACGCATACATAATTTAAGAACACAAAGATAGAAAAGATATCAGTTCAGCTAAAGATATCTTCAAGTCACGGAGGCGCTGATACGTATTTCTTTTGTCAGCTAATCTTTTATGAAAGATAGCTTTGTACGGTGTATCGGGTTTCCCTTACGGATGAATTCCCTGACTATCAATATTATATTGTGTGTGAACTTTATACTTAGACGGAGTCTGTGGTCAGCGTTTTCTGACCCGAGGTAGTGTTACACCGATTTGTAACATGTAAGTTGAATATTGAAACTTTGATGGAATATCGTTTTATTGGTATAAGAGTAGATGATGAAGAAAATGTATGGATGGTGTGAAGAATGATATGGAAAGAGAAAGGAGTAAATGAAACCGTGACGCCAAACACGGAAGAATGGAAGACGAATATTTGTCGTTGTTTTGTGAGTTTTAAATATTTTTATTTTTTGTGTGGTTTAATTTTAATTTTGGCTGTGTTACTATTACGACTGACATTTTATCTTCACACTTTAAGTATTTTGACATTTTATTTCATTGTTTTTATCTTATTTTTAATTATTCGTTTTCATGTATATTTAAATTTTTAGCAAGTAAGAATTCGATTTTGCTGTGCCCTGACAGGGTCTACAACGGTTCTTAGCTCTAAGCCTTATGTTAACACCATGTTTTTACCTTGTGGAATGCAAATAAACGAATACGAATACGAATACGGAAAACGTATTACGCCAACCGACAAGGGCAGGAAGATGACGCGTAGAGGAAGACCAAAGAAACGATGGATGAACTGTGTGAAGGAGGAGATGACAAGAAAGGAGGTGACTGGCATCTCAGGTATTGTAAAAAAGACACCTTTGTAATAGCAGAATTGGGGCCCTAGAAAAAAAACTCCTATGAACAAGATTTTGTGTGGTATATGTAAGCAGTATGTTTGTTTGACAATATTTCGAGAGTTTACAATCTCTCTAGTTATTTTAAAATCTAACGTGTTTGATAATTTTACGGTGGCATATATACTACAATAATTAAAATATCCAACAACTGATAATACGACGTTTACAAGATAAAATCAACTCCATCACCTATTGTTGAAGTCATTTAAGGTCTATGCTCACCGAAAAGATAACAGTCTGAATAAATGAATACAGCTGTTATTGTGACATGTTCCCATACAAAAATGTGTTTTAAACAGCTGTTTTTAGATAATCAGAGTGTCACTTGGTGAACATGCACTTAAATGTAGCCCAAGATACCCGGGCGTTACAAATCGATTGCCAGTATTGCCACCTTATTCAGGAAAATTGGATGAATAGTTAGGGCCTTTTTGGTGCAGCCGTGAGACACGCTATACAGGGTGTAAGCCACCTCATCACAAAACCGTTAACCAAGCATTCTGTACATCAAACTAAGTAAAACTGGAAAACAACTTTTTTTTTTGAGGTTATAAATCGTGTTTTGTGGTAGAACTCAATGTAACGCACTTAAAACATTGTGCTGATGGATGAATTGAATAGTACGGGGGTCGTGGAGGTGTTAAAAGTCAAAATCATACAAAAAAACTTGTCAAAAAGTTGTAACTTTGACCCCCCATATCTCCGTAACTAGACGGTTCCCAGGTATGGTGTAGAACAAAAAAAATATTGCAATGATAGGAAGAACATGTGCCTTTCGGCTTCGTTAAGAGGTGTTTTACACCCTTTGTTCTCTTTTGATTTTTGTTCAATTTTAAAGTTTCTTTCTTTACTTTTTTATTGTTTAGATTTAAGTTTTTTTATTTTATTTTATTCCTATTTTTGGTTATGTGGTGTTCACTTGCAGCATACGCTCAATAAAAATGTTTTCTTTTTTCTTTAGTTTAGGTGCTACGGAGGAACATATTACGTACTTAAATGTAAATATTATCTGTCACCGTAAAATTGTCAAACACGTTTTAGTCCAGTCTAGTCGTTAGTGTAGTCTCTCTAGCGCATTGAGCTATATTATATATCTATGCTCTAGCGATATTGTAAACTCTCAAAATATTGTCAAACGAATACACTGCTTACAATTATAAAACGCATTATTTTTCGTGAAATACATGCGATGGTAGTCAACTCACGCGGTGTGGAGGGAAGGAGGTGTCCCCCTTGCCCAATGGTACCTTTCTCATGAAAAGATACTGTACCATTCCTGAGAAATACCGATTAATATAACCTAACCTCAAAACACTTTATATTCCCCTATAAAGCATAGTCGACGAAGTCCCCCCTAAGGGTAGTGCAGGGTTTAAAGGAACCTAACTAACCTAACGGGGGGATGCCCCAAAGTCCCGGTTATGCGGGCAGAGATATTTCCGTATGTTCAGTTAACAATATTTCGAGAGTTTAAAATATCGCTAGACATTACAATATAACGTGTTTGACAATTTTATGGTGACATATCCATACAATAGACTCAAATTCAAATATGTTTGTTGTGACATCTATGTAAAAGTAGGTACATGGTGTTATCACCAGCGGCAAATCTGATGCGTCGCGGCCTAAGCGACAAACCAAAAATGCCCTGCCCTGACTGCGGTACATAGCTCCATGCCAAGAACGAGCCAAGTTGATGAGGAGGGCTTCACTAAAGTCAAAAGGAAGAAGAAGAAGAAACCCAGTTCTCGCAACCTGTGCTGTACCGCACCGAGTGAACCCAACATGCTGCTGCGTCCTGCAGTGCCTACGACGCAGCTGTACCTTTCACGTTTGCATCACTCAACTACAACTGAGGAAGTAGTGCAGTATGTCAAAGTGAAGACCAATTGGACTCGGCGGGTTGAAAGGTGGGAATCGCGCCACAATATCTACTTTAACTCGTTCATGGTACGAGTTCCAACCCACCATCTACAGACCTGCATGAAGGAGGACTTTTGGCCAAAGGGTGTTGTATATCGACGTTTCCGAGGACGGTTACGTGACACCACGCAGCGAAACACGACGCCGTCAACGTAACGTGAATAGTTTTCGTTTGATAAGGTTTTAAAATATGTATTAGTTTATTATTGTGTGTATTTTATCTATGGGCCTTAGTTGCTTGATAATAAAATGATTATTATTATTATTATAAGAATAAGTAAACTGTTACAACCATAACCCTTTTTTTTTTTAGCATGGGAAATCATCAAATGACTTCTCCCACTCTGGGCGGAGCGGGAGGGAGTGTCAGACTTTTACTGACTAAAACCCATCCATGATCCTTCCTCGCCCTTTATGTTCCGGGGCCGCGGCATCTCTTACGAACAGGCCCGCAACCCAGGCAGGCTTCGGCCCTTGCGGGCCCCTCCCCTTATGCTGACATCTCTTTAAACCATAACCCTTCATTTTGATTTCACCATAATCGGGTAAAAATACAAGGGGGAAAATATAGTGACCACCAAAATTAACTTAGTGACCATTAACAACCTAAAGTAACAAATGATCATCAAAGGGGCTTGAACTTTTTGGCCGGATTTTTTTCCGCCAATTGATTTTTTTTCAAAGTAGCGGCCTCGCATTTGACTTATATAAATCGGTAGCTGCTATCAATACAAATGATAGCTCATATCTCGGAAACGTGACACTTTAGAACGTTTTGTTTTGTTCAAAACTTGTTTGTATTGATGCCAGCTATCAATTGATACACGTTGTATGCGTGTCTGATCAAATCTAAGTTGCGCTGAAGATTCCATCAGTGGATGGTCTTTAACTTTGATAGGTCATATCTCAAAACGTGACACTTTAGAACATTTTCTATCGATTTGTATTAGTCATACGCGTGTTCGCTACTTTGAAAAAAAAATCGAAATGGCGGAAAAATATCCGGCCACGCTTCACTCACAAAAAATGTTCTAAGCCCTTTAGTAAATTGAGCACCAAATTTTAATGAGGTGTTTGATGACAAATTAGTTTTACCTAGGCCGACTTGGGGCGCCGACACGGATAGAATAGGTTAGACGGGTATGACCCCAGTCATACTACAACTCAACTCAACTCAGTCAACTCTACTCGCTCGCTGCGCTCACATATTCGACCCCGCGATACCCTTCGTGGTTAGTTTTTATAAACCATTCAGAAGTAGAAGCCCCACGCAGCGGGGCTCCGGTGACCTTGTCTCCCTCGACTCGGATGCAAGAGCATAAAAGTTCAATTTCTAGTGAACATTAACTAAAAAAATTATTATCGATTTTAATTTCATAATAAAATGGGGATAAATTTTGGTTATTATTGACTAATTTTGGCAAAGAACAGTGATCTTTTGCCGTAATATTTTGCTAAATCTGGTTTAATATATGCCAAATACAAGTTAGTTAGTCATATGACTGCATTCGTTCCAAATTAGTGTCTTAACTAACATTAATTTGTTACAATGTTTCAGTTAGGGTCGTAGGGTCATAGACATCATCTTTTACATCCCCATACGCCATTGCAGACCCAACTACTAACATCAACAAACAAACCCAGCGAGACATTATTACTCTGTCACGATATTACCTAACTACAACCAGTATTTGTGACCCCTGGCCCGCCAAGCAATACCCTAAACACAATTATAGTAAACTAGTGACCTACTCCGGCTTTTTCTACTGATGTAGCGATGTTTTGGCAACATCGAGATTTCTGTCATAATAAGACGACAAAAAAATCTAATCAGTCCGTCAGGTAGATAATTAAAAATAATTGACACGTATTTTTTTATTTTGTTACGTAAATCAAAATTGGCGAAGATTCGACGCTTTTAAAATTCTCAATACGACACGCCTAGGTGTAATTTTTAGCTACTTCTGACGTCACGAGTTCCACTCTTGAGTTTTGATGCGTTTTATCTTTGTCAATATTCATTGATTTGCGAAAACAAAAACACGTGTCCATTATTTTTCAATAATCTAACTGACGAACTAAAAAGATTTGTAGTTTTTTGATATTGTCATCATGCTTATTATTTAAGTTGTAACGGTACAGAAAATCGTGGTAAGGTGTGTCTTTGAAACAAATTATTGCATACACTATAATTTGTGATATCAGATATCACAAATTATAGTGTATCCAATATTTTGTTCTGTTATGTTAGGTAGAGTCATCTGGCACGTGGTAGGTACAAAACTAATGATGAATAAGAGGCCTAAGTTGATATCGAACCACTGAACTATAACTTGATTCATACAGTTACTGGTGATTTTATTCACAAGAAGACTGACTGCCGAACGACCAAGTAGGTATTAATTTTGACTTAAGTACCTACGATATTTTTTTGATTCGATAGACATAACACTTGGTGGATAAGTATAAATTCTGCTCCTCTAATTTCGTAATCAAGAACCTTCTGCGGGATTGATATTTTGTTATGAATACCAATTAGCACTGGCAGGTTGGTAGATTCTACCAACCTGCCAGTGCTAATTCATAACGGTAGAGTAGGCCATAATCCACCAGTGGTCCAGTCACCCACTCGTCCAGTTTCCCACTCACAGAACCTGTGTCCTTGTGTAGCATTTTAGACATTTTTACAGTATTGCATCGAAAGCTTATCGGTTTCAAACGTTTTGTAAGGTTAGCAACACATTATACACACGCAAAATAAAAAATAACTATGTTTATAAATGATGATGCAACGTTTGGGGACCTTCGCCTACCATATCCAGCAGTGTACGTCGAATTGTAACAAACACCTAAATTATTTCCAGGGTACAGCCAACAGCGCATCAAGTTACCAAAGACTGTCACATTTTCTCATTCGATTTTAAACTTAACCATCCACACTTTATGGTTAAAATCATTTGGAGAAAGACTAGACAAGTTTCTGGTAACTTGATGTGTTAACTGTACATTCTCTAAATGATAGAAAAACCATAGACGTTTAAAAAAACTAAGCTGACAAACAGACAGACACAAAAAGCGACCTTATTCCACACTATTTATGGTCTAACCAGGCAGGGGAGGTCAACCTCCCTGGTCGTTTCAGAATTAAAGTGACGTGGGTTTCTCATTTTGTTAGGGGCCAGATATACGCGTTTCCTAAGCGAAAGTGTGCACGCATGTTGAATTTTTAATCTGAAATATTGTTTTTATGCGAAAAAGATATGGATATTGTTATGGTTCGGTATTAGGTTGTGTTTTGCTTGCTTTTTGTAAGATGCCTTATGTCCTTTTGATAAATGGCCTAATTTTGTCCTGTAACCTTGGTTACACTTCTAGGTGATACAGCATCACACAAGATGACACGGACATACGCCCGCTTGTTAAGTAGGATTTACACGCACACTTAAAGCACATTTCAAAGTGTGTTTGATCACACAAAATTTTTCTTGATTTTTATTTTATTGTCACCCTCTTTTAAATTAAATTAAAATAAATAATAATAATAATTTTGTTAGAAATTAAAATAAGTATGAGTTTAATAACCCACATGTTTGTTACTGCTGTAATTATTGGGCTATGGAAGAGCGGGGTCTCCTAATACAGGCAAAATTTGCCTAAAAGGAGTCCCTTAACACAACCACAGATTATTGTAACAAAGGAGACAATTTTATTTGTTCGAGGATTAGGCCACCCACATAAATTCTAGCATTTAATAATTAAACTTACATTGATTTCTTCCTTATTACCTCAAGATTCCAGTGGTTTAATTAGCTTAGCATTGTCTAACCGGAATAAATGCGAAAAATCTGCAAAAACACTTACGAAAACCAAAATAAACAGAAAAAGTAAATGTCAAAATAATGAAGTTGTCTGTCAATCACTAAAAAAGTGGGTTTATAACGTTTCATGCCACGTTGATTGTTTAAACCACCTATGCGATTTTAGTGTAAACCTATAAAAATGGCATTAAAAAATTGGTTGCCTGTAAAGTCGGTATACGGGCGAAAGTTTTACGTGACAACGACTTTGAGTGGTAAAATAATTTTAATGTGAATATTCATTCGTATAGTAGGAAGAAGGATGAAATGAACCGGTGTGTATGCCTATCTCTCTCACTCTCTCTCTCTCGCTCTGTCTCTCTCGCTCTTAGGCGGGCTAACTGTGCACGAGTGGAAGGGACGCGTGCCTTTCACTTTTTATGTCTGTCTCTCTCGCTCTTAGGCGGGCTAACCATGCCCGAGTGGAAGGGACGCGTGCCTCTCACTCACTCTCATTGTGAGCGCATAAAGTGAGCGGAGCGTAACGCAGTTTCTTGAAGTGTCACCCGGCAAACCAATTTATAAGACGTTGTCACGTCAAAATGCTCACAGTTTAATAATATTTATTTTTATATTCTTTCTGATTCTATAATAATTACACATATGATTACCAACGGGTAGGTACCGTACTTTATTTAGTAAACAGAAAAACGCCCCTATTCACGTAAGTTTTTGCTGTCAAATGACATTGACCACAACAGGAATGATTTGACTCGCAAAAAATATCATAACATAGCTTATTTATTATGATTTTAAGATTCTGTTTTCATTTCTACGTAATATTTCCTTTAAAACCATAGTAAAGTGGTTACTTTTTTTTGGTGTTATTATGAATAATAAATGCAACGACCAGGTGGGCCCAAAAAAAACTATCTCCTTTCGTGAATAAACATTGTTTTTTGTATTTGTGTGTCAAAACAGACTGGAGATTTTTAGTATAAGATGGATGGATTTAGACCAATGGCCACCCCCTAATTCTTCTGAATCTTTTTGCAAGAACCCTTATTTGATGTGGGCACTTTAAAGAAATATTTAAATCATTCCTCTTGTGCAAAAATTCAAGCTTCTAAACTCAATAGCATAGGCTATAATGGGCTATGCGATGATCGTCGTCCAAGCAAAAAATGTTGAACCTCAAATTAGACCGCAGCTCTCACAATATGTATCCCTTTTTTGGCTAGAATATGTCCTAGATATCAACGGAAACTAGACAAACTAATACAGCACGTAATATGGGTTTAGGGGCTTATAACTACTCCAATAAATCCCCAGAATGTCCAATTTCACATTCACATACATCACACACACACACACACACACACACACATTCGCACGTCACATTTTCCAGACCATATTAAAATATTGTTTTTGTATGTAAGAGATTGTTATTTCATCGTTTGTTTTCAAATATTTATATTAAAGTTTATAGAGATGTACTTACACAGGGTAATTTTGTACATCAAACTAAGTAACTTTATGCAATTAATATTGCTGAGAAATTACTTTTTTCTAAAACTCAATGTAACGCACCCAAAACATTGTGCTGATGGATGAATTGAATAGTACGGGGTTCGTGGAGGTGTTTGAATTAAAATGTTACATTAAAACCTTGTATTTAAAAAAAAAACTTGCCTAAAAGTTGTAACTTTGACCCCCAATATTTACGTAACTAGAAGGTTCCCAGGTATGGTGCAGATCAAAAAAATGATCGCAAAGACGGGGAGAACGTTAAGTTTTTACACCCTTTAGACTCTTTATGCCACTATTATGAAGTTCTAACGGAACCGTAGGTTGCAAAAAGTTGTGTCACTTTCGTTTTAAAAATCAATTAGTGCAATAAGACTCACACGGTCCAAAGTATTTCGAGCGCCATGTACCTCGAATAAATGATTGCTATTTTTTTTCTGGCCTATTCAGATGAAAAACCGAAAACAGACGTAATATCAAACTTTTCAGGTACTCCCTTGATTGTAAAATATTTTTTTTTTGTCCGAAAATCATTACCCATAACACGTTTGCTATAAACTTCAGTAACCATAATGTTCAAAACACCGAAATTATGTTCTATATAACTAACTTTACTTCTAATACTATTTTGTCATAATATCGAATACTATAACAATAGAATCTCCTAATTTTACATGACACAAAGTCGTGTCCTAAGTATTGTATCACATAATGTGTATGATTCCGAATGGTCATTTATAAATTGTTAGTCGCTAAAAAAACCCCTAAAAGTTAGGTTTTAGTGACAGAAACGAATTGCTGTAAATCCGACTCCACGCAGTCTTGTCTGCCCTACCCCAAGAGTGTTATTTAAAATCGCGTAGGCGCGGAGGGGCGAGGCGGGCCGCGAGTTGAGAAGCAGGTGGTTGTAACACTCCCCGCCGCGGCTGAGGATGGCCGGCTCGCCGGCCAGCAAGCCGAAGCTGCGGTGGTGAGCGTTAAACCCATCTGCGACGATGAGGCCACCAGAGCCCCGCTGCACCGGAGCCGTGACAGAAACCATGCCTGCTTCATGATGCTTGCTCGTTTGCATGCTACATGCTTGCTTGCATACTGTATGCTTGCATGCTGCACGCTTGCTTGCATGCTTGCTTGCTGCTTGCTTGCCTGTTGCATGCTTGCCTGTTGCATGCTTGCTTGCTGCATGCT
This sequence comes from Xestia c-nigrum, assembly GCA_916618015.1. Taxonomy (NCBI): domain Eukaryota; kingdom Metazoa; phylum Arthropoda; class Insecta; order Lepidoptera; family Noctuidae; genus Xestia; species Xestia c-nigrum. Next base: position 4,143,880 of record OU745259.1, on the reverse strand, counting down.
TGCTTGCTTGCTGTATGCTTGCCGCACGCTTGCTACATGCTTGCCGCATGCTTGCTTGCATTGCAGGTCAACGCCTACATACGATTAAACATTTACTTAGAATAGGACTTATGACTTTTATTGAAAACGATTTTATGTTTTTTGTATATTATTGATTGTAATACTTATGACAAACAGATGTAGGGCTTATTATATTTAGGCGTTTCAACTTTATGGCATATGATATTATGTGATTTAAAGTTCGGGTAAATTATCATTCGGACGAATGATGATTATGACAAAAACAATTATGTCATTTTAGATTATGGATTAAAAAGTTAGGTAATACGATAGAGATCCAACTTTTCAATCTAGGAATTGGAGACATACTTTGATCATTTCCTTATAATTTCTAAAGAGACAACGAAACCTCCATTATTGAACAGTATTCTAGCAAAATAAAAGGTACTTTCGCCACAAATTTAACGCCATAAAATATAGCTATAAAACGCGATCACTAAACACCAAACACCAGTGAACCAAATTAAAGGACTCAAAACAATAGTCTTTTCAAAAACAAACTGTTTCCCAACCAAGCAATTACGCCAAACGATAATAGACTCTCCAGCCATTAGGATAAAGTGGACATATGAAAATTAGATGGTTTAAATTATTTTTGTAATGGTGCGTCTAAAAGTGCAACATTTTTACTGCAATTTTATGTTGCTTCAAAATTTTCGACAGTCAAAAAAACATTGAATGTAATATATCCCGCTAATGAAGCTAGGAAGAATGTGACTGATGAAATAACGAATAATAGGAGAAGTATAGATGAAGAAGACATTAGGATAAGGGCAAGAAAATAAATAAATACAAATAAATGTCGCTAGACATCACACATAGTGCCAGGTAGTACCACACTAAGCAACAAAAAACACCAGATAGTTGATATTATACTACATAGATACTTTTTGTTTGTGAATACATATTTATTATACATATATACATCCATGACTCGGAAATAAAAATGTCCATGTCCATCACACAACATTTGCTCCCACCGGGACTCGAACCTGGGAAAGAACGCAAGGCGATCACTACCGATGCGCCATTCGGGTCGTAAATGATGATAATATCTCGCCAATAGTAAGTCAATGCAGATAATATTTTCGACCTTACCAAAAACAATTTCGAGTTCCATTGGATTATCTTATAACCGGGCCGACAACACATGCAAATGTGTTGTTAAGTAGTCCGACCACAAGGGCAGGGCAACAAAGGCCAGGCAACCATCTAACTGGGTTGTAGAGGTCAGATAGGCAGTCGACCCATTTAAAATACTGATATTCAGCAGCATTCGGTTAGACTGGAAACGAATCTCAACAAAATTGGGAAAACCCGGTCAAGTGCGAATGAGTAACATCGTAGTACCCCAGCCCCCTCAATTTTTTTATTTGTTTTTCTTGTTAAAGCGGCAACAGAAATACGTTGTGAAAATTTCAACTGTCTACCTATTACGAATCATGAAATTAAGCCCATTGACTGACGGACGGACGAACGAACAGACAGTGCAGGCTTAGTAATGGGTTCCCATTGGTTAATTTTCAAATACGACGACCCGATTGGCGTAGTGGTAGTGACGCTGCCTTACGTTCTTAGGGTCCTGGGTTCGAATCCCGGTAGGAGCAAATGTTTGTGTGATGAGCACGGACATTTGTTTCCGTGTCATGGATGTTTATATGTATAATAAGTATGTATTTACTAACAAAAAGTATATATATGTAGTATATCAACTATCTAGTGTCCACGACACAAGCTATGCTTAGTGTGGCACTAGGTGGCGCTGTGTGTTAATGTCCAGCGATATTTATTTATTATTTATTAAATGAGGAACCCCAAAAAGCAACCAGACAATGGCTTTAATTCTTGTTATTGTTGCTGGCAACTGTTTTGCAGCCAGAATTAAATAGTAAAAGAATTGCCGGTTTAGACGTTCCTTAATGAATAAGCAAATAAAACACAGAAGCGGACGGTAAACACGTTGATAATTTTAATCTACCTTTTACAAAAGGGCTGTTTGCTGAGAACGCGATAAAAGGGATGCCAGCTCAAATTAAGGGCCCTTTTATTCCTGATGTTAGGCCCCCAACTTGGCGAGTAAAGATATTTTATGTTTAAAAGCTGTTTTCGAAGCAAAAGAGAAAAGGCCTACGCAGACCGAGATGGCATGGCAAGAGATTTCATTTTTTTCCGATGGACATTCGAACGTCATCATCTGTCTAGCCTTTTCCCAACTATGTTGGGGTCGGCTTCCAGTCTAACCGGATGCAGCTGAATACCAGTAATTTATATGGAGCGACTGCCAATCTGACCTCCACATCCCAGTTAGCACTGCGAAATACGATACCACTTGGTAAGACTGGTGTCAGACTTTTGGGGCCACTGACTACCTGTAACGACTGTCAAAGATGGACAAATGACAGCCGGTACCAACATCTTTAATGTGCTTTTCGAGGCATTGAGGAAACTCGGTATATAAGGGTATTCACTCATCCACAGACCAACTTAGGCAAGCATGGCTTAACCTAAAGATCGACCCGAGTGGCTGATATGACAATTGACATGACATGATTGACATTGACATTGACATTGATTGTGGCTGACAATTTTACCGTTTTATTATTATTTTTTTATTTATGTGTTGTCCTGTCGGGCTAAAAAATGCTTTTTCTTTCTTTATATTATTTAGCCACGAGCTCCTTCGATGGACATTCAAACGTTTTGATTTAGAAATACAACCGTGGCGCGTCTTGCAATCCAAATCCCTTTCGATGCCATGGTATAATATTAAAGCATAGCATTTTATGTCTTATTTCTATATCAATATGTAAGAATCCATTGGTAAGAAATAAAATCCCTTGCGCCCCTGCGCCATCCCGGTTTGCGTAGGCCTAAAATAGGACCAAAGAAACTATGGATGGGTGGTGCGAAGAATTGTATGGCTGGAAAAAATAATTGTTGAGGTTATGTAATTATGTGACTTTTTTTGTTAAAAAGGAGCTATTATTATTCTCATCTTTTGACATTTTTTTTTTGATTTACTTACTTGTTATGTGTGTGTTTCTTTTTTTTTCATTAATTTTGTTATTGTAAAAGTAAAAATAGTTAAATTGTTATTTTTATCTTTTGACATTCTTATTATTTTTATGTTTTTTATTAATTCGACTGTTAATTAATTCTTTGTAAAAAGGAGCTATTGCTATTATCTTTTTTTTATGTTTGTTTTGTTACTACTGACGAAACCTTAGTATTGTAATATAATTTTAAGTTTTTCTACACAATCTTTTTTGTTAAGAAATAAATGACTTATGACTTATGATGAGTAATACAGATATAAGGAAGAAGACATGTTGTACCGACCCCAAATAAATTGGCTTAAGGCCAGAAAAATGATGATGATGATATGTAATTTAGTTCTAAATGGGAAAAAAACTAAATGCATCAGATTTGCTCTTCCAAATGTCAATAGTAGTGATTGTGACATAGTATTAAATCAAGAGAAACTAGAATTTGTCGATAAAACGATTTTCTTGGGAATCGCGCTCGATTCAAGGCTACAATGGGGCCCTCATTTAACCTCTCTTGCAGGACGCCTAAGCTCAGCAGCATATGCTGTTAGAAAAATCCGTCAATTTACCGATGTTGATACCGCGAGGATAGTTTATTTTAGTTATTTTCATAGTATTATGTCATACGGTATTTTACTATGGGGACGGGCTGCAGACATCGAGTCTATATTTATTCTGCAGAAAAGAGCCATCAGAGCCATATATGATTTACGTAGACGCGATTCTCTGAGAGAGCTGTTTAAGGAAATTAATATCATGACAGTACCTTGTCAATACATCTATGAAAACATCATGTACGTTAGGAAAAATCTGCATTTATTCAGTAAAAGAGGTGACAGACACCACTATAATACTAGAAATAGGGACGAACTAGTTCAGCCAGGTTTCAGGCTTGCTAAAGTAGATTCCTCTTTCATGGGGTACTGTTTAAAATGTTACAATAAAATACCTCCCCACATTCTACAACTGAATGAGACGAAATTTAAATCTTGTGTAAAACGCACACTATGTAGTCAAGCATATTATAAGTTGGGGGATTACATTGATGATAAAAATGCTTGGCTCAATGCCGGTCCTGCTCCACAACCATAGGCGCAAACTAATTGATTCCCAGTCAAGTTATTGTGGAAGCTGCAGAAGATTGTAAAAATATCCTTGCATTGTATAGATTCCATCTCTTAATATTATATAATTGCATACCCCATGTGTGAGTTCTATGTATTGTAAAGCCACCATTTTACATTTAGTTTTCTTTTTTTTGACTTGAATATGCCCTGGCGGCTGAGAGAATGTCATGCTCACTCAAATGTCTCGGTGATGGTGGCGGGTGTGTCGGGTCATTTAATTCCCTTCAATATGGTCGAGTTGAATGATGCTGATACATGCGTCATGTTCGTGAACGGGCGCTGTCAATTGAGACTGGTCAACTCTCAGCTGCCACGGTTAATTTTAATTTATTATTTTTTTAAGTTGATTTAATCTTTTCTCTGGACGCTCTTATTGTGCACGTCTTTCTACATCGTTCTCACATATATGTATAATCACAACATGAATGATGTAACCGAGATTTTGTAACAATATTTTGATTGAAAAGAGTGTCCATGGAGTTTCTTGCCCGTTCTTCTCCATAGAGATCTACGCTAGGGAATGGGCAACTACAGTACTTTCTCAAGTTATTATGCCTTGTGACTGTGACTGCAGCTTTGATTTAGTTTTGTATTTTTGACATTCAAAAGTGCCGTAATGGTCTAATTGAAATAAATGATTTGAGTTTTGAGTTTTTTATGTCTTTTAACATATTAAGTACTTGGGCGACCATGTATTTTTTTTTGTTATTGTTTGTTTTGTCCTGTCGGGCTAATAATGCTTTGTCTTTCTTTCTGTCTAATATAGAAAATGCATTTTCCCAAATAAGAGACCTAGCTAGATCAATTTTTAGCAAGATCAACGTTCATAGAAATAAAAACGATAGAGCCGTTTTCGAGAACATGATTATAAATCTTACAAAACAACTTACACAAAAATTGCTCATGTAGGGTGATTGGTAATTAGTCTTTGAAACCTAAACAAGTGATTGTGCTCATGATAACAAACAACTTTATGGGACCAAAACTGAAACAGCGAGTAAAAACAGCAGTTCAGTACCAAAATTAGGCGAACATTAATGTATTGAACAGCAGATGTTTTTTAGCGAGTTCAGGGTTCAATCACGTGTTTAAATATCGTACACTTATTACCAGTCACCCTATAGATTTCTCAAAATGTTCACCATGATACTCAAAAGACCTTAGCAGTACTTTCTACACCGTATTCCTGAGGTTATACATTAAGTTCGGCATGTTATTCAGACCATTAAATTGCACATTCCTTACTATTTTTACCATATTTTTTTTTCATTTTTTTTTACTTTGAGTGGCAGTAAGTAAAAACATGTCGTGTTCATCTTAGATTAAAAACTCATTTTATCACAACACAACACAAAATGCCTCTAACTTAGGTTATTTTGTTCACAAGTGAACTTTAACATTGCGATATGAAATTAAGTTTGGTTGCACAAAGTGGCAACATCTCACAAATAAAGACTCTTTCTCACAGCACAACATAATTAAATTGGTTAAACTTAAATTACCAATAACTTAAAAACAATGCCATTTAAACTATCACTTCCTTTGTACGATATATTTAAAAAGAGCTATAAAAGTATTATTCATCATTAATGTATATCCTCAGGAACACGGTGTATACGACGCCTCTATCTTCTCCACAACCCGCTCTAAAAGCACTATTTAATTCCGTACCTACACCAGTACTCAGAACTCAACACGTCAATAATTACCTTTTTTTAAGGATGTGAAATCATCAAATGACTTCTCCCACTCTGGGCGGAGCGGGAGGGAGTGTCAGACTTTTAACTGACTAAAACCCATCCACGTTCCTTCCTCGCCCTTTATGTTCCGGGGCCGCGTTATCTCTTTCGAATAGGCCCGCAACCCCGGCAGGCTTCCCCTCCCCTTATGCCGACATCACTTTGAAGAGCGCGTCGAACACGAACGCGCCGTCGACACGGCCTGTCGTCATTAGACGGACGGACGGCTAGCTAGCCCATAGCTAACCGTCCACAGGCCCGCATCTACGGTGGCCGGTAGCCACCACTTGGCCCCCGACGCCCGGTGCGTCTCCCGCGGCGGCTGGAAGCTCTCTCCCTCTCTCGTTCCGCCACCTCCTTCGCTAGCATGACTGCTTCGCAGAAGGAGGTGACGGCTTCCCGTTCCGTCTCGCTCCGGACCATGGATTGAACCAGGGCCGGACGCGAGGGGTCGCTGCCGCCGATCGCCGCTACGAGGACACGGCGGTGCTCCGCCCACGCAGGGCAGACTTCCAACGTGTGCTCCACCATGTTCCCGGAGGACATGGTGGAGCACACGGTGATCCTCGCAGTGGAAACACCCGGGCGTTTCCTCCCGCCCGATTTGGTGCAGGTACCTCCCGAAACATCCGTGTCCGGTGAGGATTTGCGTCAGGCGGGAGGTGAGGACGCCATGGCGCCTCTCAAGCCAGCAGCCGCGTACGAGACCGTGCTCGCGGCCACCCTGCTCGCACCCAGGGGAGGGCGCAAAACCACGCCTGGAAGAAAGCCAGCTCCTTTCGAACCAGGTCCAGGACCTGGTTTTCAACCAGCACAGGCTGGCTAATTGTCTGCGCCTGAGTCCCCCCACTTTGAGGTGCCACGCGGGGGTCAGGCTACCGCAGACTGGCCAAGTCCGCCTGGATCTTCGCATTCTCCTTTTGGAGAAGCTCCATGGCGGCCGTTAGGCGGGCCACATCGGTCCGCAGCTTGGCCAGCTCGTCTCCCTCTGCTGAGGGAGGGGGAGGCCCCGCAAAGTTAAAATGAAATAAAGGAGCGGGAGGGAGTGTCAGACTTTTACTGACTAAAACCCATCCATGTTCCTCGCCCTTTATGTTACGGAGGCACGGCATCTCTTTCTAACAGTCGCGCAGCCCCAGCTGGGAAAGGGGGCCAAAGGTAAAAAAAGATAATACGAGTAATAAAAAAGTAACGAACACGCGTGTGGGACGACACAAGCCGTATCGTCCGAGTCCGTGGTCGGGGCTTTAGGTAGCGTGGGCTTTTCCTAGTAGCGATTTATTTAGCTGTAGACCTTTGTTACTAAAAATAACTGATCGGCAGGTAAATAGCAAACCCGTGCTGGGCATTGTCCTTTGATCTCTGAAAATCGTTTTTGCTTTATTTATTTTTAGAAACGTTATTTATTTAGATAAAAGGAATTTCAAGATTGTAGTCATCTTACTTTGTCATTATGAAACTGGTAGACTTCAATAAAATTCGTTTTTTTTTAAAGAAAACTTTGAAGGAAGCCAAAAGGTACGGTATTTATTTGTTAGTAGCTTTTTTTCCCCACGGCTTCGTTAGCGTTGATATTTCATTTGACAATTTTGTCTTGTAATGATTTTCTGTATCATCTGCCCAGCCTTTTCCCAAGTATGTTGGGGTCGGCTTCCAGTCTAACCGGATGCAGCTGTATACCAGTATTTTACATGGAGCGACTGCCAATCTGACCTCCACAACCCAGTTAGCACTGGGTAATACGATACCACTTAATCTGACTTTATGGGCTATCTGTCAACGTCTTTATCGGTCTGCGTGACTGATCGAAACCCATCCGCGCGGTCAGTCACGCAGTCACTCCGCGCGGCAAACCGCTTCAAAATCCACTTCCCGCGGACGGAGATACTGCCCGTCCGCGCGGATGAAGTGTGTCGTGTAAGTTTCAACTAGATTCTTTTTACGAAACTCTATACTGTAACGCACACTTATATGCACCGTAACAATTGCCGCAGGAACCTCAAGAATGGCGCAAACAAAGAGAGGCCTACCCCGTTTGTATGGCCAGGGAGAAGTCGAGCTGCGGATGGTGATGATGATGATGATGAACAAGAACCCTTTGCATTGGTATCAAGGATGATGGAAAGCGCTCTGTGATGGACTGACCGTGCCCAGGAAATGTCTATTTACTCTAGCTTTGAAGGCAGAGGCGGGTTAAATATAGGTGGGAACACAAATGCAGGCAGAGAGTTCCGCACTTTGTCAGTGCGCATAATCAAAGGGAAAGTGCAACTCGGTAATCGACGAGGTGATACCAATCTGCTGCAGTACTCATTGGTGTGTATTGTATTGTATAAGGGGCTGGTGTCCGCAACTCCACGTCAAAGCGCGTATTTTGCGTACGGGTGGGAAATCTACTCGATCCACCCAACTCCCCGAGAAAGGCCAGCAGCGCCCCGATGTTGCCAACAATCTCGCGGAGAGTACCTGGGTTACCGAAGTACTTTGCCCTGTATGTTGCAACCACTGGGCAGTGCAGAAGCACGTGGGCTGCAGTCTCGTTGCCTCCATGCACTGTCTGTGACTCCTATGAGAAAGAGGTGTTTGTTAAAAGAGACGTGTCCGGTGATGGCGGCTGTTACTTTGCGCAGCTGTGGCTTTAGCGTAAGCGCGCGTTTGGTGAAGCGGCTGTCGATGGCAGGAAGTGCCTCCTTGGCCTGCCTACACTTGCAGTGGTCAAGCCACAACTTGTGGTGTTGTTCACTAGTTCGTTTCCTTACCAGTGTGCGTAGGTATCCGAAAGTACGATAGGTTTGGGTACAACCGCTGCCATGTTCGATCCCCTTCTAGCGAGTTCATCCGCCTCATCATTGTCACGGGAATCGCTGTGTCCTTTGATCCACTAGATGCTTATATTATTGAGATTAACAACCTGGTTCATTGTTATGATTTTAGTTTTAGGATTTTCACACAAATTAAACATACTCGACGCCTCCAACTTTTGTAGACCCCAGTCCGACTTGATACACAATAAAGTATTGAAATGTGAGCTTTATATTGTGCTACTTACGGTGGGATCCTTAACATGACCTTTCATAAACATACACTTCTTAAGACTTCCAAGTTACCGAGTATCCTCAAAACGAAGTTTAAGTACTCTTCTATTTATGCTCTAAACTGTATTTTACAATATCTACCAAAACACGAAGAAAAAGTGAAGGAAATACCGAGTGACCTTATAAGAGGTCACCCGTAACAAAATAGTTAATTACTTGCATTTCAACATGACTCGGAACAAGGCCTGGTGAGCAAGTCACCGCGAAAATTACTTTTTAGCTGACGTCATTATACTGTCCCCTCCCCCCTCTACCCCTCCCTAGACTGTTCGTAACAGCTACCATGGATAGTAGAGGGCAGAACAGAAGGTTAGGTTTTGTAATTAGGGATCAAATCAGCCCAATAACACGTGCCGATCATCAAGGTTAGGCAGTACTTGTAAACTTTCGAAAAATTGTGAAACTGTGCCTGATTGATCGGTCTTATCATAGGCCGTTCTGTTTGTTTCTTTGGTTAATCACAGATTCATTTTATTTTCACCATAATTTCATATAAGTAATTTTAAAGTCATGAGTAATTTTCAACATAAAATCAATTTACAATCCCTAAAACACTGTTCCTCAACATTTGGCAACAAACTATCAAAAAGTAGTCAGAAATCTGACAACCAAGACTGATCGTGTTACAAAGTTAATGGGTTTTGGAGGTCGAATTGGCAGTCACATGTAAAATACTAGTATTTAGCTGCATCTAGTTAGACTGGTGGCCGATCTAACGCTAGGCAGATGATTCACGGACGCCACAGAGTTAGCTTACTGCAACCCTGCCACCTCCTCGCGCTATTTACGAAAAGCTGTAATTTATCATTGAAATTAAAAGCCGCATTGTTTGAGTCATAATAAAGGCGAATTTAGAATGATCTATTGAGTCCTCGCTAATTATTATACATTTATTTTGCTTTGTAGTTACATTCTTTGACTTACAAAATGAAATCTACCCTGCCAAAAATGTTATTTTGTCAAACTAATTACGACTTTATTTACGAGGAAAATTAGCGACTGTTTTTGTTTACTTTATTCTCAATAGAGAATATGAGAAGTATTTTCTAACTTATATTGTCACTTACGGGATATCTATGCATTTGCAACAGCGCAGCGTAGAAATATCAGGATCTCAAAATAATGAATAATTACGGTAGATATCCCGCAAGTGACAATATTAGTATAGTATTACACAATATTTTTTATCTTTGGGTACTTTTGCAAAATTATCGGAATACTCTTATTCCTAGACGAAAAAAAAAAATCAAATTAATCCGTCAGGTTGATTATTAAAAATATTTGACCCGTATGTTTTCTTTTGTTACGTGTAATTCAAAATTGACGAAGATACAACGCTTTACGCTTTTAAAATTCTCAATACGTCACTCCTAGTTATAATTTTTAGCTAGTTCTGACGTCACGAGTCCCCACTCCAGAGTTTTGATGCGTTTTATCTTTATCAATATTCATTAATTTACAAAAACAAAAAATACGAGTTCATTATTTTTTAATACTCTAACTGACGGACTAAATAGATTTGTAATATTTTTATAATTTTGTCATGCCTACTCTAGTAATGAACGTTGGTACTCACACAATGAGAAAAATAACAGTGTCTTCTGATGTACTGTTGACTATACTTTTATGATCCAAATAAAAAATATAGATTGCTATAAAAATATTAGATTCCACGCAGAGGTATACGAAAATACTTCATAATTGAAAACTTAAGCAGGTATTCGTACGTACCGCTTTAAAGGAAAATTCCATAACTTTGATTATACGCAGTTTTTCGTTTTACAGGACGCTGACCAGTTTAAACGCCGTCAACCAAGCATTAGCACAAGTGTACATCATACTAAGTAACTTAATCCCAAAAATACAGATGTCAAACGACCTTTTTGTTAGCGTGAATAATTCCGTTTTACTTTAAATCTCAATGTACTGGTTTCAAACCATTCAGTGGCGGTGAAAGGATTGAATAGTACGCGGGTCGTGGAGATGTTTAAAGTCAAGATTTTACATTAAAAACATGAAATAAAAAAACTTGTACAAAAGTTTGAACTTTGACCCCCAATATCTCCGTAACTAGAAGGTATGGTCTAGAACCATCAAAATGATCCCAAAAACGTGCAGAAAAAAGTGCCTTTTGATTTCATTACGAGACGTTTTAAACCATTTATACCTAAAGTTTACGTTAAATAATTTAAATTAAAAAAGTCGTGTTATTATAACATTTTTTTTTAGGCACGCACTCATAAAACATCGAGAGAAGATACGGGTTGATGAGTAAATGAGTATCCGTTGAACTCAATGGATACTCATTAAAATATATCAGTTTCAATTTTCAGCTCAGTATTATGGCGATTCGTTCAGCAATAATAATAAATCAATGATTTCGACATTTCAATCCATCAGCAATTCAGAATCGTAAAATAACCGAAACTATAAAACCATTTCTATTTATTTTTAAACAATTTGTAAGTATACCATGCGTTGTATTGTACTGTTTAATTTATTCTGTTTACATTTACGATTAGTTTCCTCACGGCGAAGCGGACTTCCAAATAATTTAAGGGTAATGGGTGGAAGAGATGCTAACGAAACTGAATACCCATACATTGTAAGACTGCAATTTCAAATTATACAAAAAGAGAATAATTTTGAAAAAATGCTCCAGGAGTTGCACTCTTGTACTGCTTCCGTCATAGCTCCTACTTGGACACTCACAGCAGCCCATTGTTTTGTGATTAAAACCATTGATTTGTTACCAAGCACTGTAACATTGAAACCTGTCATCAAATACTCGTATAATGGCAGTATCGTTAGTAATGTGATTCATAATGTCAGTCACCCTGGTTATAGATTAAGGACCCATGACTTATATAATGACATAGCTTTGATTAAGCATGAACCAATCATATTGGAGACGTACGCCCGTGTCAGCGGATTGGATTATTTAACTTTGTTTGGCCAAGAAGTTACTTTAACCGGTTACGGAATATCTAACCGTACCATAGTGGTAAACGAAACGTATACAATTCACGGAGAACATGATGCTACTTCGCTGCAGAAGCCTTTACAGTTGTTGGATGCTGTAGTTGTGCCTTGTGACAAAAAAAGTTTAATGTATATTAAATTAGGTATGTGTATAGCAAGACGATGTGGTAGGTTGTCTACTTTATGTAAAGGTGACTCCGGTGGGCCTGTGATGCATTCATCCGGTATAGTCGGCATCAACTCTGCAGGCTCCAAAGAAGGTTCAAAAATCTGCCAATTAAAAGATATCTACTCTTTTTATGATCCTGCATTTATCACACCTACCAGCCCTTATATTGATTGGATAAGTTCTATCGTCAGAAATGAAAAACCAATAAACATGAAACAGTTGAGAGTCGGAAACACGAGGAGGGGTTAACAAGCTGGATTGAAGATAAAAAACCTAAACATAGCGGACAAAAACAAAACTGCAGGGGTGTTTTGACTTCCGGGATAACAAATGTAGATGTAGTGTTGTTTGTACGTAACAGGAACTGATAGACCCCATTGAAGTTGCCATAATCATCGCAAAATTTAACACGCTAAAAGAAGATTTAAATACAATATATTCATGAGCTCTAGAGTCTACCCAAGATAACTATAATGAAGTCTAGTTCTAATTAACGCAAGGCCCTTAGTCTTAACGTACGACAAGCGTTAAAAAGACCTGTGTCGTTAAACAACTCCGTTACTACAAGATTCCCAGATTTAAGGTCAACAACAAAAAAAATTACGGGAAAAACAAGTGTACTTACAAACTTAAATAAGGCTTATGTAATGAAATTTAAAATAAATTGCTCACCATGAGGGGAACTCCTAAATACTCCGAAATATTGAATTTCGAATTTTGAAATTCCGAACTTGTATTGTCACTTACGGGATATCTTCCGTGATTATTTATTAAGTTGAGCTCACCACGATCATAGCGATTGCAACAGCGTCGAAATATCGGGAGCTCAACTTAATAAATAATCACGGAAGATATCCCGTAAGTGACAATACATGGTTAGTTTTAAACCGTGAAAGCCTAAAACAGTGTTTGATATTCCGATTTTCAAAAGTTCAAATTTCATAATACCTAAGAATCATAATGTCTGTTGCCCGCGACTTCGTCCGCGTAAACCACCCTTGTCATCTAGGGGTATAAAAGTAGCCTTCGACTTGTCCTCTGACCTACCAAATGTAAATAAAAAAAATTAATTAAATCGATGAAGTCGTTTCGGAGGACTTCGATAACAAACAATGTGAGACGAGATTTTTATGTATTAGATAGCTTTGTCTGCGGCTTTGCTCGCGTTCAATTCCGGGTAATGGGTAATTTTATTCGCAGACGACTGTACAGCTGTTTACTTACAATAATGAAAATGATATAAATACCAGTCTTGCCTCAATAATTAATTGGTTAAAAAGCAACAATTTACTAATAAACTTAGAAAAAACTAAAATAATCCAATTTAAACAACGTACAAATCACAAACTTAATACTAAAATTGAACATGAAGAAAAGGAATTCGAATTTACCACGACAACAAAATTTCTTGGTCTCCATATAGACAATAATTTAAAATGGCAGAGTCATATAGAGTTTGTCTGCAAAAAAAATTTTACAATCATCCTATGCACTATACAGGGTGTAAACCACCTCATCACAAAGCCGTTAACCAAGCATTCTGTACATCAAACTAAGTAACTTTACGCAAAAATTATTGCTGGGAAACAACTTTTTTTTTTGAGGTTATAAATCATGTGTTGTGGTAGAACTCAATATAACGCACTTAAAACATTGTGCTGGTGGATGAATTGAATAGTACGGGGGTCGTGGAGGTGTTGGAAGTCTAAATGTTATAAAGAAAACTTGTATTTTAAAAAAAACTTGTCAAAAAGTTGTAACTTTGACCCCCCATATCTCCGTAACTAGAAAGTTCCTAGGTATGGTGTGGAACAAAAAAATGATCACAATAACGGGGAGAACAAGTGCCTTTCGTCTTCGTGAAGAGGTGTTTTACACCCTTTATATGTTGGCAAAAAAGGTTGGTCTCCCGACGTTACTTGTGGCTTATCACGGATATGTTGCTTCACGTTTGAGGTATGGTATCATCTTTTGGGGTAATGCTACTAACTGGGATTTAAGGTGTTCAAATGTCAAAAAAGATGCATCCGTGCAATAAGCGGTCTACAAAAAACTGAGAGCTGCAAGCATTCTTTTACTAAACTAAAAATACTCACAGTACCGTCACTGTATATCTTTGAAATGGCCCTTTTTATCAAAAAACACACACATTTGTTTAAAATAGTGACGAGATCACGCAACAGAACAAGAATATTTACAAAACTAAGTACCTACGCAATTTAAAACTGCTCTATATGGGAAAAGTACATTTGTCATGGCGCCTAAAATTTATGATAAAATTCCGAAGGACATTAAAAACTGCAATAACATCGTTAAATTCAAAAATAAATTATTTAAATTTCTTAATGAACACGCATTTTACTCAGTAAAGGAATTTTTGGACTTAAAATGAGTTCACTACGATTTTATTATTTTATTCGTTTTTACTGTTTTTTAGTGTTAATGTCTGGTTGAGCGCATTGTGAATAGAATAAATAATTGTTAATTGTTTATTTTTTATTGTTTGATTTGATTTTATTTTAATTCATTCCAAATTGAAACTGTTTTTATGTTAAGTGAAAATGATAAATTATTTTGTTAATCTTGATTATTGTTGTATTAATTAATTGCTAGTATTGACATTTATATTTTGTATTTTTCGTTCCTTTTCCATTATTTAATTTGTCATTTTATCTAATTTTGACTTTATCTATAATTATTTGTGATTGTACTTTTGAATTGTTGAACGAAATGTTTTTTTTTTTGTGACTTTTTTTTTGTATTATGTTCCTGATCCTTTAATATTTTGTATGCCTTTTGGCGGGGCACAGCTCGGATCTTATTCATTATAACATCTTCTATATGTATGTACCCTGTGTTCACAAAATAAATGAATTTGAATTTGAATTTGAATTTAAAATGAGGGTATTTCATTGTGCATAACTAATAAATAAATAAAATTCAAGATCCAGCAGTATTTTAAACATATACGTAATATCTGGGTCTCTCATAAATTAGTTGGTTTCAAAACAGAACAGAGGAACTTTGCAAAAGCAGAAGTATTGTGTAAAATCTTAAATTATTGTCTAGAATGGAATTACTATGGCCGGTAAATTACATAACGATACGTAGCTACGTAGACAAACAAAAATTTAAGAAAAATTAGATTTGTGTTCATTGATAACCATGAAAACGACACCCATGAAGGAAAAACGAAAAAACAATCCTAGGTTCTTTGGACGTAGTTAAGCAGAAAGGGCCTAATCCACATCAAGTCACTTTTTAGTAATGGGCGTTTGAAGTTTCAGCTGTAATTGCTCTAAGAGGAACATTCTTTTTTTTTCAAAATGGATTTTTTTTATTATAGTAGTCTAATATTGTAATTATTAACGTAATATAAACATTATTTTTTTCAGTAGGATTTGAGATATTAAGCAAAGTGTGGGTTGAGTCCTTACAAAGAAAAGCAATTTTTAAAGAATTCGTAATTTTTTTTAATTCCTCAGAAAAGACTCAAGCCACAAAATAATTTATTAAAAATAAAATAAAATAATTATTTAAAAAAATATGTATTCAATCAGCTTCATTATGTTCTCTTTGACATAGAAAAAAATAAAATAAACTTAAAAACGGTACAGACATGGGCATAGAGAACTTCATTATTCTTCCTCCAAATCAAAATCCGATGTTGGTCTATATCCATCTACATCTTCGTTTATGTCCGTTCCTGTGAGGTTATTATAAAACGCGTGGCAATCTTCGGGTATCAAATTATACATAGATTTGAGATCTGCTAGCTTTGCTTCGGCAATAGCCTTTCCTTGAGGCCACAGGACTTCGAAATCTTCTACTGAAAATTTGATCAAAACACCTTTGATCTTTTTGGATACATCTAAGGTTTGAATCTCTCTACTGTCTGATATCATGGTAATTAAGTAGGGATCATCTTTTTTTCAAAATAATTTGTTTTGTAATCAGCCAGTTAATTTTATTTTTATTTATAGCATTATAAAGTCATAGCTGACGTTTATAAAACACAATGTTAGTCGGTATACGGGGTAGAGCGGGGGCTCGAAATAAATAAATGTCATGTGCCAGAAGAAAAAGATTTATTAATCAAGAAACGAGATACACATCAAAGAGCGGAAGAACTTCGTAATAAAATGTCTGAAGACTTGGCGCGGGCAAAAATAGATCCAAAATTTGAATGTATTACCTACGATCTAGAATACACGCTACTTCTACCCCGTATACCGACTAACATTGTGTTTTATAAACGTCAGCTATGGGTTTATAATGCTGGGATCCACGTTGGCTCTAGCGATCAAGGTAGATGTAATTTATGGGTTGAAGGAGAAGCCGGAAGAGGAGCCCAAGAAGTTGGGTCTTGTCTAATTCGTTTCATTAAAAACCATCTGAGGGATGGTGTAGAAAACTTAGTTCTTTGCAGCCTGTGGGGGTCAAAATAGAAACATTCAAGTAGTGCTAATATATATATAAATATATATATATATTAGCACTACGTGATTGTTTTATATATATAAAACAATCACGTTTAAATATTCAGTCTGGACATTCTTTTCTCCCTAATGACACAGACTTTAGTAAAAATAGAATGTGAGCTAAAGAATCATGAAAGAGTTTATACTGCAGAAGAATATATAAAAATCATGAAAATCGCTAAAAAGAAAAACCCTCTTCACGTAACTAAAATGCAAAGTCAAGATTTTTTAAGCAGTAAGAAAATTGAAAAGAAAGTTATAACGTAAAATATGTATAAATAAAATAAAATTAACTGGCTGATTACAAAAATAATTATTTTGAAAAAAGATGATCCCTACTTAATTACCATGATATCAGACAGTGGAGAGATTCAAACCTTAGATGTATCCAAAAAGATCAAAGGTGTTTTGATCAAATTTTCAGTAGAAGATTTCGAAGTCCTGTGGCCTCAAGGAAAAGCTATTGTCGAAGCAAAGCTAGCAGATCTCAAATCTATGTATAATTTGATTCCCGAAGATTGCCACGCGTTTTATAATAACCTCACAGGAACGGACATAAACGAAGATGTAGATGGATATAGACCAACATCGGATTTTGATTTGGAGGAAGAATAATGAAGTTCTCTATGCCTATGTCTGTACCGTTTTTAAGTTTATTTTATTTTTTTCTGTCAAAGAGAACATAATGAAGCTGATTGAATACATATTTTTTTGATAATTGTTTTGTTTTATTTTTAATAAATAATTATTTTGTGGCTTGAGTCTTTTCTGAGGAATTAAAAAAAAATACGACTTCTTTAAAAATTACTTTTTTTTGTAAGGACTCAACCCACACTTTGCTTAATATCTCAAAACCTACTGAAAAACATAATGTTTATATTACGTTAACAATTACAATATTAGACTGCTAGAGTAAAAAAAGACATTACAAAAAAAATGTTCCTCTTAGAGCAATTACAGCTGAAACTTCAAACGCCCATTACTAAAAAGTGACTTGATGTAGATTAGGTCTTTTCTGCTTAACTACGTCCAATTATTTTATTTTTATTACTTCCGTGCCTTTAGTCGTGGATAATTCTTAAAATTGAATACTAGTATATTTTTAACATATGCACTTGTTACAAATTATAAATACGAAAGTCGTTTCAGTTTAAATATAAGTGTATGAGTCAATTGCTAAATCTTTCTCTTATAAACGACTTAACCTTCTTGAGTCACTTTAGGTTATTAAGAATTGTATGGATGTTTCATATAAAACCGTTTTTCTGAAATAGCCTAAGTGTTTTGAGTCGTTTCTAATAAACAAAGACAAAAGTTTGTTAGCAGTAAACCTAAAAACACAAAAACGACCCAAATTGTTTAAGTCGTTTCAGTGATTTTCAAAGATTAAATTGTAAGGCAAAATTTAATTCTCAGAAAGGACCTAAACTGTTTGAGTTTTATCTGATAAATTATCTTTAAGAATACGTACATAGAATTTGCATTACTCAGATACAATTCAAGCAGGTTGGGTTCGTTCAGCAAATTCTTTTTTCGTGCTCTTCATACATGTGGGATGAGTCGGGGTAGTAAAAAAAATTGTTTCCATATACATTTCGAAAATAAAGTCTTCACTGTATGATAGATTCGACCCTCAGGAGTACGATGGCATACTTAACTCAATTTCGACCAAACTGTGGGTTAGGTCCTTTCTGCTTAACTACGTCCCTTTATCTTCCTTAATCTTGGATTTTCATTTTGACCTCTTTTTTGTCATCAGCGACCCCGAAAACCATGAAAACGACACATATGACAAAAAACTTACTTCAACGCCATTTAGATTTTTATTTCGATCTCATTTCTGTAATCAGCGACCTCGAAAACCATGTAAACGACACACGATATGGAAAAACAAATACTTTTCCTCGGCGCTATATTGGATTCATCAATAGGAGTACTCTTGTGAAGTTTCGATTGAAATAGTCTAACCAATCTTGTTTTCCCTTACAAACTTTGGAGGCCCGTTTCACCCCCTTAGAGGGTGAATTTTGAAAAATCATTTCTTATAGCACCCAGTTTCTTATAGACCACATAAGGAACCTTCTTGCCAAAGAACACCGGCCAGAGCGCGAACAATTTTTGGTTGACATTTTATTTCACCGTCTGCCCATGAAAAATATGTATAAGTATTAATAGCAAGAAAAACGGTCATACGATGTGAATGGTGCAGCACTACTTCGGGCGGGAAACGAAACTTGTGTCCCCGCTCTAATGTTTGGGAGCTGTCAGGTACGAAACACCGGCCAAATTTAGTTAAAAAAAATGACGTATAAAAGTGTTTGTGAAAATCTACTTACAAAATAAAAATCGTTTATCATTTAAGGCGTAGGCGCGGAGTGGTGGAGCGGCCCGCGACCTGAGGAGCAGGTGGTTTGAAGGCCTGTCGCCGCGGCTGGGGCTGGCTGGCTAAGCTGGCCAGCGAGCCAAAGCTAATGCCTGCCGGGGCTGCGGGACTGTTCGAAAGAAATTCCGTGGCCTCGGAATAAAAAGGACTAAGAAGGATCATGGATGGGTTTTACTCAGTAAAATTGTCACAGTCCCTTCCGCTCCGCCCAGAGTGGGAAGGGTCATTTGATGATTATCCGAAAAAAGGCACAACCATTGTCATAAGCCATCACAGTGTCTATGGGTGTGTATACTTTTAAATAGTCGACGATCACGAAATTTAATTTTAGTTTTGTTTGCTGACCCACTCATTCTTTGACGACAGCACTTCCTTCTCACACAACCACTGTTTACTTTGTATATTTACCTCTGAATTGAGAAAAAGTTTATCCTGTAGTCACAGGGAAAATTCCTCGGAATATAGAATTTTCCCAACTGCGTCCGATTCCAGACGGCACTCTCCCATTTCCAGTAGCTTATTCCCAAAGGCACTTACGAGTACTTCGCGATCGTTGTATAGTTGAACGCGCGTTTTGCACGTAATACGAAATTTTTCAATGCCGGACGTTTTCACAGTGTCGACACCTAGAGACAGGCGTTTATTTTCATCCATCGCGAGCATAACGACGACGCCCGCCATCCATGAGCGCCTGGTTGCCGCGGCATGCATGCGAATGCTGACAATGCTGCAAAAGGACTCGCTCGTTTCATCATCTGCCCATGTATGTTGGGGTCGGCTTCTAGTCTAACCGGATGCAGCTGAATACCAGTATAACCCGAATTATCAATGGTTAAAAAAAATGGAATGATTTGAAATTAAAATAAACAAATTACCTAGAACTTACAAAAAGTGAAAACCGGGTGGGGATCGAACCATGTTAATTACTTTTGGGAATCTAATAGTATCAAACAAACAACACAAAAAATGGATACTTACAGCGATTCTAACTCGCGCCTCCTGATTCACAGGATGGCGCTGAACCGATACGCTACGTATTCCTGTGACAAATGGTCCAAAATAGCCGTTCTATTCGGTTCTAAGGCATGTTATGACAGGTTGTCAGTTGTCAAACATTTAAAGAAAATTGTTGAATGAATGAAAATAATACAATTTTGCTCCCCCCCCCCCTAAGTTATTAGCGTGATTATATATAGCCTATGTGTTATTCCAGACTATAATCTATCAGCCTCGCAGGGTCGAATCCAACCGCGGGAGACGCACCGGGCGTCGGGGGCCACGTGGTGGCTACCGGCCACCGTAGATGCGTGCCTGTGGATGGCTGGCTATGGGCTAGCTAGCCGTCCGTCCGTCTAACGACGACTACAGGCCGTGTCGACGGCGCGTTCATGTTCCACGCGCGCCTCAAAGAGATGTCAGCATAAGGGCTGGGGCCCGTAAGGGTCAACTCACACCGAAGCAGCAGCGAAGGGCAGCGCAGTTTCAGTGTCATATGAATTTTAACTTAAATTCTTTACTATAATACTTATTATCGCATGAGAAACTCCGGCGCCTCGGGAATTCATGCGAATTCCATAAACCCCCCGCTCCGCCCAGAGTGGGAAATGTCATTTGATGATTTCCCATCTTAAAAAAAAAAGAAAAAAAAAAAAGGGGTCGTGTCCACACCGTGTTTTTCGAGGGCTGCGTTGATGCTATGAAAGATGGTTTTGTCAAAGGCGCCTTCTATGTCAATGAAGACGGCTATTGACAAGTATTTGTGATCCACATTCGATCTTGGAGATCACACTATGCAGCGCAGATTCTGTTAATTTTCCTTTGGAGAACGCGTGTTGTTATTTGTGAAGTGGTCTCCGTCCCAAATGTATCAATCGCAGAGTCTCTCGAGGGTTTTCAATAAGAAAGATGATAGGTTTATTGGTCTGTACACCTTGGGTTGTGTGTAGCCTGGTTTGCCTGGTTTAGGGATGAAAATGACCTTCAACTCTCGCCGTGCAAGTGGTATATATTTCTGTGTTATACAGGCATGGTAGATGACGGTCAGCCATAGCGTTACGACGTTTACTCTCCATTGTAGAAGGGCAGGGAAAATTTCGTCTGAGCCTGCTGATTTATATGATTTAAATAAAAATAATAATAAATATCGCTGGACATTAACACACAGCACCACCTAGTGTCACACTGAGCAAAGCTTGACCTGGAAGAAGACCGGGAAGACCTGGAAGAAGACCGGGAAGACCTGGGAGAAGTCCGGGAAGACCTGGAAGAAGACCGGGCAGACCTGGAAGAAGACCGGGAAGACCTGGAAGAAGACCGGGAAGACCAGGAAGAAGAACTGGAAGACCGGGAAGACCTGGAAGAAGACCGGGAAGACCTTGAAGAAGGCCGGGAAAACCTGAAAGACCTGGAAGAAGACCAGGAAGACCGGGAAGAAGACCGGGTAGACCGGGATGAAGACAGGGAAGACCTGGAAGAAGACTGGGAAGACCAGGAAGACCTGGAAGAAGACCGAGAAGACCTGGAAGAAGACCGGGAAGACCGGGAAGCAGACCGGGAAGACCGGGACGAAGACAGGAAAGACCGGGACGAAGACAGGGAAGACCTGGAAGAAGACCGGGAAAACCTGGAAGAAGAACGGGAAGACCAGGACGAAGACCGGGAAGACCAGGACGAAGACAGGGAAGACCTGGAAGAAGACCGGGAAGTCCGGAAAGACCTGGAAGACCTGGAAGAAGACCGGGAAGACCGGGAAGAAGACCTGGAAGACCGGGAAGACCTGGAAGAAGACCGGGAAGACCAGGACGAAGACAGGGAAGACCTGGAAGAAGACCGGGAAGTCCGGAAAGACCGGGAAGACCAGGAAGACCTGGAAGAAGGCCGGGTGTTGCAAGTGACATTAATAATACAAATATTATACCAATGATTTCTGCCTTTATGACACATCAAAACAAGGAAGCGTTCATTATATTATTTCATTTATTTAAAGCACAATTAAATGATTGGAAGCCACAGAAAATAATGATAGATTTTGAAGAGGGAATAATTACAGCGCTCAGAGAGATTAACACTGTTCACGAAATAAAAGGTTGTCACTTCCATTATTACAATAGTTTGAAACGCAAAGCAAAGCAAATGGGTATATTTAAGGATAAAAGTCACAAAACCATAGTTTTACTCTGCAGTAGTCTAGCATATTTACCAGAAGAGGAATATTATCAGTTTGGAATTACATAAAGAGTGAAATTGTACTAGAAGATGATCGAATAGAACTTGAACAGTTTCAACATTATTTTGAAAAATTTTGGCTAAAAGAAAAAATGGTGAAAACGTGGTGTAACTTATGGTGAGCTACATCGAACAAACAATGTCGTGGAAGGATGGAATTTTAAAATTAATACTAAAGTGGTAATAGTGCAGCCCCGACTTACGAAAAGTAGGTCGTGGGTTCGAACCCAGACAGGCGCATTACTTTGTGTGATTTATTTCGTCACCACTGCTCTAAAAGCGGTTAAGGAAAACATTGTGAAGAAATCAGCATGTTCTGGAAGAAGGCCGGGAAGACCTGGAAGAAGACCGGGCAGACCTGGAAGAAGACCGGGAAGACCTAGAAGAAGACCGGGAAGACCTGGAAGAAGACCGGGCAGATCTGGAAAAAGACCGGGAAGACCTGGAAAAAGACCGGGCAGACCTGGAAGAAGACTGGGAAGACCTAGAAGAAGACCGGGCAGACCTGGAAGAAGACCGGGCCGACCGGGAAGAAGACCTGGAAGACCGGGAAGACCGAGAAGAAGACCGGGAAGACCGGGAAGACCTGGAAGACCTGGAAGAAGACCGGGAAGACCTGAAAGAAGACAGGGAAGACCTGGAAGAAGACCGGGAAGACCTGGAAGAAGACAGGGAAGACCTGGAAGAAGACTGGGAAGACCTGGTAGAAGACCGGGCAGACCTGGAAGAAGACCGGGAAGACCTGAAAGAAGACAGGGAAGACCTGGAAGAAGACCGGGAAGACCTGGAAGAAGACAGAGAAGACCTGGAAGAAGACTGGGAAGACCTGGTAGAAGACCGGGCAGACCTGGAAGAAGACCGGGAAGACCAGGAAGACGTAGAATAAGACCGGGAAGACCTGGAAGAAGACTGGGAAGACCTGGAAGAAGACCGGGAAGATCGGGAAGAAGACCGGGAAGACCTGGAAGACCTGGAAGAAGACCTGTAAGAAGACCGGGCAGACCTGGAAGAAGATCGGGAAGACCTGGAAGAAGACCGGGAAAACCTGGAAGAAGACCGGGAAGATCTGGAACGGGCAGACCTGGAAGAAGACCGGGAAGACCAAGAAGAAGACCGGTCTTCTTCCAGGTCAGCCCGGTCTTCTTCTTGGTCTTCCCGGTCTTCTTCCAGGTCTGCCCGGTCTTTTGCCATGTCTTCCCGGTCTTCTTCCAGGTCTTCCCGGTCTTCTTCCAGGTCTGCCCGGTCTTCTTCCAGGTCTGCCCTCTTCTTCTAGGTCTTCCCGGTCTTCTTCCAGGTCTGCCCGATCTTCTTCCAGGTCTTCCCGGCCTTCTTCCAGAACATGCTGATTTCTTCACAATGTTTTCCTTAACCGCTTTTAGAGCAGTGGTGACGAAATAAATCACACAAAGTAATGCGCCTGTCTGGGTTCGAACCCACGACCTACTTTTCGTAAGTCGGGGCTGCACTATTACCACTTTAGTATTAATTTTAAAATTCCATCCTTCCACGACATTGTTTGTTCGATGTAGCTCACCATAGTTACACCACGTTTTCACCATTTTTTCTTTTAG
Organism: Xestia c-nigrum; assembly: GCA_916618015.1. Taxonomy (NCBI): domain Eukaryota; kingdom Metazoa; phylum Arthropoda; class Insecta; order Lepidoptera; family Noctuidae; genus Xestia; species Xestia c-nigrum. Next base: position 4,120,001 of record OU745259.1, on the reverse strand, counting down.
CCAAAATTTATCAAAATAATGTTGAAACTGTTCAAGTTCTATTCGATCATCTTCTAGTACAATTTCACTCTTTATGTAATTCCAAACTGATAATATTCCTCTTCTGGTAAATATGCTAGACTACTGCAGAGTAAAACTATGGTTTTGTGACTTTTATCCTTAAATATACCCATTTGCTTTGCTTTGCGTTTCAAACTATTGTAATAATGGAAGTGACAACCTTTTATTTCGTGAACAGTGTTAATCTCTCTGAGCGCTGCAATTATTCCCTCTTCAAAATCTATCATTATTTTCTGTGGCTTCCAATCATTTAATTGTGCTTTAAATAAATGAAATAATATAATATACGCTTCCTTGTTTTGGTGTGTCATAAAGGCAGAAATCATTGGTATAATATTTGTATTATTAATGTCACTTGCAACACCGCCAGGAATGGTAAATAGTTTGACGGAACGGCGTTGGGCAAGTTTTAAACGTACCGTCCATAAAATTTAACGGTCTTAATATACTGTCTTACATGATGCGAACAGTATATTATGATACGCATGTTACCATTTTTATCTACCCAAATATCATAAACCCTCTCTAATGCGTTCAAAAACCATAGGCAATGACCAGCATTACCAACCTGCAGAAATAAACGGAACTGTAATTAACTCATAACGCAACTGAAAACAGTTGCGTTATGAGTTTTAAATTTGGAACAGGTGTCAAATTCAAGTGAGTGTGCTATTCTAGTACCACCTACATTAAATCAGATATCGATAAAAAAAAAAAACAAAAAAAATAACCTCAATTCAGTATGATTTTAATTATAAATCGCACGACATTTTGATCTCGAGTGACACAACAATAGTGACTTTGTTCGTTTGCCTATGATTTAAAAAAAAATGACAGATATCCGAAACGCCGCCATTTCGAGGTGTCATTTGTTCGTTAGCTTTTTATTTCCAGTAATTCAGCTACGAGTAGACAAATTTTCTGATAAGTTCTTTATTTCTGTCGAAAATGGGTGATAGTGACTCAGAAATTGACATGAATACTCCGCCAGATATCGATATTCCCTATGGTTCTTGAACCCATCATAGAGCCCTTATGATATTTGGGTAGATAAAGTAGTGTATGCAACTATACATAATTAGGCATTACAACACTCGTGTGATGCTATTAAGAAACTCGCCTTCGGCTCGTTTCTTAAACCTACACTCGTGTTGTAATGCCCTTCATTATGCACAGTTGCATAAACTACTATTGTAGTCCGCCAGTAAAAATGAATTGAATTGATGTGGCACTTCCACTTCCTCTATACAGGGTTATTTGTAAAACACCGGCAACCTCGCAGGAGTGGATTGCTGACATCTTAAACAACAACATTTGTTCTACGACTTTTCCGAAAACGGACAAAAAAAAATCAACTCTCCATACATTTGTCCGAACAGCTGATGGAGTTTTGCTTGAGAAGTCGATTTTTTTTTGCCTGTTTTCCCAAAAGTCGTAGAACAAATGTTGTTGTTTAAGAGCCCTCTTACAGTCCACTAGCGCCGCCAATCGAAAAAATGTCATAACTCGTAAATAGAATAAAAAATACAAAATGTGGTCTATTATTAGGCTTATTGGACGATTCGCACGAATTTAACTCGCACAAAACGTGCGAATCGACTCCTTTAAAACATATTATTTTTTCTGTAGTCGATTCGCACGAATTTCATTTATTGGCGTGCGAATCGTCACCCTCACAAATATGTAGTAGACTATTCGCACACATTTCATTTTAAGGTTTAAAAAAATTAAAGTACAGTCGTATTCAGCCATCACTGAAATAAAAATAAAAAATAATCGAAGTTTAAACAGCAGATATTTACTTGAAAGTAAGAAAGATCTATATGGAATAAGTAATAATAAAAGAAAAATTGTGATTATAGCCCTAGTTCTAGTTTTATGATTAAAATTTTTATTGTTATAATTATGAGAACTGTGTATTTTAGGTACACTTCTGAAAAACATTAAAACATGTTTTTGTTGTACCAAATGTTCGTCAATAATAAATATAAGAAAAAGTTGTTAATTATATATATACCTACCTTATTAAAAACGTAAATGTTTGTGTAATGTAAAAAAAATGTAAAGTTTTGGTACTTTTATTTTTTATTACGCGGTTAGTGGAGTAGTAGTTTGTTAGTGACACTTATTTATTATTCTGTGATCGATATTTGCTCATTTTTAATCCTCAAACCACGAGCTTAGAAGATGTTTTATTTTATTGTAGATATTGTTGATTATATATTGTGTTTTTATTTTCTATCTATTACGAGTAAAACATATTTGACCTTACTACTTCTGTGCTCAAGTGTACTTTATCTTAACTGCATTTCATAAAAAAACAATATGTGTGCGAATAGCCTACTACATATTTGTGAGGGTGTCGATTCGCACGCCAATAAATGAAATTCGTGCGAATCGACTACAGAAAAAATAATATGTTTTAAAGGAGTCGATTCGCACGTTTTGTGCGAGTTAAATTCGTGCGAATCGTCCAATAAGCCTATTATTACTGTAGAAAAGGCAATAACGTAATTTTATAACACATTGTCACCACTTGAAATATAGCTGTTTAGCTAAATCGTGCATTTGTAACAAAAACGGCCGTTTATGTTTTGAATGCACGATTTAGCTAAACAGCTGACAGTGATTGTACGACGCTGCGACGACGCAACGCATCGTGTGGCCTCGCTCTTATCGATAGCTATATGACTGCGTTGCGTTCGAATGAAATCGTCATAAGATGTAAATTAGATATAAATTCCAAACTCGATAGTCATATTTTATCGGAAAAAAGCGATTAGGTGTGTAGGACAAATATTAATTACAGTAGACAATGTAATTGAGCCACACTTTTCATTGACGATCGACGTCACTGAAAACTTCGTTATTATTAATAAGTGGCCAGTACATTTTTCCTTACCAAAGAGGTTTCATTAAGTAAGTTCATTATGACGTTGGTTGCCATGTGCATGAAAGTACTAGGAGTACATGACTCACGAGAGCTAACTAATATATATATCTCTACGATGTAACTAGGTGGAACAAAAAAGTCTCATTAGTTACGTTAAAGTTAAATTTTTAAATAATGTAACTACTTGGAATAAAAATGTCAAGCTAGTTACATCGATGTAACTAGGTGGAACGGACGACATGGATGGGTTTTAGTCAGTAAAAGTCTAACACTTCCTTCATCCACAATTTTACCATTTTTTATTTATTTTTTATTTTATGTTTTGTCCTGTCGGGCTAATAAATGCTTTTTCTTTCTTCTTCTTTTTCTTTCATCCTAAAAAAAAAGAAAACATGTTTCCTTTTTCATTTAGCCTGTTATAGAGGTACCGAGGTACATATAAAACTTGCCTGAAATAGCATGTTTTGTACTGCTGTATTTACATACTTAAAAAAAAGACAGAAAGATATAGTTTGCCCTAACTACTCGTATATCTTTCAGTCTTTTTAGGGTTCCGTACCTCAAAAGGTAAAAACGGAACCCTTATAGGATCACTTTGTTGTCCGTCTGTCTGTCTGTCTGTCTGTCTGTCTGTCTGTCAAGACCTTTTTTCTCAGAAACGCGTGGAGGTATCAAGCTGAAATTCATATCAAATACTCAAGTCTATGGTCTCTTGGAGCTGTGAAAAAATCAAACTTCTAAGTCAACGCGATCAAAAGATACTCCCGTTTATGCCGCAAATTTTCGACACTCGCAAGGGAATCAAAACCTACAGGGTACTTCCCGTGAACTCAGAATCTTGAAATTTGGTACGAAGCAACGTCTTATAACACAGATATAGGAAAAATTGCGAAAAGCATAAATTTTTAGTTACATCATATAATAAAAATATTTTTAATAATTTTAAACTTATTACCCCTTTACTCATGAACGCGTAGTGGTATTATATTGAAATTCTTAACAAATACTCAAGTCTATAATATCTTTAAGCTGTAACAAAATCAAACTTCTACGTCAACGCAATCAAAAGATACAGCAATTAAAGCCGCATATTTTGAAACTCGCAACTACTCGCAAGGGAATCAAAACCTACCTGGATACTTCCAGACGACCTGGAATCTTGAAATTTGGCATGAAGCAACGTTATAAAGTACACATATAGGAAAAATTCCGAAAATCTTAAATTTTTAGTTACATCACATAGTATATTTTTTTTATTAATCATAAACTTACTAGCTGACCCAGCAAACGTTGTTCAGCGATTAAAAAAAAAAAAACAGATGTTGGCCGATTCTCAGACCTACCCGATATGCACACAAAATTTCATGCAAATCGGTTCAGCCGTTTCGGAGGAGTTTGGAAACAAACACCGCAACACGAGAATTTTATATATTAGACTTGCTGACCCAGCAAACGTTGTTATGCGATTAACAAAAAAAAATAAAAAAATAGATGTCGGACTGAATGAGTCGCACTTTTTCTGCGTATGGAATATTTTGTGATTCCTCAACAGAGACTTCCTCTTTGTCAACTGTGCTTTTAAGCTGTTTTATTAAATGAGGCCATTGTGTTTCAGCTGCTGATATCGTCATAAACAATGTGGGGACACCGAACTGCCGAATCATTGCATAAAATATATTATATATATTTATATATACTTCAAAAAACCGGCCAAGTGCGAGTCAGACTCGCGCACCGAGGGTTCCGTACAAACCTGTAGGTATATAAGTAAAAGTTATGGTATTTTTATTGCTAAATGAAATCCATAACATAACAATGTGGAAAGCTGACGGTACCTTGTCAATACATATATGAAAACATTATGTATGTTCGGAAAAATCTTCATCTCTTTAAGAAGAGAAGTGATAGACATAATTTTAATACTAGAAATAGGCACAATTTGGATCAATCTCGGTTTAGATTGGCTAAGGTACGAAATTCTTATATATATAAAAATATATTATTATTTTTACACAATTCCCCATAAAAGAATTTCGTACTTTCCATAGTTCAACATAAAAGATGTAACCAAGATCTTAAAATGATTTTGATTTAAGAGAGTGTCCATGGAGTTCCTTACCCATTCTTCTTCATAAATATCTGCGCTTTGGAATGGGCTTCGACACAGTATTTCCACAAGTTATAATGAGTTGTGACTGTGACTGTAGCTTCATCCTTTTGTTTTCAACCGACTTCCAAAAAGAGTTTTGTGTTTGTTACCTCAGAACTTTCGACTGGGTAAACCGATTTTGATGGTTCTTTTTTGTTTGAAAGCTGGTGCTTCCCGTGTGGTCCCATTTTAATTTGCTGAATACCTGATGCTGATCTTCGGAGATATACAACGGAACATTTCAAAAATATACAGCAAATCTGCAGTGATTGCTGCAATCTCTTGTAGGATCATTGTTTATACTATATCATGACGTAACATCACGCCTGTATGCTCTATGGGGGTACACACATGTGTAAAATACACCCAGATTTCGAAAGTGTATTGAAAGAAAAAACGCTTCAGAAGTCGGTGGCAAAATAAAACAAAATCAATCAAACAAAGGTCACCGACTTCGGAGGCGTTTTTTCTGAAGTTATTTTGCACTTTTTTGTTTTCTCTGAAGTCGGTTTTATTTTTTTGGAAAAAAGTTTTTTTGACTTTCAAAAGTGCCTGTAACGGTATCATCATCTGCCTAGTCTTTTCCCAACTATGTTGTGGTTGGCTTCCAGTCTAACCAGATGAAGTTTTTACTTGAAGCGACTGCGTGTAACGGTGTAATGGAAATAAATGCTTTGACTTTAAAAACGAAAATAAAAAATGAACAGAACAAGTCGAACTTAATTTCGGTTCACCGTGTAGTTCAGCAGTTCCGTACAAAAGCAAGGAATCGGGTCAAGTAGTGCTTACTACTTTATTCCGCAGCTACTGCTTACAACGAGTTGAATACTTCATGACAATGAATGTTGTTTAGCTGCAAATACAAGTGCCTTTTATTTTGTTTAAATTATTTACTTTTATTTGCATTTTAAAGTTTATTCTGCATTATGTAATGGTGCTCATTTGATAATTATTTTCATTGACAGGTTTGGGCCCAACTGGTCAATGCATTTATTATTCATAATAACACCAAAAAAAAGTAACCATTTCATTTTGGTATTCAACGAAACATTACGTAGAAATGTAAACGGAATCTTAAAATCATAATAAATAAGCCATGTTATGATATTGTTTTGCGAGTCAAATCATTCCTGTTCTGGTCAATGTCATTTGACAGCAAACACCGTGAATAGGGGCGTTTTTTTCTGTTTACTAAAAAAAGTGCGGATATGATTACCAAAGGGTAGGTTCCTTTGGTAATCATATCTGCTATAATTATTATCGAATCAGAAAGAATATTAAAATAAATATTTTTAAACTGTGAGCATTTTTAGTGCTACTTTTAGAGGTTTACACTAAAATCGCATGGATGTTTTAAACAATCATCGTGGCACGGAACTTTATAAATCCACTCTTTTAGTGATTGACAGACAACTTCATTATTTTGACATTTAATTTTTCTGTTTATTTTGGTTTTTGTAAATATGTTTTTGCAGTTTTTTCACATTTATTCCGTTTAGACAATGCTTAGCTAATTTAGCCACTGGAATCTAGAGGTTATAAGCAAGAAATCTATGTAAGTTTCATTATTAAATGCTAGAATTTATGTGGGTGGCCTAATCGCCGAGCAAAAAAAAATGTATCCTTTAGAACTTCGATGCCTAGCGCCTTTTTTATCTTTAACAGTCATTGCAGGTAGTCAGTGGACTACAAATCTGAAACTCAGTGTTACCAGAGGGATACTTTATGAGTATTTATTGGTTTGTAGAGGTTAAATAGGCAGTCGCTTTATGGATAATACTGGTATTCAGGTGCATTGGGTTAGGTTGGAACTCGACCCCAGCACGGTGAGAAAAGGCAAGGCTGACAATGAGATGATCCAGGTCATTTGAGTCCTATAATACCCAACAATGTCTCGAAGCCTCTAAGGCAAGCAGATTATTTAAAAACACAAAAATTATGAATAGTGGCCAGTTATAAGCCCTTATAGCCTATAGCCAGCTATAAGCCAAGCTTTATAGTTTGTCTGAAAGTACCGCCATTGCTACAATTGTATAGTTTGTGGCTTTCTGGCAACTAAGACTATCAAGCTGTGCAAGCAAGTACCTACTATTTTAATCCACTTATGACATCTCAACTTGTGTATAACCTATGTACCTGCTTCATAATCAAATAGAATTTATGAACAAACTTGTACTTAGAAAATTAATAATCTATACTATATTATATTATATTATATAAAACTACAATTATAGTTATATAAAACTACAAGACCACTGACTCACTCACTCACTGACTGATTGACATGTCGTTTCTCGGAATGGGTGAGAGATGGGTTAGGGGTTAGTTTTGAACAAATATAAAGTACTTCCGGTCGAGTAGAGGAAAATTATAGAGGAGATTGAAATCCAAGATGGCGGACGAGTCCATTTCCGGTTACGGCGAGGAAAGGACTTGGACCGATTTCTACTCGTAGGTTTTGTAAAAGGTCCAAAACGATTTGAAAAAAAAGTAAAAAAACAAAAAAAAACAAGATGGCGGCCGCGCTGGGACGTTTTGAAATTGGCGACTTTTTTCACTCGACTTTGACAAATTGTTTTGTTCTAATGATTTTTAAAGTCGGCAACATTGACCTCGCCAATTTGTAGGTCATTTCAATGGCAACTGTGAAAAATTATGACATTTTGAAAATCCAACATGGCGGACGCTGTGGCGGCCATTTTGTGTCATGGTGGAATTTTCGACTTTTTTTAAATGCATTTTTCGTGTACTTGGCAACATCTGACGGGTTCGAGATGTACCGAGCGGTCGTGTGTTTTGTTAAGGAGTGTTGCCTGGTGCAAAAATTTTCCCCATTTTTAGGGTATTTTCCCAGATTTTCCCCGAAAACATGAAAAGTAGAAATAACGACATTTTGAATGGAGACTTTGTCTAGCTGGCAATTTTGGGGAGCCCCAAATGACATTTGACCATTTTCATCACTTTCAACTGGCAACCCCAAAAAATATTGAACTTTTTCATTTTTGGGACTTTTTCACTTTGGCGAATTACTTTGTTCTACCAAACTCAAAAGTTGGCAACACCGAGTACTCCGGTCGGTGGCCTGTATCCTTGAGATCTCCAGAAAATTATGACTTTTCAGAAAAACAAAATGGCGGCTGGTGTGGCGGCCATCTTGTGAAATTGACGAAAATTCACAATTTTCTAGGCGATTTTTCGGGTAGTTAGCAACATCTGACGGGTTCGAGCTGTACCGAGCGGTTGTGTGTTTTGTTGAGTAGTGTTGCTTGAATTAAAAATTTTCCCCATTTTTAGGGTAATTTCCCAGATTTTTTCCAAAAACATGAAAAGTAGAAATAACGACATTTTGTATGAAACTTTTACCTAATCACCAAGAATGGGACGCCCCAAATGACATTTGACCATTTTCATCACGTTCAGCTGGCAACCCCGAAAGACATTGGGGTTTGAATTTTCTGGTCCGACCTGATTTTGGCGAATTACTTTGTCCTACCAAACTCAAAAGTTGGCAACACCAAGTACACCGGTCGGTGGCCAGTATCCTTGAGATTTTCAGAAAATTATGACTTTTCAGAAAAACAAAATGGCCGCTGGTGTGGCGGCCATCTTGTAAAACTGACGAAAAATCCTTATTTTCAACACGATTTTTCGGATAGTTGGCAACATCAGACGGGTTTGAGTTGTATGAAGCGGTTGTTTGTTTTCACATGAAGTGTTGCCTGGTGCAAAAAATTACCCCACTTTAAGGGTAATTTCCCAGATTTTCCCCAAAAACATGAAATGTAGAAATAACGACATTTTGTATGGAACTTTGACATAATGACCAAGAATGTGACGCCTCAAATGCCATTTGACCATTTTCATCACTTTCAGCTGGCAACCCCGAAAGACATTGGGTTTTGAATTTTCGAGTCAGACCTGACTTTGGCGAATTACTTTGTTCTACTAAACTCAAAAGTTGGCAACAGCGAGTACAACTGTCGTTGGCCTGTATCCTTGAAATTTCCAGAAAATTATGACTTTTCAGAAAAACAAAATGGCGGCTGGTGTGGCGGCCATCTTGTGAAAACGACAAAATCCGAATTTTCGAAACGATTTTTCGGGTAGTTGGCAACATCTGACGGGTTCGAGTTGTAGCGAGCGGTTTTGTGTTTTGTTGAGGAGTGTTGCCTGTATAAAAACATTTCCCCATTTTTAGGGTGTTTTCCCAGATTTTTCCCGAAAACATGAAAAGTAGAAATAACGACATTTTGAATAGAACTTTTACATAATCACCAAGAATGGGACGCTCTAAATGACATTTGACCATTTTCATCACTTTCAGCTGGCAACCCCGAAAGACATTGGGGTTTGAATTTTCTGGTCAGACCTGACTTTGGCGAATTACTTTGTTCTACCAAACTCAAAAGTTGGCTACACCAAGTACACCCGTCGTTGGCCTGTATCCTTGAGATTTTCAGAAAATTATGATTTTTCAGAAAAACAAAATGGCGTCTGATGTGGCGGCCATCTTGTAAGAACGACAAAATCCGAATTTTCAACACGATTTTTCGGGTAATTAGCAACATCTGACGGGTTCAAAATGTACCAAAAGATTGTGTGCTTTGTTTAGTAGTGTTGCCTGGATTAAAACATTTCCCAATTTTTAGGGTAATTTCACAGATTTTTCCCAAAAACATGAAAAGTAGAAATAACGACATTTTGAATAGAACTTTTACATAATCACCAAGAATGGGATGCTCCAAATGACATTTGACCATTTTCATCACTTTCAGCTGGCAACCCCGAATGACATTGGGGTTTGAATTTTCTGGTCAGACCCTACTTTGGCGAATTGTTTTGTTCTACCAAACTCAAAAGTTGGCAGCACTAAGTACACCGGTTTATAGCCTATATCCTTGACATTACAGAAAAATTATGACTTTTTAGAAAAACAAAATGGCGGACAGTGTAGCCATCTTATAAAAATGACGAAATATCCAAATTTTCGATACGATAAATGGGTCAGTTAGCATCCCCCAACTGGATTATGTTGTATGAACTGGTTGTGTGTTTTGTCAAGGAGTGTTGCCTGGTGCAATTTTATTTCCCAGTTTTAGGGTTTTTTCCCAGATTTTCCCCAAAAACCTGATATGTAGAAATAACGTCATTTTGAATAGAAATGGTGCGTAACCGCTAAGAGTGGGGTACCTCAAATGACATTTGACCATTTTCATCACTTTCAGCTGGCAACCCCGAGAGTGATTGAATTTTCAGGTCAGACCCGACTTTGGCAAATTCGTTTGTTCTACCAATTTATGATTGGGTTTCCTTCGAACGGTTCCGACCGAATGAGGATTGATTGCTGATGTACAAACATAGAGGGGTTTATTAATATGGTCGATTTTAAGGTTCAGTTGGTGGTGAAATTTGTGTATCCTTCCCATCTCTCCCCAACCTCCCCTCAAATAGAAAGGGCTGTAACTTCATTACGGTTAGAGATAGCCGATAGGTGTTTGAACAAATATTATAGTAGGCGTTGAAACCCGTCCGGTGGTGGTTAGGAGGTGGCGAGGGAAGCGAGCCGGCGACCCCGTTGCATAAAGATGCGGTCACGGTAGCATTCCGGTGGTAGGCAGGTCCTGGGGGGAACGAAGTGAGAAGGTGGCGAGCGTAGCGAGCCGGCGACTATTACAGGTGGTGATACCGGTAAGAGGTCACGGTAGCTTTCCGGTGGTAGACAGGTCTTGAGTGGAGGAAAGTGGGGAAATGGCGAGCGTAGCGAGCCGTCGACTGAAAACCTGTCCGGTGGTGGTACCGCTAAAGCGAAGGGGGGAGGTGGTGAGCGAAGCGAGCCGGTGACCCCATAGCGTGAGGATGAGGTCACGGTAGCTTTCCGGTGGTAGATAGGTCTTGAGTGGAGGAAAGTGCGGAAATGGCGAGCGTAGCGAGCCGTCGACTGAAAACCTGTCCGGTGCTGGTACTGGTAAAGCGAAGGGGGGAGGTGGCGAGCGAGGCGAGCCGGTGACCCCACAGCGTGAGGATAAGGTCACGATAGCATTCCGGTGGTTGGCAGGTCCTGAGTGGTGTGAAGAAAGGAAGTCGCGAGCGTAGCGAGCCGTGGACCGAAAACCTGCCCGTTGGTGATATCGGTAAAGCGAAGCGGGCGTCGACGACCCCGTAGCGTGGGGATAAGATCACAGTGGCTTTCCGGTGGTAGGCAGGTCCTGGGTGGAGCGAAGTGGGGAGGTGGCGAGCGTAGCGAGCCGTCTACTGAAAACCTGTCCGGTGGTGGTACCGAAAAAGCGAAAGGGGGAGGTGGCGAACGAAGCGAGCCGGTGAACCCACAGCGTGAGGATAAGGTCACGATAGCATTCCGGTGGTTGGCACGTTCTGAGTGATGTGAAGAAAGGAAGTCGCGAGCGTAGCGAGCCGTGGACCGAAAACCTGCCCGTTGGTGATATCGAGAAAGCAAAGCGGGAGGTGGCGAGCGAAGCGACATGGCGACCCCGTGGCGTGGGGATGAGGTCATGGTAGTTTTCCGGTGGTAAGCAGGTCCTGAGTGGATCGAAGTGGTGGCGAGCGTAGCGAGCCGTCGACTGAAAACCTGTCCGGTGGTGATACCGGTTAAGCGAAGAGGGGAGGTGGCGTGCGAAGCGAGCCGGTGACCCCGTAGCGTGAGGATATGGTCATGGTAGCATTCCGGTGATTGGCACGTCCTGAGTGGAGTGAAAAACGTAAGTCGCGAGCGTAGCGAGCCGTAGACCGAAAAACTGCCCGGTTGTGATATCGGTAAAGCGAAGCGAGAGGTTCAAAGTTTGTATACCAAAGGGTATTCGAATCGCCTCTCCCCAACCTCCCCTAAAATTGAAAGGGCTACAACTTCATTACGGTTAGACATAGCCGTAAGATGTTTCAACAAACACTATGAAATGCGTTGAAATCTGGTGATGGGGAGGTGGCCAGCGAAGCGAGCCGGCGACCCCTGTGTCGTAGGGACAAGTTCAAGATAGATTTCCAGTGTCCTGAGTGGAGCTAAGCCCAGAGTTGGCCAAAATAAATTTTCAAAATTTCCTTTCTCTGAAAAGAAATCATTAATTGTCGGCCCAAACGAAAAAAAAGTTACACCAGTGTTTGGGAGGTCAGTCTGAGTATTTTTTACTACTGCCCCAATTCTTTACAACCATTCGTTCAGCTGATTTTTTGGGTTGAAAAATCGGGTTTTTCGTAAGTTTTATTTGACTGTAATCTTTTCTTCTGCTGGCGAATAAGTGATATGAGTTCGTTGAGATGATGATTTTGGTCAAGGATTTTACAAACCACTTTAGCTGCTCTTTTGATAAAGCTGGGAACTAAGGATTCAAACCTGAGACTTTTGCCCATCTTTAAAAGAAACGAAATGACTATTTTGAGAAAAGGTCGTGAATGTGTCTTGCAGCACTTTTCACATTACAGCTGGGTTATTTTCAGCCTCCCGAACAAGCCGATTCCGAAAAGGCTTTGTAAAATTGTCAAACACGTTATATTACAATTTAACGTGTTTCTCTCTAGCGATATTGTAAACTCTCGAATTATTGTCAACTGAATATACGGAAGTATCTTTGCCTCCATAATCGGGACTTGGGGCACCCCCCCGTTAGGTTAGTTAGGTTCCTTTAAACCCTGCACTCGGAAATAGGGGCCCCGCGAAGCGGGGTTCCGTCGACTACGCTTTTTAGGGGAATACGTATAAAGTGGTTTAAGGTTAGGTTACATTAATCGATATTTCTCAGGAACGGTACAGTAGTTTTTCCTACAAAAATAGATTGAAATACTTTAGCATGCACACCTTGGAAGAACGAAGATGTCTGAATGACGCAATGTATGCTAGCAAAATCTTGAAGGGAAATATCGACTCACCGCCACTGCTCGCACTCATTAACTTTCGTGCTCCGTCGAGGATACCACGCAAACCTATTACGCCATTTTGTCCTCCAATGAGAAGAACGGTGTTGGGATCTAACTCTCCATGTGCTAGGTTCTGTAGGGTTTTAAATAGTTGTAGTGATATCGTAGATTTTCATCATGATTCTCTCAAAAATCAAAAGTATAAATTTATGAACTGTTTATCAGATTTGTTGTAAAATTTGTTGTTAAAGTTATTGGACTGTGTACTCCACATTTCAAAGAAATTCTGCTTTTAATACTTAGCATGTAAGTTATTGATTCATAGTTGTTTATTTTACTGAGTTTACTTGTACATTATGTAGCTTAAGATATTATAATTAGTTTTCTTTTTTTTTGTCCATGTGGTGTTTACCTTTAAGTAATTGTTATACTTTGAAAAGTTTAAATGCATGTTTTATCTGTGTTTGTAAATTAGTGTAAACAATTGTTGGTAGACCTAAGAAATAAAATAAAAAATAAAATAAAATGAGAGTGGTACCCACTGGGCAATGGGGACATCCTTCCCTACACACCACGTGAGTTGAATCCCATCGCATACATTTCACGAAAAATAATGCGTTTTATTGTAAGCAGTATGTTCGTTTGACAATAATTCGAAAGTTTACAATATCGCTAGAGAGATTACAATATAACGTGTTTTACAATTTTACGGTGACAGATACATACACTGCGGTATACAGAAGACCGAAAAGTATAACCGACGTTGTTGTTTAACCTTTGTGGACTACGATATATCTTTTGATTTGATCGAGACGTGGGCTGTACTGCAGTTTCTCCAACGCTGCCAAATTGGCGGGTACATCGAGGTTTTAAAGTGTTTGTACAAAACACCACATGTCATTCCGACTTCATGATCAAACCTCGGAACCTATGCTACATCAGCGAGGTATGAGATAGGGAGATATCATATTTACGAAACTGTTCTTGCGCTGGAGGATGTCTTATACTTTCCTCTCCCCAACTTTATAACGATTCAGGTTAGCCATTAGGTGTTTGAACAAATATTATCGTAGGCGTCGAAACCTGTCCGGTGGTAGAGATATGGTCATGATAGCTTTCCGGTAGCAGACAAGCAAATTGTATTGTAATGTTTTTTGTATGAGAAAAGGTTTTTAATGGGAAATCATCAAATAACTTCTTCCACTCTGGGCGGAGCGGGAAGGAGTGTAACTTGAGAGACTTGGAACTTACTTTTTCACATTCATAAACAGCGACAGAGAGGTGGCAAAAATCATTTTTCAAAATCTCTTCTCGCTCCCCTTCACCCCGCCCCCCATCGTATCTCGAAAACTGGCACACATAGTGGTTGGTTTTAATTCTCACTTAATACTATTGAGGGGCGTTGAAATTTTTATGAATTACCCTCTCCTCCCCTCCCCGACCGGGGAGGTGGTTTAACTTGAAAGGACTGTAACTTCATAACGGTTAGGGATAGTCATTAGGTGTTTGAACAAATATTTTTATAGGCGTCGAAACCTGTCTGGTGGTAGAGATAAGGTCACGATATCTTTCCGGTAGGTCGACAGGTCAATTGTCTGAGTTTTAAATAAGTTTATAGATTATATTAGGGGTTCTTATGGGGTTTCAAAATCATTAAATTAATTCATTCTCAAGTTTAATTCTATTTTAATATCTTATTTTTATTGAATTAGTATTCAGAATGTGTTAGGGGTTCTTAAGTGTTTTCATACTGTTTTAAGGATTCCTATTGATTCTCAAAATGTCTTATGGGTAAGGAAAACAATTAAAATATGGGTAGGTATCGTTATTCGAGTGATTTGAAGATGTTGATTTACAATGATTAGAGCTTAATCAAGTGGAAACGTTTAGTCCTTTTGGGCTTTATTTGGCATTTCACTAGAGTTTGACAAGTGGAAGACTTTTTTAGGGTCGTGTTTGAAAATGAACATTTAGGGGTTTTAAAAGTGAAAAAAAAGCTACCACCACAAGCACGCGAGCTGCTTGCAGCTCGCGCAGTACGCAAAAACTAGTATAATATTATAAAGCAGAAGAGTTTGTTTGTTTGTTTGTTTGGTTGAACGCGCTAATCTCAGGAACCACCGGGTCGAATTTAAAAATTCTTTTTGCGTTGGGTAGTCCATTCGAGGAAGGCTATCTAGGCTATATAACATCACGCTGTGACCACTAGGAGCGGAGCAGGAATGAAAAATGTTGCAAAAACGGGGATTTTTTTCCTTTCGTTTTTCTCTCTTATGTGAAACAGACGAAGTTGCGTGGGTCAGCTAGTTTGTACATAAATATCAGGCCCACCTACAGTTATCTTCTTCTTTACCGTATAGTTAGTGTCTGGTGTCAGAGCTTTAACCCTCTACCACCTACCACCTAATCTTGTTACACAACCACCTACCATACGTCTCACAGACGGGCGAGTAAAAAGACTTTCGTATATAAAACCTAAGGGTGAAAGGTTTGTTTTGTAATTAAAATCAATTAAAATACATATCAACGTCTTTATTAAAGTATACAAGGCACATAAAAACTAACATATTTTCTAAAAAATCTTAATTTGTTTGGAACAACTCTTAATTCTAACGTAAAAATTTTCTTATTAAAAAAACGAGATCTACAAAAATAATCACAAGACATAGGAACTTATTTCTTTCTGTTTATAAAAATAAAATATTCAGCAAGTAATATGAAATCAAAACTTTCTCAATATAATCATATCTTTTGCAAAATTGCAGGGCATCAATCTTATAGATTTTTCCGACAGTGAATGTACATTTTTTGGAAGCATTCGATACAAATCGGCTTGTGTATGAAAGGCTCTTCATCTTCAGACGAAAATCCTTGCTCTGCAGGTGAAACCGGTGGTTGAGATACAATAATGTCATGATTTTCCTCATCATTTGATTCATCCCATGCTGAATGTCAATGTCCAAATCGACATCGCTGCCTTCATCATTTGGTAGGTTTTCGTCGTCAGATTGATGTCCTAACCAACTTTCACTCACACCATCACTAGAAGCCATTTTAAACTGAAACAGAACAAAAACACAATTTCAAAAAAGTCACGCAACCACCTACCATACGTCTTACAGACGGAACACGACCATTTTTTACTTACCAGTGACAAACGCGCGCACCTCCGACGACGACGAGCGCTTGAGCGGCACTTATGGACGCAGCAGGAAGGTACAGGGACGTGCTAGTTGATACGTGTTTTGCTCGCCAAAATATTACCGATTTTATTTTCTTTGCGTCTGACAGACGTATGTCAGGTGGTTAAGGGTTAATACCACCTATGGTCTTCTATCTTGGCTTTACACGCCATCGAGAAATATCTATATCCAAAATGGCATGCTGGTTTCTTCACGATGTTTTCCTGCACTAAAGCAAGTTATAATACGCACTGAACAAAACGCACACATGTCCGATATAAAATCAGAGGTGCGTGTCTTGGGTTCGAACTTCAAACCTATGATTTAACAGTCACCGACGTAGCCCGAAGAATTGCTAAACTTAAGTGGCAGTGGGCAGGGCACATTGCTCGCAGAACGGATGGCCGATGGGGCCGAAAAGTTCTGGAGTGGCGACCGCGAACCGGAAGACGATGCGTTGGAAGACCTCCCACTAGGTGGACCGATGACCTGGGGAAGGTTGTGGGAATCCGATGGATGCGAGTAGCGAGTAGACCGGTCAATGTGGCGACACTTGGGGGAGGCCAATGTCCAACAGTGGACGTCTTTCGGCTGAGATGATGATGATGATGATGATGATTTAACAGTCCATCGGTCCCACCATTCGGCTATCACTGCTTATACTATACTTCTATGCTTATACTACACCACGAAGCCAGTTAGTAATCAAAACAGCTTTCACAGTACGACAGCTAACCAGTAAACTCAAAAATATTATGTTACAGCAGTTCGATACAAATACTTCCACCTTGAATCACTATTTGCACATTCAAACCTCTTTCAAAAAAAAAACTCTTTTTCTTTCTAATAAAGTCGCCATCTTTTAAATCACAGCTGGCTTTGAAAGCATCAATGATGGCCGCCGTAGCCGGTGTATCGCTGAGCGACGCTCAAATGATCATTTGAAAGGACCCTTCCGTCTCATTAGGTTTCAGTGGGCTTCATTCAGGGTTTCGTTGACGGCTGTGAGATGAGACCAGTGACACTCAAACTGTGTTCTTGAAAATCGCTGTCGTTGTATTTTATAGTTTTCAAATGCATGTGGGTAATTTTTTGGTTTGTTTGAAAATAGTTTGCTGATAAATATGCCGTATATAATTAGGGCTTATTTCACGTTGTCTGAATAGCCACTACTTACGAAATAAAGAAGACGGATCACCATCCATACAAAATTACCCCACGTCCTATAACAAAGTGACGTAACTCAAAAAAAAGATAAAAATGTAAAAAAAAATATGGCATACTCCCTAACTTCATTTTTTTACACCTTCTTATGGAAAAATTGCTTTAAAAATAGTGCAGGCGCTGTTATGAAAAAATCTTTCTTAAGAGTAGGTATTTATGGACCGATTTTCAAAATTCTTTTTTTGTTTGAAAGGGTACCCACAAGGTAGTCCCACGGTCATAAAGTCAGGCCTCTGGTCTCCAGGATTCTGGAGAAATGAAAGTAAAATCGCAAAAATAAGCTCATTTTTGTACTTCATATTATTCGTTTTTCACTGTCTTGTTGTTTTTTTTTACTTATTGCATTATGAGACGGAAACGTCAGTGATAACGCGAGGGAGTGGTCGACAGAGGTTTTCTCACTTACAATTACTTATGTTCGGTGGGCAGGTGTGCTGTCTGAGCCGTATCAATTGGAGTGCGGAGTGAGACAGGGGGGGTTGACCTCCCCTGCCCTCTTCAATTTGTATATGAATGCCCTGATTGAAGCGCTTAGTGGTCATCATGTCGGTTGTCATATTGACGGTATCTGTGTCAATAATTTGAGTTACGCGGACGACATGGTGCTGCTGAGCGCTTCAGTCGGCGGTATAAGGACGCTGTTGGCCATTTGTGAGTGCTTCGCGGTGGAGCATGGCTTATCGTACAATGTTCAGAAGAGTCAGTACATTGTTTTTGAGGCGGGGACCAAGTACCATCTTGATGTGCCTCCCATACGGCTAAGCGGTGTTCCTCTTGAGCGAGTGGAACAATTTAAGTACTTGGGTCACTTGGTCACCACAGACCTTAGAGACAATGCTGACATTGAGAGGGAACGGAGGGCTCTATCCGTATGCGCGAATATGATAGCCCGCAGGTTTGCTCGTTGTACTGCGGACGTAAAGGTGGCGCTCTTTAGAGCATTCTGTACCACTTTCTACACTTGCAGCTTGTGGGAAAATTATTCGGTAGCGTCGTATGGAGCCCTTCGTGTTCAATTCAATAACGCGTTTCGGAAACTGATGGGGTTGCCGTGGCGTTGCAGTGCGTCCGGTATGTTTGCGGCGGCGCGTGTAGATTGTTTTTACGCAATAATGCGGAAGCGCGCAGCATCAATGGTGGCTCGCGTCATGGCAAGCCCTAACAGGGTTCTGAAAATAATTGCTGGCAGATTGGACTGTCCTTATGTGGTTCACTGCTGTCAGTTACATGTGTCACCGTATCGTGTTGATTTCTAACACTTAGTTTTTAAGAATTATGTTACTAATCCTATATGAGCCTCCGCTCGAATTAAAGTATTTGAATTTGAATTTGAATAACACAAATGAGAGAGACGAATAACGATAGCGACGCGACGCGGCAAGCAAGCTAAGGAAATGCAAGTGAATAATGTTGTTTCACTTTTGCAAATCTGATGCTTCGCAGCCTAGACAAACCAGAAAAGGAAAAACCTGACCTGACTGCGGTCCGATGCTCCGTGCCAAGAACGAGCCAGGTTGATGAGTACGGCTTCACTAAAGTAGAAAGGAAGAAGAAGATGCCCTGGGCGGTACCGCACCGAGTGGACCCAACTTGCTGCTACGCACTGCTGTGCCTACGACGCAGCTGTACATTTCACGTCTGCATCACTCCACTACAACTGAGGAAGTCGTGCAGTACTTGAATGTGAAGACCAACTTCATTCTGCGGGTGGAAAGGTTGGAATCGCGCCACAACTTCAACTTTAGGTCATATTTGGTTCGAGTTCCAACCCAACATCTACAGACCTGCTTGAAAGAGGACTTTTGGCCGAAGAGTGTATATCGTCGCTTCCGAGGACGGTTACGCGACACCACGCAACGAAACACGACGCCGACAAAGCTGCGTGTATAGTTATAGTATAAGGTTAAAAATATGAATTAGTTTGTTACTGTTGTTTAATGATATTTAATGTATCTTATATAAGGGTCTTAGTTGCCCGATATATTATTATTATTATATAGTATTCAAAGTAATAATTGAATTCTGTGTAATAATATAAATAAATAAATCAATATCACTGGACATTAACACACGGCGCCACCTAGTGCCACACTAAGCAAAGCTTGTCGTGGACACTAGATAGTTGATATACTACATATATACTTGCTTTTGTTTGTAAATACATACTCATTATACATATAAACATCCATGACTTGGAAACAAATGTCCATGCTCATCACACAAACATTTGCTCCTACCGGGATTTGAACCCTGGACCCTAAGAACGTAAGGCAGCGTCACTACCACTACGCCATTCGGATCGTCAAAAAGTATAGTATAGTGTTCAAACATTCAAGCTCTAGCTTTTGTTCTCGCGTTTTCATAGTCAGATAAATAAGGAGATAATCGTCAGTTGATCGTTGATTGAACAAAATAAATGAATTGTATTAAAAACTACCTTAATTGAAAAAATGAGCTTATTTTTGAGATTTTACTTTAATTTCTCCAAGATCCTGGAGACCGGAGACCTGACTTTATGACAGTGGGATAACCTTAGGGGTACCCTTCAAACAAAAAAGGTTTTTTTTAAATCGGTCCATAAATTCTCATACGAAAATTTTTTTCATAACACCGCCTGAACTATTTTCATAGCATTTTTTTTACATAAAGGTGTAAAAAAATTAACTTAGGAAGCATGCCATATTTTTTTTTACATTTTTATCTTTTCTTTGAGATATGTCACATTGTTATAGGACGTGGGGCAATTTTGATCCATCTTCTTTAAGAAATATTTAGTACCTAAGTAAGTTTACGGGAACTTAATCATATATGATGAAACAGGTCGTAAGGTCTGAATTCTTGTCGCGCGGACAGTCGGTCGCGTAAGAGTTTACATTGTGCTCTAAACAATGATATTATAAGTTAAAAAAGGCGTATATAGGTTACCTTCACAAAATACGATCTTCAAAAACGGCACAGTAAACCAAACGTGAGTATCTATTATCCTAGCACATTGCATAAGGATTACAAGTCAAAGTAGAATAACGTGATTCAATTATCGCGATCGAAAAAGAGACGTTTAAAACGTCCGTTGACGCCTTCAAAGTGACACTGAAGTAAAGGTTGGCTAATTAGCCACATTTTAACAAGCCGTTTGCTGAGCGCTTATAACCTATCTTCACCTTTTAAACTTATAATATCATTGGTTTTAAACAAATAGCACCATACTGCGACGCTAACGTCAGCGGCAACCGTCAGCGTGACAAGATATCAGGCCTTAAAGGTTTACCGTTGCCATTCAGCGTGGAAACGCTGCCAGTCTCTTGGTGACATTACCAGTTGACATCGTCGAGGAGGACTTTTTTGACGTCATTGTTTTATGTTTAAATTAGTTGTTTAGTTTATTTTATCAAATTTTAAATAATATACAGGCCTTTTAGTATTATTATTACAAGTACCAGTGCCGGGGCTATATATTTGTAAGTAAGTAGCATTTCAGCAAATAAATAACTTTTTTCGAATTATGGTAATGGTAAGTTGGCGCCTCGATCGTTTTTAACACCTTGTTGTTTAACATTAAGTATAAACCTTTGTTTTACATAGTAATATGGTAACTAAACACTATAGCAGCAGAACAATATGTGATGCAAATCACTTTATATTTGTAAGTGTTTTTCGTTTTCTTAACATGCACAAACCAATTATAAACTGCACATCACCTGCCCTACAAACGATTACAGCAGATAAAACGTTGAAGATGAAAAACAGAATTAGCTCCATCGATATTTCACTTTTACTTACAAGAATTTCACTTAAACACTGAACTCGTTTGTATTCCGTTACCTTACTTTGAATTAGTTCGGCGGCGAAAGCTTCAAGCTTAAGTTTGACAGTCATTGACGTAACTGAATGAACACATCGCAACACGGTAGCATGATTTAAAGGAAAAGTGGTTGATTCTTTAACATTATACAGTTTGTAAACCACCTCATCACGAAGCCGTCAACCAAGCATTCGGTACATCAAACTAAGTAACTTTATGCAAAAATTATTGCTGGAAAACCACTTGTTTTTTGGGTCGAATAATCATATTTTGTGGTAGAACTCAATGTAACGCACTTAAAATATTGTACTGATGGATGGATTGAATAGTACGGGAGTCATAGAGGTGTTTAAAGTCTTACAAAAAAATCTTACAATTAAAACTTGTATTAAAAAAAAAAGGTGTCAAAAAATTGGAACTTTGGCCCCCAATACCTATCTCCGTCACTAGAAGGCTCACAGTAGTGTAGAACAAAAAAATTTGGATTGACGAGGAGAACAAGTGCCTTTTGGCTTCGTGAAGAGGTGTTTTACACCCTTTATGAAAAATAACACTGAATTGATATTAGGACGGCATTGCGTATCCTGTTAGATTATACATGAGACGCCAATAAAAATATTCCTGTTATCCCGAACTGTCTACATTTTGTTTTCACTTTATTCGGCAGTCTTCAGAGTGTCTCGTTTTTTTAATGAAAACGGAACACTGGTTTTTCAACGTTGATTAGACGGGTCGATTCAGAAGGAATATTCAATTTTGATGTTCGCCTATTCCGTATGTGTACGTCGTTGCTTCATAATAAATAATGACAGTATATAATGTAAATAATGATGTATATATAAGTAGAATTTAAGTAGATATAAGCATGATTAAATAAAAACCATTTGAAATTAGGGAAATCTTTATTATTATTCGAATTAGGCTGTTTTATTATCCCATAGTAAGTAAGACATCAAAATATGACGATATAAAGTGGACGCGAGCACGATTCGAACAGGTTTGACCATGTCGAAACCTGCCCGAAGCCCATCACTAGTAAACTCAGACAAAACGTTATGATTGGTCAAAACGAATGTGTGCTCACCTCCATCCACTACTTGCACCTTGCAAAAATCGGATATAAACAGGACGTTGTTGCAAAATTCGTAGTTCAGGAGTAGTGTTCTCTCAAGCAAATCCGACCGAAGCAACAAGCCGATCCTGAAAAGTGCATTACGAATTGTGAATCAAGATTTAATTAAGAAATATATTCAACTTACCATCAAGTCAGGCGTTTCATTCCTTTGGAAGATTGAAAAATTACAGTCCACCTTGACACAACAAATTTTGGCGGTTTCCTCACGATGTTCCTGCATCGTTTCGACAGTGATGATGAAATAAATTACTCTATGTAATGCGCCTGCCTGGGTTCAAACTCTGACTTACTGCTCATAAGTCTGGGCCACCACCACTGGGTCATGGCTGCTCTCCAACTCTCTGTGTTGACAATTCGCATTTTTTCCCGAATTGTTTAGTATCGGAACTTCCTTCAAAGAGATACCAAACACAGCGCTGCCTATATCACGCATGGCAACACCCCTAACCCATTCATCTTCCATTTGTCTCTTATTTGTATCAAACTTTTTGCCGTCTGAAACACAACACAAGTAAGAGTATATAATCAGATACAATTCAACCTGCGAACACAGAAGCCAATTTCCTTCGGGCAACTTTTAAAACTTGCACCGTTTCTCAAAAACATTTTCCAAACGAATTTCTTCGTTGACTTCCAAATTAGTTGTCGGGGGAACGTAAACTTTGACAGCCGCTGACACAGAATGAACACGTCACGACATGTCTGTGGAGTATTCAACTATTCATGCTTACTTTTAATGCGATTGGTATCGTGCATAATGGCTGCGTTATTTAGCGAGAGTAGTCATGTTTTTGCCTGTTCATATGGTGCCTGTCACAGGAAAGGATGGGATGATGATAAGAATATGATGAAGACTGCTTTTATTCAGGTTTGAATATTGCAAATAGTTGGCTTTTACGAATAGGTTTTTTTTTCGGCGTGGAAACATCTTATCAATCAATGAACACCGTTCCGATCCAGTGATCAACGCCCAGCCCAAACCCTTCGACCTAGAAAGCTGTTTTTTTTAAATACAATTTCAGTATTTCGTAAAATTGGAATTCAAATCGTAATTATTTACCAAATCCAGCTGTGCCCCACGACACTATTCTGCGTGATATGATTATAAAAATATGACACCTCCATTTGAAATGGATTTTATAAACAATTCCAAAAGTTTTCGTAAATAAAAGTTAGCCTTAAATTCTCCTTATAACATCAGCTATCAGCCAGTAAAAGAGCAGCCGTCAACGTCGATAAAACCGTTTCAGAAACAAACAGACAGAAAAAAAAAACTTGTTATAAGTACACTACATAGCAGTCTGTACTATATAGCTTGTTTTAACCCTTTACGGCTTTTCCAAAACAAAACTTTCATCAACACGAACACTTGACAAGCCTTTAAAGGTAAAACCCAGTTTTAAGCCGTGTAAAACTTTAAAACGTGCACATACCTACATCTATCGGTATCGATACGGAACGCAGTCAGTTTTCATAATCTCGTTAGGGAGTCTCGTTAGTTCTCGGATCATGTGAGACCTGGATATACGGATCTACGGATCTCCGGATAATTGCCTTTGTTACCGCGGCTTTGCCTCTCGTAATATTAATTAATTTTCTTCTTGTGCTTCCTTCTTTAGTTATTTAAAGGATGCACTTAAGTAAAATACTTCTTGGGGCAATTACTTTGCTGTCTTGTACTTACCGCTTTAAATTAAGAGGACTTTTTTTTGTGTTTAGTTTAACTTATTCATCAGTGCTGCATTTTTTGTAGCGTGTTTTGTATGTAACAATATTAGTATTCTCACAGCATTAAAAAACTTGGATGAGATATTTCACTGAAGAATTTCATATGTGGAGCCAAAACCCGAGAAGCGAATTGAATACCGTTTCAAAATAATATTATAATGAAAAATCAATGTGCTAAACATTTGTGAGTTTTGTCACAAATGTTTAGCACATTCATTGTGAGAGAAAATAAATAAAAATGTTATTATATTATTAAGTACTTATTACTATTTAAAAGCATGGGTTTGGGCAATATCTAATAAAATGTACTATATTAAAAAGAAAATTAACGAATTTTCTGCTCAATATGTTTAGAACAGCTTTTTTTAATGTGATAAATTATCTTTCTTTTTTAATAGCTGTTCAATGCTCCAACGTGTTTGTAAGAAGCTTACAGTAATCCCCGCTTGACAAAATCTTTACTATATTGTTAAGATAAGTACAAAGAACAATACTTAATCTTAAGATTAAAGTATTTAATGAAAACGTTCTTGATTGTCAGTACCTTTTCTATTTCTGTACCTTAATGAAAATTCGATTTTGGTACAATATTTTGGTAAAATCTATTCAACACAATGATAATAATAAAATATGATAACGTTGTGAATTTCATTTTATTAAAGTTGATGAACTATTGTTTCTAAAATAATATTACACTGTGCAGGTAAATTATATTGATTTTAATAAACAAGGTGTTCAAATTCTAGTGTTAATGTGTATTAGTGAATACGTTGTTGGAGAGCCATTAATAAATATTAGGTAATCATTTATTTATTTATTTATTTATTTATTTATTTATTTATTTATTTATTTATTTATTTATTTATTTATTTATTTATTTATTTATTTATTTATTTATTTATTTATTTATTTATTTATTTATTTATTTATTTATTTATTTATTTATTTATTTATTTATTTATTTATTTATTTATTTATTTATTTATTTATTTATTTATTTATTTATTTATTTATTTATTTATGTACACACAAAATACTTAAAAGGACAATATATTAACATAGAAGAGCACAAAGGTACTGCTTATTTCAAAAGAAATTTCTTCCAGCAGACCTGCGAGAGGAAAGTCTGATAAGAAATGTAGACACAGTGTGTAAAAAAGTCAAACAAGAAAATTTAAATTAAAACTTAAAACAAAACTATGACTATTTAATATAAACGTATAACATACAAATACATACACATATTCTTAAAAACAAAATAAACTACTATTCTAAATATTTACCTACCTATAACATACATACATATACATATATGTAGAATATTAGGTACTGTATAGAAGAGAGGTAATGCTCTTTGACTTGTTTGATCATTATGTCAATTATATCTACAATATTCAAGGGTAGCATTCTACACCCTGAAGAACCTTTTTTTTTATTCTTTAAATCAATTTCATAGAAAAAAAAATTATTTTTACACATTCATATTAAACACAGCCAGGCTAGTTTTATTTTTCTAGAATCTGATATCTGTTTCTTGGGTGCTTATGGGTTTTTTTTTATTTTAAGAATCTATAATCTTTTTTTATAAAAATAGATTTATGGGTAGAAATATTACTATGACAGATATGTGACAAAATTGACGTACAACTTAACGCATAGTTTCAAAAAAATGCACAAAAGGTGTTAAATTCTCAATATCTAGACATGTGCTAAAAACCAACATTTTCAATGAAAAGAAAAACTAACATAGGACCCCAAATAAACCAATAAACAGCTAAGTAAGTTATCTACACTAATATTATAAAGCAGAAGTGTTTGTTTGTTTGTTTGTTTCGTTGAATGCGCTAATCTCAGGATCTACTGGTTCGAATTGGAAAAATCTTTTTGTGTTAGATAGTCCGTTTATCGAGGAAGGCTATAGGCTATATAAAATCACGCTACGACCATTAGGAGCGGAGCAGGAATGAAAATCTTTCGTTTTTCTCTCTTATGTGACGCAGACGAAGTTGCGTGGGTCAGCTAGTAATCACTAAAGTAAAACCACAGACGTATTCAACTAGTGCCTTCTAGGTATAAACCTTTATAATCTAGGTCTCATCTAGAGCTTAAAACTGATACTTTAGTGTATGTTTGTGCCATGACCGGGCGTGAACCTATGTACGTGGTTTTGACTTAGATGCCAAAATGGATTAGTTTTTAATACCTTGTTTACATTAGGTATCTTATTGTTGAAGCCCTTTAAAATCCTTACTAATATTACAAATGCGAAAGTAAGTTTGTTTGTTTGTTTTGTTCACTTTTCACGCGGGTCTGGATTTGTGTCACAAACAATGATTCTCTTAAGGGGAAACAGGGCATCTAAAATAGCCACTTTAGCGAGTCATAACAGAATAATAAGAAGAATTTCGTTACAATTTTTAAAATGGTTTTAAAAGACAATTCATAATAGTATCTGTGTCTCGAAATGATCATCCATTTAAAATTGACACTCGATTCATATTATTATCCCATTATGGTGACATTATGAAAACGACCATTTTAGACTCCATGCACTGAAAGAGAATTGAAAAATAGATATTTGTAATATGTGTTACTGTCGCGCAGTGCAAACGATCGCACGCAGAGCGCGAAAGGGACAACAGACAAAAAAAGAAAAAAATATATTATCACACAAAAACAACGTTTTATAATCCTCTGATTACTTCTCCAAATCTTGACCAATTTACCTAATTTTAATATTAGAAAATAAAGGAAGATTTTGGCCGTGACGTGTTGGTCCTATGGTGTACTTTTTTATATAAACAAGTCAAATTTGTTTTGAACACAGCGGAAAATCTGGCCATTTTTTGGTTTTTAAAAGGAAACAGGCCAGTAGTGTTCATATATTTTTAGAAAAGAAAATATTGCTTTACTGGCATTATCCAGGGAGGAATCAGGGGACTACGTTTGTTTGGAAAAACAGCCGTGCTATTTCCTCTTAATATCCTGCACTCTGTGTCCACAAAACATACATCTGCTAACCTCTGCGCTGTCTTCGACGACGCCGTGAATATGGTAAACTACAAGACCAATACAATGTCAAAATCCTGTCGTGTTAGCCACACGAAAACGAAGAGATCTTATAACTGTTGTTTTTTTCTAAGTTACCAAACACAGTTCGTTACCAAATTTAGATGTTTTTTTTTTATTATAAGCTATACATACAGTTTTACACATTTAAGCAACTTGTTTTGAAACATACCTGACCACTTCGAAATATTTTGAAACATTTAGAACCGAAAATGTATGACATGTAATGCAATGTAAAGAAAGAAAAAGGTTACGACTAACTATACCATAGTAGCATCAAAGCTTATACATTTAACATAAGTTGACTTTGTCAATGTATTGAAGGAACCCTCTGACACGACCGTGTGTGACCTGTATATTTATTTTAAACAAAGCGTCTGTAGGGTTACAGTCCATTACAGAGTATTTTTTGGTCTTTTTTTATAATCATCTGGTAAGTTACGACGACTACCCATCTACAGACCGACCTAGGCAACCACGGCTTGACCCTGAAGATCCAAACGTGCGGCTGGTAGGAACTAGAATAGGAACAAGATTTCATTATTGTAGGTACTAAATCATGTTCCCATTTACTAAGTGTTCAATTTGGTTACTTATATAACTAACAAGCTGACCCGCGCAACTTCGTCTGCGAGTTAGGGTTAGTTTTTTTAAATAAAAAGTATCCTAAAAGTATATTACTTCTAATACCTCCAAAAATATGTGTACAAAGTTTCATGATGATCGGTTGAGAAGTTTTCGCGTGAAAGCGTAACAAACAAAGTTACATTCACATTTATAATATTAAGGATAGGATAAGATGAAGGAGGTGGCGGAACGAGAGAGGGAGAGATCCTCTCTTCCCGGCCGCCGCGGGAGACGCAACGGGCGTCGGGGGCCACGTGGTGGCTACCGGCCACCGTAGATGCGGGCCTGTGGACGGTTGGCTATGGGCTAGCTAGCCGTCCGGCCGTCTAACGACGACGACAGGCCGTGTCGACGGCGCGTTCGTGTTCCACGCGCGCCTCAAAGAGATGTCAGCAAAAAGAGAGGGGCCCGCAAGGGCCGAAGCCTGCCGGGGTTGCGGGCCTGTTCGAAAGAGATACCGCGGCCCCGGAACGTAAAAGGCGAGGAAGGAACATGGATGGTTTTTAGTCAGTAAGAGTCTGACACTCCCTCCCGCTCCGCCCAGAGTGGGGGGGGTCATTTGATGATTTCCCATCCTTAAAAAAAAAAAAAAAAAAAGGATAGGATAAGATATACGATAGGACTAGCTGACCCGCTCATCTTTCTCTGCGAGTGAGGGTTAGTTTTTTTTAATAATAAGTATCCTATGTTACTTCTAATACCTCCAAGAATATGTGTACAAAGTTTCATGATGATCGGTTGAGGAGTTTTCGCGTGAAAGCGTAACAAACAAAGTTACATTCACATTTATAATATTAAGGATAGTATAGGATATATGATAGGACTAGCTGACCCGCTCAACTTTTTCTGCGAGTGAGGGTTAGTTTTTTTTAATAAAAAGTATCCTATATTACTTCTAATACCTCCAAGAATATGTGTACAAAGTTTCATGATGATCGGTTGAGAAGTTTTCGCGTGAAAGCGTAACAAACAAAGTTACATTCACATTTATAATATTAAGGATAGGATAGAATATACGATAGGACTAGCTGACCCGCTCAACTTTGTCTGCGAGTGAGGGTTAGTTTTTTTTAATGAAAAGTATCCTATGTTACTTCTAATACCTCCAAGAATATGTGTACAAAGATAGGTGATGATCGGTTGAGAATTTTTCGCGTGAAAGCGTAACAAACAAACTTACATTCACATTTATAATATTAGTAGGGATTCTAGGATTACGTCCACATTTTAGTGAAATTTTATGTACTAAAATTGCCAATTTTCCAACTACCAGTGAATGACGTCATAGACGAATGTTGACTTCTATACAGCAGGTAGCGGTGAAAAGGTAAAAACCGATACAGAACATCATAGAATTCATTCATCAGGTATTGAAAGTTCTCGAAGTTTACAGCTTTTTGAAGCAAAATGAGCAACAAAATGAGTTCTTTGGGACTTCATAACAAGGTTCAAGATTTATGAATAGTTGGCGTTGACTTATTTATGCATTCTAATTTATTATGATTAAAATTGTTCACTGTTTTATAATATTTTATAGTAAAAGCGATCTTATTAACGAAACTGCGCGTAAAAAGACAAAAACAAAATGGTTTAGAAATGTTTTATGTATTTTTATGTTAAACGAGATTTCTTGTTTTCTAAAAAACATGCGTTTTTCCAGTTCAACGATTAATTACAGTGATTATAAACTAATCTTAGTTTTTATGGCATTACACAAGCATAAATTAGTGCATAAATTATTTTTTCAGTGTCTGATGAGATCACGAGTAATAAATAAGTCAAGGGCAAGAAAATGAATGATGAAATTGAATGATGATGATGATGATAAATTAGCCTTTTACATAAAGTTGGTAATGATTGTGTCTTGTTTGGACTCTGTTGACAGCCCCAGTTTAATACGTAATTATTATGTTACATTACACCAGTGGTTCCCAACCTTTCTTAGATCAGGGACCACTTTGGTATGCTCTTTGTTAACAGGGACCATAGGGTCCTAATTAATCATGGAATCTTTTACTCACACTGTACAATAATTGGATAATGTGATGAGAACCTTTGGAATTAAGATAGTGATGGATACAAAAGCAATCGAATTGAGCTTGAAAAATTTAGCAATCATTTAGTATGAGATTCTCAAAGAATTTTGTCTGTAGGTTCCATTAGGTAGGGTTGAGCTTGAATCTTCTGTGCAAGTTAAAAAGTAAGAATAACGTTTTAATCTTTTGGGGACCGTAGTCGAGGCTCCTACGGACCACCAGTGGTACGCGGACCACAGGTTGGGAGCCAGTGCATTACACTATCACTGCACACTATCTGTTATGATTATGATCACAGTATTATTTGGTTTAATGTTTTGTTTGATTTCACTTGCTAGCTAGCTAACATACGTAAATGTTCCATTCAAAACAAAACAAATATGTGAAGGTCTTATGTCTGCGCCCGCGTCTATGTTCGTCAGTGTTGCCAGTGAAAGGCATGGCACAGATTGGCGAACAGTATTCGTTACGTGGGGTGTAGGATGTTATTATTATTTTCTTTATTCAACGTACCCGGCTTCGGCCCTTGCGGGCCCCTCCCCTTATGCTGACATCTCTTTGAGGTGCGCGTGGAACACGAACGCGCCGTCGACACGCCCTATCGTCGTTAGACGGACGGACGGCTAGCTAGCCCATAGCCAATCGTCCACAGGCCCGCATCTACGGTGGCCGGTAGCCACCACGTGGCCCCCGACGCCCGGTGCGTCTCCGCAGCGGCCGGGAAGAGAGGATCTCTCCCATTCTGCCACCTCCTTCGCTAGCATGACTGCTTCGCAGAAGGAGGCGTTTGGCCCCTCAAGGCTGGGCAGGAGCCGCCTGAAGGTAGCTCCGGTCCGTTCCAGCCTGGGGGCAAAACGTGATAACATGATGGTTGAGCGCGAGATGTTATGTTTTGTTTTCAGATGAGTCATAGGCAAAGGCATCTGCATGTAGCGGAGATGAGAATGCTAAAGGGGATGTGTGGTGTTACGAGAATGGATAAACTAAGGAATGAGTATGTATGTATGGTGTGTATCAGAGGAAGTCTGAAAGTGGCGCCGGTGACTGAAAAGTTGTGTGGTAATCGGTTGTCGTGGTATGGGCATGTGATGCGGAGGAATGAGGAAAATGTCGTGAAAAGAGTTTTGAATATGAATGTGGATGGGTATTTGAGTAGAGGAAGACCAAAGAAACGATGGATGGACTGTGTTAAGACGGATATGGTAAGAAAAGAAGTGTCTGATGAAATGACGAAAAATAGATGAGTATGGAAGACGAAGACATGCTGCACCGACCCCAAATAAATTGGGATAAGGGCAAGAGAATGATGATGACCAGTAGATGAGAGAAAATTGGGGACTTATGAACTGATTGTACTTTCCACTGGGTTTTTTTATTATTATTATTAATAAATGGAGGTGTGGCGATTATTGTCGTCTACGAATTTTGCTTGCTAATAATCAAAGATAAAGTAATTGTCACGACATAGTGGGAATGCGGCCTTTAGGCACTTTCTAAGGCACATATCCAGGGACCAACCGAGGCAAGCATGGCTTAACCTGGTGATCGACCCGAGCGTCTGTTATTAATTAGTTACGGCCTCTTTAGCAAATAAAGTCTAATTAATCCAAAAACCGAGTAATTAAATAAAATTAAATCTGGAATACCTGTCTACGAATAACAGCGTTTGAAATATAGACATTTTAAATGGGTCAGCCGTTCACAGTTAAATCTGTCTGTTCGTAAAGTCGGTTTTCTTCGAATTCTGTTAGTTTTAGCATTGAAAGGATGAAAGGTCGGCGAAGATCAAAGCTGAGCTGAGACTTAATAATACAATTTTGTGAAGTAGTATTAGATTTTAATAAGAAATGCCAGAAATAGAACGACTTTATCAAAGTAATGAAAGTATTACAGGGCTAACATCATTCTCCAGACCTTATCCCAATTTATCGGGGATTTTTCTTCCATCATCTGTCTAGCCTTTTTCCCAACTATGTTGGGGTCAGCTTCCAGTCAACCGGATGCAGCTGAATACCAGTATTTTACATAGAGCGACTGCCTGTCTGACCTCCACAACCCAGTTCATCATCATCATCATCATTTCAGCCGAAAGACGTCCACTG
Organism: Xestia c-nigrum; assembly: GCA_916618015.1. Taxonomy (NCBI): domain Eukaryota; kingdom Metazoa; phylum Arthropoda; class Insecta; order Lepidoptera; family Noctuidae; genus Xestia; species Xestia c-nigrum. Next base: position 4,088,128 of record OU745259.1, on the reverse strand, counting down.
CCGGATATAGGCCTCCCCCAAGTGTCGCTACATTGACCGGTCCCTTGCGACTCGCATCCAACGGATTCCTGCAACCTTCACCAGGTCATCGGTCCACCTAGTATGAGGTCTTCCCACGCATCGTCTTTCGGTTCGCGGTCGCCACTCCAGAACTTTTCGGCCCCATCGGCCTTCCGTTCTACAAGCAATGTGCCCTGTCCACTGCCAGTTAAATTTGGCAATTCTTCGGGCTACGTCGGTGACCTTGGTTCTCTTGCGGATGTCTTCATTTCTGATTCGATCACGCAAGGAAATTCCTAGCATAGCCTTCTCCATTGCCTTTTTCTCCACAACCCAGTTAATATTGGTAAATACGATATCACTTGGTAAAACTGGTTGTCAGAGTTTTCGAACCACTGACTACCTGTAACGACTGCCAAAAATGGGCAAATGACAGCCGGGACCAACCGCTTAACGTGCTTTCCGCGGCACTAAGGAAACTCGGTATGTAAGGGTGGTCATCCACCCACAGACCAACCTAGGACTCTTTAGTAAATTGGTCCCGGTCATTTGGGTCCCGCGGGATGAGTTTACTAAATTTTATTATTGTGCAAGCACGGCTTAACCTAAAGATTGACCCGAGCGGCTGTTATTATTTTGCCACGAGCTCCTCTTTGGTTGGGGGTTTTTCTTCCATACTACTCTATTAATCGTCATCTCATCAGACACCTCATTTTTGCCACAAGAGAGAGACTGTGTGTAGGATACACACAGTCTCTCCATCGTTTATTAAGTCCTTTTCTACTCATCCAGGTTCATACTCAAAACTATCCTCACGACATTTTATTTTAAAACAAGGGAAGACAAAATTAAATTACTTCATCTAAAACAGAAACCAGTCGTTTCAGTCTCATCTAGAACCTTTCCCAAACTTAGCTGAAAAAAGGAATAAACGAACATAGACCCTGCTTACGTCACAAAATAAAAACATCCTCAACCCACATTGAAAGGGCAATGAACCCAGATGTGACTGTCACTTTGTTGAAGTGTTGTGTTGATTGACCTGAACACAGACACACACACACGCACTGTCCATTTATGAAGATGAGTGAGGGTAGTTGAATAAACGCCTTCACTTTGCTGTCGCGGTACCTCCAATACTTCAGTCTCCCCGCGACCACGGCTATTGCAATCCGGTCGAAACGTCGGAATTAAATTAAAGGTAAATTCGCGATAAGTACCCGTCTTCTTAAGTTTTATAATGTGTGCTGATCGTGAAAGTTTAAAAAAGACAATTGATTGACCTGCTTTAATGGAATGTGAAATTGTAAGCCGTCACCTCCTTCTGCGAAGCAGTCATGCTAGCGAAGGAGGTGGCGGAACGCGAGAGAGAGAGAGTCTCTCTTCCCAGCCTCCGCGGGGGACGCACTGGGCGTCGGGGGCCACGTGGCGGCTACCGGCCACCGTAGGCCTGTGGACGGTTAGCTATGAGCTAGCTAGCCGCTCGTCCGTCTAATGATGATAGGCCGTGTCGACGGCGCGTTCGTGTTCCAAGCGCGCCTCAAAGAGAGGTCAGCATAAGGGGAGGGGCCCGCAAGAGCCTAAGCCTGCCGGGGTTGCAGGCTTGTTCGAAAGAGATACCGCGGCCCCGGAACATAAAGGGCGAGGAAGGAACGTGGATGGGTTTTAGTCAGTAAGAGTCTGACACTCCCTCTCGCTCCGCCCAGAGTGGGAGAAGTCATTTGAACATTTCCCAACCGAAAAAAAAAATGGAATGTGAAATTGTGATGACTGGATTGAATAGTACGAGTACTGGTGGTATGAGGGTAGTGGAGGTGATAAAGTGAAAATCTTACATTAAATAAACGTGTACTTATTTAAAATAGAACTTCGTCAAGGGTCTATTTTATACCCTATATTTACATTGAGGAGCTCGTGGTTAAATAATACTAGCCGCTCGGGTCGATCTTTAGGTTAAGCCTTGCTTGCCTAGGTTGGTCTGTGGATGGGTGACCACCCTTATCGAGTTTCCTCCGTGCCTCGGATAGCACGTTAAGCCGATGGTCCCGGCTGTCAATTGTCATCTTTGACAGTCGTTACAGTCGGTAGTCAGTGGCCCCAAAAGTCTGACACCAGTCTTACCAACTGGTTTCGTATTTGCCAGTATTAACTGGGTTGTGGAGGTCAGATAGGCAGTCGCTTCATGTAAAATACTGGTATTCAGCTGTATCCGGTTAGACTGGAAGCCGACCCCAACATAGTTGGGAAAAGGCTAGGCAGATGATGATTTACATTCATGAGCACTAATTCGTATAATTAATACTCATAACTGTTCTTATAATTTCAGTTATTTTATAACCTCGGTAAGGCTGATAAGTTGACATTAAGTTTTCTACCTCTTACTCTACTCGTCACGACAAAGTTTCTATTGCTCTTTTACTCAATAAAAAACATGTGAAGAAGTTAAATAACGTGGTGGGCAAAGTAAGAACTTCGATAGACCTCTTACGAGGATCTTTCTAGATTTTATCTCTACTACAAGCCTTAAATTTTCTGATAAACTGCGATAAAATCAGAAGTTTGGTTATAAAAACTGTGACTCTAGACTCGGTCTTGAAAAGTTGCGTAACACTCGTACTCCAAGAGCTGTCCTATGTCTCAAAGTTGTCGTCATGACCACCAAAATAGGCATGAAGACAACATCAAAAAATTATAAATCTATTTAGTCCGTCAACTAGGAAAGTATTGGACACGTATTTTTTGTTTTTGTAAAGCAATGAATATTGACAAAGATAAAACGCATCATAACTCGGGAGATGGCGAGTAGCGGTGACCCAGTGGTGGCGGCACCGACTTACGAACAGTAAGTCGTGGGTTCGAACCCAGGCAGGCGCATTACTTTGTGTAATTTATTTCATCACCGCTGCTCTCAAAACGGTTAAGGAAATCATCGTGAGGAAACCGGCATGTCCTAGAACGAAAAATTCGAAGACATGTGACATCTACCAATCCGCACTGGGCCCGCGTGGTAGATTATAGCCCATTCCCTATCATTGAGAGGAGGTCGTGTCCCAGCAGTGGGAACATTATAGGCTGATGATGATGATGATGATGATGATAACTCGGGAGTGCTGCCTCAGGACGTCCATCCGCTCTAAAAATTATACGTAGGCGTGACGTATGGAAAATTTTCAAAAGCGTCGTATCTACGTCAATTTTGATTTACTTACGTAACGGAAAAAAAGTACGGGTAAAATATTTTTTTATAATCTAACTGACTTACCTATTCGTTTTTTTTTGTCGTTTATCCTATTATAACGGTTCAAAACACCCACTACTAATCCGTGTATAATGTTCCCACTGCTGGGACACGGCCTTCTATATGAGAGGGCTATAATATTAGTATAGCTGGTATAGAAAAGTATAGATGGTATAGAAAAGTATAGATGGTATAGAAAAGTATAGATATAGATATAGATGATAAATTGAAATAGTGAACATTCCGATTTTCATATAATATTGAATTTTATACAAATATAATTATGTTTCCTTGTAATGAGTAAACTTCTGTCGGGATTATCTTGAGCTGATTAAGCGACCAAGAATACCAGAGTCTATAAAAGTGCTTGTTGTACTTTGTTTTCAACAAAGTATTTAAATGTCTGCGTTACTTCGTGAAATGTTGGTCAGCAGTTTAGCTATGTCTTTGAAAGTAACAAGTGGGTTACGGAGGGGCTTATCTAGTTTTTGTTTTCAAATTATATAATTTGCTGGAGAGACAGAATAGATAATAGTAGGTACTTACTACTAGAACCGACTGTTTTCAACTGTGATAATAATATCAAGTACTAGCTGACCCACGCAACTTCGTCTGCGTCAAAAGTACTACCTACCTACTACTACCTACCTACTACTACCTACCTACTACTACCTACCTACTACCTACCTACTACTACCTACCTACTAGTACCTACCTACTACTACCTACCTACTACTACCTACCTACTAGTACCTACCTACTACCTACCTACTACTACCTACCTACTACTACCTACCTACTACTACCTACCTACTACTACCTACCTACTACTACCTACCTACTACTACCTACCTACTACTACCTACCTACTACTACCTACCTACTACTACCTACCTACTACTACCTACCTACTACTACCTACCTACTACTACCTACCTACTACTACCTACCTACTAGTACCTACCTACTACTACCTACCTACTACTACCTACCTACTACTACCTACCTACTAGTACCTACCTACTACCTACCTACTACTACCTACCTACTACTACCTACCTACTACTACCTACCTACTACTACCTACCTACTACTACCTACCTACTACTACCTACCTACTACTACCTACCTACTACTACCTACCTACTACTACCTACCTACTACTACCTACCTACTACTACCTACCTACTACTACCTACCTACTACTACCTACCTACTACTACCTACCTACTACTACCTACCTACTACTACCTACCTACTACTACCTACCTACTACTACCTACCTACTACTACCTACCTACTACTACCTACCTACTACTACCTACCTACTACTACCTACCTACTACTACCTACCTACTACTACCTACCTACTACTACCTACCTACTACTACCTACCTACTACTACCTACCTACTACTACCTACCTACTACTACCTACCTACTACTACCTACCTACTACTACCTACCTACTACTACCTACCTACTACTACCTACCTACTACTACCTACCTACTACTACCTACCTACTACTACCTACCTACTACTACCTACCTACTACTTTTTACCGTTTAAACCTTCCCAGGACTTCCACAAATCATTCAAAACCAAAATGAGCCAAATCGGTCCAGCCGTTCTCGAGTTTTAGTGAGACTAACGAACAGCAATTGATTTTTATAGATAGACTAGCTGACTCGCGCAATTTCATCTGCGTAAATTGAGATTTGAACTATCCTATCTCTCAAGTTGGATCGAACTGCACATGGTGTGCGAATTTTATTATAATCGGTTAAGTGGTTTAGGAGTCCATTGAGGACAAACATTGTGACACGAGATTTATATATATTAAGATAGATAGACTAGGTAACCTATCATGCTTGGTATAGTTCCTCTTACTACCTTATTGGTTTTATAATAGGTACTCGAAATTTGAAATTAGGCAAAAATAATTTAAAACAAATTCCAACCAAACGCGTAAAGAAATCGCGGGTAGCGCGAGCACGTAGTAATATTACAATAAAAGTATAAATTATGTTCCCAAAACGATTTTTTCAACCATCCTCGTATCTTGGAAGATTAAAAACAATACAGTCCCCAGGAGTGGAAGGCTCCCACTAAAATGAGGATAGCGTGAGGTATTTTATAGAGCCATAACTGAGATCGTCACAGATCTTGCATGACTAGCCTTTTGGGGACATTCGCGTGTGTGGTGCAAGGCTGGACGTTTGGCGACTAGAAATCCTCTTTTTTAACTGAAATTTCTTGGGCGGTTTGAGCATCATCATCGTGGAACTCGTGTAACTGACAGGCCCGGTTTCCACTAAAGTGGAGAAGCGTTCTCCACTTTAATCTTACACATCTGCAGATGTACGATATGAGTAGCGAAGGGTAATTTTTTGTAACAGGTAAGCCGGTCCGGTTCATATTTTTAATAATGTTTAAAAAAAACCATAAGTACAGTCAGCAAAACAGTTAAGTTAGGCAGGCTAGCAATCTTCTTCCGACTATTATAAATGTAAAAGTCTGTAAAGATCAATTTTTGTTATTCTTTCGCGCAGAAACTAATGATTAACGACTCGAATGGCGTAGTGTTAGTGACGCTGCCTTACGTTCTTAGGGTCCTGGGTTCGAATCCCGGTAGGAGCAAATGTTTGTGTGATGAGCATGGACATTTGTTTCCGAGTCATGGATGTTTATATGTATAATAAGTATGTATTTACAAACAAAAAAGTATAAATGTAGTATATCAACTATCTAGTGTCCACGACACAAGCTTTGCTTAGTGTGGTACTAGGTGGCGCTGTGTGTTAATGTCCAGCGATATTTATTTATTTATTTATTTTATTTGGATAAAATTGCAATCAGATTGATTATAACCCTTTTCCATTTATAATAGTAGTAAGAAGATTGCTAGCCTGCTAACCTAACTGTGTTGCTGACTATACATCGAACCATTTGTAGTTTTAGTCATGTTTGGGCAATAACGTCCTAACTGAATTACCTACATTGTTTTAACTTTGGCAATAGTAGACTCCAGTACAGTGATTGTTCCGAAGGGAAGCCGATGGGTTTCGAGTTGTATGAACCCCTTGCACCTGTACGATATGCTACGTAGCGTAGCGTACGTACCGTAGCGGATCGGCTACGAGTTTTCACTTCTATCGGTAGTCCGCAAAGACTGCCCCGCATGTTATTTTTTTAAACCAGGACCCTCTAAAAACTTGTTGAGCTGTATACAGACTTTGCGAGGCATGCGCCGCAAATGGCGTACAACGAATGCCTCGCAATGTGTGTACCTAGGCTGTATATTCGTGGCGAGGCATGCGCTACGCACGTGCGAGGGCGAGCCAACGTATGTCGGCAAATGCTTCAAGATCAAAGTGGCTCAGTGCGAGCATTACATTAGTTGTGGACAGCGCGCAGCGCATGCTCGGGGTGATCCAACCGACATAGCAGCAGTCAAGACACGCGCGCCGCACACGCGCTCATCGCACGCGCTGATCTGTTCGTAGCACATGCCTCGCAACAAACATGAAGAACATTTGCTTCGCACGCGATGGCTCGACCTGAGTATATTATTATGTTGGTATACATTTTCAACACGCACGCCTCAAGCAGAGGCATTCCTTGTGCGCCGTTCATGGCGCATGCCTCACAAAGTCTGTATCCACCTTAAGATTAACTCGACGGCAATTTCTTCCGAAAGGCGTACAGTGGGTGACGATCGTCGTCCATATCTCCGGGCATAGTCGCGGTACGTGGCCAGCCCACTTCCACTTGAACTGGGCTGTTTTTCTCCAATGTCTGTAACTTGAGTAACGGAGCGCTTCTAACGCAATCTGATCGCTCTCTTCTAAATTAATTTAGCTTTTAGGAAAATCTTCGATTGCCATGACAACACCTTGTACCACACTTACTAAGCGACAGTCTTAAAATCGTGTCCAAGACGGTACTAACGTAGCCAATAAAAATAACTCGGAACCTTGACCCGACCCCTCCCGGAACGCCCGAACACTTTTTAAACCACTTTCATGTTCATTGTAACTCTAAAAATAAATGTCATTTCAATTTTGTGACCCCTGTTTTGGGGTTTTGATGGCTGATCTGCCGTGTCATGAAAATTAAGTGATTAATTTTTCTTCCTCTGTTTTGTCATGTCAGGATAGACGAGCTTCATCATGAAACCTAATCATATTAAAGGCCTATTCTTATACTGGGTGATCCAAATAGTGACATCATAAAAAATAAATTTCTCATGCCCAGGGGTATCCGAAAATACCCCATAATTATATGTGTCGCGATTCTTTATACGATTAGTTTTCGAGTTATAGCTTCATGAAAATTTAAAGAGAACCGCTTTTAAAAACGAACTCTTGATGTTAATGGGACTAAAAAAATGCCTCTAGTTAATTTTAAAGAATGTGAAAAAACCGTGCAAACATAAAGATATAGAGGTTCCCATATAAGTTTAGGAATCTATAATTCGAAAACAAAATCAAGAATCGCAGAACATAATTGTGCTCATGGGATATTTTTGCGTGAGGATTTTTTTTCTGACGTGACTACGCACCATCCTGTATGCACAGAAAAATAAAGGGCATTAACCCTAGCTCATAATATTTCATATGGTAGAGTGACGATGATTCACGGAGTTTTCCCACACTCAACGGTGATACAAATATCTAGTTTTTAACTCCGGAAAATGCTTGTTATAGTTATTGTCTCTCTGTAGGTATGTGTATATTTTTACAGGCATTCAACATCCAAACCTGTATCTAGTTTTTGGGGAGTTTTAATAAAACATTTTTGCTGAACTTTTAACTGTCATGGTGACCAAACTCTCAAATGGAAGAGGTACTAACTATTTCAATTATTTCAGGTAACCGGATTCAGCTGAATACCGATATTTTACATGGAGTGACAACCTATCTGACCTACACAACCCAGTTAGTACAGGGCAACACGATGCCCCTTGGATGAGACACCAGCAATTTGCTTTTAATTCCACCTCTTACAAACACAGAATCTCGCTAAACACACAACACAAATTCAAAAGGCTCACGTTAAAACTTACGACGTCATATTCAAGCAGAAATTGTACAATAGAAGGCTTGAAATGTGTGTACTTTGAAAATCTGGTAACTGGCAGCGCTTTGCAGCAGGCTTTTGTAATAACTGGTGATGATACGTCATCGTTACAGGAACGGGTGACTTCATAAAAACTTTCATTCACACGTCTGCGGCAAACTGGGTGAGTTATACAGGAAAGCGCTTTCAGCGGCTGCGTACAGCGGTGGAACAAGCAGACATTTAGTTTGTAAACACAAACAACAAAAAAGCTATACGCTTTCTATATAACAGTGGCCCCGCTTTGTGTATGTTAGGCACCTTTGTCCGCAGTATTTAAAGGCACCCAACTAGCCCAACGTTGGGGTGCTGTAAGTCCCGATTATTGAGGCAGAGATACTTCCATCGCATGCGTTTCACAATTTTACGGTGTCACTTCGATGGATTATAACCTACCCAAAAATAATGCGTAAAATTTTAAGCAATATGTTCTGTTGAAAATATTTCGAGAGTTAACAATCTAGATAGGTAGATTACAATCTAACGGATTTAACAATTTTTACGATGGCGTATTATTATCTCCCGTAAAATGAGAGATCCGTATAAACCCGTCAGCATAAAAACTCAGACAGTTAGGCAATAACCAGATAAAAAAGAATATGGTCATGTATAGAAATTAAAATAAGTCGTTCAGAAGAGTATTTTTGATGACAAGTTATGGTTGTTTTAATTCATGTTTGATTAGTGAATAATTAAATTCTGACAACCAGTCTTACCAAGAGGTGTCAGATTACCCAGTATTAACTGGGTTGAGGTCAGACAGGTAGTCGCTTCATGAAAAATACTGGTATTCAACTGCATTCGGTTAGACTGGAAGCCGACCCCAACATAGTTGGGAAAAGACTAGGCAGATGATGGTGATTCGTAAATAATTAATCATGGATTAAATATATTAATAACGATAACGTAAAAGCAGACACTTTGAAATAGACTTATTAGGCAAAATTATAATGAACCAGGTTCAAAACTATGATTAAATGATCCCAATTATCACATTTTCAGTATGGTTGACAATTTTGATTTGAATATTCCGTTAATTATTTATCAAACCTGGTATTTATTTATAGATTACAGTAGATTCGTGGTTTTGACGAAAATGTTATTACGTATGTCATCTAAACAGTAAGGCAGAGTCAATGCAAATGTAAAGTATATCTAAAGAGAAAAACTTAAACGTCGTATTTGTATTATATTATTTTTGCCGGGTGGGAGCGTAGTCGTGTAACAGGGCTAATACCTTTACCCTCCAACCAAGCACAAATCCAGACTACCACTATCTCCTTCTTCAGGAGTAATAAAATAATAGAATTCTTATAATTAATTCTAAAGTATGTTCCAAAATCTTCCTTTTAGATCTTTGGAAAAAAGACCGCAATTACATTTACTCTAACTTCACTTTATCACAACGAGCTCCAGACTAAATAATAACAGCAGCGGATCGATCTTCAAAGTTAAGCCGTGCTTGATGATATCGTTTTATAGATGGGTGACTAATCCTCGGACTTACATACTGGGACCGGAATAAACTGGATGTACCGGATTACAGATCCCGATGTTTGTTTCCGATGCGTTGGAAGACCTCCCTTTAGGTGGACCGATGACCTGGTGAAGGTTGCAGGAATCCGGTGGATGCGAGTAGCAAGGGAGCGGTCAATGTGGCGACACTTGGGGGAGGCCTATGTCCAGCAGTGGACGTCTTTCGGCTGAGATGATGATGATGAGATGATGACCGGATTACATAAAGAGTTTTTTTCCGTGCATCGGAAGCGCCGCTTTGGTCATTTGTAGATGTTTGACAGAAAGAAGTCGAAAATCTGGCATTCAGTCATACCGAAAGGGAATCATATCACTAAGTTAGTCACTTGTTTGTGGAAGTCAGATAGGCTGCTACTCCATGTAAAATACTGTTATTTTGGAGTTGCGGACACCTGCTTGTTATACAATACAATACAATGGTTAAGATGCACATGTGTGAGTACCATGTACTGTAAAGCTACCATTTGCGTTTAGTTATCTTTCATTGACTTGAATATGCCTTGGTGGCTGAGAGAATGTCATGCTCGCTTAAATGTCTTGCTGATGGTGGCGGGTGGGTCGGGTAATTTAGTTCCCTTCAATGTGGTTGAATTGAATGGCGCTGATCTATGCGTCATGTTCGTGAACGGGCGCTGTCAGTCGGGACTGGTCATCTCTTAGCTGCCATGGATCATTTGAATTGCTTTATTATATAAATTGTTGATTTATTTCTTTTTTTACTCTGGACGCTCTTATTGTGCACGTCTTTCTGCATCGTTCTCACATATATGTATAATCTCAACATGAAAGATGTAACCAAGATTTTGTAACAACATTTTTGATTGAAAAGAGTGTCCATGGAGTTTCTTGCCCGTTCTTCTCCATAGAGATCTACGCTAGGGAACGGGCAACTACAGTACATTCTCAAGTTATTATGCCTTGTGTTGACTGTAGCCTTTTTTTTTCGTTTTATCGACATTCAAAAGTGCCGTAATGGTCTTGTTGAAATAAATGATTTGAGTTTGAGATTGATGTGTGCAATAATAACATTCTTTAACTAGTTTTCTAGGCAATACATCCAGTTTCAATCTTTACAAAAAAGCAACCATTCGAAAAAAAACGGCGCTTTATTGCACACAGAAATCCAGCGCTTACCGCTTCACAGCTACAGTTCCAGATGTCATAGTTGCAAAGGCATCGTCTCGCAAGTAATGAATAGGACCAATTAGTGAGACTGCCGTTTCAACGACCCTCAGGGAGACATTTACAGGCAACGCGAAAGGGCAAAAATGTATGCGTATAAGTACAAAATGGCCGCCTGGCTGGGTAAATTAATTCTAAGTTTAATGAAAGATAGGATAGACAAAGAACTAGTATGGTGGGAAGACTCCTTCCGGGAGGTTTTTTTTCTTCATGAGGGTTGGTTTGTATGTATAAAAGTCTATATACAAGAGAGTAACGTTAATATAAAAGAAGTGCATTTCTATAAAGGGTGTAAACCACCTCATCACGAAGCCGTCAACCCGAATTCTATATTATACCTCCGTCATTGCGATCATTTTTTTTGCTCTACATACGTGGTAACCTTTTATTTACGAAGATATTGGGGGTCAAAGTTTCTTCGACAAGTTTGTTTTTTTTAATACTAGTTTTGATTGTAACATTTTAAACACCTCTATGACCCCTGTACTATTCAATCCACCCATCAGCACAATATTTTAGTTGTGTTACATTGAGTTCTATCACAAAACATGATATTTTTCCCAAAAAAAAAAGTCGTTTCCCAGTTTTTGCGTAGTTACTTAGTTTGATGTACAGAATGCTTTTTTGACGGCTTCGTGATGAGGTGGTGTACACCCTGTGGGTACAAAGGTGTTTTGGTGCTCGATTAGTGTTGACGGAAAGGGCTGTTATTTCTGTGGTTAGGACCATAGATATAATAAAGAAGGTTAGGACACATTTGTGAATTTGTTCTGTAAAATGTCTTGAAAACAAGATGGCCACGTTAAAAAATTGTATGCAGTTGCATAAAATACAATACATTAACAATCCCGATTTAAAGTGCTTAACTTTTTATTAAATTCTTCTTTCTGGAAGCATTTTTACTGTCTATATTTTTACAATTTACGGATACTTACGTTGACTGACATAATAGTTAAGTAATCAATTCGTGATTACGGACATTATTTTCTAACTATTATTGCTATAACGCTGGGAACCCTGTAACGGTGGGCAGAGAAGAATCACTTCATTCTCTTCGGTTTATAAAATTATATATTATTGCAAATGGTCTCAAGAGAGCATAATATAATGCTCAGGACAGTAGCGGTGGCCAAGTGGTGGCGGCCCCGACTTACGAACAGTAAGTCGTGGGTTCGAACCCAGACAGGCGCATTACTTTGTGTAATTTATTTCATCACCACTGCTCTCAAAACGGTGAAGGAAAAACATCGTGAGGAAACCGGCATGTCCTAGAACCAAAAATTCGAAGACATGTGACATCTGCCAATCCACACTGGGCCCGCGTGGTAGATTATAGCCCATTTCCTCTCATTGAGAGGAGGCCGTCCCAGGAGTGGGTACATTATAGGCTGATGATGATGATGATGATGCAAATAGTCTATGTAATAACGAGTGGGGAAATGCATAATTATACTTCTTTCCCGCTTGTAAACAAAAATGCTCTTAAATAAAGAAATTCGTTTCCATTCGTGTTTTTCATTGAGAACCAAATGCAAAGCAATATTAAAGAATCCCCTAACATTAATTTCACCACTAATTTGAACCGTAAATTATAACTTTTTCCCGGCGTGACCATTCTTCATCAGTATAACAGAGTTTTTAATTTTTCTGAACAAAAATCATTAAAACTTGCACAACATCAGTTCTTTCTGATTTAGACACTTTCTTTTTTTATTTAAAGGTTTTTTTTAAATATTATATCGGTTTTGCAACGATTATGATTTTACAGTTTTCATGATTTTATCTTCCAATAATGTGTTGCTTTTTATTACATTTAATAATTTCTCCTTAGAAGTTCAGATTTAACAGTCATGGTAAATACGTACATTGTAAATATTTGCGTTTTCTATTATTTTTTTGCTGCAAATCATTAAGTTTGTTTGCCACTTTTAATAAAATAAAATCTCTGCCAAACCATGGTAAACTTCACACATCCATTGATATATTTATTATGAGAATAGCCAGAAATATGAGAACATTAACAGTGCGTTCCGAGATAGACTGTAAACGCTATGAGCGTCCATAAACCCGTTCCGAGATACCGTGAGCGCGATCATAAGCGCGATATCGATGTTCCTTGAGTCGACATAGATGAAGCCATGAAACGCGCCATCTTGCGATTACACCGACCATGCCCCAAAAAAATATCACCGTGAGCGCTGTCAAATGACCTAATGACAGATCTTAGCTGTCATAATCGTGAAATTTAAAATGGAACGCCAAATATTGCTCTGAGCGCTGTGAGTGATTATGTCGTATCTCGGAACGCACGGTAATTATTATAATTGTAAATGTTTTCAGCGAAAAAACGAAAGGAATATGTTACTATTTAATATTCCGGGTTCTGTATCCATGTTGAGAGGAATTTTATACTTTACATGTTTTTCACGTAATAAAATTAATAGAGATTTAATTACATTCATAACATCACGCCCGTAATACCTGAAGGAAAAGGCAGATGTGTAGGTAACCTAATAGTAGGTACACTCTCATTTCGCCACTTAAGTATGTTTAAGAGAGCTAGCATAATATTTCCTGTATGTTTGTGTATTTTAGGTGTTTAAAGAGTAACACTCTTATACAAGAATAATCGTGATATTACATGTAGTATATCAACTGTCTGGTGACCACGACACAAGCATTGCTTTATGTGGCACTAGGTGATGCTGTGTGTAATGTCCAGCTATATTTATTTATTTATTTAGTTTAAGCACTCCCTCGAGAAATTATTAAACTGTTTTGAGCATATATTAATCGCGAAAAGAATATCTGTTGCTCAGTACATTTGTTTGCCTAATGTACTAAACACCTGATTTTTGCTATGATTTAATTTTGTAGCCATATCCTGATCCATGATGGGTGATTAGGGTTTAGGTATGGCCACAAAATTAAATCATGGCAAAAATCAGGTGTTAGTACATTAGGCGAACATAAATGTACTGAGCAACAGATATTCTTTTCGCGATTTCATGTTTGGTCCCATAGTAAAAGTTGTTTGTTATCATGAACACAATCACGTGTTTAAATATCGCACACTAAGGTCCATGTCCACCGAAAATATAACGGTCTGATTATCTAAAAACAGCTGTCACTGTGACATGTTCGCATTCAAAAATGTGTTTTAAACAGTTGATTTTAGATAATCCGACTGTCATCTTTTTGGTGAACATGGACCTCATTACCAGTCACCCTACTTGTATGTTTGACCAAATTACATGCCACTATCGTCATTTTCTCAACTTCTTGAGGTCAGCTTCCAGTCTAACCGGACACAGCTGAATACCATTTGACATGAAGCGACTGACTATCTGATCTACAAACCAGTTCATACTTCCCAGTATTACTACAAAACGATACCCCTTGATTAGAATGGGTGTCATCTTCTTCTCAAATCATGCCACTCTAATGAAGACTGTCATCATCATCATCTTCCTGCCCTTGTCCCATTTTATTTGGGGTCGGCGCAACACGTTTTCTTCTTCCATTCTCCCCTGTTAGACGTCACGGCATCATTTACTCCTTTCTCTTTCATATCAGTGTTTACACAATCCATCCATCTTTTCTTTGGCCTTCCTCTCCCTCTCCATCCACCAATAGTAATGTCCATCACTCTTTTAGTCACATGCGTTTCATCCCTCCTCATTACATGTCCATACCAATCTAAACGACTTCCTTTCAATTTTACTGAAAAATTGAAAGGAAGTCGTGGTGCCACAGGTGCCACTTTCAAACTTCCTCTAATAAATTAATTCCTTACTTTATCCATTCTTGTCACTCCACACATCCACCTCAACATTCTCATCTCCGCTACATGCAATCGTTTTTCAATGAAGACTGTCAATTTCATCATTAATATTCATCTGCACTGAAAACACTGCAAAGCTGAATTGAAATTAATTTGTAGGTCGTAGGTACCAAGTTTAGTTAAAAAAAAGTTACTAATGCTCTCCAGCGCAAAAGTTACACTCTGAGTATTTCTACGACACATATACGCAGTCGTAATTAAAAGGTAGTCCAACATTTTCCCAACGCACTCGAAAAGGCACCTGCATAAATAAAACAACGTACTTATCCCAGTTTTCAAGCCAAGGATCCCGGATCCTTGAAACTCCCGCTACGAACACTTGAGAAAGAAAATTGTTCTGACGTCTAGCGACTGGCATAAATTCATAGCTTTACATCATGATTTAAAAAACAGAAAATATGGGGGACTAGCTGACAAGATACCCTTACTTTTACAAACAAAAATCATCCTTGTACAGGAAAATGTTAAAGGCCCTTTTCGGGTGAAGGAATTTTTTTGGAGATACAAACTTTTCGTCAGGACAAAGTTGGATGTAATAATAAATATATATTTTTTGTAATTTTTCAAGGGAACGAAACAGAGTGTAACGAAGTTTTTTTGATCGTTAAATAATTATTATTAGAGACATCCAGGAACATTATTTTTTATGAATATGTTAAGTAAGTTTCTGCTTCTAAACGAACATTTATGTTTCTTTGGTTCTTTGTTCTGATACCTATTTACTTATACACTTTCTGAATACTCACAGTTTTCTCATGCCTTTGAATCATCATCATCATCATCATCATCATCCTGCATAGCCTTATCCCAACTATGTTGGGGCCGGTTTCCAGTCTTACCAGATGCAGCTGAATACCAGTATTTTACATGGAACGACTGCCTATAAACCCAGTTAGTAATGGGTAATTCAAATACCCTTGATAAGACTGATTGGACCGGTTGTACGTCCTTGTAAAGACCTTAATCCTTAGTAAGACTGGTTGTCTGACCTTTTGGGCCACTGACTACCTAACGCCTGTCAAAGATCTACAAATGACAGCCGGGACCAGCGGCTTAACGTGCTTTTTGAAGTACGAAGGAAACTCATACCGAGTTTGAATTAATGGGACTGGTAGTCATCAGTCTCAGACTCTAAATCTTTTGGAAAAAATCTTTCTGTAACCCAATACCACCACGCTTTAAATCCCAGTGGGGTTGAGTTGGCCTAATATAATAATAAATAATAATGTAATAAAAAATATCGCTGGACATTAACACACAGCGCCACCTAGTGCCACACTAAGCAAAGCTTGTCTCGTGGACACTAGATAGTTGTTATACTACATATATACTTTTTTGTTTGTAAATATATACTTATTATACATATAAACATCCATGACTCGGAAACAAATGTCCGTGCTCATCACACAAACATTTGCTCCTACCGGAATTCGAACCCAGGACCCTAAGAACGTAAGGCAGCGTCACTACCACTACGCCAATCGGGTTGTCAAATACCAATGTCAACAATATCGTCAAATAGAACACACATTGATTTCACCTGTTATATTTATGACTTGAATAAGGAGCGATCCTATTGCCATCAACCAGGGGCCAAATTCCGTAAAATTACCAACTTAACAACGACAATAGTGTGTCGGAAGTGTGTCAGTAGGCTAATCATTGACATTTGGTATTCTACGTTTTTTTGTGGTCATTGACTTACGACTGTAGTGCCATTGACATGCCATAGAAAGACTATTGTAATCATTGGTATTCTGCTCCACTATAATCAATGTCATCATGATTGCCAAAGTGACGGTAGTCTGTAAATATTTAAAGTGTATTTGACAGTTGTGTCTATCGAACTGCCACAATATCGATACACTACTGAGACACCGCTGAAGCGCCACTGAAGTTTTTGCAGAATACCAACAACAGTGGCAGCATAATGTCTGTAGTGTGTCGATAGAGTGTCAATGGCGTGTTGCTTAACGTTAAGTTACAGAATTGGCAACCAGGCACAAAATCAGACTCCATGTCTGCTACCGAAAAAATCCTAATGGAAAAGCCTACCAACAGTTTACCCGACTTGAAAATTGAACCCAGGACCTCAGGCTTAGCAGTCCTATTTGCAACCACTAGACCAACAAAGCAGGCTTTCTATAACGTTAAGTACTTCTATAAACCTTGAAAATTCATTTTCTACCCCATTTTATACACGACTAGCGGACATCACGCGGTTTCGCCCGCTTTGTTCATGTTCCCGTATGAGTACGGGGATAAAATACAGCCTAGTTACACCACTACTGGGGTCCTGGGGAACCTAACAGGGGTTGCCCCAAGTCCCGATTATGGGGGCAGAGATACTTCTGTTTGTTCTGTTGACAATATTTCGAGAGTTTACAATGTCGCTAGAGAGAAACACGAATATGAATGACAACTTTACGGTGATATAGATGTAGATAGCCACATCTGGTAAGGGGATCCCATTAAAACCCCAAAAACTCGACACACCCGGAAAATTGCATAAAATTGTATGAATTGTTGAGACGAGCCACTTCAAAGTAACCCCTTTAAATAAAAAAGGGGCACAGGCTAAAAAATTCAACCGTCACTTGTTTTTTATTTTCCTAAAATAAAATTACTCAAACTGTCAGCCAGGAAAAGCATGATAATTTAAAGAACTCGAATTTAACAAACTGCTGACATTAGGCTTGAGGTTAACGTTTATGCTACCCTTATAACTAGCGTGATACTGTCTATTCCCGCCCTTACTTTTGAAATTATAACGACCCTGTACTGTGTACACCGACCATCTCAATTACTGCTACAAATTTCCTAACAACAAAATCCATTGCGTTTTTCATCTCGCTCATACTTTATACGGGGTGTCTCAAAAGAAAGTTTATTTTTATTTAGAATACTGCGTGAACGCAACGAATCTGAAGGGCGCGGGGGTTACGGCAGTCGGTAGCGTGGCTCTTGGGAATTCAGTCGCTATGGAACGTTTCTCGGGAGCCGACCGCGAATTGTGCGTGCGCGAGTTTTACAAAAACGGTGATTCGGCGACTGTAGCGCGTAGAAGATTCTGCAGTATTCGATGTTTCCGTCACTTAAATGAAGCCCCAAGCATTCCTCTAATCCGAAAATGGGTTAAAAGGTTTGAAGAGACCGGTACCACGCTCGAAAAACCAAAATCCGGGCGACCAAGGTCATCACGAACGGTTGAAAACGTGGAGACTGTTAATGAGTCTGTTAATGACGATCTGAACCGTACAGTTACAGTCAATTCAGAGCGTTATGTGGAGATGTTAGACGAGTTTTTGGTGCCTGAACTGCAAAACTTTCCTGGCTATAACCAAAGAACATGGTTCCAGCAAGATGGAGCAACATCACACAGGTCCAATATGTCTCTGCCACGAGTTCGTGAAATTTTCCCGGGCAAATTGATCTCCTTGGGAGGTGACATAAATTGGCCTCCACGCAGCCCTGATTTAACTCCCATGGACTTTTTCCTATGGGGGTATCTCAAATCTAAAGTTTACGCCAATAAACCGACTTCCCTGGTGCATTTGAAAGAAAATATCCGTCACGAAATGGCAGCCATCAGTGAGTCTACCTGCAGAGCTGTCATAAACAATTTTACTGTTCGATTAAATGAGTGCCATGAACGCGACGGTCTACATTTGGACGATGTTATTTTTAAGAAATAAATTCCCAAATTATGTACTTTAATAATTAATAAACATTTTTTCAATCCACTGCTTACTTTTTTTTTTATTCATCCACTAAATATAAACTTTCTTTTGAGACACCTTGTACTTGGCTAACTTAAACATTAATAGATGACGTAATCAAGAGTTTTAGCGATAGTATCAAGGGTTTGTAGTAAGTTAAACTGACCGCAGTTCTCATTACGACGTCAGCAAATAGTTGTGAGTGTTATGTCGCTTGTTATACAGTAAACTGAGCGACAAGCGGCAGCGAGTTGAAAAGCGTCTCAAACTCAAACTCAAAGCATTTATTTCAACTAGACCATTACGGCACTTTTGAATGTCAAATTACAAATAAAATCAAAGCTACATTCACAGTCACAAGGCATAATAACTTGAGAACGTACTGTAGTTCGTAGTCCCCGAGCGGTAGAAGAATTGTCAAACATACAATAGGTACACGTCGTCGTCGCCAACTTGCCATAAACACAATACATAAGAAGATAGTAAAAAAAACGTCGGTTAAAAATTAACATTATTTACGACTATTGAAAACTAAACATGATAAAAAATTAAAAATAAAAATAAATGAAAGGTCCTGAACGAGGCCAAAAGCCCCCCCCCCCCCCCTCCTATTTCAGCATGGTGCTGTAACATTAATAAATGTCACAGCGCTGGTATTCTGATAGGGCCCAAAGTGAAAGTGTTGCCATTTATTTATTTTTTATTTATTTGAATAAGTACAGCCACATCACATACATTTTACAAAGAAATTCACAATTTATAATAAAGCGGTCTGATGCACGTGACAATAAAGGCGTACATAACATTCACAATTCTTCGGCTCGATGATAAAACACAATTATTATTTAAGAAAACCTATATAATGAAAATTGAATTAAATACTAACAATTCAAAATATTTGATAATTATATTACATTAGTATACAAAGAAATGCCAGATAAAAATTAGGATCAATGTCAATATAATAGGATTGGCCAATTATTATTCATAAAAATTATTATTTTGTTTTTAAATATATGCAGCTTATCATGGAACACATCGAGGTCGGGTATTATTGTAAGAAGGGAGTGGTACTCATCCACAATTCTACGGAGGGGTGCTTGCAGTCCCAGGTTAGATTTTACAGATGGAGTATGGAAAATATATTTGAGTTTCCCTCGAGGATAGGTGCGAGGGATCTTTAAGGGTATATTCTCAAGGAAATGGCAACAATGGTACCGGCCGTTCATGACTTTGTGAAAGAAGCACATGTCTAGCAAGCGTCTACGTTCACGAAGAGAGCTCATTTGGAATTTCCCCAAGCGGACTCTGTATGGATTCCTATGTGAAAAACCGCTAGAGTTATAAGCCAGATGCCTAGTGAACGATCTTTGAATGCTTTCAATCCGCTGCGAATGAACAGCATAAAAAGGATTCCATACAACGCTGGCGAATTCAAGATGACTGCGCACCAAAGTATGATATAATAAGATTTTGGTGCGTTCTTGTGTAAATCCGCGCGCGTTTCGTTTTAAAAATCCGAGCATTTGAGCTGCTTTTGTGACCGACTTGTTGATGTGGGTAGTAAATTTTAGTTTACTGTCAACTATGACACCAAGATCTCGGATTTCGTTGACTTCTGCCAATTTTGCACTATCAAGCTTGTATTCCGTAGCAAGTGGCTTCTTTTTCCTGCTAAATTTAATATGAAAGCATTTACTTGCATTAAGAGACATATCGTTGCTGCGACACCAATTTAAAATCGCGTCTAGGTCACTTTGCAACTGGTTAGAGTCAGTAACGGAATTTATAGTTTTGTATATCTTCAGGTCGTCAGCAAATAGAGACGCCCCACTATATTTTATTTTGTCCACTACATCGTTCACAAATATAAGGAAAAGAAGGGGTCCCAAGTGTGATCCCTGAGGAACACCGGTATTAGCCAGATAAGTGAACGAGTCAAATCCATTGACAGTCACTGACTGGGGGCGCCGAGTTAGATAAGACTCAAACCATTTCAAAAGCGCGCCGTCCACACCAAAGACCGAAAGTTTCCTGAGAAGAATTGAATGGTTAACTCGATCAAAAGCACTACTGAAGTCTGTATAGATGGCGTCTACCTCCTTACCCGAGTCAACTTCATTACAAATATTTGAAATGTAAGGGACTAAATTAGTGAGGACTGAGCGACCACGTCTAAAACCGTGTTGTGAATCGGAGATGTTACTATCTACGAGCCGAGAAATCACAGGATAAACAATCGATTCAAATAGTTTGGAGAAACAAGACAGAATGGAAATGGGACGGTAATTTTGAACGTCTGAATGTTCCCCCTTTTTGAAAACTGGCACGATGCGTGCTTTTTTCCAATCTGATGGAAAAGTGCCATCCGTTAATGAACGATTGAATATTAACGTCAGAGGCAGAGCTAATGCAGACCCACATCGTTTTATAAATACTGGTGGAATTGTATCTGGGCCGGCTCCCTTCGTCGAGTCGATTTTTTTTGTCGCTTTAAACACTTCAAACTCTTCGATAGTAATTGAGCATAATATTTGCGGAGTCAATACATGAAATTGTGTACTAAACGCAGAGGTTTCTGTAGGCGTTGTGTTAGGCTCGTAAATTGAGGCAAAATGTTCCGCAAAAAGATTCACAATTTCAGGGCCTGTGTTTGCAACCTGATCTTTCAAATTCATACTTGCAGGTATCGACGACCCATCTCCTTTTTTATGTTTAATATAGCTCCAGAAGAGTTTAGGGTTCCTTGGGATATTGGTTTCTATTTTATTTTTATATTCAGACAAACATTTATCATACATTGCATGACATCTTGAGCGGAGCAGGTGGTATTCAATTTCGTCTCTAGGGTTTTTATACTTTTTGAACTTTTTTCGAATTTTTTCCTTTTCCTGCAATAACTTGATAAAAGAACCACTAAACCATGGAGGAAACTTTGATTTATTGAGGGTTTGCTTGGGCACGAATTCATCTATGAGGTCAAAAAGAATCTTGTAAAATTTTTGCAGCATTGAGTCAACATTTTCACAATCCGATAAAATAATTTGCCAATCAACAGCTTTTAGGTTTTTGATTATAGATGGATAATCGGCTCTAAAGAAATTACATCTGGGCTTACATTGCGGCTTAAGATAGTCAATTTTTTTGTAAGGTAAATTCAACACTAAACTAGGATGCTGCTTGTAGCATTTGCTAAGTTCACTCATGGGACTTGTAACGATTGCGTCATGACAGTTAGTAATCACGATTGTCGCCATTTGCAATTCCATTGACTTGGTAAAGATTATTTACAGATACAAAATCCGTTAGAAAATATCCCAAAGGAGAATTGTAATTTGAAGGTACCATATAGTTGCAGTCTTTCTTAGGGTTCCAATTAATAAAACCCAAGTTAAAATCGCCTAGGATTACGAGATCATTAACCTGACCGACAATATTATCAGTGCTATCTAGGAAAGACTTAAGAGTTTCGGTTTTTACAGGTGGAGGTAGATATACAACACATATAGCAAGCTTTTTAGTACTTGATCCATTGTCAATTTGCAAAGTGACCCACAGATCCTCCACATTTGTTTCCCAATTCTTGACACGAACGGACGGTATGTCCTTAGAAACTGCCAAAAGCACCCCACCACCGTCCCCTTTAGAATTGCTACTGCTTGCTCGGTCCCTTCGATAAACTACATATCTATCATCGATCAGTTCATGGTTAGAAATATTAGACTTAAGCCATGTTTCGGTGAAAGCAATAACCTTATAATTTGAAGTCAGAATATTTTTTGAAAGTTCGTTAGTTTTGGTTCTAAGCCCTTGCACATTCTGATAGTATATATCAAGCATTGTGATTTACAAAAACACCAAATCACTACCAAATTACAGTAACAGACTTAAACTAAAAGATTGAGACTATCGGTATTTCGAATTGCAATAGCTTGATGTTCCACTGTTTTTCGCACAAAAATACGTCCATTTCGAACCCAGACGAACTTGTACGACATTTCCCGCGCTTTTATGCGAGTTGCGGCATGAAGAGACTTAAGTGCGGGAGTCAAATGTTCAGAAACATACACTGGGCTTACAGTTCCTCCTATTCCAAGATGTTGAGTGCATAGCTTCTTCTCGATATGTTTCTGGTTGAATTTTGTTACCGCGGCCAAGATGTTATCACGGAAACGTGGATTACGCAGTTTAACAATCACTGGTCTAGGTCGTGGGTTGTCGTTGCTTATTTTTGCGACTCGAACAGCATGCTGGATATCTTCACTGGTAAGCGGATTTTCCACGACTTTAGACAGTTGAAGAACGGTGGTGACCAAATTTTCAGAGCGACTTTCCGGGATGCCGTTTATTTCAATATTTGACTCGCGCATGTGTAGTTCGACTATGTTGAGTCTGGTAGTGAGGTCTCTAATAACAGTTTTCAGGTTTTCGTTATCACATTTCAGCTCGGTGATGGTCGCTGTTTCACTCTCAAATGTAGACTTCATCTCATCATACTTCGTGCTCATAAATTCCAAAGATTTTTGAAAGCCATCTATTTTGTCGTGAATATTCTTAAACTCAGTTGCTACAATTTGTTTAATAGTTGAGTTCAAGGGAGTTGAGATTTCCTGTTGCAGAATCTCACGTAGCTTGGCTTCAGTAACAAAGGTAGTAGGTTCCACATGTTGTTGCGGTGATTGCAACAGCGATTCGGGAGACAGATGCGGTTGAATATTCGGCGGCGACTTCTGCGATGATTTCAACATTGGTTTCTGTACTGGCTTATTCGGTATTTTCTGCATTGTTTTCAGCGGCTTTTGCGATGGTTTCAGCGGCGATTTTGTGGGCCTTTTGCGAACAGTGACATTGGAATTACCATGCTCCTCTTCTTCATTAGTCTTAGTATCCGAGCATGGAGTCAAACGTACAGGAGTGTTAATGTTACCCTTTTTTGGCTCCTTGCTGCAACATTCAGGACACTTCCATGAAGCTTTGCGGTTACTGTCCATATTCTCAAAATTGTTAGAGGCCACATTTGCACAAGCCAGGTCATATTTCGCCTTACAACTAAAGCACTCAAGGTGGGGATTGTCGCCAAGTTTGCGACGACATCCAGAACATTCATCAATTGTTGCCATTGTGGTATTGTTTCAAAATAAAGTTCCAGAAAAAAAAAACGAAAACGAAAAATTTTAAAGCAAAAACCAAACGATTTATATGTGGTATTCGAACTCCAACTCCGTGATGTGTGTGGTTTGTTCACTGAAATTCCAAAAAGTATAAGTCTGAGGTGGGATTCGAACTCGAGACAAACAGAACAACGCTCATCTATCCAGCCACATAGAGAGATAGGCTATTTGTACGTTGCAAATGTTGACGAAAAACAGTTCCACTATTGACAACAATTAAGAAACAATTAACGTAGTAGTGGGTAGGTTCGAATTTTCAAAATGTTTTGCACTATCACTTGAGTCACTGGAAGTAATCCACTTTTTGTTATTATTTTTCCTTAGTCACTCCACATTTATTATTTATTCACAAATTGCTTCAAAGTACGAAAATTTCACAACATATTGACGATATCTCACAGATCCAGTTTGTTATTACACTGTTTGATTTAGCATTTTGCGAGATTATAATCGTTCGTATTTCGTTATTTTCGTTGTTGGCACTTCATAAATTAGGTGTACAACAGTTATACGATTACTTGGTGTTTAAGAGGACACTTTTATGCAACTTTCCAAGTGAATTACTCGATCAATATTTTATTTTTATTTTTTAAACACAGAGCCGATGTTTACGTTCTGACAGCTCGCTGTCAACCGATACCGAACCGCTGTCCGATTGCCATGGTCAGATACGGATAAGATTAAAATAATGAATAAAAATTAAGTGTAGACGAATAAACAATATAATAATCAACTCTCTATAATCAACTTTTCTACTCCACAAAACAATATAATAAAATACGGGGAAAATAACAAAAAAATACACCTATGCCCCACGGAACCATACTATTCGCCATACTGTGCCATGACTTCACTGGCAAAAGCAAAACTGACGAACACAGACGCGGGCGGAGAACATTACACAATTATGTCAGATATAAATATACATTATTACATTTAAAAGCTGTAGATTATTTGAATCATGTATATTTTTTCTATTCTATTCTATTTTCAATTATAAGTGCTGTCGATGCCAACGTCGACAATTCTGCCAATGTGTATATTTTTCCATGTACTGGACTTCCCTGAGCGCTCATTTGTTTTTATCACTTGCCCACTGTTTATGTGTCCATTATTGGCGCGTCACCCAGTTTGGTTGCTGTTACCCGCTTCCGCATTTGAATAAGTCGCAGCCTAAAGCGCAATGTCAGATTATATTTCTCAGCAGAGCAGTTAGACACAGTTCTAATTATTATTACGACAGTTATCATTAAGGCTTTTTATAATTGTTTGCCTTATATTCTAGAAGAATGATGCTTGTTTTTCTTGCCCTTTCTTCTCCATAGAGATCTACGCTTTGGAATTTGCGAACTACAGTACTTTCTCAAGTTATTATGCCTTATGTCTGTGATTGTGGCTTCGTTTGTTTTTTTTCAAAAGTGCCGTAATGGTCTGATTTAAATAAATGATTTGAGTTTGAGTTTGTATTTAAGAAGACGGTTAAAAAACTTTAGGTTCGACTTTTATTATAATAAAACATAAATATTCGTGTTTACTAACTCCTTAATAATTACTAAGGTCGCATTAGCAGTCAATTGCAAATAATACATTATCCACCTAGTCATATCCTAACTCAATTAAGATCGACTTTCTTCAAAAATAAAAGCACTTAAACACACCTTACAACACAGTTTTGCTTCCAAGTACTTTCAAAGTAGGGTGCAACACAATCTCTGGAAGTAATTAAAGCCATCTTCGTTACGTATTCTGCTAGCTTGATACCGTGTCGGATATAAGCACTTCTTGCTTACTTTAATAACCCTATTTTTGGCATTTCAAACTTGTAGTTGCATTTACAGTGCAACTTTTTGAAAGTAAAACCAAAGACTTTGACTATTGAAAGTTGGGTTATGCTTAAAGTCTTTGTCGCATTGTGGTTTTGTCCTTCTTTGTGTTTGCGAATGTCATGCTATTACAAAGTAGTAATAGTCGTATACATAGTAGTGTAACTTTTAATTAGATTAAATGTTTAGCTAAGTAGCTATCATAAGGTACCTACTTTACTAATAAGAAAGTTGATCTTTGTATGTTTGAATGTTTCTTAGTCAAAAACAGTAAAATGTATTTGCACAAAAGGACATTGGACCATTCGTATGAAATCTAATAAATAAATATTGCTGGACATTACACACAGTGCCATCTAGTGCCACAACAAGCAAAAGTGTCGTGGACACCTGACAGTTGATATACTACATATTATAATATGATTTTTGTTTGTAAATACATACTTATTATACACAAAAACATCCATGACTCGGAAACAAATGTCCATGCTCATCACCCAAATCTTTGCTCCAATATAACCCGGAAAACGAATTATGAGCTGTTTTTTTAGATATCATTCCATTTTGTTGATCTTACGCCCATTTTGGACAAGAGCACAACCTCATCACTAAGCCGTCTACCAAGCATTGTGTACATTAAACTACATAAGTAACTTAATGCAAATAATGTTAGAAACTGGTGTAAACAATGGACAGACATGAGATTTCAGCAATCCCAGTCCATTTGCTATCATTTATTGAAGAGTTCCGATGCCTATCTCCGAAGTTCTTTAACATATCTTCACCAAATTGAAATGAAATGAAATGAAATTGTTTATTCAGTAAATTGGATATAAGTATCACTTTTACACGTCATCACATTTTAAACTTAAGCTAGATGGGGTCAACATTTCGTATCTGACTACCCATTTGAACATATAAAAAAGGATAATAATTATAATGTCAAATTTATATTTCAAAAAATGTAGAAAAATTAATTTAAAAAAAGATCAGATTCTTATGTCATTATTGTACAGAAATTACACAATGCTAAGCAGAGCGAGCAGTTCAATCCCAAGCCTTTTTGTCATCTAAATAATCAATTATTTCATAGTACCCATTGAAGTAGGGCCACTCCGAGAAAGTACTCTTCCGAAAACTATTCAAATCGCTTCATGCGTGCCTACAAAATTTGAAATTTCTTTCTATTTCTCCAGGATTCTATCATCAAATCCTGACTTGATGATTATGTGACCATCTACAAAGTATATCCTTACAAATAAAATAAAAATAGTCCAAATCGGTCTAGCCATCTTCGAGTAATCGGGGAACATACATAAAAAAAGGTTCCGACGAATTGAGAACCTCCTCCTTTTGGAAGTCGGTTAAAAAATTGCTTGGAAACTGCTTTTTTTTGGTGATAAATCATGTTTTGTGTTAGAACTCAATGTAACGCACTCAAAACATTGTGCTGATGGATGGATTGAATAAAGGTGAGGGTGTTTAAAGTAAAAATCTTACTTAGAAAACTTGTATTCAAAAAAAATCTTTCCAAGTAGTTGAAACCTTGTCCTACAATATCTCCGTAACTAGAAGGTTCCCAGGTATAGTGTAGAACAAAAGAATGATCGCAATGACGGGAAGAACAAGTGACTTTCGGCTTCGTTAAGAGGTTATTTACGCCCTTCATTTAGTAACTTGAATTTACACAATACTCTTAACCCCGATGATCCTCTGAACTCCATTCTGCACGCAGTGCAGCGCAGGTGGAACTAGTCTGAAATAAAATAAAACTAACTGCAATATCAAATTAGTATGCTCAAGAGGACGGGAAAGCATTATTACAAATTCATTAAAATAATATTATACCTCATGCTAATTAGAAATGCAATTTCAAATAGTAAAACTAGCATGACTGCCATGCCACATTTAGCAATGGAAACCTAAAATGAAGCTCCACGCGAACCCATCTTTGTGTCGGTTCTCTCCGCTAACTGAAAGCCGTTCATTCCATTTTATATTATATAGAACAAAGTACTCGGCTAGGAAACTAAGTATGGGCTATGAGCGCAGCATTACACTTTTAAAATAATGTTTGAAATAAAGTACATTTAATATTTTTTTTCTTGTTGCCTTTGAATCCCCGATGGGAGCTAGAGTGGGGCTAAGTGAGAATGATTACCCATGCAGGACTCGTGCCTCGTTTAGTGAGATAGTTACTGGTACAATTAGTGAATTTGAATGAACGTTTTAACACCGGGTTCACCAGAATTGAAATGAAGTTGGGTTCAGAAACTGTTAACTTGTTAATCGTCTTATTGTTTTTTAATTCAGTAAGTTTAAACCGCGGTTTAGTCTGAACAGACCAAATCGATGATGAAATGGACCACAGCCCGTTCAGATGTAGTTAAAACATTGTTTACTTCCAAACAGACCGGTATGAAAAAAACAAAAGAATTTAGTTAATATTGTGAATGTGATCTACTAAGCTTTTTATGGTTTGATATATTAACTATTAAATGTTAACTAACTAATTCTTATCTAAAACAGTCATCTAGTACCTATGAGTAAACCTGAGTATTTTGAGAGACAAACCCAAAGCGTGTATTTTAATTACTTAAAACATTCATTGCACTTATGAATTGTGAAGGAATTGGTTAATAAGTCAGAAAGTTTAACACCTGTCACTAGAGTAACTTACTTAATTTAATCCCAAAGCATTTCAAGAGGCTTCGTTGACATCGCAAATCGAGTTCCACGTCCAAACCGTCACTTCATGTTAACAAAACCACAACTTCATTAAAGCGAGTAACTCTCCTGCGGTGCTCGCTTCAAACGCAGCACAACAATGTAAAAGGTTTTCCTGATACAATATTAATCTCACTAGACTCAGTTATAACATGAGAAATTAATTTATAACCAGTATTAGCACCGCATTTCATGAGAATTTTCAGCTAAACGTACGTTTAGCTCTGTGGGTTGATGAGGTTAATACTTGCGTTCTAGAGGTTAACGATATATTTTGTAGGATCTACTCAGTTTTATGCTCTATGAAGTCGGTTAGGAGTGGAAAGTACCATGCATTCTTTAGTAGGTAGGGAAAGTGTGATTACAAAATCAGTTTTACGTTGAAGAAAAATTAGACAGGCTGTTTTGGTTGGTACTTTGTCTTTTGAAACACAAAACAAAACAAAGTATATTTCATAAGTAATTATACAAGCAAGAAAACCTTTACATTAGTTATTCACAAAACACCAGGCGAGTTAAGGCCAAACTTAATCTAATTTGATACTAGCTGACCCACGCAACTTCGTCTGCGTCACATAAGAGAGAAAAACGAAAGGAAAAAAAAACCCGTTTTTGCAACATTTTTTATTCCTGCTCCGCTCCTAATAGTCGTAGCGTGATGTTATGTAGCCTATAGCCTTCCTCGATAAACGGACTATCTAACACAAAACGATTTTTTCAATTCGAACCAGTAGATCCTGAGATTAGCGCGTTCAAACAAACAAACAAACTCTTCTGCTTTATAATATTAAGTATAGATGAAAAAAACTACGATATATGGACATATTATATAGAAACATTTATTAATACACATTACACACACACACACACACATTACATTTATTTTTTAATGTATGTATGTGCTGTCACACATCTCCCCCAGAACGGCCGGTCACCGCGGGGGCAGTAGACTACAACCCTCCAAAACTGAACAAATACTATATAGCGACTTTCAACGTGCGATCACTAACAAGCGAATCAAGAATCATAGAACTTGAACATGCTCTATCAGATATTAAATGGGATATACTAGGAATTTCAGAAGTACGACGTTCAGGATACTTAATAGAGGACAGACACTACTACACGCTATACTATTTCGGAGAAACAAAAGGAGAGAAAGGAATTGGATTTCTTATCAGAAAACAAAATGATGTAGTGGTAGAGAACTTCATCGGATTTTCGGAAAGAGTTGCCCTTATTCACGTAAAAATTCAAAACAAACTGTATACAATAATTCAAGTTTATGCGCCCACGGAAAGCGCTGATGATAAAGACATGCAAATATTTTACGACTATCTCAAAAAAGCTATGGATAGAAGCACAAAAAATTTAATATTCATGGGTGATTTAAACGCAAAAATTGGAATTCCAATGCCAGACGAAAAACTTGTAATGGGCGAGCATGGATACGGAAACAGAAACAAAAGGGGAGAAATGTTTGTCGAGTTTTGCTTTCAGTACAAACTAAAGATAGTAAATACTATGTTCAAAAAACCCTCAAAATTGAGATGGACGTGGAAATCGCCAGATGGCAAAACCAGAAATGAAATAGATTACATAGCTACAAACATTCCAAATTCATCGTTAAATAATATAAGTGTATTGAGCAACTTTAAACATCCAAGTGACCACCGCCTAGTGAGATTAACCTTAAATCTAGAAAAAGGGAAACTTAATCGAACACAATTTACAAACAAAATTCAAAATGTGGACTACAAGCAATTCCAATCTCATTTATCCAATAGACCGACACCAGACTCTACCATGTCAGTTCAAGAGCAGTATGATATTCTAGAAAAATCAATAATGAAATGCACTGAAAACTCAATTTTGGCAAGAAAAACTTTGAAAAAACAACTAGTCATAACAGAAGAGGTCGAAGAACTCATAGAGAAGAGACATAACCTTAAAAACAAGGTAAACAAAACAAGATCAGAAAAACAATACTTAAGTAAATTATATCGAATTATAAATAAAAAGATAACTCTGAATATTCGAACCTATAGACTCAGTACTATAGAAGAATATATACAAAGCTTTGGAGCAGTAAAAAAAGCCTACAAGAAGTTAAATAATTCAAGACAACTTATGACTCAACTGCAAAATACTTCTGGAACGAAGGTAACTAACAGACAAGACTTACTGGAAATAGCTACTCAATTCTATGAAACTTTATATTCTGATAACAACACAGAAGATAGCACATACATGCCATTTAATTACGATCCTATTCCATTTTTTAATGAAAATGAAATAGAGCTGTCAATAGACAAATTAAAATTGGAAAAAAGCCCCGGATCAGATGGAATAAAGAATGAATTCATAAAAGCAGGCAAAGATAATTTAATCAAGCCGCTCACGACCTTGTTCAACCAAATCGTAATGGAAAACAAACTTCCTAGTCAATGGGCATGTACAGACATTATCCTTCTGTATAAAAAAGGAGACCCAACACAAATATCGAACTACCGGCCCATAAGTCTTATGCCATGTCTCTATAAAGTATTTTCCTCAACTCTACTACGCCGTATAACCAGAATAATAGACGATAATCAAGCTGTAGAGCAAGCAGGGTTTATGAAAAATCGATCAACGGTGGACCACATACACACTCTCAAAATGATTATTGAAAAATACAACGAATATGATAAACCACTCTACATAAGCTTTATCGACTATTCTAAGGCATTTGACTCAATTTCGCACAACTCGATGTGGAAGGCGCTGGCGGAGCAAGGATTGAATTCGGACAACATAAATATAATCAAAGAAATATACAGGAGCAGTAAAGCAAGAATCAAATTGGAATCTTACGGACCAGTCTTTAATATACAACGTGGTGTGCGACAAGGTGACCCTCTCTCTCCAAAGATCTTCATAGCAGTCTTAGAGCAAATATTTAGATCACTGGACTGGGATAGAGTTGGCCTCAAACTACATGGACAGTATTTATCACACCTTAGATTTGCAGATGACCTGGTGCTATTATCTGAAGACCCCGAAGAACTACAACATATGCTAAAAACATTGAATGAACAAAGCAAGTCTGTGGGGCTTGAAGTGAACCAAAGCAAAACTAAAGTTATGACAAACAGAGAAGAAAAAACTTTAAAATTGAACGGGGAACCCTTAGAATGGGTTAATGAGTATGTCTATTTGGGACACTTAATTTCTATAAAAGACTGTTCAAAGAAAGAAATATTACGCAGAATAAAGAACACCTGGAATAAGTATTGGTCCATGAAAGAAATATTTAAAAGTGAACTACCTACCAAAATAAAAACAAAAGCAATGGAAACCTGCTTAATGCCGTGCCTTACATATGCATGCCAAACGTGGTCTTTAACAAAAGAATCGTTAGAAAAGCTAAGAGTCTGTCAGAGAGCTATAGAAAGGAGCTACATGGGAATAAAACTAAGGGATAAAGTTAAAAACACGCTAATTAGAGAGAAGACCAAAGCCAAGGACGTAGTTAGGCAAGCTCTTAAGCTAAAATGGAAATGGGCAGGACACATCCAAAGAATGAGTGATGAGAGATGGACAAAAATAACAACAAACTGGTACCCGACAAACAAAAAACGCCGTCGAGGTAGACCATGCAAAAGGTGGAACGATGATATAGCCAAAGTAGCAGGAAAAATATGGAGCAGGCTAGCCAGAGACAGAGCGAGATGGAAAAGTATGGAGGAGGCTTTTACCGCTATAGGCGGTCCTTACATTTAAATAATTAATAATATTAAAATGATAATAAATAATATTATATACTA
Organism: Xestia c-nigrum; assembly: GCA_916618015.1. Taxonomy (NCBI): domain Eukaryota; kingdom Metazoa; phylum Arthropoda; class Insecta; order Lepidoptera; family Noctuidae; genus Xestia; species Xestia c-nigrum. The sequence goes on along the minus strand of OU745259.1, from coordinate 4,055,957 downwards.
TAATTATTTTATAAGATTAATAATAGCATGAAGAAATTAATATAATTAATATAATATGTCTATGTATTTCAAATCATTTTAATTGTAAACAAAATAATATCTAATTCTAATGTAATCATTGTATAGTGAAAATAATAATAATAAATTAATGCAAATCATTAACAACCAAATGGGTATATACAATAATATGATTGTTGCTAAAAACAAATAATGCAAATTACTGATTGATGTCTTAATAGTGTAAGGAATCAATAAAGCTATTTTTATTTTATTTTTTATTTTTATTTTATGTGCTGCTCTATTGTGTTGTGCTGTCCATTAATAAATAAATGTTTATTCTATTCTATTCTATTCTATTTATTTATTTACTCTAAACATACAAATATCCTTACGTGCTAGACCCAATGCGATATTGTAGCACACTTAAAATTTAAATAGTTCATCTGCGTTTAAATTTGACGACTCGAATGGCGTAGTAGTAGTGAAGCTGCCTTACGTTCATAGGGTTGGATTCCTGGAAGGAGCAAATGTTTGTGTGATGAGCATGGACATTTGTTTCCGAGTCATGGATGTTTATATGTTTATTAAGTATGTATTTACAAACAAAAAAGGATTTAAATATAGTATATCAACTATCTGGTGCCCACGACACAAGCCTTGCTTAGTGTGGCACTAGATTGCGCTGTGTGTTAATGTCCAGCGATATTTATATTATTTATATATCAGCGATATTCAATGTTGGTATAGCAAATTCTGAAGGTAGCTACTTTTGTAAGTTCACCCAAAGCACAACAGAATATAATATCTAAGTTCTCAGCAATGAGGTTGGCAACATGTTAATAAATCATCTTTATCTCCACTTGTCGCCAATTTTGATTAATTCCCACGTAACAGACGAAGCTCGTAGAGCAGCGGTGGTCCAGTGGTGGCGGCCCCGACTTACGAACAGTCAGTCGTGGGTTCGAACCCAGACAGGCGTATTACTTTGTGTAATTTATTTCATCACCGCTGCTCTCAAAACGGTGAAGGAAAACATCGTGAGGAAACCGGCATGTCCTAGAACCAAAAATTCGAAGACATGTGACATCTACCAAACCGCACTGGGCCCGCGTGGTAGATTATAGCCCATTCCCTCTCATTGAGAAGAGGCCGTGTCCCAGCAGTGGGAACATTATAGGCTGATGATGATGATGATGATGAGAAGAAGCTCGTGGCTAAATAATAACAGACGGTCGTATCTTTCGTAAGGTTAAGCCTTGCTTTCCTTGGTTGGTCTGTGGATGGGTGACCACCCCTCCGTGCCTTGGAAAGCACGTTAAGCTGTTTGTCCCGGCTGTCATTTGTCCTTCTTTGACAGTCGTTACAATTAGTCAGTGGCCCAAAAAAGTCTGACAACCAGTCTTACCAAGTGGTATCGAATTACCAAGTACTAACTGGGTTGTTGAGGTCAAATAGGCAGTCGCTCCATGTAAAATACTGGTATTCAGTTGCATCTGGTTGGACTGGAAGCCGACCCCAACACAGTTGGGAAAAGGCTATACATATGATGATGAAAAGGGCAAGCCTTGTGCCAACCGCACACTCTAGGCAGCTTAAAGGAAGAGAAGATGGATCAAAATTGCCCCACGTCCTATAACAATGTGACATATCTCAAAAAAAAGATAAAAATGTAAAAAAAAATATGGCATGCTTCCTAAGTTCATTTTTTTACACCTTTATATAAAAAAAATGCTATGAAAATAGTTCAGGCGGTGTTATGAAAAAATTGTTCGTATCAGAATTTATGGACCGATTTTAAAAAAATCCTTTTTTGTTTGAAGGGTACCCCTAAGGTTATCCCACTGTCATAAAGTCAGGTCTCCGGTCTCCAGGATCTTGGAGAAATTAAAGTAAAATCTCAAAAATAAGCTCATTTTTTCAATTAAGGTAGTTTTTAATACAATACATTTATTTTGTTCAATCAACAATCAACTGACGATTATCTCCTTATTTATCTGATTATGAAAACGTGAGAACAAAAGCTAGAGCTTGAATGTTTGAATACTATACTATACTTTTTGACGATCCGAATGGCGTAGTGGTAGTGACACTGCCTTCCTTTCTTAGGGTCCAGGGTTCAAATCCCGGTAGGAGCAAATGTTTGTGTGATGAGCATGGACATTTGTTTCCAAGTCGTGGATGTTAATATGTATAATGAGTATGTATTTACGAACAAAAAAAGTATATATGTAGTATATCAGCTATCTAGTGTCCACGACAAGCTTTGCTTAGTGTGGCACTAGGTGGCGCCGTGTGTTAATGTCCAGTGATATTGATTTATTTATTTATTTATATTATTACACAGAATTCAATTATTACTTTGAGTACTATATAATAATAATAATTTATCGGGCAACTAAGACCCTTATATAAGATACATTAAATATCATTAAACAACAGTAACAAACTAATTCATATTATTAACCTTATACTATAACTATACACGCAGCTTTGTCGGCGTCGTGTTTCGTTGCGTGGTGTCGCGTAACCGTCCTCGGAAGCGACGATATACACCCTTCGGCCAAAAGTCCTCTTTCAAGCAGGTCTGTAGATGTTGGGTTGGAACTCGAACCACATATGACCTAAAGTTGAAGTTGTGGCGCGATTCCAACCTTTCCACCCGCAGAATGAAGTTGGTCTTCACATTCAAGTACTGCACGACTTCCTCAGTTGTAGTGGAGTGATGCACCTAAAGTTGAAGTTGTGGCGCGATTCCAACCTTTCCACCCGCAGAATGAAGTTGGTCTTCACATTCAAGTACTGCACGACTTCCTCAGTTGTAGTGGAGTGATGCAGATGTGAAATGTACAGCTGCGTCGTAGGCACAGCAGTGCGCAGCAGCAATTTGGGTCCACTCGGTGCGGTACCGCACAGGGCATCTTCTTCTTCCTTTCTACTTTAGTGAAGCCGTCCTCATCAACCTGGCTCGTTCTTGGCACGGAGCATCGGACCGCAGTCAGGTCAGGTTTTTCCTTTTCTGGGTTGTCTAGGCTGCGAAGCATCAGATTTGCAAAAGTGAAACAACATTATTCACTTTCCTTAGCTTGCTTGCCGCGTCGCGTCGCTATCGTTATTCGTCTCTCTCATTTGTGTTATTGTAAGTGAAAAAACCTCTGTCGACCACTCCCTCGCGTTATCACTGACGTTTCTGTCTCATCATAATGCAATAAGTAAAAAAAAACAACAAGACAGTGAAAAACGAATAATGTGAAGTACAAAAATGAGCTTATTTTTGCGATTTTACTTTAATTTCTCCGGAATCCTGGAGACCAGAGGCCTGACTTTATGACCGTGGGACTACCTTGGGACCTTACCCTTTCAAACAAAAAAAGAATTTTGAAAATCGGTCCATAAATACTCTTAAGAAAGATTTTTTCATAACAGCGCCTGCACTATTTTTAAAGCAATTTTTCCATAAGAAGGTGTAAAAAAATGAAGTTAGGGAGTATGCCATATTGTTTTATACATTTTTATCTTTTTTTTGAGATACGTCACTTTGTTATAGGACGTGGGGTAATTTTGTATGGATTGTGATCCGTCTTCTTTGTTTTGATTTGTGTGATGGTGAGTCCCATACAATTAGAATGGTTCCCACCCGTATTGTAAGGTCCTTGAATAAAACTGAAATGTGGGTTGACACCTCTGCTGTCTAACCCTACAGGAATCACAAGCGTGATGTTTCGTAAAAGCCCCATTAAAACTTATGCGACCTTTATAACTCCTGAAAAATAAACTTGACTTTTCTGAAGTTGTAAAAGCTGTGAAACTAATTTAACTCACAAGAACCCTGCAAATATTTCAAATTGTAACAGGAAATTTTCATTTTTAACCGGTTACAGACTTAGTCACGAACATTCCGAGCCTAGGTTTTAGACTAGCACGCGAAGAATTTATTATGCAATTATACTAAGTCACAAAAAATCTTATTCCTCTATACGTAATTGTTAGTTGGAAAGCACTTATTTGGTTTTAAAACGTTAAGTTGGAACATTTTCTTTCGAAATGAGAATTCAAATTAGATTTCATGCTTAAAATATACTTATTTCTTCTTCTTTATCGCGTGGTCAGTTACCTAAACTGGTGTCTAAGTTTTTAAGCCGCCCATGGGTCTCTGACTTGGCTTTATCAGGAGATAGACAAGATATAGAGAGAGCAGCGGTGGCCCAGTCGTGGCGGCCCCGACTTACGAACAGTAAGTCGTGGGTTCGAACCCAAACAGGTTCATTACTTTGTGTAACTTATTTCATCACCACTGCTCGCACAATGGTGAAGGAAAACATCGTGAGGAACCCGGCATGGCCTAGAACCAAATAAAATTGAAGACATGTGTTATAGCTATAAACCCGCCTTGGACTGGTGGATTATACATATTATATGCAAAATTTGCGGACACCAGCCCGTTATACAATACAGTACATTCAAATCTCAACCTAAAATAAAACCATATTTTCCCAGTATTTTTAAATCTGATGTAATAGGAACGATCCGGACTACAACGTTTTGCCAAAAATCGTTATCAAATCCAAAACCTCATTCTCCGCAATAATGCTTGCGACCAGTAAAGCAGAGAAACAAACCAATCGTACATAACTAAACATACTGATTTAACGGAGAGACATGCTGCATGATTATCTGCATGAACATCATAGAAACAAATCCAAAAATTCCTCATCTCTTTCCAAAGTCTTGATATTTTAAAGGTCATCATCTCAGGATTAAAATAACCTGTGCATTATATCGTAACCTTCCTAATAAAACCTTTGTTTTGTCTTAACTCTAGGTTTCGTTTTTGTTCTGTCTATGTCCCAATCAACCTCTACTAATATATAAATGTTGTGGATCAACCAAAAATAAACAACTAAGTTTTTGCTTTTCAGACCCAAATTCCACATTCGTAAACTTTCATCGGGCATTAGATAACAAAGTTTCCTTACCACTAATCTTCAGAGAAACTATACCTTCCTACACAGTACCTATAGAGCGACACACTGACCCAAAACCCTTACAAAGGTAGGTGTTACCCACCGGCTTACTTTCCCGAAACAAAAAACTCAATTAAAGACCACGAAAGACAAAAGAAGTGAAATTATTTACGACATCAACCTCCAAACTGTCTTTTTTCGCCCCTTTTTATAGGAGAGGGGAGAGAGGGGCCAATTTATCATTCGACCTTCTGTTTAGGGTTGAAACCACGACAGGGTTAATTATGTAATACAATGCTACTGAGAAGGGTTAAAAAAGAAATGATGCTGTTAAACATATTGTCGTGTTTAATGTTTGTAACGAGAATACGTTTCACTGAGTTTGTTTAATGTGTTTCTTTTCATGTTTTTTGTTTTAATTTGTTTTTTGATTTCATGATTAATTAACCCGTTTTAAATGGAAATAAGAGATTACGATGTCGTTTCATTTACAGTCTCGTGGACGTAAAACCTCCACGACGATTAAAAAACCTCCATAGTACTTACTTGTACTCAAAGAAAGAAAATGTAACAGTCCTTTCAAAATTCGAATTTAAAATAGGCTTGTCGCATTGACTGCATAGCCATTTTTTATCATGAGTCCTACCAAAATTATGTAACGATATACATCTTCCTAAGTTTCTTCCTGTTGTATCAGATTATTGAGTGTTTACTCTAACTAGCACAGCTAGTTTCTATTTAATGAAGAAGTTCTAAAAAACCATAGATATAATGGTATCCACCAGTATATCCATATTGTATATTGGATTTCTACAATAATAAACTACCAAGTCGCATAAGAAACGTTTATTATTTCATCATCTGCACCCACTACGTCACACTGAAATTAGGGGTAAAAATATTAAAGAATAAGTGTAAAATGTTATTTCCAAAATATATATTTGTGAAGTCCAAACAAGCAGATCAAAATAATATCCATATTGTATACATGGCTTTATAATTGAACAATTGGTATCAAACCTTTTCAGTCAAATAAAGAAAATTGTTGAAAATAAATAGTGACAACGTCTGAGTATGACAGTTTATGTATTAAAATATTCTGAATATGATGATAATTTCTGATTATGTATTTTATTATATTATATTATTGTATAGTTGTGTATTTAGTGTTAAAAATATATTCTGTTAGCGGCATGTAATGTTTGTAAGAACTTAGCTTACGTATTCTCGAGTCGGCTTCGAAGGCCTAGAGAAATACGGGCTAAGCGTGTAGTAACTTGGATAAGGGTACTCCCCAAAGCCAAGGGTGAGGTAACCAACGTGTTTTGGAATAACTGCGAGGGTTTAAACTCCAAAAACTCGAGGGTTTATGTAGCTGTCGTTAGACAAGCCGTAGGTGTGAGTAGGTGATGTCTGTAAGGCTGTGTTGTATTAAGTATTGAGTTTTGTAAGTATTTGGTATATGAGTAATAGGTAGGTAATTAGTTTGTGTATGAATGCCTCCGGTACTAAGACAATCGGGAACCGATTACATTTGTAACCTACCTTATGGTGTCGAGCGGTTTTCATAACTCGTAAAATAAGCCTTTGTGAACCTTACTTTTAAGTTAGATAGTAATTTTATATCCTTGAACCTGAATTTTAAGTGGGTTATTTAAAAGGTGCGGGTTACGACACCTAATTAAAAAAATAAACCATCGTAAACCTAAAATATTATGTACTCTTCACAAGTGCCTACTTATTATAATCTCTAAGCAGATTAATATTTTTCCTGACCATTATTAGGGTTAGTAAACTTGTAAATTTTTATAACACTTAACACACACACTTACACATGACATTCATCACACACAAAAACACTGAATACGATCACCAAACGCCAGCGGGTGGTGACTGGCAATAATTCAATAAGCCTGCACTAATCTGGGTTAGTTCCTTGAGAAACATCTTCTATTATATAAGATTTCTCTTCTTAACTGTTGCCTTAATTCAGACTTATTGATTAAGACTTTGTTAGATACGATGAATGTTAGTATTTGAATGGAACCGGAACCAACCTAGTGTAAATTTGTCACTGTAATTAACATTCTTACATTCAAATTCTATCATGCACTTCCATTAATTAACAAATATGTTATTACCTATATTATTATTTTTATATAAAAGTGATTTGTTTTGTAACTTCTTACCTACCAAATTTAATGTAATTAAGAAAATGACATCGTTATCATTCCCGTATTTTTTTTTAAAACTTTAATTTAACTCTGACTTAATAACAACTTAACTTCAACTTAACTATTTTTTTTTTTCTCTTTTCTAACTTTCAACTAACTTTTTCTTTAACTTTCACCTCTTCATACCAATTCTCCTTCTTTTGCAAAAAAAAAAAAAAATCCTTAAAGATTTTTTTTTTTTGCGCCGGCCACCCCGGTATTGTAACGATGTCGTTTCATTTACAGTCTCGTGGACGTAAAACCTCCACGACGATTAAAAAACCTCCATAGTACTTACTTGTACTCAAAGAAAGAAATGTAACAGTCCTTTCAAAATTCGAATTTAAAATAGGCTTGTCGCATTGACTGCATAGCCATTTTTTATCATGAGTCCTACCAAAATTATGTAACGATATACATCTTCCTAAGTTTCTTCCTGTTGTATCAGATTATTGAGTGTTTACTCTAACTAGCACAGCTAGTTTCTATTTAATGAAGAAGTTCTAAAAAACCATAGATATAATGGTATCCACCAGTATATCCATATTGTATATTGGATTTCTACAATAATAAACTACCAAGTCGCATAAGAAACGTTTATTATTTCATCATCTGCACCCACTACGTCACAACTGGCTGAATTTTATTGTAAACATGGTCAGTGGGAACTATAGTCATGGATTGGAATGATTAGAATTCGTTTTCTCCTTTTTCAACCTTTGCCTACCCAATGCCGAGTGTGATTCTCTTTAAAATCTCTCCACTTTTGGCGGTTTTATGTCATGGCTGTCCAGTTTCTTCCGGCCACTTTAATAAGATCTTCTGTCCACCTAGTCGGTGGTCTCTCCACATTCCTCCATCACGTCTGTAATGTCGACTCCAGCACTGTTTACCCCATCTTCCATTCAGTTTACGGCATATATGTCCCGCCCACTTGCACTTACTACCAGCTCCACCGAGCCTTAAGCTTGCCGAATCGCGGTCTTCAGTCAAGAACATGTCTACCCCAACGGTCATCGGTCATCGGTTCTAGGGCTAATATGTCACGCCTTGGTATATATTTTGTGATTTCTGACATCAGGAATCCCCAGTTTTGATGCGTTTTATCTACGTCAATATTCATTGGTTTGCATAAACAAAAAATACGTGTCCATTATTTCCCAATACTATAACTGAGATTTGTTTTTTTTTTATTCTTTCATAATGCCTAACACTGACAGTTTGAAATTATGGTGGCCATAAATAACAGTGTCATCATGCCTTCAAATAAAACAAAACACAACATTTTAATATAATACAAATAGTAACATTCCATCGTCACCCCAAAATGTAACCAATCCAAAAATAAAATTGACCTACCCACAGAAATAGAATTACAAGTAATACCTTGCCACTTGAGCTGGCATCTTCTGATCGTAAAGTGTCTGTTATACTGGCGTGCCCATTGCAGGTGGCCGTACTGCCGTGACTCTTGTCCAATGTTCCGGGACACATGGGTGGCAAGAACTGGCAATACCTATACAGGTGACGATTTCGTCACTTGTATCCTTTAAGGCTGATTTTACCCATCATATTAAAGTTAAAGCGTCGGTAGCCCGCGGAATTCTAATTGTCTTATGTTTTTTGCAATTAGTGCTAGGTTTTTTGTTGATTCAAATGTGATTCGCTGCTGTTAGACGTATTTAGGTACAGAATTATAACTATCAAAATCATCAATACAGCTCTCCAAGTCCATAGAGATCAATTGAATTACTTTTTCATGAAATCTTTTAATCAACATTTAACAAGCACTGGCCTGCAAATTGCAAAAAAAGTAAGAAAATTTGAATTTCCCGGGCTACCCCAAAGTACTCGTATCCACTTTAAGCGGCATTCGCTAGGAAACTCATATTCGCCTCAGTATCATCGGTAATACTTACCTGTGTTTCTAAAAAAATATTTGCGACTGGACTTACCAAATCAGTTGTACATAGCACTACTTTAGAATGCTGCATCGATTGTCGTATCCAAATCAACGCAGGCACTCGCTGAAAACCGGCACTGTGGCTCTAATTCGTAACAATTGTATTTTATTTAGCCACGAACTCCTAAGTAAGTCCGCCATCCTAACCGACGGTGAACCAAACGTTTAAAGAACTACCTACATTCAAGTCTCGGCCTCCGTTGGACCCTTGTAACAATATCTCTTCGGGACCCGAATGTTCCCTGTTCTCACGTACCTTGGTACACGCCGAAGGGATCAACCCAGTATTAATGAAAATAAAATGGTTATATTGTCTATTGAATCGTCTAAGGTTGCTGAAAAGGTTCGCCTTTTTGGAGGATGTAAATGTCTTGGTTGGTTGTTTTTGGGTGTAAAATTCATGATTTGTTTTATTGTAAAATGTTTAAAAGGTTCTTTGGATAACAATGTGCGATTTTAAAGAAGTGATTATACAAGATGTAACGGTCATCGATTAAAATCCTTGAATTCATCACATACACGGTGAATTTTTGAAGTGGGCGTAGATGACCACTTGGTAGCAAGCGCGACTGTTGAACATTACGTCCAGGGTTCGATTTCCGGGTCGGGCAAAATGTCATTGGGTTTTTCCATCAGGAATTTCTCAGCAGCAGTAACAGAGTCTGCATTTGTGATCGGTTGATGGTAATAAGCTCGCTCCTTATTTCATGTGACTGCCGAAATGTGGGTGTAGGTACTACGTAGTATGCACTTAGGTACATCTCTGCCTAACCATTCAGGGATTATAGGCGTGATGATATGTATAGCGCAAATTGCCCAGATGAAACATAACTGAACCAAAAACGTATAATTAAGTAACATTGTTACATCTACCGAAAGTAATACGCTAAGCTTCTCTTAAGGGGCCGGCGGAGCAAGCGTTTTTCATACAAACGTAGTACCAAAATAATATGAAAATCAAACATATTCTTAAGATAGTGTGTACATTTCTATTGTATTATAGAATATCTATGTTCCCAAAGAAATATTTTGAAAGGACAATGATATAAAGCCGAGGTATGAGGAATTTAAAATTTCAATAGAAATTTTATTTTTCTCATAACGCTTGTTGAAATCGGTGTACGTTCAAAATATGTGTTTCGGACCCTATATATTCTGTAATCCAATCAAAATAAATACACACTACCTTAAGTATATATTTGATTTACAAATTATTTTGATATTACGTTTGTATGAAATTCGCATGCTCCGCAAGCCTCTTAAATACAAAAATAAGTTTACAGAAATTAATCCACTTTCAATTAAATTAGGCCGACTACAAACTGGCGTTATTTCCTCCCCCCTCCCCCTTCAATACCGTTGAGTCGTTCAGGTGTGCCGAGCTCACCCTGGCGTGCAAATTGCAAGGAAAACAGGTTTCACCTAACCAACGTTGACTTTAGTAGGGAATTTTAGTTTCCAAGATTTTATAATGATACGATTTTTATATTTATTTGTTTTAGCATAAAAGGAGCTCGTGGCTAAATAATAACAGCCGCTCGGGTTTATCTTTAGGTTAAGCCGTGCTTGCTCAGGTTGACCAGTGGATGGGTGACCACCCATTGCATACCGAGTTTCCTCCGTGCCTTGTAAAGCACGTTAGCCAGTTGGCCCCCACTGTCATTTGTAGATCTTTGACAGTCGTTACAGGTAGTCAGTGGCCCAAAAATATGACAACCAGTCTTACCAAGGAGTATCATATTAAATAAAAAAATAAATAAATAAATGTCGCTGGACATTACACATAGCGCCATCTAGTGCCACACTAAGCAAGGCTTGTGTCGTGGTCACCAAACAGTTGATATACTACATTATATACTTTTTGTTTGTAAATACATACTTATTATACATATAAACATCCATGACTCGGAAACAAATGTCCATGCTCATCACACAAACATTTGCTCCTACCGGGATTCGAACCCGGGACCCTAAGAACGTAAGACAGCTTCACTACAGCTGCGCCATTCGGGTCGTCCCGTTCGGGTTACCTCGTACTAACTGGGTTGTAGAGGTCAGATAGGCAGTCAAGTCAAGGAAGGTACAGATGATGATCGGTCGTAACATTTTGACTTCGAATTGGCTTAGTGAAAACAGAGATTCACTTGAAGAATGGATGGAGGAATGGAATAAGAAAGATAGAAGAAAGAAACAATAAAGAAAAAACATTTATAAGCCCGACAGGACAAACATAAAAAAATAAATGGTTAAATTGTGATTATAACACTAATAAAAAGTAAACATAGTGAAAACAAATATAACAAAAATTTTCAAAAATAATTAGTTGACTGTCAAGTCGGTTTACGGACGATAGTTTAACGTGACAACGTCATAACAAAACATTGATGAAATGATTGCATACATACACTCCGATCGTAACGTTGCAATGAGCGTAACGGGACACTTTTTCGTGCGTGCAGCCGGTGTTCAGCGATTTATTAGACGTTGTCACGTTAAAACAATAACAAAGAGATTACTTTTCCTACTGTACCTATGTACCTCTGATTTTCGGTCGTTCGAAAGAATATTTGGATAAGGGCATTGGCAGTCACAGCAAACATTAATTGTGCCGGAAATATACGGAACCGTTTTAAATGGTTAATAACTCCAGCTGCCATCCGTTCTGCAAGCAATGTGCCTTCCCACTGTCACTTAAGGCGATTACATGAGCTAAACGCAAGTTTTATAATTACTAAAAGTATATGATTCATTGCTATAAACAGGGCCAAAAAAATGATATTCTTCAGGATATATTCTAGCATGATACTGTTTTGAAAACATAATACAATTAATTTGGCTCGATAAAAAGAAATCACAAACTTATCTCTAAAAATATCTTTCAAACAATAAGAAACATACTAATATACATGCGATCATTCTGATTTTTTGGCCAGTAACCCTACAAACAATATATTAGCATAATACCGTTTTAGATTTTTAATCCAATCAATAGTTTTTTTGTAAATCGATCGAAACCACTAATTTCGCGCTATTTGGCCCGCAGTGGCTGACGTAACAACCACTTTGCAGTGCAAGCTGATTAGAACTTTATTCTAACAGCATTTCAAACGAAGTTTGAACCACCACAAATAGAGTTGCTAATTTAGCTCGTCTAAGCGCCTAATGTTTGGCAATTCTTTAAATTTAGATGTCAAAGCGAAAGGAATTCTACGACAACGGGGTTGAATTTAAAGTCATGTCGTAATAATATCGTAAGATGTAAACAGTCTCAAAGACCTTTAGAAATGTAGGCAGCCTAACCATTTGTTTACAGTACCTATGTAATTATTTACACTACATAAATGTCACGTTATTAAATAGGGAAAGTCAAATGGGAACTATTTATGTACAATTTCATGAATTCTAAACATAGCTCGGTAGACTTTTGCTCTGGTAGGACTTTGTTAACTAGATTTTATAATGATCGATAAACGGAACCCTTATGGATTCGTCATGTCTGTCTGTCCGTCCGTATGTCACAGCCACTTCTTTCCGAAACTATCAAGAACTATGTCGTTGAAACTTGGTAAGTAGATGTATTATGTGAACCGCATTAAGATTTTCACACAAAATTAAAAAAAAACAACAATTTCTCCGGGGGGCTCGCCATACTTAAAACTAAAAGTCATTTTTTTTTTCATCAATCCCGTACAGTCACATCTAATAATATGTAAACAGAATTTTTTAATTGTGTTTCTCCTAATGTACTGATCAAAATTTAATGTTATTACGTGCACAGTATTCTGGAACTCATATTTTTATGAATAAGATCCAATTTCCTAGTTATAATCGTTATTTCTCGCGAAAATAGCTATAATATTAAGGAAAGTGTTGCGGCTGTAAGACGTAACTATGTAGTTACAGAATTATAATCAAGCTTGGAAATAAATCCACATTAGGCTCTTATTATGGATTTTGGCCCACACCCTCGGACATGAAGGAGGTATACTATGTGACCCTGCAACGGGGAGGTTATGGGGTGATCATGTAATTAATATTATTTACAAGACTAAAAATTGTTGAAATAATATAAATTAAACACTGTAAGTTCAACTTAAAAATAATATTTGAAAGTTTGCTTTATCTATTTTCATAATTTAGTTATAAACAACGAAAACCAAAATGTTTACGTTTTAAAATTAATTATTTTTTAATATAAACCAACACAAACATTTACATTTATAATTAAAGCAACGCATACTAACCAAATTAAAAATAAAATCTAAAAATAACGATAAAAAAATATTTACAAGAAAAATGAAAGCGCCCGCCAAAATTAGCCCACGTGACGTTTCTTCCAGAATGTTGCCATTAAAATTTATTCTAATTTATATTTTTCTTTAATTAAATAAGACATGGCCGAAGTGCTGGGAACGTGACCGAGAGGCGGAAACCATTAGACGTTAGGTATAGGTCTCAATGCAAGCGATTAGATACTTTTGAAATAGTCATTCACGGTTTGTCCTCGACTTACCAGTGGAGCTGGAATTACAAAGTAAAGAAAGTTATGAAATTGTTTAGACTCTGCGCGCATGTTGTTTGACAAAAGACTCGAAACATGCCACGTCACCTACCACCATGCAAGGGGTTTTTCTGGTAATTGGAATTAAAAGAACTGGTGCTGATTTGCTATCCTGAAATGGATCGAAGGAGGAAGATTTGCAAAGAAGTTTTACAAGCAGTCCGCTGTGTACTTTCTAGTGCGCACTTGAAAAAATAAGCTGCCTATTAGAGTTGTATGAAATAGCTTCAGTTCCACACTTTTTCCTATTATACTCACAGGAGGACAGCGAAAATGTAAAAAAAAACAGCATTAGAAATATCAACCATTAAGCACCGTTCTTTTGCTCTGCCGTTTCTGCTTGCGGCATAAGCGGTTCTGCGCTACACGCCGACGAAGAGACCTCGCCCCTACCACCTTCTAAAACGAGGGACCGAAAGAAAGTAAAGTGCTTCAAAATAGCTCCGTAGATAAGTGTAAATATTCGGTGTCTTATTTAATTTTTCTTAACGCGAAAGCGCCATTTTGTCCACTAAGTGACTGAGGGAATCTCGGCGTTCCTTTCTTTTTGTCCAACAAATTAGTTTTTTCGATCAGAACGAGATTTTCGACAAAAACTGTTTTTCTAAGTGTTTGAGTTTTTTTCGGCTGTGAGATGTTTTTTTTACTAAATGGTATTTTGATTTGATTGAAGATTTCCACTTAGTTTCAAGGGCCGGCAGAAATCTTAAGGGTTTAATTTGAAAATCTTTTGGTAAGTACTTAATACAAATTGTTAGCAACCAGTCAGTGCAGTTTCTCCTCTCTGAGCTTAACAAGTCTTAAGAAGCTTATGGGCCTCATTTTACGAATATCTATCACTAGCTGTGCCCGTAGTTTGACCTGCAGCTTCTGACCTTTTTTAGTTTTGTTCGGCTCCTAAGGGTCATGGCGTGATGTTAAATCTATACTATAATAATATTATAAAGCAGAAAAGTTTGTTTGTTTGTTTGGTTGAACGCGCTAATCCTGAGATTAGCCTATAGCCACATTTTTCATTCAAAGATTTTTTCAATTCGAACCAGTAGATCTCAGGATCTACTGGTTCGAATTGAAAAAATCTTTTTGTGTTAGATAGTCCGTTTAACGAGGAAGGCTATAGGCTATATAACATCACGCTACGACCATGATGAGCGGAGCAGCAATGAAAAATGTTGCAAAAATGGGCATTTTTTTCCTTTCGTTTTTCTCTCCTATGTGACGCAGACGAAGTTGCGTGGGTCAGCTAGTAGCCTATAACATTTCTCAAAAAAGGGCTATAGAACTACATGGAATTCTATAGCAACTACAGTACTTTCACAGTTTTTATGTCTTGTGACTGGGACTGTAGCTACACATAATTTTCATCTTTGTTTCGACAATTCAAAGGTGCCTGTAATTGGCCAACTTGAAATAAATGCTTTGATTTTTGAACCACTACTCTACAGTAATAGTTTTATTGGATAAATAAAAAGAGACAAACACTGACCTAATCGCCTCGTATACAAGTTAAAAGCTTCAGTATATAGAGTACGTTAATGTGCCCAGTCACTTGACCGCCCTGAAACTTTCAGGAGTACACGAAGACTTGATACTTGCCATGTAAACACTGATTAGTTTGATCCTTGTTACTTTCGCTCAACATTGTTGCTTTGCGGAAAACTGATTGATTTCTACAGTGATTTTAAGTTAATCATTTTGCAAATTGATTTGTTTAATAGATTTTTAAATTGTTTTGTTAAAAATTACTTTTACAATTCAAACACTGTTTTAAGATTTCACGGCTTATTGACAACTAGCCGATGCCCGCGGCTTCACCCGCGTAAAATTATATATGTCACCGTAAAATTGTCAAATACGTTATATTGTAATATCTCCAGCGATATTGTAAAATATCGAAATATTGTCAAATGAACATACTGTCTACAACAAAACGCATTATTTTTCGTGAACTGCTTGCGATGGTAGTCAAACTCACGCGGTGTGGAGGAAAGGAGGGGTCCCCCTTGCCCAGTGGTAAAACTCTCATGAAAAGATAATGTACCATTCCTGGGAAATAACGATTAATATAACCTAACCTTAAAACACTTTATATTCTCCTTAAAAGCGTAGTCGACGGAGCACCGCTCCGCGGGGCCCCTATTTCCGAGTGCAGGGTTTAAAGGAACCTAACTTACCTAACGGGGGGTGCCCTAAGTCCCGATTATGGGGGCAGAGATACTTCCGTATATCCAGTTGACAATAATTCGAGATATTACAATATCGCTAGAGAGAAACGTGTTTGACAATTTTACGGTGACATATAGATACTAAAACATTTCTCTTGAATCACTCTATAGCTATTAAAAAAACCCGCATCAAAATCCGCTGTGTAGTTTTAAAAATCTAAGCATGCATAGGGACAGACAGACGCGGCGGGAGATTTTGTTTTTTTTATAATATTTAGTGAAGAAAGAAGGTAGACAGATTTGTATGCACCCAACAATTTATTTTGCATGCACCCCACATTCTCCCCCAGTTACCCCGCGATCATGGCGCTTGCTACAGCGTCAAAATATCGAGGACCTAAAAATATGTAATTAATAATAACCACGGAAGATATTCCCCGATACACTATGTATAATTATGTTTACTTCTTATTTTTATATTGAACGACGTGGCATGTGGTCGGTGTTTCCCAACCAATGAAGATACACACCTTATTATCCAGTAAGTAGATTGTGGTGGTCAGATAAGCAATCGCACCGTGTTTAAGGCGATTACATGAGCTAAACGCGACTTTTATCATTACTAAAAGTAAATTCAGTCACTGCTATAAACAAGACCAGAAAAAAATATGATATTCTTCAGGATATATGCTAGCATGATACTGTTTTGAAAACATAACACAATTAATTTGGCTCGATAAAAAGAATTCACGAACTTATCTCTAAAAATATAGTAATAATTTTAAACAATAAAAAACATACAAATATGCATGCGATCATTCTGATTTTTTGGCAAATAATTCTACAAGCAATATATTAGCATGATACTATTTCAGTTTTTTAATCCAATCAATAGTTTTTTTGTAAATCGATCGAAACCACTCATTTCGTGTGCCACTGTCTCCACTCACTTTGTAGTGCAAGCTGATTCGAACTTTATTCTAACAGCGTTTCAAACGAAGTTTGAACCACCACAAATAGAGTTGCTAATTTAGCTCGTCTAAGCGCCTTAATTGTAATGTATTCAGCTGCATTTGATGCGACTGGAACCCTACCCAACATGGTTAAGAAAAAGTTAGATGATTTTGATGTTATCATCGTACCTATACCATCACCTTA
This sequence comes from Xestia c-nigrum, assembly GCA_916618015.1. NCBI lineage: Eukaryota > Metazoa > Arthropoda > Insecta > Lepidoptera > Noctuidae > Xestia > Xestia c-nigrum. Next base: position 4,038,936 of record OU745259.1, on the reverse strand, counting down.
TGAAATCTCAAAGCACCTAGCTATCGCGAATATTTTCACGAAAACATTCTGTGTTCCACAAACGGAAATTAAAAGAAAACATAATATAGATGGTCCAGCTCGATAGGACACTTAATTTTTTCGTCGAACACGAAATTCGGATACGATGCGGATATTATCCGGAATCGTGAAACTTCCATTTTATGTTGACCGATCTGTAAAGTTTTTATCGTCTGTCATAAAATTGCCTTAGTCTATACGTATCTACTGGTAAGATAACATGGATCTGTGATATTATGTATAGCACTTGCCATTAAAAAGTTATATAAATACTTGGTATAGCTTGCGACTTTGTTCGCATTAAAAATTCATCAGCCGTTCTATTTGACTCGCACTCTGGGGTGGAATTTCGGAAGATGTTTTCTTGGTGCACATATCTTTTGTTTTTTTTTAGGTATTACAGACTACACGAGTGCGTTTTCTGATTTATTTTATGGTACATACACAAAGAATATTATTTAAATAAAGTGTAAATGAAACTTTTATGAAACCGACAACCAAGCATTCTGTACATCAAACTAAGAGCTGGGAAAGGCTTTTCGCCGTTCATGTCATTGCATCGTATTACCCAGTATTAACTGGGTTGTGGAGGTCAGATAGGCAGCCGCTCCATGTAAAATACTAGTATTCAGCTGCATCCGGTTAGACTGGAAGCCGACCCCAATATAAGCTGAGAAAAGGCTAGGCACAATGATGATGACAGCTGATAACTTTGACCTCAACTTAGTTGGGAAAAGGATTAGAAGAGTCAACTGATCCCCACATAGACGATATCCGCAGGTCCACTCAGATGATGATGAACCGTTATCTTTTACTTTTTCAATTTGTTTCAGTTACCAACACTAAACTATGTGATAAAAGTTCTAACGACATACTAGTAGATAATTGACAATTTTGTCATACAACTCTTTACCCAAAGACCAGATTTGTACCTCTCTCACATTTTCGAATGAAGCGTGAAAACGCAAAAATCATGTAAAATGCAATACCGTACTAAATTATTCTAGAAATATGAAATAGCAGCTACTTTTCCGCGTGGCGGGCGGAGTGTGTTCAAAGTTGCGTCTCGAAGGTCCACACGTCTTGCAGACACATCTTAGTTCTACATAGTTCATGTTTTGAATACTTGAGTTACCGGTTTAGCATAGTGGATTTTTTATTGAGAAGGATTCTCATGGATCGCTTTTTTTTAATTTTGTTTTCAGTACTTGTTAAGAAGAGGCTTTGAATAGTTATTATTGTTTTATGGTTACAGTAAGCATTTTTAAATATCAATGTGTAATAATAGAGACAACCCGAACGTAAATCGTCCTAGGGCCCAATTCTGTCATTTAAATAAATTCTTCACTCCAACACGATTCCATTCCCATCCCATTGTCATTTTGCTCAGAGTTCGTAATCTGCTAAATTCACAATTGTCGATCATTGCTCGGTCAATGGTCTAGACCATTGGTCTAGACCAATGATTAAAATAGTGTTTTGATGGCATTGTCGTATTGCCATTATTATAAAACCCTTAGTACAAATGGTTTTCGAAATGTACCACTAAATGCGAACATTTTATTCATACCAGATTTCATGTACAAGATTACCATTCTATGACAATGCTTTTACAATTACATTACAATGGTTACAGTAGTTCTGTCAAGTTTTGACAAGTTTGTTTATCTACAAATAAAATGCCGCTATTATGACTTCTCAATGAACAACCACTGACACTCCATTGAAATAAATGTCATAGAATAGTAATCTCGTACATGAAATCTGGCATGAATGGCCTGTCCAGCTAACATAAACAAAAAAAATGAAATTAACATAAGCTTTCAAGTCTTCATATATGTGGCCGAGTATATAGGGTGTAAACCACCTCTTCACAAAGCCGTTAACCAAGCATTCTGTACATCAAACTAAGTAACATTACGCAAAAATTATTGCGGGGCAACAATTTTTTTTTTTTGAGGTTGTAAATCGTTTTTTGTAGTAGAACTCAATGTAACGCACTTAAAACATTGTGCTGATGGATGTATTGAATAGTACGGGTGTTGTGGAGGTGTTAAAAGTCAAAATCTTACAAAAAGAACTGGAATTTGAAAAAAAACTTGTCAAAAAGTTGTAACTTTACCCGCCCATATATCCGTAACTAGAAGGTTCCCAGGTATGGTGTAGAACAAAAAAATGATCGCAATGATGGGGAGAACAAGTGCTTTTCGGCTTCGTGAAGAGGTGTTTTACACCCTTTATAATCAAAAGTTACTATGCTTGCCCTCGTATATATTTTCAGAAAACTTATAGGGATAATTATGTCCTATATTCACGGTACAGAGTGTGAAATTCGTCATGTTCTCTTTTATTCTGGTTAACTAGGTGCGCTCCTATTGTTGACTGAATGATATTTTGAGCTAACGCACTTATTTCAAGACAATACCGTGCCACTTTTGATAAGGCCATTTTAATAATGTTCTCTAAAAACGTCCACCGCTGACGCCGCCGCCGCGGTCACTACTACATAATATACCACCGCGAATCGTGCCACGATTCGCGCAGGCCGTTAGCTGTGGGCTGTGGTCAAGACAAACACTTTCAACTAAAATCAAAAAGATATTAAAGGAAACTTCTTCAGTCTGTAATGTAATGAACACAAGATGCGTATCATTACTGCAAGTAACCAGAGTTTGTCCTAACTCCAACCAGAATAAAAACAATAACGTTAAAACACATAATTTGAAACTATTTTCATATATTTAGGTGCATGTAGCATAGTGCAGACGGATTGGGCTCCAGGGAACCAAGTTCGGGCTAAATTGCTACTCTAGGCTAGGCTTTGGAACTATTATTACTATGAACTGTATACAGCGTGTTTCAGTAAGGTATGGTTATACAGGGTGGAAAGGTCTTTTATTTAACACTTCAAGCACAAAGTACAGAGGCGGATTTAATGCCAATGGCATTCTCTACCAGACAACCTTTAGGTGATGCAGAGACAAGCAGTGGTAGGTGTCATTTCTGAAACTTCACGAATAATTTTATTAAAACTACGATAAACTACAAGGATATAATTAAAATACTATACATATAATATTAAAGTAAAAGTAAACAGCTAAAGTAAATAACTTATTCAATACATCATTTTGAGCCTTCAAACATTTTTAGAAAAATAGAATGAAAATATTTATTTGGCGTCATTTGTAACACACACACTCATTAATATAAAAAAAGAAACAAAACAAGGAGGAAAACATAGTATATGCTGTGTGCCTCACGGCTGCGCCAAAAAGATTCATTTCAGCATTCATGTCAGACCGGTGATGCTGTCTGACACCGGACTTTCAATGAACCTTGAGGAGGGGTAAGTGACGGCAAAACAGTTTCAACATAATAATATATATAAATGTTTACAAATAAACAGATAACGAGGAAATTAATTAAATGTGTATTAACAAGTTCGGATGTAGAAAAATGTAATTAATCATTATTTTGCTGTGTGAGAAAGTGTGTTTGTGTGTGAGTCATGGATGTTTATATGTATAATAAGTATGTATTTACAAACAAAAAATATATATATGTAGTATATCAACTGTCTAGAATCCACGACACAAGCTTTGCTTAGTGTGGCACTAGGTGGAGCTGTGTGTTAATGTCCAGCGATATTTATTTATTTTATTTTAATTTCCTCTGGTGTACATTTTCCGATTGCTCCACTTTGATGGTTATTTAAGTCGTTGTACCTAAAGGCGTAAAAGACACTCTCTAGCTTTATCTATGGTACATCAACGCATTCATACAGTGATATAAAATACTAGCGTATGCCCGCGGTTTCGCCCGCATGGAGTACGATAATTGTCTCACGGGATCTTATTACGGGAGTTAAATGTAAAAGTATTTTATGTGTAATCCAAGTCATCAACTATATGTGTGCTAAATTTTATCAAAATCCATTCAGTAGTTTTTGCGTGAAATAGTAAGAAACATACATACACATTGCTTACATTGCTTTTAACGATAAGACCGCCCATAGTGTTACCCCTTCTAAAATGTTTAAAACTATTGTATTTTAATTTTTATGGTGTGCATAATAAAGAATATTCTATCTATCTTCTATCTATCAAGTTATTTATGCTATCGGAAAACTTATTAAAACTATTCAGTGTTTGCAGAAATACTGACGAAGCTAGTGTTTCATAAAGAAAAAAGAAAGAAAGAAAAGTATTTATTAGCTCGTACAGGACAAAACAAAAAGAGAGAGGGCGCTGCAGTGCCACGTTTAACATCGACTGTGTATTCAAAAAGTGATTAAAAATAAACAAAGTGTTTAAAACTCTAAAAAAGTGAATAAAAATAACATCTCACACGTTAATCGTACTAGTGAAATAATAAAAGTGAAAAAAGAACCGAGAAAAATAGACAAAAATTGGACAAATTATAGACTTGTAAAACCAGTGCTGTATCTTCAAAAAGTGAACGTATTGTGATCCAACAATAACCAGTGACATTATAACCAACCATCTGTTACCTTGTTTTCATATACAAAGAGTGAATAGTGACTAAAAAAAAAAAAAAAAAAAAAATCTCAAACATTTATAACCTTAGAAACTAAAACTAAAAAAGCAAAGTCATCGCCCTGAAATTGATGAAAGCGCCACCTAGTAGCGACGAGTAGCAACAAGGGGCTTCGAGTAGCACCGAGTAGCAATCTATGCTTGGACGCGTAATGTAACTAGCAACAAAGTTCTCAAGAAGGCGCTAGTATTACTGTCATCAACGCCACCTACCAGCAAACGATTCAAATACTTAGTCAGACAATCAAACATCTGTAAATAACTATCGGCAATCATATTTAAATTCTGTCTTAAGCTCACAAGAGGGCACCACTTGTATGAAAACAGATCTTTTCTTGGAATCATCATTTACTTCTTAGATCCTAAAGAAATACAACAATGGAGGAAATAATGGCAACCCTACGTTTAATTCAAAAAGATCTCGAAGTCCAAAAAATGGCAATAAAGGAAAGCGGTATAGAAATTGCAAAAACAGTTACGGAAAATATGAATTTGATTTTAGACGAAAAACTAAATCACCTCGAACAAACATACAAAACCCTAGAAGAAAAATTTGAAAGACAAGAACAAAGACTAAATATATTGGAGAAACAGGCAAGAAATCGAAACATTGTATTTTTGGCATTGAAGAACATAACTCAACCTACTCTTACTCGGATTTAGAAACGGAAATGATTGATTTCATATCAAGATATCTCGGAATTAAACTAGATCGTAAAGAAATTCAAGAAATCAGGAAAATAGGGAAAACTACAGAAAAACCGAGGCCCATTGTGATGACACTGACCACGGTTGGTAGGAAAATTGAATTATTCAAACAAAAGAAGCTATTAAATGATACAAACTACTACATTATGGAAGATTACCCACAACATATTCTAGAGAAAAGGAGAATGCTACAGGAACAAATAAAAATTGAAAGAGAGAAGGGTAACAAAGCTATATTAAAGTATGATAAATTAGTTATAATAGGAAAACAAGAAATAAATACATCAGGAAACAACAAACGATCCCTCCCGACTTCGCCTCAAGAAACCTGTAATCGCAATGAATCTTCACCTAGAACTCAACCAAAAAAGAAAAACAAACCTGGATCAAGCACCTTACAAAACACAACTAGTTGTTCTGAAAACATAGTCAAGCCGGGGATCCTCAACTATCTAGTAAATAAAAATCCAACTAAGCAAGTTCTGCCAAAAAATAATTTGGACCAATAGCAAACAGCACCCCCTCTCAAAATAAAATAAAATAGATAAAAAATACAACACAGTAAACCATCTTCCAAGCCGGCTGGTCACCGTGGAAGAGATTGACCACTACCCTCTAAAGAAACAATTAGAAAGCAGCCCAAAATCCAGAATTCTATCAACAAACAACAATAACAAGGACCGCACTGGATTTATGTCGCCAGAGACAGTGACAAATGGAAATATGGAAATCTTTGGAGGAGGCCTTCACCTGAAGGGGGTCCATGCATAAAAAAGAAAAAATAATAATAATAAAAAGAAAAATATATATATACAATAATAATTCGATAATATCAATAATAAAAATATAAATCTTAAAATTAATAATAATTTACATTTAATATGATATATTTGATTATTCTAATTTGTTATATTAGAATTTCCGAATTGATTATTTTTTTAATTTTAATCTATTTTTTTTTTTTTTTTTGTAATATTTCAAAGAAAAACATAATAATCAAGCATGTGATTTGTAATAAATATTGTAAAATTATTTTGTGAATGCATGGAATAAAAGGCTTTTTATTTTATTTTTATTTTATTTTTATTTTATTATTACAGGACAAAACACATAAAAATAACATTATTTATAACTAATGAAAATAAACGTCCTGAACGCGGCGATGCAGAGCGATTGTCACTAGTTCTTGTAGTCCCTCTGATGTCTGATGTAATGCTGCAATTTATTCCCAAATATAAGTGGTCAGAAAACTTAACTTTCCTGCCCACTTTTAAACATGAACACACGCGTTTTTTCTATAGGGCTGGGCAGTAAACTACTGGCCACCACCTACGGCCCTTACATACTCCTACCGACTTACTTCTTCTATATATAGTATACAGGGTGTAAAACACCTTATCACAAACCCGTTAACCAAGCTTTCTGTACATCAAACTAAGTAACTTTACGCAAAAAAAATTGCTGGGAAACAACTTATTTTTTTGAGGTTTAAAATCATGGTTTGTGGTAGAACTCAATGTAACGTACTTAAAACATTGTGCTGATGGATGGATTGAATAGTACGGGGGTCGTGGAGATGTTAAAAGTTAAAATCTTGTTAAAAAAAACTTGACAAAAAGTTGTAACTTTGACCCCCCCATATCTCCATTACGTCCTTGAAAGTTTCCAGGTATGGTGTATACCAAAAAAATATCGCAATGATGGGGAGAACAAGTGCCTTTCGGCTTCGTGAAGAGGTGTTTTACGCCCTTTATAAAGTACACACTACCTACGTACTATTACCAGGTTCTCGGTCTAATACATCAACTTAGTTCCAAAGTCGTTTCCCGGGGGTTAAGACGTCAGATTGTGCCACAAGTTGTTAACATTATGAATACTGTTTGAAGAAGTTTGGCTGTACTAAAAATATGTTCTGTAAATAGTACAGGATAGTAATACGGTAATTTAGTTAGTTAACTAAATAACAGGATTGTTCCCATTGGGTCTGGTGTGTCCTCTCCGGCTGGTGTTCCAAACACCAGCCGGAGCGGACACACTAGACCCACAAAGTAATTTTTGGTTCCCCATTGCTAGGACACCGGCCGGAGCAGACCTACCAAGTATTTTTTGGTTCCCCATTGCTAGGACACCGGCCGGAGCAGACCTACCAAATATTTTTTGGTTCCCCATTGCTAGGACACCGGCCAAAGCAGACCCACTCAGTAATTTTTGGTTCCCCATTGCTAGGACACCGGCCGGAGCAGACTAACCAAGTAAGTTTTGGTTCCCCATTGCTAGGACACCGGCCGGAGCGGATCTACCAAGTATTTTTCGGTTCCGCAGTGCTAGAACACCGGCCGGAGCGGACCGACTAAGTATTTTTTAGTTCCCCATTGCTAGGACACCGGCCGGAGCAGACTAACCAAGTAAGTTTTGGTTCCCCATTGCTAGGACACCGGCCGGAGCGGATCTACCAAGTATTTTTTGGTTCCGCAGTGCTAGAACACCGGCCGGAGCGGACCGACTAAGTATTTTTTAGTTCCCCATTGCTAGGACACCGGCCGGAGCGGACCGACTAAGTATTTTTTAGTTCCCCATTGCTAGGACACCGGCCGGAGCGGACCGACTAAGTATTTTTTGGTTCCCCATTGCTAGGACACCGGCCAGAGCAGACCCAACAATTAATTTTTGGTTTTAGAGCATGATTGACGTTCTATGTTTTCCTTTACCATCATCTGCCTATACTTTTACACCTATGTTGGGGTCGGTTTCCAGTCTTACCGGCTGAATATTAGTATTCACAGTCAGTCGGTTCTTTGGCAGTCATTACGATAGTCAGATACGAGGTCAGATAGGCCTATTTGACCAGCGCAACACAATTAGTACTGGTTAATACGATATCCCTTGGTAAGACTGGTTTTCAGACTTTCGGGCCACTGACTCAAAGACCTGTCAACCGGGACCAACGACTTAACGTGCTTTACGATACGAAGTACGGAAGGAACTCGGTATGTAATGCCTACTCGACCCCAGTGGCCGTTATTAATACCTAAATGTTAAAACCACGAGAAGAAGCCCATGACTACCCGAATGGCGTAGTGGTAGTCAGGCTGCCTTACGTTCCTAAGAACCCTAAGTACATAAGTAGGAGCAAATGTTTCTGTGATGAGCATGGACATTTGTTTCCGAGTCATGGATGTTTAAACGTATAATAAGTATTTACAAGCAAAAAAGTATATACTCGTATTATGTAGTATATCAACTATCTGGTGTCCTCGACACAAGCCTTGCTTAGTACATTAGGTGGCGCTGTGTGTTAATGTACAGCGATATATTTTATATTTACTAAAAGCATGGGATGCATGACATATCATTACGCTCGTAATTCCTGAAGGGTTAAACTGAAGTGTACCCTTATGCTACACCTACATTTTGCTGGTTATGTTTTTAAGTCCCACGTAACAAATAGAGGGCAAAGCGATTGCCATCAGTCGGGCACAATATGTAGACTCGATCAAGTGGTGCGTGAAGGAATGTAGTGTTAAAATCGCAATTGAAACTTGCCAGGACCCAACTCACAACCACATGCTGACATACAGGGTGTAAACCACCTCATCACAAAGCCGTCAACCAAGCATTCTGTACATAAAACTAAGCAACTATACGCAAAAATTATTGCTGGGAAACACCTTTTTTTTGGGGTGAAAAATCACGATTTGCGGTAAGCACTTAAAAAATTGTGCTGATGGATAGATTTATTGTGGATAGATTGAATAGTACGGGGGTCGTGGATGTGTTTAAAAATCTTACATAAAAAAATGTTCTTAAAAAAAATATAGCTGAAAAGTTGGTAGTTTAACCCCCAATATCTACGTAACTACAAAGTTCCCAGGTATGGTGTAGAACAAAAAAATTATCGCAATGACGTAAAGAGGTTTTTTACACCCCTTGTCTTTACATGACCATCATCATAATTCTCTTGCTCTATTCCCAGTTAATTTGGGATCGACGCTGACTGATTTCCAAACTTATATTATAAAGAGGGAAGATTTAGCAAGCCACATCTGTACCGAGTAACAAAGTCTATAAATTATAATGATATCATGCTAAATAACCGAGATATCACAATGTTCGCCTACTAAGGTCCATGTTCACCAAAAAGATGACGCTCTGATTATCTAAAAACAGCTGTTTAACAGACATTTCTGTATGGGAAAATGTCACAGACACAGCTGTTTTTAGATAATCAGACGGGTCGGTCTTTTCGGTGAACATGGACCTTAGTCACGGGCGAAGAGCTAGTTTTCAATACCTCTCTATAAACTCGTCCTCTCAACAGACATATCTTCACAATAAACCAAAAACAATAACATTAAAAACGAACGCTACCTAACATCACAAAGTGCAGGTGTTCCCCGACTTTGTCTAATTAACTGAGCACGTGACTTCACGATTACCGTGTATCTGTCGCGGCGTAATTGGAAATACGGTTTTCTGTTAAAATCCTGGGTTTTTACTTTCTTAGGGATACGTACATCAGTTTCCACTATGTCGTGACGACAGATAATTTATTTATTTATTTATTTGTTTATTTTTTTTATTTTTTTTTTATTTTATTATTATTATTATTATTTTTTTATTCATTAACACATAGTTCTAAGTAATCAAATAATCAAATAGTTCATATTAAGTAATCATTTATAGTTATAAGTGTCGTGGCTTGTATATGTCGCCGCAGGAGTCTCTATCTGCTAAGATTTAATCTAATTAATAACACTCGTAAACTATTCCATGATAATATTGATGAACCTGCCATCTCTGCTTTGGCAGTTGGCATTAACAATTATTTACAAAAATCATTATTCAATTGACAGAAGGGTTAAGCGCCATCTATTGGCATTTGTATTAACTAAGACTTAAATAGATCTTCGAGTGACAATTTAAGAGATTAAATAATCAAGTTTAGCTAGAACTACAGTTAAAATTAAGATAGCTAATATTTTATAACTATTGGGATTTTACCAATTTGTCATAGCTCGTTCGTGGACTACGGTTTCTTTGATTGTATGGCAACACTCCACATGTGGTGGATGTCGCCATACAAACGCGCTAAGTACAATTTTAATGGTCAATAAGTCAATTTATAATTCTAAACTATAACTAAATCAGTTTTACTGAAACTAGCAACAAACCAAAATAAGTAACAAGATTATTTACAAAGCAATCTATTAGTGGAAGACTTATTCTTTGTATTAATTTGACCTCCGTTCCTTGGCTTTCGTTTTGTCGGAAATGGTTTAATAACAAGTGTAAAAAGGAATTGAGCTAGTAATTAAGCTTAAACTTAATAACACCTTTGCATTTGTGAATATTAGTATTGTTTAATTATTACAATAATTAAGTGTGAAGTATTCTGAAATTGTTTGTAAGTTTTAATGACCTTACGATGTAATGAATTACTGTACTGAGGGAGTGAGCAACTTCCGGTCACTCAAAAAGACGCGTTGAAGACTCGCAGTGTCTCGTTCAGTAAAACAATTGAATTATTAAGAAAATAATAATGGCTTTTGAAGTGAACCTTACAAGCTTGTGTAAATGAGAAATGTAATATTGGTTGAAAAGAGTGTAAGGAGTTTCTTTGCCCGTTCTTCTCCTTATTAACACAATATTAGCGAACGGGCTGCTTGACTCAGAATGTTTATTGTGCCTGTACCTAAATGGTTTGTTAGAAATAAACGTTTGGAGTTTGAGTAAAATGTGGTGTGTGATTTCAACTACCCATCTACCTATCTACCAACAATGAAGAATCACATCGCACGGCGATGTGATGGTTAGAGACTGCAAGACATTAAGTATGGCGGCGAATGGCGCCAATATTCGAGGACTGCTCCTCTCCAGGGATTCCCTGTCGTGATATATATTTAAATGGAAGTGTTTCACATATAGGACGACGCAAGTACCTAATGTCATTCACGACTTTTGCCAAATAAAAACCAACCATAAATTCATCGTCACGACATAGTGGCAACGCGGCCTTATGGGACCACTTTGTTGTCCGTGTGTCTGTCTGCCAAGACCCTTTTTCTCAGGAATGCGAGGAGGTATTAAGTTTAAATTATTAGTATCAAATACTCAAGTCTGCTACTCCTTCAAGATGTAAAAAAAACAAACTTGTAAGTCAACGCTATCAAAAGTTATATGTCCGTTCAGGTAAGTTGCAATTTTTAAGATTTCACAAGGGAATCAAAACTTAACGTACTTTCCGTTGACCTTGAATCATGAAATTTGGCAAGAAGCAATGTCTTATGACACAATGTAGAGAATTCATCTAAAAACCGTAAATATGTAGTTTAATGCTAAAATACTTTACGGAACCCTCGGTGCCGCGCACCAACTCACATCAGGACCAATTTTTTTCGTAGTAAATTCATTTCCTTTTTGCCCAGAAATAAGACAATATAAGTTTTAAAAAGGCCTTATCCGGCTTCTGAAAGGTAAGAAATAACACAAAAACCCCTAAAATTATTTACCCCTAATTTCCTAGTACCCTGCGACATATGTACTGTACAGTACAAATGTAACACATTTTTGTACTACGAGTACAAAGTTTGTTAATTTCAAACGTACGTACCACCCGGGGGGTTGAGCAGAACTTCCGCGTTGCATGTGCAAACGTGACATGAATGCTGCCGACTACGCCTGCAACTTACTGCATTTACATTTTGAGCAGTACATGCCTTCAATAGCCCGTGTGCAGTGGCAGAACAGGTGAAATTCCCTTAATAGTTCTGAGATAATGATTTGGATAAAGTGATATAATATTTTGCTCATAAGATGGTTATTTTCTGAGTAACAGATCGATGTCTGGTGTCCGGTTGATGGTAATAGGCGAGACCCTTATTACGTAGAACTTAAACCTCGTCATTGTCATTAAACGTAACTGACTGACTGGATCTGGCTGGTTGACTGGTAGATAATGCCTATGGCATTAAGTCGGGTCCACCCTTTATAGCAAAACTTTTTATGTCATAATATTATTTTGCATACCAGCTGATAGCATAAACTCCATTTCGCAGAAAATAATTTGGCAGATACTCATTTAACATACGTTCATACTCGTAATTTTGTAAGCTAGAATCATCTTTAGGAATAAATTTCATATGCATAATATTCAAAAGTAGAACCATCTTATCGCAGAAAGTTCACAGTCAGAATTATCTTTTGGCATAATTTTCATATCGATATTAGTTAGTCATGGGTGTTCGAACCCCATTAAGTCCGCCTCTGTACTTTTGTGCTAGAAGTGTTAAAAAATAGTAGTTTATGCGACTGTGCATAATGAAGGGCATTACAACACAAGTGTGGGTTTAAGAAACGAGCCGAAGGCGAGTTTCTTAATAGCATCACACGAGTGTTGTAATGCCTAATTATGTATAGTTGCATACACTACTTTATCTACCCAAATATCATAAGGGCTCTATGATGGGTTCAGGAACCATAGGGAAATGACCAGCATTGTTACTTTGCCCTTGATTTTTGTGGCAACAGGTTATTAGTTGCATTCGTCGCTGCATTTACGATATCTGTCGGAGTGTTCATGTCAATTTCTGAGTCACTATCACTCATTTTCGACAGAAATAAAGAACTTATCAGAAAATTTGTCTACTCGTAACTGAAAATAAAAAGCTAACGAACAAATGACAGCTCGAAATGGCGGCGTTTCGGATATCTGTCATTTTTTTTTAAATCATAGGCAAACGAACAAAGTCACTATTCTTGTGTCACTCGAGATCAAAATGTCGTGCGATTTATAATTAAAATCATACTGAATTGGGGTTTCGTATCGATATCTGATTTAATGTAGATACTAGAATAGCACACTCACTTGAATTTGACACCTGTTCCAAATTTAAACTCATAACCTACTGTTTTCAGTAGGTTATGAGTTCATAACAGTTCCGTTTATTTCTGCTGGTTGGTAATGCTGGTCATTGCCTATGGTTTTTGAATGCATTAGAGAGGGTTTATGATATTTGGGTAGATAAATAAATAAATGCCCACATTTCGTACAGCACAATATAACACCCGTGCACTATAAATTAGGTATATATCTCTGCCTCTAAGGGATTACAAGCTTGATATAATGTGTTATGACATTTTAAAATGCACAAAACATACAACGCTATTTAGTTAGATGGTAATAAAGCCTCGTTTATGGGAAACACACAAAACTACTCCACTTCCGTCAGACCGAGATGAAGGCGCTTCCAACAGCGTCGAACAATCGAGAGCTCAGAATGATGAATAATCACGTAAGATGTCCCTTATGTGACGTTATATGTTCAGACGATACAAATTTAAGTGGTAAAATTTTATTGTGATTACTATTCCTCCGCTTAACCGTTAGAAGAAAATAGCCGCGATGTATTTCATCACCTGCCTAGCCTTTAGGTCAGGTAGGCAGTCGCTCTATCACCGTTACTGCCTATCTGACTTCCACAACCCAGTTAGTACTGGCACCCCTTGGTAAAACTGGTTGTCAGACTTTTTGGGCGACCTGTAACGACTGTCAAAGGTCTACAAATGACAGCCGGTACCAACTGCTTAACGTTCTTTCCGAGGCATGGAGGAAACTCGGTATGGAATGAGTGATCACCCATCCACAGACCAACCTAGACAAGCACGGGTTAACCTATAGATGAAGAAACCTCCTGTATTTCAAAGCCGCAACGGTTTGATCTTCATTAATAAACGACTCGAAAAGTTAAAAAGAAATCACGTCAAACACAAACTGAATAAAAATCATATTCATGAGCTAACCCCCGACTTCTTCTTAATGTGTCAAAAATAATGGCGTCCATGAATTTTTAACTTAATTCTTCAAGTCGCTTCACAGGGGGAATCGGTACAATTATTGGCCGTCATTATGCAGGAAAAAAGGCCCCTCTGCAAACAGTGGGGAGGAACAAAGAAAACATCTTAGAAAACTTGGAGGACGAAATATATATGGAGTCCGCAATTATTTAGCTTAAACAAAAGTTTTTTTCGGTTAAAGAATGGCCAAGTAAAGTATTGCTTTCGTGTCTTTTCACGGTTTCGCAAGCAGGAATTTCTTAGTGTGATCACTTTGTAACACTTTGTCTATATTTCTTTTATGGTGTTTGGCGGAAAGTCAATGATTTACTGGAATACTCGTAACTAGGAAAGTAATCAGGAATAGAGATGGTTCCTGACTAAAAAAAAATTGATTCTGTTTAGTCCATTAAGTACTCGTAGTTAGCGTCAGCTCACACCGAGACGCGACACGTTTTAATAGAGCGACTCAAAATACAACTTCATTAACTACACGAAAAGATACGCATTCCATTGGCCCAGCGTTGTGTTCTGAATTCTCACAATGGAATGTGTATCTTTTCATATAGTAAATAAATTTATGTTTTCAGTCGCTCAATTAAAATGCGTGGTACTGAAATAAAGAGGCCAGTGATTTCGAGGCGTCAGTTCAGTACCGGTACGTGTTTTCTGTTTTCTCATGAAATTTTGAGATCATGAGTGCTTGTGACGTCACTTTCCGGTAAAATAAATGTACTCAAACGTGACGTCACACGAATTTTCGACGCACTGTATCGTCTTCAGTTTTTGTTTACATACGTGAAAAACAAAAAAATATGTTATCTATTATATAAAAATAAGTCGGGTTTTCCTTCCTGACGCTATAACTCCAGAACGCACGAACCGATTTCCACGGTTTTGCATTCGTTGGAAAGATCTCGGGCTCCGTGAGGTTTATAGCAAATTCAGGAAGTAGGTAGTAGTAGGTAGGTAGTAGTAGATAGGTAGTAGGTAGTAGTAGGTAGGTAGTAGGTAGTAGGTAGTAGTAGGTAGGTAGTAGGTAGTAGTAGACGCAGACGAAGTTGCGTGGGTCAGCTAGTGTCCAATATTTTTTGGAATTCTATCTGACGGAATATTTAGATTTTCTATGTTTCTACCCTAATCATTGACATGACAGTTTTATTGTGTGCCTGCAAAACCTTCACGATAAAACTGAGTTCCATTGAGGACACCTACGTAAGTAACTTAAGTGCCATAAGCCTCTCGGTTCATCGGACTTCCACAAATATTTCAATACATAATCTGCGAAGGGACATTAGAGAAGCTCGAGGCTAAATAATAACAGCCACTCGGGTCGATCGTTAGGTTAAGCCGTGTTTGCCTAGGTTGGTAAAAAAGGTTGCTAAAGTTTGTTTGGGTAATGAAATGTTGTCAAAAACTTTTCGGCAAAACGGCAGGATCCCAGCTTTCCCATGGTGAAAGAATTTTTGAAATCGGCACAGTTTTTGAGTTTATTCATTACAAACATACACAAAAAATACATTTTTTTTTCCGTCTTTATTACATTATTAGTGTAGATAATTAGATAACAATAACGAGTAAATTAATTAAATGTGTACAGACAAATTTAGTTATAGGAAAATGTATGTAATATATTCACGGATTCTTAAGTCCATAATAAACAAGAAGTATCTTGTTTAATAGATTTCGACGCAAAATGTTAAACTAACATTAACACAAACGCTATTTGATAAAGGTGTCCCACAGTTTCAACATTTGCTGTTTATGAAACGGGTTACTTAGCAAAGTCTGGAGTACTAGACTAGTTCTATGAAATGTTAGTGCCTACCATAGAGTATATAAGTGCCTACCTACCTTATATTAGTAATGGTGTGTGTCACCATTACTAATATAAGGTAACTTAGAGGTACAAATCAAGGATTGTATGTTTCTCAGGTGTTGAAAGATAGTTTTTAGGCTTCACTTTCTGTTGAAAATGGAAGAAACAAACGTGTTCTGTCGACCCTAAGCTACATGGGACAGATGATGATCTTTCTGATACTAAGCTGTAAATTCCAAAAACGTAAGAAAAGGAGATCACCCAGATTGGGCTTTTTTCAAATTTTAGTTGGCCGGCAAAATAAAATTACCCCAATCGGGGTGATCTCAGAGTTTTTGTGATTGGATAACTTCTCGGTGAATTGACTTAAAATGTGTATAATGTTATGCTCTATCCAAACTTATTATTTGGATGCATAACATTATACACATTTTATTTTGGTAGGCACTTTTGAAAATAGCCCAATATTGCATGGCGGCTGGGTGATCTTCTTTGGATTTCTCTCGACTACCCTGGCTCTTCTACCTTATGGCCTTAACTTTAGAGTATAAAACTGATTTGCGTGATGGCAAAGACATTACGATGATATCTTTTTAATAACGTGACCGGTCAGCACCTGCATAAAATATATTTTAGGCTATTAGCCTATCGATTGTAAAGGTCATAGAATCAGTCGTTGCCTTGCGGAAATCCATGACTAAATTTTATGAATATTTTATTTTAATTCCGCAATTAAATCCAGGCAAAACTGAGCACTTTTGAAAACAAAACTGAGAACTGCTGCGCCTAAATTGCAGCCAAGTCAATATCTCCTGAGGATGCTTTGTGGAGACGTGAAACACGTGAGGTTTGGGTCGTACGCGTGTTAAACTTCGCACTTCTATTATGCATATTTTTGCGGGATCCGGGCTGGTTGTTGCATCCTGTATCTAAACCTGGATCTATTTGCGAAATTAAAGCTAAAAGGTTCCATCTTCCAAATCTAAAAGATTAGATAGCGCATCCAAAGACATTCGTAGTTCCCCAGCGAAAGCACTTAAACAGCCATTACAGTGGGGCATTAGGTAGCAAGTTTGGTCCCAAATTTACCCGTTTCATTAACTGCCTAATGATTTCCGATAGCCCCGTAGTAGTTGTTATGTTCTGACAAAAGATTGGGCGTGTCTTTTATATTTACATGAAATTTATTACGGAATGAATTGTACCGTGCTGCGATGTTGACGGGTGTTTTTGTATATTGGCTAGGTGGAACCCTCTATACAGAGTGTTGGACCATAAACGAATCCGCCAAACATGCCGCAATAGGCAAGACGACCAGTATAAAAAAAATACAAATATATTTAAGTCCATTTTTACCGAAAGGTAACAGTCTGATTATCCAAAAACAGCTGTCACTATGACATGTTCCCATACAAAAATATGTTTTAAACAGCTGTTTTTAGATAATCAGAGCGATCTTGTTAGTGAACATGGACCTTAGTCCGTCAGTTAGATAATTGAAAAATAATGGACACGTATTTTTTGGTTTTGAGAATCAATGAATATTGACAAAGAAAAAACGCGGAGTGGGGGGGCTCGTGACGTCAGAACTGGCTAAAAAATATACCTAGGCGTGACGTATTGGGAGTTTTAAAAGCGCCGTATCTTCGTCAATTTTGATTCACGTAACAAAAGAAAAAATACGGGTCAAATATTTCTTAATAATCTCTCTGACGGACTAATTACATTTTTTTTTCGTCTACTCTATACCAAGCATGAAAATTGTTGTGCCCAACAGGGTCCATATGAACTTTATTCTATAATTATATGATCTTGTAAAACACATGTGATATGCAATTAGGAATTAAATTGAATTAAAGCATTCTTTATATCAAACTAAGTAATAATTGCCGAGGAACGACTTTTCAGTTCCTTTTCACGCTGATGACCTGATTCCTAACATTTTCCTTAAAACTCTACCCACCCAGTTACAGTTATAGCGTGATGCTACATGTTATTGTATGTGCCCTTGCCCTAAAATTCAGGACCGAGTTATGCCGGGGAGAATTGAATTAAGATTGTGGCTACGAAAAGGGCGACACAACATCGTATATCATAATGTCACGCCAATATGGGACCCCTTCGTGAACCAAGGGTTTTACAGAACTGTACCTGACAGTTCACCCATATTTTGCCAGTTAGGCTTCGTTCCGACTATGTCGCGACGACAAATATCGGTAAAATGAGGGAAATAGAGATCCAGGGGTGAATGGAAACAAAACTTTAGAATGGATTTTAAAGTTGAATTCACATGATATGGTAACAACAAGTACTCTATTGTGTTAACTAAATTATACTCAATTATAAAGGTATCTTGTTGGCAATATACAATTTAAGTTCAGCGATAAATCCCTTTCAAAGTTTTGTTTCCATTCACCCCTGGATCCTTATTCCTCCCTTTTACGGTAATCGTGTAGTTTTAAGTGTTGTTGCTTGTACGTATTTAAATGGAGGTGTTCACAAGGACGACATGATAATTGGGGTATGTCTCCACCGATCATAATATCAGATCACGTTAGCCACGAATCACGGCTAGTTGTTGTCGTCCATGACTTTTGCCAACTAAAACAACGATGAATTAACGGGAACGGGATTTGTTGAAGTTGCATGGGATAGGGAGAACCTATTTCTATCACTAGAAATTCCTGGTGAAAAACCCAATAACTCTTGCCCAACCTTGGACTCAAACCGATTTGTTTATTTTTAACAAAGAACTTTTCTCATGGAAAATAATGTTCTATCGCTACTCTTATAGCCCACAACAAAACACAAAACGCTTAACCCCGTGAAATCAATGTTGAAATTGTTTTAGCCAAGCTTTAAACTTAATTAAATATAAATAAAGACAAACACCATGCCGTTTAAAGCTCTTTTGTGAACGTTCCGGTTACAAATAACTTTAAAAGCCTTCCATTTTAAAGTTATATTTGTTTTTATTAAGCTGGATGTTTAGGGACCCGCTTTAAGGTCCATGTTCACTGATTATCTAAAAACAGCTGTTTAAGAATCATGTTCCCCTACAAAAATGTGTATTAAACAGCTGTTTTAGATAATAAGACCGTCATCTTTTTGGTGAACATGCACCTAACTGTTGCGTTGTTGGTCTAGTGGTCGCGATCGCGACTTCTGAGCATGTCAGTGTCGCAAGACAAAAGTCTATTACCAGTGTGTGTTGCCTGTGATTACATACGGGAACGAAACGTGGTCGCTCACAATGGGTCTTGGCAAAAGGCTTCAAGTCACTCAAAGGGCAATGGAGAGGGCTATGCTCGGAGTTTCCTTACGTGATCAAATCAGAAACGAAGAAATCCGCAAGAGAACCAAGGTCACCTACGTAGCCCGAAGAATTGCCAAACTTAAGTGGCAGTGAGCAGGGCACATTGCTCGCAGAACGGATGGCCGATGGGGCTGAAAAGTTCTGGAGTGGCGACCGCGATCCGGAAGACGATGCGTTAGAAGACCTCCCACTAGGTGGACTGATGACCTGATGAAGGTTGCGGGAATCCGTTGGATGCGAGTCGCACGGGACTGGTCAATGTGGCGATACTTGGGGGAGGCCTATGTCCAGCAGTGGACGTCTTTCGGCTGAAATGATAATGACGATGATGGTTGTAACCGTATAAACAGTCCTTTTTTGTTACCGTGTTTCTCGTTATCAAAGCCACCGCAAAAATAATAATAATTAGCGCTTGAAAAACGACCAGTAAAGAAATATTTTAGATCGGATATCACTTTGATTCCAACAAAATAAACGATGTAAAGTAAAGGAAAAAAATGTCTCATAGTAGGTGTACCATGCCGTAAGGTGCCTAAGGATAAACGTATAAAACTGTTACTAGTAAATGTGTTTTTCTATATTTCGACTCGTCGTTTTTCTAATTAAGGGGGATGCTTCATAGGGCACGCCACGATAGTGGCGGTAAGTCCCCTCTTTGAGGAGTGGCTGGAGAGGCGCCACGGCGTCCTCACCTTCCGCCTGACGCAGGTCCTCACCGGACACGGATGTTTCGGGAGGTACCTGCACCGAATCGGGCGGGAGGAATCGCCCGGGTGTCTCCACTGCGAGGATCGACCGGAGGACACGGTGGAGCACACGGTGGAAGTCTGCCCTGCGTGGGCGGAGCTCCGCCGTGTCCTCGTGGCGGCGATCGGCGGCGGCGACCTCTCGCGTCCGGCCCTGGTTCAATCCATGGTCCGGAGCAAGACGGAATGGGAAGCCGTCGCCTCCTTCTGCGAAGCAGTCATGCTCGCGAAGGAGGTGGCGGAACGAGAGAGGGAGAGATCCTCTCTTCCCGGCCGCCGCGGGAGACGCAACGGGCGTCGGGGGCCACGTGGTGGCTACCGGCCACCGTAGATGCGGGCCTGTGGACGGCTGGCTATGGGCTAGCTAGCCGTCCGGCCGTCTAACGACGACGACAGGCCGTGTCGACGGCGCGTTCGTGTTCCACGCGCGCCTCAAAGAGATGTCAGCAAAAGGGCCGAAGCCTGCCGGGGTTGCGGGCCTGTTCGAAAGAGATACCGCGGCCCCGGAACGTAAAAGGCGAGGAAGGAACATGGATGGTTTTTAGTCAGTAAGAGTCTGACACTCCCTCCCGCTCCGCCCAGAGTGGGGGGGGTCATTTGATGATTTCCCATCCTTAAAAAAAAAAAAAAAAAAGGGGGATGCTTCAAGGTAGCCCTCGAAATTCAAATTTTCTTACGTTTTTTGCAATTTGCAGGGCAGTGCTAAGTTTTTAGAGTCGATGACCAAATTTTTCACGGTCAAAGTCCTTCTTCGACTCTTCCCAAGTAACACAGTCTAGGAGGTTTAAAACAAATCTGTCTACTGACAGTCTATTCATGGTTAATCTTTAGATGGTTTCAAAAAAGAAAATGTATTCTTATAGAGTTTTTTTTCTCAAGCTCGATTATTTTTAGAGCACTTGTTCTATAGCACACCTATTTTAAGTATGTCTATAGGTATATTGAATGTTTTAGGATAAAATGCTCTACAAATAGTTATCTAATAAAGCCTAAAGGTACCTAACTTGAAGTAATTTTATAGATGGCTGCGCTGCCTGCCCCGCCCCCTGTAAAGCCGACTCCGGCCAAACAGGTGGCGGCACCGGCTGGGCAGAAGAAGGCGGCCCAACGAAAAAAGAAGGGCAAGGCAGCGGCACAGACGGCGACAGTGCCAGCGCCAGCGCCAGTGGCGGGTGGGCCCACACCCCCTGCACCTCCCACGGCTGAAGCCGGATGGCAAGTGGCCGGGGAGAAGCAGAAGGGGCGAAAGGCGGCCAAAAAGGCCCGTAAACAAGAGCGGCAGCGCCAAAACAAGGCGCGAAAGGTCGCGGCGAGGCTTCGCGCCCCGAAAACCGCCGCTGTAGTGATTACACTACAGCCAGAAGCGGAAAAGAAGGGCGTGACCTACCGCGACCTGCTGGCGAAGGCCAAAGAAAATGTGGATCTCGGTGAGCTCGGGATCACCGGGGGCCTCCGGCTCAGAGTCACCGCAACGGGGGCTCGGATGCTGGAGATTCCCGGTGAAACCAGCGGCTCGTCCGCGGATGCTCTCGCTGAAAAGCTGAGAGCGTCCCTAAACGCGGACGAGGCCCGAGTCTCCAGACCCGTCAGATGCGCCGATCTGCGCGTCATGGGTCTGGAGGACTGCGTCACCGAGAAGGAGGTGGTGGCCGCCGTCGCTAGGTCCGGGGGGTGCTCTGCCGAGCAGGTCAAGGCAGGCACCTTTCGTCCGGACCCCACGGGAATGCAAGCCGTTACGGTGAGCTGCCCCGTGGCGGCGGCGAAAGCCATTGTGGAGGGCCGAAGGCTTTTGGTGGGCTGGGTATCGGCGCAGGTAAAACTGCTCGAGCCCAGACCTCTGAGGTGCTTTCGCTGCCACGTGGGACACCACGTGTCAGTGAGGTGTGCCTCGGAGGTTGACCGCAGCGGTCTCTGTTTCCGCTGCGGTCAGCCCGGCCACGTGTCGGCTGGTTGCAGCGCTGCGCCGCACTGCCCTGCATGTGCGGCGGCCCGTAAGCCGGCCGATCATCAGGCCGGGAGCAAGGCCTGCGCCGCTCCCGCCAAGAGCGGAGCCAAGGGCAGGGGAAGGCCCTCCGCCACCTCCGCCAACGCCACCGTCGCCACTGCCGCTGCCGCGGCCGCCACAGCCGCTGTCGCTGTCGCCGCCGCCAATAATGCCGCTTTGAGCTCGCCTGCGGAGGGGCCCTCACAGGGGTCCCGGGGGGAGGAAGCGATAATGGACTGTCAATAACGGCGCCATTACGCTTCCTCCAGGCGAACATCAACCACTGCGCCTGTGCTCAGAACCTGTTGCTTCAGAGCATGGCGCAGTGGTTGATCAACATCGCTGTGGTCTCTGAGCCGTACTTTGTCCTGCCCAGAGAAGACTGGGTGGCGGACCTTGACGGGTCAGTGACCATAGTGTCATCGGCCGCCGCCGGTACCCCGACCCTTGAAAATGTCAGGAGGGGTCGGGGATGCGTAGCAGCACGGTTCGGGGAGATCGTCGTGGTGGGAGTCTACTTCTCCCCGAGCCGAACTCTCGCCGAGTTCCACAACTCTCTCGCAGAGTTGAGTGTCGTCGTCGGAAGCCATTCCCTCCCCGTGCTTGTCCTCGGGGACTTCAATGCCAAGAACTTGGCTTGGGGTTCTCGTTGCACAGATGTGCGGGGAAGGATGGTGGAGGACTGGGCCCTGGAGAGGGGCCTGGACGTCCTTAATCGGGGTTCTGTTCCCACGTGTGTGCGGATGCGGGGCGAGTCGGTGGTGGACATTTCGTTCGCTAGCCCCGCTCTGTCGCCACGTGTCGTCGACTGGCGTGTCATGGAGGGGGTGGAGACATATTCCGACCACCGGTACATCCGGTTTGACGTCTCCGCCCAGTCCTCGAGCGCGCCGGTCCAACAGGCCCCGAGTGGTCCGCGTTGGGCGCTGAAGCAGCTGGACCGGGAGCTCCTCCTGGAAGCCTCGATCGTGCAGGCCTGGGTGACATCACCGGACAGGCCTGCCGACGTTAACACTGAGGCAGAGTGGTTCCAGGGGGCCATGTCCGACATATGTGACGTGGCAATGCCCCGGGTCCGGCCAGGAAGCGCCCGACGCCAGGTGTACTGGTGGTCGCGCGAAATAACGTCCCTGAGGGAGGCGTGTGTCGAAGCGCGGCGCCTGTACGCCAGGCATCGCAGGCTCCGCATCCGCCCGCCGGATGCGGAAGCCATTGAGGCGGAGCTGTACGAGGGATACAGAGCGGCGAAGACCGCCCTCCGGGAGGCTGTCCTGCGGGCCAGGGAACTGGCCCGCTCGGAGATGCTGGAGACTCTCGACAGAGATCCGTGGGGGCGCCCTTACAAGATGGTGCGGAATAAACTCCGCACCTGGGCCCCCCCGCTGACGCAGAGTCTCCGGCCCGACCTCGTGGAGGACGTGGTGAGCGCTCTGTTCCCCTCGCGGGGGGAACATCCGCCCCCGCCTATGGCTCCGACGACACTCCGGAAGTGACTGGGGTAGACCTGAGAGTGGCGGTAGGTAGGCTCAAGGCCAAAAATACCGCCCCGGGACCCAATGGCTTGCCTGGCAAAGCCTGGGTCCTGGCCTCGGATGCGGAGGCTCTCGGGCCCCGACTGAAGGGGTTCTTAAGCGCATGTTTGGAGAGAGGCCAGTTCCCGCTTCGTTGGAAGACGGGGAAACTGGTCCTCATCCAGAAGCCGGGGCGCCCTGCGGACTCTCCGTCCGCATTTCGGCCCATTGTGTTGCTCGACGAGGTGGGCAAGCTCTTTGAGAGAGTCATTGCAAACCGCCTCGCCGAGCACCTTGAGGGGATGGGGCCTAATCTTGCGGAGAACCAGTTTGGTTTCCGCAAGGGGCGCTCTACAGTGGACGCCATCATGCGCGTGAGAGCCCTCACGACGGGGGAAGCGATATCCCGGGGCGGGGTTGTTTTGGCGGTGTCTCTCGACATCGCCAACGCTTTCAATTCCCTGCCCTGGAGCTGCATCAGGGAGGCACTCCGGTATCACCGGGTGCCGACCTACCTCCGTCGTGTGGTCGGGGACTATTTGACGGACAGGGCCGTCATCTACCCCAGTCGCTCCGGAGATTGGAACCGGCGAGAGATGTCGTGCGGTGTCCCACAGGGATCGGTTCTGGGACCGCCCCTGTGGAACATCGGTTACGACTGGGTGCTGCGCGCGGACCTCCCTAGTGGTGTCAGCGTCGTCTGCTACGCAGATGACACCCTGGTGCTGGCACAGGGGAGGTCGCACGAGGCGGCGGCCGACAACATGACACGCGGGGTTGCGATAGTCGTTGAGAGGATCCGGCAACTGGGTCTCGAGGTGGCATTGCACAAGTCCGAGGCCATGTGCTTTCATGGGCCTCGGAATGCGCCACCGTCGGGATCCACACTGACGGTAGGAGGGGTATCCATCGGCGTCGAGTCGACGTTGAAGTACCTAGGACTCGTCCTCGACAGCCGGTGGAACTTCGTGGAGCATTTCCGACGTTTGGCCCCCAGGCTGGAACGGACAGGGGCTGCCTTCAGGCGGCTCCTGCCCAACCTTGGGGGGCCGAACGCCTCCTGCCGCAGGCTCTACGCGGGAGTCGTGCGGTCCATGGCCCTCTACGGGGCCCCAGTGTGGGCGCGTTCGTTGAAGCGGCGAGCCGCTCACCATTTGAACGCGCCCCAAAAAGTGGTGGCCGTGAAGATGGTCCGTGGGTACCGCACGATCTCTCGCGAGGCGGCGGGCCTGCTTGCCGGATTGCCGCCGTGGGATCTGGAGGCGATAGTCCTCGCGCGCCTGCATGAGTGGCGCGCGGAGGTACTACGCCGGGGGGAAACTCCGCTGCCGCGGCAAATTGCCGCTCAGCGGACTGACCTCCGGCGCGATCTCATGGCGACATGGAGAGAGCGACTGTCGCAACCCCGTGCAGGGCACGCCACGATAGTGGCGGTAAGTCCCCTCTTTGAGGAGTGGCTGGAGAGGCGCCACGGCGTCCTCACCTTCCGCCTGACGCAGGTCCTCACCGGACACGGATGTTTCGGGAGGTACCTGCACCGAATCGGGCGGGAGGAATCGCCCGGGTGTCTCCACTGCGAGGATCGACCGGAGGACACGGTGGAGCACACGGTGGAAGTCTGCCCTGCGTGGGCGGAGCTCCGCCGTGTCCTCGTGGCGGCGATCGGCGGCGGCGACCTCTCGCGTCCGGCCCTGGTTCAATCCATGGTCCGGAGCGAGACGGAATGGGAAGCCGTCGCCTCCTTCTGCGAAGCAGTCATGCTAGCGAAGGAGGTGGCGGAACGAGAGAGGGAGAGATCCTCTCTTCCCGGCCGCCGCGGGAGACGCAACGGGCGTCGGGGGCCACGTGGTGGCTACCGGCCACCGTAGATGCGGGCCTGTGGACGGCTGGCTATGGGCAATAGCTGGCCGTCCGGCCGTCTAACGACGACGACAGGCCGTGTCGACGGCGCGTTCGTGTTCCACGCGCGCCTCAAAGAGTGTCAGCAAAAAGAGAGGGGCCCGCAAGGGCCGAAGCCTGCCGGGGTTGCGGGCCTGTTCGAAAGAGATACCGCGGCCCCGGAACATAAAGGGCGAGGAAGGAACATGGATGGGTTTTAGTCAGTAAGAGTCTGACACTCCCTCCCGCTCCGCCCAGAGTGGGTGAAGTCATTTGATGATTTCCCATCCTAAAAAAAAAAAAAAAAAAAAAAAAAAGTAATTTTATAGAAAAGATGGTATATTTTAAGATAAAACATTCTATTATTTCTATTATTTAGCTATTGGTACTCTTATCTTTGTATATAAAGACACTTAAGTCTTGATAAAATACTTTAATAGATATTTTTTAGTTTGTCTAAAAAAGTGATAGTGAAAACGTGTATTTAGTGGTTTTATTCCTAAAAATGGCTTAGTTAAGTGCATTTGTATTAAATATTTGAATTGGATGATTTTATGCAATGGAGACAGTGAAAAAAATTAAAAGGTCTGGTGGCTTTTGTCGAAAAATCGGCAAATATTTAAAAAGAAAAAAAAAGAGATTCAAGATAATTCAGATTCCGAATCGGAATTTTCTCGTAACTTCCTCCAAAACGCAAGAAATTGTTCTGAGACAGAAGATACAACTGAATTTGAAGTGTCTCCTAGAACATCACAAAATTACGTTAGTGAGCAGTCCGACTCGGATGAAAACAATCCAAATGACGACGACGAAATTCGGTCCACTTGCCTCAAAAGTTATCTGCGCGCCAGTGGTCAGCAACTCATGCTATAACTCACATAGCCTTGAAGTACTTATTTCAAATAATAAATAATTTTCAACCTGATACTCTACCAAAGGATCCGAGAACACTGCTCCAGACTCCAAGAACGATTGAAATGAAAAAAATCGATAATGGCGAATACTGGCAACACGGGCCGAAGATTAATCTCACAAGATATTTTCAACATTTGACAGAGAACAAAATAGCGACAATCGATGTTAACATTGATGGACTATTACCTACGTATAAAAGCTCGAAAGTTGAATTCTGACCCATTCTAATCTATACATACCTGCTATTTTACACATTGTCTATGGATAAAACAGAAATATCTTTTACTTACCCTCTTGAATTTATTAATTAAATTGCTCTGCTATTGCATAAAATGGTCTGCCGTTCACAACACATCAAATTACCTATTCACTGATGAACGTCTAGAAATACTGTGAGAAGAAATTTTTTCATTCATTTCATTTATTTCAGTAACAATTTTTACATTGTATCGAAAATTTACACTCAATCATATAATAAAAAAAAACAGGTACAATAGAAATCATAATTACATTAGAAAATCATTATAAAGTAAACAAAATAGATTAATTTACAAAAAAAATACATTTGCAGTTCCCCTGGTATACTATGTTAATAATTACATTATAAATTCATTATTATGACAGAAACCAAGATAAAATAATTAAAAAGCAAAACATTTGCATTTTCCCTGTTATAGTATATTGAATAACAAAATAAAAATAGAACAACAAATTAAGATTTTACCATAATTAATGTTAAAAGTATATTTAAATGTCAGTAAAGTATATTAAAATGTCGAAATGTCAATAGTAATGTCGTAAAAAGATGTATGTCAAATTGAAAGATGTCAAACAAATTCAATCAGACACAATAATGCCAAAAACTAAAATTAAAAATATTACTAATATCGGTACAAATGTCCAAAAAAAATAAAATAAAATAAAAATACTATTTAATTCCTGTTCAAAAATGTCAAAAAGAAAAAAAATGTAATATGTTATTAAAATAGTTAATATACCTAATTAAGTCTAGTTGAATGTGTCACAGAGAAACTCATCAAGGGTGTAGTAACACTTTTCCAACAGAAATGATTTTAACTCCTGCTTAAACTGATTTAAGTTATAAATTGACTTCAAGTGTACAGGTAGTTTATTAAACAGTTTAACCGATTGATAACTTGCTGCATGACTGACTACTTTTAAATGTGGTTGAATCTTATTTTGTAGGTCCCTACGCCTAGTAGCTTCCCGCTTACTTCTTTCCTCTGGTGTTTCGAAATTCTGCAGCTTTTTTATAAGATCAGTAAGAAGAACTAGAATATATAAACAAGGGACCGTTAGTATTCGAAGTTCTTTAAAGTGCTCCTTACATGATACCCACTGTGGAATTCTTACCATGGTTCTAATGGCCCTTTTTTGAATTATGAAAGCTGTATTTATATTATACGCGTAACTACCACCCCATAGAGTGATACTGTACCTAAGCTTTGACTCTACGAGCGAGTAATATACCATTTTTAATTGCTCAATAGCGATCACATCTCGAAGACTTCTCAAAGCATAGCAAGCTGAGCTGATTGAGTTTTCTATAGACGTCAATTCTTTTTTCCAGTTAAGACTGTCGTCAATATGAATACCTAAGAATTTTACGCTGTCAACCAATGTTATTGTATTCTTATCCAAAACTATGTCCAATTTTTCTTTGTTTCTCGACGTCGTCCTAAATAACATAGCATTCGTTTTAATGATATTCAATTTGAGATTATTGATGGTAAACCAGTGTTGAAAGAGAGCAAGAACATTATTTACTTTACTACTGAGAGTATCGACATCTTTAGCGGCTATAATAGCATTCGTATCATCAGCAAAAAGCACAAGTTCAGAATCACTTAGTTGCAGCATATAGCTAATTAAATCATGAACAAATAAAATGAAAAAGATTGGACCTAATATTGAACCTTGTGGAACTCCTTGTTTTATTAGTTTCAGTCCCGATTTGAAAACTTTTTGTGTATTATTTTCATTAACTTTAATTTCCACATATTGCTTTCTATTTTCTAAGTAAGACCTAAACAGACATAAAATCGATCCTCTTACTCCATAATGTTCCATCTTCGCTAATAGTAACGTATGATTAACCGTGTCAAAAGCGGAACTAAGATCGAGGAATAACCCTACGACTTTCAATTTGTCATTTATTCTGTCAACTACTTGGTCCATTAATGTATTAATTGCGTCATTTGTTCCCACATTTTTCTGATACCCGAACTGCCTGTGATTAAGTAATTTATTGCGATTGAGATGTCTTAGAAGTCTTATTTTAAGTATTTTTTCAAAAATTTTCGAGATTATCGGTAGTAAAGAAATCGGTCTATAATTATTAGGATCAAATTTGCAACCTTTTTTGTAAAGTGGTAAGACTCTTGCTATTTTCAGTTGTTCAGGGAATATATTCATATTAATACACTTATTTATAAAATGTGCAAGTGGCCCTGCCAGTATGTCAATGTGATCTTTGACAGTCTGTATACTTATTTCATCATGACCAGAAGATTTCTTGTTAGCCATAGAAATAACCAGTTTTTTTTATTTCTGAGGCAGTGACTTGATCGCAAGTCATTTCTTGATCTAATCGTTTTACACAATTTTGTAAAGTTTTTAAAGCTTGGTCTAACGAATTTGAGTCGCCAACAGACCCTGGACCGTCAAACGTGTTCGAAAAGATGTCTACTATTTGCTGGGGATCTGAAATAATCGTATTATTAACTTTAAGGAGTATGTTTTTATTACTTTCGCGTTTTGATTTTGTATTCCTATGCCTATTTACAACCTGCCATATAGCTTTTGAAGATTTATTTGCCTTGGCTATTTCTTTACTGACTGCAATGCGTCTAGCTTTTTTTAGGACTAGTCTGTATACCCTTATGTATGATTTCACATATGCCCTTATGTTCTCCGTACTGGTTACATTGTTTATGTTTCGAAGCAAAAATCGCTTCATTTTACTAGATACTCTAATTCCTTTCGTAATCCAAGCCGAGTTTTGAGGTTTCTTAAAATTTACCCGTTTTTTTTTCTTTTTGAAACTTATGCGGAATATATGTCCAATTTTCTTTAAAAAGCCATTTATACCTTCTTCCAACCAATTTATTTTTAGAAGACGTCGTCTAAAACTTTTTGAATTTTTGTCACTAAACTGTCTGAACTCTATATTTAAAAAGTTTTGGTCGCCATCGGGGTGTACTGTTTCAGTTTTTAAGCGACAGAATAACGCTGCGTGTCCATCAGCCAAGCAATTATGATCAACAAACTGCTCATTGATAACGTCATCAGGTAAATTCGTTAAAAAATTATCCAAACATGATTGCGCATTATTTCTTTTATAGGTCACCTCATTTATAATTGGTCTAAAATTGTATGATGTCAGTAATGTCAAAAAATTTGAAGTTTTTTTGTCGCTTTTAAGCAAGTCAATGTTGAAGTCTCCGCAGATAATACATTTTTTATTGAAGAAGTGTTCTAATAATTGTTCCAACTTAGATAGAAATGTTTCATAATTTTGATCCATAGGATTTCTGTAGCAGCAGAAGATGTAAATGTTAGTGCTAACATCCTTGACACCACATATTTCGAAGCTTTCGATTTTGTATATTTTTTGACAAAAAGGTACCTCTTCACAAACAATATCGTTTCTTGCCATAATGAGGCTACCACCCCTTTTTTTGTTTTTTCTTGTATTCAATGACACCATTTTATAATTACTTACATTGAATTGAGGAGCTGACTCTATGGTCAAGAAATGTTCCGTTATGCACACATAAAGATTGTCGAGATGAAAATCTTGCAAATAAATTTCTAATTCCTCTTTTTTGTTACCTACACCACACAAATTCTGAAGATAAATATTAAGCGAGATGTAGTTATTATTAGGGGTTTCAGACATAGGAAGCATGCCTCGAGAGTGGTTGAGCTCTTTAGGCACGAAAAAAGTCATCACTATTTCCTAAGTTATCAGTCTGAGTGCCGATGCTATTTGTAACTGACAAGGAACGCCTTGATGAAGTTTCAATGTCCGTCTGTGTATAATTATTAATGTAACACTTTTGAACCTTGCCACAGATCGCACACTGGTTATTGCTTTTAATTGTATTATAGTTTATAAAATCATGTTTGTATTTAATACGAAGTATTTCCTTATGAATAAGTCTACTTGCTTGAATTGTATTTATATATTTTGGAAAAGTTAATTTTGTTCGTGAATGATCCTGATCCAGTGGCAAAAATATTGAATTTATAAAATTACTACAAACTAGTTTTAAAGAATTATTGAGCATATTGACACCAAGATATTTGTTTTTATAGATTTTTCCAACTAAGACATTAGTTTCCCTAACTTGACCCAGAGTATGATACAAGGTTGACTGTAAATTCAAGGGATTTGAATCATTTGAACCCCCCAGTATTAGTATGTAGTCTAAGTTGGTAAAATCTTTACACTCGGCAACACATGTTCTTAACACTTCAGCCATGGTAGCTCCTGGCTTTACTAACGATGTAACCTTGAAAGAATTTCCCAGTAGATCTTGAAGCTGACTTCTCATATCAAGCCCAGCTTGGTCAGAAAATATTTTGACTTGAAGTTTCCTGGTCGCCAAATCATTAGATTTTGATTTCGATGAGAAATTATGGTTGAGCCTGAAGTGTTCTGTATGCTCCAAAACCACCTTTGTATTTATGGTGATAGATTCCGTTGTTTCCGAGTCTACTAATGTACCCATGTCGATGTTGCCTAAAAAGGAATACATAGATGACAGTTACTAGGTAATCTTAAACTATTCATAAATCTGTTTATTCTTTCACTAGATAGTTTAGTATGTAGCAAATGAAATTATTCTTGTCATAGAGCTAGAGCCATACTACAGAAAATTCTCTAGAGTGTTTGTTCTATTAAATTCGTTTTTCTAGTAAATTTTATCTTGACGCCATTTTTATGACCTAGTTTTGCTTCAAATGATTTTCGATACATATTCTAATGCTTATGTTTATGTTTTTATTATTAAATTATCTCTAATTAAATATTTAATATGTTTTAAATAACTATATTTCTAATAAAAATGAATATTTTAAGCATTAAAAAGCAATTTAAAAAAAATACTCATTAAAAATAATATTCATATGTGGTAAAAAAAATATTAAATCTTGCATTTACAGTGGGCGCTCTTATTTTATGAGAGTTTTACATAATATTCGACGATAGAATGTCAATCGCATATAGATTTGCTTGTTTACCCATTATCAACTAGCTAAAACACAAGTAAAATAAGAAATTTGTGTCGCCATGATGCAATTCAATTATAAGTTTAAATAACTCTTGTAAGTTCTGCGCCATTATGTGTCGTTGTCTATTAAAAATCAAATGTAACTTAAAGTTGATAGTCTTGAGTTAATTTTGGTTAAAAACTTGACGAGTAAAGACTTCTTCAATGGTCTCAACTTTATCTATAAACTATCTACTAGTAAAAATTGTGGTCTATAAACAGTTTAGTGAGGCACTAGAAAAATCTCTACAGACAATTTGAGAATTTACAACTCTTATCTCTATCTATTCATGTTTTCTTAACTCATTCTTATGAGAACGGATAAGGTTGTGCCCACTTTTACTAAACTGTGTCTATAAGCGTTCTTGATTACTACTAGGGAGATATTTTACTCTTATGGTAGACAATTAAATTAAATTCTATTAGATATCTAATAGTCCGTTTATAGATGCGATTGTGTTATTTGGGTTATGAACTTGGAGGGTTGAATTGACGATTTTGTGACTATAATTCTGTAACTTAATACGTCTTACAGTCGTGACTGATATGTTTATCAACATAAAACTTATCACTGTCCTGTAAATTGCCAAAAACGTAAAAAAAAATAATTTCGCGGGCCTCCCTGACGCTTTCACTTTAACTAGTCACAGTTAAGTACCAGTTTAAGTTTATTTAAACAGCCTTCCATTCCTGGTTTTTTGAGGTGAAAACTTCTATAAGCATTTCTTGTTGTGCACTTTATGGGTGAACAAAAATCATGGAACTCGCGTCATCGTCACCGAACGCATGACGACAGTATCAAAAAATACAAATTTTTTGTTTATTCCGTCACTTAGATTATTGAAAAATAATGGACACGTATTTTTTGTTTCTGTAAATCAAAGAATATTGTCCCCAGTACCGAATTTTGATACGTTTTATCTCGTGACGTCAGAACTAGCTAAAAATTATACCTAGGCGTGACGTATTGGGAATTTTAAAAGCGTCGTATCTTCGTCAATTTTGATTTACGGAATAAAATAAAAAATACGTATACGTAAAATAAAATATATATTATTTTTTAATTATCTACCTGATGGACTAATTAGATTTTTCTTGTTGTCTACCCTATAGTAAACTTATATAGGATGAATGGTAAATAGTGTGCGATTTATGCTCATAATTATGTTTGTTATCACGAGCACAATCACGTGTTTAAGTATCGCACACTAATTACCAGTCACCCTATACAGGGTGTAAACCACCTCATCACAAAGCCGTTAACCAAGCATTATGTACATCAAACCAAGTAACTTTACGCAAAAATTATTGCTGGCAACAACTTTTTTTTTTGAGGTTATGAATCATGTTTTGTGGTAGAACTCAATGTAACGCACTTAAAACATCGTGCTGATGGATGGATTGAATAGTACGGGGGTCGTGGCGGTATTAAAAGTTAAAATGTTACAAAAAAAAATAGTATTTAAAAAAAAACTTGTCAAAAAGAGATACGGGGGGACAATGTTACAACAACTTTGACCCCCCGTATCTCCGTAACTAAACGGTTCCCAGGTATGGTGTAAAAATTATCACAATGATGGGGAGAACAAGTGCCTTTCAGCTTCGTGAAGAGGTGTTTTACACCCTTTTTATTGTCACTTACGGAATATCTTCCGTGATTATTTATTATTTTAAGCTCCCTCCGGGATCCAGTGTACCTACCTTTTAAGTTTCATATGGTGGCAAGCCAATTGCTATCCATCCGACACAAATGAGGATTGAGGAATCCGTGGCTGTTACTGAAAAATGACTGATAGATGGAAAAACCCAAGATGAACACTTTGCCCGACTTGTCAGTAGTTGCGCTTCGAACCACTAGACCAACAACCTTAGGAGAATATGTTCACAAGTAATACAGGGTTTTGCTGTAGAACTAAATGTAAGGCACTCAAAACATTTTGGTGATGGATGAATTGAACAGTACGGGGGTTGTCGAGGTGTTTAAAGTAAAAATCTTATAATAGAAACATTTTTAAAAGTTGTCAAAAAAGTTGTCAAGGAACTTTGACCCCTAATACCACCGTAAATAACTGGAAGGTTCCCAGGAATAGTAAAGAACCAAAAAATTAACGCAATGACGGAGAGAACGTTAAAAGGGTTTTACATCCTTTATAATATGTTATAATATTATATACTTAACAAAACTTGAACTTCTAAACATTCTCCTAAACAAATTCAAAACCACAGTCTTCAATTGAAACGGATGAGCGTCACCCTACACTATCGGCCCGCCGTTCTTAACGAGTCAACTGTCGAAGTAAATCAAGTTTTCACGAAATTCTTATTACATTTCCCGAGCTTTTAGCCCCTCTCTAAATTGCATTTGTGGAACATTTTCGTATTATTTTTTTAATGTTATATACAAGGGATAAACCGATCCTTCACGACGACATCAACCAAGCATTCTGTATATCAAACTAAGTCACTCTACCCAAAAATGCAGGAAAACGACTTTATACCCCATATTCACAACGCTTCGATTCGATTTCGATTCAGGAAGTCGTATGTCTATTTCGCTCGTTTTTGTTATGCCAAAAAAGGACAGACATAAGACTTGTTGAATGGAAATTCGTTCCGAGTGTTTGTGAATACGGGGGTATGTTTTGATTGCAAAATCACCGCTCACGGTAGGACCCAACGTAACGGTACAAAAATATTATACCGATGAATGCATTGAATTGATGCATTTTGAGGGGTCGTGGCTAAATAAACTCGCTAAGTCGCTCTATTATAATAAGTGAAGCTACATCAATAAAGACTTGTACATTTTTTACTTGTGGAAACTTTGGAGCTTTGACCTCTAATGTCTTCGTAACTAGAAGGTTCCCAGATATGGTCTAAAACAAAAAAAAAACGTTCACAATGATGTGATTAAGTGCTTTTTGACACGACAGGTCAAAGACCTCTTCTCATACAGATAATGCACGAACATTGATGGCCGTGTTCGTTCAGTACAAATGTTTTATTTTATTTATTACTAGCGGACGTCACGCGGTTTCACACGCGTAATTCCCGTTCCCGTGGGAGTACGGGGATAAAATATATCCTATGTTACTCGTGGATAATGTAGCTTTCGAATGGTGGAAGAATTTTTAAAAACGGTCCAGTAGTTTTTAAGCCTATTCATTACAACCAAACAAACAAACAAACAAAGTTTTCCTCTTTATAATATTAGTGTAGAAGTGTAGATTAGTGTAGATGGGACAACCAACAGCTACAATATATAACATCTACAAATAACAATAACATACATATAATAATAATTATTATAATCATTTTATTTCAGATAATTTTCACATTTATATCAATTGTTAGTAAGCATGTTAGTAGAACATGTAGGTGTGACATATTATGCATAAAGGGGCAATCAAATTTCCCCGCAATGACATTCAGGAGACTGTTGGAGCTGCCCGGACCCTCTGCAGTAGCGACGCAGCACGCTTACGTCTGATAGCTACGAAGCCACCAGTGTGCGCATCAGCAAACATTCCCGACGCACTACTGAAGCGTGGCAGCCCCAGCAGTATCCTGAATGCATTGTTATACTGAACTCGAAGAGCATTGATGGCTCTGCGTACAGCTTGTCCAAAGGTTACACGTGTAGAACGTCTGACAATATGCTTCGAAAAGTGTTACTTTCACTTGACATGTACAGCGAGCAAACCTACGGACAAGCATGTTGCATCGAACCGCCCATGCTCTTCGTTCCCTTTCTATATCCAGATCATCTTTGATGTCTGCGGTAACAATATAGCCGAGGTATTTAAATTGTTGAACACGGTTAAAGACATGAAGTATTAACAATATTGCAGACCACTACATTATCCGCATGTTAACAAAATTAGGATTAGATAATAAGTGCCACTAGATTTAGCATTACTCAGATATGTATTAAATAAATACGATAAAAATTAAAAAAAAAATCTAATTAAAATTAAAAAATAAATTAATTTGGGATTATTTGTTATTAACACAATGTTATTTATCTTTTTTTTTTTAATTCATCTATATCTATAATAATACAATAAAGAGGTAAGATTTGTATGTCTATATTTTTGTATGTAACGAATTAACTTAAAAACTACTGGACCAATTTAAAAAATCTTTAGTAACATAGGCTATATTTTATCCCCGTACTCCCACGGGAACGAGAACTATGCGGGTAGAACCGCGTCACATCCGCTAGTTCTTAATAAGTTACAAAATAATTAACTAATGTTTTTGTGATGAGTGATATTTACATCAATTATACAAGGTGTTAAAAAAATAATTGCTAGAATTTTGTGTACGTACTCGGTATCAAAAACCAAATATTCCAAAAGCTTTTTTTGTTTTGAAATAAAAAAAAACATTGCCAGTCCAAAGTTGCAAAATGTGATGGGAAAGTTAGAATCAGCTGTCTACGTTTGCGCTGTCGCAGGGCTGAACGACCACGCGCGCGGTGCGCAGTGAAAATATTGCATATCTTTAAAACGGATCGTTTACGTGTACTTTAATTTTTTTTTTTCGTGATTATTTTTTACTCCTCAAGTTTCTTGCAGTTAATTTTAAACACCTTATATAAACTGCTTGTACGTTGAAGAAAACATTAGTTGATCATTTATTTGAGGGCAAACATTGACCATATCAGATAAACATACACATTAATTGAATACATAAGTGCTTAGAATTAGGTCATCAAAGCAAACAATAAAATTACAATACTGTTTAATTTTTGTCGGAGCTATTACTAAATTACAAAACAATTGAAGAAACAATTTTTATGTACAACCATACAATCAAATACACTACATTCTTAATACAATACATATTATAAGAACTTAGTACGTATTTTTAAAACCTTCAATTCCACCGGGACCGTTTGATGCAACGGATACAAAAACCAAGCGGTTACCCCGAGCGAGTGAACTGCACTGTAAAAAGAACGGCAGTGCAAAAAAAAAAAGAAAAAAAAAGACCCCATTGTGACTGAGAATAGGCCCCGAGGGGAATTGAGGTCCTTTAATTGCTCCGTTGAACCCTGTAGTGGATGTGGATTTCTATCGATGTTTTTATTTTTGTTTCTATTTTCTTCACTTTACTTCACCGGCTTATTTATTGAGGGGTCTTTTAAAATGGACAAGTCTTATTAGTAGAGGGTCGTTCGCGGTCTTGTCTAAAATTGTTTCTTGCTTTCTTGTCCAGGTAAATTTTATTTGATTTTTCCATCAGAATTTATTCAGTCAGCAGTCTGGCTGGCATTTATGCCTCGTTGATAATAAGCTCGTCTGTAATAATTATTAAAGGCATCACGGACAAAATTTCCAGCTTTATCAGGTTTTATCAGCGATGGAAATACAGTCGTCTGCCCATCTTGCTGCCGGACGAATACCACTTAAGTTAATATTCCTTGGATGCCACTCGGTCACAGCTTTACATTTTTACTCTAATCATTTTATGAAGCTACTGGCTTCTGCCCGCGACTTCGTTCGCGTGAAGTTTTGATATCGCAACGCATCGCTTGCTCAACGGAAGTTTTTTTCCTGCTTGCAACATTTCTTATTGCTGCTCCGCTCCTTTTGATCATAGCGTGATGTTATATAGCCTATAGCCTTCCTCGATAAATGGACTATCCAATGCAAAAAGATTTTTTCAATTCGAGCCGGTAGTTCCTGAGATTAGGGTGTTCAACCAAACAAACAAGCTCTTCTGCTTTATAACATTAAGTACAGATCTGCTGTACCTACTGCACCTACAGTAAAGTAGGCACTATCTAAAACAAACAATGTCTGTTCTACCAACATGCATGTGTATTATCTACTCTTTAGAATATATTTTTTGTAAGTATAAACAATATTATCTATTGTTGTAGGTAAGCAAAATATTCTAATGAGCAACGTGCTGATAAAACAACTTTACTGACGATCAGGGAAATCCCCATGTCGGTGTTGCCAGTAACATTTAATTAAAAATAAAGGGTGTAAAACATCTCTTAACGAATCTGAAAACCATTTGTTCTCGTCATCATTGCGATAATTTGTATGTTCCACACTATACCTGGGAACCCTCTAGTTTCGGAGATATTGGGGGTCAAAGTTCCAACTTTTTTTTAAAATACAAGTTTTAATTGTAAGATTTCTTTTTTTATCCTTGAAAAACTTTTATGACCCGCGTACTATTCAATCAGCACAACGTTTTAAGTGCGTTACATTAAGTTCTGCCTGCAAACAAGATTTTCCACCCCAAAAAAAAAGTCGTTTCCCAGCAATAATTATTGCATCAACTTACTTAGTTTGATGTACAGAATGCTTGGTTAACGGCTTCGTGATGAGGTGGTTTACAGCCTGTAAATATATTGTATTTTTGCTGGGCACGTGGTTTAATGGTTGGATGGATCCTCATGGTTTGATTGAAGGTTAAGCTACAATGGCCAAGTTCGCTGCATGGGTGGGTCCCTCAAGCCCGCCATGCTGAGCCTGTAGTAACAAAACTGTCCCTAAATAAAGACAACCAGATCCAGCCTGTCCCTTTGCTGCCCCCAGCGACGCCCTAAGCCGAGGTCCGTACCCCACAGGGGTGCCCTTAGAGCGCTGTCGCTTAGTATATAGTCATTTTTGCCCTGGCTGGAGGCCTTAAATTCAAGGCATCCACAGGACTTGCCCGGTTAAGCAGAAGCCAGTCTTCTCAGACTGAACTGCGAGATGCCCTACATAAAAAAAAAAAATTGGTTGGGTCCATTCATTTCATTTCTGGACTCCTCCGTGTCTCGGAAATCACGTTAAGCCGTTGCTCCCAGTTATCATTTGCAGATCTTAGACTGTTGTTACAGGTAGTCAGTAGCTCCAAATTCTGAAAATTAGAATTACCAAGGGCGGGCGTATCGTATTAACCAGTAACTGTATAGGGGTATAGTACCTAAAGAAAAATGAAAAGTACTTAATTAAAAGATTCTTTATTTAACTATTACGGGTAACGGGGTACAAATAAGTTCGTGAATAGACTACGTTCGTTACTATAGTTATTTTGTAAATATGTTTTTCTTTTGTTTTAAGTGAACTGTTTTGTGCTTTGTCTTTTGTGTGCACCAAATAAATGATTTATCTATCTATGAAATTAAATGTTAATAGTTTTCCTGCACTGTGCATATTTTTGCGCGGGCAAGAGGGCTGCATCTAAACCTGAATCTTTTTCGCGAAATTTAAACTAAATAATTTGCATAACATTTAATATGGACAGCTTAAAGTACACAGTTAAGTATATTTGATTGGTTTGATGTCATGTGTACCTATGTGTGTAATACGGGCAAGCTAAGCAGCTCTTCCGTTATCTCGTTACCACGAATACATCGAAATTCGTCACAATAGAATAGAACTGGTTACTTAAAATGTTTTGCTAATCTATTTTGATATCCTTGCTGACCACTAGCAGCGCATCCTTTTAACTTTATTTGCTGACGGAAATCGTTTTGCAGCTGACAAATTAAGTTCACCGCGCAGCGCACTGCGCATAGGCTTACCACTTTAGAAATAAAACAAAGTGTTTGGTTATGTTAAATCATTTATTTACAAATAGTTATAGACCTATTTTCATAATTTCACTCGCATTAAAATAGTCGAAGGTAATACTAATGTACAAAATAATTTTCGTCAACATTTTTATAGAGATCTAATTGTTGCAAACGAGACCAATAATTTCAAACAACCTTTTGGACAAACAGTGAAAATATCATAATCACATAGTCAAGTTGTCGCTTTG
The DNA here is from genome assembly GCA_916618015.1 of Xestia c-nigrum. Taxonomy (NCBI): domain Eukaryota; kingdom Metazoa; phylum Arthropoda; class Insecta; order Lepidoptera; family Noctuidae; genus Xestia; species Xestia c-nigrum. Next base: position 3,999,562 of record OU745259.1, on the reverse strand, counting down.
CATCCAGGTCAAATTCAAGGCTGTGCTACAGATCATCAAACTGAACAACTTTCTGTATGGGACCACCATCGTAATCGCGAAAAAATAATCAATGGCCCCATACGTAATTCCAAAACGTACTCGACCAAATGTATGAGACAGCTGCAAATTGTTGTACGATTACAATGGTGGTCCCATAGAGGGAGTTGTCCAGTTTGATGGTCTCTAGCACACCCTTGAATTTGACCAGAATGCTAAGCGACTCCTTGTATTTTAAGGTGCTCCCTCTCGGGAGAATTCACTTGTCTATAATGTAACGGTTCAAATTCGAATATTATCTCAGAGTGAGGATCACCAGAGCATTACAGTGCGCAACATGTTACAATACAATACGTAACAATGACTTGTTTCTATGCAAAATGGGTACCTAATTTATTTTATTTTATTTATTTAAATACACCATTTTTTATTTAATATGCTACATACAATTATAAATTAAAATAAACTAAACTAACTTAAACTTTAAACTTAAAAAATGGCGTCAAAAAACTCGTCCTCAACGCTGTCAACTGGTAAAGTCCCCAAAATGCAAAATTGATTTTTTGTTTGTTACATTACAGGCGAAGTGGCGGTGTTTTTTTTAAAGTTATACAAATTAAAATTAATTATCATATTTCATAGAGTATACATACATGGTACATAATAGAGACATAACAGTTTTTTTTTATATAATGGAAATAAAAACATCATGCCGTCATTGACTCTATAGTTTGTCAACTTTTAGTGAAAAAGACAAATAATAATTGGAAGTTTGGACTTCTTGAACCACATGAATAAACAAGGGCTGTGCAATACATTAATATCAATAAATTAAAAAACAAGTTTCAAATAAGAAAGCTATAAGAGCTCCCTGTCTCTTTCATAATTGACCTGAAGAAAAGGATAGCGATACTGTTAGTTTAGTCAACGCACTACAAAACAGCACTAAGTAATTTCTGTTAGCCAATAAGGTTTTAAATCATTTATAGTTTACAAAGTTGAGTTGTCCATAGCACCAGGCAACTCCCGAGTGCTGTAAGACATTCGCCTTCTAACAAACATTCTTGACTTGTAAAATTTGTATAGAGTTAAGCAGACCAATATCAACAATATCAAAGCGACGCACGTCTCTGTAAATATCGATTTTGTCCCTTCACTGTTTGATACCAACTTCTCATTATTAGGACTTGTAGGCAAGGAGTCTGTCTGGTAATGTATCATAGAGAATTTATTTTCCAACTCACGTAAAACGTTTTGTTTTTCATCCGCTATAGTTTTTTCTAATTGCTTTTTTATTTTTTCAATATATGGAATTATATCTGCAGTATTGTTGATGGTTACTAATGGAACCGAAGTTGTAGTTGCGACTGCAGTTTCATGTAATGAATTGAGGATTTTTTGAAGCAGCATATTAGTATCATTGTTTAAAGCTATAACTCTAGATGTTAAGTTGACAAGATTTGATAGATTTTCCTCGTTGATAATATTAGATTTTACAATTACATTCGTTATGTTTTCTAAATATTTATCTTTGCTATCTTCTACAGTATTCCATCTACTCATGTTGTACAGAATGTTTCTCATGTCTACAAGTACCTCGTTCTTCTCAGTAACATTGTTAACTGACGTAGTTGGTTTCAAAATCGGTCGTTCTTGATCTACGCTACAAGATATACCGTCAATATTGTCACCTTTATGCTCATCTATTGTAATTGCTGTTATTTCAAAAGGAACGCCTTGTTTCTTGAGTTTGACTAAAATGTGACAAGACAAAGGATTATCGCCTATACTCAATTTAGATAAACTGGTTCCGGCAAATTCCTCAGCGTTAAAATCAACAATTTTGTTATGATCGACTATTAAGTTTGCCAAACTTTTGACTTCATAAAATCTTTCACTTTGTAAATCTTTGATGTTATTGAATGACATATCGAGGGTATTCAAGTAAATTAGACCACGGAAAATTCCATAACTCACAGCAGATAAAAAGTTATGAGATATGTTTAAAGAAAGCAAGAGCTCGTTGTCTTTAAATGCTCCCGGTTGAATGAAAGATATTTTGTTGAAACTTACGTCTAAATGGAGAAGTTTATCGATACCTGAGAAAGCTCCGATTTCTATCCTAGAAACACTATTATTCTTTAGAAATAAACTTGTCAGACGAGTTAACATGCTAAGGTTTAATGCATTAATATTTTCTAGACCTGCATCTGAGATTGTGACTTCAGTAATGGGTGAATCCGCATTATGATCAAAATGAATATCAGTTTTAATACCGGATAACTTCAAAGTATTTAAGTTTTCCATCTTTTTCAACAAGTTTTGCGTGAAATCAAGCTTCTCATTATAAGATAGATCTAATGACCGTAAATCAACTAAACTGACAAATGAATCGTTTTGAATGTTTTCCATCAAGTTATGAGCCAAGTTGATGCTGGTTAAGCGTGATAGCCCATGAAGCGAAGTAGAAGAGATTGTTTTGATAAGATTATTATTTAGCAGTAAAGTGCTTAATCCAACTAAATCCGTCATGTTTACAAAAAAGTTTTCCAATTCATTATAAGACAAATCAAGCGTTTCTATGTAACCTGTATGTTGAAAAACATTATATTGTAACTCTATGATTTTACTACGTGACATATTCAGTTCTTTTAATTCGTTCATATCATTGAAAGATGCGTTTTGTACAACAGTCAATAATGTTCGAGAGATATCAAGAGTAGGTAACGAGACCAGGCCATCAAATGTATCAGTTTGCAAAGTTCCAGACAAAGGATTATTAGATATTTCCAGGTTTATCAAACTTCTTAGCGATTTAAAAGAATTTGGTTCCAATTGAGTGATAGAGTTGCCTGATAAATCCAAAAAATTAAGACTGTTTAGATCCTGAAAGTGTTCATGTTTTATTTGAGCTAATCGATTATATCCCAAATTCAAAGTCCGGAGATTACTGAAATCTGTCTTATCGAAGTCTATGCTAGTAATTTTGTTATGAGATAAGTCTAGATTCTGCAAATCTGTTAATGTCTTAAAACACATGTTCGATAAAGAATGGATTCCGTTATTGTCCAGGAACAAGGTATCAAGACTGGTTAGACCGTTAAAAGCATAATCTTCAATCACAGTCAAAAATTGAAAACTTAAACCTAAACTAGTAACATTAATACCTTCAAACATGCCTCTACTTAATGAACCTTCTATGAAATTTCCACTAACAGAAAATTTTGTAATAGTTTTGTTTTTGAACAAGTCTTTGGGGAGAAACCTTAGTTTGTTTCTCGAAAGATCGATACTTGTTAAGGATACTAAATTCGCAAACGAGTCTTTTGTCGCAGCTTCTAGCACGTTGTTACTTAAATCTAAACTATACAAGAAAGCCATATTTTGTAACACATTATCAATAGTCTTAATAGAGTTTGAACTCAAATCTAGAATTTCAAGTTTTTGCAACTTTTCAAAGTCACTCATTTTAAGTTCTTTTATTTTGTTGCCACTTAGGCTTAAACTTTTTAGTTCAGAGAATCTGAAAAGGGAAGAATTTATGTCTGTTAATCTGTTGTTGGAAAGATTCAGATGCAGCAAGCTCCGGGAGCCTTCAAAAGTGAATGGGCTCAGTCCCTCAATGTAATTGTGTGACAGATCTAACGTCTGTAGATCATCAATTTTATCAAACACAGCATCAGGTATCTTAACTAAATAATTATGCGACATGTTGATTTTCTTCAAGTTACTGAAAGGGTGCTCAAAACTTTTAACACTGATATCACTTATAGTATTGTACGAAAAATCTATTTCTTTCAACATGTTTAATTCTTTCGGATTTGATAGAACTGCTGTTGTTATATGATTTCTCGAAAGATTTAGTATGGCTAGATTCTGCATAGTTTTGATGGGCGGTATGACTTCATAATTGTTCTCACTTAGGTCTAGAGAATATATGATCTGTAATAAATCGTCTCGTCTTCTGTAGCTGTTACTGTTGACTAAGGGGATATTGCCCACACTTATGTCTCTCAATGGAGTTTTGAGGACCAGGAATATGGGGTTTACGCTGAGGCCAGCGTAGCTGATGTGTATCAAGCAATCCCCCTTGTCCTCTGTGTCGGAGGTGTACAATGAGTGACGTTGGTAGTTTTCCCACCCTGAGTTGCTGTTAATGGAGTTGATGCAATACATGTTGTATATGCAGCTGTCAGGGTCGTGTTCCACCCTGCATTGGTCTGAGTTATAGCTGGAGGCCATAGCCACAGTGATGGAGAGGATGCCTAGAAAACAAATGCACTGTTAATAAGTAAAAGACATGGGGAAGAGACGACGGTGTTTTCGACGCGGCAAATTGATTGCAAGTAAACTGATCAGATTTGTTATTGATTGAAAAAAGTTTAGCTTGTAAAAATAGGTAACTTGATTATTTTAACCTGAGACTGATAAACTTCGTTTTGTACTGATTTTCAAACGCTCTTTAGCCCTGAATTCTTGTCGCACTGACGCGGACGGTCGGCTGCGTACGAATATAGTAAAAAAGTTTATACTATGTCTGGTGTCCACTCCAACGCTACGTAGGGTACAACAAAACACACTTTCCAATATTACTGGGTTAGGCGTGCTGTCGCTAGGGTTGCTCGTACTCGACTGAGCGCAGCGCATCGCCCCGCGCTCCCTCCAACGCGCATCTCCCACCACAGCACGCATAACTCATTTATTAAACGTCACACTATGGTACGAGTGCGCATTGTGTTCTATATAGCACCATAATGCGACGCTGATGTTAACGGCGACCGGCAGCCGTACCTATTTTGTTCTCGTTGACGTCATGACCGACCGTACGTGACCAACCGTCAGCGTGACAAGAAGTCAGTCCTTAGCGTTTCAGTTAATACATATCAGGAACTGTAAAATAATAAAAGTGGTGAAGTGAATATAAGGACTATTTAAGTAAGTCAATTTGGTTTTATACAAATCATTTTCTTGACTCACAAATAAAGAACGACGAAAGCACTTACATAATATTCGAAACTCCATATTCATGTCATACCTGTGAAAATACAACGATGAGGTTTATTTAAATTTCTTTTAAACGAAATACTAGCTTCTTTTGTTAAATTTGATGTCCCGCTATTGGGCAATGGTATACCTCTAGAACTGTCTATGCCTAGCATTTTTCTATAATTAATATTGTTTTAATGATAGCCTACATTTGCAGTCAAATCTCCATTTTTCGAACTGTATGTAAACATTTTGTGCACTATAAGAAAAACAAACAAAAAATTGCTAAATAAAGAACAAAATATAAAATGTCGTAACACTATAAATTACTACCTGCAAAATTAACAGTTAAAAATAACAAAAAAGGACAGAGATTTTACTAACACTTGTATCTATAGTAAAGTAAATTAAGTAAGTAATAACTTGAGTTACTTAATTACTTATTAAGCAACAATTTTTATGCAATAGACAAGAGTTTAAACGAATAAAGGACCATCAAAGCAGGGTTTGAAAATATCCGATAGTTATGATATACTAGCTGTGCCCGCGCGGTTTCACTCGCGTGTTTCATACGTTGCAATGGTGTTTATTAAATGAGATTTAGTGTGAAAGTTAACGTTTTTGGGCATTTCAGTAAGGTATTCCCGCATCGAACAATAAACAGCTCTTGACCGCTCCTGGGTGAAAGGTTGAAACCTTTCCCAGTTGTAAGACACGTGGCGCACAATGCTGGCTCGAACATGAGGCCCAGACAGGCGCATTACTTTGTATAATTTATTTCATCACCGCTGCTCTCAAAATACCGCACTGGGCCCGCGTGGTGGATTTGCCCATACGCAAAGTATGCGCTTTGAAATTTAAATTGGCCAACGGAATGAAAACATCAAAATGACCTTCATTCAAGTTTCCTGAGAATCGGGTTATTTTGACTCCCCCTGTTGGTCCCTTGAAATACCTGGAACTCAAATGGCAATAATTCTCCCGCTGCCATGAGTGATGCACCAAATATGATAGAGATGAAAATAAGCATGCGCCATCGCCAGGAATAACTATTTGGCTAAGAATTTTTACTCCATTAGAAGTGATAGTAATTTGATTATCCATTCAATTAAACAATGCGTACGACCAGTAAGTGACGTAAAAATTATTATTTGGAACGTAATTTTCTTTATAGCTATTCTTTTGCAACACCAGCCTAAACCCAAGATACAACATTAAAATACGATCGTAGGTATTCAAGGACACCTTTTCTACTAAGAACGACTAATACTAAAAGACCTATTATAGTAATACCAAAGTGTGAAATACGCGATGTGTAATTGGCGAAGAAATAGACATAACAAAATTTCAACCAGGCAATAGGTAAATTCGCGAAAAATACCCGTATTCATATGTTTTATAATGTGTTCTGATCGTGAAAGTTTAAAAAAGACAATAGGTAAGAACACAATAAAATGATTATCCTCCAATTTAAAATTACTATGTGAAACATACCGAAACGAAGACAAACCAAACAACGATGATGTCAAATATTTCAAAGCAAATTAGTAGTAACAGCAAAATATCGCAGAACAGAAATGAGCTTCACAGAGTATTTTATAATCACTACGTTTAAACTTGAGCTGGAGCGTGTTTCACTTGTTCGTTTTTACAAACGTTTTTTTCTTACCCTGCGTACTGAAAAATACTGGCCACCTAGAAATTGGCATAAAACCCATAAAGAACCTCATATTTCAATAACTTTCAGCAGACGCCTGCATATCACTGAAACTCATTCATACTGGCCACCTAGAAATTCCGCATAAAAACTGAAGATAAACCTCAAGGAACTTCCAGATTCTTATTTCAATGTAAAATATCGTAAAATTAAATTTGGATCTTTATCGGCTTCCGAATTCTAATTTCAATGTAAAGTAAGCAATAACGGATCTTTAACGTTTTTCATACAAACATTAAAAACGAGAGAAACGAGCGCAAAACGTACGAGCGACTGATGCACCCCGCGCTCGGAAGCAGCGGGGCTCGAGTAAAAAGAGGGGTGCATGGCAAAGTCTAACGTAAAAGCGTTATTAATTGAAAACGAACGGAAATGCAGAAAATATTACCTTGGTACTCATTTTCTTACATAGATAAGTGGTACCTAATATACTCGTATATGTATGTTTATCGCCGGGGCCACGGGACTGTCTAAACAAGTTACCTTGGCCCTGGAACGCAAAGGGCAACCGAAGGAAAAGGGTTTTTATTAGTTAGTAAGACGGGCGTTTATCTCCAAACGCAACCAGATTTGAGACTGGCGGCTATAGTAAATATCGTTCTTCTTGGTAAGACCTTATAAACGATACTACAATCATATCTATTGGAGCCGGGTACTATTTTGCCCATTCTCCTTTAAACCATTTTTGTATAGATATCGTTTGATATAATTTATATCGAATATAAATATTGGTTATATAGGGCGAAATATATCTAGATATTATAATAATATATCCTCGAACCCTGCATCAAAGATAGCAAAGAATTCTAACTTCAAGTAATTACTAAAATCACTTTGAATTGTTTATAGAAACGAGTATTAGACTAGGCGACGTCAAAGTAAATCTATAGATACTTATATTATAAAGTAGAAGAGATTGTTTGTTTGGTTGAACGCGCTAATCTCAGGAACTTAAAAAATCTTTTTGCGTTGGTTATACCAAGTAAAAAAAATCGCCCTATGACCATTAGGGGCGGAACAGCAATAAGAAATGTTGCAAGCGGTAAATTCACGCGAACGAAATCGCAGGCTGAAGCTAGTGCCAAAATAAAACTGAACCGATGGATTTCCGACCCTCCGTTCAGCACCAAGAGTTTGAAATTCCAACGGTGCAAAAATGTGAGTAAGTCGACACTTATTGTTACTGAAGACGGGTACCGAACCGGACGGGTATAAAATACGAGGTGTAAATCGACCTTCCACAGAGCCGTCAACCATGCACTGTACATCAAACTAAGAACTTTACGCAAAAATATTGCTGGGAAACGACGTTTTTTTTGTGATGAAAAGTCACGTTTTACAAAAGGACTGAATGCATCGTACTCGAAACATTGTGCTAATGTAGGCATTGAATATAATGTGGAGGTATTTTAAAAAATAAAGTTTAAAAAAAATGAAAAAAAATGATCTTTGACCCCCGACATATCTGTAACTGTTACTAAGAGACGTCCCAGGTATGATAGAGAACAAAAAAAAATTGGTATCAATAACCTGGGAGATCAAAAGTGCCTCTCGGCTTTTTTAGGGTTATTTTACACCCTTTATACTTATACATAATCTTAATTATCTGCATACCTATTGGTTATTAAATATTCTACCACATGATATATACAAATAAAGTAAAAAATACTTACAATTATATTTATTTTCATAACGTAAATAAAACTGAATAAAACAATGACCAAGTGTCTGTACTCCCATTACACTGGAGACTCAATGTGCGAACTGCGCAGTATTGTTTAGGGTTCAGTATCGAAATATTGAGCCGACCGCGATGCTGTACTTCTAATATAATGAAGGGTTAGCACGTGCATATTTTAAAGCTCGCTGCTTTGGTAAAAATATATAACATAATAAGCCAGTCTTAGTTAGATGCGAGGGGCTGACCAATTAGTGCCTATTACTGCTGACAAATCAAAATTGACGAAGATACGACGCTTTTAAAATTCTTAATACGTCACGCCTAGGTATAATTTTTAGAATGTATTGGCGCGTCATGAAGGGCGGAGTTTTGTTTTCAATATTCATTAAATTAAAAAAAAATGCGTATTCGTTATTTTCCAATACATTAACTGACGGACTAAATAGATTTGTAAATTTTTGGATACTCTTGTCATGCCTATTGAAGAACTTAGCTATAATAGCAACACATCTACTGAAAATTTATGTGTTCTATGAAATTGACGTGAATCATGTTCCGCCTGATGTCTCTGTACCTAATTAAAAAAATAAACATGGCCAGTCACACAACAGATAACTATGCGGAACCATCAAAGTTGCACGCAGTTCACGCTTGGCATTTTTATCAGTAAAGCTGACAGGACGTAGCATCGGTTATCGTTACACACACAGACAAACAATCACTATTGCTTTTAAGTAATTATTATCAAAATAAATGCATTTTTGCTTCTATCAAACGCAGTATAAACTGACTTAGGCAATATTTGAAACTCTTCTAATGTGTTGCGTAAGAAGATTAAATTCCGGATTAAAAAACAATGATTCTGTTTCGTCCATCAGTTAGATTATCGAAAAATATTGGATACGTGTTTTTTTTTTATCAAATTATTCAAAATTGACGAAGATAAAACGCGTTAAAGATCATAAGTCGGGGACTTCTGACGTCACTTTCCGGTAAAAATGTACTCAAATGTGTATCAGTCTTATTGCCCACATCAGCTAAGAATCGCTGATGTGGGCAATAAGACTGCTGGGTTGAACTGAGAGTGGGCGGGCCATGTCTGTAGAATGCATCAAGATCGATGGGCCAGAGTAGTCACACAGTGGGTGCCAGAAGACGGGCAGCGTCGCCGAGGGAGGCCTAGAAAACGCTGGCATGACTATTTAGAAACGAGAGACTGGCCACAGAGAAGGACACGTAGAGAGGAAGACTATGGGGGAGGCTTTTTCCGAGCAGTTGGACAATATAGACTAATAAAAAAAAGAATATATAACTGGTAAGCGTATCCAATACAAGCAGCTAGTACGTGTAATACATAAAGGCAACTTTGTGTACCAAGTTATCTCGAAATAAACAGCGTCTTGGAGTACCGTTTACTATCTCAACAAATGTGTTATTTCTTTGTCTTAGGTAGAACGTGGCTATATGAACGAGTAACTTGTTTCATTATTAATAGCATCCATTTTGATAATCCTATCCTTGACCTAAAATGGATAACTAAACTAGCATATCAATCAAACAAATTTTAATAAGGACATAATAATCGATCTTCAAGGATAAGCAACACTTATGTCCACGTTCACCAAGAAGATGACGCTCTGATTACCTAAAAACAGCTGTTTAGAACATATGTTTGTATGGGAGCATGTCACAGTGACAGCTGTTTTTAGATAATCAGACTGTTATCTTTTCGGTGAACATGGACCTTACTGGGGTCGGTCCGTGGATGGGTGGACCGTTCGTTATACATTAATTTCGTCACTTGGAAAAGACGTCATGCTGTTGGTACCGGTTGTCAGTTGTTAATCTTTCCCGTAAATCTGGCAATCAATCCTGTCCAGGCAGTGGGTTATAAATTATAAGCAGTAGGTTCGCTTCAAAGACAAACTTTTCGGGAAATAATTTGTTGCTCTAGTTGTAAACCATGAGAATGTAAAAAAAACCCGCGAAAAATCGTATTTTTTATATATATATTTTTTTCCAAGTCCCTGCCCCTAAGTAACGAGAGAACGATTAGTCTTACAGTTCCTGAAATATGAACCTAGGGTTTTTTATTTAATTTTTACTAGTTTTGACAAATTCAAATCCAGGTTTTACAAAATACTTCAGACGTCTGCGTTGCTTTTTCAGCGAGATATCGGTGAAAATGTGTTTTTCACCGTTTCGATGGCGCTGCCATGGCGTATTAGTCTTACAGCTCCTAAAATATAAGCAATTTTTTTTCTATATTTTTACAATTTTTTTACAAATTCAATCTGTTACTTGGCAAAATTTCAGGTCTCTGCAATGCTTAGTTTTAAAGATCACCGCGCGGTTCGGAGCGTTCCAATGGCGCGGCCACGTTCAAACCCTTATAACTTTTTAACCATAGATTTGACAAATTTATAGTTTTGGGAGTCTACTTTTTCATTTTTTTACAAAATCGTGGCATATTTTCGTCATGGCCGAGACATCGAAACGCACACAACTTAAACACATGATTGTGCTCATGATAACAAACAACGTTTAGTATGGGACCAACCCTGAAATCGCGAAAAGCAAATTACATTTATGTTCACCTAATGTACTAAACAGCTGAATATTTTTCGCGATTTCAGCATTGGAACCATAGTAAAAGTTGTCCGTTATCATGAGGACAATCACGAGTTAAATTAGCGCACACTTATTACCAATCACCCTATATACCGATAGTTTAGCATTGAATTTAAGGCAACGTCTGAGTTACACTACTGTTTATATTTTACACACTGTTTTAAACTTTCACGGTTTAAAACTAAACTTATATTGTCACTTACGACATGCCATCACCATCGCCACATGATCGCGAGTTGACTCAACCCGCGATCTTGATGCTTGCATGCAACAGCGTTGAAATATCGGGAGCCCAATATAACGAATAATCACGGAAGACATACCGTAAGTGACAATAAAATATATAAATATCATAAATATAAATATCGCTGGACATGCTTGTGCCAAATACATACTTATTATACATATAAACTAAACATCCATAACTCGGAAACAAATGTCCGTGCTCATCACACAAACATTTGCTCCTACCGGGATTCGAACCCAGGACCCTAAGAACGTAAGGCAGCGTCACTACCACTACGCCAATCGGGTCGTCAAATCAACAATATTTATACGTTTTGTTTATATTTAAAGGCTTTAAAGGCTAACATTAAAGACCATGATGATAATAAATAAAACAAAACTTAAAACGGTTATAATTTTATTGAACACAAGATAAATGACAAACAAATACATTTTTTATAACTAAGACTGGGTTTTCTACACATTTATAAAATTATAATGATCAATATTTTAACCGTAAATTTACTCCCGCGATCTAAACATAAGTACCTACCTATAATATGCTTTTATGTAATCGAATCTCCGTTAACAACTGTGTGTTACGGTATTCAGATATTTGAAATGCAACTTTATTTACAGTACCAGTGCATTGATGTTATTAGACACATTAATCATTAGAAAATGAATGTCACTTATGTATAAGGGCCAGAGAAAATACATTAAAGGTGAACGCACACTTATCCGCGCCGAAAGAAACATTTTATCGTCCGTATAACGCTATCTATTCGTCCGATTCGACGCGAATAAGTGTGCGAGGTTTCATAGGATTTCAAACAAGTAATTCTAAAATTCTATTCTTTCGGCTCTTTCGCTTTTTTCGGGTCTGGTTAGTGTACGTTTATGTTTATGAGGAAGCGCCCAGGGTGTATCACGCGAAATTCTAATGTTACTTTTATGATTCGCAGCCGCAACAAATATGAATTTGCAGAGTTATTATCATTAAAATCATCAATACAACCACTTTTAGTTAATCCCAATTGAATTACTATTTCATGAAAAAGTAATTCAATGGGATTAAATAAACTTGGAAGGTTGTATTGATAATTTGAATGTTTATAAAAAAATCTGTAAATCATATTTTGTTTAACATACGGCCTGAAATTGACCAGAAAATTGAATTTCGGGGACCTTTAAAAGCTGAACCATTTTAAAACTCGATCTGCCATGTAAACAGCCGCTTACCTACTGTATTACAATACAAAAGTAATTGGATATACAATACTTAACACAAAATAGTTAAGTATTACGAGTTCTAAATCTAAAAAAAATATAACTAAAACCCTACAACAACAAACTTAAGTGGTATTCATTTCTTTGCCAGCCTTTTCAGCTTCTTCTTGAATAACTCTTAACATAAACTTTCTAAAGTAATAGTTCTGTTCGCGGACAGCCTCTAAGATCTTCTGACTGGTTATCAACAATCTTTCATCAGCCATTATGTAGTTTGAACTATCTATTAGAGATTCGCTTTCACTGGCTATACATGGAATGCCTTCCACGGTATTTTTGCCTTTCCCACCAATTAAAACGGTTGGTCTCACCCTAGTATACCCATTGTTAAAGTCACGCAACACTTTGCCCAACCATTCACAAGTCAGATTGTTGTTGTCCACATTCACTCTCAAATCAAACTTATGGCCGTACCAACTCCTCATATCCAAAATATTCATATCGTTAGACCTTACAGACAAAACACGGAGACATTTCAAATCCATCATCAGTTTTGAATCTAAGTAGTCGATCCTGTTGTATGATAAATCTAAGTTCAAAAGATCAGTTAGTCCTTCAAATGTGCCATATTCTAATCGTGTCAGCTGATTGTGTCCTAAACGGAGTGTTCTCAAATGAGGCAGTCTCTTGAAAGTCGAGGGTCCCAACCGTTGTATGTTGTTGCAAGTTAAGTCTAGGTACATGAGACTCGACTCCGGTAACCTCAAAGATGTTGCGTCTAAATCCCAAATTAAATTGTTACTCATGTCCACAGTTTGCAGTTCTGTTTGATGGCTCAGGTCTACCAGCGTGGGATCCGATATGTTGTTCGAATGTAAGAATAAAGTTATCAAACGCAGACCCTCTCCGTAAGGTATATGGATCTTGGTCAAACCGTTATTAGAAAGGTCCAAAACACCGCCTTCCGGATGGAACATAGTTATGTGGATTCTATCAAGTTTCTCAATCTCGTTGTAAGTCATATTCACAAGTTTCAAATTGTAATTATTATTAAAAGTCATATCGGGAATAAAGTCCAGTCGATTGTAAGATAAATCAAGATTTTGAAGCTTTGACATTGAAGAGAAATTCTCGTAATACAAATTCGAGATGTAGTTACCGCTTAGGTTCAAATATTGTAAGTCGGCAAGATCATTGGGGTTGACTCTAAAATCAATTATTTTATTTTTAGACAAGTTCAGGGATATTAGTTTGATCAAAGACTGGAAGGCACCATATTCAATATTTGTTATAGCATTCTCAGAAAGATCTAATTCTGTAAATATGTGTACGTTATGTTCATCCAGGTTTCTGACAAATCGAGACGAAATTTCGGTAGAGGTAGCGTTCGGAACGTTGATGATGTGGTTCCCAGAGAGTAAAATTTTACAGATAGAATGATTAGCGAAATGGTTCCAATGCCTTGAGAACATCACCGGCTTAATGTTTTCCAGTTCGTTCCAAGACACGTCAAATGTTTCCAAATGCTTTATAATCTTAAGAGACTCTTCATCAATGTTCTGTATCTGATTGCCTTTCAAAAATAAATGCTTTAAATTCTGAAGGCTGTTTACAGCACCATTCAAATCTTTAATTCTGTTATCATTCAACCGCAAGATTTCTAATTTCGTTAAATTGAAAAAAGGTTCTTCAGTGAGGTCAGAAATAATGTTGTAAGAAAGATCGAGTTCAGCTAAGGACGATAGTTCACCAAAAGCGTCTCCTGGTATGTCTCTAATAGCATTGTAAGCAAGCGACAACTTTCGAAGTTTATTTGGGTGTATTTCAAACTGGAAGAGTTCGGCTATTTCCGTCAGCTTATTGCGTGACAAATCGACAGTTTCTAGAAGGGTAAGGTAGTAAAAGGGAGCGCCAGAAATGTTTTCAATGCCATTGTTGGCTAAATGTAAGTGCTGTAGTCTGATGGTGTTCATAAGAATGGCTAGTTTCGTGTGTTGCCATTGCCCTGAGACTTTTAACGTAGTGATGGTGGCAAGGAAGTTTAAGTCTGAATTTTCGTCGAATCGTTCGATGGCGTCGGTGAGCGAGACGTCCACGGTGACAAGATCGTTTGTAGACTCGCAGCACTCGTCGGGGAGACGGATCCCACGGATGTCGCCGATGCAGTGGACACGGAAGGCGCACCGGCCCAGGTTACGGATCCTGTCTGTGGGGCAGTAGCACGAAGATAGGGCCACACTCATCGCTATGACGAGGAGTTTGTAAACTGTAAACAATAGATGATGTTTCTTTATGTTATTTGTTTGATTCATGTGATTTAGGCAGAGTAGTCAGTAAGAGTACACCCGCATTAAGCCAGCTATGTTTTTTAGTTCCATGTAATAGCAGGCAAGCCTATTGCCATCAAACGGTCACAAATCCAGGCTCTATGGCTAACTGAGAAACTCTTGATGGAAAAACGCAATAATGCCTGACTTGGGAAATTAACCCAGTATCTCATGCTCAGCAATAGAGCTTACGGTCACGAAACCAACGAGGCAGTCACACTATTTCAAGTGTCACGTGCAGTGTCACTCGTCATAGTAAATTATGTTTTAAAACTAGATGACGTCAGTGTTCTCTATCTCAATGCTCTGGTTATTGGCGCAGTGGTAATTGGCTGTTGCTCTGCATGTCGCGGTTGAATATCCTTCAATAAATAGGTATTTGTATGACCGGCAAGAAAATGTTCTGGATCTGACTATGTGTGTATATGAGTTCCAAAGATTGTAAAATGCACCCACGATGCAGAATAATTGAAAATTCTTCTGCATCGTGGGTGCTTAAAACATTTTTTATATTATTTTGTATTGTTTACGCTTTTCTTTTGTTCCTGAGAACTAAGCCGAAACTTGGAGACTGAATTTAAGCCGGATTGATGTTACTAGGCTACATAATCATTCGACTTTCGCTAAGCCATTTTCTATGCATGACCAGAGACCCGCAGGAATTTGTCGCTTTATACAGGAAATTATAATATATATTTTTCCCGTTTTTGCAAAAAAACATAAAACTCCTACTGGTCGCAGCATAATGTTATAATCCTTGGTTAATAGGCTATCCAACATTAAAATAATTTGTCGATTCAAATCAGTCGTTCCTGAGATTAGTGCGTTCAACCAAACAAACTCTTCAGCTTCGTTATCTATACTTATAATAAATCTGTAGAGAGGTCAATTCTGTACATGAAATATATTTACAAAATAACTATCGGGGGGTGATTAGTGATCGATACTGATGCCAAAAATGCAATCAGTAAAATTTTTGTCTGTCTGTCTGTCTGTCTGTCTGTCTGTCTGTATGTTATTTATAGAAAAAAAAACTACTCGACGGATTTTAACGAAACTTGGTTCAATTATTCTACATACTCCTGAGCAGGTAATAGTATACTTTTCATCACGCTACCATTAATAGGAGCAGAGCAGTGAAAGGAAATGTTGGGAAAACGGGAGAAGTTACTTGGTTTTTTTAGCTTCCGTCGCGTGTGCAGCCTTAATGGTTAAAGCTACATAGAAATCATGTATAACGGAAATATTCCACATAAAATTATATAAAAAATATCCCAAGACAGCATATGTCTATCTTTTATAGTTGACTCACAATAACACGTGTAACTCCCGATAGCTTAGCAGTTCGGAGATTTGTTATTATTATATTTGTTTACTCTTACGTTTATATCATCACGCTATGACCCACATAAAACATAGGATACATTTTATTCCGGTAGTAAGATCCCATGGGACAATAATCAAACTTCACGCGGGCGAAGCCGCTGGCAGAAGCTAGTATTAAGTATAGTTATTTATACAGTTACTCAATCAAATCAGCTGTTTAATATAATTTGAACCATTGCTTTTTTGCATGGAGGGACTATATGCAACATAATATGTGCGTAAATCAGTCACACATGATTGGTTTTATACGATTTTTCGTATAATTAAAAATCAATCATGTCAAGCAAGATTTTTATAGTAAGAAAGTAAAGCCTGCACAATTTGCAGGTGCCCTACCAGCTAACATAACAAAAAAGTAATACGTCATGAATTGCAAGAAAAAGATTCTTTTTTATCTTCCACTTAAGACTGAATTGTACAATAACATCGTCTTTATATGGTAGCAATAAGGGCGGATTTTCCAGCACAAGTTTTATTGCTGACTACCGTCCTACGCACCTTGGACTATCTCCTGACATGGCTTATATTGTTACCACGGTGTAAGCAAATCTCGTGTGAAATAGGACTTCATAGTGTGACATGAAACCTACTTACTCATCATCTGCTTTGCTTTTACTAACTACGTACGTTTGGCTGCAGCTGAATAGGTACACGTATTTTACATGGATCGACTGCCTATCTGACCTCCACAACCCAGTTAATACTGGCTGATACGATACCCCTTGATAAGACTGGTTGTCAAACTTTTGGGCCACTCACTGTGACCGCTGTCAAAGATTAACTGACTGACAAATTACAGCAGGGATCAACGGCTTAACGTGCTTTTCGAGGCACGGAGGCAACTCGGTATGTACTCGAAATGGGTGGTCACCCATCCACACAATGACTGTCTATTGTAGATTTTTAATAGTCGTTTGACACACAAATATCGGTATTAAAAAAATATATATTACCTTGAATCATGTTGTTTCTCGCTCTCGATAATTATCTTCATTGACAGTCTGAAATCAGAAAATATTTTCACTAATTATCTATACTTACTATTATTATAAAGCTGAAGAGTTTGTTTGTTTGTTTGAACGCGCTTATCTCAGGAAGTACTGGTTTAAATGAAAATAATATTTTTGTGTTGGATAGTTCATTTATCGAGGAAGGCTTTAGGCTATATAACAGGACGTTGCGACTAAAGAGTCTGGAGCATAAATGTTTTTTTTTGCAAAAACGGGGAAAATGTAAGCTTTTTGTCTCTTAACCGACGCAGACGAAGTTGCGTGGGTCAGCTAGTTTTAAATATTTTATCTACCCAAATATCATAAACCCTCTCTAATGCGTTCAAAAACCATAGGCAATGACCAGCATTACCAACCAGCAGAAATAAACGGAACTGTAATGTACTCATAACCTACTGAAAACAGTAGGTTAAATTTGGTTAAATTTGGAACAGGTGTCAAATTCAAGTGAGTGTGCTATTCTAGTATCTACATTAAATCAGATATCGATACAAAACCCCAACTCAGTATGATTTTAATTATAAATCGCACGACATTTTGATCTCGAATGACACAAGAATAGCGACTTTGTTCATTTGCCTATGATTTAAAAAAAAATGACAGATAATATCCGAAATACCGCCATTTCGAGCTGTCATTTGTTCGTTAGCTTTTTATTTCCAGTTACGAGTAGACAAATTTTCTGATAAGTTCTTTATTTCTGTCGAAAATGAGAGATAGTGACTCAGAAATTGACATGAACACTCCGCCAGATATCGTAAATGCAGCGACGAATGGAACTAATAACCTGTTACATTACACTGGTAACAATGCTGGTCATTTCTCTATGGTTCCTGAACCCATCATAGAGCCCTTATGATATTTGGGTAGATAAAGTAGTGTATGCAACTATACATAATTAGGCATTACAACACTCGTGTGATGCTATTAAGCTTAAACCCACACTTGTATTGTAATGCCCTTCATTATGCACAGTCGCATAAACTACTATTAAATATAGATGTTATAGGCAATGTGTATAATCCGGCATTGTATAGAATGCCTAGGCATTGTATACATTGCCTAAAACGTTCAGGCAATGTGTATAATACGATTCATTTCATACATTGCCTAGGTATTGTATAAAATGCCCGAAGCGCATCAGGCAATGTGTATAATGAACGACCACGGGAAGGAGGCGAGTGCGCGGCGTGCGGGTAGTCCCCGTAAACAAGTTGCAACTCGTTCGTTGTGTTAGTACGCAGCAAAAAGACAGAAGATGAACTTTATCAACTTGGCACAAAGCAAGGTATCATAAAAACACTGTTTTCTAGACAACAATTCACTGTTTGTCAACAGAAATTAATAAGCGTGGAAGATGTCGCTAATCAAGGTACAACAGTGCGTTCAGTAGCTACTTTGCAATCGACTGGAACCGGTCAGGGATTTTTCAAATGTAGGTACTTGCAAATTAAACTGTGAAACCAAAAAATGTTCATGCTTTAAGAATAAGTTGCTGTGTACTTCAAAGTGTCACAATAGTTCTTCTTGTAAGAATAAGTAACTGCTTTTAATATACTTACTTACAGGAAGATCTTTTATTTTAATAATAAAAGATCTTCCTGTGACACAAGAACTTGATCATTATAATTGTATCTTAAAAGTAGAGATAAGTGCATAAGACAATGACATGTACAATTTGACATTTTAGAATTGATATGTGGCTATTTTGATTGTTTAAAATACCAACCTTAAGTTTCGATTCTATTGAGGTACAGTCAAGTGCAAGTAGACCTTTACACTTGCCATTCGATTTTGTCCTAATATCGCAGAAGATAAGAGAGGTGGAAATGTCAAAATGTAAAGCTCTACGTGCACTTGACTGTACGTTGTAAATGTAAATGTTTATCCGAAGGGAACTGCTATGTGAGAAACGCTGTCTACGCAAAAAAACACGTTACATACATTACCTATGCGTCAACCGGCATTCTATACAATGCCTAGGTATTCCATACATTTCCTAGGTAAAGTGTAAAATAGTTTGAACATTCAATATCATTTCACACATTGCCTGGACGGACGACCCCGGCATTCTATACAATACCTAGGAAATGTATAGAATGCCTGCATTATACACATTGCCTATAACATAGATAATCTTTGCCCAGGAGTCCGACAATGAAGGTTAACTAAAAAAACTGATGACTCAATCCTATGCACATTGCAGACGAACAAAATTTGCAATGTTTTGGGATGGCGAGAGAGAAGAAAAATCCTAAAATGCTGTTCAACACAAAAAAAAAACTAATTAGTAAGTTAGATTATCAAAAAATATTTGACCCGTCTTTTTTTCTTTTGTTACGTAAAAAAATGACAAAGATACAACGACATTTATTTTATTTTAAAATTCTTAACACGTCACGCGCCGTGTTATAATTTTTAGTGCGTTCTGACGTCACTCCGAGTTCTAATGCGTTTAATTTTTGTCAATATTCATTGATTTACAAAATCAAAAATTACGTGTCCATTGTTTTTCAATAGGTATATAATTGATGGTGGAAACTTGCCAATACTAGTACCTACTAGTATTGGCAAGTATATCATAAATACGAATCAAGTGCCTCTAGTCCAGTCCACAAGCCGTTCTTTGAAAACTTGTCACGTTAAAAAAAGGACCCTCTTGCAACCATTCGACCGATGAGGCATTATTACGAAATACTTATTATTATTTTGTAAATTTACACGATCTTACTCCTTGCATATATTATTGCAGATCTTTTGAAACTACATAGATCGATCAAAAGATTGATCTAGTTTAATAATCATTATTATTTAATTTTACACTGCGTATGCAGTATGCGGTAGCTATTTAAACCGACCGACCTTTGAGCTTTTGACAGAAATAAAACATATTCAATTCAGCTCTCACTAGATTCTGGTCGCGGCTTCGCCTGCATTTGTTAATTGTCCTACGGGATTGTTATACCGGAATAAAATGTCTATAATCCTATGTATTCGTTCAGGCTATAAACTATTTGTGTACATAAAACCGACTTCAAAAAAAACAAAAAAGTGAAAAATAACTTTAGCTTCTGAAGTCGGTGACCTTTTTTTGATTGCTTTAGTTTTTTTGTCACCGACTTCAGAAGCTAAAGTTATTTTTCACTTTTTTGTTTTTTTTGAAGTCGGTTTTATTTTTTGCAAAAAAGTTTTTATTTTCAACTTTTTAGTGGTTCACATGTGCTTGATACATGGAAAGTGCATACCGTTACAATTACAACAAGCCCAAACACGACTATGGTACATTGTCTCATTATGGAGTTCCGTGACTCTTGGCTTCATCATTAGTTCTGATGGTAGAATGGTTCTTATCAACGCAAATGCTTCACTTGTTGTAGAAAATACCAAAATCGCAACACGTTTTCATATAAAATTTGAAGACTTCCCTCGATTTCGCCAAGATTCCATCATCAGATCCTGATTTGGTGGCTATGGGACCATTTGGAAAGAATACCCTTTCCAACAAAAAAATTATTTTCCAAATCGGTTGGCAAGCGACGGAGTTATGCCCGAACAAACATAAAAAAAAAAAAAAAAAAAAAAAAATAGAAACATCCGAATTGAGAACCTCCTCCTTTTTTAGAAGTCGGTTAAAAATATCATCGAAATCTGTTCAGAAGTTTCTGCGTGAAACAGTAACAAACTTTCTCATTTATAATAATATCTAGTAAAATGGGGTCCCATTTTACTTTTTGGATGGGGAAAAGGATTATGTACTATTGTAAGATTAGAATATAATAGATGTAAGATTTCTCTGGTTCCGACAATGAGGCAAAACAGAACCATTTTTATGCGTCAATTAACTACTCGCTTGTATGTCCTTTTATGTCTCAATGGCGCGCAAACCGATGCCAGTCGAAGACCAAAAAAGTAAGACGTAATAGGTATTGTTTACATTGCAGTAGGTAATCCTTTAAATTGAAATAGCACTTCAGGATCCTCAGTTACAAAACACACACACACAACACGGTAGTAAACGTTCCTAAAAAAGATTGCACCATATTAAAAAATGGTTGATACAATAAAAGTTATGAAAATAAATGCGATTCACACTTTCAGTATACATGATGAATTGGTGTCACAATAAGACATTATTCCAAAATACTTATTCAAGTTTTGAAAATAAGTTTAGGTTATTTAGACATCCCTCCTATACCCGCGGTAATTCGTTATTTAATACAAGCCATACTTACAAATTCAAAACCGATTAAATCACAATGTCCAAAACGAAAAAAAAACACTTTTCAATACTTTTAAAGCACAGAAATGAATAAAACAAAATATTCACCTGCATCCACAGCATGTACAAAATACGTATTGCGTCGCTGTAGTGTCAACTCAAAGTCCAAATATGAGCCAAGACTCCTCAACAGAATTCGACGCTTGGAATTTTGCTGAGACCCCGTTATAGGACACTGGGCGTACAAAGATTATGATAATGTTAACTGAGACACACTTTTGATAATGTTGCATTATTTAAGATGACTCTCAGAGGAGTTAGATGTATCATTGTTTTACCCGCCAAAATATTAGGAATTATTGTTCTTATTGTTCGTTATTTCAGGTTTGTTCAAGTAAAAATTGTTCAAAATACGAAATTTTCATTTACTTTCAAAAGGTTCCAACGAATTGACAACATCCTCCTTTTTGAAGTCGGTTAAAAA
Source organism: Xestia c-nigrum (assembly GCA_916618015.1). Classification (NCBI taxonomy): domain Eukaryota; kingdom Metazoa; phylum Arthropoda; class Insecta; order Lepidoptera; family Noctuidae; genus Xestia; species Xestia c-nigrum. The sequence goes on along the minus strand of OU745259.1, from coordinate 3,977,648 downwards.
GGGAAGCTCCAGGGTAGTTCGTGAAAAACTCATTTCTTTTTACGTTTATTGCAAATTCATTATCAGCGGCGACAACGCGTTTGTATTTACAAATTTGGATATGGAGCTGAACCGGTAAGAAACTCCATGGTTACTCTTGTATATTAGCGCACCTCCTTAATTACGCCTTTTATACGACCAAGCATTTACGAACATACTTCATACTCTCATAGGTTAGGTTAGCGAATTGCTTGATACATATTGCAGGTCTAAGAGCGTATAAACATAAACACGACAAGACGTCGCATCGTGTTTCTGTGTACTAGCCGGTAATCTACCCTAAGGGCCAGTTTCACCGGTTGCGGATAAAGTGCCGGTTAGCCTATTAAGAACTCATCTGCCCGATAAACTAACACTTTTGGTTTCACAGGTGTCGGATAGCGATATCTGGTAGATATAGTATTAGTTATAACCAGCCTTTAAGTGGTAGATAGTATTTTTTAACAATCAGATAACTAACCGACACTTTATCCGGAACCGGTGAAACTGGCCCTTAATGTCTTTCTTCACCCAGTATCTCTACATCAGACCGCTTAGCATGACCACCGGAGAAACGAGAGACTCGACCGACGTCTGTCGACTGTCGACTCTCTGTCGAGTCTACGGTGGTCATGTTACGCGAGACTCGACAAATTTTGTCCATCTGTCATTGAATCGACAAAATGACAGAAGAACAAAAGATTCGTCGACTCTCTGTCGTGTCTACGGTGCGGTGGTCATGCTACGCGGGCAGGGCCTCGAATCTGCTATTACAATAGTGTCAGAGTAGTCGATCATTGATTTCATAATGATCAACTTCTGTTAAATTTGGCAAGTTTGGTAATCTACTAATATAATGGCATCATTATGACTTTTCAATGGTCAACCACTGCCATTGAAAGAAATATCATAGAATGGTAATCTCGTACATTAATAAAATCTATTATAAATGAAATCTGGCATGAACAAATGTTTGCATTTAGTAGCAGATTTCGAAAACCATTTGTAGTAAGGGTTTTATAATAATGGTCATACGATAATGTCATTAAAATACAATTTAATTACGAGACCATTGATCGACCATTGTGAATTTAGCAGATTACAAACTTAAGCAAAATGACAATGGGATGGGAATGGAATCGTGTTGGAGTGACGAATTTATAAAAATAGCAGAATGGGCCCCCGCCCAGGCGACTTGGCAAAAGCGGTAAGAGTCCTAGTACATTTTATTTTTATTTTTTTTTGCGTCGTGGATCAAATTATTACGATTCACATACACGAATGGATTGTTATTGACGAAAATTTTGTGTCCAGGTCCTTCCTTGTCCAGCGCTCGCGTCGGAATGACTTAAACTGAGGAGCGAGCTGAATTGATGCAGAATTTAGAGTACTTTAATTTTATTTATTGTGACGTTGTCTTTTATACTGACAAACGAAAACTAATGAAACGTTCTCATTGAAGATCTAAGTTTTATATCATATTAATTTATTTGATAAAGTTGAGTTTGTTTGGAATATAATGGCCCTTGAATCAAGACATTTATGGATTAAATTAGGCTTTCTTTACGATTTGTTTTGTGAAAACTCAACGAATCTAACGAAATTCTAGAATTCCAACATTAAAGTAAAATATTTAAATAATCTTTTAGTAATTTTAGCTTTTTCAAGAATTGAATGTAACTATGTGAATTTGAGCGTCAAACTTCCATTAACGACGGTTTTTCTTGCAAATCGAGTTCGTAAAATATTTATAGTCATCATCATCATCTGCCTGCCTTTTCCCGACCAATTTTGGGGTCAGATTTCAGTCTAACCGGATGCAGATGAATACCAGTATTTTACATGGAGCAACTGCTTATCTGACCTCCACAATTACTCCGTAAAATATTTATAGTAAATTACACGAAAAGAAATATGAAAACGAGTAACTCCAACTTTCAAGAAAGAGACCGGCACTATCGTTATTCATATTATTATGATTATTATAGCTAGCCTGTATTGTCTCACTACACATCCAGTTCGTGCCGCCATCTCTTTCGTGGACTGCCGTGACGTCGTGTCACTGTTTCAGGACACCATTCCTGAGCCTTACGGGCCCACAGTTCATTCAGCATGCGACAGACATGTCCTGCCCAGTCCCATTTAAGTTGGGCAGCCACGTCAACGATTTGCGTTTTGGAGCGCAGTAATGATACGAATACGATCCGTTCATTTTACACTTAAGATACTGCGCTCTATAGCACGTTGGCAAACCTTAAGTTTGGCCTTTTGGATGTTAGTAAAAGACCAAGTTTGTGCACCGTAGGTCAAGATGGGGAGAATACACATGTCCATCAGCTTTCGCTTCAAAGACATGGGCAAAGTGCCATGCTTTCATGGACCAGTAACCCTCCCAGGCATTTTCCGTTCGTCTAGCAATTTCCTACTCTTGCCTCGCCTGGAAAAAGATTACCTACTTGGCCCAAGTAGATATATTCCTGGACATATTGTATATTCTCCCCGCTACGTGTATGCTCTTGTTGGAGCTGTTGGTCATGAGTTTGGTCTTTCACATGTTCATCTTTAGTCCAACCTCAAGGCTTGAATCGCTAAGGTCTTGTAGCATTTGCTCTAGATCTGTGGCTGTGGGGCAGAAAAGGACAATGTCATCAGCGAAACGCAGATGACAACCAACGACGCAACCTTGTTTCACCAGACGTCGGTTGAAAATCGGTCCAAGATGGCCGCTGCCACAAGATGGCGGATTACATTTTTTATCACGACTCCCTCAGTATGGGTATCAAATAAAAGGGAAAATTGATATGATAAATTAAAAATATGACAAATTTCAAATCCAAGATGGCCAACACACATGATGATCACAACTCCTACTCTACCCTCTCTCTAGTAGAATTATGTATAGTAGTATATTGAAAGGGAATGGGGATACTGACTAACGAAATGAGATGAGGAGAGTGGAGTGTCACCTAGGACCTAACGAATTATTTTTCATTTAACTTTTAGTACATTTTTTAATACACAACATTATTATGTGTGGGGCGTTTTTTAAATTTTTATTTTATTTTATTTGTTTCATAATGAGTTTATATCTGACCTATTCGAAGTCTTCAAATTGTTCTTCGTCGACGCCATAATCAACAGAGAACATGGCGGCGCATTCCTCTTCTCCGCTAGAGCAGTCACGGCTAACGTGTAAGGGGTTCAAATCCATGAAATGCAGCAATGGGATGTCCACTTCCACTGACAACATGAAAGCTAGCTTCAGTTGGTCTCTGAAAAAAAATGAATGAATTGTCTTCTCATGATCATCCTTCCAGTCTACCTTATGCAGTTGCCATATAATTCCAGTATTTTACACGGAACTGCCTATCTAAAATCCACAACCTAGTTAGTACTGGGTAACGTAATAGCCTTTAATAAGACCGGTGGTTAGACTTTTCAGGCCACTGACTACCTATCCCGACTGTCAAAGATCTACAAATGACGGCCAGGATGACCACAGCTTAACGTTATTTCCAAAGTACGGAGGAAACCCGGTATGGGAAGAATGGTCACCAATCCTAGGACCGACCTTAACAAGTCGAGTTTAACCTTGACGATCGATCCATGAATATGTTAAAATTTGCCAAGAATTCAAAAATAATAATACCATTTTTAAGCATAAAATTAAAACACATAAATGGGTACGACGACATACTAATACATATAGGTATACGCATATAGAATAAACTATGTATATTTAAAAAAAACATACAAATACACCGAAAAACGAGAAACCTTATAATAATTAGTATGACCTAGTAAAGACTGAGAAGAAAACTATTTAGTCCGACTTAAAATAGAACTTCCAAACTGCTCTTTTGAAAGCCAATTTGCTTTCAGCTTTTTTAATGGCAAGGGGTAGCGCGTTCCAGAGCTTGATAGTGGAGACAGCATATGAAGAGGACATACAAACCCAGCGATTCAATGTATTTCTATACGAAAATATCACCGCGATTCCCTCGTCAAGAAGGCCCAAAAGAGAGTGTATAGAAAAACGTGGCAAGAACAATAATATACCCGCGATTCTCTCGCTCGTGGAGGCGGCCCTTAAGCGTTGACAAAGAAACGAAATCAAGAGAATAGGCACCAATACTAAGCAGCTTTTGTGGTCTTTGCTTGTGTGACACAAAATTGGATGAACCGTCTCTAGTTTTGACCCCTAGAAAGTTTTGGTATAACTACCGAGGAACCTCCAGCTTTAGGAAGCATGATAAGCCGTTGGTCACGTACCGGTCGTGTTGGCAGCTGTCCTATCGGGTTATAAGTGTAAGGAAAGATTACATCCATGTTTGTACTCATTGTGCACCTTTATGAGACATGCTTGCCACACAATTCCCAAACCACTGTAACTCCTGAAAGCCAGAATCAACAGTGGCGACCACCAGAAAATCGCCGAGACAATCATGCTCGACGAAGTCCCAGAGAATCAATTTAACTTTGTTTGGACCTCGCAACGAAATAATTCAGAGAAGTAGGAAAATACCGTAATTATCACTTATAACTTCTGTGCACTTATAACTTCTGTGCACTTATAACTTCTGTGCACTTATAACTTCTCTGTGCACTTATAACTTCTGTGCACTTATAACTTCTGTGCACTTATAACTTCTGTGCACTTATAACTTCTGCGTACTTGACTGATCTTTGTTGTGATTGACCGCGACTGGGAGGATATATACAAAACATAACATCACACATTTCCTGTAACCCCGCAGTTTTAGGCAGAGGTGTACCAATATTTCCCCAGTTATGTTTAGGTATAATAAACAAATATAACACACAGCGCCGCCTAGTGCCACACTACATAGTTGATATCATCATTATCATCATCAATCTATAATGTTCCCACTGCTGGGACACGGCCTCCTCTCAATGAGAGGGAATGGGCTATAATCTACCACGCGGGCCCAGTGCGGATTGGTAGATGTCACATGTCTTCGATTTTTTTATTCTAGGACATGCCGGTTTCCTCACGATGTTTTCCTTCCATAGTTGATATACTACATATATACTTTTTTGTTTGTAAATACATACTTATTATACGTAATTAAAATCCATGACTCGGAAACAAATGTCCACGCTCATCACACAAATATTTGCTCCTACCGGGATTCGAACCCAGTACCCTAAGAACGTAAGGCAGCGTCACTACCACTACGCCATTCGGGTCGTCAAGGTATGGATAAGTGGAAGAAGGGAGGGCCTTTGCCCTACAGTGGGGCACAAGTGGCTGATAATAATATGTTTAGGTCCTTTCTAAAAGGGGGCGAGCTAATTGCCATCAAAGGCGCACCAATTCCGACTCCGTACTACGAAATTCCTAATGATAAAATCAATGAATACTTTGCTACAACTTGGGATTCGAACCCATGACTACATGCCGCTGGACCTACGAGGTAGTACCAGATTTTATCATCATCATCATCATCTCAGCCGAAAGACGTCCACTGCTGGACATAGGCCTCCCCCAAATGTCGCCACATTGACCGGTCCCTTGCGACTCGCATCCAACGGATTCCCGCAACCTTCACCAGGTCATCGGTCCACCTAGTGAAAGGTCTTCCAACGCATCGTCTTCCGGTTCGCGGTCGCCAGTCCAGAACTTTTCGGCCCCATCGGCCATCCGTTCTGCAAACAATGTGCCCTGCCCATTTTTCGGGCTACGTCGGTGACCTTCGTTCTTTAGCGGATGTCTTCATTTCTGATTCGATCACGCAAGGAAACTCCGAGCATAACCCCCCCTATATATAACCTAAAATAGAATCGTTCACTAAACTCAACCGTTATTTTATCAGTCTTTTCGGCACCCTGGTTCTTATCGTTTAGCCATACATATTCATACATTCGTAAGTCATAGAAGCTTGTGACCATAATATTTGTAATCAAAGCTAGTGTAGATTGTTTACTTACAGATTCAACGAAGTGCTATCTAAAGTGTCGAATTGCTTGACGCTGTATGCAACGTGAACACAGTCGTAAGCCGTTGTTCCTTCAAATATACCCATCTGTAAATGTATTACTTTGTTATTATTGTAAACAAAGTGTGTTCGGATTCGGTGTTTTTGATTACTGTGTTATTGTGTATTTTACATTCTAGTACAGACAGCTGCGTAAGAAGGAAAGTTGACAAATAATGGAAACAGCCCGTCAGTTAGATTATCAAAAAATTGTGGACCCGTTTTTATTTCATTTGTTACGTATATCAAAATTGACAAAGATACGACGTTTAAAAAAACAAAAATTATATTAAACACTAAAGCAGGGCGTGACGTATTGAGAATTTAAAAAGCGTCGTATTTTTATCAATTTTGGTTAACGTAAGAAATGAAAATGAAAAAAAAAAAAAAAACAACTAATATCTTTGTTCAGTTGACAAGCCTATTGTCCCACGCGATCATAAAACCGGGATAAAACGTGTTGACACAGGCTATTAACTATTTGTGTGCTAAATTTCATCCCAATCTGTTCAATAGTTTTTGCGTAAAAGAGTAAAAAAACATCCATCCATAATCACAAACTATCGCATTTATTATAGTAGTAGGAAAGTATGAAATAGGATTTATTTATTAAGTACAGACTTAATGCCATAGGTATTTTCTACTAGTCATCCTTTGGGAGTTGCAGAGGTAATTAGTGGTAGGTAAGTGTATATCTGTCACCGTAAAATTGTCAAACACGTTAGATTGTAAAATAACTAGAGAGATTGTAAACTCGAAATATTGTCAAAAGAACATACTGCTTACAATAAAATGCATTATTTTTCGGTAGATTGTAATCTATTGAAGTGAAACCGTGTTTTCTTATCCTTGCCCAATGCAGCAATGGTACCTTTCTCATGAAAAGATTCCTGAGAAATACCGATTAATATTGCCAAACCTCCAAACACTTTTATTCCCTTAAAAAGCGTAGTCGACGGAGCGCCGCTACGCGGAGCCCCTATTTCCGAGTGCAGGGTTTAAGGGAACCTAACTAACCTAACGTCATGGCCCAAGTCCCGATTATGGTGGCAGAGATACTTCCGTCGCATGCATTTCATAATATTACGGTTTCACTTCGATAGATTACAATCTACTGAAAAATAATGCGTTACCTATATTGTAAGCAGTATGTTTTGTTGACAATATTTCAAGAGTTTACAGCCTCGCTAGAGAGATTACAATCTAACGTGTTTGACAATTTTACGGTGACATAGTGTTTACGTTTCTTAGAACTTAATTTAGAAATGTTGAAGGACTTACATGTATGATAGCATGTTTAAAAGGTGCGATGGCTTCTATCGCTTTGTAACGCTTGCCTATCTCTAGCAGGACAAGCACATGACGTGGTAGAAACTCCGTCTTTGGTGTCACGCGCTCTTGAACCAACTGTTTTAATTACGTCATCGTTAGAATAGACAGTTTAGTTTAATTATATTAGAGTAATACATGCAATTAGGACATAATATAAACCGTACATGGATTGGATACATAACTCCATACATGAATAATTAATAAAGAAATCGAATTAATTAATTAATTGTTATTGTTGATAATTAATGAATTAATAATAATTATTAACAATTAATGAATTAATTGTTATTATTACAAACGGAAACACAGGTTTAAATAAACCTAGATCAGGTTGGTCGCTACCTAACAATTTTGTATTTGACAATTTCGTTACCAGCACCGGCAGCAACTGTTTTATTGTAATTGTAGTTTAATTATAAGCACTAATTATACAATTGTTAAAAATAACTCAACTGCACCTAAATGTATACTTTTGTAATACCTTCTTTTTAAATAAATTATTCTTATTCTTATTAACAATTAATGAATTAATTGTTATTATTAATAATTAGTGAATTATTTGTTATTAATAATAATAATTAATGAATTAATTATTATTTAAGAATATAAATTAATAATTCATAATAATTAATAATTTAATAATAATTCACGAATAATTCCATACATTGCTATTTACATCCACATTTCGCAAGTTATGTTTAAGTCCCATGTAATATGTAGAACCATGTTCATACCATGTACTTAAGAACCATTGTTACTAACACTAAAATACAAACAAAAATATGGGACTGGTAGTCTGAATATAAAGTTTAATTTATTTTATAGAGGGCGAGCTTATTGCCATCAGCTGGGCACAATCCAGACTTCGTCGTAGCTGCTACGAAGAATTTCTAGATAGAAAACCCATATAACAGTTTGCCCGACCTGGGAATCGAATCCGGAATCAAATGCTCAGCAGTCGCGCTAGCAATTTTGACCAAAAATAATACGTACGGTCGAACAAGCTATTTGGTTTACATTTTAACCAACAAATTGCATTGTAAAATGTAAACCAAAGAGCCTCTCCAATACGTTTTGACTTCTCCGATAGGCTTGTTAACTGAAAAATTCTAATTAGTCCGTCACTTAGATTATCAAAAAATATTTGACCCGTATTTTTTCTTTTGTCACATAAACCAAAATTGACGAAGATACGACGCTTTTAAAATTCTCAATACGTCACGCCGTGCTGTAATTTTTAGTGCGTTGTGACGTCACGAGCCCCCACTCCCAAGTTTTGATGCGTTCTAACTTCGTCAATATTCATTGATTTACAAAAATAAAAAATACGCGTCCATTATTTTCCAATACTCTACGGACTAAATATATTTGCAATTTATTGATGGTGGAAACTAGCATATTATATTTATCGCTGCTAAACTATCACTTACCTTCATTCAGGTCACCGTGGCCAGTTAGATATTATAATGTTCTACATCAGAAATCTAGTTGTTCCTATCTCGGCTTCCAGAATAGGGTCTAACTTAAGAACAGTAAAAGAGAAGGAATTGGTAAAATCTAACCTTCGGGAACAGCACAGCCATTCCATTAGTTTTGGCAATATCGTTCGGAGGAGCATAGAAGCCAGGTATGAGCAGACCTGGTGGTGGAAAGTACTCGTCTTCATCCTCCTCCACAGTGCATTCTTCTTCTTCTTCCTCAATTGCTTCCTGGTAAAAATTATCTCTAAATATATAATTTTCGTGAAAAGTGGTCGCTCGCAATGGGCCTTATAAAAGGCATAAAGTCATCCAAAGGGCAATGGAGAGGGCTATTCTCGGAGTTTCCTTGCTTGATCGAATCAGAAATGAAGACATCCGCAAGAGAACCAAGGTCACCGACGTAGCCCGAAGAATTGCTAAACTTAAGTGGCAGTGGACAGGGCACATTGCTCGCAGAACGGATGGCCGATGGGACCGAACATTTCTGGAGTGGAGACCGTAAACCGGAAGACGATGCATTGGAAGACGGCCCACTAGGTGGACCGCTGTCCTGGTGAAGATTGCGGGAAACCGTTGGATGCGAGTCGCAAAGGACCGGTCAATGTGGCGACACTTAGGGGAGGCCTATGTCCAGCAGTGGACGTCTTTCGGCTGAGACGATGATGATGATGATATAATTTTACAGAGGTGTTTAAATACAAGATCCCAATAAAATTATTTTCCTAATCAGTTTTCTATCAGAATATTCTTCCGTGTCTCGAAATGCACGCTAAGCTGTTGGTCCCAGCTATCATTTGTAGACCTTTGGCTGTCGTTACAGGTATTCGTGACCCGAAAATCTGACAACTATATAGTCTTAACAAAGGGCATCGTATTACCCAGTACCAACTGAGTTATGGAGGTCAGATAAGCAGTCGCTCCATGTAAAATACTGGTATTCAGCTGCATCCGGAAACAGAAAGTCGACCAGAACATAGTTGGGACATGGCTAGGCGGTTGATGATGATACCATCAGAATTTCTCAGTAGTTAACCAGAGACAGGATTCAGGGTTGACGGCAGAAGGCTTGTGGCTTGTCCTCTATTAAACAAGACTTGAATATGACTGGTAAAATGCGAGTATGCTTTTGGTTCACCTCTACCTGACCTTTCGCGGATGACGGTCGTGATGTTGCGTGTTGCAAATGAAGATCAGTTGTGGATATCAAGTGAAATTAAATAAACGTTTTCATACATACTAAAGAGAATTCTAAACTTATATTGTCACTTACGGGATATCTTCCGTGATTATTTATTACGTTGAGCTCCCGATATTTCGAGCTCAACCATGATCGCGGGTTGACTGGAGTATGCGGATGGATGGAAATTAAATTGTTACGAGCAGACAAATCTGTCTACCCTCTTTCTTTGTCTTTTGCTACGCGCACTATTGGAACTCGACACTAAGTCACGAGAAAACGCACTCACAGTATCACCAAGTTTTGTGGAGTTTTTTGTATGATTCCGGTTGCTACTTTTAAGCATACTCAAAACTGGATACATAGGAACAACGTCAGCAAGTGGCTCAACGTAATAAATAATCACGGAAGATATCCCGTAAGTGACCACATAAGTTTAGTTTTAAACTGTGAAAGACTAAAACAGTGTGTAAAGAGAATTCTACCTACCTAATCTACCTATCAAGAGAACAAAATATGAAATGTGTGGTATTCAACAACTTAAATACCCGACCACTGAAAAATCACGCGCGCTCTAATATTAAAGTCGGTGTTTTCAAGGTAAAATCAATTTCTCCTATTGTTGAAGACAAATGTAGCCTATGTTAAGTACCAAGTACCACCTAATTCATCAAAGTCGGATGAATCGCTTAGACGCTATTTTTTGTTTTTTTTTTCGGATGGGAAATCATCAAATGACTCCTCCCACTCTAGGTGGAGCGGGAGCGAGTGTCAGACTTTTACTGATTAAAAACCATCCATGTTCCTTCCTCGCCCTTTACGTGCCGCGGCCGAGGTATCTCTTTTAAACAGTCCCGCAGCCCCGGCAGGCATCGTTTAGACGCAAAGGAGAAAAATACCTAAATACAAACATACATAATTATATTATGGACTGCTAAAATCATAACCCTTTGTTTTGTCTTCGCCGTGGTCGGGTGGTTACTACCACCTTTAATCAGTCGGCAGCTCACTGCTTCCGAGTCACAACGGAATGGCAGTGGCACAACGCGGCGAGCACTTTCAGTGTCAAATAATTTTAAACTTTATCTACAGATTTAAAAGACCAGTATCGCTTGAAAAGATTGCAAAGGTCGCAAGGATGCCTGAGGTGCCGTGAGCAGCCTCGCGTCACCGCTGGCAGGCGTGAGCAGAACTACTGACAAGCGATACTGGTCTTCGTATGCAGACAAAGTTTAAAATTCCCAAGTAGCACAAACTACTTGCTTAAGAGCTTTGGAGCTAATCCGATTATTCCCAAAGGCGCCAAGCTCAAGCGCCAGAGCGTGCACTGCAGACCTTATGTAGCCGCTTTGCAGCCAAAGGAGCACAACCTTTTGCAACCTACGGTTCCGCTAGAACTTCATAATAGTGGCATACAAGCGCTACAGCAGCTGCAACTAATAATTAACACCACACTAAAGCCCATTGTGGCGCTTATTGAATGAATGGCAGGTTTAACTGAAGGAATAAAGGATCACTGATCATTCACCTGTCTCTCATTTATTAAAATACATCTGTTGTTCTTGAGTCAGACATTACTGAATGCAAATATAAATAATATGTGAAGGTATAGTACAAATGATGTCGCTGCTGGCCGCTACCATTCCGGTGTGACTTGGCCCTTAGCGTCGCCAAGTGTCCGACTAAACGTCTTAACGATTTTCCTTCATGACCAACATTGTAACGATGTTTTGCTCATATTTACTTACATCCGACTCCACCTCTTCTGGTAGTTCCTCATCAGGTTCTTCCTTCATTCGGTCCAACTCCGCCAGATTCTAAATCCAGACAGAATATTATTAAATAATTATAGTAGATTTTGCAATTGCTAGTTGTATCTTTTGGGTCCAAAACCACCATTTGCTTTTGTTTGATTGGTATCATGGTATCATATACATTTACAAAATTTCGTAGAAATTGGTTTGGTGGTTTCAAAGATTTGTATGTACAAACTTAGTGACACGTAATTTTTGTATGTTAAGAGAAGATTAGAAATTCTACTAATGTTTTAAATGAAAAAGTTTGTGCTAAACGGATTTGGATAAATTTTGACACATAAATAGTTTGTAACCTGGACTAGCAAAGATAACTTTTTGGTTGGACATTAACCGAACTCCACGCGGGTAAAGCCACGGACATAATCTAGTTCACTACATATAAATAAAGTCAATAAATATACAAAATGTCTTTAAACATATACAGCTTAAGCTGTTTTCGCCAGCGCATGTAGTTGCCACAAACTGCTAAATTTTCTCATTCGATTTTGAACTTAACCATCAACATTTTGTGGTTAAAAGCATTTGGAGTTGGGCAGTTTACGTTCAATTGATGTGCTTGTTGTACACAACATTGGCATCATTCATCATTCTCCTGCGTTTTTTGGGGTCGCAGCATGTTTTCTTCATCCATATTTTTAGTTAATACTAATTAAGTAAAACTTGTCTCACCCCTGCTTTCAAAAGATTCAGTTTCTGCTGCTCTTTTGCCTGTCTCCTGGCTTCTAACGCATCCTCCAGAGCTTGTCGGTTGATACGACGCGTTTCAGATTTCAACCTGGCACGCCCACGTTTTTCTTCCAACTAAAAAGACTACATCTTAATGTGAGCTGCTGGATTGGTGTCATACAGCACTTAAACTAAAGAATTAAAAAAAACCACACACAGCACCATCTAGTGCCACACTAAGCTACCAGACTTGTGCCGTGGACACCAAATGGTTGATATAAATACAGAATGATTACACATATAATGTCCATGCTCATCACACAAACATTCGCTCCCACCTGGATTCGAACCCGGGTCCATAAGAACGTAAAGCAGTTAAGCAGGCTCACCATCGCTACGCTATTCAAACGCTATGCAAGGTTAGGTTCCCAGTGATGGGACACAGGGCTCCTCAGTGAGAGATGGAGTGTTTCTCAGACACAGAGACACCTAAGGTTTCAAGAAATAAAGCCACGATGCACGATACGACTTATTTACTCAAGGAAACCTGTCACGATGGCCACATGATCAAAATGATATTCAAATATAAATTGCATAAAGTTATCAGTCAAATCAAAGCAATTTCATGATTATAAATCCCATTTCTGTTTTATTTAGAAAAGTCTCCCCCTCTAAAAATACACGCTTCACTCGCATGTCTTCAAATTATTTTAATATGGGACTTGCTGGTTGCTTGAGGAAACAGTGTTTTGAGAGCACTAAACAACAAAAAGTAAATTGCCAGCCTGGTAAAGGAATCAACGATCCAAAATTCAAAGTTTCTTCTTTCTGTATATCATTAAATTCGCCTCGCAGGCTCCTGAATCCTAGAACCTCGAATAATCATGTTCATTTTCATTAAATCTGGACTACATCCTACCTTTTTGATCCTCCTCTCTTCTTTGCGCTGTCGCCAGACCTCTTCTCTTGTAGGACTGTATGTCTTGTAGCGGTCGAAAGCAGTCTTCAGCAGGCTCAAGTCATTCATAGACTTTATTTCGTCATACGGTGGAATTTCTTCGTAGAGGATTCGGCGAACTAAAGCTGTGTTTATAGAATGGTCTATCTTATAATTTACCAAGTTTTGAATGTATGCTGCAAGGTTGTCCGTACTTATGTTTTTACTGATATTCTTGTTTATTGTATTGGCGGGTGCGGCCACACGGTGGACTGATGAAGGTCCTTTTGGAGGATGAACTCGATAACCCAGATCAGATTGTACCGGCGGCAAAAATATTAGGAGAGCCTGACTGACTGAGAGACCTGGATTAGGATATAGAGATACTTGTTATCCCGGTATTACATGCCCAAAGATCATGAGAGTTCAGCCGCGAGCAAGTCCAGCAAAGTCCAGTTTACATTCGTAAACTCCTCCTCCTAAATGGCTTGACTGATTTTAATAATTTCGTTTTTGTACCTATAAAGTCACTTGGACCGTTATCAAATTTAATGAAACCTGGCTACCGTAGAAACGAAATTGAATACACAAATCTTTTGTTCATCTGTCTTTGAATCGACAAAATTACAGATGAACAAAACAATTTGTCTATTCTCTTTCGTTTCTACGGTGGTCAGGATGGTAGTTTGCGATATTGTCAACATCTAAATAGGACAGGACATCTGCAGCTGTCGGTTCAGCCAGTCTATAATATAAAAATGAATCGCAAAATGTGTTGGTAAGCGCATAACTCAACAACGCCTGGACCGATTTCACTAATTGTTCTATTGTTGTGTTTGTTATTGTCAGGAGAAGGTTCTTATGAAAAAAACACGTAGTAGTAGGTAGGTAGTAGTAGGTAGGTAGTAGTAGGTAGGTAGTAGTAGGTAAGTAGTAGTAGGTAGGTAGTAGTAGGTAGGTAGTAGCAGGTAGGTAGTAGCAGGTAGGTAGTAGCAGGTAGGTAGTAGCAGGTAGGTAGTAGTAGGTAGTTAGTAGTAGGTAGGTAGTAGTAGGTAGGTAGTAGGTAGTAGTAGGTAGTAGTAGGTAGGTAGTAGGTAGTAGTAGGTAGGTAGTAGGTAGTAGTAGGTAGTAGTAGGTAGGTAGTAGGTAGTAGTAGGTAGGTAGTACTTTTGACGCAGATGAAGTTGCGTGGATTAGCTAGTTTTAAATAAAAATTTCACTTACGCACAAAATCTACATCGTTATCGAGTAATCGGAAGCATAAAGCCAGAGCGGGACCTGACAACAGTTTGTGTATCGACGCCTCATTCAACGGTGCATCCCCGGCGTAGAAGATATCATTGATCTTCTCCTCCGATAAATCTACTAGCTCTCGGCCAACCATGATGATATCTAATGAAGACAGAAAAGGTTTTTTTTTTCATCTCTTATTATGTTATAAACAGGTTTGTAAATATGTATGAATGTAGGGAAAGAGTAATATTTGGATGTAGTGATCCGATTTCTACCAGAATTCTTTCACATTCACATTTATATCAAACTAAGTGACCCTAGGCTAAAATTTTTGCTAGATGGGAAAAGTTTTTTTTTTTTGCGGTGTAATATTACAATTATTGATAGGACTCGATGTAATGCACTTAAAACATTGTGCTGATAGATGGATTCAATAGTACGGGGGTTGTGTTTAAAGTAAAAATGTAATAATTAAAAACATGTTTACTAAAAAAACTTGCGAAAAATATAGAACGTTGTGGCCCCATATCTATGTAACAAGAAGGTCCCTCTTCCCAGTCTTGTACACCTTTTACATTTACGAAATTCCCGTGGGATAATTTTCGACCTCCATAGCATTCCATTTTTTATGGCAATAGCACGCTGCTGTGACGTCACTGTTAGGTCAACTCAACGGTCAATTTCAAAACAAGTATACATCTAATTTGGCAATTAATTGAAAATAAATCGGGTTTTCCGGCCAAAAATAAAGTTTTGTTTAGAGATTGGTGTCTTGGAACGATTGTTTATGATGTCATCTACCTTTTTGTCAGCGACTGTTTACACGCGGATACTACTTAGGTCTATGTTCACCGAAAAGATAACAGTCTGATTATCTAAAACCAGCTGTCACTATGACATGTTCCCATACAAAAATATGTTTTAAACAGCTGTTTTTAGATAATCAGAGCGTCATCTTTTTGGTGAACATAGACCTTAAAAACATGAAAACAACTAATAATATATATTAGCAACAATCAACACACCCTCTCTCACTGCACCAATATTTACAAATGAAGAGAGAATCCAATTGAATGACATAAATTGCAAAAGAAATGATGGTACGTGCTGTTCATCCCAAAAACAGTTTTGAATGGAAAAATTGCTTAGTACGGCAAGAATGTGACAAAATGTTGTTTAGACGATGCCAGTCATTTATTGATCATCATCATCATCAGCCTATTAATATACCCACAGCTGGGACACAGGCCACCTCTCCTAAAGTGAGGGAATGGGTTATAATCCACCAAGCAGGACCAGTGCGGATTGGTAGATGTCACATAAATCTTCGAAGTTTTTGATTCTAGGACATGCCGGTTTCCTCACGATGTTTTCCTTCACCATATTAAGAGCAGTGGTGATGAAGTAATGCCCCTGTTTGGGTTCGAACCCACGTCTTACTGTTCGTAAGTCGGGGCCGCCACCACTGGGCCACCCAGTCATTTAATGCTTCAATATTATTGTAAGCAACAGGCGATAAACTTGCTTCGTGTAAATGGGTTTTTAGAACTCAACTGTTAGCATCCCATCGCTCATACAGCTCTGGATGCGCATGGAAGCAATGCGGCCAGAACAGCACGAAGTTCACATCAGTCAGGAACGGTATCATCAGCTCTGCGCGGTGGCGCTTGCGTACCGCCTGCCTGGCTAACCGACGAGCTGCAAGTGACGTGATCTCCTGCTTCTTTTCTAACGCTCTCGCTGACATCCAGTCCTGGTGACAGTAAAGCAGAGAGTAATGCCAAAAGGTTAAGTAGAGATGAAACTAATAGAACACCCACATATCGCCATTTATGTTTAAGTGTCTTCTAATAATAATATATATATTTTTTTTAATATTTTTTATATATTTTCTTGAGTTAATATTTAAAAATGTAAAAGTTTGTAAAAAAATAAATAAAGGAATAATATCAAATTACAATACAATGTTATAGACAAGGAGATTAAAGACTAAAAACTTATAATTATTTTGGTGGTAGAAGTTAAAAAGAAACTATCAACAAAAAGTTAGTAAAGTTAATCAAGGGCAATAGGGGTGAGTCTATTTTGCCAACATCTGGTCACACATTCAGACTCCGTTGTTCTATTGGGAAATTCCAGATGGAAAAACCCAATAACACTTTGCCCGACCTGGGCCAGGACCTCATGCCCACAGCACTCGCGCTTGCGGCCATTAGACCAATGACTAGGCAAAAGACCATACTAAGCCTTCGCTGTTCGTCCGTTCATCTGTCCGTCTGTCTGTCAGCGAGCTCTTGATCCATTAAAAAATGAATAAATAAATTATTAAAATGTAAATTATATAAATAATTAATAATTAAGTATAAAATAAATATATATATAATTATATTTAGATATTTATATATTAATTTATTATAATTTAATAATTTTAATTGTTTTTATTATAAGTGTTATTTTTTATTATATCACAGAATCTGTATTTTTGTTGCCACTTTATCAGCAAATAATAAAATAAATTAGAAACTAAAAAGGGCATAAACATTCAAAACAGATAATTCCCAACTCCAACAACATTAGTTGAACTACAACAACATTTAAGGAATGTATAAATAAAAAAAGCACAATTGAATTAGATGCTCATTTTAGCGCTAAGTGTCCCCTATTGTTAATAAAAGCAGGCATGTGATCTCGCAGCAAATAATAATATCACCTCAAGCATATTCAATAATATTAACACAACTTACACTTCCTAACAGCATACTGGATATTTACATCGTTACCTTACAAAAAACATAGGCGGCCGACTCATCGTTAACCTTTTGTAAGTACGCCATTGTCTCATATTAACATGACAAGCAACCGCGTGCCCTGTACACCCAAAGATGACACAAATATGTGACAAAATAGTAGGTGAAACGTGTGAATACTTTGGCGTTCAAAAGGTTAGTGTACCACAACAACGAAACAAACAAAAAACATTCACAATCTATCATACAGCCAGCAATTCATTGCCGCTTCCCTGCCAATTTCCTTTACGAGTGAAACATTAGATACAGACGGAAGCTCAGTACCACACAAACAAATGTAAATGTCGCATAAATAATGTGTACCCAGCCTTGTTTACAAGCTCAGCTTGAAATAATAAACGGGAATCGTATTTTGATACCCCTGCCTTAGTTGTTTATGCTATGCATATTTTAGCATAGTTTTCGTTTATTAATTTGGGTGTGAAATAGGTGTTATTGTCTGTGAGTGGCTCAGTGGAAGCGGACGCGAACTACGTACTGCGTAGGTGATAGGTTCGCACCCAGACAGGAATATCCTACAGTAGTCTACTGCTAAACATAACCTTCTCCAATGAAGAAGTTTTCTATTTATAGAAACCAAAACAAAAGGTTATGATTTCAGCATTCTGTGTTAGTATATAAGTATGTATGTATGTGTGTTTGTATTTACGTATGTTCCACCGTAGCGCCTAAACTATTCATCCAGTTTTGATGAGTAATCCCTATGTCTACTAATAATAAAAATGTGAATGTAAGTTTGTTTGTGACGCTTTCACGCAAAAACTACTGACTGGATTTGGATGAACTTTTGCACACAGATAGTTTATGACCAGGATTAAAACATAGGATACTTTTTATCCCAGTAGTAAGATCCATGGGACAATTATCAAATTTCACGCGGGCGAAGCCGCTGGCAGAAGCTAGTGTGTCAATAAAATTGATTCATTATTATGGCCCGGTTAACATAGGCTTTATTATTTTTCGCACAACCTGCCACTTTCCAGTCCGAGCATTGATATAGAAAGAAAGACATCTACACATTATTTCTATGTTTCTAACACATTATATTAGAAAACATTTTATCGAAATAAAGTAAAAGCCCGGTATATCATGTGGTTGCCATAAATCCGCACAGCACATAAATTTTGCATGGGTCTGCAAAACTCTGACAGCCTACTGTTATATCATGAAACGGCCTAAATCTGATGTCGAGATAAATTATTAGAGACAACAAAAAATTTACGAACATGGATGACATTCGCAGGAGTTGATAATACATGTGTTTTTGATATACCACACCTAGAAGGTCAAATTGACATAACATAACAGTTTATTATCCTCGAAAAGTTAGGCAAAAGTGTACCTTAATTCCACCTACATTTTGTTACTTATGTTTAGTTTAGTTTATTTACTAATTATTATTCGGAATTACAGGTCAGTTTTATAAAAAGTAAAAAACACAAATCATGATCACATTAACAAATCCGACACATAAGTAAACTTATTAAAAATTACTAAAAACCCATTAAAAATTATCATAAAATACATTCATAAATTAAAATAAGTAAATTAAGAATGAACAAACAATACATAACAATCATACAAAATTATCTAAAACCATTCTTTTAGGTCATATAAAATAAAATGCCATGTAATAGAGGCGTGCGTAATACCTTTAACCTGACACACATCCCAACTCCGTAGCCTGATGGAAAATAACAATAGAAAGAAAGAAAAGAAAAAATTGTTTATTTGACGTCAGTGTTAAGCACACATACAATAATAATAAAAAAGTAACAAAAAGGACAAAAATACATAGTATATACCAACACTTAGGCAACGTGGCAGCAAAATAAGTAAAAGCTACCAAAAGTCTTTTCTGGTAACTGATATTTCATCATCATCTGCCTAGCCTTTTCCCAACTATGTTGAGCTCGGCTTAGTCTAATCGGATGCAGCGGAGCACCAGTATTTTATATGCAGCGACTTCCTATCCGACCTCCACAACCCAGTTACCTAATACTGGGTAATACGATGCCACTTGTTAAGACTGGAGTCAGACTTTTTGGGCCACGAGCTCCTCTTTTGGTAACTGGTATCTAACCATTGTATCTTACCATGATAAAACAGAAATGATTCGATTTTTTTTTTCAACGGCTGCCGCCATTAGTGTGCATCAAGTATAACAACGTGAGTTATTCAGTTTTTTTTCGATGTATCATGTTAACACACCTTGTTCAATACCTTTTGTTTTTTTCAGTTTCTCTAGTTTTTCAAGGTTTCGTACGCGAAAGGGAACTAACGGGACCCTATTACTAAACCTCTGCTGTCCGTCCGTCGCCGCGTCGGTCTGTCTGTCAGCGGGCAGTGTGTATTTCTATTGCTGCTTTAACAAATATTTAAAATTACATAATAAAAAATTAAAAGGAGCTCCAGTACTACGATTGTATGTGGAAACCTCCTTATTAAATAAATAAATAAATAAATAAATAAATAAATAAATAAATAAATAAATAAATAAATAAATAAATAAATAAATAAATAAATAAATAAATAAATAAATAAATAAACAAATAAACAAATAAATAAATAAATAAATAAATACTAAACAAATAAATAAATATATAAATATCGCTGGCATTAAACACAGCGCCGTCTAGTGCCACACTAAGCAAGGCTTGTGTCGTGGTCACCAGACAGTTGATATAGTAAGAAAGAAAAGAAAGAAAATTGTGTTTATTTGGCATTAAAATACCTATAACATTTTAAATAATACATAAACAAACAGTAGTATAATGCCAAAAGGGCCTCAGCTCAGCATAATGTCAGATGGCAACACAAGGTGTGCCACCTGACGCTGATTTTCAGCTGCAGCCCACGAGTGCCATACGCACGACAACATAAACAAACACATAATAAAGTCTAAAATTTTTGCACAAACTTTAATTAACAGGATACTGTTACATAAACACATTAAAATAATAATAAAAAAGTAAAAAAAGATGGAATGTTTAAAATAAATGACATGGGAAAAAAATAATCATAACGTAGATAATTATAAAAAACAGTGTCAATTTATAAAAAGAGCAAAAAGACATAATAAATAGCAAAAATGTGGAAATAATTTAATATTTAGATAAACAATGCTAAAATTAAAAACGCATGAGATTGTACGAGTACTAATGATATACTTGATATACCTAATTTGTAAAATTGATTAAAATTACGATACAATAAAATTATAGAATTCATAAAATTAATAACAGTAGTAGAGTTGCATATTTATAAAATACCGTGCCCATTAGTAAAAAATAAAAATTAAGAAATATTAAAAAGGCCATAATGATAAAAAGCACAAATGATGATATCGAAAATTGTATTAAATAGAATTATAGGTAACAACAATAAAATGGATGACATGCACTAAGAAACAATAACAAAAACTAAAAATGGTGGAATGTGTTAGATTAATAATATGGGTAAAATAAAGTAAAAATTAGATATAATTTAAAATGTGTAAATTTGAAAACGAGTATAAAATTAAAAATGCATCAGATTATTAGTACATAATTATATACTTTGTGTTTGTAAATAGATACTTATTATACATAAACATCCATGACTCGGAAACAAATGTCCATGCTCATCACATAAACATTTGCTCCTACCGGGATTCGAACCCGGGACCCTAAAAACGTAAGGCAGCCTCACTGCCGCTGCGCTATTCGGGTCGTCAACTGGTTGGTATATTTTTTTTTGCCTTCTTTAACAAACAAAGCAACAGCTCTCCTTTCTTCTTCTTCGTGTCGATGATTTCCCCTTTTTATTTTTAAGCTCTTCCTGCCAATTAGTTATACCAGACAGAAACAAAGCCGTAGTCTAGCTGCTGTAAGTCTGTAGAGGTCCAATAATGATCGATCATTCTAGATTGCTTATTAGTACTGGCAGTCAAAAAAGTAAATACCTTTTTAATATTAAAAAAGAAAAACAAAGTATAATAGAAATAAGATAAAAAGATGTGAGTAAGTAATCTTCTTTAAAAAAACCAAAACAAAAATGAGTTCAACGAAAATAGTAATATGATTTGGTAGTGTAACAGCGTAACAATAGTGTAGCAGCGTAAAGGTCTTTGCCTAGTTACACGACTCCGCTCCCACCCGACAAAAATAGTATAATTCAACCAAACAAACAAACTCTTCTGCTTTATAATATTAGTAGATCCTCACACAATCTTTCCATCGTTTTTTTGGTCTCCGTCTCCCTCTCAATCCGTCAAATGTGTCTAGCTCTCATCTGCCTAGCTTTTTCCCAACTATGTTGGGGTCGGCTTCCAGTCTAACCGGATGCAGCTGAATACCAGTATTTTACATGGAGTGACTGCCTATCTGACCTCCACAACCCAGTTAAATCTGGGCACTACGATACCACTTGGTAAAATTAATTGTCAGACTTTTGGGCCACTGACTACCTGTAACGACTGCCAAAGATGGTCAAATGACAGCCGGGACCAACAGCTTAACCTGCTTTCCGAGGCACGGAGGAAACTCGATATGTGAGGGTGGTCACCCATCCACAGACCAACCTACACAAGCGCGGCTTAACCAAAAGATCGGCCCGAGCGGCCACGAGCATGTATCTAGCTCTAATTAATTAAAAATCGCTGAATGCACCTGATTTGATTAACTGCCTATTTTTAAAATGCAAAAACGTGGTTGTCTCCATAAATTTCACTACTCTCACAGCCTGGTCGACCAATTTCCATGTAATTTCGCAACGGTGGCATAATGTAATTTTACCTTGCATGTGTGATCATGATTAGCATAGTTTTAATCATGGCGCATGAAATAGTTTTAGAGGTGCTAAGTTTTTTTTTCACGGTCTGCAAAACTTTTACAAGGTAGGTAGGTTGTTGTGAGCGGGATATTATTGGCATTAATCGGTCTGCAATGCTGAATCTTAGCTGCCAGGTATATTTTGAGGTGTATTCTGTTGAAGTTCACAGGAGTGGCACTGTCGTGCACACATTTAATGGTTTAGAGGTGATTTTAACTTAGGTGATTTTAATTTTATTGTAGGCATTGTATATGTCACCGTAAAATTGTCAAATACGTTATATTGTAATATCTCTAGCGATATTGTAAAGTCTCGAATTATTGTCAAATGAACACACTGCTTACAACAAAACGCATTATTTTTCGTGAAATGCATGCGATGGTAGTCAACTTACGCGGTGCGGAGGGAAGGAGGGGTCCCCCTTGCCCAGTGGCACAACTCTCTTGAAAAGATAATGGCACCATTCCTGAGAAATACCGATTAATATAACATAACCTTAAAACACTTTATATTCTCCCTAAAAAGCGTAGTCGACGGAGCCCCGCTTCGCGGGGCCCCTATTTCCGAGTGCAGGGTTTAAAGGAACCTAACTAACCTAACGGGGGGGTGCCCCAAGTCCCGATTATGGGGGCAGAGATACTTCCGTATGTTCAGTTGACAAAATTTCGAGAATTTACAACCTCGCTAGAGAGATTACAAACTAAAGTGTTTGACAATTTTACGGTGACATATATATTAATGGTGTTCTTAATTTGTATTTTGTCTCTTGTATATCTATATCTTTGTGGTAGTAACATCGCATTGGCATTGTATTTTTGTAATTTGAAATAAATTAATTAATAAAATATATTTTGCGATTACCAAAGGACGCGCTGACAGGTAGAGCTTTACAAAGTGAATCAAACGTTCAACGAGAAGCTGGATATCACTTCACTCCGTATCATAAAACAAAGTCTCCCGCCTCGTCTGTCTGTCCCTATGTATGCTCAGAACTTTAAAACTCTGCAACGGATTTTGATACGGGTTATTTTTTAATAGATAGAGTGATTCAAGAGGAAGGTTTTAGCCATATAATTTTACGCGAGCGCAGCCGCGGGCACCGGCTAGTTATTAATATAACATTACACTATGTGATTCCCGAGGAGTTATGCAGACGTGTACTAACACGTAATTGCCGGAATGTGGAGGACATTCCGGCAATTACGTTCAAGTGCCATGTAATAGAGGGCGAGTGTACCTATTCTTATTAACCGGGCGCAAAGCTCGTCTGCGTAATCGTGGCTGCAACAGAGAATAACCTGATGGAAACATCCAATAATAGTTTGCCCCAGTAGCGAATCGAACCAACGACCTCTTGCTCAGAAGTTGGGCTTTTTTTTAGCGTGTCGATGACAATTCCAATAAGAGGTTTTCATTTTGAGAATTAAAAAAAATATAGTTTCCATTTCAACTCGGTAGATGGCGTTGAACTGGCTACGTTACTAGGTGCCAAAGCCAAAACTTTTTAAAAAACATACGTAACATGCGCTCGTTGTGTGACACTCTCGTTTGCATTTATAAGCTTCCGAATATAACCATTAGGTCTAAGTGAAATTATGTGACGTTCTGTTCCCTGCAGTATCATACCGACATCAGCGCCATCTTGGAGGCGGCCATTTAGGATTTTAATTTTATCATAGTGTGTTATGTATAGTATGTTACTGGTCAAGCCGTTTCATTTGATACCCATATTAAGGGAATTGTGAAAAAATATGTATTCCGCCATTTTGTGGCGGCGGCCATCTTGAACCGATTTTCATCTAGTATAGCTAAGAACCCTCCCGACTAATTCACCTTTCAAACAAAAAAAATATAAAATTGGTTCATCCGTGAACTATGATGCCACAAACATATAGACACACACACACAGACACGTCAAACTTATAACACCCCGTCTTTTTTGCGTCGATGGTTAATAAAGATTCATAATCATCATCATCATTTCAGCCAAAAGACGTCTACTGCTGGACATGGGGGAGGCCCCCAAGTGTCGCCACATTGACCGGTCCCGTGCAACTCGCATCCAACGGATTCCCGCAACCTTCACCAGGTCATCGGTCCACCTAGTGGGAGGAGAATAAAGCTTATTTTATAGTTACTTACTATTTCATCTGGGGTTGGTTCATCCAGCCTGTAGACGGGGTGGGCCAGTCCACTTCCTTCGTTCTCGTCACCAAACTGCTCTGTAATTGATCCTGCTTGCATCTGGTTATAGTGATGCAGTTCTTTTTTGGCAACCTCAGCAAACTTCACGGCGTCCACTCCACGGAATACTTTAGTAACTTGAGCGTTCTGAAAAATACCTGTATCTGTGGCTGATACATCTTGCATGGACTATGACCTATCAAGATAACAATTTCAGTTTATGCGGATCTCTATCTCGGAAAAATGTTTGATCGGAGAGTGTGACTTTTTATTGTTAGCTTTGAAATGAGCTAATATGAACATTGAGATGCTATTGCACTTACGGCCTTTGACTGTACCTCTGAAGAGTAAGAGGCCGCGTCCCCACTATGTCGTGACGACAAATAATCGTGTAGTATTAAGTGTCGTGGATTTAAATGGAGATGTTCACATAGTGAATCTGAGTTGAATGCTAAGCCAAGCATCATGTTCGTAAACGGCCGCTGTCAGTTGTGATTGGTCATCTCTTAATTGCCATTGCTATTTTGAATGAATTATTGAAAACTTATAACGTGCACAAAATCTATACAAAGCGTGTGGCTATTGTATAATGGAAATGCGTGGCTACATGTGTCGTTATGTATACCAGATAGATGTGAAATATGGCCATATTTAAGGCCGTGATATGGGGTTTGGATTTAAACCGTCAAACTGAGAACTTTCTCCATGGGACCAATATTATCCGGGCCGAGTCGCGTCCAAGGAATAGAAAGAGAAGTTTTGGTCGTCCGGTGGCGAGAAGGGAAGACGATATTGTTGCTATTGCGGAAATATTCTCGATGAGGCTGGCACAAGAGCGTAGAGCTTGGTAAAAATAAATAGAGGCCATTACCCAGCAGTGGTTGAAGTCGGACTGTGGGTGATTATGATGATGAGTGTAATGGCTGTTAAATTTTGCTTTGTTTTTCGGATGGGAATCATCAAATTACTTCTCCCGCTCTGGGCGCAGCGGGATCCCGACTTTTACTGACTAAACCCCATCCCTGTTCCTTCCTCGCTTTTATGTTCCGGGGCCACGGTATCTCTTTCGCATAATCCCGCAGCCTCGGCAGGCTTCGAAAACCAAGTGATTGTAAACTTAAGTAACAATTTAGCAACATACCAAAATAAACATGTAGACTGGTTCACTCTGGTCTCTAAATCTTTGCAGAGCTTCCATTTCATCAGCTGGTACCTGATGCAAGACATTATCTATTATTATTTATTATACTACCCCAAGTTCGGGCAGAGCCATATTACAACAGTTATTTTATGCAAGTCCCAATTAATATGGGACGAGGCTATTACCATCAACGGGGCACAAAATTAGAAAGAAAAAAAAAAATTTATTCGTAACATGCCATAGGCACACATAACAAATTAGGACAAAAAATTAATTTACAAAAAAAAACTGAAATCTACACATAGGTAAAAACTAAAACCTAGACAGAAAAAAAAAGAAAAAATATAGTGTGTCTCACGGCTGCGCCAAATAAGTCCAGTTCAGCAAACTGCCGAGCAGCTAGTGCTCAACGCAGGTTTTAAACTGGACCTGAGATGGTGATGTCATGGACAATTAGATTACAGCCTACTACTGAGTAGGATCTTTTTGTGTCCGTCTGTCTGTCTGTCATTACACTTTTTCTCAGGAACGCGGATAAATTTCAATTTGATACCTATCAAGTTGAAATGTATCCAAATACTCGAGTCTATGGTCTCTTTCAGCTGTCAAACTTGTAAGTCAACGCAATCAAAAGACGTGACCGTTAAAGCTGATGCTTGGTAACCCGCGTAATTCAAATTTACTTAGGTTTTTTTGCAGCAGGCCAGTGCTAGGTTGTAATATGTTGATTAAAATATTGTTTACTACCATAAGACGTTATGTATGTAGTTACAAAATTTTAATCATAAAAATTATCAATACAACCCTCCAAGTGTATAAAAGTCAAAAGCAACGATATTGACCTTGAAAAAACAGTTCCTAGACGTTTGTGAACTGCAAAAAACCTAAGAAAATTTGAGTTTTGCGGGCTACCCTGACGCTTTCACTTCAAAGTCGCATATTTTGATTTCACAAGGGAATTAACATTTAAGGCAATTCCCGTTGACCTAGATTCATGGGCAAGAAGCAACGTCTTACAGCACATGTAAAGGAAAGAATCTGAAAAACGCAAATACTTTGTTCAATAACAAAATACCTACAAGTTTACGTTGTACGGAACCCTCCGGAGCGCAACTCAACGCTTCCCTAGTCGCTGGATAGATGGCGCTGATCTCAGTATGTTACTGCAAGGAACAGAACGTCACATAATTTCACTTGTAAAAGAAAGTGTCAGTCAACGAGCGTCGTGTGTTTTTTCAAGCGTTTTGGCGTTGGCACCCTGTAACGTAGTCAGATCAACGCCATCTACCTAGTTCTTGGAAACTATTTGTTTTTTTTTTTAAATCTAAACAAGAAAACTTCTCATTTCAACGCATTTAACTTACAGAAAATTAAGCAAGTAAGTAATTATGCACTAGGCACTAGGTGGCGCTGTGTGTTAATGTCCAGCGATATTTATTATTATTATTATTAATTATTCATTACTTCAACTTCGTCTAGTACGAATTTTATTACTGCAACAACGCCAAACATTCTGTCCAACACTTAAACGTTGTCCAACAATCAAAGCCAAGACCTCGTTCTTGGCAGAAGCGCTGATGAACTAAGTATTCAAAATTGATTTCGGTTACTCACCTTTAGTAATATGAGTTTACCATCGCTCCAATCCATCTTGATAATATTGAAGAGTCTGTCAAGGGCTGTGCACGAGCCGAAAGCATAACTGTATATTTCTGCACCTAATTAATACACACACACAACGCTTATAAAGGCCGGGGATTATGACCATAGATAATACACTATATAATGCAAGATAGATGCGCAACTCTGGTTTTCGTTTATAAAACTGTGTACCTAAGCTGATAGATGGCGCTGTTAGTTTTTGTTCAACCAAACAAATACAAAAATTAATTCATGACTGAGGATTCGAACTTGAGAACTACACACATCAAAAGTGTCTAGGGATCAAGCATTTTTATGCGGATTTCTTGAGATTGAGATGTGGCTTTGTAATAAATTTATGATTTTATAAATTTATATGGATCCTTTTTGGTGCATTTCATAATTTGAATCAGGAACTGTGAATCAAATTCGAGTAAAAGATGAAAATCAGCTGTCAATATTTTCCCTATAAAAACATACAACGCATTGAAGACATTATTAGTGCTACTGTTTCCCTACTACTGATTAAAACCAACGTTATTATGGAGCGGCGACGTCATTTAAGCAGGGAAGAAATGCTCAGAGCCGTGGGAATGATAGAAGCTGGTTCCCGGCAACGTACTGTGGCTTTAGCTCTGAATACAAATCAGAGTGTTATCAGTCGACTTTGGACACGTTACCGAAGCACTGGTACCGTGGCTGAGCGCCATGGAGGACGGTATCGCTGCACCACACGGAGACAAGACCGATACATTCAAATCTTAACTCGAAGAGCTCCAACAATAACCGCCATGATGTTAGCCGTGAGGCTTCATCACTCTTCAGGGAACTTAATTAGCGACCAAACAGTCAGAAACCGCTTGCATGAAGTGAACCTTCATTCCCGAAGACCGCTACGGGTACCACCTATAGTAATGCACAATCGTAGGATTCGATATCAATGGGCTCTTGAACACAGAAATTGGGCAGAAGAACAATGGCGTTTCGTGTGCTTTTCTGATGAGTCTCGTTTTGGTATGAGACCGGATACAAGACGTATACGACACTGGAGAACCCCTGGACGCCAACAGCGATTAAAATCCTGCCAGGAAGTCCATCCTTATAGTGGTGGAACCATCATGGTATGGGCGGGTATTTGGATCGGCGGAAGAACTGAGTTGATTTGGATCAGAGGCAACCTCAACGCTCAAATTTATGCTGAGACGATTGTATCAGACGTCATCGTTCCTCTACAAGTGCAAATCGGTCCCTTATTTCAGTTAATGCATGATAATGCACGACCGCACACCGCAAGAGTTGTAAGACAGACTCTCGCCGCAGCTAACATCAATGTCCTGCCCTGGCCTGCTCAGTCGCCAGACTTGAATCCGATTGAGCATGCATGGGATATACTACAGAGAAGAGCTCTGCCGAATATGGAGGGTATCCAGTCGCAAGAAGACCTTTTTTTGTTGTAGCAACGAACATGGGCGGCCATTCCACAGCGTGATTTGGATGAACTCATTTTGAGTATGCCAAACCGATGTTCTTGTGTTGTTAGTGTTCGCGGTAGAAACACGGATTATTAATTGTTTAAGTTACCCAATAAAATTTTAAAGAAAACTGTTATTTCAGTCTTTTTTTCGAACTTTTGTGTTAGTGGTTCAAATGTCAAAAATCCCTTTATTAGGAAAATGGCAAATTTCTTTATTAATGCAAATGTGACTTGGTTTATCGTTACTGTGACAAACGAAAACACTTTATTTGATGAATCCTTAAAGAAAATTTTAATTAATATCAATCAGGAGAAAAGTAATTGCAAAAATATATGTTGATCCCTAGACACTTTTGATGTGTGTATTATTCACCGGGCATCCACTGTCACCGCTAGGCTATCTACTTCACTGACAAGTTATTTAAAATAGCTTTTCTCGTTATGACAGTTGTAAGCTGTCAAACAGTTGAAAAGTTGGGGTCCTTAAACACACAGATGGCCGCACTACCTATGAACATTTTATTTGAAGCCAATGTATGGAAGTTTCACCCCCCTGCAGCCCTGATGACGACTGACTACTGTAGGGCCAAATAATAGATCACATTTAACAACTTCATCAAAATTCAACAACGTTACCTTATAACGGCAAGCATAAAATAGGTATTATTTATCTTTTGAAGGTTAAAACTGCACAATTGCTCAAATTTTTTCAAATTTCGGTTACATATTATTCTAGTATGTTTTTTCCACAACATTTCTCCAGTCTTCTGTAGTGACTTGAACTGCACACGCAGTTTGTAGCAGAGTCGACATTTCAGCAATATGATGCAGTAATTATGGGTGTAGGTACCACCCGGAACATATATATTTACTGCATTCGGATCTACTTATCAACTTTCGATTTTTTTTGGGTTACGTCTCAGTATTAAATTTTTGTAAAATTATGTGTCCAATATTTTTTGGAAATCTATCTGGCGGACATATCGTTTTTTTTCGTCAACCTTATTTAGCCACATCAAAGCTCTATCTATCTTATCATCATGATCTGCCTAGGTTTCTGCGGATATAGCTGAATACCACTATTTTACGTGGTGTGTTCGGTTACACTAGTCATCATGTCAACATGGCTGGAAAACGGCTACGCAGATGATAACTGAATCACTGCTTGTCCTATACTGACAATATATACTTACAAATAAGTTGATCTGTGTTATTTCTTATTACACTATCGAATTCTTTTTCATTGTGGATCTCTACGAATAGCTCTATTTTCTTTTTAGCCATTTTCAGTCAGACTAAGCTGGAGTATCAATCAACTTGCTCAAGACTTTTAAATAACCTTTAAGACATTGCGTGGCCTACTGGATACTACCTTTTATACACCGTGTTCCTAAGGATATACATTAATTTTGAATAATACTTCTATAGCTCTTGTTAACCATATCGTACAAAGGAAGTAGTAGTTTAAATGGCATAGTTTTTAAGTTATTGGTAATTTAAGTTTAACCAATTTAATTATGTTGTGCTGTGAGAAAGAGTCTATTTGTGAGTTGTTGCCACTTGTTGCCGATAAAAATGTTTGGCTTAATGCTGGTCCTGCTCCACATGGACAGGGGCGCAAAAATTGATAGCATTAAATGGTATTGTTGGAGCTGCTGAAGATTGTACAACTATCTTTGCATTGTATAGATTCAATGTAACTATCAAACTGAATTTCATACCGCAATGTTAAAGTACACTTGTGAACAAAATAACATAAGTTAGAGGCATTTTGTGTTGTGTTGTGATAAAATGAGTTTGTAATCTAAGATGAACACGATATGTTTTTACTTATTGCCACTAAAAGAACAATTCCATGAAAATGCCCCTCGTATGATGGTCATTTTCATCCCTTGAGCTTTTATTCCTTTTTCTTTGAAAATCAGGAAAATTGAATAGGGTAATGATTTTTACATACTAGCAGCAGGAAAGCCATTAAGCCATATCCATGCATTCCTAGATATGTATCAGAGTTAACAGGTAACTCTGACATGGATTGTAACTACTATCTAATGGTAATACTTAGTACTTAATCAAGACTCTTTGGACAATTATGCATTGTTAAACAAATACACAGTGACTTGTCCTGTGTGTCACCGCGTAAGTTGACTACCATCGCATGCATTTCACGAAAAATAATGCGTTTTGTTGTAAGCAGTATGTTCATTTGACAATAATTCGAGACTTTACAATATCGCTAGAGATATTACAATATGACGTATTTGACAATTTTACGGTGACATATATATAAAAATCAATTGCTGTTAGTTAGTCTCACTAAAACTCGAGAACGGCTGGACCGATTTGGCTCATTTTGGTTTTGAATGATTTGTGTAGTAGGTAGGTAGTAGAAGGTTGGTAGTAGTAGGTAGGTAGTAGTAGGTATGTAGTAGTAGGTAGGTAGTAGTAGTTATGTAGTAGTAGGTATGTAGTAGTAGGTAGGTAGTAGTAGTTATGTAGTAGTTGGTATGTAGTAGTAGGTAGGTAGTACTTTTGACGCAGACGAAGTTGCGTGGGTCAGCTAGTCATAAGATAAAAACTAAAACTTATCAGGTCTTTTTAAAATATTTTATAAGATACTCTTTTTGATTGTACCGGTTGTTGCTATGGTTACCGAAGTTATTATTATTCAAATGTCATGTCGTTATTTAATTGACTTGTCAATTAGATAAACGTTTTGTGATTTTTTCTAACATTTCGGAGAAATAATCCTTCTTAGTTTTTGTGCCTGTGATAATGCCATACGATTATCCAGCAAATCACCAAGCTGATATCCATTTCCTCTATGGATTTTGTAACGGCCAACTGGCCTCTCTCCAAGTATGCGCTTAAGAGCCCTTTCAGTCGGGGCCCAAGAGCATCATCTGATCCTGATTTGATGATTATGGGACAACCTGGGAAGTTTACCATTTCAAACAATTTAAAAAAACAAAATCGGTCCAGACATCTTCGAGTAATCGGGAAAAGTCGGTCAATCACGACGTTCTGGTAGGTGACTCAAATATCCGGATAGCCTATAGGTATAAGATTCGGTTACTGGTTGACTGGTAGAAAATTCCTATGGCATTAAGTCCGCCTCTGTACTTTTGTGCTTGAAGTGTTAATAAATAAATAAGATTCGGCCGAGTATCGTTAATTTGCTCTTAAGAATTTAGACTAAGACTTAAAAATTAAGAGTTCAGAAGTAATCAGAACCTAACCAAATTCTTATCAATGTACCCTTGAAGTACATCCTTTTCAATAAAACAAAAAAAAACAATACATGTCACGGTAATAGGGCTTATCCCCAATAAATGGAAGTTACACACCTAACTTTTGAAATCTGGGTGTATTATACACTTCTGAGTACCTCCTCAAAGCATACAGGCGTGATGTTACGTCATGATATTGTATAAACAATAAACAACCAAGCGTTTGCAGCAATCACTGCAGCTTTGCCATGTATTTTTGAAGAGTTCCATTTATATCTCCAAAGATCAGCATCAGATCTTCAGCAATTTAAAATGGGACCACACGGGAAGCACCAAGTTTAAAAAAAAAAGACTATCAAAATCGGTTCACCCAGTCGAAAGTTCTGAGGTAACAAACACTGTCGAAATCTGGGTGTTTTGTATACATCTGCGTACCCCCTCAGAGCATACAGGCGTGATGTTACGTATGGGTTATGGGTAGTTGTTCAGTCTGGTCGTTAGGCTACGTTCGCTCTCTGTCGTGACGATTAATTTATCGTTGGTCAGTAGTTGGCAAAAGTCATTGACGATAGTTAATGTTGTCCTGTAAGTGAACACCTCAATTAAAATACACAAGCCACGACACTTAAAACGACACGATTATCTGTCGTCACGACAAAGTGTAAACGGGGCCTTAGTATTTGTGAGTTTAAGGTCCATGCTCACCAAAACGATGACGGTCTGTTTATCTAAAAACAGCTGTTTAAAAACATTTTTTGTATGGGAACATGTCACAGTGACAGCTGTTTTTGGAAAACCAGACCGTTATCTTTTCGGTGAACATGAACCTAAATGTTTGTAAACACAACCACGAAACCTCCTAAATTCTTTGCCAACATTGGCACAAATCTAGCCTCTAAAATTGCGAACCCCTCACAGTCATCTAATCCACCAAAAACTCCCTCTCCTTCTTCTTTTGTAATTCTTGACGTTGACTATTCTGAGGTTGAGTCTACATTCATGAATTTAAGACATGATAGTGCAACTGGATGGGACGAGATTCCTTCTACTCTCCTCAAAATATGTCGGAAACCTCTTGTTCCCGTAATAACACATATAATAAATTTATCGATTGCGACAGGAATATTTCCAGAACCTTTTAAGAAGGCAGTGGTCCATCCAGTGTATAAGAGCGGGAGCAGAGCCTGTGTAAATAATTACAGACCGATTTTGGCCCTCTCAGCAATGTCTAAGGTTATGGAAAGGCTGATAAATGGGCGCCTACTTAACTTTCTATATAAACATCAAGTCATAGCGCGCAACCAATCTGGCTTTAAAAGAGGTGTATCTACGGAAGATGCAATTGCCGACCTAACGGAAACTGTTGCTAAAAATTTAGATGAACATCGTAAATGCCTTGCAATATTCCTGGACCTGCAGAAAGCCTTTAACACGGTCTCTGTTCCTACTCTCCTGTCGAAATTGGAAGAAATAGGCATTCGGGGAACACCGTATGAGCTTTTCAAGAGCTACCTCCAAAACAGGAAACTCCGTGTCAAGATCAATTCATACACTAGTGATGAAGAAATCATCACGTACGGAGTTCCGCAAGGCAGTGTAATAGGACCCACACTATTTCTAATATAAATAAATGACCTTTGCACACTAGCACTCCCGAACGCAAAGATATTCACATATGCTGACGATACCGCGATCGTAGTACATGGGGATACATGGACTGACGTGAAATATCATGCAAAACAATCTCTGCATACGGTTATGAGGTGGCTGCAGAATAATCTTCTGTCACTTAATTTGGCTAAAACAAACTTCATCCCCTTTTCTATTAGTCACAGGACCAAAGCCCCATCTGATCTAAATGTTCTTGCTCATAGCTGTTTGGAAACCTCTTCGTGTTCATGTACAGCACTATCTCGTGTCAATCAAACCAAATACCTGGGTGTAGTGATTGATGATGGACTAAAGTGGTACTCTCAAGTTGAAAGGCTAACATCAAGGGTCAGGAAACTTATTTATATCTTTAAGTCTCTAAGGCAATGCGCTGACTCCAAAACATTAAAAATGGTGTAAGTATCTTGCACTTTGCCCATCCGTCATCAATTATTGCATCCTAGTCTGGGGTGGTACTGCCAAGACTAAACTGCTTGGGTTGGAGCGCGCCCAGAGGGCTGTGCTCAAGGTGATGCTCGGCAAGCCGTTTAGATTTCCCACAAGTGAATTGTATGCGGAATGCAAAGTACTTAATGTGCGGCAGCTCTTTGTGCTCAATGCCACCCTCAGGAAGCATAGACAGGTTCCTCCACTAGATCCATCTACTCGTAAAGCCAAATCTGCGTGTCCATCTGTCTCTCACAAAACAGCTTTCGCTGGCCGACAGCTTTATGTTATAAGTTCACTTATTTACAGAAGGGTCAACAAACATATCCAAATAAGTAATTTAAACAATCACGAAGTAAAATTAAAATTACGAAATTGGTTATTTAATCAGGACTATTCCCGTACAGAAAATCTTATTTCTAAAATAATGTAGGCACGAACAAAAAACTAATAATAGTAATACTGAAACACAACATCACATCACACGACCATACAGTACACGATAACACACCCCTCCCTCATACACCACGCCACAACACAACACACCACACCACTCCACACTACACAGCACACCACACTACACCACATCCTACTCACACACCCATACCCCCTTTCAAACGTTCTCAAACATTCTTATGTATAGTTAAAACAAGTCAGTATAGGTTAACACACAATTAATAAAAGTTTATTTTGTACACAAAGCTACAGTAGAACACTGACTCCTAGGTCACAGGGTCCCCCTAGTTTAGGAGGCAGGCAGGGTTTTTAACTATTTGTACAGCCTTTTTCTAAGATTCAATGTACCTTTGTGGATTTTATCTGTATTGTATACTACCTAAGGTGTTTGTATCAATAAACTTATTTTTATTTTTATTTTTTATTAAACCGGAGAAATTCCTAGAGTCCTCGAGGCAACGTGGTATAAAAGAAAGTTTACTTCCGTAAAAGAAGCTTATTTTACTTATCAATGTCTGATCAACTCCTCAGTGCCTTCCGACGTATGTGCAATGATTTTAGCTATCGTAGCAAATATTTCTTTTTCAACCAATTCCCGACAAATCAATAAAACAATACTTAAATGAAACAGACACCATTAGTATATAAACAAAAAAAGAAATATATTCATTGTGATTTAACAATCCCAACTTTAAAAAAAAAAACAAATATCAAAATTAAACATTAATTGTGCTCATATTTTGTAGCTTTTTTGTTTCGTAGTGGTCTAAAGATCGATTTCAAAGAAAACTTCTAACCACTTTGCCGGTTTGCGTCCTGCAGTCGCCATTCAACCGCAGCGTCAGGCATCAATGTCGTCGACTGAGGAAACGTGTTCACAGAGTGTGGCTGCGGACTGCCATTGCGAGTTTTTCCTTGCCTTCGAAACAGGAGATCTACTCTCTAAGCACGAAATTCGTAGTTTCGGCCGAAATAATGGTAATTTTCGTCTTCGTATCACTTACGAACATAAGATTAATTTGAGGTCCGAACTAAAAATCAATGACAACACGATCGGTCATCTGTCCTTACTCCGAATGTGTTTTCAAAACTCATGAATCCGAAAATATTAAAGAGTAGGGCTCATTTCAAGGTTATAAGCTACTTTCGGACGGGTCCTTCGTTAAGGGACTTAGAGAGTAGACCCCCTGTACCTTAAAAGGCCAATAACCAAAATAATTATATGGAGCAACAATTCTTTTTTTACTGTTTGACAGCCAGTAACGAAACTTTTAAATATAGAATACAACATGGCGTCGGCAAAAGCTATTCAAACTACTTACACATTTTTCTTTTCTCCAAAATCAAAGGTTAAGGTACCCAACACACAAATTGTATTATGTTGTTTTATTTATGTAAAAATTAAGTTTCGTTGGTGGCTACCGAAAAATAAAAGGCGAGAATTCTGGTCCTTGGCTTTTGAAGAACCAGATCAGCTCAGACTGGAAGATCCATGTTTCGGCTCTTCTTTATGGCTTTTTACTCGTAGACGGATTTGCCCGGCTTCGTGCTTCTAGCTTTGCGCGCACATCATATTCAAGAGACCAGAAAAAGTCTTCGATTGTGGTAAAGCTAAGAATGTAATCCTCCACCACCTCATTGTACTGATCCTTCAGTAGTTGAAGCTTTCTAAACATTTCACTATAGCGCTGAGTTTTATTTCTGTCGTCTATATAGAAAAACAGCATGCACTAAAATAAAAAATAAAAATCTGCTTTATATAAATTTTTAAGAGCCCTTTAAAATTTTGGTGTTAAGCTAATTGTACAATTTACTTAAAAAGGCATAAAACGAAAAAGTATTCTATTATTATTAAATTATGTATAATTATATTCTATAGGTTCCACAAATTAAAGGTCCCAAATCACGAAATAAGGTTTCCGTGAGTTTTTGCTGAAACATGCATCGGGAGAATGATTATTACTAAATAAATAAATGAGTTATCTAAAATTTCCTCTATTATTATTGAAGTTAAGGAAACGAACTATTTGTATGAAATAATTGTTATTTTAAACAACGAACGGAAAACATTATTTAGACTTCCGATGTATTTATACACAAAAACAAAACGGTAGGTACTCGTATCTAAAAGAATTTAAGAATCGTAGGGATATCACTACTTATTTAATTTATTTCTCTTACCAAATGTTCGCTACAAAGCCTGCTCGACTGAAATACCTTTAGAAAGTCGGCTTTGAAATTATTTACAGTTTGTGCGAATACCAAACTCTTATCTGAATGCATTATGGGTCCTAGATAGTTTTCTTCTTGTATATCCGCTGCAACGATAAATGATGGTTTCTTTAGATAAATGTACATCACGCTGAATGCAAAAGTTGCCTAAATATATCATGCCGTAAGGGGCCATTCGTCCTGCCGGGGTTGCGGGCCTGTTCGAAAGAGATACCGCGGCCCCGGAACATAAAGGGCGAGCCCGGAACAGAAAGAACCCGGAACAGAAAGAACATTGATGGGTTTTAGTCAGTAAAAGTCTGAAAATCCCTCCCGCTCCGCCCAGAGTAGGAGGAGTCATTTGACGATTTCCCATCCGAAAAAAAAGGGGTCATTCGTCGACTGGCGACAGTGAAACTCGCGGACTGTCGCGAGATGGCAACTTTCAATCATCTCGCGCGCCCTTGAAAATGTGACGTAAATTACGTCAGATGTACCACAGTAAATCTATGAATCTGAGTTGACTAACTAATTCAAATTCTTCAAATTCAAATAATTTATTGTGGATCACAGGTTCATAAGATGTTGTGATAAATACAGGTGTCTGCTATGTCCCGCCATTGAGGCATACAAAATTCATGTCACAATACAGTTAATTAATTCAATTCAATTAAATTTAGATAAAATTACAATAAAATTAAAATACAATACTAAGAATTGATTAATTAAATTCAATTAAATTTAGATAAAATTACAATAAAATTAAAATACAATACTATGAATTGATTAATTAAATTCAATTAAATTTAGATAAAATTACAATAAAATTAAAATACAATACATTTTTGTCAGGCAGTACATTATGATTAAATTAGCAAAATATTTATGTCAGATTAGCAAATATTTATTCAATGGATTTCAAATTTAAGTACTTAATTTATTGTGGATCGCCATTGAGGCGTACAAAATTCATGAAAATTCATTCAAATTCAACTACGTGAACTTCTTTTAAAATGTAAAATCTAATATTACCCTTAAACGAGCAATGCATGTATATTATTTTATGAGTTGTTATTTTTTTTTCTTAATAATATACCACATAACATAATTATGTATTGCGTGTTCTTTTGTTTTTTTTTTTATTTTTGCATTGTAACGTACATGGATTAGGTTTTTTTTTGTAATCATAATATAAATGTATAACGTAAGTGGAGTATTTTTTTTTAATAATATACTACATAACATATGTATTCTATGGTTTTTTTTTATTTTTCATTATAACATAAATGGATTAGGTGTTTTTTTTTTTGTAAAATAATATAAATGTAAAACTTAAGTGGATTGTTTTTTTTTAATAATATAAGTGGAGCGGGTTTTTTTTATAATAATATCAGTGTATGGCATTGATTTTTTTTCTTTTAATGTTAATCTCAGAAACGGCTCTAACACTTGTCTT
This sequence comes from Xestia c-nigrum, assembly GCA_916618015.1. Taxonomy (NCBI): domain Eukaryota; kingdom Metazoa; phylum Arthropoda; class Insecta; order Lepidoptera; family Noctuidae; genus Xestia; species Xestia c-nigrum. The sequence goes on along the minus strand of OU745259.1, from coordinate 3,939,479 downwards.
GAAAGAACAATGGCAGCCGATACATTAATTTAGCTAAGATTAAATTAGTGCGCCTTTAAAAATATTTTGTGCAACTCCGCGTCAACTTTTTTGTTTGTGCAAGAATTTTATTCGAAAAGGCCGAGATAAAAACGACAAAAAACGACAAAAGCAGTACCTACGTGCTACTTTTGTCGTCGATTCTTTTTTTCGTGTTTTGTGTATATTTTTTGTTGGAGATCCTAAATAAATAAATAGAAATTCAGTCATGAACTTTTATGGGTTATGTCTATGGTAATACCAAGTCGACGAAGATAAGGCACAAACACACATGCTGCTGCAGCGCATGCTGTGCACGGACACGTGGAGCATTTTAGCTACGTGGATTCGTTTGTGAATGCGCAAGCGTCTGTGGCATGAGTATTACTAACAACCAACCAACAGGAGCATAAGACTACTATCCCAAAAAAAAACTTGAAAAAACTAAATCAATGTATGGCTGAGGGGTCCATTAATCATGTGAGGCTCGAAAGGGGGGGGAGGGGTCCATAAAAAATCACGAAATATCACAAGGGGGGAGGGGGGGTAAAGTATTATATCACGTGTACTTATTTTTTCGGCAAGCGCGCGATACTCAACCGAAAAGCGGCATTACATGTATTTAGCTGCAACCTTTCTGTCTACCTCTGAACGTTTATTATAGTAGTCTTTAATTTTCTATAATAAAATTAGATGATACTTATACCAGTATTTTTTATAAAAAAAAATAGATTCTTTGCAGGTACGAAATAATACACGTGATATAGGGGGGAGGGGGAGGGGGGAGGGGTAGTCTTAATCCTCACCACGTATCACCAAGGGGGAGGGGAGGGTCATAAAATTCCAAAAAAAACATCACGTGATTAATGGTTGGCCCCTGACAATGGCAGCCCATTGTTCTTTCAAGAAAATCGTTGGAGCCGTTTCTGAGATTCACATTAAAAAAAGAAAAATAAAAAACTATACGTTTACATTATTATTATTAAAAAAAAACCCAACCCATTTATACTATAACTAAAGAAAAAAAACCTAGTCCATTTGTATTATTATTGAAATAGAAAAAATAAAAATGCAATCTATTAATATTATTACAAAAAACTCAAACCATTTGCATTTTTATTACAAAAAAAAAAAGAAGAAACCCAATCCACTTATATTATTTAAAAAACAAAATTCCAATCCGTACTATATTTAAAGAAAAAAAAACCCAGGCCATTTGAATAATTATTATGAAAAATAATAGGTACATTAGTATTATTTAAAAAAAAAAACAAAAAAACGTAATCCAATAAATTATACATTTATATTACTAATGCAAAAAAAAACCAATCCATTTATACTAAAATTAGGGAAAAGAAACCCAGTCCATTTATATTATAATTGAAAAAGAAAAAACCAACAATGCAATACATTAATATAATTGCATAAAAAAACAGTCGAATTGAGAACCTCCTCTTTTTAGAAATGGGTTGAAATTTTTTCTTTATTAAGGATGCGAAATCATCAAATGACTTCTCCCACTCTGGGCGGAGCAGGAGGGAGGGTCAGACTTTTACTAACTAAAACCCATCCATATACCTTCCTCGCCCTTTATGGTCCGGGGCCGCGGTATCTCTTTCGAACAGGCCCGCGCAACCCCGGCAGGTTTCGGCCCTCCCCTATGCTGACAATACATCTCTTTGAGGACCACGAACGCGCCGTCGACACGGCCTGTCGTCGTTAGACAGACAACGATGGCTAGCTAGCCCATAGCTAACCGTCCACAGGCCCACGCCCACGGTGGCCGGTAGCCACCACATGGCCCCCGACGCACGGTGCGTCTCCCGCGACGGCTGGGAAGAGAGGCTTATGACTGCTTCGCAGAAGGAGGTGACGGCTTCCCATTCCGTCTCGCTCCGGACCATGGATTGAACCAGGGCCGGACGCGAGAGGTCGCCGCCGCCGATCGCTGCTACGAGGACACGGCGGTGCTCCGCCCACGCAAGGCAGACTTCCAACGTGTGCTCCACCGTGTTCTCCGGTCGATCCTCGCAGTGGAAACACCCGGGCGTTTCCTCCCGCCCGTGTCGGTGCAGGTACCTTCCGAAACATCGGTGTCCAGTGAGGACCTGCGTCAGGCGGAAGGCGAGGACGCCGTGGTGCCTCTCAAGCCACTCCTCAAAGAGGGTACTTACCGCCACTATCGTGGCGTGCCCCAGCCTTGCTCTCCCTCGCCCGCGCCACCGCGCCGCTTTAAATGAATAATACCCTTATAACTAAACCGGACCTAGACTATAGTTAGTTATTTATAGAAATTGGTTTCAATCTGTTTTCATTTGACTGTACAGCGCGAGATGAGGACAATAAATAATATAAAAATTGAAAGTTGCCATTTCGCGGGGAGTCGCGAGTTTCACCGTCGACAGTCGATGAATGACCCGCCGTAAGGCCCCGTTTCGACAATGTCGTGACGATTAATTTTATCGTTAGTTTTTAGTTGGCCAAGATCAAGGAGGGCAGTAATCGCGTCGTCCTGTATGTGAATACCTCCATTTAAGAGCCCTCTTACAGTCCACTAGCGCCGCCAATCGAAAAAATGTCATAACTCGTAAATAGAATCAAAAATACAAAATGTGGTCTATTATATTACTGTAGAAAAGGCAATAACGTAATTTTATAACACCTTATCAACACTTGAAATATAGCTGTTTAGCTAAATCGTGCATTCAAAACATAAACGGCCGTTTTTGTTACAAATGCACGATTTGTATTTTTGATTCTATTTAGGAGTTATGACATTTTTTCGATTGGCGGCGCTAGTGGACTGTAAGAGGGCTCTTAAATACACAAGCCACGACACTTAAAACTACACGATTATCTGTCGTCACGACGCTAGTATTATATTATCTGTGTCACGACATAGTGGGGACGGGGCCTAAGGGAAGGGCCGCGTGTTGCAGCACATTTAGCCCGTTATGTTTAAGACGCCTGCGGAGCATGCGTATTTCATACAAACGTAATATTAAAATAATTTGTAAATTAAACATATTCCTAAGGTGGTCCTAGGTTTCCAAATATATATTTTGATTGGGCCTGATTTTAACAAGAGTTATAAGAAAAATAAATGTCCTATAGAAATTTTAAATTCCCCATATTTCGTCTTTGTATCATTGTCCTCTCAAAAAATACACACTACCTTAAGAATATGATTCATTTACAAATAATTTTGGTATTACGTTTGTATGAAATACGCATGCTCCGCCGGCCCCTCAAGGGTACGGTCAAACCGAGCAGACTGGCAAGCAGACCGGACTGCACTCAGCGGACCGTGACAGATAATGTACTGAAATAGAAATTAGCAGACGGATTGACATCTGTCAATACGTCTGCTGTACGTAACCAGCTATATGTCCTGTCCGCTCGGTTTAACCGCTGGATAACTCCCATGTCAAAACTAGCAAGCTTGCGTCTAACGTGCAACAAGTCGTGGCTCCAAGCTGTACTAAGAAATTTAAAAAGGATTGAAGAAATGGAAGACAGAATCCCACATTTAACGTTGCTTATGTCCATCAGACCAATGAAGCAGTAAATAGTACTGCGGAAAAATCGATAAATAGGATAAAACGTGGCCCGACGAAAATGTTGTGCGTTATAGGTCTAAAATGTTGTGCGTTATAGGTCTAAAATGTTGTGCGTTATAGGTCTAAAATCAAGAGGTAACAGTTTGCACTCACAATCCGAGTCGTCATCATCAACATGGACATGATATGTGTCCCTTCTATAGGCAGTCACCATTTTAAGCTTGATCCGTGCAGAGTACCCAGTGACTGTTGAATCAAGGACCTGGTTTGCCGGCCCTATGACCACGAACTGGCCTTTCGACATTACTGCTATACGGTCGTAGACTTGCTGCATCAGAGCCCAGTCCACGCTGGAAAGGAAGAAAGTTGGGCATATTCCTATTTTAGTAACTAAATATCGCTGGACATATTAACACACAGCGCCACCTAGTGCCACACTAAGCAAGACTTGTGTCGTAAGTAAGTGATTAATTCTTTGATGACGGTAATTCAGGACAGCAGAAATATATAGCCATATACATATTTCGAATACGCCATAATTTATTATTTAGTAGGTACAGGTACATTTTACCTGGACACAATTCCGAATTTAACGAAATGGGATATGGATGGGGGTCTGGGATCTGAGTTTTCGACATCGAGGAGCCTGTGCTAACTTGGTTGGGAGCAAAAAACTTCAAAATTTTCGGACTGCTTTCGGTTTTGCACTTATATCTTCTAAAACTGTGCATTAGAAATTATTGAAGGAGAAAGTTGTAGGGCATTCATTTTCCTATTATTTTAATTTATCAAGATTAATTTTCCCTCAACACTTATCGAGATACAGCATCACGTGAGAACTAATTTCTCAAAACTTCTTTTGTTTCCGAGTCGTGGATGTCAACAAACACACAACATTGAACAAACAAAAAGTACCTATGTAGTATATCAACTATCTGGTGTCCACGATACAAGCCTCTTTGCTTAGTGTGGCACTAGATGGCGCTGTGTGTATTGTCCAGCGATATTTTTTTTTTTTTATACTTTCATATACATATATCAATAGCCTTTTCACAACTGTGTTGGGGAAATGTTACTGTATCTCTGTTGTAACGTAACAAGTGTATTTGGGGGGAAGGTCTTCATATCAAAGCTCGGAATGTCTGTAATACGACAATAGAAATGTTGATAAATGAAAGTTTTATGAAAGTATTTTTTACCTTTTGAGAAATTAGTTCTCTTTAAACTGCTGTATCTCGATAAGTGTTGGGGGGGGGGGAATTAAACTTGATAAATTAAAATAATAAGAAAATTAATGCCCTACTACTTTGTCCTTCAATCATTTCTGGAAAATGCACAGATTAAAAGATATATAAGTGAAGAAGCGAAAACAGTTTTACAAATTTTAAATGTTTTTGCTTACTACCAAGTTACCAAAGGTTCCTCGAGGTCGAAAACTCAGATCCCACACCGCACACCAACCCAGAACAATATCTTAAAATTTCGTAAAATTCGGAATTGTGTCCAGCTCATAGCTGTATCTAATAATATACTATAATTAGTCCTAATTGTAGCCTTGAATCAAACTGTCTGCTAGGCATAAGCCTCCTGACCTACCCTTTGTTCTGCCATATTACTTCTCCTTTCCTCTATGTGTATCTTATACAAGTACTTCCTGCGGCTTTGACGATAATATACAAACTGATTCTATTAAATGGACCCATAAACAATTTTATCATAAATGGGGAAGCCCGAATCCATAAGAGATACTGGCATAATTTAAGAAGGAAACTTAGGATAGGAAGTGGGTCAAAATTAATGAACTATTAGGGCCTGCGCAGACGACGGACTTATTGTGCGTGATGGACAAAAAGTCTGCGACAAATTTTGCGTGATTAATGTATTTGACTACTTATTTGACCTTTTTTGTCGACTAAAAGGCGATTAGTAGTCAGTAGATCCTTATCGTGAAACACAATTAAACACGCAAAATTTGTCGCAGACTTTTTGTCAGTCACGCACAATAAGTCCGTCGTCTGCGCAGGCCCTTAAGGTCCATGTTTACCAAAAAACATGACGGATTATCTAAAAACAGCCGTTTAAAACACATTTTTGTATGGGAACATGTCTCAGTGACAGCTGTTTTTAGTTAATCGGACCGTTATCTTTTCGGTGAACATGTTGGCAATTCAACAATGAAAAAAAAATACGCTCACTTTGTGTCAGTCACTATGATAGCCGACGGCTCCCCTTTCAGATGTAACATCGCTTTAGCCACTAGTGATTTGCTGCTTGCATCTATTTCTTTCATAGGCTCATCGAGAAAAGCAACCGGTGGAGCCAGCACTAAAACGCTGCATAGTGATAGGCGCCGCAAGCACCCGATGCTGTATTGAGACACTACAACTTTATTTTTCTTGAGCCCTGGAACAGGAAAAAAAAACTCAGTACCATCATGTAGAAAGTATCATCTCGCAAGAAAATGAATCTAAAATTCCGTTTTCTGTGCCGTGTCCGTTGCCTCTGACCCAGCAGTGGGAACATTAATATGGCTGATTATAATGATGATGATCTTTTTAAACTACTGGTATACAGTGGCGTAGCTAGTCTTAGTTGGGCCTTGTATTTTTTGTGGGCCTCTTTTGAACCCGAGTGCGGCGAAGTTCAAAAGATTGAGAAAATCACAACCACAGTATAGGTCGTATAATATTAGGTGTTAAAAAATTTACTGCAAAAAACTTGAGGAGTTGTTTGGAATCACAAATAAAAAATAATCACTAAAAAAATGTATATGTTATGGACCAGGTGATTAATGCGGGCATTATACATAATGTTCGAGCATTATGTATTCAGCTGTATACTAATACCAATACTGGTATTCAGCTGCATCCGGTTAGACTGGAAGCCGACCCCAAAATAGTTGGGAAAAGGCTCGGCAGATGATGATGATGAGTAGGATAAGTAGGATATAAAGGGTGTAAAACACCTCTTAACGAATACGAAAGGCACTTGTTCTACTCGTCATTCTGATCATTTTTTTGTTCCACACTATACCTGGGAACCTTCTAGTTACGGAGATATTGGGGGTCAAAGTTGCAAGATTTTGACAAGCTTTTTTTTAAATACCACTTTTTATCGCATGATTTTTACTTTAAATATCTCTACGACCCCCGTACTATTCAATCCATCCATCCGCACAATGTTTTGAGTGTGTTACATTGAGTTATACCACAAAACATGATTTATAACCTCAAAAAAAAAAGTTGTTTCCCAGCAATATTTTTTGCGTAAAGTTACTTAGTTTGATATACAGAATGCTTGGTTAACGGCTTTGTGATGAGGTTAAATACACCCTGTAGATAGTAGGATAATAATAAGTCATTTCTATAAAACACTAGTATACATGTTGTAATTTTTTTGATATTTTTAATGTTTTATGTAATATTTTTAATATGACTTCTTAAAGTAGAAGTCCTTAATGATTAATCCAAATAATGAGTCTGATTATTTAAATGGTTCAATATTTAGTTTATTTTAAGTTTAATGAGAATAACAATAAAAAAATAGTAATTACATATGTTTGTATTATTCTGCCCAAAAGGTGATGGACAATATGTATAATGCCCGGTCAATTTGATTATTTGAATAATTCTTATCAAATTGCACTCTTATATTGGCCATTTTTCATAGTGACCGGGCATTATGTATAATGTCCAATTCATCACTTGGTCCATAACATATATATAAGTAAGGATCGTTTCAAAGATATGCAATATTTTCACTGCGCACAAAATTTATACTAATATTATAAAGCAGAAGAGTTTGTTTGTTTGGTTGAACGCTTTAATCTCAGGAACTACTGGTTCAAATTGAAAAATTATTTGTGTTGGATAGTCCACTAATCGAGGAAGGCTTTAGGCTATATAACATCACGTTATGGCCATTAGGAGTGGAGCAGGTAAGAAAAATGTGGCAAAAACGGGGATTTTTTTTCCTTTCGTTTTGCTATCTTATGTGACGCAAACGAAGTTGCGTGGGTCAGCTAGTTATTGAATATGCGCACTTGACTGTACTGTAACTGACCGTGCACAGGGCGTCGCGCCGCGCGCGTTGTCGTTCAACGCTGCGACAGCGCAAACGAAGACAGCTGTTTCTAACTTTCCCATCACATTTTGCAGACTTTGGCTTAGCAATGTTTTTTTTTTATGTAAAACTAAAAATGCTTGAAAAAAGTTTTAATATATTTATTTTTTCACAGAACATATAAAATGTTTTTTGATACCGAGTAGGTACGTACACGAAATTCATGCAGTTATTTTTAACACCTTATATTTAAGGTCCCATTAAAATAGATGGACAAATTGTAACACAGCGTTCTGTACGTCTAACCAGAGATATACAAGCAAAAATAAACACTGAAATAACATTGACATGGATGTGCATGGCATGTCATGACATAATTATGTATAAGAATAATTTGAGGTTAGGACAAGGTTTTGTGATTTTTTACCTCATTAGGGGCCCTTGTTACTCAGGGGCCCCATATCATTGATATGGCTGGTAGTTACGCCCCTGGTGGTAATTGCCTCAGAGAGTTACCATGACGTCTTAAAAAAGTATTGTTTTAATATCACTCCAGTGTGGAAAAGAGACGGCCCTATAGAGGATGACTAGCGCCAAGTTTTTCCCACTCTGAGATGTCCTTTTGCAAAAAAAAAACTGTCAAATATCCTGGTTCCTTACCCATAATCGCTAGCGCCTTAAATGACAGGAAATAGGCCATTCTTTCGTTGTATCCACGTAGTTTCGCTACAAAGACCAAGTTATCTAGGCCGGTCATGAATTCGTCCATACCCCCAGTTCTTGACGACAAACAGATCTTGTGAATGTACTGAAATGCAAGACATAACATAACATGACGCCTGTAGTCTGTTAAAGCTTCATACGATTGAACTACTTATTTTTTGAAGACTGCGAGATATGATAGCAATAAGCAAAATTAGCCTTATGCTTCCACTACGGATAAGACCTCTTCTAAATGAGTGGGAATAAGCAGTTTGATTACGCCAACATGGTGTTTGCGTGTATACTATACTTATATAAATTGTAATGCTAGACGTTGGACATTTGAACTGAATAGGTACGCAAAGCGTCCGGCAATCGCTCTGGGCTTTTGCTCCTGCCGCGGCAAAAGGAACTTGAATCAGTGTGAAGTTCCACTGACTGCCTCGCATCTCGTGACTATGTTCATGTGCGAAGAAAAAAGTCAAGATGGCGACCGCATAAAAAATGCTGCTTCTTCATCACCTCGGGAGCTGTCGCTGACTATCCAGAAAAAGATCTAGCTCTGATCTTCGGAGTGCCGCGTCATCGCATCTCTCAAGCTAACTTATTGCTGAGAATGTTCATATTTTTGCTATAGATAAAACCCGCGGGTCAATTGCCCAAAAACGTTGGAATAACATTTTTAAATTAAGATCTTCAGTGTGAAGTGGACTTTGAGTGCAGTGTGAAAGCAGTCCCTCTGGAGCTGATCGCAGACGCGGCCAGCAAGGTAAGGCTCCCTAGTGACGTACCTAAAGGTTTCCAACTGTCCACCGTCAGGCTGTTGCAATTTCTAGATGTACGAGTAGGTATACGAGTCAGTGCCTCTTCATTTGATAAATGTCACACGTTTCTAAATTTTGGACATGCTGGTATCATCATCTATGTTTTCTTCGTCGTTTATAAGAGCAGTGTTGATGAAATAAATTACACTAAGCAATGCATCTACCCAGGGTTCGAACCCACACAAACGAACTTGCAACTTGTAAAGTCGTGGAGCACTGCCACACCCAAAATAAAATATGACAAGTTGATGTTAGCACTGCATACAAACGTTAAAATTATGGAGTTTCAAGATCATAAGCGACAGCTGTTTAACAATTCATTTTTGATGTTTAAACGCCTCTTAACAGGAACCAGTGTTTATGAATAAACCTCTAAGCGTAAAGCGTTAAAATTCACATTCTTATGAAAAGTTTGTTCACTTTCGTTTAATACGATTACGAATGCTTTTTAGCATTAATACAGAATGTAAAAAGACGCGTCATATAGAAATTTACCAGTTAAGGTGCAGTACAATAAATATTATCACAATAACGAAAAGAACAAGTGCCTTTTGGCTTCGTCAAACTTTTGACCGCCATTGTCACATATACGTGACTAGCAAACGCGTGCCTGTGCGCCGAACGACACAAATATATGACAAAATAGTAGGTGAAATTGTGGCTTGGCGCGGGGGGACGAGCGTACAAGACATGCAAGCATGTACATATTTGTCGATTGAAATTAGTACATTATGCCCTTACAGTACCGGCAACGGCACCACAACGGCACTGTAGTTTTTTTTTAAATCTTATCTCGGTTGTGGGGCCAACGAGACCAGATATCGCACAAGACAATGAGGTTTGGAAGGAGAAAGGGGTGGCTTGCTTTTGCCCAGCAGTGGGTCATTCAACCAGGAACAAAACAAAAGCGAAAAAAAACTTGAATTCACCATGTTAGAATTGTTTCTAGTGGGTAAAAGAGATAATGGGATGTATAGTTATCTCTTATTCTCTTTGACAGTCGCATCTACACATCAAAATTTTAAAAATATTCTAACACTTTGTAGAAGTGCCTAAGTCAGCGTCTACGCGACGTCCAAGGGAACGAAAACGACGGCAGAAAATTAATGACACTCTTTTAATTCATGTTATAATTTATTTAAATTATCATGCAGTAATAAAATTAATTGTGGTCAACACACAGTTATATATAAACACTGCAAGAAATCAGCATAGCCAGAATTCATGGCGTTTTCGGTATTCTTCATGTGAAACTGCATGATGTATGTGCACCGTAATTTGACGATGGATCAGCTGGTAAAAATTAATTGAGGTTATGCTGGTCTTCTGTTGGTGAGCTTATGTGTGCTACGGAGCTGCACAGTTTCTAAAAGGATTGTTCTTCTTAGCCCAAAACACTCTCTTCTCTTTTGACGTAACTTTACATGTTTACGTTTTCTAGATTTGTTAACCAGCTATATTTGACTATCTACTAAGGTCCATTTTCACCGAGGAGATAACAGTCTGATTATCTAAAAACCGCTGTCAATGTTCCCATACAAAAATGTGTTTTAAACAGCTGTTTTTAGATAATCGTCCGTCATCTTTTTGGCGAACATGGACCTAAGACGCGCTTTGACGTGGAGTTGCGGACACCAGCCCGTTATACAAAACAATACAAAATCTACTACGTTATAAGCAATATTACATTTGGTTCTATAAATATCTAGAATCAAGTTCATGAGTTACAACGTTGTTGTTTTAAACAACTTAGCTTGCTGCGACAGTAGCCACGTTAACCATAATGCATTAAGCCGGGCACGCGAAGTAGGTTCTCTTGCGTTAACTAGGATTAATAACATAAATTCGATTCTGCTTTTCTTCTAATGAAGGAACAAAACAACGGAAGAATAGGCTCACTTCTTCCCGACCAAATGGACCACTCTTGTCTAATTCTATTAAGTACAGGGTCTCCTAATACTGTCTCAATGAGAGACATGGCTGGCAGCCCGTAGAGGTATTCACTGCAGTTCAACTGTTTCAGGTTTCGCGTACATGTTTCAATCTCAGTAGCAAACACTTTAAGTTCGTGCTGAGACATTACTAGGAGCCGCAGTCTTTTCAGTCTTTCCAATTCAGCCTTCGCTAATGATTTGGGACTGAAACTTAGTTCAAGTGTCTCCATGACGTGTTTCGGATCTATGCATCCTTTAACTTCTTTCTTTGCTTTTCCTAGGAGGCTTCTTCTCAATCGAGACATGTTCTCAGCTTCAGTAAAGCGATTGGCTGATTCGTAGTAGGCAGCGCAAAAATTATCCCAATCATAATGGTCTCCGTTGAAGGCAGGCAGTTTCGCAACCGACATGAGTTCACTTTGTTCGTTCGTGAGTTCGCCATCGCTTGATTCCAATTCTATTAAGGCCAGGCGGGCTTCAGCTAGTTCTAACTTCAGTCGGGCAGCTTCAGCCTTAGCCTTTGCTAGGCGATGGGCCTTTGATTTCTTCTTATCGTTTGATAGGGACTCGTTCTGAAGGCCATCTTGTTCAGCGCTTGTCATGCCTTGCTGTTGAATAATGGGGTCAACAAATATACTCATAGTATGCTAGTGAGCCCTCGTCGTCGTGCTTAACAACCACTCCGCAATACAAGGAGCCCCACTGCCCATTAAACGTAGTGACTCTGTGCTGCCCACTGCGTTGCAAAGAGAAAAATCTTTGAGAAAATTGTACAAACCACGTAACTATGGTGACCGTTTTGAGCACAGAGTATATAATCACTACGTTTAGTTTTGAGATTCAAAATTATGTTTGACAGATTTAAAAGTGCCAGTCGAAGTGTTTGGTTAAAGAAGTTTGTATCTGAGTTTTTTTTAATAATAACATGCATTGAAGTGATCGAATCTGCCTCGTTTTTGTTCCCTGCATGAACGTCGCGTTTACGCTGCATTTCTGCGAAGTGGCGTTTAGACGCGATTGTGAAGAATAAGAGATAGCTATACATCCCGTATCGCTCATGTATGGCTCATGTATAGCTCTCTCTCTTTTACCCACTAGGAAAAACTTTAACATACCAGGGTGAGAGTCACAGCAATGTATTTTGTTATCAGTAAAAGAAAAAAAAGTAACTAAAGTTAAAAATAAATAACTTGAGAATAAAGATTCTGATTACGTTGTTTTGTTTTGTTTACGTTGAAGTACGGCCTCTGCGGAAAAATTCGACTACAGACGTGAACTCACAGAGGAAGTCGAAATAATAAATGCTAACCACCCTAAGTTGCTTATATCAGCAATAACATAAATAGGTAACTACCGTCACAGTAATTTATTATGCAAACTGTCACGCAACATTTGCTGTGTTAAAATAAACTCCTCTGTACTGTTAAAGAGTCAGTTGTGATTTAAATAAGTATACAAACTATTAAAACGGCCCACAAATAAAGACGTAAGACGAGGACGAGACGCGAACAGGGCACGGACGGGGCAAGGGCGGGGCGCGGACGTGACGCCGGGCACCACGAGAGACCATGAGTGCCACACGCGCCCCACCCCACCTGCACCCCGGGCGCCCATGTCCCGTTCTTCTATCAGTTTTACAACAGGGAGCACAACCGGGCAAATGTCGAGTCCGCGCCCTGCCTTCACTGTATGCTTTGCGAACCAACGCTTCTATACATTTTGATTTTGTATGAAAAAGACGCGGAATTGACATTTATGTCTGCGAGCCGTCTGCGTCTTACGTCTTTTCTGTGTCCTGCGCCTTAGGTAACCATTTTGTTTAGCAATTCAATTTCCTAATTTCCCATAATTGTTACCTTAATACGATCTCGCCCAAGGAACATCCCTTGGATGCAGGAGTCTCCTTTTGTCATGACTTCTTTACCAGCCATCATATTCATCAGTGTAGTCTTGCCGGCTGATTGGGTTCCTAGTATAGCTAGGCATTCGCCTGAAATATTGCGAAAAAAAATTGTGTAGCATAATCGGCCAACACTCCTACTGTTGGGATGTGTATGAGAAGGACTGGATTGTTATAAACCACGCGGGCACAGTGCGGGTTGGTTGATGTCATATCTTGGAATTGTTGATTCGGGACATGTTGTTAGGACATGGTTTTTCCCCCCACCGTTTAGAAAGCGGTAGTCTTGAAATATATAACACAAATTAAAGGTCCTGTCTCAGTTCGAACACAAGACACACATCAAGTATTATTGTTAAATTAAAAGCTTTTGATCTAGTTTCGTATGATGTACTGTGGGCCAAGTAGAGGGACGCGGGCGTGTCGGCGGAGTATACCGGTTCCTCAAATTTGTTGCCACGCTAAACAAAAATATGGGATGAGGTAGGTAGATACTCGGTCGGACGAGTACAGGCTGGAATGCGGAGTTAGACAGGGGGGGTTAAGCTCGCCTTTGCTATTTAATTTGTACATCAACCTCCTTATGGAGCGGCTGAACAGTACACATGTCGGTTGCCACATTGATGGAATGTGTATAGATAACATAAGCTAAACTGGCCATATGGTGCTGCTCAGTCCATCGATAAGTAGATTAAAAAAGGTGGTTTAGATTATGCGGAGGAGCACGGCTTCTTGATTTTAAAGCTCCTAAGCAGCAATCACGCTGTATTTCGCCCATAGGTAACGTCCACGGCGTAACACTTAAATAATTTTAGATACCGATCTCGGTCACAGCCATCGTCGGCCTCATCGATATCACTCGCGACCTATCGAAAGACGGAGATATTGAAAGGGAGCACAGCAGCAATATGCTTGCTCGCAGGTTTGCTCGTTGTACCACAGACGCCAACATAAGGCGTCGTCGTCTCTTTAAGGCGTTCTGTCAATCGATGACATCATCATTAGGATGATGTATCTGTCATATACGCGACGAGCCTACAATGTCCTGCTTGACCAATTTAATAACACCTTCAGGATGATGTTGGGATAGCCATGGCTCTGTACTGCGTCGGGTATGTTGGCAGAGGCTCGCACAGATGGCTTCCACGCTATTATGAGGAAGAAACCGGCTTCCTTACTGCAGCCTGCATGGTAGTGACAACAGCATTTTGAAGATGAAAGCGACTAGACCGGGTTTCCCCCTCCAGAGACACTAGGTAGACAGTCATAGGTCTAAATAAATAATTAATTTGCAACCACTAACAATACTAACCTAATTATTTACATATGCACCATTGTTACTATATAACACTAAAATACTAACAAAACTGTAATCAGAAAATAAAGTTTAATTGATTGTTTTATTTGGAAACAATTTTAGCTACAATGCGTTTCAAATGAGAATAAGGCTGAACTCGCGCCATGTTGAGACGTCAAGGACATCTATATCTTTGATTAGTTTGCGTAAAGATACGTATTTTTTATAAATTGTATGATCGTTGTTATACTACATCTTGAAAGCGCATATCTTTTTTGCTGGTCATCCAAAATTCTTCGATTTGATAGGTGTGACGTCAAAACATTGCGCGAGGTCAGTCCTATTCTCATTTTGAAACGCGTTCTATGTAGACGATTATCTATGCAAATACTCATCAGACTTCAAAAAATCTTTCACTGATATGAATCTAAACTACTTTTAAAATTACCTTAAGATAGTAATATGTTCCTTTTCTTTAAGAAGACGAAGACAAAGTCAAGCATTACCTGGTATAGTATAAGTAGGTTTCTATACGACGCAATCGCGAGTGATACTCACCTAGCTTCGTAGCAAATGTAATACCCTGAACAGCACTAACTTTTACGTTCTGCTTTGTAAATTCACTGTCTGTGTAATATTTGTGAACATTGTTTACCAGAAACACATCATCGACGTAATTTTCTGAAAATTTGTGATATTTTTAAAGCAGCTTTGATTGTAGATGGGGTGGGCTTTCGTATAACAGGAAGCAGGTGAATACCTACTATTTATAACTGAACCACAGAAGAGATAAATGATGAAGGAGGGCCTCTTGGGCTAGGCAGGCGCTCCGCTCATATAAGAAAACGCTCATATGTCAATCGATTGCTCATTATGTATCTATGTGTGAGTACATGTCCAGTATAGTTTTTGCGTTAGTGTGACGATCAATAGCAAGCTCGAAATCTAAGTGTGAGTAGTTTATTTGTGTGCGTAATGCACGTAAATATGGGTCTCTTGCTTGTAGTGAGTGGGAGACAACCGGCGCACGCGTTCAAATACAAATCAGGAACTATTTCCTTTCTAACCTCTTTTATCTGTTCTGTGATCTGAACCGATTAAAGGATACTGACTGTCTGCATTCTAAAATAGCAGCTGTGACCAACGGTATAACGTGTTTTTTGAGACACAAAGCGGTCTCGATATTCTCGTTATACAAGGTGGATTCTTCTAATAGGCGTGGCTGTTCAAATCCGAAACTATGAGGAATAGCGCGCACTGCTCTTTCTTTTAGTTTGCTTTTCGTACTTTGATCCTTATTAGCTATACTATCGAAAATTGAAATATTGATTTAAAAGAGTGTCCATGGAGTTTATGCTCGTTCTTCTCCATAAAGATCTACGCTAGGGAATGGGCAACTACAGTAATTTCACAGATTTGTGACTGGGACTGTAGCAACATTTAATTTTCATCTTTGTTTCGAGAATTCAAAAGTGCCTGTGTGGCCTACTTGAAATAAATGCTTTGATTTTGATTTTGAGTTTTATTTTCGAAATCAACGGATTTAATCTGTGGCTAGGAAAATAGATTTTTGCAAAATCCAATGATGCAGTTTGAATTTTCTACAAAATCCCACAGGCACGAGACTTCTTTGAGCACTTTTAGGTACTCATAGTTTCAGATTTGGTCACACATCCTCAGTGAGCTAGCCTTCGAGCAACATGTACGAATACATAAAAATATTTACTCGTTCGCAGTGCTGTCTCAACATGGAATTTCTCTTGCAGAACACTAGGAGTGTCTAACGCACTAAGCCTTGGTTTTTTGTAACGTTTAAATGTAAACTTTTCTCGTATTTTATGTAGTATTTTGTATTCCAGCAACATGATCAGGATCTGAAATCCAAGATATTATGTTGTACCACAGTAGATAGAAACAGTATCCATCCTAAATCTGAGATTTATACCTAGAATGAATTTAAACATACCTCAGCAGCGCTTCATCTAGTAATTAAGAATACAGGGTGTAAGCAACCTCATCACAAAGCCGTCAAACAAGCACTTTGTACATCAAGCTAAGTAACTTTACACAATTTTTTTTTTTTTTTTCTTGGGTGGGAAATCATGTTTTGTTGTGGAACTCAATCAACCGCACTCAAAACATTGTGCGGATGGATGGATTTAATAGTACGGAGGTCGTAAAACTGTTTGAAGTAAAAACCTCACATTCTATAAAAATAAAAACTTCATTCGTCCAAAAGTTGAAACTTCGTAACTAGAAGGTTTCTAGGTATGGCATAGAACAAAAAAATGATCGCAATGGCGATGGCGGGGAGAGTTATTTTTAGAATATTACGGTCTCACTTACATAGGTTGTAATCTACCTACCTAAAAATTATGCGTAAAATTGTAAGCAGTATGTTCTTTTGACATTCTTTCGACAGTTCAACCCCGCTGGGAACCTTCTAGTTACGGAGAAATTGGGGGTTAAAACTTTTTGAAAACTTTTTTTATAAATACAAGTTATTATTGCACGATTTTTAAATACCCCCCCGAACCACGTACTATTTAATCCATCCATCAGCACAATGTTTTAAGTGCTTTACATTGAGTTCTACCACAAAACGTGATTTATAACCTCAAAAAAAAAAGTTGCTTCCTAGCAAAAATCAATAAATACGGCAGAAACGTAGGTATGGAGGGGCAGATTAAAAAAAGGCCATCGAACATTCTCTTCTTTGGGCTGTCAACAATAGTGTTTTTTTTATTTGTCGAAACTTGTTTTACTTTTGGCCGCAACCATTGAGCTAACATATATATCTATGGCCGCAACTCGCCTGGCGTGGGCGATGATGAGCCGTAGGGTGGAGCTAACTTGCTAGAGAACCTTTAAGGGGGTAGAGGGTAGTGTATCAATTATTCAGAAAAAAAAAACACCTCTTTAGTACACCTCTTTGGTGGCTGTATAGTCAAGGACTATTAACGATGACTCACTTGCCACCATTCGTATTTTAGCCGTGTAATGCAAATCGGGTTTAGTCGATTATATTCGTACATAGTACAGAGTGACTACCCAAGGTTGACCAATTGCAAGTGTAGCAACCGTAACCTAGCGACAATTGCTTTAGTGCAGGTGCAGTCATAGTAACGTTGACGTACGGAGATATGTAAAAATGAAATTAAACAAAATTAATAAAATTTAATTCCATATTATCGCCTGTGACATCGACATTTCAACCGTCATTATCTTCTAACTAGCTTTTGCCCGCGGCTTCGCTCGCGTAGAATTTGGTCTACCACATTAAGTTACGTGACATTTTTTTTTAAATACTTATATTTTTTTAACCTGTATGTACCTTCACATCGTACATCCCAGATTTCTAACTTCAAAATTAGTTTCCATAGACCTATACCTAATATTTAGAGGGTATCTCTTGAGGGTGCAATTATCTGAATTCCTTTCTAAGTGCTCATTATTTTAAGCTATAATAGAACTCTGCAAATTTCAAAATGCTAAGTCCAGTGGTTTCTTCATCAATCTTTACCTGTATGGTGTGTTTATAAAAAGTAGGCTTGAGATTATCCTATCCAGCACAAACGGATTACTAAACACTGACAACTAAACAGGTCGGACCAATGTTACTTGCATTTTAGCACTACATAGTATAAAACAAAGAAGCTTTCTTTTTCCCTATGAATGCTTAAATTTTTTTAAACTACGCAACGGATATTGCTGCGGTTTTTAGGGTTCGGTACCCAAAGGGTAAAACGGGACCCTATTACTAAGCCTCCGTCGTCTGTCTGTCTGTCTCCAGGCTGTATCTCATAAACCGTGATAGCTAGAAAGCTGAAATTTTCACAAATGATGTATTTCTGTTGCCGCTATAACAACAAATACGAATAAGAATTAAGTACATATTAAGTGGGGCTCCCATACAATAAACGTGTTATTTTCGCCGTTTTTTATAGACAATGGTACGGAACCCTTCGTGCGCGAGTCCGACTCGCACTTGGCCGGTTTTTTTTAATAGATTTTGTAATAACTAAAGAATTATGTGGTGCGTAATTGGAATAGGTGAACATCTGTGTTAATTTATCTGTGTTTTTACTGCAATATACTCCTGTATACTATGTTATTTGTTTTTTTTTGTTCAGCGTAAATAAGAAGATTTTGGGATTTACAAACACGTGAGCAAGCTACGTAAAGCTGCCCATGGGAAAAACAGGGCGTGCCTAAATGTATCCCCGCTACTTTCAAAGTTTGCCCTTGCGATTTATTGATGGTCATAGAAAATGCAACTTTAAGTGGAAACTGTAAACGTTTGAAATTAAAGGGTTAAAGTTATTGGGTATTATTGGGATGCGTGGAATAAGAACATTTTCACCCTTAGCTTCTCCAGTTGAAATTGTGGCCTTAACAACATGCCTGCCTAGTTCCCTGACTCGCAATCTAGTGCCATTACATTGTCTCGGGGCGTCCAAGTTACGCATTAACAAAATCGGTATACCGACTTTTAATTGGAGCTTATGTGATGGCACCCCGGATAGCTCCAAAGAGTTAAGAAACTCCACGGGGTTGCTTGTACTGCGGCCGCCGCCGCGGCGTTAGGCGCTCCGTTCAAGTCAATCATATCGTGATAACTTTTAAACTATTCGGCCAAATTACTTAGTGTGAAAGACAAAGTTTATCTACATTAAATACTTAATGCGAGAAATGTATTCATTTTGATAAGAGTTTGATAATTACATACTAAATGTGCATTGTAAAATAGTACCAAATTTAATTAGATTTATGGTTCACAATTTTGGTTGTACTGGCTTGCACATAAAAGGTAGATATATGCTGTCGCGGATTTTTATTTAGATGTACTTAAGACAAACAATCCTGCGGTACATCATCTTTATGTAACTCCATTGGTTTAGGCAGCGCACGCCAAGATAGCTCTCAGATGGAAGATTTTTTTCCGACTTAATTGACACGTATCGTTATATTATGACCAAAACTACATAAAATCATTATAAATTGTAGCCTATGTGTTATTCTGATAAATAACCTATATTACTGTAAAGTTTCATCCAAATCCGTTCAGTAGTTTTTTCGTGAAAGAGTAACAAACATACATCCATCCTCACAAACTTTCGCATTTATAATATTAGTAGGATAGTAGGAAGGTTAAGTTTTCAGAACGAGTAATTGTAATGAGTTTTAAATCAAAAGAGGTCAGTATCAAAAAGTTTGAATTAACGTATGCAACATTATAGCATGCATTTATTATTGACAACTTATTCGTCAGTATTCAACCTCTATGGATAAGACTATTTACGATTATTAGTAACTAGCCGATGCCCGTGGCTTGCCCATGTAAAATTATATACAAAATCTTCCTCTTGATTCACTCTATCTATTAAAAAAACCCGCATCAAAATCCGTTGCGTAGTTTTAAAGATCTAAGCATACATAGGGACAGACAGACGCGGCGGGAGACTTTGTTTTATTTGTACATTATGTAAGTAGTGATTTGTCATTTGTATTCCAAGCATTCAGTTTGAGTTCGTGTTTAATCGTGTAATCTCGTGATTGTATAAAACTGCAGTATTGGAAAGTTTGAAAGTGGCTCATCATTTAAAGTCCATGACTGTATATAGGTTGTAAAACACCTCCTCACGAAGCCGAAAGGCACTGCTTCTCCCCATCGTTGCGATATTTTTATTGTTCTACACCATACCAGGGAACCTTCTAGTTACGGAGAAAAGTCAAAGTTACAACTTTTTGACAACTTTTTTTTTCAAGTTTTTTTTGTAAGATTTTTACTTTTAACACCTCCTCGACCCCCGTACTATTCAATCCATCCATCAGCACAATGTTTTAAGTGCTTTACATTGAGTTCTACCACAAAACGTGATTTATAACCTCAAAAAAAAAAGTTGCTTCCCAGCAAACATTTTTGCGTAAAAATACTTATTTTGATGTACAGAATTCTTGGTTAACGGCTTTGTGATGAGGTGGTTTACACCCTGTATACTGGTGTCAAAAATATATTAACCCTTCGTTTGCCGGAACGTAGATCTACACAAGACACAATGGCTTTTTAATTGTGTCTCTAATTACGGCATATAAGAGGTTAAAGGCAAAGTTGCCGGGACGAGCTTGACATCTTCAGGCAATATTGGCCCACTCTAGCTAAAAATACCTATGCAAGGACGAGAAAGGCGAAAAATTAAAAAATAAAACTTACCGAATATAAGACGAATTGAGCTGCCAAAGTAATGATGTCATACATTCCACTTTCGTACGATGCCAAATATGGGAAGGGTTCCATGACAAACTTTGACTCTGAAACGGTAAAAGAGACCCGGGGCTATTATCCGTATTACCACTGGCCGTAAAAGGGGTAAGTCATGCTTATTAAAAAGGCTTTATTTTAGGTTGGCAGAAAAACGGCACCCTCCATCTATACATTTTAGGGAAGACTAGGCAGTGAAACAAAACACGATTGAAATTCGAGCGGCATCTGATTCGCTATGTGAAAGAATAGTTCATCCGGTCTTAGATAGATGGTGCTATTTGCCACTAACGGTATTAAAATGATAAATGATCTATATTTTGTAAGTAGGTTTTCACAAACACTTTTACACGTCAATTTTTTTTTTTTTAAACTAGATGGGGCCGGTGTTTCGTACCTGACTACTCTGAGAAGAAATAGCCGAAACCAACTCAGAGGTCATAGTCTCTTTTGAAGTCCAGACATAATCTTGCTCAATTCACATGAGGATCATGTAGATATTAGTGTCTGAGATGGTCTTTTGAAGAAAGAACCATACAGATTTGAGTAAACCTGTCCAGTCAGTGCAAGCATTTGTCAGTTATCGTGTAGCTCGACTTATAACACAAGGAGCTCAACGAGACGACGAACAATACCAAAGAAAGGACAATTAGATGGTAGGTACACGAAAAAGCAAAGAGTACGTTACGGGAGTAAAATAACACAAAAGATACAGTTCTATTGGTAGACGACCCGATTGGCGTAGTGGTAGTGACGCTGCCTTACGTTCTTAGGGTCCTGGGTTCGGATCCCGGTAGGAGCAAATATTTGTGTGATGAGCACGGACATTTGTTTCCGAGTCATGGATGTTTATATGTACAATAAGTATGTATTTCCAACTAAAAAAGTATATATGTAATATATCAACTATCTAGTGTCCACGACACAAGCTATGCTTAGTGTGGCACTAGGTGGCGCTGTGTGTTAATGTCCAACGATATTTATTATTATTTCCTTTATTTAATTATATCCAAACCTTTTACATTTTTAAATATTATTATAAAATTATATAGGTATAAAAAACATTTAAAAATATAAAAAATTGTAGCCCACCGGTATCGGGAACAGGGTCCAAGCTACCGGCGGTCAGGGCTCCAGAGAGAAGAACCTCCTAACAATACGGGCCGTGTCCAAGAGTACCGCTTTCTGATTTTTTATTATTTATTATTATGTCACATGTCTTCAAATTTTTGGTTCTAGGACATGCCGGTTTCCTCACATCCACCGTCTAGAGAGTGGTGTTGACGAAAATAATAATCTCTTAATAATTATTATTTATTACGGCTTCTCTTTTTTGTGGCTTTAATTTTTTTGCTATTACGACGTATTAGCTCCTAGGAGCTTCTCCGGCGGAATAACCCCGACCTACCTTATACAGGGTGTACACCACCTCATCACATAGCCGTTAACCAAGTATTCTGTACACCAAACTAAATAACTTTACGCAAAAAATATTGCTGGGAAACAACTTTTTTTTTGTAATAAATCATATTTTGTGGTAGAACTCAATGTAACGCACTTAAAACATTGTGCTGATGGATGGATTGAATAGTACGGGAGTCTTGGAGGTGTTGAAAGTTAAAATCCTCCAATACAAACTTGTATTTAAAAAAAACGTTGTCAAATTTTTTTAACTTTGACCCCCCATATCTCCATAACTAAAAGGTTCCCAGGTATGGTGTAGAACAAAAAAAATATCGCAATGATGGAGAGATCAAGTGCCTTTCGGCTTCGTATAGGTGTTTTATACCCTGTAGTTAGTCGTTAATTGTTGGTAACTTCTCAATCATATTTTACATTTGAGTGAAGTACCTAACTTATGCAACAAATTATCGCTGGGCCGCAGCCATGACGCTATAAGTGCCCATGTAGGGAGTATGAAATATCATGTAAAAGATTTGATTTTGATATGAAACCAAGAGATAAAATAACTCCCTAACTAACCCCTCCCTACTAACTGAAAGAAACTATACGATACGGCACGACTATATTTCAGATCGACGTATTTTCGGCGCGTATAAGCTCATTTTTAGAAGTGCATATAAACAATCCTTTCGCCGTGCTTGAAATTCGATACGAGCTAAAAGCAAGTCGAGACGAGCTTACACGAGCAAAAATAACGCTGGTTCTGAAAGAGTTCTACTAGTTACTCAACATTATAAAAGTTTGGTTAGGATCAACAATACTTACCACAACAAATTTTAGCGTCAAAGGCTTCATCATCAAACTTCAATTTAGGACACATGTGCTTATTAATGTGACAATGAGAGTTGAGTCTCGCTCTAAGCGTAAGTCTAGCCAACCCATTACCCAAAGCGAACATGGGGTTCAGCCGACCAAAAATCTCGAGTATGATGTATACTATATTTAAGTAAAGTATTTTAGTCGCGAAGACTCTCAGAAGTTGTACAATTACTGGTAGGACGACACCTAAAAGAAACAACAAACTTAAAAAGTGTTCCTACATACGAGTATATTCATCCTACCTTACATTCATTTAATTTTTAAATATAAAATAGTAGTCCAAAAATAGATATCAGATTCCAGCAAGTGATTACATGCGAGCGCGGAAGTTTTGGGTCAATTACTTAGTAAAAAACAAGCTGTTCCATACATTATGACCGTTTACGTATAGCACTTTTATATTAACAGTATTTTTACTAAATAAATCTATGTTGTTGGGTCTAAAACCATGTCCAAACTTCATAAAAATCGAAACCCTTGAACCCTTAAACCTTGTTTATATTTATGCCTTTTTGCTACGGGTTGAGCAAACTAAGTACCCATGTGCGCTATCTATAGTTCCTCAAAATCTCACTCAGTCACAAGTGACAACAGCGACAACGGCCCACTCTCCCCTCTAGCGAGACAGAACGATCATCGAGGGCTGACGGCACTGCTACCATCGCCCACCATACGGTCAGGACACCGCACCACGTCTCCTCACTCATCGTGATTTGTGAAGATACACGGTTGTGTTAAAATCTCTAGAAGAGCCAACTATACAAATGAACCCATAAAGTAAGATCTTCTCCTTTTCTGAGAACCGCGGAGGGCCATTCGCGCGTTGAGAATCTTAAGAGGAAACAAAAAGGGCGGGAGAATTGAACAATAGGTTTTGTAAAATGTATTGCTGTCGCGCAGTGCTCAAACGACCGCGCGCAGAGTGCGTAATAGAGACAACGGCATAAAATATCCAATTTTTATTTAGTCAAAAAGTAAACAATTATTTTTATTTAGTCAAATTTGATTACTGTGTGTTTGAACACAGCAGAAACTCTAGCCAATTTTTTAAGTTTAAGAAGGTTCTTAGATTTTTAATTTTAGTTTCGGAGGTAATTATGATGAAACACAGTTGATATTAAATGTAGATCAATGTTCGGTTAATGATACGTCCGACTACCCTAATATAATGATATAATGTTTTTGTAAAATAATGTTATTTTTACTTACCAAAAAATAATGATGCGATGTAAACTGCGCAAACAGCGTTGTGTTCGTTTAGACGAAAACTCAACACATACAGATAGGTGTGGAAAGCTAATCCAAACACGAGTAACATTGCAACAAGAGATCCTGAAATAACAAAAAAATACTTATATTACCTACTACAGGGTGTAAATGAACCGTCAACAGCGCCGACCAAGCATTTTGTTCATCAAACTAAGTAGATAACACTGCGCAAAAATTATTGCTTTGCTTTTCGGGTTCGTAAATAGTTTTTTCAGCCATTTTAAGTAATTTATAGCGTGTAACCGTGACCATATTTTAAGGCGTGATCATCATTTCAGCCTAAAGACGTCCACTGCTGAACATAGGCCTCCCCCAAGTGTCACCACATTTACCGACCCCGTGCGACTCGCATCCAACGGATTCCCGCAACCTTCACCAGGTCCTCGGTCCACCTAGTGGGAGGTCTTCAAATGCATCGTCTTCCAATTGGCGGTCGCCACTCCAGAACTTTACGGCCCCATCGACCATCCGTTCTGCGAGCATTGTGCTCTGCACACTGCCACTAGAGTTTGGCAATTCTTCAGGCTACGTCGGTGACCTTGGTTCTCTTGCGGATTTCTTCATTTCCATAGAGCATGATACAGACCATCAAAATAAACTGTATTCTCCATGGTATCAATATCATAATCGCAGAAACATAATCTACTAGCCAATACTCAATTATTATTGCATTCCATATGTCCATATACATTAAAGTTGACCGAAGTTTTGTACGGTTAAACTGTTTTTTTCTAATCAGGATTAAATGAGTATTCAAAACAATGATAGTTATCTCCAAAAAAGAAGTAATTTTGATGTGGGTTGGTTGGATCATTTTAGCAAAACTACACTCAATTGAAATAAAGTCTTTCCCTAATTGTGAGAAAAACGCACACTTACCCAAAAACTTTGGTTGTAGAAACGTGCGATCAAAATCCATAAAAACACTTATTATAAGGAGAGGTATGACCATCACAGCCGTGAATACGCTCATGTGGGCAATAAGCCTAGCGTTCCAGTGAATAAAAGGGGTACAACCTGCCATCATATGGTTGTCCCGTATGCCAGCCTTTCGTTCCCATATGCATAGAATTATAATAGGAGCTACAGGAAACATAGACACTGAAAAAAACATATAGAAACATAAGAACCATATAAGAAACAAGAGTTATGAGAAAAATAAGTTTACTATAGAAATTTTAAATTCCTCATATCTCGTCTTTGTATCATTGTCCTTTTAAAATATATATTTGGGAACATAGATATTCTGTAATCCAATCATACATAACTTAAGAATATGTTTGACTAGCTTTTGCCAGCGGCTTCGCCCGCGTGAAGTTTGATAATTGTCCCATGGGATTTTACTACCGGGATAAAAAGTATCCTATGTGTTAATCTAGGTTATAAACTGTCTGTGTACAAAATTTCATCCAAATTCGTTCAGTAGTTTTTGCGTGAAAGAGTAACAAACATACATCCATCCTCACAAACTTTCGCATTTATAATATTAGTAGGATTTATAAATTATTTTGATATTAAGTTTGTATGAAATACACATGCTCCGCCGGCCCCTTAAATGCGTCATGTAATGTATATGGATGGCTGTAAGAGTGAGCGAAACAAAAAAAAGAATAGCAAAAGACAAAGGAAAACTGGATAGAATGACAAGTTATAAAGAAGTATGATAGAAGATATGCTGCCAAAATAAATTTGCTTAAGAGCAGGGCGATGAATGAAAACAGGCACGTATCCAGGTGAGGGGGACAGATGGGATTTAACCCAACCTTCCAAATCTGACTTATAATAAACGGGATCATAACGGCTGCGAAGTACGTAAATTATAGTACTAACAGTGATTTTAACACGTTCACGTGGATGTTTCAATGAATGTTTGTCCCCCCCCCCCCGCCCCCCCAACGAACCAAAAGTCTGGATACGTGCTTGAATGAAATCTTAAAAACTACTGACTGAAGACTGTTTGGTCGACAAATCGACCACTTAAAAAGTATTTTTCAAATTAATTTAACGGTTTATTAGTTTGTTCTAAGTTAGGCTATACTAAATTGTAGGCATTATGTGAATCAAACTTAGAATACTATCTCAGTCAGCCCCGTTAAGGCTTTCGTAGACTAGAGAAAGACTGACTTTAGACAGACTACTTTTTTATTCGTGCGAGCGAGACAGACTATTTATTTCCTTTAACAATTGTCTGTCTTAAAACAGTCTTGCCTCTAGTCTGCGAAAGTCCTTACCACCTTTTTACCAAGCTAATACGGGATGGAATGAGACTTATACGTACAATTGGTTAACACGACGTATTTAGTACCTACTTCGTTTCGAAGAACCACGTAGACATTTTTCATAGTACGTAGGTGATTAAAAAAATCTACGCTCTACATTTTGACAGTGGCATGTAGGTATGGGAGTTTTGTAAGACACATGAGATATTTTTTTCTAAATTAAGGCGATTACATGAGCTAAACGCGAGTTTTATAATTACTAAAAGTATATGATTCACTGCTATACACAAGACCAGAAAAATATTTGATATTCTTCAGGATATATGCTAGCATGATACTGTTTTGAAAACATAGTACAATTAATTTGGCTCGATAAAAAGAAATCACGAACTTATCTCTAAAAATATCTTTCAAACAATAAAAAAAACATACTAATATGCATGCGATCATTCCGATTTTTTGGCAAATAATTCTACAAGCAATATATTAGCATGATACTGTTTCAGTTTTTTAATCCAATCAATAGTTTTTTTGTAAATCGGTCGAAACCACTCATTTCGCGCTATTAGGCAGTGACTGACGTAACAACCATTTTGTAGTGCAAGCTGATTAGTATTTATTCTAACAGCATTTCAAACGAAGTTTGAACCACCACAAATAGAGTTGCTAATTTTGCTCGTCTAAGCGCCTTAAGTACTGATGACTGATGAAAAAATTATAAAAGTGTACGCGATCCCTGTATTTTTACCCCGGCATCATGGGTAAATTTAATTAAAACTGAAATTATTGAAGGTCTTTTGTCATACCATGCTCAGTCCAGAATGTAAAACAATAACTTCTTCTTAGCAAAAACAGATTTCATTATAAAGCGGAAGGAAATAAAGGGCACGGGAAGTACATAAACATGATGCGAAAGTATGAGGTTTTAGAGAAACACATAAAAATAGAAGATGGGGAGACAAGGGCTCTTTGTATTACAAATGAGAATAATAGGGGGAAAATACTCATATTGTTAAAAGTAAGCAGCAATAAATTGTCGAAACTTATTATCATAGCGAAAATATTTAGAGGACTTTATTTTGTTAGGGGACCGAGAAATGTGACGGTAATATGAAATTCTTATAACTACTTATGTTAAAGACTACAGGGCTGTTGTTTATGTTTCCACTAGATTTGTGTAATAATATTATTATAGTATCTACTAGCTTCTGCCAGCGGCTTCGCCCGCGTGAAGTTTAATTATTGTCCGATGGGATCTTACTACCGGGATAAAAAGTATCCTATGTTTTAATCCAGGTTATAAACTATCTGTGTCACAAATTTCATCCAAATCCGTCCAGTAGTTTTCGCGTGAAAGCGTAACAAACCAACTTACATTCACATATTTTGTAATATTATATAGGATTTCACCCGCGTAATTCCCGTTCCCGTGGGAGTACGGGGATAAAATATATCCTATGTTACTCGTGGATAATGTAGCTTTCGAATGGTGAAAGAATTTTTAAAAACGGTCCAGTAGTTTTTAAGCCTATTCATTACAACCAAACAAACAAACAAACAAAGTTTTCCTCTTTATAATATTAGTGTAGATGTAGATTATTATATTATTATACAAATCCAGTGGAAACATGCTCGTGGGTAACACTGCTAGACATAGATCTTAATCTTCGGTCGCATCTAGCTGGGGACGTCCTACGTTACGCCTGTCATAACTTGGAGTTATATTAGCATACTACTTACAATACATTATTTAACTAACCAAACGTAAATAATATACAAAGTTGAAAGGGAATCGAATGACGTGGTATGGACATGTGATAAGGAGGTATGATTATCATGTGACTAAAAGAGTGACGAATATAAATGTTGATTGATGAACAGGAAGAAGAAAGGATTGTTAGAAGAATGATATGAAAGAAAAAGGAGTCTGAATCAGAATTAGAAACATACCTTTATTTCGGGGCTACGGAACTGTTCGAAAGAGATATCGTGGCCCCGGAACATGAAGGGCGAGGAAGGAACATGGATGGGTTTTAGTCAGTAAAAGTCTGACACTCCCTACCGCTTCGCCCAGAGTGGGAGTGGTCATTTGATGATTACCCATCCGGAAAAAACAGGTACAGGTATAAGATGTCGTACTTAATTAATGAGATCAGCTACAGTCTACCTTAAGGTGTGCAATGTATTACATAAATTAATAAAAAGTAAAATGATTATAATATACAAAAAAAAACTTACGAAAAGTCACCCAAGAAGACCATTTGAGACATAAATACGCGCTTTTCACAACTTTAATATCAGCGGGTTTTGGCTTGGTTAAAGATTCATATGAAGTCCGTATAGTATTATTATGGTTCGGCACATACATAGTCATGTAAATATTACTAAACATATTGACCGTTTTAGACGTCAGTCGTGGGTCCATAGGATGGAGTATTCTAATAAAATCATCAGTTATTTCAAAGCCTACAGTTTCTTTTATTAAGTGATCTTCTGCTGCTCTAATAAATTCTGTGAACAGGGTTTAATTTTAGCTTTCATACATAAAATAATAATCCCCGACGGTTCGGTACTTAGTACAAGTGCATTTCGCAAGTTATCATTAAAAAGCCCGTATAATAGAGCTGGAGCATAAATTCTTATTTACCGGGCAAATTCTTATTTACGGCTCTGAGTTGCTATAGAAAAGTTATAGATGAAAAATTCAAACACATAACACTTTGTCCAACCTGGAATAGAACCCAGTACCTCGGACTATAGTGTTTGCGATCACTAAACCCTATAAGACGAGCAAGAAGAGCTAGAGGAGAGCTAGTAAGAGCTGATCAAGTCGATTTATTGTCTGGACCTGAAGCTCGCCATCCCATGGGGAATCTTGCCTCAGAAGTAGTTATTCTGTGGCGTTGTGTTTAAGCTTTTCTAAACGCAACCGAGAGCAGAGATTATCTTGATGATGCCAATGACAACTGCAGTTTCATCAGTTCATAAAAGGCCTTGTCCACTTTATACTGCTGCAATAGCTGACTAAGCTGCCTGACTTGTTATCTGCATATTACAGGAACTGAAGGATGCCACTGAAGGTGGCAACTTATCACCAAATGCTGGGCCAATTTCATTTAGATTGCTGATTACATTGCTACGTTAATTAAAATACTGATTTAGACAATGGCAAACAAAATCTCGTACCATCATCAATATTCTTTGAATACACAGCTTCTACTCCGGGAAACTTCTCCACACCACTAAGCAGCCTACTTCTAAGAATAGTAGGCGCAGTATTATACACTATTTTCGAAATATCTGAAGTCATTATTATCTCCCATCCTTCGAAGAACATTCTTTTGTCCTTCAACGAGTAGTTTGACGTTAACGTGACATTAATCAAGCAGAAGATGGGAACTAAGAAGCGCTGTAAAAAATAAAGCTGATGAATGTTCAGAGGTTGCCTTGAGTCAAACCAGGGAAACCCCTGTCACAAATAAACACGACTCAAAAACCGATCATGGAGCGTCAGGGATTGATTAGCCATTGTTTATATCACTCAAGCAAGTACATCAGCTTTTCATACGAAAGTAATGCTTTTAATTCAATGACAGAAAGATAAAGAATAGTTAATCGTATTAAAGCCACATTACATTATTTAAATTAGGCCATTTTGAATTGAATAGGTTTGTAACTAAACATAGGCTAAATAAACAATAATATAGATTTGATTCAAGTTGCTCAATCGCAAAATATAATTAAAGTCGCTTGTTTAATGTATTGCATCTATTTGGTGATTAGAACAGGCATTTTTATCAAATACAGAGCAGACCGTAGCGTAGGTTCGAATCAAGCAAAAAAATGTTGCAAATGAAGGAAATCTTACCAGAGTCAAGAACTGAACTCTCTGCACCAATATATTGTCAAAAAAACGCAGAGTTAGCATTACGGTTTGTCTGCATTTTAGTCTGCAGCCCTGAATCCGCTTCCGAAAATAAACATTTTCTACAAAAAAACACAAAAATACATAAAGGCAAGACTGTTTTCCCACGAAAGGGTGCCAAGTCCCATATAAAAATGACCTAATGGGAAGAACAAGGATTGGACAACAACAACATTGCACTGGGAATCGAACTAAATCACTGGTGCTCCTGCCCCTTACGAGGAGTATTCACTTGTTATGTAACAGTTCAAATTCGAGTACTGATTTTGGTTGGGCATAAGCTGAATAGAGCTGAACAAGTATGAGTAATCTCTGTATCCACATTTTTGAATGTCCTTCGGGTAAGGTCAGGCGCGCATGACTTT
Organism: Xestia c-nigrum; assembly: GCA_916618015.1. Taxonomy (NCBI): domain Eukaryota; kingdom Metazoa; phylum Arthropoda; class Insecta; order Lepidoptera; family Noctuidae; genus Xestia; species Xestia c-nigrum. The sequence goes on along the minus strand of OU745259.1, from coordinate 3,908,859 downwards.
CGTGCACACCACAACACTGTAAGGAAGTGCCTTTGCTGATCTCCTTAAGACAGTCGTCTTCACTTCAACACCATTGACGGCTGTGTACCTAAGTTCCAATTTAGACTTCAGTTTGTCTCTTTTTCTCTTTCTTCGTCAGTTCAGGCGACATTTATTATAAGCCCATCTGACATTAAGTGTTCCGCTGTTTGGCAAAACCTTACCGATCTCATATACTTGAAACTACAGACGGCCATACCATTCCAAAAGCAGGTACGATGATGGAACTTTCCCGAATGAGCACCTTAGCCAACCCATATAGCGCTTTTTGGTCGCAGATATGTTAAAGATGTAACAAGTCGCAACAGTTTCGTAACTGTTACGAAACATGGTGACTGTGTGGGGTTTGGTCTCTATGTGTAGTAAGTGTTCACACGTATCGTAAACATTTGTGTATAGACTTATTTTTAAACACTTGGTGTTTAGTTTGTAACATGTGTACAATCCAGTAAAAAGGTGTGGTAGCGGTGTGGTCACCATGCTACTAGAATAATTACTTAAAATTTATATTTACACGAGGTGTCGTAATGTTACGTCATTATTACTGAACAATATATTACTGAAATGTGAATAAAAAAGTCACAATAAGATACTGTTTCTCAAACTATTTCGAGAAGTGATCAAATGATTTTAGTTGAAAATGAGTAAAGAACCGAAAAGATTCCGTCTCACATCGACTTTCTACAAAAAAGTTAACAAATTATTGGTTCCACAAAATCTATCTCCAAATAAGTACATAATTTTTCAGACAGTAAATTTATTCGGTATACATTGTGTTTCTTATACGAAATCTTATAATTAGAGGTGATGTAAAAACCCTAATTCTTTAATCCAACTGCGACATATACAAAAATAATAGACGCCAATTAATAGAGCGCACGTGTACAAGCTTTTTATAATTAGTTTTCAAATTAAATTGTTTGAAATGAAATTTTGGTGGGTATTTTAATTACTAACTTAAGTTTAGGTCAGCATTAAAATTCAGAATTAATATTTTCCAGACCACATACCAAATGCATCGTGTACATCATTTACAATTCAAGAAAATAGTTCAGACCCCGTATTCACAAACGTTCGACTCGTTTCCGATTCGACAACTCGTGTATCTGTCTTCTTCTGGCATTACGAAAACGACCGAGATAGACATACGACTTCCCAAATCGGAAGCGAATCGAAGCGTTGTGAATACGGGGGCTGTAATGCCTGATGCCGTACATTTTAGTCCCAAACAGCCTAGTGCCGGTGGATCAAGTTCCGAAGTGTCAAACGTGCAATTAGATGCAGTTGTGACCTCTCATAATATAAGTGATGTCAGTGAGGTGCTGGATACCAGCAGTTCCGCAGCAGAAGCTGAAGAATCGTCTGATTCTGACAGCGAAATACATTCAATAAATATAAAATACCAAATTCAGCAATGGGCATTAAAGTACCAGATTCCTCAAAATGCCTTAAAGGAATTACTTACTATATTGAGAGACAATTCAAACACGGATTTCAAAAAATTCTTAACAAAAGACAGTAGAAGTATTCTGTGAGCAGTAATAATCATAATCTTTGTCATATTGTAAATGATGTCTCAAGGTTCGGCTCTCTACCTTCTTTAAGTGCATATTCATTTGAAAGTATGTTGTTTCGAATTAAAAACCTTTTACGAAAAGGGGACCAACCCTTAGCGCAAGTAGCAAATCGCTTACAGGAATTGTCAAAGCTAAACATCAAGGGCCACAAATCCAAACGGATATATGCTCTTGTCAAATATGAAAACTTGTAGGATACGGGCGAAAAAGTATTTACTACCTACTGTAAAAATGAGTGAGAAGTACCAGCTTTCAAAATACATTAAAGATAAATGGTTCTTAACTATCGATAATAATATCGTAGAAATGAAATTCGCAACTTTTGATCAAGGAAACATACAAATCGTTGGAAGGAATATAAAAAACAAATGTAATTTTTTCGAGCGACCATTTAATTCTTCCCATATAAATATTTATGCAACATTACTTCCTTACGAACTTGAAGAATTAAAGAAATACAATCTAAATGATGTCAAATGTAAACTTACATCTATGGTTTCCAACTCTCAAATGGTGTTTATTCCAGTATTGACAACATTAGGAAAGAAAATAAACAAATAAAAACAATAAAACCAATCATAATAATAGGTATGACTCTCAAACAATCAGATATATCGTTTAAAAAATTAACACAAATTATCAAAAATATTTAAAAAACATCAAACGTAACTCGTCAGTTAAAACTTTTCAAAACAATTACAAACTGTCAGTTAAGTATAATTCTATCGGGTGCAGAAGATAGACCTGTTGGAAACGCTGACGCCATTACAAATTTCACCGATTTTTTTTTTGTTGTTTTACTCCCTTTGCCAGATGAAAGTACCTATGAATATAAACAACTTTTCGTAAAGAACCCACTATTCTACTTGAAAAATAATCTGCTGTGCCATGCATAATTCTAATAAGTACCTACCTAGGTAGGTACTACACCAAAATGTATGGGACAGCTGATTTTTTTAACTAAATAATATATAAAAATACTAAACATAATTTGATAATATGCAGGCCTGTCCAAACGTTTGAGAATCGCTGGAAGCAATAAACCATTTTGTGAATTCGGTAACTTTGTAACTACACACATCAAAAGTGTCTAGGGATCAACATATATTTTTGCAATAACTTTTCTCCTGATTGATATTAATTAAAATTTTCTTTAAGGATTCATCAAATAAAGTGTTTTCGTTTGTCACAGTAACGATAAACCAAGTCACCTTTGCATTAATAAAGAAATTTGCCATTTTCCTAATAAAGGGATTTTTGACATTTGAACCACTAACACAAAACTTCGAAAAAAATACTGAAACAACAGTTTTCTTTAAAATTTGATTGGGTAACTTAAACAATTAATAATCCGTGTTTCTACCGCGAACACTAACAACACAAGAACATCGGTTTGGCATACTCAAAATGAGTTCATCCAAATCACGCTGTGGAATGGCCGCCCATGTTCGTTGCAACAACAAAAAAAGGTCTTCTTGCGACTGGATACCCTCCATATTCGGCAGAGCTCTTCTCTGTAGCATATCCCATGCATGCTCAATCGGATTCAAGTCTGGCGACTGAGCAGGCCAGGGCAGGACATTGATGTTAGCTGCGGCGAGAGTCTGTCTTACAACTCTTGCGGTGTGCGGTCGTGCATTATCATGCATTAACTGAAATAAGGCACCGATTTGCACTTGTAGAGGAACGATGACGTCTGATACAATCGTCTCAGCATAAATTTGAGCGTTGAGGTTGCCTCTGATCCAAATCAACTCAGTTCTTCCGCCGATCCAAATACCCGCCCATACCATGATGGTTCCACCACTATAAGGATGGACTTCCTGGCAGGATTTTAATCGCTGTTGGCGTCCAGGGGTTCTCCAGTGTCGTATACGTCTTGTATCCGGTCTCATACCAAAACGAGACTCATCAGAAAAGCACACGAAACGCCATTGTTCTTCTGCCCAATTTCTGTGTTCAAGAGCCCATTGATATCGAATCCTACGATTGTGCATTACTATAGGTGGTACCCGTAGCGGTCTTCGGGAATGAAGGTTCACTTCATGCAAGCGGTTTCTGACTGTTTGGTCGCTAATTAAGTTCCCTGAAGAGTGATGAAGCCTCACGGCTAACATCATGGCGGTTATTGTTGGAGCTCTTCGAGTTAAGATTTGAATGTATCGGTCTTGTCTCCGTGTGGTGCAGCGATACCGTCCTCCATGGCGCTCAGCCACGGTACCAGTGCTTCGGTAACGTGTCCAAAGTCGACTGATAACACTCTGACTTGTATTCAGAGCTAAAGCCACAGTACGTTGCCGGGAACTAGCTTCTATCATTCCCACGGCTCTGAGCATTTCTTCCCTGCTTAAATGACGTCGCCGCTCCATAATAACGTTGGTTTTAATCAGTAGTAGGGAAACAGTAGCACTAATAATGTCTTCAATGCGTTGTATGTTTTTATAGGGAAAATATTGACAGCTGATTTTCATCTTTTACTCGAATTTGATTCACAGTTCCTGATTCAAATTATGAAATGCACCAAAAAGGATCCATATAAATTTATAAAATCATAAATTTATTACAAAGCCACATCTCAATCTCAAGAAATCCGCATAAAAATGCTTGATCCCTAGACACTTTTGATGTGTGTATTTCTGGTTTCACGTCGACATATGTCGACATAATCTAGTAACTTCCTGACCAGTTGTGACTAGAATATTTTATGTAAATAAAATTAGGTTTTTTAATTATTTAACCATTTTGTGGTTCATTTTTGGTTCCATAACATATAGTTGGCAACTACAGTACATTCTCAAGTTATTATGCCTTGTGTCTGTGACTGTAGCCTTTTTTCTTTTTCGTTTTATCGACATTCAAAAGTGCCGAAAAGGTCTAGTTGAAATAAATGATTTGAGTTTGAGTTTGAGTTGAGTTTGAGTTACTATTAAATATATTACAGCAAAAGCTTCCAAGCTCTGGGAATGTAAAAACTTGTTGGTAAAACTATTGTTTAAATTATACTACACAGGTTAAATCACAATTTTATGGTGGCGCATTGAAATTTTCAAACTATATGAACAAATAACACAATGAAATTAATTTCCCATATAGATTTGAACAATATATACAAATTAAAATATGAATAAAAATTTACGTTGCTAAACATTGATGGCTGATGTTTTCTTCTTATTATTTTTTAATTGTCAGTCACAGAACAAAAAGAGAACGAAAAGGAATGAACGAACGAATGATTTCTGAGAAGTGGTTGCAGACTAATAACAATGTTACCACACAGCAACGTAACTTTAAAACCAAACGTTACTGTGTCGACTGTTCCCCATTTTTAGTCGTAGCGACTGAACTAAGTACACTCAGCGACCAAAAAGTGTTACTAGAATGAATAAGTGTGGACACATAGTGTCGAATTATTTCGTAACGGCTACCAAAAAGCGCTATATGGGAAGTGCTACTATTCAAATTTATGGGATTGTTATCCTCCTGAAATATGTAATTTATCAGCTTTCTATGGCCGACTTTAAAGATGTGGTCATATTTACCGATGTGAACTGTTGCGTATTTTTTCTGCTATTTGTCGTAGGCGTACCTTTATTGTATTGGTTGGTTTTCCGTTAGTTTCGGAACGAGGAGTCAAATTATTTGTGTCGGTTGCATTTATTTTCTTGCAGGCATTATTTTTGTACGTCTTGAATACCTTCTCGACCCAAGTGTTAGGAGCAGCTGATTATTTTATTGCAATTATTATTGGTCCCATTACGAAAAATGTACAGTTTGATGGTCTACACCACACCTTCAAATGTGACCACTTCTTTCTGATACATGCTGTATACAACTACTTCGTCTACATTCTTGTACTGCTTACCTGTTCGAGACTGGCGTACGCGGTGGGTTGCGGCTTCATCGTGTACCGAAGAATCCAAAAACCTTTAAGTTCAATAAGTAACAAATTAGTGCGATATTTTTGGTCTACGGAACATTGATGGAACATTACAGAGTATGACAATCGGTCTTATGTCTGCTTAGATCTTACTTAGAAAATAGAGAGCAATATTTGGAAATTAAAGTGGATGAAGATAATAGTCAAATACTTTTCATATCGGTACTTAGCTAATAAAACAAGGAGTTCCACAAGGTTCAATTTTAGGACTACTGTTTATCGTTTTATTTGTTAATGATTTAATTATCTATTTATGTTGGAACTAAGTGATTCTAACTCGTGGTTTTTACCGACGATACGAGTGCTGTTATAGCCACCAAAGATGTTAATACTCTCAGTAGTAAAGTAAATAATGATTTTGCTCTCTTTCATCATTGGTTTACCGTCAATAATCTCAAATTCAATGTGAGAAATACAAAAAGAATGCCATGTTATGGACGACGTCCAGAAACAAAGAGAAAATTGACATAGTTTTGAATGAAAATACAATAACAAAGTAGACAGCGTAAAACTCTTAGGTATTTACATTAAAGAAAGCTTAAACTAGAATAGAATTGTCATTTATAGACAGCTCAATCAGCTTATCTTGCTAAGCATTTAGAAAGTCTTCGAGATGTAATCGCTATTGAGCAATGAAAAGTAGTATATTTCTCCTCGCTTACTAGCTTTGACTCTACTCAAAGCTTCGATACAGTATCATTCTATGGGGAGGTGAGAGGAAAGCAAATGTTGCAACTTACTTCTCAAAAACTTCGCTCATAAACATTCCAACATCCAGAAGAATAATTCCCAAAGTCTCCTTTCGATCTTCTAAAGCCTGTAACAGTGTCGGAAAGTTCTCCAACTCACTCATAGGTAGTGAAAACACTATACGTCTCATATTGTGGATGTGACACTCAAGCTCAGGTATTATACTGTCTACCATCTCCTTTAGATCGTATAAACGAGCGCTGTCATTGATGATTATTGAAAGGGTGAAGCTGGTACCTGTTGGTTAAAGGACAAACAGGGTACGTATCATAATCCCGAAAGTTCATAATACCTACGATTGAAATACCGACGTCCAAAACATCGAAATTCAAAATACCGAAAGTTTTAAATGCCGATAGTCGTTTTATCGAAACACAAAATACCGATGTTCAAATGACCGAAAGGACGAAATCTCTAATGGACGAAATACCAAATGGACGAAATCCCGAAAGACCGAAATACCGATGGTTGTAATACCGATGGATGAAATCCCGAATGGACGAAATCCCGAATTAACGAAATACCGATGGTTGAAATACCGATGGATGAAATCCCGAATGGACGAAATTCCGAATGGACGAAAACTTTTATTTAGTAACGTATTATTTGACAAACAATTCATTATTTATCGTTTTATGTCATAAAACAACGCTTGGAACAAAGATATTAATTGTGGAATTCCAAAAAAAAAAGAAATAAAGAAATAATTATGGTTTCCTATAAGCACAAATTTTGTGACAGAAATGAATCGCTGCAGAACCGACTCCACGTAGTCTTTTCTGCCCTACCCCGAGAGTGTAATTTAAGCCCGCGTAGGCGCGGAGGGGCTGGCGGGCCGCGAGCTGAGGAGCAGGTGGCTTTAACACTTGCCGCCGCGGCTGAGGCTGGCCGGCTTCAGCCGGCCAGCAAGCCGAAGCTGCGGTGGTGAGCGTTAAAACCCTCTGCGACGATAAGGTCGCGTGTGACCGCCGGAGCCCCGCAGCGTCGGAGCCGTGACAGAAACCATGCCTGCTGCATGCTCCATGCTTGCATACTGCATGCTTGCTGGTTGCATGCTTGCTGCATGCTTGCGGCATGCTCGCTGCATGCTTGCTGCATGCTTGCTGCATGCTTGCCGCATGCTTGCTGCATGCTTGCTGCATGCTTGCTGTATGCTGCATGTTTGCAAATCGTTTTTCTCGGAAACGATAACTATTTCGGGATACTGAACTACGGGATTTTGAACTTCGGGATTTTAAACTTTCGGGATTTTGAACTTCGGTATTTTAAACTGTCGGACAAATGAACTTTCGGGATTTTGAACTACGGGATTTTGAACTACGGGATTTTAAACTTCGGGATTTTGAACTTCGGGATTTCAAACTTTCGGTCTAATGAACTTTCGGGATTTTAAACTTTCGACCAAACAACCATTCGGCGTTTCAATTTTCGGGATTTCGTCCATCGGTATTTTAAAATTCGGTCTTTTAAAATTCGGGATTATGATACGTACCCGACAAACATCTTTAGTGGTATAAGACAACCATCGCCTTTTTAATTTTGTGATGCGATCTTTACTTCCGAATATTTTGGCAACATGACGCTTAGCCCGTTTCCACACTGCGAGCCTAGGGACAGGCTAGGGAATTATCAAACGTATGAAACCGCTTTTTTCAGCCACATGGAAGTGACTAAGACGCGGGACAAATACAAGAGGCGTTGAGCGGTAGTGCGGCGCGGCGCCACTTCTTTGATATTTCATACAAAATGTATAGAAGGGTATCCTGAATTTTCGCCGAAAATTGTTTGGCAGATTATCGCATGCCAACTAACGTTTCGCCGATGTTTCACTTTGACAACTAACGATTAGCAAATGTTTGTATGACAAAGTTTTATTTAGTAGAATTATTTTTAAGCTGATTATTATAATGACACAACACGTTTGGGACATGGTTCACTAATGTTTTATCAAAAGTCCATTGACAAATTTTCATTTTACAACCAACGTTTCGTATACAAATGTTTTATTTAAAAAATATTCTTTTTTAAAAACATTTATTTGGCAAATGCTTATTTTATCAAATGCAATAGATGATATATATTCATTTATATTTTTTTATTTTTTACTTAGATACCTACATTACATTTGGGTAAATTACGTTTCAACAAAATAATTTACAGGCTAGTATTTTTTTATTACTCTTTTATAAGGAAAAAATAAGGAAATGCATAGTTTTTTCATAACACCCAAACAAACATACTCCATGCATGCAGCAAGCAAGCAGCAAGCATGCAGCAAGCAAGCAGCAAACATGCAGCAAGCGAGCAGCAAGCATGCATGCAAACAGCAAGCAGCAAGCATGCAGTATGCAGTATGCAGCATGCAACAGACAAACAAGAGAAAACAAGAAATCCTCACCCATGGTTTGCAACAACTGGAATACGGCAAGAAGCTTGTCAGTGTGGACACCGCCCGCGTTTGCACTAGTCGTTAAGCCCGCAGTGTGGACGCACTCTTAGGGTTTGTGCGCATGCACAGATCATCTCACACCCTTGTGTACTACAATACTTACAATACCTATCTCCCGCATCGCTGGCTGCTCATTCTGCTATATACAAGGTGAATTTTAATTAATGCGACAAAATGAAATTGGAGCTTCAGTTACAGTAACATAGTAATTATAAACAGTTTTTTCTACAATCTAAATCGTTAAAAAAAATTACGGGATTATCGTTTTCAAAAGGTCCATTGATGTTATCATCTTTATTTAAGTACGAATTATCGGTATTCCAGTAATATGCAAAATAAATAAGAAAAATTAAGGCAAAATTAGGTAAATGACCGCTATATTGAGCACTGCGATGAGTCGGCAAGATTTTTGATACTTTTAATTTTTTAACGGTTTTCCTAAAACTGATCAATAATTTTTTTTTTTATATTTTATACATTTTCTTGACAACACGTATTATTGTATATTTAAATTTGTCGCATCTATTCAATTTCACCCTGTATATGTATATGCTGACGTCATTGCTAAAATTTTGTTTGGAGAAAGACTATCATATGTTGACTGAATCCCACTTTTATTTCAACTACTGTAAATATAACTTACCAATAATGTTTTTTATGAATTGAGGACTGCCGTGACATCTGAGCAGGCCGTTATCTAGAAGAACTATCCTGTCAGCTAACGCGTTGGCTTCTTCTAAGCATGTCGTCGCCATAAGTATAGTCTTGTTGCCACGCAGGACCTGGATAATTTGAGAGAGAGAGAGTGCTTATAAATCATCATAATTTTAACCCCCCTGGCCTCCATTTCCTCTTCCATTTTTGTCAGTTCTGTGCGTCTCTGTTTCCCGCTATTTTGATACCCAACCCAATCCTACCAGATTGATGTACTGAGTACGGTACGTGGTGACAGTTTTCACTTTGGTGTCCCATCCACCCTATATGTATAAGCTGATATTTTAAAGAAGAAAGAAAAGCATTTATTATACCGCACATGACAAAACACATAAAACAAAATGGTAAAATTATCAGTAGGAATAATAAAGTTTTAACATAGAACTAATAATTTCAAGAAGAAGCTGTTTAAGGCTGAGTTGCCTATGGCACTGTACTGAGGTCCTCCATGGTCTCAGCCATGACCACTATATTATAATATATCGTCGGCAAACCGAAGGTGAGTGATGTACTCGCCATTGACGTTGACGCCTAGCCCTCACCAGTACAGAACCTTGAAGACATCTTCCAGTGCAGCCTGTGCAGCGGTGAACAGTTTCGGAGATATGACGTCTCCCTGTTTCACACCTCGCTGTAGAAGGATAGGTTCTGAGGCTTGGTCTTGAAGTCGGACTGACATGGTGGCGTTTTTGTACAAACACCTTGATGTACCGGTAGTCGATTTGGCACCGTTGGAGAGACTGCAGTACAGCCCAGGTCTCGATCTATAGTAATGCTGTGACCTCCCGGTGCCTTGTTGTTTTTAGGCTGTTTCAGCGCCATACTAATCTCATAAAGGCTGACGTCCGGGATGTCTTCGGTATAGTGTCGGGTCAGTCTAGCTCCTGGGTCGTTTGCTAGATCTACAATGAGGTATTTTTAATACATATTATAAATAGGAAAGCATTGTTTTTTTGTTTGTTTGTGATTGTTACGATTTAACTACTCGACCGATTAAAAAAAATCTTTCACCAATAGAAAGCCAGTCTTTACTGAGTATAACATAGGCTATATTCTATCCCCGTACTTCCACGGGAACGAGGACTACGTGGGTGAAACCGCGTGACTTATGCTAGTATAATTATAAAGATTAAAATTCCAAGTTCATACCATAAGTATGTCCCACAGACGCAGCCTTACTTCCATTTCCATGCCGGTGGTAGGCTCATCCAATAACAAAACGTCTGCATCGCCCGCCAACACACATGCAACCTTTAACGTAACCAATCAACTTAGTAAATCGCAGTTCAATTCTGAACATGAACATATCACAACACATTGTCCTGCATAATCGGCCCTCCGTTAGAGGGAGGGGTGGGCTGTGTGTACGACTAGGGCACATTGCAGGCCAGTGCGTGTAACCCCCCACACGCACTGGCCTGCAATGCCCCGAATCCGACAAAAAAAGGAGCCGAATCGGCAGGAGGCAGATGAAAACCGAATACATGTTTTTAATTAGTTTTTCATTTGAATTGTGATTTGAAAGTTAACCTACCTGCAAACATTTCAGTTTTGTGGTGGCCAGGTGACAGCCAAAGTGATCTTCCACGTCACGCAACGCCAGCTTTTCTAGAAGGAAGTCTACAGTGAACCCTTCATTAGTCTTTTTTAACTGCAATATAGATCTTACATTAATTGACTGATTGATCCAGAGCCGAAACGTTTCTGATCTTAACGAAATTCTGCCTTTTCATCTAAGTGAAGCAAGATGTACATAAAGAACAAACCTTGCTAAAGAACATGATATTCTCTTTGACAGTAAGGAATCTGAAGAACATGCCCTTTTGCATGCAAAGACGCAAACTATGGTGGCGTTCCACAAGTCGGCTTCCAACTTGAAATCCATTTACAAAGACGTGGCCGTCAGTGACCGAGAGCATTCCTGAAACAGTCATCATATAAACTAACATTGTCACTAACGGGATATCTTCCGTGATTATTTCTTATTTTGAGCTCCCGATATTACGACGCTCTTGCAAGCGCCATGATCGCGGGTTGACTGGAGAATGCGGGTGAATGGAAAATAAATTGTAAGGAGCAGACGCACTATTGGAACTCGACACGAGGGTCGAGTAGAACGAATAGTGGGCGTAGCAAAAGACAAAGAAGGTAGACAGATTGGTCTGCTCCTAACAATTTATTATCCATTTATTGATTCGTGCTTTGACGTGGAGGTGCGGACACCAGCCCGTTATAACAACACAGTTGTCAATACAATACAATTGTCTCGATTCGGGCTAAACACTCGGAGACAAATGGAAATACTCAGTATCATAATATGGGTTCGAAAATACTAGATTCGTTAAAGTATAAAGTTACAACCAATATAGTGGCAGAAAACCAGTTACCATAGTTGCTTCGTGTAAATAAACACTTAACGATGGCGAAAGGCACTTGTTTCCCCCGTTACTGTGATATTTTTTTTATCTGGACTATACCGGAGAAACTAATTCTCATTATGAGATGTTGGAGGTCAAAGTTCCAACATCTTTGCAAGTTTTTTTAAAATACTAGTTTAGATCATTCTTAGATTCGTTTGTGCGAGATTGGCCGAAAAAATAACACAAAAGGAAGAGTGGAAGGCAATGCTAAGCAAAAAAAAAACGTGTGGCACTCGGGGACTGCCGCGGGTTTTTTACGGGGTGTGTTAGGTTATTTTCGTTACGGAATTTCTGGATTCAGTCTCCACGCTCAAGGCCCGCGGTAGAAGCTATGCAATAGCTTAAAAAAAAGATCATTCCATAAATTGATCACCCACAGCAACAATGACGGATTTTCTATAACAATAATATATCAATATTTCTATATTGATTATATTCGGAAGCTGATGCAAATGAAAGTGTCAGTCAACGAGCGTATGCAACGTGTTTTTTCAAGCGCTTTGGCTTTGGCATTCAGTAACGTAGTCGGATCAACGCCATCTATCGAGTGTATAGAAACTATTTTTTTTTTTAATTGTCATAATGAAAATCTCTCATTGCCATTCACCTTGCGAAGGTCTTCGCTCCATCAAGCCATAAGGCACAAAATAAACTCACCTGCTACTATAAGCAAAAGAGTGCTTTTCCCTGATCCGTTGGCTCCTAACAGCACGGTAACTTCGCCCCTACAGCAGTTAAATGAAACAGAGTCCAATGCGATCACTTGCACTTTGGGATTAGTTTTGGAAAAAACCTGTAAAAGGTATTAACTACTTTTCTTATTCTTGAATTCATTTTTCGTCATTGTTATTATAGTTTTGGTTGAGAGGGTATGTGTGTCATTTTTAATTCCCCATTAGAATAAGTAGAGGTGTAGTGCATGTTTATTGAGACCTGCGCAGACGACATACTTTTTGTGTTATTAATGTGTTCGACTACTTTTTTGTCCACGGTTAGGACCTACTGATGGAAAAGTTCTAACTGATCGCCTTATAGTCGACAAATAAGGGCAAAAAACGAGGTCAAATACATTGGGTCACGCTAAATTTGTCGTAGATTTTTTGTCCGTCGCGCAGGCCCTTGCTGGAGCCTCTTTGTCATACTTCCAGAAACAACGATATGTACCCGTTACCAGTCTTGTACAGTCGCCAGCTTCTGAGTTGCCACAACCCTTAGCCTAACCCTTTCGCCATTTTTTTTTCTAAGTATTGCCGGATATTAACACGCAAGCAACTTTTGTGTGAGACAAAATGTGTATCTAAGTGTCACGTTTCCGAAATATGAGCTATTAAAGTTAAAGTACGTTTACTGATGGCATGGCAATCAAAGTAGTCAGCAAAAGCAATAAAGAATAGATTCCAACTTCGATAGCTCATGTCTAGGAAACGTGTCACTAAGAACATTTTGCCTCTCACAAAACTTATTTGTATTGATACTAAATATCGATTAATGTAGGTCTTATACGTGGCCGTAACTTTGAAAAGAGCGGCAAGTGCGAGTCGGACTCGCCCATTAAGGGTTCCGTAGCAGCAAATAACATAATTAAAAAGTTCTTGTAGTTCGTTGTTATTGCAGTTTACGATTTATGATGTATTAAAAATAAAACTACATATTTTTTTTTGGCTCTGGGACGTTTTCGCGAGAGGCACTTGCGCGAACCCATTTTCGCGAAAAGACGAATGCGCGAATGGACTTTTGAGCGCTTGTACTTTTGCGCGATCAGACATTTGCGCGCCAGGACACTTGTGCGAATGGACTTTTGTGCGAATGAACTTTTGTGCGATTGGACACTTGCGCGAATGGAAACTTGCGCGACTTAATTACTTGAAGGCAAATTTTTCTTTTATTTTTCAGTCATGGGTGTCGTTTTCATGGCCCTAAAAACCGTGAAAACGACACCCATGACGGAAAAACTCAAAAATATTCCTCGCCATTTTGGATTTTCTTTTTGGTCTCATTTTCGTAATCAGCGACCCTAAAAACTAAGAAAACGACACCCACGACGGAAAATCCCAAAAATATTCCTCGCCATTTTAGACTTTCTTTTTGGTCTCATTTTCATAATCGGTCATCGGTCGGCCACTGTTGCTAGCCGCTGCAGTAATGTAGGTACTAATTATCTGTGGAGTGTGGATCATCTTCATTGCAAAAATGTTGTGAGTTTGTCTGTGACTGACCTGATAGAAGAAAATCTGACTGCTCAGTTCAGAATTTTAGTCGAATGTAAATTTGTTCGGTTTTAAATGACTATTTTCTCGCACTCGAAGTGAAAAGTACAGTTTGCACCTCGAGACTAAACGCCAATATAATATACCCTCGCTTTCATTGCCTCCCTCGCAAGCTCGGGAGTCAAACCCCCTCGGGTATATTATAATGGCTTCGTTTAGTCCCTCGTTATAAAATATACTATTAAACCCTCTCTCTGGCAACTTTAGACCTACTTTCCGAGTATGTGTAATGAAAACTACTCTCAATACTGCAACTCTAAACAACTCACCATAGGTTTTCAAGCCAGCTTATATACTGAAAAACACAACAAACAATATTAAAGAGATGCAGGAAAATGTAATGCTGCTGTGGCGCCGTACTCTGCTCAAGGGTGTAGCGAAGTACGGGCAGGGTGGTGCAGCTGCCTGTACTTCGTTCATCGTCACTTTAATTGGTTTAAATCCCGAGTGAGGCAAATTAATTTTCGAAAATCTGCGAATGCAGATTTGTTTCTTTTTTAAAATAAAGGAATGTTTCATTTGTGTAGCATTTGCTATCTCCAGTATTTCGAGTACTTTCCGTCCAAGCCCCTTATTTACAACCATTCGACTCGTTTCCGAACCGTATCGAATGTATTAGATGTCAAAGATGTCATCCAAACGCTATTCACAAATCCGAAATCGAATAATTTTGACAGTTCAATTCGACAAGAAGACTCCAATCTTTCCGACAGCTGTTTGCTGTCGGGAGTCATATCGAACAAAATTTAAACGAAGAAATAAACCATATTTCCAGATTATTTCAGTAAAATAATACTAGCAAACTTTTTAAACACTGCCTGAAGTAAGTAAATTGAGTTTTATTATAGTCCGGTGTTGTTTGTGAGTTATTAGTTATTTTATTGACCGTATTTCATTGATGTATCCATTTACATAAATTCAACGTGTTTACAAAAATCTGTAATTCGTTCTAAAATTTAGTTAACAAGCAGGAATTCTATACCACTGATATTAAACACTTTTTCAGTCATTTTTCCTTCTAAGAAAAAAGAAAACTACTTAAAAAAAACACCGTTTCCGCTTTGCCAGTTTGACAGACGGCTGTTTACAAAGCAGGTATTATTCGACATAAAGTTTATTTGAAAATTAATATTATTTTATTTAAATAAAATCATTTTGTTTCGTTTGCTGTCTATTAAACTACTACCTGTATATCTATATATATAAAAGAAAGTCGTGTTAGTTACACCATTTATAACTCAAGAACGGCTGAACCGATTTGGCTGAAAATTGGTGGGGAGGTAGCTTAGAACCAGGAGAAGGACATAGGATACTTTTTTTTTTTTTTTTTTTAATATTTTTCTGTATTTAGTGGGTAGGTAGGGGTAGGTAGTGGGTAGTAGTAGGTAGGTAGTAGTAGGTAGGTAGTAGTAGGTAGGTAGTAGTAGGTAGGTAGTAGTAGGTAGGTAGTAGTAGGTAGGTAGTAGTAGGTAGGTAGTAGTAGGTAGGTAGTAGCAGGTAGGTAATAGTAGGTAGGTAGTAGTAGGTATGTAGTAGTAGGTAGGTAGTAGTAGTTATGTAGTAGTAGGTAGGTAGTAGTAGCTAGGTAGTAGGTAGTTGTAGGTAGGTGGTACTTTTGACGCAGACGAAGTTGCGTGGGTCAGCTAGTTTACTTATATAAACAGAACGAAATATTCAAAGAAACCAATTTTATTAACTACTTTTCATTTTCTACCACGATCATCTATTTACTACCATTTTATAGCGATCCCCATAAACACAATCTCAATCGGATAGAAAAAAACGCATCCGTTCGGATCTGTAAATAGCGTTTTGACAGTTCTTCGGTTCGGAAATGAGATAGTCGAATACGATTCCTTACCGACACGGAAACGTATCGAATGGTTGTGAATAAGGGCGCAGGTTAGGGCATCGAAAAATGTTCTTAACAAAAGCGGGTATCCGGATTTTTCGGGTATTTTCATACATATTTCATAGATAACTTTTACACGTAATTTTTATATTTGTATTGTTTTTGGGGTTTCGTATCTGACCACCCTGAAGAGAAACAGTCGCAACAAACTCAGAGGTCAAGTCTCTTTTAAAGTCCAAACATAGCTCAATGCACATGAGGACTATGCAGATTAGTGATCATCTGAGATGGTCTTACAATTTTAATACAAAATGCTCTTGCTTTACTTATTCATGAACAAATACAAAGGTTACAATATTGACCAGGCGCGCGAACAAATGGAGGAAATCTTCAGGGAGGAAATGCTGGATGGCCTAGTAGATTTTTCAAAACGCATTGGTCTCAGGGTGAACTTGGACGAAACCCAGCTTATATTCTACGAACACGTCACTCCAGGAGCTATTGTTGTCAATGGTTGTCCTCTTGAGATTGCTCGAGAATATAATTTACCTCGAGCAAACTGTACAGATTGGTAAGAACAACTTTGAGAGGAAGGCTACCAGAAGAATCCAGTTGGGCTGGGCAGCATTTGAAAAACTTCGTTGGATCTTGCGTTTCGTATTCCACAGAGCCTAAAGGCTAAGGTCTTCAATGAGTGCGTCCTGTCTGTTATGACTTACGGGTCCGAAATGTGGACACTCACGGTACGGCTGGTCCATAAATTTAAGGTCACTTAGAAGCTATGGAGCGGGCTGTGCTTGAAGTCTCCCTGAGAGATTGCATCGGGAACGAGGTTATCAGATACTTTGGTTTTAAAAACAATAAATATAATATTTGTTAAAAAATATATCTCAGAAGAATAAATATACAAATTTGAGACAAAAAAATATACAACGGGTGCTTTCGAATTAGACTTTTACCAATTCCACAACCCTAGAAACCCTGTAACGTATTTACGAAAGTAAATTATAAACTACATAAAATAAAAAATCTTTAATCAGAATCAAAAGGTAAAAAACAATGTGAGTCTAAAAAACTGACAATGAAGGTATAAAATGAAGATGCCTGTACTAGGATAATCATGTATCAGGCTGCAAGAGCTCTAACAATATATGTAGGACAGTAGTTTTTTGTTTAATATTTAAAATTACACAGTGACAAAATTATTTTCTTTAACTTAAACTCTAATAACTTAGAATTGATTAAAACACATTCGAGGCGCTCTTGTTTATATTCGCCTAGCAACTAATGTACTTACAATAAATAAAATCGATGGTTATTATTCAGCTGTTGCTGAAACAACATGGCAATAACAGACCATTCCATTCCGCATTTGACGCAATATTTTGCGTCAAATGCGATGAAGTCTGACCTAGAGTATGACGCTCTACGCGCCCTCGTAGTCGATGGAGTTGATGTACCTATATTCGACTAATTTCTTAGCTGGACACTCAACATCTCCCGTTTTGTGGTTGTTGGGCTTTTTAAAACGCGAGCACGTCGCACATTGTCGCGAGCTGTCCGCTTTCTTCGAGCACTTTGACATCGAGTGTCTTGCTTCTCTGCAGTGACTACACGTGGAGTTTACCTCTCTGCATGATTTTGCTGCATGACCAAATTGTTGGCATTTGTAGCATCTGCTAACCAAGGTGAAGTCTCTAACACGGCAGGAGGTCCAATATGTAAAAATTCTTGTCTGTGATATTAAAGCTCTATATACGTATCTAGGCTGGAACTTCAATAAATAACTAGGAATGAATAACTAAAGAGAAGAAAAAGTAGGAAATGAAAAACTCGGGAAATATGTTTTTACTTACTCATATTTCTTTATTTCAAAGGACGTGTTGCGTGTCTTATCTGCGAAGTTCACAGATCAATAATGATCGATTTAAAAGAGACCGAAAACCCGGGTTTTTATACGGCAGAACCGGTTTTTTTAAAGAACCGGGAAAAACCGGTTGGTATCTCCAGGTGGGATTGAAAAATTCCACCCTGTTTAAGAAATGATAAATGATTAAATATCATCTGATGCATTTGATAAAAAAAAGTATTTAAAAGAAATGTTAGTAAAACAAATGTTTAAAGATAACACATTGAGCCGTTTGGGGTCGAAACGCTAGGGACATGGGGTCCGAGTGCCCACCTAGTATTTCGGGAAATCGCCAAACGGTTGGTCGACTCTTCACGTGACCAGAGGGCGGGACTATTTTTTGGCCAAAGAATCAGCATTGCCATCCAACGTGGCAATGCTGCCAGCCTTCTGGGCACTTTTCCTGATGGCAGCGATGTGGACGAATTTTTGGATGCCCTGTAACCCCTTTTTGATATTTGTTCATAATTTTTCTTTCTATTATAACGTTAGTGTGTATATTATTGCAAATAAAGGAAAATTTGTCAGTGGTGTTTTGGTGAAACTTTAGTGAACCATGTTCTATCATAATCATTAACCTTCTTATTCAGTACATAATACAGTTTCACAAATACCTTAGAAACATTCAAAACTTGAACAGCAATTTCAACTTGTTTGGGAATTTTTTGAAAGTGCGACTCGTCTCGAGCTAATAAGTATGACGGTAATTCTATTAGTTTTCGGGTATTTATGGGCTTCCAGTAGATTTTCTAAAAAATACAAATTTATATAATGTAATTATTTTAATTATATATTTTTTTAAAGGGAATCTGCAGTTCTTGAAATACGTAAAACCTGCACAACGTCGGTTACGTTTTCTTTCGATGCCTCCTCAATAAATGAAGGTTGAGCAAACAATGGACTTATAATTTTTTTTTGAGTTCAGGGTTGTACCTATGGCAAACATGACAACTTCACATGAAAGCTTTTCCGTCTGTCTAAGGGCGCTTTCAATTTAGACGTTTTGTGGGTGTCGTTCGCAGCGGCGCGACACTAAACGTCTAAATTAAAAGCGCCCTGATCCTATACGAACTGATTTCAAAGAAATAAAGTTGACATTACCTTGAAAGGGAAGTAAAGTTTCTTGGCAACGCCGTAATACCCCGGCCTTACTTGATCTAAGTACCATGCTAAGGTTATTATTATAATTTGCTGAACTAAGAAAGCGAACCATACTCCTACCACCCTATAGTTGTCGGAATGGTATGTGAAAATATTCGTAAATTGAGAGCCTTCACCTAAAAACAGAAAAATAATTAAATTAGAAGTGCTTATATAGTCAGTGGGGTCTGCAAATTAGCATAGCCAAAACAAACGGTCCTCTGTTGCTGCCTCATGACTACGAGTCTTGGCACACCACGTTTTGTATCCACTGACGACGCACGTTTTTTATTAGCGCGTTGTCTAAGCGTTATCATGACGTTTTAGCAGATTTCACACATTTGTACAAATGTAACGCTCATTTATATCGATTCAAACGCGCGCTTACAACACGTTTGTGCCAGTAGAGTTTTCTCGAGCGATGCCAACGTTAATACTGTGGTTCCAAATAGCGGCGGCTTTCTGCGTGACAAGACGCGCGTTTATAGCGATACAAGCGCAAGGATCGTGTCCAAAGGCAACAACGTGACTTCAGTCTTGTGTTTGTTGAGCATTCTGACTACGATCTACGGGCCTCGTCAGTGTATAAAAAAACGTGGTTTGCAAAGGCTCTTTCAAATGGTAGTTTCCGGAAAATATTGCCACCACCTCAAGTGTCAAACACAGCGCAAGCTAAGCACCTAAGTAGTTTCAACCTAATTCATCTGTCCGCCTTGTAAGAAGGATAAAGAAAATAAAATTACACTCACCGTTTTTTTCTAAATAAAAGATTTCATCCCAAAATAGATACATGGGTGCATGTGGCATTGCATAGCAAAATAAATACGTGTATGTTCTGTAATAATTCCACAAGAACTCTAAAATAAATACTATCAAGTATGTCACGCAAGCTAGGCAGTCGGAGTATTTCACTGAAAAAAAAAACGTTTCACCCTGGTAAATGTTCATACCGGGACAAACCGCTGACCGAACTTAAGTCTGACTGACTGACCGTACCGGTTTAATTGAAAGGGGCATCGTATTCGTACTAACTGGGTTGTGTAGGTCAGATAGCAGTCGCTCCATGTAAAATGCTGGTATTCAACTGCACCCGGTTAAACTGGAAGCCGACCCCAACATAGTTGGAACAAGGCTAGGCTGATCAAGATGTTGACCAGATTAATTGAACCTTAATGAGACCACAACCTAACACCCATACCTATGAAGATCGATGACACTACACTCGAAGTTATAGACGATTATGTGTATCTGGGACAAACAGTCCAGTTAGGTAGGTCTAACTTCGAAAAAGAGGTCAATCGTCGAATCTGACTCGGCTTTGCAGCGTTCGGGAAGTTGCGCGATATTTTCTCATGTCTCAACGAGTCACTATAGAAACAAGTCTATGCCCAGTGTGTGTTGCCAGTGATAACATACGGGACCGAAACGTGGTCGCTCACAATGGGCGTTATTAGAAGGCTTTAAGTCACCCAAAGTGCAATGGAGAGGGCTAAAGAAATCCAGAAATCCATTGCTTTGCAGTAAATCTCTATATTGAAACAACAAAATTGAATGCTCATGATTTTATAGTATAAATAAGGAACGCATATTTCCACCGGTTAATAGTTGGGCCTTTCACTGTCATTCAGAAATTGAGTTACTTTAGTGTACAAGCAGTTGACGTAGTTAGAATTAATTTATTTTATTTATTTATCCTGCTGCGTCAAGCCTGCCCACGTAGACGTATAGATGCGGAGAGCTGCAGCTCAGATCGACCATCGCACAAAAAATTTACGAGTTCAACAATTCGAATTCCCCTTTGTCTCTTCGAAAACTGAGCCAATTTAATTATATTTGTCATTTTTTAAAGAACAACGGGCTGGTGTCCGCGACTCCACATCAAAGCGCGTATTTTTCGTATGGGCTATAATCCAGCACGCGGGCCCAGTGCGGTTTGGTAGATGTCACATGTCTTCGAACTTTTGGTTCTAGGACATGCCGGTTTCCTCACGATGTCTTCCTTTACCGTTTTTGAGAGCAGTGGTGATGAAATAAATTACACAAAGTAATGCCCCTGGGTTCGAACCCTCGACTGACTGTTCGTAAGTCGGGGCCGCCATTTCTGGGCCAACGCTGCAGTATATTAGGTTCCTATCAATTTCTTTTACGTTTAAAATTTTTCAAAAACGTTTGGTAGTCCTTTAGTCACGGCCATAAAAATGTGGCAATTTTTATCACATTTGGATGGCCATACTTCTTGAATTGCTGAGATACAGGAAATGGCTGGGACGTGTCTACTTTAGACCTTGATTTTATGGCCTTTAAAGGCATTATTCAGGAAGAAAAAAGGTTTTTATATATTAAGAAGAATATACTTACTATCCTGGCACACAATAGTGGTGACAAAAGCCAAACACATTGTGCTCACAAAATGAAATGCTATCGTAAAACCTATTATGAAAGCATTACTTTTTCGCAGTATTGGTTGACTTGACCCCTAGAGACAAAAAATGCGGATATTATTTAATTTTGACGAAGGTACTTCTGTCAATATAAAGCCAACCCACAATATCTTATTTATTCAGTTATACAGAGTGGAAACGATGAACGGAGCAGAGATTTTTGATCAGTATTAGAAACAGTATGGATTAACAACAAAAAAAAATGGTTAAAATTGCCTTACAACATGTTATGCAATTTGTTTTTGCAATTTCTGACATTTTCAATACTCGAACCTGAGTTGGTGTAACAGAACTTTTTGATCAGTGTTAAAAACAGAATCGATTACTTCGATCAATAATAGTACTAGATTCCCGATCAGCGCTTCAAAAACGGCCCGAAAAATAAGACCACAAATACTTTTGTGGTCTTATTTCAAATTAGTATGGTCCACGCATAGTCAACATTGAGACGTCAAAATGCCGCAGTGCGAGTTCAAAAACTGTGTTAAAATACCACCTTAACACCTAGGTTTTGGAAGAAATATATTTTTTTGGTAAGTTTATATCATTAAGTGTTTTTCATAAAATAAAAACAATTAGATAGTTAGAATGAAGAAAGGTAGAATAAATTCAAACAGCTAATATTATAATTGTTTGGCCAATGTTTGCTACAACGCACCAACTATTGTATCGACATCGACAGTTCTTGAACAGGGAACGCATGGAGTACCTAGATAGTGTTGTTATTTTTATTTATCGATTTTCTAGTGACCCATTTCGCTGTGCAGAATGGATATCTACTGTTTCGAAAGAAAACGGAAAACAAATATGCAGCCCTTATTAATAAACTTACCTAGATAACTATTTCAGATACTTTTGTATAAATAAAGAATACGCCGAAAACACGTTTCTTGATTCCCTTTATTTTTTTTAACTTTATTAAGTTTTTTTATTATCTATTCGTTGTAATAGCGGCAATGTAAAACAGTATTTTTTTAACTTTTTGAATCGATCAAAAATATTTGCTACCATACATAGGAAACTAAAAAATATATTCTGAAACTCTACGTCTTACAATACTTACTGTGTTCTAAATATTGAAATGTCATACCAAAAATTACGTTTAGTTCCACAACAGAATAAGCACGAAATTGTAAACAAAATGTTTTTAACCTCAGGACTCAGACTTAAGATTCATTTTAGAATAAATATTTTTGTACTTATGACTTTTTTTTTCAAGCAACATTTTAAATTTGTTCTTTTAATCCTTTCTTAGATGAAAGGACTTACATCAATATATTTTGCAATGGTAATTAAACTTTAGGTTCAAGCGTTAAGGTTTATATTAAACTGTAGGTTGTTCATATTTTTAAACTTTTTGCTATGAAATGTAGATATTTGCGTGTGTGCAAACGTGGCCACTTGAGCGATGTACTTTTGTTCCTGATCCTTAATCTAGTACTATTATTGATCGAAGATCGATTAGCATAAAAAAGTGTTCATGTAAAATAGCAATTTTCTTGCTAGCTGTATTTTTTTTGAAAATTTGTAAATCAAAATATTACGAAAAATTATGGTTAGTCTTCTAAGGTCCATGTTCACCGAGAAGATAACAGTTTGATTATCTAAAAACAGCTGTCAATGTGACATGTTCCCATACAAAAATGTGTTTTAAACAGCTGTTTTTAGATAATCGTCCGTCATGTTTTTGGTGAACATGGACCTAAGACCATTTTCGTGTAGCTGCAACGGTTAAGGTAGCTTCCCTACGAGCAGTAAGGGAAGTTGTTCCATTTACCGTTTACACCCTGGATGTATAAAGGGTGTAAAACACCTCTTCACGAAGCCAAAAGGCACTTATTTTCCCCATCGTTGCGATCATTTTTATGTTCTACAACATACCTGGGAACCTTCTAGATACGGAGATATTGGGGGGTCAAAGTTACAACTTTTTGACAAGTTTTTATTGTAAGTTTTTTACTTTAAATACCTCCACGAACCCATCCATCAGCACAATGTCTTGAGTGCATTACATTGAGTTATACCACAAAACATGATTTTTCACCCCAAAAAAAATGTTGTTTCCCAGCAATAATTTTTGCGTAAAGTTACTTAGTTTGATGTACAGAATGCTTGATTGACAGCTTCGTGGTGAGGTGGTTTACACTGGTATGTAAAAATAATATTACTTTATGTTGCAATACCACATTCAAAAAATTTACAAGTGCATGCATGCATGTATGCTTAGAACCTTAGAACAGATTTAAAAATAAACAGCGTTTGAATGAATCGAAAATCATGCCCATTACCTACTTTGGAAATTGGGTGTAATTTCGAGGTGATGTGGGTTGGTACATTTTGACAGAATTACGCACAGTTATAAAAAAAAACATAATCGCAACATAATCGGTCTATAATGATCCCACCGCTCGGATTTAAGCCTCCTCTCTGAAAGAGGGAGCGGGTTCAGTACAGGTCGATTGCCCAGTAGCCAGAATAGAATGTTACAAGCTCACCTTAACAAGGATTGTGACCACAGAAGAATACAAAATGGCTGCTATTACAGATTCCAAGTAATATGCGAACCGCCGCATGTTTGGGGAAATGCCTGCTTGTTTCATCAGCTCCTGGAAGAAAAGAGATAGAAGAGTACCTAGATAACGTTCAGGTACCTACGTGTTTGAACGTAGACGACTAGAAAGTGGTTTGTAAGGACCCCCACGGGAAAATGGCGTGAATTGATGTATATGTGCCATGTTATGAGTAGCCAATTAACCACTGACAACAGCAAACTCTAGTTTGATTCAGCACAGTTTTGGAGATGATTTTCGGCTTAGACGACGGCCAGGGTCGAAGCGTGAATGAGGCGCAGGTGAGGTGTGGGTGCGGCACCGCGCCGGTGCTGCGCAGAACAGGCACGGTAGCGATGTCAGA
Source organism: Xestia c-nigrum (assembly GCA_916618015.1). Classification (NCBI taxonomy): domain Eukaryota; kingdom Metazoa; phylum Arthropoda; class Insecta; order Lepidoptera; family Noctuidae; genus Xestia; species Xestia c-nigrum. The sequence continues at coordinate 3,884,451 of OU745259.1, read as the reverse complement.
AAGGCGAAGCGCGGGCGCATTCTAGTGTTTAAAGTCTACATCGTCAGGCATTTTCACCGTCTAGTTCTCTCCTGTGTACACTGTCCAGTATGCCACTGCTAGCTGCAGGTGCGCCGAGGTCTGAGCAAGTGGCGCTCGCGCCCTACCGTCTTAGTATGTCTTGCGCCCCACCTCTTATGTACATTTTGTATGAAATAGCAAAGAAGTGGCGCCGCACCCGCGCTGCACCCGCGCCGCACCTCCGCCTCTTGTATTTGGCCTGACCGATTCCGGTCATATCCGTGTCCGCGCTTTTCGTGTGGATCGCCGTCATTGTACCTACATGCGACCGGTGTGGTCGTTCTTAACAATCCCAAAGCCCTAATGGCTTACTTCCATTAAAAAAAAGAAAACAATCGCAATAACGGGAAAAACATGTCCCTTTCGGCGCCATTGAGGGTCTTCTTACATCTATTATACAGACTGGAAGGGACTTCGACGCACAAATACATAACACGAATTCAGCATGTTATGATTCCGAATCCGCACCCCACATATAACAATTTCATCGGTAATTTAAAAACTACCCACAGTAGTTTAGTATCCCACATTTGTCGGCAAAAGTTTTTTTTTTTATTACCATTGCTCCTTCCAATCTGTTTGTGCACGACTTCACACTAATAAATATACTGACCTTCATTCCTGATCTCCGTTCGTCCACCATTTTCGAAGCAAGAACCAGAAAAAAAGGCATTGGTCCAAGAATGGTACATATTAGCATGAATTTCCGAATTGTAAATAACTCATCCTTCAATACATTTTTAACGCCAGACATCATTACAATCTAAAATAAAAAAATATTCGTTATTTACCTACATCAAGTTTGTCCACAGTACAGTAAGGTCAGGGCACAAGGGGGCAGAGCATTTTTCTCTAGAACGAAGATTCATAATTTCATACTTAGGTAGTAGGAACAAGATATTGCAATGTTTATTTTATTTTTATTTATTTAAAATAAGTGCACCAACAGTACATACATAACACATTTATAATAAAGGTCCATTTGGTATGGTTCTAATGTACGTACCAATTATAGGTGTACACAATAATGTCATGTTTAGAAATCGTCCCACACTAGGACAGCACACTACACTGACAGTGTCCGTATTTCCGCGATTTCACTTGACGAGTAAACTTAGTCACAGAATAGATAATAGTACTACTTAGTGATCACTGGATTCCAAGCGGAAGAGTCAGAAGCCGTCTTCACGATTGAAATTAGGTTACTTCTTGATCTCAACCGCTTCCCGATTCGCGATAAATACCAGTTTCCATAATATATGTTTTATAATGTATATGATCAGAACGATCATGTAAGCCACTATGACAATGTGAACACCATCCACTACTAAGATAGAATAAGAGGTATCTTTATCTATCCCATTTATTTATAGACTTGTGGACTATAAGATTAAAATCACGTTTGCAAACATGAATCAGCTTTAACGAATATCCAATCTCATTTCTCGCTTCACCTAATGACGCTTGTCATTTGGTGAAACGAGAAGTCAGGTCGTGAGCATCCGCATTCGTTGGCATCAGAAGCACTTTAACGTGCGATCAGACCTCTCGATTTTTGTGGGTTCCTTTTCTTTGGGGCAGAAAGGGAAATGAATGCATGAAAAACCGTGATCTGTCCGTGTAAATGTGATTTCACCCTAAATGTGATTGGGCACCTTTATAATCATTTTTGAGTATAATAGCTGTCATTGTCAAGTCTGTCAAATAACTGATATTTATTCGTACTACAATAAAGTTGCTTTTGAGCTGCTCATGTTAGACGTAAATTAACTGTGATAAGACTGTACATTATGAGCTTACCGTTTCAATATCCTGAGGAAGTAATTGCTCTATATAGGACTTGTCTATAGCCCATTGTAATTCCGCCAAATAGGAAGGTGCCACTTCAACTGCAAAAACAAAAGGCATTCTCAAGAATGGGAAATCATCAAATAACTTTAAATCAGCCGAAAATAAAATAAAGACGGTTTGGAAAATAATCAACAGCGAAACAAATAAATAAAAAACAGAGTAATGACTTCACACTAGAGACCTCACGTGGCCTTGTTAGCTCCAACAGTGAAGTTGCTCATGAATTTGTAAATTTCTTTACCAGTATCCCAATTAAAACTACAGAAACCTTAAACTCGTGTCCCTTGGTCTCTATTGACTTACTGAAAGCAAACGTTTCAGCCTGTCCAAATGAATTTAAATTCCAGCATATAAACCCCATAACAGTCTTAAAAGCTTTTAAGCAAATCAAGATCAAATTAACTGAAGATCTATGGGGTTTGTCTATCAAAGCTTGTACCTCAATTATTGAGACCGTAGCTCCGTATTTAGCCTTAATATTTAATTTGTGTGTGGATCAAGGGGTCTTTCCGGATCTGATGAAGTTTAGTAAAGTAATACCGCTTTTTAAATCCGGGGACAGTAAAGACACGAATAACTATAGGCCCGTATCCGTGTTGCCAGTTTTCAGCAAGGTGTTTGAAAAGATAATGCTCAATCAAATGCTTCACCATTTTAACACCAATAAAATATTACACGATCAACAGTATGGTTTCACCAAAGGACGTTGTACAACTGACGCCGGTGTCACTTTATTAAAACACATATTTACTGCGTGGGAAGAGGCACATGATGCCATAGGAATATTCTGTGACCTTTCGAAGGCATTTGATTGCGTAAATCACGAAACCTTAATCTTGAAACTTGAGCATTACGGTTTAGGTAAACTTGCGCTCAGTTTAGTTAAATCGTATTTGAGTGATAGACAGCAGCAGGTACAAATAAATGGTGTCAATTCAATGGGTTTAAAAGTAGAAATGGGTGTACCACAAGGTTCGATATTGGGTCCCTTCCTCTTTTTGGTTTATATTAATGACTTACCCCATTTATTTAACAATCGCCCGCAAATGGTGTTGTTTGCAGACGATACTTCTTTAATATTTAGAATAAACAGACGTGCCACTAATTTTGACGACGTAAATAACGCCCTACTGCAGGTTCATAATTGGTTTACTGTAAATAATTTAGTTCTAAATGGGAAAAAAACTAAATGCATCAGATTTGCTCTTCCAAATGTCAGAAGAAGTGATTGTGACATAGTATTAAATCAAGAGAAACTAGAATTTGTCGATAAAACGATTTTCTTGGGAATCGCGCTCGATTCAAGGCTACAATGGGGCCCTCATTTAACATCTCTTGCAGGACGCCTAAGCTCAGCAGCATATGCTGTTAGAAAAATCCGTCAATTTACCGATGTTGATACCGCGAGGATAGTTTATTTTAGTTATTTTCATAGTATTATGTCATACGGTATTTTACTATGCGGACGGGCTGCAGACATCGAGTCTATATTTATTCTGCAGAAAAAAGCCATCAGAGCCATATATGATTTACGTAGACGCGATTCTCTGAGAGAGCTGTTTAAGGAAATTAATATCATGACAGTACCTTGTCAATACATCTATGAAAACATCATGTACGTTAGGAAAAATCTGCATTTATTCAGTAAAAGAGGTGTCAGACACCACTATAATACTAGAAATAGGGACGAACTAGTTCAGCCAGGTTTCAGGCTTGCTAAAGTAGATTCCTCTTTCATGGGGTACTGTTTAAAATGTTACAATAAAATACCTCCCCACATTCTACAACTGAATGAGACGAAATTTAAATCTTGTGTAAAACGCACACTATGTAGTCAAGCATATTATAAGTTGGGGGATTACATTGATGATAAAAATGCTTGGCTCAATGCCGGTCCTGCTCCACAACCATAGGCGCAAACTAATTGATTCCCAGTCAAGCTATTGTGGAAGCTGCAGAAGATTGTAAAAATATCCTTGCATTGTATAGATTCCATCTCTTAATATTATATAATTGCATACCACATGTGTGAGTTCTATGTATTGTAAAGCCACCATTTTACATTTAGTTATCTTTTTTTTTTACTTGAATATGCCCTGGCGGCTGAGAGAATGTCATGCTCACTCAAATGTCTCGGTGATGGTGGCGGGTGTGTCGGGTCATTTAATTCCCTTCAATATGGTCGAGTTGAATGATGCTGATACATGCGTCATGTTCGTGAACGGGCGCTGTCAATTGAGACTGGTCAACTCTCAGCTGCCACGGTTAATTTTAATTTATTAATTTTTTAAGTTGATTTAATCTTTTCTCTGGACGCTCTTAATGTGCACGTCTTTCTACATCGTTCTCACATATATGTATAATCACAACATGAATGATGTAACCAAGATTTTGTAACAATATTTTGATTGAAAAGAGTGTCCATGGAGTTTCTTGCCCGTTCTTCTCCATAGAGATCTACGCTAGGGAATGGGCAACTACAGTACTTTCTCAAGTTATTATGCCTTGTGACTGTGACTGTAGCTTTGATTTAGTTTTGTATTTTTGACATTCAAAAGTGCCGTAATGGTCTAATTGAAATAAATGATTTGAGTTTGAGTTTGAGTTTGAGTTTGAACTTCTCCCACTCTGGGCGGAGCGGGAGGGAGTGTCAGACTCTTATTGACTAAAACCCAGCCATGTTCCTTCCTTGCCCTTTATGTTCCGGGGCCGCGGTATCTCTTTCGAACAGGCCCGCAGCCCGGCAGGCTTCGGCCCTTGCGGGCCCCTCCCCTTACGCTGACATCTCTTTGAGGCGCGCGTGGAACACGAACGCGCCGTCGACACGGCCTGTCGCATTAGATAGACGGACGGCTAGCTAGCCCCTAGCTAACCGTCCACAAGCCCGCATCTACGGTGGCCGGTAGCCACCACGTGGCCCCCGACGCCGGGTGCGTCTCCCGCGGCGGCTGGGAAGAGAGGCTGTCTCCCTCTCTCGTTCCGCCACCTCCTTCGCTAGCATGACTGCTTCGCAGGAGGTGACGGCTTCCCATTCCGTCTCGCTCCGGACCATGGATTGAACCAGGGCCGGACGCGAGAGGTCGCCGCCGCCGATCGCCGCTACGAGGACACGGCGGTGCTCCGCCCACGCAGGGCAGACTTCCACCGTGTGCTTCACCATGTCCTTCGGTCGATCCTCGCAGTGGAAACACCGGGGCGTTTCCTCCCGCCCAATTCGGTGCAGGTACCTCCCGAAACATCCGTGTCCGGTGAGGACCTGCGTCAGGCGGAAGGTGAGGACGCGGTGGCGCCTCTCCAGCCACTCCTCAAAGAGGGGACTTACCGCCACTATCGTGGCGTGCCCTGCACAAGGTTGCGACAGTGACGCTCTCTCCTTGTCGCCATGAGATCGCGCCGGAGGTCCGTCCGCTGAGCGGCAATTTGCCGCGGCGGCGGAGTTTCCCCCCGGCGTAGACCTCCGCGCGCCACTCATGCACGCGCGCGAGGACTATCGCCTCCAGACCCTATCCGGCAAGCCGGCCCGCCGCCTCGCGGGAGATCGTGCGGTACCCACGGACCATTTTTACGGCCACCACTTTCTGGGGCGCGTTCGGGTAACGGGCGGCTCGCCGCGCCCACACTGGGGCAACTTTGTCACCCTTTTTTTTATTTTTTTTTGGATGGGAAATCATCAAATGGCTTCTCCCACTCTGGGCGGAGCGGGAGGGAGTGTCAGACTCTTACTGACTAAAACCCATACATGTTCCTTCCTCGCCCTTTACGTTCCGGGGCCGCGGTATCTCTTTCGAACAGGCCCGCAACCCCGGCAAGCTTCGGCAATTGCGGGCTCCTCCCCAACTTTTTCACCCTAACATTGAGATGATATTTTTTTGGCATTGTTTGTAGGATATAAAACGATAAAGTCGATTAGACTGTGCCAGTAAGGTTTTTCAATGAAACCTAAGTGAAGTTTCAATTTGAGTGGATTTTTTGTCAAAAGTGGTTGAGTATATCATACAGGGATGTACCAGGATAAGACTAACAATTTCCTCCTAATATTCCTGTTTGAAAATCTCGCAATCGAAGTAAGATTTGCTGTAAGAAATCCAATTCTGAGTAAAGCTCGCCTTTGTATATAAGCAATGTTATTGTAATTTATATAAATACTCGTTCTTTTGTGTGCAATCAAGAATAAGAATTTAAATTCATCACTCTTTTAGTCGTCCCTCCTCACCACAAGGCCATATCAAAACAATCGTTTCTTCATTTTCAACCTTTTTTTAACTAACGCAACTATGACACCTCTGATCATGAATGGATGCGGTAAGGAACGCTTAGGTACGTACCTACGCGTTCCTTACTTTATCCATTCTTGTCACGCCATAAATCCACCTCAACATACCCATATTCGCTACATGCAATGAAAATTTGATAGTCAGGACAAAAGAAGAAAATATACAAGTACGTGGTTTAATCACGGATGCCCCTTTAACTTAAGGGGCATTGTTGATCTGTCTGCTGTCTCTGTCTCTGTCTTTATCGGTATGGGCGTTTCGGCAAGTTATGGGCACCGGATCGAAAAGACCCTTGAAATCACAGGTGACAGAATAAGCATTATATTTGGCCCTCCTTACTTTCAGGCCAATATTCGCCAGTCTTTGCCACCACTCCTCACATCTCTAGACCTTAAGCCACTCTTGGCAACCAAAACAATGTCGTCGGCTAATAGCATTCACTAGGGAATCTAGTCGGTGAAAACAAAACTAAATCAATTAAACAAAGGTCACCGACATCTGAAGCCAAAGCAATTTTTCACTTTTTTGTGATTTTTAAAGTCGGTTTTATTTTGTCCACCCAGCCACGTCCATCCATACCCGGAATAACTACCAAACGAAAGATAGAAGGAAAAAGTATTTGAAGCCTGCACAGGAAAAATACAAAAACACTTCTCACTTCTATTCATTCATACTAACCTTTCTCACTAACCCCCTATTCACTGGTTTATTGTCAAGGCACACCGTTCCAGTCCCCTCATTCATCAGTTTCTCATAGTATCTCCCCCTATCCTAAGTTTAAAGGGCCGGCACTACAAACGTAATACCAAGATAATATGAAAATCAAACATATTCTTAAGGTAGTGTGTACCTATTTGTATCGATTGGATAACAGCATATCTATGTTCCCAAAAATAGACCAAAAGTCCATACAATATTATCTTTCTAGACTATTTATTTAACAGAAATATACAGTGCCTTTAAAACAACAAAGTGCGAACATACCTTTTGGAGAAATCGAACTCAAAACACCATGAAATGCCACATCAAAGTTACTCTGCGCCTCCGAACTTAACACGCTCAGAGAGTAATCTAGGTCAGTTGTGAACGATCCTTTATTCTGAAGTATAGTAAAATTATGAATTATTTGGGCAGAGGTCAAGAAATCCAGGGTAAGACAAATAATCAGCAAAACTTAATACTGTAGGTACTCCTGTGGACGGTGAGGAATGGGCTAGCTCGCCGTCCGTCCGTCTTAGGCTCAGCGCAGACAGAACAGAGCGCAGCGGAGAGGATTTTACTAACGCACTTGAAAATAAACTGCGGAATTACTTTCTCGGAAAAATGGCTTCTCCAAGTTATTATTTCTGTGTATATTTATGATACAAGTACCAAAAATCAATCTACCTACTCCGACCTCTGTTAATAACATAAGTACCTACACAAAGAGCATAATAAAGGTAGGTTTAATTTTATAGCATTACCTTAAACTTCACATGAGCTAGTCCATTATTGGAATTGAAGAAAACGTCATGAAATTGTATAGGAAAGCCAATGCTCTCAAATTCCCACCGTAGATTTGGACCTCAAATCAAAAGTTTTATCCATAAATATAACATCAAGGTACAGGCTTTTTTGAGTTCTTTGTAAATTTACATACAATAGAGTTACCTACATAAAATACATACTAAGCCTCCTCTATGTAAGAAGAAGCGATGGCCCACTCCCTCTTACATAATATTCTCTCCACCACAAAAGGCCAGTCCAAGCCGCGTTTACACAGAGTTAGATTAGATAGGAATAGGATTATGGGTTACCACAATACGATTTGTGGCTGTCTGAGTAGATATCCTATGTCCAGCAGTGGACGTCTTTCGGCTGAGATGGTGATGATGCTGATGATGATGAGATATCTGAGTCCACTTGGTCCGCGCATACTATGATTGTGTCAACACAGCTTCAGTTTGGTGAAAACGTTTTATTTGATTATATTGTTAAATGAATTAAGCCCAGTGGTGGCCCCAATATTTTAAACTAACTTTTAATAAACACTGAATTTAATCCATTAAGGTGAAAGCGTCAGGGCGGCCCGCGAAATTCAATTTTTTTTACGTTCTTTGCAATTTGCAGGCCAGTGCTAAGTTGTATGTTGATGAAAACCTCAGTCGCGACTGTAAGACATAATTATGTAGTTACAGAATTATAATCATTAAAATAATCAATACAGCACTCCCCTGCAAATTGCGGGCTACCTTGGAGTATAAGCCTTAAGTATTAAATCAGACGACCCATGGATCTCAAATGTCTGCTTACATAATAATATGCGCTATCATATTAAAATAATTTTCACTACATCTCATAGGAAGTTCTAGAGATCATTTATAAAAATGCAAATAAACTAACTTGTTACAAAAGAAGAAACTTACCAGAGTTTTGGTTCAGATACTTCTCCGCTTCATTCATCAGAATTCTTGTGAAATTATTGAACGGTTCATAAAAGACTCTTACTAAAGAACGTTGGCTTTCAATCAACTGAAAAGTAAGACTATGTTTTAAACCGACTTAACCTGTGAAGTACCTATACTAATCACTACGAGTAACACACTGCAAAAAAATAAGGAATAGTAAAAGTAATACTCACTTCATTAGGAGTACCTTCGACGAGTTCACCAGGTGTACTGATATTTAGTTGTTGGAGAAAAAATATTATAAGAAACAGTATTATACTGCCAAACAATTCCCAAAAAGTATGACCGTAACGATAAAATTGCAGCTTCACATACTTCCAAAATAAAACGTGTAACGGTTTCAAAATATATGTTTTGAATTCGTGGGCTGTTTTCTTAATAGGCATCGTACAAATAAAATAATTAAATTACATCCACGATTAGAACACAGAGTACATAATCACTACGTTTAGATTAGAAATTTTAAATTTGGCGGTTAGAACGTCATTAATGTCAATGTCAATATCAATTACAATCTTTTTAATTGTCATGACCATAAATTACAGTCTTTCAGGTTATTTTAATTAATAAAACACTCAGGTTTAACTACTTTTAAATTCTTTACACATTTCACAACAATATGGTACAAGCAACAATATGGTACACCACTGCCATGTACCTCTGTCTATTTTAGCAGCTACTACATTCCTGTTACCTTCAAACTTTTATAGCGTAATATTATTAAACTTTTGTTATAATATATAATTTGAACAGTGCTAATAATACTGTGTTCAACTTCACCAACTTAAAGTATATAATAACATGAGTTTCCTCAGGAATTTTGATGGGCTATTGAAAGAGTTCACGCACGTTAATTTATTAGTAAAAGTATGTGATCAATTTTGACACAGGACTTGGAAAAAAAACGGGAAGAAACAGTAACTTGTGGAATATTAAACGAGCGTATCTCGACTGCATTTAAACCACGCGCGAAAATTTAGTCCTCTGGCGCCATAGATATATATGTTACTAGATTAGCAATTACCACGCCAAGGCGTTGCCACGGGACATATGTACAGGTACATATGCGTCGCTAACGTCAGTTCAGTGTTCTGTTAGATGCCTACGGAAGTGACACAGGACAAAAAATGGGTAAATGCGTATTGAAAGAGTGCGATTTAAAATCACATACACATTATAAATTAATCGGAATTACTTTCCATACTTAATTTTATTGTTTCTGAGTTTTTATACTGGTTTATATCAACGTAAAAACGCAATTTATTCATTTACATTTTGAATTTTGACAATTAGGTTCAGTGTTACCAGTAAAACTTAGTTTTAGTTTCCAACATTTGTGGGAGAATTTTCAATTTATGAAATAAGTGCTTTGTATTTTTTTTATAACGCTGTAGGGTGCCTAAAGATGTAACACGCCGTGTTAAGTGGGTGGAAATAATCCAATAGCTGAAAAATGAGACTGACTAGCAACCTGCTAAATTTTCCTTTACATTAATTTTCATTTACCTTTTATGTAATCGCATAGCCCATATTGTGTGAGTACTATGTACTAGAAAGCTATCATTCACTGGAAACCTACGTCATTTCTTGAATTGAATGTGCCCTGGCGGTTCAGAGTATGTCATGGTCGCTGAAATGTCTCGCTGATAGTGTTCGTGTGTTGGACCATTTAGTTCCCTTCAAAATGGTTGAGCTGAATGGTGCTGATCCATTCGTCATGTTCGTGAACAGGCGCTGTCAGTTGTGACTGATCATCACTTAGTTGCCATGGCTAATTTGAAAGAATTATTTTGTTTTTACTATGGACACTTTTAATATGCACATCTTGCTACATTGTTCGCATAATAAAGGGTGTAAAACACCTCTTCACGAAGCCGAAAGGCACTTGTTCTCTACATCATTGCGATCATTTTTTTGTTCTACACCATACCTGGGAACCTTCTACTTACGGAGATATGGGGGGTCAAAGTTACAACTTTTTGACAAGTTTTTTTTTAAATACAAGTTTTTTTTGTAAGATTTTAACTTTTAACACCTCCACGACCCCCGTACTATTCAATCCATCCATCAGCACAATGTTTAAAGTGCGTTACATTGAGTTATACCACAAAACATGATTTATAACCTCAAAAAAAAAAGTTGTTTCCCAGCAATATTTTTTACGTAAAGTTACTTAGTTTGATGTACAGAATGCTTGGTTAACGGCTTTGTGATGAGGTGGTTTACACCCTGTATACCATCTCACTGTGAGCAGGCCGTGTCCCAGCAGTGGGAACATTATAGGCTGATGATGATGATGATGATGATGATGAATATACCATCTTAACATGAATGATGTAACCAAGATTTTGTAACAATAATTTTGATTTCAAAGAGTGTCCATGGAGTTTCTTGCCCGTTTTTCTCCATAGAGATCTACGCTAGGGAATGGGCAACTACAGTACTTTCACAGTTTTTATGTCTTGTGACTGGGACTGTAGCTATATTTAATTTTCATTTTTGTTTCGAAAATTCAAAAGTGCCTGTAGTTGGCCTACTTGAAATAAATGCTTAGATTTTGATTTTTGATTTTTCTCATTTTCAAAGCACTTCCGTGATCAAAACAAAATAGATCCAAAAAGCGAATGTGTATATAAATTAATAAACGAAATAATAATAATATAAAGAGAAACGGTTTTTATTGTTTGTTTGTGTGTTCGTTACGATTTAACTCGAGAACTTCTCACCCGATTTTAAAAATTCTTTCATACACAGCTACATCTTATAGCCAGTAACAAAGGCTTTAATTATTTTCGCGGATGAAGTCACAGGTGAAGTGCTAGTTAGTTAAAAACTTTTAATATATCAAAAAAGAAATATGTTTTTCGAATATTATAAAGTTAATTTAATTTACATTTATGTATTAAATTTTGTTAAGGCTTAAAAAAGTTGGGTAAAATTTCGCATGAGTAGGCCACCCCATCCCACCATTGCAAGTTTATATTGCCGTCTTTGTCTAATTACGGCGACGGTATTGTTCTTGTGACTTGTGTAAGCGAGGCAAATATACGTTCACTTTGAAATGTTAATGGTTTCAAAGCTACGTCGTCGCGTTTAAATGGTGGTTACACTTTTTTTGACAATTTTGTTGAGGTTTGCATCTCTAGTATATATAGCTCAATGTCTGGCGCGGCGGTGGGCTTGGCGGGTCTTGCTTGGGCTGTATTCCGAATTATAAAATAATTGCTCACAGGGCGCTCACATCCATATTTTGCGTTCCGATTTAGTTATCACGGCAGACCTTTTCAGGAAAAAGGAGGTTATGTTGTTAGGCTCGTCGGCTATATTCACTTGAATACTCATGGTTGAATGCCACGATAGAATAGTTAGATGCGACCTTTGAACACAACTGACATTTTTGACAGTACTCACGGGTATTATTTGGCTGTATTTGCGTCATGGTCGGTGTAATCGCAATATGGCGGATGTCAGGACGTCATCTATGACGATGGGGTTGGCAACTGTGGAACTAATGGCGCTAGCACCGCTTGAACCAAAACATCGTCATTGGTTGAAAATCTGTCAATGTCATCATTTTATATTTCAAAATAGTTTGATCTCATTGGTCAGATTGGGTCCATGCGGTGGACGCGCCATCTGCAATCAGCTTTAACTTGCCGACCCCATTGAAGGGACATTGATTTCGCGCACACGGTAGTTCGGAACGGGTTTATGGACGCTCAAATCGATTGCAGCTTAATTCGGAATGCAGAGGGCTGTATTGCCAGCTTAAAAAATAAATGTTCGAGAGGTAGTGCATCACAATGAGGATATTTGTATACGAGGCCTCCTTATTTCTTTTTTTTTATGATGATGGATGGGAATCATCAACTTCAACCGTCCCGCCCGGAGCGGAGCTGAGCGGGAGTGTCAGACTTTTACTGACTAAAACCCATCCATGTTCCTTCCTCGCCCTTGATGTTCCGGGGCCGCGGTATCTCTTTCGAATAGGCCCGAGACTGAGGCCTGAGGTAGGCACGCAACCCCGGAACAGGCCCGCAACCCCGGAACAGGCCCGCAACCCCTTAACAGGCCCGCAACCCCGGACACGAGGCCTGGCCCCTTATTCACAACCATTCGACTCGCTTCCGATTCGGAAAGTCGTATATCTGTCTTCTTCTGGCATTACGAAAACGACCGAGATAGACATACGACTTTCCGAATCGGAAGCGAGTCGAATGGTTGTGAATAAGGGGCCTGACTTCGATTCGTTCGAGGCGTTCGGCTCGGATAAGTGTGCGTCCACCTTTAGGCTTATATTTATTATCCTTTTTTTTTAACTTTTTTTTTATTCTACAAAATCATGTTAGCATCAAAAGTACGGTTGCAAAAACAAAAAAGACAATAAAAATGATATTGTGTAATGTGTAATGCGCATTGAGATAGAAAATATATGGTAATGCGTAATGTTTCTTTTATAAATACAAAATTGTGCTTGGTCACACCGTGAGTCGGCCATATTTAAAAAATTTAGTGATTCGGAATTATCGTCTGCAATGGAGTCATATTTTTGCTTATCAAAATTTGATCATATTTTTGTTGAGAATTCGCCAAAATTATGTCATTTGTCTATCGTTTCTCAATCCGGTCGCGGTCTATGCAGAAAATCTTCGGTCGTTTGACAATATTCGCCTGAGAATAATATTGTTGTTATATTCACTGTCGACCCTGGAGACATCTTGTGATAAAAAACCATTATTGCGGCAAGTTACTTGGCTGTCTGATTTTGTCTTCACGTGAAACCAGTAACAAAATTAGATTGGTGCTATTCAGGGGTCCGCAATCATGGATGTGTCGTGGGGTAAGTAGTTGTAATAAACGTTTAATCATTATTTCCAACGTTAATTTGTATTGTGATGTCCTTGCATGGTTATTTCCAGACGCGGATAACTTTGAGCCTAAACTACCGACCACGTTGACTGCTTCGAATAAATGGGAAGGCGAAGACGAGGAAGAGACCGTGAAGGTAACGTGTGCTTTGCCAAAAAGTTTATTTTTGTTACCATCTGTTAATACGTTAGTGTTCAGTGAGTTTTGCGAGTTTTTAGAACATAACCTCAATTTTTGTGCATACGTGTTGACGTCAGTCGGTAACATTGCAGGAGAGTTGGGAAGACGAAGAGGAAGAAAAGAAAGATGAGGAAAAAAGTGAGCTTCCCGCACCTCCTCCGGCCAAGCCGAAGAAGAGGATCCAGGACAAAATAGCCGAAAAAGAGGTGAGTCCAAAGATGTCAGCAAACATATGTCGTGAACTTTAATCACAAGGCCATTGGAGAGTTACATCCTAGTCACAGGGCGTATGTTTTGGTAATTTGACGTAATAATTGTTACTGTCATTGCAGAATTAGTGTTTTATTGTTCTTTTTTACGGTTTTCATTGAACTTGCTTGCTGTTCAATTTTCGGGGTTAATTAAAGCCATAAAATTCTCACTCTCACCTGAAAACATATATCTCATACTCAAATGCTTTAAAAGGCCATATATATGGTGCTTTACCTAGATTATGACCCAGTGAAAGTTCTAAAGCCAATCTAAATTGGAGCAAACATCTCAATAGAAAGTCATAATTTACTGAACCTGTTTGATATTCTGTGTGTCTGATATTTAGCAAGTATATTATGTGTTACTTCAATTAGATACCAGGCAGATACATTCTTAACATGCAACACTTTAATTTGACCTCATTGAAATTTTTCAAACAGTTGTGAAGGAATTTAATTATGAAACTTATTAAAATGTGCCTAGGGTTTTAACAACTATTTTGGGTAACAGCTTGAGCTTCTAGTCTAGCTGAATGTTATTATTAAGTCTCCACAACTCAAACAAGACTCTCATCTGCCCAGCCTTTCTGCTAATTATATTAGGTTTGGTTCCCAATCTAATCAATTACAGCAGAAGATCAGTATTCTTTTTTGCAAGATTGGAAAGAATATGGTTACTCAAAGCATAAGAAGTATTATATCCTGTTAAAGGTATCCAGTTATATTTCTTTCTTAGTTTTTATATGTTACATCTCTGGAGACTGATGGAGTTAAAAGGCTATGGCCATCTTATAACTTGTGATGATAATAATTGAATTACAATAATACTTGTATTGGATACAGTTTCATGAATAAACTGCTTCTCTTCCTTATTATTTCTATGTGTACTTGTTTGGTGTATTATTAAAGTATTTAAGTACCCGCTAGTATTTCACTCTGCTAATAATAAGGGCTGATAGATCTCTAGTCTCCAGTTCCCAGACATAGTTGCAGACATATTAATAACTATACTTGATAACATAGTCAGCTTGTAACATAGTGAATATTAACAAAGTATCTGTAACAAAAAAATAAGAAGCTGTGTACGGTTGATTGTAACATGTAGCATGATGACCTTTGTGACGGATGAGTAAACGTAGCATTTGCATCAGCTGAAATGAGTTTGATGGTTTTCTGCTACCCTGTGATCAACGTTTAGGCTCTTACGAAATTACATTAACCCTTAGCCACCTAACGTGTATTCTAGTAACACATCCACCTAACGTCGGTCATGGTGACCGCTTGCGTATAAGTACTATTAAGAAGGTAAAAAGCTCATAAATTGCTACAAATCGAAACTACATCATGTTTTTCAGTTGTTTTTATTTCAAATTGTTTTAATAAACTCTTCAAATTAACACTTTTTACTTTTTATTATTATTAATAAAAGTTCACTTACAAATATTTAACAAATAATAGGTTTTTTCATTAAGCTGAGATCTAAGCAATAACAATCAACGAGACTACTTATCTTTTAATTATTTTAGTAACTTAAATATATAACCTCTTATATAAAACTATCATTGGCACAATCAAATCACAATCATTACAAAATTACAGGTCCCTAACATTTACAATTTCTCGCGGCAGCCTACACACATTTTTTGAGAACACTCAACGCAAATTGGATTTTTGCAATCTTCATTTGGTAGTTCCGGCACGTCCCTTTGATCCTCAGAATCTGAGTCACACTCTTCTAACCATCTACTGATATTTTGATCACATTGAGACATGATAAACCTAAAAACCAACAAGAAAATGTTAACACTAAAAGTAACGTAACAACCTAGCGTCGGTCACCATGACCGCATACGAAATATATTTACCTGAATTTTTTCACTGCGCGCACGTGTTGCTTGGTCGAGCGCAGGGTGCAAACTGGAGAGGGAGGGGAAAAAGTACACAGAGTCACAGGCGTGTGGCCCGCGTAATTACGGAAATATTTGAAAAAACATATCGCATGGAGTCACTGTGACCGACGCTAGGTGGTTAAGGGTTAAGATGAGGTTCACAATATTGTTCTATGCAGCCAGCGGTGAGGATATGTGCAGGGTACAATCACGTCTAATAATATGTAAAATCATAGCTATTTTCGCGAGAAGTAACAATTGTAACTAGGAGATTAGATCTTTTTCATAAAAATATGAGTTCCAGAATACTATGTACGTAATAACATGAAATTTTAATCAGTACATTAGGAGAAACACAATTTAAACATTCTTAAGTGTTTACATATTATTAGACGTGACTGGACATCCTTTAGACTTGCTGACCTGTGCTTATTTACTTTCCAGCTATCGTTCTTGATAAAGATTTTGGATGACTATGAATGTAATACCTTAATCAAAGTAATATTATGTGCATTGCCTGGAGGTAACTAGACTGCTTGGCTACCACCTTAATGCCACTCTCTATTAACAAGAGGACACCTATGACTTATCAGTGGGCCTATGCTCAGTGTTGCTTGGTAGATGTCGTATATCGAATGGCATAGTAGTAGTGACGCTGCCTTACGTTCTTAGGGTCCTGGGTTCGAATCCCGGTAGGAGCAAATGTTTGTGTCATGAGCAAGGACATTTGTTTCCGAGTCATAAATAATAATAAAGGATCTAGACATGGATGTTTATATGTATAATAAGTATGTATTTACAAACAAAAAGTATATATTATGTAGTATTTCAACTATCTAGTGTCCACGACACAAGCTTTGCTTAGTGTGGCTCTAGGTGGCGCTGTGTGTTAATGTCCAGCGATATTTATTAATATTATTTATTATAATTATATGATAATTATGACATCTACCTCTGAATTTTTAGTTCTAGTACTATACCTTCAAGTACTGTGGCTGAAAATTACTGTGATATAATTTTGCTACTACTAGACCAAATTGTCAGACTGCTTGGCAAAGGTTTCGCTATCCTCCTTTTACCTCTCTCTGTCTAAAGCTGCCTTGGACCAATACTTGTCGAAGGTGTCCAACTCATCCCATGGTTTTAATCTCCATTAATATATTTATCATGTTCACTTTCAGCGTCTAGAACGCGAGAAGGCAGAGCGTGTATCCGTAGAAAAGGTAGAAGAGCTGACCCCTGAACAGAAACTTGCAGAGAAGTTGCGCGCCCAGAAACTGCAAGAAGAGTCGGACTTGAGGCTCGCCATGGAAACCTTTGGTGAGTTGGTGTATACTATCTGGCTAGGCATTTGAATCCCGATTCCCACACTTAGCAGTCGCGCCTGCGACTACGAGATCAGTAGGGCTGTTGCATTTTAACTGGAGTGCACCTATGGTTGTGCACTAAAATATCTCTCATATCCGTCTTGAGGTTGGTGGCCGTGACCTTAAATCTGTGAGGAGTCACTAAAGCCGTGTATTCTCTCAAGAGTATAAAGTCTACATAAAATAAGTGTCTTAGTGAGTACATGGCTTAAGTTGTCCAGTTCCTAGTAAGTGAATAGACAGACAAACCGACAGACATGTTGGAGGACTTTGATTTAAAATAATGTAGTGGTTATTAACAATGCTTTAAAGAATGGTTCTCTCCTTCTCTCATTTTGGGATTATGTTATTCAAGGATTTGGAGTGACATTTTTATATGGTTAGCCACTAGTTAGCAACTGTTGTCAGTTAATACTAACTGAATATCTATCTATCACTTAAAACTTGATCAAACTTCTCGGTCTTCTTAGGGCATCCGCAAGGGCATCATACTAGGGTCCATGTTGACCAAGAAGATAACAGACTGATTATCAAAAACAGCTGTTTAAAACGCATTTTTGTATAGGAACGTGTCACAGTGACAGCTGTTTTTAGATAATGAGACGGTTATCTTTTCGGTGAACATGGACCTAACTGAATAAAATCTGTATTCCAGGTGTAACAAGTGAAACCGGCACTGGCAGGATCGACGGCTTCCAACCGACCACAAAGGCAGAATTCACAGAGTTTGCCGACATGCTCATGAAGAAAATATGCCTGTTCAAGGCAAGGGAGGAGTTCCCCAACTTCATTGATGAATTTGTGAGGAATATTGTTGTTCAATGTAAGTGGGTTGTTTTTTTTTGTGGGGACACTGGATTTAATCAGAAATGCTGTGAATTGAATCTTAGACATAAACCGTAAATGGGCCATTACAGACAAGATTCTTATCATGTGAAGCTATGACTCATGCTAGCGATTTTGTTGGTTTTCGGTATGTTAATGCAATGGCCGAGGCGCCGATATCCGATATTAAAAGTATATTAGATGGCTTAAAGTTTACACTCAATAAGCCTTGCAATGGCGCCACATAAACAGCTATACAAGGAAGGCGTCCAAGATATTGCTTGCCACACTTCCTAGATTTCTTTGATCAATTCAACTCATTGAAACTGGTTTTTATGTCATTCCGATTATGGTATCATGATTTATGATAAGTACAATGAGATATCTTCATCTTCTTCTAGCCTTTTACTCAACTGTTTTGAGCTTGGCTTGTGGTGTAAACAAATTCAACTGAATACCATTATTTTCACATGGAGCAACTGTTGATCTGACCTCCGATATCTTATGTAGATAATCTTGATAATGTAATCATTTCGATTGTTCTCTTTCCAGTGCCTTCAGGAGACATAAAAAGGATAAAGATGACAGTAGACAACCTCTACATTGAGAAGCAGAAATCTGAAAAAATGGACAAGTCCAAGAAGCCAAACAAGGGCAAGGGAAAGGCTAAATTAAAAGTTGAAGGCGATAATGTGAGTATATTTATCTATGATTCATTGAACCACACCTTTTATTGCTATATAGCTTGCATGTTTTCAATCTTTGAGGGCAGTCATTTTGAAGACTTGCCTGTTTTTTGTCAATGAATGCCTAAACATTGAAAACTAGGCATCGCGTTTTGTTCGTGGAAATGTGCACATACGTGGAATACTGCATTCTGTTGACATGCAGAGACTGGCAAGTTTTATTGTATGAGGTGGTGACCGCAAGTTCTTGTAATATGTATGTTAACACAGCTCAAGTCAACTACTCAATGATTTTACCAATGTGTTATGATTGGTTGGTGTGTAGTTCTGAGGGTCAAAATTGACCACTGTATCAAAGTATGTTTTTTACTTACGACCGCTGTGTTGTTATTTAGTTTTTCGTTTGCACGGTAGGATAATAGTATAAATTACACGATATTTATTTATTTTATATTCGTAAAATTAAATAAATCAATTTCGCTGGACATTAACACACAGCGCCATCTAGTGCCACACTAAGCAAGGCTTGTGTCGTGGTCACCAGATAGTTGTTAAACTACAAATATACTTTTTTATTTGTAAATACATACTTTGAGCTGATAATAATTACAAGTGTTCATCAAAGTATACATTCAGATTGATAGTCTATGGCTTAAAAGTCACATGCACACACGCAAATGAAAGGGTAAATACAATCATTCCACCACCAATCTCAAAAAACAACGTTATTTTGGGCTTGAAAACCCGATTTACTTTCAATTAATTACCAAAGTTAATTTTTAGTTGCCCTGTAATAAAAAAATAGTTGAGTCATTGAGTTGACTAAACAGTGATGTCACAGCATGCTATTGCCATACAAAATGTACAAGAACCGGGTTTTGACACCTGTTCAAATTATGTCAATTGATTGGTGTGGTGGCTTCATATTCCTGCGTTACAAAAATTTAGGCTGAGTAGGCAAACTGTTAGCAGCCGACTGAGTGAGCCGCAAATTTCGAGATTACGAATTAAAATGATTTTTGTTATTTTTTTTATTTAAATTTGTGGCGAACTGAAATTTGAGTTAGCTGCAAACTCAGATCAATTTTCGTGCGTCGCAAGCAAACTGTTATGAGTTGCTGCTTATTTAGGTCGACCGACTGAATCTTCACTTTACTGTTGTTGTACTGTCCGCATGAACAGTTTGTGGAAAACGGACTCACTACCCCCGGCGAACAACAATATCGCCGCCCCCGACTGGAACCGGTTTTGCTATAAGTCGGCCACTAACTGACTGAGACAGTCGGCGTACGTAACGCTGCAAACTCCGTAAAGTGAGCGCAAAACTAGCAAACTGTGGACACTCCATTTCAAATATATGGAAGGGCGTACTATAACGATACGCCGCAAACTCAGTCGGCCGCTAACAGTTTACCTACGACACAGCCTTAAGAATTATCCACGGATATTAAATTTGGTCATACTATCAGAAATACTGCAACTTTCGACGTTTAGGAAGAATATTGTGTATCTCTTGTTTCCTATGGACAGCTAAGGGCATCATATTGCTATCACTTAAACTATAATCACAGGGTTGTGATGTGTCGCAGTGTAGGAAAGTGAACTCCCACCCCTATACTACCAGCACCTCTCCTTTTGTAAAGATGGAACATTGGTGCCATTTAGGGCCAACGCAGACAACTATCCGTGACGCACTTTTTAATCTGTGATACCTAATAGTACGCATCATCATCTGCCTAGCCTTTTTCCCAACTATGTTGGGGTCGGCTTCCAGTCTGACCGGATGCCACTGAATACCCGATTCCGTGCGGATGGCGCCGAAGAGGCGCCATGGGTATTTTCTGTAAATGGTGTGTGGCGCCCGACAGGAGCCAAAATGTTTACCTTTAAAACTCGGATAAAACACCATAATTCAGTGGTAATCCGTAAATGAAAGTGTCCTTATTTGTCACGCAGATTACGATTCCAGTGTTAGCTTCGGGATATTGCATGAAAACGCATACTTCAGGAGTTGTAAACCTTTTCTAAAAATCATTAATTATGTAACGGAAACCGAATTATTTTTATGTAAAAAATATATTTACAACTAACTAACGTTTTGGTAAGTGGCTGTCGCCTTTAAAAACATGAAATCGAGGATAGTGACACTAATGAATTTGATTCAGATTACGAGTGAAACTCCATT
This sequence comes from Xestia c-nigrum, assembly GCA_916618015.1. Classification (NCBI taxonomy): domain Eukaryota; kingdom Metazoa; phylum Arthropoda; class Insecta; order Lepidoptera; family Noctuidae; genus Xestia; species Xestia c-nigrum. Next base: position 3,863,567 of record OU745259.1, on the reverse strand, counting down.
GAATTTTTGAAATAACTACATAAAGAAATATTTTGTTTATTAAGAATGTAATGTACAAGTATAGTGAATAGTGAAAACTTCTTTTATTTTGAAATAAAAAATATGTTCATGAACAATGTTTTTAAGAGGCCGTGTACGAAATTATGTAGTTTTACTTGATTTGCGTGTATTACAGACGTGATGTTACCATCTTATCTTCTTAATATATATAAATCTCGTGTCACAATGTTTGTACTCAATGGACTCCTAAACCACTTAACCGATTATAATAAAATTCGCACACCATGTGCAGTTCGATCCAACTTGAGAGATAGGATAGTTTAAATCTCAATTTACGCAGACGAAGTTGCGCGAGTCAGCTAGTAATTCTATAAATTTTAATGCATAATATCATAGATCATTTCAATTAGGACCACTTGTATGAGCTATTTTTTTATTTTTATTATATTGTAAGAAAGAGCACAAAATCGTGTCGACAGTAACAATAATGGTCTGGTTAAGACCTGTAAGAGAAAGCAAGCGCGCGATATTGGCTGTACTCCTCTCACATTTAAAGGTTCATTTCACCAAAAGGTTTACGAAACCTGATTAAATAAGTAACTTACCTTCCATTTCGGTTTAAACAGTCACATGTAAACACTTGAAACGAACGTCCTGGGTTCGAATCCCCGAAGGAGCAAATGTTTGTGTGATGAGCATGGACATTTGTTTCCGAGTCATGGATGTTTATATGTATACTTAAGTATGTATTTATAAACAAAAAAGTATATTATATAATTATATCAACTATCTGGTGTCCACGACACAAGCCTTGCTAAGTGTGGCACAGATGGCGCTGTGTGTTAATAACCAGCGATATTTAGCGATATTTATTTCAATGCATTATTTTAAACTTGCTCTAAAATCCATGTTTCTTTTGTTTCCAGGCTCATCTCAATCAATACGACACATACGGCAATTTCGACGATGAATTCGACGATTTCATGTAGAACATCACACCTCTCGTTTTTAAGTCGGTACCTGGCGGCAATACGAAACTTCTTCTGTTACACAAACCGTTTTGTGTCTTATTCTCCTTGTTATACGGGCGATTGTTGCTTGTATACTAAAGTAAACGTGCAACGTCGAATAAGTATGTACTCTGTCTTGAATATTATTTTACTCATGTAACATAAAAATATTTTTATATGTAAAGTGTAGTCCTTATTAGTCTACAAGCAATAATCTATAAAAAAAAATATGGATTTAAAATACATAGGTGTTATGTATGTGTAAGTGAGGCGATCAAAATTAGTAGGAAACAATAACTTTTTAGTTTTTGTCACGGCCCGGTATGAGAAGGATATTTATGTATATTTAAATTATTGATAACTACTTTGTCCACGCTTTTATTTCTACGTTGTCCCCAGGTACTCAGGCACGTTACACTAATAAAATCAATGTAAAAAAAATACAATAAAAAGACAAACATATATCCACAAATAAAATGCAAAAAAAAAATGTTAGTTCATGTGAGACGCTTCATTAAGTCATTAGATTAAGATTTAGTACAACAATTTTATTTATTTAAACTTAAATATAATAAAAACTCGCTATCGTCATGAGAAGTATTATTCATGAAAAAAAGGTAAAAAATATAACACTATTCTCATTTTTCCATCAAATGCATAAATCCATTCATGATTCTGTGAGATTTTATCGTAATAAAATATCTTAGGTACTGCAATTTTAACAAGCTATGCTTCCATACAAGTTTTTTGTTAATTTTATTAACTTAGTTTTAAGGAATAAACCTCAGCTATGCTCAAACGTGTTTTGTTTAGAGAAAAAAAATAGCAATTGAACGCAATAAATATAAACTCTTTAGCATAGGAGAGTTGATATATTTTTCATAAATGTTTAATACATTGGTCAGTTAATGTGACGTGCCTCAGCCATGTATAGCCTATATACATATATACAATATAATATACAGTCGTTTCATTCTATGGTTATGGCCCGATGTTATGTTATATAGATAATAAATTTTTTATTGTGATAATTTATTGTTTTCTTGGTAAATCTACCATTTTTGTCATACAAACACAAGTGTGTGACGTATTTTACTACTTATTGTATCTAATTTGAACAAACATTTTGGAAGAGGCCTTAACGGAGACGTTGGTACCCATCTTGGGTAGGCCTGTGGTGTGAGACGCAATCTGTGTCCACACCGTTGCGTCATCTCACGTTGCAAGTATGGTGGGCTCTCCAGGCGCTACTGCTGCGGCTGTTGAGACCCTCAAGCTCAATACTGTTACCTTATTGGTTGGTACAGTTTTGAGCCGTTAGGGGCCGAAATGCTCGGGTCATAGGGCACGAGTGCGCGTCTCCTTTTCAAGGAAATCTGTCGCCGAGTGGTCGACACTTCCGGGCTGGCTCTTTTTGGCGAAAGAATTAGCAGTGGCATGCACAAGAATGCGAAAATGCGTGAGATTATGGACTAAAGATTAGAACGCGCCCGCGACGCCTCTCCGACACCGTTAGCGCGCCTGTTCTGCGCCGCCTCTTGTATTTGTCCTTATTTTCCAAACGATGTCACCACCTTGGATACACTTATCACCTTACATTTTTGGGTGGCCAATATTGCGCAAAGAATCGTGATGATCTGCCTACACTCGTACCTATACAGCATTTTTATTTGCCAAATAAGGGCTATGTAAACCATGTAGGTAGATTCAAGTATGCTGATGCTGGATTGCAAGTTCAACTTGCACATAGGTAAACACACCTACTGCGCTGACCAAGGTCCATGGAGCTACCCAACGAATTTGACGATTGACAAACTGTCAACAACTCATCTCAAAAACAACAACCACAACTCAACTCTCTCCCACTCTATCTCTCTTTGCATCAATCAATGGGTTATTACTTACATCACGTATTCAGTAAATACGAGTACATTTATTTGAACGGTTGGAGTACTTACTGTATATGGGGTAAAAAAAAGCAAAATGCCTATGTAGGGGAATGGGTTCAATCTGAACCCATACCCCCGCTTTCAGACCCTTCATTGTCACTAGTACCATAAACAGTTCCATGATGGAACTAGTGTTGTTTTTTATTATCACTAGTTCCATTTTGAAAGAATCTAAAGAAAAAGAAAAAGAATCATTTTTGATCTGTGCAATACCTACTACACGGTCAAAACGTATGGAAACGCTAAATAAAAAAAAATGCTGTTGATAAAAATATTGTGAGTGACTCGAGTCATTCCGAAGGATGATGACTCGAATACGTGGTACCAACCTACGTGGTAACCACTTGTGCGTGGGTCTCCCTTCCACAGGTAGGTACAAAATACAACTTTCAGGAAAAACTGAAACTGGAAAATTTGATGTGCGTGACTGTGAGACTAAAAAATACATTATATAGTACGTTGTTATCCTAGGGGTGAAAGTAGTATTTTAAAGACTTATTTAGTCCCTCGAGCTATAAGCGCCCGCGCTACGCTTGGGCGCCAAACCCCGTCTCGGGACTAAATAAGTGAGGTAAACACTGTGCGTTTCATTATGAATACCACAGAGTATAATTATAATCACTACGTTTAACGAATACAAGGAAAATAAAAACAAAAACACGAAACTACTCGAAAAAAAAACTGATTATCGGATTGCCGCTTTCCCGCCTAATTTGTTTTTCTTTCTGTGGCTGTCTATTCAGCCTTTATTTTCGCTATCGTCACTGGAGAAACAGTAAATATTTTGCCCAAATACTTGTTATTTTAAAGAATATTTTGTAACTAAATTATAACTAAGTTATTTAAAAATTATATGTTCTTTAATTAAACGGAATTTTATGTTATTTCAATGTTACATCGCGCTGTAATTTACAGGCTGTATAGAAGTCGGAACATGGTTCAATAGAAATGTGAAAGTAGAACTAGATTTTTTTTAATTATGTGACAGCTGTCAGTTGAAAGCGATTTTCCCTAGGGCTGAAAAGTATGACTTTCAACCCGCTCCTCAGGCAACTTCAGACCTACTTTCCGAGTATGAGTAGGTAATGAAAAAATAGCATAAAAAACGGATCAATCCACTTCGGAGGAGTTCGATAACAAACCCTGTTTGACTCGGAATTTTCATAATATAGGTGGGTAAACTGTGTTTCCGGACGATATCCATAAGCTTCGACCGGTCATTGTATGTACTTACTCATTATTATGAACAACTTATACTAGGGAACCAAACACTGAAACGCGAAAAAAAATCACCTGTTCCATACATTTTAACGATGTGCGAACAGAATTGTAGGGAAAAGATATTTTTTTTTTGTTAACTGTTTAATACTATACGTTTGATGGTGTAGTAGGTATTGCACAGATGAAAAATGCCTAAGTCCGGGTTGGGTTCAGTCTGAACGAGGGGGTAGGTCTGGGTTCAGACTGAACCCATTCCCCCATATAGGCATAGGCAATTTGCTTTTTTGTTACTAGGTACATATTTAGTAAGTACATCCATTAGAACCGTTCAAATAAATGTACTCGTATACCTACTTACTGAATACGTGGTGTAAGTAGTAACCATTCTTGCATGGATGTCAGCCTTTGTTGTGCAACGAGATAAAACTTCACCAGACTGCGATGGGTGTTTTCGAAAGCTCACGCAAACTTCACTCATTTTTCATCATTGATTGATGCAGAGAGAGAGAAAGAGGAAGAGAGTTGACTTGTGGTTGTTGTTTTTGAGTTGAGTTATTGTTTGTACAGCAATTGTGGAACAGTGCATTCGTAAGTACCAACCAACCTATGTCGTGACAGACCACGGTACCATATAAGTACCTACAGAGTTCAACACATTGGCAACAATACCTATGGTTGGCAATAACTGGCAACTAATTACTTACGGATCTTGCCGGTGTTAACAATACATGCCACAATATCTGGCAATACCGACGTCATTGTGTGGGACTCCTCACGTTTACTCGTTAACGCCCACCTCTTGTACCTTGGAGATTTGAACAAGCCATTGCAGTTTAAAAACAATGAGATATGTTGTAATACTGGAGGTACACGATATAATTTTAACTCTTGCATAATCGTGCGAATAAAGTAGGTATATTTATCAAGTAATCACCTTTTTGCAAAAACAATTTGGCAACCCATTGTAGTTTAATTAAAAGACGAGAAAAACTGGAAATTACATAGAATCAAGTTTATATTCTGATGCCTCATTCATAGCAAGTTTTATTACTTAGTACTTATAACTAACAATATTGTGAACCAGTGTTTATTTTCCACGTAAATAAAAGCACTTTCTTTGATGCATTATGGTAAAATATTCACATACTTAGGAATTATTCATATGAGGTAACACTAACATACCGTTAATTATCTACTCCTTTTCGAGGTAGTTAAAAATACAGAATCTAGATACCTTATTATATACCTACATAGCTATAATAAATTGGTACCTACCTACTTGCTTTTTTTTTAGTAGGTACATAATGCGGCTCGGCTAACACAGTGGGTTGATGAGTGTGAGTGGCTATTGCGCTAGGAGTCTCAGGTTCGATTAAAATACGAAAAATATCAAATTTTAGGAACACTTATGTACCCAGATAAATATATAGATGATATACCTATTGCTATTAAGAAGGTACATATTTGGTTAGGTTCATATCCGTTGCGGTGTTACAGCAATTAAGATATAATTATGTTATCTTAAAATAAACGATCATGTCAATCTCTAGAAAAAAACACTAAATTATATCATAGGTAGGTAGGTATATATACCTATTTCATTTTGGGTTCCGTAATCAACAGCCAACCGAATCTCTGGGTCGGTCGGTAACACGTCTGTCTGTCCGTTTGGTACAGGGCTGTACACTTCCTGACACTTGAAATTTTCAGTGAGTAGACCGCACAACAAATCTATCCCTATCCCTACTTTCCCTACTATTATATAAATGTGAAATGTAAGTTTGTTTGTTACGCTTTCACGCGAAAACTACTAAACCGATCATCATGAAACTTTGTAAACATATTCTTGGAGGTATTAGAAGTAACATAGGATACTTTTATAAAACTTTTTTTGCAACAGGATCCGCGTAGTCACGGGCAGAAGCTAGTATAAAATAAATAAGTTAAAATTAAAGGACTCACAAGAATCATGTTTTTCTAAACTATCCAAACAAAATATGTACCTACTGAAGTTGTACGCCCGCCCGGTACGGAACTTTTCCTGAGCAAATCCGAGTCGCACTTGGCCGTTTTTTTTTAGAATGTAACGGAGTTGGAAGTAATAAAAATAAAATATAGCTCGTTGTTTACGTGCAATTAAAATGCAATTTCTAGGTCTTATCTAATATCCTATTTAGATTGCCAATACCTGTAGACAAAAACACTAGCGAAACATCAAAACAGGAAACTCTTTATGTACATTGAAATGCCAATGTGGAGCAAAATCAAAAGCTATTCAAATTAGGCTAAAATAGATTAAATCAGCACTTTGTTTTGTAACTCGTGTAGGTATATTGTGTAAAGTAAATTACGCAAAAAATTTTGCTGGAAAACAACATTTTATTTTGGGGTGAAAAATCATGTTTTGTAGTAGAACTCAATGAAACGCACTCAAAAAATTGTTCTGATAGATTGATTGCATAATACGGGGTTCGTAGAGGTGTCAAAAATCTTACATAAAAAACTAGTATTAAAAAACATAATATGTCAAAAAGTTTCAACTTTGACCCCCAATCTAGAAGTTTCCCTGGTATGATGTAGAACAAACGGCTTCGTGATGAGGATGTTTACACTCTATAACTACGTGGAAGAGGCACTGACGCAGGTATTCAGTAGGCACCTTAAATACAAATTTTACATACTTAGGTAGATTTTTTTAGATCTGCTTTTCCATACATTTTGACGTGTACCTACCTAGGTATTGCACTTACACACATCAACAGAATCTAGGGATATTTTATATTTCATCAAATATCTAAAAATCTATGAAGAATTTTCTGATATAGTAAATGGAAGAATGATAGTTTATTTTAAGGTCTATAGTAAAAAATAAAAAACAATTCGTGATTTTTTTGTTTTAAATCAAAAATGTTTATTTTTTCAATCGCCGTAGCAAATTAATATGGTAAAAAACTTCATTTCTTCTTTTAAAGCTACTAATTTTAAGGAAAATTGAAAAAATCTTATAAAATCTAATTACTAATAATCAGTGTTGTCACCTCTTACATTAATTACACATCGACATCGATTGTTCATGCTTAAAATTAGATTGTCAATGTCTTGCTGCGGTATGACGTCCCATGTTCTTTGCAAGTGTTCGTAAAGTGGTTGTTCTGTCGTCAAATTTGGCGGGAAATCACTCAAAGCTTTTCGTTCTAACATGTCTCAGCCATGCTCGATAGGATTTAAGTCGAGCGACTGTGCAGGCCAATCCAAAACTTGAATATCGTGGTCTCGGAGAGCGGCCGACACCAGCCGCGCCGTATGGGAAGGAGCATTATCGTGCATGAGTAGAAATTCCTGGCCCATTTGGATTCTGTGTAGGAAAATAACAGGCTCTACTACCTCCTCGTGGTATTTTTGTGCAGTCATGCTACCTTGGATCCAAATGAGCTGGGTTCGTCCGCCAAGACGAATTCCTGCCCACACCATGATCGTCCCGCCTTGGTATGAGTGGACCTCCTGAGGGTGCCGTAGACGGCTAACTCTCCCTGGAGTACTCCAAACGCGTGTTCTTCGTGAATCCGAATGAAACCCAAACCGGGACTCGTCGGTGAACAGCACCAAAGACCATTGTTCGTCACTCCATGGTAAATGCTCCCGAGTCCACGAAACCCGCCGACCGCGATTGCCACGACGCAAAGCTGGAACACGTAGCGGTCTTCGAGCATGAAGACCAACTTCATGCAACCTCCTTAGCACGGTTTGGTCGCTTACCAGCTGCTGGTAGTACTCCTGGAGCTTTTGTACTAGTTGCATCGCAGTGATATTGGGTTGTCTTCTAGCGGTCATTTGGAGAAATCGATCCTGTCTCTGCGTAGTAACGCGATATCTACCTGTTTGCCGTTCAGTTACATCCCCAATACTGCGATAACGTGACCACAACCTTGATATCACGTTTTGGCTGGTGTGTAGGGCCTCAGAAACGACACGTTGAATAGCACTATTTTCTAGCATGCCCACGGCTCGTAGCATTTCATCTCGACTCAAATGACGACGTGACATGACTCCTAAAGCTCACACTGCAAATTAAATTAAAAAAGAATACAATCTAATCCCTTTTCATTAATTCATATTAATAAAACAATTTTAATTTTCCTTAACGTAACGAATTACTAACACTTTTGCCGCCGTATTTTGTTTTTTTCTTTTTTTACATCTATTTTTTAAATTTTGAAAATAGAATAAATGAGGTTTCAATCTGTATACAAACTTTTTATGAAAACTAGAAAGATTTTAAACTAAAAATTCGTAAATAATTTAGGATTAAGGTATCCCTAGATTCTGTTGATGTGTGTATATTATTTGCAAATATATTGCACTTATATTTGTATTGCCTCCGTGCCTCGGGAAGCACGTTAAGCTGAAGGCCCGGCTGTCATTTGTCCATCTTTGGCAGTAGTGGCCCAAATAGTCTGACAATCAGTCTTACCAAGGGGTATCGTATTACCCAGTATTAACTGGGTTGTGGAGGTCAGATAGACAGTCGCTCCATGTAAAATACTGGTATTCAGCTGCATCCGGTCTGCAAGCCGACCCCAACGTTGTTGGGAAAAGGCTAGGCAGATGATGTGACCTAGATATTGAACTTTCGTGTATTCATACAAATTTGTCTAGTGGTTCCCGCGTGAAATAGTAACAAACTGCTTCACCCATCCTTACATAGGTACTGTCGCATTTATAATAGTAGTAACTTATGATAAAATATCGTGAATTACCTGTAAAATAAACGAGATTTACATAATTTTAAATGTAACGATTACCCAGGTTAACTTTGACTGTCTTCATTTGAATGTATAATGACTAAAACATTTATTTTATATCTAGAATAATTACTTAAAAATATTCACAACTTTGCACATCAAACTAATTCCCCAGAAACCTAGTTTACTAACTAAATCACACAAAATCTTCAACATATTCTGCAATAATCCTTTTTCGTCGAATCTAATCTGCCTCGTTCATCTGTATGGTAACACGTAGCTCCCAAATTCAGCAATCAAACGACGTTCACACGACTTTTGGAGATGTGAGTTTACAAATTTTAGCAAAATGGACTAGATTCCGAGAGCCTACTTTGAAATTCTATTGGCTATGCCAAATATAGCTAATATAGCTTACTTTATAATTCGTCGAGTTGAAACGTGCATTGCTGAAATAATTAAAGATGCTGTGAATTTTGGTTATGTGCGGTCTTGTCTTATAAAGGTTCATAAGATTTATGCGTACCTATTTGATGATTCGTCATCTGCTCGCGATTTTTTGTTTACTTATTTAGGATTATAGTTTGTCGATTTTCTGGAAAACCCAATGCTAAAGGGCTGGCTATCAACCAGGCACAAATTCAAACCATGTACTGCTACTAAAAACATGTGATGTCACAACGAAATTTTGTCTGACTGGAGAATCGAACGCAGGGATTTACATAGACTAGAAATCAACGAGGCCGACCCACATACTTAGGCAATGGTCTAAATCATTATTGGTAAGAATCGGTAATGGCATCTGCTTGCCCTCTTAATTTGATCATTTAAACTGATTAATATGTACTGTTCGAAAATTTGGCCATGCGAAGTCTTGAAAACATCCTTTAACTGGAGTCCATCACAACATTTGGCTAGGTTCCACCTGTCCAATGTTTCGACAAGTAGAACCTTTCGAAACGCAAAAGTTCGCCACTATTCAACCAAGCTTGCAAATGATTCGAAAAAGCGTCAAAATGAGCCCGAATTGTATGTCAATACCGGTATAAAAAGCTCATTAAAATAAAATAGGTACCTAAGTAGTCCATTCGAGGTAAACACGCAAATTGTCCGAATTTGCACGTAACGTGTCATATTTCGACACGTCCAATTTGTACATTTACATCGGATAATAAGATTATTGCGTCATTTCTGTTGGTTTGTGCTCGTCTCATTGCGATATGATTGTATAGTAACATTTGACAGTAACAAGATTATAACGACGTAATAAACCATGTTAATGCTTGATCCATCAAACATTTTGATATACAGCAATAATGATAATTGAGGTTGCAAGATGGTAAGTATTTATTGTATTGAAATTAAACATTAAGTATGTTGCATAAGGTTATTTTATTGATATTTCTATGTTAATTGTAAGTCAGCACTACCTACTCAAAAAGAGTCGGCGCAGCAAGTCTTCTGCTTCCATACTACTTTCTGTTGAAGCCTTCATATCATTAGTCACCGTTTTCTATTGGTTTGCTGTTGTATCTACATTCACACCCTCTCAAAACGTTTCAAATTCTGGTTATTCCTCACCCGAAATGCCAATCCCAGGACAATTATTTTCCACACAATTTCTCAGTCACTGCTGCCACTTCCAGACTTCCTCTTAAATACTTATTTCTTATTCAATACATTTGCGTTACAGCATACATCAATACTGTGTTAGATTTTGACACTAAACAAACTGTTGAGTAAGGCATGTGGAAGTAAAAGTGTCCAAGTTCGACGACCTAATGAAGTGATGATCTGCTCAAAAATTTTGCGCCTAAACAGGTTCAAGAATGTGGTTTTATGCGTAAGCAAGGAAATCGTCTACTTTCCATCTCTATGTTGAATAAGTTAAATTATCTGATTAAGACAACTTGTACCAAATTGCTCACAGAACGGTTAGCCGATGGAAAATTCTGTAGTGGCGACCGCGAACCCGAAGACGATGCGTTGGAAGACCTCCCACTAGGTCTACCGATGACCTGGTGAAGGTTACTGGAATCCGTAGGATGCGAGTCGCACGGGACCGGGCAATGAGGCGACACTTGAGGGAGGCCTATGCCCAGCAGTGGACGTCTTTCGGCTGAATTGATGATGATGATGTACCAAATATATCGTTACGAGCTTGGGAGATACCTTTTTTTTTTTTTTTTTTTTTTTTTTTAAACATCATCTTCATCAGCCGAAAGCACTGCTCCACTAAAAGTCACCACACTGACCGGTCCCGTGCATCTCGCACCCCAAGGATTCCCGCAACCTTCACTAGGTCATCGGTCCACCTCAAACATAACTGTCATTTAAAGATTAAGGGTCTAGGTTCCAGGTTGTAGGTACACCCGAAGACAATTAACTGCCTGCTTGATGACAGAAAACAAACAAAACCTGCCTTCTTACCTAAAAAGAAATAATAATAAAAACATTTATATGAATGACACAATGCAGGTCATCGGCTGCGCCCACAACTGGATGGGCCACCCAATCCGGGTTTCGATGACACACACCCAACATCCTCCGGAAATAAACGTGCGTCCCTGCGGTGAAAGTGTCACGCGAATATAGCAGTTCTTGAGGTCAATGCTACCACACAGAAGGACTTGTTATTGTGTCATTTTTCGTAAAGGTGCATCCATAATGAAGTTATTTTTTGTGGAGCATTATTAGCTAGTGGACAACAGCTGCGGGTAACAAAAAGACAGTCAAAAGGCTGCAAAAGTAATAGAAACTTTTAAAGCTTTTCACTGCTTGGTCACAGGCTTCCTCTCCATAAGAGGGAATGGGCTATAATCCACCACGCGGGCCCAGTGTGGGTGGGTACATGTCAAATGTCTACGAATTTTTAGTTTTAGGACGTGCCGGTTTACTCACGATGTTTTTCTTTTCTGTTTTGAGATCAGTGGTGATGAAAAAACTAACATGAAGTAATGCGCCTGCCTGGGGTCGAATCGTCATCGTAAGTCGGCACCACCACTGGGCCACCGCTGCTCTCAGGGCCACCACTGCTTTACGACGCGGGTTACCTTTTTTTTTTTTTTTTTAAGGATGGGAAATCATCAAATGACCCCCCCCACTCTGGGCGGAGCGGGAGGGAGTGTCAGACTCTTACTGACTAAAAACCATCCATGTTCCTTCCTCGCCTTTTACGTTCCGGGGCCGCGGTATCTCTTTCGAACAGGCCCGCAACCCCGGCTTTAACAGGATTAAACTATGGATTAAACTATATGTATCTATAAAATTAAACTATATGTATTAAACTATATGTATCTATAAAACATGTTTGTGCACAGACCACTATGTTAAATTCTTGTCATTTCATCTCTTTCCCTGAAAAAGAGTTCAACGCGCTGTTTCTGAGGCTGTCGATTGGCCTAAAAATAATAATGTATAGTTTTAAGTTGCCCTCCTAAGTATCTAAGCGAAAATCAAAGAATTATTTCATCTGCTGTTCAGTACATTTATGTTCGCTTCACTGGTCAATATGTAATGAACAGCTGATTTTTATTTCACTATTTCAGCTTTGGTCCTATATTAAAAGTTGTTTGTTATCATGAGTACAATCACGTGTTTAAGTATCGTACACTAATGGACAGTCGCCCTATATCCCATTATTATGTACTACATTATATATTACTAGCTGACCCGCGCAACTTAGTCTGCGAGTGAGGGTTAGTTTATTTTTTATAAAAAGTATCCTATGTTACTTCTAATACCTCCAAGAATATGTGTACAAAGTTTGCAAGATGGTACATTAAATACATATTAAAGTTTATCTATGATTTGTCATTTGGCGTACAAATATACATTTATAGGAGGCTTTTGCCAATCAAGTAAATTAATCTATAGGTATTAGTATTATAAAGGGGTAAAAGACGATAGAAGAGAGTTTATTAATAGGCTACCTACGTAATATTAATTTACAGTTTGTGAGCATTTCTGCATCTTCTAGAGGTGTCAGCTGCCCCCCCTGCACCATACCTCGCTACGCCCATGCGATCCTGTGGACCAATACCGAACTCCACGCGACCGAATCTGCGGGTACATTTTGATACAAGTAGAGAAAGTTTGTTATTGTAGTTCAAGGCGGTATTAGCACACGAGCCGAAAGCCGAGGGTGTTTTTGAGCCGAGAACTGTAATAACAAATGTCCACGTGTATTAAACGACGTTTTTCAATGTAAACTTTTGAAGAAATAAAATTAAATAATGTTAAATATTTGTGTCATGAATGTCACGAGACTATGATTTAAATTTTATTTTAATAGTTTTTTTTTATTTTGAATTTGGAACACAAATAAATGTTAATTTGTTTATGTAAGTAAATATTACTTATAAATAATCATATTTATCTAAAATCTTGAATTTCATTTTTTTTTTGTGTGTATTTATTTGACTTGTATTTATGTTGTATTTCATTTTTATGTTATTATTATTTTTTTTTTTTTTTATTTTTTTTTATTTTTTTTTTTATTTTTTTTTTAATTTGATAATTTAATTATTAATAATTGTGTAATATGTTATGATTTCAATGTTATTGTATAGTGATTTTTATATTTTTTTTAAATTTTTGTATATTTTATGCTATGGACATTTGTCTGAAATAAACGTTTAATAATAATAATAAACATAATTTGAATATTCAATATGTTTACAAATAAAGATCACTTTTCAAAATTAATAAAAAAACATTCACCTCTGACTATAGTCAGCGGTGAATGTTTTTTTTTAAATTATGCAATGCACCAATTTGGACTAAGTATATGTAGTTATCTGTGGCAATTTTGCTTTCTGCACGTGTGTGAAAAAAACATGAAAAACTCACGCGTGTGAAATACACTGCATTTTGAACCTAATCGTAGTGCAAAAAGAACCAGTTTTCGAGGAAGTGTATTGAAAAAAACTTTTTTGCAAAAAATATAACCGGCTTCACACAAAAAAGTGGTAAATAACTTTAGTTTCAGAAGTCGGTGACCTTTGTTTGATTGATTTAGTTTTTTAATCACCGACTTCTGAAACTAAAGTTATTTACCACTTTTTTGTGTGAAGTCGGTTATATTTTTTGCAAAAAAGTTTTTTATTTTTCACTTTTTAGTGGTTCATATGTGCTTACCCTTTCACTTTCCCTTGATTTTTTGTTATGAACTGGTGTAAACAATAGACATGAGATTTCAGCGATCCCAGTACATTTGCTATCATTTATTAAGGAGTTCCCGTCGCCTGTCTTCCGAAGTTCTTCATCAGATCTTTACCAAATTGAAATGGGATCACGCCAAGAACGTACTCTTCCTAAAACTACCCAAATCGCTTCTGGTGTGCCTATAAAATTTAAGGAATTCCCTCTATTTCTCCAGGATCCCATTAAATGGAACTTAACACATTTAACTGTCGAAATCTGGGTGTATTGTACACTTCTGCGTACTTCCTCAGAGCATACAGGCGTGATGTTACGTCACTATGTTACATTAACAATAAACAACCAAGCGATTGCAGCAATTACTGCAGCTTTGCCGTGTATTTTTGAAGAGTTCCATTTATATCAAAGATCAGCGTCAGATCTTAACCAAATTGAAATGGGACCACACTGAAAGCACCAGCTTTCAAGTAAAAAAAGAATCATCAAAATCGATTTACCCAGTCGAAAGTTCAGAGGCAACTAACATTGTCGAAATCTGGGAGTATTGTACACATCTACGTACCCCCTCAGAGCATACAGGCGTGATGTTACGTCATGATGTAGTATGAACAATGAACCTACAAGCGATTGCAGCAATTACTGCAGCTTTGCCGTGTATTTTTGAAGAGTTCCATTTATATCAAAGATCAGCGTCAGATCTTAACCAAATTGAAATGGGACCACACTGAAAGCACCAGCTTTCAAGTAAAAAAAGAATCATCAAAATCGATTTACCCAGTCGAAAGTTCAGAGGCAACTAACATTGTCGAAATCTGGGAGTATTGTACACATCTACGTACCCCCTCAGAGCATACAGGCGTGATGTTACGTCATGATGTAGTATGAACAATGAACCTACAAGCGATTGCAGCAATTACTGCAAATTTACCGTCTATTTTTGAAGAGTTCCATTGTATATCTCGGAAGATCAGCATCAGATCTTCAGCAAATTAAAATGGGACCAAACGACAAGCACCAGCTTTCAAATAAAAAAAAAATCATCAATATCGGTTCACCCAGTCGAAAGTTCTGAGGTAACAAACAGAAAAAAAAAAAAAAAAAAAAACATACAGACGAATTGATAACCTCCTCTTTTTGGAAGTCGGTTGAAAATAGTTATTCAATGACCAATATTATATTGCAATTACCAATCCAAACATACAAACCACTGACACACTTACAGACACGCTACGACTTAATTAAAAAGAATAAACTGCACCGGAAGGCCGGAACCGCCCGAACAATGGCGAACGGAGACGAAGCGACTCTGTTGCGCAAGAGTCGTATTTAGCACTATTATTCCACGCTTCCTAGATTATAATCTGAACTGCTGACCGTTGAGAAAGTCAACTGGGTAATCCAATTAGATTTTTTCATTGTTATTGGAGAGAGCTTCTTTGTCGTAAAGCGTTTTGTCACGAGTAAACTCCTAGTTATTACTTAATCATTTTAACCAGAGATGGTCCATTCTCGTCCAAAAAAGGAAAGAACATTGATCATAACACGGTTTGTCTAGTTCAGAAAATTACTTCAATATATTTCGCTTCACCGTAAGTTAGTCACGCGAGATTAACTTAGAAAGTTCAGTTGAAATAGTAAAATTTGAGCTTTTATTTCATATAGTGCTTTTTAGGGACATGTCTTGAAAACATTTGCCAACCTTTTGGCCACCATTCATTTCTAAGACGTTTACTTGTGAAACTCCAGCTAAACATTATATTCTTTAGATGTCTAGGTATGACCTGATGTGCAATAAAGTATAACAACTTTATCTATACATCTGTATAGAAACACTAACAACAGGTCAATTAAAAATCTTCACACACATGATAACATAAAAAAAACAAGCGATAGGCTATTTTAATTTTAAACAATTGAGACTTACAAAATTGAATCTCTGAAGAAGTGATGACTGATAAAAATCTTTAACAATTATACTCCAAGGAGTCGAAAACATATTTTTCAAACGTTACGAAAAGCAATATAACACAGGCACCTGGTCATTACTGGTCTAATGTACGAAAACTGGAACACAGCAACAATGGATTACAAAAGAAATACGTTTAGAAGATCTCTCATCATGCAGTGAATCACAGAACACAGAATGCCTTGCGATAAATCTCCGGATTCACACAATAAGTTACAGAAATATGTAACAAGGCCGTTTCGTAAGTTTGTGGAAATTGGTAGAGATTTTAACAATACTGGGATCCTGGTTTATTGATTGTGGTGTCGTTTAACATAATTAATCATTTGTAATTAGTTAAGAAATGTGCATCTGTTTTTAATGAACAAGACGACCCGATTGGCGTAGTGGTAGTGACGCTGCCTTACGTTCTTAGGGTCTTGAGTTCGAATCCCGGTAGGAGCAAATGTTTGTGTGATGAGCACGGACATTTGTTTCCGAGCCATGGATGTTTAGGTATATGTATAATAAGTATGTACGAGTATTTACAAACAAAATAGTATATATTATGTAGTATATCAACTATCTAGTGTCCACGACACAAGCTTTGCTTTGTGTGGCACTAGGTGGCGCTGTGTGTTAATGTCCAGAGATATATATTTATTTAAAAGGTACATTAGCAAAGAAAAAATTGGGAAAAAGAAAATTTACCTACTAAACAAAAAAGGTGCTTTAATAAGGTTAATTTTTTCACATTCCCTTTCATACGAATGATGCGTCACTTTTCGAACTTACGGTGGCGATGGCGGGTTGAGACATTTAAGAAATTGTATGACCATTAACCACACAATAATATCTAGAGATCTAAACTTTGACTCATCACAATTCTGGAAAACCCGCCTCTTTTGTAACTGTCCAGTGGAACTACGCAATATTTTATTGGATATATTCATTGCAAGAGTACAACACAACACTATCTTTGATGGCCATTACATTATAAGATTTCCACAAAATGGGAGATTTCAAAACAAATAACTAACGCCAAGATATTTAGTAGGTAGATTGTTAAGCATATCCCAGATTTTACAAAGAAAAGTATTTACCAAAGCTACAGTATTTCCGCTGCCTTGCAAAATATGGATCCGTGTATGTTAAACTAGCTGGCCCACGCAACTTCGTCTGCGTCACATAAGAGAGAAAAAACTCACAAAGGGAATAAAATTTCCCCCGATTTTGTAACATTTTTCATTGCTGCTCCACTCCTATTGGTCAAAGCGTAATGTTATATACCCAATAGCGTTCCTCGATAAATATACTATCCAACGCAAATATAATTTTTCAATTCGAGCCGGTAGTTCATGAGATTAGCGCGTTCAACCAAACAAACAAACAAACTCTTCTGCTTTATAATATTAGTATAGATTAAATTTAATGCGCACACAAATCAAGCTTTTAAGTTTGCAATGTTTCGTATCAGAAAAGCCCTTTAAGTATTAAAGAATGACTGACCTCTTTGCTGACCTATTTATTACATAAAAAACGAACAAAAAATAAATAAATATGCACTGGAAAAAACGATGTCATCATCATCAAAAGCGATGTCAAAGAGCTGTTCTCCATGAGGTCATCTAACCAGCCTCTTATTACGATCTTAGAAAGGTATTCTTCACAAACGAGCAAGGTCGTGTTTTAAAAGAAGCAAATGTACGCACATTATTGTCGTTTAGAATGAAATTACAAAATAACTCAATGACTAGAGCTGTGAATCCATTACTTGCAACACACCTGCATAATGTTCGCGCTCCGGCGAATGCATGAACTCTCACTTTTATTATAATACGTATTACTATGTATGATTTAAACAAGTGAACTATTGAACTGGTCCGTCGACTGCTGAGCATATAGCGATACTCTAGGTTCGATGTAAATGTCAGGCAAAGTATTAAGTGTTCCATCAGGAATTGCTCTGTAACAACCATGGATTCTGGATTTATGCCCGGTTGATAGGCAATAGGCTCGCCCTAAATGGAACATTAGGTAAACATAACTGGCGAAATGTGGGCGTACTTATAGATACACCTCTGCCTAACACTTCAGGGGTTACAAACGTGATATCCGTGACGTAACTATTGAACTATTTTACAGCTTTAAGGGGCCGTCGGAGCATGCGTTTTTCATACAAACGTAATACCAAAATAATATGAAAATCAAACATATTCTTAAGGTAGTGTGTATATATTTCGATTGGATTACAGAATATCTATGTTCTGAAATCTATGAGGAATTTAAAATTTCTACAGAAAAAATATTTTTCTCAAAACTCTGGTTTAAATCGGTGTACATTCAAAATATGTGTTTGGGAACCTATATATTCTGTAATCCAATCAAAATAAATACTGTTTGACTTACAAACTATTTTGGTCTTACGTTTGTATGAGCTTCGCATGCTCCGCAGGCCTTTTAAATGACCATTTCTAGACAATAGGGCCTGAGACAAGTTCCCCCGGGACAATAGGTCGCCTTTGAAGTGTTTCATACAAGATATATAACCGGACCCTTCCTGAACCCGTCAACCAAGCATTCTGAACATCAAACTAATCTAAGTGATTCTACACAAAAGTTATTGCTGGGAAACGTATGTTTTTGGGGTCAGAAATCACGTTTCACGAGTAGTATTGTAACGCACTCAAACCATTGAGCTGATAGCACGGGGATTGTTAAAGATATAACAGTAAAAGCTTGCTTGTATTTAAAATCTGGAACTTTCGCAATGATGGGGAGAAACCCCCTATTCCCGGTATAATTTTTACACCCATTATAGTGCCGATGTATCTCAACATCTCCCTAGCTTTTTCCCAACTAAGTTCGGGTCGGCTCCTAGAATAACCAGATGTAGCTGCATTCCAGTATTTTACATGGAGCGACTGCCTATCTGACCTTCACAACCCAGTTAGTACTGGGTAATACGATACCCCTTGGTAAAAACTAGTTGACAGGCTTTCTGAGCTACTGACTACCTGTAAAGACTATCAAAGATGTACAGCCGACAGCCGGGACCAATAGCGTAACGTACTTTCCGAGGCATGGAGGAAACTCGTTTAGTTGGTTACGTATCCGTATACCTAAGTTTATCTCAACTAATTTCATTACAACTACGGTTGATTCACAAATTGGACAATTTAATTCAAGAATAAAAATATCGATATGTCGTTTTCATCAAATATTATATGGCATTTAGTAAGTCATTAATTGCCGAAGACTCTCACTTTATTTGAAAAGTCATCACAGTCTAGAATTGACTTACATATTCTTAATGACTCAGTTTTTATGCTCTTAATTTTGCCTAACATCAGAAATTGCATTTCAAAATGTTAGTAAAAACTTAGCTTATGGAGCAATTCTGCAGATCTTAGCAAATGTGTTAGTGCTTATGTTCAATACTAAAAATAAATCTTTACACATGATGCTGAAATGCACCATTATACTGCAAAATATTTTATGTCGTTTCATCCTTATGCAGGATTGCAAGACTAAATTTCAAAATTACTTAAACTTGCTAGGCCTACTAAAAACAAAGAGAACCGGGTAAATGGTACATTTGTAAAAAGCCTACCTCACAATAGTGTTAATGACTGAAATGAGTTAAAATGTCCGCAATATCCATAACAAAAAGGCGCGAGAATTTGGAAACATTTTTTTAACAAAAGTCACAACATTTTCGTTAATAGTTTCCTTAAAGAGAATAGGAAACAATGTATGCTTGGTAGATTGTGTCGTATGCTGACATTCTATGATTAATGTTAGAAGGAATGGGGTAACATCTTCCACCTTGTTAATTCATGGTATGTCATGTGACGCCATTTTAGACTTAACCTAAATCTAGTCGTTGGGGAACGAGTTCAACCAATAAAAGCCCATTAACTCGCGACTTAAATAGCCAACGCTTCCACTCTTTGGCTTTAAATGTAATAAGTAGCTTCTTCTCCAACAGCATCATCTGCATAGCCATTCCCCACCTCATCATCATCATCATCTCAGCCGAAAGACGTCCACTGCTGGACATAGGCCTCCCCCAAGTGTCGCCACATTGACCGGTCTATTGCTACTCGCATCCACCGGATTCCCGCAACCTTCACCAGGTCATCGGTCCACCTAGTGGGAGTGGATTCCCCACTTAGTGAGGTCTAATTGAATACAACCTAATACCAGTATTTTAAATGGACACATATCAGATTTTTGCTGGTTTACATGATCCCCTCTGGTACCTACGACTGGTTGTCAGACTTTCGGGTACTTATGTGATTACCTGTAACGTACAACGAACGGTCAAAGCTTTACGAATGACAGCAAAAACCGAAGCGACGGTAGCCCATCCGCATACCGAATTCGGTAAGTGTAGCTTAACCAGTGCTCAACTCGTTTGCTGTTTCTGTTTAGCTTTTACGAATTATCAATCTGGGTCAATTATCATTTCGTATTCGGTATCGGGTTTGTCAACAACTTCAGTAGGTAGCAAGCTAAATCAATGCTAAACCAGCAAATGTGCAACCGTTGGGGTCAAAAGTCGCGATGTTCTCTGGCTCGCCGACAAAGCTCTATTTGTTCGTTGACAATTAAACAGCAAAGCCGTATTTGAACCATCAGATTTGAGACTTAAAGAACAACTGAAACTTAGATATAGAAATTTAAAAGTACCTAATGCAAAAAATAGTACGAAAAATATGTGTCGATATAATTTTATGAAACACAATCCCTGTTTTCTCTTTACCTTTCCTCTGTTTTACCTACCTGCACTTTTTGGCTTATGGAAGCAGGAGTCATAGAGACGTAGAGGTAGTATTTACGAGTTAGATAAAACAACTACCTTCTAACTAAGATCCAACAAGTTTGGGCCACACTCGTGACCTAAGGATCGTCTCGTGAAAGGCAGCTTACGCAATTCTAACCAGTTTATCTGCAGAAGTCGTCAATAAGCCTACTAGAATTATATTGACAAATTACTTTTAAAGGAACGTTTCTAGTATTTTTTTAAATTATTTCAGTAGAGGCAGGCATTTTAACATCATCATCATCATCATCATCATCATCATCATCATCATCAGCCTATAATGTTCCCACTGCTGGGACACGGCCTCCTCTCAATGAGAGGGAATGGGGTATAATCTACTACGGAGACGGAGCAGCGGTGGCCCAGTGGTGGCGGCCCCGACTTACGAACAGTAAGTCGTGGGTTCGAATCCAGACAGGCGCATTACTTTGTGTAATTTATTTCATCACCGCTGCTCTCAAAACGGTGAAGGAAAAGATTGTGAGGAAACCGGCATGTCCTAGAACCAAAAATTCGAAGACATGTGACATCTACCAATCTGCACTGGGCCCGCGTGGTATTTTAACTTGTATATACAATTTAATTTATCACAATTGCTCTCAAATATGGTGAAAGAAACCAACGTGAGGAAACAATGTACTACAACCAATTATGGCGTATGGTGGCAATTAAACCTTGGGGCAGATGGCTATACTTCAAGGTCCATTTTCCTTTGAGGACATGTGACAACTGCCAACTCGCACTGTACCTACCCACGTAGTGGATTATGAGGCACTGCCTAGCTATACTATCACAGGGAAAAATGAGGGTCCCAGTAGGTAGGAAGTTAGGCTAAAGTGCTCATGAATCTAAAATATCTACGGATTCATATCAGCCCAAAGTCCGTTTTCTTCTGTTGAAAATGGAGTCGCCTAAAATAATTCTGGGCCAAGTATTTTCCCACGGCATCAATGTTTATTTTGATATATTGATGACCTGTCATATAAACATCGTCTACTTGATATCTCAAGCAGTCTTCACATGAAGATAGCTTGGTTTCATAACCGAAGTGGATGCTTTTAAACGAGCATGTACAAGTGAGAATCATACCTGCCCAGTTTGTTTTTGTCACTTAATCTTTCCCCTAACAGCATGAGCAAATCCTGGAAATCATCAGCGAAAATATCCTCGAAACACACGTTTGGTATAGTCAAAGAATACAATAGTCATCTGTCAGTCTTTATCCCAACTGTGTTAGGGTCGGCTTTGAGGCGAATGTAATCCCGTATTTTGTTACTTCCCATTTTTTGGGTACCGTAGTCCTGATAAGGAAGCCTTATAGTTTCATCATGTCCGACTGTCCGTCCGAAGTTTTGCTGAGAAACTGTTAGTACAACAAAACTGTAACTTTGTAGAGGTGTATATTAATTACTCCAAAAAAATGGTAAAATAAAATTTGGGAAGATATTTTTTAGCTCCTCTACATGTGAAGTGGGGATGAAATTTTTTTCGTCGTCTACCCCTTCATGTCGGATATCGTTGAATAGCTATTTTAAAATGACTTAGAGATTGGATTGCTATTACTATCTACATAATTGAAAATATTCGTCCCAACCAAAACTAAAACTGCTGGCTTGAAAAATCTGAAAAAAATCATAATGATTGTACATTTCATGAACGTTAAAGGTAAACTATAGCGGTTAAAATAACTTTATTAGTTAAGCAGTAATAGTTGTTGAATTTGGGTGTTCGGATAATTTTGTACCAAATACAAAATCCTTAGAATAGATCGTTCCATATTGTGATAACGGACCCCCACGACGGAACCTCATACTGTGCGTAGTCCGACACGCACTTGGTTGGTTTTATACACTAAATAGGCTTGAGTTTGGACGCGACTCACCTGATGCCTGATGTGAAGCGAACGCGATTCGCTCGAACTTAGAATATATCCTGATCATAATGATCTGTGAACTGAGATGCCGAAAGTTGATTCCACAGACAGGCGGTCTCATTAACACTAATAAGTAATAAGCACTCGTCAATTAGAAGTGACCTGAAAACGCTATAATCTGCTTCCCTTTTAAAATATTACGTTATTATAAACAAACAATATAAATAGAAAACATTTTATTTACAACCACTTTCACAGTGAAAGTGTTTCGTCTCAATTTATTTATTTATTGTAATGATTTAAGGTCACTCCGGTTGTAGGCGTAGGCAATAGGTACCTAAGCCGCTTATGTATTAAGTATTCATATTTTAAACTCGACATAATGTATGGTACTTTATATCTGTCTGTTTTCACTATCCCTAATCTATATCTATAATATTGTTACCATTTTTGTTTGTTTGTTTTATCGCTTTGTTTTTCTAAAACTAAACAACATAACAGATTTTGATGTGGTTCCCGGGGCTGCGGGACTGTTCGAAAGAGATAAGTACCGCGGTCCTGGAACACAAAGGGCTAAGAAGGAGAAGTCTGAGACTTCCTTTCGCTCCGCCTAGAACGGGAGGGATAATTTTAAAAATTTTCCATCCGAAAAAAAAAATGTGGGAATTCCTACATAATTTAGAGAATTGACTCCTGTCGGTACGACGTGGAGGATCGAGCGGGGCGCCTCAAGTGGACCTGGGCAGGAAATTTAGCTAGACGCGGAGATGACTGATCGAGTAAGACTTTAACCGCTTAGGCCAAAGAAATCAGGACGGTCCTAAAGCTCGTTGAGTCGAAGATTTCGTCAAAGTCGCGGAAACACCTAGAACCGGGAACTGCAGTAGAACAAAGGAGGGGCCTGTACCCAGCAGTAGATGATTCTGAACTAATATGATGATGATACCTGAAGGTATGTATGTACATACAAATTAAATCTTCATCCACGCCTGTTATGCCCGAACGGTAGGCACAGGTGTAGGTTCTTAATAGTACACCCCTTTTGGGAGCGAACCTATAGCCATGTAAATTAAACTTAGTTATAATAAACCAAGCGAAGCAAGAGCGAGTCACTAGTATCGATGAAAAATGCACTTTTTATGTTTTAACATTCCTTCGTTTAATTAATTTTAGTTTTAAGCTCAGTGTGGGAACTCCAGTCATTACGGGAGGATGATCTGAAGATAGGCGTCGCCAATAGAGTTTGTCCCAACTTGGTGGAAGCCAATTTATTAGGAGATCGATAGGCTGATTTAGTTAATTGATTAATTGCTTGAGATTCTGCTGCAATATTCTGCAAGATCTACACTAATATTATAAAGAGGAAAACTTTGTTTGTTTGGTTGTAATGAATAAACTCAAAAACTACTATGCCGATTTCAATAATTCTTTCACCATTGGTAACCTGCATTCACCTTGAGTAACATAGGCTATATTTTATCCCCGTAGTCCCACGGGAATGGGAACTACGCGGGTGAAACCGCGTGACGTCCGCTAGTGGTGCAATATAAAGGGTGTAAAACGTTCGCCCCGATCATTGTTTTGTTCTACACTATACCTTCTAGTTACGGACATATTGGGGGTCCAAATTCAAACTTCCGACAAGTTTTTTGTAAGTTTTTAATGTAAGGTACTTTAAATACCGGGCCTGTGGACGGCTAGCTATGGGCTAGCTAGCCGTCCATCCGTCTAACGACGACAGGCCGTGTCGACGGCGCGTTTGTGTTCCACGCGTGCCTCATGAGAGATGTCAGCACAGTGAAGGGGCCCGTAAGGGCCGAAGCCTGCCGGGGTTGCGGGACTGTTTGAAAGAGATACAGCGGCCCCGGAACATAAAAGGCGAGGAAGGAACATGGATGGGTTTTAGTCAGTAAAAGTCCGATATTCCCGCCCGCTCCGCCCAGAGTGGGAGAAGTTATTTATTGTTTGCATTTGGTTTTTCTATCAGGAATCTGGGAATCTGGGTTATGGACCGGTTGCTAACAATGGGCTCGCTCCTAGTATATGGAACTTAAACATTACTGGTGAAATGTGGGCGTGCTATTAGATACACCTCTGCCTAACACTTCAGGGGTTACAAACGTGCCCTGCGGACTCTCCATCCGCATTTCGGCCCATCGTGCTGCTCGACGAGGCGGGCAAGCTCTTTGAGAGAGTAATTGCAAACCGCCTCGCCGAGCACCTAGAGGGGATGGGGCCGAATCTTGCGGAGAACCAGTTTGGTTTCCGCAAGGGGCGCTCTACAGTGGACGCCATCATGCGCGTGAGAGCCCTCACGACGGGGGATGCGATATCCCGGGGCGGAGTCGTCTTGGCGGTGTCTCTCGACATCGCCAACGCCTTCAACTCCCTGCCCTGGAGCTGCATCAGGGAGGCACTCCGGTATCACCGGGTGCCGACCTACCTCCGTCGTGTGGTCGGGGACTATTTGACGGACAGGGCCGTCATCTACCCCAGTCGCTGCGGAGATTGGAACCGGCGAGAGATGTCGTGCGGTGTCCCACAGGGATCGGTTCTGGGACCGCCCCTGTGGAACATCGGTTACGACTGGGTGCTGCGCGCGGACCTCCCTAGTGGTGTCAGCGTCGTCTGCTACGCAGACGACACCCTGGTGCTGGCACAGGGGAGGTCGCACGAGGCGGCGGCCGAAACTATGACACGCGGGGTTGCGATAGTCGTTGAGAGGATCCGGCAACTGGGTCTCGAGGTGGCATTGCACAAGTCCGAGGCCATATGCTTTCATGGGCCTCGGAATGCGCCACCGTCGGGATCCACACTGACGGTAGGAGGGGTATCCATCGGCGTCGAGTCGACGTTGAAGTACCTAGGACTCGTCCTCGACAGCCGGTGGAACTTCGTGGAGCACTTCCGACGTTTGGCCCCCAGGCTAGAACGGACCGGGGCTGCCTTCAGGCGGCTCCTGCCCAACCTTGGGGGGCCAAACGCCTCCTGCCGCAGGCTCTACGCGGGGGTCGTGCGGTCCATGGCCCTTTACGGGGCCCCAGTGTGGGCGCGTTCCCTGAAGCGGCGTGCCGCTCACTATCTGAACGCGCCCCAAAAAGTGGTGGCCGTAAAGATGGTCCGTGGGTACCGCACGATCTCTCGCGAGGCGGCGGGCCTGCTTGCCGGATTGCCGCCGTGGGATCTGGAGGCGATAGTCCTCGCGCGCCTGCATGAGTGGCGCGCGGAGGTACTACGCCGGGGGGAAACTCCGCTGCCGCGGCAAATTGCCGCTCAGCGGACTGACCTCCGGCGCGATCTCATGGCGACATGGAGAGAGCGACTGTCGCAACCCCGTGCAGGGCACGCCACGATAGTGGCGGTAAGTCCCCTCTTTGAGGAGTGGCTAGAGAGGCGCCACGGCGTCCTCACCTTCCGCCTGACGCAGGTCCTCACCGGACACGGATGTTTCGGGAGGTACCTGCACCGAATCGGGCGGGAGGAATCGCCCGGGTGTCTCCACTGCGAGGATCGACCGGAGGACACGGTGGAGCACACGGTGGAAGTCTGCCCTGCGTGGGCGGAGCTCCGCCGTGTCCTCGTGGCGGCGATCGGCGGCGGCGACCTCTCGCGTCCGGCCCTGGTTCAATCCATGGTCCGGAGCGAGACGGAATGGGAAGCCGTCGCCTCCTTCTGCGAAGCAGTCATGCTAGCGAAGGAGGTGGCGGAACGAGAGAGGGAGAGATCCTCTCTTCCCGGCCGCCGCGGGAGACGCAACGGGCGTCGGGGGCCACGTGGTGGCTACCGGCCACCGTAGATGCGGGCCTGTGGACGGCTGGCTATGGGCAATAGCTGGCCGTCCGGCCGTCTAACGACGACGACAGGCCGTGTCGACGGCGCGTTCGTGTTCCACGCGCGCCTCAAAGAGATGTCAGCAAAAGGAGAGGGGCCCGCAAGGGCCGAAGCCTGCCGGGGTTGCGGGCCTGTTCGAAAGAGATACCGCGGCCCCGGAACGTAAAGGGCGAGGAAGGAACATGGATGGGTTTTAGTCAGTAAGAGTCTGACACTCCCTCCCGCTCCGCCCAGAGTGGGAGAAGTCATTTGATGATTTCCCATCCTAAAAAAAAAAAAAAAAAAAAGGGGTTACAAACGTGATGTGTTAGTGTGTGATATAGAAAATATGTAGAGCATTGTTTGAATGTAAACCAATGATATAAAGACCACACTATCTTTAAATAAATAAATATCGCTGGACATTACACACAGCGCCGTCTAGTGCCACACTAAGCAAGGCTTGTGTTTGTGTCGTGGTCACCAGACAGTTGATATACTACATATATACTTTTTGTTTGTAAATACATACTTACTATACATATAAACATCCATGACTCGGCAACAAATGTCTATGCTCATCACACAAACATTTGCTCCTACCGGGATTCGCACCAGGGACCCTAAGGACGAAGGCAGCCTCACTACCGCTGCGCCATTCGGGTCGTCAAATTATATTATTGAAGCTTATAACGTTTATTTTTAATCTCTATTTCCACTTTCAAACCCCGGAAAGACCGGTCCATTCACAAACAAACAATAATTGTCTATAACAATCCACATACCTAAGACTGCAACCGGTAATTCCTGCTCTCATATAATATAAGATATTATTCAATTGGCATGCACTGTTACGTTACATAATGAGTTATTACGTTATCCCTCGTCTGATCGGCGTCTAGCTTTTATTTTAGATACTAAGACGTCAGTCTGTGGGCGTGATAGTGGACAAAGACTGTCTGTCAACTGCAGTGGTGAAGGGTGAGGGAGGACTCGCCCTGGAAAATCTGTTACTCTCTATCTATGAGGCGAAGGGCCTTATACAACGTGTAACGTTAAATGCGCAAAACGTCACACCCCAAATTATTTTTATTTCAATTGACCTGACTGAGGTTTTATGTGCTGTTTTAGTTTTACTTGCAATAAGATTTACTGGCAAGAACTATTATTATCGCGCGGATGAGAAAGTTTAAATTGGACAACCATTTGTGTTTCCTTGTTTACCTATTTTGGCGGGTTTGCGCACGTGATGGCTTGACCTGTTAATAAATAGACAGGGCAACATTTCTAATGAAGAGTTTTGGAAAATATGACCTATATTACCGTGCCGCCTCATTGTCTTGTAAGACAGTGGCAGGTTATTATATATAATTACCGTATACGTCATCATCTTCCTGCCCTTGCCACATTCTACTTGTGGTCGGAGCAACACGTTTCCTTCTTCCATCCTGTCAGAATTCACGACACCATCTACTCATTCCTCACAAATCCATCCATCTTTGTCTCGGACTTCCTCACCCATGCGGGTAATATTGTACATAATATTGTAAAGTGACCGTGTCCCTAGGGCTGGCTTTTACCTTGACTGAAGGCCGTTGTAATACAGCGTAGCTCGTAGTAACGCCGCCAGTGTGCTGGGGACATTACCAGTTGACAGCGTTGGGGAGGAGATTTTTGACGCCATTTTTTTAAGTTTGTACTTTAGTTACTTAGTTTAGTTTATTTTAATTTATAATTTGTCTTAAGGGCCCGTATAACCCAAAATCGTGATTTTTGAATGGGCCTCGTGATAATATAAATAAAGCATTCACCTTGGGATTAATATATGGCAAAGTTGAGGACTGCTTCTAAGGTTCATACGTTTCGGAAACACGATTCCATAAAATTTTCTCGATAGAAAACTACCTCAAAGTTACCTCTAAAATAAATTTCAAATCTAAGTACAGCGTTGAGGAGGAGTTTTTTGACGCCATTTTTTAAGTTTAAAGTTTGAGTTAGTTTAGTTTATTTTAATTTATGATTGTATGTAGCATTATTCTTTTAAATATAGTATTTAATTAACAACATTAAATTAGGTATATAAAAACCAATAATGAAGTTCCTGGCTTAGATCGACTCCTGTCTAAAAACCGACGTGGGCTAAAACAGCTCTCGAAGAAGCTATATAGAGTGGCAATAAATTAATTATATCAGCACGAGAATCAGCGTGAAATGATAATCCTAACAGATGTCACATCAAATACTTATCAGATTGACTACCAACCGGTTACTTTTCCTATTACATAAATACAAAAGACTATCTATACTCGCAAATCGTGTCCTCAATTCCGAAGCTCGTAAGTTCGCGTGACAATAAACAAGTGAGACAAATAAACGAAAATAATTGTGTTTAACTTTCAACAAAAGTATCACGAGTTATCTAACGTCATTCGATACGGATTCGACTGTTATTTCATACAGAAAACCATTCATTCATTGATTTTTTGAGACACGTAACGGAAAGACAATGAATGGAGTGGTATTTTCGATTGTGAGAAAGATAATATGTTATAGTCCCCGCCACGAAAAACTATAGTTTTTGTAAACATACATGCGGATTCGACATAAATTGGATCCAATAAAGAAATGACAGCTTTTGCACTTATTTCAAAATGGCGACCTAAATGTTTACGTTCCGTTCTAACATAATGATGTCACATGCATTCCAGAACCACAAAACATTAGACGACAGCGCTTTCTATCACCAAAATATAACCCGACCAAGTGAAATTGCTCCTTAGTTTCGTATTACACGTATGACAATTTGAGTCGTTTGAATTTGGCATTTTTGTTGTTGATTGATTTGTTGCTACGGAACTTGGTAGAAATTCTTTGTTTACAAAAATTATAGCTTCTCGTGGTGCGGACTATAGACAAAAAAAAGTTTGTTGTACAGATGTTACATTATCGAGTCATAAGGTGCAGCCACACTGCAACACTCATAGTCTAGAGATTTGTGACGGTCGAAATGACAAGTCATAGGTCTCGAGTCTCGAGTTCTAACCCATGACACGCATCTCAATCTTTTAGGATATAATTATGTGCGTTTTTTATAATTATCACTTGGTTCGGTGAAGGAAAGCATCGTGAGGAAACCAGCATGCCTCAGAGAATATTTCTTAACGGCATGTTAAGGCAAGTCAGAATCCAATGGGCGACAAATAAGGTCTGACACCAAGGACGGCACCACAAGATAAAAAAAGAAGATCCACATCCAAGTTTTTTACTTTTTAATTAAAATTAAATAAGACTGACTAATTAATGTTTGTACTATTTGATTTTATTCCTTGCCCTTAACACATCTTTCTTCTGCCACCATCTCCGATTCCGATTCCGACTCTCAAAAACCAAATTTAATAATTCCGACTGCGACTGCGGTCTTCGGTCGGACCACCTCAACCAATCACATAGCTAGAATACGACAAGATGTAAAAAAACAGCGATATTATTACGCTTCATCATAGCTCATCTAAAAACGGGATCCCATTTGATGGTGTTAGTGACCCTGTCAGTTTAAAAACTTATATTATATAATATGTTTTGTTTACTACAAAATTGAAAAACAAATATGTAATCAATTAAATTTACCATGACGTTTGACGTCGTTTGATGATGCAAGTGTCCCCAAAACGTTGGTCGTTGTATATTATCTCATGTTATTTTTAGCACATAATTATCTTTCAGTCATTAGAAGTATCGTTAGCAGTTAAGTAAGATTGGTAACTTATATCCCAGGTATAATTACTCATACATTCTGGCCCACATTTGCAACAGAAAGGAATTTGAAGGGTTCCGGAGATGTAACTTTGTTTAGTCGAGTATTAGGCTACGGAATATTGGCATCATAAGTAATTTCGTCAGGTCTATTCGTCAGTCTGGATGCCACACAACCATTTTGACGACCCGAATGGCGTACTGGTAGTGAGACTGCCTTACGTTCTTAGGGTCCTGGGTTCGATTTTCAAATAATCTTTATTAAAAATGTTGCCCTGTCTATTTATTAACAGGTCAAGCCATCACGGGCGCAAACCCGCCAAAATAGGTAAACAAAGAAACACAAATGGTTGTCCAATTTAAATTTTCTCATACGCGGGATAATAATAGTTCTTGCCAGTAAATCTAATTGCAAGTAAAACTAAAACAGCACATATATCCTCAGTCAGGTCAATTGAAATAAAAATAATTTGGGGTGTCTGACGTTTTGCGCATTTAACGTTACACGTTGTATAAGGCCCTCCGCCTCATTGATAAAGAGTAACAGATTTTCCAGGGCGAGTCCTCCCTCACCCTTCACCACTGCAGTTGACAGACAGTCTTTGTCCACTATCACGCCCACAGACTGACGTCTTTGTATCTAAAATAAAAGCTAGACGCCGATCAGACGAGGAATAACGTAATAACTCATTATGTAACGTAACAGTGCATGCCAATTGAATAATATCTTATATTATATGAGAGCAGGAATTACCGGTTGCAGTCATAGGTATGTGGATTGTTATAGACAATTATTGTTTGTTTGTGAATGGACCGGTCTTTCCGGGGTTTGAAAGTGGAAACAGAGATTAAAAATAAACGTTATAAACTTCAATAATATAATTTGACGACCCGAATGGCGCAGCGGTAGTGAGGCTGCCTTCGTTCTTAGGGTCCCGGGTGCGAATCCCTATAGGAGCAAATGTTCGTGTGATGAGCATTAACATTTGTTTCCGAGTCATGGATGTGAATATGTATAATTAGTATGTATTTACAAACAAGCAAGTATATATGTAGTATATCAACTATCTGGTGTCCACGACACAAACCTTGCTTAGTGTGGCACTAGATGGCGCTGTGTGTTAATGTCCAGCGATATTTATTATTTATTTATTTGGTCGGAGACTATTTGCACTACATCAATGTCATTGATAGATGGATAAAAAACAATGTTTATGTGTGTCAGATATTGTTCAATCCTATAATTCAAATGATAGTGAGACTACCTTATTGATCTAGCAGTCACAGGCGCGAGGCTGAAGCATTAGGTCCAGGGTGTGATTTTCCTGCCGGGGCTCCGGGACTGTTTGAAAGAGATACCGCGGCCCCGGAACGTTAAGGGTGACGAAGGAACTTGGATGGTTTTTAATCAGTAAAAGTCTGTCACTCCCTCCCGCTCCACCCAGAGTGTCAGGGTCATTTGATGATTTGTGATTTGCAGGTTGGGTATAAGTGTTATTAGATTGTTTTAGCAGGGGCAACCAAGGAGTCTGGATTAATGTCCGGTGGATCGCAAAACGCGCGGGACTTTTTTTATTTTTTTATAATTCGTTTTCTACCGCAGACGTGGGGGTCCGCGCTCTTATGTAAATTTTGTTAATCGTTTGCTTGATTTGAAAAAAAAAACAGCGATCGTAAACAACTAAGCTTTACCAACGCTCAGGACTTCAATATAATTGGCGAAATACGATAGTACTATTAAGTACAGTCACGTCTAATAATATGTAAACACTTAAGAATTTTTTAAATTGTGTTTCTCTTAAAGTACTGATTAAAATTTAATGTTATTTCGTACATAGTTTTGGAACTCATATTTTTATGAGAAAGATCCAATCTCCTAGTTACAATCGTTATTTCTCGCGAAAATAAGTGTTTACATATTATTAGACGTGACACCTCTGCCTTTCAATTCAAATATTACAAGCGTGCTATTATATACTCGTACTTAATTATGTACAAGCAACATAAAACATACAAACTACACATTAATATGGACACGCACATATAAAATTAAGTAATTTACTCAACACAAACATTACCTATTACATATACGGGTGATCTTTGACCTAACACGTTATTGACCGTTTCGAGAGCTTCCAAGTCTTCAGAGCTGCTTGCTTATCAACCTGCGCAAATCTCAATAGTCTTATGAAAGAGACGGTTAGGTAAACTCTGCAATATAATTGCAAAACTATTGTAGGGCTCGCCGTGTCTGGCAAAG
Organism: Xestia c-nigrum; assembly: GCA_916618015.1. Taxonomy (NCBI): domain Eukaryota; kingdom Metazoa; phylum Arthropoda; class Insecta; order Lepidoptera; family Noctuidae; genus Xestia; species Xestia c-nigrum. The sequence continues at coordinate 3,831,013 of OU745259.1, read as the reverse complement.
AATAAATCCTGTTACCTTTGTGGGAGGATACAGAGTTTCCTCCGTGCCTCGTCCTGGCTGTGATTTGTATATCTTTGACAGTCGTTACAGTTAGTGAGTGACCTGTAAGTCTGACTACCAGTCTTACCATGGGGATCGTATTACCCAGTACTAACTGAGTTGTGGAGGTCAGCTGTTAAGTACTGGTTGATCCGGGTCGGAGAAGGCACCGTCCTCTCCCTCCTCATGGTGGCGACGGGCGGGCGACAGGCACGGGGGTGCCTTTGCCCGCATTGCACCTGTCACCACCTTCGTCAGTCATTCCCGGGCCCCTGTGAGGAGCTCCCCATTAAGGGAAATCGTCGGCGGAGGACTGGACGTAAAGGCTACACCGGTTTCCCAGTCACTCGGACGAAGCGGGATCGTCGCTGGGTTTTTTTAGTGGGTATACCGGGTCAGACCGGGGAGCCCCACGTAGCCCTCTCATCCCCTGATGGAACGGTATGCGTAATGCATTTTTTCCCAGCGATAAAAAAAATAAAAAATAAAGTGAGACTAGAAGCCGACTTCAACATAGTTGGAAAGAGGCGAGGCAGGTGATGATGATTTTTAGGGGAGGTAACAGCGCCGTTCTTATCAGTATTACTGATATTGATATTGTTTTTTCAAAATAACGCCTCATAATACAATTTCTTTTGACACATAACTACATGAAATGTCGTAAAATTAAGTGCAATTATGTAAAGAACGTTCTTTCTAATTTGTATTCATAATTATTATTTAATTGATTCAATAATATGATTCCGCCATCGATTATTATGTTTATCGATTCGATAAACATCGACCTTTTGGAGTGTCCTAAGTGCGGAATATTTTTGTCCCTGAACGGCTGCCTGATGTAAAATCCTGAATTGCCGACCAATCTAAAAACAATTAAACTACGACTAGAAGCCTAGGAGTAGTTACTTTTAGGTCTCTCTCTCCACCTAAGGCTGAGTGTATTCTCTTTCAAATCTCTTCTTACTGAGTAGTAACCTATTTGTCGCACTCACGGCGAGCAATTTTTTATTTTTTTCCGTTTTGTTACAACTATGCTAATGTTGTTGTGTTCATTTTCGGTTTTAGTTTAAATGTTAGTGTTTGTATTAATGCGTTCTATGTTTACTTTATTAATATTGTATGCACGTCATGACTTTGCGACGATTAAATAATTTTCTTTCTTTCACTTTTGGTGGTTTTGTGTCATGATTTTCCAGTTTCTTCCAGCCATTTTAGTTAGTTCGTCTGTCCACCTAGTTGGTTGTAATTCCACATTCCTTCAGGCCTTTTGTTTAATTTTATTGTAGGATAGGTTTATTCAACAGAACAATACCACTGCAGATACAGCAGGAAGCTCTAGATTTATTACAAGGACACGAACGTTCGCTTTCACCGCGCAGCGCCTTTCTATTCGGCGCGTGTCGCTCTTCTATACGGACTTGCGCTGACTGCGACACACTGACGATGAGGTTGATGAGCGATTCTGTTTCTGAAGGACTATCTGCATTTATTTTCGAAGGTATCTTTGACCTCAAATGACAGATTTTTGAATTGTGAATAGTTATGAACTCAGAGTCGACGAAATCTAAGAAGTCCGTTTTGACATGGTTTTGTCAGCCGACAAATCCGTAGTTTTAACTTTATTACTGTTACGCTAACAAATGTCAGAACGGGCCTTTTATTTTTTGAATCGTTTAGATTTTCTTGATGACTTTAATGATTTAATTCTGTTAATAGATGTTTGTGACAATCACTTTCATCATCTGCCTTGCCTTTTTCCAACTTTGTTGGGATCAGCTTCCAGTTTAACCAAATGCAGCTGAGTACTAAGAGAGAAATGTAGTGTTCGTCATTTGTAAGCACCGTATGTCACATTTGGCCAACATTCTACCGTGCATAATGTCCTGTTGGAAGGTTAAGCATAACATTTATATAATAACACACAAACACAACTAAGTAAATTGGTATTTAGCATAATTTCTGCGTTTGGACGAGAAGGCATGTCGGAGAAATTCGCGAGTATATGTTTATATGTACTTATGCGGTGCCTTTCTTCTTTTATGTTAATTTGAGGGTATTGCGAGACATTTTGGCGCGTAAAGTAACTGTATTTTACTCACTGGTAACTGGATTCACCAATCACGGATGTCGCAGGTACATATTCATGCGGCAAGTCTTCTGTTTGCACAGGTGAATTCTTCGACTGGGCGTGGATGACCAAATCAGAAACTATGAGGAATAGCAAAATTACTCAAAGGAGAATTGAGACCATAACTGTACCACACTGTACTAACACTAGACAATGTTGTGATGATTAAATATTTCATTATTTTTCCACACTAACACTTTTACTACTGATTGTACCTTTTTACATTTAGACAGTAACGTGGGACGAGTTGCAGAATTAAAATATTATTTATTTTGATTTTCATCAACTCGTCCCAAATGGGCCATGTAGATGTGGGACGAGTTACTGAATTACTCACCGATTTTGATGATAACTAAAGCTGTATCATTGGATTTTTGGAAAATCAATGTCCCTAGCCAGAAATCGAAGTGTATGATTTTGGATAAAAAAACACATACTATATCGTCGATATTAAGGATGAAATTCTGGGAAGTAGTGAAAGCTTATTCAAAATATGGGCAGTATAAAACTTTGACACTAGGTTAGGCACTAACAATATGAAAAAGAAAAATAGACAGTCTCATCATTATCTGCCAAGCCTTTTCCCAACTATTTTGGGGTAGGCTTCCAGTCTAACCGGATGCAGCTGAATAACTTCTAGTATTTTACATGGGGCGACTGCCTATCTGACCTCCACAACCCTAGTACTGGACCCCGCGTTACACCTTGGTAGGTACAGTCTTACCACGATGTATCAAATTAATCAGAAGAAAAATGTCTGAGTCTTTTGGGACACTGACTACGTGTACCATCAAAGATCTACAAATGACATCCAGGGTCGACGAATTAACGTGCTTTCCGAGGTATAGAGGAAACTCGGTATGTAATGGACGGTCACCCATCTACGGACTAACCTGGAGATATATAATATTCGCTGGACATTGGTCGTGGACACCAGATAGTTGATATACTATATAAGGTGTTAAAAAATTAACTGCAAGAATTTCGTGACAAAAAAAAACCTTATTTCAAGCAATTTTAGTTTTTACATAAAAAACATTGCCAGTCCAAAGTCTGCAAAATGATGGGATACTATAAGAATGCATATTACCAACCTTGTACAAGAAAAGACCGCGTAGTTGGACGTTGATGGTGGCATCGGATGGATTTCGACGATCTTGAAAACCTGGTAATCGAATAGCTTATCCAACTACCAATAGCGGAAAACTAGGTAATTTTAAAGAGGACTGAAGAATTATACCACCTATGCTAGAAAACTCAACAATGGTGTCGATTCTGTTGTGCACGAACTAAACTTAATTTAGACTATTGCTATCTTTTACTAAAAGGCAGTGCGAGAAAAGGACGGCTATAGCTATGCACTAAGTTAGACATGTCAAACTGGTTTTTGCCTTGCGCTTCACTGTGTTTTTATTCGACATGTTTTTACGTGCACCCTTCATTTGTATGGAAATATTCGTTCGAATTAAATTTGACAGCTCTAAATTACGTCCGTCTCTTTCTCGTTTTATTAGAAAGAAAAAGATAGCAATAGCCTAAATTAAGTTTAGTTCGTGCACAACAGAATCGACACCATTGTTGAGTTTTCTAGCATAGGTGGTATAATTCTTCAGTCCTCTTTAAAATTACCTAGTTTTCCGCTATTGGTAGTTGGATAAGCTATTCGATTACCAGGTTTTCAAGATCGTCGAAATCCATCCGATGCCACCATCAACGTCCAACTACGCGGTCTTTTCTTGTACAAGGTTGGTAATATGCATTCTTATAGTATAATGGTCGACGATACTAACTCTATTTTTGTTATTTTCATTATTTTATACATACCTAATACAATACCTATCTACATGGTGAGCTTAGCGTTTATTAAAACTGCAGCATTAGTGGTCATAAATGTTTTATTTCGGTAAATGAACAGTTATGCTATTCGTATTTACATACTTATTAGACTATTACACAATTGATTATGTAGGTAACGAAGAGTGCTAAAAATACACACAACATCAGCGTAAACAATTCATAATATTTCATAATAATATATATATATATTTTATGTTTTTAAATGTACATTATTTACAATTTGCTAAAATTGACTAAACTAACTAACTTAAACTAAAAGTTAAAAAATGGCGTCAAAAATCTCGCTTACGCTGTCAACTGGTAATGTCCCCAAGAGACTGGCAGCGTTACCACGCTGAATGGCAACGCTAAACCTTTGGCCAAGGTAAAAGCTAGCCCTAGGGTCACGGGATATGTCTTGTTTTTTAAATGATTTTTAAAAAATGTAGGTAAATATTTAAAAAAATAATAATAAAGGGATATATAATTTAATATTTATATTGTCATTTACGAGATATCTTCCGTGATAATCCATTACCCTGACCTCCCCATATTTTGACGCTGTCGGAAGCAGTATGATCGCGGGACGATATCAGCGCCAACGAGTACCATATTACCTACGGCCATTTTCAATAACTTACTAACAGATAACGGAAGGTTCCTATCTAGTCTGTTCGACATTTAGGTTACGGACAATTAGAAACAAAATGTCACAGAAAAGATTTCTTTGATTTTTCTATGAATCAAGTGAATCAAGGTAACGTTGTTTAGAGATACACCAATAGCTACGAGACGTAGGCATTAACTGACAGTTAAACGTAAGTAAGTTATAGATAATGTCCGTTAGTCACGTGTTATGAAGATATCCGGTAAATGAAGTACTTATAGCTTTAAACAATGTTTAAGGCGATTACATGAGCTAAACGCGAGTTTTATAATTACTAAAAGTATATGATTCACTGCTATAAACAAGACCAGAAAAATATATGATATTCTTCAGGATATATGCTAGCATGATACTGTTTTGAAAACATAATACAATTAATTTGGCTCGTTAAAAAGAAATCACGAACTTATCTCTAAAAATATGTTTCAAATAATAAAAAACATACTAATATGCGTGCGATCGTTCAGATTTTTTGGCAAATAATTTTACAAATAATATATTAGCATGATTCTGTTTCAGTTTTTTAATCCAATCAATAGTTTTTTTGTAAATCGATCGAAACCACTCATTTCGCGCTATTTGGCCCGCAGTGGCTGACGTAACAACCACTTTGTAGTGCAAGCTGATTAGAACTTTATTCTAACAGCATTTCAAACGAAGTTTGAACCACCACAAATAGAGTTGCTAAATTAGCTCGTCTAAGCGCCTTAATAATAATTTAATCTGCAAACGACTGACATTTTTTATTAAACAATACCAACCTGTAATTGCTGCTGCAGAATGCCTGTTATCGCATTCTTCTTTCTTTCTACACAAATAAGATATTTTCTATACATACATTTAGTTGTATAACAGATTATTAAGTTCTATTAACATAATTATCTAAACGTAATGTTGTTTTTTTATTATTTCGATGTGAAAAGATTTTTATAGATAAAATACCTTTCTTTTTTATTTGGAATGCCACATGCTGGTCACCTGTTTGTTAAGGCGAAGTCGCATTGAAATGATTGTTGGACTTTTAGGCCCACTGATTTTGACAAAAACTCTTATTGCAAAAAACTCGGCTGGGCCTTTTTTGCGCAGCCGTGAGACACACAATATTATCTCTTTTGTTTTCTGTTCAGTTTTAAGTTTCTTTATTTACATTTTATTGTTTAGTTTTAAGTTTTTTATTTTATTTTATTCCTTTTTTTTGTTATGTTGTGTGCACTTGCGGCGTAAGCCAAATAAATATGTTTTCTTTCTACTTTCTTTCTTAACTCAAACTCAAACTCAAATCATTTATTTCAACTAGACCATTACGGCACTTTTGAATGTCGATAAAACGAAAAAAAAAAGGCTACAGTCACAGACACAAGGCATAATAACTTGAGAATGTACTGTAGTTGCCTTATTTCACGACAACGTACAATAACTTGGCCTTAAACAGTAGTATGTTCAAATGTTGTCGCGGAACGTGTGAATCTGCCACAGCTATCATCGCCTCTCTATTATCTTACGTAACTATAATTTGGTACACCTCTAGTGTACAGTGGGACACTCATACTTTTTAATATTACGTCAATATTGCCGATTTTGGACACTAGTTTGAATAAATAGTCAGATACTAAATAGTCTAGGCTAGGTTATAGATACCGGAAGTTATACGGAAATGATTGAGAGTTTCAGACCATTAGCACTACATTATAAAACAAACTCCTCCGCCGCGTCTGTCTGTCTGTTTGCGATAAACTTAAAAACTACTATACCGATTTTCATGCTGATTTTACCAATGGATAGATTCTCGAGGAAGGTTTAATAATTTGTACGCCGGGGTCGCCGCGGACATCATTCAGTAAGTTAATCTATAAGGCCGTCTTCGATATTCAAAATCGTGTTTTGGAACTCAAATGGAGTTGTGCAGGACACCTAGCAAGGCGCGGTGATGGTAGGTGGACTAAAGCTGCCCGAGTGTCGTCCAAGGAATGGTCGTCCGGCGGCGTGATGAGCAGACAACACCGTTGCCATTGCAAGAATATCCTGGATGAAGTTGGCACAAGAGCGTGAAGGTTGGCACAAGCAAAAGCAGGATGATGATGATTTTAAATAAATAAAAAATATCGCTGGACATTACACACAGCGCCATCTAGTGCCACACTAATCAATGCTTGTGTTGTGGTCACCAGACAGTTGATATATTCCACATATAGTTTTTATTATTAAAGTACTTACGGGATTACATCCGTGATTTTCTTGTGGTTTTCCTCGATATTTCGACGCTGTTGCAAGCATCATGATCGCAGGAATACTGAAGAGATATGCGGGTGGGATGAAAATGATTAAATATTCATGAGCCATTGATATATAAAAAACAGACAAATCTGTCTACCCTCTTCCTTAGCCTTTTATTACGCGCACTACTGGAACTAGTTTAAGTGTAGTGAAAAACAGTGGAAGTCTAAAACAGTATATACTTTTTGTTTGCAAATACATACAAACATCCATGACTATGAAACAAAATATGTCCATGCTCATCACACAGACATTTCCTCCTACCGGGATTCGAACCCGGGACCCTACGAACGTAATGCAGCCTCACTACCGCTGCTCCATTCGGGTCGTGAATGAATGAATGAATTAATGAATGATAATCAGATTTCAGTTTTGAATAACTATTTTAGTATTACCTTACGGGATACATGACCATTTATATCTATAAAGGGTGTAAACCACCTCATCACAAAGCCGTTAACCAAGCATTCTGTACATAAAACTAAGTCTCTCTTGCCTACGACAGACATGAAACCATAATGAGAAGAAAGGTTTTACTGTTTCATGGGGTCTCTGAGCTACCAAATGAAAAGTTACTCGATGCGGTTCATAAAGTATTAACCAACCAAATGAGTTTGTCTGAGGTGAAAAAGGAAAGCATTCATGTCTGCCATCGATTGGGATCTTCACAAGGCAAAGCTAGACCTATCCTGGTTAGACTTCACACCACTGAGGACCGTCACTTGATCTGGGAGAACAAGAAGTCATTGAAAGGTACTGGCATCACTATCTCGGAATTCTTAACCCACACTAGACACCGTACTTTCATGGGCGCCCGCAAGCATTTTGGGGTGCCGAACTGCTGGTCGGTGGAGGGCAGGATAGTGATCGTCACGTCGGATGGTAAGCGTCACAAGATTGAAACTCCGGGTGAACTTCGAGCACTGGTTTCACGGTTCCCCAGGGCCACAGGCGAGTCTGGTGCTGCTGCGCTGTCAGAGGTACATACTTCTCCTATGTGTGCGAGCCCCACCGAAGTTCCGGCTACACCTTCAAGAGGCCAAAGAAAGGCGCGCCGGCGTAACCAATGTTAGTACCACTGGATTATTTGTTTACCAAGTTACTCTGTAAATTGGCCGCATTGTACGTAAACTTTTGATTTGTACTTTGAACCGTCGTCAGTACTTATAATTTTATGTTCTCTGTACACCTTCATAGTAAATTTTGTGTAGCTTTAAATCAAATAAGTCTGGTCGGTATGTTGACAAAATTTTAATGTCAGTCTTAGGATTGACACTGTCATTGTGACATTATTAACTTGACGTTTGACGTTCGTTAGCGTTCCATTGCTGCTTCGTGGTCATGCAAGTTTGTGTACATTGCGGTTATTCGTTTTAGGTGAATATTTTATTTTTGTTTTCAAATATTGTTACTTTTTTTTTTTCTCTCTCTCTCTCATGTGTTCTCTTTATTTCCTGTTACTTTGGATTTGTACAAATTGTTCTAACTAACTTTTAGAGTTAGGGTGGTTGTATTTTTAAACAATCAGCCGTATAATCATTTAGGTAATTGTAGTTTTTGTTGTTTTCTGTTTTGTTATTTTTATTGTTATATATTTATATAATATTTGTATTTATCTATGAATATTCCAGCTGACATAAATGATAGTTTTTTCTCTTGCTCTGCCTCGACTTGTAGCTTCGTTAGTGCGGACAGTGAGCCTCCGCTTCGTACTTTGCGTGACAACATTTCCTCTCTTTTTTCTAACTATCCTAACAACCTGCAGATTGCCCATATTAATGCTCAGAGTGTTCCTGGTCACTATTCTGATCTTCTGGCATCCTTTAGCAGTGTTCGTCTTGATGCACTCTTAATTTCTGAGACCTTTCTAAAGCCATCTCTTCTTTCCACGCACTACACACTTCCTGGTTTTGTCCTGGTCAGAAATGACAGGATAGGCAAGGGTGGTGGTGGTGTCGCCATTTACATCCGTGATGATATACCTCACAAAATTGTGAGTTCGTCTCCTTCTCAGTACTCAGGGTCGGCTGAATCATTATTTCTTGAGATTACCTTACATCATACCAATATATTGCTTGCTGTGTTTTACTCTCCAAATCTACACGTTAATTATTTTGACTCCTTAGAATCCTCACTGAACAATCTTTGCCCATCATATGAGCATGTGATTTTAATGGGTGATTTTAACACATGCTTAATTAAAAATGATTCACGTTCTCTTAAACTCCGTTCGCTTTTATCCTCTTTTAATCTTGAAATCCTACCCCTTTCTGCGACCCATAACTTCCCAAACTGCACGCCTTCTCTTCTTGACCTTATGATCGTATCTTCTTCTCACCATGTTGATGAGTTTGGGCAGCTCACTGCAACCTTTTCTTATCATGACCTTATTTACCTTTCATATCGTATCCGTCCTCCGAAACGTAAGCCTCGTTTCTGTTTCCTACGTAGTTTTAATAGCATAGATCTGGAGGCTTTGAAACGCGATGCTGGTGCTATCAATTGGACTCACGTTATCGAAAGCACTAGTATCGATGAAAAGGTGAACAGTTTCAATTCCATTATTTTAGATATGTATGATAAACATGCCCCTCGTCGACGTATTAAAATTAAACATAATCCTGCTCCGTGGATGACTACGGAAATTAAAAATGTTATAGCTCGTAAGGATAAGGCAAAGAGTAGATATAGGCGCAGACCCACGGAACTAAATCTCACTCGCTTTAAAGCTCTACGTAACCGCTGCAATCGTCTCTGTCGAGATGCAAAGAGACGCTATTTCCACGAATCTCTCGTTGATCGTAGCTCCTCAGATGTCTGGAAATTTTTAAAGTCTGTCGGTATTGGTAAATCTCCCACGAATGCCTGTAAAGATGTTGACTTGTGCGCGCTTAACAGGCACTTCTGTTTTCCACCTGTTGCTTTAGACCCAAGCGTTAAAGCTTCTACCTTATTAGAATTGTCTAACTATCCATTACCCCAATGTCCACTTTTTAATTTCAGCCCTGTCTCTGAAGAAGTTGTAAAAAAGTCCTTGCTCTCTATTTCCTCTTCTGCTGCGGGCCAGGATAAATTGTGTTCGAGAATGGTAATACCCATTATTTCAGAGCTGCTCCCCATCCTTACTCATATTATTAATTTTTCCTTATTCTCTGGTATATTTCCGTCAGCCTGGAAACAGGCTCAAACTACCGGATTACCGGATTGGTAACTTCCTAAAGTTACCAATCCTTCTTCTTTATCCCACTTCAGACCTATCTCCATTCTTTCTTTCCTTTCCAAAGTTCTCGAACACATTGTTCATGGTCAAATTTCCAGATTTATAACGTCTAATGGCCTTATTTCCCCATTCCAATCTGGCTTCCGTACTGGCCATAGTACTATCACTGCACTCTTGAAAGTTACTGACGATATCCGCTGGGCTATGGACAATAAATCTCTGACTGTTTTAGTGTTACTTGACTTCAGTTGCGCGTTCAACTCAGTGGATTTCGACATCCTTCTTGGGATCCTTCAATCTTTTAACTTCTCTCCCTCTACAATAGCTTGGTTTAACTCGTATCTTCGAGGTCGCTCTCAGTGTGTCCGCCAAGAAGAAATCTATTCTGATTGGTGTGATATTACTGCTGGTGTTCCTCAGGGTGGCGTTCTCTCTCCTCTTCTCTTTTCTATCTTCATTAATACTGTAACTAAGGTTATCAGTTCCTGCTTCCATCTCTACGCAGACGATTTGCAGTTGTATCGACATTTCTTGCTGACTGATGCGGAATCTGCAATCAACGCCATGAATCATGACCTGGAAAGAATCTTTCAATGGGCTAAGTCATACGGCTTACAGATTAACCCTACCAAGTCGCAGGCCATGATTATAGGCAGCAGATACTATCGCAATGCTCTTGACCTGTCAAATCTGACTCCATTATCTCTGGGCTGCTCGACCATTGACTATGCTGAAACAGCTAAGGATCTTGGTGTCTTAATTGACAGTAATCTTTCTTGGCGAGCTCAAGTGAATGAGGTTAGTCGTAAGGTGCATTTTTCTTTCCACTCGCTTAAATCCTTACAGAGCTTCCTGCCTTTTAAAACCAAAATTTATTTAGCTCAAACCTTGATTCAGCCGATCATTGATTATGCTGATGCCTGCTATTTGGATGCCACAGAAGAGCTGTTGAATAAGCTGGAGCGTTTGCAAAATCTTGGCATTCGTTTTGTGTTTGGTCTGAGAAAGTATGATCATGTCTCTCACTTCCGTAAGGAACTGAAGTGGCTCCCTATCCGTCTTCGCAGAAATACTCGGATATTATGTCTCTTATACAACATCCTTTATAACCCTGCTTATCCCAGTTATCTGCGCGATCGTTTCTCCTTTACCCGTCCTCCTGATGCTCTGTGTAGATCCCACCTCAGGCATCATCTTAATTTCCCATCCCATAAAACCGAATTCTATTCTCACTCCTTCTCTGTTCACGCAGTACGTTTGTGGAACTCACTTCCACCTAACATCCGTGACTCTAAAACCTTATTTCTCTTCAAAAAGCAAGTCAAGGAGCATTACCTGTCCTCCATGCTGTAATATTCTGTATATATATTATAGGTATATATTTACAATAACAGTATTTAGTTTAATATGTGTTTATATAGTTGTATGTATGTTTATTATAAATAGCTATATTTTAATTTTAGGGTTTTAATTACATTTTCCTGTTTTGTCTTTACTTACACACTGTGTCTACATTTCTAATTCAACTGTCCTCTCGCAGGTCTGCTGGAAGAAATTTCTTATGAAATAAGCAGTACCTTTGTGCTCTTCTTTCTTAATGTAATGTCCTACTATGTATTTTGTGTGTACATAAATAAATAAATAAATAAATAAGTAACTTTACGCAAAAATTATTGCTGGAAAACAATTTTTTTTGAGGTTATAAATCATGTTTTGAGGTAGAACTCAATGTAACGCACTTAAAACATTGTGGTGATGGATGGATTGAATAGTACAGGGGTCGTGGAGGTCTTCTCTTCTTCTTCTTAATTTCGCTGGCGGGAAATCTTACAAAAAAAAAACTTGTACTTAAAAAGAAACTTGTCAAAAAGTTGTAACTTTGACCCCCATATCTCCGTAACTAGAAGGTTCCCAGGTATGGTGTAGAAAACAAAAAAATGATCGTAATGATGGGGAGAACAAGTGCCTTTCGGCTTCGTGAAGAGGTATTTTATACCCTTTATAAGTAGCTGATTGAACCTACGTTCCCCCATTAACAACTGATCGGTATATCGGAACCAAGACCATCCATTTTGTTCGGAACTGGAATGTGCGAAGAAGCGTCTTATTGTTTTACAAATGACATAAAGAAATTATACTTTCTCTTCTATAATTTATTATTTTTGATTTAGTACCTTGGACGTGGTCGATATCTCGCAGTCATCTGGTTGAATCTGCTATTTAGTTGAATGACTAGCGCGTTAATTGAATGACGACATTTGATTGAATGACGACATTTAATTGAATGACTAAAGGACAACTCGTCAAGTTGTTTAATGTAACGTTCAACAATGTAAATAGTTACTAGGTTAGGTAAGTTCTTTTCGTAAAATAAATCATTCATTTTATGTTAGATAACTAAAAATGGCTGAGCTGTATTCGTACGTTTTTTTAGCAGCTTTATAACTTTAGACACATGTTTCAATTTCAAAACCAAGCATGCATGTATGTGTCTTTTATGTGCTGATTTTGATTTACTTAAAGATCATTTTTGTCACTCGATACCTAACTTTGTTTTAACGAAAAATAAGGTAGTGTCAGCCTTACAGATTTTCTTACAATAATTCAATGCGCGTGACAAACAGACTCAGGTTCACGATTTTGTTTGTTCACGCTTGTTTTTTCTTAAGAGCAAAACTGAACCAACTTCTCTCACAATCATAATAACTCACTCTAGTTCTTACAATACATTTAAAACACCTACAGGTGTACAACAAAATAAAAGGCTATCATAATAGACCTCTTATCCATGTTATATCAAAGCGCTATACATTCTACAGCACAGTGGTTAAAGTTACGAAATCCTCTTGTCGTTCAAGTGGCAATTTATCTGAGGAGGTGGCTGTGGGTTGGTGAAAGGATGCTCTGATTATAAGAATGTTAGTGCCGCACCTGCACTTGCGTCTGTTCGTGTATTATTCGGTTTTTAACTTTTTATGTAGGTATATGATTGCCTCATTGAGCATAAGGTCCTAGGTTCAATTTTCAAGGGTTATGGGGGTTTTCCGTAAGGAATTTGGATTTATGCCCTATTGACGGTAATAGGGTCGACTTTATTACATGGGACTCAAATATAACTGTCAAAATGTGGGTGTACTATTAGGTAGGCTTCTGCCAAACCTTTCTGGGATTACAAGCGTGAAACTCCTGACGGAAAAACCCAAAAGCACTTTACCCGACACGGGAATCGAACCCAGGAGCCCATGAGTGCTCAGCCGTCGCGCTTGCAACTATTTGACCAACGAGACAGTCAGTTGCAGTTGGCAGTCAGTAAGTTTAAAACAATAGATCTTAATGAACTAGCTGACCCACGCAACTTCGTCTGCGTCACATAAGAGTGAAAAAAAAAAAAGGAAAAAAAAACCCCACTTTTGCAACATTTTTCATTCCTGCTCCGCTCCTAATAGTCGTAGCGTGATGTCATATAGCCTAAAGCCTTCCTCGATAAATGGACTATCCAACACAAAAATAATTGTTCAGTCCAAGACGGCAGTTCCTAAGATTAGCGCGTTCAACCAAACAAACAAACTCTTCTGCTTTATAATATTTTAGTATATAGTATAATATATTATAGTATATATAGTATAGATGATGGTAGGCTGGGAGTCATAGATTTATTTAAATACTACATAGAAGGCCTTGCCAAAGGGGTCTCCCCCTTTGACGTCATGCCACGAAGTAATTGTCTCTTCCGTGCGACAGTCAGTATCGCTTGGATTGATTGATACACATGAGATGCAGTTATTATTTAGCGCGTTACTAAATAATAACAGCCGCTCGGGTCGATTTTTAGGTTAACCCGTGCTTATATTGGTTGGTCTGTCTCCTGAATGGGTTACATACCGAGTTTCCTCCATGGAAAACACGTTAAGCTGTTGGTCCCGGCTGTTATTTGTCGATCTTTGACAGTAGTTAGAGGTAGTCAGTGGTCCAAAAAGTCTGACAACCAGTCTTACCAAGGGGTACTGGGTAATCGTACTACCCAGTACTAACTGGTGTACGGAGGTCAGACAGGCAGTCGCTCCATGTAAAACACTACTATTCAGCTGCATCTGTTTAGACTGGAAGCCGACCCAAACATAGTTGCGAAAAGGCTACGCAGATGATGACTCACTCTAAACTAAACGGCCATTTTCAATAACTTACTAACCAGTTTCGGTAGGTTGCTATCTCTGTCTGTTAGACATTTTGCTTACTTACCGGTTAGAAACGAAACGTCACAACGAAACATAGTTGGGAAAAGGCTAAGCAGATGATAGAAGACCTTGTCAAAGAATCACCTTATTTATGACGCAAAGAAAGGTTACAAAACATAAAGCAAGTCATTATATCATTGCCACCGTACCTCATGCTATTATAAATAAGCTATAACTGATAAATAAAACATTTCATGTTATTATAGCGTCTGGTCCACACATGACGTAAGACTTACGTGGCATCAGGAAATGCAAGCCCGTGTGGGTCAACATTCAACTTTCCCTGTGTCCTTAGCAGAAGTAGTTTAGTGACTGTTTATTATAAGGTATGCTAAGAATAGATTTGTCTATTTCATTCATGTTTTAGTGGTTTGGAAGGATTATTATAAACACACCCCTGCTTTTGAGCTTTCTGTAAAACTAAGCGATAACTTACTGTATTTACATCAATTCTTTAAGTTGGAAGCTCAACGGCAGCCAGCGAAATTCAAATTTTCTTACGTTTTTTGCAATTTGCAGGTCAGTTTTATGTTGATTCAAATATGATTCGCGGCTGTAATATACGTATGTATTTACAGAATTATAATGATTGAAATCACAAATACAACCCGCAAAAAATGTCGCGGTCCACAGTGGAGCTTCCACAGACAGATGGCGACTGTTCCACTTTGTGTTTGTTTAGTAAAGTGCGAATGTTTTTTTAGGACTGTAATATTACTTACCATCGTCGAAGTATAGCTATGTGATAGACTATCCATTTCATCCAGTAACTCCACCGTGACTGGGAAAGCAAGTTTTGTCTGCCATTTCTAAACAGTTGTTACACGCAGTTAGAAGCCCAAAAGTTTGAAAGCCAGTCGCTCAAAGCGTTACCCAGAAATAAGCTTGTCAAGGTCAGGGCAGTAGCTTCATGTTGAGTACGGATATCAAAGGATTTATACTCTGTGACGGCTACCTACATGTACAGCTTCATAAACTTTATAGACTGACCATTGACGGCCATTTTCAACCAACTTCCAAAAAAAGAAGGTTTTCAATTCGTCTGTATAAATATATATATTTTTTGGGTTTGTTGCCTCATAACTTTCGACTCAGGGAACCGATTTTGATTATTATTTGAAAGCTGGTGCTTTCCATGTGGTCCCATTTAAATTTGGTAAAGATCTGATGAAGAACTTCGGAGATAGGCAACGGAACTCCTCAATAAATGAAAGCAAATGCTCTGGGATTGCTGAAATCTCATGTCTGTCTATTGTGTACACCAGTTAATAACAAAAGTGTGTGAAAGTTAAAAATAAAAACCGAGTTCACACAAAAATGTGAAAAATAACTTTAGCTTCAGAAGTCGGTGACAAAAAAACTAAGTAAATCGATCAAACAAAGGTTACCGACTTCTGAAGCTAAAGTTATTTTTCACTATTTTGTGTGAAGTTTTTTTTTAAGTTTTAATCAATAACTTACTAGCCGGTTTTGGTAGGTTGCTATCTCTGTCTGTTTGACATTTTGTTTACTGGACGGTGAGAAACAAAACGTCAGAGAAAAGCTTTCTTCGGTACTTGCTTCGGCAGTACATATACTAAAATTGGAACAACGAGTTTTTTTTTTATTTTGTTTTTTTATTCTAATTTTTTTTTTTTCTCTCTTTCCTTTTCTATATACATCTCTTGCTTTCTCATTTCACTTCTGACATTGGCAGAATTGTCGACATTGGCATCGACAGCACTTGCCATAAATAAAAATAGAATAGAATAGCTTTCTTCGATTTGTCTATGAATCAAGTGACAGGTGGGTGACACGGATAGGATATTCTTTGTTTGTAGAAATACCAAAACAGCTACGAATGAAGGCACATCCGTATAATTAGATGCTCTGTGAGGCACATAAACCAACAGTGGCATCAGTTATAAGTAAGTTATGGAAAACGGCCGTTAGTTGGGAAAAGGATAAACGGACTATAATGATACATGAAGAAAATACCAAGTAAACACGTTAAAGATCACAAAATTATATTACTACTAGCTTCTGCCCGCGACTTCGTTCGCGTGAAGTTTTGATATCGCAACACATCGCCTGCTCAATGGAAGCTTTTTTCCCGCTTGCAACATTTCTTATTGCTGCTCCTCTCCTATTGGTAATAGCGTGATGTTATATAGCCAATAGCCTTCCTCGATAAATGGACTATCCAACGCAAAAACATTTTTCAATTCGAACCGGTAGTTCTTGAGATTAGCGCGTTCAACCAAACAAACAAACTCTTCTGCTTTATAATATTAGTATAAAGTATAATAGATAGAGTAGCATTTACTAGGGGTTATAACGTAGATTCCCTTCTGTGAATGATTTTCTTTCGAAATAGAATCAGTTATTCTCTTTAAAATATAGATTAGTAATAAATAAGTACCTAAATATTACACAATCAACATTACAAAATAAGTAGCATCTACCTGAAGGCTCACCAACAAAAGGGCCAGGTGAAGGGTCGGCAGAGTAGTTAGTTACAGACGGACAACACAATGGACTTGTTTATATGGTGGTGCAAACATATTCATTATAGTGGCCATTCTTGGGTCATTTGTTAATTAGTTATGTAAGTATTGGGAGGCTAATGAGTTTATTTCGATAGTAGAGGTGACCAAAAAGGTCATGAGTTCAATTTATTAATAGCTACCTTGCTCTATTACGTACTAGCCGATGCCCGCAGCTTCGCCCGCGTAAAATTATATCCTCAAACCTTCCTCTCGAATCACTCTATCTATTAAAAAAACCCGCATTAACATCCGTTGCGTAGTTTAAAAGATTTAAGCATACACAGGGACAGACAGACGCGGCGGGAGACTTTGTTTTATAATATGTAGGATTTGTAGAGCAATCTTTTTTGGATTCGTTGAAGTCGTATGATTATTTCTTTTTGCGATGTTATCGTTAACTGACAGTTATAGTAAAATCTAACACTGAAATGGAAAGTTGATAATTCATATTGTTTAGTAAATAACTTATAGATATTATTTGCAGCTCGCGGTGTTTGCCAGTTAATGCCAATGTCCTATTAAGGTGCATTATGATACTGTTGGCGAAATACACGCCGCCATCTCGGTATTTCAGAAGGTACTAATAAATGATTTTTATTTAGCAAATTAGGTCCACATAAATATTCACCAACAGAGCCTTCCTAGCTCTTGATCAAGAAGTCAAACACTGAAAAGTGGCGACGTCCTCCAATATGGTTAGGTACTATCTAAAACTGCATGCAACTGTCATTCCACCTGCGTAATGTGGTGATAACACAATCTATACTGATTTTGACCGCAGCAGCAGAAATTAAAAGATTTTTTTTAAAAAGCCTTCATTTAAAAGCTGGCCGTTCGCAATAAGTAGGTACGTGTATCTTACACTGCCAAAATAGAATGTAAAACAACATTTTACGCAACTGTACTTCGCAACTAATGATGGTACTGTATATGTACTTCATGCGTTGTGCTTCATTAGCACGTGCTCGGGATTATGGGATCATCCCATTTTGCACGGGTTCTATTTCACTGTCAGACACGTTACGTCAATGAGGGTTTTCCAGAAATGCAGAAGGACTGTTAATATTGCGTCAACATTTTGTTGAAAATGATAACGGTGATCAAGAATATGTTCCTGTGCCAGCTTAAACCAGGTGTTCCGCCGATGGCAAGAATGCCACCTGCCCATCTCGCCGCCGGAAGACGAACATTTCTTTTCCCAGCCATTTGTTTGTATTGGAAATCATCAATAGACCCCTGCCTCCCGCTGGGCGGAGCGGAAGGGAGTGTTGGACTTTTACTGACTTAAACCCATCCATCTTTGCTCTCAAAACGGTGAAGGAAAACATCGTGAGGAAACCGGCATGTCCTAGAACCAAAAATTCGAAGACATGTGACATCTATCAATCCGCACTAGGCCCGCGTGGTAGATTATAGCCGTAGAGAAGGCCGTGTCCCAGCGGTGGGAACATTATAGGCTGATGATGATGATGATGATGATATTCCTTCTTAGCACTTCGTGTTCCAGTGCCGCGGTATCTCTTTCAAACAGTCCCGCAGCCCTGGCACGGAATCGGCCCTTTTTATTTCTGCTAACATCTCTCGGTCTCTTCGCCAGCGTGTCTGCTTCGCAGAAGCACAGATGATAGAATACTTCGGCAGAAGGAAGTGACGGCCATTCCCTCTCGCTCCGGACCATGGATTGAACCAGGGCCGGACGAATACTACCATGGGAACACGCAATTCTAACATATGCAATGATACAACAATTATGAATGTACACATGATAGACATCGCGCCTCACAGCAACTCACGCAGAATCGTGTTAAAATCGTTAATTATTTTCTTGTTCGG
Organism: Xestia c-nigrum; assembly: GCA_916618015.1. Classification (NCBI taxonomy): domain Eukaryota; kingdom Metazoa; phylum Arthropoda; class Insecta; order Lepidoptera; family Noctuidae; genus Xestia; species Xestia c-nigrum. The sequence continues at coordinate 3,812,253 of OU745259.1, read as the reverse complement.
AACATCTCGCCTATAGGTTAATGTGATGGTATTAATTAGTCAGTGCTGGACATGAGGGTGTGTACGGGAGAATGTTTTGCGCGATACCGGTAGAAAAATAAATTGATTTCATTGTAAGAAGCCGAGAAAATTCAATTACAAACGGATTGTTGTTTCATTTGACAACTATTTATTTTCCATTATTTAAACTTTCATCTTTATTCTAAGCACTGGGAACCTAATTAGTACATATAGGCTGCGTTTAAGCAGTACAGATACATGTACATTTATATTTCTTTTGAGAAGATTGCATAAGTGTGTGATTTTCAAAAACCTTGAACTTGAAGTTTCAGTCGTCCGGTACTAAATAAAAAATTGCTGTGCCCTCAGCCCTTACAGAATTCATGACAGGTACCTGCCTTTACGTTACTATGCTGATCTGTTATTGATATGGTAGCAACATTTGAATTTGAAAACTTTATAAGCTTTAGCAGTTCAGTTGCAAGCTTAACTAGTCTTACCAAGGGGTATCGTATTACCCTTTACTAACTGGGTTGTGGAGGCAGATAAGCAGTCGCTTCGGGTAAAATACTGGTATTTCCCTTTGACGCCACCAGTGAGACGAACCAGTGGGGTGAGCTGGAAGAAAATTGCAAACTTCCCCACCAGTAGATTCGGCTAGTGGGGTCAACGAAACTACAGTTTTGATTTTTCCCATCGACCCCACCAGTGGGACGAACCAGTGGGGTCATCGGGAATACACCTTCTGCATATAGTAAGACTGTAAGTCGACCCCAACATATTTGGAAAAAGGCTTGGCGGATGATGACAAGCTTTATAAACAACTAGCTGTTGCCCGCGACTTCGTTCGCGTGAAAATATTGATGGGTCATGTGTGAGACTGCATCGTTGTTCGAGTTGTCGCAAGCGCTACTGAGCATGAGGTCCTGGATTCGATTTGCGGGACGGGCAAAGTGTTATTGTATTATTTGTGCCCGGTTGATGGGATTAAGCTAAATGTGCGAAATGTGGGTGTAGGATTAGATACACCTCTACCTAACAGTGGCGCAGTGTGAAAATAGTGTCAGGGGAAGCCGTAGAAAAAAAAGGAAAACTGTATTTTTGGCTTCTGTTAACTTTTTTCCCCGTGTTAATTTGGACCTCATTTTCACTATCAGCGACACAAAAAACCACGGAAACGACACCCATGATTAAAAATCCAAAAACTTTCGTCGGCGCCATTTTTGATTTTTATTTTCTCATCTTCATTCTACTACATACTTCATCTTCATTCATCAAAAGTAATATCAGAAAAATGCAGAAGAAAAAAAAAAACAGAAATCTACAAAATAAAAAAATCTAGTTGGTATCAAATACGATATCGACAATTACTCATTCTATCTCGTTCTACTATACATAATTTATTTATTTATTTATTTAAACAACATATACAACTATTATTACAGGTTTAGGTACCTTATACAATAGAGCAGTTATATTTAAAGTTAAATTATTTATGTTTTCAATAAATTAATTAATTTGACAAACTAACGTAATTGCGCAAAATGCGGCCCGTGTGAATTCGCTCAGTGTACAATTGAAGCAATCAATCTGTTGTGACACCATATTGAGTTGGTGCGAGCGGGCGGCACCCACAGGAGCTTTTGATTTTGATTTGGATTTCGGCTTACCTAGGTCCCTACAAAACGGTAAGTACTGCCAGCCGCGAAGTCACGTGTGCTATTAACTTGTGTACGGCCAATACTATTAACTTGCACTGCTGCAAAAGGTCTCTCCTGCTGCTGTTATTCGTAAACGAATGAACAACTACAATGCAAAACTTCATCCCCCCTTTACCCCTTTGTGGGTTGAAATAAAAAAAAACTAACGACTTACTAACTTTGATACTGTTTGGTGACTCAAAAAATAAAAACTTTAATTAAAAACAAAATGTTGCTCTTTTTTCACCCCTCAAGGGTTGAAATTCTAATAAAGCCGTTGCGTCAGCTTCCAGTCATAAGCCCAGATAACAAAATTTGTACTTTTTACGTCGATAATTAAGGATTTTTCACATACAATTTCATCCCCTTTATAAGCCTTCGGGGTGGAGTTATCAAAAACGCTGAAACACGCATAAATTAATTTTAAATCGTCAGCCTAAACACAAAATTAGAAGATCCTAACTTTAATATTGACGGACTTTCATATAAGCTTCCATCCCCTATTTTATCCCCTTGGGGGTAGAATTGATCAAAATCCTTTCTTAGCGGATGCCTACGTCATAACATCTACCTGCATGCCAAATTTCAGCCCGATCCGTCCAGTGGTTCGGACTGTGCGTTGATAGATCACTATGTCAGTCAGTCAGTCAGTCACCTTTGAATTATATATATTTAGATATATAAACAGCCACGACCATCTGCTCGAAAACCGCAGCAGTCATAGATAGAAATAAAGAACTGTATGTTTCCATATGTTAACCTTCTTTTAGTTCATAGTTAGCAATCGTTAAACGTTATGGTTAAGTTATTTCGCGTTAACCTTCGGTTACTTAACACTTATGTAACTGTAACTTAACTAATTGATATGTTTTTGTAAAATCTTTCATTAAATATGGTAAACAGTGTTAAGTAATTGTGGTTGCAATGTTAAAGTCTTCAAAAGCGTTGATTTTCCATTAAGCTTTATTACTTTTCAGCGAAATTGCTTATGCACTGTACCTACTTGATTTGTATTGCGTCAATTCCAGCCGTTCAGGATTCTTTCTATATGAAACTCCATACTGCAGTACTTACACACTTTTAGGCATCGTAAACCAATGTGTTTGAGATTAGACAGATTTATTTCGTATATAAGGTGTAAAACACCTCGTTAACGAAACCGAAAAGCACTTGTTCTCCCCGTCATTGCGATATTTTTTTTGTTCTACACTATACCTGGGAACCTTCTAGTTACGGAGATATTGGGGGTCAAAGTTACAACTTATTGACAAGTGTTTTTTTAAATAGGTAAAAGTTTTTATTTCAATACTTTTACTTTAAATACCTCCACGAATCCCGTACAATTCAATCTATCCATCAGCACAATGTTTTGAGTGCGTTACATTGAGTTATACCCCAAAACGTGATTTATAACTTCAAAAAAAAAATCGTCGTTTCCCAGCAATAATTTTTGCGTAAAGTTACTTAGTTTGATGTACAGAATACTTGGTTAACGACTTTGTGTTGAGATGGTTTACACCCTGTATAAACAACCTAATTGTTAGTTAAAGGCAAGTATAATTGCTGAGCATTGAGTCGGGATAGATGGTCGGGTTTATCCCATCAAGATTTCTTATTGGTAAAAGCGCTGACGGTATAGTGGCTTGCCTTAACTTGAACAGTACTTACTGGAGAGTTTGGAAATATGGCACATGCAATACATTCCTGCCTGTGTCTGTTCAAAGAACACGGGTGAAATGGTAAATATTAGATCATCAGCCGGCCAAAAAAAACAAAAGATATTGTTCTCTAATTCATACCGATCAAATAGCTTCACATTGAGTACTACCACTCACTCAGCAGATTGGGCAATAGGCTCATCTTACAACCATCTTCCTACGACACAAGATCCACGATTTCTTACGTAAATAAGTAATATATTATATACATATTTGTAACGTTACGGTGCACTGATTGTATCGTATGTCTGCACGGTTATTATAGGTGATGTAAAAGAATATATTATATGGTATTATGTTATGTACTTCACTGACTGATAAATATACTGTTTGATATTTACTAGGTCTATGTTTTGAGATGGTCAACTAAGTGCTAATATTTTCTTGAAGTACCTAAGCGCTTTTCGGTAAAATCTCTCGTTGGTCGCTCCTGAGCATGGGTTTCTGGGTTTAACTGCTAAATCGTAAAAAAATATTATTCGGGTTTTATATCAGAAAGACGAAGTTGCGTGGGTCAGCTAGTTTGTTATAAAGGGATTGAACATAACTTTATAACAGATATGAGTGAGCCTTTCGGCAAGTGGCTCTACTCTTTTCATAGTACAAATCTGGATACTCCACAATGTATGCAGCTAATAAGAATTGCACAAATGGCTATCAACGTCTGTCAGTTTCATCAACAGGTGAACGTTTACACACACATACACAAGTAGAGTCTTTTCGAATCCTGTATCGAATTGATCTCATGTTATTTCAACTTACACGAATATATTATAAATAAATAAATGAATAAATAAATTAATGTGTAGTTAATTAACTTTATTATCAGAATCCTAACTAGTGTTACTAATGAAAAGGTAAGTCTGTTTGTTTGATTGTAATCTTAATACGCCTACAACAAATGTAAAAAAATGGAAAAAATTTACTGTTCCTGAGAAAAACAATAATAACGTTTTAACGACAATAGATGGCGCCACGTATTTTTTAATCATGATTGAATTACATTATAACAAGCAGAGTACAATACGAATAATGTTGCATTATCTGCTGAAAAAGTTATTAAATTTTAGCGCAAACTGAACGTTATTGTTGACAAAAACCAGTTTGTTTATCTGTTTGGAAACTAAATCGCGAATTCACTATAAGTAGTACGCACACACCAACACATACACGGTGCATTGTGGCAACTATTAAAAAGTTTTGTTTTATTTACGACAAATTACTTAATAGCCAGTTATGAGATCGAGAAGAAATTCTGTTATGAATCTGTATAAAAAGAAGACCAAGTAATGACATGATTGATGTAATAGTGGATGGCGGTGAATGTTTTCATTATTTCCGTGCAGGTTTCATGTTGAAACATCTGGCAAATTCGTGTTTTGTTTCATTGTAGGAAGGACGTTGTGCCAGTTCATCTCCCCAGCTTCAATGTTAGGAAGTGGTGAATGACGAGCGATTTGTTTTGAGGAGCTTGTGGCGAAATAATGACGCCGCCTGGGTCTGCCTGGGTTTGTCCGTGGATAAGCGACCAGTCATCAACATACCAAGTTTCCTCCGTACCTCGGAAAGCAAGTTACACTGTTGGTTCAATTTATCATTCGACGCAAGAAAGCAATCTTGTAGTATCTCGAAAAGTTGAACTTTACACCAGAGCCAAAAAACTATTTCAAAAATTCGTAACTCGTAAACTAGCTGAATCAGAGTGATCATTTTTGGAACACTTATTTCTTATAATGAAATTTATCAGATGGCAATAATGATAGCATTCTAAAGTTAGTCTAACTGCTTTTTATACTAGTTACAGCAATTGGTATTTTAATTTGAAGCAGCAATTTTGCTGTATCTTGGTAGTTGGAACTTAAGGCACAATGAAATAGGTGTGGACTGCAAAAAAAAAATACTTGTAGCGATTTTGATGTATCTATGTATAACTTAAAAATAGTTGATTTTATGGTATTTACAGCATTTTGAAGTATGTTTTGTTAAAATGGTTTAGAAAAAGTCAACGACGTATAAAAAAAAACACATCGTAGGAAAACGTTGATCAAACCGTCTGACGCAGTATTTTTTTCTTATTTCAATGATACAATAAAAAAATGCCGTTTTTCGAGATACGATAAAATCGCTTTGATCTTTGACTGACGTTACGAGTAGTCAGGGGCCCAAAATTCTGACGACCACTCTTACGAACTGATATCGTAACACCCAGTACAAATTAGGTTGCAAATGTAAAAAAATGGTATTCAGCTGCATCTGGTTAGACTGGAAGCCAATCTCAACATGGTTGGGAAAAAGCTAGGCAGATGAAAGTAACAGTTCAAAGGCATTTGCATACGCACCTTTTTACCTAGAAATAGATGCCTACTATCCCACTATGGAGTTTGAACCCATGCCCTAGCTAGGGAAATCGGAACCAAACCAGTCGATCAGGTTTAAGAGTGCTGAACTTGGACCTGGCGTTATTGTCATTATAGTAAAGGTTCGTTCACACGAGGAGAGTTACTTGATTGTTGTTAGGCGAGAATATAGAGACTTGTTAGCGAGTTGGCAGGCAATTTAAAGAACTTGTTATATGCATCGTACAAAGATGTAATAGTATACATTTCAATAGCTTTTTCCTACTTTTATTGGAGTCTGATTATAGTAGTCACGGATGCAAATCTTCATATCAGAATAGTACATGTATTATTGTAAACTGCCTATCTAACCTCCATAATCTATTTACTACGATACCACTAAAGGTAAGTCTAGGTGCCAGACTTCTGAACTACTACCCCTGTTTTTTCGGATGGGAAATCATCAAATAACTTCTCCCACTCTGGGCGGAGCGGGAGGGAGTGTCAGAACTAAATAAAACCCATCCATGTTCCTTCCTCGCTCTTTATGTTCCGGGGCCGTAGTATCTCTTTTGAACAGGCCCGCAACCCCGGCAGGCTTCGGCCCTTGCGGGCTCCTCACTTTATGCTGACATCTCTTTGAGGCGCGCGTGGAACACGAACGCCCGTCGACACGGCCTGTCGTCATTAGACGGACGGACAGCTAGCTAATCCATAGCTAACCGTCCACAGGCCCGCGTCTACAGTGGCCGGTAGCCACCACGTGGCTCCCGACGCCCGGTGCGTCTCCCGCAGCGGCTGGAGCGAGAGGCTCTCTCGAGCTATACTACCCCTAACTGATAGGACGAATGATGGCTACGAAGTAAATACTCGAGCTCATGGCAAAATAATAACAGCCGCACTTGTCGATCTTCAAGGTAAAGCCACGCTTGTCAAGGTTGGTCTATGGATGGATGACCATCATTACATAGCGAGTTTCCGTCGTGCTGTCATTTGTACAGGTAGCCGCAGTGGCTCAAAATTCTAGCAACCAGTCTTACTAAGGGGTACCGTATTACCCCGTACTTACTGGATTTTGGAAGACAGATAGGCAGTCGCTCCATGTAAAATATTGGTATTCAGCTGCATCCGGTAAGACTAGAACCCGACCCCAATAAAGTTGGGAAGAATCTAGGCAAAAAGAGGCTAGGCAAATGATGACACACTCGCCTTTCGATGAACGATCCAGTAGAAAGTGTGTGAAAGAAGAAATGGAAATTACAGTTCTTTCCTACTCCTCCGCTATACTTTCTGATTCATTTCGTTGCGGGATCCAAGACAGTCAAATTCATTCTCTGGGACTTCGTCGAGCTTCATTGTCTCGGCGCTTTTCTGGTGGCCGCCACTGTTGATTCTGGCTTTCAGGAGTTACAGTGGTTTGGGCGTGTGTGGCGGGGTTGTCCGAAAAAAAAAAAAAGGAACGGTCCAGTAACTCTTCTCATGTAAACGGGGCTTTACTCACTATGGGAATATAACCGGATAGAGACTAAATAAATATGTGTTTATAAGATATTTGACATTCTTATTATCTGCATGCTATCTTTGCAGGGTAACTGGTAGCAGCTTGATGAGAAACCTAAGATCGAACTAAAAGGCTTGTGATTACAGAGCCCTGTGAATCGCTATTTGGTTGTTTGTTAATTTAAGAGAGATAAGTACAAGTTATCAAAAATGAAGATAATATAATTTTGTTTGGTATTTTAATTGTTTTTATTATTTGACCAATGAAACGTACACAAGCTCACTGCTGTAATCTCAGTAGGGTATAGCAGAGGTGTAATAATATACACAAACGTCAGTAAATCCAGACGCTGTGGTAATACTGAAAAAAATCTGAGAGACAAACCATGTTACACGTTGCACGAACTGGGAGTCGACACTTGTGCTCAGCAGTGGTGATTACTAGGCCAACAAAACCAATCAATATTCAGGCTCAAATGTTCATTGTTTTCTTTCAATAGAGATAAGGATAAATATTATTACTTAGAGCACTGGTTCCAAACCTGTGGTCCGCGGACCACTGGTGGTCCGCAGGAGCCTCGACTACGGTCCGCGAAAGATTAAAATGTTATTCGTACTTTTTAACACAGAAGATGCAAGCTCAACCCAAACTAATTGAACCTTTCAGAGGCAAAATTACTAAATGATTGCTAAATTTTTCGAGCTCAATTCAATCGTTTTTGTAAAATTTTTATATAGTCTGAGTTAAAGATTCACTCCCCTAGTTATAATCCTGTCGGTGTCCATGTTTATTTTGGACCCTATGGTCCCTGTTAACAATGAACATACCCAAGTGGACCCTGGCCTAAGAAAGGTTAGGAACCACTGACTTAGAGCAAGGCTTCGACCTAGTGATGCCAAATTTAGGCCAAAGAAACCAGTGCGTACTAGAGCTCGTTGGATCGACGACATCGTCAAAGTCGCGGGAATACCTGAATGACTCACAGAACAAAGAAGTGTGGGAGAAAAAAAGGGAGGCCTATTCCCAGCTGTGGGAGATACCGGGCTGATATGATGATGCACGATAAATAAGAAAAACAGTGTTAAAATAAAGAAATCAGTCGTTACGCAGTAAATAGTGTGATTCCGCAAAATAGATGAAAGTAGGATCAAAGTAACGAGATGAAATCAAAATCTCTAAATCGCAAGTAACGATGAAACTAATGAAATATGACTAGGTATGAGTTAATCTGTATTTTGAGTTATTTACCAACACAGCTTAAAGTTTTGGTTACTCTTTAGTCAGTAGTGAAAGAGTGACGGTGGCCCAGTGGTGTCGGCTCTGACTTACGAACAAGTACCTAAGTCATGGGTTCGAACCCAGGCAATTACTTGCGTAATTTATTTCATCACCACTTCTGTCAAAAAGGTGAAGGAAAATATCGTGAGGAAACCGGCATGGCCTAAAACCACACCAAAAATTCGAAGATACGTGACATCTACAAATTCCCACTCATAGAGAGGAGACCTGTGTCCCAGCAGTGGGAACATTAATAAGCTGATGATGATGAAGAGTAACCATGGAGTTTCTTGCCGGTTCTTCTCCATGAATCGACCAAAACATTTTGATTTGTTTTTTTTTTTTTGATGATGACTCTTTAGATTGTCTAATGTGTATTATTTGTGTGCCAGCATAACAGTAATATAATGTGTTTTGTGTACTTCTTATTGTCGGGAAAGATTTGATCTTATGACATTTTGGATAGATCTTGAAGTCTTTTGAGGCGGCAATATAACGGAAGAAATAAGACGAAAGTTTCCAATGAAAGACGACAGCCTTCTCTTTACGTTCTAATTGATCTGAGAAAGCAATTAAAGATAGTATCTTTAAAAACATGGCGACAAATTTAACAATCATGCTTAACGGTCTTACCAGTTTTTACGAGTTGGAATTCCAAAAAAAAAACCATGAATAACTTAAAACCTTTTCTAACTGTCGCAAACGATATTAATACGAGCGATTTAAATAAGTTTTCAATGAGGAAGTGACGTAAGTTTCCCATCCATTCCCTTAGTTATGTTATGTTATGTGATGATGTTACCAAAGCTGTAACAACTGGTAGGACCATTGGCTAACCGATGTTACTTTTGGATATTATACTCGTAATATACATCGCGATGGCATAGAGTAAGTTAAATACAGTTAGAGATGCGTAACTTATGTCGCTGTACTTATCGGTCAGTACTTTTATGCCTAGTACCCTAGTACAAAGTAGGTACACCCATAGATGATTACTATACAGGGTGTAAAAACCTTTTTTACGATGCCGAAAGGCAATTTTTTTGTTCTACACTATACCTTTTTTAGGATGGGAAATCATCAAATGACTTCTCCCACTCTGGGCGGAGCGGGAGGGAGTGTCAGAATCTTACTGATTAAAACCCATCCATGTTCCTTCCTCGCCCTTTGTGTTCCGGGGCCGCGGTATCTCTTTCGAATACCGCGGTTGCCGGGCCCGCAACCCCGGCAGGCGGGGACCTTCTAGTTGGAACTTTGACCAAAGACTGGACTTTGACTTTGGTCAAAGTTCTAACTATATGACAAGTTTTTTTTAAATGCAAGTTTCTATTGCAAGATTTTACTTTAAGCACCTCTACGACCCCAGTACTATTCAATCCACGCATCAGCACAATGTTTTAAGTGAGTTCTATAACAAAATATGATTCGTTCGAAAAAAAGGGTCGTTTCCCAGCAATTTTTTTGCGTAAAGTTACTTTTATGTTTGATGTTCACAATGCTTGGTCCTTGTGATGAGGTTATTGACACCCTGTATGTGATGTATTAGCCGAGCTATTACAATTTTTGCGGAAGAAGTATTAAAAGAGACTAGGTCATCTCGCCATCACCGCTGAGGTCATCCACCTCGTTGTTTTTCTTTCTAAATTAATGTCACTAAATATTGCAACAATAATCTTGAACTTTTATATGATTACGTAAAAGGTTATATAAATAAAAACTGTGAATTAATATAAATTAATGAAAATACATATTCTTATGCAATTTTGTGCATCTGTTTTTGTTCTTATGCAACTTTCTGCATCCATTAGTGCAGCAAAAACAACGTGCAATATGGGTACGAAAATATATATCTAGAATTCTACATGCGTCTTAATTCCTGGGTCGGAAAAGTGTAATTAGGTTTTACAACAGGAAATTATCAGGAGTCCCACGATTTCAAAATACATCATATTAATATGAGTAGCGGAATGTGGGTACAACTCTGTCTAACCCTTCGAAATTATAGGCGTGAGGTTATATTACATTTTGACCCCACCGCGCCAAAAAGATATTAAATATCAGTTTCATAGACAATGACTTTAATAGTCTTGCTTTCTCATACATCATGGCTGTTATTCCATTGGGAATGTGACCTCACTCTTACGGTCTTACCATCCCATGTGTCCAGGTTTTTTTATTGATGAAGAAACACAATTTTGCCTGACTTGGGAATCGAACCTAGGACCTCATGCTCAGCAGTCCACCACTACACCAACCAACTATGATGTAGTTTTCACATTTTAGAGTTACGAGGCAGTTTCAACAATTACTCGTATCAATAATCTACGCACTTTTTATTCTTTCTGACGTACCTACCAAATATTGTAAATAGGTTTGTCTACTAGCTACCTACTATATTATGCGGTGCGATGCCTGTCCCTTCTCTATGAACTAGTGAACTCGATCGGGTTCATAGCACCGCGGTTTGTATGCCACCATCAAATTGGCTATGTCGTTAATGCATAAATACATACAGCTTAGCACTCAAATGCAGTTTGTGAGGGTACCTGTGTATGTATTTGTGCCAGGTTTATTGAACTGAATGTGGGTAAAGTGTCATCGATATAAGATCGTAGATTTAAGATTTGGTAAGGTTTTTAATCAGCATTTTGTGCCCCAAAACCACTCTTCAGAAATTAGACAAAAAAGAAGAGAAAGTAACAACCTCATCTTGAATTCATAAGGGAGGGACTATTCTTAAAAATGTAACACATACTTTGAGGTAACAGGGGTGAAAAATCGTCCACATCGTTGTCAATCGAAAAAGGGCCCAGAAAGCTAGGGCAGCATTGCCAGGCAATGCCGATTCTGTCTGTGTTTCAGAAATCACGGAGTAATTGGTGTACAAACACGAGAAAACGAAGTTTTATTATTTATTGCCAATAAATCGATCTCACACATTTTGTAAATTATCAATCAATATAATGAAAGAAAGAAAGAAAGAAAATGCATTTATTAGCCCGACAGGACAACACAAATAAAAAAATTAAAAAATGGTGGTGGTGGTAATTCTGCCTACCTCAGTCCGTTTACCATATGCCTTTTAAATTGCACCACAACAGTATCTAAATCTACGATACGTCGATCCAACGGTTAGAATAGGGGTCCATTACAGAGGTCTAGCGGTCAGAAGTTTATAAGGCCATGTGTCCCTAGCACCGCTTTGATCTTTGACCGCGATGTGAGTACCGTGTGATCAGTATCTCTTGACAGATCGTTGCGCTATCGTTTATCGTGTCGAATTTGGTTTATTGTAATGCAGCTACCTATTTCGATTTCCAATAAATAATTGTGCACTAATAGTATGGCTGTATCTTACATACATAATTATAAAAGGGTCGCATTTTGAAATGGGGCAGTAAGGGCATGTATATTGGCCACTATCTTGCTGACTGTATTCTTTTTCCAAAGTCTGTGAATGTGTATTTGTGAATTTATTAAAAAGTTATCGTTAGTCTTCAAATACTGTTTTTCTATCAGAATTCCAGCGCTAATGTTACAGCACCATGCTGAGTTAGGAGCATTTTTGCCTCGCACAGGACGAGTTTCGTTTCTTTTAATTTTTATATACATTTTTTTTTATCTGTTTAATTTTTATTAGTAAGTTTTAAATACTGATAATTTTGGTGTGTTTTGTCCTGTGCGGGCTAATAAATGCTAGTTCTTTCTTTCTTTCTTTCTATAGCTGCAACGATGAAGGTGGCCTTTACTGCTCCATCTAAAAATATCATATTGGACATCGCTGACTACCATCATATATCATCATTCTTGTACCATCAATGGGTACCGTTTTACCCATTATTAACTGGGTTATGGAGGTCACTGGTATTCAGCTTCGTTCCTTTATCCGTTCAGACTGGAAGCCGACCACGACAAAGTTGGGAAAAGGTTAGGCAGATTATGACCTCTGACCACTAATTGGATCTATTTACCTATAATTTATTAACAATAGATACTCTTTTGTGAATGTTTTGTTAGATACAAATCTAATAAATCCTTGATTTGTGTACTTGAAGCTATCTTCAGTTCATTGATTTATCGCCGAAGATCAGAAAATGTAAGAAAAAATAATAACATTCTCAAGACCGCACCATTCTAAAAATTGATCAGTAGCGATTGCATAACTTTCTAGTTACATTGATAGTTATATTAGGAATAAGTGTATGTTAATAAAATGGTGTGTATGTATATTAAAAAATAATTGTACTCTTTTCTGCAGAAAAAGAAACGGTTGTGTCATATTGATTGACCTCAATACAAACTTCACGAATTACTTTAAATAATCCTTTAAAATATTAAGTTATTAAAACACATACGATTCATCTCCTTGGAACTTAATTAAATTAAAAGTAGTCCGTTCACTTATCTCTTACGACACCAAGTTAAATCATGAAGCGATAAACAGCCGATATGATCTGTAATACCTTTCAATATTACAGCTAACTTACAAGATGTTCATAAGTAATAACTTAATAACAGACTACAATGTAAGTGATTGTAACTTGAGCTAAATACCGCGACTTTATCTTTTGATCGGCGGATGAAGATCAGGAAGAATTTAGCTTTATATTTATCGCTCCATGTAAACTGCTGGTATTCAGCTGCATCCGGGTAGATTGGAAACCGACCCCAACATAGTTGGGAAAAGGCTAGGCAGATGATGATTAGTCTAATTACTTTACTCCCTGCTCGAATGCAAAGTAAGCCGATGAGAGCAAAACTCATCTACATCTACACTAGAGGAAAAAATTGTATATTTGTGTGTGGGTATGTTTGTAATGAATAAACTCAAAAACTACAGTGCCGATTTTAAAAATTCTTTCACCATTGGAAAGCTACATTCACTCTGAGTAACATAGGCTACATTTTATCTCCGTACTCCCACGGGAACGGGAACAATGCGGGTGAAACCGCGTGACGTCCGTTAGTACTTAATAACTTCACGTGTAAAGCAAATCAAACTCCTTTCAGACTTGCGATAATTGTGTCAAGGTACCAAAGTTTGTAAAAAATTGGACGGAAATTGCAATTATTTCAATATAAGTGTGTACTGAACAAGTGTGCAGTCACGCACACAAACCTAAGTTTAGCCGGCTTTAATTTTAAAGCCGGCTAAAAACTTAGGTTTAGCTGCAACCCCTGTGGCTAAAAATGAAGCCTTGAAAATATGGTTAGTATTGGCAATTGGATGCAACAAACTTGAGTGAAACGCTTGCCACCCGCAGCCATCGCTTCGCTAGCGATCCTTGGGTCTTGGGGCTTTAATATTTTTCACAGTTTCAGGGGGTGGCACTTAGCAGACTTAATTATTTGATATTTATTATTATTATATGATATCAGATAGGCAGTCGCTCCATGTAAAATACTGGTATTCAGCTGCATCTGGTTTGACTGGAAGTCGACCCCAACATAGTTGGGAAAAGGCTAAGCAGATGATGATGACCTCCACGCGTTCCTGACGGACATCAAAATGATCTTAAAAGGGTTTCATTTTTGCTGACTATGAGGTACAACATCAAAAAAGTATTTCAGTTCCAATAATATATTGGTATGATTATTAATAAATAAATAAATTATCAGAACGAAAACTCATTAATGGTTGTGTTTAGGTTTATTGTTGAAGGCGCACGTGGCGGGCCTCTCAAAATGTAGAAGGTGCCACCGGGGCGATGGTCGTCGGAGAATAGAAATAAAAGTCTAAAATGCACTGTAAATTATTTACACAAAAATGTATGTACAATATCAGAACTTAACAGAAATATTTTAATCTACGAAAATCAACAAGAAATATTTTATTACCGCATGAAAAAACCTTTTACAAACAGTGACAGACAATGTCAAGTTGATAATAATAAATAGAGTGTCGCAGCACCGGCCAGTTACAAACGAACACCGCCTCCTTGGTCGCGGCCTAGTGATGAGTAGTGGTAGTCACTACATCAGCCCCCCCTTGAGACCGTCAAGGGCGATAATAGTCTGGAAACCTAACTCTACGTCCAGATCTAGTTTTGGAAACGTTTGCTTCGCGATCTGGTGATTTCTGATTCCCTGATTGTGTCACATGTATAGTTATTCATAGAGTCGTTGTAATTATATCAAAGTTTTCTCGTATTTCGGACTATTCATATGTATTTTATATATAGGTATTAGTTTATTTTATATGCTTATTTTTGTATTAGTATGTAGGTACCTTTATATGTGTAGGATTACAAGATGGTATGTTTATTTTTATTTTTATTGTACTCCACAATGCTGTCTATTTGACCCAATGGTTGACTGGTAGAGAATGCCTTGTGGCATTAAGTCCGCCAATGTACCACTATTGTACATGAAGTTTAAATAAATAAATAAATAAATAAACATGTGTTGTTTTGTGTGTGTCCTGTTGTCGATCTTGTGATAAATGAGCGGGATTGGTTGAATGAGTGGGTGTGTGTGGTGTGTATGGAGTGGTGTCTGGGTCACGCAGTATATAGAAATCGTCGAGGACATCGTTACTGGTCCCGCAGCTTCAGACAAGTACGAGACACTGAAAACGGAGCTCATTAAGAGGCTGTCCGCTTCAAGGGAAAAGCAGGTACAGCAGCTTCTTCATCACGAAGAATTAGGAGACATTACATTGATTACATTGTGTTAAGTTTTTTTTTGCACACTCTACTTTTAGCCGGTAGATAAACATTATGTTCACGACTGTATAAGGGTATAGCATCTTCGCTACTGCACACTCGAACTGCATTGAGATGTTTTACAAGGTTATTTTTCAAGACGTGAAACAAATTAAATTGAATATTAGATAGTGTTCTGTCCTTGTTTAAATATGGTTTATACTCGTAATTGTAAGTTAGTCTAACTTTAATATGACTGTTAAATAATACGAGCAGGTCTTCCAAGGTTAAACCGCGCTTGCTTAAGCCGCTGGATGGGTGGCCTAGTTTCCTTTGGCCGTTGGTCCCAGATGTTATTTATAAAACTTTGTCAGTTGAGTTACGGGTTGTCACAGAGGCCACTAGGTGGACCGATGACCTGGTGAAGGTTGCGGGAATCCGGTGGATGCGAGTAGCAAGGGACCGGTCAATGTGGCGACACTTGGGGTAGGCCTATGTCCAGCAGTGGACGTCTTTCGGCTGAGATGATGATGATGATGATGATGACGGAGGCTCAAAAGTATGTAAAGAAGTCTTACAAAGGGGTAGGTATCGTTAAACCAGTACAAACTGGGTTCTGGAGGTCAGAGAGGCAGTCAGGTTATGTAAAATAATGGTATTCAACTGCATCCGGTTAGACTGGAAGCTTATAACCGTTCGATAGCACCCCGCAAATGTGACTCCTTGCTGGGAGATGGATGAGGCCTTACAATTACCCTTTTTTATTTTTTTAGATGGGAAATCATCAGCTGACCCATCCCAATCCGGATGGAGCGGAGGGGAGTGTCAGACTTTTACAGACTAAAACCCATCCATGATCCTTCTTAGTCCTTTGTGTTCCGGGGCCGCGGCAATGAATAGAGACCCCAGCCTAAGAGTCTGATCTCGAACAAAATGGAGACGAGTGGAAATGAGTGGATTTCAACTTCTCTTCTCCGCTTTGCTTTTTTCTTCTTCTTGATGGAGTCCGGGACTTAAGACGAGGTCATCCTCTACCTAACCTTTTCCCAACTATCTTGGGGTCGACATGCATTCTAACCAGATGCAGCTGAATACCTGTATTTTACATGGACCGACTGTCGATCTGACATCCTCAACCCAGGTAGTACTACCTCAAGACGCGGTATTTATTTCGGCCTTGACAAATGTATTTACTATTAGTTATTTTAAGAACTGTTATCAATTTGACAAAAAATCTTCCATTTCTTTACGAAAATCATAACGTGAATCAAAATAAAAGAAATCGATGGATACATCTCGATAAGACTATCGAAGGTAAGAAAAATTGGTAATCGAATAGTTGAGGTGAAAATCGAAGTTGACGTGGTAATGTAATGACCGGTAAATACAACTTGTCCATCTGCTAATAGTGCTGATACCCATTTCATGTTTGTAAATAGTAATGACGAGAACCGTGGAGTGAAGCCTTTTATAAACGTTTACCTATTCTCGATAAATATAAATAACAGATAAAACGGAGTCGGATCAAACCTTCATTGCGCATCATAGACTAAAAATACATCAAATACATAAAGAAATAAATACATCACTCGTATTTTTTACTTCTCATTGTAAAATTAATTTTAAAAATATTTTCTCATACAATCTGTATACTAACTAGCTTCTGCCCGCGACTTCGTTCGCGTGCATTTCCCGCTTGCAACATTTCTTATTGCTGCTCCGCTCCTATTGGTCGTAGCGTGATGTGTAGCCTATAGCCGTCCTCGATAAATGGACTATCCGACGCAAATTGATTTTTTTTAGTTCAAGCCGGTAGTTCCTAGATTAGCGCGTTCAACCAAACAAACTCTTCTGCTTTATAATATTAGTATAAGTATATAGATATAATATTATGAAAAAAAGTTTCTTCGGAGCAGCAGTAAGAAATGTTGCAAGCGGGAAAAAAGCTTCCGTTGAGCAGGCGATGCGTTGCGATATCAAAACTTCGCGCGATGCTAGTGATGTTTTCTAACTAATTGTTCTCATATATTGACTTGTTCTTTCTTCATGCTTCTGATCCCAACAAACATAACATCACGCTTGTAAACCCCAATGGGCCAGGCAGGAGTGAAACTGTACACTCCATTTCGCTATGTTAGCTCAAGTCCAATGAAACAGGGGGCGTGCATATTGCTATCAACCGTACACATATCCAGGCTCAGAGGCTGCTAATCAGAAATTCCAAATGGAAAAACCTATTAACACTTAGCTCGACCTGGGAATCAAACCCGGGGCCGAAGAGCGAGTACCTAAATATAACAGGGTACATTTTGTCACTTAAGGCGCTTAGACGAGCTAAATTAGCAACTCTATTTGTGGTGGTTAAAACTTCGTTTGAAATGCTGTTAGAATAAAGTTCTAATCAGCTTGCACTACAAAGTGGTTGTTACGTCGGCCACTGCGGGCCAAATAGCGCGAGTGGTTTCGATCGATTTTCAAAAAAAACTGAAACAGTTTGTTTTTTTTGATTGGATTAAAAAACTGAAACAGTTTCATGCTAATATATTGCTTGTAGAATTATTTGCCAAAAAATCTGAATGATCGCATGTATATTAGTATGTTTTTTATTGTTTGAAAGATATTTTTAACCGACTTCTAAAAAAGGAGGAGGTTCTCAATTCGGATGTTTCTATTTTTTTTTTTAATGTTTGTTCGGGCATAACTCCGTCGCTTGCCAACCGATTTGGAAAATTATTTTTTGGTTGCAAAGGGTATTCTTTCCAAATGGTCCCATAGCCACCAAGTCGGGATCTGATGATGGAACCTTCGCGAAATCGAGGGAACTCTTCAAATTTATATGATAACGTGTTGCGATTTCGGTATTTTTCTACAACAAGTGAAGCATTTGCGTTCGATAAGAACCATTCTACTATCAGATCTGATGATGAAGCCAAGAGTCACGGAACTCCATAATGAGACAATGTATCCTAGTCGTGTTTGGGCTTGTTGTAATTGTAACGGTATGCACTTTCCATGTATATCAAGCACAGTGAACCACTAAAAAGTGAAAAATAAAATCTTTTTTGCAAAAAATATTTTATTTTTCATTTTTTTTTATCGAGCCAAATTAATTGTATTATGTTTTCAAAACAGTATCATGCTAGCAGAATCCTGAAGATTATCATATATTTTTCTGGTCTTGTTTATAGCAGTGAATCATATACTTTTAGTAATTATAATTAAACTCGCGTTTAGCTCATGTAATCGCCTTAAGTTCCATGTCACAGGGGCGATATTTTACCATCAACCGGGCACAAAAGACACTGGCATAGTGTATTTTACGTAATGCTAAATTAGAAAGTATTGCGTCCAAATAATATGATGGAACCTGTTTATCGACACAAAACGTTGTATTTGTTTATAAATGAGCATTTGAATAAAACGAGATAGAATTGTATCGTTTACCCTACCTTTTCACCTTACCTTACAATTAAATAAACCATGTTGGACTCGGATTCAGTCATGAGTTAATAGAGAACCTAGCACGACCCCCACGGTGTCAACGTATAACCATAATTTTGTCGAAATTGGTTTTGGAATGAACTTTTATTTTTTTTTACAAAATCTTGGCAGTTTTTTTTTTATAATGCGTGGCCCGCTCCGGCGCCCTGGCATGTAAAATATTCCTTGTATAGCGTGTAGCGCACTGCAGACCCACTGAAGCCGGTCTATCTTAGTTACTCACTTGGTTACCAATCCCTACTTGTTTTCACGCCGTATCATAAAGCTGATCTGGACCTACGGGATAGAGCTCTGGGGCTATGCTAGAAACTCCAATGTCCAATGTGTCTCCAGAGAGATTTCAGAACATTGCTCTAAGAACAATTTCAAGTGCACACTGGTTCGTAAGTAACACAGAAATTCATGAATATCTGGAGATGCTGACCATGTTACCACCACCACCACCACTTTATTTACCACCTACTACCCTCATCCGTGTGTCACTGCGGAGGGCCTACTGAAAACCAGCGCTGAGTGTTTTACACCCAGCATATGCTGAGTTGGTTACCCTTTCGTTATGGGCATGTTCAGCGCAGTTGAGCTGTTTTAATTAATTGTTAAGCTGTTTGTTGTTATCATCTATAGGTATGTGCTGCTCTTAATGTTGTGCTGTCCATTAGCGAATAAATGATTATTCTATTCTATTCTATTCTAAATAGGAAGAAGCTTGTAAAATAAGCAAAGATACAAGGAGAGGCTCAATAAGCACTCAAATGATCATGGGTCATGTCACAGTGACAGCTATGTTTAGATAATCAGACCATTATCTCTTCGATGAACATGGACCTTAGTATCTGCCAACTCATACGGTGCTGTGTAATGGAATTGCACCCAATCCAAATGAATCCCAGACATCTGATTGTGGCTAAAAGCAGATTGCAGATTAAAACGAAAAAAAAATTGTAGCGGCAATAATGCATGTTAAGCACTCTAGTTAAAAACCGTTGACGCCTAATTCGTGCATAATATGTGTGTGTGTGTGTGTGTGTGTGTGTGTGGTTTACAAAAAGATTTTTTCAATACGACTGGTTGCTCCAGACATGAGAGCGTCTAAACCAAAACAAACAACTCTTCAGCTTTATATATGTATTGATACAGATAGTTATAAATCATAATCCAAGCTTGGCGTCGCATGTTATCAGAATCTTGTATGTACAAAAAAAATTACGCTCTAGTATCTTAGACATATTGTATGTAATTGTATTGAAACCACAAATAATAATTTCAAAATAACACTATTTTTGGCTGCAGGACAATAAAAGTAAATTTGTAATCAAATAGCGCATTACTTAGGTGGGCAAACTGGTCCTCCTTTCTTACTCGCTCCACTTCCTGGTATATTTCCAGGAGTACATTTCTTATAACATTCCTTTGGTGCTTCCTTTGCACCTGCGCATGCATTGCCCCCACCACCCCCAGCCCCAGCCCCACCACCTCCACCTCCACCCCCTGCCCCAAATTTAGGTTTGCATGGGTCCCTTGCAGCGGTTGCATTACATATTGTTGCGCCAGTATATACTGGAGAGCGACATTTCGGCGTAGGCTTCCTAATTTCCCGTCTCGGTTTAAAATTAGACTTAGACCTTGACGAGGGAAGTATAGGTTGGCATGGAGATCCAGAAAAAAATCTACAGTTATTTAAAGGAAAAGTTTTGAGAGTACACGGTGTCATCTTAGCGCAACGATTTGGCTTTTTGCAAGGGTAGCATATAGGCTTCGTAGGACATTTGGGAGTCTTCGTTACTGGAGGACATGGTGGCACGGGAGGCACCACACAGTCTTTAACTTCTTTAGAAGGAGGCGGGCATTTCAGAGGCTCCCTGTCGTAATAGAATCGGATTGGAGACTCCCAAGGTAACCCATAAGCTGCGATGGAGATTCGATCAATAGAACGTACCTGGAAATCAATTACATTATAATTTTATATTTGACAATAGCGTCTGTAGCCGTTTTATTTGAATGGCAAACAGTAGATCATTTTTTACATTTTACCTGATTCTTATATTTATGACAATAATGAAGTCATTTAGATCTGGCTCGCGAGATTGTCGACATGTGGGACGTGAGTACAGAAGTCTAATGCCGATAGTCGTGTCAGCCAATTGCTTAATAGCAGCGACCTGAGGAGCCATCTGAGGAGGCTCTCGCTTGGCAGCTGATTCAAGGGTTTGATTCAGATAGCAGTACTTCTGGACACGGCGCGAATTGTCAGGAGGTTTCTCTTTCAAGAGACTTGATCATAGGTAGCTTGGACCCTGTTCCCGATGCTGGTGGGTTACTACCATTATTTATATTTTTAAATTTGCCTATGCTATTCAGATTTTGTTTGGTGCTTGTTGATTCCATTTCCGTGAGACTTTCTAATGATGGTACATCTCAACCGAAGTCAACGTCACAACAAACCTGCCAACAGAGATCGGCCAGTCATCATCACCAGCCTGTTAATGTTCCCACTGCTGGGACACAGGCCTCTTCTCGATCAGGTGGTATAAATAGTCATCAGAATAATTAGGGGGAAAAATGACCAATCATTTTGTAAATGAACTTCCAATTAGTAACGTGCCCATAATCTTGATCTAGAGGACGTCAGCGGGAAACCAATCTCTAAGGCTCCGCTGTCTGTTCGTCCGTCGAGATGTTGCAGGGCTGTATCTTTTGCACCATAATACGAGTACGTAGAGAATTGAAATGTTTACAGACTGTATTACCATGACCATCTCCCTAGCCTTTTCCCAACTTTTTTTGTCGGTTTGGCTTCCAGTCTAACCGGATGCAGCTGAATGCCAGTAATTTACATGGAGCGACTGCCTATCTGACCTCCACAACCCAGTTAATACTGGGTAATACGATAATACCTGGTAAGCCTGGTTGTCAGACTTTTTGGGCCACTGACTACCTGTAACGACTGCCAAAGATCGACAAGTGACAGTCGGGACCAACAGCTTAACGTGCTTTCCGAGGCACGGAGGAAACTCGGTCTGTAAGAGTACTCACCTATCCACAGACCGACCTAGGGAAGCACGGCTTAACCTAAAGATCGGCCCGAGCTGCTGTTATTATTTAGCTACTGGCTCCTCTATATTACCGTGAGCGCTTTCATAAAAATAAAAAGGTAAAGATCGACCATAAACTCGTGTGTGTGTTAAATATTGTAAAGTAGTTAAGAACTCAAAAAGTCTGACAAACAGTCTTACTAAGGGGTATCGTATTACTCGGTACTAACAGGGTTGTGGAGGTAGAAAGGCAGTTGCTCCATGTAAAATACTGGTATTCAGCTGCATCCGGTTTGGCTGGAAGCCTACCCCAACATAGTTGGGAAAAGGCTGAATCAAAATCAAAGCATTTATTTCAAGTAGGCCAGTTACAGGCACTTTTGAATTGTCGAACGCTAGGCAGATAAGAACCCTACGTGTGCGAACTTTACACGCACGTGACAGGTTTCTTGACCACGCATTAGCCTTTTTTGTTCAAACCAGACCACAAACCTAAAAACAAATCAACGTTTTTCTCACCTCATCAAAACGATTGCTGATAAGTGGCATCTGTGAAGTTATCGGTTTCAGCGATTCGTTATCCAAACTTCGGGGACGAACAGCTTCTGCATGATTCCGTGTATATGCTCTTACGTGATCTTGCTTAAAGTACGGACAGGGCTTGACTAATCGAGAAAACCCAGACTTCATGTTAGAGTCATGTCTTGCTAAAATTTCGCCGAAATTATGACATCCTAGTATTACATTCTTTACATTCAATTTTAATTTTGTAGACATATTTAAAAATCAGAAGAATTTATCACAAAAATTTTGTTAAGCTTTACTGATATTTTTATATTTTGAGTGTTTTTTCTCTCCAAAGTGTCAATCTGTCAATCAAATAAAAATTAAAATGCAATGCCAATACGAATTTGGCACAAAAAGTTTGTTTAACATTCGCATAGTGTATCCATGGTGGTGTTCGTTTGTTTGTTCGCAGAAGACTCAAATTCAAATACAAATATTTGTTGCTCAACACAGTACATTTATACATTTTTAGATGTCAAGTGGATGCGCAATTCACTGTATTGTACCAATTCCGGCATGCAAAATTTATAATTATAATTTAATAAAATCCAATTAATACCACGAACAGAGCTACTCCTAAACTGTTTCACCGTTTTAGATGAAATTTTTGTCTGTTGTTCTACATACCCATCAGGGGAAGGTTTCTAAAGAAAAGGCATTGCAAATTGCAACGCATGCACAACTTGATTTATTTTTAAAAACTATGGAACTAACATGTATAAAGACCAACCCTGAAAGTCTATCTTACTCTTCATACTGGGTGGTCCAAATAAAAACTTCAAGTAAAAATAAGGTCCTCATTCCCAGGGATAACCGAATGTACCCCGTAAATGTTCTGCGATTCGCCGTCATATAAAAGGTCTTTAAATACCTTTTTGTGTTTGAAAATAAACGCGGGTGGCAAGTGGCAATATCTTTCAGGCGCGGGTCATATATAAGTGGCGTATGGCGGTGGCGCGGCGCTGGCGAGGTGGTGGCGTGGCGCCACTTCTTTGATATTTCATACAAAATGTATAGAAGAGGTGTGGCGTGACACATACTGAGATGGCGCGGCGCGGGCTCCACTTCCTCGCCATCCGCGCACCCGCAGTTAGCAAAGGCATGCATAGGGCGGGAACAAGACAACGAAAATGCGTAACAATTTAGACTTTAAAGACTAGTGTGATAGTGATAAGGTTGACTTTCCTTTGCACTGTGTCGATGTATTTTAAAATGAAAGACGACTGTTCTTTACGAGGTTTATTGGCAACTAAAATCAACATGGCTACTGCATATCTTATAAACGTTAAATTGGCGTGAACATAAGCCGCCCACCAAAGGACTATAATAGTCCTTTAAAAACAATATTAATTAAGTTAACATGCATACAAAATAAAGATTAATTAACAATCATATCGTCTGGTATAGTGTCGATTGGTAAAGCACACAACTTTGTGACACATCGCTTGGTTATACTGTCACCGCTCTTTACGCTATAAACTCTGGTTAAACCGTCGGGACCGGGGTGCTTGTCAGTGATGCGTCCCATGGACCATTTTCCCGGCGGGAGATTATCTTGCTTGATCAGCACTATATCTCCCTTCTTGAACTCTTCTTCGCGTTTTAACCATTTTGGTCTTTGCTGCAGTCTCGTTAGGTACTCTTTTTGCCATCTTGACCAGAAGTCACTCAACAATTTTTGTGTATATTGCCAGCGCGTCAGATTACTTATTTTAGCGTCCTTTAGGTTTGGGTTTGGGACGGTGACTGGCGCTTCCGTTATCAGAAAATGACCAGGTGTTAGTGCTTGCATGGTGTCGTCGTTCATTGGACATAACGGACGCGAGTTTAGGCACGCTTCTATTTCGCAGAGAACCGTCGTCATCTCTTCAAATGTCAAGTTTGTAGTGAGAACCCTCTTCAAGTGGTATTTTATGGATTTTACTCCGGCCTCCCATAGTCCTCCGAAGTTAGGTGAATATGCCGGTATAAAATGCCACTGAGTCCCGTCATTGGCAAGTGTTTCAGCGATTTGTCCATCAAATTGCAAACCAGCTTCTTTCCAGGCTTCATACAGTTGTTTGTTGGCGCCTACAAAATTCCGTCCTTCGTCGCTCCACAGATTTATGCATTTTCCTCTGCGGCTGCAAAACCTTTTGAAGGCACCTATGAATGCTGCTGTACTTAGGTCGCCAACCAATTCCAAATGAAGCGCCTTTGTGGACATGCAAACAAATATGGCTATATAGGCCTTGCTAGTTCTGGCTCCTCTGCCCTTAGTAATCAATACTTGGAATGGTCCCGCAAAGTCGACACCTGAGTTGAGGAATGCTCGTGTTGGTTTCACCCGTACCCTTGGTAAGTCACCCATTACTTGTGTTCTCACTTTAGCGTTTAGTTTAGCGCATACCAAACAACGATGGATGTATTGTTTGACCAGCGTCTTTGCTCGCAGGATCCAATACTTGGATCTGAGGTAAGTAAGCATCAACTGTATACCTCCATGCAACGTTTTCGAGTGAGCTTCTGCTATTATAAGGTAAGTAAGTTTGCTGTCTTTACCTAAAATTATCGGATGCTTGCATTCATCACTCAACTCTGAGTTCCGGAGCCGGCCGCCCACCTTGAGGACACCATTCTCGTCAAGGTAAGGATTTAATGATTTCAATTTGCTTGATTTTTTTACTCTTTTCTTGACCTTTAAGCTTTCTATCTCTTCTGTAAATTCTTCCTCTTGTTCTTTTTTTATACAGGTTTGCAAGGCGCGTTGGAGTTCTTCAGTTGTGATTGTACTATCTATGTTTTCCTTTAATTTCCTTTGTTTCAGGAATCTTCGGCAGTAGGTGATTGTTCTCAGTAGTTCCGTCAATGTATCAAAATCTTTCAGTTGTTCGGATAATCTTTTACCTTTCTCGTTGTCGTTTTTTGTTATGTTCAGAGCTTGTATGGTGCTTTTCTTTCTCTCTAGTTCTACTGGTGTTATGTGTAGTTTAGTGAACTGTATCTTCTGGTGCAATAACCACCGTGGTCCATTCCACCATAGGTCGCAACCTTTCAAGTTAGCTACTAGCATACCTCTTGATGCAATATCAGCTGGATTATCGTGAGATTGGACATGGTGCCACTGACTGCAACTTACATTGTTTGTGATCTCGACAACGCGGTTTGCTACAAACGCCTTCCATTTGTTCGGATCTCCATGTAGCCAGGAGATAACAATAGATGAATCTGTCCAAGCATAGATTTGTGTTGTAGGTATCCTCATTGCTTGGCTTATTTGCTTGAGTAGTTTGGATAGAAGCAAAGCTCCACACAGTTCGAGTCGAGGCAATGAGATAGTTTTCAAAGGAGCTACTCTTGTTCTTGCAGCAATGATTGTGCTTTTTACTGTGCCGTCAGAGTTTGTGACTCGGCAGTATGCCACAGCACCATATGCTTGTACAGAGGCATCGCAGAATCCGTGGATTTCGATAGAATCCTTTCTTGAGCTAAATGTTCCCATCCATCTATTTATGTAGATTCCGTTTATATTTTCAAGATCCAATCGTATTGTAGCCCATTTGTCAGCCAGTGTCGTATTCAAGATTTCGTCCCAATCAATCTTTTCTTGCCAGAGTTGTTGTATTAAAATCTTAGCCATTACAAGGCAAGGTGCAATCCATCCGAGGGGGTCGAATAACTTTTGGATGTCGGATAGAATGCTTCGCTTCGTTATTGCTGTTCCGATAACTGGTAAGTTCAGGTTATATTCGAACTGGTCTTTACCTAAATTCCATTGTATGCCCAGGGCTTTAACCGTTCCATCAATCTTTAGTTCGAGATGTGCATTCGATGATCTTTCGCTTGGTTCAATAGTCTCCATGAAATCACGGTTGTTAGAAGACCATTTTTTCAGTTCGAAGCCACCTAGACACAGTAGCCTTTTGAGATCTTGACTGATTCTTATGGCTTGTTCCAGATCATCGTGTCCGGACATAACGTCGTCGACGTAAAAGTCTTCGCGCAATATCTTTGCAGCTTCAGGATATTTGTCACCTTCGTCATCAGCCAATTGCATTAGTGTCTTAACGGCGAGATAGGGTGCGGACGCCGTTCCGAATGTTACAGTCAAAAGTCGGTAGTCTTTGATGTCTTCTGATGCATTATCTCTCCATAGAATTCTTTGATAATCTATGTCTTCTTTATTTGTCCAGATCATTCTGTACATCTTGTGAATGTCAGAAACATAACAAACAGCATGAACTCTCCATCTAATGATTATGCTTCTCAAGTCATCTTGTAACATTGGACCCAACAAGAGTTCATCGTTTAGTGAAGTACCGTTGGAGCCCTTGCACGAGGCGTCGAACACGACGCGAGTCTTTGTTGTTTCCTTGTCACTACGAATCACCGCGTGGTGAGGTAAGTATACTGATTTATTATTTATTTCAGCCTTAGGTATTTCTTCTATATGTTTCATTTCTTTATATTCGTTAATCACTTTAGTATATTCTTGCTTCAGTTCTGTGTTTTGATTAAATCTTCTTTCTAGTTGAAGGAGTCTTCTTTTTGCTATTTCTCTTGTGTTGCCTTCTATTGATTTTGGTTGTTCTATTTTGAACGGTAGCTTGACTATGTATTTTCCTTCTTTATCTCGCTTGTGTGTCTTCTTGTATATGTCTTCACATAGTTTTTCGGTTAAGGTTAGTTTTCTTTTCATGTCCGTATCGACTTCCCATATTGTAGTCAGTAAATCTTCTATGTTAACCTCTTGTTTCATGGCCGTCAGTGATTTTTCTCGAGCGTTCAGTTTAATTGTTATTCCACCCATTAAGATCCAGCCCAGGTGGGTATTTTGGGCGCATGGTGTATCTGGTGGACCTTTAATGAGCCCTTGTTTGAGAATTGATGCATACTCGTTTACACCTAATAACAGATCAATAGGTCCTGATGCATAATAATTTGTATCTGCTAGTTCGAGGTTTGCTATATGCGGCCAATCAGTCCCCATCGTGGTGTTTATCGGTACGTTGGAGGTCAAGTGCTTGGACATCACGTAGGCTCTTATAGGTAAGTTAAATTGGTTTTCCCATCGTGACAATACTTGAAATTTGACCTCATGCTTTACTCGGACTTTCATGGATTCCATTCCGGAGACGATTAAATTTACCGATATTTTTTCTAGGTTCAGGATCTGAGTTGCCTTCTCGCTTATAAAACATGCTTGAGATCCTGAGTCTATCAGCGCTCTTAGAACAGTAGTGTGTCCGTGTTCACTCTTCAAAATTACTACTGCGGTAGCCAATAGTGATATCTTCTGCCCCGCGTTATAATGAGACGCAATCATTGTATGCACTTTCTTCTCTTCTACATCTGCTTGGCTAGATGAAGTCGGTTGCTTGGTTTCTACGTTTGGAGCCACTTCATCAATCTTCTTGGGTTGATGTAAAAGTGTGTGATGTCGTCTCTTACAGGCGCGGCAAGACATTGGCACTCGGCACTTGAATACCAAATGTCCCGCCCCAAGGCAGTTGAAACATAGTTTGTTTGCTTTGACGTATTCGCTTCTTTCATCAATCGTCATTTTATTGAACTTGCTACAATGACACAGTGTGTGCGGTTCCTTACATAAAGCACATGGTTTTTGTTTATCAGTTTCTGTTGCTGTTACATGAAGAACACGCTCTTTGGTTGGTTTAGTGGTAGTCGTCGGGGCAACCATTTCAAGCGTCCGGAATTTGGCTTCTAAAAACTCGCGCAATTCTTTCCATGTAGGCAGCTCTTGAGAGTTCACCGAGTAGGCAGTCTGTTCCCATTCTTTGTGCGACTCCGGGTCCAACTTCTGCACAACCAGAAATATGATTACTGGATCCCAGGAATCGGTAGACACCTTTACGTTTTCTAGACTGTTAATAACCTCAGTGGTACAATCCAGGAGGGCCTTCAATTGTGCTGCCGTTTGATTGGTACATTTTTTCTGATAATATAATCGCTTCATTAATGCGTTCACTATTATGCGCCTATTATCGTATCGGTGATTCAGCGTTTCCCATGCTTGAACATAATTAGCACCCGTCACCTGAATGTGCTTCAATAATGATGCCGCTTCGCCCGTGATACTGGTTTTCAAATAGTGTAATTTCTCAACTTCACTTAGTGTAGTACATTCATGAATCAATGACACATACAAGTCCTTAAATGTAGGCCATTCTTCGTAATTACCGGAAAACGGAGGGAGTTGTATATTGGGTAGAATCACTTTTGACCGTAATTTTCCATCACACGTCGTATTGCTGCATGAAGATTGGTCAGTCGTATTCGAAGTACACGAAGCCAACAACTCTCTAAGATCTCCTAACATACATAGGTATAAGTCTTCGTGAAGGAGGAATTCTTCATTCACGTAGTAAGGAATATTTCCACGTTGTTCCCGAGTTGTATTTTTCAACAGATCATTGTGTGCCTTCTTAAACGCAACCCAGTATTCTTCAATCGTTTGAATACGAGTTTGTAAATATCCAGGTTTCGATAACCGTCCTTTTGGGCACTTTTTAAGGTTTATTTGAGTCTTTTTGAGTATTAACGCCAAATCTTCCAACACAGTTAACGCTTGGTCTGCTTGACTCGTCATTGTTTACGCGTAATCACAAGAATCTTCAAAAATTATCGTCTATTTGCTAAGTTACTTATTAATGTTCAAATGATATACCGATAGCACACCGATACACTTTGTACGCACACTAATTGATCAGTTCTAAGAAATCCGTGCAAAACAACACCAGGTGGTCCCTTATCTCTCAATGGAATGCGGTTCTATTGTTCTCACGGCGACACTCCGTCAAATCTTAAAGGTTTGATCCGGCTCGTATTCGACCATATGTGATAGTGATAAGGTTGACTTTCCTTTGCACTGTGTCGATGTATTTTAAAATGAAAGACGACTGTTCTTTACGAGGTTTATTGGCAACTAAAATCAACATGGCTACTGCATATCTTATAAACGTTAAATTGGCGTGAACAACTAGAATGCGCCGGCGCCACGCCTTTCCGGCGCCATTAGCGCGCCTGATCTGCGCTGCGCCGGCGGCGCCACGCCATCACCTCGCCAGCGCCGCACCCCGCCATACGCCATACGCCACTTGTGTTTGTCCCGCGCCTCAAGCTGTTTCAGCTATCACGGTTCACAACTAAACTTACAATAAATATATATATAGATGCCTACACACTAAGCTACCCTGAACCCTTGAACTTGACCACTTGATGTTTTAAAAATAAAGTTGAAAATCTATTAAAGAAAGACAGATTGCAGTAGCTGGATGTGCTAGCGCTGCAGTGATGTGTTTCTGAACGCAACTTGGATCCAATTAGACATTTGACACATATAGACCATAATGGGTTATAACTGTCACCGTAAATTGTAAAACCCGTTAGATTATAATCTATCTAGCGAGGTTGTAAACTCTCGTGAGACTGTCAAACGAACATGCGTAAACGCATTATTTTTCGGTAGATTACAATCTATCGAAGTTAACCCGTAATATTGTGAAATGCTTGCGACGGAAGTATCTCTGCCGCCATAAACAGGACTCGGGGCACCACGACGTTAGGTTACTTAGGTTGTTTTAAACCCTGCAGACAGAAATAGTAGCTTAGCGGGGCTCCGTTGACTGCACTTTTTTGGCGAATATAAAGTGTTTTGAGGTTAGATTACATGGGGTGCGATGCCAGAAGTCCTCCACGTGTGCCTGGCGGCTGCTGGTTCCTCTCGATACGTCTGGAGGAAACAGCAGCCGCTGGGCCGGTGCACCCCGGGCGCGGCAGTGTCCCTCCTCTTGGAATGAGAAGAAATTCTCATTCCTTGGGATTGGCACTGCCGCGGCTAATGAGTCTGGCATCACGAGCGGGGTCCAATTTGGACCAATCCTCTGCGTGACCCTCTGTTAAGCAGAGGGCACAGCGGAGGACGTGACCATGCCGCCGAGGTGCAGGCGCACCAACGCGGCATTCGTTGTCTCTCCTCTGGGAGCATTCCCAGAAGTGACAACTTTCGGCGGGTTCGCTGAGCCGGGTTGGCCGGACAGCGAACGGAGGCATGCCTAATGCCACCGTCGAGGGCTTGGCTTAACCGCCTGGCCCAGAGGAAGGCTACCTCTAAGATAAAAAACCACCTAATCCTAAGTTCTGAGGCGCGGCGAGAGGATGAATGGCTGGAGGGTGTCCAGTCGTTAGCGCCTCCCCTGTAGGGCACCGGCCACACCCTACAGTATTGGGCTTACCCAGGTACAAGGCTCTGCCTGGGTGGACGAACTATTCCTTTATAACTCGTGGGAACAAAATGGATAAAGATAAAAATAAAAAACAAACACAAACCGCCGGTAACGGCAAGGGAGGAGAAGGAGAAGGCGAGGTGAGGAGGGATGCGGGGTCGGAGTCCGACGCCGCATCGAGTGAGGCAAGCGCTGCGGGAGGCTCAGGGAGCTCCCGCCGCGAGAGGGCCGGGGCTGCTGCGGAGAACAATAAGTTCTTCCGCAAGCGGCCCAGGCAGGACGGCGACCGGTCGTCGTCCTCTGAGGAGGGGCGGGTGGCCTCTGCTCGCAAGATCCCCACCAGCAAGCGCGGGGGGATCCGAGGCAAGAGGGGGGGGCCCTCTGCCTCCCAGAGGTCGGCAAGACCGGCCGAGGAGGGGCGCCAGCCGGGCATGACAGCAGCCCAAGGGTCTGGCAGCGAGGCGGGTGCACCTGGCGGCTCCGAGGCGGAGCGTAAGGCCAGGTTCATCAAGGAGGTGGAAGCCGCCATAAAGACGGTGGCCCTGAAAGTAAAGACATCGTCGAAACTCAGGGCCATACCCGCGGCTTCCGCCTCCATCATGGCGGCAGCGGAGGCCAATTTTTCGGGGCCTCCCCCTCCCTCGGCAGAGGGAGACGAGTTGGCCAAACTGCGGGCCGATATGGCCCGCCTGACGGCCGCCATGGAGCTTCTCCAAAAGGAGAATGCGAAGCTCCAGGCGGACCTAGCCAGCCTACGCCAGCCCAGCCATCGCGTGGCACCTCAAAGTGGGGGGAGCCAGACGCCAAGCCAGCCCATACCAGTGGAGAACCAGGTCCTGAACCTGGTGCGAAAAGAACTGGCTGCCTTCCAGGCGCGGTTCTCCGTCCTGGAGGGGATTGTCCTGCGCCCCCCCCTTGGTGCAAATACGGGACCGGCGGTCTCTTATGCGGCGGCTGCTGCTGCTGCATCCGGACCGGGACCGTCCAGCCGGCCCTCTGGCGGGGCTGCGTTGCCTCCGGACAAACAGGTGGCGGCGCCGGCCGAGCAGACGGCGGCGCCGGCTAAGAAAACAGGAGGCCGGAAGAAACGCAAGGGCAAGGCAGCGGCACAGGTTGCAACAGTGCCACTGCCTCCGCCAACGGCGAGTGGGCCAGCGCCAGCGCTTGCGGCACGTCAGCCGCAGCCAACACCATCGCCTCCCCAGCCCCCTGCACCTCCCACGGCTGAAGCCGGATGGCAGGTGTCCGGGGACAAGAAAAGGAGGCGGAAGGCGGCCAAAAAGGCCCGTAAGCAGGAGCGGCAGCGCCAGAATAGGGCAAAAAAGGCCGCGGCTAGGCTTCGCGCCCCAAAGACCGCAGCTGTAGTGATAACACTACAGCCGGAGGCGGAAAAGAGGGGCGTTTCCTACCGCGACCTGCTGCTGAAGGCGAAAGAGACGGTGAATCTCGGTGAGCTCGGGATCACCGGGGGCCTCCGTATGAAAGTCACCGCGACGGGTGCGCGGATGCTGGAGATCCCCGGTGAAACTAGCGGCTCGTCCGCCGACGCTCTGGCTGAAAAGCTGAGAGCGTCCCTAAACGCGGACGAGGCTCGAGTGTCCAGGCCCGTCAGATGCGCGGACCTGCGCATCATGGGTCTGGACGACACGATCACCGTGGAGGACGTTGTGGCCGCCGTCGCTAGGTCCGGGGGGTGCTCTGCCGAGCAGGTCAGGGCGGGCACCCTACGTCCGGATCCTACGGGCATGCGAACCGTAACGGTGAGCTGCCCTGTGACGGCGGCAAAATCTATCGTGGAGGGCCGATGGCTTCTGGTGGGCTGGGTTTCGGTGCAGGTTAAGCTGCTGGAACCCAGGCCTCTGAGGTGCTACCGCTGCCACGTGGGGCACCACGTGTCAGTGCGGTGCGCTTCGGAGGTTGACCGCAGCGGTCTCTGCTTCCGCTGCGGTCAGCCCGGCCACGTGTCGGCGACCTGCAGCGCTGCGCCGCACTGTCCTGCATGTGCCGCGGCTCGCAAACCGGCCGATCACAGCGCCGGGGGCAAGGCCTGCACAGCGCCCGCCAGGACCAGAGCCAGAGGGAGAGGAAGGCCCTCCGCCGCCTCCGCCAACGTCACCGTCGCGATCGCCGCGGCCGCTGCCGCTTCTGCGACTGACACAGCCGCTGCCGCTGTCGCCACCGCCGTCGCCCCGAGCACGGCAAGTTCGCCTGCGGAGGGGCCCTCACAGGGGGCCCGTGGGGAGGAGGCGATAATGGAATGCCAATAACGGCACCATTACGCTTCCTCCAGGCGAACATCAACCACTGCGCCTGTGCTCAGAATCTGTTGCTTCAGAGCATGGCGCAGTGGTCGATTCACATCGCTGTGGTCGCTGAGCCGTACTTTGTCCTGCCCAGAGAAGACTGGGTGGCGGACCTTGACGGCTCAGTGACCATAGTATCATCGGCCGCCGCCGGTACCCCGACCCTTGAAAATGTCAGGAGGGGTCGGGGGTGCGTAGCAGCACGGTTCGGGGAGATCGAAGTGGTGGGAGTATACTTCTCCCCGAGCCGAACTCTCGCCGAGTTCCACAACTCTCTCGCAGAGTTGAGTGTCGTCGTCGGAAACCAGTCCCTCCCCGTGCTTGTCCTCGGGGACTTCAATGCCAAGAACTTGGCTTGGGGTTCTCGCTGTACAGATGTGCGGGGAAGGATGGTGGAGGACTGGGCCCTGGAGAAGGGCCTGGACGTCCTTAATCGGGGTTCTGTTCCCACGTGTGTGCGGATGCGGGGCGAGTCGGTGGTGGACATCTCGTTCGCTAGCCCCGCTCTGTCGCCGCGTGTCGTTGACTGGCGTGTCATGGAGGGGGTGGAGACATATTCCGACCACCGGTACATCCGGTTTGACGTCTCCACCCAGTCCTCGAGCGCGCCGGTCCAACAGGCCCCGAGTGGTCCGCGTTGGGCGCTTAAGCAGCTGGACCGGGAGCTTCTCCTGGAAGCCTCGATCGTGCAGGCCTGGGTGACATCACCGGACAGGCCTGCCGACGTTAATAGCGAGGCAGAGTGGTTCCAGGAGGCCATGTCCGACATTTGTGACGTGGCAATGCCCCGAGTCCGGCCAGGAAGCGCCCGACGTCAGGTGTACTGGTGGTCGCGCGAAATAACGTCTCTACGCGAGGCGTGCGTTGAAGCGCGGCGCCTGTACGCCAGGCATCGCAGGCTCCGCATCCGCCCGCCGGATGCGGCAGCCATTGAGGCGGAGCTGTACGAGGGATACAGAGCGGCGAAGACCGCCCTCCGGGACGCTGTCCTGCGGGCCAGGGAACTGGCCCGCTCGGAGATGCTGGAGACTCTCGACAGAGATCCGTGGGGGCGCCCTTACAAGATGGTGCGGAATAAACTCCGCACCTGGGCTCCCCCGCTGACGCAGAGTCTCCGGCCAGACCTCGTGGAGGACGTGGTGAGCGCTCTGTTCCCCTCGCGGGGGGAACATCCGCCCCCGCCTATGGCTCCGCCACCTGCGGTGCCGGAAGAGGACCCAAGCGACGACGACGACACTCCGGAAGTGACTGGGGTAGACCTGAGAGTGGCGGTAGGAAGGCTCAAGGCCAAAAACACCGCCCCGGGACCCGATGGCTTGCCTGGCAAAGCCTGGGTCCTGGCCTCGGATGCGGAGGCTCTCGGGCCCCGACTGAAAGGGCTCTTAAGCGCATGCTTGGAGAGAGGCCAGTTCCCGCTTCGTTGGAAGACGGGGAAACTGGTCCTCATCCAAAAGCCGGGGCGCCCTGCGGACTCTCCATCCGCATTTCGGCCCATCGTGCTGCTCGACGAGGCGGGCAAGCTCTTTGAGAGAGTAATTGCAAACCGCCTCGCCGAGCACCTAGAGGGGATGGGGCCGAATCTTGCGGAGAACCAGGTTGGTTTCCGCAAGGGGCGCTCTACAGTGGACGCCATCATGCGCGTGAGAGCCCTCACGACGGGGGATGCGATATCTCGGGGCGGGGTTGTTTTGGCGGTGTCTCTCGACATCGCCAACGCCTTCAACTCCCTGCCCTGGAGCTGCATCATGGAGGCACTCCGGTATCACCGGGTGCCGACCTACCTCCGTCGTGTGGTCGGGGACTATTTGACGGACAGGGCCGTCATCTACCCCAGTCGCTGCGGAAATTGGAACCGGCGAGAGATGTCGTGCGGTGTCCCACAGGGATCGGTTCTGGGACCGCCCCTGTGGAACATCGGTTACGACTGGGTGCTGCGCGCGGACCTCCCTAGTGGTGTCAGCGTCGTCTGCTACGCAGACGACACCCTGGTGCTGGCACAGGGGGGGTCGCACGAGGCGGCGGCCGACAATATGACACGCGGGGTTGCGATAGTCGTAGAGAGGATCCTGCAACTGGGTCTCGAGGTGGCGCTGCACAAGTCTGAGGCCATGTGCTTTCATGGGCCTCGGAATGCGCCACCGTCGGGATCCACACTGACGGTGGGAGGGGTATCCATCGGCGTCGAGTCGACGTTGAAGTACCTAGGACTCGTCCTCGACAGCCGGTGGAACTTCGTGGAGCATTTCCGACGTTTGGCCCCCAGGCTGGAACGGACAGGGGCTGCCTTCAGGCGGCTCCTGCCCAACCTTGGGGGGCCGAACGCCTCCTGCCGCAGGCTCTACGCGGGAGTCGTGCGGTCCATGGCCCTCTACGGGGCCCCAGTGTGGGCGCGTTCGTTGAAGCGGCGAGCCGCTCACCATTTGAACGCGCCCCAAAAAGTGGTGGCCGTTAAGATGGTCCGTGGGTACCGCACGATCTCTCGCGAGGCGGCGGGCCTGCTTGCCGGATTGCCGCCGTGGGATCTGGAGGCGATAGTCCTCGCGCGCCTGCATGAGTGGCGCGCGGAGGTACTACGCCGGGGGGAAACTCCGCTGCCGCGGCAAATTGCCGCTCAGCGGACTGACCTCCGGCGCGATCTCATGGCGACATGGAGAGAGCGACTGTCGCAACCCCGTGCAGGGCACGCCACGATAGTGGCGGTAAGTCCCCTCTTTGAGGAGTGGCTGGAGAGGCGCCACGGCGTCCTCACCTTCCGCCTGACGCAGGTCCTCACCGGACACGGATGTTTCGGGAGGTACCTGCACCGAATCGGGCGGGAGGAATCGCCCGGGTGTCTCCACTGCGAGGATCGACCGGAGGACACGGTGGAGCACACGGTGGAAGTCTGCCCTGCGTGGGCGGAGCTCCGCCGTGTCCTCGTGGCGGCGATCGGCGGCGGCGACCTCCGGCCCTGGTTCAATCCATGTTTCGGAGCGAGACGGAATGGGAAGCCGTCGCCTCCTTCTGCGAAGCAGTCATGCTAGCGAAGGAGGTGGCGGAACGAGAGAGGGAGAGATCCTCTCTTCCCGGCCGCCGCGGGAGACGCAACGGGCGTCGGGGGCCACGTGGTGGCTACCGGCCACCGTAGATGCGGGCCTGTGGACGGCTGGCTATGGGCAATAGCTGGCCGTCCGGCCGTCTAACGACGACGACAGGCCGTGTCGACGGCGCGTTCGTGTTCCACGCGCGCCTCAAAGAGATGTCAGCAAAAGGAGAGGGACCCGCAAGGGCCGAAGCCTGCCGGGGTTGCGGGCCTGTTCGAAAGAGATACCGCGGCCCCGGAACATAAAGGGCGAGGAAGGAACATGGATGGGTTTTAGTCAGTAAGAGTCTGACACTCCCTCCCGCTCCGCCCAGAGTGGGAGAAGTCATTTGATGATTTCCCATCCTAAAAAAAAAAAAAAAAAAAAAAAAAAAAAAAAAAAAAAAAAAGGTTATATTACATTAAATCGGTTTTTCTCAGGAATGGTGCATTATATTTTCATGGGAGTGGTATCATAAGGCAACAGGGACCCCTCCTTCCCTCTCCCCCCCTCCACATCGCGCGAGTTGAGTTCCGTAGCATACATTTCACAATATTACGATTTCTCTTCGACAGATTACAATCTATCGAAAAGTAATGCGTCATATTGTAATTACTATGTTCCGGCAAATACTCCCTTTTTTATCCAAAATAAATATATCCCAGGATAAATACATTCCCGTGGGAGAAATTGTGTAAGAGCTAGTACCTACTTTAAAGCGAAAGTGACTCTACCTGTGTTACTTCGTTCATAAATTATTGTCCACATTCACCAAATCACCCAGTATACACTCTCGCACTTGTTCTAACAAGCATAGCAGTGATAGCCTGGTAGTGTTAACAGTCGGATCGCCAAATCAAATGTCTGAAGTTCAAGACCTCTGATTTTTCGGATTCATGTGCGGTACGTATTGTATAATTAACACTTGTTTCGGTGAAGGAAAATATCGTGAGGAAACCTGCATGCCTAAGAGATATTTCTCGACGGCATGTCAAGCCAAGTGAGAGGCCCACGGGCGGCATAGAAACTGCGATAAGGAAGGAAGGACTTGACCTACCTCAAAAGTGTCTCGGTTAGAGTAAGCCCACCATATCAGCTCTTTTACAACACAGAATGTTTGAATAGGAACCAGATCTAAATCTACGAGTATGAATCAACAATCTAGAGAAAGATACAGTGAATACTGTACCTACAGGTTATGAGTGATAAGACTACTCGGCTCCAAAGAGTCGTAGCGTAATTTGGCTTTCAAAAAGATTTTTAAAAAACGACTGGCAGCCAGTCTTTTTGCATTTAGAGATAAGAGCGTTCAAGCAAAAAAACTAATTCTTCATCTTTATTATGTATTGGAATTGATAGAACAAATCACAAATTCACAAGTCATGACATTTTTAGAATTTTGTAAAGGCATACCATTTTTTTCACTCTAGTACATTTCTGACATGTATTCAATTGTGTTGAAACCACAAACACAGCCAATTCAAAATAACACTATGTTTCATTGCAGAACTTAGGTGGACAAGCTGGTCCCGGCTTAATCACTTTTTTTCTAGGTTTTATATAACATTCCTTTGCTATTGGCTTTACTTTTGGGCAGTCATAGCCAGCTCCGGCCTCACCCACACGAAATTTAGGTTTGCATGGGTCCCTTGGGCCAGTTTTCTTACATGATGGTGGAACACAGTGTACAGGAGAGCGGCATCTCGACCTAGGCTTGCTAATTTCCCGTTTTGGTCTACGAAATCTGGGTGTATTCGTCCTTACATTATCTTGCCGAATAAAATACGGACAGGGTTTGACTAATCGAGAAAATCCGGAATAAATGCTAATGTCATGTCTTGCTAAAATTTCGCCGAAATTATGACATCCTAATAATACATTCTTCACATTTAATTTTAATCTTGTAGACATATTAAAAATCGGAAAAACCTATCACAAAGATTTTGTTAAGTGTCACTGATATTTTTTTGTGTTTCTTTCTAAAATGTCAGAGAAATAAAATAGTGATTCTGAACGCGACATGAATCCAATGAGGTTTTTTATAAGTAGGCCAGTTTCAACTTTTTTTTAATAGATGGCGCTGTACCTACTTGACCCGGCTGTTTAAAGCTGGCATTCATTGCCTTTCAAAAGTGTGTCTTCCTAGTTTGTGTGCGTTCGTCTTTCTTCGTTAAATTTGCGTTTATGTTGCTTTGGAATTCTTTTTTTTCATATTTGACGGACCTGGAGACATTTGACACAATGTAGATCAGTGATTCCCAAAGTGGTCCAGGCGGACCCCCAGGGGTCTACGGGAGACCCATCGGGGGTCTACAT
Organism: Xestia c-nigrum; assembly: GCA_916618015.1. Taxonomy (NCBI): domain Eukaryota; kingdom Metazoa; phylum Arthropoda; class Insecta; order Lepidoptera; family Noctuidae; genus Xestia; species Xestia c-nigrum. The sequence continues at coordinate 3,774,070 of OU745259.1, read as the reverse complement.
TAGCTTGAAGAAAATGGGGGGTTCACAAGCTGTAAGTGGAGGTCCACGAAATTTTACCTGGGTTCGGTGCCAAAGAACAAAAATGTTGGCTTAGCTTGATCAATGTAGCTAGGTACTAGAAAGAGTAATAAAGATCAAATGTTCCGGTGATGACAGGTTGTATTTCGGTGAAAAAGGTCGTGTTAAGTCATAAAAAAACACATTTCGAAGCCAGAAGATTACAATTTTCAGATTTTTGCCAAAAAATATCTTGGGAACAACGATCCTCATGCAATCCTAACAGATAGTGCGAAAAAAATATGGTCTTGCTTTTCTTTTTTAGTTCACGGGCTTGAAAGAAAATGCTACAGGGGGTCCACCGACACCAAAACAAATTCAAAGTGGTCTACCAGGAAAAAATGTTTGAGAACCTCTGATGTAGATCATCATTAATTGTCATAAGATATTTTTTATCCTGTAAATATATTGTGGGAAAAGTTCCAACCCTTACGAACGCGAAGCCGTGAGTTAGAGCTAGCGAAAGTGGCTCTGTCTGCCTATCTGTCACTTTGCTACTCCTAAACTACTGAAGATAATTTTGGTAGTTAAGTATTTTAGTAACTGCAAGACCGAGATAAATGGCCATGGGCTGCTAGTTTTCATAATATTTGTTTTTAAGAAGACCATGACGAAGGCGCGAGCAGTAATCATATAAAAAATCAGCACTAAACAGTACACCTTCATGTCGCCAATTATGTTTAAGGCCAAATAAATAGGGGTGAACCTATTGCCATCAACTACACACATATCAAGATTAAAAAAACACAATTATAAGAAAAATACAAACAAATTAGAAACTTAAAATATTTAAAAAAAAATTAAAGGGTATTGAAAAGTAAGAAAGAGGTCCACAAGGGCCGAAGCCTGCCGTGGCTGCAGGACTGTTCGAAAGAAATACCGTGGCCCCGGGAGATAGATGGGGAGGAAGGAACATAGATGGGTTTTAGTCAGGAAAAGTCGGACTCTCTCTTCCGCTCCGCCCAGAGTGGGAGGGGGGCCATTTGATGATTTACAATCCGAAAAAAAAACCGGCTAAGCACATCTATGTTTGGGTCATAGGATTACACCATCCTACCAAATTTCACCTGATTTGGTCAAGTAAATTCAGAGCAAATTAACTGCGACAGACGACCCTATTGCCATCAAACAGCACAACAAAAGCCGCCGACCACTCATAAACAATACCATAAAAAAAATCTTCTCATAACCATAATGCACTTGCGCTTTTTCAAGTTTACATAATATATAATGTGAAGGTTGTAGACTTTCTTAGGCGGGGAGGCTTCGCAGGCGATCGTAGTCGGCAGTCGCAAGAGACGCGCGTTTCTCCGCGCATGTGTAGTGACGGTTACTCCACTTTTTAAACTTTTCTATAGTGCTGTGTGTATGGATAAAATGAGGCTAATATATTGGGTAAGTTCAATACCAGTGATATTTGTAACCTATACATTTTTTTTTCGGAAGTATACTTTTTTTTTTGTAGTGAGAGTTTTTTGGAAGAGATTCGGATTTTCGTGTCTAGAGTGTTTTCGATTAAAATCTAAAAGTGGGAAATCATTGTGTCAAATTGTTGAATGTTTGAATTGAGTGTTACCTATCAGTGTTTCTGTGGGTGGTAAAAAAAAGAAAATTCTATGCATGTATTTTTGGAAATCAGTTTTTTTCGTCAGTGAATTTTGTGCTGTGAGGATTAATTTTAAAAAATATGACGTGAAGGTAAAATTACTTTACGACTGAAGGCTTCAGTCGCGTGCGTCAATAAACTAAAATATATAATTTAAAATAAAAAATCACTTTTTACAATGTTTAAAAGAAATCATTACATTCTCAACAAGTACAAAAAGGGGTTCTCCAAGTATAAAACACGTTTATAAGTCTGAGAAAACCTTAGAACTCTCGTTATTTAAAAATAACGCTTGACCGTACAATTTCTCTCTATAAAGAGACTTTTATTTATAAAGCAGTTGCTGCAAACAACTGCTTTCAATTAAATTAATTTGTACATAATTGGAGAATATAATCCAACAGACTGAGAGACATTTAAAAAAAAATAACTAAAATTATACATTCAAATAAATACCATAAAATAATTACCATAAAGTTTTATAACCATTCACATAAGAGAACGTGTGGCTTGCGAGTAAATCATCTAAAACGAAAATTTCACCTGCATAATGATGTACAAGATGTGTAGATATTTTTATATACATCCTCGTTGATAGTTACGTAAAATGTACAGAAATGTCAGAAGTAGGTCGTCGCGTCGTTCGGTCAGATTTGCGGACGGAACTCCTCGGTGCAAAAGACATCGACGCGCGCTCGCTGAAGGTGCGCAGTTTTCACCTATTTACTTTATCTTGTATATACGTTTGTATTATACAACTGACGAAGTCCACTCTCTTTATTTACCTGTGAGTGTCTGGTTCTGTCTCTTAATGTAATATACGGATGGGAAATTATGTCATAATCGTTGAAATTATTTTATTCGAATTACTAGGGATGTGACATTATAAAATGTATAATTTAAGATACGTTATGCTGAAATATACAATTTTTATTTTTAGATAACGTTTTAAGTAAAATATCGTAATCATTTGCATTTTGAGACCCATGATTACGGAGCAGGTTGGCTCGTATGCATGGAGTAAAAGCAATGAGTCTTACAAAGATTTCATCTTGTATGCAATTTGCTTATCACAGTCACGTGATCCATTTTCTAAAACCCCTATTTTCTACAATATCTAGGACAGACTCGGCCATTAACCTCGAACCATCCCCTCATCTCGCGAGAAGACAATAATTACAGCTTTAGACTTCCGGCATCAGGTTTATGCAACAGAAATGCATATAGCTACCATTTGCATAAATGTAATTATGTTAATTGACATTTGTTATTTGACGTAACGAAATGTGAGTGCATTCCAAGATTCATTTTATTATAGGAATTAAGTTTCACGAACTTCATTTCAAACATTTTTGTGAGTGTTTTTGTGAATAGTATTTTAGAAATCTCTAAATTCAATTTGTACGGAAAGCAAAATCTGCGATATATAATTTATGAAAGTGATTCACAAAATGTGATGAAATATAACATTGCATTAAAACGCACTTACCTTTAAGTAACTTTAAAAATGTTCCACTCAAAATTGAGTAAGCAATGCAAAATTATTGTTCAGTCCGAGAATCGAACTAGAGACCTTGAACAGCGTAAACAAGTAAAAGTAAGTAAAGCAATATATGCGAAAGTTGCTAAATTTTGCCCAAAGTTTAGATTGTATGTATTTTTATATAATTAATGAAATGCCAAGGTCGTTGGCAGATGTATGCAATGCTTCGGTAACCATCTCTTCGTTACGAAATTATATTTTGTAGATCTGCGTGTATCAAGTGTTGATGATTCTCTTTATAATAAATAAAGTAGTTAATTAAATACAAGCAACATTGTATTTAGTTATATACAATGAACTTTTTTGGAGTTTTTAGGTCAAGTTATTAACGCAACTAGTTGAACGCAATAAAATAATAAGTTGACATTAAGGATAATGACTCGATGACATACCGTTTTTAAATATAAAGCTTCATGAAATAATTTACTACTTATTTTTTTATATTACAAATCAAAACATTAACCTCCTTTCAAGTCCCATTAAAAAAATGTGGTCGTTAAATACATCACACATTTTACAAAAAGTTCCAACTATTAAATGATGTAACGTTACAACAGTGAAAGTGTAATCCCAAATGAACATCACTCATTTTTGCATTTAACAGACATTTATGAGTATACAATTATATCATAATTGCACAAAAAAGACATTACGATTTTTTTAAATGTATTCTAAATTATACGAGTTAACATTAAATGTATACTAGTATTTACATGTTAAACTAAAATGTGTTATTATGGGCGTTTTATGAAAGTTAATGAAGTGATAAATTATATATGTTTTATTGCAAATAATTCGCAGTTTTATTGAGGATTTACTGTGAAATTATATATTTATATTTTTATGCGTTACTTATCCGGCTGAATCTAATAAAAAAACTTGAGCTAGATTTTATTGTATGAGAATTATAACATAAAGACAGTAATCTTATCTTAATAATCAAAGCAGTAATATCAGCTGAGTAAAGGCCTATTTTTATTACACTTTCATAACTGCTTTAACACTATATTTAGAATAACAGCAACTAAATAAAACTTAGAAATCTAGAAACCATTGGCATCTTTTCAATTTAACAGTGGACAAAAACTGTTTCATACAGTTACATTTGGGTAAAAAATAATGTGACAAAAAATGACGTTAGTATCATCCGTATAAATGAGACTACCTGAGTGACACGGAGGGAGAACCGACAGGTGCTAGTCGTGACCGGCGAGCGGAGACAGACAGCAAATATACAGGTTATACAGAAGTACTACTCCATTATATAAAGTCGAGAAACAAGCGTGTTGTAAGATACAATATTTCATTTCAGACAAAAAAAACAATTCATTTTAAGATGTTTCGCTTAAAGCGAGTGCAGGAGCTAAACGCGAGTTTTATAATGTTTGAAAGTTTCTTTCAATGAAATCAACCCACGTGTTTTAAAACGGCAATAATTAATTATAATATAATTTTTGATATTACATTAAAATTATTATTACAAAAAGTCTACAGATGGTTTTCTCCAACACCCAACAATCTTGGTAACAGAGCACTAGCACTAAAAGTTTCCTTGATTAGCGCTAAAGCCTCGATAAAGGACCGCATAATGGAGGTGAACTCCAACTAAGTTCAATGCTCTCAGAGATACCAAAACTAAAGCATTGTCGGTAATTAAAAGACACGAAATTTGACCTTTAGAGATAAGTGAATGTGTAAACCTTCATTCAAGAAATTGATTTTAAACGCATGCCAAATGGCTTTTATACTATGGAACTATGATTTTAATTGACTGGCTAAAATCTAGATCGTGGCTAAATAATAACAGCAAGGTAAAGCCGCATTTGCCAAGGTTGATTCGTAATGATCATCAATTATATACTGAGTTTCCTCAGCGCCTCAGAAAGCACATTAATCGATTGATCCCAGCTGTCATTTGTAGATCTTTAACAGTTTATAACAACTGTCCGTGAGAAGTCCGTGGGCCGAAATTCTGGCAACTTGTCTCACCAAGGGGTATCGTTGTACCTAGTACTAACTGGGTTGTGGAGGTCAGATAGGCAGTCACTCCACATAAAAGAATAATACGCAACTGTATCCGGTTAGACTGGAAGCTGACCCCAACGGTGTTCACAAAAGGCGAGGCAGATGATGAATAGACTAGTAAACTTTTTTAAAGGACTGAAACTTCTGAATATAATTTATTGTAGATCACACCGTGAGTCGAAAGTTACGCGCGATTGGTTGTAGTGAATCGGACGACTCGACGAACGATGAGTTTGTTTTGTAAAGTGTTGAAAAAGATAGTGTAAAGAAAGATTAGAATGAAGATGAATAAATTTGACAGAGGAGTGAGAAATAGAGATAACAATAACATCACGCCTATTACATGCGTGATGTTTGGCAGTGGTGTACCTAATACTACACTCACATTTTGTCAGTTATGTTTAAGGCGATTACATGAGCTAAACGCGAGTTTTATTATTACTAAAAGAATATGATTCACTGCTATAAACAAGACCAGAAAAATATATGATATTCTTCAGGATATATGCTAGCATGATACTGTTTTGAAAACATAATACTATAAATTTGGCTCGATAAAAAAGAAATCACGAACTTACCTCTAAAAATATCTTTCAAACAATAAAAAACATACTAATATGCATGCGATCATTCTGATTTGTTGGCAAATAATGTTACAAGCAATATATTAGCATGATACTGTTTTAGTTTTCTAATCCAACCAATAGTTTTTTTGTAAATCGATCGAAACCACTCATTTCGCGCTATTTTGCCCGCAGTGGCTGACGTAACAACCACTTTGTAGTGCAAGCTGATTAGAACTTTATTCTAACAGCATTTCAAACGAAGTTTGAACCACCACAAATAGAGTTGCTAATTTAGCTCGTCTAAGCGCCTTAAACCCCACGTAATACAACAAACGTACACAAATCCAGTATCCGTGGCTGCAACTGATAAACAATAGGCATGACAATAGTATCAATAAATAGCAAATCTTTTCAAATCCGTCAGTTAAAGTATTGAAAAATAATGGACACGTACTTATACGATATCGCTGTATTGGCTTCCGTACGTTTTCACGGGTGACCAATGAAGACCAGCGCTGTTCCCCATAACACAGCATCATGCTGAGTGGTAACCTATTTGTCGCACCCACGGGCAACTTTTTATTTTTAGCCCGTTTTGTCGTACAATAGTGATGTGGTTCTGTTGTAGTCTAAAATAAATGTTTGCAAAAACATTTATGGTGGTGAAACGATAAATGGTAAGAGATAAGGCAGTGAGAATATTTGAGATTCAAAAGACGATGGGAATTCAAAGTAATTGCTTTAAATAATACCGATAACCGATGTGACTATTATAGTCAACGAAGGATATATTGAGAACGCCTTTCTATTATGTATTATGGAAATGTTTGAACTAGTATGATGCTTACACCTGTTTTAACACACTAAGCACTAAAAAATTAACTGATGGAATTCTATTTCTATTTGCCGAGAGTTGAAAATCCAGCCTTGTGTTTACTGAGGCAGTAATATTTCGATGCCACAAAGTGTACATGAAAATGAGCACTAAGGAAGTACCTACAGGTTTTATTTTCTTATCGTAAACACACTTAAAATCAAAAGAATAGAAAACCTATGTACATAGTTAAATACCAATTCCAAAGATGTCTTCGATATGTGTGTAGGTACATATTCAAATTAAAAAGACATGCCTTTCCGCATGTAAATATATAAATCCTATAGATTTAAATCGGGCAGTGTGTTAGTGAAATCTGCCGGTTACCGATCAACCAATGAGGTTGTGCATGTTCGCAATATTAACCGGGCTGCCTTAACCCAACACTATACAAGGACTTGCACGTATATATATATAAAATATACATATAAGTTAGTACATGGTGTACAAAATGTGTTTTGGAGATTTTCGGTTGCGTTTTAGGGAAGATATGAATTTAAAAAACAGACTAAAAAATACAAAGCTTCAGTAGCCGGTGACAAAAACACCAAATCAATCAAATAAAGATCAAGCTACGAAGTCGGTGACCTTTGTTTGATTGATTTGGTGTTTTTGTCACCGGCTTCTGAAGTTAGTTATTTTTTTCCCTTTTCGTGTTTTTTTATTTGTGTCCTTTTTTTAAATTGGTTAAAATTTTAGAAAATGAAAAGTTTTTGGGTAACAGCACTGCCGTTCTCACTATCTTCTGATAGAGCCTAGTCGAGTATATTTTTATATTATGAAGAAAGAAGAAGAATAAAGAAAAAACATTTATTCGTCGCAAAGTCATGACGTGCATACAATATTAACAAACAGAACGCAATTATACAAACACAAACATTTAGACTTAAACCGAAGATTAACACAGCAACAACTTTAACATTATAATAACATTATGAACTATTTCTGGCTATTTCTCTCCAATTTATCGCTCTTACTTTAAAAAGTAGAACAAATCTTGATCACATTTTAATCTAATATTTTATATGTAGGTACTAAATAATATTTGTATAAATAACTTCCTACAACCTTACATATAATTTTTACAGCCGTGTATAAGTACACATGTGTTTGTATGTATGTCATTACCATACCTCTTACTTTGTAACTGGTTCAGTTGTCAAAAATTGCTCGAATTTAAGGTGACATTTTACAATTCAATGTTGAAAATTTTTTAGCATTGTAGGTCATAATCAAAATATAAGTTGTTGGTTGCTATTTAAGTTTTAAAATGCCTTCTGAAAGTAAGCAATGAAAAATGCCTAAATCAATACAGGGTGTAAACCACCTCATCACGAAGCCGTCAACCAAGCATTCTGTACATCAAACTAAGTAACTTTACGCAAAAATTATTGCTGGGAAACAACTTTTTTTTCTGGGGTCAAAAATCACGTTTTGGGGTATACCTAACTCAATGTAACGCGCTCAAAACATTATGCTGATGGATGGATTGAATAGAATGGGGTTTGTGGAAGTATTTAAAATAAAAATAAAACTAGCAATAAAACTTGTATTCAAAACTACCTTATCAAAAAGTTGTAACTTTGACCCCCAATATCTCCGTAACTAGAAGGTTCCCAGGTATGGTGTAGAACAAAAATATGATCGCAATGACGGGGAGAACAAGTGCCTTTCGGCTTCGTTAAGAGGTATTTTACACCACATATACAACATTATTTTTCGTTTACACTAAACCCGAAAAGGGGTCATTGTACTCATCATTTTGAACAACTTTTTCTATGGGACGAACCGTGAAATCGCGAAAAAAAAATCAGCTGTTCCCTACATTTATGTTCGCATAACTCGTCAAAATGTAGGGAACAGCTGATTTTTTACCCTGTATACAATGTATAAAAATCAATGCCACTTTTCGTTGTAATTTTATAACTCAAGAACGGGCTCACATATCCAAACCAAATGGCTTTGCTAGGCTTTGTTCAGACTATCTAGTAGATAGTTTATGTGAAGTTTGCACAAAATCGGTCGAGCGTCGAGCGGTTCTTCACGCAGACGAAGTTGCGCGGGTCAGCTAGTATGCCATACTTTTAACATATATTAGCCAAAAAAGAAACGCATTTAATGATTAAAAAGCCTATAGTTCACTAATAACCTAAGTCACGTCTAAATTCCTTTTTACCTATTCTTCATCAGTGTACTGTTCTTATCCCAATTGATCTGGGGTCTGTGCAGCATCGATTCTTCTTCTTTAAATCTCCATTTCTCGTCTTCTCATCAGACAGTTAAACCAGGCAATTGCTCAAAGGCAGAATACTCTATAACACGGTAGATGGAACATTGTGATTGGGTTTAACTTTTATCATGAATTATCAGTACGGTCGATCAAGCTATTTGGTTTACACTTTACAATGAAATTTTTTCGTTAAACTGTAAACCAAATAGCTTGTTCAGACCTTATTATTACCAACTAGCGGAGGTCACGCGGTTTCACCCGCGTAGTTCCCGTTTCCGTGGGAATATGGGGATAAAATGTTACTCAGGGTGAATGTAGCTTTCCAATGGTGAAAGAATTTTTGAAATCAGAACAGTAGTTATTGAGTTTATTCATTACAAACATACTTACAAACAAAAATGTTTTTTTTTCTTGTTATAATACAGGGTGTATTTCACCTCATCACAAAGCCGTTAACCAAGCATCCTGCACATCAAACTAAGTAACTTTACGCAAAAATTATTGCTGGGAAACAACTTTTTTTTTGAGGTTATAAATCATGTTTTGTGGTATAACTCAATGTAACGCACTCAAAAAATTGTGCGGATGGATGGATTGAATAGTACGGGGGTCGCAGAGATATTTAAAGTAAAAATCATGCGATAAAAAGTGGAATTTAAAAAAAAACTTATCAAAATCTTGCAAATTGGACCCCCAATATCTCCGTAACTAGGAGGTTCCCAGGTATAGTGTAGAACAAAAAAATGATCAGAATGACGAGGAGAACAAGTGCTTTTCGTATTCGTTAAGAGGTGTTTTACACCCTTTATAGTGTAAATATAAAATCAGCAACGGTGACTATCTCGGTTTCGTATTGATACATGTTAAAAAAAAAAACTATAAAATAAAAATAATTCAGTTTATTACTTATCAATTTGGGTTACATTGCATGTCATGGAGGTTTCTATTACAATGTATATGTCACCGTAAAATTGTCCAAGTCCCGATTATGGGAGCAGAGATACATCCGTATGTTCATTTGACAATATTTCGAGATTTTACAATATCGCTAGAGATATTACAATATAACGTATTTGTCAATTTTACGGTGACATATTTAGCACCGTGCAACGTGCACAAAGTTTACCTGAAACAATTCTAATTCGTATACTACACCAAGCCATGACGTAACCAAGGGTGTATGTACTACACTACCGCCAACCGCCACGGTTGGTTGCTCCCAGCCTTGACATTGCGTGAAATGGACCGTGACAACAGTAAACACGTGGTCTGGAACAAATGGGCCTGGTTTTAAATACACGTGCTTTTTTAGTATACTGTAGCGAATCAAGGGTTAAGAGTTTTAAATTCGGTATGTGTATGGATGTTGCATCTTAGCTCAAAAACTACTGAACAATTTTGGTTTTCAAATTACAAATTACAGGTGTTATGTTATGTTTTACTACTGCAGGTATAATGGTATCTACAAGAAGGCTAGACCTTTCGGTTTCTCTACCGACTTTCACTTAAAATCTCATTTGGTCATCATCAAATTATTACTTACATTAGAACAAGCTATTACCAGATGTTTATAGACGTTACGACATTAATTAATTGCTGTTCTTTCCTTAACTCATTTACGGAGATTAAGGTACACTAAAAAGGTACTTTTTTGTTGGATCACTGGCAGATGAATGTCTTGATTTTTTGGGAACATAAGTTATTTAATGATAGGTGCTACTTTGGTCCTCAAAAAACATGTAAGAAAACGGTCGACTTCAAATCAAATATTTATTAGCTTCCCCTGTTTTCAACCCATTTTCCGGTTTCCGATTGAGGTGAAATTTTGCATAGGTAGGTCCATGTTAAGTTTGGTTGACAGGTGTCGATTCTGTTGTGTACAAACTAAACTTAATTTAGGCTATTGCTACATTTTTCTCTCTAATAAAACGAGAAAGAGACGGACGTAATTTAGTGCTGTCAAATTTAATTGGAACAAATATTTCCATACAAATGAAGGGTGCACGTAAAAACATGTCGACTAAAAACACGGTGAAGCGCAAGGCATATGAACTAGTTTGACATCTTTAACTTAGTTCATAGCTATAGCCGTCCTTTTCTCGCACTGCCTCTTAGTAAAAGATAGCCATAGCCTAAATTATGTTTAGTTTGTGCACAACTGAATCGACACCATTGTATGGTTAGTTTAGTGACGTCAAATCTATATCTAATCTAGCCGACTTCCAGAGATAGCCTAGAGGTAATTTTTTAAGGTTTGCTGGAAAATAAGAAGAAAATATGAGACATAAAATGACGTCACTAGCCGCGTTCCCACTATGTCGTGATGATTAATTGTATCGTTGGTTTTTAGTTTGCAAAAGTCGTGGACGACAGTAATCGCGTCGTCCTGTAAGAACACCTCCATTTAAATAGACAAACCACGACACTTAAAACTACACGATTATCTGTCATCACGACAGACTGGGAACGCGGCCTAACGCGTGTCTTTTTAGTTTTTTCAAACGATAACTTTATTTATTTTAAATGCCTTTCCAATATTTTTCCATTTAACTTATCATATAGCTTAATAATATTCAACCTGCTGGGACCTAAGCCTTTTCTATGTGACAAACCACGGAGCCAACTACATATTTACCATGAAATCCCTATAAAAATTACAATACAAAACGGTTTCTATACATGCTTTTCTAAATCAAACTTTCACCGTATACATTTTAGATTACATTTTCCTTGTATAAAATCAAACGAGTTACATCACTAATTATTCACCTATTGCCTAATACTTCCGTTATTAGTAAAAGTTTATTTATAAGATAAAAAAAACGTTAAAACCATGAGCTAATGTAATCAATGTCATGGTTGTTTTTGCATGTAAATGTATGGTATGACAATAATTTGATATGCTTGACTGTGCTACCGTCTTTTCATTGTTATTGCTCCATTAATATAGCGTTCTTAGGGTTCTAAAAGACGAGCGATACGTTGCCAACCGCAGAAAAACTGCAGCCTTCGCCGATGCGTCGACGCTTGCAGTTGTCGCCTCCCGTCGACTGCAGTTATCCACGCTTCGGCGGCTGCCGTCCACAGGTCTCGACTGCAGTTTATCTGCCAGTCTACAGTCACATTTCGCCAGTTAGGCTTAAGGTCCATGTAATATGGAGCGAGCCTATCGCCATCAAACTGTCGCAAATACATACTCCCTGGCTGCGACTGAGAAATTCCCGATATAACAATTTGCCTGACCCGGGAATCGGACCCAGGACTAACAAATAACACCAGCAACTCTTTATCACATTCAACTTTTCTCCCACTAAAACTTCCCACAACAAACTTAAACACAATTGTTCCACATACTTATCGAGCAACAATAGCATCGTAATATAGTAATAACAGCCATTAACCAATTGGCTGAACAAATCTACTTATTAAACCGTACCATTGATTATACACGGCTGTTGAAGTTTGTGTGTGTGGTGTTTGTTAATTGTGTACATGGATTGTTAGTTGTGTGTTGTGAGCAGAGGTTTCAGATCATCTAGAAATGGGTAGGTTAGGCCGAAAATGGGACTTTAGAACAGTGTCTGGGTGACTTAAGTGACTTTGTGACACCGTTCTAATGTACAGTCAGCAAAACAGTTAGGTATGCAGGCTAGCAATCTTCTTACGACTATTATAAATGTAAAAGTCTGTCAGGATGGATTTTTGTTATTTTTTTACGCAGAAACTACTAAAAGGATTTGGAAGAAATTGCAAAAAGATTGATTATAACCCTTTTCCATTTACAATAGTTGAAAGAAGATTGCTGGCCTGTAAACCTAACTGTTTTGCTGACTGTACCATATTCGGCCTATTTACCTGATAGGCGAAAATAGGACTTTACAACGGTGTCCGGGTGATTTAAGTGAATTTGTGATAACGTTCTAATGTTCCATATTCGGCCTATCCTACCCGATAGGCCAAAGATGGGACATTAGAACAGTGTCTAGGTGACTTAAGTGACTTTGTGACATTCTAGGACTTGTTTTGAATAAGAATGTGTGACTACCGCGTTGGTCTTATGGTCGTAATTGTGGTTCTTCAGTATGAGGCCCTATCCTAAGGAAATAAAGTACTTAATGAAAAGGGTTTGCTACTTTAAGGTCATCATCATCTTCCTAGCTTTTCCCAACTATGTTGGGATCGGCTTCCAGTCTAACCTGACACAGCTGAATACCAGTATTTTATATGGAATAACTGTCTATTATCTGACCTCCACAACCCAGTTAGTTCTGGGAAATACTCCTTTGTTTTTACCAAGGAGTATTACACGGTATTACCCAATTTTCAGACTTTTTGGGTCAATAACGATCTACAAATGACAGCCGGGACGTACAGCTTAGCGTGCGGTTAGCTACTTAATGTCATGTTAAGTAATTACGGAACCACCTTAGCAATTTCAGCATTACCATACAACGCCGTAATGCTGCCAGCTTTCTGGGTACTTTCCCCGTTGAAATAGATGTGGACGAACTTTTCGTTGTCCTTTTTTCTGCCTTTGATACATTTACATTTTTTTTTTTAAATATTTTTTGGTCTTATAGTAAATTATAAAATAATGAAATGGAAGTAACTGTTTCAAAAGAGTCGGAAGAGTATTTCAATTCCTTATCGTTATGCAAAGTAACTGTTGGGGACTCGTAAAGGTCTTCGTTATACGGTTTAAGGTGTATATTATCTCATCAGCCAGTCAGAACTGCTATTAAACATTGGATAACACTAACAAATAATTAATTTCTCTAATAAAATGAGCAATAAAAACTTAATAACTACTTAAAAATGTCAATGAAAAACGCCCAAAAGTGCTAAAAACATACCATTAACGCTAATTAAATTATACAAAAGTACGACAGATTACATAAAACAAACAATAAAAGTTTTAGTCGCAATCGTGTCCACGGCTTTTCGTGTGACCTTCAGTGAAAGTTCGGAGGTGTCGACAATTGACACATACAACGTAACAGAAAATTGCCATTTCGGTACCAAACTGCCACTCAATTATGAACCGTATAACTTTAATGTTAAGTGTCATGGTTATTCCAACTTTTACTTTTTCATAAATCGCTAAGAGGAACGCAAATAGTTGGAGATTCACTTTCGTTTTATTTTTGAAGACGGTTCGGCTTTTATGAATGGTGAAATACTACATAATATTAGTAGATATTATATCACAAGATATCTTTGCTTGAAATATTTGTATTTTTACTGTAAGAGTGGAAAAATAAGAAATTATTTGAGAAACTGATATAGAATGACATTATTTGGTGTTGTGTATGTCCGACTACACTGAGAAGAAACACCAAATAAACTCTCTGGACTTCAAAGTCGCAGATTTGTGTCTGAGAAGATATTTTTAATGGTTCATTCATCAAAGTTTTGAAGATATCGATCAAATCGATATGTTATCGATCAAAGTACTATTATCAAAGACACTTGGGGGAGGCCTATGTTCAAAAATCTACGTCTTTCGGCTGAAATGATGATTATAATGAAAGTACTAGACCTAACCTAATACATACTGATGAACAGTCAGAGAATAAAAACCTTATGGAGTAATTCCTGAAAAGGTAGGTAATATCTTAAAACAGTAACATAATTCTCTTACTCAACATCTAAAAAGTCCCATATTATCGCATTAAATATACCAATCTCCTTTACATAATCTGTTTTTACCGCCATTGAAAAAAGACGGATAACTTTTTTTCATCTCTCTCTAGTGGCTACAGTCGTTAGGCTGAACCACAGATTCATAATAATTATGTTGTGTGGTAACTTGAAAGATATATCCCTGATTTATCTTAACGACTTAAAAAACTAAGGATGGCAGAGATGTCAAATGATAGTGACGTGATTTGTGTTTAGTAGGATTTTAAGTATCGATAAAATGTGATGAAGATATATTTTTGTAATTTAAGTTGACATCAAGCAGACTCTGGGTGGCAGCTATAATGAAGATAGATTTTTTCTTAATTTCTCAGTTAATAACTTCATTTGTGTAACCGGAGTACACCTTGCGGTCGCTAGATTTTTTTTAAATCGCTTAATTGAGTGTATTTACGATATAGTCAATAATGTATGATGTTTTATCATAAAATTACCTATTATACGGACAGCAAAAAAACACATTAAATACCTACAAAATTATCTCATATTCAAGTCTTTTTACACGACTGCCCAAAAAAAAGAGTGTTATGTTTTCAGGGTTCATGTATGTATGTATGTATGTATGTTTGTGAGTTTCTTTATTCCACCATAACTTCTAAACGCCTAAACCGATTTCGATGTGCGTGGTATCGTTAGAATCCTTGTGTTGGCCCGGGTAACATAGGCTATAGAAAAAAAATAATGGGGTTGCCATGATTCGTGAAGAAATACCAACTTATTTTTTTTATTATTGTTGAAAATTCGTTTACGTATACTTATAACCATCGTCCAGAACTGTTTGAGTAAATTACAAATATATAACAGATATAGCATTCAATATCTGAACAAAAAAAAAATAAACGCTTCACGACAGTACCCGAATTTCAGTACAGCTCCATGGCCTCTGTAATCCTAGCGTTAGCTAAAATATCTATGGCAGTCTAGTTTCGCATTGGTCGTTGGTCAATATATTATTTTATCACTAAAAGGTATGAAATAAAAAAATAATAATTAAAAAAAAATTAAAAAACACGCCTGCCATGTTAAAAAATAACTAAAAAAAAAAAAAACAAGTAAATTAAAATGGAAAAAAAAGAAAAACAAAATTTTTTATTGCAGTCGGGGGACTTGTAAAGATTTTTTCCACAGAACTGTTCCCCGACTGCAATAAAAAATGTTGTTTTTCTTTTTTTTCCATTTTAATTTACTTGTTTTTTCTTTTTTTAGTTATTTTTTAACATGGCAGGCGTGTTTTTATCCGTTCATTTTTCCATTAACATATCAATAAAAAATTGAAATTATCGATAATACTCTAACCTCAACACAATCGAAGTCGATATAATAAAAGCAATTTATGATAATACGCCTATCTCCGGTATTAAGTTATGATAAATGCACGTGGTTTATGGTTTTATAAGTCTATTTATATTAGAAAGTTCTTAGAAGACCGCTACAGGTTGAATATGGTGACAAAACTGGATGTTTACTCGTTCATCGGTATGTGTAATGTAAATTGTGATGTACGAGTATGGTTTTATTTCGTAAGCGAGTTAGAACGTGTGGTTTTATCGATAAAATATTAAAATTAGTCGCATCACTATTTTTGTAGTAAGAGAATAGTATGAAATTGTCGAAATTGAACACACAATAAATAGGTAGGTACAACCTAGCTCCCATTCAAATTGTCAAGACAATATTATAAGATTTATGTAGTCTCTTTTCATCATAATACCTACATAACAATGGTACTTCCACTAGTCAACTTACAACTATATCGCAATTTATCCACAGTACTAAAGACCTTTGTGCTCTTCTTTCTTAACGTAATGTTCTACTAAGTATATTGTGTGTACATAAATAAATAAATAAATAAATAAAGACTTTCTTCAGCAAACATAACACTGGGATGAAAACAATGGCCGTCTGACAAAAGGTGCTTGCTCTTGAAAATTGTGAAACCCCATATAATATTTTAGTACGAGTCTGGTAGTAAACAACAGATTCTCTAATGAAAGCTTAGTTAGATAAACCAAAAATAAGATGAAATTACCACATAATTTTGGTCAAAACCCTCCTAACAAACCGCACCGCTGACAATTGCCATGACATTCCCATTACATTTGTTACACAACTTATAACTCCAAAAAAACACACAAGATGATAATTTGGGCAATATTACAAAATGTAATGGCTCTATTAAAACTATGCCCATAATATTGTCCACAGATTACTCGTACCTTTCTGTATGTCCATATTGCCCACTGATTATATTTTCTAATGATACTTATATGTAAATTCGATATAATAGTAGTGATGTCTGAGTCTATTTTGAAATAATGTTAGAGCCTCTAATTTGGGACTGGTTGCTGATGAGTTACTGGCTCAATCAATTAACCTTTGAGGTCTGAAGATGCATTTTTAAGCACGATTTTTTAAGGATGAATGACTAACAAAAAGATGGTTGAGATGATTTCAAAAGAGGGTAACATTAGTGGCAACTGGTTCCAAAGCGTTTCGTTTACTATGACTACTTAACTGAACTGGCGTAAGTTTTCAGTCACATAATGTTCATTGATCAATCCATGTTTTACGTTTTCATTAATTTTTTTTGGTCATAATTAATATCACAAGCCCAATCTAAGAGGTCGCACAAAAAGAAATTGCCGATCCTTTAGTCTGCATTACGTTACTGCATACTGCACTGCAGTATGTACTTCCCTGAATTTATATATCGAATGCTCTAATAACATAACTGTTGTTTTTATTTCAAAATCAACGAGTTCAACTCCTGATGACTAGTAATATTAGTTTTTCAAAACTCCAATGACTTTGTTTTAGTTTTCATCAAAATTGGGCTCGAAAGTATAACGTATTTTTTTGCTATTCATCATATTTGATTTGGCCATCCACGCGCACTCGACAAAAAATCTGCACTCTGTTTAGCTAGTTTTTCAAAATCAACTTGAGCCTACGTTAATTGATTAAAAGTAAAGAGTTTACTGAAGAATGTGAGATAAGTAATTAAACACCATCTAATTGCACATGTACAAATTAACCACTACATAAAATACACGTCTACCGTGAACCAGTAACTGCTAACTTAACTAGTAAATAGGTGATTTCCTCTGAACCACCGATAATTGTCAGTTAGCAATGATCACGTAAACCACTGAGCCAATTTTGATGAACGAGCCGTCTTACGATAGGCGTCGTAGAAAGTCAGCATATTGATTAAACTTTTCCTTTTACGAGGTTAAGACAAGGCCACTGGGCTACTTTGGCTAATAGGCTATTATTATGGAAATGGCTATGTTAAAGGTGTTGATGAGAACTATGGAGTTATAGGCGTAGAATAGCAATCACGGGTAAGCTCTGGATAAAACTCATGCATCTAGTAAAAAAGATGCGTTATTCGTATCGTGGATATATTTATATCATGCATATCGATTTAGCTATCACAGTTTTGAGAAAGAAGTGCTAGTGTTAGGCCTGAATTCCTGCCACGCTAACGTCGGTCGCGCACGGTTGGTCAGTGAGAAAATCAGTAGCAAATTCTTGCCGAACGTCAGCGTCACAGTATGCAGGTGCTTTAAAGAACACAATTTGTACTCGTACGCACGACCGACGTTAGCGTGGCAGGAATTCAAGCCTTATATGAAAGAACCCTGCGGTTTAGGCTGTCCGTTGACCGTCAGTCGGTCAAGATTTTTATGTAGAACTAGCTTCTGCCAGCGGCTTCGCCCGCGTGAAGTTTCAAAATTGTCCCATGGGATCTTACTACCGGGATAAAAAGTATCCTATGTGTTAATCCAGGTTATAAACCATCTGTGTGCAAAATTTCATCCAAATCCGTTCAGTAGTTTTTTCGTGAAAGAGTAACAAACATACATCCACGCGACGGAAGCTTAAAAAATCAAGTAATTTCTCCCGTTTTCCCAACATTTCCTTACACTGCTCTGCTCCTATTCATTGTAGTGTGATGAAAAGTATACTATAACCTGCCCAGGAGTTCGAAGAATAACTGATGTTATTTTTTTTAATTGGGGTTGAGTGAGAATATTATAAACGTAAGAGTAAACAAATATAATAATAACAAATCTCCGAACTGCTAAGCTATCGGGAGTTACACGTGTTATTGTGAGTCAACTATAAAAGATAGACATATGCTGTCTTGGGATATTTTTTATATAATTTTATGTGGAATATTTCCGTTATACATGATTTCTATGTAGCTTTAACCATTAAGGCTGCACACGCGACGGAAGCTAAAAAAACCAAGTAACTTCTCCCGTTTTCCCAACATTTCCTTTCACTGCTCTGCTCCTATTAATGGTAGCGTGATGAAAAGTATACTATTACCTGCTCAGGAGTATGTAGAATAATTGTACCAAGTTTCGTTAAAATCCGTCGAGTAGTTTTTTTTCTATAAATAACATACAGACAGACAGACAGACAGACAAAAATTTTACTGATTGCATTTTTGGCATCAGTATCGATCACTAATCACCCCCCGATAGTTATTTTGTAAATATATTTCATGTACAGAATTGACCTCTCTACAGATTTATTATAAGTAGATATAGATAGTTTAGTTAACCTACTCTTATTATGAAATCTACTTATTCTATTCTACGATAAGTTACATCAATCTATTTCTAGGTTACCCATACCTAAGCAGATTACTAAAATTGCAACGATTTTGTAACTTTTAAGTGGTGTAACTAAAAAATTCCGAATTCGCTACGGTTAACAGTGATCCAACATTCTGTTAGCGATTCTTCTACACTTTTCAAGGTCGGATGTTACATAAACATAAATTAAATATGCCAGTTTGTTGAGAAATACAGTTATTATTAAACTACGATTAATATTAGAAGAACGGATGGCCGATTGGGGCTGAAAAGTTCTGAAGTGGCAACCACGAACCGGAAGACGTTGCGTTCAAAGGTCTCCCACTAAGGTCCATGTTCACCGAAACGATAACAGCCTAGCTAAAAAAAGCTGTCACTGTGACATATTACCGTACAAAAATGTGTTTTAAACAGCTGTTTTAGATAATCAGACTGTCATCTTTTTGGTGAACATGGACCTAAGTTCACGCACAATCACAAGCTTAAATTTGCGTGTAAAAATTTGTCGTGTACCTTGTGCATTAAATAAATAAATTCTCAACGACGAATTGGTAATGATTTTTCAGCATTAGGCTGAGATTGCTTGTCTCAGTGCTTTGATCGTCACTATGAATCTGGTTAACAAGAGATGCAGTGATCATTAAAGGTGTGGCAGTAGATAGTATTTAGCCCAGTTTATATCTTCTTATTTACCTTTCCCATCAAGTAAATACTTATTAAAGTGAAACCATCGATCCGTAGCTACTTAATTATGATCCGGTGTCGATGTAGACTAACTACCAACACTACAAGTCGACATTGCATCCTTCGGACAGCAAAGGGTTCCCACGGAGACCCGGTTTGAGTGAAAACTGTGAAACTGCTACTTACTGTTCGCTTATCCGCTGTGGTTAAGTTAACTGCTGGTTTGAGTTATGTAACGTTGTGTTATGTGGTTTGTTGGTGGGACTAAGTAACGTCTTCGAGAAGTTGTATAGTTTTTAGGTAAAGTTTAAGAATTTTTCCGCTGATAGGTAATGCACAGCAAGGTCTAAAAGCAAGAAATTAAGGTTCAAAAGAAGGAGTGAAAGACTGAATGTAAGTTTTCCATATTTGCCCATGGAAAATTCTATCAGGACACGGCTTAAAAGAGAAGGAACTGTTGGTGCCTCATCAGATGATTGGACAAGAGTCTATCATCATCTGACTAGCTTTTACCCAACAACGTTGGAGTCGGCTTCCAGTCTAACCAGATCCATCTGAATACCATTATTTTACATGGAGCGTCTGCCTATCTGACCTTCACAACCCGATTAGTACTGGGTAATAAGATACCAACAAGGGTTTATCAAATAAGAACCTCATTAAAATGTAAGTCAGAGTGCACAACATAAAAATCTCGAAATCTCTTTCCTGATTTCACGAATTTCCAAACTAGTTTAGACAGCTGCTTGGCTCATGTCCTTAGGGCATGAATGATATACGACCAAACATAATTTGATGGCTGCCTATTATAAAGACAAACAACATGCTAAACAAGACATGGATATCACTAAATTGACAGAACGCTTTCTAATAACCAACCAGTTTTAGATGCGAAATGATTTGGCGATGTCGATCAAACACTGACGGCGTTTTCGCATGAAACTTCCTATATCTATGGATTGACACACTTATCTATCAATCACTTCAGCTATTCCTCCCAAGTTCTCCTATAAGCTGATATTGAGGCCATTAAAATATGACGCAAATGAAAACAAAGTTTTTCGTAGCCAATCCAGTCTGTGAAACAACAAGGTAATTGGTGAAATGTTGGCTTGGCGTACAGGAATTGAATGCACGTCAGTGGTCGCTAGGTCAACTCAAGGTCAAAGTGTTTCCATGTGTTGACCTAGTTGTGTTTCCATAGATTATATGCCAGCTTATTTGATTTAGTGTCCCAAACGTCAGAGGGAACCAAATCAAATAAGCTGGCATCTAATCTAAGGAAACACAACTAGGTCAACACATATGATAACACTTTGACCTTGAGTTGACCTAGCGACCACTGACGTGCATTCAATTCCTGTATATGGTTTACACTCTGTATATACAGGGTGTAAACCACCTCATCACAAAGCCGTTAACCAAGCATTCTGTACATAAAACTAAGTAACTTTACGCAAAAATTATTGCTGGAAAACAATTTTCTTTCGAAGTTATAAATCATGTTTTGTGGTAGAACTCAATGTAACGCACTTAAAACATTGTGCTGGTGGATGGATTGAAAAGTACGAAAAAAAACTTGTATTTAATAAAAAAAACTTATCTAAAAGTTGTAACTTTGACCATCCATATCTCGGTAACTAGAAGGTTCCCAGGTATGGCGTAGAACAAAAAAATGATAGCAATGATGGGGAGAACAAGTATCTTTCGCCTTCGTGAAGAGGTGTTTTACACCCTTTATAGATAGGTGCTACGCTTCTGTCGAACTCCCCAGAAAAAACAAGGAATATGTTATGTCCCAAGTAAAGCATAAACTTACAATATACATGTATCAATAACTTACTAAGTGACGGCCTACCAGGGACACATAAGACTGTAGAGAGCACGCCGACCACCGAAACAGCTTGATTACGATGCGCCGGCACACGCTGCCCAGCTTTCTACATTCCTGCCAGACCGGCCTGCCCACCGTTATGTCTGTAATATCACTGGCAACTCGAAATGTCTGTGATGTAGGCAGAAAATATAGCCAGGTTGAATTTACGGGTGACGTTTATAATTGTAATGGGTAACTCCTGCCTACATCACAACCCAAAACTCATAATGAATGGGTGAAATCGTTGCCACGTGGTTTAAATGACATATCGTCGAGCTTGAATAGTGTAATCAAAATGTAAGCACGAAAAGTATTTATTTCGATAACGAATATTTTGTTCTCCAAATAGTTTTGGGGAAAGAACCCAAAGTTTTTTTAAACATACGTGAATTATCATTATCGCACTATGTGTTTGACATCGATACGACATTACTTTGACGACCCGAATGGCGCAGCGGTAGTGAGGCTGCCTTACGATCTTAGGCTCCCGGGTTCGAATGCCACACACATCACATTTGTTTCCGAGTCATGGATGTTTGTATTACGCATAATAAGTACGTTTTAAAAAAATATATATATCTACGTAGTATATCAACTATCTGGTGTCCACGACACAAGCCTCGTTGCTTAGTGTGGCACTAGGTGGCGCTGTGTGTAATGTCCCGCGATATTTATTTATTTATTTGACTATTTTCTAAGATCGGTCTCTTATGCTAAAGATCATGAACTATTGAAACAATTATATTCCAGTGTGAATCCTGCAACGCCTTATTAAACTGTAAGCAGTTATACTTGGTTTCAATCTAATGGTTTCTTCAACACTAGCTCAGCTTATAATTCTCTTGCCCTTATTCCAATTCTTTTGGGGTTGGTGCAGCATGTATTCTTCTCCATTACTTCTCCATTATTCATCATCACATCAGACACCACCTTTCTTACAATTTAACCCTTGCACCAATTGAAACATTTTTTTTTTAGGATGGGAAATCATCAAATGACTTCTCCCACTCTGGGCGGAGCGGGTGGGAGTGTCAGACTCTTACTGACTAAAACCCATCCATGTTCCTTCCTCGCCCTTTATGTTGCCTTCTCTTTATACAACTGTCACTTGTAAGTCTAGTATCAAGTGTGGATGCGTACGCGCAGGTTGTTAGAAAGCCGATCATCTGTCGTCATAACGCGTGCATTTGCATTCACTTTTGGTACTTCAATCATGGGAGTGCATGCGAAAATTGTTCTCTCTTTAACTTTACGCTAATTGGTTGAAAGGGTTGGCAGAGTAGTTTGTTTTTCTTTGTCGCTATGTTTGATAAACAGTAGACTTTATTTTCATCTTCTTCATCATTCTTTCTTACTATTATAATTGCGAAAAATTGTGAGGATGAATGGATATTTGTAACTATTGCATGCAAAAACTACGGAATGGATTTGGATGAAAGGCACACATATAATTTATAGCATGCATTAACACATAGCATAACATGAATTGTCTGAATGGATCCAGATGCAGTTAGGCTAGTTTTTAGCAGCGTGATGTTACCTTATTACAGGCTCACAGCATCCTCAAAATAGATTTCCGTGCTATCTACCTGACGATGGGTAGCTTCCCAGATTCCGCCAATTATATCTTCATTGAGGAGAATCTCAGTTTAATTGGTTAACAAAATAGATAAAAACAGATTTTTTACCTTTCCCCGCTACGAATCACCTGCTCAACAAAAAAAATTATCCAATACACATTGAGCGCAACAAACGTCAATTTGACAGCTGACAAGCCGGTTGACAGCCATTCGATACTCAATTTACCGCTCGATTCGCGAACATTTTGATCGCCACTTCACTGTACTTTTATTATACTACGTGATTTATTGTGTGGTACGATTTACGAAGTGGATCAGTGACAGGCGTGGCGATCGATACAATGCATTGACCTACTGCTCTATTACAATTCACTGTGGCCTTGCATTTGAACGTTTTGTTCACTTCCGCGGCCAGCTGTGGCTTGAATGAAAAGATGAAAATTTATGTTATTTTTGATATTCATTCTGTTCAGGGGAAGGAAAGATAGATTATGAGTGACCAATGTCATAGTTAGGCAGTTTGTATTTATAGCGTAATGAAAAATAAGTCAAGATTCATATCACAATTGTTAACACAGCTCTAAGAAGTTTGAGTTACATTGGGTTTTTCTATGAATGAATTCTCGGCAAAACAGGAATTTGGATTTGTGTCAGTTCATGGATATAACCTCGCCCACTATTACATGGGATTTATATACTATTAGGTTCCAATGTTCAGTGTTGCGAATGGAGATCACCTTTAACGCCATGGGGTCTATCTATAAACATTAAAATGTACGTTGGGTGTGCGCTGGCTTTAGGTTGAAAGCGATTGCTACTAGTCTCGACCCTCAGGGCGGAAATTAATTAAAGATACCATCTCCACAAAGATTACAAGTTTACAGCGCAGACTCTAATTACAATAACTTCAAAGATACAAACGATTTATTTAATAAATAAGATAAATTGCACGATTGCACAGCTAGAGCTAAATGAACAGATTATCTCATACTTTCTAACTTCATTGTAAATATTCGTTTCCGCAATGTATTATGTCCGACCAATCTACTTAATTAAAGAAATCCAGTTACTACGTCATCATTAGTGTTTCTAGAAAGCTTACACCTACTCATTACGTAAAACTTAGTATATTTCCGAACGTATTTTTGACGTATTTTTTTTTTTTTTTTTAACTCCGTAACAGTCTAAATTCTTCTTTCTACATACATAAAATTACGCCTGTCAGCCCGGAAGGGTTAGATTAGGTGTACCTAATATATTGTACACCCATATTTCGCCAATTATTTATGAGTCCCATGTAATAGGCGAGAGCCCGTTGCCATCAGACGGGCACAAAAACAGACTCCGTGCCTGCTATGCTTATTTTCATAGTCAGGAATTTCTTGTGGCTGTCCTCTGAAGCGTCCATAAAACTCTTAATGACGAAACCTCACGGTGTTGTTCCAAGATCTTCCATATTGTGTAGTATGACCGATTTATGGCCAATTTCACAAAATAAACTGAACGCTATTAGCACATTTAAGTCACAACCTCGTTCAAAAACAATAAATGTCAATGTTTCATATTAATTATGACACTGACTCCGTTTTTAATATTCGCGCCTAGGAATTTATCGGGTTGACGCATTATTTTAGGTTAGTATCAGTTTGTGTGTTGATCAAGTTCAAGCTCAGCAAACAGCCAGACACAGGCAGATTGCAATGTACTATTATTGATCGAAGAATGTACGTGAGAAAATTTAACGTTGACGTCGGCAATCTGACTTTTTCACAGGTTTACTAGGGACTCACTTACCAAAATTTTGCTTTAGTAAGGTTGGAATACTAAAACCATTAAAAACATGCTGAACATTTTTTATTTTATTTTTTATTCTGATTTAAAAGAGTGTCCATGGAGTTTCTTACCCGTTCTTCTCCACTGAGATCTATCTCTGCTAGGGAATGGACAACTACAATACTTATGTCTTGTGACTGGGACTGTAGCTACATTTAATTTTCTTCTTTTTTCAATTCAAAAGTGTCTTCGTGAAATGAATACTTTGATTTCGATTTTGATTTTTCTCTGCAAACTTGCATCGTTAATTTATATAAAACTACTCAATATTCAAGACTCGGAAATTACATTTCGCTATCTGTCTAGTAGAATGGTAGAGAGTAAAATTGAGCTGTCAAATATTACGCTAACGAGAGTGAGACTAAACAATCATTTATCTTCGCTAAACCTGATCTGAACAATCGCTATGTAGAGACAAGGTCCTACTGCGAGCGAAGACATCAATAAGCTCAAGCTTTTAATAATTACTTAGCGTTTGTTCGTGGTTCGCCCGAACGTATAGTAGTAGTAAATTAGTAGTCGTAGTAGGAAAGTAGTACCTACCGGGATAACAATTCCCGGCCATGATATGCCCATGGGTGTTTAAGAAAGTAAAAAAACCTGGGACCTGTAAATAAATTTTCCACAGAACTGTCCCCCGACTGCAATTACAATGTTGTTTTTCTTTGTTTTCTATTTTTGTTTACTTATTTTTTACTTTTTAGTTAATTTTTTGACATGGCAGGCGTGTTTTTTAATCTTTTTAATTATTATTTTTTATTTCATACCTTTTAGTGACAAAATAACATGTTAACCAACAACCAATGCGAATCTAGATTGCCCTAGATATTTTATCTGACGCTAAGATTTCTGAGGTCATGGAGTTGTACTGGTATTTGGGTAGTGTCGTGAGGCGTTGTTTTTTATTATTGATTATATTATAATAATGTTGGGTTATTATCGCCCTCAAATTTTTCAGTCTCTTTTCACGTGAATTCGGCGATTCATTTTTAAGTTTATTCGCAAATCAACGAGCTTTCTTGGTTTTCTTTGAAAGAACCATTTGTCTAATAATACGACTGGTAAACAACGATAATAATAGAATTACTAAACAAACACTAAAATATACTGAATGTAATAATACCAAGTTGTGATAATACACTCGCGAGCATAAGTATGGAATCACTTTCTTGGAATTGATTTCGCGCAATCTTGAGTACTTAATAACTAGCTATGAATAATAATAAAAATGGTACCATTTTAAAGATATTACGTGAAGTAGTATGGAAAAAGATATGCTTCAATTGTTTGATACGTTGCGAGTGGCGGCCTATTTTGTTACCCCCCTATAGAAGCACGCAATGTCGGATTTTTTTTATCAGTCGGCTTTCACACGTTGACTGGTACACATCTCCGCAACTTTTGACCCTTGAACGTGCACGACAATGGACACTCCACCTATAGGAGCAGCACAAATCGTCGCTCTATTGCAGGAAGGGCTCAGCCAGCGGGCTGTTGCAAGTCAGCTCTACATAAGCCAGTCCTGTATTTCGAAACGCTTTCGGGAGACTGGTGGCTTTATCCCGAGACCATGATCTGGACGGCGCCGGTGCACATCGGAGAGGGATGAACGTTTTATCATGTCAACCTCTCTCTGAAATCGACATTTGACTGGTGTCGACGTCCAACAGGAGCTCCGAAATGTTCATGGGATAGATGCCAGCGAGTGGACAGTTCGTCGAAGACTTAAGCAAGCTAATTTGACTCCAAAAAGGCCTGCCACAGGCCCGAAACTAACGGCAGATCACCGACGAGCACGCCTTCAATTTGCTTGATTGGGAGGTTGAGCAATAGAGGCGGGTCCTGTTCTCCGACGAGTGCAAAATATGTTTGCACGGCTGCGACTGAACAGTTGAGGCTACAGGCGGCCTGGGGAGCAATTTGCGTAGTGCTGTTTCACTGAGACAGTGGCTTATAATAATAGTAATAATTATAATGGGCCGGGATTTCCTTCGACGGTAAAACGGAGCTTCTTTTCGTGCCTGGAGGAGGACGAGGAGGTGGTCTAACTTCAAACTGCTACATTTCCGATATTCTGCTAGATCATGTTCCTTATGCGAGATATATCGGGGATGGCTTCCTCCTCATGCACGATAACGCTTGTTGTCACACTTCCCGTGCCACAACTGACTACCTCAAAGTTGTTGGTATCGCCACACTGAACGGCTTGCGCTCAGCCCGAACTTGAATCCCACAGGGCACGTGTGGGATGAACTGAAAAGGAGGGTTCGTTAAAGAAAACCTGCTCCTTCAAGTGTGAATGAGCTGAAATCGGCTTTGATAGAGAAGTGGGAAGGTATCCCGCAAGAATCGATTCAGAAGCTGATCAGGTTGTTACAATGAAGAACCGTCTTCGAGAAGTTATTAGGGCGAGGGAAGGGAGTACATTGTAAAAATTAAATTGTTATTAATTATTTTTTCTTGTTTTTTTTTATTCATTATTTTTGCAATATCCTTGTGTTTTCTTTACTCCTTCACTCAATCCGGGATAGCTCCTTAAATACTGGTGCATCATTTATGCTATAGTACCTACCTGCACGTTGATGCATGGGTGGTGTTTGTAGCGCTGGCTCAACTCTTTGTACCTACTAAGTTAATACCACTGTCTGTGTGTCTGTTGGTTAAATGGGTATTTTTTAAATTATAATATCGCTCATTATTACAATAATGAGCGCCAATCCCGCCGACAAACTACGCAGTTTAGTGGGTTTAGTATGCAGAAAACAAATTTGGTCATAATCTTTGCGATCATTCGCAAGAGATCCGCTTCACTACTGCGTCGGATGCGGGGCAGCGACAGCAGTCTTCTGAGCGTGAATGCTATTAAGACTGAAGGCCACTAACATAGGCTAAGGAATACAAACGAATGTATGGGTTCTACCTGAATTAAAGATAAATAATTAAACGATTTATTTATTATTTATCAAAGTTCAGATAAAAGTTTGTGACAAGTTGTGACGTCACGCGAGATTTCAACGTGCTGCAGCTGTATCGTCGTCACTTATCATTTATTTGACAAGAACATATACGTGTTCAATAAATTTTGATAATCTAACCATTAGTTAGATTGTCATTTATTTTATTTTTTTAATATACCCAAGAATATTAAAATAACAAATCGGCAATTCCACAACAAGATAATCTAACCACGTGTCCTAAGAAAAACAAATAACGACACCAACAGGGGTAGCATGCACTAACAAGTTTTTTATTAAACATAATACTAAGTTGTCTAGGAAGGATTTTAATTGTTGAGGTATTGTTATAGAAACTAATGAAAAGCCGATACCGTATAGTTTCGCTATTTTTTTTTTATAATTAAACAAAATTATTTGTGAATGAACAAAAAAAAATCTGTTCTACATTTTGTAATTTACTCAAAGAGTTCTGGATGATGGTTATATGCGTAAACGAATTTTCAACAATATTAAAAATTAAGGTGATGTTTCCTCATTAATCATGGCAACCCTATTATTTTCAAAGTTTGTCTATAGCCTATGTTACCCGGGCTAACACAAGGATTCTAACAATACCACGCATAACAAAATCGGTTCAGGCGTTTAGAAGTTATGGTGGAATAAAGAAACTCACAAACATACATACATACATACATACATGAACCCTGAAAACATAACACTCTTTTTTTTGGGCAGTCGTGTAAAAATAAATATGCATCAAAAAATGTCTATTGGTTAAATCTTTTAAATTGGCTACTTATATCCGACCTTCGATGGCTACTTGGTTGACACACAATTTTCTCAAACGCTAATTTCAAACATAGAACGCAGTCTAACTGTTAATTATTCTCTGTCACAACGTCAACCACAAACTACTTAACACCAGTTAAATTGTCCCTCTCTCCGCCATCAATATAACCTAGTCCTGTCGCGGATGTACTGGCACAGCACACCGCACAGTGAATGCGTAGGAGCCCATTATACGTCCGTATTGATAAATAAAACATGGCGCCTCCCATACCGGTGGAGAAAGTGTCGTGAACTTGATCTTCGTTTAGTTTCGGTGGACACGCTACCGACAAACGTGCATGGGTTTGAAGGCTGTTTTAATGGCGACAATGATTAGACGATGAAAGACACTTTTGAAGATGTGAATTTCGCTTTGAGACGTTTCAGAGCTACGCGTACGTACAACTGCAACGCGCATACAAATTTGAAAATACTAAGTCATTCATTCAAATCAGACTAAAAATCAACTCTTCAAATCAAATCAAATCAAAGTCATTTATTGCTTTAACCGTAATGTGGTAAATGGTGGTAAATAAAATTATAGTAACAATTATGGACCCTGTCGGGCACGGCAATTTTTAAAGTAAATAAATGGAGAGAGGAAAAGCGCTTTATAACTTAGCTCTTTTTGAACGTCATAGGCAATCACAAGGATTGGCGAATAGCTGCATAAGTGGAAGATGGGAGGTATTTGCGCTGCGGTGAGACACAAATGGTTGAAAATATTAATATTAATAAAGCCCTAAATAGCCCGTGCAAAACACTTGTGATTATTAGGCTACTTAATCGGCGTTTTATTGATTGAACCAATTATTTCATCTCATCTCCCACACATTATTTTGTGACGGTTTCGTGGCCTTTAATGAACATTGTAAATTATTTAAATTCATTCTAAAGTCAGAAGTGACAACTTCACACTATCAATGCGCTTCTCCTTACTTTTCCAAAACACTGTAGTATCTTTAGGAAAAGCGAATCACCATTCGAGAAAGTCAAAGAGAGATGGGCGAAATTGATGGACATACGTGTAGACGATGGTCTATCACATAGTGGCCCATTACGATGCTAACCGCGACACCTGCCGGTATTTGTGGCGGCAGTCACGTAGACCTAATGTGTGGGCGTTTATTGGTACTAAGATAGTTAGAAGGGTGGGTTGTTGGCACTTGACTATGACAATAGTTAAGGAGCCAGTGAACTTAAATTGTTTGGATAAGTCGAAGATTCCTTAACCAATATTGGGCAGTAGGTCTGCAAACAGAAATACGAGGACGAGGTAACCGACGAAAGAGAAGGTGGAAACAAATCGCAGTACAGATGTCTCTACTCAAAAATGGAGCAGTTTTTTCTTAATTTGAGTTGTTGATATCCTTGAAAGCAGTGCCTTTTTAGAAGTGATAAAAAATCCAAGTTCTGTAACTTAGTGAGTCTGTTGTTACATTAGTTTAGCATAGAATAATCAGTTTATAATGTTCCCACGGCTGGGACACAGGACTCCTGATGCGAGTGAGTGAGCGATAATCCACCACTGCACGCGGTTCAAATGCGCGTTGGTCGTAGGATCTCTTCCCAGTTTCCTGACGATTTTTCAAATTGCTGTCTTGAGAACAAACAGTTTAAAAAGTCTAATTAATTATATCAAACCTCTGACCCAAAGATAACCAGCACAGCATGGGCCAATAAAAAGTAAAGTTTCTATTTATTAATTGGCCTATTAGCCAATTTACGTAATATTCGTTCAAGCTGACTTTACACGATACGAGAAAAACCCCAATATATTTGCATAACACCTATAAGTGAAATGTGTTTACCATAATATTCTCATTAGAATATCCCATTACAACGTTATTTGCCAATTTCAACCTTATTCCATTAACATACGGAACACAAATTTAAATGAAAGTGGATCTCGAAAAGTGAGGTAATCGGATCTATTGTTTATTTTTTATTCTCACGATGAAGATAGAATGTTTATTGTTGGCAACACTGATTTGAAATTCTGTTTTTTTTATTCTGGCAACGTATGCAAATGCAGCTGTGTAACCACAAATGCTGTAACTACATGATGTCATTATTCTTAAGATATTGTCAGATGATACCATTATGTTCAATTTACATCGCGTTTTTTTGCTCTGCAGATGCAAATTTTGTTCGTATTAAAACGGAGATGAACGTCAAACATAATGAAACATTCTCAACAATGTTGCTTCGTTGGTTGCTGCAAGAACAATAACGGTTGATGTCAAAGATTATAATTAATTGCAGTAATAAGATGAAAGTGAAAGAGACCGTTAATTTAATAGACTAATTACTTATCTACTATGCAATTTGTGTTAGTGCAAATTAGGTCTTAGTAACATTTTCTAAGATTGGATTTAAATTGACAAATATAAAGGGAAATAGGTTTTTCATAAACCTTATGTAGTACATATAGATCGACCTTAGTTATAACTTTTGACGAAAAATCCCAAAAAGGTTTACTTACTTTTGAAACTACATACCTTATCTGTCACATTGATCAATAGTCCTTATCGATTTATGACGTACAAGTGAATTAAAACCTTATGGCGTAGGGTGACAAGGCTGACCTTACATAGATTAGCTGGGTACTTAGCTTCCTTCATTTGAAGAATGATTTTAATTGTCATTGAACACAAAACGACAGTTAGCATCGCTGATATAGCCAGGATAAGACTGACACAAGCAAACAGAGCTCAAAGTGGGCGAAGTCGGGCTATGGATGATGATGATGATGATGAAACAAAATTAGATAAATGGTTTTTTTTTCTAAGAAAGCAACACCATATATAGGTTCCGACAAAGCGCCCCCTACAGGGACAATTTACCTCAATTATAACAATAATATTACAAATTAACTTGAATGCATCACACCCACACATCATTTAGGCACACATCCCACACAGTTACAATAAAAGAAAGTAATTATAATAATTACGACAATTTCGTCTCAGTGACGTAATAATAACACCTCGAACACGTCCTCGGGAAGTGACTATAGAAAACCCGACAGTAGCCCACCAGACATATCCTGTTTGGTTGCGGAGAGTTCTCCTTTTTCTATGGGGAATACTACACCTGTCCTTCATATCTATTTATTTATATACTAGCGGACGTCATGCGGTTTCACCCGCGTAGTTCCCGTTCCCGTAGGACTTCGGGGATAAAATATAGCTATGTTGCTCAGGGTGAATGTAGCTTTCAAATGGTGAAAGAATTTTTGAAATCGGCACAGTAGTTTTTGAATTTATTCATTACAACCAAACATACAAAGTTTTTCTCGTTATAATATTATTATTAGTGTCGATAGGCTGTCAAGACGTGTTCTACTGCAGGACAAAGGCCTCCTCTTTCTCCTATCAAACCTCTTTATCTTATGCAATCTCTGGTAAACAAGATCAGATCATCACACCACGCTCGCCGCGGTCCATATCCATATAGTATAGATTATTATGACACAACAGCAGTGTTGCGTCCTAATCGGGCAAAGGACTCTCTTTCATCTTTCCATTTTTCTGGTTTCTTTTGCAGCATCTCTTGTTGGTAGGAATTCAATTCATGACTTGTGAGAGACTACAGCCTAGCATGATCTATGGAAATTCTTTATTTCTTTTCTCCGTCATCGCTATGCAACATGCGTCTCGCTTAAGCCCGTGGCCAAGCCGTTATTACGTCACGGTCAGTCCAAGAGGTGTGATTATCATGTCATACCGTCAATCAAGCTTCAAGCGATTGATGCACTTGTCAATCAAATCTTTGGGCCGTCCATTGTGAATTATGATAGTCTATTGTTTAGATGTAGGAGTATTGATAGTGTGAATGAAAAACGTAGCGTGAATTTGATTGATAACTTATGAAACAATTGTGTTAATTATTGTTCGGTCCCTTATGGATTCTTTTGGCCTTGTCTGTTGCTTGTTGCATTCCTCATCTCCTTAAGTCTTCTTTACCTTCTTTTATATTTTCCTTTACTTTTGACTTAAAACTCTCATTCGACTAATAAAACATTGACCCTGATTGACCTATGTCCCTTGATCTCATCATTTGCCTGACCTCTTCTTACCTGTTGCCAGCTTCCAGTCTGATACATCTCTATCACAGTCTATCTGCCTTCGACAACCGACTATGTTCCTTGATCTCATTTACTTTGATCTTTATCTTCTGTTTATCACAATCATCTTCCATCATCATTTTTCTATCATCCATAAACTCACGCTTTTTTCTATCATGACGCTTAATTTCATCTTCAACCTTCTTTCATTCAACTATTGCTATTCTAACCATTGACACACCATCATCCTCTCCCATAACACCACTTATTACTTTCAACTACACCTACAAAACACCATTACGATCAACTGTACAAACTTAACTTTCATTTTCGTGACTTATGATTTGATTATCTGAATTCGCTTTAAAAACGTTCAAAAGATCATGCGAGAGAGATAAGGTAATGGAATTAATGTGATGAGCATTACTGTTGTGTGCTGTTAAATTGAAAGATATGGCGGACGGCAAAGTTATTGTTCTTGCGAAATTAGCAGATGACGATCGACAGTCTACAAGATCGTCATCTCGGTCCTCTATAGCATCACACATTCACAGCCTGGACTTCCTCACTGATGGTTAGAGGCCTCTCATTTTTGTACCAATCACCACTTTCCTGTGCCAACCTTATCCTCCACATAACCATTACATTACAGAAAAAAATCATAGTCGAATTGCTATTAGTATAAGTCTGAAACCGCCGATCTGCCTTGAGTAATCGTGGTGATAAAAAACGTCTCACGCAACTAAAGTCTGTTGCATACCAGATCCCATCAAAGTCACTCAAAGCAACATGATGGTTGTAACAGCTCGAGGATAAATGTTAAACTATCCTAGCAAAGATTTACTTTTTAAAGAAAATAAAACACCCGCTATCCGCTCATCACTCTACCCACACTCAAACGTAGACGGGCGTGAAATTTACCGTGACCGTAGCAAAGGTACCGGGACCGTGTTCGAGGCACCCATTACACGATACGGTGCATTGACATCACCAGCTGACGGGTCGACCTTTCATATCCTTTGATGAGACTTATTAATATGATGATACATTTCCGAGATACCTTCTAAAAGAACAGAAAAAACGTTGGCAGAATATTATGGCTATAAATAGGTGATCAGTATTTGTAGCTTTGCGTCAGTCATGTGAAGAGAACGGTTAAAACAAAAATTTATGGCAGGTATTAATCCATAAGTAGAATCCCGAACTTGGGCAATAAGGCTGGCACAGAAACGTGGAAATTGGCACAAGGGAAGAGACACTTCAGTAGTGGGAGAAGTTGGGGTGTGAATGTTGGTGTTGAGACGCCCGTGTCTCCCGTGTAGGTAACTTACAGCCATTTAAAAAAACTTACTGTTCGGTTTCGGTAGGTAGTCTATCTGTGTCTTTTTACATCTTGATTGTCGACGATTAAAAAAAAAACGTCACAGAAAACCTTTCTTTGGGTTTTCTATGAATAAAGAGATAGGTTGATAGGATATTTCAAGCTAACTTTGTTTATAGAAATACCGATAGCTACGAAACCATAGGCAATCATAACAAGATAGTAATAAATGGATGAATACCAAGCTAGGACCGGAAAGCAGATGCAAATGATTAACAACGGAAATCAAAACTTAGAAGAACAATCAGAACAAGTTTCTAATCAGTTAAAACGACAGACAAAATCGTAAAAAGAAAGGAAGTTGCCAACGCTTAAAACAATGAATTGATGCTAGTGTTAATCAGTTCCTAGGGAATCCATTGTGATTTTGTCATTGTGGACGAATCTGATAGTTTTTTTTTTGTGAGATTTTAACTAAACTGTCTCACAGCCTGATATTAATCTTAATTAGAATTTGAATAATTAATCATTTTGTGAATATATATAGATTTGTATCTTGAGTTACGAAAGATGTTCGTAATTTTTCAAGTTCCTGCTCTTCAAAAAAAAACACAGTATTGTCAAATATTTTGTATGACACAAGCGGACGTCAAGCGTTTTCACCAGGTAGTTCCCGTTCCCGTGGGATACGGAGATGAAATAAAGCCTATGTTACTCGCTGATAATGAAGCTATCCATTGCTGAAAGAATTTTTCGAATAGGTCCAGTAGTATTTTAGTTTATGCGTTACATACAAATACACAAATCATACCTCTTTATAATATTAGTATAGAAGTA
Source organism: Xestia c-nigrum (assembly GCA_916618015.1). NCBI lineage: Eukaryota > Metazoa > Arthropoda > Insecta > Lepidoptera > Noctuidae > Xestia > Xestia c-nigrum. Next base: position 3,738,874 of record OU745259.1, on the reverse strand, counting down.
TAAATGAAGACCAAATAGACCTTAGAGTAGAGGCTAAAGAATGTACCAGAAAGAAGACATCAGCTTACACCATTGGAAGCAATGGAAAATCTTTTTCAAAAAACTGAAAAAGAGAGAGAAGGTTCCGAAGTCAGTTCATCATCATTAAAAGTCAGTTCATCACTTAATGCTTCCAAATAGCTATTAGCTGAATACAAGAGCCTCATTGGCTCTGTGCCTAGACCAACGAGCCCAGATTTCTAAAGCAAACTATTTCTCCAAGTAAACAAGACTACTTCCCATCGTTCCGCAGCTTAATCAGCTAACAACAGGTTACCGACAGTGCTGCACTAACCTGCTTCCCTCTAATCCCATGTCAACAATATCACCACACTATTGGCCACATTTTTTCCCATCCCTCCCATTCCCACGACCTCGCAAATTGCCACAAATGTTAGACTTCAAGTCAATGTAAGGAGTATTGCACATTGCAAATTAAATGCACGTGGTGGTAATGGTACATGCACATTTATAATGGGTGTATAAAGACTCTTAAAGAAGCCGAAAGGCACTTGTTCTCCCTGGCGATCTTTTTATTTTATCTAGAGTCTATATGAAAGAAAATGTTGAAAATATTCTACACCATACCTGAGAACATTCTAGCTACGAAGATATTATGGGTAAAAGTTCTAACGTTTCCACAAGTTTTTTTTTAATAAAAACTTTTAATGTAAGATACTTTACCTATACACCTCTACGATCCCTATGCTTTTCAACCCATCCACCAACACTATGTTTTGAGTGCGGTACATTGAATATAACCGTGAAAAGTTATTTTTTCACCCAAAAAAGAAACTCGTTTCCCAGCAATAATTTTTGCATTAAGTTACACAAAGATGTACAGAATGCTTGGTTGACGTCCTCGTGATGAGTCTGTTTACACCTTTTATTATTTTACAAAATGTCATGTTCTGGTCTACCAGTAAGTAACAAGGCTTGATTTATGAAGTTGTGAAAATGACGATCTTTGGTAGGTACTAGATTATCTATGTGTCTGCTCATAAACACCCACCAATAACTTCCATTTATCCCTGATCATGATGCTTGCAACAGCGCCGAAATATAGGGAACTCAAAACAATCAATAAACATGCTAAACATCCCGTTTATGTTAATGACGATAGTACAAAAGCTGACATCGTTAGAACCACGTTTGATGCTAAAGAAAAATCTGATACCAATGAATGACAATACAAATCCCGCCACCAAATTCTAAAATTAGCCGTCAATAAAAAAACTTACAAAGTCCTTAAAGCTACCGTCTCGTATGAATTATCTAAGGCATCACAGAAAACACATTAAGTATACTTAATGTAATACTCACATAAGACGAGTCACAAGCATAAATTGCGTGTTTATAAATGCATGTCGCGAGTTAGCAACAGCACGCAAGTCTTGCACGCAAGTGTGCACGCACTCTAGTAGCCGTAAGAACAGCACAAACCACGATTAGTGGTCGACTAGGAAGCCATTATAAAACTAAAATGATGGTTACGTTATGATGATGTTGAGGAAAGTAGATAGATCTGATTTATTAGAGCAAAGTGACAGGTTGGATTGAGGAAATATGGAGGAGGTGTATGTGGTCCAGTGGCAGAATTAAATGGCTATTAGCGGATTGTTTATCAGATTCAAAGATATTGATCCTTTTGCTACTTTAGGGATATGAAGAACGGGGTGTAAAGTTTTTCATCCCAAATAGAAAAGTGATGAGGACCCACTGAAGGGCCTAAGTCTTGAAGCTTAAGTCTCGACATAGATGGCAACAAAATCGCTAATTTTCGATCGCTGATTACTAACGAATAAATTCGGTTGCAATAATTATGCTTACGAAAAACGCGTCTAAGATGTAGAGACTTTCATTATTAAGAAACTTAATGTTTTCGAAATAAAAAATTATAATTAAAAATTTGAGCTAAACTCTCATGAGTGGATTTAAAAAGGGTCAGAGACTTTCCATTACAGGACAACGATTTTGAAATCATATTTTTTTTGTTGATTGTACACATAAGTACTACTCTTTATACAAATTTTCAATAGTCGGACGCTCCAGCACCTTCTCCGAAATCTACCTCCTCCTGCGGCTTGCCGGAGGGTTTTTTTTTGTAGTGCCACTACGCTCAAAAAGGTTTTAGAGTTCAAAAGTGTGACTAATCGGGAGTGATTGATTAATTTTACATTGACATTTACGTGCATAAGTGAAGTACCTTAGCAATTAGATGAATAAAATCCCATTAGGCAGCGATTTTACGAGCACTTCATACAAAAAGAAATCTTAACAGCCAACTCTAATTAAACATTAAATAAAATTAACGAACAAACGTTTCAACACTATCATACGCAATAGGAAAGCTTCACATCAGTATTTGCTACGACATTTACCGTAAAACTGAAATACAAAGTTTCGTCATCTCTGCCTGCCAGTAAATGGCGAACACCTTTCAATTTCAAGAGTTTACACCATGTTTACACAAACACATGTAACGTTATGCAATGCGCATGCGTTGTTTTATTTGTGATGTGGTTGAGATTCTTTAACTCCACGAGGTCAAACTGTGAACTGTAGTAAGTAATATAAGATGTTTTTATTAGCTATTTCTGTTCCACTGCGGGGCTTTGCCTCCCCCAATTCGTTCCAAGAGCTGTTTTCCCGTGACTCTTCGAACCAGCTCTAGTGGTACGTATCCAGATCGTCTCGCCACATCTTTCTAAGTCATCCTCAGCGGTGCCTTAGGTGATTAAGAATTTTAAAAATGTGGTCCGGGAAATAGCTGCAAAATCTGTTATATTGGTGGGTTTGCAGTGGAGGAATCTTAGTACATTCAGCATTGAGTATATAAAGGTAGAAGAAGAGATAAAGTTAAAAAGGTCCATAACAATTATTTAACCAATATCCTGGGGGGTGTTGTCTTCTTACTATACGATGAATGTGGACAACACAAAACCGGTCTTTGGATTTCTACATCTCCCGACTGAAATGATGTTCTTGGTGAGGCGGTTTATTGAATCTGTGCTAGTCTATGGTCTCCTCTTGTGGACTGACTGGCTAATGGTTTCAGCAGTGTCAAAGTAATTTTAAATTTATCACCGAAGTACCAACGTTTCGAAAACCATAACAGTCTACCGAATATCTCTTACAATCTTCCGTAATCAAGGCAGCTTTTACCGAAACAAAATCTACGCATTCTAAATTGAGAATTCGACAATGATCCATTAACCTTTAACCTGCGAAACCGTGACAAACACTCATTGCGAATCAACCGGAGTGTTGCTAATCGGTTGATGGATCTAATAATGATTCACTACGACGACGACGCCTGCGCAAGTAGGGTTTCTATAGAACGTTTCGGAACAGAGAAATGCATGTATTTAGAATGGAATAAGTAGTGAAGTTATGAATAAATTGGCTGCAGGGTACAACCTGAATAAGTGTGTTGAGACATTCAGGGTTTGAGATGTCATCATCATTTCAGCCGAAAGACGTACACTGCTGGACATAGACCGCCCCAAGTGTTAAAGAGGAGTAGCGGTCGTCTTTGAGTGTTTGGGATGTACTAGACATAATTTAAAGAGGTACTTTATAGTGCTCTGGAATTAGAAAAACCAAAAATGGCTAAACTTACGGGATATTCCGTGATTGCGTAAAAAAAATATTATTATTTTTAGTTCCCCGTAAAAGCTTATATTTAAACAAGCTGTGTGCCAATGGCATTTATAACACAACCCTTAGAGGGGTCTGAATTTACAAAAAGACCTCTCTTAGTTTTCATCTTCGCTAACAAAGTTTTGAGAGTTTTGGCTGTGTTATCTTAAGTAGATTAAGAAGTACTGGCTCTTGTGATGCAGAAGCTTCTAGTACAAGAGCCAGGGTAACACTGATGTTTGAGAGTGTAGGGTATACACAGTATTAACACCTTTAAATGAGTAATCACTTGTCAAAAAAGATTTCAAGTGCTTGACCAGTATGCCTTGAGAAGTATTTTTTGACGGCATGTAAATCCAAGTTTATCGTGTGGTTAGTGCTAAACTCGGACGACAAGTTTAGCACTAACCACACGATAAAAAAGAAGAATATATAAAACAGAAGAATATACATTTTTTGCCATTCCACACCTATCCGCTTCATGTGTAGTTATCAAATGTGGGTAGTTTCAAACTGTCATGTAGCTGTCTAATGGTGACCCTAGCCAAACTACATTCTAAATTGCCCGTCATTTCGCCGAGCACTCCAATATGGGCCACCAGTTATTACGTGTGTAACCTAATGACTGTCTAATATGAAGTAGGCACTTAGATGTGATGCGTGGGCGCAACTCATGTAACGATGTTACGCGATTGAGGTGATTCTATAAAAAGAAAAGTTGATTTCATGCTTTGGCGTTCTTAGTTATTTTTTTAATTTAGTCTGTGGGTGTTAAAAGGATAGAAACTGGTAGAAATTTAATTGAAATCATGTGAAACGCAATTATGTTTTACGGTTTTAAAATCCGCGTATAAAATGTTTTCATATAATAAGGGCGATTTTCACCGGTAATACTAAACGGGATCAGCATATTTAAACCACGTTCGAGAGTAGTGTCAAGAGTAATTTTGGCTTTGATTTCAAAAGTGAAAAATTGTAGGTAAATCTTTTGTACCTAATACTAGTTTTTATTTAATATTTTAAGAGCTTTGTAAGGCTACCGATAAATCTTGAAAACGTGCTGAATGGATTATCTACAACTATTTAATCTTATAAATGAAGAAGCAAACTTTACCAATGTGGGTCGAGTGCCCTATGCAACATCCTTCGACTTTCATTTACTACTCTTAAATACGAACTGACGTTAACTAAAGATTACAGTTGGGTCATCAGGCTGTCTACTGATTGCAAGATCAATAGATCACGTAGACTAAATTCATAAATAACTGTTATTAAGGCTAGTTAACTAGAGATTTAAATTGGGTATTCGGACTCACTGGTTGCCAGACCTACAGATGCATTCTAAAATAATGATTGTTATGATGCTAGAGATTTTTTCGTTGGCTATATAAGAACACCTACTGTCGTTAACTAGAGATTTAAATCCCTTCAATTGGGTAAACAGCCTGACTTCTGGTTGCAAGACCTACAGATGCTCTATAAATTCATTAATTCTTTTTGATCCTAGTTATTTAAAGATCATTTAATAGTAATAAATTATTGCTGTCCTTAACCAGAGATTAAGATTGGGTAATCAGACTAGTTGCAAGACCTTACAGATGCTCTCTTAAAACATTAATCTTAATAGATGCTACCTGACTAGAGATTAGCAAATACATCATTGGGAAATCAGGCTGTCCAGCTGCAAAATCCTTTATACTTACTTTACGTTCTATGCATATGCATCACTGTCAAATTCATAATGATCGTTAAAGCCATACCAATAAGGTTGCTAATGGTAACAATAACTGCCAAGTCTGTCAAAATTAAAATGAACTTTACCCTCGATGCAATAAAGTTGCTCTTAGATTGTTGTCGTCACAGGTATTGTAAATGTGAATAGACTGTAGAAGCAAATCTATCTTTAACTGTCAGATTAAGCGATGCAGCTGTTGCGAGGCCTTCAAATGGCTAACTAGCTTTTAGTTAATCTTCTTATGTTAGTTACTAGTGTGTTTAGTTATCTCTTAGTTGTATTGCCTATTAAGGAATTATTGCCTATTAGTAGATCTCTTTTTTAGATGAGGAGGTCGTGACTAAATACTAACAGCCGTTTGTGTCGACATTCAGGTTCAACCGAGCTTGCCTAGGTAGGTCTGCGGATGGGTGACCACCCATTAAATTCAGGGTTTCATCCGTGCCTTAGAAATCACGTCAAGCCATTAGTCTGGGTTGTCTTTTATAGACTTTTGACAGTCGGAACCAGTGGTCAGTGTCCCGAAAGTCTGGCAGCCAGTCTTACCAAGAGGCCTAACACTAACCGGGTTGTGGAGGTCAGATTAGCAGTCGCTCCATGCAAAATAATAGTAATCAACTGCATTCGGTTGGACTAAAAGCCGATCATAACGTAGTTGGGATAAGGCTAGACAGATGATAATGAGATATCTACAGACATTTAGATTGGTAGGTACCTTCTCTTGTAAATAGGACGCATGTTTGGAGTAGGCCTAAAACAAAAGCTTCCATCTTCGGGATAGTTATCATTGTTAATGGAGATGAAGGTCCAGGGATTACATCTTCCATATGCGATGAGAAAATCAATCGTATTGAATCGTTACCTACTCATAAGCTAAAACGTATTTTTCGGAAATTTCCGAATTCCAAGTTTTCAATTTAATAGCTGAATATTGACGTGATAGTGAATTATAACGTACCTATTTAACAAGAACTTGGAGCTTACCACAAGCAAAGGTAGAGGCCTGTATCCAGTAGTGGGTGAAGTCAGGTGTGGGTGATGATGATGATGATGATGACGATACAGACTGGTAAGAAAACAATCATTTTTTTAAAAAAGAAACCCGACAATAGTCACTCACGTTCTCACTGTATTAAGCCAAGCTTAGTTCTGCAAAATAAGTAGGTGTCGTAAATTTCCCAAGGCGCTAAACATAGACCACAGTATGGGAAAACACTAAAATAAAATAATACAGCGAGCAAAGTGATGCAAAGCTCAAGAGAGTGGTCAGATTTATTGCGCAAACGCAGCTACAGGCTTAAAGGTTAAACATGGCAATTAAAGACAAAGGAATACAGTGAAACGTACTTTCTTAGGCTTGTGTTTGTAATATTCGTGTTTTTCGAAGTAGGTGTTGGAATTTATCTGTTTAGGGGGTCTATAATGGCCGCTGTAACATAATATGAATCACGTTAAAAAAAATCTAAGAATGTGCTTTATACTCATAATTATCAAGACCATTTTAAGAATTTTAAAGATTTAACGTCATTCATACTATGTTCTGCTAAAGCGGCCATTTTAGGCCCGTAGCACAAAGTGTTCTGAAAATCTTTCACATTCGTCGTCGATTGAATGTCGAAAACTAGGAACTAAAATAACAAAGCTTCTCTGATATATCTCCTACGGTCATCCTCCGTTAATTATTAATTGACTCCAAAAATCGCTAATTGAATTGCCTTTTTTTCTCCTGGACCGAGAGGCTCTCCTTTTCACGTTCCGGCACCATCTTTGCTAGCATGACTGCTTCGCAGAAGGAGTTAATTTAATTGCCCTTAGGTACACTTTCAAATCGCGGCTCATAAGACCAAGTCATGCGTCTCGTTCTTCTTACGGCAGAATCACAATTAAGTAGTATCTATTTATCAACAGTTAGGGATACTGATACATGCTAACTGTAAATTTTTAGGCTGTCTTTATTGATTGTCCGGAACTGGTTATCAAAAGTACACATCACATAGACTCAGTATTTTGAAAATGTTTTATCAAATATTTTTACCTCACTCATAAAGTTACAGTTGAAAATAACAATCTGGTGCAAATTATACTACGACCCACATTGACAGTTGTTTGACTCAATTTTGCAAGAATTTTCACTGCCCACGTTATAAAAAACATTAACACCCATTATTCCACTTTTGGGATGATGGCCGCAACGCCAAAACGGTAACTTTTACTTTTTTTCAGTTTGGCAACACCGTGCATAATGTCGGTGTTGTGAGATACAAAAATGCATTTTGCAACGTTTAATAGGCATGATTTTTTCATGAATACCGTCGGATACTAAGTGAGTGATTCATATTGACTGCTTTTGTAACAAACACTGAAATATTTCCACTTCTTACGTAAACGAACGCACTAGACGAGCAACAGTAAAAATATTTAAAAAAGATACATGATTATATCGGCCTGTTTTAAATATGCATCTCTTAGGCAGGTTTAAACATAGGAGTCTGTCTGTCATTTCTAAATGTTAGACAATCGACTATCTGGGGCATAAAAATATTATTATATCTATGATCTGAGGGTCTCTTACTACCATACGAACATCCTATTAACTACTTACTGGTTTATAGAGGTCAGGAAAAGTGTAAGTGTAGTTCAAAACTCAGAACCTGACACACACAAGATTCTTGCAACATCAATCTCACCTTTCCTTCAAACTTCTCCTCAATAAGACAAAAAAAAACATTGATGGTGACTATCAAAAATTCCGAAGTCCCATCGAGGGGAGTATCGGAATCAAAAGTGGATGCTGGTTCCGTGGTATACTTTTAATCTTATTGGAATGTTGATCGACTGGTCAACTGGACAGCCTACCAAATTTCCTTGAGGCTAGCGGCACAAGAACAAGGGAGGAGCGGATATAAACGGAATATGATAGGATCTTGTGAACTTGTGTTTAAAAAGGTACCTTTGTTTACAAATTAATTGTTTGTTTAAATTAAATGATAATATGTAGTTATTGATTCTGTTAATAGGATTTCAGAATGACTCCATCACGTCTTTTGTATAACAAAAGGGATGAAAAGACAATACATTGCGATGCATACTTAATTGTACCATGATTGCTTTGACGAAATGCAAATCTTGACCTGCCCCCGTATTCACAACGCTTCGATTCGCTTCCGATTCGGGAAGTCGTATGCCCATCTCGGTTGTTTTCGTAATGCCAGAAGACAGATATACGAGTTGTCGAATCGGAAACGAGTCGAACGTTTGTGAATACCTGGTCAGTAAAGGTTTTACGTGGTTGCTTTAGCTACCGGAAGACATCGGTAGGTATCTAGATGTTGCATAGGTAGTATTATTATGATTCCTAAAAAAAATCGTGAAATAAACTACCCATCCGCAGTGAGCCCACGCGGTGGAATATTGCCCATTCTGTCTCATAGAGAGGAGGCCTGTTTCCCAGTAGTGGGAACATTAATAGACTGATGATGACGAAATGATTCCTAAGTATGCATTATAGGTATCTCGCAATGCGCGAGTCTCTCCCATAATACTACCTCATAATCCCTCACATAACCACCCTTCAGACACCTATTAAAACATCCTCATTTATTCATAACAAGATGTCCATTGTACAAAGTGCGTTGACATGACAAACGCTTCCGCGCGAGCCACCGGCGCAGGCGCATGCAGTGCGGTCCCAAACTGGGCAAACACGAGCCTTTTCACATCAAAACACTTTCTCCGTCGTTACGTGTCATGTGTGTGTGTGTGTGTGTGTTTGTGTGTGTACTCGCATCTTCCTCGTAATAATGACTTGTTTGAATATTGCATTGCTTTCTTTGTTTGTTTCTTGTCATGTTAGAGATTTGGACGATGAAATTACCATAATATTACATCTGTTTCTTCGAAGTAAACCCCCAATCACATTAAAAATACTTACATGGAAATACATGGTCCATGTAAAATACTGTTATTCAGCTGTGTCTGGTTAGACTGGAAGCCGACCCCAACATAGTTGGGAAAAGGCTACGCAGAAGAAGATGTAATAGGCGGCGATAGGCATATATATCCAGAATCTCTTACTGAGAAATTCTCGATGAAAACACTGAACAACACTTTTCCCGATAATAGATGAGAATCGAACTCGAGACTTCATGCTAGGCGTCGCTAGATATGACATCAGGATGACGAAACTAATTTGGAACGATTTTTTTGTAGGAAAATGCTGTTTTTTTGCAAAGGGTGGAATTAAATAATAACGGCCGCTCGGGACAATTTTTAGGTTAAGCCCTGCTTGCCTAGGTTGGTCCGTGGATGGGTTGGTGGGGATGGGACCCATAACATACCGGGTTTCATCCGTGCCTCGAAAACCACGTTAAGCTGTTGATCCCGGCTGTCATTTGTAGACCTTTGGCAGCCGTAACAGGTAGTCAGTGGACCAAAAAGTCTGACAACCAGTCTTACCAAGAAGTATCGTGTTAGTACTAACTGGGTTGTAGAGGTCAGATAGGCAGTCACTCCATGCAAAATTACCAGTATTCAGCTGCATCCGGTAACACTGGAAGTCAACCCCAACATAGTTGGGAAAAGGCTAGGCAGATGATGAGTACCTATAAAATATTCCAGTATTCAGTTCAGGGAAAAAGAACAGTAGGTATTTGGAACTGTATGATATGCTGATCATAGGACCATCCATGTTGTATTCTCTCTTCGAAGCCATGGCTGGCGAGTTTGTAAGATTCAAACACCTGTTTTCAAAACACTTACCACAATTTACATAATTAGCCAAACCACCGCTCTAATCTTGTCAATAACTTTTACTTTCTACGAGTAAGTACATAGATAGGCGGAAATCAATATTTTAATTGATGAAATACGTAATAAATGAGATTACTTAGGCATAAATTACTTAACATACCTAATATCGATTTCTTATTAAAATAAACATACCTACCTCCTACAGAACTTATGTAAGAAGTCATAGATGAAATGGGTATGAAAGCGAAAAAACTCCGCCTGTTACATCTTCACACCAAAACGACTGAACAGATTTCAATAAAATTGCCATACCTACAATAGATACATTCCGAACACTACGCGAGCATAGCCACAAACAAAACACAGTGTTATTTAACAACAACATTCAACAATATTGATAAACAAATTCCAAAAGTAAACAAATTAAGAACATGATTTCCCACTCAAGTGATCCACCGTGAAATCGATTCTTCTCGTTGTATAAACATTAATGGTGTCCGTGCAACTCTGTGTTATGGGAGGCGGAGGCGGCCACGGTGACAACAATGGCTTTTATTTGTTATTGTTTACTTACCTAACAAGTGCCTTACGAGAGTAAAATAATAAAACTTCCTTTGAACACTACTACTACGTGAGCGGTATTCATCTTATTAAGATAATTTATAGGTAAAAAGTTATGAATAAGCATGGGTTCTATTACAGATTTTAATTACCTACCTCAACAGCTCTGTTCATACCCAAAATCTCCCAATAGGCCACTGTCAAAATAAAAGTTGCCTGATGAAAAAAATCTTATCGATAGTATTCGTTTGCCAAATCGATTCATTTTATTTTTTCTTGTTTCAGGTCACAGCGTTGGCTGTGCTCAGCATAGCAACGGCAAAAAATTCAACAGCAAAAACGAAACCGAAACGACAGTTAGACAACATTAGAACGCATGAAAACTTACAGTACTCACTGGTTCTCCCACACTCAAGAGTTCAAAATTATAGAGCACTTGGAAACAACCGACGCATTTCTCATGGTCCAACGAAAGGAAAGCTGCCACCGTACGCGGTCCAGATGGAGCCAGTCGTGCAGTATTCGCAAAAGGATCCTCTCTATGACCCCAATCAAGACAATTTGGAAGAAACGGTTGTAAACAAAAACGAGATCTACGCTCAGTCCAAAATACTGAACTTACAAGACCAGTCCAGTGCCGAAAGCTATGGTCCACCTTACGGCACCCTGCCAACCGCTCCTCTGTACAGCCAGCGTCCTCATTACTACGAAGAACCTGAACCTATTATTGAAATCATTATTAAGGAGTCCAATGAGACACTACCAGCACCTCCTCCTCAACCAGTTCAAAAGAAAAAGAAGGAACCCGTACATGTATTCTACGTAAAATACAGTAAAGACCCTCATTCTAAGGACAAGGTTATTTACGAAAAACCTATTCCCGCAATTACTCCACCAACCAACGACGAGGACGAACATCATGAACATGAAGATGAATATGTGACGGTGACTCCTGAGCCTTATTTACCTCCTAAAACGACCACATTAAGAGCCATTATCAAGCCCGAATCCGAGCAGTACCACAGTGACAGCAGTGTAAAGGTTACTTTCGGCAGTGAAGGTCGCCATTATAGCGACAGGCGTGAAAGCCATAGCCACTCTGAACACCATGAAGAGACGGCACCAAAGCCTGCTATTGCTTTACCCAATTCGCCCCCGCAGCCCTCCCCACAGAGCCACCATAGCATCCAAATTCATCAAAGTCATCCGCAATTAGAGCGCTCAGCGTCACCAAAGCCACAGTTCGTAGAATCGAGTACCAGACCATCTTTCTTACAACATCAACAGCAACAGCAACATCAGCATCAACAGCAACACCAGCATCAACAGCAACACCAGCATCAACAGCAACACCATCATCAACAGCAGACACAATTCTTCAGGTCTGGATCCCCGCAAGCTCAGAGTCGAATTCAATTCCAGCCCCAACCAGTGCCAAACGAACAACAGCTGCCAAGACAAGGTCCTTCAGTGTCACCCTTCAGACCCCAACCACAGCCACAAACTCCCCGAATCCCATTTGGGCCTACTCCTACCTTCAACGCGGCTTTCTCTAATGGTCCTATTGGTCCAGTAACACATTTTGGTAGCCCAACAGCTCAGAGCCCAGTTACTGCTTTTCCTACACCCTCATTCCCCAGAGCAAACAATGGGCCCAGTTTCCATTCACGCATAAATGGTCCACCTTCCTTTGCTTCCAGGCCTCAGTTTAATGGACCCCCAAGAACAAGTTTCCACTCCGGGCCACAGAGGCCTTTCCAAACTGGACCTAAGACTTATTTCGATGATCCCAAATACTTGCAAGAGAATTATCACACTATCACTACCGAACAAGTTGACTCCCCCAAACAGCAACAGGTGCCTAGCCGACCACTGCAGCCTTTTGGTGGACCAAGCCCCAGCCCGCACCCAGCTCAATTCCAAGAGCATCGCCGCCCTCCGATCGTGCCGCTCAACCAACAACTTCCTCAACAGAGACCCGCTCAGCAATTCGATTCAATCCACAATAAACCATCTATCGCTATTAATCCCAGTGCATCCCCATTCTTCAACCTGAAACCGTCACCACCACTTATTGAAAACAATCGTCCACCTTTCCATCAACATTCCCTGCAGTCTCAACCACAGCAACAATTTGGTTTCCACCAAGGTCCTCAGGGGCTTCCAAGGCCATCTCCCCAGATTCCATTCCAACAGCAAATCTCATTCCCCTCACCATCTCCCTCTCCTCAAAATCAGTTTGTCCCATCACCTTCTGCTGCTCCTTCATATAACTTCCAACCTCAACCCTCACCAACGCCTGATGTCTTCCACCAAGGCTCACCGTCAGAAAGACCTTTTCACCACCCATCAAATATTGAACATCAACAAAACATTGGTGGTCTAGTTCCTGGTGGGGGTGAATTGGTACCAGCTATTTCTAAATATGAACAACACATTACGGTTAATGGACCTACATCTCAACCGTTCAGTGTCCTCGGACAGCCTAGTCCTAGTCAACCTACACCAACTCCTAGTCAACAACAACAACAGTACCATCAACTACAACAACAGCAAAGTCAACTACAACAACAGCATAATCAACAACAACAGCGTCACCAACAAGAGCAACAACAACGACAAGAACAACAGCAGCGTCACCAACAACACGAACAACAGCAGCGTCAGCAACACGAGCAACAGCAGCGTCAACAACAAGAACAACAACAGCGTAACCAGCAACATGAACAGAGAGAGCAAAATGAGCAGCGACAGCACCATGAACAGAGAGAGCAAAATGAGCAGCGACAGCACCATGAACAGCAACAACGTCACCAACAAGAACAGCAACAACGTCAAATACAACAGCAACAACAGCAATACCAACAGCAGCAGCAGCAGTTGGACGCGGAACAGGAACAAGTCAGGTTACAATTAGCTCATAACGTCCAAAAGCAACAAGAAGAAATCCAACGGCTGCAAGCGCAATTATTGCATTCACAACATGAACAGCAGCAACAAGAACAACAATATCAAAGTGTTTACCAGCAACAAGTGCAAGCTACATCGCCGAGATCCCAATACGTACAAGAAAGATCCAGACCACATCCAACATTTGCCTCAAGCACAACGTCCCCTCCCTACTATCAATCGACATCTAGAACCGTAGAAATCAAACCCACTACGTCGAAATATGTATCTTCTACACAAAACTCAGTAACTTCAGCACCAGAAACTAAAAAACAGGACAAAAAAAAGAAGCCGTCGATTGAACTTCCTGATGAAGTACCAGATGACCTCCGTCAGCAGCTTTTGTCTTCTGGCATCTTAGATAATGCTGACATAAGTGTTTTGGATTACGATAAAGTAGGAGACACACCTCTGGATTCTCTGCCTCCGGACCAGTTGGCTAACTTCTTCAGTGCTGGGGGTGGCCAACAGATAGCTTCTAGTGAAAATAGACCCGTCTACGTTAAGCCTAACGGAGATTCTATTCAATCTAGAATTGATGAAGACATCGAAGATGACCAGGAATTTGCTGCTTCAGAAAATGTTCCCAGTTACGTTGCCCCTCCACCAAATGGTCAAGCTGTTGAAATGAAAGTGGTTCATTTCAACCCTGATACTGCTGAGGGACAGCAATTGGCTGAAAAGTACATCAAAGAAAATGCCACACAAGTTGATCCCGTGGCATTAAATGACAAAAGGTACAACAGATATTTGCCATTGAAAGTAAGTGGCAACCAGTTCCCGTTACCGGATATTCTAAAAGGCAGGAAAGTAACTTCAGTCGTTGTTTTGGCCCCCGTTGAGACTGAGGCCTTGGGTACCCATGCAAGGACAGAGCGAGCAGCTGAAGAAAATTTGAAAGGAATTAAGTTTGTCGCTGGCCCAAGCTTGCAAGAATTACTCAAACGACCAACAAAGGACAATTTCAAGAAGTGGTTGGAGGTTGAGAAGAAGACCGCCACTGATTTGCAATCGGTCGTCTTGCTTGTGACTGGGTAAGACATAATCAGTGCTCATTTAAAATGAAACTTATCCACTTGTGCTTTTAAGTATTGTTATAATACAACATGTTTATTTACAGGGATGCTGAAACTGCTGATGGAAAAGAAATCTTCATGTACGACATCGCTTCTGGAAACGTGAACAAACTCGACGGTGACCTATCAAACGCATTCGTTGAGGCTGCGGAGAACAACTCTCTAAGTAAAGACATTGAGTCATTGGCCATTGAAGGAGAGGGTACTCCAGAAAATTTCGACAAGGATGAAAGCGACGACGTGGCTGCGGAAGGTTCTGAAAATGTGCCATTATTTGTAGACTTATCGGGCTTAAAATTAGATCAGGGAAACACAAACCAAGTGTCAATATCATCAGGTTACAGTAAAACGAAACACGGCAGATCGTTTAGGAGACATTGATATGCAAAATGCCAAATGGCGTCTGATCCTTGTAAATAGTCTAGTATTAGTATTACTAAATTAAATTCAACGCGATTGTTGCGTGTAGTCGTAATTGTTTTTTTACAAAAGTGATAATGGTTGTACAATATAAAATAACTGCCTAATAAACTTCGTTTCATTTTCAACCCTGCTTTCCTCACAAAGTAATACCAACTCAGTATATTATAGTTTAGTCAACAGATACACAGATTTGCATCAACCGATTTAATTAATATTTAAATACAATGAGAACTAAAAAGATGCCATAATTTAATTGCTTGCTGCTTTCAAAATCGAACATCACCCTCATGACTTAGTTAAAAATATCTTTATTCAGACTGCTATGTTCATATACATCATGATTGTATTTAAATCGATTTGCTTTTTGAAGCAGCATCGATTCAAACAAAAATTATTTTTCCCTTCTGGCAACTCAGACTCGAGCTGTCAAACATATGGATTATTTATGGTGAAAGAGGTCTCTATCGCAGTGTAAAATTCACAGTCTTTATTTGTTTTCATGTATTTTGCTATAGTTTTTGACTTGTAATCATGATGGAGGGTTCTCTTAGTAAATGGACAAATGTGATGAAGGGGTGGCAGTACCGGTGGTTCGTGTTGGATGAGAATGCTGGCCTGCTTTCCTATTACACGGTAAGTGACGTTTCATACTAACCGTATTACCAAATTATATGTCGTTTATTACTGTGATTTCTACACGGATTTCCCTCACATGCATTTACTTACCTTGAGAATATTTATGTACGAGTTCAGCTACTTACTTGAATATGAAAAAAAAACGAGATTAACCTTCTCATGAGATTATACACATATGAAACACTTAAAATGTAAAAAAATACACATTAAATTGGTCTCTGCTCAATACCGTGACCTAGTAGGCCAAGTAACTAATAGTACCTACTGTGATTTTAGAATAAAAATAATAGTTTTAAAAACTCTTCAAGAGGCAATGTCAAGGTTAAGCATTTGTTGTTTATGTGTACCATAGATGCCAAGGCGAGGCAAAGGCCTTGGGTATACGGCCAATACAAAGGTTCAGTTTAACAATACTTAATGAGAGTGTAAAATGATTTTTCAAATTACCTGCCAAAGTTATAATGAAAACAGAATGAGAAGAGTCTACTAATAATAGTAGCAACTTTTTCTAGTTTATTTTGCCATGGAAAAATAAAACCTGTTTTTATTTTAGTTTGAATAAAACTGTCATTGTGTCATCACCCGAAATAAGAAATAATTAAACATCTATGAATGTTTAGGGATTTTATAAACTTCTCGCTTTACAGACATTTGAAGCAAAAATATTATGTCATGATTGCATTGCTTAAAAACAGAACTAAATGACACTGAATATTCAACCATTGTTAGTTACCTACATTAGTAGTTCTAATGAAACTTTGAATGCTAAAACTTTTGTCCATTACAAATATTAGCATTGCATCTTATCAAACTAGAATAAACTCTCTTTATTGTGTTTCATACAATGACTGATATATTATATTTGTATTTAATATGAAAATGCAGGTGTTTTATTGTAATAATATTTCATCAGTAAGTGTGATAATTATTATTTGCAGAATGTTTAGATTGAATGATTTGTATTGTGCACAATCCAACAATCTCTTTGCGATTGCCTTCTTTCAATTTTTTCATGTATGGGTAGAGGCTAGGTTTCACTGATATTAGTTATTATAAATACAATCGGCTTCCTTCTAGATAGCGTTCCATCATGCCGGCCCAATGCGGGTTGATAAATGTCAGTTTTTTGACACGGAGAAGAGTTCCAGATATTGTTAGCTATTATGCAATTATAATCAAACACAAAATCAAACAAGAGCCACAAAATGTTATCAAAACTTTGTTATCTTAACTAAAAACTCCCTAAATATTTTTATTGACGCCATTGTCAACTTGACTCAGCGCTTTCTTATCTTTCAAATAGTTATGTCTGAAGAAATCGTAGAACATGTAGTAAACAAATATGACGTTAGGGAAGTATAGTATGGTAATTCCTAATGGTGCGGGGCAGCTTGGCAGGAACACTTGCATGGAGTATATTAGCATCACAGTGAACTGGATCTGGAATAGAAAAAGTATTTATAAGGTACTGTTTATTTTACCAATAAACCATAATTTTACAGAAAAGGATTTTTGTAAATTGCATTCTATGCCATGGAAGTTTATTTTTTTTTCTGTATGTTATGACCTCAATTACATTTTATTAGTCATTTGTGAACATTCTGCATTTATTTTTTCAAAGAATTTCATGTTTTACAAACTATTTTTATCCGAGGTACCGAGGTGCTTTAGGTTATTCAGCAACAAAAAAATATTCATATTCACATTCATTATGGTTAAATATTCTGTCACAAATTGACGCGAAATATGACCTGCCCAGTAATGAATGTTAATACCCTAAATTATCACCACCTATCTCAGAAATAGACCTATCAGCATAATTAATATCCCCATCAAATTACCACTCCAATCTCTCTCATTCTAAAGAGCAAATAGAGCACATAAACGTCAGCACATTCAGTTAAACTATTTCAAAGGAATTGATAATAAAATGCTAATGAACCAACCCACCCTTATCCTTGGAGGAAAAGTTAATTTATCTTGAATACTTCGAATACTCCCATGTCATTTGGAAGGGATTATAGTGCCATGCCTGTGTTTAGTGGCTTTTGAAACATGATAAGCCAATTTTGAGATAATATGGGCTCAAATTGTTGCTGCTTCTAAGGTATTCTTAACCGTGTTTAATCTATAATTCGATTGAGCTTGCCTCAATGTCTTGCGTAAATTACTGAATCGTAAGAACTTCGCTTGAAATAAACTAGATACTGTTGAATTCTACAGCTATGGATGAATAGTTTGACTGTGGACCTCAGAAACCAGAAATATACATTCCTACTCTATTGCGAATGTAGCAATAGACGTGCTCAATTCTTCAATAAGGGCCATAGATCATCTAGCTCATCTGCAAGTGCGTCAATTATGTTCAAAGTGAAGCCTTCAATCGTAACCTTTTAATTTGTGATTAACAAGAGGCCACTTGTCGATGCTTCTATGGACCAAACGATTTATTAATGTGATCACGTATCTAACGTATTACAGATTACTAATGAAGTATTAGTCTTCCAAATACAGAGTCACACTCATACTTAAATTCATCATTTGCCTAGCTATTTACGTCTTCCAGTCGATCCGGATGCAACTGAATATTAGTATAGTCCATGGAGCGACTGGCTATCTGATCTCCACAATGTAGTAACTGGCTAATTGCAACCAAATGATGCTCTTTCGGGCTTCCTCTCATGCTTTCGCTCCGTCCGGTAGATTTTGCCCTAACATACGCCAAAAAGAATTTAAAATAGTACAATCAAGCTACTGCTCCAAATATGTCGAATCGTATACGGTTCAACCTTGCTATTTCTGCCAGCCGTTTGGCAGGAAATTGGGTTTTCGACATCCCAGCGGATACATCAGCATGAATTCAAATAGCAGTCTTCATTTTGAAGGAAAGATTTTCTGCTAGAAATAGAAAACCTTTTCAGTATTCATAGCCCATGTTACGGTTTTATAATCTTAAAATATTACGGGTTATTATTAACTATACATATTATCCCAGACATTTGATACAAAAATGTCGTAAGCTTAAAGGTAAATTCGCGATTTAATACCCGTTTTCATATGTTTTATAATGTGTCGTAAGCTTTTCTAGAATTCGCATAGTATCAGGTTGTATATTCATCAAAGTGCAATTCTCACAATTACAAATTAACGATTTTATGATTATAATTTATGTTAAAATGACGGTCGCAAAACAGGTTTTGATCAACATACTACCTGAAACTGAACTGCAAATTGTTTAAAACTTATGCAAAGTTAAATTTACGAGCAAAGCTCTCCTAGCAAAGCACAGTCTTGGATAAGTCGTACCTTAGGACCAATAAACTTTGTAGCGTAAAAGCTGAAGCAGATAAAATGCGTGTGCGAACACGCACGGTTGTAATGTATGAAAGTATGGAATACATCAGACCGGTTGCAACTCCACGCATCTAATCTGCGGGGGTCTAAAATACCCGTTGACAATAATATGAATTACGTTACACTTAGTAAAGTGTTCACAAAATGACAATATTATCATCCTAATACGGTTCTGCTATTCCGGCCATTTTGGACCCCTGATACCTTCCACGCTATACATCCTTAGGTTTACTTACACACAAGAAAAGGTCATTATCCTCCCAAGATCCATTGGCAAAAGTACTTACCATCTGCATAATAGTGAGCCATTTCTTATACTTGATAAGGACAGCCTTCATCTTCAGGCTTCCCTCGGCGGACAGGAGGTAGTAACTGTACATAATAACATGCACCGAGTTGTTTATTATTGGGGAGAAGGAGGTTATTCCACCTGTGGAACAGAATATTTGCAGAATGAATCTTATTATCTAATCAATAAAGACCTGTGGTTGGACTGTGTAAAGTATGATATAGCTAGAAAAAAGGAGTAATAGAGAAGAGTAGAAGACAAAAATCTGCGCCAAACCCACGTTAATTTGGATAAGGGCAGAAGAATACGTTTTTGACGTTCAAGAATTGGAAATTCCTTGCCTTATTATGGCCCGCGTGGAGAATCGTACTACTGAGATAAAAAGTATCCAATGTTTTAATCCTGCATTCATTCATCCAAATCCGTTCTGTACTCGTATATTCATCGTCACAAACTTTCGAATTTATAATAGTAGTAAGATAGCTTTTGGTTTGATTAACTGTCGATCCTTTGGGGAACACATTTGATGTAACTTGTCAACTAGTATATGTATATCTAGAAATTTCAGTTGAAACCGCTGTACTCGTATCAGGTAAATGTTGTCGGTTTTGGGAATTCATCTAATGGATGCTGTCAAACCGATTCCATTAAGCACGTGGTGTCAATTTAGGTGTCGACTGCGTTATCATGTTATCAGGGATAATCTCAAATCCAATCACGGGGTTAAAACCTTTGGGAACATGTTTAATATTAGAAAACAGCTACAAGCATCTCCTTCTTCAGGTATTTAAATAAGGGAGACGACAAAAAAAAACTAATCATATATCACATAACGTCCGTCAGGTAGATTATTGAAAAATATTAGACCCGTAAGTATTTTTTCTTTTGTTACATAAATCAAAGGACATGGCCAACTTTTGTATGGGAGTGTGCATACCTATCAAACTGAATGTACACCAACGATTTTTGTTTTTTTTTATATTCGTGAATATTGGCACATTAAATTACTATAAATAAAAAACTCATAGCACTTGTCATTACAACAGACTGGACGTGAAAAGTTTCACTTAACCCATAATCAGATCACTGGCAATAAAGTGAACTCAATAAGATTTGCTATAAGAGTTACGAGTACAGAGGCGGCCTTAATGCCTTAAGGCTTTTTCTACCAGCCAACCTTTGGGTGCCGCAGAGACAAATTGTGGTAGGTGCAATATTAAGCATTACCTACTTAATATAACATTTTTTATACAAATACATACCTATAAACCATAAGTACAATATTTATATCCATATTTACTTAAATTAGAAAGAAGAAAAAAAAAAGGAGAAGAATACACGAATGTAGTGAAACAAACTACTACAACTACCACTTACTAACGGTTAATAAAGGCGTTTTAAAATATATAAAATATATATATTATTAGGTATTTCAACAAAGGAATGGGCACCTAAATTAAGAATTTTTCGTTTTTCCGTGGAGAGAAGCAGGGGTCAAAAATATTAGGAAATAATCACAAAAACACAACACAGAAACAACGTAACTGAACGTAACGAAGGATGTGCATGTGCAATGCAAATCGTAATGACATTATGACATGACATGACATTTGACAGTTAAAACACACTGTCAAACATGAAAACGCGTTCCGTTATAAGTGATATTTTTTTTGTACGAAATAGATATTAATTTAAAAAAATCTTTATGAACATTTTATTTGATTAAATGCATAATGCATGTTTTTTTGAAATAAATGTTTTATTTAAATGAATTATTTTATAAAAAAATACAGTTTTGTGTGAATAAAATGTTCTTAGTTGCATTGTCGTCCATATCGTATTTAGGTAGAAATCTTGTTTTGGAACGTATTAGTTTTTTTCTATGTTCCATTATGGCGGAAGCTGACAAATGGCGCATTTAATTTATCTTGCATTACTTAATATTTTGAAATAAATACTGACTCTTCCAGTGAAGCTCAAAACTACGTATTAATTAATTTTTCTATTTATATTTTACGTCATATTTACTAAGTATGTGTACATGGAATATACTTTTTTGTCCATGTCCTTTGACGAAGATACGACGCTTTTAAAATTCTCAATGTGTCACGGCTAGGTATAATTTTTAGCTAGTTCTGACGTTACGCGTCTCCACTCTCGAGTTTTGATGCGTTTTATCTTTGTCAATTTACAAAAACAAAAAATAGGTGTCCATTATTTTTCAATTCTCTTACTGCCGGACTAAATAGATTTGTAATTTTTTGATACTGTTGTTATGCCTATTGTCTATAAAAATACAACATGCAAACATAAGGAGTTGTATTCCCTACATCTGAATTTGTTAGTAATCCCAGAGAGTTAAAATCAGAGTTGTACCTACACCCACCATCCACCCGCCAGTTGTTAAGTTCTTAAAAAAAGAACTTGAACACGTCAGATGTTATTTTATGCTGAGACGATGAAAACTGGAATTAACTTACTTATAAGAGAAGATTTTGTGATAAACTTTGTGGCCTTGCGCATAAATTATGCTAAATAGAAAACGATACAAGATTCGCAAAGGTGCAGACTGGCTTTGATAATATTGTTATCGTTTTAGTCAACTTCTTGACTAAATACGTATAAAAAAAACAGAATTGAATGATAGATCGTAGAATTTCGGAGAATAATCAGCAATATTATATTTCCTCTGCTAGTACACCGGCCTTCTCTCTATGAAAGAGAGCAAATAGGTCGTATTTCACCATGCAGGCTCCCGGATTGGAAATGCCATATTTTGAACACGTTTTTATTGGTTTCATCTATAAGATAATCTCAGAAGTTATATTTGACCCACTTCCCGTTTGGATAATAATGCATGGTTAGGTCAAAGACGTTCACAATCCAAAATACTAAAATCTAACAGGATATGATGGCGGAATAGTAATTTTTAAACTTTGAGTATCAAATGAAGAGGATTAGCTGAGAAATAATACGAGAAATTAATTGGCGTCAATCTAAAGAGGGTTTCTTAATGTTTTTAGCTATATTTTTTTTATTGATTCCAAGAGTTTGCCTCACAGTGTTTCCTTTTACCGTTTTGAGAACAGTAGTGATTAAATGAATTGCATAAAGTAAAACGCCTGGCTGGGTTCAAAACCATGACCCTAGTTAGACACGTAAGTTAAGACTGTTCCCAAAGGGGTACCAATTTCAGGAGATCTTAACAAAGTGACTTGAAAACCTAACTAATGATAGGAATGATACGCGTATTGCTGTAAAAGCTTTTATTCGCCATACACAAAGCTACAAAAGAGCCTAACTTTGGCACAAGGTGCTCAAGTACGTACTCAAAGCGGAAGGCCGAGTACATTCTCAGTGAAAGTAAATTGATTGATTGAAGCATCTTCTTCAACATTTCCCACGATACAAGTTAAATGTCAAACCGCTATGATGAGTGGCTTGAATTTTGAGGTATTAAAAAGAATGTGACAACCCATTATTAAGGCTAGCCTACTACTGGAAAAAGGCCTCTCTATTTTTGCTTTGGTCGCGGTTCTGCGCCACTTCTTGTCTATTCCGAAGAAAGACATCGCCATCTTCTTTGTGAACTGCTGCATGTCTGTGACAAGGAATTTGGCTAATAAAACCGTAGCATCTAAGCTTAATTTTGGTCATCATAATTTTGCCGATTTAAATAAGAAAACAATACATTCCTATAGACGTAATCAGCTAAGTAACCCGATCTGATCCGATCTTTATATCATGGCCATTAAGAAGCATTTTTGATTGCCTATGCGCAAGAGTAGCTTTGTATGGAGATGCATGGACAATAAACTCCATAGTTACTCCCTAAACTTCGCACATATCATTCCAAAAGTAAACGAACAATTATTTCAGTAGACACCATTCGGCTATCACCCAAAATCATCATTTCGGTCCTAATGCGAGATAGACGTATCAATATTCATCGGGCATGTTCCCAATCCCGGGCGATACCTGACCCATTTATAACGAAAGTAGTCCCAAATCGTGCTTGTAACCCTAAATTATCGCGTGATTTGCTTTAAGGGTCTATATTAAGGGTATCACTAAGTATATTGTGATCATATTGACAATAGCAACGCTCTTCACAGATAATAAACAAAAATTTGCTCATAACCTCACGCAGACCTGTAATCTCCGAAGGCTTAGGCAGAAGTGTATTTAATAAGTAAGTCCCCTGTAATAGGACTAACACTAGAAGAATCATAATATATCATCTCATTTGGAATGCTTTGACAGAATATCCAACAATACCAAACATCTATTTGTCGGGAAAATTCTTTTAAAGAGACGTATGGCCGTCTTCAGTCCATAAAATGTGGACACTGGGCCGGGATCTCCATTGGAATGCACTAGAGCTACGCTGTGCGATGCCTTTGGCACGTCTAGTTAGTAATTTGCATTCTACGAAATTCCGTGCGCTCCGTATCTAAGATTGGCCTGTCACTGTGAATGCAGTCACCTGCTATGTGAAATTTCTCAGTAGCTTTGATAACTTCTGCACGTGACACGTCGTTATGTTGGCACGGAGGTTGATTGTTTACTGAAGCCTGTTGTGACAATGCACCTTTGTCATCATTGTTTGTTCTATGACCTTTTTCTTCACACTCGATTCTTCAACCAAGAGATTGCACATAAGATCCAAATAGTTTGTTTATTTGGTCTCTCGTGATTTAGTAGTTATGTTAAACTAGGTTTTGACCGCGTCTTCGCCCGTCTTAAGGTCGGAAATAGTCCCACGGGAACGTACTGCCGGAATAAAAACAGAAATCCGTTCAGTCGTTGGGCGTGAAAATAGTAATAACATTTTAGCATTTATGATATTTGTATGAAAATAAATAATGCCTTATCTTTTGAATAGGTTACGTCAACATTATCTTGTATAAGTATTTCTATTTACATTCACCGACATATTTAAAGAAGCGCAAAATCCGCTCCATTCCAAACGTTTCACACTTATCGAGTCATGTTGCTTCTTTTCAATTATAGGACTTGAGTTTGCGGTTAGAAACCTTTCATTTGACTTGCTGGCTTCACTGCAAATTAAGTGTTATGAGAGTCAGTCGACAAACACGAAGACTATCCAAGGCACACACATTATACGGTGTTATACAATAACATTTAATATGATATCACCGTCGGAAACTCAGAAAGGTCTCACGCGAGAGGAAGACTGTTCAAAAACATAATCTCGCTGCTTGCCAATAGAGTTTGTTTTTCGTTGTGAGTTGTGTGGTCAAGGCCCAGCCCATCACTTTCACTGGCCAGCCATCGCTATCTTTGCAATTCTTGTCCAACGATAAACTACTAGACATTGTTTAGGGTCAGTTTTATCAGTGAATGTATGGTCAGAGAGAGATAACATCGAGAGGTAATCGTCAGACAGAATTACGGAACTCGTGTATTGGAGCAGAGTTCGTGGATGGAAAGTTGTTTATTCTGAGGAAGGTAAGATCATGGATCGTTTGATTATTAAAGGCAGTTCTTCAATACTTTGAAGTCATGTGATACCTCCCAACCTGCACTAGGCATGCGTGGTGGATTGCATGCCCACTCCCTTTTACAGAGAATAGACATGTGTCACCGCAGTGGCTACCCACATTTTAGGCTGACTATGCCGATCTTATGCTAACAGGGCCTTACTATGGGCGATTGCCAATCTTCTTTGCTGAGCCCTTGGTAATTTAACCAGACATCATTGCGAAAATGATGAGGACATTATGCATTAATAAACAGACACAACATCAAATGTTACTACCATTAAAGCCTTATTTATGGCATTTTAATACCTATGTGGTACAATAAACATACACATTGCATACAATATACTTAAACATATAATATATTCGCCATATTTTGAACTAATGCCTAGCTACCTTTCTATTCGACTCTAAAGCTAAGGCTGATTTTATAGTCACGCGTTTCAGCAGCGCCGTCGCGCGCTCGGATATGTATTGGGGTAGTAGTAGCGTTTCAAATTCTGCCCAACGGCGCATCTAGCGGCGTGACTATAAAACCAGCCTAAACGCTTCACTTCAAGGTATCACATGTTTGTATCAGCATGGATCGGCACAACCGCACGGCAAAGTCGGTTCGGGAAACGCCAGTAAATCTAGCCCGTGTTGTGCCGAGCCAAGCCGAACATGATTCAGCGTTGGTAGAGGCCGAAAGGGGTTTGCCGGAGCCGAATAAAGCCAAATCATCATCATCTTGATTTCAGCCGGAGGACGTCCAGTACTGAACATTGACCTTCCCCAAGTGTTGTAGGATTGACCGGTCCCGTGCCTCTCGCATCCAGCAGATTCCCGCAATCTTCACAAGGTCATCGATCCACCTAGTAGTAGCCCTTCCACCGCAACGTCTCCGTCACTCCAGAACTTTTCGGTCCCCTTCGGCTATCCGTAAGAGCAATGTGCCCTGCCCACTGCCACTCATGTTCAGCAATTCTTCAGCTAAATATATGTGTTTAATTTTAATTGGATGGAATCTGCTTTGTTTTTCAAAAATACTGCCGAATCAAACAATTATTGTAACACGACTCGAATGGCGTAGTGGTAGTGAAGCTGCCTTGCGTTCATAGGGTCCTGGGTTCGAATCCCGGTAGGAGTAAATGTTTGTGTGATGAGCATGGACATTTGTTTCCGAGTCATGGATTTTTATATGTATAATAAGTATGTATTTACAAACAAAAAGTATATATGTAGTATATCAACTATCTGGTGTCCACGACACAAGCCTTGCTTAGTGTGGCACTAGATAGCGCTGTGTGTTAATGTCCAGCGATATTTATTTATTATTTTTTTTACCCTTCACAGAACTATTAACAAATGTCACGTTGACCGAAGTCTTGGCTAAACAAGCTAAATATTCCGCTAAACAACAACAGCTAGAGATGATGGGTGGTCACGGGGTTACATCTTGACAGGGAAAACGTGGCCATGCCTATGCATTACTCTTTGCGTAAAATTTTCTGTACCATTTTTTTTCTTTGCCACTGATGTTTTGGTTACTGTTTCAATGGTGAAGGAAAACTTAACTTTAATATGGTGAGAAAACAATTATGAAACAATAATAATAATTGTAACTGTTAAATTAATTCTGCATTAGTAAAACGGCATTATTTACTAAGTGCTAAAAAAGGCCAGTATTCTTCCTCCTCTCTCCTACTAAATCTATGCTGTGCCCGACAGGGTCCATAATTGTTTTCCTTCCATCTTTATAAATTATGGTACGCAATAAAGAATTGAGAATTGAAAACCGGCGTGCTTGGGAATGCCGTTGGAACTCAAAGATCGAGACATGTGACAACCTGCTTTAGGCTTGTGTGCGGCCCACTAGCCGTCACAGAGATACATTATGTGTCCCAGCTGTGGGAAGGCGAAGGCTGATAATGAATATTATGTGTAATGTAAGTGGGTAGTATACGTCTCGTCAACAAAATCGAGTTTGGTTGAAATACAAATTAGCAAATTGGGAGCAAAATAACCGTTTTCCCAATTAAATGTTTATTGGGTATGCGAACAAACATCACTTTATGTTGTAAAAGCTTATACGAGTGCTGTTAGCTACCTGTCGAAAGTACTGGCAACATTTAATTAAGTGCAAACATTAATTTATACAGTCGCAGTTAGAACAAACAATCTTGTTTGTTTTGTTAAGGGATTGAAGGGAAGTTATTTATTTCTTGTGTTGTTGGGAATATATTGTCATTAAACTACTAAAACTCGCATACATCTGTATGAATTGCTCCGATAGATTATACAGGGTGTATTTCACCTCATCACAAAGCCGTTAACCAAGCATTCTGTATATCAAACTAAGTAACTTAACGCAAAAAATATTGCAGGGAAACAACTTTTTTTTTGAGGTTTTAAATCATGTTTTGTGGTATAAGTCAATGTAACGCACTCAAAACATTGTGCGAATGGATGGATTGAATAGTACGGGGATCGTAGAGATATTTTAAGTAAAAATCATGCGATAAAAAGTGGTATTCAAAAAAAAACTTATCAAAATCTTGCAACTTTGACTGCCAATATCTCCGTAACTAAAAGGTTCCCAGGTATAGTGTAGAACAAAAAAATGATCAGAATGATGAGGAGAACAAGTGCCTTTCGTATTCGTTAAGAGGTGTTTTACACCCTATATATTAGACTAGCTGACCCAAGCAACTTCGTTTGCGTCACATAACATATAAAAACGAATGGGAAAAAATATCACCGTTTTCGCAACATTTTTCATTCCTGCTCCGCTCCTAATGGTCGTAACGTGATGTTATATACCCTTAAGCCTTCCTCGATAAATGGACTACCCAATACAAAAATATTTTTTCAATTTGAACCAGTAGTTCCTGAGATTAACGCGCTCAACCAAACAAAATCTTCTGCTTTATAATATTAGTATAGATTTTCTAAGAATTACATTGCTGCAATAAACATCAAGAACATCAAGACTGTTTTTGACTAGCTTACTTATACGAGTATGTTAATTTCAGACGAAGTTATATAAGCTTCTTTGGTGGGTTCTATAACTGCGTGCGCTTCGGGGTGGAAGGGACACCGATGTGGAAACGGTTATCAGTTATTCAGAAACTATGTGAGCCTCCCCAGTGTAAAAATTTCCCACCCCGTAGATTTAGGTAGTTATTTACATTATATAAACGCACAGGCCAAAACCAAAAAGAGGTCTTCCCTAAAAATATCCACACGAACTAGGTACTCTGATTTCTAAAGTCCAAAATCATCATTTGACTATAGCTAAACATTTCGGGATCGGCTTACAGTCTACCCGGATTTCAAAATACCATGATCGCGAGACCGCAACGTCCAAATCCAATTCAGATTCTTCCACATGGTCCGTTTAAAAAAAAAACAAACGAATCCAAGACATGGCTTGGAAAACAAAAAGAATACTTAATACCGCTGCTATATTTAGCTCTGGTGCCAACGAAAGCCTCAGGCTTTCATGTTTTTAAATAAAACCTGCCATGTTTTATTTAAAGGCCGTTCGTCGAGCGAAAACATTCAAATGCTTTTCAAATAATATGGCGGCGTTTGGTGACTATGTGATATTTTGATGTTGATTGATGTAAATAAATGGTGGTCAATGAGGCTTTGGAAAGGGGAATGTTAATAGGTGCTGATGTTTGACTTTCTTTGTCCTTTTTTGATGAGAGGTGAGCAATAAGGTTCTTTATCGTCTATCACAGCTTTGAGAGGAAACTATTGGTCCAAAGTGATCATCAACATCGGGTTGAAGGCAAGTTGCATGTGGTTGTAACGAAATCAGCCTAAAATAATTATCCCAATACATGGAGTCTTGACGGAGGCTTCTTCGCTGTGGTAGGGAATGGTCTGTAATCCACCACACGGCCCTAGTGTGGATTGGTAGATGTCAGTATGTCTTCGGAATTTTGGTCTTTGGACATGGCGGTTTCCTCAAGATGTACCTCCACCCTTTTAAGCTCATAACGGAGAAGGAGAACATCGTGAAGATGTAGCTACATCTTATAGCTTCATGGAAATCCTAATAACCAAATAAAGAGAAAGAAATAACATTTACGAAATATTGTCAATAGAAAAGCTAGGGAGAGAAAGAAAACAAGATGGATCGAAATGAAAAGGGTCTCCCTTTTATATTATACCATTTTAATTGAAACGCTTTAGGGGCTGACAACTTTGTAGGTTCTTATAATGTACAAAAATCAAATAATAAAAAAAGAGAGACACAAGAATGTCTTCAACATCACGTACTAAGTTGAAGTGTTCACTTTGTTTTGCAATTTTCTCGACAAATTTCCACGCGAAGACATTAAAGTCTTAAGTTTCCAAACAAACTGGAGGCACAATTTCGTAGTTTCGGCAAAGTTTTGACGTATTTGGCTGTGGGGAGAGAACAGCAATTATGAGAGCTAAGTGCTAAAACCTATAGTGCTCAATTGGGTATATTTCAGTGAGTTTTCGGATTGGTCTTTTGAAACGATTTTGTTCCTTTTGGAGAATGGTCCAGTTCCGGGCTTTGGTACTTCATATTTTGGGCGGGCATTATACTGCTTTACATAATTGGCATAATAATGATATTAGTAGAAACGATGATAAGTAGGATCCAAATATAGAGAACTAGGTCAAGCCCCTGGCTTCACCCGTATGGAGAAATAGGGAATTAAAAGCGTCCTACATCCTAACCCACAGTGGCAAATGTCATCGAAGTCTGTTAACCTGTTCCGAAAAGGTCAGACAGATCGATAGACAGACAGTAATCTCGCACTTCACCAAATAATCCTTCCAAATCTATTACTAACTGGCTTATTATCACAAAATACAAAAAAAAAGTACAAAAATGTTTTATTCACGTTTGTTACAAAAATGGGTGGTTGTGTTTGGGGACTCCTTTTAAGCAATTTTAGCCTGTGTTAGGAGACCCCACTCTTCCATAGCACAATAATTACAGCAGTCACAAATGTGTGGGTTATTAAACTTATAAAATAAATAAATATCGCTGGACCTTAACACACAGCGCCACCTAGTGCCACACTAAACAAAGCTTGTGTCGTGGACACTAGATAGTTGATATACTACATAATATATAGTTTTTTGTTTGTAAATATATATATAAGAGTACCTAACAAAAATCCATACATCCTCGCAAACTTCTGCATTTACAATATTAGTTGGATAGTAGCATTCACTTCGCAATCAATTAAAGTACGAACCCATCCCTATGAACCAGAAAGGTATCCTCAATACAACCCAGCTTTGATCGCGAGATTATATTCACTCAACTGAACATGCTGATCTTCAAAGGACCCTCAGAATCTTCTCCAAAGCTTTTCACTAACGTAATTGAATAATAATTACTTAATAAAAAGGTCCTGTGAAATTATGACAAGGTAATGCGAGATCCGTATAATTAAACCTTTGTAATTAAGATCATGTTGATGTTAAAAAGTTTACAGAGGACATTTGAGGAGCGCAAAAATGTTTCATTTTTTTGGTTTGGCTGGAGTATTTATCTACTTTATTTTGACCTTTTACCGGCTGATTCAATGTGCTGCCAATTTTGTATTTTTGTCAGGTTAGGAGAATTTGAAAGTTAGAAGATAATGATGAATCAATTTTCTGGTAACTTCGAAAATAGCTTTTCGGATTGTTAGGCCTTATACAGCCATAACTGTTTAGCGGATTCCTTATCTATAAACACTTCGTACCGCGTCTCTTAACAATCTAATTTTTGATAGCCAATATTGCCTCAAATATTGCGTAATAAACCGTAGCAATTACTTGTAATAAAATGACGCAACCGCTAAAATACCAACCATAGAGTCTTAGATACGAAGCTGAAACATGGGGTATAATATAACCTTTTATAGGTCGTAAATGGTGATAATAATAATATAACGTTAGTTTCGCTTCTTTTACTATGATAAGATTGAACGTACAGGAAATGTTTTAGATTCGTAATAGAGCAGGAAAAATTGCTTAAGTGAATATCACAGTTCGGGAAAAAATCTTATCGGGTCAAGGAAATTCTCGATTTAATGTACTGGTTTGGGATGATAGTCAAAATCAGTATAAATTACACGATATCGATTCTAAAAGTTACCAGATTAAGGATCCATATCGCATAATTTAACACTCAGGTACTTAACACCTAATTAGACTAAAACGATCCCGCTCCTGGGAAACCTCCACTCTATAAAATGGTCGTAATCCACTGCGTGGGTCCAACGCGATCTGGTGAATGCCATATCTTATTGGGTTTTTAGTTGTAGAACATGCCGGTTTCCTTACAAATTCATAGGCACATTAGCTGCAGCAATATTCATACAAAATTACGAATATCTGAAGGCCACCAGACGTTTTTAACAATTATAACTTTAACGAGATCATGTCGCCACTGTCCCTAAAAGTTTTAATAAGTTAATAAAGCTGGTTGATTGATGATAGAACTTTAGTCTTAGACAGGTAGACGTACTTGGATGGTAATCCTGTAATGCCAGACTAGGCGTGATTGATTAACATTGTCTGTCATTGTGAAGGGTGAATTGTTTGATATTTGGATACCGGAGGCACTATTTTCCTTTAATTAATAGAGAAACAATGTCATCATCTGTCGAGACTTTTCCCAACTATGATTCAGTTGCCTTTTAGTCTAGTTAGATTTAAAGCTGAAAAATACTGATATTCACAGCTGCGTCTAGTCGCAGCTGTATCTTTTCATGAGAGTTGTACCACTGGGCAAGGGGGACCCCTCCCTCCCTCCACACCGCGTAAGTTGACTATCATCGCATGCATTTCACGAAAAATAATGCGTTTTGTTGTAAGCAGTATATTCATTTGACAATATTTCGAGATTTTACAATATCGCTAGAGATATTACAATATAACGTATTTGACAATTTTACGGTGACATATATACTTAAAAGAAAACAGTCAGCAACTGTATCTTGTTACAGAAACATGAGGAACGGTGTACACCCTGTGTAAACAACGTTAACTTAATTTGTATTACAAATACACCTTCGATTGCCACCGTATCAAATTGTATTGGTTTACATGATATGCAAAAATTCTCACAACATGAGGTGTTTTCTTGTTAAGTTATTTTTCGTGTCCTTTACTTCTTTTAGATACAATCTATTAACGATCGTAGTCACCATCGGGAAGATTTTATTATGTTATCTGGTTTGCGTCTTTGGCTTATGACAGTCAGACTTATAATTAACAAAAAACAGAATCCTGTTTCGTAAAACACTTAAAATTACTACTGACCAGTTTAACCAAGGGGTATCGTATTACCCAGTACTAGGCTTGTGGAGGACAGGCAGTCGCTCCATATAAAATACTGGTATTCAGATACATCTGGTTAGACTGTAACATAGTTCGACCCCAACATAGTTGGGGAAAAGGCTAGGCAGATGATAATGACTGTTGAGATGACGAGTAATAGAGAATTTTAGAAGAAGAAGACATGCCGCGCTGACCCTAAAATTGGGATAAAGGCAGGAGAATGGTGCTTTTTTTTTCTCGGATGGAAAATCATCAAATGACTTCTCCTACTCTGGGCGGAGCGGGAGGGATTGTCAGACTTTTACTGACTAAAACCCATCAGAATCAGAATTTGAATCTTTATTTGTTAAACATAGGTATTTACATAAAGGTGTTGGTTAAACATAATATATTTGAGTGCTATGATTTGCCGCGAAGGCATACAAATTTTAAATAAAAAAATATTTATAAAAACTAAAATGAAATACTTACATAAAAAAGTAATTGTAACAAAACAATAAAAAAATATAATTTATAAAATCTGGAACAGTATAATACTCGTAACATTTTTCTATTAATAGAGAGCCATCCATGTTCCTTCCTCGCCCTTTACGTTCCAGGGCCACGGTATCTCTTTCGAACAGTCCTGCAGCCCCGGGCAGGGGGAGAATGATGCTGACAACTTAAAATGCCTTTTAATTTGACAATGCTACGAGTACGTTTACATTGTCGAGCGGACACGTTTTTGAACTTCCTGCAAAACGCATGATTATGAATCTATTTCAAACTATTTCGGATTGTGCTTACATGTATAGTATACATAAATGGGGCCCCTAATAAAAACTCAGTTGTTAACTCCGAAATAAATAATATTCTTTGCTGATTATTGCCCTGATTTGATATAATATATTGTTTCGTTATTAGTTCTGCTATTTTCGTCCCAGCTGACTCACAATCTTAACCAACGTAGGCGTCGCACAATTTTCTCTCAGTTTTGCCCACTTTCGTTATAAAAACAAACAATGTTGCGCAAAGCGACCCAGTTGCCTTGATTGTAGTATTTATAGAACATTGATTTAGCAACGTGTGGGATACCATTACTCACATTAATAATTACTAAAACACTAGTTCTTCCCATCATTTCGATATTTTTTTGTGCCACCAGCACAATATTTTGAGTCCATCACATTGGATTCTATCTCCATTCTTTTGGGCATGTTATCACCAGCTTCAGCAGTAGCTTCAATGCTACTAATTGCTAGCATGAAAGGCCATTCATATACCAAGTCGTAATATACGGCCTTACAAATATTTGGGTCACAAAGGGCACTCGCAAGTCGCAGTATTTCAAATACGCACGTTATTTGTTCAAGCATTTTTGTCTGGGCAGCTTTTAAGTAAAACAAATTTTGAATTAAAGCCTGACATTAGTTAAAGTCTTCAGTAACCAAATCGTAAAAGTTAAACGAAAGTAAAGTAAACGGTCCTTTTTCATGAAACCTTAATAATATTACTTAGCATAGTAACAAAACGTCTAACCTGGTATCTATCACCGAGGTGATTGACAGTTAGGCCCACATGTAATATGGGACGAGCTAATTGCCATCAAGCGGGGTAGGTTCTGATGGACAAAGCCAATAATACTATTGCCAAACTGGGATCGAAGCCAAGTTCTCATGCGAATAGTGCTTGCAACCACTAGAGCAAAGGTAGTCTCAGTCTCATCATCTGCCTAGCCTTTTCCCAACGTTGGCTTCCACTCAAACCATATGCAGCTTAATCCAGAATTTTACATGGACCAACTGCCTATCTGACTTCCACAGCCCAGTTAGATCTGAGTTATACGATACCACTTGGTAAGACTGGTTGTCAAGACTTTTTTTTTTGCCACTAACAACTTGTAACGACAAGACTGTCAAATAACTACAAATGACAGCCGGGACCAACAGCTTAACGTGCTTTCCGAGGCACTGAGAAAACTCGGTATGTAAGGGTGGTCACCCATCCACAGACCAATCTAGGCAAACACGGCTTTACTTAAAGGTCGACCCGAGCTGCTGTTATTATTTAGTCACGAGCTCCTCAAAGGTAGTCACAGACTGAAGAAAACAAAAACGGTTCTTCAGGAAACTTGCTTCGTATCAGATCGGAGACTTGCAAAACACAAAAGGCTGACTATTAGCCACTGTTCCATTTGCCTCGGCCATTATAGTCTTCATACATGCGCCACTGACAGGGCTTAATTGTAGTAACCCGATTATGCTGCACTAGTTGCAAGCACGTGACGAATGATATCGTACTCAGTTCATATTCGGATTGACCTAGATTTTCATTAGTAGTTTTCTACCTTTGTTTGATTTTGAGCCTCTGAATGCTGAACGGTTTAATCAAATACTTATGCATCACAGTATTGTTTTAATTACTGTTCATCCTCGGCCTAGACTTTTACCAACTGTGTTTGGATCGGCTTCCAGTCTTACCGGATCTGAATATCAGTGTTTTACGTGGAGCGACTGCGACTGCTCTATTTATTGCTGATGGGAGGGGGGGGGGGGCATATTTTCTTCTGTCACCACATGATCACATCGTCATCTCGGTTGACTACATCATCGAGCTTACCAAAGCTGACTACAAGATTGCGTATTTATGATGATTGAATTCCACAAAAGAAGGCTCCTTCCTTTAAAGCCACCATTTCCCTTTCCTTTTATATATATCTGCCGTTTTATAAAGGAATGGTCACCGCAAATACACCAGGAAACTATAAATAGACACCACGTGTGACCTATATCTAGAACACGCCTCGCCTGTGGCACTAGACTTCGAAAAACTCACTATGGGCATTCCTACCTCCTTTGCTAGTTATAGCACTACCCAGAAATGTTTATACAGCCAACATTGGTTACGTGGTACCCAGTACCGGTTCCAGTGAATAGTCCAATATTTAACTTCTATGGAATTAGGGCAAGATCCCATAACTCATTGGTTATAGGAACTCGAGTACTTACCCACTTCCAGTTATGGATAATTCAATGAAAGTAGTACCTACGGAAGATTTGTGGTCGGTTTGAAGATTGAATAAAGTTGGGTTAGTGGTAGGTCTTAACGGCATTTAGCAATGGAAACACTATTATTCTGAGTACAAATGAATCGTTTATGAGAGAGCTTTTCTCAGTTTTATTTCGTTCCTATTTTGGTTCGGTTCGTATTTTGGTGTTGTGAGATAAATCTTCTTCTATGACAAAGACTTTAATAGTTATTATGTCTGAGTTATTTAGGGGTATGAAGAAAAGGGTGTAAAGTTTATTGCCCGACGGTGGTCGAGTTTTTATATTGTCTTAAGTCGCGTTTAACTGCGCGATTAAGGAATTTGATGTTAGTTTTTCATTTGTATCATAGATGGCGTTGCATCATTTTTTGTCCTATAGTACTTTTTGCAGTGCTTTTATAGTTTTTTTGGTGTCTCTAGTCATAGATCGTCGATTAGTAAGCGTAAATTTATAAATGTATTTAAAAAAAGCTTTATAGTCGGAAATGCACTCCGTATTTACGACTTTTCCCAACTTTTCCTAACAAAATACAAAATAGTTTATTGCTTCATAAGTTAACATAAAAGTTTAGTGTATGGAGCTTCCCTTTAAGCAAGTAATGCCTGTGTTGGGAAGCCCCGCTCTTTCATAGCAAGCAACATTCATTCCTTACACGTGGTGCATTGCACCCCTGTCAAGTGCCAGTCAAGTTCTTAATAAAAGCAAGATTTAATTAAGCTATGATCGAACAGACAATTCTTAATAACTTAAAATTATTAAGAACTTTCAGTTAATTAAAATCAAATGATTTATTAACTAAACGAAAATGTGGGCAAACATCGCTTCAAGCTTTTAAGGTCCATGTTCACCAAAAATATGACGGTTTGATTATCTTAAAACAGCTGTTTAAAACACATTTTTGTATAGGCACATGTCAAAGTGACAGCTGTTTTTAGATAATCAGACTGTTATCTTCTCGGTGAACATGGACCTAAGCCAGTCATTTTAAAATTTTCTCCACATTTTCCAATTTTTCGCTCACAACTACTCACAAGCCAGCACTGAAAACATTTTAAAAATAAAATTTCTTTAAAGGCATGTTGTTTTGTAATGCTATGTATGTACGTTTTCGTTTCGGGTTCTGCATTTCTTTGAACATTCACGGTATTCGCTCTCGTAGGTAAAGGTCAAGTTTTATGCTTGCTGCCACGTGGGTACATGTTTTTCTTAATGATCTACATTTCTCGTTAATTACTACATAATTATAGTTCAAGTTTATGGTGCTGTAACCTTAATTATTTTATGTTACTTTAATGCAAGGTCATACCTACTTAGTTTAACCAATACACATCTTTATTTATATGAACCTTTGGATTTAGACTTAATTAGCTAGCTAAGTCTGGAAAGTTAATTCATGTTATGGGTCCATCAGTATACAACCGGCTACCGGATAACATCGTAAGCGCGACATCTGACAATGCTTTTAAAGCTAAACTCAAAGGCTGGCTAACCGACCAGGCATTATATGACTTAAAATAATGGTTTTAGATAATTTTGTATGATTTTTATATATTGTTTGTTCATTCTTAATTTATTTATTTTAATTTATGAATGTATTTTATGAAAATTTTTAATGTGTTTTATAAATTTTAAATTTTTAATAAGTTTACTTATGTGTCGGATTTTTTATGTTTTGATTTGTGTTCTTACTTTTTATAAAACTGACCTGTAATTCCAGATAATTATTAATAAATAAACCAAACTAAGTATTTCTTCCAGTTGAAAATAGTCGTCTTCTAGTTCGCCAATAGATCTCATTTAACGGAAAACGATTAATGAAACCTTTGCTTAAATTCTACTTTGAGATCCGACTGTTGATGTTTGTAAGTTTGTAAAGGCGTATCTACAAGACAAATGTTGGTCTTAGGAGCATGTATATTATTTGTGAAGTTTCGGGAAAAACTAATTACCGGTGTAGAATGCAATCGTAGAGTATATTGTTACCCCGTTACTGAATTATAAAGGGTGTAAAACACCTCTTAACGAATACGAAAACCACTTGTTCTCTCTGTCATTGCGATCATTTTTTTGTTCTACACCATACCTGGGAACCTTCTAGTTACGGAGATATGGGGGCTCAAAGTTACAACTTTTTGACAATGTTTTTTTAAATACAAGTTTTTTTTGTAACATTTTGACTTTTAAGACCTCCACGACCCCCGTACTAATCGTACGTATAATCCATCCATCAGCACAATGTCTTAAGTGCGTTACATTGAGTTCTACCACAAAACATGATTTATAACCTAAAAAGAAAGTTGTTTCCCAGCAATAATTTTTGCGTAAAGTTACTTAGTTTGATGTACAGAATGCTTGGTTAACGGCTTTGTGATGAGGTGGTTTACACCCTGTATGCAGGTCAGATAAGCAGATGCTACATGGAAAATACTGCGAGATTGAAAACAACCCAAAATAGTTGCGAAAATACAAGTTACATTATGTTGAAACTAACGGTGTAAAATAATGAAAACCCAACTCTGAAAACCGCTATGAAACTAAGCTTATTACGTAAAAGGAATTATGAAACAAATCTGGGACGGGTGGACCAGATCAGCGGTATTGTGGCTCCAGATAACTGTATCATATTGTGCTTTAGTTACAAAGCTGTTGCGGCTTTGTTAGCTCTGCGATGGAGCTTAAGGGAGTAGTGATCACCGTTTTCGCTTGTATTGTGTGGACTTAGGTCCATGTTCACCGAAAAGATAACAGCCTGATTAGCTAAAAACAGCTGTCACTGTGACATATTACCATACAAAAATGAGTTTTAAACAGCTGTTTTAGATAATCAGACTGTCATCTTTTTGGTGAACATGGACCTTAGTGCTTTTTCTAACGGTACTGTTGCTAACCGTGTCGAAAAGTACCGATTTCCACCGAAGAGGAGAGAAC
This sequence comes from Xestia c-nigrum, assembly GCA_916618015.1. Lineage (NCBI taxonomy): Eukaryota > Metazoa > Arthropoda > Insecta > Lepidoptera > Noctuidae > Xestia > Xestia c-nigrum. The sequence continues at coordinate 3,700,652 of OU745259.1, read as the reverse complement.
ATCTACTTACATCGCGTCTTTGGTCTCTCCTCTGATTGGTCGGATCTTAAAGACGTCTTCACACCCCTCCGCAATCTCCACTATGGTGGAAACCTAGTCTTTTCGACGCGGACTCGACTTGGGTCGTTCTAAAAGTATCTTCGTCCGTGCAAAAAAATGCTGAAGCGCCTCAATACGACGTTGAATTGTTCGCTTTTATAAAACTCTTTCTGAAATCAAACGCTCGCCTAGAACAGTGTGGTCGCTCCCTAAGCCTTTTCATACCGTTTTGCTTAGCAGCAAAATCCTATTATTACCTGTTCTTTTGTCTTTATAAAGCAATTTTATAGCAAAAGACAAGAATAGCTGACCTATATACGTAAATAGAAGCTTGAAAAGGCACTGTTTTATTCAGTCCGAATGGTTGGCTTCATGCGGCTTGAAAGTTTACGAAGCGCTATTTCAATGAACTTTATGTTGCCGTCCCGAGCAGTCAGTCATCTGTGTCGAGTAAAGGTTGTCGCTGTTGCCGCAGTTGGAAGCACTAAAGGGGATTTGCTTCACTTTTGCTTTTTTTTTTTATTAAGGCCAAATCTTGCAAGCTCAATTAGAACAACTTTTGTCTCATCCTACAGAGTTGTAATTTTAAGTACCATCTCACCTTCCCCCTTAAATCCATCCAAAGGTTATCTTTAAAAGATCGCTTTTAGCGGTAAGACCGCCCATTGTGTCACGCCTTGTAAAATGTTTAAAATTTTTGTATTTCCATTTTTTATGGTGTACATAAGAAAGAGTATTCTATTCTATTCTTAGTTCATGTTGGTTCAGTTTCAATTACAATGTATTTAAATGATAAGCATGATCTAAGGTTTTTCAATTTTAATGTCAATGACCTCTATAAATATTTGTACGCCTTCGGGCATAACATAGCGCGCTTGTAATCTTTTAAAACTATTTATTGTACCTATGTTAAGAAATAATTATATGACTTACGACTAATTTTACACTCAAAATAGGCTCTAAGTGACGGAACTCTTCAAACGTCAACAGTACAGACACGATTTTATATTGGCTTATGTTTAACTTACCACCAGATTTAGTAACAAATAGCAGACAAAAATAGTAAATGATCACCAAAATTAAACTCGCATTTTAATGTAAAATTATAACCAAAGTTTTAACACTTTGCTATCCTATTTAAGTAAAATGACTCCAAGTAAATCATGAGTAACCCAAAAATAGTAAATGATCACCAAAATTAAACCAACATTTTAAAGTAAAATTATAACCAAAGTTTTTAAATTCTGCTATCCTATTTAAGCAAAATGAGTCCAAATAAATCATTGTTATCCCAAAAGTAGTAAATGATCACCAAAAGTAGTAAATGATCACCAAAATTATACCAGCGTTTTACGATAAAATTATAATCAAAGTTTTTACATCTTGCTATCCTTGCTATAATTTTTTTGGAGTCAGTTTAAGTAAACTGTAAAATTGTCAAATACGTTATATTGTAATATCTCTAGCGATATTGTTAAGTCTCGAATTATTGTCAAATGAACATACTGCTTACAACAAAACGCATTATTTTTCGTGAAATGCATGCGATAGTAGTCAACTTACGCGGTGTGTAGGGAAGGAGGGGTCCCCCTTGCCCAGTGGCACAACTCTCATGAAAAGATAATGCACCATTCCTGAGAAATACCGATTAATAAAACATAACCTTAAAACACTTTATATTCCCCCTAAAAAGCGTAGTCGACGGAGCCCCGCTTCGCGGGGCCCCTATTTCCGAGTGCAAGGTTTAAAGGAACCTAACTAACCTATCGGGGGGGTGCCCCAAGTCCCGATTATGGGGAAGAGATACTTCCGTATGTTCAGTTGACAATAATACGAGACATTACAATATCGCGAGAAAAAACACGTTATATTGTAATATAACGTGTTTGACAATTTTACGGTGACAGACATAACCATCATAATACTTTATTTGATAATAAGCCTACATTTTATGGCAATCACAGTGATTTATTTAGGCAAAAATAATACATTAATTTGGTCGTCAAGATTTGGTGATCATTTACTAAATTTGGTGGTCGAATACAATTTAAAGTGGAGTCGTGACTAAAATAGCTGGTACTATTGTATTTTTAGACTTTATTTTTCTGGTGTTAAGTAGATATTTTTGGTTACAAAACTAAGGGTATCAAAGCATTTTATGGTGGTCATTATATTTATCCCCTTTTATATTTAGTTCATCTACAATAACTCGTTCTAAAATCCACCACAGCTCTGATTGACCCAGTATTGGGGTCAGACAGAAGATCTTCTGACAGACCATTAAAGCTTTTTTTATAAATAATATTATGCACATCATCTTGTTACTATCTGATCCCAATGCGAGGTCGTTAAGGTGATATAAAGTATGCATTGCAGTATGGAGTTTTTTGATCGGTCGATTTGAGGAAATCTAATCCGTGCACTGCTTATAAGTGTGCCATAAACTTTGGCCGGGGTCCGATATATCAGGGAGTTAGCTTATGTAAGACACAGGCAACTTTGCCTTAAATATACAGCATATTTTGTTGAGTTATGTGCTTTAAGTAGTCCCTGGTGTGGCTTGGAACTGTGCCGACTTTTTAGAGGAAAGTGCTTAGCTGGGATTTTGGGTACTTCTGTGAATACTAACGTTATGCACCTCACTGCCGGTCGTTGGTTAAGTGTGGTAATGTCGTGAATTGTGGAAAAACTTACATCATCTACCTAGCCTTTCTGAAACTATGTTGGAGTTCACTTGTAGGCCTATCTGATGCAGCTAAATAGCAGTGTGTTATAACTATTATTAATAATAAATAAGTATTTTAAATGTGTTTTGCCTAACTTAACTAATATTGTATCACAGGAAAGATCCCTTTGATGTCATCCTGTGATGTTTCCGTCATATTTATTTTTTTTCCTTTCCAAAATGTAGGCAAAAGGTGTTACATCGTCATCCATTTTTGTAATATGTCACTGGTAGCAAGGTAGCTCATGATTCTTATGAACTTTTATCCTTCGCTACTCGTACTTTACTGTAGATTCTATTTTCTTCCTATTGTATACTGTGTCTTCGAAGTATACCCCTTTGAGCATCGATTTTAAGAGCAGAGCACTAAAGATATTCTCATTTGAGCACCCATCAGTATTTTAGCTTGATGCTTAATCGGGTAATAAGAAAAAACATCCTTTTTATTCCCCTTTGCGCACCTACGGTAAAAAAGTGGTCAAAATTGGAACCGTTGTTTTTTCAACACTGCATTTTTACAGTCCTTTAACATCAGCGCATTCAGCGCTGCTCTGTTAATGCCAGCCTAGAGCCTAAACATTCTTGTAGTACTTTAGGTGGCAGTGTTCTACTGAGTTGACTGACTGTCACTTTGGTCTCTGACTCTTATGCTCTATGTAATAAGGTTGAAAGTAGTCTTCCGTGAACTCACATAACAAGCAAAACACACAATACTATCTAATCTACATTTGCCCTCAAATTCGCCCATTCCCAACCAATAAATCTCGTTAACTAAACCCAGCGGTTTATGTATCAATCAAAAGGCTCATTCTATCAATCAATAGAATTCAATCAGGACTTGTAACAGTTCATTTGATTGCTATTATTGAAACATGACAAAATGGAGCGGCATTCGCCCAAAAAGCTTATTGGCCTACATTTGGGACGCAAAAAATCTTTTATGGTAAATCCCTGATTAGGGTTGGCGCGGAATTCTTTTCTACACGAATTTGGAATTATTTGCTTCAGTTGAGAGGCTTTTAACCTGTGTTTTATCCTAAGTTGAGTGAGACTAAGTATGTGGAATATCTTGTCGGCCTGGTTTTCAAATATATTTTGTCATGGGCTTTATTATTATATGTGTGTTTTGGGTGTGACAGCAGCCTTTCCGACCTTAATAATTCTTCAAGATTTGATTTGGTCAAAACTTCTAATAGTAGTGAAAAGTTTTGGGTTAAAAATTCAAAAGCGACTATTTCATTTTTATGAAATAAATAGTTAGAGTTAAAGCAAGTTAAGTTAGTTGGTAGTTAAAGTTTCTTGCAAGTTTAGTGCAACTAACATAGTTTCAGGTACGGTCAAATCGTTTATTAAAATAAAATATTTATGTGAATTTCCTCGTTGGTGTAGTGGTCGCAATCGATGCATTGCTAAGCATGAGGTCCTGAGTTCGATTCCCGTGGCGGACAAATTGTTATTGTGCCAAAAACATGTTTTCCATCAGGAATTTCTCAGTAACAGCGACGGAGTCTAGAATCGTACCCGGATGATGGCAATAGGCGCATCCCCTATAACATGGGACTTGAACACCTACTCAAGTTTGCCACTATGTCGCGAGCTGCACGCATCATTATTGTTATAACGGTATCGGAAGATATATTTGGGCACCACCTAGAGATTTATCCACAGGGCTAAGGTGTGCAACTGTGAACATTGTCATGTTGTATTGATTTTGGTGTTTTTATTTTTACTTGGTAATTTTACTTATTTTATATTGTTTTTACATCGTATTGGAATAGTCTGTAAGGATGTTATAATTGGTGGTAAATAAATAAATAAATAACTTGCAAAAGGTGGGTGTTATTATTATTTATTTAATACTAGCTGACCCACGCAACTTCGTCGGCGTCACAAAAAATCCCCGTTTTTGCAACATTTTTCATTCCTACTCCGCTCCTAATGGTCGCAGCGTGATGTTATATAGCCCTAAGCCTTCCTCGATAAATGAACTACCCAACACAAAAATATTTTTTCAATTTGTACCAATACTTCCTGAGATTAGCGCGTTCAACCAAACAAACAAACAAACAAACTCTTCTGCTATATAATATTAGTATAGATAATTATATCTATGGGTACACCCCTGTCTAACCGGTCGGGTATTACAGGCGTGATGTTTTGTATGAACTCTTTGATATTTCCCAGTTTATAGGACGATTAAAAAGAAATCTACGTTCATATCATTGCGTAGGTACTGTGCCAACCCTAGGCTGTTCGGTCGGTGCGACATCTGACTTTATAGGCGATTAAATCTGGCTGAATGAAACTTATCGTAAAAATGCCATTTCCACATTTTACGTCGTTTTAAGGTACTATTATTTTGCAATGTTTGTTATAACAGGCTTGTTTTTGCTTTCGTTTTTGTTGTTTTGTCGATCAAGTAATTGGGGAGTTTGAGATCCTGAATGTTACGTCAAGAACTCACGCTTTTATCTATGGTAGACAGAAACGAAAGTATGATCTTGGACGAAGCCAAAGGATGTGAGGGGCTTGAATATCATCATCATCATTTTAGCCGAAAGACATTGACTGCTGGACATAGGCCTCCCCCATTTGTCGCTACTTCGCTGCATCGGTCCTGTGCGACACGTTTGAAAAACATGCACTCCAATAAAAGTGAAAACGAAGTAATCTGTAATCTCTATCTGCTACGGGTTCTGCCGCGCGCACGCCTAAGTGGTGCTACGCCGTAGCGGATCGGCTACGAGTGCTGCGAAGCGATAGGTGACGGTCACGCGAATTCCATGATTTTTGTTCACCCAAACATGCTCAACGCGCCTAAAGTTTCACTTCAAAAAATTGACGAAGAATTTCGATGTGAGAGAGTTCAGAATGATGTAATGGATTTGTGGTAACCCTTTGTGCGTCGATGTCTTTTCCACCCAGTATAGCTATTAGCTAAAGATGGATTTTAGTTCCTTTCAGTCTTCGATTAATGCAGAAATAATAAAACGAAACTAACTGAACTGCCTGACTGACGACGCAATTGCTAGAAAGATATCACCTATCTAGCAACCATCTTCCCAACCTAAATATAAAGTAGGTCAAAAATTTCGCTGAATAAAAAAACGACCTCAGGCACTGCTCCTAATCCGCCATTCCGCTTACCTTCCCATCTTCGACATTAATCCCTCTTAAACAACAAATAGGCTAATCGAGTAAAGATATTACCAACATTTGCCAAACAAAATTAACCTCAATAAACTCTCTAAACGACTTCATGCTAGAATAAATTGCATGCGATTTTTCGCCAAACGTTGGTGGCGAATTTGCGAAAATCACCCGATGGGATTGGTTTGCCCGCACTGTGCCGGCCCGGTCAAACGGCCCGTGTACACGCGATCCGTAAATAAAACGGGTAAATAATATATTTGCTATGTAAAGAGCCGTTTTTATTTTATTTTGGAACATACACAGGTTTAGCGTAAATTCTCTAGGCCTCTGGGCGAACAATAGAGACGCGTTTTGTACGGACATACTTAACATCACCCCTGTAATCTTTAAAGAATTAGGCAGGGGTGTTTCTAATAGTACATTTCGCTGGTTATGTTTAAGTCCCACGTAATAAGGGGCTAGCCTATTGCCATCAATCGGGCGCAAACCCTGAATCCGTGGTTGCTACTAAGAAATTCCTGATGGAAAAACCCAATAGCACTTGCCCGACACGGTAATCAAACCGAGGACTTGATGTTCGGCAGTCGTGCTTGCCATAAAGGGTGTGAAACACCTCTTCACGAAGCCGAAAGGCACTTATTCTCCCCGTCACTGCGATCATTTTTTTGTTCTACACCATACCTGTGAACCTTCTAGTTACGGTGATATGGGTGGTCAAAGTTACAACATTTTTTTAAATACAACATACTTTTTTTGGGAGATTTTATTTTTAACACCTCCACGACCCCTGTACTATTCAATCCATCCATCAGTACAATGTTTTAAGTGACATTAACATTGAGTTAGTAACATTGAGTTCCACCCCAAAACACGATTTATAACCTCCAAAAAAAAAAAGTGGTTTCCCAGCAATATTTTTTGCATAAAGTTACTTAATTTGATGTACAGAATGCTTGGTGATGAGGTGGTTTACACCCTGTATACCACTAGACCAACGAGGCAGTCAAATTAGAGCCTTAAAGAAAGAAAGAAAGAAAGAAACAGCATTTATTAGCCCGACAAGACAAAACATTAAAAAAAAATGGTTAAATTGTGATTTTTATAACACTAGTAAAAAGTAAACATAGTAAAAAAAAAACAAAAGCAAAACAGGATTTGTCCTGTACAAGACCAAAATCCAAAATGCTCCTATCTCAGCATGGTGCTGCAACATTTGCTTTACTCTAATAAATTTTCCAAGGTTGGTTAACAAATACGAAGTTCTCTTTCGTTTTTAGCTAAATCAGCCTATGATGTTCCCACTGCCGAGATACAGGCCTCCTCTCTGTGGAGAGGAAGTTCACTTCGCTTTCTTGTCATATTGGATATGTCACCGTAAAATTGTCAAACACGTTATATTACAATATAACGTGTTTCTCTCTAGCGATATTGTAAAGTCTCGAATTATTGTCAACTGAACATACGCAAGTATCTCTGCCCCCATAATCGGGACTTGGGGCACCCCCTGTTAGGTTAGCTAGGTTCCTTTAAACCCTGCACTCGGAAATAGGGGCTCCGTTGACTACGCTTTTTAGGGGAATATAAAGTGTTTTTAGGTTAGGTTATAATAATTGATATTGCTCAGGAATGGTACAATATCTTTTCATGAGAGTTGTACCACTGGGCAAGCGGGGAGGGGCCTTCCCTCCACACCGCGTAAGTTGACTACCATCGCTTGCACATCACGAAAAATAATGCGTTTTGTTGTAAGCAGTATGTTCATTTGACAATATATCGAAATTTTACAATATCGCTAGAGATATTACAATATAACGTATTTGAAAATTTTACGGTGACAGATATATGACATTATCCACGGTATTGTATTCTCATAGCCATTCTTGGAGTAAAAGTTAGTTTTGCATTTAGCTTTGGACATTTCGGGTTGACAAAGGAGACCCTTTATCCTTTTCCAAACAATGAATACAATAGTCTATATTCTAAGTCTAAGTTTAATAGATACTGTATTGTCTCCGACAGTTTCGGCAAAACAATGGATTACCTTCGTTCAATCAAGCATGTGTATGTTTAATAGTCCGGTAAGTGCCGTTGCAAATAAAAAAGTGATATAATAAGCTGGCTGATACTGTCAGCGAAGGTTGATCTTATAAATAAATAAATATCGCTCGACATTACACACATCGCCATCTAGTGCCACACTATGCAATAAGGCTTATGTCGTGGACACCAGATAGTTGACATACCACATTGAGACATTTTTTGTTTGTAAATACATACTTATTATACATTTATAACATCCATGACTCGGAAACTAATGTCCATAGTATAAAACAAAGTCCCCCGCTGCGTCTGCCTGTCCCTATGCGTGCTTAGATCTTTTAAACTACGCAACGGATTTTGATGCGGGTTTTTTTGATAGATAGAGTGATTCGAGAGGAAGGTTTTAGTATAATTTTTACGCGGACGAAGCCGCGGGCATAAGCTAGTTTACCAATAAGTGTACCAACCGTCAGCTACTCAAGTAGCTGTGGGTGTAGGATTGGGAGGCTACGAAAGTTGTAAAAAGGGATGCAAAGTGTAAAAAGACACCTCACAAAGCCATAATCCAGGCATTCTATATATCAAATTAAGTATTCTACGCAAAAAAATATTGCTAGGAAGATGCTTCATTTTTGGGGTGAATAATGCTTTTCACGGTACGACTATGTAACGCTCAAAACATTGTGCTGATGGATGTATTGAATAGTACGGACAAGAAAATTTTGAGTTAAGTTATAACATTAAACAATAAAAGGAAAAGTAGGAACTTTCACCCCCAATATCACTGTGATTAGAAGGTTCCCAGGTATGTTCTAGAACAAAAAAAAATATCGCAACGACACTGATGGAGAGAACAAGTGCCTTTCGGCTCCGTTTAGAGAATTTTTACTTCCACCCTTTGTAGTTCCGGGAACTGTTCATACGCTGTATGTTTAGCTATTCTTGAAAAGACTCAAGTTTCCTCCAATATTCTGTTCGTTGGTAGAAAATAAAGTGTTCTTCCACTCTGTATGGTACAGACCTTTCTATAAACAATGATAACTATAAACAATATGATTCTGTTGTGATGATGGATCGCACATTCGCTCCTGACCAACACGTCTGTTTAAAATACTTTCATTAAGCCATAAACTGTGTAATGTTCATGACATCATTTTAAAATAACATCATAGTTAAAACTGTCGACTACCTCTTTGTTCTAGAAGTAAGCATTGATTTATAGGTCGTGCAAAGTATGACTCGATTTTTCGAACAGGATTTTTTTGTAGTAGCAGCTTGGAGTCTACGATTTCTGGGAATAGGCTGGCTTCCTTTTTCATAGGACTGAAACATACGTGGAGAAATGTAGGTGTCCTATAGATAGTACCTCAGCTATTAGGGATTAAAGGCGTCGTGTGATGACGATGATTTTAAATTGTTTGCATTCTAGTGGAAATTGTTCCTCATTTGCAACGGACCGAATCCAGCAGTGACATATAATGGGACTGCTATTACCTGCTAGGAAGTTATTGTCGCGTATAAACTGAGATAGGTGTGATTTAAAGCCGACATTTTCGTTAGTTAGATACGCATACACACTGCATACGTACCTCCAACATATTTCAACGCAGACCAAATGATGATCAGAGTGCTGACGTGATGGTAGATGTGCAAAAACGAAGCCTGTCGCTCCTTCTTCCTCAAGATAAAGAAGGCAGTCTCAAACAGCTCCAAAAGCTTCAGCATGACAGTCCACCAGAGGAACCGGAGCATCCTTAGTGCTTCTGGGTTCATGGAGTAGTCTGGTAGCATGCAGCCGAAGTGGTATGTTGTGGTCCAGCCTGATGTCATTATCTGGAAGTAACAAGAATTTCGTTGATTAAGAGTGAAGTTAAAAATCCAACAGGACGTTATTTAACTGAGTTCTACAGCTGTCAACGTCAATAGGTGAACAAGAATGACATTAAAAACTCTTGAACGCACTGTTGCATTTGCAAAATTCGCCCTTAGAGTGAAAGGGTCTTTCTTTATCGTGTGGCTAATGTCTAATCTGGTGTCGAGAGTTTTTACGCCTCCCATGGACCTCAGATTGGTTTTACAAGCCGTTGAGAAATATAATATCTCTCAGGCATGTTTACTCACGATGTTTTCCTTCACCGAAGTAAGTAGTAATTATACATTACGTACATGAATCCGAATCTTAAGACCTATGACTTGGCAGTTTGTTGGTCACATCACTAGACTAATCATAAGGTTTTTTTGGGACAAGCCCGCCACTCTATTCCCAAACCACTGTAAATCCTGAAAGCCAGAAACAACAGTGGCAACCACCAGAAAAGCACCGAGACAATGAAGCTCGACGAAGTCCCAGAGAATGAATTGAACTAAGTCTAGGATCCCGCGACGAAATTAATCAGAAAAGTATAGCGGTGGTAGAGGAAAATCATCGTTAGGTAGTAAGATTCCGCAATCTTAATGGAATTTTAAGACGTACGGGTATGCCCGTAAAAATAGTCTTTTACATTCAGTCCTCTAAATAACAGAATAACCTTTACAAATTTTGCTCAATCAATTACTCTTTTTCTCATTATACTAAAATCATGGGATTTGAAATCTCTATTCTGTAGGGACATGGTTGATCACCGAGGCGGTTTTATTTCGTTAAGCACCGACGACACTTATAAGCCTCAGTTTTAAGAAAACTAAAATAGATTCCGATCTTAATTAACGAAATTTACTATATTTTAAGGATGTGACCATACTACAACCGACGCAGAATCGCAAGCCTATCAGAAAGACAGTTGTAGAAAGTGCTTGACCTGCGAGTTTTTTAATGAGGGTCTTTGCTGAGTCCTTGTTGATACTGACCCCTACCTACACACATGAAAACTGACGATACAATTCTGTAGTATGAAAATAGACGGGCTCAGTATTTTCTGTGATGTGCCCCGGCCGTCCACTGAGACACGACACGATACGACATTGAGTGCTTTATCCTTAAGAGAATCATTTTCCTATAATAAATGGGTACATCACCAGCCAGGTGGTCGAACATTTAGGACCTCGTTAGAATAAATAAGTGGATACGTAAATATGCTGAGGCAAGAAATTTAATAATGTATTCCGGATCTATGTCAGGTAACTTAGCTGAATCCCTTAGCTGAAGTTCATCAGAATTTTGTTTCTACTCAAAACGATTAAAAGCTTCCCGGTTTCTTTAACTCAATTTAACTTTTATATCTTGTGTTTGAAAGGTCCTACATTATACTAACGCAAGGTCTACTGTAGCCAAACTGAAACGATCCAGAAAAATTGCCCTTATTCCTCAGCTAAACGCTCCGAAGCCACGTTCTGACCCGTAATTAGTTCTCCTATTTGTTCAAGTCAGCCGCAGAAACTTCCCTCTTTGAGATAGAACAGGCGTAAACACATTGTTGGGTCCTAAACGGAGATTCTTCCAAAGCATTACAGTAAGTTTGACAATAACTTGCTCTACTGTTTAAGTGTTTGTGTCAAAGATTTATAGTTGAGGAGTTATGTTTCAAAGTCCGTTCTTCAATCTTTTACTGTAGATTTTGATGAAATCGTAAAGTCTTCTCAAAATCACAACTAGAACCGGCAACAGTTTGGTTCAAAATACCTTATTTTCCGTGGTAAAAGGTACATCAATAGTGAAATTTCATTCAAAATTATATTACAACCTTTTTATCTGCCACAAATTCGAAGTTTATGAAAATAACTTCTTCTGAAGGCTCAGGCGCAAAATGTCTCTTTCGCAAAATGTCGCTTGGTAATAGAATGTCTCTTTGGCATAATGTCGCTTTCTCATAATTTCGCTTTCGCAGAATGTCGCGTTAGTAACTTAGGAAAAAAGACCCACCTACGAAAAATTTGTATGAGCTTGTACCCCAGAAGTCTTTTGTCGCGTAGCTTTTATCAGAACACCGGCGCGCCGTGATCTTGTCTGACCACCCATTGCATACCCAGTTCCCTCGTACCTCGAAAAGCACGTTGAGCCGTTGGTTCCAGCTGTCATTTGCAAACCTTTGAAAGTCGTTACAGGTGGTCAGTGGTCCGAAAGTCTGATAACCAGTCTGACCAAGGGGTATTGTATTATCCAGTACTAACTGTGTTGTGGAGGATAGATAGGCAAAAACACTGGTATTCAGCTGCATCCGGGTGGACTAGAAGCCGACCCCAACATAGTTGGGAAAAGGCTAGGCAGATGAAAATGACTCATTCTGAACGTATTTATATGTCCATAGGGATGTTATATGTTATTATGTTTCGCGAACTGGAAGACGATGCGTTGGAAGACCTCCCACTAGGTGGGCCGATGACCTGGTGAAGGTTGCGGGAATCCGTTGGATGCGACACGCGCGGGGAGGCCAATGTCCAGCAGTGGACGTCTTTCTGCTGAAATGATGATTATGGTGAGGCAAGTTAATCTTCTCAATGTAGACACTTTTCACGTGACTTAGGTATTCTAACTATACAAATCTTTGCTTTGTAGAATAGTATGATAGAACAGTTTTGTTATTAAGTACTTCGACAATGTAAACAGAGGGAAGTTTTGAATAGATGTTGTAGAATAGTTTAATTAATTGCTGTCCCGTCCTTTTGTTTCAATTTAGCGCTGAATTGTTACGCGAAAATCTTTCATTATGAACTATTTGGTTTGCGGTTAAGCTATAAACGTTTGGTTATGTGACAAACTGTGTTATATTAGTTATTTTGTAGTTACATTTGCTATAGGTTCGCGATTACATGAGACTTAAATATAACTGGCGAAATGTATTCGTTGGCATACTTTAGATACACCTTTGCCTAACCACATCAGGGATTGCAATCTTAAGGTTTATATTTTGAAAGGTAATTACTAAGGTTTCCGGAAATCAAACATAGAAGAAATTGAAAGTTGCCATGAAATCCTATTTTTAAAAAGGTTTTTTAATTAATAATTTCATTTTCACCACTTCCGCACGAACGAAGTGTCTTTCCTCTACTAAAACACCTCACTGTATGAACAGTGAGGAAAGTAATGATCCCGTTCAGAAACTAACCTTGCCTGATTTTTTTATGTTAAGTTTTAAAGATATTTTGTGGAGGATGTGGTCACCCTTTTCCGCCACGAAGAGAAGATTGGTTAGGACAAAGATTTATTTCTAACAAGTGTACAAATAAATAGGAGGAGTCCCGAAAACCTTTTTCCAGGAAGGATGAAGGTTAGTAACTGTTGGTCCTCTAATCCAAAAAACGTCAATCGGTCTTATTATACGCAGGCTTAGTAACCGAGTCTCGTGTGGTCATTTCAAGATAGAAATATTCAACGAATGCAATGCTAGTTCGTTCTCACAAAAAATAATATACTATCAGAGGTCATTAAATCACGGAGAATCTTGACACCGCGATTCAGGATCGTGACGTATTTGTACAGCGCCATCTAGTTTCGAATAGGCAGCAATAAGTAGTATCTCTATTACGTAACAGATGTCGCTAGTGGTTATAAAGAAGGTTTGCTACAATGTTTTTAAAAATAAATAATTTTATGCTTGGAATAGAAATATTTATGTTTTTCATGAAATTTATCAAATTATTGTAAGTGTATAAGTTCAGTAACATTAATTTATTTACCTATGATGACTGAATACTTTCTTGCTGGGAGTGGTGAAAAGTTTTGTATGCAACATGTGAGCATGTTCATTTGCTACTCGCTGCGCTCGTGATTCTATTTTTCAATCCTTCGTTCGCTGAAGACTCAAAATCAAAACTCATAGGAAAAACGAACTTTCCCCACATGTTTGATAAATAACAATTTCCTTCTAAAGAAGAAGCAAACAAAAAACAACAAATCTAAGGGAACCTAAAAAGTCCAGCCGTTTCTACAGAAATCAATTCCGTAAAACGTCGGAAATTCAACAACAGCTAATATTTTCACCTTATTTTATTCACCTTTATGGTCTAAATGCTCAATTAGACCACAAACATGGTCAGTAAGGGTGCCATATAAACCGATGGACACAGGTATTCAAAACAGCTCGCTATATGACTCATGGTAATGACTAATCTATTGATGGCTGACCGCGATAATGAGCCGCGAAAACAGCGATTTCAACCGCAAGAGGACAAAAATCGCGGTGTGCTATTACATTTTTGAAATTGTAGGCTGCAGTACGCTTGTATTGGCATACGTAAGCAAACTGTAAAAGATAGGAACTGATTGAATAAATAAAACAAACTTGTGCCCCAGAGATTTTACTCTTTTGGGAAAAGGCAACAGAATATTGTTTTAGGTAAGGTGTAGAAATCTATGACGTATGAAATTTCAGTTTGCATGAATATTTGTAGCGCAAAAAACATAAAATATTTCTTAAATGTCTCCTTTGTTTTATTTATTTATTTTATTTAACAATTTATGTTCACACTTATTATAGAAAAGAAGAAAGGAACAGAAAATAGTACAAAGGTGATGCTTATTTCTAATGAAATCTCTTCCAGCATAGCTGCGAAAGGAGATCTTAAATAAAGAGATGTATGAGGAGCTCGTGGCAAAATAATAACAGCCGCTCGGGTCGATCTGTAGGTTAAGCCGTGCTTGCCTAGATTGGTCTGTGGATGGGTAATAAGAATACCCACATACTCATAAAAACTTAATATATTTTTCTTATTTTATTATAATAGCAGAATTATTAACAATACGAGAAATTTTCTCCTTTTTACCATAACCATGATATCCTGCAATCACAACTTCCATAATATTCACGCTCCGCTCCGCCAACCGCTGTTTTAATGGCCGTCGACATTCTGTTGAATGAAAGTACGGGTGTGGCTTTAACGCCATAACACGTTTCGTCTCATAAGTCGTAACTCATAAGACTTTAAGTTAATTTCATAGGAATTTCTAGTGTCACGCAATATTAAATTCAACGGGTAATAAGTACGATTAATTGTACGTTATACGTATTCTAGTTTTCTAGTAAAAGGCTAAAGAAAGTAGACTTTTTATTCGGACAAGTGAAATATTTGTAACACTAAATCATGGCAATTTTATTATCATTTTTTGTTCAGTTTTAACGAACGGAGTCTAGTTTGTGCCCAGTGGCAACAGGTTCGCCGTATTACAAGGTATTTGGAAATCTCACTTTACTAGGGTTTCTGTCTTACCCTTTTGTTCACCAGGTGTGATGTTACGTTTTATTTAATAATGGTCTAAAGAATCTGTTTGTCTCCAAATGTGTATGTCACCGTAAAATTGTCAAACACGTTAGATTGTAAAATAACTAGAGAGATTGTAAACTCTCGATATATTTTCAAACGAACATACTGCTTACAATAAAACGTATTATTTTTCGGTAGATTATAATACGAGTAGACATATATTCATATAGATGTATACGAAGTACAGTTTTAGTCGACATCCGATTCTTTTATACGCATACATACGTAAAGCGTGCAAGTCTACCCATGTGACTCATTTGAAGGGCCCGGTCTCTATCTGTTGTCTATGTATATGCCTCAAGACTCTAGAGAGCCGTTTTCTGTGTTTGGACCCTCATATATTGAGCATACAATATGTATAGAAAGCAGAGGATTGATTGTCGGTCAAGCCCATGTAAGTTTCAATGCTGTAACTTTTCTGCTACAGGGCAAAGGCCTCCATGCTAATAGTTAAAATAAATGCGAAAGTAGCTCTGTCTCTCTGTCAGTCTTTTCTCACTTTCCGATTTTACTTAGGTAAACCACGAATCGAAATCCAATTGAGCCATCATCTCAGCCGAAAGACGCCCACTGCTGGACATAGGCCTCCCCCAAATGTCGCCGCATTGACCGGTCCCTTGCGACTCGCATCCACCGGATTCCCGCAACCTTCACTAGGTCATCAGTCCACCTAGTGGGAGGTCTACCTACGCATTGTCTTCCGGTTCGCGGCCGCCACTTCAGAACTTTTCGGCCCCAATGGCCATCCGTTCCAATTGAGCGTTTGTGAATAACTATGCTGTAGTTATTCACAAACGCTCTATTGGTTTTCGATTCGGAAAGTCGTATGTCTATCTCGCTCGCTTTCGTAATGCCAAAAAAGATAGACATACGACTTGTCGAATCGGAATCGAACCAAGCGTTAGTGAATAACCATGCTTGCCTGGGTCAGATCCAAGGTACTCCATCCCGGTGGTACTCTTGGATGTGTCCCAGGGTAAAATACATCAGATATACTGCGAGTGAAGTCGCGAGCCAAGCTAGTATACTTCTATTTTAAACTTTTTATAATGTACATAGGTACTCTTTGCCTGCCAGAAGTTTATAAAAACGTTAACAGTTCTATAACAGTTTGTTTATCGTTAGATCTAGAAATAGCAAACAGAAAATTTATGAGCCTCGCGAATCGTTCAGTACTGTTAGTCAAATAAACTGAAATTGGTGATGATTCATGTTCTGGATGGTAGTCCAAAATAAGAACATGTAACAAATAAAACGTCGTTTGACTATTTGCGGCTGTATTCATTAAAAGTTTCGTTGTTGTCGGAACCTAAAATAGATATGAATAGATATGGCGCTAAATCATCATCATTTCAGCCGAAAGACGTCCACTGCTGGACATAGGCCTCCCCCAAGTGTCGTCACATTGACCGGTCCCATGCGGCATCCAACAGATTCCCGCAACCTTCACCAGGTCATCGGTCCACCTAGTGGGTGTATGGCGCTGAATAAAAATAAATAATTCACGTCTCTCTCCGTTCTATTTGTATGGGTTAAGCACCTGAAGTAAATTCGTTTTCAACACGTTTTCTATTGCAATTATTAACTTATCAACATATAATCTGGGATTAATCGAAATAAATATCAAAGCAAAAACGTATAAATCATGGTCGGCCTGAAAGTAGAGCAAATATTACAAAAGTATCGTGAATATTGAGCGATAAACCAGTGAGTCACTGCACTGCCACTAAAAACGATAAAATATGTGCGGTGTAATCCTGAACGGATAAAAATGAACAATATGCACGATAACAAAGCACCTTTTATTGTAATGATGGAATGTACACTTTATCAAGGGCCTAATTCTGCTATTTTAATAAATTCGTCACTCCAACACGATTCCATTCTCATCCCATTGTCATTTTGCTTAAAGTTCGTAATCTGCTAAATTCACAATGGTCGGTCAATGGTCTCGTAATAGAATTGTGTTTTAATGGCATCGTCGTATTGTCATTATTATAAAACCCTTAGTACAAATGGTTTTCGAAATCTATTACTAAATGCGAACATTTATTCATGCCAGATTTCATGTACGAGATTAATATTCTATGACATTTCTTTCAATGGAGTGTCAGTGGTTGTTCATTGAGAAGTCATAATAGCGCCATTATGATAGTAGAATTAACAAACCTGTCAAAATTTGACAGAACTTGATCATTATGAAATCAATGATCGAATACTCTGACGCAATTGTAATACCAGGATCGAGGCCCAGTGCAGGCGTCAAAAGGCATAACTAAAAAAATGTACTAAGTTACACATATCGATGCTTATTATACATTCTTGACAAACTTTGAACTTTGAACGGCC
This sequence comes from Xestia c-nigrum, assembly GCA_916618015.1. Classification (NCBI taxonomy): domain Eukaryota; kingdom Metazoa; phylum Arthropoda; class Insecta; order Lepidoptera; family Noctuidae; genus Xestia; species Xestia c-nigrum. The sequence goes on along the minus strand of OU745259.1, from coordinate 3,683,149 downwards.
AACTTAAGTGGTCATACTCTAGACAGTTATATAGTTGTTTGACTTATGCTGGAAACATTCTGTGACTCGGTAAAATCTGGACGACATAACTACACTCTCGACAATGCGAGGTACGCTATAACTATTTTCTGCTCTGTTGAGTCTTTTGTATGCAAATTCGCAATGGGTGTCCGCCGTGGGGTCTGTCAGACTCCTATTGACTAAAACCTGACGGTGATTCTCCTCCTCACTTCTCGCTGGGGTGCGGGAACTCAATCATTCACCACATTCACCAGCAACCTCAGGCAGCCCAGAAACATCTGCATACTAAAAATCTATACACCGAAAGTTAGCATTGTTTTTATAAATCATCCCGTTAATGGTTTAAGTAGGGTATGAAAGGTAATTGTCTGCCTGTGGGAAATCTCATGAAGAACACGGCTTGCACAGAACATCAAACAATCAGTCACAAACAATATCGTCATGTCACGAAACAAATAAACTGGAATGTAATAAACATGTTAGCGTAGATGATAAACGTCGGGGGCTCGTAATAGTATTGTATCATACAATCATTATCAATCTGCGACTTGTCATTATGCTGACAACACGTTAGCGTGACCATGCGTTTTGAAGACGTAGGATTTTAGTCGTAGAAATTGTTCAAACTCAAACTCAAATCATTTATTTCATCTAGACCATTACGGCACTTTTAAATGTCAAAAATTCAAAGAAAAATCAAAGCTACCGTCACAGACACAAGGCATAATAACTTGAGAAAGTACTGTAGTTGCCCATTCCCTAGCGTCGATCTCTATGGAGAAGAACGGGCAAGAAACTCCATGGACACTCTTTTTAATCAAAAATGTTACAAAATCTTGGTTACTTCCTTCATGTTGAGATTATACATATATTATGTGAGAACGATGTAGAAAGACGTGCACAATAAGAGCGTCCAGAGTAAAAAACAAAAATCAACAATTTAAAATGTTGTATAAATTATCTTTTTCACCCGGGTGAAAATGACATGAAACACACACAAAAAAAAACTCTAAATCAATTTGCGTACGGTCTTGAATAAATAAAAACAAATCAACATTCATGAATGAAAAGCTTTTGAGCACAAAAACAAATTGACCAGCTCAAAGTAGGTACACAAATTATACAGATATCAGACATTTAGCCGCGTGACTGACGCACAATGGAATGGAAGCCCTTTTCATCTCCGGAAAACGGAGTTGAACAAACAATAGAAGAATATACAATCGCTTGGAAGTGTATACAGGGTGGTCGTTGAGATCGGTTGACGTGGACAAACCTGAAACTTCTGAAACTTTTCAAGGAAGCGAGGTTTTTTCTACCTTATCGTCAATTTAAGACCATCCTTACATACTGGGTTCTCCGTGCCTCGGAAACGTTAAGCTGTTGGTCCCGGCTGTCATTTGTAGATCTTTGACATTCGTCACAGGTAGTCAGTGACCCAAAAAGACCGACAACCAGTCCTGGTACCTGGTACGTGGTTGTAGAGGTCAGATAGGCAGTCGCTCTTTGTAAAATATCGGTATTCAGCTGCATCCGGTTAGACTAGAAGCCAACCCCACCAGAGTTAGAAAAAGACTAGGCAAATGATGATCTTGAGTTTTAGATTAAAAGCAACCAAAGAAAGTAGATTTAATAACCTAGTCGTGTTACATAAGGTTGCAAATCGTTAATGCAAGCAGCAGATAAATGCTTTCACGATCCAAAAATAACAAAATTTAAATGGTGAAAGAATCATGCAATTCAAACCTATCTTTACGTGTCACCCAATACATGGTCACCCTACACACACTGGGCGGTATGAAATTGATCAAATTGACACTGCGTGACCCGCACGTAACGCAGACTGCACGAGAACATCCGGTGTGACGCTCAGATGTATACAGTATAATTATTGTATACATACATATGTACATAGCTTATGTATACGAGTATGTGTAGCAACTAGTCGCTTTCACACGTTGAATCTTTAGAATTGCGATGGATTCAAAATTAAAGTATTTTATTTCACACTAGCGCACGTCTCGCGGTTTCACCCTCTTTGTTCTAGTTCCCGTGGGAGTACGGAGATAAAATATAGCCTATGTTGCTCAGGGTGAATGTAGCTTTCCAATGGGTTTTCAAATTTTTGAAACCGGCACAGTAGTTTTTGAGTTTATTCATTACAAACATACAAAAATACAAATGTTTCCTATTTCTAATATTAGTGTTGATGCAGTTGAAGGCCTATCTGGGCACTTATAAAACGTCGAAAAATGTGCACAGTTCGCGTTGGTCGATTCCACGGAGAAGAACCGGCAAGAAACTCCATGGTTAGCTACTCTTTTCAAATCATTTGGTATTACTACTTATTATTATATTACAGCATTAGTACTTCAGTATGGGGGAGCAGCGTTGTCCCGAAAATAGTAATAATACGAGTATTAATAGTAATAGTCTTTGCTTTCAAAAAATGGAAACAAGATAAATATTTAACAAAAGTTAAACAGATTAATACTATGTAGTAACTATGATCTCTGTTGCCCGTTTACGCTAAGACTAAGCTACATCTGAAATTCTGAACGTAAAGCAAACGAGCTCTCAGCGCTGAGCCCAAAGTTGAAAATCCAACAACGCTTCAATTTGTGCTCTATATTTAGATTATATCTAGTCTTAGCGGAAATGAACATAACATCACGCCTGTAATTCCCTGAGGATAAGGCAGAGGTGGTAATAGTACACCCAAGCCTATTAAAGATAGTTTGAAGAAAAAAAAGTACACTCACCCCCCAAGTGACCACAGCGTTAGCAACGATCTGCACCATATTGTACCACTTGATGAGACTCCTCAGTTCATACGGACTCCGGTTCTTCATATAAGAAGGCAGGAACAGCTTGATGATGACCAGATAGGCGGCTATAATGACAGCTAATGGCTTCGGTGATGTCATCAGAGCCCAGTCTTTGACGCGTTGATCTAGAAATAAGGAATTTGTTTTAAGTTTTGGTCTTTACCGTTGTCTGTTATTCAGGACTTGGATGACAAATAAATAAAATAACTGGACATTACACACACCGCCATCTAGTGCCACTCTAAGCAACGAGGCTTGTATCTTGGACAGCAGATAGTTGATATAAAAATGTAAACAAAAACAACAACAATGTAGACAAAATGTCTCCGAATCATGGATGCTTACATCCTTGATAGAATGATACGAAACAGAAGAGAGTGGCGATGAATGGTTGATTGGGGAGAGTGTAAGGAGGAGGGAAACTTTTTGCGCCATAAAATGGGTCATGGATAGGGGATGGTGACTTGGAAAAATGGACCACAAATAAATTGGGACAGGAGGATGATTTCTTCCTCTTCTTCTTTATCGAGTGGTTAGTGTCTTGATTTCTATGTCGCCCATGGGACTATAAACTTGACTTTACATGCCGTCGAGAAATGTCTCTCTGGTGTGCTGGTTTCTTCGCGATGTTTGTTGAAGCAAATAATGATAATTATACTTAGCCCATGCCCGCGGCTTTGCCCCCGTAAAATTATATACAAAAACCTTCCTCTTGAATCACTATATCCATTAAAAAAACTCGCATCAAAATCATTTCCCTCTGGTTCCTGAACCCATCATAGAGCCCTTATGATATTTAGGTAGATAAAGTAGTGTATGCAACTATACATAATTAGGCATTACAACACTCGTGTGATGCAATTAAGAAACTCGCCTTCGGCTCGTTTCTTAAACCCACACTCGTGTTGTAATGCCCTTCATTATGCACAGTCGCATAAACTACTTATTTTAATAAAATCATAATTTGCATTACATTATGAAGAACTGCTTTCTTTAATAAAAGCAATTTTCCACTTTTCCGTTAGTAACAAACAATATAAAATGGAGGTAAAAATAAACTGTTCTAAAAGTAGTTTTCCCACGTAGCTCCAGCGCGTGTAAATAAAATAGTCTTCACTTATCTATTCTTAGCTTCCTGTCACAGAGTCACGAAGCTTTAGTTATGTCCATAGATATTATGTTCCCAGGCCACAGGTAATAACATAATAGAACTCGGTTACCTATCTAAATTATAACATTACTAGCTGACCCACGCAACTTCGTCTGCGTCACTTAAGAGAGCTCACAGAGGGAATAAAATTTCCCCGGTTTTTGCAACATTTCTTATTGCTGCTCCGCTCCTATTGGTCATAGCGTAATTTTATATAGCCTACAGCCTGCCTCGATAAATGGACTGTCCAACACAAAAAGAATTTTTCAATTCGCGCCGGTAGTTCCTGAGATTAGCGCGTTCAACCAAACAAACATACAAACTCTTCTGCTTTATAATTTAGTATTTTATGTCAGTGTGGATGCACCATTAAAGAGGAAGTTTTTTGTTTTGAGAACTTATTTCGAGACAAAATAAAACCAGCTACTATAACACTAACTGGGCACTTAGGTATACAACATTATTTTTTGTTTATACTAAACCCGAAAAGGGGTCATTGTACTCATCATTTTGAACAACTTTTTCTATGGGACGAACCTTGAAATCGCGAAAAAAAATATCAGCTGTTCCTTACATTTTGACGAGTTATGCGAACATAAATGTAGGGAACAGCTGATTTTTTTTTCACGATTTCACTGTTCGTCCTATAGAAAAAGTTGTTCAAAATGATGAGTACAATGACCCCTTTTCGGGTTTAGTGTAAACAAAAAATAACCCTGTATAACTGGGATAAAGGCTAGGCAGATGATGATGATCCCTTACTACGATGTTTCATAAATAAAAAATAATAAAAAAATCGCTGGACATTACACACAGCGCTATCTAGTGCCACACTAAGCAAGGCTTGTGTCGTGGTCACCAGACAGTTGATATACTACATATATAAAAATTAAAAAAAAAATGATATAGATGGATATGGATGGATGGGATGCGTAGATAGGTTATCATCATTATTTACTACATTAATATTTTTGTAGTTACAATAATATTTTTCTTAATAAAGACTCTTTGTTCTTAAGGTTGGCGCAACACGTCCTTTCTTCTTCCATTCTCTTCTGGAAGACGTCACGGCATCATTTACTCCTCTCTCTTTCATATCTTTTGAAAGGCAAAATTAAAAAGCGACTGTGATTTACTTTAACATTAACACGATTTCAGTTCAACAATCCCATTCTATAAATTCTTCAAATGGCCTGTAATATAAAAAAGATGTCAAGAGATAGATGGCTAATATACTCGCCATCTATCACATAGAAACACAACCGTTGAATTGTAGGTTTACTATTACTTACACCGGCCAATGACTTATGGCCGATGGGGCCGAAAAGTTCTGGAGTGGCGACCGCGAACTGGAAGATGTTGTGTTAGATGGCCTCCCACTAGGTGGACAGATGATCTGGTGAGGGCTGCGGGAATCCGCTATATGCGAATCGCACGGCAGCGGTCAATGTGGCGACAGTTGGGGGAGGCCTTTGTCCAGCAGTGGACGTCTTTGATGATGATTACGTACACCTCTGCCTAACCCTTCTGGGATTACAAAGCGTGATATTATACGTCAAGGAAGAAGCGTAACATCTAACAATTTAATCTCTGAGATAGATCAGTAACATTATAAAGAAGTATTGCACTATTTAACCGAACGAGGTGGCTTCAGCCAGACTGACCTAGATTTCATAATGCTACAAATTGCAGGTTTATTATATTAAGTGTTAAGTGCTCGTGAGGGTTCCGTGGTGTATTAAATATGTCTTTTTACCATTAAAAATTAGTGCTGTTCGTTTTAACTTAACATTTTTGACTATTTTTGGGTTATAAATTACCTTAATCGAAAAGTTAAGGTTTTTTTTGCAAAGCTAAGGTTTTGCTTACTACCTACCTATTACAATATGACAAGCCAAAAATGTGATTAAGCAAAGCTAAGCTGTAATTGACCGGGCTAGCCAGCTCTGTCGTATGCTTAATGTCAGAAAAAAATACGAATAACAATTACATGAGATTTTCATAAATTATTGACGATCAATTTTTACATCCACACAAATCTTTCGCAGAGTTTAATGTTCACAAAATGTCAATTTTAGATAAAACTAGGTACATAAATACAATTTACGAACACCTCAAGTCCATAAAACCGCTTTTTTCAAACCAGGATAGCCCCTAAAGGCAAAGACAATCTCCTTAATCACATCGACACAGCAGTGGCGTGGGGTTTACACAACTCCAAACCCACCGGCTTCCCTTCGGAACAACCACAGTACTATTCACAACGCTTCGATTCGGGAAGTCGTATGTCTATCTCGCTCGTTTTCGTTCTGCCAAAAAAGGATAGACAAACGAATTGTCGAATCGAAATTTAATCCAAGCGTTTGTGGATACGGGGGCTGGAGTCAACTATTGCCAAAAGTAGAACAATGTAGGTAATTCAGTTAGGACGTGTTCGCCCAAACATGACTAAAACTACAACGATGTATTATGGTTTTTCAAACATTATTAAAAACTAGCTGACCCGCGCAACTTCGTCTGCGTCACATAAGAGAGAAAAACGAAACCGTTTTAGACATTTATTTTTCAAAAAGAAAGGAAAAGAAAACCCGTTTTTGCAACATTTTTCATTCCTGCTCCGCTCCTAATAATTGTAGCGTGATGTTTTATAGCCCATAGCCTTCCTCGATAAATGGACTATCCAACACAAATAGATATTTTCAATTCGAACCAGTAGTTCCTGAGATTAGCGCGTTCAACCAAACAAACAAACAAACTCTTCTGCTTTATAATATTAGTATAGATATGCAGCGGACCGTCTTACCTGTTACAAAAATTACCCTTCGCTACTGCTACACAGTTCTCGCAAAACCTCACGGAACCCCGTTACAGTGAATGCGCAAACGCACGATTTACTCCCGTTACTATTAGTATCGGCATAAATTAATCTCCAGTGTCCGTTATCATTGCATCAGAGCACAACAAAGAAATATTAAATCATATTCATCGTGATTTCGCAACACGTTACTTAGGTGAAAGGATACTAATGATATAATGGACGTTCGTCTTGTCTTTTGTTACTGAACTGCGGTCTAATTTGATATTGTTTTGCCGCTTCGTGATTGAGGGGACCTAGAAACGGAATAAATGGGTGTTTATTGAATTTTGGAGGTCTTAATTAAATTATAAGATCGTGATTTATGTACTTATAGATTGTAATTCAGGTGATTAGGATCAAATGGCGATAGCAACATACTGAACTTGGCCTTTGTTTTCGGATGGTACATCATCAAATGACGCCTCCCGCTCAGGGCGCAGCAGAAGGTAGTGACTTTTACTGACTAAAACCCATCCATTTTCCTTCCTAGACCTTTACGTTCCGGGGCCGCGGTATCTCTTTCGAACAGTCCCGCAGCCCTGGCAGGCATCGGCCCATGCAAGCAAGCCCCTTCCTTTTTGCTGACATCTGTTTGAGGCGCGCATGGAACACGGACGCGCCGTCAACACGGCCTGTCGTCATCAGACGGACGAACGGACGGCGAGCTAGCCAATAGCTCACCGTCCATAGGCCGGGGCCATACATTAGCTCTGATCGGATTTTCCAGGCTTTGGTAGAAGAGCACATACTGGATCAATCGACCTAACTTGTCACAGACCAGTCCAATGCTGGTCATAGACTTCTCCCAAGATGAGCCACAACACCCGTACCTCCAACCGCATCCAGTGTCATCCAACCACATTTTTAAGATCGTCGGTTCATTTATTAACCTTTTGACCGCCACAGCATAAAAGCACACGCGTGCCCTCCACGCCAAGCCAAAATGTCATCTAATATTTTGTCACATATTGGTGACGTTTGGCGTACAGGGCACGCGCTTGCTTGTCACGTATATGTGACAATGGCGTCCAGAAGGTTAAATAACTAGCAGACCCACGCAACTTCGTCTGCGTCACATAAAAGAGAAAAAGCTCAAAAAAGGAATATTTTTGCCCGTTTTTCCAACATTTCTCATTTATAATCCGCTCGTTTTGGTCGTAGCGTGATGTTATATAGCCTATAACCTTCCTCGATAAATGGACTATCCAACACAAAAAGATTGTTTCGATTGGAACTAGTAGTTCGTTAGCGCGTTTAACCAAACAAACAAACTCTGCAGCTTTATTGTATTAGTATAGATTTAACAGCGAAATGACATACGCAACGCTAGCGGAACTAGCGGATAAGTCAACATAACTTGACTTTGCACCCAACCCGATGAACACATAAACAGTCGTGCATACAATTGTCTGTAATTTAATAAACAATGCTACCTAAATAAAGTAACAAACACATGATTGCATATTTCCTTATTTCAGTAAGTTGCTACACAACACATGTTCCATTTAGTTTATTTTGCCATCTTAAAATCGTGACTAATATTGTCTAACACGGTAGTCTTGGAGAACGTTACTGCGAAATCGATGACAGAAGACCAACTCAGTACATCATTATTTATTTCGCCGAAAAGCTATAGGCCGACGATAAACTTCACTATAGCTATCCATACGGTTCCGAGTCATGGCCTTTCGGGTATCAGGCCGTCGTCGTTGAGTTTCAGTACATCTTAGAATGGTTCTCCTTTTAAAGGTTGAGCCTCATCTGCCAACAGGGAATCGCATTTTTTCCATGCTAGAGCGAGACACAAATCTATCGCACGTGGCACCATCGAAGACAATGTTCTCGGTACCATGCTCCGTTCTTGCTCCAGCAAATTAGGGCTCCGGGCGACGGAAAAGCGTAATGAGTATCAACATATCATCATCATCATCATCATCATTATTTCAGCCGAAAGACGTCCATTGCTGGACATAGGCCTCCCTCAAGTGTCGCCACATTGACCGGTCCCATGCGACTCGCATCCAACGGATTCCAGCAACCTTCACCAGGTCATTGGTCGCCACTCCGGAACTTATCAACATATCAGGAACATCAATTCGTTGCTAATAAATAAGGCTCAGACCTAAATATCTTTGCTCAAAGCCTGACAGAAGGAGAGAATCTGACATGTATGGAACAGATTATCTTTTTTAAGCTCGATATGTTCTGATTTCTGATAATAATACCCATGTGTCAGAAATTTATATTGCAGAATAATAAGTGGGTTTTCTGCCCCTGCGATACTTTCCATTGTGACAACAATATCGTCAGATGCAGTCAGATAAACGATCGTGTTGTGTTGTCATGATTGTAGATAGACAGGGAAAAGTTTTCAGGCCATTTTGCCTCGTTATTATCGGCCCCCGTGACTTCGTGATGGTAATTGAACTACATAGCCCTTTCACAAAAAAATACCCCCTGACTTCGTATCACTGTCAAAATCAATTTGATCTTTATTTTCGTTGATTTAGAGTAAGTAGTGGATTGCTTTTCAGGTGGCTTACAGAGGTAAAATAACCTCCAAAAGAACCGTAGTGGTCTATCTCGGTAGCTGGTTCTAGGCTATTGGGTTATGCCAGTCAAAGTTTGAAAGAAGTTATGACATTTTGTTCTCCTTTATGAAGGGTAATGCCAGATAATGACCGAGCTTTATCTGTTTTATGTCTAGGGCTCATATTGTCTGTGTAAAAAGAAGAAGGTTTACCAACATAGCTAAATTATCATTATATTACCAACATACCGGGGAGAACAAGTGCTTTTCAGCTCTGTTAAGATTTTATAAACCCAAAATATATTGCATATGCTCAAAACATAATCACGGGTACTAAAGAAGGTCAGTAATTCTCTGAAGTCGTTTAATAACGTTTATTTCGCTGACATTTACAAAAATGTCGAGCCATTTGATGAAATGACGAATTTTCCCCACAATAATGTCGTGTTTTGGAATATTCGCTTTTATTGCTCGATTATAACAACGTCAAAAGAGAGTTACGAAGCTTTAACTGCTTCGAACAAGAAACTTTGTAAATGCCAACGTCCGCCGCTGTGTCATTTTATTTTAAGATAAGGTCTTACACGCATTTGCGTTAGCATCGTATGATTTTGGAGAATTTCTTCATTAAAACACTTTCATCGGTTCAAGGTCTTTTGCCTTTCGGCTCTGGATATTTCGGCTATTGAAAGTGTACTCAAAAATATGTTTTCATTGTATGCAAAGAACTTTTTGCCTAGTGTTGAGCCAGGTCATTTACACACACGTACAAAATAAAGCCTACTGCCCTGTTGGTCTCGTGGTCGCAAATATCCGACTGCTGAGACGATGCTCACGTCCTGGGTTCAATTTCCGGGTCGGGTAAAATGTGCTATTGAGTTTTTCCATTAGAAATTTGTCAGTAGACTAGCCCGGACTTTGGAAATTGGCGATATGATAACCTCGTGCCTAGGAAAGCACGTTAAGCCATTGGTCCTGAACACTCTCCGGTTTGATCGGTCTGTGAGAGAAAAGGAACAGAAAGTGCAGCTGTGCCTGCGCACACTGTGCATTATAATATCTTCCGCTCTGATTGCAAATCTCCGCTAAGATTGGCCACCATAAATGAAAACGGTCAGGAGGACTATAGGCATGACGAGAGTATCAAATATATTACAAATCTATTTAGTCCGTCAGTTAGATTATTGAAAAATAATGGACACGTATTTTTTGTTTTTGTAAATCAATCAATATTGACAAAGATAAAACGCATCAAAACTCGGGTGTGGCTCGTGACGTCAAAACTAGCTAAAAATTATACCTAGGCGTGACGTATTGAGATTTTTAAAAGCGTCGTATCTTCGTCAATTTTGGTTTACGTAACAAAATAAAAAATACAGGTCTAATATTTTTTGATATCTAACGGACGGACTTAATATTAATTTTTTGTCGTCTACCCTATTATGGGGGGACAGAAATCCAAAACGCGGTCCCAATGCGGGTTGGTAGATGTCACATGTCCTATTAGTTCTAGGTCTTAGTGGGATAGTTATTGGCTGATAATATTATCTTTAAAAACACGGACAGATTGTGGTCAAAACTCACGCCATCTAATATTAAAACGCATCTCTAATTCCACCTTCTACCTCAATGACCGTTGCACTTAACTGTTTGCATCACAACACGGCAATTTCATTACATTTCATGCTATCATGCAACACGCAGATAATATTATAATGTTTATTTTATTACCTGCTCTTTCGTAAAACACTATATTGTAAGCTCTCTGGATTGTGTCCATGTTTCACCGCTCTGTCAACACTACTTCACTGGATGACACTCGATACTAGAAAGGAGTTTGAACTTGCATTGAAGTTAATTCAATTCGTTAGTATGTATGTTAAATGCAAGGACTTTGTTTTGTTAATGTTTATGTAACAGTAAGTTTGCTGAAAGTTGAAATTGATTTTGCAGTGAAATTCTTGCTTCATTATAACTACTGATTTCCCAATGTCAATGCGGGTCGGAGGAATATCAATTTGTGTTAACTTATGTCGACCCGCATTCCCTGCAACGATTTTAGGCTGATGTTCCTTTTTTTACTTTAAATATGTACTGTCAAAGGTCACGGTATAGATGTTCATCTTCTCAAAACCATGTTAAGAAATATTTAATTTATTTGAAACACATCAAATTAATTTATTTTATTTCACAGAAAATGGTAGTCTCATTCACAATAGGTATAGTTACAATTAAGGAATTAACAGAGAAACTAAAATAGTTACAATTAATTAACTAACTTTTGTAAAAACAAAACTGTAGGTACCTGCTATTTTATTGTAGGTACCTACTGCATTACTTGCGCAAATATTGCGATTCACATAAATATAAACTATACTTTCACCTTTTACCTAGTTTCTATTTCTCTCTTTTCAGTCAAAGGAGAAGATGACGCGGGGTGTTCGAAGAGGATGCGTGCGACTGAGGGCAGCTGTCATAGGCATCGATGATGAAGACGACTCCACCTTCACCATCACCGTAGACCATAAAACGTTCCACTTCCAGGTAATTATTTAAATTGAACCCTGTAACTCAGGGTTAAGATTCAATTTGAAATGCGTTTACGAATGATGTTAATGTCGTAGGATAACTAAAAGAGAAAAAAGAGAGAGGTAGATAAAGGTGAAAGCGTCAGGGCGGCCCGCGCACTGCCCTGCAAATTGCAAAAAACGTAAGAAAATTTGAATTTTGCGGGCTACTTTGAAGCATCCCCCTTAAGAGGAACAAGGGTCAGTCTGCGGCAGCAGCGTCATTCTGCTATGTATGTAATTGCTAGTGGTGGCACTTTTTTTTTTCTCATGAGACATCTACCAATCCACCGTGGGCCTGTTCCTTGTCAGTGAGAGAAATCCTAACAGTGGCACCGTCGTAAGCGGATAATACGCGAAAGATCTATACGCACCTATCGCATAGAAAATATTTTTTTTTTTACCAAAAAGTTTTACATTAGTTTGTGATTGGAGCCTCCTTTCAAGCAAGTGTTAGGAGACTCCGCTCTTTCACAGCAACATACAATGTATTTAGTACATTAGATACTAGCGGACGTCACGCGGTTTCACACGCGTAATTCCCGTTCCCGTGGGAGTACGGGGATAAAATATATCCTATGTTACTCGTGGATAATGTAGCTTTCGAAAGGTGGAAGAATTTTTAAAAACGGTCCAGTAGTTTTTAAGCCTATTCATTACAACCAAACAAACAAACAAACAAAGTTTTCCTCTTTATAATATTAGTGTAGATAAACATTGTTTGTGTGTGTGTCTGTGTAATTTCTTGTCTAACAAATTGGATAAAGAAGTGTCTGTCAAGTTAAAGCAAACTGTTAGATTATAATGTTACTCTAAGTAAGATTTTGTGGTTGTCATTGTCGATGTCAATTTTGGGGTAAGTACCTAAAAAACCAACGTCCAGAAAAATACATAACAACAATTTTCAATATTTCCAGGCGAGAGACGGCTCTGAAAGAGAACGTTGGGTGCGAGCACTAGAAGATACCATAGCGCGGCATGGCAGAAGAGAGAGATGGTCGCGCTCCGTCCCAGCGCCGCGGCACAGGCACGGCGACCTGGAGCGTAGGATAGCTGAGGCAGACGCCTATCTGCAGATCATGATCGAGCTGGTGTCTGTAAGTACTGCGCAGTACCTCCTAAGGGTTAGGGAAGTTAGGGTCCCCCTTAGAACGTAAAGCAGCCTCACTACCGCTGCGCCACGCCATTCGGGTCGTCAATCTGAGCGAGATAATAGTTATTTGTTATACAAGAGTGCAAAGTTGTTTTTTAACTGCGTGCTCAATTTTGATGACCGAGCAAGCGAAAGATTCTAAAATTGAGTCACGAGCGCAGCGAGTGATTCAGAACTTAGAATCTTGAGCGTTAGCGAGGGAATTAAAAGAGCGAAACGAGGAGGCGAACGAGGTGAAAAATCTTAGCACTCGAGTGCAACACGTAACTTTTCATCCCACCTCAGCGTGGAAATGAATAAACGCAAATAAAAATTGCGCATTATTAACAAATTTAGTTAATTTTGTTGCCGTCAAATAAACCTCCTCGTCGCTAGATAATGAGTGGTCATTTTTCACTTGTTTTCAAGTTGTATTCCTTGTTTTTAACCTAAAACGGCGCGCGCAAAATATATTTAAAAAAGTTCACCAAGATGGTTCCGAGTCTGAGTTCTTAACAATTAAAAAAAAAAAGTATGTTAAATTCGGCACCATAGAGGTAGAAGTAAATAGGTTTAATGATGTTTTGAATTCACATACTTACTGCACACGATTTTCTGAATTCAAATTTACCCTTAAGGCGATAAAAACGACTTTTGCACTCAGATATCGAAGAGCAAAAATACTCTTTCCGAGATGGGGGGATGAAAATGTTGTTTACATCACTCCCCTCCGAGACTAGAGGTTGACCTGTCGTTGCATAGTGCCGGGATATGTAGTCTTCTATAATAAGTGCCAGTAAAGATCTGAACAGAACCAAGTATCGAACCCTTCGGCTGGTTTTATCTACAAGTGTATGTGTTCTTCAGGCAACTTTGTGGTTGTCAAAGGCTTGACAAAAGCCTTTGGAACTTTGTCAAAGCCGAGGACGGAATGTTGTAGTTTTAATGTACTATGTTTGCTTGGATTGGCTCAAGATATTCAGGAACGTTTAGTGATAGTAATATGATAGAATCTAAAACGTTTTTCTTTTCTATTGATTTCAGAAAATGGGCATTCGAGTGTCAGAACTGGCTGACCCACTCGAGAAGAGCAAAGGACAACTTATATTAGACCATTCAAATGTAAGTAGCTTATTTATTCAATCCTAATGGCGCTAGGTCTGCCTGGAAAGAACCTATTGAGGCGCTATGCAACCCTAAAAGCCGGCGCAGGCCTGGCTATAGGCTGGCAGCTAAACAAATATCAACATAGTGGTACTTGAAATAAAGTCGAAAATAAATAACCTAAGACTTAATAAACCTATGTCCGCTTTGAAGCGCTGTCTGACTTAAGGAAGATCATATATTATCAACCTTATTTTCACACTAGCAAGATTGACACCATATTGCACTGCCCTTCATCGGGTCCCAGCCAGACATTATTTTGTAGATCTTCGACAATGATTAAGGGGCCGGCGGAGCATGTGTTTTTCATACGAACGTAATACCAAAATAATATGAAAATCATTTTTTTTTAAGGTGGGTGTATTTATTTCGATTGGATTACAGAATATCTATGTACAAAAATGTAAAGGCGAGATATGAGGAATTTAAAATTTTCTATAGAAAAAATATTTTTCTCATAACTCTTGTTTAAGTCAGTATCCATTCAAAATAAGGGTTTGGGAACCCATACATTCTGTAATACAACCGAAATAAATACACACTACGTTAAGAATATGTTTAATTTACAAATTATTTTGGTATTATGTTTGTATGAAAATCTCCGCAGGCCTCTAAGACCGAAAGTCTGCCAAATAGTCTTAGCACGGAGTATATTTAGCCACCGATATTAGCTTCTTGTAAAATCTAGTATACACCTTGACATGTGTAAACAACTTAAAAAGTAGACTGATAATGTTTAAGTCAGAATATAGGAACGTACTCAGTTTTGTAAAATTATATTCTAACAAGTTTCATTGTTTTACAGGTCATGCTGGATCACATCAAACATTCCATCGTGCTGCTACAAATAGCTAAGGTAAGCGATATACTGATGTATCAGCAATTAACACTGCTCAAAACATCAGCTATTAAGGCTGATTGCTCCAGGGTACACCGCGATTTTCTTACGTTTTTGAAGTGGAAACTTCTTTAGCGGCGTTGTGCACTTTTTGGGATGGGTAAAAAAATGACCTGACACGTGACCTGATCGAAAATTCGTAAGACGTTTGTGAAGTGTTTTATTTTTAATGTAATATTAATTGTCATGTTTGTGTACGATAGCGCAATAAATGAAAATTGTATTAACAACTTAAAATTTTATTTTACGTTAAAAAGTTTAGCTCTCAGAAAAATCATCTTCCATCCGTAATTTCAACGACTATTTCACTATCATCATTACCAGAAGCAAAATCGCCAATCTCAAAATCTGATACAATAGGTTTATGGCAGCTGAAGTAAGAAACGAACAATTCTTGTCTTAATTTTTTTCCGGCGGTCTACTCTCCCTCCGTCTTACGAATTTTCGATCAGACCCCATATTCACAACGCTTCAATTCAATTTCGAATCGGTAAGTCGTATGTCTATCTCGCTCGTTTTCGTTATGCCAAAAAGGGGTAGACATACGACTTGCCGAATCGAAATTCATTCCGAGCGTTTGTGAATACGGGGGCTGGTCACGTGTCCTGACGCGAGTTGTATCATTTTTAACCCATCTCAAAAAGTGCACAACGCCGCTAAAGAAGTTTTCACTTAAAATTAAACAAAATTACTCTTCAAATTAACAAGTAAATATTACCCATAACAGATGTACAAACATTGGTTTTCTTGGTTTCGTCGTAACAGTAGACTTAGTTACTCCTTTATATAATATAGCCATCTTCCAATAAAAGAAATCGATCCAGCGGTTTCGGAGATTAGCCGGAACAAAGACAAACAAAAACAAAATGTTTTTTTTTTGTTATAAGTACTGTACTTTTATATGCATTCAGTCAAAAGCTGTTATGTATTAAAAACAGACACTCAAATTTAGATTATTTGTATAGTAAATGATTGTTTTCTTACAGAACACAGTAAATCCAGTAAACGGAGTATATCAGGGACCTACAAATCCTTCACAAACACATATCAAACAAGGTATTTGAGTTCTTTTTAACATTTCATGAAAACATTTGTTGAGACAAAATAATATACTTTCATCCGTTACCACACACCTACCTCAGGAACAGTTAAGTGGTCAGCCAGTAGTAATTAAACATGCGCTGACCCGCAATATTCTTTATAAATCAATCATCATATGTCTCCTCCCGCTCTAGGCGGAGCGGGAGAGCGTGTCAGACTTTTACTGACTAAACCTATCCATGTTCCTTCCTCGCCCTTTATGTTCCGGGACCGCGGTATCTCTTTCGAACAGTCCCGCAGCCCCGGCAGGAACTACCATAAAAAAGTAGAGTAGAGCTTGGAAAAGTCTACTTGAATTCTTGAATACACTGAGTCACGATTTTAATATCATGCAGTACTTTTCATTTTTTTGAAGACTTGTTATAATGCACTTTACTGCACACTAATAATTTTCACGATTGGGGCAATCTTTTCCAGACTATGTTTTCTAGAGAGTGAAAGATAAATTCAAGATGGTTTTACTCAAACCGAATTAGCTGTTCATGTCTTTGTTATTTATGCATATTTAATGTCTAACTGTTTATACACGAAATGGTTTTAGATAATCATCTAGCGGCTTTAACGCAACGAGAAAAAAAACAAATGTTTTTTTTACGAAATTATTTTACTTAAGGTGGCGCGGAGGTTTCGGGTCACGTGGACCGAGGTCACGATTTTAAAAAATAGCCGCCAGTACGCCACAGCCAGCGCTGACTTGTCTTGAAAAACTGTTTATACGAGGCCAATATCAAGCCAGCGCTGGCCTGGCAGCCAACACTGGCTTCGTCTAAACCTTGCTAACGTAATAGATTTTGAAAAACAAGGAGCCAGTATTTGTTTAGTACCTACTTTGAAATAAGTTTTTTTCTTGAAATGCTTCATTATAGCCGTTAGATGATTGTCTGAATATATTTCGTGTGTGAATAGTTAGACCTTAAGAAATTGGTTCCCCCTTAGACGCCGAGTTGTCTCCTCGCGTGGAGATGGGCGCGGAGTGTCGCGAGCTCACGACGCCGACGCATCCCATGCCTTCGCTTGAACATCTCGACGCGCCTCGTAAGTATTCCGTTTACACCAAGCAGAAAAAATCTCACGCATTTATTTTACTGTCACTGAATAAAATACTGTATTAGTATGACGTTTTGGAGGTATTAAGAACAAGGTGTAAAGCTCTTCATCCCCCATAGAAAAGAGAGGATCTCCCGACCAGATGGGTGTTATGTCTGGTGGGCTACTGCCCGACGTTTGTTGTCGGGATCTCGTATATGCTCTTAAGTCGCGGAGAATATTGCTTGCGCGATGTAGGAATTCTGACGTATTTCGCTTGTTAGTTCATCATCTTTCTCATAGATGGCGCTGTAGTACTTTTTGTTCAATGTAGCTGAAGTACATTTTGTAGTGCCGCTACAACGTTTAAGTATACAATTCGATGCAGACAATGCGCCTCTTTAGGCTTTCCGATGCATGAGCGCCCAATTATATACTTAAAGGCTGTACAGATACAGTCCCTTATTCAGTGATATCAATAGCCCTGTGTATACTCCTCGTTGAAGTGGAAATTACAGTTTTTTTTTCCTACTCCTCTGCTATACTTTCTGATTAATTTCGTTGGGGGATCCAAGACAGTTAAATTCATTCTCTGGGACTTCGTCGAGCTTCATTGTCTCGGCGCATTTCTGGTGGTCGCCACTGTTGATTCTGGCGCACAGGAGGTACAGTGGTTTGGGTGTGTGTGGCGGGCTTGTCCCATACTCCGCGTTTATTAATGAAGTAATGAATTTCTCTGCATTGAGTGATTCTTGTTATTTCTTATTTTTAAAATACTGCGCCTCAGATGTGAAATATCGTTGAAAAAGGGCATGAAACTCAAAAAAATGCTTTAAATAGCCGGTCCTTTCACAGTTACTTCTTCTTATTTCCTGTGGACATCCTCTGGATGTCTCAAGGGGTCTGTCAGACTCCTACTGACTAAAACCTACCCGTTACTTCTGGCTGGGGTGTGGGGAAAATTGCATGCTCCATAATCATGCTCAGCCTGGCCGTTACGGTTTGCTTGTAATAAGTCCATCGCCAGTAAGCCATTTTATGAAAGGCGGAAGAGGGCATTGCTGCTGTTATTATGTACCCTCGAGATCCTCATCTCTCTTATCAATCTTGGTGTTATTCTTACAGTCATCTCAATTGAACACTCAAATGAGTGCTGTTAATAATAAATATGGTCATGAGGCTCTCGCTTGGCAGCTGGATCAAGGGCTTGATTCAGTGCGCAGTACTTCTTGACACGGCACGTATTGTTAGGAGGTTCCTCTTTCAAGAGCCCTGACCACCGGCAGCTCAAACCCTGTTCCCAGCACTAGTGGCCTACTTACTGTTTTTTGTTATATTTCTAAATGTTTTTTTTTTATGAAGAAATATTTAAAAATGTAATTTATGTATATAAAACAGATGAATAAAGGAAATAATATGGTCTTACAAGGATATACTTAACACACTTATTTCAGTAGGTACTGCATTCAAATAACTTATACGTCAAATACTCAGTAGGTTACAAATATATCGTTGACATTTTCCTCACGCCCATGAATTGACAACTTAGTTTGTTTACATGTCAAGCGATGTCCCTGCTGGTTCCCGACACCTCCTACTCGTCCTCTGAGGGGGAGGACGACTTCTATGACGCGGACGACGAGCCTGTCCACAGTATGCCGGGACCCAGGTCAGTCAAAATTGATACTTACCTACTTAAATCAAATCAAATCAAATCAAAATCATTTATGACCATTTGTGTATTACATAATTCGCGTTAAGTTACTTACCTCTCGTTCGTAATGCTGCTACTATTTTAAGTTTTACTGGCCCAAAACTTAGCCAGTTCTTCTGACTCATCGGTGGCAGCACAGAGTTACTTTGGCTGTTTTGGAGCATACAGAACACAGTTGGCTCGCTGAGAGCTGACTTAAAGCGCCTTGTCGTAGCAGTAATGTAACCAGGGTTCGAGGATATATATCAATGGATATATATCATGAAAATTTTTTTTTTTTTTTTTAGCATTGTTAGTGTATTTCTACTTCCCAAATGTAGATATCGTTGGAGTAGAGTTAAAACATAGTGTTATCCATAAATGGCAACACTACTGCCGGCATTAATGGCGTGTCATGATTCTATGTTCGTAGTCTGATTTTAAATACCTAAATAAATAAAACATTTCAGTTTTTATTTATTATGTTTATGTAACATAATTATATGCAATTAGTTCACATAAATAAAATAACTTTATGGATTCATACAAAATGGATATACATATATATCCAAACTTGATATATATCGGATATTTTCGAACCCTGAATGTAACAGTCTACGATTCGATTTTGTACAAAAGAAGAATGAATACAAAGTAAATTCCTGTCGCGCTGACGTCGGTCGCGCGTTCTTGTATATGTCACCGTAAAATTGTCAAACACGTTATATTGTAATCTCTCAAGCGATATTGTAAACTCTCGAAATATTGACAATTTTACGGTGACATATACATTGTGTTCTATAAAGGGTGTAAAACACCTCTTCACGAAGCCGAAAGACACTTGTTCTCCCCATCATTGCGATCATTTTTTTGTTCTACACCCTATCTGGGATCTTCTAGTTACGGAGATATGGGGGGTCAATATTATGCCTTTTTGACAAGTTTTTTTTAAAATACAAGTTTTTGTTGTAAGATTTTATCTTTTAACACCTCCACGACGCCCGTTCTATTCAATCCATCCATCAGCACAATGCTTTACGTGCGTTACATTGAGTTCTACCACAAAAAATGATTAATAACCTCGAAAAAGAAAGTTGTTTCCCAGCAATATTTTTTGCGTAAAGTTACTTAGTATGATCTACAGAATGCTTGGTTGACGGCTTTGTGATGAGGTGGTCTGCACCGTGTATAGCACCATATTGCAACGCTGACGTCAGCGGTGCGTATTTGTTACTATTTTTGTCGCTAACGTACGCGACCGACCGTCAGCGTGACAAGAATTCAGGCCTTACATTAATATTGTTTGTGGTGCCTATGTTTCGAGTACCTACTATATCCGCGTGTTTTCGTGAATTTAAATCTTTCCACCTTTCTCGAATGCGACACACTATAGTTTTTTCAACATGTATGTGAAATACGTGAATTAATTCCATGTATAATCTGCTAGCTTCACAACATCGCAGGTAAGTGCAAACATACCCTTAGAAGCTAAACTATAACTGGATTAGGTCTCAGTTTAGCTCGCTATCGACCCGAGCTAACTGTAGCTACAGTTCCCGGCTGAACTATGCAGAGCGAGCGCGGCTATTATTGACTTTAACTAAACTATGCCCATTGTGTTATGGTTGAATCTTGTGTTTTGATATTTAGACACAATCACTGT
The DNA here is from genome assembly GCA_916618015.1 of Xestia c-nigrum. Classification (NCBI taxonomy): domain Eukaryota; kingdom Metazoa; phylum Arthropoda; class Insecta; order Lepidoptera; family Noctuidae; genus Xestia; species Xestia c-nigrum. Next base: position 3,662,519 of record OU745259.1, on the reverse strand, counting down.
TAAAACCTTTTCAATTTTGTTATAAGATTTTTAAACTATGTTCCGAATTTAGTGTTAAGTCGTTGTTACGAAGAAACTTGTATGGGATGAGTTATTTTAACACAAACCTCAGCAGCTCCATAATAATCTTTTAATCCTTATACAAAACTGCATATATTTATGATTGGCGTCATAAGAAATTTTGACGTTTTTGTAGCGCTACCATTTTTACAAAATCCGTGAATCCAGTAAGCGATTAATCGAAAAGTTCAGGATAGACTCCCAAGAATGTTGTCCTGTTAAATTTAAATTACCTGCTTTATTTACTGCCTCTTGTCACAATATCCACCCTTTTTTTCGGATGGGTAATCATCAAATGACTCCTCCCGCTAGGGGCGGAGCGGGAGGGAGTGTCAGATTTTTACTGACTAAAATCCGTCCATGTTCCTTCCTCGCTCTTTATGTTCCGGGTCCACGATATCTCTTTCGAACAGGCCGGCAGCCCCGGCAAGAGTCCCGCAGCCCCCATAGGACAATATCCACCCTATGTATTTCATTTGTTTATGTAACGAAACGATGAATGAACTCTGTGAAGGAAGATAAGGCTATATACAATGTGTTAATGAAATAAGCCAAAACCTAAAACTAGTTTGTTTAGAATCGGCAGCAAAAACGAATACAATAATGTTTAATATAGGTTATATTTTTCCAAAAAAATATTATTTGTTATGCCACCTCTAATATTTTTAACGACGCTGTACACTACTGTCCAACGCGATGTAAGCAAACAGCGTGGGCGAGGGTGAGTAGAGGGGGGGGGGCACCCCGTCGTCGCCCGCGCCACCCAGGCTACACTCCCTAGCGCAGCGGCGCGTGCGTCACGTGTTAACACACACGCGGCGCGGCGATAGAGCTACGAATCTGTAAGAATTAGCGCGACAACAACATTTACAAATTTCTATTACTATAATTTATTTAAATAAATAATTATACGTCATATCAATTTATAAATATAAAAGTCGGTTGGGGTGTCCGAGGTTTTGGGTTATTTCATTAACACGTCGTAGAAAGGAGGTCACTGCTGAGATGACGATTAATAGATACTCGTAAGTATGAAAGAAGAAGACAGGACGTCTTCGCCGACAGCAAATAAATTGGGATAGGTTATTGCAAGAAAATTATGAGAATTAAAAATAAATAAAATTAAGTAAATAAATATCTCTGGACATTAACACAAAGCGCCCCCTAGTGCCACACTAAGCAAAGCTTGTGTCGTGGACACTAGAGAGTTGATATAATACATAATATATACTTTTTTGTTTGTAAATACATACTTATTATACATATAAACATCCATGACTCGGAAACAAATGTCCATGCTCATCACACAAACATTTGCTCCTACCGGGATTCGAACCCAGGACCCTAAGAACGTAAGGCAGCGTCACTACCACTGCGCCATTCGGGTCGTCATAAAGAATGATGATTATATTACACTAGCTGACCCACGCAACTTCGTCTGCGTCACATAGGTACGAGTATATGAGAGAAAAAACTCACAAAAGGAATAAATTTTCCTTTTTGTAAGATTTTTCATTTATGCTCCGCTCCTATTGGTCGTAGCGTGATGTTATATAGCCTATAACCTTCCTCGATAAATGGGCTGTGCAACACTAGTAGCATGCATGCGTCAATAGCGTACTTTCCCATTGAAAGTCATCTTCTAATGGGCCTCGTCGTTGTTATGAAATTATTTTGTTACGCGAGTTATTTTAATTCAGTTATATTTCCCAAGATATTCATCTAAATGAAATGGTGTAAATGGCAATTTCGGTCACAATTAAACGCTAAAGATGACTAACGTATTTATTTTGATAAAGTTTAATACTATGTCTGTAAAAACACCTTCGCAAATGAAGCATTATTTATGACGAAATTTTAAAATCATAAAAATGGTTATTGTGAGTCAATCTTCAAAGATAGACATATGCTGTCGCGGCCTTTTTTTTAGAACTTAATAAGAGCAATTATTCCTTAGTACATAATTTTCATGTAACTTGTACTGTTTAAGCAGCGCACGCAACGGAAGCTCTAAAAAAAACACTTTTCCCGTTTTTGCAACATTTTTCATTTATGTTCCGCTCCTATTGGTCATAGCGTGATGATATATAGCCTATAACCTTCCTGGATAAATGGACTATCCAACACAAAAAGATTTTTTCAATTCCAACCAGTAGTTCTGAGATTAGCGCGTTCAAACAAACAAACAAACAAACTCTTCAGCTTTATAATATTAGTATAGATTTGATTCACAAATTACACAGGTCTGCAATGGTTTTCCCCTTTCAGTTTTGATGAGCGATTTGGATAGATTTTGGGGCGCTGATTACGGGGAAAATATTAAAAAAATTCCATCACGTCAGGATTTTTAGTTATAGATCATCCTTTTTTTTGCCTAAATTACTTAAGCCTTCCTAGTAATTTATTAATTATTTTATTTTAATCGTATCTTATTGAACAAAAAACACACTAAATGGTTGAAGTAGACATTAATGAATGAGTTCTCATAAATGTAGTTAAACATAACTCTTAATTAAGTATGTGATATACCCTTATTATCAAAAAAACTAGTGGATTTTTAGGTCATTTGATAAAGACCTCATTTCTTGTAGGCTAAATGCTTTTTTTATAGAAATTAACTTAAATCGTTAGAAGACAGTTAATGAGGGTAGATTAATATTATTTTGTATAAATAGCACCATCACTATTTTTAAAAAGTCAGTACTTCTGTGCAATTCGTAACGCTTACTTGAAAAATGTCATCGCGAAAGTGTTTAAACTCTCCGGACAATTTTTGCTACATTTGTGGGCAATTTATGCTGAGAAAACAGCAGCATAACATAACCGAATTTATAAGGAACGTTTACAATATGTATTTTGGCCTATCAATCGCCAATCAAGATAAACAGTGGGTCCCACATAAAGTTTGTACGATTTCGATGAAAAATTGAGTGAAATTGAATTAGAAGCCTGGAAATCTTTTAAGGAAGTAGTGAGGCATTTTCTAGGAAACCATAAAAGTCCAAATTATGAGGAAATTGTAAAGAAAATGATTGAAAATTTCGGCAAAATGGGATGTTCGATGAGCATTAAACTTCACTTCCTTAATTCGCATTTGGACTACTTTCCTGATAACTTGGGAGCTGTAAGTGAAGAGCAAGGCGAAAGATTTCACCAGGACTTGAAGGAGATGGAACGTCGCTATCAGGAAAAGTGGAATAAAGTAATGATGGCAGACTACTGTTGGCTATTAAAGCGTGATGATCCAAGTCGGAATTTCAAGCGAAAATCTCACAATCGGAGCTTCAGTGAAAAAAAAGCAAGATACCATAAAAGTATTTAATATTTTTAATTTATTTATTACTGTCCCTTCAATGTATTTTTAATGTTTTAAGTTTAGTAATATAATTGTTACTTCATTGTAATAAAAAAAAACTTTGTAAAGTTGGCCTTTTTTTCCGATTTCACATAAAAGGATTTTTCAAAAAAACTGAGGGTGATAGGACAAATCCAAGTACATATTCGTAATCAGCGCACCAAAATGCCTCAAGATCAGCAATCAAATCCAAAAGGGGAAAATAAGAGTTCAAATTTGCAGACCTGTGTTATTTCTCAAACGTCAGTGTAGCCCTGGCCCTTGTACTAGGAGTTCCCGTATCACAAGAGCCACACGGTTGTGACAACCTTTATAGTCAATGTAAGACGTAAACGGTACTTTCTTGGTTACCTTTTCCGTGACTTAACGAATTGAAAACTTCATAACGACCTAACTTAAGTTATATCACATAACTTGTAAATAGCTCTATTTAGACTGAGTTTAACTTGCTAAATAGATCTTTATCACACAAGTATAACGTTGTTATTCGTTTATATTTTAACAGTTTATAAATCTTAGTTTTAGGTTTACTTTTTATCATACAATGAACCCATTTAAGGGGTTGGTTCGGGTGCCAGTGAATAGTAGATCGTTTTTCTTTTAAAGATTATCACAATTGTGTTTTAAATTATTATAAACTAGCTGACCCACGCAACTTCGTCTGCGTCACAGAAGAGAGAAAAACGAAGGAAAATAAATCCCCGTTTCTGCACAATTTTTTAATTCCTGCTCCGCTCCTAATAATCGTAGCGTGATGTTATATAGCCTAAAGCCTTCCTCGATAAATTGTCACAACGAGATTAGCGCGTTCAACCAAACAAACTGCAAACTCTTCGGCTTTATAATATTAGTATATATATAATGTCAAACTCCAAGTTAATTTGATTAAGATGTTTATGAGACCTCGCAATAATCGTCACTTTAGTCACCAAAATCGATTAATTCTCACTTCAATCCTCGATTTTCATGAAACGAATTGAAAACATCAACCTCGTCACTTGACACATTAACATGTATGTAAACTGCATACAATATGCATCGGACTCGCCGGAATGAGGTCGCGGGTCGACGACACAACCTCCCTTAGGTCGTGAACTTTACGTTACTGCTACTCAAACATGACGCCGGTTTATTTAGAATTCAATTTCTCGGGGAATTGACTTGGAAATATGATATTTATGAGAAATTAAGACGTCATTGGAAGTTAAAACAAGAGTTTTTGTGTACAACCGCTGAAAACCCTGGCTGAAAACCACGCTCTGAATGAATTTGGGGTTTACAAAAACAACTATTTTTGAAGACTGTTTAAATGTAGCCTGTGTTACCCGGGCCATAATAACGGATCGATTTACACACTATTCATCTAAGGTCCATGTTCACCGAAAGGTAACGGTCTGGTTATATAAAAACAGCTGTCTCTGTGACATTTTCCCATACGAAAATGTGTTTTAAACAGCTGTTTTTAGATAATCAGAGCGTCATCTTTTTGGTGGACCTAAATCAGATAGTATAGGAGCTACGGAGCAACATGCGTAATTACAAACATACACTGCCAAAATTGTAACCCTTTCGTGGCTTTGGCTTCGCCCTAGTCGGGTAAAAAAACATCAGTAACTAAGGGCCAAAAAAAAATTACTCTGACTCAGTTTTATTAAAATATAAAAAAAAATATATATCGCTGGACATTAACACACAGGGCCATCTAGTGCCACACTAAGCAAGGCTTGTGTCGTGGACACCAGATAGTTGATATACTACATATATACTTTTTGTTTGTAAATACATACTTATTATACATATAAACATCCATGACTCGGAAACAAATGTCCCTGCTCATCACATAAACATTTGCTCCTACCGGGATTCGAACCCAGGACCCTATGAACGCAAGGCAACTTCAGTACCACTACACCATTCGAGTCGTCAATATTATCTGAATTCAACTTGAAGAATAAATTTAAATTTAGACTAAAAATTAAATTTTGATGTTGTACTACTGGCATTATTATTATTTTTTCAATAAAAATACATAAAGCGATCATAAAATAATCTTTAAGTTTCTGAAAAATGCCATGTCACTGAAATATCTATGTCATACGCAGACATTTATTTAACAAAAGCAGACAAAGCAAAACTATTCCGTTCCCGCACTAAATCAGACCACTCCATTACCCGTATCCGGGTTACGGGGTAAGTTAGACATGCATTGCCGTTTTCAGGTCAATTGACAGCGGCGATTCCTGAAATAATCGGTCAATGAACTACTGTATCGTTTCGCGGTCGTTTCGCATGGAAGCATTATTGTATTGGATGGGTGGCCCTAGTTTTATTATGTTAATACTAGCAACATGCCCTTGCTTCGCACGGTTTTCATGACTGGACAAAACATGGAGATTTATTATGCAGGGTGTCCCAAAAGTCGTCGTCAAACCGGAATCAGGTGATAGGTAAAGTCATTGTTGGGCTTTGTGATCGAAACCTCTATGTCCTCTATGTCAATGATGCTAGTCTATGGAACTTTTGTAGCTGTCACTTTTTTGAAATAATATAATAGAATACTCTTTATTATGTACACCATAAAAAAATTGAAATACAAAAAAAAAACAACCACATTAACTTCTTTCATTAACGTCTCTTGTCATGTGTTCGTGGAGCAAATATTTGACTAAATTCTATTGACTCCACCACACCTGAACCACAGATTACAGATACTACACTCCATGTACTTACACGCGCTAATCACCTACCGAGCGCCGGGTAACCGGTAACCCATAGCGCAGTGGGTTGTCAACAGCCGCGCGGCGCGCACGTTACCTACGCATATTCCCCAAAGATAACTTATTAAAACTATTTGACCGATTTCGAATATTCTCTACGTTAACAATCGGGAATTTAAAGAAGGGAAAAAAATATTAACCTGTACATCAAAATAAAACACCTCTATGCAATTTTTAATAACAATTCTTTTTTATATATTCCGTTAAAATAATTATAAATTCTGATACATTTTAAACATGTTTTATTTTATAACGTAGGTACCTTTACTAAAATCCCAACTAACATCTCCGTCGACAGAGGCAGCCCTAGCAATCCGCAATATCCACGCGACTGCGCGATCTACAAAGCAAAACCCACTTTACGTTTGTAAGGTGAGGTACATTTTCGTTCGCAGCGTCTATTGACTTAAAAGTGTAGGCTATTATAGCGGTAGGTATTGAACATTTTGTATGGAGTGAGTTATCTGTCATCTATGCCTGAACACAGAAACAACGGTCATAATAGGTAACAGAAACAAATAAAAAATTATGTTGAATATCGAAGATACATGTGCCAGGAACATTAGTGAGGAGCTCGTGGCTAAATAATAACAGCCGCTCGGGCCGATCTTTAGCTTTCGGGTTGGTCTGTGGATGGGTGGCCACCCGTACATACCAAGTTTCCTCCGTGCCTCGGAAAGCACGTTTAGCTGTTGGTCCCGGCTGTCATTTGCCCATCTTTGACAGTCGTTACAGATAGTCAGTTACCCAAATAGTCTGACAACCAGATATACCAAGGGGTATCGTATTACCCAATATTAACTGGGTTGTGGAGGTCAGACAGGCAGTCGCTCCATGTAAAATACTGGTATTCAGTTGCACCCGGTTAGACTGGAAGCCGACCATAACATAGTCGGAAAAAGGCTAGGCAGATGATGATGACATGTGCCAGGAACAAATTAAGATTTATATATTTTTGAAATGTTCAATACTTTTAAAATAATGCTAATAAATGTAAAATATCCCTTGACACTTTTGATTTCTGGATTTCCTTCACTACTGTTCACTACAATATTTTTAAAATAAAACCGAAATAGGACGCTTCATAAATATTAATTGGATTTACTTTCAAAAGATAGAAACCCACACATCTGATAACTATTCCCTCACGGACCTTTAAGGCAGACCCTTTGAATAATTCGCGTCTATAATAAATAGTTTATATGGAAAATTCTTGATAGCTTACTTCGCTTTATTATTGAAATATCGAAACATTTTCGTGAGTATACTGTTATGAAAGAAAAATGGTGACTTACGTTACAGTCGGTCACAAAATCATTGTTTGAACTTTAAAAATAACAAAGTTATTCGAATGACCGTATGTCTAAATTGGCCAACACAAAAGATCTGTCATCATAATATGTGTTATTATTTTATAATATAAACATACGTTTCGAAACATAATGGTCTTTACCACAAAAATATTTTGAAAGAAAGCAAAGGCGTTTGTTAGCTTTAGCGTTTATTTCGTCTTGCGAAATCTACTGTAAAACAACAATTCAGTAAGCACAGCATAATCTTAAACAGCTCTTAAAACAATGTGGGTGTAACATCGCCCACACATTTCAGGCAAAACTGCGTAGTATAATTCTAACTTGTGTTATAGCATTAGGCCTCGACTCCACCAAAGCGGATACGAGCGGCGATTTGCTAAGCAGAGAGGACAGATTTGCAAAGCGGCAAACTGCTCACCGCATACGCGCACTGCTGAACGCACGCCGGTCACGTCTCGTCTTGTCCTACATAATAATAATAAAATAAAATAAATAAATCTTTAGTGATAAATGATTTGGGACAAGGCTAGGCAGTTGATGATACTGTCGTCATACCTTATTCTATTGGTGGGTGGAGAGGGCGTGTTTTACACATCCTCTCTTTTCGTGTCGTCTCCACCTCGGTAGACTCCGTCCCTTAGCCGCCTCCGCAGTACTCGAGCGAAAGATAATCGTAAGAAATTCTTCTTATCCAACAAACACGCGGTAGAAAATATCTAATAAAAGGTTACAATAATACTTACCTAATTCCTTATTGTTTTGTAAAGGAAATAAACGGGTATGGTTACTATTAAGGACTACGCTTGTATTTCGCAAAGGAGCCCGTACTTGTATAATGTCATTGCGGCAGTTAACCCGTACCCAGTTAGGGTTGTTGAGGGCAGTCACTCCATCTAAAATACTGATATACAGCTGCATTCGGTTAGACCGGAAGAATAGAATAGAAGAAGAATACCCCAATTTAGTTTTGAGAGGGCTAGGCAGATAATGATGCACCATGAATACGGTGAACTGCACGGTGTACGGTGAATTGGGTACCCCGTTTGTTTTAACCAACGCTTCCAATGGTGTACCCACATCGTGAAGCTGGCTATCGAGTATACAGGGTGTAAACCACCTCATCACGTAGCCGTCAACCAAGCATTCTGTACATCTAAGTAACTTTACGCAAAAAATTATTGCAGGGAAACGACTTTTTTCTGGGGTGAATAATCATGTTTGCTTGCAGAACTCAATGTAACGCACTTAAAACATTGTGCTAATGGATGGATTGAATAGAAGGGGGTCGTAAGTTAATATTTTCCATTAAAAACTCGTATTTAAAAAAAAACTTGACAAAAAGTTGTATCTTTGAACCCCCTATATCTCCGTAACTTGAAGGTTCCCAGGTATGGTGTAGAACAAAAAAATTATAGCAATGAAGAATAATTGGTTTTCGGATTCGTTAGAGCTATCATCACCTTTCTATCCTTTTCACAACAACCCTGTTAGTACTGGTTAGTACGATATCCATTGGCATTGGTGAGACTGGTTGTCAGACTTTCGGACCACTGACTATAAAGGGTGTAAAACACCTCTTCACGAAGCCGAAAGGCTATTGTTCTCCCCATCATTGCGATATTTTTTTTGTTCTACACCATACCTGGGAACCTTCTAGTTACGGAGATATGGGGGGTCAAAGTTACAACTTTTTGACAAGTTTTTTTTTTAAATACAAGTTTATTTTGTACGACTTTGACTTTAAGCACCTCCACGACCCCCGTACTATTCAAAACATTCATCAGCACAATGTTTTAAGTGCGTTACATTAAGATCTACCACAAAACATGATTTATAACCTCATAAAAAGAAGTTGTTTCCTAGCAATAATTTTTGCGTAAAGTTACTTAGTTTAATGTACAGAATGCTTGGTTAACGGCTTTGTGATGAGGTGGTTTACACCCTGTATGTAACGGTTGTCAAAGATCTACAAATGTCTGCCCGGACAGCAGCTGAAAGTACTTTCCGTGTTATGCAGGAAACTCGGTTTGTAATCTATGGTCATCTATACACGAAACCACCTGGGTAAACGCTGCTTCACCTTGAAGATTGACCTTTGCGGCTGTTATTATTTAGCCGCGTGTTATATTAAATGCTATATAAGTCTTTTTTAAACTTTCACGATCAGAACACATTATAAAACAAATGAAGACGGGTATTTATCGCGAATTTACCTTTAATTTAATCTCCCGACGTTTCGACCGGATTGCACCAGCCGTCGAAACGTCGGGATTAAATTAAAGGTAAATTCGCGATATATACCCGTCTTTATTTGTTTTATAATGTCTTATTTAAGTCCCATGAAATTGAGGCTATCCTGTTTCTATTAACTAGGCCTATTCTACGAACTGACCCAGTTATTTTTTGAATGCAAAATAAATAAAAATCAGAATCACTGCCTGTGTCCGGGGTGGAAAGGGAAACTAGAACCTACAAGTAGAACGCCAGGCACAACAGTCACTCTTAGAGGTCTTCAAGCATCTCATTGGTGACGACTGACGACCCGAAAGGTGCAGCGGTAGTGAGCCTTTCGTTCGTGGTTCTTTAATACTTTTTATCTACCCAAATATCATAAACCCTCTCTAATGCGTTCAAAAACCATAGGCAATGACCAGCATTACCAACCAGCAGAAATAAACGGAACTGTAATGAACTCATAACCTACTGAAAAAAGTAGGTTATGTTATGAGTTTAAATTTGGAACAGGTGTCAAATTCAAGTGAGTGTGCTATTCTAGTACCTATCTACATTAAATCAGATATCGATACGAAACCCCAATTCAGTATGATTTTAATTATAAATCGCACGACATTTTGATCTCGAGTGACACAAGAATAGTAACTTTGTTCGTTTGCCTATGATTTAAAAAAAATGACAGATATCCGAAACGCCGCCATTTCGAGCTGGCATTTGTTCGTTAGCTTTTTATTTCCAGTTACGAGTAGACAAATTTTCTGATAAGTTCTTTATTTCTGTCGAAAATGGGTGATAGTGACTCAGAAATTGCCATGAACACTCCGCCATATCGTAAATGCAGCGACAAATGCAACTAATAACCTGTTACCACAAAAATCAAGGGCCAAGTAACAATGCTGGTCATTTCCCTATGGTTCCTGAACCCATCATAGAGCCCTTATGATATTTGGGTAGATAAAGTAGTGTATGCAACTATACATAATTAGGCATTATGCACAGTCGCATAAACTACTATTGTTTGTTAATAAGCATGTATTTACCAACAAAAAGTATCGTAGTATATAACTATCGAGACTTGTGTCGTGGACACAAGCCTCCTTTATTAGTGTGGCACTAGATGGCGCCGTGTGTAATTTCCAGCGATATTATTAAATGATTGGTCAATGAGGCTGTTCTTTTTTTGTACTTTCGTACAAGTATACCTCTTTATTGAATCTTGTAAAAACAACGTTTGTTTTGTTTGAATGATTTTCAGTCACAATGCCCCGAAGCCGATCGGTGTTGAGTGAGAACAAAGATTTGGCTTTTTGTACCTTTTTGTGACTTTTCAGTTTTTGTAAACAAGTAGGTAGGTAGCGGCAAAAGGAAACCTTGTTTATGTCAAGGTGCTTTGTGATTGTGAAAAGGTTTTAATTAATTTTCTCCAGAATACGGTTTTTAGCCAGTAAACAGTCTGTTCATGATTATGAATTGATTAGCAAGTAGTATTTTTTGATCAAGTTTCCAACAATAAAAATAAGTCAATGCCTTGATACGAGTCGATAGATGCGATGGAGTTTCTTGCCCGTTCTTCTCCATAGAGATCTACGCTAGAGAATGGGCATCTACAGTACTACAGTTTTTATGTCTTGAGACTGGGACTGTAGATTGTTTTAATTTTCATCTTTGTCTCGACAATTCAAAAGAGCCTGTAATTGGCCTACTTGAAAGAAATGCTTTGGGTTTGATTTTGACGCGTGTTTTACCGACGAAATTTGACTAAACAAGGTATAGCCTAGTTAGCCAGGCTAATAAACGCTTTTTCTTTCTTTCTTTCTTTAGTTGTGTGACCATCGGACTGGTACAAGTCTCAAGTTTAAACCCTAGACAAAATCGTCTGATTTTTCGATTATAAGTGCTTGCTTCGGTGAAGGAAAACATCGTGAGAAAACCAACTTGCTATTGAAAGATTTTCCTCGACGGTATATAAAGCGAAGTCAGAGGCTCATGGGTGACTTAAAAACTAGAATTGTATAGGCTTCTTCTTTATCGGCTTGTGTCATCATCATTTTCTATCTTTTCGCACACTGTATTCTCTATTATAAGTTTTAACGAGTTACAAGTCGTTAAAACTTAAAATTCATTATGGTTTGTATGAAGCTGCGCAATTTTTCCTTTCTCCGGGTTTATCTCGTAATAAAGTAGTTCATGATGGTTATACAATGGCCCATTTAAGTTATATACAATTACACCTTTTATTGTAGGGAAAACTGACTCTAAACAGACCATAATCGTTCCAGTAACTAAACCAAAATCGGTTCGCTAACTAACCAATCAACTTTGCTTATTTTCGGCTATCTGTGAACAAAATCTAACCCCGTTCTAAACAGAGTTGATTTAGTTGATTTATGCCTTGTTTGAGCTAAATATTTAGCCACGAATCTAGGCTAGACAAAATGGGAAGGGTCACGCGCAATCAGCTCGGACAGTACCTACCAGAGGACTTGAGAGCTGACATTTTACAAAAGCTTTCAAAGTGTTTCGTATTTCTATATCAATTGTAAAAAGACTGACACAAGCATTTTGTTTTTTGAAGTGAAATCTTCTTTGGGCGTGTTGATCACTTTTTCGGTGAACAAAAATCATGGAACTCGCGTCACCGTCAGGATGGGGCATTGAGATGCTTCTTAGCACTCGTAGCTGATCCGCTACGGCGTAGCACCACTAGACAGGCGCGGGGCGCAACCCGTAATAGATCCGCTACGGCGTTGCACCACTAGACAGGCGCGGGGCGAAACCCGTAACAGATCCGCTACGGCGTAGCTCCAGTAGACAGGCGCGGGGCGCAACCCGTAACAGATCCGCTACGGCGTAGCACCATGAGACTGGCGCGGCGCACAACCCGTAACAGATCCGCTACTGCGTAGCACCACTAGACAGGCGTGAGGCGCAACCCTTAACAGAGGCCCTACTCCCTAATGTTTCGTCCATACGGACGGATCTATCCGCGTCTCTCACACGCACTCGTCTTATTATCAATACCCTCTTAGTTTATTTAAGGTCCATATTCACCAAAACGATGACGGTCTCATTATCTAAAAACAGCTGTTTAAAAAGATTTTCGTATGGGAACATGCCACAGTGATAGCTGTTTTTAGATAATCAGACCGTTATCTTTCGGTAAACATGGATCTAAATCTATTAAATGTCTGCTCCAAAAAAAAACGCGAGAAAACTTAAAATTTTCTGACCTCAATCTGTTCTGAGGACAGTGATGATCATCATCTACCTAGCCTTTTCCCAAGTATGTTGGGGTCGGCTTCCAGTCTAATCGGATGCAGCTGAATACCAGTTTTTTACATGGAGCGACTGCCTATCTGACCTCCACAACCCAGTTAATACTGGGAAATACGATACCACTTGGTGAGACTGGTGTCAGATTTTTTGGGCCACTGACTACCTGTAACGACTGTCAAAGATGGACAAATTACAGCCGGTACCAACAGCTTAACGTGCTTTTCGAGGCACGGAAGAAACTCGGTAGTAAGGGTGGTCACCCATCCACAGACCAACCTAGGCAAGCATGGCTTAACCTAAAGATCGACCCGAGCGACTAATATTATTTAGCTATGAGCTCCTGTCTGAGGACAGTGATGATGTCGGTAGCTTTATTAATTAAAAAAACGGTAGCCTATATGAATCTAAAGAAAATAAAGAAAGAAAGAAAAAATATTTATACGTCGCAAGGTCATGATGTGCATACAATATTAATTAGTCATTAGTCATTTATTCATAAACAATAAATTGTATTTGAAATTACATGGTTTAAAAAGAATCAAAATTACATAAACAAAAACAAAACACTACATTGTAATGGACTACAATGCTAAATTACAACGATGCATAATAATATAACAATGAAATAAACATACAACTTATATAGGAATTTCGTTACAGGTCTTCAACAGCATAAAGACACTTATTCAATAGGAAACTTTTAAGTTATTTCTTAAAGGAGCTTGAGTAGATAGTGCTTTTTATATGTAGAGTCAACTCATTATATAATATAACCGATTGATATCTGGGAATTAAGTAAGTAAGTAAAGCATTTATGCCAGTTCATGATAGCTGATGGAAGTCTTTAATCAACACATTTAGCTTTACATAAGCAGAATGACGTAACCCCAGAAACCCAATTTAATTCGAAAACTTCAATTTCCATATAAGGCCTCGTACTTTATAATTGGTATTAACAATATAAGTTTGGGGCTAAGTGGAATACACACACAAAATCGCGTGACCACTTGAATTTACTCCTGATTGGTTGGCCGCTGAAATTCGTGTTGCTGCTGAAAAAATCTAGAAAGTGTATAAATCAGAAATGTAACAAAAATTTTCGAAGGTTTCGTATTAATAATCCTTTTTCGAATTCTCGTGTACCTTTTATTGCTTATTACGCAATTATATCTGTCTTGGCGAGGTAGGGTTACTGAAATTTACGCTCACACTGATGCGTATTAGGATCAGTCCGTTTCATTAGAATATTAGCTTCTTTTATGTATGTGAACACTGTTAAACCCGTTAAATGTTACAGGTGCGTGCCATTTGATATAATAACAGAAAGTCTAACGTTCACGTGACCTAATTTCATTTAATATACTTTTTGTTTAGTATAACGATGAAATGATATAATGAATTATTGATTTAATTTTAGTTCAACTAATTTTATATGGCTTAATTAACATTTCCTATAATGCACTTTTAAACTAATATTAAGTTAGTATAATATTTCATTAATAAATATTCAAAATCTATAGTAACGTTAATTGAAACGTTAACGTTCTACTTTTTTGAATAATTTTGCAAAATCTGATTGGACTATAAACGCCTGCTACTTTCGTGTTCCCCCCCGACTCTCTCATATCCCCTCTATTGTTGGTTAATCATCTGAGTTAGGGTAGGTTAGAACAGTGACCATTAGCGCGCATTACTTATTCATTACAGAATTTTGGCTGAAAATGAGTAAATATGAAAATTAGGTCAAATGAAAGTTAGGTCAACTAAACGTTATATTAAAACAGCATTATACAAATTGAAAATTACTTGAAATAAACGTTATACTAAATTATATAACAGTAAAAGAAGTTTATATTCCATGTAACATTAGATCACATAAAGTTAGGTTATTTGCTTTTATAGCATATGAAAATTAATATGATGTGAACGTTGTTTCAAGTGCAAATATACTATCTGTTATTATAACATATATTACACACAAATGTAACAGTTATAAAATGGAATAAAGGGCAAAATATAAATGCTCGTATAACGAACAAAATTTGCCCACTATCGCACTCATTTATAGCATATACTCCCACTCAAAGATGTTAACGACGACGGCGATGTGAAAGTAATTTTGGTTCAACATTGTTCAAAGAACAAGTAAGCGCAAAGCATATCTCAAATATCTTGAATCTGAATCACCAACACATACATCGCTAGGTAACACTGTCTCATTGCTTAGTGCCAAGATTTCTAACAATTACTGAGTCACTCCATTCCATGTGCAATTGTGCATGTAAACAAGGCACTTAGAATTATTTTTATTTAACGATAGAATATAAATATTGAAATTCAATATTAAATAATGTGTTATTTGACAAGCGGACACGCAATATAAAAATTGAAAGCTACTGTACCTTTAGGCACAAGATTTCAGCCGGAAGATTCAGCCAAACGTCCATGACTTTTTAACCGTACATATTGTCTCTCGTACTGAAAATCATACTCATTATCACTTACTTCGGCGAAAGAAAACATCGTGACGAAACCAAACCAGCATGTCTGAGAGATATTTCTCTGGTGGCATAAACACTGATACCAGGCAAGGTACTACCCACACAAACAGATGTAAAATACCATAATGATCAGGGTCGACCATTCATAAACATCAGCCACTAATATTTCAACATTGAAATCTTCGCATCAATAATAAATCCTCATCCAAATAATATCTATTTTAGTACACCAATGTCGCCATATTGATTCGTTTAAAAGCGTTCTGAATTAAGGTCGAATTCTAGAATTCTTGACTAATTGATCAAATATAGTCTAGCGACTAACGCTTTGTAAAGCCAAAGAAAATGGTTGGATTGTGTGAGGAATTATATGAAAGACTAGCTGACCCACGCAACTTCGTCTGCGTCACTTAAGAGAGAAAGAGCTCACTAAGGAAATAAAATTTTCTTATTGCTGCTCCGCTCTTGTTGGTCATAGCGTGATGTTATATAGCCTATAGCCTTCCTCGATAAATGGACTATCCAACGCAAAAATATTTTTTCAATTCGAGCTGATAGTTCCTGAGATTAGCGCGTTCAACCAAACAAACAAACAAACTCTTCTGCTTTATAATATTAGTATAGATAAGGAGTAAATGATGTCGTGACGTCTGATAGGGAAGAATTGAAGAAGAAAACTTGTTGTGCCATCTCCAAGTTGAATGAGACAAGGGCAGTAAGATGATGATGATGATGACGTAGGTACCCCTAACTGGTAGGTATCTGTGTGTTTTAGTACTTGCAATGGATTACCCGAAGACTTTATGAAAGTTAGGGCAAGTTAACAAAACATTTCCAATAGGCTTGTTACCTGAAAAAATCTAATTAGTCCGTCACTTCGATTATCAAAAAATATTTCACCCGTATTTTTTCTTTTGTTACTTAATCCAAAATTGACGAAGATACGACGCTTTTCAAATTCTCAATACGTCACTGTTTGGTATCATTTTTAGTGAGTACTGACGTCACGAGCTTCCACTCCCGGGTATTGGTGCGTTTTATCTTTGTCAATATTCGTTGATTTACAAAGTTATTTACAAAATTCGTTGATTTACAAAATCAAAAAATGCGTGTCCATTATTTTCCAATACTCTAACTGACGGACTTAATAGATTTGCAACTTATTGATGGTGGGAACTCGCCTATTCTAATTATCATTTTCAAGACTTCACATTCCCAATTTCCCAAAGGAAGGCGTTTTTCTCTATTTTAGCCTCGAGTGTTTATATTCTATTTAGGTTTTTCCCTGTGTGGGATTTGCTCATCTTCCTTGTTCTTCCATATTTATGTTAAATAATGATTCTGTTTTATTGCTTTTAATTTCGTATATTGTTTCTGAATTATCCATTCTACACCGTCTTCTAAGGTATACCTAGTTATGTATTAGGTTTACTCCCTCGTCAGTCTAATGCCCGCAAATGCTGAGCACATCCGTAGATACACCGTAAGGGACGTTTTAAATTTAGTTATGAACGATGATAGCATAAAACAGTGTAATGTTATTTTGTATTTGTACTAGTAAGTAAGTAAGTAAAGTAAGTAAATATCGCTGGACATTAACACACAGCGCCACCTAGTGCCACACTAAGCAAAGCTTGTGTCGTGGACACTAGATAGTTGATATACTACATATATACTTTTTTGTTTGTAAATACATACTTATTATACATACAAACATCCATGACTCGGAAACAAAGTACTAGGTTTGTAAATGCCATGAAGTTGCCAGTTCAGTGAACTCGCCGGCATTTCGAGCCTATTCTGGACGGCTGACTAGTGGGTAGGGCAGCTATTGTACTCGCCAAAGAAATGCTATGTTTGATCAAACTGACGCACTTACGGTATTTGTGTTCACGTTTGAAAAGTTTATTATTTATAGACCAATGCTTTTCTACTGAATTATGTGGACTGGTTTATTATGTTTGGTTAGTTTTATTAGAATTTCTGAAAGGTCAGTTTGGGTTTGGTATCATAATGCTTAGCTAATATGATCTTTTCTTGGAGCGTTGGTTCTTTATTTATTTGGAAACAGAACCTCTTTCACTTTTGAACCTTTTCTTCAAATTGACCCGCTAAACAACACGACATCAAACAGAATACTCAATTTAAAAAAAAAAATCTTGGGTAATATTCAGCAGTAACCTGGGTTTTTCGTGACAGTATACCAATAAATAGCCAATCCAAAGACAGGTAAATTCGCACTACATGACATGTCCCATGAGGATTTCCAAATTTCATGTTTCGATCTCTCATAGTTTAGCAGGCTATGCATTATTATTCGGTCGATCATAGAACTGTAACTAGCTACACGTGGATATAACCAATGGAGCAAGGCTTTAAACGCGTGGTGGCCAAGGCTAAATATCGGTAGTTCAAAATAGATAACAATCACTGAAGATGTCCCGTAAATGACAGTTCAACTTTAGTTGTATAGAGAGTTCAGTTAGTTACCACGCCTTTCACGCTGTACGTTTGTACACATGTTTCTTCAGTGGTGTATGTGTTAGCGTCACATTGTAAAAACGGTTAGATTGTAATATAACTAGCGTCGCATTCATTTCACAATATTACGGTTTCACTTCGACAGATTATAATCTACTGAAAAACAATGCGTCATATTAAGCAGTATGTGCGTTTGGTAATCTTTCGAGAGTTTTCAATCTCGCTAGATAGATTATAATCTAACTGGTATTACAATTTTACGGTGTCATATGCATTGTATTAGTCAGTCATAGTACTATAATGTACAAAAGATAGTAATACTGCATGTTCTCAACTCAGACATAGACTAGACACTACAGCCACTGTCTCATAGTCTATTTGTGTCGTGAATCGCGATGTTTATCACGCTTTCCCGACATCGTTCTTTGATTACTTACGTAAATATATTTGTCTCGGTTTGTTATCATCCTATCTGCCAAAATCGTAACATACATTACCTAATAAAGCATAGTAAAATGATCTAGGTTGCCGATATTTGTGGATGTGAATATATTCAATGGAACTTTATCATTGTAAAGGTTATTAGTGTTTGTCGATTTAGGTTTCACATTAATAATAATAATCATTTTATTTTCAGGCAACTTAGGCCCATAGACAAAATACACAAAATAACATATTACAACAATATCAAATATACTAATACATAATTTAAACCTTATGAAACTATAGCTACACACGTAACGTAGACGGCGTCGTGTTTCGCTGCATGGTGTCGCGTAACCGTCTTCGGAAACGTCGATAAACGACACCCTTCGGCCAAAAGTCCTCCTTCATACAGGTCTGGTCAGGTAGCCCGCGCAATTCAAATTTTCTTACATTTTTTTGCAATTTGCAGGGCAGTGCTAAGTTGTATGTTGATAAACATATCGGTCGCGACTGTAAGACGTATTAAGTCACAGAATAATAATTATCAAAATCATCAATACAACCCTCCGTGTTGTGAATAGAGTTATCCGCTTTGACTAAGCTACATCATCATCATCATTCTCTTGCCCTTATCCCAATTAATTTGTGGTCGGCGCAGCATGTCTTCTTCTTCCATACTCCTCTATTTTTCGTCATCTCATCAGACACTTCTTTTCTTACCATATCCTTCTTAATACAGTCCATCCATCGTTTCTTTGGTCTTCCTCTACTCAAATACCCATCCACATTCATACTCAAAACTTTTTTCACGACATTTTCCTCATTCCTCCTCATCACATGCCCATACCACGATCGGTTGATTACCACACAACTTTGACTAAGCTACGATTATATCAATTCAACATGAATTGTTCGTAAAACGTTTATGTTGGTGTGGACTGTATGATGGGTTCTTCAAATAACAATGTCGGACTTTATCTTCAGAGTTCTAATTTATTCTTCAGGTTCAGGGCTAGTCGGTTGCTTGAGTCTTGCGTGTAGAGTCAACGGAGAGTGATGAGAGAGAGAGGCCATAGCGACCGGCTAGCCCTCTTTTATACTATTTTCACAACTATCGGGGTTGAAGGCGCGCGCGGGGGCGGCCGGGGCGGTAGGGAGTGCGATCGACCAATCACAGCGCCGCTGAGTTACAGTCGCGCCTTGGCGTTTGTGCGTCTGGGACTCCTGACAGGTTTCGACTTGTCGGTTCCCTTTCGACTCGCATTGCCTGCCGCCTTACAATACTATTTACCTCTTATTACCTAAGGGACAATGAAACAATCTTACTTTAAATCTACATATTAACATTTCCCTAATACCAAAATCATACTTTATTTACAATATCTTAATAACCAAACAATCACTTTTACTGTCAAACTATGTACATTACAACGGTGTTATTTACTCGTGTTAAATGCACGTGTTATTTTCGTGTGGGGCGTCGACCGTAGCTACATCACGATGCGTCGTCCGTAACAGTTTACTACATAAGGGTTGCGCGGTTGCGCCTAAGGCGTTATGAGATAACATTAATGTAGCAACAAAACATAACACAATTTAATTGTAACATTGGTTGCTTCTGAAATGACTCGAGTAATGAAACAATGGGGTTGGACGACGATTTGTAAAAGGAGACTCGTAAGTATGTACCACTATTGACTTACGACGACTTTTGACGACTCGAATGGCGTAGTGGTAGTGACGCTGCGTTACGCTCATAGGGTCCTGGGTTCGAATCCCGGTAGGAGCAAATGTTTATGTGATGAGCATGGAGATTAGTTTCCGAGTCATGGATGTTTATATGTATAATAAGTATGTATTTACAAACAAAAAATTATATTATGTTGTATATCAACTATCTAGTGTCCACGACACAAGCTTTGCTTAGTGTGGCACTAGGTGGCGCTATGTGTTAATGTCCAGCGATATTTATTTTATTTTATTAATTTATACATGAAATTAAAGTGTTCCGAGCTCGTGGCTAAATAATAACAGCCGCTCGGGTCGATCTTTGGGTTAAGCTTTGCTTGCCTAAGTTTGTCTGTCGATGGTTGATCACCCTTACATATACCGAATTTCCTCTTCTTTCCGCGGAAAGCACGTTGAGCTGTGTGTCAAAAATTTCACATTACAATTGTGGGTGTTAAGCACTACGCAATTACCCTGCAGGTTTCTGGATTGAAATTGAACATAAAATCACAAAAAAATATAAATAAATATCGCTGGTCATTAACACACAGCGCCATCTAGTGCCACTCTAAGCAGGGCTTGATTCGTGGACACCAGATAGTTGACATATATACCTTTTGTTTGTTTGTCAATGCATACTTATTATACATAAAAACATCCATGACTCGGAAACAAATGTACATCCTCATCACACAAACATGTGCTCCCACCGGGATTCAATCCCGGGACCCTAAGAACGTAAGGCAGCCTCACTACTAATACGCCATCAGGTACGTCATGAAGTCGTTCTGACTCATAGTTTTTCTTATTTTCTACAATTTTGCTTTTAAAAGTACAAATGAAATGCCTGTATATCTAGCAGGTATACACTTGTACTAAAACACATTAGTTTCTGTTACGCACCATTAATTGTAATCGTCCATTACCTACGTAGGAAACACCAGTCGGTCCGCCAGCACATTAATCAACTTCGATTCACATTAGGCCCGCCCTATTGCCACCACGGGCTTTACTTCACTTAAGAATCGGAAAATTTTAAAAGAAATCCATACTAATATTATAAAGCCGAAATTTGTTTGTTTGTTTGGTTGGTTGAACGCGCTAATCTCAGGAACTACTGGTTCAAATTGAAAATTTCTTTTTGTGTTGGATAGTCCATTTATTGAGGAAGGCTTTAGGCTATAAAACATCACGCTAACCATTAAGAGCGGAATAGGAATGAAAAATGTTGCCAAAACGGGGATATCTTTTCCTTTCGTTTTTCTCTCTTGTGTGACGCAGACGAAGTTGCGTGGGTCAGCTAGTGTTAAAATTAAAGAACAACTTTCTGGAAGATATTGCTGTTGATTGTTGATTGCTTTGATTATAATGTTTAGGTTTTGGTAAAATCAATTGTTCACTATGTTTTGTATTCGTACATCATCATCGTCATCAGCCTGTTAATGTTCCCACTGCAGGGACACAGACCTCCTCTCTATGAGAGGGAATGGGCTACAATCCACAACGCGGGCCCAGTACGGGTTGGTATTTTACATTGTAGATACAATTATGGAATAATGGTTGTAGACAATGAAATGGTTCTGAGTTCGTGCTTACAGGTCTTTCGGACTGACCATGCAATGGTCGGTCTTTTTCACAAGTTAATTACATTTTGGATCTTTGAATGAACTGAAAGAAAGGGACGAAGAATAGAGGAAACGTTCTTTTTAAGTTTTTTTTATACTCAACTATCGGACGCCACGCGGTTTCACCCACGTAGTTCCCGTGCCCGTGGGAGTACAGGGATAAAATCAGCCTATGTTACTCGCTGATAATGTAGCTATCCATTGCTGGAAGAAAAAAAATGTTCCTACCCCTTCACAGCGTAGCGGCGTGATGTTATGTTATACACTGGTGTAAGCAATAGATAAACATGAGATTTCAGCAATCCCAGTCCATTTGATATCATTTATTGAGGAGTTCCGTTGCCTATCTCCGAAGTTCTTCATCAGATCTTCACCTAATTGAAATGGGACCTCTTTAAAAAAGTACTCTTTCTAAAACTACCCAAATCACATCAAGTGTGGCTATAAAATTTGAAGAGTTCTCTCAATATCTCCAGGTTCTCACCTGGGAAGTATACCCTTTCAAACAAAAAATATATAATTCAAATCGCTCCAGCCATCTTCGAGTAATCGGGGAACATACATAAAAAAAGGTTCCGACGAATTGAGAACCTCCTCCTTTTTGAAGTCGGTTAAAAATACTGGTATTCAACTGAAGCCGACCACAAGTTGGGAAAAAGTCTAGGCAAATAACTTAGCATGAGTAGCCTACTATTTATTTTACCTTTTTCCCACTACTGGGACAACAGGTCTCTATCTCGAGGGAGCGGGCCGTAATCCACCATGAGGGCCCAACAAACATTTATCTCTTAATTACCTAACGGCATCACTATCACTACATATTATAAAACAAAGTCTCCCACCGTGTCTGTCTGTCCCTATGTATGCTTAAATCTTTAAAACTACGCAACGGATTTTGATGCGGGTTTTTTAATAGATAGATTGATTCAAGAGGAAGGTTTTTGTATATAATTTTACGCGGGTGAAGCCGCGGGTGAAGCCGCGGGCATCGGCTAGTTACCAATAAGTTTAATTTAATTAATTTTTAAAATAACTTAATGAGTACAGTCGCGAAAACAAGTGTTTTGTTGTAAATTCTAACGCACATTGGTGTTTATTTATAAACAGAATTTGGATGCGTCCGTGCGTTGCCGTCGTCGATCGCCGCATCGATGCGCCGACGCGATACGGTCAGCGGGCAAAGATTATGTTCTAGTAGACTGTCTGTTAGATGTAGGTAAAATACAAAATAAGGAGATTTGTTTGTACAAGAGTCGCCTTTGCACTTTTGAATCGTTTATTTGCCATGTTACCTTAAATTAATAACAATTGAATAAAATTAACCAAATTTTAAAATTAATCAATAATTTTGCAGTTTTTTTTGTATCAGCTGTCTGTGGAGGCTTGTTGTTAGAAATTTAATTATTATTGTTACTATAATGTTAATACTTAGGCTTTCTTAAAACAAAATAAATAAATAAAATAGGCAAAAAAAATACGTGGCCTTTGTCAGAAACATCTGGTGTGTAGTTCTCGCGACCAGAACAAATGAGTAACAAGATACGTAAGTACTGTAGTTTTTGTCTACCCCGTGAAAAAACGTCATGAGTTTATATATATGTCTTTTTTATCTGCCTTTTCGTTCCCACTGCTGAACAAAGGCCACGACCATGTCGTTCCATTTTCTTTATCTTTTACCATCTCCGAACAATACATAGGAAGTATTGACAAAAATGCTAAGTATTTTTTGGTACGAAAATCTTCAAGCAAACACAACGCAGCAACGAATTAATAGCAGGAAACCAAGTGTGACTTAATTAGTGTTCTTAACTTTGTATATTTTGTTAGTAAAATTCTCTTTAAATAAACTCGTTTATAACCAAATTAGCCGCCTTTGAACGTGATTAACATCACGTTAGGAGGAAAATGACTTAATACATAATAATTAACTTTGTGACTAAACCAATAAACAGGAAAATATCAATACTATTAACGCTGTTTATTTGTGTCGTTTGGATATCATTGTCTATTTACCTATTTTTGTATATTCGCCTCGCAACAATTGAATAATTTTTACTTTTCCTTAATCGGTCAATTATTTTGAAAGGAGTTGAGTAAATATCACACACACACACACACTCCTTTTTCCCAAGGTAGTAGGCAGAAACCGATTACGATTCTCACATATTTTGCTCTTCGTTAAATTGTTATTTTTATCGATCCCTATCCCTACAAACCGCGACAACTATGCACTTTATACAAACTTGAACTCACGTCCCAATTCTCTGCCTATAGATAGCCAACCTTTTCCTAGCCAAAAGACTTCCGAAACAAACAAACTAGAATCCATATGATTGTAGCCCCTCTGTTCTATTTTTGCTCTACGCTCATCTCGAGCGGTCGCACTTCAGTGGCCGACGGTACGCGCCGGGCGGCACACCTCTGCGACTCGACTCCGCAGTACCACGCGATCGATACCGCCAACACACACTACACGACTACTGTACGCGACTGTCCTACCGCGCGGAATAAACGGCAAAATTACGTACGTCGCACTTTTACATGTAATCGCGAGTTTTTACTCAATCACTCATTTGGATCGCATGTTTTGTGTTGTGTGTGTGCCTGTGTTATAACTTTAATGTTCACGTTCAACATTGTTCTATTGTAGATATTGGTAACGTAAACCTTGTTAAGATTTTGTTTTCGCGACTTCCGAAGTTCCGATTGTGGGTTGTGTTTGTTATCTTGGATATTCGACTTTATCTTTGTTGGGTAAGGTTGATGGTAGTTAAACAGCATACCCGGCTCATTAGTGAGGAAAATACTTCCGTTTCAGCATCCAAATGTTAGGTTTATGAGTGAAGATATTTTACTCAATCAGTACGTATATTGTGCTGTTGATTATAAAGACCGGGAACCTTAAACATAACTTAAATCGTACTGAACTATTTCCAAATTAGTAGTCTTACATGACATTCAGGGAAAACTTAATGTTCCAGCCAGGCGCTCTACCCTGTACATTTTGCGACAAACGTTAGGGCTACCATGTATAATCATTCTGGACAGACAAACCTTCTGTCAATATTATTGAACCTTTCCTAAGTAAACCTACAATCGTACACCACTGAAACGGTCCTGAAAGGGAATGTTTACTTTATAAATTGTCAATTTTATTGTAACAATATTACGTTAGAAGGATTGGTATTATCCCTAAACTATTATTTTACGAAATAGTTACGCGATACGGATTTAATAACATTTAATGGTCCATGCGGAGCCTTTTAAAGATTTTCCGGGAAAGGCAGAGGTCTGGCAAAGGTCAATAAACCCTTCGTTCGAGGGGTGGTTATCATTTAACTTGTTTGGCACGATTTAAAAGGGTAGGGAAACGGAAAAGGGCGAATAAAGAAGTGGAAAAGTCAACCGTACTGTTTGGTGTTTTTTTAATAAGAAATGGAACACATGTAGGTACTTATTACAAAAATACATTGCTGCAATTGAATAAATAAATAAACTCTAGCTTTAGCAAAGACGATATGTTATAAGGCAGGTTGTGGAGGTCAGATTGGCAGTCGCTCCATGTAAAATACTGGTATTCAGCTGCAGCCGGTTAGACTGGAAGCCGACCCCACCATAGTTGGGAAAAGGTTAAGCAAATGATGATATGTTATAAGGCAATTTAGGAGTACTGTAACTTAATGTAACACTATTACCTACACCAATTTCATACAGTTTAAATTGCTCACGTAATGCAAAATGTTGTCATGCATGTAACTTTATATGCACACCAACGACTAAAATATATTATTTACAAAGAGTTTAAATACGTATAACGTGCATTTTGGACTGAAACAAATTTATGTACTAATGGAACGAAACTATGACCAAAATATAATAACCACAAACTTAATTAAAAAAAGAGATAATCTTCTCTTTTTCTTATTTCTTTTTTCATTGAATCATTGTTGTGGATCCATATCCAACAAGAAACGAATAACGGACGAAGAATAAAATATCAAACAAGATTATTTCAACAGTAAAAAATCTGAAATTAATATAATAAACCACGAAATCGAATAAGATAAACTGGATAAAGAAAGAAAACATAAATTAAGAACTCCTTCCGAATCTCGAAGTTGAATTACAAAATGAAAATGTATATTTTTAGATCTCAATCTTTCTCAGTATACAAATTAAAATAAACATTCGGAGCCAGGAAAACTCAATTATCTTAATGGCAGGTTTCCACAATAAGAACGAAACAAAAGCTGATGATCAATGAACCATTTACCTTTATATAAAGGCAGAAATTGGGACAGGTGAACGATTGTAATTGGTCGTTTCCTACGTAGACATATCTCCTATTGTGTATCTCCAATAAAAGTAATTGCCATCGTCCTGGCTTAAGCGTTCACACTCGATCGATTTTTTGGTCAAACAACAGTTTGTATGATTAGATATTCAATTGTTGTATGATTAGGCTTCAATTCTGCGACACAGTTTTCTGTGTCTAAGTTGATTACATCTATGAGTGACATTACATCATTGGCAGCTATATTGTCTTTGTCTGTTTCTTCTTTCACGACATAACACAACGCCTGTTCTTTCCAATGGTAACCTACTAGTACAAATAGTACAACGATCTTTTACCATCATTTATTGCTTTCTGCACTTTTGGAGTTATTTCATGGAATTCATGTATTTTGTTGTTAATTCCAAGTAGTGGCTGTACGTTCACACAAGCCTAATAACTTTTCTTGCCCCTATACCCTTCTACTCTTCATGATGTTAGGGAAACTGAAGAGCTTGATCGTCTTATGGGGTTGAGATATTATTGGCCTTTAGCACGTCACTGATTCCACCTGTATACTTCTAGCTTTTCTTCAGTTTTCAATCCACTTACAGTTGTAACGATTGCAGCTTCAAATTCTGTTTTTAAGTTTTGTACTAGCTGTGTTTCAAAAACTGACTGCGGACTGACTTCTGCTACTTTTAAATCAAAATGTTCAAGTTTTCTCGGTATAATCAGATTACGGATTCTACTGCGCTTCGATTTGACTTCCAATTTTTTCGCTTTAATCCTTCTGTCAATGAAATAAATTTGAATAAATACGACATTTTTTATGAGAGTTAGTTTCTTGATTAAGATAAAAAGCCATATTCATTCAAAATTATGCTAACTAGACTAGTCTTTTCCTTGAACTCTGACGTTCTTGCGACATTGTCACCAGTCCAGTCACTAAACTAAAGATCTTATACATCAGCCAGACTAAATTACACATCTGTAGTTCGGGAACAGTTTTTCAGTTTGACCTTATCAAGTCCTGTCCCAATTTTATCAAGTATACTTAGTATACTTACTCGTACATAATTATAAGTATCACGAAATGTACTTCGAATCCTGCTCTTCTGTAAAAAGACATATCTTGTTCAGGCGCCCTTATTTATCTACCACATCAAGTTAAAGCCTGTCATATCCCTCTTCTTCATAAAAAATCGACTGTCTGGATCAGGCTTCATTATTAAAATGAATACTTGTTTTAAAACTTGCCACATGAAGCCAGTGTACCTACATTATAAATGACAAACAAGAATTTTAATTTATTTAAACGTTAAACGTAATATTTTGACTGTCCTTGAAACTTTTTGTTGGTAATTGAAAGGATTTGATACAACAGGTTCTTTGTTAGCTACGCATTTGAATTCACCTCTACTAAAAGGAAAATCATTAATTTTGTTTTGCATTCTCCAAAGAATAAATTCACTTTTGTCGTTTTAAAAGGAAGCAATTTTGTATCGTACTGTGAATAAACAATTCTCAATAAACTCTATGTATTATTCAGCTTCTGAATAAAGGTAAAGGATCCCCGATCCGTGCCCCGTGAGTAAAAAGTTTTTACATTACTGGAATCCCTATTGGGAAAATATTATCAACAGAAAGAAAATGTTCTTCAAATGCCCAAAATTTTATTCTATATCATCGTCAGCCTTCAACAGTCCACTGCTGGAGCTAGGAATCTCCCATTGCATTTCTGCTAATGATTGCTAGAAACATATTTTTCCGAGCTGGGAATGGGATAAATTTAAACACTACCGATTAAATGACAAATATCCTTATTTACACTTATAACTTAATTAAAAATTCACTACTGATTACTATTTAGTTAGATATCGCCCTTGTAGTTCACTTCGATTCGCTTCGTTGTGTAGCCAAAATCAGACGGCTTGCTCTCGCAAATTCAACGGCTATTTATATGCCAAATAATGCTTCGAGAAAGGTCCACATTTTTTTGAAACACTTCACAGTTCCTAGGATTATACCTAATGCTCTCGTCAAGCAGTCGGCGTCACAATACCTACGAACAATTTAATCGTTTCCTAAACATGTTTCTTGCGTTATTAAAATTGGAATTTCTCATAGAAATTTCGGTAGCGATCAACAAAAAAATGTATAAATTAAATAAATAAAAAAATGTATAAAGTAACTCGAAACCAGGGTACAAAAACCAGTCTTTACCAAGTTTAATGAAATTTATTCGAGGTAAACCAATTTTGCAGGTATCTATTAAAGTATCGAGATGTACCGAGTTATAGGCAACGCTAAAATCCTCGAGTATCCCGTAAGGGATTAAAAACGGCGAACGACAAAGTTATAAGTGACGATAAAGCAATTTGTATTAATACGGCTTGGGTTTGATGTAATAATTTTATTGGGGAAATTGAAGCTTTCATAAATATTATTATCGATAATTCTTTTGATCGTGAAGGTTTCGCTGATAAAGAAGCACCCAATTTTGATAAAATATGAACTCTCGCGTCGTTACTTAAAAAGGTTGTCGGTAAAATATTTAATGTTACCAAAAACCTTTTGGTAACATACAATATAACCCAACATTACAGTTTAATAATACGTTTAATGGTCACTAAAACGTTCATCCCTTTGTCATTTTCTTTTCAAAGGAATAGTCCGTGTCGGATAAGATTTGTTGGGTAGTATCAAGTTTTATTAATAGAGGCTTATTCTTGCAGTAGGATGATTTATCGTTTGTCGGCGGATATTTGTTTAGGTATCGTCTCTACTTTCAAAACGTATTGCATGTTAAGATAAGAACCTTGGGGCCTATATCGTCATTGTAAACTTCGAAATTTTCAAGTTTTTCCAGCATTTGTATCGGTTTTTGCAAAGTTCGATTTTCGACCGTCTGCGTCGTCAGTACCGGTCTAGCCTTTTTCCTACTATGTTAAAGTTGGCTGCCAGTCTAAACTAATGCAACTGAATGTTGGTATTTTATCTACATGGGCAGCTCTCAGCTATCATCTAACGTAATATTAATTTCAATATTGTCATCTTAATCTGTGGTACAAGTTCATTTTAGCAGCAATTGTTTCTTATTCCTCACGTGTCTTACTGCGTGTTATTTATTATTTATAAATACATATTTATAAAAATTACAGACTTTACAATTATCTACCAGACATTCCGACGTTCCTTTCTTAACGCGTGCTCTAATATTTCTATGCAGTGGCGTCATTCTATCGGCCATTGTCTTCGCAGACACTTTCACACGCTTCGCCCATTCCTCGGTTATAATGCTCGATGCTATTTAGTATCATTGATTTTACCGAAGATGGCTCTAATTTCTTCGCACGTGCTAGGTGTACTAAACTAATTGGTAGGTCTATATTTTATCGATTAGTGTCTACAACTACAATAATGCATTTTTTCCGTAATATTCAATTTACTTCTTGTATATTCATTAATATGAATTAATCATTGGACGATTTCTTTGAAATATAAAGCAGGTTAAAAATGGGCATCGTCCCAATAACTGACTTCAAAATATTCAGCTTCATTTTACTGCCTTCAAGAAATAATATAATGTTATTTATCAAAGTGACGTGATTAAACTTAACACTAAAAGTATTTGTTTTTATTTGGACGAGGCAGATGCCCATTAAAAAACTTCAAGGACGAAGGCTAACATACGAAAGATATAGACAGCACTCCTATGACAGCAATTTCAGATACATAAAACTAGAGAACGTAATCCAATAAATGCATCAAATAAAAACAAACTCCAATTTCCTAATGGTTTTAAACTTGCATATATTCTTACAAACACTCTTAGAAAGATAGTTCAAAACAGTACTAAAATTAAATGATATTTCTATGCTTATATCGAAGCACACGCCTGCGAGGCAACATTTATAATAGAAATACTTTGAATTGAAGTAGTCATTTCTATGCATTGTATTGCTAAGAATACTTTTCATGTAAACTTAAGTGCTATATGAATATTTGATCAATGTTAGGCCTTTGACAGGCTCTGCAAAGTGTCATTCACATATACCCTATTGCTTATTTTATTAAATCATCCTAAATTTTTCTATTTCTCTCAGATCATTCCTATAAAACTCTTCTTCTAACTCAACTTGAAACTCAAACTCAGTGCCTCGGAAGTGTGATAATGTTAAACTTTCCAAACATAATGGAAGCAGTGTAACAGAAAGTGATAAAAGTGCATTTATACTATGATTATTTTTAAGTTTCACTAGATACTGTGATGTTTGATGTAGTGACTGTAGTGCATTGAACTGTGTACAATGCTTCGCGCGTTTACGTCTAGAAGGTGGTCGTTGCGAAGGGACAGTGGCAGGTGAGGTTTTGTTATTTATCTACGCTTTTTCTTCTACCATACCTATCGAAGCAATAGCCGTACCGTACCGTGCCTTAAATTCTTGAAGTGCAATAAAGTATAATCTTTCTTTTTATCTTATATCGATTTTATCATCTTTCCTTTCCACTCTGAATCAAATCAAATCAAATCATTTATTTTTTGCATGCAATTCTGTTTTAATAAAGTCCTCCACATTTTGCCGTCATTTGGGCATGCAAATAATTAATTGGTTAACAATAAAATTATAAATTGAAGATAAATGGCATGTCAATGGAAAAATGAATGGAACATACAATAAAAAATGTCAAGAATGGTCAAAGTCATTTAAACAAAAATTAATACAAATGTCAACCTGTTCAAAGTAATTAAAAAAAAGAGAGTCTGAGAGTTAAATAAATGATAAATGATATTTATTCAGCAAGTAGGTTTTCTCAAACACTTTTTACACGTCACGTCACGTTTGATTTGTATAGGAGCCTTTTCTTTATGTTCATGATAGAAATTGATATTCTAAATATTCTCTACCTTAGTTAGAGGAAACCTTTTTAATACTCCGCGTCCAACATTTTCTTATTTCTTTTTTGGCTTGGATATATATCTGCGCTACTTAAGCGAAGCATAAGAATTGATATCATTATCGTGCGTAAGACCAGTTTCTCAATCAACAGTGATTATTATATCAGAACGAGTCTCGTCACTAATGAGTCCAACACAAACGACTAACATCGTCGTAATTATCTTAAACCCTTTTGCCACAACAAACCTTACTAATTAATTCATTAATCTACTATGTCGTAAGACTGTCATATTTCTGTCTATAGTAAAACAAAATAAACGTGGCCTTCATAAGATTAACCGAAACTAATCTTGTAGAAAATTGTGTGAAAAGCACTGTCTTGTAATCTTAAGTATTCAAAACCATTTACTTACCAGCCTTGGACTTAATCACTAAACATAAGCCTACCCTATTGACTGGACCTAAAAACTTGGCAGTACGCCATAATCACTACTCTCAGTAGGTATCTCAAGATTCTGGTCTTATTCAACACTCCCAAATTCTCCGTTTACGACGCCCACAGGATCGAGCTTCTGTTTTGAATCTGCAGTAATGAATTGTTCATTCGCTTACTAAGATTTATAACAATTGTTAAAGTAGATAATCTAATAGATGCATAAATAACGTAGTTAGACGGGAGAATAGTCAATTTGGCATCTTTTACTTGTCATCTTGGTAATTTATGTTTTGAAATTTGAAGTTTGTTGGAAGATAGTGTAGTTGGTGCATTGGATGCAAGATGAAATTCTTTGGCAGTGTCTATACTGTTTCTTTTAATTCATGGGATTCTGATATCAACGTCATCCGTATAACATTATTAATCTATATAGTTCCCACTGCTGTCACATAAGCCTCCTTGCTGAGAAAAAGATTGTACCATTATCCACTATGTGGCCCCAATGCGGAGTTGTAAAATCGCATGTCGTCAAAATTTTGTTTCTAAGACATTCAACGTTTCAGATAGTCGGCGTTATAGTTATCAACAATAGCTTTGTCATTTTGCAACGCTCTGCTTTTGCAACGTTCCCTACTGTCACAAATTTGTCCCTATTTTCAACTTTCTCAAGGGCGGCTAAAATGAATGATTCTCCTGTAACAACTGCCTTTGGCAGACAGCTTGGCGCTGTAAAATTATGATGTTGTAAGTGCCAACTTTTATGTCTGGCCGCATTTTACGACATCCACAAGAGAGGATTTGTAGATTTGTTGTTACTAATGGCTACAGAAGAAGTTCCAAGTAAAGAGGTCTTACCGGTGTCCGGTACTTTGACAGAGGTGTCCGAAGCCAGTCCAAACTATCCGTACTCATACGTAACTGTAACTGGTTTGTTTGTTAGTTATCTGCTTCTCTCAGGTAGTCGTCATTACCATTATCCTTAGTACTTAGTTCTGTATATTTTAGAGCAGTCTCATCTGATTATCGTACTGGCTGGCTGGCGTATCTGGCTTAAGTTTTGAACGTTACAGCAAACGTTTATATGTTATCATTAATTCCTTATCATGAAATTACCGCTTTAATTTTATTTAATTCTACTTTCACTTACACTCGTGGCTACATAGTGGCATAATATTGCAAAATCAGAACATGCTTATTTACTACTACTATAGTTTTACAGGGTAACGTCGCCATCGTATCTTTTCCTTTTTGTTTACATTAAAATACATTTTCCACTTATAATATCGCATTTTTTGCCAACAGCTCCCTCTTGACAATGTCATTCAAAGGCCAAGAAAAACCATCCATCAGTGGTTCTATTGTAACTTTGACCATAAATGTTGTAAGTTTGACCCAATATCTCCGTAACTAAAATATTCCCAGATTCCCAATCCCATACGCTTAACTGATCCAACAAATAAGAAAAAAAACAATCACAAATAGTACTTTCGATATATGTAAGTCGAGAACGTTCCTATTCGCATAATCCCGTTCCGCCCAAAATCCATCGGATTATATAGGCTTAGCCAAAATTTATATAACATTATTAAAGTTGTGGTGGCTTTATTCAGTTAATGGTAATGGCATTATTGTATTAAGGAAAACCGCTTCGAGTTGTGAATTTGGCAAACATTTTACTTTTTACCTTATTGACCAGAAACAAGGCTTTGGAAAGGAACACAGGAACGTAGAGATTGGCACAAGAAAAGAGAAACCTAAACTCAGCGGTGCAGGTGGGTGAATTCAGGCTGTGGTTGATAATGATGAGGCTTTCGAAACCCTGAATAGATATTTCGTTGCTACTGTTGAAATAAGACTTGCTATTGCTATAATATAAGTAATGGCTTCATTCGCTGACAGGCAAGCTCTTATAAAGTACGCTTCATTTTACTCCGTTACCACGTGCCTGCTTCCATACACATTTTCAAATTTTTCGTTTATTCTTTTTATTTGTGTAATGTTTAGATTTCAAACTCCTTCATTGGTCTAGTGGTCGCAAGCACAACTGCACATGTGGTCCTGGCTTCGGTTGCCAGGTCGAGCAAAGTGTCATTGGATTTTTCCTTCAGAAATTGTTCAGTAGCAGCCACGAAGTCCGGACATTCGCCCGGTGATGGCAATAGGGTCACACCCTATTACATGGGATTTAACATAACTGGCGAAATGTGGGTGTACTATTACACTTCTCCCTAAGCCTTCAAGGCTTCCAGGCATGATGTTATGTTTATTTGAAATGTACGTGATTACCTCCCTTGACCTCATCCTCAATGTTGATTCTAATTTCAATCCTACCTAAAACGAACCGTGCCCTACTAATTGGTATGCATCTTGTTTGCTCCCCAAAACTAATTTCACCTCTCGTACATTTTACCTCCAAGGATTCATTTGTTTTCAGCTAAATTTCATGAACCGTTGTGATCTCCCTCGGAATGCTACGTTATTTTTAATTTCAACAAAGTTTTGCCATTAACTAGACCTGTGTTTTTTCAGTTTTTTACGTTATTATTCCGCAGAGGTTTTAGACTAGGAGGATCGAGAACAATTAATATTTACTTTGTAATTTTACCCGAAAAATATAAATATTTTAATCAAAATAGAAATATTGCTGAAGGGTGGAATTTTAAGGCTTATCCTGAATAAGCCCGTACTGTCGGTGCTCACTGTTTTAATTACATAAACCTTTATTAATGAACCATGTGTGCGCTTCCTCGTAAACATTTGCCGGCTTAGTTAAATAACTCATTTAGGGGACAGAATTCATAAGCCACATACTGTGACACAGGTAAAACCTTAATAATCTATTCAGGTTTTACCTGTATGCGAACATAACCACGGTTCTGCAATCAAAAGGCAGAGATAGAAATAACATGGAGGGTCTTTTTAATATTCCCTGTGCATGATAACACTTTGTGAAAATAACGAAAAACAAAAAAACTCCTATTATTCGTAAATATTGCAGCATTCCCTTCTCTCATTTTCATTATCTCGAAATGGGTCTTCAAAACTCACGAACTCACGTTCTTCGCAGTGACTTTTAATAATGTGCCAAAACCGCCCACAGTCCTTTGAGATTTGCATTACTAGACAAGCTTTCTATGAGTCCTCCTCCACCTATAAAGGGACCATAACATAAAATAGTTCACAACGAATCCCTTCACAAAATTACCATGTCTCTCCAAGAGAATTAATTAACATCCCCAAGGCTCGTCGCAACCTAAGTTACATAATTACAAAGTCAAGAAAATACTTGTCTTACGCAAAATCCGTCTGGAGACTGCATAAATTCTAAATTTTATATCTTTAGAATACGCTCCTTGGCTTCGTACCTCCTGTTTTCTAGAGCCTCATTATTTTTTACAAGTTTAAATGTCAAAGGTGAATGTGAAGGGTCGTTCTGTTTTGCGCGTTGCCCTTTGTCAAGAGGCCTTTTTGCTTGACAATCGCTGGACAGATGCTGTGATACCCTTTTGTTTCACGACATGCTGACTTGTCATGTGTTCCTTTATGGAGTTCTGTGTAGGTAACGTGAACAGAGAATGTTGACATGTTTAGGAGCAGGTTTTCTTTAAGGTTTTCCGCTTGGTCAGTTCCAAATGACGCATTTGTTTGAACTGACCCTACACGGGTCGATGTTCGCTAGAAGGTACTTTATTCTATTTTTAGTTGAGTGTTAATTCAATTAATTCAAAGGTCTGAGTGAAACCTTCTTACTTATTTACGTCTGTACCCTACTTACTGTTGTAAGTAAGTCTAAGAGGCTTTCAATTCATTAACAGAATCTGAACTCGAACCCTTATTAAAACAACATTTGCTTAATCCTTAACTAACACAATCATTTACAATGGTTTCAACCATTGTTAATACCTAACGATTATGTAAAATCTCTACATACATACTTTGAATAATTTTCATGAAAACGATTTTATTTTAAACTTGCTTTTTTTTGCCCGTGAATTTGCTCGCCTTATAGTCGGAAATTATCCCATAACTGGAACGTCCTAAATACAACTTTTAACATTCGGGGATATTTTTTTTCCGGAATCAAATCGGAGTTCCAAAAATTACCCGCTACATCCAAACTTACAAAACTTCCTCTATAATATAGTAAGTATAGATTTCATTGTGCAGGCACGCAAATACGAGAAGCCGTAAAAGGTTCGCTGAGGGATAATGTTTCCAAATGGTCGATTATGTCCCAAACTCCCTTTGGAGCGTCCCTAATCTTTCTACCAATATAAAACGCTTGCGTAAGAGTGTTTTTGTTTTGACGCACCTTTTCCTATTCCAAATACCAAGTTCAGGGTCAATTTTGCGTATATGTTGTGGCTTTTATAACACACAACCCCTTTATCTTTTAACGTTGTAATGTGTAAACATTCATATGGTTTATGTGTAACATTTATGTGCTTAGCTTGGTAAATAAATGTTATGGCACACATTATGGTCATTTATGAACCATTTGGCACAATCGACGAAGACAGTTGCACGTCGAATTAATAGTCATCTAATTTCAAAACCTTGCGGTACTGAGCATCCAATTAATGATACCTTGCTTTAACAGACTAATCAAAGAAATTCTGGCCATTTCTTTTCTGTAGTGGACCTCGCTTTGGAAAGGGCAAAGTATCTTTATTTTTTTGATTTAGTTTTTGTTACTGGTTTCAATTTAATAAATGCTTTGAGGTTATCAATAATGCCATGTGGTGAAAAAAATAAATTCAAAATAATTGAGGTATTAAGTTTTTGAAAAGTCTTGAAGTGCTTTTCCACACGTTCAGCCATTATCCGCTTTTATGCTTTCCACTACCAAATACATTATCTGAAAACTTATACAAAATCGTCCGTTTATTCATAATTTCCTTTACACACAATCTTACCCACAATAGTTACAATTCAACAGTGCATCACATGGATCGGTCAACATAACGGTCTCGCTTCACGGCCGCTGATCTTGAACAGTGCGTCCAACCGTTCGCGGCACGCGCTCGTCACGGACACGACGCGCTTCATTGACAGCAGACAGGAAAGAAAGTTGAGGAGAGAATCAGAATGTAAACACTGGAAATACAAGGGAGGATGATGATGAACCTAAAGCACATGGACAACTCAGAATGGGTGAAATGAAATCATGTGAGACAGATATGAAGGAAAAAGTAGTAAATGATAGCGTGACGAATGACAGTGGAGAATTGAAGAAGAATGTTATGTGTTGCACCAACCCCAAAAAAATCTTGGGACAAAAGCAGGAAGATGATGAGAATGAATGGGTGACAAAGTGACGGTAGACAAAGAAGAATAGAAGAGTGAAGTCTTCTCCTTAAAAGTCAATATAACGGACCCTTCATGGCTGTAGGTCTAAAGAAGTACGTCCTACTTCAAGCTATGCTAAGCGGTCAAACCCAATCAAATTGGCTTATACTAGATGCGTAAAGCAAAGGTATCGCTGGAATATAAATAAAAATATCGCTGGACATAAACACACAGCGCCACCTAGTGTCACACTAAGCAAACCTTGTGTCGTGGACACCAGATAGTTGATATACTTGCATATATACTTTTTTTTTTGTAAATACATACTTATTATACATATAAACATCCATGACTCGGAAACAAATGTCCATGCTCACCACATAAACATTTGCTCCTACCGGGATTCGAACCCAGGACCCTAAGATCGTAAGGTAGCGTCACTACCACTACGCCATTCGAGTCGTCAAAAGGTAGAGAGAGGGAGAGGGCTATGTCCAGTAATTTACTGCTATTGGCTGAAATGATTGATAATGTTGAAGATTTCAATGAAAAGGAAATGAATGACAAAGCGACGGTTGACAAGGTACAGACGCCAGCACCTAGCACATCCAAGCTACTACAATCTGACAAATTTTCTTAAATAGATTTTCATCAACTTTATCGCTAAAGCATTAGGTTCGAGTTTTATTGGAAAAACATGACAGTTTTAGAACGGGGCAGACAGCTTTTAAAAAACATGTAATGGATGAATGACATGTTAAAACACGAAAACATGTAATGAAGTCTATAGAAACTGAAGGCCATGACGTAATAGATGGTGAATTGGTCATCTAACAAATTAAGCTGGTATTTACCTCAGACCCTGTTAAGTGTAATGAGTAACTTGATGATCATATATCTGAAAGAAATTGTTTCTATGAACCCCTGGCTACGAAGATTAGGCTTCTGTATCTAAGAAGTCATTATTGCAATATAACACACATCATCCATGAATAACTAACACCTTGTAAAAATCCCTTGACAATAGCAAGTGTATTCCATCTATTCCTTTGCCTTTATTTATTCACAAGGCAATCAAAATTGTCTACTTCTACAAACTAGAATACATCTGTAGTGTATTAGATCACACTGTACTGACACACATGTTGACGTATCCAGCCAATTGTGGGCAACTAGATTACTCAACTGGATAATCGTTTGACCACGCGTCTTGAATTGATGTAACTAGAATGTTATCAAACCTTGACAAAGATCTATGTAGAAGTTGTGAGTGCAACCGAAGGTCGGAAAATACTTCTGAACCATCATCCACAACCTCAATTCACCCAATGCTGGGTATAGGCCTCTTTTTTTACCGACTTCAAAAAGGAAGAGGTTTTCAATTCGTCGTAACCTTTTTTTTATGTATGTTCCCCGATTGCTCGAAGATGGCTGGAGCGATATCAATTATATTTTTTTTTGTTTGAAAGGGTATACTTCCCAGGTGGTCCCATAATCATCAAATCGGGATCTGATGATGGGATCCTGGAGAAATTGAAAGAACTCTTCAAATTTTATAGGCACACTTGATGTGATTTGGGTAGTTTTTGGAAGAATACTTTCTTATAGTAGCCCCATTTCAATTTGGTGAAGATTTGATGACGAACTTCGGAGCTAGGCAACGGAAACACTGTTTTAGGCTTTCACGGTTTAAAACTAAATTTATATTGTCACTTACGGGATATCTTCCGTGATTATACATAACAAATAATCACGGAAGATATCCCGTAAGTGACAATATAAGTTTAGGCAACGGAACTCCTCAATAAATGATAGCAAGTAGACTGGGATTGCTGAAATCTCATGTCTATCTATTGTTTACACCAGTTCATAACAGAACATCACGCCGCTACGCTGTGAAGGGCTAATCACAAGTGAACTACAAAAAAGTGAAAAATTAAACTTTTGCAAAAAATAAAACTGGCAAAAAACACAAAAAAGTGAAAAATAACTTTAGCTTCAGAAGTCGGTGACAAAAAACTAAGTAAATCAATCAAACAAAGGTCACCGACTTCTGAAGCTAAAGTCATTTTTCACGTTTTTGTTGTGCTTATCGCTACGTTTCTGTACATGGCATAAATATAATAATTCCTAAAAAACACTTACATGTACACACGTTCATCTGTGACTCGTACCTAATGAGTAAATATGGCCCTAAAAACAAAACAATTTTTCCAGTACTACTCGTATTTGCTTATAGGACATTTTGCTACTTGATAACACGAGTAGGTCGTTTTGCTATTAGAGCCATTAAATAATAAGACGTTTCGATATAGAGCTGTTTTTCCCATGTCGCCGCCGGGCGCCCAACTTCTTTGCTTTGGACCATACTAATTAAATGTTGATCCTTTAATTAATATAAGCTTCTTTACTTTCTCGTTTCTAAATAAACTCTGCCTTTTTATCTCTGATTTTCTCGACAAAACATTAAGATCATTAGCAGAGTATGAAAAGAAAATCTAATTATTTCAGTCACTTCTACAGTCTGTTATACGTATATGCTCAGCCATTAGTGAGAAACTTAGCTCTAATAGACAGGTGGTTTAGCCCATTACGTATTTGAATTTGTGTCGTGTGGTATTAATAATGTACGTTCATTACAATGGGCTTGCCCTTATTACATGAGACTTGACAGAACGGGTGAAATGTGGGTGTACATTAAGGTACCTTCACCTCTGTCTAAGAAGCACAGGATTCTCTTCGGGGATTACTGGCGTGACATCATCATCATCTTTATCATTTTCTAGCCCTTATCCCAATTCATTTGCGGTGGCCGCAGCATGCTTTTTCTTCCATATTTCTCCCTTAATCGTCACCTCATCAGACACTTCCTTTCTTGCCAGTCCATCCAGTCATTCATCATCATCATCAGCCTATAATGTTCCCACTGCTGAGACACGGCCTCCTCTCAATGAGAGGGAATGGGCTATAATCTACCACGCGGGCCCAGTGCGGATTGGTAGATGTCACATGTCTTCGAATTTTTGGTTCTAGGACATGCCGGTTTCCTCACGGTTTCGTCCAGTCATTACCTAGTATTTATGTAATGGATGGACAGTCTTTTTTCGTAGGCATTAGATTAGAAATCAATCACGAGGAGCTCGTAGCTAAATTATCGTCGATCTTTAGGTTAAGCAATGCTTGCCTAGATTGGTCTGTGGATGGGTGACCACTCTTACACACCGAGTTTCCTCCGTGCCTCGGAAAGCACGTTAAGCTGTTGGTCCCGGCTGTCATTTGTTCGTCTTTGACAGTCGTTACAGGTAGTCAGTGGCCTAAAAAGTCCGACTGGTGTCAGACTTTACCAAGTGATATCGTATTTCCCAGTACCATCTGGGTTGTGGAGGTCAGATAGGCAGTCGCTCCATGTAAAATACTGGTAGTCACCTGCATCCGCTTAGACAGGAAGCCGATTGGGAAAAGGCAAGGCAGATGATGGTGAGATTTGAAATCAATTTTCTGCATTTTCTTAACTTAACTGAATGTAATGTCAAAATAACGAAACTCTCCGAGCGGCACAGTTTTGCACCATCTGTGTTAACATTTGAATATTTGGTATTTTCGTTCTGTATTCATCTTCAGATAATTATGTATATTATTTCATGGTTGAGTACTGAAATTGAAATACTTTCTCTGTTTTCGATATAACATGTATTTATTTGTGTTTGACACAGCATGTCTTCCGTATCTCTCCGTACGTCTATTGCTACATTAATTAACCACACTCAATTTTTGCTACTTTTCCCATACTCAACAGATAATAAATGATGATCATAATTAACTTTTTCGTTATTCATGAAGCTAGTATTTTCCAAAAATATGATATAATAATTTCAAGCACACGATTTTGGCTAGTGAATATGAAATATAACAACGGGCGCCCAATAAGCAAGCTATTTATGAAGTCTATAAATAACTCTCTATGGTTTAATAATAAATCTGTGCCTAGTAGTGTTATAAATATTCTCTAAGGTGAAAACTTATTAATGAATGCGTAACGTTTTGTTCCAAAGGTGAAAAAATAATTTCCAAAAATAATCTTTCTTATAAAGCGTGTATCAGAAAGGTGTGGTTATAATTTGAGTTGGTGCCCTACAAAAAGTACTACAGGTAACAGGTATCACTGACACAAATGAAGAACGGTCATCAAATTTCTAAATCGCGTAGTTAAAGTTATCAGCAACTTAAGGTGACTAGATGAGCTAAATTAGCAACTCTATTTGTGGTGGTTCAAACTTCGTTTGAAATGCTGTTAGAATAAAGTTCTAATCAGCTTGCACTACAAAGGTTGGTTGTTACGTTTCGATCGATTTGCAAAAAATCTATTGATTGGACTAAAAAACTGAAACACTATGACTATAATGCTAATATATTGCTTGTAGAATTATTTGCCCAATAAAAACTTTTTTGCACAAAAATAAAACCGACTTCATAGAAAACAAAAAAGGGAAAAATAACTAGCTTCAAAAGTCGGTGACCTTTGTTTGATTGATTTAGTTTCTTTGTCACCGAATCATCAAAATCAGTTCACCCAGTCAAATTGAGAACCTCCTTTTTGGAATCGGGCGAAAATCAGAATTATCGCATGTATATTAGTATGTTTTTTTTTGGTTGAAAGAAATTTTTAGAGATAAGTTCGTGATTTTTTTATCGAGTCAAAATAAGTGTATTATGTTTTCAAAAGACTATCATACTAGCATATATCCTGAAGAATATCATATATTTTTCTGGTTTTGTTTATAGCAGTGAATCATATACTTTTAGTCATTATAAACATCGCGTTTAGCTCATGTAATCGCCTTATGACTATTATAATATAGAAAAACCCGAAAACAACTGTCGGGCAGTACTTAGCTCACCAGACAACACCCGTCTGGTCACACTTTTCTATGGGACAATAGGATTTTTACACCATGGTCTTCACATTCCTATAGTTCTACTAGCTGACTCGCGCAACTTCGTCTGCGTCTCATAATTTGAGATTTAAACTATCCTATCTCTCAAGTTGGATCGAACTGCACATGGTGTGCGAATTTTATTATAATCGGTTAAGTGGTTTAGGAGTCCATTGAGGACAAACATTGTGACACGAGATTTATATATATTAAGAAGATAAAGTTAATCAGTTTGATCGTCTTTAAATATGACCACACCATTCTGACTCATGCTATACCTATATAAATGTTTCTTTACAGTACTCTAGTGTAAGGGGATGGCATGAACCTTAACCAAAACGATGATAAACTAAGTTTTAGAAAACGATTGAAGACTCTTGGAAAAAAAACGATCAACAAAATGGTCTCACAAGTATGTGCCAAATTCAAGAGAGAGTGAACTGTATTCAACTATCAAGTTATCTAAGGCTGAGATCTATAAAGCGAACATGAATTGAACCATATTTTCATAAACTTAATGTTCTTATTCCTATGATAAGCTTGATCACAGTCCCTTGTAAGAATTTGCACATTAACTTGATAACAATAACGTTTATTTTCGGATGAAACGCGACTGAGGTAAGCTAAGTCCTAAGTTATCTCTATAGATCTGACAGTAAGAGTATTGAACTAATAACCTGGCTACCTCTAGCTAGCAGTCACTGAAACGAAACGAACTCTAGCAGGTAGCTAAGCTCCTATTACTCAGTTAGCTACTGATTACCTGTGGTACGTGTCCACGTACAACAACAGGCTAGGTAACTAAGTCACTGCCATATTTTTAGAACTCCTAAAGAGTGAACAATCATTTTAAATGGCAAAGTTCAAAGAAGAACAGATTTTATTGTAGAGGAGTTTGGGTGTACAGTACTGTTAAGTACACTTTATCCTAACCCTTCGCGGGTTCCAAGGTGGCCAACACTATAATATCATACGTGTATTATTACAATATATGTAATAATACACGTATTATTATTATATATTATATATTTATACATGTATTATTAAGTATATATATATATATATATATATATATATATATATTTATACATGTATTATTACCAAAAAATATATAATTTAGCTAGATAACCAGGTCACCTGGATAATTTCATAATTATTGTATCGAGTTACATACAATTACGATGTTATTTCTAAGTCTCCTGGACAAAAACAAAAGGCAATATTTTGGTGTTAGCCATTCATTTCGAATTAAAAAAAAAATAGTTATTTTTGAAG
The DNA here is from genome assembly GCA_916618015.1 of Xestia c-nigrum. NCBI lineage: Eukaryota > Metazoa > Arthropoda > Insecta > Lepidoptera > Noctuidae > Xestia > Xestia c-nigrum. Next base: position 3,619,631 of record OU745259.1, on the reverse strand, counting down.
TAACAAAAAAACGGAGATATTATGTTCCATTTGTGTCGGGGCTGGGTAAATTTTCTATGGGTCGTGACCGTTCTTGTGTTCTGTCATCATTTAAATCTGCTCTTCTTGCGAGATTATGTCCAGCAAAGTACCATGTCTCCACCTTCATTCGTGTTTATTTAGCAGAACATAGGCGATGCAAAGCGGTGAACATAGGCGATGTTCACCGCTTTTCTTATTTAATTGTAATTATATTACACAAGAGTATTCAACTTTCTCTCATTGATCGGCAATCTCCTTGGCCTACGGCCAATTCACCAATTCGCAAATGAAAAAATAACTAAACACTTGGAAAACCATTTATCTGTACTTAAACAAAATATTGCCAAACAAAGTGATGACTTTATTGAAAATGAGTAGATGTTGTTTGTCACTAATTAAGTTTTAAAGAATCATATCGAGTGTCCGCAACTCGATTTCCAAGTCGCGTATTTTACGTTATACGGGTAAGTAAAATAATCATTCGATCCACCCACCACCACCACCAGCATGTAGAGCAGCGGTGGCACAATGGTGGCAACCCCAACTTACGAAGTTCGAACCCAGACAGGCATTACTTTGTGTAGTTTACTTCATCACCACTGCTCTCAAACCGGTGAAGGAAAACATCGTAAGGAAACCGGCATGGCCTAGAATTTAAAATTCGAAGAAAATCATGTGACACTTATCAAATTGCAATGGGCCCGCGTGGTGGATTATATAGCCTATTCCCTCTAAGAGGGAATGCAGTATAAACATTGTAGGGAACCACAGCTCAAGTAAGGCCAGCAACGCCTTGGTTTAACTCACTATTTGGCGGAGAGTACCCGGCTTACCAAAGTATAAGAAGAAAGTACATAACTCACCTCCTATTCTTTCTGAAGAAATAAACATTGTAATAATTTGTATCTGATGACGTCTTCCGTGATGCAGACGATTCGCTGAAAATGTATAGCAGTACATTTGGCACAGCATTCAATATTGTCTAGCTGAGTGCGTATGTACTTGGCATAACGCGAGTAAATAAACTGTGGGTGTGCTTGCTGTTGCGTTTGAGTTGTTTACTTCGTTATTTACTTATTGGGGAATTATTTCCTGAAGTCTCTAGTAAATCAGTCCGGTGTATTAAACATATTGAGGGAAACCGGGAACTAGTATGTTTTAGGCAAATGTTTTTTCGAGTGCGATTATCTAGAATTTAAGTATACTAATATTATAAAGAAAATGATTTGATTTTTTGTTTGTTACGATGTAACTCAAGAACTACTCAACCGATTTAAAAAACTTTCACAATTAGAGCAGCGGTGGCCCAGTGGTGGCGGTCCCGACTTACGAGCAGTAAGTCGTGGGTTCGAACCCAGAGAGGCGCATTACTTCTTTACACCATCACCACTGCTCTCAAAACGGTGAAGGAAAACATCGTGAGGAAACCGGCATGCCCTAGAACCAAAAATTCGAAGACATGTGACATCTACCAATCCGCACTGGGTCCGCGTGGTGGATTATAGCCCATTCCCTCTCGTAGTGAAGAGGCCTGTCCCAGCAGTGGGAACATTAAAGGATGATGATGATGATGATATTAGAAAGCTACATTTGTACCGAGTAACATAGACCATAAATTATATTGGTATCTTGCAAATTAACCGAGATACCACAATCTTGGCAGACGTAGTGCAAATCTTATATAAAGTGGGCATTTCCCTTTTTCTCTCTCTCTATCTCACTTCGAGCCCCAAAAGTGGTGCTTCATTCAAATTTCCCTGTGCTTCTTCACTTTCAAGTTCAAGTTGAGGAATCCGATGGAGCAAGGCTTTGACCGTGTGGTGGCAAGGTTTGGTCAAAGAAACCAGGGCCGTCCTTAAGCTCGTTGGGTCGACGATATCGTTAAAGTCACCTGGATAAGGGACTCACAGAACCGAGAAGTGTGGGAAAAAAACGGGAAGACTTATACACAGCAGTGATAAGATGATGATGAGGAATACGTCAGGTTCTAATGAAAAAAAAAAACCTCTCAGTTTTATTATTTTTAACGGTTGTTGCATTATCATAAGCCTGTAGCAATTCATTGCTTGCATCTATTCTATGCTGCTGATCTCAATCTTTGCTGTCTCAAGTGGTCTCCTTGATAAGACCTTGCAAAGTCAGCATCGAACTGTAACAACTCGTATTACATAAACTACACGAGCATAAAATATGTAGATCTAGAGCAATGGTTCCCAACCTATGGTCCGCGAACCTCCAGTGGTCCGCAGGAGCTTAAAATATTGACCGCGAAAGGTTGAAATACTAATCGCACTTTTTAACTTGTACCCAACCTAATTGAAAATCTATAAGAGGTGATGCGCTAATTTTTTTTGAGCTTTCTGCGCTCACTGTTACGGGATTCATAGGCATTTCTGCAAATTCTAGTCATTCATCTCATTTTCTAATGTTTCCATTTTGTGAGTCCAAAGTTTCACCTAGAAGTAACCCCAGCGGTGCCCATGTTTGTCTAAGACTTTATATTATGGTCCCTACTAACAATAAAGACACCATAGTGGTCCCTGGTCCAAGAAAGTTTGGGAACCACTGATCTAGAGGAATGCGTAGGATGTAAATAATAAATATCTCCCATTTCTGTATGTATGCGGTCTCAGTAGCTATGTTATGATCCTCTTATGTAATATAGAAACTTCTATCACGTTTCTCTTTCGGATCAATTCTGTTTATTACGCATGATATTCTGTTCCGATTTTCTTTTATCCGATCAAAGCAGTATATGGATATGCCCTTTGTTACGTTTCTTTCAAGACATTACTTTAATAACAAGCCTATGTTTATGCTCATATGAGGGTGGAAAAGTTCATACTAATATTATCTGTATGTACAGCTGTTTGTTACCTCATTACTTGTTACGGCTGAACGGATTCAGATTCAACTTTGCACACATATTCGAGCTATAATTTTTTAAAATGCCTATTTTTTTAATCTTACACCTATAAAAAATATCGTTAACGACTTGGGATGCTACAAAATAGAGGTGTTTGTGTGAGAGTTTATTTTTAACACGATAATAAAAGCGCTTTTCTTGTAGGAAACTATTACTTATTCAGCAGCTCTTCTGGATGAGGTGCATTTTATGAAGTACGTGTTTACGAACTGAATATTGTGGTTATGATGCTCATATGAGCATAAAAAGTTGGAGCTGAACGGATTCAGATTCAACTTTGCACACATATAGGCCATGGGTTGGGTTTGGACATACGTTTAGGTTCCTCTGGAATAATTACCAACCTCGCCCACGCGTGTCAAACCTCTTTGGTAAAAGCTTCTAAGTATATAAATACTAACTGTTACCCGCGACTTCCCAGTATAAACTGGGTTGTGGGGGTCAGATAGGCAGTCACTCCATGTAAAATACGAGTATTCAGCTGCATCCGGTTAAACTGGACCTCGATTCTGCTATTACAATAGTGTCAGAGTAGTCGATCATTGATTTCATAATGATCAAGTTCTGTAAAATTTTGACAAGTTTGTTAATTCTGTTAACATAATGGCGCCATTATGACTTTTCACTGACACTCCATTAATAGAAATGTTATAGGATGATAATCTCGTACATGAAATCTGGCATGAATAAATGTTCGCATTTAGTAGTAGATTTCGAAAACCATTTGTACTAAGGATTTTATAATAATGACAATACGACAATGCCATTAAAACACAATTTTATTACGAGACCATTGACCGACCATTGTGAATTTAGCAGATTACGAACTTTAAGCAAAATGACAATGGGATGAGAATGGAATCGTGTTGGAGTGACGAATTTATTTAAATAGCAGAATTAGGCCCCTGGAAGCCGACCCCAATATAGTTGGAAAAAGGTTAAGCAGATGATGTTACCCGCGACAGCGCTGGTTTGGTATTTATATGTGTATGTGTGATACTAAAAAATAGCCTACGATGCCTACGCTGCCTCAGACCTTCCAAATATACACAAAATAAAATCATAAAATCGGTCAAACCATTTCGGAGCAGTGCGATAACAAACACGGTGACACGAGATTTTTATATATTGGACTAGCTGATGCCCGCGGCTTCGCTCGCGTAAAAATGATATACTAAAACCTTCCTCGAGAACCATTCTATCCATTGGTGAAAACAGCATGAAAATCGGTGCAGTAGTTTTTGAGTTTATCGCGAAAATACAGTCAGACGTGGCGGAGGCCGCGCGGCGGCGGTAGTGTAATATGTAGTGATTATCCATAAAGAACCCCAAACTTTCAAACCTTATCGAAATCTCTAAAAATACGATAAAAAAGAAAGTTGTAGTACAAAACAGACTGTTAGCTCATAAAAAAGTACATGAGATCAATTTGTGGACTCAAACCTGACGACTCAGGTCAACCAATATTTAAGAAAGTTGGTCTGTTACCGTTACCGTCACTTTACATTTACGAAATATGTATATTTGTTATGCGAAATAAACAATTATTTAGGACTGCTAATGATGTGAATCCTCGAAGTAGACGAGATCCCTATAAACTAGTATTAAATGATTTATTATAAAATACCAAGGTATTTTAAAATTTTAAATACAAAACTGTTTAAAATTAAATTTTATAAATGGCTACTTGAAAATAGATTTTACAGCTTAAAATAATTTTTAGTTAAAACAAATTGATATTCTCAATTTACTGTGCAGTGTTTGATGCCTGCTTACCTTTCTTTCACTGTCTAAAAATTTTGCATGCTTCGTCTTATCCTAGCTAAACATGTTTGTGCTATTAAGAGTAACATCTTTGTATACCATGTTTTATGCGAATATTACTATTACTTAAATCCATCATGACTCAATCTTCGATCAGAGGGGTCGCCCCATTCCACTGAACGTTAAAACGTTAAAGGTAAGAGTCAAGTTCAATCGATATCCATCTATAATGAAAGTTGACAGTGACCCTGTCTGACACCTGCTGACTCCCACGTGGTTCCAACAGTTACTGTTATCGAGGTCACCGATAACATAGATACAGCGTATTAAACGTGGGAAAATACATCAGTTTTCGCTGTTGTAAAAAGTACAGGTGATATAAATATTTCCGTTAAAGGTATTAAGGCGATTACATGAGCTAAACGCGAGTTTTATAATTACTAAAAGTATATGATTCACTGCTATAAACAAGACCAGAAAAATATATGATATTCTTTAGGATATATGCTAGCATGATACTGTTTTGAAAACATAATACAATTAATTTGGCTCGATAAAAATAAATCACGAACTTATGTCTAAAAATATCTTTCAAACAATAAAAAAACATACTAATATGCATGCGATCATTCTGATTGTTTGGCAAATAATTCTACATGCAATATATTAGCATGATACTGTTTTAGTTTTTTTATCCAATCAATAGTTTTTTTTGTAAATCGATTGAAATCACTCATTTCGCGCTATTTGGCTCGCAGTGTGGCTGACGTAACAACCACTTTGTAGTGCAAGCTGATTAGAACTTTATTCTAACAGCATTTCAAACGAAGTTTGAACCACCACAAATGGAGTTGCTAATTTAGCTCGTTTAAGCGCCTTAACCAAATTTATTGGTTTAGAAATGACGCAGAAATGGAAATTTGATTGAATTTAATATTCTAAGTTTTATGCAATGTAGTTGAAAGTATTATTTTGTCACATCACACATTGATGTACAGAATGCTTGATTAATGGGTTCGTGAAAAGTCTGTTCACACCCTGTATCAGCCGGATCCAGATTTTGCCCGTTCCTGTCACTTAGTTGCCTTTATTTGGTAACACCCTCATTCAACTTCGTCGCTCGACACTAGAAACGCATCTAAGTTACACCTAACCATCACGTATCGTTTCACAACTATACAACAAAGCTGTATTCTCTAGCTTTTACATAATGTGCTTCACATAGGTACATAAAACCACTCCTCTCCTAGTTATCTATACAAACAAAAAAAAATTAAGTATGTGTTTGTGATATCAAAATAACGAATGCATATGTAAGTCGATCCGGCAATTTTTTTTTTATTTTGGTCTGTCTTTTTGTTCTGGCTAATCTCCGAGACGGCTGGACCGATTTTAACGGGGCTCTTACTGACAGATAGTTGACGTTCATAGGCTACTTTTATTTTAGAAAAAGAATTAGGGATCCGTGAAAAAATCCCATTAAATTTTTATCAAAATCCGGTTCAAATGGAGAAGAAATATTTTGTAACAATATCACTCGGACAAAGGTAACAAGCAACAGCTATTATAGACTATGGAAGTTGTCAATGACCCTGGTATTACAGCTGACAATTTCCCACGTGATCAAAGTCACGTCATAATTAAAAGGGGGATGTCAGTATCAATTGTTAATAATTGCCTGCAGCCATGCTGCGTCGTTCATCAACACGAGGGTGGAAAATGTCAGGGAAAAATTGAATTACCTTTTATTTTCTTTATTGGTGGCCGTGTACTCCCACAATACAAGAGTCTAATTTGTGACTTGTTCAGTTTTTTACATGTATGGGACATGTCTTGTAGGGACGATTGCCTCTAGGCATAGATATTAGGATGTTTTTTTCACTTTCATCCTTGGTTGGTCGTCGTTGGCAACAGTTTCTATATCTCTAGGCAGTTGATGTTCTTTTATGCGTGTTTTATCGTGATAGATAGTTTTTTCTCTACCAACTTGTCAGTTTCGTGGTTTCGATTGTATTTTCTTTCTTTAGTCTATAAAGGGTGTAAAACATCTCTTCACGAAGCCGAAAGGCACTTGTTTTCCCCATCATTGCGATTATTTTTTTGTTCTACATCATACCTGGGAACCTTCTAGTTACGGAGATATGGGGGGTCAAAGTTACAACTTTTTGACAAGTTTTTTTTTTTAAATACAAGTTTTTTTCGTAAGATTTTGACTTTAACACCTCCACGACCCCCATACTATTTAATCTATCCATCAGCACAATGTTTTAAGCGCGTTACCTTGAGTTCTACCACAAAACATGATTTATAACCTCAAAAAAAATAGTTGTTTCCCAGCAATAATTTTTGCGTAAAGTTACTTAGTTTGATGTACAGAATGCTTGGTTAACGGCTTTGTGATGAGGTGGTTTACACCCTGTATATTGGCACTGGAAACTATCGACGCGGAATTGACTTGAGCTAGTTACAAAGAGCTTTATAGAGAAAGACGTAGAATGTAATTCGCAATTTGTCGGTTCAGAGGACGCAACTCGACACCGCGTCCGACCATTCACTTGTATTCAATGAGCATTAAGTTTTTTCTGATCAACTCAGGAAGATTCTTCAATTTTAACACCAAAATGCAAGAAATATCTGCAAAAGCATACATAAATCATATTAGTAGTAATGACAACATACGCGAGGATCTCGTGGCTAAATAATATCAGCCGCTCGGGTCGATCTTTGGGTTAAGCCATGCTTGCCTAGGTTGGTCTGTGGATGGGTGACCACCCTTACGTACCGAGTTTCCTCCGTGCCTCGGAAAGCACGTTAAGCTGTTGGTCCCGGCTGTCATTTGTTCATCTTTAACAGTCGTTAAAGATAGTCAGTGGCCCAAAAAGTCTGACACCAGTCTCACCAAGTGGTATCGTATTAACCAGTATTCATTGGTTAGTGGAAGTCAGATAGGCAGTCGCTCCATGTAAAATACTGGTATTCAGCTGCATCCGGGAATATAGTTGGGAAAAGGCTAAGTATGCAGATGATGAGTAATGACAACATTAAGTGTTGTCACTCATTATCAGTATAATTTTTCCCATTAGGAAATAGCGTCTTCCAGCTCATTAGGTCGCCGCCGAATCGTTTAGAATTACATTAGCATTGATCCCCGTTCACCCGCACCGATATATTGCGTACAATTACTACTAGTTGACATTCGAGGGTCACTGCAGCATTAGAGTGACCTTGGCGATCAAGGCCAAGTCAGAATTACGTCACGACATTTTTGGGATAACTTTTTATGGAAATATTTGGGTGTTGAAATGTTTCCACTGATTGAATCTTGCCCGCTAGAGAAATCATGGAATGTTCTTGATGGAAACCCCGGTCTGCAAATTGCCACTTAAAATTTGACGTAGATATTTGCAACTTCTGGTAAATAATCTGGATTTGCATTTTAGAACATTTGTGTTCACCAAAATAGTCTTGACAGTCTTACCAAGGGGTATCATATTACCCAGTATTATCTGGGTTGTGGAGGTCACATAGGCAGTCGCTCCATGTAAAATACTGGTATTCAGCTGCATCCGGTTAGACTGGAAGCTGACCCCAACGTAGTTGGGAAATTGCTATGCAGATAGTGCTGACGCCTAGTCACTCGTCTCCTATCTTAACATAACATCACGCCTGCAATCCCTGGAATGTTAGGCAGAGGTTTTCCTAATAGTACACTCACATATCGCCAAATCCCATGGAATAGGGGGCAAGCCTATTGCCATCGACCAGGCACAAATATTGACTCCGTGGCCGCTACCCAAACATTCCTGTTGATATAACTCAATAACACTTTACCAGACTCGGAAATCAAACCTACGCCCCCTTACTCAGCAGTCGCCCTTGCGATCTCTAATCCAACGAGGCAGTTAATAAGTACAATTAATTACTATACAAATACTAATTAGAAGTGCAGTAAGAAGGTTTTTAGTAGTTTCGAGTAAATGGCGCCTAAAATTTTTTACTGTTATTTGTTTTTTTTTACGAATTAATTCGAAATTTTGCAAAAACGTTTTGAGTTACATGCACAGCTGAATATGCATTGTTTCGTAAGAACCCTATTTTCTATAAGTTTACTACAGCAATTTTAAAATCAAAAATCCTTACTGCATTTCTCATCTATACTGCCGTGCTAATTAGCACGGCAGTATAGATGAGATAAAATACCTGCTGTTTTCGTTTCATAGAGCATGGCAATAAACCCAAAAGAAAAAGCTTAACTGTTGTGAAGGTCAAACTCCCTAGGCCCTAAGCACTCGACTACTACGTACATAGATTACGCCTTATCTACACAACTAGTGCTATCAATCACCGAGGATTAAAATGGCATCCGCAACTAAACGAAGATAAAGTACTAAGTACCTGGACGAGCTATGTTCGGGGGAAAGTACAGAAAACGAATGTGACCTAGCTACTCGTAGAACGATTTTGCACCCCCTTAAACCCCTGTATCGCAATTTCTATCGAAATCTTTAGAGAAATTTTTGAGAACGTGAAAGGCACTTGTTCTCAGCGTCAATTTTTGCTCTGTGCCATATTGGGAACCTTCTAGTTATAGAAATATTGGTAGTCAAAGTTCCAACTTCACGAGCCCCACGATTTACATCTTAATCCAATCATGGGTAGGTATGCCAACCCTTTCAAGGACTCGAGGCTAAATTAAAACAGGCGCTCGGGTCGATCTTTAAAGTGAAATGATTTTGCGAGGTCGATCTACGGAGAGGGCCACGTGGTGGTGTCCATCTCTAACAAATCTTGACTGTTTCTCCTTGCCGTTTAAAAATCTTACGGGTACTCAATAACCCAGTCGGACCACCAGTCTTACCAGGGGTTGTCTTGTTACCAAAAACAACACAGACATTCAGTTTCATATGCTTAGACTGGAAGCCGACCCCAGCAACTAGCCAAATCAACATTGTAATTAATTATAGCACCTATCTACCCTAGCCCTTCAAAGACGTGATGTTACTTTTATTATTCATTTATAACACTCACGTCCATTCACTATTGATCGTCAGACTCACAGGCGTCAATTACACGTGGAACAATACGATTTGCCGCCATTACTGACGTTCAGGCCACGACGAAGGTCAAGTGCCTCCCAAGGTCAGGTTCAAGGACGAAGTCGAAGGTCCTTCGTAGTTTATACAATAGATATCATTTCAGATAGGAATTGTCAATCCTTTTTTATGGTGTTTGATTTGTAATCTTTTGATAGTTCGTCATGCATTCCGCAAATTGGTTTGTTATGGTATCTTGATATTGTATTGACTTGAATTCAGCTTGATTACTAGCAGTTTCAGTGGGAAATGGTACCTACAGAGTGTAAGCCACCACATCACGAAGCCGTTAACCAAGCATTCTGTACACCAAACTAAGTAACTTTACGCAAAAAATATTGCTGGGAAACTACTTTTTTTTTGAGGTTAAAAATCATTTTTTGTGGTAGAACTCAATTGTAACGCACTTAAAACATTGTGCTGATAGATGGATTAAATAGTACGAGGGTCGTGGAGGTGTTAAAAGTCAAAATCTTCCGAAAAAAACTCGTAAAAAGTTGTAACTTTGACCCCCCATATCTCCGTAACTAGAAAGTTCCCAGGTATGGTGTAGAACAAAAAAATTATCGCAATGATGGGGAACACAACTGCCTTTCGGCTTCATGAAGATGTGTTTTACACCCTTTATGTGATGAGTATAGAGTGATGGATATGAATGTTGAGGGATGGACAAAAAGAGGAAGGACAAAGAAAAGATGGATGAATTGTGTGAGGAATGAAATGAAAGGAAGTCGTAAATGATGCCGTGACATTTGACTTGAGAAAATGGATGAAGAACACGTTTTGCGCCCAAGTAAAATGGGTCAATTGCAGCTAGATGATGACGGTAGGTATACTTATATGGTAAATGGTGTAACTCACAATGTTTTCTGTACCTACCTGTTTTTGAAGGGCAGTTTAAAAAATAGACTAACTAATTAATTTCAGTACGAAAACAAATCTACAATAGAATCATTCTTATTCATTGTTACTGGGCTTCCTATTATTACTTTAAAATAACAAATGTTGCTCTCTAGATTTCTCCCTACAATAAGTTTTGAAAAGGTTTCTCAACGCTATTAATACAGAATCTTTAATCAATTTCTACTCAAACAAAGCTTTCATTATTTTAACAAACATTACACCAGTTAACCACAGTTCTATACAAACAATATTCTACAGCTTTTGTTGTTCACTTCGAAAAACTGAGCGTTCAAAAAGCTTTTTTACTCATTTTCAAAGCTATTATTAAACCGATAAAAGTAAATGCCCTCATAAAGTATAATTTTGGCAATATAAGTGGCATTCGTTAATGGATACTCTCTTTGTGATTGCTAATTGTTTTAAAAGGATAATTTCGTATAATTAGTCGTCAGTAGTCTAGTGGTCGCAAGCACGACAGCTGAGCACGAGTTCCTGGGTTAGATTCCCGGGTCGGGTAAGTGGTATTGGGTTTTCTATCAGAAATTTCTCAGAAGCAGCCTGTAATGGAGTCTGGATATGTGTCCGATTTTCGGCAATGGGCTCGCTCCTTATTACATGAGACTTAAACCATAACTAACGAAATGTGGGGGGTGTGTGTGCCGGGGTTGCGGGCCTGTTCGAAAGATATACCGCGGCCCCGGAACATAAAGGGCGAGGAAAGAACATGGATGGGTTTTAGTTAGTAAGAGTCTGACACTCTCTCCCGCTCCGCCCAGAGTGGGAGAAGTTATTTGATGAATTCCCATCCTAAAAAAAAAACAAAAGGAGTGTGTGTGTGGCTTAGATATACCTCTGCCTAACCCTTCTGGAATTACAGGCGTGATGTTATTTTTAACTGACTTCTTTTTTTATGTAAGTACTTCGATTACTCGAAGATGGCTGGACCGATTTGAATTATTATTTGTTTTTGTTTGAAAGGGTATACTTCCCAGGTGGTCCCATAATCATCAAATCAGGATCTGATGATGGGATCCTGGAGAAATAGAGAGATCTCTTCAAATTTTATAGGCACACTTGATGCGATTTGGGTAGTTTTTGGAAGAGTACTTTCTTAAAGTGGTCCTATTTCAATTTGGTGAAGATCTGATGAAGAACTTCGGAGATTGGCACGAAACTCCTCAGTAATTGATAGCAAATGGACTGGGATTTGATGAAATCTCATTTCTGTCTATTGTTTACACCAGTTCATAACATAACACCACGCCGGTATACTGTGAAGCCGGGTAAGCACAAGTGAACCACTAAAAAGTGAAAAATTAAAACTTTTTTGCAGAAAATTAAACCGACTTCAAAAAACACAAAAATGTGAAAAATAACTTTAGCTTCAGAAGTCGGTGACCGTTGTTTGATTGATTTACTTAGTTTTTTTTGTCACCGACTTCTGAAGCTAACAAAAGTTTTAAAAAATGCCGTCATAAAGTATTTTTTTGGCAATTAAAGTGTCACTCGTTAATGGATACTTAGTACTCTCTTTTTGATTGTGAATTGTTTTAAAAGAATGACTTTGTATAATTAGTCTGTCCTCCCGAGTTGTGTTTCAAAGGGTAGAAATGTTTCAGTAGTTTGGAGTAGTTTGGACCCTAATCACGGTTGAGTGTTTACATAGTCATCAATTACTTCTACCTGACAGGAGCTAGGAATAATTAATTATGTTTAATAGCTTGGAAATATAGTTCCTTATCTATTTAACTTGGCTTCAAATTATAGAGAGGACTATCTGATGCCTGCGGCTTCACCCGCGTACAAATTATATACTAAAACCTTCCTCGAGAACCACTCTATCCATTGGTGAAAACAGCATGAAAACCGGTGCAGCAGTTTTTGAGTTTATCGCGAACAGACAGTCAGTATGAGGAATTTAAAAGGAGAATGACCAAAAATGTATGGGCTCTGGTCCAAAAAAAAAACTGCTGACCCCAGGGTTGACTCCATTGTGGGTTAACTAATAATGTTGGACTTACTATGTGTGCCAATGTGAATCAAATTCTAACCCACAGTTACAGACTAATTCAACAATTTTGAATGTGCAAGTGAATGTGCTACTTTTTTTCAAGTTCACGTTTCAGCTAATATCTATGATTCCGTGGGACAGATTTTTTCAGTTCCATAGAAGAAAATTAAGCATTTTAACCAGTCTTTCAAATGAGCTATGTAGTAAATCTGGGGGCAGAACTTTTCTTCTTTTTTTCAAATTTTGGTCCACTTTGGTCATTCTCCTTTCTATAGTCAATTTATTTTTCTTATAACTCTTGTTTAAATCGGTGTACATTCAAAATATGTGTTTGGAAACCTATATATTCTGTAATCCAATAAAAATAAATACAAGAAGAACATGCTTGATTTAAAGATTATTTCGGTATTACGTTTGTATGAAATCCGCATGCTCCGCAAGCCTCTTAATAATAACAGCCGCTCCGAGTCGATCTGCAAGTTAAACCACGCTTGCCTAGGTTGGTCTGTAGATGGGTGACCACCATACCGAGTTTTTTGCGTGTCTTGTAAAGCACACTAAGCCGTTGGTCCCGTCTATCATTTGTAGACGACTTAAGTCTAACATGATAACGAGTACACTTAAAGTACTTACGGAATTATATCCGTGATTTTCTTTAGGTTTTTCGAGCACCCGTAAAGCTCGTACCTGTTTTCCCGTAAGTATTTAAAGGTCCATTTTCACCAAAAAGATGACAGTCTGATTATCTAAAACAGCTGTTTAAAACCCATTTTTGTATGGGAACATGTCACAGTGACAGCTGGTTTTAGATAATCATACGGTTATCTTTTCGGTGAACATCGACCTAAGTGTAGTGAAAAACCGTGAAAGTCTAAAACAGTGCATGATAACGAGTCTTACCAAGGTATAGTATTATTGTGGAGGTCAGATCAGTAGTCGCTCCATGTAAAATACTAATATTTAGCTGTATCCGGTTAGACTGGAAGCCGACCCCAACAAAATTGGAAGAAAACTTTCAAGTTTCGCAACCTAATTTGTTTTGACCCAGTAGAAGACTGCTCTACAGACAGCTAGCCTAACATAAATGAACAACGTAAATTGCCATTATTATTATCATCCTTATTCCATCCACTGCTAAGGTCCATGTTCATCAAAAGATGAAGCTCGGATTATCTAAAAACAGCTGTTTAAAACATTTTTTTTGTATGGGAACATGTCACAGTGGCTGATGTTTTTAGATAATCAGACTGTTATCTTTTCGGTGAACATGGATCTAAGTCATCATCATCACTTTTCTGCCCTTGTGCCATATTATTCAAGATTGGCGTTGGAATCACGTGTTTTCCCTGTTAACCCCAGTAAAAGCAAAAATTTCCATGAAAAGCTAAGTCTTTCAAAAACAGTACAACTTTAAGTATCATGGCTCGGTTAACTTTCCCTGAAACAAAAACACGACAGAATTAAAATCCATCGAACTTTCTCGAGCAACAAAGTAAACGTTAAGCTAACATTATGATGTAAAACCTATTAACACACGATTCGTGACTGAAGTTACCCTTGAGGCTCCGATAAGAAGTAAGTATACCTACCGGTAGCGGTAGTAGTATTGCAGCAAGAAAGTGGGGCGAGGAAATTAGTACCGGCGTGATGTACAGTTGGCTGGAAAAGTTCTAGAATGAAAAGCAATATTGTGGCGATATCTATAGCGCCTATTCCGTCAGACGTACAAACTATAGTCCCCGCCACGTGAAGCTATAAATTTTGTTAACACACTTTCGGGTTCGCAACCTTTGGATCAAATTAAAAAATGACAGCGTCAGCGAGATCTTGTTCAAAATGGGGGCCCAAATGTTTACGTTCAAAGATGTCAGATGCGTTCCAGTACCACAAAACATTAGACGATAGCTCTTTATATAGCCAAAATACCGACCAAGTGAAATTGCTCGTTAGTTTCGTTCATCATCATCAGCCTATAATGTTCCCACTGGTGGGACATGGCCTCCTCTCAATGAGAGGGAATGGCCTATAATCTACCACGCGGGGCCAGTGCGGATTGGTTGATGTCACATGTCTTCGAATTTTTGGTTCTAGGACATGCCGGTTTTCTCACGATGTTCTCCTTCACCGTTTTGAGAGCAGTTGTGATGAAATAAATTACACAAAGTAATGCGCCTGTCTGGGTTTGAACCCACGACTTATTGCTCGTAAGTCGGGGCCGCCACCACTGGGCCACCGCTGCTCCAGTTCAGTTGTATTACACGTATGATAATAATTTGAGTTGATTAAATTTGGGAGTATTTCTTGTTGATTGCATTGTCGCTACGTATCTTGGTAGAAATTATTTGTTTACAAAAATTATAGCCTCTCGTGGCGCGGACTATACGCTCACACTGCTGACGTCACAGAATCATCGCGATCGTTAATCGCGCTATCTGTTCCATTATTAGGCCTTTCCCTGTAACATTACCGAAATAAAGGAATAGTTTTCATTCAGTGTGCAAACTTTGTCAAATTAAACTTAAATGAGTTTAGTACAAAAAAATAAAGTTATCGTTAATGAATGATGTTTACTTTGAAGTTGATTTTATGGGCTCTTTCGTTTTTCGTGCACAGGCGTAGGTAGGTATCTAAGTGGGTTACAATTCCAATGTTTCCTTCAAATTTGCATGGGTGCACCTTTACCTTAGGATTTGGGGTCCTGAACTGACAGTGAAAAAAAGTGTTTCGAACTAATAATGGATAATTATGTGTTCTATTACTGATACTGAACCATTATTTCTTTTTCCTCATTGAAAAAAAAATATTCCAGTAGAAAGCATCGAAAGATCTTTGAAAACATAAGATTTGTCAATTCTTTCTTCGGAGAAACCTATTTCTACGGTGGTGGCTACACGGACTGGTCCAATGTTACTAGTGACTAGTAGTCGTAAGTGCAACTGCTAAGCATGGGATCCTGGGTTCGCTTCCCATCTCGGGCAAAGTGTTATTGGGGTTTTTCCACCAAGAATTTCTCACTAGCAGCCTCTGAGTCTGGACTTGTGGCCGGTTGATGGCATTTGGTTCTCCCCCTACTAAATGGGACTTAAACATAACTGACGAAATGTGGTATTAGGTAGGTACATCTTTCCCTACCCCTTCTGGGTTTGCAGGCGTGATGTTATAATGATGATGATTAACTTATCCGCTATCTTCTATTCCAGCTTCAGTACGTTTTATCTTACACTACAATAAATAAATAAATAAAATAAATATCGCTGGATGTTAACACACAGCGCCATCTAGTGCCACACTAAGCAAGACTTGTGTCGTGGACACCAGATAGTTGATATACTACAAAGATACTTTTTGTTTGTAAATACATACTTACTATACATATAAACATCCATGACTCGGAATCAAATGTCCATGCTCATCACATAAACATTTGCTCTTACCGGGATTCGAACCCAGGACCCTATGAACGTAAGGCAGCCTCACTACCAGTACGCCATTCGAGTCGTCAACACTTAAAGTGCTTACGGGATTATATCCGTGATTTTCTTTTGTCTGCTCATAATTAATCATTTTCGAAATATCGGATGCTCGTAGAAACAAAAGAAAATCACGGATATAATCCCGTAAGTACTATTAAGTGTAGTAAAAAACTCGGAAACATTACGTTAAAAAAAGTCTAAAACATTACATTTTATCTTTATACCTTACCATATTAATTTTCTCTGTATTTTAATTTTCCCAAGGTGTCAAGCGATTTTACTGCGGACCGTACTCTAGATGTTACGATAATACGATTTGTTATTACTGAATTACCTTGAAAGCTTTCGGAAGTCATGTTCTTCACTTTATTTTATGTAAGGTTTATTTATTTTTCAGGAAGATCTTCTTCGTTATGATTTATGACAACGGATAACGCGAAATGTGTGATAATTGTATTTACTTAAGGCGATTACATGAGCTAAACGCGAGTTTTATAATTACTAAAAGAATACGATTCACTGCTATAAACAAAACCAAAAAATATATGATATTCTTCAGGATATATGCTAGCATGATAGTGTTTTGAATAAAACCGACTTCAAAAAAAACAAAAAAGTGAAAAATAACTTTAGCTTCTGAAGTCGGTGACCTTTGTTTGATTGCTTTAGTTATTTTGTCACCGACTTCAGAAGCTAAAGTTATTTTTCACTTTTTTGTTTTTTTTGAAGTCGGTTTTATTTTTTGCAAAAAAGTTTTTATTTTTCACTTTTTAGTGGTTCACAGGTGCTTGATACATGGAAAGTGCATACCGTTACAATTCAACAAGCCCAAACACGACTATGGTACATTGTCTCATTATGGAGTTCCGTGACTCTTGGCTTCATCTTCAGATCTGATGGTAGAATGGTTCTTATCAAACGCAAATGCTTCACTTGTTGTAGAAAATACCAAAATCGCAACACGTTTTCAGATAAAATTTGAAGAGTTCCCTCGATTTCGCCAAGATTCCATCATCAGATCCCAATTTGGTGGCTATGGGACCAACTTGGAAGTATACCCTTTCAAACAAAAAAAGAATTTTTCAAATCGGTTCAGGCGTCTTCGAGTAATCGGTGAACATACATAAAAAAAAAAAAATACATACAGTCGAATAGAGAACCTCCTCCTTTTTGGAAGTCGGTTAAAAAATAATACAAATAATTTGACTCGATAGAAAAAAATCACGAACTTATCTCTAAAAGTTTCTTTCAAACAAAAAAAAAACATACTAAAATACATGCGATCATCAATAGATTTTTTGTAAATCGATCGAAACCACTCATTTCGCACTATTTGGCCCGCAGTGACTGACGTAACAACCACTTTGTAGTGCAAGCTGATTTGAACTTTATTCTAAGAAGTCTTATCCCCATAGGGTTGGCAGAACAGAAAATACAGAGCGCATTCAGGTACGATCCTTACATAGGTTCTCCTTTGCTTGCACCACGTTCAGAAGTTGCGAGTTTTTATTTTAAAGAAAACTGCATCTAGCCGCTACGGTGCCACAGATCGACACACACACATAGCGTTCAAACTTATAACACCTCTCTTTCGCAACAGGGGTTACTAAAATAGAAACAATATATAAGCTTCATTTAAGACTAAAAATACAATGAAAGTGTTATTATGTAATATACTCGTATGTATACACGACTAAACATATCAACCGACTTGGCATTTTCCCGCTATCCTAAGGCTCGGTTTCCACCAAAGCGGAGAGGAGTTGAGCATTATTCGACGAATCAAAAGCGAAAGCACATCTCTCCGCTTTGATGGAAACCGAGCCTAATAAACTGAGCCAGCCTCCCGTAAACGCATAGATAACAATTATTAGATTGACATGTTAATTAATAGCACAATGTTATTCTATTAGTCCCCACAAAGGGAACACAAAAGGCATTTATGACCACAACAGAGCATTATCTGTCAGATTAGTATCACAATATTCACAATACACCTACAACTTCCCTTGTATTCACGGAATACGTAATCTTAAGCTCTTAATGTTCCGAAATTCAAAATAGCCTCACATTTAGGGATGCCAGACGGACTCCCATAAATAATGAAGTCTGGAAGTCTTAATGTAATCGACTTCTTAGTCATCAACCATTTGACCCATCTTCGACTTAATATTGCTTACTACCAGGTGAGACTGGAGAGGAGTTATTCGCGCGTTCGACTATTTACTTGTATTGAATGATTTTTTCTGATCAACTTCTTTAATTTAACATCAAAATACAAGAAATAATTGCAAAAGCATAATAAATCATATTAGTAGTAATGACAACATACGCGAGGAGCTCGTAGCTAAATAATAACTGCCGCTCGGGTCGATCTTTGGGTTAAGCCGTGCTTGCCTAGGTTAGTCTGTGGATGGGTGACCACCCTTACATACCGAGTTTCCTCCGTGCCTCGGAAAGCACGTTAAGCTGTTGGTCCCGGCTGTAATTTGTCCATCTTTGGCAGTCGTTACAGGTAGTCAGTGGCCCAAAAAGTCTTACCAAGTGGTATCGTATTACCCAGTATTAACTGGGTTTTGGAGGTCAGACAGGCAGTCGCTCCATGTAAAATACTGGTATTCAACTGCATCCGGTTAGACTGGAAGCCGACCCCAAAATAGTTGGGAAAAGGTGACTGGTGAGACTGGATAAGTACGAGCCTCTGAAATTAAACAACAACGAAATACAATCTTTTATCATTGGCTTTACAATATTAGTCAATTTAATTCTTTAGTGAAGTTATCGGTTCATAGAATTCTTTACTCGATATCTATGTTCCCATTAGTCGTGTTGCGCCGACCCCACGTATCATAGGATAAGGGCAGGGAAATGCTGATGAAATATTCCAATCAGAAATTACCAAGACAAGGAGTCACATCATGGCGATGTTCTTTCTCTGCTAGATTTTAAATGTACCTATATCTCTATGTCCACCTTCATCTTCTCTCGTCGGGTTAACTGTTTGATTTTTTATCTTATGCCATGTGATAGAAAAGATTTGTTCATGTTGTCAAAAACGTGTGAATTTACCATGATTGTAATATAGCAGGTACCGAGCTATTTATATGGACATAACAACAAAGTGACTTCGCCTTAATAGACGCTAAGTGAACGCAATGGACGTGTGAAAGTAAAATTATATCCAAGAAGATGTAATTTTTCTATTAGCAAATTAACTTAGATTAAAATTGCTTATTAGCCTTATTAGGTTAGATTGTAATATAAAAAAAAAAAAACAAAAAAATATGTTGTCAAAAAGTTTAAGTGCGAAAACTTGCAGCGAGGCGAAAGTAGAATGTAAGAATAGTTGCAGATGCCGTTCTGTAGTATTACCTACCCCCGTAGGCATTAGTACGTATGTTACACAAAGATTTTTGAGGTGAAAACTTCTGTAGGCGCGTTGAGCACTTTTTGGGTGAACAAAAATCATGGAACTCGCGTGATCGTCACCTAACGCTTCGTAGCACTCGTAGCCGATCCGCTACGGCGTAGCACCACTTAGGCGTGCGCGGAGCACAACCCGTAGCAAAAGATTACTTAGTTTTCAATTCTATGGACAGTCCCCAAAAACTGCCCCGCATGCTTTTATCTGTTGTTAGCAAATTCCTCGAGTATGTCCGAAAAGTGGCATCCCTAATAAGCCATAATCTGAGCTTTGACTACCCGCGGCTTGGCGAACAATACGAGCAATATAGATTACTTAGTTTTCAATTCTATCGGTAGTCCCCAAAACTGTGCCCCTCACGTTTTTAGTTAATGTTAGCAAATTCCTCCAGTATGTCCGAAAAAGTGGCATCCCTAATAAGCCATAATCTGAGCTTTGACTACCCGCGACTTGGCGTACAATTTTCCTCAACATTACGCATTGGACACAAGGCCGAGTCCTGACCTTGATATTTATAAATTTAGATGCCAAAAACTATTATTTACAACTACCCACTAAATCTGTTATGTCGGGTAATAAGATTTGCATGTTTCAACTGAATGGTCTGAATTTTATTATGTGCGGAATATAAATTCTTAACTCTTTACGTACGTTTCGTTGGTCCATCTGTATCAGTATTACTGATGCTTTTGTTCAATAACCTTTTGATAACTAGTAGTGACTAGTAACTAGTTGTACTTACATCAAACTTAGTAACTTTACGCAAGAAATATTGCTCCGGTTTCTGGACACCCTTTAGAGTAGATTTAGAGATTTAATGTCTTCCGGAATCGTCCAATCTCACCTACTAAAGATACAGCCCGACTTTATCACTGTAGCCGTTATTTCTTTATAAGATATGTAGTTACGAGGCAGAGTGCCTAATCCCGATGTAATGATGGCCAACTACTTTTCACCTTTATGCCCTAACTGAGGTTAATTTAAACATCACGTGGTATTCTTTGCAACCGTACGTCCGCTTGGTACAGATGTCAGTTTGCAATTGAGCATTTACCCCCACCTTTGTCATAATATCCCCACTACTACCATTTATTGATTTGAATAATCTATATTATTTTGTAAATGATTTGTGTGGTTATACGAAAATATTTATGCGGTAAACTTCTACGTTGTTGGTCTGGTGCTGGGTCCTAGGTTCGTTTCCCGTGTCGGGTAAAGTGTTATTGGAATTTCTCAATAGCAGCCACGGAGTCTGGATTAGCGCCCGGTTGATGGCAAAAAGGTCGCCCCCTATTACATGGGACTTAAACATAATGGCGAAATGTGGGTGTACATATTACATACAAAACTTATATTGTCACTTACGGGATATCTTCCGTGATTATGTATTATTTTGAGCTCCCGATATTTCGACACTGTTGCAAGCGCCATGATCGCGGGTTGACTGGAGACTGCGGGTGAATGGAAAATAAAATTGTTACGAGCAGACAAATCTGTCTACCCTCTTTCTTTGTACGGAAGATATCCCGTAAGTGACAATATAAGTTTAGTTTTAAACCGGGAAAGCTTATAACATATTACATAAACCTCTGACGAACCCTTCGAGTATTACAGGCGTGATGTTATGTTAACTTGTATCCCTAATAATACCTATGTTTAGCCTTGAGATTATAATTAGGTTACGTTTTATTAGATTAAGTAAGTACAACGAGGGTAACAACTGCCTAAAAGTGAGGTCAAGTAACGTTATATTTATGAACGAAACTAATGAAAAGTACTACAACACGCCATTTAGTTATAACATTAGTCTACGTGGGAATTATATTTTATCGTTCCTACTTCCCTACTGTTACATACTTTTCAGAAGTGCTGTGAGAATTAAGCGCTAGCGAGAATTACGCTCCCTCCCACCCAACAAAAAGAATATAATTCAAATAAAAGCTTTATGTATTGCTGTTTAGTTACATTTCACATTGGCAACATAAATTAGCAGACAGCTCGCTGTCAGCGGGCTTACCGCTGTCAATGCCAACGTAAAGTATATCTAAAGAGAAACACGTAAAGCCCATATTTTAATTATATTGTTATTGCCGGGTGGAAGTGGAGTCGCGTAACTGGGCTAAGACGTTTATTTTCCTTGACGAACACTACTCTCTCCTAACATTGGCTTCTCCTGCTTCATGCAAGACAGTTTTTTTTTATTTTGTTAGCCCAGAACTTCGGCACTTCCACCTCGTCATCGGTGGCAGCGAATAGGTCACTTCGGACTGATTGGACTTAGAGGGCAGGATAGGTAGTGGAGCATAGTTTACGGACACAGCTCCACTCCCCTCTGCTGTTTCATTGAGAATAGCCTCACTTAACGTGGATGCTCCTGGGTAGCTCGCGAAATTAATATTTTCTTAAGTTTTTTTCAATTTCCTGACCCAGGCCTGCCCGCTTAGCATGACCACCGGCGAAACGACAGAGACTCGGCAAATCTTTTATTCACCTGTCATTGAATCGACAAAATGACAGAAGAACAAAAGATTTGTCGACTCTCTGTCGTGTCTACGGTGGTCATGCTACGCGGGCTGGAGCATCAGCCTTAACGAAGTTGGAGTTTCATCTTCCTTCTTGAGCCCGGAAACGGTTCAAGGACTTCTTACTGTGCCTCCAGATACCTTTCAGTCGCTTCTTGTTAAAACTGAACATCATTTTATATTCTAGCACAGTTGCTTAATTACACACTACCATGTTGAGCTGAATTTATTATAAAAAAAGCGGAAAAGTTAAAAATTTTGCATTCAGTAACACAAAGTAGGAAGGATAAAAAATAAAAATACAACATCAAGCTTTCAGGAACACACAGAACTGCTTACATTACATAATTAATGCTCTTTTGTTAAAAATTCCAACGTGTGCTACATAACATTTAATATTTCTCAAGTCTCCGAGTGAAATCAACGATTTTATTTTATTCATAACACGTTAAATTGTGCCACTGTATGTTTAATGAGGTTTCATTCATTAATATTATGAGGAGAAGATCCGGAATTCATTTAAAAATATTTTCTGTAATCAGTCCTGCCTAGTGCCCTAACACTTTTACCAAAGTTACTTAACTTAAGTAAAAAGTCCATGAAATGAAACTTTTTTATACAGATTGATTTGATACCTGGAGTAAGGGCATAGAAAATATAATCCTATCTTCAGCACACACGCTATACAGATTTATTTTTTGTCAAACGATATTATGATTTCACCAATCTGTATTGAATCCCACCAAGAACATTTTCATGTAAAATGTTGCGAAGACGAAACCATATGACTCGCACTGTCAAAAAAATATCAGATCTCATGCATAGCCAAGCATCTAACTCTACAAAGTCTAACTTTACAAACTCTAGACCTTAATGAAAATATGTGGCTTGGTCGTTTCTTTGATAGAAGAACTATTGTTTAACAGAAAAGTAATGAACAGTGGATAAAAACTTCACCTTTAAGTTTATACATGGTTTAAAGAAAAAGATTTTTTGCTCAATTTAAAAAGAATATCTGTTACATACAACAGTGACCTACACAACGAAAGTCCTAAAACATGTGCTGAATTCATGGTATTCCTGAAATCCTGCATATTATCACGACATCGTACATAGCACCCACGCGAAACAGGTCACTAGTATACTTTCAACCAATATGAACACTGAAACACTAAAAAACATATGTATCACACAAACACAACTAAAAACCACCACACGCCTAAACCTCCAACAGAGCCTCCTTTTTAATAATAAATTCGGGTTATCCCCCAGAGAGCGATAAGCGACTGGAACCGTCGTTATGTGCGGCAGATGGGCTAAAATAGCCTTTATTTCTAAACAAAACATTAAATGACGACGGTTTGATGTGCTACTTCGTCACTTTATCTCCTTTTGGAGGACTGGTTGTGTTGAAGCAAAGCGGTGTCTATGACAGGTCTGAAATGGTTTTATTCTAACGCGTCATATTTGAGGGTCGACTGAGGGAGGCATGTTGACGGCTCACGAGGCAATAAGTTATTTACAAGGATATAAATAAACTTACGTTAGGAAAACCGCCGATTTTTGTGGGAAACAGGTTTCCTCCCGGGATAATGCCAGTACAGCAAAATTTTCTCTTCCAGAAAATCTATGACCACTATTCGGAAGCTAATGCAAACGAAAGTGTCAGCCAACGAGCGTATGTGACGTGTGTTTTTCAAGCGTTTTGTCTTTGGCACCTATTAACGTAGTCAGTTCAACGCCATCTAGCGAGTTCTTGGAAACTCATTTCAACGTTTTAACTCTCAAAAAGAAAACCTTTCACTGTGTAACACACGTTCAATCAAAAATAGAATAATCCATTACTAGATTGTTTTGATAAATTTGTGTGCTCAAATGAAAATTGTTGTACCGTCAACAATTTTCATTTCCAGTATTTAAAGTGTACTTTCCCTCCAGGTGGCATTCAAAACTTTCAGTCTGTATAGTGCTTGCAGTTATCTATAGGTAATAGGCCAACATAGATACATACATAGACGGTTATAATTTGTCATTTTGGGATTCATACTTAACACTGCCATTCCTGACCTTTCATAAAACTGCTAAATCCATAAAATGTTCTAACAGCACCATAAACCTGTACCTACTCACAGCGAGTCCTCTGTTTCATAATTCCGTGTTTTCAAGTTAATTAACGTTCGTGCAAATTGTAGTAGCATGTAAGCCGGTAAGTAATTATGCTCGTGAATACTCATGATCTCAATATTTTCGCAACACATTTTCAATATTACGCAATCCATTCTCATCAAAATTAACGGGTAAAATTATTATTAATTAATTAAAATCTGCTGCTTATTAAATACCTTGTTTTTACTCCATTTTGAAAAGGTAAACACTTTTTTTTGGGCAGTCGTGTAAAAAGGATCAAATTAAACTATACAGTGAGATCGCACACAAAGTATAGTTTGATGTCGATCGATTTGACCATAAATATTTATTTAACCACAAACTAATCGTTATCAGCCAAATACCTAAAGGCTTTCCAAAGTCAGTGCTAATTTGAATAAGGCCTCTTGAAAGACTATCCTCAGAGACTTCAAAAACTTAAATTAAGGGATTCCTTCGGTCGAAACTTGAACCTACTTAAGGAGACTTGGTTTCTGTAAGCGTTACCTACTCAGCATATACTTAGGCCAAGAGATATTCCTGTCACGGTCGTACAACTGTCCAACTACAGATGCAAGATAGAGACTGGAAAATGTCCAAACCATGTCACGATCTAAGTAATGTTCATAGATCTTGTCCTAAGACTCCTTAGTACCTACACAGGGCGACACAGTCATCAAGCTATACAGTTCCAGTATATGACAGCCTTGCGGTATAACGATTCCCCGTGCAGTGAGAGATCCGCATAAACTGCCTTTTAAAACTAAACTTATATTGTCACTTACGGGATATCTTCCGTGATTATTTGTTATTTTGAGCTCCCGATATTTCGACGCTGTTGCAAGCGCCATGATCGCGGGTTGACTGGAGTATGCGGGTGGATGGAAATTAAATTGTAACGAGCAGACAAATCTGTCTACCCTCTTTCTTTGTCTTTTGCTACGCGCACTATTGGAACTCGACACTAAGTCACGACAAAACGCACTCACAGTATCACCAAGTTTTTTGGAGTTGTAACAAAAAGACAATACAAGTTACAAAAAGTACAAGACACAACACAAGCACAAGACAATAAAAGACAAAGAAAAATAAGATCAAGACAATATAAGTTTAGTTTTAAACCGTGAAAGCCTAAAACAGTGTTTAAACTGCCTTTTATTGCACGCCAGTCACGTGCTTATTAGACGTAGCGACATCGATCTCGCTACATCATCATCATCAGCCTATTAATGTTCCCACTGCTGGGACAGGCCTTCTCTCTATGTATGGAATGGGCTATAATCCACCACGCGGGCCCAGTGCGGATTGACAGATGTCACATATCTTCGAATTCTTCTTTTGTTTTGGTTCTAAGAAATGCCGGTTTCCTCACGATGTTTTTCTTCACCGTTTTGAAATCCTGCATCGCATAATCAAATGTATCCGCGAGATAAAGGAATGACCAAATAACTATCAGGTCGGAGGGTCCTGCCTTTTCTATGGAGTATAAGGAATTTTACACCCTGCTCCTCATACCCCTATACCCACCAACTCTTTCTCCCCCAGACCCATCAATTCTTAGCGAACAGCAATTTATTTTAGGCACGGTCTTATTACTTTTTTTATTTTCTTTAATAGTCGCTCATGTCGTCTTAACATGACGTTCGAAGGCAATTTCGCTTTCAAAATTGAGCTCGAACTGTCTCATATGTGTGATTAATATCGGGTAAGCAGGAACAGTGACACGGAAGTCATCATTATCTCTTAAATCTATGTCGTCATATCGGTAAATAAATCAAATAAAATAATAATAAAAAAACCTTTTATTTCTTGCGTTACAAATAAAATTAATAAAATACTCGTAACATGCATGCAATCATAAAATTCTTATTAAACAATTCAATTTAGTTTTGTTGAAAACCAAAAAAAAAAAAATGTTTAGTTTATTATGAATTCAAATTTCAATTAGGATTAGAAGAGTGAATTAAAATTTGACTAACAAAAAAAAAAGAATTTGAAAAACAGCTGTCACTGTGACATGTTCTCATACAAAAAAGTGTTTTTAACAGCCGTTTTTAGATAATCAGACCGTCATCTTTTTGGTGGACATGGACCTTAGTAGAAGGTGAAGGCCTCCTCCAGAGATGACCATAGGTACACAACGGTTTCAATTTTAAGATCTATATTGAGGAATGATCAAATGAAGAAAAGATCGATGAGGAATGATCTGATCTGAAAGAGAAAGTAGTAAATGATGCCGTGACGTCTGATAGGGAAGAATTGAAGAAGAAAACTTGTTGCACCAACTGACCAACCCCAAGTAGAATGTGACAAGGGCAGTAAAATGATGATTGATGAATGATCACCTAGCGTATCCAGTATCCAGGGCATTTAACTCCTTATCAACCTCACAAACCTTTTCACCATAACATTCGAGAGTTTTTTGTTCGACCGAAAGTTGGACAATCAAGTCTTACCGAGGAGTATCGTATTATCCAGACAATCGCTTCATGTAAAATACTGGGATTCGGCTTATCTGAATCAATCAAAATCTAAATCAAAGCATTTATTTCAAGTAGGCCAGTTACAGGCACTTTTGAATTGTCGAAACAAAAATGAACATTTAAAGTAGCTACAGTCCCAGTCACAAGACATAAAAACTGTGAAAGTACTGTAGTTGCCCTTTCCCTAGCGTAGATCTCTATGGAGAAGAACGGGCAAGAAACTCCATGGACACTCTTTTAAATCAAAATATTGTTACAAAATCTTGGTTACATCATTCATGTTGAGATGGTATATTATGTGAGAACAATGTACGAGTAGCAAGATGTGCACGTCAAAAGTGTCCATAGCAAAACAAAAATAAAATACAACTCAAAACAAAATAATTAATTCAAATAAACCATGGCGGCTAAGAGATGACCAGTCACAATTGACAGCGCCCGTTCACGAAAATGACGATGATCCTACATACGAATGTCCGGGCAAAATCTTGAGTAGATTTATTTCCAGATGATGATGAGGGTTTTCATTTCAGCTTTTGCCGTTTTAACGAAAAACCATCGGTGTTTTCTTATAAACTAGACACCTATCCTATCTTCTCTTATTCTTGAAAGTCACCAAATCCACTGACTGCTCTGAGGCAGCCCCAGTGGACGTCTCTCGGCTGAATGTTAATGGGAACCTACTTTTTAAATTGTTGCCATATAAGTAAACATGATCTGTATTGTTACAGCGCCAGTCGCACTTGCCCGGCGGAGGGCGCGGTCGAGCAGGACTCGTCGCAGCCAGTCGACCTGCCCCGCACGAGAGATGGAGAGATCGACTATGATGGTAAGCACTGGCTGGCTGGAGTATGGGTGAGAGGCAGGCTCCAGGGAAGTCGCCAACTCGAATAATTGCTGGTCTCAAATCTAAAGGCTGATTAAACTAAGAGTTTGACCATATTAAAGGTCTTAGGTCCATGTTCACCGAAAAGATAACCGTCTGTTTATCCAAAAACAGCTGTCAATGTGACATGTTCCCATACAAAAATGTGTTTTAAACAGCTGTTTTCAGATAATCGTCCGTCATGTTTTTGGTGAACATGGACCTTAGTAAAGTAAATGTCTCAAGAGCAATACTTTAAACACAAAGGAAACCCCAGAGTGGGAGAAGTCATTTGATGATTTCCCATCCCAAAAAAAAAAAAAAAAAAGGCACTCCACTAACTATGCTAAGAACTGTGTACTGACTCACATTGCTCGAACTTATAACTCGGAATTCTCTGAAGTTGATTTATTTAACTGTAATAAACCGACATTCGAAAACAAATAATTAAAATATAAACGGAGATAAACGACTAGCAACCAATCCTCTTTTTCATGTACTTCTTCATCTTTGATCATTCAACCTTTTTAATTTTTTTTTTTGAAAATTGTAAAAATGAAAAACTAAAACTAAATCTAACTTAAAAGTAATTTTGTATTGTAATTTTATTTTGTTGTTCATTTGGAAATACAATTAGTTAAACAGGAAAACCTATAATTGGCCATAGTCACTGTCACACGCAAATTTTGTAAAACATTTTTACGTATTGCTGTTGGTTACCTAAATAAATAAATAAAAAATGTTGTGGAAGCTGGGTTACACGTGTCCGTTTCCACCCGGCAAAGAGACTATAATTCTTTGGGTTTTAAGTATCGCTCTTGAGACACGTCTTATTTTACATTGGCATAGATGTCGGTAAACTCGCTGACAACGAGCTGTCTTCTAATTTATGTTGCCTTAATACACTCATCGACGTGGAATCGGTTTGAGCCGATTAAGTATCGCCACAATTGTTGCAGTTCAGCTCGACGATGTCGAGTTGCGATCTATAAGAAGTCGAATGACGTCTGTTCGCTTTTATTGCATGGGCAATAATGGATGGAGTTTAGTCACCCCTTCTCATAGCCTGTGTCATAGCTTAGAAAAAGTCATGAA
Organism: Xestia c-nigrum; assembly: GCA_916618015.1. Classification (NCBI taxonomy): domain Eukaryota; kingdom Metazoa; phylum Arthropoda; class Insecta; order Lepidoptera; family Noctuidae; genus Xestia; species Xestia c-nigrum. The sequence continues at coordinate 3,590,906 of OU745259.1, read as the reverse complement.
CACAATATGCTTTCTTGTTAGAGCAGACGTCATTAAAATGACAGTATTTTCGAGCTAAAAGGACAAGTTACAGTCTTAAACGACAAATCGTCGCGTGCTGATTGATTCATAGATAGCCGACCTTGTAATTGGTTTACCACCCTTACGTGGACGCCATAAGGTTCTAGGCATTGATTTAAAGCCTTTGTGACTGATAGTTCATAGCTTAGTAAAGTTTCAATTTCCTGGAAGATGGTGTCAAAAATGACGACCTAATTCACGTACTGGAAAAGAGAAAATGAAAACTTTTTTGGACACGAGGTTGAGAAACTGTGTAACCTTAAAATAGCCTGCACAAGTGAACATACTATAAGTGAAGTACTACATCCGGGGACTAAGGGTACCCAGACCGCTAAGCTTCAACGAATATTTCACCGTGATAATATGAGCTATTTTTGTATCACTTATTCTGACACAAAAAAGCGTCTGTCGTCACGAGTGGCAAATTAAAATATAAACATTTTTACAACTTATGGCACACCTAGGTCATTAATACCAATTTGCTAACTAAGGCTGCTAGCAGACGGACTGCATCGCAGCAACCACGCGCGGTCGAAATATTGACCTGCATGCGGTTGTACGTTCGACTTCGTTCAGTCATGATATTTACTTCACGCGGTCAGCTGCAGTCGTGTGCAGCAATCACATACAGCCAGCATGCAGTTACAACTGTATGCGGTTAGCGATGGACAGCGTGCGTCGAGACTACACGACCGTAGCCGACCGCGTGAAGTTGAATTCACAACTTTAAGAAGTTAATCGCTAACCGCATACAGTTGCAACTGCACTCTAACTATATGCCTTTGCTGCACACGACTGCAGCCGACCGCGTGAAGTAAATATCATGACTGAACGAAGTCGAACGTACAACTGCATGCAGTTGAACATATAGACTGCGCGCGGTTGCTGCGATGCAGTCCGACTCAGCTGGCAGCCTTACTTATCTTTACCTTACAATTTAATCCACATTTGTATTTTGTAGACATAGTCTTTCTGACTGCCTCGTTAGTGTAGAGGTCGTAGGCAGGACTGCTGAGCATGCGGTCTTGAGTTCGATTCCCGGGTCGGGCGAAGTGTTATTGGTTTCTTCCATCCGGTATTTCTCAGTAGCAGCCACATACTTTAGATTTGCGCCCTATTGATGGCAATAGCTGCGTCCTCTATTACATGGTGCTTAAAAATAACTGGCAAAATAATGGTGTACTATTAGATACACCTCTGCCTAATTAGAGATAGGTTACAGGCGTGAGGTTATTTATTCTCTGTCGTTCCTAGTTTAAAATTAATTATAACAGACCTATTTATAAAAAAAAAATATTTGTGGCCATACGCACATACTACCGCGTTCACCGACGCTCTACCACTTCACTTCTGACCCTTAAGCCTTTGGCAATAAGGTTGACAATTAATCGCCCGTTAGTGAACTCGCCAGTACATTGCACACTTTTAAAGAAAACAATATGAAACGATACTTTATTCCCCTCACGATCGATTTACAAGGAATATCCTTTGACAAGGCGTGCACACTGTACAGTCAGAGTTCGTGGGGCTTCGTAAGATTAGCATACAATGTGCAAGACGGCGCTTACTTGCGAAGTACCGTCGTAGCAGCCCTTTAACGTACATTTAATTATGTCTTAGTGATATGTTTTAAATGTTAATTCGGTGTTTATTTAGTACCATTTTAAGACTTAAGAACGTATACACATCCTGCCGGGGCTGCGGGACTGTTCAAAAGAGATACCGCGGCCCCGGAACATAAAAGGCGAGGAAGGAACATGGATGAGTTTTAGTCAGTAAAAGTCTGACATTCCCTCCCGTTCAGCCCAGAGTGGGAGAAGTTATAAAAATAGGGCGTATATACGTAGAACATTGGCTAGGACCGGTTCCTATAAGCGATGGCAGATCAGCGTCGGTAGCTGTAAATTTTTGGCAAAAGTAATGTAAAAAACTGATCTATTATGCCATCTTCTGGCTATTTTGTGCTTGGTTAGATATACTTATCTCATGTACAACAAGCTCTTGCGTCTGATTCTTAGGTGTAAAGCAGTAGTTTAGAGCAAGACACAGTGTGCGCTATAAAACCATTGGGTAAATATTACGTGCACGTAATTATGTCTGAGTGATATGTTTTAAGTGTTAAAGTCGGTGTGTTTATTTAGTACGATTTTTATGACTAGATGATGTAAATGTTTGGTAAAAGTAATGTAAGAAACTCGTCTATTATGCCATCTTCTGACTGTTTACTTCCACAAACTTTTGTATCTACTTCTTAAGTGAAAAGCAGCATTTTAGAGCAAGACACAATGTGCGCTATAAAACCATAGGAACCCCTGAGCATTGTTTCTTACCCAAACAGCTTTCTCCCTATAAAGTTTATAGGGAGAGACACTGGTTCCCAACCTGTGATCCGCGGATCACCGGTGGTCCGCAGAAGCCTCGACTACGGTCCGCGAAAGATTAAAATGTTATTCGTATTTTTAACTTGCACAGAAGATGCTAGCTCAATCCAACCTAATGGAAATTGGCAAATTTTTTGAGCTCAATTCGATTGATTTTGTATCCATCACTATCTTCATTCTAAAGGTTGTCATCACATTATCCAATTTTCGTATAGTGTGAGTTAAAGATTCACTCCCCTAGTTACAACCCTGCCGTTGTCCATGTTTATCTAGGACCATGTGGTCCCTGTTAACAATGAACATCCCAAAGTGGTCCCTGGTCTAAGAAAGGTTGGGAACCACTGCTATAAACCTACATAGTTGTTCGACAATCTGAATGATCGGTGGGCAGCTTTTGAATAATATAGCCATGATAGTTAATGATCGCCACCGTCCACCGCTAAGTAGGATGTGCACATAGAAGTTTGCAACGTCATTTGCTCTGTTCATTGTTCTATGTTAGGGTTCCGGTTTCCGCACTAAGTCCTTAAAGGTGGACCATTGTACGTAAGCCATGGCAGCCGTTATTCAAACTAGGCCACCTCCCTGAAGCAGATCAATCTTCTCAGGACATCCGTAAGGGATTTTGGTGTTCCAAGAGTGTCCTTTCGGATCGGGGTGACGCCGGTGCACTCGAGGAGCACATGCGTTTCTGTTTATTTTATTTGTTTGTCGCGAACAAAGCGTGCGAGGCCGTGGAACACAGTGGGCGATCCCACATAAATTGACATGCAAAGCGAAGTTACGTACACCTGCGTCACTTACCCTTAGATTACTGTGTCACCTTAATCGACTCCACGTCGCTCTTGAAACTTTATCGCCCCTATGTGTACAACACCGTTAAATAAACAGTTTCCACACACACAACTGACAGTTATTCGATGAAAACGTATAAAATTCGATCGGACCGGCCAAGCCTTAGCCAGTCTCACTGGCATAGTTCCAACTTCAATATGGCGTGTATGCTGAAGGACTCGACATACTTTTGTCAGCTGAAAATCTGACTGGTCTTGTCGTTAGTAAAGACTAGGTTTATTAGTCTAGTATTCTAGTTTATTAAGGCGCCAACATAATGTTGATTATGTTTTAGAATATGTGAGGAGCAAACGTAAATGCTTTGGAATATTTTAGTTAGGAAGTAATTATGATTTACTTACAGTCAAGTTTTTGAAGAGTGTCTGTCTGTCAATTGTCGATGTCGTCTATAGCTCATGTGATAATTAAAAAACTAGATTTCTGATACTGACGACAGCTGATTGCCATTACTGGGTATGACTTTATCCTTAAACTTCTTGCTGTACTTATAATTATTTTATTTTATTTGACCGAAGTTCTAGACTGAAAATAGCCGACAAACAATCAGACTCACAAACGTCTCCTGTTTATTAATGTTGCGAGGAAACTGGAGTCCCTTTAGCATATTATGTCACCAACCTAATAACCTATTTTCTGTCAACAGCGTTGTACGAAGATGAATCGGACAGCGATCTCGGCTCGATGGAGAACCACGGCTCCGTGGTCACCCATCTCCTGTCGCAGGTCAAGATCGGAATGGATCTCACAAAGGTAAGTGCCCATCAACCCTAATTGGGCCTACGTGGTGGATTTTGGCCCATTCTTTGCAAGCCGTGCGTTTCTTGCCCGTTCTTCTCCATAGAGATCTACGTTAGGGAATGGGCAACTGCAGTACTTTCACAGTTTTTATGTCTTGTGACTGGGACTGTAGCTACATTTAGTGTTCATCTTTGTTTCGACAATTCTATAGCGCCTGTAACTGGCCTACTTGAAATAAATGTTTTGATTTTGTGATTTTGATGATTATCTTTACTGTATTCAGAACTACTTCCTAAATATTATAGAGGTTTTTTCATGTTTGTATTTGAAGGTAATTTCCAGAATTTAGTCATTTCCGGAATATAATTTCTGGAATGCAATCCTAATAAGAAATTCGTTGACAGATACATTATTCGTGGGTGCTAAAAGGTATAAACGATTTACACTAGCCGATGCCGCGGCTTCCCCCGCGTAAAATTATATACTAAAACCTTCCTCTTGAATCACTCTATCTATTAAAAAAAACCCGCATCAAAATCCGCTGCGTAGTTTTAAAGATCTAAGCATACATAGGGACAGATAAACGCGGTGGGAGACTTTGTTTAATATTATGTAGTGATAGCGATAGTGATGATCACACACATTAGCCGAGATATCACAGTTTTAGCGGACGAAGTCGGGAGTGAAGTGCTAGTAAATGTTTATGCTTGAATTACTATAAGGGTCGGTCACAGTAATGAATGTTTAGCCCTGATAATGTACTGTGCTGTAAATCAGTAATCCAATCAACGGACACGTGAACCGGATTCGGGTTACTTAAGCGTGTACAAAAATCCCTTCGTATGTTCTTTATTTAGAAAAAGTTTAGGTCACTCTGTACACCTGATGAAAATCTTTTGTTAGTTATTGATTCATTTTCATCATCAGCCTAACCTTTTCCCAACTATGTTCGGGTGTGTTATAATTCATAGCCTGTGTTACTCGGTAAAGATGTAGATTTCTAATGATGAAAGATTTTTTTTAATCGGTTGAGGAGTTCCTGAGTTAAATCGTAACAAACAAACAAAAAAATCTTACCTCTTTATAATATTAACTAGCTTCTGCCCGCGACTTCGTTCGCGTGAAGTTTTGATATCGCAGCGCATCACCTGCTCAACGGTAGCTTGCCTAAACCTTTGGGTATTATATTTTATAAGCTGTACTTTGAACCTCACTTCATAAAAATATTCGAACTTGGAGCGGTCCAAGTTCGAATATTTGTTTTATTAGTCCGATTTTTTCTTAGGCGCGCAATACACATTTTTCTTCATGTTTGTTTTCATCTCTGCCGGCTGCAAGGCAACATAAACCTTTTGTAATAGAAATAAAGATCAATGTCAATGTTTGACGGGCTCGTTAATGGTAGCAATCCAACATCAATCTTATTGCAATGAGCATTAAGATCAATTTGGAAAAGCAGATATAAAACAACTATGAAAGTAAAGTATTAGTAACTTAGTCATCTTGGTGAGTGATAGTATCATAGAGATAATAATGCAAGCATCTTGTTTCAGGTTGTGCTACCCACATTCATCTTAGAGAGGCGATCGCTTCTAGAGATGTACGCAGACTCCTTCGCGCATCCCGACCAGTTTGTCAAGTATGTTTTATTATTTCATGTATTATCTTTTTTAAATATTGATGGGCCGGTGTCGGGAGCAGGGCCCAATCTACCGGTGGTTCCGGCTCCAGAGACAACAACCTCCCCAGAATGCGAGCCGTATCAAGGAATACTACCCTCTGTATACTATCTATATAGAATGCAGAATAAAATCACTTTAATCAGTGTTTTTTTTTTTGCTATCCAAGCAAAAAAAAAAACTGATTAAAGTGATTAGTATCTTTGGTTAGACGTACTGAACGCTGTTATATAATTTGTCCTTTTAATGGGACCTTATATACGGTGTAAAACACCTCTTAACGAAGCTGAAAGGCACTTGTTCTCCTCATCATTGCGATATTTTTTTTCTTCTACACCATACTTGGGAACCTTCCAGTTACGGAGACATTGGGGGTCAAAGTTACAAGTATTTTTTTAAATACAAGTTTTTATTGTAAGATTTTTATCTCCACGAACCCCGTACTATTCAATCCATCCATCATCACAATGTTTTGAGTGCGTAACATTGAGTTATACCACAAAACATGATTTTTCACCCCAAAAAAAAAGTTGGTCCCAGCAATAATTTTCACGTATAGTTACTTAGTTTGATGTACAGAATGCTTGGTTGACGGCTGCGTGATGAGGTGGTTTACAACCTGTATACGTCACAGTGGCGTTCAAAAGGTTAAAAATGTAACAAATAATTCCTACAAAATATTTATCTTTACTTCCTCAGGATAGTAGACCAGCCAACGGCCCGCGAGCGCATGGTACAAGTAGTGCGTTGGTACCTGAGCTCGTACCACGCGGGCCGCAAGTCGCAGGTCGCCAAGAAGCCGTACAACCCCATCCTGGGGGAGGTGTTCCGCTGCCACTGGGACATGGACGGAGCCCCGGCTGAGAGTAATAACGTTAATGTTGAGAAGGTGAGGGGATACTTGCTATCGAACTTAGATAAGCATTAGTAGTGTTACGAGCTGGGTATGAGATGAATTTATTACTACCGATTAAACAACAAAATAACTTTATTAACCCCGAAACAATTAAAAGTCAATCACTATTATAATACACTACTGTTCACAATTCGCTTAGATATCGCACTTCTAGTTCCCTTCGATTCGCTTCGATGTGTAGCCAAAATCAGAATGACGGCCGCATTTTTTTTTTTTTAGGTATGACCACTCGTAGTTGCAACTCGATAAGGTTGCTTAACTACTTAACCGAACTATCTTGTGGGTGGCCAAATTACTCTAAGCCCCCCAGCCAGGGCTTACAAACTAAAAATATTTACATTTAAATGACGATCACTAAGGGCCTCGACTTAGTACGTCATTATCGGGAGGGACTGACGGTCGCAGGTCTGAGCGGTGTATTTATACTCCTACCTCCTACCAACAGACACACAAAACAACCATAAATATTCTAGAAGTGAGTAGAACCACTTCACAAAAGAAAGATCAACAAAAAAACATTATCAAAAGGAACTGTAGGCAAAAAAGATAATAAATTACTTGAGGCAAGAAAGAAGTAGGTACTTTATGCCCTCGGCGTACGTTCGAAATTACAATGACAATTCCTGAGGTTTTTTTATAAGTAGGTTCCGAATTTGTACCTACTTAATTTTAAAACTAATAATAACGGGATTCTCTAAAAGGATCAACGCAAATACGCCGTAATCACGTGCTATCTCGAACGGTCTCGTAGGTCCGATGCAACAGTAGTGCCAGGATTTCTCCTTTAATAGGAAACTTCATCTATCAGAATATACACGCAGCAAAGCCAAGCACTTCTGCACAGCTAAGAAGTAGAAAACACTGCCTGTGTTGGAGTTCCCAAGTTCATGTGCCCCTAATCTGTTTAATTCACGAGTGAATAGGCTTCGTTTGGGTTAGATCCTTCCATTCTATCGCCAACCTCATCTTTGTCATCAGGACTAGGTGGTGGTCAGAAGTAGGCCCATTTAATATGAAAAAAAAATTATAGCATTATTGTATTTCACTGTTAAAAATCCTAATTAAAAAATGTCTCGTTTGCTCAAACCAGGTACAACCCTATCAGAATTCCCTCGCACTAGGTTATATTTTAGTCGACATAAAAGTTCATTTAATTCTACCCAACAGAAGCTAACATAGCTAGCTAAGAATTCAATCTTATTGCAAGGAAATATCAGACAAGATTTTTAGTGTCATGGGATTTCAGGCCTTTCACACCAGTTGCTCTGGTTCATTCCGGTAGGACTGCTCATCCAAACCTTTATTTTACATAAACTATATTGTCACTTACGGGTTATCTTCCGTGATTTTTTATTATTTTGAGCTAGTAATTACGGAAGAAATCCCGTAAATTACAATATTAGTTTAGTTTTAAACCGTAAAATCTTAAAGCTGTCTTTATTTTACTTTCCACAGCAAGAAGTGGGTGACGGCCCAGTCCCCTGGTGTACACCAGACCAGCTCTCGTTCGTAGCGGAGCAGGTCTCCCACCACCCCCCGATATCTGCCTTCTACGCGGAGCATGTGAACAAACGCATACAGTTCGAGGCCTGGGTGTGGACCAAGAGCAAGTTCCTGGGTCTGTCCATCGGAGTGCATAACATCGGAAAGGGGACGGTGACGCTCTTGGATACCGGAGAAGAGTATACGCTTACATTCCCTAATGGATACGGCAGGTAAGGGATTTATCTTTTTCTTTTCTTGGCCTATATTATCCCACTGCTGGGCAAAGGCCACTCCCATAGCCTTCTATTCGACTCTCAGTGCGATTTTCGGCGGTCAATCTGTTACAAACGCTTTACGCTTAGGTCTTCCTCGGCGAAGAGTTTATTCATAAAAATTGCCCAAATAGTTTCAATAAAAAAATGGGGTTTTTATATGGTTGGTTCCAACTCGAAAGATGTAAGCAGAGGTGGGTCGCTAGTACAGCATAAATATTCACACCGTTTTCCTTAAATGGGTAACTTTATAGTTATAAATGTGTACTTAAATAAATTAGGACTGGAAACTACAAATTACCACCTACCACGATCTTCGTATAGACATTCTCCTGTTGTTTTCATGAAATATTAATTATTTGCTTGTGATTTTCAAATCATGAGATCCTTAAATGAGGTAATTAAGTAAAAAATACTTTTTGTACTGCACGCAGGCAAAATGCGTTATTAAGCGCGTGCACTCCCTTCAAAATGTTATTGTGTTACAAAAATCCTAGAAAACCTTAAATCCATAATACGATTTGTATATCAAACAACAGTAAATATGTATTAAGGTTAATTAGTACCTCACCTAATATCTATCGTATGTTGAAACACGTGCAACCGTTAAACAACTAATAACACTCTCATTAACAAATGAGCTCTTCTTAATAAAGAAATAGTCGCGTGTCAATATTCATTATTATATAACTTAAATTATTTGGGAAGGCCTACAATCGCACAAGATCGTGAAATGTGGAAGGAGGGAAGGGAGGCCTTTGCCCTGCACTAGGACAATATAGGCTTATAATAATAATAATTATATTATTTGATTAATTTCGATTTATTGAAAAACATAAGCCCAAATAGAGCATTCACGCAATCACTTGCATCAGGTGATAAGTGATTGCGCCAGTTATGTTTCAAGTCTCATATAAAATAGGGAGCCTATCAACCGGACCCTGCCTAATCCTTAGTCCGTGGCTCAGCTGATAAAACAAAACAAAATCGATCTTGGAATTGACTGACGTAACAGTCACACCTGATAGATTTTTACAAAATCGAACCACTCTGTAAAAAGTTTTACGTGACCATACAGTTAAAGTAGATACGACCGACTCAAAAATACTTGAAAAGCAGCGGTGGCCCTGTGGTGAAGGCCCACGACTTACGAGTAGTAAGTCGTGGGTTCGAACCCAGGCAAGCGCATTATTTTGTGTACTTTATGATCACCACTGCTCCCAAAACTATAAAGGAAAACATCGTGACGAGACCGGCATGTCCTAGAACCAAAACTTAGAAGACGTGACATCTACCAACCCGCACTGGGCCCGCGTGGTGGATAATAACCCACTCCTTCTCATAGAGAAGAGGCCTGTGTCCCAACAGTGGGCACATTATAGGCTGAGTGTGTTAAAAAAGGACTTGCGAACCTCCTCCTTTTTTACCCGACTGCGCGACGCAAAGGAGGGTAATGTGTTTATCAGTCTCTGTATGTATGTTTGTTTCTATGTGGTGTTCTAGAGACCAAATGCGTAGGCCGATTTTGATAATTATTAAAACAAATCATAAATTCTAATGCAGAACAGAACGACTCGCAGTCGGGGCCCATTCAAGTTTCACCAATCAAATCTTCCTAAGGGGCCTTGACTGTGAGTCGTTCTGTATTAGAATTTATGATTTGTTACAGAATTCCAAACTAGTTTTTATTCAAGTTAATTTTTTCACGTTTTTTAAATTAAAAAAAAAAAAAGGTTAATAATGAAAAAATTGTCTTCCACAGATCGATATTAACAGTCCCCTGGATAGAACTTGGCGGATCTGTGTGCATAGAATGCGTTCAGACCGGTCACAAGGCGAACATCGAATTCCTCACGAAACCTTTCTATGGCGGCAAGAAGCATCGGGTCACCTGCGAGATATTCGCGGGCGTCGACAAGAAACCTTACTATACTGCGCAGGGAGAATGGAATTCTAGAATGGATGGAAGATGGACTGAATCTGGGGTAAGTAATACAAGGCAACAGAAGATGTACACTAAACACTTAAATCTGTATGGTTCTTTCTTCAAAAAACCATCTCAGACACTTATTTGCATAGTTCTCATGTGAGTTGAGTTAGGTTACGTCTGGATTTGAAAATAGTCTATGACCTCTGAGTTTGTTTTGGCTGTTTCTTCTCAGAGTAGTCAGGTACACCGGCTTCATCTACTTTAAAAAATAAGGACGTGTAAAAGTGTTTGTGAAAACCAATTTGTAAAATGAATATAATTTATCATTTATCACTAAACGAAGTTCTTGGAGTCCATAGACACACCGCTTCGTTTGCTCTCATTTAAAAGTATATGGAAATTATAATTCACTCGTTTCTACAATTTTAGTGCATTTCTCCAGTTATGACGAATTCCCATGGAATGAGGGGGAAATCTATCTAACTTATGACCCCTTACTCAATTTGCTCATAACTATAGACCACAAACAATAGTTCTATTTATCCGAAAAGTATAAAATATCGTAATCAAACTGTCGAAATCCCCGCAGCGCTCCGAAGTCCTATTCGAGGTATCGAACATGAAGCCGCGGCGCAAGCGCGTGGCGCCTGTGTCGCGTCAGGCGCCGCACGAGTCGCGCCGCGTGTGGCGCCACGTGACGTGCGCGCTGCGGGCGCAGGACTGTGACGCCGCCACCGCCGCCAAGCGGACTGTGGAGCAGGCGCAGAGAGACGCCGTCAAGACACGAGACGCTAACTCCGAGAAGTGGGCCACGCTGGTACATTTTTTTATAATAATAATAATACCGAAATGGCGCAGCGGTATTAAGGCTGCCTTACGTTCTTAGGGTCCGAATCCCGATAGGAGCAAATGTTTGTGTGATGAGCACGGACATTTGTTTCTCTGAAACAAATGTCACTTGCTGACATTTGTTTATCTGAAACAAATGTCCTCCATCCTCCGCCCATGGATGTCTATATGTATAATAAGTATGTATTTACAAACAAAAAGTATACATGTAGTATATCAACTGTCTGGTGACCACGACACAAGCCTTGCTTAGTGTGGCACTAGATGGTGCTGTGTGTAATGTCCAGCAATATTCATTTATGTATTTATTTATTAACACGAAGCAGTCAACCAAGCATTTTGTACATCAAACTAAGTAACTTTACGCAAAAAATATTGGTGGGAAACGACTTTTTTTTGGGTGAGAACTCATATTTTGTGTTAGAATTCAATATGACGCACTTAAAACATTGTGCTAATGGATGGATTGAATAGTACGGGGTTTGTAGAGATGTAAGAAGTAAAAATCTTACTATAAAAGATTGTATTTAAAAAAACCTTGTGTAAAAGTTGGAACTTTAAGCCCCATATCCCCGTAACTAGAAGATTCCCAGGTTTGGTGTAGAACAAAAAAGTAGAATAAGTGTCTTTCGGCCTCGTTAAGAGGTGTTTTACACCCTTTATACCTCGCTCTCTTTATACCTCGGTCTCTTTATACCTCGCTCTCTTTATACCTCGCTCTCTTTATACCTCGCTCTCTTTATACCTCGCTCTATTTACACCTCGCTCTATTTATACCTCGCTCTATTTATACCTCGGTCTATTTACACCTCGCTCTCTTTGCTTGCACAAACCTCCATGTTCTTATGCCATTCGAGTAAAATGTCCTAGTCCACGTGACGCAAGCTTGATATAATTTCTGGAGGCGACGCAGCAACAGGCAGCGCTCTCGTCCCGGAAGTGTTTCCAAAAAGATGTACATAGATAATAAAATACCACTCGTAATGCTGTGGACCGATCTGCGGTTGCCGGATTTGCGCGGAATTGTAACCTTTATGCTTTCTTTAAAATACCATCATCATCATCAGCCTGTAATGTTCCCACTGTTGGGACACGGCCTCCTCTCAATGAGAGGGAATGGGCTATAATCTACCACGCGGGCCCAGTGCGGATTGGTAGATGTCACACGTCTTCAAATTTTTGATTCTAGGACATGCCGGTTTCCTCACGATGTTTTCCTTCACCGTTTTGGGAGCAGTGGTGATGAAATAAATTACACAAAGTAATGCGCCTGTCCGGGTTTGAACCCACGACTTACTGTTCGTAAGTCGGGGCCGCCACCACTGGGCCACCGCTGCTCATTAAAATACCATCATATAAAAATATTGACATTGTTACAATCGCGGGAATATCCTGCATGAGGCTGGCACAAAAAATGTGGAACTTGGCACTATCAAAGAGAGGTCTACACCCAGCACTGGCTAAAGTCTGTCTGTCAATGGTGTCGATTCTGTTGTGCACAAACTAACCTTAATTTAGGCTATTACTATCTTTTTCTCACTAATAAAACGGGAAAGAGACGGACGTAATTTAGAGCTGTCAAATTTAATTCGAACTTATATTTCCATACAAATGAAAGGTGCACGTAAAAACATGTCGACTAAAAACACGGTGAAGCGCAAGGCATAAACTAGTTTGACATCTCTAACTTAGTGCATAGCTATAGCCGTCCTTTTCTCGCACTGCCTTTTAGTAAAAGATAGCAATAGTCTAAATTAAGTTTAGTTTGTGCACAACAGAATCGACACCAATGATAATGATGATGAATTATCTAATAATTATAGTACCCTCCCTGTGAAGATCGTAGCTCCCGGTAACCTTAAAAATTATCTGCACCGTTTTCTAAATGACACGTTTTCTTCATTACAGCTGTTCAACCCTAAAGGCGAAGACGGCTGGGAGTACACGACACCCCTCAAGACTCGCGCCCCTCCAGCAAAAACAACGCCCCAACATAAAAACGGAGAAACCGCCGAAAACACTAGATAATCTACTCAATTAACAGTCTTGGACTATTGAAATAAGGTAGAAATTCCTTTGTCACAGCAAAACGGACCTTGTAGGGTAGGACAATGTTCACAGTGACGCACTGTTCTAACGGCACCGCACTTCGGCTATGTTCGGGGATCTTCGGTAATGAAATAGAGACAGAAGTAACTTGCTGTCTTTTTCTAATTTAGTGGTTTTGAAGGATAGCCGAAGTGTGGTGTCGGATATTTTAGAAATTGGGAAAGTTGGACCCTTAAGTCACTTTTGCCATAATTTTACGGTTTTGGGTGTCGCGCATGCGTGGTTTTTTTAATTCATTTATATTTTTTTATAGATTCGCCGATCCCAAACAAATTGGGGTAAGGGTAGGAGAATAAGATGATATTTTTATAATTATTGTTTCCTTTCAGTTGAAATCGAGTAAGGTTTCTTCATAATAAAGCTGGTTTCAGACTACGCTATACTATTCTGCTATTAGTATAGCAAAGCAGGACCTAATGCTATACTATATAGCATGGCGTTCACATTACGCAATATTATCGCAAGCATTTATAGTTTAATAGCTGACCCGCGCAACTTCGTCTGCGAGTGAGGGTTAGTTTTTATTTAATAACAAGTATCCTATGTTACTTCTAATACCTCCAAGAATATGTGTACAAAGTTTCATGATGATCGGTTGAGGAGTTTTCGCGTGAAAGCGTAACAAACAAACGTACATTCACATTTATAATAATTATTATTATTCTATGGGATAGCAAGCTCAGTTGCTTTAAACTATAAATTCTTGCGGCAGTCTAACCTAACCTATATGAAACACTACTTTTATAGTATTGGGAACGAAAAGTTCATAGCATGTCGCAATAGTGTTTGTCCTGCCATCTTTCATTTTTGTTTACTTTATTTGAAAGAAGGTAGCTGATGTTGAGCTAGTTGCGAAAGGCTGTGCAAGTTTTGTTACTCAATAGTGAGCATCAAGTTAAGCCGTGCTTGCCCAGGTTGGCATGTTGATGGGTGACCACGCATTACATACCGAGTATCTGTGCATCCGGCTGTCGTTACAGGTAGTAGTCCAAAAGTCTGACAGCCAGTCTTACCAGCATTGTATTACCCAGTACTAGTTGGGTTGTGGAGGTCAGATAGGCAGTCGCTCCATGTAAAATACTGGTATTCAGCTGCATCTGGTTAGACGGGAAACCAGCCCCGAAATAGTTGCGAAAAGGCTAAGCAAGGTCGACTATAATTATAATCCGGGGTTGCGGGCCTGTTCGAAAGAGATACCGGAACATAAAGGGCGAGGAAGGAACATGGATGGGTTTTAGTCAGCAAGAGTCTGACACTCCCTCCCGCTCCGCCCAGAGTGGGAGAAGTCATTTGATGATATCCCATCCTAAAAAAAAAGGTCGACTATAATGATGCATGGTTTGTTAGCTCTTGAAAGACATTAACACGAGGGCGCTGTTGCTGAACATTTGTGTGGAAACTGTATTAAAAAACAAGATGGCGGCTTTAGTACCGATTTGAGACACGCGCCAAAAGAGCCATGTTCAACTTTGAATCGTTAGATTCGCCCTACCGCATCAAAAACTAGTCGACGTCTCTGCTTCGTTGATACTCGAACAGTGAAAATCGTATCAGCCGTTCCATTCTAGAATGAATACTCTTCCCAAGCACAGTGAGAGAACATCTAGCGATTTATTTGCTTACCATGTTTTATATCTATCGGTAAATAAGACGTTAAATTCGTTGGTAATTTGAATGTCTAAAGAAATATCGAATTTATCAAATGAATGAGCACCTTACTACGCCCAAAAACAGCTAAAAATGTACGGACTAAAAAATATTCGATTTAAAAACGCAAAACTTATGAACTATTTGTAACTAACATTCAAGTTGATGTTTACTCATAATATCTGTACAAGAACAAAAAATGCACTAAACTATCGACTAAAATACTGATATTGAGCCGTATTTGCTTAGACTAGATCTTATAGTGCTGCCTATACATTAGCTCGATTTGTTTTTTTTTAATCGTTCTGAAATCTGGAACCTGCCTTTTGGTAAACTTAACATTCTAGAACCGATAGCTCGAAGACATGCATATGTCGGTTCTAGAATATTGAGTTCATTTCACAGTTCTGAGAGCGTTTTATTTGGATCATCATTATCGTCAACCTATTAATGTTCCCACTGCTGGGACACGGTCTCCTCTCTATGAGGGAGAATGGGCTATATAATCCACCACGCGGGCCCAGTGCGGATTGGTCACATGTCTTCGAATTTTTTGGTTCTAGGACATGCCGTTTTCCTCACAATGTTTTCCTTCACCGTTTTGAGAGCAGCGGTGACCAAATAATGAACCCAAGACTTCTGTTCGTAAGTCGGGGCCGCCACCGCTGATCCATTTTATTTGGGTGCTTGATTTTAATCAGTCGAGCATCTGTAGACACCTTTATAGTACTGCGTGGTTATTTGAGTGCGTTGTTTGGCATTTTTTTAGGGAAAATTTGTTTGAAATTTATTTAAAAAATAAAATGGTTAGTATAGCCTAAGGCCACGCCCATAAATGAATCAGCGTCGAAGAAAGGTATATGAATAAATCGATATTACATTTAGTCGATGCATTTTCAAAAATAATACCTTCAGCATGCGCGACACTATTTATAAGTTTTATTTTATAATTCATATTTTCTTGTAAATTCTCAATCTTAATATGGCCTATGATAGTTGATTCAGCAATAAATACTTGTAAATAATGTTATAATTCAAATTGCAACGCTTTTGTAAATTCTGTTCGATTCGGACACGCGATGGTAACGTAAGAACCACGCATGGACTTAGAAATAAATTTGTGCTTCGTTCACATTATTCTAGTAGCGTTCCAGGCCAGTGATCTAATTCAGCACTGACTTGCAGCTGGAATACTCTTAACCATCACTGGAATGCACTGGATCTGGTGAGATTCAGTCTAGTTACTGGGTTGGTGGTTTACTTCACAAGCCAGCGCTACTGGAATCGTGTTAAAGGCTATTCCAGTGCTGGCAGATGTGTCATACAAGGACTAGGTATCACATCTCTGATAATGTTGTTTCGGTCAGATAGTTTGTTTTTGGCACAACAATGTTAAAAAAAACTAGAATAAAATAATGTAGACAATCGCCATTCAAGTCCAGCGCTGGATTTGCTCACTGGACTGGAATAATGTGAACCGGGTTAACAAATAAATACATAGTTACGTTTGGTCGAGGTACGGTCGCGAATTTAATGAGTATTATGAAGAAATGTTATTATAGTGATTAGTTGGTTTAGTCGGCAGCTGTAGCGTTGTGAGTACTAAGGTATGGTTAAAACTAATTTGTAAAATATTACAAGTTTCCAAATAAGAATTCTCTACGAACACCATTTTTGCATAAACACTATAGCAAAATACATGTACATGCGTGTACATGTATTCATGTTTAAATGCAATTGATAAGTCAGTCGATTTAAATCGCAGTAGGAATCATGAATTGTGAAACGTTGTATGAAAAAGTTTGTAAATTTTAGAATATCGGTGTAAAGTTAAAGTAAGATTTAGACTGACGTATTTTTTCGCGCGAATGAGCTCATATCGGCCGTATAGCCGAACGCGCGTACACGCGCCTATTACAGTGAGTTCGCGTGGGGAGACATCTCTGACGGCTCGCGCTTACACGCGCGTCACCGCTCGTACGCACTGCGCGCGTGACAAAACGCACGCCTATTCGCGCTTCCAGTAACGAGTTTATAACGCGCCGAAAATACATTAATCTGAAACCTTTAGGAATCTGAAGGACATGATAAAAAAAAAATATTCCATTAAAATACAAGATGGCGGCGTTAGTTCCGATTTTAGCCACGCGCCAATAGATCCATGTAGAACTCTAAGTACCGTATCACGCAAAACTTTTTCATACAATGACCTTCTAAAGTCCATTTAGATTCTATACTTTTTGTATGCTACTGTAGTTCGTATGTAGTGCAGATAATTCTATTATTGTTAGTAATATCCCGATTTTGTTATTATATTCACCATAGAGTATTGAGTATATGGAGTCCCAATGCGCTGCGGAAAGAAATGTCATCTGTAGCTGTCAACTAAGGCCGCGTTCTAATCAAATGTATAGCCGGACTGCCTCATTGATCTTAACGTCGGAAGCGCGGCTGCGAAGCATGAACTCCTGGATTAAATTGGCCAAAGTATTCTTGGGTTTTTCTATGAGGATTTGTTCAGTAGTTCCCATGGAGGCTAAAGTTGTGCCTTTTTGATGGCAATACGCCCGCCTCGTAACATGTGGTAGGTATATGTAAAATACCGCGGACCCGGAACGCAAAGGGCGAGGAAGGAACATGGATGGTTTTTTTAATGATTTCCCATCCGAAAAAAAAACCACAACTACACCTGTGCTTCATCCATTGGGGAGTACAGGCATGATGTTCTGTTTTGTATATGCTAACTAAAAAACCCTGTTTAGTCAGCGTATGAACGTGTCGATCATTGTTATAGTGCACTTCGGAACTCCATTTGCTTACTACTCTGTGTCTGACATCGAATGCGTGTTGTCATACTTATTAGACACTGTAAAAGCGAAAGAAATCATGATGCCTTATCAAATTCTATCAATCAATATAGGCCACTCCTAAACTTTCCTCTCTTCTATACATTATAGCACGCGGAAATCGGGATATTACAAAACTGTTAGTTCACTACTCTCATGTCTTACAATCATTCTTGTCCATCCGTTTCTACGATGTCCACGGGACTCTAAACTTCACCTAACGTTAGGCAGTAGGTGCTCTCATCGATGGTGGACATTTTTCCGTAAGAGACATGACATGCCATTGAATTTGTAACCTTCGGCTTATCACCTAAGGTTGATAGTCTAACAGCAAGCTCAATGTCCCTTACGCCATTTCAAATTTCCACCGTCGTCATTTCTAAGTCCACTGTTCGTCGGTTCAATTGTAATATTAGCGAAAAGACTGACAAATGTGAACGAAATCAAACGGAATCGACGGTCACGTGCAAAATTATGATTAATTATGAATTATTCAATCACATAGACTTATTTAATTACATAGTTATAACTACCATGTTGTATATTTAAATAAAAAATTAAATTATTTTGTGTGTTTTGTTTTTATCTGTACCCGCAAAAATCCTCAATCAAATAAAATCAACTCCTTTATTGGGCAAATTTCAAAACGCCTAATTGACAGCTCCCGTGACCCAAGGACTGGCTTTTACCTGGGCCAGAGTCTAAGCGTTGCCATACAACGTGGCAACGCCGTCAGTCTCGTGGGGACATTTTTGAGGAGTTATAGACGCCATTTTTTTTGTTTACTGTTAAAATATTACATTGTCGTTACTTTCTTTCAGAATCTTATCATCAAAGAGTAATTTCTGAACAAAATGAACCAAAAGTGAACGTGAAATTAAACAAAAATTATTTTGAATCGCTAATTGCAATACTTATCAGTTGTAGTAACAATTTGAGACAGCACCTTAATAATGTTGTGATAATTATAGTGTTTTCTTGAACGCTTAAGAGCCCTCTTACAGTCCACTAGCGCCGCCAATCGAAAAAATGTCATAACTCGTAAATAGAATCAAAAATACAAAATGTGGTCTATTATTACTGTAGAAAAGGCAATAACGTAATTTTATAACACCTTATCAACACTTGAAATATAGCTGTTTAGCTAAATCGTGCATTCAAAACATAAACGGCCGTTTTTGTTACAAATGCACGATTTAGCTAAACAGCTATATTTCAAGTGGTGACAATGTGTTATAAAATTACGTTATTGCCTTTTCTACAGTAATATTAGACCACATTTTGTATTTTTGATTCTATTTACGAGTTATGACATTTTTTCGATTGGCGGCGCTAGTGGACTGTAAGAGGGCTCTTAACGTTACATGCTAACATTGAACAAACAAGCATCTTGGCTTAATATAAAGCGAAATAATAAAACAAAATGAGTTACAGTTTCATATCAAATATAATATGCATTGAAAATAAAATACGAATAAATAAAAAATATTATAAAAGTATAATATATAAACTTGTTCACAAAATTATAATTTCTGCTTCAATCGGCTGACGAAGTTTGACCATTGAATCACTGTGTAGATTTTGATATTCTAGATAATCTTCTGATTTTATTTTTTCTCGTCTGAAATAAGTATTTTCTGTTTTAATGACTGCTGTGCATACTGGATCTGTTTTCAGACATGACATACATCTCACAGAAATCGGTGCCCATAAAGACATACAGTCATAATTATTACTAGGTGATGAAAATGGCATTTGTGTATTAGGAAAAGGTCAGCCAGTGACTGTCCGATGTAACAAATCAACGAGCAAGAACTTACGCTGCAGGTTGGCGCGGACATTAACACACAGCGCCACCTTGTGCCACACTAAGCAAGGCTTGTGTCGTGGACACCAGGTAGTTGATATACTATATATGTATATACTTTTTTGTTTGTATTTTGCTGTCAGAGTGTAACATTGAAAAAACTGTAAAAATTACCAGCCCCGCGGTTTCACCCGTGTAATGGGAATAAAAAACCACCTAGGTGTATCAAAAATAGCCTACAATTTATTCTCAGAGCTACCAAATATACACAAAAATATCATGAAAATCGACCAAGCCGTTTCGGAGAGATTCGATAACAAAGACTGTGACTCAACATTTTATAATATTAGAAAATAAATCGTACTTACTCGAGGAACCCTCACACGACGTGTCCTTAATGAGAGTAGAGGTGGGTGCAGTCAGGACCCTGAAGTTAACCGTATTGAAGTCCATGGTCTCGTACAAGAACCGCGACTGTCTGTCACTCAGAATCCAGAGGTTGCCTTCGTTATCTGCCTGAAGATTTGTATGTTAGAAAGTGGTTAGTTTTAAACAAAAATATTTGTGGATGCTTACTAAAAACTCGACTTCACGTTATAATAAAATTCGCGGTTCACAAAGTAAAATGCTCTCCGTAAAAGTAAGTAGTAAAAAACTCCTCTTTTTGAAGTCGGTTAAAATGTAACAATGCCACTCGGGCTACAATAACGAATCGATTCACTGGCGGACTAACGGTGGGGGCGGTCCGCCCCGGGCCCCACAACTGAGGGGCCTCGGATTGGCATATTTAAAAAAAAAAATCCTTGTCTACTCAGACAATGTTATTTTAACATAATCTGCTGTAATTAAACCATTCTTCCGATCATTTACCATAATAAGTAAACGGTATAAGTACCTAATTCATCTAAGTTCATAACGCATAGGGCCTGTTTCAACACTGACTGATAAGTGCCCGATATATAAATGAGTGAAATAATAAGATATGTCTATACATATAGAGGAAGGAGCTGTGGAAGTTCGGGAGTCCTTCTTAGGTTTCTTTTCTATGTCAGGAAAGACGGCAAGTGATATGGCAAATGATATTTTAAAACAGCTAGAAAAAGATGGATTAGACATTCAACTTTGTAGAGCTCAGGGCTACGATAATGCCGCCTCAATGTCTGGTGTTCATGGAGGAGTTCAAAAGAAAATCCGGGATATTAACCCTAAACCATTATTTAGCCCTTGTGCAAATCACTCATTAAATCTTTGTGGTGTACATTCCTTTGCATGCCTTCCTTCATGTGTAACCTGTTTCGGCACCTTAGAAAAAATATATTCATTCTTTTCCGCTTTGACCCACAGATGGGAAATACTAATACAAAAGGTTGGGAAAACTTTGAAAAGACTGTGTGATACACGCTGGAGTGCTCATCATGATTCCGTTAAAGCTGTCAGACAAAATTTAGAACAACTGGTTCTTACATTGGAAGAAATGTGTGATACTTCGAAAGAAAATTTAGATACTAGGTCTGCAGCAAGCGTACTACTTCCTGCAATATGTGACTTCACATTATTAAGCTACTTGGAGTTCTGGAATATGATTTTGGAAGAAGTAAATCTCACCCAAAAATATTTACAAACACCTGAAATCACACTTGATATGGGTTTGATAAAAATGAAGGAACTGCAATTGTTTCTTGTCGAGGAAAGAAATACGCTCGTCACTAAGGCTATACAAATGTAGAGAAATGGGCATAGATATTGAGAGACGAGGCCGACGAAAAGTAAAAAAGAATCAACCTGGAGAAACGTCTGATGCCAGATTGACTTTGCAACAAGAAGTTCGCAGATCTATTTTCGAGTGCTTGGATAAATTTAGTCAAGAATTGGCTACAAGACTCACTACTATGGAAAACATTTCTAGCACCTTCCATATTGTACATGTACAACCAAAATTCCTGATAAAAGGCTCTGTAGAAAATGAACTTGAGCAGGCAGTAGAAAAGCTCAACCTAGTCTATGGTGATTTTGACAAAGAAGTTTACAGATTGCGAAGACATATAAGCGCAACTAATACTGCAACGGAGGAAGCTGCTTCATGGAGTGCTAAAAAAATGTTTGAATTTATTATTAAATGGGACTTTACCGAATCCCTACCCAACATATGTCTGATACTTCAGTATTTCCTAACAATTAGTGTATCAGTAGCGTCGTGTGAAAGAAGTTTTTCAAAACTTAAACTTATCAAGAATTATCTACGATCGACCATGACTGAAGAACGACTTGCTAGCTTGGCTATTTTGTCGATTGAATGAAAAGCAGCATCGGTTTTGGATTTTGATGACGTTATTAATAAATTTAGTGCATTAAAAGCTAGAATACACAATTTGAAATGTTTGTAATTAATTTTAATTACTTGTAGTGTGGTTGCTTGTTTTTATTTGAAAGCTGTAGGTAATGTTAAAAAATATTGATTAAAATTTTAGTTCCTATCTGCATTTGTTTAATTCAGTAAATCTGGAGGGCGGGCGCCAGGGGGCCCTAAAATTAAAGACCGCCCCGGGCTTCAATAAGTCTTAGTCCGCCAGTGAATCGATTGACACCTTATTCATCAAAATCGGATGAATATTTTAGGCAATAGGTAGTACAGTGGAAAATACGTAAATACAACCATACATAGGTACATACTTAGACTGCCAAAATCATAACCCTTCCTTTTAATTTCGCCGTAGTCAGGTACTGGTAGTACTGGTATTGCCCTGCGAGAGCCAAGGCGACTGGAGTTTATAATATAGTCAGGGGAATAAGCTTACTTAGTGATAGCTCAACTGACGGATCTCGCATATCCTTGAGGAAGACGCGTGATTTCTAAACGATGATTTTATGGTGTCAAATGTGTTGAAACTATCCTTTAGTTAGGCATTGACCAGTGACAATGGGTCTACCTACCGCATCCATTCATCACAGACTGAGGTGCTCGTATAGGTATAAAAAAGAAAAATATCAAAATAGTCATCATCGTTTAGGAGCAGAAAAATTACGAACACTCGCATAGGTACCAGAATTCTACTTAATAAAGATACATACTTTAACGTCATTAGGAAATTCCATTAAATTGCAATCGCTGAAAATCAAAGGGGTATTCTCTGGGTTAAATTCTTTCTTCATATTCCAACATCCTAAGCCATTTTTGCAAACCTGTGCAAAAAGTAAACTACATAAGCGAACTGCAATGGTGAAAATCACTTTTCATGCACAGATCAGTGAGTTAGTTTATCTCATGTCTATATTCTGTCATAAAGGCGTAATTTGGTGGAGCCGGAATCCCGGATCGGAATCTCTTTTGCCCGCATTTTTGTTTTCCTAGCCTGCGCCCTCCACTCTCTCCATTTCTCGCGAAGCCGTCCTCCTTCCAGTTCTGACGAAACCTGTCCGGTTCGTCCTTCCATCTCCTTCATGGCCTATTGTGACCCCACCTCGCTGTGACAAGGCACCAGTATCTTCAATTTGGCCCACAATTCGGCAGTTATCATTTTAGGTGAGAGAAAGGGAAAAGGATTTTAAAAAATCTGATCTATGCGTGTAAATGTGATTTCACCTTCAGGTATCATACACTAGCTACCTATACGGAAGCGGTAGCCAATTTCTATGTTCAATTAACAACCTGGGTGTAAAACATCACGTTCGTAGATGGATCTATGTCACAAGCTGTGGCTTGTGACTTGGGGCCTCTGTCACCAATTATCTGGAAAGAAGAATAACTGTGAATTTTTGAGTAGCTACTTAAACAAAGATATGCATTGATCAATTTCACGCTTAGACGAAGTCTGTTTAGCTAACTTTAGTCTGCGGATCCAATTAGGCCGCTGCAAGCATATTCTAGTGAAATGAGGATTAAATACCACACCAATAAATACCCTTCGTGAATGCGGTGCCTCAAACCAAACAACATCATATGTCTTGTATTAGGGCTCATCATTTCTAAGGACCTAAAATCAACAGCGAAACACCGACTAAGATCGCGATTGGATTGCCATCTTCTGAGCATGATTTCGATTTGAGTTATTAACCCAATATGTGGACCCATTGTGGGTCAGAGAACATAATGTAGATATTTTCTAATAATGATCATGAAGTCAAACCTCTACTCCATTGAATATGTCTTCTTGTGGGACATTCTTATGTCTTAACAGTCTGGTAGACATGCTGAATAGTTTAGTGCTTGAGGTCGGATGCAGGTACAAGGTGCAGTACCTGAAAGTTGAATTATTTATGGTATGAAAGGACGATAGAGATCAACATTTTGATGGACTCATCAGCCTTGAGTAATCAACAATTGGCATACTGACATACATACCCAACCGTACGCCATTTATTCGGAAGGCCAATCTCGCTCATAAAATATTTTCTGAGATAATCGGGAGAACTCAAGAATCGTTCATGATAGTGACGAAGAACATGCAGAAAGATCTGAGAAACCTCCTAAATGTGACAGGCAGCCATTTAAGCTGGAAACGGTATATAGAAATGTGATAGTATTTACGAAGGCCAAAAATAAAGCGAATGCATTTGTTGAGAAGTCGATTCAATTTGCTAGTGCTTCTTCTACTTTCAAAAATTGTCAGGGATTCACAAGTTGTAACTAATTGGTAGCTGCTACCAAAATCAACTCACCCATCCTTATTAGGTTGTGACAAAGTTGCAGAGGACACTCCATCACTCCAATAGAAGTCGATCTGTCCAACTGAGTAGACCCCAGCGTGGGGGTCAAAATGGAAGTAATGGTTCTGAACCCGCCACGCGTCGTCATCCCCCATACTGTACACTATGACCGCGTTTGAACCCATGTCTGTGATGTATGCGAAGGCTTCCGTGTCGCAGTGACAGCCTACTGTTTCTACAGTCTGAAAATAAAATATTCTGACTGGTTTCTGTCCGAAATTAGACTTAAGGTGAACGCACCGAAAGGACCGACCGCACCGAAATAAACCTTTTCTCATCCGGATAACGTTATCTATTCGTCCGATTCCATGCGGATAAATGTGCGAGGTTTTATAGGATTACATACAAGTAACTCTAAAATTCGATTGTTTCGGAACTGATAAGTGTGCACACCTTTAATGTTCGTTATCATGACTAAAACACGCTCAGTGTAGGGTTCCGTAGTTTCCCATCCGTCACAATAAAAAAATGCTTGCATACCCTATACGATAATACTACAAACTTAGTCCAGAAATTATTTTGTACAACTTTAGTTATTTTTGTACAAAAAACAGACTGTTGTTTCCATCCAAGTTCAAAATGATTTTCCTAGAAAGTCCTTATAAAGTATTACTTTTCAGATTTTTTTCATATTTTCTAAACTTATGGTTTAAAAGTTAGAGGGCACATTGTTTTTTTACTTTTGCAGCGATTATTTCCGAAATTATTGACATTATCAAAAAATGATTTTCCAACAATATCTCACACGTTAGGGTTGAAATTAAAAAAAAAACCTCGTAAAATATTTTTTTCCAATTTTTATTTTACCACTTTGATATTGATATACGTATTGGTACCAAATTTCAGCTTTCTAGTGCTATCGGTCACAGAGATTAAGCGAGGATGGACAGACAGACATGGCGAAACTATAAGGTTCCTGGTTGACTACGGAACCCTAAAAAAGGATGGAATGTGTGAGACATGGTATGAAAGAAAAAGGAATAAAATAATACTGTGACGAATACTGACACGGAAGAATGGAAGATGAAACGTGTTACGCTAATCTCAAATAATAAGGGACAAGGACGATGATGATAATCAGATAAATGCTGTGACATTCTGGCTACAACGTAACACGTAACCTTTGTGAAGCGTCCTGGACCCATGGGCCTACAGCACAATCAGAATGTTCTACTCCCACAGCTGGGCCGCAGGCCCCCGGCCTCCTCTATGAAAAGGAGCGGGAAAAACTTAGAAACTTACAAGACACATTAAAATAACAAACTTGGTCTACTTACAATGCTAGTCAGCATGGATGTGTCCGTCAACACATGGGGTGGAAGATTAAACTTCTTGATCAGTTTGTCAGTAGTCAAGTCGAACACAAGAACGGCCGGATCTGTTACTTGCTTCACATCCGCTGTGGAATTATTTTTTTTTTTGTAGAAAATAACAGGATGCACAGTAGACCAATGGTAACGGGAAGTCTTGTATATGTCACCGTAAAATTGTGAAATACGTTATATTGTAATATCTCTAGCGATATTGTAAAATCTCGAAATATTGTCAAATGAACATACTGCTTACAACAAAACGCATTATTTTTCGTGATATATTATGCATGCGATGGTAGTCAACTTACACGGTGTGGAGGGAAGAAGGGGTCCCCCTTACCCAGTGGTACAACTCTCATGAAAAGATATTGTACCATTCCTGAGAAATACTGATTATTATAACCTAACCTTAAAACACTTAATATTCCCCTAAAAAGCGTAGTCGACAGAGCCCGGCTTCGCGGGGCCCCTATTTCCGAGTGCAGGGTTTAAAGGAACCTAACTAACCTAACGGGGGGTGCCCGTTGTCCCGAAGTCCCGATTATGGAGGCAGAGCATACTTCCGTATGTTCAGTTGACAATAATTCGAGAGTTTAGAGTTTACAATATCGCTAGAGAGAAACACGTTATATTGTAATACATATAACGTGTTTGAAAATTTTACGGTGACATGTATATTAGTACCCACAATTTCTATGAATAATAGGTAGGTTTCTAATATTAGAGGACCAAGTGGATCTCGTAGGTGGACAGATGACCATCCTGGTGAAGGCGGCATGAGAAAATCAGCTAGTTCCGACAAGCACACCGGTCGGTGCTAATCTACTATTTAAAAAAATGCAGTTGTGGTTTGCGCCTTTCAGATTCAGAGCTCTTGGTGAAATTCAGGCTGCGGCTAAAATGCAAATTCGTAACGTCTTACATAGATCTAACACATACTATAGATTAGGTATGTGTATAAAGATCTGCGTTTAATTATTGTGTCTATGAATACATTCTACAATAAATTTGCCGCTACGGGACTGTTTAAAAGAGATACCGCGGCCCCGGAACATAAAGGACGAGGAAGGGACATGTACTTATGGGTTTTAGTCAGTAAACACCAGTCCCGCTCAGCCCAGAGTACAAAATAGATTATATCACTCACTAGCCATGCCGCTTACTCCATTATCTACGACCCAGAGACGATTGCATTTATCCACGTGCACCCTGAAGGTGCAAACGACAGTACTGTTCGAAGTCACATCACCCTTGGAGCTCAGACATGCCTCATTCCAGTTGGGATACGGACGGAGAGGCGCATCTTGGGGATCGCTCAATAATACATAGTTCAGGGAAGAAGGGACGCCTAGTAGTGAAAATAACTCTGATTAGGATCTCATGCTGTAAGACCAAACCAAATAAAAAAGTTAAGAAGGAACTCTGTAAACAGGAAAGTAAGGCCGGTTTCGTAAACATGTCGTGTGCATTTATTGAGCGTAGTTTAAGAGCCCTCTCAATCGTGCATTTGTAACAAAAACGGCCGTTTATGTTTTGAATGCACGATTTAGCTAAACAGCAGTGACGGATTAAGACTACTTGATGCCCTAAGCAAACCACGCCTGTGGGGCCCCCTATCCGAATGTCAACTAGAATCGCCAAAATGTCTAGTACCTAGTAGTCTAGGTCAGACTTAAAACGCGCGAATTTTCAGTTAGTCCTAGTAACTTTTTTTTGGTGTGGTTTTTGGCGACGTGAGAGTGAGACGTGATGCCCTTTTTTTTCGTATGGAATCATCAAATGACTTCTCCCACTCTGTGCGGAGCGGGAGGGAGTGTCAGTATTTACTGACGAAATAAAATAAAT
The DNA here is from genome assembly GCA_916618015.1 of Xestia c-nigrum. Taxonomy (NCBI): domain Eukaryota; kingdom Metazoa; phylum Arthropoda; class Insecta; order Lepidoptera; family Noctuidae; genus Xestia; species Xestia c-nigrum. The sequence goes on along the minus strand of OU745259.1, from coordinate 3,563,470 downwards.
AATAAACAAACGCGCCGTCGACACGGCCTGTCGTTATAAGACGGATGGACGGCAAGCTAGCCATAGCTCTCCGTCCACAAGCCCATGCCTACGGTGGCCGGTGACGCCCGGTGCGTCTCCCGCGGCGGCTGGGGCGAGAGGTTCTCTCCCTCTGGCGTGCCGCCACCTCCTTTGCTAGCAAGACTGCTTCGCAGAAGGAGGTGGCTTCCCATTCCGTCTCGCTCCGGACCATGGATTGAACCAGAGCCGGACGCGAGAGGTCGCCGCCGCCGACCGCCGCTACGAGGACGGCGCGGTGCTCAGCCCACGCGGGGCACACCTCCACGGTACAGTGCGCCACCGTGTCCTCCGGTCGATCCTCGCAATGGAAACACCCGGGCGTTTCCTCCCGCCTGATTCGATGCAGGAACCTCCCGAAATAACCGTGTCCGGTGAGGACCTGCGTCAGGCGGAAGGTGGGGACGCCGTGGCGTCTCTCAAGTCACTCCTCAAAGAGGGGACTTATCGCCACTATCGTTGCGTGGCTCTGCACGAGGTTGCGACAGTCGCTCTCTCCATGTCGCCATGAGATCGCGCCGGAGGGAGGTCTGTCCGCTGAGCGGCGATTTGCCGCGGCAGCGGAGTTTCCCCCGGGCGAAGTACCTCCGCGCGCCATTCGTTTAGGCGCGCGAGGACTGTCGCCTCCAGATCCCATGGCGGCAATCCGGCAAGCAGGCCCGCCGCCTCGCGGGCGATCGTGCGGTACCCACGGTACTTCACGGCTACCACCTTTTGGGGCGCGTTCAGATAATGGGCGGCTCGCCGCCTTAAGGAACGCGAAAAATGTGGAATGTTTCACGATTTTGCATGTCATCCTTGCGCAGGGGCCATGCTAATCTTCTCTGTATGAGACGTGATGCCCTAGGGACGGATTTTTTTCTGTGCTTCTTCTGGTGCCCCCCCAAGCGTGATGCCCTAGGCAATTGCTTAATTTGATTAAGGGTTAATCCGTCACTGCTAAACAGCTATATTTCAAGTGTTGACAATCCTTCCTACTAATATTATAAATGCGAAAGTTTGTAAGTATGGATGTATGTATAAACGGATTTGGATAAAATTTTGCACACAGATGGTTTATAACCTGGATTAACACATAGGATACTTTTTATCCCGGTAGTAAGATCCCGTGGGACAATTTCAAACATCACGCGGGCGAAGCCGCTGGCAGAAGCTAGTGTGTTATAAAATTACGTTATTGCCTTTTCTACAGTAATAATAGACCACATTTTTTTATTTTTTATTCTATTTACGAGTTATGACATTTTTTCGATTGGCGACGCTAGTGGACTGTAAAAGGCCTCTTAATTGTAGTTTGATCTACCTAAATGTGTGCGTGTGAGCGCGAGAGCGTAGGTATACACAGAGCGTGGCTTATTGTATTGTTCGCGGCGCTATGTCTCGGTTTTTTTACATATGTAGTCTGAGGCTGTTAGTAATTAAGTTTGAAAGAAGAATAAGGAATTGAATTCCTTATTTAAAAAAATCAATTCCTTATTCTTCAACCTTATGTTCAAGGCGTAGCGGTGGCCCAGTGGTGGCGACTCCGACTTACGAAAGTCGTGGCTTCAATCAAACCCAGACAGGCGCATTACTTTGTGTAATTTATTTCATCACCACTGCTCTCAAAACGGTTAAGGAAAACATCGTGAGGAAACCGGCATGTCCTAGAATCAAAAATTCGAAGACATGTGACATACCAATCCGTACTGGACCCGCGTGGTAGATTATAGCCCATTCCCTCTCATTGAGACGAGGCCGGGTCCCAGCAGTGGGAACATTATAGGCTGATGATGATGATGATGATGATGATCAAGGCTAATGCCTTTTAAGCAGTGGTTGCAAGAACTGTTGACGTTGAGTTGGTGTTGACTCTCAACATTAACAATTCAACATAAACTGGAACATATTACGCTTGGACTGTTTTATGTCCTATTTAATGAGGGATAAGCTCATCAGGGGTATCTTCTTCGTAAAACACTACATTTTTAAGAATAAAAAAAGGGTCTAGCCTGGCCTCCACCGTGGTATTGTTATGAACAATTTGTCGTTCCACCTCGCTATTCCAGTCGGCATGTTGTTTATGGGTATATACGACTTATTGGCCAGTGATGCTTGTCTTTCTGGGCAGTCGGGGCAGTCGTCGCATTTCCATGCAAAGTCCATAACGTTCCATTGAAATTTTGGTGGTATCAGCGCTGCCGCCTGATATAAGAACAAGACAACTAGAATTAGGGGAAACTTTGACATGTTGTTGATAACTGTATTTTTTGTTTTGTACTTTTACAATTTTTATTAGATTGTTCGCTCATTTTATGCTTTCATTGCTAGATTGCTAGACAAGTTCACAGAGTATATAACATACCTAGAGTACATTTTTTATAGGTATATAATCTGTGTACCTATATAATCACTACGTTTAGACAAGCTGTCAGACATTACATTCAATGATGATAGCCACGGAGGTGATAGCTGACCAAAAATAATCTTTTTTTATTACTAGGCCGGCTCAGACCTCTCGTCCACACTCCACAAGACACGGACGCGGCGCTCGGCCTCACGGAACCTTTTTTTTTTAGGATGGGTTTTACGTGACAACGACTTTGAGTGGTAAAATAATTTTAATGTGAAAATTCATTCGTATAGTAGGAAGAAGGATGAAATGAACCGGTGTGTATGCCTATCTCTCTCACTCTCTCTCTCTCGCTCTGTCTCTCTCGCTCTTAGGCGGGCTAACTGTGCTCGAGTGGAAGGGACGCGTGCCTTTCACTTTTTATGTCTGTCTCTCTCGTTCTTAGGCGGGCTAACCATGCCCGAGTGAAAGGGACGCGTGCCTCTCACTCGCTCTCATTGTGAGCGCATAACGTGAGCGGAGCGTAACGCAGTTTCTTGAAGTGTCACCCGGCAAACCAATTTATAAGACGTTGTCACGTCAAAAAGTACTTTATTTTGAAATGCTCTTATGTTAATAAATTAGCGTAAATATAGGTTAAGAGAAATCCATTTAATGTTTCACGATAAATTGGTGGAATAACTAAACGTGTCAAACGTCAAGCTGACTTTCGTTTCAATTTGGAAACTAATGGTGAATCTTTGGCATAAAGTTTTAGCCTTACTCTATTTTCCTTTAAATGGTAATTTGGTTGCACTGTCTCTGTCACTCCCGTTTCATGCGCAATAACCAGTTTACTTCCGTGGAAAAACACTCAATTGCGCCAGATGTCATATATATGTCACGCAAATAAAGTGTTGTTCAATAATCCAATTTAATAATTGAAAGAATCTATTGAATGACGTCCTGAGACCTTGGTGTGTTGTTATCGGGAAGTGCATCAGTCCATTAGCCGAAAAAATGTCTACAGAAAACGAAGAACCTGTGAATATCAATGGTGCAGCGAACGCTGAGGCGAGTAAAGAAAAGCGGATAGGCTGCGCTCATTACAAACGTCGCGCTAAGTTCGTGGTAAGAGCTAGATCTTAATCTCGATTACTAATCTATATTAGTTAGGTTTGTGTGCAAAAGCTGGGAACAAAACAATCCCAGTCTATATATAAACAGAACATCGCAAAAGTTTTGAGACGTGACATGCGGGTTTCAGAAACAAAGATAAAGTCAACGAACTGGAGGACGCGCATCTTGCGTTATTATTGCGGCGAAATAAACGAAGCAATCATAAACGTTTCGCTAATATATCGTCTTACTATATGGCATTGTATAGACATGATAGCTCACAGTTATTGATAGTATTATTGATCTTTTTACAACTATCTCGAGTTCAGATTCAATGATTTGGTTCTACAGTTCGGTACTGACATAATTTTATATTTAGAACATTGAGTTTTACATGGTGAAGAGTCCTTTGTTTATTATAAGCACAATAGTGAAAAATGATTTTCTAGAATGTACCAGGATTACTATGAGTCACTAATGTCTTGACTCTATCCCTTACTTGGTTGCCTAGGGATAGGTTTTCTATTATAATTCATCTATCAGAGCTGAGCAAATAGACCCAACTGAGGTAGAACAACACACCATCTAGTTATACTATTGAAGAACATAAGTATCAACATGTTTCAAATGAAAGCAAACAAATGGAAAGTGTAAGTCATTATAAAAAAGAGAATGCCAAATTTAGTATGGAAGTTTGTCTGTTCTTGCGTCTCAACTGAATTATTGGTAAAAATATGAAATGTAGTCAGGCTTATGTCATTTTAAAAAGATCATTAATCTTCTAATTTATAATTGTGATGTTGCACTACAATTTGCTAATGAAAAAGTTAATAAAGTACAAAAATAAATATTTATATGTGAAATGATTATTAAAAATAAAAATGTGGGAACAGATTAATAAAATTTAAAAGATGCCACTACAACCTGCTTCATCTAATTTCATCAGTAATGGTACAGTTTCACCTACCCCCAGGGGATTACCGAAGTGATGTGATTGTGTAATAAATACAATAAATAAAACTTTCAGACACCGTGCTGCAACAAAGTTTACGTCTGCAGATACTGCCACGATGAGAATGAACAGCATTACTTCAACCGGAAGTCGGTCACGGAGCTCATATGTACAGAATGTGACAAGAGACAGAAAGTGCAGGAGGAGTGCGAGAACTGCGGAGTCAGGTTCGGAAAGGTTTGTATAAAACTTCAAGTCTTTGGTTCATAATATTTTTTCTTAGAAGCTAAGTGTTCAATAGACTACTGGTACCGGTGGGCAGAAATTACCTCTACTGGTTGCTGCATTAATTTTTTCATCAATTTTTGATTTTTTTCATTGTCTGGGCAGTCAGCTAAACATATTTAAATTGGGCCTAACATACTATTTGCAATAAATAAATGTTTGGCCCAAAATTGAAGCACAATTCATCCACAGATGTAATTTGTCAGGAACATAGGAAGAAATCTTCATTTGTGTGTTTAGTGTAGAAAATATCTCGTTTACCATTTTTGAGTACTTTATTTGACCACCAATATTAGAGCTTACTCAATGATAAGTCATTAGTAATTTGGTTAATAAATAGTATCTTTATCTAACATTATTTATAAATTTTAATGCATCACCAGTTCACAAATATTTTTTTATGTTTCGATATACACAAACCATAATACAAAGAAGACTTACGAGTATATCGATAATATCGATCAAACACAGTATAGCCTTGAAAATTATGTAAGTATTTGATTAAGATCATGTTTTTCATTCACATTTAATACCAAGAATATATTTACTTCATCTTGACAGTCTCGAAACTGCTATAAAATCTTATCTTTCCAGCCACTGTTTTTATTGCAGTATCATGAACCTAAAAATGATAACAACATAATGGCTTAAAAAAACCCTAGATTATTGATTCATGCTGTGAAGTGTGGATGGATTGTGTTAAAAATCATATCATCAGACACCAGACACCTCTTTTCTTGCCATTTGTTTGTTATCATTAATTTTCAACACCGCAATGTCTTTCACAATCTTATGAAAATTAAAATTATTTGAAATTCAATGAATAGCCCGAAAATTCTTTCGAAATATCTTTGGTGATTCACTTTATTATAATTTAGATTTAAATTTGTAGAATCGGATTGTGATTAGCATTTAAGGCTCATTAAACAAGGGCTGTGGCACGCCATGCAACGCACCCTTAGCACGTTTTTCGGCACGCTATGCGTGTTTACCCGCTTTATAGACATTTTTGGGCGCGTAATGCAGTTAATGTGTTAATTATCGTATCAACGTAGAAATATAGTGATTTAGTCAAAATATTCCGATGGTCGTCCTAAATCACTTTGGCACCGTCTATGCAGTATTTTCGATTTCTTAAAATTAAAGAATAAAGCAATGCTAGAGGTCCTGTAGACGTCTTGTAGGGATGATGAGACGAGACGTTTATGAAGGGCCTAGTAGACGCGGACCTGAAGACATTGCGTTGGAACTACTAGGTGGACTGATGACCTCGTGAAGGTTGCGGAAATCCGGTGGATGCGAGTCGCGCGGGACCGGTCAATGTGGCGACACTTGGGGGAGGCCTATGTCCACCAGTGGACGTCTTTCGGCTGAAAAAGACGCGTCACAGCGTGTGGCGAACTTGTTGAGTAATATTTAAAATCACGGTTTAATTAAAGGGCAAGAAGCTTTGGACACACTATATCTTTCTGTTATAAGCTACAACTTTAGTGTTTTTAAGTATGGTAATTCTAGCCCATTTCCATAATCCTATTCCATAATTTAATCGTCCTGTCTTAAATTCCGCAGTACTCGTGCCTAATCTGCAACTTATTCGACGATGACGACAAGCGGCAGTATCATTGCGACGGCTGCGGGATCTGCCGCGTCGGTGGCAGGGACCGGTTCTTCCACTGCGAGCGCTGCAACATGTGCCTGCCGGTGCAACTGCAGCAAGTTGGACACAGGGTGAGACAACTTTCATGGAACGGGTAGTAAAAAAAACAACCTTATACAATTAAGATATTTTTTTATATTTTTATTACTTAGTAGGTATTCACTTCTATCGACAGCCCTTAGACAGGTGACGGTATGAAGCTATGAAGAGACTCAAGATTCGCAAAAACGCAGACTCTCTGTCAGATTTTGCGAATCTTGAATGAGGTCTACATTCAAAAGTGGACGCCTTTCTTCTATTATGCTCTCACAGCAGGACAGTAGTCAGGTTCGGAGTTTTTAAAATATAAACTTATTTTTTGTTTCTATTTCCAGTGCGTCGAAAACGTATCCCGCTCCAACTGCCCCGTCTGTCTCGAAGACATTCATACGTCCCGCATCCCGTGTCACATCCCGGACTGCGGGCACCTGCTGCACCGACCTTGCTTCGAGCAGCTGCTGCACTCGGGACACTACGCCTGCCCCACCTGCCAGACCAGCATGATTGATATGGCTAACGTAAGTAGTATCCCGCTGCAACTTTCCCGCATCCCGTCACGTCCCGCACTGCAGACACTACGCCTGCTCCACCTACCAGACCAGCATGATTGATATGGCTAACGTGAGTAGTATCCCGCTGCAACTTTCCCGCATCCCGTCACGTCCCGCACTGCAGATACTATGCTGCACCTGCCAGACTCACTACGACGAGCTTTCCCTCATCCCGCTACGTCCCTCCTGCCTGACCAGATAAGTGTACCGGAACTTATCTGGAGGTGGTGAAATTCATGATGAGGATACATGTAGCTTGTTCCACCACAGTTGGGATGCATCTCTGCAGCCCTTATTTCATAGGAAAAAAGTGCGTTCGAAGTGCAATGGCGTGGCTTTTATTGTAATCTCATGTTTCATTTGTTTGTCTCGATAGTTATGGAGTTATTTGGACTCTGAGGTGGCGGCGACACCGATGCCGCCGGAGTACGCAGATTACAAGGCCACTATACTCTGCAAGGACTGTCATAAGGTACACACTACTTACTTAAATGTCCATGTTTTAATACCTTTTGTACCAAAATATTACAATATTAGCTTCTACTAGCGGCTTTGCTCGCGTAAAGTTTTATAATTGTCCCATGGGATCTTACTACCGGTATAAAAAGTATCCCATGTTTTAATCTAAGTTATAAACTATCTGTGTGAAAAATTTCATTTAAATCCGTTCAGTAGTTTTTGCATGAAAGTGTAACAATCACAAAACTTCCGCATTTGTAATATTACTAAGATTAATAAACTGTGTTCTATTTGATTACAGCTATCGACGGTAAAATTCCACGTGGTAGGTCTGAAGTGCCAGCACTGCGGCGCCTACAACACGTGCCAGACCAACGGGTTTCATAAGTTAGTACCTTACTTTTCCATACTATAACATGCCACAACATAAACACAAATAAAAAAGAAAACCTGCTATTTCTGTCGGGAGCAGCGGTGGCCCAGTAGTGGCGGCCCCGACTTAAGGACGAAGTAAGTCGAGGGTTCGAACCCAGACAGGCGCATTACTTTGTGTAATTAATTTCATCACCACTGCTCTCAAAACGGTGAAAGAAAACATCGTGAGGAAACCGGCATGTTCTAGAACCAAAAATTCGGAGACATGTGACATCTACCAATCCGCACTGAGTGAATTATAGTCCATTCCCTCTCATCGAGAGGAGGCCACGTCCCAGCAGTGGGAACATTATAGGCTGATGATGATGACGACTATTTCTGTCAAACAGCAATAGATCGCGAAATCATGTTCAATAGTGGCACTTATGCCTCTGCCTCAGTTCACAACTTGTAGTATCGCTCGGGAGTTTTTTTTCTGATGCCCTCTAACGCTTCCAGGGATGCAAGCAGTCCTCAAGCGGGCGACTCATCGACGGCGACTTCAACGTCGACAAGTCGCAGCGGCTCGTCGTCCGCGACATTCCCGGAGACGCGCGAACAGTCGCACGACGACACACTCCCGCGCGCCAACCCGCTCGACGAGCCGCCACAAGCTTGACACATCCTGTAGATCTACATCTACACACGACACGACACATCGCATAGACTAGCCGCACGACACGTCGGGAGTCGCGAGATACGTTGTGAACTTCGATGGGAGGAAACCAGGCTTTATGTATGGTGATGTTAAAATGTTATCTTTATTTTTAATTCTACAAAAGGCAAAAATTGTCCAAACTGACTATTTTTTTTGTCAACAATTTGAATATTTGATGGCAATGTAAAATATCTTGTGAATTATATTTATTTAAATTGACTATTCTTGTAAGTGAGGTGATATTTTTAATATTCGGACAATATTTAAATATGTTTCTATATGCACAGTTTTGTCTTTTATTCTTGTTATAGCACAGTTTGACTATATACGATCTGGTACATACTTAGGTATTTTAAATACAATTTTGTGACTGCTTCTGCTGATTGTAAAGGCCAAATGAGACTTGCCATAAAAAGAAAATGAAGCAGAGGCTAAACATACATTATAGAGATGGTATATTTGGCAATTAGGATTATTAGAACACTACCTACTTCGCTGTACATTCGACAAAACTGATTACTATGCAGGCTACTAACGCCATCTACATTTAAAAAGAGGAATGTACCTTAGTGTTTTCAGTTACACGTGGTCGCAAGTAAGGAGCACCTATTTATTTATATATTTTTTTTATATTATCCAGAAAATTTGACACTTTCAAAAACATTATTGCCAAATGGTAATACCATTTGCTCCGATCTTGCTCATTCGTCTCGAAACTTTTAATCTGTCCAGTATATTAAGTATAGGCTATTACATAACATCAAACACACTTCCATTTTCCTCCTAAACTTTGTCTTCCTTAAACTTATATTGTCGTCTGCCGTGATTATTTATGGTTTTGAGCTCCCGATATTTCGACGCTGTTGAAAGCGCCATGATAATAATCACGGAAGATATCCCGTAAGTGACAAAATAAGTTTAGTTTTAAACCGTGAAAGCCTAAAACAGTGTTTGTCTTCCTTATTAATTTGTCTTTATAATAAGTAAAATATACCTGTTTTTGAAGCGTTTGATAAATTCTATCATAATATTATGTCATTCTGTTGTATCACGATTAGAAACTATGCTCTTAACGGGCCGGCGGAGCATGCGTCGTTCATACAATAGTAGTTTATGCAACTGTGCATAATGAAGGGCATTACAACACGAGTGTGGGTTTAAGAAACGAGCCGAAGGCGAGTTTCTTAATAGCATCACACGAGTGTTGTAATGCCTAATTATGTATAGTTGCATACACTACTTTATCTACCCAAATATCATAAGGGCTCTATGATGGGTTCAGGAACCATAGGGAAATGACCTGCATTGTTACTTGGCCCTTGATTTTTGTGCCAACAGGTTATTAGTTGCATTCGTCGCTGCATTTACGATATCTGGCGGAGTATTCATGTCAATTTCTGAGTCACTATCACTCATTTTCGACAGAAATAAAGAATGGGTTACTGGAAATAAAAAGCTAACGAACAAATGACAGCTCGAAATGGCGGCGTTTCGGATATCTGTCATTTTTTTTTAAATCATATCCAAACTAACAAAGTCACTATTCTTGTGTCACTCGAGATCGAAAATGTCGTGCGATTTATAATTAGAATCATACTGAATTGGGGTTTTTTTTTTTTTATCGATATCTGATTTAATGTAGGTGGTACTAGAATAGCACACTCACTTGAATTTGACACCTGTTCCAAATTTAAAACTCATAACGCAACTGTTTACAGTTGCGTTATGAGTTCATTACAGTACCGTTCATTTCTGCAGGTTGGTAATGCTGGTCATTGCCTATGGTTTTTGAACGCATTAGAGAGGGTTTATGATATTTGGGTAGATAAATACTTTTGTATGAACGACGCATGCTCCGCCGGCGTCTTAAATAAATCACGTAATAGTTTCAAGTACCTAGATCACTGTTTGTCGATGGTGCAACTTGCTGGTCTAATCACAGTTTACTTATTTTCATGTACACTGCCCTATGCATTATTGGTGAAAACCTATGCTCTACATGCAAGGCGCCTTTATGTATATTGTCAAACAATACCGTCTTTCCGTTTTTATATTACTCCCAGACTTAAGTGCATTGACTGCATGTTTCAGTAGCACTATCTGTTTTTTTATAATATTCCAAACGAAATCTTCGTATTCTATCGTGTGTTCTAATTCTAATATTTTATTGTGTGTAGCTTATCTGTGTACAACGTAGCATACTATCTTGAAATGTTAGCTTTTTTATGTGAAATATCTTCTTACCTCAAAATTATGATAAGTACTTATTTCTCTAATTACAATATTTTTTATAGAAATAATATAAAATGTCCACGAAATAAAATAATGTTTTAACTAAGAACAATAGTAAGTACGTTTAAAATTCATTAGTTTTAAAGAAAAGCCGATAGTCTAATATATAACTAGACTATGCTGACGCTCAATAATTTACAAGTATTACACTATAAAATTTTAACATGGTAAAAATCAAGAAATCTATGAAATTATTGTACGTTTTATTATGTAGTGTCAAAACCGCATCGGCGCAATAGTCAGGCTGTGTTTTAAGTGATCATGAATGATGAGTATAATTTCAAATTGTACCACTAGTTGACCAGGCAAACTTTACCACTAAGGTCTATATTCACCAAAAAGATGACAGCCTGATTATCTAAAACAGCTGTTTAAAACGCATTTTTGTATGGGAACATGTCACAGTGACAGCTAATTTCAGATAATCAGACGGTTATCTTTTCGGTGAACATGGACCTAAACAGTATACGTCGGGCAACCACGGTCTTAAAATATTAGAGCAAGATGACGCGAAACTCAGATCACAAGTAAATAAATGAGTTTAATGCTAAACATACTTAAATCATCATTCTGTTTCAATCAAGTGTTTGAAGAAGACAGAGATGAAATGATGATCTTTAAGCAAGTTTAACACTAAACGCATGCAACGATTTGTGGTGCAAGCGGACTTTAGTATGACAGTTAAAACTGTCATATTCACAAGTTTTATGAGTTCTGCTAGTCTTGGCGTTTATTAGCATCTTGCCTGCATACTAAACTATTTTGCCATGTGTACTTTTATAAAAATAGGATGAAATATTTTCCTGCTTGTGCCTTGTTCAATTTCGAGAGAGTATCTGCAAACAGTAAATTCCATTGAAGATTTTATTATATAGTTTATTTGCAATTTTGAGATCTAATCTAGGGTTATTTAAGCTCCATTTTTCATTAGTGACATTACTTGTTTTAAAAAGGAATATTACATTAAAGCGATAGTAAATAGAGTTTATACAAATCACGTTTCCATGTAGTTGTTTACATAACCGTTTTGCTGTTTCCCAAAATACATAGTTTTAGGATATTTGCTAGATGTTTCTCAATTTTTCATTGGTAATATTTAAGAGATTATATTAATATGTATAGTATATGCTTAGCTTGATTAATACAAATTTTAGAAAACGTATATTAAAATAGGTATATATTGCAACATTGTGATATTGACAATCGGGTGTATTCGCCAGCTATCGGCAAAGGAATATTATATTATTTTGATTCAAGTTTTGGTATAAACCGAAGACTGTGATGAAATCAGAAATGAGTTTTAACTTTAACCCAACCAATATAAAAAAAAACGCGAACAGAAAAAGGATATCCCTTTTTGACCAACATACTAACGCAAAGGATTTATAAATAAATAGTTAATCTAAATTATTTAATAAATCTTAAGAGGCCCGCGGAGCATGCGAAGTTCATACAAACGTAATACCAAAATAATTTGTAAATCAAATACATTTTAAGGTACTGTCTATTTATTTCGATTGGATTACAGAATATCTATGTTCTCAATTATATATTTTGAAAGGAGTTACAGACACATGATATAAAGACGAGATACGAGGAATTTAAAAGAGAAAATTTATTTTTCTCATAACTCTTGTTTAAAAATCGGTGTTCATTCCAAATATATATTTAGGAACCTAGATTCCGCAATCCAATCGAAATAAATACGCAATACCTTAAGAATATGTTTGATTTACAAATTATTTAAGTATTACGTTTGTATGAACTACGCATGTTCCGCGGGCCCTTTAATCCTGGGTAAGTCCATTTGTAAGGTCTTCATCCGGTTGAATACCAGGCCCTCAACACTAAGTAGACATTTTTTTACATTTAAATAAGCATCTAATAACGGATGTAAAACCCCTCTTCACGAAGCCGAAAAGCACTTGTTCTCCCCATCATTGCGATAATTTTTTTGTTCTACACCATACCTGAGAACCTTCTAGTTACGGAGATATGGGGAGTCAAAGTTACAACTATTTGACAAGTTTTTTTTGTAAGATTTTGAGTTTTAACACCTCCACGATACTATACAATCCATCCATCAGCACAATGTTTTAAGTGTGTTACATTGAGTTCTACCACAAAACATGATTTATAACTTCAAAAATAAAGTTGTTTCCCAGCAATAATTTTTGCGTAAAGTTAATTAGTTTGATGTACAGAATGCTTGGTTAACGGCTTTGTGATGAGGTGGTTTACACCCTGTATATATATATTTCTAGCCCTGGGCAACTCGTGGCTGACTATTTATTATTTAGGCGATCTATACTGTATATTTTAGGGCGAATTCCACCGATGTTAATTAGCTGTTGATGTCAATATTCTACAACGATGAAAATGACAGCTCTTGAACTCAGTTTAGATGTGTTGATCTCGTTCAATTTCATCAGTGGAATTCACGCTCATTCGACTTAAACACTTTGTATTACCAAAATTGTTTTGTTGTTATAGCGTTCCATGTATTTTTATAATGCTTGATGAGGAAAACATTTTTTTGTTAATTATTTTGATTTGCATTTGTTATTTGTTACTTGGCTTTATCTATCGCCATTAGAGATTTATAAAGTTCCGTGTAGACTGGAAAAAGTGCAGAGTAAAGTATTTTCCGATTAAATTCGATATTGTACTTTGTTTGTCATGTCTTATAGTACAAATTGGCATTCGCTTGCAGCCGACAGGTCACGATGATATGTCTTAAGTCATACAAGTTTGCTCTTTATAACACTGATAAAGTTAAATACTATTTAAAAGGAGCTCGTAGCTAAATAATATCAGCCGCTCGGGTCGACCTCTAGGTTAAGCCGTACTTGCCTAGGTTGGTCTGTAGATGGGTGACCACCCAAATACTGAGTTTCTTCCGTGCCTTGGTAGAAAGCACGTTAAGCCGTTGGTCCCGGCTGACATTTGTGGCATATTTACAGGTCAGTGGCCCAAAAAGTTTAACAATCAGTCTTACCAAGCGGTATCGTACTACCCGGTACTAACTGGGTTGTGGAGGTCAGATAGGCAGTCGCTCCATGTAAAGTACTGGTAATCAGCTGCATCCATGCACGACTGGAAGCTGACTACAACATAGTTGGGAAAAGGCTAGGTAAATGATGACCTATCTATTTAATGTCATCAATAATCTCTGGACGTATTTCCGTTTGCGATTAACCGAATCCGGTACTGTTAGTTACTCAAGCGTCTATAATTTTTACAATTCAATAAAATAATCCATTTCAAATGCAGTATATTCGAGTGCATTAGGTTAAATTAAAATAATTATGTATTTTAATAATATTTTAAGTCAGTTTTTGGAGTCCAAAAGTACCTTTAAAGAAGGTGTCCTAACTGTGAATTATTAATATAACGTTAGATTGTTGTTCTACTCTAATTATTAAGTTGTTTTGCATTGTATGGTAAACAAGAGTGCAGCGAATAAAATGCAATATTTATAATACCAATATTGTTGTTTCTTTTATAAATAGTCTCCTACAATCCTCTATTTTGTCGTTTTGCCAGCAGAACTGGGGGTTTAAAATGGCCACTTTGCCAAAGGCCACAAAAGTTAAATTCTAATAAAAAAACTTTTTTGCAAAAAATATAACCGACTTCACACAAAAAAGTCGGTGACCTTTGATTGATTTAGTTTTTTTGTCACCGACTTCTGAAGCTAAAGTTATTTTTCACTTTTTTGTGTGGAGTCGGTTATATTTTTTGCAAAAAAGTTTTTATTTTTCACTTTTAGTGGTTCATATGTGCTTACCCTTTCACAGCGTAACGGCGTGATTTTTTGTTATGAACTGGTGTAAACAATAGAGAGACATGAGATTTCAGCGATTCCAGTACATTTTCTATCATTTATTGAGGAGTTCCCGTCGCCTATCTTCCGAAGTTCTTCATCAGATCTTTGAATTGAAATGGGATCACTCCAAGAACGTACTCTTCCTAAAACTACCCAAATCGCTTCTGGTGTGCCTATAAAAATTAAGGAATTCCCTCAATTTCTCCAGGATCCCATTAAATGGAACTTAACAAATCTAACTGTCGAAATCAGGGTGTATTGTACACTTCTGGGTACTCCCTCAGAGCATACAGGCGTGATGTTACGTCACTATGTTACATAAACAATAAACAACCAAGCGATTGCAGCAATTACTGCAGCTTTGCCGTGTATTTTTGAAGAGTTCCATTTATATCTCCGAAGATCAGCGTCAGATCTTAACAAAATTGAAATGGGACCACACGGAAAGCACCAGCTTTCAAATAAATCATCGAAAAAGAATCATCAAAATCAGTTTACCCAGTCGAAAGTTCAGAGGCAACAAACATTGTCGAAATCTGGTAGTATTGTACACATCTGCGTACCCCCTCTGAGCATACAGATGTTACGTCATGATGTAGTATGAACAATGAACCTACAAGCAATTACTGCAGATTTTCCGTCTATTTTTGAAGAGTTCCATTGTATATCTCGGAAGATCAGCATCAGATCTTCAGTAAAATCAAATAAAAAAAGAATCATCAAAATCGGTTCACCCAGTCGAAAGTTCTGAGGTAACAAACACAAAAAAAAAACATACGAATTGAGAACTTCCATGTTCCGGGGCCGTGGTATCTCTTTCGAACAGGCCCGACACCCCGGCAGGCTTCGGCCCTTGCGGGCCCCTCCCCTTATGCTGACATCTCATTGAGGCGCGCGTGGAACACGAACGCGCCGTCGACACGGCCTGTCGTCGTCGTTAGACGGACGGACGCCTAGCTAGCCCATAGCCAACCGTCCACAGGCCAGCATCTACGGTGGCCGGTAGCCACCACGTGGCCCCCGACGCCCGGTGCGTCTCCCGCGGCGGCCGGGAAGAGAGGATCTCTCTCTCTCTCGTTCCGCCACCTCCTTCGCTAGCATGACTGCTTCGCAGAACGAGGTGACGGCTTCCCATTCCGTCTTGCTCCGGACCATGGATTGAACCAGGGCCGGACGCGAGAGGTCACCTCCTCTTTTTGGAAGTCGGTTGAAAATGGACTTTGTGATCTTATCCATAAAGTCATTTTATGAATTTTTAACGTGATTCATATTATGTTCTGCTAAAGCGGCCATTTTAGACCCCCTGGACAAAGGCCTCCTTTTGTCCTGACGACCCGAATGGCGCAGCGGTAGTGAAGCTACCTTACGTTCTAAGGGTTCCGGGTTCGAATGCCGGTAGGGGCAAATGTTTGTGTGATGAGCATAGACGTTTCCGAGTCATGGATGGTTTTATGTATGATAAGTATGAAATACAAACAAAAAAGTGTGTAGTATATGTACTATCTGGTGTCCACGACACAAGTCTCGTTGCTTAGTGTGGCACTAGATGGCACTGCGTGTAATATCCAGCGACATTTATATTTTATGCGAGGCTTAGAGTAATAACAGCCGCAGTGGTCGTTCTACAAGGTTAAGCAATGCTTACCGAAGTCGATGCGTGGATGGGTCACCATCCATTACATATCGAGACACGGATAGTCTGAAACCCAAGTCTGTCAGCGCGTCTTACCGAAGGGTATTGTAATACACAGTAGCTGGGGTATGGAGGTCAGATAAGCTGTATTCGGTAAAAATGGAAACCCACCCCTACTTAAAGGTTGTAAACCGTCCAGTTAACGGAACGGAACCGTCTAGTTACGGAGATATTGGGGGTCAAAGTTCCTACTTTTACACTAGTATTTTTAATGCATTTTTTTTACTTTAAACACCTCTATGACCCCCGTACTATTCAAACCATCCATTAGCACAATGTCTTCAGTGCGATACATTGAGTTCTACCATGATTCGTGATTTTTCACCAAAAACGAAAGTTCGCGATAATTTTTGCGCCAAGTTACTTAGTTTAATGTACAGAATGCTTGGTTGACGGCATCGTGACGTATTTTCCTGTAGATAGTTAGGAAAAGCCTAGGTAGAAAAATACATTAATATTTATAAATCGAGTAGGTATTATTTGTTAGTAGGTACCTAAGTAGGAACACCAAATTACTATTAGAGGTATCTCCTTTACGTACTTTTACAATAAAAACCAGTATGCTTTGCAAAAACAGTTTATTCTTCCAAACAGTTACAAAAAATTTATAAAACGCGTTCCTAAACTAGGAATGATTTGGGAATGTTCGAAGCGATACAGTACACTTGAGGACAAAATAAATGGTGCGTTGATGAGGTGGTAACAACAAAACTTTTCGGTAAATGTCCAAATTATTTCCCCATCCACCAATCATCCAATTTTCCTACTGAAAAACCTACTACGCTTCCTTTCTAGTACCTGCTAAAACTTGGGCTGGTATTTTCTACCAAAGAGTAGTAAACGACCTTATAAAATATCGTTATTAAGTCCTAGTCGTTGAAAATCTGCAAAAAGTCGTCGCTTTTATTCTCATTATCATAAGGTACAACGTGAAATGTAAGAACTACAAATATTTTGTCCTCAATAATACAAAAAATATGAGTTATTTTATACATAGTTAACAGCATGATTATGAAGATATTACAATTTCACAATAAAATCTAAAACATTTAATTTTATAATACAAAAAGCTTAACAAATAAAAAATGAAATTATTAAAAGGAACCTTTGGTTTGCTATAAAATAATATTGCATTAATCTATTAAGGTACAAAATAAAAATAAAGTAATAATTCTATCATTTTATGGAGTGATGTTATGAACACATGATTATATCCTATTTTGATATTGACTATAAAATATAACTCGTATGAGCTCATAAAATAGTGTTTTAGTGTATTATTTTATAAGTAGCAAAACAAACCGCACTGGGCGGGCGTGGTAGATTACAGCCCTCATAGCGAAGAGTCCTGTATCCCAGCAGTGGGTGATATAAGGCTAATAAGGCCGTTTTCTATAACTTACTTACGTATAAGTAACTGTCAGTTAATATGCCTACGTCTCGTAGCTATCGCTGTTTCTATAAACAAAGTTAGCTTGAAATATCCTATCCGCGTCATCTACCTTGATTCATACAAAAAAACAAATAATTCTTTTCTGTGAAGTTGTTTCTTACCACCCGTAGGTTAAATGTCAAAATTACAGAGATAGCAACCTACTGATAGGTACCTGTTAGTAAGTTATTGAAAATGGCCGATAGCTAATTATACATAATTATTATGCTTTATGTTAATGTTTTATAGCTACCATATTTACGTAAATATTCACAAATATACAAAGTTGGTCAAAGAGAAGAACGCAGGCTTCTAAATGCGGTATCTTTATTTTTATGGCAACTTGCACGAAAATATGATTACATAGGTATCATTTAATATTTTTAATCTCTGTTAATATTATTTATTTCGTTAAAGTTATCAATTAGATTACACGTCGCATTATAAATATTTAAATCGTTGGATGTACTTAAGTCGAAAAAATACTGCACAGTAAGAGAAGAGAGGTCACACCGTGCATGGAACGAAAGATACGATTGATAGTACGAGTGAGAGAGACAATCTTATTCAAACATCTATGAAGCTGAAACGTGAAATTCCTGTCAATCCAGCGATTTAAATATTTGTCAAATACAATTTTAATTTCACAACAATTATCAAAAGCTACCAATATTGTTGAATGAGCAATCGTTACAATTGAGCTCATTGCGCGCGTATCAAAATAACAGCATAGTACTACACTTCTTTTGGCGCGAAACTACTAACGTCGCCATCTTGTTTTTTCATGACAATTTCCACAGACAATTCTACAAATACAGACCAACAGCGCCTTCCTGTCAATGTCACTCAAGCGCCAAAAGAACCATGCTGTACAATACCAGGGCATTGAATATGACACATCGGCCTTTAGAAACAGACAGAGAACACGTCGACCTTTAAAAAGAGACAGAGATATGAATGATAAAGACGACGCTCTACAAAACCATACTTTTTCTAGAACTCGGTGTGCCATATTTACGGCTCGTAGGTATTGTATATTATATTACTTTACATACATCATCTCACGCTTTTTACGTATGTGGGTAGGCAGTTACTACAGAAAGCATTAATTTAGTTTATAATATATCCGCTAGCCTCAGTGGCAGCTGTAACAATTAATTTCTAAGGAATCTCTAATTTCGTTAAGATAATTACAACCTAATTTTAATATACAGGATGGAAGGGCATCAACTCTAAAACGATCACCACATATCCAGTGCATCATTCTGAACTGAACTAGCCCGTGAAATTCAGGGTTAGATTGTATGTTGATGAAAATATCGTTCGCGACTGCTTACAGTATATAGAACAGCTAAAATGTCTGCTAAGGCTGAGGAAATTCAAATTTTGTTACGTTCTTTGTAATTTGCTGGCCTGTGCGTCTTCAACCTTCCTACCTTCTAACATTTACAACCTAGCACAGGCCAGAAAATTACAAAGAACGTAACAAAATTTAAATTTTCTTTTGATTATTATTCGTTTGAATTGACATTTTAGCTGTTCCATATATTTTGACCAACCGTCAGCGCGACAAGAATTTCAGGCCTTACAGTTTTGTAGGAAACAGCTGTTTTTCGCTTTTATAATAGTAAGATTTTCTAATAATTGCTCTACTTATCTAATAAAAAAACAATAATAAGGGCGTAAGCTAAAATTCTCACTTGTGCATATGTCACCGTAAAATTGTCAAATACAAATTATATTGTAATATCTCTAGCGATATTGTAAAGTCTCGAATTATTGTCAAATGAACATACTGCTTACAACAAAACGCATTATTTTTCGTGAAATGCATGCGATGGTAGTCGACTTACGCGGTGTGGAGGGAAGGAGGGGTCCCCCTTGCCCAGTGGCACAACTCTCATGAGAAGATAATGCACCATTCCTGAGAAATACCGATTAATATAACATAACCTTAAAACACTTTATATTCCCCCTAAAAAGCGTATTCGACGGAGCCCCGCTTCGCGGGGCCCCTATTTCCGAGTGCAGGGTTTAAAGGAACCTAACTAACCTAACGGGGGGGTGCCCCAAGTCGCGATTATGGGGGCAGAGATACTTCCGTATGTTCAGTTGACAATAATTCGAGACATTACAATATCGCGAGAAAAAACACGTTATATTGTAATATAACGTGTTTGACAATTTTACGGTGACACATACATACCACACATTTTTATTCAAATGATTTTTTTTTATTTTTCATTTTTTATTTAGTAACAAACTGCGTTGTAATATTATAATTTTCAATACGATGCAAAGGGTTTATTTTTTCGGTAGACAAGGATTCGGCAAACTCGAACGCGTGGTCGCGCCGACAGAGGGCACTTTCTAATTTCATAAACAATTGAGTTCCATATTTGAATATCTTCGTGAGTTTCATTTGAATGCTTAGGTTAGGACGCAGTGGCTTTGTTAAAACTAAAACATATGCACATGTACTTGTTATGTTTGAGATCATATTTTAACACAACTAATGGTTAGTTAACAATATGGCCATTGTGATAAAAAAAAAACAATTTTATCATCACTCTCTGTCAGTTTCTGACACACTGAACAACGGGGCTATTTGGTACCAAATATACCAAAATGTTTTTCCATCTCAAATAGCTCCCAAAACCCAATAGGCCCGTTTTGCGGTATTATCGTAAACACTGACTTCGACGTACGTTGTGTACTGAGGGCATAATATTCGGGCTGTCAAAATGAGTTCCTCGTGCGTACGGTAGAGGCGCTTTTCCGAATTTCAGTACAAACATTACGTTGAAGTCAGCGATATTACGAATTACGATTCAATATGGTACACGTGCCGGGTCTGTGTATTGAGAATTTGAAGTTGAGATCCTGTGAAACTCTACTTTAGCAGTAAAGGCATTTAAATTCATTTATTAAAAAATTATCATCACTACATGTAAAATAAAGTCCTCCTCCACGTCTGTCTGTCTGTCTGTTCGCGATCAAATCAAAAACTACTGCACCGATTTTCATGCTGTTTTCACCAAGGGATAGAGTGGATCTCGAGGAAGATTTATAGTTTGTAAGCCGCGGCCATCAGCTAGTTTAATGCTAAAGTAGAGTTTTCAACTTCTTAACTTCAAATTCTCAAATCAGAAACCGGCTCTATGTTTTATAACTAAGCTATAAAGGGTGTAAAACACCTCTTCACGAAGCCGAAAGGCACTTGTTCTCCCCATCATTGCGACCATTTTTTTGTTCTACACCATACCTGGGAACCTTCTAGTTACGGAGATATGGGGGGTCAAAGTTACAACTTTTTAACAAGATTTTTTTTAAATACAAGTTTTTTTTGTTAGATTTTGACTATTATCACCTCCACGACCTCCGTACTATTCAATCCATTCATCAGCACAATGTTTTAAGTGCGTTACATTGAGTTCTACCACAAAACGTGACTTATAACCTCAAAAAAAAAAGTTGTTTCCCAGCAACAATTTTTGCGTAAAGTTACTTAGTTTGATGTACAGAATGCTTGGTTAACGGCTTTGTGATGAGGTGGTTTACACCCTGTATATGTTTATACTAATTATGTTAACTTTACTATGATCTGCATGACACGTCCCTACTACCTACCTACTAACTACCTCTTACGCTCATCTTTACACAGCTCCTGTTTTCGATCGAAAATATTCGATAACATATTATAAAGGGTGTAAAAGACCTCTTCACGAAGCCGAAAGGCACTTGTTCTCCCCATCATTGCGATCATTTTTTTGTTCTACACCATACCTGGGAACCTTCTAGTTAAGGAGATATGGGGGGTCAAAGTTACAACTTTTTGACAAGTTTTTTTTTTAATACAAGTTTTTTTTGTATTTTAACACTTCCACGACCCCCGTACTATTCAATCTATCCATCAGCACAATGTTTTAAGTGCGTTACATTGAGTTCTACCACAAAACACATCAAAAAAAAAAGTTGTTTCCCAGCAAAAATTTTAGCGTAAAGTTACTTAGTTTGATGTACAGAATGCTTGGTTAACGGCTTTGTGATGAGGTGGTTTACATCCT
This sequence comes from Xestia c-nigrum, assembly GCA_916618015.1. NCBI lineage: Eukaryota > Metazoa > Arthropoda > Insecta > Lepidoptera > Noctuidae > Xestia > Xestia c-nigrum. Next base: position 3,541,655 of record OU745259.1, on the reverse strand, counting down.
GTATAGGGTGACTGGTAATTAATGTACGAAAGTTAAACACATGATTGTGCTCATGATAACAAACTACTTTTACTATGGGACCAACCCTTGATATCGCGAAAACAAATCACATTAGGCGAACATAAATGTACTACTTATACAGTTGATTTTGTTTCGCGATTTCTGATGTGATGCATGATCACTGTCACGTGGGTCTGGCGGAGCATGCGTTTTTAATACGTAATACCAAAATAATATGACAATCGATCATATTCTTAAGGTAGTGCGTAAGTATATATTTCGATTGTAGTATAGAATATCTATATTCCCAAATAAATATTTTGAAAGGACAATGATATAAAGACGAGATATGAGGAATTTAAAATTTCAATAGAAAACACTTTTTTCTTATAATTCTTGTTTAAATTAGTGTAAATTCAAAATCTGTGTTTGGGAACCTATATATTCTGTAATCCAATCAAAATAAATAAAAATATATTTGATTCGCAAATTATTTTGGTATTACGTTTGTATGGAGTTCGCATGCTCCGCAGGCCTCTTAAGTATCGTAGGTACAATAATTACCGGTCTTCATATTTATAAAGGTTATAATATAACAGCGGTTAACAGAACATCCACAATTCGCCGTTGATATGTAAGTGTCATGCAAATAATTATTAAATTAACAGAATATTATACGAATAGCTATTTTAGGACTAATTTAGGACCATTATCAGAGGTCCGTTTATATATTAATTTCGAAGGCATTCATTTAACTATCTGATAAATACGCTGTTCAGTACAAAGATAATTAAGGCTTGATCAAAACAAAACAGAGATAAGATATCAGGTAGTTTTGATAAGTTGATAATATAACACAAACGCGACAATATTTTCTTTAATTGACTAAAGCGTTTATAATTAACCTCTTTATAAACAAGTTATTTTAGTAATTACATACATATTATATTTGTTTGTACCCAACGGCGACACACCAAGCTTTACATTTCCAGTATAACATGGCCTGTTTTTGTTTAGATTTCTCGGACAATGAGAGATGCTAATAAACTGGTTTTGCATCGGTTGATTCGTCGCCGTGCGTACAAGGATCTATGGCGCATGACATAACCGGAAGTAACGTCATCTTGTTTTTTCTTTTCAGTATAATTTCGCAAAGCAATGTCACAAATATTACCAACAATACTGCTCCCTGTCACTGTAATGAGAGCTTTTCTTTTCGAGAGAGAAAAAAAATAGTTTCCAAGAACTCGACAGATGGCGTTGAACTGACTACGTTACTAAGTGCCAAAGCCAAAACGCTTAAAAACACACGTCACATACACTCGTTGAATGACATTTTCGTTTGCATAAGCTTCCGAATATAACCATTAGATCCAAGTGAAAATTATGTGACGATCTGTTCCTTGCAGTAACATACCGAGATCAGCGCCATCTATCCAGCGACTAGGGAAGAGTTGAAAAAGAAAATCGATTATTTAAATGCCAAAAGACCCTTGTAGCAATGTCAGCCGATAAACGACTTTGGACCCAGCATACAATTTTTCCCAAAAGCAACAAGGCTTTTTGTCTAACTCAATTCAATTTCGAGCAACAAGAAGAAGCAGTGTTGCTCCAATGCAATATAGAACGCTTGATAGCTTTGCCGAGGGTTTAAGGCATCTGTTTCACTGTTGATGCGACTTAGTATCGGCTATTTTCCAAGTCTATTACAGTTTTGATGTTAAAAGAATAATAACTTTAGACTAGTGTAAAAGATTTGATTTTAGAATGAATTCATAGTGCTAGTAAAAAGTCAAAAGTGAAGATGCTGTGTGACTTGACAAACTGAACTTTATGTGTAGGTTTTAAAGTTTCCAAAACACATTAATATATTGATATGTTTGAAAACTAATCACGACGTTTAGAAAGAGAAACATATGTGCCAGTTGGCGCAGTGGCTGAGCGATTGGTTCCGGCGCTGCGTGTCACGGGTTCGACTCTCACACGGAACAAATATTTGTATAGCCTGCAGATATGTTTGTAAACACACCCAAACACAACTCAAACTCAAAACATACAATTAAACCATTTTGGTACAGGCTCTTTGGAATTGTCTAGAATTGACTGAACGATCAGAAAGTCAGTGTGACAGATGCCCTAAAACCGTTTATCAAAGCGTTGTTGCATATAAAGCCTTACCTCATTACATTGGCCTAGGGTACGCCCCACATTGGTCGTAACCCCAAAAAAGTTTTTATCAATTTTCTACTTAATCGAAAGTCTGAGGTTACATTAAGGAAGTCCGTGGAAGTCGAAGTCGGCGTATAGCTGTTCGACGCGCTTGTATACTTCGTCACAGGATGATAGCGTTTGTGGGAGAATGGTTAGCGCTGCTGTCAAGCTCTCGTCTGAGCCAAAGATCTGAAACAAAGGGAAATATGGTTTTATTAAAGTTGTCATTAATTTAGGGGCCATCTTTTAAACACGTGAGGTTTTAGACTACTCCTCCTTTCCTATAGAGTCCTTCCTATTGTATTGTACAACGGGCTGGTGTCCGCAACTCGACGTCAAAGCGCGTATTTTGCGTATGGGCTATAATCCACCACGCGGGCCCAGTGCGTGTTGGTAGATGTCACATGTCTTCGATTTTTTGGTTCTAGGACATGCCGGTTTCTTCACGATGTTTTTTTTCTTCCTTGAGAGCAGTGGTGATGAAATAAATTACACAAAGTAATGCGCCTGCCTGGGTTTGAACCCACGACTTACTGTTCGTAAGTCGGGGCCGCCACCACTGGGCCGCCGCTGCTCTCTCCTCCTTCCTGATCGCACAATTCAATTCATTATTGGTAAATGAATACATGAGCAAGAGAACCAAGGTCACCGACGTAGCCCGAAGAACACATTGCTCGCAGAACGGATGGCCGATGGGGCCGAAAAGTTCTGGAGTGGCGACCGCGAATAGGAAGATGATGCGTTGGAAGACCTCCCACTAGGTGGACCGATGACTTGGTGAAAGTTGCGGGAATCCGGTGGATGCGAGTCGCAATAAGGAACCGGTCAATGATGCAACACTTGGGGGAGGCCTAAGTATGTCCAACAGTGGACGTCTTTCGGCTGAGATGATGATGATGATGACAAATTATTGAATTAAAAAAAAGTTGCTTAGTGTGGCACTAGGTGGCGCTGTGTGTCAATGTCCAGCTAATTTTATTTTATTTATTTATTTAAAAAAGCAGTTTCGAAATTTGTTTTATTTCGATTTAATTTCTTTTTTTAATAAAATTGACAACAAATGACACATTACAAAAAAAATTCATGTGATATAACGAAATAAAGGACCCTCCCACCCCCCTGCCTCACAAAGTCACATTTCGTCGAACCCCTCCCTCCTCCTTAACGTGTAACACCAGTATTATTTGGACATCGTGAAATAGACCTTGAATGTATTGTGTTGAAAGAAAACATTTTTCTCCTCTACACCTAGGAGTGAAAATCTATACTAATATTATAAAGCAGAAGAGTTTGTTTGTTTGTTAGTTTGTTTGGTTGAACGCGCTAATCTCCGGAACTACTGGTTCGAATTGAAAAATTCTTTTTGTGTTGGATAGTCCATTTATCGAGGAAGGCTTAAGGCTATATAACATCACGCTACAACCATTAGGAGCGGAGCAGGAATGAAAAATGTTGCAAAAACGGGGATGTTTTTTCCTTTCGTTTTTTTCTCCTAGGTGACGCAGACGAAGTTGCGTGGGTCAGCTAGTCAGTCATAAATTCGACTGTCATGAACGCATGCAGTCAAAAGTATAAAAGCAACAAAGGCTGATAATCACTGACGCAAGCAATTGCGGCCATTATCATAATTATTGTACCTTAACGTGATAACTCGCAATGCTATGGACAGGCATTGTTATGTTCGCGTGAAAACACATTGCCTGCATACTGCTTATATGTATTTATCTATTACTGTTTACTAGCTGCCCACGACCTGCAGCCGCGTGGCATTTTATAAAAAAATACTTCCATATTTGAATGGGATTTTATTTTATTTGAATCCTTTTTAACCCTTATCCTTTTGTTTAATAAGCCTACGTTACTCCTTATAACAACAGCTATCTACCAATAAAAGTCCTGTCAAAATCAGTCTAGCCGTTTCGGAGATTAGCCGGGACATAGGCAGACAGAAATTGTAAACGCAGTTTTTTTTTGTTTTGAGTATTGTGTACTTTCCTACTACGAATTCACTAAAAAGCTGTTATTTTGAAATTTCAGACATTTCAATTTTATTTATTTGTTTACATTGGCTCAGTAGCTACTTACATTACAAACATAGAATATCTAGTCTGATGCAATAAATTTTCTGGTCTGAATTTATCAAAGCGCAATATTTTTTACAGAAAAAATACATCTAATCCATTCTGTAAGTCGAATATCTCAAAATTGTAAAGTTTTTATGAGATGACTTTTAACAAAATATGAAATTACGACTGTGGCTTATAAATATAGTACCTACCTCACACCTACAACCAACGGGATCATGACGCATAAGTACATACGAATCACCCCAATCATCATGTATCAGCATTTAGCATGTACCAACCTATTTGTACGACTAAAGTGTCATCATAGGTACGTAATGGTTAACTGAACTACATACTTTCTCTAAGGGACCAAAGATTTCGTGATTGTAAAAAGACCTGTCAGCTGCCACCACATAAGGGCTGTAAAAAGACTCTTAAAGTTTTTTTTTGCTCTAGACCGTACCTGGGAAGGGGTACCTTCTAGGTACGGACTTACGGAGATGTGGGGAGGTCAAAGTTCCAGCTTTTAAACAAGTTTGGCTTTAACATATGGCTTTAATGGAAGATTTTTACTTTGAACACCTCCACGACCCCCGTTCTTTTTAATCCATCCATCAGCTCAATGTTTTGAGTGCGATACATTGAGTTAATCTAATCAAAATCAAATCAATGTTAATTTTTATTTTTATTTTTATCCGTATCTGGCCTGACCGTGGCATCACCTTCACTTTTGGGCCCTATCAGAATACCAGCGCTGTGACGGTTTTTTTTCTTACAGCACCATGCTGAGATAGGAGCCTTTTGGCCTCGTACAGGACGAGTTTCATTTCTTTTAATTTTTTAATATATATTTTTTTTTCTGTGTAATTTTTACACTGATAATTTTGATGTGTTTTGTACTGTGCGGGCTAATACATGCTTTTTCTTTCTTTCTTTCTTTAATATCGTAAAACGTGATTTTACACCACAAGAAAAAAGTCGTGTCCCAGCAATAATTTTTGCGTACTTATAGTTACTTAGTATACTGTCTTTTTTAAACTTTCACGATCAGAACACATTATAAAACTAAAGAAGACTGGTATTTATCGCGAATTTACCTTTAATTTAATCCCGAAGTTTCGACCGGATTGCACCAGCCGTGGTCGCGGGGAGACTGAAGTACTGGAGGTACCGCGACTGCCGCGACAGCAAAGTGAAGGCGTTTATTCAACTACCCTCACTCATCTTCATAAATGTTAATTAGGGCCGGTTCACACTAGGACAGCACACTACACTAACAGTGTAAGTCAAGTGAAATCGCCCCAATATACGGATATTGGGGCGATTTCACTTGACGAGTACACTTAGTGATTACTGGATTCCAAGCTGAAGAGAGTTTGAAGCCGTCTTCGCGATTGAAATTAGGGTACTTCTTGATCGCAATCGCTTCCCGAACCATTCTCTTATAATAGTGCTTCTCATGGGCAAGGATTTTTGGGTTGTGTAACTCCATCCAGTGGTTGGGTCCTGAGTCTATCACATGTTCCGCTATAGCAGACTTGTTCGTTTGTCGATTCTTGACCGCTGCTATGTGTTCTTTAACCCTTTCAGCGACTGTTCGCTTCGTTTGGCCTATGTAGGAACGCCCGCAGCTGCAATCGATCTTATAAACACCAGGAACCTGGAATGGTACTACATCCTTTGGTGTACGCAGACGCTTCGCCACTTTGTTTAATGGAGCATAAACAGACTTTATTGAAAGCTTCTTGAAGAGGTTCCCAATTTTGTCCGTTACCCCCTTCACATAAGGCAAGAACGCTGGCTGTCTGGTTACATCAATGTGTCTACTCTTCTGCTTGCGGCTGCCATCTGGATGCCATCCATTATTCCTGTACCCGTTTCGTTTTAGAACCTCCTGAACATGTTCCAGCTCTCCGGGCAGATGTTCAGGGTCACAGAGGTCATAGGCTCTGTTCATAAGAGAAGACACCACAGACTGAAGATGTGCTGGATGATGATGAGAGGCAGCATTCAGATATCTGTCCGTGTGCGTTGGTTTTCTGTACACAGTATGCGACAAGGTTCCATTGGCCTTAACCATGACTTTTAAGTCTAAAAAGGCTAAAGATCGGTTATCCTCCATCTCATACGTGAACCTTATCTTCGGGTGTATGGAGTTAAGATGTTCAGTCAGTTGGTCAACTTCCTGTTTACCTCCACTGACAACGCAGAAAACATCGTCGACGTACCTTTTCCAGAGCCTTACACCGTGAGCTGTCATGTTGATCATAGTTTCAAAGTGTTCCATCCAGATATTGGCAAGTACAGGAGCTACAGGACTGCCCATAGCTACGCCATCAATCTGGAGGTAATGTTGCCCTTGGTATAAAAAGAAATTTCCGTCTAAACAGTTCTCCAGAAGACAGACATACTGGTCAGGAAGTTCATGATCACACAATCTTTGCCTAACAACATCAAGACTATTTTTTCGGTGTAGGTACCGAAAATGTGAATGTTAAAGAAAGGAAGTTTGTGTTATCAGAAGATCAAAATAATCGAATACAAAAGACAAATGGAGGAAGAACCGAACGTCACAAGCATAACACTTCAATTAAGATAAGATAGAAATCGAAATCATACAATTACATGCTAATATTAAGTGGTGTGATATTGTACCGGTATTTTTAAGTGACGCAATTCATTTCTTCAGTTTCAATGACGAAGAGAATGTAATTTCCATACAACTAATTAAATTGATGTCGCCAAAAGTGCGTTGAGCGCACAATAGCTGTCAGGCCCACCATTCAAAGGCTTCAATTTCTATTTTCAATAGGTGTGCCCGGTGCACAATAAGAAGTTTATCGTTCTGTAATCTTGCCAACTAGCTAAATTTTTGTAACAGATATTGAGCTTGATTCTTCTAGAACAGACTGGAGGACGAAGACAGGGAGTTGTAGTGACTCTGGAAGAGTACCCAACCTGGGCAGTGTAACACTAGCTCTCGTGTTCAGTCCATGGTCAAGAGCGTGAGCGCGTGTCAATCCTTTTGCATAGAAGTGATGGTTACAAAAGAGGCGGCAGAAAGGGAGTGAGAGAACACAACCTACTTGTCTACCCCGCAGCTGGCGCTTCAGCCGCCATAGAGCCTGAGGCTAGTAGCGACTGCCACTGACCTCCACAACTCAATAGTACTGGATCATACGATGCCTCATATTAAGACTGGTAGTCAGAGTTTCGTGCCAGTGACTACCTGTATTCGTAACGACTGTCCAAGATTTACAAATGACAGCCAGGACCAAAGGCTTAACGACGGACCTCAGCAAGCACTGCTTAACCTCCCAACATCGACCTTCGCGGATAATATTATTTAACAAAGAGCTACTACTACTACACTACTACATACAGGTTGTAAGCAACCTCATCACGAAGCCGACAACCAAGCATTCTGTACATCAAACCAAATAACTTAGCAAAGTTTTTTTTTGGGGTTAAAACATGTCTTGTGGTAGAACTCAGTTGTAACGCACTCAAAACATGCTGATGGAATGATTGAATAGTACAGGGATCGTGGAGATATTTAAAGTAAAATCTTACAATAAAAACTTGTCTTAAAATAAAAAGACTTTTCAGAAAGTTGGAACTTTGACCCGCAATTTCTCCGTAACTAAAAGGTCCCCAGGTATGGGTGTACAACAAAAAATGATCGCAGTGACGGGGAGACATAGTGCCATTCCTAAATCAGTTATCGTGCTATTGATTCCTACAATATATTACGAGTTGTATGGTATTGATTGGCTTCACAAATAGCTCTAATTGTTGTACTGTATTGATTGACGAGAGTTGACGAGGCTTTATTTCAACGACCTTGTCTGAAGTCAAGCAGAAATAAGACAATAATTGTTTAGTTTATAGTACACTAAACAGTCTGTTATCAGCCTTGAATTTATCTATTTAAAAACATCGAGAGAATTACCGGTAACGTCGACGATCTAAGAACGAAGTGGAAAACATTGTGAATTGTAAAATTGTATTTTGTGTGTTGTATTGTATTGTATGTTCTATAGCGACTCTATGCCATAGATTATTGTTTTTCAGTAGCCAGGTTTTAGTTTATGAACATACTTTTATATCCAAATCGGTTCATTCGTTTATGAATTACGAGGGACCAGAGAAACGGTCGTCTATACACACCTAGTTACAGATCAAACACATAGCCCTCCTTTAGGGCTTCGCCACAGTAGCTCGCCGTCCGTCCGTCTTATGACGACAGGCCGTGACGACGGCGACGGCGCGTTCGTTTTCCACGCGCGCCCCAAAGAGATGTCTGTAAAGTGAAGGTGCCCGCAAGGGCCGAAGTCTGCCGGGACTGCAGGACTATTCGAAAGAGATACCGCGACCCCGGAACAAGAAGGGCGAAGAAGGAACATGGATGGGTTTTAGTCAGTGAAAGTCTTACATTCCCTCCCGGTCCGCCCAGAGAGGGAGAAGTCATTTAATGATTTCCCATACAGAAAAAATGGCTTCGCCGCAGTCGTGTTAATAAGGATAAAATTACTTAATAAATACGTACGGAAATTAAACCACGGGATAGCCTTCCAAGCTAAGCAACAGCTAATCATTTCCAAAGAATTTTTGGAAACGATTAGCTGTTGCTTCGTTCTCGTGAAAATTATGATGTTTGTTTTGTCATATTTACACAAAAAATAACTAAAATGTAGGTCAAGCCGTTTCGGAGGAGTTCGATAACAAAGACTGTGATTTTTATACATAATATATTAAAAAGGTAAATCTTACCTTTTTTAATAGATCTGGTCTGTTTGGCAACGCATGCATAGCTAGAGTTGCTGCTTTCCTAATGTACCAGGGGTGGAAGTTCGCCAGGGTCTCATTGTAGGAGCTCTGGCATGTTGTACAAGTGTTCATATGCTCATCCGACTCGCTCAGACGCTTCAGGAACAGACGTATGAAGTCTGAAAACAAATGCAAGCGTTACGTAGCTATATGGGTGAAGGTAGAAGTTGATGTCATCGGTATCGTTAAGACGGAACACTTATGGGAAAACTTTAAAGTCAGCGCAGACCAATGCTTTTAAATGACGTTGAATTATAAACCTTAAAGGTTCGCTCATTGACGCAATCGACAATTTTTTTAGATACTCGTAAAACTGAACTTTACGACACTCCTAATAAAGTCTGTTATTTACGACAAATTAAATGAAAGAAAAATCCCCCTCCTCCTAATATTTAGACTATCAAATTGCTGACCACTGTGCGATGACACAAACAAGCGAATAATGTGCAATTGTTTCAATTGGACCCAATACTGCGATGGCAATATTAGGGTCCAATTGAAAAAATTGAAAAGAATGAATTGCCTTTTCATGAATCAATTTCGCTTGACGCAATGGCTCAGCGATTGGCTGCAGCACTGCGTGTCGCGGGTTCAATACTCGCATTGAAGAAATATTTGTATGGTCTACATGTAATTGTTCCGGGTTTGGCTCTTTATGTGAGTTTAAATGTTTGTTAACGTGTGGGTGCAAACAACTTAGGAGAAATTTCTAGTGTGGGACAGTTTCAAAAAACGTAATTTATTCATAGTCATGTGTCCTCATTCTTGAATAGCATACACCGACCCGCCTGGTGGTTAACGGCAAACTTCCTCTGAATGAGAGGAGGCCTGTGTCCCAGCGTTGGGAACATTAGGGGCTGATTATTCCGTTGCGAACTCTAGAACAGTGAATACGATGTGAAATAAACTTCGAAAGCTTTACTTTAAGTCTATTTCTTCAAAATCCCCAGTAAGTAATATTGTTTGCGTCTTCCTAAATAATAAAATAATTATGCTAAACAATTTACTACGCCATTTATGTCAAAGCTTAGCCTTCCAATTAAGGATAATGGAAAACCACGAATTTGAGGGCACTCCACTTAACAACATAATTTAATACGTTGTTTCCAAGATTTGTCATCACTTTTATTAATAAACCATGGTTTATACAAAACGAAACCGCTGTTCGAAATATGAACAAACAGATATAAGCACGGCATAATCAAGGTATCATATTTACTGCTGCAAGATAAGCCTCCTTCCTCTCTATAGCTTTTAGTGGATGTCACATGTTTTCGAATCTATAGTTGTAGGAAATACCGATTTCTTCACGACATTTTTTTTACTGTACCGTGTGGGACGCACAGGGTGCCAATTCTGTAACTTAACGTTAAGCAACACGCCATTGACACTCTATCGACACACTACAGAAATTATGTTGCCACTGTTGCAAATTTCGTATTCTGCAAAACTTCAATGGCGTTTCAACGGTGTCTCAGTAGTGTGTCGATAGTGTGGCAGTTCGATAGACACAATTACTGTCAAATACACTGAAAATATTTACAGACTACCGTAACTTTGGCTATCAAGATGACATTGACAGATTATAGTGGAGCAGAATACCAATTATTACAATAGTCTTTCTATGGCATGTCAATGGCACTGGCACTACAGTCGTAAGTGGATGACCATAAAAAAATGTAGAATCCCAAATGTCAATGATTGATTAGCTTATTGAGACACTAATACACACTATTGACAAGATTTATTGACACTATTCACACTATTGACAAGGTTATTTTACAGAATTAGGCCCCAGGATACAATGAAGTAGTATTTTGCGTTGTACATGATATAATTAAATGTAGACAAATTGAAACTATAAATTGGGATGAGGTCAGGTCACAAGAATAATAATGATGATAACATAATGACTAAGTAATTGTGGTTTTTGAGACCCTCAATGGGCCTCAAAAACCACAATTACTTATTTGCATTATTTTACTTGGAAACATTTAACATGTGATGCTTTTCAGAAAAGGAGAATCTACTCACTGATGGCACAATAGCTGACATCATCATCAATACTGTTACATCGGACCTACTAGAACATTCGAGAAAGCCAGTGATTACAGTGTGTGTACGTTAGAAGTTCGAGGACATTCCATTATTATTAGTTTTAAAGTTAGGTAGGTACAAACTCGCGACCTATTTAAATAAAGACATTAGAATTTCGACCGTACGCCTAGGGCATACGGTTCATATTTGTTTGTTTTGTACAAGTAGCTTATACCTACAACTTTTATAGGTAATACCTACCTTGTAGGTAGGTACTTACTATTTCTTTTGTTAGTGTTTTTTTATGACCCTCTCGAATGTTCGTCGTTACTCTGGTGTGTCTGTTGGCGAGTATAAATAGAGCGCTCAGGGCCGCGATCGGCAGTCTTGTTTTGGCTACACAGCGAAGCGAATCGAAGTGAACTTGAAGTGCGATATCTAAGTGAATAGTGATCAGTAGTGTACTTGTGATTAAGTTTAAATTGTTTTGTGATTAATAAAGTTATTGTGTTGTTTAATCGGTAGTAATTAATTTATCTCATACCCAGCTCGTAACAAATTGGTGTCAGAAGTGAGAGATAAATTATGCCAATCCTACCAAAGGACGACACGGACGGTATCCGTACCAGAAGTCAGCGACAGCAGGATATGGACCTAAGGCGGTTTGGGGATTCTCCGACACAGACACCGGGTGGTGTTCAGCCTACGTCACAGCCAGTCGCTGGCCCATCCGGAGTTTCTCCAGCATCAGTGGCACCAGACTTGTCAGCTTTAATGGCACTGCTGCAGGATCAAGCTCGCCGTCAAGAGGAGCAGGCTCGCCAGTTACAGGAGCAATTGCAACGAGACAAAGAGGAGCAGGCTCGCCGTCAAGAGGAACAGGCTCGCCAGTTACAGGAGCAATTGCAACGAGACAAAGAGGAGCAGGCTCGCCGTCAAGAGGAGCAGGCTCGCCGCCAAGAGGAGCAGGCTCGCCGGTTGGAAGAGCAGTTGCAGCAAGACAAAGAGGAACAAGCCCGCCGCCAAGACGAGCAGATGATCCTCATAAAGGATCTTCATGCAACTTTCGGCAAGGACCTGAAAGTGATGAAAGATCAGGTCCACCAGCACGAGAATCGCATCTCGGAGGCCGAAGTTAAGATTGCTGGGGTGCAAAAGGCTTTGAGCGAACTGAAGACTGAAGGTGGAACTGTAGCTTCGGTGGTTGCTGCACCTTCTATGCGTGGTTTTAAGGTGCCTCCGTTCGACGGCACATCTTCGTGGTCGGCTTACAAAATACAGTTTGAGGCCGTCATGAAGGCGAATGGATGGACAAAACCACAAGCCATGACCGCGCTCACCTTGGGCCTCCGAGACCAGGCCCTAACTATTCTGGAGGCGCTCGGCAAGGACGTTACCTACGAGCAGCTACTGGAGGCGTTGGAGTCCAGATACGGCGACGCGCACCTGGAGCACGTATTCCGTGCCAAGTTGAAGGACCGTGTTCAACGTAGTGCCGAGAACCTACAGCAGTGGGCCCTGGAAGTTGAAAAACTCGTTCGGAAAGCCTACCAGTCTGCCCCTGCACTGATTGATGGAAATCTGGTACAGGCCTTCGTTGATGGAATACGTGACTTAGAAGTTAGAGCCGCCGTGAGACTTGGGCATCACGAGACATTGAAGGACGCCTTGGCCCATGCCTTAGAAGTAGAGGCAGTGAGGCAAGACCATCGGACGCACCGCGTGAGGGAGGTTGTAGCATCACCCGTACGCGATCGCCCACAGGGGTATAGTCCTAGGTGCTACACTTGTGGAGAAAGGGGTCATCTTCGGTCCAGCTGTCCTAAGCGCAGCACCCCGAGAGAAGATCAGCAGGGAAGAGTGGCTGAAGTGACTGCCCAGCCACAGCAGGGAAACGAGTAAATGCCAGGACTGGGGGGCGGGTGCTGGCTGGTATTGAAAGAGCCCCGAGAATCTTGATCTCGCAAGCACATGACGGGAACAGCCTGACCATTAAAGGCGAAGTCAATGGAACACCATGCAAACTGACGTTGGATACTGGAGCATCTCACACGGTCGTCAATTCCAAACTAGCTAGTCGGTTTCTTGGGGACTACTTCAATAAGCACGACCGTATACATTTACTAACAGCTACCGGTCAGCACATTACCGTCCGAGGCAAGAAGGAGGTGGAGTTAAAATTGGGTGACAGATTTTACAAGCAGAATGTCATCGTGGCTGACATAGTGGACGATTGCATCTTGGGCTTGGACTTCATGCGGAAATATCGTTGTGAGATCGACGTTGATCAAGGAGTACTGAAATGTGGTTCAGAGGAAGTCTTCATGGAAGGTGCACCGTCAGGGAAAGTGTACTGCTTGAAGAAGATTGTTCTTCCTCGCAGATCAGAAACGATTGTGCCAATTTGTTTGCCACGGAATTCTGGACAAAGAGATCGAAGTGTACTGATAGAAAGGGTGAACAATGACTTCCCATGGAAGATGGCACGAACTCTGGTCAAGGCCACCAACGTCTCAGCAGTACGCATACTGAATCCAAGTGACCAGGAGCAAGTGATTAAGAAGGGCACCTTGATTGGCACTTGCGAGGAAGTAGCTTGGATGCGTCAATTGCAAGATGTCCCTACCGGAAATGAAATTCGCAGTTCAAAATTTGACGTGTCAACGCTTTTGGAAAACTGCGATTTAACTAAAGGAGAAATGGACAAGGCTAAGAAGATGTTACTTCAGTACGCCAACATTTTCTCTTCGAATGATGCTGACATAGGGAGAACTGGACTTGTTCAGCACCAGATTAATACAGGTAACGAGTTACCTATCCGTCAGCGACCAAGAAGACTGCCAGTTGCACGAGAAAAAGAGGTAGAAACCATGATTGAGGGAATGGTGAAGGACGGTGTTATAGAGCCTTCATCGAGTCCATGGTGTTCTCCTGTGGTCCTGGTAAAGAAAAAGGACGGCAGTATGCGCTTCTGTGTGGACTATCGACGACTGAACGACGTCACGAAAAAGGACAGCTACCCGCTGCCTAGGATCGATGACACACTGGACACGCTGACTGGTATGAAGTGGTTTACCACACTTGATCTGAAGAGTGGCTACTGGCAAGTAGAAATAGACCCCAAGGACAAGGAGAAAACTGCATTCTCAACAGGAAAAGGGCTATGGCAGTTTAAAGTTATGCCATTCGGTTTGTGCAACGCTCCTGCGACGTTTGAAAGGCTGATGGAGCAAGTACTCGCCGGATTGATTGGAGACGCATGTCTTGTCTATCTAGACGACATAATCATCGTGGGCCGTACATTTGAAGATCACCTTAAAAACCTCAACCGAGTGCTGTCGAAAATCCAAACAGCAAATCTCAAGTTAAGTCCGAAAAAGTGTTCGTTTTTCAGACAGCAAGTGAACTTCTTAGGACACATAGTTTCGGGGGAAGGTGTTCAAACAGACCCAGAAAAAGTAGTCGCCGTCAAGGATTGGCCAGTTCCGAAAGACAAGACACAGGTCAGAGCATTCCTGGGTTTGTGCTCCTACTATCGAAGATTTGTCAAGAATTTTGCCGACATTGCCAAACCTCTGCACAAACTCACTGAGGAAAAGAGGCAATTCTGTTGGGACGAGGACTGCGACGTTGCATTTCAGGAATTAAAGAAACGTCTGTGCAACACACCTATTTTGGGATATCCTGACACTGAAAATGACTTCATAGTTGACACAGATGCCAGTAATACTGGAATTGGGGGCGTGCTGTCTCAACGGAAAGGAGACCGGGAGGTTGTAATAGCTTACTTCAGCAAGTCTTTATCTAAGCCAGAAAGAAATTATTGCGTTACAAGACGGGAGCTCCTCGCTGTAGTAAAGACAGTGCAGCACTTCAGTAAATATTTGCTGGGACGTAAATTTCAACTACGAACTGACCATGCTGCACTGAAGTGGCTATTACAGTTCAGGAATCCAGAGGGGCAAGTGGCGAGATGGATAGAACTACTACAAGAGTTTGATTTCGTAACTGAACATCGCAGTGGGAGAACTCACGGTAACGCAGACGCCTTGTCAAGAAGACCTTGTCCTGAAGACTGTAAGCACTGTGCCAGGCAAGAGACTAAGGAAGTAGTGCCCGTGAGGATGCTTAGAACGGATCTCAGCGATGAATGGAAAGAGACCCTACAGCAGGCTCAGCAAAATGACTCGGACATCAAACCAATCTTCGAGTGGATCAAAGCTGGTGTTCCTAAACCCAAGTGGAGTGATGTGGCTGCGATGAGTTCCATCACGAAGAGTTATTGGGCGCAATGGAACAGCTTGGTGATCCAGGATGGAGTCTTGTGCCGTAAATGGGAAAACGCTAAAGGGGACAGTTGTCATCTACAAATGGTTGTCCCTAAAGCTAAGGTACCGGATGTTCTACGGCTCTACCACGATGGATGTTCTGGAGGACATATGGGGGTTAAAAGGACTCTACTAAAAATTCGAGAACGCTTTTACTGGATCCATTGTCGTGATGATGTGGAGGACTGGTGCCGTAAATGTACCAGTTGTGCGGCCGTGAAAGGACCCCGTACACGCAGCAGAGGTGCATTAAAAGTGTACAACGTTGGAGCCCCTTGGGAACGGATAGCACTAGACGTTGCGGGGCCATTTCCAGTAAGTGAGAGCGGAAACAGGTACTTCCTGGTGGTCATGGATTACTTTACAAAGTGGCCGGAAGTCTTCGCCATTCCTAACCAAGAAGCAACAACTGTCGCAGATAAATTAGTTCAAGAAGTCTTCTGTCGTTTTGGAGTACCCTTAGAAATACACAGCGATCAAGGAAGAAATTTTGAATCGCAAGTATTTCAAGAGACTTGTCGATTGATGGGTACCTATAAAACCAGAACCACCTCTTACCACCCACAATCCGATGGAATGGTGGAACGATTCAACCAAACGTTGGAAAGATATCTGGCGAAAGTTGTTGAAAGCCGGCAAAGGGATTGGGACAAGCACATACAGCCGTTTCTTCTGTCTTACCGAAGTGCAGTCCACGAAAGTACGACTGTGACACCAGCCTTCGCGAACTTTGGAAGGGAATTACGGTTACCTGCTGATTTAATCACTGGAACTCCCCCTGATGCTCCATGTAGCGTAACAGATTACGCGAATGACTTGCGTAATAAGTTGAACGATGTTTATGAGCATATCCGACAGTCCGGCCAACAGATGTCTGAGAAGATGAAGACCCGTTATGACCGGAAAGCAAACGGTAGGGGTTTCGACGAGGGTTCACTGGTGTGGTTGCATAACCCAGTGCGGAGCAAGGGGAAGTCTCCGAAGTTACAAGCAAAATGGGATGGACCATACCGAGTCGTGACTAGGATCAACGATGTCACCTACCGAATACAGAAGGGTCCACGAGGTGCGCCTAAAATTGTGCATGTAGACCGGTTGGCGCGATACTACGGGACTAATGATGCTCGGGACGAGCATGTCTAAGGAGGGGGCAGTGTTACATCGGACCTACTAGAACATTCGAGAAAGCCAGTGATTACAGTGTGTGTACGTTAGAAGTTCGAGGACATTCCATTATTATTAGTTTTAAAGTTAGGTAGGTACAAACTCGCGACCTATTTAAATAAAGACATTAGAATTTCGACCGTACGCCTAGGGCATACGGTTCATATTTGTTTGTTTTGTACAAGTAGCTTATACCTACAACTTTTATAGGTAATACCTACCTTGTAGGTAGGTACTTACTATTTCTTTTGTTAGTGTTTTTTTATGACCCTCTCGAATGTTCGTCGTTACTCTGGTGTGTCTGTTGGCGAGTATAAATAGAGCGCTCAGGGCCGCGATCGGCAGTCTTGTTTTGGCTACACAGCGAAGCGAATCGAAGTGAACTTGAAGTGCGATATCTAAGTGAATAGTGATCAGTAGTGTACTTGTGATTAAGTTTAAATTGTTTTGTGATTAATAAAGTTATTGTGTTGTTTAATCGGTAGTAATTAATTTATCTCATACCCAGCTCGTAACAATACAAACAATGATTGTATGAGATAAAATCTTCTCTAAAGCGTCACATTTAGGAATTATATGCTATCAAAGTTGCCAGCCTGTTGTTTATTTATACAGGTTTAATGAGTGTCCTTACTTCTAAAATAAATTAAAATGGTGGAAGTTAAGCAGGCTAAATAACTCACAGCTCTTTAATCTAGTGTTTCAATAGTCTCATTACATACAATACTAGTTCATTAGCAACAATAAAAAAAGAACGTACCCAATCCTCGATGCAAACGCAGCATTGTTCTTGAGCCCGACACAAACCCGTTCTTTTCAATCAGACTCGTATCTTTTTCATATTTCATCATTTTCTTAAAAGAATCGTAATGTATTGCTTCTTCACCTTCTCTGTGTTTCTCCATAACTTTAATTTTACTTTTGACATCACTGCTTACAAATGAGAATACTGATCCTATTAGATTGAGGAACCTGAAAATTGTGATTTTTGTTACTTTCTATTGTCAGGCCTGTATGAAAAATGGATGGATGATGGATGAGACAGCAGCTAACAAACACAAGCTGCTCCGAAGTTATAACACACTAACAGATGTCACACGGTTTCATCCACATAGTTCCCATTTCTGTGGGGGTACGCGGAATAAATATAGCCTATGTTACTTCACTTACAATAATGTAGCTATACATTGCTGAAAGAAGTTTTCAAATCATTCCTGTAGTTTTTAAGTTTATTTGTTACACGCAAAAATATAAATCTCTCCATTTTATAATATTGATATAGAAAGGGATTAGCACTTCAGGCCCTGTATTGACAAACGCTTGGAATGAATTTCGATTCGACAAGTCGTATGTCTATCCTTTTTTGGCATAACGAAAACGAGTAAGATAGACACAACTTCCCAAATCGAAATGGAATCAAAGCATTGTGAACAAGGGGTCAGTATTTAAACATAACTGAGGTACACTTGTCACTTTGTGAGACCCCCAGTAAAACTAAGGCATTTTTTTAACATATCAAATATAAGGTGAAATGGACCCCAAAGATAAAATGGCTATCACATATTGTGTTTTTGCAGAGCAGCAGTGGCCCAGTGGTGCCGGTCCCGACTTACGAGCAGTAAGTTGTGGGTTCGTACCCAGACAGGAGCATTACTTTGTGTAATTTGTACCATCACCACTGCTCTCAAAGCGGTGAAGGAAAACATCTTGAGGAAACCGGCAGGTCTTAGAACCAGAAATTCGAAGACATGTGACATCTACGGCAACATTAAAGGCATGCGGGAACATTAAAGGCTGATGATGATGATGATATTATATAACAGGCTGGTGTCCACAATTCCACGTCATATCACATATTTTGAGTATGGTGGGTGGGTTTATCACATATTCAGTACATTATTCTGAACTATAGCTTCTGATGCCTCGTTGCAGGCACCTAATGTACAATCAATACACTGAATACACTACTTTCTAATAAGAACCTACAGAATTTTAAAATAGTAATGTGTCTAATTCAGTCACAAACATTGTAGACTAATTAAAAACTAACAAGACTTAAAGAGATGAATAAGAATAAATAGTATTCACTTAATTGGCCTTCATTAACACATATAGCTAGTAAGACGGAATATACTTAAAAATAGGAGAATGACAAATGAATGGTTGAAGTTTTATGTGAATGCAAAGATTTTACATTCTAACAAACATGGACCAAACAGTGTATTTTTCTTTTTATTCTGAAAATGCATGCTTTGTTTTATCTTAATAGCTAAACATGATTAAACTATTTTAATTTTATTTGTAATAAAACACCTTTGTGTATGTACCACGTTACATACAAAATGATTTTAATGTATGGGTAAATGAAAAATAATTTTAAATCTTAAAACTTAAAATTATTTTTCAAGAAAACTTACTAAACTTAAGAATGAAGCGACATATTGCTTTTTCTTTAATAAAAATAATGGTTGTGAACATCACAACTTCACAACTCCTATAATTATTTATAGTGATTAATTAAAATCCTGTTAGATAACTAACAATGCAGACAGGAATCTAAACTAAACTATTTAGGGAATCCAAAGAAATGAATTCTGTCAGACCAAGTATACCAAAGAATTAGAGAGAGAACTGGTAAATATGTTTAATCACATTTCTCATTCTCATTTATGACCTTAATACTTGATTTGATGTATTTATCCTCATTTCTATTTTACTGAATGTGTCAGACCCATGTCTCAACCTGGAAAGGTGGTATAAACTAAATAAATCATAATTTTACCTTCAATGTTGTTACAATTTTATTATTGTCCAACTCTGAATGCATCAGTACAAATAATTACGAAATCTTATTCTACAATTTCTTGCTAATTTACGCTACATGACCTCGCAAACCTATTATCCATTCTTATCTAGGCAATAAGGATTTTAAAATCCATATGGAAACAATGTAAATAGCTTACTTTACTAATTCGTTGTAACCGTCTATGTATGCCTCAATAACAACGTCGTCCTCCTCTTTAAGGCTCCTTTGAAAGCTTTGGTGGACATGGTGTAAATCCAATACGTTTTCGTTCGACATTTCTCTCAAAATAATGAAAAATTATTTTGAATCACTACACTACACAAACGATACAATTCGCGAACTGAATGAAATGAAAATGACAAGTGTGAAGTGACACTGTGTGACATTGACAAAATTGACATTACCAGTTACGTCAAAAAATTCCACATCGCATGGCAAACAACTGGAAAACTACCACTCAAATAAAAGTGTTTTCGAAATAAACCGCCAACTATAAAAGCTACATTCTGGTATGTTTTACATTTTGAATTCTAAAATCTTCTATAATACAATGAGAGGTTTTCATTTTAAGTATTTAAAAAAAAAAAAAGTTTCCAACAACTCTATAGATGGCGTTGACCCGACTACGTTACTAGTGTCAAAGTCAAAACGCTTGGCATGGTTGCCAGCTTAAGGATCTTACCCCTAAATTCAGGGAATAGAATTGTTAAAAGGGACATTTTTAGGGACAAGATTAGGGGGATTTTTAGGGGCTTCAAATATTTTTGGCATTTTTTTAAATAGTACTTGCTATTAAATTGATAACAAAGCGTGTGTTTGTAGTTTTTTGCATAGAATAAACGTAGACGGCTGGTCGTAGGCCTTCCCCATGGTATGCCATCAGTGAGAGAGAGAAGTTGAGAGCCTGAGAATCTTGATGTTCATCAGGTTCTGGAGCAGCGTATGATTGGATGTTATGGTATGATATGTTGTGGGAGGTTGAGATGAATTTTTCCATGGAAATATGGATGGAATGGCTGTTTGCTTCAATATTTTTGATGCCACATCTAAAAATAGGTAAACTATTGTTTTTTGTTGTTAGCCTATTCAGTCCAACTGCTGGGCAAAGGCGTCACCCAATTCTTCCCATCTCTTCTGGTGTTTTGCCTCCTCCGGCCAAACACGTAAACTATTATTAGAATTTAATCTGAGATAGAATAAATTAATCTCTGTTGAATTTTGAACCTAAGAAAATACCTACAATACTAAACATAGATGAACTTACTTGGTTGTAACACTGATAATGGTGTTCTTACAAAATCATTTGGTGCAAGTGTGCTGAGCATAATATGTGCGAATTTCTTTTTATGGCCCGTCCAGGTTTGAAATGTACAATGGCTTGTACCCATTGCGCTTTACGACTTTCATCATTAGGGAAAAGATGCATGCCTTCATTTGTACATAAATCCACAAGGAAACGACTTCTCTTCTTTTTCTCTTGGGACATTTTCTTTCTGGCGTGGAAAAAACTAAAAAGTATTGGTAAGTATTGTTTTATTTTTCCTTTTTGTTTAGTTACATATAGAGGCTATTTTCAAAATATCAATGTGATGTGATGTGACCCTTGTCACATTACTTTATTTATTTACTTTAAATGTACGTTTCATTTTACGTTCTCAAAATAACATACAAGTGAAATAATCAGAAAATTATGTCACGTTCCGTTCCTTCCAGTAACGTACTCCAGTCAGCGCCATCTATCCAGCGACTAGGGGAGTTGAAAAAGAAAATCCCTCATTATTACAAATAACCCGAAACAGTTCTGTTCTCAGATGAATGTTCATTTTTTTTTATTTTTTTATTTATTTCATGAAAAAGGCATTCCATCGAGTTGATGATTATAATTCTGTAATTAAACTCGTCTTACAGCCACATTTTCATCAAAACACAACCCAGCACTAGCCTGTAAATGAGGGATTTTCTTTTTCAACTCTTCCCTAGTCCCTGGATAGATGGGGCTGATGTCTATGTGTTACTGCAAGGAACAGAATGTCACATTATTTCACTTGTACCTACTAATATCTAATCTGTGACTTGGATTGGACCCAATTGTTATATTCGGAATCTTATGCAAACGAAAGTGTTAGTCAACGAGCGTATTTTTTCAAGCGTTTTGGCTTTGGCACCTAGTCCTGGACCTAGTCTGATCAACGCCATCTATAGAGTTCATGAAAACTATTTTTTTTTAATTATCAAAAAGAAAAGTTTGCAAAAAACGTAAGAAGAATTTCGGGGGCTACCTTGGAGTACGAAGCTTGGCTTGGAGCAAATAATATGAAGCCTTTGAAATGAAAAAAATTTGTTTACCACGTTTTATTATTGCTGTGGTAAATCAGGTGATTCTGTTCACAGAGTATATAATCATTAGGTACGTTTAATTCTGTTTTCCAATGGTTTTAAACCATAGACATATAAATAGTATGGACTGGAAATACCTACAAAAAAAAGGTGCATACCTACAACACAAAATTTCTCACAAAATGGCTGCCAATGCTAGGGTTGTGACAGTCACGGAATAAAGGTTACTACAACCATACCACAACAAGTATCGATAATAACACTATCTAATATTACTACTATTTCACGTTTGAATCTAGTTATATTCTTACAGTCTGTTGTAACTGAAAAATGAGTAAGTAAGTCCTTCTGATATCTGACAGTTAATAAGTGTTTTTTTCTGCACAGAATTTAAAATAGTAGATTGTTTGACAAGGGTGAAAAATAATATTCTTACGGCAAGGGCGCTATACTATAATCCTGAACAGGTATTCAACGTACTTCGCCTGAGGGACTCTATTCTTACTCTACTTTTCATCTGTTAAATTAAAAATATTATTTTGTTCAAAAACTGTCTCTGTGACACATTTACTGATCTCTTACCGTGATATTTGTACCTTGTATCTAGGAAGATATCAATTATCGATTTAATTAGGAGTAAGTTGTGGTTACTATTATGCTCGGGATCAGAGTCCGCATGAAAAAAAGTCTTTAAATCATGCAATTCACATGAATTTAAAAATTTACAGATAATCCAACTCTGGTTTCGATTTTTGTTCGAAGTGAGTTTTCATATTTTTTTCTGTCTTTATCAGAATATCTATCACACTAGAAGAAGCGTAATTATTGAAGTCCACCTCTTGACTTTATGTAAATCAGTATCGTAAAATATTACGGCAACGGTACAACACTATTCCACCATGACGTATAATGTAAACAAACTAATGAAATTATGAAATTAAAAGAAAGGTCTGTTGGTCGGAAATAAGCCCAAATATGAACACTACAGCCATAAATGTATGATCGCATAGCATTTTTTCATTGACAGTGTATTACTATGTGTAATATTGCATGAAAACCGGCTCCTAACCTGTGCAAAGACAATTGAGGTTGATTTTCCGTCTTTCTTGTACCACACTTCATAATGCAACACAAAGGCATGTTGAATGACTGTTTTTCACTATATACGTGCAATTTTAAAACTAAACTCCTCGTAATTTTCTCACAAATCTCAAAAAATGTAAAAGTAAACACGCATTTGACAGCAGAACTACCACGAACTCGACGCATAATATGGCGAATACGGCACTTACCTACGATTGTCACTACGTCACAACAAAATGTTGCCAATAAGAGCAACTACAGAAATATTGCTGTCTCTTTCAACAAACACGATTACCACATTAGATAAAACGAAACAAAACGATATTTCACAATCTGTTTCGTATTTCATCCATATATGCATAAGCAAATGTAGGTATAGAATATCGCGGCGCCTCCATATATTTTCTATCTCAATGTTTTAAACTGTCAGCTTTCATCAACTTCGTATTGTCAGTGTCAAAATTTCCCAAGGTCTTGTGAATGAATTTCGTCGTCGTCCGCTTTGCTATCAAAAAAATATTTACTTTTCGTCTCAGATAGCCAAAGTGTCTACGATAACAAATAATTGGTGGTGCAATTTGCATATCATGTAATACGAACTTGTGTACTAATACAACAATTCCATTTTGTCATCACTTCGAATTATCCGGTAAGTGTTATTTTTCTACCTACACTCGAAAATATGACAAGTTTCCATAATTTATTTTTAGTTACGGCGTCAAGTGACTCTGCCTCGCAAGTATTCAGGTTAATCAACGATTGATCGTGCATTTATTAAGTGATATTTAAATAGATAATGCATAGTTGGGTTTTCGGCTTTTTAACAAAGTGCGTCTCATCTTTTATTGTATTCGGGGACTTCCCGTGGGCAGTGTGACAAACTAACTTGTAAAGGTTATAACTTTTATTTTTCAATCGCGAATTCTTGACTTATCTCCCCCTGACTTGCCAATTTGAAAAGTAGGTGAAAGAGTGAGCAATTTCAATTGATTGTTGAGTAAATTCAGTTGTGATATCTCTGAGTCATAGCGGAGATACAAAGTGGTTTAAATTAGATTGTTTACATCTACTGAGGCTACTTGTAGAGCCTGGATATTGGTGAGCAGTTTAAAACTTTTCATTGAAATTGCAAATTTATTAATAATTATTGAAGGAACCATTTTATTTGGGTGAGCCCAGTGTGCCACATTCTTATAGAATGTCTCCATTAACTATCTTCTCACTTAGTAGGTATTTCGCTACAGGTCTTATCATCTTTTACATTGCCATGGTTTTTTCATGTGCCTCTGCTAACAATGCCAGTCTGCTCAGTATTCAATGCCCATGTCTTTACAACTTTACAATATCCTGGCCCTTTCCTGCTGTTGTCGTAGTGTCTTCTCTAATGTTATCATCCCCTTGTGTTTTCTCTGAGGTCATCATACCAACTACTTTGTGGTGAACCTCTCTTTCTTTGACCTGACCCCGTAGTCACAATGCTTCGATTTGATGTCAATCCGGCAAGTCGTATGTCTATCTTGCTCCTTTCGATATGCCAAAAAATGATAGACATGACTTGTGTTTGACATGAATCATAATTCTTTCTGAGTGTTTGTGAGTATGGGGCCAGTTCTTGAACCACTGGGTAACTATTTAACTGCATCGGTCTCTGTTATCATACACAAAGATAACAACAGCAAAATGTAATTGCATCAGGTTTTATCATTCATAATGTTTGACTAATTCAATACTAAAACTATCATAGAAATTGGACATGAATGTATGTCATGCAATATGTTCCTTATCAAGGCCAACAGGATACTATTATCATAATTAAATGTTTGCCCATTCATTAAAGAAAGTGACAGAAAGAAAAAGTTATTCATTGTCATAGTGTGAATGCTCATTTCGCTAGTACAGTGATTAAAACATTCCAATATTTTTATCTGAAGAATTTATTTCAAATTGATTGGATGATATACTGCCTTATCCAAGTACTGGGTAAAATGGGGTAAAATTAGCATACACTAAAATGGGGTTAATAGAATCACAAGGGTGTATGTTATGAGCAAGTACTCCTTTTTATTAACTTTATTTTGTTATTTATCTTTTCACAAATTGTTTGTTTGGTTTTTACACCAGTTCAGGTATTGGGAACAGGTATTAACTTAATTATCAACAAGGTTTTGTCTTGATACAACCCTCTGTTTCTATTTACATAGATGGTGCTATAATAACGTATTGGGCATCACCGTGTCCTGCGGGTGCTGCCACTAAGTATCATACAAATAATAGTAGAATAAGAATGGTATTTATTACAAGAATCAAGAAGTATGAATGAGTAGTGCTAACTTTTTTACTGTTTGTTGTTTTTTGATGAATTGCCAGTGATAATGTTATTTGTGTCAGCCTACATTATTGAATAACCGCTGCAATGTAACTGCCATTGTATCCGGATCCAAAAGATTATTTAAAATGTAGGTATCAGGGCAAGCCCGGATGTGATAATAAGTTTTTGTCCATTATTTGCTGAATATTTCCTTTATTAGGAAATTACCAGAAAGATAATAATTCCAATAATCATTTTTTTTGTTGATAAAAATTGCTTAAGGCGATTAGACGAGCATAATTAGCCACTCTATTTGTGGTGGTTCAAACTCCGTTTGAAATGCTGTTAGAATAAAGTTCTAATCAGCTTGCACTACAAAGTGGTTGTCAGTTACTGCGTGCCAAATAGCGCCAAATGAGTGGTTTCGATCGGTATATAAAAAAACTATTGATTGGATTAAAAAACTAAAACCCTATCATGCTAATATATTGCTTGTAGAATTATTTGCCAAAAAATCAGAATGATCGCATGCATATTAGTATGTTTTTTTTTTTGTTTGAAAGATATTTTTAGAGATAAGCTCGGGATTTTATTTTTAGAGTCAAATTAATTGTATTATGTTTTCAAAACACTCATGCTGGCATATATCCTGAAGAAAATCATATATTTTTCGAGTCTTGTTTATAGCAGTGAATCATATACTTTTAGTCATATACTTTTAGTATCTATAAAACTCGCGTTTAGCTCATATAATAATCGCGATTATTTACTGTTACAAATAAAAGGCTGTAAGTATAAAGCAATTAGGAATACGATTTTATATTGCACAGCTGCTGTTTCCTAGTATTTCATGTTTAATAATTAATTTTTGAATAAAAATTATGTTTGTTATTTAAACAGTTGGTTGGTCCATATTTTGTATAAATTGATAATATAACTTTTGACTTTTTGTAAGGTTATCTACCTATTGCAGATAACTGTAGAAATGAATATTCGGTTGAAGTAGCGAGGATCAAATTTTAGTCGATAAGTACAATAATGTAACTTATTTAGTTTAACACTAATAGTATTCCAAAGGGCATGGGCAAAAAAAAATCCTGTTAAAAATATATTATTTACATTCATTCTTGTAATAATAATAATTCCAATTACGCTCTATATTGTACTTGGTTTTACCTGTAAGTTCTCCCATATGGAGGTTGTAAATTTTTGCACGGAAACATAATATCTAGCCAAAAAAATATCCATATACTAATCCATGCCTACCTATTTTTGCTCTCTATCAAATATCACTCAGCCAGGGGCCTAATCCTGCTATTTAAATAAATTCTTCACTCCAACACGATTCCATTCTCATCCCATTGTCATTTTCCTTAAAGTTCGTAATCTGCTAAATTCACAATGGTCGCTCATTGGTCGGTCGATGGTCTCGTAATAAAATTGTGTTTTAGTGGCATTTTCGTATTGCCATTATTATAAAACCATTAGTACAAATGGTTTTCGAAATCTACTACTAAATGCGAACATTTATTCATGCCAGATTTCATGTGTCATTGTTCATTGAGAAGTCATTAAAAGTTTGTCAGCAATCAGCAACCTTTTAGAAGTAATTATTCAACATTCTTAAAATAACACTTAAAAACAAGTTATGCAACCGACTTTCTCTGATAAGAAGCTGCAGTTGACGCGAAATCGCCTTAGGCTTAAGCTACATTGACTCATTTCAAGGATCGTCTTTTTCTATTCAGTGCTAAGCTAACATACACTAAAAACACAGTCAGTTCCCTGTGTTAATTATTAATCTGACAAAAATACTTCTTTGTGAGAATGGTCAGGTAATGCAATCATTGACTTACCTATACTACGCCTACAACTTATAAAGGCATTTTTAATATGAAGGCATTTTTAATGTGAGCCTTTGTCCCACTGAGAGCAACGGCCTCCCCAATGGCTTTCTAATTTTAACATTTGTTTTTTCCGGATAATCTATCACCAAAACGATGACAGTCTTTACAAAAATGTGTTTTAAATAGCTGATTTTAGATAATCAGACCGTTATCTTTATTAAGGCACCCTAAGTGTAAAAACTCATGGACCGGGGCTGCCTTCAGGCGGCTCCTGCCCAGCCTTGGGGGGCCAAACGCCTCCTGCCGTAGGCTCTACGCGGGGGTCGTGCGGTCCATGGCCCTTTACGGGGCCCCAGTGTGGGCGCGTTCGTTGAAGCGGCGTGCCGCTCATTATATGAACGTGGCCGTAAAGATGGTCCGTGGGTACCGCACGATCTCTCGCGAGGCGGGGGACCTGCTTGCCGGATTGCCGCCATGGGATCTGGAGGCGATAGTCCTCGCGCGCCTACACGAATGGCGCGCGGAGGTACTACGCCGGGGGGAAACTCCGCTGCCGCGGCAAATTGCCACTCAGCGGACTGACCTCCGGCGCGATCTCATGGCGACATGGAGAGAGCGACTGCCGCAACCCCGTGCAGGGCACGCCACGATAGTGGTGGTAAGTCCCCTCTTTGAGGAGTGGCTGGAGAGGCGCCACGGCGTCCTCATCTTCCGCCTGACGCAGGTCCTCACCGGACACGGATGTTTCGGAAGGTACCTGCACCGAATCGGGCGGGAGGAAACGCCCGGGTGTTTCCATTGCGAGGATCGACCGGAGGACACGGTGGAGCACACGGTGGAGATCTGCCCTGCGTGGGCGGAGCACCGCCGTGTCCTCGTAGCGGCGATCGGCGGCGGCGACCTCTCGCGTCCGGCCCTGGTTCAATCCATGGTCCGGAGCGAGACGGAATGGGAATGGGGCGGAACGAGAGAGGGAGCCTCTCTTCCCAGCCGCCGCGGGAGACGCACCAGGCGTCGGGGGCCACGTGGTGGCTACCGGCCGCCGTAGATGCGGGTCTGTGGGCGGCTAGCTATGGGCTAGCTAGCCGTCCGTCCGTCTAATGACGACAGGCCGTGTCGACGGCGCGTTCGTGTTCCACGCGCGCCTTTTTTTTTTTTTTTTTTTTTTTTTAGCATGGGAAATCATCAAATGACTTCTCCCACTCTGGGCGGAGCGGGAGGGAGTGTCAGACTCTTACTGACCAAAACCCATCCATGTTCCTTCCTCGCCCTTTACGTTCCGGGGCCGCGGTATCTCTTTCGAACAGGCCCGCAACCCCGGCAGACTTCGGCCCTTGCGGGCCCCTCCCCTTATGCTGACATCTCTTTGAGGCGCGCGTGAAACACGAACGCGCCGTCGACACGGCCTGTCGTCGTTGTTAGTCGGACGGACGGCTAGCTAGCCCATAGCCAACCGTCCACAGGCCCGCATCTACGGTGGCCGGTAGCCACCACGTGGCCCCCGACGCCCGGTGCGTCTCCCGCGGCGGCCGGGAAGAGAGGATCTCTCCCTCTCTCGTTCCGCCACCTCCTTCGCCAGCATGACTGCTTCGCAGAAGGAGGTGACGGCTTCCCATTCCGTCTCGCTCCGGACCATGGATTGAATCAGGGCCGGACGCGAGAGGTCGCCGCCGCCGATCGCCGCTACGAGGACACGGCGGTGCTCTGCCCACGCAGGGCAGACTTCCACCGTGTGCTCCACCGTGTCCTCCGGTCGATCCTCGCAGTGGAAACACCCGGGCGTTTCCTCCCGCCCGATTCGGTGCAGGTACCTCCCGAAACATCCGTGTCCGGTGAGGACCTGCGTCAGGCGGAAGGTGAGGACGCCGTGGCGCCTCTCCAGCCACTCCTCAAAGAGGGTACTTACCGCCACTATCGTGGCGTGCCCTGCACGGGGTTGCGACAGTCGCTCTCTCCATGTCGCCATGAGATCGCGCCGGAAGTCCGTCCGCTGAGCGGCAATTTGCCGCGGCAGCGGAGTTTCCCCCCGGCGTAGTACCTCCACGCGCCATTCATGCAGGCGCGCGAGGACTATCGCCTCCAGATCCCATGGCGGCAATCCGGCAAGCAGGCCCGCCGCCTCGCGAGAGATCGTGCGGTACCCACGGACCATCTTTACGGCCACCACTTTTTGGGGCGCGTTCAGATAGTGAGCGGCACGCCGCTTCAACGAACGCGCCCACACTGGGGCCCCGTAAAGGACCATGGACCGCACGACCCCCGCGTAGAGCCTGCGGCAGGAGGCGTTTGGCCCCCCAAGGTTGGGCAGGAGCCGCCTGAAGGCAGCCCCGGTCCGTTCCAGCCTGGGAGCCAAACGTCGGAAATGCTCCACGAAGTTCCACCGGCTGTCAAGGACGAGTACTAGGTACTTCAACGTCGACTCGACGCCGATGGATACCCCTCCTACCGTCAGTGTGGATCCCGACGGTTTCCACGCGCGCCTCAAAGAGATGTCAGCATAAGGGGAGGGGCCCGCAAGGGCCGAAGCCTGCCGGGGTTGCGGGCCTGTTCGAAAAAGAAACCGTGGCCCCGGAACATAAAAGGCGAGGAAGGAGCAAAGGCGAGGGATGGGTTTTAGTCAGTAAGAGTCTGACACTCCCTCCCGCTCCGCCCGGAGTGGGAGAAGTCATTTGATGATATCCCATCCCAAAAAAAAGTGTAAAAACTCATTCTTAGGGTCCATGTTCACGGAAAAGATAACGTTGTAATTATCTAAATACAGCTGTCACTGTGACATGTTCCCATACAAAAGTGGGTTTTAAACAGCTGTTTTTAGATAATCAGACCGTTAGACAGCCCCGGCATGCTGACATCTCTTTAGGCGCTCGTGGAACATTAACGCGCCGTCGCGTCGGCCTGTCGTCATAAGAATTTGCAGCCCTGCTGTGCAGATTTTTTCCGATCGAGCGGCTAGTAGGAACGCCTAACTTTTCTGACTCTAGTAAGCATGTTACAAATGATAACAATTATATAAAATTATTCTCCAACTAATTATTCTCATAACTTCAAATGGAGGCATTTAAATAATTCTGATAACACTTAACAATTCATGTTGCTTAATATGCTTGTAGGTCAATGAAACTCTAACGATACGTCATTGTTTATATTATTCAACATTATGCTATTTTTTGGTATGTTAGATTTCAAATGAAAACAATAACAATGTACTAATGTCACATGCGATTGATATGTAAATATGATAGGGTATGCAAAACGGCGCGGACGGCCCAAATGCGTAACACTCGTGAAATCGCTATGCGAAAAATTTGTAAGAAATTCAAAATCCTATGCTTCGTTTGTTTTATAAAGTCGTCTGTTCAACAACATCAGCAATGTAAATAACGCAGTAAATTTTGTTGAATAGTCAAATGGAACGGCATTGCCATTGGAAGCGGGCATGTAATATCAGAACAGCTTTGGTTTGGGTAACATTTGGGGTTCCCTGCCTTTCATTAATATGAAAGGCAGGGAACCCCAAATGTTGAACCCCAACAAGGGGTGGGGGCCTAATGGCGTTAACATAAATATTACTAACTAGGCGATTAGACGAGCTTAAATTAGCAACTCTATTTTTGGTGGTTCAAACCTCGTTTGAAATGCTGTGAGAATAAAGTTCTAATCAGCTTAAACTACAAAGTGGTTGTTACGTCAGTCACTGCGGGCCAAATAGTGCGAAATGAGTGGTTTCGATCGATTTACAAAAAACTATTGATTGGATTAAAAAACTAAAACACTATCATGGTAATATATTGCTTGTAGAATTATTTGCCAAAAAATCAGAATGATCGCATACATATTAGTATGATTTTTTGGTTGTAAGATATTTTTAGAGATTAGTTCGTGATTTTTTTTTATCGAGTCAAATTAATTGTATTTTGTTTTCAAAACACTATCATGCTAGCATATATCCTGAGGAATATCATATATTTTTCTGGTCTTGTTTATAGCAGTGAATCATATACTTTTAGTAATTATAAAACTCGCGTTTAGCTCATGTAATCGCCTTAAGTCTCGTTGAGTACGATAATATTGTCCCACGGGATCTTTCTATCGCGATAAAAGAAATCCTGTTATACTTTCTGTGTGCCAAATTTCATCGAAAACTGTTCAGTAGTTTTTGCATGAAAGAGTAACAAACATCCATGCTCACAAACTTTCGCATACTTATAATACACTCGGTTCCAAAAATAACGGGTCAGTCACATAAACTCGAAATCGAAACCCCTTTTTTAGTGACAGTGATGAAACCGCAAAAAAACAATCATAAAAAACTGTAATCTTAAAAAAATATTACTACTTCAGTTTTTTTTTTAATTTAGAGATTAGTATTGTGGGTGCAACTAAGTTTTATTTTATTTTTTGTCTGTACAATTAAATTCTCAATTGAACAGTCTTCGTTTCATTAGAATGGCATACGTAGTTTGGAAGATATTCGGGTTTACGAGTATGTGACTGACCCGTTATTTTTTAAACCGAGTGTACTAGTAAGAGTAAGATGAAATGTAACGACGATAACTATGACGATGTGTGTGTATGTGTGATGGTGTGATGACTCTATCACTAGAATTGATGATCATGACATTTCAAGAAGACTGGTCTGATAGTATATGTCACAGTAAAATTGTCAAACACGTTATATTACAATGTAACGTGTTTTTTCTCGCGATATTGTAATGTCTCGAATTATTGTCAACTGAACATACGGAAGTATCTCTGCACCCATAATCGGGACTTGGGGCACCCCCCCGTTAGGTTAGTTAGGTTCCTTTAAACCCTGCACCCGCAAAGCGGGGCTCCGTCGACTACGCTTTTTAGGGGGAATATAAAGTGTTTTAAGGTTATGTTATATTATAAATAAAAAAAATGTTTATTTCAGACTAAGTGATGTCCATACTTCGGTATTTCTCAGGAATGGTGCATTATCTTTTCATGAGAGTTGTGCCACTGGGCAAGGGGGACCCCTCCTTGCCTCCATACCGCGTAAGTTGACTACCATCGCATGCATTTTACGAAAAATAGAACAATTTTACCTAAAAATAAAATTGATATTAAGCATACTTACCTTTCTCTAAGCCATAAATTGAGATAGGCGTATCCGGTTCCGGTACGGTGCAGCGCGGTAAGCCCCGCAGCGTCATTTCCGCCCCACCCAATCCGGCAGGTAGTGGGGATACGTTTGCGCAGCGCATAACGATATCCCTGAACCTCATTGCGGCTCAATTTACAGTGATTGATAAGGATGTCAATCACATATATGTACATTTATAATAATGAATCAGCAGACAGAAGTATAAATTGGCTTAGAGAAAGGTAAGTATGCTTAATATCAATTTTATTTTTAGGTAAAATTGTTCTATTAAGCTATGACTGTACCTTTCTCTAAGCCATAAATTGAGAAGTGTTTGTTAT
This sequence comes from Xestia c-nigrum, assembly GCA_916618015.1. Lineage (NCBI taxonomy): Eukaryota > Metazoa > Arthropoda > Insecta > Lepidoptera > Noctuidae > Xestia > Xestia c-nigrum. The sequence goes on along the minus strand of OU745259.1, from coordinate 3,509,190 downwards.
CGACTGCTGGATTGGGACTAAATTAGAACGCCAATGTGATCAACAAAGTTATTTATACGTTTAATTATTACATTAGATCAACAGAATCAGTTTCTATGTCTATAATAATTATAACACTACATTGATAATAATATTTTGAGGAAATCATCTTATCGTTTGAAACAGATTACTGATCTGATTTGAATGACTTGATTCGTTTGTAGACCTGTAATCCTTGATTTCTTTTTTATAATATTTGTGAAATGTCAAGGCAGAGCGCCAATTTCCTCTCTCCAAAATGTGATCAATGGGAATATTATCAGACCAACTAGCCGAAGCTACTGCCGATCGCACGCTACCTGGACTAGTTTTTATTCCAGCTTGTTTTAGCAACGACTTAATCCAGCCTCCTATGATAGTGCGGGTAGCTGGTTTGGGTTTACCACGTGTGCTAATAAATAAGCTCTCAATATTACCTCTTCGACCATTAGAGTACTCAAGCAATTTGTCAATCCAATAAATTGGGTCAATATTTGAGTTTGACTCGCATTTTAGTAAACACCAACCAGATTGCTTATAAGTGATATTATCAGTTTTTGAACCAAAAATCGGCCAAAACACAATAGAATCGTCACTCCTTACAAAGTTTTCTTTATTTATACTCAATAATGTAAGGTCATGGACTCTGCGCCCAGAGCACAGTAAAAGAAGAATGGCAGTTCTTTTAGAAATTTCGAACAATGACATTTTGGAGGGACTTTTGTCAACCAAGAATCTAATTAAAACATTAATGTCCCAAATCGGACTTTTAGCTTTGGGTGGCTGTTTTAATGCTATACCTTTTAATACCTGTTTTATAATAATATGAGAGCCTAATGAGAAGCCACTAGATGGACGACAAAAGGTACATACCACAGACTTATGTACTGCAATTGTACTATAGGAAAATTTAAATTTAAGATGTAAATCAGTTAGAAATCGAGCCACATCTTCAGGGGATGGATCTATAGCGCTCACATGATTGTCACGTGACCATCTACACCATCGTAACCATGCCGGCTTGTAAGTATTGAAGGTCGATTTCCTCCAGCTATTTTCTAAAATATCTATCTGATCTTTCTGCCAGGAATCTAACAGTGACGACCACCCTGTATTAACCACACCTTTAAATTCAATTGATGAACTTGTGGAGGAGGTCGATTGGTTGTTGTGTCTATCAAGACTTGGTCCAGATATCTCACCTGGTAGGGAGGGCGCATGGAGCGAGACACCAGATCTGCTCTCCAAAAGACCTTCTCCCAATCTGGTGTTATCACCAGGTACATGCCGGTTGCCTGGTTCAAGTGCGCCAATACTCTGGGTATTAGACAAGGTGGTGGGAACACCCATGCTAACTGGTAGTGCCAAGGGCGACTGAAGGCATTGTGGAAAACAGCCGCCTGATCTAAATCCAGACTCACATACCTGGGTACCACGTGAGCAGTTCGTGACGCAAAAAGATCTATTTCGGGAAGTCCGAAATATTGAAAAATTTTCCCGGTTGCACAGGGAAGCAAATGCCATTCTGTCGGAGCAGATTTCCTTGAAAGCCGATCTGCTACGTAGTTGTATCGACCGGGGAGGTGATATACCGACATATGTATTCGATAATGATCTATTTCGTCTAAGACTTCGTATGTAAGGTTCAAGAGAGGCTGTGACTGTGTGCCGCCTTCGTTGCGCAAGTAAGAGACTACAGTTCGGTTGTCGCTCTGAATTAATAAGCTTGAATCGGTCATTAGGTGACCTTTTACCTGAATAACTCGCAGAATTGCCATCATCTCCAAGATATTGCTGTGAGCGTCTCTTTCCTGTACAGACCAACTGCCACATAAGGTTTTGTTGTTGAGCTGCGCACCCCAACCTGTCATGGCAGAGTCCGTCGTAAGGAAAAAAGTTGGAGGTGCGTCGTGCAGTGGAGACGCCATGTCGTGATTCTGTGTCCACCACTGCAGGTTCGGAATTACCTGGACAGGCATCCGTGTCCGACCTTTCACGTTCCTTCGCAATAGGGAATTGCCGAAGGTCAGCATTGCACGAGAATTCAAGCGCCCTCGCGGGACAACGAAGCTGGCAAAATTCCAAAGTCCCAGTATACTCTGGACTTCTTTCAAATTTACCTTTGTGGCTTTTGCCATTTTCGATGTTCTCGATTGCAGTAAGCGAACCTTTGCCGGGGGGAGTAATTTGACATTTTGCCAAGGGTCCCATACTATCCCCAGATACTCGATTGATTGCTGAGGAGTCAGTACAGATTTTTGAAAGTTTATTACAAAGCCAAGGGATTGCAGTAGTCTTACCGTTAAGTTCGCCTGACTTTGCAGAGTTTCTCGATTCTGACACGCCAGGAGAAAATCGTCCAGATACACCAGCAATCGGACTCCTTGGTCTCTCAGGATCTGCGCGATCCAATTCGTCAGGCTGGCAAAAACCTTCGGAGCTGTTGCCAAACCGAAGGGGAGGCAGGTCATTTGCCATATTTGGTTCGATACTATTAATCTGAGGAAACGTCTGTGTCCTGGCGCGATTGGCAAGTGAAAATATGCATTTTCCAGGTCTATTTTCACCAACCAATCCTGTGGTTGGAGGAAGTCGGGGACTTTGTACATGTTCACCAATCGAAATTTGTCTATTTTGACATAGTTGTTTAGTAATTTTAAATTGAATACCGGGCGAAACGAAAGCGTCTTTTCCTTTTTTTGGTACAAGAAAAACTGTCGAGACAAAGCTCGGAGTCAATGAAGCTTTTTCTAAAACATTTTGATCTATTAGCTTCTTTAATTGAAATAAGATTTCTTTTGAATTTGTTGTGTGAAATCTTCTCGGAATTCTCGAGGGATGAATAAGCGGTGGTTTGCTTAAGAAGGGGATCCGATAGCCTGATATGATCTTTAGTATATAACACGGTGCCCCCAACTTCCTCCAGACACTTACCTGATGTTTGATTCCCCCGGCTTGAAAACGCTGATGATAGTCAATCGACTCGTTTATCACGCCGTCCCAGGGTACTACATTTCTTACCGTATCGTGTATCTTCGGTGTGACGAAAAAACTCGTCAGCCCTTCTCTTTCGTCCTTGCGCAGGATTAGAGCTACTATTAGTGGAGGGGCGATAGTTTGCACTGTTGCGCACAGGCACTATATATTTCCTACCTCCTTGTGTGTCCTTTCTTTGGCCAGACGGTTTATATGACCTGTACTGCGAGGATAATTTAGTAGGAGCAGCTTGAAAAATCTTCAAGACGCCCCCTTGTTTTCCTACAAAATCTGAAAACCTTGCATCGTCAAATAAATGATGAGCGGACGGGGGTATTTTCCTTAACGATTCCTTATAACAACTTTCTTTTACTGAATTTAGAATACCGTCACGACGTTGTTGCACTATGTCAGCCCGTTTGCCACATATCATTTGCAACAAATCCGATTGTATTTTTTTGTATTCCCCGTCGGCAAAAATTTCATTAATTTTTGAAGTAATCTCTTCAGTGGTCGTTGGGTTTTTTAATTCGGATACCCATGAAATAAATTGGCCTAAGCCTTTTTGAAATGCTTCATTTTGCAAAATAACAGCATGTGACATAGCAGCTAAAGAATTTTCAACAACCGCTAACGAACGATTACGTTCAAAATTTTTCAAAACATCGTTACTTTCGAGCTCTACAAAACCTGGGGTAGAATTATACAGTTTTTGTACTTCAGAATAACGTACTTGAGCCCAGTCAGGCGAGTTAAAATGTTGCAATTTGTTAAGCAATTCAAGATGCGTATTATTTGTCTGTAATGTCTGAGACTTGAGGGTAGTTTGAATTTTAAAATCAATCCCCTTTTCTTCGTTTAATTCGTGTTCCAGTTCAGTAGGGCTCGGAATATATAGAATAGACTCACTGTCAGACATGCACGAATGAGTATTATTTTTAACAATAAGATCTTGCAAAGAGGATACTTTCTTAGTTAGTTTTTCGAAAGCGTCCTCTAATCTACTTAGCTTTGTACGGCGGCGCCGCTCCTTTCGCCTACGATGTCTCCTTTTCCGCACCGTGGAAGAATCGCTGCTACTGCTCGAACCACTAGATTGCGACCGAGCACGTGGGGCATTGTCCATACTAACATTATTAAAATTTTCGTCCAAAGAATTCATTTTTAATTTTTAACACCAACTAAACTAATAGTTAAAAAATAGTAGGACACCCTTTTTTAAAAGTAACGAGTTACTTTTAAACGCGACTACACCGTTCGGAAATCCGAACGCCAATGAGGTTCAGGGATATCGTCATGCGCTGCGCAAACGTATCCCCACTACCTGCCGGATTGGGTGGGGCGGAAATGACGCTGCGGGGCTTACCGCGCTGCACCGTACCGGAACCGGATACGCCTATCTCAATTTATGGCTTAGAGAAAGGTACAGTCATAGCTTAATAATGCGTTTTGTTGTAAGCAGTATGTTCATTTGACAATAATTCGAGACTTTACAATATCGCTAGAGATATTACAATATAACGTATTTGACAATTTTACGGTGACATATACACTCATTGAATGACTGCAAAATGTGTCAACATACTGTTACATCGGACCTACTAGAACATTCGAGAAAGCAAGTGATTGCAGTGTGTGTACGTTAGAAGTTCGAGAGCATTCTATTATTATTAGTTTTAAAGTTAGGTAGGTAGAAAAACTCGCGACCTATTTATAAAAAGACATTAGAATTTCGACCGTACTCCTAGGGCATAAGGTTCATATTTGCTTGTTTTGTACAAGTAGGTTATACCTACTTGTTACCTACTTGTGGTTTGTTTTTTATTACCTAGTACCTATCTACCTGCTATTTTTTGTTAGTGTTTTTTATGACCCTCTCGAATGTTCGTGGTTATTCTGGTGTGTCTGTTGGCGATTATAATTAGAGCGCTCAGGGCCGCGACCGGCAGTCTTGTTTTAGCGACACAACGAAGCGAATCGAAGTAAACGTTGAAGAGCGATATCTAAGCGAATAGTGTATTGTAGTGTACTTGTGATTAAGTTTAAAGTGTTTTGTGATTAATAAAGTTATTGTGTTGTTCAATTGGTAGTAATTAATTTATCTCATACCCAGCTCGTAACAAATTGGTGTCAGAAGTGAGAGATAAATTATGCCAATTCTACCAAAGGACGACACGGAGGGTATCCGCACCAGAAGTCAGCGACAGCAGGACATGGACCAAAGGCGGTTTGGAGATTCTCCGACACAGACACCGGGTGGTGTCCAGCCTACATCACAGCCAGTCGCTGGCCCATCCGGAGTTTCTCAAGCATCAGTGGCGCCAGACTTGTCAGCTTTAATGGCGCTGCTGCAGGAGCAAGCTCGCCGTCAAGAGGAGCAAGCTCGCCGTCAAGAGGAGCAAGCTCGCTGTCAAGAGGAGCAAGCTCGCCGGTTGGAAGAGCAGTTGCAGCGAGACAAAGAGGAGCAGGTCCGCCGCCAAGACGAGCAGATGCTCCTCATAAAGGATCTCCATGCAACTTTCGGCAAGGACCTGAAAGTGATGAAAGATCAGGTCCACCAGCATGAGAATCGCATCTCGGAGGCCGAAGTTCAGATTGCTGGGGTAAAGAAGGCTTTGGGCGAACTGAAGACTGAAGGCGGGACTGTAGCTTCGGTGATTGCTGCACCATCTTCGCGTGGTTTTAAAGTGCCTCAATTCGACGGCACATCTTCGTGGTCGGCTTACAAAATACAGTTTGAAGCCGTCATGAAGGCTAATGGATGGGCAAAACCACAAGCCATGACCGCGCTCACCTTGGGCCTCCGAGACCAGGCCCTGACTATTTTGGAGGCGCTCGGCAAGGACGTTACCTACGAGCAGCTACTGGAGGCGTTGGAGTCCAGATACGGCGACGCGCACCTGGAGCACGTATTCCGTGCTAAGTTGAAAGACCGTGTACAACGTAGTACCGAGAACCTACAGCAGTGGGCTCTGGAAGTTGAAAAGCTGGTTCGAAAAGCATACCGGTCTGTCCCTGCACTGATCAATGGAAATCTGGTACAGGCATTCGTTGATGGAATACGCGACTTAGAAGTTAGAGCCGCCGTGAGACTTGGGCATCATGAGACCTTGAAGGACGCCTTAGCCCATGCCTTGGAAGTAGAGGCAGTGAGGCAAGACCACCGAACACACTACGTCAGGGAGGTAGTGGCATCACCTGTACACGACCATGCGCAAGGTTACAGATCTAGCTGCTACACAGCTAGAGAAAGGGATCATCTTCGGCCAAGTTGTCCAAAGCAAGTTGTGGCATCACCTGAACGCCAGCGTCCGCGACGATACAGCCCTAGGTGTTACACTTGTGGAGAAAGGGGTCACCTTCGGTCGAATTGTAAAAAGCGAAGCGTACCTAGAGAAGATCAATCTCAGCAGGGAAAAGCGGCTAAGAAGACTGGTCAGCAACAGTGGAGAAACCACAACAACACAGACGAACTGTCAAGAAGACCATTGCCTGAAGATTGTAAGCGTAGTTCCAGACAGGAGTCTAAGGAAGTGGTGCCTGTAAGGATGCTAAGAACGGATCTTAGCGATGAATGGAAGGTAACCATACAGGAGGCTCAGCACAATGACTCGGACATCAAACCAATCTTCGAGTGGATCAAAGCTGGTGTTCCTAAACCCAAGTGGAGTGATGTGGCTGCGATGAGTTCCATCACAAAGAGTTATTGGGCGCAATGGAACAGCTTGGTGATCCAGGATGGAGTCTTGTGCCGTAAATGGGAAAACGCTAGAGGGGATAGTTGTCATCTACAAATGGTTGTCCCTAAAGCTAAGGTACCGGATGTTCTACGGCTCTACCATGATGGATGTTCTGGAGGACATATGGGGGTGAAAAGGACTCTACTAAAAATTCGCGAACGCTTTTACTGGATCCATTGTCGTGATGATGTGGAGGACTGGTGCCGCAAATGTACCAGTTGTGCGGCCGTGAAAGGACCCCAGACACGCAGCAGAGGTGCATTAAAAGTGTACAACGTTGGAGCCCCTTGGGAACGGATAGCACTAGACGTTGCGGGACCATTTCCAGTAAGCGAGAGCGGAAACAGGTACTTCCTGGTGGTCATGGATTACTTTACAAAGTGGCCGGAAGTCTTCGCCATTCCTAACCAAGAAGCAACAACTGTCGCAGATAAATTAGTTCAAGAAGTCTTCTGTCGTTTTGGAGTACCCTTAGAAATACACAGCGATCAAGGAAGAAATTTTGAATCGCAAGTATTTCAAGAGACTTGTCGATTAATGGGTACGCATAAAACCAGAACCACATCCTACCACCCACAATCCGATGGAATGGTGGAACGATTCAACCAAACGTTGGAGAGATATCTGGCGAAAGTTGTGGAAAGCCGGCAAAGGGATTGGGACAAGCACATACAGCCGTTTCTTCTGTCTTACCGAAGTGCAGTCCACGAAAGTACGACTGTGACACCAGCCTTCGCGAACTTTGGAAGGGAATTACGATTACCTGCTGATTTAATCACTGGAACTCCCCCTGATGCTCCATGTAGCGTAACAGATTACGCAAATGACTTGCGTAATAAGTTGAACGATGTTTATGGGCATATCCGACAGTCCGGCCAACAGATGTCTGAGAAGATGAAGACCCGTTATGACCGGAAAGCAAACGGTAGGGGTTTCGACGAGGGTTCACTGGTGTGGTTGCATAACCCAGTGCGGAGCAAGGGGAAGTCTCCGAAGTTACAAGCAAAATGGGATGGACCATACCGAGTCGTGACTAGGATCAACGATGTCACCTACCGAATACAGAAGGGTCCACGAGGTGCGCCTAAGATTGTGCATGTAGACCGGTTGGCGCGATACTACGGGACTAATGATGCTCGGGACGAGCATGTCTAAGGAGGAGGCAGTGTTACATCGGACCTACTAGAACATTCGAGAAAGCAAGTGATTGCAGTGTGTGTACGTTAGAAGTTCGAGAGCATTCTATTATTATTAGTTTTAAAGTTAGGTAGGTAGAAAAACTCGCGACCTATTTATAAAAAGACATTAGAATTTCGACCGTACTCCTAGGGCATAAGGTTCATATTTGCTTGTTTTGTACAAGTAGGTTATACCTACTTGTTACCTACTTGTGGTTTGTTTTTTATTACCTAGTACCTATCTACCTGCTATTTTTTGTTAGTGTTTTTTATGACCCTCTCGAATGTTCGTGGTTATTCTGGTGTGTCTGTTGGCGAGTATGAATAGAGCGCTCAGGGCCGCGACCGGCAGTCTTGTTTTAGCGACACAACGAAGCGAATCGAAGTAAACGTTGAAGAGCGATATCTAAGCGAATATTGTATTGTAGTGTACTTGTGATTTAGTTTAAAGTGTTTTGTGATTAATAAAGTTATTGTGTTGTTCAATTGGTAGTAATTAATTTATCTCATACCCAGCTCGTAACAATACTAAAATAACAATCTATTCACAGGTTGTTCCCCTATTGCTAGAAAACAACCTACTGACCTATTTCTTCTAGTTGAATCATAAATTTAAAAACGTTTTATATTCAATTTTACAATCATAAAGACTAGATCGTCAGGCAAGACTTAGGGAAGCTAGATTTAAGGAACTGATCATCCGTTGCCCAAAACCAGTTTTAAAAGCATGATTCTGTGTTCGCGTTAACCTTTTGACCGCCGCGGCATAAACGCACGCGCGTGCCCTCCACGCCAAGCCACAATTTAATCTACTATTTTGTCACATATTTGTGTCGTTTGGCGTACAGGGCACGCGCTTGCTTGTCATGTATATGTGATGTATGCGTCCAAAAGGTTAAAATGGGATGCATGAAGGGTAAGGTTCAGGTGACGAAGTTACAATGCCCGTTGGTGTAATAATCTACATTCTACACATCTTTTGGTAGTCAGCTCCTCAACCTCCATTTCTACACCTCCCCCAAGTGTCGCCACATTGACAACATAGAAAACCTCCATTTAATTAGCTACTATTTAGAACTAGTGAAGACCAACTCATAGTGTATCTTTCCAGATCATGATTTATTTAAAAAAATTGCAGGTGATCGTCGTATCCTCACTCTGTTCTGGACGCTACACCACTCTCCTAAACAATTCCGTCGTACTTTCCGCCCTTCCACTTTTATAACAAAATTCTTCTTTCCAGATTAATGTAAGACCATGACAAGTCTGCAAAACGGGGACGAAGACTCGTTCATCATCCTGGGAACTTCTCCTGGGACCAGTCTGGACATGAAGTGCAACGGTATCGAGAATGGGGACATCTCTTTAGACAAGGAGCAGATGGAGGAAGCCATGAAGGACCTCTCCGTTGAAGCCAACATGGCCTTTAAGGCGCATTTTAAACTGGGAGATTGTGTAAGTTTATTTGTCGTACTGATATAAAGGGTGTAAAACACCTCTTCACGAAGCCGAAAGGCACTTCTTCTCCTCATCATTGCGATCATTTTTTTGTTCTACACCATACCTGGGAATCTTCTAGTTACGGAGATATGGGGGGTCAAAGTTATAACCTTTCCAAAAAGTTATTTTTAAAATACAAGTTTTTTTTGTAAGATTTTGAGATTTTTTCCATCCATCAGCACAATGTTTTAAGTGCGTTACATTGAGTTCTACCACAAAACGTGATTTATAACCTCAAAAAAAAAAGTAGTTTCCCAGCAGTAATTTTTGCGTAAAGTTACTTAGTTTGATGTACAGAATGCTTGGTTAACGGCTTTGTGATGAGGTGGTTTACACCCAGTATAAGAAAAAGTAACCTTTATGTAGTTAATGCTGTAATCCAGGAGATTCGCTTAGCGGTATATGCGTGACTGGGAGAATTTTGCGGAAGAAGTAGATACCCACTAGAAATGGGCCTCCAGGCCCTCCTGTTTAGTCCAGGCCTAATATGTATATTATCTACTTACCTTGCCTCTTAACAACATCCTGACAACTTATTACGTACTACAGGCCCGTCCCAGCTTCGCACGAATGGACAATTTTTTCCCCTTCCACGCCCTTTTTTTTTTCTAGTAGTCGTTGCTTTTGAAATTATTCGTTACATGCGAACAAATCTTTCCTCTTTCAAATATTACGTGCAGGTTTGCACATTTTTATTTTTTTACTAGCTGACCCACGCAACTTCGTCTGCGTCACATAAGAGAGAAAAACGAAAGTAACAAAAAATACAATTTTTGCAACATTTTTATTCCTGCTCCGCTCCTAATAGTCGAACCGTGATGTTGTATAGCCTAACGCCTTCCTCGAGAAATGGACTATCCAGCACACAAGAGTTTTTCAATTTGAACCAGTAGTAGTGAATAGTGAACCTGAGGTTAGCGCGTTCAACCAAACAAACAAACTCTTTTGCTTTCGAGTAGTTTAGATGACCAGGGAATCAAAAAAAAGTTTTATAGCTACCTGCTGCTTGGTTTTTGATAAAGGATTATGTGTACCTCTAGACCTTTGACTGCATAATATATTGTGTTGTTTCCTGTGACAATATCCTGTTTATGTAAAGTAGGTATTCGGTATCAAATATGACGATGATTTATTAGAAACAATCGTCAGCAAATTCCTTTTTCAACCAACTTCCAAAAAGAGGAGGTTCTCAATTCGTCTGTATTTTCAATTCAGTATCTTATTACAGTTGTCTGCTATGTGCAGGCATGACGTTTAGAAAATATAAAGAATGGGATGCAAGTAGTACCTACTATCAACCAATTAGATTAGACGTCACAGTTCACTGTGGGACTTAGGCCACTCCCAAATTGCATACCTACATTTTAATTCTCGTTTTTTGCATCGCCTTTGAAATCAAATCAAATGATTAGTTTTTTTATTTTACATAGGCATAGATGGGCACGGTTAGCGTTGGTTGATTCCATGGAGAAGAACCGGCAAGAAACTCCAGGGTATGGAAGACCCTTGATAAGATAGATGGCCTTGAAAATATCTGATTGGTATTAAAAAAAACTGCGTACCTATTTCGTCCTCTTTTTGACTAACCTTGTGCTTATGCAAAAATCGATATGAGATTATTGACTTATCTTTTTAATACATCAGCGTCATACATGATTTATCATATAGAAAGATTACCTGTGTATGTAGATATTCTCATGATGCGTGTCTTTTTTTTTTTTGGTATGGGAAACCATCAAATGACTTCTACCACTCTGGGCGGAGCGGGCGGGACTGTCAGACTCTTACTGACTAAAACCCATCCATGTTCCTTCCTCGCCCTTTATATTCGGGGGCCGCGGTAATGTTACCCCTTGATATAACATACTGAAGACAAAGTGTCACGTATGATTCACTGACTATTATTTCGTAGTTATATGCTCATCCGCCTTATCCGAGGAGCTCGCGGCTAAATAATAACAGCCGCTCTGGTCGATATTTAGGTTAAGCCGTGCTTGCCTAGGTTGAGCTATCAAAATCAAAAACATATAAACACTGTTTTAGGCTTTCACGGTTTAAAACTAAACTTTTATTGTCACTTACGTCATCTTCCGTGATTATTTATTATGTTGAGCTCCCGATATTAGTGTCGAGTTCCAATAGTGCGCGTAGCAAAAGACAAAGAAAGAGGGTAGACAGATTTGTCTGCTCCCAACAATTTTATTTTCCATCCACCCGCATACTCCAGTCAACCCGCGATCATGGCGCTTGCAAGAGCGTCGAAATATCGGGACCTCAACATTATTATATAATCACGGAAGATCCCGTAAGTGACAATATAAGTTTATCAAAACATTTATTTCAAGTAGGCCAGTTACAGGCGCTTTTGAATTGTAGAAACAAAGATGAAAATTAAATGTAGCTACAGTCCCAGTCACAAGACATAAAAACTGTGAAAGTAATGTAGTTGAACGTACTGTTGATAGGTGACCACTGTTACATACCGAGTTTCCTCCGTGCCTCGGAAAGCACGTTAAGCTGTTGGTCCCGGCTGTCATTTGTAGATCTTTGACAGTCGTTACAGGTAGGGCATGCAGAACCGGATTCGGTTCCAGGTTTTTGAGAACCGGGTCTGGTAGGCAGTTAGAACCGGGGGAACCGGTTCCCCCGGTTCTGGCAACTTTTTTTTATTTTTTTTTAGGATTTGTATAAATTTATAGATAATTTGTCAGTGTAAGCAATTACCACTAGGAATATAAAATAAAATAGTTTACACTTGTCTAATCAACATATAATTGCAAGTTTTGTAACAAATCAGTCTCAGTTACAATACTTGTACTTTTCTCTATAATATCTTATATTAGTAAAATCAAATCAAATCTTTTTATTTAACGCTTCAAAAACATTAATAAAATCTAAAAACACATATCTACTATAATACACGCAAGTTAGATTAACGAAAGAAAGTCTTTTATCGAAAGAAGTTACGTCTCCCTCTTTTGTCTGTTAATAAAGATAACAGTCCCACCACAGCCATAGCAGCACTCACTACAGTTGTCTTTTACGAGTAAATTCTGTTTTCCTGATAATCTCTCGGATCTCGTCCAAACTCCGGTCGCTCAGTGAGCTGCGCAGGCGATTGCAAATATAACCTGCTGAGGAGAAAATTCGCTCAGGCTCCACGCTTGTCGGCGGTATAGCTTTTAGGTAGTTATATGCAGTTGAAAGATTTGTGCCACGACTACCACCATTTTCAAAAAGAGTCATTTCAATTTTAAATGTTGTTAAACAATCGTCATGATCTTGCTGCCTGGTTTCGCCTTGTGCGGATGTAGCTTTAAGGATTTCGAAATCTATTTCTTCTCTTTTCGACAATGATGGGGTTGGGGTTGGAGCGAGAACGACTTCACCTTCTACTTGTTGCTGAATTTCGTCGTTTATATTGTTATAACTTGACACAGGCTGTATCAGATTTACAATACCCTTGCACATTTCATCAGAAGTAGGTCTAGGAAATACAGCTAAATCTTTGTTTTCCAAATCAGTAAAGTATTGATCTGGGTTCGTTAAGTATTGAAGTGTAGCAGTGAGAGAGACAAGTGTATGCGACGTTGCCAGCTTGTAAAAACGTGAATTACTAACGCGTATTTTGAATCGAAGAAATAATGCGAACATTTTTTTTTAAAGAACCGGGGAACCGGGTTTACTCTTTCCGGAACCGGTTCTGCACACACATTGAAAGAACCGGGTATACCCGGTTCTCTCAGAACCGGGTAGAACCGGGTGCATGCTCTAGTTACAGGTAGTCAGTGGCCTGAAAAGTCTGACAACCACTCTTACCAAGGAGTATCGTATTACCCAGTACTAACTGGGTTGTGGAGGTCAGATAGGCAGTCGCTCCATGTAAAATACTGGTATCCAGCTGCATCCGGTTAGACTGGAAGCCGAGACCAACATAGTTGGGAAAAGGCAGGCAGATGATGTGCTCATCCGCATTATAGAAGGAAAAAGGGACCCCGACCCTTTCCCCTAAATTATTATCTAAATTCTATTCAAATCTATGTTTCCAATTTACGAATGTTGACTTAATGCTGGTGTAAATTAAGCTGATTGAAGTAATAGCGCAAACTAAACTTTATTCGTAAGGAGTCAAGTAACCCGTCCCTCTAAGGACGACAGGCCGACGACGGCGCATTTGTGTTCCACGCGCGCCTTAAAGAGATGTCAGCATAAGGGGAGGGGCCCGCAAGGGCCGAAGCCTGCCGGGGTTGCGGGCCTGTTCCAAAGAGATACCGCGGCCCTGGAACATAAAGGGCGAGAAGGAACATGGATGGGTTTTAGTCAGTAAGAGTCTGACACTCCCTCCCGCTCCGCCCAGAGTGGGAGAAGTCATTTGAAGATTTCCCATCCCAAAAAAAAAGGAGTCAAGTAATATTTCCAAGAACACATACTTGCTTCCATGTTTGGGAATTAAGTTGCAAATGCAGGATATTCGCGATCGCGGCATGTGCTGAACACATGTGGTATCACATGTTTTTGCGGTATGGACGAGATTCATCTTGATTCGTGGGGTTAGCCTGAGCAAATGCCAGTAAAATAATTTAGAGATCTTTGCCACATCTGTGTCTTTGCTTTGGATTGAGGATACATTGAATACATCAGAACTATCTGTAGTGTTTTGTCTGTAGTTCTTTTCCAAAATATCCACCGAATATATATTGAACTTTTGAAAAGCTTAAAGCTTACTTTCAAAGTCGACTAGACGTGTATGTATAAGACAATCAGTTTGAAAGTAATTACCAATGGAAGTTTAAAACGTTGCATAACTTGCTTGATCTAGAGCAAGTTTTACATAACTACGACTTGTTGTAGTATTGAAAGCACCGTCCTTTTAGCTGCCATGGTGAATAATAATTTGTACTTGACATAAAAGATAAAAGATTAACTTTCAAAGATTTTCGGGAACAGGAATGTACTTAGCGAGGAATACTCGGGAAATCTGCCCTTGACCTGGTTTTTCTTTCAGGCAAAAGGTGCTTGAGTTTTCTGCCGATAAAAGCAAGAAATGTAGGTGCTGTATACATTTTCGAATAATGGATCAAGGTTTAGTCCAAAGATATCCGAACGCATGCTGTCTCCCCATAACTTGAATTCTAAATTCGTACTCGTACTCGACGGTCTAGCGAAAATCGTACTTCGCGTTAGACGGGAATAGTTATGGCAAAATGCGAATCCGGGCGAAAAGATCTGGTATAGCTCTAATCCAGAGTAGAAGAGATGGCCAGGCGTATAAATCTTTCAGCTTACGAAATACAGGGTCCAAAACACATGCGTTTATATCCGTTACACCCTGCATGTAGCTTTATTTGCTCAAATAAAAATACCAGTCAATTGAGTAATCTGTGCTGCCGCGGCTGCGGGAATGTTCGAAAGAGATACCGCGGCCCCGGAACATAAAGGGTGAGGAAGGAACATGGATGGGTTTTAGTCAGTAAAAGTCTGAAACTCCCGCTCCGCCCAGAGCAGGAGGAGGAGGTGTAATTTGATGATTTCACATCCGAAAAAAAATGTCTCAAGTTCGTCCGACATCTCTGATTTTTTTGGTTGAATTGCGTAATGTATAATTATCACTGGGCAACATCGTGAGGAAACCAGCATGCCTGAGAGATATTTCATGACGGCATATAAAGCTAAGTCTGAGGTCCATGGGCTGCATAAAAACTGTGACACAAGGTTAGACACTAACCAGACAATAAAGGAGAAGTTATAAATAACTAAGTCAAGAGTGCGAGCAGCGGTGGCACAGTGGCCCCGACTTACGAACAGTTAGTGGTGGGTTCGAACTCAGACAGGCAATTCATCACCACTGCTCTCAAAACGGTGAAGGAATACATCGTAAGGAAATGTCCTAGAACCAAAAATTCGACGACTTGTGGTATCTACCAATCCGCCCTGGGCCCGTGTGGTGAATTATAGCCTTTTACTTCTCATAGAGAGAAGGCTTGTGTATATCCCAGGAGACTGATGAAGAAGTCTTGAGTAAGGTCAAATTACGAATGTCAGATGGGAGAATTCCAGCTGAATCATTGCTCATAGATAGCCGTTATAAGTAGAGAGACTGCTATAATGAAAGTGCGTCAATAGCATAGATTAAACTGTACTTATCACTATAAATACAAACATACCTACAGTTTATTATAGATAGAGTAAAGAGATTCTGTTTGTGCAGGTTATTATGAGTTACGAGACGATATTTTGTAAACATTGCTCGCATAATGTAAAAGTCATCGGTCTGGAAATGTGAGACGTCTACCGATTATGGTTACTTTCAATCTCTTTCTTAATTGTGCGTAGTTGATTAGAAACAATGAGAAATGATATGGTTTGAAAAAGGATGACGAATTATATAAAATAATGGAACGACATACATTATTCGTATATAGGCAATAGGTGGGATTCTACAGAATGTTCAGAAGTTTGCTTATACTAAATTTCGATTTAATGCCCCAACTTCAAAATGCAAATATTTGTTCCAATAGTGCGTCACTTGGTCGGCTTTTTTTTGCAGTAACGTAAATAAAACAATGTTATTGTTACTGTTTCATTATCCCACATGGGACATTCCTTCTTTGGTTATGTTCAGACGCTGCAAGTTACCTACAACCGTCACCGTACCAGCCAGTCATTTGATAAATATAGGTATGTATAATTGGGGGGGGGGGTCCCTTCCACGTTATACATGTGGAAGCTTGTAATTAGCATTGTCACTACTTATACATGATTTTTTATTATTGTTATTAGTCTGTAAGCTTTCTTTTAAATTAAATAAATTAATAAAAATTATACAGGGTGTAAACCACCTCATCACAAAGCCGTCAACCAAGCATTCTGCACATCAAACTGAGTAAATTTACGAAAAAAAATTTACTGGGAAAAGACTTTTTTTTTGCAGTAAAAAATGATGTTTGGTGGTAAAACTCAATATAACGAACTCAAAAAGTGCTGCTGCTAGATTGAATAGTACCTACGGGGGTCGTTTAAAGTAAAAAACTTTGGGCCCCAATATCTCCGTAACTAGAAGGTTCCCAGGTATGGTGTAGAACAAAAAAATGATCGCAATGACGGGGAGAACTAGTGCCTTTCGGCTTCGTTAAGAGGTATTTAAAACCTTTTTATTAGAGAAAATAGAAAAACATGTTGGTTTATATTAGTGTACCTTTACTATCTCCAGCTCAATCGATACTTATATATCGTGCTACTGATAAACGGGTGATGCAATCATGATTTATAGTGAAACAATCGACAAAATCTCATGCTCTTTTTTCTTTAGGAAATTCCTATTATTCGGATTTATGTTTGGTTAGTCATTCATGTAGTTAGAGACTTTCCCTTCAATTTTTATTTGATTAGGTTTAGTATTCTGAAAGTTGGCAATTTTTCAAAGAGGTGTAAATAATTTCGCTGTTTTGGTTGAACATATTACTTACTAAGCTTCTGCCAGCGGCTTCGCCCGCGTGAAGATTGATAATTGTCCCATGGGATCTTACTGCCGGGATAAAAAGTATCCTATGTGATAATCCAGGTTATAAACTATCGGTGTGCAAAATTTCATCCAAATCCGTTCAGTAGTTTTTGCGTGAAAGAGTAACAAACTTACAAACTTTCGCATTTATAATATTAGTAGGAAGTAGGATTCAGGAAAATTATAATGCTGATTTGATTTATAAAATATTTCCTTAACTAAATTGATTATTAATTGCAACAATAATTCAGTATTCGGTGTAAAATTACATTTGGAAGGTTTCCGAGTGTTATTTTTTTACACCTACAACTAAATAAAAGTTATTTGACATCTAAACTCTCGTTTTATAGATACTGATAACCAAAATACCGGTTTTGTAGAAACTATTAGAATACTTCGAATATCTTAATAGAATTTTTAGTGTCACAATATCTGTGGCAAAAAGTCCTTAAACATGTTCGCTTGGAAATTGTAAATCCCCAAATTCATTATGGTAACACTAAATAAGCTGACAATTTACTTGTTCTGCCTTATTTTCCTCTATTAAGAAATGTACATGTATATTAAAATTTAAAACAGACTTTTTGTTCTTGTTTGAACGCGACGCAAGCGCGGTTTGAATCAACCTGTATAAGGCCCGGTTTCCACTTACGCGGAGAGGAGCGAAGCGGCGACATGTGCAAGATGTGATCAATCACAGGAAAGACGAGAAACGCGATGAACACTTCAACCAATGTGATTGGACGAATCTTGCATATCTCCTCTCCGCTCCGCTCCTCTCCGTTTTGGTGGAAACCAAGCTTAAGAGTCCTTTTACACTTTTCACGCAAATTCATGATTTTTGACGCTGAAATGTTCAGCAGTAGTAAAATATTTTAATTAATAACGGTAGTGCCATTCTCTTTCTTGAAATTTGGAACTACACATTTGCATTTTTTTTTCGTGTAGTTTACTATACTTACTAATATTTTACGAATTCTATTTGCAAGAAAAATCATCGGCGATGGAAGTTTGACGCTAAAAATTCACATAGTTAGATTCAATTCTTATAAAAGCTTAAATTACTAAAAGATTCGTTGAATGTTTTACTTGAATCTTGGAGTTCTAGAATTTCGTTAAATTCCTTGAGTTTTCACGGAAAAAATCGTAAAGAAAGCCTAATTTAAGGCAAAATTTCTTGATTACCCATTATATTCCAAATAAACTCAATTTGAACAAATAAAATAATCCTATCCTATCCTATCATATAATATTATAAATGTGAATGTAAGTTTGTTTGTTACGCTTTCACGCGAAAACTACTCAACCGATCATCATGAAACTTGGTACACATATTCTTGGAGGTATTAGAAGTAACAATAGGATACTTTTATTTAAAAAAAAACTTACCTTCACTCGCAGACGAAGTTGCGCGGGTCAGCTAGTATGATATAAAACTTCGATCTAAGTACAGTGAATTCGTTTCATTAGTTTTCGTTTGTTAAAATTACAATAAATATAAAGTACTCTAAATTCTGCGTCAATTCAGCTCGCTCCTCAGTTTAAGTCAGTCTGACGCGAGCGCTGGACGATGAAGGACCTGGACACAACATTTTCGTCAATAACAATCCACTCGTATACGCTGATCGAAATGATTTGATCCAGGACGTAAAAATAAAAAAATACAAAAAAAATGTGATAGGACTCTTAAGGTAAATTTCAAACTTGCTCTTATGTCACTTAACATTAAGCCGGGACTTTACATTGTATAACACACACTCATAAAACTTAAAAGTGCATTTAGTCACTTGAACAACTTGCTTCGCAAAAATATACCTTATCCTCTTTAGTACATAGGTATACAATGAATTGAAAATTGTTAGATATTGTGTTGCTAATGTTCTCAAGTTAATTTAATGAAACATGGGTTAAAGTTCATATTTGTGTAACATTTATTTCTATATGTACGCTGAAGTGTGGTAGGTATTTTCGATTTTCACGATTTTTTTTCCCGAAACTTGATTACAATGTTAGGAAATAAATGAAAGGTCTGCATCACAAAAGTTAACTGCTAAACCAGTACTCCGTCCATGCGGGAAAAAGTCTACTCTAGCTGTGTTGATTTTGTATAAAAAAATAGATAATATTTTGTAATGATTTGCACAAAATGTTTTGTAATATTTTTTACAACATATTTTGTAATGAAATTTTACATTATATTTTGTAATAATTTGTACAAAATGTTTTTGTAATAAATAAATAAAAAAATGCCTTTTATAATCTTTCTATATTTTATCTGCATTTTCTCGCTAATAAGGCAATCTCTTATTGTTCGGTACATATATATAATTGTCTGTCTTGCTCATTAAAGTAGTGCAGAATAAATCATCGTGAAGTAAAGACGTGTCTGTCATTTTTACAAAGTCCTACATTCAATATTGAACCTTAATAACTCCAACATATGGTCCAAACGAGCCGAATATTAGAAAAATAGATAAGAACGACCCGGCGATCGGAGAACAAAAGGCCGCATTCCTGAGCCGTTTTTTGTGCACCTTTTTTTGCAAGACATCTGTGCTACGCGTAATAACTAATAAACAAGTTAAACGATTGACTATAAGACTTTAAAAAAGTGAATTGTGAGTGCGTTAAAACTATCATAACAAGAAGAACATCTTAATAACTAGACAGAACAATGAGTGTTACGTTAACTAGTGAACAGCAACAGTTGGTTAACTCGTTAGAAGATCTTTATTTACTGTTACAAAAGACACAAAGTAATTTGAAGAAGTGTTCGAAGCAAAGATTAACAAAAGGTTTTATTGAAACTAAGTTACAAACCATCGAAGGATATTGGCAAACGTTTAATACGACACATCAAAACTTAGTAAAATGTACACCTAAGACTAAACGAAATGATCTGACATATTTCGCTAACGAAGATTACTTTGTGGTAGAAGATTTGTACTCATGTTTAGTAGGCGATTTGAAGGATACGTTGTCGATGCTTTCGAAATCTACAGAGAATCAGATACAAGCTTGTGACGCCTCGTCGTCGCCACCACGGGTTAACTTACCACGCATCGAGTTACCTTCTTTCAACGGCAGCTATGATGACTGGCCTATGTTTCGAGATATGTTTACGTCGCTGGTACACAACAACACGTCTTTATGTAACGTCGAAAGGTTACATTACTTGAAGTTAAGCTTGGTTGGTGAACCTAAAGAATTGTTGAAGCATGTTAATGTCACTGATATTAATTATGAACAGGCGTGGAATACACTTGCACAACGGTATGGAAACAAACGTTTAATAGTTCATTCTCTACTGCAGAAGTTATTTACTCAAAAGAAAATTACCACTCCATCGGCTGTCCAAATAAAGAATTTATTAGATACAACCTCTCAGTGCTTAAATAACTTGAAGAATCAAGAAATACCTATCGAGGGTTGGGATCAGATGATTATATACACAGTTGTACAAAAGTTAGATGTCGATACACACACAGCCTGGGAAGAAAATTCTTACAAGGAAGAGACTGACAACCTACCATCTTGGAAAGAATTAAAAACTTTCCTGGAAACAAAATATCGGACACTCGAGATGGTTAACCCTACAGCTAAAAGGGAGCAGACGAATGTTAAGGCGAAGTCATTCCATTCCACATCACCGGAAGAGAAGTCAGATACATCACCGACCAAGTCATGCAGTATGTGTAAAGCTGAGCATTCCTTGTGTCACTGCAAAGAATTTTGTAAGTTACAACCGAATGAACGCAACGAATATGTTAAGAAAAACAATTTATGCTTCAATTGTCTGACATCAGGACATTCTGCCAGGAGATGCCGCAATCGAATGTCCTGCCGAAGATGCAACCGCCGCCATCATACATTGTTACATCAACCCAGCAGCGGTCAGTCAGACAATGTGAGTCAGTCAACAAATCATAGTCAAATAGAGGAAGAACAAAAGAAACCGGAACACAGTGACAATCCTGAGTTGGCATTATCTACACACTTTGTCTCGGAGAAGTCAACAGCGTTGCTTGCAACAGCATTAGTGCAAGTCAGAGATGGAGATGGACATAGTACAATATTACGAGCGCTGGTTGACCAGGGCTCACAAGCAAACTTTATTAGTGAGCGAGCAGCGCAACTGTTAAAGGTCAAGAGATCACCAATAAAAGGAACAATTACTGGTGTTGGAGCAACAAAGACAACAGTTAATCACGTGATCCAAGTCGAGCTTCATTCGCGATATGACTATGACGTCAAGATTACTATCAATGCCTATGTAATGCCAACGCGATTAACCTCACACTTGCCATCTGAAACAATTACTGGTACCATGCACACCTGGCCGCACTTAAAAGGACTCACCCTGGCAGATCCGAGCTTCCATTCACCAGGGCGAGTAGACATGCTGTTGGGCGTAGAAGTTTGTGCTCAAATTTTGAAGGCTGAAATAATCAAAGGTCCACCTGGCTCTCCATGTGCCCAAAATACAAGCTTGGGTTGGATCTTATTTGGAAAGATACAAGCACAAACTTCAGAAGAACGAATACTAGTAATGCATCATAAGCTTGATCTAGATGTAATGTTGAAATCTATGTGGGAGGTTGAAACAGATACACAAGGAAAACTTACCAAAGAAGAAGAAGACTGCGAGAGAATATATAAAGAGACACACATACGAAATAGCGAAGGGCGCTACATAGTCAAGCTGCCATTTAAAACAGAAAACCCACAATCACCACATGGTAATACAAAAGAAGGAGCAATAAATAGATTATTTCATTTAGAAAGACGTTTTATGAAGAATGATGATCTGAGAAAGGAGTACACTAAGGCAATTAATGAATACAACGATATGAAACACATGGAGGAAGTACCAAGTGGTGAAAGTAATAAGCCAGCTGTCTATTTACCCCACCATGCGGTGGTAAAAGAAGAAAGTGAGACTACAAAGGTCAGGCCAGTGTTTGACGCCTCTCACAGGGGCTCAAATAATGTGGCACTCAACGACGAGTTACTGGTTGGGCCGCAACTTCAGGAAGATATGAGATCACTCGTCATGAGATGGCGCCTGAAAAAGATAGCATTTGTAGCCGATATTCAGAAGATGTATCGACAAATACTCGTTTCGAATGAGGACGCAGATTACCAAAGAATTGTCTGGCGTAACAGCCCAAATGAACCTGTGAAAGAATACCGGCTTCTGCGAGTCACCTTTGGCACGGCATGTGCACCATACCTTGCCGTCAAGACTCTGCACCAGGTGGCGAACGATGAAGGCGAGAACCATCCTGTAGCAGCAGATACTATTAGAAAGGACTTTTACATGGACGATCTGATGTCCGGTCAAGATACAGTACCCGAGGCAGTTGTTGTAGCGAAAGACGTGAAGGCAATTCTTGAGAGAGGTGGTTTCACCCTACAAAAATGGGCGTCGAACAGTTCAGATTTCCTCAGAGAATTTCATCCAGATGAGCTCAGCTCTCATGTTAACATTGATATCAAGTTAGACGGCTTGATAAAAACACTGGGCTTATCCTGGAATATGGGAGAAGATGTTATTAAATACAACCTAGAGCTACCACCCTTATCAGAAACCGTCACCAAGAGGAAAATATTAGCAGAGGTTCAACGACTTTTTGATCCACTGGGATGGTTAGCTCCGGCACTGGTCCCTGCAAAGATAATGATTCAGAAATTATGGCTTCAACGGGTCCATTGGGATGAAGAACTCTCTTCTGAAACAAAAAATGAATGGTTAAATATTAGACACAGTTTTGAAGATATTAAATCCATGAAATTAAAGAGATGGCTGTGTACGACACAAGAAACGTTGAAAGATGTTACTGTTCACGGTTATTGTGACGCTTCAACTAAGGCATACGGAGCTGTTGCTTACTTGAGGGTTCGAGGAGTAAACGGAGGCTATCAGACAGGAATTATCGCTGCCAAGACAAAGGTAGCCCCTATCAAGGCGTTATCCCTTCCACGACTTGAGTTGTGCGGTGCAGTGCTCCTGTCAAAGTTACTAAAGCATATAAGTGAAGCGACGCGCATCCCAATGAGTCAGATATTTTGTTGGACTGATTCCACGATAGTGTTGTCATGGCTGCAAGGAGATCCCAACAGATGGCACACTTTCGTAAGAAATAGAGTAATAACCATACTTGACAATGTTGGAAACAAATGGTACCACATACAGTCACAACAAAATCCAGCTGATGTCGCCTCGAGAGGAATGTTGGCTCCTGAATTGAGAACATACTCACTCTGGTGGCACGGACCGGAACACCTGAAACAAGAAAAAATACATATGGAAACATTAATGAATGAAGAAACTGACTTAGAAAGAAGGAAAACCATTAATACTTACCTCACAAGAGAAAACGAAGAAATTTCCTTGTACAGAAAAATTGAGTTATTCAAAGACTTACCAGAATTACTGAAGACTATTACGTATGTTAAAAGATTTCTAAGGTTAAGACAAAATCAACCTGTACATTTGTCGATCACTACTGAAGAACTCGAAGACTCGCTGCAGACCTGCATAAAAATCATACAAGATGTTATATTTCAGGAAGATATTAGAGACCTATTAGAAAGGAAACAAGTAAGAAATACAAGCCGTTTGAAGACCCTTAATCCATATCTGGATGATAAAATGATACTCAGGGTGGGCGGAAGACTACAAAACGCTAATTATTTAGAACACGACCGTCTGCATCCTATAGTCTTAGATCACAAGAATCCACTCACCTCCTTACTGGTTGCTGATGCTCACAAAAAGACGCTGCACGGAGGAGTACAACTGATGCTAAATTACCTGAGGTCAAGATACTGGATTCTGAAAGTAAAGGGTTTAGTAAAGACATACCTTCGTAAATGTTTTGTTTGTGCAAAGTTGAATGCCCGATCTCGGACGCAGCTAATGGGCGAGCTACCGAAGGTGCGAGTAACCCCTGCACGGCCATTCCTCCATAGTGGTGTTGATTTTGCTGGCCCTTATGATGTCCTTATGTCCAAAGGCAGAGGTGCAAAAACCAACAAATCCTACATCGCCATCTTCATATGCATGTCGACAAAAGCGATTCACTTAGAGCTGGTGGGAGATTTGACGTCGGAAGCCTTTATCGCTGCTTTTCGGCGCTTTGTATCACGTCGTGGACGATGTAGTGATTTATGGAGTGACCAGGGACGAAATTTCGTCGGAGCAAACAAGTCACTTGCAGAGGCATTCAAGGAAGCAAATGTTGAATTTGGGGATCACGTGTCCAATCTACTCGCAGCGGACGGCACTCAGTGGCACTTCATACCTGCATATAGCCCAAATTTTGGAGGCCTCTGGGAAGCCGGAGTAAAATCCATGAAGTTCCACCTCAAACGCATCATGAATACGAATTTGACATACGAGGAGATGACCACCGTATTATGTCAAGTTGAAGCATGTATTAATTCTCGTCCTATTTGCCCACTTATTGAAACAGATTTAAACAACTTGGATGTACTAACGCCTGGCCATTTCCTCATTGGAGAGTCTCCAATTACTATACCCTCACCGAGCTTGAAGGATATTTCCCAATCAAGCTTATCACGGTGGCAACACTGTCAACGGGTACTGTCGAATTTTTGGCATCGCTGGCAGTGCGAGTATCTCTCCAGACTTCAACAAAGACCAAAATGGCAAAAAATACAAGAAGAATTTGACATAGGCCAGATTGTTCTTATCAAAACTGAAGGATTGCCACCTGGCAAGTGGCCTTTAGGACGGATTGTGGACAAACATCCAGGATCTGACGGAATAGCTAGGGTTTATAGCGTAAAGATTGGTACGAATACTGTAAGAAGATCTATCTCCAAACTCTGTTTTCTACCAATCGACAATCGTTAAAATTATAATCTTAATGTAATAATTATGTTAATTTTTTCGCTACAATTTTGTTATTTTTATGTTCTATTATGTGTCACAAATGTTGTTTTGAAAGACTCCCATTTTGTTTTGCAATATAAAACTTATGTTGTAGTCTATCTGGAGCATCATTTATTGTTTATCTGATAATTATATAAATTAATTTATATTTGATGAACATAATGTCTACATGATTTATTTGTTAATTGATTAATAATTATTGCCTATTCGTTCAAAATGTAATTGTAAAAGGATTTAAAAATCCCTTTTGGTGGGCGGTATGTTCGGTACATATATATAATTGTCTGTCTTGCTCATTAAAGTAGTGCAGAATAAATCATCGTGAAGTAAAGACGTGTCTGTCATTTTTACAAAGTCCTACATTCAATATTGAACCTTAATAACTCCAACACTTATCTTTGATAGGAGGCAATCTCTTATCTTTGGTAGACTCAATCCCCATGTATGAGTGCCAGTCTCCTGACTCACAAATATGAATCAATTAAATCATTATGTTATCAATATTAGACGTATTAATACCGTCACAAATTCAAGAATTACAGATAAGTAATGTTTCGTTTTTTTTCCGCCAGTAATAAATATTTATGAAGGCAAATATAAATACCTACGTAAATAATTTCCTTTTTATACTTAATAAAAGTATAGATATCACTTACGGTGCATTCCTTAAAATTATGAAATTCCTTAAAATTACCCCAAGTTATTTGGGTCAAATTGTTGCAAATTAGGTATCACCCATGTCAAGGAATGCACCTAATTTCCAATCACTGTAAGTAAAATCAAACGAATTAGAACCCGAATGGCGTAGTGGTAGTGAGGCTGCCTTACGTTCTTAGGGTCCTGGGTTTGAATCCCGGTAGGAGCAAATGTTTGTGTGATGAGCATGGACATTTGTTTCCAAGTAGTGGATGTTCACATGTATAATAAGTGTGTATTTACAAACAAAACAGGTATATATGTAGTATATCAACTATCTGGTGTCCACGACACAAGCCTTGCTTAGTGTGGCACTAGATGGCGCTCTGTGTTAATGTCCAGCGATATTTATTATTTAATTTTAATTGACATCAAGTTTTATTAATAAAATTGAATGGTAAAAAAACTTTGACCTAGTGCCAAGTATGAGGTTCTGTATTCGATTCCGAGGTCGAGTGTTATTGGGTTATCAGGAATTTCTCAGTAGCAATCACCGATTCTAGACTTGTGCTCAATAGGCATGTATCCTGAAAAAATCTAATAAGTCAAAAAAAAAATCGAATCAAATTGATATTCAAAAAAATATTTGCCACGTATTTTTTCTTTTGTTACGTAAACCAAAATTGACGAAGATACAACGCTTTTAAAATTCTCAATACGTCATGCCTCGCTCCAGAGTCTTGATGCGTTCTAACTTAGTCAATATTCATTGATTTACTAAAACAAAAGATACGTGTCCATTATTTACATGGGACTTGAACATACTGGTTAATTTGTGGTTGTACTATTAGATATCCCTCTGCCTAACCTTTCTGGGATAACAAGCTCGATGTTATGTTATGAATGGTCGAAAAAATCCCACTATCTTATATGATAAAGGGAGTTTTTTTAACATTATCAATATACTTAAGTAATCTGATTTGTATATCCTCTTATCAATCAATATCAATCAAATTATGCAACGTCACTTGTGATAGAAATGTTATTCAATGAATCGAAAATAAACAATATTTCAACTTTATAAGGGTGTGAACATATTGTTGGCTTACAAAAGGTGAAAATGATTGCTTACAAAATTGGTGATTTTTTGGTTAATTAATATAATTAATGTCTAAGCGTTTATAACCAAAGGAGAACAATTAAAAACTACTTAGTATTTAGTCATTTATTACTAATAACGGTCAATAACCTTAGCATTCTTTTGCTGGCCCTTCTCGACCGAAAAGACTGCTCTTCTAATGTAGTACGCACGACCAGTCATGCTGTAGTAAATCCGTATAAGTGGATCTCTCTTTGTACTCAAAATGTATGCAAAGTGAGGCCATGTTATACAGGAATGGTATAGTGCGATATGTCGCCAAGTGTAGTTTAAAAAAATATATTCTTCACAATCATATCCCAATGTATTTGGAGTTGGTAAACCATGGCTTCTTAGCTTAGGAAGCCCAATCCGCCCCTCCATCCATGTCTTTTCTGGTCATCAAAGTAAATCATCTTTCACACAATATATCTACCGGTACTTTATTGGTATTTATATGTATAATTCTATACTAATATTATAAAGAAGAAGTTATGGTAGAAGGTATGGAGTGTTACTAACAAAAATACAAATCTATTTTTGTAAGTAACGAATTAACTTAAAAACTACTGTAGCGAATTGAAAAATTCTTTCAGCAATGAATAGCTACATTATCAGCGAGTAACATAGGCTATGTTTATCCCCGTACTCCCACGGGGACGGAAACTACGCGGGCGCAACCACGTGACGTCCGCTAAATAAATAAAAAAAAATACAAATAGCCTTTATTTTACTCTGACCTTAAACATAAACAAGTAATACTACATTAACTTAAAACTAATCAGCTACCAGGTCAGGCTGTCTTGCGACATAGGCCTCTAATTTCCCTCCAATTATTTCTGTCCAGAGCAGTTCTTCGCCAGCCCTTTGGCAGATCATCCTCCCACCTTTTCATCTGTCTTCCTCGACGTCGCGCGTCGTTTTCCATTTCTTGGGTACCATTCTGTGACTTTTTTGGTCCATTTTTCCGACTTGACTCTCATCATATGACCTGACCATTTCCATTTGAGTGAGCTGGTTTTTATTCCAAGGTCTGCCACTTTAGGGATGTTCCTTATTTTCGTAGCCTTCCATTTGTCCTGTAGTCTTAGGTTCAACATGCTCCTCTCCATTCCTCTTTCACACTCGTGACGTCCGCTAGTTTTTCCTAAATTTATTTGCTTAGAAGAGTAAATAATTTCTAATTTTCTGTATTCGATTTTTAAAGCAGCACCTGTGTTCTCACCTTTAACTTGAACACGTATTTCTGAAGGGGATTTACCTTAGATAATATAATGCTGTATGGCGGATATAATGCTTGTAATGTTGTCGTCGTGGAGTGTTAAGATAGACACCGAGGTAGTTGTACTCATTCAGTGTTAGACATTATTCGTGTGCGGTTGGCAAGGACTGAATTGGACTTCTATCTGTCGAAAATAATCAAGTTACATCGCTTATTAGATAATATTTTGTTAATTGATGTGTGGATATAGAAGTACTTTTCTATGATTATAAAGGTAGGATTATATTTTGGTTAATTGTTAGGAAATGTGGGTTTTATTTGTATGATGCCCAGGATGAAGTCATTTCAAGAGGTTAGCAACATTAAAATTGCGTATTTGAAAAGTTGTTTTCGACTAATTCTTGTTTTAAATTAGCACTTCGCCCACAACTTCGTCCACAAAAGTTGTGATAATAATATGCATGACATAAATATACGTTGTGGCTATAGCAGCCAAGGATGATGTATCTTTCAGACAATGAAAAAAAAAATGATTCGGATCATTCGTTGCGAAGATTATTCCCTACATACAAAGATACTAACAAATTTTACCTCTTTGTAGTGTTAGTAGGTCGTAATTTCGTACAGTGTCCTTAAAATAATCTGGGGAATTTTGGTACCTTTTAATTTCCTGTTTTGACTTCTTAAGAGGATTCACCTTAGATAATTATAATTCTGTTTGGCCTATTAATTCTTGTAATGATGAAGGTCGTGGTCAAATGTTGCGATAGCTGTTACCGAGGACTAATGGTTTCCTCAGTAATAGCATTACTCTGTGTTAGTTGATATGTATATGTCACCGTAAAATTGTCAAACACGTTATATTACAATATAACGTGTTTCTCTCTAGCGATATTGTAAACTCTCGAATTATTGTGAAGATACGGAAGTATCTCAACACCATAATCGGGACTTGGGGCACCCCCCCGTTAGTTTAGTTAGGTTCCTTTAAACCTTGCACGCGGAAATATGGGCCCCGCGAAGCGGGGCTCCGTCGACTGCGCTTTTTAGGGGAATATTAAGTGTTTTAAGGTTAGGTTATATTAATCGGTATTTCTCAGGAATGTGTACCATTTCTGAGAAATACCGATTAATATATCTTTTCACGAGAGTTGTACCACTGCTGCACTAGGCTAGGGGGACCCCTCCTTCCCTCCACACCGCGTGAGTTGACTACCATCGCATGCATTTCACGAAAAATAAGCGTTTTTTTGTAAGTTTGTTGAAAGTTACGTTTTGAAACTTAATTTCATTTTTGTATATCAAAATATTATTGGGAATTTTCAGGATTTATAGTGTTAACAATTTTATAATAGGAAATTAAATCTCAGCCAATCAGAAATATAGACAATTACTCAGGGTCAAATAAATTAATCTCAACACTAAAAAAAACTCTTCTATCATCACTTTTTTTGTGAATGTACTATAGGAGGCATTGTCCCACACGCGGGAATAATATGAATGTTATTTTTAAATATTTTTTCCTTCTATTCCAGCCGTCACCAGGGAGCATGATGGTGGCCAGTACCATTATATCCGATGATAGAAGCACAGAGGAACTACAGAAGCGTTTCGGTGAGCTCCTAGACGAGAATGTCATCCTTAAAGAAACGTTGAAGCAGAACAACGAGTCTATGAAAGAACAGTTCCTACTGATTGCGTCTTGTCAAGAGGATATGATGAAGACTCATGTTCTGCATAAGGAGAAGTTTGATGAAACGAAAGGGTTGGTGGAGAAGGTATGTTTATTTTATTCTCACGCAAATATTATCATCGAATTCTATTCAGCCTGAACTTCTTTGTGGATTCTAGAGTAATAATATTAAAATAAAACAAATACTTGAGATACTTGAGAGCAGCGGTGGTCCAGTGGTTGCGGTCCCGACCTACGAACAGTAAGTCGAGGGTTCGAACCAAGGCAGCCGCATTCTTTGTGTAATTTATTTCATCACCACTGCTCTCAAAACGTTGAAGGAAAATTTCGTGAGGAAACCGGCATGCCCTAGAACCAAAAATTCAAAGACATGTGACATCCGCACTGGGCCCGCGTGGTGGATAGATAGCCCATTTCTTATGGGAACATTAATGGACTGATGATGATAAAATACTTGCTCCACATCGATAGTACAAAGCTGGAGTTTCTGCACTTTCTACTAAGTTATTGCAGCCCACACATACATTACAAATCAACGACAGAGATACTGTTCTCCTAGATAAAAATAAATAGTACCGACCCTTTGTTTCGATATCAGTATTACTGAGTATGCCTGATTTGGTGTAGTGTGCTCTGTGTAAAGTTGAACGAACAGTGGTTTACAGTTTAACCCACAAATTACATTGTACCTTGTTTTCGACCGTACAAGTATGAATTTTGCTTGTAGTGAGTTTGGGGTTAAATTCCCAGGTTGGGCCAAGTGTTGCTTGGGATCTAAGTTTAGAAAACTAGTAGCTGTCTAGTCTAGTCTATGGACTATAGACTCAAGGCTAGACTAAAGGCTATAGTCTAGTAGCCTTGTTCAATGCAAATTAGTTTCACCTATAAAACTGCGACCAAAAGAAATAAACCCTCATTTATTAATACACATTACTAAACTTATATTGTCACTTACGGGATATCTTCCGTGATTATTTTTTATTGAGCTCCCGAAGATATCTCGTAAGTGACAATGTAAGTTTAGTTTTAAACCGTGAAAGCCTAAAACAGTGTTTAATACACATTACTATTTTATACATTTTTATGAGGGGTTCGTGGCTGAATAATTACAGCCGCTCGGGTCGATCTTTAGGTTAAGCCGTGCTTGCCTAGGTTGATGTGTGGATGGGTGACGGCCCATTACGTACCGAGTTTGCTCCGTGCCTCGGAACGTGAAACAGTTGGTCCCAGCTGTCATTTGTAGATCTTTGACAGTCGTTACAGGTAGTCAGTGGCCCAAAAAGTCAATCAGTCTTACCTAGGGGTATCGACTCAGTACTAACATGGTGTGGAGGTCAGATAGGCAGTCGCTCCAAGGAAAATACTGGTATTCAGCTGCATCCGAATAGACGGGAAGCCGACCCCAACATGGTTAGGAAAAGGCTAGGCAGATGATGATGACTATATTATACACCTGCCTACCTATAGACGTTATCTTCTTATAATATAAAATACCTAACCACTTTCTTCATTTTCCCAGCTACGTCAAGAAAACAAAAAACTAAAGACCGACATAGCTCGACTTGCCGACTCCGACACTCATTCGCAAGTTAGCAGTGAAACCGGCGAGTCGGTCCAATCGACCAAGTCGGTAAATTCAGGCCAGTCGGCTCAGGGAGGGCAGGTAGTACCGTCGGGCCCCTCGTCTGCGCTTGAGTTCGTGACGTCACCAGATGATGATACTATTAATAAGTTGACGGCACAGTTGGAGCTTGTTGAGAAGCAGAGGCGGCAGGTAAATATATTTAAAATAAGCATATTAGTTGCAGAGTGTTTTTTTCTTTACTAGCCGATGCGCCCGCGTATATAGGGTGTAAAACACCTCTTAACGAATACGAAAGGCACTTGTTCTCCTCATCATTCTGATCATTTTTTTGTTCTACACTATACCTGGGAACCTTTTAGTTACGGAGATATTGGGAGTCAAAGTTGCAAGATTTTGATAAGTTTTTTTTAAAAACCACTTTTTAGCTTGTGCCAGAGAACCTGGTTACATTTTCGGGATAAACACTTCTTTTTTTGTTACTTTATTTTTGTAATCCAAATCAATTCTTTGGTGTAGCTGAAATTAGTAAACTCAGTTAATCTTTGATTTAATTACGTTGTTACCAATTTCAAACCTTATTCGTCAGCTGCTAAAGTATAAATTATATTGTTATCCACGTATGTATGCAAATGGTCATGCGTTGATTTATGATTATTTTGTTTCACTACAGGTGATAGTAGATAACGAAAATCTAACATGGCAGAAGGAATCGCTGGAACACATCGTCGATGCTACGTCCAAGGAAAGAGATGACCTCAAAGAGAAACTTAAGAATGCTGAAGTAAGTACTATTCAAGAAATTTATCTGTACTCATAGGGAAGAAATTATAAAATATAGGCTGATAATCCTTCTCTGAATGAGAAGTGGACTTTGCCCAGCAGTGGGACAGAAAAAGGCCCATGGGATCTTCGGGATAAAAAGTATCCTGTGTGCAAAATTTCATCCAAATCCATGCAGTAATTTTTGCGTGAAGGAGTAGAAAACTCACAAACTTTATATTATCCAATCAGCCAATCCTATTTTGCACCCATCCCCCGGCTATTATTGTTGTCCGTGAGTTAGTAGGACGAGACCCTAACTTCATGACCTTAACTTTAATTTTAGGCAAGCGAACAGTCGGAGCGTGGAATAGGTTGCCAGAATTAAAAAAAAAGTCGGTTTATAAGTCGATGATACAAACATACAGGGTGTAAAATACTCTTAACAAAGTCGAAAAGCACTGGTTTTCTCCGTCATTGCGATTATTTTTTTGTTCTACACCATACCTGGGAACCTTCTAGTTACTGAGATGTGGGGGGTCAAAGTTAAGTTAAAAAAAAACAAGTTTTTAATGTAAGGGTTTTACTTTAATTATTATTAACACCTCCACGACCCCCACTATCCAATCCTTCCGCCAGCACAATGTTTTGAGTTCGTTACATTGAGTTTTACCACAGAACATGATATTTTTCCCCAAAAAAAGTCGTTTTCCAGCACTAATTTTTGCGTATAGTTTGATGTACAGAATGCTTGGTTGATAAGGTTGTGTACACCCTGTATTGTACCGCAAGAAGAAAATCTAGTGGAGAACAACAGGATACAAACAGAATTCAGTTGTCTCAGCTGACTGCCTCATAGTAAATAAAAAATAAAATAAATAAATAATAAAGAATTTCAGATAACTGCCACGTTTATGAAATACAACTCAATGTTGTAAATGATAAGGTTCAAATTCTGCTGCAACCAATACTTTTATGACCTTTTCTTTTATTTTCTTGACTAATTATTTATTTTGCCTATGTTTCCAGCTCCTACTATCGACTAAGGACACGGAACACGCGACAGAGATCAACAACCTGAGGTATACCGTACAAGACTTACAAGCACAGTTGCAGTCAGCTACTAATTTTGTAAGTCACAACCTTTTTTTAAATGTATCGAATTATTAAAATCTTTTCATCATCATCATCATTTCAACCAAAAGACGTCCACTGCTGGACATAGGCTTCCCCCAAGTGTCACCACATTGACCGGTCCCGTGCATCTCGCATCCAGCGGATTCCCGCAAACTTCACCAGGTCATCGGTCCACCTAGTGAACACTTAATTATTAATAAGGCTCTGTCCGCGTGTGCAATGAATATCATTGGTTTTAAGTACCCGAACACGTACGCTAGTGGTATGACGACGCATTCGTTCCGACCAGTGCACAAAGAGATCGTCGAAAAAAATTTATCTCGACAATCGTGAATTTAAGTAACAGCCGCTTTTATTAAAACACCCGACGATTTTGTAATTTTCTTTTCTTATAGTTAGACTTTAGCGTCAGTTCACACCGAGACGCATCGCAACGAAATTCTTTTCGTGTAGTAAATAAAGTTATATTTTGAGTTGCTTTTTTTTAAAATCAGCGTGCAGCGTCGCGTCGCGTCTCAATGTGAATTGACAACGTGAATAAAACCTTAAAATAAAATTAAAACCTTAAAATAAATACACATTTTGGAAATAAGATTTTTCTGGATCATTCCCACTAGTTCTACTATAAAGTTCTAAGGTAGAACTAGTGAGAATTAATTTTCCCACTAGTCCTACGATTTCAGGTGGTAAAAAATCGTAATACTAGTGGGACCAAAATTCCCATTACTTTTACTGTTCTTTTACACAATTTTAGGGTACAACTAATGGGAAATTTTGTTGCCACTAGTCCTATTATAACATGATACAAAAAACGAAGACATAGTGGGACCAATTTTTCCCAATAGTTCTACCTGTTCTATGACACAGATTACGGCAGAACTAATAGTATCCTACTAATATTATAAATGTGAAAGTTTGTAAGTATGGATGTATGTATGGATGTTTGTTACTCTTTCACGCAAAAACTACTGAACGGATTTGGATGAAATTTTGCACACAGATGGTTTATTACCTGGATTAACACATAGGATACGTTTTATCCCGGTAATAAGATCCCGTGGGATAATTTCAAACTTCACGCGGGCGAAGCCGCTGGCAGAAGCTAGTATTTTATAACGAGGGACTAAACGAAGCCATTATATACCCGAGGTGGTTTGACTCCCGAGCTTGCGAGGGAGGCAATGAAAGCGAGGGTATATTATATTGGCGTTTAGTCTCGAGGTGCAAACTGTACTTTTCACTTCGAGTGGGAGAAAAATAGTCATTTAAAACTGAACAAATTTACACTCGACAAAAATTCTGAACTGAGCGGTTAGTTTTTTCTTCTATCAGGTCAGTCACAGATTAACCATTGAAAACACAACACAAACTCACAACATTTTTGCAATGAAGATGATCAACACTCCACAGATAATTAGTACCTACATTACTGCAGCGGCTAGCAACAGTGGCATTGCTTTTCAAATCAACGATGCACACAAACAACCATAATTTTTTCTCGCATTGAAGAGTTCATTTGTTTTTTTTTTTCAATAAACCGCTTTTTATTTGCATGCCAATTCGAAATTTAAATAAAACCTTTGACAAGTTACTCTTTTGTGACCATGTTTCAGAGTAAAAGATCGTTCCATTTTTAAATTACTTTTTAATCCCTAGGGAATAAACGGTGACTTTAATCCCGCTTCGTAGGGCTATAACGGCGTACGTTTAGAGCATGAGAAGTGAAAAGACAATTATTATCCTCACTAGTACTACGTTCAGCTGACTAAACAATTTCAGTTATTTTTTCTCTGTTTTCAGACCAGTATATCGTCCGAGGAAGTGGCCAAACGCGACCAACTGTTACATCAACTAGAAGGCAAAGTAGCTTCACTACAGGCTGAACTGAAGAACGCACAACTCAAAATATTAGAACTAGAGAGTGTTAAGGTAATTATAAAACAGCTTAATGACACCCTCGTTGAGGGAGTGGTAGCGCGATTGCATGATGTGGGTTCGTTGGGCAAAATGGTATTGGGAGGAATTTCTCAGCCTCGGAGTCTGCATTTGTGATTTTCGGATGGGAAATCATCAAATGACTTCTCCCGCTCTGGGCGGAGGGAAATAGGGTCACCTCTGTGGGTGTAATTAGGTACACCTCTGCCTAATCCAATGGCGAGTACAGGCGTGATGTTAGATTAAAAATAACTTCGTATTTGGAAGTGATTTTTAAAAAGGATGTATAAGCTAGTCTCAGTTAAATTTGACCTCTATTGTTTCAGTTGGAATTCACGAAACAGAAATCTGGCGTATCGGAGGCCGCTAAAATACACAAAGAACAGATACAAGATCTTCACATCAGGCTTAAGGAGGCATCTACTACTGTAAGTATCATTATATTAATACGTGAAATTTAAATAAGTCACACAAATAAAAAATCTAGTCGGTACAAAATTCGATATCGAACAGTAATCATTCTATCTCGTTCTAACACACATACTTTCTTTTTCTGCCCCTGCCGTAACTCGATAATCTTCGGCTTACCTAGGTCCATACGAAACGGTACTGCTAGCCACGAAGTCACGTGTGCGCGTCCATACGATTTTAGTTCTGATGTTGTGTTTCGGGCCGGGTAAGTGAGTTATAGAAAACGGGACATAGTCTGTGGAACCCCACTGCAGGCTGAAGGCCTCCCCAAAGACCTTCCAGTTTTTTTTAATCAGGTCTAAGGAGGACCACTGGCCGTTGGTTTAGGTCTTTTATCTCGCCATTTTCTACGCGACGGAGTAGCAAAAATATCCAAAAAAGTTATTATTTCGCTTATTATTCTTGATGCTCCGCAAATTTCTGAGTGAACCTAACTACACTTTATTGAATTTTAATCAATATATATAAAAATCAATGCCACTTTTCGTTGTAATTTTATAACTCAAGAACGGGCTCACCTATCCAAACCAAACCAAATGTTTAGGCTTTGTTCGGACTATTTTGTAGATGGTTTATGTGAAGTTTGCACAAAATCGGTCGAGCGGTTCTTCACGCAGACGAAATTGCGCGGGTCAGCTAGTTATTCATAAAATATAATTTCTTATTTCTCAGGTGTTCCAACCAGTTCGCTTCTCGATCAGTTCGGAGCCGGAGTCGTCTTCATCGTCGGAGTTCGCGAGCCTCACGTCGAACGTCAAACTGTACGACAAGACGCTCAAACATTTGGCGGAGCTACTCAATATCCTAACACATGGGTGAGTTTTGTGATATCATTGTCTCGGTCTCCTAAAATGTACTCTACTGTAGTTGGAATAAAGTTCAGGATATTTAGATTAAGTTTACTAAGGCTAAGACCGTATTGGTCAACGTAAACTTAGAAGCACTGTTCCGGGATCAGCATCGCTTTAGCTCGAGTTGTTCGGGGTTATTTCTATGAAACTATACTGCAACAAGAGAACCATAGCCCGAAGAATTGCCAAACTTAAGTGGCAGTGTGCAGGCCACATTGCTTGCAGAACGGATGGCCGATGGGGCGGTAAAGTTCTGGAGTGGTGACCGCAATAATAATAATAATAACATCGCTGGATATTAACATACAGCGCTATCTAGTACCACACTAAGCAAGGCTTGTGTCGTGGACACCAGATAGTTTATATACTACATATTATATACCTTTTTTGTTTGTAAATACCTAATTATTATACATGTAAACATCCATTACTCGGAAACAAATGTCCGTGCTCATTACACAAACATTGCTCCTACACATATATACTTTTTGCGACCCGGAAGACGTTGTGTTGGCCTCGCTGTGGACCGATGACCTGGTGAAGGTTGCGGAAATCCGTTGGATGCGAGTCGCAAGGCACCGGTCAATGTGGTGACAATTGGGGGAGGCCTATGTCCAGCAGTGGCCGTCTGCAGGCTGAAATTATGATGATGATTATGATACTGCAACACATTAAGACTCAAACTTCCCCAAATCGTGCTGTGCGTATTTTTGGAGAAATAATATTCGAATAAGAACTTAAATGATTGAACAGGCGATTAAATTTATTTTTATTGAGTTTTAAAATGCTTTTCGCGTTGT
This sequence comes from Xestia c-nigrum, assembly GCA_916618015.1. Lineage (NCBI taxonomy): Eukaryota > Metazoa > Arthropoda > Insecta > Lepidoptera > Noctuidae > Xestia > Xestia c-nigrum. Next base: position 3,472,129 of record OU745259.1, on the reverse strand, counting down.
TCCGATGGCGATTGCTTTGTATTTGAAAAAGTGTATTAGAGACAACTCTAGAAAAACAGATGAAATTGTTATGTATTGTGACTGTACTGTTCTCTAAGTATATAATAAAATTTTCAGCATGTCAGACAGTCTAGTAGAAACCTTCGGCCTAATAACGAGCCTTCACGACTACAAGCTTGAAAGGATGACAGCAGATCAGTTCAAATCGGGCCTAGCAGAGGTTAAGCAGCAGATGGAAAAACAACACAGTACAGCGCTTAATAATATGTAAGTAGATATTGTTTTATGCTTTCACAGTTAATATTAAACTACAAGCTCAACAAAAAAAAAACTAATGAGTTAGTCAGATAGATTTCCAAAAAATATTGTAAGTACACCTTTTTTTCTTTTTTCACGTACTTAAGCAAAAATTGAAGACGTCCGAGTGCGTCCAAAACTCGTGTGACGTTAAGTTTCGGTACATTTTTTACTGGAAAGTGACGTCAGAAGACTCATGATCTTTGTTGCGTCTTATCTTTGTCATTTTATATTAATTTGATAAAATAACACGTATACAATATTTTTTCGATAATGTAACTGACGGACCAAACATAATCTATGTTAGTCAGCTATTATTCCTATTCCACACCATCTGACTGAAACTTTCAACTAGGATAACATATTCTGACTTATCAACCATTTTTAACTTTCCAGCGGCCAAGTCCGAAGCACCCTCTCAATATTCGAGGGCATCTTCAAGGACTACAGCACACTGCTGAAGCAGTCCGTGGCGAAGCCCCGCGTGGAGCGCTCACACAACGTGGAGGCGCTCACTGCAGCCCTAGTAGCGCGTGGACAAGAGCTAACAGCCATGAGCGCTGAGCTCAACAAGCTGAAGGGAGAGAAGGATGATACTGAACTGCTGAAGGCGCAGATGGATTTGTATAAGTAAGTGTTTTTTTAAATAATATTTTTACGGCGTGGGCGCCATTTTAAATCCCTCGCTACGCTCAGGATTCTACTTTGAATCCCTCGTTACACTCAGGATTCTATTTTAATATGCCTCGCATAGATAAAACAAAGTTAAAAAAAAAGGAACCCGACAACGGAAATAAAGGGGTCTTAAAAGACGAAACAAGAAAATTATTAAAAAAAAAAACAGGCATGCATAGGTACAAAAATAGTCAAGTTGAGCCGTGGTCGCACCCACTGAGTTGCTAATTTAGCAGATACCTTAAACAGATATGGTATGTAATAGTTTACAGTAAAAATCGTCGAATTTTTGTATAATCAAATACCTACAAATTTAAGGAAGTCGATATCCACTCCGGAAGACGTTGCGTTGAAAGACCTCCCACTATGTGGAGCGATGACCTGGTGAAGGTTGCGGGAATCCGTTGGATGCGAGTCGCACGGGACGGTCAATGTGGTGACACTTAGGTGAAACCTATGTCCGGCAGTGGACGTCTTTTGGTTGAAATGATGAAAGACGATCTCCACCCCACGTCCTAAGCAAAACTGTTGGGTGAATGTGCGATTTAAGTGCAGCATAATGTAACTCATTTCTTGGAAAAAATGAATAGTGGCATCCAAAGACGCAACCATGTGTTTGGGTAGGCTGAAAAAAATCACCAACTTTTCCTACATTTGTAGTTTCAACGTCATAAAACGTTCAAACGAGATGATATGAGATTCAGTATTAGAAAATCTTAGCCAAATATTGAGACAGTAACGCGTCTACAGTTAATCTGATAGCAACTACACACATAGTATCTCGTTACTAAATAGATTGTTTATTTCCAGGAGTGACTTCGAAGCGGAGCGCGAATCTCGCGAGAAGATGGCGAGTGAGAAAGAGAACGTTCTCACAGATCTCAGGAAGATGCAGAAACGTAACCAGGAACTAACGCAACAGGTAACTGTTTATAAAGGGTGTAAAACACCTCTTCACGAAGCCGAAAGGCACTTGTTCTCCCTATCATTGCGATCATTTTTTTGTTCTACACCATACCTGGGAACCTTCTAGTTACGGAGATAAAGTTAAAGTTACGGTCAAAGTTACAACTTTTTGACAAGTTTTTTTTAAATACCATTTTTTTTGTAAGATACACCACACCTCTACGACTCCCGTACTATTCTATCCATCCATCAGCACAATGTTTTAAGTGCGTTACATTGAGTTCTACCCCAAAACATGATTTATAACCTCAAAAAAAAAGTTGTTTCCCAGCAATAATGTTTGCGTAAGGTTACTTAGTTTGATGTACAGAATGCTGGTTTACACCCTGTATATCATCACTTCATTTTTATATACACCGTGTTTCCGAACGATATCTATAAACTTCGACCTGTCATTGTACTCATCATTATAAACAACCTTTACTATGGAACTAAACTCTGAATTAAGAAAAATCAGCTATTTTCTAAAATTAAGTTCGCATTACTTCGAAAAAATGTATGGAACAGCTGATTCATTTATCGCGATTCAGGGTTTAGTCCCGTGGCGGCGGTGACCTCTCGCGTCCGGCTCTGGTTAAACCCATGACCTTCTGCGAAGTAGTCAGCAGTCATGCTAGCGAAGGAGGAACGAGAGAGGGAGAGAGCCTCTCGCTCCAGTCGCCGCGGGAGACGCACCGTGAGCCGGCAGTACATACCGTTCGTACAGTGACGACAGGACCAGACTGTTACACAAGCGCCTCAATCAGATGTCAGTCTAATGAAGGGTTCTAGGAAAGGAACTGTTCGAAAGAAATACCGCGGCTCCGGAACATAAAAGGCGAGGAAGGAACATGGATGGGTTTTAGTCAGTAAAAGTCTGACACTCCATCCCGCTCCGCCTACAGTGAGAGAAGATATTTGATAATTTCCCATCCATAAAATGGATTTGGTCCCATATTAAAATTTGTTCATAATGATGAATGACAATGATCGTTCGAAGTTTATAGATATCGTCCTGAAATACGGTGTATTTGGATGACTAATAACAACCTCGGCAAAAACCTCTTCCAAAACAAAGAAGCCACAAGGTGGGTTAGTTTAAAGTAGGCTTTTTAAAAATAAGCTTTTTGTCATGAATATAACGTAAGACAGTCCTCCAAAAAGACCGCTTTTTGTAGTGTTTTAAATGGGAAAAGATGTGGTGAAATAAACTCTCAAGCAGTACATATATCTAACATTATGATTGTGTAGGATACGTAAACGAGTTCATTTTTAAATAACATCAAATATCGATTACCGTTGAAGGATATACAATAACCCGGGGTTGCGGGCCTGTTCGAAAGAGATACCGCGGCCCCGGAACGTAAAAGGCGAGGAAGGAACATGGATGGTTTTTAGTCAGTAAGAGTTTGACACTCCCTCCCGCTCCGCCCAGAGTGGGGGGGGTCATTTGATGATTTCCCATCCTTAAAAAAAAAAAAAAAAAGGATATACAATAACAGCCGCATGTACATCAATTAAACTGTCCTTTTCGTTATTTCCATTAAAAGAAACCTTGGGCATAAACAAAATTTCGAAGCCCCGCAAAGATAGTCTGCTAAACCTATTAGCGTAATAGACACAATAGTTAAACAATGGCGTCAGACGGCGGACCAGTTCGGTCTGGCTTCACAGACGAAAGGTGGACCTGTGTTAGTCTAATGTAAGTATTTTTTGCAGTTGGAAGAAGTCCGCAAGACAAATCCGGCTGTATACCGCAGCGCCACCGCCGCCCGCACTCCCCGCGCCGCGCCCCCCTCACCCTCGCGCGCCGCCCCCGCGCGCCCCGCGGCCTCCGCCACTACCGGCAACATGGTAAGACATATATCTTGTACCATTATTCTTAATACTTAGTCGCTGTCGTGCATCGTGAAATATCGACAAAATGTTGAATCCCACCCGGAAATGAAAAGTCACAGTCCATGTTAATGTGGGATATGCCCCATATTCTTTATTCTGTCATTTTCATTTAAAATATTCGGCTAAAGGTTGCCATAGACCGGAGACAAATTGGAGTCATTAAAATGCGCGACGTTTCCATAATTATGAACTTTAATACGTTAATTACAGTTATTCTACAGGTTATTTAATGGTATTTTGATGATCACCATTGTCAGAAATACGTGACAAGTAAGCGTATGCCCTGTACGCCAGTGTCAAATATAACACGAAATCAACAACACACTAAATAAACAATTGAATAGTTTTTAAATCCCTATTCTTTTTGTAGGTATTTACGGTGAAAATGTGCTTTCGAAAGGTTAAGTTGGCTAAACTTAGTATTATGTAAAAAATCTACTACAAGGGAATTCAATTAATTCATTAATAAAATCAACCTCGAAGCTACTATTTTTACGTTTGTGTACGTATCAATAGACTTCTGTACTCAAAAATCTTAATTAGTCGGTCAATTAGATAATCGAAAAATATTTAACCCGTATTTTTTCTTTTGTTACGTAAACCAAAATTGATAAAGATATGGCGCTTTTAATATTCTCAATACGTCACGCTTTGGTATAATTTTTAGTGCATCCGTTTAACGTCACGAGCCCCCACTCCCGAGTATTAATGTGTTTTATCTGTGTCAATATTTATTGATGTACAAAAATAAAAAAAACGCTCCATTATTTTCCAATACTCTAACTGACGGACCAGATAGATTTGCAATTTATTGATGGTGGAAACTAGCCTATTTTTAAGACCTTTATTATAAATCGATCTACGAGTTACTTCTGTCTTCAACCATTCTAAACTTCCAATCCTACGAAAAGGTACGCAAAAAGCAGAAGATATCAGACACATCAGAGGAAGGCGCTACATCGAAGGAGACCACACCACCGCCGCTGCGGTTTGACTGTCCCGTCTGTGACCAGCCTTTTAAAACGATTATACTCTTGCAACAACATGTAGATCACTGTCTAGGCTGATTTTAGGCTAAATTCAATAATAGCAAGAAATTGTATTTATTAAAAAAAAAACACAAATATAGGTTGATTATTGAAGAGTTTTCTATGCAAATTGATTAAGATCTTGACATCGCTCATACTCTTCCAACGAAATGTACTTTGCGAGCCCAATAAGAATAGTACTGTCAAGACGCCATTTTGTTTCGCAATACTCGCGAACTTCATTACGAAATCGTACTAATTTGACAGCAGTTTGTTAGTGGCAGCACTAATTTGACAGCTATTGTGTGAAGTTGGCAGCAAGCGCCATCCTATTCTTTGTGGACTCGCATAGTATATCACTGTCAGTGTTTATTCGAGAGTAGGTTTGATAGAATAATTGTATCAGTAATAGTATTTAATTGGAAATAAGCATTTACGTTAACTGGAAATGGAGACAATGATCTATCTTAACAAGTCTGATCTAGTCATGGTAATTACTATGCCCATTAATGGCCGTTACAAACCAGTGCGCGCACGGGCGTTTTTTTTATCTAGGTTTTGTTGCCGCGCTCTGAGTTTTCAATTCTCGGCTTAGCGTCGAGAGTTTAAAATCCATTGACGGTTACAAAATATCATAGTGAGCAAAGTTCTATTGCTTGAGAAAATATTTTAGTGAATGAAGGCTTTTTTTTTTAAATGATAAAATAGCATTTGCCCTACTTACGGATTTTTCATCTTAAGTCACCAAAAATTACAAGGATAACATCAATTATTTATTTGTATATTGTATTACTAACGTGCATTTATTTTTATTATCACGCAGTTTATGTAATAGATAAAGTAATATAGATATTTGCTACAATTGTTTAGTTATTATTATGTATCCATTCTACTAAATAATTTTAAGGTTTCAACATTTAGGTGAGACTGTGTTCGTTTGAGTGTCGTGTGTTGTATTTTAGGTGTTAATAATGATTTCCTATTTTTAACATTTCTTATGTTGAATGATCTAGATTTTATATGTGAACCTAACTCTTTGATGTTTGTGCGTGATGAGTTACTAAGTTATGTTTTTGGTCGATCTTCAAATAATTCAAACTAAATAATTTATTACGCGGTGATTATCAAAGACTCAATACCTTTGATAATCGCCGCGTAAAGTAGAGCCTAACTTACTCCTCAGAAAATGTACGGTAAATCTAAAGATGGTTCAACTGGTTGTGACTTACCCCGTCAATCGCGGTCATGAAACGTGCAAGTAGGACTGGAAATATGAAAACACATGTTGTCTTGCTTCCACGTTTTAAGTCCGTACACGCTACGAACATTAGGCATTAGCATAACTTTTAGTTCCTGTAATAATCTTGTGGATTTTTCTGCATGTATGCTTTCTCAAACTTGAAAGCGCATGGATGTGTTCCAGTAACATTGATCTGAATATGTTTTTCACACCTTTGTTTCTATTTTCCAGGTGTTCACCTGCCCTAAATGCATGAGGTTCTCATGCGACCAGTACAAAGTGATGGAAGACCACTTCGACTTCTGCCTGGACGACTTCTAATGTTAGTATCGTTATATACTTAGACTAGCCTGACTGTAGAAGTAACGTTTAGTTGTCGACCAAGCCTAATATTGTACACAAATAAAATGGTTTTTTCAAAATGGATTACATTATTTTTGGTTTTAACTGCTGTAGTATTTAGAGGGGCTATACAAAAATGATCAAGCCAGCACTGGCAAAATCAAATCTATGTAGATTACTTAGAAAACTGCACCGATAGAACTGGAATATACCTCAGCTGGGTGTAACGCGTAATGTAACGTATTGTGAAATGTAACGCAAGTTCTGTATGTGGACGGTCTTGCGCTAGCGCTCGTCGTGATCTATCGGCTGTTGGTTGAAGCGCGAACACAAGAGCGCTTGCAGTGCTCGTTTGATAGTAAAAAAGATTCGCTTACAAGATTTGCGGTGAGTTCATGTGCCGTCCCATAGCTGACGCTACGTTATAGACTATAGGCGTCTGGACCCGGCTTTTGGTAGCCCACGATATCTTACGTTTATTTTGTAGGTTAGTGTAAGGTTTTATGTCAAAATAGTATTCGCGACAAACTTAGAATTTTTAAGGCTATCTTAGCTCATCGACTCAAGGAATGTTGAGATTGAACGGAGTTTACTGATTTATACGAGGCAAATATCTGTTCTAATTGCTTCGGGTAAGCAAAAAAATTTCAACAAATCGGCTGTAGAATTAAAAGTAAGGGGTCATCCTTTAATCACGTAATGATTTTAAGGCCACGCTTAGACCTCTCCCTCCCACTTGGTGAAAAGTCGTGAGTTCCTAGGCTCTTCCTCCCACCGAACATCAGTTTTAGAAACGGGTTGCTTGTCTCATTGTCCCCCATCGTGATTAATAGTGATTTTTTTTCGGACTCTCACCTCTTTTCGAACTTCACGTGATTACAGGACGACCCCTAACGTAAGACATTGAATTGGAGCTTGCTGTTGCTAATCCAATCCGCTGAAGTTGCTTACAGCATTTCAAATGATCACCGTCGAAATACTGCCAATTCGAAAGTGCTGATCTTTACAAGTGTATAGCCTCTTAGATTTATCTGAGACGGAATTTGTTTCTTTTTATTTTCACTGTAAAATAAACGAGATACCAGTGCCTTATTTAATTAAATATTTAAAATTATAGCGTAACACGCGGTCGATAACTAGACGTTTACGAAAATTAAATATAATTCCGGTGGCTATTCCTTATTGTAACATTAGATAGTGATTATGAAATTATAAATATTATTGTGTAAACTGATTATTATTAGAAATATAAATGATATATTTTTATAATTTCTATAAATTGATTTAAGTATCCACCTAATCACACCTTTATTTTGGAGCACCATGTATAAAAAAGAAATACGAACTTCCATTAGGCATTTCGCAAATTAAATGATATGATTAGCCGATTGCGGCAAAGCCAAAAAGGAGGTGCGGTTGGGCCTTGTCATTTTGTTGCGGTGCACCTAAAAACCAATCCAAAACGCGATCATTTAGGGTTTATTTTCGGCCTACCCAATCAATGTAACATAGTACGCAATACTAATAACTGTGACCAATAATGACCTCTAAATAGTACTACATAAGATCTATTTTTGCACAATTCATTCCATTTTACATTAAAGTTTTGCTAGTGAAATTGTATAAATGTTGTCATAGTTCTAGTATCTTATTCTATCTACCTACTAAACCTACTGTACATAAAAAGAACTCCATGCTGTGCCATTTTAGAGCAGTTTCTTTGGAAAGTGAGACAGAGTTATATGCTAGAAAGAGAAAGAATCACATTGATGTTTCCGAGCTGTATTTGAGGCCTGAGGTCAAATATCAGCAAACAACATTTCCTTAGGCGCTGCACAAACGGAGACACTTTTTATTCTCGTTATCTTCTCCGATCAACTGAAACGGATCAACTATTTTTTGTTCCCAACGAATCAACCATTTAGTTGCCGACACTATCAGAAAACCGTAATTGCTATGTCCAGTAGCGGCGATCGGACACAGTCGCCGGTTGCTAATTGCTACTGATTCCTGGTCACTATTAACCGTTTTTACACCCAGAAGCTCATTTCAATTGTGAGGAAATTTGTTAATGTTGTTCGTGCCTTCAACTTTTAGTTTTCAGTTACCGACACCGAACACTTTGATCGGCAACGATGTGTCTAGTAGAAACCACTCGACATAAAAAGTGTTAACGTCTGCTTAAGGAGTGGCTGCTATAGAAATCAAATATTCATTGTTAGCTTGTATCCGGCACAAGATACAAAAGTGTCCACGTTTGTGCAGCCCCTTAGCTAATGTACGGCTGCCAGTTAAGATCGCAAAAGCGGTCATTGCCATTTCCCATGAACGTACTATACCATAACCATATTGTATCGTTTTTCATTAGAAAAACGTTAAAGATCACAATAGATGACGATTCAAGACTTTAAGGCGAAAGCGTCAGGTTATCTCGCGAGATTCAAATTTTCTTACGTTTTTTGCAATTTGCAGGCCAGTAGCAGGTTGTATGAAGTTGAAAGATCGTTCGCGACTGTAAAATGTATGTAGTAACAGAATTATAACCATCAAAATCACCAGTACAACCCTCTAAGTTCACAAAACTCGATGAACGATTTTTGCATGGTCAAACGACCCGAATGGCGCAGCGGTAGTGAGGCTGCCTTACGTTCTTAGGGTCCTGGGTTCGAATCCCGGTAGGAGCAAATGTTTGTGTGATGAGCATGGACATTAATTGTTTCCGAGTCATGGATGTTTATATGTATAATAAGTATGTATTTACAAACAATAAAGATATATATGTAGTATATCAACTGTCTGGTGTCCACGACACAAGCCTTGCTTAGTGTGGCACTAGATGGCGCTGTGTGTTAATGTCCAGCGATATTTATTCTATATTTTATTTTTCAAGGTCAAAGTCGTTTCTATACTTTTAGACATGGGCGCCGCCTCCAAATTTGGCAGCGGCGGCGCGCTGTTGAATTTAGTCCGGCGGCGGCGTGACGCCGGCGGCGTGGCGGAGTTTGAAGAAGGTGTTACAAATTAAACCACAGAATATCACTAAGTGAAAACTCGACGTCGCTCGTCAGCATACCGAAGATGAGTCATGTACTCGCCATTAACGTTGATGCCTAGCCCTCTCCAGTCCAGAACCTTGAAGACATCCTCCAGTGCTGCAGCGGTGAACAGTTTCGGAGATATGAAGTCTCCCTGTCTTACACCTCGCTGCAGAAGGATAGGTTCCCAGGTTTGGTCCTGAAGTCAGACGGACAGGGTGGCGTTTTTGTACGAGCACTTTAACACCTCGATGTAACGGTAAAAAATTGGCACCGTTGGAGAGACTGCAGTACAGCCCAGGTCTCGATCCAATCAAAGTCTTTCTCCTTGTCCACAAACGCTGAACAGAGAGGCAAGTTATACTCTTCAGTCTTCTGTATAACCTGCCGAAGCGTATGTACGTGGTGCACGGTGCTAAAGCCTTTTCGGAAACCGGCTTGGTTGGATGGCTGGAAATCGTCAAACCTGAGCGCGAGACGATTTGTGATGATTCTTGAAAACAACTTGTAGACATGGCTTAGAAGTGAGATAGGCCTGTAATTCTTCGTCGCCCTTCTTGAAGAAGAGTACCACCACACCCCTGCACCATGCCTGTGGCGTTTTCCCTTCGAGTATGACGAAATTAAAAAGCTGCAGGGCCTTAAGTACCGGTTTTCCACCCGCCTTCAGGAGTTTGGCCGTAATTCCGTCATCACCCTGTGCCTTGTTGTTTTTTAGCTGTTTCAGAGCCATTCTAATCTCGTACAGTCAGACGTCCGGGATGTCTTCGGTATAACGTCGGGTCAGTCTAGCTTTTGGGTCGTTTGCTAGGTCGTCAACGGGTTTCCTGGTTGACGTGTACAACTGTCTATAGAAGCTGTCGATCTCCCTCAGTAGCTCTGGGTTGGCGGATAAGATCTTGCCATCGGCTGTCTTCAGTTTTGTGAGCTGGCTCTGCCCAATAGCCAGATCTCTTGAAAATACTTTGGAGCCTTTGTTCCGATTCTAATAACTTTCTAAAGCGTCTTTAATACGTGCGGTATTAAAGCGGCGGAGGTCGCTCTTCAAGGATTTAGAGATCTGTCTATTAAGAAGCCGTTATTTCAACGCCTCATCTGAAGACGCCGGTCCTTCATGAGCTTGAGAGTTTGATCGGAGAACCTCTTTTTCTGATCTATACGACGTGTCTTGAAGAACTTAGACCCGGTCGTATGGACAGTTTCCACGAACCTATCGTTGTATTCGTCCACTGAGCTTCATAGGCACTCGAAACGATTCTAGAGCTCAAGCTGAATGGTCTCGGGGTTTTGGATTTGGATCTGTGCAGGCATACCCTCGAGTATGACGGAATCAAATAGCTTACATGGCTATAGTACCGATTTTCCACCCGCCTTCAGGAGTTGGCCATAATTTCGTCATCACCCGGTGCCTGTTTCAGAGCCATCGCGCCAACACCCTTCGTCTCGTAGATCATCTTCAATTCTATATCCAGCACCGCCACTGTTCCCTCGAAAGTTTGCTTTAGGAATGATGAAGAACCATTGGTTTATTAGGGAAAATCATCCTATTTTACAACTTCTCGCACATAAGATACAGAGAGTTTACTTACACCAGTATTTATTAAACTCGTCATTTCATTACTTAACGTGGTAAAACCAGTAGAAACAAAAACAAAATGACATATACGAGCCGAACTCACGCCGAGTGGCAAATTACGGCGGCGGCGGCGGCGCGCCGCAACAACGCGGCGCGGCTACGCCGGCGCGGCGCCCATGTCTAATACTTATGTGAGCTTGGAGGATTGTATTGATGATTTTGATGATCATGATTCTGAAACAACGTACGTCTTACAGTCGCGAACGACATTTTCAACCTCATACAACCTGCCGCTGGCCTGCAAATTGCAAAAAACGTAAGAAAATTTGAATTCCGCGGGGCACCCTGACGCTTCCCCCTTAACAGAATTATTTTGGATTTAAAAATGAAGAACTTTAATAAGTGTATGTGGGGTCTATGTCCGCTATTGCAATATCTTAACGGCCAGTAACTATAATAGCATTACGGAGCCGAGGTGTTATCGATGCTACATCTGCCTAAATAAAGTCTTCCAATAGTGATATAGTTTTTCCAGTAGAATGCCGCCCGCAATGCTGTCCGTGGTTTTAAGTAATTAGCAGCACACTTAAGATAATTATTTGGCTAAGCTTCGTAAATATTATAGTGACAATTGAATTTAAATATTTACAGTATCACGTGGATTTTCTTTATACTGTTTTTTTTTTGTAATTTATGTTTCCAGGGAAATTAATTATTAAACAAATTGACTACTAACTTCTAGTATACAAATTAGAACTGTCATTTGTCAGTCTTATTAACGAGGCGGTGATAAATTGACTCGGCCCAAAATTTGGCGACGGGTTTGGGACCTTTAGTAGCATCCATCAGGTCTTGTGCAGGATACGCTATCAAGTGCCCCATCGTCTGTAGAACAACAACACATTTACATTACACTCTAGGGTCATCTATGAATCTCCACCAGTATTCATAAACGCTCCGAATTTATTTCGATTCGACAAGTCGTATGTCTATCCTATTTTGGCATAACGAAAACGAGCGAGATAGACATACGAGTTCCCGAATCGAAGAGTTGTGAATATGGGTTCTGAACAGGTTTTCCTTGCTTCGGCCAACCTGTGTCCGGCAATTTTCTTTTATTTGACTATGATCTATGGCTATAACAGGACTTATAGGCATAAGCTGTCAATGTGTTTAAATGTTAATTCCCCTAACAGTATTGTTGTAAAAATGGTATCAAATAAAAGATCAGAACACACTTTATAAAACATATGAAAACGGGTATTTACGGCGAATTTACCTTTAATTTAAGCCCGACGTTTGCACCAGCCGTGGTCGCGGGGAGACTGAAGTATTGGAGGTACCGCCACAGCAAAGTGAAGGCGTTTATTCAACTACCCTCACCCTCTGTCTCAATTAGCTATAAATACCCGTTTGCATATGTTTTGAAATAAAAGATAATGTCAACATTTTAAAATATTTTATCTTTATTTTTAAACCAGTAAGTATAGTAAGTGCCATCGCAAAAGAATAGCTGCCCAAATAGGAGTTGTTTATACTGTCCAATTCGAATGCTAAATTGGGATAGTGTATTAGGAGAGCTTAAGATCTTCAGAAGACAGGGTAGTGCTGGTTTTCAATTGACGTTATAACCGTAGAAACCAAAGTCTTGTCTTCTGGTTAAATGTTCGAGGAGGTTATCCAAATGAGTCGGCTTTACTGTGTCCAATATGTGGATCTCAAAATTGTTTCATCGCATTTGACAACAATTTCCAGGATATCGAAACTTCAATTGTTGAAAACAAAAAGGAAAAAAATCCCCGTTTTTGCAACAATTTTCATTCCTGCTCCGCTCTAAATGGTTGTAGCGTGATGTTATATAGCCTAAAGCCTTCTTCGATAAATGGACTATCCAACACAAAAAGTGGACTATCCATTTTTTTCAATTTGAACCAGCACTTCCTGAGATTAGCGCGTTCAACTAAACAAACTCTGCTTTATAATATTAGTATAGATGAGTGGAAAAAAAAGTCTTCACGAAACCGAAAAGCACTTGTTTTTCCTGTCATCACGATGACTCTCTTTGTTCTAGACAAAACCTGGAAACATTTGGATAGCTTCTAAAGATCGAACTATATTTTGAATGAGTGTTTGTAATGAGACTGGATTGTATTTATTTAGGAAATTCTAAATTTAGATCTAGTTGTTCCTTTCCGCTGCCTGTTGATTTGATTATTGATTTTCGCAAATTTTCATAATAAAACATTGTAATGAAGACATTGCTTAGTTTTTGAGACATTTCTATTTGTATAGAAAATGTTATTTTGTGTAAATATCCATTTCTTTAATTGTAGTTTAAGCCCGTTGGAGACGATTGTTTAGTTTGAATTTGACATGACCTTTATTACGTTGCAGTAAGGGTGGTTTTCGTAGTTCGAGTGTTGTTATACACTACCCATTGTATTGTCGGCAACGGGCAAACGTTTTGTTGTTGATTCATACGTTATTTTAATACAGTCATTTTCGTGTATTTTTATTTTGACAATGGGACTGTATAAGAATTAATCTACCTAGTCCATTTTCTTAACCTTTTGGACGCCATTGTCACATATACGTGAAAAGCAAGCGCGTGCCCTGTACGCCAAACGTCACAAATATGTGACAAAATAGTAGATGAAATTGTGGCTTGGCGTGGGGGGCACGCGCGTGTTTATTCTGTGGCGGTCAAAAACTTAAAAACTATTTTCGTAAAATAAAATATATCAATAATCATTGTTCTAATATAGCCCCATTAAATAAAATATAAGACTCGCGTGCTAAAGTTGCCACTTACATTAAAATAAAATCGACGGTTGAAATTCGAAATGTCGTAAGGGACATGCTGTTGAATTCAGAACGTTAACCTCAACGGCGTAAGCTGAAAATATATCAGCAGGATCAATGTCCCTTACAGCACATCAAATTTTCATTACATAATACTGTAATTAATGAAATAATCTAAGGAATTGAATAACGAATAGTAATAATGTATACATATGTACTGTGATCCCCCGAACTACGTTGTCATATTTAATGTCAAAGATTTATTACGTTGAAATATATGAATTAGAATATATTGTGGTGTATTCGTTACTGTTTCCCTGTATTTGCTAAAATGTGTCGTGTTTTGTGTGTCGTTCAGTTTGAAATTGAGTATTTCTAATTTATAATTAGTTAGATATCTTTGTTGAGAGCTAATGAGATGCTTCGTGATAATACTGCGGTCCCAAGGATCAATTTATTTTTTACTGAGGCATTTTTGGATGGTTCACCATCCAAAAATGGCTATGACTTTAGCGAAATAAAATAAGGGTAGGGTTCTAAAATTAAAACTGTAAACTAGAGTATGAGTGGTAAATTTCTTACTAAGAACTTTACTGTGCTCTGAATATAGATCAAAATTCAATAACAGGTTTGCATTAAAGTTGGAACTAGTGTTCAGATAAGTTATTTGCTTGTAGGTCTAACAACATCTGAATATGAAACTTAAAGGTTACTTTACTGTATTATATGGTAAAAAAACAAGGGAAAAAGAAAATGCAGTTGTGATTTTCAAATCAAATATATTTCATGGAACCCGTAGCGTTTCTTAGCTGTTTTTATAAAATTTATACAATTATAATAATTTACTAATTCATTTTTACAAACGCGTTCTATAAATTGTTTATATATCATTAGCTAATTTTTTTAAACCTAGTGTCTTGCTGACATAATTGGCACCGTTTTCTCTACGTCCCAGGACATAATCCCATGTGTCGAAACTTTTACGTCACTAAACTGTCCATATTCAAGTTTGTCAATGAAACATAAGAAACGCTAATAAACTAAAAAAAAAGATGAGATTCGAACACAGACAAGAGTTATAGCGGAATTTTACAAAAAGAAATCTTTTAAATAAGTATAAACCGCAACTTAAAGATAATAAAAAAATCAGGAATATAATATGAGTACTGTTAAATATATTTTTTTGCACACTGGTACACTATCGCTGCACGAAAAATTTTCTATTCAAACTTATTATTAAAAAATATAAATAAAAAGTAACAATAGGTAATAAATAGGTCGGAAGTATATAAAAATAAATCTTTTTTTTAAATACTTACTAACTAGTGAAATTAACTAATAAAAATATCGTTAAAAAAACTCGCTTTGCAATCGAAACCTGATTATAGCGAAGTGAGCACAATTTCGGTAATCCTGTGTGGGTTTCTGATATCATTTGTACAAACGGACTTACATAACTAAAAACGGCACAAAAACCGAACTTTACATTCATTTGTACAAATGAAAACTTACCATTAATAAAGGCCCAGTTTCACTAACCGAGGTAACCTGGGATATGAATTTATATATTTTTTTATTATTCTTAACTATTATTTTATAATTGGAAAGTTTTGGATTTATCAGTTAGTGAAACTGATCCTTTCGTATGAACATGAATAATAAATAAATAAACGCGAATGAAATTAAAAACAATAACTCCCTGAGTTTTGTAATGTTATATCTAAGTGATGTATAAGCCACATGCGTGATTTACATATTTTTAAAACTAACTAGCAACTGATGATTACTAAAATCCAATTAAAACTAAAATCAAAGTTGTGTTTCTTGGTAATTAAGTTCAAATTCGTATAGCAAAGAAGTGATATTGGTTCAGAACCTATCAATCATTTTAAACTCAAATACTATTCGTTTAAGAACTATATTTAGGCTCTTTAGAACATAATCAAAAGATAATACAAAATTGTGATAAAAAAATTGAATTGTAATTGAAAAAGCGTAAGTATTATTTTAAATACTGTGATTGGAATGCGTCGCAAATCAGTTGTTGTTCTGAGACATTCGAGGGGGAGTGGGGGTGATTATATCGGGCAAAGCTATTGGTTGGGAAGCGTTAAAAGCAACCGGTGGTCGCCCAAACCTACAATCGCCATCTCAGAACCACAATTAGACAAAAAAAAATAATCTCAGTTAGATCTCCCGAGACAGAACAGATGACCAGCATCGACACCAAAGGCTGCCTCAAAATTTCCAATTTTCCATACTAGGAGGTGATACAATGTACTTTACACTTCCCTACATAAGAAGCTTACAACATTTAATAACATATAAACCATAAAATAGATAATAAATGTCCTTAGTATTACTTAATACAAATTACAATAACATTATATTTAGTTGCGAACGTAATTAGCTTTTTTTTAGCTATTTACGTCGCTTAGGACTAGAATATGTTGAGGAAGAAAGCAGATGTCCATCAGGATCAATGTGTGTGGTCTGCTTATAGCGAAGCGGTTGCGTAACCGCCGCACCGTTGCGTCGGAAGTTGTTACAAAACTGCGATTAGGTTACTCGGTAAGATGCGTCGGAACGTTTTGGTCGCGTATGTTGTTGTTTAGCGTTTGCCGACGAAGTCGATCATCTGATCAATTTGTTCCTTTTCGTCGTATAGGTACAAAGACTCCATGCATCCCTTGAAATAGGGCGATGTGAAGCATTTCTCCCTGGAAAGTAAAAATATGGAAATTAATTTTTTGTGTTAACGATTTTTTTGAAGAAGAGTTAGGCAATAGCAGCTAGCAGAAAGGTTCATCTTAGAAGAGAATTTAAGAAATGAAATATAAAAAAATTAGAAAATGATAAAATAATTTTCTAAATATACTGTAAACTGCAGGCAATTAACATTTTATTTTTAATATCAAAATCTAATTGGTGTGTCAAAAAATGAACGGCAACAGGCAATGTTAATTTGTTGGCTTATAAAATTCAGCATTATTAGTAGGACAATAAATAGATATGACACTCAATATAATACTTTTAAATTATCCCTTTTAGGTTTTATTAGGCAGCTAAGACACTTGGGAAATCTATCATCAAAGGTATTTCTAAAAAGCAAATGTAATTAACTCTGTCCAATAATATAGTGTGTTATCTGCCTTAGGGTCTAATTTAACCAAAGCCAATGATCGCGATCAGCACATTTTGTAAGGCGTTCGAGTGCTGTTAATGTCAAGTGATTGGCACTATTGAGTATTCACACTGACGGCTCTTGAACGCAGTTTACATTGGTTGATCTCGTTCAGTTTGATTGGAAAAAATCGCCCTTTGTTATGTTATAATAGTGCTTAGAAGGTTAAACATTAAAAAATAGTGCTTGAAGGAAGTCAAATAATATTATAAAAGTGCTGAAAAGTAGGCGAAATGGCATGCTGTTATTTCAGCTTCTAAAATGCTAGAAGATATTAGAAAATGCTGTGAAAAGGAAGAAGATTAGACCTATTACTTTACGTTCATACTTACGATCCTTGGTAAATATTTTGTATTAATAAGATTATTGGTGCTTTTGCATAACTGTGTTAAAATATAATAAAATAGTGCGGTATATATAGCGTGCTGTTAATACCCCAAAGCTGAAGGAATGCTTAACGCATTAGAAAGAGATAAATATAGGAAAGATAAAGTTGTGAGAAGGAGAGGCAAAATAAATTCGGTTGGTACCTAATTCCCAGCCGGGGGGACGGCCCCGTGTAATATTCTTATATATTCCTTGAACTGTTCTAACTGGTCAGTTTCTTGTAGCACCTCCACGCAGCCTTTGAAGTAATCTGTCGTGAAACAGTCTTTCCTGTGCCCCAACAAGGAATAATGCACTTTAATACATGTTCTTTAAGGTTGGAATTAAGTGTATTGGTTTTGAATTGTGAATTAGTATTGTCATCGTTATAATGCTAATATCTTTACAACGAAATGTGATCTTATCTTATCAAGCTTATCTTGCACGAGCAATAATTTCATCTACGTTAATTCAAGATTCCAAACCAACTGTCAAAATTCCCGCCATAAAATGGCAGATAAACAAAAAAACTGTAAAACGTCACATTTGAAAAAGGAATCATAGACAAAACGCAACGAACCTGCATAGGGTGTAGAGCTGTGGTTCTCTGAAGAGGTTGTAGCAGTCGTCGCAGATTCTGTCGAGGCGGGCGAAGATGGCCGCGTCGTAGACTCCTTTGCACTCGAGGGTGAAGAAGGAACGCCGCGCGACGTGGTGCGACGACGAGGGCGGCGCTGCTGCGCCTAGGGCCACCGCCACCAGTGCCGCGCACGCCAACTGAATCGAACTTAGATGCATCTGGAAACAAAAAACAATTTAATGTTAGTAAACATAGAGAAGACTAGCATAGCAGAAAACCTTTATTTCGTCCGCGTATAATTTTAATACGACCATTTTTTACACTAATATCCAAGACTGACCTCTTTCAAGTTTGGATTTTTTTTTGCTGCTTGATTTAGGCGTAAAAAGATAGGCAGACAAGAGTAGGGAACTCTCGCATTTGTAATATTAGTAAGGATAATTAGTACCTATATGAAACTCGTGATGTGGTTTACAGAAGATTGTTGCAATTAGCCAACAACATTGTTTTATATTGCATCGCTTTTAACTCATTGTTTATAAAAAAAAGGATTTCCCTCATGAACCAGGTCTAGGTTAATAATGCTTCATACTTGTAGGTAAGTAGCGTAGTCATGATTTTGCTTTACGTCAAGCAACTAGAATTAGGTTATAAGTTACCACTACACGTGTATAAATAGATGATTACCGTTGCGGCTAAACTTATTCATACCGGGAAGAAGATTTTATAATTAAACTCGCCACTACCTACCTGTATAAGTTTTACAGTTATTATAATAAGTACCTACTTTAACATTATCAATACGTAAAAGGCCGTTATTTAGTAACGGCGAGGAGTATCAAAGGAGTGAGCGGCGATGGCGCAATATTACGTAGCGTCTGCGCCCGCGCAGGGCGTGTTGTCACGCGGTTAAGGGAAACACCATTTTTAAACCACTTTTATTAAACCTCATAAAAACGTATGTGATGAGTTGTAATTCCCATACTTGATAACATTGTTTAGAGGTATGGGTTTAAAAAGGTTTAACTTTATTTGCAGACGGATTCAATATAACAGTTTGGTTAATTGTAATAAAATCAATTTCCTATTGTAGGAAGGTTATTATAACGAACCAAAATTAAGTCAGGTTTTTGTAGGTTATAATATAAATGTAGCAATTTTTCGTACCTTAGAACCACAAAACTTGGTCCTTTTACTCACAGCTAAACTGTACATAAACTTCGCCTTAATCGATACATCGATAGATTAAAGTGCCAAGTGAACGGTCGATTATCTTAAAGTGGACTCTAAAGAACACAGTTACATGGTGGCCCAGTATTAGTGGGTAAGAACTGAACTACCTACTGAAGTAAGAAACTAAAAAAGTTGGTCCTGAATGTTACTACATAATTTCCGGCATTTGCCTTAGAACCTTCGGGTCTTGATAAGTAACCTGACAGCAGCATTTCAATTGACAAACTGCCTTTAAAAAAAAAACAGCTTTTATGTTACTGTCCCAATGCGGGGCAAAGACATCTGCTCATCTAGATATGGCATTGATCACCACTCTTGTTATGGTTACGATTCCTGGCCTGAAATCACACGAACCTACAATGCTTGTATGACAGAGAAGGCTTTGTTCTGCAGGAGGATCAGTTACAACCAGATGTTTGTCTAATCATTGAGATCATCATTATGTAATGTGAGATTGTAATTAACTCAGGTATCTAAAGATTATCAAACTATTATAGAGTGCCACAATCTCTTTGTAAGTCTAGAGCCCTAGCCTATAGTTTTTGCCTTCTAAATTGTGTTACGTAAACTTGTTCTACTAATGTTTTAAATGAGATACATATAAAGCTTAATAGTTATGTTTCAATTAGCCAAGCCTAAGGCGAGACACATAATTGCTATTACAAAATGAATGGCAACCGACTGGCAATTACAGCTAAATTAAGGCCCCGGGGTCTTAATCTTGTCTAGTTAGTGTTTATTTTGGGTAAAGTCCAATATCTTTAGACATTAATTAATTGGAAGGTAGTTTTATAATTTATTGCGTGATAAATCTATGCGCAATTTCTATGGTTATTTTGGTTTTAAAAGGAACTGACGCCGCCATCTTGTTTTTTTTAAACAATATCCATAGACTATTAAATTTGAGGTTTACCGCCACTACACCTGTCAATGTCATTCAAGCGCCATAACAATCATGCAGCACTCAAATGAAGGATCAAGAATTCATGTTGTTTCTGTGCCACCAAGCACCATTGTAGACCAACTATTACTAATACATGAAACAGGAAATTATCACAACTTACAACATATTCCACGCTCCTTTCCCTAACTTTCCAATCAGCACGGATATTAAGAACTTGTGCAATTTATATATTGAACATTATTATATCATGTTTATTGATAAAACTATGTACCTAAGCATCCATACGTGAAATTAGTCACTCGATTAGTTCCTCGATTTATAATACAATATTTATAATCGAATACCTACATGCAGGTTCTATATGACACTCCTCATTAAATTTTTAAATTCAATTACTCATCATTTTTGTCTTCTATTTATTATATTATTCTGCGAAATCTTATGTGTTTGTAGTTACTATTATTATCTATTTAATTACATCGATTAGATGAGCCATTGTAGCGTACTTAATCGCTGTAGAAAAACCGCAGGTGTCAATTAAAATCACACCATATCACCTCACTTAAAGCGAAAGGCATAATATTTTAGTACTTGACACAACCACTCATTTCGTGTTGATCTTTCTTCCCAAGTCTACTTTGCATGACTCACGAGATGAGATTGTCCTAAACTATGCTAATGGTTGATTTTGACCTTGTTTTTTTGTAATTTAATGTGCGAAAGTATGAACCTTAATGGTTGTAGATAATTTTGGGAATGAAAAGTGAAATTAATTTCGCTTTCTAAGGTCATTGAGTACCTACCTTAATTTCAAGACGTTCAGGTTTTTTTGCACTAGCTGTGGTTTAAAAGCAAATGAAACAACCATCGCGTTAAATATCCACCTTCGAATCAAATGACCAGAAATTTAAAAAAAATCCCCATTGTTTCATATCATATCAATAAAACCCGAAACTTGTCACTAACTTAACCCTCCGCCGCGAACACACTTAAATAAAGTGTTGCCCGTCTCAATAAACAAACATAATATATACGTAACGTTTCCTGATTGGGCCAAGTGGACCGGTTTCGACTTCGGTATCGGTATAAAG
The DNA here is from genome assembly GCA_916618015.1 of Xestia c-nigrum. Lineage (NCBI taxonomy): Eukaryota > Metazoa > Arthropoda > Insecta > Lepidoptera > Noctuidae > Xestia > Xestia c-nigrum. Next base: position 3,450,932 of record OU745259.1, on the reverse strand, counting down.
TGAGCCGACAGTCCCACCGAAAATATAGAACAGAAGTTTTAGGCAAGGTTTACACCAAAGCGGAGACGAGTGGAGCGGAGATGAGAAGAGATCTGACGATCACAGGAGGGGTGAGAGACACGATGTCGATTTCAATCAATGTGCTGAGTCTATTACCGTACGTCTCCGCTCTGCTAATCTCTATTTTGATGGAAACCGGGTGATATATGATTAAAATGGGCTGCAAGGAATTTCAGAACCAAATTTCGATCTGTCAAATATAGGGTTTTTTTTTAATTATCTATTGATGAACAACTACTATGTAGGGGGTTCCCTTCTACCCTATATGAAGAGTTTCCACAGGTCATAAATGTGAAAGATCACCCATCAAATGGTTACTTTTCTTTCGTTCAATACATTTTACCACAACTTAGCCTTCTTTTACAAATACTTCGTGTCGAAACGTCGGCATCGCTTTAACGATACAGTAACGAGGGACGCCCCAGGCAATGGTGATTCATGGACGATTTTATGAAGTTATTATGCCATGGTGGGCCCGTTCAATGGTGGTCTGGTCTGGCAGTTGTCAACGTGTACCTACTTATGTGGATATTGTGGTTTACGCTGTAGGTTACTTGCACTTATAGATGCGTTAAGTGAATCTGACATGATTCTTGAATCGTTCAGAATTTTGTTGTCACATATGGGATAAGTACCGTACCTAGTGATTTTTTAGGCCCATTTCTGAAGAATTGTAAAGTTTTGAATGAGTGAAGGATGTATAGAAGGAAAGGAAATTGGGCACCAATAGTATCGCTTTTTGACACGTATGGCTATTGGAGTTTAATGTATAATTTTTAATATTATTTTTAATGATTTTTGAACCTAAATTCATTGAAATCCTTTGTGGGGTTTCTATTTTAATTTTAATTAGTATCTAGTACCACAAATACGTCATTTGTTGCATAATAGTGAAGCGACTCCTTTTTCAATTATAATCGATCGATTTAACGTTAACATAAATCGTGGAGCAACAAAATTATCTACATTCGTAACTAAAAAGTTTTAAGAGTTGTCATTATTATTATTTTTCAATCATGTTACTATTTCTTTCGTTAAAAAGCAATTTCTAGGTAAAAATAAAACAATTAAGATATAATCTGTAGTGTTACGATTCTGACTCCGTAGGTACCTAATCTATTGTTTGGTCACAACACTATTCGATGAAATGTCAAACAAAATGGCGTTTTCGATTTCTTAATGTAACATAACCTCAACAGGTACTCAACTTATGTTTTTTTTTCAAAAACCCCACAATATTTAATTTTGAATTGAACCTCGTTTTAAAGTATGACACTAACCCTTTTTTGTGGCTAATTTTCTACTACTTTACTGTATCAAAAGTTGCGCAACCAAGTGCCATAGTACGCTGCACATTCTCCTTTAAAATGAAAATGAATAGGTATATGTTTATAATATTGTGGCTAAGCACCTTGTGTGAACTAGTCAGCAATCCCAAATCCCAATGGACATTTAAATACCTAAGTAAGTCCAATAAGGTTTCACTGCTACATTACAATGCAGATCAAAAAATTATTCAACAGACTTGCAATGTGAATGTGCAATGCACTCAGCTTTCTCTAAAAAACAATGCAGCAACTGTGTTTACAGTGAAAAGAAATGCACTGCCCAAGTTAGAACATCATACCAAAATAAATCTATAAATACAGGTTGATGTTGCCATCCTTGAAAATAACTTTGACAAGTCTTGTCACTTCTGATGGTGTTTTCACTATCATTGCAGAGTTAAAATAATTTCACTCATGAATTTGGTAAAATGCACAATTTCTACGGTCCACATGCCAATTGGCAACTTGTATTTCTCTTCTGGCCAAATATTCTTCTTCTAACGTGACTCTGTATTCTATTGGCATTATAGCTTATAGCTTTTAGCGATAAGACCGCCCATTGTGTCACCCCTTGTAAAATGTTTAAAATTGTTGTGTTTGTATTTTTATGGTGTACATAATAAAGAGTATTCTATTCTATTCTATTATGACTTAATGGGAACGTCAACGTATCTTCTACCTACAACATCGGTTTTGTTAATCCAAACTAAAACTTTTGGAAAGAAATTGATCGTACCGAAAGTCGATACAACCGAAAAAGATATCGCGTTGTAAAACCAGGCTTCTAACTAGCGGTTAGTGAATGTAGGCTGAACAGGCATAGAATAATACATGAGAACATTACCGAACTAGTTATAACCAGTATCTACTGCATTTTAGAACTAGAATGTTGGTTTGACTACACGTAAGCGCATTGACTAATTTGAGGTGTTGAATTTAGTTTAATTTTCCCTCTGTTGGAAAATGTTAGAGCTCATCTTTTGAATGCGAAATTTACTTTGCCTTTCTTCAAGTGAACTCGAGGTCGAAACCGGTCCCAAAAGAATACTGGTAGTTAAAATTTGGAGCTTGATTGGCCAATGTAACTACAAAATTCTACTCTAGTGAACGCATTTCCCGTTTTAATTTCAATGCCAAAGTAATTCCAATCGCCATGAATTGCGGCACAAATGCCATTCAGGAATTTAACCTGCACTACATATTCATTAACGGAGCATCCAATTCATTGAAAACTTAACTTTCTTCTGGCATGGGATTAGCTACGTTTCACACATATTTTAACGAGGACATCCATAATGTAACAGCGGACACAAACTGTCGCTTGTTACGCAAGTGTGCGGCTGAAAGTAGTGTGCTCAATGGCCGATAGATGTTGGGGATATAAGGCGCAACTTGGGAAAAAAGTTGCTCGACAGTTAAGCAACTTTGCCAGAATCGCCGAACGTAACATCGGAAGCTGAATAATTTGTGTAACATCTTCTATAGCTCCGGATGATGCTAAAGCTTCGAACTTTTGAGTAGGCAACTACAGACTTCATCACAGCCGGAATTGTCAAACATAACACAACGATCCACAATAATCAGCAGTCGGCCTAACATCAAGCTAGTATGTTCGCAGCTTTACAGTCCACGCACTCACGCGCAGGTCGCATAGCAATTATAGATAGCAGACTGCTCGGCTGCCGCCCAACGAGACTGGCTTGGTCAGTGTAGGATTGTGGGATACAAGCCTATGTATATGGTGCATAGCTTTAATTGATCTGAAGCGGCGTGTCTATGTATACATTGTAGGATTTTTAGAAGAAGCAATAAAGTTGTCATCTAGATTGGTTGACAAGGATTTATAGTAGCAGAGATCTAGTGCGTCGTTCATTGTGATTGGTGGATCAATTGGGTAAGATATATTTGGGTGGTGCTATAAACTGGTCGAATTTGCGTTTCTACTCCTTCTTTAAATAGTCGCCAAATATTGTTTGATAGATTTTATACAGGTATTGAGATTGGGCTAAAAAAATGTTTAAGTATAATATGTTGTAGAGTCATAAGTAACATAAGTGTAATATTGCATTATCTATTAGCAACAAAATCAAAACAAATCAGCATCAACAGCATAAGTTTGAACTATGTTTCCAATATGCACATAAATTCAAAACTTAGTCCGGACTCCGGCTGAGATACAGATACCGTGGCGTTACGCAAACTTGCGAGAGTGTGCGTCGACTTGCGCACACGCACGACGCGGCACGCCCTCTGCATGGCAATTACGGAGACCACTCGCCTAGCTAGACTGTCCGGCAGCCACCCTGCCACCCAACGCGGGTACAAACCTACTTGATATGCGTGGTGTGGACGCAACTTTGTGATCGAGAAAAACTGCTGTAGATTGAGTTCGTGTGGGTAAGGTGGGCGATAAACTACTTTATAATTATACGAAAATAGTTTGTGAATGCAGGTCGCTTGTAGCTGGTTTAGTCTAGAATGGCGTAAAAGGGCGGAGGCTTGTACTGCTGTAGGCCGTAGGACATAATTAAGAAATAAACAAAAGTAAAACTATACTTAATTATAAAGTTACTCAAAAATGCACCTTGAGTCAGCCCTAAAGGAATAAATTGGCATGCTTTCAAAGGCATTAGAAAATGTAGAAACATAAGAACGGCTAGGACAAGAGTCAGCTCCCTACCAAGTAGGTTAGCCTTAACATAATAGGTCAACGATGTTTTCAAAGTCTTATTTACAAACAAAATAACAGTAGAATCTAAAACTCACACTACTGCATGTATAATGTCCTCAAAGCTCATAAACTCTACAATTTTATCTTGTTTTCAAAATTAACGAATTGATCTAACCATCATATTAAGACTTACGTTTTACTACATTTCTTGTAAGCTAAGAGGTCTTCCTCATCTGGCCGTTCTATAGACGGTATGGCACCGCTTATTTTACGAGTATTTTGATCACAGACGCCCACAAATGACCTGAGCGATAAGTGGGTAATATTTATTATTTGCATCTTACGTGGTGGTTTGAATGTAAACAAAGGTATGTTTGTTTACATAAGGAAGGATGGGCAGTCTACCTGGGTTTATGACGTCAGTAAGTGCAGCTTTGGTTAGCGACGTGTTTGTGGCAATATTATGGTTCACTGTTTACCTGTGAAGTTAGTGGGATGCCTGATGAATTATCTAATTTTCTTACCTATTTGTTAACTGTTATTGATCTACTATGTATTGTCTCTGCATCACCCGGTAAACTGATAGAAAATGCCCAAGGCATTAATAAGTCCGCCTTTGTACAGTTTTTACTTCTGCATAAAGTTTTAATAAATGAAATAATTAATTGCCAAAAGCGGAGAAGGAAAACACGTGAAGAAACTGACAGTCATGGTAACGAACATCAACCAACCCGCACTAGGTCCCGTAGTAGATTATGTCCCATTGGTCACGGGAGGCCTGTCTCGGCTTTAGGAACGTTGTACTATGGGCTGCATCAATTGCGTACCCGGGTTTGAACGTAGATGCTTTTAAGGGGTACCCAAATCGTGAACTGCAATGAATGCATACGCATACATAAACTACAATGATAAGCCTTTTCTAAAAGGAGTAGGCAGAAGGACCATCATCTAAGAATCAAACCTTGTGAACCTCCAACATTTGGTGAATTATACAGAAAACTTTGAAACAGCCTGTTGAGACCTCAAATAATAGTACCTATACCTACCTAGGTGAATAACAACTATGCTATGTAGATGGTGGTACATATCTTTGTCATTGTGTCATATCAGAAAAATCAGAATAGCACAGCCATCCGTTAAATGAATTCACGAGTAGAGACAATAGCGTGTGTGGCGCACATCGTCTGCCATTGTATCTGCGCGCGCGCAACCTTCGGGCCGGCCTCACCGCGGCCTTACCGGACCAATTCGGACGCTCTCACTTCCTAGTTTCGCTGGAAGGAGACTGATAGATAGATGCTGGATATTTGAATTGCAAGCAGGAAACGAGGGTTTAAAAAACACAACTAACGGATCTTTAAATCCTAATTTACCTCTGAGATTTCTGGTTAATCATAATTCTTAATGAACTCAGGAAATAACGAAGGGATTCTTCTCAACGCATATATTACCCAAAAGTTATATTTTATTAGCTATTGCATTTAACAGCAGCTGGGTGTCAAATCTTGTCTTCTGTGGCCTTAAACATGCAGTTAAAGTGACTTCTGAGTTGCAACCAACGACGCCGTGGAAGTGGCAAAGTATGAGGCCAACAAAAGTCGAAGTACTGTTCCAGCGACATGAAGAAAATCCTGTATATGCAGCAAGACTCACCTACAAGATTTGTTCTGTCATGGTTATTGATCCCAGTATTCAATTCAATGAATTAGTCAAGAACGATCTAGAGACAGTACCTACTAGGTAGATGTTTGATTCTGGGGAAGTCAACACACTTGGAAGAACTCAACAATCTTGACTCTACCAAGGAGCCAAACAGTGCATTCAAATTAAATCCTTATACATATAGGTGTTAAGTCACTTTTACGTAGTAACTTTTCAAACTTTTCTTTGAGATGTTAGCGGATGATGCCTTTATAAGCGTATTCTCAATGTTAGCTTTGGAATCTCCTACAATGTTATCAATCGGGGGAAGCTTAGCGATCATTTTACAAGGTCGCGTAATTAATATCTTTGTGAACAACTGATGATTCTTTTACGTCGTTTTGAGATAGAAAATGTAAGAAGGTTCCATGAAAAAAAATACTATCAAAGTAGCCGCTTCCCTGCTAACCTACATGAGACTTTGAGTATCATATGACCAGCGAGAAGGCCATCGTTCTATCTCTAGGGTCCCTATGTAAGAGAGAGCTCACTTACCAATAAGACAATGTACTGATACGCTTAGTAAAGATGTGTCGGATCTTTCTACTGCGAAAAACTTACAAGCTTCCCACCACAAGCATGCAAAAACACGTGTCTCTAATCCAAACAAGCAACAAACATCGCAGTTTCTTTATATAAGCTGGCTTAACGATTCTGTATCTCGTAGGACAATTAGCAGGCTAGGTCGACGTCGCGTGATCTTCCACCAATGAGCGGCAATTAGCCGCGTGCGCCGCTATGTAGGTCAACGAGGAATTAGAGAATATGGTACCGCCGTGAATATGTGTCCCTGGTAATCCTGGTTGTAGAGATATTGTGTGATGTGGTGCTATGTTGCGGGATTTTGCGAGTTTATAAGGAGGGGAAAAGCTCTGGTGAAAGCAAAAAATAATCAGGAGTTGAAGCAGGCCCTGGCAGAAATTAAAAGAAAACATGTACCTACTTGTATGTGAAAAAAAAGCAATGTCAAGACAATTGAAAAAAAAATCTGCTTGAAATAAGTTTGGACCAAGTCAAATAGAGATTTAGCCTACACGACCGTTTCAAAGGTGGCTGGGTAATTCTTTTGGAAGATTTCAGATATAGAAAAGCAGCTTTAACTACAAAAGCAGGCTTCACATCACTATTTTCTACAAAGAAGTGCATAATTTCTAAAGCCTGTTTGCTCATGATTATCCCAAAGTAACACTTTGTTTTAAGGTGACATAAAAAATGCGATAAAACAAGTACAGTGCTGTCAATGTCTTTTGATAAGTGGTCCAATTTCCACAGATAATTTCAGGTTTTTTACCACCAACAGAGCTCTCATGTAAATGTCATCCAAGCGTCAAAAGAACCTTGTAACGCTGTTTTTACACTTCAACCAACTTATATGTGCAGGCGATTTAGCACAGAACTATAATTAATGTACCAAGTTTGACATAATTATGTTGTTACATTTTTTCTTGACAGCAGTGCCTCCTGGTACTGAAAACTCATTGTGGTCATACAATACATACTCGTATTTTCTTTAGGCCACATCCAGTAAGTTTTATGTCTGTGCTAGTGTCATTGGTAAGAAACTGTCGTCATCTATTGTTTGATGCCAATTGATTAAGCGACGCTATTTCTGTACCGAGTATTTTGGTGCAACTGATTGAGCATTTATGATTTTTAGTGTAAACTATTAACATACCGTTAGGTTAGGTACCGTTTGTCATAGTGCGTCATGAAAATGGCAGTCTGTTACTTTACTAAAGACAATTGTATGTCAAAATTACAAGTCATTTGTTATTTATGGAAAGTAATTGTTTTAGTTTTTCCGCAGAAAATAGTAATCTTTGAAACTGCAGAGAGCGGATTGTTTCAGTAGAATGTGAATATTGAAGCAGCTTTTAGTACCTAGTTGCAATTAACACCACATTAAAATCATAATTAAAATGTTTACACGGTAACTTAATACCGTGATGACGTGTTTGCAACTTTGTAAATGTTTTGACATGACATTACAAGTACATAGAGCATTGAAATTTTCAGTGTCCTTTCTTCTTAGCATGTCATTGGCCTGTGTGGTTTAATAAATAGATTAGTAACCTTAACAAAATAATGACAGTTAAAATTGACAAAATCCTTTTCTTCGAATCAAATCCTTCCTTTGCCGTCTAAATTGATTCCACATTCATTCTTCGATCTTTAAAGTCACCGAACTCGGCACAAGTTCAATTCTGTCTAGTTCATGCAGAATGGGCACTAGTTGGCAATGTTGCGTGTATTCATCGCGAGTACATGCGCCTGCGTTGATCGCGCCTCGCTGTCTGCAGCGAGAATCACTGGCCGGTTATACGCACACGACCGCAGTGCGTATCTACATGCGTACGATACATAGCATAGGGCTGACGCTGCGACGACTTTTTTTATCAACTGCGTTGAAATTGTTGAGTTATTTTTCGAGTTCAAAGTAGACTGAATATTTAATGAGTTTGAATACTGACGATAAACAAGGTTTTTTCAAAGAAATGAGCTTTTTGAAATCTCCGTTTTATGACGATTTTCATTTTTTTTTGTTTTTAATATTGCGAGGAAAGTGTAAAGAAAATGTTGGCGAGATTCCAGATTGGCGAAAAGTTACATTTTATTCTTGGTTTATTATAGATTTTTAGACACATTCTTGAGCATCGGCAACCCTAACCAACTAGTAGTGGAAATTACATGAATTTTCCTTTTTCGCAATCGTTGCCCACTTAATAGGCGAACGCTCGCCAGCAGATAGGATGTAATCATTCACTGATTATGATTGACTTTTAGTTTAACGTGTAAATATATCATGTGCGCCACTTACGAGCAATTTCATCAGAATTAATTTAGCTAAATTATTGGCTGGGGTTTAACGTTAATTTAATGTTTTATTAACTTGAACTATTAAGGTCTTGCAACACCGGAGCTAAGCGAAATAGGTAACTAGGCAATGGTAAAGGTAGACTTTTCGTCTAGAGGTTTCTTTGAATCAAAATTACATCGGCAACGGCCCTAATAGAATCACTTTACGGTTTTAAAGGTTTTCTGTATTTGGTTTTGGCAGTAGTTTCATGAAAGAATGAAAAAAGTAAACTTGCAGAAGATATAGATGCGACATAATTATTATCAGAATTAAGACGAAGAAGACAATGATTATGTAGATGTTATCGAAACAAAGTAGTAGGTAGATGACCAAAACACGTGTGCTCAAAAGGCAGACGTTCCCTGAGTCACGTTACACGAAGGGATATCGTTTTCATTCTAACAAGACTCTTGACACGCCACTTCGTGCGAAGGCCTACGTAAATACTACGGCCGACAAATGAGCATCAACATACATTGGCTCAAATATATTGTACTGGTGCAACAATGCATGCGTGAGCCGCATAGGCGAGGCTCAATATCAGTAGGCATACATCTGACATGCGCAAACATCACAATCAATCACATGACTAATGCGATAAATATGCGTTTCTCTTTGAGGAAATTATTGAACTCCATCCAGAACTTATTAATTAATCGATATTTTAATTAAAATCGAACTAGAAAATTTAAGCAGTTAGCAATTTCGGATCTGTCAAATTTGACAGCTTTGACAAGACGATTAGTGTTGGTTTAAAAAAAATGATCTCGTTAGCCAATTAGAAACCAGTTTACCATTCCAAATTCAAATGAAGTTATTTTCGTTTGTTCGTGTGCGGTATTCTCGGAAAGGGTTTAACCCGCCCATAACAACTTTACCACGAGAATATCGTCTACATAATTTATCCGACAATCAAGAACGAGGCAAAGCTACTAATTATCGCTCCGCTCCCTGTAGTCCCTCCATTATGCTACATAACTAGACTAGATCAAGTTTACCTATTTATGTAAAACTAGATCCATAGTCACGCAACTAAAAAAAAAACACGTATTGGAAAATTGTCGCGCGGTGCGGCTTGTGCAGGAAAGTCAGAACGTTCGAGACTCGAGCCTGTTTCAACGTAACAAGTCGAGCGCACGGCTCTATCCGATCACATGTTATATGGCGAGGTTTAATGTTTACGAGGTAAATAGAACTTTAAGTTTAAGTGTCCTGTTTGAAGTTTATGGAGTGTTGGATGGTAGTGGATGCTTTTTCAATATTATGTTGGCGTTTATGGTCACTTCAATGTTTCTAAATGCATTGGGTTTGTTTCTTAAGTGGACATCTTCTGCCATATTATGTTATAAATGTCAAATTAGGGACCACATTAGATTTTGTATTACTACTAGCCGATGCCCGCGACTTCACCCGCGTAAAATTTTATACTAAAACCTTCCTCTTGAATCACTCTATCTATTAAAAATACCCGCATCAAAATCCGCTGCGTAGTTTTAAAGATCTAAGCATACATAGGGACAGACAGACGCGGCGGGAGACTTTGTTTTATAATATGTAGTGATAGTAAATAAACTGTTTCAGTATTAAAATGTTACTTGCTATTCACAAATAAGGAGTACCTGGTTTCCAAAATTCAACTTTAACTGCCCTATTAGTCGAGGTAGTCCTATTTCCAATTACCTAGGAAGAATGCAGCCCACTCAAGTTTCCTTTGCCAATTAGTGTGAGAAAAGAAAGTGGCGGGCTCCAGAGTGACGTCATCATACAGCTGATTACTGTACAGATAATAACGCATGCGAAAATTTATTGCAGACGTCTCAAGTTCTTTTTTTCAAACGGGTACGAGATACCGGTTTTTGGTGAGAGACGGTTTTTTGACAGCGACACGTCATGGGCGGAGGCTGCGAATTTTGAAACGGTAATTAATTTTGGTTGAAGTGATTTCTTGAACTGAGTGTAAATTGAATAGGTTTTAATTATAAATCAGAAGAAACCTTTCGCAGTATTATTATGAATTCCAGTATAATTTCAATACGGATTCAGATGTGTTCAAAAAGGTATTAGATACCTACGTAACGAAGTGCACTTTGAATTATGATTATAAAAACCATAATAGGTATATTAAGCGAAATGCAAAACTGTGTTCAACCACATACCCACAAACCATCAATTTCACATTATCAATCATGAAATGATTATTTGGCCCACCGTGGAAGATTAAAAAAGAAGCACTATTCGCAGGCACAGGCATTAATCGCGAGCGTCCAGACCGAGATACAGATTAAAAAAGAATAAATAAATATATACACAAACGGCGCTTTGGCGGCAAAACTTGTTTCAGATCGTTCATCCAGTTTGCCGCTTTTATAAGTACATGTAATAAAGTTGAATATCGTTTAAAATAACATTTGACAGGTGTAAATGACGCGGTTGTGTTAACCAGACCGACTGGTTCGCTCTAGTGCCGATGAACTGCACAGGTGGTCCTTGAATTACTAGAGATAAATTTAATACAGCATAATAATAGAGAGGCGATTGACGTGCAGCGTCTCGACAGAAACCGAGAGTCGGGTGGCGAGGGAAACATGGGATGGTTACGGTTTTTTAACTGTACAACACTATTCGTGGGAAAACTGTTGTGTTCTTCTGCAAGTTTGCACTAAGAAAAGAAATCTAAGCATTTTTTTCCAATTAAACGGTATAGAATTATCTCATTATATCAGTTTGAAATATGATTTCAGACCAGTGTTTTAGCTTGATAAAATAAAGCATGAAATAACCTGTAATGTCACAATTTGCGGTACGTTACGGTTTTCCTCGATGAGTATCAAAAACCGTACATAGCTATTATCATCAAGGCATTCATATTATGTTAATGACTGAACGTCAATGCGTTTATTCTGCGTAGCTAAACTGTATAACCTCATTTTTTTCCATACGTATTTTTCCAATCAGAAAAAAACAAACGCTACTTTGTCACCTGATTTTTATTTTAATGTTTTACTGGAAGTGATAGAAAATACATAACGTGGATAAGATGTTGTTCTGGTATTTTTCTTTCCAAATAGATAACGCACTATGTAACCCGTCTGACGAAGTTTTCTTGCGTCAAAAACTCGCCAGCAATCTAAAATTGCGTACAAATTATGCAGTTAGAAAAATGAGTCAGAAACCCAGATGCAAACAGTTTTAGAAAATCTTACTTATTTCTGGTGTTTTTTTGGTTTATCTGTAACTAAACCATTAGATTAATAAGAAGTTATAAAATGTCTTTCTATGTTGTCGACATGTTATATATTATTACTAGCTGACCCACGCAACTTCGTCTGCGTCACATAAGAGAGAAAAACGAAAGGAAAAAAATGTCCCCATTTTTGCAACATTTTTCATTCCTGCTCCGCTCCTAATGATTGTAGCGTGATGTTATATAGCCTAAAGCTCCTCGATAAATGGACTATCCAACACAAAATTATTTTTTCAATTCGAACCAGTAGTTCCTGAGATTAGCGCGTTCAACCAAACAAACAAACTCTTCTGCTTTATAATATTTGTATAGATTGTACGAGTATCTACAGCATGGTAACATCTGTCTCTTTCCCCCTCATTACATGGGCCTAAAAACACAACTAGCAAAACGTGGACTTCATCATCGTCATCATCATCATTTCAGCCGAAAGACGTCCACTGCTGGACATAGGCCTCCCTCAAGTGTCGCCACATTGACCGGTCCGATGCGACTCGCAATGTGGACTTAATTTAGGGTTAGTCACTTTCTCCCCTTTCAGAGATTCACACGTTGTTATGGAAAAGTTTTGAGTCAAAGACAAAAAAACATAGTCTTCATAATCTTCATATTATTCTAAGTGTCATAGACAATTACCAAGTCAAGTGTGATCTATGGTTATGTCCGCTTCCTGAAAGGTGTTCCGCTTGTGTCACTTAATTGCTAATTACCTATACCTATTACATGGTATTGCAGTATATAAATAAAACCGCAAAGTTCTTGAGAATATACGTAGTTATATACATTGGCAGTCATGTCTTTCCTGAAGGGGGATGTCCATTGGTATGAATAGGTTCTCAATGGTAATGGGGATCTTATGATATATACCTCTATTTGATAGTTGTTACAGGTAAGGGATGTCTGACAACCAGTATTACCAAATACTAACTGGGCTGTAGAGGTCAGACAGGCAGGCGCTATACGTAAAAAGGTAAGACTGGAAGCCGACCCCAACATGGAAAAAGACTAGGCAGATAATGAGATTTGTTTGTCAGTCTTTGTGACTAAAAATATAGTTTCCTTTTTATAAAACAGTGAACTAAACAAGGTGTAAACCAACTCATCACAAAGCCGTTAACCAAGCATTCTGTACATCAAACTAAGGCCCGTATTACAGAACATCGCTCAATACTCAAGCATTACTTAAAACTAGATTCAAGCCATTTGATTGGTTGAAACTAGTTTTAAGCAACGCAAATTAATGCTGGGAAACAACTTTTTTTTTTGAGGTTATACATCATGGTTTGTGGTAGAAATCAAGGTAACGCACTGAAAACATTGTGCTGATGGATGGATTGAATAGTACGGGGGTCGTGGAGGTGTTAAAAGTTAAAATCTTACAAAAAATACTTGTATTTAAAAAAAAACTTGTCAAAAAGTTGTAACTTGGTATGAACAAAAAAAATATTGCAATGTCGCGGTCGGGGAGAACAGGTGCCTTTCGGCTTCGTGAAGAGGTGTTTTACACCCTTTATATGACATAGTATGTTGTAATAACAGGACGACTTGGTTTATTTCAATCAATTAATAAATGTATTTGAATTTTCAGAATTGCACTGCTCAAAAGTTAAGGTACCTATACATTATTTTACACATGAGCGCATAAAGCTCCTTATTTCTTATCAAAGTAAACTTATGTTTAGGTACATATTTAGACTAAGTTCATTAATGAAAATTGAATCATTGTGGTTTATATTTCCACGTACCTACATAAGTGATTATTAGTGGCATATGTGACTTATTTGGGTTTAGGTTGGGTAGGTATATTATTTAGGTAGGCATACAAACAAGTATGTTTACCTAAATAATGTATCATAAGCCTATATTGGTGGAAGAGCTTCTTGACTATTTGCTGAAATACAGGGGAATAACCCTGTAAGCAAATCGGTTGGTTACAAGTGTTGCCACGTCAAAAACAAAATGGTTTGGTAAAAGCACAAATAAATCATTTAGATCAGACGTAGACCAGGTATAAAGTAAGCGAATTTTGTCATCATAAATAATGCTGTATATTTATCTGAATGCGCAAGAGTCTACACATTTAATAACATAGCAACGGCATCAAAGGAAATCTGCCAACTCCAGTCCCAGTACATTTAAAACATGAATAAAATAAAATGAAACATGGCCATCGAAGAAAAAAGCAAAATAAACAAAGTTTAGAGGACACACGTCTGGGCGGTATAAACAAGTCGTGTCAGCGTAGTCTGGGGCCAAAATTAACCAATCACACATTAGCAACAGGACAACAACACTGCGCGCGCGCAACTTTATTGGTAACCCCAATATTACATTAATAAATGAGGAATATTCATGGATAATATAGATTGACAAACTCACGCCAAAAACTCGCATAACTTGGGGTTCTAAAATGGCTTTTGTGGCCCTGTTATCAAAAAATGAGAAAATTTAAAACATCCATACAATATAGAAGCGAATGTAACTTTGCGTGCTTTGCTCTGCATCAATGTGGCAGATAACTAGCCTGGAAATTGGAGAAGGACATAGACTACTTTTATTGCAAGATCACGCAAGAAACATTCTAGAAAACGCATTTTTCACTCAAGTATTTTTCTTTTTACAGCTACTTTGCTTATTATTGGATTCCAGAGAGACGCTTCATAATTATATCATTGTGTAATAAATTACTATTATAACACACGTTTCTATCATAACACGACGTGCGGTTTCTTTTTCATTGCACTTATTAATCATACGATATTTTTATATTAAAGTTATACAGCTACGTAAGATAAACTTTACAAATGACTCACGTGGTTTCGCACTACGATGTGAACAATTCTTAAGCAACCTCTAGAATGTGTGTGACCTTTTACCTAAAGATCAGACAACTACTGCTTGTAAATTGTGTTAATTCTTATTTATACTAAGGAGTTCAAACACCCATTTAAATAATTACGTAATATTATAATCATGTTTTTGTAGAACTGGTTTAGAAATAGTGCCATTATTTTCGAGTCATCTATTTTGAGTAAGCGAATAATTTGAATGAGTTAAAGTATTTTTTCGCACATTAACGCTATCTGGATGAATGATACACTTAATTAAACAGATAATAGCCCTCAATTATACAGAAGTTAATAAAAATTATCGTGAGAATTGATATAATTTGATGATCAAAACCATTTCACGGCCTTTTCGGAGCAAGAGCTATATCATCGCAAAGTTAAGAATATTTCAGTTTAAAACAAAATACAAATAATCTATTTTCTAACCTACTACGACGTAGAATCAAAATGTAGCAATTTATTAACAGTAACATACACAATTTTAGTCCATTATCCTTTCACACAACTCGTAAATCTTTTCATAGTAGAGATGGATACTACACGAAATGTCAAACAGATTTTAACATAAAATGAAACATAAGCTTAGTCGTTTTATTCGCCTCTTTTTATCAAACGTGTTTAGTAAAAGTGTCGTCGGTGTCTGGGCGGTAAACATTAAGGATATTTATTGAGTCTTCCCAAATATAATCTCGTCTTTAGAATTGGACATCTTCCAAGTCTGCTTATCATTCTGAGGATGTTATAATTTCTGCTCATTCACGCGTTCGGAGCGTGGGTCGCCATTCACAGCGGTTATAGTAATTAATTATAAAATAATAATTATTCTAACATAATCGTTTCATTATAATTACACGGTTATACCTATTTATTATTTGGTTATGCTAATTATGTCATTGTATAATGTTAGAATTAAAAACGGGATTATGAATAATTAATTGACTCTGGAAAATGGTTCTATTACTGTTTTGTTAGTTGTTTAAGTACTCCACAAAGTATTGTTATAGCTGTGTTTATGGTCTGCAGCTCGTAAAGGAGTCGGGTAACGTGCTGGTTAAGTTCGTTAATGAGTTAAATACACTTGAAGTTATTTAGAGCTTATTTATTGTTATGTTATTTTACATTTAAAAGTAGTTAGTATAAGAGAGATCTACAAAAACTCAAAGAATAATCCATCGAATATTGTAAAGACAAATAAACCGAAATAATTCCCTAAAAAAAACTTTTTCGAAGCACACTTCTAAAGTTTGCGCTATAATTTTGAAGCGCTATCTTCGTCATCATCTTCATCAGCCTATTAATATTCCCACTGCTGGGAGACAGCCGAGGCAGGCCTCCTCTCTATAAGAGAGAATGGGCTATAATCCAACACGAGGGCCCAATGTGGATTGGTAAATGTCACATGTCTTCGATTTTTTAGTTCTATGACATGCCGGTTTCCTCATACAATCATAGCGCCAATAAATTACTTTTGCTGATCGAAAGATAGTTTTGAACAGAACACATTTTTATTAGTTCGTTTTTTTCTGCGAAAGGAAGACCACCCAGTACTAATAAAGAGACCTACGTTTAAATATAGTGGTTATAAATTGCGTGATATGGATCTCACGAAACGGCGCGAGTTCGAGCAGAACGGGCAGGGGCGCAATGTGAACGGGTGCATGTGGAGAGTTTCTTTTGGTTAGGTAAGGTTAGTTAGAATTTCGTTTATTTACAATTACTTATAAATCAAGAATAAATGTGGGTAACACATTTGAGTGCATCTGACTTTTCAAAATGTTTAGTAATCAGTATTCTATTCTGTATCAAAAATCCACAAGAAGAAATATTAGAAGTTGACCCTTCAGTAATTGGAATGTCACCAAAACTAGAGTATGTGATGTGATGCACCAAGAAATGAAATATAAATGACAACCATATGTCTCATAGACCCTTTGAAACCGATCCCTAATAAGACAGACCGTGATAACATCTTGCTCCTAAATGCACACGCCCTGAGTGCATCTCGGCGCGGCGTAAGCTTGTGTATTTCGTTTCGGCTCGACCGCAGGCGTGGCGACCAGGCGGGAGGAAGGTGAACCGTGTGGTTTCCGATTGATATAAAACTGTCAAAGATATCGCGTGTACCACGGAAAAATACGCTTTCAACTTCAATGACATCTTCAAGAAAAAAAAGACTTGGCAGACGCCGAGACTATTAATATTAGCAATGATATTAAATGCAATGTAAGAGGGAAATTGGAAGGAGAGGAAATGACGTATTTGCAAGCGGTGAGAGAGTTTACAAGCTGATTTTAGTTTATAGATTGAGTGTCATGTTAGGCGAAAATCAAGGACAGACAGTGGAAGTTATGACTACAGAGACAGATGGGAGAGACATAGTAACTGAAAAGATGCTGATTTGTTCAATAGATTTATTGAAAGAGTTACTGCACAGGCTGTTGAAGAGATTGATGGTAGTGATAGATTTGTTGCTGTATTAGGTGTAGACAAAGCAAAATCAGAACTCCTTATAGAATAAGATCAACATGGACATCTACACTCAGATAGACAAAACACAATTCATTAAGCCGAGCGACAATTGGCAAGAGACAAAAGCTAACTTTAGCTCCCAAGCCGGCTTGTTTAATTTTATTTATTTCATTAAAGCGTTGTAAATATGTCTTATTGGTGTCCAGACGGCGGCTTCAACTGTAAATTCGGTTTATTTTGAGTATAAACCCGATGTTACTCTGTTTGAGATTAATTTTGGGCTTTTTCTTGGTTGTTTTAAAAGTTACATTATGATATCTTGTAAGTTTATGCAGTCGGATTGTTATAATTGCAACTTTCAGAACAGCCAATCGAAAATCTTAGATTGTTGTCAAAAACAGAAGAACTGATCTCTCTATAAAGAAAACAACACAACTTGTGGCTTCATTTGAGAGACCAGATAAAAGGAGCATTAAATTTTATTAAAAGTTCTAATCATGATTGATAGAACATACCTACATCTTTTATGAACTGTTGATTTTTAAGTAAGAAACAATGACAACGCTATCACCAAACCACAACAAGTATCTCCAAAAATAGCCCTCCCTCTACCAAGTGATACAAGCAAGTACATTCATGAACCGACACCAAATATCCATATGACCGTAATCGATGCGAATATGCTACTATATTTAGATCCCAGTGTCATGTTTCTAGATACAACCATCGAGGGAATTCATTTGTGACCTACAAATTAACTGCTATATACTAGCTTTAGCCGCGGCTTCGCTCGCCTTATGGTCGTAAAACTATCTCACGGGAACGTCGTAAATATAGCCGAAGTCATATAGTGAAAAAAAAATCGGAATCAGATCTGTAGTTGCAAAAAAATATCCAAACTAACAGACTTCATCTCAATAAAATGTTAGCTTAGATTTTCTTGTTAGAATCTGATGTTGGTAAGGTTCGTACGAGCAAAGCTTTGGGCAATTTTAAATTCAATGTTGGTCTTTATTAAAACTGATTTGCATTGAGATCTTCTAAAATATTGTTGTGTTTTTGTGACTTTCATAACAAATCGTTTTGCAGTTTTGGATTTCCAAAATATTGTTCAAATATGCCAGTATTAAAACGTTCTAGTTCTATAAATTGACCTCATACTCGTAACCACAGTCAATGTTCTCCTCCTTTCTGTATTTGATAGTAATTGTAGATTATTTAATTCTACACCAAGATCATAAATACCTGTTAAAATATTTTCTAAGATTTCGATAACTTCATTCATTATTTTAGAAAGTAATATATTAATCCGAGGATTATCTAATGCTTTCATTAATTCTGTAGTACTAAAACGTCTTATTGAAAATCTTTTAACTTTAAAATTTCGTACAGACAGAATTCCTATTATCTTTACATAAGATTTCTGGTAGACGGTTATTCGCAGACGCATCGTCGCCGCGAAACATGATCTCCTTATTTGGGTCATCATAACTTCTTTAGTACGATACAAGATATTTCATTAATTTCATATTCAATTTTATATTCTGTACATTTAGAGGTCACAGGTCAATGTGCAAGTTTTTAAGACCAATTCTTGGGTCATTAAAAAAAAAAAGTTGTTTCCCAGCAATAATTTTTGCGTAAAGTTTCTTAGTTTGATGTACAGAATGATTGGTTAACGGTTTTGTGATAAGGTGGTTTACACCCTGTATAGCCTGTTTCTCAACCATCCTTTCCTGCACGGTTTAGCAAACATAAATTACACGAACGAAATAGAAAAATTTACTGAAATACGATTGAATGGAATGACTAATACGACACTAGGTCAGTTTAAAGTGTCTAACCGTAAAGTTATGAATTGCAACAAAATTAGCGAGTCCATATTGACTGTGACTAACGTATGATATTGGGTATTTTTAGCACCAAGTGTGAGCGTGGTCAGGGGAAAACTAAATGCAACTTTTAATCCCTTTTATAACGAACAATGTTGGAGAGGATATAGTGCAATGAAAGCGGGTTTTTATAAAATAGTGTAGGCATATTTTTGTGATTCAAATACATATATCACATGCACTAAATATAACGGTGTTAGGTGGGGATACTGGTTATATAATATATGTATATAACATACAGTTCTGCCCTTTAAATGGAAAGAAAGACGTGGCTTTATACTATATTATTATTGAAATAACTGAACGTGCTGTAGTTTCCAACGGTTGAGAAATTCGCAAAATACGGTTAATGACGTTTTATGTCCACAAAAAATGTTATTCAAAAACTGCATCCGCCAATTATTCTAAGACAATTAAAATCTATTTGAAGAACAATAACAGCAGTGATAAATCGTGTGAACTATTTAAGACCACGTTCATTTTCATTGCTATAATAACTAGCATAGGTACGCATGCGGCTTCGCTTTCGTATATTCACTTAAACAAACAGTAAATCAAATAGGTAATTTTTATCAAATTATCAAAGGGGTTTTTTTTAGGTTTGTCGACTAAACTTTTTGGGTATGTCGCAATACAAACATTTAACGGAACCACTTGTCTCAATACAACAGCTACAACTAAAAAGTAACAAATAAATCTTCACCTGACTAGCCTTTTTCCAACTATTTTGGGTTGACTTCCAGTCTAACCGGATGCAGCATAGCAGTATTTTACCCAGAGCGACTGAGTATCTGACCTTCACAACCCAGTTAGTACTGGGTAATACGATACTCCTTGGTGATGCTATTTGTCAGATATTCGGACCACTGGCTGTCAAAGATTGTAGATCTTTGACAGCCAGTCACACTCACAGCCGGGGCCAATTCCGAGGCACGGAGGAAACTCGGTATGTAATAAGTGGTAACCTATTAACGGATCGACCTAGGCTTAACCTAACGATCGACTGAAGCGGCTGTTATTATTATAACCACGAGCTTCTCTGTCCCTAGTTGAAATATTGTAAGTTAATAAAAATATGTTTACTGTGACGTATCGACCACGATTGTGAATAAGTATTGACAGATTGGAATATATTACCGCCGGGAAAAAATAATTAGTTATATAAATAATAAAAAAAAATATATGTATAAAATATTTTAATAGGGTTTTTTTTTTAGTTCAAATGAGAAGAAAAGTTTGCGGTTCTTCTCCATGGAATCGACCAACGCGAACCGTGCAACTTTTTCGACGTTTTATAAGTGCCCATCCAAGTCTATGTGAAATAAAATATTTTAATTTTGATTATGCATTGATCTATGTATTTGATTTATCAGAAATTCGTAACTTGGTCATTCATTATTGGTAGGCTTTGTAAATTTGTAGCTTTCCTTTGTATCTCTAAAAAGCTTACTGCATTTACAGTTTGTTTTCGAAGTCTGTAGACGAAGAATTAGTTTGTTCAATGTTGGGTTTCAAATGTTTGTGAGTGATCTCGAAGCTTAATTATTAAGGATGTTTTTTTTAATATTTTAGTTATGAATTTGTTATAGAAGCTGAAAATTAATAGTACTTGGACGGTTGCATGTGTTTTGTAAAAAAAGATTTGTTTAGGTGCTCAAATAACTGCTAACTTACCTATAGGGCATTTGAATCAGAATTAGAATGTATTTACTTGTAAGTGTGTTTTGTGTGTTAAAAATAGGCACATTATAATTATGGAAATTACATCGTAAGTAATCATGACATATAAAATACCTCCAAAAAGGCCTACCTATTGTCGTCACATATTGTGGTTATTTACTAAAAGTTTTTCATTCAAGGAAGGATAATACAATTATAAATTCACGTACTATCAGTGAATAACATGACATGTTAAGTCAGTATATGGTAAAATTATTATAAATAGTAGTTATGTTTCATTCATTCATTCTTCCATATCGCGTTGGAGAACTCGTGACTCGTAACAATATGCTAATATAATGTTTTATGCTTTATTTCAATCTACATACTCGTTGATTTGTTATGAAAATGTATCAAAGCTTTTCCACGCAGAGAGAGGCAAGTAAAACTAGCAAAGTTGCGTCAGAAAGACGTGTGACAAAAAACGCTGGTGTGTCGCGGCCCTTTTTTTTTTTCTACCTCGACGCACAGGTTACAAAATCCATGCATGTTATTATATTTTTAGGAAAAACCAAACGATTGGATTTTTTTTGTACTTACATGGGAACTACGCATTATTTGAAAAAAAAAAAATGTGTATCTTATGAGACGTTAAGCAGCTTTTTATAGGCAAAGTCATGTAGGTTCTTACCATGTTTGTAAGTTTTCTAACTCGTCAAAATTGAC
Organism: Xestia c-nigrum; assembly: GCA_916618015.1. Lineage (NCBI taxonomy): Eukaryota > Metazoa > Arthropoda > Insecta > Lepidoptera > Noctuidae > Xestia > Xestia c-nigrum. Next base: position 3,429,476 of record OU745259.1, on the reverse strand, counting down.
TTAAAAAAATACTTTAGTGACAATTAAACTCAGTCACCGACCTTAAAATACCAGCTGTTTACAAATACTAGAGGAAAAACCTTTAAATAATGATGACCTGAAGCAGACACCACATATTAAACTCAGACGTAAATACGTAATAGGGACGATTTTAACATAAGGAAATATAATTAAAATTGAATAAATTGATCCCTTCTATGTCTACTATTAATATTGGCACATTCAATGTTAAATTCAAAGTTGCACAATTTTGTTTGTCTTACAATGTACGAGATAAAATCAATAATTTTTTCTTCTTTATGTCGTAAGTATATAACCTGGAGTCAGACACAAGTCTTAAGTCGTACTTGAGACCTGTGACTTCGCAGTCCGACAGACACCACCAGGCCATCACTGCTTGCCTAAAAAGATTTGAAATCATGAGGTTTAATCATGATTTAAAACCTCATGATTTCAAATTTCTTAACCGCAGTTTAGACGACCTGCCCCCGTATTCACAACGCTTCGATTCGCTTCCGATTCAGGAAGTCGGATGTCTATCTCGTTCGTTTTCGTAATGCCAGAAGAAGACAGATATACGAGTTGTTGAATCGGAAACGAGTCTAACGTTTGTGAATACGGGGTCTAATCGCGTTCAATATCATTGTTACTCGCACTGCATGTGTAGGTGAAACGCCCTATTAGCATTCAATAAAAATCAATTAAACTAATGTATCCAAATGAGGCGTCGCACGTCAAGTCAATTTATATGGTTGGGGGGTCCCAAAACACAACCCTTATACGGACAGGTAATCACAAATTAATGAAACGATTGTTCCTATTAAGTAGTCCTTGGACAAAAAGTCTAATCCCTGTTTTCACTTATAGGTGACCCTTAAATGAATGCTTAATTTAAAGCACTCCGTTGGACCACAGGTTGGACTTCCTACATTTGGTGCTGCTCACTTCAAAAACCACCAGCGCGGTAAATTCAGCATTAATTTTGATGTGGCTTTCAAAAATATAAGCTGCTGCCCACTTTTTTTAGAGTTGTACGACCAATAAAATGTTTGGAGCTGATATTTTTTTCACGATTTTATGCTCGCTGTCATAGTAAAAGTTTTTCATTTTCATTATTACTAATAACTACTTTTAAAATATTGCCAAACGGTTAAAAATTACTTAACCAGATAAGTAAGTTAAGTAAAGCCGAGGGATAACATTTTGTAAAGCTAGTCAGTGCAGTTCGTTGATTTTCCCTGCATGTCTGTGTGCGTGTGTGTGTGTTTGTGTGTGTGTATCGGGTTTCACACAAGTACGTGTGCGGTGCGCGTGAGTGGGTGACGGCGCGGCGGCAGACTCGGTGGCAACGCGCGCTTGCGCAGGTAAGGGTTTGACCAGAGTGGTGGAGTAAAAGTGGTTAATTTATAATTATTACTGAACAGCAGTATATTAAGGACTTTAACTATTAACGCCACTACAGTTAAGTGTCTAGTACTAATAGTATACATGTGTTGGTATTGGAGGAAAAAGTGGTTGTCAAAAAGGTAGAGTAGGCTTAAAATCTTTCAGCACTACTGTGGCCCACACCATGTTATCGGTCCAGATATCAAATTGGTCAAGATTACCCCCAAACACAAATAATGACACAAATTACCTAAGTTAACAAAACAAAATTCCTGCGACCTATTAACAATTGCGCATATCAAACACTATGGTAAACTCGTAAAATCTAAGGCACACAGTCTGGTCACACAGTTAGATCCGTTTGCCATCATTTGCACAGACATAACTGGAGTTGACACAGAGCAAACTGTTATACTGTAACGATTTGCAAACATTCCAATGTATGATGAAAAAAATAGAGTCTGATCATGGTGCAGGATTTGGAGTTCGGACTTTATTTTTGACGAAATGCAGTTCTCTTGTTTGTTTAATTGTGTATGTGCAATTAAAGCTGCAAGATTTGCAAATATTACTATTTGGTTTTAGCACTTTGTAGCAATTTTACCCACTAACAAGCCCAAAAATTAAAAAAAATTGTCTCACATACACACTGATCACTCGAGGGTAATTTTTAAGATTATAAAACTTATTAAATCCCACAATTCCTCTACTCCAGCATATCGCTTCCCTACCCACTTGCGTCAGTGTGCGCTGACAGCACTAAGCCGAGGACACACGGAGACAACTTGACGCCTTCTACGGCGCATGCGCGCAATCCAATCTACATCGTTACTGCTCCGACGCGGCGTGTTGCAACTGAATACCTATTGCATGTTGTGGCTTCGAAAACTGGCCCTGATCTTGTGGGAGCTGATCGGAGAGGAGGATGGGCTTTGAAAGAAGATAAAGATAAGAAAATCAATAAGAAACCTAAAAACAACATACAGCTACAAAATTGATAAAAGAATGGTGGAAACGATCAAGATTCAAGAGGGACGAATTGTAGACTTTAAAAAAAGGAACAAACTTCTTAGTGTTAGAGTACCTACATATGAAAATGTACCTTGTGCTACACTGGTTTCGATGACTTCGCAGATATGGATAGCTTTGAACTTCGTAAAGTTGAGACACAGAAAACAAATAAACTTCAAGTGGTAGCACTTAAGGTTAAAGTTAAAAATGATAAAAATGCTGTAGTTATAGATCTGAAGCTTTATTTCAATCCTGAACATATCACTACGGATATAAAGTGCTAACACAAATCTAACCCACTGCAAATGTATTTTAAATTAAAATAAGACTTAAGTAAGACATTGAGTTTACGAGTATTAATAGACCAACATTCGCACGCAAATACAAATGCAGCCACATCTATTAATAGTATGTGAAAACAGTCATGCAGTAAGGAGACAATTGACTAACAAATCTTGGTTAGTCACAGTTACATTGTAACGAAAGCTTAATAAACTACAAAGATCTAACTAACTTTCGTATTTATCACTAAAGAGGTTCGTAAACTTTGATTATAGTTGACATTAGCTGTATTTAGTAAACTATAACTTAAGTGACAAGTTTCAAGATATGATGAAGAGCGAATGAGGCTTGTTTTAGGCTGTAAAGAAGATTTACGGTGGGATTTGCTTTCAATAATATTGCTCTAAAGATTTCTGGACATATCGTATAGACTACGTATTTTGTTGAAACTCCAAAAAACCTGACGGTGAGTGAGGATGAGTGTTAGGAGATTGAAATTTGTTTCTGCTAGTTTCTGGAGTAGTAATACAGCACAGTTAGCGCTTAAGAAGTTCATTTCTTAAGCCCTGAGCCACGCTAGACATCCCTTCATATTTAAATCAGTTCAGTTAGAGAATGTTTCTTCATCTATCTGCACATGAGCAACCTGCTCAACAAGAGGCTCGGTAAAATCAAGGCCTAGCACATAAAAACGCTTGAAATGACAATAAGGTTGAGAAATAACCACATATTTTAGCGTTGCTCTCGAAATAAATGGCTTTACTTTCAAGCGGTTTGCAAGTAAGACGTCTTGTTCGACAACTTTACTCACGGAGTATTGTACTTGAGTAAGTGATGTTGCTACTTACGGCTTTACGACACTTTGTTAAGTGTATCTTGGACAACAGCTCCGCTAGTGAGAATGGATACCGTAATGTCCTGCTTATTTAAACTGTGTTAATGTGATTTGTGGGTATGGTAGCTTTTCTATGCTTTCTGTGCTTCATCATCGATTTTTATCAGAAGTTTTTCGACCGTAGAATCTAGTAGCAAAATGTTGTATCCACTAGTACTCTTTCATCATTCTCAACATTAAGGCTGACATCTAGATCAAGATTGTCAGAATCGTTGGTGTCGATGTTTTCATTAACCATTAACCCTGCTCTAAGGTCTCCTGTTAATTTCACTTTATACACTTCGTCAACGTTATCAGTGTTATCACCTATCACTTCTCTACCCATATCCCCATCTACGTGAAAATATTCATAACTCACTAAGATCAGATTGCCTTCTGACGGCACATTAATCGGTCTCAAGTTCTCAAGGAAAACAACATTGGAGATCTAATTACAGATATGTACCACCTTTCACTAAGCCTTCGTGATAATTACTGGCAATCAACGAGATTCTTTATCTGCTTAGTCCTCTTAAGTTTATGCGTGAATATATGGGTAACTATTTGTGTAATGTTCTAGTTTGTTGGTACTTCCGCAGTTGCTTTAAGTTTAATTGGTGATATTTATTTATCTGCGTCATTCAGTTTAATATTGACTGGTAGTACTGACTCTCTAAAAGCTGTTTTAAAAATGTTGTCAACTGATCCGAATATGTTGCTGTTTTATATTTCAACTACAATCCTGCTGTTTATGACACTGATGTGACTATAAAACCTGTGACAATCGTCATTACAATATTGATATATTCTTATTTAACTAAACTTTTTCTACTTGCAGCGAAGGCAGTTGTTTCGTGTGTTACAAATGCTTAAACGTTACGTTTCTAAAAATCCATAGACAGCCATGCCTATTGGCTGCTGCACTTCAACTGGACTACAAAGATGGCAGTCTCTTTTCATTTCTGAGAAGTAAGTTTCACCTTTTAAACTACACTGCAAGTTATAACCATTCATAAACATATTAAGTAGTAGTACTCTTTTATTCTTCACACCATTGAGAAAATTGACTTCAGCTGCATCGTATTTAGCATTTCAAACTGTGTTGCATTCACCATAAGGTGTTAAATTGCCAGTGTTGATTATTTCATTTTGATCTCAGAATAAGTCAGTTAATAAATTAACTCACTTTGCACATGAGCGTACTTTTCTTTTGAACTAATATTATATGCACAGTAACCTCGTTTATAAAGACGTTCGTTTTGAGTCGCCGCAACATTGAAATCAGTGAAATATCACATGAAAGTTGGCAATGAACGCGATGAGAAAGTTATTATGTCAACTCACTTTGATAATTCTATTTTCATGGATTATAATTCTGGGGATAATAATGGACTTGATGATTTGGGAGACGAAACACGTTACTTTATAGAGATGATCTGAGCAGAAAGGTTATCTGTGAATAAACATCATAACTTATGGAAAGATGTATTCGGTTATAACCTATTCACGACAAAAACATTTGCCTGCAAAAAAATGAATTGCGTCTGCGAAAACCCATTAATGAATGTAACATAATCATGACCTTTTTATATAATTCCAAAAATAAACAAGTAGGTACTACAAAAATAGACCAACCACTGGAAAAAACTCATTAGCATATGGTCATAAAAGAAATATCACACTGAAAGAAAATAACATTATAAAATAAAATGTAACTTAACAAGATCTGGTTTGTAACATAAGTAGCGAGTTGAACGAGACTGGCCGGCGACTCTTGCGCTGGTTTCGACTATACCCGACTTTGCCCGAGCACGCCCGAGCCGGTCCGAGGATTAAGATGATGAAAATCGCGGCTATCAACGGGTTGTGAAATAAATTTACGTCTGGATGAGGACTTTGAGAAAGTCAGTAAATTTAAAGATGACAGTGAGTTATATGGTTCTAAAAGTTTTTAAGATATTCTACATGTATAATGTGAAGAGTTTGTCAATTTACCAATGAGATTAGTTAACAACGATATGAATATAAAGGTAAATTCTAATACTGATTTAGTTAAAGCTATATAAAATAACGTTAATAAGTAGGCCGAAATTTAAAAGAGCTGATCTAGCCAAAGTATTTAAGAAAGATGGTTCATCGAAAGAGTCAATCCCACAATTCCCATTGATGGACGATAGTAAAACGCACGCTGGATAGGTCAAGTGTCAATGCTAACGTTTGCCGACATACCAGACGTTTCCGCGTAATCATATAGCCGTGGTGTTAGCTTACGGCTTGGCGTGTGAAGCATAATACTGACTATGTCCGAGTACTCTTAGTTTATTGAATGGGCCGCTCTCGGTACTATAAAGTACTTTTCGATGTGTTTATAGGCTGCAATGGTTATAGAATCTATTGGATGCAAAACGAATAATGTTGTGGGTTTAACAGAGCAGGCGGTATTTTAGGTGTGATTGTAGAAGAGCAATTTTGAATAGACAACTGCCCAAAACTATAGGAAGGTTCCAAAGAATCTATGTCATCATCATCATCATCATCATTTCAGCCGAAAGACGTCCACTGCTGGACATAGGCCTCCCCCAAGTGTCGCCACATTGATCGGTTCCTTGCGACTCGCATCCAACGGATTCCCGCAACCTTCACCAGGTCATCGGTCCACCAAGTGGGAGGTCTTCCAACGCATCGTAAGAATATCTATGTAATTTAAAAAAAAGTCTTGTCTTTCCCTCTCATTGAGAGGAAGCCGTGTCCCAGCAGTGGGATCATTATAGGCTGATTGATGATGATAAAGCTGCCTTTTAATTTAATAAGCAGAATTGGCAGTTGCCGAACTTAATATCAATTCTTAGTGATATAAGCAAATTTTAAGCCGTAATTCAAACTCCAACCAAATCAAATGAATCATCAATGAAACCTTCTTCGAACTCTACCTGAAGTAACCGTCCCAAAAGACATTCGATATTCGATAAAAAAAACGTTATTGTTTATGGTCAAATTAATGGTCAATTTATGGTCAGTCGGCGCCGACGGCCGTATCGGGTTACACACAGGTGTTTGGCCATATTCAAATATTGGAACAATAAAATAAATAATGTTTAACATGAAATTAATTTAAATTAATCGTTTATTTCAATTTGAATGGCGCTTTTAGATGGGTTCCGTTTATTTAAATGTGTTTGGAGAAAATGTACTTTGAAATTCGATGACGGACTTTGGTCGTTAGATCTCTTGTTTAAAAAAGTAGTTTGCGGATGAAAAAGGGGCAGAGATTTGGCGTATTTAGAAAATAACTGTTTTGCTGAAAATGTGTCTTCTCTTAGATCGAATTCATCGTCGGTATACCTAGTAGTTTAAACATTGTCTTTGTGAATTGGTCTCTTGTTTTGTTTGACGGATTGAGATGAGATTTACTGAGTTCAGCAACCCGACTATCGAGGTCAAACTTTATAAACCAAGTCCAACGTCAAACGACTGTGTTTTACCACTGGTAGAAGGGTCTGAACATGCAAACGTCTTGTAACGCTATCAAAACTTTTGTTTTGGGCAGTATACATGGTGTAAAAAGCACTGGTGCATCTTTCGGCAGATAAGACGACGATTCTCAAGAGCGGAGTTAATAAACCTTTTAATATTACACCACACTACGATTTACAGGAGGAAGTTCCTCTAAGATACAACTTAAGTGAGCAACAGCTTTTAAAGTACATGGCCTTTGTTACTTAGTTTGCGTTGCATGTCACAGTGTTGACTTGATGAATAAAAGCTTGAACCCAGCTTAGCATAATGAACTACTTGACTTTTGTTAAAGCATACAATGTATGATTGTAACCAGAGCAACAAATAAATACTGCTTGTAGGTATGCTGCTTGCGTAATAATATATGCAAGCAATGTACTCCCAGAAAACGTGCACATTTTGTTTCTGTACCAAGTATTCTATTTTCAAATATGTTTCAAGAGTAGGTTTCCGAAAAGGTTTAATACCTTTGCAGTATTTTGGCAGTTTGTGAAATTGTGTCAAAAAACAAAATGGCAGCCTAGCCCGCATAGCATGACCACCAGAGAAACGAGAGAGACTCGACAAATCTTTTGTTCATCTGTCATTTAATCGACAAAATGACAGATGAACAAAAGATTTGTCGACTCTCTGTCGTGTCTACGGTGGTCATGCTACGCGGGCTGGTTACAACTATAGCCCCACATGAAGAGAAGCATACAGCGCTTGCATATCGTTTATGACCAAAATATTTCATTTTCAAATTGCGTTTAGAATTTTCTTCCGAAAATGTTTTGTATCTATGCAATCCCTAGTAGATTTTAATACAATTAATCGTATTAATTATTGAGCTTTTATGTAAATTATTAATTGAGTATTATTATTAATAAAACAACACCTGTGCTCAAATTATATCACAGATTTTTTTGTTAAAAAAGTAGATTAGTAGCTTTTAAACTCTTAATTATTAGTTGAAATATGATATTGCGAAATTAGTGAAGATTTTCTTAGTATTCGATCTTTTAAAGTCAATATTTCATAAATTGATGTCCTGGCACTAATTAAAAAACCGCGACGTTTTAAATCAATTAGAAACATATTAGTAAATCATTAAGACTGGCGACGGGCACGAGCGGAAAACCACACACACATTAAATAAATAGAGTAATGATCACACATGATCACACATTGTTTTTGTAATAAAACAAAGTTTGCACAGGAAAACTAAGGTACGCACCTCTATTTTTTTCGGATTCATGTGCGTAATGTATAATTGTAACTTGCGTTGGTGAAGAAAAAGATTGTGAGGAAACCAGCGTGCCTGAGAGACATTTCTTGATAATATAAAGGGTGTAAAACACCTCTTAACAAATACGAAAGGCACTTGTTCTCCTCGTCATCCTGATTATTTTTTTGTTCTACACTATACCTGGGAACCTTCTAGTTACGGAGATATTGGGGGTCAAAGTTGCAAGATTTTGACAATTTTTTTTTATATACCACTTTTTATCGCAAGATTATTACTTTAAATATCTCTACGACCCCCCTACTATTCAATCCATCCATCCGCACAATGTTTTAAGTGTGTTACATTGAGTTATACCACAAAACATGAATTATAACCTCAAAAAAAAAAGTTGTTTCCCAGCAATATTTTTTGCGTAGAGTTACTTAGTTTTATATACAGAATGCTTGGTTAACGGCTTTGTAATGAGGTGAAATACACCCTGTATAAAGCAAGTCAGAGACCCATGGGCGGCAAAAAGCACTAACACTAGGTCGGGACCCATCACAATATGACTTATAGAGAAGTGCATCTAAAATATTATGTAGATGCTAAATAATTAGTACGTCTAATTACATTAAGACCAAGTGATTAAGACCCTGTAATTCGGATTTGAAGTCACTACAACCCTGTAGTGAAGTCACTACATATTATAAAACAAAGTCTCCCGCCGCGTCTGTCTGTCTTTATGTATGCTTAGATCTTTAAAACTACGCAACAGATTTTGATGCGGGTTTTTTAATAGATAGAGTGATTCAAGAGGAAGGTTTTTGGATATATATTTTATGCGGGCAAAGCCGCGGGCATCAGGTAGTTCAATATAATTCTGAAAATACATTCTGCCCTGAGCAACCGTGGTGATCAATGCGTGGTGGTCTTTGGCCAACAGAGGGACACTAACAGTTTATAAAAATGTTATATGAATGAACTAGCTGAAATATAATCGGAGACTTTAATATTTGCGAACACCTAGAATCTATACTAATATTATGAAGCAGAAGAGTTTGTTTGTTTGTTTGGTTGAACGCGCTAATCTCAGGAACTACTAGTTCAAATTGAAAAATTCATTTTGTGTTGGATAGTCCATTTATCGAGAAAAGCTTTAGGCTATATAACATCACGCTACGACCATGAGGAACGGAGCAGGAATGAAAAATGTTGCGAAAACGGCGATTTCGTTTTTCTCTCATGTGACGCAGACGAAGTTGCGTGGGTCAGCTAGTATATTATAAATGTTTTGCTTATAGAACGGTTTTGTAAGAAAATAGGTTTTGAAAAAATAAAAACGTAGGTATGTTGATCGCTGTACTAGAAAAAAACCTTAACCTTATTAAACTCATAACTTTACTACATGCGTGATAAAGCAACAGGAGCAATTTTTTTTTAATTCCATGAAGTTTGCGTAGCTTTGGTACTTTACATTGGATAGAATCCAGGTACAGACAGGTAGCTCATCTAAGGCAGTATGTTCGCTTACACGTGGTGGCTCGCTAGGGGTCACCGCGGTACGATCACTGAAGTTTTTCTTGGAAGGTCTGAGACCAAGGAAGCAATGCGTGGGGTCCGTGCGTTGATGTCTTTTATAAGAAGGCAAAATATTACACTATTTGCACTTATTTTTCGAAGTGGCAAAATTTGTTTTTCTTTCTTGAGTGATGGTTTTGTTTAATATTTTTGGTGATCTTTCGGGTAAGAAAGCCTATAATAAAAAGCTCACATATTTTAATTCACTAATAGTAAAGCTACACTTTTATCTAATCTTTCGGGGACTATAAGCGAAATTAAATTCATAGAGCTGTAATGAATCGTGTCTTGCCTCGAACTCACGACCTTTTAGTTGTCAGTTTCAACCACTGGGCTATAGTCCATGCCGTGTTTAAATTCCTGGATATGAGTCACACAAACTGATGGTTTGAAGGGCTATAAATCTTTGACTTCTTTAGCCCCTTACGGCACAGCACACATTACCTCTATTTATGTACTTACAAGGGTTTATGGATTTTGAAGTATGTGCTGAACATTTGAGCCTAACAAGGCTCAAGTTTATATGTTGTTACAGCTACTTAGTTTACAAGCTTTACGATTTATTTGTACTTATAGACTGTGGGACTGTTTCTTTGGTCGAGTGGTTGCAAGAGCATAAGGTCCTGAGCTCTATTCACGGGCAAAATGTTGTTGGTGTTTTCTATCAGGAATTTCAGTAGCAGCAACAGAGCCTGGACTTGTGTCGGTTGATAGGAATAGGCTAGCCCTCTATTAGATAGGACTCAATACATTATACTGGCAAAATGTGGGTGTAGTTATAGGTAAGTATACCTCTACCAACCTCTTTGAGTATTACAAGCGTGACGTTATTAATATTTATAGGTAAGAGGTCTATGAAAGAGGTTGTTAAAAATCCCATGATTAAGAAGGTCTCAGGTAGGTGAAGCAAGTGTTATTGGCGTTAAACATCAAGAATTTTTCACTAACAGCCCCGAGTTTGATTTGGACTAGTCCCTATTACACAATACTTAAGAATAACTGGCGAAATGTCGAAATCTATACTAATATTATAAAGCAGAAGAGTTTGTTTGTTTGTTTGAACGCGCTAATCTCAGGAAGTCCTGGTTCAAATTGAAAAAGTCTTTTTGTGTTGGAAAGTCCCTTTATCGGGGAAGGCTTTAGGCTATATAAAATCACGCTGCGACCATTAGGAGCGGAGCAGGAATGAAAAATGTTGCAAAAACGGGGAGTTTTCACTTTTAGTCACAAGTGTAGCCGCAGAAATCTCTGCTCCAAGGTCTGAACCTCAAGTCCAGAGTCCAAGCTTATGCACACGACGGAGTAGGTATTCGTCGAACATTTCAACATTCTTAGTTTTATTGGTTGTTGGTTTTGTTTTATTCGTTATTTACTATTTACCTACTTATAAGGTAAGTAGTACTAGACGCGGGATCATAGGTGTGAGACATGTGTCGAGGTGTTTACAGCGCGTGGTTAGAAGTGTTTCCATCATTTCTATTGGTAAATGGGTTTGTACATTATTTACAACTGTAACATTCATCCTGTGGTGTAACGTTGTGGTAACGTAATGCTCCAAAGGATTTAGCTAAACACTACAGTAATCCACTAATTCTTTAAATACGTTTTGGAATATAATGGATTTTGCTTTTACGTTTGACATAAGTGCTGATTAGTTAGCCAGCTATATGTGTAGACAGTCAACAAGTAGACACATATTATTATATAACACTCAAAGTATGTCATTTTGTAAATGTCATAATTTTGACTACCGAATTCGCATAACCATGATTCAAAAGCAACTATTATTGACAAAATTAAGAAAACAACAAAAAAATAAACAATTAGTTCTGTTGATCACGAAAATAAAACCTGCTGCATTTGACATACATGCAACAGACAAACTTATGACAAAAAACGATGACAATTTCGAAGAAACTACAAAAACCATTAGAAAGGACAAGACAGGTATGCAGCATCATAGTGAAACAGTGACGGTTATTGCGTCATCCGATGACGTTGCACAGAGAAAGGTGTCAACACACGGTCGTGACAAAATAGATCAAACCAACACCGGGGAAGACCAAAAACGATGAATAGACTGTGTAAAAGTTGATATGGATTGAAAAGAGATGACGACGATTATTAGAGAAATGTAGACGAAGAAGGCTTGATGCGCCGACCCCAGATGAATAAGGATGAATGCACTCTGTAAGCTAGTAACATATGAAATAGAAACAGTAACTGATGCTACAAATATATCAAGGAAGGATAAAAACAGTGTCTTTAAAATGTTGTATAATGTTGGCAGTGATTGTACTGGTATTCACAGAGGAAACATTGGAGACAATGCAGTTTTATGTATCACAGGTTGAAATGACATGTGACATTCAATCCGCACTGGGCCCGCGTGGTGGATTATAGCTTATGCCCTCTCACAGAGAAACCTGTGTCCCAGCAGGTGGGAACATTAATAGGGTGATGATGATGATGATGAGGTTGAAATAAATTGGGATTATGCCTAAGATAATTTGTTAGCGGTAGAAACATTGTAAGACGCCTGCAAAGTAATACTCAATGATCTTTCACCTTAACAAATCAATATTTGTATAAGAGTCCAATGATGACGGATTGCATTTGAGTGTTCTACTTGTAATTTTGATCGATAGCTTGTCTCTGAGCTCATATTTGTATTTGTTTATTGGCGTTCAATTCTTGTCACGAATCCTATCAAAAAGTTCTGATTTGATTAGCATAGGATTATGATGGAGTTTTAAAATTAGATTAAGGGTCTGTTTCATCAACTACGATTAAGTTCCCTTTAACTTACTTTGCAGATAATTTGATACAAATTCTTATTCTTCCTAATCTTCCTAAGGATCAATAGCATTAGCTTCGTCGAAAATTTCTTTCTCAGTTCATATGATTCAGATTACATTCTCTACTTCACCGAACATACTTGTGGTTTTAAGACTTAAGATAAACTAAACACCGACTTTCGTTTTTTATTTACTCAAGTTTGGTATGTGTTCACGTGAGTTCAGCCTCTTGTATGACTAAACCAGGGATATCTCTGTTTAGCCCACCAGTGGTATCAGCATGATGTTTACTTTTTGCACGTAACAGATAACGTGATAAAAATGACACAATTTTATCAATGGCAACTAAATATTTTAGATTATTCTTTTGTCGTTCATGTGTAAGGAGTCTGTATGTTTACTTTTGCTATTTGCTGCTGATTTTGCAACGTGTGTAGCTTTTGAAAGGTCTTGCGAGTATATTGTATTTATGTCGATAATGGATCAATTATCGACAAAAGAGGCACATTTAAAGGGACCACTTTCCAAGTCCATCTTTAAACATTAAATAAGATTATCAATGAGATGAAGTAAATCTTCTGATACCATTTATGTAAGAGATCAAGATAAGGTTTATCATAGATGACTGATCGCATAGAAATGTGCATATAGGCAGGTATGTGATAGATATTTCGTATAAGTAGGAGAAATACCTAGGAACCTAAATGTTATTCTCAAGTTTACTTGCTAACTAAGAAATCGGTAGAAGTTTCTCTAAAGTTTAGGGCTATATACGAGTAATTACAAGTAATTGAAAGCAAAAACTTTAGAAGTTCAAATCAATGTTGAGAAACACTGGAAACACACCTCCAGTACTCACTAATTCTAATGCAAACATAATCAAAATAGATACATCAACTTATTGCGACTTTGTTATTACCAACACCATCCATGAATGTCCATTTGGAACCAAATTGAAAATATTGATTGCAAACAACTTGATAAATATTAAAAAAACTTGCAGCTTACTTGGAACTAAGTTAATATCACTTGATCCAATCCAGTCTCCAATAACACACCGGTTCCGACTGGACACCCACGGGGAGACAAAACGAGAAAAATTGCAGAAAAAAAAAAGTTTTTTTCTTTTACTCACTTTAATAATTCCGAAATGTGATCAACACAACACTGACCGTAAATTTTATTGAGCGAACGAATGTGGCGCGATCGGATTGATACTGGCGTGCGTTCAGCCTCACGTACATTTAGCGTTTGGACTTTCCGCTTCACGCTTGACGTTTTTATGCGCTGTGATTGGTTGAGACGGCGAGCCCGTCGCTACGTCATGCCGAAGCCTTTAGGGCTCATGCAACTGATAGATTTTTACTACAGTTTGGCAATTAGTTGCGAGTACTAGCACTGCGCGGTTGGGTTGGTATGGAGCTACCGTTTAGCGCTTTCGATAGAAGTCTGTTTTTTATTGGTCGTTTTAATATTATCATCAGTTAATGTTTACGGTACAATTTGGACAACAGTACGTGGTTATTTATGTGTTTGATAAAGTTAACATGAGTCTACTTTTCTTAAAAGTTTGCAACACAATTTTCCCGACGGAAAAGTTAGTAGGCAGTTAATCCTCAGTTTGCTGACCTAACCAGGCACGTTTCCAGGGGGGGATAGGTAGAATTGATCCCCCCCCCGAAATCTGTCTTATAATAAACGGGATCATAACCACTGCAAAGTAACCACGTAAATTATAGATCAGTGTTTATACAGCGATTTTTTTACACGGTTCACATGGTTGTATCAATGTTTGTCCCCCCCCGAACCAGGAGTCTGTATAGGTGCTTGGACCTCACCTCACATTACAGACCTCAAATTAGAGCAAAATATTACATCACAACGAAACACACAAACCTACTTACACTTCAAAAGTTCTCCGACAACATTAAGAATAAAATTAAATAACTAGAATGCACGACCGAAAAAAAAAACCGATCGGAAAATTCTCTCCTCGCTTCTGACCAGTGTCAATTACAAAAAAAAATACATGGACAAACTTTTTAAAGAGTAAAACTTTTTGTAAAGACTTACCCAAGTGTTATAACAAAACTTTTATTCGGTAAATCCACACAGTAGCACGTTCACTAACGTCTTTGTGATGCTCCTGGGCGTAAGCGACTGACGAGACGGAGAGCGCCGTGTGAGTGTCTGAAATGTGCGAGCACATCGCGTTCCTATTGTTTCACGACATATACTTGTATTGTGGGCCGTGTCTGTGTCTGTGCGTGTCTGTTTGTTTGTGGTTCATTGAGGTTTTCGTTTAATTAATTATATTGTTTTGATTTTTGTGCTATAGAGCCTGAGAAATACATTTTATTTCAATTGTTATGGGATGTAAATCATTATCTGTTGCAACTTTTTACAGTGTACGAATTAGCAAGTTTAAATAAAAAATAATAATTTGATTGTTGATCTAGTATAAGATATAATCAGTTTAAATCCTTGAGTAGAAATAACAGCTCCAATAGTAATTTTGGTCGTCGTCTTCTTCTCAAGTGTTTCTACAATATCCAATTTACAGTCTATTCAGTAAAAATACCAGTCACAGCTTTACGTCGTTGACAAGCGAAGCCGCGAACAAAAGCTAGTCGTTGTTAACAATTAAGTAAGATGATGCACTAAGCGTCTGCATTCTCAGCCAATTAAACGAAGTACCCTCTGTGACGTCAATGGCGGTGTCTGCCTAAACCGGGCGTGTCACCTTTAGCCGGCGGACTTGAGGGCAACTTGGAGGAATAACTAAGTCAAGTTTTAAAGCTAGATTAGTTTGACCCATGCTGTTATTTAACCTCGGATTACAGACTATTGTAATTCTAAATGGGTTAGGTAGAGATAGTAACACATTTCGCCAGTTCGACGACCCGAGTGGCGTAGTGACGGTGAGGCTGCCTCACGTTCTTATGGTCCTGGGTTCGAATCCCGGAAGGAGAAAATGTTTGTGTGATGACTGTGATGAGCATGGACATTTGTTTCCGAGTCATGGATGTTTATATGTATAATAAGAATGTATTTACAAACAAAAAAGTATATATGTAGTATATCAACTATCTGGTGTACATGACACAAGCCTTGCTTAGTGTGGCACTAGGTGGCGCTGTGTGTTAATGTTCAGCGATATTTATTTATTTAGTGTTTTCAAGTTCTATGTAATAGGGCGAGCTGATGGCCTACCGGGCATAAATTTAGACTCCGTGCTACTGAGTAATTCCTGATGGTTAAACCAAATAACACTTTTCCCGACCTGGGAAATGAACCCAGGATCTCATGTTCGGCAATCGTGCTTGTTTTTTTTAAAGAGGAAAGAAAGATTATTATTTTTGTTTGTTTGTCTTGATTAGTATTTTTGTTTGATTGTCTTGTGATTTAACAACACCACCACCATTGAAAAGCCACGTCTTTACTGAGTAACATAGGCTATATTTTATCCCCGTACTCCCACGGGAACAGGTACTATGCGGGTGAAACCGCGTGACGTATGCTAGTTCTGATTATCCAAAAAGAGCTGTCACTGTGACATGTTCTCATACAAAAATGTGTTTTAAACAGTTGTTTTTAGATAATCAGACCGTCATCTTTTTGGTGAACATGGACTTTAGTATATTTTAAGGGACTACACGAGCTAAATTAGCAACTCTATTTGTGGTGGTTCAAACTTCGTTTGAAATACTGTTAGAATAAAGTTCTAATCAAAAAGGTTGTTACGTCAGTCACTGCGGGCAGTGTTTCGATTGATTTGCAAAAAATCTATTGATTGGACTAAAACATAAAACTCTATGACGTTAATATGTTGCTTGCAGAATTATTTGCAAAATAATCAGAATTATCGCATAGGCGGGAAAATCCTCATGGAACTCTACTTCTAGGGTGAGAGGAGGGTTATATCGGTCTCTAACCGACTAAAACCCACTATTCCTACCTACTACTGCCATTATTTATTTATTTATTTCAATTTTAGGAAAACTGCAAACAGCTAAACAGACAGCGAGTAATACCTTAAACAAAATATGGCCAATTACAAGTTTCCACATGTAGTAAAAGTTATTCTCAAGCTCAGCCGCGGTAGTGCTTGTGACTAGTGTAAAAATGCTCACCTGTACTCCAAATATCCAAAGAGGTAATACCCAGTATAATGGATGAGTATTTTCATAATACGGATGTGTTATGAAATAGTCGTTAGATAATGACTATTGGAAATGTTAAAAACTAGCCGATGCCCGTGGCTTCGCCCTTGTAAAATTATATACTAAAACCTTCTTCTTGAATCACTCTATCTATTAAAAAAACCCGCATCAAAATCCGTTGCGTAGTTTTAAAGATCTAAGCATACATAGTGACAGACAGACGCGGCGGGAGACTTTGTTTTATGATATATAGTGATGTAGTGATAATATTGAAGCAAAGGTGACCATCTGTTGTTGAACCTAAACGTATCTTACTTCTTTAACGTGTGGTTCGTACCTAACCTTGTGTCAGAAGTTTTAATGGCGCCCATGGGCCTCTGACTTGGCTTTTTTGTTGAGAGATCTCTTAGGCATGCTGGTTTCCTCATAATGTTTTTCATCAGCAAAGTAAGATAGGTTTGCGCACATGAAACCGAAAACTGAGAGGTGCGTGTCCTGAGTTCGAACTCAAGATTTCACACTACTAGATTATCAGTAGACTATCAGGGCTTTAATCATCAGTCTAGACTTTTCCCAACCATGTTGGGGTCGGCTTCCAGTCTAACCGACAGTGCAAGTACGTAGGATTTGATAGGAGTCACAGTGCAAGTATGTAGGATTCGATAGGACTCACAGTGCAAGTACGTAGGATTTGATAGGACTCACAGTGCAAGTACGTAGGATTTGATAGGACTCACAGTGCAAGTACGTAGGATTTGATAGGACTCACAGTGCAAGTACGTAGGATTTGATAGGACTCACAGTGCAAGTACGTAGGATTTGATAGGACTCACAGTGCAAGTACGTAGGATTCGATAGGACTCACAGTGCAAGTACGTAGGATTCGATAGGACTCGATACACAAATGATATATTTTTCAGAGAATAGATACATTTTTCAGTTATACTCGATAAAATTAGTTTTTATAGAGTCAAAAACTAATTTTATCGAGATTAACTGTCACATTCATCTAATCGAGTCCTATCGAATCCTACTTATATATCAATTTGACAGTTATTCTCGATAAAATGAGTTTTTATGGAGTCAAAAGCTCATTTTATCGAGAATAACTGTCACATTCATCTAATCGAGTCCTATCGAATCCTACTTATAGATCAATTTGACAGTTATTCTCGATAAAATGAGTTTTTATGGAGTCAAAAGCTCATTTTATCGAGAATAACTGTCACATTCATCTAATCGAGTCCTATCGAATCCTACGTACCTACTTGCACTGCGGATGCACATCTATAATTCTTGGTAAGACTTTCGCGCCAACGACTGTCAAAGATCTACAAATGACAGCCGGGACCAACAGTTTAACGTGCTTTCCGAGGCACTGAGGAAACTTGGTATGTAAAGGTCGTTAAACCCATCCAGAGACCATCCTAGGCAAACCTTGCTTAACCTAAAGATCGATCCCACCGGCTATTTATTATTTGGCTATGATCTCCTATCTTCTCTCTTTCGCATTCAATGTAAAGAGAATAATCTAACTTCAAACAGTCCGAATTTTACAGTAGGTGTGCAAATATCAAATAAACTGATTAGATGCATGGACACACAGAGATTATTATGAGAATTTTCTCAGAAGCGATAAGGAGCCTTCGACGTATGTACCATAATCTTCTTTGTACTGTCATGCACGGAGGTTGTACAGTGTCAAAGTAATTTTGTATTTATGTTAGTATTTTTACTAAGAAATAGTGAACATAATAATTGTATTCAGGCTTTTTCCAGAGCGATTGGAAGATTTGTCCACTGGTTTCATTGAAGCAAGATAGGTCTATAATGAAGGCTGAAATAAATATTTTTTGAAGTGAGAACTTCTTTCTTCTTTTTTTGACGACCCGAATAGCGTAGTAGTAGAGATTGCCTTACGTTCTTAGGGTCCCGGGTTCGAATCCTGGTAGGAGCAAATGTTTGTGTGATGAGCATGGACATTTGTTTCCGAGTGGATGTTTACATGTATGACAGGTATGTATTTACAAACGAAAAAGTATCTATGTAGTATATCAACAATCTGGTGTCCACGACACAAGCCTCGTTGCTTAGTGTGGCACTAGATGGCGCTGTGTATAATGTCGAGTGATATTTATTTAAGCGCGTTGAGCACTTTTGAGTGACTAAAAATCATGGAACTCGCGTCACCGTCACGTACGCTTTTCGTAGCACTCGTAGCCGATGTGCTACGGCGTAGCCGTTGCGGATCGGCTATTAGTCTTCGCTTCTATCTAGATTGCCTCGCATGTTTTTTTTTTTAGAACTATCAGAATGCTTAATTTTCATTAAACGTTTATGTTTTCAGAGGAGCTGAACAAGCGGAAGTCGTTTTAAAATGGCTTCGTGTTTTTAATTACTTAAGTTTAATTCAACACTGCCTTGTTCAACCTTCAACACGCCTCAATTCCTCAAGGCAGCGTCATAGGATGCCTCCTATTTTTAATATATATTAATGACCTACCTAAGATCATTGAAGGGCCATGTGTCTTATTCGCGGACGATATATCCATATTAGTATCATGCCAAGACAATGAAAAAATAGAAGAAACTCTAAATTCCATTCTGAGTAAAACATGCAACTGGATGAATGAACATAATCTCGAGATAAACTACTCCAAAACCAAATTAATAACTTTCCACCCTTACCAAAAAACTCCTTTGACTTTAAATTTTATTTTCAACAACATAAAATTAGAAACCGTTAACGAATTCACCTTACTCGGACTAGTTATAGACACTCACATAAACTGGAAATCACACATACAGAAAACTCACTCAAAGATTTCTAAATTTTCTTACGCCCTTCGTGAAATAAAAAAGACCACCAATCTACAAACAGCTCTCTCTACCTATTATGCTTATGCCTACGCATGGCTTAGCTATGGTGTCACTCTTTGGGGAAACAGCACAGATGTACAAACACTTTTCACCCTACAAAAGAAATTGGTCAGAATCCTGGTAAACATTGAGCAGACAGATAGCTGCAAGCCTTACTTTAGAAAACATAATATTTTAACCCTTCCCTGTATTTACATTTTAGAAACATGCAAATTTGTGCGTAAACATCAAGAATTTTATTCAAAACGGGAAGACATTCAGACACGCTATCTACTCAGACACCGATCTAGATTAAACATACCAAGTTCCCGATTAAAAATGCACTCAAAAAGTCCCTACGTAATGTCCATAAAAGTATACAATAAACTACCCGCTACAATAAAAAAAGAAGAAAAAATTAACACATTCTTAAAAAAACTTAAACAATTTTTGCTGAATAAAAGCTACTACTCATTAGATGAATATTTAAGTGATAGACTTATAAAGTCATAACTAGTCATAAATGTCTATGCTATAAATTTTTGTTTGATTTTGTTTGATTATTTATTAAAATTTATTTTTATTTAATTTATTAATTTAATATATAGGTGCCTGATTATGTTGTATACCATTGATTGATTTATTTTATACTATTAATTAATGTTTTGGACGAATACATTGTTATAATGATAATTAGGAATTACATAATGAATAATAATTTACATAACTAAGTTTTTTTGTTTGATTTTGTTTGATTATTTATTAAAATTTATTTTTATTTAATTTATTTATTTAATATATAGGTGCCTGATTATGTTGTATACCATTGATTGATTTATTTTATACTATTAATTAATGTTTTGGACGAATACATTGTTATAATGATAATTAGGAATTACATAATGAATAATCATTTTAGACTATAATTAATATTAATCTCAGAAAGTATCTACCTCCTACGTTGTATAATTTACAAATGCTTCCTCTCTCCTAAGTCACTTATTTTGCTGTGCCCGACAGGGTCCATGTGATCTAGTTATAAGTTTACCACCTAAGAATACATGTGGAATGCAATAAAGTATTGAGTATTGAGTATTGTTGATCTAGTGGTCAAGATCGCGACTATTGAGCCTGGGTTCGGTTCCCGTGGAGATCCTGAGGGCCTAAAATGGCCGCTTTAGCAGAACCATGAATTAGGTACGTTCAAAATTTTAAATTATAAAAATGGACTTTATAAACATTTCCATAAAGTCTATTTTGAGAATTTTAAAGTTTTAACGTGATTCATAATGTATGTTCTGCCAAAGCGGTCATTTTAGACCGTTCGTTCCCGTCTCGGGTAAAGTGTCATTGAGTTTTTTTCCGTATATAAATTTTCTCAGCAGGACTCACAGAAACAGTCTTCATGTTTCGCTTTGGGCCCAATAAATGGTAATAGGTGCGCCCCTTATTACATGGGGCTTGAACATAACTGGCGAAATGTGGGTGTACTATTATATACACCTCTACGTTACCCCT
The DNA here is from genome assembly GCA_916618015.1 of Xestia c-nigrum. Lineage (NCBI taxonomy): Eukaryota > Metazoa > Arthropoda > Insecta > Lepidoptera > Noctuidae > Xestia > Xestia c-nigrum. Next base: position 3,408,281 of record OU745259.1, on the reverse strand, counting down.
CGGGGGTTGTAGGCGTGATGTTTTGCTATGTCGTTATGGTTACTATGTCACTTAGTTTAGAATCTCAGATCTTAAGGGGCCGGCGGAGCATGCGTTTTTCATACAAACGTAATACCAAAATAATATGAAAATCAAACATATTCTTAAGGTAGTGTGTATTTATTTTGATTGGATTACAGAATCGTCAAACTCGTCAAAGTGTAAACATTATTTTTTGTTTACACTTTGACGAGTTATGCGAACATAAATGTAGGGAACAGCTGATTTTTTTTTCGCGTTTCAAGGTTCGTCCCATAGAAAAAGTTGTTCAAATTGATGAGTACAATGACCCCTTTTCGGGTTCAGTGTAAACAAAAAATAATGTTGTATAGGTTGACAATAAACATATTTTGAATGTACACCGATTTCAACAAGAGTTATGAGAAAAATAAATGTTCTATAGAAATTTTAAATTTCTCATATCTCCTCTTTATCCTTTCAAATTTGTTTCACTTTAGTGATGTAAGTGAAAAAGAAGTCAAATGTGGGTGTGTTTGGAAAATATAAAAAAGAAAACCCAACTTCATCTTTTAGGTCATGATAAGAGTGGAGAGAAAATTATCAGCGCCGATCACTCAAAGTATCAATAGTTATCAGTCAAATGTAAAACCGATTACTTAGGCAGCTAACGTTTAAGATGTCGATAGATAAGTAGTGATAAATGAATTTAAATCCACTCTGACAGTATCTTTATAGATGTTGGTTAGTGGTGCCACTGGAAGATGACGTGGAGGGCAAAATGGACGTGCACGCAGTTCGATATTTTCAAGTAATTGATAAATAATAAATTATATTCATTCAGCAAGTAGGTTTTCTCAAACACTTTTACACGTCATTTTTTTAAACCAGACGGGGCCGGTGTTTCGTACTTGACTGCTCTGAGAAGAAACAGCCGAAACAAACTCAGAGGTCATAGTCTCCTTGGAAGTCCAGACAATTCACATGAGGACTATGCAGATTAGTGTCTGAGATGGTATTTTTAAGAAAGAACCACACAGATTTGAGTGGACCTGTCCAGTCAGTGCAAGCATTTGTCAGTTATCGTGTAGCTCGATTTATAACTCAAGGAGCTCAACGAAATGACCTCAACGAAATGACGAGTTAAGAGATAAAGTTTCTATTTACTGTGAATTGTTTTCAAAAGTTAAGCAATTTTGAAGTTGACAGTACAACAGGACCCAAAATAAGTTAGTAAGTTACAATCTTGAGAAGTGCACTCACTCTTCTGTAAGCTAAACTCGCTCTCAGGTCTCCTCACTTGACATTAATGTTAAAACACAGAAGTACATAATTATGTATAATACCTAACAGCAACACTTTACTTCATCTAAGTTTCACCACGGAAGTTTTATTTAATACTAGCTTTTGCCAGCGGCTTCGCCCGCGTGAAAGGTTAGGTTATAAACTATCTGTGTGCAAAATTTCATCCAAATCCGTTTCGTGGTTTTCGCGTGAAAGCGTAACAAACAAACTTACATTCACATTTATAATATTAAATAATAGGATGTCTATACATATATGTGAGGGAGTATATGTTAGAGTTTTAAAATTATGTACCGTGGAAGTATTTAAAGAATATAAGATAAAAACTTGTATGTAAAAAAAAACTTGTCAAAAAGTTGTAACTTTGACCCCCCATATCTCCGTAACTAGAAGGTTCCCAGGTATGGCGTAGAACAAAAAAAATATCGCAATGATGGGGAGAACAAGTGCCTTTCGGCTTCGAGAAGAGGTATTTTACACCTTTTATACATTTTTCTTCATCGATTACATCGGTGATGTACAGAATAGGAGGTAATAATAGTTTGTTTGTCATTTTGCTTTCTAGACGGTTAGAAACAAAACGTCAGAGAAAAGCTTTCTTCGATTTGTCTATGAATCAAGTGACAGATAGGTGACGCGGATAGGATATTCTTTGTTTATAGATAGTTACGGAAGAAGGCACATTAACCAACAGTTATACGTTAGTAAGTATATTTATTTATTTAACACTTCAAGCACAAAGTACAGAGGTGGACTTAATGCCAATGGCATTCTCTACCAGTCAACCGTTAGGTGATGCAGAGACATGCAGTGGTAGGTGTCATTCCTGAAACTTCACGAATAATTTATAGAAGTTGTTAAGTTAAGTTGTAAGTTATAGAAAATGGCCAATCAAGCTATACATAGCGAAGTCATTTTATACTGAAAATGTAATGATTTATATATATGTTGCCGAGTGTATGTAATTTTCATCACGTTTGACAGTAGTGGTCACAATATATAAATAGCAGATTTTATTCTTAGTTCACAACTACACGGAATCGGAACACAAACAGCCAAAATATTTATGTTTAATAAACAAGATTTAGACTCTTATCTGATAAGGGCATCGTTACGTAGATTATGTATGTGTGATATATTATGACGTAAATACATACATGTGACTAATATTTTGAAGTAAATAGTGAGGATCTTATGTCCGTTGAAGGTAAACGAATTAAAGGAGACATAAAGAGAAGAATGTTATACAATACGATAAAGAAATTGCCATCAAGAATATGCAAAGAGAGTCTTGAGTAACTAATGATTTTAACAACAGTAGTACAAGTATACATGAGTTTTTATGGAGTCAAAAACTCATTTTATCGAGAATGACTGTCAAATTTATCTTATCGTGTCCTATCGATTCCTACGTACTGCAGGACAGAATGCTGAATTTATAGCATTTCAGTTTAATCCAGTCTTCGCATGGACGTTGAATCCAAGAGAAATCCTAATAAGAAACCAGTTACAAAAAAAAAACTAAACTGAATCGGAAATACCGAAAAACACAAAAAACCGTACGAATACAAATAGGAAATCTAAAACCAGATTAGTCAGAAGCTCTTACAAGCAATAAACTAATATAAGAACATGAAAAAAACACTTCTATTAAAAGAAAAAACTCACCGAAAACCGCAAATTTTAATATTTTTGGTTTGTCTGGTGAATCATCGCGACGCGATGGCCGTGACTTTGACCAGCGAAGCCGTGACGGTAGCACGGAAGTTAACAGGGTCATCAACACGTCATTTCACGTCTACTGAGATAATTAGTTTTACTTTTACTTCATTAACGACTGAAGATCTGAATTCGGTACCATAAGAAAATGTTGCCACGTCGCTTGAAGGCGGAATATCAAAAGCTTCTAATTTGTGCGCAGCATAAATTCGTACACCTTTTTTTTCGGATTGGGAAATCATCAAATAACTTCTCCCACTCTGGGCGGAGGGAATGTCAGAGTTCTACTGACTAAAACCAATCCATGTTCCTTCCTCGCCCTTTATGTTCCGGGGCCACGGTATCTCAACCGAACAGTCCCGTAGCCAAAATTCGTACCCCTAAACTACTAACCATTTCTATAAATGCGAAAGTAACTCTGTTTGTTTCCTTTCATGCCTTCACACCTGAACAGATTAGGATGTAAATATAGGTAGTCGTTCAGGAACGCCATGACCTAAATTATTACATTTTAATATCGGTATTACGTTACTATAGGAAGATTTTCGACAACACGTGTAAAGCTTAGGGCAATAGCTAGCTTAGTAGTAAGTTTCAAAAGTTCAAAGAACCGAACATAATTTTACCAAATCACTATCAGTAGACCGAAAGGCGTTGAAATGCTATTTTCGTATTCAGCTCAGAACGCGTTCACCGAATCTGAGAAGTGATGCTTTAGTACCACATTACCATTTCGACCGTTCAAAGCGAAGCTCGAAGGTGCACTATCTCATGCAGGCCTACATTTCACAGACGGGTTTTATGAATTTCTGATCAGTATGGTTCAAGCATTTGAACTGGGCCGTAAAGACGAAAAAAATGGCAATCGCGTTGTATAGTGGTCGCAGACACATTTGCTCATTTTTGCTGATAGCTAAGCTTCACCTAAATAGATGCCACAGTTTCATACAACAATATTATTCCGACTATTATCACTTCATTGTGAGAAAAAAATGGCGCTAGATGTCTTCTATGGTTCATCTCTTTTCCACACTAAAGTGACTTGCAGATATACATCTAGATTACAGTAGATAGATCAATGAATCATTTTTCCTTGATAATGCACAAGATTGAGGAAAAACTTGATTTTTGAATATGTCGTCGTTTATATCTGAAGATATATTACTAAGTAGCTGATTGTATTATTCTCGCGAAATTAGATGACATTGCATTTGTTCAGAGTATTTGCATTTTGTTCAATGAAATAATAATAATAGGCCTTTGATACAGTTTTAGAGTTTATTTTTATACAAAAATGCAAGAAAACTGTTACTTTATAGTAAGAAAGTGTTAATTTACTAAATTAAATCTTAATAATTTTATTTTACTGTCGGCTAAAAGATCACTAATACTTATAATTAGGGAATGTAAGAGGATACTACAAGGAACTATCCTAGGCCTCCATTTCTTTGCAAATGAACGTTTGCATTGAATTTCATGATTTATCCTGTTACTTGATTAATAATAACATTTTAATCCAATGTTATAGCAGATAACTGTCGCGTGATCTACAACGTAAGTATTTATTAATAAATCTGTCACTTCGAGCAGGTAAATCGATTAAAACTGCTTTTATGTCTATAGCTGTCATACTCGTACCTAAACGAATAGTTTCCTTGTTCTACTCAAAATAAAACAAGGAAACATGGGCCCGGTTATTTTATCAGTGCCTAGATAAGAATGTGTATCATATTAATTTTGTAACACAATATAATAGTTGTTGACTTCCGGAAAAAGTCTATGAACTATGGAAATTTTTGGTAGTTTATTAAATAACAGTATCTATGTAGGATGTTTTGGAGACCTTTGTTTTAATTGAGATTGTCTATAGGAAGCGGTAACTGTTGTCTAATTTACGAGCACCTAGAAGTTTTAAGCTATAACTAGAGAAATAATGGCCATGAATTTAGGTTTGAACGCTAAATTAAAAATACATGAAGCTGCTGAAATTGGTAAAGGAAATAAAGAAAATGATAACAGAGAGGTTACCTAACTCATTAAGTTTTGAGTACAATATGACTAGCGTGTCATATTTACATTGACATCACACAAGTATGTATTTCGCCTTATCCAACAAGATAAATATAAGGTAAATAATGGTAAGGATGTATGATGACGACTCACCGGTGAAACATTATAAAAAAGTCGATTCGCGATTCATGGTGTCTGTATCATTCACAATACGAGGTTGTTCAAAGAATCATCCATGAATTGGAGTCATGTTTTAGAACCCCTAATTAATTACAATGCTGCATCAAATTTATTAGTTTCAGAAGAATCTTTTTACAGAAATCCTGAAAATATTTCTACGGTGAATATTCATGGCCCTGTTTAAGTCAAGTTAAAACTACTAATTGGTTAAATGGCTGGTACCTATTTGCAAGATCATCAATAGTTGTATTTTGGAATAGTTCTACTACACGCATAATTATTTCAACCTGATAAAATATAAAAGTGATAAAGTTTAATATAATCAGTTTGTTTGAATTTATCATTCATGTTATTTGATTTTATAATAACGCAACTAATATATCATGATTTCTCAATTTTATGAATTGATAACTCAAACTATCTACTCTCTTTCTCTCTATCTTTCTACTTTTGGGGTATTATAAGTTCAGGTGCTAATTTGATTGTATCTGGTGATTCTTCTATAATTTATTTAGCCAACAGACGTTTTGTGAATTCGATTGAAATTGGCGATTTACCCGCGATTTAACCTTTCAGAAAACCGCAACTATAGAACAACGTTTTTCGCCACACATGCATGATTAGTATTTCTATTTAAAACCTCTACGTACCTCCTTTCTTTATAATGAAGCCTTTTTTGATTTTTCCCCTTGAAAACTCGTTGGTCTCGTCAAAATTTGTTGACGCAAAGGGTAAGTTAATCCCACCAGATCAGCGTTTATCTACCTACGTCATACCGACGTGTCATTTAATCTCTGGCTTTAAGAAGCTGTAAACCTAACCAGAGTAACAGTGATCAATCCTCCTACTACCAGGTTTATACATACCGCATTATATGACGTCAAATATATCCCAAGAAAAATAAGCCTTCCGTTTAGGCATTTATTCTTTTTCTTCCTTTCGATTTACGTACCAACGTTGCAACGGAATGACCACATTGACCTTCTGATTTCGTTTCTAGAGATTCGCCAAAAGTTTTGCTAAATCACTGCGGATTACTGACCGCAGTTAATTTTTTCATTCCCAGTAAAGAAATTGGCGATTTAAAATATTATTATAGTTTGAAGATACCACCCTATTGGATTATGAGAAAATGAATAGAGAACGCAAATGTTTTACCGCACACACTTGTGAACTGTATCTCCTGCATACTTGGCTACTAGCCGTTTAGATGGGCCGCCATGACAAGCAACATTTTAAGCATAATTTTAACACATTTTTGTCAACGTTATTGCTAATTACATGAAAGTCAAAAAATAAAATATAAAACACTAGACTAGCAGGGGAAACCTAATCCTTGTCTAATTACCTACTGATTGTCAAGTTCAGTATTGCTTGCTTTATATTATAACAGGACAATATAACCGAAAGTGTCTGCAGTTGCACCATATTTCTTAAGAAGCACTGGCTCATCTTTCTTAAAAGACAGCTTGAACTTATAATGGTTTGACCACAAACTAATGACTCAAGGCAAACATGGAGCCTTACCTCTTGTTTCAACGAAATGACGTCTATAGAACAATTTCTTCCCGTTTACAATGTTGCGTAGGTAAACAATTATTGACATCCATGTTATGTAACTCTTATGTGACGTAATTCCCGGGAATTCAGTGACGAGTAAACAATTATTAGTGTACTGGAGCATTCGGTACTATCTCTGTAGTGTTTAAGTCTGTGTCTGTTGATGCGTTTTTCACTTGTTTGGTAAGGACCGCACGGAGAACGTAAAGACATAAACGTATAGTCTGCCGCCGACTACTGTGAGTATCCAGTGCAAAATGTCCGACTGATTCGCTTTTGTTTCTCAAACTTTTGTGAAGTCGGCAGCCGACTATACGTTTGTTTTGAACAATGCCTAATAGCGCTGTCTAACTGATAGTAGGTATTATTAGCCTGTAATGTAACAGATCTGATTCGAGTGTTATAGTTATCAGGGAGTGTGGAGAACTAAGACTTACAGTTTGCCACCTGTAACGATACAATTTGTAATAATCACTCGTTTATCTATGAAATCGAATCTTGGATTGTTACGTTACAGGCTAAAGCTCCTTAGAAAGCGCCTGAACGTAAAATATTTGGTTAATTTCTGTGTTGTACTAACTGTTTATCGCATTTTTTTTACCGAAATGTTATAAAGGTTGTATTTTGGAAACTTGAATGCTTAGGTACAACGATTTTAGTTTCTGATTTACGTCACACTGATGTTGTACGCATATGTTAGGGAAGGGCTTGTTTAAATACATGGAAATAAATGCCTGCTATTGATAAGCCAACTAATGAGGGATTGTCATCATTAGCAACATAATTTAATTGATCATTGATCGTTAATGCCCGGTGGTTATCATAATCATAGTGTTTTCCAAACGAATGGGAGATGAGAAAACTCCTCGGTTTTGGACTCTAAGTACTGAAAGCTCCATTCTGACCCATTTTCATGGTTCACCTATTTTTTGGTGTCTTAAAATGTTCATTATTGTTAACCCAAAGCCGAAAAAGGATAATTACTTGAAAACTTTTACTGTGGAATCAGCCTGTAGTTGCAAAAAAGACGCTGCTTCACGTATTTTTGTATGCAGAAAGTGACAAATTGTAAAGAAAACGATTTTAGGATTGGTCCCGTAGGAATATATTTAGTTGAATTTTCTTCACACAATCCGGACTCAACTACATTTTAATCAACTTTCTAGCATCAATACTCCATATCCTAGCATATATACCGGTTTTTCCTCAATCTAAAATAAACATGGAAATTTTATTCTTAACATTTTATTTATAATCGTTTGCTCTAATATATCTACACTGGAACTTTTAAGCCAAACTTTTCCGTAGTAGGTACTAGGAAGTGGGATATTACCGTCAGTTTCTTATTAAAGTGCTCGAAATTACACAGGTGTATTGCACGAGACGATAATTCCAGGTATGGTGTATGGAGTTGTGCCCTTGATATTAAAACGCCTCAGTTTAAGTTCGTGTTATCGTTGAATGCATTTCCGTTTGCTCATAGCGTTACTGCTGAAACTCATTATGCATAAAAGTTAATGAGAATTCATTAAAGATCAGATTTAGCACATAAAAAGCTGAAAAAAGTCACTTATTTATAAACTTTAATCTGTTAGATAAAACTTCTGTCATATAATCACTTAATCACTACATATTATACGACAAAGTCCTCCGCCGCGTCTGTCTGTCTGTTCGCAATAAACTCAAAAACTCCTGCATCGATTTTCGTGTTGTTTTCACTAATGGATAGAGTGGTTCTCGAGGAAGGTTTTAGTGTATAATTTGTACGCGGGCGAACACGCGGGCATCATCTAGTAGTTAATAAAAATGTGATTTGAATTGTTCAGCGGTTTTTATCACAGGGACAAACTAAAGTTCTTTACCTTCATCTGTTAGCGAAGTGGACACAATAGTTTAACAATGGCATCAGACCGATTCGGTTGAGCTTCACAGACAAGGGATAAGAGGTAAGAATGTTAAGTAGTAACGCTACGCAAGTCGTAACTTGATGTGACCTGTAACTTTTTCAAAGAATTCTATAAATACATCAAATAACTTACAGGTGACTCGTATGCAAACCTTTCTACAAGTAACCACAATAGTATTTTCTGAGAAACACTACTCGTGCAGGCGCCACTGGGCTACGCTGGCGGATGACTCACGTTTACGTTACCTTGAGAAATCGATTACAGCTTTTTATTTGTACTAAGTCTGGGTACAGGAGGAGACCAGTGGTAGCTCCGTTTACTAATGTCGATTCAGACTTGCTTAATTTATTTTATAACCACTGCTCTCAAAACGAAAGGACATCTTCGGCATCGTGAGGAAACCGTCATGTCAAAGAATGAAAAATTCGAAGACATGTGACATCTACCAACGAAAAAGCTTGTGGCCCAATAGTGGGCATGTTATAGGCTGATGCTGGTGCTTTAGAGGTGGCTTTAGCATAATTATGTTGCATACTAGAGAAGCTAAAATAAGCAAAGAATATGAATAAGTTGCAAGTGTTGCACAAAAAGTGGTTTACTTTGAATTAAGAAGCGTGATTGGTGGGAATTTAATGGATTCAGAAAGCTCACGCACATCCTAACTAATCATAAGAACGTATCTTTTGCCTAGGATATTAAATTGGATGTATTTTTTTAATTTGAATTTGAGGGGACATGTATCCTGCCGGGGTTGCGGGCCTGTTCGAAAGAGATACCGCGGCCTCGGAACATAAAGGGCGAGGAAGGAACATGGATGGGTTTTAGTCAGTAAGAGTCTGACACTCCCTCCCGCTCCGCCCAGAGAGGGAGAAGTCATTTGATGATTTCCAATCCTAAAAAAAAAAAAAAAGGGGACATGTATCACTTAGGCCCGTTCAGACTACAACCAGTTTGCGCTTGACTAATTAAAACATCGGTCTGTTGATCAAAAGAGATTGAATTGTTTAGCGCTAACGCTAAAGGTTATAAGAGCAACTAATTACCGTAAAGCTTTTCATATCCAACATTTAGATTTGTTGGCTAACGCATTAGAAGCCCCGGTTACCGGGGCTCTAGGAAATTAAAAATGACTAGAAACTGCCTTATAAGGGCGCTATCATATTCACCGGCTTGAGCAGGTCCGGTAGAGCTTTATGTCTATCAAATAAAGTTTTTTTTGTGAAATCCGAAACACTTTAAAGTGATAGCATATGAAAAGAAAAAGCACGTGTTATCGAATTTTCGATCGGATCGGATCGATTCGGGTGTGAACAATTGAAACATATCTTTAGCCTTACTCGTTCACTCAATCCGGGATAGCTCCTTAAATACAGTTGTGAATTTAATGAATTTGGTTTCAATTTAACCTTTAAAATGGTACCATTTTTATTATTCTTAACTAGTGATTAAGTACTTAAGATCGCGCGGAATCAATTCCAAGTAAATGATTCCATTCTTTTGCTCGCGAGTGTTGCTTTAGGTGGCGTCTTTGTAGTCCAGGACAGTAGGAAATTAACCCATGGGACCTGTACATAACTATTTTTCCTCACGGAAATAATGTAACTTCCCGTTAATGAAAGAATTTTCCGAATCGGACCAGAATAGTCCGAAGATTACCCTCTACATTCAAACACACAAATATTAGGCCTTGTTACCTGCTTATGATATTTTAGTGTTGTTATTCTACTATAAAAAAATAAATGATGTTTTTACTGAACAAACCGGTATGTCATATTTGACGTAGGTACATTATTGATGACGTAAAATGGCGTAATTAAAAAGGAGTACGTACATTCATCGAGTGGCACGCGCGTGGATTGTATCAGTTTCTGCGGTTGCGTGAGTTTTTCTTTTTCTTGTTTTGGGTAAATCAAGAGCAGCCTGTAAGGTACGTCATATGTACGTAGGTAGCGGGAAAATGATTCTTAAAGGTACGCGTGCTTATCGAGTCGCACGCGCAACGATTTTATCAATTTGTGCGGTTCGCCTGCAGTTGCTTTTAATTTTCTTTCTTTCCCCTTTATGGTATTACCAACTATGGCATCATATTTTGGTTTTCCTTGATTTATTCATATGTGATAAAAAGGTAGGTATATTGAAATAGGAAATAGGTACAATCTATCATCATCAAACTTAGTTTTTCCGACTTTTTATAGTAAGTTTAGCTTTCCTTAATATTATAGGAAAAGGCAGGTACTTACTTACAGTTTATTTTTTGTAAAGCAACTGGTTATTTTCTTCGCAATAGATCTACTCATACACACAAAATAAATTTCCCTTTTTTAACCGGTACAGATTCTGAAACGATATTATCTTCAATAAAAATACAATACGTATTTGCAATCTACCTAGATAACTAGTACTTAGTACTTACTATAAATATACCTTGAGTCGTATAGGAGCGCCAAGGGCTACGACATAAAAAATATATTCTATTAGTTACTGTGGTATCTCCCCAATAGCGTTATTAATATCAGCTTGGCCCTTTTTTCACTTTAATTCTAGTCTAGTATCAATAATATTCAGGTCATGAGGTCCATCTGGTTTGAGGGGTGCCCCAGACGTATCATGAAAACTTTTCCTTAAAACCCATCTTAGTCATCAAAAATTAGAAACATTGCACCACAATATCGTGACCTACCGGGTAGGAACAGAACTCATCTCGATTCATCGTAATTGGCAACCCCAAAATAACCTAAAAAAGAACAAAGAAATTTCGCCGGAATGTTGCCAGCTCTGAGTCATTAGCAGGAAACTCATTATAGTTTAAAGGTATAATTTTAAATGATGACCTTCCTCTTTAATTTTTTTGTGATAAATGATTCAGTGATTGTTTCCTGAGTGATCTGAGAGCTATTTCTTGTTGAAAAATGGATATTCGTACAATTGGTGCTTGGTACTATTATGCCACAATGCTTTTCTTAGTTTTTGTATACTTTTTGACTAAACGGTATGACTGGTAATAGACATAATTATTCTACTTTGTACTTATTCTTTATTTTAAACCATAGACTAATTATAACAATACACACTCTATACTAGAAATAAAAATATGTACAAGTATCAAAAAGGGTTACAGGGCATCGAAATATTCGTTCACATCGCTGCCAGGAAAAGTGCCCAGAAGGCTGGCAGCATTGCCACGTTGGATGGCAACGCTGATTCCTTGCCCAAAAAATAGGCCCACCCTCTGGTCCCGTGAAGAGTCGACTAACCGTTTGGCGATTTCTCAAAATACTAAGTGGGCACTCGGACCCCATGGCCCTAGTGTTTCAACCCTAAACGGCTCAAACACATAATTACCAAATAAATTATTGTATTTGTGCCGTTTGAGGTTTTCAGTACTTGCACAATCAGTGTTTCAAATTAATTACTCAGAAAGACAGAACATTTGACAAGATGTCGACTAGACTTATCGGATGCATGGAACGACTGTCTATCTGTCCTCCAGAATGTATAATAATATTAATTTATTATATTAATATAATTATTATTATATTAATATTAAAACCAAGTAATAATATTATTAATACTTGGTACCACGATACCCCTTAAGACAGGAAGGAAACTAAAAACATGAAATTCAAGTAATTTAAGACTCTTATTGTGAATAAGTGGCCTATCTTGCAAAGATCTCGAACTAGTCAGTTCAGCCTGAATTGTCTTATATTAAACTAGCTTCTGCCAGCGGCTTCGCCCGCGTGAAGTTTCAAAATTGGGGTTGAGTGAGAATATTATAAACGTAAGAGTAAACAAATATAATAATAACAAATCTCCGAACTACTAAGCTATCGGGAGTTACACGTGTTATTGTGAGTCAACTATAAAAGATAGACATATGCTGTCTTGGGATATTTTTTATATAATTTTATGTGGAATATTTCCGTTATACATGATTTCTATGTAGCTTTAACCATTAAGGCTGCACACGCGACGGAAGCTAAAAAAACCAAGTAACTTCTCCCGTTTTCCCAACATTCCCTTTCACTGCTCTGCTCCTATTAATGGTAGCGTGATGAAAAGTATACTATTACCTGCTCAGGAGTATGTAGAATACTTGTACCAAGTTTCGTTAAAATCCGTCGAGTAGTTTTTTTTTCTATAAATAACATACAGACAGACAGACAGACAGACAGACAGACAGACAGACAGACAGACAGACAAAAATTTTACTGATTGCATTTTTGGCATCAGTATCGATCACTAATCACCCCCCGATAGTTATTTTGTAAATATATTTCATGTACAGAATTGACCTCTCTACAGATTTATTATAAGTATAGATAGATATTTACACGAAAATTAACTGACTCAATTTACCTGAGCTGAACATTCTGCCGAAACGCCTTTGAACTAACTGATAAACCACTGCTAAGTAAATAGAAATACGCTTTATAAACACTTCAGTAACTGTAGTAGTACTAGGAATGCATTCATTGAAGATCTATAGAATTACGATTGATTGCAACAGGCCTTCTGTATTTATCTCACCCGAATTTAGACTTTAAAACGATAAAAATACACTTGAACATCGAATTAAAATGTCTTAAATCCAAGGTATACGTGCGTACAGTCACATCAGATACAGTCGCGTGCACAGGTCACTTACGTTGCTTAATTATTATTGTAATTAACACTGATGGACCTATTATTATTATTAAGTTCGAGAAAAAAGCAGAGGTGCGTGTCTTGGTTACCCACAGAACTTGGATATCACCGATTATCCATAATTTACAAGGAGGATATTGTTTAAAAACTTCTGCCCGCGACTTCGTTCGCGTGAAGTTTTGATATCCCGCATGCAACATTTCTTATTGCTGCTCCGCTCCGATTGGTCATAGCGTGATGTTATATAGCCTATAGCCTTATCTGCTGCTATTATAAAGCCTTCCTCAATAAATGGACTATCCAACGCAAAAATAATTTTTCAATTCGAGCTGGTAGTTCTTGAGATTAGCGCGTTCAACCATACATACAAACGAACAAACAAAATCTTCTGCTTTACAATATTATATATAGTATAGATATAGTAATCTTAATCTTAATATATATAAATCTCGTGTCACAATGTTTGTCCTCAATGGACTCCTAAACCACTTAACCGATTATAATAAAATTCGCACACCATGTGCAGTTCGATCCAATTTGAGAGATGGGATAGCTAATATTTCAATTTATGAGACGCAGACGAAGTTGCGCCGGTCAGCTAGTCTTAATATATATAAATCTCGTGTCACAATGTTTGTCCTCAATGGACTCCTAAACCACTTAACCGATTATAATAAAATTCGCACACCATGTGCAGTTCGATCCAACTTGAGAGATAGGATAGTTTAAATCTCAAGTTATGAGACGCAGACGAAGTTGCGCGAGTCAGCTAGTAGTATATATAGTATACATACTGTAACTATATTTTAATTGTATTTGAATGAATAAGCTGACGCACGGTGATCATAGAATCGGCCATTTCCGATGAGGATATTATACTACAGTAAAGTTCTCCTATACAATTAAATTACGTATAACTTCTAATAATACATATATGGTAGCATTTTTCACATTGACGTCACTATGTTTTCGTTGGCGGAAAGTGTTCAGAATCATATGACTGTTGGTGCTATTATTTCAGGGATTACAACGATATTTAATTTATTTCACATGTTTTTAACAAATGTTTATTTAGAGACTACAGTAATAAAATAAATAATTACTATTCGCGGGTTTGTTTGTGTGCGAAAATCTTTTTGGTCTAAAATTATACAAAGATTTTCAGATACTGCGTACTTTCAAATTTTTATTCAATTAGGAAAATCTTAGGCAGATTGGGGCCGTTGCGTTCAACACCTTTTAACTGAATGCATATGAAAATTTACACGGAACTATAACAAACAAAATATTTTATCTTTCTGTCTATCTGTAAGTCTCTCTATCTGTTTGTTCCAGCTAATCTCTGAAACCGCTGGACCGATTATCCTTCAAAATCGATCCAGCCGTTTCAGAGACTTTTACTGGCAAACCAGTGATGTTACAAGGAGTAACAGGCTTTTCAAAATTAAAATCATTGAATTTCCCTACAAAATCCAAACAGGAAAGTAGTATTTCAATAATTATTTCACGCATACGAAACTCGCGAGCTACAGCTAGTTTACAATAAGAAAATTCACGAAAATCTAACATCTCTTTACAGTCAGTCAGACAAACATTTTCAGGCATGTTTAGAGAACGTTTTACCGCAGAATACACGTGCTTTTGTGCAAACATTCGCAGCTCCACGTGTCCCAGTCGTGATGGTTCGCAGGTATATAGGAAGCGCCGGCGCAAGCGCAGCTATTACTCACGTCTGGTGGAGATGAAACAGCTGCAGTTTATTATCGGTAGTAATAGGGATTGGGTTTATATCTGTGAGATTAGAGTAGGATGCAAGTTGTGCTGAATCTGAAAGTGGCCTATTTTAATAAGATATGGGATGAAAGACTTGGTGACTGGCGATGGTAGGCTGAATTGAAGAATTTGATACATGAATCATCTGCCCACAATCATCCAATGCTGGGTACAAGAAACCTTTTTTTTGTATTGACAGCCCCTTCTTCTTTATTCAATACATTGGTATATCAGAACGTAAAAAGTCTGAAGAAAGGTGGCTTGATCTTTTGATGACGTTGGTGGTGGCCCCGACTTATGGACAGTAAGTTCTCGGTTCGAACCCAGTCAGGCGCATTACTTTGTGTAATTTATTTTATCACAACTGCTCTCAAAACGGTGAAGGAAAACATCGTGTGCGTATGTCCTAGAATCAAAAATTCGAAGACATGTGACATCTACCAGTCCGTACAGGGCCCGCGTGGTGAATTATGGTACATTGCCTTTTTTTTTTTTGTTTTTTAGGATGGGAAATCATCAAATGACTTCTCCTACTTTGGGCGGAGCGGGAGGGAGTGTCAGACTTTTACTGACTAAAACCCATCCATGTTCCTTCCTCGCCCTTTATGTTCCGGGGCCGCGGTATCTCTTTCGAACAGGCCCGCAACCCCGGCAGGATGGTACATTCCCTCTCACAGATCAGAGGCCTGTGTCTCAGCATTGGCGACATTAAAAAAATTGTGATGACGATCAGTATAAACCTAAAACCGCAAAGAATAAGGCAAAGAAAGCATAAGGAAAACCCGAGGAAAAATCACATTTTGTAAATTGATTAATATAAGGTAGGTCCCTAATTCCTAATTACCCATGAAATTGAAATTATTTCAAAAGTCTGCTTGGAAGCGTAAAAACCCAGACGCAGTTAAATGTTTTAACTTTAAACGAAATAAAAGTATTGTAACCACATCAAGCATTGAAGGTGATATAGATTTCTTATTAAATCTATATTTAGAGTTGGGCTTTCCAAGATCCCTAAAATAAAGATATTTAAAAACCGACGACATTTTGAGCGCCTGCTTAACCTGTAGACACATTGGTGTCTGAAAGACAAAACCAAAAACAATTTTTGGAACCAATTATAATTTAAATAACCATTTTCAGGAGATTTTTGTATTATATTCTACAAAAATAATTGACAAAACAGATACTTCGTATGATAATGATGACAGAATTGACAAATACTTGGTAAAAGCACGCCGCTTTTGCGAAAGCATCAGATTATTTTCATTAGCGTTATTGTCATCATATTTGATGATGTTTCGTGAGGAGTTCTTCTTTAGAGTACCTACAATATTTATCAATTGGTTTATCCATTGATGGGGGACAACACATTGCATACTGAATTTCTTCCGCGCCTCGGAAAGCACGAAAGCAGGGCGGTCCTAGCTGTGACTGGTTAGAAAGCTTGAAATTTTAAAGAAAAGGCTTTTACGATGGCTTTTACGGTGAATGCTACGGTAATATTAAACCTAGAGCCATTCAAAAATCACAATTTAGGGATATACAGGCCCTTAAGCTGTCGGTCCAGACTCCCGGCTGTCAGTTGTAGATCTTTGACAGTTGTTACAGGTAGTCAGTGGCCCGAAAGTCTTACAACCAGTCTTATCAAGGGATATTATTACTTAATAGCTGGGTTCTGGATCTCAGATATGCAATCACTTCATATAAAATCAGCTAAATGGCATTCAGCTACATTCGGTTAGACTGGAAGAACGACGCTGGTTGTTTGGAAAATGTTTCGTGTGCATATTTACTCGATTTTTAAACTTAGAGCTTTTACAATTCATTTCTCTTAGGTCCATGTTCACCAAAAAGATGAGATTCAGATTATCTAAAAACAGCTGTTTAAAACACATTTTTGTATGGGAACATGTCACATTGACAGCTGCTTTTAGATAATCAGACTGTGTTCTTTTCGGTGAACATGGACCTTAGTAATAATAACTCCTAAAATTTGTGTCTTATAAATAAGGCTTAAGTTCAGGCTAACCGCAAATGTTTGCGTGTTGCGGTCGCGTTAACATCTGTAGGGGTGTGCCTTAAAGCTTCTGATGTCTGTTTACCTAAAAAAATATAGGAATAGGCACACTAAGAATGACTCATAAGCGAACAGCAGGCAAGTTATGATAGGTATTTTTTAAATAATACAAATGGGTGTTTTTTTCATAGCCAGTCATATCCGCATTGGATTCACTAAATATTCTTCGATAAAAAAATCATATATGACTAACAATTTTAGAAAGATTTTCCTGAGTACTTTAAAAAACAGGTAAGTACCTACTCGAAGAATCAAATTATAAATGACTAGCTACCCGCGCAAATTCGTCTGCGTCACATAAGAGAGAAAAAAGAAAGGAAAAGAAATCCCCGTTTTTGCAACACTTTTCATTCCTGCTCCGCTCCTTATAATCGTAGCGTGATGTTATATAGCCTAAAGCCTTCCTCGATAAGTGGACTATCCAACACAAAATATTTTTCCAATTCGAACAAGTACTTCCTGAGATTAGCGCGTTCAACCAAACAAACAAACAAACTCTTCTGCTTTATAATATTAGTATAGATCAAACTTATGAAGTATGTATGAGACCCCAACTTTAAGCAAGTTTCATTTCAACAATCTACTTTTGATTATTGCAAAAGTGAACTTCAAAGTAAATACAACCCTATTAAGTTTATCGGCAAGAGAGGCGCCACCAACCCTTTAAAAATATCGCAATGAACTCATGGGAATACCCCTCGAATACCAACAATTAACATCATAAGCGTATCGCTTGATTCTGATTCATTTTGACACAATCTATATCTATACTAATATTATAAAGCAGAAGAGTTTGTTTGTTTGTTTGTTTGGTTGAACGCGCTAATCTCAGGCACTACCCGCTCGAATTGAAAAATTATTTTTGTGTTGGATAGTCTATTTATCGAGGAAGGCTTTAGGCTATATAACATCACGCTACAATCATTAGGAGCGGAGCAGGAATGAAAAATGTTGCAAAAACGGGGACGTTCTCGTTTTTCTCTCTTATGTGACGCATACGAAGTTGCGTGGGTCAGCTAGTAAGTGATAAAAGTTTACTTTTAGCTTCTGAATTTAATATTGGACTTTCTTTTAATGTGTGACTAAAGGTGGGCTTTACTGGGGTAATTCTTTGAAGGGAAAATTTTATGATTGTGTATCAGCCTATAAATGTCGCCTAGCCAAAGCCCTCTTCGCATTCTAAAAAGTTAAAAAGGAATGAACATTCATCAGCTCGCTTACTCATTTCGTGTTTTTACCCTCGTGGTTCCAGGTTTCTCTAAATTATTTTCCTCTGCTGTTTAATGGACCTACCAGAGGCGTATTTTTACCTGTTCTATTATGTGCCGTGTTGTATCTTTAGCCCGAGTGACTCATCTGCGTTGGCAGAGTGCGTTTCCTTTTACCACTCAGCTTTACTAGCTGTAATCATTTGTCGGACAATCCATCTACCGTTTCTTTAGTCCAGATAACTGAGCTATTGGATCGATGACTGGTCATCTCTTTTCAGCCCTAGGGAAAATCGCTTTCATCTGACAGCTATCAAATTATTAAAAAAGTACATTTTCACTTCTCATGCTCTAAAAGTACGCCGTTACAGCCCTACGAAGCGGGATTAAATTCCCTAGGGAGTAAAAACTAATTTAAAAATGGAACGATCTTTTACTCTGAAACATGGTCACAAAAGAGTAACTTGTCAAAGGTTTTATTTAAATTTCGAATTGGCATGCAAATAGAAAGCGGTTTATTGAAAAATAAAACAAATGAACTAATCAACGAACGCGAGAAAAAATTATGGTTTCTGATTTTGAAAAGCAATGCCTCTGTTGCTAGCCGCTGCAATAATGTAGGTACTAATTATCTGTGGAGTGTGGATCATCTTCA
Source organism: Xestia c-nigrum (assembly GCA_916618015.1). Lineage (NCBI taxonomy): Eukaryota > Metazoa > Arthropoda > Insecta > Lepidoptera > Noctuidae > Xestia > Xestia c-nigrum. The sequence goes on along the minus strand of OU745259.1, from coordinate 3,389,243 downwards.
TTGCGAAAATTTTTAGAGTTTGTGTTGTGTTTTCAATGGTTAATCTGTGACTGACCTGATAGAAGAAAAAACTGACCGCTCAGTTCAGAATTTTTGTCGAGTGTAAATTTATTCAGTTTTAAATGACTATTTTTCTCGCACTCGTAGTGAAAAGTACAGTTTGCACCTCGAGACTAAACGTCAATATAATATACCCTCGCTTTCATTGCCTCCCTCGCAAGCTCGGGATTCAAACTACCTCGGGTATATAATGGCTTCGTTTAGTCCCTCGTTATAAAATATACTATTTGATACAAGTGGAGAAAGTGTGTTATTGTGGTCGAGGCCGAATTAACACACGAACCGTAGGCGAGGGTGTTTTTGAGCCGAGAACTGCAATAACGAATGTCCACGTGTTTCATACGACGTTTTTCAATATACTTTTGAAGAAATAAAATAAAATAATGTAAAATATTTTTGTACGTATGACAAAACTATGATTTTAATTTTCTTTTTTCCCCGTGCTTTGCTATCGCCAGGTTAAAGAAGCAGCAAAGGTATAAAGCCGTTATACAGCCTAATATATATATATATATATATATATTTTAATATCTTTGAATCTAGAACACCAATAAATGTTTGGATTCATGTTTTTATTTTTATTTTCCTTGTATTCGTAATAAAAAGCACGTGTGCCTCGGGGCGCCAATAGTTCCTCCGTCTCGGGACGAAATGAGTTACTTTTACCCCTAGGGTAACAATACTGTACTATTCAGTTTGAATTTGATGTAAATCAGCCTTGATAGTCTACAGGATAAAAGCCTCTTACACGGGGAAGGCACAAGTATGATTTCAGCCGAAAACAGACAAGCGTAGTTTCCATGATGTTGACAGTACAAATCTAGATAAGGATTTACCTCCCGAGAGTTTCGTGCTGACATTTCTTTGCGTAAAAATTTCGACGTCATAAAGTATACATGCGTTTGATATTTGCGTATGACACGTCGCCGTCGTCGAGGTACTCACAGGCTTGTTCAAGATTGCGTACATAATTAGTATCTTAGTGATAATGACCATTTTAACAGAAATAGTAGATCCATTTTTAGATGTTTTATTTTTAGCACTAATTCACTAATTAGGAGGTCTCGGTGTGAAAGATATGGCTGATGAGTTATAGAGAAGTATACAAGCAGAAGACATGCGCCAATCTATACTATGTATATCTTAATATATATAAATCTCGTGTCACAATGTTTGTCCTCAATGGACTCCTAAACCACTTAACCGATTATAATAAAATTCGCACACCATGTGCAGTTCGATCCAACTTGAGAGATAGGATAGTTTAAATCTCAAATTATGAGACGCAGACGAAGTTGCGCGAGTCAGCTAGTAACATTATAAAGCAGAAGAGTTTGTTTGTTCGGTTGAACGCGCTTATCTCAGGAACTACAGGCTCTAATTGAAAAAATATTTTTGTGTTGTATAGTCCATTTATCGAGGATGGCTTTAAGCTATATAACATCACGCGACGATTATTAGGAGCGGAGCAGGAATGAAAAATGTTGCAAAAACAGGGTTTTTCTCTCTTATGTGACGCAGACGAAGTTGCGTGGGTCAGCTAGTTCCAAATAAATTGAATAGTAACAAGAGAATAGTGATGAGGGATTGAGGATAATGGGAGGACTCGCATAGAACAAATGGCTATTCAACAAAAATATAAATAATATAGAATCTCGCCTGTTTGCTTGAAAGAGTCGGTAGAAGTGACCTACACCCACATTTCGCCATGTTATGTTCTAAGGTCTCACATTTAAAGGGGCGAGTCTATAAGAAAGAAAGAAGAAAAAGAAGACCCAGAAATTCAAACAGGACCTCACTCGACCAAGGAGGCATGGAAATGCAATTAATATCGTTATTGTATCGTCCGTTTCCAGACACACCCATTTCCAATGACCCTCACGACACAGGTCACCCATCCTCTCAAATTGGTCATTCAAGTTCTTCATTCACGCAAGCCTGAGCGTACGCAGATGATGCAACAAGTTCCGAAGTCAAATCATTGGGTGTGTGCGGCCGCCGATTTCGCGTGTTTCGTAAGTGCATCGAGGTTACTATCACGATCGTTAGTCTGATGTAAGGTGAAGTAGCTGTTACATGAGCGCAGGTGGGGGTCATCAATGAATGGGTGGGGTGGATGAGTGAAGACGGGGGTCATCAATGGGTGGGGTGGTTACAATACTGCAGTTAACTCAAATATTAACTGCAGTACTACAGAATTTGGAGAAAGGATTGTGTGCTTCTCTTAATAGAATGGTATGGAGGATTTGATTAGGCACCAATGTATGATGTGCCTATTGGTTTATTCCCACTTCTAAAAAGAAAGATTTTCATGTACTCGGCTGGTATGTTTTAAGATAAGTACTTCGCTAGATTTTTGCGGTCGTTATCCCCAAAAGAATCATTCAATCTGTTCTTTGAAATCGATACACGCCACGTTTGTGGAATTTTGCTAGCATTCTCTTTGACTTTGTTTTTTGGTGCAGAAACCAGCAAGTTTTGTGCAAAATTTGCTTCTAGATTCAACTGTTAGTAGTGAGGGAAATTCATATTTTAATGAATTTAGTCCATTTGTTTTTTGATCAAAGCTTATTAAATCAAAGATGAGGGGAAACAGCTGATGAATAAGTATTAGACTATTACGCAGCAATAATCCGCTTATATTATCTACACTGAACACACTGAACTAAATTAACTGTTATAAATATATGCGACATTTACAAATGTATACAAATAAGTGGTTTACCTTGCAAATGATAGATTGTGCTGTAATTTAGATATTGAAGGTTAACTCATTATATTGACCGGTCATACGATAATTTGCAACTTGTTGCTTTTTTACTATTGGTCACCTGGCCCCTTGTAGAATTGAGATTCTAGGTAAGAGAAAAAAAAAGTGGGTCCTTATTTTTTTAAGGGTTTCTTGCCCAAAGTCCATGGACTCCCATGGTGTTTCTTGCCGGTTCTTCTCCATGGAATCGACCAACGCGAACCGTGCACCTCTAGTTTTATAAGTGCCCATCTAGGATATGTGAAATAAAACATTTTATTTTGAAATAGGGCCAACTGAACCCTTTGCCCGTCTGTCTGTCACAACGTTTTTTTAACGTTATACTTACTAGACAATTGAAATCACAGAGTATGTCTTACTTTGGAAGATATAACAAAAATATTAATAAAAAATTAATTTAATTTAATCAGAGCGAACAAGAATCGTGATTTTTCAACGTTTTCTTGCGGAAGCCTTGGTGTACTATTCTGACTCGCATTTGGCCGGTTTTCTTAAAGCTTTTTACCGTAGGGACAAAACTTCTTGCTCAACATAAATACTTAACACCCGGACTTACAACAATACGAGACTAACGAGCTATCAATCCAAGTCGAAAATCGAATAATTACGATTAAATTCGACGTATTTCATCGATTTTTATAGTTGTATATCAGTATCGTACGAGTATTAGACCATGTGTCGGGCGCGGTGCCAAATTGATTGATGTCAAAATAACTACAAGAGTTACAATTAACCTCTGGTTAATTTAATTGCCTGAGTTAATTAATAGAAGTTGTATGTGAGAGGTAAATACGGAAAAAGTCATGCTTCGAGTGTTGAGGTGTTCGCCATTTTGCAAATCCGTGGTGATTTTACTTTTTCTACAAAGGTCAGCAACTTATTTTTCATGTGATTAAATCAAAGAAATATCAAAACAAAGAATTGCTTTATTTATATGCATGATCATTAACTTAGTACTTCTAAAGTTTGATATAGGTAGTTATTAGATGGTAGTAAAAAATAGATTCTGAAAGGTCTATCACCAGACGTAGAAAATAGCACCTGTCTAAAGGGACGCGGCGCTAATCGCAAATAATGATAAACGATAAATATCTAATGATACATGATAAATAATGATAAATGATAAATAATGATAAATGATAAATAATGATAAATGATATTTATTGAGAAAGTAGGTTTTCTCAAACACTTTTACACGTCATTTGAAATCTAACATGATTTTAGACGTTCATAAAACAGTGAAGAAAACTCATAGATTCCTCAAAAACTGCACGCTCTTAAGGTGAAGCGCCAGTGAAGCCAACGAAAAACACGTTTTTTGCAATTTGCAGGCCCGTGCCAGGTTGTGACCCTATTGAATGACTTTTTCATGACATAAAATCGGAGGGTGCAAGAATATTCCTATGAATTAAGATCAAGACAAGACGGAGGTAGCAGAATTTCCATTATTTTTGCTACAGTAACACTTAAAACAAGATCAAAGACAGTAAAACCCACTAGAAAAAAACCCACCTCATGACAATAATCAAGATTGACATCATGAACTAATTAATTAATCATGTATTATGTCATAGATATCATGACAGTTTCTCGCTGTCAGTCATATCCCGTCGCAGTAATAGGAACCCTACCGATTCGCCATAAGACTGAATTCCTGAAAATTAGAAACTGGTTTCATTTAAGACTTCATTACTCAAGCCTTCCAATCATTCATGTCAGCACGCAGAGATACGATGCTAACTTATTTTACACTGCCAATTTAAACTATAGACTCTTTCGTCTGGACAATAAAGAAGGAAATTGAATGTTGATTAGTTTAGTAGCCGCAGAAAATTGGTTTATCAATGATGATCATTCAGAGAAGACTATTAAGTTTTCTGTTTGGTCTTTTTGTGTTTTTATATGTTTTGGTTAAATCACTGCAAGGGTTTTGCGTCATCGTCTGTGAACGCTAGCGATGCGAAATTAAATGTTCGTTTAGTTTAGTTTGGTTATCAACTTTTGAAGATGGAAGGAAGTATGATATAATTTGATTGTGGAACCATGGAGTTTCTTGCCGGTTCTTCTCCATGGAAACGACCAAAACGAACCGTGCACCTTTTTCGACGTTTTTTGACTGCCCATCTACGCCTATGTGAAATAAAATATTCTTATTTTTCAGCAGTTGGTATCAAAGTTTGTAGATGTAACTTTGCAGTACAGAATCCTTTTCATGATTTGTCATAATTATTAGTAATTATTAGTTAGTAACATTTGTTTGATTTCAAAGTATTATTACAAAGTTTATCTAAAAAGAAAAACATTTCAATTATATTTTTTTTTGCCGGGTGGGAGCGGAGTCGTGTTACTCGGCTATGCTTTCCGGTATCTTATGTCATTCTCATACATTTTTAGTTTTCCAACATCATTATTGCTGATAGAATTTATCTTTCACTAACGATTGTCCATGGAGTTTCTTGCCTACTCTTCTTCATAGAGATTTACGCTGTGGTATTTTCTCAGGTTATAAGACTGGGAGTGACTGGGACTCTAGATTCATTTGGCACCTACTTGGGAATTCAAAACGCTTGTAACTGGCCAACTTGAAATAAATGCAACGTTTTGATGTTGGTACCTCTTTTAACGTTTTGATGTTGGTACCTCTTTTAATGAATGGAGCCAGAAATGTCGTGTGTTCTAAAACCAAATACAAACTGTACAGAGTACATACCATGCGACACATTGGTGTTCCAGATAGCTTTCAAATGATTTTAACACTTACGAGTAATAAAGATAAGGATGATATTTAATTGTTGGAAAGTTAATAGGCGCGTCGTCAAGCTGTCTGGGTGCGTGACAGATATTCTTCGTTGATGGGTAGGTATTCATTATCTTTAAAAAGATTTAAGTTTTAAGAGCGCGTACACAGAAAAATGGTAACGTCGCAAATTGCTGTCAAATATTTAAGTAGGTACAGTGCCGACCAAAAGTCGATAAGCAATCTCACAAAGCAATAGCTTGACGTTTAGTTTGACTTACGACCTTCTACTTTCAACAAAATAGATATTGTCAGCAACTAGTTGTAGTTCATAATTTCAATGCCAATATCTAAGACATGATGGCCTAGCGGTTGGGCCCGTCCAGAATTAAGAGCGAATCAGTAAACCGTGAGTTCAAATCCCGCACAGTTACTTTTAGTCTTTTTGTAAGTTTTTACTCTACAGAAATATTATATTATTTAACTTGTTTGCTTTGTTCACACATTTCGTAAAGTTAGGGAGGTAGATAGAAAAATAAGTCAAGAATTTTGTTAGATTTCTGTGAGGTAGACATGAGTTTTATGAATATTTTAACTTGATCGGAATGAACTTTGTCGTTTGGTTGTAGTCATACAGAATACACTATATAATGTGGTATTTGATGGTCAGTGACGTGTGGTTTAATAGATAGCGGTATTGTTGTTGGTGTGATTCTTAAAATGCGGGCAAATATTAATATTAAGGCGAGGGCGACTATTATCGCGAATTATCCGCGCTTCATAAAAGTGGCCTTAATAGGACTAAATGTGAGTATTATAATTATTTATGAATTGTAACTTAAACATTAAAAATTTAAAAACGAATGGGTATTATAAATTGTTCATTTATTTGGTGACCTGTGGTTTACTTAATTCGTTATTTTTTTTTTCAATCTATCATGCAAGATAAATAATTAGTGTTTATTATTGGATTTATAAATGCAGAGTGAATGAAGTCACTTTAGTATTTATTACAGCTGCCTAACATCATTTTTTTTGTTTACAGAAATGCAGTAAGTCTCTGGATCAAAAGGTATGAGGAAGAAGGGGAGCCTTGCAAGTAGACAGCGAAGTGGAAGGTCGTCGCTTATTAGTGAAGCGCAGCAACAACATATCGTGGGCGAGTATGAAACCAATGGTTTCACACCTACGACACACTCGGAGTCACCGCAAACTGTTCGCCGTGCCCTCCACGCTGAAGGCTTGCATCACAGAAGATCAGCTAAAATGCCCTTCTTGACAGAAAGACATAAAGAAGAACGATTACATTTCGCACGGGAATATTTAGACTTTCACTGGATTACTTCAATTTTGTTCCGGTTCGCGGTCGCCACTCCAGAACTTTTCGACCCCATCGGCCATCCGTTCTGCGAGCAATGTGCCCTGCCCACTGCCACTTAAGTTTAGCAATTCTTCGGGCTACGTCGGTGACCTTGGTTCTCTTGCGGATGTCTTCATTTCTGATGCGATCACGCAAGTAAACTCCGAGCATAGCTACGCAACAGGCGAGCGCGGGCGGCGCGGGAGGGGAGACCCAGCCACCGCCAGCGCCGCCGCCGGTGAGTCAGCCGGACGGCGCACAGGTCGGCATCGGCCCAGCGATCGCTCCGGTGACGTCATCAGTACTTTGCCCCACCGCCGCGCGCGCCGCCGCCGCCGCTACACCGCAGGTTGCCAATCAGCTGACGGCTGCTATGGACCATCGTGAGTTAGAGCGAAGTGACCGAGCAATGACAAATGAAAATAACGACGACGGCGACGGATGGCAGCAAGTGTCTCGTCGCAAGCAAAATATTAAATATCGTTTTACAGGAAAGTCCGGTATTGCGAGAGATATAGAATGTTCTTTTAAGGCTGCTGAGAAGAGAATCCCTATGTTTATTACAAACGTACATAGTTCGACTAAGGAGTGCGATATAGTCCAGTATATACATAAGAGAACAGAGGAAACTGTATCTCTAGAGGTTATAAATATGCGAGTGGTGCGAGGGTATAAAGCCTATAAGTTTTATATACGGGAATGTAATCTACCTATGTACATGGACGAAAAACTGTGGCCGGCGGGTGTCATATTTCGACGATTCGTTAGTTACAAACGAAGAGAAATGAATCAGGATAATAATCCTGCTGGCGGCACAAATAAGCTAAATAATGAGTAGTCAGTCTTATCGCTTGGCAAGTTACAATTGTAAAAATGTGAAACGAGCTGTCCACGATATTAGAGACCTGTGCAGTACGTGTGACGTGATATGCTTGCAGGAGACCTGGCTGCTCCCACACGACATACCTTTTGTAGGTACTATTGATAGCGGGTTTGGCTATACGGCGACGTCGGCTGTGGATACGTCTTCGGGCATTTTGCGCGGTCGCCCCTACGGCGGCGTCGCGGTGTTATGGCGTTATAGTGCCTTTCAAGAGGTATCTGTGATTCAGTGTAGTGAGCGTATTTGTGCCATTAAAATAGCGGCAGGCGTTAGGTCAGTGTTAGTTATAAGTGCTTATTTGCCAACGAACTCTGTGAATAATTTGCCTGATTTTATTGACTGTTTAAGTGAGATTAGTGCGATTGTTGATGAGAGTAACATCGAGTCTGTTTTTGTGTTGGGTGATTTCAATGCGGACCCGGGTGAGTTATTTTACAATGAACTTATTAATGTGTGTAGCGAGGAGTGTTGGTCGTGTATAGATGTAGAAATGTTAGGGAGAAACTCCGGTACCTTTACGTACATCAGTGACGTGCACGGGACGCCCAGCTGGCTCGATCATTGTATTGTAACTCACGCGGCGAAGCAGTCTGTTACGAATGTTTCCGTTCGCTATGACACTCTGTGGTCGGACCACTATCCTATCGTTGTGGAATGCAATTTAAATGTATTAACGCCCAAGATAGTTACAAGTACGGTTTGTGATGCAAATAGGGATACTATATGGGGGGAAAGAAATAAGGAACAGGTCTTACTGTATAAACAGGAGTGTCATAGGAGATTAAAATTAATTGATTTTCCCTCTGAATGTGCACAATGTGCGGACTATTTGTGTGATAACCATGACCATGCGCGTGTCCTAGATAAGCTATATTCTGACATTGTTTCTGCCCTTCAGGGCGCAGCAATGGTGAATGGGGGAAGCGTGCGGAAGTGTGGGCGTGGTACACGCTTGGCGGGATGGAATAGGCATGTGGGCGAGGCTCACAGGGTGGCCAGGCTGAGGCTTAACGAGTGGGTACTGTGTGGTAGACCTAAGCACGGTTGTGTGTATGAGGCGATGCGAGAGAGTAGGAAAGTGTTTAAGTCTAGGTTAAAGTGGTGTCAGAACAATCAGGACCAGATTCGGATGGACGCTCTCGCTGAACAACACTCAAAAGGTGACTTCCGTGGCTTTTGGCGAAAAACGAGTAAAATAAACTCGCGGCCTGGCCTTCCTGGGAGCATCGACGGCTTATGTGATCCTAAGAGCATTGCAGACGTTTTCAGAGACCAGTTTTCAGTTCGGTCGTCGCTCGGTCCGGCGAGTGGGGTGCTGAATGCTGACCTGAACAGTAAAATGGTAGGAATAAGCTTCCTTGCGAAAGATATTTCGAAAGCCATAAGTCAGATTAAGCGGGGAAAGTCCCCTGGCCACGACGCACTCAGCATTGAGCACCTACAGCACGCCGGGCCACACTTAGCAAGAGTTCTTGCAATGTTCTTCTCATTGTGTGTGTGCCACTCCTACCTACCCGCGGATTTCATGAGGACAGTGGTAGTGCCGGTGGTAAAAAATAAAACGGGCGATATGGCGGACAAAAATAACTACAGGCCCATATCGCTGGCAACTGTAGTGGCGAAGGTTTTTGACAGTGTGCTTAACACACAGTTAAATAAACACGTAAAGCTGCATGACAATCAGTTTGGTTTTCGACCTAAACTTTCCACAGAGAGTGCAATACTGTGTTTAAAGCACACTGTTAAATACTACACAAAGAGGAAGACCCCGGTATACGCATGCTTCCTCGATTTATCCAAGGCTTTTGACCTCGTTTCGTACGACATCCTCTGGAGGAAGCTGGAGAGCACAGACTTACCGTCAGAGCTCATCAGCTTGCTCCGGTACTGGTACGGGCACCAAGTCAATAGTGTCCGATGGGCGGGAGCGATGTCGGACCCTTATGCAAGTGTGTGTGGCGTGAGGCAGGGCGGTTTGACCTCTCCTACCTTGTTCAACTTATATATGAATGAACTGATCGTCTCGCTCAGCAGTCAACATGTCGGATGCTATATAGACGGAGTTTGTGTCAACAATATGAGTTATGCGGACGACATGGTGCTGCTGAGCGCGTCGATCTGTGGGTTGAGGAGACTACTCCGTACGTGTACAGAATACGCGCATGGTCATGGGTTAAAATACAATGGGAAGAAAAGCCAGTACATGGTTTTTCAGGGCATTGGTGTGTCGAGCCCTATGAACATTCCAAATGTTTTCTTAGATGGAGTTCCAATAGACCGAGTGGACCAATTTAAATACTTAGGGCATCTACTCACCAATGACCTTAAAGACCATGCTGACATGGACCGGGAGCGGAGGGCACTGTCAAGGCGAGCCAACATGATAGCCCGCAGGTTTTCGCGTTGTACTGGGGATGTAAAGGTGACGCTTTTTAGAGCGTACTGCACGTCCTTATACTCGTGCGCCCTGTGGGCTGACTATACTGAAAAGGCATACAGTGCCCTCCGTGTCCAGTACAACAACGCGTTCCGGGCGGTGCTGGGGCTGCCCCGTTTCTGTAGCGCATCGGGGATGTTCGCGATGACACGCACTGATTGTTTTCACGCTTCCATGCGGAAGCGGTGTGCGTCTCTGGTGCGGCGGGTGCGGGCCAGCCCCAATGCCATCTTGGCAATGATCGCGAATAGGCTGGACTGCCCTTATGTCCGGCATTGCTGTGGCAGGCATGTTGCTCCTCAAATGCCGATTAGAAAATTATAATTATTGTGATTATTTTTGCAAAGATTTATTTTATTAGCATATTTAATTTTAATTTTGGACTTATATTTTATTGTTAATTTGATTATTTTAATTCTGATTGTGATGTTTATTTTATTTTAATGTTGACTTTAATTTTTATTTTTAAATTGATTTTAATTTTCGATTTAGACAGTGAAATTTTATTTAGATGTGAATTTTAATTTTGTAATGTGATGTAATTTTATCATGTTATCTATATGGGTTTACTGCCTGAAATAAACGATATTATTATAGCCCTCTCCATTGCCCTTTGGGTGACTTTAAGCCGCATACGTCTACTTGACTGCATTGAAAATAATGGGGGTTATACAAAATATTAATCCCTAATGTTCTAGTTTTAATTAGACGTGTTACAAAATATTTAGCGATAATAATAATTCCTAAATTGAGGTTTAGTTTCAATCTTCTTTTCTTCAGGAAAATGAACACTTAAACTATAACCTCAATATGAGTTACATTTATTGTGACGTCACATAAAAAACATATTCACGAAGCATAAATTATGTGTTAGTTTTCAGTAAGCTCTGTTGAATACCGATAGATAGAAGTGGGTATCAACAATTATATTTGTGTTATTAGAATATCCTTGTTATGTTAATAAAAAATGACTTAAAAGTGGGTATAACAGATACACAAAAAAATCTAATGAACGGTTACAAGAGAACTTCGTATATCTAGGTAGGAATGTGACGTTACAAATCTTATTAAAGTTGTTAATTATATGAATAAATGAAACGAATAAAACAATTTTTGTTATCTGTCAGCACGACTTTTTTTCCACCTTCCAAAACCGAAAAAATATTACACAATCTCATAAATAGTTATGATGGGTTATTAACTTATATTAAAATCTTTATAAAAAATAAATAATGAGCATGAACCCATTTCAAAATAAATACCTAAGTAAATAGTTTTTGTATAAAATACAAATATAAATTAAAGTGGTTACAAAAAAAAAACCCGTATGTAAACGGGTTTTGAACTCAAGACACGTTGATCGTGAATCCACTGCTTAACCTAAACAGCTATCAACACCTGGTAGATATAGTCGAAGTTTACCTATCCAATGCAAATACGATCATGCGTTTGCTGCGTGTATAACAAAAGAGACGGTAATATATATCTTTTTGTTTCGTGGAGAGCGACGCGACAACTTGCGACAGTAGGCGACTCTGTGGCTGTGGTGTGCGTAGGTACTGTATTGAGACAGCTTACACATACAGCCGCACGGACGCTCGGCCGTGCGTTCACAGCAAAATGATCCTTGGCGTGCCTGTGCGCTTATGAACGCTTACTGTACCTATTTTAATTAATTTGGTAATATTACTGAATGAAAATAAAAAATATGGCTAACGAACTAAAATAGCTAGTTAACTAGAATATTAATAGTGAATTGCAATTTAAACACTGAATTTGATGTTGTAACCGTTTTAGGTGTAGAAAAGACATTTTTAAAGTTTCAAAATAGTTTTTTCTAACACTGAGTATTCGGTGTTACGATATTAATTATTACATTTCATAATCAATATTCTAGTTCGCTAGTTAGCCACATTTTTAATATCCATAAGTACAGTAATATTTCGAAATTAATTAAAACAGGAAAATGTTTGCAATCTTTCTGAATACACCCTTCTAAGGTGAACGCACACCTATCTGCGCCGAAAGAAAAACATTCTCATCCGTGTAACATTATTTATTCGTCCTATTCGACGCGGATAGGTACCTAAGTGTGCGAGGTTCTGTAGGATTTCATATAACTAATTCTGAAATTCTCTTCATTCAGCTCTGATAAGTGTGCGTTCACCTTTAAGGTTCTGTCGAAATGGTATGGACAAGTAACGAACCGGGTGCGGATACCGGACTGTGATATAGATGCCTTTTTCTATGCTTTTGTAGGTAGGCAGAAACCGTAGAACTTCACTTGATGTGATCCATAAATACCTACCCCCCCTGTATTGACTAGCAAATACATATCTATAACTGGCGCCAAAGAGACGATACACTTAGGGTTGCCAACCATACTGTTTTAAACAGTATTATACTGTTTTTAACCAAATTATACTTTTTACGGTTGAACAAAAATAAAGTATTCAAAATACTGTTTTCAGCATCAAAATGCAAACACATTATTATGTGTTATACTTCACACACAGACACACACACACACGCTCACAGAAATTTCGCCACCTCAGCATTTACTGAAAGGGTTTTTTCAGTAATGAATGCTTAATGGCGGGAAGATAGAAATAGAGCATCTATAAGTTTATTAAAAAATGAGCTCCTCATTTATTTTAATTTCTGTTAAAATTGTGGTGAGGCGTATGAAGTTTTTAAAAAAGACTGTAACTTAATAAGTTGTGCGAGAAGCTCTAACAAATATATATTTAAAACAATAAATAAATAAATAATGTTCAATTTTCTAAAATACTGCTTAAAATCCTTCATAGACCTGAATATACTCTATTTCTTGTAAAAAATTTGACAACCCTAGATACACTATCGAATTCTCTCATATCTAAAAAGAACAAGTTCTTTTTATTATCGTAGTTAATTCGTGTTTGCTAATAGCCAATCACTTTTGAAAAACTCCGACAGATCATACATATATTATTAGTACGTACAGTCACATGAACTAATATGTATACAGCGAACAACTTTTAAAGTGATTTTCGCCTACTGCATTGATCATAATATTTTTTTTGTTCTAGTCACGAACATTGTTTTTTAGAATCCATGCAATAATTAAATGGGTCTAATGTCGATGTTACAATCGTTTCTCTACGATAAACTCTAAAAAAATGGCTAAGTGTGCGCATATTAGACTCGCAACTGTACACGAGAGTCCACAATATATTTACCATAATTAATCATAAGAATAAAAATAACAAATCGGTTTTCAAAATGCCATTAATTAACGTCCATTTATGATAAAAAGTTGGCGCCACTAGCCGACAACAAACGGAAGTGGACGGCCTTCAACCTTAGAATAAACGGCCACAGTCTGCGCGCAAAGGAAAATAAAAAATACGCGACTATCGTTTTTGTTTTTTAATCTGTGGCACTAGTGACGTTTCGGTTTGCGCGGGAAGTGAGGTTAGGGAAAAACTGTGACGTTTCCCGCAATGCAAATATCAAATACAGTGCGTAGTTTGAAAAGCGCCCCTTTTAGAACTTTTACAGTAATTTCCCGGAAACACAAAACAACGTGTATTTGAAGCGTTTTTCATACATAATGAGTTCTAAATAATGAATTACCGGTGCATATTAAACGGACAACGTAGTATAGCACAAATTCGGCCACTTGACCAGCAAAAAGTAAAACCAATCCAATTAACACGTCTGCGCGAAATGTTAACACAAATTCACACCCAATAACTTTTAAAACTCTCAAATAAGTCCCGTACGTAATCCCGTAATGTTGGTAACCATTATATTTTTATGAAAATCAACACAGACAGTCTATGCCGATTGATTTGGCGGCAAAAAATCGCATCATACGAATACAGTCGTTTCACAGTTTTGTAACCTCTGACGGCTACCTACTTTTTAACCTTAATTTTACGACGATACAGGTCACTGTAATTTTTTACAGGCTAGTCAGTGAAAACAACTTCAGAGCACCGTTATTCCTTCATTATTATAGATCACTATGGTATTAACATGGATGCAAAGTTAGAGGTTAAAGAATTGTAAATGGACTGTATGAAGTTTGATTTTGAACAAAAAATCGCATCATACAAGCTTACAAGTATCCGAACTGACATTGAGATATCGACAAGACGTAAAGAAAAAAAAAGTAGGTGTTGGAGACATAATTACATAGAGTAATGAACTGGCGTCTATGGTCTGTGTTATGAACTTTTGATTTGATTTCTCATTCGTTTAGTAGTCAAATGAGGTGGTGGACTTCAAAAGGTTACTTTTTTTAAAGTCAAATGTTCAGTAACTTAAGTTCACTTCAATGTAAGAGTAACTGATTTGATAAAAACTTAAGGATAGACTAGACTAGCGGATGGATGTTTTCATGCACAAAGCCCTTTAATCAAATTAAAAACAAAAGTTTTCATGTAAAACCTTTTAAATAGAGTTGGATAAAATGTAGCACACAGATAGTGCATACAAGAAATAAATCAGAAATGAAGACATCCGCAAGAGAACCAAGGTCACCGACGTAGCCCGAAGAATTGCCAAACTTAAGTGGCAGTGGGCAAGTCACATTGCTTGCAGAACGGATGGCCGATGGGGCCGAAAAGTTCTAGAGTGGCGACCGCGAACCGGAAGACGATGCGTTGGAAGACCTCCCACTAGGTGGACCGATGACCTGGTTAAGGTTGCGGGTATCCGTTGAATGGGAGTCGCAAGGGACCGGTAATGTGGCGACACTTGGGGGAGACCTATGTCCAGCAGTGGACGTCTTTCGGCTGAAATGATGATGTTGGTGAGATAGTTCATAACCCGGATTAACATAGGATAAATTATTTTGTCATGGTAACGTCTTTCGATGAACATCGGTTGCACGCACGAAAAAGATCATAATTATAATTGTAAAAAAAACAAACTTTGTACATGTACACGTACCTCACTAGGTAAAACATGTACGGCCCTACCCTACTTCACTAAGATCTTGCATGCGCGATTTGTGTGTAAACGCATGTTTTTAACAAATAAAGTAAGTATCTTTATTTTTTGAAAACTTAGGTATATTTTTGCAATAAATTAATGTTTAACTTCGTATTAGGTACTGGGCTTTCCCATCTATTTTTAACTTAATAATTTAAGCTAATAAATAACCTATTGGGATGACTAAAACAGTTTTTGTAAAAAAATCCCACAAAAATACATCGATAAAATTAACCACAACATCGTTTGGAAGTCACAGTCATTGTCAGAAGAACACACTTCCCTAAATAAAATGCCATAATTATTATAATGAGTACCGTTACCTCTACGCGGTGGTAGGAAATACCACACTTCTGTCTACGTCACTAAATTTCGTCGTTATATTTGGGTTATATCTGATTAAAATATTCTCACCACAACCTTTCTCCTTCCTATATCAGTTTCATAAAAACCGAATACAGATGCCAGCCGATAAGCTACTACAATCTTCAATAGGTTTTTAACTTTATCGCTAAAGCGTTAAAGGAAAATGGGCGCCGATATATAGGTGTTTGCCCTTAAGTCCAATAGACATTTGATATATATATGTCACTGTAAAATTGTCAAATACGTTATATTGTAATATCTCTAGCGATATTGTTATATCTCGAAATATTGTCAAATGAACAGACTGCTTACAACAAAACGCATTCTTTTTCGTGAAATGCATGCGATGGTAGTCAACACACGCGGTGTGGAGGGAAAGAGGGGTCCTTCTTGCGCAGTGGTACAACTCTCGTGAAAAGATATTGTACCATTCCCGAGAAATACCGATTATTATAAGCTAACCTTAAAACACTTTATATTCCCTTAAAAAGCGTAGTCAACGGAGCCCCAATTTCCGAGTGCAGGGTTTAAAGGAACCTAACTAACCTAACGGGGGGGTGCCCCAACTCCCGATTATGGGGGCAGAGATACTTCCGTATGTTCAGTTGACAATCATTCGAGATATTACAATATCGCTAGAGAGAAACACGTTAAATTGTAATATAACGTGTTTGACAATTTTATAGTGACACATACCTACATACCATAGAAAAGAGTATTTAAACGAGAACCTTTGCTTCTAATACTTATTGTGACAATTCGTAGTCCGTTCGGAGTTATGGACCTAAGTAGGTGACCTAGTGGGGCACCGAAGTTAAGATTGTATCGGCAACCAATTAAAGTTTTCTGGGTTGCCAATAGTAATACCCTTTTTTTCGGATGGAAACCCATCAAATGACTTCTCGCACTCTGGGCGGAGCGGGAGGGAGTGTCAGACTTTTAGTGACTAAAACTCATCCATGTTCCTTCCTCGCCGTTTACGTTCCGGGGCCGCGGTATCTCTTTCGAACAGTCCCGCAGCCCCCAATAGTAATACCTAACATATTATAATCCATTACACAGAACTCTTTATGGAGAACCTTTACCAGTAACATGATTTTCGCCAAATCGTTCTCCGTTAAGAGTAATTGGCCTAAATAGGCGACTATTTATGCACCGAAGTTAGGATTTTCTGGGTGACCAATAGCAATAACATATAGGTACTCCATTCGAGAGAGCGTTATAAGTTTTAATAATAATAAACTTACGCTAATTCGCAGTCTGTTCAGAGTTATTGACCTAAATAGCTGACTATTTGGACACTGAAGTTAGGACTTTATTTGCAACCACTTCAGATTTTCTTGGCATCATTAGAAATTATTTTCCTCTACAGATATAGATTGATACACGTTCTATGCGTGTCCGATCAAATCCAAGTTGAGCTGAAAATGCCATCAGGGAATGGACTTAAACCTTGATAGCTCATATCTCGGGAATGTGACACTTTAGAACATTTTGCCTCATAGAAAACTTGTTTGTTGAACGCGATAATCTCAGGAACTACTGGTTCAAATTGAAAAATTCTTTTAGTGTTGGATAGTCCATTTATCGAGGAAGGCTATAGGCTATAAAACATCACGCTATGACCATTACGTGTTGTAATTTGCAATGTTGCAAAAACGGGGATATTTTTTCCTTTCGTTTTTCTCTCTTATGTGACGCAGACGAAGTTGCGTGGGTCAGCTAGTCGATTAATAAAGGTATTATGCGTTACTGCGCTACTTTAAAAAAAATGCCGGTGGAATATCCGGCCAAAAAGTTCAAACCCCTTTGACAGTTTCGGATAGGTTTATGTGCTGGTTGGTGTTTCTCGACGACATGTAAAACCTAGTGACAGGCATATGGGCGGCATATCAGGGGGCACGGCAGTGAGTGCCCCCGCCAAGTCGAGCGCGAAGCAAACACTGCCGTACCATCCTTTACTGGAACCATTTCGCCGCATTTTCAGGCCCCTATTTGAGAACCTCTGGTTAAGACCAGATCGCAGAAATTTTCCAAGGCCAAGTCACACAATTTACACATTACCTACATATAATAATAAAGAAATCGCAGTAAGGAACCTTATACTTGGCACGACTTTGTCTAGATTTCATTACTTTTTAGAGTTAAACAAGCAGCTCCATCAAGACTTGGCTAGTTTTTTACAGAATGTTTTTAGTGGTTTTTTTTTTACCCCAGGCTATAAATTAACCATACAAAAAATAACGACGAATTTCAGCTGTGAACGATAAAAAAACTCAATTGTGACAGGTATGTGACCAGTTATGTACTTAATGACATAACCTCACAGTATAACTTGCGAGAATCACCACTACTACCTACTTACATGAATAAAGTAATGCTGCCTTATCAATCCAGTTTCCTTCAGATAACTTAACAAATTATATAAATTAAGTAATGAAACTACCTTAGGATCAACAACAATGACATCGTTTAGGTAAAACAGTTCGTTTTTATCATTACGTTAACTTTTGACTACATTATTTTTAGTACCTTTTAAAATGAACTATCCAAATTATGGGGAAGACTGTTTCAAAATCCGTTGCGCAGTTAAGAAAAACAACGCAGTCACACAGACTGACACGAAAATTGACTTTAATTTTATAAATTGTCTAGACTTAGGTACATGTTTCTACAGTTATTTCCGCTACAGACACCGGAGATGAATCTATACCTACCAGAATCCGGAAAACGCCACGTCAAAGATTGCACCACATTTTTCTACAATGACCCGTATTACTAAGACCTTTAATCCATAATTATTATATTAATCCATGGGATAATAATTACACCTATCTTGTCTAAGATGACGCCACAAATCTGCTCCTAGAACTGTACAGACGACAGTTTACATACAATGATGAATATATTTTCCGAGAAAATTTAAGATCTACAGATGAATTGACATGATAAATCAATGTCCATGTATGTGGACCATGAGTTTACAGTTTGTGGACAGAACTAAAACCTTATTTATACCTCTGAATTTAACGCCTACCGGATATTTTTCTTGAGTAAAAATATTGTGAAGTTGAACGAGCGAATTTAAATTATAATCAGACTAATGTTACCTATGTCCATTTCATGTGAAAATTAATAATATATTTCTTAAAATGTACATAAATATATCCATATTCCTGTTATCCATTGAAAGGTTGTCTTGAAATGATGGCTTGTTGTTGTCTTGATGTTTACCGAATGTGAAGTGTTTTCTTTTATGAAAGAAATAACGAAAGAAAAAGCATTTATTAGCCCGCCAGGACAGAACACACAGATAAAAAATAATCAAATAACATTACATAAAAAGTAAACTTAAAGTGAAAAATACAAATTAAATATTTACAAAAAACACAACGTTTTTAAAAATATATAAATGTTACTTGTGTGGTGTACTTCATGAAGAATATTTTTCATTCTATTATACTATACCACAAAAGATGTACCGAGCTTTGTACCTAATTACCTAAGCTTAGAAGCGCCCCCATGAAAATCACTTCTACGAGATTCGACACAAATTCTACGGGAACTTTCGGAGGCCGTCTACGAGTATTCATCACCGTCGCGGCGTCGCTACCTATGTTGGGGTTGGCTTTCAGTCTAACTGGATGTTGCTAAACACCTGTATTGAACATGGAGCAACTGCTTATCTGACCTCTACAACCTAGATATTTTGTAAGATGATACACTATTGGTCAGCTTAGAATCTAAGTCTTAGATTAAGGCGCTTAGACGAGCTAAATTAGCAACTCTATTTGTGGTGGTTCAAATTTCGTTTGAAATGCTGTTAGAATAAAGTTCTTATCAGCTTGGACTACAAAGTGGTAGTTACGTCAGCCACTGCGGGCCAAATAGCGCGAAATGAGTGGTTTCGATCGATTTACAAAAAAACTATTGATTGGATTAAAAAACTGAAGCAGTATCATGCTATATTGCTTGTAGAATTATTTGCCAAAAAATCTGAATGATCGCATGTATATTAGTATGTTTTTTATTGCTTGAAATATATTTTTAGAGATAAGTTCGTAATTTCTTTTTATCGAGCTAAATTAATTGCATTATGTTTTCAAAACAGTATCATGCTAGCATATATCCTGAAGAATATCGTATATTTTTCTGGTCTTGTTTATAGCAGTGAATCACATACTTTTAGTAATTATAAAACTCGCGTTTAGCTCATGTAATCGCCTTAATACAAACATTGAACCAAAATACCGGACAGCATCTTTTCTGCCTTGTCAATTGCAACAATATATTCAAGATGACACATCTTACCTACATATGTATATACCTTAATCATTATAACGTGCATGAGTTGTCAATTTACCCATTTTTTGTTATTTATTTTTTGTGCTACGCCGCCGCAAAGACGTTAGGTGACTCAATTTTGATTGGGTGCCGATATAACCGGAATTAAGCAGTTCAAATTATAATTAACTCATAGTTTCTTAACGTCTTTTTGATGAGCTAGTATTATAAAGTGTTAATAACTTACGATTTTTTGACTGCCTATTCTAGCATTTATACATTTGCATACATACATAGACATTTGTATCTACATCAAAACTATGTAACTCTACGCAAAACAATTCCTGGCAAAATGGCATTTTTGGGCAAAAAAATGTAATATCACGGTTTACAGTAGAATTCAATGTAACGCACTTAAAACATTGTGCTGATGGATGCATTGTATAGTAACGGGGGTCGCGGAGGTATTTTGAGTAAAGTAAAAAATTTTTGGTCAGTTTTTTTACTCTTTTTTGTAGAGTTATACCTACCACACAAATTCTTTTCAAGAAACCATGTTTTATATAGTAATTAGAAGTTATAAAAGAATCATCATGTCCTAGATCGTTTTTTAAGTGTCCATCTAGGCCAACGTTTCCCAAAGTGGGCGATAACGTCCTCTTGTGGGCGCTGCAGGCCTAAAGGGGGGCAGTAAGAGACCCAGAAAAAAATGGGAGCGTTGTGTTGAGACTTAGGGGACGATTTGTAATTTCATCTGGGAGGACTCTCTTCTGGGAGACACCGACTGAGCTCTCGGTTCTCGACAACAACTTGTGAACATCAACAAATATTAATTAAGAGATTGCTCAAACTCACTCGGTTCAATATTTCTCCCTGTGTAGTTCTTAATATATCTGTATTAAATAGGGAAATAAATGATTAAATAAAAAAATAAATACATAACATTAATAATTTAAATTAACTATAATAGCTAGCCAAGCTAACAACAGTTGTTAGTTTTTAGCAGTTTGTTACTTGTTATTATTTTTTAATTTAATCTATTAATAATTTAATGTTTTTACATTTTATTTTAGATTTAAGAGGAATTTTAATTTTAATAGAAAATGGGGGCGCTAAAAATAATTTATTCTCAAAAACTTATTTTGTCTACTCCCCAGTAGTCCCCAGTAGACAAAATAAGTTTGGGAACCCCTGATTTTGATAGTTTAAGGTCGTGCTGCTTGTCAAACAAATATACATCGATATGTTAAACTTGTTATTTATATTTATTTTAGTTGAAGTGTACCAAAATGCTTATATGTCACTCTTGTTGAAAGTCATACTAGTGAGAGGAAATTTCTATGTGAAATATAGTAACCGTTTTATCGTCGGTGTCCCTACCATTCTTAATATTTGATGTTATTGTTAAAAGAGGAGCCACTAACGGCTATCCCTATCTCTACTCCCTACTATTATACAACATTATTTTTTTTTTTATGCTAAACCCGAAAAGGGTCATTGTACTCATCATTTTGAACAACTTTTTCTATGGGACGAACATTTATGTTCGCATAACTCGTCAAAATGTAGGGAACAGCTGATTTTTTTTCGCGATTTCAAGGTTCGTCCCATAGCAAAAGTTGTTCAAAATGATGAGTACAATGACCCCTTTTCGGGTTTAGTATAAACAAACAATTATGTTGTATAAATGTGAATGTAAATTTGTTTGTTACGCTTTCACGCGAAAACTACTCAACCGATCATCATGAACCTTTGTACACATATTCTTAGAGGTATTAGAAGTAACATAGGATACTTTTTATTTAAAAAAACAATATCAACAGGATCCGCGTACGAAGTCGCGGGCAGAAGCTAGTTTTCTATAAATTACTTATTTATAACTGTTGGCCTTCTTCAGCGCCAGCTATCGGGTGTTTCTATAAACAAAGAATATCCTATCCGTGTCACCTACCTGCCACTTGATTCATGGAAAAATCTAAAAAAGCTTTTCGGTGACATTTTATTACTAACCGTCCAGTAAGCAATATGTCAAACACATATAGAGATGGCAACCTACCGAAACCGGCTAGTTTGTTATTGAAAATGGCCGCCTCTTCAACCGAATTGAGTTTTCACATTTTCGCTACGGACCGAATGACACCTTCCACAAACGAAATATTATAATGCCATAATATAGATCCTAAAAGCAAACAAAATCTACGTCACCCCATCGTTTTTCCCATAACACAACTAGGTACCAACATTGTAATGTGTTTGAAGTGGTTTTCCGATATCCATTATCATTTTCTACTATGTGATTAATGAATGCCGGCAGTGTTTACTACTAAAACTACTAAGAGTTTAGACCGCCTCAGGCAATTTTGCAGTTTCCATTGTGCATTTTTCCGCAACTAATAGCTTTACTAGAATCAGGGAGATTAGATCTTGACTCATTGTTTAGGTGGAAAACTTCATGGTGTTAATCCCCTAGGGGTTAAGCAGAGGTGAACCGTATATATGTCACCGTAAAATTGTCAAACACGTTATATTACAATATAACGTGTTTCTCTCTAGCGATATTGTAAACTCTCGAATGATTGTCAACTGAACATACGGAAGTATCTCTGCTCCCATAATCGGGACTTGGGGCACCCCCCCGTTAGGTTAGTTAGGTTCCTTTAATCCCTGCACTCGGAAATAGGGGCCGACGATGCTTTTTAGGGGAATATAAAGTGTTTTAAGGTTAGGTTATAATAATCGGTATTTCTCAGGAATGGTACAATATCTTTTCATGAGAGTTGTACCAAGGGGGACTCCTCCTTCCCTCCACACCGCGTAAGTTGACTACCATCGTATGCATTTCACGAAAACTAATGCGTTTTGTTGTAAGCAGTATGTTCATTTGACAATATTTCGAGATTTTACAATATCGCTAGAGATATTACAATACATACAGACATAAACACTATATTTCGCTAGTTTGTAAGTTCGATGACATAGGAGGTGTGCTTATTAACATTCACCGGGGACAAATGTAGACTTCGAGCTACTACTGAGCAATTCATCATCATCTGCCTATAGCGTTTTCCCAACCATTTTGGGGTCGGGTTCCAGTCTAACTAGATACAGCTGAATACCAGTACTTTACATGGAGTGAGTTCCTATCTGACCTCCACAACCCAGTTAATACTGGGTAATACGATAGCACTTGGTTTATGGGATGTGTTTATCGTTATAAAACGCTGTTGCTTTACCTACGTTTTAGAAAACTTAACATAAGTCCATTAAAAGTTGGATGAGGTAACTTGGTATTATCCTGAAGTAGGCGATATTAACTTTGGAAGGAGTGGGCTAACGTGCTAGAACCTATTTAACTTCAAAGAAACTGCAATTATGTCCAGAAGTAAGAAGACTAATCTTCTTAGTTGCTGAAAAGACACGTAACTAATTACGTGTCTTTTCAGCAACTAAAGGGGTACTCGTATATTATTATCTGCCTAGCCTTTTCCCAACTATGTTGGGCTCGGCTTCCAATCTAACCGGATGCAGCTGAATACCAGTATTTTACATGGAGCGACTGCCTATCTGACCTCCACAACTCAGTTAATACTGGGAAATACGATACCACTTGGTAAGACTGGTGTCAGACTTTTGGGGCCACTGACTACCTGTAACGACTGGCTCCGACCATTTATAATAAATTGCCCAAATCATGGAGAACATTAAGTATATCTGCTCTTAAAAGTAAATTGAAGAGTTTTCTAAATAAAAGGGCATATTATAGTATAGCAGAGTTTATGAAGGAAGACAATTTTGATCGTTTTTAGGATGACGATGTTGTATTTAAAATTATGACATGTTATAGGAATCTTGTAATTTTACTCTCGTTATTTTGGAATGGTTGTAGTTTTGAATTGAAATTTTAATTATGTTGTTGTATTGTATTTATATTTTATTGACTATTTCATTAATTACCAAGTACTTTGACATTTAATGTTATCTAAAAATATGCTTTTTGAATTGTAATTATACGTAATCCTTTATGAATAATGATGATTTAATATGTAATCTTTCCTATGATGTAATGTTGGTATACTCGTAATATTGTCACGGTTTATGCACCATCTCTTCCTACCAATTTGTACGCCACGATATGCGGCTGAACATGTTAGAACTTTTCAGTATAACATTATTATCTTGCATGCAATGTCTCATGTACACCATGTTTAAACAAATAAATTTTTACTTTACTTTACTTTACTAACGACTGTCAAAGATGGATAAATGACAGCCGGGACCAACAGCTTAACGTGCTTTCCGAGGCACGGAGGAAACTCGGTATGTAAGGGTGGTCACCCATCCACAGACCAACCTAGGCAAGCATGGTTTAACCTAAAGATCGACCCGAGCGGCTGTTATTATTTAGCCACGAGCTCCTCCGAGCAACTAAAGGGGTAATGGGGTTGTTATTTTTTTTGTTTAGCTAGCCTGTTTTGCCCCACTCCAGAGCAAAAGGCCTCCCCCGCCATTCCTTCCACTTCTCGTAGTGGTGTGATATTAAAACCTCGTATCTCCAAAATGATCGGGAGGGTATCTACTCAACTGGCGATAACTTTTAGGGATGATGCTTATTCTATAGGTACTAATATTTTAAAGATGTAAATTTTGCAAGTTTAGATAGTTTTAATGTGGCGGTTAAATCTTCGCAACTACTGATCCGATTTCGTTTTTTTTTTTCATTTTTGTGAAGCTAACCTTTCCTTGATCATAGGCGATGTTTAAGGCTGATTCTCCCAGGGAAAGCCCGCGAAATTCAAATTATCTTGTGTTTTTAGCAAATCGCAGGCCAGTGCTCACTTTTAAGTGATCAAGCTAGGTCACGCAGACTCCATCATTCCTACTCCACATTTTCGTCTTTAAAACAAATCAATTTCCCGTTTTTGCAAGCCATTGATAAATTAATGAATTGTCCACGCAATCATTTCAGGGCTTCTCCTATGAAAGAGTTTTGATTAATTGGAGTAACCAATTAGAATTTCCACTTTTTCATAAACATTTCGTTTGAAACTTTTACACGGTAGTTAAAAGGCAATTTTGATTAAGAATAGGTAGATATTTTCTGGCTTGATTACGAAAATTTTCCAGAAAGATTCTAGACTCTTTCATTAGACGCCGCCCACTTATGACCCTGGGCCCTGTACCTACTACTTCACCATGCCATGTGACTGATGGTGGTGACATGAAGACACAAGAAATTATTTGTTTTTTGTTACTCTTAGGGCCAGTTTCACCGGTTCCGGATAAAGTGTCGGTTAGTTATCTGATAGTTAATACTATCTACCACTTAAAGGCTGGTTACAACTAATACTATATCTACCAGATATCGCTATCCGACACCTGTGAAACCAAAAGTGTTAGTTTATCTGGCAGTTAAGTTCCTAATAGGCTAACCGACACTTTATCCGCAACCGGTGAAACTGGCCCTTAGCATACTTAATATAATTGTTTTTGTTGTTGAACAACGATTGCAATTTTGGGATAAGACTTACGGGTATTTTAGATCGCCCAGGATTTTTAGACTGGAAATTACTAAAGATGAGAAATCTCTGATAACAAAAAGTTGGGTAATTTATCTAATCTTTTATGTGGTACTGAATCACTCCGTTGTCACTTACCTCCAAAATATATGTATTTTAGTGCTCGTCCCAGAACGTACTGTTAAAATACCCAGCTGATCCTAGAATTATTTTTTAACGTGTTGACTTAACCTTGTTATTTAATAAAGACATGTAATTAACGAACCACCAGATTCAGCAAAATGTAACGGCAATTTTGTTTGCCAAAATTAGTTAATCATCACCAAAATTGATCCCCATTTTATCATGAAATTAGAACCAAATATTTATTTTTTTAGTTGATGACCCCCATAAATTGAACTGTTATGCTCTTGCATCCGAGTCAAGGCAGGTCCGGAATGTAGAAGCCCCTCTCCGCGGGGTCCTACTTTTGAATGGTTTATAAAAAATAAACCTACCCTTCTAACCTAATCTATCCGTGTCGGGGTGGCCCAAGTCGGCCTTTATAATTTGGTGCTCTATTTACTAAATTTGGTGATTAATTGATATTTTAGGTGACAGATGTAAGTGGTCACAAAGTTATTTTTGGTGGTCATTAAATTATCCCCCTTTAATAATTCAGTACTGAATTACTGATAGATCTTTGAGTATTACCTACAGGCTACCTGTACTTAAAGGTAGCACAAAATACCGATTGAAATCTGTCTAGCTTCAAACATACGATCCATTGACGACCCGATTGGCGTCGTGGTAGTGACGCTGCCTTTACGTTCTTAGGGTCCTGGGTTCGAATCCCGGTAGGAGCGAATGTTTGTGTGATGAGCACGGACATTTGTTTCCGAGTCATGGATGTTTATATGTATAATAAGTATGTATTTACAAACAAAAAAAGTATATATGTAGTATATCAACTATCTAGTGTCCACGACACAAGCTTTGCTTAGTGTGGCACTAGGTGGCGCTGTGTTTTAATGTCCAGCGATATTTATTTATTTATTTATTGGGTTCCATGCCATGTTTCCCACTATTAGCTAACGTACAGAGCGCATTGATGTCGTTGTAGATGTCTACAGCATCATCAATGCGCTTTTTATTATAATGAACAAAATACAAATAAAATACAATATTTCGAGACAGTTAAGTTCAAAAGAAACGATTTTTTATAAATTATTTTTTGTAATTTTATTTCCATGTCATTACTTTTTATATTAACGCCATCTCGCGATGTAACAAAGAACTACGACGCAGACACGTAAATCATGAATGAATGTAGTAATGAATAAGTCCGCGAGAGATCGTGACTCTACAACCAATAAGAATGCTTTGAGATACCTATTAAATTGCAACAAATTAAACAAAACAGTCAGCTCAGCTCATCAGCTGATAAGTAGTAGAGAATTAGTATTTATTGTAGACATAATAAGTGAAAACAGTCATTATTCAAGAAGATTGTAATGGTCAACAGTGTGTTTTGTGTCAGTGATGTGATAAGAAAAAGTTAACTTTGAAAAAAGAATTCCAAAGTTTGTTTGGTGACCAATGTTAAACATAACCTCAAAAAAGTAAACAAACTCAACTAAGGTCAAAGGTAAATATTCTCTTTCTTTGTTCTGACGATATTTAAATGACGTTTTAATAGCTAAGTACTCTTCCATTGAGTTGGGATTTGGTTTAATTTAGTTGATTTTGTCCAATTTTGATTTGTTTGTGAGTTAAATGCTGTTGAATGTAAATATAATTAGGGACTTATTAATTAATGTTGGAGATTTAGTACCTAACTGTTTTTTTAATTGGTCATAGCAAACATTTAATTTAGTGACTGGTTTTTACTATTTATTAAGGTTAATTTATTGAGAAGGTATTGTGCTTTCCAAAAGTCTATTTTCAAGTTTTGTATTGTTTTTTTCTGTACCTGTCAAAGAGTGAAAGAGAAGAAAACAGGTGTCTTGACAGTTGTCAAATCACCTCATAAATTAATAACCTATGCAAAAGACATCAAGCACGGAGCCTACTTGTCTATTATACCTACTTAATTTAACAATATAAATTTGTAACCAATACTCACAGTATTTTACGGTTTTGTTTCCTCGTTAAGATGAACGGAAAAATATCTAAATCCCACCTTGTAACAAACACTGATAACTAAACATGAACATTTTTAAGGACAGTGATAATGCTTTGAAACATACACCTGGTGACGATAGCTAAGTGGTCATTAATGTAAGGGATACACCACTTTACACTAATGACGGACTCACCTAAAACGTTATCGCATCAAGTAAATAGAACTGTTCGAGTGACTCAACCGCTGAGTCGGCGAAAGTGGCTTCTTTTTTTTCACACTGGCTGCCAGGCGTCGAAACTCAGGCATGTCCGTCACTATACACTGCACAGGTAAACTTCTCTCATAAAATGCACTTTTCCATCCTCAACACTGCATCCATGGGACTATAAAGATAGAGATAAACCGATAACTGCGGCTTAGAGCTGTCGAAATTCGTTATCGTTTTCGAGATCGCAATAGGCACATCGTCCGCCGTCGCCGACGTCCGTCGATTGGCGGCACGAACCTCACCAGAGCTGCGACACTTGAAACCCACACGAATGTCTACAATGACACGAAACGTGATCACACACACGATTAGGGAAACATGAACAATGAAATTTAGTTTCTGGAAACGAACATGTGCCGCGGAGGAGCGAACTCTTAGCATTGACTGGACTGCGCTTGGGCCGTGCAGGATGCGACCCATTAGGCAAGGAGCGTCCATTATTGTATTGTCGTGGGCTTATCGTAGTGCTAGTGTCTCCTTAAATTGCCGACCCGGACCGAGTGTACGTGAGTTAACAGAAATTTGGGAGCGTTGTCGTTAGCTAATCAAGAAATGTAAGTGCACTTTTTGGCTTTGAAGATGTTAGAGATCACCCATAAAGTATGTCAATAATTTTTTTCCCCACCACAGTCTAGACATTGTATCAGAAACTCCAAAAACGTCATTTCGCGATCCTATTGTGAGGTAAATCAGTCATCATCAGTAATGACTGCATTTAGGTACATTAAGAGGCCACAACGATCAAGTCACGGGACCGGATCCAGGGTTATCACGCTCGTTTGTTCAATTGGACGCTTAAGTACCGGCGAAGCTCTGAAGCCGGCCGTTTCCGTTGATATTTCACACAGGAACCTGTGAAGGGAAACGTGGACATGGCGCAACTTGACGACCCTTTGGACAAGGACATGAGTAGGCCACGTATTTGGAGATCTCATCTTACCTAACGGAGTGACAGGAAGATCTAGCAATTATGCCATATCCATGTTAAGCAGCCACTTGGTGACTCTGTTACTCATCCCACAGCTATTAATGCGAAGACACGTCTCAATTTGTACTCAGTTCGAGCAGGTTTAAACGCCACGGCGCATTGACAACTACGAGAATATCTTTAACTTGAAATACTATGTCCTCCTCTGAAGAACTGCTAAACTCCGGTTCAAACAGGGAATAAGCATATCAATTTAACACACCCATAAATGCATGTGGCAAAACAAAGAACTAAGTTAAACATTTTACCTTAGCAAGTGGCGCCGCCATAACATGCAAAGACGTTTGCCGGTCTATATGTTTTTTATATAGGTGTCGTTGGCACTTGGTCAGTGAGGGCAAGCCGCTCCCGACTCCAACGAATTCGATCAAGGATGTGCACAATGAGTTTATAAGGTCGAACGACTCAACTGCTATTTGTGGTTTATTGTAAACATATTTGATGCTGATTTTTCATACTGACATCTGTAAATGTTTTGGGTTGGTCCGCAGAATCTCTAGGTGGGTCAAGAAACGCATGCATTTATTAGTTAC
Source organism: Xestia c-nigrum (assembly GCA_916618015.1). Lineage (NCBI taxonomy): Eukaryota > Metazoa > Arthropoda > Insecta > Lepidoptera > Noctuidae > Xestia > Xestia c-nigrum. Next base: position 3,359,954 of record OU745259.1, on the reverse strand, counting down.
AGGTACCTAAGTATGGAACGTGTTAGAAGCATCTTGTTTTTACTAGAGCATCAATCCTCCAGCGGTAGCCAAACAAAAATTCAAGATGATTGTTTTATACGTATTATAATCCTTCTCTTAAACTGCATCTATAGCTTTCCAGTGAGTAAAATCTCCGATATTTACATAGAGATTCAGTTTTCTGCTTAATGGGTTAATCAAATCAACTTTTTAGGAACCGGCATTTTGTTAAAGACAATTTTTGTTACCTACTTCTGCTGCGTTCTAATTAATAACCCAATACTGCTCTATCGTTTTTATTTTATAAGACACGCACGCCATAGTTTACAATGATGTGCTTTTAAACTCTTCAATTGATCCACGAGGAAGTCTGACATAGTGTAGGCAAAGAGTTTCTTCCTTAATACAAACTTGTCTGCAAGGATGTCATTAATTATGTGCAAAATGCTTGACGTCATCTATTTATTGTCCTTGGGATAAATAATAAAATCTGTTGGTTAGAAATCTAGGTATCTCTAATCATCTAATTAGATGATTGTAATTGTTTGCTTCAATTAAGTTCAAGAGCAAATCACGCGTAAGAATTATCCGCCTATACGTTCCCACTATGTCAACCAACACTAGTCTCCTCTCTATGAAAAGGAGTAGAATGTAATCCACTACGCGGTCTCAGTGCGGAATGGTAGATGTCACGGGTTTTCATCTTGAGAAATGGTGCAATGAAATAATTTACAAAAAGTAACGTGACTGGCTTTCGAAAACTGTCACGACACTCAGGACTAATACTACTGGGCACCATTGCTTCACTTCCACAGAAGTCAAGATAACCACTGAGAAATGTTATCGATTTCAATATTCCCAATGATATTACTAAATATTTCGAAAGGAATTGATTAAATCTACGATTTACCTATCCTATTAGGGAAGTGCAAGTATAATTACGGGTAAAGGTCGTGCAAGGTGCGCCAGTCACACCACTGTTTTCAACCAATCGTGGATCAGCATTTACTCATCTATTCGAAGGTATAGGATTTCTAATAATTTATACCGTCGCGCGTCGCGTTAATTTTCTTTGGTGAACTTTTGAACTGACTTGAGTATTTACAGAATGAGCTAAATGAACTTCGAGCTATCTGCGGTATGAGTTTATTGTCCGTACGGTCATTCTTTCTTTTGTCAGACTTTTAGGTAAGAATTGGTATATCTTTAAGTTATGTTTTGTCTTTTGAATGTACTTATGCAAATTCTGAGGGCAATGAATTTAAACATTCTGATAACATTGCAATAGTCGATACAAAGTTTAAACCGTACTTATTATTTTTAAAAGAGTTGTCGTCATTGCAAAAAAAAAGAGTTTTATCACAAGTTGTTTCTGAACACAGAGGATTGGCTTCTAATATGACTTTAATAATCGTCTTTGTTAATGAAAAAGATTGATAAACATTGTTATTTCCTATTACTTTGTTATCTCAAAGATATTTAGTTATGTTTCTCTGGCAACGGACGGAATGGACAACCAATATTATTTTAGGTTCATTTTATATCTTTGTTACACAAATTTGCCTATCTATCTGTAGTTTTACCTTGAAATTAGGAATATAATTGAGAATGAAATCCCATAGCTGAACTACGTCATAATAACCTCCAATTCATAAGTCCTTCGTGGAAATTCAAACCAATTACACTCCATGCAACGTGCTAAGTCACATTTCATGTCTGGCAGCAAATTTAAATTGAAAAAGAACGAAATACGTTTCATCACGTAACCTTTACTAGGGAAAATTTACTGTGAAGGGGTATTTGAAGCCCTAGGAAGGCGTGTACCTCACCTCCTCCGGTTACGGAGGGAACTAATAGGTAATTAAGAAAACTAAAGGAACCCAGACTTGTTTGGACGTCGGCGTCGTGCGTCGGTCGTGTAAATGTCGATAGGGACTTATTAACTTATATAAAGTTTTCTAGGTCAATAAAGGAATTTTTTGCTGCAATTTCTATAGGTACTAAATAAGCAAAGGCTGGCTGGTAATATTCTTAATGATATGAAAGAGAGAGGAGTAAGATCCATTCGCCGAAAAGATAACAGTCTGATTAACTAAAAACAGCTGTCAGTGTGACAGAACATGTCACACTGACAGCTGTTTCAGCCATACAAAAAATGTGTTTAAAACAGCTGTTTTTAGAGAATCAGACCGTCATCTTTTTGTGAACATGGACCTAAATATTGCCGTGACGTCTGACAGGGGAAATGGAAGAAGATAACGTGTTATGCCAACCTCAGAATAGAACTAGGGCAGGAATATGATGATATATCTTCGGAACTCCTCATCAGAATACGTAATTTCTTTTACTATTAGGAAGCTATATTATCTTCGACTTTTAAAGACTATTTTTGAAACGTTCCCATGGTATATATTCCAGCCATAACACGTGCAAAACCAGAAAGCCACTACTAAACTAGCTTCAGTTATTTTGAATGCTTGTCACATCCCGTTCTGCTGCATAGAGCACCGCTCTGTTTATAGGTACATTCATCGGAATGTCATCGGACAATTCAACTAAATTGAGATGACAGAATTTGGCTACGTTTTGGCACTTTCTGTAGCCTCCATCAGTTTTCTGTAAGTATCGAGTAAATAACAGGACATGCAGTAAGCCCTATTGAGGGCCCTGTCGTTTTTGAAATATCTAGACCTACTACAACGTTTATGCAATATAATTTACATAAGAGCCATCTATGAATTGTGGTGTGGAGCTTTCCAAGGTAAAAAAAAAAAGAAATATTTTCTTATGTTTTTTTTTTGTAATTTGGAGATCAGTGTCAGTTTGTATGTGGATTAAAATATGATTCGCGGCTGTAACACGTGTGTAGTAATTATAACCACTATAATCATCAATACAACCCTTGTATTGAATGACTATTTCATGAAAAAATCATTTAATATATAAGAAAAGAATTTCGCGGGCCACCGTGGAGCTTGTGGCTTCAACCTAACCATCAGCGAAAGTTTTCCGTGTTATTATACACCTGCGTGTTGTAGATGAAGATGACACAAAAAAAACGAAACCGATAACCCTGAAATCGAAATGTTAAAGTGTTTTTCTGACCCTTTCTCATTGTAAAATATGAGGTTCCATAAAAATGTTGCGTTACTTCATCGTTGCAGAAGGTTAAAGATAGCGCCTTCAATCAACAATCTGAATGCGAAACTGGTCTTAGTTAGATTATAAACTAGTTCTAGAACTTCAATAAGGTCACTTGATGGAGACAGTCTAAGTTTAATGGAATTAGGTCCTTCGATCTGTTTTAGTGCATATCTGGTCAATTCTACAGAAAATAGAACTTAGGTAGTAAAAAACGTTCTTCATACATGATGAAACCTTTCAACTACCTTGTATTTTTTACGTGAAATTTTGGTACAATACAATTTTTACCTAAACCAAAACAGATGACGTTACGTTTGACAGATAATGTGGGCCCTATAGAAGAATACAGGATACTTTTTATCTTAGATTGTTCAAAATTATACAGTACAAAATAGAAACAGAAGGCGCGGGAAGATCAATTTAAAACCGCAACGAAATTGCCGAATTTCATTTAAAATGATTACCTAGGTACCTCAAATTCTGATAGCAGAAAATTTACAATTTAGCATTTAAAAGACTTTTCTCATTATTCCACCCATAGCATAGGTCCACCGATAACATACAAAGTAGAACAATCAACGGAAACATCGAGCAAAGAAGAAAATGATCTATTGTTCTGATTGTTTTCATTCTCCTGACACTATTCCAGTTTTTTCTGGTAATTCTGAACAGCACGTGTCCAATGTGTCATTGTATAGCTCACACTGTCGCAGGAAAGCTGGCTTAACTTGTAACGCGATAGATAAAACAAAGTTCATTACAACTGGGTCACACGATAGTCTAATCTAATCTGATAAACGCGACAAATGCGACAATTCTGCGTAACGTAAAACTGGATTGATTATGACAGCTGCTATTATTTAGGCCGACATCTTTTTTTAACTTTCGCGCCAGTTTTTTTTAACCTTAAAATTGTGGTCTGTTTCACAAAACATTACTTAAATGATTAGTATTAGTAAATTATTTCGACAGTATTGTTTTTATTCAATTGAATCATTTGAAGTTGTCAAAGAATGACTGGATACTGTTTCTAGCTGCATTTAATATTTAATTAAATGGCCGACTTTATTTAATCATTATTAAGATTATCATCGGCCATTTGTATAGATAAAAATAGAAAAGTTTCCATAACTTGCGTGAGTACTAGTAGCATAAACTGTTGTTATCAGTATGTTAGAAAAGTTAAGAATAGTTTGAAACAAATGGTGTAGATGGCAGTAGGTAAGTGGTTTATAATTTCGCCGCTGTTTAACAACCTTCGATAGCTCAGTTGGTAGAGCGGTGGACTGTAGTTGTATCAATAGTGGTTATCCATAGGTCGCTGGTTCAAATCCGGCTCGAAGGAATTCTTTTTAAATAAAATATAAGGGTTGGTTTTTTTTCATTCTATCATTAGAACTCATTTAAAGATAAAGATAAATATGGATAGTGACTCTCAAAATTAATTTAAAACTACGAATAATAGAATATTGTGATGATTGTTCTTTACAGAAAAAAACTATCTGTCCTGCAATATTTTCTTTTCGATTAATAAGATTAATTATATTAAATCAACTAATAAAACATTTATAAAAATTACTACACAATTTTCGCGTTTTCTCTGAATAAATGCAAAATAGCAACTGTTTCCGCCCGGGATCGAACCGGGGGCCTTGTGCGTGTGAAGCACACGTGATAACCGCTACACTACGGAAACGATGAACAGTGAGTCGAAATTACAGTTCACTTCAAGACGACAGAGTTAATCTTTCTTTTTGTTTATATAATTCGGAAAAAATATTTTCAGAAATGCTGTACTTGAGCTCAATACAAATTTAAACGAATGTGCATTCGTTTCTAATTTTTCTTATAATTCTGCAGTGTAGTGAGTGACCCTTATTTTTGTTCTCATAAGGTTTATTCCAGAGGTAAAATTTGAAAGGACTAAACTTTTATTTTCTAGGCACTTTAAACATAGAATTTCTTTCAAACCTTAATATAAACAAACGCCTTGAATTCATTATAGTACAGAAAAAAAACTTAAACTTACCTTAGTAAATGCACTTGGCAAATAAAACAGGTTGCACAGAAAAAAGAACTGAATTTGAAATTCGAACACAAGTCACAAGCGCCTTCTGGAAGACGCTTCGACACAAGTTGGCGGCAAAAGGCTGGCGTATCGTTTTTATACCATCACAAATTGCATGGCATATTGACCACCCGCTTGAATATGGCTCATTACTTGTATTCCATGGGTGTGTTTATGCCTAATTTGTAATTGTGTTCGCACCCTGTGTTCAGCTCATCTTTTACTCATACCAATGTGTTATTATAGTGTCGCCTGTCTGGTATATTACCGCTTGCTTCTGTATACACTGACGGGTGAATACGGCCGTTTTAAAAGACAACATCGGGCCATCAAGCAATGTATAAAACAATGTTGTATGTCTTTTCGATCGTCCTTTTCGCACGCGACCTCCCACGTCATGGAATGATTATTCTCGTTGCTAAAAGAAAATGTGAGTGAATTACTTTTTTTTTCATCTATTTTTATTTACAATCTGATGTGTGATGGAGTTAATGAAATTGAAAGTTTTAGTACTTACTTACTTTATTATCATAGACAGCGGATAGGTACTTTTAAATTAATTAACGTGTCTTTAATAAGTTAGTACCTAGGTACCTATATATTTTATCCAACACTAGTTTTTGCCCGAGGCTTTGGTCGAGTTATGATGGAAAACACTAGGTATGGGATTATACGAGTAACACAATTTTAGTAAAAGGGTTTTAGTATGATGGTGACAGCAGAACACTGACTCCCAAGTCACTGGATCTCCTAATTAGGGAGCCATTATTTGGGTACTCTATCGTATGACCTTTAATTAAAACTGAAATTCATGCAAAGATTTTTTTAACCACGGTCCCGATGATTACCTCCTACATCCAAACTGACAAACACACAAACTTCACCTCTATATTTATAACTAACTTCTGCCTGCGACTTCGTGCGCTTGAATTTCCCGCTTGTAACATTTCTTATTGCTGCTCCGCTCCTATTGGTCATAGCGTGATGTTTCATAGCCTATAGCCTTCCTCGATAAATGGACTATCGAACGCAAAAATAATTTTTCAATTCGAGCCGCTAGTTCCTGAGATTAGCTCGTTCAATCAAACAAACTCTTCTGCTTGATATATTAGTATATAGATATAATAAGTTTATCAGAATTCCAGGAAAAAGTGCTGAAATGCCCAAGTTTAGTAAATTTGTTTACTAATGAGGATATTCTACATTGTATTGTTTAGTACTATTATGTGTCATCAAAGTAGTGCAGTCAGACTAAGAATAATTTATCATAACAGCGACATCAGCGCCCTCTATCATACTTTTAATTCAGTATTTAAACTTCCGTAACGGCATCCCTAATACAGTGCTACACGTTTCTTTTGGCGCTTGAATGACATTGACAGGTGTTGATGTTTTTGAAATTGTGTTTTTTTTTTGCAAAAGAGGTTTATTTTTCACTTTTTAGTCGTTCACAAGACCCTTCACAGCGTACCGGCGTGATGTTATATGTTATGACCTGGTGTAAACAATAGACAGACATGAGATTTCAGCAATCCCAGTCCATTTGACGGCTCGAGTGGCGCAGCGGTGATAGTGAGGCTGCCTTACGTTCATAGGGTCCTGGATTCGAATCCCGGTAGGAGCAAATGTTTATGTGATAAGATGACATTTGTTTCCGAGTCATGGATGTTTACATGTATAATAAGTATGTATTTACAAACAAAAAAGTATATAAATGTAGTATATCAACTATCTAGTGTCCACGACACAAGCTTTGCTTAGTGTGGCACTAGGTGGCGCTGTGTGTTAATGTCCAGCGATATTTATTTATTATCAAACAGACGCTAAGAACTTATTCGGTGTTAAATCTTTCTGTATATCAGCCAGCACGTTTCACTGACGGCCTCATGAGTAAGTAAACGGAACAGAGTACTTATAAGCTTCATAAGAACGTGCAAAATTGTTACCTATTTTGGTAGGGTTGTCACAATAGGTGAAGATAAATTAATCTAATATTAACTTACCTATTGTATCCTTGGGATAGTTAAAGTATGATATATTTATATTTATTTGTATTATTATTCATATACACAGTACAATAAATAACCATTATTATTACCACGTTTTTTAATGCTTATTTATAATGCTTTACCTGGGTCAATTACTCAACTACCCTTTAATAAATTTTGTGTAGCGTTACGGAAGTGGTTGTTGGAAGAGTGTTTTTATTCTTTAGATGAATTCTTTCAAAAGTGTCCTTGTAAATTTTATACCATAAAGCACAGACATATTTAACTGTTAAGTCGACTTTAACTAACAAAAATGTAGTTACTTAGTAATATGTTAAATGTTAAACCTGTACTATTGCATGCTATATATTGGCCAAATGTGTGTTACTAAATATTTTAAATAAGAACTTCATGTACCTACCATATTTGTTGCAATAAATAAATGAATTGAATTGAATTGAATTTTTACAAATTAACATATTCTTTGTCACAAAACAAACAACGTGTGTTGCCCTGACACCCCTTTTTTTTTGGTATGGGAAATCATCAAATTTCTTCTCCCACTCTGGGCGGAGCGGGATCCCTCCCGCTCCGCCCAGAGTGGGAGAAGACATTTGATGATTTGGGAGTGTCAGACTCTTACTGACTAAAACCCATCCATGTTCCTTCCTCGCCCTTTATGTTCCGGGGCCGCGGTATCTCTTTCGAACAGGCCCCCAACCCCGGTGCCCTGACACCCCTGAGATTGTCAACTGGCTGTGACAACGTAAACAAGTTTTTTCCACTCTCGCCGCGTACGTGACATGCGTCCAGTGGTCACGCACACCTTCTCCGCGTGCTTGTAGCAGTGCAACCGATTCGCACGGTTGTATGAAACTTAAACTCTGTTCCGTTTACTTACTCACGTACTGAAGACTGCGCATAAACACACATACTTGGAGGTTCTTGCGTGCGGTACCCACGGACCATCTTCACGGCTACCACCTTTTGGGGCACGTTCAGATAATGGGCGGCTCGCCGCCTCAAGGAACGCGAAAAATGTGGAACGCTTCACGGTTTTGGCGTGTCATCCTTGCACAGGGGCCATGCTAATCTTCTCTCATGATGCCCTAAGGACGGATTTTTTTCTGTGCTTCTTCTGGTGCCCCCCCAGACGTGATGCCCTAGGCAATTGCTTAATTTGATTAAGGGTTAATCCGTCACTGCGTACATAGTATTCTGGAACTCATATTTTTATGAAAAAGATCCAATCTCCTAGTTACAATCGTTATTTCTCGCGAAAATAGCTATAATATTAAGGAAAGTGTATACATATTATTAGACGAGACTGTACAGGCAGTATTATATATTATTATCTGTGGTACAGGTGAATCTTTACCTTTGCCCTAAAAATTGGATCGTTTGGTTGCACCTGACAAGTCTGTCGACATCAACGTGAACTATATTCTCATTGAGATAATTTCCCTTTTGAGTTGCTGTCAGTAAAAAACTGGAAGGACTGCATTTTATTTTTATTGTTTGGTTGGTATACAGCTAAAAAATAATTATACTGAGGCAATCAAACGAAAAGCTATTTACCAGCCTCTACAGGTAGCAATAAACTATTGTTCGACGAAGTAATAACCAAGAATAACATTAATTACTATCTGATGGCGTAGCCGCGGGGGCTACGCCCGCATACAAATTATATGTATATTAAAACCTTCCTCGAGAACCACTCTATCCATTGGTGAAAACAACATGAAAATCGGCGCAGTCGTTTTTGAGTTCATCGCGAATAGACGGACAGACGCGGCGGAAGACTATGTTTTTCAACATGTAGTGATATAATTGAATGTACTATGTACTGTACTTCGTATTAGCCCGGTGTGTACCACTCCTAAAAGGAATCACGCGCACGTTATCGCGCTGTCGTCCTATCAGTGCCCGCACACAGACGATTCCAGTTTCCTCCAGATTGTTCTATTCATAGTGCATTACGATCTTCATTTTAGATAGCTTTATTACCTACACCAGGATTGTAGGACGTCGATCAAGTTTATAAATAAACATATAACTGGCAAGTGTGTAATGGTAATAGGCACATTCAGGAGCTAAAACTCTGTTTTTATTTTTCACTTTTTAGTAGTACACATGCACGTACCCCTTCACAGCGTACCAGACTGGCGTGATGTTATATGTATATGTTATGCACTGTGAACAATAGACAGACATGAGATTTTAGCATTCCCAGTCCATTTGCATTTATTGAAGAGTTCCGTTGCCTATCTCCGAAGTTCATCATCAGATCTTCGCAAATTGAAGTGGGAGCACTCCGAGAAAGAACTTATTTGAAACTACAAAAATGTGTGCCCATAACATTTGAAGAGTTCTCTCTATTTCTCCAGGATCCCATCATCACATTTTGACTTGATGATTATGGGACCACCTATGAAGTATAACCCTTTCAAACAAAATAAAATAATCCAAATCGGTCCAGCCATCTTCGAGAAATCGGGGAACATACATAAAAAAAAAGATTCCGAGGAATTGAGAACCACCTCCTTTCGGAAGTCGATTAAAAATACACTGTACAGCATGAAATGAAAGAGAAATATGTAAAGATAGCAGCTGATGGAGTTCTATAGTATTTGCCTACCCACATATTATCATCATACCACGATGATACTTCGTGTAGTTTAGCGACAGCCATATTGATTGTCATGTGACGTCATGCAGTTGGCCTATAGGTACCAGGCCGTCGAAGAATGCAATGAAACCGTATGAAACAGGTGTATATCACCGTAAAATTGTCAAACACGTTAGATTGTAATCTCTAGCGAGGGTGTAAATTTCGAAATATTGTCTACTGAACATACGGAAGTATTTCTGCCCCCATAATGGGGACTTGGGGCACCCCACGTTAGGTTAGTTAGGTTCCTTTAAACCCTGCACTCGGAAATACGACTGATTGTCGGGCATTTAAGCGGCCATTACTGATACCAAATCCTCATCTCCATATTTCTCTTCTTCCAGAATCATGGCAGTCGAAGGCGTAATGGTGACCTACAATTACTCAGATGACGGTGAATATGCGAATATCCTGACAGTATCCGCTTCAGGGATCAGATTCTCCAAACGATGGGTCCTCACACACGGTTCCATACTCTCTCCTTTAAAAGAAGCGAAGATAATAAAAAAAGCAAGAGGAAAACCCATCCTTAGTGATGAGTTCTACGCGAATCTACCAGAAATACATGTCACTTGTGAAAAGAAACAGTCAAAGAATCCGAATTTATACGAAAGTGTTGAGAAGTTGAGCAGAGAGCGGAACATGCATCAGGGAGATTTGGACCATAGTAGTTACTTGATAAGGGTGCTTACTGGGAGGTATGTTTATTTTATAGTATAATAAAAAGTGGTAAGATTATTAAATCTTACAAGGACTGTTCTACCACCTCTGAATGCATTAGCAGCGTTACGTTTATTTTACATCGTCAGACGTCTGCCTCCACGTCTTTCCCAGACTGAAGTTAGATATCAATAATACCGCTATAGGAGCTGGAAAACCCTCCTTCCTCTAAAACTAAATTGATAGTCTAAGATCCAAACCTAAATCGACATTCATCGGGTTGATAATTTAATCAAACTTATTTAAAAACAAATCGGTCCTAACATAATAGGGGTATACAAATTTTAAACTTTTAAAGATTTATATTTCAACGCGTGTGGAAATGAGTGACAGAGAGATCCGAGGTAAGTAAAACGTGTTACAATAAAGGACCGAACATTGCTGTCGTGTCGGATGGGATCGTAAATAGTACTGAATATAAGAAAGTGCGCATGCTCGATACGTAAACTATGGAGAGTAGAGGTAGTGTACCTCTACTACCCACAGTAGTTGTGAACAGTATGCGTTATTTTGGAGTAGCTAATGACTTATAATAACGCGTCGACATTGGTTGAAATCTATTTCGTGTTTCTCGCAAAGAATTGGGTCGAATCTAGCACGACTTCTCCGGTCCACTCGTTGCTCGTAGATATTAAAAGTCGTCATGGATTCTTTCCCCAATAGTACTAAGTTACAAAAGAACAGAAGCTACAATATATCTTCAATTTTGCATTAAGAACTTCACATTTGTCGGAATAAAGTCCAATATAATAAACTCGAAAGGTTTTAACTTAGACCAAAGTTTGCATTCATCTAGTAACGACACGGTTTCCGTCTCCAGGATATGCCACGTGTGGCAGTGTCCTATCCTGGACAGATGTGCAGACGACATACTCTACAGCTGGACCATCGGGCACAAGGATGGCGACATAGACAGTCAGATGAAGCTTGGCAACGCACTGTTTTCTGTCTTCGTACTCATCGACTTGGAAAGCGATAAAAGAGGTAACTTTTTTATTTTTTGCTTCTCCCAACTCTCTTTAGTCGGTCCCGATGGCGCTATTACCTTCCTCCATGAGAGCAGGAAGGGAACTAGCACGCTTAAGGGCCTGCGCAGACGACGGACTTATTGTGCGTGGCGGACAAAAAGTCTGCGACAAATTTTGCGTGATTAATTGTGTTTCACTACTTATTTGATCTTTTTGTCGACTAAAAGGCGATCAGTAGGAGCCTTTCCATCAGTAGATCCTTATAGTGGACAAAACGTAGTGAAACACAATTAAACACGCATTTGTCGCAGACTTTTTGTCAGTCACGCACAATAAGTCCGTCGTCTGCGCAGGCCCAAAGACGCACAGACGCAAACAGCCGTCATTCCGTACTTGTCGTCGAGGCCCCGAATCGAACCCTTTCCGTCCCTAGCTCGTGCCAGCCCGCGTGGCTGAGCCTGTAGTCAAAAACCAGTCCCTAAATAATGACACTACTCAGATCCAGCTTGTCCCCTTACAGCGGAGGCCCGTATCCGCAGGGGGTGCCCTTAGCGTGTAGTCGCTTACTTTCTAGGTTTTTACGCCCTGCCTTACACTCAAGGCACCCACAGGATAGTCCGGTTAACCAGACGACAACCTCTCTAGGTTGAACTGCAAGATGCCATATAAAAAAATGGCTTGTAATAACGTTCATGTAACAGGGTTCTTAGCATGAAAACTTGATAGTTGAGTGGATAGGTAGCGAGTGATGAGCGAAAACTAAAACTACATTACAACGAAAAGTTTCATACAGGGGGCGTTGGGCCTCCCTCCCGCTCCGCCCGGAGTGGGTGAAGTTATTTGATGATTTTCCATCCGAAAAAAAAGGAGGCGTTGGCAAGGGGCCCATTTTCATTTTCAAAAAGGACCCAAAAATTTAAAGGCATCTGTGCAGCAACGTTGATTTTTATCTCACCGTATGGGGCCTGAACCAAAACGACTTGAACCGGCAAAGATCACGAAAAATGTGTGGTTTTTCACAAAGTCAAACCGGTACGGAGAGATTGCGGACGGTCTACGGAGACCACCAAACGGAGACCACCAAACGGAGACTTCATAACAGCATAACATCACACCTGTAACCTCCAAGGGTGAAGCAGACGTGTATCTAATTGTACACCCACATGTCGACAGTTATGTTTAAGTCCCATGCAATAAGGGGTGCCATCAACCGGACAAAAATCCAGCGACTCTGGTTGCTACTGATAAATTCCTGATGGATTTACCCAAAAACATTTTGCCGGGAACAGGAATTGAATCCTCATACTCCATTAGACCAATGCGGCAGTCTACTCAAATAGGTTACTAGAAACTGCGGGCTCCAGACACTGAAACTTATTGCAGATACTGGTAGGTATTATTATGTCAAAATGTGTGTATCACAACTCTGACTTCATCTCTGAGAGGGTGATATGTTTTTTTTATCTTTGCATTTCTCTCGATTGGGCAAACTATGTTATTACTATCTGATGCCCGCGGCTTCCCCCGCGTGGTTGTTGGTTATCGCGACAAAAACTTGACAAATTATACAGGGTGTATTTCACCTCATCACAAAGCCGTTAACCAAGCATTCTGTATATCAAACTAAGTAACTTTCCGCAAAAAATATTGCTGGGAAACAACTTTTTTTTTTGAGGTTAGAAATCATGTTTTGTGGTATAACTCAAAGTAACGCGCTCAAAACAGAGCTTGAGCGGATGGATGGATTGAATAGTACGGAGGACGTAGAGATATTTAAAGTAAAAATCATGCGACAAAAAGTGGTATTTAAAAAAAAACTTGTAAAATTCTTGCAACTTTGACCCCCTATATCTCCGTAACTAGAAGGTTCCCAGGTATAGTGTAGAACAAAAAAAATATCAGAATGACGAGGAGAACAAGTGCCTTTCGTATTCGTTAAGAGGTGTTTTACACCCTTTATATTAAAACCTTGCTCGAGAACCAGTTTATCCATTGGCGAAAACAGATTGAAAAAAATAGGTGCAGTCGTTTTTGAGTTTATCGCGAATGGACAAACAAACGCGGCGGCGGACTTTCGTTTTATAATACATTCAAAAAAGTAAAAAAAAAAGTATAGTAGTCAAAAAAGTATCGGTTAAATGGATGATTAAATTTGTTAATGGTCCCAAATTTAAATTTAGTTTTTTTTTTTAATTGTGTGCGTACTCCCAGCGGAAAAAAATCGAATTTTTGTTATGCAGGTAATTAGTGTATGAGATCGCGTATATGTGTATGGTACATTTAAATTTGTGTATCCAACCATTGGGGAGTCATTCAACAAAAACTGTTTCTTGTTTAACTTTTTTTAACCAATGGACGGCCAAGAAAAAAAAATACCAACAATAATAAGTGTGTAACTAAGTTAAACTCTAGTATTCCTATTTTAGGTTCTAGGACAAAATAACCTTATTTTACTTTTACGTGTAATCTTTTGAACGGTATGTTTTTTCCTAATTCTGTTTTGACAAACATTATACACAAATTCAAAGCAACGTGCGTGAAAAGTTACAACTGTGTGCAAAGCCGCTTTATATGATTTACAACAAATCACCAAAAGTTCCCGCAGCGGAAAGTTGAATATAGCTAGGAGTACATACTCCCAGCGGAAACAGTTTTTGTTGAATATTTCCCCAATGGTTGGATACACAAATTTAAATTTCCATACACATTTATACGATCTCATACACTAATTATCTGCATAACAAAAATAAAAAAAAAACGATTTTTTCTGCTGGGAGTACGCACACTTTTTTATTGTGTTAGATTGGCACAACTCTGTTTTCCATTTTGGCGCAGAGTTTGAGTTGCATCTGTTATATTAAAGATAGTGCTGTTTTACTAATATCATAATTATCTAGTGTGTATAGCGAATTTCATTATGGACAAAACCATCGAACAAAGAGTTTGTCTTTTTTGCATCGCCAATGAAATTTCGTGTCAGAACAGTCAGTCAGTCACAACACGTGTTACTTTCTTGACAGAGCAGTATGTAATGATACACTAGCTTAGCCCGTAGCTTCGCCTTGCGGAGTTCGATGATAAAATTGTCCCATAGGATCATACTACCCAACTACATCACACAATGGTTTCAATAAAAAACAAAAATCATTTAAAAAACAATCATTTTTCACAATTTCTCGAAAAATCTTTTATTTATCAATTATTATGAGGTTTCAGTGCCAATTATAATATTAAGCAACGACATATTTTAAGCAATGGAAGCTGTAATGTCTTAATTAAGTAAGCAACACTTCACAGACTTGAAATAAGTGATGGATGGACTGCGTGGCAGGTAGACAGGTAATAAGGATGGGGTGACTACTGATATGGTTGGTGCCAGGCAAGATGACAATAGCAGTCGCGAGAGATATCAGGGAAAGGGCAATCCCTTTCCCTGATATATCTTCGTACGAACCAAAACAAACGAACCATGTATCGTTTTTTCATTAGAAAACATGTCGATGATCACGACAGATGATGATTCAAAATTTAAACAGGCTGATTTTTGGTTTTCGAAGTTAAGAACTTTAATAAATGAAGAAATATGGAAGACGATGAAATATTTGTACTCATAACGTGTGTGAAGTTTCGCCTGCTAATTTAACGTGAGTTTACGTGACGTTGAAATAACTAATCATTTGCAGGGTCCCTGCGGGCTCTTCTTGTTTGTATATTTTATATTGGAAATTCTTTCTTCTCTTCCTTCCCGCAAGTGTGAACCATTCCTGCGGAATTATAACATTTGCGTTATTTTCTAGTTTTTATAGTAGAGCCGCTAAGTCTACACTTAGCGGCTGTTTGCTGCTACCCTGCCCGGTATTTTACTTGTTTGAATCACACGTCAACTTTTAACTGCTCAAATACAGTTAAAAACAGATACAAAAAAAAAACACAAAAGTGCTCGGTGGTCCCAAAAATATACTGTGAGAAGTCCTACTGGTCATTGCTATGCGAACGGGGCCTTAGTCGGAACCATAGATATTATTTCTGTGGTATTCTTTTTTTTAACCGACTTCTAAAAAAGGAGGAGGTTCTCAATTCGGATGTTTCTATTTTTTTTTTTTTTTTTATGTTTGTTCGGGCATAACTCCGTCGCTTGCCAACCGATTTGGAAAATTCTTTTTTTGTTGGAAAGGGTATTCTTTCCAAATGGTCCCATAGCCACAAAATCAGGATCTGATGATGGAATCTTGGCGAAATCGAGGGAACTCTTCAAATTTTATATGAAAACGTGTTGCGATTTTGGTATTTTCTACAACAAGTGAAGCATTTGCGTTTGATAAGAACCATTCTACCATCAGATCTGATGATGAAGCCAAGAGTCACGGAACTCCATAATGAGACAATGTACCATAGTCGTGTTTGGGCTTGTTATTATTGTAACGGTATGCACTTTCCATGTATCAAGCACATGTGAACCACTAAAAAGTTGAAAATAAAAACTTTTTTGCAAAAAATAAAACCGACTTCAAAAAAAACAAGAAAGTGAAAAATAACTTTAGCTTCTGAAGTCGGTGACAAAAAAACTAAAGCAATCGTCACAAAGGTCACCGACTTCAGAAGCTAAAGTTATTTTTCACTTTCTTGTTTTTTTTGAAGTCGGTTTTATTTTTTGCAAAAAAGTTTTTTCAGTACAATAACTATGGGCAATTTTACAAATGCTTCCCAGCTTTGCCTTTCTCGTAAAAAAGAGGAGACCAGTGTCCCATTGGAAACATTATAGATTTATTGTACTCTTGCTAAAATAAGTATGAAACGCACTAATATGGTCCATCCTGAGGACTAAGTGCGGAAACCAAAACTATAACTAGCACTATCTAGTGCTAATGGATGGCATTAAGCTCGTGCTTAAGTTGTTAAATAATAATTACTATCGCGAGGATCTTCCATGAGAGAAGAGTCCATTTTATGGCCGTTGATCGTGTTCATGTGGTTAGGAAACTTTTGCAGGATTTCGTAGTTTCTATCCACGGCTTCTTTCTTCACAACTCCTATGGCACCTAGCAACAACCCGCCAACCACGACTCCGTGCCCGCTGCGAAGGTACAGGGCAGCAAGCGGGCCGCAAGCAAGACCACCTGGACAAAACAAGACAACGTTAGCATTTATAATCGCACCTAGAAATTGTTATGCTGGAGAGCTCGTGGCTAAATAATGTCAGCCGCTCGGGTCGATCTTTAGGTTAAGCCATGCTTGCCTAGGTTGGTCTGTGGATGGGTGACCACCCTTACATACCGAGTTTCCTCCGTGCCTCGGAAAGCACGTTAAGCCTTTGGTCCCGGCTGTCATTTGTCCATCTTTGACAGTCGTTACAGGTAGTCAGTAGCCCTAAAAGTCTGACACCAGTCTTACCAAGTGGTATCGTATTTCCCAGTATTAACTGGGTTGTGGAGGTCAGATAGGCAGTCGCTCTGGCTCTGGACTGGAAGCCGACCCCAACATAGTTGGGAAAAGGCAGATGATGATGAGATTGTTATGCTAGACTTTCCCAAATAGTCCGCCCAATGACCTTTTTGAAGTCGGCTGTCAATGTTGTATGAGAAAAGACGTACCTATCTGCGATAAGGCAAAACACTTAGCGTCTTCTTCCAGGAAAATTTTCAACAAAAAAACTTCATGCCATCTGGATAAAATTACCAAAAGCAAGTCAACGATATTGGTGTTTCGTGGCCAACTGCCGCTGTTATTTTTGAATTTGATCCAAAGGTTGCAAACCCGAATGTGTGTTTAGAGTTGATTCTTTGCCAGAGTTCACGCCAGGCGGTGCAGCGCGCGGCGGCGTGAATAGTCAACGATCAACAGTACTATTGATCAATGAAATTACCTACAAAAAAAACCTACAATCTTTGAAAAAACCTTTGAAAAAAAACCTTTGAAAAAACCTTTGAAAAAAATCTTAAATATTAAATATGAAAAAACCTTTGAAAAAAATCTTAAATATGAAAAAACCTTTGAAAAAATCTTTGAAAAAACCTACAATCTTTTGTAAGGTTCTTGATAGAGAAATTTGTCGTTAATCGTCGCTTTCTCGTCGGCTTCGGACTGAGCGTGATGATGTTGTAGAAGAAACTCACCAAGGAAATAATTTAGTGGATCGTCGGCATATCTAATCCGCAGGGCCATGGTGGAGACCGCCGCGAATGTCGCTCCCATGAGACCAAGAGGCACGACGTGGCGGGCGTATCTGGGAATGCAAAACTCGATGTCATACGAAAAATAGTACGTTTTGATACAAGTGGAGAAAATTTGGCATTGTGTTCGAGGCCGAATTAACACACGAGCCGTAGGCGGGGGTGTTTTTGAGCCTAGAACTGCAATAACAAATGTCCACATGTATCAAACGACGTTTTTCAACAATGCACTTTTGAAGAAATAAAATAAAAGAATGAAAAATATGTTTGTCATGAAATATTACGCAACTATGTATGCATTATTATTTTTATTAAAAAAATATTTCTTTTTTTCCCGTGTTTTGCTTTCGCCAAAAGGAGAAACAAAGGTATGAAGCCGCTAAATAGCCTAATATAAAAATACCTTTTCCAAATTATGAAGAAAATGCTTGTAATGTCAAAAAGGCTAAAATGATATAGACGCGTAGTTAGCGAAACAGTAGTAGGTACTCGACTCAAACATAGATCAGATATTATTTCAATACTAGTCCCATGAGCAAAAATTGTTCAGTTTGATAGTCTGAATCATACCCTGAAATACGACCACGCTTTTCTAGTATACGCTGTAAGTATAATAGATACTAATAAGTCAACTACCAACACGTGTCCACGAATACCGCGTCAAGTTTCCTGTTTCAACATAAAATATTATGTCGTATGACACGCCAAAAGTGATCAGAGAAGAATTTTTGAAATCAAAGGAGTTCTTTCCGAGATAACCACCGATATCCAAACTTTACCTCCTTACAATATTAGTATAAATTATAGAGTACAAGTTACCGCCTCAGCATAGCTCCTAGACCAACGACATGGGAGTACATCAGAATATCGTAGGTTCCCAGGACTAGGCCAGCGACCATGCCATAGCGGCTGGCAACCAATATCTGTCGAAAACACATACAGAATCAATACAATAACATTAGGGCGATTAGACGAGCTAAATTAGCAACTCTATTTGTGGTGGTCCAAACTTCGTTTGAAATGCTGTTAGAATAAAGTTCTAATCAGCTTGCACTAGAAACTGGTTGTTACGTCAGTCACTGCGGGCAAAATAGCGCTAAATGAGTGGTTTCGATCGATTTAGAAAAAACTATTGATTGGATTAAAAAACTAAAACACTATCACGCTAATATATTGCTTGTAGAATTATTTGCCAAAAAATCAGAACGATCGCATGCATATTAGTTTGTTTTTTTTTGTTTGAAAGATATATTTAGAGATTTTTTTTATCGTGTCAAATTAATTGTACTATGTTTTCAAAACACGATCATGCTGGCATATATCCTGAAGAATATCTTATATTTTTCTGGTCTTGTTTTTATAGCAGTGAATCATAAACTTTTAGTAAATATAAAACTCGCTTTTAGCTCATGTAATTAAAAGGGGGCTATCGCAATTTTAATTTTTCTTGTTGTACTGTGGCTTCGAGCTTCGTTAAGGGGTTTTTTACACGCTTTACGAGGAGAGGAAGACAAAAGAAATGGATGGACTGTGTGAAGGATGATACCAAACGCTAGAAAGGAGCAGACTGCTCAGATAACGAGTAGCAGAAAAGTCTGGGACAATAAGACACTGCGCTGACCGAAAATGTAATAGCATGTGAATAGAGAACCACGAAGATGTGTTTTATTTACCTTCGTCTTCATGTCGCAACCATCAGGAGTATCATAATATCTGGCATAATTCCGAGTATCACATGGTGTGTTGTCCTTTTTTTCTTCGACCTTTGCCATGATCAATAAAAAGACCACAAAACGCCGAACTGTCGAATAATGATGTGACAGGCACGTGTCACTCTGCCCGAAAACTATCAATGTCACATTGACATGTTGGCCAATAAATGATCAAAAAGTTTGTATAGGCCTAAAACTTAAAGAGGTGTTATCTTTAGGTTCCATTGTAAAAGATTATTAGCCCCCGACGCAAAAACGACGGATAAGTTCGACGTGTACTAGAATCCTATCATTCGCTTGAAACCTACGTTTTTATTTTTTGACTTGAATGTGCCCTGGCGGTTAAGAGTATGTCATGCTCACTCAAATGTCCCGCTGATGGTCGCGCGTGTGTCGGGTCATTTAGTTCCCTTCAAAATGGTTGAGTTGAATGGTGCTGATACATGCGTCATGTTCGTGAACGGGCGCTGTCGGTTGGGACTGGTCAGCTCTTGGTTGCCACGGCTTTTGTTTCTATTTTTTAATTAATTATTTTATTTTTGAATTGTTTTTGTTAGTTTTAACTATGGACACTTTTATCGTGCACACCTTGCTACATTGTTCTCACATAATGCACCATCTCAACAGGAATGATGTAACCAAGATTTTGTAACAACTATATGATTTAAAAGAGTGTCCATGGAGTTTCTTGCCCGTTCTTCTCCATAGAGATCTACGCTAGGGAATGGGCAACTACAGTACTTTCACAGTTTTTATGTCTTGTGACTGGGACTGTAGCTACATTTAATTTTCATCTTTGTTTCGACAATTCAAAAGCGCCTGTAACTGGCCTACTTGAAATAAATGCTTTGATTGATTGATTGTGGACGTGTCTGTGTGTGTGTTTTTTAGGGTTCCGTTGCCTAATGGCAAAAAACGGAACCCATAAAGATTCCTCATGTCTGTCTGTCTGTCTGTCCGTCCATATGTCACAGCCACTTTTTTTCCGAAACTATAAGAACAATGCTATTGAAACTTGGGAAGTAGATGTATTCTGTGAACCGCATTTAGATTTTTACACAAAAATATAAACAAAACAATAAATTTAGGGGGTACATAGAACTGAAACTCAATTTTTTTTTTCATCAAACCCATACGTGTGGAGTATCTATGAATAGGTCTTCAAAAATGATACTGAGGTTTCTAATTTTTTTTTTCTAAACTGAATACTTTGCTCTAGAGGCACTTCCAAATTGGTAAAAAAAACCGCAATTTACCTTTCATTTACAACGAACTGCAAGAACTTTTATAATATGTTACTTGCTGTTACGGAACCCTTCATGGGCGAGTCCGACTCGCACTTAGCCGCTTTTTTTTTGTTTGAAAGGTTAATTAGTCGGGAGTGTTCTTAGCTATGTTTAGAAAATCGATACAAGATGGCCGCCACCAGAAAATGGCGGATCTCATATTTTTTCACAACTCCCTCAAAATGGGTATCAAATGAAAGAGAATAATGTGTACTCTATATTGTAAGGGAAAACGAAATGAAAACCTAAAACTTGAAAATATTTTTTCTGTTTTTATTACAATAGATTGAGGAGGAAAGTGAAGTGATGACTGTACCTAGAACCTAACGGACTTTTTTTATTGAACTTTTAACGGATAAGACTACCTGAATCTTTAAACGCAAAAAAAAGACATAAATAATTAAATGACTCCCTACAAAAAGCATGAAATCACCTTGAAATGATGAACTTACGCATCCGGGGTATTTTTAAGGTTCCGTAGCCAAATGGCAAAAACGGAACCCTTAGATTCGTCATGTCTGTCTGTCTGTCTGTCTGTCTGTCCGTCCGTATGTCACAGCCACTTTTTTCCGAAACTATAAGAACTAGGCTGTTGAAACTTGGTAAGTAGGTGTATTCTGTGAACCGCATTAAGATTTTCACATAAAAATAGAAAAAAATAATAAATTTAGGGGGTTCCCCATACATAGAAATGAAATTCAAAATTTTTTTTTCATCACACCCTATCACACCCATACGTGTGGGGTATCTATGAATAGGTCTTCAAGAATGATATTGAGGTTTCTAATATATTTTTTTTCTAAACTGAATAGTTTGCGCGAGAGACACTTCCAAAGTGGTAAAATGTGTCCCCCCCCCTGTAACTTCTAAAATAAGTGAATGATAAAACTGAAAAAAATATGTAATCCACATTACCATGTAAACTACCACCGAAATTGGTTTGAACGAGATCTAGTCAGTAGTTTTTATTAAAACGTCATAAATCGTAAACAGCAATTTACCTTTCAATTAATCTGCTACGGAACCCTTCATGGGCGAGTCCGACTCGCACTTGGCCGCTTTTTTAATTTTTAATTCATCGTACTTGTTAATGCTAAGTCAATTACCTACTCAAAATTTAAACGATAATATTGGGTGTACAACACCTCTTAACGAAGCCCAGAAGCACTTATTCTCCCCGTCATTACAATTTTTTTTTTTGTTCTACCAGCACGACAAAACAGGATTTTTCATCCCAAAAATAAAAGTTGTTTCCCAGCAATATTTTTTGCTTAAAGTGACTTAGTTTGATGTACATAGAGAATGCTTGGTTGACGGCTTCGTGATGAGGTGGTTTATACCCTGTATTATTGTATGTCTCAGTGTTGGTGTCTCTTCGCGCCAATTTGTGAAGAAGCTATTCTTGGCGTCCAGCCATCTTCATGCCTAATCTATACTAATATTATAAACCAGAAGAGTTGTGTTTGTTTGTTTGTTTGTTTGAACGCGCTAATCTCGGGAAGTACGGGTTCAAATAGAAAAATTATTTTTGTGTTGGATAGTCCATTTATCGAGGAAGGCTTTAGGCTATATCACATCACGCTGCGACCATTAGGAGCGGAGCAGGAATGAAAAATGTTGAAAAAACGGCGTTTCCTTTCGTTTTTCT
The DNA here is from genome assembly GCA_916618015.1 of Xestia c-nigrum. NCBI lineage: Eukaryota > Metazoa > Arthropoda > Insecta > Lepidoptera > Noctuidae > Xestia > Xestia c-nigrum. The sequence continues at coordinate 3,337,579 of OU745259.1, read as the reverse complement.
CTCTTATGTGACGCAGACGAAGTTGCGTGGGTCAGCTAGTCAAAGTATAAAAAACCTTCTTAGTTTTTCTGCAGTCCGAAAATGATGAACTCTTAACATTTCAGGTGTTGAAAGCTTAAGGCCACTCTCCTATTTGTTGGATGTGGTGCGGCCACCGACAGGAAGAGGCTCCACTCTCGAAGTACACTCGACGCCTTTCGGTTGTGAGGTAAAACGAACCGCTTTATTTATTTATTTATAAAAACTTTATGCACATAATATACAAAGGCGGACTTAATGCCTTGGGCATTTTCTACCAGTCTACCTTAGGGTGATGCAGAGATAAAACGATAGGTGCAATAGTAAAGAAAATTATGAAACTTTATTCACTTCTTAACGGCACTGTACAATGAAAGGTGCCATACTATCGCGTATTTTTTAATTTGTTCTTATAGCGGTGGAGGCTTAGTAATAGGGTCCTGTTTTTACCCTTTTAGTACGGAACCTAAAAAACTACTACAGTGCTGTCTATGACGCTACAAAATTAGATAGACCAGACTCAACAATAGCTTGGTCAACAGAATTGAAAAAAAAACAATTATTAAAAAAATCAAATTCACATTTTCTTTTTTAGTAAAAGAGACCTAAGATAGGTTTTTTACAAATTGAGAAAGTATACAAACAAACACGGAATGAACAAACAAATATTATGCGCAATCCCGCTGACAACTTTAATTCAGAAAAAGGTGGAGTTGATGTTATAATCCATTCCATTTAGTCTGTTTTTTTTTAGGATGGGAAATCAAATGACTTTCTCCCCACTCTAGGCGGAACGGGAGGGAGTGTCAGACTTTTCCTGACACAAACTCATCGATGTTCCTTCCTTGCCCTTTATGTTCCGGGGCCGCGGTATCTCTTTCGAACAGTCCCACAGCTCTCAGACCTAATTAGGGGTCCTCATTTCTAAGGCCTAATGCCTGATTTCTTGTCACGCTGACGGTCGGTCGCGTACGGTTGGTCGTGACGTCAACAAGAACAAAATACGGCTGTCGGTCGCCGCAGCGTCGCAGTATGGTGCTATGTAAAACACAATGTATAAACAAGAGTAGATTCATGAGCACCGGCAATTTGTTATTTTAGTAGGTCAAAATAAAATCACTTTAATCAGACGTACTGAACGCTGTGTTAAAACTTGTCCATCTAGTTTAATGGGACCTTATAGTTATGCAAAACTCTTTGCAGGTATTCCTAAATGCAGTGACGCGCGGTTCAATATGCGGTGTCGTGGGCAAAAGACCCTCCTTACTTCTGACTGACGCGGCCACAGCTCTAGGCTCTGAAGGTGGACCCGTCTTCACAGAAGGACCCACGTGAGTACCTTGTGAAAGACCTGTCTAGTTATTCTCCAAATTACTTTGGTGTTTCAATATTTTTGGTCCAAATATATTGAAACTTTCTGAATATTGAACTTCTATTTTAATTATTTTTTGTCAAGAGAGGTACTCCCAGATCGCACGAGTAATAGAACAGAGAGTGCGTATGTTGTTATGGACGCACTTGTGCATTATAATATTATTATCTCCTGCATTCATGGCTAATGTCTTTTAAAATTGGAAACGTGGTCTTAGGTTGGATTAAGACGTCATCTCGGACATCCTGGTTTTTATTAACAGCTCACTAAGTTTCCCTCTACTTAACACAGCGTTTTCCAAAGTGGGCGATAACGCCCCCTTGTGGGCGCTGCAGGCGTAAAGGGGGCAGTAAGAGTCTCGGAAAAAAGTGGGGGCGTTGTGTGGCTTAGGGGGCGACTTGTAATTTCATCTAGGAGGACTCTAAGACACCGACTAAACTCGCGACTGCAACTTGTGAACATCAACTAATATTAATATTAGTATCATATTATTATATACATACTTTACTGTCTGAAGGTGCGTTTCCATAATCATTCTCATTGGCAGGTGTAGCCCGTAAGAGTTATTCAAGGTAAAACATGGTGTTAACAAAAAAGGCTTAGAGCTAAGAGCCGTTGTAAACCCTGTCTGGGCACAGCAAATAGTTAACTAGACACCTGAGTGCCGTTGTTACTGCGCTCAAGTAGTAAGCCACATTTAAAGTGAATTTTTAATCTTCGCTAATACAGCTAAAAATCATTAGTTTAATTTGAAGTTACAATAGTTTTTAAGTAGGTGAAAAAATGGAGGCGCAAAAAAAACTTTTGTTCTCAATATGGGCAGTAGACAAAATAAGTTTGGGAACTCCTGACTTAACAGATTTAAACATTACTGAGCTAACAAAGAATAGGAAAAGAGGGCCAATTAATGTGCACTAACTGACTTTTCCCCTCTTCTTCCAGGAATACAGGCTTGGTGCGGTTGTAGACTGATGATTGTTAATGAGTTTGTTTTGCCATTTCTCCTTACCAACGAAAACATTAAGAAGTAGCAAAGGGGGGGGGGGGGGGTTAGGGGGCTGTCTCTTGTAAATATTGAGGAAGATGACACGCCAATCACATGAGATACTTTTTAAGAGCTGTTAAAACGCGGTTCTGTCATAGATTAGGCATGAAAATAGCACGCTGTGACGTCGCTGTTTGGTGAACTCAATGACTCAACTGTTTATTGATTTCAAAGCAACCAAAAATGTAATTTGGCAATTAATTGAGAATAAATCGGGTTTTCAGGCTCAAAGTAACGTTTTTATAGAGATTGGTGTCTTTGAAATTATTGTGATAACTTGGACTTTGAATTATTATAATTTTAAATACCGTAAACCGGGGGCTATTTGGTTTTTGGGGGCTATTTGGGAAGGCCTAGAAATCGAACAAAAATATCTATAGTTGTCGGCCGCTGTGTGGTAGAGGTTTTTTACAAACTCTTGCAACCCTTTGATTGGCTGCTACAGAGAAATTACTGATGAAAAAGCCCAATAATATTTTGATTTCTATGGTACCAAATAGCCCCCAAAACTCAAATAGCCCCCTTTTACTGTACACCTTTTTGATTTAATTTCCGTTTCCAGCGCGGAGCTGATAGGTTGCGTGGTGTGCGCGGTGTCGTGGTGCCGCGGGGAGTGGGTGGGACTGACGCTGGTGGCGCCGCTCACGTCGGTGTTGTCCGCCAAGCTGCGCGTGGCGCCGCCGCAGCCCTCCCGCCCTCTGCACACACATCCCCTGCACGACGTACTCAGTCAGTCAATCATTTTAAAACGATTTGTTTTTATTTACACAGATTTAAAAGGATGCATTCTGAAAGTTGTAGAAGGCGCAAATATTTGCCAATAACTGTGCTATGGTAAAACTGGGTAAACTATGATTTGATTAAGTAATTGATATGATTTTCAGCTGGTATGAAAAGACTTCAGCCTCCGTATTTACAACGCTTCGATTCGCTTCCGATTCGGGAACTCGTATGTCTATCTCGCTCGTTTTCGTAATCCTAGAAGAAGACAGATATTATACGAGTTGTCGAATCGGAAACTAATCGAACGTTTGTGAATACGGGGTCTGATGTACGGTACCTTCTGTATTATTAAGTTTACAATTGCTATAAATATACAGAGTGTAAACAACCTTTTTTTTGAGGTGTAAAATCATGTTTTGTGGTAGAACTCAATGTAACACACTCAAAACATTGTGCTGACGGATGGATTGAATAGTATGGGGGTCACAGAGGTGTTTAAAAATCTTGCACTAAAATCTTATATGTAGTGTGTATGTGACTATGTGTATAGTGTGTGGGATTCGAAATAAGCATTTAATCTTTACTTCTTGAATTCAATAAATGAAATGTCTTCCATCTTTATTCGTCGTCCGTCGTACACTCTATCACAGAGCATCTACACTCTATGTACTCTATCATCTGATCCTCTGCGCATACGTCTTGATACACACAGTGTTGTCACTCCATCGTCTTATATTACCTCATTCAATCAGTGTTGTCACTTTACTCACATTACATTCCCACATGTATTTAAAAAAAAACTTGACAAAACTTTGACCCCCAATATCTCCGTAACCGATGACCTGGTGAAGGTTGCGGGAATCCGGTGGATGCGAGTAGCAAGGGACCGGGCAATGTGGCGACACTTGGCGGAGGCCTATGTCCAGCAGTGGACGTCTTTCGGCTGAGATGATGATGATGATCTCCGTAACTAGAAGTTTCCCAGGTATGATGTAGAACAAAAAAATGATCGCTATGATGAGGAGAACAAGTGAATTTCGGCTTCGTTAAGAGGTGTTTTACACCGTGTAAGTATGTTTGCAGGTCAGACAGACTCGTGCACAGTGCTGGTGCGGTGCGGACACGCGTGGGGCGCGGGCGTGTGGCTCGGCGCCGGGTACGTCGTCACCTGCGCACACGTCGTCAGATCTGTGAGATATACTCCTTCAAACCCCCTTCGAAACTTCTTTTTAAATCCCCGACGCGACGCAAAAACGACGGGTGACTGTGTGTGTGTCTGTCTGTGGCATCGTTGCTCCCGAGGCGAGCGGATGAACCTATTTCGATTTAGTTTTCTTTGTTTGAAAGATGAATTAATCGGGAGTGTTCTTAGCTATGATTGTAAAAATCGGTCTAAGATGGCCACCGCCATAATATGGTGGATTTACTCAACAACTCCCTCAATATGAGTATCAAATAAAAGGGCTTGACTGGTAGAACACTAAACGCAATAATAAATTTCAAATCCAAGATGGCTTCCACCACAAAATGGGGAATAACTTTTTTTTCACAACTCTCTTAATAAGAGTATTAAATGAAAAAAAACCTTGAAATTATGACCCAATGTTTCGAATGTCGGAGGATTTTATTTATTTTTAATTTAATGTACCTAATCTGTTGCTTAGACGGCTCTCACGCGTCACGGCTCGTCCGCGCGGTTTAAATGTTTAATGTATGTAATCCGTTGATAAACTCCACATTGGTCCGGTCACGTGTACTAGTGGCGCTCACCCACTGCCGCGCGGACGTGCGGAGGTGTCGCATGAGAATTGCATTATATTGCATTATGCTTGAATCGGTGTAAAAGCAGTCTTTGTATGCTCACGAGCACAAATACTTTACATTTATGTAATACACAAAAGCCATATCTTCCTTAAATAAAAAAAAATAAAAAAATGTGTGCGTGTACTAGCGTACACTCGTAAGAAGTGAAACTTCTTTATGACGTTATTTAAAAAAAAAAAGATGGCGCGTAACGGAAAAATGTGACGCGTAACGAAAAAATGTTACACTAAATTTATTTTAGAAGTTTCACTTCAATTATAAACTTAATAGATTTCTCAGTTGTTATTACAAAAGAAAAAGGCACCGCTTTTAAAGTACTACGAAAATGTGATAAGTGATCGTCTGAGGTTCCGAGAAGTTTAGCTTTTCCTCAGAAAGAACTCAGAAAGGCTTTTTTTAGGAAAATAGAGCATCAATGCTTCAAAGCGAACGTCCCACAAAGAATTTATACTGATAATCGTTCGTCAAAAATCGGTCACTCAAAGAAGCAAATGTCTGCGTTAAGTAAGTTTAATAAAATGGGGTTGGTCCTTCATCTGTGGACACCGACCGAATCAGTCTGGCGCGATTGTTTAACTATTGTGTCTACTTCGCTTACAGTTAATAAATTATAGAACATTTAAATGCAGTAAAAAACGGAAGATATTTGCTACTAGCTGACCGACGCAACTTCGTCTGCGTCACATAAGAGAGAAAAGGAAAAAAAACCGTTATTGCAACATTTTTCATACCTGCTCCGCTCCTAATGGTCGTAGCGTGATGTTATATAACCTAAAGCGTTCCTCGATAAATGGACTATCCAACACAAAAAATATTTTTCAATTTGTACCAATAGTTCCTGAGATTAGCGCGTTCAACCAAACAAACAAACAAATAAACAAACAAACTCTTCTGCTTTATAATATTAGTATAGATTTGTTTTAATTAGGACTTAAATCACCACCGATATAGGTATACCTAGGTTACACAAGAGCACCTACTCTGCCTGCTCGACTAAAGCATCATTTTATGCTTAATGTAGTTACTGTCGCAGCAAGCTAATTTGTTTAAACCAACAATTCAAGGACTTAATTCTAGACATTTGAAGAACAGAACGTAGTCTGTTTTGTATTCTAACTTGTTTGTTTAGTAACCAAAGAGTACTTAAGGGGCCGGTGGAGCATTCGTTTTTCATAAAAAATAAATCTTTATTGAAAAAAAGAGGAAATACATAATAATACATCACAATATTGACTCAAGTACAGTAGGTAAGTAAGTAAACAGATCAAAATGAACCTTAACGTCTAAACTAGGCGAAGCCTGTGTCTTAGACGTGACTCCCTTCAAATCAAACATATTCTTGAGGTAGTGTGTATATTATGTCACCGTGAAATTGACAAATACGTTATATTGTAATATCTCTAGCGATATTGTAAAGTCTCCAATTATTGTCAAATGAACATACTGCTTACAACAAAACGCATTATTTTTCGTGAAATGCATACGATGGTAGTCAACTTACGCGGTGTGGAGGGAAGGAGGGGTCCCCCTTGCCCAGTGGCACAACTCTCATGAAAAGATAATGCACCATTCCTGAGAAATACCGATTAATATAACATAACCTTAAAACACTTTATATTCCCCCTAAAAAGCGTAGTCGACTATTTCCGAGTGCCGGGTTTAAAGGAACCTAACTAACCTAACGGGGGGGTGCCCCAAGTCCCGATTATGGGGGCAGAGATACTTCCGTATGTTCAGTTGACAATAATTCGAGACATTACAATATCGCGAGAAAAAAGAGAGAATATACGAACAATACAATATATGAATAATACAATATCGCGAGAGACGTTATATTGTAATATAAAGTGTTTGACAATTTTACGGTGACATATATATTTCGATTGTATTACAGAATTCCTATGTTCCCAAATAATAATAACACTGTTTGTAAGAGTTCTTCAACTAAGAACAATAATTCCCATTATGCCCTTTTTCCAGTACCAATCACACAAGCTGTCAGTATACTGCCGAGGAGTGAGCGAGACAGCAATAGTGCGATACAAGACGCCAGACAAGAAGGCATATGACTTGGCTCTACTATTCACCAACCCTGAAAGATGGAGCCATATGAAACCTGCTGTGCTGTCTAATGTGCCGGCTGAAAAAGGTACGTTCGTTAGGCTTGAATTCTTGTCACGCTGACGGTCGGTCGAGTACGGTCGGTCGTGACGTCAGCGCGAACAAGATACGGCTGTCGGTCGCCGATGACGTTAGCGTCGCAGTATGTTGCTTTAAAAGGTCCCATTAAAATAGATGGGAGATTTAAATTAAAAAAAAAGATAAAAATAATATCCAAAGATATCCAACCAAAAAAAACACTGAGATAATAAAGACATGGATGTTTTTATGCATTGGATAACCAACATTTTAGTGAATTTTCGTTTATTTGTTTTGATTTATTTTTCTTGATAGTATCTAATGCGTTTTTCTTATTATTTTTTACCATTGTCCTTATTTTGGTGGTTTGAATGATTTATAAAAGTTTGTCTTGTTTGACGTATAGAACAATGTAAACTTGGCGAAAAGCAAAACGTCTTACAGCATATTGTAAAGGGAACAATCTCAAAACAAAATACCTACAAGATTATACGGAACCCTCAGTTCGCGAGTCCAAGTCACACTTGGCCGGTTTCTAATTAAAACTACATCTTTATAATATTTTACATTCCAGGCGAATCAGTTCTCGCAGCGGGCTTCCCTTATTACAACGAGTATGACCTAACTAACCTTATACCAACAATCACGTCGGGCCACGTCAACACAGTGTCGCCCTCTATGATACAGACGTCTTGCTGCGTGCAGTCAGGCTTCAGTGGAGGACCGATATTTAGGGTTACCAGGTAAAATGTAATATTATTTATTAGAATATTTTATTCATTTGCAATCACATTTTTAAAAGATTTCTTCAAAAATTCTTCTACACACAAAAATAACAACAACTCTCGTCGATGTGCTGGAAGAAATTTCTTTTGAAATAAGCAGTACTTTGTGTTTTATGTTAATACATTGTCCTATTTACTATTTAGTGTGCTGAAGACCTTGATCGATGCTCTCGCTTGGAGGCCATTGGCAACTTGACATTTGAATAAAACCCGAGAACGATAATAAGATGAATCAAATAACTGATTATAATACTCAATAACTTTATTGAGTTGTGTTCTAGCCCGTTGAGCCGCGTGGAGGTCCTGGGCATCATCGCCATCAACGTGACGTCAGAGGGCGGCGCGTGCTTCCCGTACGTCAACATGGCCGTGCCTGTCACTGTGTTCAGCGACGCGCTCGCCAACTATATACGAGATAAAGGTGACTATATCATCATCGCCATCAACGTGACGTCAGAGGGCGGCGCGTGCTTCCCGTACGTCAACATGGCCGTGCCTGTCACTGTGTTCAGCGACGCGCTCGCCAACTATATACGAGATAAAGGTGACTATATCATCATCGCCATCAACGTGACGTCAGAGGGCGGCGCGTGCTTCCCGTACGTCAACATGGCCGTGCCTGTCACTGTGTTCAGCGACGCGCTCGCCAACTATATACGAGATAAAGGTGACTATATCATCATCGCCATCAACGTGACGTCAGAGGGCGGCGCGTGCTTCCCAATCATTCAATCATTGTAGGAAATAGGGTACATGACAAAAAATGCGAGGCAGTCTTTGGGGACTGCTGATAGAAGTGAAACGTACGTGACGGTAACGCTAGTTCCATGTTTTTTGTTTACTCAAAAATTGTTCAACGTACTTAAATAAGAGTTCACTTAAAAAAAATAGAATTAGTCCGTAAGATAGATTTCCAAAAAATATTGGACACACATTTTTTATTTTTTTACATAAAATAAAGGCAGATACAGTTCGTCGAAAACTCGTGCGACGTCATATTTGAGTACATTTTTTATCGGAAAGTGGCGTCACAAGCCCTCACTTAACTTTGACGCATTTAATCTTCGTAATTTTTTAATTAATTTGATAAAAAAAAAACACGTTAGTATCCAATAGTTTTCGATAATCTCACTAACAGACTAAACAGTCTCTCTTTTTTTTTTGGTCAGAATCATCCCTATTTCCCATATTATGTAGGCGGCGGTTTCCCGTCTAACCTGATGCAGCTGAATACCAGAGTCTTACATGGAGCGACTGCTTACCTGACCTCCACCTAATTTCCTTTAAATGATCTTTCCCAATGATTTACCTATACGCATTACTTACCTAATATAAAATCAACTTTATTTAAATAATCTAGGGTACATTTTGTATCGTTCCCAATTACCCCGGAGAATGGTCTTTAAAAGTAAGCGTCCGCATCGCATCGGACGCATTGCATCACACGGACCGTAGTATTTCTTGCAAGTATAAGCAAGCACGGCTTAACCTTAAGGTCGACCCGAGCGGCTGTTACTATTTAGCCACGAGCTTCCCCACATTTCGCCTGTTATTTTTTAACTCCCGGGTAACAGGGGCGAGCCTAATGCCCATCAGCCGGCCTCAAACCCAGACTCCGTGCCTGCTGTCTAAAAATTCTTGACGAAAAACCGAGTAATATTATTTAGCCCGACCCGGGAATTTAACCCAGGACCTCATACTGCGACTGCTGAGTCGCAGTTGCGACTATTCGATCAACGAGACAGTGACCTTAGGCCTGAATTCTTGTCGCGCTGACCGTTGGTCGCTCACGGTCGGTCGCCCACGGTCGGTCGCGCACGGTCGGTCGCGCACGGTTGGTCGCGCACGTGTATACAATGTGTTCTATATAGCACCATACTGCAACGCTGACGTCAGCAGCGACCGACAGCCGTATTTTGTTCTCGTTCACTTCACGACCGACAGCACTCGACCGACCGTCAGCGTGACTGTAACTCAGGCCTTAAACATTTTCAAAAATTTACAACTTTTGTTTTCAGATGAAACTAAACTGGCGATGATTGAGAACAACAAGGAAATGATACAATCACAGTGGAGGCTGATGCCTTATCGATCGAAAATTTGATACAGCAGGACAGCACAACTTAGAATATTTTATAGGTAAACCTAGAGTTCCTAGTTCTATTGTTATAATGGTGAAGGCGAAATTGTGTTGAATACTTCCGAACTAGAAACTTAGTAGCACGTCCTAGTCCTAACCAAAGCGATTGGTCACCCGCTTTGGTTGTCGACTTTATTTTAGACGCCACTTTTCGGTTTTCCGAACAAATAAGTCACATACGAACGCGGCAGTGGCGGTGCCTCCATACAAGCTAAAAAGCCTGGCTTGCACTTATAACTTACTACTGTTCATGATGTTAGAGTTTCTGAACAGTGTACTAGCCAAATAGGCTTGCCGTATTTTTGAGCTCTAGGCACGCCACTGGAATGCGGCTATAGCGTTTTCGTGAGACCAATCGCTTTGGTTAGGATTAGGACGAGCTACTAGCTCTTTTCCAATAAAAAATACCTACTCCCTTTGTTTAGTAAAAACAGCATTTAATAAATACTAATTAGAAAAAACGATTAGTAGCCTGTTTACTAAAACTTTATAAAATTAATGAGTCATTACAAAAACATACTATGATTTATGAATCATATAAATTATTAAAAACCGTTTGAGTTTCTATAATACTTTTTTTTATGAAAGCCTTTGTTAGGTGAAAGTGTTGGTTTTCTTTCTGTACATCAAACTAAGTAAATTTACGCAAAAATTATTGCTTGGAAACAACTTTTTTATTTGAGGTTATAAATCATGTTTTGTGGTAGAACTCGATGTAACGCACATAAAAAAAAACTTGTCAAAAAGTTGTAACTTTGACCCCCCATATCTCCGTAGCTAGAAGGTTCCCAGGTATGGTGTAGAACAAAAAAAATATCGCAATGATGGGGAGAACAAGTACCTTTCGGCTTCGTGAAGAGGTGTTTTACAACCTTTATAAAGAAACAAATAAGTTACTGTTCACCATATTTTATGCATAGGTTAAATACTCATTTAAATTAAATATTAAGACTGATCGTTTCTTGGTCGCCTCTGTTGTGTAGACCTAATGTTGTTGATATTATTTATACAATGTTAATGATATGTTGTCACATAATTTAAGTAGGTAGGTGTTAAGTTAATATAAATGGAAGTTTTATTAATATAAATAATGTGTTTCATTACCATTTTTTTTAATCTGATGACTACACCTCAGACAGAATGAAGAAAACTTTGCCATCTCTAGCATAAGCCTAATCAGCCTATTTAAGTTCCCACTGCTGGGACGCAGCCCTTCTCGATGAGAGGGAATGGGTTATAATTTTATTCACCACGCGGGCCCAGTGCGGATTGGTAGATGTCACATGTCTTAAAATTTTCGGTTCTAGGACATACCGGTTTCCTCATGTTTCCCTTCGTTGTAAGAGCAGTGGTGATGAAAATAAGTTACTTAGGTGCACCAAGTAATGCTTTGGTATGAACCCATTACTTACTGGTCGTAAAGGATGAGGCACACTAGATCGTGTCGGGTTGGAGCCGAGTGTCGACCGTACAATTTTGTATGGACACACTCACGTCGGCCACAGCTATCGGTCTTGCGGTGCGATTCGCGGTGGTATACCACAGCGACCATAGATAATACAAAAGTAGCGACCGCGGCGGCGGCGGCGGCGTCAGTCATGGACGTATTTAGAGAACATGATTAAAATGGCCTTATCAAAAGTGGCAAGAGATTGCCTTGAAATAAGTGCGTTAGCTCAATATAGGAACTATCACGAAAGGTTTTTGAATATACGAGGCCAAGCATAGAATCTTTTTACTATATACTCAGCCTCATACATGGACCTAAAAAAAAAGGCGATCGTAACTGCATTAAAAAAAATTGAAGCATCACAATGGCGACTGCGTAACTATGTGTGCGTGTGTAAAGGGATGCCAGATGATGAAAAATTACCCATTTTTAAACAATAGTTCAATAAGATTTCCCTTGCACTTGGTTTTATTACAAGTTTTTGTGACAGATATTGTTTATTACGATTTATTACGCAAAATAACAAGCGGGCACACGTAGCATCGTTCAAAACTGCTACGTGTGCCCGCTTGTTGATGAAAACTGAAATATATTTTTCATCCCCCCATCTCGGAAAGAGTATTTTTGCTCTTCGATATCTGAGTGCAAAAGCCGTTTTTATCGTCATGAGGGTAAAGTAAATTTGAATTTAGAACATCGTGTGCACTAAGCATGTGAATTCAAAACATCATTAAACCTATTTACTTCTACCTCTATGGTGCTGAATTTATCATACAATTTTTTTTAATTTGTTAAGAACTCAGACTCGGAACCTTCTTGGTGTCCTTTTTTTTAATATGTTTTGTGCGCGCCATTTTCTTTTCGCGTCATATTGTTAACACCTTAGGTTAAAAACAAGGAATTCAACTTGAACACAAGTGAAAAACCTAAAATGACCACTCATTATCTAGCGACGAGGAAGTTTATTTGACGCCAAAAGAATTAACTGAATTTGTTAACAATGCGCATTTTATTTTGCGTTTATCCATTTCCTCGCTGAGGTGGGATGAAAAGTTACGTGTTGCACTCGAGTGCAAAGATTTTTCACCTCGTGCTCTTTTGATTCCCTCGCTAACGTTCAAGATTCTAAGTTTTGAATCACTCGCTGCGCTCGTGACTCAATTTTAGAATCTTTCGCTTGCTCTGTCATCAAAATTGAGCACGCGGTTAAAAAACAACTTTGCACTCTTGTATAACAAATAACTATTTTTAAATAAAGTATGGGAAATTGACACCTTGGGTGTCTACTCTTGCATTTGGATTGATATATTTAGTATGAATCTTCAATAAAAAGCGAATGTCACTTATTTTGGGCAAAAGAAACACCGTGCTACGTGACGACGAGGACACGGACAGGGAGCGTATGGATAGCTCACAGGTTCAAGCGTTGTGCTGCGAGTGTTAAAATAACACTCTTTAGAGCGCACTGCACATCGCTTTACACGTGCGGCCTGTGGGCTCATTATACGCAACGATCGTTCAGCGCTCTACGCGTCCAGTACAACAACGCGTTCAGGGTTGTTGTCGTTGTTGGGGCTGCCACGCTGTTGCAGTGCGTCGGGCATGTTCGCGGACGCGCACGTAGACGGCTTCCACGCCGTGCTCTGCAAGCGACACGCCCGCGGCGGCGGCGCTCTGCAGGCTGCCCGCCAGCACCAACGGCATCCTGGCCGTTATATCGGATAGGTATGACACGCGCGGTACGTCCAACACTAGGTCAGGACCTACGTGATGAAATAATGGTTGTCTTTTTTGTATTCTTTCTTTTTTAGTTATATACTAACACTAGTTGTTTAAGTTTTTTTGTTCTTATTGTACTAACATTCTATAGATTCCTTGAATCTGAAATAAATAGTTTTTATTTTATTTTATTCTTAGAAACCAGAAGTGAGGACAGTTTTTAAAAATAACGCACAATTACTTCCTAAATTATTTAATCAACAATCAAAGTTTAATAACCGAAATCACAACAAAGATAATTTTGAAAATAATACATCCGAACTCTAATTACTGCAAAAAATATGAATTGATTAGCAAAAATAACAATATGGCGACTGAATATAAAAAAAAACAAACGAGGTAAGCGATGTTCAACCTTTGCCGACTGATGATCGAGTGAACCCGTTGCCAGTGCTGCCACCCGCGCGCTGTCTTTTATAGCGCACCGCTTGTACCAGGTTTTGGAAAAGGAGGTTTCGCTAAGACGGCCGTTCCTGACAGCGGGGCGTCCTCGACCGCTTCTTGCCTTGTATCATCACTAGGTCCACCATCACCAGACTGGCCGTCATCCTCAGACTGGCCATAATCATCTGCAAAGTAACAACAACACATACTGTACATTTGTTTTCTTGCGACCCTTATGTGTCTGAAGCCGGAGAATAGAAAGCACTTGAATTGATTTTGTTAAGTACGCGATAGCGAGCGTGCACTCCCACCATCAGGCACCCAACCAACTAACAGGAAGGTTACTTAGGTAATCGAAATGTAAATCTAAGAGCTTCAGACTAAAAAATTACAAAGCAAAATCAGTGATTCTAAGCATTAAATCGTAAATGGAACTAAATAGCATTCCAAACAATGGAATTCCGGACTCCCATTGGGTAGAATACTAGTAAAGATAAGTAGATAGTAGTGAAGGTCATATACTTAACAGAACAGAAGTCAAGGACCACAGGTCCAGGCCAAACAGAAGTCATAAGCCAGAGGCTCAGACCAAACAGAAGCCATGAACCAGAGGTCCAGGCCGAACAGAAGTCATAAGCCAGAGGCTCAGACCAAACAGAAGCCATGAACCAGGGGTCCAGGCCGAACAGAAGTCATAAGCCAGAGGCTCAGACCAAACAGAAGCCATGAACCAGGGGTCCAGGCCGAACAGAAGTCATAAGCCAGAGGCTCAGACCAAACAGAAGCCATGAACCAGGAGTTCAGGCCAAACAGAAGTCATAAGCCAGAGGCTCAGACCAAACAGAAGCCATGAACCAGGGGTCCAGGCCAAACAGAAGTCTTCCGGTTACTTACCAGCCTCGAAGAAAGCGGAGCATGCGTCAGGCGTCCACTCGCCGCGCCAGAGCACCATATGCTCGGCAGCTGCCTGGGTTTTTTTGCCATACGAACCAGCCAGTAGTTCCAGCTCGTATCGATGATGCGGCAATACACGGACGACCTTATAGGGCCCCCGCATGCCAGAGTCGAGCTTTCCTGTGCTCTGTGATGCCTTGTTGACAAAGACATAGTCCCCTACAGCGTAGGCTCGTGGTTGTCGCCGGTTCTGGTTGGTGTAGTCGTCTTGACGCCGCTGATTGGCTGTAAGCAAGTCTGAGGCACGCTGTCTCCTGAGCGTCATAAGTGCTTCTCGATTAGGGTTACGGTTCTCTAGTGCGATGTCACGTACTAGAGATCTTATTACTGGGGTAGCTGCATCAATCCCAACGAGGAGTTGTAATGGCGAGGCTTGCGTAGTTGCCTGTCTGGTGACGTTTAAATTGAGCTGCACTTTCCATAAAGCGTCAGCCCACTGAGAACCTTTATGTCCAACCTCTACCCGTAACATGTTTAGGACAGTTCTGCAGTACCTCTCTGCTTGCCCATTTTCTCGGTGCATTCCAGGTGTGATAAAATGAACGGAGCAACCCAAGCTACTAACCCAGTCTCGGAAGGCTACGCTTTCGAACATTCTCCCTCTGTCGCATATTATAGTACTTGGAGATCCGAACAAAGATATTACATTAGTAAACACCCGTTTTAATTCGTCCGAGTCTTGACGATACATGGAGTACAGCAGACAAAATTTTGAAAAGCTGTCAATTACTATTAAAACGTACTTAAACCCGTTAGATTCTGGAAGCGGGCCCAATACATCGACATGAATAACACAGAATGGGTCATCAGGTTTCGACCAAGACTGAATCGGTTGCGGGGATGTTTTGGGTACTTTCTTATGAGCTAAACATACAAGGCAATGACTAACATATTTTCTAACAAATTGCCTAACACTAGGAAACCAAAAGTGACGTAAAATAAGATCCGTCGTTCGGTCGGCTCCAACATGATCATGCTCATCATGGAAAGCTCTTAAAAGGCTAAGCCGGTAACCTTTAGGGATGTAACATAACAATCGTGGGTCTTCACCGGTTGGTGTATATTTATAATACAAAAGTTCATTTTTAATTACATACCTTGAAGAATCTAATTGGCCATCTCTTAACTTAACAATTAAATTTTGGGTTTCCTCATCCGCAGTCTGAGCGACCTTTGCCCAATTGTTAGGATTGCGAATGTGTGATACATTTGCTGTTTCAGGAGGGTGCCGGCTTAGAAAATCAGCGTGTTGCATCATGGATCCTTTTCTATATTCCAAAATAAAGGTGAAGTCCTGTAGGTAAACCCACCAACGCGCGACACGAGGCAACAAATCTTTTTTTGTTTCAGTTAACTTCAACGAATTACAATCCGTCACTATTTTGAAATTGATACCAATTAAATAATGACGGAAGTTCTGAAGTGCGCGTACAATGGCTAAGGTTTCCAGCTCGTAGCTGTGATAACGACTCTCCGCGCCTTGGGTAGACCTACTATAGTAACTGACTACTCTCTTTCGTTTACCGGCATGCTCCTGCAACAACACCGCACCGACACCGATGGAACTGGCATCGGTGTGAAGTTCCGTAGGTAAACTTGGGTCAAAGATCGCTAAGACTGGTTCATGGGTCAAACAATGAATAATATAGTCGCGTGCCACATCTTGGTCTGAACCCCATTTGAAAGGTTCTCCCTTTCTTAACAGTCTGGCAATGCAGGCTGTTTTAGAAACGTAACCCGCGACATAACGCCTAAAATACCCGGCTAGGCCCAAAAATTGGCGAACCCCCTTAACATTAGTAGGCTTTGGAGAATTTACCAGTGCCTCAATTTTTCTTGGGCTCGGCCGCACCTGACCATTACCAACTATCCGTCCTAAGTACTCTATTTCGGTATCTAAGAAGGTACATTTTTTAAAATTAACCGAAAAACCGGCATTCGTGAGAGTACTCAAAACTTGACGCAGCAAGTCGAGTCCTTCAGGAATTCCGTTTGACATAAGAAGTACATCGTCGATATATGTCAAAACTCGCCCACTTTCAATATAGGGTTTTAAGGTTTTTGAAATTATTCTTTGATAAACTATAGGGGCGTTAGCTAACCCATAGGGCATTTTCAAGTATTCGAAATGCCCTTCGGGCGTTACGAAGGCGGTTTTGGAAATCGAATCATCATCCTTTAATGGCACCTGATGAAATCCAGTTGCCATGTCTAAACTGGTGAAGACCTTGAAACAACCAAGCCTATCGATGTGGTCATCGATCAAAGGCAAGGGAAATCGTTCCTTGACCGTTATAGCATTAAGTGCCCGATAATCGACGCACATCCTATCACTCCCGTCCTTCTTCTTGACGAGAATGATAGGACTGGCGTAGTCGGACTGTGACTCACGAATAATTCCCTTTGAGAGTAGGTCATTAATTATATCCCGAACTCTATTTTTTTCGTCACAAGAGAGCTTATAAGGCCTATGAACTACCGGGGCACTCGATGTTAATCTTATCTCCATACTGCCCGTATTCACCGTTGATGTAGCAGTACCCGTAATGAAAGAACTCGAAAACTCGCGGATGATATTAAGCAGGAGATTTCTGTCATTGCCAATTAACGGCGTTTTAATGTTTTCATAGTCAACGGTAGATACGTGCAGTACAGAGGGCACACTGTCTAATCTCGTGAGCCGGTGTAAGTTATTACTACGCGTGTAGGTAATTCCCTCTCTATCTAATACATCTGTGCCAATCAAAATAGGCGCCGTAATGCACCCAACTGGGACCACATACAAATCAACTTCCAAAGACACTTCAGGAAATTCAATTGTCGTCACAACATATGACGTTGATTCAATCTCCTGGCTGCCTATACCTCTCAACAAACGATGTGTTGGGATTCGATTGAAATTAAAATATTTAAGAACCGATTCTAAAATCAACGAGATATCAGACCCACTATCGATCAAAGTATCTATAGGCACCTTTTGAATAACAGCAGACATTATGTTGTCTCGTTTCGATTGACACTTGAGCAAAAATTTATCTTAGCCAATCTCTGTTCATTACGATCAGTTTCCGACTTTTTTTTTGAAAAGCACGTATCAATTACGTGACCGTTACGTTTACAATGCGTGCAAAACTTGACAGATTTATCACCCGATGTTGAAGGCGTTGTCGTCGCGGTATCTGCTGATGATGGCGCGTTAGTGTCGACTTTAGGTCTTTTCCTGCAGTTATATTTCGTGTGACCAGCTTTATGACAATAGTGACACACTATTTTACTGTCTCCCGATTTAGTTGCCTCGCGTTTACGCGATGATGATGGTCCTACATTGTTTGAATTGTGAGGGTTGTTTGAACTGCGCGTCTCCGTTTTTGGTTTGACATATACCGACAAAAACTCGACTAGGTCCGTTATTTTAAGCTTCGCATTCGTTGCAGCAGCCTTTACTTGAGCATCAGTAATACCTCTGACAATTATTGCAACTTTCAGCTCATCAGACAACCCCTTTACAATATTAAGACGCAAAAGAGACTTGCGAGCATATTCGGCGTATGTCGGGAATTTATTTGAATTATTACACATAACCTCAAACAAAATTGTAGCAACGTCTACATTGCGTGGGCATAGTGAACGAAACTCTAATTTGAAGTTGCTCCACGAACGATCACTTGTAACCCAATCGTTAAGCCATGACTTCGCGTCACCACGCAAACAACTTCCTATGCGCCCTAGACACTCGCGATCGTCCCATTTATTTAAATTACGAGCGCGGTCTACCTCTGAACACCAAACGTCAAAGTCGTGTAGGTTAGGATCGAAGGGAGAAATATAAAAATTATGCGATCTCTCTCGAACTAAACAAGACAATGCGCCAACGAGCTTATCTGTCACGTCCTTATCCTGGTCAAGCGTTCGCGACTTCTGCCTAGTGAAAGTTTCCTGCCCCCGTGAGCCATGCTCCGCAACAGGCGTAGACACGCGACATGTTGACGAAGTCGGCAAACGGCTCTCAATAGAATTCAAGCGAGCTAATATTTGACCTAAGGCCTGATCACGCGGAGAATCACGGCGGCTATATGAGGTGTCACGACGTCTATGACCGTTTCGTGGACTACGGGACAGATGACGATGTCTAGAAGAAGTACGGTCGCGACTATGAGAACGCTCACGGTATTTACGCGGTGAAGGAGTGTGATTGCTCCTTCCGGAACCATGCCTACGATTACGCGATCTACTTCTCAACGTTCGAGAACGATTACGATGCAATCGACGCGAATCGTTTTGTTTTTCAACACTTGTCGAACGTCCCGGCATATCAGCAACAAAAATAAAAATAAAAACTCACCGATACTCGCGTACCTACCCAGAAAAATAAAACTTGCAGTAATTAGGTTAAATTCAAACACTATCGGTCTTTAACTTAAAACAGATGGCACAAACAGCTCTAAGCACGTGGTCAATCCCACTTCTGATCTTAGAAACCAGAAGTGAGGACAGTTTTTAAAAATAACGCACAATTACTTCCTAAATTATTTAATCAACAATCAAAGTTTAATAACCGAAATCACAACAAAGATAATTTTGAAAATAATACATCCGAACTCTAATTACTGCAAAAAATATGAATTGATTAGCAAAAATAACAATATGGCGACTGAATATAAAAAAAAACAAACGAGGTAAGCGATGTTCAACCTTTGCCGACTGATGATCGAGTGAACCCGTTGCCAGTGCTGCCACCCGCGCGCTGTCTTTTATAGCGCACCGCTTGTACCAGGTTTTGGAAAAGGAGGTTTCGCTAAGATTATTTTATTTATTTATAGTCATCTGCGCAACCCTAACTAAGGTGATCAGGTAGGAGCGTTTCTATCAGTAGATCCTATTATAGTGGACAAAAAGTCTGTCGTCTGCGCTGCCCCTAAGTTTGCCTCTTGGCGACAGCCGAAAATGCTTCTCGTTCTCTTTGTCGTTTCAGAAAGAATTGCGGAATTACTTTTTTTTTAATTAGCCTCATTTCAACTACAAGATTGGACTCGGAAGAAGGCAGAAAAAAAAACGTGATTACATCTATGGTAATAAGGTACTATCCTAGATCTGTCAGAAGTTTCCAAAACGTAGTGAATACTCTCTGTGGTTTCCAAGGCATTGCAATTCATATTGTATTGAAGAAAAACTAAAATATGGCGCGGAAACAAGCAGTAGCGATTCAAGAGACCATAGAAACGAATGAGGACTTTGCAAACTATCTCGAAGCTCATAAGGATCAGCTGATTTGTGAGTATAATAGTAACCTTAATTTATTATGAATGTGGGAGGGTACAAGAGCAGTGGAAGTCGTCGAAGTCCAAAAAATAGGTCGATGAACTGAGTAAACGATGATATAGCAAGAAAAGGAGGTGTCTGATGAGATGACAAGTGTATAGAAGGAGAAGTTATTGTGAGCCACATCAAAACCCTTCCTCCTCCTCATTGATGTCGTTTTTTTTAGTAGCCCCTCCAGATTTTTCGCATTGCAGCATCGCTTTTTATGTTCCCCATTAATAACGTGACCAATTATCATATACTTAATCATCTGGGAGTATTATCAAACTAGGTTCAGTGTCACGGGCTCGCTAACTACGCTGAGTCGGCACAAAGTAGGTACGGTATAGAGTCTGCGACAATAGAACGCTCGCGCTGGCTTGCGACAGCGACCTGACCCCGTATTCACAATCGTTCGACTCGTTTCTGATTCGAAAACTCGTATATCTATCTGTCTTCTTCTGGCATTACGAAAACGACCGAGATAGACATACGACTTTCCGAATCGGAAGCGAGCCGAATGGTTGTGAATAAGGGGCCTGAGCTGCCTATACCGGCGCCACCTATGAGACGTGTATGCTCGTCCATAATATAAAGGAAAGCCTCGTGCTTATTTCTAAGATTTAAAATAAGTTTCTGTAGGTATGGAGGTGTACTCAGAGTTCTGCGGTCCTTGCTTGGCAACTGGTAACGCTATTAGAAAGGGTAAGCTGGAGATTGGTCAAGATCGCATCGCTATGGTCAGGGTAAGTTCTTTTGTAACTTCTTTAACACCACTTACACAAGGGCCAGTGATGGATACAGGGGCCCAAGTCTGCTATTTTTATAAATTGTGTTCCCTCATTCATTGGGAGCAATCGCTTGTAATGTAACGTTACAGATTTGATCGGAAAACCACAAGAATATCACGGATATAATCACGTAAGTACTTTAAGTGTACATCAGTGAGATAGAAAAATCGAGCATAACAGCGTGCACCTTGTAATTATACAATGTGTTATACCTTGATATAACTTGTAACATCAGTGCGCTCCTAAAATGGCGGGCTACGAAGCACTCCCGCCCCGCCCGAATAGTAGCCCACGTGACAGTGACAAATTACATTACACTCGAGTGCTCATCAGTCAGGGGGGTAGTATTGTTATGTAATGCTTAAAGTTGAATCTGTAATGTTACATAACACGTGAAAGCTCGTCAGTCAGGGAGGTACTATTCTAATTCAGTGTCTTATAAGCTTGGTTAACGGTACTTTTACACCTATTATATTATTTCTCATACTTATAATATTTTCATTCAAAACTTTTATATTTTATTTTTATGGACCAAAGTAGAGACACGCATTTTTAAGCCTTCACAACTTTCTAGTTTAGTTGGGGAGAAGAACCAAGGTGTAGCTAGAATTTTATAAAGGGAGGGGCCTAGACAAAGCAGTAATATTCTAAGGTAAACTGCATGAACGATGGGACAGATTATAAATGTTAAAACTGAAAAACAAATCTACGAGTAGATTCAACCATTCATAGTACAATCATAATAAATTCGCCTGTGGATAGAATCAACTTTGTTTTTGTAATATTACTTGACGGTTTGTAAGCATTCCTGCATGTTCTAGGAGGGCTGCCCTCCCTGTCCGTACCTCGCTACGCCCTTTTTTTTTTAGGATGGTAAATCATCAAATGACTTCTCCTACTCTGGGCGGAGCGGGAGGGAGTGCCAGACTCTTACTGACTAAAACCCATCATGTTCCTTCCTCGCCGTTTATGTTCCGGGGCCGCGGTATCTCTTTCGAACAAGCCCGCAACCCCGGCAGGCTTCAGCTCTTGCGGGCCCCTCCCCTTATGCTGACATCCCTTTGAGGCGCGCGTGGAACACGAACGCGCCGTCGACACGGCCTGTCGTCGTCGTTAGACGGAGCCCATAGCCAACCGTCCACAGGCCCGCAACCTCGGTACGCCCTTGGAGAAGAATCACCAACGCATCATTAGTCAGAGGTCGTTCACAAGAAATCATTTGCGTCTTTTGGTTCCAGTGTCCCGCCGACCTTATTACCGATTTGGAAAGATTCAAGGACCACAGTGAACCTGTATTTTTATTTATTGTGGTAAATATAATAATGTAAATTATTTATTTCACCAAACAGTAGGTAAGTTTTTTTCTTTAAACTACAATGCTTCCGTGACGGAGTAATAGAATATACTGTCGAAACACATTCAAATATATATATAATTATGTCACCGTAAAATTGTCAAACACGTTATATTACAATATAACGTGTTTCTTTCTAGCGATATTGTAAACTCTAGAATGATTGTCAACTGAACATACAGAAGTATCTCTGCCCCCATAATATCTGCCCCATACTCTCTCCTCTCTTATTTTCATTATTTATAAATTCTATTACCACTATCCTCAAGTGCTCTTACCATCTGTATGCTGATGACCTGCAACTGTACGCTCAATCGGACATTGCCAACCTTGATCGTTGCATCTCGGCACTACTTAATGCTGATCTCCGAGCTATCGGAGAGTGGTCTGGCAAATTTGGGGTTGCTTTCAACGTCGGGAAATGCCAAGCCATTCTCATTGGTAGCTCGTACTACCTGATAAATTTGGACGCTGGCCGGCTGGTACCGCTTATGTTCGACAACACCGTTATACCTCTTTCACCTCACGTAAAAGACTTGGGCCTGTACATTGACGGTTCTCTCAGCTGGAATAAGCAGGTGGCCCGGGTTAGCCAGAAAGTCACTTACTCGCTGCGGTCTCTCTATAGATTTAAACATTTTCTCCCATCTAGCACTAAAACAACTTTAGTCCAGGCGCTTGTGCTTCCCATTATCGACTATGCTGATGTTTGTTACTCTGATTTAACCCAAGAACTTCTTAGCAAATTGGATCGTCTTCTCAACAATTGCATTCGTTTCATTTTTAGCCTTCGTAAATATGATCATATCTCTTCTTACCGCTCTCAGCTTAAATGGCTGCCTATCAGACTCAGGAGGTCCCTCAGATCTCTCTGCTTGCTTTTCACCACCATGAATGATCAATGCGCTCCTGAATATTTAAAAACTTATTTCAAGGTGTTGGGTAGTTCTCACAGTCGGAACCTTCGAGCTTCCAAAAACCTAATCCTTAAAATTCCCTCTCACCGTACTGGTTTTATGTCCTCTTCTTTTGCTATCTCCACTATAAAACTCTGGAACGCGCTACCCCTTGGCATTAAAAAAAGCCGAAAACAAATTGGCTTTCAAAAGAGCAGTTCGGAAGTTTTATTTAAAGTCGGTCTAAGTTGTTTACCATATAGTCATTCATAGAGTCGTTGTAATTATATCAAAGTTTTCTCGTATTTCGGACTCTTCATATGTATTTTATACATATTTGTTTATTTTATATGCTTATTTATGTATTAGTATGTAGGTACCTTTATATGTGTTTATTTTAGGATTACAAGATAAAGAAAGAAAGAAAGAAAAAAATGTTTATTCGTCGCAAAGTATAGTGTGTGTATTGTGTGTTTTTATTTTATTGTACTCCACAATGCTGTCAATTTGACCCAATGGTTGACTGGTAGAGAATGCCTTGTGGCATTAAGTCCGCCAATGTACTACTATTGTACATTTAGTTTAAATAAATAAATAACTTTAAAAAAAATAATCGGGACTTGGGGCACCCCCCCCCCCCCCCGTTAGGTTAGTTAGGTTTCTTTAAACCCTGCACTCGGAAATAGGGGCTCCGACGACTACGCTTTTTAGGGGAATATAAAGTGTTTTAAGGTTAGTTTACCTATATTAAACGGTATTTCTCAAAAATGCTACAGTATCTTTTCATGACAGTGGTAGGTACCACTAGGTAAGGGGGACCCCTCCTTCCCTCCACACCGCGTGAGTTGACTACCATCGCATGCATTTCACGAAAAATAATGCGTGTTATTGTAAGCAGTACCTATGTTCGTTTGACAATAATTCGAGAGTTTACAATATCGCTAGAGATATTACAATATATTAATTATGGGTGGTCGTTAATACAGCATCAACGAGTGGTAAATCTGAAACGGGCAAAAGCTGAAGTACGCACCTAGTGCTAGTCGATTATACCGGCAGTAGTTTGTACGGCCAATATTAAATAGATGTAACCGGTTCTATTCGGCAAAAACTAGGTCTAGCCTGTTTTTCACTGGCGATTTGATGCAACCGACTTAGATGTAGCGCTTGCCGACCGCTGCCGCGGAATCGCTCGCTTCGCTTGCTCGTCATGGTTTTTTTTCTACGTTTGGATATCCCCTATAGGTATCCTCAAGAGTGACGCAGGTTCGGTCAGATTCTTACTGACTAAAACCACTCTGTGTTCCTCCTCGCCAATAGGCTTGTTTCCACCATCAATAAATTGCAAATCTAGTTAGTCCGTCAGTTAGAGTATTAGAAAATAATGGACACGTATTTTTGTTTTTGTAAATCAATGAATATTGACAAAGATAAAACGCATCAAAACTAGGGAGTGGGGGCTCGTGACGTCAGTACTCACTAAAAATCATACCAAACAGTGACGTATTGAGAATTTTAAAAGGGTCGTATCTTCGTCAATTTTGGTTTATGTGACAAAAGAAAAAATACGTGTCAAATATTTTTTGATAATCTAAGTGACGGACTAATTAGAATTTTTCAGTTAACAGGCCTATTGGGATTAAGGCAGGAGTTTGTAGATGTTGCTACATATTTACTAACAAAATCTACAAAGATAGACGAACTGAAATCTGCAAAAGACATTTATATAGTTGTAAAGTAACCATTGCGTAGCAAATAAATAATTTGATTTGATTTGAGACTAATGTGAACCATTTAATTTGTACAGAAAAAGAAACTGATACGCGCAATGTTCGGACCAAACGGGATAGAGCTGAATCGTATCATGGAGGAAGAACTCGAAAAGAGCGCAAAACATGAACAGGGCATACCGATTGCTAGGAACCTCTACAATATCAATGAGTTGCTGCCTGAAGAAGCGGTAGGACTTCTTGTTATACATTATCATACAAAATTACGCTTGTTATCATGGAAATGACATCAGAGGGGGTCTAAAATGGCCGCTTAAGCAGAATGAACATAATATGAATCACGTTAAAAATTTAAAATTCTTAAAATGGACTTATTGACTTAACTTAACTTTTATCGTTATTCATATTATGTTCTGCTAAAACGGCCATTTTAGGCCCACAGGTAACACGCTCATTTCATCAGATTTAATTCCACGTAAAACTTAAAAGAGGCACATTACCGCAAATCGGGCATCATCATTCATCTAGGGTTCATTTCCACTTCTTCTAATAGCCAGTTCCACGATTCGAGGTGGTAAACAGAACGACAAAACTTGTTAATTTGCCTTATTTTCTTGTCGAATTTATAAAAATCACAGATGAAACGACTGAATACATGGAAGGATATGTGACATGATGTAATGAAACCACCATCTCTACGTAACCAAAGTGCAATGAAAGCACCATTTAGTGATATGCTTCACCGCTATTACTAGCGGATACGTCAAATGTTACGTTTAAAACCGCTGTAGAAACATTCTAATAATGTCATCCATTGGTGATGTATTCTGCGGTTAAACTCGGTAATTAGGTAATAAACGTTCTTTGGAGGTTTATACCTAGTTATTTACATGGACCGTTATGTGACACGCTTTTGTAAGTCGGAAAGGCATTTTAACAACAACAAAAACACAAATAAATACAACAACAACGACAACAACTACCGACAACTGAGAACTGTCACTTTGACAGTCTGTGTGTGTGTGTTTGTATGTTGTACTATTTAGTACTGACAATCCGCCCGACATTTTCAGCAAAAACAGGAAGAAAACATCAAACTTGAAGAGGAATACAGGGAAGCAGCGGAGAGACTTCAAATTCTAACCCTCGCCACTCGCAAGAAGAGAGTGTGCGAACGCCTCGCACAGAAAATCAGGCGCCTTAACTATATCCTGTTCTGGCCGCACTGCCACAAGGCACACTACGATTTGTACGAGAAGTGGGACGCTCAAAGTGAGTCGTGCCACAGATAGCCGAGTGGTATAAGACAAAAAACCAGCCCCGGGCGAGTTGTTCTCGCGCGAAAGGGGTACCGCAGCTCCAAACAATTTGCTCACTTATTCGTAATGCTCATTCAGAATTATAATGTCAATTTATCTCAACAGCAAAACTAAATTTGTTTTCCATAATCTGTTTTAATTACCTATTACTATTGTAATTATGACAAATTATGATATCTCAAATTTTATCAAATCTTATTCGAACCAATTTTTGTTGCACATACCAACATTTTTCTAGAATTTTCCTCCGTGAGAATCAAAAAGTAGCCTCTGTGCTAAATGAGATAAGTAGATAATTTTTTCCTCGAGTGCACAAAAATTAAAGTATTATAAATTATAATACCTAATAGAAAATTTTATTAATTACTAAATAAAGGGTTTGTAACATTTTTGTATGAAGCGTGGCCGGATTTTTTCCAACATTTTGAAAGCTGGTATCAATAAAAACAAGTTTTGTATAAAGCAAAATGTTACAGGTATAGTGTGACATTTCGGAGATATGAGCTATCAAATTTAAAGTCAATTCACTGATGAAATACAAAAATACAAAATACAAATACAAGTATCCATCGATAGCTGGCACCGGAAAAGCAACAAAGCGACTATGCTCCATGTTTACCGAAAAGATAACGGGCTCATTATCTAAAAATTGCTGTTTAAGGGACATATCCTCCTACAAAAAGTGTTTTAAACCGCTGTTTTTAGATAATCAGACCGTCATCTTTTTGGTGAACATTGCTGGCACGGTTCGAATTGGCCGGGTTTTTTTTAAGAAGATGGTTATTATTTTAAAATTAAAATGATATTTTGTATCTCACACAGTTCTTGTCGAGTATTCATTTTCCATAGTTACTAAATATTACTATCAGATCATCCGCATACCTAGACGAAAAAAGATGTACCGTTACGCTCGTATTCGTAGGTACATCACGTGGGGAAGATGGGTTTCGTGCAATTAAATCACACTAATACCGATACATTGTTTTGTAATAAACTAACAATTTACTAATTGAAGCATACGTCCCATGATACGAGGAGAGGTCGAATAATGTAGAATATGCCTAGACACTTTTGATGTGTTTTGTTTATTTTTTATCTATTTAGAAGTCATAAACACATGATTGTGACGGAGGTGCTTTTTGGAATATGCCACTCGTTTGCACAAAATAAAAAAATAATTACTAAACGTTCCCAAATCTGATATACATAACCTTCCCGTCTATGAGAGAAGCCGGCGCTCGGGCCGTCAACCCAAGTGTAGGCCCATTATCACGATGCAAGTTTGTCGTCTGTTGCATTCAATAATTTTGAAGCAATAAATGACTGGCATCGTCTAAACAACATGACGTCACATTCGTGCTCTACCAGGCATGTTGCCATGACTTATTTGAATGAATTATTTTGTTTTTACTATGGACACTTTTAACGTGCACATCTTGCTACATTGTTCTCACATAATTTACCATCTTAACATGAATGATGTACTTAACCAAGATTTTGTAACAATAATTTGATTTTAAAGAGTGTCCATGGAGTTTCTTGCCCGTTCTTCTCCATAGAGATCTACGCTAGGGAATGGGCAACTACAGTACTTTCACAGTTTTTATGTCTTGTGACTGGGACTGTAGCTTCATTTAATTTTCATCTTTGTTTCGACATTTCAAAAGTGCCTGTTATTGGCCTACTTGAAATAAATGCTTTGATTTTGATTTTGAGGCTTATGTCCAGATTCCAGATCATCTATTTCCTTCTGACAGATATAACGGTAGCTGCTAAGGAGACCGTACAAATAGACGAGGCGGCGGCAAAGGAGGCGTTGTACATGAGCGACGTGGATCCAAACGAGGCTTGCCTTCACGCCCTGTTCGCCGGCGAAGCACTCATCGTGCTGTTCAAGATGACTTTAGACACCGATGGTCGCGATTTCGTTAGTGAGTATTCTAAATCGGCCCGTGTTTGTTTTCCATTCACCCCTCTTTGTCGTTATTCAATATTTTTTTCATTAAATTCCTTACTAAGTCCATGCATCTAAAGATGAATAAATAGAGATCTTGCTTGACGTGTTCTTCTCATAAACTACGCAATGGGTTTTGATGCGATCTCAATTATTTTAGGAAAGAGATCTGGGCCTGAAGCTCCTGAACGGGTGTTCAAGGTATTCCTTTAACACTTGAATAATTGTGGTATTTTTTTTATGAAAAGCCTATCCACGGTTGATAAACAACCTGCACTCTAAACTACTTCACAATTTGCCAGTTGAGAACTTCCTCCCCTTTGAAGTTTGTTAATGAGTATAAAATACTCAAAACGAAGCCGAAAAACTTGTTCTTCTCGTCAGACATAAGTCAATAATGCAATTTTTTCTCCATCTCCTTCCAAACAGAACTAATGCGCTACTCCTTATATGAGGAGATCCCTATACCTAAGGAGGATGTTCCCCCTGAAAAGCAGCTGCCTCCAATACCTGCTTATGAGCGTTACGCCACCATCAGCAAGAGCGCGAGGCAGATCCGCCGTGACCGGTACAACGCTAAGCTGCAGAAATTGGTGAGGAAAACATGTTGAATGTGACGACAAATACACGAACCTGCTTACCTTGTCACCCAACTATACTTTTTTGTGTGTTTTTTTAAAGTTAGTTTTATTTTTTGCAAAAAAGTTTTAATTTTGCACTTTTTGGTGGGTCGCAATTCACATGTTCCTCAACCTACCTTCACAGCGTTCCAGCGTGATGTTATGTTATGAACTGGTGTAAATAATAGACAGTAGATTTCAGCAATCCCAGTACATTTGCTATCATTTATTGAGGAGTTCTGTGACCTATCTCCGAAGCTCTTCATCAGATCTTCACCAAATTGAAATGGGACTACTTCGTTAAAGTACTCTTCGAAAAACTACCCAAATCGCTAGGAGTGTGCCTATAAAATTTGAAGAGTTCTCTCTGTTTCTCCAGGATCCCATCATCAGATCTTGATTTAATGAGTTTGAGATCACCTGGAAAGTATAGGTACCTACCCTTGCAAACAAAAAAATCATAATTAAAATCCTTTCAGCCATCTTCGAGTAATCGGGGAACTTACATAATAAAAAAAAAAGATTCCGATGAATTGAGAACGTTCTCCTTTTTATTAAAGTCTGTTAATGAGTATAAAATACTCGTACCCATAACAAAGCCGAATAACACTTGTTCTTCTCGTCATTATAGGCTTAAAAACTACTGGACCGCTTTTAAAAAATCGTTCACCATTCGAAAGTTACATTCACCCTGAGTAACATAGTCTACATTTTATCCCCATACTTTCACGGGAACGGGAACTACGCGGGTGAAACCGCGTGTCGTCCGCTAGTATTATAGTTACGAAGATATTAGAGCTCAAAATTCTGACATTTCACGTTTTTTTTTAATTTCTGCTCTACTTTTAATACTTCTATATGAGTCTTGTAGGCCTTTTCTATTCAATGCATCTACCAGCACAATGTTTTGACTGCGTTACACCGTAAAAACGTGATTAATTGCGCCAGAAATAAAAGTCAATTCCCAGCATTCATTTTTACGTAGAGCTACTTAGTTTGATGTACAGAATGCTTGGTTGACGGCTTCTTGAAGAGTCCGTTTACACCTTTTAGCGCAAAATATATAATTTAATAAACAGTTGTAAAAGATATAAGAATGGCTTCACTCTTCTGGGAGACCCAAGACGTCAGTCTCCAAAGTCCACTGTAACACTTTCATAGGGAACTTATAGAGATATCATGCCTAGTACACTATATGAACTTCCCCCGTACGCCCCCCAGCGCCTCAGGATTTTTATAAGGTAAAACTTTACCAGCCTGATGCCAGAGAAAGGGATTAATAACTGTGCACCTATGGGCTCAACCTATACTTCTAGTATAAAATGGTCTCGCTTTGTTAAATCCATAAGTATCCAGCAATAAGAGATAAACTGGATTTGAATAGCTTGATTGGTTGTCGTGCGAACTTGTCCTTTTCTACAAACTTAAGTATACTTTTAAAACAGGCCGAAGAAAAAGAAGAAGCAGAGCGATTAGCAGCCGAGCAAGCGCGCATAGCTAGGGAGGCTGCAGAGGAAGAAGCCAGGATCGAGAAGCAGCGCCAAGAAGAAGAGAGGATGGCTAGGATCGCTGCTGGAGTAAGACTAAACTTCAGTTTATAAAGCTTCTTTGTCCGAGCAATAAATAGTGGCTATAGGTATAAGAACCTTAGGATCAGTGCAAGAATAAAACAATATTTTTCGTTATCTTGATTTGCCTTTCATTTATCATGTTTGTTAGAAAGATTTGATCCATATGATTGACCCTATCGATTGATGTAAAAAAACAGGATTTTAGTTTTTCGAATTATCCTGGTCGAGGCAAACGAATTTTCGACAATCTGTGAATGCAGATTTATTTCTTTTTAAAAATAAAGGAATGTTTCTTTTAAGTAAAATTTGCTATTCCAGTATTTAGAGTACTTTCCCTCCAGGTGGCATTGAACAATTCCACCCTGTTGTAATATTTGGGTTGTGGAGGTCAGATAGTCAGTCGCTCCAAGTGAAATACTTGTATTATACTCAGCTGCATCCGGTAAGTCTGAAGCCAACCCCAACATAGTTGGGAAAAAGCTAGGCAGATGATGAACCCTGTTTGTTCCAGCAGCGGCTTAAATAATAAAATGTTAGGGTCCTCAGGATCGCTGCTCGAGTAGTTGTTCTTCCATCCAAACAAAGAATAGGGTTCGTACCGTCATCAAGAACAGTGTCAACCCTTATCCTAGTTCGGGTGCTTGCTACGCTCAATTCTCAGACAGAGTTATCTTATCTCGTTTTTTTTTGTATAGTTAGCAACATCCTATTGTCTGGCCTACGCTGTCCCCCCATACAAAAGTACTAATGCTGTAACATAATTATATTGTGGTATCAAATGATTTGAAAAGAGTAACCATGGAGTTTCTTCCCGGTTCTTCTCCATGGAAAAACGACCAACGCGAACCGTGCACCTTTTTCGACGTTTTATGAGTGTCCATCTAGGCCTATTTGAAGTAAATATTTGATTTTAACGCTGATTTGTTCTCTAAAAGATCGATAGAGACTTAGATAGTATTAGTATCATGAATGTTTTATGTTTTATGAGACAAATAAAGAAAGATAGAAAAGTTCTAAGTTTGTAGATACTTTTCTCTTCCTTGCGTTCTAATCTTGAAACCTTTTGAAAATGTAAACGAACTATATTATGCACGTGTTGGTAACTCCTAATTTAAAGTGAGCATCACAAGAACCTGACTTACTACGGCGAAGCTACAAGGAAGGATAATTATTTTGTATTCGGACCCAATAATCCTGCAGAAACGTAAGACTTCCAAAGTACGTATTAGTAAAGTAAAATAATATTTATAATGTTTCAGTTACCAGCAGAACCACCACCTGTTGCGGAAGCTGAACCAGAAGTGGTGGAAGGGGAAGAAATGCTCGGTGAGGGAGAAAACGTGCCGGGTGAGGACGGGACGGACGTTTCGGGAGTGACCACCGCTGTTGATGCCACCACACTCGCAGAAGTAAGCAAACAAAATATTATTTTCATCCCCCCATCTCGGAAAGAGTATTTTTGCTCTTCGATATTTGAGTGCAAAAGCCATTTTTATCGTCTTGAGGATAATAGTAGTTTATGCAACTGTGCATAATGAAGGGCATTACAACACGAGTGTGGGTTTAAGAAACGAGCCGAAGGCGAGTTTCTTAATAGCATCACACGAGTGTTGTAATGCCTAATTATGTATAGTTGCATACACTACTTTATCTACCCAAATATCATAAGGGCTCTATGATGGGTTCAGGAACCATAGGGAAATGACCTGCATTGTTACTTGGCCCTTGATTTTTGTGCCAACAGGTTATTAGTTGCATTCGTCGCTGCATTTACGATATCTGGCGGAGTATTCATGTCAATTTCTGAGTCACTATCACTCATTTTCGACAGAAATAAAGAATGGGTTACTGGAAATAAAAAGCTAACGAACAAATGACAGCTCGAAATGGCGGCGTTTCGGATACCTATCTGTCATTTTTTTTTAAATCATAGGCAAACGAACAAAGTCACTATTCTTGTGTCACTCGAGATCGAAAATGTCGTGCGATTTATAATTAGAATCATACTGAATTGGGGTTTTTTTTTTTTTTTTTTTTATTTATCGATATCTGATTTAATGTAGGTGGTACTAGAATAGCACACTCTCTTGAATTTGACACCTGTTCCAAATTTAAAACTCATAACGCAACTGTTTACAGTTGCGTTATGAGTTCATTACAGCACCGTTCATTTCTGCAGGTTGGTAATGCTGGTCATTGCCTATGGTTTTTGAACGCATTAGAGAGGGTTTATGATATTTGGGTAGATAAAGTAAATTTGAATTTAGAACATCGTGTGCACTAAGCATGTGAATTCAAAACATCATTTTAAACCTATTTATTTCTACCTCTATGGTGACGAATTTATCATACTTTTTTTTTAATTTGTTAAGAACTCCGACTCGGAACCTGCTTGGTGTACTTTTTTAATAAAGGTTGCGCGCGCGCGCCATTTTCTTTTCACGTCATTTATCGACTAACCTAACCTAACCTAACTAACCTAACGGGGGGGGTGCCCCAAGTCCCGATTATGGGGGCAAAGATACTTCCGTATATTCAGTTGACAATAATTCGAGAGTTTACAATATCGCTAGAGAGAAACACTTTATATTGTAATATAACGTGTTTGACAATTTTACAGTGACATATCTATGTGGTCAAGGAATCCAACTTGAAAACAAGTGAAAAACCTAAAATGATCACTCATTATCTACGAGGAAGTTTATTTGACGCCAACAGAATTACCTGAATTTGTCAATAATGCACAATTATTTTTTTGCGTTTATTCATTTCCTCGCTGAGGTGGGATGAAAAGTTATGAGTGGCACTCGACTTTGCACTCTTGTATAACAAATAACTATTCACATGCCACAAATGCACACCAAAAAAAACCGGGCCAAGTACGTGGGTCACGCGCAGTGTAGGGTTCTGTAGTAGATCACCGTTATAAGATTATTTTTTTTAAATT
The DNA here is from genome assembly GCA_916618015.1 of Xestia c-nigrum. Taxonomy (NCBI): domain Eukaryota; kingdom Metazoa; phylum Arthropoda; class Insecta; order Lepidoptera; family Noctuidae; genus Xestia; species Xestia c-nigrum. The sequence goes on along the minus strand of OU745259.1, from coordinate 3,304,486 downwards.
ATAGGTTGGTTGTACCAGGCCTGGGAATACCTGGAAAACTTGTGGTTACAGATATAACGAAAGTAAAATTTCAGACGTTTTCTTACGTTTATGTTTTACGAGAGATCTTTTTTAAATTGTGTGTTAAGGAATCAGGCGTTACTTTGCGGAAATTCATGACATTAGGTAAATTTTAGGTAAAATATTTAGTTTTTACTTCCGCACATAGAACCAAGCTTGGTTGCAGGACGCAGCAAGTCCAAGCGGCAGGAAGTTCGCAAACAAGCAAGTGTTTGCCCCCTCCACGGGACCTCCTCAATCCTCAAAAGCTGTTGACCCAACGCGCGACGACCTCTTTCACACTTAGCATTTTCGTACTAAGCAGGTGTGCAAATAAATCCAAGTCTGGATCCATTTGCGAAATTAAAACTAAATATTCTGCATTGTATTAATTAATACCATGAGATTACCACATAGATTTCATAACTTAAATAATAAGAAAGTATTATCTGGTCTTGAAAATTGTCGGGCATTCGTTATTATGGCCAGTATTGATTACAAAAATTACAGGTTGTGGGCGATGATGTCCTCCCAGCTGAAGAAGTGGAGGTTTTTCACTCTGACGAGGAGATTGAGGGCGAAGATTTCATCCCGCAAGGAGGATTGTTCGTGCCCGGGTTCTATTCACCAGCCAACGATCTGAGCAAGGCCTGCGGGCTCGCTCACTTCTTCCCTAAGGTAAGTCGCTAAAGCTGGTTCTCCACCAGAGTTGTACGAGGTAGATATACGGTGCGAGTATGTGTAGCGGCTTGGCTGCGAAACGGTGTTATGGTTTCCACCAAAGATATGCGAGGAGTTTTCGTTGTGCGAAGATTCGTAGCGAAGGTGAATAGAGTAGAGGACACGCCAATTAATTAACATGCTTTTTTAGAGCTGTCAAAACGCGATTTTCATAGATTTTGTATGGCAATAGCACGCTGTGACGTCACTGTTTGGTCAACTCAATGACCCAACTATTTATTGATTTCAAAGCAATAAAAAATCTAATTTGGCAATTAATTGAAAAAAGATCGGGTTTTCAAGCCCAAAATAACGGTTATAAGGTGGCATTTACACCCTATTGTGCTAGGATGCTTAGTGGACTTTTTTCTCCAGCTTTTTTCCTCTACCGTTTTGTAAACATCCACATACTGCTCAGTTTTGACTTACACACGTCCTTCTCTGAAACAACCGTTATTTTCTGGTCATTATCTTACTAAAAGAAGGTATATTGACGCTATTTTGGAAAGCTAATGAGATAAGGAAGTCGTTTCTATAATTTTCATATTTACTGTTTTACATTTATTTTGAGTAATCTGCCCTGATAAACAGGGGTAGTATAATTTTTTTACATATTATGAACTTAATGACGCTGCTTATCCAAAGGTTTAGGTTATTTTTTGATAAATTGGTTTCTAAAATATTCAATCGTTTATGCGCTTTCTGAATAGTAGCATATCAACGCTCTGAGCGACGTCAATTTGTGACAATTATCATTGTTGCTCCAGAGGAAGAATTTCCAAAAAAAAACTTAAAAGTTTATTACTCCGAAACCACTCAGATAGGACCCTAGCCTCGTGTTCATGGTAAACATTTGTTTAGCAACATGGTTGCATAAACATGTTGCCGAGTTGCTGTCAACATATTGCGGGCAACACTTGTGTTGCGAAGATGATCACACCATGTTGCAGAGTTGACGCCCGGCGAGCGAAAACATCAGCTTATCAACAAATGTTGACGCGTGTTGACGTTTTTGCAACTGTTTATAAACATGGTGATAGTGTGGAGCAACGATAAAATTATGCAAAATTTAATAGAATACTTCTTCAGGCAACATTTAACGCGGAGTGGCGTGTGTACACAACCCATATTGATTTAAACAATGTTTCCAGCAGCATTCGCGCCGTTCATCAGCAACGTTGATCATCTGTTGCTAAACAAATGTTTGCCATGAGTACGAGGCTTTAGTTATCGGGTAAATTTGTTGTAAAATAGCTCCAGTATCACCAATATTTTAAAGCCTGTACCCAACTACCTATCACCCTGTATAACTTACCAACATGTGCAACTTTGCAATTTTTCTTGCAGCAAGTGAAAGAATATGTGGAAACAATCGAGACTGAGTTCCTACCGCCGCACGTACTCGTCATGTTCCCCATAGACAAGCGGTATGAAGTACAGGAAGTTATCAACACTTACACCTCCGAGATCTTAAATGTGAGTTTTTGCTATTAGTGTTGGTTAGCCGTTAGTTAATACTTATCTAATTAAAAAAACACTAAAAAGTGAAAAATAACTTTAGCTTCAGAAATCGGTGACCTATGTTTGAATGATTTACATAGTTTTTTGTCACCGGCTTCTGAAGCTAAAGCTATTTTCCACTTTTTTGTGTTTTTTAATTATTTTTGTCAGACGCGTCTCCAGTTCGATTTTTTTATGATTGGAACAATTAAGGTTTTCATCAGATCTTCAAGCAGGTAAGTATGTGAGAAGCAAAAGTTGAAAAACATAGCCAGCACTCTGGGCTGGCACACCTGCATTTTGCAAATGCTCTATGCTGAAAGAATCGTGGCCAGGTGATTTACCGCGCTTCATGTCCTTCAATAATGCAGCTATTTTCCTAGCCGTAACCCTTACTGAATGAAAAAGACTGTAATAACACTACGGTCACGTCGGTGAGTAGTACTCGTCAAGTGAAATCGCCTCAATATACGGACACTGTTAGTGTAGTGTGCTGTCCTAGTGTGAACCGGCCCTAGTTAACATTTATGAAGATGAGTGAGGGTAGTTGAATAAACGCCTTCACTTTGCTGTCGCGGTACCTCCAGTACTTCAGTCTCCCCGCGACCACGGCTGGTGCAATCCGGTCGAAACGTCGGGATTAAATTAAAGGTAAATTCACGATAAATACCCGTCTTCTTAAGTTTTATAAGACTGTAATGGACACTTGCATTCTGCCTTGTCTGACCTATGGCTCCCAAACTTGGACCTTTACAAACAAGATCATCAATAAAATTAATTCCTGTCAGCGAGCTATGGAAAGAAGCATACTAAACCTAAAGAAAATTCACAAAATAAGAAGTCAAGAAATAAGAATAAAGACAAAACTCACAGATGCGCTACACCAGGCGCTAAAACTAAAATGGAACTGGGCCGGCCATGTAGCAAGATACACCGACCAGAGGTGGACTCTCAAATGTACTAAGGTCCACAAGGAAAGAGAAAAGTTTGCAGACCACAAAAACGATGGGTGGATGACATACTACCGGTAGCGGGGAAAGACTGGACCAGAACAGCGCAGAACAGGGAGAAATGGAAGAAATTGGAGGAGGCCTATACCCTATCAAGGGGTTCCTATAACAATCCTACTTATATATATATATATATACAACATTATTTTTTGTTTATACTAAACCCGAAAAGGGGTCATTGTACTCATCATTTTGAACAACTTTTTCTATGGGACGAACCTTGAAATCGCGAAAAAAAAATCAGCTGTTCCCTACATTTTGACGAGTTATGCGAACATAAATGTAGGGAACAGCTGATTTTTTTTTCGCGATTTCACGGTTCGTCCCATAGAAAAAGTTGTTCAAAATGATGAGTACAATGACCCCTTTTCAGGTTTAGTGTAAACAAAAAATAACCCTGTATATCCTACTAATATTATAAATGCGAAAGTTTGTGAGGATGTATGTTTGTTACTCTTTCACGCAAAAACTACTGAACGGATTTGGATCAAATTTAGCACATAGATAGTTTATTACCTGAATTAACACATAGGATACTTTTTATCCCGGTAATAAGATCCCGTGGGATAATTTCAAACTTCACGCGGGCGAAGCCGCTGGCAGAAGCTAGTCCTACTATCCTACTAATATTATAAATGCGAAAGTTTGTGAGGATGTATGTTTGTTACTCTTTCACGCAAAAACTACTGAACGGATTTGGATGAAATTTTGCACACAGATGGTTTACAACCTGGATTAACACATAGGATACTTTTTATCTCGGTAGTAAGATCCCATAGGACAATTATCAAACTTCACGCGGGCGAAGCCGCTGGCAGAAGCTAGTAAATTATAATTTTATAAACTAACATTAGAATTAGGTACATACTAACATTATACTAAGAATAAGTATTGTATAAATGTTTGTATAAGGCTTATAGGAAATAAAAAGGCTTTTTGATTTTTTTATTTATTTTATAACCCTTACCAGAGATGATTTATTTTAGCTGTTGGCTTCCTTACCGCTGACAATGACTCTCCAATTGTCCCTAAAGGGGATGTCATTGCAAACTGATTTTTAAAAAGATTAGAAGATATAGATACAGACTCACTAACACCCTCTACACTCGCTGGCAGGAAGGCTCGACTTGCTGCCCAGTTTATGGTGTGCTTCCAAAACTTGCCAAAATCTTTCTCTCTGTGGTACGATGCTATAATATTCATTTTAATTTGGGCTCTGTTTTGCTGACACCACTTTAGCTGAAGTATATTGTTTCAAACAAAATAAAGAAAAATTTTAGTCGCTCCAGCCATCTTCGAGTAATCGGGAAACATACCTTAAAAAAAAATAAAAAAAAGGTTCCGACGAATTGAGAGCCTCCTCCTTTTTTAAATCGGTTGATAAGTAAGCTTATAGCTTTTAACTTTATTTATTCGTTTTTTTAGCTTTTTTGGCTTTACTATCACGTTGGTCTAGTGGTCGCAATCGTGACGGCTGAGCATCAGTGGCCTAATTCTGCTATTTTAATACGTTCGTCATTCCAACACGATTGCATTCCCATCCCATTGTCATTTTACTTAAAGTTCGTAATCTGCTAAATTCACAATGGTCTATCATTGGTCGGTCAATGGTCTCGTAATAGAATAGTGTTTTGATGACATTGTCGTATTGTCATTAATGCTAACATTTTATTCATGCCAGATTTCATGTACGAGGTAACCATTCTATGACATTTCTTTCAATGCAGTGTCAGTGGTTGGCCATTGAAAAGTCATAATGGCGCCATTATATTAGTAGATTAACAAACTTGCCACTTAACACACTTGACAAGCCGGTTTCCTCTGATGTTTTCTTTCACCGTCCCAAAATAACTATAAGTACGGTCGAACGAGCTATTTGGTTTACAGTTCAACCCACAAATTACATTGTAAAGTGTAAACCAAATAGCTTGTTCGACCGTCCATACAACATTTCATGAAAATCGGTCCAGCCGTTTCGGAGGAGTGCGACCACAAATATCGCTACACGAGATTTTTATATAAGTACCTAATATGCAGATTTTAATAATTTTAAATACTTGTTGTTACAGATAGGTATCTTCGTAGGTGACGACCCGTACAAGGCGGAACATTTGGCGTTCACCATCAAACAATACGACAAACTCATACGACCAAGGAGATAGTAAGTCCACCCGACATTTTAATAGGAACATAAGAAAAGAGTATGTCTAAGTGTAGGTAAATCTTGCAGGATGCCGTGAGCAACATTTGTGAGGATTCTCTTCATTTATGAACAACTAGCTGACCCACGGAACTTCGTCTGCGTCACATAAGAGACAAAAACCAAAGGAAAAAAAAACCCGTTTTTGCAATATTTTTCATTCCTGCTTCGCTCCTAATAATCGTAGCGTGATGTTATATGACTATCCAACACAAAAATATTTTTTCCTTTCGAGCCGGTAGTTCCTGAGATTAGCGCGTTCAACCAAACAAACAAACAAGAGTAAGTAGGGCCTCTGGGGCGCGCGAACCTTGCGCGCCACCGCCTCAGGTCCAGTTTTACGGGGGGGGGGGGGGGACGTCCCTAAGTCCACCGTCCAGCTCTGCTTAGTTATTCACAAACCCTCGATTCAGAAAGTCGTATAATATCTCGCTCGCTTTCGTAATGACAAAAAAGACAGACATACGACTTGTCTATTCGGCAGTGCAAGTACGTGGGATTCGATAGGACTCGCTTAGATGAATTTGACAGATATTCTCGATAAAATTAGTTTAAATTATGGAGTCAGAAACTCATTTTGTCGAGAATAACTGTCAAATTTATCTCATCGAGTCCTATCGAATCCTACGTACTTGCACTGCGGAAACTAATCAAGTCTTTGTGAATAACGCTGGACCCGTTTGGGGGGGTCGTCTCCACCTTGTACACATAAAATCACGCCTTTTTCTTATAAGTCAGAAACTGCAGTACACCAGCAGCTACAACACTCATAATTATAGTCCTTGCGCCTCCACGTCTTCTTCTTGCATCGTCAGCGGAACAGTTGCAAGACACAGTTTCTGTAACTAATGAAGCGTTTATGGAAAAAAGGGGTGTATGAATGGATATTTGCTTAAACGAGCAGAGGATGTATCGGTGTATGATTTGAAAATAAATGATACAGTATGGAGCAAGTGAATAAGTTTAAAATATATTTGGCCAGTCTGTTTACAAGAGATGCACAGACTAACAGATATAAAAATATGAGTAAAATACGAGTGAATGCAAAAAATATACAGTGACTGGTAATATTAGTATACGCGTGCTTGGTACCGACAATTCGATGCTGTGGCTGATACAATGTATGTTGGTGCCTGCACTGCACTTATGTATGTAATGTATGTTGGTGCCTGCACTGCACTTACGTATGTAATGTATGTTGGTGCCTGCACTGCACTTACGTATGCAATGTATGTTGGTGCCTACATTGCACTTACGTATGCAATGTATGTTGGTGCCTGCACTGCACTTACGTATGTAATGTATGTTGGTGCCTGCACTGCACTTACGTATGCAATGTATGTTGGTGCCTGCACTGCACTTATGTATGTAATGTATGTTGGTGCCTGCACTGCACTTACGTATGTAATGTATGTTGGTGCCTGCACTGCATTTACGTATGTAATGTATGTTGGTGCCTGCACTGCACTTACGTATGCAATGTATGTTGGTGCCTGCACTGCACTTACGTATGCAATGTATGTTGGTGCCTGTACTGCACTTACGTATGTAATGTATGTTGGTGCCTGCACTGCACTTACGTATGTAATGTATGTTGGTGCTTGCACCGCACTTACGTATGTAATGTATGTTGGTGCCTGCACTGCACTTACGTATGTAATGTATGTTGGTGCCTGCACTGCACTTACGTATGCAATGTATGTTGGTGCCTGTACTGCACTTACGTATGTAATGTATGTTGGTGCCTGCACTGCACTTACGTATGTAATGTATGTTGGTGCTTGCACCGCACTTACGTATGTAATGTATTTTGGTGCCTGCACTGCACTTACGTATGGAGCTGAAATGCTTGGAATATTGGATGTGGCAAACGAGGCATGAAAGTTCATATAATGCTGTGGAAATGCGGTGTCATTTCGAACGATATATTAAAGACAATTTTGTTGATATTATATTAAAAATAACTTTCGGAACTTATCTAGGCGGATAAAGCGGTGGATAACCATTATCTGGATTGACAATCATGGGGCGCGCCGGCAGGTTTTTTACTTCAAGGAGGTGGATCTTCAGATCCACTAAAGTACCTCTACAATTTTGGTACTCCACCTCGGATAGGGTTTCGCTGGTCGATCTGAATTGATTCAAGGAGTAATGTTAACCTGGGAGATTGGTTGAATCGCCTGCATAGTAAAAATACCCCGTGCTAGTTTAGGACACGACAACCTTCTGTTTCTTTTCAGTTACGACCGGTTAGCCGTCATGGTGTCCCGCAAACGAAGCTTGGCTCTTCTCCAACTGGCTGGGTTGAACCCCTTGTACATCAGTTCTGATGTTACCAGTGGCGAGAGGGAATGTCTAACCATGTTCCCTGTGGGATACGGCGATGATTACGAAGAAATAGAGAGTGTTATAGAAGAAGAAGTTGAGGTGAGAGCTAGAACTATTTTTACTTTCTAGCTTCTTCTTTAACATCAGTGCCCTTCGGTAATAATCGTGTCTTCGGAAATACGAACGGCCCTTTAATGAAATCTTGTACAAAGTTGAAAGAAAAGAAAGAGGAAAGAAAAAAATATTTATTCGTCGCAAAGTCATGATGTGAATACAATATTTAATAGGTACTGTTGCTACAACCATCATCATTGTCGGCATATAATGTTCCCACTGCTGGGATACGGTTCCCTCTCAATGAGAGGGAATGGGCTATAATCATATAACTCCAAAATTCAAAACTTGCCCAGATTCACCAACACATCAAAATACAACAATCGGTCAAATTACTTTAATAGATTTTTAACTTTATCGGTAAAACATTAGGTTCAAGGTTGATTGGTACGTCTAGCTAGTACGTCTGATGATGTTATAGTTTTGTAAATGAGCTTTGTAGGTAATCATTTTGGTTTACTTACCATAAAAGTATATTCAACAAACTCTGCCCTACCCCGAAATCCTAGCTCGACAGTTACAGATATTAAATTCTAAAATACTCCTAAAATTTATTTGTTTTTTCAGATAACTGACGCTCAAAAGGAATCAGGAGTGATAAAGGTAAGAAAGAAATATCCTTTGACCTATCACGCGCAGCATGTCCAATTCTATCTGTATTTTACCAAGAATAGACGAAGGTCTTTCTTTAGAACTTAATATTCTATTCTTCTCGAGCGTAGGGCGACCCGGTGTCTCGTCTTTTTCCGAAGACAAAAAGACATTGGATATATTTTTTCTATAGCAAAGGGAAGTAGCTAGTGAAATAAAGATTCAACGAATCCTACGACGTTGCGTTTAAGCCTTGTGTGAGTTGACACAGAAAGCGGACTCGGGTCGGGCGCGGGTCGGGCACGTGTCAGTTCGGGCTCCTCGCGTGGGACACACTGTTTATGACCTTCACACATAAAAGGGACATACACACATTTATACATACACATATACATATATTTTAGTAGAGCGACTGAAAATATAACTGTAGTTATTTACTAAAGGAAAAGATACACATTACATGCTATTGCACGCGCCGCAGGTCAGCTTCTTTCAGTACCGTCGCTTCGCGTCGCGTCTTCGTATGAAATCATTGTGAGTCAAAAAGAAAATCCAAGATGCATAGTCATTTTGGATTTTCACTTTGACATAATTTTCGTTATCAGCGACCCTGAAACCCATAAAAACGACACCTATGACGGAAAAATAAATAAAATCCGCCTTCAAGTAGTTTAAGGCGTGATGTTATGTTTACTCCACAGAGTAAACCTCTGTGGCCATTAAGTCGCGCAAATGCCCAGTCGCGCAAGTTGTTCTTTCGCGCAAAAGTCCATTCACGCATTTGTCTTTTCGCGCAAATGGGTTCGCGCTAGTGTCTTTCGCGCAAAAGTACCAGATCCGTATCGTATTAAGTATTTAGTACTAACTCGGTTATGGAGGTCAGATGGGCAGTCGCTCCATGTAAATGACTGGTATTCAGCTGCCAATCCGGTTCGAGTAGAAGCCGACCCCAACAGAGTTGAGAAAACGCTAGGCAGACGATGATGATGACCTTGTCGTAGAATAACTTTAGAACTTGAAAACTTTGTTTCCAGGCAACTTCCGCAGTAGTCGAAGAGGCTGCAGTAGAAGAAGAAGAAGATGAGGCCTAACCCCGCCCCGGACCCCCGGTTCAATAGAGCGTCCTTTTGATCTCTACCTGAATCGCTGGAGCTGTTCCGGTCATCCCGCACGGAATCAACACAGTCGCCACTACGTCAAGCTACCCGCAGTTATCAAATTACTCCAATCAACTTTGAACCTAATGGTTGAGCGATAACAAGATCGATAACGTTGAAAAGTAATTTTCACATAAAACCACTGGGATTCCCTGCGTCGCGTTGTCTGTGTTTTGACAGTACAAAAGTACTGTCAAAATCAAAATCAAAATCATCATCCACGCTCGCAATCAGGCGTGATTTTGTGTTATGTCATAATATTTTGTCTAACAAGATGGCAGCCTAAATAGGTAGAAGGGTACATACACACATACTTGCATATAGTCGTACAAGTCTTGACGCGAGAGTGCGGAGTTTTGTATAACCCTGTTTTCAATTTGAAATGTTTGTTGATGTTTTATCTAAATTTCATATTTGTTTAAATTAAATGGTTTTTGGGAAGTCATGTGTGTGCAATTTATAATAAAACTGGAATAGACAATTACCAACTGGTTTTTTTCGACTTAGTGACGTACAGCACGGATGTCGTGATTTATTTTGCTTCCTAACGTAGCAATATTTTTTTTTATATATGTTGTTCGACGATTTTTTTAATATAATTAACAAACCACCTTTCATTTGAAACGAAAAATGTGTACTATACCTACGTAGGTAAGTAATGGACAATGTAGGTAAGGTTGTGAATATTGTGATGGTCTGGCTTTTCTCATTCGCGATATACGTATAGTGAGATGGAGAGTAGATTTTAACTTTTTTAAACGATTTGGTTCTTCGAATTTTTGGTTCTAGGACATGCCGGATTCCTCACGACGTTTTCCTTCACCGTTTTCAAAGCAGTGGTGATGAAATAAATGACACAAAGTAATGGTCCTTGACTGAAGCGCAAAAGTCCAAACTCAAGGTTTACCAAAGGGCGATGGAGCGTAGCGTGTCGACAAATTTGTAATAACATAATACGCTCCAAAATTGGAATCGCTGATGTAAAGAACAAGACTGCTGGGTTGAAGTGGGATTGGGCGGGCCACGTCTGTAGAATGCAACGGTCATACAGCCTATGATATATACAGGGTGAAATTTAATAGATGCGACAAATTTAAATATACAATAATACGTGTTGTCAAGAAAATGTATAAAATATAAAATTAAAAAATAATTGATCAGTGTTACGAAAACCGTTAAAATAATAAAAGTATCAAAAATCTTGCCGACTCATCGCAGTGCTTAATATAGCGGTCATTTACCTAATTTTGCCTTAATTTTTCTTATTTATTTTGCATATTACTGGAATACCGATAATTCGTACTTAAATAAAGATATAACATCAATTGACCTTTTGATAACGATAATCGCGTAATTTTTTTTAACGATTTAGATTGTAGAAAAAACAGTTTATAATTACTATGTTACTGTAACTGAAGCTCCAATTTCATTTTGTCGCATTAATTAAAATTCACCCTGTATATGTCACCGTAAAATTGTCAAATACGTGATATTGTAATATCTCTAGGGATATTGTAAAATCTCGAAATATTGTCAAACAAACATACTGCTTACAACAAAACGCATTATTTTTCGTGAAATGCATGCGATGGTAGTCAACTCAAGCGGTGTGGAGGGAAGAAGGGGTCCCTCTTGTCCATTGATATCACTCTCATGAAAAGATTATGTACCATTCCTGAGAAATATAACCTAACCTTATAACACTTTATATTCCCCTAAAAAGCGTAGTCGACGGAGCCCCGCTTCGCGAGGCCCATATTTCCGAGTGCAGGGTTTAAAGGAACCTAACTAACCTAACGGGGCGTGCCCCAAGTCCCGATTATGGGGCAGAGATACTTCCGTATGTTCAGTTGACAATAATTCGAGAGTTTACAATATCGCTAGAGAGAAACACGTTATATTGTAATATATCGTGTTTGACAATTTTACGGTGACATATAGGCTGTGTGGTCGTTGGTAGAATGCATCCGGAGCGATGGGCCAGAGTCGCCACTCAGTGGGTGCCAGAGGACAGGCGTCGTCGCCGAGGGAAGCTTAAAAAACGCTAGCGTGACGACCTAGACGTGTAAATACGAGATTGGCCAGAGAAACTGCACGGAGAGAAGAGTGGAACGTTATGGGGGAGGCCTTTGCCCAGCTGTGGGACAATATAAGTAAAAAAATGCGCCTGCTTGGGTTCGGACCACAGAGTACTTTTATATATCCATCACCATCCTATGGTGGCCCCATCTGTTTGGGCCGATAGGGCCACCATAGGAGTGGTACGACGTAAATTGCTTCAAAGCCAGCGTTTGGCTTTGATATTCTTGTGCAAAGCGTATAGGACGGTTAGTACCGAAGCTTTACCGGTGCTTGCGGGTGTACCTCCAGTCGATCTTGAGGTGCAGCGGCGGGCTGCAATGTACCATAACGCGCGTGAGACCACGGACGCAGACTTTTTAACCATACGTGATCGTGCTAAGATTTCTAGGTTATTCAAACTACAGACAGACGACGTCTGGGAGGAACTTTTATCGGAATGGCAATGTAGGTGGGACAATTCCATCAAGGGCAGGCACCTCCACCAGTTCTTTCCATCCGTTCGTGAGCGGCTGGACAAGACATGGCTGGAGGTTGATCACTGTGTTGCCCAGTTTCTCACGGGTCATGGCAACTTAAATAAAAAAAAAAAAAATGAGTAAATTATTTTCCTTCAAGCTGTTTGACTCGCCTTTTTGTCAATGTTCCACATCTGACTGCTAATATGAACAATTTGCACATCACATTTTGTGGGAGTGTAGTCTCTGGCAAAATGATCGCAATATTATGTTGGATAGTGTACAGGTTACATCCGGAGTTATTTACTATACGGACCTTGTAGAAACTAGAGCAAATTTCCGTGCGTTCAAGCGTTTTTGCCATACCTATTATTGGAATCAAATATAACAGCTCTCAACTTAGGACCCATTAACGTTAATATTTATCCGTGGTGTTAGGCAACTGGGCCTATCCCAGTTGTAAACGTCCCTTTGCACCTATTGGCCTTGTTTCGTTCTGTCTTCTGCTGGTATGGAGGGAAGTAGAAATTACAGTTTTTTTTTACTCCTCTGCTATATTTTCTGATTAATTTCGTTGCGGGATCCAAGACAGTTAAATTCATTCTCTGGGACTTCGTCGAGCTTCATTGTCTCGGCGCTTTTCTGGAGGTCGCCACTGTTGACTCTGGCTTTCAGGAGTTACAGTTGTTTGGGCGTGTGCGGCGGGCTTGTCCCAAAAAAAAAATATATATATATCCATCACCACTGGGCCACCGCTGCTCTCTTTGTCTGCCATAACTCTTACTTATCTATCTACAGCCGAAGGGTAACGAATCTAAAAATCCAGTATGGTAAAATGAAACGAAAATCAAATCGTACTAATTAATTAACATGTTCATTAACGAATACAAATTAAAAACTAATTGGAAATCAGTTGGCCTTTTCAACTGTATCCTGAGTTTTTGCAGTTAAATTTTGGCTGTTGAGAAGGGATCCTGTAAAAACAATCGTGTGGTTTTCTCTAGAATTGCTCCTGGAGAACTTATCAGCAAGAATTGTTAAACAGACCAACCAGAACCTTGGCTTTGGGTTAGTAGTAAGAGTTGGTAAAACTTGGTTGTTTATCGTTCTCTTTCTGATGCCTAAAAGTTTACTGGCATGCTGGGGCGGGGGGGTGTCTATCCAGAACATCCGCTGCTAACCCCGATTAATGAGACGTTTGAACCTGCTTCAAGTGTTGTGGGACAACCAGATGAAAAAATGCAACTAAATTTGAGCTTTACCTCAAACATCTTCAAACGAAACGTTCTAACTGGGTGGGATGGTTGGGAGCCTGATAATAAAACACAAAGAGAGTGGAAAGATTGGTATTCGAAATGGAAATGGGAAGAATCGACTTAAAAATGCATCTGGTGTGGCCGATGATGATCGTGGACCGGGAAGTGGCTGGCCTCAATATCCCCAATGGACAGGTACCGCTTTTATTTTTCGGTTTGGAAATCATCAAATGTGCAGCGCGCATTTCTCATCACCGACTACTTAAGCACGTTGAAGAAAAGCTTGTTGTCCTGACTCCATTCGACTACCCTATTCTCCTGCAGTTTTTCGCAATCGGATTTACTATTTGCCTCGAGCAGCAACTTAGGGTCATCCGCAAATAATAAACAATAGCCATGCTTATCTTAACTTTCGGCAAATCGTTTATCATTATGATGAATTCGAGAGGTCCTAAATTGCTGCCTTGGCACAAGCCGGACGCGGTGTAATATGGGTCGAATTCACACTCATTATAATCTACGTACTGCTGTCTATCCTGCATATAACTGACGAAGTAGTGCTATTGATGTGGTGTGGAGCCGACTTCTGCGAGCTTCGATATCATTGTCGAGGGTGTCGAAAGCTTTTTTAAAATCAAAATAAGCAGCATCAACCTGCCCACCAGCATCTACCACTGGTATCACCTGCGCCATAAAGTTCAGCAGATTGGTTGCTGCGCGCCGGGCGGAACCCATGCTGTGCGTCTACCTTGGGACTACCAAATTCGCGGACGGCACGCGTACTGCGAGCGGCGCGGCGGCGGGTCATACGCGTCGATCAGCACAAGCGGGTCGTACACCGCTACTGCCGATACTTCGCCGTAAAAACCAGAACTTTAAACCAAATCTAGCTGCCTATTCAAACACATTATTACTTTGAGTGAATTTGCAAAATGACACAAAAAATTCATAATAATTACTTAAACATAATTTTTTTTTGTCCTAATTCAAGTCATTTAAGTCATTTGTCGGAATAATAAAGTATCCGAACATCACATAATATTTATTTTTTTGGTCAAACTTGGTCAAACAGTTCTCGTTTCACATTATCATTTTAACAAATTCCGGTTTTTATTATAAAGTAACGTACCCACAAAAACGAAGTAAGTTTATACAAAGAAACACATTTTACACCTATGAAATAATTAAATAAACAAACAAAAGCTTTTGATTTCTTAAATCCACCCAGCCTATACTCAATAACTGAGTCAGCCAGAGCATTATACAGGGTGTAAACCACCTCGTCACAAAGCCGTGCTCAATCAACCGTCCGCATCACTCCGGCACGTGCAAAAAAAATGACGCGGTGTCAAAGGTTACAAAACGGGTTTTTCGCGATTTTCAGCAAAACGGTAAGTTTGGTTACCGTTTTGCTGAAAAAGTTTCGGTTATGATTGAGGCGCTTAGATGAGCTAAATTAGCAACTCTAATTGTGCTGGTTCAAACTTCGTTTGAGTTTCTGTTAGAATAAAGTTCTAATCAGCTTGCACTACAAAGTGATTGTTACGTCAGCCACTGCGGGCCAAATAACGCGAAATTAGTGGTTCTGATCGATTTACAAAAAAAACTATTAATTGGATTAAACAACTGAAACAGTATCATGCTAATATATTGCTTGTAGAATTATTTGCCAAAAAATCTGAATGATCGCATGCATATTAGTATGTTTTTATTGTTTGAAAGATATTTTTAGAAATAAGTTCGTGATTTATTTTTATCGAGCCAAATTAATTGTATTATGTTTTCAAAACAGTATCATGCTAGCTTATTTCCTGAAGAATATCATATATTTTATATTTTCTGGTCTTGTTTATAGCAGTGAATCATATACTTTTAGTAATTATAAAACTCGCGTTTAGCTCATGTAATCGCCTTAAATTAGCTTCGACCAAAATTGTAGATCAGATAATTCCCTATGAAAATACCTAAATTTTTTCTTTTCCCAAGAGCCACCGTTTTTGAGATATAACGATTCAAGAAGTTGGAAAAGTTGTTAGCGAAGTTTTCCTTGAAATGTTCCACCTTTACACCATAGTGCCGATTGTGAGAAATCTACGTCATTCAGGATATTACACTGATACTTTTGTGATAGCTCATGAACGAATGTATCCTCCGAAAAACAATTGATCAAAACATTACATCTGCCTTTGGAAAATAGACGACATAAAGGTCATCTTCTGAAAATTTCTTGATAGTTTTCTTGTTTTGCGATGCCGGTTTCTCAAAATAATGCACAACACTTGTCGTGCAGGTTACAGAACCAACATTGTTGTCTAATTAGCTTTCTCAATTGGTACCACAATAACCGCTTCTAGGAAGTGAATGACCAGAAAATAACGATTATTCGTGAGTAGGTTGTATTTTAATAAAACTAGGTAGTACAGGTTTTCCGATGTACGTCTTCCTTGTTCCCGATTTTCTTGTTACCGCTATGTGATGTTAGCTGTTTGACTTAATGCTGCGCCGGGATCCTGGACGATCGGATCATGTAATCTGATCTGTCTCTATCAAGTATATTTTCAACCGACTTCCAAAAAGGTTATCAATTCGTCTGTATTTTTTTTTTTTTTTTTTTTGTGTTTGTTACCTCAGAACTTTCGACTGGGTGAACCGATTTTGATGATTCTTTTTTATTTGAAAGCTGGTGCTTGTCGTTTGGTCCCATTTTAATTTTCTGAAGATCTGATGCTGATCTTCCGAGATATACAATGGAACTCTTCAAAAATAGACGGCAAATCTGCAGTAATTGCTGCAATCGCTTGTAGGTTCATTGTTCATACTACATCATGACGTAACATCACGCCTGTATGCTCTGAGGGGGTATGCAGATGTGTACAAAACTCCCAGATTTCGACAATGTTTGTTGCCTCTGAACTTTCGACTGGGTTAACCGATTTGGATGATTCTTTTTTTATTTGAAAGCTGGTGCTTTCCGTGTGGTCCCATTTCAATTTGGTTAAGATCTGACGCTGATCTTCGGGGATATAAATGGAACTCTTCAAAAATACACGGCAAAGCTGTAGTAATTGCTGCAATCGCTTGGTTGTTTATTGTTTATGTAACATAGTGACGTAACATCACGCCTGTATGCTCTGAGGGAGTACGCAGAAGTGTACAATACACCCACATTTCGACAGATGTGTTAAGTTCCATTTAATGGGATCCTGGAGAAATAGAGGGAATTCCTTAAATGTTATAGGCACACCAGAAGCGATTCGGGTAGTTTTAGGAAGAGTACGTTCTTGGAGTGATCCCTTTTCAATTTGGTAAATATCTGATGAAGAACTTCGGAAGATAGGCGACGGGAACTCCTCAATAAATAATAGCAAATGTACTGGGATCGCTGAAATCTCATGTCTCTCTATTATTTACACCAGTTCATACCAAAAAATCACGCCGTTACGCTGTGAAAGGGTAAGCACATATGAACCACTAAAAAGTGAAAAAAAAACTTTTTGGCAAAAAATAAAACCGACTTCACACAAAAAAGTGAAAAATAACTTTAGCTTCAGAAGTCGGTGACAAAAAAACTAAATCAATCAAACAAAGGTCACCGACTTCTGAAGCTAAAGTTATTTTTCACTTTTTTGTGTGAAGTCGGTTTTAACCTACCCTTTCAGACCGGCAAAGTAGTCATTTCTGTTAGAACGTCATTTAAGCAGGATTTGTAAAGTGTCTTAGGGCATTGCTGGGAGAGGACTGCAAGGGGACTGGCTGGATCTAAGTCGAGTGTCATGTCCGATTCCAGGTGATACGTATTTCTTACGGTCATAAAATTTGATTTTTAAAGTGGTTTGTCAAGTACTTATCATTTACGCTACGACTGTCATGACGTCACACGTTAGTCGAATTTTGTCGCGGAGCCGCACTTAAACCAACACGCCCACACAACTAAAATAACTCTCACTTTAGCATACCTCCCAGAAAGTTGCACACACGCACTGCAAGCGAGAAACAAGTTTGGGGCGCGTCTTTGTGGATTGCACTATCGGTAATTACTAAGTATCTGAATTTTCTTGTGAAAAAACCAGGTCTTGGCTTGGGCAATCCTGGAGTACCTGTTCTGCCCTGGGCATTCGTTCCTAGAAACACCGGGAGGCCTAACGTCTGCTATCTACCACCAGTAAGAGCGACAATGCACCGACAAGAATTTAAGACAAAGACCAGGACAAGTGTAGTACGTGGATAATGTTGTATTGTATTGTACAACAATACTACAATACAATACAACATTATCCACGTTATAATATAATGTTATAATTTTGTATTTGCCTGTCCTCCGCTTTTGATGATTTCTACGTCAATCGATTTGTTTTAATCTCTCGAAGTCTCGAGTGTCACATTATTAAATAGTGTAGGAGGGCATAGCAACAAGGCGCCCGCGTTTTTAGCAACGAGGGTTTATAACGATTATAAGTTGGTTATACGATAGCAATTAAAAAAAGGCATGGGTACAATTTACTTTTCTCATTATTAAGCTCTCAGCTGGAATCATTTATTTTATTTTTATTTAATAGATACGATGTCGAATATCGCAGCGTTCAACAGCATCCTAGCTCCTCCCAATGGCATTCAAATGCCAAGAGCACCACTTAGCACTGCTCTCATATTACCATTATTTCGTGTCGTAAATGATTTGTAACGGTACAAATCATTTACTTTTTTTAGAGAAAAACGTTTCGTTTTTCTCTCAACAAAATGGTTTTATGTGAATTTTCGCCATTTATAACGTAAAATTAACCTAAAATATGGATCTGCTAATAATTTCACCCACGAATTTCACAGATTTGGCTTCAATCCTTTCACGGAACGATGCCAGCAATACTTAGGGAGTGGATGCGGTGGCACTCGAAACAAATTTCTAACAGAGGCCTCATGTTTGAGACCTGTAAAGTGGAGCCGAAACCGCTTTGTGGGAATATGTATAAATCTGATTTCTCGGACAACTTTCACCTATTCTACAAGGAACACAAAAAACATAATAATGATTACTGTTAAATATTATTTCCTTTGTCCATTTCCTGATGCTTTTAAAGTATTGACGAAGATTACCAGCGTTCTGTTCTGGATAAAAACTAAATCGTCATCATTACTGCCTGCCTTTTTGCAACTATGCTGGGATCGACTACCATTTTGACCGTTTGCAGCGAATTACCAGTATTTCACATACAAGCGTCTTCTTAGGTTGACGCTAGAACCCAGTTAGGTTTAGGAAGGGAATAATTTAACCGATTTAGAATATAACGGAATAGAAAAGAATAAATGTTTATTTCTTTAGTTAATGTCTTACCCTTATACATTTTTACAGGTGCATTTGGCGCAGTATGTCCGGGGGGGGATCTTTTGCGATCTATTATGTCATTCTTCTCACACACCATTGAATTATATAAGGCAAGCGTGAGAAGTTTGGATTTAGGATTTTATCAGGTCTAGACCATATTTATTAACTAGGAGTGACTGTACGAGTCAAAGCCTGTGCTGATGGGGGGGAAGGTGTAAGACAGGGAGACGTCATATCTCCGAAACTGTTCATCGCTGCACTGGAGGATGTCTTCAAAGTTCTGGACTGTAGAGGGCTAGGCATCAACGTCAATGGCAAGTACATCACTCACTTTCGGTTTGCCGACGACATAGTGGTCAAGGCTGACACCATGGAGGATCTCAGTACAATGCTCGATGACCTCAGTAGAGCTTCCGAAAGAGTGGGTTTAAAAATGAACTTGGACAAACCGAAGGTCATGTTGAATGCCCATGTCACACCCATTCCTATCAAGGTCGGAGATTCTACACTCGAAATTGTAGACGATTATGTACCTAGGACAAACGCTCCAGTTAGGTAGGTCTGACTTCGAGAAAGCGGTCAATCGTCGAATCCGACTCGGCTGGGCAGCGTTCGGGAAGTTGCGCGGTATCTTCTCGTCCCACTTACCGCAGTGTCTCAAGACGAAAGTCTATGACCAGTGTGTTGCCAGTGATTACATACGGGACTGAAACGTGGTCGCTCACAATGGGCGTAATCAAAAGACTTAAAGTCACCTAAAGGGCAATGGCGAGGGCTATGCTCGGAGTTTCCTTGAGTGATCCAATCAGAATTGAAGACGGATGTCTTGTCTGCAAGAAAACCAAGGTCACCAACGTAGCCCGAAGAATTTCCAAGCTTAAGTAGCAGTGGGCGGGGCACATTGCTCGCAGAACGGATGGCCGATGGGGCCAAAAGTTCTGGAGTGGCGAATGCAGAATGAATACGATTTGTTAAAAGACCTGGACCGATGAGTGAGTCGCACGGGACCTGTCAATGTGGCGACACTTGAGAGAGGCCTATGTCCAGTATTGGACGTCTTTCGGCTGAAATGATGAAATGATGATGATGATGATTTTTTTTCAACGTAGCGGCCACGTATAAGACCTATATAAATCGATAGCTGGTATCAATACAAACAAGTTTTGTAAGAGACAAAATGTTCTGAAGTGTCATGTTTCCGAGATATTCCAAGTGGTTATCTTTTTCGTTCATACGTGCAACGTGGCCGGCTCATTTCCATTTTAGTTTTTTACAGTGTTGCAGAGCATATCTATGACTTCAAAGCAATTTCCTGGCTTGCCGTTTGTATTTCTTTTACCATAGATGCGTGGGCACGTGTCCCGTCATCGTGCCACTTTGCATCTGGAGTGACCCGGCTTTTATTACTGCGAAACTAATAACCGCAAAAAAAAACCATTGTGTCGGCGGCGTAATTGATCATACCGTCCGGACCATATCCATGTCCGGACGATATGGCGAAACTATAAGGATTCCTTATCTGACTACTGAACCCTAATCAGTATGGTAAAATTAAACACAAATCAAATCATACTAATTAATTAACATGTTCATTAACAAATACAAATTAAAAAATAATTGGAAATCAGTTGGCCTTATTAACTATATCTATAGCTCTTGCAGTTAAATTTTGGCCGTTGAGAAAAAATCCTGTGAAAAACAACCATGTGGTGTCTCTAGAATATTAGCAATTATTGCTAATGGAGAACTCATCAGTAAAAATTGTTAAACAGGCCAATCAGAACCCAGGCTTAGGGTTAGTAGTAAGAGTTGATAAAACTTGGTTGTTTATCGTTTTCGTTCTCGTTGTGATGTCTAAAAGTTTACTGACATGCTATGGCGGTGGTGGCGGTTACCACTGGAATCCGCATGATCAAACCACCACCGAGGACCCGTTTGACACACCGGACTACAATGATTATTCTTCTGAGAGTTATCAAGAAACATCCGACGATAAATTGAAAAAAAATTGACCGATATCAAGTATCCGTTCAATGGTTGGGCGAATACTAATACAACGTTTGGACCTGGTTCAAGTATTGCGGAACAACCAGATGAAAAATTTAGACTAAACTTGGGCTTTACGACAAGCGTCATCAAACGAAACGTACTAACTGGGTGGGGTGGTTGGGAGCCTGATAATAAAACACAAAATTGGTGGAAAGATTGGTAGGTATTCGAAATGGAAACATAAAAATGAGAAGAATAAACATAATAAAAACGCATCTGGTGAGGCCGGTGATGATCGTGGACCAGGAAGTGGCTGGCCTCAATATCCCCAATGGACAGGTATGAATTCAAAGCTTATTTACCAGAGACGGATGGACGGCGAGCTAGCCCTTTACTCACCGTCCACCAGCCGGGGGCCACCGTGTGGAGCCCGGCGCCCGGAGCGCGTCCCGCGGCGGCCGGGGCGAGAGGTTCTCTCCCTCGCGCGTTCCGCCACCTCCTTCGCTAGCATGACTGCTTCAGAGAAGGAGGTGACGGTTTCCCATTCCATCTCGCTCCGGACCATGAATTGAACCAGGCACGGACGCGATAGTACCAAAAATTCGAAGACATGTGTGATGTGTGACATCTACCAATCCGCACTAGGCCTGCGTTGTGTATTATAGCCCATTCTCTCTCAATGAGAAGAGGCCTGTGCTGTGTCCCAGCAGTGGGAACATTAATAGGCTGATGATGATGATGATGATGCTCCACCGTGTGCTCCGCCGTGTCCTCCGGCCGATTCTCACAGTGGAAACACCCTGGCGTTTCCTCCCGCCCGATTCAATGCAGGAACCTCCCAAAACAGCCGTGTCCGGTGAGGACCTGCGTCAGGCGGACGGTGAGGATGCCGTGGCGTCTCTCAAGCCACTCCTCAAAGTGGATACTTATCGCAACTGTCAACTGTGTAAACAGTCGCTCTCTCCATGTCGTCATGAAATCAGGCCGGAGGTCTGCCCGCTGGGCGGCGCGCGGCGGTTTGCCGCGTTTGTCCGCGCAGCGGAGTTTCGCCTGCAGATCCCATGGTGGCAATTCGACAAGGACGCTCGCCACCTCGACGCCGCGGGAAATCGTGCGCTACCCACGAATCTGGATAAATAACGTGCCACCATTTGCACCTACTGACTTGCCAGTTTCCGGGCTTAATTTTACTCTATGATCGGTAATGACGGCTATCAAAATTGATATTTTAGAAAAATATAATGTTTGATTTGTGAAAATATTAAGATAAATAGTATACGTGAATGATGTGTGAGTTTTAGGTATTTTGTTTGAATAATTTGTGCAATATCTCATAAAACACGAACACGTGGTTTTGTGTCACTTTTGCCATCGGTCATGCGTCCGTTGACGCGCGCCGTTAAAGTGATGCCGAGGTCAAGGTTGGCTAATTAGCCACATTTTAATAGGCCGCTTTCTGAACGCTTATAACCTATCTACACCTTTTAACTTAAAATATAATTGTAAAAAAACTAAAACTATAAATGCATTTAAAACAATTATACATACCTATTTACTAAAAGTGAAAACTGGCATTCCAACCTGCACTCTTTTTAGCCGACCTCTCAGAAAGTTGCACACACGCACTGCAAGCGAGTGGGAACAAGTGTGGGGCGTTACTAACGCGACATTTTGCGAAAGAGACATTCTGCGAAAGAGACATTGTGAGAAAGCGACATTTTGAGAACGCCACATTATGCGAAAGAGACATTTTACTACCAAGCGACATTTTGCGAAAGAGACATTTTGCGCCTGAGCCGCCTTCGTGGATTGCACTATCAGTAATTACTAAGTATTAACATTTTCTTGTGAAAAAAAGGTGTTGGCTCGGGCAATCCTAGAGTTCCTGTTCCGCCCTGGGCTTTCCCCTAGTAGCATTTTTTGTTGGCATCTAGTTGGGCCACATACCTCTGGTTAGTTGGCAAATGCATACAATTGGCGGGCAGTTTGCGGGTTGGGCCCAAAACTGATGGCCTACCTACAAGGATTTGCCAACGAAGGCCCAACGTGGATTTGCCTACGAAGGTCCAAAGTAAGTAAGTAAGTACTTGAGCCTGCAACCACTACCAATGTTTATGTTTACTACCGAGCTGGTAGTGTTGAACTAACAACAACCTTGTGTGAACAGTGTTCACAGTGTGAACACTAGTAGGGTTGAAAAAAAAATACAGTCCAGTTGAGAACCTCCTCTTCTTGGAAATCGGTTGATTAAACTAAATGTCACTCTGATGTAAGCTGGTGATATATTTTCTAGAATTCACTCGAACCCAACCAAATCGTGGTAACACAACGATAGCGACTTCTAATTGGACTACAACGCCATCTATCGAGGTTGGGTACAACTTTTGAACCTTTACGATACTATCATCACGGAACACAGAAAACAAATGAAGTGCAATGCACCAAAATTACTGCAGGAACCGTTGTCACCAAACTCACACATTTAAACCGATAATCATATATTGCACTACAAAAAAACTATTCGTTTGATTCGTTGTTCAAAGTTTAGTCAAAATTAGCCTACATCACAGATTTGGAAATAAACCCTGACGTTTTACAAATAAGATGTATTTTGCTTTAGCGGCAAAACGTGTTTACGATCTATAGTCACACTAGATTCGATTGACGAGTCAATTCCGCTACTTGACCATAGATGGCGGTATTCTGAGTGGTTGCAATTATGAACTTAAACGCGTAAAATATATGGTTGACATTTGCGTGATCGGTCGGTTTCTGCTGCTACTCGGTCAAGGCCGGACCACGTAGCATATTAAATTTATTTATCGATATCGATAGATACCCCATATTATGGTCTTCAATTCTCAAAAATAAGAGTTGTTGGGAGTACATTTATTTATTTGGTACACAAGCAGCTATTCATTTAAATTATAAGTAAATAGACACAGACAGACAGGTAAATTTAGAATTAAGTAATAAAAGTGCTGGTATGTATGCATGCATGCCTTTTACAAGTGTTCAAAGGAGACATTTTTTTTTTGTAAAACCTAAAAGTATTTTAAATGAAGGTTAGAGGACCTGCTGATGTCTATTTAGTGATCAATGCAAGGTCTCAATCATTAATAAATTATAATAATTACGTAATAAATTTATTTATTGAAGTTCAAAATAATATTTAACTATAGTTAACTTATTATATACAATATTTACATACTACATCTAAAACTATATACAATTACAAAAATAAAACTTAACGTAAAACTACAATATATATACAACAATGTCAACAGGCCACTTAGGCGTCAAAGTACTCCTCCGCATCGCTGTCATCGGGAAACGTGCCCAGAAGACTGGCAGCATTGCCACGTTGAAAGGCAATGCTAATTCTTTGGCCAAAGAAAAGGCCAGCCCTCTGGTCACGCGAAGTGTCGATCAGTCGGCGGGAGATTTCTTTAAAAAGGAGACGCGCACTCGGACCCCATGACCCGAGCGTTTCGACCCCAAACGGCTCAAAGCTGTAGTTACCAATAAGGTTACAGTATTTGCGCCGTTTGAGGATCTCAGCAGCTGCAGCAGCAGCGCCTGCACAGCCCGCCGTGCTTGCAACGTGGCAAGGCGCAAGGGTGTCGACACAAGTTGCGTCCCACACCAAAGGCCTGCCAACGCTCCAAGGCACCAACGTCATGCCGTCCGGTCTCTTGCCATCGTCACGCACCAAGCCGTTTGGTTCTAAAACCGCTGGTACGCCGGCGCTGGCAAGAGCCCGACGAATAATGTCGTTGATGCTGGCGTGCCGTGCAATGCGACCTGCGCTCCTGTAGCAGGACAGGCCATGGTGTCCGAGGCTGTCGACAGCAACACCGCAGTGACAACGATGCGAAGCAACACAAGGTGCGCCTAAGCGTAGACTCGTAGCGACCCGGAACGATGCGTCATCCATCATAGTGCCAATGGTGAATGACGGAAGTGCCTGAAGCCACAAGCCCGACTCCCATTCCCCCACAGCCAGCAGACGGGCACGCTCCACAGTATTGATTGACGTATGTAAAAGGGTATTCCGTACAATACTGCAAAGCGGCACGTCCCACTGACTCTGGGAGGACAGGTTGTCGGGCAAATCCGTATGGGGACAAGCCATTTTCCAAACGTTCAACGCTTCAGTCAGATACGGCACCTGAACATCAACCAGTGAAAAAGACAAAATTTCCCTGGTTAATTTCTCGGTACCGTAGACAGAGGAGAGGAAAGCTGGTAAACTTATACTTGAAATTTTGCGGACGCCGAGACCACCCAAGCGAATGGGAAGTGTGGCTTGCTGCCAAGCTCGGTCGTCCAGGGCCACATTAAGTACTGAAGTAAGTGTGTTCCTAATAATTTGGTCGACTTTTTCTAAAAGCTGTGGATACTTCCAAAGATGAGAACAGCGAAGGCTATACGTGAATTTTGGTCCAAAACAACAGTATCGAATGAGAGTGAAGGCTGAATGAATGTTAATTTTAAAAAGTCTCTCCGAAACATCATTAAAATTTTTGATTTTTTCTTCAATGAAAGACGGAAAAGATTCGTCAAATATTGGTGACCCTAGGAGGTGAAGAGAATGTTTTTCGGTAATTTTGATATATGGGGCCAAAGAGTTAAATTTAGAAATGGTTGACTGTCTGTCAGTGTTTTCTGGAAGATAAATTTCGCACTTCGAAAGGTTAAGGTCTAGGCCAATGGAACTAAATTTTTCTTTTAAGAAAGTTAAATCTTTTAAGACTGTGTCCACATCACCTCCCAGGGTTCCATCATCTAGGTACCATACGTTGAATTTAGAATTAATTACGTTACTATTTAAAACATTGATTATACATATTTTTGCTTTAAAGCGTTTATGCAATCTATGAAAAATGAAGGCGACCTTATACTTGTATTGTAATGTAAAACTAAATAAATAATAAATTTAAAAATTGTTTATTCCTTGTATCGATATCAATCTATAAATTCAATATTCGACTTGACCACATCACTACTTGAGTAGCGAAGTGCTTTCGAGAGTGTTCTATTGAATAGAATCAATCCAAAATAAACTTTATCTTAATTGTGTAAGGTTGATTTTGCCCAACCGTTCTATTAAATATTAATAAATATTAACAAAATAAGATTTTTATTAGAAAACAATGAAAATTGTACTAACCAATGCTACGAAATACCTCCATTTTTAAGATTTTTCCTCCTACTATCATTTTTACACTCTAAAATGGAACAATACGGCATTGCTAGGGATGTAAGTTGTTATCATAACTTAAATCCCTACAAGGAACTCCCAACAGTAGGAATAGACGCAGCAGGCCCGTCGTAAGTTGGCCCAATGTTGTTATAATAACTGAAATCCCTGCAAAAATCACCCATCAGTAGGAATAGTAACAGAAGGCCCTTCGTTGGCTATTCATTGGGCAAATAGTGCATGTTTATGACAATGGGCCTATTTTAAGTTTAGGTTGGCGGAACAACTAACCGTCTGCCAATACATTCCCAACTGTTGGCATAAGGAAGCCAACGGCAATTGCTACTAGGGTCGTTCCTAGAAACACCGGGAGGCCTAACATCTGCTATCTACCACCAGTAAGAGGACAATTCGGCCCCACGGATTTAAGACAAAGACCAGGACGAGTGTAAGTACTTGGATATATTTTGGCGTGACTTTATTTCAAACCAGCAGTGCAAGTACGTAGGAATCGATAGGACTCGATAAGATAAATTTGGCAGTAATTCTCGATAAAATGAATTTTTGACTCCATAAAAACTCATTTTATCGAGAATAACTGTCAAATTTATCTTATCGAGTCCTATCGATTCTTACGTACTTGTACTGCAGGGACGACATCTTGTTTTGGTCTGTGCTCCGATTTTGATGATATTACGTCACCTAAGACAATTTATGACAGTTATTATCAAAATACATTAACGAGACGCCATATTGTGGTAAGTAAAAAAATATCGACGAACTATGTTAGGTGAGGTATTATTAATAGTAAGCAATTGAAAATAATTTTTTCATCCCCCCATCTCGGAACGAGTAATTTTGCTCTTCGATATCTGATTGCAAAGGCCGTTTTTATCGTCTAGAGGATAAAGTAAATTTGAATTTAGAAGATCGTGTGCACTAAGTATGAGAATTCAAAACATAACTAAACCTATTTAGTTCTACCTCCATGGTGCCGAATTTATGATACATTTTTTTTTAAATTTGTTAATAACTCATGCTGACTCCGAGTCAGCCTTCTTGGTGTATTGTTTTTTTAATTTGTTTTGCGCGCGCCATTTTCTTTTCACGTCATATTGCTACGAGTATTAGTCATTATTCTGAGAGTATCACCTTAGCTTAAAAAGGGAATTTGAAAACAAGTGAAAAACCTAAAATGACCACTCATTATCTAGCGACGAGGAAGTATATTTGACGCCCACAGAATTAACTGAATTTGTTAATAATGCACCATTTTTTTTTTGCGTTTATTCATTTTCTCGCTGAGGTGGGATGAAAAGTTACGTGTTGCACTCGAGTGCTAAGATTTTTCACCTCGAGCTCTTTTGATAGCTCACTCGCTGCGCTCGTGACTCAATTTTAGAATCTTTCGCTTGCATCAAAATTGAGCACGCGATTAAATAGCAACTTTGCACTCTTGTATAACAAATAACTATTAATTTCGAAAGAAAAAATATTACTAATAAGTACAGGGTTTATAACGATTTTAATAGGTGGTTATTCGAAAGCAATTAAAAAAAGAAAGTAGGAAAGATAAAGATAAAGATAAAGATAAAGATAAAGATAATTTATTTGTTAAAACATGCGTATACATGCAAATTAAGCACGCAGGATGACACATTATGAATATTTTGTACGTACATGTTTCACCCGTAAGGCGTACAAATTTACAAAATAAATATTACAAAATAAATATTACAAAATAAAAAACTAAATTTCTGAAGGCATCATCCAAATACATAATAGTCAGTTATAAACATTTATCTGTCAGTATAAATCATAAAATGTCACAAAATCAAGAAAAAAATAAGAGGATCAAAAAATAAAAAGATATAAAAATAAATTAAACAAAATAAAAAATAAATGTTAAGTCATTCAAATAAGTTAATCATAGAATGTCATAAAAATTAAACAACAATCAAAGTCAAAATTCAATAAAAAATATACAAGTCAGTGCAAATAGATAAGTCCGTAGAATAAATTAATCATAAATGTCACAAATATTAAGAAAAAAAAAAAAAAAAGATAAATCATTAATAAAAAAAAAGTCATGTAGCGTCACTTAAAAACTCATTTATACTGTAATAACACTTGTCTGTTAATAAATCTCGAATCTTTTTTTTAAACAAATTTACCGGCAAGTCCCTATAAGACTTTGGTATTTTATTATAAATTTTAGGAGCCATACAGAAAACGCTTTTTCCCATTTGTGCAGTCTTTGACGAATGCGAGCATAACTGATTATTGTCACAGGAACAATTAACTTTACTCATTAATTAATAACCTCTCAGCTGGAACAATTTATTTTATTTTTATTAAATAAAATGTGCACGAATCGCAGCGTTCAACAGCGTCCTCCTCTCAATGGCATTCAAATGCCAAGAGGACCACTTAGCACAGCTCTCATATAACCACTATTTCGTATCGTCCATGATATGTACAGTGCTTTGGCGCAAAAATAAAACATGTTTTTATTTGAGTTTTCGCCATTTACTTATAACGTAAAAATAACCTAAAATATGGATCTGCTAATAATTTCACCTACGAATTTCACAGATTTGGCTTCAATCCTTTCACGGACCGATGCAATCCGTACTTATGGAGTGGATGTGGTGGCACTCGAAACAAAGGACCATGCCCATATTAGTATGGAGCTGAAAGTCAACAATGCCATGCAATGCCCAAATTGCAGCTCTATGTCATATGATAACTTTTTAACAGTATTTAAATGATATCTAGATTTAATGTCATATAAAGCACCGATTCAAAAGATATTGGACATTAAACATGATAACTTCCTACTGGTTTTTATACATTTTATCGTTTACATACAGCATTGCTATTAGTTTTTCACTAGGAACTTCATGATCATTACATAAGCTAAGCCAGATTAGTGTTCTTTTAGATAGATAGATAGAATACTCTTTATTACGTACACCATAAAAATGAATATACAACAGTTTTAAACATTTTACAAGAGGTAACACAATCAATGGGCGGTCTTATCGCTAAAAGCGATCTTTTAAAGACAACCTTTAAATCTTTTATATACTTTTCTGTATGTTATCAGATAAACATGTCAATTATTTGGAATTATCTAGTCTGTCTCCATTGTATAGTGCCAATATGTATCTGAAAGCGAGTAAATAATAATAATTATGGAAAGAGACCAAATATGTACTCATGACAAACCGATGTTTCTTATGAGATTATAAAAGCACATAGCAATAAAATAGCATGGGTTGTATAATACTATCTTTTCATGTGTTTTTACATTTAATTGACATCAATTAACTGCTTGAATTAATTTTATTTATCATACCAATTATTTAGCCCCGAACTAAAGGAATAAGGCATAAGGTGAACAAACAAATAGTCCCATAAATGGCGTTGGTAAAAAACTAGTAGTAGTAATATAAAATGTATTTTTATTTGGTTGTGTTGTAAAGCAGTATATTATTATTCGATTATTTAGTAATCACTTATGACTAATATCAATCATGTTAAGTTTTGTCTTACCGATCGTATCAATAATAATACGCAAATAAAACCGCAACACTATAATAATATATGTATTTGTTATCATCATTGGTAAAAAATCTATCACAACGAATGAAAATATACATGGGCCAAAGGACGTGATTCCAGACCGTAATAAAAAAAGCACGATTGAAACGATGCCAATGGCCGATGCTAAGTACTGTAGGTACTGCAATGTCAACAAGAATGTCTTATTTTTTTTACTTTTTAACCAGTGCTTCATATGATTTCAAATTAACAACATAATTCTAGTTTTATTTATTAGAGCAATCTTGTAATATGCTTTACCTGGGCATTTCTGGGGCACAGATGGGCATCGTTCTTTCTAACAGAGGCCTCATGTTGTTGCGGGCCTGTTCGAAAGAGATACCGCGGCCCCGGAACATAAAAGGCGAGGAAGGAACATGGATGGTTTTTAGTCAGTAAGAGTCTGACACTCCCTCCCGCTCCGCCCAGAGTGGGGGGGGTCATTTGATGATTTCCCATCCTTAAAAAATAAAAAAAGCCTCATGTTTGAGACATTGTAAAGTGGGGCCGAAACCGCCTTGTGGAAATATGTTTAAATCTAATTTCTCGGACAACGTTCACCTATTCTACAAGGAATACAATAAACATAATAATTATTACTGTTGATTATTATTTCCTGCGTCCATTTCCTGATCCTTTTAAAGTGTTGACGAAAGCTTCGTCAAGGCGAGCGAGCGGAGCGAGCGTGCCGCGGTAGTGGCCGCCGAGTGCCAGATCCCCTCTATTGTTGGTAAATGATCTGGGTTAGGTTAGGTTAGAACAGTGACCAGTACTTAGCGCGCGAAGGCGAGCGAGCGAAGCGAACGAGCTTCGGCAGCGGCCGCCGGGTGCCAGGATCCTCTCTATTATTGACGAAAGCTTCTTCAACACTATTAATAAGCTTTATTCGACAACTCTTCGCTAATTTATATATTGTGACCGACTCTTAGTAAAGCATGTCTCTTCCTTGTGCCGTTTTCTTTTGCAAAATGAATGAACACTGCCCTCCATATTTGGCAGCAGAGTATCATTGGCTAGACCCTGCGTTCCGGATTTTTTTAACGGAAGCATCAGCCGATTCCCTTTTAAGAACAATTGTGACTTAAATGTCCTCGCTGATTGATCGAAGGATAAGATCGAGCGTGCGTGCTTCTTACGACCATTTTTACTTACTGTTCGGTTTCGGTAGGTTGATATCTCTGTCGCAATTGCACGCCGCCGCCGCCGCCGTAAGGTAGACTGTAGCTGATCTCATTAATTATGTACAAAATCTTATAACTGTAAGTACCTACATTCAAAGCAAATAAAGATCTGATTCTAATTTTGTCTGTTTGACAATTTGCTTACAGATGGTTAAACAAAACCCAAACAAAAGGGTTATTGTACATTCGTCACAAAGTAAATTCGCCATATTTTGAAAAATCCATACATTAAAAGTAAATTCGTCACATGTATAAAAAATATGTGTAAACTCGTCACAGGTTCATGAGGGTTATTGTAAAATTCTTTAAGTAGCGATAGCAAGCAAGTTTTTAGCGCTCGACATTAAATATAGGTACTCCTGCACACGCCATCGTGCTCGCTCGTTCCCTGCATCCATCCTTTTCTAACAGTATTGGTCAAACGCATCTATGATCTAACAACTTATTAGCTCAGTGACTCCCTTGACCTTGTCGATGCCTGTGGTGATCTGTTTCAAATGTGATTTGTGATAGGTGCGTCTTTGAAAAAATTGTATCTTGATCAACCTGGTACAAGCTCGGGAAGCCATGGTTTAAGTATTTTATTATTTAATGCTATTGTGCAAATCATTACTGTACAGTCTGAGTCTTTATAATGTGCAAATATCGAAATGAGGGCATCTGTCAACGTAAATTTCGCCCTACTGCAGGTTCATAATTGGTTTACCGCTAATAATTTAGTACTAAATGGGAATAAAACTAAGTGCATAAGATTTGCTTTACCAAATGTCAAAAGTAGTGATTGTGACATAGGTAGTATTGAATCAAGAGAAACTTGAATTTGTCAAAAAAAAAATCTTGGGAATTGCGCTCGACCACAGGCTACAATGGGGTCCTCATTTAACATCTCTTGCAAGCCGGCTGAGCTCAGCAGCGTATGCTGTTAGAAAAATCCGTCAATTTACTGATGTTGATACAGCGAGGATAGTCTATTTTAGTTATTTTCATAGTATTATGTCATACGGTATTTTACTATGGGGACGGGCTGCAGACATCGAGTCTATTTTTTTTTTGCAGAAAAGAGCCATCAGAGCCATATATGAGTTACGTAGACGCGATTCTCTAAGAGAACTGTTTAAGGAAATTAATGTCATGACAGTACCTTTTCAATACATATATGAAAACATCATGTATGTTAGGAAAAATCTGCATTTATTCAGTAAAAGAGGTGACAGACACCACTATAATACTAGAAATAGGGACCAACTGGTTCAGCCAGGTTTCAGTTCTGTTTAAAATGTTACAATAAAATACCTCCCCACATTCTACAACTGAATGATACGAAATTTAAATCTCGTGTAAAACGCACACTATGTAGCCAAGCATTTATAACCTGGGAGATTACATTGAGGATAAAAATGCTTGGCTAAATGCTGGTCCTGCTCCGCAACCATAGGTGCAAACTTATTGGACAATATTATTGTGGTAGCTGTAGAAGATGGTAAAAATATTCTTGCATTGTATAGATTCCATCTCTTAGTATTGTATAATTGCATAGCACATGTGTGAGTACCATGTACTGTAAAACTACCATTTGCATTTAGTTATCTTTCATTGACTTGAATATGCCTTGGTGGCTGAGAGAATGTCATGCTCGCTTAAATGTCTTGCTGATGGTGGCGGGTGGGTCGGGTCATTTAGTTCCCTTCAATATGGTTGAATTGAATGGCGCTGATCCATGCGTCATGTTCGTGAACGGGCGCTGTCAGTCGGGACTGGTCATCTCTTAGCTGCCATGGATCATTTGAATTGCTTTATTTTATAAATTGTTGATTTATTTCTTTTTTTACTCCGGACGCTCTTATTGTGCACGTCTTTCTACATCGTTTTCACATATATGTATAATCTCAACATGAAAGATGTAACCAAGATTTTGTAACAACATTTTTGATTGAAAAGAGTGTCCATGGAGTTTCTTGCCCGTTCTTCTCCATAGAGATCTACGCTAGGGAATGGGCAACTACAGTAAATTCTCAAGTTATTATGCCTTGTGTCTGTGACTAGCCTTTTTTTCGTTTTATCGACACTCAAAAGTGCCGTAATGGTCTAGTTGAAATTAATGATTTGAGTTTGAGTTTGTGATTTTTACTTAGGTTAAGAAAAAAAGTGATTATAACTGTGATGTAATTATTTTTCTTATAATTGTAATGTTGTTCGTAAATCAGCCACTCAAAATCTGTGATTTTTATGTAGGTTTTAGGTTAATTAAAGACTTTAACTGTTTTTCTTATTATTTGTAATTTTACGGGCATACCAGCCACTTGAGAACTATGATTTTTACGTAGATGTTAGGTTATTATATTTATTAACTAGCTGACCCGCGCAACTTCATCTGCGTAAGACGACCAACAGTTCCTAAAATAAGCGCGTTCAACCAACCTAACAAACTCTGCAGCTTTATAATATTAGTACAGATTGAAGTCAGTAACAATTTATTTTTCCCGAATAGGTTTACATTAAACGCCAAAATATTCAACTTATGTTTTTCCAAATAAGGACTCTTCCCTCGACAGCCTGACGTTTCTATCCTTGGGTGTCCAAGGATAATATCATACTCCAGCTAGGTCGAAAGTTCTCATCAAGTGGCATGACATGAGCCGAGACACGTTAACGCTGCTTCAAACTGTTGCGGACCTCTCGCATCTGCCTTCCTTCTCCAAAGTCAGAACTTCAATGGTAGTCATACTCCAGGCAGGTCAACACAATACGATGTAGATGCTGTAAACTCTTGAAAACCTACTGCAAATTCTTTTCGTATCCAAGCCTCCATCATGAGACCTTCGATGACAGTCATATTCTAGCTATTTCTAAAGTTCTCATCAAGGTGGATTAAGTGAGCCCAAGGACGATGTAGCTGCTGTTAACTGTTGAGGATCTCTTGCTACTACCTTCAGTCTCCATTGTTAGACCATCGATGACAGTCACGTCCACGAAATGAGCCTTAAACACGATAGAGCAGATTTGAAGTGACCTTTTGTGACTGCCTTTCGTCTCCATCGTCAGACCTCCGATAACACTCATACTCTAGCTAGGTCTAAAGTTGGTGCACGAAATGAGCCGTCATACGATATAGCTGCTGTCACAGTCATACTTCAGACAAGTCTAAAGTTGTCAAAAAGGTTTATGAAATAAGCCCCAAAACGATCTCCTTCTTTATCGTGTAGTTAGTGTCTAACCTGTTGTCAGAGTTTTTATGCTGCTATGGGCCTCTGACTTGGCTTAACATGCCGTCGAGAAATAACTCTAAGGCATGCTGTGGTTTTCTCACGATGTCTTTCTTCATCGAAGCAAGCGATCTTTCCTTCCTTGTCGTGTTGTTGCCTAACCTGATGTCAGAGTTTTTATGCTGCTATATGGGCCTCTGACTTGGCTTAACATGCCAAATGTCTCTCAGGCATATTGGTTTCCTCACGATGTTTCAGCAAGCGATGATTATACAATACGCACGTGAATTCGAACACAACTATTTTCAATAAAAAATGGGACAAACTTTGCTAAACACGCTTTTCAATAAAAATAATCATGAACTGCGCTTTTTACGGGGAATATAACGTTTTAACGTTATGTTATATTAATCGGTATTTCTCAGGAATGGTGCATTATCTTTTCATGAGAGTTGTGGGCTGGGCAAGGGGGACCCCTCCTTCCACACCGCGTAAGTTGACTACCATCGCATGCATTTCACGAAAAATAAAGCGTTTTGTTGTAAGCAGTATGTTTGTTCCGTCATCAAACAAAACTAAACGCAATTTATTCTAATTCTACCAATCATCGATGTTCAACGTTCCATCAGTTTGCGATAGCAAAACGCAGACCTCGTATAGTCTGTGGTGCATACCGTGACTCGTAAAAAATTGGAGCGAAAACACTTCTTTCAAAAGCCCGTGTGTGAGAACATCTCCTATCGCGCACAACGTTCTCTTGTCCCGACACTGGACAAAATCATCGTTCTCATTCTTCTACGCGCGTAAATCACCACTCGCATCCCGGGATTCCTGTGTTCCTGCCCTTGGAACCATCGGAGGTGGAAAGCTCAGCGTGTGTCGTAGCAGTCCAAGGTACGTGTATGCACTATATACTTGCTATTGACATTCTGTGGAGTTTTTGAACATCGTGCTTTACTCGTCATCGTTGTGTTCCCTAGTAGCAGAAAGCCACCCCAGCTATTTCGGCTCTGGTGCGCATGCTACATGTATTGGTGCCGAAACCAGGGAACTTTCCACCTAATCTTATTACGTTTATGGTATTTTCTGGTTAAAAACGTCATATAACTTAGTATACAGAACAAATCTATTACAAAATATCGTTTACCGGCTGCATTCCGAGCTATATTTTAACATTTTTCATCGAAATAACCGTTTACCTACGTAAAATCACAATCGTTCTAAGAGGTACCCCATCGAACAGGAATCATCTATTGTCACACACTCATCGTAACTATTGTAGGATCTCATTAGGCAATCACTTTTCTATCGGTGCTTAATTCCATTGGCTTGCAATACTTACTTATCACCCGTATCAAATTCACCTACTCGTATTCATTTCCATTACATTCTAGAATATTTCATTCACAAAATTCTCTTCAAGTTCGTTTTTTCACTTTTTCATATTGTGGGTAATTTCACAACGGTCGAGCATTCATAAGCGGCGTCGATTTCTTAGTAACGGTCGACCGTGTAGGTACACCGCTCCACATAAGTTTCGGATCGTACATGTACGGTGCGTCATAGCACATTCAAACGGAACTTGTGCGGTTAGCTGTACCTATTCATTCCAGTGAGTTTTATCTTTGTTGTTTACGTGTTAACGCATTTTATTTTACGTTTCATACAATGTCGCTGCTTAGTAAACATTCTACTAGGAAATTAAGGAAATCTAAATCGAAGTCTATCGATGCGGATGAATATACCGCACAAGATTTGCCATCGTTACGTCGAAAGCGTACTATGTCTTACAACCGGCTAGCTAAAGCTTTAGAGATTGGCACGTTAGCATTGAGTGACTCATCCAAACACGACTTGTTTGTATCGTATTATCGAGATATAAAGGCCCTTGCACACAATTTCGAACACGCACATTTGATCATTTTAGATATTTTAAACGACCCGGAAGATGATGATAACGAGATGCAAGAACGTTTTGATGATATGTACTATCAAGTAGGATCAATTTATCATACTCTAACAAAATCACTTACATCATCACCTCAATCGCAAAATGTTAACTTTTCTTCTAATATTCGATTACCAAAAATAGTACTTCCTAGTTTCTCAGGTAACATCAAACAATGGCCCGAGTACTATGATACATTCAACGCTTTAGTACACAATTCTACTACACTTACGGAAACTGAAAAGTTTCATTATTTGGTTTCTTCCCTTAGTGGTGAAGCATTAACGGTAGTGAAAACGTTCCCTAAAACCCAAGATCATTATGACGATGCGTATAAAACATTAGTTAATCGCTACAAGTCTAAACGTAACCTATCTTTTACTTGTTGGCGTGAGGTTTTAAACACAGATTTTAAACATAATGATGCGAATAAATTCCAAACTTCACTAGATCTTTTAGAAGAGAATTTATGTATTTTAAAGACACTCGATTTCCCGGTCCAACATTGGGACTTTGTTTTGGTCTACCATATGTTATCTAAACTTGATCCAGATGTGCGCCAAGGTTTTGAAGAGAAATACTCCGATGTAGAAATACCATCGTTTGATCAAATAATAGTAGTTTATGCAACTGTGCATAATGAAGGGCATTACAACACGAGTGTGGGTTTAAGAAACGAGCCGAAGGCGAGTTTCTTAATAGCATCACACGAGTGTTGTAATGCCTAATTATGTATAGTTGCATACACTACTTTATCTACCCAAATATCATAAGGGCTCTATGATGGGTTCAGGAACCATAGGGAAATGACCTGCATTGTTACTTGGCCCTTGATTTTTGTGCCAACAGGTTATTAGTTGCATTCGTCGCTGCATTTACGATATCTGGCGGAGTATTCATGTCAATTTCTGAGTCACTATCACTCATTTTCGACAGAAATAAAGAATGGGTTACTGGAAATAAAAAGCTAACGAACAAATGACAGCTCGAAATGGCGGCGTTTCGGATATCTGTAATTTTTTTTTAAATCATAGGCAAACGAACAAAGTCACTATTCTTGTGTCACTCGAGATCGAAAATGTCGTGCGATTTATAATTAGAATCATACTACATTGTTTTTTTTTGTTTTTTTTTTTTTTTTTCGATATCTGATTTAATGTAGGTGGTACTAGAATAGCACACTCACTTGAATTTGACACCTGTTCCAAATTTAAAACTCATAACGCAACTGTTTACAGTTGCGTTATGAGTTCATTACAGCACCGTTCATTTCTGCAGGTTGGTAATGCTGGTCATTGCCTATGGTTTTTGAACGCATTAGAGAGGGTTTATGATATTTGGGTAGATAAAATCATTTTTGCGTGCAAAGTCAGAAGCTCTTATACGTGGTACACACTTTAACGGTACTCCTAAAGTTAAATCGAACCAGGCTGTGCCCGCGGTTGTGTCATCTCAATCTCGACGCGCCCCCGCTCCTACAGTACTCATTGCTTCTGGTGATGATAAACAAATTACACAACCGAGTAAATGTGCTTATTGTAATGAATCACATTCAATAATGTCATGTCCCACGTTTCTTACAAAATCGGTTGACGAACGTATGAACGTAGCTAACGAGAAAAAATGGTGTTATAATTGTTTAAAGTCGTCCCACCAACTTAAAGATTGCAAATCGATATTTACATGCCGTGCATGTAAGCGCAAACACCACACATTACTTCACCGCGAAAAACCTCAGCCGCAGGAACCGAGTCCAACAGTCTCATCTTTGATATCAAGGTCTCAGGCAAACACTACCGTGTTGCTGGCTACTGCTATCGTTCAGGTTAGGGACGCTTCAGGCAATATGCAATCTTTTCGTGCATTGTTCGACACCGGGAGTCAGAGCAATTTCATTACCGAATCTGCTGTTAACAGTCTGGGGTTCACTCCAACTAAGGCTGATACTAAAGTCAGTGGACTCGGGGAAGCTGTGGCACCCATTGCTGGTGATGTCACTTGTTCAGTAGGCACGAGTACGCGTGTTTATTACAAATTAAACATGCACGTGATCAAGAAAATATGTGGCGACCAACCTATCGCTCAGTTAAACACATCGGGGTGGTCACATATAAAATCGTTGGCGTTGGCCGATCCAGGATTCGACATTCCTGGACCCATCGATCTTTTATTAGCTGCAGATGTCTTCGTTGAATCTGTTCTTAACCAACGCATTAAAGGAGGTTACAACCAACCTACCGCATTTAATTCAATTTATGGGTGGCTTCTTTTAGGTAAAACGTCTTTATCATCAACTTCTTTACTTCAACTATCTACTATACCTAGCAGTGATAACGATCTAAATTCAATAGTTCAACGTTTTTGGGAAATTGATTCATTACCGAATTCGTCTCCATTGAGTGCAGATGACTCGCTCTGTGAACAAATCTTTATTTCTACTCATTCACGTGACCAAACAGGGCGTTACATTGTTAAAATTCCTTTCAAAAATGATACGGAACCTACCTTTGAAGGCTCTCGTGAAGTAGCTTTACGCCGTTTTTACGCTATCGAGCGTAGATTATCTCGCGATCCTGATTTACGTAGTCAGTACTCTGAATTTATGTCTGATTACCTCGAATCCGGTCATATGTCACTCGTACCGTCCCAGGACATAGGTCAGGGAAAATACTACATTCCCCATCATTGCGTCTTACGTCCTCATTCTGCTAGCACACGTCTACGTGTCGTATTCGACGCTTCAGCGAAAGATCTCCATTCGCGTTCCTTGAATGATGCCCAACTTATCGGTCCAAAATTACAACCAAATATTTTGGAACTACTTTTACGGTTCAGGGAACCTAACGTTGTTTTTATGGCAGACGCCCGTCAAATGTATCGCCAAATTGTCTTGTCTTCAGACCAACGCGACTATCAACGGATTTTCTGGCGGACCTCGCCTAGCGAGCCCCTACAAGAATACCGCTTGAATACGGTCACGTACGGTTTAGCGTCATCTCCTTATCTCGCGTGTCGTACTGTGAGACAGCTCGCAGAAGACGAAGGAGACCTTTATCCCCTAGCAAGACAAGTCATTCTAACTCAAGTATATGTTGATGACGTGGCTACTGGATTTCCAACATTAGAAACTGCTCAGGAGGCCAAATCGCAAATTATCACTTTATTCAAACGTGGTCAATTTCATTTACGGAAGTGGGTTAGTAATCATCCTCAACTTCTATCGGATCTTCCTAGTGAAGATTGCTTGGCTGGTGCAGTGTCATTCGACACTACGGAAACGTCAACTCTAAAAGTGTTAGGTCTCCAGTGGGATCCATGCTCAGATACTTTTAACTTCGCTATAGAACCTTCTGATCGGCCTTGTACTAAACGCTCGATTTTAAGCGAAACAGCTCGGATCTTCGATCCACTGGGTTTTCTTTCACCAGTCACCATCCAAGCGAAATGTCTGATACAAAAACTATGGGTTCTTGGCACAGGCTGGGATCAAACTCCACCCGATGACGTCATTCGAACGTGGAACACTTATCGTGAACAACTACCGGAACTAGCTCAATTTAAAATTCCACGTAAATTGACCTGCCCAGATGCCAAGTCATACGAAATCCACGGCTTCTGTGACAGCTCTGAGATCGCATACGGAGCAGTAGTGTATCTGCGAGTGGTCCAGGCTGATCAGGTAAACGTTTACCTCGTATGCTCTAAAGCTCGTGTGGTTCCGTTAAAACGCATATCAGTGCCACGACTCGAATTGTGTGCTGCAGTTCTCCTTTCCGACCTATATATATTCGTACGTGACATCTATCTTTCTCAAATTAAAATCGATAACGTTTTCCTCTGGTCTGACTCAACCATCGTTCTATCATGGTTACGTTCGCCCTCATCGCGCTGGACTACGTTCGTCGCCAATCGCGTCAGCCACATCCAGGATATAACTCCCATGGAGTGCTGGCATCATGTGTCCTCCGGCGATAATCCTGCAGATATCTGCTCACGCGGTCAATTTCCGAGCGAAATTCTGATTAACCCGCTATGGTGGGCGGGGCCCTGTTGGCTATCGAATGATAAAACTGAGTGGCCAACCAATTCCACTAGTAGTCTAGCACAGCTGACTAGTGATGATGAATCAGTCGTGCAAGCTGAGGCTCGGAAAACGGTGACCTTAACTATTCGCGCAGGTAGTGAGCCTCAGACCGAATCAATTATAGAATCCGTAATAAACCGGTTCTCATCTTTACAAAAGATAGCAAACATACTTACGTTTGTTCATCGTTTCATTACAAATTGCCGTAATCCGGTTTCAGCAAATCGTTGCAAATTCTTAAATAACGTTGAGCGACATAATTCGTTAATGTATTTAGTCAAACATGTGCAACAAACAACATTTACTGAAATCATTCTAAATTTAAACTCTCACAAACCTATACCTAAATGTTTTCGAAAACTAAATCCTTTTGTAGATAGTCGTGGAATACTCAGGGTGGGCGGTAGAATATCGCGAGCAGGTTTAGAATACGAACAAAAGCATCCAGCCTTTCTACCGTCAGATCATCCATTATCGTTCTTAATTATTGATTCTATACATCGTAATTATCTACATCCAGGTATAAACACGACTCACTTTTTACTCTTACAACAATTTTGGATTCTCTCTGCTAAGCGTGTTATACGTCAGTGCCTATCTAAATGTATTCAATGCTACCGTACTAACCCGCAACCGCTTCAACCGTTCATGAGCGATTTGCCCGCGTATCGCGTAAATCAAGTCAAACCGTTCTCCATCGTAGGCGTCGATTTCGGTGGCCCGTTCCGCATAAAGCTAGGTCCGCACCGTGGCGCTAAGATAGACAAAGCATATTTATGTTTATTTGTCTGTCTTGCTACCAAAGCAGTACACCTTGAAGTGGTTTCCACTTTAAGTTCCGACGGTTTTATCGCATCGTTACGACGTTTTGTGGCGCGACGTGGTCGCTGTAATGAAATACACGCGGATTGTGGGACTAATTTTGTAGGTGCTAGCAATCAATTAGCGACTCTAATGCAACATGCATCTAGTGCAGAAAAAATAACTTTTAAATTTAATCCTCCTTCCGCTCCACACTTCGGCGGAGTGTGGGAAATTCAAATTAAGGCAGCAAAATCTCTTTTGTTACGTATCGTTGGTGATCAAGTCCTTACTTTTGAAGAGCTCACAACTCTGTTCACTCAAATCGAAGCCGTGATGAATTCTCGCCCGTTGTGCCCTATTAGCTCAGATCCTAACGATCTAACAGCTCTGACCCCAGGTCATTTCCTCACGTTAGAACCT
This sequence comes from Xestia c-nigrum, assembly GCA_916618015.1. Lineage (NCBI taxonomy): Eukaryota > Metazoa > Arthropoda > Insecta > Lepidoptera > Noctuidae > Xestia > Xestia c-nigrum. The sequence continues at coordinate 3,263,276 of OU745259.1, read as the reverse complement.
TTAACCACTGTCCCTGATGAAGATCTATCACAAGTCAACACTAATCGGCTTCAACGGTGGCAGCTGTTACAATCATTTCACCAGAATTTTTGGTCCAGGTGGAAAAACGAATATCTTAACTCTCTAACGCTACATGCCAAATGGACCAAAGATTCCAAACCTTTGCAAGTAGGTTCGATGGTGATAATCAAGGACGACAATCGTGCGCCATTACATTGGCCTCTAGCCCGCGTGGTAGAACTCCTACCTGGGTCAGATGGGGTAGTTCGGATCGCAGTCGTTAAAACTGCAACTAATCATATAATACAACGACCGTTGGTGAAGCTATGTCCATTGCCCATAGCTTGAATCGCTTATTCTCAATTCTCAACGTAACTTTAATTTACCGTTTAATTCTAGTTTAATTAGTTTATCGTTAGCTTTAGTTTGTTATTATTGTATCGTTTTTTTTTAACCAGAAAATGCCATAGCCATTTTGGTGGGCGGGATGTTCCGTCATCAAACAAAACTAAACGCAATTTATTCTAATTCTACCAATCATCGATGTTCAACGTTCCATCAGTTTGCGATAGCAAAACGCAGACCTCGTATAGTCTGTGGTGCATACCGTGACTCGTAAAAAATTGGAGCGAAAACACTTCTTTCAAAAGCCCGTGTGTGAGAACATCTCCTATCGCGCACAACGTTCTCTTGTCCCGACACTGGACAAAATCATCGTTCTCATTCTTCTACGCGCGTAAATCACCACTCGCATCCCGGGATTCCTGTGTTCCTGCCCTTGGAACCATCGGAGGTGGAAAGCTCAGCGTGTGTCGTAGCAGTCCAAGGTACGTGTATGCACTATATACTTGCTATTGACATTCTGTGGAGTTTTTGAACATCGTGCTTTACTCGTCATCGTTGTGTTCCCTAGTAGCAGAAAGCCACCCCAGCTATTTCGGCTCTGGTGCGCATGCTACAATGTTCATTTGACAATAATTCGAGACTTTACAATATCGCTAGAGATATTACAATATAACGTGTTTGACAATTTTACGGTGACATATACAAAAATGATTTGGAAATATGTAAACTTTAAAAAAAACAAAATACTTTGTTACAAAAAGTGAAAACCGGGTGGTTTTTGAACGTGCGAACCAAAGCTATTATCGGAAATCTTACAGCATTACACAAAATCAAAGGGTATGATTTAAGCTGTCACCAATTTAATTCATTTTGTGTTTCTTAAATAATAGGGTTTGCCCTCAAAATAGTAGATTTGTCACCAAAATGTAGTCACCAAACAATATAAAATCAATTCCACAATAAATTACCGAAAATCATGGAGGTATGGGGTCAAGTACCAAATAAATGGTTTTGTATGTATTAGAATAGGTTTGTCCTAATAGTATTTAAGCAAACTAATTTAAAGAGATCACCAATAAATCATATATTATAACACTAGAAAATTTCATGACGGTCTAAAAATGTAGGGTGGTCGTCATCATCCTTTCAACCAAAAGAGTCTACTACTTAACTGGCCATGTGCCTCCCCCAAGGGTCTTAATTTCCACAGGTAGTATTATATTTAAATTAAATTTCTAGCTGAATAGTAAATAAAACACTTAATTAAAGTCAAAATAATCAATATTTATTGTTAAAAATAACAATCACTGAATAATCAGCGCTGGTTTGGATTTTGAAGGGCGCCCCCTTTTTCTTTTCTGGCCGTTCATTAGCTGTCGATGAAGTATTTACGACATTACCAACTATGACTCTGAAAGACTGGACAGAAGCCTACCATTGGGCGAAGTTGCCTAAAGAAGTAATACTGACGAATAGTGACGATACTTTTAAACACTACGAAGTACCTGCTGGGAAGGCAGACAAAATACAAAACTTTGAAAATGCATGGACTGATTTTGATGACTACAAAGTTCAATGGTTCAGCAAATGGAGAGTGGATCTACCGCACAATATTGATTGGATGCATGGAAAATGCAACTGCCCTGCGTTTTATCGGATTAGCCATACGCTTAAAGCTGGCCAACCCCCCACCAGAAGCAAAAAACAGTTAAGAAATTAACTAAAACAACAAATTATCCACAACGATAAAAAAATGCACCCACAACAATGAACGTACCTAATCGTCGCGAATGAAGTAAACTTGCATCTCGCTGCCCGCGCCGCGCATCGTATGATCGTACCTACAACCAACCTACAACCCATTCGTTGAGGCCCGAAAGCGCGCCAATTTGTCTCCCTTCCCTTCCTTTTCCCTTTGAACATATTTTCATTAAAATTATAAACTGATGTATTAAATTGGTAACAAATACATTATTTAATAACTGAACGAAATAAAATGTAACTAATGTATTGGTGACAAAATAACAAATAAAAAGGAGTCGCAGTCAGGGATCGATTAATCGATTTATTTGGTGACAGATCTACCATTCTGAGCACCAAGCTATTATTTAAGTAATAAAACTATTATTATAAGAACGAAGTTTATATTCATGTAATGCACTACAATTTTATTGGTAATCCATCTCATATTTTACACATTATACACTCACAGGCACAATTAACCGCCCACCTTGTATTTCTTTCAATTTGCAAAAATTGACAAACTTAGGCCACTTTTTAGGAGAGGTATGTTAAAAACTACCTTTAAGGAAAAAGAAACAACAAAAGTTTTGGAAAAAACGTTGTTTATTAAAGTATGCTTACTAAAAACGATTTTCTGAAAATCTTCGATGAAAATTTAAAAGTTTTGATTTCATAAATAGTGGTCCAATTACAAGAAAAAATTAAAATTAATAATGGGTGTTGCTGCCTCTGGCTCTTATGACTTCTTGGAGCCGGTTTGGCAATCCATCCATGATATCTTGGATATCCGATTGGGGGATATTGTGCCACTCCTCTACCGCAGCCCTTTTGAGCTCTCCTAAGGTCGTAGGGGCTGATACTCTTGCTCGGACACGTCTTTTGAGGTTGTCCCAAATGTGTTCAATTGGGTTAAGATCGGGACTGCCATGGTAAAACTTGAATCCCGACCTCATTAAGGTACTCACTGACGGATCTTGCGGTATGGCAACGCGCATTGTCATGCATTAATCTAAAGTTTTCACCAATGAACGGTGCGAAAGGTATGACATGGTCTTGAAGAACTTCTTCCACATATCTTTGAGCGTTCACACTGCCTCTATCGAATACAACAAGATCAGTACGAGCCTCGTAAGAGATACCTCCCCAAACCATTACGGACCCTCCTTGGTACCCCACTGTTTCGGTTATAGCGCATGGAGCAAACCTTTCATTTTGACGCCTGTAGACACGTTTACGTCCATCTGGACCTCTTAAGGCTATTCTGCTCTCATCTGAGAACAGTACGTCCTTCCATTCCTCTACAGTCCAGTCAGCATATTCTCGCGCAAAACCAAGTCTAGCTTTACGATGTTGTGGGAGCAGTTGTGGGGCACGAGCTGGACGAAAAGCCCTCAGATTTCTTTCTGCCAGTCTTCTTCTAAAGGTACGTTCACTTACACTGACATTTCTCACCTCAAAAAGACGCATACGAGCTTCAGTAGCGATCGAAAAGCGATTTCTCAACACGTTGCTGACAACGAAGCGGTCATCTCGAGCTGAAGTGCATCGTTGTCGGCCTTGACCTGGCCTGCGGGTGTATAAGCCTGTCTCCCGAAATCATCTCGTACCGTAGTTCGAGGTACACCGAGTGTGCGAGCGATGCGACGTTGGCTGTACCCAGCGTCAGCTAAAGCCACTGCCCTAGCTGCACCAGTTGCATCCAGAGGCATTTTTTACGGTCACAATCAATGAGCAAACACTACAATCTCAAAATAAACAATATTCACACTCTATGGCAGAACAGAACAGGAAATTTTAACACGGTAACACAACTGCATCAATGTCAAACGACGACTAAATTCCAAAAACCCTTCGGTGACACAAATTTAGAAAACGAAATAAGGGTATAAGTGTTTCATTTATTGCTAGAGTACCCACTTAACAAAAAACAAAACAGTTGATAAGCCATAGTTAACGTAAACAAACAGGGTGACGAATGTTATAGGTGGGCGGTTAATTGTGCCTGTGAGTGTATTAACAATAATTTGGTAATTCATACCTGGGAACACTATTTGTTTATCTGAGAACGAAAATATTTCGTGGCGATAGATCTATTTATTAGATGATACAACTTGATGACAAATATAAATTTTGGTGACAATTTTATGTCTGTACTGAGGCTTGACCTTGCAACTCACTGTTCGAAAGGCGGTTGCCGTCATCGATAGGCTATTTGTTGACGTGACAATTTGTCTAAAATAGTCATTCTATTACAATGCATGTTATGACAGTTGTCAGTTGTCAAACAATTGAAAACTATAGACGAAATGCAATATTGCTCACCCCCGTAAGTAATTAGCGTGATAATATATAGCCTATGTCCTTCCCTGGGTTGAAATACATCTCCTTGCCAAATTTCATTACGATCCGATCAGCCGTTTTGCCGTGAAAAGGTAGCAGACAGACAGACAAACAGAGTTACTTTGGCATTTATATAATGGTTTAGCGTGATAATATATAGCCTATGTCCTTCCCTGGGTTGAAATACATCTCCTTGCCAAATTTCATTACGATCCGATCAGCCGTTTTGCCGTGAAAAGGTAGCAGACAGACAGACAAACAGAGTTACTTTGGCATTTATATAATGGTATGGATATTGTTGTAGGCAAGTCAGCAAGTCGAGATCTGTGATTCTTTATAAATGTTATGTTAAATTAAAAAACAAAGATGATTATTTCTGTTTTTAATGTCTTTCTATTGTTTATTTTATTATTGTTAAGTTTTAGGCAAATCGTTCACTTGAGAACTGTGATTGTGTATGTAGATGTAAGGTAAATTATTAAACTTGATGTGATTCTGAAAATTATACAACATTTTATTCTACTTCTTGTTTATTTTTTTTTTGCTATCGGTGCGAATAAAACCTATGTGACGAATTTACAATAAACAAAATTAATATATTAGAAATTGTGGCAAATTTACACATACTTTTTTTCGTGACGAATTTACTTTGTGACGAATATACAACAACCCAAACAAAACGGCATCGGCACAATGAAAATCTTTCTTTGATTTTTCCGATTTTTCTATGAATCAAGTGACAGTAGGTGACGCGGATATTTCAAACTAACTTTGTCTATAGAATAGAACAGATAGCTGCGAGACGTGACATATTAACTGACAGTTATTAGTTATGCGTAAATCCCTATCCCTATTCCTACTTCCCTACTCCCTACTTTATTATTATATAAATATGAATGTAAGTTTGTTTGTTACGCTTTCACGCGAAAACTACTCAACGGATCATCATGAAACTTTGTATACATATTCTTGGAGGTATTAGAAGTAACATAGGATACTTTTTATTTAAAAAAAAACTAACCCTCACTCGCAGACGAAGTTGCGCGGGTCAGCTAGTAAGTTATAAAAAACCCGCCGAGACTTTGGTTCCGATTCTGTCCCTTAATAATAATTTATAACTTTTGTTGTACTCTTTGTTTGGTGCTGTAGAGACACTCATATTTGCGAACTATTTCTATTACTTTTTCCTTTAAAATTGTCTCCATTGCGAAAAAAATACTCGTAAACTAAATTCTGTTTGTAAATAAATACAACACGTGCGTGCGTACGTGCAGCAATGACCAATGCGTGTGCGTGCGTGCCCTGCAGTGTGGCATCTAACAGGGAGGTCAGGGAGCGCCATTAATACAACGTCATCACTGCAGACGCGTGTGTGACGTTGCCGTTCCGCAACATAGGCGCGCGTACTCGGTTTGTCAGTAGATGAATCTCTGCGTGCATGAGTGACGCACGTATGCACATCACTGGTCTGTCATCTTTCTTACAGTTTTATATTATTACAATTACAACTAATGCGTGCACGCGCCACGTCATCACGCCACCATACATCTAGTGTGACCCGAGTTTTATTACTGCTAAACTAATAAAGTCATCAATTTTATGTGACCATTTTGTCGGCGTAATTGATAAACTTACATTACAGCTTTCTAGTAGTGTCTCATAACCAAACTTCGGACCGACGAAAAGACGGACATGACGAAACTATAGGGGTTCCTTATCAGGACTACGGAACCATTAGGTTCCGTCGTATGGTAAAATTAAACAAAAACCAAATCTTACTAATTACCTAACATGTTTATTAACGTTTACAAATTAAAAAATAATTGAAAATCAGTTGGCCTTATTAACTGTGTCTATAGTTCTTGCAGTTAAATTTTGGCTGTTGAAAAAGGATCCTGTAAAAACAACCTGGTCTGTGGCGTTCTCTAGAACTGCTCATGGAGGACTTATCACCAAGAATTGTTGAACAGACCAACCAGAACCTTGGCTTTGGGTTAGTAGTAAGAGTTGGTAAAACTTGGTTGTTTGTCGTTCTCGTTCTAATGCCTAAAAGCTTACTGGCATGCTGGGGCGGGGGTGGCGGGAAATGGGCTCAAGTCACCACCACCGAACTACCGATTAACACACCGGGCCCCGATAATTATTCTTCAATGGGTGTGTTACCAGATGATACATTGAAAATAAATTTGACCGGTATCACAGACCCCTTAGAACGAATCGTAAAGACTGCGTGGAATGGTTGGGCGCCTGCTAATGAAACAATTCTTGAATGGAAGAATTGGTATTCGGATCGGGAAATTGAAAATAAGAAGTATGAAGATCCTGACCATCCTGGTGTGTCCGAAGATAATCGTGGACCAGGAAGTGGATGGCCTAAATTAAACGGATGGGCAGGTATTTATTCAAAGCTTTATTTACCAGAGAATGTCGTGATAGCACAGAGGTATTTCTGAGCGCAACTAATGGTTGTGCTTCGAGGTATGATTTAGTTGCGCTTAGTTGGTTGCGTTTAGTAAAAGGTGCGCTCTGAGGAATACCTCAAGGTTAAGGACTCGATTCTCATGCGCAAGGTGACATGAACCCAAGTTCATATCCGGCTAAGTGTCATTGTCACTTTTTAAATTAATATTTTGCAGTGTTGATAAACTGAAAAACAAAAAGTAGCTTGACTAAATAAAATATATTAAAATAGAAAGTCGTTTGTTTAAAATGAGCCTATTACAAAGAGAATAAAAAATCCCTTCGGCAAGCCGCAGGAGGAAGTAGATTTCGAAGAAGGATTAACCCATATTTACATTTGTAAATTCAATTCAATTCGCACTGCATGCCAGTGTGGGGCGCATTTTCATGGATATGAACTATCGGTAATAACTAAGTACCCGCATTTTCTTGTGAAAACAGGTCTTGGTTTGGGCAATCCTGGAGAACCTGTTCCGCCCTGGGCTTACGAGCCTATAAACATCGGGAGGCCTACCATCTGCTATCTACCACCAATAGAAGGAATATGTGGGCCAACGGAAGCAAAAGGAGAGACAGGAGAAAGGTATATACTTAATGAACCACTAGATTTAGCAAAATGCAACGGCAAATAAAACACTTTTGATTCCAAAATGAGTAAATGATCACCAAAATTAATCCCCATTTTATCGTGAAATTAAAATCAAAAATTAGTTAATGAACCAAATTTTAGTTAACGACTACCAGAAATTTTTGTTATGCTCTTGCATCCGTGTCGAGTGAGACCCGAGCCCTATTTCATATACGTGACAATGACAGGCGACAGGTGGCAGGTGACAATTCGACATTTTGCCAATTTTTCGTTTCATAAACATTACCTAAAACAAATAAGTCATGGTGGAAAAATTACAATTTTGGCAAGTTCCGCGACATTTTGACATCTTCCTGTTTCATAAAAAAAATCCCTTGATAGGCGACAGGTGACAATTTGTCGCGAAATACTTGATATAATTTGTTTTATGAAACACAAAATTGTAATTAACTATATGTTGTGACTTTTCCAAAATTTCTGACAGGCCTCCTCACCCAATGTCAGCGGCTACTTACTTCTAACTAACTAATTACTTATTAACCAGTGAAATGGTGCTAACATGCATGCGATGGTAGTCAACTTACGCGGTGTGGAGGGAAGGAGGGGACCCCCTTGCCCAGTGGTACAACTATCATGAAGGTTATTGTCTCATTCCTGAGAAATATCGATTATATAACTTAACCTTAAAACACTTTATATTCCCCTAAAAAGCGTAGTCGACTGGGCCCCTATTTCCGAGTGCAGGGTTTAAAGGAACCTAACTAACCTAACGGGGGGGTGCCCCAAGTCCCGATTATGGGGGCAGAGATACATCCCTATGTTCAGTTGACAATAATTCAAGAGTTTACAATATCGCTAGAGAGAAACACGTTATATTACAATATAACATTGTAATATAACGTGTTTGACAATTTTACGGTGACTTATATACTGCTATATCATTTTGACAAAAAAGTCTAAACTATCATGACAAAAAGTCTTGACAATTTTCTTAAATACTGACATTTTAAAACTGACAATTGTAGACCTTTATGAAACGCGATTGACACTGACAATTATGTCAACTATTCACCTGTCGCAATCGGACATGTTTGTCACGTTTATGAAACAGAATTTGGAGCTACAATTCGACAATTTTGTCAAAAACTGACAAATTGTCAACATGTCACGTTTATGAAATAGGGCCCCGATTTACAGAGCCCCGAAAAGCGGGGCTCCTACTTCAGAATGGTTTATCAAAAAATGCCCCTAGTCGGCCCAGGCAAAACTAGTTTGTTTTCAAACATCTTATTAAAATTTGGTGCTCAATTTACTAGTGATCAATTGATATTTTAGGTGATAGATGTTAGTGGTTATAAGGTTATTTTTGGTGGTCATTCTTATGTCATTTATTTTCCCCCAATCTTTTTTGGCGTGGCATAAAAGCCGAGTGCCGACATCTGCCATTTTGCCCAACTGAGGGAATTAATTGTCTATCAAGCTAAATACTACTTTGTCAAGAAAGTACCGGGAAAAGATCAACAATACACAAAAAGGCTATTTATTCATCCAATTTTCTTTTATTCCACTCAAAGTATGCTCATTCAGAAACGTTAAACTTACGCCAACGAATCATACAATCATCAAAACTTTCTTTTTGCGCTATTTCTGGAATTGAGTTCAGATCTCCGCGAATTCTCCTATATCTCTTCTACCGAATGAAAACGCAGGTGCCGCAAAATGTTAATTTGAGTTTAGGAAAAAGAAAGAAGTCGGCTGGAGGCTAAGAGAACCATTACCAAAAAATATTTATTTTCGTAGTTATTTAGTTTGATGTACAGAATGCTTGGTTGACGACTTCATGAAAGCACATGACTAAGTAAATGGAATGAAGGTCTGTTTACACCCAATATGCCTAGCGAGTAATGTGTCTAGCGTGATTGTAAACTCTCGAAATATTATTAACTGAACATACGACTTACAATATAATGCATTATTTTATTTAAGCATACATTTCACAATATTACGGTTTCACTTCGATAGATTACAATCTACCGAAAAACATTCTAAGCATTATGTTCAGTTGACAATATTTCAAGAGTTGACAATCTAGTATTACAATCTAACGTGTTTGACAATTTTACGGTGATGGTATTTTTTTTCGTAGTTATTTAGTTTGATGTACAGAATGCTTGGTTAACGGCTTCGTGATGAGGTGGTTTGCACCCTGTATTGTAAATAGAACAAAACATTCGGATATTCAAATAATAAAAATACCTACATCTACGAATTTCACAGATATGGCTTCAATCCTTACACGGACAAATGCGAGGTATACATTTGGAGTGGATGTGGTGGCACTCGAAACAGATTTACAAAAAAGGAAAGATGTGAAGAGTATTGTAAGGTGGACCCGCCAAAGACCTGTTCCGCTGTTTCCGCTGTATATGATAAGCGTCCCCATCAATTCGACATTGAATTGAAGAAAGATAATAAAAAATATGACTAACGTTAAATATTTTTTCTTTTGTTCCTGATTCTCTTAAAGTGTTGACGAAGTTTATCAGTGTTTTATTCCGGATAAAATAATAAAGAACTATGCTGGGATCGACTACCACTACCAGTTTAATCGGTTGCAACTAATTACCAGTATTTCACATATGAGCGACTTCTTAAGTTGACACCAGAGTCCAGAACCCAGTTAGTACCTACTGTAGATACTTTACGATACCTACCCGGTTGTCAGATTTTCGGGCCACTGGCTACCTATAATTATAACGACTATCTACTGTCAAAAATCTACAATTGACACTAAGTACTAACTGCTGTAAGTGTTTTCCGAGATACGGAGGTAACTCGCTAATGTATATTCCCATCGACGGACCGACCGCGACCCGACCTTGATAAGCGCTACTTTGTTAATCTTAAAATATACAGATATTACCTATTTGCTGCAGTAGAGAAATAAATAAATAATAATAAACTGGCAACATTCAACAAACACGCGTGACCGGATGTTCTTTCGCAATTTTGATGTTTTTTTTTTTAATAAAACGGCCATGCCTATGACCTATATTACCTAATCGATAGCTTGTATCAATACAAACAAGTTTTGTATGAGCCAAAAAAAACACAAAATGGCGGAATAAAATGCAGGCAGAAAAATTCAAACACCATATGGAGGTTTGAATTTTGAATTGGTCCAGGTTGGACCCCTCCCTGTCAGAATATTCGCCAAGGACTGTAGCATTCCCCAAAGAATACGAATCTTTTCCCGTTCCTTGGGGAAAGATACTGCCCGCGCCCAGGGTACACCGGGCCAGCTGCTGCTGTTCCTTCCAGACGTATCGAGAATTTGAGAGGGTCTGGCAGCCATCAGGCACATTTGGAAAAATGCTGACTGTGAAGTTTAATAAAATGAGTTATGCGTGCTGTGGTGGGGGATGCGCGGTGGAGAGAGTGCGGGGCAATGCGCCTCACTCAGTCTTTGAAATTGTTCTGAGCACTCAGTCTAGTCCATAGATAATCTACACTATAATGTAATATTATAAAGAGGAAAACGTTTATTGGTTTAAAATAAAAAATAAAAATAAATAAATAAATATCGCTGGACATTAACACACAGCGCCACCTAGTGCCACACTAAGCAAAGCTTGTGTCGTGGACACTAGATAGTTGATATCACTATCACTACATAGTATAAAACAAAGTCGCCTTTTCTGTCCCTATATCCCTATGTGCGCTTAAATCTTTAAAACTACGCAACGGATTTTGATGCGGTTTTTTCCAATAGATAGAGTGATTCAAGGGGAAGGTTTATATGTATAATACATGCATCATATACTAAGGCAACATTGCTAATTTTAGAGGTTTCTAACGTGATGTCGTAAATTAACCTATTTTTTTGGGCTTATTTAGCAATTTAGCAAAAACGCTGCCTAAACCCTACGAGTTAGATCAAATTAATGTACTACAGTATTGTACACCATAAAAAGGTCTACAAAAAAGTCCGCGATGGTATATGTTTATCTTTTAGGGATAACCCACATTAACCATTTTTATTGTTTACTTTTTACGTGAAAAAATGGTTTATTTACGAAGCTATTTTAAGCAATGCGGCATTAATCCTTATCGAATTAAGTACCTTAAATACAGTGTGCAATTAATATAGATCAATATGGTTCCTTACAGCATGTAAATTTAACAAATATTTTCGGAGATATTACAAATTTAAAATTTGCGTTTGCGGCGGGCGGTACCGGTCGGACGGGGCAGTGCGGGGAGGCATGCCTATAAAAAGCGCGTCGGAGGCCAGGCCCCTTATTCACAACCATTCGACTCGCTTCCGAACCGAATCGAACGTCTCAGATATCGAAGATGTCCTTCAAACGCTATTCACAAATCCGAAAACGAATAATTTTGACAGTTCAATGAGAGGTTTTCATTTTAAGAATTTAAAAAAAAAAATAGTTTCCAACAACTCTATAGATGGCGTTGACCCGACTACGTTACTAGTGTCAAAGTCAAAACGCTTGGCATGGTTGCCAGCTTAAGGGTTTTACCCCTAAATTCAGGGAATAGAATTGTTAAAAGGGACATTTTTAGGGACAAGATTAGGGGGATTTTTAGGGGCTTCAAATATTTTTTTAAATAGTACTTGCTATTTAAATTGATAACAAAGCGTGTGTTTGTAGTTTTGTGCATATAATAAACGTAGACGGCTGGTCGTAGGCCTTCCCCATGGTATGCCATCAGTGAGAGAGAGAAGTTGAGAGCCTGAGAATCTTGATGTTCATCAGGTTCTGGAGCAGCGTATGATGTTGAATCTTGATCTTTGGATGTTATGGTATGGGATGTTGTGGGAGGTTGAAATGATTTTTTTCATGGAAATATGGATGGAATGGCTGTTTGCTTCAATACTTTTGATGCCACATCTAAAAATAGGTAAACTATTGTTTTTTGTTGTTAGCCTATTCAGTCCAACTGCTGGGCAAAGGCGTCACCCAATTCTTCTGGTGTTTTTGAACCTAAGAAAATACCTACAATACTAAACATAGATGAACTTACTTGGTTGTAACACTGATAATGCTGTTCTTACAAAATCATTTGGTTTAAAGTGTGCTGAACATATGTGCGAATTTCTTTTTATGGCCCGTCCAGGTTTGACATGTACGATGGCTTGTACCCATTGCGCTTTACGACTTTCATCTTTAGGAAAAAGATGCATGCCTTCATTTGTACATAAATCCACAAGGCAACGACTTCTCTTCTTTTTCTCTTGGGACATTTTCTTTCTGGCGTGGAAAACCCTAAAAAGTATTGGTAAGCATTGTTTTATTTTTCCTTTTCGTTTAGTTACATATAGAGGCTATTTTCAAAATATCAATGTGATGTGATGTGACCATTGTCATATTACTTTATTTATTTACTTTTAATTTACGTTTCATTTTACGTTCTCAAAATAACATACAAGTGAAATAATCAGAAAATTGTCACGTTCCGTTCCTTCCAGTAACGTACCCCAGTCAGCGCCATCTATCCAGCGACTAGGGGAGTTGAAAAAGAAAATCCCTCATTCGATAAGAAGACTCGAATCTTTCCGACAGCTGTTTGGTATCGGGAGTCATATCGAACAAAATTTAAACGAAGAAATAAACCATATTTTTAGCTTATTTCAGTAAAATAAAAATACTAAACTTTTTAAACACTGCCTGAAGTAAGTTAATGAAGTTTTATTATTGTTTGGTGTTGTTTGTGTTTTATAAGTTGTTTTATTGACCGAATTTTAATGATATATCCGCATTTACATAAAATCTATGTGTTTACAGAAATGTTATATTCATTATAGATTTTAGTTAACAAACTGATATCAAATACTTAGTAATTTTTCCTTTTAAAGAAACGGAAAACTATAGTGTTAATAAAAAAAAACTATTTTTCCGCTTTGGCAATTTCATAGACAGCTGTTTACAAAGCAGGTTTATTCGAAAACTGTTATTTTTTAGTTAATTTTAGTAAAATAATAAAATAATTTTGTATCGTTGCTGACTATTAAGTTACTAGCTGTATATTCCCTAATTAAACAGAGCGAAATAATCAAATAAACCAATTTTAATTACTATCTTAAGTTTTCTACCACGATTATCTATTTACTACCATTTTGTAGCGTTCCCCATAAACACATCTCAATAGGATAGAAAAAAGCGCATCCGTTCGGATCTGTGAATAGCGTTTTGACAGTTCTTCGGTTCGGAAATGAGATAGTCGAATACGGATCCTTACCGACACGGAAACGTATCGAATGGTTGTGAATAAGGCGCCAGGACTTGCCCGGTTAAGCAGAAGCCAGTCTTCTGAGACTGAACTGCGAGATGCCCATTTAATTAAAAAAAGAAAACGCGGTTCTCCCTATAGCACTTTGAATTTAGCAGCAATCGGACGCGTTTATTATCGGAGCTCTCTAGCGAGGAAAATAACAGTACTTGATAAAAACGTGCTTTTCAGCGCGACAACGTATCAGTTAATAATTATAAGTTACGATAAATAATAATCAATTAATTTAATAATAAGGAAATTATTTTCAAAAATCTTAAGTAAGTTCAGAAAAAAACTTAATAGAATATAGCTATCTTTTGTTATTGATGATTGTAGATTATCTTTTGTTTTTAGTCACACGCATGGCAAATAATTTTTTAGGTGTTTTTAATTTAATTAAAATCGTATTTTAAGTTGATTTCATTAAAATCGTAGTTTAAGTTATTACAGTAAAAAAAAAGAAAAGAATAGAATAAATATCTTTTGTTTTTTACGATTGTTGATGATTATCATTTGTGTCTAAATGGTAAGTATTTAGATGGTTTTTACTGCGGCACATAGGTACCAATAATATGGGAATTTGTTCATAGGTAGGTAATCATACATAAGTCTAGAACTGAGTCAACTTTGTTCAGAAATTATAAAGTCATGTCTGGAAGACGTCGTCGTTCGAACATAGGTCGTAGTTCAGTGAATGCTAGAAGAGTACGTTCACAAAGAGATGAAGAATCGTCAACAGAACGTGAAGCTCGACTCAGTCAGCTTAGGGATAGATATAGAGCTGAGAGAGAGAGAGAATCTTCAATAGAGCGTGAGATTCGCCGCAGCCGGGATCGAGATAGGCATTCGGTTCAGAGAGATAGAGAATCGTCAGTAGAGCGTGAGGCTCGACTCAGTCAGCTTAGGGATAGATATAGAGCTGATAGAGACAGAGAATCTTCAGTAGAGCGTGAGGTTCGCCGCAGAGTATCAGAATTGCACCCGTGCGAAGCCGGGGCGGGTCGCTAGTACTACATAATATATACTTTTTTGTTTGTAAATACATACTTATTATACATACGGTTTGTTTCCTTGTAATGAAGCGAGAATAAATAAATGGTTTTGTATGTATTAGAATAGGTTTGTCCTAATAGTATTTAAGCAAACTAATTTAAAGAGATCACCAATAAATCATATATTATAACACTAGAAAATTTCATGACGGTCTAAAAATGTAGGGTGGTGGTCATCATCCTTTCAACCAAAAGAGTCTACTACTTAACTGGCCATGTGCCTCCCCCAAGGGTCTTAATTTCCACAGGTAGTATTATATTTAAATTAAATTTCTAGCTGAATAGTAAATAAAACACTTAATTAAAGTCAAAATAATCAATATTTATTGTTAAAAATAACAATCACTGAATAATCAGCGCTGGTTTGGATTTTGAAGGGCGCCCCCTTTTTCTTTTCTGGCCGTTCATTAGCTGTCGATGAAGTATTTGCGACATTACCAACTATGACTCTGAAAGACTGGACAGAAGCCTACCAATGGGCGAAGTTGCCTAAAGAAGTAATACTGACGAATAGTGACGATACTTTTAAACACTACGAAGTACCTGCTGGGAAGGCAGACAAAATACAAAACTTTGAAAATGCATGGACTGATTTTGATGACTACAAAGTTCAATGGTTCAGCAAATGGAGAGTGGATCTACCGCACAATATTGATTGGATGCATGGAAAATGCAACTGCCCTGCGTTTTATCGGATTAGCCATACGCTTAAAGCTGGCCAACCCCCCACCAGAAGCAAAAAACAGTTAAGAAATTAACTAAAACAACAAATTATCCACAACGATAAAAAAATGCACCCACAACAATGAATGTAATCGTCGCGAATGAAGTAAACTTGCATCTCGCTGCCCGCGCCGCGCATCGTATGATCGTACCTACAACCAACCTACAAGTACAACCCATTCGTTGAGGCCCGAAAGCGCGCCAATTTGTCTCCCTTCCCTTCCTTTTCCCTTTGAACATATTTTCATTAAAATTATAAACTGATGTATTAAATTGGTAACGAATACATTATTTAATAACTGAACGAAATAAAATGTAACTAATGTATTGGTGACAAAATAACAAATAAAAAGGAGTCGCAGTCAGGGATCGATTAATCGATTTATTTGGTGACAGATCTACCATTCTGAGCACCAAGCTATTATTTAAGTAATAAAACTATTATTATAAGAACGAAGTTTATATTCATGTAATGCACTACAATTTTATTGGTAATCCATCTCATATTTTACACATTATATTAACAATAATTTGGTAATTCATACCTGGGAACACTCTTTGTTTATCTGAGAACGAAAATATTTCGTGGCGATAGATCTATTTATTAGATGATACAACTTGATGACAAATATAAATTTTGGTGACAAAAAATATAGTTCCCAAAATCAAAAAGTATTTTATGTCTGTACTGAGGCTTGACCTTGCAACTCACTGTTCGAAAGGCGGTTGCCGTCATCGATAGGCTATTTGTTGACGTGACAATTTGTCTAAAATAGTCATTCTATTACAATGCATGTTATGACAGTTGTCAGTTGTCAAACAATTGAAAACTATAGACGAAATGCAATATTGCTCACCCCCGTAAGTAATTAGCGTGATAATATATAGCCTATGTCCTTCCCTGGGTTGAAATACATCTCCTTGCCAAATTTCATTACGATCCGATCAGCCGTTTTGCCGTGAAAAGGTAGCAGACAGACAGACAAACAGAGTTACTTTGGCATTTATATAATGGTTTAGCGTGATAATATATAGCCTATGTCCTTCCCTGGGTTGAAATACATCTCTTTGCCAAATTTCATTACGATCCGATCAGCCGTTTTGCCGTGAAAAGGTAGCAGACAGACAGACAAACAGAGTTACTTTGGCATTTATATAATGGTATGGATATTGTTGTAGGCAAGTCAGCAAGTCGAGATCTGTGATTCTTTATAAATGATATGTTAAATTAAAAAACAAAGATGATTATTTCTGTTTTTAATGTCTTTCTATTGTTTATTTTATTATTGTTAAGTTTTAGGCAAATCGTTCACTTGAGAACTGTGATTGTGTATGTAGATGTAAGGTAAATTATTAAACTTGATGTGATTCTGAAAAATATACAACATTTTATTCTACTTCTTGTTTATTTTTTTTTTTGCTATCGGTGCGAATAAAACCTATGTGACGAATTTACAATAAACAAAATTAATATATTAGAAATTGTGGCAAATTTACACATACTTTTTTTCGTGACGAATTTACTTTGTGACGAATATACAACAACCCAAACAAAACGGCATCGGCACAATGAAAATCTTTCTTTGATTTTTCCGATTTTTCTATGAATCAAGTGACAGTAGGTGACGCGGATATTTCAAACTAACTTTGTCTATAGAATAGAATAGATAGCTGCGAGACGTGACATATTAACTGACAGTTATTAGTTATGCGTAAATCCCTATCCCTATTCCTACTTCCCTACTCCCTACTTTATTATTATATAAATATGAATGTAAGTTTGTTTGTTACGCTTTCACGCGAAAACTACTCAACGGATCATCATGAAACTTTGTATACATATTCTTGGAGGTATTAGAAGTAACATAGGATACTTTTTATTTAAAAAAAAACTAACCCTCACTCGCAGACGAAGTTGCGCGGGTCAGCTAGTAAGTTATAAAAAACCCGCCGAGACTTTGGTTCCGATTCTGTCCCTTAATAATAATTTATAACTTTTGTTGTACTCTTTGTTTGGTGCTGTAGAGACACTCATATTTGCGAACTATTTCTATTACTTTTTCCTTTAAAATTGTCTCCATTGCGAAAAAAATACTCGTAAACTAAATTCTGTTTGTAAATAAATACAACACGTGCGTGCGTACGTGCAGCAATGACCAATGCGTGTGCGTGCGTGCCCTGCAGTGTGGCATCTAACAGGGAGGTCAGGGAGCGCCATTAATACAACGTCATCACTGCAGACGCGTGTGTGACGTTGCCGTTCCGCAACATAGGCGCGCGTACTCGGTTTGTCAGTAGATGAATCTTTGCGTGCATGAGTGACGCACGTATGCACATCACTGGTCTGTCATCTTTCTTACAGTTTTATATTATTACAATTACAACTAATGCGTGCACGCGCCACGTCATCACGCCACCATACATCTAGTGTGACCCGAGTTTTATTACTGCTAAACTAATAAAGTCATCTTAACCGCATACAATTTTATGTGACCATTTTATCGGCGTAATTGATATACACAACCCGACAAAAAATACAGCTTTCTAGGTAGTAGTAAACTTACATTACAGCTTTCTAGTAGTGTCTCATAACCAAACTTCGGACGGACGAAAAGACGGACATGACGAAACTATAGGGGTTCCTTATCAGGACTACGGAACCATTAGGTTCCGTCGTATGGTAAAATTAAACAAAAACCAAATCTTACTAATTACCTAACATGTTTATTAACGTTTACAAATTAAAAAATAATTGAAAATCAGTTGGCCTTATTAACTGTGTCTATAGTTCTTGCAGTTAAATTTTGGCTGTTGAAAAAGGATCCTGTAAAAACAACCTGGTCTGTGGCGTTCTCTAGAACTGCTCATGGAGGACTTATCACCAAGAATTGCTGAACAGACCAACCATAACCTTGGCTTTGGGTTAGTAGTAAGAGTTGGTAAAACTTGGTTGTTTGTCGTTCTCGTTCTAATGCCTAAAAGCTTACTGGCATGCTGGGGCGGGGGTGGCGGGAAATGGGCTCAAGTCACCACCACCGAACTACCGATTAACACACCGGGCCCCGATAATTATTCTTCAATGGGTGTGTTACCAGATGATACATTGAAAATAAATTTGACCGGTATCACAGACCCCTTAGAACGAATCGTAAAGACTGCGTGGAAGGGTTGGGCGCCTGCTAATGAAACAATTCTTGAATGGAAGAATTGGTATTCGGATCGGGAAATTGAAAATAAGAAGTATGAAGATCCTGACCATCCTGGTGTGTCCGAAGATAATCGTGGACCAGGAAGTGGATGGCCTAAATTAAACGGATGGGCAGGTATTTATTCAAAGCTTTATTTACCAGAGAATGTCGTGATAGCACAGAGGTATTTCTGAGCGCAACTAATGGTTGTGCTTCGAGGTATGATTTAGTTGCGCTTAGTTGGTTGCGTTTAGTAAAAGGTGCGCTCTGAGGAATACCTCAAGGTTAAGGACTCGCCTCTCATGCGCGAGGTGACATGAACCCAAGTTCATATCCGGCTAAGTGTCATTGTCACTTTTTAAATTAATATTTTGCAGTGTTGATAAACTGAAAAACAAAAAGTAGCTTGACTAAATAAAATATATTAAAATAGAAAGTCGTTTGTTTAAAATGAGCCTATTACAAAGAGAATAAAAAATCCCTTCGGCAAGCCGCAGGAGGAAGTAGATTTCGAAGAAGGATTAACCCATATTTACATTTGTAAATTCAATTCAATTCGCACTGCATGCCAGTGTGGGGCGCATTTTCATGGATATGAACTATCGGTAATAACTAAGTACCCGCATTTTCTTGTGAAAACAGGTCTTGGTTTGGGCAATCCTGGAGAACCTGTTCCGCCCTGGGCTTACGAGCCTATAAACATCGGGAGGCCTACCATCTGCTATCTACCACCAATAGAAGGAATATGTGGGCCAACGGAAGCAAAAGGAGAGACAGGAGAAAGGTATATACTTAATGAACCACTAGATTTAGCAAAATGCAACGGCAAATAAAACACTTTTGATTCCAAAATGAGTAAATGATCACCAAAATTAATCCCCATTTTATCGTGAAATTAAAATCAAAAATTTGTTAATGAACCAAATTTTAGTTAACGACTACCTGAAATTTTTGTTATGCTCTTGCATCCGTGTCGAGTGAGACCCGAGCCCTATTTCATATACGTGACAATGACAGGCGACAGGTGGCAGGTGACAATTCGACATTTTGCCAATTTTTCGTTTCATAAACATTACCTAAAACAAATAAGTCATGGTGGAAAAATTACAATTTTGGCAAGTTCCGCGACATTTTGACATCTTCCTGTTTCATAAAAAAAATCCCTTGATAGGCGACAGGCAACGACCATACAGCCTATAGACTCCTAATAACGGGCGACCGATGTCTGTCAACACATTAGGGGTATAAATCTTATAACCGTCGTCACTCACCGAGTTCGAAGTAGTATCGACCACTCCTGTGAGCCGTGAACACTTCCGCATTACTCCTTTAAAAAATCGAGAAAATAGACATAATATGGCCCCGTGAACAATACGTTGATGTGATAAAGAAAGTCGGACTTCCAGTTTCCTGAAAGACGGTATCACATTTCATCGGTAATTTAAAATTTCCATAATCTAAATAAGATTAATTTTCTGACAATATTTATCGGAGTTCATCTTATACTGGTCATACTTGATGCCTTTTATGATTGCGTCCCTTTCTTTTGAAAGTACGTTTTTCGCTATCTCTTCTCCTCGATGTTACGTGAACATAATTAGTGATGTTCCAAATTGTACGACCACCTCTGTTGTCGATAAAGCAAAAGAAAAACTATGCTTTGTCTTTTGTGTGCACTAAATAAATGATTTATCTATATAACTATCTATCTATAACTATTTATTGATGCATTTTTTTTAATAATTTAAAATTACAACAAATAGGTACATCTGATAAATTGTGAAAATTTAATATATAATTGATTTTAAAGATACCCACACGATCCTGATTAAAAAAATAAAAGGAGAATTACAATCAAGCGAGAGAACTGGATCCTGGTTCTGAATAGTGTAATATTATGTTCACGTCATTTTAACGAAGATTGTTTTATTCCTATGAAAAACCGTCGCCGCCTACTAAGTTCATATAAGTTCAGATATTTTACCTACATGATTCAATCGTAATTAGAATAAAGACGGTAATTTAATGCAAGTTAAGTATGTAAAAACATATTTTATTATACCTACAGTTAAAAATATCGATTATTTCTTGTTTGATTTAAAACTGTCCCATCACTAGTGAAATGCAATGACCTTGAATTAGCCAATCAGAACGCAGTACCCCGTCCCCCTCGCGTACCTCGTACCTCAGCGAGTTGACAGAATAGTTGTCGAGCAGTAGATCGTGTATTAGGTGTCTATAGGCTGTATGGTCGTTGGCGACAGGTGACAATTTGTCGCGAAATACTTGACATAATTTGTTTTATGAAACACAAAATTGTAATTAACTATATGTTGTGACTTTTCCAAAATTTCTGACAGGCCTCCTCACCCAATGTCAGCGGCTACTTACTTCTCACTAACTAATTACTTATTAACCAGTGAAATGGTGCTAACATGCATGCGATGGTAGTCAACTTACGCGGTGTGGAGGGAAGGAGGGGTCCCCCTTGCCCAGTGGTACAACTATCATGAAGGTTATTGTCTCATTCCTGAGAAATATCGATTATATAACTTAACCTTAAAACACTTTATATTCCCCTAAAAAGCGTAGTCGACTGGGCCCCTATTTCCGAGTGCAGGGTTTAAAGGAACCTAACTAACCTAACGGGGGGGTGCCCCAAGTCCCGATTATGGGGGCAGAGATACATCCCTATGTTCAGTTGACAATAATTCAAGAGTTTACAATATCGCTAGAGAGAAACACGTTATATTACAATATAACATTGTAATATAACGTGTTTGACAATTTTACGGTGACTTATATACTGCTATATCATTTTGACAAAAAAGTCTAAACTATCATGACAAAAAGTCTTGACAATTTTCTTAAATACTGACATTTTAAAACTGACAATTGTAGACCTTTATGAAACGCGATTGACACTGACAATTATGTCAACTATTCACCTGTCGCAATCGGACATGTTTGTCACGTTTATGAAACAGAATTTGGAGCTACAATTCGACAATTTTGTCAAAAACTGACAAATTGTCAACATGTCACGTTTATGAAATAGGGCCCCGATTTACAGAGCCCCGAAAAGCGGGGCTCCTACTTCAGAATGGTTTATCAAAAAATGCCCCTAGTCGGCCCAGGCAAAACTAGTTTGTTTTCAAACATCTTATTAAAATTTGGTGCTCAATTTACTAGTGATCAATTGATATTTTAGGTGATAGATGTTAGTGGTTATAAGGTTATTTTTGGTGGTCATTCTTATGTCATTTATTTTCCCCCAATCTTTTTTGGCGTGGCATAAAAGCCGAGTGCCGACATCTGCCATTTTGCCCAACTGAGGGAATTAATTGTCTATCAAGCTAAATACTACTTTGTCAAGAAAGTACCGGGAAAAGATCAACAATACACAAAAAGGCTATTTATTCATCCAATTTTCTTTTATCCCACTCAAAGTATGCTCATTCAGAAACGTTAAACTTACGCCAACGAATCATACAATCATCAAAACTTTCTTTTTGCGCTATTTCTGGAATTGAGTTCAGATCTCCGCGAATTCTCCTATATCTCTTCTACCGAATGAAAACGCAGGTGCCGCAAAATGTTAATTTGAGTTTAGGAAAAAGAAAGAAGTCGGCTGGAGGCTAAGAGAACCATTACCCAAAAATATTTATTTTCGTAGTTATTTAGTTTGATGTACAGAATGCTTGGTTGACGACTTCATGAAAGCACATGACTAAGTAAATGGAATGAAGGTCTGTTTACACCCAATATGCCTAGCGAGTAATGTGTCTAGCGTGATTGTAAACTCTCGAAATATTATTAACTGAACATACGACTTACAATATAATGCATTATTTTATATAAGCATACATTTCACAATATTACGGTTTCACTTCGATAGATTACAATCTACCGAAAAACATTCTAAGCATTATGTTCAGTTGACAATATTTCAAGAGTTGACAATCTAGTATTACAATCTAACGTGTTTGACAATTTTACGGTGATGGTATTTTTTTTCGTAGTTATTTAGTTTGATGTACAGAATGCTTGGTTAACGGCTTCGTGATGAGGTGGTTTGCACCCTGTATTGTAAATAGAACAAAACATTCGGATATTCAAATAATAAAAATACCTACATCTACGAATTTCACAGATATGGCTTCAATCCTTACACGGACAAATGCGAGGTATACATTTGGAGTGGATGTGGTGGCACTCGAAACAGATTTACAAAAAAGGAAAGATGTGAAGAGTATTGTAAGGTGGACCCGCAAAAGACCTGTTCCGCTGTTTCCGCTGTATATGATAAGCGTCCCCATCAATTCGACATTGAATTGAAGAAAGATAATAAAAAATATGACTAACGTTAAATATTTTTTCTTTTGTTCCTGATTCTTTTAAAGTGTTGACGAAGTTTATCAGTGTTTTATTCCGGATAAAATAATAAAGAACTATGCTGGGATCGACTACCACTACATGTTTAATCGGTTGCAACTAATTACCAGTATTTCACATATGAGCGACTTCTTAAGTTGACACCAGAGTCCAGAACCCAGTTAGTACCTACTGTAGATACTTTACGATACCTACCCGGTTGTCAGATTTTCGGGCCACTGGCTACCTATAATTATAACGACTATCTACTGTCAAAAATCTACAATTGACACTAAGTACTAACTGCTTTAAGTGTTTTCCGAGATACGGAGGTAACTCGCTAATGTATATTCACTATTCACCCATCGACGGACCGACCGCGACCCGACCTTGATAAGCGCTACTTTGTTAATCTTAAAATATACAGATATTACCTATTTGCTGCAGTAGAGAAATAAATAAATAATAATAAACTGGCAACATTCAACAAACACGCGTGACCGGATGTTCTTTCGCAATTTTGATGTTTTTTTTTTAAATAAAACGGCCATGCCTATGACCTATATTACCTAATCGATAGCTTGTATCAATACAAACAAGTTTTGTATGAGCCAAAAAAAACACAAAATGGCGGAATAAAATGCAGGCAGAAAAATTCAAACACCATATGGAGGTTTGAATTTTGAATTGGTCCAGGTTGGACCCCTCCCTGTCAGAATATTCGCCAAGGACTGTAGCATTCCCCAAAGAATACGAATCTTTTCCCGTTCCTTGGGGAAAGATACTGCCCGCGCCCAGGGTACACCGGCCCAGCTGCTGCTGTTCCTTCCAGACGTATCGAGAATTTGAGAGGGACTGGCAGCCATCAGGCACATTTTGAAAAATGCTGACTGTGAAGTTTAATAAAATGAGTTATGCGTGCTGTGGTGGGGGATGCGCGGTGGAGAGAGTGCGGGGCAATGCGCCTCACTCAGTCTTTGAAATTGTTCTGAGCACTCAGTCTAGTCCATAGATAATCTACACTATAATGTAATATTATAAAGAGGAAAACGTTTATTGGTTTAAAATAAAAAATAAAAATAAATAAATAAATATCGCTGGACATTAACACACAGCGCCACCTAGTGCCACACTAAGCAAAGCTTGTGTCGTGGACACTAGATAGTTGATATACTACATAATATATACTTTTTTGTTTGTAAATACATACTTATTATACATACGGTTTGTTTCCTTGTAATGAAGCGAGAATAAATAAATGGTTTTGTATGTATTAGAATAGGTTTGTCCTAATAGTATTTAAGCAAACTAATTTAAAGAGATCACCAATAAATCATATATTATAACACTAGAAAATTTCATGACGGTCTAAAAATGTAGGGTGGTCGTCATCATCCTTTCAACCAAAAGAGTCTACTACTTAACTGGCCATGTGCCTCCCCCAAGGGTCTTAATTTCCACAGGTAGTATTATATTTAAATTAAATTTCTAGCTGAATAGTAAATAAAACACTTAATTAAAGTCAAAATAATCAATATTTATTGTTAAAAATAACAATCACTGAATAATCAGCGCTGGTTTGGATTTTGAAGGGCGCCCCCTTTTTCTTTTCTGGCCGTTCATTAGCTGTCGATGAAGTATTTGCGACATTACCAACTATGACTCTGAAAGACTGGACAGAAGCCTACCAATGGGCGAAGTTGCCTAAAGAAGTAATACTGACGAATAGTGACGATACTTTTAAACACTACGAAGTACCTGCTGGGAAGGCAGACAAAATACAAAACTTTGAAAATGCATGGACTGATTTTGATGACTACAAAGTTCAATGGTTCAGCAAATGGAGAGTGGATCTACCGCACAATATTGATTGGATGCATGGAAAATGCAACTGCCCTGCGTTTTATCGGATTAGCCATACGCTTAAAGCTGGCCAACCCCCCACCAGAAGCAAAAAACAGTTAAGAAATTAACTAAAACAACAAATTATCCACAACGATAAAAAAATGCACCCACAACAATGAATGTAATCGTCGCGAATGAAGTAAACTTGCATCTCGCTGCCCGCGCCGCGCATCGTATGATCGTACCTACAACCAACCTACAAGTACAACCCATTCGTTGAGGCCCGAAAGCGCGCCAATTTGTCTCCCTTCCCTTCCTTTTCCCTTTGAACATATTTTCATTAAAATTATAAACTGATGTATTAAATTGGTAACGAATACATTATTTAATAACTGAACGAAATAAAATGTAACTAATGTATTGGTGACAAAATAACAAATAAAAAGGAGTCGCAGTCAGGGATCGATTAATCGATTTATTTGGTGACAGATCTACCATTCTGAGCACCAAGCTATTATTTAAGTAATAAAACTATTATTATAAGAACGAAGTTTATATTCATGTAATGCACTACAATTTTATTGGTAATCCATCTCATATTTTACACATTATATTAACAATAATTTGGTAATTCATACCTGGGAACACTTTGTTTATCTGAGAACGAAAATATTTCGTGGCGATAGATCTATTTATTAGATGATACAACTTGATGACAAATATAAATTTTGGTGACAAAAAATATAGTTCCCAAAATCAAAAAGTATTTTATGTCTGTACTGAGGCTTGACCTTGCAACTCACTGTTCGAAAGGCGGTTGCCGTCATCGATAGGCTATTTGTTGACGTGACAATTTGTCTAAAATAGTCATTCTATTACAATGCATGTTATGACAGTTGTCAGTTGTCAAACAATTGAAAACTATAGACGAAATGCAATATTGCTCACCCCCGTAAGTAATCAGCGTGATAATATATAGCCTATGTCCTTCCCTGGGTTGAAATACATCTCCTTGCCAAATTTCATTACGATCCGATCAGCCGTTTTGCCGTGAAAAGGTAGCAGACAGACAGACAAACAGAGTTACTTTGGCATTTATATAATGGTTTAGCGTGATAATATATAGCCTATGTCCTTCCCTGGGTTGAAATACATCTCTTTGCCAAATTTCATTACGATCCGATCAGCCGTTTTGCCGTGAAAAGGTAGCAGACAGACAGACAAACAGAGTTACTTTGGCATTTATATAATGGTATGGATATTGTTGTAGGCAAGTCAGCAAGTCGAGATCTGTGATTCTTTATAAATGATATGTTAAATTAAAAAACAAAGATGATTATTTCTGTTTTTAATGTCTTTCTATTGTTTATTTTATTATTGTTAAGTTTTAGGCAAATCGTTCACTTGAGAACTGTGATTGTGTATGTAGATGTAAGGTAAATTATTAAACTTGATGTGATTCTGAAAAATATACAACATTTTATTCTACTTCTTGTTTAATTTTTTTTTGCTATCGGTGCGAATAAAACCTATTTGACGAATTTACAATAAACAAAATTAATATATTAGAAATTGTGGCAAATTTACACATACTTTTTTTCGTGACGAATTTACTTTGTGACGAATATACAACAACCCAAACAAAACGGCATCGGCACAATGAAAATCTTTCTTTGATTTTTCCAATTTTTCTATGAATCAAGTGACAGTAGGTGACGCGGATATTTCAAACTAACTTTGTCTATAGAATAGAATAGATAGCTGCGAGACGTGACATATTAACTGACAGTTATTAGTTATGCGTAAATCCCTATCCCTATTCCTACTTCCCTACTCCCTACTTTATTATTATATAAATATGAATGTAAGTTTGTTTGTTACGCTTTCACGCGAAAACTACTCAACGGATCATCATGAAACTTTGTATACATATTCTTGGAGGTATTAGAAGTAACATAGGATACTTTTTATTTAAAAAAAAACTAACCCTCACTCGCAGACGAAGTTGCGCGGGTCAGCTAGTAAGTTATAAAAAACCCGCCGAGACTTTGGTTCCGATTCTGTCCCTTAATAATAATTTATAACTTTTGTTGTACTCTTTGTTTGGTGCTGTAGAAACACTCATATTTGCGAACTATTTCTATTACTTTTTCCTTTAAAATTGTCTCCATTGCGAAAAAAATACTCGTAAACTAAATTCTGTTTGTGAATAAATACAACACGTGCGTGCGTACGTGCAGCAATGACCAATGCGTGTGCGTGCGTGCCCTGCAGTGTGGCATCTAACAGGGAGGTCAGGGAGCGCCATTAATACAACGTCATCACTGCAGACGCGTGTGTGACGTTGCCGTTCCGCAACATAGGCGCGCGTACTCGGTTTGTCAGTAGATGAATCTCTGCGTGCATGAGTGACGCACGTATGCACATCACTGGTCTGTCATCTTTCTTACAGTTTTATATTATTACAATTACAACTAATGCGTGCACGCGCCACGTCATCACGCCACCATACATCTAGTGTGACCCGAGTTTTATTACTGCTAAACTAATAAAGTCTTCTTAACCGCATACAATTTTATGTGACCATTTTATCGGCGTAATTGATATACACAACCCGACAAAAAATACAGCTTTCTAGGTAGTAGTAAACTTACATTACAGCTTTCTAGTAGTGTCTCATAACCAAACTTCGGACGGACGAAAAGACGGACATGACGAAACTATAGGGGTTCCTTATCAGGACTACGGAACCATTAGGTTCCGTCGTATGGTAAAATTAAACAAAAACCAAATCTTACTAATTACCTAACATGTTTATTAACGTTTACAAATTAAAAAATAATTGAAAATCAGTTGGCCTTATTAACTGTGTCTATAGTTCTTGCAGTTAAATTTTGGCTGTTGAAAAAGGATCTTGTAAAAACAACCCTGTCTGTGGCGTTCTCTAGAACTGCTCATGGAGAACTTATCACCAAGAATTGTTGAACAGACCAACCAAAACCTTGGCTTTGGGTTAGTAGTAAGAGTTGGTAAAACTTGGTTGTTTGTCGTTCTCGTTCTAATGCCTAAAAGCTTACTGGCATGCAGGGGCGGGGGTGGCGGGAATTGGGCTAAAGTCACCACCACCGAACTACCGATTAGCACACCGGACCCCGATAATTATACTTCAATGGGTGTGTTACCAGATGATACATTGAAAATAAATTTGACCGGTATCACAGACCCCTTAGAACGAATCGTAAAGACTGCGTGGAATGGTTGGGCGCCTGCTAATGAAACAATTCTTGAATGGAAGAATTTGTATTCGGATCGGGAAATTGAAAATAAGAAGTATGAAGATCCTGACCATCCTGGTGTGTCCGAAGATAATCGTGGACCAGGAAGTGGATGGCCTAAATTAAACGGATGGGCAGGTATTTATTCAAAGCTTTATTTACCAGAGAATGTCGTGATAGCACAGAGGTATTTCTGAGCGCAACTAATGGTTGTGCTTCGAGGTATGATTTAGTTGCGCTTAGTTGGTTGCGTTTAGTAAAAGGTGCGCTCTGAGGAATACCTCAAGGTTAAGGACTCGACTCTCATGCGCAAGGTGACATGAACCCAAGTTCATATCCGGCTAAGTGTCATTGTCACTTTTTAAATTAATATTTTGCAGTGTTGATAAACTGAAAAACAAAAAGTAGCTTGACTAAATAAAATATATTAAAATAGAAAGTCGTTTGTTTAAAATGAGCCTATTACAAAGAGAATAAAAAATCCCTTCGGCAAGCCGCAGGAGGAAGTAGATTTCGAAGAAGGATTAACCCATATTTACATTTGTAAATTCAATTCAATTCGCACTGCATGCCAGTGTGGGGCGCATTTTCATGGGTATGAACTATCGGTAATAACTATGTACCCGCATTTTCTTGTGAAAACAGGTCTTGGTTTGGGCAATCCTGGAGAACCTGTTCCGCCCTGGGCTTACGAGCCTATAAACATCGGGAGGCCTACCATCTGCTATCTACCACCAATAGAAGGAATATGTGGGCCAACGGAAGCAAAAGGAGAGACAGGAGAAAGGTATATACTTAATGAACCACTAGATTTAGCAAAATGCAACGGCAAATAAAACACTTTTGATTCCAAAATGAGTAAATGATCACCAAAATTAATCCCCATTTTATCGTGAAATTAAAATCAAAAATTAGTTAATGAACCAAATTTTAGTTAACGACTACCAGAAATTTTTGTTATGCTCTTGCATCCGTGTCGAGTGAGACCCGAGCCCTATTTCATATACGTGACAATGACAGGCGACAGGTGGCAGGTGACAATTCGACATTTTGCCAATTTTTCGTTTCATAAACATTACCTAAAACAAATAAGTCATGGTGGAAAAATTACAATTTTGGCAAGTTCCGCGACATTTTGACATCTTCCTGTTTCATAAAAAAAATCCCTTGATAGGCGACAGGTGACAATTTGTCGCGAAATACTTGACATAATTTGTTTTATGAAACACAAAATTGTAATTAACTATATGTTGTGACTTTTCCAAAATTTCTGACAGGCCTCCTCACCCAATGTCAGCGGCTACTTACTTCTCACTAACTAATTACTTATTAACCAGTGAAATGGTGCTAACATGCATGCGATGGTAGTCAACTTACGCGGTGTGGAGGGAAGGAGGGGTCCCCCTTGCCCAGTGGTACAACTATCATGAAAAGTTATTGTATCATTCCTGAGAAATATCGATTATATAACTTAACCTTAAAACACTTTATATTCCCCTAAAAAGCGTAGTCGACTGGGCCCCTATTTCCGAGTGCAGGGTTTAAAGGAACCTAACTAACCTAACGGGGGGGTGCCCCAAGTCCCGATTATGGGGGCAGAGATACATCCCTATGTTCAGTTGACAATAATTCAAGAGTTTACAATATCGCTAGAGAGAAACACGTTATATTACAATATAACATTGTAATATAACGTGTTTGACAATTTTACGGTGACTTATATACTGCTATATCATTTTGACAAAAAAGTCTAAACTATCATGACAAAAAGTCTTGACAATTTTCTTAAATACTGACATTTTAAAACTGACAATTGTAGACCTTTATGAAACGCGATTGACACTGACAATTATGTCAACTATTCACCTGTCGCAATCGGACATGTTTGTCACGTTTATGAAACAGAATTTGGAGCTACAATTCGACAATTTTGTCAAAAACTGACAAATTGTCAATATGTCACGTTTATGAAATAGGGCCCCGATTTACAGAGCCCCGAAAAGCGGGGCTCCTACTTCAGAATGGTTTATCAAAAAATGCCCCTAGTCGGCCCAGGCAAAACTAGTTTGTTTTCAAACATCTTATTAAAATTTGGTGCTCAATTTACTAGTGATCAATTGATATTTTAGGTGATAGATGTTAGTGGTTATAAGGTTATTTTTGGTGGTCATTCTTATGTCATTTATTTTCCCCCAATCTTTTTTGGCGTGGCATAAAAGCCGAGTGCCGACATCTGCCATTTTGCCCAACTGAGGGAATTAATTGTCTATCAAGCTAAATACTACTTTGTCAAGAAAGTACCGGGAAAAGATCAACAATACACAAAAAGGCTATTTATTCATCCAATTTTCTTTTATCCCACTCAAAGTATGCTCATTCAGAAACGTTAAACTTACGCCAACGAATCATACAATCATCAAAACTTTCTTTTTGCGCTATTTCTGGAATTGAGTTCAGATCTCCGCGAATTCTCCTATATCTCTTCTACCGAATGAAAACGCAGGTGCCGCAAAATGTTAATTTGAGTTTAGGAAAAAGAAAGAAGTCGGCTGGAGGCTAAGAGAACCATTACCCAAAAATATTTATTTTCGTAGTTATTTAGTTTGATGTACAGAATGCTTGGTTGACGACTTCATGAAAGCACATGACTAAGTAAATGGAATGAAGGTCTGTTTACACCCAATATGCCTAGCGAGTAATGTGTCTAGCGTGATTGTAAACTCTCGAAATATTATTAACTGAACATACGACTTACAATATAATGCATTATTTTATATAAGCATACATTTCACAATATTACGGTTTCACTTCGATAGATTACAATCTACCGAAAAACATTCTAAGCATTATGTTCAGTTGACAATATTTCAAGAGTTGACAATCTAGTATTACAATCTAACGTGTTTGACAATTTTACGGTGATGGTATTTTTTTTCGTAGTTATTTAGTTTGATGTACAGAATGCTTGGTTAACGGCTTCGTGATGAGGTGGTTTGCACCCTGCATTGTAAATAGAACAAAACATTCGGATATTCAAATAATAAAAATACCTACATCTACGAATTTCACAGATATGGCTTCAATCCTTACACGGACAAATGCGAGGTATACATTTGGAGTGGATGTGGTGGCACTCGAAACAGATTTACAAAAAAGGAAAGATGTGAAGAGTATTGTAAGGTGGACCCGCCAAAGACCTGTTCCGCTGTTTCCGCTGTATATGATAAGCGTCCCCATCAATTCGACATTGAATTGAAGAAAGATAATAAAAAATATGACTAACGTTAAATATTTTTTCTTTTGTTCCTGATTCTCTTAAAGTGTTGACGAAGTTTATCAGTGTTTTATTCCGGATAAAATAATAAAGAACTATGCTGGGATCGACTACCACTACCAGTTTAATCGGTTGCAACTAATTACCAGTATTTCACATATGAGCGACTTCTTAAGTTGACACCAGAGTCCAGAACCCAGTTAGTACCTACTGTAGATACTTTACGATACCTACCCGGTTGTCAGATTTTCGGGCCACTGGCTACCTATAATTATAACGACTATCTACTGTCAAAAATCTACAATTGACACTAAGTACTAACTGCTTTAAGTGTTTTCCGAGATACGGAGGTAACTCGCTAATGTATATTCACTATTCACCCATCGACGGACCGACCGCGACCCGACCTTGATAAGCGCTAATTTGTTAATCTTAAAATATACCTATTACCACCTATTACCTCTTTGCTGCAGTAGAGAAATAAATAAATAATAATAAACTGGCAACATTCAACAAACACGCGTGACCGGATGTTCTTTCGCAATTTTGATGTTTTTTTTTTAAATAAAACGGCCATGCCTATGACCTATATTAATCGATAGCTTGTATCAATACAAACAAGTTTTGTATGAGCCAAAAAAAACACAAAATGGCGGAATAAAATGCAGGCAGAAAAATTCAAACACCATATGGAGGTTTGAATTTTGAATTGGTCCAGGTTGGACCCCTCCCTGTCGGAATATTCGCCAAGGACTGTAGCATTCCCCAAAGAATACGAATCTTTTCCCGTTCCTTGGGGAAAGATACTGCCCGCGCCCAGGGTACACCGGCCCAGCTGCTGCTGTTCCTTCCAGACGTATCGAGAATTTGAGAGGGTCTGGCAGCCATCAGGCACATTTTTAGAAATGCTGACTGTGAAGTTTAATAAATGAGTTATGCGTGCTGTGGTGGGGGATGCGCGGTGGAGAGAGTGCGGGGCAATGCGCCTCACTCAGTCTTTGATATTGTTCTGAGCACTCAGTCTAGTCCATAGATAATCTACACTATAATGTAATATTATAAAGAGGAAAACGTTTATTGGTTTGTTTGCTTGTAATTAATAAACTTAAAAATTACTGTGCCGATTTCAAAAATTCTTTCACCATTGGAAAGCTACATTCACCCTGAGTAACATAGATAATTTAACCAAACCAGTAGTCATCAGAAAATGGACACGAAACCAAAATTCCGCTTAAAAAAATCGAATTTAATACGACTTCGATACTCTAAAATAAATATTGCATTTTTTATTGCGATATATCGCAATTAAAAATATCCACGATATAATTATACCTATAGATAATTGTATGGAAAAATATCGATATTTCGATATAGGTATCGATATTTTTTGCCCATATCTATGTCGTCAGAGCGGCTATGGTGCGTTGTGGATCGAGTTGACGGACGACTGAAGACTCGTAAATGAAGATGTAAACATGCGAAGACTGCAGAGTGGCCTCACAGCTCTGACACTTTTATTTCTTTATTCAGAAATCGTCAAACGTAGCGTAAACAACAGCTCTTGTCAGAGCTACTCCTTATCGGAATCGTCTAAAACGTTCGCTATTATCAAGGCGGTTTGCTTCACTGTTTCTTTAACAGATCGTCAAAACGTGCTAACTTGCTGTGATCGATAGTGGCTACAAAGATGTACAGACCGCAACATAAAGTTCCTTTGTTCTCATGTACTGGACAGATTCGCTTTACGCCACATTATTATAACATAATTTGCCGAACTTATGAACACACAGGGTTAGAACTTCGAATCATAAGGTGCTTTGCTAGTGTGGTGTTCACTCGTAGGTACACTAGTTGGGGTTTAGACTAAACCCACCCTATCTCAGTGTGGAGTCTGTTCAGGGTTGTACAATTAAACACTGTTTCCAATATTACTGCGTTAGGTATGTTGTCGCTAAGGCTGCTCGGACTAGACCAGGGAGTTGAAACTTAGAAGAGTTCACAAGTTCGAATCCTCAGTCAAGAATTATTTTTGTAATTTATTTGGTTGAACAAAAACTAACAGCGCTATCTAACAGCTTCGGTACACAGTTTTAAAAACGAAAACCAGAGTTGCGCATCTATCTTGTATTATACAGGGTGAAATTGAATAGATGCGACAAATTTAAATATACAATAATACGTGTTGTCAAGAAAATGTATAAAATATCAAATGTAAAATTAAAAAATAATTGATCAGTGCTACGAAAACCGTTAAAATAATAAAACTATCAAAAAATCTCGTCCAACTCAACGCAGTGTTCAATATAGCGGTCATTTACCTAATTTTGCCTTAATTTTTATTATTTATTTTGCATATTACTGAAATACCGATAACTCGTACTTAAATAAAGATAATAACATCAATGAACCTTTTGAAAACGATAATCGCGTAATGTTTTTTAACGATTTAGATTGTAGAAAAAACAGTTTATAATTACTATGTTACTGTAACTGAAGCTCCAATTTCATTTTGTCGCATTAATTAAAATTCACCCTGTATAGTGTACTAGCGGACGTCACGCGGTTTCACCCGCGTAGTTCCCGTTCCCGTGGGACTGCGGGGATAAAATATAGCCTATAATTGTTTAGGCTCAAGCATCAATAAAAATACTGTTTTCTTTTATTATTTTTTACGAAGTTTGAATGCTTTGGGAATATGACTGTCTGAATAATCATCCGAACACGGACGATATATCGATATTTTTCACTCGATAATATCGATACTGTTTAAGCTATTGGAGCTGGAATTACCGCGGCTGCTGGCACCAGACTTGCCCTCCAATTGTTCCTCGTTAAAATATTTAAAGTGTACTCATAAATATCCATACCATAAATATCGTTATATTTTTTTCACTTGCCCATCCCTACTCTGACAATAAGCAAGCGTGCGCGCGGGCGTCACCTCTATTTATGCCTTCGCGAATCTAGCGCTCCTGTGCCGTCTCACCAGACGCCAGCGGCGCCGGCGCGGCCGCCCGGCCGTGCCGAGAGCGCTGGCGCCCCCACGCGGAATTATTACCTCAACAATGCTTGAAATTCCCATAATCTTGTTGGTTTTTTTATTTTGTTAATGTTATTTTTTTATAATGTACGTGTTTTTATTGGTTAGCATAGCTTAGTAAGTAATTTTTGAAATTGTATAAAAGACGCGCCTTTTGGAAAATAAATCATGCATTCAGTAACAGTCATAAAGAGTATTTCTTCTACCTTCTGAACTCCAAACCATCTTCCCTAAATCTTCTATCTTAAACGAATTTGTCCTAACGCGATTCTCACTACAGACTCACCGTACCCCTGGCCGTAGACTTTGTGGTAGGGTAGGTGTTATAAAGTTAAACGAATAGTGTTGTGACACAAATATCGTCGTCGTTGCTCCGCCGCCGCCGGCCATCAGCTTACGTTTATCATGCCAGCTGGCCTGGCAATACTTTTCGAGATAAAAGCAAATTTAGAACGCTTCGCTCGCATACTAAATAACACTGACTTCTGTTCCGGGCCGGGCCTCCGTCGACCTACGGTGTACATACCGCCCATAAAGGATACTGTCGCGAGACGGTCGTCACCCGTCCCGCACCTGAGTCATTTTGCTACAAGTTTGGTCTGTCCGTCTTGTGTCTTCATCAGCACAGCATTACGTTCACTTCATATAGTGGTATCGTTTTACTTAAAAAAACAAACCGTACCACCAAGGGTACAGCCAGGGGTACGGTGGGTCTGCACGGTGAATCTAGCGTAAAGCGAATCTGTCCTTACGGTAACAAATGATTTAAAAACGCTCTTGAAAGTGAACGGTGAACGGTCTTACTTCCCTTTTATCTTTTTATCAATTCGACGACCCGATTGGCGTAGTGGTAGTGACGCTGCCTTGCGTTCTTAGGGTCCTGGGTTCGAATCCCGGTAGGAGCAAATGTTTGTGTGATGAGCACGGACATTTGTTTCCGAGTCATGGATGTTTATATGTATAATAAGTATGTATTTACTAACAAAAAAGTATATATGTAGTATATCAACTATCTAGTGTCCACGACACAAGCTTTGCTTAGTGTGGCACTAGGTAGCGCTGTGTGTTAATGTCCAGCGATATTTATTATTATTATTTATTATTTATCTTGATGAGTTTCTTAAATGGCAATACCAAAATCCGCCACCACTAGCGAGGCCGTCACCTAAACAAATAAAGTTGGTGGCATTATAGAAAGACAAGTATAAAGCTTGACTCACACTAGACCGTGGTTCGGAGCCGAGTGTCAGCCGTATTGTATCGTATTGTCCGTTGCTCGGCCGTCACTAGGTTGCCGCTCGGTATAGCGTGAGTGTATCCATACAAAATGTATGTAATATTTAGTTGACTAATTGATCGTCTAGCGTGGGTCATCCTTTACACTAACTAAGTCCATGTCTAAGTAGTCTATTATATTTATTATGATCATGGACTTTGATATCAATAAACATTTTTTAAAGGGCTTGGAACATTTTTGTATGAAGCATGGCCGGATTTTCTTCCAACTTTTTGTTATTTTTTCAAAGTAGCGGTCACGCATTAGACCTATAATAATAGTAACCGATAGCTGGTATCAATATAATTTTATACGAGTTGTACAAGGCAAAATGTTCGAAAGTATCACGTTTCCGAGATATGGGACATTAAGGTTAAATCCATTCACTGATGGCACAACTAGTAAGTATTTGATCGGACACGTTAAAACGTGTATCAATCGGTAGCTGGCAACAATACAACTGAGTTTTGTATGAAACAAAACGTTCTTACTTATGTCAGTGTCACGTTTTCGGGATCGACTGTATTTTCATAGATGTAAAATAAAAAAATACACCAAGTAATTCGAAGACTGGTTTGTGCAACGAAGACTGTTTGAACCCAAGACGTTAAACGGTTTCATCGTCGCAGAACACAAATAACGGTCTTTGAAAACAGTTCGCCGTCGCAACGTCCACCACTATTGGCAGTCAGCGGCTGTCAGAGCCACAGCACGGTCTCTCGTTCGCTATAGCTAATTATATTCTGTGGCGGCTGTCAAAGTGTCAACGTCACGTCACACAAATGCAATGCAAACAATCATTGCACTCGAATAGTTTTGGAAAAAACGCTTTATTTGGAGAATTTTGCATAAAATGCTCAGAAAATTGTTGGTAAACTTTACATAAACTTAGACACAATTGTTTTGCGATGTTTATGCTGTAAATTTAAAACAATATGCGTGCGAATAAAACAAAACTCAAATGTTTACCTTCGGGTGTATATCCACTGTGATGTCTCATAAAAATATAAATTAGTGTTTATGTGTGGTGCGGTCGAGTAAATTTTGTGAAATAATATAATTGGTGATATTAGTAACGATGAAGGTGTTATTAATATTGATGTGGAAACATATGGTGGTGAGAGTACGGAGGTTTCTGCATACAATTTTGGATTTTACTTGCCCTCTGATGTTTTTCATTTTATTGGGTGCCATGAAATCAGTAATAAAACCTCCACATTTCACACTAGAGGGCCCGACATCGGGCCAACTGGACGAAGTGCCCAATAAGGTGAGCTAAAAGTGTTGAAATACTAATTAATATTATTTATCCACTACCGATAAAAATATTTAAATTCTGAACATGTGCCTTAATTCTAATCATCACTTGCATATTACATCACTTAAAATGAACCTAATGTGTTTGGTAAAATTAAATTTGAACAAAAAATTTCCAGAAAAGTGATCTATTGTGTCTAGTAAATGTATTAAAAAGAAATAAGATAGGTACGTTAATTTGGCACAGCCCACAAGTGCACGCAGTGTAAAATTATAATAAAAAAAAACAAATAAATTATAATCTTAGGCAAATCTAAACAAAAATTAAAAATAATGTAACACTGTGCCTTGTGGCTGCACCAGGTAGGCCAATATAGAAATAGGCATTTAATGTTCTTTCTTTCCTTGTTACAATGTTTTATTAAACAGAGAATTGAATCATGTAATAAAAAGTTGGAAGACCAAAAATGAGATGGGAAGATGATATCAAAGAAATAGCGGGAAAAAAGTGGATTGAAATTGCAAAAGACAAGAAAAGGTGGAAAGATTTGGAGGAGGCCTTTACCCGAAAAGGGACTATACAAAAAAGAACAAACTTTACATTTTACATCGTTTTATGGCACTGTTATCAATAAAATAGTGGTAAACATTGTTGTTGACACAACAATGAGATTTCTGTTCAAATTCTAGTGAAGGGCAAACTCCACAGGCTGAACTTATAGAGTTTGCGTAGTAAAGTAACTATGTTATTATTCAATCAGATTAAAGTCAAACCCTCACACCACCAACCTTGCCCCACACTAGGAATTTCTCCTGTATTGTCGGTATTACAAACATTTAAACTCACTTAACAGAAACAACTGCCTGTAGGGCTATAAGCCATAGAAAAAACCTATATGTTTGATGCGGGTGCATCATAATTATAGACAATTTTAAGCAATCCATACCTCATAACAACTGACTATGAATTAGCAAAAGTTGTATTAGTAGCAAATGTTCTCAGAACTGAATGGAACAGGCTATAAATTGGCAACAGTAGTGCTAGTAGCAAAGGTTCTCATTGATGAGTTCTATCCAATTGTCTATATTTTATGGCTTTTCGTTGCCAGTAAAAAAATTATTGATTGCCAAGAAAATCTTACTTTGGTGTCCAACTATTGTACCTGTACTGGTACCTTTTAGGTCCCTCCGAAGGGAGAGCGATTTCCAAAAGTCATATTTGTCACAAAGGCTCTCCTTCAAAATTATAGAATCTATCTAATGGCTATGGGTTACCTAATAAATCTTAACTTTGGTGCTCAAAAAGTCACCTATTTAGGTCAATAACTCTGAATGGGGTGTGAGTTAGCAAAATTTTGTTATTTAATGTAAAAAAGTTCTTGAAAATCGCTATTTAATATATTATATCTTATTTATTAATTTTAATTGGTTAAGTATCTTAATTGGTTGCCTAGAAAATACTGTTTTCAATCAATCTTTGCAATTGGAATGTTCATAATTTATTAAGATTTCTTACTTTTTCAATCAGTTTCACAAGTAACAATGTTGGATGAGCACAAGGTAACTCCTTAAGCATAAGTTATGTTCATCATTTGATCATAGTTGTAATGATTGTTGTTGTTGTAATCAATTGGAAGATTCTTTATATTTGCAACACAACCCGTCTATGGAAAGTGTATGGATTGTAAATTTTCAACAATATTTAGCAATAAGGCAGAAAGAAAAGTGAGTTATTAATTTAACATAACTTTGGCACCTGATCATCAGCATCATCCTTTTCCCAACTATATTGGGGTCGGCTTCTAGTCTAACCAAATGCAGCTAAAAACCAGTATTTTACATGGAGTAACAGCCAACCAAACTTCCACAACCCTGTCAGGTAGTACTGGGCAATACAATACCACTTAGTAAGACTGGTTGTCGGACTTGTGGGGCTATAGCACCTGATACATGGCCGTAGCTAGGGGGGGGCATTGTGGGGCAATGCCCTACCTTGAAACCACAATGCCCTACCTTAAAAATATCTAAAACTAAGATAAATTATTATAATTAAATTGTTTGTTCATAGTTTGAGAAAAAAAATGTAGCGATAGGTATCTAAGTTTGCAACAAAATTTATAATGTGATGGTAAGACTCTTGTATTGGTTCAAACTAAAGCCGATGAAACGGAACGCACCAATGACAAATGTCATGATGACATTTTGCTGAATAAAAACAAAACGTCAAAACAAAAACAACCTCAAATGGATATTGTTTATATTTTATTGAATTTCAGGTGTTTTATCAGTGAATGCAAAAAAAAGTGTTACATTCTTTGTTCTGTGTATAGATGGCATTCGAAGCGCCATCTCATGAAGCGATGGGTTTATACAAAGAATTAGAATAGGGCTATAGTTATTATTCTAAGGGTTTATAGGCCTTTTCATCACAATTTTTTTTGTGCGCATACGTTAGCATCCGCCATTTTTTTCGTACTGTTTTTTGTAAACAACCATGCTAAAGTGCCCGCTACACGCGAAAATATTAATTCAAGTCGATTAATTGTAAAAACATAGAAAAAGAAATAAAGTAGTAAGTCAAAATAACCGTTTTTTTATAATCCATTATAATAATTTTGTCAGTACCTATGTTATAGTGATACACAATACAAATCATTCAAAACTAATACATACTGATTTAACAATTTTCATCTTATATAAAACTCTATATATTTCTATATAAGTGATTCTATATATTTTTTATATAAGTAAATCTATAGAAATATTTTTACTCGATTATTCATAATTGCATAATTTTTTTATAATTATATTATCTCGTATTAAACGTTTTATTTATGATAAAAGCTACTAAATATATTTACATTTGTCTAATTATTAATGTCATTTGTAGCCTCAAAATATTAATGACTTAATTTATTAATTACTTCCATAGTAATACTTAAGTTAACTAAAATATATTTTCAATTACAGAAGAATAAATGAATTGACATTATTAATTAGAATAAAAGTGAAAAAGTTATTTTTTTTTATAAGTTTTTAGATTAAACTTTCGATGACTAACCTCTCAATCAGCTAATTTTTTTTCCCTTTTTGCGGACGCCCATGACATTTTAGCCACCTTTCCAATTGTTTACAATTGTCAACAGTTGAAGATTCAACTGAATTATGTCCCTTTCACGTAGGAGTCTGAAAGGGACACCGTCTTATCTAAGAGCGAGAAGGCAAGATCTGGATCGTGATCCAGATTGAGCGTGTACTGGGCGCCAATATCTGTGTGATGCAGAGGGAATCCCCGTACCATAGACTGCAATATGGGCTATATTGCAATCTATGGTACGGGGAATCCCCTTTTAAACCTGACCTAAAGATTGATTATGATTGTTTGTAGTTTGGTTAAGTGAAGTGTACGGTGAAGAGTGCTTTAGACAAAAATCGATACAATTGTTATTTGTATTGCTATAAATTGAAGATTCATTTATTTCGCGATGGATATACGGGCTTTCTTTGGAAAAAAACGAAGACTTGAGGAGCAAATTGACCACGAAAAACCTAACTGTTCAAAACAGGTGGAAGCACCAAATACAATCGCTACTCCTAGTTCCGTAGCAACAGGTAACGTTAGCTATGGTATTCCGTCTGATATTGCACAAATCGGAGAACCAATAGAACAAGTTGTTTTAGACACATATCCAAAACAACACAACAGGGCCTTTGTTTCCGATTGGTTCAAGCGTTATAAATGGTTGCAGTATTCTGTCGAGAAAGATGCTGCTTTTTGCTATCCATGCCAGCAATTTTTACCTCATGGAAGCAAACAGACTTCGTACACTTCCACAGGATTTAGAAACTGGAAAAATGCCACTGATTCTAAAACTGGTTTTCCAAAACATGAAAAATCAATTTCTCATATTCAAGCTATGTCGATGTGGCAGGAGAAATTACAAAGAATATCTGCATCTAGCAGTGTTGAAACGTTAATAAATCAAAAAGTATTAGAAAAATATAGGTATTATGTAAAGTCTGTCATGGAAGTAATACAATTTCTAATTGTCAACGAATTAGCTTTGCGTGGAAATTATATTTTGGAAGAAGAAAAAGAACAAGGATTATTTCAGAATTTATTTGAATACACATGTATGAAAGATCCAAATTTGAACGAGGTTCTCACTCATATACCACAAAACGCAACATATCGTTCACCCGAAATTCAAAATCAAATAATTCAAGCAATGGTTCAAGCGGTACGAAGTTCCATTGTCAAAGATATTAATGAATCTGACGTGAAATGGTTTACTCTAATGGAAGATGGGACGAGAGATAAAAATAACCGCGAAAATATTGCATTAGCAATACGCTACGTCAAGGATGGTGTCGTCAATGAGTCGTTGCTGATGGTTAAGACTACTGAAAATCTTGATGCAGCCACTTTCACGGAATTAACGTTAAATACTCTCACGGAAAATAACATTGACCCCTCTTGTATGCTTAGCCAATGCTATGATGGCGCAAGTGTAATGAGTGGGAAAGTTTCAGGAGTTGCGACTAGAATAGAAAATAAATTGGGCCGAAAAATTCCTTACGTCCACTGCTATAACCATCGCTTGCACTTAATAGTCATCAGGACTATCTCAGAAATGACTTTTATTCGTTTATTTTTTGACCAATGCATCATGTTACATGAATTCTTTCATCATGGCAAAATAGCTGCCTTATATGATGGAAAAAGGATTGGCCGACTCCTCGAACAACGCTGGTCTGGACATTTAGCAGTTACAAAAGTTGTATACGATAATTATTCATCGATTTTGCAGACTTTGAAAGAAATTAAAAATGGCAGATTCAACGGTGATGACGTCGCCAAGAGTATAGGTATTAAAAAAGTCATGCTTGATCTGGAATTCCGAATAGCCATGGTTGTGGCCAAAAAAATCTTATCCACGCTACAACCTGCAGACGCAGCTTTGCAAGCCCGAAGCGCAGGATTAAAAGATGCCATAACAATCATAAAGTGTGTCAAAGATGAAATTATTAAATTAAGATCAAATCAAATGTATAATCAAATTCTGGAAGAAGCTAAGTCTTTAACAAGCAATGACTGCGGCGAATCTGAAAATAGGACACAGACCTCGAAGAGGCAAGTAAAAAAACCAAATCGGATGGATGACTATTTGACGTACACCCCCTGTTCCTCCGCCAGACAAAATATAGATGAGAACGACGAGCCATTTAAGTCTGAGTATTTCGAAACGTTGGACATTTTAATTGCTGAATTACAAAGAAGGTTTTCGGACAACGATGATTTAATTAATTCGATTGCAAGTCTTGATGAGTTGGATGTAGATAAAATGGTTCCACTGAAAAATTTGGGTAAGTTTAAAAAAAAAAAATAATTCAAAAAAATTGTCATGTTCAATTTACAATTTTAACTAATTTTTCAGGTCTGAAAGTTCCGTCAAGAGAAGAGGCTAGTGTGGTTAAAGCTTACTTGAGTCGTAACGAGGATATAATGGAAAATACATTGCAAGTTTTGTACAGGCAACGAGAGGCGTTCAAAGATACATATGAACTTTTTGCGTCTGTGGCGACCATAGGATGTAGCACTGCAGTGTGTGAATCTACGTTTTCAACTTTAACTGCAATCAATAGGCCTCAAAGGCTGTCAATGGGTCACGAGAGAATGGCTGGTATGGTATTTCTGGCCTTTGAAAAAAAAAGAACAAAATCAGTTGATCTGAACGAAGTTCTTCGCATT
The DNA here is from genome assembly GCA_916618015.1 of Xestia c-nigrum. Lineage (NCBI taxonomy): Eukaryota > Metazoa > Arthropoda > Insecta > Lepidoptera > Noctuidae > Xestia > Xestia c-nigrum. The sequence continues at coordinate 3,220,449 of OU745259.1, read as the reverse complement.
TTTAATAACATGGCGAATCGTAGAATTCAGCTGTTTTAAATGTTTTTTATTATTATGTTAGTTAATTATTATAATAAGTACGCAAAAACAATGTGATCTTAATGATATTTTTGGTCGTTTCTATTTACTCGTATCACCCCACCCAATAATTAATTATTACCTCACTCTCACTCAGACGTGGATCTCTACATCCAAATCTGGAAGTTCAACCATCTTATTCACTTGTTCTTCATCATTGAGGATTTAATAGTTCTTAGATCCATGCTCATGCACTGTCACAGTAATTATTTGTCTACGAATAACTATTCACATGATGGTGATATACATGGTGATTGATTTAGGAGCCCGTGTTTCGACGGCAGATCAATTATGATAATTTTTTTACTTCCGCCCTACCTGTAACTAATGCTGCCCTACCTCAAATTCGACCCTAGCTACGGCCCTGACCTGATATCTGAAAATGATATGCCTAATTGGCCATTCAGCCCTAGTTATTTAGCAGATATGCAAACGTTCACAGCACAGTACATGATACTCTCCGTTTTCGTTGGTTTAATGTTTTGTTAAACTTAGGTACTTACAGTATTTTTTGAAACTCAAGATGTTGCTTCTCAGTAAATCAACAACATTGGTTTAAAATTACATTTCCTCAGGCAATCCATTGACTTTTGAATTGTTATCATTCTTAAAACTACACTACAATTGAGCGTTTGTGAATAGATATGCAAGTCTGCGATTTACACAAAAACATATGGTATAGCACAATTTCAAACAAACATACCTATTTCTTTGATCTGCAGGAAATAATAGCGCTAGCGGATATCATGCCCCCGCCACATTGGATCATGTACTATCCTGAAACGGGACTCACTAATTCGCTCATGGATGAAGTGGGCGCCAAACTGGATTTGAAGAGGCTCACCACCTTCCCGGGTAAGTGTGGAAAGATCCCCACAGACACGATGACCAGAAAACCTAACTTCGGTCAGTGGGGACTTTCTTAGAGCTAAGTTTCTTTTCAATGTTGTAAAAAACACTTATAATCTGCGATCGCCAACCCCAGGCGGGTTGGCGATCGCAGTACACTTATTTATGCGTTCTTTTTTACCAAGCGTAGCGATTATCGTTAAACTCCTGCTTTCGGGAAGGTCTGTGTATGTCTTTGGCAGAAATAATGACGATGAATGATAATAAATTACAGTATATTATTAACAAGGGCAAGCTTGACCCTGAATTAGGTTTTCGATACAACAAACTAGTATGGCGATGCTAAAGGTAAGTGAGAGTGCATCTGCGGTAGAAGAGCAGGTGCGGAGAGCTATTATATAGTGTACAATTGTGTGCTCAGAACACAATTGTACACAATATCATCTCTCAGCTTATCAGCGCTCATGTCGATCTGGTCTCCGCTGAGATTGGCCTCCATGGCCGAAATGATGTGCAGCTGGACTGAGGGCCTTGAAACTTATAGAGAAATAAGTTAAAAACACTTGAAACATCATCATCCTTTTCCCAACTATATTGGGGTCGGCTTCCAGGAGCGACTGCCTATCTGACCTCCACAACCCAGAAAAAAACACTTGAAACATAGGTCCATAAATTTCTTGTTTCCATCATCTGCCTAGCCTTTTTCCAAATATGTTGGGGTCGGCATCCAGTCTAACCGGATGCAGCTGAATACCAATATTTTACATGGATCGTACTACCATGCACGCCACGCCACCGCTACATTTTAAAACTGATACTTAGCAAGTGTATAATTTGCGACATATTAAATGTGACACTCAAAGCCAATTAGTTTACTTCCATACAAGTCATGTTTATGGGTGGGGGGGAAGCCGAATTTTTACACTAGTCGCAGTCGCAGTAGGTATTTACATGATATTTTTAGCAGATTAGCAGGTTCTAAATAATTATTGTCTTCTAAGTCTCCTTCCCATATTTTGTAAAGGTAAATGAGCTGCGGTTCTCCATACAAAGGTGACTTTGTTCACTTTGTTCGATGATTTGGGAGAAAAAAACTATTTCTGAGTGCAGGGTTTAAAGGAACCTAACTAACCTAACGTGGGGGTGCCCCAATTCCCGATTATCGGGGTAGAGATACTTCCGTATGTTCAGTTGACAATATTTCGAGAGTTTACAACCTCGCTAGAGAGACTACAATCTAACGTGTTTGACAATTTTACGGTGACATATATAATCGAAACGACCTGCAGCTGTCTCTATCGCACTCTATGGTTTCTTCAAATACCTAGTTTTCAAATTCCTCGCAGGCCTCAAAACTGCCCCCTTAAGGTCGGTAACAGTTTTCCATCGACCATTGGTGTGTACGGTAACAAGCGCCCTGCCGGTCGGTGATAGACTTCTAGCCCTGGTATTTCGACCTGCCCCGTAAGCACCTTCATCATCATCATCCTCTACAGCCCGACTTCACCAACTACTGGGCTTACGCCCCTCTTTGTTTTTGCCAAGCTCCACGGTCTTGTGCCAACCTCACCCAGGATATTCCCGCAATAGCAACAATATTGTCTGCCCATCTTGCCTCTGGACGACCAACACTTCTCTTTTCCATGTAGGCACTTTACTTTGCGTTAATTATTTCATCACCACTGCTTTTAAAATAGAAATGGGAATATTTTACTTTCCTCAGAACCAAATCCTCTCCTGAGCCCACTTCGCTATTTTTTAGGTTTGTTTATTGTACCGAACTGAACTATATTTAAACCTTAAACAAAACTTACATGTGTTTCTGATGTTTGTACAAATTCTTTGTTTTTAAAGCCATCAACTAATAGGACATTTAGCTAAAGTGACGTTTTTATCATGGGTCGTATTGCTAATAGGATCATTTACTAATACGAATAGGACGATAACAATTCACAATCGCCGAACAAATAACTGTGTTTTTTTGAATAAATGACAATTAAATATGAAAATATTGTTACACTACTCGTTATAAATGATGTTTTTGTTATTATTACAATAACCTAACTAACCTTACGTGGGGGTGCCCCAAGTCCCGATTATGGCGGCAGAGATACTTCCGTCGCATGCATTTCACAATGTTACGGTTTCACTTCGATAGATTATAATCTACCGAAAAATAAAGTTGATCACAGAAGCTTTGTAGTTTTGTGTACCAATTTTCACCCAAATCCGTTCAACCGTTTTTACACTAAAGGTGAACTGACATACTATACATCCTCATAAAAATTCGCATTTACAGTAGTAGCAGGATCTTTTGTATGGCTGCCGTTTCTCAATGTCCTCGTCATCATTATCAACCTACTAACGTTCCCACTGTTGGGACACGGCCTCCTCTTTGAAAGGGAATGGGCTATAATCCACCACGCGGCCCCAGTGCGGATTGGTAAATGTCACATGTCTGCGATTTTTTTGGTTCTAGGACATTTAGGTTTCCTCACGATGTTTTCCTTCACCGTTTTGAGAGCAGTAGTGATGGAATCACTACATATTATAAAACAAAGTCTTCCGTCGCGTCTGTCTGTCCCTATGTATGCTTAGATCTTTAAAACTACGCAACGGATTTTGATGCGGGGTTTTTTTTTAATAAATAGAGTGATTCAAGAGGAAGGTTTTTGTATATAATTTCATCTCACAACACAACACTCAGTATTTAACATGAAACAACTGCCTATCTGACATCAACAGCCCGGTTAGTACTGGTGGTACTGGCTAATACGATACCCCCTTTTTTTTTGGGATGGGAAATCATCAAATGACTTCTCCCACTCTGGGCGGAGCGGGAGGAAGTGTCAGACTCTTACTGACTAAAACCCATCCATGTTCCTTCCTCGCCCTTTACGTTCCAGGGCCACGGTATCTCTTTCGAACAGGCCCGCAACCCCGGCAAGCTTCGGCCCTTGCGGGCCCCTCCCCTTATGCTGACATCTCTGCGGCGCGCGTGGAATACGAACGCGCCGTTGACACGGCCTGTCGTCGTCGCTAGACGGACGGACGGCTAGCTAGCCCATAGCCAACCGTCCACAGGCCCGCATCTACGGTGTCCGGTAGCCACCACGTGGCCCCCGACGCCCGGTGCGTCTCCCGCGGCGGCCGGGAAGAGAGGATCTCTCCCTCAATACGATACCCCTTGGTTAGACTGGATGTCAGACTTTTTGGGCCACTGACTACCTGTAATGAATGTCAAAGATGGACAAATGACAGCTGGGGCCAACAGATTAACGTGTTTTCCACGGAGGAAACTCGGTATGTAACGGTGGTCCCCATCCACAGACCAACCTATCCAAGCACGGCTTAACCTAAAGATCGACTTAGTGGCTGTTATTGTTGGCGCAGCGGTAGTGAGGCTGCCTTACGTTCTTCGGGTCCCGGGTTCGAATCCCGGTAAGAGCAAATGTTTGTGTAATGAGCACTGACATTTGTTTCCGAGTCATGGATGTTTATATGTATAATAAGTATGTATTTACAAACAAAAAAGTATATTATGTAGTATATCAACTATCTAGTGTCCACGACACCAGCTTTGCTTAGTGTGGCACTAGATGGCGCTGTGTGTTAATGTCCAGCGATATTTATTTATTTTATTTTATTTTAGTAGTAAGGTGCTGCACAAATGAAGTGAACTTGTCACATAGGTAGAGTATGACCTGCTTTAGCACGAAAGATACTTTTCAGTCTAGCATCACGTTATCGTGGGTATCCAACCTGTAGGTAGGTGAAGACGCAGGTCGAAAGATATGTGTATAACATTAATTACCCCCATACGCAAAACACGCGCTTTGACGTGGAGTTGCGGACACCAGCCAGTTGTACAATAAAACAGCAATTCATCATCATCATCATCATCATCATCATCTCAGCCGAAAGACGTCCACTGCTGGACATAGGCCTCCCCCAAGTGTCGCCACATTGACCGGTCCCTTGCTACTCGCGTCCACCGGATTCCCGCAACTTTCACCAGGTCATCGGTGCACCTAGTGGGAGGTCTTCCAAGTTCAAATTCATTTATTGGTGTGATTTTTGGTACATTTTACATGAGATGTTAAAAATAATTCCTCAAAAATCTACCGTAAAGGTGTACACTCTTTCACATTATCAGTCATTATTATAAAAAGAATAATGACTGATAATGTGAAAGAGTGTACATCAACGCATCGTCTTCCGGTTCGCGGTCGCCACACCAGAACTTTTCGGCCCCATCGGCCATCCGTTCTGCGAGCAATGTGTGTGTGTGTGTGTGTGTTTGTTGTGTGAACAGCAATTATCTAATTTAAATTTTATTGCTCACAGCTCACTCACAAAGAGGTTACTTTCCATACTCGAATGGAACTGGGCTGCCTGACTTAGCGGCTGAAATGCGACTCATGGAGGCTATCGTCATATTCCAAGTAAGTACTTACAATCTCTGTCTCCTGCTGATATGGAGGGAAGTGGAAATTACGATTTTTTTCCCTACTCCTCCGCTATACTTTCTGATTAACTTCATTGCGGGATCCAAGACAGTTAAATTCATTCTCTGGGACTTAGTTGAGCTTCATTGTCTCGGCGCTTTTCTGGTGGCCGCCACTGTTGATTCAGGCTTTCAGGAGTTACAGTAGTTTGGGAGTGTGCGGCGTTCTTGCCCAAAAAAAAGTACTTACAGTCATTGTAACGTGTTGTGAATATGGCAAAACGAGTTTTTGAAAAACTTAGCGTTTAGACATATCCGTGAAGGATTATTTTTGTAATTTCAAAATAACAGAATTTTACTGAATGCGTTTGTAAGTTTAAACGGTATTTATAACCTGTTTTATTTATTTTTGTCTGTTTCTCCCGGTTAATCTCCGAGACAGATTTAAAGATTTTGATAGATTTTACTGACAGATAGCTGATGTTATGAGGAGTAGCTTAGGCTACTGTTATTTTAGAAAAAAGATTAGGGTTCCGTGCAAAAAAACCCTTGAAACAGACAACAAAATCCGATTCAAATAGGGAAGTAAATTTTTTATAATAATTTCTCGTGGACGATGGTGCACACGCAGGGCTCAGCTAGTTTCGAATAAACCTGTTAAATAACAGGCACTTTTGAGCCGTCAGTCCTTCACAGTCACTGTTCCACCAGCGCCCTTGTTTTAATGAAAATGTGTTTCATTGTGTTTTTGACACACTTGAAAAATCAGAGACAGAATAACTGTGAAAGTACTAGTTTTGCTTAGTCCAACCTAGATCTGTGTAAAAAAGAACGGTCAGTTTATGAAACGCCTTTGCAAACATTTCTTCGACGCTGCCAAACGGCATCGAAACGTTCTGATCGCATCGGCCGCCCGATACGACCCATCGCGTATTAGTAAGATTCTGCGACCAAGGCATCTATCCTATTCACCCCCGACCGTCCAATGACCCACCAGCACTCTAAAGAAACACAGACAACAACCGCTGTGTTTCCGAACTCGCCGTCGAGGTCCGTTGCGACGTCCCTATTCAAGTGTTCATGCCACCCCTGACCCTTGCTCGAGCCAGCCCAGCGGCAAGAGATAAACCATTTGCTACACTCCCCAGCGACGCCCTTAGCATAGGCTCGTACCCCACTCAGGAAGGTCTTACACTCAATGCTAGAAACTCCATGGACAGTCTTTGAAATCAAAACTCTTTGCAAAGCGTCGCCTTAGGCGCTCATGCCAGTAATGCACTCTAAAAAACTCGATGCATCATATTAACGCCCTGGTAGTGTATTTTAATTATGGAAAATATAGTACACCGTATGATTAGTTTATTTATGTATCGTTATATTGACAGGATATGTCTGGGGAGACCTGGCCAGAACGTCTGAACTACACCATTCGTATGAAAGGCGACTTCGGAACGGAATCGTACAAGTCCTTGGATGATTTACTTGGACCGCACAGGATGTATGGTAAGACACACTTTTTAATAAGTACGTACGTCTATGGACCATATGGTAAGCACTTTTAATACAGGCCGTTCAAATGAGACGGTGGGTGAGGTAGCTGCGCGATGCGGGAGGGGGGGTTTTGACACGTCACCGGGCGAATGACTGAGCCCTCGCGACACATAATCTCAGCCTTCTTCTCCCGCACAGTCACAGTAAAAAGAAAAGCAGTAGTGTGACTCGGACGTGTCCTTAAATTCAATGCCTACTGTCGATCAGGGCTAGGGTTGCTGCTATCGGGTATAGGCATCGTTCACACCAAACGTATAGTCAGCCGCCGATTTCGCAAATGTTTGAAAAATAAAAGCGAATCAGTCGGCGGCTGAAATAAATCTTTCATACATTTTGTACTGGATACTCACAGTCGGCGGCTGATTATACGCATTGGTGTGAACGATCCCTTAAAAGTAAGAAGCGAGACGACATAAAAAAACTGAATCGAGTTAAAATACCGTTGAAAAAACTCCATTCTATTCGCACGTTTCATGAAAACTAGTGGCGTTACTTTCATACAAGCCTACTAGCCTGGCTTGCCCTCATGACCTACTAATCTTCATGACGTTAGGGTTTCTGAACAGTCAGCTTGTCTTATGGGCTTGCTTTATTGTAGGGCCCCAGGCACGCCACTGATAAAAACGTATATTTTCTACGTTAGGGTTTCGGTTTCCGCACTTAATCCTTAAAGGGGACCACTCTACGAGAGCTATGGCAGTCGTTATTGCAACCAGCCCTGTCTCCAGAAGCAGATCAGTCCTCCCTCCTCGCCTGCTGCCACGAGTAGGCAACAGAATATAATAAAAAGTCAAAACAATCGCTAAGAAAAAATCCACGTACGCATTTCTCATGGCAAAACGTTCCAAATGCATAGCCCTTCAAGGTCAGTTTAAAACTACAGGTACTGCGACGTACTAAGCCTTTTCTAGCGATACCTACTCGATTCTAGCTAGCTTCGACCTTGCTCGTTGCACTAACAAAGAGTTTAGACGATGGAATTAGTGTTTGTTATGCGAACGGTCAAATTGCGAAACCCTCTGCCAACGTCTCGTAGTTTGCATCTATGTACGAGTATTCCACCAAAGCACTGTTTGCGGAAATCGACCAATCACATTTTTTTAAATGGGTATATAGCCGCGTCTCTCGCATCTCTTGTGATTGGTTGAATCTTGCACATCTCTCCGCTTTGGTTGATTCCTGGCTCCATCAACCTCAAGAGTGAACAGATGTCTTCTGGGAACGTTCATTTTTCGCGAACCGCTTCCATTTCTTGCCGCTGGTCGAAATTGAGGTCAAGAGCAGGCCCAACTGGCAATGTAAAAAGAAAGTTCATGTTGCAAATAATCAAACTGCGCAAGATCACCCACTTTTGACGGCACTCAAGTAGGATTGAATAAAACGTTTATTCCGAACCTGACCCGAAATTCTAACCCGGTCGCGGGTTAGGTTAGCAAATAGATAAACAAAATTTTCCGAACGTTACCCTCCCTCTTCCTTGCCTGAACGTATCGTGCCATCATAACCCGAATCGCGATATAGCTAGGTTCCCCCTTCTTAGAATAAAATGATACGTCGGGTCAGGTTAGGAAGAGGGTAACTTTCGAAAAGATTGTTTTTCAAGTGCCTAACCCGCGAACGGGTTAGGATTTCGGGTCCGGTTCGGAATAAGCGTTCAAAACGCATCGCAGACGACCGAAAACTGGATGTCGCCGAAGGTGTGCCGTAATGAGCCAACCAATTCCATATCAATACAGTTACATACGTCAAACTAATCCAACAATGTAAATGTGTTAGAAGTACTAAATACTTTATACGTAAAATCACAGCAATACAAATTTAAAATCAACCAACGTTTTCTAAAATGGGAGAAATATTTATGCGTATTGGTATATTTTGGCAAAATCACACTCAATTATAACTTTTATTTACTTTTTTCTCGCGTGATTTATAAATATTAATGATCCGGTGTTCACAACCATACGGTGACAGATATTTAAGTTATGTATTTGCCATGTCAGCCGTGATAATATTGTTAAATACGATGAACAAATTTCATAAACATCTCGGGAATACATTCCATCACCTATGCTCTGACACTTTATTTTTTTACGATTCCGGTAGCGTTCAATGCAACACACCCAAACAGTGTGCATTTATTATTACAGGGGTCGTGGAGGTATTATTTTCGTCTGGAATAAAGATGTCCTAAATAAAATTTGTCGGTCATAAAAAAAATGGATTGCAATAGAACTTTGTCTCATCAGCTATGCTAATATTATAAAGCTGAAGGGTTTGTTTGTTTGTTTGAACGCGCTAATCTCAGGAATTACTGGTTCGAATTGAAAAAATATGTTTGTGTTGGATAGTCCATTTAAGGCGACTACATGAGCTAAACGCGAGTTTTATAATTACTAAAAGTATATGATTCACTGCTATAAACAAGACCAGAATATATGATATTCTTCAGGATATATGCTAGCATGATACTGTTTTGAAAACATAGTACAATTAATTTGGCTCGATCATCACATCGACCACCACAAATACAGTTGCTAATTTAGCTCGTCTAAGCGCCTTAACGAGGAAGGTTTTAGGCTATATAAAATCACGCTACGACCAATAGGATCGGAGCACAAATGAAAAATGTTGCAAAAACATGGAAAATTTTATTCCCTTTGTGAGCTTTTTCTCTCTTATGTGACGCAGACGAAGTGGCGTTGGTCAGCTAGTATGATATAAAGTTAATTTTTTTCCAAAACTTGAACGAAAACGATCTCTCATTTAGAATTGAGTACTTTGAGATGTATTTTCATTCACTTATGATATGATTATAAGAAATCCATCGTCAAAAAGATATTCGGGTTGATATTTTTGAATGTTGTGTTTTGCAGGTTTAAAATATGGAACATTCATGCGCATCCAATGGGCGGTTGACACAAGCTACATCAAACTACTGACAGGCAACGAAGTACCTCAGGTGAGATTATTTTACACTTAACTTCAATATACTGACGATTTTTTCTTATAAAGCACAGAGACGGATATAACTGCAACAAAATATGTGTAGGAATTGACAATCGGTTAAAATTTCGAGTACCTACGACCGAATACCATGTTTGTTTTCAGTAGATATAAAATCCATTTTTATCTGTTTTTTTTTCTCAGCAGTACCCGATACTCATTAAGTTCTAGCCAATCAATACTTACACCTTGCCTATTAATGTTTTCTAACTTCATTGAAAATATACACGCTGGAATTTTGCAATGCCACCTGAAGGGGAAATTACTCTAAATACGGGAGATAGCAAATTTTACTCAAAAGAAACATTCCTTTATTTTTCAAAAGAAACAAAATTGCATTCACAGATTTTCGAAAATTATTTTGCCACACTCGGGCATCGAACCCATGGTTCGACTAAAGTTCGACAAAATAACTTTCTGTACCTTTTTGACATCAATCAATGGGGTCAATTATATGGATCAAATCTCACTAACAAACAGCATTAATTAAATGAAAGGAAAGCCATGTATAAAAGTGCTTTTTTCTTGTTGAATTTATAACTGTTCTTTAGTGTACATGGCCTTTCTCGATTGATGTCAAAAAAGTACTGGATGTTATTTCTTGGAACTTTAGTCGTTTTGATTCACGAGTGTTGCAAACGAATTTTCGAAAATCTATGAATGCAGATTTGTTTGTTCTTTTTTTAAAAAAAAGGTTCCTTTGAGTAAAATTTGCTATCTCCAGTATTTCGAGTACTTTCCCCCCAGTTGGCTTTTGAAAAATTGCATTCTGTATAATTGTATTTTTTAATGAATTATGGAAAGAAAATTTATCTTAGCAGGTTGTCGTTATTTTAATTATTTTGTAAAGTCATAAATGATTTTATTAAACTCATTGAATGCCTTCTCTGTCGGATAAAACTGTTTATTTCTGAAACAGTTGTGGGTCAGTAGGTGGTCAATACCTAAATACTCGAAATAGATACCTCTAGTATCTATTTCGAGTAGTATCGACCCTCCAACTGTTCCGAGGTGACCTAGTTGACTACTACTAATAGCCTGTGTATTTCGAAGTTACCCTTATAACTTTTGTTAAAAGGACAAAGATTAAATCGATAAGTTAAGTCTATACCATACGTATGTTATACTCGTAATTTGTTTAGTAATCGTTGCTACTGACTACACTAAGACCGTATTCACTCGGCGTATTTTATACGCGCCAACGACGCAAAACATATTGTTGCGTTTGTGTCGATTGAAATGCACGTACGAAGCGGTACAAACGTGCGGGAAAAGCGCGTTATCATCGCGTGTGCGTTGCCGCAGACGACACGCGTTTCACGAAAGTGCCTTTACGCCGCCACGCCACGTATTTTTTGAACTTGTGCCAAGCTTTACTGGTCACGACTGAATTTCGTTTAAAGCGCGTAAAACGGGCGTGCGCCGAAGTACACAGGGTACACTTTACAGGGCCGTAGTTGGTGACATTGTCCTCTAGCAGAAGCGTAGAATAGACTAATATATACGTGGATGGAGTCGCAACAGCGAGGCCCTTTTACTTTCGTTCTTAATATCTACCTGCCCAATAGATCTATCCTACCAAAAATGCTTCGATGCGACATACCTACTCATGATATTGAATAAGTATAGCTACTAATTCCTGACAAGTTTCGTATTCCGGTAAACTAGCTGGTTGATGTCTTTAAAGGTAGTTACAACGGCCTCGCAGTCGCGCTTAAGGCGCCAAACAAACACGCTTTTGTGGAGTTCTTTTTGAGCGTAAAAGTGGTCAAGTTAATTAGTCATCTGTGGTTACTAAAAGTGTGTGGCCGTGGGCGGGGACCCGCTTCGACCACACCTATAGCTATGCCACTGCCCTCTGGTGCCGTGTTCATTGATCCAAAACATCACTGTTGAAGGAGGGGAGTAGTTCTATTAGCCCCAATAGGTCGGTCAGGTAGTAACAACCAGTCTTATACCGAATGGTATCGTATTAACCAGAATTAACTGGGTTGTGGAGGTCAGATAGGCACTCGCTCCATGTAAAATACTGGTATTCAGATGTACCCGGTTAGACTGGAAGCCGACCCCAACATAGTTGGGAAAAGGCTAGGCAGATGATGATGATGAGGTTGGCCAGGTAGGTAGGTATGCGTTCTTGCATTTCCTTATTGCCAGAACGCGTTGAGGACATTGTATTCGAAAATCAAACCAGCAACGATGCGAACTTTGGTCAGTGGTCGTTTGAAAATGCCACAAGGCGTCGTGGTCAGTGTTTTCGCTCAATGAGGGATTTTGGTTTTTGAGGCTAACAAATGTTCATCTATTCCCGCATGACTTCTACAGTACATATCATTTACTAGCTGACTCACGCAACTTCGTCTGCGTCACATAAGAGAGAAAAACGAAAGTAAAAAAAAATCCCCGTTTTTGCAACATTTTTCATTCCTGCTCCGCTCCTAATGGCCGCAGCGTAATGTTATATAGCCTAAAGCCTTCCTCGATAAATGGACTATCCAACACAAAAATATTTTTTCAATTTGAACCAGTAGTTCATGAGATTAGCGCGTTCAACCAAACAAACAAACAAACTCTTCTGCTTTATTAGTATAGATTTATAAAATCAAATATAATTAGAAGGATCTTGGTCGTTTGCTGGTTATAAGGCTACGTCACAGTCACACTGGTGAGTATGTGAGTGAATTCCAGTGCTACCGAACTAGCAAGTTATGTGATTGATGGCATTTATACGCAACTGCATAACTCCATAAAAAACAACCATATCTCTTCCACCATTAATGCTATATCATTTCAATATAAGTACTACTTTTGAAAATAATACCCCCATGAACAAAGGCCTTCTAGTGTTCAATCATGTTAAAAAACAATGCCTATTGTATACAACAGGATACGGTCACAGTCACGGAGTTAGCCGGTCATGACAAATCACCACGCAATTATCTGACGATTGCGATTAAGTACATCCGTAGACTAGCAACCCGCCCCAGGTTCGCACGCGTGGTACAGCATATTATTATTTAGACCAGTGGTTCCCAACCTTTCTTAGACCAGGGACCACTTCGGTATGTTTATTGATAGCAGGGATCATAATATGGTGCTAGATAAACATGGACACAGACATGATTATAACTAGGGGAGTGAATCTTTAATTCACACTATTCAAAAATTGGATAATGTGATGAGACCCTTTAGAATTAAGATAGTGATGGACACAAAAGCGATCGAATTGGGCTCGAAAAAATTAGCAATCATTTAGTATGAGATTCTTAACAAAAATAATAGAATTTTGCCTATGATAGGTTCAATTAGGTTGGGTTGAGCTTGCTTCTTCTGTGCAAGTTGATAAGTACGAATAACATTTAAATTTTTCGCGGACCGTAGTCGAGGCTCCTGCGGACCACCAGTGGTCCGCGGACCACTGGTTGGGAACCAGTGATTTAGACAGACAGACGCTGCGGGGGACATTGTTTTATCTATACTAATATTATAGGGTCCACCCTTTATAGCAGAACTTTTTATGCCATATTATTACTTTGCATAACAGCGGATAGCATAAACTTCATTTCGCAGAAAATCGTTTGGCAGACACGCATTTATCATACATTCAAACTCATAATTTTGTAAGTCAGAATCATCTAAAGGCATAAATTTCATATGCATAAAAATTAAAAGTCGAACCATCTTGTCGCAGATAGTTGGAGGTCAGTATCATCGTTTTGCATAAATTTCATATGCATAAACATTAAACGTTGAACCGTCCTATTGCAGAAACTTTAGGGTTAGAATCATCTATTGGCATAAATTTCATATCAATAGTCATTGAATGGCAGAACTATCACATCTCAGGAAGTTTATAGTTTGAATCATCTTTTCGCATACACTTCTTATGCATAATTATGGAAAGACTATTTTCAATAGGTACAGAAAATTCATAGTTAGTTTAATTTTATATTTCTTACCGTAATAATTATATTTATTGAACATTTTTTTGCCATGGAAATGAAATGTTTATTTGCTCTTTCCTACTTATCGCCAAATGATATACCAAAGTATTTTGATGAATGGCGCAAAAACATATCCCCAGAGGCGGAAACTGTCGCACAATGGTTTAGCGAAAATTATGTCTGGGGAACAAATACTTCGCCACCAAAATATCAGCCTAGCCACTGGTGTACAAAAGAATTAATCGACCAGGATATCCCTCGAACACAAAATCATGCTGAATCGTGGCATCACAGGATAAATAGCATAGTGGGCGCAAATCATGTGGGATTCTATAATATATCGAATCAATTAATAAAAGAAATAAAATACTCAATCATAGAAATTGAAAAACTAAGTACAGGCGCCCCACCTCCAGCAAAGAGAAAAAAAGTTTTGAGTAAAAAGTGCCGCATTGAAATTATATTAAATAATCAGTCAGATTACACTGAAACTGGATTTTTAAAGGCAATAGGAGCTAATTTAAGATTAGTTTAACGAAAATTGTCTATATATTTTATTTAACTCAATTAATTATCGTTTTGCATGTATTAATTATTGTTTTTAAGTGATTAACTTATTAGTTAATCACTTTTACCAATTTTACCAATGTTATTAATTTTGTACAATTTTATTGTTTTTTCTTAGTATATTTACGTCACTAATTTTATTACTGTTATGAATTTTATCCATTTCCCTATTTTGTAATTTTTGCATGTATTTTATGAATATATTTTATAAATTTTATACGTTATTCAATTATACCAGTGTTATTAATTTAATAAAATATACAATAATTTTACTTAGTTGGTACTAGTGCAAAATCTTTCGACGATATTATGTGTTTCTTTATGTTTTTCGAGCGTATGGCACTCGTGGCCTGCAGGTGAAAATCATAATATTTTGGGTTTAACGGCTAAATAAACATAATTTTCTTTCTTTCTTTTATTAAAACAGTAGATTGAGATCATGTGGTTTTTATTTTCCTGTAAGAAGCAGGCAGACATGCAAACAAACATACACCATGCATGCAGCAGGCATGCAGCAAACATGCAAACCTGCATACACCATGCATGCAGTAAGCATACAGCAAGCATGCAGCAAGCCTGCAGCAAGCATGCATCAAACGTGCAGCAAGCATGCAGCAAACATGCAAACCCGCATATACCATGCATGCAATGAGCATGCAGTAAGCATGCAGTAAGCATGCAGCAAGCATGCAGCAAACGAGAATGCAACATGCAGCAGGCATGGTTTCTGTCACGGCTCCGGCGCTGCGGGGCCCCGCTTCGCCCCTCCGCGCCTACGCGATTTTAAATTACACTCTAGGGGTAGGGCAGACAAGACTACGTGGAGTCGGTTTTGGAGCGATTCGTTTCTGTCACTAACTTTTCTAGCACAACATATTGACTTTTTAAGATAATATTTTAATTTTAAATTAAGGTTAAAATGCTATTTTGTGGCATTAAAAAATGGCAATACTGCCAAATAAAATTATTCCAAATGAAATTCTGCAATCTTCATAGTATGCCAAGTGAAATTATATCAAATAATCGTTGTTCTAAATAAACATTATTCTAAACGAAATTATGCGAAATTTGAACAATGCCAAAGGTAATTATGCCAAATAAAAAACTGCCATCTAAAAGTATGCCATTCGAAATTCGGTCATACACACATTCACCCAAACAATAAGTATATTTAAAAAAACATATGCCTTTAATATATTCGTTTAAAGAAAATTATGCCAAGTGTGTTATGCTAAATGAATTTCGGAGCAACAAGATTCTGCCAGATAGATGGAACCCAATATTATAAAGCAGAAGAGTTTGTTTGTTTGGTTGAACGCGCTAATCTCAGGAACTGCTGGTTCAAATTGAAAAAATATTTTTGTGTTGGATAGTCCATTTATCGAGGAAGGCTTTAGGCTGTATAACATCACGCTACGACCATTAGGAGCGGAGCAGGAATGAAAAATGTTGCAAAAACGGGGTTTTTTTTTTCTTTCGTTTTTCTCTCTTATGTGACGCAGACGAAGTTGCGTGGGTCAGCTAGTAATAATATAATGATGTCAAAGAAACAAGTGACTGTCTATCACTTCCTCATGCATTAACGGGTTTGAATTAAATTTGGCACACAGATAGACTATGTCCAGGGTTAGGATATAGTATACTTTTTGTCCTTGTGGTACGGGAATATACAGGGTCGAATTTTGCAATGCCACCTGGCGCGAAAGTACTCTAAATACTGGAGATAGCAAAGTTTACTCTAAGGAAATATTCCTTTATTTTCAAAAAGAAACAAACCTGCATTCCCAGATTTTCGAAAATTCGTTTGCCACAATCGGGAATCAAACCGAATAAAGTTCGAAAAAATAACATCCTGTACTTTTTTGACACCAATCGATAGGGTTAATCATATGGATCAAATCTTTCTAAAAAACATAATAAATTAAACGAAGCGAAAACGGCAGTGGCATTGAAAAAAATCACCCTGTATACGATCTTCACACAGGTATTCAGGGGGATTGGGCACGCCCGGGTCTCGAAAAATATTTCACACTTTGATCTGGATATTTCAGCCGATTACTTGCACTTTACTGCATCCAATTAAATCGCAAAGACTAGACTAAACGGTGGTCTATTTTTCATTTAAACAACCTAGAACAATGTCATATTTATTCGAATTCTCTGCATAACCACTATTCATATTAAAAACCACAGTGGACTTCACTTAGTTTGAACTGGAACTCATCAGCAGTCCAGGGTCTGGATTTACCGTGTCGACGGCACGTTCTTGTTCCACGCACGCCTCAAAGAGATGTCAGCATAAGGGGAGGGGCCCGCAAGGGCCGAAGCCTGCCGGGGTTGCGGGCCTGTTCGAAAGAGATACCGCGGCCCCGGAACATAACTCTTGCGGGTCCCTCCATTATGCTGACATCTCTTGTGAGGCGCGCGTGGAATAAGAACGCGCCGTCGACACGGTAAATCCAGACCCTGGACTGCTGATGAGTTCCAGTTCAAACTAAGTGAAGTCCACTGTGGTTTTTAATATGAATAGTAGTTATGCAGAAAATTCGAAGAAATGTGACTTTGCTCTAGGTCTATTAAAACTCAAATTAAATGAAAATTAGACCACCATTTAGCCTAGTCTTTGCGATTTAATTGGATGCAGTAAACTGCAAGTAATCGCCTGAAATAACCAGATCAAAGTATGAAATATTTTTTTCAAAATTTAAACGTGTTCGTTGGCGTGCTGTGGCCCCTTAACTACAGACGTGTATTTATTCAACGAATCCTTTGCATGCAGGTCGTGTCCCTCCAAGAGTTCCATAGCGATGAAGGTATCCTCAAAAGCAGAAACGAAAGCGTCCGTCTCGTCGGCGAGTTCATGCGGCTGTTCACCTGGCTATCCTTGCTGTTGACTTTTACCTTTCACTTGAGTCGTTTGCTTCAGGAGAGGACCTCTGGTATACAGGCAAGTTTGTTATGTCCATGTTCACCGCAAAGATAACAGTCTGAGTGAGAGTCAAATTGGCTGGTGTACCATAGCGAATCAACTTATACCAATTATCAAACAAATGTACCTAAAATGTACTATTCTGTACCTAGGTCTAAAAAATCTGTACCTCCTTCAGAACAAAATTATTTCGAAATTAAGGCACACCCGCCATATTGACGTCAATATGGCTGGTGAACTTAAATATTATATTATTTAACCATTATTCATAAAATTTTATTACACCAAAAAATTGTACCTAAAAAGTACCTCAATTAAAAAAACACACACTTGATCAGTTGGATAGTTCCTGAGAAATAAAACAACCGTGTCTTGTGTATAAGTAAACAAGATTAGTCATCATTCTCCTGCCCTTATCCCAACTTATGGGGTCGGAGCAGCATGTCTTTCACTTCCATACTTTTCAATTACTGGTCATCTCAGCAGTTACCTTCTTTCTGGCCATATCATCATTCACACAGTCCACCCATCGTTTATTTGGTCTTCATCTACATTCATACTCAACACTTTATTTAACTATATTTTTTTCATTCCTCCGCAACACATGTCCATACCACGATAATCGATTACCACACAACTTTTTAGTCACCGGCGCCACTTTCAGACTAAAATGTATGTAGTTACAGAATAATAATCATCAGTACAACCCTCTAAGTTCATATAAGTCGATGAACGATTTTTGCTAGGTCAAAGTTGTTCCTATACTTATGTGAGCTTGGAGGGCTGTATTGATGATTTCGATGATCATAATTCTGTACCTACATAAGTCTTACACTCGCGAACGATATTTTCAACGTCATACAACCTGCCACTGGCCTGCAAATAGCAAAAAACAAGAATTTTGCGAAATTCAAATTTTCTTCGACCCCATAAGTTAGGATAAGGGCAGGAGAATGATGACTAATCTTGTTTACTTATACACAAGACACGGTTGTTTTATTTCTCAGGAACTATCCAACTGATCAAGTGTGTGTGTTTTTTTAATTGAGGTACTTTTTAGGTACAATTTTTTGGTTTAATAAAATTTTAATATTAATATTTTATGAATAATGGTTAAATAATATAATATTTAAGTACACCAGCCATATTGACGTCAATATGGCGGGTGTACCTTAATTTCGAAGTAATTTTGTTCTGAAGGAGGTACAGATTTTTTAGACCTAGGTACAGAATAGTACATTTTAGGTACATTTGTTTGGTAATTGGTATAATTTGATTCGCTATGGTACACCAGCCATTTTGACTCTTACCAGTCTGATCATCTAAAAAGAGCTGTCACTGTGACGTGTTCTCATATAAAAATGTGTTTTAAACAGCTGATTTAGATAATCAGAGGGTCATCTTTTTGGTGGTATTATAATGTAGCTGTTTCGATGACCCGAATGGCGCAGCGGTAGTGAGGCTGCCTTACGTTCTTAGGGTCCCGGGTCCGAAACCCGGTAAGAGCAAATGTTTGTGTGATGAGCATGGACATTTGTTTCCGAATCATGGATGTTTATATGTGCAATAAGTACCGATTCAAATGGAACTTATACCAAAGTGAAAAACTGCAAAAAATTGTTGGTTTTACCTCTAACCCAGCGATTTGACCTGTATTTTTTCTTTTGTTACGTAAACCAAAGTTGAAAAAGATAAAACGACAGTTCTGACGTCACGAGCCCCATACTCCCGAGTTTTGAAGCGTTTTATCTTTGTCAATATTCATTGATTTACAAAAACAAAAAACACGTGTCCATTATTTTCCAATACTCTAACTGACGGACTAAATAGATTAGTAATTTTTTGATAGTATCATTATTTTATTTTATTTTATACTGTTCGGGAAACTTACAGCTAACAAAAACAATGCCTATTCTCCCTTCACAGGAGCTGCTGCGAATGGTTGGGGTGTCCCTCACCACCCTGAGGCTTTCCCACGTTTTGAACATGTGGCCAGTGGGACTGGTCTATGCCATCGGAGCCACCATAACAGTGAAGGCTGGCGAATACCCCTACATTCAGTATTCGTCCTGGTTCCTCATAGTCGTGTTGATGTTTCTGTACTTCAACTTTGTCATCTCCATGGCTTTTCTCTGCAGTTATGTGTTGAAAGAGAGTAAGTAGTTTTGTTTGTTTTTATAAATATTAGTAAAAGAAAATTCTTAATTGTGTGTTTGTATTATCTCAATGTTAGATCGTTTATTTATACATCGCATTGTGTAAATTACAACAGATATAAAGGGTCTGGGTCAAAATGGTCCTAAGTCCAACTGACTTGAAATATGTATACTTATCTCAAATCAAAGCTCATAATAAGTACTCCAAATCACTTTACCACGACATGTGCCTAAGTCACCGGAAACCAGACGTTTTCAAATCCTGTATTTTGTCGAAGATTTGAATACCTAATTTTAATATACTCACCTAATTTTAAAATAAAGAAAAAGTATTTCGTGTTTCTCTATCTATCTATTCCTCCGGGAGCTCCGGGAACGCGGGTACTTCTAGTTTTAGCATGAAGTGAAGTCCTAATTAAAAAACACCATTTGAAATATATTATAATGTATTTCAATTATGTTGGTCTTACACCCAGAAAATTGCCCATAGTTCTTTGAAAATGTTATGTTATGTCATGAACTTTATGTTATTAGCATAAAGTTCATGCTTTCGCTACCGCTTTTAGGCACACCGAGGTCGATCGAAGTCAGACACATTTTCGACCCAATGACTTCGACTTTGCCCCTTTATGTACTTATGGACATAAAGGCTCAAAGTCATGCCTGGGAACCTTCTAGTTTGGAGATATTGGGGGTCAAAGTTCCAACTTTTTAACAAGTTTTTTTTTAAATACGATGTATAAATATTGACAAGATAAAAACGACGCTCGTGACGTCAGATCGCATTAAAAACTATCACGGCGTGACGTATTGAGAATTTTAAAAGCGTCGTATTTTCGTCAATTTTAGTTTATGTAACTAAAGAAAAAATACGGGTCTAACATTTTTCGTTGATAGTCCTATATTAATACCAATTCAACCTTATTTCATTAACTCTTACGTCCTTACAGGTCAATATGCGGGAAGTGTGTCAGCTCTGTTGTACGTTTTGGTATGGGTACCGGCGCGCACAATGCATGACCGGGACTTGCCGTTTGTGGCAGTACTGGGGCTCGGGTTCTTACCTAACATGCCCATGTACTGGTTCTGGAAAGAAGTTACTGCGCTGGAGTTATATCGTAAGTGTATACAGATTATAGATTGTGAAACAATCGAGTCGAGTTTTTGTGTTAACTTAGGGGCACTCTCTACGAGCGAGAGAATCGCGGCGATATTATCGTCGTAATTCGTATTTCTAAACACTCTCATAGGGGCCGCCTCCACGAGCCAGCAAATCGCGACGATTTGACGTATTTCTATACGAAAATATCGCCGCGATTCGCTGCTTGTGTAGGCGGCCCCTTAGACACCGTCTCCACAAGCGAGAGAATCGCAACGATATTATTGTATAGAAATACGTGACATGACGATGATATCGCTGCGTATGAGAGTGTTCAGAAATACGAATTACGACGATAATATCGCCGCGATTCTCTCGCTCGTGGAGGCGGCCCCTATGAGAGTGTTTAGAAATACGAATTACCACGATAATATCGCCGCGTTTCTCTCGATCTTGGAGAGTGCCCCATATTGCATTGCATAATTCTAGGCGGCTTATTTGGCTATTGAATTTGGCGACATTTCACCAATGCGTACCCAGTAATGAAACAATATGTTATTCGGTCTTAATTTCAAAAGTTTGTCAAGAAGATTCATGAGTCATCCATAATAAATTAATTTTACAGTAATCGCATGGAAACGTCAATACCTTTAACATCCCCCTTGAAGATGCAGAAATGCTCACAAACCGTAAACTAATATTACATAGGTAGCCTATTATTAAACAAAAACAAAGTTGATTCTATCGACAGGCGAATTTTACAAGATTGCACTATGAATGGTTGAATCTAGGGGTGCATTCTGAGATACGAAATAATCACTCACAGCGCTCACATCAATATTTTGCGTTCCGATTTAGTTTTCACGATTATGACAGCTAAGATCTGTCATTAGGTCATTTGACAGCGCTCACGGTGATATTTATTTGGCGCATGGTCGGTGTAATCGCAAGATGGCACGTGTCATGACGTCACCTATGACGATTCAAGGGACATCGATATCGCGCTTACGGTAATACGGAACGGGTTTATGGACGCTCAAATCGTTTACAGCCTATCTCGGAACGCGGCCTAGATTTGTTTTTCATTTTTAACGTAATCTGTCCCATCGCTCATGCAGCATTTACCTTAGAATATTCTTCCCCCCCCTCCCCCATCTTAACAAAATCCTATCTACTCTCCACCCTTTGCACACGCGTGATGTTATGTTTTTAATGTTATTTCCCGTCACAGAACAAGGCGCCAACTTCAGCACCATGGCGAGAGCGCACACCAACCAAACTGCCTCCATCCTCATGAGTTATATCTTCTTGTTGCTACAAATCGGCTTTTGTTACTCCATGACTTGGTACCTGTCTCTCGTGAGGCCAGGCAAATTTGGCCAGGCGTTACCCTGGAACTTTTTTTTAAAGGTATGTGACACTAGATAGCAATTAAGCAATAACGGAAAATTCGATTTTCTTACTAACATAGTGGACCTCTATAGTTAGCCTGTAACAAAGTGAATACACAGCAGTTTTTTTTATTAAGAGTGGGTATTTATTGTATTGTACAACGGGCTGGTGTCCGCAACTCCACGTCAAAGCGCGTATTCTGCGTATGGGCTATAAATCCACCACGCGGGCCCAGTGCGGGTTGATGATGAGATGTCACATGTCTTCGAATTTTTGGTTCTAGGACATGCCGGTTTCCTCACGATGTTTTCCTTCACCGTTTTTGAGAGCAGTGGTGATGAATGCGCCTGGCTGGGTTTGAACCCACGACTTACTCTTCGTAAGTCGGGCTTGCCACGACTGGGCCACCGCTGCTCTGAGAGGGTAGTTAATTTCACTTTTGTAAGACACTGTGTTTTTTTTAGGTTATTGCTTCCATGTCACTGTAAAATCTATGAAGACCCTAAAAGTAACTACCTTAAATTACCCAATCTCCGTCGCTTGCGTCCTGCGAAAAATAGAAAGCAAAAATACCGACTCAATGCACGTGCTTCTAAACATGAGGCTCAACCTCAAAAGGCCGATCCAATGCACGTGCTTCTAAACATGAGGCTCCACTTCAATACGCTGACTCGATGCACGTGCTTCTAAACATAAGGCTTAACCTCAAAAGGCCGACTCAATGCACGTGCTGCTAAACATGAGGCTCAACCTCAGAAGGCTGACTCAATGCACGTGCTTCTAAACATGAGGCTCAACCTCAAAATGTCGACTCAATGCACGTGCTTCTAAACATGAGACTCAACCTCAAAAGGCCTGCTCAATGCACGTGCTTCTAAAAAGTGACTCAACCTCAAAAGGCAGACTCGATGCACGTGCTTCTAAAAGGAGACTCAACCTCAAAAAGCAGACTCAATGCACGTGCATCTAAACATGAGGCTTAACTTCACATTTGGAAGCATTGTGTCAGCATTTCAGCGGCAAGAGCCGGGGTAGGGTCTTGACCGTGACGCATCTGATGTGAGACCTGTACTAGAAACTGTCACATGTTATTTGTCTCTTTCTAAAGCTCGATATTAACGTACCTGCTTTCAGTGGAAGCCCAAGCATAATGAAAAGAAAATTATCAACAGGAAACAAAGTGAAGACCATGCAATGTTGGAATATAAGACCGCGACACTTTCTACAAAACATTATAGATCGGACCCTTACCAACTTAGAAGAGTGACTCAGGGAATTGGCAGACTGAGTGATTTCTCAGATGATGATAATGATGTTAGTAGCACTTGTCTCGATGATCAGGGATATACCACATCCAGCCTCTTATAGAAGTATTATTCTGGTGTCAGTCTGTGTGTGTGTATGTTGTGTATGTGTGTTTGTCGGTGGTGTCTGTGTCTTAGATGTCTGTCTGTGGCATCGCAGCTTTCGAACGAATTAGCCGTTTTTTGTTGTTTGAAAGGTGAATTTGTCGGGATTGTTCTTAGATATGTTTGATAAAAATCAGTCCAAGATGGCCGCCGCCAGAAAATGGCGGATTACATATTATTCAACAACTCCATCAATATGGGTATCAAATGAAAGGGCTTGATTAGTAGAATACAATACGCTATAATAAATGTCTAATCCCTAATGGCCGCCACCACAAAAAGGTGATTTACATTTTTTTTCACAACTCACTCAAAATGGGTATCAAATGAAAGGGCTTGGCTAGAATCATATACCTGAAAAAATGATCCTATGTGTATGTGTCGGGGTTTTTATAAATTTTTAATTTAGTTTAAAATGTTACTTTAACTGGTCTTTGTGCTATTAAATCCGCGACTAAGAGTTCAGATGTCAGTGGTTCACCAGTGTAAAAGGCAGGCAGGATAAGCGGGGGTTTTCTGACCGTTAGGATGTAATCAACCCGTGTGCCTCTTTTGTCTCCACTCTTATACGTTAGAAGGAATTCGAGAGTGAGAAAAAATCGATATATCCTAGTCTTCTAGAGGCTACAGCCTGGCCCGAGAACTTCTATCAGCAATAGCGATGGTGGTGGAAGTGTATTGAATTGAAAAGCTTATGTATATCCTGTAGAAAGTCGTTATAAGTACGATAGGGTGGATCAACGAAAACTTTAACTCTTGCCTCAATAGGCGCGGAGTCATAAATGGTGAAACTATTTCACATAAGTACACCTGTACACCCGGGACCCTGAGACCCTGAGAAACCTTTCTCAGGGTCCCGGGGTCGAATCCCGGTAGGAGCAAATGTTTGTGTGATGAGCTATGGACATTTGTTTCAGAGTCATGGATGTTTATATTAATGAGGATGTATTTACAAACTAAAAGTATGTCTATGTAGTAAATCAACTATCTGGTGACAACGATACAAGCCTCGTCGCTTAGTGTGGCAGTAGATGGCGCTGTGTGTAATATCCAGCGATATTTATTTATTTATTCTCAAACACACTTTTTTTTTCTATGAAGCCCCAGTACTGGAAAGAAAACGAGGTGACACCCAATGTCGCTGAGGACAAGAACTTAACACGAGATCCACGATACTTCGAACCTGCTCCCCCAAATTCGATACCCGGGATCAAGATCGTCAATGTGTCCAAGGTAGGGTGTGCACTTTTAGCAGTCAATATTGGGACCAGAGCCCAAATACCTCCAATAAATGTTATTTTGAACAAGCCTTTAGACACAACCCTGGGCTTATACATAGAGGTTGGAGACTCTTGTAATGGAAAAAGTCTACTGGCGATGACGTTAGCATAGCTGCAAGTTCATGCGTCGTCATCGGTAGAAAATTAGTTAATGTCATTTTTGTATTTCAAAATTTATGATGACCTCAGATTTGAAGCTTAACTGTAAAAAAAGGTTTAATTGATCTTCTGACTGGAAGCCGACCTCAACATAGTTGGTAAAGGCTAAGCAGTTGATGACATTGAAAAGAGTTAATTTATTAAAATATTTGTGGCAGATGTACCCTAAACATCAAGCGTTGAAGAATGTCTCCCTGGATGTGTATAAGGGAGACATCACCGTGCTGTTGGGACACAACGGAGCTGGCAAGACTACCATCATGAACATCATTACAGGTAACTGACATTACGATACCAATGCAAAAATTGAAATTTACATATAGCAAAGCAAGCGTTTGTATAAGCATCACCTTTGCACTATTTTGTGTTTCTTTCTTCTTCTCTATATTTAGTGTGTACATAAATTGTTAAAAAATAAATAAATAGTCCGGTGAATTTAGACATTTGGTGCTACATAAATTTGTAACAAGCTGATAACTGGTACAATTGTTCAAAATATAATTATAAATAAAATGTTAAAGTTCCCCATCATTCCTATGAATGGAAAAATAATTATTCAAGGTCAAAAATGAGTTTTTTGTGATTTTCAGAAAAACGGTAAGTTTTATCATAAAAATACCCCAGGTAAAAATTTTAGATCATTAAATTATCCTACAAAAATATATCAATACTTTTTCCTACGAGCCACCGTTTCTGAGATATCTCTATTCAAAAAGTTGTAAAAGTTGTAATCTAAGTTTTCCTTGAAATGTTTCACATAAAATGCCGATTGTGAGAAATCTACGCCATTCAGGATATTAAACTGATACTTTTCTGATA
Organism: Xestia c-nigrum; assembly: GCA_916618015.1. Classification (NCBI taxonomy): domain Eukaryota; kingdom Metazoa; phylum Arthropoda; class Insecta; order Lepidoptera; family Noctuidae; genus Xestia; species Xestia c-nigrum. The sequence continues at coordinate 3,194,767 of OU745259.1, read as the reverse complement.
GCTCATGAACGAATGTATCCTCCGAAAACTAATTTATCAAAACAATACATCTGCCTTTGGAAAATAGGCGCCATAAAGATCATATTCTTAAAATTTCTTGAAAGTTTTCTTGATTTTCGTGCAGATTACAGAACCGACTTTGTTGTCTCATTAGCTTTCTCAAATGGTACCACAATGCCACAAGCCAGGCCAATTTTATATTAAACGTCTTATATTTACTTCAATAACCCATATGGACCTTGTTGTTCGAAATCGTAATAAAAACATTTCATTTGTTAGTCATTAAGTTTTCAAAATAATGCAACATTTTATTTCACAAATATAATACGCTTCCAAATCCCAAAGCTTGACTAGTTTCTACCAGTCAAGCTGATTGGTAGAAAGAAACCAGTTAAAACCTTAAAGCACAGAGTGTGCTTAGTGATAAATATAGACCGTTATTTTTTAGTCGTCTGAGTACTTGTTCACGCGGGCGCAATAGCGGGTGCGGGCGCGGAGAAGTGCCGAGTTCGTGTTCACATTGGCCGCCAGGCGTTTGTAGCGACAAGTTCATACCGGTTGAACTTACCTGCCGTCGCGAGTGAATCGCGCGCTCCGCCGCTAGTTCGACGTGAACACACAAAAACATCTCACGCGTGTGATATTGCTGCGAGCCCGCCGCGCGCGCCAGTCGAAAGCTTCCCGCTACTTAGACCGCACGTGCGGTGTGTACGTGAACACTTGCATATTACGCCATAATTATGTTTGATATTTCGTGACCGCGCCCGCGAGTCTATGTGAATGAGTACTTAATTACTTTAAGAGCGCATCGGATCGGCGGGCGGAAATCAGTTGCTCATAATGGTCGCGTAACTCGAAAAACTGTAGGCAACAGCAGATTTTTTTTTCAGATTTCGTAGTCGATCCCATAGTAAAAGTTATTCATTTTCATGAGTACTATCCGCCCTTGAAGCAATTAAAACGACTTAAAAATAACGTTGTATGGGTATAATAAACCCCTTGACCATGTGTCTGTGAACAGGAATGACGAGCGCCACTCATGGGAAAGTGTACGTGATGGGAAAGGACACGGTAACGCAGGGACAAGAAGTACGTAAGCACCTGGGTCTGTGTCCACAGCATAACGTGTTCTTCGGAGACCTGACTGTACGGGAACATATCATGTTCTATACGCTGGTAAGTCTTTTTCATATACAGTGTCTTTTCTCCGCAGCTGTGATACTACAACAAAACAAAAAATATTTTAAGGAATATGTTTTCAAAGAATGACAACCACAGACAACTGCATACTACTGGTGCAACCAGAATGTAATGCTAGGTCTGATTTGTAAGTCTATGAAACTATTTTGGCCTGATCGCGTTTCGTAAGGTAATCTTAATTTTTCTTTTCAACTTGTCAACGGAAATTCGTAAATTTCAATAATGACAGCTGAAAACAAAAAAAAAGGCTACAACCAGAGATTGTCAATTGACTGTAGATATCGATTCCAAAGCGTAGACATGTATGGAGATAAACAGGTAAAAAAACTGCATGAACACTTTTTAAATCTGATTTTTGTTCGTCCCCAGCTCAGAGGAAGCGACCTTAGCTGGAAGGCCATCGCGGAAGCGGAAAAATCAACCAAGCAACTAGCTGAGAAACTCGATTTAACAGAGAAACTAAACTCAATGACATCACAGTTATCAGGCGGGATGCAGAGAAGAGTTCAATTAGGGTGTGCCTTAGCCGGCGGGGCTGACGTCTTGGTGCTAGATGAACCCACGTCAGGACTCGACGTGGAGACTCGCAGGGAACAGTGGGACTTACTGCTGGTGAGTTCTTGAGTCGTATTGTATTGATGAATATGTAGTGTTGTATGTTTAGTGTATATTTTGAGGAGCTCGTGGCTAAATAGTATCAGCCACTCGAGTCGATCTTTAGGTTAAGCCATGCTTGTCTAGGTTGGTCTGTGGATGGGTGACCACCCTTACATACCAAGTTTCCTCCGTGCCTCGGAAAGCACGTTAAGCCTTTGGTCCCGGCTGTCATTTGTCCATCTTTGACAGTCGTTACAGGTAGTCAGTGGCCCCAAAAGTCTGACACCAGTGCCAGGTGGTATCGTATTTCCCAGTATTAATTGAGTTGTGGAGGTCAGATAGGCAGTCGCTCCATGTAAAATACTGGTATTCAGCTGCATCCGGTTAGAAGCCGACCCCAACATAGTTGGAAAAAGGCTAGCAGATGATGATGTTTAGTGTATATTTATTAAAGTGAACAGTTCTTTAGGAGCGTTGAGCACTTTTTCAAAAAATCATGCAACTCGCGTGACCGTCACTAACGCTTCGTAGCACTCGTAGCCGATCCGCTACGGCGTAGCACCACTTAGGCGTGCGCAGGGCACAACCCGTAGCACATAAAGAATACTTAGGCCGCGTTCCTAATTATGCTGCAATCGATTAGAGCGTCCGTAAACCCGTTCCGAATTACCGTGAGCTTGATATCGATGTCCCTTGAATCGTCATAGATGACGGCATGACATGAAGACGTGAAATATAAACCGGAACGCAAAAAAATGATGTGAGCGCTGTGAGGGATCATTTTGTAAAGAATGCAGCCCTGTTATTCACTTTTGAACTATTAGTAGTCCTCGCATGTCTTTGTTTTGTAATTTTAATTGTTCACAAAATAAACATTATTACTTTCTAATGAATGTCTTCTGTAGCTGCGAGAATGATCTGCTCCATGAATTACTTTACAGTCTCTACGCGGGGATCGAACAGTTCTCCTAACAACCCATTACATGGAGGAAGCGGACGCGCTGGGTGACCGGGTGGCGGCGATGAAAGATGGCGAGCTGAAGTGCTCCGCTAGTACCATGCATCTCAAGAAGGCAGTGGGTGAGTAGTAGCGCGATACACTAAATTAATATTCTTTATTGGAAAGTAAGAACTCTGTTTTCGATAGCAACTATATTAGTATAAAACTGTGTCGCAGTCATTAACACCCACCATCAAATATCGAGATAAAATAAAAACTAAAAAGGTTTTGAATTAAATCACCGGCCGAACTTCCGCCATTTTAATTATTTTTCAAAATTGCGGCAACGCTTAAAACCTATATACTTAAAAGAAAGCTGGTATCAATACAAACAAGTTTTGTATGAAAACGAAATTATACGACATAATTTACAAATGCGACGAATTCGATGCTTTATTTGACTCGAACACCGTAATGACTTGAGCGCGACGCCATATTTCTAAACACGAATTGGTTTGATTACCTCGCAATAGGTGTCAAATGTAGAGTACGTTGCTCGTGGATGAAAGTGTCTTATATTACCAAAATACAGTGAGAAGTGAACTTCGCTCTGTATTTTAGTCTTGAAGACTCGCTCGCCCCGCTCGGGAGCACTATAATCCCTCGCTGAGTTCGGGAGTCAAAATAACGCCCGTGACTTAAGACACAGCTTTATCGTCTATCTACTATACCCATTTTGATTATGAATAAAGAACTATTTTATAAAAAAAAAACCCTTCTTCATTACAGGTACTGGTTACCGCCTATCATTTGTAACAACCGATACCCCGCGCGAGGAAGCGATAACTCGAGTGGTGACGTCACACGTCCCCACCGCGTCACTGAAGGAGCGCACCATATACTCGCTGGTATACAACGTGCCCGTGACGGACACCGACAAGTTCCCCGACCTGTTCGCGGCACTCGAGGCGAGGCGCTCCGAGTTGCAGATAGAGTCCATGGCTATCGGTGTGGCTACGCTTGAAGAAGTCTTTATGAAGTGAGTGCACTAGATATCAACTATATTTGTTACAAATAACAAACAATCTCTAATATTATAAAGCAGAAGAGTTTGTTTGTTTGGTTGGACGCGCTAATTTCAGGAACTACCTGGCCGAATTGAAAAATTCTTTTGCGTTGGATAGTCCATTTATCGAGGAAGGCTATAGGCTATATAACATTACGCTATGATCATTAGGAGCGGAGCAGGCATGAAAAATGTTGCAAAAACTGGGTTTAAATAAGTCATTTATTGTTGAAGCGTATTGATTATTTTAATTAAGATTTTATTGTAAATACAATTTGTTCTATTTGATAATGTTTTGATTTTCTGAGGAATAATTTGTGTGGTTTGTGTTTTTTTGTACCTACAACTTCAGAATAAGAATATTTAAATGATTGTTGATTCTTCAATAAGAAATTGTTACGTAAAAACATTTTTGTGGTTTAACGAATCAAGTTTGTCTACCTTTTTATTATACTACCGTTAATCCCGTCCTTATATTTACCCGTCAGAAAGGAAGTGTAATCTTTAATTAATCCCGAATAATATTTTTATGATTTAACTACCTACTCATAAACCGAATCCCGGGACTCGGGGAATGTCCATATTATTCTAACCTGTCGCAAGTACATGAAACAGCTCTACCTATTCCGATCTATGATGACAATTCATTCGGAACAGGCGTTTTTTCACTCGTGATATTATGACCATTTTAGCATAAAACTGCGCCTGGGTTTTCCGTTCCGAAAGACTAACTTAATTAAACCAACATATCGCAAATATGTAATATATGTGCTCATAGTTTTCTTGTATAGTCCGCGCCACGAGAAGCTATAATTTTTGTAAACAAAGTATTTCTATCAAGATACGTAACGGCAGTAATTCAATCAACAAGAAATACTCCCAAATTCAATCAACTCAAATTATCATACGTGTAATACGAAACTAATAAGCAGTTTTACTTGGTCGGTTTATATTTTGGCGATAATATAAAGAGCTTTCGTCGAATGTTTTGTGGTACTATAGTCCCGTTAAGCAGACGACAACCTCTCTAGGTTGAACTGCGAGATGCCATTCCAAAAAAAGTTTTGTGGTACTGGAACGCATCTGACATCTTGGAACAACATTTGGGCCGCCATTTTTAAGTAAGATCACGCTGACGCTGTCATTTTCGAATTTGAGCCAAAGGTTTAATAAGATCTCTTGGCGGGGTTTATAGAATCTGTGACTATTGTAACCAAAATGTTAATAACATTGTAACATTTTATTAAGGTTATGCAGTGACATCGACACAACATTAACTGAAGATGAAGTGGACTCTACTCTGGTGGAGCCAGGTGGGTACTTCAATGTTCTACTGACTATACATTATTGTTAATTTCGGAACGATGGTTTTCTCTTCGCAGCAGTACAAGTACGTAGGATTCGATAGGACTCGATTAGATCAATTTGACAGTTATTCTCGATAAAAAGAGTTTTTGACTCCATTAAAACTCATGAGAGAACTCCATCAAAATGAGTTTTAATGGAGTCAAAAACTCTTTTTATCGAGAATAACTGTCAAATTTATCTAATCGAGTCCTATCCAATCATATGTACTTGCACTGCAGCTCTTTGACTAGTTAGTTTGACACCTAAACCAAGCAAATAAAGCGTTTGGTGTGTAAGATTTACTTTTTTCATTTTATTTTGTCATTGTACCTATTTACATTGTATAATTAAGATGATGCATCTAAATACCAACATTTTACTTGGAGCTTGCTGTCATAATTATCTCAACTCCACAAACAACCCAGTGTAACCCTTCATCTGTGGATCTCGACCGAATCGGTCTGACGCGATTGTTTAACTATTGTGTCTACTTCGCTAACAGTTAATGAATTTTAATTCTAAGTATTACCTTCCAGTGTTAACACCGCAGAAGATAACTGGCATGCATTTGTATTTGCGACAATTGTATGTACTGTTGAAGAGACAAGTGAAATACATTTTATACAGGAAATATTCCTCCTTCCTTTTGGTAAGTAAAAACACAAACTTTTCTTTAGAAATGTAGGTATATGTATACCTACATTGACAAGACTAATGAATCCATTCTTGTTTTACGAATTTTCTCTACGTATAGCTGCCGATTACGCGCAGGCTGAAATATCATCATTTAAAATATCTTTTTTTGCAGATATTTTGAAACCTATAACGAATTTTAAACTAATAAACTTTCTGTCCCCAGCAATTCCTTCTACCAGTAATATTGATGGCGCAGATTACAATCTTAACCAACAATTCCGAAATGGTTTCCAAACCAACCTGGCTGGCTATGAACCTGGACATGTACGGAGACCGCGAGGGCAGCCGTGTTATGTACCACGTGGAAGGACCGGATGTCACCCCTCGGGACGTGGACACAGTCCGGCGACGGTTCTCCAAGGTTACCTTTGAGGAAACAGACGATGTTGCCACTGGTAAGTTACTTTATTAATATCGTATGAATACGCTTCGACTGAAAGTACGAATATAATACAGGGTGTAAACCACCTCATCACAAAGCCGTTAACCAAGCATTCTGTACATCAAACTAAGTAACTTTACGCAAAAAATATTGCTGGGAAACCACTTTTTTTTTGGAGGTTATAAATCATGTTTTGTGGTAGAACTCAATGTAACGCACTTTAAACATTGTGCTGATGGATGGATTGAACAGTACGGGGGTCGTGGAGGTGTTAAAAATTAAAATCTTACAAAAAAAGCTTGTATTTAAACTTGTCAAAAAGTCGTAACTTTGACCCCCCATATCTCCGTAACTAGAGGGTTTCCAGGTATGGTGTAGAACAAAAAAAAATATCGCAATGATGAGGAGAACAAGTGCCTTTCGGCTTCGTGCAGAGGTGTTTTACACCCTTTATTCTTTACTCGAGTAAGAAAGCATGATTCGGGCCTCCCGTTATATTGTAAGAGTTTTCTATCTTTGTTTCTCCTCATCTCCTTGTGGTGCTTGCCAGTTTCCTACTACGTCATCTTCGAGTTTAAACTATTTCTACGGAAGGGAACTAGTGGGACAGATCCCTATTCAATGCTTCCATCAGCACAATGTCTTGAGTGCGTTACATTGAGTCCTACAGTAAAACGTGATTTCTCACTTAAAATAGAATATTTTATAACGAGGGACTAAACGAAGCCATTATATACCCGAGGTGGTTTGACTTCCGAGCTTGCGAGGGAGGCAATGAAAGCGAGGGTAGATTAGATTGGCGTTTAGTCTCGAGGTGCAAACTGTGCTTTTCAATCCAAGTGCGAGAAAAATTGTCATTTAAAACTGAACAAAAATTCTGAACTGAACGGTCAGTTTTTTCTTCTATCAGGTCAGTCACAGTTAAAATAATTTAAAACACAACACAAACTCAACATTTTCGCAATGAAGATGATCCACACTCAACAGATAATTAGTACTTACATTACTGCAGTGGCTAGCAACAGAGGCATTGCACATACTTTTCAAAATCAACGAAGCACACAAACAACCATAACTTTTTCTCGCGTTGAAGAGTTCATATTTTTTTTGACGTGACAACGTCTTATAAATTGGTTTGCCGGGTGACACTTCAAGAAACTGCGTTACGCTCCGCTCACGTTATGCGCTCACAATGAGAGCGAGTGAGAGGCACGCGTCCCTTCCACTCGGGCATGGTTAGCCCGCCTAAGAGCGAGAGAGACAGACATAAAAAGTGAAAGGCACGCGTCCCTTCCACTCGAGCACAGTTAGCCCGCCTAAGAGCGAGAGAGACAGAGCGAGAGAGAGAGAGTGAGAGAGATAGGCATACACACCGGTTCATTTCATCCTTCTTCCTACTATACGAATGAATATTCACATTAAAATTATTTTACCACTCAAAGTCGTTGTCACGTAAAACTTTCGCCCGTATACCGACTTTACAGGCAACCAATTTTTTTTTCAATAAACCGCTGTCTATTTGCAGGCCCATTCGAAATTTAAATAAAACCTGATAAGTTACTCTTTTGTGACCATGTTTCAGAGTAAACGATCGTTCCATTTTTAAATTACTTTTTACTCCCTAGGGAATAATCGGTCACTTTAATCCCGCTTCGTAGGGCTATAATAGCGTACTTTTAGAGCATGAGAAGTGAAAAAAATATAGTTTCCCTGCAATTTTTTTTAAACCGGTTCAGTATTTGTTACTAAGATCGATCGATACTAAAAAATATTTCAGGAACGTTATGGGAATCTTACCGGAGCAAAACGCACGTAGCGAACGACAAGCGCGCTGACGAGGTCGATGCACTCCGCAGTATTTTTTTTTAATAATATTAAATTGAATATGTATTTGGTTTTATTTTTAACATTTGAATATAAGAATCATCATTTTTTTTGCCAACTTGCTATTTTTTATTTTTGACATATTCAATTACGTTACTCATTAAGTCAATATAAGGCTTATAAAACTAGGATTTGTACAAAATCGCTAAACATTTAGTTCTTTTATAATCATTTCAACTGTGTTTGTTTACAGCCATACTTAGAACCAACCGGAGAGACATTTTTGAGTACAACAATTACTTAGCAGGAGTGGAGGTCAACGAAACGGATGCCAAGGTAAGGTAACAACGATCTTTATGATGACTGAGTCACATTTTTTTTTTTTTTTTTAGGATGGGAAATCATCAAATGACTTCTCCCACTCTGGGCGGAGCGGGAGGGAGTGTCAGACTCTTACTGACTAAAACCCATCCATGTTCCTTCCTCGCCCTTTATGTTCCGGGGCCGCGGTATCTCTTTCGAACAGGCCCGCAACATGACAGAGTCACATGACGTTATGTTTTAATTTTCAACGTTTTTTTTCATGATGTATATTAATAGGCGAGCACCGCCAGGTTAGCGACCCCCGCAAAGGTATAAAGACCAAACGCCAAATCTATTGCTTAAATTTTATTTTCAATACACTTTCCCGAAAACGGGTTCTTATCGCACTACGATTAGTTTCAACATGACCTGTATTTTACACGCGTGCGATTTTTTCATTTATCTGCACGTGTGCGGAAATAAAATAAAACACATATAGAGAACTATAAGTATACGAAGTTATACAAATATGTGGTAACTTTGTTTAAGGCGATTACATGAGCTAAACGCGTGTTTTATAATTACTAAAAGTATAATATGATTCACTGCTATAAAAAAGACCAGAAAAATAAATGATATTCTTCAGGATATATGCTAGCATGATACTGTTTTGAAAACATAATACAATTAATTTGGCTCCATAAAAAGAAATCACGAACTTATCTCTAAAAATATCTTTCAAACAATAAAAAAACATACTAATATGCATGCGATCATTCTGATTTTTTGGAAAATAATTCTACAAGCAATATATTAGCATGATACTGTTTCAGTTTTTTAATCCAATCAATAGTTTTTTTGTAAATCGATCGAAACCACTCATTCCGCGCTATTTGGCCGGCAGTGGCTGACGTAACAACCACTTTGTAGTGCAAGCTGATTAGAACTTTATTCTAACAGCATTTCAAACGAAGTTTGAACCACCACAAATAGAGTTGCTAATTTAGCTCGTCTAAGCGCCTTAATAAACAAAGTTAGCTTTTTGTAATATAAAAACACCGATAGCTAGATTGTCTACATAAGTACGGTCGGACAAGCCATTTGGTTTACAGTTAAACCCACAAATTATATTGTAAAGTGTAAACCAAATAGCTTGTTCGACCGTATGTGTAACTTGCTCAAATCATAAATTGTTCATCAACATTCAAACGGACACTGACCTACAACCTGAAAAAAAAACGAAAGGAAATTGCATTTCGCAAGCTAACTTGGCACTGTTACCTTAAGGGGACTACATGAGCTTAATAAGCAACTCTATTTAGGGTGGTTCAAACTTCGTTTGAAATACAGTTAGAATAAAGTTCTAATCAGCTTGCACTACAAAGTGGTTGTTACGTCACTGCGGGCCGAATAGTGCAAAATGAGTGATTTCGATCGAATTACAAAAAAAAAACTATTGATTGGACAAAAAAAATAAAACATGAATGAAAAAACTGTGATGCCAATATGTCACATAAATAATTCATTGCCAAAAAATACAGATTGATCGCATGTTTTTAGTATGGTTTTTACTCGTTATAAGATTTTTTTTAGAGATAACATCGTGATTGTTTATCAAGTAAATCTAATTGTATTATGTTTTCAAAACACTATCATACTAGCATAATACATATCCTGAAGAATATCATATAATTTTCTGGTTTTATTTATTGCAGTAAATCATAATACTTTCAGGGATTACAAAAGTCGCGTTTAGCTCCGGTAGTCGCCCTAAGTATAACCCGCACAGAGAAGGCATGTGCTCCAGCAATAGGAACATTATAGAGATTGACGACCCGATTGGCGTAGTGGTAGTGACGCTGCCTTACGTTCTTAGGGTCCTGGGTTCGAATCCCGGTAGGAGCAAATGTTTGTGTGATGAGCACGGACATTTATTTCCGAGTCATGGATGTTTACATGTATAATAAGTATGTATTTATTTCAAAAAAGTATACAGGGTTATTTTTTCTTTACAATCGCGAAAAAGAAATCAGCTGTTCCCTACATTTTGACGAGTTATGCGAACATAAATGTAGGGAACAGCTGATTTTTTTTTCGCGATTTCACGGTTCGTCCCATAGAAAAAGTTGTTCAAAATGTTGTGTACAATGACCCCTTTTTGGGTTTAGTATAAACAAAAAAATAATGTTGTATATGTAGTATATCAACTATCTAGTGTCCACGACACAAGCTTTGCTTAGTGTGGCACTTGGTGGCGCTGTGTGTTAATGTCCAGCGATATTTATTTATTTATTTAGACTGATTATAGTTTACATTTCTCAGGTCCTATATACTACAATAGTCCGGCACGCGGCTCCGGTCGCCCTCAACTTGCTCTCCAACATGTTGGCGTCGCACTTCATCGTGTGGTCCGACGGCAAGACCATTACAACTATAAACGAGCCGATCAGCCGCGAGCCCCTACAGGAACAAGAAACACAGATACCACAGCCCAAGGGAGCGATAAACGGCGACATGTGGAGCGTTATTATTCTATTCAGTGAGTACTGTCATTTTATTAGCCAACGACAAGCACGGGAAGAGATTAAGCTAGAATTTCTGAAATAACACATGTATGAGAGCAGGCTCCAGATAAATAAATATTACTGGACATTAACACACAGCGCCACCTAGTACCACACTAAGCAAAGCTTGTGGACACTAGATAGTTGATATACTACATATGTACTTTTTTGTTCGTAAATACATACTTACTATACATATAAACATCCATGACTCGGAAACAAATGTCCATGCTCATCACACAAACATTGCTCCTACCGGGATTCGGACCCTAAAAACGTAAGGCAGCGTCACTACCACTACGCCATTCGAGTCGTCAAACTGACATGACACTTCGGTAAGTCCAAGTCCTAATAGTGGTGCTAGCAGAAGATTTTGTGATATTTTTCCTCATCATCAGCCCTCGAGTAACAAGGCCCCCCCTTGTTACTCGAGGGCTCCCCCTGATACGGCAGTTGTTATGCTTCTGGAAGCCATCGAGATTACAAATATAAGGATGTTCGCGAGCGGACACAGTGAGTTGTGAGTGGTAGCGGTATTGAGTGCAAAAACGAACAAGAAAAAAGGTAGACCGATTTGTCAGAGCATGAACGTCCACCCCCAATAACTTCTGTATATCCGTGATCATCGTGCCGAAATACCGGGATTTAAAAACAATTAATCAAAATTTCAAAAATCCTGTTTTCCTGATCAGCAAACTCCATTCACAATTTTTTTTATCGCTGAACGAATGACCGTTCGCCGCCAACTTGAATTGTCTCTCATACTTATCAAACTGAATCACAACAAGGCCAGCCGTTATCGCTGTATTACATTCAGCAAGTAATAATAACGGGGCATCAGTGGCGGATGGTCAATCAATGTAATGTAAGCCGAAAAAAATGAGCTTAAAAAAATTAGAACTGTTTTTCTATCTACATTTTAACTACATTTTCGTTATCAGTGCAATTTGTGCACCTCAAAAATCATCCCGTAAATGACACCTATGCCAAAACCAAAAAAAAACGTTAAACGCACTAAAATCATGAAAATTACACCCATAACGAAAAACCCAAAAAATTTCGTCGGCGCCATCTTGTATTTTCATTTTGACACCATTTTTGTTATCAGCGGCCCCGAAACCCATGAACGAACATCTTCGTCGCGCTTATCTTGGATTTTTATTTTCGTTGTAATGCAAAACTCCGAAAACCGCAAAAATGACACACATGACGTACAAAAAAGAAAAAACGCAGGGGAATTATTCTTCTATCTTCTCTTTTAACAGTTCACAATTAGTTAAACTAGCCTTTTCCCAACTATGTTGGGGTCGGCTTCCAGTCTAACCTGATGCAGCTGAATACCAGTATTTTACATGCAGCGACTGCCTATCTGACCTCCACAACCCAGTTAATACTGGGAAATACGATACCACTTGGTAAGACTGGTGTCAGACTCGGTATAAAGGGTGGTCACCCATCCACAGACCAACCTAGGCAAGCATGGCTTAACCTAAAGATCGACCCGAGTGGCTGATATTATTTAGCCACGAGCTCCTCCAACAGTTCACAATTATCATATGAAATAAACATTACAATTCATCAAAAAATTTTTTCTTCTTTTCAGTAATTCTCTCCACAAATATCAACAGCGTCTCCCTACCATGCAAAGAACTTGAGACAGGCACGCGCCACATACACGTGATGTCTGGCTGCCCGGCCACGCTTCTTTGGCTGGCCGCGATTCTATTCCACGCGGGGCTGTGCATTCTGACGACCGTGGTGCCTCTCGTGCTGGCGGCTGTTCTTCTGGACGAAGACAGTACTATAGATCAGCCGGATTTCTTGTGTGAGTTAGATATCATTATCAGACTGGCTTGCGGCACATCAACGTGATGTCTTTACTTCAATTTGTATTTCCACGTTGAATAGCAATTATGATTCTTGTAGACGCTTAGGACAGACTAAAGTGGGCCACTCGGCTCATGGCCCTAGTGTTTAAACCCCAAAAACTCAAACACGTATCTACTAATTAGATAAATGAATAGAATGTTGTATTTGCACCGTTTTAGGTTTTCAGCACCTGCAGCCCGCCTGAAGCCCAAGACAGTCCGCCGTGCTATTAAGATGGAATGACGCAAAGGTGTCGCCAATTATTATCCAGAAAAAAAAAGGCTTTTCTCAGCAATTTTTTTTTGCGTTGCGTTACTTATTTTGATTACAGAATGCTTGGTTGGTTTGGTTAAGAGTCTGTTTACACACTGTATAATATAATACATACATAATAATACATTACAAAATTGATAAAAATACTCAAGCCGTAGTGACAAAAACAGCTTCTTTAAACCTATATAACTTTTGTCCAAAACTGCTGAGCACACTATTAAATGACGTAGATTTTATATCTGCACATTCTGGGGTACAGTGTCAAATAATTTTGGTCCAAGTCCTTCTACGATTATAACAGAAGTAAGATAAGATTAAGTTTCCTCTTCTACAAAAATCTCACATCATCATTTTTCTCTCCAGTCATGTACACGACGCTCTTGTTGCTGGGCAGCATGGCATTCGTGGCTTTCGGTTACATTGTCAGCTTCAACTTCGGAACGAGGACCACCAGCGTCATCCTCAGCTCCTGGATCTTCCTGTTCGGTCAGTATCACATCATCATCCGCCTAACCTTTTCTATTTATGTTGTTACAGTCTAACTGGACGTAAATATAACAATTTTACGCCTTTAATTCGCAAACATTTGGCAGAAGTGTGCCTATAGTACATCAACATTTTGCCAACTAACTGGCTAAATGTGTCAAATATGAGATTGAACCCGTTAGTTAAATCTTATATAATGAGTAGCATTTTTTAAAGTGAAACTTCTAATGTGACTTCCAACAAGGTTGCGTTAAACGTTTAACGCTACCATGGAGGCCCTCCTCTACCCCTTCCAATTTCCATTTCCTCATTACGAAGTTTCACTTCTTCCGCGCAGAGGGACTATTATTTTTTTTCCTCTATTGGATTGATAGATTGCGCTTTGTTGCATTCAGTCCGCTTATATACCACTGCTGTACAAGCTCAATGTACATCAACTTACCCGAAACTGACAATTTTTTCCAATTCAACCTTTAACCTTTAGCGACAAAGTTGAATATGTATTAAGGCGATTAGACGAACTAAATTAGCAACTCTATTTGTGGTGGTTCAAACTTCGTTTGAAAAGCTGTTAGAATAAAGTTCTAATCAGATTGCACTACAGAGTGATTGTTTCGTCGGTCACTGCGGGCCAAATAGCGCGAAATGAGTAGTTTCGATCGATTTACAAAAAAAAACTATTGATTGGATTAAAAAACTAAAACACTATCATGCTAGTATATTGCTTGTAGAATTATTTGCCAAAAAATCAGAATGATCGCATGCATATTAATGTGTATTTTTTTTGTTTGAAAGGTATAGAGATACGAGTAAGTTCGTGACTTTTTTATCGAGTCAAATTAATTGTATTATGTTTTCAAAACACTATCATGCTAGAATAAAGGGTGTAAAACACCTCTTCAAGAAGCCGAAAGGCACTTGTTCTTCCCATCATTGCGGTCATTTTTTTGTTCTACACCTTCTAGTTACGGAGATATGGGGGGTCAAAGTTACAACTTTTTTGACAAGCTGTTTTTGTAAGATTTTGACTTTTAACACCTCTACGACCCCCGTACTATTCAATCCATCCATCAGCACAATGTTTTAAGTGCGTTACATTGAGTTCTACCACAAAACATGATTTATAAACTCAAAAAAAAAGTTGTTACCCAGCAATATTTTTTGCGTAAAGTTACTTAGTTTGATGTACACAAAGCCGTTAAGCTTTGTGATGAGGTGGTTTACACCCTGTATAATATCCTGAAGAATATCATATAGTTTTTCTGGCATGTTTATAGCAGTGAATCGTATACTTTTAGTAATTATAAAACTCGCGTTTAGCTCATGTAATCGCCTTAAAGAACTTTGACAGATTTTAGTATAAAAACTTTGTCTGCAGGAGTTATTACCCCCGCCATTAAGGCTAGTTTTTCGCTGGGCGTCACGTCGAGTTGGGCGTTTCTTCTGATCCCAGTGCGCTACCTGTGCGTGCCGCACACGCTGGGCACGGCGGCCAGCGCGGCCATGTCGGCGGCGCGTATGAACGCGCAGTGCAACAACTTCAGGCAATACTGTCCGCGGCTGCCGTTCGAACTACTGGATCAAACGGAAAAGTGTTGCAGTAAGCTTAGCTTCTGTTTATCGTTTGACACTCACATTAATTCTTAACATTGTCGATGCATGAATGTGAGTCGTTGTGAACAAAAGTTCCAGTGATAATATTAATAAGATGGATGCCTGAAATTAATCAATAATATTTATTAATATAAATATCGTTGGACATAACACACAGCGCCATCTAGTGCCACTCTAAGAAACAAGGCTCGTGTCCTGAATAGTTGACTTACTACATAGATAATTTTTGTTTGTAAAAACAAACTTACTATGTTAATTATTATCTAAAAAGCATACATTAATTAAACAGAATCTCGATCCCTTATAATACCTTTACGAATCTGAAAGGGGTTTATTTTTAATATTACATTGAAAAGCGAAAATTAATTGCATTAATCAACCCGCTACACTTTCATTCCAAGATTTTTTTACCGGTCATTAAGTATTATATTTTGTTTTAGCTGGACAGAATCCGGGGTGTTATTTGTGCTTTAATAAGGACTCACCTGGAGAAGGCATGATCATATTAATAGCACAGTTATTGGTTTTTATGGTAAGAATGCATATTTTAACCCGTATTTAGACGTTTAACATGTGTATATGTGTGTCTAGCTGTTGCAACGTAACTCGTTAACGCGTAAGCCGATTCGAAATTTTAGATGTCAGAATAAAACCAAGAAGGCGCTACCGAAAATTTTCAGTTTTTCTTCATAAGTCTCGTTTACATGACTTTCGGATTAGCTGATAACGAACATGAGATCGAAATAAAAAACCAAGATGGTGCCGAAGAAGAGTTTTGGTTTTTCCATCATGGATATGGTTTTCGAGTTAGCTGATAACAAAAATGAGATCGAAATTAAAATCCTATACGGCGCTGAAAAAAAATCTTGATTTTTCCGTTATGGGTGTCGTTTCCATGGTTTTCGAGGTCACTTTTTATGAAAATGAGGTCAAAATAAAAATCCAACATGGTGCCTAGGATTTTTTTTTCTCTTTTCCGGCATGGCTGGCGTTTCATTGTTTTCGGGGTTGCTGATGAAGACAGGTCAAAATGAAAATCCAAGATAGCGCCGAGGAAAAGCTTTGGTTTTTCCGTCATGGGTGTCGTTTTTATTGTTTTCTGGGTCGCTAATAATGAAAATCCAAGATGATGCCCATTTTTTTTTGTTTTGCCGTTATGGGTGTTGTTTTCATTGTTTCCGGGGTCGCTGATAACGAAAATAATCATCAGCATCTTTAGCATCCTCTCAAATAATCTTAAGTACGACTAAGTGTCAAAAAGGGAGAGAGTTCCCGCCCACAACATTTGTTTTGGTTTTATAAGGAATTTCTGAGTTTTGCACAACACGACTTTAGCCTTGTAGGTTGGATAATTAAATAAAGTTGGTAGTAAGGAGCTCATCATTTTCGCCAATGGACACAATATGTTCGTATTTTAATTTTGTCCTTTACACATGTTTTTAACTGCCAACAACTGGAAATCTGTTTCGTGCCTTTGGCGAAACCCATTTTCAATGTATCATTATTAATCATGTCCGGTTGCGTTGTTGTTATTATTGCTATGCGGAATAAACAGTTTTTCGTTCTTTCTTTTTTTAGACGTTAGTAGTACTAACGGAGCTCGGTTTCTTCAACGGATTGTGGGACAAATTAAGGAACATGAACTACGTTCCGTTAAAGGGAGGTCTGGAACAGAGCGAGATGGTGCTCGCCGAAGCGGAATACGTTAGGAAGACTATCACATTGCGTAAGTACTCACACATACAGTCATCGTCAATATTTCAGCCGAAAAACGTCCACTGCTGGACATAGGCCTCCTCAAAATGTTGCCACATCCGGTCCCGTGCGACTCGCATCCAACGGATTCCCGCAACCTTCACCAGGTTCACTTAGTGGTAGGCCTTCCAACGGAACGTTTTCCGGTTCGCGGTCACCACTTCAGAACTTTTCGTTCCTATCGGCCATCCGTTGTGCGAGCAATGTGCCCTGCCCACTGCGACATAAGTTTAGCAATTCTTTGGGCTACGTCAGTGACCTTGGTTCTCTTGTTTTTATTTCGGATTCGATCACGCAAGGAAACTCTGAGCACAGCCGTCTCCATTGCCCTTTGAGTGAATTTTAGCCTTAATTTTAATCTTAATGAAGCCTATTGTGAGCGACCTGTTATCGGTCCTCACATACTGTAACCGGCCATTCATATGATACCACGGCCATTAGAAAGAGACTGAAGTCATTAATTAAATCTGTATTAATAAATAGCTGGTAACTTGATGTTATGTTTATTTTCAGCTAAAAATCAAATCCAAGACTCGTTGTTAGCGAACGATTTACACAAGGTGTATGTGCCACTCTTGGGCAGAAAATTCCAGGCATGTAAGGGTGTCAGCTTCTCTGTCAAGAAAGGTAAGTTTTAGTGAGACATCACACATAAATGCTTTTGAAATACATAATACCAATAGCATTTGAAACATTACTACCGTATCTCTAATGTAAAACCTAAGATTTTACAAATGTATGGAGGTAAAAGTTTGTAATAAAGATAATAACAAAATAGTGTTGGGGTAGTGGGTGGAAAGTGGTTTCGTACGGTAGACTGCATCAATTGGGTACCCCAGTTGTATTAACGAACGCTATCATGGGGTCGCTTTCATACAAAAAAAATGTTTTTTTTAATATTGCTTTTGCCGATAAAGATAAGCTCATAATGATTTGTTTAATGTAAGGCGAGTGTTTCGGTCTCTTGGGCGTCAATGGCGCTGGCAAGTCCACTGTCTTCAAGATGATAACTGCCGAAGAGATCGCCACCAGAGGAAAAATCTTCGCCAACGGTCACCACATCTCGCCGGGAAACACGCGGGTAGTTTACTTTTGTGAACAAAAAATATTTATTTATGTATTTATTACAAAATCCACAGCTCTTTAAAATTTTAATCTAAACTATTTAAACTAATCTTACATCCAATTAAGGATTTACAATTTAATATCTATACATAGCTAAGAATACAGCGTGTGAAAGTGTCTGAGGAGTTAAAGTGGGTGTGTGAGTATGTTATAGCGGTGCGTTTGTGTGGTGATTGTCTTTATACCTTCTGTACAACCCCATGTATTTATTTATTCACTTTAGATGTATTTGTCAGTTCGTCACATACTGACGACACTACAATGCCTTTCATTAGATATGTCTTACTATAGTTACCACAGAACAGATAAAAAGGTTAGAAGGGCCTTGTGGGTGGGGCTGGTGCGCTGCTCATATAAGTGAACGCTCATATGTCTATCGATAGCTCATTGGTCACTGTAACATGTATGTGTGAGTGCATGACAAGCACAGTTTTGCGTTAGTGTGACTATCAATAGCAAGCTCGAAATCTAAGTGTGAGTAGTTTATTTGTGTGCGTAATGCACGAACATATGGGTCTCTTGCTTGTAGTGGGGTTTAAGAGTGGGAGACAAGCAGCGACACGCGTTCTAATACAAATCCGGAACCGTTTCCTTCCTAATCTGATCCTTATCTGTTCTGTGTACGGTACAATGTGCAAAGCTTTCATTTTCTGATTTGATCATGGTTTCTTTCCTTTTGGATGAGTGAAAGGTTAGGGAAATGTATCAAAAAGTCAGAAAAGTTTGAAAGCTTTGAAACCAATAAATAGTTGAGTCATTCATTTGACTAAACAGTGACTTCACAGCATGCTATTGCCACACGAAAGCTATGACAGAACCGCGTTTTGACAGCTCTTAAAAAGTATGTCAATTGATTGGTGTGTCGTGACAGAAGAACTATTTCTGCACTGCTATAACGCTAGGATGTAGAGGACAGTGGGCATTTTAGGGAAATTCTGATATCGTTTTTAACTTTCAAAAAGTAGTTATCAGCTTCGTTTGAATAAAAATCGATAGACAATCCCTTTGATTATTAATTAACTTGTTCCACACGTCACAGTATCTCAAAACCCTGGGCTACTGCCCTCAATTCTTCGGGCTGGACTACTTCCTGACCGGCGAAGACAACCTGGAGATGATACTCACACTGCGAGGGTACGATACTAAATCTGTGAAAGAGGAAACCAAAAACTGGATACAAATTGTTGGTGAGTTGACAGTTTTATAATTTCTTACAGCTCCAATGTTTTATACATAACTTCTGATCACGGAAGTGACTCATTAGCTAAATCTTCATTTTGCCAGTTAGGTATGAATCCGGACTGCGAGCTGAAACTGAGAAAAAACTACAACTACTGTGTTTCAATGTCGATATTAGCGGTGTTAGATCGAGAATTGTCTTCGTAGCTACGCAAGTCACATATCCACATACTTAGCTATATGTATACCACATGCCGCCTTTAAAAACATTACTTATAGTAGTTTAAGCTAGTCGCAAATATACTTGCATACAGACACCACGCATTTCATTTCTCAAAACCCGAACAAGCAATAGTGAACCTTAATACAAACACCATATGGTCGCAATCGAGCCGGATCCATCCAGTACGGACGCTTGTCGAGAGAACAAAAGGCCCACATTCCACAGCAGCGATAAGCCGACCTTTTTTTTGTGCTCATCGGATTCCGAGAATTAGCAAGTTGTTTACTACGAAGACTTGTAGCAATAATTAAGTGACGACTTTATACATCGGGTATCAGCAGCATTCAAGCTTGTATATGTAAAAAATGAATACGACTGAAAGAAAGAAAGAAAGAAAGAAAGAGATACTGCAAACCTATTACGTAAAACACAATCAAACCTAAAGAAATGTCCTAAAGCACGCCTAACAAGAGGATATATTGAAGCACGTATGAAAATCATCGAAGATTATTGGAATACGTTCAAATGTGCGCATAAAGACTTGGTAAAAATAACGCCAAAGGAACAAAAACTCCTTTTTATAAAATAAATTATTATTATTATATTATTATTATTATTATAAAAAGGAACATTGCCATATTTTTTGCAAGAGGAATTTTTTATTTATGAAGATTTGTTTAACGTGCTTCAAGGTGACTTAAAGGACATGGTTATTTCGTTATCTGAACAATCAGCGGTGGAATCAAGATCACCAAATAGTAGTTTCGACGGCGCGAATCCACAAAATAACCTCGTGCACCTGCCGAGGATCGAGATACCGAAGTTTTCCGGTAATTATGAATCATGGCAAACTTTTCAAGATTTGTTTATCTCGTTGGTGCACAATAACACTTCGCTTCGCGATGTCCAGAAGCTTCATTATTTGAAGACTAGTGTTACTCAAGAAGCCGAATCACTATTGAAGCATATACAGGTAACCGATAACAATTACGTAAATGCATGGGATATTTTGAAAAAGAGATACGGCAACAAACGCTTACTTTTGAATCATTCTATGAAAAGGTTATGCAACCAAAAGAAGATGACCTCTCAATCAGCTTCTCAGTTAAAGGGGTTGTTAGATACAACCACAGAGTGCCTTAACAACTTTATTAATTTAAAGATTGATGTCGGCTCTTGGGATCCATTCCTTATATATCTTCTAGTGCAGAAGATGGACCCGGAGACGCACAAGAACTGGGAAGAACATGCATATAAAGAAGAATCTGAAAACTTACCTACCTGGAGTGATTTGAAGAAGTTCTTAGAATCGATGTTCCGTACTCTGGAATTAACAAATCAGAATAGTACATCAAAGGACAATAAAACAATAAAGGAGCGTTCATGTCATGTTGCCGCACCAGTTACGGAGAATGTTTGTGTGATGTGTAAAGAAAGTCACAGTTTAAGTCATTGCAAGGAATTTGGCAAGAAGGAACCTACTGAAAGAAGAGAATTTGTGAAAAACAAACAATTATGTTTTAACTGCTTAGTACCAGGACACTCGGCATTTAAGTGTAAAGTGCCAGTATCTTGTCGTATTTGTAAGAGGCGCCATCATTCCCTTTTGCATGAAAACAAGACCAAGCAGCATGGAGAATCATCGGTCACCACACCTCCAGCTGTAGCACATGTAGAAGAAGAGCAAGCATTACAAGTCAATACAATGATAGCGTCGCATTTCAGTACTAAGAAGAGAGTAGCAGCACTTTTAGCAACGGCAGTAGTGGAAGCAACAAGCGAGCAAGGTAACACCATTTTACTGCGGGCGCTGATAGATCAAGGTTCCGAGGCAGCTTTTATTAGCGAAAAGGCGACTCAATTGTTGAAGCTCGAACGACAACCTGTAAAGGCAAGCATTATTGGGGTGGGATCTCAGAAGACTGATATAAAACACGTGGTACAGCTACAAATACGATCACGATTGGACCGAAACTATTGTTTACCGATCAAGGCATACGTGATGTCCAAGCAACTGACCACAAAGATACCCACCAAAACAATCACTAAACAAGAATGGGCACACATTCAAGACCTCAACCTGGCTGATCCAACTTACTTCAAGCCAGGGTCTATAGATCTGCTCTTGGGTGTGAAAGAATATGCCGAAATTCTGCAAAACAACCTAATCAAGGGTCCGCCAGGCACACCAAGCGCTCAGGAAACCAGCCTGGGTTGGATTCTTTTCGGAGAAGTTAATACAACACAACAAAACCAGTATGTTGTCATGCATCATTCAGTTGACATTGAAGACATGTTGAAATCAATATGGGAAATTGACGTAGACACTAAAAGACACTTAACAAAGGAAGAACAACTGTGTGAAGAAGTATACGAAAAGACAACTACTAGAAATAAAGAAGGAAGATACATTGTTAAATTACCATTTAATACATACAGTCCACAATCACCAGACGGTAACACAAAATCGATAGCAACACATAGATTCACACAATTAGAAAGGAAGTTCAGGAAATCGCCAGACCTGCAAAAAGAATATAGTAAAGTTATTAATGAGTATAAAGAACAAGGATACCTCGAGAAAGTATCTGATAAGGAAAAGGATAAAAGAGCTGTCTACTTACCTCACCACGCTGTTGTCCGATCTGACAAAGAGTCCACGCGAACACGCGTTGTATTTGATGCGTCGTGTCGAGGAACAAATAACGTTTCGTTGAACGATGAGTTACGTGTGGGCCCTCAGCTGCAAGAAGACTTGAGAAACATTTTGATGAGATGGCGCATGAAACAAGTCTGTTTTATGGCAGATATAAAACAAATGTTCCTCCAAGTTTTAGTGGCCAAAGAAGATGCAGAATTTCAGCGAATCCTGTGGAGGCAGCAGGAATCTGATACCTTGGAAGAATACCGATTGCTCAGAGTCACCTTCGGTACAGCGTCTGCACCATATTTGGCCGTTAGAACGCTCCAACAGGTAGCCAAAGACGAAGCAAAGAATAATATTCTTGTTGCACAAACTATAAACGAGGATTTTTACATGGATGATCTTTTATCTGGCACAGATTCAGTAGCTGAAGCTATGACACTTTCTAAAGAATTATCAGACACACTAAAAAGAGGCGGTTTTGAACTCACGAAATGGGCATCCAATAGTATCGATTTAATGAAGTATATAGAGGAGGATAAAAGATCTGCAAAGGCACATATTGATTTAAACCTCGATGGTACTCTCAAAGCATTAGGAATTGAATGGAATTTAAAAACAGACCAGTTTCAATACAATCTTAGATTTACACCCATAACCGAGTCCATAACAAAGCGAAACATATTGTCTGATATACAAAGAGTGTTTGATCCCCTTGGTTGGATAGCACCGAGTACTGTTATGGCTAAAATATTAATACAAAAGCTCTGGCTTGAAAAGGTTAACTGGGATGAACAAGTTAGTAACACACTAGAACAAGAATGGAGAGAAATAAGATCAGACCTCGTTAACATAACTGAAATACAAATAGAGAGATGGCTTGGTACGATGACTGTTAACAACGACAAAATACAAATTCACGGATACAGCGATGCTTCAATGCGTGCTTATGCAGCGGCAGTCTATATTAGAATTGAAACTCCAGACAGCAAGATTAAAACAAAACTGATAGCTGCCAGAACCAGAGTAGCACCACTGAAGACCATTTCGTTACCTCGTCTAGAACTTTGTGGTGCCCTACTTCTTTCAAAATTAATGAAACAAGTTGGACAATCAATGAGGATACCGACAACACGAATGTACGCATGGACTGACTCTTCAATTGTTATCGCATGGCTTAGTGGTGAACCTAACAGGTGGAAACCCTTCGTTGCAAACCGTGTGGTCGAAATAGTTGAAAACATAAATAACAAGCATTGGTTCCATGTTCAGTCACACGAAAATCCCGCTGATGTGGCATCTAGAGGAATGTTGTTATCCGACTTGAAAAAATGTAACTTATGGTGGCACGGACCGGGCTGGCTATCTGAAACAAAAATAAATACTAAACATGAAATAACAGAAACAGACTTGGAAATGAGGAAAACTAAAATCAATACTTACCTGAACACAGAACGGAGTATAGAACCTGAAACAACATTAATATCACAATTTGAAAATTTTGAAAGATTAACAGATTTAATAAAGGCGATTACTTACTGTAGAAGATTTCTGAACTATAAAAAGAATATAACCAATGAAAATCAGAGTTTAACAACGCAAGAATTAGAAGATACTCTACGGATCTGCATTAAAAAGACTCAAGAGGAAGAATTTAAAGAAGAGATAGATAGAATAAAAATAGGGAAACAAGTTAAGAAAAGAAGTCAGCTACGATGCCTAAATCCATACTTAGACGAGAAAAATATACTCAGGGTGGGCGGTCGCCTGAGACATGCTAACTTACCTGGTGATAAGAAGAATCCTGTGATCTTGGGAAATAGAAATACAATGATACAGTTAATCATTGCTGAAGCACATGAGAAAACACTTCATGGAGGAGTACAGTTAATGTTATGTCACTTACGTTTTAAATACTGGGTTATAAGAGCTAAATCACTGGTGAAGAAACATATTCACAAATGCATGAAGTGTGCTCGAATTAATGCAACAACGAAAGAACAAATAATGGGCGACTTACCGGTGGAAAGAGTAACACCGACGAGACCGTTTCTGCATAGCGGTGTAGATTTCGCCGGACCGTTTCAAACATTGATGTCCAAAGGAAGAGGCAACAAAACTAAAAAGACATATGTGGCTATTTTCATATGTATGTCCACTAAAGCAATCCACATAGAGCTTGTTGGAGACCTCACTTCAGAGGCATTTATAGCAGCTTTTCGACGTTTTGTTGCCAGAAGGGGTAAATGTGGACACCTATGGTGTGATAATGGTAAAAACTTCGTGGGTGCAAACAGAGAACTTTATAAATTGTGGAGTGAAGCACAGATGACAGGCGAAATTTCATCCACGCTAGCAACAGATGGAACACAATTTCACTTTATCCCAGCATATAGTCCAAACTTTGGAGGATTGTGGGAAGCAGGCGTGAAGTCGATAAAGTACCACCTGAAACGTATCATTACAACTCACCTGACGTTCGAAGAAATTAACACAATATTATGCCAGATAGAAGCCTGTCTGAATTCACGCCCGTTGTGCCCAGTAGATAACACTGACATAGACAGCTTAGATGCATTGACTCCTGGCCATTTTTTAATTGGAGAACCACCAATTGTGGTACCCTCGCCTGATCTGCAAGCTGTGAAGGTTCATAATTTGTCACGTTGGCAACATACACAAAAGGTTCTTCAAGACTTTTGGCGACGCTGGCAAGAGGAATATTTGACGAGACTTCAGCAGCGTCCTAAATGGATTAAGAAACAGCAGGAATTTGCAATAGGGGACATTGTGTTGATCAAGACTGAAAATCAACCACCTAGGGATTGCAATTGCTGGATCCAGCATACAGCAATCCAGCTGGATCCAGCGCCTTTTTAAATATGCTGGATCCAGCATACAGTGCTGGATCCAGCAATGCGGATCCGCAAACGTATCAAACCCAAGACTGGTTGAACCTAAGACTGATTGCTACTGATTAGCCGTCCTATCAATAAACATAAACGTAATAAGGAGAGACCGGATTATATGCAATTTATAAAGCTTGTTATATGCATGAAAACTGCTTGAAATATGCACGGAAATTGACAGAATATGTGAAATTAAATGATAGATTTTAGGAACACCCAAAATAAAAAAGAGAAAAGTAAGTTTTCATTTTTTCATTTCAAAATCAGCATACAATGAGTAAATAATTATATATAAAATTATTTAAAAAAATTGTAAACGTAAACGATCAAGTATGTTTCCAAATTTTCAGTGGTAAGATTGTCTGTAGTTTCGTCAGCTGAAATTAAAATGAAGTTATCTTTGAGTTCATTCGTTGCTCGTTTGTTACGTCGAAGGGATTCATAGGTTAGGTTAGAGTTGTGACTAGGGATTGCAATCCAGCGGCGTTTTCAATCCAGCTGGATTCTTGCTAGATCCAGCGCGATTATTCGTAAATATGCAATAGCATATTTTACCCCTTTTTCCTTTTTTTATTCTCAGCGGTAATAACCGCCGAGAATGGCTTAAATAAGCAAATGCATATAATCAGGTCTCTAGTAGGTAATAAGATATTGCTTTCTTAGGGCAGATTTAACCAAACTAGAGTAAGTTGTTACTCGAAAGTAAGCTACTGCTTTGTATGACAATTATTATTCTCGAATAAACAATTGCATATAGTACCTAAGTGGTAGTTTACTCTCGAGTAAAAACTTACTCCAGTTTGGTCGAATCCATCCTTAGAAACATTATTTTAAATGTTATATGTGTTATTTAATTTTAAGTTGATTCTTTTGATCTCAAATGGTTAAGAAACCAAAGAAAATTGAAAGAATTCATAGATTATTGTAAGAAGTTCCTAATACAAACTACTTAATAAAAAAGTCTTAAAAATGTCGTTTTTTATTTTCGTTCCACATTTTGCTGGATCCGCGCTGGATCCAGCTGGATTCAGGTCAATCCAGCAAGAATCCAGCTGGATTGAAAACGCCGCTGGATTGCAATCCCTACAACCACCCAGCAAATGGTCCTTAGGACGAATTACAGATAAACATCCAGGCACGGATGGTAACACAAGGGTGTATAGTGTGAAAAGTGGAGGTTGTATTACAAAGAGAACCATTACTAAATTATGTGCATTGCCAGTTGATTCTACTTAGTTTATTTTTATTGAGATATTGTAAATTATTTTAGTAAGTATAGTTAGATTTTCATTAACAATTAATTTACAATTGTAATATTTAGGGCTCTAGACTGTCAATTTGTAGTTAGGTATTTGATTTTTTAGATGATAATTTGTTAGAACTTAATTTTGATTGTAAAAGTACTTAAGTCCTTTTGGTGGGCGGTATGTTAGATCGAGAATTGTCTTCGTAGCTACGCAAGTCACATATCCACATACTTAGCTATATGTATACCACATGCCGCCTTTAAAAACATTACTTATAGTAGTTTAAGCTAGTCGCAAATATACTTGCATACAGACACCACGCATTTCATTTCTCAAAACCCGAACAAGCAATAGTGAACCTTAATACCAAGCGGTTTAAGCTGTGGGGCTTACTTATTGGTAATTGGGTGCAGGCCTTAAACTGGGTGATACTAGACCTTATTTGTAACAGTTTTGACCCCGATAATTTGGGGTCCAACCTGCGTGGTTTTTGACAAATCAAAGCTTGTTTAATTTTCCACCAATCCACCATAAAGTGCTGATCGTGAGAAATTTACGCGGTTCAGGGTGTTTAAAAGATACTTTTCTGATAGCTCATGAACGAATCAATCTTTCGAAAACTAATTTGCCACAAAAGCACCTTCGAAAAAAAGAACGCCATAAAGTTTATGTTTGGAACGTTTCTCAAAATAAAAGTAAGACACTTGCGTTGACATCTAGATTAGTAAATTATATGTTTATTTCATAAGAGGTTCTGAAAAAATCTAAGGTATTTAGAATGAATCTGTATAGCTATGGTTTACTTTCACCAGTCCAGAGTCGTTTTCGAACGGCATGCTGCTAGATTTACAATTGTCTTTGATTTCACCGTCAGGTCTGGAGAAATACGCCCGTAATAAAGTGGACAGCTACAGCGGCGGGTGCGTGCGTCGCATGGGTGCGGCCGCGGCGCTGTGCAGCGACGCAGACCTCTCGCTACTGGACGAACCCAGCGCGGGCGTGGACCCGGCCGCCCGGCGAAGGCTGTGGATCGCACTGCGGAAAGCCCTGCGGCGCCAGCGATCAATCATTATCAGCTCACACAGGTATACTAAGAAACTATCAGACGAGCTACCGTACTACCTATATACATAGGTTATGCCGTGCACTTGTTCTTTCAAACCGTCCCAGCTTCCACAAACTCACTGAGCCAACTGTTTTGTCAAATTGCAGCATGGACGAAATGGAAGCGCTGTGCCACCGCATAGCTATAATGGCGGACGGACAGGTGCGCGCTCTGGGCACACCGGCGGGGCTGCGCGAGGCGCACGCGCAGGGGTACGCCGTCATGTTCAAGCTGGCTAATGCCGTGACGCAGGACGGTACGTACACACACACACACACACACACACCGGCGGGGCTGCGCGAGGCGCACGCGCAGTGGTACGCCGTCATGTTCAAGCTGGCTAATGCCGTGACGCAGGACGGTACGTACACACACACACACACACACACACCGGCGGGGCTGCGCGAGGCGCACGCGCAGTGGTACGCCGTCATGTTCAAGCTGGCTAATGCCGTGACGCAGGACGGTACGTACACACACACACACACACACACACCGGCGGGGCTGCGCGAGGCGCACGCGCAGGGGTACGCCGTCATGTTCAAGCTGGCTAATGCCGTGACGCAGGACGGTACGTAAACACACACACACACACACACACCGGCGGGGCTGCGCGAGGCGCACGCGCAGGGGTACGCCGTCATGTTCAAGCTGGCTAATGCCGTGACGCAGGACGGTACGTAAACACACACACACACACACACACCGGCGGGGCTGCGCGAGGCGCACGCGCAGGGGTACGCCGTCATGTTCAAGCTGGCTAATGCCGTGACGCAGGACGGTACGTAAACACACACACACACCGGCGGGGCTGCGCGAGGCGCACGCGCAGGGGTACGCCGTCATGTTCAAGCTGGCTAATGCCGTGACGCAGGACGGTACGTACACACACACACACACACACACACCGGCGGGGCTGCGCGAGGCGCACGCGCAGGGGTACGCCGTCATGTTCAAGCTGGCTAATGCCGTGACGCAGGACGGTACGTAAACACACACACACACACCGGCGGGGCTGCGCGAGGCGCACGCGCAGGGGTACGCCGTCATGTTCAAGCTGGCTAATGCCGTGACGCAGGACGGTACGTACACACACACACACACACACACCGGCGGGGCTGCGCGAGGAGCACGCGCAGGGGTACGCCGTCATGTTCAAGCTGGCTAATGCCGTGACGCAGGACGGTACGTACACACACACACACACACACACACAACGGCGGGGCTGCGCGAGGCGCACGCGCAGGGGTACGCCGTCATGTTCAAGCTGGCTAATGCCGTGACGCAGGACGGTACGTACACACACACGCACACACACACACAACGGCGGGGCTGCGCGAGGCGCACGCGCAGGGGTACGCCGTCATGTTCAAGCTGGCTAATGCCGTGACGCAGGACGGTACGTACACACACACACACACACACACACACAACGGCGGGGCTGCGCGAGGCGCACGCGCAGGGGTACGCTGTCATGTTCAAGCTGGCGAATGCCGTGACGCAGGACGGTACGTACACACACACAATTGGCATTTTTTTCATGAACTCTGGGTCTTAGACCAATCAGACTTGAAATACATTTCAAATATTAGCTAATATGGAGGGTTTCACTTGCTTTTAAAACAACAATGTTGCAGGTAAACAGAAATAGAGCGACTTGAAATATATTAGTTTTTTAAAAATCATCAAATGGCTTTTACTGACTAAAACATCCATGTTTCTTCCTCGCCCTTTATGTTCCGGGGCCGCGATATCTCTTTCGAACAGTTCCTTACCTAGACCCCTTCATTAGACTGTCATCTGATTGAGGCGCTTGTGTAACAATCTGGTCCTGTCGACAATCGTGTAGAAAAAAAGCTATGACATACGAAGTAATCGTTTATGTGTCGATATCCCTTCTAACCTGTATTTCAATTCTGTTGAACTTGCTCCCATTTTACCAAATCTTTGTATTTTTGACCCAGTGTGCCAGGGGACTCAGTTGTTACAATAAATCTATACTTATACTTATAATATTATAAAGCGGAAGAGTTTGTTTGTTTGTTTGTTTGTTTGTTTGTTTGAACGCGCTAATCTCAGGAAGTACTGGTTCGAATTGAAAAATTCTTTTTGTGTTGGATAGTCCATTTATCGAGGAAGGCTATAGGCTATATAACATTACGCTATGACCAATAGGCGCGGAGCAGCAATAAGAAATGTTGCAAAAACGGGGGAAATTTTATTCCCTTTGTGAGCTCTCTCTTAAGTGACGCAGACGAAGTTGCGTGGGTCAGCTAGTAAGTAATATTTTTTAAACTTTTTAAAAAGAAAGGTCGTATTATTATTTCAGTTGTGGACGGCGATAATACTCTGAACAAATTCAAAGGCCAGCTACATGAAAAATTCAACTGTTCACTAAAGGACGAACACGTGGTATGTCTTTTTTTATTTAGTAAATAATAACTAGCCTTACGCATTTCCGGTAACTTGATAATTTGTTTCCGAGTCATGGATGTTTATATGTACAGTAAGTATGTATTTACAAACAAAAAAAAGTATATATGTAGTATATCAACTATCTGATGTCCACGACACAAGACTTGCTTAGTGTGGCACTAGATGGCGCTGTGTGTTAGTGTTCAGCGATATTTATTTATTTATTGAATTTATTGTGTAAATGCTTAAATTATTTAGAGCGCAATGACATTTGCATGCACGAATTAATTTTCTATACTAATATTATAAAGCTGAAGAGTTTGTTTGAACGCGCTAGTCTCAGGAACGCCTGGTCGGAATTAAAAAAATCTTTTTGTGTTGGATATTTCATTTATCGAGGAAGGTTATGGGCTATATAACATCACGCTACGGCCAACAGGAGCGGAGTATAAAACGAAAAAATTCCAAAAACGAGGAAAATTTTACTCCTTTAGCTTTTTTCTCTATCTTTTTCGTATTTTTTTTCTAAATGTCCATAAGTTCTACTATAAGCCATTTAAATGTTATCATTACCGGACATCCCATACAAAGTTCCAATAAGCATAATTAAATCTTTCTAACCTCACTTAAATTTCTCCACAGACAATGCTAACCTACCACATAGACGAGCAGATGAGACTCAGTGACCTATTCATCGCGTTAGAATCCCTTCGCAGGGAGTTTCCGGCTCTCATTGAGGACTACTCTGTCTCGGAGACCACCCTCGAGGAGGTGTTCCTGGCTTTCGCTAAAGAAAAACAGGCCACCGATAGCAGCGTCTAGAGCAGACAGAGACGAACGATTGGCAAAAGACATTTAAATGTACACTTCAACGACTTACTCACTAAGCATACATAAATACAGGATGAATTTTAATTAATGCGATAAAATGAAATTGCAGCTTCAGTTACAGTAACATAGTAATTATAAACTGTTTTTTCTACAATCTAAATCGTTAAAAAAAAAAAACGCGATTATCGTTTTCAAAAGGTCCATTGATGTTATTATCTTTATTTAAGTACGAATTATCGGTATTCCAGTAATATGCAAAATAAATAAGAAAAATTAAGGCAAAATTTGGTAAATGACCGCTATATTGAGCACTGCGATGAGTCTGCATGATTTTTGATACTTTTATTATTTTAACGGTTTTCGTAACACTGATCAATTATTTTTTAATTTTATATTTTATACATTTTCTTGACAACACGTATTATTGTATATTTAAATTTGTCGCGTCTATTCAATTTCACCCTGTATAGATCACAATTTTTCGGTATAGTGAATTTGTCACTTACAGAAGTGCACAGCACTCACAGAATATTAAAAGGGCTAGTAATGTTACAGACTTTACATTTTACAATGTAATTTGTGGGTTACGCTGTTAACCAAATAGCTTGTTCGACCGTACTTATGATAGAGGAGATAATATGAACAAAATCGCAACAAAGCTAATGAGGTTTTTGCAGGGTAGCTGTCGGCACAAGTGGGCAGGAGCTCCGCTCAGGCAGGCGAGCAGTATGTGCCCGTATATATTTTACCTTTGAACTTGCATCACTGTCAAAATCATAGTGATCTTTATATTGCTCTAAAATGGCAATAGAGGAATATGCAAGAAACACAAAATATAAATTTTAATTTTCTAATTCAACATTTATTTTGCAATGTAATATTTTATGTACCGTGTTTTTTGGTGAACTGTAGCTTGTATAATTGAGTGCGACCACGTTTCTTCTGATAACCTCTATAAAGTATCGTAAATGTATACTGTTAATGGCAAAAATAGACTCGACACGCTTGGCTAGCGATGTATAGTCAGCAAAACAATTAGGTTTACAGGCAAGCAATCTTCTTACTAATATTATAAATTGAAAAGTGTTATAATTAATCTGTTTGTAATTTCATCCAAATCCTTTCAGTAGTTTCTGCGTGAAAGTATAACAAAAATTGATCTTTATAGATTTTTACAATTATAATAGTCGTGAGAAGATTGCTGGCCTGCATACCTAACTGTTTTGCTGACTGTACTGGTCATAACAGTCCCAGCTGTGGGGAAAAATACGCTGGTTATGCTTTATCACGCGACTTGGATGTAGCGTGCTAATTGCTTACATTTGTTGTTTTGTGTCGTTACCTGTGTAGTAGGTCTGGCGTGCCATCGCACTCCGCTTGCACACAACTCTCTCACATGAGGCGTTCTTATCAAAAGTTAAACTTTACAACACGGGTTTTTCGGATTTTACGTAGGCGTCTGGTAACTGTGAAATTGTACTGAATTGTACGCTAGTGAATTTTTTTAACAGAATTTCATCGTATTTGGACTGTTTTAATAAAATATGGATTACGGACAAAGAAAAGTAGCTGAACTAAAGATTAAGCTTCATATTACTGCAAAAGTCAGTGGTTCATGGGAAAACTGAAAAGTTAATTTATGTGGCACAACACTGAGGCATTTTATTAATGATTTAGAATATAATTAAATGAAAAAATAATCGAAACTCGTGTATTTTGATACATGTTTAGATGGCCTTGTGGTTTTGTCATTTCAAAAAACCCTCATTGTATTTGTGGATAGTTTCAGTTTTGTACCAGCTGCCTAAAAAATTAATCAGTTTAAGGTGACTATATGAGCTTAACACGTGTTTTATAATGCCTAAAAGTATCAGATTCACGGCTACACAAAACCAGAAAAATATATGTTATTCTTCAGGATATATACTAGTATGATAGTGTTTTGAAAACATAATACAATTGATTCGACTCGATAAAAAAGATCACGAACTTATCTCTAAAAATTTCTTTCAACCAAAAAAAACATACATATACATGAATATTATCATGCGATCATTCTGATTTTTTGGCAAATAATTCTACAAGCTATATATTATAGTGTTTTATTTTTTTAGTCCAATCAATAGATTTTCTGTAAATTGATCGAAACCACTGACGTAACAACCACTTCGTAGTGCAATTTGATTTGAACTTTATTCTAACTGTATTTCAAACGAAGTTTGAACCACCACATATAGAGTTGCTAATTTAGCTCATCTAGTCGCCTTAAGAGACTCTCAAAAAAAAGTTATCTGATCAATTTTAATTGAGAAATAAAGCTGATTTTTGCACCGCGTTTAAAGTCACAGTGTTATCACATCACCATCTTGTCACCTGCGGAGGCTTTTCCCAACTATAGTTTGATTGGCTTCCGGTCTCACCGGATGCAGCTAAACAATTAAAATCTTGAAAGGCTTTTTTTAACAATGTATTAAAGTGAAAGCAATATTCACGGTTGTTTTGTTTCTTTTTGCACAGCCGAAAAATATACGTATACATACTATCACAAATATTTTTTATTATTGGCAAACACTTCAGTAATATTCTTAATAAATAATAAAAGACTGCAAAAACTCTCGCCTACCACTGAACTTCTACATTCCAAACTGAGCCAGTCATAATATAATACTATTTTTTATGATATTGTTTCTGTTTCACTTTTCAGTTCACTGTCAATTTTTTTAAATAATAGTATAATGATCCAATAGCTCAAACAAATTCCTTGGGAAAGTTTTCATAAAGCACGCATAAATTCTACTCTATATTAATCGTGACCATCATTTCCAAGTCCAAGTCTTTCCCCAGCTATATAAAGGTGCGTACATACTATGTAACATATTATATAACTTGTATTTTATAACACCTTTACCTTTACCACATTATGTAACCTTGTTATTCAACATTGCAACATAAAACAATACTGTACACATTCGAATAACAATGCAATATAACAATGTTATATAACCACTATCGTTTGTCGTTCTTCAGTGCTATCCACAATGAGTAAGTTAAATAACATTGTTGTACATATCAATAACATGTTTATAACATTCAGTGTCCACATTATCTGAAACATGTTATATAGCAATGTTGTATTGTTATACAACATTGCTATATAACATGTTTGTAGACTACAACAGATTTTGTTTGTAGACTACAACATGTTTTGTTTGTAGACTATACAACATTATTTTTTGTTTATACTAAACCCGAAAAGGGGTCATTGTACTCATCATTTTGAACAACTTTTTCTATGGGACGAACCTTGAAATCGCGAAAAAAAAATCAGCTGTTCCCTACATTTTGACGAGTTATGCGAACATAAATGTAGGGAACGGCAGATTTTTTTTTCGCGATTTCAAGGTTCGTCCCATAGAAAAAGTTGTTCAAAATGATGAGTACCATGACCCCTTTTCGGGTTTAGTATAAACAAAAAATGTATGCGCCTTAATGGATCGTATTCCAGACTAGAAGTAGAGCGGGAATGCTGTCGCGTGCGCAGGCAGCACGCTATGTTTCTCGCTCTAGCAAATGACGGTTCTGAGCGACAGAAAAGGATAGCTTGGAAAAGTGCGATACTGTGTTGCCAGACGAGTTTCAACCCTAAGGCGAATGTTAGTCCGTCCTTTAATTCACTAAGGCCCGTTTTCTATAACTTACTTACGTTTAATTGTCACTTATTATGCCACGTTTCGCAGCTATCGGTGTTTCTATAAACAACAGAGTTTGCTTGAAATATCCTTTACGCGTCACTTTACTGTCACTTGATTTATAGAAAAATCAAAGAAAGATTTTCTGCGACGTTTTGTTCCTAACCGTATGTAAGCTAAATCTTAGACAGATATACCAACCTACTGGAACCGAACAGTAAGTTATTGAAAATGGCTGTAACACTGACTGATAAATAATTATATTTTGTAGACACATGGCAAGACTCACATTTAAACATGACTTTGGAATGTAAAGTAAGCGTGTCATACGAATTTGAACTTTAATCATAAAACGTGAATGTTTTTTTTCCCCTTATGTAACAAATAGCTCACATTCGCTATATGTGCACGAAAGAAGAATAAGGTTTACAGCAGTTCTGATCAAAGTTAAGTTCGATTTGTGAATCTTGCTGATAAAGTTTAAGGTTCGATCTGAAAGAAGAGTACTTATGTGATATTTTTTTTTCGTGAACAATACACCATTCGGTCACGTAGATAAGAAAAGAGTTACCATAAAGATTGTAGAGCCAGAGGCCTTACCATAAAGATGTATGATGTATTTATCTAATGCTTATTTGATGTCAACGACCATAACTGATAGGCTTCATGAAGACCAAAGAGCAATATAGAACAGATGATCTGATGAGTTGACATTGAATAATACGCTTTATTGCCAGAGCCATGACATTGAATATTAAGTACGCTTTATTTAGAGAAAAAGTGCAAAGAACAAGCTGCTTTTTTGAAGTTCAAACTGCACTCAAGCAGGCCGTTTTGCACTTAAAGGTACTGACGATAAGGTATAGTGTCGGCTCTCTTGAAATTGTACCTTGGTCTGCGCTAAGTATATTGTATAAGTAGTTAGACGATTGTGAAAGGGTGTGACATAGAAGTCTGAAGGATCGTGTTCTAACCGCCACTGCGTTTTTTTTTTGTTTTTGAAACCAAACAGCACAATGTTTTGTGTTTGTTATCGCTGGTCAATGTGGCGACACTTGGGGGAGGCCTATGTCCAGCAGTGGACGTCTTTCGGCTGAAATGATGATGATATTGCACTCTACCGTAAACCGTGATCATTTTTGTCCTGTGTTACTTAGTGATGTACAGAATGCTTGGTCGACGGGTTCGTGAGTGACGTGATCATTTCGGCGGAAAGACATCCACTGCTGGACATATATTTCCCTGTTTACTTGTAAAGTATTATATTATCTGTGCTTGTAATCATTTCTGCGAAATGATGTATTAACTTATATATTAAAAATGTGTACACTGTCGATTCTCGTGCTACGATTATATTATGATTGTTTAAATTTAAATACTGGGTATAAGGGACTTCGACGCATAAATTGGTACCATGAATTTAGCACTTGATTCCGATGACACTTGATAAAATAAGCTGTGCTCTTTATTTTGAACTTGCAAGTTTTGTTCCTTTATATGGAACGGCCGTTTCTTTGAAATTATCTATGTTAAATTAAAAACAATAATTAATTCGCGTCGATGACCCTCACACCATTTATTGTTGTATTAGAGGCACTGTATTATGATTTGTATTTAATACCACACAAAAAGAGGCTTTATAATAATCACTTATCGCTTGAAAATATAATCATTATAATATGTTAAATTATGAAATGTAATTATTTAAAGTAAGACATTTATATCACGCACGTTGTGGTAAACTATATTATTAAAATAAGTATTTATGAATGAATAAAACAATAAATGAACTGAATCAGTACTTAGTCTAAAAGAAATAAAATATAATAGTCACTTGTTTATGCACAATGACACACCTAATTGTTTTTTTTTTTTTGTATATTTTCTTGATTTTCAGCTATGAAAACACTGGACAAAACACCCATTAAAATTAAGAGTAAAGAAAGATATCTAGATCTGGCTCGCGAGGTCGTCGACATGAGTACAGCGGGCATTGAGCCGATAGTCGTGTCGGCCAATGCGTCGACCAACATCTTAGGAGGCTCTCGCTTGGCAGCTGGATCAAGGGCTTGATTCAGTGCGCAGTACTTCTCGACACGGCACGTATTGTTAGGACGTTCCTCTCTCAAGAGCCCTGACCATCGGCAGCTGGTCGCGCCCTGTTCCCAGCGCTGGTGGACTACTATTTTTCACATTTTTTTTATTTTACAATGAAACGTTAAAAATGTAAAATACAACATAATTTTTTGTTTATACTAAACCCGAGAAGGGGTCATTGTACTCATCATTTTGAACAACTTTTTCTATGGGACGAACCTTGAAATCGCGAAAAAAAATCAGCTGTTCCCTACATTTTGACGAGTTATGCGAACATAAATGTAGGGAACAGCTGATTTTTTTTTCACGGTTCGTCCCATAGAAAAAGTTTTTCAAAATGATGAGTACAATGACCCCTTTTAGGGTTTAGTGTAAACAAAAAATAACCCTGTATAATGTATTGAAAAAAAAAACAAAAGAAAAGTAGTAAAATTTGAATAGGTACAATATAGAATTTACATAAAAAGGACGAAAATAATAGCCCCAATGGGGAACTCTGCGGCACACTACAGAGCATGGTTGACCAGGAGGATATAAACGCCACTGAGGACCTGCCTGCCTGTGTCCTACTTTGTACATTGGACGAAAATTGGTAAAGGTAGATAATGCCCGTTTTTTTATATTATAATCTAGGCTAATAAGGCTAATATAGTACATTGTAATAAAAGGGGCTAAAATGACCCATTATAGACGAGGTAGTTTTAGTACCGAGCTTTAGCGAGGTAGTAAATAGGAACCGAGTTATAATGGGATTTTAGCGCCGTGTGTTACACCGTACTTTTCACTACGATTGCGAGAAAATAAAATAACCATATTTAATATGATAGTTTATTTTATTAAAAATTAAATGTACAATTTGTACTGTTGTTCAAATTTAATGAGATGTTGAAGACGTTGGAGATAAAAAGGAATCCTACTTATAATTCAAATAAATAATACAGAAAAATCATACGATTTTGCGCCGATGCCTTTTTTTATTTCTTCTGTAGCTGGAATGCAACGCACACATCCTGCCAAAGAGTTCGGCGTTCGCGTTTGGTTCCATTTTTAAAATAAAATGGTTTTTTTTTTTTTTAATGGAACAGTAATTTTTAAAATAAAATGTTTTTTTTTTTAATGGAACTAATAAGTCAACGCCCGCTCTGGTACGCTATTATGACGGTCTTTTCGAGCAAGAGGAGTGAAAAGCAATTTTAATCTAACTTGTAACGTGCCTAAGTGCGGTCCTGTAAGGAGTACGTCTCTGGTACCCCTCTTACCCCGTAAAAACACTATAAACTTAATTTGCTAAAAGTAAAATTATATCTAAGAGCACGTCCATTCACGGTAAATTCACAAATATAATAATACTAGCTGACCCACGCAACTTCGTCTGCGTCAAAAGTCTACCTACTACTACCTACCTACTACTACCTACCTACTACTACCTACCTACTACTACCTACCTAATACTACCTACCTACTACTACCTACCTACTACTTTTTACCGTTTAAACCTTCCCGGACTTCCACAAATCATTCAAAACCAAAATGAGCCAAATCGGTCCAGCCGTTCTCGAGTTTTAGTGAGACTAACGAACAGCAATTGATTTTTATATATATAGATTACACTGCACTAACTCAAAAGGTTTAGTTCTTTTAGCCTTCTCACTATGTCCGTGTTATCGAGGAGTTGGATGGCAGGTCTAAAAATTGGCGATGTAAAATTAGCGGAATTAAAAAAAAAATGGCGGAATTTGTTGCTTTTTTGTTCCTAATTAGTTGCCAAAATTTTTTTTTTGTTGCTCCAGCAGATCGCAAAAAATCGCCAATAACGCTAACTTTTCATTATGATAGCGTGGAAATCACTGGATGTGGAATGATCGATCAAGCGAATAAGGGTCAATTTGTTGCTAATTTGTTGCTAAAAGATGCAAAAGAAAAAAATAACATAAAAATTGTTGTGATTTTATTTATGCCAAAATAAATAAAGTCCACGCCAGCTTAACTCTCGAGTTTTTCATAGAAAATGCTAAATAGAAATTTGTTGCTGCTCATACTGCAGCTTTTCTAGATACAAAGAGTCAGCAACAAAATAGAAACTGAAAGTCGGATTAGTTTGAAGAACTGTTTCCGAAAAAATTCACCCACGCTAGCTTAACTCTCGATTTTTCTTAAGAAAAACTATATTCAAAATGTGTTGCTGGTTAAATTGCAGCTAATCTGAGTACGAAGATTCAGCAACAAAATAGAAACTGAAAGTCGGATTAGTTTGGAGATCGGTTTACGAAAAAACCGGCTACGCCAGCTTAATTCTCGACTTTTCCGTAGAAAAAACTATGGTAAACATTTGTTGCTGTTCGTACTGCAGCTAGTCTGAGTACAAAGAGTCAGCGAAAAAATTGAAACCGAATGTCGGATAAATTTGGAGATCGTTTTACGAAACGGGCGGCCACGCCGGTGACCAGTCAGTTCACCAAACATTAATTCACAAACGTTTACTTGACAAACAACGATTAGAAAACACATTATTTGTCATTTCATCATTATACAACAACAAGTTTAACAAAAAGTTCACTTCGCAAAATAATTATCCGATAAACTTTTATTACTTAAATAACATATTATTTGACAAACAATTCATTAATTTTTCGTTTTATCTCACAAAAAAACGTTTTAAATAAATACATTACACATATTGATTGTGCCATTCCAAAACTAAAAGAAAATAAATGAATTTGGTTTCCTATAAGCACAAATTTTGTGACAGAAATGAATCGCTGCAGAACAGACTCCACGTAGTCTTTTCTGCCCTACCCCTAGAGTGTAATATAAGCCTGCGTAGGCGCGAAGGGGCGAGGCGGGCCGCGAGCTGAGGAGCATGTGGCTTTAACACTCGCCGCCGCGGCTGAGGCTGGCCAGCTTTAGCCGGCCAGCAAGCCGAAGCTGCGGTGAGTGACCGACGGAGCCCCGCAGCGCCGGAGCTATGACAGAGACCATGCCTGCTGTCTGTTGCGTGCTTCATGCTTGCTGCTTGCTTGCTGCTTTGTTGCTGCTTGCTTGCTGCATGCATGGAGTGTACTTGTTTGCATGTTATGAAAAAACTATGCATTTCCTTTTTTTTTTCTTAAAAAAGAGTAATAAAAAATACTAACCTGTGAATTGTTTTTCACTCTTGCTCGAAAATACCGTCATAATAGCGTACCAGAGAGGGCGTAAAATTGCTCAACATGCCCTAGGGAAAATAAGCTATTTTTTTTAATTTCGTCGTCCGTGTTCGAAAACGCAAAGGCTTTACTCATAATATTCATAAAGAGTTGACTTATTACTGTTCCATAAAAAAAAAACGTTTTATTTAAAAAATGCAACAAAACGCGCCAACGCCGAACTATTTGGCAGGATGTGTGCGTTGCATTCCAGCTACAAAAGAAATAAAAAAGCCATTGGCGCGAAATATTAAGATATTTT
Source organism: Xestia c-nigrum (assembly GCA_916618015.1). Taxonomy (NCBI): domain Eukaryota; kingdom Metazoa; phylum Arthropoda; class Insecta; order Lepidoptera; family Noctuidae; genus Xestia; species Xestia c-nigrum. The sequence continues at coordinate 3,154,940 of OU745259.1, read as the reverse complement.
CTGTATTATTTATTTGAACTATAAGTTGGATTCCTTTTTATCTACTACGTTTACCCCACAGATAACACAATATTATATTCGTCTTCACAGAGAACTGAGATTGTGTTGTCGGGAAAAAACATCTCATTAGAACAACAGTACAAATTGTGCATTTCATTTTTAATAAAATGTACTACTTATTGTTGAAACTTAATTTAACCAAAAGTATCTAAGTAAAAAATGAAGAATTTATAAATGAATAAATATCATCTGATGCATTTGATAAAAGAAGTATTTTCCAAAATAAACGTTTGCAAAACGAATATTTTTTTAATAAAACATTTGTGGAATAAGTTGTTTGCGAAATAAATAGTCTAGTCTGAGTACAAAGAATCAGCAACAAAATAGAAACTGAAAGTCGGATTAGTTTGGAGATCAGTTTACGGAAAATCTGGTAAAGCCAGCTTAACTCTCGACTTTTCTGTAAAAACACGATATTTAAATTTTTTGGCCGTTTTTTTCGTAAACCAATCTCCAAAGGAGATCACCCAGCCTCCATACATTTTTGGGCTATTTTCAAAAGTGCCGGCTAATCAAAATAAACTTATTATTTCGATAGAGCATATCATAATAAACAATTTTTATTAAAACGCCTGAGTCGTAACTCAATTCACCGAGAAGTTATTCAACTACAAAATATCTGAGGTCACCCAGATTGTGGTAATATTTTTTTTGCCGGTCAACCAAAATAAACTTATTATTTCGATAGAGCATAACACAATAAACATATTTTATTATTACTCCTAAGTCGTAACCAGGGATGTTGCGAATATTCGCATCCGCATCCGCATATGCGGAACATCCGCATCGAATTAGACATCCGCATCCGTATAAATCGATGCGGAGCTGATGCGAATGCGAATGTGTAGCAGGTTGCGACAAGAAAGGAAGGGGAGGGCCCGGCGAGTGGCGCGTGCCGTCCGCACGTGCGGATTGACCAATAGGAAAGCAATAATTTTGTTTTGGACTTCAGTGAATCGGCGACGGAGACGCGCCTCGCCATTGTTTGTCTGTTGTGACAAGATCTGACGCGCACGTTTGTTTTTATTGCATTTTGAACGTATTACGTATTGCAAATAAGTAAAGTGAGTGCCGCATTCAAATTGACCTTGTTAACCATTGGACAACTGAGTGAACTATGCCACCACCTACGCAAAGTGAAATTTGGACCTATTTCAAACCTGTTCAAAATGATCGGGATAAATCTCCTTACTTACTTACTTTCCGCAATAAGAAGCGAATTAATTTAAACGAGAGTCCTCTTAAATGGTGGAGTGTTAATCGAAGCGAGTTCAAACTGTTATCTCAAATAGCACGCAATTTTTTATCAGCTCCACCAGCCAGTGTTCCAAGTGAACAGTTATTTAGTGGCGCAGGATTAAAATACAAGCCCTTGCGAAACAGACTGGAGTCCGAAAAGGCGGCCATTCTACTATTTATTAAATATAAGGCTCCAATATTCAAATTTGATTATTAAAATAATTAATTATATAATATCTGTCTCTCTTACCAAAAAGCCATTTTCTATAGAAGCCTACGGGCGTGATGTAATTTGACGTCAAATTAAATATCGGACTTCTCTTTCTTATTAGCAACTTTGAAGCTTTATAACTTCGATATAATCTAATTCATTCAAAAAATTATTAAATAAAGAAAGCATAAATATTAATGTGTTTTTTTACGCTACCAACCCAAAACTTAAGTTTTTTGTACACATCCGCATCCACATCCGCGGATGTGAGCCTCTTAAAATCCGCATCCGCATCCGCATCTGCAGATGTGAAAAAAAATGCATCCGCAACATCCCTAGTCGTAACTCAATTCACCGACAAGTTATTCAACCACAAAATATCTGAGGTCACCCAGATTATTGTGGTAATATTTTTTTTGCCAGCCAACTAAAATAAACGGAGTAATTAAATAGAGCTTATTAATATAAACATTTTTAATTATGTTCCCCAGGTTTTACACCCAAGTTTTAAATAATTAATCATAATAACTACGCTACGCTACTGATCGATGAACAAGGGAGATCTGCCGATTTCCTTAAAGCCCAAACTCATCAATGTGTTTATCTTGAACGTCCTAACCTACGGTGCTCAGACCTAGTCACTCGACTTATTGCTAAAGTTCCGCCTTGGGGTCTGCCGAAAAGCAACGTAGCGCATTATCCAAACGAGTTACCTCTTTTTAGACTGGCTTTGGCGGCGTCGTTATCCTCAGGCTGATGATCTGGACGCGTTATGTATGCATTTGTTTTGTATAGATTTTATATATTTTTCAGTAACCTTGAATGTCCAACTACTGGGTAAAAGCCTTCCACCTTGAAACATTGCCTTCGTGATGCGCGTTCAGATCATCACGTCAGCTCTTTCTAGGCCCGCCTCGGCAGCGCCGTCTATCCTCAGAAACTCATCGTGTTGAGACCTTTGGCTCACGTGACCTACCCAATCCCATTTGAGCCTGGCAGCGTTTTTGCCCACATCTTTATTTCCTGTTTTTAAGCGCACCATTGTGTACCGCATTTTATTTTCTCTTTAAACTCAGAATGCTCTTTAAACCTAGTTTTACTTACGGAAAAGTCGAGAGTTAAGCTGGCGTAGCCGGTTTTTTCGTAAATCGATTTCCAAACTAATCCGACCTTTGGTTTCTATTTTGTTGCTGATTCTTTGTACTCAGAATAGCTGCAGTATGAGGAGCAACAAATTTTTACCATATTTTTTCTACGAAATAGCCGAGAGTTAAGCTGGCGTGGCCAGTTTTTTCCTAAGCCGATCTCCAACTTCTCTTGACTTCCGGTTTTTATTTTGTTGCTGACACTCTGTAATCAGACTAGCCGCAGTATGAGCAGCAACAAATTTTTACTATAGTTTTTCTACGGAATAGTCGTGAGTTAAGCTGGCGTAATCGGGTTTTTCGTAAGCCGATCTTCAACTTCTCTTGACTTCCGGATGCTATTTTTGTTGCTGACTCACTGTGCTCAGAGTAGCTTTAGTATGAGCAGCAACAAATTTTTATTTAGCATTTTCTATGAAAAACTCGAGAGTTAAGCTGGCGTGGACTTTATTTATTTTGGCATAAATAAAGAAACAACAATTTTTATGTTTTTTTTTCTATTTTTTTCTTTTGCATCTTTTAGCAACAAATTGGCCCCTATTCGCTTGATCGATCATTCCACATCCAGTGATTTCCACGCGATCGGCTGGAGCAACAAAAAAAGTTTTTTACCGACTATAATTAGTTGGTAGCAGCATTAGGTAGTAGCAAACAAAAAAGCAACAAATTCCGCCATTCTTTTTAATTACGCTTATTTTACATCGCCAGTTTTTTTCGACCTCTGGATGGCCTCGATATTAACATTATGATGAAGCTTCGTTCCTGAATGTTCGTGAGCTTCTGCTTATTTTTGGATAATACTGTTTACGAACTCTATATTTAGGTCCCGATGAATGTCGTCAATTCTTATATACCAAGGCGCGTTCACGTTGTTCTTGAGTACTTTGTTCTGGAATTTTTGTATAATTTCTACATTGCTTTCTTTGGCGCAACCCCATAGTTGTATACCATAGATCCACACTGGCATAAGGACGGATTTGTAGCGCAGGATCTTGTTAGGAACTGGCAGTGCGGAATGCCTTCCTAATAACCAGATCATGCTTCTGTAACGAATTTCCAATTCTTCTAGTTTGTTTTTGACATGGGCTTTCCAGCGAAGCTTGCGTCTAAGGCAAGATATTTGGCAGTGTTTTCGTACGGTATAGTTTTGTTGTTTATGTACTCTGGGTTGTGTTCCGATTTCTCGTTAGTGAAGTCAATGTGCATTGATGTTGTTTCATTCAACTTGATCTTCCACTTTTTGGTCCAATCATAGAATTGATTGATTGAGTAGTTGCATTTTCTAGTTCTGGTATATCACATGTGTACAATAGGTACAGGACCGGGCCTAGAACACTTCCTTGTGGTACACCAGCTTTTATTTCCTTAAGTTCAGAATAAGTATTTTCTTACCTTACTCTAAAGACTCTAGCAGTTACGACTGTTACGAGTATGTATGATTCTAGTATGTCTGCGAACTGTTTTGGCAGCATAGTTCTTAGTTTATAAATCAATCCGTTGTGCCAAACTTTGTCAAAAGGCTGGGCTACATCTAAAAATACAGTGGTGCATACTTTCCTATCTTCAAGAGCTTTTTCAATTACAGTTGTTATTCTATGCACCTGATCTATCGTTGAATGTTTTTCTCTGAATCCAAATTGATAATCTGGTATAATATTGCTACTTTCTATAATAGGTTTCCGTCGTTTTAAAATTAGGTTCTCGAAAAGCTTTGACATCACTGGCAGCCAGGAGATAGGCCTAAATGATGATGCATCTTGACGTGTTTTCCCTGATTTGGGGATCATGATCACTTCTGCAACTTTCCATTGGTCAGGAACATGCTTTAATCTAAAAGAAGCATTGAGTATTTTAGTGAGTTTTACCAAGGCTTTTCTTGGTAGATTCTTTAGGACTTCCCCTGTGGTCATTGCCCCGGTCGAGGTCTACCAGGGTATTTTTTTGGGCTGATGCGATCACTGATTTCTGTAAATACTTCTTTTGGTGTTACAAGTTTTATCTCTTTATCTACTTGTAGTAGTTGTTCCTAGTGGAGTTCTTGGTCAGCGCTCTCGGTTTGTGTAAAAGTGTCCTCTAAGTGTTGGGCAAACCGTGATGCTTTTAGCTTGTTACTTATCGCCCATTTGCCATTTAGTTATTTTATTGGCGGTATGTGAGCAGTAGGTTGTTTTTGGTTCTTTGTGGCTTTCCACAGTGAGTAATCAGTCGATCGATCATTAGTTAGTTGAAGAAGATGCCTACTTAAATTTTCATCCCGAACTTTCTTGATTGCCTTCCTAATTTGTTTAGTTATTCTATTGAACAGTGTCTTATCTTGGGGAAACCTGTTTCGCTGCCACTTTTGTCTCGAAAGTTCATTTTTCTCTGTTATTTCTTTTGGATAAGTATTAACCTAGCAGTTTTTTTTTTTCTCGGGTGTATTAGCCCATGCAGTTTGTTGGACATCTATAATAAATTTACTCTAAATTTAGTTGTTGCTTATCATTTATATTTAAGTCTATTTTAAAGAATTCCAGTCTGTAAACTTGTTCACTAGAAACGGAATACCTTCTATCTGTTTGACATATTCACCAGTATATACAATTATTGGTGAGTGATCAGAATTCATATTTAATCCTTCTTCGGTACTTATAAAGTCAGAGCCAAGTGAAAGCCTTTATATATTGTTACGAGCTGGGTATGAGATAAATTAATTACTACCGATTAAACAACACAATAACTTTATTAATCACAAAACAATCAAAACTTAAGAGGCCTCTTACAGTCCACTAGCGCCGCCAATCGAAAAAATGTCATAACTCGTAAATAGAATCAAAAATACAAAATATGTTCTATTATTACTGTGGAAAAGGCAATAACGTAATTGTATAACACCTTATCAACACTTGAAATATAGCTATTTAGCTAAATCGTGCATTCAAAACATAAACGGCCGTTTTTGTTACTAATGCACGATTTAGCTAAACAGCTGTATTTCAAGTGTTGACAATGTGTTATAAAATTACGTTATTGCCTTATCTACAGTAATAATAGACCACATTTTGTATTTTTGATTCTATTTACGAGTTATGACATTTTTTCGATTGGCGGCGCTAGTGGACTGTAAAAGGCCCCTTAATTACAAATACACTACTGTTTACTATTCACTTAGATATCGCACTTGTAGTTCACTTGGATTCGCTTCGTTGTGTAGCTCAAACAAGACTGCCGGTCGCGGCCCTGAGCGCTCTATTTATACTCCCCAACAGACACACCAGAATAACCACGAACATTCGAGAGGGTCATAAAAAAAACACTAACAAAAAATAGCAGGTAGATACAAAAAATAGAGGTACCTACTAAAAACAAGTAGGTATAACCTACTTGTACAAAACAAGCAAATATGAACCTTATGCCCTAGGCGTACGGTCGAAATTCTAATGTTTTTTATAAATAGGTCGCGAGTTTGTACCTACCTAACTTTAAAACTAATAATAATGGAATGTTCTCGAACTTCTAACGTACACACACTGTAATCACTGGCTTTCTCGAATGTTCTAGTAGGTCCGATGTAACAATATGTCACCGTAAAATTGTCAAAAACGTTATATTACAATATAACGTGTTTTTTCTCGCGATATTGTAATGTCTCGAATTATTGTCAAATGAACATACTCCTTACAACAAACCGCATTATTTTTCGTGAAATGCATGCGATGGTAGTCAACTTACGCGGTGTGGAGGGAAGGAGGGGTCCCCCTTGCCCAGTGGCACAACTCTCATGAAAAGATAATGCACCATTCCAGAGAAATATCGATTAATATAACATAACCTAAAAACACTTTATATTCCCCCTAAAAAGCGTAGTCGACGGAGCCCCGCTTCGCGGGGCCCCTATTTCCGAGTGCAGGGTTTAAAGGAACCTAACTAACCTAACGGGAGGGTGCCCCAAGTCCCGATTATGGGGGCAGCGATACTTCCGTATGTTCAGTTGACAATAATTCGAGACATTACAATATCGCGAGAAAAAACACGTTATATTGTAATATAACGTTTTCGACAATTTTACGGTGACATATATAAAAAAAAACAATTAAGTCTGGAATTTTTCTCGAGTCTGTTCGCCAGTACATCGGCTTTCCAGTTGAAAAAACCTCTGATTTGGTTTTTTGTATAGCACTTAGTATATCTCTCTGCCTTTTGTTGTAGTTAGTCTGGAGCCCCAATAGGTATTCTTGGCATTGAAGTCACCACCTAAAATAATCTATTTCCAAGTAATGCTAAGAGTGTCCTGTATTGCTCTTTTTTTAGTGCGTATTTTGGGAGGATGTATATAGCTGCTACAGTAACCGAGCCGTATCTTTTCATTTTGATAGTTACTCCGATCACTTGCATTTCTTGATCTTCACATTTCGTCTGTTCATAATGATGTGTGTTTTCTCTAATTATGACAGCGCTGCCTCTTCTCGCTGCGTTATCAGGATGCAGCGTATGATATATCTGTAGCCTTGAAATTTTACAAATGATTGTCGTGTAAAGTGTGATTCCGATATTAAGCAGATATCTATGTTTTCTGTATCTAGGACTACTTGTAACTCATTTTGGTGTTGCAGCAGTTCATTAGTATTCCAAGCCATGATCTTGAGGTTATTTATCATTTTCGCAGATGAATAGGAGCTTTTTTGACATCCATTTCTAGTTTTTTAAGCCGTTCATAAAATGATGATATTAGACTTAAAATGAGGCCACGAGAACCATAGTGGCCCCTCACCAACTCATTTTTTTACAATATAGAGTTTATGATTTTTTTTAGCTCAAATTGATCATAAACTCAATATTGTAAAAAAATGAGTTAGGCCACTATGGTTCTTGAGGCCATGAGAACCATAGTGGCCCCACTTTTGAACTGAAAAAAATCATAAACTCAATATTGTAAAAAAATGAGTTAGGCCACTATGGTTCTCATGGCCTCAAATTTGATTGAGTTTTGATTCCGAACTGGTCTCCATATTGTTTTTGACCACTTGAGAGTACGAGGACGGCTTGGGTAGTTGGCGAGTCATTCCATTCATTTTCATTTGTTTCTTTGTTAGCCAATGGTTCGGCATGCTTCTTTGGCTGGGATGCAGTAAGCTTTTTAGTGTATTTAGATTTTAATTCTCGCATCTTCTTTGCTACTATACACCTTCTATAGTTAAATTAACACATTTTGGTTTATGTTGTGCTGGTTTCACGCAGTCTGTTGTGAGGTGTTTGCCCGTGCACTTGACGCACCTTGGTTCTTTCGAACAGTACTTCTGGGTGTGTCCATAGGCTTGGCATATTTTGCACTGAGGAAGCTTAGATGCTCTTAGTGGGTGGATTTCAACTTTGCACTCTAGAATATTGGTGATTCCATAACCTTTGATTATATCTTCATCTTTTTCAAATGTCAACATAAACATGTCGAGTGGTTCTTTTTCCTCCAACTCAATTTGAATGCAGCATTTTCAATTTTGTAGCCTTTGTTTTTCAGGTACTCCACAATTCTTTCTGGCTGGCATGTATGATGCAGCTTTTTGGCCATCAATCGTTTCGGTCTTGTTTGTTTGTTCTCATATGTGTGCCAGAGTAAATTATGTTAAGTTAGAAGCTTCGTAATCTCTCTGTAGGCATCTTCGTTGGTTGCATTTATTTTGACGCTGTCCCCGTTCATCATTTTTATGGTGAACGTGTCGCCTTGAGTACTGGCTATTGTGTCATAGAATGACTGGTAATCTTTAACACCCTGCACTTTTATTAGGGGTGGCTTTGGCGTTTTTTGGGTTTTATATTCCCTTGTTCACTATTAGCATTGTTCTGCTAATGCCTAAGTGAAACAGCTTCCTCAGTAAAATGTCATGATCGATTCTATCGAACGCGTTGATGTAGTCGGCATAGATTGCATCGACTTGGGATACATACCATATGCTCTGTAATAAAGTCTGTGTCTGCAGGAGCAGGTTAGATACTGTAGAATAGAGGAAAACCCTCGGCATTCAGACCTTCGTTATTTTTATATAGCCTCAAAATTTCTCTTCCCAGGTGGTCCCATGATCACAAAGTCAGGATGTGATGATGAGATCCTGGAGAAATAGAAAGAACTCTTCAAATTTGATATGCAAACTTGAAGCGATTTGGTAGTTTTTGCTGGTCAGAAGTGGTTAATCATATTGTTCCGAATAAAATATATCAAAACTGAGCTTTATACCCACTATGATGAAAGTAAGGTCCAATTTTATACAGCTTTGCTACCTCATAACTTGTAAAGGATCCGTGATCCAAACTTCATACTCGGGGAGCGTTTTTACCTGTATTAGGGGCATACTCAGATAAACTTTGAGATTTTATATAATAACGAAGGTCTAAGCGTCGCTGGTTCTTCCTCTATTCTGTCTATTGTCATACGCCCACTTGTCAGGTACAGCTTGGCAAGAAAGTCGTGAAAATAATGGTGGCGCTACTATCGTACATATTGTAACCCTATATAGTACGACAATAACAGTTTGATACTTTGGTTTATTTTTCAAATTTTTATTTTTATTTAATGTGTACGTTGACGGGTTTTAGAAGAGCTCGGTGCTAAATAATAACAGCCGGACAGGACAATCTTCAAGCTGAAGACGTGCTTAACTAGATTAGTCTGTAGATGGGTGACCATCTGTAATAGAGTTTCTTCCGTGCCTCGGAAAGCACTTGTAGCTGTTGTCGTGTCATTTGTAAATCTTTACTGTGAGTCAAGAGCCCGAAAATCTGACAACCAAGTCTTACCAAGTGGTATTGTATTACCTAGTTCCTGGGTTGTGGAGATTAGATAGGCAGTCGCTCCATGTAAAATACTGATATCCACGCTGCATTCGGTTAGTCTGGAAGTGGACCCCAAAATTAGTTGGGAAAAGGCTAGGCAGATGAAAACGACTTTAACGGGTTTTACATTACTTAAACTTGAAATTAACATTAATTTCTCTGCTCGTTACATACTCACGCTTTTGTATGATAATGCGCAAGTACGTGTGTATATTGATTTACATTATGAGGAAAATAATACCAACGATTCGTCTAAGTGCCTTTTTTACATTTTTATTAATAAGAAAGATAGAATTTTACAGATGTTTCAATCAGAATCTAACATGTCTTCAGCTAAATATTCCACATCTGAAAGTTCTTCATCCGTGTCTGTATCTGTACTGCTGCTGGTCATCTTGCAGATTTATGACTATTTTGTCTATATCACTATACAGAGTTTGTCCCCTTTGACCATGTTCACATGATTTTTTTCCAATCACCAACAGAGATGCTTGCAAACACTTGTTCAGCCACGGCCTACAACAGTAAAAAATAAAGACAGTTACACTTTTGCAAATACTTCTCTCTAAGAATGTAAAATCTTTCTGAACTTTTTGTCTGATCACAAGTCAAAATCATCTAATTCTTTTTAGGTCGCCCTGCTCTATGTTTCTCAGGAGTGGAGAAAATGCCTTTGTTTGTATGCCCTTCTCTAGCAATTCGCCGTATGGTACTTACGGATTAACCTAGAAAAATAATATATTTAGTTACTTTTATTCTGGAAGTAACACCAAAAGTATCAAAATTATAGGAGCGTGCTTCTTTGTAAATGCACATAACCACAAAATTCATCGATGTATTTTTCAATGTAAATAATAGTTGTATAATGGTTTATACTATCTAATGCAACTTTAAACACACATATTACATCTGATTACTTAGATAAAAGATCATTTTACCTGACATTTACGCAGTTCTTTTATAAACATCGTTGAAATCCGATAAAATTTGTCCAGCTTCATGTTTCGCCAAACATCACAAATAAACTTTATACATTATTTCTCTAACGGAGCTGCGAACGGTTTTTCTGTTCATATTGAACCCTTTGAGTCACCAATTTCAACACAATATCAAAAAATACACGAAAAACAGCCACCGATATCATGAAATGACATTACATGTACTGACTAGACGTGACAGTAGGAGAAGTTGCCAACGATAAAAATTTTAGTTCCGTTTCAGGACATTTTTGCCAACCTGTAGCAATCGTGTGTCAAAATTAGTTCTCTATATCATATATAATCTGTGGTCAAAATGGAAAATGATTGGGATCAAGTGATTTTTTTAAATCTCTTAGCTCGCAGACTACATTGTGAAGTGTTTATGTGTGGTGCCGTCCTATAAATTGTTGTAAAATAATATACCTATTTGGTGGTTCGTAATGATGAAAGTGTTGTTAATATTGATGTGGAAACATAAGGTGGTGAGGGTACGGAGGTGGATCCTGACAATTTTAGAATTTGTTGTACCTCTGTTGTTTTTCCTTTTATTGCTTTTCGTTAAAACAGCAAAAAATGTTCCAAAAACCTTGAACGAGGATACGGAATCGGACGAACTGAACGAAGTGTCCAAAAAGGTGAGGTGAAACCATAATTAAATTTGTTATTCCTCTACAGATTAAAACTTAAAAATTGTAATCAAATTCTGAAATTCTCAATCATACTTGCTTGGGTACATGATATAAAATAAATCTATAAACCATCTCATCGTCATCATCCATAGTCTGAATTCACTCAATAGGCTGGGTTCTCAATCTCCATGGTTCTGTGCCAGCCATGGCAATATGTTGCCGATCTATCTCGCTACTGTACCTACGAACATTTCTTTTCCCAGTTCCTGGACTCCATTTGGTAACCGCCTTAGTCCACCTGTCATCACTGAGCTTTGCTAGGAAATGAAAAACAAAGGTAGTACAGTCTCACAAACTATCAGGAGGCCAGAATCGTGAAGAAGTATTTGTACAACCTGAACTCGTAGTGGGAATTCCTAAAGAAAATAATTTGCATTGGTTCTACCGTGTAATTAACGAACCTGCGAGGTGTCCTGCCCAAATCCATTTGAGTTCCGTAACGCGAAACTTTAGGAAACCGATCTATCAACTTTATGCTAAGCATACCTACTATCTCCAAAAAAAACCGTGAAAAATAAAAATAGCATTAAAAGTCGGTGGCCCAAAAAATTTATACATAAAACAAAAGTCACCGACTTACACTAAAATCGTCATCATTTGCATAGGTCGTTTACATTCAAAGATATTGGCATTTCTGTTGTATATGTATGTGTGCGTGGCTGCGTCCACGCTTAAAGTACTCACCTCATAGACTAATAAATCAGTATGCATTCAGCAGGCGTTCGTTTCACTTGTCTCCGTCACTCTTATACCTAACATTGGCGACGAGTACCCACAAAAAGAAAAAATAGCGATGGCGGCCCAACAATTTGGAATTTTGTCTACGTTTGACCATACAGTCCACTCTTGGAAGACGTACAAGAGTCGATTAGCTCAGTGGTTCATTGCGAACGACGTTACTGCAGACAGCGACGTGACAGGAACTAAACGACGTGCCATACTGCTGAGTGCGCTCACAAACTCGCTTCGGACCTCGCCTTACCGAAGGAGCTTCAAGAAGTGCCATACGAGGACATATTATTGCTGTTAGACAGTCACTTTACACCGAAACGCAGCGGGTTCGGCGAGCGATGCAATTTTTATGCGGCATCGCAGCAAGCTGGTGAAACACCAACACAATGGGCGGCAAGACTTCGTGGGTTGACCGCGCACTGCGGTTTCAGCAATGTGGAAGAAGCCCTGCGTGACCGATTCGTAATGGCAATGTTGCCGGGGCGCGAGCGGGATAAATTATTTGCTCAAGACTTGACAGAACTGACGCTGGCAAAGGCGATCGAGTTAGCGGAAACGCTAAGAAGCGCACGCGCCGGAGCGGCAGCCACCGCGCATCTCGCGGGGCAGCAGGAGCAGCAGCTGTACAAGATCGACCCGGCGACAAAGAAAAGTGCGGCATCGGGAGATAAGTGTTCGGTGTGCGGCCGTTTAAATCATACGCCGGCGAAGTGTCGTTTCGCAAAATATAAGTGCAAGAAGTGTAATGTGACCGGTCACCTTCAAAGAATGTGTAAAAAAACAAATTATATAGCCACCACAAGTGACGTGGATGAAGATGATGACGGTAAACTGTTCAAAATAAGTTGTATAAACGGCGAGCCAATGACTGAAATAGTGACAATCCTGGGGGTAGAATTGAAATTTGAGATCGATAGCGGGTCAGCGGTCACTGTAATATCTCGTACAGTGTATAATAATTATTTTTCAACCGTGCCATTGTCGCCGACTAGGAAACAGTTATATACATATGTTGGTAATAAAATAACATGTGCTGGAGTAACTCGTTTACCTGTTACGTACTCGGGACAAACACATGAGCTCAGTATTTACGTTGTTATTTGTTGTTGTTGTATTGAGCATCATACCTACCCTTGATCAGCCGAATAATAAAACAAAATGGCTGCCATTCGCGAATGTGGGGTAAACGTAGGTAATCAAAGCGGTAGCCAAACACACTGTACGATGTCAATAGGACACAAAAGCGTCAAGTAGGTACTCGTTAGCAATGCTATTCCTTTTCCCAAATAAAGAGCCAGCCTTCTGGTCACGCCAAGTGCCAACCAGTCAGTGAGAGATTTCCTTAAAAAGGAGACACGCACTCGTGCCTCATGATCCTAGTGTTTCAATCCCAAACGGCTCAAAGCAAAGCTATGGTTACCAATAAAGTTACAGTATTTGCGCCGTTTGAGGATCTCAGCAGCCCTCCATACTTGCAACGTGAGAGGGCGCAAGGGTGTTGACACTGGTTGCGTCCCACACTAAAGGCCTACCCACGCTCCAAGGCACCAACGTCATGCCGTGTGGTCTCTTGCCATCGTCACGCACCAAACCGTTTGGTTCTAAAACCGCTGGTACGTTGGCGCTGGCAAGAGCTCGACAAATAGTGTTGTTAATGCTGGCGTGCAATGCTACCTGCGCTCCTCTAGCAGGACACGCCACGGTGTGATGAATTACATGCAAATATATTTTAGTAGTGTATTTTTGTAGACCAACATAAAAAATTTCATTAACTGATAAAAAACGGCAACCTTCACTGAGCAATGTTGGAATGTTAATGAAGTTTCTTTTTCCATTTTGTACATTCAAAATTCAGTTGCCATTCAATCTAAAACTTGGCCTTCGATCTATACAAAACCTATGATATTGAACAATTAAAAAGATACGTACCTATGTATCTTTTTAATCTGCAGGAAATAATGCCGCTAGCGGATATGATGCCTGCGCCACATTGGATCATGTACTATCCTGACACAAGACTCACCAAAATGCTCATGGATGAAGTGGGCGCCAAACTTAAGCTGAAGAGGATCACCACCTACCCGGGTAAGTGCGGAAAGATTCCCACAGACACGATGACTAGAAACCTAACTTCGGCCAGTGGGGACATTCTTAGGGACAAGTTTCTCATTCTTTGTTGTAAAAAAAACACATTAATTACATATAAATTGTTGCAATATTACATTATTCAACAAAGGCAACCCTGCATTAGGTTTTCTTAGAACAGACTACGCTGCTAACTAAAGGGAGGCAAGATTGTACCTGTGTCTGAGCACACATTTCTATAACATCTCTCACGTCAATCTAGTCTGTGCCTGGTTAAACAAATTCCAAGTAATAAAACTTGTTATACTACCTTCATGCGGGTGAAGGCGTAGTTCAAAGAAGGCTTAAAACATCACTTAATTTTAGTTCTATTGCGCACAGCTCACTCAGAGGGAGGCTACTTTGCTTACGGGAATGAAAGTGGGGTGCCTGACTTAGCGGCTAAAATGCGAATCATGGACGCTATCGTCATATTCCAAGTAAGTACAGTCATTGTAACGTGGTGCGATCGTATGGTAAAATCGAGTTTAAAAAAAAATTGCTTTCAAAGAAACTTGAAGGATATTTATTCACTTATGTAAATGAAACGGCCGGGCAAGCATTTCTGAGGAACTGACTGTCCCCAAATATCGACTCCATCGCCATCCACCATTTTGTCCTCCAGTCTCTAACCGTGCGACACGATTCTTCATTACTGGTAGATAAGAAGGTAGTCAATGATAGGAAAGAAGTACAAGTCACACGCAACTCCAAACGTTTAATTCTATTTAACTAATTGCTTTGTAATAGCGAGAGTAGTGACAGCAGCAACGCTGATGTAAAGTCTGTATTATTTCCAATGAGTTGTCAGTAAATTTTCAAGCAGAAGCAGAGGTTACGGAAAGACAAGGTAATTGCACTTGGTTTTTGTTCCACTTGATAATTATTTATCAATCAGGTGAATACGTTTCAGCAATTACTAATAATTTTGACCGCAATTTTCAATAGAAAGTACAATTTTTCTGGTGCAATATTGATAACGACTGTGAGTTATGAATATAAATATTGATGGATCCAGAGAGAGAGGAAGGCCAAAGAACAGGTGGATGGATTCTGTAGGAATGATAATTATGAAGGCAAAAATAATAAATTTATTCTTCAGTTTTCGTGAAAAACAAGGATCTGGTATAACAATAGAAAGTTCAAGCTTAAAGAATCTTCAAGAGGCCCAGGAATATATCGATAACTTTTTGAGATATTTAAGTTTCAAGTGTGGTGTGGCCACCAAAATTGAAAGTGCCCACCAATATTGAAAATCAGCCACACCTAAATTTAATTCTTTGTCACAAACCTCAACTTCAATAATAAAGCTCAATGCAACTACCAGTACGTATACAGGGGGGGGGGGGATAGTTGGGATTTATCCACCCCCCCCCCCCGAAATCTGACTAATAATAAATGGGTACACAACCACTGCGACGCCGCGACGAACGTAAATTATACTACAGTGATTACAGCGATTTATTACACAGTTACACAAGAAAATCCAACCATCCGAGCCCGAAAGCAAAAATTTTCTCCTATTTTACTTTCTGAGAGTATTAATCGAGAAAATTAACTTAATTTATCAGAAAATATAGAATATACGAGCGTGCTAAGACACATTACTTAAGACCTTAGCGTTCAAAAGCGTTTTTTATATAAATAGACAGAGTTAGGCGTTTTTCAACCGACTTCCAAAAAGAGGAGGTTATCAATTCGTCTGTATGTTTTTTTTTTTTTTTTTTTTTGTGTTTGTTACCTCAGAACTTTCGATTTTGATGATTCTTTTTTTATTTGAAAGCTGGTGCTTGTCGTTTGGTCCCATTTTTTTTGCTGAAGATCTGCTGCTGATCTTCCGAGCAGTAATTGCTGCAATCGCTTGTAGGTTCATTGTTCATACTACATCATGCGTAACATCACGCTTGTATGCTCTGAGGGGGTACGCAGATGTGTACCTATAATACTCCCAGATTTCGACAATGTTTGTTGCCTCTGAACTTTCGACTGGGTAAACCGATTTTGATGACTCTTTTTTATTTGAAAGCTAGTGCTTTCCGTGTGGCCCCATTTCAATTTGGTTAAGATCTGACGCTGATCTTCGGAGATATAAATGGAACTCTTTAAAAATACACGGCAAAGCTGCAGTAATTGCTGCAATCGCTTGGTTGTTTATTGTTTATGTTACATAGTGACTAACATCACGCCTGTATGCTCTGAGGGAGTACGCAGAAGTGTACAATACACCCAGATTTCGACAGTTAGATGTGTTAAGTTCCATTTAATGGGATCCTGGAGAATTAGAGGAAATTCCTTAAATTTATAGGCACACCAGAAGCGATTTGGGTAGTTTTAGGAGTACGTTCTTGGAGTGATCCCATTTCTATTTGGTAAAGATCTGATGAAGAACTTCGGAAGATAGGCGACGGGAACTAATCAATAAATGATAGCAAATGTACCTACTGGGATCGCTGAAATCTCATGTCTCTCTATTGTTTACACCAGTTCATAACAAAAAATCACGCTGTTACGCTGTGAAAGGGTAAGCACATATGAACCACTAAAAAGTGAAAAATAAAAACTTTTTTGCAAAAAATATAACCGACTTCACACAAAAAAGTGAAAAATAACTTTAACTTCAGAAGTCGGTGACAAAAAAACTATATCAATCAAACAAAGGTCACCGACTTCTGAAGTTAAAGTTATTTTTCACTTTTTTGTGTGAAGTCGGTTATATTTTTTCATTAATAAAGGTCAAAAGAAAACCTATCAAATTCGAGGTGGATGCAAAAATTTTCAAGCTCGCTACGCTCAGATTTCTAATCCTAGTTTTTTTTATTGATGGGCCTTTCTGGTTAGATCGGCCAAGTTACTCCTTGAATCTAATATAATTATCCGAGTCAGAGTGCAAACATTTTCGAGCTGTTTCATGAAAAAAGATTGTGTCGGCGCCCATGCACCGTTCTCATGGTTGTTTCAATGTTTATCCCCCCCCGAACCAAAAGTCTGGATAGGTACGTGCTTGGTAACTACTGTCACAATCATCGCATGTACTTACTGTATAATTATTTCGACCTGATCTTGAAAATGAGGATTCCAGAACCACCTTAACCGTAATTTCACAGAAGCCTTGTCAAAACTCAGCCAAGATGAAATCGAGGCGCCTCTTAGACAACTTAAAAATGAAAAAGCCCCTGAGGAGGAAATCTGAAAGCGGCCTGCAAGGCCAGCAAGAGGGCTTCAGGAGCTTTTCAACTCGCTCCTGTTACCTGGGAGAACCGCAGAACCGTTAAGAAGGGACGTGGTCGTTATTTTCTTTAAGAAGGGGAACAAGACCCTATTATAGAATTACAGACCCATTTCACTCCTTAGCCACATGTATAAGTGTATTAAAGAGTCGTCACGGATCGTCTAGCGCAAAGACTCGACAACTTGCAGCCACCGGAGCAGACCAGGTTTTGAGGAAGATGCAGCACTATAGACCACATCCACACTCTGTGACAGATCATACAGAAGTCCGAAGAGTGTAATCGGCCGCTCTGACTTGCATTTGTGGACTATGAGAAGGTTCATCTACTAACTGATAGTTTGCTGGTTTTATTCTAAACCCTAACTCGTGTTATTAATGAACAACGAATTGTAAGTTCCTCTTCGACAACGTCGAAGCAATGATGTTAAGGAAATTTCAATCAACAACATACACCAAAATCCTCTTCCACCACTTTTACACCTATTGTTGTCAGTGGCGGTCCTCTTGAGGGTGTTGGAGAATATGTTTATCTAGGGCAAACTCTGAAATCTGGTAAGAACAACTTTGACACTCGCAGGAAAATTCAGCTGGGATGGCTTTGCCATTCCAAAAAGCAACAATATAAAAAATAACAAACTTGATCTTTAGTATGCTACCCTTTCAATAATATGTCTTATTTAGGTACTCCTAAGTACATAACATTTATTTGTTTGCTAATGAACTGTTTCGCAGCGTAAAACCTGGCTATTTATGTACCATAAGTACCTACGTGAAAACCCACCAGAATTGAGCCACCAAACTTGGAACCAGGCAAAAAAGTCTTTAAAAATAGGGTTTTAAATTACAATTAAATTAATATTATCGGTAAATGCGTTACCGAAAGTACTAGATATAACGTGTAGCTTACTACTAAAACACGTTTAAATGAACAGCAAATTGATCCACCAAAATTGAACAATTCGTGTCCCCCGTGCCACCCAAGATGAGTACTTACGTTAATGGCGGGTACTTAATCGCAGCACTTATCAGTTTATCACACACCTGTTACAAGCAAACCCAGAGAACGACTAGGCGACTGAGAGTCGCGAAATAAAAAAATACGATTAGTCGCACACGCACGAAACTTCATGTTTTCATGTAAGTTGAAAAAGTGCCCATAAATTTTGATGTTTTGCTTGGACAAACTTTGATCGAGTGTCATGCTTTAAAATGAGATTTTTTAATATGGTTTCATTGTTTTTAGATAATGTGACTAATGCATAAACTAAGGAAAATGTTACTTATGTGTGACTTTGGCGAATGAAATTAAATAAAAAAATGGAACTGGGACAAGCCACCAAACTGGAATTTTAATGCGACTTTTTTTTCCTGATTATTTGTAAACACTTATAACAATACTAGCTGACCCACGCAACTTCGTCTGCGTCACATAAGAGAGAAAAGCGAACGGAAAAAAATGGCTATTAAAAAATAAGGGTTGATCGTAGAAGGGTGAAAATTTAGGATTGTATGTATTTTTGTATGTTGTATCATAAAAAATAAAAAATTTGGGGTGGACTACCCTTAACATTTAGGGGGATGGAAAATAAATGTTGGCCGATTCTCAGACCTACTCAATATGCTCACAAAATTTCATGAGAATCGGTCAAGCCGTTTCGGAGGAGTATGGAAACGAAAATTGTGACACGAGAATTTTATATCTTAATATATATAAATCTCGTGTCACAATGTTTGTCCTCAATGGACTCCTAAACCACTTAACCGATTATAATAAAATTCGCACACCATGTGCAGTTCGATCCAACTTGAGAGATAGGATAGTTTAAATCTCAAATTATGAGACGCAGACGAAGTTGCGGGAGTCAGCTAGTATAAGATAAAATGTGGCCCTAGTTGCACCAAGTAACGTAGTTTACTATAAAAAAGAAACAGAAACATCCTATTATTTTACATCTTGATTCTCAACGTGGACACGTAAAATTTGCTGCTTTGATATTCACCCAAATAATAGCGTGACGAAGGACAGTAGTAAAATGTAATATGCAGAAAAAAGCCAATTACAACTTTCCACCCATAGAAAACGAATGTATAAATTTACAAAACGATACAAACAACGTGATATTTACACAAAGAAACAAATAATGTAAACAAAGATAAAATACATTACACAACAAAGAAAAAGTTACTTACTAAATTTTTTTAACAGTCTGGACACTATTTGTAAATAAATCAAGCTCAAAATCCCGGCACACCATTTTAAACATTCGACATGCCCTGACGTTGACACATATATTGTGTCAGCGTCCCATTGTAAAAACCGTTAGATTGTAATATAACTAGAGAGATTGTAAACTCTCGAAAGATTGAGAGATTACAATCTACCGAAAAATAATGCGTTATATTATAAGCAGTATGTTCAGTTGACACTATTCCGAGAGTTTACAATCTCGCTAGAGAGATTACAATCTAACGTGTTTGATTATTTTACGGTGACATATGCATTTTGCCTGTAGTTAGTTTTCACTATAGTTACATGGAGGAGATGAGGTCTCCTAAGAAACACAGACGGCACACGAAATCCAATCTCGGCCACCAGCTCGGGCACGTCAGTAGATCCGTTCATTATGCAAAATAGAAAAGCGAGGTCTGCAACTTTTTTTCGCTCTTGTAAAGGAAGAATATGAAATTTCTTACACCGACTAGTATAGTTAGGAAGATAAGTATTTGAATATGACCACAATAGACCATCGAATAGGCTCACCGGGGCAACCACGTTAAAAAAAAACACGCCCTGAACTAACACTATTTCAAAAAAAACACCTGTACTAACACTATTTCAAAAAACACCTGTACTAACACCATTTCAAAAAACACCTGTACTAACACCATTTCAAAAAACACCTGTAGTAACACTATTTCGTCAGTGGCGTGGAAAAGTTTGATTATTGAGCTATATCTCAGAAATGTTGATTCTTAGGGAAAAGTGTAAAATCAATTATTATAGACTAGCTGACCCACGCAACTTCGTCTGCGTCACATAAGAGAGAAAACGAAAGAATAAAAAATAACCGTTTTTGCAACATTTTTCGTTCCTGCTCGGCACCTAATAATCCTAGCGTGATGTTATATAGCCTAAAGCCTTCCTCGATAAATGAACTATCCAACACAAAAATAATTTTTCGAGATTAGCGCGTTCAACCAAACAAACAAACACTCTTCTGCTTTATAATATTAGTATAGATAATTGCACGGTCTACAATTTTGTGCAACATAATATAAATAATGAAACTTACTGTTTGGCTGCAAAATGCAAAAAAACCCTTGATCTTGAATATCTTTTCTGCAAGGGTCGGATCGATGGGGACTTTTGAATTATTGTAACCTTACCTCTATTTTTTTTAGCCCTATGCGAATTATTGTAACCTTACCCCTATTTTTTTAGCCCTATGCGAATTATTGTAACCTTACCCCTATTTTTTTAGCTAATTTGACTGTGCAATAAACAAGTGTCGAAAAGGCCAATGTTATAACTTTACTTGTGTACCCTTCAACGGCCAAGTCACACAACATTAACTATAATAATAAAGAAATCGCAGTAAGGAACCTTAGACTTGGCACGACTTTGTCTAGATTTCATTACTTTTTAGAGTTAAACAAGCAGCATTCCATCGAGACTTGGCTAGTTTTTTACAGAATGTTTTTGATGGGATATTAGTTTATTCATGTCACCTTTAATCGCCTTTTATTGACAGGATATGTCTGGGAAGACCTGGCCAGGACGTCTGAACTACACCATTCGTATGAAAGGCGACTTCGGAACGGAATCCAACGAGTCCCTCTATTCGACCCTCGATCCACTTGGACCGCAAAGGCTGAATGGTAAAACACATTTTTAAATCATAGGTATCTTATGCAGCTACCATACGGTAAACACTTTTACTACAGGCCCCGTTCAATTGAGACGGAGCCTGCCATCCGTCTCTCTCAATCGCACTAATCTGCAGACGTGCGCGATAGAGACGGATAGATCCAAATTGTTCGCGCTGGTTAGGACCTTATTTAATTTGTTTAAAACTTGACTTAGAACCACAAATGGGAAATGCACAGCGACAGCAAGGATGGATGTAGGTATGGGACTCACCGTAGCTCGTGGATCGATTGTCCAGAAATTGTGAAGATTCGGAGGCCTCCTGTACACGAAATTTACCACTTCACAGCACAGTATAGTTTTCCTGTATTTTGGAACAGTTTATAGCACATAGGTACACGAAATTATGACAATTAAAGAAATTCCAATGCGTGCGCGACGAAATCAAGCCGGCAACTGTCCTTCCTGGTGAGAAAGGGTGGGGAAAGAGACAAGGGATAGGTTTGCACAATAGTGCGAGGGAGAGGGAACATCGCTGTGCAAAAGTACCCGATTAAAAGTCTTTTTCTTATTATATATAATTTTTTCTTCGTGATTTGGATTCTAGTATTTTGGCCTAAACATCCTCCCCGGGTTGACAGGAAATAGTCCTTTCAAGAAAATTAATGTAAGACTAAAGCCGCCTTAAGTTCAAATCAGTGTCAAGAAAATTAAAGAGTTTATTTAAGTTATTATATTTTCCGTATGGACAACTGCAAGTTTATTTAATTAATACTTATGAGCTAAAATAATTAATCTTATATTGAGTATAAATTTTTAGTTAGTTGAGCGATATTATGGACTGTATAATGTTATTTATTGAGACGGTAGAGGGAAAACCTTCACTACTGGTCTACGGTATAACCCAGATCTTGTTCGAACGTCTACGACACGTACAACTCCATCTTTACCAGGAAAAGTTTGTTCTATTATACCTAAAGGCCAATCTAGTGGGGCGCTATTATCCGACTTTAATAAAACTACAGTTCCCTTTTCTACAGAGCCGTTGGATTTTACCCATTTATTGCGGACTTGCAGAGAGTTAAGGTATTCTACCTTCCACCGTTTCCAAAACGACTGCACTAAGTTGTCTACATTACGTTTCCTCTGGAGCAGAGTAACGCACTCATTCGTTAAATCTTCTGCTGGAAGAGACTTTAATGGTGTCATTACAAGGAAATGAGCAGGCGTCAGAGCCAAAGGCTCAGTAGGGTCACTGCTCAATACCGACAGGGGCCGTGAGTTGAGCACAGCTTCCACTTGAGCGAGCACTGTTAGCATCTCTTCAAACGTAAGCAACTGACTACCGATTACCTTTGTGAGGTGAGTCTTGACGCACCTGATATTGCCCTCCCATAGCCCTCCAAAATGAGGTGCAGAAGCGGGATTAAATTTCCATGTGATCCGGTTTTCACGCAATTCATTAGCGAATTTATCTTTGTATTCTTCCGACTCTAGCAACTGGTATACACTGTCTAAATAAGATTTAGCGCCAATAAAATTGGTACCTCGATCAGAGTACATCACCGCAACAGGGCCGCGACGTGATATGAACCGCTTCAGAGCATTCATGAAGGCTTCAGTACTTAAGTCGGATGCCAACTCTATATGCACTGCCTTCGTAACCAGACAAATAAATAGGCATAAATAAGCTTTCTGACTACGTACACCTCTACGCCGATACGGAACGATATGCAAAGGACCTGCATAGTCCACCCCTGTGTGACAGAAAGCCTTTGCTTCCTGCACTCGGCAAGCTGGCAAATCAGCCATAATGGGAAACTCATTCCGAGGGTTTACCTTAAAACAGATGTTACATTTTTGTATACGATTACGCACTATGTTCCGAGCCGACAAAATCCAGTATTTTTGCCTCAGTAGAGACATTAATAATTGGGGTCCCGTATGAAGATACTTTTGATGATAATAATCAATTAGAAGGTCAACGATATGATCCTTTCTAGGAAGTAATATGGGGTGCTGACTGTCATAACTCAAATCTGCATTACTCAATCTACCACCGACTCTAAGTAAATCACCTTTTACAAAGGTCTTTAGCTTTAAGAAAGCTGGGGGTAGATTGCCTCCAGACTGAGCTAATTTAAGCTCACTTGGGAAGTGGATCTGCTGTAACTCTCTGATGACTGCTTCTTCAGCTTGCTCTAAGTGGGAAACTTCAAATTTTCTGGGAAGTTTCTTTATGAAACGAAGAATATACACTACAATCCTTAGCAGTTTTGACCAAGAGGACACGCGAGAAGAGAGGTCGTAGAAAACTGATGCCGATTGCGGAGCTGCCGGCACAGTAGTAGCCATTACATTGACCTTCATTTCAGGCATTTCACTGACTGACGCTGGATCAAACCGATGGACTGGCCATTCAGGAAAGGGTAAGTGAGCAAATCGAGGCCCGTGGAGCCAGAGAGGATGATCAAGCAATTGTGCTGGCGTCAAGCCTCTCGACAAGCAGTCAGCAGGGTTTTCTTTTCCAGGTATGTGGTGGAAATGACGAGGTTCCAATTTGCTTTGTATTTTGGCAATACGATTTGCCACAAAGGTCTGCCATCGGTTAGGCAAGGAGTGGATCCAGGCCAAGGCCACAGTACTGTCCGTGAAAGCATAGATATTTGATATTTGACAACGAGTGGAGTAGGTGTCAATTACTAAGCGCATTAATCGCGCAAGTATGAGATTAGCACAAAGTTCCATTCGAGCAAGAGAAATCACCGTCTTAGATGGCGCCACTTTGGACTTGGCGCAAACCAGGTTAATTAGTGGCTTCCCTGCCATTGGGAAGGACACATGCAAATACACAACTCCACCATAGGCGTTCTCGGATGCATCTGCGAAGCCCAAGATAGATATCACACATTCGTCGTTCACTCCAAGGTGGCGTGGCAATTTAATTTGTTGAAGCAAGGGCAATTCCGCTTCAAACTTCTGCCATAGGGCCACTACGTTGGCGGGAGGTACCTCATCCCAACCAATGTTTTCCCTCCAGAGGGATTTGATTATTAATTTGGCGAGTAATGTGACTGGTGCCACGAAACCCATTAAGTCCCATAATCGAGCAATAGTGGATAAAATATTTCGTTTTGTGCAGTCACGTGACTGGGGTGTTACACTGAAAGTGAACACATCCTCGGCTGGTACCCAATGAAGACCCAATATTTTAAGCTGACTATCAGAACTGAACTCGACTGTTTCAGAGATACGATGCGACACAGGGATATTCGACAGAACTTCAGGGGAGTTACTAGAAAATTTAACCAACTCAAACCCGCCAGCTGCAAATAAATCGATCAGCTGATTCGAGAGGGCAATGCCTTCTGACACCGAGGAACAACTGGTGGCTAAATCGTCCATATAGATGTCCGTCTCCGCCACATCAGCTGCCAGGGGGCAGCGCTCGCGCTCATCCAAAGCGAGTTGACGCACAGTGCGTATGGCCAGGTAGGGACTGCAGCACAAACCGAATGGCACTCTAGTCATTTCAAAAATGTTAATTGGCTCATTTATGTCAAATCTGTAGAGCAATCTCTGGAAGCGTGTATATTTTTCATCCATTAAAATTCGTAAATACATTTGACGTATGTCGGCACTTATCGCCACTGACCGCAATCGAAATTTAAGGAGAATTTGGAATAAATCATTTTGTAGATTCGGTCCTATGTACAAAATATCATTTAATGACTTCCCCGACGTAGTCGCGTTACTAGCATTTAAAACTACACGCAACTTGGTAGTACTTTTGTCCGTACGGACAATCGCATGGTGAGGTATTACGTATTGATCATTCCCTGAATCGACCTCCGAAATAGTGCCGACTGGTCTCAGATAATTTTTCTGTAGGTAATCTACGAACACTTTATCGTATTCCTCCTTAACAGACGGATTCAATAACAATTTTCTCTCTAAAGATAAATACCTATACTCGGCAGAACGCAAGGAGTCGCCTAACTCGGAAGTATCGTTCTTAAGCGGAAGCGAAACTACATAGCGGCCATTACAATCGCGGCGCGTAGTTTCACAGTAATAATCCTCGCATTTTTGCTCATCCGGGGATAAAATGGTAGGTACATTAGGTACCTCTTCCAGTTCGAAAAATCGATTCACACAATTTTCGAATGTTAAGTCAGTAGTGCAGTAAGTACGCACAATATTACTCGCGGGGCTAATTATCGGAGCTTCCCCTACTATTATATAGCCTAACAAAGTCTCAATCGCGACAGGTTCCCCAGCGGCGCGAGAGATTGTATTCGGGCCTAAAATACGGGCAAATACGTCCGCACCTAAAATCAGGTCAATATTAGCAGGAGTAAAGTAATTACAATCCGCTAATGGAATATTATTTAAATAATCCAAACGTGAAGCGTCGATCTTCGCGGTAGGTAATTCATTAGTGATACGATTTACGACCACAGGCTGAATATTAAACCTAACCGAATCATCGAATTTCGAACGAATTGTTAGACGAGTTACGCCTTCAATAGGATTCGTAACGTCGCCTACACCTGATACATATTTATTCTGAGGCGCACGCATTTTAAGTTTCAACCGTTTACAGCATTCTGTCGTAATCAAATCCCTTTGGGACGCACTATCAATTATAGCGCGTAAAACACAAATGTTGCCATCGGTATCAACGATATGGCACTGCGCGGTTCCTAGCAAAACAGACGTTGTCGTCGCATCACCACGCCACGGGCCGCTCGACGCAGCGACGGCAGCGCACTCGCCCACTGCACATAGCGAAACGGCAACAGGGCCGCACTCGGGCGCGGCGCACTTCTCGCGCGAGGAGCCTTCCGTACATTCCGTGACTATCGCGGTAGTACTGGATGCGATTGGTATAGAACCGCGTGTGTTTGAATGCGTATTACTTGTAGGGAAATGTAACAAGCTGTGATGACTACGTTGACATTCACTACAACGAGTTGACTCAGCACACTTTGTAATGTTATGTTTATCACTTAAACAATTTACACACATTTTCCGCATTTTGACGAATTTATAGCGTTCACTAGGGGTCTTTGACAGGAATTTTGGGCACTGAGATAAACGAAAATGCTCACCCTTCCCACAAGATACGCACTGATCTTGTTCCTGCACATTAATAAACGTCTTAACGTTATTATTATTAGAACGCGAACCATAATTACCGCTCGAATGCGAGGAAGTATTTTTGCGTAACTGAGTACCTCCCGTGGAGGCTGGTCGGTTCGTACTCGATGAAATATTTTGCGCGCGTTGCAAAATGTGAGACTGGTTCCGTACAAATGAAATAAATTCTTGACAGTTTGGAGTTTTATTTTTGTCATTACTAATGTGTAACTCATAAGATTTTACTGTTTCCAAACCTACTTTCTTACAGGCAATGTGGATAAACAAGAAATCTTCCAAATTGTCAATATTCATTTGTTTTAACGCGGAATAAATTGATGAAAATTGATCTATAAATTCCTCCAAATTATTTGGTGAATTTTCTTTTACATTATTTAAAGCGAACAGTTTATCTAAGTAGGTAGCAGCTCGTACTCGTTTGTCATTATATTTACTGACTAACGTATTCCAAATAACGCTGTAGTTTTCGGCAGTAGGTAGAATACCTTGACAAATACTCAGGGCTTTGCCTTTTAATTTACCTACTAAGTACTGAGTTTTCTCGCTTTCGTTAAGATCTGGATTTTCGTGAATTACCGTCTTGAAAGTTTCGTAAAACATAGGCCACGACTCAATTTCTCCATCAAAAGAACATAGCTCTAACGCAGGTAATTTTATTGAAAGTTTTTTCTCGCATTTAACCGCGGAACCCTGGTCGCGACTAGTATTATCAGTCACTTGCGACAACTTGTGAACCTTATATTTGATGCGCGAATAAAGCTGTTCAAATGAAATTGCCGAACTGTAATTCGGTACAGGATTTTCCGGACTAGACACCTGGAACCGATTTCTTTCATTTATCGTGGTAAGAAAGTCATTTCGTAGGGTATCAAGCGTAAAACAGTCGGCTAAAAAGTTTTCGATCGCGATGGGTTCGTCATTCAATTTACAACTAGTGTCGTAAATAGCTTGAACACGACCATACAAAGCACTTAATTTGTTTTGTAATTGTTGCAATTCGCGATCTATTCCCGCCGACGTCGGTGCGTGTGGATCGCTCGGCATTTTTACCAATATGGCTGACCGCGCTTACCACGTGCCTACCAACTGACCCACTACAATTAAATTAACGAATCTAATAATCCGGAACGGAGTGACCAAAAATAATGTTCGCGCTGGTTAGGACCTTATTTAATTTGTTTAAAACTTGACTTAGAACCACAAATGGGAAATGCACAGCGACAGCAAGGATGGATGTAGGTATGGGACTCACCGTAGCTCGTGGATCGATTGTCCAGAAATTGTGAAGATTCGGAGACCTCCTGTACACGAAATTTACCACTTCACAGCACAGTATAGTTTTCCTGTATTTTGGAACAGTTTATAGCACATAGGTACACGAAATTATGACAATTAAAGAAATTCCAATGCGTGCGCGACGAAATCAAGCCGGCAACTGTCCTTCCTGGTGAGAAAGGGTGGGGAAAGAGACAAGGGATAGGTTTGCACAATAGTGCGAGGGAGAGGGAACATCGCTGTGCAAAAGTACCCGATTAAAAGTCTTTTTCTTATTATATATAATTTTTTCTTCGTGATTTGGATTCTAGTATTTTGGCCTAAACACAAATAAACGGACGAAGCGTTAGGGAGTAGGGCCTCTGAGGTAGCTACGTGCTTCTTGACACGTCACCGGGGGAATGACTGAGCTCTCGCCGACACATAGCTGCAGCCATGCCCCGCATAGCGCAGCTTTCATTCAATCAGTCAGTAGGCCGTTTATAGGGTTCCGTTGCCAAATGGCAAAAAACGGAACCCTTATAGATTCGTCATGTCTGTCTGTCTGTTCGTCCGTAAGTCACAGCCACTTTTTTTCTGAAACTATAAGAACAATGCTGTTGAGACTTGGTAAAAAGATGTATTCTGTAAACCTCATTAAGATTTTCACACAAAAATAGAAAAAAGACAGTAAATTTTTGGGGCTCCCCATACTTTGAACTGAAACTCTATTTTTTTTCATCAACACACGTACATATCATACACGTATGGGTATACGTGTGGGATATCTATGGATACGTCTTCAAAAATGATATTGATGTTTCAAACATTATTTTTTTCTAAACTGAACAGTTTGCGCGAGACACTTCCAAAGTGGTAAATGTGTGTCCCCTTTAACTTCTAAAATAAGAGAGTGATAAAACTAAAAAAATACATGATAAGTAAATGATATTTATTATGCAAATTGGTTTTCACAAACACTTTTACACGTCCTTATTTTTTAAACTAGATGGGGCCGGTGTTTCGTACCTGACTATTCTGCGAAGAAACAGCCGAAACAAACTCAGAGGTCATAGTCTCTTTTAAAATCCAGACAATCTTGTTCAACTTACATGAGAACTATGCAGATTAGTGTCTGAGATGGTCTTTTGAAGAAAGAACCATACAGATTTGAGTGGACCTGTCCAGTCAGTGCAAGCATTTGTCAGTTATCGAGTAGCTCGACTTTTAACTCAAGGAGCTCAACGAAACGACGAATAATACGAAAGAAAGGACATTTGGGTAGGTCGCTTATAGTACTCAAACTGCCAGACAGTCGTGGGAAAAAAACAACAAAAAGTGACCCACAAGGTCCTCACATTCACAATTATTAAATAAAATAAATAATAATTTACAAAAACTAATGTCAAAAAAAATACGAAATGTCAAATACAACACATAAAATAAACAAAAATAAAGTAAAAAGTAATAAAATACTGAACTAAGTATTCATGTCAAATCATTAAATGTCATGACAGTCACAAGTAAATATTCATGTCAAATAAACACACACATAAAAAACAAGTTAAGTAAAAAAATATAAAAATAAAATACTGAACTAAGTATTCATGTCAAATCATTCAATGAAAGGAATCAATAAAAACAAGCGAAGTCCGAAATTTCAACATTCACAGAGCAAATTGGAGCAGCTTAATCCCAAGCCTTTTTATCTTCGAAATAGTGATTAACATGATAGAAGGCTTTCAGGCATAGCTTTCGTTTTATAAACAATTTGAATTTATTTGGGCTTAGTGCCTTTATATGGTTCGGAAGTTTATTGTAGAAACGTATACATTGGCATCTGAACGTACCCCCTATTTTTTTGAGCCTCGTTGCAGGAACAACAAATTTATGTTTGTTCCTCGTATTTATGTTGTGGATATCACTGTATTTTTTAAACAATTTAATATTTTTATGCGCGTACAAAAGGTTTTCATAAATAAACTGAGAAGGCACAGTGGGAATATTAATCTCTTTAAATTTTTCTCTGAGGGAGTATCTGGGACTTAATTTATAAACAGAACAAATAGCCCTTTTTTGCAAAACAAATATTGTCTGAATATCGGCGGCATTGCCCCACAAGAGAATACCATACGACATCACGCTGTGGAAATAACTAAAGTAAACTAAACGAGATGTCTTTAAGTCAGTTAGATCACGAATTTTTCTAACGGCGGCGTATGCTGCTGAGCTAAGTTTTTTTGCCAATTTGTCTATATGCGGGCCCCACTGAAGCTTATCATCCAAAGTTATGCCTAAAAACACTGTGTTATCCTCCAGTTTCAACTCTTCATCCTTGATTAGTACCCTAGTTTCCACTTGTCTTACGTGGGGTATCGTAAACTTAATACATTTCGTTTTTTTCTCATTAAGGAGTAGATTATTAACATTAAACCAATTAACGACTTTTGCCAGGGCGCTATTAACATCGTCCGTAACTAATTACTGGCGTTTGAGTTTAAATAAAAGAGAAGTGTCATCTGCAAACAATACTATGTCATGGTTATCCTTTATGAGGTAAGGCAAGTCATTTATATAAATCAAAAACAAAAACGGGCCGAGAATTGAGCCCTGGGGCACCCCCATTCTAACTACGGAACCGGGAGATCTTTTCCCGTTAACATCAACTCTCTGAATCCTATCACTCAAATATGAAGTAAGAAGATCCAGAGAGGCATTACGGATCCCGTAGTGGTGTAGTTTCCTGATTAATGTATCATGAAGAACGCAATCGAAAGTCTTAGACAAATCGCAAAAAATGCCCAAAGCATCGAATTTTTCCTCCCAGGCATTATCAGTAGTTGAACGACCCCGTGTAAATCCGAACTGTTTGTTATGCAATAACTTGTGTTTATTAAAAAATCTTTGCAATTGTTCTAAAATTAGTTTTTCAAAAATTTTACTAAATGTGGGTAGTACTGAAATGGGTCTATTATTAGTGGGGTCCGATGTGCTACCCGATTTAAACAGTGGTATTATTTTACTATATTTCATTAGATCAGGAAACTCACCACGGTCAATACAATCATCTTTAAATATAACAGCTAAAGAAGGAGCTACAATGTTTATAATGGACTTAGCAACGTCCACAGAATGACCCCATAGATCGGCGGTCTTTTTAACATTTAATGTATGAAAAGTTTTAATTATATCTTTACATGTGACATATTCAAAATTAAATTCTGAATCACAGACTGAAACATTTTCCCTTAGTAAAGATTCGGCAGCAGCAGGTGACGAGTTTAGCGATTTAGTAGTCGATACGGGAATATCCGCAAAGAAATTTTCAAAGGCTGTGGCAACTTGTGTGTCTGAATTTAAAATTGTATCGCCAATAGCAAGGCTGTAGTCACTATTTCGGTTGCAAGACCTTCCCGTTTCGCTATTAATAATGTTCCATGTCATTTTAATTATGTTATTGCTGTTTTTAATTTTAGAACTTAAGTAACGCGACTTTGCTATAAAACAAACTTTTTTAAATGTTTTAGAATAATTCTTAACATATAACTTAAATTCTACAGTGTTTATATAAGTCCGCTCTGCATACAGCTCATAAATAAAGTCGTTTTCGACTCTTATGAATACCAATAGTGGCCCAGTCGTTGAAGGAAGCGTTACTACTAACCGAGATAGTCTTAGGAATAAAAGTAAGGTAATTCAATTGTGTGCAATACTCGTACATACTAAAAAAGTCATTATAATGTTGGTTGGGATCATCATTGGTTGACAATAGTGGTAATTTAGAGACAAAAGTTTAGTTTTAAAAGTTTCCAGGCGATTTTTAGTTTTGGATTAACAATGATATCCTTTTTAGTGATTTTCATGCTTACATTTGGAATTTTGATCAATTGCCCACAATGATCTGAATCTATTAAGTTTATAATTTCTTTGTGGGTAGGTAAAACATCTGTGTAAATATTATCTAGGCAAGTGGCACTAGTTGGAGTTATTCTAGTGGGCTCCAAAAATATGTTTTCAAGATTGTATGAATGGAACAGGCTCATAATTTTAGTACTTAATCCAGAATTTTCTAACAAATTAATATTAAAATCACCGCAAATTATTATAGACTTCCTATAATTACAGAGTTTATGCAACACTTCATCCATTACCTTTTCAAAACAATCATACAATCCTGAAGGAGGTCTATACACACTTAATATGATAAACTGCTCCAATTCTATACAGGCTATTTCAACTGTTCGCTCAACAGATAGGCTTACAATATCCTTGCGGTCTTTACATATAAGATGATTATTTACTAGGATTAATGCGCCGCCATGTATAGCATTTACCCTGCTGAATGAACTACCAACCTGGTGATTACTAAAATTGAAAATAAATTGATGACATTTGAGCCAGTGCTCCGTTATGCAGAGAATGTCTATGTTGTTACAATTCAGGAAAAGTACTAGAACTTAACTAGAACCCTTGAATAATTTGATGAACCAGGTTGTTACTGTTTGAACTCTCAAAACGTTCACTCGATTTATTATCTGGCTTCCTTATAATGTTGCAAGAGGTTGCCTCTGTTGTCTCAATTTCTAATTTAAATTATGCACTGATTCATTTACTGTAGACAAACTGTTGGAAGAGTAATCTAATTGAGTATTGCATTGCTCAACAGAGGCAACCTGATTAGCCAAGTTCTTGGCTGTAATAGAAATAAAGTATGATAGCGACACAGCTACTTGTCTTTTACAATAGTTAGAAAGATAGCACCTGTCTACAAGATATCTATCTTTTGTCAAATAAAAATAGTCACCAATATAATTGTTAATATCAATTAAATGAAGGGTACAGGGGCAAAAAAAGAAATGTCACAAAAAGAAAAAGTTGTTTATTTAACATTTTTATTTTTCAAAGTTAATAACTTTCTTAGGTATTACTTAAACTTGTAAACTGCTACTAAGAACTTAAGTATACCTTTTAAAGTCTTAATTTTAGACACAATAAATACTTTTATGAAAATAAAAGTTTGAAAATGATAAAAAAATTAATGTAGTTCCCTTTTAGAACATACAAAAACTGGAAATGTCCAATACGTCCCATACAAAAATTGATAAACCTCATACCAAGTAGTTCTTGTTCTGTCCACCTGCTAAATCACAAAATATTTCTAGGTAAATGCTTTAGACGACTATTCAGGTGGTTTGTTAAATATATTGAAACAGACACAAACATAAAAAAAACTTGACAAGACTGCAAAATTTTTTGAACGTAATTGGGACATTCCTTCTTACGTTCCGTTTCAACATGGACCTTCCCTGTTTTGTTCCTGCACACAATTTTTAAATTCGAGTATTACATCTGACTATGCTTGTTTTTACGCTTTTTGTATAATGCCAATAAAATACGCGGGAAAATGAGAATGTTGGCATCAAAAATTAACTTTTGGATTTTTTGTGACATTCCTTGTTTTGCCCCTGTACCCTTCAAATGAAATACATTACTATTAAATGTCAAATTATGCAATGTTTTGTTAAGATTATATCTAAAGAAATTTTCTTCCTGTGGCAAACTTTTACTATAGGGAAATGTAAACAATACATTTTTTTCTTAGATTTAAGTTTTCCATAGTTCTATAATACTGGAGCAATTCCCCTTTGTTAACATTCCTCTATTACCTATAATAATTAATAATATGGTGTCCTGGTTATACTTACATTAAATAATTTCCTTCATAATATGATATAACGGAGTGTCCTGGATATTCATCGGTTAACAAATTACCTAGGTCTTTTCCAATCTCATCACAGAATATGACTATATCATTATTGACTTATATACAATAGATGATGTACATTACCACGTAATCTTCCAACGAAAATTGGTTTGAACGAGATCTAGCAAGTAGTTTTTTTTTAATACGTCATAAATCGTACACCGCAATTTATGTTACTTGCTGCTACGAAACCCTTCATGGGCGAGTCCGACTCGCACTTGGCCGCTTTTTAATAAACACCAATGTTCGGATTCACGGTCTTACAATGTTACAAGTGCTTTCTAATTGCTTCTTGAAACTCGTCGCGAAGTAGTTCTTTTTATACAGTTCTTTTCTGACTTTTCTATTCACGCAACAAGCTTTTAGGAAAACTATTATTTTTCGTTTTTATTTACTACCAGGTTTATTTTCTCATTTTAAGTGTATTTTACAAAAGTTTATTTTTTAAAGGTGGATTTTGCCGGATTTTCTATCAGCAATTTGATTTTTTTTTTCAAAGTACGTAACGGCCACGCATGTCGTATATTGATCGATAGAAAGAAAGAAAGAAAGAAGAAAGAAAACATATTTATTCGGCACATGCCATAAGTGCACACAACAAATAAAAAAATAAAATAAGTGAAAACAACATAAAAAACTTAAATGTAGTCTGTAAAACTAAAACCTAAAAAAATAAAATAAAATTGTGCGTCTCACGGCTGAGCCAAATAGGCTCTAGCTAGATAGCTGGTATCAATACAAACAAGTTTTGTCTGAGACAAAATGTTCTAAAGTGACACGTTTCCGAGATATGAGCTATCAAGGTCACTGACACTACAGTACTAGAAATAGGGACCAATTAGTTCAGCCAGGCTTTAGACTCGCTAAAGTAGACTCATCTTTCATGGGGTACTGTTTGAGATGCTATAATAAAACTCCACAAAGTATTCTTGAACTGAATGAGACGAAATTTAAAACATGCATTAAACGCACACTTTGTCAACAAGCATATTACAAGTTGAGCGATTATATCGCTGATAGAG
The DNA here is from genome assembly GCA_916618015.1 of Xestia c-nigrum. Taxonomy (NCBI): domain Eukaryota; kingdom Metazoa; phylum Arthropoda; class Insecta; order Lepidoptera; family Noctuidae; genus Xestia; species Xestia c-nigrum. The sequence goes on along the minus strand of OU745259.1, from coordinate 3,120,656 downwards.
ATGCTTGGCTCAATGCTGGTCCTGCTCCATAAGGACAGGGACGCATAAATTGATAGCATTAAATGGTATTGTTGGAGCTGCTGAAGATTGTACTTAACTATCTTTGCATTGTATAGATTCAATGTTAGTATTATATAATCGCATAGCCCATATTGTGTGAGTACTATGTACTAGAAAGCTATCATTCACTGGAAGTCTACGGCAGTTCTTGACTTGAATGTGCCCTGGCGGTTGAGAGTATGTCATGCTCTCTCAAATGTCTCGCTGATGGTGGCGCGTGTGTCGGACCATTTAGTTCCCTTCAAAATGGTTGAGCTGAATGGTGCTGATCCATGCGTCATGTTCGTGAACGGGCGCTGTCAGTTGTGACTGGTCATCTCTTAGTCGCCATGGTTTATTTGAATTAATTATTTAGTTTTTGAGTTGTATTTTATTTTGTTTTGCTATGGAAAATTTTAACGTGCACATCTTGCTACATTGTTCTCACATAATATACCATCTCAACATGAATGATGTAACCAAGATTTTGTAACAATAGTTTGATTTAAAAGAGTGTCCATGGAGTTTCTTGCCCGTTCTTCTCCATAGAGATCTACGTTAGGGAATGGGCAACTACAGTACTTTCACAGTTTTTATGTCTTGTGACTGGGACTGTAGCTACTTTAAATGTTCATTTTGTTTCGACAATTCAAAAGTGCCTGTAACTGGCCTACTTGAAATAAATGCTTTGATTTCGATTTTGACTGATGTGGCATATTCAGCACAACCACAAATAGGCACAACTTGGATTTGATCGGACACGCATAACACGTGTATCAATTGATAGCTGGCATCAATAAAAACTAGTATAAAATAGTTATCATCAAAATCATCTCAACCGCCAGGGCACATTCAAGTCAAGAACTGCCGTAGACTTCCAGTGAATGATAGCTTTCTAGTACATAGTACTCACACAATATGGGCTATGCGATTATATAATACTACTCGTAACATTGAATCTATACAATGCAAAGATAGTTAAGTACAATCTTCAGCAGCTCCAACAATACCATTTAATGCTATCAATTTATGCGTCCCTGTCCTTATGGAGCAGGACCAGCATTGAGCCAAGCATCTCTATCAGCGATATATTTCAAGGAGATCGGCAGATATCCTTCGACGAGTAGTAATCATTTTATTTATTGAAAACTTGGGTGAAAATAATATCCACAAGCTCTATGTTATTAATGAGATTATTTCAGTTGGCCGGCAAAAAAAAAATACCACAACCTGTGCGATCTCAGATATTTTGTGGTTGAATAACTTTTCGGTAAATTGACTTACGATTTTGGTACAATAATAAAAAGGTTTCTATCCAAGTTTATTTTGGTTGGCTGGCACTTTTGAAAATAGCCCAATATGGGTGATTTTCTTTAACACTTGAATTTTGTGCACTATCAATAAAAAATTTGGGGTGACATTTATGAATGTTGTATTTTGCAGGTTTAAAATATGGAACATTCATGCGCATCCAATGGGCGGTTGACACAAGCTACATCAAACTATTGACAGGCAACGAAGTACCTCAGGTGAGATTATTTTACACTTAAGGTGGATGCTCTAGGTCCCAGCCACCGTAGGCGCGACCTGTGGACGGTGAGCTATGGGCTAGTTTGCCGTACGTCCGTCTTATGACGACAGGTCGTGGTGACGGTGCGTTCGTGTTCCACGCCAGTTGTCAGCACAGCGAACGGGGGCCCCTTCACTGTGCTGACATTTCTTTGAGGCCCCCGGCAGGTTTAGGCAAGGGCCTAAGCCTGCCGGGGCTGCGGGACTGTTCTGTTCTTGTTTAACAGTTTTTATGTCTTGTGACTGGAACTGTAGCTACATTTAATTTTCATCATTTATTTCGACAATTCAAAAGTGCCTGTAATTGGCCTACTTGAAATAAATGCTTTAATTTTTGTGATACCGCGGCCCTGGAATGGAACATAAAGGGCGAGGAACATGGATGGGTTTTAGTCAGTAAAATTCTGACACTGCCTTCCGCTCAGCCCAGAGTGGGAGAAGTTATTTGATGATTTCCAATCAGTAAAAAAAAAAGGTGGCCAGAGTCTAATAAAAGGTCCGTCAACGATGTCCACTGGTGTGGTTAGAATACTGTTCGGGCTGCCCCTGAACACTAACAGAATTATTATCATCAAAATCATCACAACCCTATGAATTTCACGGCCTACCCTGGCGCTTTTACCCTTCAATAAATTGACGATTTTTTTCTCATAAAGAACAGAGAAGGAAATAACTGCAACAAAATATGTGTACGAATTGAGATCCTTTTTGAAATCGCTTAAAATATGGGCTTGTGGTACTCCACCGAATTCCATTTTCGTCTATAGCAGATATTTAGATTAATTTCAGCGCGAAATGATTTTCAGCTGTGTCTGAATTTAATTATGTTCCAGTAAATCAATACTGACCTCTACCTATTATACAGAGTGGAATTTTAAATAGGGTCAGCTTTGAAATTATAACTCATAAATTCAATGGAATAAGATAAAGCAGTGCGAATACTCAAAGGTTCATCCAATTACCGTTATAATTAACAATACGTATGACGTCATTGTGACATTATAATGTCGAAGAACTATTTGGGGATGATTGTAATTTCCACGTGTTTGTTGGGCAATTTACAATAATTTTTCTTCAATTGTAAAGGTCCATCCTTTGAATAAAAGTGTTTTTGTTATTGATTTTATCCCATTGAATTAACTTTACATTAATTTCATGATTTTCCTTTCTTTTTATTTATCATGTTTGTTAGTGAGATTTAATCCATATGATTGACCCTATCGATTGATGTCATTATAGTACAAGACGATATTTTTTGTCGAAGTTTATTCGAGTGTGACACACGAATTTTCAGAAATCTGTGAATGCTGATTTGTTTCTTTTTAAAAAGAAAGGAATTTTTCCGGGAGTACAATTTGCTATCTTTAGTATTTAGAGTACTAATCCTCTAGGTGGCATTGAAAAATTCCACCCTGTATACTTCTTTGAAATGTGCATACCCCTTTCAAATTTGATACCCAACACGCCTTCATAAATTTAATTTATTTTTTTAGTTCATGACTATAAAATATGTTCCCTGAGGGCGCCATATCTATCGTAATGACCGTCACATAACCTATAACCAGCGGACGATCAAGAAGCTTCCAACAATACCTCAATTGTCAAATTATTAAAGAAAATAATTATTAGAATGATTAAATAAGTAGTTAGTCTGAAGTAATGAGGGAGCAGAACATACATAAGTACATACATATCGGGCAAACCGCAAAATCATAACCCTCCTTTTTGTCTTCGCCGTAGTAGGGTAAATAGGCTTACGTTCGCCGCATCTTGTCTGATGTGAAGCGATGACGTGATCTTATCAACGTATAACTCGTTCAAGCAAGTCCCTCTAACACACTGTTTACCTACAAACGTGTATTTATACGACGAATCCTTTGCTTGCAGGTCGTGTCCCTCCAAGAGTTCCCTAGCGACGATGATATCGTCATGAGAAGTAACCCCATACGCGACCTTTTGTTGACTGCGATGCCCTTTTTTTGTTGGTATTCTTTGCTGTTAAACTTCACATTACAAGCGAGTCGTTTGCTTCAGGAGAAGACCTCTGGTATACAGGCAAGTTTTTTGGTCATTCAGATTACTGAATCACCAGAATGCCATTAGATAATGTCATTAGATGCTATTTCCAGATTCTCTTGATGATGACGACCCGAATGGCGCAGCGGTAGTGAGGCTGCCTTACGTTCTTAGGGTCCCGGGTTCGAATCCCGGTAGGAGCAAATGTTTGTGTGATGAGCATGGACATTTGTTTTGAGTCATAGATGTTTATATGTATAATAAGTATGTATTTACAAACAAAAAGTATATATATAGTATATCAACTGTCTGGTGACCACGACACAAGCCTTGCTTAGTGTGGCACTAGATGGTGCTGTATGTAATGTCCAGCAATATTTATTTATATTATTTATTTATATGATGTTATTTTTTGGCGATTTATGCGAGTCTTTGGCATAAGGCGGAGGACAAATTTAAGAGGCGTTGGACGAGGGCTAAACGCGGGCGAGGTGCGGGCTCGGCACCGGTGCAGCGCAGAACAAGCGCACCAATAGTGTCGGAAAGGCGAGGCTAGGGCGCATTCTAGGGGGTGCGATGCCAGAAGTCCGCCACGTGTGCCTGGCAGCTGCTGGTTCCTCTCGATACGTCTGGAGGAAAGAGCAGCTGCTGGGCTGGTGCACCCCGGGCGCGGCAGTGTCCTTCCTTTAGGAATGAGAAGAAATTCTCATCACTTGGTGTTGGCACTGCCGTGGCGTTTAGGATCCTACAGCAGAGGGCACGGCAAAGGAATGAGGACGGGCTCGGTGTGCACTAACGGTTCGGAACGAGACGGATTGGGAAGCAGTCACCTCCTTCTGCGAAGCAGTCATGCTAGCAAAGGAGGTGGCGGAACGCGAGAGGGAGAGAACCTCTCGCCCCAGCCGCCGCGAGAGACGCACCGGGCGTCGGGGGCGACATGGTGGTTATATACTGGCCACCGTAGATGCGGGCCTGTGGACGGTTAGCTATGGGCTAGCTAGCCGTCCGTCCGTCTTATGACGACAGGCCGTGTCGACGGCGGGTTCGTGTTCCACGCGCGCCTCAAAGAGATGTCAGCAAACTGATGGGGCCCGCAAGGCCGAAGCCTGTCGGGGTTCCGGGACTGTTCGAAAGAGATCACGGCGCTCAATGATATATTGCGCGCCGCGGGGGAAGGCTCGGGCAAGTACGTGCAGGCCATATTTCTGGATATCTCGGGCGCTTTCGACAACGCCTGGTGGCCGATGATCCTGACGAAAGCCAAGCGGGGGGGGTGTCCGTCCAACATCTTCGAGATGCTGGCGGACTACTTCGCCCGCCGACGAGTCGGGCTTTTCATCGGAAACCGGGTGGAGTGGAAGGTGTCCACAATGGGATGCCCCCAGGGGTCCGTCTTGGGTCCGGCACTGTGGAATCTGCTGATGGACGACCTGCTTCGGTTGCCACTACCGGCCGGCGTGCGTATGGTCGCGTATGCGGACGACGTGACCATCCTGATCGAGTCCCCATCCCGCGCAGGGATTGAGGCAGCGGCCAAGATAACGCTGGACTTGGTCGCGGCGTGGGGCGCCAGGAATAGGCTGGGGTTCTCTCCTGCGAAGTCATGCACAATGACGATCAGGGGAAAACTCCAGCGGCCCCCCACTGTCAAGCTTGCCGGGGATTCGGTCAGGAGTGTCACTTCGACGATGGTGCTGGGTGTGGTACTCGACGCGGGTCTGTCCTTCGCGCGGCATGCGACATCGATAGGGGAACGCGCGGCCAAGTGCTTCGGCAAGATGTCAAGAGTGTCGGCATCTTCCTGGGGCATTCGATATCCCGGACTGCGCTTCCTCTACAGGGGCACCTTCGTGGCCACGGTGACGTATGCTGCTGCTTGTTGGCACAAAAGAGCGGCACTCCACGTTGTTCGCAGCGCGTTGCTCAGGTGCCAGAGACCAAGCCTGATACTGCTGACGAAGGCGTACAGGTCTACCAGTACGGCTGCGCTGGCAGTGTTGGGTGGTGTTCTCCCGGCGGACCTGGAGGTAATCCGTGCTGGACGGTTTGATGAGGAGCGCCAGGCCGCGGCCGGGGCACAGGTAGAGCGGGGCTTGAGGCGGCGCGTGCTGGCCCAGCGCAAGCGGGACATTTGGAACGAGGTGATGGATGCGTGGCAGAAAAGATGGACAAATGAGGAGAAAGGACGGGAACTATTCCGTTTCTTTCCGGACGTGAGGGATCGGCTCAGGTCGCACTGGATCGTGCCAGATCACCAGGTGTCCCAGATTCTCACGGGACACGGGTGCTTCAGGAAAAGACTAAATGCGATGGCGCTGTGTGAGGAGAGCATGTGTGCATGCGGTATGGAAGAGGAGGACCTGCATCACGCACTGTGGGTCTGCCCCCTATATGCTGAGGCTAGGCGAACGATGATGGATGGGATCAGTCGCGAGGAGTTCGGTCCGATCCACTACGGCGATCTCGTGAGCTCACCGGCGAACTTTGCGAGGCTGCGGGATTTCGCGCACGCGTGGCACGCCGTCCGGAGACTACAGGAGCTAGAAGAGCGCGCAGGAGCGACGCAAGACGCGGCGACCTAACAAAGGAAGGAAGAGCTTGGACTAAGAGTCCAAGCGAGTCGAGCAGTCGAGCGAGAAGCTGGAGCCGACGGGCAGCGAGGCTGTTTGGTTCGTGTGCATGCCCTATTAAGGGAGAGGTGCATAAGGGCACACGTTGAAATTTGTATGGGATCAAGAAGCGCCTGCGGACCGTAAAAATAAGATTGCCAAGGGTGCTATGTCCGCAGCCGCCCCACGTTTCGGTCCATATAACAAGATGTTGGAAGGGCCATGGGAAGGTTGGAGGGAGTGTTCGAAAGAGATACCGCCGCCCTGGAACACAAAGGGCGAGGAAAGAACATAGATGGTCGTTTGTCAGTAAAAGTCTGACACTCCCTCCCGCTCCACCTAGAGCGATAGGGGTCATTTGATGATTTCACATCCGAGAAAAAAAGAAAGGGCGCATTCTAGTGTTTAAAGTCTAATATAGTCACGCATTTTCGCCGTCTAGTTCTCTCCTGTGCATGCCACTGCCAACTGCGGGTGCGCCGAGGGCGAGAAAGCGGCGCAGCGCCCGGGCCAAGCCCGCGCCCCTCTGTCTTAGTATGTCTCGCGCCACACCTCTTCGATACTTTTTTTATGAGATATGTGAAAACCAGCGAAACGCGACACCTCCGCCCTACGCCTCTTGTTTTTTCCCGCGTTTAGGACGTCTGTCAGCGCTTGAATTTGAAAAAACTTTTGCAAATTTTTAAAACTCTATGTAGTTTTACAGTACAAAAATATCCCTAGACTGTGTTGTTGTGTGTTTTAAATGATATATGTTTCAAAGTATTAAAAGCTAAGCCATTCCACCACGTGATTCTGGTCAGCTAGTCGGTATTTTAATAAAAACACAATCCAGAAACATTCTCCCTTCACAGGAGCTGCTGCGAATGGTTGGGGTGCCCCCCGCCACCCTAAGGCTTTCCCACGTTTTGAACGTGTGTCCAGTGGGGCTGGTCTGGGTCATTGTAGCCACCTTATGCATGACGCTTGCCAGAAATCCCTTAATTCAGTATTCGTCCTGGATCCTCGTAGCCGTGTTGATGTGTTTGCACTTCAACTTTGTCATCTCCATGGCTTTTCTCTTCAGTTCTGTGTTTGGAGAGAGTAAGTATTTTTGTTTGTTTTAGAAATATCCATATACTGGGTAAAGTAAATTTATTCGCAATATTTTTGTATGACCTCAATGTTACATTGTTTGTACATCGCTTTGTACAAATACAACACACACACATATTCAAAGAGTCTTGGTCAAAATGGGCGTAAGTCCAACTGACTTGAAATATATCTCAAATCAAAACACAATTACAATGGCCACGGAGGCGGCGATAAGCGCGCGAAGGACCACCGCGCTCCGGAGCGCTGCAGCGACATGCTGCATGTTGCATGCTCGTTTGCAAGCTGCATGCTTGCTTGCATATTTAGGTCAGTTGAATTAAAATTAATCTGGGGTATCTAAGATTTTGCGCATTTAACATTACACGTTGTATATAAAATATATAAACTTGGCCGATGAAGTCCTAGAATCGACTTAGGACGGTGAAGGCGGTCCAACGGAACCCCCTTGTTAAACTAATTTATTATTAGTTAAAATATGTTTAGTAAAATAAAGAAAAAGTTAACATATTTCAGGTGCGTGAAGTCCTAATTAAAAGCGATATATTTCAACTATCTTTTAACTTTGGCTTCGCCCACGTGGAGGTCGGAAATTATCCCAGTACCATAACAAGAAGTATCTTTTGTACTTCGTCCAGGTTAAGTTCTATCCGTGTACCAAATTTTAACAAAATCCATTTAGCGATAAAACGTTAAAAGAAATTAAAAACTCTTTTCTTTCTCGCAAAAGCACAAAAGAAATTGAGAAGCCAATAGCTCAGCATTACCTCAAATGGCAACAGAAGGTACACTACTACGTGACAGACAGTTTTGCCTTCGAATAACATTAGTGAGGACTGTCCCTACCTTTTGGTGAGAGAACTTTCCTGATGAGTCCGCTATGATTCCGCTGACTCTAATTTCTTAGACAGCAGTGAGATGTCAGGAAAGAAAGGAAGAAACACATTCCCGCTTCACGTTCACTTCTGAAATTAAATAATGTGGCGCGGCTTCGCCCGCGTAAAATTATATACAAAAACCTTCCTCTTGAATAATTCTATCTATTAAAAAAAACCCGCATCAAAATCCGTTAAGTACGCAGTTTTAAAGATCTACGCATACATTGGGACAGACAGATGCGGCGGGAGACTTTTTTTTATAATAATATATCTATCTTCTATCTTCTATCTTCTATCTAAATATATATAATTCAAAGGTGACTGACTGACTGACTGACTGACATAGTGATCTATCAACGCACTGCCCGAACCACCGGACGGATCGGGCTGAAATTTGGCATGCAGGTAGATGATATGACGTAGGCATCCGCTAAGAAAGGATTTTGATCAATTCTACCCCCAAGGGGATAAAATAGGGGATGGAAGCTTATATGAAAGTCCGTCAGTTTTAAAGTTAGGATCTTCTAATTTTGTGTTTAGGCTGACGATTGAAAATTAATTTATGCGTGTTTCAGCGTTTTTGATAACTCCACCCCGAAGGTTTATAAAGGGGATGAAATTGTATGTGAAAAATCCTTAATTTTCGACGTAAAAAGTACAAAATTTGTTATTTGGGCTTATGATGGGAAGCTGACGCAACGGCTTTATTAGAATTTTAACCCTTGAGGGGTGAAAAAAGAGCAACATTTTGTTTTTCATTAAAGTTTTTATTTTTTGAGTCACCAAAAAGTATCATAGTTAGTAAGTCGTTAGTTTTTTTTATTTCAACCCACAAAGGGGTAAAAGGGGGGATGAAGTTTTGCATTGTAGTTGTTCATTCGTTCACGAATAACAGCAGCAGGAGAGACCTTTTGCAGCAGTGCAAGTTAATAGTATAGGCCGTACACAAGTTAATAGCACACGTGACTTCGCGGCTGGCAGTACTTACCGTTTTGTAGGGACCTAGGTAAGCCGAAGATTATGGACTTACGGCAGGAGCAGAAAAAGAAAGCATGGCAGCCGCCGCTCCTGTGGGTGACGCCCGCTCGCACCAACTTGCTGCAGCACGCGCCGCTGACGCGCGCGCTGCGTGCACTCAATATGGTGTCACAACAGATTGATGGCTTCAATTGTACACTGAGCGAATTCACACGGGCCGCATTTTGCGCAATTACTTTAGTTTGTCAAATTAATTAATTTATTCAAAACATAAATAATTTAACTTTATATAACTGCTCTATTGTATTAGGTACCTAAACCTGTAATAATAGTTGTATGTTTTGTTTAAAAAAAAAAAAAAATAATAATAATAATGTAAGTAGAACGAGATAGAATGAGTAATTGTCGATATCGTATTTGATACCAACTAGATTTTTTTACTTTGTAGATTTCTGTTTATTTTTCTCTTCTGCATTTCTGATCTTACTTTTGATGAATGAAGATGAAGTCAAAATAAAAATCAAAAATGGCGCCGACGAAAGTTTTTGGATTTTTAATCATGGGTGTCGTTTCCGTGGTTTTTGGTGTCGCTGATAGTGAAAATGAGGTCAAAATTAACACGGGGAAAAAAGTTAACAGAAGCAAAAAAAGACAGTTTTCCTTTTTTTTTCTACGGCTTCCCCCCTGACACTATTTTCACCCTGCGCCACTGTTAGGTAGAGGTGTATCTAATCCTACACCCACATTTCGCACATTTAGCTTAATCCCATCAAACGGGCACAAATAATACAATAACACTTTGCCCGTCCCGCAAATCTAAAACAGGACCTCATGCTCAGAGCGCTTGCGACAACTCGAACAACGATGCAGTCTCACACATGACCCATCAATATTTTCACGCGAACGAAGTCTTGGGCAACAGCTAGTACACTTATAAAATAATAGACATTACATTATATAGGGTTATTTGTAAAACACCGGCAACCTCGCAGGAGTGGATTGCTGACATCTTAAACAACAACATTTGTTCTACGACTTTTGGGGAAACAGGCAAAAAAAATCGACTTCTCAAGCAAAACTCCATCAGCTGTTCGGACAAATGTATGGAGAGTTGTTTTTTTTTTTTCGGTAAAGTCGTAGAACAAATAATGTTGTTGTTTAAGATGAAACACCGGCAACCTCGCAGGAGTGGATTGCTGAAATCCACTCCTGCGAGGTTGCCGGTGTTTTACAAATAACCCTGTATATGTCACCGCAAAATAGTCAAACACGTTAGATTGTAATATCTCTAGCGATATTGTAAACTCTCGAAATATTGTCAAACGAACATACTGCTTACAATAAAAAGCATTATTTTTCTTGAAATGCATGCGATGGTAGTCAACTCACACAGTTTGGAGGGAAGCAGGGGTCCCCACAATAACCTAGCGGATCTGGGACTTTTGCGCGAAAGACATTTGCGCGAAAGACACTTCGCGAACCCATTTGCGCGAAAAGACAAATGCGCGAATGGACTTTTGCGCAATTGGACATTTGCGCGAACAGACATTTGCGCGCCAGGACACATGCGCGACTGGACTTTTGCGCTATTGGGCTTTTGCGCGAACGGACTTTTGCGCGAAAGGACAATTGCGCGAGTGGAAACTTGCGCGAGTGGACATTTGCGCGACTTAATGGCCACAGAGGTTTACTCTGTGGAGTAAACATAACATCACGCCTCAAAATACTTGAAGGGGTTTTTTTTTATTCTTTCATCATGGGTGTTTTTTCATGGGTTTTGGGGTCGCTGATTAGGAAAATGGGGTCATAAAGAAAATCCAAGATGGCGCCTATGTTTTTTTTTGCTTTTCTGTCATGGGAGTCGTTTTCAGGGTTTTTGGGGTCGCTGATTATGAAAATGGGGCTATAAAGAAAATCCAAGATGGCGCCCATGATTTTCTTTTAGTTTTTCTGTCATGGGTGTCGTTTTCATGCTTTTTAGGGTCGCTGATTATGAAAATGGGGTCGAAAAGAAAATCCAAGATGGCGCCCATGTTTATTTTTGTTTTTCTGTTATGGGTGTCGTTTTAATGATTCTTGGGGTCGTTGATTACGAAACTGGGGTCAAAAAGAAAATCCAAGATGGCGCCCATGATTTTTTGTTGGTTTTTCTGTCATGGGTGTCATTTTCTCGGTTTTTGGGGTCGCTGATTACAAAAATGTGGTCAAAACGAAAATCCAAGATGGCGCCCATGTTCTTTTTTGGTTTTTCTGTCATGGCTGTCGTTTTCATGGTTTTTGGGGTCGCTGTTTACGAAAATGGGGTCGAAAACAAAATCCAACTTGGTGCCCTGGAAAATTTTGGTTTTTTTCCATCATGGGTGTCGTTTTCATGGTTGGCGTGATGTTACGTCATGAAGTAGTATGAAGGCTAATAAATTACATGGTGTACTATTAAGGCAATCCATAAATAATGAAGAGTGGTAAACCAGTACCTACTATTACAACAATGCCTAAATTACATGGAACCTCACCACGGTCTGATGATCAGCTTACACCTCAGTTACCACCAGAAACGGAGTTACAAGGTACCCCTACTGAAACAGTCCATTCTAACTCGGTTAACGTATCCATTCGAAAACGTCCTCGCCTTGGAAATTCTCCAACCGATACTGATGGGAGTGACAGTGAAAATTATCTAGCCCACTCTGATTCTAGTGTAAACAAACACCTAGTTGCCACCATTTGCAAAGAAATCGAATCAACAATATCATCTCAGATGCATTTATCCCTCAAAGATTACTTCAGTCAAGAGTTCCAAGTTATAAAAGAAAGTCTTCATTCGCTGCAAGAACTTGAAAAGTCGGTGAAATTTATGAGCGCTAAATTTGATGAAATGAGACAAGAATGTGAAACAAACAAGATAGCATTAAAACAACTGAAATCTGAAAATGAGGAGCTAAAAAGTTCTGTATCTGACCTGTCCACAAGATTAAATCTACTCGAACAATACACACGCCAAGATAATGTTGAAATTAACGGGCTACCTGAAAACAGTAAGGAGAACCTCATCAGCACTGTATTACAGCTGGGCAAGGTGGTGTCATGCAATATTCAAGAACATGATATCCTAGCAATCACTCGTATTAAGAAGCTAGACTTAGATAGTAAACGTCCACGTTCTATTGTTGTTAAGTTGCGTAACACGCGAATTCGTGATGAAGTTTTGGCTTCAGTTGTGAAATTTAACAAGTCATTGGAAAAGGATAAGAAATTAAACTCAAGCCTATTAGGCTATGGGGGCACCAAGACTCCTGTGTTCGTGTCAGAGCACTTGTCTCCCATGAACAAGGCAATTCACGCTGAAACTAGGAAAATCGCTCGAGAAAAGGGTTATAAATACGTATGGGTTCGTGATGGTCGCATACTTGTCCGCAAAGAAGACGGTGCCCGTCCTAAACAGGTTAAAAGCTTACAAGCCGCTGCACTTCTGTAAGTTCAACACTGGGTAATATCTAATACAAAACCCTGGGGTAATTTTTCAAGTTCAATATTTATTACCAGAACTTCAGAGGTATGAGAACTAAACTTTCTGATATAAACATGGCAGCTAGTATAACTCAGTATGACCTTATTGTAGCTACAGAAACCTGGCTCAATTCAAACATCAATGACGGCGAGATCTTCAATAATCAGTACCAAATATATCGGAGGGACAGGTACTCTAGTGCGCGGAATGGCAAGGATGGGAGGTGGAGTATTAATAGCCGTATCAAAAGCTTTCACTTCCATGCGAGCTTGCCAATGGGAAACCTCCGCTGAGGATCTTTGGGTGAGCATCAAAATAAGAGAAGGTAAGAAGATAAACATTTGTGCCGCTTATCTACCCCCGCCCGTAACTTTGAACCACCTCGAATCGTTGTTAGACAACGCATCTAGGGTCAGCGAGACTACTGGCGACGACATGATAATCATAGGAGACTTCAACTTGGGATTTATAGAATGGATCGCAGACCACCAGATCTCTCACGCGACTGCTACTAAACCTGTCAACTACAACAGTAGCTTGGGCTATTGCTTAGTGGATTTTATGTCATCAAATTCTCTTTGTCAATTTAATCATGTTAAGAACTCAAAAAACAGAATCCTTGATTTGATTCTAAGTAACATACAAAATGTAAAAGTCGAACAATCTGTAACTTGTTTATCAAAAGTAGACGATCATCATCCGCCCTTGGAAATAAACTTTGATATTTTTGTTTGCAGTAGCTTAAAACCTAAAAAGTCATGTAAATATAACTATAGAAAGGCTGACTACGGATTAATCAACGACCAACTTAGAAAAATTAACTGGAGCGATAGGTTTCAGTCATGTTCGGATGTAAACTTAATGGTGGCTTCGTTATATGAATGTTTGTTCAACATAATTGAGGAAACTGTTCCCAAAACCAGTTATAAAAATCGTAACTTCCCTCCTTGGTACACTAAAACTCTAATCAAACAGCTCAATGAAAAGGAAAAAACTAGAAAACGCTTCAACAAGTACCACAACCCTCGCGATAAAGTTGAGTATAGAATTCTCGATGACCGAGTGCGACTTCTCATTAAAGAATGCTTTAGAAAATATGTCCATACAATGGAAAGTAATATTCGTTACAATCCAAAATCCTTCTGGTCATTTGTGAAGGCAAAAAACTCCAACTCTTCAGGAATTCCTTCTAATTTCAAGCTTGATGACTCAACAGCTACTACGGGTGATGACGTCTGCAATATCTTTGCTAAACATTTCTCTTCAACTCTTAGTGTTTCCGCCACTAATGGCACGGTACTTCCTCCTGTGTCGCAGACGCAAAAGTTTCCTCAGAATACTCTAACGACGATAAAATTCACTGAAAGACAAGTCCTAAACGCACTGTCACGAATTGATGTTTCTAAGGGAGCTGGACCTGACGGGATACCTCCTATATTCATTAAAAAATGCGCTCCCCATTTGTCTCTGCCATTAACACTAATTTATAACAGGTCAATCGAAACTTCGCAGTTTCCCCTAGAGTGGAAAAAGGCTAATGTCGTGCCTGTTTTTAAAAAGGGAGACAACACTGACGCGAGGAACTATCGCCCTATTTCGCTGTTATCCTTATTTTCAAAGATATTCGAATCCTTGGTCGTTCCCATCCTAACTTCACATCTAAAACTACATATAGCTTCACAGCAACACGGTTTCTGCTGCAACAAGTCAACTGTCACCAACTTATCATCATATCTCAATGACATCTCCGTCCACGTTGACGCGGGCCAACAAGTCGATGCATTGTACACCGACTTCAGTAGCGCGTTTGATAAAGTCGACCACCAGATACTACTCACTAAATTGGAGGGATACGGTATTCATGGGAACCTTGTGGAATGGTTTAGATCATACTTATGCGATCGAAAACTAAAAGTAGTGGTAAACGGCTTCCAATCGTCAAATTATTGCGCTACTTCCGGTGTGCCTCAGGGCTCCCATGCCGGCCCGATACTCTTCATTGTGTTTATCAATGACATAATAAACCACATCAAGCATAGCCAATGTTCACTCTTTGCAGACGATCTTAAAATGTATCGACCAATCCAATCCCCTTCAGACGTCGTTCTGCTGCAGTCTGACTTGGACTCCCTTCAGGAATGGTGTATTGCAAACAAGATGGTTCTCAACGTCAGTAAATGCCAGCACATTACATTCACCCGCAAAAAGCGAATAGTGCCATCCTCTTACTCACTCATCCTCACATTTGACCAAGGCCGGAAAGATGGTCGGATTCATAAAAAGGATCGGGCATGACTTCAAAGGAATACATGCATTGAAAGTACTTTTTAACTCCTTCGTGCGGAGTACCCTTGAATACGCTTCTCCAGTCTGGAGTCCAATGTACAAAGTATACATTAATCGTAACGAACGAATCCAAAAAAACTTCACCAGATTCCTTCGGTATAAAGATCGCAACTGTCCTTACAGAGCTGACTACTCACAGCGACTATCTCACTTTGGTTGGCATTCCCTTGAGCAGCGACGCGTGTTGGCTGACGTCATGACCCTCTTTAAAATTATGAATGGTCTAATATCCTCACCCGAACTTCTCGCTAATATACGCCTGAGCGTGCCCCGTCAATGTCCAGTCAGAACAGTGCGAAAGCCCCTAATGTTAGCTGTAAAACCATCTCGCACAAATCTCGGTCGATCAGCACCATTAAACCGAATGATGGACACCACCAACAAGGTCATCTCCATTAATACTGAAATCGACATTTTCTGCGACAGTATTCAGAGTCTCAGGCAAAAATTGTTGGAAATTCATTTGTAGTCAGCTTTTAATCACATTATTGTTTGAATATTCCATTTCTCACTTCCTTTTCTTGTCACCATATCGCTTGCAAAACGGGTATTTATCTTTGTTTATCTTAATAAAATATTTTTAATGTTAGGAATTCAATCGTATATTTCTTAGTTATATGTGTGTTATAAATAGGATAGTTTTATAGTAATTATAGTTTTATTTTCAAATTTATTTTTATCATAAGAATCTATGTCAATTATTTTAATCATTTTATTTATTCCTCTATGTTTTTATATCCTACCAAATTATTGTAAATGTTGTATCATTTTTAATTGTCAAATTTAATTGTATTAAGTATTTTTAATTTTATAATAATTAGTGGCTCAATTTGTTACTTAATTGTGAATGCTGTGGTCTCCTATAAGTGAAGGAGTACACCTACCAAATACTTTGTGGCTTTGATGTTCGCATAACTCGTCAAAATGTAGGGAACAGCTGATTTTTTTTTCGCGATTTCAAGGTTCGTCCCATAGAAAAAGTTGTTCAAAATGATGAGTACAATGACCCCTTTTCGGGTTTAGTATAAACAAAAAATAATGTTGTATATTTAATTAAAGCTATTTTGTGTTCTATTCCTGCAAATGTATGTTCAAATTCCAAATCTAAAAAAATGTTGTCGTTTGCTATAATTTTTTCTAGGATTTTGTTTAACATGTACCGATGTTGTCTTTCATTATATATTGTTATTTTATCTTTTATAAGTCTTCAGACCACCATCTCACTAGTGCAACAAATGTCGTACAAATCTTTTGATGGGAAACGTAAGTCTCCCCTTGTTTTTAAATTTATCAACTTATGAAAAAAAAGCCAGTCGTCACTACATAGCCGCGCGACACATTTTTGGCACTTGATATTTTTAATTGCGTAATGATAAATGCTGCCTGCCAGATATCCTACAATCAACTTTCTATAATCATTGAACTCTTCTATTTCTAATCGTTGTGCCAGGTTGTCATCGTCTTTGGTGATTTCTTTCATGAATGACAGGGAGTCATAACTAACATCATCTTCTTGTTCTTTGTGACGGTATGATGGAGTCGTTGTGTTAATTATTTTTTTGGCCGAAGAACAATTAAGCATCGCTATTTGCTTTAAAGGAACACAATTGCCAGTGGTCAGGCATCGTACTACTAGGTGTGCCAAAAGTTTTTTTATAACAACCTTTAAACTGCCGAACATTAGGGTTACCATTAAAGCCTCCTCGCATCCTGATGGATGAAAAAAACATCTCAAGATGATCCTGGCTCAATTTATAGGTTGGTAAGAACACCAACTGATTTTCACCAATCAATTTCGCATACAGTTGAAAACAAAAAAAAAACAAATAAAAACTAAAAAAAAAGTACAACTTTTGTTAAACTGTTTTAAATTAAAATTAAGAAGTTAAGTTATAAGAAGAAGACTTTAAATTAATTAAATTACCTTTGTTGGTATGGCGTAAGCAACAACGCGAAGAAGTCCCCCTTTAGTTGTTGTGTATAAACAATTCTTCTCAAAATGCATACTACAGATTACGCTAGATTTAGATGGCTGCCAATTATTTTCATTTCTACACTCTCTTATTATTTTTATCCAATCATTTTCCCATGCATCATTTGCTGAGGGAAATCTATAAAATATAGAACAATACAATAAATATTAACATAAAAATATAAATCTCCCACTTTTAAAGCAATTTAAAACTTGAAATGGTTGCAACACTAATTGATTTCGAGACTTATTAAATTTATTAACGTGAAATCGAGAAATAAGGTTTAAAATGACATGCTTACCTATGAAAAGTGATCCCCTGGCTTTTTTTAATTGAACCACTATGGTTTCGACAACTTTTCACAACACACGAGGGCATACGTTAATTTTTATTACGCAAAATAACAAGCGGGCACACGTAGTATCGTTCAAAACGTAATGGCCGACGGTAGACTTACTATGGTGTGAATGTGTGCGTGTGCACCTGTCAGCATTAGTGCACTGACTTACTATGGGTGCTTCAGTTATTGTTAAAGAAGACGGCGTCCGCCTTTTTTTTTAGGTCCATGATGACACCCATGATGAAAGAATACAAAATCCCCTTCAAGTATGAGGCGATGTTATGTTTACTCCACTGATTAAACCTCTGTGGCCATTAAGTCACGCAAATGTCCACTCGCGCAAGTTTCCACTCGCGCAATTGTCCTTTCGCACAAAAATCCGTTCGCGCGAAAGTCTAATCGCGCAAAAGTCTAATCGCTCAAATGTCCAATCGCGCAAAAGTCCATTCGCGCATTTGTCTTTCCGCGCAAGTGTCTTTCGCGCAAATGTCTTTCGCGCAAATGTTTTGATACCTAACCTAACCAATTTAACGTGTTTGACAATTTTACGGTGACATACATACTACAACTAGAACTATATATTATTACAAAATTAGTTTAAGTAAAGTACAGTACCTACCTATACAAAGGGTGTAAAAAACTTATACATGAAGCCGAAAAGTACCTTATTTCCCCGTCTTTGCGGTCATTTTTTTTGGTTCTACATCATACCTGGGAACTTTCTAGTTACGGACATATCATACCATTTTCACCTCAAAAAAAAAGTCATTTCCCAGCAATATCTCTACATGAGGTTACTTAGTTTGGTGCATGGGGTCTCAACTAGAACAAATTATAAATAGTCTTGAAAAAAAACAATAGATGGCAGCATAGGTAGCAGTAATGAAATTAACAATCACTAAAATGCGTTATACGGTAGATTTTGGAAGAAATAAGATTAGCAAAAATCAAAAGTTCCTTGTCTAACGCTAATCTATCTATTTACGCTCATTTATCACGTTATTTCAACAAAATAGATAAAGAAAGCCTTTTACATTATTCGTACCCGCAGATTGATAAAGTTGTCAAAAGTCAGCCATCTGTAGATCATCTTCTTTAGACCTGTTTGCAGTAGATGGCGTTTTACTCAATTTGTCACATTCAATATTACCACAATCGTAACTGAATTACGTTTAGTTGTTTCATTTTAATTCAATTTAAACTTTAAAACAACATAAATGTATTACTATTTATAGAAATTTAAAAAATCTTTTAACATTTCCAAGCTAAATAATTACATATTTTTCTCATTTTTATTAAACCCGGAACTACATAACACGAAACGTTCTAGAAGTAGGTAGTTACTCTGTCTGTCAATGTCAATTCTTGACTCTCCATCTCATAATCCGACATCACGAGTGAAAGGGATAGACGCTGTGGTGAGCAGTAAGGAGCTAGTGCGTGTACACATATGCACTAATCTGTGTCCTGACGCTGAGTGAGACATACATGTATGCGTGATTTCATTGAAGAATTGACAGCGCGGGCGGTCGTGTGATTCATGTTTGAATGACAACATGAACTCAAACAAATAGGTATTAGAACTTAGGATTATCATTGTGTGAAACGTAATAAATATGCACCCAATTTACCGAGTTGTTATTATGAATGGTCAAGCTCCTACCTTAATACTTACCTGCGACTTTGCCTACGTGACAATGAGTTCTCTTACTAAAGTGTGAACATTATTATACGTTGAATAATGTAGGTAGATATTGTTATTATCAACAAATCATTTCATTGATTCGATTTTTTTTATTTGACTGTGAGGCTTGTTATTGGTTCATCAAATAAAAAAATGAGTTATTTTGTAAACTGTTTATTGGCTGTTTATTTACAATAGCGGGCAATAGTGCGATAAGCGTTTACAATAATCTCTTAGCATACAGTTATCAACAATAGATTGTGTAACCACAGGGACTAGGCGGGTCACCAGGTAGTTGATATAGGCACTACACAAATACTTTTTGTTTGTAAATACATACTTATCGTACATATTAACATCCATGACTCGGAAACAAAATAATGTATGTACATGCTTATCACACAAACATTTGCTCCTACCGGGATTCGAACCCTGGGACTCTAAGAACGTAAGGCAGTCTCACTACCGCTACGCCGTTCGTATCGTCGTCGTTTAATTAGGTTTACACGAAAAAGAAATTACGATTCAGAAAAAGTCTTAGTTGCAGGAATATTTTCTTTATTAGCATTTAAAAACTCCTTTTACTCTGCACCTGTTTTTGCGAGCGATACTTGGCCATAGGCTGGTCTTTTCGCCCATACGTTTATCCTTATTTGCCTCTGTCACACAAAAGATTATTCTGTAAGAAATCAAATCTATCCAAAATATACTACAATGCCGTAGCAAAATTACTAACTACAATTTAATTTAGTAGTACTCGTAGTCGCTTATGCCACTCGTCGGGCCGAGTTTGTGAGTGTCGGAAGCGAGTCTATCGCAAATATTGCCAAAACTTTTTTATTCGTTCATAATAGAAAACGCCGACTTAGAAATGATCACTATCACTGCGTTTTATAAAACAAAGTCTCCGCCGCATCTGTCTTTTTGTCTGTCTGTCCATGGCTAACTCAAAAACTGAGGCACGTATTTTCATGCGGTTTTTACAAACAGACAGAGTGAGATATGAGGAAGGTGTTTACACATTTCGTGATCAAGTCGTCAATAGTATCAATTTTCGGGAGCTTTCATGGCGTACACTGGCTAACCCTTGTTACATTTTACAAAAATATGTTAAAAAGACTTATAAAAAGCGAGAGAAAAGTCCGTAATAACATAATCAAGTATATCTATGTATGTATAATAACACGATAGAGTTTACCATAGGAGATATATTAAGTATATCTCCTATGATAAACTCTTAAGTAACCGTTTTTATCTTAAAAATAAGACCTACTTTGCCAAACCGTTTTCCGTATTAATTCTTATCCAAAATATAAGTATGTGCATTACCTTGATAATTGAATTTATATTAAATATGGCCTTTAAAGCATATCATTTAGTTGAAGTTATCACATAATTAAAATTACTCGAGACTGAAAATATCATTCTAAGCGAAACGAATGCGATGGCGCGATTGCGCCGCGTAGTCCAACAGTTGGACTCTATAATATAACTAGCTGACCCGCACAACTTTGTCTGCGTCACATAAGAGAGAAAAACGATAGGAAAAAAAATCCCCGTTTTTGCAACATTTTTCATTCCTGCTGCGCTCCTTATAATTGTAGCGTGATGTTATATAGCCTAAAGCCTTCCTCGATAAATGGACTATCCAACACAAAAATATTTTTTCAATTCGAACCAGTACTTCCTGAGATTAGCGCGTTCAACCAAACAAACAAACAAACTCTTCTGCTTTATAATATTAGTATAGAAGTATAGATTTTCATGATGTTATTGCGTCAAAAGTAAGTAGGTAGTTATAATTACTACCTGCTTTAAATTTTATCAAAACATGCTGCCACAAACTTTTGTCCTACACAAAAGTTTTAACGCAAATGTTATTATAAGTACCTACAGCAGCTTTAGTTGGCCCGGCTTCAGCATTGTACACAAACAAAAGGAAGTCATTTTTTATATAAAGATGTAGGCAGTCGGTACTTTATAATTCTAAAATGCGCGTGAAACATTAGAATAGGCATGACGACAGTATCAAAAAATTGCAAATCTATTGAGTCCGTCAGTAAAAGTTTTTAAAAATAATGGACACATATTTTTTGTTTTTGTAAATCAATGAATATTCACAAAGATAAAACGCATCGAAACTCGGGAGTGGGAGCTCGTGACGTCAGAACTATCTAAAAATTATACCTAGGCGTGACGTATTGAGAATGTTAAAAGCGTCGTATCTTCTAGAAAAATACGGGTCAAATATTTTTTTAAAACTACCTGACGCACAAATTTTTTTTTCGTCAAACCTACTGTTGATAAAAGTCACGTCATGTGCCCTCATGAATTTTACAAAGTAAAATAAAAGATTCCACTTACCCATAATTTCTTGAATTGCTGAAGATCACTTCACTGACGCAACAAGTCCAATTTTAAACGCCGCCCGTAAATCACTATCAAATCGGAATCCAAAGTCCAAAGACAGGTTCAGTAAAATTAGAGACAAATTCAAAATTCAACACGAACTATCAATAGAGAAATATCGGATTCCATAGTTCAAGCCATACTCGTACCTACGATAGCAAACAAAACCACGCGCGGGCCAAAACCAAGGATGTGTGCACCCACACACACGCGTTGCGTGCCTCTCGTCCTCCCCACTGACCGGGGAGCCAACTTGCAGCGAATTGCAATGCGATTTACAATTAAAACGGGCGCGCGAAATTTTCTATGCAGACCTTTGTTAATCATGAATAATCTATTGGATGTATCTGTTCAAACGAAAGTTATTTTGAAATTTTTAATAACTAATCTATCCCTGTATGGTATCCCTTTTTTCGTGTTCATACTATATAGGTACCTACGTTACTTATTTGCGCCCAAAGATGATACGCTCATAGCTTCCAAACCAATATTTCTTTCCAATTCTGCTTCCATACAGGGCTAGATAATGACAAGACCAGTAATTGATACAATTTTTGGATGGGAAATCAAAACCCATCCATGTTCCTTTCTCGCCCTTTATGTTCCGGGGCCGCGGTATAATTTGCTGTTCGCAGAGTTTCAACTTTGCCTTTTTATTTACATATATCTTACAGTCTCGAACGATATTTTCATCAACATACAAACTAGCATTGGCCTGCAAATATTGCAAAAAACGTAAGAAAATTTGAATTTCGCGGGCTACCCTTGAGCATCCTTAAGTAATGAAATACTCAAAAACACATGAAGCGTGAATATTGCGAACTCACTAACACAAAGGAATATGTTTCGCCGACATTTTTTGTTGTATTGTTATTATCTACTCGTCCTTGAACGCACGGCGATGGTAAGAATCTGTATAAAACAGCGCCATCTAGTAAATGGAATGCCACATAGTATCGAAACAACCCAGTATCGAGGTGAACTCCAAGATGGCGTTGTAAAACTCCAATCTGTGGCAATTATACGATACGCTGGAGCTGCCATCTGTTGATTTAATGAAGGAAAGAGTATAACCGGAGCGATAACCTGACTTAGGGAGGTGTCATTTCTTTGTATGGGATTGGGTATCTGTACGAAGTATTATAATATCTGTGGTTTGGTGTACAGAATTTTTGTTTGACGGTTTCGTGATGAGGTTGTTTACACCTTGTATAATTATGTCGCAGTCATCTGGTTGAATCTGCTTTTTGATTGAATGACTAGCGCGTTCTTTAAATGACGACATGTAATTGAATGACCACACGAACGCTTCTAGCGGCTAATTCATGCGCGATAGCCCCCAGAGACATCAAAGTACTCCTCCGCATTGCTGTCACCCGGAGACGTGCCCAGAAGTACTCTTCCGCATTGCTGTCGCCCGGAGACGTGCCCAAAAGGCTGGCAGCACTGCCACGTTGAATGGCAATGATAATACTTTGACCAAAGAAAGAACCAGCCCTCTGGTCACGTGAAGTGTCGAGCAGTTGGTGAAAGATTTCTTTAAAAAACATAACTAATTAAAAGACACAAATATATGTAACTAAAATGTAAAAAATAAGTAAATAAAATTGGAGCAATAAAAGTATAAAATTAATCAACAAAAATGGAAAAAAAAAAAAAACATTTTTATTGCAGTCGGGGACCTGTAAAGAAATTTTACACAGAACTGTACGAACGATTGTAGCTAAAGTTCTGGATAGGGTGCTGGACGATCCGTATATCTATACACTGGCCAAGGGGCAAGGGGGGTATAGAGATACAGGATGCGCAGTTTGGCTTTCGACCAGGTCTGTCAAGAGAAAGTGCCGTTTTGACGCTCAAACATACAGTTGATTACTATCTCAAAAGAAAAACACCAATATATGCATGTTTCCTGGATCTGTCTAAGGCGTTCGATCTAGTGTCCTATGACAGACTCTGGGACAAGTTAGGTGA
This sequence comes from Xestia c-nigrum, assembly GCA_916618015.1. Taxonomy (NCBI): domain Eukaryota; kingdom Metazoa; phylum Arthropoda; class Insecta; order Lepidoptera; family Noctuidae; genus Xestia; species Xestia c-nigrum. The sequence goes on along the minus strand of OU745259.1, from coordinate 3,097,241 downwards.
AGTAAGTATCTCCCCAGAAGTAATAGGCATCTTCTCATACTGGTACAGTAACCAGAAAAATGTTAAAAAATGGGCAGATGTTTATTCGGATGAATACAAATTAGACTCGGGTGTGAGACAAGGGGGTTTAACATCCCCTAAGTTGTTCAATTTGTATGTGAATCAGCTGATTGAGAGGCTGAACAGCATGCATGTCGGTTGCCGCATAGATGACGTAAGTGTCAATAAGATAAGTTATGCAGACGGTATGGTGCTTTTTAGCCCTTCAATCGGCGGACTGAGGAAACTTTTAAAATTCTGTGAAACTTATGCCGAACAACATGGGTTAAAGTACAACGAACTTAAGAACGAGCTAATGGATTTGTTGGTAAAAACATAAAACCCAATAGTGTTCCTACACTGTGCCTAAATGGAGTTAATTTGAGACAGGTGGCTCAGTTTAAATATCTTGGTTATATAGTGACAGAAACATTAACAGATGACCCGGACATCTTTCTATGTCCGGGTCATCTGTTTGCCTGGAGCGGAGGGCATTATCGGTCCGTGGAAATACGAGTATGTTGGCTCATAGATTCGCTTGTTGTACAGTTGACGTTAAATTAACGTTATTTAAAGCGTACTGTCAAACTTTCCACACAGGTGGTCTATGGACCAGTTTCAAACAGCGGACGTATAATGCACTCAGAGTGCAATATAATAACATTCTCAGGACGATGATTTACCGATAACGATTTTGAAGGAGAATATAGACACTTTGGCTTGCCCTCTTTCAGAATTTTTTAATAAATGTCTTGAGGAGTCGGTTTTTCCAGACCAGTTGAAGTTGGCTAAAGTAATTCCAATATTCAAAAAAGGTATTAAGACAGATCCGAAAAATTATCGACCTATATCCCTTTTGCCAACCTTATCAAAAATATTTGAGAAAATCATCAAAACAAGGCTGATGGTACATTTAAATGTAAATAGAATAATTAATTTAAGACAATTTGGTTATCAGAAAGGCGTCGGTTGCTCAGATGCAATAAATACTCTTGTAAATGACATAATTAATAAATTAAATGACAAAATGAAAGTTGCAGGGCTATTCATCGATCTTAGCTCCGCTTTTGACACGATTGATTATGACTTATTACTGACAAAACTTGAATATTATGGAATCAGAGGCAAAGCCTTACAACTTTTAAGATCCTACTTACAAAATAGACGAATGTTTGTCGAAATAAAAAGCATCGACGAAAGTAATCATGAAGTCATATACACCTCTAAAATTACAAACATAAAACGTGGTGTGCCCCAAGGCTCTATTTTGGGACCTATACTTTTTATTCTTTTTACAAATGATTTGCTAAACTTTATGCATTATATTCAGCCTGATGTAAGACTTGTTGTATTTGCAGATGATACAAATATAATAATTGGGGCGAATGACCTAAAAGAATTGACCATAAATGTCAATAAAAGCCTACAATATCTCTGCGATTGGTTTAAAGCCAATAACCTTTTGCTAAACACAAGTAAGACTAACATTATTTTATTTAAATCTACATCTCGCAATAATGAAAATTTGGATGTACAAATCAATGGGGACAAGATTGCATTGGTGGATGTTGTCAAATTTTTAGGTATTAACATAGATGTGTATTTAAATTGGAAACAGGAGTTGGCTGCCATTGATTCTTCAGTTTCATCAGCATGCTATGCACTCAGGAGCCTTAGGGGTACGTTAGATCTAAAGCAACTCAAGGCTATATATTATGCGCTTGTAGAATCTAGATTAAGATACAGTATAATGCTGTGGGGTAACAGCTATAATTATAATTGCCGTAAAGCGTTTACTTTACAGAAACGTGCCATAAGGACTATAGTAAGGATCTCACAAAGAGACTCATGTAGAGAGCACTTTAAAAAACTAGATATTTTAACAGTACCAAGCCTATACATATTAGTAGTACTAAATCATTTTGCCAAAAATATTTATGAGTATGAATCACAAGAGGAACGTAAGATAAGAGAAAGCACAAGAAGAAAGGAATCACAAGAAAGCACAAGATGGCACCAAAATTTAATATAGCTAAGCACTGTTCCAGATACCAAGCAGTGGAGTTATTTAATAGGTTACCGACTGATTTGAAATTATTAATTTATAGCACTCACTCGTTTAAAACAAAATTAAAGGCCTTCTTGTTGAAAAAATGCTTTTACTCGGTATCTGAATTTATGTCAAACTAAAGCTACTAACTTGAATTTTTATTATTATTATTTTTGACATTCAGTAATATAATAATCACTTGTACCTTGACGAAGTTGTCCCCTTTATATTTTTGACATTAAATTTTGACATTATACCGATATTATTATTATTTTATTTTTTTGACATTCAATTTGAAATTGTACCGCTATTTGTTTATTTTGTACTTTTTTTTGTTAGAATAATTATGTCATTATGAATATTTCACATTAATTTTAATAAGCTTTTAAATGTATTAGGTACCGCATGTTATAATTTTACGTAATATGTAATGTTCAACACAATGTAAATTGTTAATGAATAAATGAAATGAAATGAAATGAAATGAAAGGACTCTGGTGCGGCTTCCGCGGTACTGTAGCGCTTCAGGCATGTTTGCAGATGCGCACATAGATGATTTCTATGCAATAATGCGTAGGAAAACCATGTCTGTGGTGCACAGTATGAGGGGGAGCCGCAACGAGATACTGAGAATGATAGCGGATAGATTGGACTCGGCGGTCATGCGTCGCTTCACTAGCCTGCATGTGACAGGTGCAGGTTAGTGAAGAATATACTAGTTAGACTTATAATATCTCCATTATGTTTTATTGTACTAACATACTTTATAAGATGTCTGTTACTAACTATTTACATTATTATTTTGCGTACTCTAACATATACGTCAGCGTCAAAACGGCACTTTCTGTTGATAGACCTGGTCGAAAGCCAAACTGCGCATCCTGTATCTCTATACACTGGCCAAGGCGATCGTCCAGCACCCTATCCAGAACTTTAGCTACAATCGTTGCTAGTGATATGGGTCTATAGTTTGTAAAAAAAGACTGAAAAATTTAAGGGCGAGAATGTCACAATATTTAAAAAAAAACGACAGTACCCGAATTTCAGTACAGTTCCATGGCCTCCGAAATCTAAGTGTCAGCTAAAATGTGGCGATACCAACTTCTTCGAGGTAGTCAGTTGACGCACGGGAAGTGTGACAACAAGCGTTATCGTGCATGAGGAGGAAGTCATCACCGATACATCCCGCGTAAGGAACATGTTCTAGCAGAATATCGTAAATGTAACAGTCTGAACTTAGACTGCCTCAAAGAAGCTCCGTTTTTGCTTTGAAGGAAATCCAGACCTACATCAAAGAAGAACCGCCCGCATAAGCCACTGTCTCGGTAAAACAGCACTACGCAAATTGCTTCCCAGGCCACCTGTAGACGCGACCCTTCGGTCGCTGCCGTGCAAACATATTCTGCATTCGTCGGAGAACAGGACTCGCCTCCATTGCTCAACCTCCCAATCAAGATGGTAGCGAGAAAATTGAAGGCGTGCTTGTCGTTGATCTGCCGTCAGTTTCGGGCCTGTGGCAGGCCTTTTTGGAGTCAAATTAGCTTGTTTAAGTCTTCGACGAACTGTCCACTCGCTGGCAGCTGCCCCACGGATATTTCGGAGCTCCTGTTGGACGTCGACACCAGTCAAATGTCGATTTTCGAGAGAGGTTGACATGATGATAAAACGGTCATCCTCCTACGTAACAAACAATTGAAACATTTCTTTTTCCATACTTCTTCACGTAATCCGGGAAAGCTCCTTAAATACTGGTGTAATTTGGTATCAATTTAAAGTTAACATTTTAACCTTTAAAATGTTACCATTTTATCATAACCAGTTATAAAGTAGGTACTCAAAATTGCGCGAAATCAATTCCAAGTAAATGCTTACTTGGAATTGGGTTCACGAAATTTTGAGTAGCAAAATAGGCCGCAACTTGCAACGTAACAAACAATTGAAACATTTCTTTTTTTATACTTCTTCACGTAATCCGGGATAGCTCCTTAAATACTGGTGTAATTTGGTATCAATTTAATGTTAACATTTTAACCTTTAAAATGTTACCATTTTGTTCCTCGTAACCAGTTATAAAGTGCTCAAAATTGCGCGAAATCAATTCCAAGTAAGCATACTTTTGCTCGCGAGTAAAGTATAACAACTTGGTATTATTACATTCAGTATATTTTAGTGTTTGTTTAGTAATTCTATTATTATCATTGCTTACCAGACAAATGGTTCTTTCAAAGAAAACCAAAAAAGCTCGTCAAATGGCGAATAAACTTAAAAATGAATCGCCGAATTCACGTAAACAAAATAATAAAAAATAAAAATAGTTTATTTTCAGACAACCTAAGTCCATAGCAGAGGTTAGTAACAGAAATCTTATCAACTATATTAGTACACAAAATAACAATGTAGGTAAATGGTTAGTAACAGAAAAACTTATAGACAAGTTTTATAAAAAAACTTTATAGTTATTTTATAGATAAGACCGGTACACATCTCCGCGACTTTTGACCCTTGAACTTGCGCGACAATGGATACTACACCTATAGAAGCAGCACAAATCGTCGCTCTATTGCAAGAAGGGCTCAGCCAGCGGGCTGTGGCAAGTCAGCTCAACATAAGTCAGTCCTGTATTTTGAAAGTTTATTTAAACGCTTCCGGGAGACTGGTGGCTTTATCCCGAGACCAAGATCTGGACGGCGCCGGTGTACATCGTAGGGGGATGACCGTTGTATCATCATGTCAACCTCTCTCGAAAATCGTCATTTGACTGGTGTCGACGTCCAACAGGAGCTCCGAAATATCCGTGGGGCAGCTGCCAGCGAGTGGACAGTTCGTCGAAGACTTAAACAAGCTAATTTGACTCCAGAAAGGCCTGCCACAGGCCCCAAACTGACGGCAGATCACCGACGAGCACGCTTTCAATTTTCTCCCTACCATCTTGATTGGGAGGTTGAGCAATGGAGGCGAGTCCTGTTCTCCGACGAATGCAGAATATGTTTGCACGGCAGCGACCGAAGGGTCGCGTCTACAGGTGGCCTGGGAAGCAATTTGCGTAGTGCTGTTTCACCGAGACAGTGGCTTATGCGGGCGGTTCTTCTTTGATGTAGGTCGGGATTTCCTTCAAAGCAAAAACGGAGCTTCTTTGAGACAGTCTAACTTCTATTCTGCTAGAACATGTTCCTTACGCGGGATGTATCGGTGATGACTTCCTCCTTTTGCACGTTACCACCGCCTTTTTCGATACAATATTCAACACCTTTAGGTAACAATCTTACAATTGCATTTTGTATTTTCATTACAAACAACCATAGAGATACTTGAACTTGTTTAATATTGTAAACGTGGTCAGTTGAAGCACCTACTTATATAAATTTGAAGTATGTAGAAACAATGCATTTTATTCATTTTAGACATCATGTTTCATACAGACATTTACTGCTTAAGACCTACACAATCGATATCTAAATAGAAATAGAGTAGGTTTTTTTTGTCAAAATAACCGGGTTCGATTCCCGAACGGAGTACAGATGTTTTTTAAAATGTATGAATGCAGTTTTTTCTGTTATTAAAATCGATGACATGGTTCCTCAGAACAGATCTTCGTATGTCTTATAGTTTCAGACTTTCCCAGTCCATGACCTTGACTGGGGCCTTTAAGAATCTTAACATATACATTGGTCGGTTACCTTGACCAATGTATAATGTGCATCATCATCAAAATTTCGTACTCAACTTAACGTATGGTCCCTGACATTGACCAACGCCTTCACATTGATTATTCTTTTACCTACAACCAGTCCATGAACTTGACTGGGGTCTTAAAGCATCATAACGTATACATTGGCCTGTTACCTTGACCAATGTAAACGGATCTTTTGGAGACACAATGAACCATGACACAGTCATTGTGAATCCCACTACATAAATTACTTTATCTACCCAAATATCATAAACCCTCTCTAATGCGTTCAAAAACCATAGGCAATGACCAGCATTACCAACCTGCAGAAATGAACGGTGCTGTAATGAACTCATAACGCAACTGTAAACAGTTGCGTTATGAGTTTTAAATTTGGAACAGGTGTCAAATTCAAAAGAGTGTGCTATTCTAGTACCACCTACATTAAATCAGATATCGATAAAAAAAAAAACCCCAATTCAGTATGATTCTAATTATAAATCGCACGACATTTTCGATCTCGAGTGACACAAGAATAGTGACTTTGTTCGTTTGCCTATGATTTAAAAAAAAATGACAGATATCCGAAACGCCGCCATTTCGAGCTGTCATTTGTTCGTTAGCTTTTTATTTCCAGTAACCCATTCTTTATTTCTGTCGAAAATGAGTGATAGAGACTCAGAAATTGACATGAATACTCCGCCAGATATCGTAAATGCAGCGACGAATGCAACTAATAACCTGTTGGCACAAAAATCAAGGGCCAAGTAACAATGCAGGTCATTTCCCTATGGTTCCTGAACCCATCATAGAGCCCTTATGATATTTGGGTAGATAAAGTAGTGTATGCAACTATACATAATTAGGCATTACAACACTCGTGTGATGCTATTAAGAAACTCGCCTTCGGCTCGTTTCTTAAACCCACACTCGTGTTGTAATGCCCTTCATTATGCACAGTTGCATAAACTACTATTGAAACATCGCCTGTTATAATGCTTTTACTAACTTTTATACTTTATTCATCTTTCTCACTATTTTCGTCCTTCTCACTACCTTCGTCATTCTCACTACTTTCATCCTTCTCACTACATTTATCTTTCTCGCTAAATTCACCTGGCATGCTACATTCATCCTTGTCGTTACTTTCATCATCGCTTGTTGATTCATTGGAATCAGAAGCAGGATCACTAAAACTAAGCCACGGGGATATCTTGTCTAGGGATACTATAGCTTCATAACGTCTACCTCTTTTCGTAAGTGGGGTATCCTCTATCACAAACCTATCATTAGGAAGGACTTTTTTAATTCTATAGGGTCCCTTACATTTAGCCTCTAATTTCTTTGATTGACCCTCAATACCCGTAACCGCCCTAATCACCTTTACGAGATCTCCGGTAGTAAAAGAAACTCCTTTTTTTCTCTTTTTGTCAAATCTTTCTTTGTCTTTATTTTGTTGCTCCTTAATTAATTTTTCAACCTCCGACCTAATTTTAAATAAATTATTTTACGTAGTTAGGGGCAGAATATCAGAGACGATTTCATTTAATTTTCCTTGGGATGGGTTTAAAACATTTATACCGAACAACAGTTCTGAAGGGGTTATCGTTCCTAACGCTGCTAATATAGTTCGGTTGTAACGCTCGACCTGTCCGCTTGCACCCGGTGTAGCAACGGCGTTATAAATATGTTTTATTTTTTTATTTTTTTTTATTTAGTTTTCTACCGCAGACGTGGGGGTCCGCGCTCTTATTTACATTTTATTTATTGTTTAATTGATTTAAAAATAATTAAAACTACGATCGTGCTCCATCATTGGACACGTTACATTAAACTAAGCTTATTATTAGTAACTTAAGATCTACGTGAGTCCATCAAATATATATATATTTTTATTTATTTTTTTAATTACTAATTAAAATTAACAAAAATCTACACCAAGCTGTTTCATAACTGCATGGCAATGTGATTCGACCGGCAGCAACCGTCGGCACCCGTTCACGGACATGACCTGCACATCCGCGCCGCTTAGCTCAACCATTTTGTAGGGAACTTAGCGACCGGATGTGCAGCGCCACCATCGGCACTGTTTTTTACGTGAGTATGACAGACTCACCTTGCCATGCAGTTTTACATTCTCTTTTTGGTAACAGAGTTGTTTGGGAGTGGGATGTATTGGCTTTGGGTTTTGGGGTTAGGATGGGGGTTTTTTGTTAATCACGTCGTCTGATCAGGGACTTCGCTAGCCTGAGCAAAGCTTCCACAACGACTGTATCTCGATGCTGCATGGCCGTCTTCAGGTTGTACTCAACGACCGTTTTAGTTGGCGCATCCATCGCTCTCTTTGCAAAGCGGCCAGTGGCGTCATCGGCGTCGTCGGTGTAATAGACGCAACTGACTGTTTGTCTCGACACCGCCACTACCGCGTGGGAAATGCTGTCGTGGATTTGGAGTCTCCTAGACTTGGTGTTGATGATAATCACGCTGTCGAAGGTAAGACCCTGGGCCTCGTGGATGGTTAGCGTGCGCGACCCTTCGCCGGAGCCGTATCCCTGGCTGATGAGAACAGCTTTCTCTTCTTGCGTATGAACCAGAAATAGGGTGTTTTGGGCGGTGCTCGGTATTTGCGCTCCTGTGTAACCTTTCACGCTCAGTGAGTGGACCCGCGACAGCGACAGCTTGGAGGAGTATATACCGGAGTATATCTCGCTCAACGCAAATGCCACATCCATTGGATTGCGGTGTGTGCAGAGCAGCTCCTGGGTGATGCCAGCCACCAGATTTGGACGGGTATACCTTAGCTCGAAAAGGTTCTCTCTGTCCAGAAATGGTAGCTGGTTTATGTCTCCGATGAGGCAACTCGCTCGCTCCTGACAACTTGACTGCCATTACTATGGCCCCAAAATGGTTCATAAGAGCCTCGTCCACCGTTAGGCGGTAGCATTTCTCTTCTTTCTTGAACCCGTTGGCTAAGATTGAGGCCATAGTGCGCACCTTTGTCTTTACTCGGTCTCCTAAGCGGTGCGCGAGCTTCTCTCTGAGGTCTTTGGCAGCTTCGGTCGTCGTGGTGGCGACAACGTCATTCTCCTCATCGAAGTGTTTCACCACCCAGGTTGTCTTGCCGCAACCGGGAACTCCGTTTACCCACCTGATATTGGGCACCGTCCAATTTCCCTGAGATGCTGTGTTGTCCGGGATCCCTGAAATGGACTGTGCCATTTCAAGGATCTTATCGTCCAGCATAATCTTGGTACATTTGGCGGTAACCACTATCGGGTCGTCATTTGGGGTTCTGAATGTTATTTTTCCCACGCGTTCCGTTTCCTCCTCGTCAAGGGCCACAAAACCGTTCTTTGCGTTGTAGGCTGCCATGTACAGTAAGCGTTCATAAGCGCACAGGCACGGTAAGGATCATATTGCTGTGAACGCACGGGCGGGCGCCCGTGCGGCTGTATGCGTAAGCTGTCTCAATACAGTACCTACGCACACCACAGCCACAGAGTCGCCTACTGTCGCAAGTTGTCGCGTCGCTCTCCACGAAACATAAAGAAATATATTACCGTCTCTTTTGTTATGCACGCAGCAAACGCATGATCGTATTTGCATTGGATAGCTAAATTTCGACCATATTTACCAGGCGTTGATAGCTGTTTAGGTTAAGCAGTGGGTTCACGATCAACGTGTCTTGAGTTCAAATCCCGTTTACATAATAAGGGTTTTTTTTTTTTTGTAACCACTTTAATTAATATTTGTATTTTATGCAAAAACTATTTACTTTGGTATTTATTTTGAAATGTGTTCATGCTCATTATTTATTTTTATAAGGAATATTTACCAGGCGTTGATAGCTGTTTAGGTTAAGCAGTGGGTTCACGATCAACGTGTCTTGAGTTCAAATCCCGTTTACATAATAAGGGTTTTTTTTTTTTTGTAACCACTTTAATTAATATTTGTATTTTATGCAAAAACTATTTACTTTGGTATTTATTTTGAAATGTGTTCATGCTCATTATTTATTTTTATAAGGATTTAAATATAAGTTTAAAGGCAAGTTGTCTTTATCAGAAGATGCCATCTTAGAGCGTGCGTGGGTTTGCGGGCAAGGAGGATCAAGTAAATAAAAGTCTTTGTAAAATCACAAGTATCTAATCAAACAAACTGTTCCTATTTATCACTGATACGACATTCCACCGGGCACGTGGGGTACTAATACAAAGCCATATAGCTCGACTATCACAAGCTATCCAGTCACTACTCACAATAGTTCACAAATTCACAATTCTCAAATAAAACAATAACAAATCAATCTCGGCTTCACGATCGATCGATCTGACATGCCTGTCAATATTTTCCCGCTCCCCAGTACCCGGTGTTACGTCAAATTGACAGCTGCGATATTCGTACGGAAATCAGTTAAAAGAATCGTCGTCGAACCAATTCTTTCGACGCGCCGTCACGGCCAACCTGACTATAGCACGTCCTCGTGCTCTCTCTCATCCTGATATTCCACATCTGAAACGCCAGACGAAATAGTATTCCATTAGCTTCAGCTCGTCCATTCCTGACAAGCGGACGTGTCAGTTAACATTTAAGAATGCTCCACTTATCAATGCATTGCTGTTTCGCACTGTTCACACATACCCATTAATCGCATAGCCTTGTTAACTTTGTACCATCGCCCAGCGACTATTCCATTCGCTCCGCGTAGACCGGGCATCCGAGGCCCCTTCGACTAGCTCTTGACTCCTTGTTGTAAGAAAGACTTACCAACAGATACTCAAAACGCGGCGTAGGCTAGGCATACAAAAGCCCCTTCGCCTGACCACCAAGTTACCTTGCGGTGTGGACCGAGCGTTCTAGGCTCTTACGACCAACCACCAACTTACCATGCGGTGAGGACTCGGCGTACTAGCCCTTTACGACCTACCACCAATTTCCCACGTGGTGTGAACCGGGCGTACTAGGTCCATATCGATCAACCACCAACTTACCATGCGGTGTAGACCGAGCGTACTAGGCTCTTACGACCAACCACCAGCTTACCATGCGGAGTGGACCGAGCGTACTAGGCTCTTACGACCAACCACCAACTTCCCAAGTGGTGTGAACCGGGCGTTCTCGGCCCTGACGAACAACCACCAACTTACCACGTGATGTGAACCGGGCGTACTAGACCCATATCGATCAACCACTTTCATAGCTTTGTGGCGTGGTTCGGGCGTACTCGGCCCTTTCGACCAGCCATCTACTAATCACACTGCTTAAACCAAGAGTTACAGGTCCCTTCCAATAACCACTCACTTGCAATACGGTTTGGACCGGGCGTCTCAAGCCCCTACGACCATGCTAAACCAATCTTAATATTAACAATGTATGTAAGAAAGTTTTAAATATTCACAACGTACTTTCATTTTCATGTACGTCCGCTTCATAAATGACTGAATGTGATTCATTATCCGTAGCTGTAAGGGTATCTGAACCGGCAGTCAGGGTGCCCTCACTAGAGATCGAGAGAGTATCGCTGTCGTTATCAAAGGGTGTTATTTCGTCAATTTGTTCCGAATCACGCGCCGTCTCATCCGCGCCGTTTCATCACCGTCAGTCATATTCGATGCTATCTCTACTAATCCTTCAAAACCTCTGGGTACTAGACGCAAATTTTCATGGGAATATTTGAAAATGCGGTTTGTGCCATTCATGGATTTCAATTCATACCGATCATTATCAAGCACGCGAGTAATAACAAACGGTCCTCGGAATTTGCGCGATAATTTCGTCTGGTTACGTTCGCTACTCTTAACAAAAATGTAATCGCCTTGCAAAAAGGGTCGGACTTCAGCTCTGCCGCGATTAAAACGTTGCGTATCGGCTGCTGCAGCCGCTTGAATACCGCGGGATGCGTCATTTCGTATTGATTCTAATTTCGCGCGGGTGGGAGTAGTCAAATCGGATGATATTTTAGAGATGCCTAACGACTGAGCTTTGATACCGAACATAAGTTCAGTGGGTGTGTATCCCGTTATCCTGGACCGAGTGCTATTAAGAGCTAGTTGAACATCGTCAAGTTCATCCCGCCAAACTTTGTTTGAATCATTTTCGATCACTGTTAATAGGCTCTTAAGTGTACGCATTACACGTTCGACCTGTCCGTTAGCCCTCGATGAACCCGTAGCGACCAAATGTAAGTCAATGTTATGTTCATGGCAGTACTTTCTGAAGTCGGCACTAATGTAACATCTGCCCTGGTCAGCGATGACTCTTCGCGGTGCTCCAAATAGAGATACAGCTCTTTTGAGGGCTTTTATTGCGCAAATAGCATCCAACGATTGAGTGTATTCTAGTAAAACGTATTTAGTAAACGCGTCAATTATTACAGAAGCATATTCTTTCCTGTCACTTTTACCGCTTAGTTTTCCCGTAAGGTCGATGTGAATTGTATGCCACGGTACTGCAATTTTTGGGATGGGATGCAATCTCACTTGCTGGGCACCTGAAGGTCCCTTCGAAGCTTTACATACAATACACGATTCAACGAACCTACGGACGTTCTTTGCCATTTCCGGAAACCAATATTGTTCATAGAGTTTGTCGAGAGTTTTCTCATATCCTAAGTGTTTAATTTCAGTGTGTACATGATTGATAAGTGTCCAAATAAGAGACCTAGGCACAATTGGTAACCACGAACTGATTTTATTACGCTCTACTTTCCTATACAGAATACCGTCACGTACATCGTAGGTATGAGCGACAGCTTCGGGTATCTCGTTATTTAAATGCTTGCTTACCATTCTTTGTATCTCGGTGTCTCGCTTCTGCTCTACTTGAAGCCAGCTGTCATGAAGCTCAACGAAGTTAACAATTTTACGAGACCGGGATGACTCCGCATCAGTACTTACAGTATCACAGACGATAGCAGGCATAGTACTTGCAGGTAAAGGGTTTCGTGACAAGTAATCGGCGTGTTCCATGCGGCGTCCTTCCTTATAAACTATGTCGAAATCATATGCCTGGAGGTACGCCCACCAGCGGTGGACACGCGGAGAAAGGTCAGTTTTTGCTTTAGAAGCTTTTAGGGAATTGCAGTCGGTATAAACAGTAAAATGCTGACCGTAAAGGTAATGCCGGAAGTTCTCCACCGCGCGCACCACCGCTAATGTCTCCAATTCATACGAGTGATACCTGGATTCGGTTTCAGTAGTACGACGGCTAAAATAGGCGACAACGTGCGGTACATTATTATTCTTTTGGATTAGTATAGCCCCATATCCATTCGAACTAGCGTCCGTATGGAGTTCTATGGGGACCTGGGGGTCAAATATTGTGAGAACTGGTTTTGATGTGAGAATATGCACAATTTTCTTGTGAACATCGCTGTGTTCATCAGTCCAAACAATGGGGCCTTTCAGCTTAGTAAGAGGATATAGTGGACTAGCCAAAGTAGCAAAATTTGATATGAATCTTCTAAAATAAGAAGCTAAGCCAAGAAACTGTCTCACCTGCGTTGCCGTTTTGGGAGTTGGCGCCTCTTTGAGCGCTTGGACCTTGCGAGGATTAGGCCTTACTTCACCTGCCCTAATGACGTAGCCTAAATAGTCAATCTCACGTTTCATAAATTTGCACTTATGTACATTGAATGAAAATCCTGCATCACAAAGCGCTGCAAGGACGCTGTCGAGACGATGTAAACCCTCACTGATATCTGCTGAAAAACAAAGAACATCGTCCATGTATGCTAAAGCGACAGAATCCTTCAACGATTTTAGCGCCTTGTTAATGCATCGTTGGTAGACAGATGCTGCATTCCGTAAACCAAACGGCATGGTCAAATATTCGTATTGGCGTCCGGAGTAACGAAAGCAGTACGCTCAACAGAATCCGGAGCTACGCTTATTTGATGGTACCCTGATGCCATATCTAACGAAGAAAAGAAATGGGCACCACTCAAGCGATCTACCTGTTCGTCGATCCTTGGAAGGGGAAAGTGTTCAGGGCGCGTGTTAGCGTTCAGTTCTCTATAATCAACGCACATCCTGTCGGAACCATCCTTTTTCTTAACCAGCAGGATGGGACTGGCAAAAGGTGATGAGCTTTCGCGAATTATACGAGCTTCCAGAAGAGTCTGTACCTTGCTTTTGACAATATCTTTTTCAGCTGGCGACAATCGATAAGGACGCCTCTGAACAGTCTTGCATGGGTCTATTAGATCAATTTTCAACTCACCTGTAGTCACGCGACGAGTAGGAACGCCATTTATGAAGAACTTACCATATTTCTGTAAAACAGCCACTAGTGCATCATAATCTTTACCTTCAAGATCGGTGTCCACATTGTCAAGGTCGAAATCATCTATTGTTTGGCATACCTGAATATCTTTACGTAAAGAGAATTTAATACAATTGCTATTAATTTCAACATGAACACCCTGTTCTAGGATATCTCTGCCTACAATTATTGGATCAGTTATAATATCATCTGGTATAATATGAAATAGTATTGTGAGAGGTATATCTTGAATTTGAACTGAACTTAGAACCTGTTTTGTGCATTTAATGTCCTCACCGCCAATTCCCGTTAAATAGACCAAATCATTGCGTATAGTACCAAGGAGTTTATTACCAATGCTATTTTTTACTAATGAGCAAGAAGAACCACTATCAAATAGGAACAAAATGACCTCACCAGTTGATGTTGACAGGGTACCTCTTGTCATCTGATGGTTGCAAAGCTGAACTTCCTTCCGGGTTGTATATGGTTCAGATCCAGACTTTTTTTCCGGGCAGCTCGTACTAATGTGTCCGGGTTTCCCACAGACAAAGCAGGTAACAGACTTTTCTTTTTCAGAGAATCTTGGCTTTGTTTCTGCATTGCGTTTCTTGCGACACTCTTCCTGCTTGTGACCTTTATTTCCACAGTAATGACAAGTTCCACTGAACCGTGTGTCATTGAATCGAGGTTTTTTGTTAAAATCATTGAGTTTTGTTTCAGAAGTGTCATGGTCCTCACTGCGGGTCTTCAAGGAGATTCTATTTAAGACTCTGAAGAGCTGTGCTCTAGTGGAGATTGTATGTGAATTTAATTCTCGTCGTATAAAATTATCCCGCAGACATAATACAGAAATAATTAAACCTGTGGTAGCTTCTTCATTAAAATCCACATTTGGTATTCGTTCAATGAGGCCCCATAGACGCATGGCACCTTCACATGCTGTTTCTTTATTTCCTAACTGAAATCTTAAGATTTCATCAAAGTAATCTTGCATTAACATGGGACGTCCAAACTTAGCGAGTAAAACTTCCTTTATTTTTGGCCACGTTATTTCTGACACTTGAAGTTTAGTTAAGCAAAAGGCAGCTCTTCCCTTCAGAGAATTCATCAAGGCAAGTAACAATTCAGGTCCACACAAATGTCTACTATTAACAATTATTTCTGTCATTCTGCACCAACCTTCAATATCTGCTTCAGAATCATCAGGATCAAACCTTATTAGTTTCATAGAAGGGTGACTAACCGTTGCTATTTGTGTCACCGTCAACAGGCGCGATAAAAGAGTCTCCATGTTCCCAAGTAAATTGCCAGTGTTCCCTTCATTAGTAACTTCACTTATCTTGGGTTGTTCTATGGGAATCTCACTAGCCTCCTCAACATCTAGCCCTCTGCATCCCACTTCTGATAAAGGCAAGTTGTCTTTATCAGAAGATGCCATCTTAGAGCGTGCGTGGGTTTGCGGGCAAGGAGGATCAAGTAAATAAAAGTCTTTGTAAAATCACAAGTATCTAATCAAACAAACTGTTCCTATTTATCACTGATACGACATTCCACCGGGCACGTGGGGTACTAATACAAAGCCATATAGCTCGACTATCACAAGCTATCCAGTCACTACTCACAATAGTTCACAAATTCACAATTCTCAAATAAAACAATAACAAATCAATCTCGGCTTCACGATCGATCGATCTGACATGCCTGTCAATATTTTCCCGCTCCCCAGTACCCGGTGTTACGTCAAATTGACAGCTGCGATATTCGTACGGAAATCAGTTAAAAGAATCGTCGTCGAACCAATTCTTTCGACGCGCCGTCAAGTTAATAACCCATCATAACTATTTGTGATTGTGTAATATTTTTTCGGTGTTGGAAGTTGGAAAAAAAAGTCGTGCTGACAGATAACAACAATTGTTTTATTCGTTTCATTTATTCATATAATTAACAACTTTAATGAGATTTGTAACGTCACATTCCTACCTAGATATAAGAAGTTCTCTTGTAACCGTTCATAAGATTTTTTTGTGTATCTGTATACCCACTTTGAAGTTATTTTTTAATAACATAACAAGGATATTCTAATAACACAAATATAATTGTTGATACCCACTTCTATCTATCGGTATTCAACAGAGCTTACTGAAAACTAATACATAATTTATACTTCGTGAATATGTTTTTTTTGTGACGTCACAATAAATGTAACTCATATTGAGGTTATAGTTTAAGTGTTCATTTTCCTGAAGAAAAGAAGATTGAAACTAAACCTCAATTTAGGAATTATTAATATCGCTAAATATTTTGTAACACGTCTAATTAAAACTAGAACATTAGGGATTAATATTTTGTATAACCCCCATTATTTTCAATGTAGTCAAGTAGACGTATGCGGCTTAAAGTCACCCAAAGGGCAATGGAGAGGGCTATGCTCGGAGTTTACTTGCGTGATCGCATCAGAAATGAAGACATCCGCAAGAGAACAAAGGTCACCGACGTAGCCCGAAGAATTGCTAAACTTAAGTGGCAGTAGTAGGCAGGGCACATTGCTCGCAGAACGGATGGCCGATGGGGTCGAAAAGTTCTGGAGTGGCGACCGCGAACCGGAACAAAATGGAAGTAATCCAGTGAAAGTCTAAATATTCCCGTGCGAAACGTAATCGTTCTTCTTTATGTCTTTCTGTCAAGAAGGGCATTTTAGCTGATCTTCTGTGATGCAAGCCTTCAGCGTGGAGGGCACGGCGAACAGTTTGCGGTGACTCCGAGTGTGTCGTAGGTGTGAAACCATTGGTTTCATACTCGCCCACGATATGTTGTCGCTGCGCTTCGCTAATAAGCGACGACCTTCCACTTCGCTGTCTACTTGCAAGGCTCCCTTCTTCCTCATACCTTTTGATCCAGAGACTTACTGCATTTCTCTAAACAAAAAAAATTATATTAGGCAGCTGTAATAAATACTAAAGTGACTTCATTCACTATGCATTTATAAATCCAATAATAAACACTAATTATTTATCTTGCATGATAGATTGAAAAAAAAACAACGAATTAAGTAAACCACAGGTCACCAAATAAATGAACAATTTATAATACCCATTCGTTTTTAATTTTTAATGTTTAAGTTACAATTCATAAATAATTATAATAATACTCACATTCAGTTCTATTAAGGCCACTTTTATGAAGCGCAGATAATTCGCGATAATAGTCGCCCTCGCCTTAATATTAATATTTGCCCGCATTTTAAGAATCACACCAACCACAATACCGCTATCTATTAAACCACACGTCACTGACCATCAACTACCACATTATATAGTGTATTATGTATGACTACAACCAAACGACAAAGTTCATTCCGATCAAGTTAAAATATTCATAAAACTCATGTCTACCTCACAGAAATCTAACAAAATTCTTGACTTATTTTTCTATCTACCTCCCTAACTTTACGAAATGTGTGAACAAAGCAAACAAGTTAAAGAATATAATATTTCTGTAGAGTAAAAACTTACAAAAAGTCTAAAAGTAACTGTGCGGGATTTGAACTCACGGCTTACTGATTCACTCTTTATTCTGGACGGGCCCAACCGCTAGGCCATCATGTCTTAGATATTGGCATTGAAATTATGAACTACAACTAGTTGCTGACAATACCTATTTTGTTGAAAGTAGAAGGTCGTAAGTCAAACTAAACGTCAAGCTATTGCTTTGTGAGATTGCTTATCGACTTTTGGTCGGCACTGTACGACCCTGTCATTTCCCCTTTGATGACTTGGGATTTAACGTTGTCGTACACCGCTGCCTCTGCCTCCTTGAGTAGTACAGTGCCGACCAAAAGTCGATAGGCAATCTCACAAAGCAATAGCTTGACGTTTAGTTTGACTTACGACCTTCTACTTTCATCAAAATAGATATTGTCAGCAACTAGTTGTAGTTCATAATTTCGATGCCAATATCTAAGACATGATGGCCTAGCGGTTGGGCCCGTCCAGAATAAAGAGTGAATCAGTAAGCCGTGAGTTCAAATCCCGCACAGTTACTTTTAGACTTTTTGTAAGTTTTTACTCTACAGAAATATTATATTTTTTAACTTGTTTGCTTTGTTCACACATTTCGTAAAGTTAGGGAGGTAGATAGAAAAATAAGTCAAGAATTTAGTTAGATTTCTGTGAGGTAGACATGAGTTTTATGAATATTTTAACTTGATCGGAATGAACTTTGTCGTTTGGTTGTAGTCATACATAATACACTATATAATGTGGTAGTTGGTGATCACTTGATCAGTGACGTGTGGTTTAATAGATAGCAGTATTGTTGTTGGTGTGATTCTTAAAATGCGGGCAAATATTAATATTATGGCGAGGGCGACTATTATCGCGCTGCATAAAAGTGGCCTTAATAGAACTGAATGTGAGTATTATAATTATTTATGAATTGTAACTTAAACATTAAAAATTAAAAGCGAATGGGTATTATAAATTGTTCATTTATTTGGTGACCTGTGGTTTACATAATTCGTTGTTTTTTTTTTATCTATCATGCAAGATAAATACCTAATTAGTGTTTATTATTGGATTTATAAATGCAGAGTGAATTGTGAAGTGTTGATTTATAGCATCTGTATTACAGCTGCCTAACATCATTTTTGTTTTGTTTTAGAGAAATACAGTAAGTCTCTGGATCAAAAGGTATGAGGAAGAGGGGAGCTTTGCAAGTAGACAGCGAAGTGGAAGGTCGTCGCTTATTAGCGAAGCGCAGCGACAACATATCGTGGGCGAGTATGAAACCAATGGTTTCACACCTACGACACACTCGGAGTCACCGCAAACTGTTCGTCGTGCCCTCCACGCTGAAAGCTTGCATCACAGAAGATCAGCTAAAATGCCCTTCTTGACAGAAAGACATAAAGAAGAACGATTACGTTTCGCACGGGAATATTTAGACTTTGACTTGATTACTACCATTTTTTCTGATGAAAAGACTTTTAAATCAAGTCAAAAGGGTAGACTTCATTTATGGCGCAAGGATAACACTCGCTGGTCCGATAGAAATGTAATCCCTAGTACAGACTCAGGTCGAATTATGGATGAATGAGTGCCCCCATAGAAAATCTATGGGGTTTGGTGGGATACACGGGATGAGAGGTGTATAACACAATTAACAACCCATTACATAAAGGTGTGGGAAAATTTAAGAAGAACCGAAATATGTTGAAACATTGTGGGGTCATGCGCATACGTCTACTTGACTGCATTGAAAATAATGGGGGTCATACAAAATTAATATTTTGTATGACCCCCATTATTTTCAATGCCTAACTTTAGTGATATTAATAATTCCTAAATTGAGGTTAAGTTTCAATCTTCTTTTCTTCGGGAAAATGAACACTTAAACTATAACCTCAATATGAGTTACATTTATTGTGACGTCACATAAAAAAACATGTTCACGAAGTCTAAATTATGTATTAGTTTTTAGTAAGCTCTGTTGAATACCGATAGATAGAAGTGGGTATCAACAATTATATTTGTGTGATTAGAATATCCTTGTTATGTTAGTAAAAAAACACTTCAAAGACATACAGATACACAAAAAAATCTTTTGAACGGTTACAAGAGAACTTCTTATATCTAGGTAGGAATGTGACGTTATAAATCTCATTAAAGTTGTTAATTATATGAATAAATGAAACGAATAAAACAATTTTTGTTATCTGTCAGCACGACTTTTTTTTCCACCTTCCAACACCGAAAAAATATTACACAATCACATAAATAGTTAAGATGGGTTATTAACTTATATTTAAATCCTTATAAAAATAAATAATGAGTATGAACCCATTTCAAAATAAATACCTAAGTTAATAGTTTTTGCATAAAATACAAATATTAATTAAAGTGGTTACAAAAAAAAAACCCATTTTATGTAAACAGGATTTGAACTCAAGACACGTTGATCGTGAACCCACTGCTTAACCTAAACAGCTATCAACGCCTGGTAAATATGGTCGAAGTTTAGCTATCCAATGCAAATACGATCATGCGTTTGCTGCGTGTATAACAAAAGAGACGGTAATATATTTCTTTATGTTTCGTGGAGAGCGACGCGACAACTTGCGACAGTAGGCGACTCTGTGGCTGTGGTGTGCGTAGGTACTGTATTGAGACAGCTTACACATACAGCCGCACGGACGCTGGCCCGTACGTTCACAGCAATATGATCCTTAGCGTACCTGTGAACTTATGAACGCTTACTGTACCTTTAGCAGTCCTTCTGTGTTCCTTTGAAAGGTCTGCAGGATCTTCCTGCATGTCATGAGGTTGACCTCTCTGGTCGCCCTCACGATTGCTACGTACTCAAGGAAAGCGCTCTTCACGTGATCTGTGGTGCCCGAGTTCATTGCGAGGACAGGCGGGCTGACTTGTCCTTTATCGGCTCTCGTTGGTGTAGGCTTCCATTGGGTTGGTTCTGATGCTGCCTTCCTGAAGAACCTCTTCACTGCTGCTTCTTGTTTCTCGGCCAGTGATGCGCGGCTGGTGCTTGGGAGCAGTGCTTTCAGAAAAGTGCCGAAGGCTTTCAGGCGACTCCTCGACCTGGCTTGGTCCTCTGGGCTGATGGGGGCACTCTGCTCCTTTGCAGCTTTTTCGGCGGCTGCCTTCTGCTGAGCCCTCTCTGATCCGCTTTGTGTGGTCGTGCTAGTTGTGGAGCTCGTCGCGATGGCTGTTGGGTCTCTGGGGGCTTTCAGGAAACTTAAAGTTTCCCCTCTGTCCTCATAGACGACTACCTCATGTTGTTCCGAGGCTTTTAAGCAGCCGAAGCGGTCTGCGACGTCTCCTCTCTCTCCTCCGACCTTCATCGCGTCAACGCTTATTGTGCGGGCTGTGACTGGCATGTGTTCTCCGGAATCCCTGATCTTTTGAAGCAATGAGCTTGCCTGAGCAAATGAAGTCTCCTCCTGCCACTCGAGTAGTGCGATCGTCTTTCCTTTGAATCGCACTAGACGGCATCGGTGGGTGGCTACTTCCACTTGAGGCAGTGTAGCGTACTTACTGCCTTTCATGCTCGTTTTGGTGGTGCTTCCGTTGATTAAGGCGGCAAGGCCTGGTGAGATAGGGATACGGGCTCCAGCTCGGCTTGAACCTATGCAGAAGCTTATGCCTAGCTTTTCTGTATCTCTGTTCATGAACAGAGCGACACCTCTCAGCCTGACACCTGGGACTCCATCTCCTCCACATGCCAGGAATTCCGTGATGGGCATGGCGCTGGGCGCTGGTTGTAGGCTAGCTTCGGCTGTTGCTGCTTCTGCCGCTGGCACTGGCCGCTCGTTGGTGTTTACGTGTGTGTCTTGTGTAATGATGAGGCGTGTACGTGTTATGCTTTGTGTTGTTGTTGACTGTGTTGCAGTTGTTGTGGTTGTTGCTGTAGTCGGGACTGTTCGCCTGGCAGATGTCAGTCGGCTTCGACGTTGTGGGGTTACGTCCGTTTTGTTAGCCTCTGCTGCGACTATGGCGACTTTGCTTGCAAATGCCAAGAATGGTTTTCTGGTAGCCGGTCTCCCCATGATGGTGTGGAGTATGGACTGGCTCAGCTGGGTTTCGATCTTGGCTTCCAGCTCCATTCTGTCGTGACTGAATCTGGGGCGTTCAAAGAGTAGATGCCAGACGGTTTCGTCGCAGCTGGGGTCACAGACGCACGAGGGACTGTCTTTGATGTGAAAGCGATGGACTCGATTAACTGACGTCAAATAAATATTTTTCTTTCTTTTTCTTTCTTCTTTCTTTAGATACGCAGAGAATCCTCCGTGTCCTGTTAGGACTTGTACATGGACCGGTGTGAGAGCTGCGTCTCTGAGTGTTCTTTTTGCCGCTAGGACGTCTGGGAAGAACACTTTCGTGACCGATCCTGTACTCGAGGATTCGTAGCGCACCTGCCACTTCTTTATAGTCCCCTCCCGTATCTTCCTTCTCACGAACGATACGGGGACCTTGCTGTAGTCTGCTGTATCTTTTGTTAGAGCTGCCTCCTTGGCTAGCTCGTCCGCTCTCTCATTTCCGGCGGTTCCCACATGGGCCTTTAGCCAAAAGAGCCTCACTTGTCGGCCTTCTTCTCTGATCTCGCGGACGCATCTCTTGATTTGCTGTGCCAAATGGTGAGTGACGGACGGACTCCTCAGCAGGTCAAGTGACGATCTTGAGTCACTTAAGATGCTTACGGAGTCCGCACTGGATTCTCTTGCCATCCTCACAGCTCTGAAGAGAGCGTACATTTCCGATTGGAAGACCGTGTTGTGGGGCTCCAGGCCAAAGGTGCTGGACTTGGACTCTTTTCCATTTTCCCACCAAGTTAGGGCAGCGCCGACTTTCCCCTCTATCTTGCTGCCGTCGGTGTATATTTGGGGACCGATTACTTGGTGAGTTTCCAGGGTCTCAGGAGTCAATTCCTCTAGGCGTGCGTAATCTGTTGTTGTGAGTAGCGCTGGGTGGGGGTTTTGAGAGTGGTGCACGTTGCACTCCAACTCGTGGCCCGGCGGTATGAACTCTTGGGAATGCCCCTTTTTGATCTTGAAAAGGGTTGCGGCCTCGATTACCCGGAGGTCTAGGGGGAGTTGGCCTGACAGAACAAGTGCCGATGTGAGACCGTGCGGTATGCTTTGCAGATCTTCTGCGTGAAACCTCTCTGCAGCGAGTCAAACTTTTTCCTTGTCATCAGTTTCTCGGCTGCGGGGGCCCACGCGCTCGCTGCATACAACACAATGGGCTCTATCACCAACACGTATATCGTCCTTATTATCTCTCCGTTGAGACCCCAAGTCACCTTTGCCGCGCATGCAAGCTGCTTGTAGATGTCTGCGGCCCTTTTACAGGTCACAGACACGTGCGCGTTGAAGGTGAGTTTGGCGTCTATTGTGAGACCCAGCAGCTTGACCTCTTTGACAAGGTTCAGCCGAATGCCCGACATGTGGAGTACCGGATCATCGTATTTAAGCTTTCTCGTTAGCACCATCGCATTGGTCTTGTGCGCGGCGAAACGTAGCTTATTTTGGACGCCCCATTCCGATACTATGTCTAGCGTGTCATTGGCTGTTTGCTGTAGGGGACCGGTTGAAAAGTCTGAGAAGACAAGGACGACGTCGTCTGCGAAGGCTTGGCAGTATACTCCCATACTAGCCATTTTTTGGAGGAGTGAGTCTAGGATAAGGTTCCAAAACGTCGGTCCGGCGATTGAGCCCTGGACGCATCCTTTCGTGGTACCCTTCTCACAAGTCGCTCTGGCGTAGTTGACCCTGATGTTCCGGTCTTCCAGGTATGAGGCGACGAGAGCGTATATGTTTTTGGGACAATTTTTGACTACCATCTGTCTTTTGAGTGCTGGCCACCACGCGTTATCGAAGGCCCCCTCTATGTCCAATGATATCAAAAGCACGATCTTTTTGGCTTCGATTTCGGCACGTAAGTGTCCTATTAGAGCATAGAGGGCGTCCTCGGTACCGCGCTGCGGCATGAAACCGTATTGGTTCTTGTTCAGTGTTGGGAGGAAGTGCCACTGGAGTCTGCCTACCAGGAGTTTTTCGACGATTTTTCCTAGGACCGGAAGCAGACCTATTGGCCTGTAGGACTTTGGGCTGGTATAGTCGTCCTTTCCTGGCTTGCGGAGTATGCACACGTGGGCGACCTTCCACTACTTCGGGAAGTGTGACAGTGACAGGCACTTGTTGGCTATCGCTAGGAACACCTCCCTGTCGCAGTTTATTGCCGCTGTGCAGATGTCTGCTGTTAATCCATCGGGGCCGGGAGCTTTTTTCGGGTTCTGGTTTTGGAGAACCATTTCCAGCTCCGCGGTTGTGAAGGGTGGATCGTCGGCAGACAGTCCTTGAGGATTTTTTTCCTCCGCTAGCCTCCTCCTCCGAGTGCTGTGTGGTATGGCTGTTCGGCATCCGTTGAGTCATCGGGGTAGAAGGTTTTTGCCAGAAGATTCGCGGATTGCTCTGGACTGAGCGTCTCGCCTGCGGTGTTTCTCAGGAGCGCATCGTCCTGTCTTCTGGCTGTCCTCCTTAGTATCCTGTAGATGCCATCCCACATGCTCTCTCGGTTCTGTTTCGAGCAGAACTCCTTTCAGTTTGTTGTGGCCGCTTCCGTTGCTGCTCTGGTGTATGTGTTCTTAGCCAGTACGTACTCTTGGATGGTGAACTGTCTCCGACTAGCGGCTGCGTTCCGGATCCTTCTCTTCTTTGTCAGCGCGTCTTTTTGGAGGCGGTCTAGAGAAGAGGTCCACCATGGGGGCTTGGCGTTGTGTTTCGGCAGCCCCAACTTTGGTATCGCTTCCTCGCATGAACGGTGGATGTTGGCTACGTATAATGTGATGAGAGACTCCAGATCCTCTGGGCTAGAGACGGCTGAGACTGTGGCGGGTGTTATGTTGTTTTCCGCAAGGCTGGTTTTGAAGTGAGTGCTGAAGTCGGACCACTTTGCCTTCTTGGTGTTATAGATGCGTGTCGAGGTTGGCCTTAAGGGTTCCAAGGCCTTTTCTAAACGCATCGAGAAGGTTATCGCATTGTGGTCCGAGGTTATCAGACTTCTTTCTACCCGCCACTCTTCGATCTTGCCTAGAAGCGACAGGCTGCATACCGTCACGTCGATGTGGCTCGTGCACAATCTGTCTCCTCTGTAGGTCTCGAACGTCGGTGTTTGGCCCGTGTTTAGGATTTGGAGATCGCGCTCGTTGAGGAACGAGTTATACGCCGCACCGCGATGATTTTCGGAGACACTTCCCCACCACTGGCTCCAGGCATTTACGTCACCTCCCACAATGATGTTATTTGTGTGTAGTTTTTGAAGTGTGTTGTGTGTTTCCGAGAGGTAGGGTTCAATTTCCTGGTCACCTTCAAAATAGACCGATAACACCCCGAGACTGAGCTGGCCCACCTTTAGCATGACGGCGGAGATGTTCTCGGTCACAAGCTGGGGGTCGTGGATGACCTCCAGGTTGTTCCCGAAGACAACGATCGCCGCCTTTACTGGTTTTTGACGGTTCAGGCTGCACTGGATGACTTGCGTGCCTGGGTTCTGTTTCATCACACCTGTTCTTCCGACATAGGGTTCTTGGACAAGTGCTACAGAAATTCCCTTTGCATGAGCCGCCATGTGGAGTTCTTCTGTGGCCAGCTTGGAGCGCTGAAGATTGACTTGGATGAATTGTAATCTTGCTTTCGGTCTTGTTGTGTTTTGAGGTGTGACTGGTTGATTTGTTGTGTGCTCTTGGTCGCCCTTAGCAGTAGGAAAACCGCTAGTTTTTATAAAATCCTTGAAAGTTTTACTTGTAAAGCTACTTCCCTGGTCCGTAATAAGTCTACTAGGCGTACCAAAGTAACTAATACGTTCACGAAATACTCTTACGCTGGTGGCAGATTTTGTGTTACGAACCGCCGTTAAATTTATATACTTCGTGAATGCATCGATAATTACTAATATATATGTATTCCCACGCTTTGTTCTAATAAACGGCCCTAAGTGGTCAGCATGTATTGTGTGAAATGGTTTGCCGATCTTAGGGATAGGATGTAACTCGCCAGCCTTTGCACCACTAGGTAGTTTATGATGAGCACATTCCATACATGCCGAAACATATTTCTGTACATAGCGTCGCATCTTGGGAAACCAATATAATGACGATATACGCTCTAGCGTCTTTTCGAAGGCAAAATGCCCGACATCGTCGTGGTTATTTCTTAACATCTGCCACCGAGGACCTTTGGGTACAACCCAACGTAAATTGTCTTTGTCGATTATTCGATAAATTCATCCGTTTTTATTTTTATAATTATTATGTACGTCTGCGATCTCTTTAGTTTTGGGATCATTTAAAATTACAGAAATACGTTTAATCTCATCATCGGCTTGTTGGACAGTAGTTATCCAGTCTTCTGAATTAATAGCAAGGACATCTAAGATCTCACTATCATTATAACCGCGATCGCTCTCGATGTCCTACATAAAGCATCGACATGTGCCATTTTATCACCTAAGCTCGATTTCGCAGTCAAACTCCTGGAACTGTACCCACCATCGAGCAATACGCGGTATTAAGTCACGCTTTGTCAATGTTGTACGCAGGGCATTACAATCAGTGACGATTTTGAATTTAATGCCTAATATATATACCCGGAACTAACTCAGTGAAGAAATAACAGCAAGGGTTTTGAGCTCGAAAGAATGTAACTTTTGTTCGTCAACGGTCGTTTGCCTACTATAATAAGCCACCGACTGCAGAGAACCAGCTTCACCCTTCTGCATCAGGATACCAGCGACACCCGATTTACTAGCATCAGTATGAAGCTGTGTCTCTGCATCCGATCTATACAATGCCAATACAGGACGTTCTATTAAACATTTCTTTAATTCTGCAAACGCATCCGACTCTTCTTTACTCCATTTCCACACCTGATCCTTTTTCAAGAGGCCCGTCAAGGGACGTGCTATAGTAGCAAACCCTTTGACAAACCTCCTAAGAAGCTAGCCAACCCAAGAAATCTTCTAACCTCGTGTATATTTCTAGGTACCGGAAATTTCGACACGGCTTCTATCTTAGATGAGCCCGGTCTAATGCCAAATTCACTGACTTCAAACCCCAAATAATCTATTTTATTTAAGAAAAAGTTACACTTGCTCATTTTTAATGTTAGACCACCTTCTCTTAGTAATTTTAATACTTCTTCTAGCCTCGTAATACCTTCTTCAAATGAACAAGCTGGGATTAATACATCGTCCATAAATATAAGTGGGTACTTCGCTTGTGATTTTTGTAATATTTTGTTAACAGTGCGTTGGAAAACGGAAGGCGTATTTACTAAACCAAACGTCATTCTTTTATATTCATATTGCCCATCGGGCGTTACAAAGGCCGTTTTGTAGCGGGAATTTTCGGCAATAGGAATCTGACAGTACCCTGAATACATATCTAATGTAATGAATAGACTACTGCCAGCTAACATATCTAATTGGTCCTCTATTCTAGGTAGAGGGTAGTGCTCTCGAATGGTCTTTCTATTTAGAGCACGATAGTCCACGCATAACCGTTTCTCACCAGACTTTTTATTAACCAATACAATAGGGCTTGCGTATGGGGAATTTGACTCTCTAATAATATTTGCGTCTAACATCTCTTGAACCATTGTCCGTACGTGTACGCGTTCAGTTTGTGACAGTCGATATGGGCGATAGACAACTGGTTCAGAATCTTTGAGATTAATTACCATTTCAGTTGTTGTAGTAAACCCTAAGTCTTTTAAATTGGAAGAAAAGCAATCTTTATATTTTTCTAGTAATTTTTTTAGAATTTCTATTTGTTCAGACGTAATACTATCCCCACACTTAAATGGTGATTCATCCAAATAGCTTTCTTGAAACTCCTGAACGATATTAATCTGCATGCATCTGTCTACATTATGACCACGTGTAACTAATTCGTCCTTTCGAATAACTATATTTTTATTAGTAATATTTTGTATAAGGATATTCCCAAGGCCTAACTTCAATTGATATTCGCCCGGCAATAAATAATGTTCTGAACCGGGACATCCTCTGAACGTACCATGAGCTTGAGCACCTAACCTTACTCCACGATCGTCAATACCAGCAATTAAACAATCAACGGCACGCTTTTCAGTAATATTACACCGATTCAACAGATTCATTTTGGAGTTATAATACAATTCTAACGATTCCCCGTATCTGACTCTCAAACTCAACATTTCATTTAGTAAATCCGCATAATTTTCTCGGGTTGGAAAAGATTCTTTAAGTTTGTTTCCATTCCGCCCAGGAGAACAGTACTGTAGGTAATCCCTGATACCAAGACTTTGCTACACCACTCAACTTTGGTAAGGCGTAGTGGATCAACTGCCTATCGTTCCATCCATAAATGTGAGCGCATTCTTCAACCTTGTTAATCCATGCATCAATCGTCTGTTCTTTAAACATTGGGTCGTATTCGGGTATAACATTATGGAGAACGGGAAACTTATCACGTTCACCACCATTCTTCATATCTTTCATGATATTGACAAATTGTTTCAACAACATATTTTGGTTATCGTACCTGCGAGAACGTTTTGGCCTACGTTCACTTCCAGTAGAAGAACTACTGCTAGGTTCCTGCCGCTTTTCCTGTCGCCGGCGGCTTTGGTGGCTGCGACTTTCTTCACAACGACCCCTTTTGAAGCTCTCAGTAACTCGGGTGTACCACGTCGAGTTGCTTCACTTCTTGGCATATTTCTCTAGGGCTCACAGAAAAAAAAACACTATTTAGAATTAAAAACTTACGTTTTGGCGCAGGTAAGGCAATTTACAGGGGTATTTGCCCAATTAATCCCACTTCTGAGATGTAAAGGACGCTCAGGAAAGCCACTTCAAATAATAACGTCAGTTATCGTTTTCACAATTTAGTTTAATTTTTCACAATAAAAAATCACACACAATAAAATATTTAAACACTTGATCGAGCACTGAACTGATTTAGGGCCGGTATTTCAATAGTAACTTATCTCGAAGTGATCCAGGATTCAATTTAAGAACGACTTATGTGTATTTCAATATTGGATTAAAGTTAAGCGGCACATAAAGTCCACCCTAACTAGCCTTAATCTAAGTGACAGATTTCTGTCGCTTAAGTTCCGATCTGAGATTAGCGTGTGTCAACCTCAAAAAAAAGTTCCTTTATGGTGGTTCTGACCTGCAAAAAGGTTTTTTATGCCGCATATAGAATATTTGTAAGTTGATAAAAGAATAAAAAAAGGCTGTGAGGAATCTATATACCTAAATGTAGGTACAGACATCCTTGCGAAATATTACCTCGTAGTAGGGCCATTTGAGTTCGTCTCTTATCTGTTCCAGCACAACGTAAATCGGTCGTAAAATTCACCTTTTTTTTTAGGATGGGAAATCATCAAATATTTTCTCCCACTCTGGGCGGCGCGGGAGGGAGTGTCATACTTTTACTGACTAAACCCATCCATGTTCCTTCCTCGCCCTTTACGTTCCGGGGCCACGGTATCTCTTTCGAGCAACCCCGGCAGGCTCTTGTGGGCCCTTTCACTGTGCTGACATCTCTTTGAGGCGCGCGTGGAAAACGAACGCGTCGTCTATACAGCCTGTCGTCATTAGACGGCCCATTGCTAACCGTCCACAGGCCCGCGTCTTCGGTGGCCGGTAGCCACCACGTGGCCCCTGACGCCCGGTGCGTCTCCCTCGGCGGTTGGGAAGAGAGGCTCTCTCCCTCTCACGTTCCGCCACCTCCTTCGCTAGCATGACTGCTTCGCAGAAGGAGGTGACGGCTTCCCATTCCGTCTCGCTCCGGACCATGGATTGAACCAGGGCCGGACGTGAGAGGTCGCCGCCGCCGATACGACGACACGGCGGTGCTCCTCCCACGCAGGGCAGACCTCCACCGTATCCTCCGGTCGATCCTCGTAGTGCAAACACCCGGGCGTTTCCTCCCGCCCGATTCGGTGCAGGTACCTCCCGAAACATCCGTGTCCGGTGAGGACCTGCGTCAGGCGGAAGGTGAGGACGCCGTGGCGCCTCTCCAGCCACTCCTTAAAGAGGGGACTCACCGCCACTATCGTGGCGTGCTCTGCACGGGGTTGCGACAGTTGCTCTCTCCATGTCGCCATAAAATCGCGCCGGAGGTTTGTCCGCTGAGCGGCGATTTGCCGTGGCAGCGGAGTTTCCCCCCGGCGGCAGCGTAGTGACTATCGCCTTCAGATCCCATGGCGGCAATCCGGCAAACAGGCCCGCCGTCTCGTAAAATTCACCTTCTTTCCATTTCTGAAAATTAGTCTCTCATGTGCTATAAATTCGTATACGTCGTGGGGTCGTAGAATAATTGATAAATTCAATAATATTTTCATCATCACTGCTCGAGCTAAAAGTATAGTTACTGAACAAAAACATTTTAGAGTTGAGTGATTGCCAAGCTGTAAAATCGTAGAGAAAGAGCGAAAACGGTAGGCAGGTACTTACGTGATACTACTCAATTGTTCAGACAACTCAACAATGTCGTGAACTTAAAACTTTTTTCTTAGAACTTTTTAAAACTTAAAAAAATATACAATGTAGTAGGATGACAATAGAAAAATGACATATTCTGTTTACTATGTTGCAATATTGCGATTTATCCTAGATTAGTTAAGGCGAGGAAGATCCGGATTGAAATACATTTCTGTCTTCTAAAAATGACACTTAGCTTAAGTGCAGGACTTAACTTAAGCAATAAGTTAAGGAGGCATTGAAATACCGGCCCTTATATAGTTAGTCAAGACAACCTTTCAGCTGGCTTGCTGTCGAACGAATGTGCCACTCGCTATTCGACTACTCCCCACTAAAACTCCCACTCTAGCTCCCCTTATTTTGCCGCTAGTGCGGTTATTATACGTGCGAGTCAATATAGCTACTTTTAAAGTGTAACAATACGTACATACATACAATACATGAACCCTGAAAACATAACCCTTTTTTTTTGGGCAGTCAGTTTAGTTTTTATTTTATTACCTAAGGTTAAAGTTCCGTTTAATATTATATTCGATTAATAGAGGTTGCATGTTTTAATAACATTTAAGTGCATAAATGTATTTAAATATTCGTATGCCACGGCTAGGCGGATATATCCTGTCCTGCTATTTTTATGTAACAACTTTATGCCGTCTCCTACGATTAAAATAATGTCTTTGTCTTTGTCTATCGTCTGTCTGATTATCTTTTACCTCTTCACATCTTAAGGCGATTACAAGAGCTAAACGCGAGTTTTATAATTACTAAAAGTATAAGTATCACTGCTATAAACAAGACCAAAAAAAAATATATGATATTCTTCAGGATATATGCTAGCGTGATACTGTTTTGAAAACATAATACAATTAATTTGGCTCGATAAAAAGAAATCACGAACTTATCTCTAAAAAATATCTTTCAAACAATAAAAAACATACTAATCTACATGCGATCATTCTGATTTTTTGGCAAATAATTCACAATATATTGGCATGATACTGTTTTAGTTTTTTAATCCAATCAATAGTTTTTTTGTAACTCGATCGAAATCACTCATTTCGCGCTATTTGGCCCGCAGTGGCTGACGTAACAACCACTTTGTAGTGCAAGCTGATTAGAACTTTGTTCTAACAGCATTTCAAACGAAGTTTGAACCACCACAAATAGAGTTGCTAATTTTGCTCGTCTACGCTCCTTAACGGATCAACGAATTTTGATGATATTTAGAATACGGATAGACCATAAACTTGGGTTAAACCATAAAAGTCAGATTACTAACTTTCCCTTGGAATTTCCGACCTTCGAGTGCGAAGCTGCGGTCAAAAGCTCTGACATACGCCTCCAAATAAGACCCAAGGCCGCACGGTCTGGTTATGCTACGGCCAGACTTGTAGGCGAAGATTCGTGTTCTCGTTGTCGCGATAAAAGTTCGTGTTCGATCTATGACCAAGTGCTTGGCCACACCAAAAAAAACTTCTCTACTGTCGCGATAATCTAGAACGTCGCTATCATTCATTTCGCGGAAAACATGGAAGAGGCGGTTGCGCTGTATCAAATGGCGGTTAATAATTATTTACTGCATCTTTCCTTATCCTCTCATTATTCACATTAAACAAACACTGCAACAACACACATTAAATTTAAACACATTAACCCTATGGTAGTTATTAAAGCTTTCCGGCAAATAATAATCAAACTGACCGAAGATCTATGGGGAATGTCTATCAAAGTTTGTACATCCATACTTGAGACTATAGCCCCATACTTAGCTTTAATTTTTAATCTATGTGTGGACCAAGGAGTCTTCCCTGTTTTAATGAAATACAGTAAAGTCATACCTCTTTTCAAATCCGGGGACAGTAAAGATACTAACAATTATAGACCTGTCTCCGTGTTGCCAGTTTTTAGTAAGGTTTTTGAAAAAGTAATGCTTGATCAAATGCTCTATCACTTTAACACCAACAGAATCTTACATGATCAACAGTATGGTTTCACCAAGGGACGTTGTACAACTGACGCCGGTGTAACCTTATTAAAGCACATATTTACTGCGTGGGAAGAGTCCCAAGACGCTATAGGAATTTTTTGTGACCTCTCCAAAGCGTTTGATTGCGTAAACCACGACACATTACTTATGAAACTCGAGCATTACGGACTGGGTAAACTTGCAATTAGTTTAGTAAGATCATATTTAAATGATAGACAACAGTATGTTCAGATAAATGGTGTTAACTCACAGGGTTTCAAAAATAAAAATGGGGGTTCCACAAGGCTCAATATTGGGTCCTTTCCTCTTTCTAGTATACATAAATGATCTACCCTATTTATTGAAAAACCAACCTCAAAATATGGTGTTATTTGCTGATGACACTTCTCTGATTTTTAAGATAAATAGACGGGCACAAAATTTAGATGACGTGAATACCGTCATACCGTCATACCGTCGGTAGACAGCAAACCGAACGCGCGCGCATTTACTTGGTTCCTACTACTTACCGACGAATTGGTGACTCACTTAACGTACGACCACACAGCTGCGTTTCTCAAACTTTCCGAGATGTTTACTTGTAAACGGTGTGATGCGGAAGCGAGAGACGGCGCAACATGTGCTATGTGTATGGGGCAGTTCGACTTCCCCTGCTCAGGCATCACGGAAGCAGGATGGAGAAGACTAGGAGACCGCAAGACTACATGGAAGTGTAGCAGTTGCAAATTACCAACGCTAGCCGTAGCCAGTCCCCGAGCTGATTCCGATAAGAACCCGCCAGTAGATACGGAAACAATCGTAACTGAGCTCAAGCGGCTATCTTCACAAATGGAAGCCTTGCCAGCCCTGGTCGCGAGCGTCAAAGCTGTGCAAAATGAACTTGTTGAGCTCAAAACTTTAAAGGTTGAATTCTCAGAGGTGAAGTCATCACTGCAGTTTGTTAGTAACAAAATGGATGAGCTGACCTGCAAAGTAACAACTCTGGAGCAGGATATTGATGCAATGAAGAAGACCAAAGATGACATCTCAAAGTTGCAGGACCGCATTACTAAATTAGAGTTCCTTCAAAGGGAGGGTGAGCAGAGGTCCAGGATGAACAACATAGAAATCAAGGGAGTGCCAATAACTAGCGATGAAAACTTATTCTCAATAATGGCTAAAATCGGGGATGTTATTGGATGTCATGTACCCAAGGAGCAGATCAACTACATAGCCCGAATTCCAATGCGTAGTGATCCACTTCATAAAAATATAATTTGTTCGGTGCATAATAGTTACAGCAAAAATAATTTTGTTTCTGCGGCGAAAAAGCACAAAACCTTAAATGCTGCTCACCTAGGTCTGCAAGGCACGAACAGGATCTACATAAATGATCACCTTACGCTGGATAATAAAATTCTCCTGAACCAAACCAAAGCTCGAGCCAAAGAACGTGGTTTTGAGCACGTTTGGGTCACGGGCTGCAAGATTTTTCTTCGAAAAAACTTTACATCTCCAAAACTCCACATCAAGACGGAGCAAGACTTAAAAAAGTTCTTATTTTAAAAGTTCTTATACTGAGAATATCGATTCAACGTCCGGGTAAGTTGAACATCGCTCACTCCGCCTCATTAAGTTTGAGAACCACAGTTGTTCGTTTTTTCTACGCATTCCTTTCTCGCCGTCCTTTTGTTTGCTTATCGCTAGCTTTTAACCAGTTTGTACATTGTTGCTATTATGACTTTAAATCTTCCGCTCGTTACTTCAAAGATGTGTTTTGCTTACTGACACGTAGCAGTCTACCTTACAATTATATTTTTTTATTTCTTACCATTCATCTATGTACTACGCTCTACGGACCTTGTTTGTATGGAGATAAAGTTTTATTTGCCTTGCTT
Organism: Xestia c-nigrum; assembly: GCA_916618015.1. Lineage (NCBI taxonomy): Eukaryota > Metazoa > Arthropoda > Insecta > Lepidoptera > Noctuidae > Xestia > Xestia c-nigrum. The sequence goes on along the minus strand of OU745259.1, from coordinate 3,063,310 downwards.
GTTTTCATCTCTCAATATTTAAAAAAATACTATTTTAACGGATTGACTGTGCCTTTTATTCTTTTTTCTATGCTTACTCTAGTGTTTTTTATGACTTATAATGGCACCTATTAGCATTTTTTATCAGAACGTCCGGGGACTGCGAACTAAGACAGGTGCTTTCTACAGAAATATATGTACTAATGATTTTGATGTTGTCTGCTTGACTGAGACTTGGCTAACTGATGGTATCTCCGATTCCGAATTATTTGACGACAGATATATGGTATGGAGACGGGACCGTGATTATACTAGTACAGGTCAGACTATGGGTGGAGGGGTTTTAATCGCCGTTAGGCGTCAGATTGTGGCTCATGCGCGCGGCGAGTGGCACTCATCGGCAGAAGATCTATGGGTCACATTAACCCTACAACAAAAAAGACCCAGGACAACATACAAAATGCATTTAGGCGTTGTTTATATTTGTTCTCAGAACCTAGGTAACTCATTGACAACTCAGCTGGGTAACTTTTCTGATAATTTGACAAATATTATAATGGAGCACCCGGTCGACAAGGTTATCGTCCTGGGTGACTTTAACCAATCCAATATAACCTGGATCCCTGCAGATGATGGTTATTCTTTCCACCCCACAAACCTGAGTGGTGAGCTCCAATCCATTTTCTTTGACAACATTAACGCATGTAACCTGTTGCAATACAACTGTCACCCTAACAAAAATAATAAGATTCTGGACTTGGTGTTTTCCAACAACGAAGTTTCTGTCTCCTGCTGCATGGATCCCCTAGTTCCTGAAGATCCGCACCACAACGCTTTATGTATCACGGCGGACTTTGTTCAGCTGCATAGTCTGCCAGCTCGTCCCTATGTTAAATACTTGTATCGCTCTGCTGACTATGCAGCAATTAAAGGTGATCTTAACCTTGTTGACTGGCAATTCGAGTTGGGCCATGGGTCACTGGACGATGCCGTAGCATTCTTTTATGATGTTTTATATAAAGTACACAAAACTTATATTCCAACGAAGACAGTTGTTTCCCAGTCGAAATACCCCCTCTGGTACAAAACCCCATTAGTAAAAATTATTAAAGAAAAATCGAAATTCCACGCTAAATTTAAAAAGTATGGGAACGATTCGGACTACCAATCTTTTGTATTGTTACGGAAACGTGCAAAGGATTTGGAGAAGAGCATGTTTGATGATTACATGGCCAATATAGAATCTGCTATTCGTAACAACCCTCGAGCCTTCTGGAGCTACGTAAAATCAAAAAAACAAAACAACTCCTACCCTTCAGTGCTGTGGTTTGGAGACCGCTCGTCTAGCGATGGTGAAGAAATTTGTGACTTCTTTGGCGAGTACTTTCTGTCAAACTTTTGTGAATCCACCAGCTCTGAGGGTAGTGCGGAATACCATCCTATCAGTGATTACAGCCCTTACGATATTGCCGCTATCGAGATTCGTGACGACGAAGTTATGGAACTGCTGAGGCACCTGGACCTTAATAAATCTGCGGGTCCGGACAAGCTCCCGCCGGTTTTCATATTTAACTGTGCTGCAAGTCTCTCGGTTCCTCTAACAATACTATTCAGGCGATCTCTGAATACCGGGGTTATGCCGGCTATTTGGAAATCGGCTTATATTACTCCTATTCATAAAAAGGGACCGAGAAACTGCGTGGACAACTACAGGCCGATATCCAAGTTATGTGTTTTTGCTAAAGTATTGGAAAAAATTGTGTACAGGCAAGTTTACTCTGCTCTCAGGCTCAGTTTCAGCGAACACCAGCATGGATTCTTGGGTGGTCGGTCAACTACCACAAACCTCGTTCTTTGTAGTGACTTCTTATCAGAGGCTATGTCTAATCGTTCCCAAATCGACGTCATTTATACGGACTATGCCAAATGTTTCGACAGAATTGATCACGAAGTTCTCATGCGGAAACTTCTATCGATGGGCATTAGGGGTAATCTTTTCCGTTGGTTTAAGTCATATGTGGAGGACAGGTGTCAGACTGTTGTGCTGAATGGGTACTCATCAAGGTCAATGCGTATTCCATCTGGAGTTCCCCAAGGTTCTTTATTGGGGCCGCTCTTATTCAATTTATTCGTCAATGATATTGATTCTTGCTTCCTTCACTCTAAAATTCTTCTATACGCGGATGATATGAAAATTATGTCTAAGATATCCTCGTTGTCAGATGCTCTATCATTGCAGGAGGACCTAGATAGGTTTCAGTACTACTGCATGACTAACAAGCTCCATTTAAATGTTTCCAAGTGTTACGTGTGCTCCTTCACTAGGAAGCCCGTACCTATCATATTTGACTATAAACTTTTAGACAGATCCCTTGCTAGGGTTAGCACAGTCAAAGACCTGGGTGTGGTATTTGATTCAAAATTATTATTTGATCAACACGTGGAACAAATCATTAATAAAGCATCAAAATCACTAGGGTTCATTTTGAGAGTCTCGTCAGAGTTCAGGAACATCAAAACCATTAAAATTCTCTACTGTACTTTTGTTCGCAGTCACCTTGAGTATGCCTCTCAAGTTTGGAACCCCAATTACAATTTATACATAAGCAGATTGGAAGGCATACAAAGAAAATTTTTGAGGTATATTCAATTCCGGTCTAAAACTTATTCTCCCACTTATCTCCTACGCTGTAAAAGGTTCCATCTACTTCCTCTTTCTGAACGTAGAAGAATTGCTGACTTGGCGTTTTTATTTAGAATCGCTAACGGTTCAACCGAGCTTCCCGAACTGCTGAGCAAAATTGGACTTCGGATTCCTTCTACTTTTAGGCGCAATCCCCGGCTATTGCATACTCCTGTGGTAGGAACAAAATATAGACGAAACTCATACTTAATAAGAGCTAGTGATACGTATAATGCGGTTGGCCAGGGCGTCGACATCGATATTTTCAGTACTAGCATCTCAAAATTAAAAAGGACTCTTTGTAATTTCTTTTTTGATAATGTTAAGTAATTAATTGAATGCAATTCGCGCTTTTTAATCGCGTATTTACAAACGCTGCCTGCCTTCGTAAATATTTTTGTTTTTGTTTATAAGCTCTTTTTTATCTGTGAAAACTTTTAATTGGCCTTACTTTTTTTAATCTTAATAGTGTGTAAATTTTTAGCTGTAAGTTTTCCTAAAACTGTAAAATAAAATAAAATAAAATAAATAAAATAATGCCCTACTGCAGGTCCAAAATTGGTTCACAGCAAACAATTTGGTATTAAATGAAAAGAAAACCAAATGCATAAGATTTGCTTTACCGAATGTTAAGGGTAGTGATTGTGATATATTATTGAATAATGAGAAACTTGAATTCGTAGATAAAACGGTTTTCCTGGGGATTAGGTACGCTTGATTCAAGGCTACAATGGGGTTCTCACTTAACATCTCTTACGGGGCGGCTAAGTTCAGCAGCATATGCCATTAGAAAAATCCGTCAATTTACTGATGTAGATACTGCTAGACTGGTCTATTTTAGTTACTTCCACAGTATAATGTCTTACGGTATTTTGCTATGGGGACGAGCTGCAGATATTGAGTCTATATTTATTCTGCAGAAAAGAGCCATTAGAGCCATATATAATCTTCGTAGGCGGGATTCTCTAAGAGAGCTGTTTAAGGATATTGGCATTATGACGGTACATTGTCAATACATCTACGAAAACATAATGTACGTCAGAAAAAAATTGCATCTTTTTGGTAAAAGAGGTGACAGACATAACTACAGTACTAGAAATAGGGAACAATTAGTTCAGCCAGGCTTTAGACTCGCTAAAGTAGACTCATCTTTCATGGGGTACTGTTTGAGATGCTATAATAAAATTCCACAAAGTATTCTTGAACTGAATGAGACAAAATTTAAAACATGCATTAAACGCACACTATGTAAGCAAGCATATTACAAGTTGAGCGATTATATCGCTGATAAAAATGCTTGGCTCAATGCTGGTCCTGCTCCACAAGGACAGGGGCGCAAAAATTGATAGCATTAAATGGTATTTTTGGAGCTGCTGAAGATTGTACAACTATCTTTGCATTGTATAGATTCAATGTTAGTATTATATAATCGCATAGCCCATATTGTGTGAGTACTTTGTACTAGAAAGCTATCATTCACTGAAAGCCTACGGCAGTTCTTGACTAGAATGTGCCCTGGCGGATGAGAGTATGTCATGCTCTCTCAAATGTCTCGCTGATGGTGGCGCGTGTGTCGGACCATTTAGCTCCCTTCAAAATGGTTGAGCTAAATGGTAATCTGATCCATGCGTCATGTTCGTGAACGGGCGCTGTCAGTTGTGACTGGTCATCTCTTAGTCGCCATGGTTTATTTGAATTAATTATTTTGTTTTTGAGTTGTATTTTATTTTTGTTTTGCTATGGACACTTTTAACGTGCACATCTTGCTACATTGTTCTCACATAATATACCATCTCAACATGAATGATGTAACCAAGATTTTGTAACAATATTTTATTTAAAAGAGTGTCCATGGAGTTTCTTGCCCGTTCTTCTCCATAGAGATCTACGCTAGAGAATGGGCAACTACAGTACTTTCACAGTTTTTATGTCTTGTGACTGGGACTGTAGCTACTTTAAATGTTCAATTTTGTTTCGACAATTCAAAAGTGCCTGTAACTGGCCTACTTGAAATAAATGCTTTGATTTTGATTTTTATTTTGATTCCAATCCGTGTTCAATCAAACACATTCAAACCTCTCGGAGTATCGCAGTCAACTAGAGCGCGCGAAGTGTAGCCAATCGCATGAACTTTGTCGCGACAAAACCCTTTCAAGCGGATTCGTATTCGCGAAGATGATTCGCGATAGTGTAGCCCCAGCATTACACCTGGAGTTTGCTTCGACTCAAAACATTATTACCAATTCGACTTTATTGTATTAACTCTTCCGTCCCACAACAGGTGCGTATTCGGGAGCCGTGTCAGTCCTGTTGTACATTTTGGCAGAGCTACCGGCGCAAATACTTAATGGATATATCTTCTCGTCGATGCCGTATAAAAATATGATACTACTGTTATCCATATTTTTACCTAAAATGCCCCTTTACTTCTTCTGGGCAGAAATTGATTCGCACGAGTCAAAAGGTAAGAGTATCCAGGATGTAAATGAACCTTTCTCGAAGCCATCAACCAAGCATACATCAAACTAAGTTGCTTTACGTAAATATATTGCTGGGAAAGGGCTTTTCTTTTTTGGCGCTGAAATTCAATTCACGTTCTACTGTAGGACTAAATTTATCACATTCAAAACATTGTACTGATGAATGTATTGAATAGTACGGACCCCCGGACTATCTCCACGACCCCGTGGAAGTGTTTACAAGTGAAAATCTTATGCAAAACATGAATTTAAAAAGAACTTGTGAAAAACTTGGAACTTTGAGTTATCGTCTAGAACAAAAAAAATATAGTCGAATTGAGAATCTTTTTGGAAGTCGGTTAAAAAATGCAATGACGGGGAGAACAAGTGCCTTTCGGCTTCGTTGAGGGTCTATTTACTCCCTTTATGAGGATTGTTATAGGTATAGATTGTTATGGGTATAAATTGTCATGGTATTATAGATTGTTATGGGTATAGATTGTCATGGTATTATAGATTGTTATGGGTATAGATTGTCATGGTATTATAGATTGTTATGGGTTTAGATTGTTATGAGTATAGATTGTCATGGTATAGATTGTTATGGTATAGATCGTTGAAAGTATCGAGCGGAATTATTGTGTTTACATGTTGCATTGTATTATAGGGTAGACGACAAAATTAATCTAATTAGTCCGTCAGGTAAATTATTTAAAAAAAATTACGTGTATTTTTTCGTTTGTTATGTAAATCCAAATTGACGACGGTGCGACGCTTTTAAAACTCCCAATACGTCACGCCTAGGTATAATTTTTAGCTAGTTCTGACGTCACGAGCCCCCACTCCCGAGTTTAGATGCGTATTATCTTTGTCAATATTGATTGATTTACAAAAACAAAAAATACGTGTCTATTATTTTTCAATAATCTAACTGACGGACTAAATAGATTTTGTAGTTTTATGATACTACCGTCATGCCTATTCTGGGCAGCTCACTTTACAATTAGGGCAGTTAACTAGATCACTGGAACCATATTTTAAACGTTTATGATACCTATTTCAATAGTCTAACTTTACTATGACGAAAACATGAAAACGACAATACCTTTCATTTGATATTTTTCAACTACAGGTTTTTTTAAATATCACATTACTCCGAAACCTTTTTAATCAATACGGTTAAGTATACCTCGCTCTATAAGGATCTTTTAACACCTACCCAAACTCGCAACTTACGTTGCCTATCAGGACCGAAGACGGTTAAGAAGCCGATTCCTGCCGGTTGTGTGACAGACAAAGTCTGTGACAAATTTCGCGTGATTGATGTGTTTGACGTCGAAGCGATCAATAGGATCCTTATCATCAATAGATACATAGTAGTGGACAAAAAAGGTAATCATAGTTTTTGTCGGTCGCAGACCTACACACAAAAAGTCTGTCGTCTGCGCTGCCCCCTAAGGAACTATGCACTTTAACCTATTTAGTTCCATGTTCACCGAGAAGATAACAGTCTGATTATCTAAAAATAGCTGTCAATGTGACATGTTCCCATATAAAAATGTGTTTTAAACAGCTGTTTTTAGATAATCGTCCGTCATATTTTTGGTGAACATAGACCTTAGTTTCGTCACAGCGCTGTTGACAACGTTGTTGCGTTGTCGTTGTTGTTATTGTTGGCAGCGCTGTTTTCTCACTGTGTTAACTCACTTTTTATCATAATTGAACCATTTTTTTTGTGTGTTTTGTCCTATCGGGCTAAAAATGCTTTTTCTTTTTTCCTTTGTGAAATTGTTTTGTGAAATACACAACAATTTCACAAATGTTTGTCAATAGCGCTTTCCGACAATGTCAAAAACAAATTCCTGTAGGTTGTCTATAGAAACGACTGCTATTTTTAAAGAAAGATTTCGAGAGCACATTCGCAAGTAACTTGCAGTATCTTTATTTAGCTAATCCTTATTTTCCCATTTCTTTTGAATATTAAATTTGTAATTCTATAGTCATTTATTTATTTGCATTTTTAAATTCTATTTTTTCTCAATTTCACCTACCACAGTTTGCCTTTGCAGCACCTAAAGGTTATTATGTGTGCGTAAAGAATTCAATAAATTAATTAAATTCCGTTTTTAATTTCCTCTAAAATCGAGAGAGGATCAATTTTATCCCGCTCAAATGTTCCATTAGATTATTTTCCGAGATTTTCCCAGATATTCAAACCAACAATGCCAATAAATATGTATGATGGTATGTAGGTTAGTAGCCAGTGAAACACGATATTTATGACACGATTAAACAGTTTATTCACACAACTTTTAGAACGGAATTATCTTAACATTACTGTTGGCGGGAGCGAGCGGGAGCCGCGAAAGAATCGATGTAACGTACATATGCGTAGGTGCGCACGTGACTGCCGAGCCCGAGGACGCCGCGTTGCCGACGGCGCGGTGGCGGCGTGCGGGGGGCTGTGTGCCGGTAGCTGCGCATGCGCGACACTGGCCTGGCGCCTAGCCTTTTGGTACGGCCGAGGACCGTGCCAAACTCTCAACCGAAAAACGCGCGTGATAGTCTCCCCCTCTAACCCGAACGAACGCCCTCACGTTTGGGTTAGCTTCTACGAGGCCTTCCCCTCCGACGTTTCTCCTGCACAGGAGCTTGGACATGACCGACGAAAGGAGTCAATACAGAAGCGTGGTACTTGCCTAGCACCGTACCGTCACTGAGGCGCTCGAGGATGTACGTAGTGGGGCTGACAACAGCCTGGATCTTATATGGTCCGTCACGGCGGGGGATAAACTTTGACGTCTGCCCCCTGGCGGTGTCATTTGCCCCTTGGGTTTTTAATAGAACCAGGTCACCGGCCTTATAATCGGGAGCGGGTCGACGATGTTCGTCAGTGTACTTCTTATGCGCCGCCTGGGCACTCTCATACACGTCACGGGCGTCCAAAAGTACCGACGAAATCCTTTTAAGGTAATTAGTGATGTCACCTACATAGTTATCATTCTCGATGATGATGCGCATCTCGGATATAACATCCGCTGGCGCGCGCATATCTTGCGCGAAGTTTAAGTAAGCGGGTGAGTACCCCGTTCCCGACGTAACCGCCGAGTTCATGGCAAATCGGACCGCAGGTAAGTGGATATCCCACGTGTCATGATCCTTACCTACCAGGATCGCCAGTTGTGGCTTGAGGTCCCTGTTCTTGCGTTCTACCGGGTTCGCTTCAGGGTGGTACAATGAGGTAAGCGATTGCGTTATTCCCATCGCGTGGCAGGTCTGCTGCATCACCTCACTTATAAATTGGACACCGTTGTCGCTGACAAGGCGCCTGGGAACTCCGAACCGTAAGTAGACCTCAGTTACGAGTACCTTGGCGCATTCCTCACTGGTAGCTGAGGCAAGAGCGAACAGTTCCACCCAGCGCGTGCAGGTGTCCTCAACTATCAGGATCCATTTGTGTCCTTTCGCTGTTTCCGGTAGGGGACCGAACAAGTCCACGGCTAACATCTCAAACCGGCGTGTAGAGGCGGGCGACTACAACGAGCCAGCCGGTTTTCTGTCATCTGCCTTATAACGCTGGCAGGGCACGCAGTTTTTCACATATTGCGTAACGTAGGAACGCATTTCCGGCCAGTAGTACTTACCGACTAAGCGTTGCAGCGTACGTTCCGCGCCCATGTGACCAGCGGTGGGTGCATCGTGAAAGTCGGCCAATACTTTGGCGCGTTCCTGTTCTAGGACCACCAGACTGGCATCGTCGTGCTCCTCGTTCTCTGGACAATATCTGTATAATACGCCTTCAGCGAGCACGTAACCTTTGTCTGCCCATACCCTCCCCCTAGAGGGTTCGTCGGATTCTAGGGCCTCGATGATTTTACTGACCTCTGGGTCCTTTATTTGGTTCTCGCGCAGGTCCTTCAGACTGCGGGAGGGCACGTCGGCCGCGACGCAGCATAGGTCACAATCGCTATCTTCGGCGCATGCCGGACGCGACAGAGTGTCGGCTATCACATTGGCCTTATAGATACACACCAGTGTGTACTCTATCTTCAGGTTAAATTCCTGAAAGCTCAGGGCCCGCCTTGCTAGGCGACCGCTTGGAGACTTCATGCTCATCAGCCACCTAAGCGGCTGATGGTCTGACTTGATTACGACTTCAGTGCCATCTATGTAACCCCTGAACTTGGAGACTGCCCAGATGACGGCTAGAGCCTCTCTCTCCGTCGTGCTGTAGTTTCTTTCAGCCGCTGTCAAGAGGCGACTGGCGTATTCTATCGGGCGCTCGTCGGTTCCCTCCCCCTGGAGGAGAACCGCCCCGAGAGCATACCCACTGCTATCGGTTTTGAGGACGAAAGGCAACGTCGCATCAGCTTGCCGCAGGATTGGCGCCGATACCAGCAGTTGCTTGATCTTCTCGAAAGCCGCCTGCTGCCCCGATCCCCATTTCCATATACTTACCCTTTTCAACATCGCTGTCAACGGTTTGGCGACCTCTGCATAGTCAGGGACAAAACGCCTGAACCAGCTGGAAGTCTGCAGGAAACATTTAAGATGTTTTACATTCCGAGGCGTCGGCATGTCCGCAATGGCTGCGGTCTTCCCTGGGTCGACGTGAATTCCACCTGGTAAGATAATGCCCTAAGAACTTTACCGATCCTCTCGCAAAGTGACTCTTCTCGCGGTTTACTCGCAGGTTGAACTTGGCGAGTCGATCAAACACGGATGTGAGGTCGGCGAGATGCTTCTCGAAAGTCCCGTCGGACATCACCAACAAGTGATCTAAATACGCTAGTAGAGTGGTACCTGGTAAGTTCGACTTGAATCTGTCGATCAGCCTCTGGAACGTAGCGCCTGAGTTGCGCAAACCCATTAGCATGCGTTTAAATCTATAGGTGCCAAGCGGTGTTGTCAATGCTGTCTTGTCCCTATCGCTAGGGTCGACGTTCACTTGAAAGTAGCCAGCTCGGAGGTCGAGGGTGCTCATGTACCTTGCAGTTTTTGCGTCGTGAAGAATGTCCTCGATCCTCGGGAGAGGACCTGTCAGGCTCGGTGACAGCATTGAGCTTGCGGTAGTCAACACACAGTCTGAAGCTGCCGTCCTTCTTCTTGACAAGTACAACATTCGACGCCCACGGCGACTAGCATTCCTCGATGACGTCCGAGCTGACAAGGTTGTGCAGCTCTTTCTCGAGTGCCTCTCTCTTAGGCGACGACAATCTATAGGGAGGAGAAGCCAAAGGTTCCTTTGTCTCACTTACCTTAATCTTATGAACAGCGAAGTCGGTAGGAGGTCCAGCCGAAGCGAACTGAGCGACTCTGTCTTTTAAAAACTAGTTGAGTGCGGCCCTGTGCTCCGGCGACAAGCTCGTACCTTCATTTTGGCGCAGTGATACATCGCAGACATCTGCTTGCATCACGGCCGCGCTGTTCAATACATACGATTGCAAAAACGGGAACCAGTCTCCTGGACTATCTGCAAAATGCCAGGACTCCTGGGCTATGTCTAAAACAATAGCGGCGTTGGCAATAAAATTATGACCTAAAAGTGTCCTGGTGTCACCTGGGAACACCATGAACTCGGTGTCGACTCTTCGACCATTCAAAGTGACAGGTACAGTAGCGGTCTTCACCATTTTCTTATGACACGGGCCGTCGGCGAGACCGACATAACGCTCGGTCTCTTGGAATTGAACACCGTTATTCACTAACAACGAATGTAATAATGGGCTCGCAACACTGTGTGTAGCTCCGGTATCGACTATCGCTACTCCTTCCTTGCCTACAACGCTTATCGGTACCAAAGGATGTTGTTTGACCTTTTACGATATTAAAATCGGATTGTTTAGCAGGCGCGGGTTTGATCGAGCAAGTTTCACACTTTGACTTGACTACCCCTGGTTGGCCGCACCCATAACAACTTATCGGATTAATTACTTTATTATCGCTAGAACCTACGGTGTTAGTTGGATTGTGATTATCGGCCCTACTGGCGTTACGACATTCGTTAGCCGCGTGACCGAACGCTTTGCAAAAGGAACATCTGTTGCGATTACGTTTCGAGGTTTCGTTCGAGTTAGAGGTGAGTTTGGAACCTGTAGTTGCGCTTGGACTCGTAGTACCCCGGTCGCGAGCGGTAGGTATTTTCGGGTTCGCGGAATCAGAAACGATCGACGAGTTTTTTTATTCCGTTATCGAGTCTTCCACGAGTCTCGCTCTCTCTAACAACTTATCAATATCGCTAATAGTGTCTCGCGACAAACGTTTACGTATTCGACGATGTGATAAGCCGTACACAATATCCACTATCATCACGCTTGGCACAGCGTAGGGTATTTTAACTAATAAAGATCGTACCTTTGATATGAAAACTTCGGCACGTTCACACTCACTTTGTTCACACGTAAATACCTCGCGCAGTATTCTGTACGCGCGCTTTTGCACGCCGTAGGTAGCGCGCAGGCGCGCGAGCGCGTCCGGCCATGAGCCGACGCAGGCCCGGGCGCCGCGCCACCATACCACCGCGTCGCCGCTCAGCAACATGGAGAGGCCACGTAGCGCGTGGTCGTCGGTCACTCCTTGAATACCTCCACTGCATCGATGAACGCCTCTAGTGTCTCGGGGTCACGTGACTGTCCGTCGAACCTGGCGGTGCACTTTGAAAAGTTACTACCGGAGGCCGCGGGTGCGTTCGCCGAAGGCGATGCCGCCGGTGTCGACGCGACTGGGTTCCACTGGTCGCCATGATGTAGGGATCGTAGGGTTGCCACTAGCGTGCGATTGGCCTCCGCCTGCATCCTGGCGAAAGATTCCATCACGGCGGACAGCAGCAGCTCGGTGTTGAGCCCTGCGGCGGATGCGTCGGTCTGGGCCCCGTGAAGCGTGTAGTTGAGGGCGGCGCCCCCCTGGGCGCGCATCTCTTCGGTGTTGATTGCTGCAGCGGGTGGGCCGGTCTGGGCCCCGTCGAGCGTGTGGTTAAGGGCGGCGCCCCCCTTGACGCGCATCTCCTCGGCCGCGTCGGTTGTGTTGCGTGGTTGGGTGGTAGCGGCGCCGGCGCGGGCGCGCGGCTCCACCACTGAGTCGCAGTACGAGTCGGAGAAACCGTCGCTTCCTTGCTCCTCCGCCTTGCGGTCGGTTTTTGCTCGGGTTGCCCGCGTCATTCGTGGGCTTCGTGGCATGATAATGTCTCTGTGATCACTGATTATGAACCGAATATGATTGTTGTAGGTATTAACCTGCACTGGGTTCGTTTTGCCGCTGTTAAAAGTTAAAATAACACGGCCGCTAGTTGGGCGTCACTATGATGGTATATAGGTTAGTAGCCAGTGAAACACGAGTTTTATGACACGATTAAACAGTTTATTCACACAACTTATAGAACGGAATTATCTTAACAATTACTGTTGGCGGGAGCGAGCGGGAGCCGCGAAAGAATCGATGTAACGTACATATATGCGTAGGTGCGCACGCGACTGCCGAGCCCGAGGACGCCGCGTTGCCGACGGCGCGGCGGCGGCGCCAGGCCAGTGTCTGCGCATGCGCGACACTGGCCTGGCGCCTAGCCTTTTGGTACGGCCGAAGACCTTGCCAAACTCTCAACCGAAAAACGCGCGTGATATATGTAAAATTCTGCATTATTTACGCTACCAGCTTCGATGTTCAAGCTGTCTTGGTTTCGATTTCAGGGTAAAGGGTTACTGGGTTTTTCCAATAAGAATTTATCAGTAGTAGACAGTTTGTGCCCGGATAGTGGGAATATATGTGACTTAAACATGACAAAAAAAAATATATTTCACCGTAAAATTGTCAAATACGTTAAATTGTAATATCTCTAGCGATATTGTAAAAACTCGAAATATTTTCAAATGAACATACTGCTTACAACAAAACGCACTATTTTTCGTGAAATGCATGCGATGGTAGTCAACTCACGCGGTGTGGAGGGAAGGAGGGGTCCCCCTTGCCCAGTGGTACAACTCTCATGAAAAGATATGTACCATTCCTGAGAAATACCGATATTTTAACCTAACCTTAAAACACTTTATATTCCCCTAAAAAGCGTAGGCGACGGAGCCCCGCTTCGCGGGGCCCCCCTATTTCCAAATGCCCCGGCACACAAGACCATCAAACCGAACAACTTTTTCTTTGGCACCACCATCGAAATCGCGAAAATTAATCGCTGTCTCATACATTTGGTCGAGTAGGTATTGGAATTTAGTATGGGGCCGTTGATTATTTTTTCGCGATTTCGATGGTGGTCCCAAAGAAAAAGTTGTTCAGTTTGATGGTCTGTAGCACACCCTTTCATATGACTATACCCTTTCTGTTACACGTTGTATATTGGGTGGACTCACGTATATCTTAACTTAGTAATAATAAGCTAGTTTAATGTAACGTGTCAATTGATGAAGCACGATCGCAGTTTTTAGTTAATATCAAGCAAATATAAAAAAGAAAAAAAATCATGATACCGAGATGTGGGTGCTTCATATCCCAAGTACACACGTGTTGTTTTTTATGTTATTTCTCGTCACAGACAAAGGCGCAAACTTTAGCAACATGGCGAGCACGCACACCGATACTGTGTCCATCCTCATGTGTTATGTCTTCTTGTTGGTACAAATCGGCTTCTGTTACTCCATGACTTGGTACCTGTCTATCGTGAGGCCAGGCAAATTTGGACTGGCGAAACCCTGGAACTTTTTTCTAAAGGTATGTGACACTAGCTCGCTTCTAGTACCTAATTAAGCACCACAGCGACCAACATCTTAGGAGGCTCTCGCTTGGCAGCTGCATCAAGGAATACATTCAGAAAGCAGTAATTCTGGATGCGTATTGTTAGGAGGTTCCTCTCTCATGAGCTCTGACCACCCACAGCGGACTCTGTTCCCAGCGCTGGTGTACTATTTTGATATTTTGAAATGTTTTTATTCACAACTGTTTTATACAAGCTGATTGGTAATTGGGTGCAGGCCTTGAATTGGGTCATACTAGACCTTATTTGGGACAATAACTTGTGGTCTAAACTGGGTGGTTTTTGAGAAGACGAACTTTTAAAGTTTATTTTTTATTTTTATCTCCTCTCTATCAATAAGTGCTGATTATGAGAAATCTATGCCGTTCATAATTTTAAACTCGCACTAATTCAGCTCCACTCATACAAAATACGTAAAACACATACGTACGTAATACGTATGTGTTTTACAGACTCAGGTCATTGTTGTTGGTAGCTCAAGGATGATCTCCAAGATAAACTGGTTGCAGCTTCCCCAGGTTACATTTAATGGAACTGCTATTCCCATAAGCGAGAAGGTCAAAAACCTTGGGGTTTGGATTGACAGAAATCTTTCATGGGTTCATCATCACCCCAGGGGGAGCTGCAGGAAATAAGTCGCAAAATATTCGCATCTGCCAAGTCCCTGAGACGATTGCGAAACTTTCTTCCAACAGCCACTAAAATTGCGCTGGCTCAATCCCTTTTACTTCCCGTTCTTGACTACGCTTATGTCAGTTATCTCGAGCTCACTGAGGCACAGCTAGATAAACTTGAGCGACTTCAAAATTGTTGCATAAGGTTTATATTTCGCTTGCGCAAATATGATCATATATCTCAATTTCGTACAAAGCTAAGTGGCTTTTTATACGTCTTCGCCGGAATTCTCATATCCTGTTTCAGCTTTACAGTATTCTGTTTAATCCTACAACTCCCTCTTATCTTAAAGAACGTTTCAAGTTCCTTCATGACACACATAATAGATATCTGAGGTCATCAGAAAACTTAAGATTAGAGATGCCGATGCATTCCACCAGTTTCTTTGATAGGTCTTTTACAGTTCAAGCAGTACGGTTATGGAATGCCTTTCCTGTGTCTATAAGGCGTGCTCAATCTCTGTCAATTTTTAAAAGCATGATAAAAAAACTGTATCTCTCTACTTAAGCAAATTGTTTGTTAGGTTCTCTCGCACTTGTTTTATGGAAAAAATATATATTTATATGAGTGTCTTATGTATGTATATGTATGTATTTATTTATTGTATATACGTAAATGGTACATCACAGGCTACCTGCAGTATTGTCTCTCCTTCCCCTTTAAATCCATCCAAAGGTTGTTTTTAAAAGATCGCTTTTAGCGATAAGACCGCCCATTGTGTTACCCCTTGTAAAATGTTTAAAACTATTGTATTTTAATTTTTATGGTGTACGTAATAAAGAGTATTTTATCTTCTATCTATCTACGTATATTTTGTACGAGACGCGTAAACGCATGTTCATTGATACTTTACTGATATCCTTCGAAAGCCAACTTTTCAAAAAAATACATTTGCCTTTGGAAAACAAGCGCCATAAAGGCCATGTTCTGAAAATGTCTTGAAACTTCCCTTATTTTTCGAGTCAGGTTTTTCAAAATAAATGTTAGTATGCCATTTGTCGTGCAAATCACAGGACCGAGTTTCTAGCCTCATAAGCTTTCCAAAATGGCACCATTTTGGAAAGCTTATGAGGCTGTACACTGTACACTCTTATGGTAAGTGAATGACCAGAAAACAACTACTCAAACAAACATTTATTTGAAGGCAGAGTATTGGAAGAAAAACCAGGTGACACCTGAAACTGTGGCACGTGAGGTCAAGGATCCACAGTACTTCGAACCTGCTCCCCCAAATTCGATACCCGGGATCAAGATCGTCAATGTGTCCAAGGTAGGGTGTGCAAAAGATTAGTATCCAAAGAAATAAATAAATCGATGATCTTTTAGTAGTTCTTTGGAATCGCACTTTCAAACCCCATTGAGTGGGATCAGGAGTTAAATGTTTCTTTACAAGCCTTTAGACCCAACCATAGGCTTTTAAGGTTCATGTTCACCGAAAAGATAACAGTCTGGTTACATATTGCCATACAAAAATGTCGCCTGTCCATAATAACAATGTTCGATCTGCAAATCAGCAATTTTACAGGAGAGCGCGTCAACGATTTAATTGCTTATATATTTTTTAATATACAAATTAGGTTTACAAAAAAAATCGGAAAAGTTAACTGGCCGCCGTCGGATGAGGTCGCGTGTCTGTTGGGGTCCGCTTGCCCATCTGGTAAAAAAAAAACGCCCGTGTTTTGAAGTGGGATTTTGTGTTGATACTGGTTTGCTAGTATTTTATATACTTACCTACTATTAGTACTAGCCGTGCTGAAATTTATAATCGCGAGTGTTTGTAAACAGTGGGATCTCTGAACCAAAAAGTGCAGTGGCGTATCGTGAACTTAAATAAGATTACCAAGATAATGGCTGAAACGTTTGCGCATCCAAGAACAGTGTCACAGTGCAGTGCTAGGTACCCTGTCCACGACACCTAAAATACCACCGCGAGCAGCGCGCAGAGATTGGCGGTGAAGCAGAGGTTGCAGCGTCAGCATCTGTAGCGGTGCAGCAGAAACTCGGTGACCTCGATCAATTTATTGATCTTGAATGAACGCAGATTATTTTTCAGCCAACCAGCAGTCACTTGGGTGTACAATTCTGAGGTTTCCCAGCTTACCTAGCTAGGAATACTATTTATTTAAAGGTTATTGTGCATGACACATTCCTCTATTTATAAAAACAGGTTCCCACATAATCGATTCGCCTACCAACTACTTAAAGCGCGTGTTACCTATTTCTATGTTAAGAATCATAATAGTAATGCTTTGAAGAAAGTACACCTGATCTCGCGTTAGTATTGTATATACTTACCTACGATAAATAATAGCCGTATTGACATTTTTAATCGCGAGTGTTTGTAAATAGTGAGATCCCTGAACCAAAAAGTAATAAGATTAGCAAGATTATGGCTAAAACGTTTGCGTATCCAAATACAGTGTCACAGTGCAGTGCTAGGTACCCTGTCCACGACACCTAAAATACCTCCGCGAGCAGTGCGCAGAGATTGGTAGTGAAAAAGAAGTTGCAGCTTCAGCATCTGTAGCAGTGCAGCAGAAACTCGGTGAACTCGTTTAATTTATTGACCTTGACTGAACACAGATTATTTTTCAGCCAACCAGCAGTCACTTGGGTGTACAATTCTGTGGTTTCCCAGCTTACCTAGCTAGGAATACTATTTATTTAAAGGTTATTGTGCATGACACATTCCTCTATTTATAAAAACAGGTTCCCACATAATCGACTCGCCTACCTACGAGTGCAAGTGATATATCACCTAGAAACCTGGTCTGCTAAGTGTGGCAAAGTCCCTTTAGGTGCAGGAAGTGGCATTGCATTGCAAGAACTCTTTTGCATTTCTATCTTAGTTTTGATGAATGAAGATGAAGTCAAAATAAAAATCCAAAATGGCCCCGACGAAATTTTTTGGATTTTTCATCATGGGTGTCGTTTCCGTGGTTTCTGGTGTCGCTGATAATGAAAATGAGGTCAAAATTAACATGGGAAAAAAAGTTAACAGAAGCAAAAAAAAACAATTCTCTTTTTTTTTTCTTTGGCTTCCCCTGACACTATTTTCACCCTTCGCCACTGTAAGGTAGATGTGTATCTAATCCTACACGCACATTTCGCACATTTAGCTTATTTTCATCAACCGGGCCAAATAATACAATAACACTTTGCCCGTCCCGGAAATCGAACCCATGCTCAGTAGCGCTTGCGACAACTTGACCAACGATGCAGTCTAACACATGACCCATCAATATTTTCACGCGAACGAAGTCGCGGGCAACAGCTAGTCGTTAAATAAAAGCAAAATCGGTAAAATTGCACATCCGACCTTGTTAGTGTTTTAAACAGCTGTTTTAGATAATCAGACTGTCATCTTTTTGTTGAACATGGACCGAGGTGTTGTTGGTCGAGACTCTTGTTATCGAGAAGGTTAGAAGCGTTGGCATAGCTGCAAATCCATGCATCGTCATCGGTAGAGTTAAAGTCATTTCATATTTCAAAATATTAGATTTGAAACTTAACTGTGGAAACGCAATCTTCTATAAGGTTTAATTGATCTTCTGACTGGAAGCCGACCTCAACATAGTTGGAAAAGGCTAAGCAGTTGATGACATTGAAAAGAGTTAATTTATTAAAATATTTGTGGCAGATGTACCCTAAACATCAAGCGTTGAAGAATGTCTCCCTGGATGTGTATAAGGGAGACATCACCGTGCTGTTGGGACACAACGGAGCTGGCAAGACTACCCTCATGAGCATCATTACAGGTAACTGACATTATGAATTAATTACGTGATGCATCAGAACATAACGGGACATCTAGGTAAATAAGACATATCTACGCTGACTGTTTCTCTACACCAATTTGACAAAAAAAAAACACAAATGTTTAGGCTCGATCGATCAAAACTGTAATATTTTCCGTGGTGCTCGCTCAGGCATATGAACAGTTATTCGCCTGAGCATGCTCAAGTGGATACAAGGCTAAACGCGCGAAGACGAACGAACAAAGCGAGCATGCAGAGTCATGCCAGGTCCCCTCTGTAGTTGGTGATACATTTGGGTTAGGTTAGGTTAGAACAGTGACCGGTTGGAAATTAAGTTCCTTGGGAGAGACTTATATCCAGCAGGCGATACTACCTTATTTGTTTTTGAAACTTTATGAATTTTTCGAGTGACATATTCATTTTTATTATTGATCGTTTTCTGTTCTCTTTCCCCTAGTTGTAACAGTACTTAGATAAGTGTTTCTTGTACAATATTTATTGAAGGTAATATTTATAATAAATACAAATATATCTACTTAAGAGTATTTTATAAATATCTGCCAAACTGCAGGACATTTTGTTGGCAGTGTTATCGCGGACAGCTCTTGGTTTTCTTAACAATATTGCATCACTATAAAAGTACGCATCACAATACCCCTAATTGCACGTATACTCGAGCTGCACAGTGTTTATTTCAAAGGAGACGTAGGTGTACATAGTTATACTGATCTATAGCTCGAGTATTCGTTCGTGTTCATTGGCGTCTATACATCATCTCGTATCGACTTGCCCGCCATCGCAGCAGGAGCGGCGACAGCACAGCACAAACATGCTTAAATCATACTTAATAATAATTCCCTCGACCATGTGTCTGTCAACAGGAATGACGAGCGCCACACATGGGAAAGTGTACGTGATGGGAAAGGACACGGTAACGCAGGGAGAAGAAGTACGTAAGCACCTGGGTCTGTGTCCACAGCATAACGTGTTCTTCGGAGACCTGACTGTACGGGAACATATCATGTTCTATACGCTGGTAAGTCCTTTTCATATACAGTGTCTTTTCTCCGCAGACGCGATGGGTACAGACAAAACAAAAAATGTTCTTTGGGATATTATGTTTTAAAGAATGCAACCCGAATGTAATGATAGGTATTACCCACTTCATTTGTTAAAATCTATCACAATAAAAATCTTGCCTTGGCTGCCAAGCACCGAGCGAACGCACTCATCATCTTCCTGCCCTTGTCCCATTTTATTTAGGGTCGGCGCAACACGTTTTCTTCTTCCATTCTCCCCTGTCAGACGTCCCGGCATCATTTACTCCTTTCTCTTTCATATCGGTCTTTACACAATCCATCCATCTTTTCTTTAGCCTTCCTCTCCCTCTCCATCCATCAATACTAATTTCCATCACTCTTTTAGTCACATGCGTTTCATCCCTCCTCATTACATGTCCATACCAAGCCAAACGACTTCCTTTCAATTTGTCAGTAACAGGTGCCACTTTCAAACTTCCTCTAATATATTCATTTCTTACTTTATATATTCTTGTCACTCCACCCATCCACCTCAACATTCTCATCTCCGCTACATGCAATCGTTTTTCATCAATTTTCTTCACAGCCCAGCATTCTGATCCATACAATACGACAGGTCTAATCACGGACTTGTATATTTTCCCCTTTAACTTGAGGGGCATCCGTGGGTCGCAAGTTGTTCCAGTGACCTGTCGCCATTTCATCCATCCTGAGTTGATCCGGTGCGTTACGTCCCGGTCTACTTCGCCATTTCCCTGAACAAGCGACCCAAGGTACCGAAAATCGGAGCAGACCGGTATGGGCGTTCCGGCAAGGGTTATGGGCACAGGACCGAACGCACTATAGAAATATAAATATCGCATTCGTAATGCGTTCGTAATTCTTCATTCAGCTTGTCAATGGCAATTTTTAACCCCCGACGCAAAAATGACGGTGTGTTATAAGTTTGACGTGTCTGTGTGTGTGCGTGCGTGTGTGTCTGTCTGTGGCATCGTAGCTCCCGAACGTTTGAACCGATTTTGATTTTGTTTTTTTGTTTGAACGCTGAATTAGTCGGGAGTGTTCTTAACTATGTTTGATAAAAATTAGTCCAAGATGGCCGCCGCTACAAAATGGCGGATAACATATTTATTCAACAACTCTCTCAATCATCATCATCTGACTAGCCTTTTCCCAACTATGTTAGGGTCGGCTTCCAGTCTAACCGGATGCAGCTGAATACCAGTATTTTACATGGAGCGACTGCCTATCTGACCTCCACAACCCAGTTAATAATACTGGGAAATACGATACCACTTGGCAAGACTGGTGTCAGCCTTTTGAGGTCACTGACTACCTGTAACGACTGTCAAAGGTGGATAAATGACAGCCGGGACCAACGGCTTAAAGTGCTTTCCGAGGCAACAACTCTCTCAATATGGCTACCAAATGAAAGGACTTGACTAGTAGAATATCCAAGATGGCCGCCACCACAAAATGGTGAATTATGTTTTTTGTTCACAACTCCCTCAATAATGGGTATTAAATGAAAGGGAACTCTACTTGTAGAATAATGTAAGTACTATGTGTACTATGTGTCGGGTTTTTTTTTTAATTTTCAACCGACTTCCAAAAAGAGGAGGTTATCAATTCGTCTGTATTTTTTTTTTTTTTTTTTTTGTGTTTGTTACCTCAGAACTTTCGACTGGGTGAACCGATTTTGATGATTCTTTTTTTGTTTGAAAGCTGGTGCTTGTCGATTGGTCCCATTTTAATTTGTTGAAGATCTGATGCTGATCTTCCGAGATATACAAAGGAACTCTTCAAAAATTCACGGCAAATCTGCAGTAATTGCTGCAATCGCTTGTAGGTTCATTGTTAATACTACATCATGACAAAAAATCACGCCTCTATGCTCTGAGGGGGTACGCAGATGTGTACAATACTCCCAGATTTCGACAATGTTTGTTGCCTCTGAACTTTCGACTGGGTAAACCGATTTTGATGATTCTTTTTTTATTTGAAAGCTTGTGCTTTTCGTGTGGTTCCATTTCAATTTGGTTAAGATCTGACGCTGATCTTCGGAGATATAAATGGAACTCTTCAAAAATACATGGCAAAGCTGCAGTAATTGCTGCAATCGCTTGGTTGTTTATTGTTTATGTAACATAGTGACGTAACATCACGCCTGTATGCTCTGAGGGAGGATGCAGAGGGGTACAATACACCAAGATTTCGACAGTTAGATATGTTAAGTTCTATTTAATGGGATCCTGGAGAAATAGAGGGAATTCCTTAAATTTTATAGGCACACCAGAAGCGATTTAGGTAGTTTTAGGAAGAGTACATTCTTGGAGTGATCCCATTTCAATTTGGTAAAGATCTGATGAAGAACTTCGGAAGATAGGCGACGGGAACTCCTCAATAAATTATAGCAAATGTACTGGGATCGCTGAAATCTCATATCTGTCTATTGTTTGTTTCATAAAATAAAATCACGCCGGTACGCTGTGAAGGGGTACATGTGAACCACTAAAAAATGAAAAATAAAAACTTTTTTACAAAAAATAAAACCGACTTCAGAGAAAACAAAAAAGTGAAAAATAACTTTAGCTTCAGAAGTCGGTGACAAAAAAACTAAATCAATCAAACAAAGGTCACCGACTTCTGAAGCTAAAGTTATTTTTCACTTTTTTGTTTTCTCTGAAGTCGGTTTTATTTTTTGTAAAAAAGTTTTTTTAAATTTAATGTTCTTGTTATAATGACAGCGCAAAACTTATTCAGACTCAAAGTAGGTATGACTCAAAAAAAAAAGGCTCCAACCAGGGACTGTCAAGCAACTGTACGAGTATAATTAGACATGACTGTATAGAGAGGAATATGCAAAAAATACTGCATGAGTACTTTTTAAATCTAATTGTTGTTCGTCCCCAGCTTAGAGAAAGCGGACGGAAGAATCTCAGCATGAAGACCATCGCGGAAGCTGAAATTTCAAGCGAGGAACTGGCTGAAAAACTCAGTTTATCTGGCAAACGAAACTCAATGGTATCGCAGTTGTCTGGCGGGATGAAGAGAAGACTTCAATTAGGGTGTGCCTTAGCCGGCGGGGCTGACGTCGTGGTGCTAGATGAACCCACGTCAGGACTCGACGTGGAGAATCGGAGGGTACTGTGGGACTTACTGCTGGTGAGTACGTCAGGTTTAAAATCTTTCACCCTCCTGATCGGACCAGCCCCTTGAGATATGAACCGATCATTTCATTCACCGTATTCGTAGATATAATCGACGGGTGGAACGATACATCACTCAGAACCGCACATTCCAAAGCGATGAAAGATGGATTTGGACCGGACCAAGGTGTGTTTGACATGTCCCTGCCGAATAATGACACAAAGGGATGTGGACAGAGCGATCATCTCGCAATCTGGGAAAGTGTTTTAGATTTAAGTGGACTGTATTCAAAGGTTGGCGGTGATTGAACAAGATGATTAACGGGCGATCAATTGTGATAAGGAAAGCACGCCTCACCTTGCAATGTCTTTCCTCGCGACACGTGTTCTTGCCGCAAAGATGGCGGCGATGTTCCTACTTCGATGGCACAGACTTGATCACAGGAACAGTCTCACCAAACCAATCGAACACACCTGCGGGGCGTCTTCTTAGGTCTATCATAGTTTTGTAGCAGAAAGCGTAAGCGGAAGCGGTAAGGTAAGCGAGCGGCGGCGTACGCGCATCGCAGTGACCACGCGACACGGTGTTTCAAAGCGATCTCGTCCACGCCCACCAATTATGGATAGGCGTGATTTTTGAGAGAAAGGGATATGATTGCCTGTTTTGACATGGACGTCAAAATGTAGGAATTATCCAGGGACCTAATTTTCTATTAATGCCAACATTCGATGATGTTACCAATTAGATAAGCAAATCTGATGGTTCTTGTGACAATGCTTTGGGGAAGGCAGGTCGTGAATAGGTACTAGTCTCCGCGTCTTTTTGGAATAATATTAACGTACATGATTTTTTGCTTGGCTCTGAATCTCGACTATTACAAACACATTACTTAAGTCAAATCAATACCCTAATGAATGTCATCCTTAGCTGCGAAAAAAATTTTGTTGGAACCATGATTTACTTTACAGTCTCTACGAGGGGATCGAACAGTCCTCCTATCGACCCACTACATGGAGGAAGCGGACGCGCTGGGTGACCGGGTGGCGGCAATAAAAAATGGCGAGCTGAAGTGCTCTGCTACTACCATGCATCTCAAGAAGGCATTGGGTGAGTGAGTCAGTGAGCAGACAACAAACAAACAAAACAAAAAATTATAAAATGTATAAATTTTTGTTTTGTTTGTTTGGGGACTACAGATAGAAGTGAAAACTAAGTAATCTATATCTGCTACGTACAATCCCCGCGCATACCTGATGCTACGCCGAATCGGATCGGCTACGAGTGCTACGAAGCGTTAGGTGATGGTCACGCGTGTTTTATGATTTTCATTTATTTTTGCTTCATGCAATCCTAAAAGATAACGCGAAAAAAAATCTTGCTTTGCTTTTTTGGCTAGAAAAAAAATGTAGCAGAAAGTGGTATACCAGAAGAAAAATTTTGGGGACCTCTGCTCCAAACGCATTGCGTTTGCATGGGCGTCTCGGACGCTCTCAGAAAAACTTGACAGGCGGCTTGGCCCTCCAGTCTTTCCTGGCTTTGAGTAGATGTCTCGTCAGTTCTCAAAGCTGCTTGTCACTCTGCTTGTTCTTACCTTCTTAATTCGGAGCGATGAACGGAGGATTCTTGGAGTCGAGCAATTATCGCTCTTCGGGCTCGCGATGACCTCCTTAGAAGTTAGAACTACGCTGGCGAGGCATTTTAATATTCAATAAAATACAAATACCTAAGTTAGAACTACGCTGGCGAGGCATTTTAATATTCATTCAAATACAAATACCTAAGTTAGAACTACGCTCGCGAGGCATTTTAACCTAACCTAATGTAAACTAACAAACTAACTGCAAACAAATATATTTTCAAACAAACAATAATATTGAAGATCGAGTCATCTAAAACGCTGAATTCATAATAAAGTACCGTAGATTTAGAATAATCAAATAAAATAAAAAGTAGAATGCCGAAAAAACAATTTGAACAACCTAACTAACGCCAATTTCAACACCATAACGAACAAAAATCTTCAATGGTCATTCTTCCACAAAAATCAGCGCAATTCAGAAGCAAATTGTGAAACGATTGAAATATTTTACTAAAAATTGACACTCGACTCACAAAAAAATATTTCTTATCATAACCTCCTAATCTTCTATCTTCTAAATATATATAACTCAAAGGTGACTTGACTGACTGACTGACTGACTGACATAATGATCTATCAACGCACAGCCCAAGCCACTGGACGGATCGGGCTGAAATTTTGGCATGCAAGTAGATGTTATAACGTAGGCATCCGCTAAGAAAAGATGTTGATCAATTCTACCCCAAAGGGGATAAAATAGGGGATGGAAGTTTATATGAAAGTACGTCAGTTTTAAAGTTAGGATCTTCTAATGTTGTGTTTAGACTGACGATTGAAAATAATTTATATGTGTTTCAGCGTTTTTGATAATTCCACCCCGAAGGCTTAAAAAGGGGATGACATTGTGTGTGAAAAATCCTTTAATTTTCGACGTTATAAGTACAAAATTTGTTATCTGTGCTTATGATTGGAAGCTATCGCAATGGCTTTATTAGAATTTCAACCCTTGAGGGGTGAAAAAAGAGCAACATTTTGTTTTTAAATAATGTTTTTATTTATTGAGTCACTAAAAACACTGGTCAGCAAATAAACCGAGTCACCCGCTACCTAGGAACTCTGATTCGATTTTCTCAAAAAGTATAAAACTTACAACTATCAAAGTTATACCTACAAAAAGTGCGTTTCATAGTGATTAAAATGACTACAAACTAATTCGAAAGTACAGTCAACTCACATTGTAATCAAGCAACAAACACAATGCTAACGATTTGCTCTGTTTTTACCAGAGTTTGAAATTAGCGTTCTTTTTCTCTACAATGACTGTAGTCGGATATTTCTTATCATTTCTTTAGTTTTTGTGCATCGTTTGCTAAGACGCGTGTGTTTTTGCTACTTTTTTGATTAATAATGGATACAGCACCTCAGGAAGCAGCTCCAGCTTTAGCATTACTTCAAGCAAGCATTGCGCAACGTGAAGTCGCTCGAAGGCTTCGAATCAGCAGATCTTCAGTGCAACGAGTTTACAGACGATACCTAGAGACTGGAGCATTCGATCGCCATCCAGGTACGGGCAGACCTAGGGCTACATCAGCAGCAGATGATCGTTATATCCACCTGACTGTTCTGCGAAATCGCCACCTCAACGCAGTTCAAGTCCAACAAAGTCTGCGTGACGAACGCCAAGTGGTCATAAGTTCAGATACCGTAAGAAGGAGACTTGCTGAACGGAACCTGACCCCAAAAAGAGCTGCAACAGGCCCAGTATTAACGGTAGCTCACCGTCGAGCACGACTTGAATTTGCTCGAGAGCATAGGGATTGGACATTAGAGCAGTGGAGTAATGTACTCTTCACTGATGAGACCAGGGCGAGTCTACATGGAAGTGATCGACGTCAGAGAGTATATCGTCGCCCTGGAGAATGTTATTCTCAGTGTTGCATCGAGGAAACTGTTGCTTATGGAGGAGGATCTGTAATGGTCTGGGGCGGCATCTCGTTAACAGCACATACAGCGTTAGTTTTCATCGAACCGACGGGTCGTACACGTGAACTGACTTCTCATCGTTACATTACTGAAATCCTCGCAGACCATGTGGTACCTTACGCAGGATATATCGGACAGGATATGCAATTGGTGCATGATAATGCACGGCCTCATGTTGCTCATGTGGTGACCCAGTATCTACGCGACGTCAGCATTCGTACGATGGACTGGCCAGCTCGAAGCCCGCACTTTAATCCGATAGAACACTTATGGGATGAGCTGAAACGTCGGGTTCGAGCCCGGGTACCTGCTCCAACAAGGCTTCCAGAGCTGCGAATCGCAGTTGAAGAGGAGTGGAATAAAATTCCTCAAGATTTTATCGTCAGGCCCGTAAGGTCGATGAATACAAGGATGCTGGCAGTTATCCGAGCAAGGGGAGGGGCAATACGAAATATTGATAAAAAACTTTTTTTTTATTTTATCTTTGTTTTTGGCTTTAATTTTTTTTTTCACTTTATCATTACTAACGATTGTCACGACTGGAAAACGACTCTTCTTTGTAAAATCCTTAATAAACACTGAAATATTGATTAAACCCAATGAGTTTCCTTTCATTTTAATCACCATGAAACGCACTTTCTGTAGGTACAACTTTCATAATTGTAGGTTTTTTAATTTTTGAGAAAATCGAATTAGAGTGCCTAGGCAGCGGGTGGCTCCGTTTATTTGCTGTCCAGTGTAGTATCAGTCTTTAGTTGTTTTTTATTTCAACCCACAAAGGGGTAAAGGGGATGAAGTTTTGCATTGTAGTTGTTCATTCGTTCACCAATAACAACAGCAGAGACCTTTGCAGCAGTGCAAGTTAATAGTATAGGCCGTACACAAGTTAACAGTACAGTTAAGATCGTATGGACGCACACACGTGACTTCGCGGCTGACAGTACTTACCGTTTTGTAGGGACCTAGGTAAACCGAAGATTATGGAGTTACGGCAGGGGCAGAAAAAGATAATACCTATATACAACGTGTAACAAAAAGGGTATAGTCATACGAAAGGGTGTGCTATAAACCATCAAAATAAACAACTTTCTCAATGGGACTATCGTACACACACCCTTTCATATGACTATACCCTTTCTGTTACACGTTGTATAGTAGGAACGAGATAGAATGAGTGATTGTCGATATCGTATTTGATACCGACAAGTTTTTTTTTTATTTTGTTGATTTCTGTTTTTTTCTACATCTTCTGCATTTCTGTATTTTTTTTTTCATTTTTCTTCTGTATTTTCTTTTGATGAATGAAGATGAAGTTAAAATAAAAAACCAAAATGGCGCCGACGAAAATTTTTGGATTTGTCATCATGGGTGAAATGAAAATGAGGTCAAAATTAACACGGGGAAAAAAATAACAGAAGCAAAAAAAAACAGAGTCTTTTTTTCTTCGGGTTCCTCTGACACTATTTTCACCCTTCGCCAGATCACTATTAGGTAGAGGTGTATCTAATCCAACACCCACATTTCGCACATTTAGCTTATTTCCATCAACCGGGCACAAATAATACAATAACACTTTGCCCGTCCTGAAAATCGAACCCAGGAGCTCATGCTCAGTAGCGCTTGCGACAACTGATCAAAATCCTTTCTTAGCGGATGCCTACCCTAGTAGCAATTGCCGTTGGCTTCCTTATGCCAACAGTTGGGAATGTATTGGCAGACGGTTAGTTGTTCCGCCAACCTAAACTTAAAATAGACCCATCGTCATAAACATGCACTATTTGCCCAACGAATAGCCAACAAAGGGCCTTCTGTTACTATTCCCACTGTTGGGAGATTTTGTATGCATTTAAATTACTAAAACAACATTGAGCCAACTATCGACGGGCCTGCAGCTTCTATTCCTACTGTTGGGAGTTTTTTGTAGGGATTTAAGTTATGATAACAACTTACATCGGTTCAACTTAAACCTTTCAATAGGCCTGTTAGGTATGATACGTCTTACAATTATTGTATTGTCGAACTTAAATCGTATCATATTTATTAGAGAGATTTGATCCATAAATGATTGAACCTATCGATTGATGTCAAAAAGGTATATTATTTTTTCGAACTTCAGCCGATCCATCCCGGGTTCGATTCTGGTTCGAAATATTTTTTGAAAATCTTCAAATGCAAATTTGTTTCTTTTTAAAAATAAAGGTATGTCTCCTTTGAGTAAAATTGGCGTTCTCCAGTATTTAGAGTACTTTCCCTCCAGGTGGCATTGTAAAATTCCACCCTGTTTATTATAGTCTAGTAAATATATATCACAACACTAAAGAAGATGACTTAATTCCCTTGTTGCTATGATTCGTCAGTATCTCGTAACTGATTGTTCTCAATTTATCTTACTTAGATATCTCACTAAGTGCAATCTTGTCAATGGTACTTGATATATTAACTTGTTAACATTGTACTGTGAGTGCCATCTAAGTAAAGGTACCATTATTCTGGGAAAGTAGACGCGTAAGTACAGCACGTTTTAGTTCGTATCTTTAAACTAGATGGCGTTGTACAATTACGTCACGTTTCTGAATCGCGGTGGTAAGATTCTCCCACGTCGAATGACTCTCGCGCAGTATTGTAGTGAATTCATACGTACCCGGAATAAGGTAAACCGTGATTAAATAGGTGGTTCCCCCAGGGCGAGGCCTTCCCATTGAACTGCAGTCAGGTTGACCCTTGCGATTATCCCTAATGTGGATAACTCTGATGCGTAATTTTTTAAGCGTTCGCGCCGTCCCCCCAGAATTCTCACAAGTTGGGACTTCGTAGGCAATTCCACGCAGTTTATAATATATCCATATAGTCTTAGTCTATGATTCCACGTTAGCTCCATCTCCATCGCAAGTTGGGCTTTCGTAGGCAAATCTTCGTTGGCCATCAGTTTTGGGCCCAACCCGCAAACTGCCCGCCAATTGTATGCAATTGCCAACTAAACAGAGGTATGTGGCCCAACTAAATGCCAACAAAAAATGCTAGGTACGTCATAACATCTACTTGCATGCCAAATTTCAGCCCGATCCGTCCAGTGGCTTGGGCTGTGCGTTGATAGATCACTATGTCAGTCAGTCAGTCAGTCAGTCACCTTTGAGTTATATATATTTATATAAAGGGTGTAAAAATACCTCTTAACGAATACGAAAGGCACGTGTTCTACTCGTCATTCTGATCATTTTTTTGTTCTACACTATACTTGGGAACCTTTTAGTTACGGAGATATTGGGGGTCAAAGTTGCAAGATTTTGACAAGCTTTTTTTTAAATGCCACTTTTTATCGCATGATTTTTACTTTAAATATCTCTACGACCCCCGTACTATTAAATCCATCCATCCGCACAATATTTTGAGTGTGTTACATTGAGTTATACCACAAAACATGATTTATAACCTCAAAAAAAAAAGTTGTTTCCCAGCAATATTTTTTGCGTAAAGTTAAGTTTGATATACAGAATGCTTGGTTAACGGCTTTGTGATGAAGTAAAATACACCCTGTATATATATACAACTAATTATATTTTTTCCAAGAGATGTACTTAAACCCACCATCTATAGATAAGGACTTTCTCCCTTTGTTATGTCAAAATATTTGTGATTTTTCTCTTCCACTAGTCGCCATGCTATAGGCGTGGGTGAGTATCCACGTCTAATGTCAAAAAGTGATATAATTATCTTTCCCCTGGGGCCTAATTCTGCTATTTAAATAAATTCGTCACTCCAACACGATTCCATTTTCATCCCATTGTCATTTTGCTTAAAGTTCGTAATCTGCTAAATTCACAATGATCGGTCGATGGTCTCGTAATAAAATTGTGTTATAATGGCCTTTTGGTATTGCCATTATTATAAAACCATTCGTACAAATGGTTTTTGAAATCTACTACTAAATGCGAACATTTATTCATGCCAGATTTCATGTACGAGATTAATATTCTATGACATTTCTTTCAATGGAGGTGTCAGTGGTTGTTCATTGAGAAGTCATAATGACGCCATTATATTATTAGATTACCAAACTTGTCAAAACTTGACAGAACTTGATCATTATGACTTCAATGATCGCCTATTCTGACACTATCGTAATAGCAGAATCGAGGTCCTGTTGCCGTGCTTTGGCAGGTGGGTAATAGTACATTATGGTACAAGTGTGTAATGTTGGTGATCATCGCTGAGGCGCCATTGAGACCCGAGCCGTGAGGCGAGGGTCTTAAGAGAGCCGAGGACGGTAATCATCAACACACACGTGTATCATACGACGTTTTTCAACACACTTGAGAATAAAATAATACAAAAAAAAAACATTTTATTTAGTAGATAATAGATATTTGTTCTTGGAGTTTTCAGGTAGTAAACTTACCATAACGTTAAGGGCTGCACATCTTATATCGGGCGGTGTACTAAATAAATATTTTTCTTCATAACTAGTACTTGTAGACATTTGAAATATAAATTGAAAACTGAATTTGAAATATAAATAGGTAACTATAATTTCAACAGTAAAAACGAGTTGTGAATTTTTTTCGCAATGGCGGAAATAATTAATCAGTTTTCCTATGCGCGCACATCTAACAATGCCGATTGGCCATAGAGATAGACTAAAAGAATGAGGTTTCTTTTTTTTGGCTTTTCGCGGATAGCGTTTTAGCCACGTACGAAATGGGGAATTCAAAGTTTTATTTAATACAGAGAAAACAAAAGTTACATTTGAGTGAAAGTTTTATTTATTAAAAACTTATAAGTTGAAATTATCTATGTAGATATGAAGTTGCATGAAATGAGCAAGCAATAGCTACATTAATTTATTTGAACACGATCTTTTTTGTATCGAAACTTTTTTAAGAACAAAGCAATTCAACCAATAAAATAAAAAAAAACCCTATAACTCACTTGTGAATGCAATGAAAAAGTCACAGTTTGATTACAGGTGTCATTATGTGCCTAATTGCGGTGAAATTAGAGCCACTTTATGAGTAAGTGTGTTGAAAAATAATGTTCGGCCTCGTCAGTGGAAATAACCGGTGGACAAAAGTTTTATCCCCGGCCCATGCTGGCCCTGTTGATGTCATAGCGATCATTTTTTTTGGTTTTACACTGGTACCTGGGTGCGAGTCGCAAAGGGGCTTGTTTTTTGTCCGTTGCTGTACACCTGAAAATGTATAATTATGCAAAATTTCAGGAAGTTTGGTTCTGTGAGATAGATGTGAAAAGGTAGCAAACAAACTTACTTACGAAATTATAATATTAAATAAAAAGTAATGTAGTATTGATAAAAAATAAAGATGAGGGATCTTTATTTTTTATCAATACTACATTCTACATACATACTACTTCATTTCAGGTACCGGTTACCGCCTATCATTTGTAACTACCGGTGCCCCACAAGAGGAAGCGATAACTCGAGTGGTGACGTCACACGTCCCCACCGCGTCGCTGAAGGAGCGCACTATCTACTCGCTGGTATACAACGTGCCCGTGACGGACACCGACAAGTTCCCCGACCTGTTCGCGGCACTCGAGGCTCAGCGCTCCGAGTTGCAGATAGAGTCCATGGCTATCGGTGTGGCTACGCTTGAAGAAGTCTTTATGAAGTGAGTGCACTATAGATGGCAATTATATTTGGACCGAGGCGGCTACTTTTGAATGATAACCAAATCAGTCGGAGCAGGAGTCTTACTTTCAGTCGACGTAATAAGACCATTTTATCATAAAACTGCGCCTGATTTTCCGTTACCCGAAAGACTGTGATGTAGTGGAGAGTGTGAAAGTGACCAACTACTTAATTAAACTAACATTTCGCCAATCATATTACGAGTATCGGTAGTAAGTGAAGCGCTTATTTCTAAATCTAGACTGTGAAAAAAAAAATGATAAACACGAATAATAGTACATTGTTATCCTAGGGGTGAAAGTAACTTATTTTGTCCAGAGACGGGGTTTAACGCCCAAGCGTAGCGCGGACGCTAATAGCTCGAGGGACTAAATAAGTCTTTAACCCGAAGTAAACTTCGCAATCTCGACTAAAAATACACTCAACAAGCCCCTATGTAATGTCTATGAAAATATATAATATATAACATTTATGTTCGCATAACTCGTCAAAATGTAGGGAACAGCTGATTGTTTTTTGGCGATTTCAAGGTTCGGCCTATAAAAAAAGTTGTTCAAAATGATGAGTACAATGACCCCTTTTCGGGTTTAGTATAAACAAAAAATAATGTTGTATACAAGGTGTAAACCACCTCATCACAAAGCCGTTAACCAAGCATTCTGTACTTCAAACTAAATAACTTTACGCAAAAATGATTGGTGGGAAACAACTTTTTTTAAACGCACTTAAAATATTGTGTCGATTGATGGATTGAATAGTACGAAGGTCGTGGAGGTGTTAAAACTTAAGATCTTACAAAAAAAACTTGTATTTAAAAAAAAAACTTGTCGAAAAGTTGTAACTTTGACCCCCCATATCTCCGTAACTAGAAGGTTCCCAGGTATGGTGTGATTGGGAAAACCAGTGCCTTTTGGCTTCGTGAAGAAGTGTTTTACACCCTTTATATATATTTTTTTTTTTTGTATTTTTAAAGCTTCCTCTCTCCTACTATACCTTTGTCTTTTGCTGTGCCCGACAGGGTCCATAATGATCACATTTTTAATTTACCACCTAAGTACACATTGTGGAATGCAAATAAAGTTTAAGTATTGAGTATTGATATAATAATATAAATCAGAGTATTCTCGTAGTTACCATAATTTTAATATAATCGTAACAATTTAAGGTTATGCAGTGACATCGACACAACATTAACTGAGGATGAAGTGGACTCTACTCTGGTGGAGCCAGGTGGGTACTTCAACGTTCTACTGACTGTACATTATTGTTAATTTCTGACTAGTTCCTACTACTACGAGTACTTTCTCTTTGACTAGTTTTTAGCTTAAATTACTGAACACCTAAACCAAGCAAATGAAGCTTTTTTCTGTGAAAGATTTACTTTCATGAATATTTTGTTTCTTATTTTATTTGGGAATGTCATTGGTATTACCTTTTTGTATTGTTTACTAGCTGACCCACGCAACTTCGTCTGCGTCAAAAGTACTACCTACCTACTACCTACCTACTACTACCTACCTACTACTACCTACCTACTACTACCTACTACCTACCTACTACTACCTACCTACTACTACCTACCTACTACTACCTACTACCTACCTACCTACTACTACTACCTACCTACTACTACCTACCTACTACTACCTACTACCTACCTACCTACTACTACTACCTACCTACTACTACCTACCTACTACTACTACCTACCTACTACTACTTTTTTAGAATGAAGAACCTTCTCCTGACAATAACAAACACAACAAAAAAAGAATTAGTGAAATCGGTCCAGGCGTTGTTAAGTTATGCGCTTACCAACACATTTTGCGATTCATTTTTATATTATAGATGTAAGAGTATGCATCTAATTATCAGAATTTAAAATGGAACGTGCTGTCATTATGGGCTATGCATGAAAATAATAAATGGTCTCGATTTTTTTTCTGCACATACGAATAAGCCAATACTATGTATATGCAACAAAAAGTATCAGATTTATCTGATAAGTATTTCCAGAGAAATAAATTAAATTCTGTTAGAGGCAGCTATCGTCGATTGGCAACTAATTTTTATTCAATTTCCTTAGCCTACTAGCCTACTCAGTTAAAATGTAAAAGTAAAAACTGTCTGACATCCATCATTACTTGACATAATATAACCTTAATTTTCACGTCTTGCTTCATAAGTTTGTTTGCGATTTTATGGATATATCTTTACAACGACCCTCACGCTTTGAATACTGAATTAGATTTCGACTGCCTTCCCAAATAAATATTTTCAAAGAAAAATGATATAAAGACGAGATATGAGGAATTAAAAATTTCAATGTTCTCATAACTCTTGTTTAAATCAGTGTACATCTATACTAATATCATGAAGCAGAAAAGTTTGTTTGTTTGTTTGGTTGAACGCGCTAATCTCAGGAACTACTGGTTCAAATCAAAAATTATTTTCAACCGACTTCTAAAAAGAGGAGGTTCTCAATTCGTCTGTATTCTTTTTTTTTGTGTTTGTTATCTCAGAACTTTCGACTGGGTGAACCGATTTTGATGTTTCTTTTTTGTTCGAAAGCTGGTGCTTTTCGTGTGGTCCCATTTTAATTTGCTGAAGACCTGATGCTGATATTCGGAGATATACAACGGAACTCTTCAAAAATACACAGTAAATCTGCAGTGATTGCTGCAATCGCTCGTAGGTTCATTGTTTATACTACACCATGACGTAACATCACGCTTGTATGCTCTGAGAGGGTACGCAGATGTGTACAATACACCCAGATTTCGACAGTGTTTGTTACCTCAGAACTTTCGACTGGGTGATCCGATTTTGATGGTTCTTTTTTTATTTGAAAGCTGGTGCTTCCTGTGTGGTAACTCTTCGTACCTGTGGAGTATTCTGTTTTAGTTTACATAATATTATTGTTGTATAATTTACATACTATAGATCACACTCACTGATCGATGTCCAGTAAACACTAGCTATGTTTAGGTCTCATTTCGCTTGACAAATTGTGGACACAAAATCGAGGACGAAAACACTTGCCCTGACATAAAACATTTACTATAAACAAACCCTACTTCACGCATAATATGGTGTCTCTTATACCTATCCTCTCCTCTTGTTTTCCTCCTGTGGCAACACTACAGCTAACAGCTGATTTTAAATTGTCCTTTTGATTTTAACTTGAATTATTATATTTATTTGTTTTAGAGCACATTTCCAATTTCTCATCTAATAATAAGCATAATTATGTGTATTTTGTTTTGGATTCACGTATTAAGTATAAATTAAGTGGTTTTTTTCTAAGTGAATCAGTGACAGTTACCGGCTCAAGGAGTTTTTGCATTGTCATCTTGTATCAGGTCTTTATAAATTCTACTTGCTATTATATTGTTTGCGTGCTATAATCATAACAGCAATCATATAGTTCATCTTTTAATTCGGTTCCTTGCGATATTAATGACCTTTGGCACGTAAACATAACCTTACTTGGTTCGGTCACAGAACTCGCTGCAACACTAAATTTATTTTCCCTTCTATAATTACTCTCTGTTCTTCAGTCCTACTCTCTTCCAGTTTTATTTCTCATCCTTTTCCTTACTATAATCATGACTCTGACACGCTCCGCACACGCTCGCCAGGAAGAACTCAACTGGCTTTGAGCGAATTAAAGGCGTCTAAGCAGTCCTGTGCCCAACTAAGTAGGGAATTGGATGACAATGAGAGGGTTCTCTTTGAAGCCCACGAAATAAACAGAAAGTTAAAAAAGGAAATGGGTCAGCTATACAATCAATACACTGACGCCATAGAAGACCGGGACAGGCTCCAAGTTATTGTGGACGGGTTCAGCCAGTGTAGCGCTGAGTACGAACAAACTCTTAACCATAAACATCTTTTAGAACAGCGTCTACATGAGGCTAGAAGTAATATAACAGAAATTGAGACTACCAATCATAGCATCACTGCAATGGTTTCTGCCACAAATCCCTCTCCCAACATAGATTTGACTGGTGAGGATGATTCTAATTTATATAGTTCAGTGAGGGCAGTCGCCAGTAAATATAAAACTAAAAAATATATTAAAATCAATAAATACATTAAAAAATCCCAAAAGATGGTTAAACGGCAAAAATATTTTATAAAAAATGTCAAATTGAATAGAGAAAGACTAAACGTATTAAAACAATTAGACATATATTCTTCTAACTTGGAACAAAGCACTAGGAGGTACAAAACTGACACAGAACACCTGCAATCCAAACTTGATCACTTACAGGAGAAGCTAAGTTCAATGACTAGCAAATATAATACCTCTGAACACCACGATATTGTGACCGCAAGGATATTGTAAGCCTATCTGTTGAGCGAACAGTTAAAATAGCCTGTATAGAATTGGAGCAGTTTATCATATTAAGTGTGTATAGACCTCCTTCAGGATTGTATGATTGTTTTGGAAAGGTAATGGATGAAGTATTGCATAAACTCTGTAATTCTAGGAAGTCTATAATAATTTGCGGTGATTTGAATATTAATTTGTTAGAAAATTCTGGCTTAAATACTAAAATTATGAGCCTGTTCCATTCATACAATCTTGAAAACATATTTTTGGAGCGCACTAGAATAACGAAAATAGTGCCACTTGCCTAGATAATATTTGTTTACACAGATGTTTTACCTACCCACAAAGAAATTATAAACTTAACAGATTCAGATCATTGTGGGCAATTGATCAAAATTCCAAATGTAAGCATGAAAGTCACTAAAAAGGATATCATTGTTAATCCAAAAACTAAAACTCGCTTGGAAACTTTTAAAACTAAACTTTTGTCTAAATTACCACTATTGTCAACCAATGATGATCCCAACCAACAATATAACGACTTTTTTAGTATGTATTGCACACAATTTAATACCAGTTTTATTCCTAAGACTATTTTTATTCTTCAACGACTGGGCCACTATTGGTATTCATAAGAGTCGAAAACGACTTTATGAGCTGTATGCAGAGCGGACTTATATAAACACTGTAGAATTTAAGTTATATGTTAAGAATTATTCTAAAATATTTAAAAAAGTTTGTTTTATAGCAAAGTCGCGTTACTTAAGTTCTAAAATTAAAAACAGCAATAACATAATTAAAATGACATGGAACATTATTAATAGCGAAACGGGAATGTCTTGCAACCGAAATAGTGACTACAGCCTTGCTATTGGCGATACAATTTTAAATTCAGACACACAAGTTGCCACAGCCTTTGAAAATTTCTTTGCGGATATTCCCGTATCGACTACTAAATCGCTAAACTCGTCACCTGCTGCTGCCGAGTCTTTACTAAGGGAAAATGTTTCAGTCTGTGATTCAGAATTTAATTTTGAATATGTCACAATGTAAAGATATAATTAAAACTTTTCACACATTAAATGTTAAAAAGACCGCCGATCTATGGGGTCATTCTGTGGACGTTGCTAAGTCCATTATAAACATTGTAGCTCCTTCTTTAGCTGTTATATTTAATGATTGTATTGACCGTGGTGAGTTTCCTGATCTAATGAAATATAGTAAAATAATACCACTATTTAAATCGGGTAGCACATCGGACCCTACTAATTATAGACCCATTTCAGTACTACCCACATTTAGTAAAATTTTTGAAACACTAATTTTAGAACAAATGCAAATATTTTTTAATAAACACAAGTTATTGCATAACAAACAGTTCGGATTTCGCGTGTAAATCCGAACTGTTTGTTATGCAATAACGTCGTTCAACTACTGATTGTTGAACTTTTAGGACATATTTATAATGTGTGGGAGGATAAATGCGATGCTTTGGGCATTTTTTGCGATTTGTCTAAGGCTTTCGATTGCGTTCTTCATGAAACATTAATCAGGAAACTACACCACTACGGGATCCGTAATGCCTCTCTGGATCTTCTTACTTCATATTTGAGCGATAGGATTCAGAAAGTTGATGTTAACGGGAAAAGATCTCCCGGTTCCGTAGTTAGAATGGGGGTGCCCCAGGGCTCAATTCTGGGCCCATTTTTGTTTTTGATTTATATAAATGACTTGCCTTACCTCATAAAGGATAACCATGACAAAGTATTGTTTGCAGATGACACTTCTCTTTTATTTAAACTCAAACGCCAGCAATTAGTTACGGACGATGTTAATAGCGCCCTGGGAAAAGTCGTTAATTGGTTTAATGTTAATAATCTACTCCTTAATGAGAAAAAAACGAAATGTATTAAGTTTACGATACCCCACGTAAAACAAGTGGAAACTAGAGTACTAATCAAGGATGAAGAGTTGAAACTGGAGGATAACACAGTGTTCTTAGGGATAACTTTGGATGATAAGCTTCAGTGGGGCCCGCATATAGACAAATTGGCAAAAGAACTTAGCTCAGCAGCATACGCCGTTAGAAAAATTCGTGATCTAACTGACTTAGAGACATCTCGTTTAGTTTACTTTAGTTATTTCCACAGCGTGATGTCGTATGGTATTCTCTTGTGGGGCAATGCCGCCGATATTCAGACAATATTTGTTTGGCAAAAAAGGGCTATTCGTTCTGTTTATAAATTAAGTCCCAGATACTCCCTCAGTGAAACATTTAAAGATATTAATATTCTCACTGTGCCCTCTCAGTTTATTTATGAAAACCTTTTGTACGCGCATAAAAATATTAAATTGTTTAAAAATACAGTGATATCCACAATATAAATACGAGGAACAAACATAAATTTGTTGTTCCTACAAAAAAAATAGGGGGTACGTTCAGATGCCAATGTATACGTTTCTACAATAAACTTCCGAACCATATTCAGGCACTAAGCCTAAATAAATTCAAATTGTTTATAAAACGAAAGCTAAAAAATTCAAATTGTTTATAAAACGAAACAGGCAAACGAAAGCTATGCCTAAAAGCCTTCGCTTTTAGGCATAGCTTTCGTTTGCCTGTTTTTGTGCCTTTTTATCTTCGAGATGATTAACATGATAGAAGTATCATGTTAATCATCTCGAATTCAAATTGTTTATAAAACGAAACAGGCAAACGAAAGCTATGCCTAAAAGCCTTCGCTTTTAGGCATAGCTTTCGTTTGCCTGTTTTTGTGCCTTTTTATCTTCGAGATGATTAACATGATAGAAGTATCATGTTAATCATCTCGAAGATAAAAAGGCTTGGGATTAAGCTGTTCCAATTTGCTCTGTGAATTATGAAATGTCCGACTTCGCTTGTTTATTATTGATTCCTTTTACTTTATACACTGTGACATTGAATCATTTGACATGAATACTTAGTTCAGTTTTTTTTTTTTTTTTTACTTTACTTATTTTTATTTTTAATGTGTGTGTTTATTTGACATGAATATTTACTTGTGACTGTCATGACATTTAATGATTTGACATGAATACTTAGTTCAGTATTTTATTATTTTTTACTTTATTTTTGTTTATTTTATGTGTTTTATTTGACATTTCATATTTTTATTGACATTAGTTTTTGTAAATTATTATTTATTTTATTAATTAATTGTGAATGTGAGGACCTTGTGGGTCACTTTTTGTTGTTTTTTTCCCTGTCCTGTCCCTGACTGTCTGGCAGTTTGACCTACCCAAATGCCCTTTCTTTCTTATGGTTCGTCGTTTCGTTGAGCTCCTTGAGTTAAAAGTCGAGCTACACGATAACTGACAAATGCTTGCACTGACTGGACAGGTCCACTCAAATCTGTAGGGTTCTTTCTTCAAAAGACCATCTCAGACACTAATCTGCATAGTTCTCATGTAAGTTGAACAAGATTGTCTGGACTTTAACGAGACTATGACCTCTGAGTTTGTTTCGGCTGTTTCTTCTCAGAGTAGTCAGGTACGAAACACCGGCCCCATCTAGTTTAAAAAATAAGGACGTGTAAAAGTGTTTGTGAAAACCAATTTGCAAAACAAATATCATTTATCATTTATGCTCTAAATATTATAACTAAACCACTTAGTTCATAAGAAAAGTACATAATGTTCTCAATCCTTGAATCTCAAAAATCAACATAAATGTAAAAAATTGTGCTATGTTTGAGAATATTCAATAAAAATGATAGTATATTTTATAACGAGGGACTAATCGAAGCCATAATAGTCGATGAAAGCGAGTGTACATTAAGTTGGCGTCAGGGAAAAACACTCAACAATAGATCAGGTACATAGAATAACTAACATCATTGAAAAAACGCTTGAAAACAAGGAAGTCTGCGCCACCGTGTTTTTAGATGTCGCGCAAGCTTTTGATAAAGTCTGGCATAAGGGTCTAATATTCAAGCTTAGACGCATGCTACCAGAATTTGCAGATATCCTGGAGTCGTACATTACTAACAGAATGTTTAGAATACGGCAGGAGGACGCATATTCCGAGCTAAAAGCTATAAAAGCTGGTGTACCTCAAGGAAGTGTGCTAGGCCCAATTTTGTACTTGTTATACACATGTGACATCCCAGAACTGGAAAACAACACCATTGCGACCTTTTCAGATGATACTGCAATTATGGCTACCGGATTAAGCCACAGAGAAGCAGTTGAAAAAGTTCAATTAGCTGTGAACAAAGTTTATGACTGGACACAAAAATGGAAGATCAAACTGAATGAGTCAAAATCAATTCACATTGACTTTACAAACAAACACATGGACTATCACCCAATCTACATAAATGGTACGCAAGTACCTTATGCTAATACAGCCAAATACCTTGGCATCACTCTCGACGCCAAGTTGCGTTGGAAAGCTCATGTGAAAAAGAAAAGACAGGAACTCGATATACGATATAAAAGTATGTATTGGTTACTCGGAAGGAAATCTTGTCTATCAGTACATAATAAAATAACCCTATACAAGCACATTCTGATGCCAATTTGGACGTATGGCATCCAACTTTGGGGCTGTACTAAACAAAGCAATGTCAAAATAATCCAGCAATTCCAAAATAAAGTGCTTAGGGATGCCGTCAATGCACCCTGGTACATAAGAAATGACGACCTTCATCGTGACCTTAAAATGGATTTCGTCGCCACCATTACCCAAAAATTTGCTGAAGCCCACGAACACAGACTTCATCGACACGTGAATGTTGAGGCAATCCAGCTGCTAGACAATACAGACCTAGTGCGTAGGCTAAAAAGAACTAAACCTTTTGAATTAGTGTAGTGTACAAAGTGAATGAGTAATAGTAACAATGTTGTGCTATACATATAACACATGAACATAGTGTTTTATAAATTATATTAGACTCTAAGAAAGTGCTACGGACTTGTGTAAAAGTGCAAATGAACACTATTCTTAGTTTAAACATATTCTATCACGTAACATATTAAGTTAGAGTTAAATTGCTTATTAGTCTTTTAGGCTAGATTGTAATTAATTATTAAGAATATTGTTCTTAATATTATAGTACAAAAAAAAAAAAAAAAAAATTAAGTTGGCGTTAAGTGCAGAAAAAAAATCGAGACCATTTATTATTTTTATAAATGACCCATTAACTGACTTCCACTACCCAGATATAATACTAAGTATTATTACCTTCCAGTGGTATCGCCGGAGAAGAAAACTGGTTTACACTTGTATTTGCGACAATTTTATGTACTGTTGAAAAGACAAGTGAAATATATTTGGAATAGGAAATATTCCTTCATCTTTTTGGTAAGTAAATACACAATATAATACACAGTCCGTATGGTGTCGGACGTAAAGAATAGCACCATCCCATATGTTCTCGTGGGTGTCGTAAGAGGCGACTGAGGGACACCCTTCGTTCGGACTAGGGGTTCCCTTGTGAACAACGTCGAGAAACGTTTCGAGTGCCTAGGAAGCTCAGTTACAGACAAATACAACGATGGGTTCGTGGAAGCTGTCCATACGACCGGGTCTAAGTTCTTCAAGACACGTCGTATTGATCAGAAAAAGAGGTTCTCTGATCAAGCTCTCAAGCTCATAAAGGAGCGTCGTGAGATGATCCTGCAGTCTTCAGACGAGGCGTTGAAATACCGGCAGCTCAATACCGAGAGTATTAAAGACGCGATCGAGCGGAACAAACGCTCCAAAGTATTTTCAAGAGATCTGGCTATTGGCCGAGCCAGCTCACGAAACTGAAGACCGACGATGGCAGGATCTTATCACTCACCATCGGTTTGCCGACAATATAGTGGTCATGGCTGAGACCATGGAGGACCTCAGTACAATGCTCGATGACCTTCCGAAAGAGTGGGTCTAAATATGAATATGGACAAGACGAAGGTCATGTTGAATGCCCTTGTCACACCCATTCCTATCAAGATCGGAGACTCTACACTCAAAGTTGTAGACGATTATATGTACCTGGGACAAAACTGTCCAGTTAGGTAAGTCTAACTTCGAGAAAAAGATCAATCGTCGAACCCGACTGCCGAGTCGGGTACGACGATTGATCTTTTTGGGTAGCGTTCGGAAAGCTAAAGGGCAATGGAGAGGCTATGCTCGGAGTTTCCTTGCGTGATCGAATCAGGAATGAAGACATCCGTAAGAGAACCAAGGTCACCGATTGCAAAACTTACGTGGCAGTGGGCAGGGTACATTGCTCGCAGAACGGATGGCCGATGGGGCCGAAAAGTTCTAAAGTTACGACCGCGAACCGGAAGACGATGCGTTGTAAGACGTCCCACTAGATGGACCGATGACCTGGTGAAGGTTGTGGGAATCCGTTGGATGCGAGGTTCACGAGACCGGTCAATGTAGCGACACTTGGGGAGGCCTATGTCCAGCAGTGGACGTCTTTCGGCTGAAAGATGATGATGAATGATGGAATCCACAAACACATAATAGCATTGGTACCTGTATTTTTAAAGACGTACTACAAACTACAACAAATCTCATAAATTACAACAGGATGAAAGGCGATGATATAAACTTACCAAAAAAAAAAAATTCTTCCAAAACCTAGGTATTAAGGTGGTATTTTACACAGT
This sequence comes from Xestia c-nigrum, assembly GCA_916618015.1. Lineage (NCBI taxonomy): Eukaryota > Metazoa > Arthropoda > Insecta > Lepidoptera > Noctuidae > Xestia > Xestia c-nigrum. The sequence continues at coordinate 3,020,621 of OU745259.1, read as the reverse complement.
TTTTGAACTCGCACTGCGGCATTTTGACGTCTTAATGTTGGCGATGCTTGGACCATACTAATTTGAAATAAGACCACAAAAGTATTTGTGGTCTTATTTTTCGGGCCGTTTTTGAAGCGCTGATCGGGAAGCTAGTACCATTACTGATCGAAGTGATTGCCGCTTTCCCGCCTATTTTTTTTTTTTTTTTGTGGCCGGCCAGCTATTCAGCGATTACCTCATTTTCATCATAGAAAAAGTTGTAAATATTTTTCTCAAATCTGTGCAATATTAAAGAAATAGTTGAAACTAAATTATAATAAAGTTATTTAAAATATATATTATTTAGTTAATAATAAACTTTATGTTATTTCAATTTTATATCGCGTTTTTATTGAGTGGTTGTATAGAAATTTGGAACATGGTTTAATAGAAATGTGAAAATAAATCTAGTTTTTTTTTTAATGTGACAGCTGTCAGGCAAAAGTGATTCTCCATAAGGCTGAAAAGTATTGCTTTCAACCCGCTCCTCAGGCAACTTACTACTTTCTGAGTATGAGTAATGAAAAAGTAATAAACTTTCTGTCCACAGCAATTCCTTCTACCAATATTTGTGTTAGCCCTGATAACATTTGCAACCAACAATTCCTTACATGGTCCCACACCAACCTCACTGGCTATGAACCTGGACATGTACGGAGACCGCGAGGGCAGCCGTGTTATGTACCACGTGAAAGGACCGGATGTCTCCCCTCAGGACGTGGAAATAGTACGGCTACAGTTCCCCGAGGTCACCTTTGAGGAAACAAATGATATTGCTACTGGTTAGTTACTGTACTGTAAGATTAATACCGTATCGATACGATTCGATAGAAAGTTCGAATATAATTATTTGTTTACTCGAGTAAGGGAGCAGTGGCGGCCCAATGGTATTGGCGTCGATTTACGACTACTTTGTGTAAGTCATAGGTTCGAACCTAGCCAGGATTAACAATGTCCCCGTCTGGACTTCCATGACCTGGTGTAGAGATATGATATTTTAATAACGTTCGCGCGACACGACTATCGGTACAATAACTGATGGACTTCTGTCGAGAACCCTGTGAGCCAGATCAAGATACTTGCTTACATCGCTGGCACGAAGTTCTCGTCATGCAAAACCACTGTATCAAAAATAATTGCACGACGGTGACGATCCAATCGATATATCAGCACTATGTCAGGCTTAGTGACGCTGGCCGGCGCCGCCAAGACACGAGCCGGCTAGAATTCGTGTGCCATTACTTACAGATTATAAGTAAATACTGTAAGTATATCTAGTGTTATGCATACCCACTATTAACTTTACTCGTTTTAAGGAATAGTGTGATCTCTGAGAATAAATATATTTAAACCTTATCCTAGATGGGATTAGTAAGACTGGGGCTGAAACGTTTATGTGTCCAAGTACAGTGTTACAGTGTAGTGTTTGGGTACCCTGTACATATGAGCACCCTAAGCTGCTGAAACGTTTATGTGCCCAAGTACAGTGTTACAGTGTAGTGTTTGGGTACTCTGTACATATGAGCACCCTAAGCTGCTGAAACGTTTATGTGTCCAAGTACAGTGTTACAGTGTAGTGTTTGGGTACTCTGTACATATGAGCACCATAAGCTGCTGAATCGTTTATGTGTCCAAGTACAGTGTTACAGTGTAGTGTTTGGGTACTCTGTACATATGAGCACCTTAAGCTGCTGAATCGTTTATGTGTCCAAGTACAGTGTTACAGTGTAGTGTTTGGGTACTCTGTACATATGAGCACCCTAAGCTGCTGAAACGTTTATGTGTCCAAGTACAGTGTTACAGTGTAGTGTTTGGGTACTCTGTACATATGAGCACCCTAAGCTGCTGAAACGTTTATGTATCCAAGTACAGTGTTACAGTGTAGTGTTTGGGTACTCTGTACATATGAGCACCCTAAGCTGCTGAAACGTTTATGTGTCCAAGTACAGTGTTACAGTGTAGTGTTTGGGTACTCTGTACATATGAGCACCCTAAGCTGCTGACTATTACGACGCCCAAGCACAGATTGCCCAAGATACCATCGAGAGCAGAGCGCAGTGACCGACAGTGTACCCTGCGTCTGGAGCTGCAATCCGGTGAACACGTTGAATTTAGGAATACTATTTATTTAAATGATTAACTCTTGATGAATCGAATGATTGATTTGATTCTCATATGAGAACGGAAAATGGACGAGAGACGTAATGGAATGGAAGCCTAGAGATGCGGAATGAGAATAAAAGGACGCCAAATAAAGAGATGGGAAGATGACTTTTCAAAGGATGGAGAAGATTAGCTCGTGACAAACATGAGTGGAAGAAACTAGGGGAGACCTATGGCGAAGGACAACCTGATCAACAAACTGGTTGCTAACGATTATAATATTACTTTATCTACCCAAATATCACAAACGCTCTCTAATGCGTTCAAAAACCATAGGCAATGACCATCATTACCAACCAGCAGAAATAAACGGAACTTTAATGAACTCATAACCTACTGAAAACAGTAGGTTATGAGTTTAAATTTGGAACAGGCGTCAAATTCAAGTGAGTGTGCTATTCTAGTACCTATCTACATTAAATCGGATATCGATACGAAACCCCAATTCAGTATGATTTTAATTATAAATCGCACGACATTTTGATCTCGATTGACACAAGAATAGTGACTTTGTTCATTTGCCAATGATTTAAAAAAAAAATGACAGATATCCGAAACGCCGCCATTTCGAGCTGTCATTTGTTCGTTAGCTTTTTATTTCCAGTTACGAGTAGACAAATTTTCTGAAAAGTTGCCACAAAAATCAAGGGCCAAGTAACAATGCTGGTCATTTCCCTATGGTTCCTGAACCCATCATAGAGCCCTTATGATATTTGGGTAGATAAAGAAGTGTATGCAACTATACATAATTAGGCATTACAACACTCGTGTGATGCTATTAAGAAACTCGCCTTCGCCTTGTTTCTTAAACCCACACTTGTGTTGTAATACCCTTCATTATGCACAGTCGCATAAACTACTATAGAGAGTAGGAGTTCCCAGTGGAGGCGGCCCCAACTTACGCACGTCATGGGTTTGACCGGGGTAGAACTGCTGAGCGTGGCGGTAGGCAGGCCGTTTGAACAACACTTAACATTCTTGCTCTACTTAGGCAATTTTTGCATTCGAAACTGTTCTTATAAACAGCAGGTACGATAATTATACTATCCGCGTGTAAACAGATGCTTGCAATTCTTGTAGGTCAATTATTGCACTTAATTTATTTCATTAAATTATTGGTCTTGTATGAGCAAGAAAATGGCATCAAGTAAATGATCTTTTAGCATAGTTTATAATAATTTCAACTGTGTTTGATTACAGCAATACTTAGAACCAGTCGGGAAGACATTTTGGAGTACAACGACTACTTAGCAGGAGTGGAAGTCAACGACACGAATGCCAAGGTAATTTCATAACGATCTCTTTAATGGCGAGGTCAACCGTTAGAAAGATCGAAATCAAATACAAATACATACTATAGGTACCTACTACATCACGAGGTTCTCGTCATGCGGGACCAATACAACGTGGTATTACCTGCTAAGCCCCGATTCATCGTACGGTTACAGCATAGTATCACTATCCGATTTATCATTGTTTTGTAAGGCTTGTTGTAATTGCATATACCTCGCATCGTTTCCATCATTTGGGACGAAACTTGCCCTAGATGTTCCATTGTAGTCGTATTAAGTGCGTACGTAAATGTCGGAGAAGGAAAGCGTGATATAGATTAAATATCATAACAGGCTGGAACCCTTGCAATAAAAGGGTCTACAGGACCACGTGCGATTTTTCACACCTCGCGAGGTTATGTATCACTTCACTACTCATTTCCTTTACAACATCCCATGCTAAAAGGTCGGTCGCATACTTCTACACTAATATTATAAAGAGGAAAACTTTGTTTGTTTGTTTGTTTGGTTGTAATGAATAGGCTTAAAAACTACTGGACCGTTTTTAAAAATTCTTTCACCATTCGAAAGCTACATTATCCACGAGTAACATAGGATATATTTTATCCCCGTACTCCCACGGGAACGGGAATTACGCGGGTGAAACCGCGTGACGTCCGCTAGTATAATATATTATGACACTTCTGATTGCACAAGGTTGTACTTCAAAGCAAGTTGCTGGTTAATAATCTTGGCAATGAGGTTGTGTCTATGAGAAAGTGGTGATCGACCGATCAAAGCGCCGCGTAATAAAAGTCGATGTTAGGCATCCCGCATGACGAGAACTTTTTGAAAGCTGTAAGAGCAAATATATTATCTTTACTATCATTGTTTTTAAATGTTCTGCTATTCCCTATTAGCATACGAGGTCTGTTAAAAAAGTATTTTGAATTTCCGCGGGCTACGTATATTTGATAAGTATTCGATTTTTATGGCATTATGTTGGTACTCATGTCCCTCACTGAGAACGCTAGTTTCGTGTCGCACCGCTGTAGTGCCGAAGCGGTGCGTTTGTCGTACTGCGTACGGAGGTTCGCTTGTTTTCATACAAAGAGTGCGGTGCGGCAACAGTATGGCGTCGATATGCGCTGCGGTAGCGGCGCCGCACAGTTGCCGCGCCGCGTGCAACAAACTCGGCGATTTTAAAAGGGCTCTCTGGCACATCTGAATCAATCAGAAAAGTTGTCCAGTCCTGTTTTTATCGTTCACTGGTGAGTTCAGCCTTAATGTTGATTTTGGCAACTATTTGCTTGAATGTGTTTTGGACTTTTGGCTCGTCTTTGTATTTTGCCTATTCCGAAAAATAGATCAAAAAATCTGTTTCAAAATTTGTGTGAAAAAACCAACTTCACGTACCTACTCGGTACGTGAAGTTGGTGAAGTATTCCAAAGTAACGGATAAGAGGTTCGGTATGTTGATTGCTGACAAAAAGACTAGTTGGAAGTGCAAGGAATGTTGTAACAAACTTACAAAAGAAGGCAATGTTGATACTAGTTCTCCCCAAGTGAACATCTCGATCTCGATCTCGATCGATAATAGTCTTATGCCTAACTATTTCGGGAGTAGTACCTACCATCGCGAACGCGACCATTTCATCCCCTATCGATAAAAACTTGTCAAGCGTTAGTCAAATATTGAACACCTTTAAAATGGAGATACGTGATACTATAAAAAAACGGTCACAGAAGTTGTTACTCAAAAATTGGATGAAGTACGGTACTTGGGCAGATCTCTGGTTTCCATGAGTCTTTAAACTTTATAAATTAACTATTTGAAGATTTTAAAAGCCGTTTAGACTCAAATAACTCTATCGTCCAACAACTGCAAACTTAGAATGCAAGACTAACATCATCAATGAAAGGTTTATCCGAAAGACTTAGTTCACTTGAACAACAACTTCGAGAGGATGTTGAAATAAATGGTATAACTAAACAACGCTCTGAAAACCTTGCTAACTGCTTAGCCCAACTTGCCAGAACTGTTAACGCCCCTATCAATGATGAAGACATTAATGCAAGTAACACGTTTTACTAAATTGGATAAAAGCAGCTCTAGACCTCGCACAGTTGTTGCAAAATTCGGTAGCCCTCGTGTAAGAGATACCCTACAGGAGTCAATTTCAACAACTCGATTTTTTACCTAATTTCCGTGGACATTTTCACTAATTTCCGTGGACATTTTCATTTTCAGGTTTTAAAAAAAACTTTAATAATAAAGCGCAACATATCCACATTATATATACATTTTCTAAATGGGGATTACATCGTTAAATTACTTAGAGAGTTATTTGGGTCACCGAAATTGGGGAGCCTTAGAAATTTTAATATTGCCACAGAAATTGTATTGGAGACACAGAAATTGTGCGTGTGGACTGAAATTGTGAATTAGTAAAAACTGTTAGCTACCTACCGGGTCACAGGTGGCGGATAGTGAACCTATCATGTAAGCAGGATAGCTGCTAATAAAGGAAAAGCCAAATAAGCAGTTCCGGACCGAGACGGAAGGGTTAGCAGGGAGTGCTGGGGAATTCAGTGGCATAGGTACACTCTAGTAAACGCAAGGAAGTCCCGATGACGACGCTACGACATGGCGAGTAAACGCCATATGCTCTACTACCGCGAAGGCCCCAGACCTGGTATCGGAGGAGTTGGCTTCATAATTAACAAAACCATAAAACAGTATGTGGTTGAAGTAAACATCATTTCAGATCACCTTGCTTATGTGGTTGAAGAAGACTACGAAGACTAAGACTTAGTAAAATGTATAAAATAAAAATTTACAAGCATAATTATGCCTCAACAGGTGTTAATATGGAATCTACTCCAACTGATATTTTGAATGAGGTGCAAATTGCAGAAAACAGTTTCTCGCCGCCAAAATCGCGAGAGCGCTATTTAATGATTTACAAAAATTTTATAGCGTGGTGCAATGAATAAATTTCTCGCAAATGTGTTGAAAAACGTTGTATGACACACGTGCAGAAATTGGTAAAAACCAATTTACCGCACTAGTATCATAAATAACTATTACCTTTAATTTAGATCAAAAGAGGGTCGCATTTATTATGTTTTACCTGTACATAACAAACATGTTATATCTCCTGAATTCATTGATTTTCCAACGCTCATTTTAGGTTTTTTCATTAGTTTATTGTATTTTATGTCAATTGCTGCATACGAAAGATTTATTTTTACAAAATTTCCTAAGATATATCCCAGAGAGATATTTTTGCTACATTTAACATGTTTAACATGTAAAGTGTTAGTGTAAGTATTATAACTTACACTGAAACTAAACAATACATGTTTATTGCTTGTCACATAATTATGGTAAACAAACTTTTATCCCTAAAGTGAAGATCAATCAAACACTTTTGGAGTCTGAACGGTCATTATGGCGTTTTCAGAAAGACTAGTCTTCGTCAGTCCACCTGGCATCAGTTATTAGACTTTTCATAGTCCACAAATGCAAGCCACAGAGACCGATTATATACTTAGGACTTCTGTTTAATCTGCCGCACTGTGTTAGATGTGGTCTGTAGTGCTGTATCCTTTTCGAAACTCGTCTTGCTCCGGTGGCTAAAAGTAGTAGTAAGTTTTTTGCGCTAGACGATACGTGACGACTCTTGAAAACAGCTTAAACACGTGGCCAAGGAGCGAAATGAGTCTGTGATTCTTAAATAGGGTCCTGTTCCATGCTTCTGGAGTTCTCCCGGAGAACAGGACCGAGCTCATAAGCTCCTACAGCTATCTCAATAGAGGACTTTCTCTCGAGTGCAGAAGCTCAGTCCTTATCCCATCTTCACCTAGGGCTATTCCATTCTTAAGCTATTCGAGAATCGCCTCGATTTCATCTTGGCTGACTCTGGCAGGTCTTCTGTGAAATGGTGGGTAAGATTAAGATGGTTCTGGAATACTCTCTCCTCCTTTTCGTAAGCAGATCGAATGAATGCGAGGCGCACAACGGGCCGTAGAAGTTTTCGACTTCCGAAAGAATCTCCGGCTTCGATATCCTACTAGATTTGGTCAACTCCGTCAAGTTGCTCCTCCCAAGTGATTGGATGAACACTTACGACCCTCGGTTTTGCTCAATCGCTTTTCTATTGAGCTTGTGCTGGAGCATCGACTGTCCCGTCGTTCCAATTATCTAATCGTTTTGTTGAGTGCCTGTAGTTTTCACCTGTGGTTTTCGCATCGTTCTGTCACAAGTTCCTAAGTTTCTTCCGCAAGTTTGGACTTCCTACCCCGTACACCGCATTTTTCAAAAACTCGACCTAATAGTGAAATCCCTCGAGGAGGAAGGGTCGGAGGATCAACTACTTGGTCGAGCCATGTTCAATAATAACTTTTGTACATTAATGTTGATTACTAAATAGAGCAAAAGTATATTGTAAATTGATGAAAGAACCGAAAATAAAATAAAAATACCTTTTAATTTTGGACAAAACAAGAAAAAGTTCCCGAAATATTTATAATAGCTTTAGGTGCCCTAGCGCGTACGCTGCGATCGACAACTGCGATTTATCGCTCTCGTTCTTACTGGTAAAAAAGCATTTATTTCGTTTTTTCTGTAGAGACATTACCAAACCAAGTGGAAATGTGTAGCTAGTAAAATGGAATAAATAACTTTAACATAGTTATGTTGTTTAAACTACTTATGCGTTTATGATCTTTTTACAGAATAATTCTTACGATTTTACTATTTAAATTATAAAATGTAATAAGCTTTCCGTATTTTGTGTTGTTTACCTGTTAAAACTTTATTCGATTTTACCAGTAGATAGCGCGCAAAAAAATACATTTACGAGTAATTGCATTTTTTATTTTTTTTATTTGAAAAGTTTTTGTTTTTTTTTTTAATGCTGATAATGTTCTTATCTAAGTCCTAACTTGTTTAATCAAATATAGCTGTATTGGCCTCCGTACGTTTTGACAGGTGACCACTGAAAACCAGCGCTCTTCTGTGGGTTCCCCATAGCACAGCATCATGCTGAGTGGTAACCTATTTGTCGCACACACGACGTGCAATTGTTTTATTTATTGTCCGCTTTGTCTTGCAATTATTATAATGTTAAAGTTGTTGTTGTGTTAATTTTCGGTTTAAGTCTAAATGTTTGTGTTTGTATAATTGCGTTCTGTTTGTTAATATTGTATGCACGTCATGACTTTGCGACGAATAAATGTTTTTTCTTTCTTTCTTTCTTCTTTCATTTTCAACTCAATTTCGTGAAAAAATGCATTTATCATGTTTTACCAGTAAGCAGACGATATGCAAAATACGCGCTATGACGTGGAGTAGCGGACACCAGCCAGTTGTACAATACAATATAATTAGTAAAACTCCCGCACACAGAAGACGTGTGTTCCAGTTGATTATATTTATGTATATTTCTCAGGTCCTATACACTACAACAGTCCGGCACGCGGCTCCCGTCGCACTCAACTTGCTCTCCAACATGTTGGCGCATAATTATATGATGTGGTCCGACGGGAAGACCATTACAACTATAAATGATCCCATCCGCAGCGAATCACAACAAGAACAAAAAAAGGAGCAAGTAGAGCCCAAGGGATTGGCACTCATCTACTTGTGGTCCAACTTTCATCTTTTCAGTAAGTAATTTAGTTATAGTTAGGTTATTTTAGTTCCAAAAAAGCCAGAGGGTTGATTAAGCATTTCTGTTTTGGAATAAAACATGTATGAGAGCAGGTTCCCGACGTCACTTCGGTAAATCCAAGTCCTAATAGTGGTGCTATCCGTGCTACTGGCACACTAGTTTGATTCGGCATTTGGTTGAAAATCAAAACAGGGGCCTAAGTCTGCTATTTTATAATAAACTAACTGACCCGCGCAACTTCGTCTGCGAGTGAGGGTTAGTTTTTTTTAATAAAAAGTATCCTATGTTATTTCTAATACCTCCATGAATATGTGTACAAAGTTTCATGATGATCGGTTGAGTAGTTTTCGCGTGAAAGCGTAACAAACAAACTTAAATTCACATTTATAATATTATATAGGATTCGTCATTCCAACACGATTCCATTCTCTTCCCATTGGTATTTAGTTTAAACTTCGTAATATGCTTAATTCATAATGGTCTATCATTGGTCGGTCAATTTTCTCGTAAAAGAATTGTTTTATAATGAAATTATTATTTATTTATTTATTTAGCACTTGAAGTACAAAAGCCGTAGGCATTTTCTACTAGTCAAATTATCGTACTGCCATTATTATAACATCCACCAGATTTCATTTAGGTATACATATATATTTTTAAATATTATTTATGAGTGTTATATGCAATCTGAAGTAGTGAGATGTTCGTAAATAGCACCTATCATTCATTTGTCATTATGTTCGAGATTACAATTCGAGGGGCTTACCATTCTAGGGGCACATTTTTGTATTTTACACGTGTTTTTAAATAATCAGGAAAAAAGGCCTTGAAATACAGTTTGGTGGCTTGTCCAAGTTCAATTTTTTTTTATTTTTTATATGTAAAGAGGCGGCGTAAGGCGTGGGCGGTGTGGGCCACCGCCCACGGCCTCGCGGTGCAAAGGGCCTCGCGCCTCACAGCCGGTAAAAAAAAACACGTACGGAAATCCAAAAGTACACGCCACAAGGTTCAGTATGAACTTAGAGTACATTCCAAATCCATGCATTTAGGATAGTTCGGTGGTTCGTACCTAATTTCCCCGTACATGTTTTACAACGATGATAATGATAACCTTAGACGCGACTCGTCTAAGATTTATATAATATTTTTCTTTTTTTCGGATAGGAAATCATCAAATTACTCATGGAGTGTCAGATTTTTACTGACTAAAACCCATCCATGTTCCTTCTTAGCCCTTTGTGTACCAGGGCCTCGGTATCTCTTTGGAACAGTGCCGCAGCCCCGGCAGGCATCGGCCCTTGCGAACGCCTTCCATTGCTGACATCTCTTTGAAGCGGGCGTGAAACACTCGCGCGCCGTAGACACGGTCTGTCATCATAAGACGAACGGACGTCGAGCTAGCTCATAGCTCACCGTCCACAGGCCCGCGCCTAGGGTGCACGTCCGGTGCGTCTCCCGCGACGGCGGCTGGGACGAGAGGTTCTCTCCCTTTCGCGTTTCACCACTTCCTTCGCTAGCATGACTGCTTTGCAGAAAGAGGTTACGGCTTCCCATTCCGTCTCGCTCCGGACCATTCAAAATATTTTTATTTGCGACTTTCCTGTTAGTATTTGCACTCGACTTCCATTTTTTTCGCGGGCTCACTCATTCATTCAAGCAGCTACCGCATGCAGACGCAGTCGCACTTCATGTTACTTAAATAATAGTGTTACATATTTTTAAAAGGATAACACGTGTTTAATTATTAGATATTCGAGGGTGATACCTGATTTAGAAAAGAGTTACAGAATTATAATCATCAAAATCATAAATCAAATCCTATTTTTCAAAGTCAAAGTAGTTTCTTGACCTTAGTGAACTTGGAGGATTGTATTAATGATTTTGATGATTATAATTCTGTAACTACATTATTATGTCATAAAGTCGCAAACGATATTTTCATCAACATACAACTTAGCACTGCTCTGCTAATTGCAAAAAACGTAAGAACATTTGAATTTTGCGGGCCACCCTGACGCTTTCACCTTAAACTTCAAAGTACAAATATTAATTGTTCCAGTAGGCCCCCCTTTCTTAGAATAAATCCTTGAAAAGTCTAAAGTGACTAAGATGAAGTAGTTGCTTGTTTATAACGGGTGAAGAGTGCATTGAAAAACAAAATCTAAAATAAAAAACTAAAAACAGTAACAATAAATTATCATGTGATAACGGGCTACCACGGAACCCTACACTGCGCGTGGCGCGACACGCACTTGGCCTGTTTTGAATTTTCGAAGTTTAGTCATTGGAGATCACTATGGAGTTTAGTAAAACCAAAAGTAGATAATTTCTGTTTTTTCGAAAAGTTCTTTTTCTTTTTTTTTAAGTTACAAAGAAGTATTAGTAAAACTTAGATTTGTTTCTTTATTACAAAATTGATCAATTTGAAGTGATTTTTTATTTTCCTTTCGTTTTGCACCATCCGAGGGCCTCGCTAAATGTACCTTGCCCACACTTAATTTAGGTCTTGCGCCGCCACTGAATGTAATTGCAGTCTCCAAAATAACAATTTAAGGTACCTACAATGGGGTGCGATATATGCCAGATGTGGTGCGATGCCAGAAGTCCTCCACGTGTGCCCGGCAGCTGCTGGTTCCTCTCGATACGTCTGGAGGAAACAGCAGCCGCTGGGCCGGTGCACCCCCGGCGCGGCAGTGTCCTTCCTCTTAGAATGAGAAGAAATTCTTATCCCTTGGGATTGGCACTGCCGCGGCTAATGAGTCTGGCATCATATGTGTGGGGTCCTACACGGACCAACGGTGGGTTCCTCGGCGTGCCCTCTGTTAAGCAGAGGGCACAGCGGAGGAGTGTGTTACGGCGGGCTCGGTGTGCACTTACCCTGCCGCCGAGCAGACAGAAAAGGATGCGTCCTTCTCTGTCACCGTTGATATCGTAATCCCGTATCGGAGTGCAGAGGATCACGTCTCGCGACTCCGAGTCCTTCTGGACAGGGACCGAGGGTCTTGGCTTAACCGCCTGGACTGCGAGGTAGAAAACCTCTATAAAAAGTTACCCCGAATCCCAAGTGGCGACGCAGCGCGAAGGGATGTATGGCTGACGGGTGTGCCTATTGGACGAATCAGTCGCTACTGCTTATCCTCGCTAGGGTACCTGCAGACCCCCTGGCGAGTAATAAAAACTAAAAAGCTGCCCTTCTAGGTACAGGGGTCTCTGCCTAGTTAGGAGTATATTTCCCCCATACTCGTGGGTTCAAATATGGAACAAAATAAAAAAACAAAACCGCCGGAAACGGCAAAGGAGGAGAAGGAGAGGTGAGGAGGGATGCGGGGTCGGAGTCCGAAGCCACATCGAGTGAGGTGAACGCTGCGGGAGGCTCAGGGAGCTCCCGCCGCGAGAGGGCCGGGCCTGCAGCTGCGGAGAACAATAAATTCTTCCGCAAGCGGCCCAGGCAGCATGGCGACCGATCGTCGTCCTCGGAGGAGGAGCAGATGGGCTCTGCTCGCAAGATTCCCACCAGCAAGCGCGGGGGGATCCGAGGCAAGAGGGGGGGACCCTCTGCCTCCGAGAGGTCGGCGAGGCCGGCCGAGGAGGGGCGCCACCCGGGCACGACAACAGCCCGCGGGTCTGGCAGCGAGGCGGGTGCACCTAGCGGCTCCGAGGCGGAGCGCAAGGCCAGGTTCACCAAAGAGGTGGAAGCCACCATAAGGACGGTGGCCTTGAAAGTTAAGGCATCGTCGAAACTCAGGGCCATACCCGCGGCTTCCGCCCCCATCATGACGGCAGCGGAGGCCAATTTTGCGGGGACTCCCCCTCCCTCGGCAGAAGGAGACGAGCAGGCCAAACTGCGGGCCGATGTGGTCCGCCTGACGGCTGCCATGGAGCTTCTCCAAAAGGAGAATGCGAAGCTCCAGGCGGACCTGGCCAGTCTGCGGGGGCCTGGCCCCCGCGTGGCACCTCAAAGCGGGGGGGCCCAGGCGCAGACCACAAGCCAGCCTGTGCCGGTTGAGAACCAGGTCCTGGACCTGGTTCGAAAGGAGCTGGTTTCCTTCCAGGTGCGGTTTTCTGTCCTGAAGGGAATTGTCCTGCGCCCTCCCCTGGGTGCGAGCAGGGCGGCCGCGGGCACGAGCACGGTCTCGTATGCGGCTGCTGCATCTGCACCTGCGCCGGGCCCATCCAGTCGGCCCTCCGGTAGGGCTGCACTGCCGTCCCCGCCTCCTGTAAAGCCGACTCCGGCCAAACAGGCGGCGGCGCTGGCTAAGCAGAAAACGGCGGGCTGGAAGAAGGGCAAGGGCAAGGCAGCGGCACAGGTTGCAACTGTGCCTACACCAGCGCCAGTGGCGAGCGGGCCGGTGCCTGCGGCACGGCAGCCGTCGCTGCCGCCGCTGCCGCTTCCCCAGCCCCCTACACCTCCCACGGCTGTAGCCGGATGGCAGCTAGTGGGGGAGAAGCAGAGGGGGCGAAAGGCGGCCAAAAAAGCCCGCAAAAAGGAGCGGCAACGCCAAAATAGGGCCCGAAAGGTCGCGGCTAGGCTTCGCGCCCTAAAGACCGCAGCTGTAGTGATCACACTACAGCCGGAGGCGGAGAAGAGGGGCGTGTCCTACCGCGACCTGCTGGCGAAGGCAAAAGAGACGGTGAATCTCGGTGAGCTCGGGATCACCGGGGGCCTCCGGCTCAAAGTCACTGCGACGAGAGCGCGGATATTGGAGATCCCCGGAGAAACCAGCGGCTCAACCGCAGACGCTCTCGCTGAAAAGCTGAGAGCGTCCCTTAACGCGGACGAGGCCCGTGTGTCCAAGCCCGGCAGATGCGCAGACCTGCGCATTATGGGTCTGGACGACACGGTCACCGAGGAGGAGGTGGTGGCCGCCGTCGCTAGGTCCGGGGGGTGCTCTGTCGAGCAGATCAAGGCAGGCACCCTACGTCCGGACCCCACAGGAATGCGAACCGTTACGGTGAGCTGCCCTGTGACGGCGGCAAAAACCATCGTAGAGGGCCGAAGGCTTTTGGTGGGCTAGGTTTCAGCGCAGGTTAAACTGCTTGAGCCCAGACCTCTGAGGTGCTATCGCTGCCACGTGGGACACCACGTGTCAGTGCAGTGCGCCTCGGAGGTTGACCGCAGCAGTCTCTGCTTCCGCTGCGGTCAGCCCGCCACGTGTCGGCGACCTGCAGCGCTGCACCGCACTGCCCTGCATGTGCGGCGGCTCGCAAGCCAGCCGATCACCGCGCCGGGAGCAAAGCCTGCGCTGCACCAGCCAGACCCAGAGCCAGAGGCAGAGGAAGGCCCTCCGCCGCCTCCGCCAACACCGTCTCGAATGCCGCTGCCGCTGCCGCTGCCGCGACCGCCACAGCCGCTGCCGTTGTCGCCGCCGCCGCCGCCCCGAGCACCTCAAGTTCACCTGCGGAGGGGCCCTCACAGGGGGCCCAGGGGGAGGAAGCGGTAATGGATTGCCAATAACGGCGCCATTACACTTCCTCCAGGCGAACATCAACCACTGCGCCTGTGCTCAGGATCTCTTGCTCCAGAGCATGGCGCAGTGGTCGATACATATTGCTGTGGTCGCTGAGCCGTACTTTGTCCTGCCCAGGGAAGACTGGGTGGCAGACCTTGACGGCTCAGTGACCATAGTGTCATCGGCCGCCGCCGGCACCCCGACCCTTGAAAATGTCAGGAGGGGTCGGGGGTGCGTAGCAGCACGGTTCGGGGAGATCGACGTGGTGGGAGTTTACTTCTCCCCGAGCCGAACTCTCGCCGAGTTCCACAACTCTCTCGCAGAGTTAAGTGTCATCGTCGGAAACCATTCCCTCCCCGTGCTTGTTCTCGGGGACTTCAATGACAAGAACTTGGCTTGGGGTTCTCGTTGTACAGATGTGCGGGGAAGGATGGTGGAAGACTGGGCCCTGGAGAAGGGTCTGGACGTCCTTAATCGGAGTTCTGTTCCCACGTGTGTGTGGATGCGGGGCGAGTCGGTGGTGGACATCTCGTTCGCTAGCTCCGCTCTTGCGTCGCGTGTCGTTGACTGGCGTGTCATGGAGGGGGTGGAGACATATTCCGACCACCGGTACATCCGGTTTGACGTCTCCACCCAGTCCTCAAGCGCGCCAGTCTAACAGGCCCCGAGTAGTCCGCGTTGGGAGCTGAAGCAGCTGGACCGGGAGCTCCTCCTGGAAGCCTCGATCATGCAGGCCTGGGTGACATCACCGGACAGGCCTGCCGACGTTAATAGCGAGGCAGAGTGGTTCCAGGAGGCCATGTCCGACATTTGTGACGTGGCAATGCCCCGAGTCCGACCAGGAAGCGCCCGACGGTGGTCGCGCGAAATAATGTCTCTACGTGAGGCGTGTGTTGAAGCGCGGCGCCTGTACGCCAGGCATCGCAGGCTCCGCATCCGCCCGCCGGATGCGGCAGCCATTGAGGCGGAGCTGTACGAGGGATACAGAGCGGCAAAAACCGCCCTCCGGGAGGCTGTCCTGCGGGCCAGGGAACTGGCCCGCTCGGAGATGCTGGAGACTCTCGACAGAGATCCGTGGGGCCGCCCTTACAAGATGGTGCGGAATAAACTCCGAACCTGGGCCCCACGCTGACGCAGAGTCTCCGGCCAGAGCTCGTGGAGGACGTGGTGAGCGCTCTATTCCCCTCGCGGGGGGAACATCCGCCCCCGCCTATGGCTCCGCCACCTGCGGTGCCAGAAGAGGACCCATACGACGACGACAACACTCCGGAAGTGACTGGGGTAGACCTGAGAGTTGCGGTAGGTAGGCTTAAGGCCAAAAATACCGTCCCGGGACCCAATGGCTTGCCTGGCAAAGCCTGGGTCCTGGCCTCGGATGCGGAGGCTCCCGGGCCCCGACTGAAAGGGCTCTCAAGCGCATGCTTGGAGAGAGGCCAGTTCCCGCTTCGCTGGAAGACGGGGAAACTGGTCCTCATCCAGAAGCCGGGGCGCCCTGCGGACTCTCCGTCCGCATTTCGGCCCATTGTGCTGCTCGACGAGGTGGGCAAGCTCTTTGAGAGAGTAATTGCAAACCGCCTCGCCGAGCACCTTGAGGAGATGGCGCCGAATCTTGTGGAGAACCAGTTTGGTTTCCGCAAGGGGCGCTCTACTGTGGACGCCATCATGCGCGTGAGAGCCCTCACGACGGGGGATGCAATATCCCGGAGCGGGGTTGTTTTGGCGGTGTCTCTCGACATCGCCAACGCCTTCAACTCCCTGCCCTGGAGCTGCATCAGGGAGGCACTCCGGTATCACCGGGTGCCGACCTACCTCCGTCGTGTGGTTGGGGACTATCTGACGGACAGGGCCGTCATCTACCCCAGTCGCTGCGGAGTTTGGAACCGGCGAGAGATGTCGTGCGGTGTCCCACAGGGATCGGTTCTGGGACCGCCCCTGTGGAACATCGGTTACGACTGGGTGCTGCGCGCGGACCTCCCTAGCGGTGTCAGCGTCGTTTGCTACGCAGACGACACCCTGGTGCTGGCACAGGGGAGGTCGCACGAGGCGGCGGCCGACAAAATGACACGCGGGGTTGCGATAGTCGTTAAGAGGATCCGGCAACTGGGTCTCGAGGTGGCATTGCACAAGTCCGAGGCCATGTGCTTTCATGGGCCTCGGAATGCGCCACCGTCGGGATCCACACTGACGGTAGGAGGGGTATCCATCGGCGTCGAGTCCACGTTGAAGTACCTAGGACTCGTCCTCGACAGCCGGTGGAACTTCGTAGGGCACTTCCGACGTTTGGCCCCCAGGCTGTAACGGACCGGGGCTACCTTCAGGTGGCTCCTGCCCAACCTTGGGGGGCCAGACGCCTCCTGCCGTAGGCTCTACGCGGGGGTCGTGCGGTCCATGGCCCTTTACGGGGCCCCAGTGTGGGCGCGTTCGTTGAAGCGGTGTGCCGCTCATTATCTGAACGCGCCCCAAAAAGTGGTGGCCGTAAAGATGGTCCGTGGGTACCGCACGATCTCTCGCGAGGCAGCGGGCCTGCTTGCCAGATTGCCGCCATGGGATCTGGAGGCGATAGTCCTCGCGCCCCTGCATGAGTGGCGCGCGGAGGTACTACGCCGGGGGGAAACTCCGCTGCCGCGGCAAATTGCCGCTCAGCGGACGGACCTCCGGCGCGATCTCATGGCGACATGGAGAGAGCGAATGTCGCAACCCCGTGCAGGGCACGCCACGATAGTGGCGGTAAGTCCCCTCTTTGAGGAGTGGCTGGAGAGGCGCCACGGCGTCCTCACCTTCCACCTGACGCAGGTCCTCACCGGACACGGATGTTTCTGGAGGTACCTGTACCGAATCGGGCGGGAGGAAACGCCCGGGTGTCTCCACTGCGAGGATCGACCGGAGGACACGGTGGAGCACACGGTGGAAGTCTGCCCTGCGTGGGCGGAGCACCGCCTTGTCCTCGTAGCGGCGATCGGCGGCGGCGACCTCTCGCGTCCGGCCCTGGTTCAATCCATGGTCCGGAGCGAGACGGAATGGGAAGCCGTCACCTCCTTCTGCGAAGCAGTCATGCTAGCGAAGGAGGTGGCGGAACGAGAGAGGGAGAGATCCTCTCTTCCCGGCCGCCGCGAGAGACGCACCGGGCGACGGGGGCCACGTGGTGGCTACCGGCCACCGTAGATGCGGGCCTGTGGACGATTGGCTGTGGGCTAGCTAGCCGTCCGTCCGTCTAACGACGACGACAGGCCGTGTCGACGACGTGTTCGTGTTCCACGCGCGCCTCAAAGAGATGTCAGCATAAGGGGAAAGGCCCGGAAGGGCCGAAGCCTGCCGGGGTTGCGGGCCTGTTTGAAAGAGATACCGCGGCCCCGGAACATAAAGGGCGAGGAAGGAACATGGATGGGTTTTAGTCAGTAAGAGTCTGACACTCCCTCCCACTCCGCCCAGAGCGGGAAAAGTCATTTGATGATTTCCCATCCTTAACTACAATAAAAATAAATTATTTCTTTGGTATACAGGGTGTAAACCACCTCACCACAAAGCCGTTAACCAAGCATTCTGGGCCTCGATTCTGCTATTTGTCGATCATTGATTTCATAATGATCAAGTTCTGTTAAATTTTGACAAGTTTGTTAATTCAAAATCAAAATCAAAGCATTTATTTCAAGTAGGCCAGTTACAGGCACTTTTGAATTGTCGAAACAAAAATGAACATTTAAAGTAGCTACAGTCCCAGTCACAAGACATAAAACTGTGAAAGTACTGTAGTTGCCCATTCCCTAGCGTAGATCTCTATGGAGAAGAACGGGCAAGAAACTCCATGGACACTCTTTTAAATCAAAACATTGTCACAAAATCTTGGTTACATCATTCTTGTTAAGATGGTATATTATGTGAGAACAATGTAGCAAGATGTGCACGTTAAAAGTGTCCATAGCAAAACAAAAATAAAATACAACTCAAAAATAAAATAAATAATTAAAATAAACCATGGCGACTAAGAGATGACCAGTCACAACTGACAGCGCCCGTTCACGAACATGACGCATGGATCAACACCATTCAGCTCAACCATTTTGAAGGGAACTAAATGGTCCGACACACGCGCCACCATCAGCGAGACATTTGAGAGAGCATGACATACTCTCAACCGCCAGGGCACATTCAAGTCAAGAACTGCCGTAGGTTTCCAGTGAATGATAGCTTACTAGTACATAGTACTCACACAATATGGGCTATGCGATTATATAATACTAACATTGAATCTATACAATGCAAAGATAGTTGTACAATCTTCAGCAGCTCCAACAATACCATTGAATGCTATCAATTTTTGCGCCCCTGTCCATGTGGAGCAGAACCAGCATTAAGCCAAACATTTTTATCAGCGATATAATCGCTCAACTTGTAATATGCTTGTTTACATAGTGTGCGTTTAATGCATGTTTTAATTTTTTTCTCATTCAGTTCAAGAATACTTTGTGGAATTTTATTATAGCATCTCAAACAGTACCCCATGAAAGATGAGTCTACTTTAGCGAGTCTTAGGCCTGGCTGAACTAGTTGGTTTCTATTTCTAGTACTGTAATTGTGTCTGTCACCTCTTTTACCAAAAAGATGCAGATTTTTTCTGACGTACATGATGTTTTCGTAGATGTATTGGCATATTGGCAATGAACCGTCATGATGCCAATATCCTATAGTTCCCTTAGAGAATCGCGCCTACGAAGATTATATATGGCTCTGATGGCTCTTTTCTGCAGAATAAATATAGACTCAATATCAGCAGCCCGTCCCCATAGCAAAATACCGTAAGACATTATACTATCTACATCAGCGAATTGACGGAATTTTCTGATGGCATATGCTGCTGAACGTAAGCGCCACGCAAGCGATGTTAAGTGAGACCTCCATTGTAGCCTTGAATCAAGCGTAACCCCAGGAAAACAGTTTTATCTACGAATTCGAGTTTCTCTTTATTCAATATTATCTCACAATCACTACTTTTAACATTCGGTAATAAAAATCTTATGCATTTAGTTTTCTTTTCATTCAATACCAAATTGAGAAAGAAGATTGCTGTAAGAAAACCCAACTCTGGGTTAAGCTCGCCTTTGTACATAAGCTATATTATTGCAAGTACTATGTATATTTGTTGTTTTTTTGTGTGCAATGAAGAATAAGAATTGTTTGCTGTGAACCAATTTTGGACCTGAAGAAGGGCGTTATTCACCTCAATAAATAGGGTAGATCATTTATATAGACTAGAAAAAGGAAATGACCCAATATTGAGCCTTGCGGAACCCCCATTTTTACTTTCAAACCCTGTGAATTGACACCATTTATTTGAACACGTTGTTTTCTATCACTCAAATGTGATTTTACCAGGCTAAGTGCAAGTTTACCTAGTCCGTAATGCTCCAGTTTCAAAAGTAATGTGTCGTGATTTACGCAGTCAAAAGCTTTGGAGAGATCACAGAAAACTCCTATTGCATCTTGGGACTCTTCCCACGCAGCAAAAACGTGCTTTAATAAGGTTACACCCGGCGTCAGTTGTACAACGTCCCTTGGTGAAACCATACTGTTGATCATGCAAGATTCTGTTGGTGTTAAAATGATAGAGCATTTGATTAAGCATTACTTTTTCAAAAACCTTGCAGAAAACTGGTAACACGGATACAGGTCTATAATTATTGGCATCTTTACTGTCCGCGGATTTGGAAAGAGGTATGACTTTACTGTATTTCATTAAATCTCAACACTAAGGTCTACACATGAATTAAAAATTAAAGCTAAGTACGGGGCTATGGTCTCAAGTTTAGATGTACAAACTTTGATAGACATTCTCCATAAATCTTCGGTCAGTTTGATTTTAATTTGCCGGAAAGCTTTAATAACTGTTATAGGGTTAATGTGTTTAAATTTAAATTCAGCCAGGCAGCCAGACACATTCGCCTTTAATAAGCTAATTGATATTTCAGGTGAGGAATTAAGGGCCTCCGTAGTTTTTATTGGTATATCGGTAAAGAAATTTACAAATTCTTGAGCTACTTCCTGATTAGAGCTTTTAGGACCACGTGCTGTATCTAATGTATAGCTATTATTCCACTATCATAATGGCGCCATTATGACTTTTCAATGGTCTAACACTGACACTTCATTGAAAGAAATGTCATAGAATAATAATCTCGTACATGAAATCTGGCATGAATAAATGTTCGCATTTAGTAGTAGATTTGTAAAAACATTTGTACTAAGGGTTTTATAATAATGACAATACGACAATGCCATTATAACACAATTTTATTACGAAACCATTGACCGACCATTGTGAATTTAGCAGATTACGAACTTTAAGCAAAATGACAATGGGATGAGAGTGGAATCGTGTTGGAGTGACGAATTTATTAAAATAGTATTAGGCCCCTGTACATCAAACTAAGTAACTTCACGCAAAAAATATTGCTGGGAAACAACTTTTTTTTTTCGAGGTTTATAAATCATGTTTTGTGGTAGAACTCAATGTAAAGCACTTAAAACATTGTGCTGATGGATGGATTGAATAGTACGGGGGTCGTGGAGGTGTTAAGAGTGTAGCCTCCACCCGTCTTATTGTAACCTAATGAGAGGCAGTGAAATAAAAGACGGGTGTGTACCATTAAAACAATATAATATAGGTAAACATAGCCGGAGGCACACGTATTTCCGGGGCTGCGGGCCGGTTCGAAAGAGATACCGGGGCCCCGGAACATAAAGGGCTAGGAAGGAACATGGATGGGTTTTAGTCAATAAGAGTCTGACACTCCCTCCCGCTCCGCCCAGAGTGGGAGCAGTCACTTGATGATTTCCCATCCCAAAAAAAAAAGAGGCACACGAATTTGTAGGGTTGAAGGTTACAAATATCTGTGGTCACTGCTGCAGGGATAGGTACTTCCCTGTAGTTGCAGGCGATATCCCGCAGCTGGCCGGAGGTGGTCGTAGGCCGAAGAACTGTGTAGCGCGGTACGGTGATGACGCACGAGGGTATCTGGTGCACACGGCGCGTCGGCGACGATGCGTCGTGGAATTTTAACGAAGGACTCCTTGGATGGGGTACACGAGCATGATGGTCGCTCGGAGAATCCAACCCGTAGCGTTGAACCCGGGGCGTAAAACTCGGAGTGTAAACTCTGTGCATAAAACCTGGAACCACCATACCAGCTGATCAGAACTCAGCCTAGAACCTCCGTGCTGGGGTACCACCGACGTCTACCAGGAGGTAATACCCACCCCGGTAGTTGCAGTATTGACGGGGATGGTACAGACCAGAACGGAGTTTACATTAAAAACAGCTGAGCAAAGGAAAGTAACAGTAAATTGCAGTTAGTAAACGGATAGGCGTTTAGAATTTAAATATAAAATTATTATACTTGAGGGCGGAAGGAAATTTGATAGCATGAATATACTGTTAAACCTTGTTACAAAGGAAATATAGCATTCGTACATTGTGCTTATTTATAGCAATGAAATAAGCAACAGAAAATGAGATACACATGAAATATATATATGTATATATATTTATTTAAGGAAAAACAAACAGTAGCACAATATTTAAGACGCAGAATAGTGTTTAGCAATAAAATGATGTGCGTAATTTTTGTGTGCTATTCAAAACATACCCTAACTCGGGATTATACACTGAGTTTAAGTTTAAATTAAGCAACTTGGCAATTATCCAGTCGGATGGAAATTTTCAAAGATTTTCTAGTTCGTTCACTGCCCTCGTCCCGCGCCCGCACATGCCCCCCGCACATCCAAAGACGTACATGACAGAACTAGACATTATTTGTTTTCTGTGCAATTGAACGATATTTTGAGTAACGTTACGTTACATAAGTTAAAATCTTACAAAAAAACTTGTCAAAAACTTGTAACTTTGACCCCCCATATCTCCGTAACTAGAAGGTTCCCAGGTATGGTGTGGTGTATTTGTGGAACAAAAAAATTATCGCAATGATAGGGAGAACAAGTGCCTTTCGGCTTCATGAAGAGGTGTTTTACACCCTATACAACACATGTTTACACTAAACCCGAAAAGGGGTCATTGTACTCATCATTTTGAATAACTTTTTCTATGGGACGAACCTTGAAATCGCGAAAAAAAAATCAGCTGTTCTCTACATTTATGTTCGCATAACTCGTCAAAATGTAGGTAACAGCTGATTTTTTTTTATAATGTTGTATATGTGTCACCGTCACATTGACAAACACGTTAGATTGTCAAATAACCAGAGAGATTGTAAACTCTCGAAATATTGTCAAACGAACATACTGCTTACAATAAAACGCATGTATTTTTAGTTAAATACATGCGATGGTAGTCAACTCACTCGGTGTGGAGGGAAGGAGGTCCCCCTTGCCGAATGGTACTTGCCACTCTCATGAAAAGAAAATGTAGCATTCCTGAGAAATACAAATTAATATAACCTAACCTTAAAACACTTAATATTCCCCTAAAAAGTGTAGTCGACGGAGCCCCGCTTCGCGAGGCCCCTATTTCTGATTGCAGGGTTTAAAGCACTGGTTCCCAACCTGTGGTCCGCGGACCACTGATGGTCCGCAGGAGCCTCGACTACGGTCCGCGAAAGATTAAAATGTTATTCGTACTTTATAACACAAGTTTTTTACACAGAAGATGCAAGCTCAACCCAACTTAATTGAACATATTATCATCAGAGGCAATTTTTTTTTTTTTTGCGAATCTCATACTAAATGATTGCTAAATTTTTCGAGCTCAATTCGATCGATTTTGTTCAAGTTTTGTATAGTGTGAGTTAAGTTTCACTCCCCTAGTTATAATACTGTCGGTGTCCATGTTTATCTAGGACCATATGGTCCCTGTTAACAATGAACATGTCAAAGTGGTCCCTGGCCTAAGAAAGGTTGGGAACCACTGGTTTAAAGGAACCTAGCTAACCTAACGGGGGGATGCCCCAAGTCCCGATTATGGGGGCAGAGATACTTCCGTATGTTCAGTTGACAATATTTCGAGAGTTTACAATATCGCTAGAGAGATGTTTGACAATTTTACGGTGACATATGCATTAGACACATAATCTAAAAACAATTAAACCATATGAGAAAATCTAATTCACAGGACACTCGATCAAAGGGGTTTGAACTTTTGGCCTGATTTTTTTCCGCCATTTTGTTTTTTTTTCAATCTCGGAAATGTGACACTTTAGACGACCGTTTTCAACCGACTTCCAAAAAGAGGAGGTTCTCAATTCGTCTGTATTTATTTTTTGTGTTTGTTACCTCAGAACTTTCGACTGGGTGAACCGATTTTGATGATTCTTTTTTTATTTGAAAGCTGGTGCTTCTCGTTTGGTCCCATTTTAATTTGGTTAAGATCTGACGTTGATCTTCGGAGATACGAGGGCGGGTCAATAAGTCCGTGACTTTTGGAATAAAACACAGATTTTTTGATAAGTAAATCATTTTATTTTTCAACGTAGTCTCCCTTGAGCTCTACACACTTTGTCCAACGCTCCTCCAATTTTTTTATCCCTTCCAAAAAATATGATTTGTCGAGGTCCTCAAAATAGGCCTGTGTTTGCGAGATGACTTCATCATTGGAGTCAAATCTTTTTCCACCAAGCCATTTTTTCAGGTTTGGGAAAAAGAAGTAGTCACTCGGAGCCAAATCTGGAGAATAGGGCAATTCATAGCCCAATTCATGGATTTTTGCCTTTAACTGCACATGTGTGCACCCTTGCATTGTCTTGGTGGAAAAGAATTTTTTTCTGGCCAGATGAGGTCCTTTTTTTTCAAATCGTCATTGAATCGGTCCAATAAGTTGGCATAATATTCCCCATTGATTGTTCTTCCCTTTTGAAGGTAGTCAATGTGGATTATCCCGCGTGCATCCCAAAAAACAGTCGCCATAACTTTATTGGCTGACAAACCCACCTTGGCCTTCTTTGGCGCCAATTCACCCTTAGAAACCCACTGTTTTGACTGTTGTTTGGTCTCTGGTGTGTTGTGATGGATCCATGTTTCGATCACGGTTACAAAACGGCGCAAAAACTCCTCCATATTGCTATTAAACAACGCCAAACCTTGTGAAATTGTTACACAATTGCGTTTGTGGTCGACTGTGAGCAAACGCGGCGCCCATCTTGCGGAAAGCTTTCTCATGCCCAAGTGATCATTCAAATTGAAACCACTGAGCCATGCGAGATCCCTTGGGCTTCCACAATCTCTTGCACTTTCAATCTTCGGTCGTCCAACAACATATCGTGAATTTTTTCGATTGTTTCGGGTGAAGAGACCTCAACTGGGCGTCCAGGACGTTCGGCATCTTCAGTGCTTGTACGGCCACAACGAAATTCAGTAAACCACTTTTTTACCATTGAAATCGATGGTGCAGAGTCCCCATAGTATTTATCAAGCTCAGCCTTGGTCTCGGTAATGGTTTTTTTTCGCAAAAAATAATGCTTAATAAGCACACGATTTCCATTTTTTCCTCAAACTACTGGGTAGTCTGATAAAGATAGCTGTTAAACACAAACTAACTGACGCAGCAAGTTCAAATTTTGACAGGAATCAACTGACAGATGCCTGTGGACAGGAGTAGTGTTTTTTTTCAGTAAAGAGGTCAGAAATTCAAAAAATCACGGACTTATTGACCCGCCCTCGTATAAATGGAACTCTTCAAAAATACACGGCAAAGCTGCAGTAATTGCTGCAATCGCTTGGTTGTTCATTGCCCTAGAAAGATAATCATATTTTGTAGTACGGAAAAGATACTCATGCGTAAAATTGACGCATGTGTTTTATTTAGCTGTAGGTTGGTGTTTTTTAATTTATTTCAATAGAATTGTATGTTATATATATTAACACAATATATAAGAATAATTAAAACTGCAGTTAATATATTTATATTTTTTTTTTATTTAAAAAAAACAAAACCTATAAACTTCTGTCATAAATCAACATTTTTTTTTATCACTTACTTTTTTCTATTACAAATTGTTTTTATCTATAATAATCAGCCTTTTTGAGCTCGAACAATGTTTACTGCTGAGACTCTGCCACGCCTCGTTGCCTTTGACGTCGACCAACAGTGTCTGTTCTTAACTCTGATAGTCCTCTGTCGCAAGGTTACGATCCTTCGAGAGACTGATGTGAAGATTGGTTGTTCAGTGATGCTTGGTCCATCTCGGATTATACTTTCACTTGACGTCGGCTGTTCCTCTTCTAACTCATCTATAAAAGCTTCTTCTGTGTCGCTCTGCACGTCATCTTCACTCTCATGGTCACTTACTTCACTGTCGGTATCCTCACAGGGAAGCTCGTCGTCACTTTGCATGAGACTGGCCAGGATACGGTCTTCGTCCAAGTTTCTACTACCCATTGTTGCTTCAATATCTATAAAAGAAACTGTTAATGTAAGTTATGATATATGCAGTTATAATAACATAAAAAAATAAAAACAAATAATACAAGTCAAAATCATAAAAGTCACGTAAAAGATAATCATGCGTAATTTTAACGCACGCGGTCGTTATATTTCAAAATCGGTTACACTTACCTCGCAGACACGTGCGCCATATGGAAGCTCCCAGCGACGAATGAGATGTCCTAAACGCGTACCTATGGATTCGCGCTATTAAGAAAGATAGAGCTATATTTCGCAAACGCATGCGTCATTTTTACGCAGACTATCTTTCTAGGGTTAATATATATGTTTATATTTTTAACATAGTGACGTAACATCACGCCTGCCTGCTCTGAGGGAGTACGCAGAAGTGTACAATACACCCAGATTTCGACAGTTAGATGTGTTAAGTTCCATTTAATGGGATCCTGAAGATATAGAGGGAATTACTTAAATTTTATAGGCACACCAGAAGCGATTTGGGTTGTTTTAGGAAGAGTACGTTCTTGGAGTGATCCCATTTCAATTTGGTAAAGATCTGATGAAAAACTTCGGAAGATAGGCGACGGGAACTCCTCAATAAATGATAGCAAATGTACTAGGATCGCTGAAATCTCATGTCTCTCTATTGTTTACACCAGTTCATAACAAAAAATCACGCCGTTACGCTGTGAAAGGGTAAGGACATATGAACCACTAAAAAGTGAAAACGGGTGACCTTTGTTTGATTGACTTAATTTTTTTGTCACCGACTTCTGAAGCTAAAGTTTTTTTCACTTTTTTGTTTAGTGTGAAGTCGGTTATATTTTTAGCAAAAGAGTTTTTTGTTTCTTACAAAACTTGTTTGATTTGATGCAGCTATCGATAGATACAAGTTTTATGCGTGTTTGATCAAATCAAAGTTGTGCTGAAGATTCCATCCGTGAATGGACTTTAACTTTGATAGCTCGCGATTGAGTGAGAAAATCTAATTCACAGGACACTTGATCAAAGGGGTTTGAACTTTTTAGCCGGATTTTTTCAGCCATTTTGTTTTTTTTTTCAATCTCGAAAACGTGACACTTTGGAACATTTTGTCTTTTACAAATCATGTTTGTAATTTCTCAATCGTGCGCTAGACTTGCTCGCAACAGGTGTGATTAGTGCTGCGATTAACCGCCAGAACTATAGGTATTCCATGGTATAATAATATACTGTTAGGTATTCATCTTGGGTGGCACGGGAAACAAAAATTGTTCCATTTTTGTGGGATCGATTTGCTGTTGATTTTAACGTGTTTTCGTAATAAGCTTCACGTTATAGCTACTGATTTGAGTAACGCATAAATCAGTTACATTAATTTAAAATTTAAAGTCATATAAGATATTTTTTAATTTTTCAAAACATAAGTATACCTACACACACTTAGCATGCAAGATGTTACATCAAAATATTATAATTATGTCGGCCTTGTTTTGCCTGAACACCGTGCAAATAATGATAAGACGAAGAAGATGAACAAGAAGAGGAAAGATGAAGAAGATGTGATAAGATATCGGAAGCTACACAGCATCGTAAACGTTATTGACCTATTATAATAATGGTAGCATTCTAAAGATCCAGTTTCTTATTTATATTTTGACGCTTTTTAGAATGCCAAAATAGATAAATGAAAAGAGGTTGCTTAAAAAGAGAATGGATGAAAGAAGAAAAAAAAAGCAAGAATTATGTTTCATCATCAGCCTACAGCAGACCACTGCTGCACATAGGCCTCCTCAATGGCACGCCACTCAACTCGTTTCTCAGCAACTCTGTGAAGATCGTCACTCCAGTCACTCGAGTCTGAGGGCATCCAACCTTACGTTTGCCGATTCGCGGTCTCCACTCAACGGTATTTTAGTGACATTAGGCATTTTGACTTTAATTTTATTATATTGACATTTTGTTTTTGATTGTTATCTGTTGACATGATGGTATTTCGACTATTATTGTAATGACCTGATGTATTTCCGACTCTAATTTTATTTATTCGATTTCTCCATTTTATATTTTTATTTTATCCTTTGGCATTATTTAGTTATTTGAACTTACAATTTTTTGATTAATTTTGAAGATATTTTTCAATGCTACTTACTGTAAAATACCATAAATTGTTGTGCCCGACAGGGTCCATGTGAACTGTATTCTAACCATAAGATCTTGTAAAACACATGTGATATGCAATAAATAATTGAATTGAATTGAATTGTCTACTCAATGAACTACCCCAACAACGGTCACCGTTTCAACGGCTAATATTATGACCTCATTGCCACCTTTTTTTTTTTTTTTTTAGGATGGGAAATCATCAAATGACTTCTCCCACTCTGGGCGGAGCGGGAGGGAGTGTCAGACTCTTACTGACTAAAACCCATCCATGTTCCTTCCTCGCCCTTTATGTTCCGGGGCCGCGGTATCTCTTTCGAACAGGCCCGCAACCCCGGGGTGCTCATTGCCACCTCAGCTTACTTATTCTGTGAGCTATGTAGACAAATCTGGTGCTCTGTCGGATCACCTCGGAGACCGACCCCGCCCCAGAGAGACTCCAAGCATAGCCCCTTCCATAGTTCGCTGAGCGACTTTGAATTTATGGACCAGCCGTAACGTGTGTGTCCGCGATAACAGATAGGACGGGCTGGTTGAAGACCTTCTGTCTTAGGCACTGTGAGAACGCGGCGAGAAGATCGAACGAAGCTTTTCTATTGCCTAGCCCAGCTGAATTCTTGTGTGAGTCTCAAAGTTGTTCTTACCAAACTTCAGAGTTTAGCCGAGATAAACATATTCTCAAACAACCTCGAGAAGACCTCCAGGTTCTGGGAAGACTTCAAAATTGACCAGGTCTCGACAGAGTCAAAAGCCTTTTCGTAGTCCACTATTGCAAGACAGGGCGATCGATTATAGTCTTCGGACTTTTGTATGATCTGCCGCATAGTGTGGATGTGATCTATAGTACCGCATCGTCCTCGAAACCCGGTCTGCTCCGGTGCTGGAAGTCGTCAAATCTATGCGTTAGACTATTCGTGATGACTCTTGAAAACAGCTTATACACTTGGTGGGTTTGTAATTCTTTAATAGGGTCTTGTTCCCCCTTCTTAAAGAAAAGAACGACTGCGCCCATTTTCCACGCTTCTGGAGTTTTCTCAGATAACAGGACCGAGTTGGAAAGCTCTTGAAGCTCTCATAATGTAGGACTTTTTAGTATTTATTTTTCCTCCCGCTTTCAGGAGCTATTTCGTTAACTCATCCTCATAAGGGACTTTTCTATTTTTAGGCTGTCGGAGCCGCCCCTTCTTCGAGTTAGGGTGGTGCCGGAATCTTATTTTCCGGATCAAGTCGGGATATTTTCATGTGATGTGTACAACTGGCCGTAGAACTTCAACTTCCTTCCGGCTTCGAAATGACGATATCCTCACTAGATTTGGTCTCTAGTACCACTTATTTTGTTACAATAAAAATATGAATTTTTGTTTTACACTTTTTGTTCCACTTTTTTTTTGTTTAATGAAATTAATGATAACTGATAACGATAGATCAGATAAATAATAGTAAATATTTTTAACAACGAGAAATTATTAACCCGATGAAAGTTATTGATACTTCCCGATAATTTGTGTGATTACTTACACTGAGTTTTGACAGAGAATTCTATTTTGGTGACACTAATTTTCAATTATAGTGGGCACTTAAAATTTTGATGGGCGATTTTCAATTTTTGGCCACACTATACTTTAAACTAAAATATCCCTAAAAGTTATCGAGATATTGTTGGGCCTCTTTAAGATTCTTTAAGCTTGGACTTTCTATTTTATACCAGGCTCTTATTTTACGCAACAAACTTTTTTTTTTCATTTCATCAAGCATTTTTTTTTTTGCAGTAATTCTCTGTACAAACATCAACAGCGTCTCCCTGCCATGCACAGAACGTGAGACCGGCACGCGTCACATACACGTGATGTCTGGCTGCCCGGTCACGCTTCTTTGGCTGTCTGCGATTTTTTTCCACGCGGTGACGTTTATGCTGACGACCATGGTGCCCATCGTGCTGATAGCTGTTTGGCTGGACAAAGACAGGACTATAGATCAGCCGGACTTCTTGTGTGAGTTAAATATCATTGTCAGATAGGCTCGCGGCACATCCACTTGTTGTATATATTTTAATTTGTATTTCCACGTTAAATGGCCATGCTGATTCCTTGTAGCCGCTTAGGCATGTCCTGAAAGACTAGATGGACCACTCGGCTCATTGTCCTAAAGTTTCAACTTCAAACAACTCAAACACATAACTACCAGTTAAATTATTATATTTGCACCTTTTCATGTTTTCAGCACCTGTAGCGGCACAAAGGTGTCGCCAGATATTACCCTGAAAAACAAAGACTTTTATTTTATGTAAATTCTATATCTCTGTTAATCTTACAATCCGTGTAACGTGTGAATAAGCAACAACCACCACAAAACCACGATAAGATTTAGTTATCTTCTCTCCACATGTCTCACGGCATCATTGTGTGTCTCCAGTCGCGTACACGATACTCATGCTACTGGGCAGCATGGCGTTCGTGGCGTTCGGTTACATTGTCAGCTTCAACTTCGAAACGGGCACCACCATAATCATCCTCATCGCCTGGATCTTTTTGTTCGGTCAGTATTAAACATACCATAACATCGTCATGTGTCGTCGTTGCCATGAGGCGACTGTAGAAATATAGATATTTTATAAAAAAAAAACGTTAGTAGTTAAAGATAAATTCGCGATAAATACCCGTATTCATATTTTTTATAAAAAAACGTTATTTCGGAACTTGCTGATGCAGTAAATACCTCGTGAACCGCATATCCTAAATGCCATATAATAGATATAATATGTGCACATGTACTCATGGTGCGCTGTTCCAACAAACACGTACAGTAGTGTTGTACTAAGGATCTAGTGATGATTAACATACTCGCGCCATCATCATCAGACAAAGACGAAAAGCGGCGGCCAAGTCTGGAGACATGCCCACCGGACCTCGCTACAATAGATCTGTGCAATGTTTGTACTACACTAGTAGGACCTTCGCAGTCACTCTGGCAGACTTGTCTCACGACTTGCATATAATTTTGTCTGCATATGTCCGTACAGACATGTCTGCCCGTGAATGCTCATCGCGGGCCACCTGCCCTCAGACCTGAGAGCGACAGCAACCAGTACAGACGTGACGTTATGATCATAGTATCGAACTGTGGAGTAGGTATCAAAAGAAAATGAGTCTTAGTGAAAATAAATTATTTTGGGATGAATTTTAGCAGAGTATAAAAATATCAATGTTTATGGAAGATAAAAGCAACGAGTTTATGAACTAAAAATTAAGC
Source organism: Xestia c-nigrum (assembly GCA_916618015.1). NCBI lineage: Eukaryota > Metazoa > Arthropoda > Insecta > Lepidoptera > Noctuidae > Xestia > Xestia c-nigrum. The sequence continues at coordinate 2,989,261 of OU745259.1, read as the reverse complement.
AATGCTCCGTACCAAATATTAATTATAAAATGTACGGAATTGTACATCAAAGCTTATTTAGCTTATAAATGGTGTCCCAACATCGTAACAACTAAACCGTGTAGCCGGTTGAGACAGACGAACAACAAACTGATGAATCTGTGCAGCTACTGTATTGTGGTGACAACTGCCCGCGGGCATGTCTCTCTAGTAAAATCCCCGCTTTACATGCCTGTTGTTCCAATTATTTATAATTACAGCATCATCCGCTGCGGGATTGCAATCCTTATTACCACTACTATACAAAGGTATAAAATATATATAAAGACACTTGCGCGGAAATACATTCGCGCAAGTGTTTTGACGCGCAAAAGTCTGTTCGCACAAAAGTCCATTCGCACATTAATATTTGTCTTTCGCGCAAAAAACTCGGATCCCAGTACAAACTAAACGTACATACATTAACTTCAAACAAAACCTTTGTCTACAGGAATCATTACCCCCTCCATTGAACTTCTGGTGGAGTTGCCGGGGATTTTGTCGTATCTGTTTTACCCGGCGGACTACCTGTGCGTGCCGCACACGGTGAACATTGCGGCCATCCGGGCCCTGTATGCGGCGCGCATGAACGCGCGTTGCAAGAACTACAAGCAATACTGTCCATTCCTGCCGTTCCAAATTCCAGAGGAAATGAAAAAGTGTTGCGGTATGCTTTGCTTCTGTTTATCATTTCATCTCTCGTGACATTTTATATTGTTTAACCGACTTCTAAACAAAGAGGAGGTTCTCAATTCGGATGACTCAATTTTTTTTAGTGTTTGTTCGCGTATAACTCCGTCGCTTGCCAACCGATTTGAAAAAATCTTTTTTTTTACGAGGGTATACTTTCCAAATGGTCCCATATTCACCAAGTCGGAATCTGGTGATGAAATTTTCTCGAAATCAAGAGTACTCTTCAAACTTTATTGGATGACGTACAGCGATTTTGGTATTTTCTACAACAAATGGAGCATTTGCATTCAACAAGAACCATTCTACTATCAGATCTGATGATGAAGCCAAGAGCCAAGCACCGGAACGCTAAAATGAGACAATGTATCCTAGTCGTGTTTGGGCTTGTTGTAATTGTAACGGTATGCACTTTCCATGTTGTACCATTGATAATTAAAAAAAAACTTTTTCTTTTTCAAACAAAGTATTTCAATAATAATACGAGAAGCATCTTTACTAGGCCTACCCATATTTTATAAGATTAAAAATATATCACTAAAAATTAACAAATAAAAAAATTGACACCTCCGGTGGACGTGTAAATAGCGACTCAGTTATAATGCTGAACGGGATGCCACTCAAAAGAGTTGACCAATTTAAATACCTGGGACACCATTTAGCTGGAGACCTCAAAGACGATGTTGACATAGATCGCGAGCGCAGGGCGCTAGTCGTCAGGGCCAACATGCTGATTCACAGGTTCGCTCATTGTGACTTTGGGGTAAAGATTGCGCTGTTTAAAGCGTACTGCCAATCTTTCTACACGAGCGGCCTGTGGGTAAGGCATACTAAGAGGTCGCTTGATGCCCTGCGTATTCAGTACAATAACTGCTTCAGGATGCTGTTGGGGTTGCCGCGCTATTGTAGTGCGTCCGGTATGTTTGCTTTGCGCATACTGATGATTTTTATGCCCTAATGCGCAAAAAGACAAACTCCATCTTTTCGAGAGCGCGGTCTAGCTCTAACGGCATCCTAAGTACGTTGATTGATAAGTTCGACGCACCTTGGTTGTCGCACGCTATGGAGGTGCTGCAGGTTAGGTGTAGGGTCTACACCTAACCTCTCAATTTTTTATTTGCTTCTGTTTTTGTTTACTAACAATAGTTTTTAGGAATAATGTTACTAACAATTGGGCCTAGTTGGCATAAATAAACAAATATTATTATTATTATTTGTGTTTTTTCAAGTCGGTTATTTTTGGCAAATAAAAAAATGTAATGATTATTTTCTCTTTTTATATTTTTGTATTATTTATACTTATCACAGAATGGGAAACGGTTGCAGCAACAGAAAAATACATTTTTTTAGATTTTCATTACTACGGCTGCTAGGACACGTTAAGCAGTAAACAAGATGTAGTTTATATTTAACTTAAAGGTTTGCAACGTCTAGCAATTTTGAATTTTGACGTAGTAAAGTGACACTTAGTTTTGAGATGTATATGTCAACATCATATTGTAAAAACCGTGAGATTGTAATATAGCTAGAGAGATTGTACACTCTCGAAAGATTGTCAAACGAACATACTGCTTACAATATGACGCAATATTTTTCGGTAGATTATAACGAAGTAAAACCGTTATATTGTGAAATGTATACGATAGAAGTCAACCACTTGTAGCCTAAGACTCAGCCACTTCCCAGGACAATGGAAGATAGCCCAGGTAAAAACGTTACCTAAACCCGGTAAACTACCTAATGAAGTAGCGTCGTACAGACCTATAGGCCTTTTGCCTATAATAGGGAAACTCTTCGAGAAAATGCTCCTGAAAAGAATGAAAGCACACCTAAGTGACATCACCCCAAACCACCAATTTGGCTTTCGGGAGAACCACGGAACAATCGAGCAAGTTCACTGCTCGGCAGTCTTCTTGGATATCAGCCAGGCATTTTACAAAGTTTGGCACGAGGGCCTATTATACAAAGTCAAAAAGATGCTACCACACTCGTTTTACCAAATTATAAAATCTTATCTCAGCAAGCGATGTTTTGAAGTAAAGTTCAACGACGAACTCTCCGACTTGTGTGAGATCAAATCAGGAGTACCTCACGGAAGTATACTGGGGCCGGTTCTATACACCATATATACTGCCGACATACCAACATCGGACAATACTACGGTCGCAACATATGCGGACGATACAGCCTTACTGTCAACCCACACAAATCCAAATACCACATCAGAACATCTACAACACCACATTGACAAAATTGAAGAATGGCTCAAAATCTGGCGAATGCACGCAAATCAAAGTAAATCAACACATGTGACCTTTACTCTCCGAAGAGACACGTGTCCACCAGTTACACTAAACAATGAAGAAATCCCGCAAGATGACAATGCAAAATACTTGGGCATGCATTTGGACCGGAGACTGACATGGAGAAAACACATATGGACAAAACAAAAGAAACTAGATTTAAAACTACGCAATATGTACCGGTTAATAGGACGTCACTCACAAATGAGCACACATAGCAAACTGACAGTATATAAAGCCATTCTGAAACCAATTTGGGCCTATGGCATACAGCTTTGGGGTACTGCTAGCAACAGTAACTTGAGATACTGGAAAGGTTTCAGACCAAAACACTGAGGACCATATTTAACATCCCTCAATACATCAGTAATAAGAACATATATTGACTTAAATGTACCAACTGTCAAAGAGGAGATAGCAAAATATAGCATCAAATACCAAAAAAGCTACTGGTATCATAAAAATAACCAACTCGTCATTGAGTTTGATTTATATTAACATGAATAACATCTGTAGTGATTGCAGGGAAGGAGTGGGGCCACGGGCACTGGCACTAAAATGCCATTCTTGTGATGATATATACCACTGTGAGTGCCTTAATATCACTCCACTTCAATACTCAGGCTATACTCGCGAACATAAAGCCGCGTGGAAATGTCACCCCTGCAGTAACATAACGCAGCGCAGTAGCCCCGAGTCGGCATCACTAAATTGCTCTGTTTACATCCCCGCAAATTGGGAACACGCAATAAACATGTCCTGCGACAACTTGGAACAGCAGTCCTCGTCACCGAACTCTTCATTGAGCACTACATCTACAATTGGCCCTAGCGCTGCGTCCAACTCGACCGACATCGCAAACCTTGGCATAATAACACAAGAACTAAATAATACACTCAAGGTTTGGCGGACGGACATGAACCACGCCATGGCCAAGTTTACATATGATATCAAGACCACTCTGCGCGGCTGGCGTGATGAAATGGAGATCAGCATGACGAAATTCGATGACAGTATCCAGGTTAGTATAACTGATATGAAACAGGAAATGGACACCCTCCGCAGCGCACACAACAAATTAAGTGAACATAGTACGGTGGTTCATGATGTTTCCGAGTTAAAATCCTCCGTACAGTTTCTGGCAGCTGAGCAGAAAGACCTACAAGAACGTGTTGAGATCATTGCCCGTCACAGGTCGGAACAATCTCATAGCTTAGTTAGAAATCTGGAGCTTAAAATTGATTCCTTAGAGCAAAAAGCTAGAAATTGCAACATAGAAATATGCAATGTCCCTGAAAGACGCGGTGAAGACCTGATTCGCATGATGGAACAATTAGGCACTGCCGTTGCAACGCTACCGAGTGCAACATGCCCAGCAAACGAGCAACAAACCGAAGAACTTAATGGATGAATTCGGTACGCGAATTACTCGTGATAACCTCCTGAGCGCATACCGTCTGGCCAAGGAACTCAAGACCGATCAAATCGGTATTTCAGGCTCACCAACTAGAATATACCTAAACGAACATCTTACCCTGAAAACTAAACAGTTGTTTCGGGCTTGTAAGGAGGCCGCTAAAAAGCACGATTATAAGTATGTCTGGATTAAAAACTCTACAATACTTGTACGCGAACGTGATGGCATGGCTTCGTTTGCGGTTCGAGCACTGGATGATATCCGAAAAATTAAAAGCGGTGACAAAACCCCGCCACCAGTCGGTACCCAAAACTCTGTGTAGTAGCTACAATAATACGTCATACTATATGGTTCTATCTGGCGCGTCAGATCTCACACACTTTGTTTATTGTACTCGTATTTTTGTTAATTTTAAGTTCGTACTTGTTATTTTTATGTTCGTACTTGTTATTTTTATGTTCGTACTTGTTATTTTATGTGTGCACACGTTATTTTTTGTTGTTTGTACTCGTTATTTTCCTGTTTCTAACTTAGTTACACTACAACTATATTATTTTAATTTGGGGAGGAAATAATTTTAATTTTATTGTTTTTTTCAAGTTTTGTCTGTTTACTCTTGAAACATTTTATCACATTACAGTTGTTATTTATTGTACTCAAAACTGAAATAAAAATAATATTGGAATTGTGTTATTATTGTAAAACTGAGTTCTTATGCTTTAATTCCATGAGCTTGTCTTGCTGTCTCTGGGGAATCTATTCAATTCTTTGTACCTCAAAGTCACTTCTTTCATTAGGCATCCTTTTTTATTATTTTTATTATTAGCGCTCAATATTTGTACATGTGTATATTTTTACTTTTACCAATGACTGATAAACGCTTAACCATATATTATCAAAACTGTAGAGGTATCCGTACTAAACTGCAGGCTTTATATTTGAACATTCTCACCAGAACATATGACATCATCATACTGACAGAAACATGGCTAGTACCGGAAATAAACAACAATGAATTCATTGACCAGCGTTACGTTGTGTACAGGTGTGATCGCGATAGGGCTAGCACTAACGGCCCATTCACGACTTCGGTCTTAGCGGCGAGCGGCGCGGCAGGTGGTGCGGCGGCGGCAAGCGGTGCGTTTTACACGCCACGTACCCTCAGTAGCGGCTAGCGGCAGCGGCCGAGGTGGACGTATTTAGGTAGTCGGAACGTGCTCAAAATTATGGTGTTATCAAAATTATCCCTTCTGTGTTTAGAAAGCAGTATATTTTTAAAACAAGATATTCTTAATATGAGAGAAGGAGTGCACGAACTGAATAAAGATCGATATTTAAATGGCGAATTTCGTGACCTATACGAAGATTACAGAAAATATCCGGACAAGTTTTATGAGTACACAAGAATGAGTGTGGAAATCATATAAGGGGTCGATTTAAAATTTCAGTAATAAACGCCTCGGTATCCATTACCGCCACAAAATCGTCTAAAATTTTTTGTTTATGAGTTCGCCGCCGAGTCCGTCACACCTACACCGCTATCCACGCCACTCTGTTTCGTGGCGTCGCACTCATTCGCCTGTACTGTTGATCTCGCCGCTCCCCGCCCCGCGCGCCGCTGCAGCGATTCGCTCCGACACAACCTCGCGCGTTTTCGCTATGAGCGGCGACTCGTGGCGTGCTTCAAACATTTTCATACATTTGTTCTTATCGCTCGCCGCCCCGCACGCCGCCGCCGCTCACCGCGGTAATAACGGCCCATTCACGACCTTACCGCGGTGAGCGGCGGCGGCGTGCGGGGCGGCGAGCGATAAGAACAAATGTATGAAAATGTTTGAAGCACGCCACGAGTCGCCGCTCATAGCGAAAACGCGCGAGGTTGTGTCGGAGCGAATCGCTGCAGCGGCGCGCGGGGCGGGGAGCGGCGGGATCAACAGTACAGGCGAATGAGTGCGACGCCACGAAACAGAGCGGCGTGGATAGCGGTGTAGGTGTGACGGACTCGGCGGCGAACTCATAAACAAAACATTTTAGACGATTTTGTGGCGGTAATGAATACCGAGGCGTTTATTACTGAAATTTTAAATTCGACCCCCTATATGATTTCCACACTCATTCTTGTGTACTCATAAAACTTGTCCGGATATTTTCTGTAATCTTCGTATAGGTCACGAAATTCGCCATTTAAATATCGATCTTTATTCAGTTCGTGCACGTCCGTTAACGTTCGTTTAAGTCTGAAAGTGGCGTCGGTGACTGAAAAGTTGTGTGGTAATCGGTTGTCGTGGTATGGGCATGTGATGCGAAGGAATGAGGAAAATGTCGTGAAAAAAGTTTTGAGTATGAATGTGGATGGGTATTTGAGTAGAGGAAGACCAAAGAAACGATGGATGGACTGTGTTAAGAAGGATATGGTAAGAAAAGAAGTGTCTGATGAGATGACGAAAAATAGAGGAGTATGGAAGAAGAAGACATGCTGCGCCGACCCCAAATAAATTGGGATAAGGGCAAGAGAATGATGATTCAGTTCGTGCACTCTCATATTAAGAATATCTTGTTTTAAAAATATACTGCTTTCTAAACACAGAAGGGATAATTTTGATAACGCCATAATTTTGAGCCCGTTCCGACTACCTAAATACGTCCACCTCGGCCGCTGCCGCTAGCCGCTACTGAGGGTACGTGGCGTGTAAAACGCACCGCCTGCCGCCGCCGCGCCGCCTGCCGCGCCGCTCGCCGCTAAGACCGAAGTCGTGAATGGGCCGTACGGTCGTGAATGGGCCGTTATAAACTGGAAGGTGGCGGTGTTCTAGTGGCTGTCTTAAAAATCCACCGACCTATTGAAATAGATTTAAACTCTTCGACTAATGTCACCCCACTGCACAACTACATTGAACAAATTGCTGTAGAAATACCTAGTGGTCACCAACTAAAGCATCATGTCGGCTGCTGCATACATATACCTCCTAAAACTCCCCCACTTGTGTATGAAAAGCATTTTGAATCACTTTATGAAGCTTTGTATAGTCCTAATGTCGATTTTTTCTGTGTAGCCGGAGATTATAATCTCCCAGAAGCAACATGGCACATGTCCGCTATCTCAAATACCCCGATAAGTTCCCCTTTGTGCTCTGGCACAACTGTGTCGTGTGACCATCTTAATAACTTTATATCCCTTCTAAGTGCCTCTCAGTATAACAGCACACTTAACTCTAAAGGCAAAATATTAGACCTGTTGATATCCAACTTCCCTTGTTGTGTGCAACAGGAGTCTTCTCCCCTGCTACCTGCTGACGTCTATTACCCGCCATTTGTTTGTGACGTGAATTTAAAAATGAAAAATACTCCCCTAGGTAAGAAATCACTACAAAAATACAATTTCTACAAAGCAAACTATGAAAACATAAACGACATGATACAGAGAACCAACTGGGCGGAACTTCTTACAAATGAAAAACCTGAAGATGCTTTATCGCTGTTCTACGACAAACTTGACCAGATTATCAAGGCACACACTACTCTAACTTGTTCTAGATCTTCCAATTACCTAGTCTGGTTCTCGCGTCCCTTGATCAGCACATTTAAAAAGAAACAGAAGGCCTGGATCAAGTGGAAGAAGTATGGTAACATATCAGATTACGAAGCATTCAAAACACATAGAGCCAGTTGTAGTGTAATGTGTGGAGAATGCTTCTCAAAGTATATAGGTTCGGTAGAAGATAGCCTACACACAAACGTCAAACACTTCTGGACATATGTCTCAAACCGAAAAGACAAAACGTGCATACCAGCAAAAGTTTACTACAAAGACACTGAATCCAACGAACCAAAAGTTATCTGCGACATGTTTTCTAATTTCTTCCACTCCGTTTACGAACCTGCGTCGCCACTCTTGTCACAATGGCAACCACCCACGGAAACTTCCTCAGCTTGTGATAGTATCTCTAGCTTATACTTCGATGAAAACAAGATCATAAAAGAACTCAGGTCTCTGGATCCTGCCAAAGGTCCAGGACCTGATGGCATTCCTCCTTATTTTCTACGCCTGACTGCAGCTCACATCTGCAAACCGTTAGTTATTATCTATAATAAATGCATTTCTGAGGAAGTACTTCCGATAGAGTGGAAGCGTGCGAACATCACACCTATACACAACGGTGGGTCGAAGGGTAATGTGGAGAACTACCGTCCAGTCTCTATCCTGTCCACTTTGTCAAAGGTTTTTGAGAAACTTGAGATCGTTTGGGACGTCACCGCGCACTCACGTACTTCTGTTTGGCTCCGTGTTAAAATTCAAAAAACCGTATATAAAGTGCATCAAACAGCAAAAAAACAGTACAGTTAAAATCTATAGTGAATCAGTGACAATTGGTGTGCAAAATAATAGTGGAATAACTACATTGACTCTCACTGTGATCGGTTTTCAATAGCAAAACCAACATAAAAATCGTTAAAAGTGTACGATTCCGGACTTTGACCTCATTACCGAGACAAAGGAATAAACGGAATACCACGAGTCAGTTGCATGACCGCCTGCCTAGTGTTGGCTTATTTGAAGCGAGTACTCACAGAGCCCGTGGCGTAGTTTGCTAATGCGCTTGGTCGTATCACGCACTCCGTGCCCCTAGTTCGAACCGCATATACGATTTTTTTTATTTTTTATTTAGTTTTTATTTGGATTTTGCTTTTATTATTCTTTTGATTTTTTTTTTGAGATCTTGCCTGATTTTTCTTAACCAATTCCAAAACGTTTGCCAATTATAATCGCTGTTTCTATCAAAATGGGAAAAACTCCAGCTAAACCAACTTTGGCTCATGGACAATCACTTTCCGAATCTGACTTATTGTCAGCAACAAATGAAAAAGCAGCCACCACCTCGGCCGAATTCAACGTTACTATGCGAAATAAACGTATTCGCTTGGAAGACTCCCCCACAAACGATCCTGGACTCCACCCAGAATTCAGCGACTTCAAAACTGAGCTATTGGAAATGCTGACAAAATGGAAAGCCAATCAAGAACAGCTTGTCACAGAAGAGTCATTAAAGAATATTATAAAACAGGAATTGGGAATGACTATATCACGTTCAATAAAGGAGTTGGTGGCGGATCAGCTTTCTAGCATTAATGAACGTTTGAACGGCTTTCATGACTCACTCCAGTTCTTCAACGAAAAGTTCGAGGATTTTAAGAAACGCATTGAGTAAAGGGACTCCACCATTACAAGTCTACAAGCCGACAATGAACGCTTGAAATCGAATGTCAACGAGTTGACAACACGGTTGGGAGTGATTGAGCAGCATTTGCGTGAGAGTAATATTGAAATTAACGGTATACCTGAGAACAAAAACGAGAACTTGGCAAATACACTAATTCATTTATCAACAACCATCGGAAGTCCTTTGAACGACACAGATATTCTCCAGATCACTCGAATCGCGAAGCTAAACAAAGATAACGACCGCCCACGTTCTGTCATAGCAAAATTGCAGTCTCCCAGACAGCGTGACACCATTTTAGCGGCGGTTTCCAGCTACAATAAAAAGAATCCTGAAGATAAACTGAGTTCCCATCACTTGGGCATCGCCGGCAATCGCACCCCCGTGTTCGTATCTGAACATCTGAGCCCAGCCAATAAACAACTTCATGCAGCAGCGAGGAAATTAGCCAAAGAAACTTCATATAAATTTGTTTGGATCCGTAATGGTAGAATTTTTGTTCGAAAAGACGTTAATCACGACTCTATTTTTATTCGTAACGTAGACACATTAAAAAGAATGAGAAATAATTAAAACTCTCCTTTGCAAGTAAGTGCAAGTATAATTACTTCAAAAATGTTTTTGGTGTTTAAAATTAACAATGCTTAATATATATTATCAGAATGTGAGAGGTACTAGAACCAAAACAAATTGTATACACCACAATATATTGTTAAATAACTACGACCTAATTGCTTTCACAGAAACATGGTTAAATCCAAGTATATCTAGCAGCGAAATTGTTGATAACAGATACATAACTTACCGTAGAGATCGACTCTGCAATGCAACTTCCAAAAAAGATGGAGGCGGAGTGTTGCTTGCTGTTTCAAAGGATATTAAATCTACAAGAATGCAGACCTGGGAGACTAGTTTTGAGGACTTGTGGATAACTATAGAAATTAAATCCCATAACACCATAAAAAAAATTGCAATATGTATAGTATACCTTCCGCCTCCTATCAAGAAGGAAAACCTAGCCTCATTCTTAGACAATGTAAATAACATAATTGCTAAGGTAGATGATGTCATAATTCTTGGTGATTTTAATCTGGGTTTTATAAATTGGACTAAAGTGAATACAGGTTTCCATCACACATTTCCTGAGAACTACAGCAACTCTTTGGGTTATTCACTAACCGACTTTATTTCATTGAATACTCTCTTTCAGTTCAATTATTTAACGAATAGTGACAATCGCATTTTGGATTTGGTAATAAGTAACTTGAATAACATAACGGTTACCGCCCCTCTTGATCATCTGAGTAAGCTCGACCCTCTACACCCTAGTTTACTAATCAGTGTATCTGACGCCATCCCCGAGACACTAAAAACCAACTTTAAACTTGGTTATAACTTCTTTAAGGCCGATTATTCCAAAATTATTCCGTAACTGATGGAAGTTGACTGGATTAGCACGTTCTCTAAATGTCATGACGTGAATGAAATGATCTCTAAGTTTTACAGTGTTTTATCAAATATTATTGATACGTCTGTACCGAAATATAACCGTCGAAAGCAAAAATATCCAGCTTGGTTTTCATTTAGGTTAATTAAATTGCTTCAACAGAAGGAAAAGATACGGCAAAGATGTTGCAAATTTCAAAACCCTCGTGATAAAATTGATTTCGAGATGTTGCGTGTTCAATGTCATAAACTTGCAAGATCATGTTATAGCTCATATAAACAAAAAATTGAGACCGATATAGTTGAAAATCCGAGGGCTTTTTGGAGTTTTATAAAGAACAAACGTAAGGAACAGTCAAAGTATCCATCCAGTATGCGGTTGGAAGGATCAGTTGCAGAAACTGGCCCAGAAATCTCCAACTTGTTTGCCCAGCAGTTCTCGTCAGTCTATAGTTCCAACCATGTGGGCATAACTGAACCTGAACTATCCTCTGCCGCACAAAAAGTAATCAGTAAAATACAGTTTACAGAAAGAGAAGTTCTCATCAAGCTAAAGAAGTTGGACTCCTCGAAAGGACCCGGCCCTGATTGCATCCCTCCAATTTTTATAAAACGATGTTGCAAATCGCTTGCATTTCCCTTATGCATTATATTTAATCGCTCATTAGCTGAAGGCGTCTTTCCTGAGGCATGGAAACACGCAAAAATAGTTCCTATTTACAAAAAAGATGATCCTGCAGACGTACAGAACTATCGTCCGATCTCGATACTGTCGTGTTTTCCTAAAATATTTGAAGCGCTTATATGTCCCATTATCACACATCACCTCGATTCAAACATTTCACCTTGCCAACATGGTTTCAAAGCAGGTCGTTCAGTGGAAAGCAATCTGATTCAGTTTGTTTCCGACATATCTGAATCTTTAGACAAACGATTGGAGGTCGATGCTGTTTACACAGACTTCAGCAGTGCTTTTGATAAAGTGAGTCACTCACTACTCTTGTCAAAACTAGCAGCCAACGGTGTTCATGGATCACTTCTGAGATGGTTTACATCTTACTTGCAACAACGGTCACAGACTGTTGTTTTGAATGGTTACACATCACAGCCATATGTTTCTTTCTCGGGAGTACCGCAAGGATCCCATCTAGCACCAACCTTATTCTTGTTGTTCATCAATGATATAGCTGATCAAATACGAAACTGCAAGTTTTTGATGTTCGCCGACGACTTAAAGATCTATAAGACGATAACTTCACCAAACGACTCGGTCGCGATTCAAAGTGACTTGGATCGAATACAAGATTGGTGCAAGAGAAATGGCATGGATTTAAACGTCAAGAAATGTTTCCACATTACATTCACAAAAAAGAAACAAGCTAGTGTAAGATCATATAAAATCAATAGCGAAACACTAACTAAGGTTGATGAAATTCGGGATCTCGGAGTGATCATGGATAAAAAATTCACTTTTAAACATCATGTAGACAGTTGCGTCAAAAAAGCTGCGCAATTGTTAGGATTTCTTAAACGTAATACGCAAGAATTTAGGTCTATTAAAACCAAAATGGTCCTATACAATGCCTTAGTACGTAGCAGGCTGGAATATGCCAGTGTTGCCTGGGACCCTTTTTACGCAATACATTCTCAGCGACTAGAGAGCTTACAACGGGCTTTCACCAGACACCTCGCATTGATATCCCCTGGCTTATCCCATAGATGTCCCTATCAACAGCGTCTGAGTTTCTTTAAGATGACCGCTCTACGGCAACGGAGAGTAATGCATAGCCTTATGTTCCTTCACAAATTAGTGAACGGTCGCATAGATTGCAGTGAACTGCTATCGCGCATTCCGTTGAAAGTTCCGCCTAGAATTCCTCGCTTTCCTATAACCACAATTCTCCAGCGCCCTACTACCTACACAAACACAGGTCTCAACTCACCACTCGTTAAAATGTGCGACAACCTTAATTCATTGAATAAGTCCGTACCCGAAGCAGATATATTTAATGACCGTAAGGTGAAGTTTAAATCAAGAATCTTGGCCTCCCTACACGCTAACGAAACGTAGTGAACTTTTAATTACTTTAAATTACTCTGTTTATAATTTGCATTTTCTTTGTTACCAAATTAATATCCCACTTTCCTTTAAATTGTACACCTAGACTTAAGTTAGCAACTAAGCGGTAATCTGGCGTCTTTATTATCAATGTTGTGTTTACCTGTAATTGGCATATATATTAGAACACTACCGTATGAGTTAGTATATGCATGTGCATATATGTGCTGTAGGTGAACCTTAAATAAATAAATAAATAAATAAACTTGTCCATAATGAAATATATCCAGCCTTACACAATGTCATTATACATTATACATTATACAAACCTCCTATCTTTTTCCAGTAGACGCTGTATACACAGACTTTTGCAAAGCTTTTGGCAAGGTGGACCATGAGCGGCCGCTGCTTAGTAAAATTGCCTTTAATGGAATTCGTGGCAATTTACTGCGGTGCCGCGGTGGTTTGCCTCGTACATTTCGAACCGCTGTCAAAGGGTGGTATTCAACGGATACGGATCAAATACTATTGAAGTCACATCTGGTGTCCCACAAGGCTCTATCTTAGGGCCGCTCTTATTTAACATATTTATAAATGATATTGGTTACTGTTTCCGCCATACTGAGTTCTTAATTTACGCCGATGATCTGAAGGTCTACAAGTCCATCAAAACTGTGAATGATTGCATATTATTCCAACAAGATCTTGATAGACTTTCAGACTACTGCCACAGTAACAAATTAAAACTAAGCTTACCGAAGTGCAACCATCTCACATTTACCAAAAACAAGCATATTATTAAGTACGCATACACCCTTTGTCACGTGCCTCTATCTCAATTATATTCAATTCGCGACCTCGGCGTTATATTGGATTCCAAACTATGCCTAGATTTGCACATTAACAAAATTGTCAGCAAAGCTTTCCAACTATTTGGTTTTATTATGCGGTCCACCCTTGACTTCAAGAGAACCTCGTCATATTTATGTTATACAAAGCCCTTGTTCGTTCACAACTAGAGTATGCAGTGTCGGTATGGAATCCCTTCTACAAAAAATAATTATGCTGAAATGGTTGAAAATGTTCAGTACAAATTCTTGTGTGCTATGCACTATAGGTGCCATAAATCCTATTTATCATATTCTCAATTGCTCAGCAAGTACAAGCTCCTCCCCCTTAGCTCTCGAAGGAATTACCTCGAAGCCACAGTATTGTACAAAATTATCAGAAACAAGTTTAACTGTACAAATCTGAACAGTATGATTTGCTATGCTGTACCTAGAACCATTCACAGGCGGCGTGTACGCGCAGGTACTCTTTTCGCTTTAAACACTTGCCGAACTAATTCAGGCCTGCGCTCACCTGTCCGCCGTATGGTTGACACATATAACAGTACCTTTGTCGACACTGACATAGACATATTCAATTCTACAATAAGTAAATTAAAAAGCCTTATCCACCGTTCCCTATTCAATATAACAAGTGCTCCCAACCCAATTATAGTAATAATGTTTTATGTTAAGTATCTATCTTTATCTTTATACTTTCATTTCAAACTAAATTTCAATTAGTTGTTAAACCATTAAATTGTAATTAAGTATTATTTGCTACACGTACTGCTATAAATGTTCCTAGCGATTAACCCTTTTTTTTAACTTTGTTGTGGGTTACGTTATAACCAAACTGCTACCTTGTTAAAATAGTTTTAAGTCCTTATAATGTAACTGTTTGCTGTTCCTTCCAATAAAAAAAAAAAGAAAAAAGACTAACAATCCACAAAAATGAACTTACCCTCAAACTCAGTGGAGATCAAGGCTAGGCTAGGATTAAACATACGAGACTGAAGAGACATAGTGTCCCAAACCTACAAGATAGGTTCGTCAGGATGGAATGAGACACTTACCCAAGAAGTGTCTCACCAAGCTAAAAACCCCAAACAGATACACTGTATCAGACATAGCAGTGGCTTATTGTTGTGTCCAACATATTGCCGCGGAGCAGAAGAAGAAAAAAAATAAAAAATAAAAAAAGTATCATAACCATAGATCGGAAATAATAAATAATAATGTGGATATTCCCCGAGTCCTGGGATTCGGTGTTATAGTAGTAAAATTATACAAAAAAAACTATGCTCGCCACGGATCCTTAAATATAAGAAGGACGGGATTAAGGATAGTATAATAAATAGATAAACTTGATTCATTAAACCACATATATTTTTTTACGCAGCAATTACTAATTCAAGAATCAACAATCATTTAAAACATTTTCATTCTTTACTAGCTGACCCGCGCAACTTCGTCTCCGAGTGAGGGTTAGAGAAAGTGCGAGTCAATAAATAGACATATGCTATCCGAAAATATGTTTTAACTCGAACCACCAGTTCCTGAAATTAGCGCGTTCAACCAAGCAAACAAACTCTTCAGCTTTATAATATAATAGTGTAGATTCAAGTAGGTAACAATTTAATTTCTCGGAAATCTTTGTATTAATCGCTCATCTATACTTATAATATTATAAAGCAGAAGAGTTTGTTTGTTTGTTTGGTTGAACGCGCTAATCTCAGGAACTACAGGCTCGAATAGAAAAATTCTTTTTGCGTTGGATAGTCCATTTATCGAAAAAGGTTTAAGGCTATATAACATCGCGCTATGACCAACAAGAGCGGAGTAGCAATAAAACATGTTGCAAAAATGGGGGAAATTTTACGTTTTCGTAGACGAAGTTGCGTGGGTCAGCTATTATATTCTCATTATGTTTTTCCAAATAAGACCTTCCCTCGACAGCTTGCCCATGATGCCTCACTGGAGACTGCTGCACACGTAGGTGTAAGCCGTATCTACTTTGTATGTAGTGTTTCTTATTTTTAACCGACTTTTAAAAAAGGAGGAAGTCCTCAATTCGGATGTTTATTTTTTTTTTGTTTGTTCGCGCGTAACTTCGTCGCTTGCCAACCGATTTGAAAAAATCTTTTTTGTTGAAAAGGGTATACTTTCCAAATGGTCCCATAGCCACCAAGTCGAGATCTGATGATGGAATCTTGGCGAAATCAAGGGAACTCTTCACATTTTATAGGATAACGTACAGCGATTTTGATATTTTCTGCAACAATTGAAGCATTTGCGTTTGATAAGATCCATTCTACCATCAGATCTGATGATAAAGCTATGAGTCACGGAACTCCATAATGAGACAATGTATCCTTTTCGTGTTTGGGCTTGTTGTAATTGTAACGGTATGCACTTTTCATGTGTACCAAGCACATGTGAACCACTAAAAAGTCAAAAATAAAAACTTTTTACAAAAAATAAAACCGACTTTTACGTCCACTGCTGGACATAGGCCTCCCCCAAGTGTCGCCACATTGACCGGTCCCTTGCGACTCGCATCCAACTAGGGCATGCACCCGGTTCTGAAATACCCGGGTATTTTAATAAGTCTGTGGAAACGGTTCTGAGGGAAGGAACCGGGTTAACCCGGTTCTGAAATAGTACATTTTGATACAAGTGGAGAAAGTTTGTTATTGCCGTTCGAGGCGGTATTACACACGAGCCGTAGGCGAGTAGTGTTTCTGAGCCGAGAACTGCAATAACAAATGTCCACGTGTATCAAACGACGTTTTTCAATACACTTTTGAAGAAATAAAATAAAAGAATGGAAAATATCTGTGTCATGAATTATTACGATACTATGATTTAATCTTAATTTTCTTCCCCGCTTTGCTTTCGCCACGTTGAACGAAAAGCAAAGTTATGAAGCTGTTATAAATACAGCCCTAATCTAAAAAGATGTTTTTTTTTTAAATATTTTTGAATTTAGAATACAAATAAATGTTACTTAATTTGTTTATAAAAGTAAATATTACCTAGTTTTAAATAATCATGTTTATCTATGATATTGGATTTATAAACACAAATTGAATATTAAAAAATGTTTGCGCCGTAGAGACGTAGATCGCTTTTCCGAAATTAAAAAAAAAACATTCACCTCTGACTATAGGCATTGAACCAAGTTTGACTAAGTATAGGTATAGTTATCTGTGGCAATTTTACTTTCTGCACACGTGTAGAAAAAACGTGAAAAATGCACACGTGTGAAATACACTGCATTTTGAACCTAATCGTAGTGCGAAAAGAACCAGTTTTCGTATTGAAAAGATCATTTTAATTTTGCATTAATTGCTAATTCAATTGCACGTCACATAGAACTGGCGTGAAAAGAAATGTCACACGCATTGTTTTTTCTATTTATCACTGCAAAAGGAAAGGATTAAATTACTTGTTGATAAATTAAGGCGACTACATGAGCTAAACGCGAGTTTTATAATTACTAAAAGTATATGATTCACTACTATAAAGAAGACCAGAAAAATATATGATATTCTTCAGGATATATGCTAGCATGATACTGTTTTGAAAACATAATACAATTAATTTGGCTCGATAAAAAAAAATCACGAACTTATCTCTAAAAATATCTTTCAAACAATAAAAAACATACTAATATGCATGCGATCATTCTGATTTTTTGGCAAATAGTTCTACAAGCAATATATTAAGCATGATACTTTTCAGTTTTTTAATCCAATCAATAGTTTTTTTTTGTAAATCGATCGAAACCACTCATTTCGCGCTATTTAACCCGCAGTGGCTGACGTAACAACCACTTTGTAGTGCAAGCTGATTAGAACTTTATTCTAACAGCATTTCAAACGAAGTTTGAACCACCACAAACAGAGTTGCTAATTTGGCTCGTCTAAAATATTTTGTTTCGTCAAAATAGGCTCGCACTAGACACCTAATTATAACTACGACGATTTCCATTCTTATTTGCTTGACTGTAAGAGCGATTTTGGACTGCATCCGGTTCGAAAAAAATTACTCCAACACAGAAGTCTACAGTATTTTTAAGACGATATCCCATTCCTGAAACTGTCATCATCATCACTCGATATCGACAATGAGAGAGAACGAGAAAGAAAGAGAGTTTTATTCACTGTTATCGATCAATAAAATTCCCTTTTCCGAGAGGCGATCGTTAAAAATATATAAAATACGATAAGGTCGCTTGGAACCGGGTAGAACCGGGTGGCCCGGTTCCGACTGCACCTAGAACCGGGTAAGTAAAATCTAGATCCGGGACCGGTTCTGCATGCCCTACATCCAACGGATTCCCGCAACCTTCACCAGGTCATCGGTCCACCTAGTGGGAGGTCTTCCAACGCATCGCAGTAATTTAGTCGTTGGACAGTAATAAAAGGAACTTCGCAATGAACAGTCGTTTCCATCATCCACCTATCCTTTGGGAATATACTTCATGGCGTACCTGCCAGGCCCTGCCATATAAGAACAACAAAAATTCAAGAATGTGAAAATTAATATTGAAGAAAAGAAAAAGAAGATCAGGACCGAAGTAACAATCAAAATTCAAGAAAGAAGATGAAACACAAAAGAAGAAACACAAATAAAAACCAAAAACAAAAGCCAATGCCAGCACCAGTCACTACTTTTACTTGTCGGAGCACTTTATTTCATCGCCAAAAAGTGCCAAAAGAGCGCAGTAAAAGTATAAAGAAGAGAACACAGTGCGAGTACTTTTAGTGTTGTCTTTTCCTTCAAGCTTGTTGACTCGCCTTTTTGTCAATGTTCAACATCTGACTGCGAATATGAACAATCTGCTCATCACATTTTGTGGGAGTGTAGTGTTTGGCAAAATGAACGCAATATTATGTTGGATAGTGTACAGGTTACATCCGGAGTTATTTACTATACGGACCTTGTAGAAACTAGAGCAAATTTCCGTGCGTTCAAGCGTTTATGCCATACCTATTATTGGAATCAAATATAACAGCTCTCTACTTAGGACCCATTAACGTTAATATTTTATCCGTGGTGCTAGGCAACTGGGCCTATCCCAGTTGTAAACGTCCCTTTGTGCCTATTGGCCTTGTTTCGTTCTGTCTCCTGCTGAGATGGAGGGAAGTGGAAAGTTCTTTCCTACTCCTCCGCTATACTTTCTGATTAATTTCGTTGCGGGATCCAAGACAGTTAAATTCATCCTCTGGGACTTCGTCGAGCTTCATTGTCTCGGCGCTTTTCTAGTGGTCGCCACTGTTGATTCTGGCTTTCAGGAGTTACAGTGGTTTGGGCGTGTGTGGCGGGCTTGTCCCAAATATTCACAAAAATCTAACAAAATTATTTTAAGTTAATTGATTAATATAATGATGTAATCGCATTGTATACGTTGTTTATTATTATTATATAAAAACTATTAATATAGGAACATTGCATTGTATTCAAATAGTTTTGTGTATTGATAGAAAAAATAAACTAATTGTACCGTGACTTATTATTGTACCATTTTTTTTTGCTACCTAAAGGATAAGGGGTAGTCGATACTTTTCGGGGGAGGTGTAAGGACATGCCTTTGCCGATCCCCATTAAGACGAATACGAAAATAAAATACGAAACACGTTTTCCATCAATTCTGTTAAAAAGGTTTATGCAACATTTCTAGTAGATTGGACCAAGGAATCACGTTGTCTCATACAAACTTTGCCCCCTTTTTACCCTCTTAGCCCCTAAGGGGGTAAAAAAGGCAGGGGCAGGGGTACACCGTGTACATATCTTGTGATCTTTGATTATTTCAAAGATTTTGATCTAGATTGTTTATTTATGACATCACTATCCCCAGTAACTAGACGCGACCGTGGTGCCGCCGCTCGCGCCCCTGTATTGTATTGTTTCTCGATTTCATAAAATATTCATCGGGTTGTTTTGATTGTTATCTTAAAAGGATACATATAAATAGAATCGTATCTCAAAACCTGATAATACTCGAAGTTTAAATATTGTATTGAAAAGGCAAAATTATCGATTTAAAGTTCAACCCCGTACCCTTTAAATCTGCGAACTTTTTGACGTCCCCTTATTATCGTATTTTGTTTTAGCTGGACTGAAACCAGGGTGCTATTTCTGCTTTGGGGAGGAAAAACCTGGAGTAGGCATGCTCGTAGTAACATTGCAATTAGTGGTTTTTATGGTAAGTATTCATATTTTTTTACCCCGACCTAAGTAAAGGGGTGTTATACGTTCAACGCAGCTCGCAAACAGATAAGCTGCTTTGATTTCCGAACATCTTCTTTTTCCCTGCTTTTATCTCATGTTATTTGGGGTAGGCGAAACAAGCTTTTTTTTTCATTCTCGCCGGTCAATCTTCACGCTATCATTTACTCCTATTTCCTTCATAATCATTCTTCACATAATCGATCCATATTTTCTTTGGTCTTCCTCTCCCTCTCCATCCACAAACATAATTATAATTGTTTCTAGTTAAGTTACGGCGAACGAGATTATTATTAAAAAATATTTATTTGAATTAAAAACAATGTTTATTGATTGGAATGTTCTACAAGACAGTCGCAGTAAATACCTGTCGGACTAATTCAGGATTGCGTTGCCCTATTCGTCGTATGGTGGAATCCTATAATAGCAGCTTCATTGATATTGATATTTTTGTATGTTCCAAATCTAAATTTAAGTCCAATGTTTTTAAAATCCTATCTAATGCTAATAAGAAATAGTGAAAGTCCTTTATTATTATTAATTTAATTTATGTCAACCATTTTAATTATTTATATTAATTAATTGTATGAATTTGTAATTGTACGTGATGTCAATTTCCTTATTTTACATAATTTCAATTCTTATTTGTAATAATAACGAATAATCCCAAATTTATATATTTTTTAACTTCAATTAGATTTTTTTTTTATTTAATTTTTTTATTGTATTTATTTAATAATCATTTTTTTTTCTTTCTCATTTCAATTTATACACATATCTGAGTAATGCTTAATCTAGTGGCACTTTTTACCTTATCCTAATTTTGTTAACATGCGGATAATGTAGTGGGCTGCAATATTGTTAATACTTCATATGTATATTATTGTTATTTGTAGATGTTATATATTGTAGCTGTTTATTGTCCCATAATATATAAAATAAAATAAGACTAATTTACAAATTATAATATTTCTAATAACTAAAACTTAATAATAAAATCTGCAAATCTGCAATTGTGCAGTTTGTTAATGACGCACGAGCGCATCCGCTGCATTAGTCAGCGATTACGTTACTCAGGTGATTGCCTAACTTTCTTCAAATGATTTTTTTTTGTTAGCAACAAGATGAATCTACTTAAACCTTGAATTGACTGACATACAGCGAACAGTTTAAACTGCTGACTCCAGAATGTCATGGCATGTGACTTCGCTCTTGAGTTACTTATATGTTTAACGAAATGTGAGCACTAAGGATGGCTTATCGAAAATTCATTCCTGTAATGGGCCAATCTTTATAAATAATGTCCGTTGGCGTTGTTGTTATTATTGCTATGCAGAATAAACAGTTGTTCGTTCTTTTTTTTAGACGATAGTAGTACTAACGGAGCTCGGTTTCTTCAACGGATTGTGGGACAAATTAAGGAACATGAACTACATTCCGTTAAAGGGTTCTGCGGAAAAGAGCGAGATGGTGCTCGCTGAAGCGGAATACGTTAAGAAGACTATCACTTTGCGTAAGTACTCACATACGGCAACCAGCCGTTCTCATGATACCTCGGCAATTAGAAGGAAACTGGCACTCATATAACGACACTACAGCCTTTTTCTTATAGGATTTTATTATATTTTCTAAATAACACCCAAGCATTAAATCTGTATGATTCAAAAGCTGGTACAAACAAGTTATGAATACAGCTAAATCTTCTAAAGCGTTAAACCTATTTTAGATCAGTAATTACCTATTGTAGTAAGTGTCAATATAAACAAGTTTTATAGGTGATCTTCTATAGCGTCACGTTTCCGGGACTCTCGACTTTGACTTGAAAACTGGCGAAATGTGTATGTACCTACTATTAGTGTACTCCTCAGCCTAGCCTTCAAGGATTACAGCCGTGATATTGTTTATTTTCAGGTAAAAATCAGATCCCAGACTCGTTGTTAGCGTACGATTTACACAAGGTGTATGTACCACTCCGTAGCAGGAAGATCCAGGCCGTTAAGGGTGTCAGCTTCTCTGTCAAGAAAGGTAAGTTTTAGTGAGACATCATGCCTATTTCTCATATAATTACTTTTGAAGCTTGATTAGATAAGAAACTTAATGATAAGATCTGTCTGATCGTCAGCAAGTTGCGAGAAGCAAATATACCTCATTATTACGAGTTGTTTGTTTAGTAAAGTTCTTTAAAACTATTAATAAACATATACAGGGTTATTTTTTGTTTATACTAAACCCGAAAAGGGGTCATTGTACTCATCATTTTGAACAACTTTTTCTATGGGACGAACCTTGAAATCGCGAAAAAAAAATCAGCTGTTCCCTACATTTATGTTCGCATAACTCGTCAAAATGTAGGGAACAGCTGATTTTTTTTTCGCGATTTCAAGGTTCGTCCCATAGAAAAAGTTGTTCAAAATGATGAGTACAATGACCCCTTTTCGGGTTTAGTATAAACAAAAAATAATGTTGTATATTTGACTGAAACGTCACCTACGATCTTTTGTACGTTTCTTGGGCGAGAAAATCTAGTCGCATCCTCGTTAGTGATGGAAAAGGTGCCCAGGGGGTGAATCTTCCATACGTTGGCGTCAAACAAAATTTTCATAGACAGTGCTGCCATCTGTGTGTTTAAGGACAAAAACTATTCAACCATTTGACTGTTTAACAACTTTCATAAAGAGAACAGCTATTTTAGACGCCTTGTCAGGGAAGTAGGTAGACTAGTGGTGACAGCAGTTGCCTTGAGTTCCCATGTTCGAATCTAACAGCTGAGGTACACAGAACGAAAACCAGAGTTGTGCATCTATCTTGTATTATACATATAGTGTATTATCTATGCAGGTGCCTAATCGAGTTAGATCCCAGGGCAGCCTGATGTTGCTTATTTTATCATTAACAAAATGTGCGTCGTCAAGTAGTGTCACCAGATGCTTCAGGTCGACAGAAATTTCTGCCAAGCACTTCGAGGCCCAGAAAAAAAATGATGGTCTACACAATATTAGTAATTAAAAGACTTTTTATAAACAAATTAATCCGTTTAAGCAGTACTGGAAACACTTTTGCCGCCAATTCGTACAAATGTCAAGTAGTAAAATTTGTGATGTTCCACATAGCGTCTTCGAGTAGTGCTGTGCTGTATCGATTGAGTAGATTTTCGGTTTTCTTCCATCTAACAACAATGAACATACTACTGCATACATTCATGCGTGTACGTTACTCCAGCAGGAAAGTATCTACTAGAGATATATTATGAGTAGAACGTATAGTTGGTGCCTTATCTGCTGTAAATGTGCCCCCACATAAAAAATGTGTGCCCCCTGTCGTTTTGAAAAAAAACGGAAAATGCACAATTTTTCTTTCTCCGATCACTCGTTTAGAATTTTCCTGCTAGAAAAACGTTACCCCAGCAAGAATCGTTTTTCCGTTTTTTTTTCAAAACGACAGGGGGCACACATTTTTTATGTGGGGGCACATTAACATCAGATAAGGCACCAACTATACGTTCTACTCATACAGGGTGTATTTCACCTCATCACAAAGCCGTTAACCAAGCATTCTGTATATCAATCTAAGTAACTTTACGCAAAAAGTATTGCTGGGAAACAACTTTTTTTTTTGAGGTTATAAATCATGTTATGTGGTATAACTCAATGTAACACACTCAAAACATTGTGCGGATGGACGGATTGAATAGTACGGGGGTCGTAGAGATATTTAAAGTAAAATACATGCGATAAAAAGTGGTATTTAAAAAAAAACTTATCAAAATCTTGCAACTTTGACCCTCAATATCTCCGTAACTAGAAGGTTCCCAGGTATAGTGTGGAACAAAAAAATTATCAGAATGACGAGGAGAACAAGTGCCTTTCGTATTCGTTAAGAGGTGTTTTACACCCTTTATATCTCTAGGAGATACTTTCCTGCTGGAGTAACGTACACCATTCATGCACATAGCAAGTTCTTGTTAACAATTCTGAACAAAAATATTAGAGTGCAGGGAGCTGCGCGGCCCGCGTAACATGGCCACCGTGGAAACGGGTTTTGTGGACTGAGACTGACTATAGACAAATTGAAGATAAATGACAGATTGTCTAAAGTATTGTATCGTCCTAAGCATGGCGATGTTTGACATGTGGAAAGGAAGGTATACTATCTATTCTTTAGCGATAAAAGTCTACAACGTCGAGCATGGCGACAATTTTTTGGCTACCTTCTTTTGTCACTGGTTGTAGGAATCGTTTCTTCTCAACAAATGTCAAATAGTCTACAACAAATCAGACCTAGGTGACGGCCCCGACTTACGAACAGTAAGGTCCATGTTCACCAAAAAGATGACAGTCTGATTATCTAAAACAGCTGAAAACGCATTTTTGTATGGGAAAATGTCACAGTGACAGCTGGTTTTAGATAATCATACGGTTATCTTCTCGGTGAACATCGACCTAAGTCGTAGGTTCGAACCCAGTCTGGCGCATTACTTCGTGTAATTTATTTCATCACCGCTGCTCTCAAAACGGTGAAGGAAATCATCGTGTGGAAACCGGCATGTTCTAGAACCAAAAATTCGAAGACATGTGACATCTACCCATAGATATAATTAATATTTTTATGCATCTACCAATCCGCACTGGGCCCGCGTGGTAGATTATAGCCCATTCCCTCTCATTCAGAGGAGGCCGTGTCCCAGCAGTGGGAACATTATAGGCTGATGATGATGATGATGATGAATCAGACCTAGACAAGAGGAGCTCGTATCTAAATAATAACAGCCGCTAGGGCCGATCTTTATGTTAAGCCGTGCTTACCTAGTTTGGTTTGTGGATGAGTGACCACCCTTACATACTGAGTTTCATCTGTGCCTGGGAAAGCACGTTAAGCTGTTGGTCCCGGCTGTCATTTGTCCATCTTTGGCAGTCGTCCAAAAAGTCTGACAACCAGTCTTACCAAGTGGTATCGTATTATTATTAATTCATTTATTTCAGATCATTAAAATCGTTAATGCCGATTTATTCAAAACTACATTTTTGAGCTAACAGTTTATACCAAAACGAACCAAACCAAAGCTAACAATAATCATATTACAAATATCTTTTAGCATTTACAATAATTGAGAAAACAAAATTAAAATTAAAATAACATGTCAAGTGGAATAATATCACTAATCTATATCTATATGTCACCGTAAAATTGTCAAATACGTTATATTGTAATATCTCTAGCGATAGTGTAAAGTCTCGAATTATTGTCAAATGAACATACTGCTTACAACAAAGCGCATTATTTTTCGTGAAATGCATGCGATGGTAGTCAACTTAGCGCGGTGTGGAGGGAGGAGGGGTCCCCCTTGTCCAGTGGTACAATTCTCATGAAAAGATAATGCACCATTCCTGAGAAATACCGATTAATATAACATAACCTTAAAACACTTTATATTCCCCCTAAAAAGCGTAGTCGACGGATCCCCGCTTCGCGGGGCCCCTATTTCCGAGTGCAGGGTTTAAAGGAACCTAACTAACCTAACGGGGGGGGTGCCCCAAGTCCCGATTATGGGGGCAAAGATACTTCCGTATGTTCAGTTGACAATAATACGAGACATTACAATATCGCGAGAAAAAACACGTTATATTATAATATAACGTGTTTGACAATATTACGGTGACATATACATATAATAAAATCGTTGAGACAAAAAAATCTGTACATTGAAGATTAAAAAAAAAACCGATCAGGGTGACTTAAAATAAGTAATTTAACATATTAAAACCATTTTTAAAATTCGTGTTTGTTTGTTTGACCGCGCATCACGTAAAAACTGCTAGACGGATTTTGATGAAAACTTCACTAATCTATTTAAATATACCCAGAATAACATTTAGGCTATAGAAATTAAGGAAAATGTTGGGAAAAGGGGGTGAAAAGGGGGGGTAAAGTTTGTATCAAATTTTTGTTTTAGATTGTTCTAGAATCATGAAACTCAGAGTAAATACTTATTATTAAAAAAATTGGTTGCCTGTAAAGTCGGTATACGGGCGAAAGTTTTGCGTGACAACGACTTTGAGTGGTAAAATAATTTTAATGTGAATATTCATTCGTATAGTAGGAAGAAGGATGAAATAATAGTAACAATTTAAAACATTTATTTATACAAAGAATTATATTTAAAACATTAATTTATACAAAGAATCTCGCACTGAATTTCATATTAACAAAATTTTATTTTTACCTTTACACATACATACCTATCTCTCTCACTCTCTCTCTCTCGCTCTGTCTCTCTCGCTCTTAGGCGGGCTAACTGTGCTCGAGTGGAAGGGACGCGTGCCTTTCACTTTTTATGTCTGTCTCTCTCGCTCTAAGGCGGGCTAACCATGCCCGAGTGGAAGGGACGCGTGCCTCTCACTCGCTCTCATTGTGAGCGCATAACGTGAGCGGAGCGTAACGCAGTTTCTTGAAGTGTCAACCGGCAAACCAATTTATAAGACGTTGTCACGTCAAAATAAAGAAATACCTGTTTCAGCGTTTTTACAAAATTTTATCCAGAGACGTGAAAAAGAGGGTTTTGTGTTTAAAATTAATTAACTTCATACACCTATAGAACAAAATTCAATGAAGTGTAAACCTTTAAAAGTGGCTGTAAATTCTTCAAATCTAATGTAGGTATATTTAATTTCTCAATTTTTTTTAAACTTGATTTTTGAAGTGAATACGCCCAAAATAGCGGTACTCAAGAAAATGGGTTTTCTCGGTATCAGTAATTGGTAATACAGGGTAGAAACGGAAAACGGGGCAGTAAGGGGAGGTACAGCTGCACGAAAATGGTCTTAGAAACAATCCATAATTTTTTCGCTAAACTTTGATCCCTATTCACAGATTTAATTAAAAAATAAAGTGCAGTTAGCAAGAAAATTGTTTTTTTGATGCCAATAATCTGCGATTTTGGCGGTCTCTCCAGCTCTGGAGCCATAGCGCTAGATGGCGCGTCTCTTCCTGTCTGCTCCTACTTTCGGTATCTTGGTTCACTCATGCAAAGCGATGGCGAAATAGATCGTAGTGTAAAGCACAGAATTAACACGGGATGGATGAAATGGCGGCAGGTCACGGGAACGATCTGCGACTCCCGCATTCCCCTAAAACTTAAGGGGAAGATTTATAAAACAATGGTTTGACCTGCTGTGTTGTATGGATCAGAATGTTGGGCCACAAAAAGGATGAATGAAAGGCATCTGCATGTCGCGGAGATGAGAATGCTAAGGGGGATGTGTGGTGTTACGCGAATGGATAAAGTAAGGAATGAGTATATTAGAGGAAGTGTGAAAGTGGCCCGGTGACTGAAAAGTTGTGTGGTAATCGGATGTCGTGGTATGGGCATGTGATGCGGAAGAATGAGAAAATGTCGTGAAAAAGTTTTGAATATGAATGTGGATGGGTATTTGAGTAGAGGAAGACCAAAGAAACGATGGATGGACTGTGTTAAGAAGGATATGGTAAGAAAAGAAGTGTCTGATGAGATGACTAAAAATAGAGCCGTAAAATTGTCAAACACGTTAGTTTGTAATCTCTCAAGCGATATTGTAAACTCTCGAAATATTGTTAAACGAACATACTGCTTACAATAAAACGCATTATTTTTCGTGAAATGCATGCAACTCTTATGAAAAGATAATGTAGGTACCATTCCAGAGAAATACCAATTAATATAACCTAACCTTAAAACACTTTATATTTCCCTAAAAAGCGTAGTCGACGGAGCCCCCGCTACGTGGCTCTATTTCCGAGTGCAGGGTTTAAAGGAACTAACCTAACTAACTAACTAACCTAACGGGGGAGTGCCCCAAGTCCCGATTATGGGGGCAGAAATACGTCCGTATGTTTAGTTGACAATATTTTGAGAGTTTACAATATCGCTAGAGATTACAATTTAACGTGCTTGACAATTTTACAGTGACATAAGTACGGTTAGACCGGTAGCCGGCCAAAAAGGTTGGGCAGATAATGCCGAAGTCAAAACTAAAATACTAGTGTTACTTAAACATGTCAGTGAAATTCAATGATATGTATAACTATCAAATTAAATAAGAGGAAATCACAAATCAATTGCTTGTAAATGATAATACATCTTTCCTTAAAGTGCCAATATTATCCACAAATGTCGTCATTTGGGCTGCTGTCAAGGTAACGATTAATGAGGCATGTTGCTCTTGCGGTTGGGCTGTTATTGACTTGATGGATGCGCCATTCCGGTGGGCATGTAAGTAGTTGGTGCCGCCGCCGTCCTATGCCACGCATGTATTGCTGCGGTACATACAGATGGATATGCTGCCTTACCGATGGATTATCTATACTACTGTTAATTAACAAGTAGTAGTGTAGAATATGCATAATTTGCGCCTGAGCTGCGTAGTATCCAGTCCGACCATTCCTGATACAAATAAAGAGGGATACAAAAATGGTATTCGTAGGTGCGTTTTTATGTATAACGGCAAAAAACCCTCTGATTTTGACGTGACGACGTCTTATAATTCGATAGAGCCGGCTGCACGCACGAAAAAATATGACTCATGCGGCGTTACCTCATGCGGCGTTACCTCGCTGATCGCTCTGAGGCGTTCCATGTAAGGCTTGAAGTGCAAGCGAGAGCGCGGAACGAGTGACAAAGAAGCACAATCGGCCTTTGCGTTCGGCAGCGTTCGACATCCGTCTCTCTCCTACTTGAGTGAGCGATGCGTCTGCGTGGACAGCTGCTATACTATAGTACATTTACATGTTTTGATCGAGTATCCTGTATCAAGTGCAGTGAAAAGTGAATGTGGTGTCAAAAAATGCTACCATTTCATCACTATTTTCTTAAGACGTTGTCACGTTCAACTATCGTCAGTAAACCGACTTTACAGACAACCAGTTTTTTTTCAACCATAAGTGCATATAACTTCTCCGTAGGATCCCAGACACTTCATTATACTCCAATTTACTGCGCACATATGCGTTGTAGAGCAGCTTTATAATTTTGGGAGGAAAATCTGATGATGAAACCGAATACTACGACCGCTTCAGTCGCTGAAGTGTCGGCGCCGTACGTTCCATAGATGTGACGCGAACCTAAGAGCTGAACCTTTTAATTGTGCAACTTTACATTAGTGTGCATAATGATTTGTATTTTTAGGCGAGTGTTTCGGTCTCCTGGGCATCAACGGCGCGGGCAAGTCCACTGTCTTCAAGATGTTAACTGCCGAAGAGGTCGCCACCAGAGGAAAAATTTTCGCCAACGGTGAACACATCTCGCCAGGAAACACGCGGGTAGTTTACTTTTGTGAAAACAAATATTATTGACCATCACTACAATGCCTTTCATTTGTGACCATCACAACAATATATGCCTTTCAATAGATATGTCTTACGGTATAGTTTGCAAAACTTTTATTTCCATTCTGATCGATTTGGTCATGGTTGCTTACCACTGCCAGACTTAGTTGAAGGTCACATGTATATGTGAGCGAAAGATTAGGGAAATGTATACGTCATCAGAACAGTTTAGCGGCTTAGGAAACAGCTTCAAATAGTTGCCTAAGTAATATACATACATAAAATGCAGATTTAATAAAATCACACAGCTTCACTTACAATTTAATATACTTTAAATATGTCTGCCGGGGGTTTTCCACCACGCAAAGTGTGGGAGTAAAGCAGATGAATATTTATACTAGCCCGTGTACGTTACCCCAGCAAGAATGTGTCTTCGAGAGTGATATGAGTGGAACGTATAATTAGTGCAAAATGTGCACCTCAGTAAAAAAAATGATGCGCTTTGTCGTTTTGGAAAAAAAAATAAGAAAAACGATATCTGCTATAAAATGACTTCTTCCACTCTGGGCGGAGCGGGACGGGATGTCAGACTTTTACTGACTAAAACCCATCCATGTTTCTTCATCGCCCTTTATTTTCCGGGGCCCTTTATTTTGGGTATCTCTTTCGAACAGTCCCGCAGCCCCGGCAGGCTTCGGCCCTTGAAGGGGCCCTTCAGTGTACTGACATCTCTATGAGGTGCGCGCAGAACACAAACGCGCCGACGACACGGCCTGTCGTCATAAGACAGACGGCACCGTGGGCGCAGCCACCACGTGACCCCCGACGCCCGGTGCGTCTGCCGCGGCGGCTGGGGCGAGAGGTTCTCTCCCTCTCGCGTTCCGCCACCTCTTTCGCTAGCATGACTACTTCGCAGAAAGAGGTGACGGCTTCCCATTCCGTCTCGCTCCGCATCATGGATTGAACCAGGGCTGGACGCGAGAGGTCGCCACCGCCGATCGCCGCTACGAGGACACGGCGGTGCTCCGCCCACGCAGGGCAGACTTCCACCGTATGCTCTACCGTGACCTCCGGTCGATCCTCGCAGTGGAAACACCCGGGTTTCCTCCGCGCCCGATACGATTCAGGAACCTCCCGAAACATCCGTGTCCGGTGAGGACCTGCGTCAGGCGGAAGGTGACGACGCCGTGGCGTCTGTCGAGCCACTCCTCAAAGAGGAGGACTTTTCGCCATTATTGTGGCGTGCCCTTTTTTTTATCATGGGAAATCATCAAGTAACTTCTCCCACTCTGGGCGGAGCGGGAGGGAGTATCAGACTTTTACTGACTAAAACCCATCCATGTTCCTTCCTCGCCCTTTACGTTCCGGGGAGCTGCGATATCTCTTTCGAACAGGGCCAAGAGTAACCCATTGTGCCGTGCCCAGAAAGAAACAAAAACGATTCACGCTGGGGTAACGTTTTTCCAGCTGGAAAATTCAAAACGAATAATCGGAATGAGAAACATTGTACATGGCCAGGCAGCTTATATTGGTTTAAAAAATGCACCAATAATAAAAATTGTGCTTTTTCAGGTCTTCGAGAATGCCATTTCCTGCTGTAGTAACGTTTTGCACAAATACTCTATGGTTTTGCACAACTATTTCGTAAATTTATTTATACATTGCATGTGTTGCTTTACAATAAACATACACGAATTGCTCTTAATTAGTGACTATGTGACAGAATTAGATTAAAGAAAAAAAATAGAATTTTCAAGTTACCGCGGTTTTTTGAAAACCCGAAAAAACATCGCAGCGCCAAAATGAGTCAAGATATAAATAGATCGCTAAAAACTGTATTCGGTCCTTCTTAACGCTAATATTTTTTATTATAACGTTTACGTGCCTGTGTACTGATGTGAGCTGGCTTGTAGTGTGATTGATTAAATGCTTTCTGTCTTTTTTAATCTTCGCTTGCTACTTTATAAAATCAGGTTTCCAACGTATCCGACATATGATGGAGGTTTGCTCCGCCAATTGTTGTTCTTCGCAGCTAAAACCCCCAGGGAGTTGCGAACAGCAATTGGGGAAATCATTATATCGTTTTTAACGTTCAAAAAGTAGTTCTCAGCAACGTTATAATAAAATCAGTAGACAATCCCTTTGATTATTAATTTACTTGTTCCACACGTGACAGTATCTCAAAACCCTGGGCTACTGCCCTCAATTCTTCGGGCTGGACTACTTCCTGACCGGCGAAGACAACCTGGAGATGATACTCACACTGCGAGGGTACGATACTAAATCTGTGAAAGAGGAAACCAAAAACTGGATACAAATTGTTGGTGAGTCAACAGTTTTATGCAGATGTGCGTCGTGGATGAAAATCTTTCCTTTCTTTTCTTTTATTAATTGTGTCAAGTTTCAAGATAATCAATCCATGAAATAAGATTGATCATATAACTACCCTTAAATGTGGTTAGATTTTTGCAAAAGCCCTTCTGTGTGCAACCCTCCGTTATAAACTACAAATACTGGACAAAATTCCAACGTCCATCTTCAGTGGTTTGGGCGGGGGGAGAGGTTTACGAACATACCCTGTTAATATAAATAAATGCTTTGAGTTTGAGTCTTCTTGCTGGTCTTCTTCCGTTCTTCTTCCCGTATTTCCTGGTCTTCTTCCCGGTCTTTTTCCCGTTCTTCATCCCGATCTTCCTCCCGGTCTTCTTCCTGGCCTTCTTCCCGTTCTTCCCGCGTGTCTGATCAAATTAAAGTTACTCAATAGATTCCATCAATGAATGGACTTTAACTTTAATAGCTCATATCTCGGAAACGTGATACTTTAGAACATTTTGACTCACACAAAACTTTTGGGTTGGTACCAGCTATCGATTCATATAGGTCATAATGCGTGGCCGCTACTTTGAAAAAAAAATCAAAATGGCGGAAATAATCCGGCCACGCTTCATACAAAATGTTCCCACTTTTCAATTATTTGAATTACCTCTGCAATGGTAGCAGTAATATCGACGCTATATTGCTTCCCAGCATTCTTCGTTGTTGGTAATTAGGAGACTTCAACTACCCTAGTATTTGAAATCACGCCTAAGGGTCAATTCCCACTGAAAGAGCAGCGGCCAGCAGCATCTTTTTGAGGCAAAATATTACAAACTATTTTGAATCTTATCTACGTGATTAAAAAGTTCATAGTCATTTGAAGGTAAAGGAGGGGTAGCGTGGCGTCGCGAGGCTGCACGAGCCTTCTACCGACTAGTCAAAAGAGGCGCCGCGCGGCTGATCGCGGCGCAGCTAGCTGACGTGCGGCCGACCGCGGTGCAGCTGACAGACTCGCGGCTGCGCGCGAGGGACCATTTCCTACCCGCCCGCCCTGCCTAGTTTTCAAAGCTACCACGCGGAGGCTCATTGCGGCGCCTCGGGATGCCGCGCTGCCTCTCGCGGCGCCGCACTGCCCCGCGCGGCGCCACGCTGCCCCTTTGCCCTTGCGGCGCCGCGCTCAGTCACTTGCTCTTACGGCCGCTGCGCGCCGCTGCTATTTTATTGGGGATTGACCCTAAGATTGACTCAAAAAGGTTTATTTCAAATAAACCATTTACAGACACTTGTCAACTGTCTGTGAGTTGAGCCGCTCTTTCACAAACATTGGTGATTGGTGGTCCTGTTAAGAAGAATGGATAAAGAAACTCCCTATACAACGGTTCTCATTTACACAATCCTATCAGAACTTAGTATTTTTTTCTTCAAACCATTTCTAAACCGCGGCTGTGCAAGCGGCGTATTAACAATTCTCATTCGCGAGCTCCTTTCTAACGGCATGCTGCTAGATTTTACAATAATTTTCTGTGACTTCACCGTCAGGTCTGGAGAAGTATGCCCGTAATAAGGTGAATAGCTACAGCGGCGGGTGCGTCCGTCGCATGGGTGCGGCCGCGGCGCTTTGCAGCGACGCAGACCTCGCCCTACTAGACGAGCCTAACGCAGGCGTAGACCCGGCCGCCCGGCGCAGGGTGTGGACAGCGCTTCGAAAAGCTCTGCGACGCCAGCGTTCTATCATCATCACCTCGCACAGGTATACCATGATGCTACTAGACGAGCACTGCCTATACATATAGGTAGATAGGTAAGTATAGTGCCAATTCTAACACGTATTCTCTGAAAGCGTCACAGCTTCGATAGACTCATTTGGCTTTTTTATAGCTAGCCTGTATTGTCCCACTGCTGGGCAGAGGCCTCCCTCCATTCCTTCCAACGATCACGATTCTGTGCTATTTCTTTCCAATTCTCAAAGAAGACACCCAGTTCGTCCCGCCATGT
Source organism: Xestia c-nigrum (assembly GCA_916618015.1). NCBI lineage: Eukaryota > Metazoa > Arthropoda > Insecta > Lepidoptera > Noctuidae > Xestia > Xestia c-nigrum. The sequence continues at coordinate 2,955,437 of OU745259.1, read as the reverse complement.
TCTTCTTGGTCTGCCGCGACCCCGTGTCGCTGTTTCAGGGCACCATTCCTGAGGCTTACAGGCCCACAGCTCGTTCGGCATGAGACAGACATGTTTTACATTCATTTAGCTAACTACATATTTTTGTCACTTTCTGAATAATTTACAATTTTCTTATAGATGGCATTTTTTTTTAATAAATACGGTTAATGTTGGCTTGAAAATTAGCAGAAGTAAAACTGAAAACATGTTCTGCGCTTTCGGCGGTCTCTCCAGTTCTGGAGCCATAGCGCTAGATGGCGCGTCTCTTCCTGTCTGCTCCGACTTTCGATATATCGGTTCACTCATGCAAAGCGGTGGCGAAATAGATCGTAGTGTAAAGCACAGAAAAACACGCGATGAATGAAATGGCGGCAGGTCACGGGAACAATCTGCGATTCCCGCATTCCCCTTAAACTTAAGGGGAAGATTTATAAAAACAATGGTTAGAACTGCCTTCTTGATTGGGTCAGAATGTTGGGCCAAAAAGGGGATGAATGAAAGGATTGCATGTCGCGGAGATGAGAATGCTAAGGGGGATGTGTGGTGTTACGCGAATGGATAAAGTAAGGAATGAACGAGTATATAAGAGGAACTCTGAAAGTGGCGCCGGTAACTGAGAAGTTGTGTGGTAATCGGTTGTCGTGGTATGGGCATTTATTGCGGAGGAATGAGGAAAATATTATGAGAAAAGTTTTGAGTCTGAATGGGGATGGGTATTTGAGTAAAGGAAGACCAAAGAAACGATGAAAGTGACTGATGAGATGATGAGAGAGAGAACATGCTGCGCCGACCCCAAATGAATTGGGATAAGGGCAATGATGATGATAATGGTTGGCTCAAATAGGTTATTACTCACAGGAAGTCAGTGGCCTAAACAGTCTGACAACCAGTCTTACCAAGTGGTATCGTATTATCCAGAATTAACTAGGCTGTGGAGGTCAGATCATCCGCATCCGGCTGCATCCGGTTAGACTGGAAGCCGAACCCAACATATCTGGAAAAAGGCTAGGCAGTTGATGATGGTGGTTGGCACAAAATTAAATAAGAAGAAGATAATTGATTTGATTTGATTGATTGATTTGATTTGATTGATCGATCACAAAACTTCACAATTTATTCAACCGACTATAACTACCTATACATTCTAGTTTGGACGAGATGGAAGCCCTGTGCCACCGAATAGCGATCATGACACGAGGGCGAGTCCGTGCGCTAGGCACGCCGACGGGTCTGCGCGCCGCGCACGCGCAGGGTTACGCCGCCATGTTCAAGCTAACAAACGCAGGCGGTACGTACACACACACACACATGGCATGTTCAAGCTGGTGAATGCAGTTCCGCAGTACGGTATGGTGCGCATCATTTCGAACCCCCACGGAATGATGCACACAGAAAGTTGTTCCGATAAATTTCAACGATAAGGAATTTAAAAAAACTGATATTTCAACAAGGAGTAGTTTTGCATCCCATTCAAAATTCAGGAGCTTGTCACAAAATGCATAAATAGGTATTCAATATAAATTACAATACTTCCTTAAACTTGACCAGGATGCAATGCGAGACCTTTGTAAAAATGTAGGTAAATATTTGAACGGTTCAGAATGATGTACGGAAACTACGGGGTAATCGCTCGTGCGTCGATATGTCTTCCACCTTTTGACTCAATTGTTAAAACTAAACTAAGTAATACCTAGGGGACCGTTCAAGTATTACGTACAAGCACTATAGGAGGGCGGGGGCCCTAGGTTTTGCTTATTTTTGATGGCCTTGGGGGTGGGGGGATCTCTATGGTGATTACGTAAGCAATAATTATTTACTTTTTGACTCCTAATGTCTATGCTTGACTTGACTGTTGATCCATTTTCGCCAAATTCTAAGCTTATTTTCTTATTTCTCGAATTATAGCTGCTGCTCATGAATAAAAAAAAATGCATATAGCAATGTTTACGTAAGCATGTGAGGGGGTTTAGAGCTTTGCATACTTTTGCTGACGAGGGGGATGGGGGAGTAAATAATTGTAATAAATCTGCTTACGTAATACTTGAACGGCCCCTAGGTTGTAAAATACTTGAAGACTTTAAAATACTAACTTTTGAATAAGAAAAGTTATAATATTATTTCAGTTGCGGACGGCGAGAACATTCTGGACAAATTTAAAGAGCGGATACATAAAGAATTCAACTGTACACTAAGGGACGAACACGTGGTACCTATGTCTTATTTATTGTGTAGGTACTTAAAATTCTAAAATTATTTGCATGTAGGTAGGTACGGATTTAAGGGGAAACAAAACAGGTGAGAGAATTTAAAAATAGGTATGTAAAATTTATTGCTGTCGCGCACTGCCCAATTAGCGCGCGCAAAGCGCGAAAGAGACAACAGCAGAAAATACCAATTAAAAGTAGGACCACAAAAACAACGTTTCGTAGTCCCCTGATTAGTTCTCCAAAACTTGACCGATTGTACCTACTTTTTTCATTAAAAAATTAAAAAAAGGTTTTGGCCGTGGTGTTGTCCTAAGCTTTTTAGGGTTCCGTCGTCCTGACAAGGAACCCTAATGGTTTCATCTTGTCCGTCTGTTCGTTCCTGCGTCTGAGGTTTTTCTCAGACTGTTAGTAAACGCTACAAAGCTGTTATTTTGTAGAGGCGTCTAAATCAATATTACCAAATGGTACCTAATAGTATCTATACATTTTGATACAAGTGGTAAAGTTTGTTATTGTAGTTAGAGGTGGAATTAACACACAAGCCGTAGGCGGCGGAGATAGCGGTTAAGATAACTTTATTAGTTTAGCAGTACTAATAAGTTAGTCGTTGAACTTGTTGAATAAATTTGTAACAAAAAAGTACAAAATTCTTTGAATAAATCGTTCTATATTGTGATAACGGGCTACTACGGAACCCTATACCTACTGCACGCGGCCCGACACGCACTTGGCCGGTTTTTTTTGTAGGCTTGGAACATTTTTGTATGAAGCGTGGCCGGATTTTCCTCCGCCATTTTGTTTTTTTTTTTCAAAGTATCGGCCACGCATAAGAACTAGGCACATTAATCGATAGCTGGTATCAATTCAATACAACCAAGTTATAAATGAGACAAAATGTTCTAAAGTGTCACGTTGAAAGAACATCAAATAGCGGAAGAAAATCCGGCCAAAAATGTAAACCCCCTTTGTTTTAATCTGACCATTATTTTAGATGTTTGAAGGTTCATATCTCTTTTAATTAATAATTTAGATGAAAAAAAAAAACATGCCAAATAGTGGTCATAGATTTTTTGGAAAAGAAAAGGGGACTATCAAATAAGTTTGTATGGAAAAATACCCGTGTTGTTTCCTCTTATTATTTTAGTACCTACTTTTAAATCTATGTAACCTCACTTAAATTTGTCCACAGACAATGCTACACTACCACATAAACGACAAGTTGAGACTCAGCGACCTCTTCATCGCGTTAGAATCTCTTCGCAGGGACTTCCCGGGTCTCATTGAGGACTACTCTGTCTCGGAGACCACCCTCGAGGAGGTGTTCCTGGCTTTGGCTAAAGAAAACCCGTTAAACTCGTAGCAGCGGCAAACCTACATACTTATAATTAGAGGAGATAGCATGAACAAAATCGTAACGTAGGTAGGTACTACTTGCAACAAAGCACGGTAGCTGCCCGTTTCACGCATTTGACTTTTGACTGCATCACTGTCAAAATAACAGTGATCTTTATTTTTGGATGCTTTTGTGTTGTTGTCGGTGTCCCCTCGCAGACAGAAATTACTTCCCCGCTTTTAATTTTTCGGATAAGAAATCATCAATTTAATAACTTCTCCCACTCTGGGCGGAGCGGGCAGACTTTTACTGACTTAAACCCATCCTAGTTCCTTCCTCGCCCTTTATGTTCCGGGGCCACGGTATCTCTTTCGAACAGTCCTGCAGCCCACAGTAGAATATTTTTTAACGAATATTCTTTGTTCAGCGTAGTAGTTTTCCGTGGTATTTAATTTTAACGAAAATGCTACCCCCTTCGTGTTAGGTTACTTTAAACCTTGCAGACAGAAATGGAGCAACAATTTTACGGTTTGACTTCGATGGATTATATACCTAATCTACCGAAAAATAATGCGTTAAATTGTAAGTACTATAATATGTTTTTTTGACAATACTACGAGAGTTTACAATCTCGCTAGATAGATTACAATCTAACGGGACTTTCAATTTTACGGTAACATATCCGCCAAATGGCCCTCGAGTCCCTCAAGTTCTGCAAACAACTGGAATGGCGCTGTTTCCCCGCTGGTTAATATGCCTGCCCAGTCGCACGCCAACTTAGTACATGCAGCTCTAAATGAGACTTTATGATTGTTAGTGGTTGCCTGCTGCCAATGCTGTACCTATCCACTGACTGGCATTACTCCTCGAAAAGTAATATAGGTGGCCAGTAGGCTAATATTATAGCCAGCCGCATCGAGAGGACGAGGCTACAAACTGACTGAACCCACCCAATGCATAACTTCGAGAGGCTTTAAAGCTGTAAAAGCTTCCTAGAGTGCATGGGCTGATCCCAGCCAGTAATAACGCCTCCTGAACAAGATGCGATCTCTGTTGGGAGTGGTGTAAACCACCTGACGGTTTAATCAAGCTATCTAAAAGCCTTCCACCTGGGCAGGCGTTGCCGACTTCGAACTCCGGTCAGCCGGAGCAAAGACAACCTCCACAAATGGGGATCACGGAAAACTCCTTAAGTAGGTACCTATCTCAAGTGCGTCTCTCCACAAATTATGGCCCACCTTCCATCTTGTGTTGTGCCGCATGCCCCAACACGTGCGCACTTGATGATCACGCTGCGTCACGCGTCAGTGAGCAGGGTTCGAGTTGCTGATGCTTGCTAAATAGGGTGGTGGCACCAATTATCGGCCATGTCAACTTTTGTAATTTTTACATTAATAGCTTTTGCTTTCTTGTAATGTCTTTTTTGGGTAAAAGGATACTGAAACTCCATTACTACATTCGCAAAATTATGAATTCTTTGTTATTTTTGATAATATAGATGTTTTATTCCGAATATGGCGATTTCCCTTAATATCGACCTCTAACACCCTAATATCCGCCGCCTGTGACCCTAATATCGGCCTACCTTGTTTATAGTGAAGTAGGTCAATGAACTACTTAAAAAAAATTATAACGTTTTATATTTCAACTCAGGTCAGGTACAAATCACTTTTATCTATCACCACATTCATTTTCTTTTTTTTTCTAAATGCACTATTTAAATTGAAGATCCATAAAGATAAAATTTCTATTCTCTTTATTTCGTAATTATTTTTATTTATACCTAATAGGGAATTTGTTTTTGGAGTTCCTTTCTTTATTTGTTTTTTAGGAATGTTGAATCATTGCGATCTTTAGTTTATAACAGAATTTATTTTAATTTTTAAGACTCGGATGTCAGTTCCTACTAATTCAATATAATTCACCCACCATGGACTGTATAGGTACTTTAAGTGGAACCATTGGGGCATATGTCGCATCCAATATTTTTGGTTTTATCTTCTTCAACATCACTAACTAGGTCTTCTCCACAGCCAGCCAAACTAGTCTTGAGAAGCTAAATCAGTGAGGTCAGTTTCGCGATTTCTGTCCTTTAAACAACTCTTCTTTACTACTTTTGTTTCTTTGGTTAGTTTATTTTTTTTTCTCATTACCAGTTTTCGTCTCTCTCTCCGCTTTATTCTCTTCAATTCTTTTTCTTCTTTCCTCACGTTGTTTGTATCCAATACTAAGGTGGCCGTTATTACGCATCAATTTCCTTTATATCGGCCGTAGTTGATAAAACTCGTTTTAAGGCGGCCGATGTTAGGATCTAGTTATCAAACTGAGCTGTTGTTTCATTTTTAACCTAATCAATGTAACTGCTAACGTATAGAATAGCTAAACATGTGGTTTAACATTTTCATGAATTTCCCCAATATCGGCCACCCGGCCGATATTGAGATTTATCAATAATATAGATCCCTAATCGCGGCCCCGCGATTATTTCATAAAATAGACAAATAAATGTAAAAACATGGTATTTAAAAGATACTTTGACTGTTTTTCTTCATGAAAAAATAAAATGGGTATATAGGTATGTTTAGTTCCCTTCAAATACCTACTTATCCTCGCAATGCGTCCACTCAGGGATTTGACTCGGCAATGATACCAAACGACGCATGTCCGCACCTGCGCGTGCTCTTTTGCCTACTGAACGTTCAAATATTGATGCACCCGCATCAAAATATGGGAGGTTATGCGGAGGAATATAGTCACTTTTTGCATTAAAACTATTATGATTTAAGGGATATTTTTATAGTTATGTTCCATTTTCTCTAAACGGCCGATATTAGGAGACTCCACCCTACATGTTTTTTGGCATCGTCACGCTGATTGATTAGCTTATACTCAAGATTCCAGACAAAAACTATAGGTACACCGTACAGTGAAAATCGTGCGACCGTCTGTTAGCACACATGTGTTCGTTTAATTAATTGTAAGTACCTACCTAGGTACTTAACACAAACATTTATGCTAATTGGTTCAGAAAATGAAGACAAAAACAAAGAGTGACATGTCATACCTACATAGGTACCGGGTTATTGTTTAATCACTGTTTGTTTTCATAGCATACAGAAATGTCATTAAAAAAGTAGTTTTTTAACCATAGGATTATGAAAATCGTTTTCCTCGATGAGCGTAGTTACTTTGGAAACTAATCTGTTGAATCAGCATTACAATTAAATTATCCAATGTCCAAGTTTTATTTACGTCTGGACTAGGTAGAGCTGACGAATTTTTAAAACCTGAAACAATGAATGCCCTCAAAATCCTTTGAATTGTAATCATGAAAGTAGGAGTACCGAAATAAATAAACAAATTACAACAATAAATATTGTATTTACTTTCACATTATCTACTTAGTCAACAATCTGTTACACATATTTTTACATTGGGCTAGCTATAAATAAGAAAATCAAGGAATGTGTCTTTGACAATGCACATTTTGAACATACCTACTTGCATTTCCTTATAGGTACCTATATTTACGGCACTATTTACTAGATTACAGAGGAATGCTATTTTGTATTTAACCAGTGTTGACTTTATGAAAATTGATAATTTGACCTACTTGTACACTGGTACACTACCAAGCAAAGGCATCAAAACTAAGCTTGTACGATACAGGTCTATTATTATGTCGTTATGGTTGTGTATTCATCCATACCTCTTATTGTGTTATATTCAGTAAAGATAACACAATAAGAGGTACATGTCATTCAAATTTTAATTTGATAAATATGAACAACTAACACTTGAAATCCAAGACTAATTAATATTATGTTGTGGGTATTTTGTTCACCAAAACATCTCAATTTGTTTATGAAGACTGGTTTATTGGATAGTCAAACAAACTTACCTGTAATTGAAGTTCAACAGTAATTATCCTTGTTGTTGTATTGCCTGAGATGATTAAAAAAAGACTTTATATCATTCATTAAAGTCAACTCGTGCAACATTGACTAAAGTCAAGTCTTGTAACATTGACTAAAGTCAACTTGCGTAACATTGACTAAAGTAAACAGCAACTAAAGTCTAGACTACAAGATGTTTTCTGAATCATCATCAACAAGTATAATATTATTTTAATTTTATCTTGAGACCGTTTGCTGATAAGGTAATTGCAAAGTATGATAGTAGATAACAATACTCTTTAGCAACCACTTATGAAGATAATAATATCTAGATCTGATTGACGAATTAAAACTACTCAGAGTATTTGATTGCAATGCAACTCTAAGGGTATGCGCGTACTACGAAAATAAATCGTTGCGAGTGCGACTTTTAAAGTACGAAACAAAGTCTCTAACGACAATAATTCCTATGCGCACTACGATTTATTATCTGTCTGACATCGTCAAAGATCACAAGTCGACTGACCTTTGCGCTTGCGATTTTTTCCGCAATGCGCGAAGCCAGTAGTATAGGGTTCAAAACATACGTAAGTGCGCGCATTGTAGTACATTTCTATTGTTCACAGATTGTCGAATTTTCTTCGCAACAATTTATTTTCGCAGTGCGCGCATACCCTAATACAAATTAAAATATATTCAATTTAAACACTGTTTATGTAGAGCAAGCCCATTTAACATGCTGCCCTTGGTCCAGCCAGAGGTCCACATAGGTTTTCCATCAGGCCTGCAAGCGATTTCCAACTTTTAAAAACATCAATTGAATAAATATTGCATGAACAATGTTTAAAAAAATTTAGAGGTCACTTTGCTTTTGTTTTAGCCTCTCTTTTTTTTACATCACATACACATGAATCCAATGGTTGGAACTAAATCTTAAACACAATTTAAAAATAAGAATACAATGGTTCAGTTCAATTTAAATATAATTTGTTACAGCTTATTGTATAATAATGAGTTTGCAATTTAGATATAACTCAATCACTATGAGCATATGCAAATATCTGTAAATTTTACCTAATTGTGGATTCAGCAGTGAATTCATCATATCTACTAAGTAGGTACTCATCCAAATTACAGTAAAGTAAAGGTCAAACTAATTATGGCATTATCAAGACCTTGGATTAAAAGCAAATGCCACGCAATAATCTCAAAATTCATGCAGTATTTTTCTTTTAGTACAGTGGCTTTATTCAGGTGTGTTAATTTACTCAGTATTTAAAGCTCACTGGTTTATTCATCAATATTACTAAAACAAGAAAATACTCTGCAATGTACACAGCTCAGGATTAACCTACTAAAGTTAAATGAATTAGTTAACTAAACTTTTCAATCCAATATTGTTGAATGCAGTTTTTACATCTTCAAACACTTTGAGTGGAGCCACCTCTGCATTAATCCTGCGCACCAGACCCTTCCCGTCGTAGTGATTGATGATGGGTAAGGTGTCGTTAAGATAGGTGTTGAATCTTTTCTGGAGGCTCTCCAGGTTGTCATCCGAGCGCCCGCTACCAGCAGCGCCGCGTCCCAAACACCGCTCTGTGCACATGTCCCGCGAACACTCGAAGAATAACACAAACAAGAGCTTCGTTTTGTCAGACATGACGCGATTCCAGCCGTCTAAATTGTCCTTGTTGCGCGGGAAGCCGTCAACAAGGAAACGCGTCTTACCGGAGTTCTGCATAGCCTTGTGAATGAGAGAACAAGTAACCTCTACAGGTACAATCTCGCCGTTCCGGATTTTCTCCTCGATCATCTCCCCGTACTCGGACCCTGGCCTCTGTCGCTCTTCGCGCAGCAAATCACCAGCGGATAGATGTACAAAATCATATTCTTTAGAAATAAATGAACACTGCGTTCCTTTGCCGGCGCCAGGTGCACCCAACACGAATACAACTTCAGGGACCATTTTGTTGAGATACTGTGAACACTGCCGCAACGCGCTACTCAGCATTAAATAAGCGAGACTAATTTATTTAACTGGATTCCAATTAGTTTTATAAAACATGCGCACAGCTGCAGCTTTGAGTTTTGACGTAACAGTACAGATGACAGATGATCAATGACGGATCACAGATCACGAACGAACCAGAACCACAGATGTATGAAATAGGTAGTAAAAGTTTTAAACGTCAATAGTGTTGGCCATCCATGGAATGACTTTTCAAAAATAATGATGTAGTCCTTTCACGCTATAAATAATGGCCGTAATGGCCGTGAGCAGATTTCCATTTTTTGTTTGGGGTAAACTGACCTTATTATGATGAAAAACAAATATCAGTTTAGAGTAATGAGGTGTTTTCAGGGCCAGCTTCCACTGCAAAACTATAGATAGCGCTGTGCAAGACTCCATGTTTCTTTTTTGGACTTATGGCTGGCGTTCAATGTTCAAATAAAATAGTAGCTAGTATAGGTACTGTGCGGGTGCTATAATTGGTCTTCTCTTGGTTGCTTGTCAGTAATGTAAAATATAGTGTATTTTTAAGTCAGTAATAAACACTCCACTTTTATAGAGAGCATAGTTCAGTTTTATAAAAAAATCTTGATTTCTCAAACGTAACACAATAGCAAATGTTTTATTTATTTACTAGTGCAAAATTCAGAGTTAATTAAATATAACGAGGTTTCCGTGGAGGTCGATATTTTTGTTATATTGACTGCTATTATACCTACATCACTACGTGTCCTGTTATGGTGACTAGCGTTGAGGGCACTATTTTTGAACTGTGACTGGTTTTCTTTTTTGTCATTTTACGTAACAGTGACGTATTAAGCCTTAATCAAATTTAGCAATTGCCTAGGGCATCACGCCTGAGGTCCCCCTCAGGCGTGATTTTTTTCTTTGCTTCTTCTAGTGTCCCCACTAGAAGAAGCAAAGAAAAAAATCCGTCCTTAGGGCATCATGTCTCGTACAGAGAAGATTAGCATGGCCCCTGCGCAAAGATGACACGCAAAATAGTGAAGCATTCCACATTTTTCGCGTTCCTTGAGGCGGCGAGCCGCCCATTTTCTGAACGCGCCCCAAAAGGTGATGGCCGTGAAGTACCGTGGGTACCGCACGATCTCCCGCTAGGCGGCGGCGGGCCTGCTTGCCGGATTGCCGCCATGGGATCTGGAGGCGATAGAACCCCAAGCACGCCTAACCACGACCACCCGCGAATAGAACTTAAATTGTACCCCAGGGTACGGTTCTAGGGTTAAAATAGTGTTGAAATCGATGTATCATATCTACACTTCTACATCTACACTGATATCGTAGAGGAAAAATTTTGTATTTTTATCTACCCAAATATCATAAACCCTCTCTAATGCGTTCAAAAACCATAGGCAATGACCAGCATTACCAACCTGCAGAAATGAACGGTACTGTAATGAACTCATAACGCAACTGTAAACAGTTGCGTTATGAGTTTTAAATTTGGAACAGGTGTCAAATTCAAGTGAGTGTGCTATTCTAGTACCACCTACATTAAATCAGATATCGATAAAAAAAAATAAAAAAAAAAACCCTAATTCAGTATGATTCTAATTATAAATCGCCCGACATTTTCGATCTCGAGTGACACAAGAATAGTGACTTTGTTCGTTTGCCTATGATTTAAAAAAAAATTACAGATATCCGAAACGCCGCCATTTCGAGCTGTCATTTGTTCGTTAGCTTTTTATTTCCAGTAATCCATTCTTTATTTCTGTCGAAAATGAGTGATAGTGACTCAGAAATTGACATGAATACTCCGCCAGATATCGTAAATGCAGCGACGAATGCAACTAATAACCTGTTGGCACAAAAATCAAGGGCCAAGTAACAATGCAGGTCATTTCCCTATGGTTCCTGAACCCATCATAGAGCCCTTATGATATTTGGGTAGATAAAGTAGTGTATGCAACTATACATAATTAGGCATTACAACACTCGTGTGATGCTATTAAGAAACTCGCCTTCGGCTCGTTTCTTAAACCCACACTCGTGTTGTAATGCCCTTCATTATGCACAGTTGCATAAACTACTATTGTGCGTCTCTGTAATGAATAAACTTTAGTGCCGATTTCAAAAATTCACCATTGTAAAGCTACATTCACCCTCCGTAACATAGGCTACATTTTATCCCCGTACTCCCACGGGAACGGGAACTACGCGGGTGAAACCGCGTGTCGTCGCTATTTTTAATAAAAAGACAAATTTTCCAGAATCATTTATTTGTATTTTTTAAATGTCTTTACATCACTGCATAACTCAATAGTTTTGTTGCCACCAGAATACCTGAAAAGAAGACATACAATTAAATAAGTGGACAGCATCACTATTTAAATTAAAAAGCATCGATTTAATAGGTATCAGAAATTAATAGGTTGACCTCAAAATAATTCAGAACAGGTCTGTGAATGTTCATCATTTCAACTACTATGGACATAGTTTCGAGTTAGACAAAGTAGATATACATTTGATAAATATCGGAATTTTAGTCGTAGTTCTCACCTATTGAATTCAGCTGACCCCTTCCTTGAAGATTCGCGTCTACTTCACGTATCTGCAATTAAAAAAAAACAGTTAAAAAAGGTGATCTAAAATGCTGTTCCATTTTGAGTGATCAATTTAACGTCAGGCCTGTTGAGCTTGTTAAACCATCACGGGGCATTTGGAACAGTGTTGTCATCATTACAAAATACGATTTTAAGAATTGATAATGCAAGGAATTCTAGCTAACGAAATTAATTTTATTGTTATAGACAAATGGAAAATACTAGTGTAACATTTTTATCAATTGATTACGTGTTGCTAATTACCTGATAGGGACTAATCAGCATCCATGAAATGTTATCTGTAAAAAATACACAAAATGTTATTTTGTTTCTCATTTTGATTATCTAGTGCAGGAAGTGTTAAGTTTCAGTCCTGTTGAGCTTGTATAAACCGTCACATTGGCATCAGGAGGTATTTTATCATCATAACAAGAACCCAAGTTGGTCTATTTATAACTTTATGACCCAATAACTTTCTCATTTTCTTTTTTTACTTGAAATCATAATTACACAGATTAAGTTAAAAAACATTGCGAAAAATTAACAATGACAGCACAAAAATTGCTATAATTATACGCATTTGCTTTTTTTTTATGAAATTACGTGTTTTAGCATGACTTGTATCTGTCACCGTGAAATTGTCAAACACGTGTTATATTACAATATAACGTGTTTCTTTCTAGCGATATTGTAAACTCTCTAATTATTATCAACTGAACACACGGAAGTATCTCCTGCCCCCATAATCGGGACTTGGGGCACCCCCCCGTTAGGTTAGTTAGGTTCCATAAAACCCTGCACTCGGAAATAGGGGCCCCGCTAAGCGGGGCTCCGTCGACTACGCTTTTTGGGGGAATGTAAAAGTGTCTTAAGGTTATGTTATATTAATCGGTATTTCTCAGAAATGGTACAGTATCTTTTCATGAGAGTGGTACCACTAGGTAAGGGGGACTCCTCCTTCCCTCCACACCGCGTGAGTTGACTACCATCGCATGCATTTCACGAAAAATAATGCGTTTTATTTTAAGCAGTATGTTCGTTTGACAACAATTCGAGTTTACAATATCACTAGAGATATTACAATATAACGTATTTGACAATTTTACGGTGACATATCTATAACCTAGCATTGGATGATATTGAAAATTATGACAAAGCATGTACACACATGCTTTGTCATAATTTGTGCCTGTGATGTGTGTGCATCTTAAAACAATGTAATGAATGATCTCTACTCAGTAATCTGGTGTTTATTTAAATAACAGATATAAATAATATTTACCTTTAGTTCAACAACATTGTCTTCTCACCACTTATTCAATATGTACCTGCAACAAACAACATCTTATAAATATTGATATTTTACGTACCGTAAATGATTCCCGATTATATTTAATTTTCAGTATAATATAATTTTTTCCTCATAACTCAGTACAGGTCTGTGATAATCATCATTAGTTAAAAGAATTTGTGAAGTAGTCTTAAAATTACGTAAATAATAATTGAGGCCCGAATAAGCCAACCAGATTATTTTACAACCCTTTTTTTCGGACGGGAAATCATCAAATGACTTCTTCCGCTCTGGGCGCAGCGGGAGGGAGTGTCAGACTTTTACTGACTAAAAACCATCCATGTTCCTTCCTCGCCCTTTACGTTCCGGGGCCGCGGTATCCCTTTCGAAGAATCCCGCAGTCCCGGCATGCTTGGGCCCTTATGGGCCCCTTCATTATGCTTACATCTCTTTCAGTAACCCTGAGTTAACCTGAAAGTCTAAGGTTACAATAAAATCATCGATGGATTTAGGTAGTACAAAGTATGGCTTACCCTTTATCTAAGTTGTCACTGGTAAAAGCCCTGTAAATGAAAAGTTTGTGGTTATTTTGTGAACAACAACTAAAACACATTCATACAGTGATAACATATCTCATTAGTTTAAAGATAATTTGTTTTGAAAAGCATGTTATCTACTGCATTGTTTGTTGCAAAAATAGGGATAAATCCTGGCATATACGAAAAAGGGTAAGAGAAAAAGCCAGAATTTATCCCTGATCATAATAAATCAACTCACCTTTCCCAAAATGACTGTTTCAGCCAAATAAAAACACTAGGGTTGTTTACAATAGAAAAATTATAATTTAAAAATTAATTACAGTACAAGTAATGAATCATGGTTCCGACATCATAGCGATTCATATCAAATAGACTGTGGTATTTTCAATAGTTTATTTAGTATCTCGTGGTGGCAGCAATATTCTGCCACTCAGTAACAAACGGTCCGACCAGCGTCGTCGTGCTTAACACTTAACTTAATTGAGGCGATATATTCCGTTTTATGTTCAAAATAAAATTATTCATTCAAACGTAAAATTGTGTGGTGCGTGAGGCGCTCTCAATAATGTTACATATATATTACAGCATGGATTGTTTTAGCTACGACGTTTACAGTTTGTCCAGGTATTGAGCTAAGTCGGGCAGACCCTCCTTAAGTCCTTTCCTTTTCCTTGTCTCCTGCAAAGATAAAAGAAACCAGAATTACATTTCTGAACCAAAAAAAGACACGAAACGCAACAAGCTTTTCAAAAGTAGAAGTGTATCGCCCGCGCCGTAGCATGCAGTCTCGGAACATAAGGATAGAGGTCCTGTGCAGCGTTTAGACGCGGGTTCGCTTCACTATGTTTCGTTTGCACGCCGCACGGACGGGCAATTCTACCAATTAGGCGGCCAAAAATACAATTCCTAAATTTTGTCTCAGGTAAAAAAAAACGACTACCTGCGACTGGTAAATAACCGTAGAACAATGGGGGACCCAACCCGCATCCCCACTCAGAGCGCGCGCCAAGGTGTGCCAGTCTAAACTTGATCGTCGCTCTAAGTGTTCGTATTGCTTTAGACATTTCGTGCAAAACTGTTATTTTAAAAGTGAATATTTTTATTTTGGAGTGTGTTGTGAAGAAAATTGTGATGGATTCCAGTATAACGGGTAAGAGTACATACATATTAATAAGTTTTAAGCCAATGGTAAAAAAAATATAGCGTACAGGCAGATTACAAAAACATGCTCGTGTTTGTTGTATTAAATTCTTATTTTTTGTAAATAAAACGTTTTTGTTGTACTTCAGGGTTTGTCCCAACGGTTTTGTCAGTTGTAGTATAAAATAGGGTATGTAAGCTAGTTGAAAACGATGAAATTGGTCGTGATCTCCCGTGAAAACAAAGGTTTCAACATCAATGAAAGATATAGTACAAATTCATCGAATTTGCAATTTATTATAATTTTTGTTTAAGCGAGTTCTCCTTTTGTTCTAGAAGCTGGGGGTACTTCAGGAATGCGAGTAGTAACGCGTAGATACCTTTTTAACAAAATGCAGGAACAAGACTTGCATAATTTTGATGAAAAGTTGAATTATCTCGAGAGATTTGTTTTATCACAAGATGATTATTGTGAGGAACAAAAGAAGGAAGTAAAGCATAAGTTATCCTATTTGAAGTCTTAATTTAAGAAAAAGTGGATGGAAGCTCATAAAAAATCACAGCTTTTCCTTCAAAAGAATGATAAGTGGTTACAAGGAACATTCGAAATACCGAGGGTTAAACGGCGTTCTTCTGGTCGACCAACAAAGTCATTTTTTGAATCAAGTGAAAGGAGTAAACGCAGAAAAACGTACGGGAAGTACGCAATGCTGTTGATAAAGAATTGTTAATACATGCTGCTCAGACATGCCTTCAAAGTTCGGGAGAGAGAATTGCATCCAATATTCTGAAAGACGTCACTAACTCTCCACAGACAGCTCAAGCATATCAAAAAGCATTCAAAATAACCAAGCAGTGTGAAAAACCATCACAACAAGATCCAACAACCGCCCTTTCAATGTTTGTGGAAGCTGATCTCTCAAGGCGACAATATGAAATAATAAGAAATAGCAATAAGAAGTTTTATCCGAGCTACAAATTGTTACAGCAAGCTAAACAGACTTGTTATCCGGCGAAAGATGCCTATCGGATAACTGAAACATGTGCTGAAATTAACCTGCAGGATCTAATGGACCATACAGCTAAACGCTTGGCAACATATTTAGAGGACGTATTAAAACACTTAAGTCCAGAAGAGCGTCAGTCGTTGACCCTTATTTCAAAATGGGGATGTGATGGGTCTCAACAATCACAATTCAAACAAAAAATGCAAGACAGAGACGCGAGTGACAGTAACATTTTCCAAAGTTGCTTTGTTCCGCTACAGTTAGTATGTGGTTCAAACAATAAAGTGGTTTGGCAAAATCCAACTCCTTCTTCGCCACGATTCTGTCGACCAATAAGGATCCAATTTATCAAAGAAACAGTGGATATCACTAAGTCTGAAATCGCAAATGTCGAAGAGGCTATAAATTCTTTGAAACCCAGTGAATTCGAACTGAGCGAAATGTTATTAAGTACAAAACACGTTATGACTCTGACTATGGTTGATGCAAAAGTGTGTAACGCTGCAACTTCGACGACTTCAACCATGCGATGCTACATCTGTGGTGCTACTTCAAAAGAATTTAATGACCTCAATATAAAGAAACCTGTCGATATCGACGCAATACAGTTTGGCCTATCTGTGTTGCATGCTAGGATTCGGTTTTTCGAAAGCATACTTCATTTGGCATACAAGATTCCTCTACAAAAATGGCAGTTAAGGTCCGAAAATGACAAAGGCATTGTCAAACAGAAAAAGGCAGAAATACAAACAAAATTTAGAGAGCAAATGGGTCTACTAGTTGATGTGCCGAAAGCTGGTTTTGGCAATACCAACGATGGCAATACTAGTAGAAGATTTTTTGCCAATCCAGAAATTGCTGCTGAAATCACTGGTGTGGATTTAAATCTAATAAAACGCCTGAAAGTGATTTTGGAAGTCATATCCAGCTCTCATAAAGTTGATTTAAAAAAGTTTGCTCTATATGGGTATGAGACTGCGAAGACGTACATTGATTTATATCCCTGGCATCCGATGACTCCCACAATGCATAAAATACTAATACATGGCGCAACTGTCATGGAAAATGCACTTTTACCTATTGGTTTACTGTCAGAAGAAGCAGCAGAGGCGCGTAACAAGCATATTCGACTGTACCGGCAAGATTACGCTAGAAAATTTTCTAGAGAGCAATGCAATTTAGATGTAATGAACAGATTATTGCTCAGCTCAGATCCCTTGATATCTAGCATAAGACCAAAACCTAAAAAGCGGTCTACGCCACATAGTGAAGAAGCAATACTTATGCCTGCTGAGGCCCACACGGTTGAAGAGAATTCCTCGGATGAAGAAACGGCGGCAGAAGAGTCTGACACTGAAATGCACTAAAATGCAAACGGATTAAAAATCTGGTGAAGAGACGTGAGACTCCTCATCCTAAAAATAAAAGTTGTTTTTTTTTTCAATAAACCGTAATTTTCTCATCAACAATTGTGTTTTACTTGAATATATGTCCACCAAAAGCTTTTATAATTGAAATACAGTAATAATAAACTATTTAGAATACATAAAGCAAAGAAAATAATTTTGGCCGCCTAATTTGAATAAATTCCCCACCGTGCGCCGCAGCCGTCTCAGCGAAGCGGCCGACAAGCAACCGACTCGCTACGGCGCGGCACGGTGTGCCGGAAGGTGTTTCAAACCAAAGTTTACGACTTTTAACACCGGACGAGAATTAAACTAACGATGATTTAGAATAAAAACATTTCCAGTACGCACCTGAACAACAACGTAGGGCTTGGTGTTGGGCTCGCACGGGTCTCCAGGCAGGACCTGCCAGTGGTCGAACACGCACTGCGGGAAGGCCTGTCCACCGGTGTTGGAGCGCAGATCGGCCGTGAAGCCGAACGACTCGTTGACGGGCAGGTACGCCTTCACCACGAACATGGGCGTGCCGGCTACTTGCGACTCCTCGAACACGTGACCACGACGTCTGTTCAACACGCCGTAGATACCTCCCACGGCTACCTCAGGGCACTGTGTGGGGAATATACGCTTAGATGTGAGCATCATGTGATTGTTTCAGAAATGTGTATAGCATTGAATTTTAAACACGTATTGGAATAATATAATAAATTAATATTTCTTTATGCTTATGCGTACCAAAATGCACGCCGTGGACGTGCAGTGTTAAACTGAAGGTCGGCGTACATTTAGGTACGCGACAGACAGCGTAAAGTAATTTAATACTACATAGATGCTTTTTTTGGTAATAATAAATTATACTATTTTATGATTAGGATATTCCAATAATCAAGGGTTGTTATAATTTTGTTTGAATGTTAGTTTGCCTATTCAGGCAAGGAAATTAGTGAGATGACCATGCCTAAACAAAAAACTGTTTATATGCCACGTCTCGGAAAGGCGGAACTATCGTAACATGCTAGCCCGCTCAGGAAAAACGTGGGGGTCATGCTGGGAACATTCGCAGTCAGACACAACATAGCTATTGCTATCACATTCGATATTTTAGATGAATATTTATAATAATTCTAGGATCGCAATCCAGTCTTGTTGGTGAGTGCCACCACTTCATTAAGAAAACATCTTCTCCACTTTCTAAACTGATCAGCAGGTTACCAAAACGCGAAATTACTTTTGAAATAAAAAGAGGAAACCACTTCTGAGACTACGAGACTTGCTAAGACTGGATGAGCGATTCTAATACACACACTTCATGCGGTACGTACCTGAATCTCGCATAGGTACACAGGCTCCATGAGTCTGGGCTGCGCGGTCAGCAGACACGCGTACAGACATCTTCTCGTCGTTGGAATGATTTGACCGCCACCCCTGTACAACAAACAAAGATCGAGTCATGAATTTGAACCACCACAGCAAAAACTTTTAGCGGCAAAACAACCACTGATTGGTAGTGGTACTGCAGTGGATAATCTCTCTGACACAAGAAAAAGCATTCATAAACTTAATGAATATTTGATTCTGACCTGTGGATAGCATCAGTGTGTAGCGTGACATCATAGATGTTGAACCTCACACCACGCAAGTTCTCTTCAGCCATAACTCCCTCCTTGGCGGCCCACTGGAAGCCAGCGACGACGGAGTCCTTGATCTCGTTAAGGTACTGCACTCCCTTAGAGCAGTCCACCATGAGGTTGGGGCCGGTTCCCTCGGGGCCGAAGCACCAGATCTTACGCGCCTCTGTGACATCGTACTCGTACTTGTCGGTCAAGTAACGCGCACGGGTCTTGAAGTCATCACGGGGGTTTACTTTGCCCTGAGACACAGAATTTTATTAATAACTTGACACACAATGGTGACGTAAATAAAATACAATGGAAAGTAAAATGTATCGCCCGCGCCGTAGCATGCAGTCTCGGGACATAAGGATAGAGGTCCTGTGCAGCGTTTAGACGCGGGTTCGCTTCACTATGCTTCGTTTGCACGCCGCAGCCGTCTCTGCGAAGCGGCCGACAAGCAACCGACTCGCTACGGCGCGGCACGGTGTGCCGGAAGGTAATTTTATTCATTTTTATCTTTGTGAAGTTGCATGTAAGTCACTTACATATTATAGAGTAGGATTAAAAGCAACAAAAACAAAGCGACCAGACTGGGCAGTTTACCAGTCAGTATAAACTTTTACTTGTCTTGAAGAGCTTACCAGCAAACGGTACGAAATATGAGCATATATTCAAGTAGTTTACTTACATCGTCAATATCTTCGGGCAGACCTTCGGGCATGGGTTGCGCCTTCATGAACAGACGGTTGTGCTTGTTGGGCGACTTGGACAGACACATCTGGTCAGACTCCTCCGCTACTGTTTCACGGTACGACACCACGGGGTCGGATTTCTTGATTGGAATGCAAGCATGGTCCTCCTCCAAGTCCTGGGCAAATAGAAAGTGTTACATGAAGGCTATGTGAATGTATAAAAAAATAATAGGATGCATCAAAATATTGTTTCAATTTAGTTGTAAAGTAAATGTCACATACATTTATGGGGTTGTAGGATATGGAAACTTACAACCAATTCCGGTATGAAGTATACTGTTAGTCCTCTTTGACACCCAGATGCTTATTGTAAGAACTGGCAACACTTGGGACTCTCCTTTTTATTTTCTTGTGCCAGTATCATACTAGCGATTTAACATTTCAATCAGTAGATTATAAAATGAATTCTGTCTACAAACCTTAAGACAGATCTCAAGATGCAGCTCTCCAGCTCCAGCGACGATATGTTCTCCGGACTCCTCGTTGATACACTGCACCATAGGGTCAGACTTGGCCAGACGCTTCAGACCCTCCACCAGCTTGGGCAGATCAGCAGGGTTTTTGGGCTCGACAGCCACACGCACCACAGGGGATACACTGAACTTCATGACCTGTGTGAGAAGAATTTTTAGTATTTTTGTGAATGATGAATATGACTAGTATCATAGTTGGGCAAAATAAGCACCCTGGCCGGTGTTTTCCGCCAGCTAATAGTGAATAACTCAGTTTACCTTCATGTTGTGTGCGTTCTTGAAGGTGGTGATGGTTCCGGTCTTGACGAGGAACTGGTCCACTCCGACCAGACCACAGATGTTACCGCAGGGCACATCCTCAATAGCCTCTACGTAACGACCCATCATGAGGATGGTACGCTGGATGGTCTTCTCATACACATCCTATGGAAATAAATTTACAAGTTAGTATGATAATGTGTTACTTACTCTTAAACGGAATTTATAATGAAGAGTGTTATTATTAATGAAGAAGTCCTTTATAGATGGAAACAAATACAAGCTTCTTAAAAACTTCTGATACCACCTGGGGGTTTTTAAGAAGCTTGTATTTTCAAGCTCTGCAAGTTCGAATCTCTCTCTATGGAAATGGAAAGTGGCTTACTTCTTTCTTGCCAGGGGTGAAGTTGGGGCCCATGATGCGGGCCTTCTGTCCGGTGATGACCTTGCCGGAGAACACACGTCCGAAGGCGTAGAAACGACCCTTGTCGGAGGTGGGTACCATCTTGCTCACGTACATCATAAGGGGCGCCTCAGGGTCGCAAGTCTAAATGGGAACAAATTATTAGTAAGTAGATATTAAAAAAACAAGCATTCTTTAAGAAATACGATAACTGCTAAGTCTCAAGAAACTAGTTTGAAAGGATGGAAGGAAAAAGTGTATTTTCAAATATCAGCTAAGATCTTGACAGTATTTTTATGAAACCTGTGTAAATTTAGTACAGTAGGTATTAGATATCTTTCATTTTCAAATCATTTTAGTATAAGCATAACTAAGTCACTTGCAGGAGGAGATTAACAAATGATAAATATTATTGTTTACCTTGATACCCAGAGCGGCCTCATCGTCGTGGGGTCCCTCGTACAACATCTCCATACGGTACTTCTGCGCGACCACTGGGGAAGGCAGATGGATGGCAATCATCTGAAGGAGAGCCTCACCGGCTGGCAGCCAGCTACGCATCACCACCTGAACAATAAAAAGATAAGTTTAGTTGGAAAGTTTTGGGGAGTGGCTGTGTATGATCGAATCTGTCGTCGTCGTCGCTTTAAATGTCTCATACATTTATGGGGTCGTAGGATATGGAATCTTACAACCAATTCCGGTATGAAGTACACTGTTAGTCCTCTTTGACACCCAGATGCTTATTGTAAGTAACTGGCAACACTTGGGACTCAATCAAAATTAGGCTTCTATAAAAGCGGAACATGTTTAAATATTATTCGTATTTTAAACTATTGTCCCGACTAACAAGCACTATAAAACAAAACATCATTCTTCACAGTCAGCCTAACTGGATGTTACTTCCTTGGCAAAGCATTAATAATGTCACTTGCCAACAACTTTCAAATATTAAGTGCAAGATAGAGAAGAAACATGATACCTCAGTGAAATCCTGTGCTAAATAAATGTATTAATCTCAGTGGACAAGTAAGTAGGAAGGTCCTTACCTTCAGGAGGGCCTTGCCGTCCTTGTCGGCATCTTCGTGCTTGATGGTGACTCCGATCTTGGTGAGCAGACCGTCGATTTCCTCTTTCTTGAAGTTCATGATTGCGTCGAACACCTTGTAGATGGGGTCCAACACGTACATGCAGAAGGAACGCTTGTTCTCATTGTCCCTCTGTTTCGCCCACTTCTTGGTCTTGGCATTGAAGAAGTTCTCTCCCCAAAGCCTGTAGGAGAGGTTAGGTTAAGTATTTTGTCGATCAACTACACTTATCGTCGCTTAATCGGCTGGAGTCGGACAAGAAGAGCTTATATCCATGCAATGAAAGCCAGATGGTATGACATCGTCTTTACGAAAAGATACGAATGACGACGCTTTCGTTTTTATTCGGAGTCGAGCCACCAGCGAGCGATCTTAACTACAAGCTGGAAGATCGATCTCCAAGGGAACAAAAAGTAGATCGACTAGAACACGACTTTATGGAGGCTATTTTACTGAGCTTTGATCTTTTATTAAATACTAGCTTTTGCCCGCGACTTCGTTCGCGTGGAATAGTGACTTCCGGCAGATTTTTGGTTTTACCCACATTGCCGACTCTTGACCAATAGATGGCGCTGTATGTCCGGAATAAATTTTATTTTTTATTTTATTTTTTGTAATAAAAACTATCCTATGTCCTTTCTCAAGTTCCAAACTATGTATGTACCAAATTTCACACAAATCGGTTCAGTAGTTTAGGCGTGAAGCAAAGACAGACAGACAGAAAGACAGACAGACAGAGTTACTTTCGCATTTATAATATTAAGTTTGGATTTCGTCTTCGTCAAGAACCTCTCATGGAAATCTATTTAATCTACTTAATACTTCTTACAAGATGAATGAATCCTATAAATAGAAATAAATTCCGGCTACATACGTAATCCTATACCGTATTATTACATTCAAATCCACCTCGAAACCTCGCTACCCAAGTTTTTTATCAAGAGTTCCGATGATTACGTCACGCCTTAATTGTTCGTGTTTCTTAGCAACAAGATGTATCTCAACAACCGTTGTGAAGAGTCAACAGTGATCAATCCACCAATCCAAGTCGAGAGATAATGTTCGTCCCGGTC
The DNA here is from genome assembly GCA_916618015.1 of Xestia c-nigrum. NCBI lineage: Eukaryota > Metazoa > Arthropoda > Insecta > Lepidoptera > Noctuidae > Xestia > Xestia c-nigrum. Next base: position 2,932,359 of record OU745259.1, on the reverse strand, counting down.
TGCCGCTGGTGTATAGCATTAAACGCTTAACCCAGTATCAATGGGACGAATACATATTTCAAAACCCGACACCTGCTTTTGAACTTTAGATTTTTTTGTTTATAATTCTATAAAAGGTTAATTTCATCTTTTGTGTGGTTTTTCTGGACTTTTCCACCAAGAATTTCTTAAGAAGCACAGAAGCCCAGCCTGGATGTATGTCCGTACGATGCTAAACTTAACGTGGCAAGATTTTCAAAGCTAATGTAGGTACAGCAAACACATTAACCAATAATTATCATTGAAACTACCATAAGAAAAGAGTTTTATTCAAAGAAAATAAGGTTCAGTTCAGCAGCGTGGCACGGCTGTAGTTCGTAGTCGAGGTCGCGTGTACACGAATCAATGCGAGCGACGTCATTACGTGCATCTGCAATGCTGCATTCGGGACCTTACTGGCGGTTAATAGACTAGAAAGTTCGCGAAGGACGAAATTAAATTGCGACAATACAAGTAAGAGACTGTTTAGAATAAAACCTTCCTTTTGTGCTTCGCTGCAGGGGTAAAACCGGAGGCAAACGCCACTTCTAAATATTATGTCATGTACGGTCGAACAAGCTATTTGGTTTACATTGTAAGTTGTGGGTTAATCTATTAACCAAAAAGCTTGTTCCACCGTACCTATCACAGATGTGTGCGATTCCGGTTATTCGAATACGGAAAAAACCACATCAATGTCTTATTTGTACAGTTTTAAATCTTTTCTTAGACTTGATCGTGTTTTAAGAAAGCAATTTCGACTCAGTAATTTCTTAATTTAGTATGAGCTCCACATCAAGTTCACATTCACAAAACGTTCGTGAAAAAGAACACGCGTTTTAACATAAATTTTCCAGACTGTAATCAGAGATCTTGTAAATCAAATTGAAGATTATAACCGATAACATTTAAAATTATTATTCGCTTTTATTGCATAACGACAAAGCTCTTTCTGGCTGGCTCAAGCCGATACGCGATAAGAAGTGTAATCACTACCTTAGCGGATTTTCTACAGACACCAACCACTGAAAATCTGAAAAGAAGTCATAAGAACGTACCTGTTCATGAGCTTGACAAGGTCGATCTTGAACTTGTCAGCGTACATCTCGGCGAACTGCTTGAGGGTGAAGGCCCAGCCGTGAAGACCGGAACCAAAACCGACGGAACCCTTGCTGGGGTCCACACGGACCTCACCTGGTTCATGGGAAATGGACGTTAGGTATTTCGAAGGAACATGTAGTCATAAATTACTAGTCAATTTACCAAACTAGCTGATTGCGGAATTATTTTGTCTAAAAGCACTCATGTCTATTCGTCGTTCGTCGGTTTTTCTCAGGTAATACCAGCTGTGACACGTATCTATATAAGATAAAATAATGAAGTAATTGAAGTTCGAAGTAAAGCTACTTTTCAATTATCAATAACATCAATGTTGATATGAACTAGAAAGTGATCATTTATTCGTCCTATAATATTCAAATGTATCTCAACAACCGTTGTGAAGAGTCAACAGTGATCAATCCACCAATCCAAGTCGAGAGATAATGTTCGTCCCGGTCTGCCGCTGGTGTATAGCATTAAATGCTTAACCCAGTATCAATGGGACGAATATCTTCAACAACATACTAGAAACGCGTCTTGAAAGGGAATATCACCGACGACATTTTTAAAAATGTTTGTTGGTCTTCCTATGTTAATCAAAATGAGGTCAATGAAAACTCGGATATTTCTACCCAAGAACCTACAAGTTTTATCAAAGAATCTAGGGTTAAATTACACATTGACCTACTGCAGCATCGGTTAACAGAATCCGAAAAAGTAGATGTACGCTAAACGAACTGATCGTACACGTGGTCACGTGTACAGGGTGTGGACGCCGACTTTAAGACCATTGACCTATGAAACCTTCAAAGCAGTAGTGAGCAGGAGATACCGTTTTCGAATAAAGAAACAAGGACATTCTTTCATGAAAGATTGTTTTTTCGAGAACAAGATTGTGTAATGACAATTAAATATATTTTTCCTGATTCGGAGTTAAAAACCTTACAAGTAAAGGATGATCAGAACTGTTCATTCTGAATTAGACAATGTTATTGCAAGAAAACATTGAGGATGACCTTGACGCGGATTTGACGCGTTTATCAATGCGGATCGCGCGATTTACATGTACCAAACACGCCGACATCATGATAACGTGACGTTTGTATTTGTGTTCCAACTAGCTACTTCTATTGTTGAATTCATGATTCCGTAGATTGTTTTTGTGCTTAGGATTATGGTTGGTTTGGTTGAGGACGGAATACCGGGCCTCGAAAACTGCTCTTGGTGGACCAGACCCCGTATTCACAAACGTTCGACTTGTTTCCGATTCGACAACTCGTATTTCTGTCTTCTTCTGGCATTACGAAAACGACTGAGATAGACATACGACTTACCGAATCGGAAGCGAATCGAAGCGTTGTGAATACGGGGGCTGGACCTCAAAGGACAACGAGTCGGCTTAAGCCAGTCAGAGAGAGCCTACGTCTTTGCGATTCGGTTCAGATTCGGACGACAAGACAAGTTTAAGCATTGCCATAGCTTTCTAACTGGCTTAAGCCAATAATGTGTCGAGAAGGTTGTTCATTCCCTAAAAGTATCACTTCTGAAAAAAGCGAGCTAAGAAGAGAAAAGACTTGCAATCTTGCAATACCGGATGCCAAGACATTGTCTAGTAGACGATTTTTTTTTCTCACCAAATCAAATTTGGGTCAATGATCGCGCGTCGGGAGCGGAGGGGCCTGTATTCCATCAGTGCCAAAAACCAGTCAGTAGTGTAAGTATACGTATACAGGTACCTACTTCCTTATTTAACTCGACAAATAACGATTACAGTAATTTTGAACCTATTTATTTCACGATGGTTTTATCTTACAGTAAAACCATTCAACACCCCAGTATCTGCAACACAGTGTTCATTTCTTTCTCTACATCAACAGGCAGTTTACGTAACTCGTTGACGTTCGAATATTATTTATAACTCACTTTAAAAGTTTTCCTACACCCTTTATTATTCTCAAGAAGGTTCTCGCAAATTGCTATTACGTCACAGGCGTAGGGGGAATATTGCGTAGGTTGGTAGGGGAATATAGCGTGGGTTGGTGGTAGGTCTAACACGTAAGCGTAGTTGATTGAATTACATTACTGGTCCCACGCATTGTAAGGTATAAAAATGACGTGGGGGGTCCATCTAGTCTCACGGATTAACTTTCAAGGGGGAAGCGTTAGGATAAAAAAAAAATTAAGTTTTTTCATACAACCTACCACTAGCCTGCAAATTGCAAGACGTAAGAAAATTTGAATTCCGCGGCGTTATCCTGACGCTATCACCTAAAAAAAATTTGCCTAGCCTTTTCCCAACTATGTTCGGGTCGGCTTCCAGGCTAACCGGATGCAGCTGAGTACCAGTAGTTTACATAGAGCGACTGCCTATCTGACCTCCACAACCCAGTTATAAGGGAATTACGATACCACTTGGCAAAGAGCTCTGATAAAGGAAAGGAAATCGTAGTATATTTTAATACAAGATGTTGAAATGATTTGTTTTCCTGAAATGCTTTCAGTCTCAGTAGATTCTCTTTCAATGCAATAAGGCCATGTGGATAAAGTGCACACGTGTAGATAACGTTATCTCAATCAAAAACGTGTCGACCACAAGATGCCGTAACCAGTCCTTACATGCTGTCTGCAAAAAATGATAACTAACAGAATAATGATGACTAATAATAATAACAGAATATGAAAGAATCAAAACTAAGAGTTATGGTCTCTTATAGATCTTGACATAAATCATCATCAACTACTCAATCAACTACTCAAATAGGTATAAAAATAACACATGAATGTCTTATCATTCAACAGACAAACCTTATAGCTGGAAAAATTATTAAATACAAAGAAAACATGATGCATCAAATTTTGAACTTACTGTTAAGAGAATGATTCATGAGTGCTTTGGTAGTGGCAAAAAAACAGCAAGTCAGCAAGATTGGTAAACTAATCTAATCTGTACCAAAATTTCAAGTTATCTATTTAATTTCTAAAGGAGCAATTCTTGTTTATTTATTATCTGAAATTCGGAAATGGCTGCAACGACTTTCATTAAATTTTGTATGTGGGGGTGATAAATCTATCCAGCTAGGTTTAATTTTTAGAAAAAAAAAACAAAAGAAAAACCGAGTAAAGCTCAGTCACCCAGATATTTATTAATTATATAATCTACAACTCACCCATAGGACCGCCATCATCGTTGTAAGTGGCAATAATTACGTTCACGTTTTCAACAATACGCTGGAAGGTCTGGTAAAGCTCCTCAGCTTCCAATTGCAGCTCCAGAAGAGCACGGTCCATCTTGTTCATGAACAGAATGGGCTTGATGCGCTCGGCAATAGCCTGACGCAGTACAGTCTCGGTCTGTACACACACACCTATGGAAATAAAACACATACAGTGTACCTTGTGGTGTTTAATCTACGTCTATTGAAAGACTTTACATGTTTCATGCATTGTGTAATAACATGTAAAGGGTACATCAGATGGCCGTTCTGAAAGATCTTCATTGATTTTCAGTTTTAAATGGTAAGAACATTCATCATGTGAATTGTTGGGACTGTTGGGAGAAATAGCATGTATAGTATGAATTGTATGCACACACCTGGGGGACATGGATTGTTTTAATGTGGAACATGGATTGTTTTAATGTGGAACTTGCAGGTCTATCAAGGTCTCAGAGGGCTTCATGTTTTAGTGCAATAACATATTGTTATTACTAGTGTGCAATTCATTTTGATTGTGCAAATTAAAAATTTAAAAATCACTGTTGTTGTGGATTTCAATACTCGGCTAAACATGAAACTTTTAATTTCCAAAGCTAGTAGTTCTTCATGGAAACACAAGTAACAATTATAGAAGCCTAACATAATTTATCAGCATGTTATTAAAATAGGATATAGTTAATATGCCATGTGGTAATTATAGAAAATTTTACCACATGCAAACAAGAAACTGTTGTTCAAAACCTTATCAACTTGTCCAGCCTTATCTGGTATTGGTAAAAATTAATGTCATTCAATGACATTATTCACTACTTTGTAATTATAATGGTAACTCTCCTAGAAATAGCTAGTCATTTGGAATTATGATTATCACTGCATCCTGGTATGCATGTTATTTCAGATTGTTAGCCAATGAAGTAGTGCACTGTCATGCACCTTTACAAGATCAAAGTTATGCAATAGACCTTGCAATCACAAAAAAACAGTGACATGCAGATTGTACTTTTGTATTTGACTTAGGTCAACTTTAGATGCCTTTGGGATACTGGAGACTTTGAGATTGGAGTAACTAGCAAAATTAACAAAGTAGGAAATTTCCTGGAAGATGTAGTTTTTTAAAATATAGGGTCTAAATTCTTATAAATAACTTACCAGAGACACAGTCGACGACGACGAGGGCACCATCAGTTACACGGAGCGCAGCAGTCACTTCAGATGAGAAGTCAACGTGTCCAGGTGAGTCGATCAGGTTTATCAAGAAACCCTTCTCGCTCTTCTCACGCTGGTCAGCGTTGGTGATGAATACCAAATCTTTCTCTTCGAGCTCGAAGTACATGGAGATAGCACTGGGAACCAATTTTCATTGTTAAGCATGGTACTTGTTGCATATAATGTTTAATAACTTCAGTACAATAATTCAGATGGCCGTTCTGAAAGATCTTCATTGATTCTTCAGTTTTAAATGGTAAGAACATTCATCACATGGATTTTATTTGTATTGGAAGCTAATTGTTTACTCAAGTATTAAATTAAAATAATATTATGCAACACAGTTTAATAATGTAGTGAAATCATGACAAAACATTTTTTAGTTTAGTAATGAAGTGCTAGTAGTGAGCTTACTGTTTGTGATTTTCGATGAATGTAAGAAAGAACAGCCGACTTTGTTGGTTATTACTGTCAATTAAATACCATGTCGTCAAAACAATTTTAACAATTGAAACATGAGAATACGGCGACGGAAACGACAAGCGGCTCCGCTTTATAAAGTTTGCAGTATGTCAAATTATCAAGCATGATGACGCTGTATAACCTCAAACTGCGAAATAGGCAGTTAATTTTCATATTCAAGTTCAAGGATACATAAACGCCGGGCTCAACGGCTTTATGTCGGACAACAAAAGGCTGTCAGTTGCACCATGTGGTGACGCAAGTACTCACGTTGACTTGATGGTGATGCATCTGTCCTGCTCGTCCTTGCGCGTGTCCGTGAACCGCGTCTCGCCAGCGCGGGCGCCAGCGATGATACCGGCCTTTGAGACCAGGGAGTCCGTCAGGGTGGACTTGCCGTGGTCGACGTGAGCGATGACGGACATGTTGCGGATGTTCCGCTTCTTGTCCATCATCTGCCGGATCTCGTCTACGGTGAAATTCACCTGCGCAAACCAGAAAACAGCTCGTCAACATTTTTCATATCACAACACAGATGGAACACTTTATACACGTACGTTTCATTTTCAGACGATTTATTTAACTTCGGTTTCTTTTCCGATGACGGTTTTGTGCTAATCTAGCTGATTTTCCGCGAATTAACACCGACACCGAACAATCACCACAGCACTTGGAAACGTCATCCGATCACAAAGACGGTCGTCGTGAAGAACGTTATTTTTTATTTGGATTTTAAACTCGAAAGCCGTAAAATATTGACGCGAAACGTTAGCACGGATACACAGGAACACTTTTAGGCACATATTTATGATGTTAGATACTCACCATATTGGATGGTTTTTGATTTTTCGTTCAATAAAATAAACTACCATACGCCAGCAATGGCGTACGCTTGAAAAAGGACCCTTTCGTCGGAGGGCCGGATGTGGCAGGCAAGTGTCAAAATGAAGGTTAGTCCATAGACAAATTATATTGCCACGACTAAATATTCTTTAACCACTGTATAATAAAACTAGCGCTATAAAAAGAAATAATCGTAAAATTTAGGATTTCACACTTGTGCACACTGATAGTTACTAACGAAGTGAGTTTTATAAATGCGGTTTCGACTTTTATATTTACGATCATTTCGGCACTGTATAGACTTGAGGAACAAAAGCAATGTTTGTCTTTGGCATTATTGGCACAGATAGTGTAATATCTTGATTGCACAAGGATTGAAATTGAACATTGCACAACATCTTAGCCGCGCGTCGATTTACTTATAAAGAATGTTGATATTTCTAGAGAATCATTGTTACATTTTTCAGCTACTGATAATATTAATAATAGGTATGGGTTCGATGTGTTGTAGCACCGTGACAAGCTGAATTGTTTTCACACTATTGGCCAGCAGATGGCGCTTTCCTTTATTTATAAAAATGCTCTTATTCATTTTGCTACTCGACACTAGGTGGCAGTGTTTCTAAAATATTAACAACGGAAATGATTTTCCGACACTGACATATTTTTTATATATAATGTCACCGTAAAATTGTCAAATACGTTATATTGTAATATCTCTAGCGATATTGTAAAGTCTCGAATTATTGTCAAATGAACATACTGCTTACAACAAAACGCATTATTTTTCGTGAAATACATGCGATGGTAGTCAACTTACGCGGTGTGGAGGGAAGGAGGGGTCCCCCTTGACCAGTGGCACAACTCTCATGAAAAGATAATGCACCATTCCTGAGAAATACCGATTAATATAACATAACCTTAAAACACTTTATATTCCCCCTAAAAAGCGTAGTCGACGGAGCCCCGCTTCGCGGGGCCCCTATTTCCGAGTGCAGGGTTTAAAGGAACCTAACTAACCTAACGGGGGGGTGCCCCAAGTCCCGATTATGGGGGCAGAGATACTTCCGTATGTTCAGTTGACAATAATTCGAGACATTACAATATCGCGAGAAAAAACACGTTATGTTGTAATATAACGTGTTTGACAATTTTACGGTGACATATACATTATAGAACCTTTGTTGTGTTTGATAAATCCCAAGAAGAACTAAGCCTCTTTGAACTTTATAAAAATAATTATGTTGGTGAAAAAGTGACCGTACCAAATTAAAATTCTGGGTGCATAAATTAGTGTAAGTATAATAAAACACAGCTGTTTATCTATTGCAATTAATATTGATTACAGATTCCATAGATATATGTTCAGTTCGTAATGCAGGGGCAAGGGCAGTGGGGTTAGGGTGGACATAGCATTATTGCGAGGGTGGAAACAGGGCTGGCCCTAGAAAATATTTTATTTTGTATAATTAAAAAAAACGTTTTACCGGTGGTAAGGGTCGAGTCCGTTTTGTTATCATGTTTTACCTAGTGGTTTGGAAACTCGTAGGTAAATCTACGGTCAGTTTGGATTTGCAGTCGTGTTTTACCTCAACATTGACAGCACTCTATCACATTGTAGGTATATCTCTCTGTCTCTTTCTCTCGTGGATGTTTTGCGAAAATCTCAAAACAGAAAGTTATCACTGCGTAAAAGTAGCAGAACCAGAATTGGAAGCTTTGGAGGAAATTTTATTTACATTTCTGGATATAGACATACCTATGATTCTATTATGTCTTTACCAATATTTTTTTATACGTTAGTCTCATTTGAATGATAATTTTACCATGACCGTACCTATCTACTTAGTTACAAATTGCTCTAAAAGGTTTTTAAATGCTTCGAAACGGTCAAGTCACGTAGTTTATCTAAAGCTAAAACAAAACAGCTTAGTAAGCATTTCACGGTTTTTATGTGTGTTTTAAACGTCAAGTCAGGGTTACGCAAAGGACGGAACTTTTAACCATTAGATAGGTTCCTTTAGATAGGTACCTATGAATAAATAATATGGCAAGGAGATTTTTTATCATGGCTTTCTGTTTTGTTTTTGAAATACCTATCCGTCCTTCATCACGTTGGTAATCATTTTTTGAAAAATCTGCTTTTCATTTTTACTTAGTACCTACCTACCTACCTATGTACCTATTCTATTCTAGAGTTGGGAACCTTCATTGCAGAGACGCACTTAGCCATAAACCAGCACTGTCCTCATAATACGTATTCCAAATCAGAAAGAAGTTTGGAAGAAAACTGTCTTAAACCGGTTTTTTCAGCATCTAAACACATTTAATCCACATTCCTACCAAGCTACACATTACTTGTTTGTAAAAAAAACAATTAACATGATGGCAATTATTTAATATCAGGCAACCCTGTTTCGCCGGTTTGTAGGGGAGACGCCAAGGTCATGAGATTACATAAATTTGGACAAAATTGCTCGTCTGTTACAATGGGTGCGTGGCTGAATAAATTACACTTTTGTTATTGCATTTTATGTAAATATAAGTTACATAAATCGATGCTTTTGTAGCAGTGAATGATTTCTAAATCATTACTTTTAGTATCCGTCTTTCAAAAATGGTGGGTGTTCTCTGTTTGGTTTCAAAGCAGGCCAGTGTCTGCAAATCCAATTGAAAGCTATATTAGTTTATAAAGCATTTTAGAATTGATTTCCTTCCGTCTTTAGCATAACTTTTGGGAATTCCAATTCACACGAGCAGCCCACAGTCTGGAATCGAGTTGCGCCTGGTTGATGTTAATAGGTTCCTACTACGTCAAGTAGATGTGGGTGTAGTGTAATACATGGTAATATCGATAGGTAAGTCTACCTATCGATATTACCATGCACCATAATATAGTCATAGTATAGTCATACACCTCTGCCTTTCACTTCGAGGACAACAGGCGTGATAAAGTGTTTCATTTGGAAATACTCCAGTTGTCTATACTAATTATTATAAAGAGGAAAACTTTGTTTGTTTGTTTGTAATGAATAGGCTTAAAAACTACTGGACCGTTTTTAAAAATTCTTTCACCATTCGAAAGCTACATTATCCACGAGTAACATAGGATATATTTTATCCCCGTACTCCCACGGGAACGGGAATTACGCGGGTGAAACCGCGTGGCGGGCGCTAGTTTTAAATAAATATGGCAATGGCACTCAGGATAATTTAGCTTTCCATGGTTTTTCGAACGAAGTTTTGGGGATCGGACAATTAAATGGTTTCAAAGATTATTTACTTTACTTTAAAACTTACAAACTTTATCTCTTTTTAGTATTGTAGGTAACTATAGATGCTCGACTTTGCTTATTATTCTCAGTCAGTTATAAAGAAAGGAAATTATATTGCTATCGTGAGCGTAGGCGGCACGGAAGTATCACAATTCATGAGGTAACTTAACCAAGCTCATGAATAATTTAATTTCATAGGTATACAATATCTGCTATAAGAGCAGTATAGAACTTATAACACTTTGGTCATGGGTACATTGCAAAATCAAGCGAGAAGAGAGTCAAGTACTACTTAACATATTAAAGTTGAAGAGTTTGTTGTGTTCTTTGCTTCTTTTACTTTTGATAGGCCAGAATATATTTTTTTCAACCTTCTGGGGGCAATATTGTATTATGTATGCATGTATAGGGTGGAATTTTGCAATGCCACCTGGAGGGAAAGTACTCGAAATACTGTTAAAAGCCAATTTTGCTTAAAGGAAACATTCCTTTATTTTTTTAAAGAAACAAATCTGCATTCACATATTTTCGTAAATTATTTTGCCACACTCGGGCATCGAACCCGGGATGGATCGACTAATGTTCGACAAAATAATATTTTGTATCTACCTTTTTGAAATCATTCGATAGGGTAACTCATATGGATCAAATCTTTCTAACAAACATAATAAATTAAATGAAAGGAAAACCATGAATAAAAGTGCTTTATCTTGTTGAATTTATCTCATTGAATTTATAACTGTTCTTTAGATTTCATGGTTTTCCTTTCATTTAATTTATTATGTTTATTAGAGAGATTTGATTCATATGATTGACCCTATCGATTGATGTCAAAAAAGTACAGAATGTTAATTTTTCGAACTTTAGTCGGTTTGATTTCCGAGAGTTGCAAACGAATTTTCGAAAATCTGTGAATGCAGATTTGTTTGTTTTTAAAAATAACGGAATGTTTCCTTTGAGTAAAAGTTGCTATCTCCAGTTTTCGAATACTTTCCTTCCAACCCGCGTAGCATGACCACCGTAGACACGACAGAGAGTCGACAAATCTTTTGTTCATCTGTCATTTTGTCGATTCAATGACAGATGAAATATTGATACCAAATAATCGTTTTTGCTTTGCTTTTCACATTTAGCAGTTACTAGATGTTGTAAATCCGTTACTACGGCTTGCAATTAGCTCGGCAGAGGTACAATAATAGACCGGCGTTAAATATAAGGCGGCTATTTCGGACCACTGTACATCCACGACCGATGTACGCGAATAGGCACAGCGATTGTACCGAGAGATCTTATTATGTACTATCCTTTCGTTGGTTTTACGGTACAGTCAATAACCTTTGTCTCTTTTGTCATAATGTTTATGACAGAGGTAATATCATAAATTGTGGAAGCGCTGCATGTAGGCAGGTCCCGTCTACTTACAATAGTAATCTCTATCTCCGTTCTGCTGTAACTTTTGGCTATTGAGCAAAGAGAAGAGTGAGAAAAATACAAAAGGTGAAGGAGTGTTTGCATGGTGTTTAATGGAGGAGACGAGGAGGAGCGTACATCTGAGATAAGGTGTCGATTCTGTTGTTGTGCACAAACTAAACTTAATTTAGGCTATTGCTATCTTTTAATAAGGCGGTGCGAAAAAAGGACGGTTAAAACTTCGAACTAAGTTAGTGATGTTTAAAATTTTAAAACTGCATTTTGAACCTAGTCGTAGTGCGAAAAGAACCAGTTTTCGAGGAAGTGTATTGAATAACATAATAATTTAGGTAGTTTAAGTAGGTACTGATATTAAAAAAAACACGCTTTTTAATAAAAATGGACTGTATGAAGGAAATAGTGCCAAAAAACGCTTCCTCAACGCTGTCAACTGGAATATCTCCAAGACTATTGCGGCGATGCCACGTTGTACCTACTTATGTCAACCGTTGTAGAAGCCAGCGCATGGGTCACGGGTAGTGTCAATTAAAGGTTTTGAAATTTCTTAGAAAAGGCTTTGCGCACTCGGACCCCACGGTTCAAAAGTTTCAACCCCAAACGGCTCGAAAACATAGTTACCAATAAGCTAACAGTAATATTTACACCGCTTGAAGTTCTCCGTTGCCGCTGCGGTAGAACCAGCACAGCACGCTGAGCTATGAAGATTAGAAGTGGCAAGAGTCATGGCGAGGTGGACACATGTTGCGTTCTACACTAAAGGCCTATTTAGGGTCTACCCATCTTCCATGAAAATAAAGACATGCTGTCCGGTCTTTTGCGGTCTTCGCATGCTAAGCCAATTGGGTTCTTATTCTATTACAGAAAGAACAATGTACATTATAATATAGGTACGTATCAATTAATCTATATCCAAATATATTTGACGACCCGATTGGCGTAGTGGTAGTGACGCTGCCTTACGTTGTTAGGGTCCTGGGTTCGAATCCCGGTAGGAGCAAATGTTTGTGTGATGAGCACGGAAATTTGTTTCCGAGTCATGGATGTTTATATGTATAATAAGTATGTATTTACGAACAAAAAAGTACATTTATGTAGTATATCAACTACCTAGTGTCCACGACACAAGCTTTGCTTCGTGTGGTACTAGGTGGCGCTGATTTAAAAGATATGATCAAGACAAGAACCTACCTACTTATCATAGGAAGTATGACCTGTATGTACATTGAACCTACGAAGAAATCAGTCGTAGTACCTACCTATAGCTTTTAACGATTCTGGCACATTGCCTACTTTCAAAACTTTTATCTTTCTTTAATTTAATTAACTAACCCGGATGTAAAGTGCAATGAATAAGTAGGTAAGTACCTTTTGTAATTATTTATGTAAGTAGAGAACTTTCTGATAATATTGTAGATTATTTACGTCCTGATAATTTGATAATACTCGGACATACATAGTACGTCTAATCAATATCAATTAATTACAGGTACGTGTTGCATTACAACTAACTACCTAGACAGATACAATCTTTCTTTCTTTCTATACTATTTCTAAACTAATATTATAAAGCAGAAAAGTATGTTTGTTTGTTTGGTTGAACGCGCTATTCTCAGGAAGTAGGTACCGGCTTGAATTGAAAAAAAATATTTGCGTTGGATAGTCCATTTATCGAGGAAGGCTATAGGCTATATAACATCACGCTATGGCCAATAGGAGCGGAGCAGCAATAAGGAATGTTGCAAGCGGGAAATTCACGCGAACGAAGTCGCGGGCAGAAGCTAAGTATATATACAGAAGAGTTTGTTTGTTTGTTTGTTCGGTTGAACGCGCTAATCTCAGGATCTACTGGTTCGAATTGACAAAATCTTTTTGTGTTGGATAGTCCATTTATCGAGGAAGGCTGTAAGCTATATAACATCACGCTACGACCATTAGGAGCGGAGCAGGAATGAAAAATGTTGCAAAAACGGGATTTTCGTTTCCTTTCGTTTTATGTGACGCAGACAAAGTTGCGTGGGTCAGCTAGTCAACTCATATGCGGTGTAAATAAAGGACCCCGACGACAAGCAAACTATTTTGTTTTTAGGGTTCCGTTGCCAGATGGAAAAAACAGAACCCTTATAGATTTGTCATGTCTGTTTGTCTGCCTGCCTGTCTGCCTGTCTGTCCGTCCGTATGTCACAGCCACTTTTTTCCGAAACTATAAGAGCTATGCTTTAAAAACTTGGTAAGTAGATGCATTCTGTGAACCGCATTAATATTTTCACACAAAAATAAAAAAGAACAATAACTTTTTGGGGTTCCCCATACTTTGAACTGAAACTCATTTTTTATTTTCATTCGTACGTTTGGTGTATCTATGGAATTATGGATAGGTCTTCAAAAATGATATTGAGGTTTCTAATATCATTTTTTTAACTGAATAGAGACAGTTCCAAAGTGGTAACATGTCCCCCCCCCCTCTAACATCTAAAATAAGAGAATGATAAAACTAAAAAAAATATACTAATGTACATTATTAACTTTCAAGTTTTTTTTAATACATCATAAATCGTAAAATCGTAACTTTTGCTGCTACGGAACCTTCCTAAGCGAGTCCAACTCGCATTTGGCTGCTTTTTAACCGACTTCTAAAAAAAAAGGAGGAGGTTCTCAATTCGGATGTATCTTTTTTTATGTTTGTTCGGGCATAACTCCGTCGCTTGCCAATCGATTTGAAAAAATCTTTTTTTTTAGAAAGGGTATCCTTTCCAAATGGTCCCATAGTCACCAAGTCGGGATCTGATGATGGAATCTTGGCGAAATCGAGAGAAGTCTTCAAATTTTATAGGATAACGTACAGCGATTTTGGTATTTTCTACAACAAGTGGTGTCGAAAAAAAATTATCACAAAAACAAAGGTCGCCGACTTCAGAAGCTAAAGTTATTTTTCACTTTTTAGTACTTTTTTTTTAAGTCGGTTTATTTTTTGCAAAAAATTTTTTTCACATAAGTTACCGACGCGTCGCGTCGTTATTATCACGAATTTTTATCATGGTGCTAGTGCTGAACACTTTACGTCCTGATTTTAATAGGATATCGGGCTTAGGATCTTAGGTAGAACATACTATGAGCTGTAGTAAGTATATGTACGTTTACATAATTTAAGTAACCTAAATACAAACTTGTATGGTAACTCTATTTAAAAACTTTTTCAAGTTCTTGTAGTGTGTGATTTGATTCATACGTAGACTGTACTTGGAGCTTTGTTCGCTGCGTTATCCAATCAGCGGTCCTTGTATTCATAGTCAGACCATTTTCTTTAATTAATTCAGCAGGGCAGTAAGGGGCTACTTTTTAAACCATTGCAGCTACACGAAAATAGTCTCAGAAGATGCAAATATCTACAACATTACTTTTTCTATGGGACGAACCTTGAAAACGCGAAAAAAAATCAGCTGTTCCCTACATTTTGACGAGTTATGCGAACATAAATGTAGTATGTAGTATAGAAAAAGTTGTTCAAAATGATGAGTACAATGACCCCTTTTCGGGTTTAGTGTAAACAAAAAATAATGTTGTATAACTTGCGACGTCAAAGCACAAAGATATGTATTTCTGGGTAGGTTGTATTTGATGAACCGAATGGCGCAGCGGCAGTGAGGCTGCCTTACGTTCTTAGAGTCCCGGGTTCGAATCCCGGTAGGAGCAAATGTATGTATGATGAGCATGGACATTAGTTTCCGAGTCATGGATGTTTATATGTCTAATAAGTATTATTTAAAAACAAAAAATATTTATGTACTTAGTATATCAACTATCTGGTGACCACGACACAAGCCTTGCTTAGTGTGGCACTAGATGGCGCTGTGTGTAATGTCCAGCGATATTTATTATTATTATTTATCATCGTTATGTGTCCGTTATCTAGCAAAGAAAGTAAAACAAGCCGTTAATGATAACTTGACAGATATAATTAATGTAAACGTTAATTAATGTTATCTTGGCGGTACTTACAATGTTTCGAAGTGCTTTTTATTTCAATATCATTTCGGCAAGGTTGGTGTCAGACCCCACGAACCCCACGAACCCCACGAACCCCACGATAGTAATGAATAAACAATAAGTCATGGCACGAACTTCAGGGCTGGCTCATAAAACTACTTTAGAATTTGTAGATTTTATAATATAACCTATGTTATTGTCTTTTTTCAACTTTCACGATCAAAACACATTAGAAAACTTAAGAAGACTGGTATTTATCGCGAATTTAATTATCATTTATGAAGATGAGTGAGGGTAGTTGAATAAACCCCTTCACTTTGCTGTCGCGGTACCTCCAATACTTCAGTCTCCCCGCGACCACGGCTGGTGCAATCCGGTCGAAACGTCGGGATTAAATTAAAGGTAAATTCGCGACAAATACCCGTCTTCTTAAGTTTTATAACCTATGTATCTTTGAACGAAACATTTGCAGACATGTAACAGCTTCCATCCCGCACTGGGCCAGCGTGGTGGGTGATAGCCCCCTCTTTTCCACAGACAGGCGTGTGTCCCAGTTGTGGGAACATTTATCATTTATCATTTATCATTTATCATTTATCATTTATCATTTATCATTTATCATTTATCATTTATCATTTATCATTTATCATTTATCATTTATCATTTATCATTTATCATTTATCATTTATCATTTATCATTTATCATTTATCATTTATCATTTATCATTTATCATTTATCATTTATCATTTATCATTTATCATTCGTGTCAAGCATAGGACTCGAAAAATCTAAAAGTAGCAGGCTCCCTTTTCGTGCATCATGAGCCGAAACGAAAGCATTTTTAAGCAAGAGTTCTAGAGAATTTTTGGAAAGAGCAAAAACAAAAAGCAACTGTCACCAACTTACCGCTGCCAAGAGCTTAGAGTCCTGGGTTCAAATCCCGATAGGTGCAAATGATTGTGTGATGAGTATGGACATTGTTTCCGAGTGGACATGGACATGGATGTTTATAATTATGTATAGTAAGTATGTATTTACAAACAAAAAAGTATATATCAACTATCTAGTGTCCACGACACAAGCTTTGCTTAGTGTCGCACTAGGTGGCGCTGTGTGTTAATGTCCAGCGATATATATTTTTTATTTTTACCAACTGCCAGCCCTTAAAGTGCGATAGTAACGAATAAAAAAAAACAGCACTAAACAGCTCGACCTTCACTGAAGCAACTGCCCCAATGAGTCAACGACTCAGCGCACTAGCAGATAGCAACAGTGGCTGAACGTACTGAACGAGGCTTGGAGCCGTGCCAGCGAGCTACAGACTCCCTGTCGCTGCATGTTGATGCTCAGGAGATTGGAAGCAGGTATAAACATAGATTACGTGAAAGAAGGAACTGGATAGAAATATCGGTACAACAGCAAGTTTTCGTTGGTAGGAAAGTTACTATTATGACATACATAAGCCAAAAGATTTCATTTTAGATAATGCCTATTCGCGCCATAGTAGCGGAATTGTTTATTAATTAGAAGGGTCCAAAATAGTTGAGTGGCGGATCCAAGATCTAGTATCCAGGCCCCGCCACTCAACAACATGAATACTCGTGAACTTGTGCTCACGAATCAATGAGTTACCTATATCTAGGTATGCTGCTAAAACTATGTTGACCTTACTTGCTATCAATTTAATATGAAATCATTATTTTAGCAGCTTAGTCTAGGAACAGTCACACTTCTGTTTGACGATAAAACTGGATCCACCAGTTGTCGATTTCCGACTGGACATCTAATGTAATGTAATGTAATGGAATATTCCGCAAAACCATGATATGTCCCAGTTTCCACTTGGTCTCAAATAACTTACAAAATCGTCATAATTTTAAGTCCTGGAAAAGAAAACTGGCTTTCCCAGAAAACGATAGGGCATCGTAAATAAAAAGATATCAGTGGCGTACTTATTCCCGATCGATTTTGGCAAACTTACAGAATTGCCAGCCTTGAAAATTTGATGGGTCGCACTTTCATGGAAGCTAGTTTATCGCAATTTACTTATTATTATTTACTAGTTTTTACCCGCGAAGTTTGTCAGGGTCAAATTATAATAATATTACTACCGCAATTTAATCATTTTCTTAAAAACAAAAAAAAAAAAAGTAGCATATTTAAGTTACTACCATCAGCCGTTTCCGACATGAGCCGTAACAAACAGACAGCTATTTACCGCAAACCGTATACAGGGTTGTAAACAGACTCTTCACGCCGCCGCCGAGGCCGTTAACACAGCTGTACATCAAACTAAGAAGTAACCCTACTCAAAAAATATGTAGGTATAGAAAAATCACGTTTTTCAGTAAAAACCAATGTAACGAACTCAAAACATTGTGTTGGGTCATGGAGGTGTTAAACTAGTGCAGTCGTACTTATTTGAAAAAAAACCTTGTAAATACAGTTGGAACTATGACCCCCAATATCTCCGTAACTAGAAGGTTCCCATACATGGTCTACAGCCGGGGCTGCGGTACTGAAAAAAAACGCGGCCAAGTGCGAGTCGGACTCGCCCATGAAGGGTTCCGTAGCAGCAAGTAACGCAGTATAAAACTGCTTACTAAATCTCGTTCAACCCAATTTTCGGTGGAAGTTTACATGCATATTTTTTTTAGTTTTATTATTCTCTTATTTTAGAAGTTACGGGCGGGGGAGGGCACATTTTACCACTTTGGAAGTGTCTCTCGCGCAAACTATTCAGTTTAGGAAAAAAATATTTTAGAAACCTCAATATTATTTTTAAAAACCTATCCATAGATACCCCCCCCACACGAATGGGTTTGAAAAAAAATGAGTTTCGGTTCGAATTATGGGAACTCCAAAAATTTATTGTTTTTTTTCTATTTTTGTGTAAAAATCTCTATGCGGTTCACAGAATACATCTACTTACGAAGTTTCAACAGCCATTTAGCAACGGAACCCTAAAAAGGTATGGTCTACAGCAAATAATGATCGCAATGACGTGACGGGGAGAACAAATCAAGTGCCTTTCGGATTCTTTAAGAACTTTATGCATAATTATGCGTTCAGTAAAAAGCTGTTATTTTGAAATTACAAACGTACACTTCTTCTTTAAATTAATTCATCATCATCATCAGCCTATTAATGTTCCCACTGCTGGGACACGGCCTCCTCTCAATTAGAGGGAATGGGCTATAATCTACCACGCGGGCCCAGTGCGGATTGGTAGATGTCACGTCTTCGATTTTTTTTTGATTCTACGACATGCTGGTTTCCTCACGATGTTTTCCTTCACCGTTTCGAGAGCAGTGGTGATGAAATAAATTACACAAAGTATTACGCCTGTCTGGGTTTGAACCCACGACTTACTGTTCGTAAGTCGGGGCCGCCACCACTGGGCCACCGCTGTCTTAAATTAATTATTTAAATAAAAATGTTAACATCTGAATGTCATTGCGTAGGTGGGAACGCAGGTCGTAAAATAGTTTTCCGAAATCTCGGAAGTTCCGTAGGTGTATAATAAAGAATGCCAATGACCGTCTTCCGACTGTCATAATAAAAGTTGATATAATAAATCTAACTAATCTGAGAAGTCGTTTCGAATTTTATTTCCTACGGTTTTAATGGAAATGGCGAAAACATGCCAGAGATGTGAGTGTTCCCGGTTTCCTGAATAAACATTCTTGGTAAAATAGGGATGTCAAATTGTAAATATCTCAAATTCACAAGTAGCAGTAGTTAGATCAGTTTTCTATACTAATGTCTGAATTTATTCATCCCGATTCATTTAATTTGTTGTCTTTTCATTACTCATACTCGGATAGTAGGTCTGAATTTGCCTGAGGAGCGGGTTGAAAGTAATACTTTTCAGCTCTAGGGAGAACACTTTCAACTGACAGCTGCCAAATTACAAAAAAAATCTTGTTCTATTTTCACATTTCTATTGAACCATGTTCAAAGAGTTCAAACCTTCTTATACAGCCACACAATTACAGCGCGATTTACAATTGGAATGACATAAAGTTAAGTATTAAATAAATATAATATTAAATATATTATATGTATATTTTTTGTAAACTTAATTATACATTTTTTCACTTATTTCGTTAAAATAACATAGATTTGGGCAAATTATTTACCATTTTTTCAATGATGAAAATTAAAAACATGTAATGACTGAAAAGCTGGCCGGCCACAGATAAAAAAAACAAAAAAGCGGGAAAGCGGCACTCAGATCTTGATTTGTTTTTTTATTGATTCATGTTTTATTTATTTTTTCTTTGTATTCGTAATGAAAAGCACAGTGTTTACCTCGGGTTAAAGACTTATTTAGTCCCTCGAACTATTAGAGCCCTCACTACTCGGCACTAAATAAGTTACTTTCACACCTAAGGTAACAATATACTATTGTTGATATTGATGTTAATTTTTGTAGCCCCATTTACAAAGCCCCGTATCGTAAACCGGTAGATAATTTGCTACAAAAGCTAAACAAAGTAATTTAATAATTCGATATTGTTAATAATTATAAGTGACTCATTCTTTTTTATCGAGACTACAGAGTACAGAATAATAATGGAATATTTTAAAGTAGATCGTACACTACAAACGCAATAATTCGTACAAATGATGCAATAGTTACTGCGACTTAAAATATTCGTGTCGGAACTTGTCAAGATCCATTGCATCAATGCATCTGATGAGGTGACTAATACGCAAACATATTATATAGGTAATAAAAACAGGTGCAGATCTATCTCGGTAAATAAAGCGTGGGACGATAATCTCAAAAATTAGGTAGGGGCAGTAGGGGCACACTGAATACGGAAGTCAGAGACCGCTGTCCTAGTGTACGTAATCGAGGAGAGGATACATCTTTAGGTATTATTCTAATTGAATTTCCGAAAAAGTTTTTATAGGTTAAGGTGGATGCGGCTATCATTCACTGGAAACCTACGGCAGTTCTTGACTTGAATGTGCCCTGGCGGTTGAGAGTATGTCATGCTCTCTCAAATGTCTCGCTGATGGTGGCGCGTGTGTCGGACCATTTAGTTCCCTTCAAAATGGTTGAGCTGAATGGTGCTGATCCATGCGTCATGCTCGTGAACGGGCGCTGTCAGTTGTGGTTGTGACTGGTCATCTCTTAGTCGCCATGGTTTATTTGAATTAATTATTTTGTTTTTGAGTTGTATTTTATTTTTGTTTTGCTATGGACACTTTTAACGTGCACATCTTGCTACATTGTTCTCACATAATATACCATCTCAACAAGAATGATGTAACCAAGATTTTGTAACAATATTTTGATTTAAAAGAGTGTCCATGGAGTTTCTTGCCCGTTCTTCTCCATAGAGATCTACGCTAGGGAATGGGCAACTACAGTACTTTCACAGTTTTTATGTCTTGTGACTGGGACTGTAGCTACTTTAAATGTTCATTTTTGTTTCGACAATTCAAAAGTGCCTGTAACTGGCCTACTTGAAATAAATGCTTTGATTTTGATTTTGATTTTGACACGGTAGCCACGTTCCTCACGTTCTTTGATGAAAATGTGATTCGCGTCCGTATCCGTAACACGTATGTGTAGTTACAGAATGGCACTAGATAGCGCTGTGTAATGTCCAGCTATATTAATTATTAATTAAAATCATCAATACTGAATACGCAGGTTACACTGGCTGATTCACCTTAAATAAAAAAAAATAAAAAATCAGTAGTACTTTTTAAATGTCAAAATGACGTAACACAGTAAACATAGTTCCCCGAAACGCCCGCCTTACACTACTTTCTTTTGTTTCAGCTGGGAAGAAGTAGTGCCGGAAAAATCTCTTCAGCAACACACCTGTTTTCTCTGAAAAAATTGAACAACTGGGACTTCAGAAATAAAATCTTGTGTTTTTCTTATTTTTATTTAATTTATTTTGGGTATGACGATACAACTCATCCGACGATGCCATGTAAAAATAAAATAATAAACACAACAGGTGTAGGAACCATGCTGCACAATATAGGAGATCATCGAAATACTCACTTTGATGCGCATTTTAAAATAGGTGTATTGCATCATCAATGCGAAACTTTACTGTCCTGGCCACAGCTATGAGTACTTGGGTATAGTAACTACAGGCCCCTTATTCACAACCATTCGACTCGCTTCCGATTCGGAAAGTCGTAGGTATGTCTATCTCGGTCGTTTTCGTAATGCCAGAAGAAGACAGTTAGACGAGTTGGCGAATCGGAAACGAGTCGAACATTTGTGAATACGGGGTCAGGTACGGTCGAACTAGATTTTTGGTTTACAGTGTAACCCACAAATTATATTGTAAAATGTAAACCAAATAGCTTGTTTCGTTTGGGGCAGTTTCGATCTGGAATAAAAGCTGCGCTTATGTTATGTTGACTACCCCTGCAAGGTATTGCAGGCCTGGCAGGGGTAGACAACATAACATAAAGTCTACTAACAAACAGTTCTACTAAGATATTCTACTGAGATATTTACCGAAGCGCTTACTCAACAGCATCTCGTATCGCGGCGCGACGAAATGATCTGAATGGAGCCAAACGAGTGATGAATGAAGTGTTCCTGAAAACAGTTCCCGGTAAAATGTTGTGTAAGATCCGTTTCTGTAGTACACTGCGTGTAGGATTATTGGCGCACCATTTTATATAAATAGTGAGTCAGTATTTGATTCGGAAGATTATGAAACAACTATGTTGAGATTTAACTGGATTGGGAAAGTCGACAGGCAGTCGCTCTATGTAAAACACTGGTTAGCTTGGAAACCTAAGTTGCCCAGCATCAGCATATGTCTACTACGAGTACTACGACTACATTTGAGCAGACTCTGATGCTGGGTTTTAACTTGTGCCGTTTGATGTTTTCTTAAAAATCTAGCATCTGTTTTGAAAATTCTAGCATTAATTATAGTTTCTACTCCATCTAGTTTACCATTTTTTTACATAATTAGCGTAGTGTTTGATTTTGATTAATTTTATCATAATAAAATGTGTGGTGTCAATGTATTTGGCCTGCAATGTAATGGGACAAGTGCCAGTAGGTACTTCGTTAAAACGGATGAAAACACAGAATAAATAAATGTGACGCAACACCCCAATGGAAACACCTAGAAAATGTATTTCGTATTATTATTGTATTACACAAGAAAATACGGAATAATGTAGCTTTAAAAACTCGTCATCATTTATTTTGAGATAAAAAAAACGAACGACAGGACGTGGATTTTTAATCCAGCGATGAAAAACGCATTTTATTCCCATGAAAAATGAGCAATATTAAAAAAAAAAACATTTTCTACATTTAAATGTAGTTTTTCACAAGGCGTCTCTTGGCGTGGGGCCGTAGTCGGAATTCTAATAGTCGTCAGTCGCCATCTTGTTTTTTCAAAACAATTTCTAACAGGACTGAGATGCAGTTTCTACAGAAACGATTACAAAAATGTTTACCAGTTGCCTGCTGACAATGTCCTTCAAGCGCCAAAGAACCATGCTGTGTCAATTATAGCAATTAGTAAATTAGTAATTTATGATACTTCTATAAATAAACCATCCCTATCAAACCCAGTCCATTGTGTACAGATAACAGAGTCATCACTCCATCAGACATGAGAATAAACAACCGATTACGAATTCCTAATAAATAAATACCATCATATATGGATGTTTATCTATTAAATACTATTAAATGCTAGTTGCCTTGGCCTTGTTTAGATACTCAACGACCTCAACCACTCGCAGACAGCACAACTCACTAAGAATTATCTCTTTTATATAAATAATCTAATAGTTTTATCTTCATATTGATCTATGAGTAATGAGGTTATAATAAATCATGTACGCATTAATTAGTTGCAAATGGTTGAATAATAATAACACAGTTTAACAAAACATCCCACGTGCCCCGAAGAGGCCCGAGAGGACGCACAAACACACACACCCACATTTCGCCGTAACTAATAGGGGGAATCCTAATTGCCATCAACTGGGATCAAATTGAATCTCCGGGCAACTACCGAGAAACTCTTCTGGATAAACCCGATAACACTTTGGTCGTCTTATTTTTTGTTTTCGGGAAGTTTGAGATTCCTTACCTCACTTCATTCGAACTGGTGTCTATATAAAAGAAATAATCTCTAAAAAAATTCAAAACCCTCTCCATGCAGTACCAACGATATAAAACCCTACTTATTTATAAATTTACATTCAGCTTGGGTTGGGTAAAATCAATCGATTTTGCAACAATAATATATGAAGCGAAGTCAGCAATTGGCATCATATGGAAAAGTAAAAGTTTACTAGGTACCTACTAAGCCAGTCCCAAACAACGTAGGCATGTCAATCTAAATGTAAAATTAACATACCTACTCATACATGAACATGATACGTTGTGATTGAACATACACATCTTTTTCTGAATCTCATACACACGGAATAAAAAAACAGAAATCTCCGACTGACGTAACGTTACAAAACATTCGCTATTAGCACAGGAAGAAGGCGGTGTTTAGGTAATATTTAGTAAGATGAGGTTCTTAATAGTACATTTTTTTCAGCCTAGATAGCACGGCGTGGCATAGCTTGTGGGAAAGAGGTCTAAAGAGGTACTAGAATTGTACAGTCGGTACTCCAAATTTCGTGCAATGAGACGTGTGCTTATTTCTCATAATAAACAGTGCACACCAGGCTGCTACTTATATTTTAGTTAGCTTTACTAAGTTCATTGGTGATGGCTACAACTGCTTCTTCAATATTTTAATCGAATAAAACAACACACAATAGCCACAAGCAATAAACAAGCAAGCATCATTCAAGCCCAAATTACCAGTCTAAAAACGGTGCTGCCCATCTGGCATCAACTGTCACCATCTTTCTTATTGGCCCAATTTATTTTCGGATACGCACGATTCGACGAAGAGCTAAGGCGAGCTAGAATTGGCTGAGCGACCTTAAAACTAAAAACAGGACTCTGAATCATGCTGTTTCGTTATTCATGGCAACAATTATGGGGCCCGCAGTGTTCAAGCTGCCAATTTTCTATTGTTTCTATCGGAATTTATTTGCGAGAGCTATTCTTTCATCGTCACTTTATAATTTGAACGGTGATGGCGTGCGCGAATCCAAACTCCACAAAATGAAGACCAATGAGGAAACTCCAGGATACTACATTCCTGTGGGAAAACGCCTATAATACTTTGGTTGAAGCCAACAGGTCATGCTTAGCAGTAGCACTTGCGACCAATATACCAAAGAGGTAGCCAAGTATAGAAGTAGAAGAAGAAGAATCTGTTGACGAAAGAGTCCATGTCAAAGAAAGCTAAGCCCGCCTGTATACATATGTTTTATAAGCTAAATTATACTCTGCATCAAAAGCCGCCAAAACTATGCTCAAATATACTAAGGATCGGGGATCGAAGTGGTCGAATAATGTAAGTACCTATGTATTTAAAATTCCGAGATCAAACCCCGATGCAAATGACAGGCGCACAGTCATTGTGACATTGTAACGCAAGGTGCCCCTGTGTTGTTTCTGAGTCTGAATAGAAAATACATTCAAATGGGACGTGATTGAATGCTAAACTATTGAAAAATACATAAATGATAACGAACGCCGAATATGGATACATTTGGCAGCAAATTATGAGATCTCACACTTCTGAAATGGTCACAATAATTGCGTTTTATATTGAAAAAGAAACTGCCACATGCTAGATACAAGTTTAAAGAAAGCTCAAAAGCAATGATGAGGTTTGATAAGCTACATCGACAATTTTCGTAGATACATTGATAATCAAGTCCTACATAAACACAAAAGCTAAAACAAATATAAAAGTAAGAGTTTTTACCACCGTAACCTCCTACACCTTTTCGTAATCTCTTCGTTGATCCCTTTGAATGATTATACAAAATTTTAAATAGCTACAGTACCAACCCAATTCAAATGAATGATAATTTATAGCGAACCAGCTGCCCATCGATGACTACGTTGGATATTTAATTATATTGCCCTTACTTGACTCTTAAAACTCAATGGAAGCAATATATTAGAACTGTGTCATATGCTCCCCATAGCTCATGTTCTTTGCAGACAGACTTGCTCTCTTCCTATCTGCGAATCGATATTGGGATCAGTTTACATTGTCTCCACTTTGCCTTGTTAAACTTCGGCTGCTCTAGTCTCCATTGATCGAATACTTCATTGATGAAATTCTTTGGAGTCGTTTAATCCTGCGAAAAAAATATCAGGTTAGAAAGGTTGTTGCTATTTAATTCAAGGGTTCAAACTAAGGCTCAACAAACCAGCGCGGGGTGTTTTTCAGCGTTACACAGTTCCAATGACAAAAAGCCTTTCATTTTTCAACAATATTCATTGTTCACGTTGTCAAGCAAATATAACAAACCTGTGAAGATTAGGAATGTCCTTGAAAACCCCTTACGTAATTAGGATATTGCTCTTTTACGTTAACCCTTTGTTTTCGGATGGGAAATCATCAAATGACCTCTCCCTCTGGGCGGAGTGGGAGGGAGTTGCAGACTTTTATTGACTAAAACCCATCCATGTTCCTTCGCCCTTTACATTCCGGGGCCACGGTATTTCTTTCGAACAGTCCCGCAGCCCCGGCAGGCTTCGGCTATTGCCCCCCTTGGTTATTGGCCCCTCCCTTTATGCTGACATCTCTTTGAGGCGCGCGTGGAACACGAACGCGCCGTCGACACGGCCTGTCGTCATTAGACGGACGGACGGCTAGCTAGCCCATAGCTCACCGTCCACAGGCCGGCGTCTACGGCGGCCGGTAGCCACCACGTGTCTCGCGTTCAGCAACCTCCTTCGCTAGCATGAGTGGTTCGTAGGTGACGGCTTCCCATTTTTTCTCGCTCCGGACCGTGGATTGAACCAGGGCCGGACGCGAGAGGTCGCCGCCGCCGATCGCCGCTACGAGGACACGGCGGTGCTCCGACCACGCAGGGCAGACTTCCATCGTGTCCTCCGGTCGATCCTCGCAGTGGAAACATCCGGGCGTTTCCTACCGCCCGATTCGATGCAGGAACCTCCCGAAACATCCGTGTCCAGTGAGGACCTGCGTCAGGCGGAAGGTGAGGACGCCGTGGCGCTTTTCAAGCCACTCCTCAAAGAGGGGACTCATCGCCACTATTGTGTCGCCTAATGTTACCCCTGACAATATTCCAGATTTTTTTTTAGTTTTTGGGCAGTATTTTTTTAACAACGTAAGTACTTACCTAAACTGAAAGTTTCCTATTAAACTGCCAGTGTAAAGAAATCTCTAGTAAATATATTGGTCAATTCCGACAGCTTAATGTATCTGTTACAGAATAGAGGAAGTGCTGAGTAGGTGGAGAGGATTTATTTATCCGAATAGATATATCAAGACGGAGAGACAAATTCTGTTAATCACTCACTGTCTGGCAGTAGATTAATTTGTTAATTGCAAATAACGCGGAAATATCGTTGATTTGCTCTTAAAGTCCGAAAAAAGGGTTGGATTGTGCAAGGAATGAAATGACAGAAAATAAGAAAATGGAGTATCTGATAGCGTTGCGGTAAGCAATAGCCATGGCAAAGAAAGAAAACAGGGGGCAGTAAGATAATGATGATTTCTAAGAACAGGACTATGAACCGGCAGCGTTCTGCGCTGCCACAGTGGAACTACCTTTTTACCAATAAATACTATTTTAATCTTACTCTAATTTACTTCAGTGCGGTAAAGAGATTTATCGAGTTTCATCTGCCACCTCCACTGCTTTAGGGATTGTGGTAATTCCCGGTGGTATTGAAAGGGATTGAGATCTGCAATTCGGCAGTGGCAAAAGGAATCTTTATTCTTAAAAGTGAGGATAGAAAGATGGTTGTTACTTGTTTCAGTTTTCGCGCAGAAACTACCGGATGGATTTGGATGAAATTTGCGCACAGATAGTTTATAACCTGGATGAATACAAGGGATTTTCGTTTTTAATCCTGGAGGTACGATCCGTGGGACAGCTACCGAATTCTGCTGCGGTTTGATACTCTGTTCAATCGAAACTTTAGGCAACTTATTACAAGAAGTGATGAATTCCGTTGACACTATAGCTAGTATAGCTACCTACAACGAATCACGTTATTGGTATTTTGTAAACGTGACCCGACTATCTACAGCTCAGCGGCTCTCAAGGAATAACGCGTTTATATTGTGTTGTTTCCTTGTCCCACGTTTTCCTGGAGGAAAACCACGATGCAGTTTGAACTGATGATCATTTTCGTTTATTATAAATCTGACAAAATGGAGGCATTCTGTCGGCAGGCTTGACGTTGTGATATTTTCTGTGTTTATCGCTTGCTTCAATAAATTGATGACAGTCGACAAGACAGTGCCCGTCTTGAGTCACATAATTATTTAGGGTTGTATGGACGTGCGGTACGAACAAAAGTTTTCTTTTTTAGTGTTTTATATTATTTAGACTTAAGACGAAGAAGAGAATTAAGACCAACGCAACGATGTAAGAGGATGATGATAGTAGTGAAAAGACTACACTAACTTGTATGCAATAAAATCGATCCACCACTTTATTTTCTGTTTGAGAGACGATGTTTCAAAAGTTATAATTAATCATGTAATTATTTTATTGTATGTGAAAGTGTACAGAAAGTATCCCGTAAAAAGGGAGAGCGTTTTGCGCAAGCTTGCATTGAGGAAAGAGTAGCATTTGGAGGAGGTTCATGGATAGTTTGGGGCGGTATCTTTTTGGCTGAATAATATCAAACTTGAGTTCGGGACCTGGTCTCGTCTTGGCACTTTGACTGCCCAACGCTACATTCAGGAGGTGCTGAACAGCATTATATGCCGTACGCTGGTTTTGTAGGCGAAGGATCCATGCTCATGCAGAATAATGCTCGACCACATGTTGCCGCATCAGTTCGCCAGTCTCTACACGACTTCGAAATTCCCGTTTCGGAGTGGCCAGCAAGGGGCCCTGACCTTAATCCCATAGAAAACATGTGGGATGAGCCTAACAAAGTGTCAGGGCTAGGACTCATACTGCAGGAATTCAAAGAGGCTATCCAAGAGCTTTGAGACGGTATTCTTCAGGAATTCGGCGTAAAATTGATAATTTCGATGAAAACCCGTATGATAGCTACAATTAGGGCAAGGGATGGCTTTTTTACATGAAATCTTTTTATTCTTATTTAATCGGCGAAAAAAAAATTGTCTTTTTAAAACCTTTTTTTATTTTAGGCCTGATAAGTTCGAAAACAATTTAAAGCTACAATTTCCAAAAAGGTTATAGATACCTTACCTTTTCATCTACCACACGGTATTTAAATTTATTTTCATTTACCTATATTTTTTTAATTATCTTGTTCCAAATGGAAGAGCACGGAGTGAGTCGATTTTTTTGCACGCAAGTGTATAATATAAAACAATAAAGTATAACTGAAAGTTAAAACAAACTCCACTCCGCCCGCCGGTGCCGTAGCCCAAACAGTAGCGTATCTTTTTTCCGGGCTTATTTAACTTCACTTTCGTCCATTCACTGCTAGGTTACAATTAAAGAAAAGTTAGAAATCACTAATCCTGGCGCCGTCATTTGACAAAAATAATTAATTATAATTCAAGTTGAGTGATCTTCTAAATCTCTTAGTTCTGCAAGTGTCCACGATAAATCACGTGGCGCCAGTGGGCCGTGAGTCACGGATCGACGCGGCGACTCGGCGCGGCGCACCCGCTACTTTGTACTACTATTTTTCAGCTAATTCTATTTTCAGACAGAATATTAATTGCTCACTTAGTTCGGCCAGTGACAATGGAAAATTGTGAAGATTGAAGAGGTCGTACAAATAAAAATTGCGAATAAAAACTAAATAAGGATTGAAACTTCTATGGTGGGTTACTAGCATGTCAAAGAAACTTGTATAAGTGTGCGAGCATTACTTACTAGCGAAACATCATTAATAGTTTGACTCGACGAAATTATGGAATACTAGCTGACCCACGCAACTTCGTCTGCGTCACATAAGAGAGAAAAACGAAAGGAAAAAAAATCCCGGTTTTGCAACATTTTTCATTCCTGCTCCGCTCCTTATGGTCGTAGCGTGATGTTTTATAGCCTATAGCCTTCCTCAATAAATGGACTATCCAAGAATTTTCAATTTGAACCAGTAGTTACTGAGATTAGCGCGTTCAACCAAACAAACTAACAGACTCTTCTGCTTTATAATATTAAGTATAGATTTGACAGATTGTAGTAGATTGATGCCAGGAGCTCGTACCTAAATAAGAACAGCCGCTCGGGTCGATCATTAGGTTAATCCGTTCTTAACTAGGCTGGTCTGTGGATGGGTGACAACAACACATGACATATAGAATTTCCTCCGTGCCTCGGTAAGCAGTTGGTCCCGGCTGTCATTGACGATCATTGGCAGTCGTTGTGACCCAAAAAGTCTGACAACCAGTCTTATCCAAGAGTCTTATCACAACGCCCGTTGCTGGCCATCTTTTTCATTCCTAGTCGCTAGTAAAAATAGTAAACTATAGCCGTCTTATTACAAAACGTGGTCTTAAAAATAGTACCGGGTTTAGTACTAGGTTTAAACCATGAACTTGAAAAAACATTATTACAAAACAAAGTTTATCGCTAGTCCTAGAACTATATATGGTACCAAAGTTAGACCATCGTGACCCCTAGTTTAACTATGGTATACTAAATTGTCAAACGTCAACGTATGAAATATTTTTTCTTTAATTTACTTTACAACATTTTGTAAAAAGGAACGGCGCATATAACTCTGAACGAATGAACGAATAGTTTAAATATTTTGTTGCTTATAATCTGTGGAAAATGTTAAGACCAGAGACTTTCTTTGGTACTAGTTAGTCCTTTGTTGGTCTTCGATTTGTAATACGAATGAACGAACTAACGTTAGTACCGTACTAAACCTAGACCTTTTAGTTCTGGTTTAATCCTGGTACTTATGGAAGTTTTTATAATAAGGCGGTTGGGGTCTCAACTGCCGGGGCTGTGGGACTGTTCGAAAGAGATACCGGGGCCCCGGAAAATTAAGGGCGAGGAAGGAGTTCATGGATGGGTTTTAGTCAGTAAAAGTCTGACGCTCCCGCCCGCTCCGTCCGGAGTGGTATTTAGAAGTTATTTTATGATTTCCTTCCAGATTCGCTTTCGCCAGAACAAAAATCTTACAAAAAAAAAATCCCTACGGGCGGCAAGCCGCAGGAGGAGGTAGATTTCGGAGAAGGTGCTGGAGCGTCCGACTATTGAACATTTGTGTAAAGAGTTGTACTTATGTGTACAATCTACAAAAAAAATATGATTTCAAAATCGTTGTCCTGTAATGGAAAGTTTACCCTTTTTAAATCCTCCCATAAGAGTTTAGCATGGAAACGTCCTGAATTTTTTAGTTATAATTTTTTATTTCCAAATTACTGTAACTTTTATCGCTAAACTTTTAGAGAATGATGTATTTCGATCAAATAACAGCAACTTTTTCAGAAGATTTATAAACACACTAGGTGACCCACGCAACTTCGTCTGCGTCACATAAGAGAGAAAAAGCTCACAAAGGGAATAAAATTTCCCCCGTTTTTGCAACATTTTTCATTATAAGACGTATAGATAGATGAAACTTGAATTCACCACTAGTCGAAACTTGGTGATTGACCACCACTTAAGAAAGCCAAGTCGCAAAACTAAAAAAAGCCTATAAGTACTTAGTACAACTAACAAACGGTTTTATTTCAGGAACTCATGTTTACTTTGTGAAAGTCTTAATTTAAAAAAAACTCTCAATTATAATGCACCTACATAATGACTAGCTGTCCGTTATCCGGTTAACCCTGTCGCTTCTAATGAAACGCTAAGCTAAAATCCATTGCGTAGCGACCCCTATACGTAGGCGATATAAAATACGGCGCACGTCTGTATAGGGTTACTTTCCCCTACCATTTGGTTGCTCTGATTTTAGCGAATGTACCTAGGACTTTATTTATTTGATGCATAGTGTTTTTAAGGTTCCGTAGCCAAATGGTAAAAACGGAACGGACTTAAAGTTTCGTCATGTCTGTCTGTCTGTCTCTCTGTCTATCCGTCCGTATGTCACAGCCATTTTTCCGAAACTATAAGAACTATGCTGTTGAAACTTGGTAAGTAGATGTATTCTGTGAACCGCATTAAGATTTTTACACAAAAATAAAAATGCAATATATGTTTGGGGTTCCCCATGATTTCTTTTTATCAAACCCATACGTGTGGGGTATTGGTTAGGTCTTTAAAAATGAAATTGAGGTTTCTAACATCTTTTTTTTCTAAACTGAGCAGTTTGCGCCAGAGACACGTCCAAAGTAAAAAAATGTGTGTAACTTCGAAAATACGAGAATGATAAAACTAAAAAAAATATGTGATGAACATTATACCATGTAAACTTCCACCGAAAATTGGTTTGAACGAGAAAACTAGTACGTAGTTTTTTTTTTAATACGTCACAAATCCTAACAGCAATTAACCTTTCATTAAATCTCCTACGGAACCCTTCATGGGCGAGTCCGACTCGCACTTGGCCGCTTTTTTTTTACACTGTATGCACAAAGTATACAGAGGCGCCAAGCGGACTTAATGCATTTTTTACAAGTCAAACTTACTTAAACAAAAAAAGTATATGTATAATATGTAGTATAACAACTATCTGGTGTCCACGACACAAGCCTTGCTTAGTGTGCCACTAGATGGCGCTGTGTGTTAATGTCTAGCGATATTTATTTATTTATTTAACTTTTGTATGAGTCAGTCTCAATCTTTAAAATTTGTTTTTAAGTTTGAATGTAATAGGGGTAATATTCGGAAACTGATTTGATTCCAAAAATTCTTTCACAAATGGGAAGCTACATTATCTCCGAGCGTTACAGGCTACAATTTAAATTTAATGGGCGCCAACATGATGTGTGAACATGATGTGTGTACCTATTCAGAAAAAAGTTGAGAGCTGTTTTTTTTTTTTAACTTATGAAAATTCTCAGAATCATCTAAATAGATGTTGAAAACGTGGTAACCATTTTCGCGTCGGTTCCCTGTGACATGCGGTCATTAAACTCACAATTCCAGAAAGAAGGCGAGTAACAATAGTAATTCCCGTCGCGTCAGGGGCGAAGGCGCGGGGCGCCACGACGGCGCGTCGCTGCCGCCGCCGGGGCGCCGCCCCGCCAAATAAACGACGTATACTATAGTCAGTACTGCTGTGCCACTTTAAAAACTTCCCTACGCTTTGTTACTTATTTATTCATCGGTTTTTAACGTTATTTGAGGAACCGTTCCTAGTATTGAAGCTAAAGTAAAGAGGGCAAAAAAATGTAGTTACTAGTCTTTCTTTAAAAATCCTGCCGCTTGTTTTGTTCTTGCCCATTATTTTAAACAATTGACTGTTGTGGTATTTACGGTTATTGAGGTTTGAGCAATGTTTGAAGCGGCGAGAATTTTTTAAAGATTAGATATAGGTAGGATGGAGAATGGAAAGTGGAAGTTAAGTTATCGTGCTAACCGCTTTAGAAAACCCACTTCAGATTTTGCCGATGACAATATTGTTCTGCGGGTTCTGCCCTTTCCTTTATCAAAACTAGTCAGTATTTTTTTCTTTCTTTTCAACGTCGTCGTTACTTTCCGTTTCATTTTCCCTTTTATAAAGGGTGTAAAACACCTCTTAATGAATACGAAAGGGACTTGTTCTCCTCGTCATCTTGATCATTTTTTTGTTCTACACTATACCTGGGAACCTTCTAGTTACGGAGATATTGGGGGTCAAAGTTGCAAGACTTTGATAAGATTTTTTTTAAATACCACTTTTTATCGCATGATTTTTACTTAAAATATCTCTACGACCCCCGTACTATTCAATCCATCCATCCGCACAATGTGTTGAGTGCGTTACATTGAGTTATACCACAAAACATGATTTATAACCTCAAAAAAAAAGAGTTGTTTCCCAGCAATATTTTTTGCGTAAAGTTACTTAGTTTGATATACAGAATGCTTGGTTAACGGCTTTGTGATGAGGTGAAATTCACCCTGTATGATCTGAAAAGATCATATTTGCAGTTAATCTTTGTTTCGGTGTCAAGCTCCTGTGGTGATGCTGGTGTTTGACACTCAAGATGGTCCTTCGAGCCGGATCTACAAAAATCTTCTTATAAGCTTGACGGTAAATCTAAATGAAATTTGCCCCGATGTGGGATTAATTTGGCTTCATCTTCAGTAGAAGTTGTGGTTCTTCCTTAATATGTTCTTCATCATCCATACAAACTGACAACAAGGCCCAAAGGCTTATTGCAAAGCAAAGAAAGAGCAAAGTAATTAGAGTCAATTAGCCTTTAATGTTCCTACTCCTTGGACACAAGCCTCTTCTCATAAAGTGCGAAGAAGGAGAAGCAGGTATTTAAATACATAGGTACTAAAGTAAGAATTTTATTTCTTCTGAAGAATAGCGGAACTATGCAGCATGCACATCAATACTCACGACTAACAGATGCTTAAACTTATCTATAAACATAATCAAACAATAAAATAATCCCGTAAAGTATCCAACAACCACATTTTCGCAGTAGCACAATATATCAATCGTTTCATTATGCACGCATTTGATAAGCCTTCAGATATCAGCAGAACATAAATCTATAAATAAATGCCGAACAGTAGGTATAGGTAGGTACGTATATAGGTACATACATGTTACAGTTAATAATGTGAATCAGCCAAATCAGACAAAACTAAATACTACCTCAGAAATATTTAGAGTTATTTTTCTTTGTAACCCTTTTCAACCGACTTCCAAAAAGAGGAGGTTATCAATTCGTCTGTATTTTTTTTTTTTTTTTTGTGTTTGTTACCTCAGTACTCTCGACTGGGTGAACCGATTTTGATGGTTCTTTTTTTGTTTGAAAGCTGGTGCTTCCCGTTAGGTCCCATTTTAGTTTGCTGAAGACCTGATGCTGATCCTCGGAGATATACAACGGAACTCTTCAAAAGTACACAGCAAATCTGCAGTGATTGCTGCCATCGCTTGTAGGTTCATTGTTTATACTATATTATGACGTAACATCACGCCTGTATGCTCTGAGGGGGTACGCACATGTGTAAAATACACCCGATTTCGAAAATATTTGTTACCTCAGTACTTTCTACTGGGTGAACCGATTTTGATCGTTTTTATTTTATTTGAAAGCTGGTGCTTCCTGTGTGGTCTTATAATCATCAAATCAGTAGCTGATGATGAGATTCTGGATAAATAGAGAGAATTCTTCACATTTTATAGGCACACTAGAAGCGGTTTGGGTAGTTTTATGAATTGTACTTTCTCGAAGTGATCCCAATTCAATTTGATGAAGATCTGATAAAGAACTTCGAAGATATGCAACGGAACTCCTCAATAAATGATAGCAAATGTACTGGGATTGCCGAAATCTCATATCTGTCTATTGTTTACACCAGTTCATAACCTAAAACCACGCCGGTACGCTTTGAAGGGGTAAGCACATGTGAACCACTAAAAAGTGAAAAATAAAAACTTTTTTACAAAAAATAAAACCGACTTCAGAGAAACAAAAAAGTGAAAAATAATTTCAGAAAAAACGCTTCAGAAGTCGGTGACAAAAAAACTAAATCAATCAAAAAAAGGTCACCGACTTCTGAAGCGTTTTTTCTGAAATTATTTTTCACTTTTTTGTTTCTCTGTAGTCGGTTTTATTTTTTGTAAAAAAGTTTTTATTGAATAGGCGTTCCTTTAAAAAATATTTTAATAGAGAAAACATGTTAAAA
This sequence comes from Xestia c-nigrum, assembly GCA_916618015.1. NCBI lineage: Eukaryota > Metazoa > Arthropoda > Insecta > Lepidoptera > Noctuidae > Xestia > Xestia c-nigrum. The sequence goes on along the minus strand of OU745259.1, from coordinate 2,896,996 downwards.
CTAGCGATCGAGACTGAATCCATTGTTCTTCTTCTTCGTGTTGCTGGACGACAGCATTTTACGGAACCAGCCATAACCACTTTTGATTGATTAACAGTTTGGACAGCTACATAAACCCATAAAACAGCTGCTAAGGGAGCAACTAATACATATGGAAGTATGTGCTGACGATAAATAAATACGTGAGATACGTACCTACAGATTAGTTTCTAAGATTGTTACAGCCCCACCTTTACACGTACCTACTCATGGCCGTTTTTCCTAACTCAAGGATATTACTTTAAAGGAAGGGGTCTGCAAGGGCCGATGCCTGCCGGGGCTGCGGCCCTGAAACACAAAGGACGAAGAAGGAACATGGATTGGCTTTAGTCAGTAAAAGTCTGACACTCCCTTCCACTCCGCCTAGAACGGGAGGAGCCATTTGTTGATTTCCCATCCGGAAAAAAAGGGCTATTTTACCTACTGTGAAATTTCCCCAGCCGGGCAATCAAACGCAGGACCCGCGCCACGAGGAAGTTACTACCATAACTAAACCGTTCGTCTCTCACACACTCATGTCATCTAGACTCAGGTAAATCTTGATTTCTGCCCTTTGGTTGGGTAGCGGTCGCAAGCGCTACAGGTCTTAGCTTCGATTCACAAACTCTTCAGTGGCAGTGGCATACTTTGAAAACTGTCAAAATATTGTTGTAATGCACACTACTACAATCTATTATACTTCTGGCTTCGCCTTTTAAGAACGTTACAGCACTCCAGAGTGTTCTATAATTCTATTGTAATATTTTAAAGATTTGACTTTTTGTTCGTGTTTGTTACGATTTAACTCAAGAACTAGACAACCGCTTAAAAAAAAAAATCACCATTAGAAAGCCACATTTTTACCGAGCATCATAGGCTATACATTACATTGATATCATGCAAATTAGCAGAGTGATCATGATCACAATTTTCGCCGACGAAGCCGCTGGCGCAGTGTGTGTTTTATTTTATCTCCTAGACACGCACGGTGCAGCGGTGACAGTAACGATAGTAGATTGTTACATCGAGGGTCGAAAGGAAAAGCCGTCACCTCCTTTTGCGGAGCAGCCATGCTAGCGAAGGAGGTGGCGGAACGTGAGAGGGAGAGAGCCTCTCTTCCCAAGAGCCGCGGGAGACGCACCGGGCGTCGGGGGCCACGTGGTGGACGGTTAGCTATGGGCTAGCTAGCCGTCCGTCCGTCTAACGATTCTATAGATGACCAAATTTAGTTCTGTTTTTTAAATTTATTCCCAGCCGAGAGAGGGAAGCAATTACTATGAGTCTTTCCCGCCCAAAGGTGGGAAGTAGCATCTTCCACCCGCTACTCGGATCAAACAAACACTTCTTTCCGAGTATGAGACTATGAGAAATGAAAATGAAGTTGACGTAATGCGCGACAGGTGCCACTCGTCACGTACTGTAAGGCTTGCCTGCCTGCTTGTGCGCATATCGTCTTCAACTTCAAGCCATTCATTATTCCACATAGGTACCACTAACTAATTATAGAAAGTGTGAATGGTTCTACACGTTTCGACGGATCATTAGTTTAGCTAGCAGTTGTTTGAAGAAATTAGGATTGTTTTATTATAAGTACACCAACATAACTCCTAACTTAGGTCAATTTACAGGTACTCAAACCTCTCTAGATTCTCATTTGTCATTCTCTGGAAATTATAATCTCTACTATCACGCGTCGGTGAAGTAACAGCCTAGTACACTGAGTAAATATGCGCGAAAGTCGTTTGCTCTGCGATAATATACTTCACGAAAAGACTAATGCGCAAATATTTTTAAAGCTAAAAAAATAGTGTGTGTTGCCCTGGCAAAATAGTAGGTATAAAACAACGAAATTAAAAACTTATGTTTAAACTAATTTAAACATACATATTAAGGTCTCTTGTGCGTTGAGCCGTTTTCGAGATTTGGGGTATCCCAAAATCTTACCGCAACAAAATCTTTAATAACTCGAGAACCATATCACACACAAATTTTGCTACTTGTAAACTTTTAGTACGAAAAAAAAGCTATCTATTCATGTATTTGGTTCCGGGCTAAACGAATTTTAATCGATTTTGCCTGGGTAACGTTTCAAACGTTACTCCACCAAAATGTGTTTTTCTCAAATAACTTTAAAACTTCTACAATAAACACATATTTTGCTATTAGTAAACAAATTCCTCCTCATGACACTCTAACTATGTATTTGTTATGGTCTCACATCTCAAACGCACAACATTTTGCCACACAACAAAATAATAACTGCACAGAGCGAATAATTTTGTTAGCTTTAAAAATATTGCTATTATGTTGTATGGTGCTGCGGCACCCTTTGCGTCGGTGTTGAATAGAAATTATTATTAATTATATAGTCTGCCTCGTTACAGTATAAATTTATACGTGAATGGGGCGACCGCGTATACACAACGATACGTATTGGGACGAAAGCGATCGTGCAAATAAATAAATAATTTTAGTAAACTAGATGTGTCCTACAACCATCGTGTACGTAAAATTGTTGTACTTATTATAAAAATATTACTTACCCACTCGAATCGGATTCTGTGAAGAGTACAGATTTTTTTTTTTTGCAAGAGACCCTATATTATGTTAATCCTTTTAACAATAGCGGTTAGCCATCTACCAGTAAATTTTCCGTCAAATCGGTCCACCCTTTTCGAGGGTTAGCCGACCAAACAGAAACAGACAAAAAAATTAAAAACTGTTTTTTATAAGTCTCGTTGATTATGATGAGGTATTTTCATAAATATGCCTTCAAAAAAACTATTATTTTGAAATCACGAACACACTTAATTTTTTTATTTATTTGTTACTAGCCGATGACCCGGCTTCGCCCGCGTAAAATTATATACCTTCCTATTGAATCACTCTATCTGTTAAAAAAACTCGCATCAAAATCCGTTGCGTAGTTTTAAAGATCTAAGCATACATAGGGACGGACAGACGCGGCGGAAGACTTTGTTTTATAATAATGTAGAAAAGAATCGAATATAGTTATCATGCTACAAAGTCGCGGAAAAGAGTCCTCAGCAACACATCTGTACTAAGAATGGCGGCGTTTAGCAATAAAATTACTATTATCGCTTTGATGTTTCAGAATTAATTAGTTTCCTACCTAGTTAGGCATGTCGTGTATATTTTATATGGGCGAGTCCACGTGTATGTAAGTACTAAAGTACTGTAACGATGCCTACAATTGGTTATAGTCAACATATTTATTAAGTACAAGCAGGGCAGAGGTCAAAGAGCTAGGGTGACCGTACATTTACTGGTTTTCCCGATTTTAACATGTTCGCCACGTCATGCAATTTTTGAAAATAGATGTTAAAAAGTAGGTAGGTATTTAGCATTAATTAGGAATCTTAAAATACGTCATTTCAATAAACTTAGTCATTTATCTTCGAATCATAATACCTACTTATGTACGAATTATTGATATTCTAAATACTTAATTATATTTTAATTCAAACACGGGCCACTTATATAGTTAACTAGCTGACCCACGCAATTTCGTCTGCGTCACATAAGAGAGAAAAACGAAATATCCCCGTTTTTGCAACATTTTTCATTCCAACTCCGCTCCTCATGGTCGCAGCGTGATGTTATATAGCCTAAAGCCTTCCTCGGTAAATGGACTATCCAACACAAAATAATTTTTCAATTTGAACCAGTACTTGCTGAGATTAGCGCGTTCAACCAAACAAACTCTTCTGCTTTCTAATATTAGTATAGATATAAGAATTTCCCATCTGTTAAAAATCTGGTAGAAAGAAATAAATTGACTTCGAGGTACCTTTTTTTTTTTTTTTTTAAGGATGGGAAATCATCAAATGACCCCCCCCACTCTGGGCGGAGCGGGAGGGAGTGTCAGACTCTTACTGACTAAAAACCATCCATGTTCCTTCCTCGCCTTTTACGTTCCGGGGCCGCGGTATCTCTTTCGAACAGGCCCGCAACCCCGGCAGACTTCGAGGTACCTTGACCTAAAAAAAGGCACATAGCGAAATGTCCATCAACTCCATGCTCACATTGCTCACCACAGAATCATAAACATTTTACTATAGAAACGTCCTCGGCGTGGTCGTAAAATCATAGTTAAGTGCAAAACAAGCGATTTGTATGTCACCTTGAATCTGATGCAAGGCAAAACCAGATCGCCGAGCCGGTACCCGGTAACAAACAGGTTGTAAAAGAAGATTATTGATAAAAGGCATATGCCGTGGTAAGAACACTGATGCAGAATAAAGTCTTCAGGTAGAACAAGCTGGTGGAATAAAGCCCTCGCTGAATGGTCACCGATAGAAAGTAGAAGATATTATGGCAGACTAGCAGCCAGACGGGTGGATGGCATTCAGAAGATCACGGGTAAGACTTGGTGGAGATTCACTCAGACCAGGGGAGTATGGTGCGAGCAGCTGAGCTGATGATGACGACGAGTTCCCTACACCTGCCCCCGTATTCACAACGCTTCGATTCGCTTCCGATTCGCGAAGTCGTATGTCTATCTCGGTCGTTTTCGTAATGCCAGAAGAAGACAGAGTTGTCGAATCGGAAACGAGTCGAACGTTTGTGAATACGGGGTCTGATGGTCAGGGTAACCGTAGTCATAATTGGTAGCTTAATACTGTTCTTACGCAAAACAAACCTCGTTCCCGGTGAAAACTGCAGAACTAGAACAGGGGCTCCGTTTTCTTCGGTTTTCCAGCATGACTGTGAGAATGGGAAATTCCCAGACAAAAAATATTAGCTGAGGGCTAGGTTACATGTTGCGGGCCTGTTCGAAAGAGATACCGCGGCCCCGGAACATAAAGGGCGAGGAAGGAGCATGAATGGGTTTTAGTCAGTAAGAGTCTGACACTCCCTCCCGCTCCGCCCAGAGTGGGAGAAGTCATTTGATGACTTCCCATACTAAAAAAAAAAAAAAAAAATGGGCTAGGTTACAAAAATTCTTTGTAATACCTAGTTAGGTATTCTTACTGTTTACAGGTTACCGTCAAAGCATTGTGTGGTAAATTGCCATTAGTGGGAACTTCGCGAGTCCCTCAAAACAATGATTAATTAACAATATTTCCCCTATGGAATCCTTTGACATTTATCCTAATTATTTTTGGCGTGTCATAGGTAGTTAACAACAATATACGTGGATATTAATTGGACCTAAAATGATATAAGTAAACCTACCTACTATTAAACTGATACAAGAAGGAAAATTTTGCTCAATATTGAATTGTTTTGACAAACAATAAAGATTTTTCGTCCATTTGCCTTAACGTTTTCCTTGATATAAGTCACTTAGTAACAATTTGTTTCTATTTTAATAAAATAGGCCCATCTGTTTATAGAGGTTTAGGTTTTACGAACAGAGATGTGACTTATCTTAGATACAAGTATCTGAAATACAGATACAAGATACGTGTTTCCATCTTGTATCTCAAATACTTTTTTAAATTAATTTTGTATCTTGCATCTAAATACATTTGGATAGGTATCTTAGTATTTATAAATACTTTTTCTGATAAGATACTTTTAGAAATATGTTAGTAGACTTTATTAAAATAAATGCAAATAAATGTTGAAGAGCTTAAGAGGGCTATCACTATTTTTCTTGTATTTGGGTGTAAGAAGTTACAACACTCTAATATAAGCAAAAATGTGATATTTATTTTGAGCCCTCTACAGAAAATTAATCTAAGTACAGAATTATCAGTTTTGATGCGTGATTCGAGTTAATTAGGTACTTACTTATGGCCACAAAATTAAAAAAAAAAATATGCTTGAGAAAGTTTGATTAATTCTATAAGAGGTGCTCAAAATATGTAAATATCTCAATTTTTCTTTCTTTATACACCAAAATACTAATAAACCAAAAAAAACAAACTTAACAAAAACAAAATAAACTTATATTCATTAAAATGAAATCTTGTTTTCTTACAAAAGTATTTTCATCTTAAAAAGTATTTAGAAGATACTTATTTTGTATCTAGTATTTCAGATACTATTCTCGAAAGTATTTCATATCGGGTATCTGAAATACCTAATTTAAAAGTATCTTTGATTTTGTATTTTGTAAATGCATGCGATGGTAGTCAACTCACGCGGTGTGGAGGGAAGGAGGGGTCCACCTTGCCCAGTGCTACCACTCTCATGAAACGATAATGTACCATTCCTGAGAATGATTAATATAACCTAACCTTAAAACACTTTATATTCCCCTAAAAAGCGTAGTCGACGAAGCCCCGCTTCGCGGGGCCCCCTGTTTCCGAGTGCAGAGTTTAAAGGAACCTAACTGACCTAACGGGGGGTGCCCCAAGTCCCGATTATGGGGCAGAGATACTTCCGTATGTTCAGTTGACAATATTTCGAGAGTTTACAATATCGCTAAAGAGAAACACGTTCTATTGTAATTTAACGTGTTTGACAATTTTACGGTGACAGATATAAAACTGAGTCTCATCTAGAATTTTACAAAGTTAGTCGATTCTGGGTTCAACTCAGGGTAACTCTAAATATAGGGTGGAATATTTCAATGTTTATTTTAAAAAAGAAAGAAATCTGCATTCACAGATGTTCGAAGATTCGCTAGCCATACTCGGGAATTTCGAATACCTACTCGGGAATTTTTGTAAACACACATTCGGGTTCGCAACCTTTGGATCAAATTAAAAAAATACCTACATCGTCAGCGTGATCTTACTTCAAAATGGCGGCCCAAATGTTTACGTTCCAAGATGTCAGATGCATACCAGACACCAGTACCACAAAACATTAGACGACAGCTCTTTATATCGCCAAAATAAATATAACCCGACCAAGTGAAATTATTCGTTAGTTTCGTATTACACGTATGATAATTTGAGTTGATTGAATTTGGGAGTATTTCTTGTTGATTGATTGTTGTTACGTATCTTGGTAGAAATTCTTTGTTTACAAAAATTTTAGTTTCTCGTGGCGCGCGGGCTATAGGTACCTACTTAACAGAAAAGACCCCGTATTCACAAACGTTGGACTCGTTTCCGATTCGACAGCTCGTATATCTGTCTTCTTCTGGCATTACGAAAACGACCGAGATAGACATACGACTTCCCGACTCGGAAGCGAATCGAAGCGTTGTGAATACGGGGCGGGGGCAGAACTGATATTTTTTAAGACAATAGGCATTGTTATACTTAGGACCTGCGCAATTGACCACAAAATTATCAGCACAAACTTAAGTATTCCACACAATAACTAACCACAAAGATTAACGTCGTCGTCAATAACAAATACATTTTATTGCAGCGATCGGAAAAACCCATTGCGGCCGCCATGTTTGTTCATGGCCAGTATACCGTGACCCGCGTGTTGGAGGCAAAGAGATAAATTGCTGGTAATACGGTAGCACGTTAGAGGTCATCTTACGTTGTACATGTGAAGTTTACCCAACAGTGTTGCGTGGCGGGTGAAAGTTACGGATGCATTTGCATTCGGTTGTCAATTGTGAATATTGTAATGGATATTTGTCGGGGCCAAATGATGTAGGCATACGGGCTATCCCGTATGCCTACTTCTGAGATAAATGTTGGAAAAAGTTTCAGGGGTAGCCTGTTTGCAATTTACGTAAAATTAGAAAACAATGACTTGATACTTGACCAGGTAGGTAGGTACATACTTATAACTAAAGTTGCTCATAGGGTCCTGGGTTCGAATCCCGGTAGGAGCAAATGTTTGTGTGATGAGCATGGAGATTGGTTCCAGATTCATGGATGTTTATACAGGGTGTTTATGTTTATGTTTATACAACCACCTCATCACAAAGCCGTAAACCAAGCATTCTGTACATCAAACTAAAAAAAAAATGTTGCTAGGAGACCACTTTTTTTTTTGAGGTTATAAATCATGATTTGTGGTAGAACTCAATGTAACTCACTTAAAACATTGTGCTGATGGATGGATTGAATGGTACAGGGGTCGTGGAGGTGTTAAAAGTTAAAATCTTACAAAAAAAAATTATTGAAAAAAAAAACTTGTCAAAAAGTTGTACCTTTGACCCCCCATATCTCCGTAACTGGAAGGTTCCCAGGTATGATGTAGAACAAAAAAATGATGCCAATGATGAGGAGAACAAGTGCCTTTCGGCTTCGTGAAGAGGTGTTTTACACCCTTTATGTAGGTATAATAAGTATGTATAATTACAAACAAAAAAGTATATTATGTAGTATATCAACTATCTAGTGTCCACGACACAAGCTTTGCTTAGTGTGGCACTAGGTGGCGCTGTGTGTTAATGTCCAGTCTACTCACAGTTAATTTACGATTTACGGGTAGATTATTAAGTTTGTTAGCTACACCTAGGCACAGAGGTATGGCATGTCCATTTCAGAAACTTTATTTTCTTTATAAATGTCAATTGTGAAAAGTTAACATAGCAATATTCTAAGAAAACACTTAAGTATAAGTAAATCATTCCAGTATGTCAAGGGCGAGACATAATAATGGGAGAATCAAAGCAAATAAAATAAACACGTGTTTATCTAGGTCAATTTGTGTTAGAGCCAGCCAAGACTTCTAGGAACTAAGTAGGTACTTACAAATACGAGGAACCGTCAGAAACTGTCAGAAATTAATGAAATGTTAATATTCCCAGTAAACACGAGAATAAAATGAATGTCAAGGGTGATGGTTTTTAGGGTTCCGTACGCAAAGTGTGCTAACGGGACAGGGTGTGTGCAGGGAGTGTGCTAACTAGGGCTACCAACCGTACTATAATATATAGTATTGTACTATATTTCGGCACTGTGTACTATATATATACTGTTGAAGAAATCCCTCCGGCCGTTTTCGCAACTGAGATTCGCAACCAGTTGCGAATTAGGAATTTTTACTCCTTGTTCGCAACCAGTTGCGAATCAAGAAAACTTTTTCCTTAATCGCAACTTGGTTGCGAACAAAGAATAAAAATATCGCGACCATACATAGTTGCGATGGGAGAAAAGCATTTCTTGATTCGCAACCAGTGACTAGACGAAAGTCTATGACATTGCGCGCGAGTCGGACGGCCAATGGGGCCGAAAAGTTCTGGAGTGGCGACCGCGTACCAAAAGAAGTTGCGTTGTTGGTGAAGGTTGCGGAAATCCGCTAGACGCGAGTCGCAAGGGGCGGGTCCATGTGGCTACACTTGAGGGAGGCCTATGTCCAGCAGTGGACGTCTTTCGGCTGAAATGATGATGATGAAATAAATCGAAAAATTTGTGTCAGTCTACGAATATATATTTCACTAAACAAAAACATAAAACTTAACAAAATGAAACTTAAAGATTCTTCTTTTACCTGCAGAATTCAATTATATAAGATCATTAAAATTATTACCTATGTATATTATTTAGTGTCAGGCTATTTAAATAATATATCACTTAACAAAAACATAACTTTAAAAAATTAAACTTAAATATTCTTCTTTTACCTGCAGAATTAAATTTTGTAAGAAGGTAAGAACTAGATGGGGCCGATGTTTCGTACCTAGTCAGTTACTCTGAGAAGAAACAGCCGAAACAAACTCAGAGGTTATAGTCTCTTTTATAGTCCAAAGTATAAATATTAATACAACCAGAACTAAATAACATACAACGTGTTTCCAGACGTTATCGCTTAATATTTTCAGGGGGTCAAGTAACGAAGCCATTTCAAGGAAAGAAAAAATACCTTGAGTATGTTTAAAAAAAAATACGTAAGGGACAATAATTTGAAAATTTTGATACAAGTGGAGAAAGTTTGTCATTGCATTCGAGGTGGAATTAACTTTTAGCTGAGAACTGCAACAAAAAATGTCTACGAAAACGGGTTCTTACCGCACTACGATTAAGTTCAACATGCAAAGTATTTCACACATGCGGGAAATTGAAAAAAAAACGCACGCGTGTGAAATACATTGCATGTTTAACCTTATCATAGTGCGATGAGAACCCGTTTTCGACGAAGTGTATTGAAAAATAAATACTGGATCCTTATTTTTTCGACCCTTCTTTGCTCTCACTCAGATGGCATATGGGCAAATAATTTCTATGCAGTGCCCCACGCTAATTATTCCAGATTTCAGGTCATTTATTGCTGTATTGATTTCCGCGTCTATTTCTTCGTATTGTTTTTTCTTTTTGTTGGTAACTTTTCTCAAGTCAAAGCACGTAGACTCTGTATTTAAAACATCTAGTAAGTGGGCTAGATTTGGTTTTATGCAACCAATGTATTTATTTATTTTTGTATGCCATCCTTCTATATGATTGTTTGTTCTTATTTTTTCATTTTCACAGCAACAATAATTTCGTATTTCGTCCTTTTTAACCCATTGCTTATTAAAGTATATATTAAATTTTCTTATTTCTTCACCAACAGGACTTCTTGCCATCACATATTGGTATCCAGCATTAATAAAAGGTTCAGGTAGCCGAGCAAGTCCAACACACCTTGCGACGTGTCTTTTCTTTGGCCGCGTTTGAATTTGCAGAGCCTTTGCTTTTCTCCAGAGGCTTTGGTTAAAATGGTAGTAACACCCTCGAAACATGATTTCTGGAAACACTTTCTTTATAGCCTGAATTGCAGCTAATTCAAAGTCCATCGTTATTTTTTCTGGCAACCACGTAGGCAGGGTGGTCTTAATTAAATTGAACAATATTTCGTAGCTCCGCATTTTTTTATTACACAGCAGACAAAATATTAACGGTTTTATGCACTGAGTACTTTCATCCAATGCGTGTATTGTGTAGAGTTGTTGGAACCCCTTTGGACAGCTCTTAAAAGTGCCATCAGCAAAAAAGTGACGGTAATTACTTATTATTTCTCTATTTTCAGTCGAGCAAAATAATAAAATCCTTTCATTATCATCCACATAGTCAGCAAGTAAAAAGTTTAGATATTTTGTAGGGATAGCTACGTCGCTAGGATTTTCAAAACGTACCTTGGTTGCACCCAGAATTTTGTTTCTTTCGTTGTATAGTCCCGTTTTAACACTTTGAAATTTTGGTATGGGCTCCTTCAGATGTTGGACGCCAAAGTCATTTAATCGTTTTATTGTTTTATCATACTCTTGCTGTATTGATTGAAAATTACAGCTACTTGTCCGTTTCAGATTATCAAATTCTTTAAGTATCAAATTTTTTGCGGTGTTAGGTTTACAGCTCGTGTCGTGTGCCTTAAAATTTATTTTTACATTCCGGGTATTTAACGTTAAATTTCCTTTACACACTTTCTCATTGCAGCATTTCCAAAATGAATTACCATTCGTGTAAATTTTCTTACGATGGTACTGGTGGCCCTCATACAGCATTTTCGAGCCACCTCGCTTCGTAGATACAAATTCCATATTGGATGTTGAGGGAAACTCGTTGGAAGTCATCCTTACAATTTTTTATTAAGGAAGACTGAAATACTTACTATAAAAATCAAATTATTGTTGTGAAATAACTTACGACATGAGAACGTCACGATGAGTTAGTGTCAAGATACTTTTTTTTAGCAATTCTCTTTGGATAATATTGTAGTGGCCGAAACCTTTTGAAAAGTTTTTATACAAATTGACGAAATAGAGTGTCATCGAACAGACAACGATGGTTGTGAAGAAGGAAAATAAATTCTTGTTTCGCAACTGGTTACGAAATTTATTCATCAGGATGCTTAGTTGCGGTTAAGGAATAAGTCTTCTTGATTCGCAACTGGTTGCGAACAAGGAGTAACAATTCCTTATTCGCAACTGGTTACGAATCGCAGTTGCGAAAACGGCCGGAGGGGAAGAAATATATAGTACCTACGCAAAAATATTATATTTTCAACACCGAAATCGAATAAACAACTCCTACATAAAAAAAAATACAAACTCAAACGTGCAAAAGAATATTAACATTATCTTTGGACAGATGCATCATCATTCATTTTCAAATATATGCCAAAAGTAAAAGATTGTAATGAGTTTACTGACAAAACTACATAATATATAAAAAATGGCGCCATATTAAAAAAATACCGAAAATAACTTTCCAAAAAAGTAATTTCAGTCCTGCTCTCTTTTCCTGCCACTTCGGCATTCACAGAAAGGACATTTTCGGTACTGAATTCAAATGGCGAAAAGAAAGAAACAGTACACAGTACAAAGTAGTAGAGTAAAATTGCAACAATAGTTATATTTATGCTACTAGTCATAGTACGGTAAGTTGGTTTTTACAAACGAGTAGATTCTTTGATTCTCTCGCTAACCCTCAAGATTCTAAGTTTTGAATCCTTCGCTGCGCTCCTGACTTAATTTTAGAATATTTCGTTTTCGCACGCGATTTAAAAGCAACTTTGTACTCAACAATTAACAAACTATTTGTTGAACAACAACGAATAACTATTTTATGATTAAAAAAATATTAAAACAGCCCAAAACAGTGTTTAAAAAAATATTAATCAAGAACAAATGAATCTTTGTCAATTTATATGCTTTTTCAATAAAATACTATATATTATTGGGGTGTACTATATTTTTTGTAGCTTATTTTGAAAAAGACTTATGTTTTGCAGAAGAAATGTTGGCAACCCTAGTGCTAACTATTCTTAAAGTTATTAAGTCAGAGACTCAGAGTGTGTATGACCTCAGTTAATTATTAGTGTGTATGACTTTCCTTGTGTGTGGCCGCTATAACAACAAATGATATAGATGGATAATTAAGTTAAAAAAAAGTCAGTTTCGGCCGTTTTACAAGACACGTTAGTTTTGTGATAAACATAGGTATTGTACGGTGGAACGGAACCCTTAGCGTGCGAGTCCGATTCGCACTTGACCAGTTTTTCAACTTGTTTCCTAATTTAAATCCGCCAAAAGCCGTCAAAGCTCAATGATAAGCTCTGTTTACACGCACTCGCATGAAGTGCCCACTCGCCTTGACCCGATGCAACTTTAAGTCGTGCTCGTGTTCCCTTGATCACTGGAACGCTCGTTGCGGGTAATGTAACATGTAACCTTTTTGGTTTAATGCTCTTTTTGCAAATTTCGGCAAGTTAAGGTTCTTAATGGAGTGTTCGATTTTCTTTTATGCTGATAGGTGATAGTAGGTATCGCCTTGATCGAGGTATTCGAGACGCATAGAGCACTAGAAGTTGAAATACCTGGGTGTATTGATCTAGACCTTTTTAATACAACATAGTATATGTATTGTGTCACCGTAAAATTGTCAAACACGATATATTACAATATGACGTGTTTCTCTCTAGCAATATTGTAAACTCTCGAAATATTGTCAACTGAACATACGGAAGTATCTCTGCCCCCATAATCGGGACTTGGGGTACCCCCCGTTAGGTTAGTTAGGATCTTTTAAACCCTGAACACGGAAATAGGGGCCCCGCGAAGCGGGGCTCCGTCGACTACGTTTTTTAGGGGAATATAAAGTGTTTTAAGGTTAGGTTATATTAATCGGTATTTCTCAGGAATGGTACATTATCTTTTAATGAGCATGGTACCACTGGGCTAGGGGGACCTCTCCTTCCCTCCACACTGCGTGAGTTGACTACCATCGCATGTATTTCACGAAAAATAATGCGTTTTATTGTGAGCAGTATGTTCGTTTGACAATATTTCTATTAGGAGTTGTGTAAGCTCTACATGAACGCAGCTTAAAGGCAGCCATATTTATTTAAATGTCATTTGAAGTTGTCATCTGTCTTTTTCACTGATTTTGACAACTACTTATCTGCTCACGGCTCTCTGCAGTCTCTGCCCTTTTTATGTTTTGTGTCGTCTCAATTATTCTCCAATTTAATCTTAATTCATCATATCGAATATACAATGGACGTGTAATATCAGCTTGTATTTTGATAAATAAAAGTCTGGATATACTGTCGAAGTGTTTATTTGGTTGATCACGCCTGACACGCCATTCCATTGCCATATCACAACGTCTGCGTCAACAGGTTATGGCCCCAGTGAAAAAGAAAGGCGTGCAACGAGGGATCTACGCATAATCATCGTTGTATGTATCACCAAAACTCACTGTCGACCAGATTTATTGTCAAAGAAGAAATATGGCAACGCAACCAGCGATACACATCAATAATCAAGTGGAGAAGCTGAGTGGTATCTCGTCTTATTCGAACTGGAAGTTTTCATTGAAGATGTTACTCACTTTAGAAGGTTTGTGGGATTGCGTGATCGGCACTGATACTGACGCCGTGCGTGATAGCCGCGCCTTGGCGCGTATTTGCCTGGCACTACAACCCAACTTGTACCAAATAGTTCGATCAGCGTCAAAAGCTAAAGAAGCATGGGAGAAGCTAGCTCATACATTCGAGGACAAAGGTCTATATCGCCGTGTTCTGCTACTTAGACAGTTACATCGAGTTGACTACAGTAAGTTTAGCAGCATGACTGAATATATTGAAAATGTCACCGGATTAGTCCAGCAACTCTCTGACATTGGAAAAATTATAGATGACGGTGAGGTGGCTGAAATTCTACTTAGCGGCTTACCGCAGGAATTTGACACACTAGTCTCCGGTCTTGAAACTGCCAATTTAACTAGCTCGCTGACTTCTGAACTAGTGAGAACGAGATTGCTTCAAGAGGAACACAGAAGAAATGGAAAATGTGATAATGATGCTTCAGCTTTTCATGTAAAGAAGAACAAACTTTTCAAGTGTGATTACTGCCGAAAACCAGGACATACAGCGAAGCGATGCTTTAAGAAAAAGAGGGATGAGAAGAAGAAAGAAGAACAGCATACCTTTTATGCATCGGCTTACATCGCTCACCATAATGATGTCATCATAGACAGCGGGGCCTCGGCTCACATGATCAATGATGCTAGGTTAGTAAGAAATTTTAAAAGCTGTAATAATAACTCAATTTCTATAGCAAATGGTGGTCAATTAGAAATGTCTGGCATTGGCAATTTAGTTTTGTCTACTGACAAAAATAATATCACTTTAGAAAATGTTTTAGTTGTTCCCAATCTGTCAACGAATTTATTGTCTGTAAGTAAAATGTGTGACAATGGTTTTACAGTAGTTTTTGATAAAAATGGGTGTCATGTTTATAATGAGATAAGTTCTTTAACTGGCAACCAAATTTTAGCTGCTACAAATGTGAATGGTTTGTATAAGATACAGCAGTGCAAGCCGCATGTGTTGGGACATTCCATGCTGGTGCATCCTAGGCAGCAGCCAGAGAGTGTCAATACTGCATTGGTGTCTGCGACAGTCTGGCATAAGCGTTTAGGCCATATTGGCCAGAAAGGTATGAATAGCCTACGGGGTGGTGGTAAATGTTGTGGTGTCGTTTTTCAGGATGACGACTCGCCAAACAAGTGTGTTCCCTGCTTAACTGGAAAGATGCATACAAAGCCTTATCCGAAGCTTGTGGGAAGCCAATCTACCGTGCCACTCCAGCTTGTGCATTCCGACGTCTGTGGGCCCATTCAAGTCAGCAGTTGGGGCGGTGCCCGTTATCTTTTGACTCTGACGGATGATTGCACTAGAAAAACCTTCGGTTATTTAATGAAAACAAAATCCGAGGTGAGTTCACATATTGTTAACTTTAAAAATATGGTTGAAAAACAAACAGGTTTGCAACTTAAAATTTTAAGAACCGATAACGGTACTGAATACTGTAATAGAACGTTGACTGATTTTCTTAAAAGGGAAGGGATAATACATCAAACATCGGTGCCTTACTGTCCACAACAGAATGGAGTTGCGGAGCGCGTCAATAGGACGATTTTTGAGAAAGCTAGGGCCATGTTACATGACGCGGGTCTGTCTGAACGTTTCTGGGGAGAAGCAGTAATGACTGCTATATACCTGAAGAACAAGTCTCCTACCAGCGCGTTGTCAGAT
Organism: Xestia c-nigrum; assembly: GCA_916618015.1. Classification (NCBI taxonomy): domain Eukaryota; kingdom Metazoa; phylum Arthropoda; class Insecta; order Lepidoptera; family Noctuidae; genus Xestia; species Xestia c-nigrum. The sequence goes on along the minus strand of OU745259.1, from coordinate 2,881,126 downwards.
GATATCCCTGAGAGTAAGTGGACTGGACAGCCAGTCGATCTCAGTCATTTGCGCGTATTTGGCTGTGTAGCATTTTCTCATATTCCTGATGTAAAACGTCGTAAACTTGACGCTAAAGCTAAACCATATATCTTTGTTGGCTATGGTGAGACTTTTAAGGGCTACCGTCTCCTTGATCCATATAATCCTAAAAAGGTTGTGTATTCACGAAATGTAACATTTTTAGAAGATGAATTTATTGGAAGACTTCACTTTAAAACACAAAGCAAGAATAATGATTTTATCTCTCATGAATGCATTGTAAATAATAATAATTATACAAATATTGATAATGAAATTTTAAATATTGACTGTGATAATAATAATGCAAATGAAATGAATGATAAAATTATTAATAATGTCTGTGAAAATATTTGTCATAAGTCTACTACGGAATCACCTATTTCAGGATCTGAGAGTGACCTAACACCTTCAGTGTGGTCTCCCTTGTCGGACCTGGTCTACGGTACTGGTGACGAAGGTGATGAGGATGATGTCTGTAAGGACACTATGTCTTCTATGCCTGCTGCCACACTTGAAGGAAATGGTAATAATGGTGATGAGGATAACGTCTGCAGGGATGCTGTGTCTTCTCTGCCTGATGCCACACTTCGAGGAGGAGAGGTTGACCATGTGCAAAGTGTTGCTTCTGGCTCGCGTCCCGTACGTACTAATAGAGGTAAAATTCCGCTTAAATATAATGATTATGACTTATCGGCGATGCTAATTGAGCAGAGTTTGGCAAATGAGCCTAATACATACGAGCAAGCTACAAAGTCTACTGACTGTGAGCAGTGGCTTCACGCCATGAAATGTGAGTATGATTCATTAATTAAGAACAATGTTTGGACATTAGTCGATCGACCAGAAAGTGAAAACATTGTAAAGTGCAAGTGGGTCTACAAAAGGAAACACGATGCCACAGGTAAACTAGATAAGTATAAAGCTAGATTGGTTGCCCGTGGATTTAGTCAACAAGAAGGTATAGACTACAATGACACTTTTTCACCTGTTGTCAGACATTCCACATTGAGAATTTTATTTTCCATTGCAACAGAAATGAATTTGCAGATGGACCATGTTGATGTTACCACGGCTTTCCTAAATAGTGATCTGGATGAGATTATATATATGGAGCAGCCAGAAGGTTTTTGTTCAGATAAAAGTAAAGTTTGTAAGCTGAATAAAAGTATATATGGTCTCAAACAGGCTAGCCGTATGTGGAATTTAAAAATAAATAATGTTTTAATTAATAATGGATATACTCAAAGTAAGTGCGAACCGTGCGTATATATAAAGAAAAATGATAAAGATTATATAATAATTGCTCTGTATGTCGATGACTGTTATATATTTCATAATGGATGTATTAGGAATGTTTTATCATTATTGAAAGAAAACTTTGAAATACGTCATCTAGGCCAATTAAAAAATTGTTTAGGCATGAATGTCACTAGATATAATAATACAATAGTGCTAGATCAGTCTAATTATATAAAATGTTTGCTAGCTAAATTTAATATGAGTGACTGCAAGCCAGTACTTACACCGTTACCTGTAAATTGTAAGTTAGAAAAGTCTAATGGGAAGGGTCTTGATGATGAGTTATACAAATACAGACAACTGTTGGGATGTTTAATGTATTTGAGTGTGTGCTCACGCCCGGACATTTCTTATGCTTGTAGTCAACTTAGTCAATACAGTGTATGTTTCGACACGAGTCATTGGCGCGCAGCAAAGCGAGTACTTCGTTATTTAGCAGGGACGATCAACTATGGTCTTCATTTTACAAAAGGTACTAATTTTAATATCAGTGCTTATGCAGATGCCGACTGGGCTAATGACTCATCAGACAGAAAGTCCTACACTGGATTTGTTATAAAATTAGGTAACTGTTTAATCAATTGGGAAGCTAGAAAACAGCGTAGTATAGCTTTATCAAGTACAGAGGCAGAGTACTTAGCAATTAGTGACGTTTGCAAGGACATTTGTTTTGTGAAGAATTTCTTGTCTGAAATTATTACCAAAACTTTTGATGTAATTGTATACAACGACAATCAAAGTGCTCAAAGATTATTACTTGTAAAAGAATATTCGCATAAGAAAACGAAGCACATTGATTTGCGTTACCATTTCGTAAAGGATTTAGTACAAAAAGGAAACATAACTGTAAGATACTTACCTACTAATGACATGCTAGCAGATGTATTGACAAAGCCACTATGTGCGCAGAAACATTGTAATTTTGTAAAATGTTTAAATGTGAGAGTTTGTGGAGCAAATGGTTAATGTTTTGTTGTACTTATTTTATTAATGATAAATATTGTTATATTGTGATGAATCATGTAATTATTATCGAATTGAATCATATGTATAATTATGTAGAGTCGCTCTAAAGTAGGTAGAGCATGTAACTCTTAAATGTAGAGTCTTTTAAATATTGTGTAGAGTTACAGTAGTTTTTTCTTTTCTCTCATGTAGCGCTTAAGGAGGAGTATTAGGAGTTGTGTAAGCTCTACATGAACGCAGCTTAAAGGCAGCCATATTTATTTAAATGTCATTTGAAGTTGTCATCTGTCTTTTTCACTGATTTTGACAACTACTTATCTGCTCACGGCTCTCTGCAGTCTCTGCCCTTTTTATGTTTTGTGTCGTCTCAATTATTCTCCAATTTAATCTTAATTCATCATATCGAATATACAATGGACGTGTAATATCAGCTTGTATTTTGATAAATAAAAGTCTGGATATACTGTCGAAGTGTTTATTTGGTTGATCACGCCTGACACGCCATTCCATTGCCATATCACAACGTCTGCGTCAACAATTTCGAGAGTTTACAATATCGCTAGAGAGATTTCATAATAACGTGTTTGACAATTTTACGGTGACATATAAGTATAAATATATTTTGTTAATGTTTATTTTGTAGGTACTTTAACACTTTAATTACATAAAAACAGTAAATGGGTAAATGTATTTTGTTATTCCAAAATTCCAATGAATTTTTACTAAGTACACAAGAAAAACAAGTAAAAGAAATACAAAGTTGTTTTTACGAAGTCCTCATAATTTTTCCATATCGTTTCAACACGACTGTGAAATTAACAATGAACTTTTTTCCGAAACTCATTCACTAAACACATCATGACCTCACAAACCGTGAAATATGTAACTCTTACGTTCACTCTGCTTGTAAAGGAATGCAACTTTTTTTTCAAAGTGATTTATTAAGTGAGCAAAGGAAAGGAATGCAGTATGCCTCCCAGGAATGCATCAACTCGCGCGCTACTTAAAAATTCTGAACAATTTTACGTATTTTAAATCTTATTCTCGAGTACTACAGTTTATTTTTCAGAAACCATTGAGGGTTTTCTTTTTTTGATTGAAAGTTGTAAGGGGTGTTTATTTTTGTTAAATAATTTACGGCACGCTATACCAAAACAAACACGACTGTCACTAACGACATACCATGAAGGTTTCATTTTGATGATGATTTTTTTTCTTCTAGCTACAATAGGTAAAAAGGTACTTACCATTTTTTTTTTTTTTTTACTTGGAAAAATTCCTCGTTATTTGTGTGCTAAAATAGTGTGGTGTTATTATTTATTGGAAAACCTGAAATGAGAAAGAAAGTGCGCTAATTGAGATGAATTAAGTACTTTTTATGTGGACCAGCCCGCGGGTACGTGTCTTCCAATAATTCAGCAGGTGATTGTTGACTGTCGTAAATTCGTAATCTCAACAACCTATAAGGCTTAGCTGCACGTCTCACAAAGGCTAACTTATCAGACTAATAATTCCGAGAAATACCGAGGAACTCACGAAGCTAAACAAAGGTTTATCACGAGGTAGGAAGTAAGCCTTTACTGTCGCAGCTAAGGCTCAATTTACATTGCACCGGAATGGAATGATAGAGAAATTTTTGGTATGTAATCTTACAAAGCATTATGAACTTTATTATCAACCAGTTTCTGCCAGCGGCTTCGCCCGCGTGAATTTTGATTATTGTCCCATGGGATCTTACTACCGGGATAAAAAGTATCCTATGTTTTAATTTAGGGTATAAACTATCTGTGTGCAAAATTTCATCCAAATCTGTTTAGTTGTTTTCACGTGGAAGCGTAACAAACAAACTTACATTCACATTTATAATATTAGTAGGGATGGTGTATGTACGTAATGGTTATGAGCTGCTAACTGCTACAATTCTCGAGAATGCGCGAGGATACTCCGGAAAACGCGCGGCTTGTTTTTTGGCTGGTAGGTATCTAATTGCCTGTGATACCTACCTGTCTAGTCTGTAGGCTATATCGACATTACACAATTAACATAAAGTTCATTATGCTTTAAATGCTTTGTAAGATTTCGTAATAAAAATTTACTTACTTCCATTCCGGTGCAATGTAAATTAACCCTTATTATCAAAGCTAACGTTGACTCACTCTGCTGATACTGTATTCTCTATAAGTAATACACATGTTTACTTAATTAATTCGCTAGCATTTATTATGAGAACCAGCAAATATTGTTTTGTTATTCATAAGTATTTTTAGATCAGTGTCATGGTCTAGTGGTCGTAGGAATATTAAGCGTTCTCACGCGTGGGTTCAATTTTTTTGTAGGTATATGACTTTTTGATACAGTATGTAAGGCGTGTAAATAGCTATTTCAAGCCCGAAAACTAAACTACCTACTTTAAGTAATTCTGGCAAAACGTGGATAGACATACGATCAAATTACGAAAAATACGACTTTTACACGATATGGTCAGTTTTAGCCACGGACCAATAAAAATGTTTTTACTGTTCCGGGGTTTTAGCGCTGGACATAATTATATCTTGAAATGAATATCATAATTTTGGACACAATCATGAAGTGATCAATTCTAAGATCTGACTACGACATACCCATTCACAATTTCACAGTAACACATACAGAAACACCCGTGTTAGGGCGATTGTGCACTACAAGGAATTTTACTGTCCGAACATCCGACTTTTTACGGTCCGAAGTGGCATGAAAAAAACGGATGATTGGCTTGTGCACTTGTCCGTCTTTAGGGCGATTGTGCACTACAAGGAATTTTACTGTCCGAACATCCGACTTTTTACGGTCCGAAGTGGCATGAAAAAAACGGATGATTGGCTTGTGCACTTGTCCGTCTTTTCTCGGATGATACGCCTCAGTTTAGGGTAGCTCTGTCTTTGAAACACGCGCACCCTCCTTCCCCGCGCCCGCCCCGCCTGCTCATGAAAACGGACGTAGTGCACAAGTATTTAAAACACATTTTTCATTGCTCTCATTTCGGACCGGAAAAAACCGTTCCGGAATGGGGAAAAGTAAAATGTCGGACGGTAAAATTACGTATAGTGCACAAACTAGTATATATATTACTAGCAGGCGTCACGCGGTTTCACCCGTGTAGTTCCCGTTCCCGTGAGAGTACGGAGATAAAATGTAGCCTATGTTACTCGTGGATAATGTAGCTTTCGAATGGTGAAAGAATTTTTAAAAACGGTCCAGTAGTTTTTAAGCCTATTCATTACAACCAAACAAACAAAGTTTTCCTCATTATAATATTAGTGTAGATATGGCGTGCCATATCGGACCGTAAAAAATCGGACTGCCGGACAGTAAAATTCCTTGTAGTGCACAATCGCCCTTACTCGGATGATACGCCTCAGTTTAGGGTAGCTCTGTCTTTGAAACTAAACGCCACGCACGCGAAATTACTCTGAACGATGAGTTTCTTGGACCGTCGGCAGTTCCGTTCCGGAATGGGGAAAAGTAAAATGTCGGACGGTAAAATTACGTATAGTGCACAAACTAGTATATATATTATATGGCGTGCCATATCGGACCGTAAAAAATCGGACTGCCGGACAGTAAAATTCCTTGTAGTGCACAATCGCCCTTACACCACCTCACCAGTTTCCTATGTAATTGCTGTGTATACCTATGTCACCGTAAAATTGTCAAACACGTTAGATTGTAATCTCTCTAGCGATATTGTCAACTCCCGGTGGTGGTGCACACCCCCGTTAGGTTAGTTAGGTTCCTTTAAACCCTGCACTCGGAAATAGGGGCCCGCGAAGCGGGGCTCCGCCGACTACGCTTTTTATGGGAATATAAAGTGTTTTAAGGTTAGTTTATATTTATCGGTATTTCTCAAGAATGGTACATTATCTTTTCATGAGAGTTGTACCCACAGGTTGTACCACTGGGCAAGGGGGACCCCTCCTTCCCTCCACACCGCGTGAGTTGACTTCCAGCGCATGCATTTCACGAAAAATAATGCGTTTTATTGTAAGCACTATCTTTAGTTGACAATATTTCGAGAGTTTACAATATCGCTAGAGAGATTACAATCTAACGTGTTTGACAATTTTGCGGTGACATACATATTTGGATGCCTAAAATAAAGAGTCTTAGATAGAATATACCGGACACAAATCCAGACTACAAGCTGCTACAGGGAATATTTATTTTATTATTTATATGTTTCAATAAAATTCCAGACATAGGTATGAATGGCAAATGCATCACGCGATCGAGACCATCCTATAGGTACCTATTAATGAATAGTAAATAATAAAATACTTATAGGTAGGTTCAATTCAACAGAGAACCACAAACACGTGACGACTAAATAGAAGTTTTACTTACCAAGCTCTTTGAATAGATCTGAATGAGTCGAGTTTTTTTTTCATCTGCTAGGTTTTACGCGAATAGATTTAATTCTAAGAAGAGTGCAGAAGGTCTACTTCGCCTGTGCATGTGATGAGGATGAATGAACCGCATGTGACTGAAAAAGTGTTGAATATAAATGTTGATGGATGGATGAAATGAGATATACCAAAGAAAATATAGATGGATTGTGTAAGGCTTTTCGTACAAGAAAAGGGAGTGTATAACGTGACAGGAGAAAATATAAGAAGATAACGTGTTACCGACCAGGGGCCTTATTCTGCTATTTTGTCAATCCAACACGATTCCATTCTCATCCCATTCCCAAGTAGCACATTAGCGATGAAATAGGTCATAAACTAGCCACATTACAGTCTACAGCTTTTATGCAGATGTACTAAAGGATAGGACGAGTCTTTAGACTGTATTATAGAAAGATTATACACTATTAAACAGCATAGCTGACTAATGACTTTATAATGACGCAAAAGTTTACCAAAAGCATTTAAGTAGAATTTTAAAATGATCTAGTCCAGCTTTTGGCTGCATGTGATACTACTAGCTGGTTTAGAAGTCCAAGCTTGTTAACGACTGGCTAATATGACAAATTCGCCTCTCTTGTAATGTTGCGGGCTGCATTATGGTATCAAAATATGCCACTGGCTTTTAATTGGTCTACACTAATTCTATTTTAATTCTACTTCAACGAGCTTGTTAATGGCTGTTTAAAAGTGAATATATGAATCTCTACAAATGCCGTTACATTTTTAAGAGAATCATTAAACACCGTTAGTTGTAAATTGGAGTAGGCGTACTTCATCCTAATGCCAATGCATAAAGTGTAGCTGACTACTATTTTACAGCTTACGGCGTTATTTAAGAATAAATCTAGATTGATGGTGTTTAAATTACGTCAGATTTGATTTGTTTTTGCATAACGTCGACACGACCTAATTAAAGCTCAAGAGTTACTACGTATGTTTTAGTACACTTTAAATAAAAAATGAACAACTAAAAACCATGGAATAAAAGAAAACGAACTGGTGGAGTAAAAAGAAAACTGTTAAAAGAATACGCTAAGACTGATGCAGTTGATATTTACAAGCCCGTGTCGTTTACGAATAGTGAGGGTTCCGCACAAATAGATTTTGATCAAAATATTGCAGATGCTTATAGTAATCAGAATTTTCATGAACCCAGCTGCAGTAAAGAGAAAACGTCGTTGGAGAACAGAGTTCTATATATTTAATAGATTCCAACAGAGATGAATTAGCATTTATATAATAAATGCGTCCCGTATGGCCGATCACACGTCTTCGCGTGATAAAAATATACACATATGTTTATGAACTTATATATTATATAATGGTAGATTCCTTATATAAAAGCATTACTGGCACAATAAAATCCACATCCAACGATTTTTTTTTAATTTGTCCATCTATGTAAGTTCAGCATTTTGGCTTGGCAATGAAAGTGTTAACATTGATTCAAGAAGTTCTTCAGCTTTATCGTAAGTGTGAATAGACGATCGTTTGACTGTGCACTCCATTTTAGTCCAGTCTGGAAGCGGCGTCGATTTCTCACTTTTTGTCAATTTTAAAGAAACGTTTTTTCCTGGCCATCTCAAAATGCCATTATGCTCCCAACCACTTGGGACAACTGTTAATCTTTCCTTTCCTTTTTCAATGGTTTTAATTATTTTAAACGGCATTATTATTCCTAAAAACAATAATAAAGTAATTAGCAATCATAATATATAGTACGAAAAGGGAAAATAAAAACAAATCAAATGAACTAAGAATTTGTAGGTAAATTATGTACGATTGGCTTTCCAAATACTCTTGCATGTCCGAAAGATACCTACAGTTGAAGTTCAAACCCGATGTTCGTCAGTCAGACACTATAAGCTTGCCTATAAATCAAATAATGAAATCACTGAAATGACGACCAACAGACGTACAAACAAAGATATTGTACATAAACAGAAACACCACACGTCGGTGAATCCCATGAATCCGTTATGGACACGTTCGCAGCGAGCGCGACGTCGACTGTCAAACGAGCGAGCAAGATGGCTGGCGAGACACCGACCGAATCACCGAAGTTACCTACCGACCAAACGGCTCGTTCTTCCAACAATAGCTTTTGGCACAATCCGTCATTGTTAATCTATCGTCATATCATTATGTCGTGGAGTTAAAGTAGAAAATATTTTAAAGTTTTTATTTTGCCTGTTGTTACGAACAAGTACCTGTAGTGTATTAACTGTATTTCCAAAGAGCTACTGACTGTTGAGCGAGCCAAGCCTTCTCTTAACATGTTATTTAAAAAACTAATATCATATCTTCTAGGCCTGCAAGGGTATTTCGAAAGCCAAACTAAGTACATAATGAAATGGTTTTCTGTGGAGATTTATTTATCCCTGAAAAGCTATTGTATGCTCTCTCTTTATACCAGTACACAGTAAGAAAGATAATTGAAATCCTTTCTCCAGCCAGCATAATGCTGGAAGCTGGTACATAAGACTTGGTAAAACCACTGTACAGTAAATAACTTTACAAAATAATTTATGGAGAGTTTGTGCTGGATATCAAATGGACGCCATTTTAGCATTACAGACGATTTGTTATTAAATATCCAAATGTTTTTTTTATGGATTTCAAGGATATTTGATAGGTTTTAATTCAAACAATATATTTTCCACTTATTTCCTAATAGAATACAATAAGTTGGAAAGCAATAATTAGAGGGATAATTATATTTGGGATTCCTACACCATGTATCTTGTAAAATATTTTCGTTAAAGCGATATTATTCTGATGGCGCGTGAAATATTTGGTGTAATTACCTATACACATTTACAGTAAAATGGTACTCGCAACTCAATTTACACACAAGGACACTCAAAAACCAACGTGAAAAATATTGAAAATATCTTACCAATTAAATATGTCCTCCTGCACACTTAAAACAAATAATAAATGTCGTCTAGCTGTCACAATCACAAAAGTTTTTTGTTATTTAAACTTTAACAAAAGTTGTTTCCAAGCCTCAAAACATCTAAAAGCTGTTGAAGAGATTTAAAGTAGCTGAATCTTACGCTGCAATTACTGTTGTATAGCTGTATAAGCCATTGTACAGGCCTTGCACAGCTGTTTCAATAATAATACTGCCGTTAACCAGCAACTGTAATGCTCAAGGCTGGTTAATTTGTGGCCCAAATTAGAATTACAAGGGCTGCGTAGCTAACTATACAGCCCTTATGTAGAAAACTACAACAGCCTTGAGTATACACAAAATTCTATTATCAAGTCACTGTGCGGCTGTCATGTGCTACTTGGGTTGTCATTTTGCTTAAAGTTCGTAATCTACTTAATTCATAATGGTCGATCATTGGTCGGTCAATGGTCTCGTAACAAAAATTGTGTTTTAATGACATTGTCGTATTGCCATTATTATAAAAGCATTAGTACAAATGGTTTGGAAATCTACTACTAAATTCGAACATTTATTCATGCCAGATTTGATGTTCGAGATTAATATTCTATGACATTTCTTTCAATGGAGTGTTAGTGGATGTTCATTGAGAAGTCATAATGACGCCATTATATTTGTAGATTACCAAACTTGTCAAAACTTACTGCAATAACAAATGTCCACGTGTATCAAACGACGTAGTACGATGGTAGGAATTTCAAAAGAGCCGTGTGTAGAATACCCATTTGAATGTATCAGACAATTTGACTTTTTCTTAATGTCTGGAAAATGTGACTTCCTTACAATTAAATAACTAAAAACTTAACATGGCATAATTTAAAAGAAAATCTTAATTTTTTCAGGTGTAAGTATAGTAATTTAAATGACTCTTGACAATCCAAAATTGGCATGTAGAAAACCTATATAACTTAAAAAATAGATTTAAATTTGGATAACATAATCGATTTTACAGCAAGAGTAAACGACTGAAAAAAAAGAAACACAAAAATACTTTGAACACATTAATGTACTTATTTATACTGAAACCAACACAATGCAAGCAAAACCCAAACTTGACATTGACTATAAGTCAATAATTTTATCTAATAAAGTACTCCATCGACCTCGACACCAATGCCAGACAAATGTGATAGCCATTTCGTATTTTTAGCTAAATAAACCTTAAACTTGCCTCAAATAGATTCGAATTTAGCTTGACAAAGTGTTTTATTAAAGTTGTTTCGTTAATAAACCAGGTTTTGCTTTTAAAGTATAGTCATTAGACTCAAAATCGCTTGACGGTATTTTGTAAAAAGTTAACAAAACATCAAAAATCTTTATTTTGATCATTAGTGCCCGTGAAAATGCAATGAAGGCAGTTTTCGGCTTCATAACACCCTCGCCCAGGGCTGGGGTGTGAATTCTGCATCAGCTGCGATGAAAAAGTCAAAATACATACTTACGCTATTTCAATACACTTCCTTGAACACTGGCTCTTAGTGTTTTACGATTAGGTTCAACACGCAATGTTTGTATTTTACATTAGCACTTCGTTGTTTTTTTTATACAGTAGGTAACATGAATAAACACTATTATTTATTTAAATTTATTTTACGAACAAATTACCATTTATTTGTGTGCTAAACTCAAATCTATTTGTTTTTCTTTCTTACTAGGCTGTTACAGCTGTGTGCCTTTGCTTCTCCTTCAACCCAACCTGCAAAACACTTTAATAATAATTATTTTTATTTCAGACACAATTAAGTCTATACATTTTACAAATAAAGCGGTAGTAAGTTTGTTAGTAGTTACACACAAAAAAATAAGGTAAAGTAAAATAAAAAGGTGTTAGTAAGTTGTTAGCAAACAAAACTTAAGTAGATACACAATTTATTTCCTATTTCTGAGCAGGTGAACACTTGCCCAGTACACAGTAAATGGACTGTCAGTTTTGCACGCTAACGCTCTGAGGACAGTGTTGGTGCTTCCACGGACCCTGATCTGCTGTTTAGTCTATGATGCTGTAAAGTGCAAAAAAAAACGAAGGCAAAGCTTGGAAATTAGTGGAAAAAAGCAAATTACCATCTTAAATCCTGTTGTTGAAATAAGGGCCAGTTTCACCGGTTGCGGATAAAGTGTCGGTTAGCCTATTAGGAACTTATCTGCCAGATAAACTAACACTTTTGGTTTCACAGGTGTCAGATAGCGATATCTGGTAGATATAGTATTAGTTATAACCAGCCTTTAAGTGGTAGATAGTATTAACTATCAGATAACTAACCGACACTTTATCCGGAACCGGTGAAACTGGCCCTAAATCTTTTAAAATGTCTGGTATTAAGCAGTAGATGTAGATGCAGGTATGGTAACATAGTGACGATTTTCAGAAGTTTGACAAATTTAATAATAATACGAGCTTCGAGTTTTAGGATATAAAAATAATGTTCGTGTAATGTTCAGATCAAATAAAAAATAAATCTTTTTTTTTTTCTTTTTTTAGATAGATCAAATAAAAACATCCCGTAGAGCGGTGATCAGTGCAACTATGAAATTGATAATTCTGTATAGCGATGATGAGAGTAGCTTAAAAAAGAAACACCCGTAAAGAGGTGATTAGTGGAACTATGATCAGAGTAACAATGAAAATGAAACATACTTAGAGCGGTGATCAGTGCAAAAGTGAAACTGAGACATTCCGTGCAGCGGTGATCTGTGAAACGGAAACATTCCGTATAGCGGTGATCAGTGTAACTATACAATTTAAACATTCCGTACAGCGGTGATCAGTGTAATAGTGAAACTGAAACATTTCGTACTGCGGTGATCAGAGTAATACTGGAATTGAAACAATCCGTATAGCGGTGATCAGGTCAGCTATAAAACTGAGACATTCCGTACAGAGGTGATCAGTGTAATAGTGGAACTGAAATATTCCGTATAGCGGTGATTAGTGATACTGAAACATTCCGTATAGCGGTGATCAGTGTAACAGTGATACTGAAAAATCCCGTATAGCGATGAACAGTGTAGTAGTGAAACTGATACAACTAGCATAGTGATGATCAGTGCATATAGGTAACTGAATATTCATGAATTTTACTTTTTTAAATAAGAGCTAAATTCATCAATGTTCAGTAACAGACGGTACAGACACAGTACATTTTTAATGGCTTTAGAAGCGAATATCTCATCAACCATTGACTTAAGAAAACAGGAGTTTTAGGAACCTCGATATCATTTTCAAAAGTTTTCGATAGATACCATACCACACACAGTTGCACTTGTAGGTTTTTTTCAACATTTGGTCTTACCTATTTTCTATTTTCATAGTTCCATATCACTTGTGATTGTGATGTGCGCACCAACTCTCCAAATTACTTTTGGTGCCAACAATCTCGGCGTAAAATGGCTGTGACCTACGAACGGACAAGACGTCAGGACGTAAGGGTTCCGTTTTTCACCATATCACTAGCATCATCATCACCTGGCTAGCCTTTTCCCAACGATGTTGGGGTTGGCTTTCAGTCTAACCAGATGCAGCTGAACATTTAACTGTTTTGCTGAGTATTTAACATGGAGCGACTGCCTATCTGACCTCCATAACCCAGTTAGTACTGGGTAATACGATACCTCTTGGTAAGGTTGTGATTGTGAGACTTTTTGGGCCGCTGACTACTTGTAACGACTGCCAAAGATGGACAAATGACAGCTGGGACCAACTTTTAACGTGCTTTTCGAGGCACGGGTTATCATTCCATTACTGAATTCTAAAAAGTTAAAATAGAATAGAATACTCTTTATTATGTACACCATAAAAATTAAAATACAACAGTTTTAAACATTTTATAAGGGGTAACACAATGGGCGGTCTTATCGCTAAAAGCGATCTTAAAAAAAAAAGAAAATAATAATAAAAAAAAACAAAAAAAAAAAATAATGATAATATTATTAAATAATATTATTATTATATTTTGTTAAATATTTTTATAAGCAATAACCAGTACTTTTGACACTATAATCGTTTTGTTAATTACTATTAATAAAAATGCTCATACAAGTTATGTTAATATTCATAATTCTTGTAACACAAGTATGAATCACCAAACGTATTGAATGAACTTACGTAGTGTAAAACACGTTAATACATATTATGTCCTTTAATTAAAATCACTATCTTATTACAACGGTGAATGGCTTTTTCCAAGTAAATGACGTATTATTCTCTGAATAAAACTGTTGCATTTGTATTTTATAACACTTGGGAAATAACAACTGTCATAAGCTGCATGAAATGTTATACTCTACAGTGTAGAGTAGTAGAGAGAAGTGTTGAGGAAGTAAGAATATAGTGTAGAGTCTACACTATATTCTTACTTCCTCAACACTTCTATTACTTACATAAATTCGTAGTGCTTATGAAGCCACTACAATATCTATTTTCTAGCAAATTAATCTAATTATAATCCTTAGTCTGCAGTTTTGGTCGGTCGGTGGCAATAGTCTCAATCACCGTACCTACATGAGACGCGAATAGTAATAGGTGAAATGTGGGTGTGGAATAAACCGCTGAATCCTTCGAGGAATATAGCTTGTTATCATAAAGACCAATACTATCCATAAATTCATAAAATCCATTATAACTTCATAAGCCGCTGAAGATGCAAATACATAGTCCGGTAATTATTTCGAGCAACAAACAGGGATAGATAGCTTAAGGCTCCATAATCATGTAAGTTAATAGTGTTTTCAAATAGGAAAATGTTAATTAAACAATCATAAGCGGGAGTGCTGTAGCACGCAGTATCATCGACGATGCTCTCTAGCAAATGACGGTTATGTTATGAGTAAGTTCCCAAATCCTTTTTATTTTTTAGTTCACTACAGAGCCATATTTCTTATTTTCACACAGTAAAATTGCCAAATCAAATAAATATTTGACAACTTTTGGGATACGCGCTCTTAAGGTTACACAGATCATAATCTACGTCAGAAATAATGTAGGACCTAAAATGCTTCCCTGCGAAACGCCAAAAGATACATCTGCCTCGTCATATGCTATGGTGGAGTCCGGTACTGAAAACCGGAACTAGGAACATTATAGGCTAATTTTGTTACGTTTCAACTGAAGAATTTAAAAGATATTCGTTATCACTTCTTATCACAAAACTATTCAACGGCACGGAGAACAAAGAATGTTATCTCGGACGAACAAACAGACATGTTTCGTGCAATCTTATCAAATCTCGCGAATTCCGAGAAAGTTGCCTACTCGGCTGGCCTGCTCCGGTTCAAACATTTACTTTATAAGCCAAGTCAATATTAACTGTAACACATTACTGGAATTGCAAGCTTGGAAATTGAGGACTGGGGATTTCAGTCATATCGTATAAACTCACAACCGTTGGATATCGCATCAAAACTAAAAACTGTAAATATCAACAAAACATATAGCAACTTTAACCAAAGCTTGTCCCTCTACCTTAAAAGGTAACTAACGAGCTAACTTGTTCCTAATCTTGGCCTCAGCAGATAATATATTACATTTTGTGCATGTCTGAAATGATCTCGCGGTAAATTACCACCGCGATAAAAGGTAGGGGCTACCGTTTTTTTTTCTTTCTTTTTAGGATGGGAAATCATCACTCTGGGCGGAGCGGGAGGGAGTGTCAGACTTTTACTAACAAAAACCCATCCATGTTCCTTCCTCGTCCTCGCCCTTTATGTTCCGGGGCCGCGGTATCTCTTTCGAACAGTCCCGTAACCCAGGGGGTACCCTGTGCCCCAAAGACTATAAAACCCCTATACAGGCACGATGCTGTATGCCAATCATCAAAATCCATTCAGCGACAGAACCATGAAATGCGGCAGTTAGACATAGTCTCTTTCACAGTAACATCATTAGCAAGCAAGAATTGAAAATTTGAAATAAATACATTTTATTTCATTTATAAACTGATCACAAAATCGCTATAAATCATGAATAAGGACATTATAAGGCTATCAGTGAAGGTAAATTATAAACTGCATGCATTATGAGTTTCTAAACACATTCAGAAATATAGAATACATTACCTAACAGTAGGTAAGTTATCTATACTTCTATACTACGAGTAAAGCAGGAGAGTTTGTTTGTTTGGTTCAACGCGCTAATCTCAGGAACTACTGGCTCGAATTGAAAAATATTTTTGTGTTGGATAGTCCATTTATCGAGGAAGGCTAATAACATCACGCTACGACCATGAGGAGCGGAGCAGGAATGAAAAATGTTGCAAAAACGGGGATTTAATTTTCCTTTCATTTTTCTCTCTTATGTGACGCAGACGAAGATGCGTGGGTCAGCTAGTTTCTCTAATATACGATCTCAGCAGTTTGTGTTTTTAAAATAAAAGCACTGAAAAAATACTGTTTAAAATATTTATTAAGCTGTAATGTTCATGATATTAACATGTAGAATAACACAGAATAACACAGGTACATACCTACATAGCAGAATAACACAGGTACATACCTACATTGATTGCAAATAAAATATTTAATTCTATTGTCGGCTGAGTGATTTTTACAAACCGAAGAACAGAATGGAGAATGGTTATTTTACTCTCCTTTATAAAAGCCTTTGATATTTAAAAGCTTTTGAAAGCTTTTGATATTTTATACTGTACCGTTTTTAACAGATTCATAATCATTACTCACGATTGTTCTAGGATATGAATAAGGACAACTGCTTAGTGTGCAGTGAAGGTAAACACGCATGCAGTCACAGGGCGGAACGGTGCACTGAACAATAATTCATTGCGTAGTTCATAAAATGTAGGTCATTGAACTCATCTCGAAGATATTTGGTTAATGGTTCTAGGTATCATCAATTCTAAAAAAAATTGAACAGCGAGAGTAGCGATAATATTATCTACCTACCCGATGTTGACCGGGTTTACTTACCTCATGCTCTTGATATTGTTACATCGGACCTACTAGAACATTCGAGAAAGCAAGTGATTACAGTGTGTGTACGTTAGAAATTCGAGAGCATTCTATTATTATTAGTTTTAAAGTTAGGTAGGTAGAAACTCGAGACCTATTTATAAAAAGACATTAGAATTTCGACCGTATGCCTAGGGCATACGGTTTATATTTGTTTGTTTTGTACAAGTAGCTTATACCTACTACTTTTATAGGTAAATACCTACCTTGTAGGTAGGTACTTACTATTCTTTTGTTAGTGTTTTTTATGACCGTCTAGAATATTCGTGGTTATTCTGGTGTGTCTGTTGGCGAGTATAAATACATCGCTGGGGCCCGCGACCGTTAGTCTTGTTTTGGCTACACAACGAAGCGAATCGAAGTGAACTTGAAGAGCGATATCTAACCGAATAGTGAACAGTAGTGTATTGTAGTGTACTTGTGATTAAGTTTAAATTGTTTTGTGATTAATAAAGTTATTGTGTTGTTTAATCGGTAGTAATTAATTTATCTCATACCCAGCTCGTAACAATATGTTAAGGAAAAAGTTCTTATTGAACGTCTTCGTAATGCCATTTAATTTCATGATTGTGTCTTCTGCGATATACTATGTGGCATTTTCGGTCGCTATAACAGGTCATGAAACACCCTTAAACAAACCGAGGGAATACCTACTTGTTGTTCTTCTCATTGCGGTCATACAGGATTGGTTTTCGCGTTCCATACCCAAAGGGTAAAAACGGCAACCTATTACTGAGACATCACTGTCCGTATGTCTGTCTGTAACCAGTGTGTATCTCATGAACCATGAAATAACATGAAATTTTCACAGATGATGTAAGTACCTATTTACAACAAAAAATAAACAACACAATACAGGGGCAAACCTTTTACGCTGGTAAAGAACCCTTCATTCCAGAGCCCAACTCGCACCGGGCCGATTTTTTATAAATAAGAACTACAACTTAAATATTACAATTTTGAACATTTTCATGATCTTTTTACCAACTATTGAATGCATCCACCAGCATACCTACTGATTTGAATGCGTTACATTTAACTGCTAAGTATAGTAAACCGTGATTTTTCGCACCAATAAAAACATTCTCGTCAAAGCAAACATTTTGGCACAGTGTTGTACAGAAAACTTCATTGACGTCTTCGAGGGTCGGTCTTTTTGCAACCATTTCTGTAGCACAGTAATTTGTGAGACTATGCCGAGTAACCCGTGGGACCTTACTTAAGACCCGAATGGCGTAGTGGTGGTGAGGCTGCCTTACGTTCTTAGGGTCCTGGGTTCGAATCCCGGTAGGAGCAAATGTTTGTGTGATGAGCCATGGAGGTTTGTTTCCGAATCATGGATGTTTATATATATGTATAATAAGTATGTATTTACAAACAAAAAAGTATAAATGTAGTATATCAACTTCCTTGTGTCCACGACACAAGCTTTGCTTAGTGTGGCACTAGGCGGCGCTGTGTTAATGTCCAGCGATATTTATTTTTTTATTTATATCCTAATCTTCACTTATGTCACAAGACTGGAGTCCTGACGCCGCTTGACAGTGTCGCAGCAATTACCGAACTCGCCGCGGACATAAACTACAGGGTGTAAACCACCTCACCACAAAGCTGGGAAACAACTTTTTTTTTGAGGTTATAAATCACGTTTTGTGGTAGAACTCAATCTTACAAAAAAAACTTGTATTTAAAAAAAAACTTGTCAAAAAGTTGTAACTTTGACCCCCCATATCTCCGTAACTAGAAGGTTCCCATGTATGGTGTAGAACAAAAAAATGATCGCAATGATGGGGAAAAAAAGTTCCTTTCGGCTTCGTGAAGAGGTGTTTTACACCCTTTATAAGTGATGAACTAAGGAATATTTGTCACACAATATCGCTTGTGGTGTAAAATCATCAATCCATCAGTCAACATAAGAAACCTGTATTTAGCAGTAGCTCATTATGGGCCTCTATAATGAAGCCCAACATAGTAAACAATACTATTGCGACACAACTAACTAGGTAAATACCAACTTGCTAAGTAGGAGTGCAATCAGTGCGACGTCCACACAAGGGAACTTGTTACTCCGCATGATTGGAATACGCAGGTGTGTTCAATGCTTTAATAAGCACTAGTATTGTAAATGCCAATAATATGTTGTTATAATTATGTTCGTGATTGTATGAGAATGTGAGAAAAAGAATTAGTTGAAGCCTTTTGCTCTTCTTCTGAGTTCCAATATAACTTCACGCTAGTAATATTGGAACCACATGTAAGAGGTAGTGATATAATCATTTACCCGGGCATCACATTTTGCAGCGGTACCTCTTAGAGGAGAAGGTTAGTCTATTTAAATACCTACTACTTATTTTTTTCCTGTTATTTCTTATCATATCAGTTATATCAGACTGTAATGTTAATCCTTATGAAGATTAAACCGGTTTGTACATTACCGCTCTTGTTGTGGCTGTTTTGCAATAGGCGCCATTTGCTTTTTTCAGGTGGTGTGATACGGTGTAATTGATAAAAAAGTAAACAATTCCACGGATTATTACGTCGTTATCTTCAATTATTAGTCATTTATCAGTTGTTTTGCGGAATTTACTGGAACGCAAATCAGAAATGTAGATAAACTGAAATAGAAAAATAAGCTAAAAATAGACGGAAGTAGGTACCTACTTGAATATAACAAGAAATAGCAGTTTCATATCTATCTTCATCCAGACGAATGCCCAACATTCAGTGGCGTAGCGTAGTGGGGGCGGCAGGGGCGGCCCGCCCCGGGCGGCACATTTTAGCGGGGCGGCAAAATTTCACAATAAATAATAAAAATATTTGAACCATTTCATATTTTTAACGCAACTACAAAGGACCGATTGAAAAGAGCATGGAATTTTTCATTACTTATTCTGTAACGGATTCGGGGAATCCCCTTTCTTTGAATGATATTTTGTAGCGACTGCTGGCAACACCGTCTACGACTTGCGGGGATTCCCCGTATTTTATTTATTGCTTGGATTGTTTATGGCTAACAAAACAACAGCGAGAATGACTGACGATTCAAACAAAGTTTTATTGATGTCTCGTATCGTAATTTACGTTACGCTTTAAAACTGTGATTTTTGTGCAAATAGATACGTGTAGTGGTCGTGAAATAATTGGACTTTGTGAAAAATTGAATTTGTCCGCTACGTGTACCTTAACTGTGTGAGTATTAAAAAGGTATTTTATTTTTGTAATTGTATGTTCGACTGTCTGATATGTTGTTCAAGCTGTAATTTATTATAATAAAAAACCAGCCAAGTGCGAGTTTTACACTCGCGTACTCAGGGTTCCGTACAAATAGTGCCTAAATTTGGCACAGTCTAATACCTAGGTTCCTGCCAAATTTCATGTTTATAGGTCAACGGAAAGTATCCTATAGTTACTATGGCGGGTTCCTCTAGGGTGGTGGGTGGTACACCCCAGGCGAGATCACGCACCGAAAACATTATTAAGAGATGGACCTATTGTCATCATACCACCTACTACCGTTTACGACTCTAACTTGTACTTTATGATATAATATTCTTTTTGTTTTAGCATCTAAAATGAAAAGGGCAAAAGAAAGTGGGGCATCTTACCGTAATAAGAGAAAAGCTAAGTTGGAAAATATTAAAGCAAATGAAGGGGCTTTACTTAAATATGTGAAAAGTGTTGTTCCTGAGACGTCAGATTCCACGTTAGGCTTAAGTTCATCACAGACAACTGGGCCTTCAAACCCAGAACAAGCTGAAAAAGTGCAAGAACTTAACACTGTTAATCTGGTACCTGTTAGAAGTGTTGACATTATTCCTGAAGATCAAATTTCAATAACATCCACTGAATTAAAGTCTCTATCGCTACGTCTAGACATGGACAGGCATAGTTCCAAAACAGAGATTGATACAACATCGGCATTGTCTGCTATTCAATATCAAAATTTCGACGATATTGGGAAATGGCCTGAACACATAGACGACAATATGCGATTGTATCTCGTCCAACAAGGACAGGAAATTGTTCAGCATATTAATACTAATTTTGCTGAAACTTCAACAGTAATACGTTCAGATTCGTGCTCTTCAACATCAAAAGGAGAGACAAGACGGCTTACTCAGGAATGGTTTTACCGTACATTGACTAACGGCGAAAAAGTTTTACGTACTTGGATGGCTTATTCTCCATCCAAAAAATCATTATTTTGCTTTTGTTGTCGGTTATTTGAGAACGTAAATACACCGAATGGATCTAAATTTTGCTCATCTGATGGATTTAATACTTGGTGGAAATTAAATCCTAAGGTTTCAAGTCACGAATCAAGTGCACTACATAACCAAAATTATTGCAATTGGAAGGAGTTGGAGAGCAGACTTCAAAAAGGACAGACAATCGACAAGAAAGAGCAAAACATAGTGGCAAAGGAAACAAAAAAATGGCAGGAAATTCTTTTCAGAATGTTTGATATTATAAAATTCCTGGCCAAACAAAATTTGGCTTTACGTGGGCATATAGAAAACGACACCAGTACCAATAGAGGAAACTTTTTGGAATTGGTTCATCTAATTGCAAAATACGATCCCGTACTTCGTGAACATCTTGTAAGATCTAAAATGTGTGGCAAAATTTCAATTTCTTATATGTCACCACAAATACAAAATGAATTTATTGCCATTTTGGGAAATAATGTTCGCCAACATATCATCGGACAAATAAAAAAGGCTAAGTATTATTCGATTATATTCGACAGCACTCCAGACCTTTCTCATAAAGATCAAACAAGTCAGGTATTAAGATACGTAGTAATTGAAAATCAGGAAGTAAACGTAGTGGAATCTTTCATAGATTTTATTGAAACTAAAGACAAAACTGCTGAAGGTATTTCAAACATGATTTTAAACAAGCTTCAAACTGATGGCCTAGATATAAGCAACTGTAGAGGCCAAGCATATGATAATGCTGCTGTTATGGCTGGAAAGCATTCAGGAGTTCAGCAAAGAATTAAAGAAATAAACCCTAAAGTTGAATTCGTACCTTGCTCAAATCATTCGTTAAACCTAGTTTGTTTACACGCTGCCTCAGTTGAGGTGAGTTCAGTTACTTTTTTCGGCACTTTAGAACGTTGCTATTCATTTTTTCCACATCTACACATCGTTGGGAAGTTCTGATAGCAGCTACAGGCAAGGGCTTAAAAAGGGTTCAAGACACGCGGTGGAGTGCAAGAGGCGATGCCGTAAATATGACATGGCATCATTACAAAGACATTCTCGTCACTTTGGAGAAACTGACAGAGGCATGTGAAAGCTTAAACACTAGGACAGATGCAGGAGCTTTACTAGTAATGATGCAGTCATTTTCTTTTCTTTGTTTTTTGGGCCTTTGGCAACCGGTGCTACATGAAGTAAATGATACACAAAAATATTTACAAACAAAGGGACTTGACCTAAGATTGTGCGCTCAGAAAGTAAATGCTTTGCAGATAATATTGATAGAGAAACGAGAGGAATGGGCAGATGGCGCTGTAAGTTATGCAAAAAATATGTGTGAAGAACTCGGAATTTCCATAGAACCTCAGAGGCGCATAAGAAGAAGGCATATTTTTGATGACGGATCTAGGGATGCTGACTTGTCTTGTGAAAATGAGTTGAGACGAAAGCTGTTTTCTCCGTTAGATAGAATCATTGTAGAAATTCGTGAGCGTTTTCAGCAGCTACAGAATTTAACAGATAAGTTTGCTTATCTATCGCCGGCTATATTGTTAGATCCAGACGACACTAAATGTAATCTAGACTACGCATCTGTCGAAATTGACGAGCAGGATTTCAAGCTGGAACGACATCGACTACGGACTTTCGTTGCTGCTACAGGTAACGAAAATAAATTAATTAATGCAGACTCACTTGAATTATTAAAATTTATTGTGGAGTCCAAGCTGGAAGATGCTCTGCCCAATATTTTAATAATGCTACGAATATTTTTCACAGTTGCCATAAGCAATGCCAGCTGTGAGAGAAGTTTTTCAAAATTGAAGTTGATTAAAAATTATTTAAGATCAAACATGAGTACTTTAAGACTAACTAATTTGGCTATCTTGTCTATTGAGCAAGAAATGTGTGATGCTATAGACATTGATGGTGCAATTAAAGACTTTGCTCTTAAAAAAAGTAGACGTATAAATTTACTTTGACGTCTACTTTTTTTAAGAGCAAAGTCTTTTATTATAATAGTATAGTTCTAGTTTTTATTAAAAATTTATTTGCGGTTTATATTCAATTCTCCAATTATTTAATTTTGTCAATCTGACGATCGACAGCTGTACCTAATCTGCGGTGATAGGTATTGTACAGTCGAGCTCACATCAAGCTATACACTCGCAGTTCAAGTTTCGATCTTATGCGTTTGTTAATAAGAATGGTGCAAAGTCCAAAGTGTATAGGTTGACGCGTTCTTGAGTGTACCTGTTATAAAAAATGTATCAATGTATAATAAAGATGATTGTAAAACTTAGATAAACTTTTTTATTTAAATGTATGTTATGTAATGTATAGTATACATTAAATTGAAATATCTAAATAAGAGGGCGGCAAAATTGTCTTCCGCCCCGGGCGGCCGACACCCTCGCTACGCCGCTGCCAACATTTGATCAGTGTAAAAACCAGGGATGTTACGGAGCTCCGATTCCGATTCTGATTAGTCGGAACTTCCGATTGTTTTTGAACCTCCGATTCCAATAGGTACCTGTTACGATATCATCACTGTTCCGTTACATCCCTGATAAAAACAATAACTGCAAAGATAATTTATTCGCTAAGTAGTTTCCTACTAGGATTTGGTGAAGAACGGGCGAATGGGGGCAGACATGTCATTGATATACATATTAAAAATATTAAAATACATCAATGAGACATGTACAATTCTTGTATTAGGATATCAACCAAGCCCAGCCTGTTTTACTTTCAACGATAAATAAGAACCTCTATATAATGTAACATTTATGCCTCGTTGATCTAGTTTCGTTACAAACGCTAGGTACTGTAAAACATGAAATCCTGGGTTCGTTTCCCAGGGCCGGAATTGCAATGCGTTTCTCGTAAGCATAATTAGATTAGATTCTCGAGCACAGACCCGCATCTAGGATGTAGAGATTTTTATTCCTCGCAAGCATCATTATTGCATCCGAATTTATTCGTTACTAGCTGACCCGCGCAACTTCGTCGGCGAGAGAAAAACGAAACGAAAAAAAATCCCCGTTTTTGCAACATTTTTCATTCCTGCTCCGCTCCTAATGGTCGTAGCGTGATGTTATATAGCCTAAAGCCTTCCTCGATAAATGGACTATCCAACAAAAAAATATTTTTTCAATTTGAACCAGTAGGTAGTTCCTAAGATTAGCGCGTTCAACCAAGCAAACAAACAAACGAACTCTTCTGCTTTAGAATATTAGTATAGACTAGGGGACCGAAAGTTAACGATTTTGTCGGTACCTCTGTCGAGACTGCGCCGGCCCAGTTCGGGCAATGTGTTGAGGAAGAGGTTAACCATCGGTAATTTCACAATAGCAGTGATGGGCTCTAGATTTGTGCCATGCTGATGGCAAAAGGCTCGCCTCCGATACTGAAGAAATGTGGGTGCCTAAGCCTTCGGGAATTACAGACCATTTATTATTCTGATGATACTGGTTCCAGTGTCAGAAGATCTTTACAACAATCAAATGCATTACCTATACCATCTTGTCGGCCGTTGTATCATAATTATGATATCATGCAGTCCTATCTACAAAATAGTAAACGTAGGCTCTAACATCCATCCGGGGTTGCGGGCCTGTTCGAAAGAGATACCGCGGCCCCGGAACATAAAGGGTGAGGAAGGAACATGGATGGGTTTTAGTCAGTAAGAGTCTGACACTCCCTCCCGCTCCGCCCAGAGTGGAAGAAGTCATTTGATGATTTCCCAACCTAAAACAAAAATGCTCTAACACCCATTAAAAATCTCGCACAATCATCATGTCATAGGCCATGCGAAGGATCGATTATCATCTTATCACCGTCACACATGATCGTTGAAATCTTTTAAAGCTCGAGATGAAGAGGGATCTTTTGAAACCACAGCCACACACTTTAGATTTTGGGTTTCCCCAATACTACAACATTCCCAGAAGAGAAGCGCGTGGTGTTTCTTTTTTAGTTGTTCGCCACGCCGCCATTGAAATTCTAAAACTAATTTGTGGTTTCACTCCAAAGTCATAATGATAAATCATTTCCAACAGCGTCACTAAATTATAAAATATCACAAAAAAAACGATTCGAAACCACTTGAATGCCCTACAACTCGTACAAGAGGTCAATTCTTTTTTTGAATAAAACTTTTTTTCTACGAAGGCCATATTCTGAACCAACACGTGACCGGATGTGGATCGAGAGTGAATTCTCGTCGAGTTAACCGTTCTCAGAAGTTCGGTGATTCATCGACGTAGGTAAACGTAGACCTACTGAATGAAGTACACAATGAGCATCCAACAGTAAATATGGGTTTTAATGACTGAACACATGTTTTTTTTTGTTCTGCGAAATGTGTGCGTTTTATTTGTATATTTATTAAAATAACGACTACTTAGTTGAGACAAAGCCATGTTCGTGTTTGCCTCAACTTTTTGTCCGAAACGGATTGTGCAATCCTATAACCTAAGCCGTATTTGAGTAAAGTCAAAGACTATAAAACCACTACTCTATGAGTAAAGTAGACATCAAAATGTTATTTTCCAATTTCCTCACAATATTAAAATGACGCAGTTCTATATTGGACTTCCGCGTGGAATGTTCTACGTTTGAATATTGATAATTTCATGGACACTTTTAAGTTGTTTGTTCATTCATTAATAGATAACCCGTTTTTTATGTGTTTTGTCTAAAAGTTGCGATATCTATCTAAGTATTAAATCAATGTTGTTGCAGTTGAGTCATCGTCGTTATTTTTAGAGTTTAAACACGCGTAAGGGACAAGTGTATTAGCGTACAATGCTGCATGGTTGTTTTGGCGCCCAAATGACATTAACAGGAGCATTCTTTTGTGGAATTGTCTGTGGTAACTGGTAGGTAATTGTATTGAAAAACCAAGATGGCAACCTTAATTCCAATTAAGGCCACAGGCACCAAATGAGGCAAGCAACGCTATATTGGCTCATATAAGTACAGGCTACAGCATTTAGCTTGTTATACTTCATGTCTACCAAAAAATTATCGCTCGATGATTGAGATATTGATGGTGGTTTTACTCCAAGAGAAACCAACCTGTATACCAGTGGGATCCTTAATGGCATGTTGCCACATCTAACTGTGTAGCTGGCAAAGCAAAGGTAGGCTAGCATTGCACTCTTTCAAAGGCTTGATGAACTAAATTACACGAATTAGAACGCATTCATTTTAACAAACCAACACTCCATTGGAATCTTTTATGCTAACAACCATACTCTAAATTTTGAGTAAACACACAGAAATGTGCCTCACTCTACTAATCAAGGTAGGGCGGCCAACTTTCTGAAAATTGAATGCGGGACTCTTTGTGAATAGGGTCCCCACCCTATTATACAGGGGGGATTAAGATTAGTCGGTACAAAAATTCATAAAAACATAAAAGTCATTTATTTTTTTAAATCATAATCAGTATAGTGAATCTTTTTAACGCAATAAAGATTTTTATTGAGGATTTCATGAAAATCTTCGCGACTGCATATTATATTTAAGTACCAGCAGAGCTCTCAGTGTTTCCACTTTTACTGACGATTTTTCCGACGTCCACAGCGCATTCATTATAGAAAATACTATTTCGGTAGGCGCGTTCGTCCCTGGTAAACAAAGCAGGTAGGTACTGGACAATGGGCATGCAGTTTTTAATCTAGTTTTTTGCAGATTTTCGAATACCTCCATCCATCGTTGTTCTGTGCTGAATATCTTCTCCTCCCAGCCCTTTAGGACATCTTTGTTAACGTAATTACACACATAACTTACTTCGTCAAACAAGTTATCTTAAGGCGATTACATGAGCTAATCGCGAGTTTTATAATTACTAAAAGTATATGATTCACTGCTATAAACAAGACCAGAAAAATGTATGATATTCTTCGGGATATATGCTAGCATGATACTGTTTTGAAAACATAATACAATTAATTTGGCTCGATAAAAAGAAATCACGAACTTATCTCTAAAAATTTATTTCAAGCAATAAAAAAAATACTAATATGCATGCGATCATTCTGATTTTTTGGCAAATAATTCTACAAGCAATATATTAGCATGATACTGTTTCAGTTTTTTAATCCAATCAATAGTTTTTTTGTAAATCGATCGAAACCACTCCTTTCGCGCTATTTCGCCGCAGTGGCTGACGTAACAACCACTTTGTGCAAACACTGTTTTAGGCTTTCACGGTTTAAAACTAAACTTATATTGCTCAACATAACGAATAATCACGGAAGATATCCCGTAAGTGACAATATAAGTTCACTTTGTGCAAGCTGATTAGTACTTTATTCTAACAGCATTTCAAACAAAGTTTCAACCACCACAAATAGAGTTGCTAATTTAGCTCGTCTAAGCGCCTTAATTTAAAATAGTAGCTGGCACTAGGTATTCTGCACTAATAACTGGTATGTTAGTTGTGCATCGGCCCATTTCAGGCTTTGTTTTAATTGAATCCAGGTAGATGTTTCGAATTCATCATATTGATGCATATACTTTTTCATTACTCATACTCGGAAAGTAGGTCTGAAGTTGCCTGAGCGGGTTGAAAGTTATAATTTTCAGCCCTAGGGAGAATCACTTTCAACTGACAGCTGTCAAATAAAAAAAAAACTAGTTCTATTTTCACATTTCTATTGAACCATGTTCCGACTTCTATACAGCCTCTAAATTACAGCGCGATGTAAAATTTAAATAACATAAATCTGTATTAATTAAATAATGTATTCTTTTTAAATAACTTAGTTATAATTTGGTTACAAATGTTTCTTTAAAATAACGTAAACTTGGGCAAAATATTTACTAATTTATCAGTGACGAAAATGAAAAATAAAGGCAGAATAGCCGGCCATAATCAAAGAGCGGGCCACAGAAAAAAAAATGGTCGGGAAAGCGGCCATCCGATCTTAATTTTTTTTCGAGTGGTTTCGTGTTTTTATTTTTATTTTCCTTAGTATTCGTAATGAAAAGCACAGGTGTTTACCTCGGGTTGATGACTTATTTAGCCCCTTGAACTATTAGCCTCCGCGCTACGCTTGGGCGCCAAACCCCGTCTCGGGACTAAATAAGTTATTTTCACACCTTGGGTAACAATGTACTATTGCATGTGTGGTAAAAAAATAGGCATGCGGGACATGCGGGACGCATCCGATGTTTTACGGGAGTATTTTACTAATAATTTCAAAGCGGAATTACTTCTAGCATTATGGGACGGTTCCGCAGAATACGGGACGGTTGGCCGCCTTAAATCAAAGTAATTGATAGAATAGTATAAGTACCTGGATATAAGGCAGGTACCTAAGCTGGAAGCGATTTGCGTTTGGCGTTGATATTCTTATGCAAAGCGTACAGGACGGTTAGTACCGAAGCTCTTCCGGTGCTTGCGGGTGTACTTCCAGTCGATCTGGAGGTGCAGCGGCGGGCTGCAATGTACTATAACGCGCGTGAGACCCCGGACGCAGACTTTTTAACCGTACGTGATCGTGCTAGGATTTCTAGATTATTCAAACCACAGACCGACGTCTGGGAGGAACTTTTATCTGAATGGCAATGTAGGTGGGACAATTCCATCAAGGGCAGGCACCTCCACCAGTTCTTTCCATCCGTTCGTGAGCGGCTGGACAGGACATGGCTGGAGGTTGATCACTGTGTTGCCCAATTTCTCACGGGCCATGGCAATTTTCCTTCAAGCTTGTTGACTCGCCTTTTTGTCAATGTTCAACATCTGACTGCGAATATGAACAATCTGCTCATCACATTTTGTGGGAGTGTAGTCTTTGGCAAAATGAACGCAATATTATGTTGGATAGTGTACAGGTTACATCCGGAGTTATTTACTATACGGACCTTGTGGAAACTAGAGCAAATTCCGTGCGTTCAAGCGTTTTTGCCATACCTATTATTGGAATCAAATATAACAGCTCTCAACTAGGACCCATTAACGTTAATATTTATCCGTGGTGCTTGGCAACTGGGCCTATCCCAGTTGTAAACGTCCCTTTGTGCCTATTGGCCTTGTTTCGTTCTGTCTCCTGCTGATATGGAGGGAAGTGGAAATTACAGTTCTTTCCTACTCCTCCGCTATACTTTCTGATTAATTTCGTTGCGGGATCCAAGACAGTTAAATTCATTCTCTGGGACTTCGTCGAGCTTCATTGTCTCGGCGCTTTTCTGGTGGTCGCCACTGTTGATTCTGGCTTTCAGGAGTTACAGTGGTTTGGGCGTGTGTGGCGGGCTTGTCCCAATAAAAAAAAAAAAAAAAAAAAAAGCTGGAAGCGAGTTCTGAAACTCAGCGAAGAATATTGTTAATTTAACTTTGAAAGACTCATAAAAGGGACCAGTGCAGTTTAAATTCAAACAAAAAGACATTCAAGTCACATTATTTACGCCTTTTTATTTTTCAAAGTCTAAAGTACCTTTTAACATTAACAAACGAGTCCATTCAACCTTTGAAAAACCGTATTTTATTTGTCGGAATATACCGATTTTGTAAGATGGATGATTCATCGAAAAAGGAGGTTGTATACAAAGCAGGTTGGGCTCATCTATATTCTAAAGTCAAAATAAAAAAAATTGTGGGTTTTATTGGTGAGTCGAGATCCATGATCCGAATAAGTAAGTGGCATAATTATACAGGGTGTATTTCACCTCATCACAAAGCCGTTAACCAAGCATTCTGTATATCAAACTAAGTAACTTTACGCAAAAAATATTGCTGGGAAACAACTTTTTTTTTTGAGGTTATAAATAATCATGTTTTGTGGTATAACTCAATCTAACGCACTCAAAACATTGAGCGGATGGATGGATTGAATAGTACGGAGGTCGTAGAGATATTTAAAGTAAAAATCATGCGATAAAAAGTGGTATTTAAAAAAAAACTTGTAAAAATCTTGCAACTTTGACCCCTTTTATCTCCGTAACTAGGAGGTTCCCAGGTATAGTGTAGAACAAAAAAATGATCATAATGACGAGGAGAATAAGTGCCTTTCGTATTCGTTAAGAAGTGTTTTACACCCTTTGTGTATTATTATTTATAAGAATACTTTTCCACAGTATCGGAATACTGTAACGAAGGTTTGAATTGGTTGGACCCGGAATTAAAATAGTTATTAATCCAGCACCTAGTAGGATTTTGTGCTATTGTCGAGTAAAATGCAGCTTAAATACCTCTTTTATTTTACTCTTTTAAGGGTGTAAAACACCTCTTAACGAAGCCGAAAAGTTCTTCCCGCCATTGCGATATTTTTTTTGTTTTACACCATACCTGGGAACCTTCAAAATAGGTAAGTTTTTTTTTAAATACCTATAAGTTTTGATTGTAAGACTTTTAATTTAAACAACTCTACAACCCCCGTACTATTTAATCCATCCATCAGCACAATGTTTAGAGTGCGTTACATTGCGTTCTACCGTAAAACATAACATGTCACCCCAAAAAAAAGTCGTTCCCCAGCAATAATTTTTGCGTAATGTTAATAATCAAAACTAGTACATTAATTAGTTTGATATACCTACAGAATGCTTGGTTGACGGCTTCGTGATGAGGTCGGTTACACTCTGTATGTAGAGGTCATCGGAGCAGGTGAAAATGTCTGGACATACCTAATTATCGAAAGAAATGGCAATTATAAAATTAACAGGTGAAAAATATAGAAAAAAAATTCGCTATTCTAGGAACAAGCTACCAGTAATAGTATGTCTAAAGTCCTGACCTATTTCTACGGCCGTTTAAATGAAAAACGGTTACAGATGGACAGAGTTACTTTCGCATGTACCTATCCACCTTATTCTTCTAATACATACTTACTAATGAAATCGTAATACGCAAGGATTATAGAAAATACAACCCTATCAGATAAAATAGGGGTTGCATAAAATATCGGATAAGACAGTGTTGTCGACGAATAGGTATTTTTTTGGTGAAAAATTCTGACGTCGATTCACTTATGAATTCGTTCTGTCGGCGAAACTTTCGTAGCGGAAAGGTTCCGTCGTTGAAAAACTTTCTGTCGGGTGGTTCATTCGGCGGAGAATCGTTTGTCGGAGAGTATTGTATAAAATAAACCTCATCAGTAGTAATCCGGAAGTAATCGTGCTGCCGAGGTTGTCTGTGAAAACAAGTGATGATGCAAGGCAGCCTCCCGCCTTGAATGCTAACGTTTTGTTGTAGACGAGTACGAACGACTACAAGTCTATTTATAACTTGCAACTGATTAATGACCGGCAGCGGGCCATGGCGCCGTTTCATACAAAATAAATGTGTTTATTTAATATTTTGTTGAGTATTATTTATGAAGTTTTGACACGTGTATTCTATTGTTCTATTCTCGTACGAGAATAACATTTGCGGTTTCGTTTATCGAAGAGGCAAGTAGCAATAGCAACGCGCTGGAAGCGGTTCACTTTTATTAAGTTTAAGCTAGTTCTCCTTCATTGTGGTGGACATGATTTAAAAAAGTGAAGGAACTTATCTACATTTTAACAAAAACATCGACGGTAGAATTACGGTGTCTGAAGGGAGACACCGTAATTCTACCGTCGATGTATTTGTCGTTGTTATTCGACTAAGGTATTCAAAAATAATTATTAGGGCGAGCTTAGTTAAGTATATGTGTATTTAGTTTGTGTACATAAATTAATATTTTGTATGAAAACCGTATGCTTAATGTAGGAAGCTATTTACGGTACAAGCCTCACACACAAACATACATAATACAAGTAGAGTATAAGTATATACATATGTTGATATGTATAGAGAATCATAGTTAGATAAAATCTAGTCAGGCACGTTTCTCACGCGATGCTATGGTAATGAAACCGCATTCACATGTAAAAATACTAAAGATGTTTGCATTTATTAATGGAACTAGAATCGAGTTGATTGCAATGAAGATGAGGCTAGAAATAGTGAGAGGAATTCAATACTATGTTGGCCTTTAACTGCTCAACGTAACCAGAAGCAGATTCTAACAGCCTTCAGCAGTTCACAGCTGGACATGGGCCTCTTCAATCGCCCACCACTCAACTCGATTCTCAGCCATTCTCATCCAGTTGCTATGAGCAACCCTGCGAAGATCGCTTCTCCACTGAGCCTGAAGGCGTCCCTCCTTAGGCTGCGTTTCTATTCTACCAACCACACAACACATGGCTTGAATATTTGAGGTTTCCTAGGATTAAATTCTGTGAAAAAGAAGCGATGTTATTGGATAGTTTCTCACACTTATCCCTCGCTACGCATACTCGCTACGCATCCTCGCTACGCATCCTCGCTACATATCCTCGCTACGCTTCCTGACTACGCATCCTCGGTACATATCCTCGCTACGCTTCCTGGCTGCGCATCCTCGCTACGCTTCATGGCTACGCATCCTCGCTACATACCCTCGCTACGCTTCCTGGCTACGCATCCTCGCTACATATCCTCGCTACGCTTCCTGGCTACGCATCCTCGCTACGTTTCCTGGCTACGCATCCTCGCTACGCTTCTTCAGTCTTTTCCCCACAAAAGTCCTATCAAATAATAACGCAAGCGTTGAAGGTTCTTCAAAACATTGTAACTTTGCTTTGATTACTACAGCAAGTGTAGTAAATGTCTTCAACCCCTGAAAATATACGGATATCTTTAGTTGATTGAGTTATAAAACTCGAAGATATTACAATGTATTTTATTATTCTTCGTATACAGGGTGGAAATTTTCAATGCCACCTGGAGGGAAAGTACTCGAAATAGTAGAGATGGCAAATTTTACTCAAAGAAAAAATTCCTTTATTTTTAAAAGAAACAAATCTGCATTCACAGATTTAAAAAAAATCGCTTGCCACACTCGAGAATCGAACCGACTAAACGAAATAATAATAAATATAACGTTTTTGACATGAATCGCCAACCATTTGGATCAAATCTCTCAAACAAACATGATAAATTAAATGAAAGGAAAACCATGAAATAATGAACAGTCTGTTATAAATTTCAATGGGATAAAATTCTACATTTTTATTCATGGTTTTCCTTTTATTTAATTTATCGTGTTTGTTAGAGAGATTTAATCCATATAGATTGATTTGATTGTGCCTATCGTATGATGTCAAAAGTGTACCTACAGAATGTTATTTTATCGAACTTTAGTCGATCAATCCCGGGTTCGATGCCGAGTGTGGCAAAATAATTTTCGACAGACTGTGAAATTGTGAATGCAAACAAGTTTCTTTTTAAAAATTCTCCTTTGAGTAAAACTTGCTATCTCCAGTATTTAGAGTACTTTTCCTCCTGGTGGCATTGTAAAATTCCACCCTGTATAATTATGGCATGGCTTCTATTGATACCTACTAAAAATGTATGTCAAGTCACAAATAATATATTTTATGATTCTTTGTCCGTAAACCATCAAATCAAATTATGTTTATTTACTTTTTAATTCTTATTATTTTATCGGAGTAGCAAGAATTTTCCGCTCGAAGCAGTGTTACTACGCTGCTTCGAGCGGAAAATTCTCAAATAACAAATTGTGTATTGGTCAACAAAAAAAGAATCAACAAAGTGTTGATTCTTGGGTACGATCTTTGAAGTTAAGAGAATTTTGAATTTTATTTTTATACTGATTCAGGTAGATTATATTTCTTCATGTTTTACTCTGACACTGGTTTGAGCAAACTGTTTTCGATATTAATCCATTTTTGACCAGATAAATTTAAATATTACAACAACAAAACACCTTAGCGTATCTTCTTCAAAAGGAACTAAGTATTCAGTGGAAAATTATTTGTCCAGTTTTGACATAATTATGACAAGAGGATATGAGGCAACACTTGGGGGAGGCCGAAAGACGTCCAGCAGTGGACGTCTGTCGGCTGTAATATTGATGATGATTATAGAAGATGCATGGGAGCCAAAACATTGAAAGCTAATTTAATTGATTGCTAATATTGTGTTTCTGAGAACACTAAGACGGATGCTAAGATTATGTAACGTAATGGATGACCGATATCTGTGCCGAATTCTGTACTTATTCATATTTTGGTCGATTCACCTTGAGACATGACCTACTTACTTTCATCTAATTATTCTTTTTTAACAACTATAGTTTCATGATTAAAGTTTTTTGGTGCTCCAACGCTTGTTAGTGTTTTCTATGAAATCTTTCTATCTTACTTCTTTCTAATCTTACAAATATTATAAACGCGAGATTTGTGAGGATGTGTGTTTGTTACTCTTTCACGTAAAAACTACTGAACGGACTTGGATGAAATTTAGCACACAGATAGTTTATAACCTAAATTAACACATAGGACCCGTTTTGCGGTAGTATAACTATAAATTCGCGGGCGAAGCTGCGGGCGTTTGCTAATATACTATACTTAATTACTTATGTAATAGACCGAATGGTCATTGCAAACAATATAATACTTACCTAAATTAATAACAGGTTTTTGGCTTACCGGAAGATGGTTCCCCTGTGAAACATTTTTTTCACAAACCCCAGCTTAACGAACTTATTATGTAGCGGTACATAAACTGTGAAAAGACTGTAGAGCAGAGCAACGACATTCAGAAGATCGCGGGTAAGACCTGGTGGACACCAGGAGAGCATGAAGCGAAAGGGAGGCCTGTACTCCACTGTCGGAGGAACTAGACTGCCGCTGATGATGATGTCCTACAGTGTGTACCTACAGTTAGTATTGACAACATTAATTTACCCATTACATTTGCACTATGGTCTCATAAAACATGACAAATAAATAGATCTGGATAACAATATTATGAATTAGCGAGTACCAGCAGATTATAAATCAATTAAATTCGCAACGGAGCCCCTAAAATGAGGTCAAACGTTACAAATTTCAATTTACACGACACCTAATAAGCATTTACCATTAATATCTCACCATGCCACGCGATTTTCAACCATATTTCAATCGAAAAGTAACAGAAAGACACGCAAAATAAAGTTTTGCAAGTGTCAGAGCAAAGTTTGTCCAGGTATAGCGTGACTCATTGGTGTTCGAATTTAGAACACTAATGTTATTAAATTATCTGAACATATAATAGTAATTATTTTATGTCTAATAAGACCACCCTATACCCCTAATAGTAAGTATTCTAAAAATTTAATGTTCGTTATCTAATCATCATGATAAATATAATATTATAACAATTGGCTTTTTTGGGAAACGTACGACTTACGAGCAGAATAGTACAGAAGCAGAATCATCATCTGCCTATAGCCTTTTGAAGCCTTTTCCCTATTAATAACTATGTTGGGGTCGACTTCCAGTCTAACTGGATGCAGCTGAATACCAGTATTTTACATAGAGCCAACCCAGTTTGTACCTTCAGCCCAGGGTAATACGATATCCACACATACTTATGAACAGATACTATATTATAGTACTAAACGATTTTTTTTAACCGACTTCTAATAAAGGAGGTTCTTAATCCGGATGTTTCTATTCTTTTTTTATGTTTGTTCGCGCATAACTCCGTCGCTTGCCAACCGATGTGGAAAATTCTTTTTTTTTGGAAAGGGTATACTTTCCAAATGGTCTCATAGCCACCAAGTCGGGATCTGATGATGGAATCTTGGCGAAATCGAGGGAACTCTTCAAATTTTATAAGATAACGTACAGCGATTTTGGTATTTCTTACAACAA
Organism: Xestia c-nigrum; assembly: GCA_916618015.1. Lineage (NCBI taxonomy): Eukaryota > Metazoa > Arthropoda > Insecta > Lepidoptera > Noctuidae > Xestia > Xestia c-nigrum. The sequence continues at coordinate 2,845,550 of OU745259.1, read as the reverse complement.
ATGAAGCATTTGCGTTTGATAAGAACCATTCTACCATCACATCTGATGATGAAGCCAAGAGTCACGGAACTCAATAATGAGACAATGTATCCTAGTCGTGTTTGGGCTTGTTGTAATTGTAACGGTATGCACTTTCCATGTGTACCAAGCACATGTAAACCACTAAAAAGTGAAAAATTTAAACTTTTTTGCAAAAAATAAAACCGACTTCAAAAAAAAAAACGTAAAAAATAATTTTAGCTTCTGAAGTCGGTGACAAAAAAATTAAATCAATCAAGCAAAGGTCACCGACTTCAGAAGCTAAAGTTATTATTCACGTTTTTATTTTTTGTTCTCCGTTTAGTCCTACTGGTAGAACTAAACGGTAGAACTATAGATACGTTGTGCTCTTTTTTTTTTTTTCATTAAAAAATATCTGTCAACGAGTAGGTACCTAATTACGAGACACACTCGCATTCCGAATGCTAGTTATTAATTTCGATAATTTAAAACCATCATACTGCTTTTTATGCGTTTTTGACATCGAGCAAACGAATTTTACAGAAGAAAGATATTATAAGTACCTATTTTTACGATTTGTTTTTAAAATCCTTCGGAATGCGATAGAAAACTGTGTCACCTTCGCAATAATCATTATCATGAAACACATTTTGACGCAGCAGACATGGCCGTTGGTATTTTCCTAGCGTCGTCGCGCGTCGCGTCTGGCGGAGCGGTGCGGCGCGGCTGATCATTTCGTAGGCTTGGCCTGGCCGTGTGCCGATGGCCGCTGCGCCTTGGCCTCGTTTCAGCAGGACAAACGTCGCCTTCAAGTAACTGTCAATATTACTGAGTAGGTATATTTCATTTTTAACGTCTTGTGATTGGAAAGAGCTTTGAGTACGAACGCCACAAGGCATTCTCTATTACTTACATACACAAATACAAATTTGAGGGTAGACAGACATCGCAAAACGCTTCCTTTTGCCACGAACGTGGATTCATACACCTGGTCACACACGCACGTCGGTTGTGAGTACCACGCACCTGAACTTTCTGAAGAACCTCCCCAATAAGGTCCGTGTATGTCCTTCTTGTCTTTCATTCACCCTTCCTACTTCACTGGAAGTCTGGAACACTACTGCGGTACATGTAGCTTAAACTGTGATGGAAATGGCCTTTCGTTAATATAAATTACTCGTAGATTGGAAGCATTTAAAAAATAAGCTGGTTAGAAAAAAAGAAAACTGCAGAAATTTATTCAGCAGAAACAATAAGCCTCTTCTATTGGAGTTTGGTGTTTCATTTCAAATATGGCCGAATCCGTCAACCACTCAACTTAATCATTGTTGGTAAGTCAAGAATGTCGCTCCTGATATTTTTTGATCATAGTTCCACAACAATATCAAATACATATATGATAGAAATAATGTGGCTCCATCCATTATGGCCCAGCCTTAGAGCTGAGCCCTTGTATTTGTTTATTTATTCGACTTACAATAATTCAGTGTAAGTATTATTAATACTTTAGTCCTTTCCTTATCCTACAGTATAAATAGGTGATGCCACAACCTGCATAATGCAATGTAGATATTCGATGATTTTGTCTCACTGCCTTAACTCCCACTTTATGGGCCAAGACGTCTTTCAGTGTCTCATAATTAATGCCCCATGTCTCAGCGGCTCTAACGTCCAAGTCGCGTATTGCGTCGACGAATGCCTGTACCAGTTTTTCATTGATGGGTGCAGAGGCAGACTGGTATAAAAATAAAAAATAAAATAAAATCATTTTAATTCGAGTATCACAGACTCATATACAAATCACACAAATTCATACAGTCACATTACATAATTACACAATATTTTCAATTAATTATAACAATTTCATCTATTAAATTCAAGCAACTTAAATACACATTAAAGATTTTAAAAAATTAAATAAAAATACTAATAAAAAATAATCATAATCAATTTAAAAATAAAATTACATATTAAAATCAGGTCAGTCAGTCGCATCAGCCTGCCACATGTCGCATGCAACAGTGGGAGATAATGGAGCAATCAAGCCTTCCCGCGAGCGCGGCCAGCATACTGTATGCTTTTCGAACCAGCTTTCCAACTTATCTTAGTAGGTACCTAAATTACGACCCTTCAAACTAGCACAAAGTACATGCTCCAGGTGCGAGTCGCGGTATCTGAACTCTAACGCCTCCAGCAGCTGCTCCTAGGTTACATAATATCCTGGTTGAGGGCTTCAAGTATGGTTGGTTGGTTAAAGCCTGGTCTCGGAGCCCAAAAGTGAGTGCGGTCCTGCCTCGCGCCTTAGTCCACCGATTCGCCTTCATAACGGCTCGAATTCGATCAAGTGCCGAAAGTGCATCAACTTCAACGTTAAGGTCTTTGCTCCTCATGACAGCGACCCTGCTCTTCTTGACGTCGAGCCTGTTCCTCTTGACAGTGGGCTTGTTCTTGCTGCAGCGCCATTAAAGCTGTGATGCCAGAAATTGGAATCTCCAAACCGCTCTCATTCATATCTTACTGTCATTGACTCCTGGTACGGATACCGCCCGTGTTGCCCTTTTTTTTTTAGGATGGGAAATCATCAAATGACTTCTCCCACTCTGGGCGGAGCGGGAGGGAGTGACAGACTCTTACTGACTAAAACCCATCCATGTTCCTTCCTCGCCCTTTATGTTCCGAGGCCGCGGTATCTCTTTCGAACAGCAACCCCGGCAGGCCCGTGTTGTCCTCAGGTAGAATTGACATAAATTAATATATCCCTCAATTCTGACACCAAATTGTTACGAGTTGGGTTTGTACTTGCATAATAAAATTATTATTACCTAGCTGACAATACTACGCTACGTGTCAACGCACTTTTGACATGGCAGGTGACACTCCCTTGTATATTATTACCACATATTATTACAATACACACCCTAAAAGTTGACCATAAAAACAAACCTAATTAAATTAAAGAAATTAATCAAATGTCCTCTAAATAAAAATTTCCATGATGTAATTTATATTACCCATCAATCATTTTGCAAATTAAATTATAAAAGTCGCGAAGAAATTAATGATGTAAAAATATATACAGAAAATAATTCGAAAAATGAACTGTTAATGAATCCGTTTATTATAAACCTGGATGTTATTCTCGAGATTTTTGCGTGTCTCAATGAACTCCATAATCTAGAGAAAATATTCTCGAACGCACTACTTATTGCATAACAGTGGTGAAAGATGTGTATTTAAAAAAACCAAGCAATTACTTATTTAATGACAAAATGTTGTATCCTGTTTTCAAATTAGTGTCCTCAAAATTGCACAAATAATAAGTAAAATTACATAACCCTCTGATTCTAATAGGAAGCAAAACGTTCGTTAAATGGCTATAATTCATCGATTTACTAATTAATTCGCCTTATCTGGCCAACTACACAATATTGCGCCTTATTTGGTACGAAATAAGAACCATATGAGTATAATTTCTCTCAAATCAAGGCTGTCATAAGAACAAGAGATTGTGCAATGCGGACCGACTACCCGGAATGGGGTCATTTCCGAAGTGTGCAAAATTATGGAACTTTCAAACTAAGACACAAGTCTTAAGGTTCAATTTTAAATCCCAGTAGCACAGTTCTCTAGTCCAAATACTGGTTAGCAAAAGTTTGACCAGACATTATAGGATAAAAGCGGTTTGTAAGTAGCGTTTTCATTATATTTGCTTACAAGTTCGGGTCGCATGGAACTAGTCTTCTATTGCATATTCCGTGGCTGGCGTGAACAACTTGACATCTCGAGTTGTATGTTTTTTTTTTTATTAGCTTGATACGTTCCCCGCAGTATGAATTTATATATAAAAAATTCACAGCTCAAAGTATACATTATTTTTTGAGTACTTACGGTTGATAGTATGTGGACATCTTGCAATTTACCGTCTCTAATTTGACAAATCTACATAATTATCAAGTTATAAATTAACTTTTTTTTGTGAATGAACATTGATATATAGTTATGTCAACTTATACTTAGCTACCATGACAATGTTGGTTACTTGATATCTCCACTTATACGCTTATACATTTCTGATAGAAAGTAATTAAAACTGACAAATGGAAATATTAAGTTATGGCCAACTGAATTATCTGTTTGAATTCTGACATATTGAGATATCAAGTTATGGACAGCTGACAAAATCATGATAAGTTAAGATGTCAAGTTATGGACAACTTGAATATTTCTGTTTAATACGTGACATATCGAGATGTCCAGTTATGGCCGCACATCCCTAGCCCGAAAGTTAGTAAATGTGTCCCCTCTACCAGTCATGTCCCCAGCAACTCAAGATCTTTATAATGTTTTAATAACTGACCCAAAATTACAATTCGATAATATGTCAGATATTGTCGACAATAGTGAACCTGAAGAAAATGACGTATTTCAAGACAGTGATGATAGTATTCGCGATCACGATTATGAAATAAAAAAAGTTAGAGTAGATGAGTCAGAAACTGATTGCGAATCATTTGATGGCAAAGCAATTGAAGACGAAGAAATATCAATACCAATCTTGGAAGAAAATAATATTGAAATAGAACGCGACACGATACCTTTTGGTGATACACATAACAAGGATATAGAAAATTCCATGAATATCAAAAAAATAAATGAACAAACTGTGACATCTCAAAAAAATATTGAACAGTCCTCTTCTACAATTATGACGGTAACTGAATATCAAAATGCAGTCTCTGCAATAGAAACAACAACAATAGTTCAAGATAAAACAATAGTCGCATTAACTGCAGAATCGGCAGGAGACGGTGAAAATAGGATTAAGAGAGGAAGATCAAGAATGGAGAGAAATGTAAATAAATTAAGAAGGAATACAGGAAAAAGTTATATAACAGAAAAAGGCAAACAAGTGCCAGATAGAAAGTCAAAAAAGTTAAAACTATGTAGATTAAAATGTGTTGAAAGATTTACACTGGATGAACAAACTCAATGTTTTGAAAATTATTGGAAACTAGGAAGCAGAGATAAAAGAGCAGCATTTATATCAAAGTCAGTGACGATTTTACCAAAAAAATCGCAAATAACGAGTAGCCGAACATCAAACCGAGATTGCTATTGTAAGTACATGCTAGAGATTTTTAATGAAGAGAAACCAGTTTGTAAAGAGTGTTTATGCAACATACTAGGAGAGACCAAAGGATTTCTTAATGTGGTAATAGAGAAAAAGAAACTTTCTCCTAATGGTATCATCAATGCGGATGAGCGTGGCCGTAAACCTCCTAAAAATAAAAAATCCATCGAAGATTTATCTCTCGTTAAAGAGCACATACTGAGCTTTCCCAGTTATGGGAGCCATTATTGTAGAAAGTCAACTGGTAAGAAATATCTAGCCGTTGATCTTTCTATAGCTAAAATGTACAGAGAGTATAAGAACGCTTCTTCAAATCCTGTCTCCTTAAAATTATATTCTAGCTGCTTTCACTCCCTCAATTTATCTTTTAAAAAACCATAAACAATAAGCTCAAAAATAAAAATCGCAAACGAACACGACAAAATAAACTTGATGTCTGAATTAAGCTTGCACCAAACCCTAGCTGAAAAGGCTTACTTCGAAAAAAGGGTGGACAAAGACATCGTCAAAGCTAATTCTTCTGTAATGGCTTTCACCTTTGACCTTCAGCAGTGTCTACCTACACCATACCTTAAAACGTCAGTGTCGTTTTACAAGAGACAGCTTTGGTCCTTTAATTTAACCGTACACAATTTGAAAACTAATGAGGCGACCTGCTATATGTGGGACGAAACCATTGGAGCTCGGGGAGCAAACCAAATAGCTTCATGTTTGTGGCACTTTTGCAACAATTTGCCATCAGGAGTCGAAGAACTTATTTTTTATTCCGATACTTGTGGCGGTCAAAACAAAAATAATGTTGTGGCAATGATGTTTTTGTTTTTGCTCAACAATCATCCAACGCTGCAGAAGATTAACCACAAATTTCTCCTAAGTGGACCATACACATATGGAGTGTGATTCTGACCACGCAATTATAGAAAAGGCTAAAAAAAGAACCAATATGAGGATTAATCATTTACAGGGTTATTTTTTGTTTATACTAAACCCGAAAAGGGGTCATTGTACTCATCATTTTGAACAACTTTTTCTATGGGACGAACCCTGAAATCGCGAAAAAAAAATCAGCTGTTCCCTACATTTTGACGAGTTATGCGAACATAAATGTAGGGAACAGCAGATTTTTTTTTTCGCGATTTCAGGGTTCGTCCCATAGAAAAAGTTGTTCAAAATGATGAGTACAATGACCGCTTTTCGGGTTTAGTATAAACAAAAAATAAGGTTGTATATGACTGGGTGCAGTTAATAAGAACTTGTAAAGTTCAGAAACCATTCAAAGTAGTGGTGATGACATTAAAGGATTTTTTGGATTTTGGCGAATTAAAGTCCAAGAAGGGACCTTTTGCAATCAAAAAGCTGGACGATTCCGGGGAGAAATTTCTCTGGCAACCAATAAAATGGCTCCAGTATAATAAAAACCAGATAGGTAAAATAAATTACAAGGATAACCTAGATCGACAAACGGATTTCAAATCAATTAATTTTAAAAAACGAGGTAAGTCTACAATTGATACATTCAGATTGAATCAAATATCTCAGGTGACTCTACCAATAAGTATTGAAAAAAAAAAGGATTTGTTGGATATCCTTGACCTAATCGACGAGTCTTTTAAAGACTTTTATTTGCAACTAAAAACTGTCAATGACCCAACATCTACCACTGATCCAGATTTAGACGAAGATAACCCAGATGAAGATGAAGAAGTCTAGGTTCTTGAATTTAATTGTATTCTTTTTATTTTTATTCAATAAAGCAATTTATTACTCTACAGTGGTTATTCCTTTCTTGTTATGAAACTGATAGAATCATAGCATCTCATTTTTTATTCATCCAATCTTTTTCTTTTTTTTTTAAATTTTGACATGGATGCAAAAATAATACGTACCCTCCCCCCCTATTGTAATAACATTGTTTACCTAAGAAAATAATACATATTTTTATGGCGCATAAGTTGATAAATACTAAGAACAAGTTAATAGCTGCTGAGAACAAGTTGATAACTCGGTGAATAACTTGATAACTCGTCGGTGAACAACTTGACAAGTCTAATATCGCCAAAACTGTAAGGATTTTGCCTAATTTACTGTAATAGATTTGAAGTTGTATAAAATAATAACTAAAACAACACAGACACTTACGTTTAACTAATTTACCGATTTACCAAAAACGGTCAAACTTTCAAATGGCTGCCCTCTAAAATTGACATTTTAGACTTGTCAACTTATTCACGCCAGCCACGGAATTCTGTCGTTGTTATGTAAGACATGTAGTAGCTTGAGACACATGTAGGGCTCAAAGTAACACGTGTCTCAGTCTGTCGTGAGTATTACATGGGCACCCAGTAGGTACTTATGTCACCAAAATCACTTCACTCTATAGATATCTAGACATGACCGAGATGTATAAACGTTACTTTGTCAACGTGCATTACGTTGACAAAGTGTGGTTCCTGCCACTCTTTCATACCTGTAAGGTTCTAAAGTTACACGTTTACATTTCAAATCCACTTTTCATTTCTCTATCCGGAGGGTAGGTAACTAAGACTATTTTCAATACACTTCCTCGAAAACTGGTTCTTTTCGCACTACTATTAGTTTCAAAATGCAGTGTATTTCACACTTGTACATTTTCCATGTTTTTTCCACACACGTGCGGAAAGTAAAATTGACACAGATAATTGATACATATACTTAGTCCGAATTGGTTCATTGCATAATTAAAAAAAACATTCACCTCTGACTATAGAGTCAGAGGTGAATGTTTTTTTTTTATTTCGGAAAAGCGATCTACTTACGTCTTTCTTTACAACATTTTTTGAATATTCAAATTGTGTTTATAAATTCAATATCGGTGATAAACATGATTATTTATAACTAATATTTACTTTTATAAACAAATTAATATTTATTTGTGTTCTAAATTCAAACACAAGTTAAAATTTATTTTTTATATTAAGCTGTATAACGGCTTCATACCTTTGCCTCTCCTTGAACTTGGCGAAAGCAAAGCGCGGAAAAAAATAAAATATAAATCATAGTCTCGTGACATTCATGACACAAATGTTTTACATTATTTTATTTTATTTCTTCAAAAGTGTATTGAAAAACGTCGTTTGATACACGTGGACATTTGTTATAGCAGTTCTCGGCTCAATAACACACTCGCCTTGCGGCTCGTGTGTCCTTGTACTACAATAACAAACATTCTCCACTTGTATCAAAATGTACTATTTTCTTGTATGCGTGGCAGATGACAATAAATTGAAAGCAGACGACCCAAAAATATGAGTTATCGATTTATTTCGACCGACACACGATGAGGTCAAAGTCAAGTCATCTAAAACAAAAAGACTATCGCATTGATAGTATTTTTAAAGAACTCCTTACAAACATAGGTATAAACATAAACTCACACCTCTTCCCGTTGGGAGTGGGACTGTGGGACATAGAACGCCACGTGGTACGATCCTTACCGTACTCCTTTTCCCTGGTCCACGCTCATACAGCTAGTCACGAACGCACGACGCTGGTTGACTTGCGAGTACTACGCACCTAAAAGTCTCATGTGGATATCAATTAAGTACGGTCGAACAAGCCATTTGGTTTACAGTTTAACCCACAAATTACATTGTAAAGTGTAAACCAAATAGCCTGTTCGACCGTACTGTACAGGTATTGGTATTCTAAGAAGACCAGAAGAATAAACCAGAGTGGTTGATAACGCGTTTGTTGTCAGGGGAGAATATAAGGACAGAGGCAGGAAGATGTTGATATAAGTGTTTTAGAAAGATACTGAAGCATGAATTGACAGATTGAATACCGATCTAAACTTAGATCTAGATCTTTTTTATTAAGAAGTATGCAATCAGATCAATTTGTAAAACGGTCAATGATGGTGCATGTTTTTAGGTCATGCTTGAACATCGTTTTCATTGACGTCATGACAGTACGTAGATTTTCTTGCGAATCATAACTTGCAAAAACGCAAGGCATCAAAATTAATACACTATCATCAAACAAAGATTTCTTTGAAGTATTTAAAATCGTATGTTTTCAGTTCCGAACTTCCGATTGACCGATTGTGACGCGGATGTGACTTATCGCTGCGGGTGCCAAAACACAGTCGCCATTGGCGCATCGATATTTAGGAATATGTGAATAATATAGTAAAAATAGGTTTGTGGTAATCATCATTAATAGATGTTACGATGATGTTCTTTGAAAGGGTGGGCAGAGCGGTCGTTGTGTCTTCATAACAAAAAACATAACATCACATTATTATGAAGTTGTTTCTCGTGGTCTGATATTGATTCTAACTTTCACGACAAAACATAACAAAAACACCACCATAAGCATTGACAATGAAAACATTATAAACCAGTCTTAAAGACATTTAATAATAATAAAAGAGGACGGATAGTCGGCAACATAAAGGGTGTAATAAACCTCATAACGAAGCCGAAAGGTACTTGTTCTCCCCGTCATTGCAATGGGTCTTCCTTCTAGTAACAGAGATATTGGGGCTCAAAATCGCGTCTTCTTACATGTGAACACCTCCATTTAAATACACAAGCCACCACGACACACACGACACCTAAAACTACACGATTTTCTGTCGTCACGACAAAGTCGGGACGCGGGAGTACTGTTATTGAAGCCTGCTTCATCCCATGCTCGGGCAAAAAAATCTCCCCGTGATTTCCAGTTTTCTCGGTACAAGAATAAAGCCAAAAAACTTGAAAATAATTTAAATCCTGAAATCAGTGTTGGTCACTTGAGTATCTATTGTTATGACTTCCGAACTACCGAATACTGAAACGTCACACAATATTTAAAAGGAGCTGCTCAAATGTTAAAAGGAGCTGCTCAAATGGCAGCACTTAAATTTTGAGTGACGTTTCAGTATTGTAAATATCCCGTTTACTGTAAGTTTTCCTATGTCAAGCAAGGAATACTCACTGAAAACATACAATATTTCCAATTTTGTGCCTACTATACCTATAAGGTATGTATCGCACTTGCCCTCAAATAGTCGGTTAGATCATCGACTATAAGCTAAGCCTGAGCTAACACCTGACTCACAGGCCACAGGGCATAAATTACAAGTTGTGTTAATGTCTAAAGGTTCTTAGCAAGTGCACAAGTATTTCTCGCAGATTTATAGTTTTGCTCTAAGAAGCAAGTGCAAATACATATAGGTCAGAAGCATTTATTATTTAACATTCAGAGATCTACGAATTACTCGATGGATTATGAATTATGATGGAACACAGGAACATCATGCATGAAATCTCTAAAGGTAATGAAAGGTCCAGCCACCCATGCAATTTGCAATGTGGCATGGTGGCATGGTGGTGTCCATTTTGCAAATCCACGAAAGAAAGAAAGAGCAGCGGTGGCCCGGTGGTGGCGGCCCCGACTTACGTTCAGTAAGTAGTGGGTTCGAACCCAGACAGGCGCATTACTTTGTGTAATTTATTTCATCACCGCTGCTCTCAAAACGGTGAAGGAAAACATCGTGAGGAAACCGGCATGTCCTAGAACCAAAATTTCGAAGACATGTGACATCTACCAATCCGCACTGGGCCCGCGTGGTAGATTATAGCCCATTCCCTCTCATTGAGAGGAGGCCGTGTCCCAGCAGTGGGAACATTATAGGCTGATGATAATGATGATGATATGATTGCAAATCCACACTGGCTGCTAGCTACGACTACTACAAAGAAATTCTTCATGGAAAACTCAATTTGCTCGACCTGAAGGAGTTGCCCTTGCGACTACTGGGCAAAGGTCCTGGGTTCACGCACACAGTTGTTGCGACTACTAAAACAGGCAGCAGATGTATGTGTATTCGTGTCTGATGTTAAAATTCCCTGTCTACTAACTAGACAGGTAATTTTAACATCATCTGTGGAGCAAGAAATTAATCAAAGATAATTACCGATTTTGAGTACAAATTTTGAAAGTGAACCCGCTTGTAAGAGAAAAATTTTCCTCGTTGAAGAATCACTGTTTAGTTGTAGGCTCGATCTAGTGCTTAGGGTTTTCCAAGTGTACTTCCTAGTAGACAACACAAATTACTTATCATAAACAATCTCAAACGGATGTAGTACTGAGAACTTGAAAACCTACAGTCATGCTTACAAACATGCTTGAATGAAATGAAATCAAAAGATACACCGAAACAGTACCTCTACCTACCTAACTACCTAACTTACCTAGAGTTAATTGGAGTCTAAGATTGTTCCTAATCTCATTTTGTTTACATCTTATCTGTCGGCAGCAAAAAATATAGTTTTTTTTATTAAACTAAGTTTTTTTTTTTCACATTTCGTTGTCTCAATGAAACCCGTAACACTTTTGAATCATGTCTTTCAGGAGTTTTAAAATGTATTCAGCGCTTTTTTTTTTGTAACTGTTGCAGCTTCCGGCTTGCAGCAGTTGCAGTGGCTAGGAATAATGTGGTGAAATGTTCTAAATGGTCTACTTTTTCAACACAAATTTCTCCAAGCCATAAACACCATGAATGGCCATTATTCCCGCACATTTTGATACAGCCGCAAGGGTAGATTTTCAGGATGAGGCGCGCTTGCCGTCGGTACGTGGGTGGGAAACCTTCCGTTACAATCATACTGGGTTTCCTTTCCTCCATGCCTTGGATAGGCGTGAAGCCGTTGGTCCCGAAAGTCTGACATCCAAACATACAAGACCCCTTTCGTCTTGCATTACCCAGAACTGGGTTGTGGAGGTCAGATAGAACACGTAGGCAGTCGCTCCATGTAAAATACTGTTATTCAGCTGCATCCGGTTATACTGGACTAGCCGATGCTCGTAGCTTTGCCTGCGTAAAATTATATACTAAAACCTTCCTCTTGAATCACTCTATCTATAAAAAAAATCCGCATCAAAATCCGTTGCGTAGTTTTAAAGATCTAAGCATACATAGAGACGGACAGACGCGGCGGGAGACTTTGTTTTATAATATGTAGTGAAGCCGGCTCCAACATAGTAATATAGGTAATGTGGTATGTTGACAGAATTTACCCACAGGCAAAAGCCTAAGATTCTGCGGACTAAAATAAAACAAACATTTCGTAACAGGATAATCCAATAACCATCACGGTAGATTATAATCGCAGCATGCTGTTATCCAAAACACGTGGATGTTGCTACCTAAGCCCAAAGAGCTGATAACACAGTTTATCTGATATCACCCTCTACGAGCAACCAATCGTACGATAGTTCTCGACAGATTTGGAAAAGTTTTTGGAGATAAGAGAGGAATTTTGGACAAACAAATTACATATTTGTCCAAAAAGGAGTAATGTGGAGTATGTCAGGGTTGTAACAAGTGCCATGACTTTATGTATGGATATACCTAAAATTCATAATCTGCAATCTAATTTGTATCTTGCAGTATACATGCGTAGGGCTCAAAGATACAAATTAACATTTGTATTGTATTGTATTGTACAAGGGGCTGGTGTCCGCAACTCCACGTCAAAGCGCGTATATTTTGACGACCCCAATGGCGCAGCGGTAGTGAGGCTGCCTTACGTTCTTAGGGTCCCGGGTTCGAATCCCGGTAGGAGCAAATGTTTGTGTGATGAGCATCGACATTTGTTTCCGAGTCATGGATGTTTATATGTATAATAAGTATGTATTTACAAACAAAAAAGTATATAATGTAGTATTTCAACTGTCTGGTGACCACGACACAAGCCTTGCTTAGTGTGGCACTAGATGGCGCTGTGTGTAATGTCCAGCGATATATATTTATATATATTATGAGCTATTCCACCACGCGGGCCCAATGCGGTTTGTTAGATGTCACATGTCTGCGAATTTTTGGTTAAAGGACATGCCGCTTTCCTCTTGATGAAATCAATTATACAAAATAATGCGCCTGTCTGGGTTTGATTGAACCCACGACTTACTGTTCGTAAGTCGGGGCCGCCACCACTGGGCCACCCTTGCTTTCAAATAAACATTTACATCGATGACGATGGTTTATAGTCTGTCAAGATTTTCACATGCCGTTTTGTTTATATTCACAGAATCAATCCAAATCAAAAGTATTTACTCAATTTAGACTGATAATCAGCAGTTTCTGAACATCAAAGTTTACAAGAGACAGTCTCCCAAAATGCCCGCCCTTCGACACTTCCCAGTTAGCTGGGAAGAAGATGTGGTAGAACAAACTTCCAGGAACACATATGTCTGTTATGTTGTGAGTACCAGATTGTATTTATAATTGTGTGTTCTGGTTAGTTCTTTTTCATTAAATTAAATTGTCTTCACTATGTATGATAGCCAACGACCATACAGCCTATAGACTCCTAATAACAGGCGACCGATGTCTGTCAACACATTAGGGGTATAAATCTTATAACCGTCGTCACTCACAGAGTTCGAAGGAGTATCGACCACACCCGTGAGCCGTGAACACTTCCGCATTACTCCTTTAAAAAATCGAGAACATAGACATAATATGGCCCCGTGAACAATACGTTGATGTGATAAAGAAAGTCGGACTTCCAGTTTCCTGAAAGACGGTATCACATTTCATCGTTAATTTAAAAGTTCCATAATCTAAATAAGATTAATTTTCTGACAATATTTATCGGAGTTCATCTTATACTGGTCATACTTGATGCCTTTTATGGTTGCGTCCCTTTCTTTTGAAAGTACTTTTTTCGCTATCTCTTTTCCTCGATGTTACGTGAACATAATTAGTGATGTTCCAAATTGTACGACCACCTCTGTTGTCGATAAAGCAAAAGAAAAACCTATAACTATTTATTTATGCAATTTTTTTTTTAATAATTAAAAATTACAACAAATAGGTACATCTGATAAATTGTGAAACTTTAATTTATTAATTTTAAAGATACCCACACGATCCTGATTTAAAAAATAAATGGATAATTACAACCAAGCGAGAGAACTGGATCCTGATTCTGAATAGTGTAATATTATGTTCACGTCATTTTACCGAAGATTGTTTTATTCCTATGAAAAACCGTCGCCGCCTACTAAGTTCATATAAGTTCAGATATTTTACCTACATGATTCAATCGTTATTAGAATAAAGAAGGTAATTTAATGCAAGTTAAGTATGTAAAAACATATTTTATTATACCTACCTACAGTTAAAAATATCGATAATTTCTTGTTTGATTTTAAACTGTCCCATCCCTAGTGAAATGCAATGACCTTGAATTAGCCAATCAGAACGCAGTACCCCGTCCCCCTCGCGTACCTCGTACCTCAGCGAGTTGACAGAATAGTTTTCGTGCATTAGATCTTGTATTAGGCGTCTATAGGCTGTATGGTCGTTGATGATAGCACACCGCCAATAATAATAAAAAGGCATAAAGGGCGTGCCCGCTTACACGTGCAATGTTGGATTATACAGTTTATACATTGGCTAATCATTACCACATGGCATAAATAAAGTATGTTGAGCCAATAAACCGCACGGCTTGTTCTCCTCGCCATTACCACACACACACCCCCATATTATTAAATTCATCCATTAGCACAATGTTTTGGTTGCGTTACATTGAGTGCTTTACCGTAAAACGTGATTTTTCATCCTAAAAAAAAGTCGTTTCGCAACTATAATTTTAGCGTCAAGTAACTTAGTTTGATGTACAGAATACTTGGTTGACGGCTTCGTATTGGTTTTTTTTTTTTTTTCAGATAGTGCATCTCGCAGTTCAGTCTGAGAAGAGTGGCTTCTGCTTAACCGGGCAAGTCCTGTGGGTGGATGCCTTGAATTTAAGGCCTCCAGCCAGGCCAAAAATGACTATAAACTAAGCGACAGCGCTCTAAGGGCACCCCCTGTGGGGTACGGACCTCGGCTTAGGGCGTCGCTAGGGGCAGCAAAGGGACAGGCTGGATCTGGTTGTCTTTATTTAGGGACTGTTTTATTACTACAGGCTCAGCATCGCGGGCTGGCTCGAGCAAGGGTCGGGGAGGGATTGACTGGGGATTACGCGCCGGACCTCTGCGGCGAGGTCGGAATGTCTTCGGTTTGTATTTGTACATTCTACGAACTGTACTGGTATCTTTCCTACTCTCTTGCAAGATAGTGATCGGATCGTGCTTCGTATTGAGATTATTTTCATACTGTTATATCTTGACCCACATTCATAATTCTATGAATTAGAAAAAAAAAAACATGAACCACTTCATTCTTCGTTACTTTTCCTCAATGGTTACTGAGAACCCCGGTAGACCACCTGACTCCAACATTTCACAATATTATAGTTTCCTATGAATCGTAAACTTCACTATAATCAGATAATATTACGCTTTCTAGAACTTTGTAGCGATTATCGATATCCTCGGAAGTGTCGAATAACATTATCGATACCTACTTGAATGACACATTTGATAAAATTGATTTTTAAAAGGAAGGACATCCCCTAATAACATAACATCACGGCTGTAATACCTGAAGGGTGAGACAGAGATGTACCTAGTAGGTACGACACGATACACCCCCATTTCACCAGTTTAAATCCCATATAATAGGGGGCTAGCCTATATAACCGGACGCAAATCCAGACTCCGTGGCTGCGAGAGAGAAAATCCTGACGGAAAATTCATTAGAACTTCAGGTAAAATTCTAATGGTTTCCGTCGAACACAGAAAGAACCTCATGCTCTGCGTGCAGTCGTGCATGTGACCACTAAACCACGAGGCAGTCACAGTATTAATGGTCATCGTACAACTACATTAAGTTTATTTTATGTTGTTATTTTGTGTATTTTATCTATGGGCCTTAAGATGCCTGATAATAAAAATTATTGATATTGATATTGATTAAGAGTAAAATGTGTTAGATACTTTAATTTTTAAGTTTGCATGCTGTGAAGTCAGCGAAATATGTGAAACCTTTTTAATTTATAAGACCATCATGTAACGCACCATATTTCATGCAAATAAAGAATCTTGAATCTTGAATCGTTGAACATAGATATTTTGTCTTGTCTTTTCACAACTTTAATGTCCATCCACAGACAATTTTACAAGTGGTTTATGCGCCAGCGAATCACACTGACATAGGAGGGCCAAACATCCGAGTGATTAAAGCGCCAGAAGAACCATGACCCAGCACTGTATGAACCGTGGCAATAGTAAAAATGTGACATGAAGGAAAAGCATCAACGACCTGCTAAATGCTGTGAGTTGGTATCTTTGCAGATGTAACTTACACTTGTTCAATCACAGTCATCATTTAGGTTGTATCAGAAGTCCAAAAAATTACACATCTCCCAAGCCTTTTCCCAACTATACTGGGGTCGGTTTCCAGTCTAATCGGATGCAGCTGGATACCAGTATTTTACATTGCACAACCCAGTTAGTACTGGGTATAATACGATACCACTTGGTAAGACTGGTTGTCAGACTATTTGGGCCACTGACTACCTGTAACGACTGTCAAAGATCTACAAATGACAGCCGGGACCAACAGCTTAACGTGTTTTCCGAGGTACGGAGGAAAATCGGTTTAGGTGGTCACTCATCCACAGACCAACCTAGGCAAGCACGGCTTAATCTAAAGATCGGCCGAGCGGCTGTTATTATTTAACCACGAGCTAAACATGACTAATTCCATGAAATCTTTCCAAAATAGAAACTTCTCAAATTATAATAAACTCGTATTAAAATAACAGGACCTTCCTCCGCCTTTTACAGAGGTTTACGTGAGCGCTGCCTCCGCCCGTAGCGCGCCGGAGAGAAAGTAGCCGTGCCCACAGCCTGCTAGTTACCATACCGGTGAGCGCGGTGGTACACAGTACACACCCGCACAGATCCTCGACTAGTTGGCAGGGCGCGGTAGTCGCGGTACAGACAGCGAGCAGCCGGTTTCATAACAGATAGATACTTTTTGTAAACGATAGAATAGGTACTCTTGGACCTGAACTAAGCAGGCATTACCAGGTTCGGGTCCCAGGCCAGACAAAGAAATTTGGGTTTTTCTCAGCAGCAGTCACGGAGTCTGGAATTTAGGCCCCGTTGATGGCAATATAGACACCCCTCCCTATTACATGGTACTTAAACATTACTGCCGAAATGTTGGTGTCGGTACTTACTTTGTAACACTTCTGTCTTATCCTTCGGGGATTAAATACGTTATATTCAGTAGTCTCTGTATCATCGCATAAATTAAAATAAAAACCACAATATGAAAAGGATGAAATAAACAACAATTTAGGTTTGTAGGATAAAAAAACGATACTGAAGCGAAGCGACGGTTACTAAATGGTTATGTATATTATTTTTATAAAATATCTGTTCGTTCAGGCTTATTAAGACAATATTATTTTTAATGTTCAGTTATTTTTACTGTCGACTGTACAGTTTTATTGTTTTGTTTGTCCGTCCATTTTCCTCATAGCGGCGAGCGTGAAGGCGAGGAGCATCAAGATTTTATAGTCATATAACTTTGCTGAATGGTTTACATTCTACTCTTCAAAGGTAAAAAAGGTTTTCAGGTAGTTTAGTCAAAACAGTGAAGGAACAAATTGTGAGGAAACCGGCACTTAATGGAACCAAACATTTGAAGACATGTGACTTGAGGTGACATCTACCAACCCGCACCAGAACGGCCCTTGCCAGGGGATGGTGAACCACTCACTGTTCCTCTACCAGAAAGGAGTTCTGAGTCCCACCGGTGGGAACGTTAAAGTGTGACTATGCTTAGTTCCATAAAGATTTTCAACGGCAAAAATTGTATTGAGCGATGGATTCAATAACGATGAACAAGTAAAATGGCTGTGTTATTGATAAGTTTGTTGACCTATCATAACTTAGATTAGGAACACATACATGACACATTGTTATCAGACGCTGGTCTATGAAGAAGGCGGAGACAGTAATAGATTTCTAAGACTGAAAGTAAACTAGTATACACCTGTAAAAAAAAAAAATAAGTAGGTAAAAGAAGGGTCTATGGTGGTGAAGTACCTACTCATGAAAATGAACAACTTTTACTATGGGACCAACAGTAAAATTTGGAAAAAAAAATGTGATGTTTCTTCCTCATCATAATTTTGGCTGAAAGTAGCGTACTTAGCTGAAAAAAAAACAAATAATTTACAACTATCTAGTGTCCACGACACAAGCTTTGCTCAGTGTGGCTCTAGGTGGCGCTGTGTGTTAATGTCCAGCGATATCTACTTTATATTTATTTATTCTATTTAAATACCTTGCATATAAACATACTCGAATAGATACCTACCTAAAGAAAAGAAAATAATGGACTTGTAAAATCATTTCCACATTAAATGTGGCTGAATTGCATAGATATTTCTATGCTGAATTGGAAGAATGCGGTCAATTATAATTACTAAAAGTATATGATTCACTGCTATAAACAAGGCCAGTAAAATATATGATATTCTTCAGGATATATGCTAGCATGATACTGTTTTGAAAACATAATACAATTAATTTGGCTCGATAAAAAGAAATCACGAACTTATCTCTAAAAATATCTTTCAAACAATAAAAAACATAGGTACTAATATGCATGCGATCATTCTGATTTTTTGGCAAATAATTCTACTAGCAATATATTAGCATGATACTGTTTCAGATTTTTAATCCAATCATTAGTTTTTTTGTAAATCGATCGAAACCACTCATTTCGCGCTATTTGGCCCGCAGTGGCTGACGTAACAACCACTTTGTAGTGCAAGCTGATTAGAACTTTATTCTAACAGCATTTCAAACGAAGTTTGAACCACCACAAATAGAGTTGCTAATTTAGCTAGTCCAAGCGCCTAAAACCTTTCCAAGTAACTATGTGCCCATGATCTCCAGTTAGTTCTACTTGACCACAAATCATCGATGCTTTATGATCACTGTTTTCCCTCTGACTGCCTTTATGGTAAACAGGAAAATTAGAACCTAATTAAGTACTGTTTATTAGAATTAATTAAAACATGGTACTTAAGGTAAATGACACTGAACTAATTGTCCTCTCTGTCAATCGAAGTCAAGACAACAGTGGCGTTTTTATTACGAAAACAGTTTGTAAGTTTTAAGGCTAATCTAAACTCCAATGTTCTCCAAACAATGATGAGAACCTCTTTTTTTTTTAGGATGGGAAATCATCAAATGACTTCTCCCACTCTGGGCGGAGCGGGAGGGAGTGTCAGACTCTTACTGACTAAAACCCATCCATGATCCTTCCTCGCCTTTATGTTCCGGGGCCACGGTATCTCTTTCGAACAGGCCCGCAACCCCGACAGGCTTCGGCCCTTGCGGGCCCCTCCCCTTATGCTGACATCTCTTTGAGGCGCGCTTGGAACACGAACGCGCCGTCGACACGGCCTGTCGTCATTAGACGGACGGATGGCTAGCTTGCCCATGGCCATAGCCAACCGTCCACAGGCAATGATGAGAACCTACTCCTCATTTTTCTATTTTATTATAAACTCACGTAAACGAACCATTGTTTTCTACAATGTTTGGGAGAGAGATTTGTTTCAGGATTATTTGTTTAACCAGAATCCTCCATTCTGCTTGGGTCATCTTCAGAGGGTCTAAAATCGCCGCTTTAGCAGAATCGTAAATGAATCACGTTAATAAAAATGAATTCTTAAAATGAACTTTATAACCATTTCATAAAGTCCATTTTAAGAATTTTAAAATTTTGTTCAATAAAATGAATCACGAAAATTAAAAATTCTTAAAATGGACTTTATGGCAATGATGGTGACAAAGACCATTTTATTTTTTATTTTTTAACGTCACTACTACTATTGACTCGTGATTCACTTACGATTCTGCTAAAGCGGCCATTTTAGAACCCCACAGGTTAAGCCACCCTTGCCTAGGTTGGCCCGTGGATTGGAAGTTGCGTCGATTGCGACCAATCTCCGCTCGGATTTTCCGCCATCAACAAAAATGTTGCATGGGGAGGACGATTCTTCCAGCCGTCTAAACGAAGGAAACTAAAATTAAAACAAACATGTCATTACAATGTTATAACAAATATTTACTAAATCTATACTATACATATCTATACTAATAATATTATAAAGCAGAAGAGTTTGTTTGTTTGTTTCGGCGGTTGAACGCGCTAATCTCAGGAAGTACCGGCTCGAATTGAAAAAATATTTTTGCGTTGGATAGTCCATTTATCGAGGAAGGCTTTAGGCTATATAATATCACGCTACGACCATGAGGAGCGGAGCCGGAATGAAAAATGTTGCGAAAACGGGGATTTTTTTTCGCTTTTCTCTCTTATGTGACGCAGACGAAGAAGCGTGGGTCAGATAGTTTTATATATTATGGATACTTTACAATATTAAACATAAGTAGAGAGACTCTTGGCGATAAGTATTGGGTATTCCCTAAATGGCTATTTTATGATTATGATGACTAACCTTCCTTCCTTGTTTTGAGTCGATAACTTAATTGATTAATAATGGCAATAAATTGCTATTATTTTGATTACCTATCTATTTAAAAACGGACAAGAAATCAGCCTATAAGATCACCTGACATAATTATAGTGTAATAAGTGAAATACAATGACCTACCATGACTCACAAAGATTGATTGGAGAGAAGTCATTATCTCTGGCCGAAGAGTTGTGAAAGATTCTTGGTGAGGATTCTCTATTTAATAATGGACTGAACGAAGAGATTTAGACTTCTACACACAGATAAGGAGAAAAAGTCGTTGGCAACGACTAATATAGGCTACTTAAAGTAGGTTTGAATTATTTTAAATAGTTTCCATAAATACCCTGAAACGTATAGTTTTCCTTACAAATCGCAGGTGTCAGTTTTGTAGTTGGGATTAAACGATAACTGTTGGTACCTAGTTGGTAACACAGGTTGGTACGTTACAGAAACTGTTAAACCAACCTCTCGCTAGTTTAATTTAGCTAGACGCCTATATCAGAAGCTTGGCACTAAGCGAAGCACTTTTTGAACATTTTTGCCACATTTGGCAACTCTAGAAAGAAAAAATATGTACAAAAAAATAAAACAGAGTGATAAATCAATTTATTAATTAACTGGCTGGGTAGCCATGATGGATTCCGACATTCAGAATCTTTCACTCGCCTAACCTAACCAATAAAGGTACCTAATCAAGAGAGCAGATGCATGTTCTTTCCTATAAAAGGTACTTTGTTCGTGTCGTGTAGACAATGAACTTGAAATGAAACAAAAATGAACTGTCACATAAGTAAGGATATTTAGATTTCCTCGAGAAAAACGTTAGGTATTGTCTGTAAGTCTGTACCTAACTGGTGGTAATATTTTCACAATACGCAAAAACCTATTCCTAATCTATTTCCAGATCTACAAAGAAACGACTGTTTACCGTGGCCGCTTACCTGAGCATATATTATCACGATCATATAGATTACACATTAGCCAAGTATCTGTAAACAACATGCGTCCATTTTCCTGGAGCTTATCTCAGATATGATGCCCTCTTCAAAGATTAGAGGATATTATGATTGTGACGTCACGGATCAGTTATCTGGTAATTAAAGGGAATCTTGACTTTAAGCTGAAGTGGAAATGTGTGGTTATCTGTTTTGATATGATCTTGTGCTGATAACGTATGTTAGTAATGGATTAACACTGATCCTACGTAGAAATGAGCTCGGTCGCTATGCTATTCATGAGTGTTTTTAAGGGGTTAGGAACAACATCAGGACGAGACTTTTTACAGATGTAAGTACTAATTGACTCCACATGATATTTCAAACTTATACTAGCTATAATAGCGAATCTTATAAAACATATGAATACGGGTATTTATCGCGAATTTACCATTAATTTAATCCCGAAGTTTCGACCGGATTGCACCAGCCGTGGTCGCGGGGAGACTGAAGTATTGGAGGTACCGCGACAGCAAAGTGAAGGACTGAAGGCGTTTATTCAACTACCCGTAAATACCCGTATTCATATGTTTTATAATGTGTTCTGATCGTGAAAGCTTAAAAAAAACAACAGCGAATATTAGTCGGCTAGTTCACCCTATGATCCGTCGGTCACCGGCTGTACCTCAACATCTGTCGAACTGCCGCACAGGCATTTTCCTCCATGCGTTAGTTTTGACATAAATTTCATTATGAAAGTTGTACCTATCTCGCTTAAGGCGCTTAAGAGCTAAATTAGCAACTCTATTTGTGGTGGTTCAAACTTCGTTTGAAATGCTGTTAGAGTAAAGTTCTAATCAGCTTGCACTACAAAGTGGTTGTTACGTCAGCCACTGCGGGCCAAATAGCGCGAAATGAGTGGTTTCGATCGATTTATAAAAAACTATTGATTGGATTAAAAAACTGAAACAGTATCATGCTAATATATTGCTTGTAGAATTATTTGCCAAAAAATCAGAATGATCGCATGCATATTAGTATGTTTTTTATTGTTTGAAAGATATTTTTAGAGATAAGTTCGTGATTTCTTTTTATCGAGCCAAATTAATTGTATTATGTTTTCAAAACAGTATCATGCTAGCATATATCCTGAAGAATATCATATATTTTTCTGGTCTTGTTTATAGCAGTGAATCATATACTTTTAGTAATTATAAAACTCGCGTTTAGCTCATGTAATCGCCTTAAGAGCCCTCTTACAGTCCACTAGCGCCGCCAATCGAAAAAATGTCATAACTCGTAAATAGAATCAAAAATACAAAATGTGGTCTATTATTACTGTAGAAAAGGCAATAACGTAATTTTATAACACATTGTCACCACTTGAAATATAGTTGTTTAGCTAAATCGTGCATTTGTAACAAAAACGGCCGTTTATGTTTTGAATGCACGTAAGTAGTGATAGCGCTAGTGCTGTGACCAGACCTCCAAGTAGACGGTGATGACAACTTCGAAACAAAGATACGCACCTCGGATTTTACGGATTCATGTACCTACGTGGATATTGTATAATTATCACTAGTTGCGGTGAAGGAAAAACATCGTGAAGAAACCAAACATGCCTGAAAGATATACTTATACAGGGTTATTTTTTGTTTACACTAAACCCGAAAAGGGGTCATTGTACTCATCATTTTGAACAACTTTTTCTATGGGATGGGACGAACCTTGAAATCGCGAAAAAAAAATCAGCTGTTCCCTACATTTATGTTAGCATAACTCGTCAAAATGTAGGGAACAGCTGATTTTTTTTTCGCGATTTCAAGGTTTGTCCCATAGAAAAAGTTGTTCAAAATGATGAGTACAATGACCCCTTTTCGGGTTTAGTATAAACAAAAAATAATGTTGTATACTTACATATCTCGACGGCATGTAAAAGCAAGTCAGAGACCAGACATGGCCCGAGGGCGACATAAAAACTCTGAAACCAAGTCAGGCACTAGCCACATGAAATAAAACCGATGTGATGATCTGATGATGAAAAAGATTCCCACGCGAGAACCTGGCGAATACAGGAATTTTACATTTCAAGGAGTATACGCCAAACTAAACAATAACAAAACGGCTCAAACAATTATGCATGTACAAAAAGTCAACTGCTCTATTATTTCAAATAAATTCCAAGAATTCGCAAGTATTTGGCAATAGCCAGGCGCCAGTTGGCACCAAGTCCCTCGTTTACGATCGTAACTCACTGACAAATTACTCCGGCTAAGCTTTATTTGAACCGAAGTAATTAGATATAACCTAATTAATTATTAGGTAAGTACGGTGGGCCACGCGTTATTGGTGACATAACCAGTATAAGCTGGCTGGTTATCCTATCGAAGCCCTGGACTATGATAGGCCAACTGAAGTTCTGGGGTTGTCACTGACGTACGAGTACTATAAAAATAATAACATGGTACTTAATTATGAACTTGCAAATATATGTGACGATGGAATAACCATTGAGACTAGAAAGTCTGACAAGGGTAGACGTAGAACTGGAGGACAAAGGAACTTCATGAAAAAATGGATGAAAAGAAAGTAATTTATATTTTTAAGAAAGATGTAGTCAAACATTTGTGAAGAGAAGGAACACATCCGACCAGTTAATAGCCTGAACAAATCAACAACAAAAAACTTTAATTCCTTCTTAAATACTTATAATATCACTATTTCTTATATGAAGTTCAAATAAAACGACTTGCGTTGCTCTGTAAATAAAGTTTTTTATTGTTAACAACGGAACTAAAATAAACACATACGTATACATCATATTTACCAACTAGAAATTAAAACAAACCTGTAAATAAAGAAACGACATTTAAAGTCTATTTATCCGACCTTCACAATTCTTTATCTCTCTGTAAATTAATTAATTTTGCAAAACACATTTCTATTTCTAAAGAAGTAAACGTCATATGTCTTGTGTAATGTCATATGTCAAATGACCATAGACTAAACATAAAATAACATTAAAACTCGAAACGAAAGCAATACAGAGTATTGTCTTTACATCTCCCCCCTTGGAAAATAAAGTTTTCTTATGTAAACTTTCAATCAAAACAACTCTCACCTTTCTTCAGTTTCTTCTCCTTATATCTGTTCTTCTTCTTGCATTATGGGTATTGGGATCAGTTTTGATATATGAAAAAGATTTGACTCTTCTTTTCTGTGTCCTGTGTCGATTCTATATATTGATTTTGAAACTTTTTCAATAATCTGAAACGGTCCTATTTTCAGTTCTTCTAGTTTTTTCCTATTTATCCTATTGCCGTTTTCTACAAATACCATATCTCCAACGTTAAAATCGAAGCATTTTCTATTTTTATCAAATAGTGTTTTGTTGTAGTTATGTGATTTTATTGTATTCCGAAGTGCTGTTGCTCTATCTCTGACCCAGTCATTATGTGTTTTTTCTTGCTTCAATTCCATGGGTAAAACCGTGACATCTGTACCATACAAAATATAACTCGGTGAAAACCCAGTTACTGAGTGAATAGTTTCATTATATTTACTCACACATTCATGAGCTATTGTTGTCCAGGCTCTCTTATTTCCGTCTTCATTCATTTTACATCTGATTTTGTTAACCAATGTTTGATTTAACCTCTCATTTAGACCATTTGAGAATGGTGCGTTTACTGCAGTAAATATCATATTTATATGTTTGTCTTTTAAGAATGTCTTAAATTCTTTTGAGTTTATACCAGGATATTGATCGGTGAGCAGCATATTAATGTCTTCTATATCTGATACATTTGTGACCAGTCTTATAAAATCATTTGCACTCTGAGTTTTTGAAGTTAAGATAAATGCGTATCTAGTAAAGTGATCTACTAACAAGTGCAAATATTTTTTCGTAGATCTTGACCCTCCAAAACCTCCTATAGTGTCTATAGAGATTATTTCAAACGGTTTTGTTGCTGGACCCAGATGAGACATAAATCCAAATTTGTACTGCCCTCTTGATTTATTTCGTATACAAATCTCACACTCTCTACATACTTTTTGAATATTTTTTATTAAATTTCTTGCCGTGTACAGTCGTTTTATAATATCACTATTTCTTATATGAAGTTCAAATAAAACGACTTGCGTTGCTCTGTAAATAAAGTTTTTTATTGTTAACAACGGAACTAAAATAAACACATACGTATACATCATATTTACCAACTAGAAATTAAAACAAACCTAAAAGTCTATTTATCCGACCTTCACAATTCTTTATCTCTCTGTAAATTAATTAATTTTGCAAAACACATTTCTATTTCTAAAGAAGTAAACGTCATATGTCTTGTGTAATGTCATATGTCAAATGACCATAGACTAAACATAAAATAACATTAAAACTCGAAACGAAAGCAATACAGAGTATTGTCTTTACATACTTAACAAAGAGCCAGTACACGGCAGTCGGCACATGGCTCCAATAAGCAGTTTATTGTCAAAGCAAACGAACATTCAGTTTCGGCACATGTATGCGGGTGGAATGAACGAGGGGTCAACACACTCTATTGTCACTCCATAGTCTACGGATTATAATACACGATACTGTTATGTTATTATCTCTCGTAGGTGTGTCAGGATTTCAGTAGGCGGATCGGTTTTTTTTTCTAATATGTCGACGATATTTTTAGATTATTTTCAAGGCCTTAGACACTCATTAACAGCAGCTCTCGATCAGATATCCCGACTGTTCACGACCACAAACATGGATTGGTCGTCTCATACAATATTAGATTATAAGCACTAATAGGTACTCAGGCGGTACAGCTCAATTGATAAGAACCCTACCTTTTGCACTGTATGTTGTGGATGCTCCTCGCACATAATAGACCTATATGGTCAAACTTGGAGGAGATGTAGCTTATGCGGTACACAACCCAATCATACCAAAAATAATTGAGAAAGTCAAGCATAATTAGCCAAAACATCTCCCCTGAAGGGACACAAACCTAGCACCTTCCAACCTCCAGTGAGAAGGACTCGGCCGTAATACATCACGATGACGCGGACTCTGACGGTTGGTAGATGTGTTAATTTTTAACCGACTTCCAAAAAGAGGAGGTTCTCAATTCGTCTGTATTTTTTTTTTGTGTTTGTTAAGTACCTCAGAACTTTCGACTGGGTGAACCGATTTTGATGGTTTTTTTTTTATTTGAAAGCTGGTGCTTCTCGTGTGGTCTCATAATCAAATCAGGATCTGATGATGGGATTCTAGAGAAATAGAGAGAACTCTTCACATTTTATAGGTACACTAAAAGCGATTTGGGTAGTTTTAGGAAGTGTACTTTCTCGAAGTGATCCCATTTCAATTTCATGAAGATCTGATGAAGAACTTCGGAGATATGCAACGGAACTCCTCAATAAATGATAGCAAATGTACTGGGATTGCTGAAATCTCATATCTGTCTATTGTTTACTCCAGTTCATAACCTAAAATCACGCTGGTACGCTGTGAAGGGATAAGCACATGTGAACCACTAAATTTTTCCTGATTGGCATCTCACAGGTCAACCTAAGAAGTTGTCGTCTGCTTAACCGGACCATCCTGTGGGTTTTTGAGTATAAGCCAACGGCCACACAGAAAAGACGCAAGACCAGGGCGGGGCGCGGACCCGTCGCGAACAGGGCGCCGCCGCCGTCGCGACTTTTTAACGCATATAGAAAAGACACGGACCCGTCGCAGACAGGGCGCCGTCACGACTTTTTATGGCGCGCACTAGAAGCTTTACCCGGCATTCAACCGTCCGATTTTGATACGACAACATGTCTTCTTCTGAAGATGAAGATGTATTGGCACTGGTATATCTCGCTAATCTGCTAATCTGCATTAGACGTTACTGGGTACATCCGGTATGGCTAAGCAATGGACAGAATAGATTTTTTTTAATAATGGAGGATCTACATTATTATCCTGATCGTTTTCAAGAAGTATACAAGATGACTCCACAATGTTTTTACATTATTATGTCCAAACCTGCCCTCCGCGCCCTTTCCGCTCCCCCGCTTGCGCCCGTGCAGGCCCGCGCCCTGCCCGCGCCTTGTCCTTTCTATATGTTTTCCAATAGGACGCCGTCGTGACGGGCGTCCCGTCTTTTCTGTATGTTTTACGTCGCGACGGCTGTATACATTTTATATGCAAGTAGATTAAACGGGCGCCGCGACTGCGACGGGTCCGTGCCTTGCGTCTGTTCTGTGTGGCCGGTGCCTAAGGCCTACAGCCAGGGGCAAAAAACTGACATACTAAGTGACTACACGCTAAGGACACCCTCGGTGGGGGGTACCAAGCCTCAGCTAAGGGCGTCGCAGTCACTTGGAGGGGACAGGAAAGGGACAGGCTGATTCTGATTAATATTACTATTTAGGCTAGAAGCTTGAAACACATAATTATTACATCTAGGAATGTAGTTATAGATTCTATAGTTCTATGGTGTATTGCTAGAATTCAACTACAGATAATAGAAGTCGTGTGTAAGTAAACATATGGCTACGAACGTCAATGGCGATGGTACCGTCTAGATGCCTATTGATTGATCTATTGTGATGATACCTCTGCCTGATGTCCTGCTGAAGCAATAAAATCTTAGAATTCTTAAGTACTCATAAATGTCAACAACCTTTCTGAAAGAACTTGCATCTTATTGTACTGAAAGGGTTCTAAGAACATAATAATATGAAGATAAAAATACAATACTTAGAGGGCCAGTTTCACCGGTTGCGGATAAAGTGTCGGTTAGCCTATTAGGAACTTATCTGCCAGATAAACTAACACTTTTGGTTTCACAGGTGTCGGATAGCGATATCTGGTAGATAAAGTATTAGTTATAACCAGCCTTTAAGTGGTAGATAGTATTAACTATCAGATAACTAACCGACACTTTATCCGGAACCGGTGAAACTGGCCCTTATACAGATGAAAGTGTATGTTGTTTTTTTTTTAATTCTTTATCTTGAAGAAGTCATAGAGTGCATCGTTTTCAACCGAAAACTGAAACGAATTTTCAAGATAAGAGAAGGGGGAACAGGATTAATATTCTACCTACTTCCTGCGACATACAACTTGATATAACAGCTGAAACGCATCCGTCCGATTACAATCCAAAATAAACATTTAGGTAGCTACATGACATTTGGGGGAATATCATAATGAAATACGACACTGAACGTAGTCAGATAATTACCTAAATTAGTTGTCCGTCTGTCTGTACATATCACGTTCCCCCATCGGACTGACACAAAGAGTGATGAGAACCATTCTTTTCAACTTTATATATTTTCGGCGGGAAGTCATTGACTTGCCGCCATCTTCCTTTTGGTGGAAAAAGTTGTTTTCCATGTTTGGGCTTTGTTTTTGTCTAATTGCTGATCTTTGTATAATTGCTTTGTATTTCGAGTACTGCGAGTGTGAGAAGGAATTTTCCAAATGCTTTGTGTATAATCCACCTGGCATACACAACACGGTGGCCTTGAGGTGGCCTAGCATAATACCTACGTAGTTTCAACGGAATTAAAAAACACGGCGTAAGTGTTTTTTTACCACTTTTGTGCGGCCCTCAGTAGGGACAGCCGAATTCATAGGAAACAGTACAGACAGGATGACTGGATGGCATTCAGCAGGGAATCCTGAAATTAGTACCAAATTAGTTCTCAATTGGATATATGTAGGCAGTCAAATTCAAAGTTTTACACAAGTGGGTAAACATTGTAATTGCAGCCGAGGAAAAAATCGCAACCGAGCCAAAGGCGAGGGTGGTATGCAGCTCTTTTAGAGACAATTTTGAAGAAGTTTATTTAAAAAGGTCTATGTTAGAATTAAAGAAACTTCTCCTATTTAGACGCGGCTGGCCTCGTAGAAGATAGTTGGACGAGCTGAAAAAGAACTGGAAATCCTGGGGAGAAGCCATTGCCCAGCATGCAGTGGGAAGACGTGGGCTCACAATGACAGGTTCACATTCTTTATACTAAGACTACGAAAGACCCAACGATGGAGAAAAAATAACTCACGATAGGTATATTTTTTCAGAAATCGGGGACAGAACTGACTGAAAGTAGACCAAATTAAACACATTAAATCCTACTTAAAATGCGACACAAGTAAGTACTAGGCAAGTATGACTAGTTGTTCTACTTAGATAACAAGTAACATTTACCGAGGATACAATGTAGGTTACTAACATTACATTGGTTTATGTGAGCAGTAGATTTTATTCTATCATCCTACTAAGTACTCAAATAAGTAGGTTAACAATAATTAAGTAAATTGTTTTGACTATTTCTACTGGCCTAGTCATCATCAGGTCCTGGGTTTGATCCACAGTTGGTCAGTGTTCTTTAGTTTTTCGATAGGGATATTCCAGTAGCAGTTGCGGGGTCTGGATTTGATCCCGGTTGATAGCAAAAGGGATGCGCAAGGGAAAAAGGCGTGTTCGAAAGAGATACCGCGGCCCCGGAACGTAAAAGGCGAGGAAGGAACATGGATGGTTTTTAGTCAGTAAGAGTCTGACACTCCCTCCCGCTCCGGCCAGAGTGGGGGGGGTCATTTGATGATTTCCCATCCTTAAAAAAATATATATATATATCGATATTTATCGTATCGATATTTTTAAACAGTATCGATAATTATCGAGTGAAAAATATCGATTTATCGTCAGTTTTCGTATGATTATTCATACATATTCCCAAACAATTCAAACTTCTTAAAGAATAATAAAAGAAAATAGTATTTTTATTGATGCTTGAGCATAACAATAAAATACAATTTAATCCAACCAGTAGATAGACATCAGATATGGACACGAAACCAAAGTTGCGTTTAAAAAAAACGAAATTGATACGAATTCGATATTCTAAAACAAATATCGAAATTCGAATATCGATATATCGCGATTAAAAATAACGACGATATTATATCGATAATAGTTCGGAAAAATATCGATATTTTTTGCCCATGCCTACAAAATGCTCACACCCTATGATTTACACGAGACGCCAATTAAAAATGAAATAGAAAAGTGGGAGTACTGGGAGTATAATAATAAGTATAGGTACCTAACCTAACCTAACCCTAAAAAAACCCTTTTTAGGGTTCCGTAGCCAAATGGCAAAAACCGAACCCTTATAGATTCGTCATGTATGTCTGTCTGTCCGTCCGTATGTCACAGCATAGTTCTCATAGTTTCGGAATAAGTGTTTTTCCGAAACTATTAGAACTATGCTGTTGAATCTTGGTAAATAGATGTATTCTGTGAACCGCATTAAGATTTTTACAGAAAAATAGAAAAAAACAATAAATTTTGGGGGTTCCCCATACTTAGAACTGAAACAAAACACAAAATTTTACATAACCATGTATACTTCCACCAAAAATTGGTTTGAAAGAGATCTAGTTAGTAGTTTTTTTTTAATTCTTCATAAATCGTAAACAGCAATTTACCTTTCATTCAATCTGCTACGGAACCCTTCATGGGCGAGTCCCACTCGCACTTGGCCGCTTCTTTTTTCCCGGAAATTATCAAATGACGCTCTGGGAAGAGCGGGAGTGAGTGTCAGACTTTTCTGACTAAAACCCATCTATGTTCCTTCCTCGCCCTTTATGTTCCGGGGCCACGGTATCTGTTTTGTACAGTCCCGCAGCCGCGGCAGGACCTTTATATAACCCTTCTGTGATGTGTGTGTTATAAAGAGATTGTATTCAAATCATCGTACCATGCACTCTAGTAAGTGGGTTTATAGGTTATCATTATCAATTACACTACATTCTTCAGCAGCTGGTGTTATGATTCAGTTCTATCAACTTCACGAAATCGTTTGTTTTCCTTGTTTTACTAAATAAATCCTCCTAACAGTTTGTAATCAACAAAACCAATAAACGGTTTTTTAACATTATACTATGTATGTATCCTTACCATTAATATATTAATTATATGAATTACAAAGCAAATGTTAGATCTACAAAATTAATAAAATGGCTTTTTTATAGGATTACAGATTACAAAGGCGGATAACGGTATCAGTGGATACAACTCGCCGTGATCCGTGGCTAGCGTGATCTGCTACTGTGATCGGAACCCAGAAATTGCAGAGCTGTCAGTCCTTGGGTGATTGACTGACCAACCACCTAGACTACTTACTACCTACAGCCTAAGAGATTGAAAACGACAGCATGTTTGCAAGACAGTAAAAGCACAGATGAAAGTGCATAGTTTTAAAAGAACGACCTACAAAAATAACAAAAATATGAATTACTAGCTGACCCACGCAACTTCGTCTGCGTCACATACGAGAGAAAAACGAAAGGAAAATATCCCCGTTTTTGTTACATTTTTCATTTCTGCTCCGCTCCTAATGGTCACAGGGTGATGTTTTATAGCCTATAGCCTTCCTCGATAAATGGACTATCCAACACAACTACAAGAATTTTTCAATTTGAACCAGTAGTTCCCGAGATTAACGCGTTCAACCACACAAACAAACAAACAAACTCTTCTGCTTTATAATATTAGTATAGAAGTATAGATTCTAAAGGTGTGCGAAGTGCTATTAAAGATATCACGGCCCGGAAAACAAGATTAGTTTTCAAGAAAACCAAAATACTATGAAAATTACGAATGCAACATTATAAGTTACCCAGAAATCAAGATTAGTTTTCAAGAATACCAAAATAACAATCAATTTATCGAATTTTTCCGTTTTCCCAGAGACAGTGGGATGAGCCGCTCTGCAGGTTGGTACGGAATAAACTTATTAATACGTCTACCAATACTGCTGAGCGTGCCCGCCTGCTGGCTGTGGGTGAGTGGGAGTCGGGTCTCTGGCTTCAGGCACTACCGTCACCTAATATAGGCACTTTGTTAGGTGACACGACCTTCCGGCTCGCTACTTGTTTGCGTTTGGGCGCTCCTTGTGGGGCTCCACATCGCTGTCAATGTGGTGAAGCAGTTGACTGCCTCGGACACCATGGCCTTTCTTGCATTAAGAGTGCAGGTCGGATAGCGCGACACGCCAGCATTAATGATCTCATCCGTCGTGCTCTTGCCACCGCCGGGGTGCCAGCTGTGTTAGAACCAACTGGCTTGGCGCGCGTCGATGGCAAGAGACCAGATGGTATGACCATAATGCCATGGAAGTTGGGTAGGCCTTTGGTGTGGGACGCAACTTGCGTCGACACCCTTGCGCCATCTCATCTTCCTAGCACGGTGTGCTGCGCTGGGGCGGCTGCTGCAGGTGCTGAAAACCTCAAACGGCGCAAATACAATAATTTAATTGGTAATTATGTCTTTGAGCCGTTTGGGGTCGAAACACTAGGGCCATGGGGTCCGAGTGCCCACCTAGTATTTCGGGAAATCGCCAAACGGTTGGTCGACTCTTCACGTGACCAGAGGGCGGGACTATTTTTTGGCCAAAGAATCAGCATTGCCATCCAACGTGGCAATGCTGCCAGCCTTCTGGGCACTTTTCCTGTTGGCAGCGATGTGGACGAATTTTTCGATGCCCTGTAACCCCTTTTTTGATATTTGTACATATTTTTTCTTCCTATTATAATGTTAGTGTGTATATATTGTAAATAATGATTACTATTCCAAATAAAATAGCCAGCTCATATTAACCAATTAGAAATTTATCGAATGATGAAACGTCAACCATGAGGTATTGCGGGTATTGCTACGAGTATTACATTCAGATAACAACACAGACCATGGATAACAACTCGGCAGGCTATCTTATACGCATGCGGTCGGTTCAAACAACGCAGTTGGAAAAACCGCTGCGTTCCTCTGGTCACGTACACTTGTAACTTGCAACTTGTACTAGTTGTAGTGAGGGGTATTACCTACCATTCATGCTTGCACTATCTTTTTTCAAGGAAATTGAGCATTATTTGCTTGAATACCTACTTCTCCTTATTCATCATCATCATCTACAGCCCGAACTCACCCACTGCTGGGTATAGGCCTCTCTCTTCTTGTGCTAATTTCCACGGTCCTGCGCTAGCCTCATCCAGGTTATTCCCCCGACGGCAACTATGTCGTCTGCCCATCTCGCCGCCCCTCTCACCTTATTGCAAGTAATGAATAGGAAACGATTGCTAATTTTAAAATTTTGTACTGGCATAAAGCTTTTGTTTATGAGTAAGTAATTTCGGAAAACTTATTTCAGTGTTGTGGTCCGATACTCTACGCCTGTAATGTCTGAAGCATAAGGCTTAGGTTGGGTTAAGTTAGGAGGTGGTTAAGTCCCAGGTAGTAGGGGGCAAGACTATTTACAGCAACGAAGCCATTCAGCTGCTACCAAGAAATTCCTGATGGAAAAACCCAAATACACTTTTGAATACTTAAGGGGGCGTCCATAAATTACGTGAGATGTTTAAGGGGGTGAGGGGGTCGAGTCAAATCTCATGTAATCTTACGTTGGAGAGAGGAGGGGTCTCGGCAAATATCACGCAATTTTTTTTTCTGATTGAAACAAAAGAATATTATACTATTTTGGTCCATTAGATTGTACATGCTCTTAAGGGTATATCGTAATACGATTAAGATCATTCACTAATTCGTTCGAAAGAAAATAATTTCATTCAAACTTCGACGATATACATCTACTGACTGTCAAACCACCATATTTACTAATTTAAAACGAGCTGCCAAGATTTTTATAACGCATACGTCAAAAGATACGTCTATAAGACGAAGAACTCACATTTTGAAAAATCTCACGTGAGATTGGGGGATGGGGGAGGGGGTTGAATAAAATCTCACGACATCTCACCAGGGGGGGAGGGAGGGACAGAAAATTTAAAGAAACACCTCACGTAATTTATGGACGCCCCCTAAGTACTTAAAATACAATAGGCTGAATGGTTTTATCATATTCGCGATTAGGGCACGCGGAACCGGGTTTCGGTCCCATATACATAGAGGAAAGTCACCAAATATGGAATACCATTTTGTTTTTGGGATATAAAAAAAAAACTTCATATAAATTAAATCAGTTTAATGTTTTTACTAATCAGTCATACATTTATATGTCGTAATTAACAGCCTTTAATCAAATATATTAATTATCAAATTAAAATCTAACACAAAAAACAAAATCACAAATGAGTAACCAAATATGGAATAGGTATCCATATATGGAATATATATATATATATATTATTTCAGAAATGACACCTACCACTGCTTGTCTCTGCATCACCTAAAGGTTGACTGGTAGAAAATGCCTATGGCATTAAGTCCGCCTCTGTACTTTTGTGCTTGAAGTGTTAATAAATAAATAAATAATATAAGCATAAATCAACATACCAATAACAAAAATGGACATTAATATCTTTGAGATAAATTAAATGAATATAATATATTGTGATAAATGAAAGAAGTTACATAATTACTTGCAAAAAAACACAGATCCAAGTATCAAATGTACGTAAAAGTACGACTGTCCATATTTGGATTTTTATACTAGTTCAAGCTCTAATATTTTTTTTTTAAAGTCACAATATTTTAATGACAAAAGATCACAAAATGGTGAAATAAACATAATACCGATATACTAAATAGTATAACACTTATGTAAACAAACATAACAGCTGGTAATACTCGTTTATTACTTACCTTTAAAATTTTCTGCACGACAACAAAACAAAACACGCCTGCCACACGTGAAGCATTCGCGCAACTGACTCGATGGTGTGGGTGCGATAGTTAGTAGACCGAATGAAACAGAAGATGGTCGAGTGTTGCGTTTCATACTTATAGTCTTAGAGAAATGAAGGGATTCCATATTAGGGTACTATTCCATATTTGGTGACTTTCCTCTATGTATAGTAATACCGATTTTTCCCGAGTTTTACTATAAGAACGAAACAGAGTTTTGCGATGTAAAGGCACTAATTACTGCCTGGATAGACATCGATCCATTTTTGTATAGCTCACACAAGAAATGATATCGTATCTCTGTGATAATTTATTGACAAAGCCGAAACCCAAACAGTAATGTTATCGAACAAATCAATATTTTTTCAGATCACACGAATACGATCAATATTAACTAAGGCGCGACGGCATTGAAAAATGTGCAAAATATTTACTTTGCACGGCGCAGCGCGCAGAAATCATACGCCAGGGCACAGAATAGATAATAAGCCAGGGAAAACTTTGTTGATAATATAAGCTGATATATATCTAGACGTGGACACTACTGTGGCCTACGGACAGATAAACTGATTCATCTAGTTCAGCTTCAGGTATCAATCAGACGTGTTGTGATTGGTATTGTGGCCTTAGTTCCGTCACTTACCTTTGGCCCACAAAGAAAGTGGAGTGGCTGTAAAATGACCGACTTCAAGGCCCGGTTGACGTTATGATGGTGACAAATGAACTCGAACTATCAATAGTTCTGAATCTGTCAATCTGTTCACCAATCGATGATGGGGGAATGTAGTAAGGGACATTGAGTGTGCTGTATGATTTTCAACTATTAGCGCTGAGCCGAACGTTGTATCTCCAACGGCATTTCCACCACTGTATTGTTTGTTTACGAGACACCGCGTCTCCTCTCTGCTGGATCCTGCGCGTCAGAATCACGTGCCGACAATATGACCAAACTTATAATTAGACAGGTAACATCTACACGATTTGTTTACATTTACATACACAAATGTCTATGAATAAAATAGAATATTTGTGTGTTGGTTGGTTCTCTATGCGATCCTAAACCATTGATGCGATTGCGATGTCCTTCTGTGTACTCCTCCGATGGTTACTGGCCTAAAAACTATACACGTGTACAAGCAATTACCTACGTAAAATTGCAAGGTAACACATGTGTACGTCCCGCTAGTCATATAAAAATATGCTTGGCTCGTTTGTTCGTATGTATTTGATTTGTAGAGAACAGCGGTGGCCGTGTGATGGCGGCCCCGACTTACGAACAATAAGGCGGGTTTGAACCTAGACAGGCGCATTACGTCGTGTAATTTTTCATCACCGCTGCTTTCAAAACGGTGAAGGAAAACATCGTGAAAAAACCCGGCGTATCGTAGAACCAAAAATTCGAAGTCATGTAATATCTACCAACCCGCACTGGGCCCTCGTGTTGAATTATAACCCACTAGCTGACCCACGCAACTTCGTCTGCGTCACATAAGAGAGAAAACGAAAGGAAAAAATTATCCCCGTTTTTTGCAACATTTTTCATTCCTGCTCCGCTCCTAATGGTCGTAGCGTGATATTATATAGCCTTCCTCGATAAATGGACTATCCAACACAAAAAGAATTTTTCAATTTGAACTTGTAGTTCCTGAGATTAACGCGTTCAAACATACAAACAAACAAACTCTTCTGCTTTATAATATTATTATAGTATAGATTCCTTCTCATAGAGAGGAGGTCTGTGTCCTTACAGAACATGAATAGATGGACGATGATAATGTTCGTATGTTGTGCGTTGCCTACTATTTAACGGATTGTGATAAAAATTGTATTTGCGAGTTATAGAACTTTTTTTTTTTTTCAATATTTGCGGGTACAGTCGCAGGCGCAAGCTACACTATAATTAACAACGACTAGTTTCGGCGGAGGCTCTAAATAATAGGAAGATACCGTGAAGGACGCTGCTCTTGGAACTGTAAACAATTTGATCGTTGCGAGGTTATAATTAGACACGAGAATTGAGTTTTCCTTTATACCTAGCGCAGAATACAGTCTTGGTCGTGGTTTCTTTTTCTTTTCTTTTTTGTTAGCCTATTCTGTAGCTGTACCATTGTTGGAACAAGTCAAGTATTTGTAGTAAAATATACAAGAATGTAAAAACCAATTACTCTAAAATATAGCTGAGTCTATAGCATTATGTCAGTTCAGGAAAAGTATAAAACATGTAAAATCTTATTCACACCTGTAATGTAATGAAAACGATAACAAACATGAAAACTTTTCCAGAGTTACCTACTGTTGATGGTTGACGCTGAACGCTGTTTTACAGGTTAGGTTTATAAGTAATGACCAATAGGTATCTACCTAACTGATCTTAGGCAAGGGGCAATTCTTTCGAAGAGTTTCGGATCCCTACAACGACTTTGGTCATTTAGCTCCCTTCAATATGGTCGAGTTGAATGGCGCCGATACATGCGTCATGTTCGTGAACGGGCGCTGTCAGTTGGGACTGGTCATCTCTTAGCTGCCACGGTTAATTTTAATTTCTTTTTTTTTACATTGTTGATTTATACTTTTCTCTGGACGCTCTTAATGTGCACGTCTTTCTACATCGTTCTCACATATATGTATAATCACACATGAATGATGTAACCAAGATTTTGTAACAATATATTGATTTAAAAGAGTGTCCATGGAGTTTCTTGCCCGTTCTTCTCCATAGAGATCTACGCTAAGGAATGGGCAATTACAGTACTTTCTCAAGTTATTATGCCTTGTGACTGCGTGCCCGACCCGTGGTACAACTGCGATGTCCAACTGGTTGTACTACGGAGAAGTAAATTTACCCATGGTTCAACTCTTTTTTCTGTGACTGTAGCTTTGATTTTATTTGTAACTAGCTTTTGCCAGCGGCTTCGCCCGCGTGTAGTTTGATAATTGTCCCATGGGATTTTACTACCGGGATAAAAAGTATCCTATGTGTTAATCTAGGTTATAAACTGTCTGTGTGCAAAATTTCATCCAAATCCGTTCAGTAGTTTTTGCGTGAAAGAGTAACAAACATACATCCATCCTCACAAACTTTCACATTTATAATATTACTAGCTTCTGCCAGCGGCTTCGCCCGCGTGATGTTTGAAATTGTTCCACGGGATCTTACTACCGGGATAAAAAGTATCCTATGTGTTAATCCAGGTTATAAACCATCTGTGTGCAAAATTTCATCCAAATCCGTTCAGTAGTTTTTGCGTGAAAGAGTAACAAACATCCATACATACATCCATACTTACAAACTTTCGCATTTATAATATTAGTAGGATTAAGTAGGATTTGACATTCAAAAGTGCCGTAATGGTCTAGTTGAAATAAATGCTTTGAGTTGAGTTGACTCTCAGCACTACTCAGCAGGATAGTATTCGGTATGTCAATTATTTTTTTACGAAAATCGTAACAGATAATGGAATATCAATCTATAGACACTAAACCTTCGGGTTTTGCTGGCTGCAGACCAAGGAACGGAACGAAAGAGTTGCATGAATTACTTATAACCGAACGTGTTTAGCAATTAAACTGGGATGAAGAGCTGGTAGTAGTGTCATCATTGTTGCAGAATGTAGATGCTTATTCGAACCCTAAAATATGTCCTAAGCTTTCAAAACCATTGCCATAGGTACTTCCGCTTCGGAACTGCAGGACTGTTCGAAAGAGATACCGCGGCCCCGGAACATAAAGGACGAGGAAGGAACATGGATGGGTTTTAATCAGTAAAAGTCTGACACTCCCTCCCGCTCCGCCCACAGTGGGAGAAGTTATGATTTCCCATCCGTAAAAAAAAAAGTAAGTACTTAGGTACCACCGCTTCACGCCTTGTGGTGGCTCCTGTAGATCGGAATGCAGAAATCCTGCCAGAGAATTTACATTGTCAATATAAATATTTACATACATAATGCTGTTATGGTGCCAGCACTCTACCTACTTATCTATTAGACAAATACAATGTCAGACCTGTAAAGAACAGGCGACCTCTTTTCCATCCAGAAATCCATGCCACAGCAATGACAGACCCGTCTGCACAGCCAGGTGAATCCGAAAGCACCACCTTCAATAGTGTTGATGAAGAAGTCCATATTTATATAAGTGACATAAGTTCATGGTCCATTCGGAGTACAGAGTACAGACTATTCACACCAAAGAGCAAAGTTACACACTGCAAACTTTGAACTGAAGCTCTTTGGCCTAAAGTTACCACCAAAAATATCCATTTAGTACCGTAAATGACTTAAAATACATATAATCTACATAAGTACATACTTAATTAGGCATGTAGATGTACATACGTAATTAAAATTTAAAGTAATCGACGTAAACGAATCTAGAAATGAGCGAGTATCGAACTGACGATGAAGAAAAACGGCACCGAACTAAACTATCGCCATTCCTTTTATTTTTAGCTACGGTGTCAACAGTTAAAAATAAAAGCAATCGATGTTATTGACCTTTGAGCCGCAATACATATGTTTTATAGACACAGAAACCATCAAAGTATAGTATACGCGTGACTGGGCCCAGCTACCAATAAAAGCATCTGTAACTTCTGTAAGTATAAGGTCCATGTTCACCAAAAACTTTTTTACAAAAAATAAAAACCGACTTCAGAGAAAACAAAAAAGTGAAAAATAACTTCAGAAAAAACGCTTCAGAAGTCGGTGACCTTTTTTTGATTGATTTAGTTTTTTTTGTCACCGACTTCTGAAGCGTTTTTTCTGAAGTTATTTTTCACTTTTTTGTTTTCTCTGAAGTCGGTTTTTATTTTTTGTAAAAAAGTTTTTATTTTTCACTTTTTAGTGGTTCACATGTGCTTACCCCTTCACAGCGTACCGGCGTGATTTTAGGTTATAAACTGGTGTAAACAATAGACAGATATGAGATTTCGGCAATCCCAGTACATTTGCTATCATTTATTGAGGAGTTCCGTTGCATATGTCCAAAGTTCTTCATCAGATCTTCATCTTTAATTGGGATCACTTCGAGAAAGTACAATTCCTAAAACTACCCAAACCGCTTCTAGTGTGCCTATAAAATGTGAAGAATTCTCTCTATTTCTCCAGAATCCCATCATCAGCTACTGATTTGATGATTATAAGACCACACAGGAAGCACCAGCTTTCAAATAAAATAAAAACGATCAAAATCGGTTCACCCAGTAGAAAGTACTGAGGTAACAAATATATTCGAAATCGGGTGTATTTTACACAATATGTGCGTACCCCCTCGGAGCATACAGGCGTGATGTTACGTCATAATATAGTATTAACAATGAACCTACAAGCGATGGCAGCAATCACTGCAGATTTGCTGTGTATTTTTGAAGAGTTCCGTTGTATATCTCCGAAGATCAGCATCAGGTCTTCAGCAAACTAAAATGGGACCAAACGGGAAGCACCAGCTTTCAAACAAAAAAAGAACCATCAAAATCGGTTCACCCAGTCGAGAGTACTGAGGTAACAAACACAAAAAAAAAAAAAAAAAAAAAAAAAAATACAGACGAATTGATAACCTCCTCTTTTTGGAAGTCGGTTGAAAAGATAACCGTCTGATTATCTAAAAACAGCTGTCACTGTGACGTGTTCCCATACAAAAATGTGTTTTAAACAGCTGATTTTAGATAATCAGGGCGTCATCTATTTGACGAACATGGACCTGCGATTACACGAGCTAAACGTGAGTTTTATAATTACTAAAAGTATATGATTCACTGCTATAAACAAGACCAGAAAAATATATGATATTCTTTAGGATATATGCTAGTATGATACTGTTTTGAAAACATAATACAATTAATTTGGCTCGATAAAAAGAAATCACGAACTTATCTCAAAAAATATCTTTCAAACAATAAAAAACATACTAATATGCATGCGATCATTCCGATTTTTTGGCAAATAATTCTACAAGAAATATATTAGCATGATACTGTTTCAGTTTTTTAATCCAATCAATCGTTTTTTTTTGTAAATCGATTGAAACCACTCATTTCGCGCTATTTGGCCGTCAGTGGCTGACGTAACAACCACTTTGTAGTGCAAGCTGATTAGAACTTTATTCAAACAGCATTTCAAACGAAGTTTGAACCACCACAAATAGAGTTGCTAATTTAGCTCGTCTAAGCGCCTTTGATGGGTCATGTAAACTTGACCATTTTTCCATACGTTGATAAAGAGGAACAAGTTTGACTAATAACAAAAACACATATCCCTATGATTGATGGTGCAAATCGAACCACATAATAACCAAATGGTAGCTATCGGTCGAACTGTTACTCATAAGTAACCTTGGCAATCGATTTTATTTTTCTCCGTGGCCTCACTAAGACATAAGATCACAGTTTTTCTGTGACATTATTTACTTCTCTGTAGTGATACTCTTTAACAAGTAATAAATTGATTTAGAAATCTTGTCCATTCATTCAATAACAAAAGTACTTCAATTACACACGTTTTTCCTCAACCCATTCATGGATTGAAAAATCTTCCATGTAGCAATTAGTTTCTTTATTAGTAGTACAATTTCATCACACTTCAATGTCGCGCCCGCTAGTAGGCGTGTCCACGTTAAGCACGTGTACATTTGCACACATACGTGCGCGGGCGCACGTCTCTTTGTCCGCAAGAACAAAGAGCCTCGATTATTTTATTAAATTTGTTTTTAATGCATTCGATGTTTGAAACGACTTTTGTTTCTTTTTTTTTTGTTGAATTGGTGTTTTATGGTTATTTTTATGAGTGCTTGTATTTCGTGCTATTAGAATATTCTGATAATTTTGATTGACGTTACATTCATGTGACCTTTTGCTTAGAGTTTTCAGCAGCAACGCCACTTTTGTTGAATATTACAGTCTTTCGATAGTTATTTTACCAAAAACTTTGCATGGTGAAAAGGTGGTCATTTCACCTACTAATCCAACAATGAATTTCCATGGCAAAGAAGTCGCCGTGCGTTGCTTCTGTAAAAAAACTCCGAACACTGAAGTATACACAACTATTACTTACTTATTCATAATTATAGGTAGGTAATTATTCCCTACCTTATTTCACAAAGGTTTTTTGTATCAGACCAAAGTACAAAAACGTCTTTGTATTCATTGTATTTTCTACTATAATACGTTGCTACCTATATGTATATAATTATAATA
Source organism: Xestia c-nigrum (assembly GCA_916618015.1). Classification (NCBI taxonomy): domain Eukaryota; kingdom Metazoa; phylum Arthropoda; class Insecta; order Lepidoptera; family Noctuidae; genus Xestia; species Xestia c-nigrum. The sequence continues at coordinate 2,803,164 of OU745259.1, read as the reverse complement.
TGTACTAGGAAGTGTAATTAATTGTTGGCTTTGTTTCGTTACGGTTTCTTAATTTTGTGGCTAATTTGTCGTTAACTAATAGACGGTAATACCGCGTTCACTAACACTAGTAAACACTTAAATGAATGCCTAAAATATTATTGCATCGTTCAGTTGAAATTCCATCAATGCAATAATGTTTAGGAACACTTCGGTAACTAAGGCGGTTAGGTCTCATTAATATTAGTGAGAAGGTCTACGTGTGTTACTTGTTTTTATTTTATTTGAAACATATGATTTTCAGGATCTCTACCGTGTGTGTGCAAAACCTTTGGCAAAATTACAGGATGTAAACTGTAAGGCTTTTTAGTAGGTAACTCATCCTTACTAAGAAAATGTAATAGTGTAGTTAATACTTAAACAATAACTATTGGTATAGGTAACTGCAGAGAACATTTATTTACTTCCTCTTTATACGATCTCAGGGAAAATGTAGAAAACTTTACCACTTTGGAAAACCCAAATATCACTACATAATTATATACCTATGTCACCGTATAATTGTAAAACCTGTAAGATTGTAATCTATCTAGCGAGATTGTAACTTTTAGCAAAATGACAATGGTATGGAAATGGGGTCGTATTGGAGTAACGATACTGCTTACAATTTAACGCATTATTTTTCGGTAGATTGTAATCTATTGAAGCGAAACAGTAAAATTGTGACTTATGCGACGGAACTCAAATCGCGAGCTGTGGAAGAGGGGGGGCAGGTCCCTGTGGTCCAGTGACCCAAGTCTGCTATTTTTATAAATTCGTTACTCCAATACGACCCATTCCCATCCCATTGTCATTTTGCTAAACGTTACAATCTCGCTAGATAGATTACAATCTAACAGGTTTTACAATTTACGGTGACATAGGTATATATAATTATGTAGTAAATTTGGGTTTTCCAAAGTTGTAAAGTTCCTCCACTCCAATACGACCCCATTCCCATCTCATTGCCATTTTGCTTAAATTTTGTAATCTGATAAATTCATAATGGTCGATCATTGGTCCTACAACGGTCTTATAATAGAATTGTGTTTGAAAGGCATTGACGTATTGCCATTATTATAAAAACCCGTTAATGAGAAATTCCTGAAAGAAGAAGAAAATCCCTCTAACGCCCGTCCTGGGAATGAACTTAGAACCTCATGCTTAGCAGTAGATAGCGTTCGTTACCAGTGTTACCATGAGACCAACGAGGAGAGCGATAAAAAAAAACCATTACGGCTCTGAACAATATGGTGCAATGAATGCCGCTATAATATGAAGTTATTTAAACAAAGCATTTCCTGCTGTGTTTCCCGCGACTGATGTAGGTAGTACCTAACTAGCACAAATAAGGTATTGCGCTGTGTACTATTAATTAGGAGCTAGCAATAAGTACCAGGTATGAGGTGCACACCTGCGCTGCGTTACTGTGGAGCAATAAGTAAGTATCGCTGGACATTAAACACACAGCGCCATCTAGTGCCACACTAAGCAAGGCTTGTGTCGTGGACACCAGAAAGTTGATATACTACATATATACTTTTTTGTTTGTAAATACATACTTATTATACATACAAACATCCATGACTCGGAAACAGATGTCCATGCTCATCACACAAACATTTGCTCCTACCGGGATTCGAACCCAGGACCCTATGAACGCAAGACAGCTTCACTACCACTACGCCATTCGAGTCGTCACCATTCAATCGTTATGATTAAGATAACACTAATATGTAGTAATGTTGCTAGGTAAACTAAATATGCAATTAGTTTCCAAAAACGAAAACATATACAGGGTGTAAACCACCCCATCACGAAGCCGCCAACCAAGCATTCTGTACGTCAAACTAAATAACTTTATGCAAAAGTTGTTACTGGGAAACGACAATTTTTTTTTTGGGGTTAAAATCAAGTTTTGTGGTAGAACTCAATGTAACGCACTTAAAACATTGTACTGTCCGATGGATTGAATAGTACGGGGGTCGTAGAGTTGTTTGTATTTAAAAAAAGAGTTGTCAACAAGTTGGAACATTGACCCCCAATATCTCCGTAACTAGAATGTTCCCAGGTATGATGTAGAACAAAAAACTGACGGAATGACAAGGAAAATAAGTTCTTTTCGGCTTCGTGAAGAGGTGTTTTACACTTTATGTGTACTTTTAAAAAATTGACTTAGGTATAGCTATAATACAGTCGTAACATGTCGTATCGTCTCGTTTGACGACTCGAATGGCGTAGTGGTAGTAAGGCTGCCTTACGTTCATAGGGTCCTGGGTTCGAATCCCAGTAGGAGCAAATGTTTATGTGATGAGCATGGACATTTGTTTCCGAGTCATGGATGTTTATATGTATATTAAGTATGTATTTACAAACAAAAAAGTATCTACATATGTAGTATATTGGTGTCCACGACACAAGCTTTGCTTAATGTGGCACTAGATGGCGCTGTGTGTTAACGTCCAGCGATATTTATGTTTATATTATAACCTGTGCCTGTTTGATGGCATTTGTCATGGGAGTTCAACATAGCTGCTAAAATATCGGTCTATTACTAGGTTAGATCTGTCTTACTCCTCAAGGATTACAGGCGTGATGTTATGTTTACTTACATAAGGTTCAGTTTGCGCTTCCACTTCAACAGTTCTTTGTCTCTTTCAATAGTGACAGTCATGCTAAGATAAACTTTATTAACACCAGCATAAAATTAACATTTGTTTATGCGTAACATTTGTCAATTGGGAATATGAATTTAAATAGACTTTGCACTTCAAACTATTTTAGTAAGGAGTTTGAAGTAGGAAATAGTTATTGTTACGAGCTGTTTTGAAAACTCAAGCTGTGTTGATGACTCATTACTTGATAAGTGAGAGAAGGCTAAATCAAAGCTTGTAGGTACGTTTTTAAAACATCATAAATTCATAATACGGGTAAAATAAAATGGCGAAGTACATATTAGCTTATCAGTTTAGACTAGGAACATAAACCTTCCCGTTAGGTGGTCAGTAAGGTAACAACAAGAGCAAAGTTATCATTAACCCTTCGGAGATTAGAGGCGTGATGCGTTTGTACAATTCAAGAGAGTTTATTTATTTATAACGCCTTCACGCCTCTATTGCTGAGCGGATTTCGATGAAAGGCACACAGATAGACCACTACCATGCTTAAGATATAGGAACACTTGATACTCCGATAGTGCCTACGTCCCCGTGGGATTATTACTTACGAGACAAGTTGCGAACCAAAGCTAGTACCCAATAAATTTTATCATCAGCCTATTCATATTCCCATAGCTGGGACAGAAGCCTCCTCTCTACGAGACAGAATAGGTTATACAGTATACATATACCTATATAAACAACCACGCGGCCCCAGTGCGATCGATAGATGTCACATGTCTTTGATTGTTTTGGCTGTAGGACATGCCGGTTTCCTCACGATGTTTTTCTCCACCGTTTTGAGAGCAGCGATGATGAAATAAATTACACAAAGTAATGCGCCTTGGTACGAACGAACCCACGACTTACTGTTCGTACGTCGGGGCCGCCACCACTGGGCTACCGTTCTGCTAACTACAAATAAATTACTGCCGAGTACCGTTACATTATAAACTCCTTAAAGGAAGCTTGGTGGGTACAAATAAATGGCTACAATGTACAGCAGTGGGTGGCGATGGCGGTACAGTTCGGAACAAGAGTGGAAAGTGTGCCAGGACTATAACGGGGAGCTTCCGCGGTTGTCGCTTACACAACTTGTGAAATCCATAGAAAGTGGCCGCGACTGTACACAACGGCTTTTATATCGAACTGCTTTGTGGCTTTGTATCCTTTATTACAAGTTTGTTTTGAAGTGAAACTACCATAAAGTTATGTTGAGACAAGAAACGGTATAAGAGAGTCAAAAGTTTACGCTGTCTCATTTGACGTAGCACTAAGCCCGAAACCACAGATGACAGATAACTCACTCCATACAAAATGTTCAATACCTACCGCTATAATAGCCTACACTTTTAAGTCAATAGACGCTGCGAACGAAAATGTACCTCACCTTACAAACGTAAAGTGGGTTTTGCTTTGTAGATCGCGCAGTCGCGTGGATATTGTGTGCCGAAACTCGAATGACCACTGTCTGAGCGTGAGCTCCTGAGTTCTATTCCCAGACCTGGCAAACTGATATTAGTTTTGTTTCTCAGGAACTTCTCAATGGCAGTCAACAAGTCTTGATTTATGCCCGAGTGATGGCAATAGGATCGACCCTTATTACATGGGACTTTTAAACATAACTGGCGAAATGTGGGTACAATATGAGTACACCTCTGGCTAACTCTTCGGGCTTAGAGGCTTGATGTTTTATATCAAACAAGCAATCTTACCTCTGAGTTGAGTCTGTCAAATAGGCAGTCGGCTTATTTAAAATAATGGTTTACATCTGCCACCGTAAAATTGTCAAACACGTTAGATTGTAAAATAAGTAGAGAGATTGTAAACCGTCGAAATATTGTCAAACGAACATACTGCTTACAATAAAACGCATTATTTTTCGTGAAATGCATGCGATGGTAGTCAACTCACGCGGTGTGGAGGGAAGGTGGGGTCCCCCTTACCCAGTGGTACCACTTCCATGAAAAGATAATGTACCATTCCTGACAACTATTATACATTATATTAACCACATATCCAGCTGCATTACCATTGACCCCAACATAGAGTAACACGAAAGACAAAATAAAAGTCATTATGTTTCTATTGTGTTCTGGGTTTTAGTATCTACTTTTGTATAATAGTAGTTTATGCGACTGTGCATAATGAAGGGCATTACAACACAAGTGTGGGTTTAATAGCATCACACGAGTGTTGTAATGCCTAATTATGTATACCTAGTTGCATACACTTCTTTATCTACCCAAATATCATAAGGGCTCTATGATGGGTTCAGGAACCATAGGGAAATGACCAGCATTGTTACTTGGCCCTTGATTTTTGTGGCAACAGGTTATTAGTTGCATTCGTCGCTGCATTTACGATATGGCGGAGTGTTCATGTCAATTTCTGAGTCACTACTATCACTCATTTTCGACAGAAATAAAGAACTTATCAGAAAATTTGTGTACCCGTAACTGGAAATAAAAAGATAACGAACAAATGACAGCTCGAAATGGCGGCGTTTCGGATATCTGTCATTTTTTTTTAAATCATAGGCAAACGAACAAAGTCACTATTCTTGTGTCACTCGAGATCAAAATGTTGTGCGATTTATAATTAAAATCATACTGAATTGGGGTTTCGTATCGATATCTGATTTAATGTAGATAGGTACTAGAATAGCACACTCACTTGAATTTGACACCTGTTCCAAATTTAAAACTCATAACCTACTGTTTTCAGTAGGTTATGAGTTCATTACAGTTCCGTTAATTTCCGCTGGTTGGTAATGCTGGTCATGCCTATGGTTTTTGAACGCATTAGAGAGGGTTTATGATATTTGGGTAGATAAAGATTTATACATATTTCATCCAAATACCAGCTGTTAGTATAGATAGTAGTACCTACATTATGAAAATTACTCTCGATAAACAGAATAATAATGGCCGTAATGGCGCCCAAAGTGTCCAAATCGACAGTGTTTAAATGAGTTATTTAACGGCTGGCAGACGCTTTCAATTAATTAATTAATGAGGTGCAGTTAAAGGGAGAGCTTAGTTAAATCAACTTATTAAGAGGAGTCATTTGTTCTGAAAAGGTAGTTAAGTAAGTACTGAAAAATAAAAATGTCCGTGGAGATTGGTGATAATATTTTTTTCATTGAAGACTGTAACTGTAATGTCCAAATTTAATATTACACCGTGTTTATGGATTGGAATTAACAGCAGAGGTGCAAATAAAATACATAGGTCTAAAGCACACCCACACATCTCGCCATTTATCTTCGACCTGGGAATCGAATACAGGAGCTCACGCGCAGCAGTTGCACATGCAAACACTAGATAGAGCGAACATTAAAAGTAAGTAGCAGAAGTTCAGAATCGATGAAACTGCATGTTCAACGTAAATATACAGGGTGTGAACCACCTCATCACAAAGTCGTCAACCAAGGATTCTGTACATCAAACTAAGTAACTTTACTACTGGGAGTAATCATTACTGGGAAATAACATTTTTTTTTGAGGTTATAAATCATGTTTTGTGGTAAGACTTAATGTAACGCACTTAAAACATTGTGCTGATGGATGGATCGAATAGTATGGGGGTCGTGGAGGTGTTAAAAGTTATTTTTTTACAATAAAAACTTAAATTCAAATAAAAAGTTGTAACTTTGACCCCCCATATCTCCGTAGGTAACTAGAAGGTTCCCAGGTATGGTGTAGAACAAAAAAATATCGCAATGATGAGGAGAACAAGTGCCTTTCGGCTTCGTGAAGAGGTGTTTTACACCCTTTATAAATATTTCTAGTAACCTAGAGGTGATTATGAGCAATCAAGGGCAATAATCTAATATTTATCTGTTCTACGGCTGATATAATCTACGGAACGTCAATCATCGCCTATTGTCGGCTCACCTATTGATCAGCTTACCCTACAATAGGAACAAAAGCCTGGTGATTAGGTAACTTCTTAATCTGCAAGTCACTTCTGCTATTCAACCTAATCGCTGTTCTGGGTGGGACGTAACACATGCAGGGTGGAATTTTTCAATGCCACCTAGAGGGCAAGTAGGTACCGAAATACTGGAGATAGCAAAAACTCAAACGGAACATTCCTGTATGTCTCCACCCTGTATTGTATGACCAATTTAAAGTGTGAAATTTGAGGTGGCGCTGCTTGTCAAGCAAAGATGCACCGAAATGTCAAACTTGTATCATTTATTTTAGTTCTATGTTTTCCCGCTTGCACGGCTAAGTTTGTTGAAGGTGCTGTTAAGTTTTGGCGTCCAAAAGACGTTGTCAGAGGTGCGCTGTTGCTGTTGGTGAACATTATTTTGTGAAACTGTATTGGAAAATAAAATGAACGCGTTAGTTCCAGTTTCAGCCACGCGCCGGAAGATCCTTGCATCGCTATACAAGAAGTGTAACAGCTGTGGTATTTACGTCCTTTTAGGTGTTTGATTCGAACACGCAACATTACGAGCCTCAGATAAAGAATAAAATAAAACATAGGTAGATAACAAGGGGGTTCCATCTATCTGGCAGAATCTTGTTGCTCCGAAATTCATTTAGCATAACACACTTGGCATAATTTTCTTTAAACGAATATATTAAAGGCATATTTTTTTTCAAATATACTTATTGTTTGGGTGAATGTGTGTATGACCGAATTTCGAATGGCATACTTTTAGATGGCAGTTTTTTATTTGGCATAATTGCACCTTTGGCATTGTTCAAATTTCGCATAATTTCGTTTAGAATAATGTTTATTTAGAACGACGATTATTTGATATAATTTCACTTGGCATACTATGAAGATTGCAGAATTACATTTGGAATAATTTTATTTGGCAGTATTGCCATTTTTTAATGCCACAAAATAGCATTTTAACCTTAATTTAAAATTAAAATATTATCTTAAAAAGTCAATATGTTGTGCTAGAAAAGTTAGTGACAGAAACGAATCGCTCCAAAACCGACTCCACGTAGTCTTGTCTGCCCTACCCCTAGAGTGTAATTTAAAATCGCGTAGGCGCGGAGGGGCGAGGCGGGCCGCGAGCTGAGGAGCAGGTGGTTTTAACACTCGCCGCCGCGGCTGAGTCTGGCCGGCGTAGCCGGCCAGCAAGCCGAAGCTGCGGTGGTGAGCGTTGAAACACATCTGCGACGAGAAGCTCGCGTGGGACCGCCGGGGCCCCGCAGCACCGGAGCCGTGACAGAAACCATGCCTGCTGCATGTTGCATTCTCGTTTGCTGCATGCTTACTGCATGCTTACTGCATGCTTACTGCATGCTTGCTGCATGCTTGCTGCATGCTTGCTGCATGCTTACTGCATGCTCATTGCATGCTCATTGCATGCATGGTATATGCGGCTTTGCATGTTTGCTGCATGCTTGCTGCACGTTTGATGCATGCTTGCTGCAGGCTTGCTGCATGCTTGCTGTATGCTTACTGCATGCATGGTGTATGCAGGTTTGCATGTTTGCTGCATGCTTGCTGCATTGCATGGTGTATGTTTGTTTGCATGTCTGCCTGCTTCTTACAGGAAAATAAAAACCACATGATCTCAATCTACTGTTTTAATAAAAGAAAGAAAGAAAATTATGTTTATTTAGCCGTTAAACCCAAAATATTATGATTTTCACCTGCAGGCCACGAGTGCCATACGCTCGAAAAACATAAAGAAACATAATATCGTCGAAAGATTTTGCACTAGTACCAACTAAGTAAAATTATTGTATACTAGCTTCTGCCAGCGGCTTCGCCCGCGCGAAGTTTGATAATACCCATGGGATCTTACTACCGGGACAAAAAGTATCATATGTGTTAATCCAGGTTATAAACTATCTATGTGCAAAATTTCATCCAAATCCGTTCAGTAGTTTTTTCGTGAAAGAGTAACAAACATACATCCATCCTCACAAACTTTCGCATTTATAATATTACTAGCTTCTGCCAGCGGCTTCGCCCGCGTGATGTTTGAAATTGTCCCACGGGATCTTACTACCGGGATAAAAAGTATCCTATGTGTTAATCCAGGTTATAAACCATCTGTGTGCAAAATTTCATCCAAATCCGTTCAGTAGTTTTTGCGTGAAAGAGTAACAAACATCCATACATACATCCATACTTACAAACTTTCGCATTTATAATATTAGTAGGATAGGATAGTAGGATTAAGTAGGATTTTATTAAATTAATAACACTGGTATAATTGAATAACGTATAAAATTTATAAAATATATTCATAAAATACATGCAAAAATTACAAAATAGGGAAATGGATAAAATTCATAACAGTAATAAAATTAGTGACGTAAATATACTAAGAAAAAACAATAAAATTGTACAAAATTAATAACATTGGTAAAATTGGTAAAAGTGATTAACTAATAAGTTAATCACTTAAAAACAATAATTAATACATGCAAAACGATAATTAATTGAGTTAAATAAAATATATAGACAATTTTCGTTAAACTAATCTTAAATAATAGTTCTGCCATTCAATGACTATTGATATGAAATTTATGCCAATAGATGATTCTAACCCTAAACTTTCTGCGATAGGATGGTTCAACGTTTAATGTTTATGCATATGAAATTTATGCAAAACGATGATACTGACCTCCAACTATCTGCGACAAGATGGTTCGACTTTTAATTTTTATGCATATGAAATTTATGCCTTTAGATGATTCTGACTTACAAAATTATGAGTTTGAATGTATGATAAATGCGTGTCTGCCAAACGATTTTCTGCGAAATGAAGTTTATGCTATCCGCTGTTATGCAAAGTAATAATATGGCATAAAAAGTTCTGCTATAAAGGGTGGACCCATAACAAGGTACCTACATAATATGTCACCGTAAAATTGTCAAACACGTTATATTACAATATATCGTGTTTTTTCTCGCGATATTGTAATGTCTCGAATTATTGTCAACTGAACATACGGAAGTATCTCTGCCCCTATAATCGGGACTTGGGGCAACCCCCCGTTAGTTTAGTTAGGTTCCTTCAAACCCTGCACTCGGAAATAGGGGCCCCGCGAAGCGGGGCTCCGTCGACTACGCTTTTTAGGTTATGTTATAATAATTGGTATTTCTCAGGAACGGTGCATTATCTTTTCATGAGAGTTGTGCCACTGGGCAAGGGGGAGCCCTCCTTCCCCCCACACCGCGTAAGTTGACTACCATCGCATGCATTTCACGAAAAATAATGCGTTTTGTTGTAAGCAGTATGTTCATTTGACAATAATTCGAGACAATATCGCTAGAGATATTACAATATAACGTATTTGACAATTTTACGGTGACATATACATTATAAGGGTTTTGACTCCTGCCCTCATCAACATTATTCATTTCAAATCAAGAAGAATCATTGTGTGTGTTGTGGCCGGGGTTCAATGATCACGGTGACGTGTTACACAACAATAAAAGATTTAGGTAAGTAAGTAGGTAAGTACCAACTTGTTGAATATCAAAAATTAATATAAGTAATACATACATTCTATCCTATGGCATGGGGACAAACAGAAACCACAGGACTCCACACTGTTAGGCTGAGGCTACATTAGGCAGCGATTTGCGATGCGACTGGAAGAGCGAAACGAGAAAAACTTGGTATGACTGCATTACAAGTGAGATTCCGGCGTATATTCTAATAAATTCGCTTCAATTTCGCTATGTTGGTGTAGCCAGTGCCGTGATTACAAAAATTTTGTTCCGATCGCATTAAGAAATCAAAGATCGCTAATAATATTTGATGTACAGTGTAGCTATATATAATTGTTTTAATCGCTCATGTGTCGCAGGTCGCGTCGCGGCCTAATGTAGCCTCAGCCTTACTATCGTTGCATACTTCTTTAGCCCCGTGCACGTTCATATAATTATCAATTATTACACTCAAGTTACGAACAAGTTCAAAACCATTTCCATCAGTGATGAAAATCTTGCGTCAGCGACCATTTTTCTCTTGTATAGTAGCTACAGGTACCTACGTATTTTTGTTACAAAAATAAAGGGCGTAGGCGGTAAATCTATTAAATTGCATAATCTATTTATCATTAGACAGTTTGGAGACACGACACAATGGTGCAATGAATCTACTTGATTTATTATCTGCGGGCCGAGGATAGAATTAGATTCACCATCATTTCTGATTTTACAGGACTTTTCTTGTTCTGTCATTTATACAGTGTGACAGATGTTGACAGATTTTTGTGGCGTTATTTATTTGCTTTCCTTTGAAATATAATGTTTTGAAATAATTAGATACTCTAGATACCGAAATTAGTTTTATTTTGTGTTACACAATAGAAAATTGCAGTGCAGATTGTAATGTTGTTTTGTTCTTTATTGTGTTATTCGAGTGTATAATTTTATCTAGTTGGTGTTTGACAGGATGTCAGTAGGACAAGGTCAGATTACGACCGTCACGGCTGTGATTCAGAAAGGGATGCCAGAGATCCACATACTGCTGTATATCCGTGAGAACTAGATATTCATACTTGATAACGGCTTCACATGTTTTCCAGTATGAGAAAGATAATCCGATTTGATATCGTTTTTTTTTTCTTTATTATTTACTTTTTTCTTAACTTAGTAACAGGCTTTCTTTTATAACCACCAGGATCAGTCTACAAAATAATCAGGCGTGGTAGCTACACGCATCACGGCACGTGCGGTGGTTGGAGGCTCGCCAACCGATTTCCGAACTGAATCGAATATTAGCCCAGCAGAGGGCGCACCTGCGCGCACAACATGTCGCCGAGTTGAAGGTGACCCGCAGGTTAAAATTAAAAGCCAACGGGGTCTTTCGCAGAAATTGCCTCCGCGACCAGCCAAATGCCGAATTTCCTTTAAATGCCACTAGAAATACAATCGGCTTCTTGGTGTATAAAAGGTCGCACAAATTGGCAGCAATTTAGCTTTCTGTTGTCAAATAAAAATTCAATACATAATTTCTGAGAAACACGTAGCTCGCGTACCGATAAATTATTTTAGAACATTTTCTAACTCGTTTAGATATTTTAGCTAATAGTTTTAGTGAGCCTTGCAAAAGCTCGGTGCTGCTCGAAACCATTTAACAAGTTAACAACACAATTCGTGGAACCCAATGAACTGTATTCCAACGTTGACATTGTCCTCTTTGTAACATTATTATCCTTGTAACACACAATAGTTTTCGATTATTTTTCTTTTCTTTTACGTGAGTCAGTAGCGTTGCCGAGGGCAAACGACCGCACACGGTGTTTTCTTTGGAACTTTTCCAAATATTAAAAAGCTTTACAACGAAAATCGACTTTATATAGTTCTTCATAGACATAAAAATGTTTTTCGATTATCTTGCAGAATTTTCTTACTGATATGGGTTATAGAGAGATTATTTAATGTGACGAGGATCTACCCAGCACTACATAGAATGTAATTTTACTACATTCATAAATGTCTTCATAGAGATATAAATTTTAATAAAATGTCATAATAATAATGTCGAACTTGCACTGCGGGTGCTGCCAATTCTGTGTTACTGTTTCTTTATAAGATCGTTAAATGCTTGAATAATTGACTTAGTATTAGAATAATTCAAATTGTATCGATTCGTGAATAGATCAGCCAGAAAACTTGTGAGTTCTTTTTCATTTTGGACTGTCTATTATCAAAAAGACTAGTGACACGCCAATTGTATTTGCTGTATTGAACATGCGCAATTTATAATTAATACTTTTGCGACATGAACACTTTTGTAATGATTGATACTCAACATAAAATATTGATATTTCAACACGCTCGCATGTTATTTTCGGCGAATGAAATGAATAGGCTAACGCAGCGCAATCAGTCAACATGGTCGTCGTATGAAAAACATCGAATCATAAATATATAAGTGTTTTAACAACAGTCGGTATAAACACGGTGATGTTAGTAAATATTGCGATGTTTTAACGAGAACAATGCGTAGGCTTCTGTGGCTAATGTTCATGTTAACAGCATACTGACCCATATTATAAATGACCGTGATTTGCCGCCCCCGGAACTAGACGGAAAGGTGTTCCTACTGCTCAGAAAATTGGGAATATTCCGAACACAGCCATTGTAATTGACCTTCTGAACCTTATATTGCACGTGTATGTATGCCTGTCGAGAAATGTTATCAATTTAATTTTAATAACCATAGCTGTCATCGGCCCATTTTATATGGTACCTACTCTTGCTGCCTCTGTTTCAAAATCTATAGATGGGAAATAGGTAGGTACCTATATCAAAAAATCATTTTATCTACCCAAATATCATAAACCCTCTCTAATGCGTTCAAAAACCATAGGCAATGACCAGCATTACCAACCTGCAGAAATGAACGGTACTGTAATGAACTCATAACGCAACTGTAAACAGTTGCGTTATGAGTTTTAAATTTGGAACAGGTGTCAAATTCAAGTGAGTGTGCTATTCTAGTACCACCTACATTAAATCAGACATCGATAAAAAAAAAAAAAAAAACCCCCAATTCAGTATGATTCTAATTATAAATCGCACGACATTTTCGATCTCGAGTGACACAAGAATAGTGACTTTGTCGTTTGCCTATGATTTAAAAAAAAATGACAGATATCCGAAACGCCGCCATTTCGAGCTGTCATTTGTTCGTTAGCTTTTTATTTCCAGTAACCCATTCTTTATTTCTGTCGAAAATGAGTGATAGTGACTCAGAAATTGACATGAATACTCCGCCAGATATCGTAAATGCAGCGACGAATGCAACTAATAACCTGTTGGCACAAAAATCAAGGACCAAGTAACAATGCAGGTCATTTCCCTATGGTTCCTGAACCCATCATAGAGCCCTTATGATATTTGTGTAGATAAAGTAGTGTATGCAACTATACATAATTAGGCATTACAACACTCGTGTGATGCTATTAAGAAACTCGCCTTCGGCTCGTTTCTTAAACCCACACTCGTGTTGTAATGCCCTTCATTATGCACAGTTGCATAAACTACTATTTCAGTTTAGGTGCCGCCCACAGATAATCCCAGCGATGTGGTGACGCAGTAGCGCGTTACACTGTGTAATATTCTTATTTTTTTTCGCTTTGGCTAAACAAGTTTGCCCCAACTCCAAAGTCATCTGGTGTTTTTGCCACAAAAATCGGACATCCGTTCGGCGCGATATCGTTGGCATCGATTCCTTTGACCTTCGTTTGTTTCGTAACACGAATATCGACTCATTGACTAATAAATATAAAGTCTTCATTCGTTCATTCACCGGTATAGGTTAGAAACAGGCATGAATAGGTACGTAGACCTACCAAAGTGTATATTTTGACAGAAAATTGCACTTCTGTCAGGTTTATCGGTTGTTTACCTATGTCATTTAGGAAAATTACTGTTGATCTTCACAAAATGTATTTTAATGACAAAATGTTTGGACAGTAATTTATTGGAGCTTGTTGTTTTTACCATACAACATAAATGAAAATTCGCAGAAAGAGTACCTACCTATTTTGATTTTTGCAAGGAGAGGAGACGTGTTCTAAGAAGCAAAAAGAAAATAACTAGGTAGGTAATGGGTAGGTATTTGTAAACAGTACAGTACCTATACTACAGAAGCCATTTCCTCCTAAGTCAATTGAGTGACTTACTAGAGAAAATAAGTCCACAGATTAGATAGCAGTTCATGTGACAGTTGATTTGCTATGAAGTAACCTCATCATGCAACAGCTGTTGATCTCGTTCTTCAATGTCGATCTGTTTTACTGTATACAGTGTTGTCTTTTCCTGCTTCGATTGCTCATTACATTATGTAGTTACTATGTTATGTAATGACATGTTGTTTGCTCCTTTGTCATTATTTATTTACATAATTAGAATGTGCCATATCATTGTTTTTGTTTTGAATTATTGTTAAAGCAGGTAGGTACGCTGCAGCACTTTGTTTGAAGTTCTTGCTGCTTGGATGTGTGTCTGATTGAAACTACAAAGAACTGCCTCAAATATTAAACTTATGGTGGTGTTAAGATTTTGGATCAGTTCTTATAATAAGAAATGGTTGGTTTTCTGGGGAATTCAAATGAAATCAAGGAGTAAATGGTATAATAATCTTCATAATTTATTTTCTCTTTCAATTTTATCATACAATATGATACTTCGTATAAAACAATATTCTTTGTTAAATTCATAGAAATATATTATTTTAGTATAACTGTGTCCATATCTTTTATAAACTTACAAATTACTGTTAACATTCTGACGATTTCTTTTGTATAAAAATAATACAAATAGGTGCCGGGTGCGTTCTTTACAGTTTACAGAACAAATTATTTACTTTCAGTTCATTACTACGCCACCCGTCCTCCTTATAGTCTATATAACAATTCAACTTGTTAATTGGTTTTATCATTACTTACAATAACCTAAAGAAGACAATGGTACAGAATAATTTACTGTAGCACATTAATGGTAACAAAAACAATTAAAAACATAGGTATAGGCTTTAGTTTACAAAGCGTAGGCACTCGAGATTGCTACTTCATCCTATAAAATAAACATTCTCACTAATAAATACTTCCATCACGCATTCACTCGCATCGTTCACAATTTCACATGTCAAACATTTGCTCATTACGAATCACTTGTATACGTCCACAACTAATAATTTTAATCGGACGGCTTCACATTACAAAAGTCGCGTCCTCTACAGAGCACCGGGTCAGTTCCGAGAATCATCTTTCAAAACGGAGAAAATATTTGCGCGATCCACGCTCTCGCACAAACGTACAGCTCATACAAGGCGAAGGCACTCCTCACTTGCATTCGATCAGTCTCCCACACAAGCACTTCATTTGTCTCGAAATAATCAAGCGAAGCGAACAAAGACGTTCCAGTCCACGGCGGCGGCGTTAAAACACTGTTGTCGCGTTCAAAAAGTTAACCTTGTGCAACAAAACGTGATTCGGAACGTCCGAGTGTTGAACACATGGCCGCCATTCCGCGAGGGCGGCGCAGGCGGAATTTTAATTAGCAGAACATCCGCTCGTGACTCGGCCTGATGCGCCGTTGCCACTCCTAGCTACACTATCTCTTTCGCACCGGCTGCGTTTCGTACCTGTCACAACACAGAGGCGACGTTCGTCTCCATCCTAATCGTAATAAATAACGTCCGAAATGTAAACTAATTATTATAATAAGATTCTACTGGACAGAAAAAAATACACAATGGCCGGGACACAATGAACAATGGAAATCCCCGATTCAGCGAGGCAAGTGCGGCAACATCGCTGAAACGGGAAATTCGCCGTAAAACTGGCAACGCCGCCTCAACCTCGTTCAGTCAGTCTGCAAACGAATGACGTCGCACGATTATCCTTTCTAGTTTCTACACTATTCTAAATGAGACAACGCAATACTGATTTAAGGAAAACATTAGTTCTGCAACTTACAATGGAAGCTAAAGCTTTTTGCAGTTGTGACTTGCACTAAGTACACCCCTCGCTAGTGGACCGCTCGACCGTCCGTAACATAATCGTTTCACAAACAGCTAACGTCCTGGAATCAGTTATCAGCTCACCCGAGCGGAGGTTCTGCCTGCTCACATCACTGGCAACCTAATCTCTCAAACTTAACGATACATCCACAGCATCCTTAACGTAGCGTCAACACCTTATACACTAGTGTTCATTAACTATATATTACACAGTAAAATTAAGATCACAAATCGCTTTGTATGCTGCGTCCTACCGGGCGCGACTAGCATGGAATGTGGTGGAGCGGCGGCGACGGCCCGATCAGAAGTGCGAGTCGATGTGGCAGCCGCCGTTGGCGTGCTCCAGCACCTGCTCCTTGAGCCGGTGCACGTGCTCCTTTAGCTTCACCACCATCTGCGCCAGCTCCACGTTCTCGCCCTTCAGGATCTTCACCTTGTCCTCCAGCTTGGAGATGCGCTCCAGTTTGCGCCGTCTGCACTTGGATGCAGCCACTCGATTTCTTTGCCTTTTGCGTTCCAATTTGATTCTCTCTTGTGTATCCATGTCTATAGGCGACAGGGGTGGCGAGCTCGCAGCACTGGGAACCGTCTGCGGCTCGTCCTTGACCACCGGTGTGGGGTAGCGCTCAAGCGGCCTGTCCAGGTCGGCGTACACTCGCCTGTCGACGACGCGTCCGATTCCGATCTGCTGCGGCGTAGGGTCTGAGTGGTGTAGCTTGTCCAGCGCCTCAACGAACGGGCGCGCGTACATTTCTTGTTCCTCCGTCGGCGCGATACTGGCCGGGAATAACACTGGCGCTCCGGGTGTAGGAGTCGCCGTTGTTATCATACCGTTCTGTATGATCAGCTTCTCGAGCTCCGGAGAGCCGAGCTTCAGCATCTGCAGGTCTGGCGAGGACAGGACCGGCGCGCCGCCGATCCGGGCACGCTTGATGCCCCGCCCCACGTCCAAGGTGAGGGGCCTCTTCAGGTTCTCCACAGGTCCGCTGAGGGGATACTGCTCGTCATAGAAAGTGGTCTCCATGCCGTGTTGGAAGCGTCGAACCATGTGTTTGCACCGAACGACTCGGTATCACTGAACTCACTGCGCGAATATCAAAACTTTTACATGCGGCAACGCACGTCCGACTCCCTCAACGTTCCACTTGTTTCTAAACATTGTTAAGAAACAACCACTGCTTTTATTGAGTGACTCAGATAAGCTATTTTTAGAAGTAGCGTGATAAAGTCGAGCGCTCATTGGTCAGATATCGCGCGATACCAAGCAACGCTTGCTTGTGATTGGTGATTGGCATCGTAGCGTAGCGCGAGGCCGCGTCGGGCTGTTTACGACTGTGTACGATTACCGAGAATCAGCAGGCGCATGTCCATTGTAACAATAATGTCGTACCATTAAACGTGTATCCAAATTAATGTTTGTTTACCAAATATATTTTTAGCACGGCTACAAATATTGTCACATAATACCTACATAGTTAAGACTTTAATCTTTTATTTATGATAAAAGATGGTGGATCGAAATTAGATATAAAGGCTCTTCTGGTGATAAATAATTTATTTACAGAGATTCAAGTTTTTCTACCTACCACATTATCTTTTGTTGATTGGAGTACATTTATACACGAAGTTAATACGCATGAAAATGAAGAAATTAGTCTCAAGGATTTACAGTATAAATAAAAATAATTTCGGTTGACGTAATTTAAACCGAGACTAAAGGTGGACGCACACTTTTCCGCGCCGAAAGAAACGAATTTTAGAAAATTACTTGTATGAAATTCTATGAAACCTCGCACACTTATCCGCGTCAAATCGGACGAATCGATAATGTCATTCGTATGAGAAAAAAATATTTCGGCGCGGTCGATTCCTTCGGCGTGGATACCTAAGTGTGCGTCCACCTTTACCCGGACTTACAAAAACTATGGTCACATGACGATGACATTATTTTCACAACTTGAAAATTCATTCATTATTTTGCGACGGAAAGCCATTCATTATTTTGGTGGTGATCATTTTAAATATGGACAAAAAAATATCTAACACTTAAAATGTTTATTTGAAGAGCAGTCTGAACGATCTCATACTTTTGTAACCTAATCTAAACTGAAACTGAATAAACTTTCACTAGTAATTTTCCAAATTATAATGATAAAATATAAATCATAAAATCTTGGAACGAGAGTCAAAGTGTAACAATGGAAACATACAAATTTGGGTGAGGCGGGGTAGCCGCTCGCGCGCGGTGCAAGAGAATATTGTGCGGGGAGCGCGGGACGGGGAACTGTACGAGAAAGAGCGAGAAGGCACGCTCCCGACCCGCTCCCACGAAAGATAACTCCAACAACAGAGCAAAAGGAAAATAAAATGCATCGAAAATTCCTTCATTATTGTGGTCTCACATTTTGATGTTTTTGTAAAGTTGACCTTCATTTTTTATGATCATAAACACAGCTAACTACTGAATCCTCTACATTAGGTAGACAACAATTATACTAGGTAGGCAGGTAGGTACGAACTAAGGCAGGCAACGGCAGTAACGACTCTATATTATGGATATTAAGCATCATTAAATTAATAACTATGTTTTATGGCTACATAAAAATGTAATATCGTGTTGTTGAAGTTATTAGTGGCTATAGTGGGTACCTACACTATGTACCATGTTTTTCCTCATCTGGTACATAAACAAAATAGGTAGAGATAGGTAAGTAAGTACCTAAATAAAACATCTATTCGTTTATTCCTCAAATCCTGAAATCGATACCAATAAATAAAATGTAGATAAAACCCTCGGAGGAGAGTTCGAAAAGATGTATTTATTTTTAACCAACTTTGAAGGTTATACCTATTATTATTTTGGACAATATTTTGTCAACTGTTGTTGTTTACTTGATAACTTACATTAGTGTTATAATAACATAATATACCTACCTACCACCCACCAATCCCACGCATCATAAACTTATTTAGGGTCAAGTGCACATCTGCGTATCACATCTGAAGGTTCAGTATGTGCCGAGGAATCCACTGCCATATAAATGAATGACAAGTTGAAGGTGATCATGTGAGGACCTTACTTTTATATGTAGTTATTTAGTTATGTAAGCTATTACTAGGTATCTGTCAAATTTGTTTAGTAGATTTTCAACTTTGTCGCCAAAGCCTCAGGTTCCAAGTTCATTGGAAAAATTCGACAGTTTCGGGTGGCTTAATGTGCTGCCGTCTGTACATGTTTTTCTATTAAAATAAATATCGCTGGACATTACACACAGCGTCATCTAGTGCCACACTATGCAAAGCTAGCAAGGCTATATAGTTTTTGTTTGTAAATACATACTTATTATACATATAAACATCCATGTCTCGGAAACAAATGTCCATGCTCATCACACAAACATTTGCTCCTACCGGGATTCGAACCCGGGACCCTAAGAACGTAAGGCAGCCTCACTACCGCTGCGCCATTCAGGCGACTAATACAAACCACTCTATTAATAACAATATCACTTGGTATTAATGTATATATTATATAAGTAAGATTAAGAAGTTACAAGCAACATAAATATAAATAGGAGGATATTGATGGTCAATCCCCGTGGGTGTGTTATATGGCAACGTGGCGAAAGCGTTTCCGCTTTTCTGATAGTACTAACGCGTTTATGACATAAGGGCAATTTTAAGTACCTACTCATGCAATAACCATTCTTTACAAATAGCACAGAATAGGTATCATAATAAATCGTCCGCAAACAGATTTGGTTGCTGTTTATCGCAGACGCAGAGTAGGTATGTCTATGTGATTTGCCGGCAAACCTTGAAGTTGTTTTCAAGCATTTAAAATACGATAAAATTAATACTAGTGCTGCCAGCTTTTGGAAAAGTTACTAATTATATTTTAGTTTCTCTACTCGGCACTAGATGGCGTTTTTAAAACCAAACTAGAAAATTACATCTACTGGATAACAGATGGCGTGCTCTCAAATATTACACGCCGCCAGACTTGCACTGAGTCACAATACTCAAAATAAGGTTAGAGTAATATAGGCAACAAATGTTTGTTTATGGTTCTAGAGAAAAATTGGTTCAACACAGAAACAGTGTTCCGTGGGTATAATTTCTAAACTTCACGGTACATAAATGATTAAACCATGGAGCAGGTTATTGACCTCCCTGTCCAAGCTATTTGAACAATTTCAGCTATGCAATTGTTTCATCTAAAATGTTTGTTTCTTCTTTTAAGCAAAGATCAGTCTTTATAAATTATAAGGCCTATTTGAATGTACTCTTAGTGGCATGAAATATAACCGAAGTCCTGGTGAAGACGGTATCACCACTGAATCACTTCGAGTTGGGGAACCATCCATACTACCTCACATTTGCACAAAAAAGGTGATAAATCCGATATTGGTAATTATCGCCCTATCAGCTTAGTCTCGCCCCTTTACATTTTTTTTTATCTAAATCATCGAAAATCGCATTTCAGGAACATTAGACCTCCATCAACCTCCAGAACAGGCTGGATTCCGCCGCGGTCTTTCGACTGCTGACCACTTACAGTCTTTAAACCAGACAACTAAACAAATAACAGTACTACACCTTAACCCATTACCGCCCTCTGTACCTGCACAGGTACAACTACTTAATCGATAAATTATGTATTTTATTTGTGGTAAGTGTTGAAGGTAGTTAGAAATTACAAATCTAGATGACACTAGTTACCACATAATAAATAAAAATAGGCGGTGGCGCGAAAACAAATGTCACTTATTTTGTAATAAAATACGGAGTCCAGACACGACATACAAGGTAAGATTATTTTGTTGGTTTTTATCAAAAATAGTGATATATTTCAACTTCTTTTTTTATTTTTATGGAGACTATTTATTTGTGTTGGTAATAATAACATAAGAATGAAAGTTTATTACAAAACTTGTAAAGTAGGGTTTGTTTCATTTGTTGTACACAGGCGGGTACAGCGGGCAGATTCGTACTAAAATTTCGTTTTGTTTACAGTATTACTTATAAGTTGAAATGGCCAATCGGAACGTATTTACCAGCTATAAGAGACTGGAGGAAGCCTTGGAATCAATTTTGGCTGATGAAAGCAATGATGAAGAGTACGATATGGTATTAGTGCCACCAGATCCGGCTGTGGTGAGTGATGAGGAAGAGGGTAATGAAGATAATTTGGCGGCTTCAAGTTTCCCTAAGGACGTTCCAGGGACTATTGAGGTAGGTCGGCGTCGTCCTGACTACGATGTTTCGGAATGGAGCGACAGTGATGATGAGCCGCTAAGACCTATGCCTGCAAAACGTGCCAAAAATGTGATGTAGATTTACCTGTATGGAGGAAAACTCAGCCAACCTTGGGTTCTAATGAAATTACCGATATCGTACAAAAGAGACAAAAATACGTTGTTGAAAGCTTAGCAGACTGCAATCCAGTAATGTTGTTTGAAAAAATATTTGGTCATGATGTAATGGATTTGATAACAACTAACAGTGTCTTGTACGCTAATCAAAATAATATGTACTGATACTGACCGGTTACCATGAATTGCCATCAGAACGTGCTTACTGGAGTTTGGATGAAGACCTTGGTGTTCCATTGATTGCTAATTGTATGTCACGCAATAGGTTTTTGGAGATAAAAAGAAATCTTCATTTTGTGGATAACGGTCTTATTTACGTCCAACGAAAACTAAGAGCCGTCCGTCATCCTCAGCGGCACTAGGAGTTCGGGACAATAATGGTCATAATCCTGAACGGATGGAAAACTCACTGCGATGTGTTATCTGTCACCAAAGAATTCGCTGGCGTTGCGAAATATGTTTGAAAACGCTATGTGTTGAACGACCTTGTTTCAAACAATTTCACTCCTAAAGCGCCCACTGTACACGGCTGAGTACAGCCCTAAAACTTGATATGTAATTTTTTTTTTTTGATTTTATCTTCTTATATAGCATATTTTATCCCTTAAGGACAAATAAATAGAAAAACAATAGAAAAATATACTGCAGTTTCATTTTGGGCGTTAATGGGTTAATATTCGCAGCATAAACAAAAACTTCGATGGTCTGGTAGCCTTTTTGCACCAATTAAAATCTGATTGCGATATCAGTCTTGACTGAATGCTGGTTACGGAAAACTACTATCATACCTACCTTAAATGGTTATAACGCTCACTCTACGAAAAATACAAAAAATCTGAATGACGGTGTTGTCATGTTTACAAAAAAATCACTTCAGTGCAGTTTCTGAACCTGAAGTTACTGAAGCAAATCGTCTACTTTGCGTAGTCGAAAACAATGCTGCTATCTTAGGTGTGTACCGCCCCCCCTCATACAAACACATTGACAACTTTATTAACACCCAAGACCACTGGTTCCCAACCTGTGGTCCGCAGGAGCCTCGACTACGGTCCGCGAAAGATTAAATGTTATTTGTACTTTTTAACACAGAAGATGCAAGCTCAACCCAACCTAATTGAACCTATCAGAGGCAAAATAAAATTATTAAATGATTGTTATATTTTTCGAGCTCAATTCGATCGCTTTTGTCCAATTTTTGTATAGTGTGAGTTAAAGATTCACTCCCCTAGTTATAATCCTGTCGGTGTCCATGTTTATCTAGGACCATGGTCCCTGTTAACAATGAACATACCAAAGTGGTCCCTGGCATAAGAAAGGTTGGGAACCACTGCCCTAGGCGGTACATTAACGCCTCTTTCTAAAATTAATCATGTTGCCCTAGTGGGAGACATCAACACCGACATAAAACCTTACAATAAAGATAGGCACTCTAATACATACCTCACCTTCGCTGCCTCTTACGGTTTATTACGTGGTCACCTTTATCCTACCAGACCTGAAAACTGTCTCGATCACGTCCTATTACGAACAGATCAGCCAGGAACCACCATTGTGATAGAGACACAAATAACCGACCACCTACCTGTATTTCTAGGCATCAATCTAGACCAACCTAAACATAAACCCACGTGTGTTACCAAAATTGTTGACATTACAAGAATCCAAAATGAAATACATGCTACTGATTCTTCCCCCGTACTCATGGCAAATGACGCCACGAAGCTTCTAACATTCTGGTATCCATTTTAAGACAAATCTATACTAATATTATAAAGCTGAAGAGTTTGTTCGTTTGTTTGAACGCGCTAATCTCAGGAACTACTGGTTGGAATTGAAAAAATCTTTTTGTGTTGGATAGTCCATTTATCCAGGAAGGTTATAGGCTATATATCATCACGCTATGACCAATAGGAGCGGAACATAAATGAAAAATGTTGCAGAAACGGGAAAAATGATTCCTTTTTGAGAGCTTCCGTTGCGTGCGCTGCTTAAACAGTACAAGTTACATGAAAATTATGTACTAAGGAATTATTGCTCTTAAAAAGTTCTAAAAAAAATCTTTGAAGATTGACTGACAATAAGCATTTTTATGATTTTAAAATTTCGTCATAAATAATGCTTCATTTGCGAAGGTGTTTTTACAGACATAGTATTAATCTTTATCAAAATAAATACGTTAGTCATCTTTAGCGTTTAATTGTGACCAAAATTGCCATTTACACCATTTCATTTAGATGAATATCTTGGGAAATATAACTGAATTAAAATAACTCGCGTAACAAAATAATTTCATAACAACGACGAGGTTCATTAGAAGATGAATTTCAATGGGAAAGTACGCTATTATATAAGCATGCATGCTATTAGTGTTGGACAGCCCATTTATCGAGGAAGGTTATAGGCTATATAACATCACGCTACGACCAATAGGAGCGGAGCATAAATGAAAAATCTTACAAAAACGGGGAAAATGTATTCCTTTTGTGAGCTTTTTCTCTCATATACCTATGTGACGCAGACGAAGTTGCGTGGGTCAGCTAGTTATTGAGAACTATACTCGACTCATTAAGGTCCCAAAGAAAAATGGAAATATAAAGCCATGAATAACTCCCGGTCTGCTTCGATGTATCCGTAATAGGGATAAAATGCATAAAAAATAAATCTGACCCCAAAAATGCTATTTTTAAAAGTGACTTACTCGCGGTACCGTAATTACTGCAACTCTCTGTTACGAAAACTCAAAATGAATTACGAATAAAACGAGTAAAGAATAACCCTAAGGCTATCTGGGACCTAATAAAAACAATAACACACAACAAACCCTCCACAAACCCACCCACAAATCTTCTGAAAACTGAAAAAGACGAGCAAAGAGCAGCAGTTTTTTTGTATTGTAAGTCCTACATCTGTAGGGCTGTTGGGTATCTACCCAACAGAGGAACTTTATAAAGACTGCGAAGTGCTGTCAGCTGCCAATTAAACTACCAAGAAACGTCGAGCTGATATTGTTTTTCCACCGGTAAGACACCATACTACATTTGCTGAACACCAGTTTTCTTTTCTCAGCCAAAAAATGTACAACACCGTCAACAAATTGCTCGCCTACATAACCTTAATTTGCGTCAATGCAAAATTGTGGTAAAAGCTTAGTTAATGTAAAAAAGCTACGACGAAATAGAAGATTTACTGTTCTCCCCTACGCGATAGCTCTAAGCCCGACCCAAACATTTCATAACATTTTATACCCCGTGGTCACTTACAAATCGTCAGAAGTCCGCACTAGGGGTCTGCCAATGAGCTATGGAGCGAAGCATACTGGGTGTCAAACTTACAGACCGCGTCAGAAACTCTATACTTCGCTCCAAAACCAAAACAGCTGATGTTGGCATGACAGCTGCTAGGCTGAAGTGAAACTGGGCTGGTCACATCTGCCGAATGTCGGAGGAGCAATGGGCAAAAATTACCACTCAGTGGATACCAAATAGCATGAAACGACAACGCGGCAGGCCCAAGTCATGGCGGGATGAGCTAGACTCTTTCGCAAAGGATTGGCCTACAATCGCACAAGATCGCGAAATGTGGAAGGAGGGAAGGGAGGCCTTTGCCCCGCAGTGGGACCATATAGGCTTATAATAAAAATAAATAATTTGAATGTACTAACTAAAGCATGTTATCAGGACAATGCTTGTATGAAATATTATTTTAGTTTAAGTTTTACTAAATAAACTTGTAATTTTCTTCATTCGTACATTGCGCCCGTGCAAGCCGGAGCAGGTCGACATAGTAATAAAACAGATCTTACTTTATACAACATCGATCTAATTTATTGCAACAGTTCATTTGTACATTACATCGTAGTTCACTTAAAACAATAGTACATCACATCGTAGATTCACTTAAAACAATAACTTATTCATTATTATTATATTATTCTTACATACATTAACTTGCGCCTTATTCTCACGAGGGTAGACAGAACTCCATGAGCTAAGAGACGTGAGAATGTATGTATACAGGGTTTTTTGGTGGAAGGACCGACACAATTTTTTGAAGATTCTGGGTCACCTCTAAAAAATTACATATTAACCTAATTTTACGAGTACGATTTTAGAAGCACATAAAATCAAAATCAAAATCAAATTAACTTACCCACCTTTACATAAATGGTTGAGAATTTTTTGAATATGAATCGATATATTTTTATAATTCTTTTATATATTTTATTTTTTTGAGCAAAGTTCATTATAATTAACACGACAAATTATTGCGTTCTATTACAAGCTCAAACACGAAAGTTTTGATGACTGACATTTAGCTAAATCAATAAATAACTACTCAAATGCCATAGCACTCATAGATTCTGTAAGTTTCCCCTCTACTAAAATTACTAGGATATGATTCCCCATATCTCAAGCAAATTGATTCGGTCCGTTTTATTAACACCTGTATTATTACGTATTAATTGATTTATTTCACAGTAACAGATATAATTCTGACATCTTCATAAGGCTTGTCTGTCTTGGGGTTGGTCTTCACACTGCCGATGTTCTGTACTACCTCCATACCGCGGACCACGCGACCGAAAACTGTGTGTTTGTTGTCCAACCAGGGCTGATGAAAAACGAAACATTTTTTAAAGAAAATTGGGGCACATAATATAGAGGATAACTCAACAAATAAAAAAAACACTTAAATGAGATCACAGTAATCACGGAGAAATTGATGAAAATACATAAAAAAATGGTGGTGGAATGCATAACCTCCTTTTTTTGAAGTCGGTGAAAAAAATTCAATAGCTCGTAAACTGAGATACATTGACTAAATTATTAATAGTCACTCACACGACGAAAACCTAGGTGTCACTTGAGTTTTTCAGGAGTAAAAAGTAATTTAAAAATGGAACGATCTTTTACTCTGAAACATGGTAGGTAACAAAAGAATAAGTTATCAAATGTTTTATTTAAATTTCGAATTGGCTTGCAAATAGAAAGCGGTTTATTGAAAAAAAAAAAAGACAAATGAACTCTTCAACCTGAGACAAAAAATTGTTTTTTGTAAAGTATGTGCAATGCCTCTGTTGCTAGCTGCAGTAATGTAGGTACTAATTATCAGTGAAGTGTGGATCATCTTCATTGCGAAAATGTTGAGAGTTCGTGTTGTGTTTTAAATTGTTAATCTGTGACTGACCTGATAGAAGAAAAAACTGACCGCTCAGTACAGATTTTTTGTCGAGTATAAATTTGTTCGGTTTTAAATGACTATTATTCTCGCACTCGAAGTGAAAAGTACACTGCACCTCGAGACTAATCGCCAATTTAATATACCCTCGCTTTCATTGACTCCCTCGCAAGCTAGGGAAACAAACCACCTCGGGTATATAATGGCTTCGTTTAGTCCCTCGTTATAAAATATACTATATTATTGCCAAAAAGCAAAACTCGGGGTGCCTTTTAGTTATGGAAAATCGCAAAAACGAAACATACGCGGACAAATTCCCAGGTTAAAGCGGAAAAAAGTAAGAAAATAAAGTAGAAAGTTAGTATTCTGTGGTGTAAGATACCGTAGGTGCCAGCGTTATGAAGAACTGGCTGCCATTGCTGTTGGGGCCCGCGTTGGCCATGCTCACGGTGTAGGGCCGGTCGTGCTTCAAGTGCGGCTTGAACTCGTCCGCGAACTCGCCGCCCCATATACTCTCTCCGCCGGTACCGGTGCCTGCAAAACGAGAAAAAAAAAACGTTGATGTATTATTTTAAAACAGTGGGACAGCTTTACCCAAGTTTTTGTCTTCGCCCGCGTAGGTGATGACAATTATCCCACGAGAGGGTATTATCGGGGTAAAAAATATGATTGTGCTGTATGCCTTACTTCTTCGAAATACGACCAGCCGTCTGTGCTTGAGTACTTAATTTTAAGAATGGAATTGCGCTTTCACGTTACGTTATGGATCTGGCGACGTTACTGCTCCAAAAAAGTTAAGGACAAAATGTCGAATGACTGGGTTCTTAGTGAACACACACTAAGGTAAGTTTTCCTGCCACATGGTAAACCTGAATACGTAAAATCATAACGGCCATTTTCTCGAAGGGTAAGGCAGGGTTGAAGCTATTTTTTATTAAGATCTTTATGCTATGCTAAGTGGTGAATCTATTGCAACAGTCTAGGGGCCCGGTAGTCCCTTCCAAACGAAAATAGCCCTTTCTGCCAACTTATCTATGTTTAGGATCTGGGGTACCACACCATACACCTGCTATATAAGCCTATGTTATTAGGATGAAATGATAGATAAGGTTTACTATCATAAGCCAAGTTATTTTGATAATGCTATATTTATATTTTAGGATAAAATTATTGTTTGTTTCACTCATGCCGCTGCAGACAGAATTCGATATAACAGTATAAATAAATAAATATTGCTGGACATTAACACA
Source organism: Xestia c-nigrum (assembly GCA_916618015.1). Lineage (NCBI taxonomy): Eukaryota > Metazoa > Arthropoda > Insecta > Lepidoptera > Noctuidae > Xestia > Xestia c-nigrum. The sequence goes on along the minus strand of OU745259.1, from coordinate 2,775,212 downwards.
CAGCGCCACCTAGTGCCACACTAAGCAAAGCTTGTGTCGTGGACACTAGATAGTTGATATACTACATATATACTTTTTTGTTTGTAAATACATTCTTATTATACATATAAACATCCATGACTCGGAAACAAATGTCCATGCTCATCACACAAACATTTGCTCCTACCGGGATTCGAACCCAGGACCCTAAGAACGTAAGGCAGCCTTACTACCACTACGCCAATCGGGTCGTCAAGTATGACTACAACGTATCCATAAATCAGCAGGAATTTGGTTGATGGCAATAAAGGGTGTAAAACACCTCTTAACGAAGCCAAAAGGCTCTTGTTCTCCCCGACATTGCGATCATTTGTTTTGTTCTACGCCATACCTGGGAACCTTCTAGTTACGGAGATATTGGGAGTCAAAGTTACAACTTTTTTTTTAATTAGAATTTTAATGTAATATTTTTCCACCACAACCCGGTACTATTCAATACATCCACCAGCACAATGTTTTGAATACGTTACATTGAGTTCTATCACAAAAAATATTATACACCCCAAAAAAGTTGTTACCCAGCAGTTATTTTTGCGTGAAGTTATTTTAGTTTGATGTACAGAATGCTTGGTTCACGCTGAGCTTTGTCGTAGGATAATTAGATACTTCGAATCTTCGCGGAAATCCTAGGGGTTTTGCGAAAACGCGGATAATTAGACATAGGCGAAAAATTATCAAATCTTACTGGACAAAGTCAGGATTTTTGCGAAAATACTCGTTATTATAGCAATATTGCGAAACGAAACGCTGGCTGTTATGAAATAAGAACGCTGATTGGTCGGTCAGCGCGTTCAATAAGAGATCGTCTCTGATTGGTTGACGTCTTAAATGTCAATCATTTGTTGCCGCACGTTATTTGTTTACGTTTGTGTCTGAGTTAAATTGCAGAAGTGTTTTGTTTTTTATCGTAAATAGTGTACCTACTTGGACTTGATTTTCCTTTCTCACCTATTCTAAACCTTCATAACTCTATGATACAATACTTGAAGTTAATCATCGGCAAACTAGGAACCAATTAGAAGTCAGCCAGCAAAATTGTAGCCAATCAGTGTTGAGCACATCAAATCTTACTATAGTAACGAGTATTTTCGCAAAAATCCTGACTTTGTCCAGTAAGATTTGATAATTTTTCGCCTATGTCTAATTATCCGCGTTTTCGCAAAACCCCTAGGATTTCCGCGAAGATTCGAAGTATCAAATTATCCTACGACATATATAAAAATTAAACCCGTTTTCCGTTGTCTCAACATAGCATGAAAACGGCTTGACCGATTTGGCTGATTCTTTTTTTGTTGTGTTTGTTATTGTCAGGAGAAGGTTCTTATGCAAAAAAAATGTAATAGTAGGTAGGTGGTAGGTAGTAGTAGTAGGTAGGTAGGTAGTAGTAGGTAGCTTTTTCCCTCTTATGTGACGCAGACGAAGTTGCGTGGGTCAGCTAGTCAGTCTATAAAAATCTACAGTGATATCGTTGTGCATTTCACGATGAACGATGTACGAACGTGGTACCGCTGACGTACGTTTTATCTATGTAGATAACAAGTCCTTCAAATTACCATTTTTTTCGGTAAATTTCTCTTATCACTTTACAATGCGATTAGTTACACGTGGATGTGAAACGTGTCGCGAAAACGTGATGATAATAATATATTTTTGACAGTCATCTGCTTAGCGTTTTATTTGTTGGGTTCGGGTTCCAGTTCAACCGGATGCAGCTAAGTTCCAGTATGTTACATGAAGGGACTGTCTATCTGACCTCCACATACCAGTAACTGGGTAATACGATACTATACCCCTTATAAGTAAGACTGTAACAATGAATGTTAGAGTTTCGGCTTCTGACTACTCATAATGTTATTTTTTTTATTGTGACAAGCCCGCCACATACGCCCAAACCACTGTAACTCCTGTGCGTCAGAATCAACAGTGGCGACCACCAGAAATGCGCCGAGACAATGAACTCGACGAAGTCCCAGAGAATTAATTAAACTGTCTTTGATCCCGCAACGAAATTAATCAGAAAGTATAGCGGAGGATTAGGAAAATAAAAAACTACTCATAACGATTGTGAAAGATCAACAAATGACAACCGGTACAACGGCTTAACGTGGTTTCCGAGGTACAAGTAAAACTAGGTGTGTAATGTCGGTCACCCATCCATGGAGCAACCTCGGCAAGGTCAGCTTAACCTTGGAGGTCGACCCGTACGGCTAGTATTATTTAAGATTCTCGCATCACATTTTTGGCAATAAATATTAATTTTTATACCTCGAAACATCACGGGGGTTGATTCATAAAAAACTGATCACTATGTTTTCCCCCCAAACATCCGATCAAAGTTCAAGAATTAAAATATGTAGCTTAATTGACTAGAAAAATAATACTAAATACTCCTGAATCATGGGCTCGATCCGAGTTCCGTTGAGCATATAAGTTCAATTCCGAAAGTGACGTACGGACGCGTCATCATCACAGAATAGGCTAGTTTCTACCATCAATATATTGCAAATCTAATTAGTTCGTCATTTAAAGTATTGGAAATAATGGACACTTATTTTTTGTTTTTGTTAATCAATGAATACGGACAAAAATAAAACGCAACTCAAAACTCGGGAGTGGGCGCTAGTGACGTCACAACGCACTAAAAAAATATAGCACGGCGTGACGTATTGCAAGTTTTAAAAGTGTATTATCTTCGTCAATTTAGGTTAACTAAAGAAAAGAAAAAATACGGGTCACTTATTTTTTGATACTACTTATATTTTTTTCAGAACAAGCCTATTCCATAGAAACAAGTTCTGCTGCTGCGATCTATCACAGTGATCTTGCCGGTGCGGTTTGCAGTTTTTCTAAGCCAAGCGAAAACATTATAAATTAAAAAAAGCGGTTTTATACCTGTAGGATCCCCAGTCTGCACCATGAATCCTTTAATAACTCGATGGAACACATGTCCGTTGTAGTATCCGTTCCGTGAGTGCACGCAGAAGTTCTCCGCCGTGCGCGGCACGTCCTTCCCGAAGATACGGATGTGTACGTCTCCCAGCGACGTGTGCAGGATCGCCTGCTCGTACAGACGCTGCACCCCTACAGACGAATGCACAGCTAATATTACTACACCTCCTCGGAGACCATTGCGTGCACGTAACTAGTCTCTCTCTTTCCTCACTCTCAAAATCTGAGAGAGATTACACACTGGATAGACTACTTAACATCCTTTCTGAGGCACAAGGCCATCTTCCGAACTTTCTGTTTACTTAGAAATTCCACATGGACATTTACATTTAATAGGAAATGTCTTCTCTGTTAAGGGGTCGGCGGAGCATGCGATTTTCATACAAATGTAATACCAAAATAATATGAAAATCAAACATATTCTTAAGGTAGTGTGTATTTATTTCGATTGTATTATAGAATATCTATGTTCCCAAATAAATATTTTGAAAAGACAATGATATAAAGACGAGATATGAGGAATATTTATAAAATTTCTATAGAAGATTTATCTTTCTCATAACTCTTGTTTAAATCAGTGTACATTCAAAATTTGTGTCTGGAAACCTTTATATTCTCTAATCCAATCAAAATAAATACCCACTACCTTAATACACTACATGAATATGTTTGATTTACGAATTATTTTGGTATTACGTTTGTATAAATTCGCATGCTCCGTAGGTTAAAGCACAAACATTAAGTAATACGCTGTCTTATACATTTGGTTCGAGTAGGTATTGTAGTTTTGTTATGGGCAGCTGATTATATTTTTTGGCCATGATGATGCTGGTCCCATGGAGAAAGCTGATCAGTGTGTCGGTCTGTATCACACCCTTGAACATGACCACAGCATTTTCTTTTATGACCACTTAAGGCGCAACTCACCAACAAAAAAAAATACAGCCCAATAGGGAATATGCAAAAAATACAAAACTCAAAAATGCCTTGTATTGGTGCTTATAAACATTATGGTACACTTATTTAAGTTTCTAAAACATCACTTATTTTACAATTTATTGTTTTATGTAGCATGTTTTTGTGAAACGCACTCTCAAAACACGTCGTCTTCGATAACGGCAGTAGTGACATCAAAATTCATATGTCAAAAAATTACTTTTATTCGAAATGTAGGTAAAGTTGCACTACGATTTTATTATAATATCGTTTTATTAATTTTATTATAATATTAAGGCCAAAAAAAGTAGATGTAAACAAGGTAGATTTTGATAAATGACGTCAAAGTATGGTCGCGACAATCACGGACAACACGGACGACACGACACGGACGGACGTTTGTTACAGAAGTTTAGTATTATTTTCAAGAGACAAGCAGTAGTTTTAATACTTTTCTTGGGTTGATAATAGTGTGATTAATAAATTGATATAAGTGAAGAAAAAAATACATGCATATTCCCTATTGAGAACCCCCTCTTTTTGGAAGTCGGTTGAAAATGTACGTGACCAGCTCATTTGAATTGTTTATTTCAAGAGTTGATTTCGTAGTTTCAATGCTGAAATTCGCCCAAAATAAAGAATTTAAACTGGTTAACCAAGTCATACCTTGTCCCTCAGTAGCAGAAATAATATCTTCCTTGGAAGGCTTCTCGTTAAAGATATCCCTGTCAGCGTCAGGGCTCTTGATGTCATCAGGGCTCCGCCGGGAGAACATGTAGAATCGGTTCTTCTTGTACGCGGTGCAGAACAGCGTGGGGTCGGTCTTCACGTTCAGCAGAGTAGGGTTCTCCGACCCTTCCATCTCGAGGGTCGTTGCTACTTTTGATTGGTTTGTTCGGCCCTGGAAAATGATGAGAAAATAGATGTTTCCTGAATTTGTTTCTGTTTGCTGAGTGAAAATATTGGAAGCAATTTTGTTTAGTTTTTTAGCTTATAGAAAACTAGCTAATGCCCGCGGCATAATAGTCTGCGTAAAAAATATACTAAAACCTTCCTCCTCTATCCATCAAAAAACCTGCATCAAAATCCGTTGCGTAGTTTTAAAGATCTAAAGTCTAAACATACATAGGGACAGACAGACGCGGCGCGGGACTTGAAATGCTGATTGAAGTATAGCTTTCAATGTGTGTTTTCGGTTTCTTTACACATGATTTATGATCCCAAGGCTCAAATACTTGTATCACTATTTAAAAAGTTGTTTGTTTGCACATTCTTCCAGACCACAGCAACCTTTTAGACAAGTTTTTGTTCAATCTAGATATGGCTTCAGTACTTTTAAACCAGACATAGAAACCCTACCTACAACAGCGCAAGATATAAGAATAAAGGCCTGAAGATGTCCGGCTTCCCCAAGTTGCGAGGCACATAACTACCTTGAGTATACAGCTAGTGTGGAAACAACAACATCACGAAACCGTCAACCATTCATTCTGTACATCTATCTAACTTTACGAAAAATATTGCTGGGAAACGACTTTTTTTTTGGGGTGAAAATTCATGTTTTGTGGTAGAAGTCAATGTAATGCCACAGATTAGCCAGATAACTCACTCCATACAAAATTTTCAATACCTACCGCTATAATAGCCTACACTTTCAACTCGATAGACGCTGCGAACGAAAATGTACCTAACCTTACAATCGTAAAGTGGGTTTTGCTTTGTAGATCGCGCAGCCGCGTGGATATTGTGAATTGCTAGGGCTGCCTCTGTCGACGAAGATGACGGGATTTTTAGTATAGACGTACAATATAAAATAAAACATGTTCTATAATGTATCAGAATTTATAATTGTTTTAAAAATAAGTATAACAACGAAATATGTATGAAAAAGAATTGTTAAAATAAATAGCGTGGAGGTGTTTTATTTTGATGTAATGATTAATGTTTTTTTTCCTTCTTTAAATTCCTTATTGTTAAAATTTAACGTAGAAAATAATTATAGACATCAGTGTGTAGGTAAAATAAAAAAATCTTTAAAGTTACACGTGTTTTATTTGTATATTTTTTTTTATAAATTTCTTACCTTTTCCAAATTCTCGATTATTAAATTTTAGTGTAGAAAAAATCCTGAATCTAATAAAAAGTTTTATGAGATATTGTTTTGGAAAACAAAGGCAGGGAGAATTAAAATGTATGTCATTTAAAATTTCATAAAGAGTACTACCCGGTCTTTGTTTCATATTTTTTTCAAAATGTTTAATGAACATAGTCTCAAGTTCTTTTACATAATTATGAAAAGCATCTGTTGGCACTTTTAACTTTCCGTAAAAAGACGATGTTTTGTTGACTGCTTTAAAATGGATAAACAATCTATTCATACGAGTAGATTCATTTAAATCGGGAATGTTCTGTAATTCAGCAACAAAGTCAGGACAGGTATGCTTTTTGCTACATTTAAAAAGTAAATAACCCGATATATATGTTAAGGCGTTTTCTGTTGGCAAGTCGAAGCGGTAATCAATTTCACCACTTAAATTTACAAGCGAAGGTATATTGTGGCGCGAGCTATCTGCATGTCTCTGTGGTCTCAAAAATCCATCGTTTTTCTGCAGCAACTCGCAGATATCTTCTTCACAGTTAGTAGACCGTGAGTTCTTCAGCATGTTACACAGGAATAATTTTGAGAATGCCCTCATGAATTGTATGGGTGTAGGGTCTCGACAGTTACCACCCTGTTGACGGACGGTGCCAAAGAAATTTTCTAGGCAATCTTGATTAAGGCGTCTTGTTAACAAAAAAATAATCCCTTCTTTCTTTAAATCCTTGCATAGCATGATTATGGATTGAATTGTAATTTAAGGTATTAAAATTGAACGGCGTGCGCGCGCTTCGCTTGCGAAAACCGCACTGAATTTGCTCCGCCGGCGGAGCGAGACCGCTCGGCTGGGCGGTAGGTACTTATAGCGCGCAAGTACATGGAGTGACGGAGGCCTGGTAATGCATTCAAAACATTGTACTGATAGATGGATTGTATGGTACGGGGGTCGAGTCGTGGAGGTGTTTAAAGTAATCATCTTGCAATAAAAATAATAATAATAATAAATAATTGTATAAAAAAAATTGCCAAGAAGTTGTAACTTTGATCCCCAATATCTCCGTAACTAGAAGGTTTCCAGTTATGGTGTAGAACAGCGGTCGGAAACCTTTTGGCAGGCAAGGGCCACAAGGTGACAAAATAATGTATAATATCTGATATTAATAAACCACAGAAGTTCAATGCACCTATGTATTATAATCATATCCAGTAGAAAAAATCGAAAAGCAAAAAAAAAATACAAAATTGAGTTTTATGACAAAAAAAAAAACCACTGCATAAATCAATTACAATTAAGTATAAGTTATTGATTTTCGATAGTTGTGCTTTGTCGGTACCGATTTTCTAATAAAAGAGGAGATAAGTGCCTTTCGGCTTCGTAAAGAGGTTTTAGTTGCGTAGAGCAGGAACTAGCTCTCTGACTCTATCTACTAAACTTCGTCTATCTGCACGTTTTGAGATTATCTCCTGTAAAATGGAGAGCTTACCTGGAACAGCGCAAGATGTAAAGGTCTCAAGTTCTCCGGCTTCCCGAGCATGGCGACGCAGCGGTTGGTGACCAGGTTGACTACCTTGACGCCCAACATGGTCGCGTAGATCACGAAGTGCCCGCTCGTGTCGAATAGTACGTTGGCGAGGTGGACTGAGTCTGACTTCTCAAGGTCACGCTCGGCAGCCATTCTAAGTGACGGACAAATATTTATGTGTTAGGGAATTGCACAATTTAGAATTTGGTTAACTACATAATTACATTATAGCTTCTTCTACCAAAATGGAAAGATGATGTTTTAAATATATACCTTCATTTAATTTAGATTGTAACATGCATAACATTACAAATTTAATTTATCTTTCTACGTTGTAGGTTTTATAGCCACAAGCACTAATAAGTCACAATTACACTTGGCAAAGTTCAAATCTAGCACTATTCTAAGCAAATCAAGAGTAACTGAGTAAAAGTTCACAGCTGGACACAGCAGGCGTCACTCAAGTTGCCGCACGACCGCCTCTTCTTTGCACCAAGTTTGTCCCACTCACCTGGTCTATGGTTCAAACAGGGCATCATCATCTGCCTAACCTTTCGCAACTTTGTCATAATCATCTGCCTACCCTTTGCCTAACTGTGTTGGGGTCGGCTTCCAGTCTGACCAGATGCAGCTGAGTATCAGTATTTTACATGAAGCGACTGCCTACTTGACCTGAATACTGGTATTCAGCTACACTCGGCTAGACTGGAAGCCTACCCCCACATAGTTTTCAATGGCTAGGCAGATGATGACGACTGCCTATCTGACTCCACAATACAGTAACTGGGTAATACGATGCCCCTTGGTAAGACAGGATGAGACTTTCGGGTTCTGACCGCGCTGGGACCAACGGCTTAACGTGCTTTCCGAGGCACTGAGGAAACTCGGTATGTAATGATGATCACCCATCCCCGGACCAACCTCAGCAAGCACGGCTTAACCTTGAAGATCGACCCGTGCGGCTGTTAATATTTAGCCACGTCTAACCAGACGTAGCTTTACATGGAGCGGCAGCCTATCTGACCTCCACAAAACAGTAACTGGGACAGACATGATGACCCTTGGAAAGACAAGTTGGAGGCATAATAATAATATTACCGTCTACCAAACTCCATGTTGGGCAGCTGTTGCGTCTGATGCTGCAACTCCTGGAACCGCTGCAGACTCTCGTCCAGCACCTTGTGTAGTTTGCCTGACAGGAAATGGAACACACGCACCTATTACATCAACAGACAAACATCCTACTTATTACATACTGGGCTCAAATGGTTTACACATTTACACTCTTCAGGGTTCAGCGCCTGATCGTAACAGAGACTGGGTTGGGTTGAGTTCAATCCTAGTGTGTTTGGTATTGTTAATGTGTTTCAACATAGTTTCAGCGCAAAGTATCGCTATTCTAAAGGCTAACAAAGAGTATACCTTATCGTTATCAATGTCAGACACACCTGTACCCCACACTAGAGAATCTTCCATGCTTGACATGTATTGCAACTCATGCTGGTGCAGAATAGTAGTTTATGCGACTGTGCATAATGAAGGGCATTACAACACGAGTGTGGGTTTAAGAAACGAGCCGAAGGCGAGTTTCTTAATAGCATCACACGAGTGTTGTAATGCCTAATTATGTATAGTTGCATACACTACTTTATCTAACCAAATATCATAAGGGCTCTATCATGGGTTCAGGAACCATAGGGAAATGACCTGCATTGTTACTTGGCCCTTGATTTTTGTGCCAACAGGTTATTAGTTGCATTCGTCGCTGCATTTACGATATCTGGTGGAGTATTCATGTCAATTTCTGAGTCACTATCACTCATTTTCGACAGAAATAAAGAACTTATCAGAAAATTTGTCTACTCGTAACTGGATTACTGGAAATAAAAAGCTAACGAACAAATGACAGCTCGAAATGGCGGCGTTTCGGATATCTGTAATTTTTGTTTTAAATCATAGGCAAACGAACAAAGTCACTATTCTTGTGTCACTCCAGATCAAAATGTCGTGCGATTTATAATTAAAATCATACTGAATTGAACTGTAATGAACTCATAACGCAACTGAAAACAGTTGCGTTATGAGTTTTAATTTTGGAACAGGTGTCAAATTCAAGTGAGTGTGCTATTCTAGTACCACCTACATTAAATCAGATATCGATAAAAAAAAAACCCCAATTCAGTATGATTTTAATTATAAATCGCACGACATTTTGATCTCGAGTGACACAAGAATAGTGACTTTGTTCGTTTGCCTATGATTTAAAAAAAAATGACAGATATCCGAAACGCCGCCACTTCGAGCTGTCATTTGTTCGTTAGCTTTTTATTTCCAGTAATCCAGTTACGAGTAGACAAATTTTTTGATAAGTTTTATTTCTGTCGAAAATGAGTGATAGTGACTCAGAAATTGACATGAATACTCCGCCAGATATCGTAAATGCAGCGACGAATGCAACTAATAACCTGTTGGCACAAAAATCAAGGGCCAAGTAACAATGCAGGTCATTTCCCTATGGTTCCTGAACCCATCATAGAGCCCTTATGATATTTGGGTAGATAAAGTAGTGTAAGCAACTATACATAATTAGGCATTACAACACTCGTGTGATGCTATTAAGAAACTCGCCTTCGGCTCGTTTCTTAAACCCACACTCGTGTTGTAATGCCCTTCATTATGCACAGTTGCATAACCTCACCAAATCGTAGATCTGTTGAGATTCTGGTATGGGGGTCAAACTAATCAAGTGAAATGGGGTGATACTCTATCCAGCAGTTACAGGTTGGACTGCGGAGTGCGTCAAGGTGGGTTGACTTCCCCGGACCTTTTTAATCTGTATATCAATGGTCTGATCGAGGAACTCAGGAGAACCGGAGTCGGCTGTCACTTGGGCAATGTCTGTGTAAATAGCCTGAGCTATGCTGATGACATGGTTCTTTTGAGTCCCTCGATCAAAGGTTTGAGGAAGTTGTTGTCTGTTTGTGAGCATTATGCTGATGCTCATGGACTAAGATACAACGTTCTTAAAACCGAATCCATGGTATTCAGGTCTGGGACGGGTCCGGGGAACGTACCCAGTTTGTTTTTGAATGGTGCGACCATAAAGGTCGTAAAGCAGTTTAAATACTTGGGGCACATTTTGACGGACAGACTCCAGGACGACTGCGATATTGAAAGAGAGCGTAGGGCTCTCTCAGTGAGGAGTAACATGCTCGCACGCAAATTTGTGAAGTGCGCCGAAGACGTCAAGAACACTCTATTTAAAGCCTATTGTCTGTCAATGTACACCTGTCAACTATGGTGCAACTTCACAAAAAGGATGTACAACTCATTAAGGGTTCAGTACAATGACGCTTACCGAACCCTTATGAAACTGCCAAGGTACTGTAGTGCTTCGAGCATGTTTGCTGAAGCGAGGGTTCCTGATTTTTATGCCATTATGAGGTCGAGGGTCGCGTCCTTTTGGCAATGTTTGAGGCGCTCCAGTAATAGCATTTTGAGGGTTGTCTCGTGCAACCTTGCAAGCCCTATATTTGTGCACTGGATTTCTGTTCACCTAAGCGGAAACAAAAAATGACGGAAAAATAATGTTATTTTTTAAGACTATGGGTACCTATACATACCTCCATGTTTTTTAATATTTTAAGGGTTTTATTGATGTTGTTTTTTATTTTTTAATGATTTTTTAATGAATTGAATTATATTTAATGATTTTTAATTAGTTAAGTAATTGAGTGATATTTTATGATTTTTAATTAATTTAATGTTATTTTATGATCTGTGATGAATGTAATGATTTCTTTGCGACCATTATTTTATCGGGTTGAATTGTATTTTTCTGGTCTTATGGGTATTTTTGCCTGAAATAAAACACTATTTATTTTATTATTTTATTTTTATTTTATTTTATAAACTACTATTAGGAATCTCTCGGCAGCAGATTTGAATCAGTGCCTGGCAGAAGAGAGATAGAGGCCCATATAATATAAATGACTACAGGGAACATGCACAACAATGGTGCTGCCGACTGACGTTGCCATTCCGAATCTTGTATTCTAGTAATACTCGACATTGACATTATTGTCAAGTAAACAGAATTAATTTTAATAGTACAATATTGTCTAGCTAATCATTATACATTGTTGCATTTCTGGATGTACCAAAACATCCACAAAAGTAAAAATAAATCAAACAGGTAGCGTAAAATCACACACATTGTGGAATGCAATAAACATATTGAGTATTGAGTAAAATGTCTTAACTTTCCAAAGACACTCATGCCATGGTTATGTGAACTCAAAAAATGGATATAGGTAAGCAGTAAAGAAGCATATGTAAGTAAGAGTTTTGACAGTTTAGAAATAATCAATAGTAATACAGTCAGTTAAACATCCGAATGAATGTCTTCCATCTAGAAATACAATAATATGCAGTGCTCACTTTGGCAACAAAAAGTCAGAAAATCCTTTACATCCGTCATATGTTCCTACAATTCTCCCTGGTGAAGAAAATAATCCACATAAATTGGTTAAAATATTACAACAATTTTTGTAACTCTTCAACCTGGCCGGCCTGGAAGAGCTTTTGACATATTTTGGTCATGCTGACGATCATTATTAATAGCTGAGTGCTGGATTTCAAGTACTTGGGGCACATAGTTACGGAGGACCTAAAGGATGATGCGGATATGGAAAGAGAACGGAGGGCGTTGGCTGTTCGATGCAATATGTTGGCCCGTAGGTTCGCACGTTGTACACCAGAAGTCAAAATAACTCTTTTCAAGGCTTTCTGTCAATCTTTGTACACGTGCACTCTGTGGGTTCGATATACGCAGAGGGCATACAACGCCCTCAGAGTTCAGTATAATAATACGTTCAGGATGTTGTTGGGGCTCCCACGTTACTGTAGCGCATCAGGAATGTTTGCGGAAGCACGTACTGATGGTTTCAGTACCATTATACGTAAGAAGACTGCTTCTATGATGCGCAGAGTGCGGGGGAGCGGCAATGACATTCTGAAGGTCATTAGTAATAAGCCGTGCTGCACCATTATGGCGCATTGGGTACGTGTACATGTACATATACCCGGTGCGTCTGGTGAGTGCAGCAGATATATGAATTAAATCTTGTTTTTCGTTTGTCACTAACATAGCTTATAAGTAGTGTGTATTACTAACATCATATGGATCAAGGTCTAAAATAAAGTTTTTTTTTTTTTTTTTTTTTTTTTTTTTTTTAATAGACCGGAACCCATATTTTGACTTTTATCAAATTCAAAAATAATATAATTGAAGAGAATTTTGTTTACATTTTTGAAAGCACGATGCTGATAAGTTTCCTTTACTGTCCGCATAGAGTCTCTTTTGGAGATTTAGTGCTGCCAACTATAGTTCCTGGTCATTCCCTATGCTGTAGTACTTATTACCTCTGCCATCTATTTGGGGAAAACTGGCGTGTTTTATTTCAAAGGGAAACAGGCTTACTGATTCACTTCATGGAAAATGTCACTAGTGACCATAGGATCACTGATATAGTTCCTGTGTCTTATCATACCCATTACTACTGTTCAAATATGTTTTGATGTGATTGAGGACAGAAATAAGGTGTCAAAAACTATGTTTTACTATTTAAAATGAGCCTGTAACATATTTTATTCTACACTAGCTAATGGTAGCGGCTTCGCCCGCGTACAAATTATATACTAAAACCTTCCTCGAGAACCACTCTATCCATTGGTGAAAACACCATGAAAATCGGTGAAGTTGGTTTTTTTGAGTTTACCGCGAATAGACAGACAGACGCGGTGCGGAGGACTATGTTTTCTACACTAATATTATAAAGAGGAAAATTTTGTTTGTTTGGTTGGAATGAATAAACTCAAAAACTATTGCGCTTATTTCAAAAATTCTTTCACCATTGGAAAGCTACATTCACCCTGAGTAACATAGGCTATATTTTATCCCCGTAGTCCCAAGGGAACGGGAACTACGCGGGTGAAACCGCGTGCCGTCCGCTAGTATAATATGTAGTGATAGTGACTATCACCCAATCCAACGAGAGAGAAAAAGTTCAAAAGAACGAAAACTTTTAAAAAAGGTTGAGTGCAATATTGTGTACAAAATCATCAGCACTATATCATCTTACCTTTCTGTCCAAGCTGATGGACGCCATCTTCTTGCCGTCGGGTGAGAACGCAAGCGCAGTAGGATACGTCTTGTTCTTCACGAAGTCGTACAGATCTGTATCTAGCTTCGAGCCGAAGTTTACCGTCTTCGGGAACTTGTACTCATGTTTCGGGCCTGTCCAGTATTCAATGATGCCTAAAATAAAATAAATACTATGTAGCTGTGACGATCTGGACTCATTTTTAACGGATTCGTTGGAGAAGGTAAATTTTCAACAAAATTGGTAAGTCATGGGGGAGGTCATAGCTATAGTAACATTGATTGACTTCAGTATTTATATAATCTTTTCTCTTTTCTTTGTAATTTTTAACTCGCAACATGCAAATCAAAATTGGTCTGCATAGCCAGCCTAAAATGTGAGCACTTCTGGGACATAAGCCTCCTCTCTATAAGAAGGAGTGGGCTGCTACCCAGCACACGGGCCATGTACAGGTCGGTAGATGTCACAATCATGTCCCGATTTGTTTGGTTCTAGTACATGACGGTTGCTTTTTCATATTTTCCTCTGAGTGGATGTTACGATCATAGTAGCGTTCTGTGGTTTCTGACTATCTCCCGTGGGATATACAGGGTGCAAACCACCTTTTCACGAAGCCGTCAACCAAGCATTCTGTACATCAAACTGAGTAACTTTACGCAAAAATTATTTCTAGGAAACGACTTGTTTTTTGGGGTTGAAAATCATGTTTTGTGGTAAAACTCAATGTAAAAATACTCCATCCGTCCTTAAAACATTGTGCTAATGGATGGATTGAATAGTACAATAGTAAAAATCTCACAATAAAAACTTATACTAAAAAAAAAAAGTTCGAACTTTGGCCTCCAACATCACCGTAACTAGAAGGTTCCGAGGTATAGTGTAGAACAAAAAAATGTTCGCAATGACGGGGAGAACAAGTGCCTTTCGGCTTCGTTAAGAGGTGTTTTACACCCTTTTTGTAGCGGTGATCAAATTAATTACACACAGGAAACAGCCCACGACCTACACTCGTAAGTCAGAGCGAATACTACATTGTTGGGATCCCAACAGCTCCTATTAGGTCTGCAAATCGAAATAAGTGATTTGCCAACGTTACCTTGCTTATCAACGGAGACAGCTGTTTCATAGACCGGGTTGTAAGCGATGGTGGTGACGGTGGCTTGATGAAGGGTCTCGAAGGTATAGAGCGGCGTGCTCACTGTCTGCGTGCCGTCGAATATGTGGATCTTGTTGCTGGCTTTCTCTGAGCTGTGGGTAACAAGCATAGATATAAATGTCACCTTAAAATTGTCAAAACAGATTGTAATCTCTCGAAATATTCTTGCATGCATTTCACAATATAACGGTTTCATTTCGACAGATTACTTACAATCTACCGAAAAATAATGCGTTATATTATTGTAAGCAGTATGTTCAGTATGTGTGTAAAAAAAAAAAAGCGACCATCAGTCTTGTTTTGGCTACACAACGAAGCGATTCAAAGTGAACTTGAAGTACGATATCTAAGCGAATAGTGAACAGTAGTGTATTGTAGTGTACTTGTTTTTTGTGATTAATAAAGTTATTGTGTTGTTTAATCGGTAGTAATTAATTCATGTCATACCCAGCTCGTAACAATATTATGTGTACAAAACATTATAAGGTATTTGAAAGCAAAAATAGTTTCTAGAAATCAACAATCTAAAATTATTCACACTTTCGTTCATCATAGAACTTTAGATTATTGGTTGCCTATATGTACATAATATGGTGTATTTTTTTCTTATACTTACATGAAGAAATTGATCAACTAAAGGAAAAGTATTTTTTTTATTGCTCTGGTAATAACATCGACCAAAACCAGTTACAGAAGAGTTGAAAGGGAATACACTGTATTGGTATGGACATGTGTTGAGGAAGCACAAACCGCATGGGACTAAAAGAGTGATGAATATAAATGTTGTTGATGGATAGAGAGGGAGAGGGAACCAATGGAAAGATTGTGTGAGGAAAGATATGAAAAGGTAAATGATTGTATGACTGGGGCAACTACAGCGCTTTCGCAGTTTTTATGTCTTGTGACAGGGACTGTAGCTACATTTAATTTTCTTTTTTGTTTCGACAGTTCAAAAGAGCCGCCTACATGAAAGCTTTGATTTTGATTGACAGTTGACAAGGGAGAGCAGACGAATAAAAACGTGTTGCGCTTGCGCCGACTACAAGTTACATGGAATAAGGACAGGAAGATGATGATGATGATGATGATGAATAACATCAACCAAATTCAGTATTGACAAAAAGTAATACATACATAGCAAGTGCAGATATAGGATCCCCAGCTGAGTGAACCCATTCAGCAACATAGGGCTCAAACTCGATGGTTATCATGTTGATCATGTCTGTAAAAGGAAAAGAAAGTGTCTCAAACAAAATCACTACATATTATAAAACAAAGTCCTCCGCCGTGTCTGTCTGGTCGCGATAAACTCTAAAATGACTGCAGCAATTTTCATGTTACCATCAGCTAGTAAAGTTATAATAACAGAATAGTAGAGTGTGGTAAGGATTGACATCAGGACATGTTTCCTTCCCTGACCTAGTTTTGAGGTCACATATGCACAGTAAATCTATACCAATATTATAAAGCAGAAGAGTTTGTTTGGTTGAACACGCTAATCTCAGGAACTAGCGGCTCATCCACGGCACGGCACCAAAAAATATTTGTGCATTGGATAGTCTGTTTCATCGAGGAAGGCTATAGGCTATATAACTTCACGCTATGACCAATAGGAGCGGAGCAGCAATAAGAAATGTTGCAAGCGAGAAAAAAGCTTCCGTTGCAATACCAAAACGGCAAAAGCTAGTTGTAATAATAATAATATAATTTGTTATCTTCTAACAAAAGGACTTGTTTAAATTTCTTGGCCCCAGTATGTGAAGTTAATCATGCCGTCTGAGCACTATTCGGTCCTCTGAAGTGCTGGAGTTGGGCCACTTCGGAGGCTCCAGCAAGTGGGACACTACCTGGTCTGGAGCAGCAATGTGTCAAAAGAATTTTGAATAACCCATTATGTCAAATTGTGTATTTTTTTATAATGTTAGTTAGTAGTTTAGCAGCATATCTACATCATATAATGTTATAATTGGGATCAATTGGATTGGAATCAATCATCTAGAAAATGCCACCACCATCTACTTGATGTTGCTATAAATTTTTAGTTCTTTTGGGTCATCTTAAAAGATCTACTTCAAGTATACGTTGTACCTTTGTTAAGTACAGAAATCAATTCAAAAACAAAAGTAGGATAAAACCTGACATTTTATATATGTCACCATAAAATTGTCAAACATGTAATATTGTAATCTCTCTAGCAATATTGTAAACTCTCGAATTATTTTTAAAATGAACATTACTGCTTACAATAAAATTCATTATTTTTCGTGAAATGCATGCAATGGTAGTCAACTCACGCGGTGTGGAGAGAAGGAGGGGTCCCCCTTGCCCAGTGGTACCACTCTCATGTAAAGATACTGTACCATTCCTGAGAGATATCAATTAATATAACCTTACCTTAAAACACTTTATATTCCCCTAACAAGCGTAATTGGCCCCTATTTCCGGAACCGGTTTACAGGAACCTAACTAACCTAACGGGGGGGTGCCCCAAGTCCCGATTATGGGGGCAGAGATACTTCCGTTGAAAATAATTCGAGATATTACAATATCGCTCGAGAGAAACATGTTATATTGTAATATAACATGTTTGACCATTTTACATTGACATACACATTGAAGAAAATACTCTAACAGGATCACCCATTTTTTACTTATGTTTGTGGTACTCATGACATTATTTCAAAGGCCTTTCTTGTAGTTGTGACTATGTAATATCAATTAAGAGACTAAAGTTCAGTAATGAGTTATGTTATCTTTAGAACAAGATGTTTCTAGTAAAAGGTCACTTAGGAATTATATCATCCACAGCTACGTCAAGCATAATTATGAGTTTCTGTCTATGCATTATCTGTCTTTTAAAGACTCTACAAACTACATTGCTAAAGTAAAGCATGGAAGTGACGTTTGCAAGGAGACAAAATATTAGCATCCTAAACTGTCCCCACTGTTGGGAAACAAGACCTCTTTTCTGTGAGCAAGAGTGTGCTACACAGGCCCATTACAGATGTAACATTTTTTTGGAATATTTTGGCCCACATACGTACTAATGCACCAGTCAAAATGTATGTATTGATGATGATGATAATCAGAAATCTGGTTCAACATTATATTATCTTACCAAAATTAACAACATCAAACACCTTGATAGTCTTCTCCAGAGAAGCAGTGCAGAGCAGTGTGCCAGTGGTGTTGGCAGCAACATGGCTGATCGGTGCCAGGTGGCAACGGAAATGCTTCACAAATTCTATACCCTCTTCCTGAAAAACCAATATTAAATGTTTTAGTTCAAGGTTAAATTATACATTATAAAGATTAATATCTATTAAGAGAAGAAGCTTTTAGAGAAACCTTATCAATAAAAATTCTATCTACAATATAAACAATTTATAATATCCTTACATCTAGGGTTACCTTATATGTCTATTCTAATACGTCCAGAATTTCCAAAAAATAGAATTATCAAACCACCAAATTAATGATAAGTAATTTATAAATATTTTTAATAAAATCCATAGGAATCAACAATGTCATTTACCAAGGTAATAAGTGTGTCACTATGCCACGCCACACACACAATAGCCAAACTTATCTAAATCTAGACTTCTTAGCAACTTAAACTTTAGGCGCCAAAATACAGCCCGCCCTTTGTCATAAAGAACTTTCATGCAACTTAATTAAATGGATTTTTAAGTTGTAGGAGTATGTGTACCTGTTTCTTCCAAAACTTCAAGTGGCCATCCTGACTAACGGTGATCACAAAGTCTGTCTTAGTGACCACTACATGAGTGACCACATCGCGATGCATATAGCTAAACTCGTAGGTCTCAGACGTAGGCAGGTTCTCGATGTACAGAGACTCAAACTCCAACACTGGAAACACGAATGTATTGATTACCATCTGCATTTACCACACATCCTCCGTAATTCAAGGATTTTTTATCACAAACACACCTTTTCTCTTTTTGGTTTTAGGCTTTGATGCCTCGGCGGGCATAGGCCCAATCCAGCTATCGGTCTCTTCAGCTTCTTCATTGTTATCAACGCTGCTGCGTCTCTTCTCCGCAGACATAATTCGCTCTCTAAGAATCGATTTGGATTCTCTTTTATGTTAAAAACACCGGATTTTAAAATAGTTTTCGTAGTTTTGTAAACACCGTGCGGTTCACTTGACAATACTTGAATAACCTAACAAAATTAAAACTTCGTTACTTAATGCAAAGTTTGCAGTAATTTGAAACTTCCTAAATTGTTTTCTTTATACTGAATAGGATGCATTGAATTGGTTTTTCGTATAAAACAAAATAAGAAAAGCTGATTGGTAATTATTTGACGGAACTCTTGATTGGTTGAAACCATGATTTCCGTTTTTGCTATTGGTCTCTGTATTTGAATACATAGACAATTGTGAGCGTTTGAACGAAATATAAATTTTTGTATTTCGAAATAATTTAATGGCAAAATCAATAGAAAAAACGTATTTCAAGCATTTTTTTGTTTATTTCGAGCCAGTTGACGTTTTTGTTTCAACTGAAAAAAATAACTTCAATCATTCGATAGTCACGTTGGAGAAGCGTTGGAAACTTTTTAGCTACATTGTCTATGCTCAAAATGTCTTTTACGAATTCGTAGTGATGGTGGCTGGCTTCCTTGCAAACGAAGCATCGTAAATTACATCTTATTTGTAATTCTTATTAAAAATTTGATCGTGAAACGATCGAATCAATAGTGATTTAAGTGCTCAAGAAGTTTCACATCTAATCGGTAAGTGAAAAGTGCAACATTGATTGTGAAACCGCGCGCTACCGGTACCTCTACACGTGGTTAGGCTGCTATACGGCGTACGTGTATTACAGATGTGTTTTCTTATAATTATCAGCGAACAGAGCAACGGCGCAAAATCCCCAAGTGCTTCCAAGTAAAATTCTGATATTTTTATGTCAACGCATCATAGTTAGGTTGTTTATTGAACGTGGTTAGTTTGACAAACGGTGACTCGTTGCTGACACATATAGCTGCTGTTGAGGTAATTTTATATTCGAAATATGCTTTCAGGATTCATTTGTGTTCGTTCTATTGCAGTTGCAACGATTACTGAAATTGCTCCGTCATCACTCTGCCATCTCCATCAGCTCCCGAAGTATTTATCATGCCTTTTCTTGTAGCTTTCTTTTTTTTCTGTTAGTATAAGACAATGACGCATCGCTGCACTATGAACAGCATGTGGGAAAGTAGTAATATGTATAATGCCTATATGAACCTAACAACACGAGTCTAGTTTTAAGCATGTGTTATGCTATCTACCTGTTACATTCTCACTCAAAGGACTCATTAATGTACATTGTAATGGTACATCTGTATTATCAGCTATTGTACATAAGAATTCATTGACATCATTTCAGTAGAGACAATATTATGATTATTTGTTAGCGGTAATTGATTGTTCTACACTGTAATAGCATATTTTTCAACAAATTGACCCTTGTTCTAATAATATTCAAGGGCATCATAAATTCTGCCAAGATCTTGTTTTTCAATCCTCAACAATGCTTTCTACACCTGTTTGTTGTTAGATAAATTGCCTTTAGCAGAATTTCACAGTTGAAGTAGTCGGTGAACAATCCCAATTATAAACTTTCTAAGAATTGATTGGCAGCAGAAGCATTAAAATTCTGGATTTTTGTGAACATTTCAAGCAAAATATTGTGCAATTTTCAATATCTGTACACAGAAAAACATTGACTAAGCACACAAGGAAAACCAACCATACACCATTAAAATTCAAATTATGAAAACAAAATATATCTGGCCTGTATAAGTCTAAAAAAACAAAAAAAAAAACAATTCCAACAAAGACAATCACAAATGAATCTAAAAAGATTGGTTACACTTTTACAAGAGTACAGTTAGAACTTTCAAATTATTGCTCCATTGACCCTTTAACAGTTGCATTTAGAAAGTTATACAATTCATGTAATTGCACCACAACCAACTAGATTTCACACTAAAATTCATGTAGGATTTTTTTTTATGTAGAGCCTTTTCCAAAGTAATTATTTGTTTTAAGTTGTGTTTTATTTGGTTTGAGATAAGTTTTGAAATCTTTACTGTTCAGATTTGGTAAGATTTTTTACTTTGCTCTTTCACTTTTATGCTAGAAAAAGCATAACACAACATATATTTTTTCTTATATTTTCTGTCCTCACCCAATATAATATAATTATTTCATTGATACCATGAACTAATGAAGATCTTCAATTCAGTTGTGTGATCTAAAGCTCATAATTACAAAAAACACATACCTACACATAGTTCATCAATAAGTGGTCAATTTACTTAGTGGACACTTAACCAAACAAGTCTTGATTCTCTGGGGAGCTGCTATTACATGTTTGGTACATAAAGTGTGGGCCATTTACATAGTGACTGTACATACACATCATAATTGCTACTAGTTAATGACTTTCCCACTTGCAGCTTTCGCTCTATCCCCTCTACAATCTGCTTACATTTTATCGCCATGTAATGTGGTTGACCTCTCCTTTTCATTAGAACATTACTAAGACCATTCATACTAGGTTTTTTTTTTTACCAGATCTCTTGTTAAAAATTAGTTGTCCCTACCGCGAAAATGTTGTGTCGTGATTAATTATACAAGAAAAACTAAAACTTATTGATTATGCAAATAAAATTGTAAACTCAATAATGTCTTGCTATAGTGTTGATCAATAGTTTAGAGGCCAAAGAAAGGTGTCGCCGTGTCGAGGTCGACCTCAATATTACTCCTAACACTATGGTTTATATAATTTATTGTTTTAGCTAAAATGTACACAAGTCTTCTTCAGCCACCATCTGTTCAAATAAAGTATTTAATTCACACACATCATTGTCTTTGGATTGTGTTGTCAAGACAATACTTCCAATCAATTGTGGTGTCTTATAAATCCATGCCCTCTGAGAATTACATAATGCACTTACTTAGTGCTGACCCATTTTCCTTCTGATCTAATTCTAGCTATGGCTTACGGTTATAATTAATCATTTTTTTGAGCTATGTTATGATGATGTAAAGAACTGCTGAAAAACTTACGTTTTCCCAACAGCTTTTTTCCTGTTGTAGTGCTTCAACGTATTACCACGCATTGTCCCCTCGGTAAGCGCCAGCACGAGTTGCTGCTAAAATACAAGTCAACAGACCTTGTGGAATGTGCGACGTTCACATTCTCAATTGTTTTGCATTGTGCCGGGCGGGCCTCCCTTAAACGTCTCGATCAAAATGTTCGCCGCGAGTCAATTGGTGACAATCGTACGTAATTTACCGTGATCTTGGCACATGAAGCGCGATATCAACCTCAGGGTCATCACGTCAGCGGAACTTCTGTGCAAATAATTAAACTCGATATCTCTGTTATACTTATCAGTCGAAAAAGGAGTAAGAAAGAGATAGACGAGGCGAATGACCGTATTTTATAAAGGTTATTATTACAAGGTCAAAATGTTGAATGTATTATTTTTCGCCCCAAAACGTGTTACATATATCGTCAAATCTTACAATGAACTCATCTTTGAGCAATTTCAAATCATAGAAAATGTAGCATTTAACAGGCTAGCGTATTTAACAAGTTGTATCTGTAACTTGGTGTGCTTGTAGAGGTACCGTTATGTTAGTGATAAGAGTGTAATCAACGGAGTGCATCCTATTGTTCCAGACAATGAGTTCGAGCGTATGCTACAAGTGTAACCGGACGGGGCACTTCGCCCGCGAGTGCACCCAGGGAGGCGTGCAGGGTGCTCGCGACTCTGGCTTCAACCGCCAGCGCGAAAAGTGCTTCAAGTGCAACCGCGCCGGACACTTCGCGCGTGACTGCAAGGAGGAAGCCGACCGTTGCTACAGGTTACTATTACCATCATCTCAGTATTTTCCTTGACAGAATCACTTTAGCTTCCAGTGCAACCAGACGGAGCCCAATATTGGTTGAAGACCCAGCGAAATCGTGACAACTGCTTCTAAAGCACTTTCTAGCTTCCAATCTCCACAATTTTCTAAGTTAATGGTTAGTGCGGCTAGTCAATGGGAAGACGTAAGATCGGCGCGACCCATTGCTCGACCGTTTCGAGCGGTTGCTTGAAGCAGCAGCGTAAATCAATCAAGGTTCTCAGTTGTAACATTCTATAGGTTAACGACACTTCAAACGATACGTGTTTCGTGTAGACATGAAGCATCTCCATTGGCTCGTTACGCATGAGTGGTCACGTTTGAGCGGCTCGCCTCGTGCGTGTATCACCTAGCTGCCGTGTGCCGACGAGGAAACAAGTGCCACGCGCCTACCGCATCCGCGTGGAAGGAATACGCGAACACTTCTACATGTCCTAATATAAACCGAATGTCCAAAAACTACTAAAACTTTGAGGCAACCTTTCATCAATCGACATTCCTAATTTTGCAACAAGGTAGGTATATTTGTACAGCAACTTAAGGCCCGCTTGTAGTGCGGCATGCTGGTATGAATTCGGTACCGCGTTCCCCGCCAGTTCGTTGACGCAGACGAGTTAGCGGGCGAGCGGTCGATTGCGCGGGAAGGCGAGTCGGCTTGTTGCGGCGCCGGCGGCGACATAATTTTTTTTCGGCGAATGTACTTAGTCTGCGTTTGCCTAGCGTCACAGTGTAGTGTAATGCAGTATGTAAGGTATAACTTCATTATTTTTGGGTAGGGAAGAAAAATATAGTTCACTTCATGTTTAAAACGTATAATAAAATGTTATAATAGGTATTATCATTTACAAAAATTATAAAACAACAAAAAATATACAGACAAAAATTATATAACTGGCATATAAATTATTTTTCAATAACTATTTTTTCTTACTTTTTATACAAAATAATTCGATAAATTCACGATTTTGTATGAAAAATTAATAAAAAAAAAATAGAAATTAAAAAATAATTCACATGCCAGTTGATTCTTTGATATGGCCTCATTTATGCTCTAGAGTTGTGGTACTTATACAAGAAAAACACGTATAAAAAAACTGTAAAAAAAAAATTAAAAATTTTCAAATCTTATAACACTAGACTCAGCGTTCGCTATATTTGAAGCAATTGTGGAAGAAGTCGAAGGTATAGTATTTTCTTTGTTACCTCCGCACTGTTGTAGAAATATTTTTCTTATAGGCATACCACGTGTGTGTCTAGGGTCAACCAACTCTGGTAGCAAAATATTCATATAAAATTGAATTAGTTTTGGTTCCATCTTTTCCTTCCAGAATTGGTCGTCCTTTTCTATGTAATGTATGTATACTGGTTCACTTTGCGATACCCATAAACCAAAAATGCATTTTTGGCGACCTGTCACATGTAACTGGCCTTGAATTTGGTAGTACCAGTTACAATTTTTATTTATGTACAAGGAATTGTTCTTTTTATCATGGCGAAACAGCTGAATCTTGTTTGATTCGAGGGCTTTATTTAGCCCTAGTTTTGCAGCAACTAACGAGCATTTTACTTCAACTAACATATCCTGCCCCACTAGACCATCCGGTGTAGCTCCTATATAGGAATACTTTTTATCAATAAAAAGGCCGCATGCATTAATTTTTAAATTGATTTGTTGCTCAATCTGCTGTAGAGCTTGTTTTTCATTTTCGACCCAATGAGCGATTGACGCCACTTGTGACAAATTCTTTTTATATAAAATATTTTTTACTAAAGGAGCTGTATCCGTAGATAATTTTCTTTTACAAATGGGACCAAAATTTGACGCAGTTATAATTTTCTTTCTTATTTCCAGCCATTCACCCGAGTCTCTTTGTAGGATCGTTGACCTTTCTATGTAATCTCTGTCAGTTGTGAGGTTTTTTAAATTTTCTAAATAATTCTGTTTCGCCCGCTCCAATTCCATTTCTGGCATATCTGGCGATGTACTGGCTGGACCATAGTCATGCTGTACGTCACAATTGGCATCTCGGAATCTCCGCAATTTTTTGACAGGGTGTTCTAAATTTAACTTCCGCTTTTGTGCTCTTCTTCTTTCAATATGTTTTAGTGTTGCATTTGAAGGACTTGCATTCAATATTCTTTTTTGTACAGATGAAATCGAATTTTCGTTATTAAAAGAGACTACTGCAGCCGCACACCTTGCTTGATAGCCACGCCTTAAAGCGAAATTAACTCTTTTGCCCCCTACAAATTTAGCGATCACGTTATTAAACCTCTCAACTGTATTGGTGTCAACATTTTCTATTAGACTCCTTGACTTTCCAGCAACTGTCGCAACAATCGAATTTACCCGAAATATAAATGTAGTATTTTGTATTTCTCGAATGCCCCCATGGACGCCTTCTTGTCCACAGTTGTAGTTATGGCACATCCTATGATCTCCATAGGCGTGTTCTACAGAATGTGTGATATTTTTATAAAGCTCAGCAACAGCCTCGTGTTTAGGAACTTTTGTTTTGTGATGATATTTAATTGATTGCACGATTAATTTTCTCATTGCCATTATTTTATGATTTGTTAGAGTCTTCCTGTTGGCCAGCGAAAATTTTGTGTCTTTAGCCAGGTTTCGTAACTTTTTGCAAAAATTTCGTAAGATATGATTACGGCACTCTATTTTTTCAACTGTTAGGTTTTGACTTTGGTAGGGGTTTGTTTTTAATATTTTGGCATAGGTTGATGCGTCACCGTCTGCAATCAACCTTTTATATATGACACCGTACATTGAAATAGAGGTCTTGAAACCCTCCACAATTATTTCGGCTTCCATGGATGTCGAAGAACCTTCAAAATTTTTGAAACATTGATGGTCCTTTGGTGGCATATTTTGTTTATGAGCACGGCTACAAACTAAACAATATTTATTTTTCACCCCCATGTATAAGACTTGACCGGTTCTTCTCCCAATAATGGCAGCAGCTCCAGACAGGGCTTTAAAATTGGTTCCGTAAGACCGTGCACTCCATGCTCCATCGGCATACACATCGATAACAGGATACCCGTTATGAATGCTGCCCTCAGATATGGCTAATTCTTTTTCCTTATCAATTGCGGCTTGCATAGCGTCAGCTGCTGTCAGCTCCCAGTTTTTATAAACTTCATTTTGTAATTTAGCGTATGTTTTTGTGGAGAAAACTGGTATGTTCATAGCTGAAAACATTTCTTCAAACTGAGCATGACCGATGCCTGTAGCCACAATGCCAGTTGTAGCCGCTAAGTTTAAGTTCAAAGACTTTTCATTGACATCTTCTGAATAGACTGTCACGATTTCTTTACATATGGTGCATTGAAAATAGAATTTTGAGATGAGACCAAATCTTTTTTCGTTAATTATTTTAAAATAGCCCTCTTTACAATCAAATAATTTATTGTGTCGCGCCTTCTCTTGTATTTGCCTTAAAAAATAATTTATGTCAATAATTCGTCTGCCCGAAGTAATTTCTTCATGTCTCTCATATCTTTCATCAGGTTCAATCATAAATGTATATTCTTCATCGCTCCTAAAAAAGCAAATTAAAAATATTTAGTTTTTTTTTATCAATACTTTAGTATCAGTGCTATATTTCACAAATTCAATAAACCTAAAAAAAGCTTACCGGTCAGATATTCTATCTTTTTCTTGAGAATTGTCGAGAGAGCCTGATGTCTCTAATCTTGCATTTGGGACAGTAGTCGAGCTCAGAGCGATTTCACAATTGCTATAAAATATAATTTTATTATTGTAAAAGTGTAATTATAACTTTAACTATAACAATTAGCTTGAACATAAGCAACTTACTTATGATTTGCACTCAATGTATTTAAAACTGTATGAGGTAATTGAATATCCGGAACTGTGTATTCCAATGATTGATATTGAATGGTTTCTTCGTCACTGAAAATATTTTGATTATTATTTATTTATCTATTTACATTTATCTAAGTATTTTATTGTACACCAAGATTACATTTTACAAAAGGAAAAATTATAATAAGCAACTTAGAATGGATAGGGATTGTCAGGACACAAACTGGGGCTGCACTTTGCGCAAATAAAAATGTAAACAAACATTAAAATATGTAGATACATATCCCAAACCACACATAAAATATATATATATAGGCAAGAGAATAAGTGATGATACTGAATCACTGTGACATGTAATGTTCCTTAGCACACCTTGTAAAAGCAGGCAGTATTTGCGCAACTTTTATTGTCACAAGCAATACATTCCACAGACTAGATACTATCATAATACCATTTTATCAGTTAGGATGAATGTAGACACAATAAAAGAATAAAAACTATAATATATGCACAATTATCATAATTTTACTTACGTGGAATTAGGAATACTAGAGTTCAAATTTTTGAGATTCTTAGTGGTTTTTTTTTCCCTCATTGAAATACTGCAAAAAAAATACATGCAAAAATGAAAGGACTTATCATCTTTGGTTAGTCTTACGTACCTATTAGTCGTAGCCTGGTTTTATACAGTTTATAACATTCCTCTATAGATGGGCTATCTAACAGTGAAAGATTTTTTCTAATCAGACCAGTTTTTTTTTCGGTGGGCTAAAATAATCATTATGACTTACTTCTCCCGCTCTTGGGTAAAGCGCGAGGGTGTGTCATACCCTTACTGACTAAATAAAAAACCACCCCGTTCCTTCGTTACCTTTCATACCGGGACCAGGCCTTACTTTCGTAACCAAGTCCAGCTCCGGTACAATCGGACCAGTAGATCCTGAAATTAGCACATTCAACCAAACAAACAAATTTAGTATAGATAAACACAAAGGCAATTATATCTTTATTCCGTATCTATTCTACGTTAGCAAATCAATGTATGATACTATACTTACTGAATCCTTACTACACTGTGACGAACGCAAGAAAAATAATTACGCGCGATGTTGGGTTGAACGAGTATAGGTATCTACACTTCTACATACTTCATTTACACTAATCTGATAAAAAAATAGAGTTGTGAGTTTGTTTGTAGGTTTGTAGGGGCTAATCTCAGGAACTACTTACAGAAGTGTTTTTTTTTATAATTCTCTCACTAGTAGAAAGTGACATAATCCCTGAGATACATATCTACATCTCATAGGTTTTTTTTTTCGTCGGGTAAAAGTAATCAACATGACTTCGCCCGCTCTTAGGCGGGTCGAGAGGGCGTGTCAGACTCTTACTGACTAAACCACCCACCCCGTTCCTTCGTGGCCTTTCGTACCGGGACGAGGCCTTATTTTCGTAACCAAGTCCAGCCCCAGTAGGCTTCGACCTTGCTGGGCCCCTATTGGATTGCTTACAGCGAGAACGCTGCGCGCCGTTGGCGACTTGGGCTCAGTCCGGACGGTTACCGGACGGTCGGACGGCTAGCTACCCATTGCTCTCCGTCCGCAAGCCCGCGCCTACTGTTGGAAATTGGGATCGCGGCGGCTGACACGTTAGCGCTGTTGCTTTATGCCTTCCTCCTTTACGAGCATTACAGCATCGCAGAAGGCACCGCGACCGCCTGCCACCCTTCCTTGCTCCGGACCATGGACTGAACCGAGGCCCGGCGCGAGAGATCGTCGTCAGTTGCCCTTGGTCCACGCACTTGACATGGGATATCACCGCGCGGGAAAAATTAGCTTAGCGTTTCATAAATCAAATCCGTGATTTATAATTAGTAATTAAACACATAAGGTAGGTACATCTAAATTAAAATATGAAAATAATAAAAAATATATAGATAGGTACTTACCAGTTTTCGAGTAACATTTTTCGATATTCCCTTTGTTTTAATTTTTTATAAGATCTTTTATTTTTTTTATTACCCATCCTGTTTTCGGGGAAGTTTAAATAAAATAAACAAATTCTTAAAACTAATAATGTACCTATAAGTCCTATAACTAATAAAAAAACTATTTCAAAATAAACTACAGCTAAAAGATAATAAAAAGATACGAAAACGTTGCGTAACAATTATGAGGGGTAGCTCTGTGAAAAAAGCGACATGCGTCCGCTCTCGGTCACGCCTCGGCGGGCACTGGCTGTTGTATTTCTCGACTTTCGCGACCCGCAAAAGCCATTTTATTTTTATTAAAAAAAATATGGCACTTTTTCCAATTTTTTTTTTGCGAGTCCCTTCTATAAACTATGTTTGATTGTTTAATGTAATTTTCAATACTTTTTGAGACATAATCTCATATAAAAAAATACGTTTGAAGTCACAAATTAGAGTCAGGTTTGTGATTTTTTTCTATCGAGCCAACTTATTGATATCATGTTTTGGCTTTTGCCCGGCGCTTGGTCATATGTTCAATTATAATAAAATAATTTTTCATTGCGTTCTGTTTTATAGTTGAAACGTTACACATGTTCAAAAAAGTTCAAAATTAGTAAATCCTCGCCTTAATAAAATTAATGTTTTAAGTAAAACTAGTTTAGCCCGAGACAAGCCTCTCTGTTACGACCTACCAAGTTAAGTAACGTTGGGTGCACGTAGCTAACCGCGATTCTTATCCGAGTCACGTCGGATTATCATTAGATCATATCTAAAACCAGTTTCGATAACGTCTTTGATGTTTCTTTACTTTTCGTTATTAGCTCGAATGTCGGGAAAGGGAAACCACCACATGAAAAGCTTTGAGCCTCAGACCAAATGAATTATATTTTGAAATTTTTTTTGTTTCTAAAAAGTTTGTTGTTTCTGCGTAATCAATAACTGATAGATGTATTGTAAACATTCAGCATTGACATAACGAGGTCATAGAGAAAGTGTAGTGTGTCCACTAAATTTTAAAATGTCACGTTGAACTGTTGGCATTGACCTTGGCGGCACACGTGTCGAATTAACTTGTCATCGGCCTTTTTGTCTTATTTTAATAAGGCTTAGAGGTCGATGTGTAATAATGCCATTTTATTCAAGTTGATTGGTATGGTATGTCTAATGTTGGTATTTATTTGTGTGGTACAGATGTAACGGCACGGGACACATAGCGCGCGAGTGCGCGCAGAGCCCGGACGAGCCGTCGTGTTACAACTGCAACAAGACCGGGCACATTGCACGGAACTGCCCCGAGGGCGGCCGCGACAGCTCCAACCAGACCTGCTACAACTGCAACAAGTCCGGCCACATCTCACGCAACTGCCCCGACGGCACCAAGACTTGCTATGTGTGCGGAAAGCCCGGACACATCTCCCGCGACTGCGATGAGGAGCGGAACTAACACACGCCTCGTCGCGACTGCCTATATATAAAATAAACTATGTATATTATGATGCCACGCACGGACGATAAGCAAAGGACGCGATACGCGACACTAGATCGTAAGACCACACGACTGTATGAAATTAATGCAACGGAATTATAAATCAGATGCAGCAGCGGTATTCACGTGACAGACTGAGGTGTATGATTTTTAAAATGTTGACTTGTATATAGGTCTCCCCGCCGCGCGAGCTCGATACGTTAATGTTTGTTCTTGCACGACGTGAACGAGTTATTGTGTTTTAAATCATTTAATAATCGTGATTGAACTATTGAGGAAGGTAGCGTTACAGTTTTAGCATTACAGAGTATATATTTAATATATTTTGTACAGATTTTTTTGACAAAAGATAAATTGGATGCTGGCGTACATAATGAGTTTTCAATATGAAGAGTGGAGGCCCCGGAGCGACCCGAACCCCTACTGGACTCTCTTGTTCGTCTTGTTATACAGTTGTTCTAACCCGATCGTACTGTGATCTGACGAGTCTCAATCTTACATCCTATCACCTCGCGTGATTTATTTTTATTGATCAATTCCTTTGTTTATGAGATCCTGCTAACTTGTGGAGAATTCAGTGGTTAATTAGAATTTCATCAATCAAAACATTTTTTATTTTGTTATCCCTGTCAATGTGCCTCTCTGTAATACACTGATATGTATAATGATTACTCAAATAACAGTGGGAGATGATTACTTAATAAAATCTTGCCTTATTATTTTACAAGTTTTCATGTTGCCCTATTTCTTTAGTATCATAGATATTTATTTTAACTGTAAACATGTGCTCACAACACGAACACACATATCTCCCAAGTGAACGAATTTGAATTTAGTTAATATCACATTATTGAGCTTATATCAATTGACTGAACAAGAGGGCAATACCTATCCTTCAACCATACCTAGAAAACATGCATACATTGATTATCTACACGACACGTGTATCGTCACCAGATGATACAATAAAATGTATTTTTAGAAAACTATGATTTTGTCATCAACAGCTCACCTTAATTTGGTCAACGAATGTAAGTACTTACCCATCTGCTGTGAATGAAACTTACATGGGATATCTTCCGTGATTATTTATTTTGAGCTCCCGATATTTCGACGCTGTTGCAAGCGCCATGATCGCGGGGTGTTTTACTACACGCACTATAGGGTAGACGACAAAAAATCTAATAAGTCCGTCAGGTACATTATTAAAAAATATTTGATACGTATTTTTTCTTTTCTTACGTAAATTAAAATTTACGTAGATACGTCGCTTTTAAAATTCCCAATACGTCACGCCTAGATCAAAATTTTAGCTAGTTCTGACGTCACTCCCGAGCTTTGATGCGTTTTATCTTTGTCAATATTCATTGATTTACAAAAACATAAAATACGTGTCCATTATTTTTCAATAATCCAACTGACAGACTAACAAGGTCTGCAAGCGGTAGGTGGTTTACCGGAAGCTGAGAGGATGTTTGAACCATCTGAACAATATTCACACCGCCATGCGTTTCACAGCGGAAGTAGACAAGGTCGGACATAGGCATTCCTTGACGTTAGTCACGATAAGGAGGGATGGGACCCTTGGCTACTCAGTGTTCAGGAAGCTGATTCACACGGACCGCTACTTGCACGCCACCTCACATAATCACCCTTATCACCTGAAGTACGTAGTGACTTCGCTTACTAATCACGCATTCGATCTGTGTGATTCCTAACATCTTACTGGTGAATTATCCCACGTGAAAATGGTTTTAAATATAGGAATGGCTACAATACTAATACTGGAGCAGGCAGACCAAATATAAGAATCGAGCCACCAGATCGTGGAACGAAACGTCATCCAACTTTCTTGCCATATCTAAGAGTAACGGACAAGATAGGTCGTTTACTGAGTAAATACTCAACCGCGAACCGTTTTTTTTTACTCCTCATAAGAAAATTGCGCAGTCTGCGTTCCGCGAAAGATCACTTTTGAACATCCTCGGGTGTATAAAATTGACCTGCAGTTGCGGGAGTTCATACATCTGTCAAACGAAGCGAACCGTCTCATGCCGCATAAAAGAGCACATACGCTGTGAAAATTAACGATGAGCAAAAATTGCCATAGCTGATACTCTACTGCAGTCAGGGCCCAATCATTGGATCGAATTTCACAAGCCACATATTTTGTTTTTTAATTCTCAAAAAGAAAACCTCTCAATAAAATAAGGAAATTGAAATCTATAAAATACCTGTCCCTACTCCCTATCCCTTCCCTACTATTATATAAATGTGAATGTAAGTTTGTTTGTTACGCTTTCACGCGAAAACTACTCAACCGATCATCTTGAAACTTTGTACACATAATATATTTTTGGAGGTATTAGAAGTAACATAGGATACTTTTTATAAAAAAAAAACTAACCCTCACGCGCAGACGAAGTTGCACGGGTCAGCTAGTATAAAATAAAGATTTCAATCGAGAGGATGGCTTCATTGTCGCGTACGTGGAAAATCCAGTTTTGGGTATGATCTCAAAAGAGCAGCAGCCGGCGGCATAATACTAAAAACTCCACAAACCCTGGTGAGTGCGTTTTGTCGTGACTATGTGTCGAGTTCCAATAGTGCGCGTAGCAAAAGACCAAGAAAGAGGGTACTTAGACAGATTTGTCTGCTATTAATAATTTTATTTTCCATCCACCCGCATTCTCCAGTCAACCCGCGGTCATGGCGCTTGCAACAGTGTCGAAATATCGGGAGCTCAAAATAAGAAATAATTACGGAAGATATCCTGTGTGACAATAAAAGTTTTTCACTTCTCATGCTCTAAAAGTACGCCATTATTGCCCTACGAAGCGGGATTAAAGTGACCGTTTATTCCCTAGGGAGTAAAAAGTAATTTATAAATGGAACGTTCTGTTTCTCAGAAACATGGTCACAAAAGAGTGACCACTTATCAAAAATTTTATTTAAATTTCGAATTGGCTTGCAAATAGAAAGCGGTTTATTGAAAAAAAAAAACAAATTAACTCTTCAATACGCGAGAAAAAATATTGTTGTTTGTGTGCATCGAGTATGTGCAATGCCGCTGTTGCTACTAATATAGGTAGGTACTAATTATTTGTGGAGTGTGGATCATGTTCATGGCGAAAATGTTGAGAGTTTGTGTTGTGTTTTAAATTGTTAATCTGTGACTGACCTGATAGAAGAAAAAATTAACCGCTCACTTCAGAATTTTTGTCGAGTGTAAATTTTTTTCTCGCACTCAAAAAAGTGAAAAGTAGGTACAGTTTGCACCTCGAGACTAAACGCCAATTTAATATACCCTCGCTTTCATTGCCTCCCTCGCAAGCTCGGGAGTCAAACCACCTCGGGTACCTATATAATAGCTTCGTTTAGTCCCTCGTTATAAAATATACTATAGTTTTAAACCGTGAAAGCTTAAAACAGCGTTTGCTGTAAATGAGTTTTTTTGTAGATCATTAGTTCAAAGTCTATCTTAGTTTTGCATTATTACCTGGGTACATAAAACCTATCACTTCTAAGCCTATCGATGCCAATTTTAATATATTCAGCCCAATTTGCAGGTTTCGTACTTTCAGAGGCGTCCATCGGGTCCCACATGACCACTAGACACAGTAGCAAGGAACTCCAAGAAAACTATATGACAGTCAACCCTTGTAAGTTCATAATATATGTCAAGGAACGACTTTGGCTTTGAAAAAATCGTTCCTCGATTTATATGAACTTAGAGGTTTGTAATGATGATTATAATTCTGTAACTACATAAGTTTTACAGTCCCGAACGATATTTTTAACTTCATACAACCTACCACGTCTGCAAATTTCAAAAAACGTAAGAAAATTTGAATTTCGCGGGCTACCCTGTCGCTTCCCCATAAGATCATGCCACGGTTTTTTCATTTCTAACTTTGACCCAACAATATCTCCGTTACCAGAAGCTTCCCTAGGATGGTGTAGACTGTAGAGCAAAAAGATATCGTAGTAACGGAGAGAACAAAGTGCCTTTCAGCTTCGATTCGAGGTTTTTTACACCCTTTATTAGTGAGCTATGCATGTGTGCTATCACCGAAGACGCCGTGGAAGTGGCCGAGTTGGAAGAAGCTGTCGTGTTACCGACACGAAGAAAAAAATCATGTAATGAAATTAGAATTACCTAAGCTCGTAACGTTCTGCATCTACTGAACATAGACAATGATCTGTGAGAAACACTGGACCGCACAAAAAATCTACCACCCGACCACAGAGATATAAGTAGGTATAGTGGATATGAGTCGTTCTAAGCATCGACCCACTGTGGGTTGGTGCTTAGCACGACTCATACAAAGAGATCAAGGGTTCGATTCCGTTATAGTTCGGCCAAAATGCTTTTCGGGAATTTATATATGAGGTTTTGTATTAATTCGATTTAGGGTTCCCGTTTAGCTGCACGGACGTAGCTCGACCCCTATCTACAACAGTTCGTAAAACCTGTGGGTTACCTTACCTTACCGTAAGTAAATGCGAGTTGCGGCAACTACAGTACTTTCTCAAGTTATTATGTCTTGTGTCAGTGACTGGAGCTTCTTTTTTTTCGTTTTATCGACATTCAAAAGTGCCGTAATGGTCTAGCTGAAATAAATGGTTGGAGTTTGGACACCGGGTATCCGTATCGCACATGATTGATATTAATTACCGATTGTAAATGAGCCAAAACCATCAAACCTAAGCACAAGTTACCTACCTACTAGTTTTGATACTGGCTTCTCAGTTATGTATAGCAACACCAACACGTTCTGTACAAATCCGGATTGTGGACATAAAATTAACGTTATCAATAAGTAGGGCAGTAGCTACATGAATGTAATTTACAATTTTACACAGCATTAGCATTTTTCACATAGTAGTT
Source organism: Xestia c-nigrum (assembly GCA_916618015.1). Lineage (NCBI taxonomy): Eukaryota > Metazoa > Arthropoda > Insecta > Lepidoptera > Noctuidae > Xestia > Xestia c-nigrum. Next base: position 2,740,224 of record OU745259.1, on the reverse strand, counting down.
ATGCGATGAAGTTTAGTATTATAAGGATTCTGCTTACCACACCATCATAAATATTATGTGTTTAACTTTTCTAGCTCGACATATATTAATATTGAAAAATATGAGACTATAGGGGCGGATTTACCAGTAGGCATAGAGCGGCGAATATGGTGCTTACCTACTAATAGAAGCAGGTTTCCGGTACCTACAGACAAATAAAAAAGGCAGAATAAGGCGTAGTTCTTTATTAGAGTTCAAAGAAAACCCATCAAATTCGAGGTGGATGCAAAAATTTTTGAGCTCACTGCGCTGGCTTTCGAATCCTACTTCTTTTCAATTGACGTGCTTTTCTGAATAGATCGACCAAGTTACTCCTTGAATGTAACATATGCGAGCGGAGTGTAAAAAGTTTCGATCTGTTTTCGTGGAATTGAAGGTGGAAAAAATTATGCTGGCACCATCGAGAATCGAGATATAAGTACTGTACGTTAGTACTTATATCTCAATGGCTGGCACCCATGATAAAAAAGTGAAGAGTCGAATTTAGAATTAAGGCTTTTGCCCGACACGTTTCTACCACGGTCATGGTATGATACGGTGTTGTGGGCAGACAGACATCTTACAACTGGCATAGCTCTTCCAAAGTTTAGAAGAAAAGTTGCAAGCACACATGGCAGTAGAATACTACAAACAAGAGATGATACCAAGACACCCACTATTTGGTGGGCAACTACTACTCAACAACATCTATATGGGTTCCTTGTCAGGACTACGGAACCCTAAAAAGCACGCACAGGTTTCTAAAGTCCGCAACGTCTCTACCAGGAAACCCATCCGGCGCGGCTACGCCCGATGCAAACCGGCAAAATACTTGCCACCCCTCCTACTACTCGCTGTCTGTTATTTCACACCAAATAATTAACTAGTAGGTACTTACCTACCTTATTAAAAATTATCAGTATCATCAAAGTAATAGTGTACAAATAATATAATGATTAATCAATCAGTAATCTTTTAAAAAGAAATCATCATGCATTGTAATGTACATTATAAACAACTTTTAAATTATTTTTACTCAAATTAATTATTATCGTATTATTGTTAATTTATTATGATTGAATTGGAATTATTATTATTTTAAAGAGCGTGAACCCCTCTATTTGAGGGTAAAGGCCTCCTCCTAAGATACCCGAGATTGAAATGGCGATGGGCGGGCCACGTAGCAAGAATGAGCGATGATAGATGGACTTCTCGGCTGACGTCATGGCCAGGTCCCTGTGGAAATTAAAAAAGAGGAAGACCTATAAGTAGGTAGGCTGATGACATTGAAGGGACGGCTGGTAAACCGTGGAAAGAAAACGCCACAAATAAAGACTACTAGGTATCTTTGGAAGAGGCCTTTACTCTCAAACGAAGAGAACGTAAGAAAATTGAATTTCGCGGGCAACCCTTGCGCTTCCCTGCGCAAACTTCGACCGAGTTCGACCTCACATTTTCAAACGGTCATGAAGAGGTTGCCATCACAGATTAGATATTAGAGTTGCCATACGCAACGCGAATGCTCTTTACCACAGACAAGATAAAAAATATTCAACAATGCAAATTATGGCATAAGTGCGATAAAACCATGATTACGCTCAATTAGAACCACTGAGGTTCTGTCACCAAGTTGATTCATTTTCAAATTCGCAACACATTTCATTTTATTAATAAATAAAAGTAGAATTTACGAAAACGTTAAAACGTCAACGGAACGTACCGGTTTTTGCACTAGCCGGGCGTGGTGAAGTGCGGCTGCGCGACAATCGCATTTTCTTGAATGAAGTGAGTAATGAGACGTTGTTAACGTTCTTGTTTATTTATTTGAATTAAACTTATTTTAAATGAATTTCTTTGAAATTAAGTGAGTTTGTGTGTTTATAGGTAGTAAAGTGAAGTTTTAGTGCAAATGTGGTTGTGTTCTTGGCTTAAAATATAAAAGCGGAAAGTATCCATGGGCGTTAACTTCAGGTTAAGCGAATTGTAAACTTTATTATTAAATTAAAATTAAGGTTAATCGAGTATTAAACTCGTTCTATCTTTAGTTATTTAGATATAGTTTAGTTTATGTGACCGGTGTTATGTAATTAACTGAACTTTTAACTGACAATAGTCGGTGTTTACGTTGGCTAACGATTGTCGCAATTCGAATCTTGATTTAAAGACTAACTGCAGCAACTGATAGTTCGCTATGAATTTTCTTAGCAATTTCAAAATTTATCCAATGGTTGGTTTCGTTATGCCTTGTTGCTATAGCAGCGACGTATACCAGCAGATTTGACTAAATAATTTAACTGGAGTACTGCTAATTACTTAGCTGTCATGGGCCTTCATTGTTGTAAAATTAAACAAGTATTGTTTACTTGCATGCTATAGAAACTCCTTAGAAATGTTAAGTGTAGCCTGCAGATAATGTACATAATACTCTCCTACTTTTGGACTATTCCAGTACTTACCTGAGAAGTATCTACTTGCTGCAATATATAAGTTAAATTTCTAAAATCAGCTCAGGAGAAAAAGCTGTATGATAATAAAATCATACAGCTTTTTCTCCACATAATTTATGATTTTGTCTAGGTCTTTCACTTTTTAGTAACTGTTGTCAATTTTTGTTACAGGCAGACAAAATCAAAGACTGAATTATGAATCTCTTAATATTAACATACATACTATCTACAACAGTATTACAACTATGCACTTCACAAGATTATGCGTCACCAACATACAATCCGGATGTTCAACAAACGAACCCCACAAACGATTACCTCAACTCTGACCCAAAGTATGACAACCCATATGATCCAAACAGGAATTATCAGAACCGTAACCAAAACAATCCAACGCAGCAATATGATCCCAACCGTCCTTATGATCCAAATCGGAGTCAATATGACCCGAACAGGAGTCAGTATGATCCAAATCGAAACCAATATGATCCGAATCGGAGTCCATATGATATAAATCGTAGCCCTGATCAGAAGTTCAATCAGTTTGAGAACCGTAATCAAGATGTTAATTACAATCTGAACCAGTATACTCCTGAAAATACTCCAAGACCCTCCTGGGATAGCAGCAGGACGTACAGCACTTCATACAAGGGTGCCCCTTTGGAGCATGAGAGTGTCATCATTAATGAAGCGTAAGTTTCACCATAACTTTCCTCAAGCAGCTTTTCTCCTCAAGACTAAGGCTATTGTATGCATTAGTTTGTAGTGGCAAAAACATTTTTGTCATTCACTGGTGTGTTATATACTTGCTCTTACAATACAATACATTAAGATTCAATTTTTTAAACCAAGTGTCTGGGTCCTACTATTTGATGAAACATCTTTGACCTTTACCAAAGGTACAACATTCTTTACTTTTGTAAAGTCTTAGAAACAATATTACAATAAAGCTTTAAATTTACAGAACATACTTCATAGTGGCATCTAGAATGGTGCGTCCAGGCCAAATCTACAAGATATCAGCCAACATTCTTCAAGCTCGCATGCAGATGACAATCAGAGCCTCCATTTCTTGCAATGGAGTGGAAATTGCTGATGTTAACCAGAGGGTGAAAGAGGGTGTTCCTGAAATATTAAATATGAGGGTAAGTTATCTTTATATTGCTTCATCATCAACATCATCATCGGCCTATTAATGTTCTCACTGCTGAGACAGGCCTCATCTCTATGAGAGGGAATGGGCTAGCGGGCCCAGTGCGGATTGGTAGATGTCACATGTCTGCAATTTTTTTGTTCTAGGTCATGCCGGTTTCCTCACAATGTTTTCCTTTACCGTTTTGAGAGCAGCGGTGATGTAATAAATTACACAAAGTAATGCGCCTGCCTGGGTTGGAACCCACGACTTACTGAACGTAAGTCGTGGCTGCCACCACTGGGCCACCGCTGCTGTTATATTGCTTAAAATAACTTATAGGTCAAAAGATTCTTAACTAATATTTAAAGTCTATGAGTAAGCCTGCTCTCTAAGCTTAACATACAACTTTGTAAACAAGTTGAAAACAAAACTGGTTTTATTATACACCCATATGCTGTAGGACAACTACAAGAACTTGAGAACATCCATATTAGGTTGTCCACTTCCATATTAAGGAGGTATTGTATCTTTGAGCTTTGCCCGACATGCAACATCTTAGTCCTAACTAACCTGCTGGTGTCCCCAGGTGCCCCCAACAACAGTGCCCGGTGACTACAAGCTGCGTGTGGAAGGACTTTACCTAGACACGCCGTTCGGAGGGCGTGCCTTCGTCAACGAGTCGCAGCTCTCGTTCTCCAGGCGGTTCATGACCATATTCATACAGATGGATAAACCTGTCTACATGCAGGGACAAACTGGTTAGTGTTTACATGTTTTTGAGAAGTCCTGATTAATATTGTTACAGTAATTCTGAGTTTGGAAAAGTTGTACTAAAGAATACTTAAATCTACAAGCTCATTATGATACAATTAGTACACTTGGCTTGTATCCTAGCAGTAAAAAGTGTTGAAAATTAAGATGATACTATAAAACAAGATTGTATTATTAAAAAAAAGAAGTACTAGTAAAATGGATACTTACAGTAAAGCTCCTTAAGTACAAATTTGGTCGAATTTAATGTACACTTATACAATGAAACAGTACTACAGCATGAACCAGCTTGAAGTGTCAAAGAAGTGCTTTGGCACCTATGCTAGGATTACGCTGAACTCTCTATTTTGATGCAATGCACTGAGTCTGATGCATATGCCATACACCCTTTGTACTCGTAAGTCCATCGTTTTGACTTTTTTTCATTGGCTTATCTCTAAAAGTCAGGAAAAGAGAGATAGATAACATCATAAATTTTGTTTTAATTCTTAAAAATCGATAATTTAATGTGTTATCGATTTTTAAGAATTAAAAGTCGTTTTATACTGTTCTTTAGTGCGCTTCCGTGTGACGGTATCACACGGAAGCGCACTAAAGAAAAGTTCAAAAAAAAATTCTTAAAAATCGATAATTAAATTTTATCGATTTTTAAGAATTAAAAGTCGTTTTATACTGTTCTTTAGTGCGCTTCCGTGTGACGGTATCACACGGAAGCGCACTAAAGAAAAGTACAAAAAAAAATTCTTAAAAATCGATAATTTAATTTGTTATCGATTTTTAAGAATTAAAAGTCGTTTTATACTTTTCTTTAGTGCGCTTCCGTGTGATACCGATCAACACTGAGTTGAAGGCGTTTGGGCGAGCTATCGACGTGTTCATCCTGGACCCCAACCGACGCATCATGAAGAGGTGGCTCTCTAGACAGGTAATGTAGCTATCAACTTTGTAGAGCTGTGATATTTCATGGTTCAGATTGTAGTTAATACCAAGTTATTGTGGTAGAGCTTCCTTGTGTTTGTGTAAACTATATGTGACCGTTAAAGATGATGGCCGATAGCTCTCCAGGGGACCACGAAGTAATTTCGTCCGGGAAACTGTACTACTACTAATTAACTTTTGACGCCAAAGTTTAAATACAAGCAGCCGAAATGTATCTTGTTTAAGCTCTACTGGCGACCCCGATTTCACGACAGTGCTTTAAAAATAAACACGCTTCGCCCACGTACAAATTATATACTAAAAACATCCTTGATAACCACTCTATCCATTGGTGAAAACAGCATGAAAATCGGTGAAGTTGTTTTTGAGTTTATCGCGAACAGACAGACGCGGCGGAGGACATTGTTTTATAATATGTAATGAGAGTGATTTATGTAGTTTGAAATGAGACAAAATGTGTTCTCGTTACAATCAGACATTGATAAAACATAACTCTTGTTATTGAATTAAAACAATGTGCAGGATTTCTGTCTCCTAACATAGCTTAGCCTTGTTAGGGCTCTGCCTAACTCTTCATGGACATACAAGCATGATGTAATGTTTTAAGCAACATTTATAAATCATAACCCCATTTTGCAGTAACTTCATAACAAAGTGTGGTAGGATCACGATAAGTGAATAATGTGGTATTGTGCCACCCTGCCCCGACAGTCACTCGATCGGATAGGCCAGTTAGTGTCTTGTTGAGCCCATTGTTCGCCCCAACTGTAGCTAAGTGATACGAGATATCTTACGACTTGAAGCCTACTAAAATACTAAGTAGCTAGCTTTATTTTCTTTGCTGGCCTTAAAAAGAGGAGAAGGTTCTTTTTTCTAGCTGTATGTTTTTTGTTTTCAAGAGGAAAATTGCTACTTTACTATACAAGTCAATAATACTGACGAAGTATCCCTTTGGCATGTCCTAGAACCAAAAATTCGAAGACATGTGACATCTACCAATCCGCACTGGGCCCGCGTGGTAGATTATAGCCCTTTCCCTCTCATTGAGAGGAGGCCGTGTCCCAGCAGGGGGAACATTATAGGCTGATGATGATGATGATCCCTTTGAAAGTAATATTGCGATCTCCTATCTATCTGAACAAGAACATTTTTGGTCAGTATTTTTAAATTAAATTTATTTTACCCGATTGGTTGAGTGGTCCAAAATGAATTTTGAATCAGCCAGATAGTGAACAAATAAACAGTTATACAATGGGCCGGCCACATGATCAGAGCAAAGGATTATAGGAGTAAAATAATCACACAATGGTACCCAAGAGATAGAAAGAGAAAGAGAGGTAGACTACAAAAAAGGTGGGACGACGACATCAGACAAGTCGCGGGAACAACATGGGGTAGAGTGGCCATAGAAAGGCCAGAATGGAGAAGATTGGAGGAGGCCTTTGCCACCTGGCAAACGGACACGCATAAGTGGAACAAAATTAAAATCTACGAAAAATAAAGAAATAATGTTATGTCCGAAGAGAGGCTATAAATAAAATAAAAAACAATGGGGTCAGAGGTTCACTCACATGTTTTTGTAACTGCAACATAATTATAATTAGTGCATCATATGAGTAGTACGTAGCTTGAACTTTGAGCACACATAACTATTTTGATCTTGATATACTGGGTGTAAACCACCTCATCACAAAGCCGTCAACTAAGCATTCTGTACATCAAACTAAGTGACTTCACGCAAAAATTATTGCTGGGAACCGAATTTTGTACTTTGGGGTTAAAATGTATGTTATGTGATAAAACTCAGTGTAACGCACTTAAAACATTGTGCTGATGGATGGATTGAATAGTATGGGGGTCGTGGAGGTGTGTAAAGTAAAAATCTTACAAAAAAATCTTCACGAAAAGTTGGAACTTTGACTCCCAATATCTCCGTAACTAGAAGGTTCCCAGGTATAGTGTAGAACAAAAAAAATATCGCAATGACGGTGAGAACAAGTGCCTTTCGTCGTCGTTAAGAGGTGTGTTACACCCATAGCATCTAAACAACATTAATTTGTGCAATTGTGCGTTAAATGAATTAATTGTTAATAATATTATTAATTTATGACTAGCTGTACCCTGCATGCTTTTTTTCCTACCTGCATATCTACTACCACTACCTATCTACCTACCTGCCACTGCCTACCTACCTACCTGCCACTACCTACCTACCTACCTGCCACTACCTACCTACCTACCTGCCACTACCTACCTACCTACCTACCTACCTACCTACCTACCTACCTACCTACCTACCTACCTACCTACCTACCTACCTACCTACCTACCTACCTATCACCTGTCTAACCTATTTCTCACCGTTTAAACCTTCCCTGAACTTTCACAAATAATTTAAAACCAAATGAGCCAGATCGGTCCAGCCAATCTCGAGTTTTAGCGACACTAACGACAGCAACTGATTTTTATAGTTATTTATTTATGATTCGAATCACATCAAAAATGTGTACTATGTGTTCTTCAGACTAGGAAATTCCTCAACGACTATATCTCTAAGAAAGTTGCAAAGTATAAATGATTTCATCTGTTTCTCTGGATTTATTTGATGTCCACTCAACCACAAGTCCATTTTGCTAGATTGACAGCGCTCTCATTTTTTATCAGCGATGTGGCGGTACTACCACGTTATTCACTTATTTTCTAAGAAATATTACCCTCCCTTTCGATATAACAAATATCCCACAAGTCCAAGCGAAAAACCAATCTACGAGTATCTTGGCCAACTCCATTTCAGAGCCGCTATCTGTATTCCGACACCTTGGACTAGAATCCTACGCCACGTTCAACGATAGGACTCACATGGTCCAAAACCATCTGTGGAATCTTCTCTTAACATACAATCTTTCTACAAATAAATAATATTGTATCCATCTGTATACAGAGTAACTTCGGCACAGTAAGTCTGCAGTACCAGATGTCGGACCAGCCGCTGTTCGGCGAGTGGTACATCCGCGTCGAGGCGCTGGGACAGATCGAGGAGACGCAGTTCCTCGTTGAGGAGTACTATCAGACGCGATATGAGGTATGTACCTGCTATTCTTACAATTTTACGAGTTTTTAGCAGAATATTTGGAATGTCTATGGGATCAATGGAACGGATCAATGCCATCATAATCTGTACTGTGTTACATTACAACGAAGACTAGGATAGGGGATTGCCTTTAGGATTAAGATTAAATAAAACAATACAGGTTATTATTTAAAAAATATAGGTTGGTGTGCGTCATAAGTAGTTGCATAAGGACCTGCTGGTGCTGTCTGCTAATATGCTTTCCTAATACGAAATTGATTTCAGAACAGCTAAAAATATAAAATACAATCAAATAACACTTAAAGTACTTACGGGATTATATCCGTGATTTTCTTTTGTTTTGAGCACCCGATATTTCGACGCTGATGATCGCGGGAATACGAAACAAAAGAAAATCACGGATATAATTCCGTAAGTACTTTAAGTGTAGTGAAAAACCATGAAAGTCTAAAACAATCAAATAAGCTGAAACATTCTATTGAAATAACCAAACAACTGTTTATAAATTTTACCATCTCCCCCAGGTAAACGTAACAATGCCCGCGTTCTTCTTCAACACGGAACCGTACATCCACGGCCGCATCATGGCTAACTACACGTCAGGCGCGCCGGTGCGGGGCAATTTGACCCTTAAGGCAACCATCAGACCCATCCCGCAATACCGGCCGCGGTACTACACGCAAGGGCAGTTCAATAACAGGGGGCAGTTTGGTGTGCCTACAGGGTATGGCGGGAACCAGTATACTAGAGGTAAGATGTCAATATAAATATATCATTCAGGTTTTAGAAAATGGAGGGGCTAGCTGGACTAAACCAATGACTAGTGGTTCACGTAAGCCCCTGGATTGAAGAATCTAGAAGTCATGGGGGGAGGTTGTTTTTGTTTTTACAGAATTTCTGTTATGTTAGGCAAAGCTCCTAAAAATTAGGCATAAGTTTAGTTTTATGTTAATTATACGTTTAGGTTTTAGTTAGTCCGCCCTTCACGACATCCTAGATAGGGAGAAGGGACGGGACAAACTCCCCAGTGACACATCTGTGTTGTGTGTGTTAGTGTTGTTACTTTTTAAATGTTCACTAGTATCGCGACACTTTTATTCGTCCCCGATTTTCCTATATTTTCTTGTCTATACAGTCTCTTGGGCACAGGAAAATATGGTCGTCTAACGTCAGTATAGGGGATAGCACCATATTTAATCCTGGACTCTCTTAGATATAAATTCGAAGAAGCAGGTTACACCAATAAAAAAAAAGAAATGTCAAGATTTACTTCAACGTAATTTATCTTCCACAGTCCGCCAAAACTATCCCTACAACACTGGCTACAACAACAATTACAACAATAACAACAACAACTATAACGACAGCAACTACCAGCAACAGTACGACGGCAACTACCCGCAACAATACGACAATTACGGACAAACGAGTGTGGACGAGTTCGGTCGAGTAATAAACAGGGAGAACCGGTACATCCCCGGGCAACCTAACCAGTTGGAGCAGCCAGACTGGTGGTATGATCAGCAGAAAGTCGTTACGAGAATGTTTAACTTTGTAAGTTTTAATAAAAAAACTAATATTATGTCTTTTCACCTCTTGTAAAATTCAAGTGTTGTTCGGTGATTTTATACGATATCGATTTTCAAATGTAGTTTATGTGGTGTAATTTGATATTTTCGTTGATAATATTTTACTGAGAATTGTTAAAATAAAATCTTCTTAAGTCATGGAAGTATAATATCTTTAAGAAGCAGATAAAGATAACATCATGAGGAAACCTGGACATTGCATTAGTTATATTTAATTTGTTTCTCCCAGGATGAAAAATACCCATTCTGGATGCCGAAGCCGGACCCGACTCAGTACGCGATCGATCACAACAGCAACAACAATAACAACAACAACAACCCCAACTACAACACTTACACGACATCTTCGACGTACAACAATTATTACAACAACCCGTACTACGATCAACTGCCGTACTTGAGATTTGTAAGTATCGTTTGTACTGTTTCTATAAAGTTCTACGGTTAATTTTCCCCCAATAATCCTCTTGATTTTGATAGGGATTCATAATATCGATTGCTGAAAAATTCGTCTGCACGACAACGCAAAATAACGCAATGAATATAGTTGAATTGGTCAATTGGTCAAATCATCAGGTTATTTGACAGCGCTCACGGTGATATTAAAATTTATTTGGAGCATGGTCGGTGTAAAGATGGCGCATGTCATGACGTCATCTATGACGATTCAAGGGACATCGATATCTTGCTTGTAATCGCGCTCACGCTAATTCGGAACGGGTTTATGGACGCTCAAAGCGTTTACAACCTAACTCGGAACGCGGCCTAAGTACTATGCACATTTACAACTTTGAAAAGGGTATTATGATTAAACTATTTTTGTTTCCCTTTCGCTAAAAGTGGAGTAAAATCACCTAAACTACGTGTAAATTCGCAGTTCAACGGCACATACGACTTCAAATACCCGATGTCAGAGCTAGCCCAGCTAGTGCCGACCCTGGACGGTGTGGAGGTCATCATCACGGCGTCTGTGGGCGACCCGTTCCTCGACGAGGTCATCGAAGGCTACAGCATCGCACGGATCTTCAACTCCTCGCTACAAGTCAGCTTCCTTGGTGGAACGCCGCAGGTCTTCAAGCCATCGATGCCGTTTGATGTTTATGTGAGTATCATTTTATTATGTTTATGGAGTGTAGTTAAAAATGTATCTGGGTTTTGAACCGACGATAAAAAATATATATTCGTCGAATTAAAGATTCGACGAATATATATTTTTTATATGACCGTCCATATTTTTTACAGTGGAGTCCGATTTAAATGATTGTTAAATTATTGGAGAGCGTATATCTCAAAGTAGGTTTGGCGTTTGGGGTTCGGTTGACGGCATTTCTGTTTCAATGGCTTAGAGCACAATAACTGACGCTCATTTATTGCAGATGGTAGTGTCGTACCACGACGGGTCCCCGCTGCCGAGCTGGCAGGCGCGCGGCGTGTCGCTGCAGGTGCACGTGCAGGTGGAGGGACGCGGCGCCGGCCTAGACCCGCAGCAGCCCGCGCTCGTGCCCGGCAGCGACGCCGTGTGGCATCTCAAGCTCGACCTCTACAAGTTGCTACGTGAGTATATCGTACAAGATGGGTAGCCACAATAATAACAAAAACTACAACAAATTATAGTAAAACTAGACAAAACCTTGAAGCCCAGTGTTACATGTCGAAAGAAACAAAAGAAAATGTATGTGAGCTGTGACACAACGCACGCGCCACATTGCGCCGAATGACGACTGACACACAATATTTTTTATCTACCCAAATATCATAAACCCTCTCTAATGCGTTCAAAAACCATAGGCAATGACCAGCATTACCAACCTGCAGAAATGAACGGTACTGTAATGAACTCATAACGCAACTGTAAACAGTTGCGTTATGAGTTTTAAATTTGGAACAGGTGTCAAATTCAAGTGAGTGTGCTATTCTAGTACCACCTACATTAAATCAGATATCGATAAAAAAAAAAAAAAAAAAAAACCCAATTCAGTATGATTCTAATTATAAATCGCACGACATTTTCGATCTCGAGTGACACAAGAATAGTGACTTTGTTCGTTTGCCTATGATTTAAAAAAAAATGACAGATATCCGAAACGCCGCCATTTCGAGCTGTCATTTGTTCGTTAGCTTTTTATTTCCAGCAACCCATTCTTTATTTCTGTCGAAAATGAGTGATAGTGACTCAGAAATTGACACGAATACTCCGCCAGATATCGTAAATGCAGCGACGAATGCAACTAATAACCTGTTGGCACAAAAATCAAGGGCCAAGTAACAATGCAGGTCATTTCCCTATGGTTCCTGAACCCATCATAGAGCCCTTATGATATTTGGGTAGATAAAGTAGTGTATGCAACTATACATAATTAGGCATTACAACACTCGTGTGATGCTATTAAGATGCCCTCGTGTTGTAATGCCCTTCATTATGCACAGTTGCATAAACTACTATTATCTACCCAAATATCATAAACGCTCTCTAATGCGTTCAAAAACCATAGGCAATGACCAGCATTACCAACCTGCAGAAATAAACGGTACTGTAATGAAGTCATAACGCAACTGTAAACAGTTGCGTTATGAGTTTTAAATTTGGAACAGGTGTCAAATTGAAGTGAGTGTGCTATTCTAGTACCCCCTACATTAAATCAGATATCGACAAAAAAAAAAAAAAAAAAAAACCCAATTCAGTATGATTCTAATTATAAATCGCACGACATTTTGGTCTCGAGTGACACAAGAATAGTGATTTTGTTCGTTTGCCTATGATTTAAAAAAAATACAGATATCCGAAATGCCGCCATTTCGAGCTGTCATTTGTTCGTTAGCTTTTTATTTCCAGTTACGAGTAGACAAATTTTCTGATAAGTTCTTTATTTCTGTCGAAAATGAGTGATAGTGACTCAGAAATTGACATGAATACTCCGCCAGATATTGTAAATGCAGCGACGAATGCAACTAATAACCTGTTGGCACAAAAAATAAGGGCCAAGTAACAATGCAGGTCATTTCCCAATGGTTCCTGAACCCATCATAGAGCCCTTATGATATTTGGGTAGATAAAGTAGTGTATGCAACTATACATAATTAGGCATTACAACACTCGTGTGATGCTATTAAGAAACTCGCCTTCGGCTCGTTTCTTAAACCCACACTCGTGTTGTAATGCCCTTCATTATGCACAATTGCATAAACTACTATTTCGGAAAAAATACGCGGCCGGTGGCGCGGTGACAGTGTTGTTCCGAGACCTCCAAGTTTGTAAAGATCGTTACATGGATCGGTCAGTGGGTAGCCTTAGGGGCGGATTTTTAGGAGTTGGAGTATATCCTTAGGGGCGCTATGAGAAGCAAAGAAAACAAAAAAAAATTTTTTTGGTTAAAAAAATTTTTGGGACTTAGAAAATTTTTCGAAAAATTTTTTTTTTTCGATTTGGTACCATACGCTTATAGGCACCATGAGCCGTGCAGAAAACAAAAAAAAAATTTTTGGGACAGAAAAATTCTCGTTACTTTTCACCTTGAGTAGGGTTAGGGGCAAACACTTAGAAAATTTTTCGAAAAAAATTTTTTTGGAAGTTGATGCCATACGCTTATAGGCACCATGAGCCGTGCAGAAAACAAAAAAAAAATTTTGGATTAAAAAAAAATTTGGGACTTAGAAAAATTTTGCAAGTCCCAAAAAATTTTTTTATTGTTTTCTGCACGGCTCATGGTGCCTATAAGCGTATGGCATCAACTTCCAAAAAAATTTTTTTCGAAAAATTTTTGCGCCCCTAAGGCTACACTCCAACCCATGGATCGGGACTGTTTTGTGTTCCTTTAACCTTCTAATAAGTGGTTCGACTAACTCCGTGCTTGGTCCAGGGCTACAAAACGACCCGAACTACCGCGACGTACTGAACGGCATCACGGGCGTGCGCCTGAGCGCGCAGCTGGTGGACGCGGTGGGGTCGCACGCGAGCGCGGACGTGCACTTCATCGCGCACTACAGCGCCAACAACCAGCACATCCGCATCTCTACCAGCACCACTGACGCCAGGGTGAGACACACCTACCACTACCTCTATAATACTCCATGTTGCTGCTAACGTTGGCCCCGATGATTCTCGACTAAACTGACTCACTATTCTGAGGCAAGTTTCCCTAGACTGTTAAATTTTAAAGAGTAGGGTTTCGTGGTTTACGCAATCAAATGCTTTTGAGAGGTTTCAAAAGATTCCTATGGCGTCTCGAGCTTCTTCCAACGCAGTAAATATGTGTTTCAATTAGTAAATTAGGTGACACCGGCGTTAATCGTGCAAAGTCTGGTGAAACCAAACTGATTCTCATGATAGATTTGATTAAGGTGATTGAGACCTTTTCAGACACCTTGCTGAGAGTGTCCGGCATGATTGTTTTGCGGACGTCAACGCTCGGAGTTTAGAAAACGAATCTTGATATTTAACAAATGTCCGTAACATGTTTTGATGGGACACAGGTGGGCGAGTACATAATCTTCCACGTGCAGAGCAACTTCTACATGGAGTCGTTCAACTACGTCGTCATGTCGAAGGGAATCATTCTCACCAGCGGACAGGAGATCATGCAGGTAAACTTGTTTATCTCTAACATTTTGCTGAAAGTTTTCATTAATTCATTTTGTTTTTGTTCCGAAATCAAGGTCCTTACAACAGTTGTAATGAAGTGATTTTCTATGATATAGCTTTGTTATTTCATTTCTTATTATTTGTAATTTTTTTCTTGACTGCGTTAAAAATGTCTTCAGATGGGTAGTGAAGCAAGGATTTTATTGCAAAAAAGTCTTCAAAAACACGTTAAACTTTTTACAACGGTTGGAAAGATTGTAGTCAATTTGTAACTTGGACGAACACATTTTTATATCATTTTTCAAAAGGCGTAGTAAAATGACAATTGTTTAGTTTATTGGAGATAGCTGATGGATGTGTTGTGGTGTGTGTGTGTCAGGAGGGCGTGCGTACGTTCGCGGTGACGGTGTCGGCGGAGATGTCTCCGGTGTCGACGGTGGTGGTGTGGAGCGCACAGCGGCAGGCGCACGTGCTGGCCGACTCGCTCACCTTCCCCGTCAACGGCATCTCCAGGAACAACGTGAGCACACCACTCTCTATAACTGCTCCATATAGCTACTGAACCAAATAACACCCGACTCACACGAAACTGGAGATGAGCACAGTGGAAAAGTGACGTGCGGTCATCGACCACAAATATCTGTGGACTGAAAGTAACAACCTCATCATTTATTTATTTATTAATAATAATATAAGTTCACTAATAGCTTCTGTGTACAGCATTAAGGTATAAAAAGGTTTTACGGTCTTGGACTTGCATGCATAGGTTAACCAGCATTCACAAAAAAAGTGATAACAGAAAAATATTAATGAGTGGCTCTAGACATGAAATACAAAAAACTTACATTTAAAAGTTTAGTAAGCTTACCAAAACATAATACAAGGAAAAACATTTATGCTGTGAATTTACTAACTAATTACAATTAAAATAAATTCAAGATAAATATAATCAATAGTATTAAAATATAAAAAAGAGATAAGAAGAATAATTGATTTAAAACGTAGATATTACAAAAGTGTACATTTAGGTGCAGTAGAGTTATTTTTAAACAATTATATAATTAGTGCTTAAAAGTAAACTACAACTACAATATATATGATAAGATCAGAACTATGAATAAAAATAAAATTATAACATTGTGAACAATATAGAAAAAAATTACAAAATGAAATAAAATCCAAAAGAATCATTAATTAATACTAACAGAACAAAACATCATTTTCGGGAATCCAGTAATAGGTTTTAAAAATAATAATAATATGAGTATATTTTTTATTTTGTTACGTAAATCAAAATTGACGAAGATACGACGATTTAAAATTCCCAATACGTCACGTCTAGGTATACATTTTAGGTAGTTCTGAAGTCACGAGCCCCCACTCCCGAGTTTTGATGCGTTTCATCTTTGTCAATATTTATTCATTTCAAAAAACAAAAAATCCGTGTCCAGTATTTTCCAATACTCTAACTAACGGACTAAATAGATTTGTAATTTTTTGATACTGTCGTCATGGCTATCAAGACATTGATGGTAGTTAATTTTGCTGAAAGGGAATGCTACTTCATTTCAAAATAATTATAAGATAATTATGCTAAAAAATACTTGTACTCGACCAAGAATAGATCAGACACGAATGCCAACAGTACCAAATGTTTATCATATACTTTTTCCCCTTAATTTTTTAGTTCATTTTGGTGTTAAGTAATTAGTTGGCAGATTGTTTGTGTACTTTTTAATAAAATGTCCAGTAACATGTTGCGTGTGTATCCCAGTTCACGGTGTTCATAAACAACCGCAAGCACCGCACTGGTGAGCGAGTGGAAGTGGCCATCTACGGGGAGCCCGGCGCCTACGTGGGGCTGTCCGGGATCGACAACACCTTCTACACCATGCAGGCCGGGAACGAGCTCACTTACGCTAAGGTAACGTTTACTATACATCTACGGGGAGCCCGGCGCCTACGTGGGGCTGTCCGGGATCGACAACACCTTCTACACCATGCAGGCCGGGAACGAGCTCACTTACGCTAAGGTAACGTTTACTATACATCTACGGGGAGCCCGGCGCCTACGTGGGGCTGTCCGGGATCGACAACACCTTCTACACCATGCAGGCCGGGAACGAGCTCACTTACGCTAAGGTAACGTTTACTATACATCTACGGGGAGCCCGGCGCCTACGTGGGGCTGTCCGGGATCGACAACACCTTCTACACCATGCAGGCCGGGAACGAGCTCACTTACGCTAAGGTAACGTTTACTATACATCTACGGGGAGCCCGGCGCCTACGTGGGGCTGTCCGGGATCGACAACACCTTCTATACCATGCAGGCCGGGAACGAGCTCACTTACGCTAAGGTAACGTTTACTATACATCTACGGGGAGCCCGGCGCCTACGTGGGGCTGTCCGGGATCGACAACACCTTCTACACCATGCAGGCCGGGAACGAGCTCACTTACGCTAAGGTAACGTTTACTATACATCTACGGGGAGCCCGGCGCCTACGTGGGGCTGTCCGGGATCGACAACACCTTCTACACCATGCAGGCCGGGAACGAGCTCACTTACGCTAAGGTAACGTTTACTATACATCTACGGGGAGCCCGGCGCCTACGTGGGGCTGTCCGGGATCGACAACACCTTCTACACCATGCAGGCCGGGAACGAGCTCACTTACGCTAAGGTAACGTTTACTATACACCTAAATTATTTGACTTTGAAACTAATAACATTGCATATGTATTGGGTAAATTCTTATTTTTGCAGTTTACTGTGTCAGTCCTAAACAAATAATTCACCTTTTCTTTGTAAACTTCATCCAACCAGGTGATATCAAAGATGTCGCACTTCGACGAGTCCACGAACGGTACGTTCGCGTACACGTGGCGCTCGCACTTCGGCGACGCGGACGACCTCGTGTACTTCCCCTCCTCCACCTTCGGCGTAGACGCTAACAGGACCTTCGAGTGAGTATACACTTTAAAAAAAAAGCATTGTTTCGAACAATTTAGGTTTAACAAATTTTTAAATGATGAATGATATACACCGTGACTTTTTAATCGTCTTACAAAAGCAGTCCAGTTCATGTATCCAATGACTAGTAAACGTTCATAATATAAAAATAGGTATTTATGAGATTTGAATAATTTAAAAATATTTTTTTATTCATTTATCAAGTCCCGAATATGGGGGCAGAGTTACTTCCGTATGTTCAGTTGACAATATTTCGTGAGTTTACAATATCGCTAGAGAGATTACAATATAAAGTGTTTGACAATTTTACGGTGACATATACAAAAGTTTAAAACTGCGGTGCATCTACCAACATTTGATAAAAGACTATCATATTAGCCAGTGATTTGGAAAGTCCTTACAATAATAAACAAGTGTCAAGTAGTGAAACTCTGCAGACAGAAAATGATGTGATGGTTTTTTTTACTGAACAACATGACAGATATCTATATCTATATACTTACTAGCTGACTCGCGCAACTTCGTCTGCGTCTCATAATTTGAGATTTAAACTATCCTATCTCTCAAGTTGGATGGAACTGCACATGGTGTGCGAATTTTATTATAATCGGTTAAGTGGTTTAGGAGTCCATTGAGGACAAACATTGTGACACGAGATTTATATATATTAAGATAATAAATCTGTAGAGAGGTCAATTCTGTACATGAAATATATTTACAAAATAACTATCGGGGGGTGATTAGTGATCGATACTGATGCCAAAAATGCAATCAGTAAAATTTTTGTCTGTCTGTCTGTCTGTCTGTCTGTCTGTATGTTATTTATAGAAAAAAAAACTACTCGACGGATTTTAACGAAACTTGGTACAATTATTCTACATACTCCTGAGCAGGTAATAGTATACTTTTCATCACGCTACCATTAATAGGAGCAGAGCAGTGAAAGGAAATGTTGGGAAAACGGGAGAAGTTACTTGGTTTTTTTAGCTTCCGTCGCGTGTGCAGCCTTAATGGTTAAAGCTACATAGAAATCATGTATAACGGAAATATTCCACATAAAATTATATAAAAAATATCCCAAGACAGCATATGTCTATCTTTTATAGTTGACTCACAATAACACGTGTAACTCCCGATAGCTTAGCAGTTCGGAGATTTGTTATTATTATATTTGTTTACTCTTACGTTTATATCATCACGCTATGACCCACATAAAACATAGGATACATTTTATTCCGGTAGTAAGATCCCATGGGACAATAATCAAACTTCACGCGGGCGAAGCCGCTGGCAGAAGCTAGTCATTAATATTTAATTACTAATCAGATTTGATGATTTTTTCAATCACAGTATCATCTGGAAATTAACAGTACCAATTTGTTATACAACAAACTTTATTTGGCTTTTTACGCTTTTTTTTTCGGAAAAACTTCAGCAACCCTATGTATGTTAACCAAACTATATATTACTAGCTGACCCGGCAAACATTGTTTTGCCAAATAAATTATTTCTAGTTAACAAAAATTTTAGGGGTTGAAAACCCTTATCACTTAGGAATATGAAAAATAGATAGTAGCCGATTCTCATCCCTACTGGAAATGCATATCAAATTTCATAAAAATCGGTCAAGCCGTTTCAGAGGAGTATGGTAACTAACATTGTGACACGGGAACTTTATATATTAGAAGATATAGAGCAGCGGTGGCTCAGTGGTGGCGGCCCCGACTTACGAACAGTAAAGTCGTGGGTTCAAACCCAGCCAGGCGCATTAAGTTGTAATTTATTTCATTACTACTGCTCTCTAAAACGGTGAAGAAAAACATCGTGAGGAAACCGGCATGTCCTAGACCCAAAAAATCAAAGACATGTGACATCTACCAATCCGCACTGGGCCCGCGTGGTGGATTACAGCCCATACGCAAAATACGCGCTTTGACGTGAGGTTGCGGACACCAGCCCGTTATCATTGTCTAGTAATGAAGTGTTTTAAATATATTTAAATATATAGTCTCTTTTACTATAAACCATACCCTATTCATACGAGAAAGGAGTGTTAGGTGAGCAAGCACTACTTTTAGAATAACCAAACTAGGTTCGTAATCAGTCTGACACGGTGTTCGGCACAGATACGCAGGTCTGGTAGTGTTCAGCGACGTGGCCGTGACGCGGCGCTACACCACGTGCAACGTGTCGCAGGGCTTCGGCGAGTGTCTGGAGGGGGGCTGCTTCCCGCTCAACAAGCGCTGCGACGGGAACTACGACTGTCCCGACCACACTGACGAGTCCAACTGTGAGTTTATATTCAACACTTTACAAATACTCCAAAACAATAGATAATGGCCACACGTATTTTACATCTGAGGTACATAAGTCATAAGTAATTTATAATGGTGTCTCAACGTTTCCGGTGCTTTAATTGGGGTAACATGGGGGTAACAGTATAGTCGCCGAGTTGTATGTGAATTGATTGTTTAATGTTTATCTTTTGTTTTTTTATAATTTTGTCTTATTGTTTATTCCATCGTTTTTGTGAGTCTATTAATACTTTTTCTTCCTGAGACTACTTTTATTTTGTATTTAGGTGGGTAATATCGTGATAGTCATTGTATTATGTTTTGTAAGAATCTGTAACAACGTCTATATTTGAACTCAGCTGATATTATTGAATAAATATTGAAATATCAACATTTTTTTTTTTTATAGGCCTTGTACATTGTCGATATGTAGATGTACTATTCATCTCTGACTAAAGGTTTTAGCCGACATAAACGACTCCTCTCCCACCCAACAAAAATAATATAATTCAAATATGAGCTTTATGTATTGCTTTTTATACTTTACATTGGCAACATAAATTAGCAGACAGCTCGCAGTCAGCGAGCTTACCGCCGCGCTGTCAATGCCAACGTAAAGTATATCTAAAGCGAAATAATTAAAGCCCATATTTGAATAATGTTATTTTTGCCGGGTAGGAGCGGAGTCGTGTAACTGCGCTAAGACCTTTACTCTTCAGGTGATACAGACGTGATATTATGATCTGATTGTTATTCAGGTGAAAACGACATAAACAAGTCGTTCGAGCTGACGCACTTCCGCAAGTTCAGGTTCAACCGCGTGCAGCGACAGTACGACAACGTGTGGCTGTGGCGTGACGTCAACATCGGTCCGCACGGCCGGTACGTCTTCACTGTGGATGTGCCGCAGGTATGTACACGGTGTCACTGGGTGGCCAGTAGAGGCCTGTTAGAGGGCGCGAGTGGCCGGCGGGGCGGGAAGGTGCAGGCCTCGACTCGCTCACGTCAGCGGGTCACAGTCTAAGCGATGCAGCTACGTCCGGCGACAAGCGCGTTCCTTGTATCTGTAACGAACAGTACAAAAATTACTACAACCCCATCTATGCCTCAAAAGAAGAATTAACGTAAAAATTCTAGAATGCAGTTAAATTTATCCGGGACTATTATAGAAAAAAAAGTCAATACCAACTGGCGATCAGTAGCTCAGCAGACATTACACTCTAATCGGGTGTCTAATCGAAAAATTCTCCCTCTTTTGTGATGGAAGAAGAACTTTACTCCCTGTTTTTCATACTCCTATAATATGGTATGTCCCCTTTTTAGTGTACTTGTTGTGAATGTTGAATGTTGTAACAAGCCTTTATTTTGTTACAGATACCAGCTCATTGGATAGTTTCAGCATTCAGCATGTCTCCCAGCCTCGGTCTTGGCATGTTGACGGAACCTAAACGCGTTAGTACTTTGTGTCATAAACATCACACAACAATATTTTGTACTTAGGTACATCAAACAACTAAATACTTGTATCTTGAAAACTTCAATATTCATCGTTTCACGTGAATATTTTCCTGCAATTTTTTGTATGATTTATTTTTATGTGTAATTTTTAAAAGTAAAAAGTGTCTGTTGTATGTGTGAGTTGTGTTGTATGTTGGTAACAGTACATAGGCGTGCTGCCGTTCTTCATCAAAGTGGAGGGTCCTGATCGTTGCCGGCAGGGCGAGCAGGTGGGGCTGCGCGTGGTGGTGTTCAACTACCAGCCGCAGGACGTGGAGGCCGTCGTCGTGCTGGCGGCCTCGCCCGACTACAAGTTCGTGCACGTCGAGGAGAACGGCATTGTGAGGACTAACTTACTAACACTAACTACTCTACACTTTCCTCAATATTTTACTCAATTGCAACTTTGACAAATTATTTACCTAGTTCATAATAATAATGGCTCCATAACATCATGTTCGTAACTACATAAAATAACGATCAAACTAGTTGTAAAAAAAACCTTTATACGTAGGTAAATGCATCGGTGCCTGTACAGAAAATAAATAAAATATTACAAAGGGTATAAGATATAATGATGGTATGAACCTGTGGTCCGTTTAGAGAAACTACTCGAATACCTGTTTATAATAACATAAAGTGTCACCCAGACAATACAGCAATAAATCTAAGTTAAATCATTTGATTTAACTTAGATTTATTGCTCTGTTGGGATTTCTTGACTTGGCACTGAGTTGATTATATGCGTTTTCTTTGGCTCTGTCGCCTCTCGCCTTCTTTGATATAACAGTCAGATCTTACTACCCAACGTGCTGATATCTACCCCCGAATACTGAAACATCACTCAAAAATCAAAGGCCCGCTGAGCATTTGAACAACTCCTGAACTTTAAATTTTGTTTGAGTAGTTATCTGTTGAATAGAAGTGCTATTTAAATGTAGTGTGATGTTTAATTATTCAGGGTAGTCGCGTGTCAGTTAGCTGTAACGTTTACTTTAGGTCCGCTCGTACAACCCGCGCACATCGTTCGGCGAGCACCAGTTCTTCGTGTACATCACGTCGGGCGACGCCGCCACTGTCTACGTGCCCGTCGTGCCGACCCGCCTCGGTCTCATCCACGTGCGGCTACACGCCTCCACCCTCATGGGACAACATCACTATGTCAAGAAGATAGAGGTCGAGGTGAGACACACAATCATCATCACATACAATTGAGAGGGCGCTGGTTACCTTACAAATACCTGTTTTTGATTCATTTCTAAATATTACTGTATGGCAATAAGAAACATGGCTAACTAGCGAACTAGAATATTGATTATGAAATGTTTTCATTAGTATCGTAACACCGAAGAATCAGTGTTAGATGTAAAAAAAATATTAGGCAATGCCTTTTCTGCGAGTATATGTACCTAAAATGGTTACAATTTTTTTTTTTGGATGAGAAATCACTTCTCCCACTCTGGGTGGAGCAGGAGAGTGTCAGACTTTTACTGACTTAAACCCATCCATGTTCCTTCCTCGCCTTTATGTTCCGGGGCCACGATATCTCTTTCGAATAGGCCTGCAACCCCGGGTTACAACATCACATTTAGTATTTTCATTGCAATTCACCATTAATATTCCAGTTCACTAATTGGCCAGGATATTTCTTATTTCCAGACAGTAATATTACCAAATTCATAAAATAAGTAATTTAACAGCTATTTGCAACATTACCATTTCTGGATACGCGCTCTTAAGTATGATTGAAAAACAAAATAATGTTTAGTTGTTAATGCACCTCCTGTACACCACCACCACCTGTACCCATTGAACACAAATTGAGCATACCCGTTGTCCACAGGCGGACGGCATCCCGCAGTACCGGCACCAGTCAGTCCTGCTGGACCTGTCCAACCGCGCGTACGTGTTCCAGTACATGCACGTGAACGTGACGGAGACGCCCATCATCCCCTACGAGGTGGATCGCTACTACGTGTTCGGGTCCAACCGCGCCAGGATCTCCGTCGTGGGCGACGTCGTGGGGCCCTTGTTCCCCACCATGCCCGTCAACGCCACCAGCCTGCTGCACATGCCCATGGTCAGTCAGATACATCCTACACTCTCAGCCACATCACGAATTCACTACAGTTTTAAGGGGCCGGGGGAGTTCTTACAAACATAATACCAAAATCATATAAATCAAACATATTCCTAAGGTAATGTGTATTTATTTCCATTGGATTACAGAATATCTAAGTTCCCAAATAAATATCGCTGGACATAAAACACACAGCGCTATCTAGTGCCACACTAAGCAAGGCTTGTGTCGTGGACACCAGATAAATATAAAATAACAAAAAAACTGAAAATAAAAATATAATGTGGAAATATGTATTATGAATGGACATTGATTTATTTATTTATTTATTAACACTTCAAGCACAAAAGTACAGTGGCGGACTTAATGCCATAGGCATTTTCTACCAGTCAACCTAAACAACAAAACAAACTAAACAAGAGAGTAAACAAGAGATATGAGAAAAATAAGTTTTCTATAGAAATTTTAAATTCCACATATCTCTTCTAAATATCATTTTCCTTTCAAAACATATATTTGGGAACCTAGATAATATGTAATCCAATCGAAATAAATACACACTTTCTTAAGAATGAATATGTTTGGTTTACGAATTATTTTGGTATTACGTTTGTATGAACGACGTACGCTCCGCCGGTCCTTTAATAGTAGTTTATGCAACTGTGCATAATGAAGGGCATTACAACACGAGTGTGGGTTTAAGAAACGAGCCGAAGGCGAGTTTCTTAATAGCATCACACGAGTGTTGTAATGCCTAATTATGTATAGTTGCATACACTACTTTATCTACCCAAATATCATAAGGGCTCTATGATGGGTTCAGGAACCATAGGGAAATGACCTGCATTGTTACTTGGCCCTTGATTTTTGTGCCAACAGGTTATTAGTTGCATTCGTCGCTGCATTTACGATATCTGGCGGAGTATTCATGTCAATTTCTGAGTCACTATCACTCATTTTCGACAGAAATAAAGAATGGGTTACTGGAAATAAAAAGCTAACGAACAAATGACAGCTCGAAATGGCGGCGTTTCGGATAACTGTCATTTTTTTTTAAATCACAGGCAAACGAACAAAGTCACTATTCTTGTGTCACTCGAGATCGAAAATGTCGTGCGATTTATAATTAGAATCATACTGAATTGGGGTTTTTTTTTTTTTTTTATCGATATCTGATTTAATGTAGGTGGTACTAGAATAGCACACTCACTTGAATTTGACACCTGTTCCAAATTTAAAACTCATAACGCAACTGTTTACAGTTGCGTGATAAACTACTTTATCTACCCAAATATCATAAACCCTCTCTAATGCGTTCAAAAACCATAGGCAATGACCAGCATTACCAACCTGCAGAAATGAACGGTACTGTAATGAACTCATAACGCAACTGTAAACAGTTGCGTTATGAGTTTTAAATTTGGAACAGGTGTCAAATTCAAGTGAGTGTGCTATTCTAGTACCACCTACATTAAATCAGAAATCGATAAAAAAAAAAAAAAAAACCCCAATTCAGTATGATTCTAATTATAAATCGCACGACATTTTCGATCTCGAGTGACACAAGAATAGTGACTTTGTTCGTTTGCCTATGATTAAAAAAAAAATTAGAGATATCCGAAACGCCGCCATTTCGAGCTGTCATTTGTTCGTTAGTTTTTTATTTCCAGTTACGAGTAGACAATTTTTCTGATAAGTTCTTTATTCCTGTCGAAAATGAGTGATAGTGACTCAGAAATTGACATGACCACTTTGCCAGATATCGTAAATGCAGCGACGAATGCAACTAATAACCTGTTGGCACAAAAATCAAGGGCGCAAGTAACAATGCAGGTCATTTCCCTATGGTTCCTGAACCCATCATAGAGCCCTTATGATATTTGGGTAGATAAAGTAGTGTATGCAACTATACATAATTAGGCATTACAACACTCGTGTGATGCTATTAAGAAACTCGCCTTCGGCTCGTTTCTTAAACCCACACTCGTGTTGTAATGCCCTTCATTATGCACAGTGGCATAAACTACTATTAATCAACAATTTTAACTTATATATTCGTCCACAGGACTCAGCAGAACAGAACATGTTCAGTTTCGCGGCCAATATGTACCTGACGCTGTACATGCGTCTGATCAACCAGCGCAACAGGACGCTGGAGCGAGACGCGTTCTACCACATGAACATACTGTACCAGCGACAGCTCTCCTTCATGAAACCGGACGGATCATTCAGCTTGTTTAGAAGCGACTGGTGAGGATAACGTTACATCTAATCAACAACACAGCACCTACCAAACTTTAGATTGTCATCGACGCGCAAATACGAACAACGCAATAGAACAGGCAGATCGCACACTCAAGTATAACGACGACCCGACCCCTTATTTATTTATTAACATAGGTTCACCAACAGCTTCTGTGTACAGCATTTAGATATAAAAATGTTTTAAGGTCTTGGACTTACACAGTCGCCAATTATAGGTTAACCAGCATTCACATAAATAAGTGATAACATTAGACAAGAAAAAAAAAACAATAAGATGACAACAACAACGCTTCGATTCGATTTCGATTCGGGAAGTCTTATGTCTATCTCGCTCGTTTTTGTTACTACAAAAAAGGATAGACATACGACTTATCGAATCGAAATTCATTCCGAGCGTTTGTGAATATGGGGGCTGAATGGCGTAGTGGTAGTGACGCTGCCTTACGTTCTTAGGGTCCTGGTTTCGAACACTGGTAGGGGCAAATGTTTGTGTGATGAGCATGGACATTTGTTTCCGACTCATGAGTGTTTATATGTATAATAAGTATGTATTTACAAACAAAAAAGTATGTATATAGTATATCAACTATCTAGTGTTCACGACACAAGCTTTGCTTAGTGTGGCACTAGGTGGCGCTGTGTGTTAATGTCTAGCGATATTATAACAAGCTATAAGCAGTCACTAGTACTATGTCAGTTGTCACTAGTACCATTAACAGCTGTAAAGCTGGATGTACGCACGACCACAGATGACAGATAACTCACTCCATACAAAATGTTGAATACCTACCGCTATAATAGCCTACACTTTAAAGTCAATAGACGCTGCGAACGAAAATGTACCTCACCTTACAAACGTAAAGTGGGTTTTGCTTTGTAGATCGCGCAGTCGCGTGGATATTGCGGATTGCTAGGGCTGCCTCTGTCGACGAAGATGTTAGTAGGGATTTTTAGTAAAGGTACTTACGTTATAAAATAAAACATGTTTAAAATGTATCAGAATTAATAATTATTTTAACGGAATATATAAAAAAGAATTGTAAAAAAAAATTGCATAGAGGTGTTTTATTTTGATGAAATGATTAATATTTTTTTCCCTTCTTTAAATTCCCGATTGTTAACGTAGAGAATATTCGAAATCGGTCAAATAGTTTTAATAAGTTATCTTTGGGGAATATGCGTAGGTACGTGCGCGCCGCGCGGCTGTTGACAACCCAGTGCGCTATGGGTTACCGGTTGCCCGGCGCGAGGTAGGTGATTAGCGCGTGTAAGTACATGGAGTGTAGTATCTGTAATCTGTTGCACGACGCACAGTCTATTTCTTTCCTACTACAAAGTGAACCCGGCGCGCCGGCCCGTGTATTAAAAAACCTGTCGCAAATAAGAGCTCTTTCGGTTTAGCTACCTAATAACTGCCATATGCAAAAATCGCGTATTCGCGCTACCAAACCCAAATGCTTTTAAATATTCATTCTACTTGTTTTGTTCTTATCAGGAATCAATCAGCTTCAAGTGTCTGGTTGACGTCATTCTGCGCTAAGATATTCCAAGACGCGTCGTTCAACGAGTGGGAGAACTTCATATACATCGATCCTGAGGTAAACGACTATAATTTAATAATTAACATACTTACCAAAAAAGCATGGTTGAAAGCTATACAAGAGGTGTAAACGGACTCATCACGAAGACGTCAACTAAACTTTCTGTACATCAAATTAAGTAACTCTACGTAAAAATGAATGCTGGGAAACGGTTTTTTGCTTGGGTGAAAAATCAAGTTGCTTGTTGCAATCATGCGTTATACACAATGTAACACGTACACTCAAAACATTGAATAGAACGAGGGTCGTGGAGGTATTTACAGTAAAGTTAGAACTTTGAACCCCCAATATGTCCGTAACAAGAAGATTCCCATTCCGAGGTATGGACTAGATCTAGACTCAAAGAACAAACCATGATCGCAAAGACGGGGAGAACAAGTACCTTTGGGCTTTTTACATCCGTTAAAAGCAAAAATTATAAACAAAATTTCATCCTCATTTTCACCCTCTTTTTTTTCGGATGGGATATCATCAAATGACTTCTCCCACTCTGGGCGGAGCGGGAGGGAGTGTCAGACTTTTACTGACTAAAACCCATCCATATTCCTTCATTCCCCCTTTTTGAACCCTTTGGAGGTGGAATTATCAGTAACGCTGAGTCACATATAAATTAATTTTCAATCGTCAGCCTAAACTCAAAATTTTAAGATCCTAACTTTAAAACTGACGGAGTTTCATACAATCTTTCTTCTGCTATTTATTAACTCCTTTAGGGGTTGCATTTTGTAAAATCCTTCCTTGTTCCTTGTCTTTATTATAAAGGGAAGCACTATACTTCTTCTTTATTTCAGTTTTCTAGGTAGGTAGGTTTGGGTTTGGGCTGGGCGTTGATCGCCGGATCAGCACGGTGTGACACGTTTTCGTGCGTGCAGCCGGTGTTCATCGATTTATAAGACGAAATCACGTCAAAAAAATGTTAATTTCTTAAAACTGTTTATTAGCCAGTTATCTAGGTTGTGGAGTCAGATTGGCAGTCGCTCCATGTAAAACACCGGTGTTTAGCTGCATCCGGTTAGTCTGGAAGCTGGCAGATGATGAGTCAGAGAAGAAGTATTTCTACAACCGTGTCTCTCTTCGCAGGTAATATCAATGGCCGTATCGTGGGTGCTGGACCATCAGACACCAGAAGGCGCGTTCTACGAGGTGACGTGGCTGCCCAACAGGAACGATAACTCCACCATAGTCGTGCCTAAGAACAGCAGTCTCTACAGAGAGGCGTTCGGACATGCGGGCTGGCATGACCCAAGCGCTGTTGAAGTAAGATTACATACTTTTTTTTTCTCCTAAAAAGGCAAATCTTTATCTTTCCTCACTTTTCATAATTTGTTGTATGTATGTATATATGTATTTATTGTTATATTTTATTATTCATAATTTTCTATACTATTGCACCTACTGTTTTATCTCTGCATCACCCTAAGGTAGACTGGTAGACAATTCCCAAGGCCTTAAGTCCGCCTTTGTACATTATGTGCATAAAGTTTATATAAATATAAAAAAGTGGTCAGAAATTGCACAAACATAGGGGTTTGGAGGGAGAAAGGGGAGGCTTTTGCCCAGAAATGGGAGACAATGTGGGCTACCAAAAAAAAAGACATGAATTTCGTAATTTTAGAAGGAAAAACAAAGTGTAACAAGTGTGTGTAGACTAATATACTGGTAAGAATATATATTTCTGTAGATGGCGTTATTTAACCGAAATAAGATGTTTCCGTTCATTTCACATCTTTCACTAGAAGAAAAATGTATTCAAACCAAAGTGAACAGTCACCCGAATGAACAGTTTACTTGAGTGAAGCATCTTATATCAATAACAAAAACATTCTAAAGCAACCTTGTCTTCAGGCGGTAGAAAAATATTGTTTAATGTTTCATCGCGTCACGACTTTTTGTAAGACCTCTAATTTAATCGGAGAACCTTTATAGATATCGTGTCTGTTTATAACCCTCGTGCCGCGATTTTGCGATAAAGAGAAAGATTTCTTATGATCATCTCATTCTTCCTTCGAAAATCTTCCAGTTTTACAAAAGATTTATCTTATCAACAGGTAAATAACTCCATAATAATGCAGCGAAATATCACACTGACTGCTCAAGTGGTGATTACATTGGAAACTGTCAAGAATCTCAAGGATATTGGAGTGCGAGAGGTAAGATTAGGATTACTTATTCATTTGAAAATATACATAGTACATAACATAGTACTTCGATAGTGTCTTTTCGCTTAGACCAAAAAGTTTATTAAGTTTAGATTTCATGGTTTTCCCTTCATTTAATTTATCATGTTTGATAAAGAGATTTGATTCTTAGGCAATCCTAAGAATCAAATCTCTTTATCAAACATGATAAATTAAATAGGGTCAATACCCTATCGATTAAGTATATAAAAAAGCGGCTAAGTGCTAGTCGGACTCGCCCATGAAAGGTTCCGTAGCAGCACAGATAATATTATACTAGAGCAGCAAGTAACATTTCACTCTTTGGAAGTGTCTCTCGCGCAGTATTCAGTTTAAAAAAAAATTTATTAGAAACCTCAATATAATTTTGAAGATCCATCCATAGATACCCCACACGTATGGGTTTGATGAAAAATAAATATTTTGAGTTTCAGTTCAAAGTATGGGGAACCCCAAACATTTATTGCTTTTTTTCTATTTTTGTGTGAAAATCTTAATGCGAACTGCATTGAAAACCGCACAGAATACATCTACTTCAGCATAGTTCTTATAGTTTCGGAAAAAAGTGGCTGTGACATACGGACGGACAGACAGACAGACAGACATGACGAATCAATAAGGGTTCCGTTTTTTGCCATTTGGCAACGGAACCCTAAAAGAGAAGTACAGGATGTTATTTTTTCGATTTTTAGTCAGTTCGACCCCCGGTGCATGTGATTTTTGGGAAACCTGTGAATGCAGATTTGTTTTTTTTTTAATAAACGAATGTTTCTTTTGACTAAAGGAGATCACCCATATTGGGATATTTTCAAAAGTGCTGGCCAAACAAAAGAAACTTATTATTTGGATAGAGCATAACATAACAAACTTTTTTTATTATTACATCAAAATCGTAAGTCAATTCACCGAGAAGTTTTTCAACCACAAAATATCTGACATCACCCAGACAGGGGTATTTTTTTTTCCGGCCAACTAAAATAAACGCAATAATTAAATAGAGATTATGGATATAAACATTTTTTGATAAACCGCCCCAGTTCTATACCCAAGTTTTGAATAAATAAAAATGATTACTACACTCGGCATCACAAAAAAGCGTTCCGGGTTAAATGTGGGTCATTCGCTCTGCCTTCGCCCCTGGCGCGGGCTGTGGCACCGACTGTGGCTCCACCGAAGCCTGATGTGAGGAAGACGGAGGGACCGTCGGCTGGGCGTGGCCGACGGCCCCAAAACTACCTGAACTCCGTGCCAAGAGCAGCACCACCTCTGCCGGCCCAGCTGCCGGCGCTGCCACGTCGAAAGAGTTCACAGCTCGCGCCATCCACCTGCTGATAAACCTGATACAGGCCATCAGGCAGGGCCAGAGCGTTGAGCTCGTTGTCCTGGACGGCCTGGCCTCGTTACTCACGCTGTGCCAAGGCCGGTCAGGACAGGGATTTCCTGCGGCCCTGCAAGGCATGGTCGCCCCCTCCTCCGCCGCCTCTCCACCAGATTGGACCCAGGTAAGCTGTTTCTTTGGTACACGCAGCTTACTGTGCAGGTAAGCTGCGTGTACCAAAGAAACAGCTTACCAGCTACTAGCTAACAGCTACTTACCAGCGTAAACAGCTACAGACTCCACACTCAGTACTCTCTCCCAGCTGCGTGACGTGTGCCAAGTTAATATGGGCATGTTACGTAGCGTGACCAGTCATGCATCTCTCTACACACACGTAGACTCACGCGTTGTCGCGGCCCTAGGACCGGCGATACACGCACACATGGGCGGTGTTAAGCTAAGAACTCACGGAGCGATTTTCGCCCGCAACCGCCGCGGTCGTGGATCTGCGGTTTTATTTCAAAACTCACGAGACCGGTTATTCGCGCGGTTACGCGGCCGCCGCGGTTGCGATCATCGCCCGCAAACGTGGCGGGCGGTGATCGCAAGATTGATAGACGGGCGGAAAATGGCCGGATCTCTGTACCTCCCGCCGCGCCGCCCGCCGCACAGTGGTCTGGAAATCGAGCTCCATACTCATAGAAACTTTTTGTAAAGAATAAAAAAAAAAAATTGTAATAGCTCTGGTATACCTCCCTTTACATCATATTAACGTATGGATGGTACAAGTGCCAACACGCGTGAGAAAAAAAATATTTGCGTGTTTCAATTCCTTCTTTTCATTTTTCGACAATTCAACAGACATCTCCAAAGCTTCAAATAAAACATTGGGCTCTGAAAAACTACTGTTGTTTGCCACAAACATGAAAATGTCCAAATTGGTACCGAAACCTTCCATCACAACACAATAACAAATATAAGGTAATAAGTTAGCGCGCACAAGTACTGAGAGCTACTGATAAAATTAGAGTCAATTGTCCTGTTTTTATGCAACTACCCTTATTATCGTTCGCTATTCTCTAATTAGTTACAATAAAATTGTATTGTGATTAGGGCCCATTTGGCCCTGCTAGAGCTAGTTAATGCTCATGTCATTAGTATCTAATAATATCTTAACCTTAACCACGGTGATTAACGAATGAGGTTCTAGGAATGAAATTTAAATAAATACCTTTAAAATCAACGTCTTTTTTTAATTATTGTCATCATTAAGGTCATTAGCAGGCTAAATCTAATTAAATCAATCATCCACGTCATTTAACCATGGCAAACATTTGAAAAATCACATTTCGAAAATTCAAACCTTCAAAAATGTTCTACGCGCGAAGCGGCGCCTAAAGGTACATAAGTTGTATGTCATCTTGATCGCCATGTATAGGACTATAGCTCGTGTAAGCACCAGCCTAACAGTTCCATTAAGTTTCGAGAAAACGTACTTTTAGTGTTTTCTCCCATACAAAAAAAACGCAAATATTTTTTTTCTCACGCGTGTTGTGACTTGTACCATCCATACGTTAATATGATGTAAAGGGAGGTATACCAGAGCCATTACATTTTTTTTTTTTTATTCTTTACAAAAAGTTTCTATGAGTATGGAGCTTGATTTCCAGACCACTGTGCGCCGGCCCCCGCGGTCGCCCGCCAACCGATCGCAAAGCGCGCGGGCGCCACCCGCCGAGGCTGCGGGTAACCGCGACCCGCGCGATTCTACTAGTTGCCCGCCGGTACAGCGGGAGCCGCATACAACCGCGTACACCGCGGGCGTAAAACGCGTCGTGAAATGTGCTTTAATTTTTTATATAAATATTTGCATTCTACAGAAGCTGCGGGCCCGCAACCGCAGCGGACGTGGGCGAAAATCGCTCCATGAGTTCTTGGCTAAGAACTCACGGAGCCATTTTCGCCCGCGATCTCTGTCCTTAATCAGTGTATGCACCCAGAACCTTTTGGGCCTTCTTTTTTTAATTCTTCTGTGAAGTAAGTATAACGCAACAGCTCGTTTCTGGTGTGTGTCCATGGCGGTCTGGACCTCAACTGATCGTTAACCGCGGCGGCCGCGTAACCGCGCGAATAAAACCGCAGATCCACGACCGCGGCGGTTGCGGGCGAAAATCGCCCCGTGAGTTCTTAGCCTTATACAACACAATGCCGCCCACACACACGTGTCGTTTCCTTAGTCCGTACCACTGCCGGCTAGCTCTGGTTAGTGGGGCGGGCGGGATTCACACACCCATTGTAGGTGCACTGTAAGTCGGCACCTCCGTCGCTGGTTGTGTCCCCCCGGTTCTCCTCCCCGTAACCAGCGGTCTCACCGCCAGGGGAGGGGTCTCCGACGTGCTGTGAAGATAACAGCGCTGAGCGACAGCGCTGTGGCGCGCCTACAGTTTACATCACAGCAGTCACACACGTGACCTGGGACAGTGTCCCACCGAAAACGGGCACCGCCTGCTGCGTCCCCCCCGCTCAAGTCATTACACTACTGCAATCAGGGATGCGGCAATGTGATGTTGCTCGGCAACTGAACTTGAGTCGTTTTTCCGTTCGACGAGTGTTCCAACGCTTCCAAGAGACTGGTGGCTATATCCGAAGAGGATCTGGAAGACAACGGTGCACATCCGAAAGAGACGATCGATTCATTGTTTCGACGTCTTTACGTAATCGGTTCTCCAATGCTGTTGAGCTGCAACAACAACTGCGATCAGCTCGCAGAACTTCTGTAAGCGTCTCCACGATTAGAAGAAGAATGTGGGAGAAGAAAATTGCAGCTCACAGGGCTGCTACAGGGCCAAAATTGACTGCACAGCATAGGAGAGACCGGTTGCAATTTGCCCGTGACCATGTGGACTGCACATTTGCACAATAGACCAATGGAGGGCTGTGCTCTTCTCGGATGAGACGAGGGTGTGTCTTTTCTGCAACGACAGGCGTCGAAGAGTGCACAGGAGGCAAGGAGAACGATTCGCACAAGCCTGTATTCAAGAGACAGTAGAATACGCAATGATATATAAAACTATAGATACGTTGCCCGCGCTCTGTAGTGGCAACATGAATGCAAGGCAATTGCCGGAATTTCATTTAGTACCAACCAGTGCCGCGGCAGTACGTGACATTAAAATAACTTTTGTGTATAACTTCCTCAAACAACGAAAATAAAATGCCGTCCTGTGTTTTTAGGACATGTAAAAACTTTAACTGTGAAAGATAGAAAAGTATAATTTCATGCGCAAGTATCTAGAAAAATGTATTTAACTTTATTTTTTTCGATGCTTTATAATGGCGGCTGGCGCCTTTTGTTCGCGCTCGGTCAATGAGCATGCACCACAGAATGACAACGGAATTAATGAAATATATTTATCTCTCTCTAACAACAAAAATTCCGTAGATGACGTTTAATTTTCTTTCCCTTTCTTCGTGCGTCTAAGTATTTATCTAGCTACCGACAGTATTTACGCTGTTTTCGACAGCCGTGATGTTCATGCATGACGCGTCTATTTATAATACGTCATTGAGAATACGGGAGTGGCTCGTGCATGTTCAGGCCCCTTATTCACAACCATTCGACACGCTTCCGAACCGAATCGAACGTCTTAGATGTCGAAGATGTCATCCAAACGCTATTCACAAATCCGCAATCGAATAATTTTGACAGTTCAATTCGACAAGAAGACTCCAATCTTTCCGACAGCTGTTTGCTGTCGGGAGTCATATCGAACAAAATTTAAACGAAGAAATAAACCATATTTCCAGATTATTTTCAGTAAAATAAAAAATATCAAACTTTTTAAACACTCCCTGAAGTAAGTAAATTAAGTTTAATTATAGTCCGGTGTTGTTTGTGATTTATTAGTTGTTTTACTGACCGTATTTCATTGATGGATCCGCATTTACATAAATTCAATGTGTTTACAAAAATGTGTAATTCGTTCTAGATTTTAGTTAACTAGCAAGAAATGTATACCACTGATATTAAACACTTTTTCAGTCATTTTTCCTTTTAAGAAAAAAGAAAATTTTACTTAAAAAAAACACCGTTTCCGCTTTGCCAGTTTGACAGACGGCTGTTTACAAAGCTGGTATTATTCGAAATAAATTTAATTTGAAAATGTATATTATTTTATTTCATTAAAATCATTTTGTTTCGTTTGCTGTCTATTAAGTAACTACATGTAAATTTACTTATATAAACAGAACGAAATATTCAAATAAACCAATTATATTTACTACTTTTCATTTTCTACCACGATCATCTATTTACTACCATTTTATAGCGATCCCCATAAACACAATCTCAATCGGATAGAAAAAAACGCATCCGTTCGGATCTGTGAATAGCGTTTTGACAGTTCTTCGGTTAGGAAATGAGATAGTCGAATACGATTCCTTACCGACACGGAAACGTATCGAATGGTTGTGAATAATGGCTCATTTACATTAGGTCGGTTTGAGGTCGGTCACCGAAGGCGGCGGCCGCATTCGGTTTAACTGAAACGCTCACCTAAATTGAGTTGTTTACATTAGTCGGTTAACCGAATTCGGCGACTTGATTGGCGACGGGGCACGGCGCACTCGACACCGACAACGGGCTCGACCGAATTCGGCCAAACAGAATACGGCCAAACGAATACCTGTTTATATTAGTCGGTGACCGAATACGGCCTGCAGCCGAATACGGTCTAACCTATTTAATGTAAATGCGCCATAAGGGGCCTGGGGCGGCATGTCAACCGACGGCAAAACGAACCTTGTGTGTGTTTCTCAGACTGGAAGTGCTCGCGGGCAAGGGTCACTGACTGCTCCTCGGTACATAACAGAGATATTAGAGGAGCAGGTTGTCCCTTATGCGGGTTTTGTTGGCAATGGGTTCACGTTAATGCACAATAACGTCCACTGTCACACCGCTTTAATTGTAAGAGACTACCTGCAAGAAGTTGGGATCCCTGTTATGCGTTGGCCGGCGCGAAGTCCAGACCTGAACCCTATTGAGCATCTTTGGAATGAACTGAAACGGCGTGTACGGGCACGTGATCCTGCCTCTACCATTTTCCAAGACCTGCAAAATGCTGTTGTTGGAGAATGGGACAACATTCCTCAAGAAACTGTTGTCACATTAATTAGAGAGAGCATCCATGAGAGAATGCATGGAAGCTGTCATCAGGACTAGCGGGGGTAACACTAGGTTTTAAGTTGTTTTTAAGTACTTGGCCGGCCTATAATGAGGTAGTGTGATGATCTGAACGCGCATCACGTAGGCAATGTTTCAAGGTGGCGCGAGAGAAGAAGAACAAAGGGAAAAGGTTAAGCCTTAACATTCAAGGTTACTAAAAAAAGGATGGAGGATGGACGACGCCGCCAAGGCCGGCTTAGAAAGATGTGGCTCGTTTTGAATGTTGTGCCCGTTGCTCTTCGGCAGACCCTAAAGCGGAATTTTTACAATTATTTGTGTGATTAGGTCTGAGCACCGTATGTTAGGACGGGCAGGATAAACACATCGATGAGTCTGTCTGGGCTTGAAGTAGATCGGCAGATCTCCCTTGGCCAGTAGCATTTATATTTTAGCAATCATTATTACTTATCGAAAACTTGGGTATAGATCTTGGGTGGCATAATAAAAAATATTTACATCCATAAGCTCAATTACGTTTATATTAGCTTGCCGGCTTAAAAAAAAATACCTTTGTCTGGGTGATCTCGGATATTTTTTGGTAACTTCTCGGTGAATTGACTTACGATTTATTTTGAAAATAGCCCAAAAAATTATGAAGGTTGGGTGATCTCCTTTGCTATCTCCAGTATTTAGAGTACTTTCTCTCTAGGTGGCATTAAAAAAATCCACCCTATATAATTACTATTTGACTAAAGCAGATACTACGTGGTGCCTTGTGCCCGAAGGGAAGCCGGCTTCTTAGATGCCTTAGGGTTGTGAAGGGATGCTCTAGGTATTGTATGGAAGATGTAGAACGTACGTGTGTATGTGTCAGGGCCTGAGCGCGCGCGTGTCGAGCGCGCAGCAGCGCGGCGTGCGGTGGCTGGAGCGTCACCTGCGGCTGCTGGACGAGTGCGGGTCGGCGTACGCGCTGGCGCTGGTGGCGCACGCGCTCACGCACGCCAAGGCGCCCAGCTCCGAGCACGCCTACCGACTGCTCAAGCGACGACAGAGATACGAAGGTACCACACCTACTAAACTTTTACTGCTAAAAAATATACAAATAAGGTAAGCAATATCCATAAAAGATTAATATCGCTGGACATTAACACAGCGCCATCGAGTGCTACACTAAGCAAAGCTTGTGTCGTGGACACCAGATAGTTGATAATCTACATATATACTTACTTTTTTGTTTGTAAATACATACTTATTATACATATAAACATCCATGACTCGGAAACAAATGTCCATGCTCATCACAACAAACATTTGCTCCTACCGGGGTTCGAACCCTAAGAACGTAAGGCAGCGTCACTACCACTATGCCATTCAGGTCGTCGGGTATAGTATCTGTGCCAAATTAAAAAGGATCATTATTTAAAAAAGAAACTGAACTTTTTCGAGTAAACATGGCATTACCGTATGAGTAAATTCTTCCAACTAACACACATAAACCTCTACAGGTGGCCTCAGCTACTGGGGCACGGAACCAGTTCCCCAGCCGCCGTACAAGATGGAGAACCAAAAGCCGTTCCTCCTGCCCCGCCTGCCCTACAAGTACGACTCCAACAACATCGCGGCCACGGCATACGCGCTACTGGCGTGCATGGACCACCAGGACAACAACGAGCCCATCGTCATGTGGCTCAACTCGCAGAGGCTGCAGGACGGCGGGTGGGCTTCCACACAGGTTCGTGGCCATCTATTACAAACTTTTCTGGTCAGGAAATATATTGCTTTCTTTAACAAGCCCTAGATGGGTTGCTAATTAATAATTACTATGATTTTCTTCCCATTCAGGACACATACATATCCTTACGCGCCCTGATCGAATATACGAACCGCAAGCGTCTGCGAGACGTGTCATCGCTGACGGTGAGCGTGGACGCCGTGGCGCTGGCAGGCGAGACCCGCACGCTGCACGTGCGACCCGACAACCTCGCCATCATGCAGTTCATTGACGTGAGTGTTACTGTACCAAGTGATAGTTGTGAGTCTGCGAGACGTGTCATCGCTGACGGTGAGCGTGGACGCCGTGGCGCTGGCAGGCGAGACCCGCACGCTGCACGTGCGGCCCGACAACCTCGCCATCATGCAGTTCATTGACGTGAATGTTACTGTACCTAGTGATAGTTGTGAGTCTGCGAGACGTGTCGTCGCTGATGGTGAGCGTGGACGCCGTTTTTGTTTAATGAAAAAAGCGACTATTGGACAAGGGCCAAGCTAACTAGGCATAGCCACAGCGAAAGGTTGTGTACTTCTTGCGTCCGGTAGATTTTCGCGTCATTGACCTAGCCTTTGGGCCATTCAAATACAAATAAAAATTTATCCAGTTTAAAGCTAACGAACGAAAAAATGATAAAAACGGTCAAAATGAATGGTAAAAAACTAAAAACTTTTTTGCAAAAAATATAACCGACTTCACACAAAAAAAGTGAAAAATAACTTTAGCTTCAGAAGTCGGTGACCTTTGTTTGATTGATTTAGTTTTTTTATCACCGACTTCTGAAGCTAAAGTTATTTTTCACTTTTTTTGTGTGAAGTCGGTTATATTTTTTGCAAAAAAGTTTTCACTTTTTAGTGGTTCATATGTGCGTTATGAACTGGTGTAAACAATACCTAGAGAGACATGAGATTTCAGCGATCCCAGTACATTTTCTATCATTTATTGAGGAGTTCCCTTCGCCTATCTTCCGAAGTCCTTCATCAGATCTTTACCAAATTGAAATGGGATCACTCCATGAACGTACTTCCTAAAACTACCTAAATCGCTGCTAGTGTGCCTATAAAATTTAAGGAATTCCCTCTATTTCTCCAGGATCCCATTAAATGGAACTTAACACATCTAACTGTCGAAATCTGGGTGTATTGTACACTTCTGCGTACTCCCTCAGAGCATACAGGCGTGATGTTACGTCACTATGATACATAAACAATAAACAACCAAGCGATTGCAGCAATTACTGCAGCTTTGCCATGTATTTTTGAAGAGTTCCATTTATATCTCCGAAGATCAGCGTCAGATCTTAACCAAATTGAAATGGAACTACACGGAAAGCACCAGCTTTCAAATAAAAGAAGAATCATCAAAATCGGTTTACCTAGTCGAAAGTTCAGAGGCAACAAACATTGTCGAAATCTGGAGTATTGTACACATCTGCGTACCCCCTCAGAGCATACAGGCGTGATGTTACGTCATGATGTAGTATGAACAATGAACGAACCTACAAGCGATTGCAGCAATTACTGCAGATTTGCCGTCTATTTTTGAAGAGTTCCATTGTATATCTCGGAAGATCAGCATCAGATCTTCAACAAATTAAAATGGGACCAATCGAGAAGCACCAGCTTTCATCATTAAAATCGGTTCACCCAGTCGAAAGTTCTGAGGTAACAAACACAAAAAAAAAAAAATACAGACGAATTGATAACCTCCTCTTTTAGGAAGTCGGTTGAAAAGAAAGAATTTCCGTTGTCAGATCCCGTCAGCTTGGGGCACGGTGAAGGTGACGGCGCGCGGCGCGGGGTACGCGATCCTGCAGATGTCGGTGCAGTACAACGTCGACATCGCGCGCTTCCAGACGCCGCCGCCGCTCAACTGCTTCTCGCTGCTCTCCTCGCACCACTTCTACGGCAGGAATCAGTCGCACATCGAGTTCCAGGGCTGCGCCAGGTAACGAACAAACATGTTTCTACGACATAACTATTCTTAAAAAAACGTTATAAATAAACGCAACAATGCGTATGGTTTCAAGCATGGCAATGCTTCAAACCTTACAATGCTTTGGTCAATCTGGAAAGATGTACATCACAACATGAACCACCTTACCTTTTGTTGGCAAATCATACAGCCTTTGCGCTGTTATGTCCTTTTGAAGTATTTTGTGTGTACGTACAGTCAACAAAACTGTTAGGTATGCAGGCTAGCAATCCTTGTTACGACTATTATAAATGTAAAAGTCTGTAAATATCGATTTTTGTTATTTTTTTACGCAGAAACTACTAAAAGGATTTGGAAGACATTGCAGAGAGATTGATTATAAACCTTTTCCATTTATAATAGTTGAAAGAAGATTGCTAGCCTGTAAACCTAACTGTTTTGCTGACTGTACATAAATATATCCTTATTAATAAATGAAATGTGACATTTGTGTGTAGTTGGACCCTACTATCGGAGTCCCCGCGCTCCGGCATGGCCATCCTGGAGGTGGGCGTCCCGACGGGCTACATGATCCAGCAACAGAAGCTGGACGCCTACGTACTGAGCCGTCGTGTGCCCACGCTGCAGCGCGCCAAGTACCTGCCCACCAAGATACTCTTCTACTTCGACTATGTAAGTACTACTGTACTAGCTGCCCTACCTACATCATTATAATAAGCATAGGTTACTTCACTGTCGAACATAAACTAAAGCTTTTCAACTTTATCATGCAGTGTTGTACCCAAAATGTGCTTCATTTAAGAGATAAAAGCTAAATACTGGAAATAAGAAAATTTTGGGGTTCTGTCTCCTCCTCAAGTTAGCACAGGGTCCTAGAGGTCAAAAGCTTGTCTTACGAGTGCTAACTGTTGAACTATCTATCCATGTTTGAGTTATGATCGTTGCAGATAAAAGCTGAGCTGTTGTACGTTACGTGAATTTGTGACAATACGAATTAAAATGTAATATTTTGTCCAGTTATCTGAAGAGCCGACGTGTGTTAACTTCACGATCGAGCGCTGGTTCCCGGTTGCTAACATGTCGCGATACCTACCCATGCGTGTTTACGACTACTACGCACCCGGTAAGTATTCTACTCTTTAGCTTTTTTTCAGTTCTAGAAAAGAAGCCCCCC
This sequence comes from Xestia c-nigrum, assembly GCA_916618015.1. NCBI lineage: Eukaryota > Metazoa > Arthropoda > Insecta > Lepidoptera > Noctuidae > Xestia > Xestia c-nigrum. Next base: position 2,699,405 of record OU745259.1, on the reverse strand, counting down.
ACACATTACACTGTGTTTCACGAACTTAGTTTATTGTGTAAAAAAATGGTAAATTTTTCATAGCTTCTACGAGATTAAAGCACCACCATATTTAATAAGATACTTTATTGTGGCGCACCACACTTCGCTGTGAGCCCCTCTACCAACTGACGACTTGGTCATCACAGAGTTTATAATCACTATGTTGGTCATTGCATAAACTATTCTTAAAAAATGATTTTTACTGACTGATTTTTTATGACATGTTTGGATCTTGAACTTGATTAAGAAATAGTAGTTTATGCGACTGTGCATAATGAAGAGCATTACAACACGAGTGTGGGTTTAAGAAACGAGCCGAAGGCGAGTTTCTTAATAGCATCACACGAGTGTTGTAATGCCTAATTATGTATAGTTGCATACACTACTTTATCTACCCAAATATCATAAGGGCTCTATGATGGGTTCAGGAACCATAGGGAAATGACCTGCATTGTTACTTGGCCCTTGATTTTTGTGCCAACAGGTTATTAGTTGCATTCGTCGCTGCATTTACGATATCTGGCGGAGTATTCATGTCAATTTCTGAGTCACTATTACTCATTTTCGACAGAAATAAAGAACTTATCAGAAAATTTGTCTACTCGTAACTGGATTACTGGAAATAAAAAGCTAACGAACAAATGACAGCTCGAAATGGCGGCGTTTCGGATATCTGTCATTTTTTTTTTAAATCATAGGCAAACGAACAAAGTCACTATTCTTGTGTCACTCGAGATCAAAATTTCGTGCTATTTATAATTAAAATCATACTGAATTGGGGTTTTTTTTTTATCGATATCTGATTTAATGTAGGTGGTACTAGAATAGCACACTCACTTGAATTTGGCACCTGTTCCAAATTTAAAACTCATAACCTACTGTTTTCAGTTGCGTTATGAGTTCATTACAGTTCCGTTTATTTCTGCAGGTTGGTAATGCTGGTCATTGCCTATGGTTTTTGAACGCATTAGAGAGGGTTTATGATATTTGGGTAGATAAAACAAATAATTTCCCCCGACAGAACGCTTCAACGAGAGCATATTCGACGCGCTACCCACCTACCTCCTGAACATCTGCGAAGTGTGCGGGTCTTCACAATGTCCGTACTGCGCCATCTACAACAACGCACTGCGAACTGCGCTCGCCACGCCGCTCCTACTCGCAGCCGTCTTCGTAACCGTCGCGCGGTACTTACGACCGCAAATGAATCTCTATGGCATCTCATAGGTAGGTTTTATAAGCATTCGATGTATGTAAAAGATTTATGGAAAATTGAATACCAAAACTATATGGTTTGTTTATAGAATTATTCGGTTTAGGCGTATATAGGTTCATGATGCTATTGCTATGGATTAATTCCCAGTGAGACGTAAATACTTATCGTTATAAAAAAGACAGCTGATCTAAAAATCTACGCCATAGTTGCGGTCAATGATATTATAAGTAAAAAAAGGCGGTTACGGTCACGAAACGTGCGAGTAGCAAGAGTTTATATTGTTCTGGATTACAGAGCAGTTTGTGGTTTCACTCGCACATTTTATGCCCATGCCTGGCGTGTAGTATTATGTCAATCGCAGAGTTCTCATTATCGCAATTTACACAGGAGAGTTATTCTGTAAGCAAGCCATTTTACGATTGCGAGAAGCTAGCGTCCATAGGAATGTAGATAGTATACAATTTATTAAATTACTAATTCTCATGAGCGACTAGAATCAAAGATAATTACTTATTATATTTATTTTCGTTCATCTTATGATTTGTATGCAACAAAATAGTAAAGTAAATAATTAGTAATCACGATCAGTGAAAGTTTAAAGTTAAAGAAATGCTATCCAAAGGCAGGGAAAATATCTCCATAAAATCAACTACACCGAATCACATAGCTAATGTATTTTTTGAATCATATAAAGTCAAATTCAATCTTTAATCGTGGTTGCTATATAAAAAATAGACAAATATTGTTACTTTTAGATTCATTTGGGGTTGTTGAAAATAACCCAATTATTTTACACTACTAGAAATAAAAAAATCATAATGACACAAAATCAATTTATATTTGTGTCATTTGCTACCTACAACTGGCAACTATACAAACATGTATTATTATTATGTAAGCTTCAGTGACGATGTACTGCTTTGTGCAGCTGTAATCTGATAAGATCAAATATGTATAATCATAGTCATTTGTGGCCTGTTTCTCATACTAACCACCGTTTAGAATTATGTATATTATTATGAAAAGACAGACCTATGATAAGCTTAAACAAAAAAAATCCCCATTTTTGTATATATGGCATTCTTTATCATACCTTGGCAGCTCAGTGAGTATTTTAAGATTAATATCATAAGTATACACAAGTTCTTTTGAATGATGTGCTTATCCTGGTTTACTGATGGGGCCTAATCTCAGTCCTTTTATAAAAATCATTTTTGGCAGGCAATACACAGATGTTCGGCCGAATAGATATATGCTTGGCTTGGCAGCTTAGTGCATAAACCCCCAATTATTAACTGGGAACTTTTTGGGGACCCTTTCCAACCAAGATTCCTTTTCTCCATTCCATGATTTAGTATTAGTTAAGAAGTGTTCATTGTAGTTTAAGTATTCAAATAATATTGACGCCCTAACCCGTAAGGGCAGTAAACGTGAAGTAATAAATATCGGTAATGAATCAATAGAAACATATCACAACATTGGCAGTTTAATAATGCAGCTAAATGTGAACATTCAATCAGAAAGATAACTGTCTAAGATACAATGTGTTGCTAAATGTTTTTTTATTATTATTAGAAGAGAAAGGCACACAATTCTAGCATGCTGGACACTATCAAAATATTCACAATGTACTCGTATTATCCATTTTTGAAGAACGGAAACGTAAAGCATGTCTAAATTCGACAAATCCAATTTTGAACTGTTTATATAAGAAATAAGTATTGTATGATTTTTACTTTAATCATGTTATAATTTGGCATTATTATTTTCGCCTAAGAACAATCCATTTTTCTTGAAGAATCTCTTTATATAGATTTTATAATTGGTGTATTTTTTTTTATGAACCTCGATGTTATGCCCGGTTTCTATTCTCCTGGGTGCTGTCTGCATTTTATTTTACTTTTTTTACCTATTTTAATTTTACCAGATATTAGTTCTATGTCTTGTACAAATGTATCCATAATCTATAAATCAAATATACCATACATATCGAAATCTACAATTTCTTTGAAAAAAATCTAAAACAGAGAAAATTTTGTGATGGTAAAAAGCATAAAATGCGTCCTTGCCTTGATTCGAATATTTTTATATGAAGGCAATGTGCAGCAATTGTATGTAAATAATATAGTTTAAGATGTAGTGTTTGAAAAAAAAAAAACATGTGCAGGTAAGAGAGATAGTAACCATCTGATAAATTTATTTCAAAATAAACTATCAGGTGGTGTAAGTAATTCTTACAACTGTACAATATTTACAAAGAAATATCAAATAATTATTTTGCAATGATGTTACAAAAATGTCAATCATAATGCCTTACTAACAATTATTATCAAAAGACAATATATGGAATTAAAAATTATTGGTAATATTTAATGAAAATATACATTGATTTGTAATTAAATGATTAATTAATTAGTAGCATAAGTTTTGTATTGTGGTAACTCAGAGTACCTATTTATTTCTTATATTTATGTATTGTAGTGCCACATTCATCAAATATATTCGATAGAATTTAGATCACTATTTAGATATTATGACATGTACAAAAATGTCCCGTCCAAAATTGTCAACAGAGAAAAATTATAATTATATAAAAGTAAATGAAAAAGAATCTCATGTCTGTAAGTCAATGTGAGCATGTTACTTATGTAGTTTCCGTCCAAATTACCAATGACTGATTTTTTTTACTTTATGTATTTTGTGTGTAATATCTTCCTAAGTTGTTATAAAGTTTCTCTGTAGAGTAGGAGAGTGGTTTATTGTCATAGATTTATTTCCAAATAAAACCTTATGAAAATATCAGTGTGTTTTCATTATTTAATCCTGTTGTAACATAAAATTATGTTACTGCAATCAGCTTGGCTCAAACCTTTACGATAGTTTACTGGTTAACCCATCAAGCAGTAGGAGATCCAAAGTCTGGAGTCTAGTTGATACAGCGTAATGTTTCAAGCACATTATTCTCATTGACTGGCAATGATAAATGTGAATTGCTATTTAGGTTAAAAATAAATACCTAGGTTATAATAAACGTCGTATCCTACAAATAGTGCCGTAACGAACATAGGGGCTTTTTTTATTTAATGCATAATTCACTTCTGCTCATCATACCACTTATTACTAGTCTTTCTTCGCGAGTAGTGAGCGTACGCGGGCGCCGGTAGTCGGCGGAACCCACGGAACGCCGAGAATGTTAGCTGCAACGAGCGTAATCTGATTTTAAATAAATAACTTTTTTGCCTGTACTACCTAAGGGTCAATTTATACTAGCGCAGAGTCGAAGCGTCAAATTCTTTACAACTAAAGCGAAGCCGCACGTATGCGCGCGTATTGCTTTTCATTTTGCAGGTCAGTGCTCTGTTTCCGACTGACGACGCGTAGTTTCGCTAGTGGGCGCATGGATACGCGAGAATGCGCGTGCAATAATCAGCATTGTTCACGCGCAGAGCTTTTTAAAATCTCAGAAATTATGTGACTTACTCATGACTGTGGTTACGGGTGTGGAGTAAAAGTTGAATTCGTATGTTCAGTTTTTGATAGACGCTTCGTCTCTGCGCTAGTACCTATAAATTGACCCTTAGTCATATTAATTACTTGTGCAATTTTCAATGCTGGGTACATAGACAATAAACCTCATGGTGATTGTGGCCGTGTTTCATGGAATGGTTAAATTGCGTATGTTTAGAAGAGACGAACCTCTTATTATGTTTGTGTCTTTCTTCTACTAAATTAAATAAACATTTTCGCAATTATGTAAGTTATTGCTCAAGTTCAGCCCAACTTCGCACTAAGCACAACAAAAAGTAAGAATTTAAGAGACAAAACGTGTATAAGGATACTAGCTTCTGCCCGCGACTTCGTTCGCGTGAAGTTTTGATATAGCAACGCATCACCTGATCAACGAAGCTTTTTTCCCGCTTGCAACATTTCATATTGCTGCTCCGCTCCTATTGGTCATAGCGTGATGTTATATATGTCACCGTAAAATTGTCAAACACGTTATTTTTTTATTTTTATTTTTATTCAAATGGAACAACAAACAGCTGCAATATAAAACATAGAAATAAGAAATATATACATAACTTAAAAATAACATTGCAGCCCACAACGCTGTTCACAGCTTAACTCTAGGATATATAATATTAAAAATAATCGCTAGGGTTACAAATACAAATACAAATACAAAAAAAAGATTAAATAAAAATACTAAAACTTGTAAAAAAAAAGAAAACAGTAAATGGTGTATAAATATTTAAGAAAACTCCTTTAATATGAGTTTTTTAAACTTATAGTGAGAACATGCAAAAATGTCAATATGCTCGAAAGTTCTATTGTAGGAATCGACCATTCTGCGGACAGGCGAACGCAGGCCAGAGTTGGACTTGCAAGTGCCAACTGAAAATAATCTGCCAGCGCGCACTTTTCGCATGTGGACCGTCCTAGGAACCGCATAACATAACATATTGGACAGTTCAATACAGTCAAATTTATTTCGAGCAATATTATATAAATTCATGGCTTCTAAGTACCTACGTCTATTTTCAAGTGTTGCGAGCTTATATTTAGCGAGTAAATCATGGTAGGGCAAATAATATCCATAACGTCTGTAATGCATAGCACGTAAGAACTTGTATTGAACACACTCAATCATTTCAATATACTTTTTGTAGTAAGGACTCCAAACGGACACGGCATACTCCAGCTGGGAGCGTACAAGAGCCTTATATAAGCATAAATAGGAAGAAGGCTTTTTAAAATCGACTGTTGATCGCATGACAAATCCATATAGTTGATACGCTTTATTAACAATTTTTCCGATGTGTAGGTCTAAGCAAAGCTTAGAATCGAGGGTAACACCGAGGTCTCGAATAGAATCAACTTTAAGTAGGGGGGCATTGCATAACGTGTATGTATGGTTTATTATGGTTTTATTTTTTGTGAAGTTTAAGAAGTTGCATTTGGGTACACTTAGTTGCAACTTATTTTCCTGACAATAACAGGATAGTCTGTCCAAATCTTGCTGTAGCAGAAGGCAATCATTTTGTTGTCGTATGGCTCTATATACCTTGAGGTCGTCGGCATATAATAAAAACTTAGTATTAAGAAAACATTGGCTGATGTCATTAATATATAAGATAAACAAAAGCGGACCAAGTATGGAGCCTTGAGGCACACCAGAGGTCACTTGCGCGATGTTTGATTGGTGACCATTGATTACAACCCTCTGACTTCGGTTGGTAATATAAGAAGTAAACCACCTCAGAAGATTCCCACGAATACCGTTGAACGCTATTTTATTAAGCAGTATTTCATGGTCTATCTTATCGAACGCCTTACAGAAGTCCGTATACACTGCATCTACTTGTACACGGTTATCAACACAGTCAAACAAAAAGCTAGAAAACAATAATAAATTGGTATTTGTCGACCGACGCTTAACGAAACCGTGCTGTTGTGGAATCAGTATGTTGTGGAGTACAGGATAGATTTCGTTATGAACTAACCTTTCAAAGAGTTTCGACAATGCAGACAGAATGGAAACAGGACGATAGTGTTCAACGTTGCGTTTGGATCCACTTTTGTGAACAGGCACAATGTACGCATGCTTCCACAGATCAGGTACAACTCCCTCAGTTATACACTTATTATAAATAATAGAAAGAGGTTTACAGATGGAAGTCGCAGTTTTCCTAAGAAAATAAGGCGACAGTCCATCAGGTCCTGGGCCCTTCGCTGGATCTAAGGAATTAAGCTCCTTCAATATGTTCTCTTCACTGAAAGAAAGATCGCAAATAGAGACATCATGTAGTGCGTTATTGTCCTGCGGAGGCTTCCATTGAGGTAACGAAGGAGATGTCGGTTCATAAACCGAGTAGAAAAAGTCAGAAAACATATTACACACCATGTTTGGATCATTTGTTTCAGCATTATTGTATTGAAGCTTAGATGGAATACCAGGCTTGTCTTTACGATTGGAAACATAGGTCCAGAAGTGTTTTATGTTTTTGCTTAGATTATCCTCTACAGCACCAATATACAAATTGAAACACTTAAGACATGTATCTTTAAACTGTTTCCTATAATTTGAAAACGATTCATAGTCTGAAATGTTATTATATTTCTTCCACTTGATCCATGCCTTTTCTTTCTTTTTAGAAATAGTTATGAGAGTACGAGAAAACCATATAGGATAGCCAACTGATCTAGGTCGGGCCAATGGAGTGTCTTGTTTAATAATATTATCAATCTCAGTGTAGAATTTATTCAGAGCCATTTCAGAATTCAAAGGGCACAGCAGTTCAGACCAGTTTAGTTGCTGTATGTTACTGTTAATATTGTCAAAGTTGGCCTTATGAAAACTATATTTGTGAAGCGGAATTTTAGTCATAGGGATGATTTTGACATTAAGACATGTCTCACACAACAGGACTGGATGGTAGGTGTCTATCGGAAGTAATGTAGTTGCAATCTGAGAAACATTACAGGGATTGTTGGAAATTACCAAATCAAGAGTTTTGCCTTTATCATTCACTATATTGTTAAATTGAGAAGCACCCAAAAGGGAAATTAAGATCTGTAAATTTGCGCAGGCCGAAGGGCCTCCAGAATACAAAGTACCAATGTTCGAGTTATCTGTCGCAGAGGAAACTAGCCAATCAGCTTCAGGGAGATTATAGTCTCCTATTACAAAGAAACTATCAACACTAGAATGGCTTAAGACTTCTTGCAGCAATTCAAAGTGCCTGTCATACACAAAAGTAGGAGTTTTAGGTGGTATGTAAGCAGCACTCACAATATGCCTTTTATTATTGACAGAGCTAGGCAACTCAACCATAATGTGTTCAATGTGAGTGTGTAAGCGATCACTACACTGTGCGGCTGAAATACTTAAATCAGAAGGTTTTAAATAGCGTAAAACAGCAATCAGTACACCTCCACCGTCTAATTTATTAGTAGCAGTGCGATCACGATCACAACGGTACAAAAGGTAACGCTGGTCTATGACCTCACTATCAAAAATTTCCGGCGTTAGCCAGGTTTCTGTTAAAATAATTATATGGTACGTATTCATGAGGATATTTTTGAGTAACTGGTTTAATTTTGTGCGAATACCCCTGCAATTTTGGTAGTAAATGGTGATATTTTTATTCGACATTGTTAATAATAAAATATAAATGTGTATAAATGATAAGAGTGTGTTCAAGCAGCAAGTATGCTAAGGATGTAATGAACAAAATGTCAGTAATTGAAATGAAAAGAAATATAATTGTAATTATTCGAATTGGTAGAAGGAGGCAGTATAGATCGCAACACTTTATAACAACGACAGCAACAGATTTCTTAGCAATAATACAGATAATTTTAAGTTTTATTAACAAATTGGTTGAATTTATATGGTGTGAAACAACAGTTATTTTACAATTTATACCATGATAAAGAACGATAGACAGTTTACAAACACAAAAAAAACATAAACAATACAGGCTAAGGACAGTTAACGCAATGCAGTAATTACAAGTATCGGTTGAATAAAAAGAACAGTCGAGAGCGCACATGCAACAATTACTGAACATTAGACTTATTAACAACACTATTGATTTTCGCGATGTCTGCATCTGATCTAATCGCAAAAGCAGCTTCACCGTCTTTCTTACGTACAAGGATAGTGCAATTCTTAATCCAAACGTAATTATATTGGTGAAGCTTTGCCGCTTCCTTACACTTCCGAAATAATATTTTGTTTTTTAAAGTTAAGTGTTCGTTAACATAAATATTTGTAGAAGACCCAGCTATACCTATTTGATCTGTTTTCAGTGACTTTGCCTGCCGGAATGCGCTAAGAACATTGTCGCGCAATATGCGTGTGGAGAATTTCACTATAATATTCTTTGGCCGATTAGTTTGTTGGTGGGCGTGTGGTACTCTATGGATGGCTATTATTTCCTTTTGAGGTATGGAAAAGCCAATGGCATCCCCAATCGCCCCCAACACTTGCAAGAGATTTTCACCACGCTTGTCGGGTACGTTACAAATCTCCAGATTACACTGTCTCGCTTGCTGTTCAAGCGCTTCAATTTTGGATTCCAAATATGTTGTTGAAGTGGCCGACTGCTCCGCCTGCAGGCGTACAATGTCCTCAACACGTCCCCTGAGGTCAATCTGTTCGCCTGCCTGGAACTCTAGCGAATGTTTGAGACTGGACATATCATCGTTCATTTCCTTCACACTTTTCTTGAGTTCAGCTTGGGCAGCGCAGACAGAACCCAGCTCTTGCTTCATGTCGGCCAAACTATTTTTAACACTTTCGTGATAACTGAGCATGCTAGCCTCCATCTCAGCTCGCCAATCTTTCAAGGTATTTTTTATGTCTTCCTTGAATAGGGTCATGGTACGATCGATGTCAGATCGCCATCCTTGCAGTGTTTTGTTCAGTTCCAGGGTAAAAGACTGAATCTGGTTGTCTATGAGCACCGTTGTGGAGTCAGTGTCAACTCTTGTAGAAAGTGACGTGAACATACATGGCGGAGTGCGAGGCGAGGGTGGTCGTTGTTCCATGTTATCGCATGACATATTCATGGAATTATCCTCATAAGCTTTAACCTGCGTGCTGGAACGGACGGGGGTGTCCAAATTAGGTCGGGTGCGACGAGTAATGTTGCAGCACGGGGGACATTTCCAGTTAGTCTTGAACTCATGCGTCAAAGCCATATATTGTTGCAAAGAAAAGTTTAGGCACTCATAGTGATAACCACTTTGGCACAAGTTACACATCAGGTAGCCAGCATCAGATGCCAGGACATTGTTGCATCCGTTACAATTCATCTTGATCTTTGGAATATTTGTGTAACTTGTTATTAGGCAAGGAAAGTAATAGTGGCGCCACCTGACGCGACAATAAGAAAACCTGTTGATCGATCCTTCGCTCGATTCGCGGCAGTCAAGAGTACAGCCTGGATAACAAGGTATACGCAGCGCCGCCTATCTCACTTATGAAAAAGCTCGATGAAGAGCAATCAATCAATCAGTCAGTTAACAGTGCGGGTTACGCAGTCATACTAGTACACAGCACGTCTTGCAGATGGCGTTGAATTAAAGTTTTTTTGTATATAGGATGATAAGCAGAATTTGAAAGTAAACTGATGGCACAAAAATCAATAATAAAGTCACTATGTTCAGAAAACGCGACCCAAAGTCAAAGGTCCACACTGGAAATCGCACAAAACGGTCCTCTTCCACTATTTTCGACACTTTAACACTATTATAATGTTTGCAGGAAATGTAAACACAAGATTTTTTGATCCCACAATAACACTGATTTTAGTTGTTAGATCGTAATGACTTCAATTGTCCGCAATTATTATATCATGTTCTCACTACTAATAATCAATACACTGAACTTTCAGGGCAATTAATATTATTAGGAAAATTAATAACACCGCAAGTTAAGTTAGGCTAGTTAACACATACAGCGCCACCTAGCGATGACGTTATATTACAATATAACGTGTTTTTTCTCGCGATATTGTAATGTCTCGAATTATTGTCAACTGAACATACGGAAGTATCTCTGCCCCCATAATCGGGACTTGGGGCACCCCCCCGTTAGGTTAGTTAGGTTCCTTTAAACCCTGCACTCGGAAAAAGGGGCCCCGCGAAGCGGGGCTCCGTCGACTACGCTTTTTAAGGGGAATATAAAGTGTTATGTTATATTAATCGGTATTTCTCAGGAATGCTGCATTATCTTTTCATGAGAGTTGTGCCACTGGGCAAGGAGGACCCCTCCTTCCCTCCACACCGCGTAATAGGCCAATAAAATTAGCTTAACCCGGACATAATTCTATAACTGAAATTTTCTTTTTCCATAACATAGAGCAGTGTAATTTATAATGTAATTTATAAAAATTAAACATTTTTGAGATGCGCGTCAATAAAAAAAAAACGAAAAACTAAATTTTAAGAAATTAAGATTTCTTGTCAACAGCATAATAGATAACTTTGTCTGAATACTTATTTTATGTTATATTACTTGAACTCCTGTTATAGAACACAAAATTAAACAAATTAGTCATCCGTGACTATCATTAATCAAGGGGGTTCGCAACATTTCATATTTTTCGGTTTACTTAACTAGGCATTATAGATAACTGCAGCCCAACAATCTATTTAGGGCAGTTCGCTATTTTCTTTAACCCATTTAATAAAATTAAACAAATTCTTTTTACGGATTTTTTTAATTAAAAATATTTGTATTTTTGGGAGAACCAAAATACGTAACTATTTCAAAAGTTTTTAATTTAAGCTTAAAAATTATTACTAATACTATGGAAAACAAATTAAACAATAATAGTCCACGGATATTTATTTATAGAAATATTTATTAAGTCACATTGTAATATAGACGTTATTACGTACGACATGAAGCCGTAATTGGTTTGTATCGAAACGCGACGCGCGGATGGCTTGTCACAACGCCGTCACGTGTGTCGTGCGTTCCCGAGCGATTCGCATTTTCTATACCTAAAATGACGTAAATATTACCGTCTTGTTACACTACTTGGTTGGGATACGAACAACGAAGTATTTCATTTATAGAAGAAGAATAAGATCGTATCTCGTTATTTTATTGTATGCTTTTATATTAGCACGTAGGTACTGATAAGTATTTTTACTTAAAATTTTTACTTACCTCCAAAAGCAATCAATCTAAATGAAAGTGAACAACAAACAATCGAAATTCAATGTTCGGGTCTTAGAGGTGCTAACTAAAACCTACCTTTGTGATCTGCTTTCCATACGAAAAATAAAATCACTCCTAATTACCAAATTAATATCTTAAAAAAACTATAGGTAGGTACTACTAGCAGTTGGTAGCAGCTGTTTGTTTACTTGATTTTTATATTGAGCCGTCGTTAGTTTTTTTATTGTTTTGTATTGTATACGTTTCTAGTACATCAAAAGTAACTTTTCCTTTGTTGATTAAGATCTAGGTAGTTAGGTACCTATTTAGGTTTTTAGATCGGACACCGAGGACGCACCACAAAATATATACCTAGGTACAGAAGTCAATTTTCATACAAAGCGCGCTCGAGCAACACACACATAGACACCGTTTACTTTTACGAAATCGGGGCTCAACGGGGCTCGCGGCTCTCGCGTCGTACCTACAGTTCCCGCTCGAACCGTTATTAGTGTGTGTAAACCGAGCGTAGGCATAAAAAAGGAAGTACATCATGAGATTGTCTTCAAAAACATTCGACGCCCGGACGCCGCAGCGTGCACACGTGGTACGCTCCGCTCCCCACCGCCGACTCTCCGCGCACCCCGCGCCCCCCGTCTTGTTCGCCGCTACGCCGAGCATCGAAGGCCCCGTGCCCGCCGTCCCGTAGTGCATAGTGGTTCTTGACGGTAAACCTAACGGTGCTAACGAAGTCAAGAGGGTGGTGACCCAATCCAACCCGCCGGACCCCTTCAGGGTGAGGCATTCCATTGGCATCGGGAGCTAGGACCTTGGCCTTGGGGGCTTCCCTCGTCAAACCTAGTCTTCGACTTCGTTCACAGCTACACACCTAGTGTCGGTTGGGAGTGTCTACCCTTTCGCACTAGAGCCCCTTGCGGGACTAGGGCCCTGTCGCACAATAAGACTGGCGACAGGATTACAAGCTTAGGGCACACCTTAGGTACTCACCTCCCTGTTCGCACAAGTTCAGGGAGGCCACACATCCCCGGGCGCACCTACCCGGGGAGCTACGTGTTAAGTCATAGGCTTTTAGCTATTTTCAGGCCCCTCTGGCCAATCAGACAGTAGTGTAGCTGGCGAGTTTGTTTGTGTTTTTCTTCTCGCACAGCATAGCACTAGGAAAAACACTGGGTGGGTTCGTTTTTCGGGGAACTGTCTTCCCGAGGGGTTCACGTTTCGACGTACCTTCTCGGGACTAGGATTTCTTAGGACATGAGCTTAACTCTCATCTAGTCCCCGCCAACAATGGCGCAGCCCAATAAGTGGGCCGTCCTTTTCGACGCGCTCATTGAAGTCCTCCTCAAGGACAACAATGAGAAATACGCGAAAATTCTCGCCCCCTTCCGCGAGGAGAGCAATCGACTCAAGGAAGCGGAAACCGTTGTCGAAGAAATACCCTCGTCTCTTATGGAATTCAGCGACGCGCTGAATTCCCCCGCTGACCCCGCGTCCGCGTCCCAAGCCTCAATAGAGGCCCCTCCCAGCGAGAAAACTCCTTCCCCGATCGAAGAGATGGACACAAACATCTCTGATAACGAGGCGACCTCCGCCTCAAATGATTCGGATTGCTCCGAAACATCGTCGCCCACCTCATCCTCCGAAGACGATTACCAAATCGTCAGAAAGGGTAAGAGGAAGAAGGGCAAAGCCCCCGCCAGCAGCTCCGCCAAGAAGCCGGCAACTCAGGGCTCACGCTCCCCCAATTTGGCTGTAGGCTCTACACAGAGTCGGACGACTCTGTGTAGAGCACACAGAGGGCACAGCCCCTTGGCCTCAGCCACCCCGGCTGCCTCCTCATCGCAATCCGCCACCCCGGCGAATGCCCCCAAAACGGTCCGTCCCCCTCCCATCTACATCCATGAGAAGGGAAAATGGACAGAATTGTCCAAATCGCTAAACGAGCGTAAAATCAATTATACAAACGCTAGTGCGGTAGAAGTCGGCATTAAAGTACAATGCCCAACTTCAAGCGATTACCGCTCCCTCACCAAGCTCCTCCGGGATAGGAGCATCCTCTATCACACCCACGCACTGCAAGAGGACATCCCTGTCCGAGCAGTAGTTAAAAATGTCCCCCTAGAAATCTCCACTCAGGAGATTAAAGACGACCTTATCGCGCAAAATATTTCCGTCAGAGAAGTGCACCGCATGCACCGTAAGGTTGGCGGTCGCACTAGCTCGGCACCATACAACATGGTGCTCGTAATTTGCGACCGCGTGGATGGGCATCACCCAATCCACAAGCTATCCAAAGTCTGCAACCTCTCAGGCATCCGCATTGAGAAGCCCGCCAAACTTGGCGAGCTTTCTCAGTGCCATCGCTGCCAGTTGTACGGCCACGCACAGAGGAATTGCTTCGGCAAGCCGCGTTGCGTCAAGTGCCTGGGTGACCACGGCACCACTGACTGCCCTCGCCCCAAAGATCGCACACTGTGCACCGACCCCCCAGCTGCGTTTTATGCGGCGAGTCCGGCCATCCCGCCAACTACCGCGGAGGCCCTAAGGCCCCCAAATCGTCGGCCCCTAAACTGGCGAAACGGGCCAACAATAAGCAGCACCGAGAGAGCCCATCTCTCACTACTGACCCCTCTGCCTCACTCCGACCCCAACGCCCCAGCCCCTGGAATGCGCTTAATCACCAAGCGCATTTCCCGGCTCTGAGGCCTACCCAAACACCTGCTTCACAGGTCATCCCACCACTGATGGCATTGCCTGCCATGCCCTCACCCCCCATACCCGCATCTCAGAAGGCCGCGTGTTTTAATTTTACGGCCACTCCTCCACCTTCAGTGGCAAGCCGCCTGTTGCCCCCGAACTTTGACCCCACCGATCCCATATTTGTTTAAGGTAGCACCTATGCCATATTCCAATCCCCGCGTGCTCTACAAATGCGTGACGAAACGATGGCCTGTAAAGGTAACTGGGATCTTCTTGTAGAAGTTTACCTCAGATACCCTGACATCCAGAAAGAACCTTGAAGAACCTCCCCTACTTAAACTATTATGGATAAGTCTCTCCGCAGTAGGTTCAAACTGACTTCCCTTAGGATAGGGACCTTTAACGCCGATAGCCTAAATGGCCAACGTGATGAGATCGCAACGACAGAACTCGCTGTCACAGAAGAGGTACCTCTGATTTACTACAAATCTAGCTTGTACTGCATCCCCTTAGACCCCCCCTCTCTTTCCAAGTTAGAAGTCTCCGTCTGCCGGCTGGGCATGACAGGGCATCGAACCCTCACGATCGTATCGGCTTACATCCCGCCCTCAGGAGCCGGCTCCCCGGTCGCGAATAACGAAATGAGCGATGACCTCAAAGTTCTTTTCGATCTAAGTGACTCCGTCCTTCTGGCGGGAGATCTTAATGCTAAACACCCCGCGTGGAATAGTAATGTATCAAACAGCAGAGGTAATGCCCTATATAATCTCTGCTGTTCTCTCAACTTCGATGTCATCGCTCCGATGAGTCCCACCTACTATCCTAATAACACGGATCACAGACCCGACGTACTAGATTTCGCGCTTCTAAAGAATGTAAACTTGCGATTACATTCTATAGAGACGATCGACGAGCTCAATTCGGATCACAGACCCGTCGTAATAGAGTTTACCCCGAGAAACGGTCACTCTGACCCTTCTCAGCCCCCTCCCACCAAAGTGATCACGGATTGGAAGAAAGTAAGCGAACTGCTGAAATCCACCGAATCCCCTCACTTGGACAAAATCCCCGACAATATCGCGACTGTAGCTGACACGGAGGCCGCGATCAACTCGTTCACAGAGCACGTACAGTCAGTCCTGAACGTTTGTTCAAGGGAAGTTCCAGTGAATGGCCACCGCTGGAAACTCCCGGACGATGTACGTGACCTGCTGACCGAGAAGAACGCGGCCGTCCGTGCTTATACTTCTTTTCCCTGTGCGAGTAGCAAAGTTTTTATGCGCCGTTTACAACGCAAAGTAAGCAGAAGCATCAAAAAACTTCGTGACGAGCAATGGGACAAGATGCTCAGCGAACTCGAACCGACCCACCAGGCATTCTGGGAACTTCAGAGGAAAATGAAATCTTCCTCTAAAGTTGCCTCCATGCCTCCCCTCACGCGCCCCGATAATACCGTCGCATTCGACGACGTCGACAAAGCCGAATGCCTAGCCGACAGTCTTGAAGAGCAATGCTCCCCCAGTACCCAGCCAGTAGACCCAGCCCACCTCGCAGAGGTGGATGCTGAAGTCGAACGCAGGACCTCGCTACCCCCCGTAGAAGACCCTGATAATCCCCTACCCTCAGTCACCCCTGAAGAGGTCTACCTCTTCAGGGGTGACTGGTAAGCCGGGTAAGCCCAAGTCCTCGCCGAGTAGTTACCGGCCCATTAGTTTGCTCAACGTGTTAGGTAAAATCTATGAGAGACTTATTTATAAGCGACTCAAAGATTTCGCCGAAGCTAAGAGCTTAATTCCGACAGAGCAGTTTGGTTTTAGACCTCAACACTCCTGCGTTCAACAAGTGCACCGCATAGTCGAGCACATCGGTGCCCGCTTCCAGCGGGGACTGATGACCGGTGCCTTGTTCTTCGATATCGCGAAGGCATTCGACAAGGTCTGGCACAACGGGCTGATATACAAGCTATACCAGCTCGGTGTGCCAGATCGTCTCGTACTATCTACGAAACTTCTTGTCGAACCGCACATTCCAATACCGTATTGATGGTGCACTCTCATCCCCTCATCCGATACGTGCAGGCGTCCCACAGGGATCGGTGATATCCCCACTAGCCTTCACGCTTTACACCAGCGATATCCCTAAGAGTAGAGCAGCCCAGCTAGCCTTGTTCGCCGACGACACGGCCATCTACTACTCTGGTAGGAGTCCATCCAACACCTGCCGTATTCTCCAAAACTCCGCCAAAGCCTTAGGCGATCGGTTCCGGAAATGGAGAATCGAGGTCAACCCCGATAAGAGTCAGGCGGTACTTTTCTCTAGCCCCCGCGTAAGATTCCCCCCATCCCCTAGTCCGATAACCATGTTCGGCAAGCCGATCCCCTGGGAGAAGCATACCAGATACTTAGTAGTCATTCTCGATAGGCGGCTAAGATTCAGTGAGCACATCAAGACGGTACGTTCGCGTGCCGCCTTCGCTCTCGGTAGGCTCCACTGCTTGCTGAATGCACGTAGCAAATTGTCACTCAAGTGCAAATTGCGCATTTACATCGCGTGCATTCGGCCCATCATGACGTACGCGTGCCCCGTGTTCGCGCACGCCAAACCCCATCTCCTTCATAGGATGCAGACCCTCCAAAACACGGGAGCCCCATGGTACGTTAGGAATGAGCAACTTCATGTTGACCTCAAGATCCCCACCATCCAGCACTGTATGAAGCGACTCACTAAGGGTTTTTTCGATAGGGCCGAAAAACACTCTAACCCGTTAGTCGTTTCAGCAGCTAGTTATGTCCCCTCCGCGATATCTAGGATCCGACGCCCAAGGTCCACCCTCCTCCAACCCGATGACCCCATCACTCTCTTGCAGGAAAGTCGTAGGGAAACCAGCACTCTTAGAAAGCACACAAGACGACACAAATACAAACCACGAATCCGGTCTCCGGTTAAATTTTATAGAAGTATTTGAATGATGCGCAGTATTGGAGTGCATGCGTTCGCTGAATGAGATTTTAAAGACAAAATGAAAAAAAAGGCGTGTTGAGTGAAGATCTATCACCACGCATGCGCGAACATATGTGCGCGTCCTTCCAAGCCTTCCAGTCTCATTTATTTAAATTTCAAATCGATTAGCAATGTCTCAAATAAAATAACCTACGTATACGTAACACTCTTAGTGTCACGTATAACTTGTGTAAATAAATAATATAATTAAAATTGGCTTAGAAAGTCATTCTCTCTCACTTGCACATTAAAACTGTGCGAGAAGGAGAATGACCTTCTAGGCCCTTTGTTGGTTTAGTTGGTTTTTCTCAGCACTAATTAGAACGTTCATTGGTATACACCGCTCTGCACTTACTATGTAATGTTAATTTTTCTTCAAAAATTAAAAATATATCGTCCCTACGCCTTTTACTGGCAGCAATTAACTTTTTCTGTCCCTTTTCACCTTCTTTAACTAGATCGAAGTTTAAAGCGCACTGGCAAATCTTGCAATTAGGGAACTCCATTTTTTCAATAGAAATCACGCGCGCACGCAAACGACGAAATGAAGTTATGATGAGGTATAGAGCGGCGCGCCGGCGCGCGGGCGGTGACAGAACGCGACGCCGCACAGTGGATCGTCCCCATACAAGAGGTCGGACATAGAGTTAAAAATTGAAAAAGTATTTAATTTTAAAAAATGAAATATACAGTTGCATTACTCTATTAAGGAACTACAAAAAATGTTACTACAATTTTTTTATTTGACCAGTACTTTATGAGCAATTCGATGAAAACTGTTATTTTTGTATGGAAATGGTCACAAAAATGTCTGTAGCTCACGATTCCCTCCTTGTTTCGATTTGCGGTTTTCACTACTGTTATTTACCTATTTTATGCCACATTTTCTTCAAAGACACATGGTGCCCCCAGCGACCCCCTTCCGAGATATTTTGCTTTTAAAAACTATACTTTTTATTGTATAACTGATGAAATGGAGGTACATTAAGTATATTCATTACTGAGAATAAGTCATCCCTAAGTAGTTCCTTAAATAACAGGTGCATTTGCGATTACTTTAATGACTTATGAACGCTTCTGTTGCCATACAACAAAAGCGTTAATGAGTCCTTAAGTAAAGATTACCAGTACTTGCTTAATCTAATTAGTTATTGTAATTACTATTTTAACAGCCCTTAATCTCTGCACTATGATTGTCTAATGTCATCATTAGCTTAGTAATGACTGAGTCGCATTTACAATAACACATCGAAAAGAAATAGAGTTTTATGATCAATAAGAAAATATGTAGGTATAAATATATTTTTATTTATAATATAATATAACACTGTAAAAATAATTTAAAAATAAAACAACTATGTACCCTAAAACAAAATAAAAATTTAAACAACCACTAAAAACTAAATTATAAAAGGAAATTCATAAATTAACACGACCATGTAGTTACTAACAATAATAGAAAAGAAAGAAAAAAAAACAGTTATTGGCTGATGGGTGGCATAACACATAACAAAAAAAGAACAGAAAAAAAATAATACACAAAAACAAGAAATTAACAAAGAAACTGCTTGTTAATAATTGTACTAGGTACTATAAGACTTAAACTATATTTTCTTCATCTTCATCAATGACGACATCATGATCATTATTATCGTCATCATCTTCTTCAACGTCACTACATGCAGCAAGTGTATCAGTTGAAACGTCAATGAACTCCAATTCACTCTGATCACGTATGAGTAAATCGTCTAGTTCTCTAAATGAAGACTTTTTGGCTTTTTTTGTCATCTTCGGTCGTAAGCTGGTGAGAAGAGGATCGGAAGATAATAGCAGATTATGAAAGAATGTCTTCGTTAGTGGCGATGCTACTATGCTTTCGTGTATGACATTCTCTAAATTTACGAAAATCTTTGTTTCTTGCTTCAGATGCTTCTTCAGACAAAAAACCTATAGGCACTACTGATAAGTGGTCCACTATCTGTGACTGTGATCCATGAATCAGCAATTTATGTAAACTTGCTGGCATGTTATACCATGGATATAATTCCACGAATAAATTTGCTGTTTCATCACAATATGTTTTGAATTTTTGGACTTGAATTTTTTCGCCTGAGGAAATGCATTGTAAAATAACGGCGAGTCTTCTAATTAAATTAACGTCTAATTTAGTAATTTCCGCAGTCGTTTCAGGGTTTGCAAAAAACCTTCTTGCAGCATTTCCAGTGTTTGTATTGCCACTACCCTGCTTAACAACGTCTAGAAGTAAGCCTGTACTTCTTCGGAAAGCTTCTTGAATGGCTTCTTTCTTATCTTTAACTTTTTTTTTATTTTCGTCACCTTTTGCTTGCCATGATTTTATGTCCATTCTGTAAGCAATGTGTAATAAACACTCCATAGACCGAATCCAAGCATGCAATGAACTAAATCCATGCTTGTATAAATCAGTATTCACGGGTTTAGCTCTCACTTCTTCCAAGTTATTCATTTCGCTTGGGCAAGCTTTGCACAAATCACACACTGCTGCCGATGTACCAGATATGATTGAATGTACCTTACCATCAATCATGGTTAGCCATAGATTGTGAGTAACAGTAGCATTGCCGCAATCAGTCGGGTTCCGTTCACGAATCTCAGTCTCAAATATTTTCATTTCAGCCTTAACATTCGCTTCCGTTTCTTTCATAAATGTAAATGAAATCGGGCGACAATATGTGGTTGACGATGGCCGATCATTCTGCCACACTATACTTCCACTAGAAGTCACTAACTTAAGCGGTACAAGACTTGAATAATACACTGGATAAGTCTTGTTCACTTGTTGTTGTCGTTTGATGGTAAATGCTTTGACTTGAAGCTCCATCAAAACCCCATTTACTGTGAAGCACAAGTTGTTCACCAGCATCAAAATTTAATTCAAGTGAATCGATCAGCCTCCTAACTGTGAGATCAAGGAGGGCTTGGATCCGTATCTTTGCGGAAGTTTCAGTCACAGTTATGTCTTCTTTTGCCGGGTAGCATTTAAGCTTTTCTTTAACTAACAAGTAGTAGCTTGGGTATTTCGCATGACCTTCTTTTAAACTAAAGTCCCGAAGTGTGATGTAACGCCACTTGGATAACTGCAAGTAAACGTAAAGAGCAAGTGCTTTGTGAGTAGGAACTTCACGAAGCGAATGATTCTGCTTAGTTTCCAGGACATTTAAAACTGTTGAGACGTGTTCAGGATTTTCCAGCAAATTTTTCATTATTCTGGCCATATCGTTTTTTCCGGCAGACTTAAGTATACTTTCAACAGTATGCAAAAGCTCATCCCGACGACAGCAACTAGCAACATTTTCATTAACACGTCTTCTTTTGTGTCTAGTTGATAAATCTTCAAAGCGTTTGCGAGGAGATGTATATGTTGAAGTTGATGCATCTGATTTTGATGGACTGACTACCTCTTCTGCCTCATTTTCATTTGCTTCTTCAGTGTCAACAACATTTTCTTTAAAGCAATCTGGCCAAACGATATCGGAATTTAACCACTCTTCGTTCTTGTTAATAAACCTGTCGACTGTCCTTCTTGATTGCACCCATTTGGTGTAAACCCTATAGCAAAATCGTCGACACCAGTTCTTGAGATCCATCACATCACTTTCACTTAACTGGACGTTAGTATTTGACTTCAATGTGTTAAACAAATGGTCATAGTCACGAAGATCTTCATGATTACGAAGAGCAACGTAAAGATCTAGATAAGTAGAAAACCCACGGAAAGCCATAATGACAACACTTGGTAGAAGTTATAATTACAACTGAATTACATTTGCTAAACACACTCAAATATATAGGGTAGCAAGTAGGCAACTAGCAATGAATTTGATAAGCTAATGATGACATTAGACAATCACAATGCAGAGATTAAGGGCTGTTAACATAGTAATTACAATAACTAGTTAGATTAAGCAGGTACTGGTAATCTTTACTTAAGGACTCATTAACGCTTTTGTTGTATGGCAACAAAAGCGTTCATAAGTCATTAAAGTAATCGCAAATGCACCTGTTATTTAAGGAACTACTTAGGGATGACTTATTCTCAGTAATGAATATACTTAATGTACCTCCATTTCATCAGTTATACAATAAAAAGTATAGTTTTTAAAAGCAAAATATCTCGGAAGGGGGTCGCTGGGGGCACCATGTGTCTTTGAAGAAAATGTGGCATAAAATAGGTAAATAACAATAGTGAAAACCGCAAATCGAAACAAGGAGGGAATCGTGAGCTACAGACATTTTTGTGACCATTTCCATACAAAAATAACAGTTTTCATCGAATTGCTCATAAAGTACTGGTCAAATAAAAAAATTGTAGTTACATTTTTTGTAGTTCCTTAATAGAGTAATGCAACTGTATATTTCATTTTTTTAAATTAAATACTTTTTCAATTTTTAATTCTATGTCCGACCTCTTGTATGGGGACGATCCACTGTGCGCCGCCGCTGTGTCTTCCCGCCCCGCGCCTGCGCCCGCCGCCCCGTTCACTCCGGTCGCTCGCGCGTATTTTCAATATTTTTGAAAATGTCAAAAACGTGTCATTAAACTGTATAATTTTGATTAAAACATGATTGTAGAGTACAAAAAATTATAATTAAACAAAAATTCCACAGTTACGATTTTTAACTATTGAGAAATAACTTTTTCTTTAAACGTTAAAAAATAATGTTTAATTTTTGTGTTATGTTTCTATAAATACTCCATTAAGCTTAGCACAAACATAACATCGTAGTTATTATTTTTGCTTAATGATATATATGCACAAAATGAATACTGGTAAAAAAAACACATAAACGAATTTAGGTTTTGTTTAATTTTCATATCAGGTGGTAGCATTTGACTACAGCTGAAAATTATACTAACAAGGTTTTTGGTTACGTATTTTACTTTTACGTTAAAGTTTGGCAATCAATGAAATCGTATGATTTCTAATAAAAAAAATGACCACCCCGGACTTTTAACGACACGGTTTTCATTTACATTTGATACTCAACACAATATCCGAAAAAAAAGAAAAAACTTGCAGTTTATGAATTATGTCCGGGTTAAGCTAATTTTATTGGCCTATAAGTGGACTACTATCGCATGCATTTCACGAAAAATAATGCGTTTTGTTGTAAGCAGTATGTTCATTTGACAATAATTCGAGACTTTACAATATCGCTAGAGATATTACAATATAACGTATTTGACAATTTTACGGTGACATATATATAGCCTCCTCGATAAATGGACTATCCAACGTAAAAAAAAAAAAACAATTCCAGGCCAGTAGTTCCCGAGATTAGCGCGTTCCACCAAACAAACAAACTCTTCTGCATTATTATATTAGTATAGATTATAGTAGAATATTTTTTTGAAAATAATCATAACCGATACATATTTGTTCATATTTAATTTAATTAAACACAAAAAAGTGTCTCCTGAGAAGTAGCTATTGGTGTCGATTCTGTTGTGCACAAACTAAACTTAATTTAGGCTATTGCTATCTTTTTCTGTCTAATAAAACGAGAAAGAGACGGACGTAATTTAGAGCTGTCAAATTTAATTCGAACTAATGTTTTCATACAAATGAAGGGTGCACGTAAAAACATGTCGACTAAAAACACGGTGAAGCGCAAAGCATAAACTAGTTTGACATCTCTAACTTAGTTGATAGCTATTGCCGTCCTTTTCTCGCACTGCCTTTTAGTAAAAGATAGCAATAGCCTATATTAAGTTAAGTTTGTGCACAACAGAATCGACACCATTGTGCAGTTACGCCTATATTAGGACTAGCTTCTGCCCATGACTTCGTTCGCGTAAAGTTTTGATATCGCAACGCATCGCCTGCTAAACGGAAGCTTTTTTCCCGCTTGCAACATTTCTTATTGCTGCTCCACTCCCATTGACCATAGCGTGATGTTATATAGCCTATAGCCTTCCTCAATAAATGGACTATCCAACGCAAAAAGAATTTTGCAATTCAAGCTGGTAGTTCCTGAGATTAGCACGTTCAACCAAACAAACAAACTCTTCTGCTTTATAATATTAGTATAGATACAACGAAATTTTACTAGACATTACACACAACGCCATCTAGTACCACGCTAAGTAACAAGGCTTGTGTTATGGATGTTATAGGCAATGTGTATAATGCAGGCATTCTATACATTTCCTAGGTATTGTATAGAATGCCGGGGTCGTCCAGGCTATGTGTGAAATGATATTGAATGTTCAAACTATTTTACACTTTACCTAGGAAATGTATGGAATACCTAGGCATTGTATAGAATGCCGGTTGACGCATAGGTAATGTATGTAACGTTTTTTTTGCGTAGACAGCTTTTCTGTGGGGACTTCGGGATTTTCTTGTATAGCGTCATGTTTTGCCAAAGGATGCTTTTCAATCTGTTCATTTCTTTCATTTTCGAATCCAACAGGGTTACTTTGTGCTAAATTAATTACTTTTTCAAGTTGCTGTTCGGTCTCTCATCATCAAACGGCAAACAAATACCAACCTTGACTTTTGAATCGAATAGAGCTTCGTATGGTGTTCTTTTTATCATCTCAGCCGAAAGACATCCACTGCTGGACATAGGCCTCCCTCTAGTGTCGCCACATTGACCGGTCCCTTGCTACTCGCATCTACCGGATTCCCGCAACTTCACCAGGTCATCGGTCCACCTAGTGGGAGGTCTTCCAGTAGAGACGTAGTATTTGATAACAGCGTTGGGAGCATTTACAGGGAAGATCAACTTACGGGTTTGTCCAACAGTGATTACGTCGTAATGTTTGAGCAACCAATAATCACGCGGACTTTTCTTGTCTAACGTTTTCGCTGTACTTATTTCCTCCAACAATTGTGTGTAATGTAAATCATCAATAAACACTCGATTCTTTGTAGAAGCCGATTCTCTTTTAGTACGCAATTCTAAGTAAAACCTTTCTTTCATTAGTAAGTTGCCATTACCGCTGATCAGTAGCCATTTTCCATTAAATAATCACACAAACAATGAATGATCACACTCTCAGTTTAGAACCAATGCATAAACTAAAAAAATACGTCTTAACGAACGAGTTGCAACTTATTTACGGGGTAGTCCCGCACTCGCCTCCTTCCCGTGGTTGTTCATTATACACTTTGCCTGATGCGCTTCGGGTATTTTATACAATACCTAGGCAATGTATGAAATGAATCGTATTATACACATTGCCTGAACGTTTTAGGCAATGTATACAATGCCTAGGCATTCTATACAATGCCGGATTATACACATTGCCTATAACATGGATATGTCACCATAAAATTGTAATCTCTGTAGAGATATTGTAAACTAAATATTGTCAAATGAACATACTGCTTACAATAAAATGCATTATTTTTCGTGAAATGCATGCGATGGTAGTCAACACACGCGGTGTGGAGAGGAGGGGTCCCGGTCTAAAAAAAGAACAGGAATAGTACACAATATTCATTCCAGACCTCAATATATCCAACAATGTTATTCATCACATCACACACACAGAGCCACTAAAAATTCCAACAGTGACACATCAGCATTCCATTATCTAACAACAACCAACAATGAGGAAATATTTACAAACACAGCTCATTTTAACAATTTATTTAATTTTTACATCACTATACATATCAATAAACTTATTGACCATAAATACTTATCAATAACTGGACTAGCACATGCTACTGACGCTTCTTAACTTGCTTAGCTTTTGAAGCCGAGGCTTTGGCTGCAGCACCACCACTGAACAACGTAGTAAACATCTCTGACATTTCAGGCATTTCTGACATCTTTGCCAAGTTGCTTATCTGTTTCAAATCCTCCTTGGTTTCAGGGTCATTCATCATTTTAGGTAAAATCATGATGAACAGGAGTGGCAACACCATCATGATAACCATTGGGTTGAACAAGAAATCAGTTAATCTCCATTGTTCTCTAACCTGGAAATATCTGAATTTCGACACAGCCTTCAGTCTCAGTGGGTAAGGCACCTGGATAACTTGTGATGTCTGAATGTAGTTGACTTTCCTGGCTCGGAACTTGCCCTTGGAGTTGATCTCTACTCTGACTGGCTCGTACATGTAATCAGGATGTATGATTTCAACAACGTATGAACCCGAGGGAACATTGTGTATGACGAATGTTCCATCTCCTCTGACGAAGCCTATGTATTCACCACCATTTACATGGACACGAGTTTCAACTTGCCATGGTCCCAACTCTAGATCCTCAGGTGCAAAAACTTTACCCTCGATAGAATATCTTCCGCTTCCAACTTCCTCCTCCGGGATATTGACTGCAGACAGTACGTAAGAAAATGTGCATACTGTGAAGAAGATTGAAAGAAGTTGCTTCATTTTAAAGGTTTACGGATCTTTTAAGTGGTGTTCGTTTTTATTTTAATTCCGCATCAATTATATAGTCACAATCGATTTCAATTCTCAAAAATACAATTCCAATGCGTCAGGTGATGGAAGGAAGCCTTTTTCGAGAAACGAGAATTGACGTTGACATATTGTCATGTCATTGCCAACGTTTTTTTTTCTTTTTTCTTGAAACCTTATTAATTTACCTAGGGTGTATCTAGTTTTTTGTTTACTTCCAATTTTCTTCCTACCTTTCTAGTGTTGTAAAATTTTCTGAAATTTTAACAAAATGTTCCATAAGTTTATGGAAGATTGAAATTAGTTGAAAGCATAGACACACAAAAATCGTCGGGAAAAACCGGTTCTACCGTACGTTATCGATTTTAAATAAACGACCAATCACTATTTTTGTTGTTTGTCTATGAATTTTTGTAAACAATAATTTTTGATTGAACATGTGCATCTCGTGTTTATTAATCAACTTTATTTAATTTAGACATGATTTTTACACTGTAAAAACGGAAATATCAAAATGTCCGGATACTTAGAAATAAAGTATCCGTTCAAATCGAATTTGGGCTTAAATCCTTTCAAGGTAAGTTTCAGTGTAATTAAAAGCAATGGGATGTATCACAACATTGTGGCATTGATTATTTTTTGTTATTGTCAGTCGTGGAAAAGACAATGGTGTATTTTGAGACCGAGTCCGACGTGTTCGGGGGCCTCACTGGCGGTATACTGCAGCGAGGCAGGTGCTGCAGCTGGCACGGTGGAGCTGCCGTTGGGCTGCGTGGTGAAGAGAGCGAAGTCTCGCACGCGGCCGCATGCCTTCGCCGTGTTCTCCGTTGACGAGCCGCGGAAGCCCCGCGTGTTGCTTGCAGCGCAGTCGCTTCATGACACTCAAATTTGGATGGAAAAAATCCGAGCTTTGTTAAATGGGAACAAATTGTTAGGTAAGTGTCTACCTTCATTATTGATAATTTTTTCTTGTGATCAAAGTCCGAACAGAGGCTTACTTTTTTATTTCTTATTTTGTACCATTTATTTTATTGAAACAACTTCGACTCTGTCTGTGCTTTGTATAAATTGGTTTGTAGCAGAACTTAATCTATGCATGAACTTAAATACCTATTTATTCAATAATATTGTTATTGTTTTACCCAAATTGACACAATTGGACAAATTAATAATTTGGACAAAATTTTCTTCCAATATGTGTCCTATTATGACTCATAGGCACTGCTTTCAGTTCTTTCATCGTTATTGAGAGATATAAATTATCATGACCACAATACACACAAACAACCTATAGTGTACAAAAACTATTTATTATAAATAAAAATGATGTTCATGTTTGCAAGGAAATAAATGATTTGATTTGATTTGACGATTTGAAAAAAATAATACAGAAAAATCATTTCATTGAGATAATTAATGAAACACAAATTTTAAAATACCTACCTTTTTCACCCAATTTAAGGGAAAATATCACCTCATAAATACAGAAATGAATAGAAACATTGAGGTCTCAATACATACATTAATATGTGATGACCTAGATACACTGTGTACTTAGGAAACCTGCGAATGGTTCATATGTAACCAACCCGTTGCTTATGTAAGCACTACTAGTCAAACTTCATAATTACTATGAATAATAAATAGTACAGAATAGTAATTAATTTAAAAAAAAAACATTCCTTCACTTGTTTTTTTATGTGTACAATTTTCATGTACATACAAAACAATCTCGCATACAGATTGAAAATCAAGTGACAGAAACCCCATTTGGTTTTTGGAACTCTTTGTTAATCATTTATTTTTGCAGAAAACACTGTTACAATGGTTTTAAAAAGATTAATATGTTTCAAGTTATTCTACCGTAAGGCATGCAAAATGTATAAATGTTTCATGACGGTTCATTGCCAATACATCTACGAAAACATAATGTACGTCAGAAAAAATCTGCATCTTTTGGTAAAAGAGGCGACAGACACAATTACAGTACTAGAAATAGGGACCAACTAGTTCAGCCAGGCTTTAGACTCGCTAAAGTAGACTCATCTTTCATGGGGTACTGTTTGAGATGCTATAATAAAATTCCACAAAGTATTCTTGAACTGAATGAGACGAAATTTAAAACATGTATTAAACGCACACTATGTAAGCAAGCATATTACAAGTTGAGCGATTATATCGCTGATAAAAATGCTTGGCTCAATGCTGATCCTGCTCCACAAGGACAGGGGCGCAAAACTTGATAGCATTAAACGGTATTGTTGGAGCTGCCGAAGATTGTACAACTATCTTTGCATTGTATAGATTCATTGTTAGTATTATATAATCGCATAGCCCATATTGTGTGAGTACTATGTACTTGAAAGCTATCATTCACTGGAAACCTACTTTAGTTTTTGACTTGAATGTGCCCTGGCGGTTGAGAGTATGTCATGCTCACTCAAATGTCTCGCTGATGGTGGCGCGTGTGTCGGACCATTTAGCTCCCTTCAAAGTGGTTGAGCTGAATGGTGCGTCATGTTCGTGAACGGGTGCTGTCAGTTGTGACTGTCATCTCTTAGTTGCCATGGATTATTTGAAAAAAATATTTTGTTTTTACTATGGACACTTTTAACGTGCACATCTTGCTACATTGTTCTCACATAATCTACCATCTCAACATGAATGATGTAACCAAGATTTTGTAACAATAATTTGATTTAAAAGAGTGTCCATGGAGTTTCTTGCCCGTTCTTCTCCATAGAGATCTACGTTAGGGAATGGGCAACTACAGTACTTTCACAGTTTTTATGTCTTGTGACTGGGACTGTAGCTACATTTAATTTTCATCTTTGTTTCGACAATTCAAAAGTGCCTGTTATTGGCCTACTTGAAATAAATGCTTTGATTTTGATTTTTGATTTTATACAATCACAAAATACAATGAATAAAACAAAGAACTGGTAAATTAATTTAAAAGTAAATAAAAAGAAACAAAATAATAAGATATTAAATTAATTCAATGTCATACAGATTAGTTATTATTTGAATGTCATTCATGTCTGGAATTTTTACAATATTATAAGATACCTCCATGATAATATTGTTATTGCTTGATGTCACTGTGAGGTTTTAAGTTTAGAAAAATTAGCAGTTAAGAATTCATTTCAATTATAGTAGCATTTACCAACTAAAAGGCTCTTCAGGCTTTTCTTAAATAAGGTAGTATTCATTGCCCTGATTTCTTGAGGTAATTTATTGAAAATAACTGGAGCCATGTGAAACACACTTTTGTGCATTAAAGCGGTATGTGTTCGGCGAACAAAGAGGCGAAATTCGTCACGTTGCTGCCTAGTACTCACTTCTCATAGCCCTTATGCACCGTTTTTGTGCTTTATAATGATGTTAATATCCGTCGATCTGATCAAATCAAAGTTGTGCTGAAGATTCCATCAGTGAATGGACATAGCTCATATCTCGGAAACGTGACACCTTAGAACATTTTGTCTCAAACAAAACACGTAAGGCATGGCCGCTACTTCGAAAAAAAAAAAACAAAATTGCGGAAAAAAATCCAGCCCATTTCATATGAAAATGTTCCAAGCCCTTTTTGCATTTTGTGTTTAAATTATCATTTCCACAAATAATTACTGTCAACATAAGTCAACAAGCAATTTGGAATCACAATGGAACCTTTGAATGTGCTGTGAAATATATTTATATTTCTGCATTGTATGCAGATGAAGGCAAGGTCGAACACCTTAGTGGAGTCCATTTAATTTTGTTCTGTGATTACAATCTTCTGTTTAATGGTGACTTAATCAGATAGAGAAGAACAACGTACAATAGGGTAGACGACAAAAAAATCTAATTAGTCCCTCAGGTAGTTTATTAAAAATATTTGACCCGTATTTTTTCTTTTGTTACGTAAATCAAAAATGACGAAGTTACGACGCTTTTAAAATTCTCAATACGTCACGCCTAAGTATAATTTTTAGCTAGTTCTGACATCACGAGCGGCCACTCCCGAGTTTTGATGCGTTTTATCTTTGTCAATATCATTGACTTACAAAATAAAAATACGTGTGCATTCTTTTTCAATACTCGAACTGACAGAATAAATAGATTTACTATTTTTTGATACTATTGTCATGCCTATTATAAGTGTAAGGTTTATTTGGACTTTTCAAATTTCTATAGCCATAATTTTTATTTTATTTACATATTTGTCTCACCATCAACTGAATACACTGCTTCAAAGCACCCACCATTCAATAGAGTTACAGACAAGTGTATCAACCTCTTACTGGTAAGCAGTAAGCACATCATGCACTACTTATTTGTCATTGAGTGTCTACTGAAAATCAGATGACTACCTAAGTCCTCACATCAATCAGCTATGGTTTTTAAATACTTACATAATTAAATCCAAATTATATTCATTATCATTCATAGAGATTTTCAAAATGAAAATTATAAACAAATCAAAATTAAAATCATAATCAAAATTTAAATTACAAAAAAAAAACAAAATTAAAATCACATTCATAATTAAAATTACAAACAAATCAAAATTAAAATCATATTCATAAAGAAAATTACAAACAAATCAAAAGTAAAATCATTTACAAAATTAAAAATACAAACCAATTAAAATCATTTTCAAAATGAAAATGACAAACAAATCAAAATTTAAATAAAAATAAAAGTTAAATTCAAAATTATAATGGAAATTAAACTCACAATTAAAATTACAATCAAAATCAAAAAAACATATCAAAATTAAATTCAAACAAATGAAAAAAAAAAATCAAAAGTAACCAAAATTGGAATCAAGATAAAAATCAAAATAAACAGTCTACTGTATACAATAACAATCTACTGCCTGGGCTAAAATTATTAAGACTTTCCCAAGAATTTAAGTGAATTACCTACCTAATTACAAGTCGCTATTAATTTAACGTCATCAAAATGAAATAAGTACACTTTCGTACACACAACACTATTGTACAGTCCAAATTCATATCACATGCGCCAACAGTACGCCCCGTCCATGGCCTGTTGCATCGACGCCATTGACGTCACAACATTCAATGCAAATACGCACAAAACCCATTTAAAATTGTAATACCTACACAATGATCTATTAGGGGCAGCGCAGACAACCGAATTGTTGTGTGCGACAAGGATCCTACTGATCGCTTTATAGTGGTCCAAAAGTAGGGTTTGTCGCAGAGATTTTGTCCGTCGCACACAAAGAGTTCGTCTGCGCTGCTCCTTAGGGTTTGAATGACAAAGGTGTACACTGCGCCAAATTCGCCTGCATGTGGCTGCCATCGTTTTTTGGCACTCTGTCTGGACTTTGTCTTGCCTTGTTACCCTCGGGACTGCTACATTTTATTCAGAGAGGTTAGGTTTTCTTCAAAGAGTCGAAAACAAAAAAAAAACTTCTTTGTTTATGTCCGGACTTCTCGAACGTCTTAGTGGTAATCCTTCCTCCATACTTCGGCGCATGTAAGCAGTTTAATGTCCGCTCGTAAATTCGGTCTAGATACGTCTCAGTGTGAGCCTAGCTTTAGCTATGTCTATGTCTATTGTGTACACACACATTTACTCTGCATTTAAACAAGACATCGTTCGTAACATTTCAGTACAATTGAAATGGGCCAAGGCCTTGCCAAGCCCATTACAGCTTGTGACTTCAATACTGTATAGTCAATTTTATGATAGGACTTACCTTGAACAGAACAGTTAAGCTTTCGTTTAACAAACACATTTTAGTTACACAAATTCAGCTGGAGTATACTGTACAGACGCCAAGATTAACGTGACCACTTTATAGACCCAAGAAATTCAATAAGGGTACGAAAGAA
This sequence comes from Xestia c-nigrum, assembly GCA_916618015.1. NCBI lineage: Eukaryota > Metazoa > Arthropoda > Insecta > Lepidoptera > Noctuidae > Xestia > Xestia c-nigrum. The sequence continues at coordinate 2,667,500 of OU745259.1, read as the reverse complement.
GGATAAGAAAGCTGGAGTATCACGTTTCCCAAAGGCTTCTCCTATCAAAACTAACATTCTCAATGTTAGCTTTAGAATGGTATGGTCACCAAAGACCAAATTTTATATGGAGACTATACTAAACTGTTTCAACTGGGCATTATGATGTATCACCCTAATTTATAGGAAACATAGGCTACCTTTCACTATCATCATTATTAAATAATGAAGACAGAACTTTTAAACCTAAAATAATCCAAAAAAAATGACTAAGAAGTACACAACAAAGCAAATCATTATTTTCAAAGCTTTCACTGTTATTGGGTAAACACTATTTTCCTCATTGTTGCCAAACTGAGTAATTGACCGCATGTTAAGTGCCAACAATCGCTGTCATTTACTTGCTGTGCATTCGCTTTGACGAAACATTCACATAAAAACATGTTGAAATCTCTGTGTCTCTTTTCTCAGTAATCTTTTTCCTTAGAAATCAGTAGTTGTAACTCTACCACACACCATGTTTGCATGTGAGTTTTTCGCTAGTGCGAACTCGCAGGAATAACAACCATTACAATCTACTGTTGATAATGTCTGGGTAATGTGTAACGTGTTGTATGATTGTTGTGTTAGATAAGTCGTCTGCTATACCTCAATGTCATAAGCTCATTGGATAACATACATCAGAGCATTGTCATACTAATTACGTTTCATTTGGCTGTTTGTTTGATGTTTCTGAGGGTATTTTTGCATTATAATATTTAAAAAAGTTGAGAATTTTGTGAAAAAAGCAAAAATTTAAGTTGGGTGTGTTCTACTAAAAGTAAATAAAAACACAACGCAATAAATACAAATAAATCCTTTTAAGTAGTGGAAACATAATTCAATTAAGTTAATGAAAATCGGTGCTGAGTATGCAGCAATTATAAGTCATGAGCATTTTGGTTCAACGAGTGTGTGCTAACGTGTAATGCTATATCAAACACGACACACATGCACACCAAAATTAAACTTTAATGTAATTTTATAGTCTTGCTTTTGTTGTCGATGCAAAACGCCCCTCATATTCATGCTTGCTCATCTTTCAGACACGGAACCATTGCTCAAAGACTCATACTCGGTGAGCGTGATCGCGACCGAGTTGTCCCGCAAGTGCGGGCTGAACGCGGACACCGTAGTCACGCTGTCCTCGGGCGGCGTGTTGGTGGCGCGCGCACAGCTCGCCACCTTCCTCCACTGGAAACACATCAGGGATGTGCGCCTCGCTGACGACGATAAGAACAGAACTTGTGTTCTTAATATTGATAGGTTGGTGTTTTATTTAAACGCTTGTTTTTCATTTCGCCTTACGCAGGTCTGCTGGTATTTTGTTTAGAGATTTCTCGAGAAATTTCCTATGCATAGCCCGGCAACAATTTTGAGCAACATTTGATGTTGCAGTGCCTTTTGTTTTTGTGTCAAGTAATATCATGTTGCCAACAACGTAACATTCCACCCACATGGTCAGTAACTTAGAACGTTAAAAACGTTTACTAACGTTTCCCGCTAGACATAAATATGTTGTTGAAACAATGTTGCGCAACTTTGTTTTGAGTTTCCGATTTAATACATGTGCCACGACCCTGAAAATGATTGAACTAGTGCCGATGCCGCCCAGCCGTCAACTAGCGGTTGGCGAGCCGTAAGCGTGGCGTCGTCGCCCAGCGGTAGCCGAGTCGACGTGCCGGAATCCGCATACGTTACGTGGAGAAAGGCGAGGCGCTGACGATCCCTTTCCGAGTTGATAAGTGTGCTACGACCTTGTATTGTATTGTATAACGGGCTGGTGTCCGCAACTCCATGTCAAAGTGTGTATTTTGCGAATGACCCATAATCCACCACGCGGGCCCAGTGCGGGTCGGGTCGGTAAATGTCACATGTCTTCGAATTTTTTGGTTCTAGAATAATTTGGTTAACAAAAAACCGATTTCCTCACGATATTTCCTTCACCATTTTGAGAGCAGTGGTGATGAAATAAATTACACAAAGTAATGCGCCTGTCTGGGTTCGAACCGAGGCCGCCACCAATGGGCCACCGCTGCTCTGCTACGACCTAAGGCTTATATGCAGCAAAAGTCAAAGCTTAACACTTGCATCATTTTCAATTCAAAACGAGAAAGTGATGAAAGTGATTGTTAGTATGAAGTTTGGCCACTGTTGCATATCTACTCATGGCCTCGTCATAATGCAGTAGTCAAAATGCGACACACGTTATGGAAAGGTCTTTTCTGCTTTCATTTTTGTTTAAATACATTTTAAAAAGATATATTTTAGATCTAAATATTAAGAGGATCTAGCCCCTATTGTACTTGGTAATTGATAACTTGGTGGAAAAATCCACTCGCCAAGATTAATAAAATAAACAACACAATAATACGGAAACTGAATACAGTACAAAGGTCAAACGGTAAGTGTTTGAGAGAGACATCATGCTGTAAAACTTTATTTTCTCACGAAGATTTACGTAACAAACATAATGTAAAGGTACAACCACAAGACGTATTATGAAAGAATAACGTTATTTTGTAAAAGTATTTCGTTTAAATTTTGCGTGTTCGTTCAGCTGATCTGAATAAGTGTGAATAGTTCCTAAGTCGTTGGTCCTGCATCTGATTCCTCTCTTGTCATATTGGATTGCCGTCCCAACGAAGAAAGCGATTGAAGATAGTGCACATAGCTTACAAACTTGCGCACGATAATAATCTTCTGTCAATGTGTAGACTCCGTAGAGGAAATCGGTCAGCTAGACTCAAGCTTCATGGGTTGAACCTACACCTAGCGTAAAAGACTACGGTCATAGTAAACAAGCAAATGAGTTTTTAGGCGGTGAAATAAAATTGTATAACGCCCAGTAGTGAGTGGTGTATAAAACTCACACAATGCACAATGAACTGATTCTCAGAGCCTTGCTGTTGCAATTTAGAAACGCTTTGACACTTTCAAATTGTTCTTGAAACCATTTATTGGATTTGCGCAATTTGCAGAATGATTCACATTTTTTTTTCATATCTACCGAAAATGGGTCAATCATTTCTAAGTAAATACCTAGTATCAAAAGACTAAACCGACTGATATGGTCCAGATAGACTTTGACCTGAGTTAGGGTTGCTTACACCGAACAAAACATACCGTTTATAATGAATTTTTATTGCAACTGTTGTGCGCCGGCACGGTTGGCGCAGTAGCTGATCGATGGATTGAGTTTAAATATTTGTAAATGCATCCTCAAATTCCTTGTGTAGGACAACAGTTGTAATAAAAATTCATTATAAACGGTATGTTTTGTTCGGTAGGAACTAGGTTAATAAAGTCATAATACAGCTAACTAGTACTAAACAAATGTTCATCATTTGTTTTTCAAAATATATGAGTAGTAAACAACTTCTTACTACTATACTGTTTGTTTGTCAACACATTGACGTCAAATAATTCAACTGACTAAGCCAGATGTGTGGAAAATACATTATTTTCAAGTTATATTTTCCTCTTTTTCAGTCGTAAACAAGTTCAATAATGATTTATTTTTGTAGCAAGTCGGGTGTATCCTTGTGTAGTCCTAGGTAATCTTGAGACAGTAAAATTAGTGTTAGATTAGCATTTGACGTACAATTTAATCAACTTTCGTGTAAATTTAGTAACATCTGTGATTGCTTGTTAGCATTTAACTTCATCAGACCGTTCTTTTGTTTAGCGTGTAACAAAGTTCAAAGTAAAACCATTTTTTTTAATTATGCCGCAAAAAGGCACTTGGAACGTCAAATATATCAAGCCCAAAATTCTGCTACAGGAGCCACACTGATGCGTAGATATTGGTGCATTCGACCGTCTTTACCGTCACAGCATTTACTATTATTATTAATTCTATGGGTACAATTTTGGTCTTATCGTTGATTATGTCCTCTTTATTATAATTTTAACGTGTGGATCTATGTGTGGCATCGTAGCTCCCAACCGATTTTGATGTAGTTTTTTGTTTCAGTGAGTTTAGCCATGGCGGTGGGGAGCTGAAGTTCTCGTCGCCGTTAGCTAGCTCGCTGGCGCGCGCGCTGCGTGCGGCGCTGAGTGGCGGCGGCGTGCGCGCCGGACACAAGCTCAGCAAGAGTGAGGGAGACCTGCGATCTCCTAAGTGCAGCGACACTGACTTGGGTACGCCACTATATACTTTGTATCATCATTCTCCTGTACTTATTCCAATTTATTTAGAGTCGGTGCAGCATGTCTGCTTCTTCATATTTGTCTGTTACTCGTCATCTTAGCAGTCTCCGCATTTGTAGTCATATCATTCTTTACACAGTCCATCTAACTCAAACTATTTATTTCAACTAGACCATTACGGCATTTTTTAATGTCGATAAAACAAAAAAAAAGGCTACAGTCACAGACACGAGGCATAATAACTTGAGAAAGTACTGTAGTTGCCCATTCCCTAGCGTAGATCTCTATGGAGAAGAACGGGCAAGAAACTCCATGGACACTCTTTTCAATCAAAAATGTTGTTACAACATAATGGTGTCGATTCTGTTGTGCACAAACTAAACTTAATTTAGGCTATTACTATCTTTTTCTCACTAATAAAATGAGAAAGAGACGGACGTAATTTAGAGCTGTCAAATTTAATTCGAACTAATATTTCCATACAAATGAAGGGTACACGTAAAAACATGTCGACTAAAAACACGGTGAAGCGCAAGGCATAAACTAGTTTGACATTTCTAACTTAGTGCATAGCTATAGTCGTCCTTTTCTCGCACTGCCTTTTAGTAAAAGATATCAATAGTCTAAATTAAGTTTAGTTTACGCGCAACAGAATCGACACCATTGGTTACATCTTTCATCTTGAGATTATACATATATGTGAGAACGATGTAGAAAGACGTGCACAATAAGAGCGTCCAGAGTAAAAAAAGAAATAAATCAACAATTTATAAAATAAAGCAATCTAATCGTTTCTTTGGTCTTCCTCTACTGAAAACATCCAAATTATAACTACTACTCAAAATTATATTCAAACATTATGCCAGTTTCATTAATTCATTAGAATAGGCGTACATACATTGTGTTACCCTGGACTTCTTACACTTAATCTCCTTCCGTAATCTTGGTCAGTTCGAGGCTGCGTTACTTGTCCTCAAAATATTGGGGCATAGGCGGTTATTTCAAAAAGATTATTGTTGCAGGTGATGTTCGCCGCAGCAGTTGGTACAGCGGCCCCTCAGAAGTGTCTCTGGATGATATAGATCTCGTCATGTCTAAGGTGAGACTGAGTTTATATGAAACCGGAACGTATCTGGACGGGTAGACAAATTATTTACATGCATCAAATTGTTTAGTTGTACAATTAAAACGATTATAAAAATCATTGATAGTCCTTCATGCTTTATTGGTTACTCTTTTAAAATTTTTGTACTACGAGTTGTCGCGTTGGTTTTTTTATTAAATAGTTTTTATATGATTTTTTAATCACTCAATAACAGTCTCTATTAACGATAACGGGCGTGATGTTTTGTGTTGAAATCTTGTATTGCATTGTGATCAGGAGTCTAAGCACATCCCGGCGGGTCAGCTGTCGCGGTACAGCGGCGCGGGACAGCTGCAGTGCACGGCGACGCTCGCGCTGCCCTTCAGTGCGCACTCCGTCACCTCCTTCGATGACAGGTATGTACGCTCTGTCACCACATGTCACGTAGAGAACTACGAGTAGAATAAGCACATCGGTAGTAGTTTATACGGATACATTTTCTTTCTTTTTACTACAGGAAAGAATATTTTTTTATCGATAAAGATGAAAGCGATGTGAAACTTCAAAAATCATCATCCTCTTTCCTGTTTAGTGTATTTGAAAGATACATTTAAGCGTTTAAATGCAATAAACTTTTTTTTGTATAAATACCAACTTGTCTTAAGGCTTTCAGTGTTAGTTTTAGTCGGCACAAAAATCACCATTACTCTTTCAAGAATTTCGTTTCCGGCAACACAAATACAGTCATGTTGCCAAAACATTGTAGCGCAACTTTTATTCATAGTAATATGTTTTGCTCAGCGCATCTGACCGTCGGTCCCTGTTGTCGGTCGCGTCGGGTATCTACGAGGAGATCCCCGACCTGCCCGAGGGCACCAACACTAACGCGTTGTGCAGTTACTCGTCCTGCGATGTGCCGGATGGACTGTTCAAGGTAATGTTATTGTTATTGTGATTTAACATTGAACATCTCGAATTTGCTAGCAAAATGTCGCAGTAGGGATGGGTCGATTCGATGTCTTAACAGAAATGCTAACCTAACTTTAAAAAACATTTTTTTTTTTCGTAAGTTTTTCGTGGTTATACTAGTGTCATTGCACCCTGCAATTATTGATGGTGACAATGCCAGCTTCAATAGACAAGAAAATCGAATTCTAAAAAAAGTATGTTTTTTTTGTAAGTTTTATTTTCACTTTGACAACCATCGTATTACTCGTATATTAGTAACGCATAGTGCACGTCCCCCCCCCCCCCGCAGGTGTGCGAGGAGCCGACGTACGAGTGTGTGGGCGAGTGTGTGTACGCGACCATGCGCAGGCGCCGCCCACCGCCGCTGCCGCCACGACATCCCTTCAGGTAACTAAACATTAACAACTCATTTATACAACTTTCTGATAAACAAATATCTGTTTTCTTTCAATAGTTGGGAATGTCGAATAATTTATTTACATTTTAAATCACAAATCAGGACAGCGCATGAATATACACATACACTACCCATGGGGGCGCGGGCTCCGAGGCTCCCAAGCCCCGGCGGGAGCAAGTATTGCATTATGCGACCTTTGAAAATGGGTCAATTTGCGCTTATAGTTTGAGCTGCTTCTAATACTCTCACTGTTCTATTACAGCACATTAAAAGCAGGCGACACCTGGGGCCGCCGCACTGCGACTCCTCGCGAAGGCAACGTCACACGGCACTCGTCGCTGGGCTCCCTGCCGCGCTGCAGCAACACGCTGCCGCTGACGCACGCGCACACCAACACGCTGCCCAAGAGACAACCCTTCAGTGTGTTCAGGTAACTAACAACGTCACACGGCACTCGTCGCTGGGCTCCCTGCCGCGCTGCAGCAACACGCTGCCGCTGACGCACGCGCACACCAACACGCTGCCCAAGAGACAACCCTTCAGTGTGTTCAGGTAACTAACAACGTCACACGGCACTCGTCGCTGGGCTCCCTGCCGCGCTGCAGCAACACGCTGCCGCTGACGCACGCGCACACCAACACGCTGCCCAAGAGACAACCCTTCAGTGTGTTCAGGTAACTAACAACGTCACACGGCACTCGTCGCTGGGCTCCCTGCCGCGCTGCAGCAACACGCTGCCGCTGACGCACGCGCACACCAACACGCTGCCCAAGAGACAACCCTTCAGTGTGTTCAGGTAACTAACAACGTCACACGGCACTCGTCGCTGGGCTCCCTGCCGCGCTGCAGCAACACGCTGCCGCTGACGCACGCGCACACCAACACGCTGCCCAAGAGACAACCCTTCAGTGTGTTCAGGTAACTAACAACGTCACACGGCACTCGTCGCTGGGCTCCCTGCCGCGCTGCAGCAACACGCTGCCGCTGACGCACGCGCACACCAACACGCTGCCCAAGAGACAACCCTTCAGTGTGTTCAGGTAACTAACAACGTCACACGGCACTCGTCGCTGGGCTCCCTGCCGCGCTGCAGCAACACGCTGCCGCTGACGCACGCGCACACCAACACGCTGCCCAAGAGACAACCCTTCAGTGTGTTCAGGTAACTAACAACGTCACACGGCACTCGTCGCTGGGCTCCCTGCCGCGCTGCAGCAACACGCTGCCGCTGACGCACGCGCACACCAACACGCTGCCCAAGAGACAACCCTTCAGTGTGTTCAGGTAACTAACAACGTCACACGGCACTCGTCGCTGGGCTCCCTGCCGCGCTGCAGCAACACGCTGCCGCTGACGCACGCGCACACCAACACGCTGCCCAAGAGACAACCCTTCAGTGTGTTCAGGTAACTAACAACGTCACACGGCACTCGTCGCTGGGCTCCCTGCCGCGCTGCAGCAACACGCTGCCGCTGACGCACGCGCACACCAACACGCTGCCCAAGAGACAACCCTTCAGTGTGTTCAGGTAACTAACAACGTCACACGGCACTCGTCGCTGGGCTCCCTGCCGCGCTGCAGCAACACGCTGCCGCTGACGCACGCGCACACCAACACGCTGCCCAAGAGACAACCCTTCAGTGTGTTCAGGTAACTAACAACGTCACACGGCACTCGTCGCTGGGCTCCCTGCCGCGCTGCAGCAACACGCTGCCGCTGACGCACGCGCACACCAACACGCTGCCCAAGAGACAACCCTTCAGTGTGTTCAGGTAACTAACAACGTCACACGGCACTCGTCGCTGGGCTCCCTGCCGCGCTGCAGCAACACGCTGCCGCTGACGCACGCGCACACCAACACGCTGCCCAAGAGACAACCCTTCAGTGTGTTCAGGTAACTAACAACGTCACACGGCACTCGTCGCTGGGCTCCCTGCCGCGCTGCAGCAACACGCTGCCGCTGACGCACGCGCACACCAACACGCTGCCCAAGAGACAACCCTTCAGTGTGTTCAGGTAACTAACAACGTCACACGGCACTCGTCGCTGGGCTCCCTGCCGCGCTGCAGCAACACGCTGCCGCTGACGCACGCGCACACCAACACGCTGCCCAAGAGACAACCCTTCAGTGTGTTCAGGTAACTAACAACGTCACACGGCACTCGTCGCTGGGCTCCCTGCCGCGCTGCAGCAACACGCTGCCGCTGACGCACGCGCACACCAACACGCTGCCCAAGAGACAACCCTTCAGTGTGTTCAGGTAACTAACAACGTCACACGGCACTCGTCGCTGGGCTCCCTGCCGCGCTGCAGCAACACGCTGCCGCTGACGCACGCGCACACCAACACGCTGCCCAAGAGACAACCCTTCAGTGTGTTCAGGTAACTAACAACGTCACACGGCACTCGTCGCTGGGCTCCCTGCCGCGCTGCAGCAACACGCTGCCGCTGACGCACGCGCACACCAACACGCTGCCCAAGAGACAACCCTTCAGTGTGTTCAGGTAACTAACAACGTCACACGGCACTCGTCGCTGGGCTCCCTGCCGCGCTGCAGCAACACGCTGCCGCTGACGCACGCGCACACCAACACGCTGCCCAAGAGACAACCCTTCAGTGTGTTCAGGTAACTAACAACGTCACACGGCACTCGTCGCTGGGCTCCCTGCCGCGCTGCAGCAACACGCTGCCGCTGACGCACGCGCACACCAACACGCTGCCCAAGAGACAACCCTTCAGTGTGTTCAGGTAACTAACAACGTCACACGGCACTCGTCGCTGGGCTCCCTGCCGCGCTGCAGCAACACGCTGCCGCTGACGCACGCGCACACCAACACGCTGCCCAAGAGACAACCCTTCAGTGTGTTCAGGTAACTAACAACGTCACACGGCACTCGTCGCTGGGCTCCCTGCCGCGCTGCAGCAACACGCTGCCGCTGACGCACGCGCACACCAACACGCTGCCCAAGAGACAACCCTTCAGTGTGTTCAGGTAACTAACAACGTCACACGGCACTCGTCGCTGGGCTCCCTGCCGCGCTGCAGCAACACGCTGCCGCTGACGCACGCGCACACCAACACGCTGCCCAAGAGACAACCCTTCAGTGTGTTCAGGTAACTAACAACGTCACACGGCACTCGTCGCTGGGCTCCCTGCCGCGCTGCAGCAACACGCTGCCGCTGACGCACGCGCACACCAACACGCTGCCCAAGAGACAACCCTTCAGTGTGTTCAGGTAACTAACAACGTCACACGGCACTCGTCGCTGGGCTCCCTGCCGCGCTGCAGCAACACGCTGCCGCTGACGCACGCGCACACCAACACGCTGCCCAAGAGACAACCCTTCAGTGTGTTCAGGTAACTAACAACGTCACACGGCACTCGTCGCTGGGCTCCCTGCCGCGCTGCAGCAACACGCTGCCGCTGACGCACGCGCACACCAACACGCTGCCCAAGAGACAACCCTTCAGTGTGTTCAGGTAACTAACAACGTCACACGGCACTCGTCGCTGGGCTCCCTGCCGCGCTGCAGCAACACGCTGCCGCTGACGCACGCGCACACCAACACGCTGCCCAAGAGACAACCCTTCAGTGTGTTCAGGTAACTAACAACGTCACACGGCACTCGTCGCTGGGCTCCCTGCCGCGCTGCAGCAACACGCTGCCGCTGACGCACGCGCACACCAACACGCTGCCCAAGAGACAACCCTTCAGTGTGTTCAGGTAACTAACAACGTCACACGGCACTCGTCGCTGGGCTCCCTGCCGCGCTGCAGCAACACGCTGCCGCTGACGCACGCGCACACCAACACGCTGCCCAAGAGACAACCCTTCAGTGTGTTCAGGTAACTAACAACGTCACACGGCACTCGTCGCTGGGCTCCCTGCCGCGCTGCAGCAACACGCTGCCGCTGACGCACGCGCACACCAACACGCTGCCCAAGAGACAACCCTTCAGTGTGTTCAGGTAACTAACAACGTCACACGGCACTCGTCGCTGGGCTCCCTGCCGCGCTGCAGCAACACGCTGCCGCTGACGCACGCGCACACCAACACGCTGCCCAAGAGACAACCCTTCAGTGTGTTCAGGTAACTAACAACGTCACACGGCACTCGTCGCTGGGCTCCCTGCCGCGCTGCAGCAACACGCTGCCGCTGACGCACGCGCACACCAACACGCTGCCCAAGAGACAACCCTTCAGTGTGTTCAGGTAACTAACAACGTCACACGGCACTCGTCGCTGGGCTCCCTGCCGCGCTGCAGCAACACGCTGCCGCTGACGCACGCGCACACCAACACGCTGCCCAAGAGACAACCCTTCAGTGTGTTCAGGTAACTAACAACGTGAACATAGACCATACTGCCACGGCATGTATCACCATCATTTCCAACAAGGTTGCGTTAAACGTTTAACGCTACCATGGAGCACCCCCCATGCCCCCCCTCCCCCGCCACTTCCTATTTTCATTGCCACATTACGAAGTTTCACTTCTTCCGCGCGGACTCCAGGCACTAGTTTTTTTGCGCGCAAGGCTAAATTCTAGTCCGTAGGATTCTTGCAAGAAAAATGCTGTATATCTACCTGAGTACGATTTTATCTAATACTTCCCAGTTAGTTTTTGCCCGACACACGTATTTGCGTGCTACGTTTTTACTTTTTTTTCGATTTCCTGCAGAAAGCGGCTCAAGAGCGACTCTCGCGTTACCGGCTCACAGAAATCCGAAACATCAAAAGAAAATAAAGACGTCGAAACTAAAAAGAAGAAGTTCGACTTCACACCAACACGCGACATATTCAAGAGTTTCAAGGTCAGTCGCAAGATGAAGAACTTAAAGATAACCACAGGGAACTTGTCTAAAGGCGAGACGAAAAGCTGCGAGTTTCTCGACGACACGGAACACGTACAGACTAACCGCTGTTCCAAATCCGTCGAGTGTCTTGAAAACGATTTCGACTTCGAAGCGGACCTCTCTATAGAGTTCTCGGAGGACAACGTAGCCGCTCTCTCGCTCCCACAACAGATCGTCGACCTCCTCCTAGGACACGAGCAAATGAGCAAAGTGCGCCTAAAAGATGAGATCGAAAACGAATACATGCCAATGTCACCCATCATACCGCCGCCCCCCATGGAACACCACTACATCGTCATGTCGCCGAGGACCAATATCGCCTGAACTAGTCGCCTGCACTGTAACTTAGTTAAGCCGTAAGTATGGACATGTTGACAGTTTTCATAATATGTATATGTTTTGTAATCATGTATGGATATGGTTGTACCAAAGACCATTCTCGAAGAGTTTTGATACAAGTCTGCTTTTTTGCACACAATTTGTCTTCTGTCTATGCAACAGTAATAAATTTTAATTTATTCTTCAGTACAGATGAAATTGAAGGCAAATACTTATAAACTTCAAGCAAGACTATGTCATTTAAGCTGGATATTGACCTCGCTCGGGCAATGCCGATAAAACCTACTAAACTATATTTATTGACCAGGTTCCAAATTCAATTTATCGACGTTGCTCATGCTTTGTCATTTTTAGCACAAAATATCTCAATGTTGATATTGCTCGGATAATGCTCACATTGCTTACATAATGATCAAAGTTGCCCGTAATAGGCATGACAGTAAGTGATATACCGATAGTGTAGTGATGGTCGATAGACTTATCGATAATTGATAAAAAGACATTTTATCGAACTGATTCGCCAGACATATCGAATCATTTAAGAGACTTTTCAGTTTGTTTTTGAATCTCAAGACAACTGTGTTCTGATAGACTGTGTATAGATCTGAAATTCCGAATAGTATATGATAGGTAATACCTTCATCCTTTAAAAACATACGTAAATAATACTAGCGCAAGATTTTTATGTCACCGCGACGTACGATAGGACTGCAGCCTAAATTTAAAAAAGGCCTTTAAATAAAATAATGACTAGTAAAACAAAGCTCTCTAAAAATGAAGTCTCTGCAGATTTTTCTTATATGTATATTTTGAGAAATATACAGTATATTACTTAATATTATTATGGATTTAGATTTTTAAGGCTGTCTATATTTTTATCAAACGAGGCTAACGTACACTCGCGGAGCTGTCTATCTATCTAGATGAGGTGACAGAGACTGGTGATACTTTACGTTTCGCGAATGTACGGACAGCGACACTTCAAACTATTCAGCTCCAGTATATTATGGCCTCGCTTCACATACAATGAGAGATTAGCATAAACTAGTTTTGATCGACCACGTTTCACCCTTATGAGCTTATCAATAAGGTTGAAAGTGTTCGACCGTCGGCGAGCGCTGTATACATAATAAAATCATGAACAATAAACCAGAAATATTTAATGTTTCTTAAATTATCCAATTAATGAAAAAATCGGTGGTGACAGACGAACAAGAAAGTGATCTTATGAGGGTTTACCTTTTGAGATACGAAACTCTAAAAACATAAATATTTCCGTGAAAGTTTAGTTAAAATCCTTTACCTCAAAACTCAAAACAATCTTCCATATAATATAAATAAGGCCTCATGAAAAACGTAACAGAAAATGTAACTATTTTTGATAACGACAGGTGACATGCCTCATTTTGTTGGAAAAAATATATGTATTTAATGATTACTCAATAGTATGGCTACACTGAAATAAAATATTGTAAAGCAACAAAATAACATTAAGTAACTTTCTATAAAGCTTCTGCTATAGTTAGTATAATATAGTTTTTTTGTTAACTGCTATCGGCCATGAATATTCGCAACCCTAGCTCCACACAATTTTACTTGGGGTGCGTTCACCTTAACTTAAAACTTTTAAATCATATCTTACATGAAAAGCACTTACTAAACACTCCCAATTAAAATTATCTTGTATAGTACTCAAAAAAATGCTTTTCACTTAATAGGCTTCCGAGTTACTCGTACAATAAAGGATATTATTAAGAAGCTTCTCATGCCAATGTTTATCATCTTGTTATTTTGCAAATACGCAAATATTAAGAAAATTCAGGACGGAAGAGACATCGAAGCACAAACAGTAACCATGACTTCAAGCACATGAATTGAATATTTCGTCGGTTCTTTTAAAATAAAATTAACTATTTGTTTTCATTTGGCCGTGTAGGTATTGCACTTTTGAAGGAAACAGTTGTTTTTATTTTGGTTGAATAACCGACGAAACGTTTGTGCCCCGGTATCTCTGCCACCCTGTATATTCGAAGAATTTCTTCAAAAACGAAATAATAAAACCGTTGAATGTGAAGTCAACAAAAGACGTAAGTAACCAGACTACTTTCATCATAGCACGAAGAAATAATGAAACATATTTGATTAAACACGTACTTACACGTTTTAAAATAAAAGTTGGTGTGCTTACTTACTTATTTAGTTGAGTGTACCAAGGACTAGAGAAAAAGCTAATGCTGTTTAGAATAAAGACAACCTTGATGTAAAAAGGCGATGTAATACATTTACAGATGGCCATTACGAAGATAATATATAAGGTTACAAGTTATGATTGTTTGTATATGTTGGTACGTCGAATACTGCCAAAAATGTAGGTTTAAGATGCGCAGGGAGCGGGTTGAAGGCAACTTTCTTTACGAAATTGCAACAATGTTTGGGAAAGTCCTAGGCCTAATACCGTTTAGTATTTGATGAATAAAATTCGCTTAGTGTGTTCATATATAAATAAATTATTGTTGAGGACTTGAGGCTTGAAGATATGTAATTGTATAGAAACTTGCCTGTGTGCAATTCGCAGAGTGTTTCGATAATGTTCCAATATTATAGTAAAACGGTTTTTGTTTCATATTGAAATGAGACTATTTTTGAAGCTCGGGTATGGGGTGGTAGCCATGGCAACCTCCTAGTACTGAGTGAACCGGTGGTTGTGCTGAGAATATCGAAAAAAAATTGGCAGCTATTGCAAACACATTTTTTTTTTTTAATTTACTCCAAAATCGTCACCAGTATAACTGATTTCTAGGAAGAAGAAACGGTGACACATTATTACCATATTAGGCTACTCAATTGTGGTACATTTTTGGGCCAGATACACGGTCTAAGAGACAGCCCTACGCAAACTGACAGGGAGCATTCAGCTCCTTATTTTGAATAACGAAAAGAAAACGAATAACGCGTGAATTCAGCGGTTCACTACCTGTCTAGTTACAGAGTTCATCGAATTCGTCGTCGCACTTGCCGTTCTCTACGTGCGTTTTGTCACGGTAATGATACATTGCGTATGTGGAAATGTAACAAATCACATTAACTTGATTCCCATAACGTTCCTGAAATATTGACTTGTACCGGTAAATCTTAGTATGATATTCTGAATTCTCCCCATCAGTCTGGACGGCTATCCTGTACACCCTGTATACGTGTTGGGATATACTCAAGCCGCAGGAATAAAGGTGTAGGGAAATAATAACGTTCAGTCTTCAAAACTAAAGACTGAACACAAGACTAGCGTATTTTGGAGATATTTTACTTCGTAGAGTCAGTATTATCGGATGAGAGGTGTCGGCGCGTGCGTCTGTATGGTATTGTTGTAAGCGCAGTGTTCACGACGCTCAGGGACCGAGTTGCGTACTGATTTTTAAAGACTTTTCGATAGTTTTAAGTCGATTAATTTATTTATTTTCATCATATCATGTCAATGCGAAGGCTGAGGAAAGATTCTCATAACAATATCTGTATATTAAAAAGATTCAGTCATAATAAGTCAGTCGGCATCATATGACATAGTTGCACACTTGTGTTCCCTAGAGGAGTTGGCAGAAGTGCATGCCTATGGGACGAACCTATTGCAGCATCATTCATACGTCGATGTACGAGATGTAAGTTCTCGTAACAACCTACTTTTACGATTAAACTAAAAAAACATTTGAAATTGGGCAGCACTGGCTTTTAATAGTGTCTTTATACCCAGACGAAGTTTATTTACCTTATATTTTGTTCGTTGAAACCTATTAAAATATATGAGTTTTAATACAACTGAAACTTTAGGATGTTTGCGTAAAGAATAATTATAAATTAAAAGTTAAGTACTTGTTACTTGAAATTGAAAGCATAATGTATTATTAGAACTGCCAAATTCCGTCCAGGACGTTGGAGTATCATGTATATGTCACCGTAAAATTGTCAAACAAGTTATATTGTAATCTCTCTAGCGATACTGTAAACTCTCGAAATATTGTCAAACGAACATACTGCTGCTTACAATAAAACGCATTATTTTTCGTGAAATGCATGCGATATTAGTCAACTCACGTGGTGTGTAGGGAAGGAGGGGTCCCCTATACCCAGTGGTACCATTCTCGTGAAAAGATTCCTGAGAAATACCGATTAATATAACCTAACCTCAAAATACTTTATATTCCCCTAAAAGGCGTAGTCGACGAGCCCCTATTTCCGAGTGCAGGGTTTAAAGGAACCTAACTAACCTAACGGGAGGGTGCCCCAAGTACCGATTAGGGGGGCAGAGATACTTCCGTAAGTTAAGTTGACAATATTTCGAGAGTTTACAATATCGCTAGATAGATTACAATATAACGTGTTTGACCATTTTAGGGTGACATAATTATATTCGTTTTGAATATATTAATTTAATTTATGAGACTGTCTATAGAACTTGGTCACCTCAGTGTCGTGTATCGAAAGTCCTGCTTTTATGTGTATACGGCTTAATTTGCTATATGTTGTGATATTTAATGCTAATAACTTGTTAAAACGTTTCTATAGCTTGAAGGCTTCTGTTGGTTATACCTATGTCTATCGCGTTGCTGCGCAATGTTTGATGCGCGGCGTCATGTTTGTGTGTTTAGTCAAAAAGCAGTATTCCGCTGATCCTTATTATTAATGTTTAGCTTATCTATATAGCTTATTTCGTTGGTGTCACCCACAGTTCGGTATGATTAGGTATTAGAAGGTTAAGGACGTAGTATTAAGTTCTATGGCTGTTATTTCTATGTTTTGAGAAACTGAAAAAGAGCTTTATCTGGTCGAATTTCGCCAAACGTTTGATTTCGTAAAATTTTCCAAATGGTGTCTTGTTGACGTTTGATCAATAAATACGCTATCATCTTTTTATTTTCAAAACGTAGTGATAGAAGCTCACACTTTGTAGAGAAAGCTCAGATCTCTGAACATTTACGTGAGGCGATCGATGTTAACACAACGGTCAATAGAAAATGACACTTGTTATCCGGAGCTAAAAGATTTTCAGTCCTGGCTTTTATTTTGAAATTTATGTGCAATGGGTTAGCTGCCACCATTGTTGCATTACTGAAGACACTGTATCAAAACGCGTTACTGCAATATCTAATCCTGAACATACAACAATCAAAAACATTGTTTTAATCAGAAGTTAAGGGAGTAACCTTGTCAACGCGACTGCGGCATTTCTTTGAGCCGTGTAATTAAAGAAGCGAAAACAAAAACCATCATTCGCATATTTTTGGTTCGGACGACACGAGCCAACACCGCGCCGAACTAAATGCGACAATAAACGGGTCAAGCCGATTCACGTATGTAAGGGCATTCCCTTACGTTCCGTATTTATTGATGTTACAATTGGTTCGAATGCTATGATTGAAGATTTTTCAGAACCGAATCGTCTCTTCAGAACAGGGTAACAGGGTGGGTAGAGAGTTAAGTAGGAAAATTTACTCGCGATCGTGGGTGACCGCCAGCCATAGTCTAATTTAGTATAGTTTGGAATCAACACACGCACTGACCAATTTTGTATCTAGCTGTAGTTGTACTTAAACTTATGACACTAACTAATAAAAATGAATGAACATTTACATTTTGGCACACAGTGAGAACAATTTCCCTTATAAAGAAACTGAACGCGATCAGTTTATGTAAACCGTGTTCAAGAGCTGTCAGAGTCGTAATTAGTGTAGAATATTGACATTGACAGCATCTGAACATCGTTTACTTAAATTCGCACCTCTATAATAGGCATTTTTCGAAATGATATATATTTTCGGTTCTAATATTATTCTTTAAAAAAAACAAAGACAGTCGTGAGACTGAATCGTGTCAGGAATCTATCATTTCTTAATTGCAAATTATTCAAGATAAAACAGTGAAGTTTTATATTCAGAACCTTTTTACTGTTTTCTGAGGGCCCTCGTCCACCCAGTTTTTTTTGCCGCGAGCGGGCAAGTTTACCTTCGGCCACGTAACCACGATTCTGTATCGCTACTATACCACTTCAGTTGTGATGCAAACGTGCGGCACCCTCTTCTCCGTACTCCACTCTCTGTTCCCCGAATGTCGTTAGAAATAGTCGCATGTTTGCATCGATACAGGACCGCTAATGACACGAGTTGCAAATGTGACAAACGCGCACTAGTAAGACCCTTCGTACACAAGGCGACACAAAGCGACTGCCGCCATACAAATCCATTGAGGTTCGTACACGAGTCGCGTCGCCGACATTATGGATTTGTATGGCGGTAGTCGCTTGGAGACTAAAATCGTTGAGTATCGAAGATTTGTGTAGCCTTGTGTACGAAGGGGCTAAGCCTTTTGTAGAACCGCGTTAACAAAACAAGTGACGAGAGCACTTCGCTACATAGGGTCGCAGTGGCCGAACTGTAGGACAATTGCAATTTCAAAAAGTCTCGATTGTTTCTCGTTTGTCGTGCCCTAATAATTGCAATCACAATGATTATCCAATTTCAATAAAATTAGGAAGTCTTTATGCGTTTGTTTATTTTTATAAGTATCGAAAGTATTATAATTTTGTTCGGTTTCTCAATATATAAATATCATGAGAACGTATTATATCTTTCGCTTTGCTTGATCACAATTTGTTACCATTTTTCTTGATTTTTTTGTATGTTTTCTTTTTATTTGTTTTCGTTTGATTGATAGAGCTCTTGTTATGTTATTATGTAATAGAATTTAACTTCTATATAGTTTGAATCATGACTAATTTGTCGTCGCTGTGAACAGCGCATCAATATTACAAATCTCTGATATTGTCTAAATTATTGTTTCGAATGCACTTCCATTATGATGTTAATTTGCAAAAACGGCAGCTATTTGTGTGATTATCTGGTGAAATAGAGAGCTCTAGACAAAGAATGTATAAAATCATTGTTGAAAAGACAGTATTTTTATTTGTATATTAGACAGCTAGTTCGGAATTCGGTAATGGACCAAATTGTTTTTTTTCGCGTTTATTTATAAGTAACATTGCATCATGTTATGCAAATAAAGTTTGTATGTGCAACAAGTGTTTTATTTTAGACTGCAGTTTCCCCCATACATACCAACAATCCAAGAAAACCTATCAGTTGATTGTATCGATACTGTAAGTACTGTTTGATAGAGATTGATCAGGCCTACGGCATACCTCTTCAAAAATAAAATTTAATCTTTAATATTTTTTTTACTATGTTGTCTGTCCAGGATGGAAGGAAGAGACAACAATGATGCTTGCGGTTACCACGTATTTATTTAGTACATCATTCTGAACCCTCACATAGAAATTACTTATCGAAAAATAAATAAAACAGCCTTAGGGGGCGTACGCTAAAAGTACTCGCTGTCAAAATATCTATAGAAAATCCGGCCCACGCACCCGCGCCCTGTAGGGCACGAGCTAGAGCTCGCGCGTGACGACAAGCGAACGCATGCGCCTGCACCTTCGAGCGCCGCTCATTCTATATTTAAATAACGACACACAAGCGCATCAGACTTGTCCACAACCCATGAATAGGTACCAATAACGCCACTAACTATTATTTATTTAAACAAAAGAAATACACAAGAGCATTTTTATATTTATCAAAGTATTAGGTAGGTGTACTCCATCACTTATAGGAGACCACAGCATTCACAATAGAGTTATCAAATTCAGCCCCTAATTATTAAAAATAAATTTGACAGCAGCAAAGACCTCGCCGATCCGCACTCATACGATATTGTACTGTGGAGCTGTAGCGGCATGTCGTGTAGCTCACGTCAAGTTCCCCAACAACGACAGAGCTACACGATTGAAATTAGCTGTTCCAGCTTGGCAGTGCAGAATTGAGCGACGTATCGGTGAGGCTAAGGCACTCGTCGGCAAATTAATCTGCTTCAGGGAAGACAATACTCGCACAAGAGTGGGCGGCGGGCGTTCTCGGGAACTGATATTAGTTTTCGAGATTACTTGGCCCGCGTCACAGAGCGTATCGACTTCCTGAAGCAGAAGATCTGTGCAAGGGCAAGCCGTATTCGTCGGTATAAGCGGCGAGTGGAGCGATACACTCAGAATCGCACATTCCAAAGTAATGAAAAGTGGGTATATAGGGCTTGGGAACGACCGGACCAAGGTGTGACTGACACGCGTCTACCGGATGATGATCCCATAATATGTGTTCATTCTGGCACAGCATCTGGTCGGTGCCTGTCAGTCACACTGAGGGTGATTGGACACGGAAGAGTTGAACAAGTGTGTGATCAAATTGATCAAATACCAGAAATGGGGGCAATCATCATCAGCCTCCAAGACTTGCTTGTGCAGTTCGTCCGCTGCCTAACTGGAAATCTCCAGGGCCGGACGGACTGCACAACTTCTGGATCAAGTGGTTCCAAAGATCACATGCTCGCTTGGCATCCCAGTTTCAACCAGCCTTAGAGTCAGGATCGCTGCCCCAGTTCATGACGACAGGAATTACCCATCTGCTCCATAAATCAGGTAGTACTGCGGGGAGCCTAAAAAGTGTAGACCAATCACTTGTTTACCAACGGTCTATAAAGTTCTTACATTCATTTTGTGAGAAAATCAACAAACATTGAGAGTAATTCTATCATGTCTGCCTCTCAGAATGGATGTAGGAACGGGTCCCGCGGCACTAAAGAGCTGCTCCTCATTGATATGGCCATTAGCCAACAGGTTAGCCGCTCCCAAAAGAATCTGTCTACATGTTGGATAGATTATAAGAAGGCCTATGATTCTGTGCCTCATACATATGGCTCATGAGGGTGCTGGAGTTGTACAAAATAGATGCAACTATATGCGCCTTCCTTGAGTCACGGATTGGGCAATGGAGAACGGTCCTTCGATATCCAGGATGTTGACAGATCCAGGGGAACGATGAACATGTATGGATTAAACGGGGAATATTCCATGGCGACAGTCCGAGTCTACTTTGGTTCTGTTTAGCCCTAAATCCTCTAAGCACATTGCTGGAGATTACAGGACTAGGCTACCGGTTGAGGAACGATGGTCAGACTATATATATCGCCTGCTTTACATGGATGATTTGAAATTCTTTGCCCCCAACAAATTGCAACTGCTGGAGCTACTACTAAAAGTAACTGAAACTTTTAGTAACGCCATCAGGATGGAATTCGGTGTGGACAAATGTGCAGTTATATATGTGAAGCGAGGGGAGATTATGGAATCCGAAGGATATCTTAGGTGTATGGAATCCGAGAGCTGAAGTCTCGGATTCCATACACCTAAGATATCTTTCCTTCTTCGGTCGCCTGAAGAAGGTATTAAATAGCCTTTATAATGTACTCTTTCGGCATACTCAAATGGACTGATGCCATGGACAGGAGGGTATGCACATTGCTGACCGCAAATCGAATACATCACCCACGGTCGTCGACGATGAGACTGTAGGTATATCCCTCGGCAGTAAGGGGGTGGAGGCTTCTTAAATGCTAAAAACCTGCACAACCATGAGGTACCTATGCAGTGTCAGGAAATATTTCCTGGAAGCCGACGTGGGGATGCACCGAGATGTAGTCTCAGTCGACAAGGGCCTCATCCCGCTCCCCCTGGCTAAAGAGAACTGGCGCAAGACTAAAGTATTAGACACTAATTACCGCAGGGACGAATGGCAAGGCAAGGAGCTTTACGGACGCTTTTACCGGGCACTATATGGCCCCGATGTATACTTCTTAGCATCCGTATCCTGGCTACGCTTTCGTGACCTCTTCGGGGAACGGGAGGTTTTGTTTGTGCAATACTGCACGAAGTTATGATGACGAATAACTACCGCAAATATATTGTGAAGGACGGCATGGTTGGCATATGTCGGGCATACCACCGTCCGGGAGAGTCGGTCTGACACATTATTTCTAGGAGTTCTAGTCTGGCTAACAGAGAGTACTTGCATAGACACAACCTTGTTGTCAGGAAGTTTTATTAAGAAATATTTAAAAATACACAAACACTGTGTAAGCAAGCATTTTACAAATTGCACGATTATATCACTGATAAAAATGCTTTGCTCAATGCCGGTCCTGCTCCACAAGGACAGGGGCGCATAAATGGATAGCACTAATTGTATTGTTGGAGCTGCTGAAGATTGTACAACTATCTTTGCATTGTATAAATTCAATATATTTAGTATTATATAAACTCATATCCCATATTGTGCGAGTGCTTTGTACTAGAATGCTATCATTCACGCTTGAAACCTACGTCTTAATTGTGTTGTGTCGGGTCATTTAGATCCCTTCAAAATGGTTGAGTTGAATGGTGCTGATACATGCGTCATGTCCGTGAACGGGCACTGTCGGCACTTTTATCGTGCACATCTTACTACATTGTTCTTACATTATGCACCATCTCAACATGATGTATCCAAGATTTTGTAACAACATTATGATTTAAAAGAGTGTGCACAGGCCCTTGCCGCCCCCCCTCCCAAGCTACGCCACTGCTGTTCCCCAACAAATGAGTGTCATTGATCGCTTTGGTTAGGACGCGGGATCACACTTAGGTTGTACATCAGCCAAAACAAAAGGTAAATTATCTAATACTTTATTTTTCAGCCAAAAACAAAATACATAATATCACAATTTTTACATTTCTAGCTTAATTGTTGTTGCACTTATTATTTACATATCAAGAAAAAATAAAAAAAGTTTAAATTGAAAAATTCCTTGTCGATAAATCAATAGAAGCAGATTTTTTATAACATTGATTAAATTTTATAATTACAAATTGATCTTAAAAATGAAACTAAGTATAGAAGGATAACTAAGTACATAATTATTATTATTTAAACTGCATTGTGGCAGTAGTTTGTGTTACATTGCATTTAAAAGCATTCGTGTATCATGTGGTATTCTTAAAGTTTAGGGATAACCTAATACATTATTATATTTTGTGATGCAAGGAACTTTATCCATTATGCTTGTTCCACTTTTAACAGTGAATAAAATTAAATAATGATGTTACAATAATGTGTTAATGTTGTTACTTGGCGTGTTTGCACAATATTCGCGTTATTTCGTTTGCACAAAATTAACTTAATTCTTGTAAAAATAGGGTATATTTTGTAATTACCGAGAAAATAGATTATTTTGACAAATACGACAAGTGCCAGCATTGGTTTTTTGATCACATCAATTATCATAAGTTATTCAAAATGATCGTACATTGTGATATATTTTTAATTATTTACTATATCAGCCTCAACTCATGATATTCGAGGTAATAAACAAAAAGCGGTTTGTTTAAAATCGTGGCTTAGTATCTACTTATGCTGCTAACTGCACACGTGCACGTGTACAAACATTATAATAATTAGAAAATGTTATAATGTGCATAGAGATCTATAGTACGTATTCATAGCCACTACAGTGGGCAGTTCATAATGACAGGTTTTCTTTTTGAGTATTTAATAAAAAAAACATAGTTTACAAGAACTCTGTAGATGGCGTTGAACTGACAACGTTAGAAATACTAGTGTGCGAAAGCCAAAACGCTTGAAAAAAAACATGGTGTCACGTCACGTACGCTCGTTGACCGACAATTTTGTTTGCTCAAGCTTCCGAATATAACCATTACATCCAAATGAAATGATGTGACGTTCTGTTCCTTGGAGTAACTTACCAAGTTCAGCGCCATCTATCTAGCAACTAGGAAAGAGTTTAAAAAGAAATTCCCTCATTGGAAACAAATTTTTCGTTTCTTATTACATATTACTTCAATTTTGTCAGTTTTTTTTGCAAACGATGAAGCAAACTTAAATAAATTTAGATTTCTTGAAATGTCAAAATTTGTGACAATAATACTTTTCGTTAAATCAAATACTGATCAAATTTTCCAATCCAACGGCCGATTTGTGACTTCAAAGATTGTAGATTCCTTTAGTAATATTTTTAAGCTTCAAAACATAGATATGTAAAATTAATAATAACTTTTCACTTGACATAAAATTTATTCATTTGAGTTATTTACTCGTTTGAAAGTTAATATATTTTAAAGTTGTTCGTATTCCTTACATCTCATAGATTTACTTTAGCTGTCAGATAAGCGTGAAAAGAAAAAAAATTACAATATTGTAACCGTCTGATTTATAATGTCGGTAGGTACCTACACTTTTCAAACTAAAATAAAGAAGAGAGCTTAGAGCGTAAAACACGTATTCCTTTGAAGTAGGAAGAATCAATTAAACTATGCGCCCACACCCTTAATTGGTCAAATACAATAAATTCATAATAATATTTCAATCCCTCATGCCATTTGCGAAATCTTTTCCCAAAATGTCGCTACTGTTCTTCTTATAATAAATTAAATGCTGTATCAGGACACTTTCTACTTAAACCTATCAATAGCCACTACAAGTTCTATTATCATATTTTGTTCTCATCTATTCAAATTTGACTTGAAATCGATTAATTTTACTGTATTTTTTTTCGATCATGACATTAATTTTGATTTGATGTGAGATAATATTTGTGTTGTTAATTTTTAATTGTGTTACTTGAATAATGTTTTTCTGTTTGTTTATTTTATATCATTATTTTTGTTAAGTATTTCAAACCAAATGTAAATTGTTTGTCAATAAATTGAATTAAATTATGAAGAGTTCCAGTATCAAAAGAAGACAACGATATACCTACATGGAGGCATATTGCAGGTTCCACAGGACCAACGGCATAGATATAAACAATGCTCATAAGTGTACAATTCTGAAGAGGACTGTAACTACAAACCGCGGCAACAATTGGAAGCCAAATATCGCTGTAATATATGATTGCTTTCGCTGCGGTCCAATTCGGCAACAGGCGGAAATTCAGCTAACTACCGAAGCATTTCCATCCATATTCATCCAGATTTAGGGCTGCGATGTGTAGTTATGGTCATATTCCAAATTCTACCTTGGCTTTTACTGTTAAACAAATGTGTCTTGAGAAGCTTTTTTAAGTTAATATTCTAGTCTACCATACTCATAAGCCGAGAGCACTATATCTTATACTACTTACTGTTACCATAAGCCTCTAAACTAAATGCAACGTCTTGCAAATGAATACTATTTGTTCTTAGTCTATTACACACTATTGACTATTCTTGTATGAGATTATAAAACTAACCTATTTAGTGTAAACGGCCTCTTTAACCAACCATAAACAGGTAGAATTTAGTTATCTGTGGGAAAGTTGCCAACATTTAGCATTTTTATTTCTAGTTGCCGTTTCAAATAAACATTTAGGAAAGGTTCTATGATCTACCTATTTCGATTACATATCGTACAGTTGCATAATTCATAATTATATTACACTCGTATTGTGATGTGTGTATTGTTTGTGTGTGTGTGTGTGTGAGAGGTACCTAAACACATCTATTGCATCTCACTACCACTCAATTGATTTTGGAATCAAATCAGAATGCTAGAAATTACAACACTAATGAAATACTCTTATTTTCATAAGTCATAAATTGGTTCATTTTGGGGTTGTACAATCCATGATTTCTCAATCAATAAATAAAACATTAGGCTCCGCCGCAGTTGGGTAGATAAGGAGGTACCCAATTAACGCTATGAAGTTTTTGTGAATCCTAAACTACAGTAATTATTCTAAACCATTGGATAATTCACTACTTGTTTTATAAAGTTTGCCTTTTGTTAAAAAATTGCTCTTGTTTGGATTGTACAACCAAAAATCTGGCGTCTAACTTCATAACGTATAAAACAAACCAGATTCCATCATCATTTTGTATCAGATTATTTCCCACTCGCTGTCTAAGTGGTCATCGGGCGACAACAACGACCTGTCCTTGAACCCGTTATGTTTCGTGTCTAACTTTAGTTCAATATTCTCTAAGTTCCAGGTGTTGGGTAGTTGGACTACTTTAGGTACTAAGTCCATGGGACTGGGGTCTTTAATTGGTGTTTTTGCTGGTTTCTGAACAGGTTTTGCCGTAATGGTTGTTACCTCTGGTGGTGGCAGAATGTCCACGTGTCTGAAGGTAGGCACGGGGTCCGGGGGGGTCTGACCGACCAGCTTGGGACTGTCTATGCTGAGCGACTCCAAATTCAACATCTTGGCAAGTATCTTCTCTTTCTCTTCTATTTGCTTCTCGAGTAGTTCGTCGTTTTGTTGGGGTATGGCTCTGGAATTTAAATATACGATCGTTGAGATTCGGATATTGTGTGAAAAGCAGAGATTACGGAACTTTGTAAGGACGAGGCCCTTCGCCCACAGCGACAGGAGCGATGCAAACGTGCGTTAGCATTGGTACAGTATCGATGCGACGCGTGCCTGTTGTCTGGGAGTTCATCTAACAACTGTAGCGTTCGCCAGGAATTCTGGTATCCCGACAGAGTCCATATTGACCTTTTACTTTGCTACACCATCTATGTAATACAATAAAGAATTGAGTATTGAGTATCGATGCTGACCTGACGTGTGGGTACGTTGGGCGAAGGTACCTACGCAGCCACTAACAAATAAGTTGTCACTCACCCATAAACGCTGACATTCATGACACAGGGGCTGGTATAGCTGACACTGTCGGGGACCTTCCTGACCGGGGTGGCCACCCGGGGGGTACTGCCCCCCGACCCCCCCTCCCGCCGCCGACTCCGTCTGCTGCTATGGATCAGCTCCCCATCGTACTTCTTCTCCATTATACTGTTATACAACTTTAACTTCCTCTGCAGCTCTTCTGTTTTCACCCTCCTTATCTCCTCGGCATCGCTGGACACATCTCGGAACTCGTTCACGATGGATTCTAGAACATTCTCGGAGAGATCTAGGGGTAGATGTTTGATGGGGGGTAGTTCGAAGCACTCCTCTGCGCTGGCGACTGTGGCGGAGTCTATGAGCTCGTTCCTGGTGAACATGGAGATGGGTTGCTCCAGCACGCTGGAGATGTACGGCACCGTCTGGTCCATGTGCGTGAAGTCGCGCACCGAGTTCACGGCTTGCTGGATGGACGACGTGAGGGACTTGGTCATCAAGTTCATCGGTTCCTCTGTTGGAAAACATACGTGATTTGGTAGGATTCTTTCGATTACTTTAATATTAATAAACTTAAAAAAAAAGAAAATAATAATTCATCTTACTCTGCAAGCTTTTCGAAAAAATAATAAATAAGCTTTTTATTACTAAAAAATACATGCAAAATGTTCCATACAACGAAAAATGACAAGGAAAAATTAGGGTCGTCCCAAACAGCGCTGCTTATGCATGCCATCGATGCACTTCAAATTAATATCTTCACCTTCAAAAATACAGGGTGTATTTCACCTCATCACAAAGCCGTTAACCAAGCATTCTGTATATCAAACTAAGTAACTTTACGTAAAAAATATTGCTGGGAAACAACTTTTTTTTTTGAGGTTATAAATCATGTTTTGTGGTACAACTCAATGTAACACACTCAACACATTGTGCGGATGGATGGATTAAATAGTACGGGGGTCGTAGAGATATTTAAAGTAAAAATCATGCGATAAAAAGTGATATTTCAAAAAAAACTTGTCAAAATCTTGCAACTTTGACCCTCAATATCTCCGTAACTAGACGGTTCCCAGGTATGGTGTAGAACAAAAAAATGACCAGAATGACGAGGAGAACAAGTGCCTTTCGTATTCGTTAAGAGGTGTTTTACACCCTTTATTTTATTAATTTTATATTACAACATTATACCATTGTTTATTCAAACTGCTAACACACATACGAATTCATTTCTATCAGTTTGATGTGCAGTACAGTTTATTTGTAACTGGCGACCCGCCCCGGCTTGGTGGACCGACGATATCATTAAAGTGACCGGAAGAACCTGGATAGCCATGACAGAAAACCGCCAAAAGTGGAGAGATTGGAAGAAACATACCCTCAGCATTGGGTGGGCAAGGGTTGAAGAAGAAGAATGTACATACAAACCTTCTCCTTGAATCACTCTATCTCCTGCTATTAAAATCCATTGCGCAGTTCTAAAGATCTAAGCGTATCAGACAGAGCGGAGCGACTTTGTTTTATACTATGTAAAGAAAGATTTTGCAGGAATCGAACCCACAACAATGATGGCTGGGAATAATCTGTCAACTATTTAATCATCTGTTTCAAATACAGTATTGAAATAAATATAAGCATTTAAGGTCCACTTAAGCCGGTAGGGACAGATTGCGATGCGAACTTCGGACGCCGGACTCTGACAGCTTAGGGGGCGCCCATTAATAACGTCAGACATTTTTGCCGTTTTTCGACAACGCCACTGTTGATTCTGGCTTTTAGTAGTTACAGTGGTCTGGGAATAGTGAGACGGGCCGTAAAAGTTAAGAGAAATGCAACTAGCAGGATTATTAGTAAACTAGCAGCAAACAAGCAAACAAACAAAGCCATTGCTCGTATACATAAATATACATAGACAAAAGCGAGAGGTGATCGGATATAAAATAAAAATGCATATGTATGTTGTGCATGTGTATATTTATATATAAGTCAATGGCCATGCTGACATCGAGACAACACATGTATATATAATTGCTTGCCAAAATATTCTAACAAACATGCAGCATTTTAATAAAAAAAAGAAGTTAAGTATATTGATAGTCTTGATATTGTGTTTTACTTAATTATTAAAATAAAAACTAGTATATAAATCGAGTAGTAATAAACTAATGAAATATTGTTTTTGCAAGCAAGTATACCAAAAATTAAAATTAAATAAACAAAATCGTTGTAAATCGTCTCACTACAGCGGGTAACTAGATACGGGATGTGTATAACTACTACATAAATTTTTCTACCCTGTAAATACACTACTTTTTAACAAGCCCAAAAGGTACACCCTGTATACGAAGCTTTAAATAAGCGACAGATCTAATCTAAATTATATTGTAACATTTTACAAGATATGTACAGAAATAAATGTGTCGGTTTCAAACTTAATACAAAAAGCATTAAAAAAATAAAATATCAATAAAGAAACCGATATTCATAAAAATCTAGACAGTATCTTAATGACTTTTTTAAAGAACTACATCATATTTTGTTTACAATATGGAAAATGAAAAGAAAATATAAATATTTAATTTTTATGTTTCAAATCTTAACATTTATTTTGTACCATTAAAATTGGTACAGAATAAATTCAAATTAGAAAAATTATAAATATACAAATTAGAAAAATTAAAATACAAATTATAAATTCAGTAAAATAGTTGATACTTATAGTCAATTTCACAAGCACCTTCGTGATGCGTACACATATAAGTAAATACCCATTAACACTGATGTGTCCACACCATAATACACAAGATGGACATTAGAACGTCACAATAATGACGTCACATGACAGTTACACTACTTTCACATTTATTTTAACTCTGACTGCGGTATTTTCAAAATCAGTGACCTTTATGACCGTTAAAATAAGGCTGCTAATCGCTTGCTCCTGTCAGAGCTAAAATAACTGAAAGGGCTGCATACAATGTATAATAGGAATGTATATAAGTTTAAGTACGTGATGTCTTAACTAAACATAAATATTTTGCACTAAAATAAATACTTTTTAGATTCCCAATTTAATATTTAAACTTATATCTATCATAAATGGTAGTCACATTATTACAAAAATACAAATAAATTTAAATCTTCTGCGCCAACTGAAAATATGTTGTTGTTGGTTTTTCAATCGCCAGATAACTTTTATATTAGCATAAAGGCAGCATAAGTAGCCCATAAGGTCCCCACTAGTGGGATTCAGGCCTCTTCTTTAGGAGTGGGAGTGGGCTTAAAACTACCACGTATTTTCTGTTAAAATACTGTTAAATCCATTATCGTATTCGTTAGGTAAAATATATCTGACGATTGAAAAATGGGACCTTGGAATATTTCGTTTTGATCTGGTAGATGAAATAAGAAAGAGACAAGAGCTGTCAGTCAAAACTGTGCTTTTCTAAATAAATCATGTTAGTTGGCGAAAAAGATAATCGTACCACTAATTGCCGCTAGTTATAAGATTTTACCTACTTTTAGCACATGATACATTAATCAATATATTATTGTCTATATACATATTATAAAGATGTATAAAATACATTGGTCGCGATTTGGTATGATTAAGGCACTCTCTAACTATTGTAACTTACATACTATTACATATTAATCTTATTTCTATATCATTATAATCTCACAACAACATTTTTTTAAACGGATGTTAATAAGCAATATTGGTAATACCAAAATAGTTCTTAAACCAAACATATTCTCAAGGAAGTGTGTATTTATTTCGATTGGATTACATAATATATAGGTTCCCAAATATATATTATGAATGGACATTGATTTAAACAAGAGTTATGAGAAAAAAATTGGTTGCCTGTAAAGTCGGTATACGGGCGAAAGTTTTACGTGACAACGACTTTGAGTGGTAAAATAATTTTAATGTGAATATTCATTCGTATAGTAGGAAGAAGGATGAAATATGTCTGTCTCTCTCGCTCTTAGGCGGGCTAACCATGCCCGAGTGTAAGGGACGCGTGCCTCTCACTCGCTCTCATTGTGAGCGCATAACGTGAGCGGAGCGTAACGCAGTTTCTTGAAGTGTCACCCGGCAAACCAATTTATAAGACGTTGTCACGTCAAAATAAGTTTTCTATTGAAATTTTAAATTCCCCATATCTCGTCTAAATATCATTGTCCTTTCAAAATATATATTTGGGAACCTAGATATTATGTATTGTAATACAATCGAAATAAATACACACTTTCTTAAGAATATGTTTGGTTTACGAATTATTTTGGTACTACGTTTGTATGAACGACGCACGCTCCGCCGGCCCCTTAACATAACGTGTGTTCGTTCTTCTGAACTGAATAGAGTTTGTAATTATATTATACTAATCTTACTAAGCTAAGCTAATCTTGAATTGACACCTTAGATAATTATTTTAGTTTCATGAGAACACATCGTTTTTTGAAAGAATGACATTCATAAAACACAAAGTTAAATACATTATGATTAAACTAAGATGAATCTTACCTCCACCACCTAAGGTACAAGTTTTTGTTTTACCCAAAAGAAAATACTGGTGTGTAAACCATATTTATAATGTTGAAATGAAAGCACCAAAGAAAAACTTAAAATATCCGAAATGTATGCTCGTTTTCACTTAAATTAAGCGATACTTAAGCTGCTGCCTTAATATTAATTGATCATTCATTAAGTTATCGCCTATGTTAATTGAAGCGGTTTTTGATGTTCCCGTGTTTGTTCCTTCGGTTAAGCATTCATTCATTCATTTCATTTGACAACATACATAGAAAAAAATAATGTAAAATATTCTAAAATTGTAAACGATGGCACTATACTTTACTTATGGCGTAAATACCTACTGATCTGTTAGTACAAGAAATATTTAATTTAATATTCTAAGGCACCTTTATAATTGACTAAAAAGTAGTAATTAAGGTATTTCTACGTGCAACATTGATCACTTAGTACATTGAACTGACTTGATATTATTCACTTGCACAACTCGCTAATGTGTTTAAGAGGGGTGCGGAGTACGCGAATTTCATACAAACGTAATACCAAAATAATTTGTAAATCAAACACGTTCTTAAGGTAGTGTGTATTTATTTTGATTGGGTTACAGAATATATAGGTTCCCAAACACATATTTTGAATCAACAAGAGACACTGAACTGAACAAGAGACTGACACTGATTTAAACAAGAGTTATGAGAAAAATAATGTTTCTATAGAAATTTTAAATTCCTCATATCTCGTCTTTATATCATTGTCCTTTCAAAATATTTATTTGGGAACATAGACATTCTATAATACAATCGAAATATATACACACTACCTTAAGAATATGTTCGATTTTGTTTGTATGAAAAAGGCATGCTCCGCCGGCCCCTTAAGCTTAAACGTATTTAATACATTGATATGAGGACAAAGACAGATTGATGTTCTACATATGCTCAACGCTAAACACATTTAGTGTTTGCAGTGCAAGCGGGCTTCAAATTATTTATTTGTTCAAAAAAAGGTTACCCAGCATCTCTTTTTAAGTTGTGTGTAACATTTTCATGTTAACGTCTGTCCTGTATCATATAAACTTTGTGTGAAAACTTTGAGTATAACTGTATAATATATAAATGCATGAAAAACATTGAAAGTGGACGGAAATATGTTCATAATACTTGTAGTTCACAACTTTGTCTTGAACACATTACATGGTATATAATAACAACCGATTTAATACTATCATGCCTGTCGACTTTCTTATCGTGAAAGATGCATACTTGTTTCGGATCGCCATAAGTCGGCACAGTTAGGAGGAAAAGGCAAATATTTATGTTACTACGAGTATATGTGACGGAAGAGGCGCGCGCACACAAGCGCCTAGCTTAACTATTTCATTATTTCATAAAATAGCGCTGGTGAAGCCGAACTTGTGTAACTCAAACTTCAGAATGAAAACGCAAGTGTTGCTTCGGATCGACCCGATTGGCGTAGTGGTAGTGACGCTGCCTTACGTTCTTAGAGCCCTGGGTTCGAATCCCGGTAGGAGCAAATGTTTGTGAGATGAGCACGGACATTTGTTTCCGAGTCATGGATGTTTATATGTATAATAAGTATGTATTTACAAACAAAAAGTATATATGTAGTATATCAACTATCTAGTGTCCACGACACAAGCTTTGCTTAATGTGGCACTAGGTGGCGCTGTGTGTTAATGTCCAGCGATATTTATTTATTTATTTTATTTATTTATTTATCTGCTTTGGTGTTCAATAAACGAGATTATGTGCCGACCCGAAAGTGTGTTCAGTTCAATTTTAAATGATTGTACTTGTTGATGTCAAGTCGGCGCAGTGAGCCGACAGGCTATGAAAATTTGACATTTGAATTACGCTTGGCAAAATACTGAAAGGAATTATAGAGAATACAAATAGGTTTTTTATCTGAACAATAAATTCATTAACTATTATGTATACTGTATAATAATTCTGTGCTGTGTTTTTCATAGAAGTTACTGAAATATGCCATTAAAATAAGAAGAAAATTGGTTTTGATTTCGGAACGTGGTCCTAAATTGTGGGACAATGAATATTAATTGTGGAATATATAAGAATTATGAGGAGTCTCGTATCATCTTGCTCTCAGGTTTTATGACTACGTCTTTCCGTATTGCGCGATACTGCGGTTCACTAGTTGCTAAACCATGATCTTATTTTAATCGAATATTTTTGCACCTCTTTGTGCGTACTAAAGTGTAGAAAATTCAATCAAGCCAGAGTACCTATGTCAGAAGGATATTTCTTACGACTTTTCAGCTATAAAATAAATCGTTAGATTGTGAACACCCGCCGTTCATCTTTCGTTCCATGCGGGATGAGCGAACTCTCTTCTTAATGTAAACATTTATTCAGTTTTATAAGTACTGTGACACATATTACGAATTTTAATCTTTTTTTTTTTAGTATATTACAGAACGTAAGAACTACTCTTCCAGACGCTCAAACCTGCTTATTTTCCAATCATGTCTTAACTAAGTCAATATCTTACATCTAATGTGATCTACTAATTACTAAAGCCCATATTTTAGAAGGATGATCAAGCATGTTTTAAAGATTTCAAACAAATATCGATTTTAAATGCTTTACAACAAGTGCTTGAGTATCATTCTAAAATACCGGTCTAATAAACTAAATAAAAACAGTCCACATTCTAACAAATAACAATTAAATTAACCTGCATTCAGTGATAGCGAATCATTCCATAAGTTTTAAAACGTGCGCAAATAAGTACGTCAATACATTCATCATATAGAGCATGTAAACTGGAAGGCACATCATAATAACACCGGCTATACTGATACGAAAAAACAGAAACACGTAAGAATATAAAACCGTCACAGATTAGACCACAGATGGAGTGCTCAATGTAATTAGTTCGGCGTAATGTTTTGCTGCACTTAAGAGGAGTATTGTGGATACTGTCTTTTCATTTTTATGACATCGACGACACCGTATATTGATTTTGAGAGAAGACGGAGTGTGACAGTGCTTCCGCACACATTTATACACTAATAAAATCTCCCACGGATATCCCAGGGAGATTAGTTTCGATGATTGCTTTTGATGATTTTGATTTTGATTTTGATGACGACTAGTCATTGATCGCCATGGCCGAAATTCGGCCAGGAGCTTGGCTATCCAAAGTGTTAACTGGGAAGGAGTTCAAATAAACTCATTTTGACATTATTTTAAGTAGGTATGCCTTACCCTATGAGGATGACAAGCGTGATGTTATGTTATGTTTAAGATGGTAACTCTGTGTCACTTGAATACCTTATTGCAACTGAGTACTTGTATTGAGTAGATTGCAGAAACAGGTTGGTCGAAGCAAAATCATAAAAGCAAAATCTATTTATACTTCGACGATTCTAGCCTAGAGAGTAAATATGGTGCCGTTCCACAAACAATGGTAAACTTGATTTTTTATTCAGCGTGTGGCGTGTGTGTTACAATTCAACCATTTTTTTTATGTGTTTTGTCTTGTCCGGGGTAGTAAGTGCTTTTTCTTTATTGAATTTTTGCATGTTCCAAAAATTGGTGATAGCGCTAAACTTATAAGTAGCTAAGTTCTGGGTCGATTTAGGAATACCCATCGACACGCAAAAACGAAGAAGAACTGAGCACTCCATTTAATTATCATCTGTGACAGCTGTCAATCAATAGTTTTTTGACAGCAACATAAGTGAAATATAGCACAGTAAAGTTAGTGTTAGACGCGTCATCCAGCCTACGTGCCCTAGTGTGATGGTTAGTGAAGTTTGCTGAACAGACCTGCGGCCAGCGCGGCGGGCTCGGGCGCGTGCGCCAGGCGCAGCAGTGAGCGCGGACCTTCCAGCACGAAGATCTCGTCCTTGTTCACCGATACCGACAGGATCCTGCGAGGAACGATATATTGTAGACTTCTACAAGCTGTATTGATCTCTTTTCAAATCAACAGTTAGTTGAAGCACTACTTTTTGAACGTAAAAAAGGCAGTCTTAGGTAGCTAAGACTGCCTCAAAACGCTCGCCCGAAGAAGAGGCGGAACAAACTCGCCCCCAGTTTTCTGGTTTTAAAATATACAATGCATTAAGATATATTATTCTAAAAATAATATTGTACTAATTATTTTAAACAGGTTTAGTGAGTTTTACCCAGAAACTAGGGAAAACTTGTTCATTCATATTTTGTCTTCCTTGAGAATTGGAAAGAGGGCATTGAATCCTGACCGTTCGAAGGAGTGGAGGGAGGACTTTGCCCAAAAGTTGGACATTATAGGCTAGCTATAATAATATAATAACGCAAACATAACATGTAGTTGTTGCAAGAGTGAAAATAGGGAGGGCGTTTGCTGTGCAGTGGGACATTCCAAACGAGTTCGATTGAATTTTAGCTCTTGCCTCCTCAAGCTTAAATAATCAAGTAAGTTATTATTAGTTTAATGTTTTTCTAGTTACCTTCTGAGATCATCGACGACGGCCACCGCAGTGAGCGAGCGCGGGTCCAGTATGTACAGCATGTGTTCGTTGTGTGACACCAGGAAGTGTTCGCGGAACACATGAAGCGGGCCCAGGTTGTACTCCTGCTGGCTGTGCGAGTGTTTGTGATGGCTCGGGTTTAGTAGCTCCGCTATCGTTAGCGGGTTTGATATCGCTTCCTGGAATTGGAAACTGGTGGTTAATTTAAGAAAAGGTTTAGTTCCGTTCAAAATGGTTGAATTGAATGGTGCTGATCCATGCGTCATGTTCGTGAACGGGCGTTGTCAGTCGGGACTGGTCATCTCTTAGCTGCCATGGATAAATTGAATTGCTTTATTTTAAATTGTTGATAATATTTTTTTATACTCTGGACGCTCTTATTGTGCACGTCTTTTTACATCTTTCTCACATATATGTATAATCTCAACATGAAAGATGTATTTTTGATTGAAAAGAGTGTCCATGGAGTTTCCTGCCCGTTCTTCTCCATGATCTATGCTATAGGGAATGGGCAACTACAGTATTTTCTTAAGTTATTATGCCTTGTGTCTGTGACTGTAGCTTCGCTTTTTTTTTTTCGTTTTATCGACTTTCAAAAGTGCCATAATGGTCTAGTTGAAATAAATGATTTGAGTTTGAGTTTCAAAAGGCTCTAGTTTATAATTGAACGTCGTTTTTCAGTTTGGCAGCATCAGATGTTTTTGGCTTACCGCTGGCAATATAAATGCTAATGGTTGTAGAAAGCTTTGATATCGTGCAAATTACCCGAGCTATCACAATTTTCGCGAAGTCATGGCGAAGTGCTACTGTTGAATGAATGAAGTTTGACGAGAAAGATCAGCATAGTGCCACAGCATTATCGGCCGTTTTGCGTTTTGTATGAGGTCGTATATTTAACCAGTCTTACCAAGAGGTATCGTATTACCCAGTACTAACTGGGTTGTGGAGGTCAGATAGGCAGTCGCTCCATGTGAAATACTGATATTCAGCTGCATCCGGTTAGACTGGAAGCCGACTCCAAGATAGTTGGGAAAAGGCTAAGCAAATGATGATGAGGTCGTATATTTTCCGCTACGTTTTAGCAAAATAAATGTTTCGCTCTACAACATTATTTTTTGTTTATACTAAATCCGAAAAGGGGTCATTGTACTCATCATTTTGAACAACTTTTTCTATGGGAAGAACCTCGAAAACGCGAAAAAAAAATTAGCTGTTCCCTACATTTATGTTCGCATAACTGGTCAAAATGTAGGGAACAGCAGATTTTTTTTTCGCGATTTCAAGGTTCGTCCCATAGAAAAAGTTGTTCAAAATGATGAGTACAATGACCCCTTTTCGGGTTTAGTGTAAACAAAAAATAATGTTGTATATTTCCACGTACCTTGAACAACAAGGTCTGCAGCACGTTCCCCTGTGCGTCAGCGCGCCACAGCCGCAGTCCGGGACGCGCGCAGTAGGCGGCGGCCGGCCCGCCGCACGAGTACGAGTGCTGGAACACCGCGCCCAGCGCGCACAGGCTGCCGGGAATGTTACCAACGTGAGACATGAAAGGATGATAAAGAGAAACAAGCAACACAAATTACTAAATGTACCTATATTGCAGCATGGCTTTTTGGCAATAGGACAGACGACAAAACAAATTAGTAATTTTTATAACCCGTGTATGATAATTTTATAGTCTAGTGTTAAGATAGCTTATAAGTGGATCAACATCCGGACAAACCTATTGAGGTTTTTGTGATGTTCCTATATTTATATTTTGTTTTGTTCTTTATTTAATTTATTTAATAAACAATAAAAAAAAATAGGCCATCAGTTAGATTATCAATGTCACCGTAAAACTGACAAACACGTTTGGTTGTAATCTCTCTAGCGATATTATAAACTCTCGAAATATGATCAACGGAACATACGGAAGAATCTCTGCCCCCATAATCGGGGCACCCTCCGCTAGGTTAGTTAGGTTCCTTTAAACCCTGCACTCGGAAATAGGGGAGCGAAGCGGGGCTCCGTCGACTTTAACCAACCCTTTTAGGGGAATATAAAGTGTTTTAAGGTCAGATTATATTAATCGATATTTCTCAGGAATGGTAATCTTTTCATGAGAGTGGTACCATTGGGCAAGGGGGACCCCTCCTTCCCTCCACACCGCGTGAGTTGACTACCATCGCATGCATTTCACGAAAAATAATGCGTTTTATTGTAAGCAGTATGTTCGTTTGACAATATTTCGAGAGTTTACAATATAACATGTTTGACAATTTTACGGTGACATCAACATATATTTGACCCGTATTTTTTCTTTTGGCCAAAACTGACGAATTGGGGAAGATTGACGAACTGTACGATAACTTTGTTAATATTCATCTATCTATACTAATATTATAAAGAGGAAAACTTTGTTTGTTTGTTTGTAATGAATAGGCTTAAAAACTACTGGACCGTTTTTTAAAATTCTTTCACCATTCGAAAGCTACATTATCCACGAGTAACATAGGATATATTTTATCCCCGTACTCCCACGGGAACGGGAATTACGCGGGTGAAACCGCGTGGCGGGCGCTAGTTGATTTATAAAAACAAAAATACGTGTCCATTATCTACCAATACTCTAACTTGACGACTCGAATGGCGTAGTGGTAGTGACAGTGCCTTACGTTCTTAGGGTCCTGGGTTCGAATCCCGGTAGGAGCAAAATGTTAGTGTGATGAGCATGGACATTTATTTCCGAGTCATGGATGTTTATAACGGGTGTAAAACACCTCTTAACGAATACGAAAGGCACTTGTTCTCCTCGTCATTCTGATCATTTTTTTGTTTTACACTATACCTGGGAACCTTCTAGTTACGGAGAAATTTGGGGTCAAAGTTGCAAGATCATGACAAGTTTTTTTTTAAAATACCACTTTTTATCGCATGGTTTTTACATTAAATATCTCTACGACCCCCGT
Organism: Xestia c-nigrum; assembly: GCA_916618015.1. Taxonomy (NCBI): domain Eukaryota; kingdom Metazoa; phylum Arthropoda; class Insecta; order Lepidoptera; family Noctuidae; genus Xestia; species Xestia c-nigrum. The sequence goes on along the minus strand of OU745259.1, from coordinate 2,629,170 downwards.
ACTATTTAATCCACCCATCCGCACAATGTTTTGAGTGTGTTACATTGAGTTATACCACAAAACATGATTTATAACCTCAAAAAAAAAAAGTTGATTTACAGCAATTTTTTTTGCGTAAAGTTACTTAGTTTGATATACAGAATGCTTGGTTAACGGCTTTGTGATGAGGTGAAATACACCCTGTATGTATAATAAGTATGTATTTACAAACAAAAAAGTATATTTATGTAGTATATCAACTATCTAGTGTCCACGACACAAGCTTTGCTTAGTGTGGTACTAGGTGGCGCTGTGTGTTAATGTCCAACGACATTTATTTATATTTATTTATTTATAACTGACGGACTAAATAGATTTGCAATTCGCTGCACATTACACACACGGCCATCTAATGCCACAACAAGCAACGAGGCTTGTGTCGTGGTATTGCAAGCGGATTATTTTTCCGCGATAACTGTGCCATGGAGAAAGTTGTTCAGTTTCATTGTCTGTATCTGACCCTGTCCACACTGGATAAATGTTTCAGTACGTCTGTCACAGGGTACGTTCTCACCTCTTGCGCTCCTTCTTGCCCAGCTGGTTGACGTGCCAGCGCGCGTCGCGTCGCTCGCACACGATGCTGCGATATAGACTCGACACTAGCAGCGTGTTCTGATAGTAGCTCATCTGAACGATCTCGTGTTCTTCATTTACAATCTCCATTGATTTGCAGAGATGCTGAGGGATTAGTTTATAAATTAGTATCATATTCGCTTTAGCTTATTCGAATTTACATTTTTAAATTACATTCTGTGTCGACATGGATATTTTTCACTGGTTATTTTAATTTGTGAAATACTCGGTTTCGAAAAAAGAATACATTTGATGATAGCCCGACTCTGGAGAAAAATTATGGGCTATTAAACATCACGCTACGTCTCTTAGAAGACGTGCAAAAGACAAAACGGGTGTAACCGCGGGGCACAGTTAGTAACTCACAATCGTGACCTATAAAATGAGACCTTAAACAAATCAACCTTGCCGGAGCATTGTCCACAATGTTATCATTGTTTCCGCTCAATATCATTGATAAACGTAATTACCGCTGATGATAAAAATGTATTATTAATTATTTGTATTGCTCAGGATCTTCCCGACGAATGTAAGGAAAGTTTAGCGTAAACACTTTTATCATCTGCCGTTTAAAGACCTCTTTGTGTAAAATTTATCAAATAAATCGAAATTATTAATTATTTTTATTGTGTGGTTAGTGCCTTTTTTCGGATAAGAAATCATCAAATGACTCCTCCCGCTCTGGACGGAGCAGTAGGGAGTTTCTGACTTTAACTAACTAAAACCCATTCATATTCCTTCCTCGCCCTTTATGTTCCGGAGCCACGGTATCTCTCACGAACAGTTCCACAGCCCCGGCAGGCTTCAGCCCTTGTGGACCCCTTCCTTTTTGCTGACATCTGTTTGAGGCGCTCGTGGAACACGAATGCGCCGTCGACACGGCCTGTCGTCATAAGACGGACGGACAGGCCAGCAAGCTCATAGCTCAGCGTCCACAGATCCGCGCCTGCGGTGCAAGCCCGATGCGTCGTCTCGCGGCGGCTGGGGCGAGAGGTTCTCTCCCTCTCGCGTTCCGCCACCTCCTTCGCTAGCATGACTGCTTCGCAGAAGGAGGTGACGGCTTCCCATTCCGTCTCGCTCCGGACCATGGATTGGACCAGGCCCGGACGCGAGAGGTCGCTGCCGCCGATCGCCGCTAGGAGGACACGGCGGTGCTCCGCCTACGCAGGGCAAACTCCACCGTGTCCTCCGCGAGATCACAGCGAAACACCCGGGCGTTTCCTCCCGTCTGATTCGATGCAGGAACCTCCCGAAACATCCGTCTCCGGTGAGGACCTGCGTCAAGCGGAAGGTGAAGACGACGTGGCGCCTCTCAAGCAACTTCTAAATGAGGGGACTTATCGCCACTATTGTGGCGTGGGTGTGGTTAGTGCCTAACCTGGTGTTAGTACCCATAGGCCTATGACTTGGTTTTGAATGCTATACAAAAATATCTCCCTTAATACTAGCCAGGAACGGTAGACCAGTTATTGCTCTAGATATGTACATGTTTTGGAACACACGTCTTAAACGACTTTCTAAACAGAAACAAGATTAGTATTACCGAATATTATTAATCCGACTAATACCGGTCTCGTTCGTCAGAGAGCAACTTTTTTAAAACAACTCGAATTTCTTAGAGTATTACTGTATTAGTGTAATTAATAACAAATCATTTTTCATTAAAACCATTATCTGTCAATTCAGCTTTTAGCTGCGGCTTCGTTTGCGTTATGGTCGGGAAAGGGAACATTTTAGATAGCGTATAACACTTGGGGATGTCGCTAGGCGACGTAACTCCCCATTCGTGTTTTTTTCCGAGGAATCGATCAGTAGTTTGATACTAGATTACTTCCCTACATCGAAACTTACAACCTTTACCTCTTTATAATATTAGTGTGGATAGTCTTTTAAACATTACTGACATGAATTGTCATGAAACAAATGTTCACACGACATATTTAACCTTGGAAAAGCTTCAATCGGAAACAAAGACCTTCTCATTCAAAGCCGTTTCCAATTCAACTTGTTTTGCTACTTAAACAATATTACGGTAAATATTAATTGGATTTTAGAATGCGCAATAGTTAATTTTCCAATAACTCGTGTTTGGAATTTAAATAAGTGCACAAATAAACACCGAACAGAGCGCAGTTGTGTTATTATCTCGGTCGGATAGCAGCGAACACTTACCATGTAGAAGTCTATCTCAGTCATTATGATAACGCCGTTCTTATCGCCCGAGAACAGTCTCATGCCGTTTTTGGACCATTCTATTGCTGTGATTTTACTTTTGTGTAACTCTCCTATTGTATATCTGGAAATAAATCACAATATCATCATCTGCCTAGCCTTTTCCCTTGTGGTGTCGCCTTCCAGTCTGGTCAAACCAACATAGGTAGTTAGAAATGTGTTAGGCAGATGATGATGACGTCAATGATTAACAAATGAAGTCGCAATACCTGACGCAATGAATTTTTGCCAATCAAATATTTCTAGGAAAATCTAGAATCTATAAAGTGTTATGATAATATTATTGTTGTTGAGCCGTGCAAAGTTGTGGTTTCAGAGGTCAGGAGTATTACATGACCACAACAGAATATAATATCACCAAGGTTTTACTATTGTTTACAATATAAACTGAGGACATGGGACAACAGCCTCTATACATATGTTATGTTATTATCTAACTAGCGACCCGCCTCTTTCGATCGAAGTATATGATCCAGGCACCAGATTCGCACGGTTCTTGCAGCTTGACAGCAGATTTATTTTATAAGGTTTGTGCGTTATGTAAAACTTCTAGGATAAATTCTCTAAATAATAATGGAAACGCGGACAAACAAGATTCGAAAAGCGGTTTGGCAATTTATAAGATGCTAACATAATTTTTTTTTTTTTTTTTTAATAAAAATAATGCTAGCCTTTTTTTGTTTTTTTTTTTTTGATGGGTTTTTTTTTAATCTGATGAGCGGAAGGGAGTGTCAGACTTTTACTGACTAAAACCTATCGATTTTCCTTCCTCGCCCTTTATGTTCCGGCCCCTTCCTTCATGCTGACATCTCTTGCTCGGCGCGCGTGGAACACGAACGCGCCGTCGACAAGGTTTGACGGCTAGCTAATAATACCTAATGCTAGAGCCTGGGTTTCAGATACGTTAATTCTCACCGTTCAACTTTGGGCTCCACTTTAGGCTTGAAGGTGTCAGGCACATTCTCAGGATGCTCCTTGGGTATTTGGAACACGGTGACCTGGCCGGCGGCATTGCCGGCCCCCACCATGTAGTCAACTGTACTCACTATCTTTACGTATGTTATCGGAGATGTGGACGCCTGAAAAATAATTGGGTATTAAAAAAAAACTTTCGTACATCTAAATAACACATTACAGGCAGCCGGTTTTCTAATAGTACATTGTCATTGCGTCAGTTATGTTTAAGATCCATCCAATAGGAGGTATATAAAATTGTGTTCACAAAAATACAAGTCCAGATTGGCGAGACACCCAAACCAATTGGCCGCACAACTGGCAATACCGGATTGTGTCAACAAACTCAAAAGACACAACATTCTACAGCTAGATAACCTGTAGTGTGATGATATATAACTGGAAGAATTGATCCTGATGAGGAACAAACTCTAACCTGTCAGCTCCTCACACAAATTATCTGATCATAGTTGTTAAACTGATTGCAACATAAATAAAAATAAAATAAAAAAAATCTATATTGCAACATAATTAACACCTGCACATGGGTGTTTGATTTTCCTGGGAATCGAACCCAGGACCAACAACTCACAAAAAAAAAGTCAACGAAGAAACACTAAAAGTGCTTCTTGGGCATTTCCGTAGAAATTTATCCACTCGCATTTTGCGTTGTCCCGTGACTTTATTCATAATTCATTAGGAGACCGAAGGCCTATTATTATAATTCACTATTTATTACGATAGTATAATATTTAAACTCAGTAAATAACAGCATGAATTTGCGATTTTACGATACTTATTGTTAAATTAAAACGAAAATATGTTTGGAACCCCCCCAGTTTTAAGGTGTCCCACAGTGTCGTGCCACTCTTTAAATTAGATTATTGATGATATACAAGTAAGCATGTAGGTAAAAAATATTTTAAAATGTTCAAATGAATGAAAGCTTTTAAAATAAAACATAAATTACAGCCACTTCTATACAAAAAATATTATATTTTACTATTTTAATTGTGTCCCACGATTTTGCACATAGTGGAAAATTACACTTTGTAACCGTGTTTCCTGCACTTGAGTAATAAATAAACTGCCAAATCTTAGCACATTATTTTCTTGGCAACATTATTCATCGATTCCGGCATTTTGTTGGGTAGGCAATCAGGTGCTGTCAAAATTATTCGTGTCAAAACTTGCAAAGCGTTACCATCTACGTATAATTCATCCACTTTGTTATAGGAATTTCTGCTCATCAGTTTTTGTTTTTGTTCACCTTGTTATTGTAAATGATGATAAAATCATAGTAAAAATGATTGATTGAATTACTTGCAGCATTAATTGTTCTAATGTTTAACTACACGCAATTTTAAAATGGAAAACATGAAAACGTTACTTCCATTTTGTTTAGTTACATATATGTGGATTGTCAAAGTTACAAAATGGAAATGTAAAGACGAGTACATAAGCTAAAAAGCATGATGTGTGCAATTTTTATGTGATAAAATTTTTGTTGTGATGGTCCATTTTTTTTATTTGCCCTTTTTAACCCTAGATTACTACTCTACGTCGCAGAGGCGCCCACGTTTTTGATATTTTGCTCTCTCTTTTTATCCTTCGCGCGTATGGCATTCACGTTCAAGGACATCTTAGTCATCGCTAGCACGTGTCGCAGGACGGTGGTTGCGTTACGGTAAGAGTGCTAGTTTTTTAGATATTACTACCCTTGGCGCTCCAAAGACGTAAGAGTAGCTTGTATGTAAGTTTTGCGGTCTTAATCAAATTGTATGTAAAATATTTTTTTTTGTTACTTTGTTAATTTTTTTAGTTAATTACTTCATAATTTACAATTTATAAGAGAAGTGTATACTTAAAGTTGTTTTTTTTCAATTTTTAATGAGAATACTGTTTAATTGCCCAAGTTCCAGAAATTTCTTCCTAAGATTTATTTGATTAAAGATTTCATAATGAAAATATTATAATAATTGTTTAAAATTATGTTTTTCACTTTTTAGTAATATACACAATTATAAAAACAGTCCAAACATATCAATCATACTTATAGGTTTTGATTAAAATCATTATCAATATGATGCGCCTCGCGGGCGTATGAGTAGTTTCTTTGTATGTCGCAACATGAGTAGTAATGTAGGGTTAATGCACTTAATCATGACTAACTTATTATATTAACACATTAATTTAAAAGTTGGTTCAAAGTTACTAGCTAATGAAATACCACTAATCTCATGCTTTTCTTGGGGCTGGTTGAATGAGGGTTTTTGCTAAAATAATTATATATTGTAATATAATTTCTTCAATGCTTGGCAAGCGATTATTATTATTTTGTGCAATCTTTAACAACACATCAAGTGTTACCTACTCGTATGTTACGGCTCTTATATTATGGAAGTTTTTTGAATGCATTTGTTTCATTTACATTCCATATACTACTGAGTACAGTTCATTTATTCATACTATAGCTTTATGTAAGTTAAAATGCCCAACTAAGGTTTCCTTTTCGTTTTATGAAAAATCATCTGAACCTATTAACATTTTTTTTTTTATTAACTATGTGAATTAAGCTTTACGTTTCCATTTTGTAACTCCAGCATTCAGTTTTGTAACTGTCCCATTATTAAAATTATGAAATTTAATTTAATTTCCAGTTTCTACAGGGCACCAGGTCATTATTCGTTTAGTTTTTGATAAAGTGGGTTACAACTATAAATTTAAAAATATTCTTTACTTGTTAACTATTTTCGACACTGTGGGAAATAGAAAATAAGAAAGCTTAATTTCCAAAAGTAACAAAGTGGATATGTTTTTACTAAATCACAAAAAAACTGGCGCATTTAGTAGTTACAGAATATCTTTTTTTATAAGAAAGTAGCGTTTACTATGCAATAAAAAAACTTTTCCCCCTAATAATTAAATATGTAACATTTTATTTTAATGCAAAAAAAGTTACAAAATGGAAATCAGAAGCACTACCTTGTCCCAAACAAATCATATTTTCTCAGAAGATGGTTATTCTTTTGTTGTTTTACGACTATTACAGTAATCTTTAATGAATATCAAATCATTTTAAGATTATAAAAAAACTATTTAATATTTTTTTTCCACATTTCTCCATTTTGTAACCGGGACGAATTTCTACGGAAATGCCCTCTTTGATATAAACCACAAACAGCAGAAGCGTCGCGCAAATAAATCTTGTCGCCACTGGTTTGCGGTCTGCGATCGACCGCAGCGTCAGGCGGCCATGTTACACGGGGTTTATAGTTACATATATTCAAGGTATATATTGCTGGAGTAACATTGGGTGAAAGTGGTTGTTTGCGATTGCAGTCCCATTCGGAAGTCTAACCAATATAGTTCTTGTTTATTTCACTCCATATATTAATAAAAAGGTTTCATCAAGCATTTGCAAACAATCAGTTTTTCATTACATAATTTGTAGTGATCATTATAAAAATGTGTGATTCATGAAGTTTATGTAGACCGTTTAGGTATCAATGTTGAAACTTAAAGTGTTTTGATAAGCAATAATTTTTAATGAAATAATTAAACCACAAAGTGTTCACAAAGAAATCAAACAAATCTTATCTTTTTGTCAGTTTTTATTATCTTGTTGACTCATAATGTTTACACAACAATTTTGTGGTGGTTTCTGATGGCTGTTTCACAGGCCTGAATTCTTGTTGCACTGATCGTCGTTTGTGACGTCAGTGAGAACAAAATACGGCTGTCGGTCCGCGCTGATGACGCATAAAGCAGTTTCACACAATTTCTGATCAGAATCTGATCTCAATCCAGTCGGGAGTAGTCGTAAAACTACTTACATGGTAGTTTACACACTAGATCCAGCTTCCGTCTTCTGATTTTGTAGTGTATTTTCCTGGGTACGGATTAGACTCGGATCAAATATAGTGCGAAAACACTCTTAGGGTCTCATAAGATTCATTTAAATTATATTAAGAAACAGTTTTAATCTAAGACTATTCTGTACAAAAGTGAAAAACAATATTAAATCTAACTACAACTAGCAATGGTTATTTTTTAATATTAACAACATCCTTAGAAAGTGCGTCAGGTACTGGACGCTTGCAAGGTCGCGACCATTGATTAGTGTGGGGAAACTCCGTCCCTGACACACTGAACTAAGAGAGTCTTACCTCGCATCGCAATCTTTGAATGTTTCCCTTCTTCCGATCGTACCAGTACACCAGCCCCACGTTCGTGCCCAAAGCTATGTACTCGCTCACCGCGTCCACGCATGTTAAGCACAGCTCGTTAGAAAATATGCCAGTCTGTATCCTAGGCGGAATTAAATTTAAAATATGCGAACAAGGGGCCCATTCCCTGACAAAACCTTCTTCTGCGCCACCTGACAGTTCCATTTTAATAAGTAAAATAACACTACTTATGATATATCTTGAAAATTGCAATTATTTAAGCACATAGGCATGACAATTACGAAAAAAATAATTTATTATGAGAGAAAAATTAAAAACGAAAGTGTCCTGTGTTTGACTTATTTTGACATATGGAAGGAATGGAATGTGATGCCAATATAATAAAAAAATGACAAAAACCGGTAAAACCAGGCTTTACTCATACACATTTTGATTTTAGTGAAAGACCATTTTCAACAAATATTTTTCTTGTAATTCCGTAGCTATCATAAAAAATGATTAAGATTTTGAGATCTTCAATTAGGCCTGCAGGTTCATTTAGTTAACAGTCAAAGACTCGCGAACATTTTTGCCGGTTTTTGTTGTACCACCTTCCTAGACTTGTTTCCACTCTAAAATCAAGGCTGCATTCCGTATTAGAAAATAATCGCTCACATCAAAACATACAACAACATTCGTTTTCACGATTATGACAGCTAAGAGCTGCCGTATTCACAAACGTTCGACTAGTTTCCAATTCGACAACTCGTATATCTATCTGTCTTCTTCTGGCATTACGAAAACGACCGAGATAGACATTCGACTTCCCGAATCGGAAGCGAATCGAAGCGTGCATCCGGGGGCTGGTCTATTTTGCGCTCACGGTGATATTTGTGGGGTATGGTCGGTGTAATAGCAAAACGGCGCATGTCATGACGTCATCTATTACGATTCAAGGGACATTGTGAAGTAATGTTCTACTTATATATACCTTCTTATTCTTTATAAGTCTAATCCTCTATGGCCATCGTTGCCATGGTAATATTTTTGTTAGGAGAAAAAAACAAAACTTGTGTGTCATACATATAATAATAATGTACCAAGATTTATTAAAAGGTAATCTAAAATGTTTCAGCTTTTTTCTAAAATAAATAAACGAAGTTCTCACACATACGCAACCGTCGTCGCAGTTGTTATTTCTAAGAACTTCATAGCATCAAAATCGCGCTCTTTGTAATTTGGAACGGGTTTACGGACAATTACATCGATTACAGCATAACTCGGAACGCGGCTAAAGATCACCGATAACCGATTACATTTGACCAACTTTAGAAACAGAACTGTACGTGTACACTTGTCATTTTCTTGTCAAACTTGGTCCGCCGTAGTGCGAAAGCATCTCGCCACGCATTTCGGCAAATAATTCATACGAAATGGCAGAATCAGCGACGGAGATCCCCATAGTGAACATTGAAGAGGCTGTCAGGGAAACTGTACAAAATGTTACAGCAAAGCCGCCGACGAGTATTGAAGGCATCGCGATTGCATACTTGAGTTTAGTGATTATGGCTGTATTACCGATATTCTTTGGGGCTTTTCGGTCAGTGAAATACCTGAAGGAGCAAAAGGTAAGACCGAACAGAGTTTTCTGATGCTGGGATGTCATTTTATCTCATACTTGTTGAATCTGGTCCGTCCCAATGAGAAAGATACACGTTACACATCGTGGCATATGTTGCCTGTCAAATCGTATTTAAGACCTTCAAAATCAAATCAAATCAAATCAAAATCATTTATTTGCGTAAATAAGGTACAGGAGGGTCTTACAGATAAAAGCATTTTTCTCTTATTCTGCCATTAATTTCGGCGTGCAAATTTTACATACATAATTATTAACAATAGAAATTACTTATTTTATTTATATACTTCAGGCCAACCAACAACTGTTTATACTGTTACGTTATATAATAAGATTCTTAAATCAGAGGTTAGTATAACAATTTCTTACAGGTTAGCACCGCATGCCCCATAAAATAATAGATGTAACTAGATTAATTGAAGTTGAATCCAGATTAATTAGACTTAAAATCATCAAAACAAAACAAATAATAAATACAAAATCAAAATCAAATGCAAACCAAAATTAAATACCGAATAAAAATTAACTACAAAATCAAAATTAAAAATTAAAAACAGAGTCAAGTTTAAATACAAATTAGAATTAAACGCACAATCAAAATAATACCATACACAATCAAATTGTCAATTTAAATTTCATAAAAGCAAATTCGTAATAAAAATTACACGAAACAAAGATACTTAATATAAAATCAAATTCAGACTACACCCAATGTCAAAAATTCAATTGTAATTGTATTAAATTAAAAAAATAAATCAAAATAATGAATATTTATAATTATAATTCAGGATTTACAATTTATAATCGAGGAATTCAAGTACACTATAAAAACATTTATCTATTAAGATTTTTGTAAGAATACGCTTAAATTTAAAAAATGGGAGAGTCGTTACGGAGCTTGGAATTTTGTTATACAATTTTATACACATTATATAACTGTTGTTCGATGTTAGTGTGAGATTCGTCTTGGGTTTATATAACTTGTTGGCATTATGAGATCGAGGGGCATAGTAGCTTGTCGCTTGTTGAAAAAGATTCTTATGCTTGTAAACAAATATACAGGATTCCAAGATATAAATGCACGGTAAAGTAAGTATCTTATATTTCCTAAAGAATGGGCGACAAGAATCTATTTGCTTCAACCCAAATATAGTCCTTAAACACTTTTTTTGCATTATAAATGCCTGCTCAATTTCCACACAGCGACCCCAGAGAATGATACCATATCGCAAAATGGAGGATATATAGCCGTGATATGCGGTAATTGCAGCGTTTCTAGATATCTCGCAGCTAATACGCCTCAGAGGGTAGACAAACCTATTCATCCTACCGCAAATGTCATTGACATGGCGCTTCCAAGCGCAAAATTTATCCAAGGATATTCCAAGGAATTTAACTGTGTCAGTTTCTGTCAAGGCGTTCCCTTTATACATTATATTTAGATTCAACGGTTTCGTTCGGTAAGTATGAAATTGCATAAATTTTGTTTTGCTAATATTGACCTTTAAGTTATTAGCCTCAAGCCACTCTATGGACGTTTGGAGAGCCGTGTTTATTTCCTGCTCATAAGTATTTTTATCGGTGCCTTTTAATATAATAGTGGTATCGTCCGCAAATAATACACATTTATGATTCAAGATATTTACAAAATCATTAATGTAGAGCAAGAACAGTGGCGGACCCAAGATACTGCCTTGAGGCACGCCGAAACTATTTAACAAAAACGAAGACTGACATGACTCTCGCATTTTCGATTGATCATTATAACTAGATATTTCTACTGCCTGTACTCGATCAGTCAAATATGACTTCAGCCAGTCGTATGCTTTTCCTCTTATTCCGTATTTAGAAACTTTTTCTAATAACCGTTCATGACTGACATGATCGAACGCTTTACTCATATCCATAAAAAGCACTGAAACAGGAATTTTACTGTCAATTGACTCCGTAATTGATTTAATTAATTGAAAGGCTGCTAAAGATGTGCTTCTATTCTTGCGAAAACCATTTTGTTCTTCTTTTATAATTTGGTGTTTTTCAATAAAGTTAGATAATTTATTGTGAAATACTTTCTCAAAAATTTTCGAAAATATAGGTATTAGTGCAACGGGTCTGTAATTGTCCATTTGTGTTTTATCTCCTTTTTTATACAATGGTTTCACTACTGATCTCTTTAATATGTCCGGAAATATTCCCTGTTCTAGTGAGAGGTTAATAACATATAAAAGAGGTTCCAGAATCACATTTGCTGATAATTTTACAATGTCAGTGCGAATTCCATCATAGCCACTTGCTTTCGAATCATTTAGAGACATCACAACTTTTTTTAAATCACTGGTATCCAAAGGGTAGAGAAATATAGAATTGCCGATTGATTCAATGGATTTTTGATTTATGCTAGAATCATGTGTAATGTCTGGGCTATTTTTAGTTACCGAGTTAATAAAAAAATTATTAAAATGATTTGCAATAGAGTCAGGACTTACATAATCTTCGTTATTAATAGTAATTTTTGAGATACATGTGTCTGTCAAATCAGTGTCAGTATGTCGTTTTATCAGATTCCATGCTGCTTTACATTTATTTTGAGCTTTATTCATGTACTTTGTATTATTATATTTCCGTGACGTCGATATGCATGTTTTTAATATATTACAATAGTTTCTATACGTGTTTTTGTGAGGTTCATTATTTTTATGTTTTAATTTATAGTGTAATTTACTTTTAGTTTTACAGCTTACTTTTATTCCTTTAGTAAGCCAATTTAATTTACTTAGTGCTTTATTAGTAACTTTTACGCGAACAATAGGGAAACATAACTTATAAAATAATACGAATGTGTCGAAAAAATTACCGAATGCTTTGTTCGTTGTGGTTTCCTCAAATACATCGTTAAAAGACAAGCACGAAATTGATTTTAAAAACTTAATCTTATTTTCATCACTAAAATCTCGTTTGAGTTCATACCACCATTTCAGAACTGGCTGCTTCCTCTTTGTAACAGGCCAGGTATAAGACTGGGCTGAGTGATCCGATAAACCCAGATCGTGCACTACTGCATCACCTTTCTCGATAGTGGTTGCGATGTGATCAATACAAGTTTGTGTGTTTTCTGTTACTCGAGTAGGCGTTAATATAACATGTTTTATGTTGTACGTATTTAACAAGTTAGTATAATCTCTACTTTCCTTAGATTGTTTTAAAGTATCTATGTTTGTATCTCCACACAGAATAATTTTCTTTCTTATATTACGGCAAAGCGTTCTCAAAAGAGTGTCCAGTTTATTAAGAAAAATATTCAAATTCGACGACGGCGTTCTATAGAGACATATTATTATTATACCATATTTAATGAGTTCCAAACCACAGCATTCGAATACACATGTTTCACTTATTTTTTGCGTTTCCTTTAAAATTTTAAATTCAATATCGTTTTTTATAAGAATAATAACGCCCCCTCTTTTGGAAGTTTTTCTCGAATAATATGCTGCCGTCATGAAGCCTTTAAGACGAAAGTTTTTTTCAGTTCCTTCCAACAAGAACGTTTCGGAAAGGCACATTAGATCTACGTTAATACCATTATTTCCTAAGTCTAATAAGGCAAACGAAATTAGGTCACGCTTGTTTAACGCTCCGGCTATATTTTGATGTATAAGTGTTAAGGTAGACTCATGATTAGTCACGAAAAAAATCATCATTCTCCTGTGCCGCCGTATCAATATTGTCAGTCTGTACACCCACATCACCCAAACTATCAGTTTGTACACCTATGTCCCTTGTACATGGTTGACTTATCCCAGTAGCTAATCTCTCAGTATAACATTGATAGTTATTTTTGTAATTTACATGTAGAATTTGCCCTTGCTGCGAACTTGCGAAGAAGTTCAAAACACAACATTGCATTCTCGATTCTAATTAATGAACGAATCTATGTAGTTAATGACTACATTGTCATTGGTTGTCACTGATAAATCTGTGTTAAAATTCTGTCACTAACATTGAACATTTTAATCTTTTTTTATTTTTAAATGTATCATATAATAGTGATTGCAGTCTATTGAGGAAAATCGTGATTCAATCTCATTCCATTTCCTTAATAATTATCTAGGTACTTCCCTAAGAACTACAAGTTCATTTATACTTTCATACCCACCTTAAAATTTCTAATAACACTTGTATTTATAAAAATATGCTTAAAATTCCGAAATGAATTCATCAACTAAGTATGAATTTTAACATTGAATGATTATTCTTTTTAATATGGGTTAAAAGAAAAAGAAACTTAAATTCCTTAACATTTCACTTTCAAGTAATGAAAAATAAGTAAAAGCTCAGTAAGAAAAGACATGTGATCAGCAAATTATTCTAAATTAGCGTGTTTTTTATGTTAATTGCACAGTAAAAAAAAATCATTTGTAAACAGGAAAAATAAATAATTCTTTTGTGCATATATAACTATACATATATTCACAGTCCTCAGCCTTCAAATTATGCAAATCAATTTGCTTTATCTGAAAATTGTGATAAAATTTCGGAAATTTGAGCATAGCAGAGAATTGTAACTTGGATTTTTCACCAGAATTCCGAATGTATTATTTTATATAACTAGTAATTTGCTGAATCAACCTAGACTTTGACTTCTTGATAAGGTACCAATTAATTTTTTATGGGTGATAATGTGCTATTAGATGATTACTTAGCAATATTTATTCTCAGGAAAAAAAAAATATTTTAATAGAGCTATCAAATATGCAAAGAGGTTGAATAGAATGTGATTTTTATTACTTGCAAGAGGTTCAAACCCAAGCAAGTACCAATATGGCTTTTCAGTTCAATATGTATATTGTCCGGTAACTAATGGATAACCTTGAAATGGCTTAATAGAACTTATAGCCATTCAGAAAAAATATGAAATAAATCTAACCAATTCTACTTGAACAAAGGTCAGCAAATTACACAAGTTTGATGCTATTCCACTCTCACTTGACTTACAGTAAAGCATGGAAATGTGAGCTGTATTGTAGTTTAGCTTATGATAGAATTTACAACATTTACTGAAAGAAGTGTGTGATGCATATATAGAAGCATGCTGGAGAAAGGCAAGTCTGGTACTATAGTTATGTGTATAAGCAGTCAATCAATTTATACACACAGCAAACATAAAATTGCATGGGTCCTTGTATAATTATTTTATGTTTAAAATTTGTCACACTAATTTATTTAAATTTCCAATTTAAGTTTTATTCACTCCATCCTGGTTTTTCTTGTAAGACCTACTCAGAATACTAGCAAGTTGATATTTGCAATAATTCATACCATGATCTACATTATTATTAGAGTATTTGATTATAAAAATATTGATGTTGTAAATCCCAAGCAATAGGAGGTTAGTCTATTGACATCAAACTAAAGAAAGGTGTCCCTTAATGTTGGTGAGAACGGGCTTTAGACATTCAGTTAGGTGTCCCTTATGTTGGTTATCAGTGAGCTTTAGGCATTCAGTAAGGTGTCCCCTAATTATTGGTTGAAATAGGCATTAGCGTTAGGTTAAGATAGAGTTGACTTTAAATAAATCCAGACATTGCAGTTGCTACTAGGAAAATCCATATGAAAAACCCCACCAACAGTGCCCCGGGTATTGTACCCACAAGGGTCACAACCTCATGCTCAGCAGGCAGTGGTGCTTGCCAACGAGGCCGTCTAATGGCGGAACACAAAATGTCACCTAAATTTAATTAGCACTTTTATTTATCAGATACTCAAAAGTGATGTTTGGCCATACAAGATTAAAGTTTAGGCATTTCAGTATTTTACCATGCCAGTCTATTATAGTAGAATCTGCTCCACCAACACTTGAATATTGAACTGCCTGAATCATACATGTTATATTGTCCCCAGGAATCAGGCGAGCGTGCTGAGACCATGTCAAATAAGGACGCGCTGATGTTCCCTCTGATCGCCTCCGCCGCACTGTTTGGACTGTACATCTTCTTCCAGTTCTTCTCCAAGGAGTACATAAATCTACTGCTCACTGGATATTTCTTCTTCCTCGGAGTTCTTGCCTTGAGCCATCTTCTTAGGTAAGACCTTCCATTATTATGTAGCATGAGCATATACGGCCTATAATGTTCACACTGCAATCCACCACTGCTTTGAAAGATAATGAAATAGATAACACAAAATAATATGTCTGCCTTTGTTCGTACCCACAACCTGCAAATCTGGAAAGTCAGAGAAAAGTGTAGATAGACAAGAATCATCATAGCCTAGCCTTTTCCCAACTATGTTGGGGTCAGCTTCCAGTCTAACCGAATGCAGCTGAATACTGTATACAATATTTTACATGGAGCGACTGCCTATCTGACCTCCACAACCCAGTCATTACTGGGAAACACCATACCACTTGGTAAAACTGATGTCAGACTTTTTGGGCCACTGACTACCTGTAACAACTGTCAATGTTGGACAAAATATGACAGCCGGGACCAACAGCTTAACGTGCTTTCCGAGGCACGGAGGAAACTCAGTATGTAAGAGTGGTCACCCACCCACAGACCAACCTAGGCAAGCACGGCTTAACCTAAAGATCGACCCGAGCGGCTGATATTATTTAGCCACAAGCTCCTCAGACAGACAACTAGACATACAAGAATATTCTAATAAATTTTCTTTACTGTCCCCCCCGCAGCCCAGTAATTTCATTTATGGTGCCAGCATCGGTGCCCAACGTGTCTTACCACATCCATTTCACGCGCGGCGAGGCCGACACGCGCTCTGACATCATCAACTACAAGTTTACCTCGTACGACATCATCTGCATCATCATCTCGCTCGCCATGGGAGGCTGGTATCTGCTTAAGAAGGTGAGGATATTTTTGTTAAAGTTATTTAGAAGATAATTCTTCTTGTGGCGCTTGAAAAGAGTTCTTGGACGGGCTTGGGACCCACTTTATTTTGACTTTATACTCGTATTTGCCCAGCAGTCTCCCAGGTTTCGCTCACGGCGGCCAATCATTAAAGAGATTAGTTAGGTACGCATGAAATATTGTAGTGCACAAGTGACACATCTGCACTCTCTGCTCTTTTATTCAATTAAATCAATTGTTGAAGTAGATATCCTACCTAGTAACTAAAACATGTGTTGTGTGGGGTAACAAAACATAAACCGTAACAACAATTTACCAACGCGCAATCCGCTTGTATCGATCCCGTTTTGCTTTTTTTTTATTATTACAGCTAGCCTGTATTGTCCCACTGCTAGGCAAAGGTCTCCCTCCATTCTTTCCAACGATCACGATTTCAATCCAATTCTCAAGAAAGACATCCAGTTCGTCCCGCTATCTCCTTCGTGGTCTACCGCGACCCCGTGTCACTGTTTCAGCGCACCATTCCTCAAACAGTTTTGCATTAGGCGCATTTAAATGACCGAACCGAAACGACACAAATGACGTCTTTTTCGCTTCGGTTGTATAGCCGTTTCCCTGTCCAAACTTTTATGACCAAGTTCATTTCGCGTCGATAAGTTGGACGACTACCGTTACCTAGGCAAGCAAACAACACCTCTACAATTTGAAACCAATAAAACTTTCAACTTAACTTCTGTCCATTCAGCATTGGATAGCCAACAACCTGTTCGGCATCGCGTTCGCTGTGAACGGCGTGGAGCTACTGCACCTCAACAACGTGGTGACGGGCTGCATCCTGCTGTGCGGCCTCTTCATCTACGACATCTTCTGGGTGTTCGGCACCAATGTCATGGTCACCGTTGCCAAGTCCTTCGAAGCTCCCATCAAACGTAAGTGTAATTTTTCGCACACTGTCAGAGCCGAAGGAAGCGAAACAGCCGAAAGAATCGAATTTTAGAATTACTCGTATGAAATCCCATATAACCTCGCACACTTATCCGCGTCCGAATCGGACGAATAGATAACGTTATACGGATGAGAAAATGTTTCTTTCGGCGCAGTCGGATCTTTTTGGCGCGGATAAGTGTGCGTTCACCTTTACCTTTATTTAGACGATTATATTTTCCACGTACAATTTGCAGGCCAACAGGACAGGATTTGTTTTAGCAGTCATTTCTGTACTGTGAACAAATTGTACATTGTCCAAAGTTTAGTACTACTAGTACGTACTAATTTTAAGGTTCATCGACGGCGTTCGACAGTTTGCCCATACATAAAGAGCACAAAGTTTGGGACGCTTTTTGAATCGACGCCGACGACGTGACGAACGCGGTTCCATATTTTGTGCTCTTACTTGCGTTATTTTAAAGTTGATATTTGTTTGAGTTTACTCATATTTAATTCAGTCGTTTTATGCTGCTAACGTAAGACAAAGTGAAGAACTTAGGCAAAACGATTTGTTTCTACACGAGATGTTTATGGAAGACGTCGCCAAAAAACTCGACGTTCCCCGCAAACGTGAGTAATGTGTCCGTTGAGTAGTACAATCCTGTCACTGTTATTTTACCAGTCGCATCACTAAAACGCTGCCACTAACAGTCTGTGAAAATCATAGTGATGTACAAGGAAGCAGAGATACCGACTCTAAGACGGTTACCACGTATTCAGTAGGCACATCATTCTGCACCCATAGAATTTTTGACCCCCAATATAGAGATATATTAAGGGTCAAAATTCCTACGATTTATTAAGTTTTTTTTTTTAATACATATTTTAATGTCATTTTAAAAGTACATTTAAACCCCTCCACGGTCTCCACACTATTCAATCACCACCACCACCAGCACGATGTTTTGAGTACGTTACATTAAGGCGACGACATCAGCTAAATAAGCAACTCTATTTGTGGTGGTTCAAACTTCGTTTGAAATACTGTAAGAATAAAGTTCTAATTAGCTTGCACTACAAAGTGGTTGTTACTTCAGTCACTGCGGGCCGAATAGTGCGAAATGAGTATTTTCGATCGATTTAAAATGAGAACTTAACTATTGTTATGTAGGTGCGTAGGAGACAAGTGAAACTACTCACGGCTAATAGCACACTGGTTTAATCCTGCATTCGAGGTTTGGGTAGGGACACAGCCCACGCTCACATACGCGCTGCTCACACATACATATATAACACTTCCCCCTTATTTTACCAAAATTATATAAACTTGTGCAAAATACTATATTCATTAACAATAGAAACATACAAAAGTTACAGGAAAGGTTTATAATCGACCCTGGGAATGTTTCTCAACAGTCTTTCTGGATTCCTTGAAATTGGTTCCGAGACTGTAATTGTGTCTGCAGACGGTGGTGATTGCAGATCTACCTCGTCAGTTCCCTCCCCCACGGGACTCTGTACCCGATGGTCGCCAGGCAATGGCTCGGTACGACTGTTGTTAAAATCATTAAAGTCATAATGATGTTGCGCCTCCACCTGTTGTGAAACATTACCGTTGTCATTTTTAAATAACATTATTTGATTTTTATGCTTTTTCACATCACACGTCGAAATCAAGTCTTGAATGAGGTAAAGTACTTTACCCAGTCTCTTTTTAATGATACCTTTGCACCAACGGAATGTAACATTATTTAAAAACTTTTTGTACATTATCTGATCCCCTGGCTTAAACACTTGTTTATTACAACCTCCACGTGCTTTAATTTGCGAACACTGTTGACGGTAAACATTAGTGGTGAGGGATGTGGGCGAGGCCGAAGGTGTTTCCGGATTGATCAGATCTAAGCGTGACCTCAACTTGCGGCCAAACACTAGCTCAGCCGGCGAGAACCCCGTGACAGAATGGACAGAATTACGATAGTCAAAAAGATATTTTAATATATTTAATTTGCAATCATTTTTATTGCGCGATTGAATTGCGCATGATTTAATACCTTTTTTAACGATTTTAACGTAACTTTCCGCTTGTCCGTTACTTTCCGGGTTGTAGGCCGGTGACGTCATATGGTCGATGCCGTTTCTTAGACAAAAATTTCTAAACTCGAATGACGTAAACGCGGTGCCGTTATCACTTACAATTGTATGTGGCAAGCCGTACTTGGACATAAAATCGTATAGTTTCCCTATGACGTTTGTGGAAGTTGTAGACATAGTAACATCGTACAACTCCACCCATTTGGTGTATGCGTCTACAACTACGAAAAACATCTGATTATTTAACGGGCCTAGAAAATCGATATGTATTCTATGGAATGGCTTTGGTGGGTACCGCCACGGAATTATCGGCGTTCGCGGCGGGGACGGCCGTAACTGTTGGCAGATATCGCACGAGTTGATCATTGCCTCCAGGGCCGCATCTACCCCTGGGAACCAAAATCGTGATCTAGCCTCGGCTTTCGTTTTCACAATGCCCAAATGCGAATTATGCAACTCGTGTAAAATTTTAGAGCGTAACGTTTCCGGGATAACCACTTTATGTCCTCTCATGAGGCAACCATTTTCATATGATAATTGTGTCCTACACAAATAATAAGGCTTAATATTTAAATCCGACAACAATTGTCTAGGCCACCCCTGATGAATGTAATTAATTACCATTGCTAAAATAACATCTTTGGCAGTTTCTTTGCGTAATTCGTCCAATGTTACTGGTATGCTGCCTTCAACAACAAAATTAACATAAGTCGCCCGGTCGATAGGAGCTGCGGATGCGGCCGCGTGAGCGCCGCTGTCCCCCCGCTCCTCTATCTGTTTTGGATCGTGACTTAAACTCGCTCGTGACAAATAGTCGGCGTTGTTGTCGGCACTTCTTACGTACTCAATTGTGTAATTATACGCGCTTAAGAACATTGCGTATCTTTGTAGCCTATTAGCCGATACCTCAGGTATGCCCTTATAGGGACCAAAAATAGTGATTAAGGGTTTGTGGTCGGTACGTAATACAAACGGTATTGATCTGCCATATAAATATTGATGATAACGTTTAATGCCAAATATAATCGCTGTGGCTTCCTTCTGTATTTGCGAGTATCGTTTTTCGGCTGACGTGAGCGTGCGGGACGCGAATGATATGGGACGTTCTAACATATCGCTACCTACTTGTGATAAAATAGCGCCTAACCCAAATGGAGACGCATCTACCGTCAATACTACTTTTGAATTTGGGTCAAAATGTGTTAACACTTGTTCCGACGTTAAGCATTTCTTTATTTCATTGAATGCATTCTGATGGATTGCTGTCCAATGCCACTTAACTCCTTTTTTTAACAAGTCGTACAGGGGACTGAGAATGCTTGATGCTCGAGGGACGAAATTTCGATAGTAGTTAACAAGCCCTAAAAATGATTGCAAGGTGGCAATATTAGTTGGAACAGGTGCGTCTACAATTGCCTTTACTTTAGCCGAATCTTTCTTTAGTCCGTTCTTGTTAATGATATATCGATCCTTAAAACAACAAATGGCGTAAAAGCCAAAAAGCTACTTTTCAGGAGAGCCAAAAAACTAAAATGAGTAACTTTGTTTCCTCAATATCTCTCAAAGTAGTAAAGCTATAATAACCAATTAAAGTTGTATTTTCTTAGAATTTTCATGTGTATAATTATAAAAACCTAATATTGTAGGGCCTATGCTAGTTTCCGAGATAGCATGTCTTTTACTACAAAAAATTTTGCTCTAACTGGCCTTTACGCCGTGAATTTTATACTTTGCAAGTTAAACAGGTTATGCGCACTTGGAGTAAAAGACTTAGGGAACATCTATGTTTGGGTTTTTGAAGAAATAAAAGACAAATATAATTACCGAATGTATTAATTATTGCAATAAATACAACACAAAATTTTGAAAAAGTACCAGTAAATCTAACATTTCGGATCAATGTAGTTATCTAAATTATGCCATGAACGCTATTTTTAGCGAAGAATGAATTGAGAAATTAAATTCAACATGAACATCAACATCAATTAAACAAACATCAACGAAATTGAAAAAAATCAACGAAAGTATTAAATATTGTAATAAAATAATACAAATTTTGAAAAAAATTAAAAGAAATAAGAAAATTTGAAATTTCGTATCAATTTACTTTCTAAATCGGTACTATAAATGCTATTTTTTAACGACGAAATAAAAAAAAATTGAACATCAACTATTAAAATTTGGATCGAACTTAATCAAACACTTTCACCTCGTACTGATGTTTACAAACAAATCAGTCTTAAATTTACCAATTACAGTTTTAATAACTAAATTGCGATTATTATTATTTTATATAAACTAACTAAAATACCACTATTATTAGAATCAGTCTAAATAATCAGTCCTTGCGGTAGAATTTTAATTAGTCTTAGAATGCAGTTGTACAAGAAAATTAAGTATTAATTACTTACTGCATAAAATATTTAAATAAATGAGTATTTTCTACCAAACTATCTGCTTAAAAGTAGTTAAAAATATAATAGGTAACAGAATTGTGGTACCTAATAGGTAACAAGTTTAATAATTAGTCGACATCATTATTTTCATCATTATCATCTTCTTCATCAGTTTCAATCAGAGTATCTTTCTTATCACCGATGTAAGGTAAGTCTAAGTAGTCTTTATGGAACCTCTTCGGTATTGTCCCATCTAGACATAATTTTTTCAAATCTTTATATTTCAGAGCAGAAATTGGTATTTTTTCTGAATAAGCTTTTGGCAAAGTAAAGGTATTTAATTCTTCCAAGTAAGTTTGGTCTTCATTTTTAGCTTCGGACGCTCTCTTGGCCTTTCCCTTTCCTTTCCCTTTCTTTGTTGGTTTCTCAAATAAAATAACTGTCCTGGCTACGGCATCTTCTTTCATGGAATACTTTATATCAATTTTATTAAGATGCTTTTTCTTGAAAGTAGCTATGCGTATATCTTTGAAATTGATATTTTTACAAGTATCTTTCGTAAAAGTTTTTGACGCAATTTCTTCCCAATTTATAAAATCTGTGTGCTCCAAAACATGAACATTATACGGTCTAACTGTTTTTCTTGCTGCTTCAAAATAGGAACTCCATTGAGTAGGACTCCATACTATAATTTTTCGAACTTCCTTCTCAATTGTGGCGTGTACTGAATCAACGGGCATGTACGTGTGCCCTGGAAGCAGGTAATTTATTTGTATAATCTGTAAATTGACAGACTTTGCTAAAAAGTAATTTAATACGGATAGAACGACTTTATTTTTATTTTGACCTGTACATGAATCACAATACAAAAGAGCAGTTTCAACACCTTGCTTGTCCAACTCTTTAAGGTATAAATATAAACAAGTAGCTATTTCCGTACTGCCTCTTCTTCCGTCACACTCACCCCATGTGAAACAGTAAACATTTCGTGTTAAGCTCTCGTACACAGTTAAATTGAAAACAGCGTATTTTCTTGCGTAGTATAATAACATGGATTCACCATAAGGTGTGTTTAAAACCTTTTGAAGATCGAAACTACTACACATGGTTTTACCATCATTTAGAGCTTGGTGTGCTTTATATCTTCTTTTCATAGCGACTTTCTCTTCCAAATGTTTTTTGTAGATCTCTTTGTCTCTTTCAGTCATTTCATCACACAAATTTTCTGCTTTGAGACACAAAACACACTTATCTTTTTTGGGAGTGTGAAACCCTAAATCATATTCTGTGTTAAATATATGTCTAAAAGTGACTTCGCTCACGATTTCTAGCCCTTGTTTTTTGCAGTGTTCAAGGTACAGTCTGTACAAATTTGATAAATTTCGCAACTCTTGTGGAAGATACATCCGTTTACTGTTCTTTCTATTGTAATGTGAGGGACAAGCAGGAAGATTTTCTATGTATTTTCGTACAATTATTTTCACAGGTTCTGAATATTTATTGGGAGCATGTCTTTTTCTTGATTCTTTCAGTGACATGCCTTCTTCTGCCTTAGCTATAGTGTATAACAACACTTTTTGCGTTATATCCAAAGTACAAAGTAGAAATTTTTGGCATATTTTTTTGTGATCTTCACCGTCATTAATGTAATAATCAATTGTCAATGATCTTTTGTTAGATTCAACTCTTTTTCTCCGTATGTTTTCCGTATGAGCACAGCGAACCAACCAATCATGTTGTCTTTGACGGTCAAGACTCCAATAAAAGTTAAAAATCGATTGTCTGCGTTCTTCACTTATATTATAACAACCTCTTTTACAAATGCCTTCTACACACGGATTCCTTTTCATAGATTTTGCTGGAACTGTGTCGCCCTTTTTCCTGACATATTCTTTACCTTCTTCTTTAAGTTTTCTATTTAATTTGTAGGTATTTATACGTTTCTCTTTTTTTACTATAGCTATCTCAGCGCTGGACTTAGTCTTTGTTCTTTTTTTCTTCTTCCC
The DNA here is from genome assembly GCA_916618015.1 of Xestia c-nigrum. Lineage (NCBI taxonomy): Eukaryota > Metazoa > Arthropoda > Insecta > Lepidoptera > Noctuidae > Xestia > Xestia c-nigrum. Next base: position 2,605,275 of record OU745259.1, on the reverse strand, counting down.
TTTTTTCTTAATTTGTTCATCGTCACTGTTAGAAGTACTACTGCCAGTCCAAATGTCAGAACTACCACCAGAAAAATCTCCTTGTTCTTCGTCGGATTTAAAATCCAGATACGATTTTTTCGATGCTTTTGTAGATTTCCGTTTTTCACACGACTTGCTTGAATAGAAGTGACTGGCTCTGTATTGCTGCTGTTATCCTCGGGTTCGGTGTACGTATGTTGTTGGTAAGTATCTTCCGCAACCGGTTGATCAAGACCCCGGGGGATGTTGGTTGCTTCGGTCCTGCTACCATCGAGTTTAGTATAGGTATCATATTGGTGAGTATCATCCTCTACAGCTTGAGTCGGAGTTGAGGAATTGACCGGAGCCACGTTGAGTTCGACACTGGTCTGGTATTGGTGAGTATTGTTCAAGTCAGATAATAATACAGAAGGCGAGATGCTGAACTGAGTTTCTTCGGGTCCGGTGTAAGTATGTTCCGCAACAGGTTGATCAAAAGTCTGAAGATTGTTGTAAGCTTCTGTCCCATTAACATCGACTTCGGTATAGGTATGATATTGATGAGTATCAATCACTGCAGCTGGAATAGCAGATGAAAAGTTAGCCGGTGCTGCGTTGAGTTCGATGCAGGTCAGATGTTGGTGAGTATTATATGAAACAGCTTCAAGAGGAGGTGAATTTACTAGTACTGCTTCGAGTCCAATGCAAGTTGGATGTTGGTGAACACCTTGACTAAGACGCGAGGAACCGGACCGTGTAGCGGTATTAACTTTGGGTCCGATGCAGTCTGGTGGTGTTAATGCAGAATTAGTAATGTACTTAGCAGGTATGGAAGTGATTATTTCACGTTCTGTAGACATTATTTCTTTGTCAGCGACCTTATACGGACTAATGGCAGGACTCTTAAAAAAATTGTGAGATCGTGATAAGCTTATCGTAGACGTATTAATACTTTCATCTGAAGAATCACTGTTTTCAACCCGCACATTACAATGTTTCTGTTGTACTTTGACTGGTGTATCAATGTCGCTATTTTCTATGACATCCATGCTGCTATCTTCTGAATAATTGATAGCTTGTGTTTTAATAGAACATTTGTCCTTATTGACTGGTACACGGATATTGCTACATTCAGGCGGTTGTACGTCCTCAGGAAATGATCTGCAACGATGAAAATAATTGTTGGTAATCATGGCCTTTAAAGTCTACTTTTCTGGATGGAGGAATATAGGTAGGTAGCGTTCGTATATAAAAGATGTCACACGTCGATCTCAAACGGTTTAATTTTTGAGACTAATTCGAAGTAATCAAAGGTAGTAAGGAATAATATTCATAGTAACCTACTATAACTAGGTACAAACAACGAACGACGACGCACTGATGCACCACGGCTAAACAAATGGGTAAAAAGGTAGTACCTTTGATACAAAGAAATATTATTATAGGTAGGCAGGTTATACTATATCTAGATTTTAGGTACAAAAACTAGGTACGTCTTTCTACTATAACAATTAATGGGTAGGTACATCACAATTTTTTAAGTACTATTTTATCTACATTGTTTTTAATAGTCCGTCGTCCAGATCTCGACTTTTAGACCGTCTTTACTTTGTTGTCAGACTATAATGTTAATATGAGCATTTCATAGGTTTCCCCAAATATTGGCATTTAACATTTGGGGACAACACCTAAACAGGATGCGTGTTGATGTAACACAAGACCAAGTTAACTTGAAACCTGAGTTCAATACGCTGTCAACTGAACGAAGTCTCAATTTCTTTACAAAAACTAATGTTTATTTTAATCATCACTTTCAAAGGGAAAGGGTCGAGATCAAGGTCAAAATTCATAACATAAGCCTTTTTGATCTCTGACCTCGTCCTTCCTTCAGACTTTCTTAAAAACACTAATGTGAGAAAAGTAAGTGTGTTGAAAGAAATTAACTAAAAACTTCGTTTAGTTGACAACGCATTGAAATTAGGTCTCAAGTTAACTTAGTCGTATGTTTCATCAACACACTTCCGTTTGGCTCAACAGACGCCGATATTTGGAGACATCCATGAGGGGCGCATATTAACATCATAGTCCGACAACAAAGTATAGGCGGTCTAAAAATCGAGGTCTAGACGAACGGACAAGCTACGGACATGTTAACACAATGTTAAGTTTTAACATGTTTCGGAATAATGACGTAATGAACCTATTGTACCTAGATATTGTGATACCATTGTTTTAAAAGCCAAAGAATAAACAATATTAAATGTAAATTTTGTAGTAAAAGCCAAACAAAGGTAACATTTAAGACAGTTTTGTGCAGTAAAATGCAATTACATTTTACTTTCAGTACGATAATTTATGATAAAATCGCTTTTTGTTTTAATTAAAAATAATGTTGTACATAACCTCGGACATTGACAGTATATAACACTAGTTGCGCCCCGTGGTTTTGCCCTCGTAAATCTTGTTTCCGCGAAGATTTCGGGGTATAAAGCAGTCTAACTGTGTTAATTCGTCTCTTTCTAATCTACATACCTACCTGCCAAGTTCCATGGAAACCAGTGCAATAGTTTTTGCGTGAAGAGATAAAAAGATACACATAGATACAAACTAATAAACTTTCACCTTTATAATAATATTAATGTGCTAAATCTTTGCTACTAAGTATCTAATCATAATAATATAAAAATAATATCTAATATAAAAATAAAAAAATAACTTAATAGGCACTTACCTTTTGTTACATCTACGACTTTTACGAGATGACAGTATTGATTCCAGCGATTGTTTTCTACGTAGTAAAGAATCTAGTTGACGGCTTTTATCATCCATTTTAATATTTCTAGAGATAACTAGTACAAAACACGTCACACATCTGCTTTGCTCAAACTCATTTTGCAGACTAAACGCGCGCGGCATGGTGAGTACCTACTTGCGTACGCGCGAATCGTCGCGGTGTGTGTGCGTCCACACTGAATGCGTGGCGGGCGCGACAAGCTGGAACGTGCGGTGGCCACACTGATGCGTAATCTTTTGTAGCGGTTTGACGTATCAGATGTCGCAAACAATTAAATCATAAAAAAATATTAATTTTACTAGTTTTTTTATGAAAAAATACATTGAAAACCATTTTCCTACCGTCTTGGTTTTTACGATCAAGAGATAAACACTCGGTTTTAATTATTACGCTAAAAAATTGACGTATAAGCCAATTATAATAAAATATTGTCTTTTACGACATTATTAACGTTTTATATTTGTAAAACTTAATTCTATTAAATTGTAGTAAAAGCCTATTTTTAAAAGTCTTGCATTTTAAAACAAGTTGTCTTTGATATTATTTACTTCGATATAATCGTAAAATGTAATATTAACCACATCACTAAGAAATTAAGTCTTTTACGCCCCAAATTTGCAGTTTTCGATTTTAATATTGGTTATAACGACACAAATCATAAAATTATTGGAATTTTTTCTTAAAAAATATTGGATGTAAGAGCCATTTTTTTGCGAATTTGAACATTTCAAATATACAGATCGATAGAGCTTCAAAAACTGAACAAAATGGCATTTATAAGTCATTTTGGCCAAAATGGCTTTTACGCCATTTGTTGTTTTAAGGATCGATATCCTAAATATTTTATTTCGTCTTTAAAAAAATCGCATTTATCCTTTCGCAAAGTTAGTCCCGCGTCCTGAAGTCTCTTGAGAACTATGTGTAGCTTTTCTACATGCAAATCTTCAGTGCTTGCTGTTACCAACACGTCATCCAATAGGCATAACACTCCGTCTAACCCGGACAACAAGGTTTCCATCGCGCGCTGAAAAATAGACGGCGCGCTCGACAAGCCGAATACAAGACGCGTATATTTAAACAAACCTCGGTGAGTGTTAATGCAGGTTATGTTTTGTGACTCGTCATCGAGTAGGAATTGATTATAGGCCATGGATAAATCAATTTTAGAGAACCGCTGGCCTCCGTGTAATTTAGAAAATAATTCGTGAACCGTCGGTAAAGGATATTGTTCTATTACTAATTGTTTGTTAATGGTCACCGAATAATCCGCACATAATCTCACGGAACCGTCACGTTTGAGTACCGGCACAATAGGTGATGCATAGTCCGCATGTTTAACCGGTTTTAACACTCCGAGGCTTAACAAGCGTTCTAACTCGTTATCGACTTTGTCGCGCAACGCAAACGCAATGGGACGCGCTTTAAAAAAAATCGGTTTTGCATCATTACGTAGTTGCAACTTAACTTTATAATTTTTAAAAGCGCCCAGCTTGTCTGAAAATACTTCAGGGAACTGTATTTGCAACCGGTCAATTGCGGTTTGAGCATGGGTAAAAAAATGTACAGGTGTTAACTTTAATTTAAATATTGATATGAAGTCACGACCTAGCAACGGTGGGCCGCCGTGTCGTATGACGAACACGTCAAGTGTGTGGGTGTGCTTCATATGTGTTATAGGCAAACGCACATAACCTACACACTGCATATCGGCTCCTGTGTAACCATAAAATCTTTTGTTAGAAATATGCAATGGTATACCCGAAAACAATTTTTTATATGTACCTTCAGATATGACCGTCACCGCCGATCCGCTATCTAATTGAAATTTTAAATTCCGACCGTTTATCGTCACCGTTTCTGTCATAGGTTCTCCCCGAGCCGAACAAATGTTATAAAGCGACTTACCATCATCGTCCTCGCTCACATCGCTCGTTAACACATAGTTTAGTTTATTGCACATTTTTCGCAAATGCCCTACTGTGTTGCACTTTTTACACTTATACTTGGCAAACCGACACTGAGACGATTCGTGATTAGCGCGACCGCACACTGAACATTTTTTTTTCTCGGCACTATTGGTCGTGTTGACACTGTTTTGCCTTTTCGCGATCTTGAACACCTGTGCTTGATCTGTCGATGCAGGAGCAGCAGCGGCAGCGCCTGCCCGCGCGCATCTAATGCTCTCTGCTAGCTCCACCGCTTTCGCCAAGGTTAAGGTCTCCAAGTCCAGCGCAAATAGTTTCTCCCGTTCAGGACCTGCTAGCATCCCCATCACAAAACGATCACGCAACGCCTCCTCAACATTGCTGAATCCGCAATGCGCCGTAAGTCCACGTAACCTCGCTGCCCATTGCGTAGGTGTCTCGCCAGGCTGCTGCGAAGCTGCGTAAAAGTTGTGACGTTCGCTGAACCCGCAACGTTTTGGTGTGAAGTGGTTATCCAACAACGTCACCAGATCTTCGTATGGTACCTCTTGTACGTCTTTGGGCAGGGCTAAATCTGCTGCCAACTTGTATGTACCATCGTTGAGTGCGCTGAGTAGTATGGCTCGCCTCCTGGTTCCCGCCTCGTCGTTTTTTGCATCGATATTATTTGCGATGAACCATTGTGTCACGCGACCTTTGTAGGTCTTCCAATCATTGACATTATGATCGAAAATTGACAATATTCCACAGAATGACTGTGCCATTTTTCAACAAAGACTTTTTTTTTTTATTACTTTTTGCTATTGTGGGTAACTCGTCGCCACTGTTATGTAGGTGCGTAGGAGACAAGTGAAACTACTCACGGCTAATAGCACACTGGTTTAATCCTGCATTCGAGGTTTGGGTAGGGACACAGCCCACGCTCAAATACGCGCTGCTCACACATACATATATAACAACTATTTAATCATAATTAATCCATCAGTAGACGTAGTTTAGCATTTGAAATTTTATGTTATATTATTAAATATAATTATCATTGTCAATAAATGGCTAAACTGATTTGAAAGAAAATTAAGAGGTATGTTTGAAGATTTTTTTGGTGCATTAAAGTTTGTCAAATTATGTTTTGAGTTCCATCAGTGTATGCAAAAAGGACTTTAAAATGTAAAGTTTTTTTTATTTGTCGAAATTATTTACAGTTTTAGAGATACACTGCTTTTAAAAACCGCCTTTTGGACCGTTTTCAAGAAACCTCCACCTTAAGTTTTACCGTAAGACATGATTTTCACCCCAAAAAGTCATTACCCAGCAATATTTTTTGCGTAGGGTTACTTAGGAAAGCACGTTAAGCTGTTGGTCTTGGCTGTCATTTGTGAATCTTTGACAGTCATTACAGGTAGTCAGAGGCCCAAAAAGTTTGAAAACCAGTCTTACCAAGTGGTATCGTATAGCCCAATACTAACAGGGTTGTGAGACTGGAAGCCGACCCCAACGAAGTTGGGAAAAGGTCAGGCAGACGATGATGACTTAAGGTCTTCGCCCAGAACAAGACCAGTCCAGTCCAGTGACAAGACTCCGCTCCCACCCGGCAAAAATAATATAATTCAAAAATGGGCTTTAAATATTCATCTTTAAAGTATAATTTACATTGGCAACATAAATTAGCTGTCAGCGGGCGCACCACCCCCTCAATGCCAATGTGAAGTATATCTAAAGAGGAATACATAAAGCCCGTAATTGAATTGGACTTTTTGTCAGGTGCGAGCGGAGTCGTTTAAGTGGGCTAAGAGCTTCAGGCTTAGTGAAGAGTCTGTTTACACCCAGTATAGACATAACAATAAAAGTAGAAACTAAACAAATTGAATAATTAACAAAAAAAAAACAGCTGTGTCCTACATAACTGTAAGGCTGAGGCTACATTAGGCCGCGACGCGACCTGCGACACATGAGCGATTAAAACAAGTAAATGCTCACGTATATGGCTACACCTGTGGCTACACTGTACATCAAACATTATTAGCGATCTTTGATTTTTTTATGCGATCGGAACAACATTAAGGTAGGTCGGGGTTGTTCCGCCGGAGAGGCTCGTAGGGGCTAATACGTCGTTTCGCTTTAGAATGTATGGAAACGACGTATTAGCCCCTCGGCGGTATAACCCCGCTCGACTCTACTGTAATCACGGCATCGGCTACACCAACATAACGAAATAGAAGCAAATTTATTAGAATATTCGCTTGAATTTCGCTTGTAATGTAGCCATACCCAGTTTTTTTTCGTTTCACTCTTCCAGTCGCATCGCAAATCGCTGCCTAGTGTAGCCTCAGCCTTATACCTACACGGTCAAAATGCATTGAACAGTTGTTTTTTTATTAGCTTCCTTGTCCATTGTACCTTGTATTTTATTCTGGTTGATACTAGTTATATTAAGATTGTAGTGGGGCGCTGCAGTCGGAAGTAAAATAACTGTGACTGTAGTTGTGAAACAAATAGAACACAAAATATTGTTTAACACTAGCACCGTGTCTATGTCAGTGTTTGTTTAAATAAATAAATAAATTCTTTATTGCACCAAAAGCCATCACGGTACAATAACCAAAAACAAAGAGCATAATAAGGCTTATAACTAGGTCACAATAATTTTAATTCCCTGACTCCTAAACTAGGTGTATGTGCCTGTGTCTTAAGAGTCAATGATTCTCCGTTATAGACAAGACACAGCCATAATATAAAAGAAAAAACAGGACATTACAACAGTAAGCAAATGGTGTAAAAGAAAACAGGATATAATCTTTAAAGAAAAAACAAAATAAAAACGTTTTGTCAGTTCTTGCCTTTTAATATGTTCTTTAATAATAACTTTATTCTACATGGTAGCAGAGCCCGAAATCTGACAGCCTGTCTTGCCAGTGGAGAGTTACCCAGCAAGTGGGTCGAAAATATCAGATAGGCAGTCACTCTAAGTCATGTTTTCCTTGAGGAAACAGAAAATAAATGAGGACAGGACAATATCTGTTTAAAACGTGTTACATCGAAAGAATGATGTGGAATTTTTTTACAACTTGTAAGGAAATTCATAAAGGTATGCCTGGAGGGGTTTGACGTATTTGGTGCACATCTCAACTTGTACACCATGCTCAAATGGTGAACTTAGCAACTGGTGCACTTCTTATATGGCACACTTCGCAACTAGTGCACTTCTCAATTGGTGCACTTCGCAAAAGGAGCAAAGACAACCTATGCAAAACCAAACATTCTTTCATTTTTTAACCGACTTCCAAAAAGGAGGAGGTTCTCTATTCGACTGTATGTATTTTTTTTTTTTATGTATGTTCACCGATTACTCGAAGACGCCTGAACCGATTTGAAAAATTCTTTTTTTGTTTGAAAGGGTATACTTCCAAGTTGGTCCCATAGCCACCAAATTGGGATCTGATGATGGAATCTTGGCGAAATCGAGGGAACTCTTCAAATTTTATCTGAAAACGTGTTGCGATTTTGGTATTTTCTACAACAAGTGAAGCATTTGCGTTTGATAGGAACCATTCTACCATCAGATCTGATGATGAAGCCAAGAGTCACGGAACTCCATAATGAGACAATGTACCATAGTCGTGTTTGGGCTTGTTGTAATTGTAACGGTATGCACTTTCCATGTATCAAGCACCTGTGAACCACTAAAAAGTGAAAAATAAAAACTTTTTTGCAAAAAATAAAACCGACTTCAAAAAAAACAAAAAAGTGAAAAATAACTTTAGCTTCTGAAGTCGGTGACAAAATAACTAAAGCAATCAAACAAAGGTCACCGACTTCAGAAGCTAAAGTTATTTTTCACTTTTTTGTTTTTTTTGAAGTCGGTTTTATTTTTTGCAAAAAAGTTTTTTTAGATTTTTTTTCCAAATCTCCCCTCATCATAAAAAGTGATCGGCGAGGTGGCAGAAAAGACTTGCATTAATAGAAAAAAGAGATTGTTTTAGTAGGTTACCCGAAACTGAACTATTTAGATTAGGATAATCATTTATTTTTAAAAAATGGGTAGGTTAAAACTGTGACTTCCTATTAGATTAGGTTAATTTCGTCTTTAAACAAAATGGGTAGGTTAGGTTATGTTAAAACTGTGACCTACTACGCCAGGAACGACTACATTTTATAGAAAAAAAAAATGGAAAACTGACGATATTTGGCTTATTTGATTTTGTGTAAAAACTTATTCCAACTGAAATATTTGACTAAATAAAAAATGTTAAAAGTACTAGTTGGTAAACAATTTATAGTTTAAACGTTCATCTCCCAAACATTAGGATTGCGTTAAAATATTTTGTGAATAGATTTTTTGCTAAGTAATAATTTGGCAAATGAAATTATGCAAAAAAAAAAATTTGGGAAGTGAGAATTTGTCAAATTCCTTTTGGTCAAACAAGGGACATCCGACGGTATGTGATGTGGGACTGTGTAAAAGTTAAAAATGGAATACCCGTGCAACCAACGATGATATTACCTGAATAAACAGGAAAATATCGTTTTTTCTTCTATGATTTGATCTATGTCATTGCTTTGTGGTTCTTCGGGCCGCATGCTTATTTGCCACCTATTACTATACCATAGTAACCAGTTATGAATTATACAACGTGATTCCTTTCAATGTTAATATTTTTTCGTAGCCATTACCAGTCCATAATTTTGAACGGCTTCCTTTAGATAAACTTTTAACTTTCGCAACTGGTTAGCACAAAGGCTCATTTTATTTTCGGTTCGGTTGCGTAAAATTTTTTGTTGTTTTCTCGACTTTCACAGGTTTCCTTGCGAAGGGTAAACTGAAAGTTATGAAAACATTTCAAACAACAAATCAACTTTGAAGGCACGTGATCGGTTATGTTATGTACTAAAAAATGAGGGGACGTTTGTATTTATTTATTTCAGAATTTTAGCGTAACTTTGTCTTGGAAAAGGAAAGTTCTTTTAAACAGCTCTCTAAGGGCGCGCGCCGTGTCCGCTTTGTATAACTTCTCCCTAACGATGTTTCGGGCGAGTTTTAACTCGGCTATTAACTTTATATCGCACATTTTTGACTTACAGATTTTCGCACTGTAAGATTCTCAATGCCGAGCTGTGAAAATCAGACAATCGCCCACTCTCTTAAATGTGTCCCTATAGCGCTTAAGCACAATAATTGTCGTAGTACCTATATTTTGACGTCCAAAAATTGATTTGTCCTGAATATTTGGTCAAATGGTTTTTATACTATTTTATCTGGGGTATACAGGGTGTAAACGACCTCATCACGAAGCCGTCAACCAAGCATTCTGTACATCAAACTAAGTAACTATACGCAAAGCTATATATTAAACTATACAATAATAACTTGCATTTAAAAATAAGTTGGAACTTTGACCCCAATATTTCAGTATCTAGATCTAGAAGGTAGAGCAAAAAAAATATCGCAGTGACGGGGAGACCAAGTGCCCTTCGGCTTTGTTAAGAGGTGTTTTACACTCTTTAGATATTGTGGAGTTTATTCATAAACGCTTTTTAAAGTTAATTAATGATTAGTGTTCAGATTTCCGTTTATTATTTTGTGTTGCGTGCACTTGTGGCACGTGCGACATAAACATATTTTTCAACTAAACCATCGTTAATGAATGAACTTCCTTGTTTTTGTTAGTGTTAAATTGTCGCCCTACCTACACACCCTCACATACGCGTTGTCTCCACAGTGGTGTTCCCTCAAGATCTGTTAGTGAACGGTCTGGACGCGAGTAACTTCGCGATGCTGGGGCTGGGCGACATCGTGGTGCCCGGCATCTTCATCGCGTTGCTGCTGCGCTTCGACAAGAGCCTCAAGCGTAACAGCGAGTTTTACTTCAGGTATGTTTCATTATCAATCTCCTGCCCAGCCTGCTCTAATCCTTATTTATTGAGAGTCGGCGCAATATGTCTTTTACTTCCATACTTCTCTATTACTCGTCATCTCAGCAGTCACCTTCTTTCTGGCCATATCATCGTTCACACAGTCCATCCAACGTTTCTCAGATCTTCCTCTACTCTTATAGCTTTATTCTTCAGGTTTTTAATATTATACAGGGTGAAATTGAATAGATGCGACAAATTTAAATATACAATAATACGTGTTGTCAAGAAAATGTATATAATATAAAATGAAAAAATAATTGATCAGTGTTACGAAAACCGTTAAAATAATAAAAATATCAAAAATCTTGCCGACTCATCGCAGTGCTCAATAAAGCGGTCATTTACCTATTTTTGCCTTAATTTTTCTTATTTATTTTGCATATTACTGGAATACCGATAATTCGTACTTAAATAAAAATAATAACATCAATGGACCTTTTGATTGTAGAAAAAACAGTTTATAATTACTATGTTACTGTAACTGAAGCTCCAATTTCATTTTGTCGCATTAATTAAAATTCACCCTGTATATTGTTATATCAAAATTTTATTGTAGTAATTACATCAATGTCAAAGTCACTCATCTTTTTTTACGTTAATTTAAGGTTGGAGTTGCTGCTGTCAATCAAAATATATGTAAAAGGACTCTATATTATATCACATTTTAATTGATATTTTAAATTCGAGCTGAAAACGCATAAGTTTTTATTAATATTTGTTCTGAAAACCCGCGGTAATCGTGTTAATTAGACAAACAATTTTAACGCGTCGTTGGCAATCTAAATTGGGTCGGCAGAGAATTTGGAACCTTGAGTAGCGTTTATTAAATCACTAGCTTTTGCCCGCGACTTCGTTCGCGTGGAATAGTGACTTCCGGCAGATTTTTGGTTTTACTCACATTGCCGACTCTTGACCAATAGATGGCGCTGTATGCCCGGAATAAATTTTATTTTTTATTTTATTTTTTGTAATAAAAACTATCCTATGTCCTTTCTCAAGTTCCAAACTATGTCTGTACCAAATTTCACACAAATCGGTTCAGTAGTTTAGGCGTGAAGCAAAGACAGACAGACAGAAAGACAGACAGACAGAGTTACTTTCGCATTTATAATATTAGTTTGGATTTGGATTCTTTTCGACAACCTTTGAAATGGGGTCTCACTGATCAGCGCCATGTCCTAGAAACAAAATTTCGAAGACATGTGACATCTACCAACCCGCACTGGGCCCGCGTGGTGAATTATAGCCCACTAGCTTCTGCCCGCGACTTCATTCAACAGAAGCTATTTTCACGCATGCAACATTTCTTATTGCTGCTCCGCTCCTATTGGTCATAGCGTGATGACATATAGCCTATAGCCTTCCCCGATAAATGGACTATCCAACGCAAAAGATTTTTTCAATTCGAGCCGGTAGTTCCTGAGATTAGCGCGTCCAAACAAACTCTTCTGCTTAAAATATTAGTATAGATTCCCTCTCATAGAGAGGAGGCCTGTGGGAACATTAATAGGCTGATGATGTTAATGATCAATAACATAACTGTCCACCATGTTTTTTTTTCTTGTTTAACATAATTCTGCCTAGGAACGTCACTTAGCTCATACTTTGGCTCTTTAGAACTTGTAGTTGGAGCTGTTGATCCACACAACGTTTACCTATATTTAGATGTCCGGCCGCGTTGTTAATTTTTGCTTTGCACGTGAAAGGAAATTGTCAATTTAAACTTATTGCAAGTCGGCCTATTGTTGGATTGACCAGGAACCCACACATTTTCTCCTTTTGCTGTTGTAAAGAGGCTAATATGGATTTAATAGATTTATTAAGATCAAACTAATCCTTGACAAATTACAAACAATTTTATTTGAATCTCTTAAACATTGTTGTGTAAGAAACTGGCTGAATTTACCGTTTGGCTGTGACAGTTGCCGTAGGACAAGGAACAATACAATACAGATAGAAAACCTTGGAGCTCTTACTTCTGCCTTAACATATACCTTTTGTTAGTAGTCTTTCACTTATCATCTCCATATGACTCCAAACCATCTTAGCATACTTTTTAAATTATTTAGTTAAGGAATGTTTCTGTGTGTGCAGGGCGACGTTCACTGCGTACGTGGTGGGTCTGCTGGCGACGATCTTCGTGATGCACGTGTTCAAGCACGCGCAGCCGGCGCTGCTGTACCTCGTGCCCGCCTGCCTCGCCACGCCGCTCTCGCTCGCACTGCTGCGCGGTGACATCAACGCGCTCTTCAAGTTAGTACTGTAGCTCATAGTGCAATCACATTCCGATAGTTATTCTTTAACTTCCGTTAAATAAGGAGCGAGCCTATTGCCACCAACCGGGTATAAATACAGACTTTTACTTCTTTCTCAACTTCTAATTATGTACTTAACCTTTTGGACGCCATTGTCACATATACGTGACAAGCAAGCGCGTGCTCAGTACGCCAAACGTCACAAATATGTGACAAAATTGTAGATGAAATTGTGGCTTGGCGTGGAGGGCACGTGCGAGCGGTTATGCTGTGGCGGTCAAAAGGTTAAAAAGCAAAGTGTAGGTGTATTAGGATTTATGAATAAACTTCTACCGAACCCTTCCGGAATATAATATCTCTGGACATTAACACACAGCGCCATCTAGTGCCACACTAATCATCCAGTGCATCTAGTGCGAGATGATAATGTTGATCCTCATTATTCCTTAACTAACATAATACCTGTCGTGTCCACAGCTACGAGGACCAGCCCGCGATAATCGAAGCCGCAGTGGAAGACACGAGCAAGTCAAAAAAGACTGAATAGACACACAATGCCAATGTCCAGAGCACAAACTGCAGCACACCGGTACCATTTAAGTACATTCATGTTTTACCTCGCGGCGGTGGCGGTGACGTCACTGGCCACTACCGGCCGTTTTGAAACCGTCCGTATCCTCCTTGGTTGTGCACTACTGTTTTATTTATTATTTTCCTCTGTTTGAGCTTAAAATTGACTATTTCTAAGATTTATTATCTACTTATGTTCCTTTTTTTAATTTTTGTAAAAATTTGTCTCTGAGCTACGAATTATTCTCCAACATAACATTTTCGGTTAATTTTATATTTACCTTGCTATCAGAAAACCTCAAAACACGGCATGGTTTGTAAACGGTCCTGCATCATGTGATGTCTTGTATAATAATAAATGTACGTAAATGTTGCTATTGTAAAAAAATAAAAGGGTAATATAATTTAGACTTCCGTTGTATCTTCCATCGGTGTTTCGTACCGTAGAAAATAAATATTCTACTAAATGTCTATTATGTGTTGACGATGACGTCAGGTTGGCTAAATAAAAACTTTTAATAATTTTATTATAGGACTAGCGCGTATTACGGTAAAAAGGGTGTATAAAAAATTTTGCTCATAGCACACATGAGCATCAAAATTGGACAGCATTTATTTAGTACTTACTTAAGCTGTTTTGGACAAAATTCTGTGAAGAAACACAATGCGTCGTAAGAAGATGAGCTATATAAGTTGTGGTAGTCATGGTTTAGTCCCTAGTTTAGGTAATTAATTGTAAAACCAGTACATTCCAGCCAGCACCTGACCTCATTGTCCCACTAAACTCCAACCTTTAGATATACGAGATTGATGTATATTATAATAAGAAATTGTTAAAATTATAGCAACACTGCGATTAAATTTATTTCTAAATTTTTTATGTTGAATAAAATAATTTTATACTATTTTTTGTTAAGGTATTTTTTTATGGAAAAATCATTTTATATGTTTTTGTTTTCTGTCAAACTTACTAATAAGTTTATGTTTTGTTAACATCTTGAATTGTTTCAAAAGTTACCGACTAAAAGTATTCTCTGAACATTTTACTTTTTTCTAAACATAGTTATGTTAAGTACAACAAATATATAATATAAACGTGGTTTCATGATATTTTTACTTTCACCTTTTGGTAGTAAGTACCTACCTAGTTTCGAAAATACTATTTACCACCACTGAACGAAGCGTACATAACATAGAGTAATGTACTTATATTAGAATTTTAAAATTTTGACTTCATACAAACCTAATAACAAATTATGTGTACTTTGGAGAGTGTAGACGTCTTAGTAATTCTTTGGCTACATAGTGTAGTATTTTTTATTTTATTATAAAGACCCCAGCCATTGTCGAGAACTGTCAACATAATAATTGCATATTTACTCATTGATTTGCTTAGACTAAGACATATTAGCCAAAATTCCGCGGAAACCTTTCGTAGAACATAAAACAAACACATTTGGTGATAAATCAGAAAAAAGATATTAATAGAAACCTATTGATCTACTAACTATCAAACAATGTTCTGTATTTATCAGACTCCTTTTCACAACTAGACATCAATAAACAGACGACACAATAGCTCCGCGCTTCCTCCGTAAATTAAAACAAACAATTTACTTTTAACAAAAGATTGCAACTTGATTACATGATGTGTATAGTTAGACATTTTGAATGTAACTTTATAAGTGTGATGGTAATGTGGAACACTAAACTGTAATAAAAAGATCAGATCAGTCTATTGGGTTTTATTTCTGAACCATTCTTCTTTACTTGCCGAAATGTGGGAGAGTACTATTGGGGACAACTGCCTAACCCTTGGGGGTTTACAGGCGTGATGTTTTTATACAGGGTGTAAACCACCTCATCACGAAGCCGTCAACCAAGCATTCTCTACATAAAACTAAGTAACTTTACGCAAAAAGTATTGCTGGGAAACAACTTTTTTGGAGTGAAAAATCACGTTTTGTGATATAACTCAATGTAACGCACTCATAACATTGTGCTTATGGATGGATTGAATAGTACGGGGTTCGTGGAGGTATTTAAAGTAAAAATCGTATAATAAAGAGTAGCATTTAAAATAATGTTGCAACTTTAACCCCCAATATCTCCGTATCTTGAAGAAGGTTCCCAGGTATGGTGTAGAACAAAAACATATGATCGGAATGGCGAGGAGAACAAGTGTACTTCGGATTCGGAGTTGTTTTACACCCTTTTTATTATCTTCGTTAATTTGTAAATTCCATATCCAAAGTTCCTGGAGAGCTTTAGCCACTTTTTGCCAGCTAAAACTAAAATATTTAGGTAGTGGCGAAAAGGGTAGCCCGATGATTTGTGGCAAACGCAGTCACCCGCACTCCCCCGCACCATTCAGCGCCTCTCAAGCTCAGCTCCGGATCTACGATTTTTTGGAGCCGAGGCCAAATCTGAAAATGGCACCCCCTCCCTTCAGTGCTTAAAATAATAACCCTTTAATATATATGTCACCATAAAATTGTCAACTACGTTATATTGTAATATCTCTAGCGATATTGTTAAGTCTCGAATTATTGTCAAATGAACATACTGCTTACAACAAAACGCATTATTTTTCGTGAAATGCATGCGATGGTAGTCAACTTACGTGGTGTGGAGGGAAGGAGGGGTCCCCCTTGCCCAGTGGCACAACTCTCATGAAAAGATAATGCACTATTCCTGAGAAATACCGATTAATATTACATAACCTTAAAACACTTTATATTCCTCCTAAAAAGCGTAGTCGACGGCGCCCCGCTTCGCGGGGCCCCTATTTCCGAGTGCAGGGTTTAAAGGAACCTAACTAACCTAACGGGGGGGTGCCCCAAGTCCCGATTGTGGGGGCAGAGATACTTCCGTATGTTCAGTTGACAATAATTCGAGACATTACAATATCGCGAGAAAAACACGTTATATTGTAATATAACGTGTTTGACAATTTTACGGTGACATATATATTTTTATTATCTAATAACTAATAACTTTCATTTGTGACATTAAACAGAAACACAGAAAAAATATACAGAGTGATTGGTAATTGGGTGCAGACCTTGAAATTGGGGATACTAGACCTTATTTGCAACAATTTTAACCCTAACAACCTGGGGTCCAAATTGGGTGGTTTTTGAGAAATCAAACTATTAAAGTTTTCCTTAAAATGTTTCACCTTAACACCATAAAGTGCCGAAGAAATCTACGCCATTCAGGATATTAAACTGATACTATTCCGATAAAACACATCCGATAGAACACACTCATGAACGAGTGCATCCTCCGAAAACCAATTTATCTAAACAGTACTACTGCCTTTGGAAAATAGGCGCCATAAAGGTCATCTTTTAAAATTTTCTTTAAAGTTTTCTTCTTTTTCGAGGCCGGTTTCTCAAAATAAATGTATGTCACTTAAAATTGCAGAACTGATTTTGGTGTCTCATTAGCTTTCCCAAATGGTACCACAATACCCTCTTTTAGTATGCGTATGACCAGAAAGCAACGATTGTTCATGAGAAGGTAGTATTTTAATTCATTTGTTCGATCGATAGGTATATCGAATTCTTGTCTCAAGGATTTGGCGCCCCCATGAAACTGCCGGCCGGGGCAAGTGCCCCGATTTACCTCCCCATAGATCCGGGGCTACTCAAGCTATCGGATCGGGAATCAAACTTTAACAAGGTTGCTACATTAAATAAAAAACACATCAATATTTAATTAACATTTATTAATAATAATTGATTATTATCTATGGAATAAGTTACTAGTTAGTGTTAGAATATCGTACGGTAGCGGCAGACGAGGTGAGACGACACCGGTGAACTTAGATCGACTCGATGTGCAGCTGCCGCGCCACAATATAATATCATTAGAATTCGTAAGATGGCAATATTTTAAAATATTATCATTGTCACGAAAAACACGTTAAAGCTTACAACATTCATAATAAAAACACGTTATTTAGACACTTATTATTCCTGTATTGAAGTAGATATACATAGTTGTTTTGAACTTGTACCGTTTATCGTTGGTAAAACGGGAGGCGAATACAGTATAAAACATCACATAGAATAAGTTCACATGAGTCTCTATATAGTAGACTATGCTTCATTAATAGTTTATATAAATATGACCGCTGTTACAAGCGTAATGGTCCACCGTAATAAATATAAATGCGTATATGATTTATATCACACGAAAATTGCACATGATTGTAAAGCCGCGTCCACACGTCGCCGCATCGAGTGCACTGTGTGGGCGCGCCTTAGAAGAAGAAGTCCTGCTACTATATAAGCAGTTTGCCTATACTTCACTTATCTCCAAATACTGGTTATAACCTTCGAATACTAATCAATTCCTTTTTCTCCTTCGCCAAGCTTCCAGATAGTTCCATTACTTTTGACTTAAGGGGCCGGCGGAGCATGCGTTTTTCATACAACGTAATACCAAAATAATATGAAAATCAAACATATTCAGGTAGTGTGTATATATATTTCGATTGTATTATAGATAATAAATATTTTGAAAGGACAATGATATGACGAGATATGAGGAATGTAAAATTTCTATAGAAAAAGTATTTTTCTCCTAATTCTTGTTTAAATTAGTGTACATTCAAAATATGTGTTTAAGAACCTTTATATTTTGTAATCCAATCAAAATAAGTACACCATACCTTAAGAATATGTTTGATTTACAAATTATTTTGGTATTACGTTTGTATGAAAAAAGCATGCTCCGCAGACCTCCTAAGAAAACCGTCTTTATACTACACCTGCTTGGAAAGTACCTTGATACTTTATCAAATTTACGGTAGAAAGTACGTCATTGCATATCGAACAAATATGCGGGGAGAAAACGCATCTGAGCGGGAGAGAAAAGTGTATGAAAATCCATTTCTTACGTGGTTTTTCTTTTTTAATTTTGGGTAAGACTATGCGCCGGTAACCTAAATATCAAGAGCCAAAAAGTTTTTACAGTGATTTTTTATCTCCAAGTTCGCAAAATGACACTGGCCACTAGCTGTGTGTTGGATGGTGTCGGGCTGGCAGTGCGACCCAGCGGCGGCAGGATAAACAATTTGAAAAAAGAACATGTGAAAATTGCAGACGCCATTGGCGCCATTTTCAATTTGTATGTTGTTTGAGGATTCAGTTTGCGTAGAATTTATTTTTTTCCTCGTAGGTGTAGTATAAAGCACTATGTATCACTCGAGAGAAAGTGCGATTCCCGATCTCGGGTGTTTTAAAGCCCTCGCCTACGGCTCGGGCTTCAAACGACACCCTCGACGGTAATCGGTCACTTTCTCCTCTCGGTGAAAAATGTACTATTGGTGTCTCTTAGTTCAGTCCATATCCTTATTCTACGTTAACAATACTGCCATTCCTTTCTTATGATTACTGAAGCTAAGGTAGCCGTGCTTCAAAATACTAAAAAGAGTTCGATATATTTTGGTCTCCGAAGATACTAGTGTTCTGGTCTTTAAGGGGCGAATATTTCGCTTGTACATGAGGCCGGGGATTTGCAGCTTCCATACATGGTCAGTGGTTGTGTTAAGATATATCCTGTTACCAATTTATTTCTGGCTTTATACTAGATAAATTATAGTATATTTTATAACGAGGGACTAAACGAAGGAATTATAATTATGCCCGAGGTGGCGTGCGAGGGAGTCAATGAAACCGAGGGTATATTAAATTGGAGTTTAGTCTCGAGGTGCAAACTGTACTTTTCATTTCGAGTGAGAGAAAAATAGTTATTTAAAACCGAACAAATTTACTCTCGACAAAAATTCTGAACTGAGCGGTCAGTTTTTCCTTCTATCAGGTCAGTCACAGATTAACAATTTAAAACAACACAATTAGTACCTATATTAAGCAACAGAGAACAGAGAGCACATACTTTTCAAAATCAACGATGCACACAAACAACAATAATTTTTCTCGCGTTGAACAGTTCATTTGTTTTTTTTTTTCAATAAACCGCTTTCTATTTGCAAGACAATTCGAAATTTAAACAAAACCTTTGATAAGTTACTCTTTTGTTACCATGTTTCAGAGTAAAAGATCGTTCCATTTTTAAGTTACTTTTACTCCCTAGGGAATAAATGGTCACTTTAATCCCGCTTCGTAGGGCTATTGACGTACTTTTAGAGCATGACAAATGAAAAAGTAATATCAGAAAGAAATGCACATTAAAACTAAACTTGTAACGCAAACTGTACTTAATATGTGGGTTTTAAAACTCATTTTTAAACACCACACATTAGTTTACAACCGAAAGTGGCGTACGGGGCACATTTTTTTTACGATAGTGCTTAAACTTATGAAACAACTTGTAACTGAAGAGCTTCGTCGATGCTTATGTTGTTTGTCCTTTCTATGCAGGGTCGGATTGAAAGGCCCTAAGAAGTGGACGCGGAAACATCTTTTGAAACAGACGAAAAAAATGTGGGTACAAGTAACATAGACTTAACAGTACAACCTCTCGTGTGGTGTCTCGGACCATGAACCTGGTCATGAACACAAATAATGATTTTACTTCTCTGCATAAAAAACAGAACAAGTATTGGAGGCCCGGGGCAAGTTCCCCTGTTGCCCTGCCCTAAAACTGGCGGTGTTTCCATGTATGGCAGCGTGTAGTGGTCGTGCAAGATGTCGGGTCAGGTGCCGCCTCGTTAGTACTGCACCTCGGCCGCCTGGTGCATGTGATGGTGACGGTTCAGCACTCGCAAGCCATTGCACGAAATCACGTTCTGACCACCGTCCTCCACTATCTCGAACTTTACCTGCGTTTGAAAGGAGGTCAAATAATTAATAACGCGGGCGGAAGCTAGTAATCATATTTGTTTAAAAAATGTCTAAAGAGAGAGCGCGTTTAGTCTCGAGGTGCAAACTATAGTTTTCACTTTGAGTGCGAGAAAAATAGACAATTTAGTACATTTATATTGAGGGACTAAACGAAGCCTTAATATACCAGAGCAAACAACCTCTGGTATATTATATACTCCCGAGCGTGCGAAGGAGGCAAACGACATGACATACTCTCAACCGCCAGGGCACATTCAAGTCAAAAACTAAAGTAGGTTTCCAGTGAATGATAGCTTTCTAGTACATAGTACTCACACAATATGGGCAATGCGTTTATATAATAGATTGAATCAATACAATGCAAAGATACACACATCAAAAGTGTCTAGGGATCAAGCATTTTTATGCGGATTTCTTGAGATTGAGATGTGCCTTTGTAATAAATTTATGATTTTATAAATTTATATGGATCCTTTTTGGTGCATTTCATAATTTGAATCAGGAACTGTGAATCAAATTCGAGTAAAAGATGAAAATCAGCTGTCAATATTTTCCCTATAAAAACATACAACGCATTGAAGACATTATTAGTGCTACTGTTTCCCTACTACTGATTAAAACCAACGTTATTATGGAGCGGCGACGTCATTTAAGCAGGGAAGAAATGCTCAGAGCCGTGGGAATGATAGAAGCTGGTTCCCGGCAACGTACTGTGGCTTTAGCTCTGAATACAAGTCAGAGTGTTATCAGTCGACTTTGGACACGTTACCGAAGCACTGGTACCGTGGCTGAGCGCCATGGAGGACGGTATCGCTGCACCACACGGAGACAAGACCGATACATTCAAATCTTAACTCGAAGAGCTCCAACAATAACCGCCATGATGTTAGCCGTGAGGCTTCATCACTCTTCAGGCTTAGCAACTTAATTAGCGACCAAACAGTCAGAAACCGCTTGCATGAAGTGAACCTTCATTCCCGAAGACCGCTACGGGTACCACCTATAGTAATGCACAATCGTAGGATTCGATATCAATGGGCTCTTGAACACAGAAATTGGGCAGAAGAACAATGGCGTTTCGTGTGCTTTTCTGATGAGTCTCGTTTTGGTATGAGACCGGATACAAGACGTATATGACACTGGAGAACCCCTGGACGCCAACAGCGATTAAAATCCTGCCAGGAAGTCCATCCTTATAGTGGTGGAACCATCATGGTATGGGCGGGTATTTGGATCGGCGGAAGAACTGAGTTGATTTGGATCAGAGGCAACCTCAACGCTCAAATTTATGCTGAGACGATTGTATCAGACGTCATCGTTCCTCTACAAGTGCAAATCGGTCCCTTATTTCAGTTAATGCATGATAATGCACGACCGCACACCGCAAGAGTTGTAAGACAGACTCTCGCCGCAGCTAACATCAATGTCCTGCCCTGGCCTGCTCAGTCGCCAGACTTGAATCCGATTGAGCATGCATGGGATATGCTACAGAGAAGAGCTCTGCCGAATATGGAGGGTATCCAGTCGCAAGAAGACCTTTTTTTGTTGTTGCAACGAACATGGGCGGCCATTCCACAGCGTGATTTGGATGAACTCATTTTGAGTATGCCAAACCGATGTTCTTGTGTTGTTAGTGTTCGCGGTAGAAACACGGATTATTAATTGTTTAAGTTACCCAATAAAATTTTAAAGAAAACTGTTATTTCAGTCTTTTTTTCGAACTTTTGTGTTAGTGGTTCAAATGTCAAAAATCCCTTTATTAGGAAAATGGCAAATTTCTTTATTAATGCAAAGGTGACTTGGTTTATCGTTACTGTGACAAACGAAAACACTTTATTTGATGAATCCTTAAAGAAAATTTTAATTAATATCAATCAGGAGAAAAGTTATTGCAAAAATATATGTTGATCCCTAGACACTTTTGATGTGTGTAGTTGTACAATCTTCAGCAGCTCCAACAATACCATTTAATGCTATAAATTTTTGAGCCCCTGTCCTTGTGGAGCAGGGCCAGCATTGAGACAAGCATTTTTATCAGCGATATAATCGCTCAACTTGTAATATGCTTGCTTACATAGTGTGCGTTTAATGCTTGTTTAAAATTTCGTCTCATTCATTTCAAGAATACTTTGTGGAATTTTATTATAGCATTTTAAACAGTACTCCATGAAAGACGAGTCTACTTTAGCGAGTCTGAAGCCTGGCTGAAATAACTGGTCTCTATTTCTAGTACTGCAATTATGTCTGTCACCTCTTTTGCCAAAAAGATGTAGATTTTTTCTGACATACATTATGTTTTCGTGGATGTACTGACAATGTACAGTAATGATGTTAATTTCCTTAAATACCTTAGAGAATTGAGCCTACGAAGATTATATATGGCTCTCAAACAGTACCCCATGAAAGATGAGTCTACTTTAGCGAGTCTTAAGCCTGGCTGAACTAGTTGGTCCCTATTTCTAGTACTGTAATTGTGTCTGTCGCGTCTTTTACCGAAAAGATGCAGATTTCTTCTGACGTACGTTATGTTTTCGTAGATGTATTGGCAATGAACCGTCATAATGCCAATATCCTTAATTAGTTCCCTTAGAGAATCGCGCCTACGAAGATTGTATATGGCTCTGATGGCTCTTTTCTGCAGAATAAATATAGACTCAATATCAGCAGCCCGTCTCCATAGCAAAATACCGTAAGACATTATACTATGGAAGTAACTAAAATAGACCAGTCTAGCGGTATCCACATCAGTGAATTGACGGATTTTTCTAATGGCATATGCTGCTGAACTTAAGCGCCCCGCAAGCGATGTTAAATGAGAACCCCATTGTAGCCTTGAACCAAGCGTAAGCCCCAGGAAAACCGTTTTATCTACGAATTCGAGTTTCTCTTTATTCAATATTATCTCACAATCACTACTACTTTTAACATTCGGTATTGAAAATCTTATGCATTTCGTTTTTTTTTCATTTAATACCAAATTGTTTGCTGTGAACCAATTTTGGACCTGAGTTTACCCAGTCCGTAATGCTCCAGTTTCAAAAGTAATGTGTCGTGATTTACGCAATCAAAAGCTTTGGAGAGGTCACAGAAAATTCCTATTGCGTCTTGGTAAGAGTCCCACGCAGCAAATAATATGTGCTTTAATAGGGTTACACCGGCGTCAGTTGTACAACGTCACTTGGTGAAACCATACTGTTGATCATGTGAGCTTCTGTTGGTGTTAAAATGATAGAGCATTTGATTAAGCATTACTTTTTCAGAAACCTTGCTAAAAACTGGTAACACGGATACAGGTCTATAATTATTGGCATCTTTACTGTCCCCGGATTTGAAAAGAGGTATGACTTTACTGTATTTCATTAAATCAGGGAAAACTCCTTGGTCTACACATAAATTAAAAATTAAAGCTAAGTACGGGGCTATGGTCTCAAGTATGTACAAACTTTGATAGACATTCCCCATAAATCTTCGGTCAGTTTGATTTTAATTTGCCGGAAAGCTTTAATAACTCTCATGGGGTTAATGTGTTTAAATTTAAATTCAGCCAGGCAGCCAGACACATTCGCCTTTAATAAGCCAATTGAGGCTTCCGGTGAGGAATTAAGAGCCTCCGTAGTTTTTATTGGTATATCGGTAAAGAAATTTACAAATTCTTCAGCAACTTCCTGATTAGAGCGATTAACGAACCTTGGCAATCAGCTCAGCGATGAAGATAGCAGTTTTGGTATGCATTGTGAGGTCGCCCACCCGCATGGACGACCTGCCATCGGCCAGCGCCATGTATATTATCATCTGATCCTGCAACAGTCATGTCAAAGTCAGCTTTTTTACAATACAGTATGACAACTACAAGACGGATACTCATGCAAAATGGAAAGTTATGACAACATTACAATGGGACCTATAGCCATGTTTGCCACGTTACGCTAATACCGATATCGACAAATGGTTGATAATTGTCTCATCATCACCAGCCCCACAGACCTCTTCAGTTGCACGCCATTCTACTAGACTCCCAGCAAGTCCCCGGCTGATACAATCCCCCCTCACGCATACCGCCAGCCGCCAGACTGGCGGTACGCAGGGCCCCTTCCCCACACTTGGAACATCGCGGTTGCCACACAAAAGTTAATACGCCGACCCCCACAGTATTCTCTTTAGCTTGCTATTCTGAGAGCTAAGTTAAAAACTTCGATTCTGAACTTTGATGAACGAACTTCCGTCATGTCTATGTCACCGTAAAATTGTCAAAAACGTTATATTACAATATAACGTGTTTTTTCTCGCGATATTGTAATGTCTCGAATTATTGTCAACTGAACATACGGAAGTATCTCTGCCCCCATAATCGGGACTTGGGGCACCCCCCCGTTAGGTTAGTTAGGTTCCTTTAAACCCTGCACTCGGAAATAGGGGCCCCGCGAAGCGGGGCTCCGTCGACTACGCTTTTTAGGGGGAATATAAAGTGTTTTAAGGTTATGTTATATTAATCGGTATTTCTCAGGAATGGTGCATTATCTTTTCATGAGAGTTGTGCCACTGGGCAAGGGGGACCCCTCCTTACCTCCACACCACGTAAGTTGACTACCATCGCATGCATTTCACGAAAAATAATGCGTTTTGTTGTAAGTCACTCCATACAAAATGTTCAATACCTACCGCTATAATAGCCTACACTTTTAAGTCAATAGACGCTGCGAACGAAAATGTACCTCACCTTACAAACGTAAAGTGGGATTTGCTGTGTAGATCGCGCAGTCGCGTGGATATTGCGGATTGCTAGGGCTGCCTCTGTCGACGAAGGTGTTAGTAGGGATTTTTAGTAAAGGTACCTACGTTATAAAATAAAACATGTTTTATAATGTATCAGAATTTATAATTATTTTAACGAAATATATAAAAAAGAATTGTTAAAAAAAATTAAAAATATAGGTGTTTTATTTTGATGTAATGATTAATATTTTTTTCCCTTCTTTAAATTCCCGATTGTTAACGTAGAGAATATTCGAAATCGGTCAAATAGTTTCAATAAGTTATCTTTGGGGAATATGCGTAGGTACGTACGCGCCGCGCGGCTGTTGACAACCCAGTGCGCTATGGGTTACCGGTTGCCCGGCGCTCGGTAGGTGATTAGCGCGTGTAAGTACATGGAGTGTAGTATCTGTAATCTGTGGCAGTATGTTCATTTGACAATAATTCGAGACTTTACAATATCGCTAGAGATATTACAATATAACGTATTTGACAATTTTACGGTGACATCTATATATATAAGAATGTTTAAATGTGCTACCTGTAGATGTGTATCGAGGCAGCAGCCCGAGAGTATGTCGGAGCGCAGCGCAGCGCCCGCCCCGCGCCCCACCTCCAGCGGGTCCGCGCCGCGCTTGCCGAGCGCGGCCGTGCCCAGCCGGCAGCCCGACGTCATCTCGCAGATCGCGCTACACACACACACCCACATAACATAACATTACATCACGCCGCGCCCCACCTCCAGCGGGTCCGCGCCGCGCTTGCCGAGCGCGGCCGTGCCCAGCCGGCAGCCCGACGTCATCTCGCAGATCGCGCTACACACACACACCCACATAACATAACATTACATCACGCCGCGCCCCACCTCCAGCGGGTCCGCGCCGCGCTTGCCGAGCGCGGCCGTGCCCAGCCGGCAGCCCGACGTCATCTCGCAGATCGCGCTACACACACACACCCACATAACATAACATTACATCACGCCGCGCCCCACCTCCAGCGGGTCCGCGCCGCGCTTGCCGAGCGCGGCCGTGCCCAGCCGGCAGCCCGACGTCATCTCGCAGATCGCGCTACACACACACACCCACATAACATAACATTACATCACGCCGCGCCCCACCTCCAGCGGGTCCGCGCCGCGCTTGCTGAGCGCGGCCGTGCCCAGCCGGCAGCCCGACGTCATCTCGCAGATCGCGCTACACACACACACCCAAATAACATAACATTACATCACGCCGCGCCCCACCTCCAGCGGGTCCGCGCCGCGCTTGCCGAGCGCGGCCGTGCCCAGCCGGCAGCCCGACGTCATCTCGCAGATCGCGCTACACACACACACCCACATAACATAACACAACATAGAGCACCACATTTTGGTTGGCCCACAGCTTCACATCTGAATGGACTGGTACATGGCAGACGAGGCTGGCCTAGTCAATACAGTATTGTCTTGTTCTGTGAGATGAATGTCTAATATACCTTCCGTTATCTTATGTAATTGGTGAGAAGTCGTATTTTGGACAAAGTAAAATAAATAAATAGTGAAAACATTGTATTTACATGATTCCACTGCAGTTGTGGGGCGCTATGTTGGGATCTTCCTTCTGCACGGTGATCTCGATGCGGTGGTTGAGGTCCTTTAAGCTATCTTTGAACCCTTCAGACATCTGGGATGCCAGCTGAAACAGGACAGTATTTTATATTCACTGAAATGACAGATAACTGTCTGAACCACTGGGTCAAAAAGCCTGAAATTTCTCAGAAATGTTCCCAAATATAACGCAAGTAAGTTCTTTGGAAAGATTTCTGGAAAATCTTGGCCTAAATCTAAATAATCCTCGACGTAATTTTCATTCAAATTGATACCAGCAACAATCTTGCTGACAAAGCAGCGGTTCAAAACTTCAGCTTAGAACTTGCAATTCATCAAGTATAAGCCCACTCGTCACTGTCATAAGGTTCAAATTCCACGTACCCGCATGGGCAGCGTGCCCGCGACGAAGCTCCAGCCACTGATCTTGCTGACAAAGCCGCGGTCCAACACTTTAGCGGGCGCGAACCTGTACACGGGCAGGCAGTCCACCGTCACGAAGCCGCCGCCCTTGGGGTAGTATCTAGAACCAAGCTCTCCAAGGTAATGCAATGTTGCTCGAGCTAATAAGTTTAGCCATAATGATTGAACCTGTTTTAATCTTAAAGGACAAGTATCCAAGCGAAAAATCAAAGATGAAAGCGATAACTGAAAATAATTTTTCTTAGCCATTCATTGAAAGTCACATAAGTAACACATTATCTAAGGTAACATTTGTATGTAAATAATCTCGACCAATAAAAACATATTTCTTACATTCGAAATGAAACGTTCAAACGTCTGAATTCATCGAAAGTGAACGCGGAACGAAACAAAAGTTAAAATTGACTTGACAGAAGCATCCGATATAATTTTCACAAACAAAACGTACCCTCGTCGATGCATTTTCATTTCAAAATTAGCTCCGAAGAGTTTAAGTGTGTTCCGGAACACCTCAGTCATGTACTCGATCTGTGGCGCCATGTCGGCATTGGTCCCTCCCTTCAGGTCCAGTACTATTTTCCCGTCAGACAGCAGCGCGCAAGGCAGCGCTATTTGCATCAGCAGGCTGATCGAACTACAGGACAAAAATTATGAAATGTTAAACATAACATCACGATTACCCCACTCAAGGAATTTAAAAAAAAACACATTTAAACTCACAAACACAAACATGCACTCAACTAGACCTAGAACAACCATCTGTCGGCTATAAAGAAATGCGCGTTTCTGGGTTCAAACCCGTGACTTTCAACTCGTCGGCGCCTACCATGGCTGCAGTCCACATGGTTGTTTCAATGTTTGTGTCCCCCCCCCCCCCCCGAACCAAAAGTCTGGATACATGCTTGTATCTTCTCGTAGTTCTTGTTTGTTAACTGACTGATTTATTGATCATTAATAATTATTAGTGAAAATGTCAAGCTGGACAAACTTTTGCGTATATGGATGTTTTTAAATACATTTAATAAATGTCGAAAAAAAATTTAGAAAAGGCAAGAAATATAACAATTATATTCTTCTCATGGAATATTGTAGTAATTCAAGATGACATGTACTTAATTTGGACATTGGGACATTTGGCTAAATCGATTTATAATTGTAATTCATGCTGGACCTATTGTATAAAAAATATTGACATTTATTGTAATTAGTTATAAGAATGACATTGTATTATTTAATTATTTAATATTTGTACACCACAGGTTGTGGTAGAGTGTATAGAACTTTTAAAAAAATATTAACATCATACCATGTAAAACTACATTCTTACAAATAAATGAATTCTATTCTATTCTATTCTATTCTATTCAATTTTTTTTTCTCTCATATTATGAGACATTATATTTAAGGCGAATACAGGTGCTGAACGCGAGTTTTATAATGCCTGAAAGTAATAGTATGATTCACTGCAATAAACAAAACCAGAAAACTATACATGATATTCTTCAGGACATATATGTTAGTAAAAAAGTGTTTTGATAACAAAATACAATAAATTTTACTCGATAAAAAAAAACACGAACTTATCTCTAAAAAAATATTTTAACTTGCAAAAACCATACTAAAATACATGCGATCATTCAGATTTTTTGGCAAATAATTGTACAAGCAACATATTAGCATCATAGTGTTTTATTTTTTTAGTCCAACCAATGGATTTTTGTAAATCGATCGAAACCACTCATTTCGCATTATTCGGCCCGCAGTGACTGACGTAACAACCACTTTGTAGTGCAAGCTGATTAGAACATAATTCTAACTGGATTTTAAACGAAGTTTGAACCACCACAAATAGAGTTTCTAATTTAGCTCCCCCTGGTTTGAATCAACAATTAAATAATAACACATTAAAATACAAAAATGTTGGTAGTATTTATAGTAGTATTTTATTTTTAGTACTTGTGGCAGCCCTACCGATTGACCATTAAGCAGATAGACGCCGAATAACATACGCTAACTCGTGGTGTGTTCGTGGATTTGAGTTTCTGTGCGTGTGCTGTGAGTACTGTGACCACAACATTCTTCCGGATTTAGGATAACTAATTCAATAAATAATCAATGCTTAAACTTGGTTGATTAAAAATGGGAAATAATAAGTCTAGCCACAAAATTATGTATTGGACCACGTGATTAAACTTCTAATTTTATAACTAAGCAACGCGAAAATGACATAGCCTCTAATAAACTAATTCGTCTTTTTTACAACGCCAACTAAATATTCTATAGAAAGCGTCAAGTAAAATCATCAATTATTGTGACTTGTCCTTCTTATTTATACATGGCCACTTAATTTACTAACTCGGCCACGGATTTTACATCTCGTTACCATTTTACGTTAACGCAATGTCCTCAAAAAATATATTTCAAGCTTCCACAGAAAGCATCATTTATTACAACTAAGCATGTAAAATAATACATCATATTCTTTTATCGTCAAAATAGCCACTGCATGATTTGGCGCGAGTACGCGAGATGACAGCGACCGGTCATTTGCGCCAATCAGAGAGCGCCATTCGATTCATGTAACGACGAGTTGAGTTGATCACGTGTAATTGTTTATTGTAGTTTGTGCGTTATATTACAATATAACGTGTTTCTCCCTAGCGATATTGTAAACTCTCGAATTATTGTCAACTAAATATACAGAAGTATCTCTGCCCCCATAATCGGGACTTGGGGCACCCCCCCGTTAGGTTAGTTAGGTTCCTTTAAACCCTGCACTCGGAAATAGGGGCCCCGCGAAGCGGGGTTCCGTCGTCTATGCTTTTTAGGGGAATATAAAGTGTTTTAAGGTTAGGTTATATTAATCGATATGACAATTTTACGGTGACATATATATAAAGTGGCCAATATTAGTACTAGTTGATGACATTTTTAGCAAACTTTTGACGATCAATTAATATGGGATGAGTTACATTTAAACGTACTGAGTTACAAAAATAAATATAAGTTTTGATGTCATTTAATAGTATTTTAGAAGTTTACTGTTAGAATGTATGTTACAAATTTAGATGCAAAAAAATAACCATCATGCTGAGTTGTATTTAGAGTGGTTTACATAGAAGATAACTAGTGGCTAAGACAGTATTATTTAGATGCTCGTTAATTGTGGCTGACTTAGTAATTTAGAAGGCAACATACATTTTTGGAGGCAAATAATGATAATAAAAAGAAGTCTGTTTAATTAGCACCCATTAAAAATTCAATGCATGAATTATGACTATAACATAAAATACCAATTGGGGTGACTAAGGGTATGCACTAATTACGTTACCTACAGGTTGTATACAAAATGTGAGGTTCAACCCTATGACCAGGCATGTATAATAATAGGCAGGCATATATAATTGTATAGGTACAGAGTGGGGGTAGATGGTATTTTTTTTTAAGTTTGGCTACGTGCTTGCTTGCATCAGGGCACAGGCCTCCTCTCTGAGATAAGGAGTGAGCCGCAATCCACACGCTGCCCCAGTACCTACGACGTACGAGTTGGTGAATGTCAGAAATGGTCACCGTTATTAGAGCAGTGGTGATGAATTAATTCACGTAAAATTGCCAGCATGCAGCAGGTTTGAATTGAAACCTCGAAACACGGCAAGACACACTCGCCGCTATCATTGTGCCATCATTACCTACTCATAATTTTGAAAATATTTCATGTTGATGAAGAGACGTGAAAATTAATTAAACTTCCAGACGTAACTGAAGCCGGAAAAACGATGCAATGCTTTAGAAGAAGAAAATAAGTTCATAACACTTGAACAGTCTGGCTTTCTTTCACGAACGAAGTCTTGCAAACACGGTATTGTGCGAAAAATTGTTCGAAAAGAATTCAGTCTTGGAAAGAAATACTTTCACAAAACAACACGTTGAAAATCCATTGCATAACCTTTTTATTACTGGTAGGTACATTTAATTTTCTTATTTATTTTTACTAAATACCGCGACCGTAGTAACAGAATAGATTATTGTACCTACTAGCGCCGTAGGTCCCTATTGGATAGTTTGAGTGAGCGGCAATAATTTGTCTAAGATTTATGATTCCAAATTCCAACATACATAATATGGATAGGATGAGTAGCTTTAAATAAAATAGCGGTTAAGCTGACTGAATCGGATTCTAGACAGGCTGCGGACATTGGACTTCGACAGATATTTTAATAGTGTATCATGTTGTGCTCTCTTAGAACATTGGAGCCTGCTCGAAAATTTAGTACGGAAACTAGCTCCAGCTATCCCTCATAAAGTCATAAGTGAAAACTATATTTTACTGGTTGGGTTACCACTTTATAACAGTGATAAAATTTAATTGAAAAAAAAAAAACAATATTGATAATTCCGGTTAAGAAACCATATTTATTTAATTTACACCAATCTAAGTAAATAGAAAAAAATAAAAGAATGAATTTAATCAATGATAGAAACTTATTTTAGTGCGCGCCACTTTAAGGTGGATGGATGATCGAGTTCTTTGCCATTTTGTCGCTAGATGGCGACACATCCACAGTTTCGAACATTTTCAATTTTTACACCTAACATAGATATTTTTAATAGACAACTTTATTAAATGCGAAACCTAGGGCATTAACTTGATTTTTTTAGATAATCACTGTGCTTGTTAACTAGTATCATGCAAAGATTTCATCAAAATAAAGATTAGCCGCTTGAATATGCTCTTTACACACACATGCAAAGTAAATAGTAGTAACTTTCGACACCACTAGATGTCGTTTTATTCAAACATGGTTGGAAAGGACCAAATTATATAAAACATGAATGTCCTTACATTATAGCAAACAAATTTTAATTTATTTACTACACGGAACAGAGAAAAACAGTGGAAGTGCAATGCACCAAAATTACTGTAGGAACCGCTGTCGCCAAACTCTCACATATAAACCGATAATCATATATTGCACTACAAAAAAACCATTCGTTTGATTCGTTGTTCAAAGTTTAGTCAAAATTAGCCTACATCAAAGATTTGGAAATAAACCCTGACGTTCTACAAATAAAATTGATTTTGCTTTAGCGGCAAAACGTATTTACGATCTATAGTCACACTAGATTCGATTGACGAGTAAATTCCGCTACTCAACCATAGATGGCGGTATTCTCAGTGAAGTTGCAATTATGAACTTAAACGCGTAAAACATATGGTTGACATTTGCGTGATCGGTCGGTTTCTGCTGCTACTCGGTCAAGGCCGAACCACGTAGCATATTAAATTTATTGATCGATATCGATGGATACCTCATACTTTCTTCAATTCGCAAAAATAAGAGTTGTTGGGAGTATATTTATTTATTTGGTACACAACCAGCTGTTCATTTAAATTATTAATAAATAGACAGGCAGACAGGTAAATTGAAAATTAATAAAAGTGCTGGTATGTATGCATGCATGCCTTTTACAAGTGTTCAAAGGAGACAATTTTTTATGGGCCCACCTGGCATTTATTATTCACACTACACCAAAAAAGTAACCATTTTACAAACGTATGTAAATGAAATAATACATATCTGTTATAGGTATATACGAGTATATCCATTTTTCTTTGATGCTTGCGTCTTTGGGAAACCTAAAAGTATTTTAAATGAAGGTTAGAGGACCTGCTGATGTCTATTTAGTGATCAATGCCCTTGCATTGCACTGCAAGCACTGTCTTTTTAAATTTTCTCAATCATTAATAAATTATAATAATTACGTTACTCTTTAAAACATTGATTATACATATTTTTGCTTTAAAGCGTTTATGCAATCTATTAAGAATAAAGGCGACCTTATACTTGTATTATAATGTAAAACAAAATAAATAATTAATTTAAAAATTGTTTATTCCTTGTATCGATATCAATCTATAAATTCAAAATTCGACTTGACCACATCACTACTTGAGTAGCGAAGTGCTTTCGAGAGTGTTCTATGGAATAGAATCAATCCAAAATAAACTTTATCTTAATGGTATAAGGTTGATTTTGCCCAACCGTTCTATTAAATATGAATAAATATTAACAAAATAAGATTTTCATTAGAAAACAATGAAAATTGTACTTACCGATAATTTTTCGAAATCGATTAGTATCTTTCCTGTAAGAATAATCACAGATATAATTAATGTGGCAACACCGAATCAGTGTCCAACCATAAAATGAACGATTCCCTTTAGAGTAGGTACATACCGGTATGTGATGTGATGACAATCAACGAGTGTTGCTAACGTTTGATTTTGTATTTCCTCTTCTAAATCTTATACTTTTTTAAAGTTTTAAGGGTAATTACTAAATATACTTCTACATCACCTTGAAAAGCATCCATTGTACATAAAAATAATACTTACCGTCAATAAAAAACACTTCACTTTTCCATAAAAACTCTTTCACGGACGTTTGAATGGTTCTCAGTAGTAGAGTCGCCAAATATGCTAAACCTGAATGGTGCTTACTACTCAGTTAGCCGTTCAGACGAGCGAAATTTGAACTACAGCTACCATTTTGAGAACGACATTTTGCTGACAGTTAAAAACCCTGAAACATAAATAAACAATGTACAGCAGTCTCTGATTTACAAGTTGTAGGATGTTCTGATATTTAAAAAAACTGACCAAAAATACTGCCCTACGTTTCCCCTTTTTCTTGGTAAACTTCTTAAATGGCAAGACCAATTTATCTTGACGCACTTTGTGTGCTAATAATATTAAAATTTGCAATAGTTATGAAAAACCAAAGTGGTTTGTCTGTGTACCTATTCACTTATCTTGCTGGTTTCACATGAATTATGATTCAATCAATAGATGTAAGATGAAGATGAAAATAAATTAGATTAGACTTTAAATTAAAAGTAGATAATACAATAATTACATTAGTATTGTATCTGTGTGAACCAAAGGCACGTCGCAGATATTTTTTTTCACTTTCTGGCATTCTCTCTCATCTCCAAATAAAAATCATTTTATCAATCATAAAATGTAAAATTAGCGGGCAAACCCGCGCGCTAGCGCAAACTTGCTATAAACACAATTTTGATTCGCAAGATGTCAAGACAATTATAACGCATGGGCTGACTGGAGGAATGGCACAGCGCCATCTATAAATAATAAATGTTTACCGAACGTAAACTCGTATTACAACAGTTACGAACTTTTTCTCGTGGTTCTAAATATTTCTGTCAGATGGCGCGATTCAGTTCACTCACACATGTAAAGATTTTTCGTTTTTTATTGGGTCAAATTCTCCTAGAAATACTGTTTTTTTTATAAAATTTGGGCGATTTGCGACCATAATACATTATAAAGTACCATTATACTTGCTTTTTAACCGACTTCTAAAAAAGGAGGAGGTTCTCAATTCGGATGATTCTATTTTTTTTTTTTTTTTTTATGTTTGTTCGGGCATAACTCCGTCGCTTGCCAACCGATTTGGAAAATTCTTTTTTTGTTGGAAAGGGTATTCTTTCCAAATGGTCCCATAGCCACCAAGTCGGGATCTGATGATGGAATCTTGGCGAAATCGAGGGAACTCTTCAAACTTTATATGAAAACGTGTTGCGATTTTGGTATTTTCTACAACAAGTAAAGCATTTGCGTTCGATAAGAACCATTCTACCATCAGATCTGATGATGAAGCCAAGAGTCACGGAACTCCATAATGAGACTATGTGTCCTAGTCATGTTTGGGCTTGTTGTAATTGTAACGGTATGCACTTTCCATGTTTATCAAGCACATGTGAACCACTAAAAAGTGAAAAATAAAAACTTTTTTGCAAAAAATAAAACCGACTTCAAAAAAAAAACAAAAAAGTGAAAAATAACTTAAGCTTCTGAAGTCGGTGACAAAAAAACTAAAGCAATCAAACAAAGGTCACCGACTTCAGAAGCTTAAGTTATTTTTCACTTTTTTGTTTTTTTTTTGAAGTCGGTTTTATTTTTTGCAAAAAAGTTTTTTATTCTGTAGAAACCGTTTATTTACGGAGATTACAGAGCTTGGAAAATGTATGGCGAGGTCTGTCTAGGCAATCACCTTAAAGCCTCATATCCACTAGGCAACAATTGACACGCAACATGTTGCACAACCTGTTGCTCAACGAGTTGAAAGTCAGCGCGGAACTTTTGTTTAGCAACTTTTATATTGTTTTGTCATGTTGCGCGCGAACTGGCAACGTCGCGCGATGTCGGGCAACGCCGCCGAACATGTTGAGATTCACGTGTCGCGCGTCAAATGTTGCCTAGTGGATACGAGGCTTAAGTGTGCAGTACAAGGTGGTGCTGCCTGTCAAGAAAAAATGCATCGGTAACGGCATAATTATGCAACTTGGTAAAATTTTTGTTCTATGATTTTCTGCCTGCACAGAAAAGTTGGCTCAAGTGTACTTACTTACATAAAGCCTAGTTTCTGGAGTCTTTTTATAGTTAGGTACTTAGTTTATTTTTTATTTGAGGAATAGGTACCTACGTAGTAATAAAAATAGCTAAAAACTCTTCGGAACTAAGTAGCTACCGGCTACGGTCTAAATTCGTAATTTTTTCACTAATCCATGACCTTATTATTCCCAAGTGTCATAGGCTATATTTAGTAGTCCCCATAGGATAATTTATATCCATAATGTGAGCGAAGCCAAGTAAGAAATAATTTGTGCGTCGGCGTTGGGACGTTCAAAGATCCGACGAGTAGACAGGTGGGCGTCCCGCAATCCCGTCGGCAACAGCGATACATTGATTTCTTGTAGAAAAAGATACTCTAAGCACCTCCCACACAGTTCCACGTTTAATTAGTCTAGGTAGACAGTTACCATGGAAATATTTCGTACAAAGGTAGGCGTGTTGATATTATTTTATCATTAAGCCACGTAAATAAATCAATGACTACCTAATCGGCTAGATAGGTATAGCTATCTAAGTGCATTTACACATGGGTCTCCGTGCTCCGGAAAGCACGTAAACCGTTTGACCCGTGAAAACTACCACAGATTCAGTACATTCGGATTCATAGAAATTTTTCATCGGTGATAAAAAAAAACAAGTCTTAATTAATAAACCAGTATTATTCAGACTCCGAGACAGTCTGGCCAGCAGGGAAGGTGGAGGAGACAACCTATGCGAGTGTAGCGGGTGTCAGTAAGAGCCACACCGGGGCTCAGGCTCTGGAGCGAATTAATCAGACAGACAGCTATATGTAAAATACTGGTATTCACCTGCAACTGGTTAGACTGGAAGCCGACTCCAAAGTTAAATTGGGAAACTGTATTAGCAAATGATACATTTCTGTTTAGTCTTAGAGGTAATAATCCAAAGATGACCGATTTAAGATGGTTTCCAAGGGTTGAAAATTGTTATTAAAAAGCCCTTTTTAAAGCCTTGTATCCATTAGGCAACAATTGACGCGCAACACGTAACGTTCAACATGTTCGTCAGCGTAGCACAACATCGCGCGACGTTGCCAGCTGGCGCGCAACATGTCAAAACAATCGTTGCTAAACAAAAGTTCCGGGCTGGCTTTCAACACATTGAGCAATGTTGTGCAACATGTCGTGTGCCAAATGTTGCCTAGTGAATACCAGGCTGAATGCTAAGCAAATGTTGCACAAAATCTAACAACAGGCAGGATAGAAGGAAACTAGGTATAGATTTTCTGCAACACAAAAAACATGTTGCAGGAACAATGTTGCACAACAATGAATATTTAAAATTTTAAATGCATAAAATATAATATAAAAATTAAAGCACTGTCTCTTGTAACAAAAGTTTATCACCTAGCACCTCTTGTGCTAGCCTACGCAATTATACCGAACAAGTTTATAAATCATGAGAGAGATCAATCCGTGTTATGTTTTTTTCATTTTCAGCGCAAAATAAATAAGTAAAAGCAAATAATAACCTTGTAAGCGCAAATAAGGCGTGTGTCTCACCCAGCAGTGCGCGTGTCGGCCACGTAGTGTCCGTGCTTGATCCGCTTCCCGGGGATGAACTGGATCTCGGTGGAGCCGATGGTGTCTCCCCTAAGCTTAGCACTGCACATGTCTGCGACTAGCTTTATGCCTGTACGTCAAAAGATACTCAATGCTTTTGCATTTTGCATGTAGAAATCGCGCAATGGTGTAGAAACAATATTTTTTATGGAGCATATATTATAAAAAAACAAGAACCAACATCAATAAAAAAAGTATTGTTAGTCAAATATTTTCCTGAATTTAGATTTTTCCTTAACAGCAAAGAAGTTACATTAGTCATCATTTATTTGGCAACTGTTTTTTTTTTCTATTTTGGCAATTCAACACAATTTGAACAAACACCTGACTTAATCATATCATGACATGGGTTAAGCAGAAGTGTACCAATTTCACCAGGTATGTGTCAGTCCCTTGTTATAGGGAGCAAGCCTAACGCCATCAAGAGGGCACAAATTCAGGCTCAAGGGCTGTTATAAAAAAAAGGAGATTGACTCATGCAGGTGACGTGGAAGTTGTCTCTCACCAGGCAGCATGGTAGCACATGGTATGGCAAAACATTGAACAGAGTGCTGATAGGAGCTCAAGGGACAGAAAATGAAAATGAAATGAAAAAGATACTTATTAAAAACTAAGAGTCAGAAAGACACCTATTTTTATTTCTGTGCATGTTCCTATTATTTTCTTTTCTTTCTTTAATTTAGGCTTCTCCTAGATTTTCCAAATATATTTCTAAAACATGATGAAGATGTGACTAGTGTACATCAGGAGTGTACCATCAGGTAATCTTCAGGTGTAGGTAAGTGGGGCCTGTGCTCTCAGGCCGAGGCTACATTAGGCCGCGATGTGACCTGCGACACATGAGCGATTAAAACAAGTAAATGAATGCTCACGTATATGGCTACACTGTACATCAAATATTACTAGCGATCTTTGATTTCTTTACGTGATCAGATCAACATTACTGTTATCATAGCATTGGCTACACCAACATAGTGAAATTGAAGCGAATTTATTAGAAAATACGCCGGAATCTCGCTTGTAATGTAGCCATACCATGTTTTTCTCCTTTCGCTCATCCAGTCGCATCGCAATTCGCTGCCTAGTGTAGCCTCAGCCTCAGAATTAAAAAAGTCTGTTTTACGGCAGGATCAAAAGATTATCAGACCACGGAAGACCTGAATATTATAACTAGTAACTGAAGGGCAAAGTAAAGTAGCACTAAGAAAGCAGGAAACACTGAGCAGTTCAAATTATAAAGCTGTTGCTGCATTAATTTAAGCCATGATTTATCCTGGCCAGTGTAGGATGAAAAGTCAAGCAAATAGTTATTTTTGATGAAATTTTTGTAAGTATTTTTAGGGGAAACGCCCAGCTAGACTGGTCCAAACAATAACTTGTAAGTTTACCTATGAGATGCTGTGCTGCTAAACCCGGCTTGCTCCGATTAGCTCGTATGTTTGTTACCCGTACGGGGATTCCCAGAATAGCACTTAGAGAAATCGCGGTCCGAAGTATTTGACCACCCTGCAAATATTTTTGTTCACATTTTAATTCAACATCAAACAACAAAAGATAGGTATATAAATATGTTATTTACCCCTTCTAAAACACTCCCATCGATTTCAGTAAATTCTGTCGCCCTTGCCATTTTGATCTTTGCGGTACACGCCTTCCTGTGATCGCAATAAGAACTCTACAGTTGAAAAGAAAAATACATGAACTCTCGATTGAGATATGCTGAAAATGCACTGCACCGACCGAATATTTGCCGGATAATCAAAAAGTCAACTCAACTCAACTGTCACTGTCAAAATGATAAGGAAGACGCTGTGTTTCCCTCTTTTATCTAAAATTCCCACATTTTTATAAATTATGTTCCCTTCATTTTCCCCCGTATTCACAACGCTTCGTTTCGCTTCCGATTCGGGAAGTCGTATATCTATCTCGGTCGTTTTCGTAATGCCAGAAGAAAACAGATATACGACTTGTCGAATCGGAAACGAGTCGAACGTTTGTGAATACGGGGTTTTATCACTACGGCCAATCGAAACGTACACTTTGAGTACCGTATTGAGTTGACTGTTATCGTTGATCATTCGCTAAACATATCTCCACCAGAACAAAGTAGCAGTTGCTGGACCCTAAAGGGCTTTTTACATTACACAATTTGTCGGGCACAATTTGCAGGGAAAGGGAAGTGTAATAATCGGGTGGTCGAGTGATCCCGACTTCTCTACCGCGCCGTCGATCGTGCCCGATAAATCGTGTAATGTAATAAGCTCTTAAGTAGCAGTCACTGACCTAACTAGTCATATTTTTGGCAATAAGAAAAGATTTTATATTTGTGGTTGACTTGCTTTCCAAAAAAATGTCGCTTTTCTTTTTAACCTTGCTTGCAAGTTATATAACTCTATGAGTCCCATATACCACACAATACCCCTCTCAGGGGAAAACTCTCAGAGCTAGCAGCACTGTGCAATAATTTCGCTGTCGTTTACAAAATAAGCGCAACAGTTGCTGATATTATTACCACTCCTCTATATTATTATACTCTTTGATAATACCAATCGATTTTGAGTGTGAACGAACACCACTTTTTTAAATTAAAATCAACTAAAGGTTAGTTTTATTATGTGATCAGTTGCTCCTGAATGCTTATTAAACTAAAAATGTAAAAGCAATCGATCTAGAATGTTGGCGAATTTTCCCAACTATGTTGGGGTCGGCTTCCAGTCTAACCGGATGCAGCTGAATACCAGTATTTTACATGGAGTGACTGCCAATCTGACCTCCACAACCCAGTTTATACAGGGGAATACGATACCACTTGGTAAGACTGGTTGCCAGACTTTTTGGGCTACTGACTACCTGCTGTAACGACTGTCAAAGATGGACAAATGACAGCCGGGACCAACAGCTTAATGATTGTGCTTTACGGAGGAAACCCGGTATTTATGGGTGGTCTCAATCCATCTATTGTACAACCAACCTTATTTATTTAGCCACAAGCTCCAAATGATGTAGACTGATGTAGACATCTACAAAACTCAAATTAAAAAATATGTTTTTTTTTTTTTTGGATACTGAAATCTGTAATCAAGTGATATATACTCTGTGTCTGTAATGTAAACGGAAGTTCCGCGCAAAATGTCAATACTTGTTTTGTTGGGAATTATTTTGCCAATTATTTGAGAACAACTTACATTAAGTTGTTCAGTAAGAGAATTATTTACACAAATACAGAAGTACCTTATTATTAAACATACATGGCATCTTGATTGATAAGCGCGCTAGCCTAATTCATGATGCAAAGGAAACCTGGATTCCCCGTCGCTAATTGCAGTATCAAAATGGTAATTGACCCGGTCTTTATGTACACGGTAGTTAGAAAGTGCGATAAATCCACTTACCACTTATCGATCATTTTTCGCAATAATTACAATATTCGATGTGATTTGGGCTATCAATATTAATTTGGGCGCGTTTTCGAACTTTTCGAGTGGCGTACTTGTTTACTATAAGTACGCGAAAGTTTTATCTGTTGATTGTAAATAAAGAGAAATAATGTTTATTATTTACTGACGTGAAAGGCACATTAATGAATCTAAGTAATTAAGTTTCTCATGTGTCCAATTAACTGTATTTCCGTCCTAAAGGAACTTGGTTATTTATTTTTATTTTTACCTCCAGTTTTGTCGCTAATGTTCCCCGTAAGTTTGGTTTTGTCGCTAATGTTAGTCGTAGACATTGTGCGGCTTGCAGTAGGCTTTAATTATGCAATAATATTCCACTGTTAGATTATTCTCGGACTTATTATTACTTGTTTATAGGTTAGTTGTTGTTGGTATTTTATTGTTTACTTTTCTTGATAATGTGGGTAAAAAATTCACAGATAATCGAGACATTATTAATTTATAAATAATGTGGTTTTCCTCAGCCGGACTGCTCGGTAATGCCCGACCCCCAGCCATATGAAGAGGACAATGATCAGCAACAACGTCGGCTGCAGCTAATTAACTTTGGACACTCACAGTGGGGCTTCAACAACTGGAGCTGGTCTGTCAGCAAGCAAGACCTAGGTACTATAAAAAAAAATATGTTATGCTCTTAAACACTTAACAACAATACAATAATGCTGTCCTCTCTCAGAATGTAATTTTTTGTATATTTCTATACCCCTAGACTGAAGTATTTTAAAATCTTTTTTTAAATTATATGGTATAAATTCGCTGTAAAGGTTTATCATTTGTGTGCTACAAGTGATTCAGAAGTCCAGTTTGTTAGTCCTGCAAAGTTTTAAGCATTGTATTGTATTGTACAACGGGCTGGTGTACGCAACTCCATGTCTAACCGCGTATTTTGCGTATTGGTACATGTCACATGTCTTCGAATTTTTGGTTCTAGAACATGCAGTTTACCTCACAGTGTTTTGCTTCACCGTTTTTGAGAGCAGTGGTGATGAAATAAATTACTCAAAGTAATGCACCTGCCTGGGTCCGAACCCAGGCAGGCATATTACTTAGTCAGGGTCGCCACCACTGGGCCACCACTGCTCTCAAGTTTAAAGCATAAGTCCAACTGAAAATATGAACTTAATATATTTCTAACTAGATTTTCTCCAACTTTTATTATAAAGAGCACATTTCGCACATTTTAGATTTTGTGGACTTCGCAAATGGCAAGTACTGTGCGGGTGTGGTTGCGTTTGTGTCTATAACAGTGAAGAGCTTCGACATACATCGGGAGAACATCGGCTATGCCACCTCAACTGCCAACTCTAAGGGATTCGCCATTTACAAATCTAGAAAGGTATAAATAAAAACAAATTGAATGAATATGCTGCATGTATATATTTTTGTTGTTGTTCAAGTCAGAACATCTTGTGATATATTAAAAATATATTTTATTGTATTTCTAGTGTGCAGTGACAAATGCTTTACGTGAAACGTTGCTGAGCTTCGGTGGCAGCGTGGCCACTGAGCTCGCTGAGCTTATCGAGGCACAACGAGGGGACGCGCCCGCTAACGCACCCGAGTTCTCCTCCGAGAACAACCAGAACGTCGCAAACAAGCACGCCGAGCCCAGGAACGTGATGCTCGAACGTGCCGCGCGCAAGGAGCCCGACAGCGGCGCCTCCCCGCACCTGCGCTCGCCCCTTGCCCCCCTGGCGCCCCCGGCAGTACAGAACGGGCCCCTCGCGCCCCCGTCCGTGCAGAACGGGCCCCTCGCGCCACCGCCCGTGCAGAACGGGCCCCTCGCTCCACCGCCTGCGGTAAAGAATGCGGCGCGCGTGATGGCCAGCATGCCGCCCGCCAACCGGCCGCCGGCGCCGGGCCCCGCGACGCACCCCGGGCCCCCGCCGGGCCCCGCGCGTCCTCCGGGCCCCGCCGTGCCGCCGCCGCACCCGCGCCCCAACTCCAACGTAAGTTTCGTGCTGCAGCCGGTGATGACGCCGCTAGTGCCGCCGCTGTACGGCGCGCGCGGCGCGGGACCGGCGCCGCACATGTTCCCCAACGCGTACTACGAGTACCCGGGCGGCGGCGGATGGCACTTCGCCTACGAGAGCTACGAGCGCGCGCCCGGTAACGTGAACCTCAACTTCAACTTGCCGCCCAAGAACCTCGTGGTGAACGGGCGCGGCGCGTGCCGCCCGCCCGATGACGTCACGTTCGCTCCGCCGCCGCCGGCGCAGGGCTGCTGGATCAAGCCCACAATCTTCTACGACGGCTTCTGGACCGAGCAGAAGGTCAAGAAGTGGGTGGCGGAGCAGGTGGAGAAGCAGTTCCCTGAGGACGCGAGCGCGGCCTCCTCGGCGTCGCCCGACAAGCCCTAGCCGCCGCCCCGCCGCCCCTAGCTCTTGCCCCTTAGCCATCCGGCTCACTAGCTACTAGTATTTTATCAGCGAGTTATTCTTATACACTAGTGGAAGTTTTTTGCCACACCTGCTCACTCTAGTATTGCAATAGTTTTGAGAATAGTAAATGTATTATAGGTACGTAATGTAGATTGGTAAGTTTGAAATCTCAAAAATGGTGAACTATTTTTTATGTAATATTTCCTTGTTGTATGTAGTTGTAAGTGTTGTCGACGGTCAGGCGTCTCTCGACGCCACTTCGTTGGTAGAAGTCTGTGTGTCCGAGTGTTTTTAATGTCTGCTTTTATCATGATCTAGTATTTTTGTGAGAATACATTCAAATTCTTACATCTGCTTATAATTGATGTACACTTGTGTGGAGTTTTTACTAGAGTTTATCAAAAGGATTTGTGAATGACCTGTCAAATTTTACTCAGCGTTTTTAACTTTAGGAAATTTTAATATTTTTCTTCTTATGATTACATTAAGAATTGGGTTTTGACCATGTTACATAGTTAGGTATTAAATTAATGGAATTGCGATTGTACATAGATATATGTATGTAGTTTTACTGTGTAGATATACATGGTAAATAACTGTTTTTATTGAAATAAAATTGTTTGAATTTATTTAATGTTTGATTGATAGTTTGGTTTCTCAGTTTACCTTTTTGATCCATTGCATGTCCAATTTATTTCCAACCTTTGCGTGGCTATTATGACTCCACACATCCTCTACACATTACCTTTATTGCCAAACATCAGAACTGGCATTTATTATTTTATTTTTTCTTTCCCATATTATTTCTATAATTTTACCAATTTCCGATCCATACAGCTGCCAAAAACAATCCGCCTGGAGAACGAACACATGATTGTGGAACAAGAGCTACCAAAGATGGCACTGGACGGGCTCAGCGAGGAAGACGCGAGAGCGGAGCGCAAGCGCCGTCAGCGACAAGCCCAGGAGGAGTTCCGGCTGAAGCAACTCATGAAGCAACAAGGACTCGGTTAGAAACACATTATTAGTACCAACATCTTAATAGATAGCTGTTAAGGATTTATAACTGTAGCAGTTTAGCCACGTAATTACAATTACATTCATAGGATCA
Source organism: Xestia c-nigrum (assembly GCA_916618015.1). Lineage (NCBI taxonomy): Eukaryota > Metazoa > Arthropoda > Insecta > Lepidoptera > Noctuidae > Xestia > Xestia c-nigrum. The sequence continues at coordinate 2,561,276 of OU745259.1, read as the reverse complement.
TTTAATTAATGCTTTATCAAGCCGTGGTGCATGTCAGCAATGGTGCGAAATTTTCGTATGTAAATGATTTTCAATGATCAGTTTACTGTCAACCACATGTCCATGGATTGTGAGAAGTGCTGTAGGTATATGAGAGGTACTCCAATATGCGAGTCATCACGAAGCAACGCAAATGGACAGCAAAATTCAATAAATGTAGTTAAATGTTCTGGATAAAGATATTTGGCTTCGTACAAATTGTGCTGACCCAATTCCAACATGACTCAGCAATGATAGATGTCAAAGGGAGTCCGATCAGAAATAGCCGAATATAAAATGTGGTAACTGCTGCTGGAGACCATGCATCCAGCAGTGGACGTCTTTCGGCTGAGATGATGGTGATGATGATGAACTGCTTCGCTTCTTTGTTCAACTAATACTGCCGCCCTGAACAAGTGTGTAGCACAACCTTGGCTGAGAGTTGGCACTGTTTCGAATATACAGCGACGCAACCTGGAGGGAAAGTACTGGAAATAGTGGAGATAGCAAATTTCACTCAAACATTCCTTTATTTTTTAAAAGAAACAAATCTGCGTTCACAGATTTTCAAAAATTCGCTTGCCATACTCTGGAATCGAACCGACTAAAGTAACATCCCATAATCTTTTACATCAATTGATAGAGGCAATTATATGGATCAAATCTCTAACAAGCATGATAAATTAAATGAAGGGAAAACCATAAAATCAGCAGTTCTTTAATCAAATTCAATGGGTTAAATTCAGCAAGATAAAGCACTTTTATTCATGGTTTTTCTTTCATTTAGTTTATCACGTTTCTTAGAGAGATTTGATCATATGATTGACCCTATTGATTGATGTCAAAAAGGTACAGAATGTTATTTTTTCGAACTTAAGGCGATTCCCATCCCGGGTTCGATGCCAGAGTGAGGCAAGCGAATTTTCGAAAATCTGAGAATGCAGATCTTTTTCTTTTTAAAAATAAATGATTATTTTCATTGAGTAAAATTTGCTATCTCCAGTATTTCGAGTACTTTCCCTCCAGGTGGCATTGAAAAATTCCACCGTGTAGTCCTTTATGAAGAAGAAACAATGAAATACATCACACAAGCATTGTGTGTTAGAAAACATCCATTGTTTTGAATATTATACATTACCCCACCTGCCATCAAACCATTTGTTATTTAAATAAAGACCCGTGATAAAGAATGTTAGTAGTTACATATTTTTGAAAAGTAACTTTGCAGTCATTATTTTGATAATTACCTATATTATTTCTGTGAAAGTACTACTAGGTCAGGTATGTAGGCATCAAACATTGTATGTTCTAAATGCATTTTGTGGTATTATGATTATTTCCTTTTTTTATAACAATTGGTAATGAGTTCGTATCTTTGTTTAATAAGTTTATTTTTATTTTTTCAATTAAATGATTTCTCTGTCAAACATTTTCTAAATTATTCCTGTATCCCTTTTGAACCTTTATTTGAACACAAAAGCAAGCGTTTTCTATGGAGGTGGGTTTTTGCAAAACCATTAATTGTAATCTAACTAAAACACAGCATAGTATGTACCGGTTGGGGTCAAAATATAAGAATTGCAGAACAAGTATGAATGAAAAACTGCTACTCGATCATAAGTATTAACTATCTATTAGTATGTAACTCTAGGGTAAAAAGTCGGATGTAATGGGTGGTAAAATATAGTTTATATAGACAGTTCAATTGTTGAGATGAACTGGCTAGTGGGGAAAGAGTTCCAACGACGCGTCACACTAGTAGATATTGAATCTCACTGCCTCATTGGCCTTGGTCAAACGGTCGTAAGTCCTGAGCGTAAGGTCTTGGGTTCAATTCTCTGCCTATCCCATCGTGGATTAGATAAGGTCCCATTAAAAAAGATGGACAAATTTTTACACAGCGTTCAGCACGTCTAACCAAAAAGATATCCAAACAAAGAAATACACTGTGATAACAAATTCATGGATGTGCTTATGCATTGGGTAACCAGCGTTTTTAGTGTATTTTCGTTACCTGATTTATTTTTCTTGTAAGTATGTAATGCTTATATTTTTTAACCGTTGTCATTATTTTGGTGGCCTGAATGATTCCTAATACTTTGTCCATCTATTTGAATAGGACGTTATATGCGTTGTGTTATGTTACTAAAATCTGAGCGTAATATTGTCTGCAGATGACAAACAAGAGCTGGGTAGGAACAGCAGCAGTTTCGACCACTTATTGCTGGAGATACCGTCCCAGGACATTATGATTGAGGCTACGGGCGAAGAGTCCGGCAAGAGGAAGTCTCCGGGACCAGAGCTCGGCGCCGGCGCGGCCAAGAGACGCAACAGTTGCAAAAGCAAATTAGACATCGTGCAAGCGGATTGATTTAAAGCTCAGGGGCTGTACCACCACACAAATTTATTGATATCGGCTATCTCGATAACACGGTGGACAACAGAACTGGTTTGACAACTGGCCCTTGCGTGGTGGGGTTGCCGTTGCAATTCGCATTGTGTGTGTGTGATTCTAATGCGGGTAGCAAAATTTGTGTCCTACTGTCACTAATGAGAGAGGTTGATTTTGCGTGTTATCCTCTGACTCGTTACGATGTAGTAATGTGTTGTTTCTTACAACATTTCCTACACGGTCCAAGCGGGCAGTCGTTTGCTTTTATTACTAGAGTGCGAAAGACAAAGAGCTATTCAAGACGTGTGTGCGTTTTGATGGCGCGGCCATGACTTTTTTTTTTTTAAATATGCTATGATTTTGTAAAAAAAATTAAAAGTAGACTCCCAAAACCATAAATTTGTCAAAGCTATGGTTAAAAAGTTATAAGGGTTTGAACGTGGCTGCGCCATTGAAACGCTCCGAACCGCGCGGCCACGAAGATCTTTAAAACTAAGCATTGCAGAGACCTGAAATTTTTCTAAGTAACAGATTGAATTTGTAAGCTGTAAGACTAATACGCCATGGCCGCGCCATCGAAACGGACGCTCAAGACGTCTAGCTAGCTCCATATCTTAGGGCTGAGTCACAACGGAATGGCAGCGGCCAGCGGCGACGCCAGTGGTCCCCAGCGTCGCCGCTGGCAGTCTCACACGAGCTCCAGACCCCACGCGCCTCGTCTCCTCTTGACTAGTTAAGATTCTACATTCGGCCGGCAGCGGCTTTGGCGGCCTCACGTCACCGCTGGCAGAACCACCGACAAGACGCGCGTGGCGACCTTTTCAAGCGACACTGGTGTTTTAAGTAAAAAATTAAGATAAAGTTTAAAATTATTTCACACTGAAAGTGCTCGCCGCATCGCTGCCATTCGGGTGTGAATCGGCCCTTTGTTCGCGCTCCAAATGCATCATATTACTTTTACTTCTACCGTTTTATGGTGTTTGTACCGGCGCGGGTCATTGCGGGACTTCCTAGTCGATAAAACATTGATGGGCAGTCGCGTCCTGCGTCGGTTTCTTCACAGTTTGAACACTTCTTACATTTTCTGATATAAAACCTATGTTAGGCAGACCTTAAAGTCGGTCCAACCGTTTCAAAGATTAGCCAGAACAGACAGGCAGATAAAAAATACAAAAAAAATAAAAGTGTTTTTGTTATATGTTGCCGTTTAATATAAACGTTCAAAGTAAAAAACTGTTATTTTAATATTACACTTCAATTGTATTTATATGACATGTATAGATAATAAAACACAGTATTTTGAAATCATTTTTATTTTATTCACTAACGAATTACGCATCTTACACAGGAGTATTTACACGAACGAAAAAATACTAAGTTCTAAGTTATTGTACTCAGGTAAATTAAGAAACGAAAATGACACCCTACTTATAATTAAGAGTTAAACGAAAAGTCACCTTAAAGCAAACTACTTAAGAGCTAATTAACATTGACTGCTTAAGTTAAGTGCAACGGGCTAGGCGACGAAAGAGTTACCTTATTAAGGTAGGTCAAAGTAAAAATTAAAAACTAAAGTAAAATTATTTATCATATTCTCATAGAAAATGATTTGTGCACGTAAATTGCGGTACAAATAGATTTTCTGATAAATGTACCTATTTTTCATTAAAATAAACGAGCTATTATGATTGAATCTCAATCGAAACTCGCGAATGATATTGTGAGGTTTGGCTGATAATGTAAACAACACAACTGATTTCCCTAAAAATAGTAAAAAATAATGTTTGGACTCTTTAAAAATGATTATCCGCAGATTTTATGTGGATACGTCGCCAGCATTCGTGAAGCCCTTCAAAGTTTAGTAGACATATTGAAGCAGTATTACTGATATCTAGTCCTAATGTAAAATATTATTTGATCTAAAAGAAGTCCTTTGATTACAAAAAATGGACTTATTTTGGAGCAAATTAAGTTTTGAATCAAGTGACAGAGTTGAAAAGTTGCATCTTTTAAATCTTCGACTTAAATGATTTTCTGGCCCCTTATTCACAACCATTCGACTCGCTTCCGATTCGGAAAGTCGTATGTCTATCTCGGTCGTTTTCGTAATGCCAGAAGAAGACAGATATACGAGTTGTCGAATCGGAAACGAGTCGAACGTTTGTGAATACGGGGTCTGATTTGTTCAATACGCCTACCAAACGAAATGATACATAAAAGGCCTTAAATAGAACATCTGTTCACACAGCGCTCACAACCAATAAATAAATACAAAGATTGACATAGAACTCCAACACGCTTTTTAATAACATCAGGAAAACGGTATTTCTCAAGTTTGCCCCTAATTCATCGTAACCAAAGGACCAAAACCTCTGCTTACCCATTTCGTGTTATTATAGCCGTGACTTTATGTTATGTAGCATTCTGTCCTGGAGTTCTAAACTGGCTATACATAATTGCAAGTAAAATTTTAACGCTTTTACATTAAAATAAAACTTTCTAAATGTGTATGTCACCGTAAAATTGACAAAACCGTTAGATTGTAATCTGTCTAGCGGTAGATTACAATATAATTGTTTTTACAATGTGACGCTGACAGATACATTTGTTGAGACAGATAATACGCTAGATAGCCAAGCTCCTGTTAGCTTTGCTATCTAGTAAAAGAAAAACATTTTTATGCAACAAAATGTGTCTCTACTCCCATTTTAAAGCTTTTGCTTAAGTTGATATATATTTCATAAGAATTGATAGTAAAATTAACATAATAACTGCGATAATTATCTCGATAATTTATTCAAAAAATATTGGGTGATTACCGCAATACAGTGCCGATTAGTTAAACTCTCTAAATAGCTACAATATTCAAGTACTATGATATTTGCTCATATAATATATAGATTGTTATCACCCTCAAATAAATTATCATGAGAATTATCGTGAGATGTAACACTATAAACCTTGCCTCATTGGCATTAACATATAACTAGGATCTACAAAACTTTATACCTAACATACACTTATGTGTGTGTACAAAATATATACAAGGACACTAGTTTATATGTATGAAATTGTGGATGTAATCTACCTGTATAGCCTCCGTACAATACTCGTAAGTTGGTTATCATAAAGTATTTGGAGAACAATCATTTGGAGGCATTTTGAACCGATATGGGAGGCGGTAAGTGCAATATTATACTGGGACTCGCAAGGGCGCAACCATAGTAGCACTACTAGTATTGTATTCTTTGGGCAAGCAATAAAGCCTGGTGAGATACCCACCATAAAACTTTTTTTTTGCAGCACTGTCTTATATGTCCCAAGTGTCCCAGTGTAATAACGGCCACATTATAGTTGTATTGTAATGTATGAAACTCTATGGATTAACAATAGTAGATATAATCTAGTCCGTACTACTACATATTTATTTATTCGCCGTAATAGCGTGACTATATGAGAATTTGATTAGTGGGGTGAATATACAGAACCCCTATATAAATGTTTTCATATTATAATAATTCAAGACTTTATTATTTATGTGATAGTTAGGAACGATACAAGCAGAGTAAATACTTCCGATAGATAAGGATTAACCAGTCTGTCATTCTAATTATAAATATAGGAAGGCTACTGATATATTCGTTATTATGTATCCTACAAAAATATTATATGTTATACTATACTATCATAGTGCACGCTTTTATCATGAATATGCGATTCAAACGCATTTTCATAAAATATAATATTTGTAGATTTTTTTTGTCGTCATTTTACTAGTTAGAGCCATTAGATTCATGTAAATACTGACACCGACTAGGCGGTCTACCGACCGACTAGGTACCCTTTACTATGAACTGACAGATGTCAAATGTGATTTATTTACTGTATTTCCAGCAGTTGAAACATTTACTTAGTCACATTTGGTAGAAAAATAAAAAATCTGCACACACCTTGTGTATTTCTTTCACATTCAAAGTTTAAGTTCACAAAAAAACGTGCACTACCAAAGTTCGGATAATATGTTTCAGTTCTACAGTATACATTGATTAATTATGATCAAATACATCGATCAGGGTCAAGACGTATCAGTTTACTACTTTGTAGGATGCATCTGCATCCTCTATCATCTCATCCAGTTGTTTTTATCGAGTGACATATATAAGGCCCAGTCCTTGTTGACACTCGAAGGTACTACCAAATTCACTGCGGGTTTTCCACTTTTCACTCTTATGCCCTAAGTAATAGGGTTGAAAAGGTGGTCGATCTTCAGTGAACTCAGTAGCGAGTATTTCAAAACATCACTCAAGACTCAAAAGTAGATTCCAGCCATTTAGCATAAGTATAATAAGCCCATAATGTGCCCCCCGCAACACAGGCGTCTCTATGAGAGGGAATGGGCTATAAGGCGCTCCACCCACTGCACCGCGCCCAGTTGCGTAGCGCGGGATGGCGGATTTTACCATTGTATGCAAGTATCTCAATTTATATAGAAATCACGCCTAGCACAACACACTGCCGACGCGCGACGCGGAAATGCGCGGGAAGGCGTCTCGCGCGCAGTTTCAGCTAATCTGCGCGAGAGCGTGGAGCGTGCCGCGGGATATGACATGAACATATTAGTTTAGGCCGTTGTAATCTGCATCGCGGGGGAGCAAATTACACCGCTAAGTAAGGCAGATCTGCGCCTCCGTCACCGCGCGCGTTATCCGTCTCTCCGCGGACAGCGGCGACGCATCCTCAGTGGGTGAACCGCCTAACCCACCACCCGGACTCTAAACGACACATGTCTCCTAATTTTCGGTTCTAGATGTTGCCCAACTGAAGCTTCGGCTTGGGCAAAAAAGGTTTCTATTTCTAGCAAACGCCGAAATTGAACGGATTAGCGAGGCGTGGAGTTCATGGTCACGAATTTCGAAGTGTTTAAGAAAATGAATTTCACGAAATTTTTCTTCATCAGTTTGGGAACAATTAGATTACTCGAGGCTAGTTTTAAATTTTTAAAGGAGGAGCTCATGGCTAAATAATAAAAACCTGTTAAGCTGTTGATCCCAGCTCTCAGAGCGAGGCCACACGATGCGTTGGCGGTGCGGTGCGACGACGGAGCGGCGCCGCAAACGTCATCCTACATACAAATCACTACCCCACTAGTGCGTTGCGCCATACAATCACTGTTGTGCATTGCCATTTTGACAGTGATTGTACGACGCTGCGACGACGCAACGCAGCGCAACGCATCGTGTGGCCTCGCTCTCATTTGTCCATCTTTGGCAGTCGTTACAGGTAGTGAGTGGCCCAAATAGTCTAACAACCTGTCTTACCAAGCGGTATCGTATTTCCCAGTATTAACTGGGTTGTGGAGGTCAGACAGGCAGTCTCTCCATGTAAAATACTGGTACTTAGCTGCATTCGGTTAGACTGGAAGCCGACCCAAATGTAGTTGGGAAAAGGCTAGGCAGATAATGAAGCTAATCTATCTATACTAAATTACTAATATTATAAAGCAGAAGATTTTGTTTGTTTGTTTGGTTGAACGCGCGCTATCTCAGGAACTACCGGCTCGAATTGTTTTTTTTTTGCGTTGGTTAGTCCTTTATCGAGGAAGACTATATAACATCACGCTATGACCAAAAGGAGCGGAGCAGCAATAAGAAATGTTGCAAGCGGGAAATTTACGCGAACGAAGTCGAGGGCAGAAGCTAGTACTTAATATTATAAAGAGTTTGTTTGTTTGGTTGAACGCGCTAATCTCAGAAGCCACCGGCACGAATTGATTTTTTTTTTGTGTTTGATAGTCCATTTATCAAGGAAGGCTTTAGGCTATATAACATCACGCTGCGACCATTAGAAGCGGAGCAGGAATGAAAAATGTTGCAAAAACGGTTTTTTTTTTCCTTTTGTTTTTCTCTGTTATGTGACGCAGACGAAGTTGCGTGGGTCAGCTAGTTTTAAATAACGCTCGAGTCCTTGAGTGACGTTCGGGCCAAACTTCTAAAATCCCTAGTAGACTTTATTTAGTACTCAAAATTTCCATTTGAGGTTTGTTTGCTTTTGTTTTAACAGAAAAAGTTCAAACAAAAAAACTGGTTGTCTGTAAAGTCGGTTTACTGACGATAGTTGAACGTGACAACGTCTTAAGAAAATACTGATGGAATGGTCGCATTTTTTGACACCACATTCACTTTTCACTGCACTTGATACTCGATCAAAACATGTAAATGTAGTATAGTATAGCAGCTGTCCACGCAGACGCATCGCTCACTCAAGTAGGAGAGAGACGGATGTCGAACGCTGCCGAACGCAAAGGCCGATTGTGCTTCTTTGTCACTCTTTCCGCGCTCTCGCTTGCACTTCAAGCCTTACATGGAACGCCTCAGAGCGATCAGCGAGGTAACGCCGCATGAGTCATGTTTTTTCGTGCGTGCAGCCGGCTCTATCGAATTATAAGACTTTGTCACGTCAAAAATACAAAGTTATAGAAGATTTTACTATGGATGTTGGGATAATCACCCCATCGCGTAAACTGGTGGTGATCAGTTGCCATTTCAGTTCTATGACCTTTCCTTCATCAGTTTATTTGAGAACATTTTGGTGACCTCACTTCTGCTATTCTACGTCTGTTAGCAAGGTGTGTGCCTGTCAGTAGACCGTCGACCGGTCGGAAATATGACAATGCCATATTTAAGGATGCGTTTTGTCAAGATCATCGTGCAATACTATGTGCACTAACAATGGTCTTACGTTCAAAATGAATGTCAAATTTAAAATATAAACCTTCAAGGTAAACTCATCATAAAATTTCTGTAAAAATCATATTTATGAAGAAATCATTTATTTTGCAATGAGAACTAGCAATAAAACTATATATACCTACTGATAGTGTTGTTCACAAACAGTGTTGCTACATACTGAGTTTTTTTTATAGAGATAGTTATAATTGCAAAACTATTTTCATAAACAAACAGGACTGAAGTTTCCGTAAATCTTACAGATTTGGATTACCGTATACTGTCCCAGTAAAATAAAAACTGTATACAAAAAAAATACAAACTAGAGCCTTCAAAATGTTTTAATCTGCTATCTGTGGGCCTGAAATGGCCGCTTCAGCAGAACATATCACCTTAATTTTTTTTTTTTTTTTTTTTTTTTTTTTTGTGTTAGCCTGTACTGTCCCACTGCTGGGCAAAGGCCTCCCCCAATTCCTTCCATGTGCTTTTTTCCTGTGCCGCCTCGGACCAACCCTCGTGATGCGCATCCAAATCGTCTCGCCACCTTTTCCTGGGTCGGCCTCGGCGGCGCTAAAAAAAATTAAATACCTAAAATTGACTTTATTGTTATGACCGTAAAGTCCACTTTTAGAATATAAAAAATTTAACGTGATTTTAATGTTCTGCTAAAGCGGCCATTTTAGACCCCCTGATGTGCACGGTTGTGATCTAATTACTATTTTACATATTGACCATCTACTATTGTATCAACAGTCATTACTGATCTTGAAATTAAAACCTTAAAATAAACCTCTATATTCAGAAAAAAAAACCATTTCATTTCCATTATAGCCAGAACACAGATTCTCGGTAGATGACATACTTATTATGTTCATTTTGTTTCAGAATCTTAACGGACTTATTTTTTACTATCATTTGCATTCTTTCCTTTTACATTAAAAACTATAGTGTTGGCAAATCATCTCGATAACCCAAGACTACTTCCATACATAAAACGGAAGTACTTAAAGTCAAATAAAAGAGCACTTGAAATAAAGTGAAGTATACACTGCCGTAGTCTGGTGGTCCGATGTCAGCTAGCGGCGTGATTAGTGTATATTATAAACAAACGAACGACATTAAACTCTAGGTTAGTGGAAGATTGTAACGTTAATAATACCGCGTGTTGAACGTACAATTCCGTTTGGCGGCGCTGCCGAGTCCACTCCATACTGCATTGACTGTAACAATGATAAAAATGATTTAACATTTTTGCGATATTTTAGGATTGTGATACTTGTGATAGATTTTAAGCATGCACCCGAAACAATGTTAAAGTGCAGCAGAACTTTTCTGCACCATTTCCGTGTTTCTCAACAACTATGGGTAACAACGTTATTTTATTGCCAGTATCTGCAACATTTTATCCCGTAACGCATCACATCACATACACACGTTGTTGAAATAATGTCGAGGAACCTAATTTGAGCTGTATAACTGTATGTACATACATCTAGTATAATTATATATGAAAAAACAGTATGCGGTAAACGGCCTTAGTGGTGTTGTTCCTTGTGAACGGTTTTTCCAGAACTTGTGGTACTTGAAACGAGGTGTATATGTCACCGTAAAATTGTCAAAAACGTTATATTACAATATAACGTGTTTTTTCTCGCGATATTGTAATGTCTCGAATTATTGTCAACTGAACATACGGAAGTATCTCTGCCCCCATAATCGGGACTTGGGGCACCCCCCCGTTAGGTTAGTTAGGTTGACTACCATCGCATGCATTTCACGGAAAATAATGCGTTTTGTTGTAAGCGTATGTTCATTTGACAATAATTCGAGACTTTACAATATCGCTAGGGATATTACAATATAACGTATTTGACAATTTTACGGTGACATATAGATGGCGCTGTTGCTGATGGCGATGATCTGTTAAATTACGCAACGGGTTTTAATACAGTTTTCAGCAATGTATCTACATTGCATCTGTTCGAAGCTGGGGCGGGTCGCTAGTAGTATAATAATATGAAGCACGTTACAACTCGTAACGCGACGTAAAGGATTGTGACAAAAATAAGGATATAGCGGATAGTCTTGTCAGTACCAGCTACCTGCAACCTTATTAGACTGTGTGAAGTATCGACGCAGCGGTACACACGGTGGCCAACGCTGGCTAGGAAGGACGTGACTCATGAGGTGACGACTAATAGAGAAGAACGGGAGAAGAAGACATTCTAAATACGTAGACTACAAATAATCTATACTAATATTGTAAAGCAGAAGAGTTTGTTTGGTTGAACGCGCTAATCTCAGGAACTACCGGCTCGAATTGAAAAATTCTTTTTGCGTTGGATAGTCCATTTACCGAGGAAGCCTATAGGCTATTTAACATTACGCTATGGCCAATTGGAGCGGAGCAGCAATAAGAAATGTTTCAAGCCGGAAATTCACGAAGTCGCGGGCAGAAGCTAGTTATAAAATAATAATTATGTATTATTGGGGTAAGTAAGGGCACGAGGATGATGATGATTGTAGTAACCTATGCACACTGTCTTATGGACAGTTGCATCGATCGACCATAAGGCGAATATCGCTTGCACTCGGAATTTGAGCGCAGAGCGGCGACCATAAGCGTGCAAAACATTTTGTTTTCATAGGGAATGACGGTCACTATACCTGTCGGTCACTAGACGGCGACCTCCTCTGCCTCCTTCTCCCTCTGACGCACTGCGACGGCCGTCTCCACGAGCAGGTAGAGGCACTTGAACTTGTCGCGTTCGCCCTCACTGCTCACATTAGCTGGCACAACCTGACAACAAGTTTGTTATTTTACAAATGGAACGGGGAGAGGTTGTAATGTAACTATAGTCTGAACCTGAATGTGATCGGTTGATTCCCGCACGTATCTTTTCTGTTTGGGTCAAAAGCGTGACTAACACGATAAAAAAATTGATGACTGTGAGGTCTGTGAGATGTGAGTATGTAGTACCAGATTTTTTCATATTTGTTTTCTGTAAAAGTTTGTTAAAATTAGTTGTTTGGGTCATAAAAAGGATGTGAAAAGACTCATCATCAACCCGGTACCTCGAAGGTCGCGGTAGTTCGCTGGAGCTGTCGACCTGCTGCGAGTGAGTAAGGTCAGCAGTATGATGAGGGTGTGTGTACCTGAATGCGGCGGCGCAGCGGGTGCGGCAACTGCGGCAAGTGCGCCAGCTGCGGGTGCCAGCCGCCCGCCTCCCCCGACCCGCCCGACCCGCCCGCTGTCTCCGAGCCCTCCTCCGACTCCGACGTGCGCACCGACACCACGCCAGCTCCACGACTGTTGCAACAAGGAATACATATAGTACGGGAGGCAGAAGTTACTGTTTAACTGCCCAAGTTTTTTTTTTATATAGGCTGATAATAGTTAAGCCATAGCACATCAATGATGCGCCTTAGCTTTTTTCAATGAAATAGCAATTTAATTTGAATGAAAAAAGTTTGAATTTTACACAGTCTATTTTGGATTTCTGCATTTCATGCAGAATTCATTGACAAAACACAAAACTGCAATTTTAATTTTCTTTATAATTGCGGTCGTTTCTGGTTTCGAATTTAGCCAAATGTGCCATCGAAAATTCCAAGTTCACTTATGCAGCAAACAACAAATTATTATTCAGCCTACAATACGAGTTGACCTACACTCTAGGGGTTTTCACCTAACCTAAGAAATAAACCCATTAAAACCCCTGTATGAGTAACCTTTTCAATCTCTAGTCTAGTTGGAATTATTCACGCGACTTTCTAGCCATAAAACAAAAACGACGCGCACAATCACGTCTTGCGTCCTCCGGGATTCGCTTTAATCAGAGCGTCATTGAAGAAAAGTAGGAGCCAGAAGTCGAGGGAGGTGACAGTACAAATATTACAAGTCTCTTCTGTAAAACTAAACACTGGTTTCAATGACATCACTAGCACAAGACTAGCGAACAATTGTTTAGTCTAGATTGAATTGTATAATTAATTATGCAAATCGAGATTTCAACGAACCAACAAGCTACCTTAATATCACATCTGAGAACTCACTCTAAAAAGATCTCCCGCAAGCCAGACAGTTGATTTGCATTATAATTAAAAAATCCAAAATAACATCATAGTTAGGGTGCCATAGCCAAAGGGTAAAACGGTACCCATACAGTAAACGTGTTTTTTTTTTGCTGTTTTTTTTTCAAAGTCATGTCTCATTACCCCTTTCTAAACGTCACAAAATCACCAAACGCCGCATTCAGTCGCAGCAGTCGCTTGATTTGTAACAATCACAAAAGACCTATCAGAAACCAACCCTCGGGCAGCGGGGTGTAGTTCCCGGTCCTCCGGTCCGTACCGTATGACGGACTGCCACACAGAGGGGTCGTATTTGACCTCCTCTTCTGAGACAGCGCTAGACGAGTATCCCTCCTCTCCGTCAGCTATTTCGTCGCCGTCACTTCTGTAAACTAGGAGGCCGTCGCTGTATTCTTGTTCCGCGCTGCGGTCTGCGTCACCGTCGTTCTGTGGACAAAGAAACAGTTTTTACTATTTTGTATTTCTTTATCTTCGAACCCACATCGTTAATGAATGAACATAATACGTGAGATTTAAATGTTAATGATAAAATGTGGAGTACAATTAGGGTTACTATTTCAAAATTTGATAAGTGCTGACAAAAAACCAGGCATAAAATCGATATTTTATATTTGGATCTCTATTTACTTTCTGTATTTAGTCTGTCAACCAGTCTTACCCCTTTTTTTTTGAGGATGGGAAATCATCAAATGACTTCTCCCACTCTGGGCGGAGCGGGAGGGAGCGTCAGACTCTTACTGACTAAAACCCATCCATGTTCCTTCCTCGCCCTTTATGTTCCGGGGCCGCGGTATCTCTTTCGAACAGGCCCGCAACCCCGGCAGGACCAGTCTTACTTCTTGATATCATATTATTAGTACCCAGTAACTGGGTACTGGTTTTCAGCTCTATCCGGTTAGACTAGTAGCGGACTCCAAAATAGTTGGTAAAGGTTAGGCAGATGATGGGTTACCTCAACTTCAACACCGTCCCAGGACGCGACGACGACGCCAGCAGTGTTGGCGTTGCCGCCAGAAGTGCCGGGCTGCTTGCGTCCGCGCCGTGAGATCGTGTAGTGCAGCGGGTCGTGGCCCTCGCGGCGGATCATCTCCGGCAGGATGCGCCGGCGCGCGTTTATGAACCAGTTGCATACCTATAGGAAGGAAAAGAAACATGTTCTTTGAGATCAGCAATAATCTCGCTAGGCTATTTGTGACAAACAGGCCATAAAGTCCATTTTAAGAATGTTTGATTGATTTATTTTATTGAACAAAATTTTAAAATTCTCAAAATGTTTTTAACTTTAGATAAATGGTTACAAAGACCATTTTAAGAATTTAAATTTTTAACGTGATTCATTTACGATTCTGCTAAAGCGGCGATTTTAGACCCGGTGTTCTACCACGGTGTTTTTTTTTCAATAATAGGACAAAGGTAGCGCATAAAGGACTGTGGTCTCCTTTACTAAATAGTAAGGAGAACGAACATAATTATTAAGTCAACGCAATAAAAGCAAAAGACGTTTTTTCATAGTTTCACTTCGGACGACTATTAGGTTAAGTTCGTTTGGTCCCTTAAAGTCTCTCTTCGGTCTTTCTTAATTGGTTTATATTTGGTTTGTGAAGTTGTACTTTATCATATTTATAGTCTCTATAGTATCAATAATTCTGTATACCTTGTTAGTCTGTAAGGTATACCACCGGGCCACCGTAAAATTGTCAAATACGTTATCTATCAATATAACGTGTGTCTCTCTAGCGATATTGTAAACTCTCGAATTATTGTCAACTGAATATACGGAAGTATCTCTGCCCCCATAATCGGGACTTGGGGCACCCCCCCGTTAGGTTAGTAAGGTTCCTTTAAACTCTGCACTCGGAAATAGTCGACTACGCTTTTTAAGGGAATATAAAGTGTTTTAAGGTTAGGTTATAATAATCGGTATTTCTCAGGAATGGTACAATATCTTTTCATGAGAGTTGTACCACTGGGCAAGGGGGACCTCTCCTTCCAGCATGCGATGGTAGTCAACTCACGCGGTGTGGAGACACCGCGTGAGTTGACTACCATCGCATGCATTTCACGAAAAATAATGCGTTTTGTTGTAAGCAGTATTATGTTCATTTGACAATATTTCGAGTTTTTACAATATCGCTAGTGATATTACAATATAACGTATTTGACAATTTTACGGTGAATGGGATACAGTTGCCAGACAATAATGTTGTTGTAAACAAACTTAACAGTCGTACAACAACAATCGTCAATCAACTCCAAGTTATACTGTAACAAAACTCCACATTAAACGCACCTGCAAAACAGTTAAATTGGCTTCCTGACTGAGCGCAATCTTCTCAGCATCATTAGGGTACGCGTTGTACCGGTGGTCATACAACCACTTCTTGAGAATCTTGACGGAGTGCTTGGCCAGGTTGCCGCGCCGCTTGCGGATGGACACGATGCCGGGCGGCGGGTTGGACATACCGCCGTGCACGAGGCTGACCCGACGGGACCGGTCGGCTTCGCCATCTGTGCCGCTCTCGTTGTCGTCTGTGGACGATGTCGACGGGAAACGGTCGCGAGCTGTAAACAAATACCTAATTCTGTTTAGAAATATGTAACTTGTTCTTAAATGTTGGTATGTGGTATGGGTCAAGGTATATTCTTCTAGACCCTGTTCCCACTATGTCGGACGACTGTCGTGCTAGCTGAGCCCTTTAGATCGTGACGACATTTCACGGCAGTAGCTTTGTCGTTTGTTTGTCGTGACAATTTGTTATCGTTTTACAACAGTCGTGCTAGCCGTTCCCACTGTCACGAAAATCTGTTGTCATCGCAAAAAGTTGTAGATGACAGTTGATCGTGTCGTCCTATAAATGAACACCTCCATTTAAATACACAAGCCACGAAACTTAAAACTACACGATTATCTGTCGTCAGGACATAGTGGGTAACGGGGCCTTATACGGGTTGCAGACCAGGAGCTAAGCTAAGTTAGTTTAGCTTAGCTCGCATAGCTGACGCAGTTTTCCATATAACTCG
Source organism: Xestia c-nigrum (assembly GCA_916618015.1). Classification (NCBI taxonomy): domain Eukaryota; kingdom Metazoa; phylum Arthropoda; class Insecta; order Lepidoptera; family Noctuidae; genus Xestia; species Xestia c-nigrum. The sequence continues at coordinate 2,545,025 of OU745259.1, read as the reverse complement.
CATAGTTTGCAGTCTGCACACAAGTATGAAAAACTGCGTCAGCTATGCGAGCTAAGCTAAACTAACTTAGCTTAGCTCTTGGTCTGCAACCCGCATTAACGTGTCGATGATTATCTAAATTAGCTCAGGACTGAGCGACGAGCCAGGCGCCTTCAGTAGCGAACAAATAGGGGATAATAGATCCTTCCGAAATACAAAGTTAGCGGGGTGCTGCTTAGCTTAGATCATGACCGACTTAGGTCCAAGCTCAACGAAAAGATAACGGTCTGATTATCTCAAAACAGGTGTCACTATGACATGTTCCCATAAAAAATGTGTTTTAAACAGCTGTTTTTATATAATCAGACCGTCATCTTTTTGGTGAACATGGACTATCTACATTTCTACAACAACGAAGTTAATCCGGAGATATCTGTTATTTCAACCTTGGATGCAACAAAATTGTAAAACCAGCTTTGATTGCTAATGAAGATTTAAGCCATTCTTAGTTCCTACGAAATGCAATTATTGCGAGATCGTTAAACGTTACTGAGCTTTCACTTATACGTACATGTTCCCGTCGCATCTTGGATTTATAATTTGCCAGTTGTGCTACAGCGATATGAATTACGGTTACTACGTGTTGCCTCTGTCTTAGTTAATTTAAGTATATGTCACCGTAAACTTGTCAAATACGTTATATTGTAATATAACGTGTTTGACAATTTTACGGTGACATATACATACTGTGAAATTCTAGTTTCATAACATTTAGATGGGAATAGGATATAGCGTTGTTGGTACCAAAAAGACATGCATTGTAAAAATAAGAGTGTCAGCACATTAAACGTGATATTGATAAATAATGGAAGGGTTGAATTGACCTTATTGGACTATTTTATATCCTATACGGGCCCATATATAAACCCTAATTATCTCGTAGGTAGGCACCAGCCCGTTAATCAAGGAAGAGGGTACCAAATACTTGTTATGTTACAATTTTTCCCAAATAACTATTGACCTACTAGGCACACTGCTTATCACAGCGTCATCCATACTTTTCACATAATATTCAACTTTCGAAGAAATCTGTAAAAATCACGTCGTATGTGTTTTGAAAACACGCGTGACCCGATTCTATTGTCAACTCATGACTTTGGTAAATTATTTACATGTTTCATAGTTAGGGTCGCCCAAATCAGAATTTTTGACGACTCGAATGGCGTAGTGGTAGTGAAGCTGCCTTGCGTTCATAGGGTCCTGGGTTCGAATCCCGGTAGGAGCAAATGTTTGTGTGATGAGCATGGACATCTGTTTCATCTGTTTCCGAGTCATGGATGCAAAAAAGTATATATGTAGTATATCAACTATCTGGTGTCCACGACACAAGCCTTGCTTAGTGTGACACTAGATGACGCTGTGTGTTTAACGTCCGGCGATATTTTTTTATTTATTGCTAATGACTTGGCCCTCTAACATCACTTAAACATAGAGCTGGCTAAAATGTGTGGCTATTTATAGGCCATCGGAACATGCAGACGCGAGACGTGATGTGTTATTTAACGTTATTCCTTCGGGAAAGTTCGTCGCTATAGCAACTTGAACACTTTATTTACCCTTCGCCGTTAAATATTCATGCGCTATAAAACCGGTCAAGTACGAATCAGGCTCGCAAGTCACACACGAAAAGTTCCGCACTACCGTACACGTTTGTGTGTATTAAATAAACGGCGAAATATAATCGATTGACAGCCCTGACCATAACGGATAGTCAACATTTGTTTTGTGAATACGTGAGTCGCATAGGTACGTTTCTGTTTGCTCGGCAATTTTAATAACGTGATGATTTACAAACTTTTGTACCTATCTATAATATTATCGGGAATTTATTAATCTATAAAAATGATTTGTCAGCTAAAGAGAGAATTAGGAATGGTTTTTTCTGAAAAATAATGTTTTTTTATTAATTGAATAGAAACAATCGATTTGCATTCAAAATAGACATGATTACATCTTTCCAAACTCAAATCAGAGTAACTTTAGTATTGTTTAATTTGCGGGTTGCCTCTCAAAGCTCTCAAATAACTAGCCAATCTCTAGGAAACTATCTAGTTTTTCATATCGTCAAAAATGACTCAAGCATAAAATATAAGTACGGTATTTTTCTCACAACCTATTCGTCCAAGTGTCCTCTAGCTAATTTTCTTGGGGTGTCATCTCAAAGTGTAAGTATAGCGTTAGATGTGAGGCGGGACGGAAGTGGCCGGGACCCGGGGTACGATCGATGCGGGTGAACGGCCGCGGGGGGTGACGCAATACGTCCAAGGACATCCGTATTTACCGACAACAGGACCTGTAACTTGTTTGGTCAATAGTGGTCGTTGCAGAGAACTTGATTCAATATTGATAACTGTTTGTCAACTTATTTGCGGCCATGTCAAGAAAATAGGCAAAGGAATAGCAGCGTCCAAAAGTGCAAATGCATGGCAGCTAAGACAGTCCAACAAACGGATCATGTTGGAACTGTTTAGCACCCTATCTTTTATAATTTGAACTAATTCTGATGTTTGCTTGGATTTATCGATGTTCAGTCGGTTTTATGAATCCTTTTCCGATAGTGGTACAAATTTGTCTCCACATTAAACTTTTACATAGTAAAGTATCTTCCATCTCATATCTCTACATATATCAGCGGTCGGCCACCATTTGGCAGGCAAGGGCCACAAGGCAGCAAAATAAACTAAAGGCGGGCCGTACTTGTGATACTAACCCTAGAAGATCAATATAGGTAGGTACCTACGTATAATTATTGGTCATAGCATAGAAAACTAAAAAGCGAAAAAAAATACGAAAGGGCCTTTAGAAAATCGAGTTATAGGTGTAGGTAGGTATATCGTAAGCAATTGTAATATTTTGCGAGATTTTCAGGCAAATTACTTTAAATTAACTCCTATACTATCAACGAAGTCAAAAAGAAATAACATTAACAACATAATAAAAAATTAAATTAAAACATAGTTGACGAACGGTGCTGGGACACTTAGGTTTTGTATGGAGCAAAACAAATATAATAAGTTTGATGAACTATATAATTCTGTGTATACTGAAGATACGTGTATTTTATTTACCACACTTTGTGATGTTCTAAACTTAATGTAACAAACAAGTTTCATAAAAAAAGCTTTTAAAAACATACTAAAATTTAGCGACAAACAGGTGACCGCGAATTTTTTTCACAAGGTACATATTTTTTGAGAACACCCATAAACTGTATACTGATAGGATTACCAAGATAACCAGCAGTTGTGAGTTGGTAACCTTGATAAGTTACTAATACAGGTTTAACAGCTAGTTATGGATGCCCACAAAACTAAGTTATACTGCAAGTAGGTACCTACTATCATCATTTTCTATTAAAAAGTTGATAATGTGAAAGATACTTATTTAGATGTTATCTTGTCTTATTATTTATTTAACAGGTTATGTACACACACTAAATACAGAAAAGAAGAAAGGGACCGAAAATTTGTTACTTCAGGTGATGCTTATTCACTTACTCTCTATTTATCTATTCTTCTTTTAAATCTAGAAGCAAAGCAAAGCGGTCCGTTAAAATGGTCCTAGTACCTAACTAAATTAGCACAGCGCGAAGCGGGGACAAAGCACTGCACACTGGTTCTCGTGAAACTGTCATTGTTCAGCGCGTATTGTTTTGCAAGTGGAGACGTAGAACACAATGTGTCGTATACCGGTACATGTACAACATAGGTAGGTGTTGCTTCGTTAACCGATACCGCACCAGCTAAGACCTGCGCTTGTGTAAACTGGAGACGAGCGGAGAGTTAGCGCTAGACCAGCGTTTCCCATTTGCCGGGACGCGACCCGGTACCAGGCTATTAAAATAAAACACCTTGCCTTGTTTTAACAATAATTGGGGATATATTCGATACAAGACCATTAATAGATTGTTGGTCACCTTGTCGCGAAAAAATACACAAAATTAGCTCATCAAGCAATAACTATTTTATTGCCTTTTGTCATAGGTCACAAACTCATCACTTATGCCATAAAATGTGAAGCTGGGTTTTCCACACTAGTTTACCTTAAAAATAAATATAGAAACCAACTTGAAGTGAAACCAGATCTCAGGACAAAACTTTAATTATTTCCCGCAATCTTGGGTTTTTTAGAAAAAATAAGCAGCAGCTCCATATTTCGCACTAAATAGGCGATCACGAAATATTAAATTAACGAGGGGGGTTTTTAAAAAAGTATTGAGTGGGTCACGAAGGGGCACTATGAAAATGACCGGGTCCTGACAGAAGAAATGTTTAAAAACACTGCGGTAGCGCTACACCAATCACAGACACAGGAGAGGAGAGCCCGGAATTACGGTGTCGATTTCAATCAACGTGATTGGTAGATGTCCTCTCCGCTTTGGTCCACCAAAGACTGTCTTAGATTCGTCGAGACCGATAGGGGAAATCAGGACAGAGATAGATAGATAACTGTGCAATATCTTCAGGAGATCTCAAATTCTGGAGAAAAGTCCGCCCATACACTACATTCCCAAAGAACGAAGGGATCTTTTTGAAAATCAGTCAATTCGACCTCTTTAGCACACACTCGGACTTTGGAGACAGTGCATTGTAACAAATCCTAACGTTGTGTCGGATGCCTTTGAGTTGCGCCATAACGTCTCGTCGTCAGTCAACTAACAACCCCAAGACGGCATCATACATGCGAAAATTTCCAGTATTTATTCAAAAATCTGATGACCTGGTGAAGGTTGCGGGAATCCGGTGGATGCGAGTCGCAAGGGATCGGTCAATGTGGCTACACCTGGGGGAGGCCTATGTCCAGCAATGGACGTCTTTCGGTTGAAATAAAATAAAAATGTTTATTTCAATTACAAAAGGGTTAAAGAAAAAGGATTAGGAGAAAGGGAAAGGAAATGATGATGATGATGATTCAAAAATCAACTAAAGCACAATGGCAGCAATTTAGCAATTTCGACTAGAAATCAATTAACGATATAGCGACACGATATACGGTTCCACAGAATTACACTGTGCTTGCGTAACATGCTTATCCTCACTGTGACTGACCATTGAATTACAATGTTTAGCAACTGGAAAACACTTGTCCTCGAGCTTAGGTTCTAAGGGAGGCTCTGGGGGACAAAGATTGTTGAATTTTAAGCATCTTATAGCTTGCACTTGCACCCTAGAGATCGTCTAAAAGTGTACATACAGCCGAGACACCGAGAGTAGAACTAAGCCATTATTAATAAATCTATTTACCTACTATCTACGTCTACACCATTTACAAGTCTAGATAAATAAACAGTTGTACCCACAACACAATAGCTGAAAGAATAGGCCTCGAGTCGACATCAAAACCGGAACACAATCTCAACATCTGCGCGGGACAGCGGCCAAGATAAGAGACTGACATTACAGAGCCGCTTTACAGGCCGTTCAGTTGCGTCAACTGCACCGAGGTAATGCAATACCTTGTTCTGAAGTGTTGCAACGTTTGTTTAAATTATAACCAGGTACTGGCTGCGCCCGCGGCTATAAGGGTATTTGTCAGATGATTTGAGTTGTTTTAGGGATTTACTACCCTGTCGCTAATTCTACTTTCTTGAGTTGGGTAACGGACTAGGATGCATGGGTCATAATCATCATGACATGACCTGATTCAGAACATAGGCCTTTTTATCTTATTATGAAGTTGTTCCCAAACGTTGAACCAGCAATCTTCAAATCTCGTTCCATCCCTATGTGCATATCCATGTATAATGTCACATAATTATGTTAAACAAATAAATGCTTCTTTATCTTTATCTTTAACGGATTATTGAACTTTTTTGCCGTAGTTTGCCTACCTCTAAATAGCCAAAGGGGTAAAAGTAAGTTCCAATTAAAACAAAGTTTACAAAAGTGCTGAATGCTTTCACGCAATTTTGTTTACTTGACACGCAATAGCTTTTGATTTCACTACCAATATAAACAGCTGAACTTTGACCCGTATGGCGCCAAATGAAAATCCGAGTCCATTGTCGTTTCGCAAGTCTGTGTCGTCACAATGATTGATGGTTCGCGTAATAAAATGGATCAGCAGGATTCGCGGAGCGATCCATTATGATTATGACAATGATGGACAAGTAAGTTATTCATCATTTACCCAGAATGCTGGGATCAACTTCGAGTTATACGAGATATTAGTGTTGTGAGACTGATTTTTCGAGGATTAACCAGATGGGCATAGTTACGGCACCGGTTTGAGCCACCCTGTATAATAAACTCACACCTTTTTCCCATGGGGGTAGGTATTTTAGTACCTACCAGCCAAACGAAATAAGTGCTCAAATGTATTCAAGGTTACTTTCAGTGATCCCAAATCAGTATTCTTTTGAAAAAACAAAAGACATGCAAATGTGCAGCTATTAGTCAGGACTTAACAAATAAAGTTATAACATTTTAGTTTGGAGCATGACCTTGCCTCAATGTCCATCATCCATTCCAAAGCATAGATCTCTATGGAGAAGAATGGGCAGAAACTCAATGGACACTCTTTTAAATCCAGACTATTATTACAAAATCTTGGTTACATCATTCATGTTCTTGGTTACCACACCAAAGCCAGTGCCTGTTTCATGAGTTGCCCCCTCTGTTGACTACACCTTGTTTTATATATTTAGTTTTGGTGTTAAACTGCAGATGTTGTTTTGAGTGAACAAAATACAAAGACAGACGACTATTATAAATATACTATTGGGTCTTGATTTTTTTTTTTGTTATTATTGCCCACTTACTTGATTTATTTATTTATTAGATGGCTTCTCAACAATGAGTACACTGTTACAATATCATTGTACATCACAAACTTAAGTCTAAGCGCCTCATCACTTATAGAAAAGCATATATTTATATAGGAATGATATTTAACTGTATAGTATAACAAGACATCTTAAATCGCTTTTAAATGAAAGGGCAATATTCTCTTATCTGTTTACAGTGTCAATGATTGATAAATATTTAAAGAAGACATTTTGCATAATTTGGGTCATTGATATAGTAATTAATTTTAGTAATTTAAAAACCTATTTCTTAATTATTTCATACTGTTTAGCACTTAGCAGGCACATATACAGATGGGGGATAGTTGGGATTTATCCCCCCCCCCCAAATAAAACTAAAAATAAATGATGTAACTAAACTATGCCACCATACTTCAATTTATTAAAAGTTATTATAGTACCTACAGACGATCGACCTACAACGATTTTTTACACAGTTCATGGTTGTTTCAATGTTTGTCCCACCCCCTGAACCAAAACTTTGGATAGGTACGTGCTTGTGTTCATTTATACTAATATTTTAAAGAGGAAAGATTTGTTTGTTTTTTGTATGTAAAGAATAAACTTAGAAGCTGCTGGACCGATTTGAAAAATTCTTTCAGCAATGGATTGCCATTATCAGCGAGAAACATTGGCATATTTTATCCCCGTAATCGTGGGAGTACTACGCGGGTGAAACCGCGTGACGTCCGCTAGTGTTTATTAAATATGTATTCCTAGCAGGTTATGATTAAAATCCAGTGTTTTTCCTATAGTTGGATAAGTCACGTTTTTAGGGTTACATACCGGCGTAAAAATTGCTAAGACTGCACTGTACGTTTGTAACAAGGCCGTGTCACATGAACCATGATATCTAGTTGAAATTTTCATGGAATGTGTATTTCTGTTGCTGTTACAACAAATAAAATAAAAATTGTACGGAACCCTTCATGAACAAGTTCGATTCGCACTTGGCCAGTTTCTAATGCAACAAAATCTACTAATATGAGTCAAGGGATAAGGTATTAGTGGTTTAGTTGATGAACAAGTCATACAGAAAACCACCCGTATTGATTAGTAGCCAGCAATCTACAACATAAAAATCTGTATTACTGAAGAAGAAATCATAGATAATAAAGCAATTGCTAAGTGCAGCATCTTCCTATTACTGGGATGGAAAGTATATTTTCAATATTTAATTTGATGCTAAAATAAATAAATAATAAATATTGCCGGACATTAACACACAGCGCCACCTAGTGCCAAACTAAGCAAAGCTTGTGTCGTGGACACTAGATAGTTGATATACTACATATATACCTTTTTGTTTGTAAATACATACATACATACTTATTATGCATATAAACATCCATGACTCGGAAATAAATGTCCATGCCTATCACACAAACATTTGCTCCTACTGGGATTCGAACCCAGGACCGTAAGAACGTAAGGCAGCCTCACTACCAGTATGCCATTCGGGTCGTCACAAATAAATAAATAGGTCAGGCACCAAGAAAGCAGCCATTGGTGCCGATTCTCTTGTCACAAATTTCTCTAAACTAGACTAAAAATCACTAAAATTTAGTTTATTCCTGTCAAACGACGTTTCCTATTCTGAAATTGATTAGAATGACATAACTTAAATCAATTATAGTTTGACAGCACTAAATTATTCAATTTAGTGAAAATGGCAATTTCGCTATTCTGAAATTGACGTTTTTCACCTAAAACTTTGATTGTCAAACTAAATCAGACTATTTTTAATCGAGACTAAAAAGGTGTAGATTAAAATTAGTTGTCATGAACTAAAATTTACAAAGCAGATTTCTCCTCGTTTTTCTTGAAAGTTTGGATGTGTTTGAGTTCAGAATGGAAGCTTATGTGATTGCAGCCGTTGTCGATTTGGCAGAAAGGTAAATTTAGTGTTATTTTATTATGATACAATACGAAATGCATTCATGAAAACTTACAAGGGAAATCCGCCCCTAAGACGACCCACTGACCGGGATTTGCGTATTAAACATCTAATGCACATGCTACATTACATACACTTCTCATAATCAAAGCCACTTCCAGGTTTTATGTAATAAAATATGTGTCTAATAAGAAATAACTATGTTTTAGAAACTATCAAGCGAGGATTCAATTGGAAAGATAATAAGACTAATCCAACCCATTCAAAATGGTAGAGAAGAAATTCAATAAAAAGACACCTAGATCGGGGACACTTTATTTGGTGGATAAGCTGAATCCTCGTTTGGATGAAGGATTTATCCCCAATCACCTAAAGGTTAGAACGGTTTTGTGTCCTATATGTATATTATATGTATGCAATAATTCACTTGCTAAAACAAGTTAATTACTGCATACATACAAGGAACTGTAATTCTTACTGAATTACAGTTCCTGGATTTTGTTTTTTGTCATAGTGACTTTTATTATGTGATACTTTACACCTAGTCATTACTTATTAAAGAAATGAGTTAGTGAATAGTATGTGGGGAAAGATCTCAGTGGCTTTGCCGTAGGTCACTAGTAAACTTTATACCTATTGGGTATATCTATTAACTAAGTACATATAAAGTTTTATTTATTTTAGGAACAGATACCCACTACAGTCATGGCTCATGATTCCCATCGTGGTGTCATATATTGAGTGCCACTCAAGGGCAAGAAATGTGGTGGAAATGTGTAATGGGCGCCTAATGAACAGAACCAGAAAATGCTACAAAAATTATTCTGGCATGTTGCACCCTGTACAATTGGAAACATTTGATTGTAAGTGTTTGATTTGATTTATATGTAATTCTGTTTTATTTGTTTGCAAAATAAGAAATCTAATTAAGTGTATCTTTGCAGATGAAGAAGATATCAATGTCACCGAGCATAGTGAGGAGAGTGCTATTGCGGAGGATACCTGCACAGATTTCTTTGCTGAAGCGAGGAAAAATCAGCAATCACTTGTCAATTCTTTTAATTAAATGAAACATTTTATTTCTTTAATGTTAAAATATTTATTTTCTCCTTAAACCTTAACAAAAAAGAGTAGCGATTTCACAAAATTGAAACCGCATATTTAATACATGTTTCTGGATAACATGCGTTGAATGTCATTGAGATCTGCCCCTGCTGGTCTTCCACTAGTAGCCCTGATGGAATCCCTCGCCTTTCTTGCCTTTGTTTTCACTTTTGTCACCCACACACTCCAAATCTGTTGAAATTAAATAAGTTTAGAATACATGAAAATTATGCAAGTACTTATCCAATCCAGTATAACATTTCATCTCACTGAAACAACTTACATGGTTGCCACTGCTCCAATTTGTTCAGCTCGCTACTGACATTGGCCTTAAATCCAATACTTTGGGATCAGCTTGATTTTCTTCTTGTTTTTCCTTTTAGAGTATATACTAGTATAGTGTACACAAGTATACGTTACTTTACTACTACTCGTGAATACAGAGATTAGTTAAACCAATCGAACATCAAAGAGTATTTATTTGTTAATTAATTATGTTAACCGACCACCAAATTAATAATATTATTGACATGTGACATCTGACATGACAAACAAAACAAAGATAGGGCTTTCCTTCCAAACGCCGACGAAAATACCGGTTATTTTCAACTACAAAACCGAACATAATTTTTTAAGATCAAATTTTTATTTATTAACAAGCTTTAATAAACTGAAACTAGACAGAAATAAATAACAGGACAAATCATGCTACCTCATAGATTTTTAAATACGGCAGTTTTGTCGATTATAATAAAATTATAGGTTTTAATCATATTGAAAACCGAAAAGTGTCGCCAAAATGTTGTCATTTCCGATTTCCAACCCTAGCAGGATTATTATGGTCACAGATAATAAAAACTGAAAAATAAATATTTAACAACAATAATGTTTTACGCCGTTACAATAGTCCCTGTCTTTCATTAATGATCTTTGATAAACAATTTTAAATAATTGTTTGATTTCACTAGGGTTTTTTTTGCAATTCAGATCATTTCGTTCACTTTCATTCAGTTTTTATTTTAATCTCCGACAAATCTTAATCTATGGTCTATTGAATTTAGCGATTGTCAAACTCGATTTTAATTGTGTCAAATCTAAAATTAAAATTAGAGAATTTTGTTTTCAGAATAACTTACCGAAACCAACTAACTAAAATTAAGAAATTTTAGATTTAGTTTAAGTTAGTTCGGTGTACAAGAGAATCGGCACCATTAGTTCTGCAGCAATAACCAAATAGTTTTTGCCAATGATTTTCTTAACTTCATCATTGTTGATTTTTTGGTTTGAGGAATGTGATTAATATTGATTTTTTTGGAAGAACTGCATAATTTTCATTTTATAAATAAAATGGATATAGAGACTTTTTCTAGGTTTCCATACAAAAAGTAAAATGGGACCCTATTACTAAGCCTCCACTGTCTGTGCGTCTGTCTGACACCAGGCTGTATCTCTTGAACCGTGATAGCTAGACAGTTAAAATTTTCACAGATGATGTATTTCTGTTGCCGCTTTAACAACAAATAGTGAAATTACAAATAAAAGGTGGCTCTACTGTGATGGTACAGAACCCATCATGCACAAGTCCAACTTCCAAATGAAAAAAGATTGGACACATTAGTGATAAGTCATTTATTTGACGATCCGATTGGCGTAGTGGTAGTGACGCTGCCTTACGCTGTTAGGGTCCTGGGTTCAAATCCCGGTGGGAGCAAATGTTTGTGTGATGAGCACGGATATTTGTTTCCGAGTCATGGATGTTTATATGTATAAGTATGTATTTACAAACAATAAAGTATGTATGTAGTATATCAACTACCTAGTGTCCACAACACAAGCCTTGCTTAGTGTGGTACTAGGTGGCGCTGTGTGTTAATGTCCCGCAATATTTATTTATTTATTATTTCAGAACAAAATACATTGTTTAGATTTTTTATATACAAGTACTTATATAAATAAAAGAAGTATGATCTTATCATCTCTGATTTGTCAATGTATGAATGTGGATGTGGCTTATAAGTACAGAAGGATTTAAGATTCTGCCTTTTACAAGATCGGTCTCCTTTATGATGTAACAGTCCTAATTTGCTCCACTTATGATTCCTATATAAATTATAAATAAGATGTAGGTTTTGTTTTTAATTGTATATATATTCCCACTAGTTCTTCTATACTGTTTACTATTTTTTTTCCCACTACATCTATGATTTTGTACCACCGTAAATTGTGGGAGCAAAACGTCCCACTAGTTCTACTGTAGAACTGTGATACTAGTGGGAATGATCCAAAATATAACTTTCTAAGTACCTAGGTAATTGTCATTCTATTTTGCACAACAATATTGATATTAATAATGCACAAAAGTAATTCTCTGACTAACAGTAAAAAGAAGAAAAGCTGAATTTTATTTCGAAAACGTTTCTTCAAATTGATTACCTACTTTCAAATTGAAAATATCAACAAAGCGACAATGGCGCCACCTGGTGTAGCGCGTGATTGAACTAAAATTGACTAGTTTCAATGTCGGGCGTGCCGGTCGCCATCTTGTGTCTTGACTGCTGGGTGCTGTCAATTTACTGTCACCGCGACATTTTATAAAAGTCAAAGGGAATTCAATAACAACAACAAACAGAATGTAAACGTTTCTACTTATGATAATGACTGACATCAATATGTAAAATATTGAAGTCCATGGGTAAAAAATGCACATACAATATCGATCGGGGTGACGCGTTGCGACCACGTTACGTAGGTCTCAAATGGATGAGCTAAAAATAACCCAAGCACGTGCCAATTTAACAATAAGCATTAGAGAATCTTCACTTACATAACGATAAATACTAATAACACCTGTTATTGACTTTAACAGGCCTGAAATACTGTAAAAATGCATCAACTAGAGTATAGGTACCCAGCTAATGATAAGCAATGTGGCGCATTGGCGCCATTTTCCTTTCGCAAGATCGGACTCCTTGGTGACGTAACAGTCCTAATTTGCTCCGCTTATGATTCCTATACAATTAAATAAGCTGTAGGCTTTGTTTTTATTGTAAATTTCCCCCGAAAAATGCTATGTTTTCATATAAATGTCACCTTGACGTATCACGTCAATTTGACAAGCATGGCGGAAACGTGGCGTCGTTTTGATTTTGGACCGGCTCACCTCCAGGGGATGTTGAATGTTGTCTGTTTGCTACTCGGGCGCTTCTGATGATTTCTCTAGTGAGTTCTCTCACGTCCTGACGCTGCTGGTACGCCATGTCGGGCCGGTCGCGTTGTTCTTGTGATAGACCGGCCGTGGGAGGTAACATCGTTGCTCACTCAATCCATGCGAACACTTCGTTCTACACTCAGTCACTAGTACACAATAATAACTTCGTCCAGTTATAGAAATAAGTCTGGTAATATCACTGAATCACAGGAAAACAAAAATAATACGGCTGAACTACGCACAGCAAACCGAACAGAGCGCGACTGTCGAAGCGGGAAGCTACAGCGCCGCCGCGCATCTATCCCTTTCTTTCTCGGCTAAAAGCATATTGCATTCTCGCTTGCTCGACAACGATTTGATGACAGATGCAAGTGTATATGTCAAAACAAAGCGTGGGCTCTTAAAATGTCAAACATTCAACCGTTTTATGTAGCGACATCTATCTAAAATAGAGTGAACTGATGGAAAAATGGGCACAAAGATATTTTAGCACGGTTTTCACCGCCTTCTCAACTCATTGAGTAATACTGGTGCCGATTCTCTTGTACACCGAACTAACTTAAACTAAATCTAAAATTTCTTAATTTTAGTTAGTTGGTTTCGGTAAGTTATTCTGAAAACAAAATTCTCTAATTTTAATTTTAGATTTGACACAATTAAAATCGAGTTTGACAATCGCTAAATTCAATAGACCATAGATTAAGATTTGTCGGAAATTAAAATAAAAACTGAATGAAAGTGAACGAAATGATCTGAATTGCAAAAAAAAACCCTAGTGAAATCAAACAATTATTTAAAATTGTTTATCAAAGATCATTAATGAAAGACAGGGACTATTGTAACGGCGTAAAACATTATTGTTGTTAAATATTTATTTTTCAGTTTTTATTATCTGTGACCATAATAATCCTGCTAGGGTTGGAAATCGGAAATGACAACATTTTGGCGACACTTTTCGGTTTTCAATATGATTAAAACCTATAATTTTATTATAATCGACAAAACTGCCGTATTTAAAAATCTATGAGGTAGCATGATTTGTCCTGTTATTTATTTCTGTCTAGTTTCAGTGTATTAAAGCTTGTTAATAAATAAAAATTTGATCTTAAAAAATTATGTTCGGTTTTGTAGTTGAAAATAACCGGTATTTTCGTCGGCGTTTGGAACGAAAGCCCTATCTTTGTTTTGTTTGTCATGTCAGATGCCAATAATATTATTAATTTGGTGGTCGGTTAACATAATTAATTAACAAATAAATACTCTTTGATGTTCGATTGGTTTAACTAATCTCTGTATTCACGAGTAGTAGTAAAGTAACGTATACTTGTGTACACTATACTAGTATATACTCTAAATGGAAAAACAAGAAGAAAATCAAGCTGATCCCAAAGTATTGGATTTAAGGCCAATGTCAGTAGCGAGCTGAACAAATTGGAGCAGTGGCAACCATGTAAGTTGTTTCAGTGAGATGAAATGTTATACTGGATTGGATAAGTACTTGCATAATTTTCATGTATTCTAAACTTATTTAATTTCAACAGATTTGGAGTGTGTGGGTGACAAAAGTGAAAACAAAGGCAAGAAAGGCGAGGGATTCCATCAGGGCTACTAGTGGAAGACCAGCAGGGGCAGATCTCAATGACATTCAACGCATGTTATCCAGAAACATGTATTAAATATGCGGTTTCAATTTTGTGAAATCGCTACTCTTTTTTGTTAAGGTTTAAGGAGAAAATAAATATTTTAACATTAAAGAAATAAAATGTTTCATTTAATTAAAATAATTGACAAGTGATTGCTGATTTTTCCTCGCTTCAGCAAGGAAATCTGTGCAGGTATCCTCCGCAATAGCACTCTCCTCACTATGCTCGGTGACATTGATATCTTCTTCATCTGCAAAGATACACTTAATTAGATTTCTTATTTTGCAAACAAATAAAACAGAATTACATATAAATCAAATCAAACACTTACAATCAAATGTTTCCAATTGTACAGGGTGCAACATGCCAGGATAATTTTTGTAGCATTTTCTGGTTCTCTTCATTAGGCGCCCATTACACATTTCCACCACATTTCTTGCCCTTGAGTGGCACTCAATATATGACACCACGATGGGAATCATGAGCCATGACTGTAGTGGGTATCTGTTCCTAAAATAAATAAAACTTTATATGTACTTAGTTAATAGATATACCCAATAGGTATAAAGTTGACTAGTGACCTACGGCGAAGCCACTGAGATCTTTCCCCACATACTATTCACTAACTCATTTCTTTAATAAGTAATGACTAGGTGTAAAGTATCACATAATAAAAGTCACTATGACAAAAAACAAAATCCAGGAACTGTAATTCAGTAAGAATTACAGTTTCTTGTATGTATGCAGTAATTAACTTGTTTTAGCAAGTGAATTATTGCATACATATAATATACATATAGGACACAAAATCGTTCTAACCTTTAGGTGATTGGGGATAAATCCTTCATCCAAACGAGGATTCAGCTTATCCACCAAATAAAGTGTCCCCGATCTAGGTGTCTTTTTATTGAATTTCCTCTCTACCATTTTGAATGGGTTGGATTAGTCATAATATCTTTCCAATTGAATCCTCGCTTGATAGTTTCTAAAACAGTTATTTCTTATTAGACACATATTTTATTACACAAAACCTGGAAGTGGCTTTGATTATGAGAAGTGTATGTAATGTAGCATGTGCATTAGATGTTTAATACGCAAATCCCGGTCAGTGGGTCGTCTTAGGGGCGGATTTCCCTTGTAAGTTTTCATGAATGCATTTCGTATTGTATCATAATAAAATAACACTAAATTTACCTTTCTGCCAAATCGACAACGGCTGCAATCACATAAGCTTCCATTCTGAACTCAAACACATCCAAACTTTCAAGAAAAACGAGGAGAAATCTGCTTTGTAAATTTTAGTTCATGACAACTAATTTTAATCTACACCTTTTTAGTCTCGATTAAAAATAGTCTGATTTAGTTTGACAATCAAAGTTTTAGGTGAAAAACGTCAATTTCAGAATAGCGAAATTGCCATTTTTACTAAATTGAATAATTTAGTGCTGTCAAACTATAATTGATTTAAGTTATGTCATTTTAATCAATTTCAGAATAGGAAACGTCGTTTGACAGGAATAAACTAAATTTTAGTGATTTTTAGTCTAGTTTAGAGAAATTTGTGACAAGAGAATCGGCACCACTGTCTAGATTACCCGTAGGTTACGAAAATAAACATCGTTGTGCGATCCCGTTCCAATCAATTAACCTTCTATCAATCTGATAATCATTATGAAGGGGTTGTAATTATAAGTGTACCTAGGTGCAAGTACTTATCAGTAACGTACCTAACTGTACTTGTTTTGGCTCGCGTAGCCTAATCACCCAACCCAGTCTAGTCCATCATCCATTGATTAGGATGAGGTACCTACTACCTTTTCAAATGATAATTAAATCACGCTTGTTGAAATTGCAAAGTGCTACGGCAGATAGTGCGTGAATATTACAAAGCCTATTATAACCGCAAGATAAAAGTTATCGTAGTCTCAGTAGGTAGGTACTAGGTAGGTACCTACCTATTCACTACTAAACTAAGGGTTATGTTTAAGTTTTATGAAAAGCTACTTAGGTACCTAAGTCATTATTAGTTTTGTAGTTGCAGCAGCACCTATGTGTCGTCTACCTATGACTAACATGAAGAGAGACATAAATGTGTTTTTTTCGCCATATGCAATGAGATAAACACATAGGTAGGTATTGTTATTTTTCCAATTTAAACATTTTTCTTGCCGGTCACACGAGTAAATGAATACCCTTGACGCCGTTGACGGGCTTACACAGCTATAGGTACCTATACAATCTTAGAACGACCGGAATGGTTGCAAATAAAATTGGAACATATCATGAAAATAAACCAAGTTTTAAAAATATGGACGGATTTATTTAATGCGTCAGTAAAGTAAAAAAAATAACTTATTACAATTACAATGAACGAATAACGATACGTCTATACAATGAATTAATAATTAAGTTTACTGTTGGTTCTGCATGGAATCGATGATGCGCTGGTAAACCATCTCGGGGGCCTTGCTTGAGAACTGGAAGTCCATGTGGCTGAAGTGTTCCTCGGGCACCTTGTAGGTTTCTATGACGTTGGGAAGCTCCTTCTGCAGTCTCACTACATCTTTAGGGTGAGCAAGCCAGTCCTCCTCGCTGTAGTACAGTGTGACGGGGGCTTGGACCTCGGTCATGTTGTATTTGGGAGCCTCCATTGTGCCATATACCAGTTCATTGATGTAGGGTCCGTAGTCGTATCTACGGAACTCGTGAGAGGCAACGCCTTGTCCGTATTGTTTGATCACCTTAGCAGATGTACCAGCCGGCAAGTGTCCCATCACCACGGGGATTATGTTGGGGTCCATGCCATCTACGTTGACACCAGCCATTACGAAGTTTATGTTTGAGCAGACCTTCTTGCAGCCGATCTCGTTCTCGCACATAGCTCCACCAACAGTGTGAATCAGCTCCTTGCTTGGAGTGAAGGCCTCGTTTCCAATCTGGCGACGTAGTCGCTCCTGGAACTTGCTTGTAGGGGCAATCATACGGAACAACGGGCTGCGCACGTTCGTCATGTAGACCATGGGTGACAGAGCGTACATCATGATGATCTTGTTGTTGTACTCGGGGCGCGTGGCGGTCAGCGCGAAGAAGGCCGTGGATCCCAGGGCGTGTCCGATGTAGTACAGCTTCTCCTGTTTGGATGTCTCTAAGGCGAAGTCGATCATAGCTGGCAAGTCGTGGAGTGCGATTTCATCGGTGCCGAATTGCCAGAAGTCAGCCATAGCAGGATACCTGGTCACGTGGCGCCTGGAGTACTTGTTGCCGCGAGCGTTGCCGAGCCATACGTCGTAGCCAGCGTCAGACAGCAAGTAAGCGAGTGATTTGCCGGGGCCCATGAGAAGCCAGTCATCAGAGCTTCCAAGGATGCCGTGCATCAAGAACACAACAGGCTTATTCTGAACATCACGGATCTGCTTCTTGGGAGGAATTCGGAAGACAGTGAGAACGTAGCCATCGTCGGTCTTGATAGTGTGTTCCTCGATGGGGTACTCGTACTTTTGTGCTAGTTGGGTAGCATTAAGCAGAACATTTTCGTTGACTTCCTGCTTGGCGACTTCGTAAACTTCGTGGAACTTGGCTTTTTCCTCTTCTGGAATGTGCCTCATAGCTTTTTGGGCGTCGCCGAAGATCTTTTCGATGTCTTCTGGGGTTTGGACTGGAGAGTTCGGTCCTACAGCCATCTTCAAGCCATTCCACTCAATGATGTCGCTGTAAACCTGGGTATTCAGGTTGTCCTTGTTCAGTACCGTGTTGATAAGAAGTGGATTCCACTTCTGGTTATCGCGGAGTGTTTGCTGCTGGTTCCCATAGTATCTCCACTCCTTTGAGTCCTGAGAGCTTTCGCTGGAGGAAGAGTGATGGTGCTTCTTGTCATGATGTTGGTGGGAGCGACGCGAGTGCTGGTGGGTGGTTGGCCATTCTTGAGAGTTCAAGGAAGCAGACTGCTGGTATTGTTGCAGGCGCTGTTGGTACTGAGAAGCCTGGGCCAGCTGCTCTTGTCCCTGGTATTTCGGCTCTTGTCTCTGGTATGTCTGCTCGTGTCCCTGGTATTTCTGCTCTTGTCCCTGGTATTTCTGCTCTTGTCCCTGGTATTTCTGCTCTTGTCCCTGGTACGTCTGCTCGTGTCCCTGGTATTTCTGGTCTTGTCCCTGGTATGTCTGCTCGTATCCCTGGTATGTCTGGTCTTGTCCCTGGTATGTCTGTTCCGTAACTTGTTGGTTCCGGTTTTTCTGGTTCTGCAGCTGCTTGCCGCGGTTCTTCTGGCTCTGGAGCGTTTGGTCACGCTGCTTCTGGGCTACCGTCGGCTGGTCGCGGTGTAGCTGCTGGTATTGGTCGATGTACTCCAGCTGCTGAACGTCGAGGCCGTCCACTCCTCGTTCTTGCTGCTTGAAGATACTGGCAGTGATGCCGTGGGCCAGAGTGAGGCAGACTAACACACAAGCTGCCTTCATCTTGTCGGTTTGATGTGTGTCGATTGAGGAGAAATTAGCAGTATTTATATGTAAAATTTTGCCGATTCCGCTATACGACTACGTGTGTGTCTGTGTGTGTGAGCAGCGACGGCGCCGGCGCATCGCGCTGACTGCAGCGTCAGCACAGTGCGTTTACTGTGGAAAATATTGCTAGCTTAGAAACAAAATGTACTTGTTATTTATTCAACTTCTTATGAAACTGGTTTTTGACACGTTTTTGCATTGTACTAGATGTGAATGAAATCTGAAAACCTGAGAGGGCTCACCATTGTTATCATCTTTTCTTTATGAACTAATTTAACTTTGGGGAAAACTACGGATTATTCGAAAAGAAAAAAGATCAGCCGTTCCCTATATTTTGTAGAGTGCCTTTTGGGTACAGTGAGAGAACATGAGGCCCGGGGTTCGAATCCTATTTTTGTCTTCTCTGTCGAAAACCATAGGTAAGCGTAGGAACAACCATGAGCCACATTGTTACCTAAATTAAAAATCGATTTTTCCGTGAAATTACTATAGGTAACGCTTAGGTATTTCAAAACACTATGTTCGTAAACAGTAAGTAGGATAAAATCACTTTTAAAAGTACAAACATAGCCAATAACACGCTTATATGTGCCAGGTATAATGGTATAAGTACTACCCCTTCATATTTCGAACAGTCAGGTAAATTAGGTTAACTATACTTACATGTAATACGTGAAAAGGGGTAGACCATCAATGAACTTGGTATATATACGTACACCCACATTCCGCAAGTAACGATAAAGTCTTATGTATAAAAGGAAGCGAGACATTTGTGATCAACTAGAGATACATACATAATTCGGATTGCTACTAAGAATTCTTGATGGCAAAACCAAATTACTCTTTGCCCGCCCTAGGAATCGAACCCAGAAGCTTTATCAGTAATGATCCTAGCGCAAATCAAATCAAATCATTTATTTATTTATCGGTAATGATCCTAGCGCAAATCAAATCAAACCATTCATTTCTTTATCAGTAATTATCCTAGCGCAAATCAAATCAAATCATTTATTTCTTTATCAGTAATGATCCTAGCACAAATCAAATCAAACCATTTGTTTCTTTATCAGTAATGATCCTAACGCAAATCAAATTAAATCATTTATTTCTTTGCAAACTTGGGTAATTGGTTCAAAGATATCTATACTAATATTATAAAGCAGAAGAGTTTGTTTGTTTGGTTGAACGCGCTAATCTCAGGAACTCCCGCCTCGAATTGAAAAATTGTTTTTGTTTTGGATAGTCCATTTATCGAGGAAGGTTATAGGCTATATAACATCACGCTATGGCCAATAGGAGCGGAGCAACAATGAAAAATGTTGCAAAAGTAGCGGGAAATTCGTAAAGGGAACGAAGTCGCGGGCAGAAGCAATTTTTTTAGGGTTCCGTAGTCAACTAGGAACCCTTATAGTTTCGCCATGTCTGTCTGTCCGTCCTCGCTTAATCTATGTGACCGTTCGTTAGCACTAGAAAGCTAAAATTTGGTCCCAATGTGTGTATCAATCACGCCGACAAAGTGGTAATATAAAAATTGGAAAAAAATGTTTTATTAGGGTAGCCCCCCCCCCTATAATGTAAAGTGGGAAGTGAATATTTTTTAAATTTCAGCCCTAACGTGTGATATATTGTTGGAAAGGTATTTAAAAATGAATAGGGGTTTACTGAAATCATTTTTGGATAACGTCAATAATTTGGGAAATAATCGCTCCAAAAGAAAAAACAAATGTGTCCCCCCCGTCTATCTAACTTTTGAACCTAAACCTAAGTTTAGAACATCATGATAAAAATCTGAAAAGTAGAACTTTTTAAGGACTTTCTAGGAATATCATTTTGCATTTGGATGGAAACAACAGTTTTTGTACAAAAAAGACAAAAAGTTGTACAAAATAATTTCTAAACTCATAAATGGGAACACTTAATGTGACGGACCGGAAACTACGGAACCCGACACTGAGCGTGGCCCGACACGCTCTTGGCCGGTTTTTTTCTTATATGCGCTTGCTATCACTAGACCATATCAAGTTTACCTTCTGTAATTAGTTTATTTAGAAAAGTACTCTGTTTACTTACTTAGTTATTATTACCTTTCTTATTCATTCTCTTACCTAGCTTTAGTTATTCAAAATTGGATTTGTTAGTATGTTTAAAAATACCTAGTAATATATGCCTTTACTTGGTTACTAGAAACATGGGCTTACCTACTGAATGAAACTATGCTGTGGTCGGCTTCCAGTCTAACGGGATGCAGCTAAATACCAGTAAGTATTTTACAAGGAGCGACTGCCATCTGACCTCCAAAATCCAGTCAGTACTGGATAATACGATACCTTTTAGGAAGACTTGTTATCTGAATTTCAGGCCACTGACCACCTCTTACAACTGCCAAAGATTACAGGGTGGCTGGATCTGGGCCTGCCATAGCAAATTCGCATAAAGAGGTCATTTACTAATCATACTAATATTATAAATGCGAAAGTTTGTGAGGATGGATGTATGTTTGTTACTCTTTCACGCAAAAACTACTGAACGGACTACTTATTATATATTATTGTATGTGTACACATGTTTGAGCAAATAAATTTTTATCTTATCTTATCTTATCTTATCTTAACGGATTTGGATGAAATTTTGCACACATACAGTTTATAACCTAGATTAACACACAGCGCCATCTAGTGCCACACTAAGCAAGGCTTGTGTCATGGACACCAGATAGTTGATATACTACACATATACTTTTTTCCATGACTCGGAAACAAATGTGTGCTCATCACACAAACATTTGCTCCTACCGGGATTCGAACCCAGGACCCTATGAACGTAAGGCAGCCTCACTACCACTGCGCCATTCGAGTCGTCAAATTATGTACTACTTAATTATACACTTTAGCCTATCCCATCGGTAAATCCAGCCGTGATGTTTAAAATAAAACCAACTTTTTGCTACCTGTGCAATCCTACACATGACAACAGATTTGTAATCGATGTTATTCCAACATGACAGCTAAGCAATAATTTATTTCGCACTTGCAATAAAAATAAACGTTTGCCAAGTGCTCACTGAACCAACGATGGTTCAGTGGTTGCAATCGCTAACTGCTGACCATGAGTCCTGAGTTTGATTCCCAGCCAAAGTTATATATTGGGTCTTTTCAACAGGAATTTCTCAGTAGTAAGTATGCCTTTGGAGTCTGGATTTGTGCCCCGTTGTCGGCATTAGGCAGGGGCGAGCTTCCAGTCTCACCCATCTGGCCTATCTGACCTCCACAACTCTAATCCTTTGTGGAGGTCAGATAGGTTGGTAGTCGTTTAAAATACGGACTCAGCTGCATCCGGTTTGACTGGAAGCTGGCTCCAACATAGTAGGGAAAAGGCTAGACAAATGTTGATGATGATGTTGGCAAATGGCTCTCTCCGTTTTACACGGGACTAACCCATAACTGGCAAAATGTGAATGTAGCATTAGATACACCTCTGCCTGACCTACCGGGGAGAAGAGGCTTCATGTTATATAATTAAACGTGTTATTTTTTTTTAAATCGATGTTTTAGTTAGGTACGAGTATATTACCTAATTATACACACTAACTTGCTACAGCTAAGCAATATTGTATTTTGCAACTTATTGCAACTCGACATACAATAAACATGTACCATTATTTACTTACACTATCATGACAGTTAATGTCAAAGTGATAGGCAGGAGCGATAGAATGGAGCGGTAATTCACCGAAACCGAAATAAAATCCGATACTTACTTCTCGACGAAATGATATCCCATTAGACGGATTGCTCCGTCGTCTATATCGCAATATAGGGTGAAAACATCGACCCATACGGTTATACCACGTGTTAGGTTTACGTACCTACATCACAGATATCAGTGTGACCCGATTCGGAATGATGTATCTGTTACCGGCCAAACCCAATTTCAGGACTAACTAGTTTGTCCTAGGCCAAACCGGTTTCTCGGCATTGGAGTCCCGCCCCCGTATTAAAAAATAATCTGATTGGATTTCGATTCGTTAATCTATCCTTTCTCGGCATTATACGAAAGCGAGCGAGACAGACATACCTACGACTAACCGAATCGAAGCTTTTTGAATACGGGTCCGGTCCGGTCGACGGGGCTTGGCGGGGCTTGGGGACTCTTAATAAAAAATAACACCAAGGACAGGCAAGTCAGTATAGTTTAGCCTAGGCAAAATTAGTCTGTCCTGTAATCGGGTTTGGCCGGTAACATCCGTTTACTACTGAATACGTAGTGGTAGCCGTTTTTGTGCGTTTTTGTCCCTTTATGAAGACGTAAGAAGTATGCCATATTGGTTTCGTTGTCGTAAGCGCGGCTTTTAAAATTAGGTTTCAGGGTTCGATCGTTCTGAGTCAACTCAGACATTGTAGGTTTCAATCTCTGGATGGACTTATAAAGTCGTCTTATTATTTTTTTTGGTAAATTTTAGTAGCAAATACGAAGGGTGGACATTATGACCGGGTAATTATAGCAATTGGTTCTACACATTTTACAAGTAAGAACTAGCTTTTGCCCACGTTGGGGTCAGAAATTATCCCACTGGAACGTGTGAATGGTAACACAGGTAACTTCAGCATTTTGGATAAAAGTCTGATGTCTTTATGATCACCATCGGTGTGTGTTCCACGAGGTAGGTAAGCAACCACCAATTAAGGTCGAGGAATACCAACATAGGGTATTCCATCGTCTAGGCCACCTGACGTATACCCAGGTTCTGCAAAGTGTTTTTAAAGTAGATCTCGGAATAAACAGCTGTTCCCGAAATACATTTTGACCGCGTATGTGTTGCTCATTTGTAGGATATTTCATCATCAAAATCATCATCATTTCAGCCGAAAGACGTTCACTACTGAACTTAGGTCTCCTCCAAGTGTCGCCACATTGACCGGTCCCGTGGGACTTACATCCAGCAGATTCCCGCAGCCGTCACCTGCTGGTCATCGGTCCACCTAGTGAGGCCTTCCAACGCAACGACTTCCGGTTCGCGGTCGCCACTACAGAACTTTTCGGACCCGTCGGCCATCCGTTCTGCGAGCTCTCAGCCACTTAAATTTGGGAATTCTTCGTGCTACGTCGGTAACCTTGCTTCTCTTGCGAATGTCATCATTTCTGATTCGACCACGCAAGAAAACACCGAGCATAGCCCTCTTCTCCATTGCCCTTTGTGTGGCTCTAAGCCTTCTGATGAGGCCCATTGTGAGCGACCGTATGTTATCACTGGTAACACACACTGGGGCCTAATTCTGCTATTTTAATAAATTCGTCACTCCAACACGATTCCATTCTCATCCCATTGTCAGTGCGTAATCTGCTAAATTTACAATGGTCGATCATTGGTCGGTCAATGGTCTCGTAATAAAATTGTGTTTTAATGGCATTATCGTATTGTCTTTATTATAAAACCCTTAGTACAAGTGGTTTTCGAAATCTACTACTAAATGCGAACATTTCTTCATGCCAGATTAATTTCATGTACGAGATTATCATTCTATGACATTTCTTTCAATGGAGTGTCAGTGGTTGACCATTAAAAAGTCATAATGGCGAAATTATGTTAGTAGAATTAACAAACTTGTCAAATTTTGACAGAACTTGACCATTATGAAATCAATGATCGACTACTTTGACACTATTGTAATAGCAGAATCGAGGCCCTGGTCATAAACTTTTGTCTTGAGACACTGCGGTAAGTCGGGCGGCTTGTGGAGGTCAGATAACCGATCGCTTCATGTAAAATACTGGTGTTCAGCTGCATCCGGTTAATAGACTGGAAGCCGACCCCAATATATTTGGGAAAAGGCTAGGCAGATGAATATTAAGATGTTGCCTTGTTGCTAATGTAGCAACCCTTTTTTTTTTGGGATGGGAAATCATCAAATGACTTCTCCCACTCTGGGCGGAGCGGGAGGGAGTGTCAGACTCTTACTGACTAAAACCCATCCATGTTCCTTCCTCGCCCTTTATGTTCCGGGGCCGCGGTATCTCTTTCGAACAGGCCCGCAACCCCGGCAGGTTTCGGCCCTTGCGGGCCCCTCCCGTTATGCCGACATCTCTTTGAGGCGCGCGCGGAACACGAACGCGCCGTCGACACGGCTTGTCGTCGTCGTTAGACGGACGGACGGCTAGCTAGCCCATAGCCAACCGTCCACAGGTCCGCATCTACGGTGGCCGGTAGCCACCACGTGGCCCCCGACGCCCGATGCGTCTCACGCGGCAATGTAGCAACCCTAGCTTTTGGATTTTGGAGTAGGTAGCTAGATGTCGCCCAATTTTTGTGAAAAGGCATCAATTTCGCTGTAAAATTCGTAAGGAAAGCTACAAACTCAAACAATGTCGTAAGTAATTAACATTGGTTCATTACCTAGTCAGCACATTGACCCGAGGAAATGTATAATAAGTAAAAACGATTCAGACTTTGTACCCACGTTCAGGTGTTTTGGATACCAAGGAATAAAACGATGAATTAGTATTATTTATGTTCAGCACACGTCGTAGAATTGTAAAATAATGCAATAATAATATCATGAAAGACAAGTTGCTGCCCCTGTCTACGCTCGATTTTAAAACATCATGCCTGTGTTTCCGCGAAGTGTTAGGCAGAGCTGTAGGTTACCTATAAAACACCCACATTTAGTCAGTCATGTTTCTGTTCCATGAAATAGTAAAACTCCAGGCTTCGGAGACTACTGAGAAATTTACTTGTATACCATCGGACTGTTATGAACCATTGAATTTGATTGAAAACTATGAAATTAACTAAACTTAACTACCAAATGGTATGGGTATGGCGGGGTCTGTTCGTTCGCTTCGCTCGCTCAATTGACCCTGCCATACCCTTCTAACCTAATCCACCAGTGTCAGGGTGCCCCAAGTCGGCCTGGGCAAAACTAGTTGGTCATCAAACACCTCATTTTAATTTGGTGCTCAATTGATATTTTAGTGATAGATGTTAGCAGTCACAAAGTTATTTGTGGTGGTCATTATATTTTCCCCCTTAAAGAGGATTTCCCCCTTTCCCCCGGAGGAGCACGTAGCTAAATATTATCAGCCGCTCGGGTCTGGTTGGTCTGTGGATGGGTGACCACCCTTACATACCGAGTTTCCTCCGTGCCTCGGAAAGCACGTTAAGCCGTTGATCCCGGCTGTCATTTTTCCATCTTTGACAGTCGTTACAGGTAGTCAGTGGCCTCAAAAGTCTGACACCAGTCTTACCAAGTGGTATAGTATTTCCCAGTATTAACTGGGTTGTGGAGTTCAGATAAGGCAGTCGCTCCATGTAAAATAGGTACTGGTATTCAGCTGCACCTGGTTAGACTGGAAGCCGACCCCAACATAGTTGGGAAAAGGCTAGGCAGATGACGATAGTGTTGAAAATCTAACAGAACGCTTTTATTTGGACTAGCTGACCCACGCAACTTCGTCTGCGTCACAAAAGAGAGAAAAACGAAAGGGAAAAAAAATCCCCGTTTTTGCAACATTTTTCATTCCTGCTCCGCCCTTAATGGCCGTAGCGTGATGTTATATAGCCTAAAGCCTATAAATGGACTATCCAACACAAAAAGAATTTTTAGATTTGAACCAGTAGTTCCTGAGATTAGCGCGTTCAACCAAACAAACAAACACTTCTGCTTTATAATATTAGTATAGATTCATCTGGAGTCGCCTAGTGTCATCGGTAGTGATATCGTCCCCTTATCTCAATCGGGGTTGTCTTTTACAGCAAAGGATGGCACACATCTAACTTCATCCAACTCCGTCCTCTGTATAGCGCTTGGGGAGTACTGGAAAGGATGATAATAGCTGTGCCTACATCAAGTTTCATCAGGAAGGATAGGATAGCATTTGATCAAGTATCTTGAGTCCCATTATTAGATTACGGAGGTTACTCTGTTCTAGGAAGCTGCAGCAGAGGTATGTGGGGAAAACGGACATTCTTCTAAAACTCCATGAAGTAGGTAGGTATAGGCTATCTCTAATAGGCTGCTACCAAAGTATAAAAAAGCTACTACTCTTGGTTTCAGTGTGTGAGTATCTATCATTAGTAGGTACAGTGCCGACCAAAAGTCGATAAGCAATCTCACAAAGCAATAGCTTGACGTTTAGTTTGACTTACGACCTTCTACTTTCAACAAAATAGATATTGTCAGCAACTAGTTGTAGTTCATAATTTCAATGCCAATATCTAAGACGTGATGGCCTAGCGGTTGGGCCCGTCCAGAATTAAGAGCGAATCAGTAAGCTGTGAGTTCAAATCCCGCACAGTTACTTTTAGTCTTTTTGTAAGTTTTTACTCGACAGAAATATTATATTATTTAAGGGCCTAGTCTTCTAGTGCACAATATAAGAATCGCGTGCGGCTAGTCCACGCGCCGAGCGTCTGTACTTAGGCTCCCCGCAGTCCCCGCAGTCCCCGCATTCATCCTACCTAGCGCGTAGTATTATTTAACAATTTTGAAACGGTCGGAAAGTTGCTCTACTAAGTATTATTCAATATTATTTTATGAAACTGTTTCTTAATGACATATTAATACGACTCGGTTTTTAATAGTATAGACACGAGTGTTTTAATACTTAGTTTTGTGTAGTTTTATACAATAGTCTATTTACTCTCATACATTTGGTTAAAACTCATTGAACCTAAATAAAAAAAACCCACGAAATTTAGTACAACAAAACGTATGAATGGCGCCAAAATCCAGCACATCACTGCGCATGCGCTAATGCAGGTGACTACAGACAATTAAAAATTGGAATTCAAACTTCATTGTAATGCTTTAAAAATGGCGCGCCCTGCATGGAACTCATATGCGTTTCATTTGAAAAAAAAAAAAAGTTAAATATCTTTGATGCCCTGTATCGTAATGGTAAAAAAAAAGTTTTGTGGGAAAAGAAGTGTTATAAAATTATTCTATTTTTAACCGACTTCTAAAAAAGGAGGAGGTTTTCAATTTTTTTTATTTTTTATGTTTGTTCGGGCATAACTCCGTCGCTGACCAACCGATTTGAAAAATTCTTTTTTTGTTGGAAAGGGTATTCTTTCCAAATGGTCGCATAGCCACCAAGTCGGGATCTGATGATGGAATCTTGGCGAAATCGAGGGAACTCTTCAAATTTTATAGCATAATGTGTTGCGATTTTGGTATTTTCTACAACAAGTGAAGCATTTGCGTTCGATAAAAACCATTCTACCATCAGATCAGATGATGAAGCCAAGAGTCACGGAACTCCATAATGAGACAATGTATCCTAGTCGTGTTTGGGCTTGTTGTAATTGTAACGGTATGCACTTTCCGTGTATATCAAGCACATGTGAACCACTAAAAAGTGAAAAAAACCGGCCAAGTGCGAGTCAGACTCGCGCACCGAGGGTTCCGTACAAACTTTATTAAAAATATTTTTATTATATGATGTAACTAAAAATTTATGCTTTTCGCAATTTTTCCTTTATCTGTGTTATAAGACGTTGCTTCGTACCAAATTTCAAGATTCTGAGTTCACGGGAAGTACCCTGTAGGTTTTGATTCCCTTGCGAGTGTCGAAAATTTGCGGCATAAACGGGAGTATCTTTTGATCGCGTTGACTTAGAAGTTTGATTTTTTCACAGCTCCAAGAGACCATAGACTTGAGTATTTGATATGAATTTCAGCTTGATACCTCCACGCGTTCCTGAGAAAAAAGGTCTTGACAGACAGACAGACAGACAGACAGACGGACAACAAAGTGATCCTATAAGGGTTCCGTTTTTACCTTTTGAGGTACGGAACCCTAAAAAGAAACGTCGGTGACCTTTGTTTGATTGATTTCATTTTTTTGTCACCGACTTCAGAAGCTAAAGCAATTTTTCACTTTTTTTGTTTTTTTTTTGAAGTCGGTTTTATTTTTTGCAAAAAAGTTTTTATTAAATTTCGATATTGTGTTCATAAAGTATGTCAATATAAACTCGTTTTTAAGTTCATAATTCGAAATTTACGATATGAGAGTAGATAATATTTATTTATATTTGGTTTTAATGGTAGGGGCTTGGGAGGTACGATTCGTACTCATACTCATAGAATCCCCCTATGACTGTGAGTACGAAGCGTTATTTTTAAGGTTAAAAATACATACGCCATATTTTATATAAAGCAAAGTATAATATAATGTTAAAAGAAGTAGTTACTAAACACAAAATTATTGTTTCCATTTTCCTTTCTTTAGGAATTACTATTCCTGAACGGCAGCGTCTGCGGCAGAAGACGTGGACGCGTTCTTATTTCTTTTTGCTTTTTTCTCAATAGCTTCAATTATATATGGCGGGTCTTTTATTGGCATGGAGCGTTCAAGCCGGGAGTCAATTAGCTCAGGAAGCAGACAATGCAAATAAAATTTAGACAACGGGCCTACCATTTTATCGTGCCAGAACTTAGGGTCTCTTTTTATATATTCAACTTTCATCAAGTACTCATCTCCAGTCCATACGGCAAATAAGCACATATCCATCTCCGTAATGTTTAATTGGCCCTGAATTTGGAAATAATAATCGTGGTTTTTGTCAATTCCAAACGTATTTTTCCTAGTGTTATATTTCCAAAATTTTATTTTTTTTGCTTTTATAGCTTCTTCAGCTTGCATATTTTTTGCAGAAAATGGGCATTTCACTTCTACCAGTCCTGTTTTTCCATCTGTGTCTTTATAAATACCATCGGGACTGGCTCCTAAATATTGGAGTGTCTTATGAATATAAAGACCGCAGCGGGCAATTGTGACGTTTTCCTGCAGAGATAACTGGGTTAATGCTGTTTGTTCATTATCTTTACCATATGTGATCGATGGGACATTTGACAGGTTTTGCGGTTTCACAATAGCTTTCACTAAAGGAGCGCAACTAATGTTTTCTTTCCTTTTACATATTTTTCCAAAGATAGACGCGGTTAACCTATGTTTTCTGTTCTCTAACCACTCTTGACTGGAACTTTGGTCTATCGTCTGTCTCTGTAGTTCCTCTCGTTGTTGGTCAGAAAGTTCCATTTGTTTAAAAAAATCATTTTTCGTCATCTGAAAATCTTCATCGGTCATATCTGGTCTTTGAGCTTTCTGTCCATAATCAGGATCATTCGTATTTCTACGGAATTTTTTCCGAAATGATCTTTTGTAAATTTTTCTTTTCGCTTTTTGTGCCTCATATACATTTGTGTATTTCCCAGTAGGTTTATTAAATACGCATTTATGTATAGCATTTATTGGTCGCTTGGTGTTAAAGGAAATAAGTGAAGCCGAACACCTTTCCTGGTATGAATTTTTAAGTGTGTAATTAATTCGTTTCCCCCCCACATATTTGGCAATCACTGAATTGAATGTTTCGGCAAGATTGCTATCAACGTCATAAATAAGACTTTTAGCGTTTGCAGCTAAAAATAAGACAATTTGATTCATTTTCCTCCACATAATTGTGTTAGCTACATCAAGTGCCGTGTTTCGATCGGTTTTGTCAGTTGCTGGGCATATAGCGTCATCGCAATCACAGTGACTACCAAAAGAATGGTTTAATGCATTCAAAATATCTGCACGAAGTTTAACCATTTTTTGACTGTCAGTTAGGTCTTCGTGTTTCCTTAATTTTATAGCCCGCACTGTGTATCTACGTAACTTCATGATTTTGAAGTCAGTTAAAAGTTTCCGTTGTTGAATAGGAATATGAGTATCTTTAGTAAGTGCTCTCAGTTTGTTACACAGATTTCTCAGCAGGTGGTTTCTGCACTCGATTTTCTGAACCTTGCAGTTTTTATATGGATTGCTTTCTAGTATTTTTTTGTGAGTACTTGAATCACCATCTGATATCAGTCTAGCATATATTAGACCGTGAGTTTCAAGAGAGCTTCTAAATCCTTCAACAAGCGACGTGGACTCCATACTGGAAGAGCTACCAGAGTAGTTCTTATAGCATATGTGATTTGCAGGTTCAATTTTTTTATTTTCTGCTTTTGCACAAACTATGCAGTATTTATTTTTTACACCAAGGTACAAAATTTTACCCGTGTATGCCCCGATTATTGCT
Source organism: Xestia c-nigrum (assembly GCA_916618015.1). NCBI lineage: Eukaryota > Metazoa > Arthropoda > Insecta > Lepidoptera > Noctuidae > Xestia > Xestia c-nigrum. The sequence goes on along the minus strand of OU745259.1, from coordinate 2,513,769 downwards.
GCTGCACCTGATGATGCTGAATAGTTATTCCGGAAAGATCTTTTGGACCAACACCCGTTTGCTTTGTTCACACATTTCGTAAAGTTAGGGAGGTAGATAGAAAAATAAGTCAAGAATTTTGTTAGATTTCTGTGAGGTAGACATGAGTTTTATGAATATTTTAACTTGATCGGAATGAACTTTGTCGTTTGGTTGTAGTCATACAGAATACACTATATAATGTGGTATTTGATGGTCAGTGACGTGTGGTTTAATAGATAGCGGTATTGTTGTTGGTGTGATTCTTAAAATGCGGGCAAATATTAATATAAGGCGAGGGCGACTATTATCGCGAATTATCCGCGCTTCATAAAAGTGGCCTTAATAGGACTAAATGTGAGTATTATAATTATTTATGAATTGTAACTTAAACATTAAAAATTTAAAAACGAATGGGTATTATAAATTGTTCATTTATTTGGTGACCTGTGGTTTACTTAATTCGTTATTTTTTTTTTTCAATCTATCATGCGAGATAAATAATTAGTGTTTATTATTGGATTTATAAATGCAGAGTGAATGAAGTCACTTTAGTATTTATTACAGCTGCCTAACATCATTTTTTTTGTTTAGAGAAATGCAGTAAGTCTCTGGATCAAAAGGTATGAGGAAGAAGGGAGCCTTGCAAGTAGACAGCGAAGTGGAAGGTCGTCGCTTATTAGTGAAGCGCAGCGACAACATATCGTGGGCGAGTATGAAACCAATGGTTTCACACCTACGACACACTCGGAGTCACCGCAAACTGTTCGCCGTGCCCTCCACGCTGAAGGCTTGCATCACAGAAGATCAGCTAAAATGCCCTTCTTGACAGAAAGACATAAAGAAGAACGATTACATTTCGCACGGGAATATTTAGACTTTCACTGGATTACTTCCATTTTGTTCCGGTTCGCGGTCGCCACTCCAGAACTTTTCGACCCCATCGGCCATCGGTTCTGCGAGCAATGTGCCCTGCCCACTGCCACTTAAGTTTAGCAATTCTTCGGGCTACGTCGGTGACCTTGGTTCTCTTGCGGATGTCTTCATTTCTGATGCGATCACGCAAGTAAACTCCGAGCATAGCCCTCTCCATTGCCCTTTGGGTGACTTTAAGCCGCATACGTCTACTTGACTGCATTGAAAATAATGGGGGTTATACAAAATATTAATCCCTAATGTTCTAGTTTTAATTAGACGTGTTACAAAATAAAGGGTGTAAACACCTCTTAACGAATACGAAAGGCACTTGTTCTACTCGTCATTCTGATATTTTTTTTGTTCTACACTATACCTGGGAACCTTCTAGTTACGGAGATATTGGGGGTCAAAGTTGCAAGATTTTGACAAGCTTTTTTTTAAATACCACTTTTTATCGCATGATTTTTACTTTAAATATCTCTGCGACCCCCGTACTATTCAATCCATCCATACGCACAATGTTTTGAGTGTGTTACATTGAGTTATAGCACAAAACATGATTTATAACCTCAAAAAAAAAAGTTGTTTCCCAGCAATATTTTTTGCCTAAAGTTACTTAGTTTGATGTACAGAATGCTTGGTTAACGGCTTTGTGATGAGGTGAAATACACCCTGTATTTAGCGATAATAATAATTCCTGAATTGAGGTTTAGTTTCAATCTTCTTTTCTTCAGGAAAATGAACACTTAAACTATAACCTCAATATGAGTTACATTTATTGTGACGTCACATAAAAAACCTATTCACGAAGTATAAAATTATACAATGTGTTAGTTTTCAGTAAGCTCTGTTGAATACCGATAGATAGAAGTGGGTATCAACAATTATATTTGTGTTATTAGAATATCCTTGTTATGTTAATTAAAAATGAGTTAAAAGTGGGTATACAGATACACAAAAAAATCTTATGAACGGTTACAAGAGAACTTCTTATATATAGGTAGGAATGTGACGTTACAAATCTTATTAAAGTTGTTAATTATATGAATAAATGAAACGAATAAAACAATTTTTGTTATCTGTCAGCATGACTTTTTTTTCCACCTTCCAACACCGAAAAAATATTACACAATCTCATAAATAGTTATGATGGGTTATTAACTTATATTAAAATATTTATAAAAAATAAATAATGAGCATGAACCCATTTCAAAATACTATCTAATACCTAAGTAAATAGTTTTTGTATAAAATACAAATATAAATTAAAGTGGTTACAAAAAAAAAACCCGTATGTAAACGGGATTTGAACTCAAGACACGTTGATCGTGAATCCACTGCTTAACCTAAACAGCTATCAACACCTGGTAGATATGGTCGAAGTTTACCTATCCAATGCAAATACGATCATGCGTTTGCTGCGTGTATAACAAAAGAGACGGTAATATATATCTTTTTGTTTCGTGGAGAGCGACGCGACAACTTGCGACAGTAGGCGACTCTGTGGCTGTGGTGTGCGTAGGTACTGTATTGAGACAGCTTACACATACAGCCGCACGGACGCTCGGCCGTGCGTTCACAGCAAAATGATCCTTAGTGTGCCTGTGCGCTTATGAACGCTTACTGTACCTAGTACCTACTGCACCAAATCGTTATTCGTATCTACATCATATACGTAAATAAAACACCCGCAATGTAAATGACTTAATAATCGCTTATCATATCTAATGTTAGCATTTCGATTTATATCTAAGTACCTAATGTTGCTGTTGGTTGTAAGTTACATGTTTAAATTCTCAAATAAATTTATATTTCGTTTCATCATGAACTGTATCGCCATACGTACATATATACCTATGTCATCGTAAAATTGACAAACTCGTTATATTACAATATAACGTGTTTCTCTCTAGCGATATATTGTAATCTCTCGAATTATTGTCAACTGAACATACGGAATATCTCTGCCCCCATAATCGGGACTTGGAGCACCCCCCCGTTAGGTTAACTATCCTAACTGCTGTTTTCGGAAATAGGGGCCCCGCGAGGCGGGGCTCCGTCGACTACGCTCCTTAGGGGAATATAAAGTGTTTTAAGGTTAGCTTATATTGATCGATATTTCTCAGGAATGGTACAGTATCTTTTCGTGAGAGGGACCCCTCCTTCTCCCCACACCGCGTGAGTTGACTATACCATCGCATGCATTTCACGGAAAATAATACGTTTTATTGTAAGCATGTTCGTTTGACAATAATTCGAGAATTTACAATATTGCTGCGAGTGCAGGGTTAAAAGGAACCTGACTAACCTAACGGGGGGTGTCCCCAAGTCCCGATTATTGGGGCAGAGATACTTCCGTATGTTCAGTCAAAGTATAAAAAAAGACTCCTGTTTATACTGTGGTTCAGTTGACAATAATTCGAGAGTTAACAATATCGCTAGAGAGAAAAACGTTATATTGTAAAATAACTTGTTTGACAATTTTACGGTGACATTTAATATGTTTGATTTTCATAATATTTTGGTACCAAACCATAACATAAGTATTCTTTAATCGTGAGAAAAACATCATGGTTCCTCGATTTCTGCAGACAACATTACCTATCTTTCTGCCTAGCTTTCAACCAACTCATATTGAATTATGTTCAGCTGGCCTCAGTGCGGAGTTGCGGACCGCGGTGTGTCATTATGTCTTCTAATTTTTGGTTCTAGAACATGCCGGTTTCCTAACAAATGCTTTCTAGTCAAGGTGAAAGCGTCAGGGAAGCCATGTATCATCAGAATCATCAATACATCACTCCAAGCTCATAGAGGTCAAGGAACGAATTTTTCAAAGTGAATTTGGAGGGTTGTAGTGATGATTTTTATGATTATTATTCTGTAACTACGAGTACAGCCGTGAACGACATTTTCATCACCAAACAATCTAGCACTGGCCTGCAAATTGAATTTTGCGTACTCCACTTTATTGTGAGCAGGGTGGTGAAATAAATCACATAAAAAAGAAAGCAGTCCGTCTGGGTTGGATTTTAACAAAAATGGTAAATAAGTACGAAGTTAGGTATGTATTGTTTTACTGACACTCAATGACCCACCTACAGAACTTACAGCGGTAAAGCAAACATATAAAGGGTGTAAAACACCTCTTAACGAATACGAAAGGGAGTTCTCCTCGTCATTCTGATCATTTTTTTGTTCTACACTATACCTGGGAACCTTCTAGCTGTGGAGATATTGGGGGTCAAAGTTGCAAGATTTTGATAAGTTTTTTTTTAAATACCACTTTTTATTGCATGTAATTTACTTTAAATATCTCTACGACCCCCGTACTATTCAATCCGTACATGCACACAATGTTTTGAGTGTGTTACATTGAGTTATACCACATAACATGATTTATAACCTCAAAAAAAAAAGTTGTTTCCCAGGAATATTTTTTGCGTAAAGTTACTTAGATTGATATACAGAATGCTTGGTTAACGGCTTTGTGATGAGGTGAAATACATCCTGTAATTATAATACATTCAAGTTAGAACATAATGTGATAAATGTAGGTATTCCATGAACAGTATTAACCCACCACAGCTTTGTATTTGGTACTACTGACAATGACCAGACTTCATTTACCCATCACTAATGAGCGGAAAGATTAAATCGCAAAACTTAGGTACCTACTCAGACAAGGTCGATCATGGAATCCGGCAGTTCACTCTCAGTTCAAACTCGGAGAACTCGTGCGATGGCTAAAACATTCGTTATTTTATTCGCGCTGATCAACTTAGGAAACGGAAATATGGCGGATCATTTAATCTCGAGTTCTTTAACGAAAACTACGGAGAACATAGCCCAAAGCTTCATCAAACATCCAATAGTAACTACAACGGCGTTTGTGACTTCCAACACTATCGCTACAGCTGTTAACTTTATAACCAAGCTGCCCTTTGCCGTTTCAAGGGCTCTAGGGCCCGTCCAAATAACATCACAAATCAGCAAAACAAACACAATAGATGCAGTCGATAAGTTCATTGCTGCTTTCAACGCCGGCAAAGGCAATGAGGATGCTATGATGAGTATCGATGCTATCCTTGTTAAATATGGATATAAAGTACAGAAACATCAAGTCAGGACAGAAGATGGTTATGTGTTGACAATGTTCAGGATCCCTGGCTCCGGACCAGCAGTGTTTCTTATGCACGGGCTGCTTGGTAGTGCGGACGATTACATTATAGCAGGCCCCGAAAGCGGTCTCGCTTACCAACTAGCGGACCAAGGCTACGACGTCTGGATGGGCAATGCTCGAGGCTGCAAGCATTCCCGTCGCCACATCAGTGTGAAGCCGTCCGATGCAGAGTTCTGGGACTTCTCGTGGCATGAAATTGGCGTATACGATCTCCCAGCTATGATCGATTTTGTGCTAAGAAAAAGAAACATGAAATCGCTGAAATACGTCGGCCATTCTCAAGGGACTACAGCTTTTTTCGTAATGGCCTCTGAGAGACCTGAATATAATGCAAAGATATCTGTAATGATTGCATTGTCCCCTGTTGCTTATATGTCTAAAGTCAGGTCCCCTATAGTGAGGTTGTTATCCCCCGGGACATCAATATGGCACGGAGTTTCAAAGAATCTCGGACTGTACGAGTTTCTACCGGACAGTGACGTAATGAGTGCGCTGAAACTGTTAACATGTGGAACAGGACCTATAGTTACGATTCTGTGCAGCAATATTTTATTTATTATCGCTGGTTTTGATTTTGAGCAGCTCAATGTCACGAATTTGCCCGTGATATATGGGCATATGCCATCTGGCGCATCAATGAAGCAATTCGTACATTACGGGCAGGGGCTGATATCCGAGGATTTTAGGAAGTTTGATTATGGCAGTGAAGAGAATATGAAAAGGTACGGTGTTAAGGTGGCTCCGAGATATGCGTTGGATAAGATAGCGGCGCCAGTTTGCTTGTTCTACAGTGATGCGGACTGGCTGGCACACCCCGGGGACGTCGAGCAGCTCCGCAAGAGACTCCGCAACGTAGTTGACACGTATAAGGTACCGCACGAACAGTTCAATCATGTGGACTTCTTATTTGCAAAAGATGTGAGAACATTGGTTAATTTAAGGCTGCTGAAAGTGCTAATGTCATTCTAAAAATATTCAATACATTTCAGTTGTGGAATAAAGCAATTTTTTCAAGTAATTTAATCTGTTTTTAATTTGCAAAAAAAACTGTAATTTAGGTAAGTACTACCTACTTAGGGAAATAATAATTATGTAGGTAAGTTTAATTACTGTACTTAAGGCGACTACAGGAGCTCAATTAGCAACTATTTGTGGTGGTTCAAACTTCGTCTGAAAAACTTTTACAATAAAGTTCTAATCAGCTTGCACTACAAAGTGGTTGTTACGTCAATCGCTGTCTTAAGTAATTTATTTAAGTACATTTGTATTTGAATTCGGAAATGGGTTGGTATTTGAGGTACAGATAAGATACATTATTTTAAAAAATACAAAAAGATCAAAAACAAATACAGATGCCTAAGAGAGATAGGTATCTAAGCTAGGTCAAAACTTCGTTTCGTAGTATTATATTTAACTACAGCTGCTAATCCTACCTATACAATCATACCAAAATATCGTGAAGATACACGTTACGAAAACGATGACCGTAGCGAAAACATCGACAGGAAATTAAATAAATGATTTGCAAGAACAAAGTCGAGCGCTTCGCAAACAGTTTTGCCCGTCATGTTAATTTTGTTAGACTAAGCATGACCTAAAAAGATGTATTTGTTTGTTACTAAGTCGATTCATGTATAACCTTAGAAAAATACAGAATTATTATTGAATAGCAGGCTTGTGCAATATTACTAATATTAGGGTATCGGAAATGGGAAATAATGGATGCGGAAAATGTTATTCAGGCGCAGTTTGGGAGAGACCTCTAAATATGTAGTAAATGTCATGTGCTGGGCTGTGGTAGGCCGACTCGATTTAATTAATAGAAAATCAAACCATTTTATATTTTTATCAACCGGACCGCGTAATCTTTTATTCAGGACAAAGCAAATTAGACATCATTTATTTTTTTGCCTAGGCTTCCGGTGCTTCCGGTCTTACCGAATGCGGCTGGAAACCAGTATTTTACATGGACCGACTGCGTATCTGACCTCCACTCACAACCTAATTAGTAGGTACCTCATCATTTCAGCCGAAAGACGACCACTGCTGGATATATGATAGGCCTCCCCCAAGTGTCGCCACATTGACCGGTCCGGTACCTACTTACTGGGTAATACGATACCCCTTGGTAAGACTGGCTGCAGACTTTCGAGACAGTGACCACCTGTAACTACTGCCAAAGATCTACAAATGACCGCTGGGCAACTCGGTAGATAATGTAGATATGTAATGGGTGGACCCATTCTCGTACCAACCTAGCCAGACAAGCACGGCTAAACTTCAACCCGAGCGGCTGTAATTATTTAGCCACGAGCTCCTCCAACCAGTTATTTAAAATAAGGAAATAATGTTGGAATTACAGCGGTTAGATCAGCGCCAAAAGTTGAAAGTCATCCGCGCGCTTCCGTTTCTTTAGGCATTCATTTAGATGTGTTGTAGTGTTAGTGAATGCAAGTTTTGGTCGGACAGGTGTAGGTACAGTCAGGGTACCAATAACCCTAAGAAACAAGTTCAGTATTTTAAACCAATGTCACACGAGTGTCTGATATAAAATTTTGTTATAACTGTTGCTTTATCTCAGACCAGATGTGGTAAAACCAGTATTTATTCCTAGTTCGTTGACTACCAATGCAGCCTCCATTGAAAAGACAGTCGCGGGAGCGATAGGTATGTCGAAAAGTAAACATTTGTTATGACAATGTGCACCCCAGACCTTCTTAGAGTTTCGATTTCAAAGGTGTTTCGCCCAAAACTCAGCCACGCCAACTCCGATCACAGACGCAGTAAATAGTAAGGTGATGGGCATGCGGTTCTTCGAGAAATGGTACAACTGTTGCAAATGCAAACACTTCTAGTTTACTTGGATTGTATACGCAGTTCCTCTGCCGAATTGACCACACATTATAGATAAACCCAATAGCACATCTGTTTGTGGTAGACCCAACAGACGTGCGCTTTGTCGGTACAGTGGAAAAACAGATCAGCTGTGTATTGCATTATCAAATATCGGTTCTGTCTGTACCAGCTATTGTGCGATCGTTATTAAAATGTTCAGGATCAGTGTTACGCTATCTTGTTTCAGATGTTATTGTAACATTATAATAACTGAGTTTATTAAAGTTTTTCTTTTCGTAACATAATTAAGAATTAGGAATGACCGACTGGCCGACTGGCCAACTAGGTAGTCGGTTGCAAAAAGGACGACTAGTCGGCCAAGCCGATCTTTAGTTTAGGTGGAGTCAGGGACGTCGGTAATTTCCATGGCGTTTAATGTACATTATTATATTACCGGATATGTATGCAGTACATCATACAACGCACTTGCTTGCACCGGCCCCCGCCTGTGGCGTGGTACTGTGGTCTTAAACCAGTAAGATTCGATTTTCTTTTTCGAGTGCTACATTGGAGCATCAACCTTAAATCATTATTTATGAGCTTAGACATCCGTCAGGTTGGCACCTTTAGGAATTGCTCTCCAAAAATATGTAAATAAATTGTGATTATTTGTGATGTGTTGTTTAACGTCTAAACAACTGTGTATTGTAACACTGGAGTTCGCTGTGCACCTCTATGAGGGCACGGCCGGCGGGATATGGGCAGCGCCCTTTGTCCCGCGGAGTCTAATTGTGCCCGTAAACATACGGGCACCATCACTGTGTTGGCCTTGTAGGCCTGTAGACGATGGCGAGCGCGCATTGCCGCTCGCCTGTGATTTAGTGTCGCAAAGTGTGTGTAGAGGGCGCCACGGTGTTAACCGTATCTTCACGCCGCCTCGGCGGTCTGTCACCGCCAGGTGGAACTCCCGGTGCCCCGGGTGAAGCCTAGCGGATGATGACCAGCCAGAGGCGGCTGGGGCTGCCCTCTACCAGGAGAGGGGCCCCCGCCCACAGCGTTATCGAAGCTAGCCGATGCGCTCCGGGCTAAGGGGCCATGTATGTGTGTGTGAGCGGTATTGTGTTATAGTAACACCGCCCATGTTAACGAGTACATAGTGCGCCCGCGCCGCTATGTATCGTGTGAGTTTAATCGCATGAAGTGTTGTGCGGGTGTGAGGTGGGGGGTGTACGTCGTGCCTATATTAACTTAGAACACGACGTTTCACCAGGTGTGAGTAGTGGATGTGAAGTCTTATTGTAGAGTGTGTCGCAGTAATAAATAAATATATAAAAGCGACACACTCCGGAGTCAGTCCGGTGGCGTGGTATTGTCACGCACGTCCGCTATTAGGTCGCGTGGTAGGCGTCGCTGCGGGCGCCCCGCGTCAGGTGGCCGTGTGTGCCATGGCGCTATGTCACGGATGTGGGGCCAGGCAGAGGCATCGGCGCGCGCGAACATGTTGGTCGCGAGGCGGCCGCAGAAGTCCTCTATGCTCTCGATGTCCAAGTCCCGCTGTATAACTGCGTTCCTCACGAAGCGTGGGGCGGCTGTAACTCGTCTCAGTGCGATGTTCTGTTGTCTCTGGAGCAATTCTTTGTTCTTGGCGCTTGTGAGGGCGTACCAAGCTGGTGCGGCGTACGTGAGCAGCGGACGGAGGTACGTTTTGTACACGCCCAGCTTGGCACGCAGCGGGAGGCGGGATCGGAGCACCGGTAGTAGCAGGAAGCGGGCGCTCCTGCTTTTTGCGATGATTGAGCGGACGTGCGGTACCATTGTTAGGTGGGTGTCGATGGTGACGCCGAGGTATTTAGCCTGCGACGACCATTCGACATCCGTGTCCTGAAGTTTCAAGGGTGGTGGCCTTTTGTGGCCTCCCACAGTCAGTGCCTGGGTTTTACCCACGTTCACCGACAACCTCCATTTGGACAGCCATTCCGGCAGAAGATCTAGCACGCGCTGCATCTTGATGGCCGCGTGCTGCACGTTCAATGATGAAGATATGTACGCGGCGTCGTCGGCGTACAGCGCGAGCGTGGTGTCCTGTGTGCTGGGGATGTCGTCGGTGTAACATGAGTAGCACCATGGGGAGACGCAGCTGCCTTGTGGCACTCCGGCCGCGATGGGACGCGCGCTTGATAGCGCGCCGTCGACCACCACCCTGAATGTTCGGTCCGTGAGGAAGGAGGAGACCACTTGTACTAAGCGACGAGGCGTGTCTGTCATTGAGAGCTTGTATAGCAGACCGGCGTGCCATACACGGTCGAATGCTTTTTCCATGTCGAGGAATACTGCAACCGCGCGCTCTTTCTTGTTGACTGCTGCTGTGAGCAGGTGCAGTACCCTCGACAGCTGGAGCGTCGTCGAGTGTTCCGAGCGAAACCCAAATTGTTCGTCTCTTGGCTTCACGTGTTCATGTAGGTGTCGCAGCAGGAGTTGTTCAAACACCTTGGAGATGCAGGACAGGAGCGTGATGGGCCGGTAGCTTTCCGGTTTCAGGACGTCCTTCTTAGGTTTGGGCAGCATGATGACGCGCCCCTCCTTCCACGCAGCCGGGAAAGTCCCGGTGCGCAGGATTCCGGTGAACAGGCGCGCCAGCGCTGCCACTGTTCTGTAGGGCAGGTGGCGCAGCGCTGTATTCGTTATCCCGTCCGCGCCTGGGGCCTTCCTCAGCTTCGTCCTGAGGATGGCGCGTCTGACTGCATTGGGTGAAAAGTAAATTGGAGCCTCGTCGTGAGCTACCGGCGATGCAAAGTATTCCCCAAGGTGCCTCTCGACTGCTGCGATGTGGTCGGCGTCGGTGGTTGGGTTTGGCTGGAACTGACGCTCCAGGTGCTCAGCAAAGATTTCCGCGCGGTCTGCTGCCACGTATCTGGGCGCCCCGTCGCTGTGACGTAATGGTCGTACTGGGGCTGGGGTGTTCGTGAGCGCTCTGCAGAGTTTGTGAATCGACGGCCAGTCGCCCTCTGCCGCGTCGATTCGTTCCTCCCAGCCCGCTGAGTTCAGTTCCTGCAACTTGGCCCTGACCTTCTCCGCCAGTCTGTTGAGGTCACGTTTGGTTGTGGGACAACCGGTGTCTTGCCACCGCCTGCGCAGTCGTCTTCGCTCGGCGATCATATTTTTAATGTGTTGGGGGAGGGGCTTGTACATAAGTCCCCCCCCCCCCCCGGTTGCGTCGGTGGGGTTGACGTCGCTTCGTCCAGTGCACGTTGTATGCAGGCGGTGAGCTCCTCTGCCAGTCTGTTGACGTCGGCGGCGGTCTCAGTGGGCCAAGTGGGTGTGGTGGTCTCCATCCTTTCTTTGAATAAAGTCCAGTCCATTACTCGACGTGGCGCAGGAGGCGAGAGTCTGGTCGGCGTCTCTGTCAGGACGACGAGTACAGGTTGATGGTCCGACTGTAACTCGTCGTCAATCACTTGCTGCGTGAGCTGGCAATCGAGGCCCTGGTGGATCACGATGTCCAGCACGTCAGGTGAGCGTCCTTGCTGTTCAGGGTAGTGTGTGGGAGTATCAGGGCCGGACACCGTGTATCCGTGGGCCTCTGCGTCCGTTAAGAGTCGTCCGCCCCAGTTGTTTTGGACGCGGCTGTTCCATGCGGGATGCTTGATGTTAAAGTCGCCGGCAAGGAGTGTTGGTAGTGGCGACATTAACACGCGTCTTAATTCGCTTAGCTTGAAGGCGAGATTCGGTGGTCGGTAGGCGGCGAAGATGTTCATGTCCTTGCCGGCGACATGAAGTTGTATTCCCAGCGCCTGGAAAGAAGTGGGGTTTACCTCTGGGAGCGGTTGGTGGACGACTCTGCGATTGACCAGCACCGCCAATCCGCGGTAAGAGACGGCGTGCGGTGACAGCTCATCCCTCCTGTATGTCAGATAACCTGGAAACCCGATCTTGTCCGCGGGCCCCAAGTGGGTTTCGCTGATGAGCGCCACGTCGATCTTCTGTTCTCGGAGGAGGAGGCGGAGGGGGGCGACCTTCTTCTTGAGGCCGCGGGCGTTCCAGTGAATAATCCTCAACGAGCTAGCCATTGTACAATCTAAGTAGCTCGGCCAGCCCGTCGAGGATCACGATGCCCGCATCCTGTCCCTGCCTAATTGCATGGATCAGGTCCATTAGAAGTTTTATGGCGCAGGCCGTGAATGCTTTGTTTGAGTGGGACGGTTGTCCCTCACTCAAAACTAGATGGCGCCACTGTTGAGTACGGGCACCAGGAGCGGTATTTTCAGTAGTTTGAGAATCCTGTTGAGATGGTTGCTGCTGTGGTCTCGTCGTCCTCACCGCTTGTGGTGGGGCCGCGGCCACTGTTGTAGAGGGGGCGGGCTTGTCCGCTCGTTTCCCCGTTTGGTTTTTCCTGGCACCCGTATTTTTGGCGCCTGTCGGATTTTTGGCTGCAATGTTTCTCACCGCCGTCGAGTTTATTTCGACGGCGTGTGATATTGCGGCCTGCGCCGCGGCAGGGGCAGTGCCCTCTTTTTGTTGTTGTTGTTGTTGTTGTGGCTGTTGTGGCGCGGGTGGCAGGGGTGTTTTCCCCTTCTTTCTTCCCCCGCGCCTTCTTTTCCTCCGCCTCGAGGCAGTGGCATCTTTGGAGGTGGGCCCGTTCGCTGCCGCCATCAGCGTCGCGCTAGCGGCCTCGTAATCCTCCACGTTTGCGTCTTGGGGCCGGCGCTGGCTCGTTGTAATGGCGACAGTGCCCGCTCTCTTGTTTTTAGCCTCTTTCTTTAGTACCGGACACCTTGTGCTGCAGGCTGGGTGGTCGCCCGAGCAGTTGGCACAGGTGGCCGGCTCTTCTTTGGGGCGTGGGCAGTCCCGTGCGGCGTGTCCTTCGCCGCACCTCACGCAGGCGAGCGGGCGGTGGCATTGATGCGAACTGTGCCTGAATTTTTGGCATCTATGGCACTGAGCGGGCCCACGTTTGCTCCGCCAGGCTTCGACACGCACCCCACGCATGCACATGAGTGTGGTGGTGTCGTAGATGCGTCGAATGTTCTCCTGCCTCCTCAGCACTGCATGGAAAATGCAGCCGGGTCGTCCTCCACGCGCGTTGATATTACGCACGTACTCCGGCTCAAATCCCAGCAGGCTGAGCTCCTCCATTATGTCGTTCGGTTCTGTGTCTGCCGGCAGCCCTCTGATGGCCACTTTGAGACTGCGCTCCGCTCTGAGCGAGTAAGCGAACCAACTTATGCCGTCCGACTTTTCCAGTTCTGTGAGGTAAGACTGGGTAACCCTATACTCGTCATCGCTCTCCGGGAGGAATCTAAAACCCCCCTGGAAAGGACGAGCATTCGGTGGGTGGCCCAGCTTTACACTCAAGGCCCTAAAGTGGACGGCCCAGTTGGGCAACTTCTCAACTATAAGCGGAGGGTAGCGTGGCCGTTTTCTTTTGCCGCTCTGTGCGGCCGCGGTAGCATCGTTTCCCTGTGCGGGGGCTGCGGCGGTAGGTGCTGCAGATGGTGCGTCTTGTTGCCCAGCAGTGGGACGGCGGGTCGCTTCGGCAAAGGACGGCGAGCCGGCTCCCGCTCGACCGCGCGCGTCGCGCTGCGGGAGCGGGGAGTCGGGGCATGGTCGCTTGGCCTCTTCAGTGGCCTCGCCATCTGAGCTGCGTGGGCGTCGTTGGGCCCGGGGCTCGGTACGGTATTCTAGTCCTAGACCTAGTTCAATGACGTCCTCAGTGCACATGTCGCTACCCGATTCGTAGTAGTCGTCGTCGACATGTACACTGGTATTATTGTTGTTGTTAATCACACTGACCTCTGTTTGGTCCTGGATCTCCAGGTGGTCGCGATGGGCCGGGGTGGAGTAGGAGATCGTCGACAAGTCGCTCCCCTCCCTCGATGAGCACGGCGAGAGCGCTGCAGGGGAGTCCCGGGCGGAAGTTCTCGGCGGTGGCGGCGACGATGGTGTGTCCATTCCGTGGTGTGGTGCGGCGGCTGAGCCTGCCAGCATTTGGTTTGTTGCGGGTGCTGCATTGCTTGCGACGCGGCCCGTCACGGGCGCGAGGCGTGCGCTAGCATTTGAACGTGCGCCGGGGCGCGCGGAGGTGAGCGCGGGCGGCGCGGGACGAGTCGCGGCATTTGTATGGTGTGCGAGGGGCGCGGGCGCCGAGCGGGAGGCGGGCGAGGAAATTATGCGCGCGTTTGTTGTGGCAGGGCGTACGGAAGCGGTGCCTATGTTGCGTGCGCTTGCACGAATTGTTCCCGCGGGAACCGGTGCCTGCGTTGGGACAGGTCGGAACGCGGTCGGCCTAACGGACACGGCGGCGGGTTGGCGCGGGTGTTGCGGTACCTGGCTCGCTGTCGGCGCCTGCGACAGCGGGGTGGTGGTTTGTGGCGATGGGGTGCGTTGAGCAGCTCCCGTAGCGGCGGTGTGGGGTCGGGTTCCGGGCGGCGAGCCCCCGATATCCGGGAGCGACGTCGAACGGTCCCCCATTTGGTTGTCCATTCGTTGTTATTTGCTCTTCCTCGGTGTGTAGAACCGCAGCCTTACGATGGGTGAAGAGGTGTTGAGGCAGCCATCGGAAGTTCGGTATTTTTCCGTCGCGATAAGTGACCGTTGGCGACGGGTTTTTTTCTCTTTGTCGACAAGGAATTCAAATTTCCTTTGTCTACAAAAAGTGAAGGGCTCGGGCGGTAGACGAAAAACACGGTTTAGCGCGCCTACCCACGACCGGTGTGATTTTTTGCCGGCGCTCGGCCAATCACAGCGCAGGTGCGCTCAGAGGTCGTGTAGAGTCGGCGGAGTTCGCGGATCGCGGTTTCGGGGTCACATATGCGTCACGGCGTCACGCATATGTGTACACAAGCTAATCCGTGTATTGTAGTGCAGTGCATAATCAGTGCTGTGTCCCCCCCGTCAGGGGGGGACGCAGCAGGCGGTACCAGGGCTATGCCCCCTGCCCGCGGAGGCTATACCGGGGCCCGCTTAAGCGGAGCCCGTGTTTGGTGGGGCGCTGCCCCAGGGTCCTACTGGGTGCATGATAACATGCACCCATGTGTGTAGATGTAATGATGTGCCTGTAGGCGCGCTACAGCGCTGTAACACAGCGCTGTTTTCTTCACAGCACCTCGGCGGTCCGTCCCCGCCAGGTGAGACCTCCGGTTACCCGGAGGAGGCCCGGCGGGGGACAACCAGCGACAGAGGTGCCGACTTAAAGCGCACCTACAGTTAATGTGTGAGTCCCGTCCGCCCCACTAACCAGAGCTAGCCGGCAGTGGTACGGACTAAGGAAACGACGTGTGTGTGTGGGCGGTATTGTATTGTGTAACACCGCCCATGTGTGCGTGTATCGCAGGCCCTAGGGCCGCGACAACGCGTGAGTCTACGTGTGTGTAGAGAGATGCATGTCTGTTCTTGCTACGTAACATGCCCATATTAACTTGGCCCATGTCACGCAGCTGGGTGAGAGTAGTGTGTGTGGAGTCTATCTGTGCAGGTAAGCTGCGTGTAACGGGAAAACAGCTCACCTGGGTCCAATCCGGTGGAGAGGCGGCGGAGGGGGGGGCGACCATGCCTTGCAGGGCCGCAGGAAGTCCCTGTCCCGACCGGCCTAGCCTTGATACATCATGAGTAGCGAGGCCAGGCCGTCCAGGACAACGAGCTCGATGCTCTGGCCCTGCCTGATGGCCTTTATCAGGTCCATCAGCAGGGTAATGGCGCGAGCTGTGAACTCTTTCGTCGTGGAGGCAGGACCGGCGGTTGGGCCGGCAGAGGTGGCGTCTTCCTTGGCGCGGCATTCTGACACTTGCGCGCGGATTTCTTGTAATTTATGGGCCGTCGGCCGCGCCAAGTCGGCGCCGGTCGGCTGGCCCTCTGGCAGCTCCGTGAACGGCCTCGTTGGGACCACGATCGGTGCCACAGCCCGCGCCCGGGACGAAGGCTGGACGCCCGCTTGGTCTCCCTCAGAAGCGGTGGGGGGCTCGGGTGCCTTACCCCTGCCCCCTCGCTTCCTCTTCTTTCCCCTCCGCCGCTTCGAGGAGGGGGGAGCTTCTCCCCTGTTGGTGGGCCCGTTGGCCGCCGCCATCAGCGACTCGCCTTGGGCCTCGGTGGAGGCAATGTCTTTAGGCCTCTCGGTGGCCGTTGTCGGCCGTCGTGAGGCGGTAATGGCGGCGGCTGTGCCCGCCCGCCTGTTCGCCCTTATCTCCGCCTGGTACGTCGGGCACTTCAGATTGTTGGCGGGATGATCGCCCCCACAGTTGGCACACGTGGCTGGTTCGTCACGCGGCCGGGGGCAGTCCCGCGCTGAGTGCCCTTCACCGCAGCGGACGCAGGCGAGCGGTCGGTGGCAGTGGTGCGACGAGTGCCTCCATTTCTGGCACCGGTGGCACTGGGCGGGCCCACGTTTGCCCCGCCAGGCTTCAATTTTGATACCCCTCATGTTCAGGAACACGGAGGTGTCGAAGATCCTGCGTACGTCCGGCGTCCTGCCGAGTACGGCGTGGAACACGCAGCCAGGTCGTCCCAGGCTCGCCTTAATGTGGCGAACGTACTCCGGCTGGTATCCCAACGCGCGGAGCTCCTCCTCGATTTCAGTTGGGGTGGTATCGACAGGCAGCCCCCTGATGGCCACCTTGCAGCTTCGCTCCGCCTGCGGCGAGTAGGCGAACCAGGATATGCCCTCTTCTTTCTCCAGGCCGGTCAAGTACCGCTGGACCACCCTATATTCGACTTCACTCTCGGGAGTGAAGCGAATTCCAGCGCCGAATGGTCGGGCGCTGGGTGGGTGGCCCAGCTTGTCCTTGAGGGCCCTGAAATGTGAGGCCCATCCTGGCAGCTTTTCCACCACAAGCGGAGGATACTTCAGCCGCTTCTGCGGCTTCGGCTTCGGCTGGTTGGCGTCCTTTTTATCAGTGTCCTGGGAGGCCGCCGGCTGTGAGGGAGAGACAGCTTTAGTCGTACTCACCCCTTGCTGGGTCCCAGGACTCGTCGACGTCGGTGGTGGAGAGGGGGGAGGCGTGCGGCGGATGACCTCCGCAAAGGTAGGCGATCCGGCAGCGGCCCGCTCCCCCCGCCGCGGCGCGCTCTCGCGCTGCTGCGGCGGGTCGAGGCAGTACCGCTTTGCCTCCTCCTCTGTTTCATCCGTGCTGCGGCGGCGTCTCTGAGGTCGCGGCTCCGACCGTTGGTCGTGGCCGCGCTCCGGAGACGCCACCGGTGGAGTCTTGGTGGGGGTGCGCCACCCTGATGCACTCGACCTCGACTCATCCGACCCTGCGGACGTGACCGACATACTCGAGCCGGTTCTCGGCGAGTATGCCGACCACCCGGCCGGGGAGTCGTAGGCCGAGGCACGAGGGGGCGCCGGCGAGGCGGGCAGCTGGGGCGTCCGGGCTACCGGGCGCACTCCAGTCGGCCGCTTGGTGCTGCTGGTGTCGGACCCTGCCGCGGACACGGCCTCCGAGGGGGCGGTCGACGCGGCAGGTCGGGCCGTCGAAGTTGTTGGCGCCTGGGCGCTGGTGGCAGTCGCGTGTGTGCGCGGCTGCGGAGTGGGCGCGCGTGCAGGCTGCGCCAGAGGCGTGGGCGCGCGCCACGGGATCGTGGCGCACTGGACGCGTGTCTCGGGGTCGCGCTCAGCCGCGCGCGCGGGCGCGGCGGCGCGCGTGTGCGACGCGCGCCTCGATTTCGCGGCGGCAGGTGTGTCCGGGGTCACTTTCGGGACCGGACGGAACGAGGTCGGGCGCACAGGGACGGTGTGCGGTCGACTCGGCGGGGGCATCGGCGCAACACGCGCAGGCGCCGACGTCATCGACGGGTCGTCCGCAGCAACAGCTGCGCTCCGACTCGCTCCCTCCTCTTCCCTCTTCTCCTTGGCCGTCATCTTCTTCTTTATCTTCTTTCCGGACGTCTGCCTCTCCTCCGCTCGAGGGGAGGGGGGTCCGGACGGCGCTGGGTCAGGCAGCGCGATGCCGATGTTCGGCATCGACACCGTCCTTTCCAGCGCCCAGGGGTCAACCTCGTAGACTGTGTAGTCGTCGTCGGCGGGGTTCGGCATCATGAGGTGTTTGGGCTTCACTGCTGGGGAGTGGGCTCGCGATTGCTACGGTGCAGGCACCGGGTGGCAGGCTCCCCCTGTGCTCGCACCAGTGCTAGGCACTCGCACGAACACAGGGAAAGAGGGTGGAGTTGCAATCCGCGCGAGCGGAGACTTTCACCAAGTACCCCCAATTACGTTGGTATTTGGCGAAGTCTCCTCACGGATCCGGTGGTGTCGCTGCTCGTCGCGGGGCACAACCGTCCAGGACCACTGGCCGATCCCCGTGTATTGTAAACGTGTAACCCGCCCGTCTTATACTTTCCGAGGGAACGAAACCATAACGAGATCTAATTCGACTACAACGCTATCTATCGAGCCATGCGGAGTTATTTTACGTAAAGTGTTTAGGTAGAATACTATTTTAGGAAATAATTTAGTTTTATTAACACTTCATTTACTAGTATTTACGTAAAAAAAACATATATGAGTATTTTTTTGAAGACTTCTTTATTTTTTCATAGTTATATTTTCACGCATTAAACCAGGGATGTAACGGATGTGATGATATCGGAACCGGTATCGGAATCGGAGGTTTTGGATTTGATATATCGGAATCGGAACAGGAATCGGAACCGGAATCGGAGGCGGATGCTGAAGAAGAGAATGTGTAAGAAAGCAGGATTGATTAATGAAATAACGAACGATCGGCTCGATTTGAAAAATTATTTTTGTTTTGGATAGTCCATTTATCGAGGAAGGCTTTAGGCTATTATAACATCACGCTACGATTATTAGGAGCGTTTTTTTCCTATATTTTTTCTCTTTTATGTGACGCAGACGAAGTTGCGTTGGTCAGCTAGTAATACATATATTGATAATCAGGCTTTTTAATTTCAAATACAAACAATATAACGCCTGACGAGAAAAAAAAAAAAAAAAAAAAAAAAAAACCCGCGGCCGACCTCCGATTACCTCCGATTGAAAAGTTTCGGAACAGGTATCGGAATCGGAGGTTCAAAATCAATCGGAAGTTCCGACTTATCGGAATCGGAATCGGAGCTCCGTAACATCCCTGCATTAAACCCGAATTACTCAATAACTGACACCAATACAAACAGTACAAATTGAGACAAAAGCTTCTAAAGCGTCTCGTTTCCAAATATACGCCATCATATATTAGTTGTCACCGTAAATTGTCAAACACGTTATATCGTTATCTCTCTAGCGATATTATAAACTCTCGAAATATTGTCAACTGAACATACGGAAGTATCTCTGCCCCCATAATCGGGACTTGGGGCAACACCCCGTTAGGTTAGTTAGGTTCCTTTAAACCCTGCACTCGGAAATAGGGGCCTCCATCGACTACGCTTTTTAAGGCACTGGTTCCCAACCTGCACTATTTAGATGTGTTGTAGTGTTAGTGAATGCAAGTTTTGGTCGGACAGGTGTAGGTACAGTCAGGGTACCAATAACCCTAAGAAACAAGTTCAGAAACCTGTTCCTACCTATCTTTATTTTTCCTACAGTTGGTTGTTGACCCTTGGCTGAACTCCTTACCTGCAGACTGTCAGGTGTTTGTAATACACCGGCTCCCTATTTAGGACCGACCAACATCAAGCGAGGCGCTGCCCCGGTCTTCACTGGCAAACGAATATCAAACTTTTAGTCAAGTTGAAAATAACTAAAGTTCCATTATTCTGAAATGATAAGTCAGTTTGTTTTAGAAACACGTAATGTCGATATTTGTTTAAAACTACCCTGTGCTTCATCAGGCCCACACCGACCGCAGCGATCGCCGCAAGATGCTTGCAACCGCCAAGCATGGGTAAACTGTCACCTGCCGGGGCTGCGGGACTGTTCGAAAGAGATATCGTGGCCCCGGAACACAAAGGGCGCGGAGGGAACATGGATGGGTTTTAGTCAGTAAAAGACTGATACCCTCCCGCTCCGCCCAGAGTGGGAGAAGTTATTTGATGATTTCCCATCTGAAAAAAAAGGTAAGTAAGTAAACTGTTCAACGGTTATGATACTTATCAGAAAATTAAAATTTTCTTCTTCTGTCTCTTGTCCGACCAGTTGGTACTCATTTTAGTTCTGTGGGGTGTAGGGTGAGGGTGCACCCTGCAGGTAGTTTTGCACGACCAGCTGAAGAGAAGTTGCGGCGTACCTGTCATGTGCAGGGGAAACCTATAAGAAATGTTTCAATGCCACCTGGATGACGATACCAATTATGCTCAAAGGAAACATACCTTATTTTCAAAAAGAAACTTAATTATCTGCATTCACACATTTTATAAAATTCGCTAGCCACACTCGGGAATCGAATCGAACTAAATTCGAAAAAACAGAATGTTGTTTTTTCGAATTTAGGTCGATTCGATTTTTTTTAGAAATATTCGTTATTTTTAGACATTAATCGATAGAGTAAA
Organism: Xestia c-nigrum; assembly: GCA_916618015.1. Classification (NCBI taxonomy): domain Eukaryota; kingdom Metazoa; phylum Arthropoda; class Insecta; order Lepidoptera; family Noctuidae; genus Xestia; species Xestia c-nigrum. Next base: position 2,493,380 of record OU745259.1, on the reverse strand, counting down.
ACATATCTTTCTAACAGGCATGGTAAATTAAATGAAAGGAAAACCATGAAATCTAAAGTTATAACTTCAATGGGATTAATTCAACAAGTAAAAACACTTACCTACTCGAAGGACGGACCTTTACAATAGGCTTGTTAACTGAAAAAATCTAATTAGTCCGTCACTTAGATTATCAAAAAATATTTGACCTGTATTTTTTCTTTTGACACATAAACCAATTGACGAAGATACGACGCTTTTAAAATTCCCAATACGTCACTGTTTGGTATCATTCTTAGTGAGTTCTGACGTCACGAGCCCCTACTCCCGAGTTTTGATGCCTTTTATCGTTGTCAATATTCGTTGATTTACAAAAACAAAAAATACGTGTCCATTATTTTCCAATAAGTGGGTAGGTACTCTAACTGACGGACTAAATGGATTTACAATTTATTGATGGTGGAAACTAGCCTATTGAAGAAGAAGATAGCAATTTTCACGTGCTTGTTTGTGCAAATTGCAACCTTCCTATAAATAAATAAATAATATCGCTGGACATTAACACACAGCGCCATCTAGTGCCACACTAAGCAAGGCTTGTGTCGTGGTCACCAGACAGTTGATATACTACATAATAATATATACTTTCTATCTATTCTAAATAGTCATCTAACATACGAGTATAAGTAACCGGATGGACTTTTGAGAAAAAGCTGCTTTATCTTATCCCGTTTAATTTATAAGTTTCGATTTCATGGTTTTCCCTTCATTTAATAAAGAGAGATTTGATCCATAAGATTGACTCTAACGATGAATGTCAAAAAAGTGCAGGATGTTGTTTTTCGAATTTTAATCGGTTCGATTCCCGATTGTGGCAAGCGAAAAGTGAATCTTCGAAAATCGGTGAATGCAGATTTGTATATTGTAACAATAAAGGAATGTTTCCTTTGAGTAAAATTCACTATCTCGCAGGACCTATTTGACGACCCGAATGGCGCAGTGTTAGTGGATGGTAGGCCGCCTTACGTTCTTCTTCTTTTTCTTACCGGGGTTCGAACCCGGGTTCGAAACCAGGTAAGAGCAAATCTTTGTGTGATGAGCATGGGCATTTGTTTCCGAGTCATGGATGTTTTGTTTATGTGTATATTAAGTATGTATTTACAAACAAAAAAAAAATAGGGATGTAATAACGCAAATTATAAATGAATATGAATGTAATATATCAAATATCGTCCACGACACAAGCCTCGTTGCTTAGTGTGGCACTAGATGGCGCTGTGTGTTTTAAATTCCAGCGATATTTATTTATTTATTTAAAGATAGGTACCTCCTTTCCCTATTGGAAAATTCCATCCTGATTCGAGATGGGTCTACAGCTGTCAACTTTAGCCAGCTATTGGTTCACAGATTTCCACAACAACCTAACAACTCATGTCATCACAGTTGTAGAAAAACTCGCCTTTTTTTTTTTTGGGACGGGAAATCATCAAATGACTTCTCCCACTCTGGGCGGAGCGGGAGAGAGTGTCAGACTCTTACTGACTAAAACCCATCCATGTTCCTTCCTCGTCCTTTATGTTCCGGGGCCGGGGTATCTCTTTCGAACAGGCCCGCAACCCCGGCAAGAAATACTCGCCTTATGAATTGAGTACCTACCCAGGCTATGATGAGCAAAGCTGACAACGTAAGCGGGCAGGGAGGTGCACCTACCAAATTAATTGAACTTAAAAAAGCAGCGGCGGTGGCCCAGTGGTGGCGGCCCGGACTTACGAACAGTAAGTCGTGGGTTCAAACCATTATGCCTGCATGGGACAGGCGCATTACTTTGTGTAAATTTCATCAACACTGCTCTCAAAACGGTGAAGGAAACATCGTGAGGAAACCGGTCGGTGTCCTAGAATAAAAAATTCGAAGACATGTGACATCTACCAATCCGCACTGGGCCCGCGTGGCAGATTATAGTCCATTCCCTCTCATTGTGAGGAGGCCGTGTCCCAGCAGTGGGAACATTAAAGGCTGATGATGATGATGAAGATGATGATAAAATCCTATAATTATATACATACATACATATTGATCATGTTGACAGGAAATGGTCCTTTATTCCCTTCTTGAACACCTCCAACGAAATGCTATATCCCGCAAGGAGCGTGGAAGTGAATTCCAAAGGCACACAGCACGAACAGTGAATGATCCATCATACCGACTTGAGGAGTGGAGAGGGAAACGAAGGAGAAGAGAAGATGATGAGCGACAAGGTTTACCTCTAGGAACGAGATACTCTAAACGTTCACGAAGATAGCAAGGAGCCTTAGAGTTATGAAGAATGGAAAAGAGAAAAGAAAGAATGTGACAATCTCGACGCTGCCGAATAGGTAGCCACTTCAGCTGCTTCCGAAATTCCGACACATGGTCGTACTTCCGAAGCCCGAAAATGAAGTGGATATGTCACCGTAAAATTGTCAAACACGTTATATTGCAATGTGAACCATGCCAAGATAGGTTGCAGTCCAAGAATACACCTAGGTCCTTTACTTTCTTGGAGTAGGCTATGGCGATACACAAAAGGAGGGAGGGGCTGATGATTCAGTAAGTACTTGGTAAGTAGGGTTTGCAACTTTTTTTACGAGAAATAAAGTATATTCAGGTCTATGAAGAATATTATTGTTTTAAATACATATTATTTAGAGCTTCTCGCACAACGAATTAATTTACAATCTTTTTTAAAACTTCATACGCCTGCCTCATCACAATTATAACAGAAATTAAATAAATGAAAAGCTCATTTTTTATTAAATTTATAGATCCTCTATTTCTATTCTCCCGCCACTTAGCATTAATAACGGAAAAATTCTTTAAGTAAATACTGAGGTGGCGAAATTTGTGTGAGCTTCTAAGTAACACATAATAATGTGTTTGCATTTTGATGCTGAAAACAGTATTTTGTATTCTTTATTTTTGTTCATGAGTAAAAAGTATAATTATTTAGTAAAACAGTATAGTTGGTAACCCTATTGGTAAGCTTGAAAATGTTTGCACCCACCTCGAATTTGTAGGTTTTTTTTTCGTTTTTTATTATAGTAGGATTATGATGTACATGCATAGGTAATGTACGGGTAAATAAATATAATTAACTAGCTGCCCCGCGCAACTTCGTCTGCGTCTCATAAATTGAGATGTAGGTAAGCTATCCCATCTTTCAAGTTGGATCAAACTGCACACGGTGTGCAAATTTGATTAAAATCGGTTAAGTAGTTTAGGAGTCCATCGCGGACAAACAACGTGACACGTAATTTATATATATTAACCCTAGAACCGTACCCATAATAGACTTTCAGTAACAGTACCCTGGGGTACTGGAGTACCCCGGTAAATAAAACAGTGTTTTCACATAAGAAGAAACATTTATTAATAATTAACTTACTTAGACTTTTAGGGTACTAATTTCAGCCTTACCTAATTATAATTAGATGTAAATAAAATGAACTTTTCTTAACAATTTTGGCAAATATTTGTGTGGTGCTCTAAACGCATATAACTTTTATATTTGTCACATCGAGTGCGTGATTGACGGTCTTTTGACCTGCGACAAAATAAACATATTCCTAATTTTGAATCTAAAGGGGTTGCAGCATCAGAAGACCGTTGCTTTTCTAATATGCCGCCAATACTTATTTGGATATGCATTTGCAAAGTTTTGTATGAAAATCTGTCCTCCAAATAAGGTTTCCTAAGGTAAATACTCAAAGTTTTGAAATAAGTTCGTCTTTTCTTGAAAACTATAATCACTTTTTCTTCATCATGACAGTCCAGAAGAAGGCTTTCAATATCATTTTCTAATGGATTTTGACGTAAAGCCATCTAAAAAAAGAATTCTTCAAATTACATACAATGAAACACAAGACAACAAAAATGTCTAAATATAGTAAATGTTAAGTACCTACACATTGTTTTTGAACTAAGTTATGTCAAAGGTATTACGCAAATGAAAAATATGTATCAAACAAAGAAATAATATTTAGTATTTTGTAAAAACATTTACAAAATAGTGATGAATACAATTACCTTAACAGTACCCAGGGGTACTGGAGTACCCCAAGCACGCCTAACCACGACCACACGCTAATAGAACTTACGCCTTGCCGATGCTTCGACGCAACCCCCTACCACACGCAAATACACGGCAGCGCGAAGAGATCCGTTGTTAAACGTAAAAGTAATCGCAACTTTTCAAAACCAATTTTCAATTGTACCCCAGGGTACGGTTCTAGGGTTAAGATTTATCCCACATTTTACCTATTGAGTTTGTGGTGCCTGTCGGTAAATCTGAGTCCCATGTTGTCCAGATAGCTTTTGGGATTAAGACCATAATAAACAAAAACATTCAAATATTAAGGGCATAATAACATTATTTAAATATACAACCTTAGTTTTTGTTTATACTAAACCCGAAAAGGGGTCTATGTACTCATCATTTTGAACAACTTTTTCTATGGGACGAACCTTGAAATCGCGAAAAAAAATCAGCTGTTCCCTACATTTTGACGAGTTATGCGAACATAAATGTAGGGAACAGCTGATTTTTGGTTGTATATTTTTTGCGTAAATGTACATTATAAGTACAGGAAAATAAATACCTAACGCCAAAGAAAAACGATACGTGTAGCGCCACCTGTTGCATTTGTTAGCAAGTAAGTAAAAGCTACGCGGCCGGACTGGACTCGCACCGCAGCGGAGACGAGACAAGCTGAGGAGGGAAGATGTTTTGTAAAATAGAATCAAATACTAAGTAGAATTCATATATAATACACTATATTATACAAGATAGATGCGCAACTCTGGTTTTCGTTTTTAGAACTGTGTAAGTACCTCACCTGTTAGATGGCAGTGGCACTGTTTGTTTCTGATTAACCAAATAAATACAATAAGTAATTCTTGACTACGGATTCGAACTAGGGAACTATCATTTACAAGGTACCGGCTAGGCTATCATCTACTTCAGTGACAAGTTGTCTAAAATAGCTGTTCTATTTATGTCAGTTGTTAAACAGTAAAACATTTGAAAAGTTTGTGTCCTTAAACACACAGATGGCAGCACTATCTATGAAAATTTTGACGCCAATGTATGGAAGTTTTACCCCCCCTGACCCCGTATTCACAAACGTTCGACGCGTTTCCGATTCGACAACTCGTATATCTGTTGTCTTCTGGCATTACGAAAACGACCGAGATAGACATACAACTTTCCGAATCGGAAGCGAGTCGAATGGTTGTGAATAAGGGGCCTGGTAGAATTTTACGCATCTCGTCTCCGCTTTTTGGTGGATTAGATTGCTTTTTTTACAATTCTGAAATTTACCCAAAGCCTTGAGATGATCTTTGGCACCACTACTCAATCTAACAAGGGACACTATAGGTACCATTGAAACAAAATCTTCGAAAAATCGAAATCTTTATTTAAATTCTTTTTCAATTTTTAAGAACTTTAAATACAATCTTTTATCTATTATTCCAATTTTACTGGTCTACTAAAGAGTCAATTACTAAAAGTAATTGGCTTTATTAATCTTGGAAAGTAATAGTAAATATTTTGTATGCTTGCTGATTAATGATCAAATGAATTCTTCTCATATATCTCGATGTTTGGACGCCAGCTGGGTTCAGCACCCAGGACCTGTGAAGTCCCCATCGTTTTGTATAACGGGTTGGTGTCCGCACATTCACATCTAAAGCACGTAGGATTCCAATTGTTATGGCTCCAGAAACATTTCCAATGGGTCTTGATTTAGACGCCGAGTCCAAACAGAACTTATTCCGTATTTTTGTGCCAGTTTCTTATATACATATTGAAACGCTTCAATATTCCACAAATATTTATTTATTGTCGGACCATGTATGTTATTTTCATTTAATAATGACATTCTGTGGAAAACTGTTTTCGCTTCTTTCCACTTTTTAAGATGAGGGCATCTTGGTGACGGTTCTAAAGCACCTAATAGTGGTTTCCAATCTAGTTCATATCTTCCAGGGCTGCCATTCATGGTATCAAAAAGTTGATCAATTAACAGTATCAAGAGAGCAAAATCCTTGCATTCGGGTGGTAGATCTCCATGATCTGAAATAATAATTGATTATTATTACACAAAGACTTTAAAATAAAATAAAGAAGATAAAAATATAAAGAACAAGTCCTTACGTGACTGGAAGTTCATCCATGTGGCAACTTTTTGGCTAAATACTTGGCTAGCGAATTGAACTTTAATTTTGTTTATCTTCCCAGGCACCACATGTTGGTCGGTTAACTTTTGCAGATATCTAAAATCTTCTTTAGACCCAAGGTCTATAGCATATAATTTTTGTATATGCTCCCACTTGGCTGTGCACACTTCGCCTCCTTTATTCTCATATAGCAGTGGCATATTCAGTAAATTGTTTCTTAAGTCTTTTAATAAATTTGGGGGGTCGTAGAAAGGTATAATTTCTAACTCTCCAACATAAAACGTATTTAATTTGTGTTCTTTTCCAGATTCTGACTTCTCCCTTCTTGTGTCCTCAATAAGGCTCTGAATAGCTTCTTGATTATTGCTTCTGTGTTTGCAAACAGTTGCTACAACTACAAATCCAGCTCTCCTAACTTTATCAATTATAATTTGAATGAATTTTTTGAGTTCCATAGCACTTGTTTGCTCAGAGGAAAATGCGTAAACAATGGGTTGGATGTAATTCTCAAAAAGACCTTTCAACATAAATACAACAACATGGCTGGCAAGTTTCGGAGAGCTTCCTTCTTCGCTATGGAAATATATTTTGCCACCCAAGATACTGTAACTAATTTTTTTCTTTAAAGAAACTTCATCAAACAGCAGCACACACAGCCTGGTTTTAGCTACCATGTGTTTTGCCTTTTTTCTTAGTTTTATCAACACTGCTTTCTTTATGCTTGGTGTTATGACAATTTTTTCGATAAAATTATCCAAAGTTTTTGGTTGTGGTAATAGAAATATGTTACCTAAGAACTGGTATGCTTTTGGACTTTGTGCGTAAATAGTTAAAGACGTTATTTGTTCACTAAAGGTAAATTTCCTTTTTCTTCTTTTCTGATTCCTGCTTTGTATAAGGTTTCGAATTTTTTCAGTACTTGTTCTGTTTTCAACCAATTCCATGAATGATTTGTTTGACAATATGTTTCGGGCCATCTTCTCAATTTTTACCAACTTCTCTCCTCTGTTTTTGCATCTTCTTAATTCCAACTGTACATTTTTTAACTTTTTATATAACTTGACCTCCTGTGAATCCAGTGATGTTGTTAATATATCTGTTTCTTTGTCTGTAAAAAAAATAAGTTAACTAGGTATTTGATCCGAAGTATTGGAATATTATGCACATTATGTGAAATCAAGGAAATTGAACTATGTATTTTGTTTGAGTAGATTTTTGTATTTGTTTTTTTTAAGCTATTTTTTTAGACTATTTGTTAAAGGTATTCACAGGTATTGGTACAAATACTTCTTATGGAAAAATTACACTATCAAGTCTAAGTCGAGTGGAAAACCCGCATGCGACAGAAATATTAAATATATGAAAATTGACTTAAAAGCACTTAGTATGGCCTACAGGTACCTACTTGTTCGGACTTTTAAGTGTCGTAAACTTACACACATTCATCTGTAGTCCCATCTTTACTCAGAAAAAAGGTGGACTTTACAGTCGACAAAGTGGTCTGGCCCACTGGGAAAAAGAAAAGTTGAAAGACCAAAAAAACGGTACAGAAATTACAGGCAGGAACTGGTGGAATCTCGGTGCAAAAAGAGACTTTTGGAAGAAGATGGAGGAGGCTTTTACTCAGAAAGAATCAATAATTCCAAAGGCAGAAGCCATATGAATACTATGTATATAACTATAGATTACTTTGTAACTTGAACAAAATAAGCTTTAAATAAATATACGTACACACGATACAGGAGAAATAACTATAAAAAAGTTGTTTGTACTACCTATATCAACAATAGAGTAAGTATCAGTGCAGTTCAGTGATAATGTAGTTTCAATACCTTCAGGAACGGAGTTTAGATTTGACATGGTGTGTAAATTATGTACAACCACAAGGTTTCAAGTGATTTCGAAGCAATTCGCTCTCTGGCACAATAATTACACAGCAGATACAACACCAAAATACCAAATCAACAAAATATTCAAAATGAACAAATAAAGTCCATGCTCTAATCTTTTATTTGTAGTCTACAGAAGAATTATTTTAATTTATGTTTTCGCCACCGAATATGTTTTAATATTTCTCCAATAATAAACCTTATAATATTATATTATTTTGTTAATTTGTTTATATTTTGTAACGTTTACTCATTCCTTTTTTTTTTTTTTTTTTTTAATTTATTCATGACCATGGATACATGTCCTTCAGTCGTTTTACTCATTCCACAGAGCAGAGCCTGCCACAGAGATTAGTGTTACCGGTCTATAAAATTATAAATAAAGCTCAACCAACAAGTATCTGAAAATTCCGCCAGAAATGAAAAATATAAAATCTGCTTGAAAGCCCCAAATATTTTTCACAATGAGTAACACGAGTCACGACCCTTGGTTTGAGAGAAGTTTCGAGGTACCTATTATAATTACCAATGTTTAAAGGTATATAACAACCGATAGATGTGAAATAAATATTCTATAGGTATATAAACATAACGAAAGAATTAAGAAACATTTAATTAAAAAGTCTGAAGTAAAGTGAACGCACACGGCGACGAAATAAACATAATTTTCTCATCCGTGATCTATTATTGGACGCGGAAACGTGTGCGAGGTTTCATACAAGTAATTCTGAAATTCGATTCTTTCGGCTCTGATATGTGTGCGTTCATCTGTAGGTTCTGCTAGTTAGCAAATGACCTCTGCCAATATGCTATGGCGAGCCAGACGCATTCACCCGGCATTTACAATAGGTACGCACATGAACCTTTAAAATCATTAGTGCGTGTCTCGGGTTCGAACTTGAGACCTTTGACTTGGCACTGGCAACCCAACGGCGGCGGTCATACCACTGATTACAAATTACTAGGGATGCATCCGATACCTACTGTTATATCGGCGACACTTCGGGTTTGCCGATATATCGGTATCGGCGATATTTTTATGGCAGATTCAACGATACTTTATTTTAGTTTCCAAATTAGTTCTGTCGCATCTGAGAGACTATTTTCCACCGCAGGTCTTATTCAAACAGTAGTCTGTTTGAATAAGACCTGCGGTGGAAAAATCGCCTTTGCCCGCAAAACTTAAAAATACTTTGTTTGTTACATAAAAATCTTTCAAATGTTAATTTTGATTACTAAAACAATTCATTAATTGTGTTTTATTTATTCTACCTTCCTTTTTGAATTCAATAAGCGTATCGGTGTCAGTATCGCCGATATTTTTATAACAGTATCGGTATCGTATCGGCAAAAAGGCGTGTCGAGGCATCCCTACAAATTACTGAAGATATTTAAATTTTACAAGTTTGTGATAACAGCGCTGTTAAGAGACAGTTGTGGCCACAATCACACTCACATCGCAACACAATTCAGAGCATCATTTAAGTATCATCATCTCTCAATAATTAAAAATACCATAACAAACAAAATCGAGTCCGTTCTTCACATTAAGTCAGAAAAGGATCTTTTATGATGTCACTAGCTTCTGCCAGCGGCTTCGCCCGCGTGATGTTTGAAATTATCCCACGGGATCTTATTACCGGGATAAAAAGTATCCTATGTGTTAATCCAGGTAATAAACTATCTGTGTGCTTAATTTGATCCAAATCCGTTCAGTAGTTTTTGCGTGAAAGAGTAACAAACATACATCCTCACAAACTTTCGCATTTATAATATTAGTAGGAAGTAGGATTTTATAGATATTTTTAGTAAAAACAAAATCAGTAAGAACACTTAATTTATTTACATCTTAACATTAGATGGAATATAATTATTACATAGCTTCAGCTGACAGTTCTATCTGAAACAAAAAAAAAGCATGGTATTAATTCAGTTAGAAAACTGCTCATGACTAGACAAGCATGGAATATGGTCCGGAGGATTATCATGATTCACATCAAAATGTAAAAGCTATTTCTGCATTTATAGATGTTTTTAACCCATTTCTTCTTGGTGAGCAAATGGCTTTCATAAACTAATAAAATATTATTTGCCCCAAAATTCAGCTATGTGAACTCACTGATGCAGTCATAAGATCGTCAAGTGTGCAGGTGTCAGGTGGGCAAAATGGAAGGTGGGCTGTAGTCTGTGGAGACAGACAGGCACATATCCAGGGGGGGATAGTGAGGCTTTATCCCCCCAAAAGCTGACTTATAATAAACGGGATCATAACCACTGCCAAGTTTGTAAATTATAGAACAGTGATTAGGGCGATTTTTACACAGTTCACATGGTTGTTTCAATGTTTGTCCTCCCCAAACCAAAAGTCTGGATACGTGCTTGGAGACAGACATGCCACATATAAACTTAAATAGATCGTAGTGTAAAGCACAGAATTAACACGGGATGGATGAAATGGCGGCAGGTCACGGGAACGATCTGCGACTCCCGCATTCCCCTAAAACTTAAGGGGAAGATTTATTTTAAAACAATGGTTAAACCTGCTGTGTTGTATGGATCAGAATGTTGGGCCACAAAAGGGATGAATGAAAGGCATCTGCATGTCGCGGAGATGAGAATGCTAAGGGGGATGTGTGGTGTAACGAGAATGGATCAAGTAAAGAATGAGTATATTAGAGGAAGTCTGAAAGTGGCGCCGGTGACTGAAAAGTTGTGTGGTAATCGGTTGTCGTGGTATGGGCATGTGATGCGGAGGAATGAGGAAAATGTCGTGAAAAAAGATTTGAGTATGAATGTGGATGGGTATTTGAGTAGAGGAAGACCAAAGAAGCGATGGATGGACTGTGTTAAGAAGGATATGGTAAGAAAAGAAGTGTCTGATGAGATGACGAAAAATAGAGGAGTATGGAAGAAGTAGACATGCTGCGCCGACCCCAAATTAATTGGGATAAGGGCAAGAGAATGATGATGATGATGACGATCTGTTCTGATTAGATTGTTGTTATACCACTATCTATGGACTTGAAATAAAAGTTATTTCAAAAGAAATAAACAAAGTAAGATTATTTTAATTTTTTAAATACCTTTTTTATTTCGTGCTGTTTGCATTGATGTAGTGATAAAGAATTACTAGAAGGAATATAGAGACTCCCAGGATGTTGGAGAACACTGCCAATTGGATGTCTGTGATCATGATGCCTGGATATACTCGTAGCTGAAAAACAAGGATATATAAATCATCATCTGCCTAGCCTTTTCCAACTATTCTGGGGTCGGCTTCCAGTCAAACCGGAAGCAGCTGAATATCAGCATTTTACAAAGAGCAACTGCCTATCTGACCTCCACAACCTAGTCTCCCTTTGAGGGTTCCGTAACAGCAGGTAACATATAAAAGTTCTTGCAGTTACGGGGGGGGGGGGGGGGACACACACACATTTTACCACTTCGGAAGTGCCTCTCGCACAAACTATTAAGTTTAGAAAAAAAAAATATTAGAAACCTCAATATCATTTTTGAAAACCTATTCACAGATACCCTACACATATGGGTTTGTTGAATTTTTTTTTAAGTTTCAGTTCTATGTATAGGGAACCCCTTCAATTTATTGAGTTTTTCTATTTTTGTGTAAAAATCATAATGCGGTTCACAGAATACATCTACTTACCAAGTTTCAAATCAAAATCAAATCAAAAATATTTATTTGCTAGAAATACAACAACAACAGCATAGCTCTTATAATTTCGGAAAAAGTGGCTGTGACATACGGACGGACAGACAGACAGACCGACATGACGAATCTATAAGGGTTCCGTTTTTGCCATTTGGCTACGGAACCCTAAAAAGTATACAAATGTAGAATGTAAACTTTTAAATCCTCAATCATTCATTGGTGGATTTCTTTCCTCCATGTTTGGTCACTGATTTTGGTAACATTTGTTGTTTTTTTTTGTTTTTTTCTCTCTACAACTACAGCTTCTACTTAAATAATAAGATTTTTTACTTCAGATGTAGATACCGACGTGATATAGGTATGTGATGTAGAGGAAGGAGCTCGTGACTAAATAATAACAGCCGCTCAGATCGATCGCCAGGATAAGCCGCGCTCGCATAGGTTGGTCTGTGGATGGGTGACCACCGATAACATACGGAGTTACCTCCGTGCTTCAGAAAGCGTTAGGTCGTTGTTCCCGGCTGGTATTTGAAGATCTTTGATAGTCGTTACACGTAGTCAGTGGCCCGAAAAAAGACTGGAAGTCGACTCCAACATCGTTGAGAAAGTGTAAGGTACCTACTAAATTACACGTCTTATTATTTGTTGGAGTTTGTGAATTATTATAGTGAAGATTATTCTGGGATGCTTTCCCACTTGTACAGAGGTGAACATTATCTAGATGACTATAAAACGTGGGTATCATCTATTCGTCAGCACCCAAGCCTATTGTATAAGTTGTTTTATTTCAATTTTATACAAAGTTCCTTTACACATTTCGATAATTTTGGAACAAGATGTCTAGATATTTTTATAGAATACAAAAATATACCAAATACTTACAAATACGCAGAAAATTAGTTGAAATAATTGCGATTTAATCCGGCTTCCGCAACAAAACAAGTACACGTCAGATGACAAATAGTAGCTCTATGTGGTCTGTGCAAATAGTACACCACAGACTCCACAGAGTATATAATCAGTACAAGTGGTACAAATTACTAAAACATTCGACATGCAACATTATCCCATTATTTTCGAAGCACAAACAAGCACAAAATGAGAGGTTTTCATTTTGACAATAAAAAAAAAATATAGTTTCCATAAAGTCGATAGATGGCGTGGATCCGACTACGTTACTGGGTGCCAAAGCCAAAGCGCTTGAAAAAACACACGTTGCATACGCTCGTTGACTGACACTTTCATTTGCATCAGCTTCCGAATATAATCAATAGGTCCAAGTGATATTATGTGACGTACTGTTCCTTGCAGTAACGTAGTCAGACTAGCGCCATCTATCCAGCGACTAGGGAAGAGTTGAAAAAGAAAATCCCTCATTGTAATTTTGTATTTCAGTCGATAACATTTCATTTCATAAGGCCACTGTTAAATTATAGTATTTTCCGAGTTACTGGAACACAAGTTTGGGTCACTGCGAAAAAAGATGAGCGGAAGCAACCTCCTTTTGGTATAATTCCATAACGTAAATTAAAAAAATTGTTTTGCGGAAAAACAGGGAAAAACCTGCACCGAAAACTTAACTGTATTTTAAAAACTGTAGTTGGTCAAAATAAAATATTTCATCTGCCCTTAGTTTTTGATGTTTTTAGGGTTCCGTAGCCTTGCAAATACCAAAAAAGGAACCCTTATAGATTCGTCATGTCTGTCTGTCCGTCCGTATGTGACAGCCACTTTTTTCCGAAACTATAAAAACTATGCTGTTGAAACTTGGTAAGTAAAAAAAAACCAATAAATTTTGGGGATCCCCATACTTAGAAACTCAATTTTTTTTTTATCAAACCTATACGTGTGGGGTATCTATGGATAGGTCTTCAAAAACCGGCCAAGAGCGTGTCGGGCCACGCTCATTGTAGGGTCCCGTAGTTTCCCGTCCGTCACAATAAGTGTTCAATCCAATCCGATTTTAATCAATCTGTTTTTGTTTGAAAAAAGATACGTTCGGGACATGGACCTAAAAAAAAAGGCGGACGTAACTTCATTAAGAAAAAATTGAAGCATCACGTTTAATCTGTGGCATCACAATGGCGGCTGCGTAACTATGTGTGCGTGTGTAGAGGGATGCGAGATGATGAAAAATTACCCATTTTTAAACAATATTTCAATTAGATTTCCCATGCACTTGGTTTTATTACAAGTTTTTGTGACAGATATTGTTTCGATTTGTTACGCAAAATAACAAGCGGGCACACGTAGCATCGTTCAAAACGTAATGGCCGACGGCAGACTTACTATGGTGTGAATGTGTGCGTGCGCACCTGTCAGCATTAGTGCACTGACTTACTATGGGTGCTTCAGTTATTGTTAAAGAAGACGGCGTCCGCCTTTTTTTTTAGGTACATGGTTCGGGATAATAAAATATGTAAAAGAAGTTTAAAAAAAATGCTTGTATTATATACGATTGTACTACAAACAGTCCAGAAATTATTTTGTACATTTTTTTTGTCTTTTTTGTACAAAAACTGTTGTTTCCAAGTTCAAAATGAATTTCCTAGAAAGTCCTTATACAGTTCTACTTTTCAGATTTTAAACATAAGGTTCAAAAGTTAGAGGGGCGACACATTGTTTTTTTACTTTTGGAGCGATTATTTCCGAAATTATTGACATTATCAAAAAATGATTTCCGTAAACCCCTATTCATTTTTAAATACCTTTCCAACAATATATCACAGGCTAGGGTTGAAATAAAAAAAAAATCACTTGTACTTTACAAATAGCCTACCCTAATAAAACATTTTTTTCTAATTTTTATTTTACAACTTTGGCGGCGTGATTGATACACATATTGGTACCAAATTTCAGCTTTCTAGTGCTAACGGTCACAAAGATTAAACGAGGACGGACAGACGGATGGACAGACAGACATGGCGAAACTATAAGGGTTCTTAGTTGACCACGGAACCCTAAAAATAATATTGTGGTTTCTAATATAATTTTTTTCTTAACTGAATAGTTTGAGCGAGAGACCTTTCCAAAGTGGAAAAATGTCCCCCCCCTGTAACTTCTAAAATACGAGAATCATAATAATAATCATAAAATTGTATTTTTCTCGACGTCGTAAATTACAGGCGCTGGTTAACATTTTTAACAATATTAGATAGACAAAGGTGTCTGATGTAGGAAGATCCTGTGTGAATGATAAATAAAAAAAAATATGATGTACATTACCATGTAAACTCCCACCAAAAAATGGTTTGAACGAGATCTAGTAAGTGGTTTTTTTTTTTAATACATCATAAATCGAAAACAGCAATTTACCTTTCATTCAATCTGCTTCGGAACCCTTCATGGGCGAGTACGACTCGCACTTGGCCGCTTTTTTTCGTTTTTCTAAAGGCAACACAACCAATTTATTGTCATCATAGTTGTCAAAATTTTACGTTTTTAATTTGTTTTCCGCGACTTTGTTTATGATGATAATTTAATAAATACATTCAATTAAAGCTTTATAGTGAAGCAAATACTTATCGGTAACCGGGGCCTTCACTATAAGCGTAGGAATGTATTTCTCTTCAATAAGTTCCCGGTTACTTCTGTATGACACCAACAGTTGGGATTTGAAAAAAAGTTACTGGTGCTACGAAGGTCTGTTGAGGGATATTTCATGGAGTGATGATAGCAAATATCTATTGCAGGTATGTTTATAAATATCACTTAATAATAATCATTACTTTGATTTACGTACTTGTATTAAAAATGCCCAAAGAGATGTGTTAGGTAACTTCAAACACATTATTGTATGTTTCTATAGCCCTAGGTCAATGATAATCTCTGGGTGTGCCAAGTATTGCATTGTTTGAGAGCATACAATGGTTGTTTTTAATAAGCCAACCTAATACTGTTCAAGCAGTGTTCAATGAACCAAATATAATAATTGTAATACTTTTTTCTTAGCATTCATTTTGTTGCGTATCTTTTGTGTGTAAACTTTCGTCATTGTAAAGATAAAAGAATTTAATCCTGTTTAGACCTATCAATTAACTTTTATTTTGTGGAATAATACTCATTAATGCAATTTGTGGTTGTCTTTCAGGTCAATTCTAAAGGAGTAGTGGAAATACTAAGTCCAGCTGACCATGACATCAGAACTCTGCAGCATATTCCATTGAAAGACACCTGGTCGGCTTGCTTCCATCGTGAGGGACACCGTAACATTGCCATTGGTACTAGAAGTGGCAATGTCATGATATGGGATACTAAAAACAAAAATATTACTAAAACATTCCCAACCCCACCCCAACTGTCCTGTGTGAACTATGTTAGTTATAACGCCAAGAACACAAGTCTTGCCGCATCTATGCAAAATGGGGATACTGTTATCTACGGTCTTGTATCAAATATTCCTGTGTTAACAGTAAGACTGTCCTCCTCAAAGAGTATCTCAGCATTGAAGTTTCATCATGAGAGTCGATCCTTGCTTGGTCTAGCCACTGATGAAGGCCATATTGTAATTCGTGATATCACCACAAACAAAGACAAAGCGTTCTTTGAAAATGTCCATGCTTCACCTATCAGTGACATTGCTTACTCACTTATTAATAGAGATGTGCTGCTTTCAACTGGTTATGATAAAATCATGAATGTGTATGATGTTAGATTACAGAATGTAGTTTCAACAATAAAAACCTCATACACTTTGACCTCCTTAGCAATTAATGCTGAAAACCTAGTTGCCTTGGGAACCAAGAATGGTTTGGTGCTAATGTATGATCTCAGAGATCTTACAACTCCATCTAAAGTATTAAAAGGACATGAAGATGAAGTCCATAGGGTTGCATTTCAACCAACCAGAAGGAAGATGTTATCGGCTGATATTAGTCTTCGTGAAGATACAGACAGCATACAATCACCACATAAAATGTCTTCTCCGATACGTTCTAGAACATCAGACATGTTCTTAATTTCAGATTCACCACCAAGAAATTATTTGGATGTTTCCCCTCAAGGAGGTGACGCTAAAGCCGACTCATTCCTTGTTATGATGGGTCTTGACAAATCAAATGAATATGAAGAAGAGGGGAACAAGTCCACAGAATTTGAAAGGAGGAGTGACAGACATGACGTGAGGTACCGCCAATTGGATGCTGAAAAGAATATAAGCAAAGTATCTACTCCTATAAATAGCCGCACAGCTGAAAACTTAGGTTTTGGTTCACCTGTTGTGACAAATGGCGGTCTAGATGATGTTCGAGGCCCTAATGTCAATATGTCACTTCAGAAGCCATCTGTCGCAGCCCCAGCCGTGGCCGTAGAATCAAAGGCTATTGAGGAAGTAAAAGATTATGTCAAGTTGGCACTTACAGATGTGGCTGATGACAACAGAAACTATTTCCTCCATATTATGATGGCTCTTACTAAACAGAAGTTGTATTTAGAGAAGGAATTGTCTGCCATGAGTGATCAAATACAGAATATGGCACGTACTCAAAATGCTTTAGTTGAAACAAATAGAAAACTAGCATTTGAAGTTGATCAGCTGAAGCACACTCATAGAAATAATTATTTATAAGTTTGTAATGGATCTTCTCAAAATTCCAAATGTTTAAATGTTTTATTGATTATGTGTCTCTGGCAGATTTGTATTCTCATGATTGTTTAGAAGAAATTCATAGTATGGAGTCGTCATAATGTCACAAAAGGAAAACATTCCAAAAAAAATTGTACACAAAAACTGTCACATTAGCTGATCAGTTGCTCTCTAAATCTTAAAAAAATACTTAAATAATATGTAGAATCTCTAATATTTCAGGATATATTATAAATATTTTTTTAAATTATGGTTGATCATGAAGTGTAACACAAAATAATTCACTTATGTTGTTGTTGTGAACTTGTGACTGATAAAAAGGGGTATAATTCCTAAAAATACAGTGCCAAATCTATATTGAATAGTAATAATTATTAATGAATTCGTTTGGCATAAAGTTTTCATAAACTAATTTACCTGTGCCATTAGAAAAATTGTTATGTTTCGCAATTTACCAGTATTTTATTAATGGACAATAATATCAATTAACATTTTAGTGTATTTGTAACCAAATGCTGTGAATGTTGGCATTTCATTGTTGTTAATTTCATTGTTAATAGTTACATGTTAAGTGAATGTGGATTAAATTAAATAAACTGTCTTCTAACATATCGTTTTTTTATTTAAATGCGGGTAAACCAGGTAAAGTTTGTAAGTTCGGATGTAGGAAGTAATCTCCGAAACTACTCAAATTATTTTAAAAATCTTCAGTTCATGAAAAGCTCCTCTGTGAAACAAGTGCCTAGCTTTTCCCCAACTATGTTACGGTCGGCTTCCAGTCTTTTACATGGAGCGACTGCCTATCTGACCTCCACAACCCAGTCAGTGCTAATAATAGAACACCCATTGATAAGACTGGTTGTCAGACTTTGGGCCACTGTAATTTCTGTCAAAGATCTACAAATGACAGCCAAGACCGACTCCTTAACGTTCATTCCGAGGTACGGAGGAAACTGATGGGTGGTCACCCATCCACAGACCAACCTAGGGGGTGCATCCCACTATTTCTATTGATTGAAATACTGGGCCTGATTCAGACTGATAATATTGTCCTACTATCTGTATTGCTGTCGGCTGCGACAAAAAAAAATATAGTGACGAGGTGGCTTTGTGTGATTTGTACTATTTATATAATAGTATGTGGTGGAGAATTATTTAAAAATGGCAGATTATCATTTTTTTCTCTTTTTGAATACCGTTAAGTCGTGTTTTAATTTTAATCTATTAATTAAAAGTGGTTAACTTTTCAAATAACATAACTGCTTTTTTTGGTGCAATACGGTGGTGGTATGGTGGTCCCACTTTTTCCATTTTGTATTTCCATGGAAATAGTGGGATACACCCAACTTATGCAACGGTTTAACTTTTTTTTTTTTTTTTAAGGATGGGAAATCATCAAATGACCCCCCCCACTCTGGGCGGAGCGGGAGGGAGTGTCAGACTCTTACTGACTAAAAACCATCCATGTTCCTTCCTCGCCTTTTACGTTCCGGGGCCGCGGTATCTCTTCCGAACAGGCCCGCAACCCCGGCAGGCTTCGGCCCTTGCGGGCCCCTCTCCTTTTGCTGACATCTCTTTGAGGCGCGCGTGGAACACGAACGCGCCGTCGACACGGCCTGTCGTCGTCGTTAGACGGCCGGACGGCTAGCTAGCCCATAGCCAGCCGTCCACAGGCCCGCATCTACGGTGGCCGGTAGCCACCACGTGGCCCCCGACGCCCGTTGCGTCTCCCGCGGCGGCCGGGAAGAGAGGATCTCTCCCTCTCTCGTTCCGCCACCTCCTTCGCTAGCATGACTGCTTCGCAGAAGGAGGCGACGGCTTCCCATTCCGTCTCGCTCCGGACCATGGATTGAACCAGGGCCGGACGCGAGAGGTCGCCGCCGCCGATCGCCGCCACGAGGACACGGCGGAGCTCCGCCCACGCAGGGCAGACTTCCACCGTGTGCTCCACCGTGTCCTCCGGGCAACGGTTTAACTTAAAGATCGACTCGAGCGGCTGTTATTATTTAGCCACGGGCTCGTCTGCTGAGAGCTGGGGCTTGTACATGAAAGCTTCACTTACAACAAAACTATAATTTTGGTAGGTAGGTACCTATTTATCTCATATGGTCATAATCTTTCGTGTCGTATCCATATTACGCCAGCCCTAACTAGCCCTTTTTAAATCTTACGACGGCGACGACGACGCGAAAAAAGTAATTTAGACCGTGTTCGATACATGTAACATGAGAATGAACGCTCTGAATGATAGCGTGTTTGAATTCAAATCTAATGGAGTGCAATTCGCTACAAGCGGTGTTTTTAAGCGCAGAGCCGTGAAAATTGATTAACCGTGACCAAACCACTCACGAGAGTTTTTTTTAGATTTATGATAAAATCTAATATCTACTCTTTATTTTATGCATAGCCCATGGTGTGTCCTCTACTACTTAGGTACCATAAACTAGACAGTTACGTTAAACACAAACTAAGCGTGATACTTTACATCTAAATTCTTTTAGCCAACTCAACTCAAGTCTAAGTTATAATAATTATAGTCCTCCTGTCCGTTTTCGATCATGGCGGCCAATCTTAGCGAAGATTGGACATCTGCGCTGCGCGGGAGATATTTTAATGTGCAAGTGTGTGCGCATTAAGGCATGCATAGTTGCCCTCGCTGTTCATTTTCCTTACATAGTCCGATGGGACGGCAATTCGACACGACGACGAGAACCATCCACCATTTCGTACTGTCAACAGAGAAACGTAATAATTTAGCCCTACAGGCCCAGGACCAGCGACCACGATCGAACGTACTTTTCGATGCACGGGGTATCTAACCGCCAACTTCCAAACTCCGGGCTCTATGAAAATTTAAATATCTAATGTAAAAACCCAATACGTTAGCACATTTTGCCCGACCCGAGAATGAAACCCGGGACCCACGCTCAGTATGAGCGACACCAACGGGGTAGTTCAGTTACAATAATGTGTGCCTGAAAGGTCAGTGTGCTATGAAACAGTACCTAAGAGTACATGATTATGTAGGTACACCAAGGTCCTTTTCGTTAGCACGTTTTATATGCCATAAGTATATTTAGAACTTCACGCAGCGCGGAAGCCTGTACAAAAAACATCACGATATTCCCCGGCGAGGTAGGTAGAACACGTCAGGACACAGGCTACTACTAATATCTAATCTGTGACCTACACAGTACCTACCCCTCCTGCTGGGCTCAAATATTGTACCTAATGATGTAGTCTTTGCATGGTCTTTGCCTGAAGATAGTGTTTTCAGAGAATCCGGAGTCTGGACTAAATCTGGATTGTTATTTGCTACTGAGAAACCCCAACGGGAAACTCAATATGGAATTTTAAATTACAATGACATACGAAGCTCAGAATTGAATCAAATATTAAAAAAGGAGAAATAGAACTGTTTTACTAGATTTGTGATTTGGTTTAGAAGAGGCAATTTTTTGGTACTGACCACCCCATTCATGTTTTCGTTTTATTTGCATTTTTGTATTAATATGTAATTATGTGAATGTGAACACAATGAAACCAAAATCACATACTTCTATTTTAAAATTAAATTACACGTTTTAAAAAAAGTCGGTATTACACGCAAAGAACTTTGCAATCATTACCGCATCTATTTTCGGGAGATTAGTACTTTCGGCTTTTACAAAACCGACGTCCATTTTAATTAAGTAAAACTAACGTATTAAAATATTAAATCTTTTAAATTTAAGCTTCAAAACACATTAAACTCAATAAAAATATTAAATTTCTATGAGCGCTGGTAGGTAAGTAGTTTGTTGTTTGCATAGGTTGTTTGTAAAACGAGTGACGGACGACGAGCTTTAGTGAAATTGACGTCACATCATGGCGGTCGGCGTTTTCAATCACGTGACATACAGATAATGAAACCTCAATTTTAATTTTGAAAAATAAAATTAACCTTAGGTTTTCATGGGAAAATAACTTTATATTTGCATTTTCCGTGATGAAAACTATCCAAGTAATATAATTTCATAATTTATTGTTGATATAAGAAAATGGCCTATTACATCCCAAAATTAATAATTGGACATATTTCAAACTGATCGCTAAACAATGAACTAAACGTTACACAGTGGGAAACTGACATTGACACTTGACTTGTGACAGACGTACAGTTGATAAGTCATGCAGAAAGTGTAGGTTAGCGAATGTTGTTTTGAATTATTTACTGTTTTCTTCAAAAAAATGGGTGAATTAACGGCAACTAATTTGTTTGAATCTCAAACTATATTCGCCGATCACAAGGATTTGATTCACGATGTGGCGTATGACTTCTATGGCGAGAGAATGGCCACTTGTTCCAGCGACCAGTATGTGAAGGTATGGCTTGATAATAAACAAAACAGCGGTAACCTAACAAAATAATAACGGAATTATAGGGTCAGTGGGTCGTCTTAGGTAGACTTTAAACATAAATAAGAGCACTATAGATAACTAATTGTGTAGTTTAAGATTTAATATTAATAATTCAATACTTCAATACTACTGAGTCACTTAGTTTAGTTTGTCTTACTTTTAATATGCATAAAATGTGGAGGAGAGGAGAATAAATGGGGAACAGGAAGACCAAAGAGAACATGGATGGATTGTGAGAGCTATGATTAAAAAAAAAGGAAAATAAAATGTAACTGACAGCAGAGAATAATTATAAAAAGAACATTGGTGTATTGGTTGAATGTATAAATTAGAAAGTGTGTAAAAAGACTCTTAATGAACCCGAAAAACACTAATTGTTCTCCACATCATTTTGTTGATTACTTTTTTGTTCTAGACCAGGGGTGTCCAACATAACTTTGTGGGGGGCCCAGTTTAGTATTTTTGTAACCGTAGCGGGCTAAAAGACATGCAAGCCTCTAAATTTGAAATAAAAACAAGCTTCGCCGGACTTAACCGGACCGGCCGGATAACTGACTCAGGGACATTTTTAAACAAATTTCGCGCAATATTTATTGATGTCTTATAAAGTTTATCTAGATCGCGGGCCGGATGAAACACCTATGCAGGCCGGTAGGTGGCCCGGGGGCCGTATGTTGGACGAGCCTGTTCTAGACCATACCTGGGAATCTCCTCGTACAGAGATATTGTGGGTCAAAGTTCCAACATACTCACAACTTCTTTGTGGGTCAAAGTTCCAACATGCTCACAACTTCTTTTTTAAATACATGGTTAAGAAAGCTATCACAATTTTTCTTGTATTTGAGTGTAAAACACTCTAATACAAGAAAATATATGACTCTTAAAAGTTTTTATTTTGTTTTAAACGCCTTGGTTGACCCCTGTTTCATTCATTCCTTCCATCAACACAAGTGTTTTAAGTGCGTTACATTGAGTCCTCCCAATAAACATGAATTTAAATTATGGTATTCTAGGTGTGGGACTCTGATGGCCATGGTGGTTGGCGCCTCACAGCCAGCTGGAAAGCACATCATGGCTCCGTGTGGAAGGTGACTTGGGCACACCCAGAGTTTGGGCAAGTCATTGCCACATGCTCCTTTGACAGGACTGCAGCCATATGGGAAGAAGTTGGTAAGTCAACTAGAAATTAGACTTATTTTATTTATTTAACATAGGTATGCAAAGTCCATAATACATCAAAATCCATCCAACAATAAAAGTATATAGGTTAGGGTTTGTACATAGGTTTAGACTTTCTCCATAGCATATTGGCTTGACCAACTTGCCGACCGATTGTTCGACCTTTTTGCCCTTTCTTTTTACCATAGTAATAGTTGGCACAGCTCAAGCATTTTCAAATTGTTTATTAAAAATAAATATATGCATCCCAATCTGCAAAGGTGATACAGCAGCATCCGGCTCAGAGAAAGGTTTACGAACCTGGTTGAAGAGGTCTAACCTGGTGGATTCACGGACCTCTGTCACAGATGTCAAGTTTGGACCAAAGCACTTAGGGCTCCTACTAGTCACATGTTCTGCTGATGGTATTATAAGGTAAGGATACTTCATTTATGTAAAACACGAAGGACAGGCTTGTGTGTTTGTTCCTTTGCCCTGGTTGTTCCATGGATTTTTAATGGATGGTCACACAACCATCTATTAAAAATTGACTCTATCAGTTAGATTATTAACAAATATTTGACCCGTATTTTTCTTTTGTAAACCAAAATTGACGAAGATTTTAATATTCTCAATACGTCACGCCTTGCTATAATTTTTAGCGAGTTCTGACGTCACGAGCCCCCACTCGCGAGTTTTGATGCGTTTTATCTTTGTCAATATTCATTGATTATCAAAACAAAAAAAGGCTACAACTAAATAGATTTCCAATTTTTTGATACTGTCCTCATGCCTATTAGCATTTATGGGAACTATTATTGAGTCTGTTCATAACAAACATTATCACCCTATAACATTCCCACTGCTGGCAAACAGCCGCGGTACACGTACGCGGGCCCAATGTGGATGCCACATATCATATTATAACTTTCATTTCTAGGGCATGACAATTTCCTCATGATATTGACCATTTCTGACTGAAATGTGATTAACTTTCGTGTTTTTAGGATATATGAAGCTCCAGACGTAATGAACCTAGCACAGTGGACTCTTCAGCATGAGATTCCTACCAAAGTGTCAATAAGTTGCCTGTCGTGGAACCCATCATTATCCAGGTAATAAAACATTTGAAATGATAGACTGAGCCCAAACTATACCCATGAAACCTTTCAAGTAAATCTGATGATTTTATGATGTCTTCCTTTGGAAGTCTATTCTAAAGACTTAACAGATAGTAGAAACATTTTACACAGGGGTGATTGTTTCGTCAATTCTTCTCAATGAGGGATTTTCTTTTTCAACTCTTCCCTCGTCGCTGGATAGATGGCGCTAGTCTGACTTCGTTACTGCAAGGAACAGAACGTCACATAATATAACTTGGACCTAATGATTATAATATTCGGAAGCTGATGCAAACAAAAGTGTCAGTCAACGAGCGTATGTGACGTGTGCTTTTTCAAGCGTTTTGGCTTTGGCACCCAGTAACGTAGTCGGATCACCGCCATCTATCGAGTTAATGGAAACTATTTTTTTTTTATTGTCAAAATGAAAACCTCTCATTAGTTTGATGTACAGAATGCTTAGATGACGGCTTCGTGATGAGATTGTTTACACTACCAACTTGTTTTGAGATTGTTTATAATGTTGTCGAAAAACGATTCCCTCTTCAAACACATTCATAACGTCGCATAGTAAAGATTTATTTTTTCACGATTTCCACGATTGAATTGAATGATAAAATGTTATTGTGCTTACATACAAAGTGATTTGTCGTCAGGGTGGTGCATCCCCCTATGCTAGCAGTGGGCAGCGATGAACCCAACACCACGAATGCCGCTGCCAGCGTGCAAGGCGACAAGACTACTGCTTGCAATGGAAAAGTGTTCATATACGAGTAAGTTTAAAGATAAATTTACTTAAACAACTAGAAGCTTAGAATAATTATTGTTTGCTGCTGGTTTTTGAATAAATAAATAAAAAAATAAATATCGCTGGACATTAACACACAGCGCCACCTAGTGCCACACTAAGCAAGGCTAGTGTCGTGGACACCAGGTAGTTGATATACTGTATATATACTTTTTTGTTTGTAAATACATACATATTATACATATAAACATCCATGACTCAAACAAATGTCCATGCTCATCACACAAACATTTGCTCCTACCGGGATTCTCATTCAGACGAACCCAGGACCCTAAGAACGTAAGGCAGCCTCACCATTCGAAAGCAAATGACAAATATTGTCTACTGACTATTTGTTAGTATTTGTGTGATATATGAATATAAGGCGGTAGGTACACATATTTTATTATAACAGTTTAACCACCCTACCGCTATGCTATTGTCGTTGCTGAAGTTACTTTGTACTGTACGGACGTGTTTAATTGTGCTCCTGTTAGACATTCATAAGTAGCTTAGATCACCTGGATTAGGCTTAGACTTTTCAATTGGTATATCACAGATTTTGTTATTACCTCACCCATTGAGTTGGTAATTTAGTATTTAAAAATGTTTTTTTTTTTTGTTATAAGTAGTGCTGCACACCATTTTGAAACAGGCTGAATTTTTACCGGGAGAATTCGCCTGTAATGTACCTAAAAGTTACATTGACTTGTTTCTGTAAACAAATGAACACTTAATGTATTCAATTATCCAATTTGTGACAAAAGTATGAAACGTCCAGGTACAGCGAGTCATCCCGTCGCTGGACGCGCACCGACTGCTTGTCCTCGGTACAAGAGCCGGTCAACGACATCGCCTTCGCCCCGAACCTCGGCAGATCATTCCACTTGCTAGCGGTCGCCACTAAGGACGTCCGGATCATTAAAATCGAACCTATCGCGTAAGTAGTACCTTTATAGAACTATCCACGTGGTCATAGTCGGAACTAACGCCACCAACTTGTTTTAGGATTCCATACATTAGAAGGACAAAAAAAGAATCCATATACATAGGATCACATCGTTGTCCGTCTGTCTGTTTCTCCCCTTCTAAGTCAACGCAATCAGAAGATATACGAGTTTTTATGCCGTTTGTGCCGAATATTTTGACACTTGCCAGTAAATCAAAATCTGTGGGGTTTCGCCAGCAGTGTGAACCCTACACCTACACCTACAGTATATTTTAATTTTATGAGCGAGAAAATAGTCAGCATAGCTATACTGCTCTGTCAAGAAAGTAACGGGAAAAGATCAATAACACTCAAAATGTTTGTTTTCAACCAAATTTTATTTTATCACCTTCAAATTATGCTCCTTCAGAAACGACACACTTATTGGTGTAAGTAATAATTCATTCATCAAAAGAATTTTAAACGCTGTTTCCGGAATTGAGTTCAGTTCTCGCGAATTCTTTTTTTTCCAGTTTCGGTTCAGTTGGAAGGCGCCACTCCGAAGTTTTCTTTCGTTTCTTTCTAAGTTTGCATGTCAAACTCGTAAACCCTCGTGACGTCTCGTTACCAGTAACAATGCGTTTCATAAATGTTGGGTCGGAATTGACTCGTTATAGCATGTGCTCAGCGACTCTCATGCGATTGAGTTTTAGGAGAAAATTCAGGTCTTTTGGGACTCAAAATCAAAATCAAAATCAAAGCATTTATTTCAAATAGGCCAATAACAGGCACTTTTGAATTGTCGAAACAAAGATGAACATTTAAAGTAGCTACAGTCCCAGTCACAAGACATAAAAACTGTGAAAGTACTGTAGTTGCCCATTCCCTAGCGTAGATCTCTATGGAGAAGAACGGGCAAGAAACTCCATGGACACTCTTTTAAATCCAAATATTGTTACAAAATCTTGGTTACATCATTCATTTTGAGATGGTAGATTATGTGAGAACAATGTAGCAAGATGTGCATGTTAAAAGTGTCCATAGTAAAAACAAAATAATTCATTCAAATAAGCCATGGCAACTAAGAGATGACAACTGACAGCACCCGTTCACGAACATGACGCATGGATCAGCACCATTCAGCTCAACCACTTTGAAGGGAGCTAAATGATCCGACACACGCGCCACCATCAGCGAGACATTTGAGTGAGCATGACATACTCTCAACCGCCAGGGCACATTCAAGTCAAACCTAAAGTAGGTTTCCAGTGAATGATAGCTTTCTAGTACATAGTACTCACACAATATGGGCTATGCTATTATATAATACTAACATTGAATCTATACAATGCAAAGATAGTTGTACAATCTTCAGCAGCTCCAACAATACCATTTAATGCTATCAAGTTTTGCGCCCCTGTCCTTGTGGAGCAGGACCAGCATTGAGCCAAGCATTTTTATCAGCGATATAATCGCTCAACTTGTAATATGCTTGCTTACATAATGTGCGTTTAATACATGTTTTAAATTTCGTCTCATTCAGTTCAAGAATACTTTGTGGAATTTTATTATAGCATCTCAAACAGTACCCCATGAAAGATGAGTCTACTTTAGCGAGTCTAAAGCCTGGCTGAACTAGTTGGTCCCTATTTCTAGTACTGTAATTGTGTCTGTCGCCTCTTTTACCGAAAAGATGCAGATTTTTTCTGACGTACATTATGTTTTCGTAGATGTATGAATGAACCGTCATGATGCTGATATCCTTAAATAGTTCCCTTAGAGAATCGCGCCTACGCAGATTGTATATGGCTCTGATGGCTCTTTTCTGCAGAATAAATATAGACTCAATATCAGCAGCCCGTCCCCATAGCAAAATACCGTAAGACATTATACTATGGAAGTAACTAAAATAGACCAGTCTAGCGGTATCCACATCAGTGAATTGACGGATTTTTCTAATGGCATATGCTGCTGAACTTAAGCGCCCCGCAAGAGATGTTAAATGAGAACCCCATTGTAGCCTTGAATCAAGCGTAAGCCCCAGGAAAACCGTTTTATCTACGAATTCGAGTTTCTCTTTATTCAATATTATCTCACAATCACTACTTTTAACATTCGGTAATGAAAATCTTATGCATTTAGTTTTTTTTTTCATTTAATACCAAATTGTTTGCTGTGAACCAATTTTGGACCTGAAGTAGGGCATCATTCACGTCATCTAGATTGTTGGCCCGTCTATTTATCTTAAAAATTAGAGAAGTGTCATCAGCAAACAACACCATATACGACTAGCCGAGCGGTGCCATGTTTCATACCCAAATGGTAAGTTAAAATGGTACAGATCGACTCGTGAGATACAGAAAGTTCGGCGGCTATCTCTCAAAGTTGAATGAGGATTTTCAGTCACTATTTCCTTCACTCTTGCGATGCAGACGTTGATGGCCTACCAGAGCGAGGCAAATCTTCCATCACATCTCGACTGGTTTTGAACGCTTTCTACCACTCACTCATAAGCACGTGTTTTTGATAAAGTCGATTCACCGTAAGCCTTTTTTTTTTTTTTTTTTTTTGGGATGGGAAATCATCAAATGACTCCCACTCTGGGCGGAGCGGGAGGGAGTGTCAGACTCTTACTGACTAAAACCCATCCATGTTCCTTCCTCGCCCTTTATGTTCCGGGGCCGCGGTATCTCTTTCGAACAGGCCCGCAACCCCGGATTCACCGTAAGCCTTCTGTAACATTTTCAGTGACTCCAAACACGAAATTCTATTGGCGATGCAAAATTTAAGACAAACTCTTTGTTCGATGTTTTTGTCCATAATGAAATTCGCTATACACACTAGATATGATATAACTAAAAACAGCACTGTATTTAAATAAGTAACAGATGCAACTCAAACTCCGCGCCAAAATAGAAAACAGTTGTGCCAATCTAAAAACAACAAAAAAAACAAAAAATTGAATTTGGAACCATTAACAAATCATCCATTCCCGATACTTTTTTGACTGAATGTATATGAAATAGTTGTTTCGTATTCGCCGGTGGGACAATTGCCTAAGAGAGATGCCATACGAAAAGTTGTCGGTACGTTGGTCGTTCTAGTCGTACATTTAAGTCAGAACGACATGGCCCACGGCGCGTGCGTCTTCACGTGTCTTCTGGTGTTTGTTGCAGCGAGTCAACTGGCTCCGGCACCGGCAACAACGGCGCTAGCGTGCGCTTCAAGTGCGAGGTGGTGGCCGCCTTCGAGGAGCACTACTCGTGCGTGTGGCGCGTGTGCTGGAACCTCACCGGCACTCTGCTGGCCTCCTCCGGCGACGACTGCGCCGTGCGTCTGTGGAAGAGTGAGTACACTACAGGAGCACTACTCGTGCGTGTGGCGCGTGTGCTGGAACCTCACCGGCACTCTGCTGGCCTCCTCCGGCGACGACTGCGCCGTGCGTCTGTGGAAGAGTGAGTACACTACAGGAGCACTACTCGTGCGTGTGGAGCGTGTGCTGGAACCTCACCGGCACTCTGCTGGCCTCCTCCGGCGACGACTGCGCCGTGCGCCTGTGGAAGAGTGAGTACACTACAGGAGCACTACTCGTGCGTGTGGCGCGTGTGCTGGAACCTCACCGGCACTCTGCTGGCCTCCTCCGGCGACGACTGCGCCGTGCGCCTGTGGAAGAGTGAGTACACTACAGGAGCACTACTCGTGCGTGTGGCGCGTGTGCTGGAACCTCACCGGCACTCTGCTGGCCTCGTCCGGCGACGACTGCGCCGTGCGCCTGTGGAAGAGTGAGTACACTACAGGAGCACTACTCGTGCGTGTGGCGCGTGTGCTGGAACCTCACCGGCACTCTGCTGGCCTCCTCCGGCGACGACTGCGCCGTGCGCCTGTGGAAGAGTGAGTACACTACAGGAGCACTACTCGTGCGTGTGGCGCGTGTGCTGGAACCTCACCGGCACTCTGCTGGCCTCGTCCGGCGACGACTGCGCCGTGCGTCTGTGGAAGAGTGAGTACACTACAGGAGCACTACTCGTGCGTGTGGCGCGTGTGCTGGAACCTCACCGGCACTCTGCTGGCCTCGTCCGGCGACGACTGCGCCGTGCGCCTGTGGAAGAGTGAGTACACTACAGGAGCACTACTCGTGCGTGTGGCGCGTGTGCTGGAACCTCACCGGCACTCTGCTGGCCTCCTCCGGCGACGACTGCGCCGTGCGCCTGTGGAAGAGTGAGTACACTACAGGAGCACTACTCGTGCGTGTGGCGCGTGTGCTGGAACCTCACCGGCACTCTGCTGGCCTCGTCCGGCGACGACTGCGCCGTGCGCCTGTGGAAGAGTGAGTACACTACAGGAGCACTACTCGTGCGTGTGGCGCGTGTGCTGGAACCTCACCGGCACTCTGCTGGCCTCCTCCGGCGACGACTGCGCCGTGCGCCTGTGGAAGAGTGAGTACACTACAGGAGCACTACTCGTGCGTGTGGCGCGTGTGCTGGAACCTCACCGGCACTCTGCTGGCCTCGTCCGGCGACGACTGCGCCGTGCGCCTGTGGAAGAGTGAGTACACTACAGGAGCACTACTCGTGCGTGTGGCGCGTGTGCTGGAACCTCACCGGCACTCTGCTGGCCTCGTCCGGCGACGACTGCGCCGTGCGCCTGTGGAAGAGTGAGTACACTACAGGAGCACTACTCGTGCGTGTGGCGCGTGTGCTGGAACCTCACCGGCACTCTGCTGGCCTCCTCCGGCGACGACTGCGCCGTGCGCCTGTGGAAGAGTGAGTACACTACAGGAGCACTACTCGTGCGTGTGGCGCGTGTGCTGGAACCTCACCGGCACTCTGCTGGCCTCGTCCGGCGACGACTGCGCCGTGCGCCTGTGGAAGAGTGAGTACACTACAGGAGCACTACTCGTGCGTGTGGCGCGTGTGCTGGAACCTCACCGGCACTCTGCTGGCCTCGTCCGGCGACGACTGCGCCGTGCGCCTGTGGAAGAGTGAGTACACTACAGGAGCACTACTCGTGCGTGTGGCGCGTGTGCTGGAACCTCACCGGCACTCTGCTGGCCTCGTCCGGCGACGACTGCGCCGTGCGCCTGTGGAAGAGTGAGTACACTACAGGAGCACTACTCGTGCGTGTGGCGCGTGTGCTGGAACCTCACCGGCACTCTGCTAGCCTCCTCCGGCGACGACTGCGCCGTGCGTCTGTGGAAGAGTGAGTACACTACAGGAGCACTACTCGGTCGTGTGGCGCGTGTGCTGGAACCTCACCGTACTATTACACAGGTTGTGACAGACAGAGTGACTGAGACTATATTGATGAAGAAGATCTATCTTCTTGAGAGATCGGACATTGTAGTTTGGTATGTTAAAACGTCACACCTATTGAGATAGGATCCTTTCAGTTTCGTACAGGGCCTGTTGAATTTTATAATCATGTGAAGTCAATAAATAGATACTTTGTCTTCGTTTAATATTGAATTTGTGTATTTCAGTGCAATACCTGAACCAGTGGAAGTGCGTGGCTGTGTTCAAGAACGAGCCGCTGGCGGGCGACTCCCCGCCGCTGTGCCGCCCGCACGCCACCACCTACGTGCGCCTCGCCGCCATGGCCAACCCCACGCACATGCCCTTCCACTGACATACAAGGTACACAACACGGTGCTACTTCAAACTTGAGATCGTCGCTAAACGTCGTCAAATATTTAATTTTGAATTGAATTAATATTTCTACTTAATATTTAAGTTACGAAATATGTCTCTCAGTAGCATTAAAATAATCACTTAAGTATTGCAATAAGAACACTGGATTACGTTTGATAAGCATTTGTAGGGTCTCTAAGTACTTTTTTTACGTGTACGTGTGATGTTTTAGTCCAACATAAATCTATTATTAGATAAAGATATTATTTTTGACAGTTATTTGCGACATTACCAACTTCAAATTTTCTTCATCATCGTCATAATCATTTCAGCCGAAAGACGTCCACTGCTGGACATAGGCCTCCTCCAAGTGTCGCCACATTGACCGATCCCGTGCGACTTGGATCCATGTTCGATATTTGTTTTATTCATATATCAAAATTTAAATGTATGATGACCATGCCATTTCGGAGATTAGCCGTTAGAATCGGATCTTGTTAACAATTTCAAGGGTTTTAATTTTTCTGCACGGAACTCGTAATTCTTTTTCTAACATATAAGTAAGTTACACCTTATAACATCAGCTGTCTGCCAGTTGATAAACTCCCACTTTAACAAGGCAGCTAAAGAATTAAAGTCTATATAGTCCAGACCCCATATTCACAACGCTTCGTTTCGATTTCGATTCGGGAACTCGTATGTCTATCTCGCTTGTTTTCGTTATGCCAAAACATGATGGACATACGACTTGTCGAATCGAAATTCATTCCGAGCGTTTGTGAATACGGGGGCAGGAATCTATTAATTCAACGGTGGCAATAAACCTACAGATGATGTCACCTACGGGAGTTGGTGCACACTTGCTCTGGAAGGCAACCAAAAACCTAGATAAACCTCAAGTACAACAAGCTTTTGACCGAGTCTGGCACAAAGGATTACTGGCAAACGTGAAGACAAAACTTCCACACTCAATGTTCCTGCTCATCCGGTTGTACTTATTCGAACGCTGCTTCCGAGTTAAACAGGGCGAAGCACGATCAAGATTGTTTGAAGTGGAAGCAGGATTACCACAGGGTTCTGTTCTTGGCCCTGTGTTGTATGACATTTTACATCAGATTTACCTACATTAGACGACATAACTGTTGCAACATATGCTGACCACATAGCCTACTTATCAGTTGACGACAACCCAGAAATGGCCAGCAACAAACTCCAAAATCACTTAGGCGAGACACATAAATGGCTCTGTAAGTGGCGGATACGCGCCAGTGCATCCGAGTCTAACCATATCACCTTCACACTCAGGCACGGAAACACCCCTCCTGTTAGGCTTGGACCATCAGGTCCAAGTCTAACAGGAGGGGTGTTTCAAGATATTTAGATAGGCGCCTAACATGGAAGCATCACATTACGCAAAAAACGGAGGAGATAAACCATAAATTCTGCAACCTTTATTCGCTCATGGGAAGAAACTCTGAACTCTCGAACACCCGGTCTTGCGAAAATCTTTCTTCCTGGTTTTGATTAAGGCCATAAAGTTCGGTGTCGAAATTTCCGTTAAATGTGTCGTAACACATTTAACGGAAATTTCGACACCGAACTTTCGTTGCGGTAAATCCGTTACCGACGACGCAGAGGAATTGGAGGGTCCGCGACGGACACTGATCATCTGCGTCGTTTGCCCGCGCGTTGTTAGTCATCACAGAACATCTATATACAGGATGTCCGGTAATTGGATAACCTTGAAATGGCTTATAGTAGCTCCATTATTATGCAGGCTTTTTATTTTTATGATAGATGCGTCTTCGTATTTTTTCTATATGTCTATACATTCTACTATAAGCCATTTCAAGGTTATCCATTTATTACCATTAGTCATTTTATATGCAATAACATGTATTGGCGTTTCAACGCGGAGAATTTCCGTCAAGTGTGGCGTACGCCGATAAGTCGCTTTGCGGCCAAAACTCATGACGGCGTAGTTCCAGAGGTCCCTGAACTAGGCGGGTGTATTGAAGTAAATAAATAAAATAAAAATAACCGTAATGCAAATCTTATATTAATCTTTCAATAAAATACAAGCATAACATAACACTCTATTATTTAGTTTTTAAAATGTAAATGTCATTATTATAAATGTCAAAAAATACTAATCCAAAATCGATTCCTTGGAAGTCGAGCATGTACAAAACTGCTTTATTCGCTTAACATTACATTCGAGAGTAGCACGCGAAAATTTTAACTAAGGCCCGCTTCACACAAGCGACTAATCGCAAAGTTTGTCTTGATATACAGGGTCTAATCGACGCGCAAACTTCTACCATAAATTCAGTTCTTCAGTACACAATTCTAGACCCAACATAGTTGAACTTAAAAAAAAAATCTGCTGTTTCATACAAAATTGCTTACCTACACGGTCACAAAGTATGGAACAGCTTTTTTTTATAACTGTCGAAAAATTTAGGATCTAGAATTTTGTGTTAATGTTGATACCATTTTGCGCGTCCATGTCCCTTGAACCGTCTAATTTAAAATGTCACGCACCTCTGCTGCATATGCACACAAAGCGAAGTATTTTATAAGCACAATATAATTATTACGCATAGATTCGTCAGTCGTTGACAACTACCATCCAGTCAGTACAGACTTTTCCCAGAAGATCACTGTGATTCAGGCCGACTTGTCAGTGGGAGCAACACCTTATTTTAAAACCGCCTTGACACAGTCAGAGTATGCTCGAGTGGACTCGTAGGAGTGAGCTTCATACGAGTGTACTAGGATAGCCGTTAGATATTGACATAGTTCACTCGGAACATTTTCTTCACAGTCAACATCAAAAATGTCGGATTTTGTGCGAAACTGTATCGGAGTTGTCACAGGCATGTTTATCGATGAGCTAAATATATGTAAAAAAAAAAACCTACTCGTATACGAGCTGACTCGGGAAAGTAGGACGCGGTCAGAGTCTACACGGCTCGAACGTCGTCGTCCGAGTGAGCTCAGATTATGGATTGCCACAATACGAGTTACGACTCCACTCGGACCGAGTATAACCTGACCGTGGCAACGCGGCTTAAGAGCAATAAAGATTGACAGCGGCGCAAAATCAGATGAGAAATAATTCGTCGGATCTGCTCAAGATTATTAGTAGCTGTTACCATAGTTACCATTAATTGCGGTGATGACTTTGTTTGTTGCGTATACATATACTTTGTACAGTATGCAGTGAAAGAGTGCGCAATTTTAAATTAAACGAGCGATGAGACGGAGTGCTAGGCGTTTGTACTAATGGGTAGATGGTAGGGGTCACTTCATCGGCGCCGTGCGTCTTAGTCGCTGTAGATGCGTGGTCTCCTTGCCTATACTCCTTGTGGAAAACCAGCCCACCTGCGGAAGAGGTAACATTGGCCGCTTCTGTAAAGATAAAACAACTCAAACAATACAGGATGTAAGCAGACCCTTCACAAAGCAGCCAACCAAGCTCCAAGCCATATTTTTTGTAAATTTTTTTAGTAACTCAGCGCAAAAATGTTTGTTGGGAAACGAATTTTGTTTTGGGATGCAGAATCACTTTTTACGGTGAATCTCAATTTAGATGGTGGATGCATTAAATACTACAAGGGTTTGGAGATATTTTATGTAAAGTTTATAACGTTAAAAACATGTAAAAAATGTGTAAAAGTTGGAACTTTGACCCCTAATATCTCCGTAACTAGAAGCTTCCCCCAGGTATGGTCTAGCTAGAACAAAAAAATAATCGCAATAACGGGGAGAACGAATGCCTTTCGGCTTCGAACCGTTTAAAATTACTATTACAATTATTTTCATAATTATTAGTAAATATATTTGTAAACAAAATTGGTTTCTAAATTACTAATACCTAGTATAGAAAACGTAATTAAAATGCCACCCACCCAAATACATTACTGTAAACTAAAGTAAAAAAAAAACTGTAATATGAACTTAGTTTAGGTAAAACGTGTTATTTTATGCGACTTACCGGTATTGCCCTCTCGCTCTTGCAATGGCTATTTGAAGACGAGTGCGGACTGACGATGTTACTGTGAAAGAGAGAGAACGAGTTTAAAAAAAAAAATCTACAAATTCTGTGCCCGAAAATCTGACAACCAGTCTTACCAATATCGTTTTACCAAGTACAAACTGGGTTGTGGAGGTCAGATAGGCAGTCGCTCCATGTTAAATATATACTAGTATTTGCAACAACAGCTGCATGACAAACTGAGGGGGCGTCCATAAATTACGTGAGATGATTAAGGGGGGGGAGAGGGGGTCGAGTCAAATCTCATCTAATCTTACGTTGGAGAGAGGGGGGGTCTCGGCAAATATCACGCAATTTTTTTCTGATTGAAACAAAAAAATATGATACTATTTTGGTCCATTTAATCCAGATTTTACATGCTTAAGATTTAATCTTAAGCGTAAATCATTCACTAATTCGTTCGAGGAAAATAATTTCATTCATACTTCGACGATATACATCTACTGACTGTCAAACCACTATAATATTTTGTTTTAATACCAAATAGCTCAATTTAATCTGAATATACGGTACAGTGTAGCCCGTTCTCTGTTTTCGCGCCACTGTCAGCCGAATGCGCGACTCGATGAACGAGAGCGTACGAGATGAGTGGCAGTGACACACGGATAGGTTCCAACCTGCTTTGTTTATTCTTGTAAATGTTTTACTCGACTCAGTGCATCATCATCAGCCTATAATGTTCCCACTGCTGGAACACGGCCTCCTCACAATGAGAGGGAATGGGCTATATAATCTACCACGCGGGCCCAGTGCGGATTGGTAGATAGTCGACTCAGTGCATGCTCTTACTAATTTAAAATGAGTTATCAGTATTTTTATAACGCATACGTCAAAAGATACATAAGACGAAGAACCCACATTTGAAAAATCTCACGTGAGATTGGGGGATGGGGGAGGGGTTGAATAAAATCTCACAACATCTCACCAGGGGGGAGGGAGGGACAGTAAATAAAAAAAAAAAACACCTCACGTAATTTATGGACGCCCCCTAAGCCGACCCCAAAAAACATAGTTAACTGATGATGAGTCTCGTGCCATCAGATTCATTAAAAACTATGAACCAATACCCCAAAGCAGCCAGCAAAGCGATTTCTGCTTGTACGGCGTCACTATCTCTGTGATTCTCCCGTGGAGGGGCGCGTTTAGTCTACAGGGTACTCACCCCAATGAGGATCGTTTGATGGTTGTTGCATTGCTCTGCAGTAAGATCCGAGCTGGCGGCGGCGCTAGTGAGCCGCTAGCTCGCCAACTGAAAAAGAACTCAAGATAAAATACGTTTAAAATCAAAACCAGGTTAAATAGAAATGAAAAAAAAAAGAGTAGTTATATTATCGTTTCACGTTTCTCCCTATCGAGCTGTCAGTTAAGTTAAAGTCCCGTTCAATACGGATCGAGTCTGTTCCGGATTGCTGCCCAGTTAATTTGTCCCGGGAATTGTACCCAGGAATTAATGCTCAGCAGTACCACTTGCAACCATTAGACCAACGAGGCTGATGAGTCTTAGATAAGCAGTTCGTTCTTTTATCAATGAAACTCCTTACCTTGGTAGACCATCCCCTGCCTTCCTGTAGAACTCGAGCCGTTTATCCCCGATTCTGTTGGGACAGCTGCCGAGCCTGGCAGTCCGGTCTTCCTCCAGGCTCACTTTTCTGACACACGGCGTCTTGATAGTCTTGCCGCGGATGCTCTTCTTGGCGTCGAGCCCGTCGGCGCTGGAATGTTCGTCGATGATCGGCAGCCGCGGGTCCAGGGCGCCGTCACCGTTCTCGTACACCTTGTACACGGGCTTCTTCAACCCGTACATATTGTCGACGGGTCTGCTGATCATTCGGGGGCTCTGCAGCTGACTCTTCTTCACGGGGCTGGATAGTTTGGGGGCGGGTTTGGGTCTCGCGTCACCGGTGTGGAAGTAGTCGGTGGCCAGGGCCCGGGGCGGCACGGGCGACACGGTCTGGATGCGCACGTAGGGTGAGGCGGGGGCGGCGGGGGAGGCGGGGAGGGGCGGGTCGCGCTCGTAGGCGGCGCGGTAGAGGGGCGGGGTGCGCGGCGCGGGGGAGGCGGCGCCGGAGCTCCACAGTAGCTCGGGCGGCGCGGCGCGGGTGGCGGCGGAGTGCGTCAGCATGTTGTGCATGCCGCCGACGGGTCCGTACGGATCCGCCTTGATCTCGGCCACCACGTCTAGCGTCGGCCGCGAGCACAGCTCTGATATTTGCCTGTATATCTGCAAACGAATCATTATTATATTTTTTACTTCTCTTGTAGGAGAGCACAAAAACCCTAAGCCGAGTGTGTCTGTGTAAACGAGAGTTAATCTGTTTATTAATGTTTACACATATTATTTAATTTAAAAAAATCTTATAAAACTTACTTAAAAGATTTTTTTTTTAATCCAGAGAGTAACCTCCTAACAATACGAGTCGTGTCCAGGAGACTCGTTTTCTAAATCAAGCTCTTGATCCAGCTGCCTAACGAGAGCCTCCTCGGGTATTGGTCTAGGCCAGCGGTCGGCAACACGCGATCCGCGGACGTCTTACTTGCGGCCCGTGAATATTTTGTAAATAAGTAATAATATCAAAATAAATGAATGAACGAACCGCGATCGACCTTGTAGTATAGACTATATTATCCAGCCTTAAGGTGTTACTAAACGAATTAATAGATGAATGAATTCCCATAGAAATTTCGGGATGGAATTACTCCACAGCTTGGGACTGTGCATCCAAAGTTAAATATGATATCGTTTTGTCTCATTATAAATTTTCTCTGTGCGGAAACAGAATAGTAAAAAAAAAGCCATCAACAAGTTAAGAGCTACCAAAGATTCGCTTTAATTTTACCGCAACTTTAGGTGTAAATTTATCTATACAGGGTGTCCCAAAACTCAAGGTCAAGCCGAAACGGGGTGACAGGATTGATTATAACCATCACGAGAAAAATCTGAAAAAAAATCTATCCCATGCAGTTTGAAAATTATGGGCATTTTAAGAAAAACCTATAAATTTGATCAAACTGTACCATTTTTCGGTTATTGTGGTTATTCTTTTTTATTTTTGTTCATTTGAACTTTGGAAACGTAATCCTAAATAACATTTCTAGAATCCCAATAAAAAATAATGACACAATTGCCTCAAGTTTCCGAGAATTGAGACTATTTGTTAAACTACGAATTTAAAATTTTCAAGATTCGTCGACTTTGACAGGCCCTCCTATAAAAAAAATGTACTAGAGTGCCTTGGCAAGTGGCATTAAAAGTTGGCGCATTTAATCAGAATTCTAAAATGGTACAATACTTGTTAGTTCCATACAATAGAAAAGAGTAAAAAAATTAAAACCTCAAGTAACCCGATTTTTGCTATCTCATTTTACTCAGTTAAAATGTTTTTAATTCACACAAGCTCTAGGTAGGTTCTTAATTTTAAGACAAAATGATGAGAGAGATGGATAATGGGTATGTTCGCCATGAGTGAGCGAGACAGATAGTGACGCCACTTTTACCAAAGTGAAAAAAAGTTAGTAAAATTAGTAAAATAATTAGGTTTGTTGGAATAAAAGTCAGATGATAGAGAAATAACGTTTTTTATTACAATAAATGTTCAAATTGTTTACCATCAGCCTCAATACAAGCCCTACATCTTCTTAAAAAAGATCTACTTATTAGTCGGGCATATCTTCGAGAGTTGATCGCCTCAGCTGCTTGAGAAATGCGTTCACGCAGGTCGGCTACGTTCTCAATGGGCTTTGAGTAAACTTTTTCTTTGAGAACTCCCCAATAGAAAAAATCCAGGGGATTTAAATCTGGTGAACGGGCGGGCCACGAGAAGTGCCCGAACGTCCAATCCACCTTCCCGGATATTCCTGGTCAAGGAAATCTCTTACTTGCACTGCGAAATGCGCTGGGCAGCCATCTTGTTGAAACCACATGTCGCGAAGATCTGCTAGTGGTACGTCCTCTAACAGGGTTGGTAAATCTTCTCTTAAAAAATGTAGGTAATTAGTTCCATTCAAGTTCTCAGGCAGTTCAATAGGCCCAATAATTTTACCGTTTAAAATTCCGGTCCACAGGTTTACTTTAAAACGATACTGGGATCTATCTTCTCGCATTAAATGTGGATTCTCCACATGCCACTCGTGATAATTGTGCAAGTTCATGTAACCATCTTTTTTAAATGTCGATTCATCTGACCAGAGAATTTTTTGGATGAATTGGGGATTCTCATTATGCCTCTGTAGCATTGTTCTACAAAAAGAAATCCTTTCCTGATAATCTCGAGGTAGAAGACTTTGAACTCGTTGTACGTGAAACGGATGCATTTCGGCTCTTTGTAAAATACGATGAGC
Organism: Xestia c-nigrum; assembly: GCA_916618015.1. Classification (NCBI taxonomy): domain Eukaryota; kingdom Metazoa; phylum Arthropoda; class Insecta; order Lepidoptera; family Noctuidae; genus Xestia; species Xestia c-nigrum. The sequence goes on along the minus strand of OU745259.1, from coordinate 2,453,619 downwards.
AGTGCTTTTCGGTATTCCCGTTCTTTCTTCAATTCCACGTACGGAAATACTTCGGTCACGTGCGACCTCTTGCAATACTTCTTCCTGGAAAGGAAACACAGGTCTACCTCCAGCCTGTATTTGATTCGGGAAATGGCCGCCCTCTGTGAGTGAACGGTGCACATTAACAAACACGCGGTGATCCGGGTAGCGCTCTAAATTTGGATATCTTTCACGATAAAGTCTAGCGGCAGCACTTGCGTTGCATCTGCATTCCCCATAAATGAGGTGCATGTTCGCATATTCTTGTGAAGTGTAGCGCGTAGGCATGGTAGATAAAAAGGATGCCAACACAAAAGTCCAGAGAGAAGCCAAAGTTGCCGGTATGTTATCAACAAGTCCAATTCACAAAGATTCAAGTCCAAAAAGAGAAGCCAAAGTTGTCAGTACTAAATCAACACAAGCGAATACGAACGTGCGCAGTAGACGAATGAGCGAAACGTACTAACTGGTTGGTGTCGGACTGGTAGCGTAGCCATTTGCTTGGCTGAAACTAGTGCGAATGAAACAGATAGATGCCATAGCATCTATCTGTTTCATTCGCACTCGTTTAAACGACGCATCTCCGTCTCAATGCGTGGCGTCACTATCTGTCTCGCTCACTCATGGCAAACATACCCATTATCCATCTCTCTCATCATTTTGCCTTTAAATTAAATTGTGATTAAGAACCTACCTAGAGCTTGTGCGAATTAAAAACATTTTAACTGAGTAAAATCTGATAGCAAAAATCGGGTTACTTGAGGTTTTAATTTTTTTACTCTTTTCTATTGTATGGAACTAACAAGTATTGTACCATTTTAGAATTCTGATTAAATGCGCCAACTTTTAATGCTACTTGCCAAGGCACTCTAGTACATTTTTTTTATAGGAGGGCCTGTCAAAGTCGACGAATCTTGAAAATTTTAAATTCGTAGTTTAACAAATAGTCTCAATTCTCGGGAACTTAAGGCAATTGTGTCATTATTTTTTATTGGGATTCTAGAAATGTTATTTAGGATTACGTTTCTAAAGTTCAAATGAACAAAAATAAAAAATAATAACCACAATAACCGAAAAATGGTACAGTTTGATCAAATTTCTAGGTTTTTCTTAAAATGCCCATAATTTTCAAACTGCATGGGATAGATTTTTTTTCAGATTTTTCTCGTGATGGTTATGATCAATCCTGTCACCCCGTTTCGGCTTGACGTTGAGTTTTGGGACACCCTGTATAAATAAAAATGAATTGTTGTTCGTTAGTCTGATTAAAACTCGAGAACGGCTGGGCCGATTGAGCGGATTTTGGTTTTAAAATGTTTGTCGTAGTCCAGGGAAGGTTTAAACGGTGAGAAGTAGACAGGTAGGTAGGTAGGTAGTAGTAGGTAGGTAGGAAAAAATGCATTGCAACGCATGCCGGGTACAGCTAGTTAGTAATAAAAGAATTGTCAAATTTCCAAAACAAAGTCGTTACGAAATTGTTATCACCTACCTCTCTGTTAGCGGACGGTTCGACGACGCCAAATGGATGTGTTTTCATCCTCATGCCGGGTCGCCGCACCCACCGGTGTCGTGCTGCCTCCTCAATCTTCATTCGGACCTCTACGTTTGGCTCCAACAAATGCTGTATAAACGTCTTGCACTCTGCAAATATATCACAATTATTTGAGGTCAATTTTCGGTACTGCCTCGTTGGGATAGTGGTTCGCAAGCACGACCGTTGAGCATGAAGGGTTCAATATCCAGGTCTCGTAAAGTGTTATTGGAATGTTCCATCAGGAATTTACCCTTTTAGCCACTGAGTTGATTAAATTTATTACATGGGATGTATAACGTAGGGTATTGAATAGTTGCAGTGATATGGTTATTTTCACTATGATTCGCTCAATAAGCAAAATGAAAATAAGCGAAAAAAAAATATTCTTATTATTGTTTTTTCTTTTGTTCATGTGGTGTTTACCTTTGAGCAATTGTTGCACTGTGCAGAGTTTAAACGCATGTTTTTGTTTGTTTGTAAATTAGTGTACACAATTGTTGGTAGACCTAATAAAATAACTTCATTGGCGAAATGGGTACTAGGTTCACTGCTCAAGCAAAGGTGAACTTAATATTAATAGTAACTAATATTAATAGTCCCCTTCGGGGTGTAATTTTATTTTGTTACGTGATGATGGTTACAAGCATCGTCATTGGTTGAAAATCAAGGAATGTCATTTCATATTTTTAAATACGTTGACCTCATTGGTCAGATTGTGACTAGCTATGGTAGCGCCATCTACAATTAGCTTTTAACGGTCTTCCCCAATGCGTTTTACTGACAAAACCAAAGGTGCAGAGCTCTTTGAACATTTTGAAAATTCAAAGGAATACATTGCCTTGCATTAAGCGCCACAACACCAAGAAAAGCAGTTTCCTAGCAATAATTTTAGCGCAGAGTTACTTAGTTTTATGTACTGTACAGCATGCTTGGTTAACGGCTTTGTAAATGGTCCGTTTACACACTGAAGGTGTGAATGTGTTTTCTTTTTCGTTATTCCGATCCTTATGAAGCACTCAATTTCAACATGTTTCTGGTGTTGTGCAGTACTTAATTTCTAATAACAACTATTCACCGCGCCTCCGCTGAATTTCTCACATTTTGCCATGGCGGATGTCCTTCCGAACAAAAATTCAATGTCTTAGCCCAGATTATGGTCTATTCGTATGCCAAATTTAGGCCATTTAGGTGTGAACGTATGACAAACAAAATATTTTAACATTTATTATATGAGTGTAAGTGTGTGTGTGTGTCTCTAAAATGTTTTTCTTGTTTCAGATATGTCGCCCGAGGTGTAATATAAACTTTTTTTGAATATTCATGGGCCCGGCTGTGAATTGATTCTAACGCGTTCGACCGTGTACTACTCTTTGTGATTTTGTTAAAAATGTGCGTTCTAACATAACCGTGTCAAAGTTTTTGTTCTGCAATAAAACCCGACTATAAATGTCAAAAAGAAAACCAAAATAAATTCAATAGGGAAATATTAATTATACTGCAATTTTAGTGCTTTTTCCTTTTGTATATTTTAAATAAATAAGCAAAATAATTCTTGTATTTTTATTTGACAGCGGCGAGCGCGACGCGCTGTTTGCGCGTGAAGCCGCGCGTGATGGTAGTATAGTAAAGTGTTAGTAACCGGGCGTGACTGCGGCGAGCGCGGCGCGCTGTTTGCGCGTGAAGCCGCGCGTGATGGTAGTATAGTAAAGTGTTAGTAACCGGGCGTGACTGCGGCGAGCGCGGCGCGCTGTTTGCGCGTGAAGCCGCGCGTGATGGTAGTATAGTAAAGTGTTAGTAACCGGGCGTGACTGCGGCGAGCGCGGCGCGCTGTTTGCGCGTGAAGCCGCGCGTGATGGTAGTATAGTAAAGTGTTAGTAACCGGGCGTGACTGCGGCGAGCGCGGCGCGCTGTTTGCGCGTGAAGCCGCGCGTGATGGTAGTATAGTAAAGTGTTAGTAACCGGGCGTGACTGCGGCGAGCGCGGCGCGCTGTTTGCGCGTGAAGCCGCGCGTGATGGTAGTATAGTAAAGTGTTAGTAACCGGGCGTGACTGCGGCGAGCGCGGCGCGCTGTTTGCGCGTGAAGCCGCGCGTGATGGTAGTATAGTAAAGTGTTAGTAACCGGGCGTGACTGCGGCGAGCGCGGCGCGCTGTTTGCGCGTGAAGCCGCGCGTGATGGTAGTATAGTAAAGTGTTAGTAACCGGGCGTGACTGCGGCGAGCGCGGCGCGCTGTTTGCGCGTGAAGCCGCGCGTGATGGTAGTATAGTAAAGTGTTAGTAACCGGGCGTGACTGCGGCGAGCGCGGCGCGCTGTTTGCGCGTGAAGCCGCGCGTGATGGTAGTATAGTAAAGTGTTAGTAACCGGGCGTGACTGCGGCGAGCGCGGCGCGCTGTTTGCGCGTGAAGCCGCGCGTGATGGTAGTATAGTAAAGTGTTAGTAACCGGGCGTGACTGCGGCGAGCGCGGCGCGCTGTTTGCGCGTGAAGCCGCGCGTGATGGCGGCTCGCAGCTGCGGTCGCGACTTGCCCTCGCCGGCCTCCGCGCCCGTGAAGGGCAGCCCGCCTGTCACCATACCGTATACGATCACGCCTCTGCAACATACATAGACAAGGCTCACACTCACCGCTCGTCTGTCACTGGCGGGAATCATTAACACAAATTATGTTGAAATGTCTTTTTCTTTCTCCTAGTTGAAATCATCTGACAAAAGGTCATTCTTTATTCGAACAGTGCAAACGCACATACGTTACTGGAAATAGTAGCTAGAAGAAAGAAATAGCTTGTTGTGTCGTCGTGCGTACATGCTCCATAGGTCGACTTCGGGCCCGTATCGCCGGCCGTCGACGAACAGTTCCGGCGCCGCGTACTCGAGCGAGCCGCACGGCGTCCGCAGCGCCGCGCCGCCGCTCCACATATTTGACAGTCCGAAGTCTACAAAAGACAAAAGGTACTATTTCATTAATTCGGAATCAAGATGGTCGGGTTGCGGGCCTGTTCGGGTTGCGGGCCTGTTCGGGGTTGCGGGCCTGTTCGAAAGAGATACCGCGGCCCCGGAACATGAAAGGCGAGGAAGGAACATGGATGGTTTTTAGTCAGTAAGAGTCTGACACTCCCTCCCGCTCCGCCCAGAGTGGGGGGGGTCATTTGATGATATCCCATCCTTAAAAAAAAAAAAAAAAAGATGGTCTCTGGAATCAAGTTTTTTCTTTAGTTTTACCGTGGCAGTTTAAGCTTTGGTTTTAAATGGCAAACACTCTTACTTTTTGGGCGGTAATGTAAAAGTAAACACTCATTGCGGAGAACCTTTCAGAGACAAGATGAGTTTCCTCGGGAGAGATGCGAGGGTGCTTCTTTTCACAGCTTGAGCTACGTTAGCCTTGTGATTGGTTACTGTAAGGCACAACCTCCGCTGCAAACTCTCGTGTATCTGTGGTGAAGCAGCAAGCAATAAGTGAAAGTTGTGATCTTACCAACAATTTTGATGAATTGCTTAGTGCTGTCCAGCATGATGTTTTCCATTTTCAAATCGCTGAAAGAAACATTATTTTTGAGACGTGAAAGTGAAACTCAAGCCGGCTTCATTGAATAAATCATAGTTAAAGATCTACCTATACAAGTTATTTTCTACTTTATTAAAAACTAACTCACCTTCGCCCGCCTACTTATATGTCGGTTATTGTCTCACGGGACCGGTACAAAAACTATCCTATCCTATGTTATATTCAATGTGCCAAATTTCATCTAAATCCCGTTCAGTTGATTTTGCGCGAAAGAGCATCAAACATTCCCTAACTTACGCGTTTGTATAGAAGAAACACAGATTATGCGGTTTAGGAAAAAGACGACGTGGTAATAATAATTGAAAAGAGTGTAGGTTGGTACTTCAATGGTTTGCTCGTATGAGTAAAGTCTACTAATAAGGAAGATGTGACTGGCAGCGTCGCAAGGGCACGAAGTGAGGTTCTTGAGAAACGTCAGGTGCGAAGTACACGGAACCGGCGAGCGTGTATCACCAATCACCACCATCTACTTATCTACTCCTTCTGGCTGATTAGAGACGAAGAAAAGCTATATTCACGAACGCTTCTATTCGATTTGGAAAGTAGTTTGTCTATCTCGCTCGCTTTCGAAATGCTAATAACTAACATACCTACGACTTGTCGAATCGAAGCGTTCGTGAATATAGCTTTTCTTCGTCTCTAATCAACCAGGAGGAGTAGATAAGTAGATGGTAGCGTTCTGTAGTTTCCGCCTATCCCATGGGATAAATGCGTGAGTTTTTGTACGTAAGGGGCCGTTCAAGTATTACGTAAGCTGATTTATTACAATTATTTACCCCTCCCTCCCCCTTGTCAGCAAAAGTAAGCAAAGCTCTTACCCGCCCCCCCATGCTTACGTAAACATTATTTGTGGGAATCCCAGAATATGCGTTTCGTTTTCAAGCATAGACAATGTGTGGGTTACCATGTTTGTAAAAAAGTAAATAATTATTGCTGACGTAATAACTATCTAGACCCCCCCACCCCCCATGTCATCAGAAATAAGCAAAGCATAGACCCCCCTGCCCCCCAATAGTGCTTACGTAATACTTGAACGGTCCCTAAGATGTGTTTATATTACCGGTGAACGACGCCGCGCGCGTGCATGTGCCGCACGGCCGACACGAGCTGCGCGGCGAGCGCCCGCGCGCGCGGCTCGGGCAGGCCGCGCGCGGCGCCGCGAGCGCCCAGCACGTGCGCGCACAGGTCGCCGCCGCCCGCCGCCTCCATCACCACGTACAGGCGCGGCCCGTGCTATAACAACCACTCATTTTAATAAGAATGACGACAGTCTTAAAAAATGCAAATATACAGGGTGTGATTCTGTACATCAAACTAAGTAACTTTACGCAAAAATGATTGCTGGGAAACAACTTTTTTTTGAGGTCAAAGTCTTTTTTTGAGGTATAGATCATGTTTAGTGGTAAAGTTACGCACTTAAAACATTGTGCTGCTAAATGAATTGAATAGTACGGGGGTCGTGGAGGTGTTCAAAAGTCAAAATCTTACAAAAAACCTGTCAAAAAGTTGTAACTTTGACCCCCCCCATATCTCCGTAACTAAAAGGTTCCCAGGTATGGTGTAGAACAAAAAAATGATCGCAATGATGGGGAGAACAAAGTGCCTTTCGGCTTCGTGAAGAGGTGTTTTACACCCTTTATTTAGTCCGTCAGTTATAGTAATGAAAAATAATGGACACGTATTTTTTGTTTTTGTAAATCAATGAATATTGACAAAGATAAAACGCATCAAAACTCGGGAGTATTATACCAAGGCGTGACGTATTGAGAATTTTAAAAGCGTCTTAGTTTCGTCAATTTTAGTTTATGTTACAAAATAAGTAATACGGTTCAAATAGTTTTTGATAATCTAACTGACGGACTATTTTTTTTTGTCGTCTATTGCGTTATTTTTCTCACAAGCGCTATTGCTGAGCATAACGTCCATGGGTTTGATTCCATAGATAACCTCCTCTAGATTCCGCATAGAAGGCAACTTATGCGCTATACCATACACATCAATGCATTTGCACTAATGTAACTCGGTGCTGGAATTTATCTCTTCAATATCGATCACACATTAGAGCCGTGAGGACGCTAGCTATTTAGAGATTAGACATTTGAAAATAACGGTATTTAAAAAAATACTACCTGTGCATGCTATATTATCTAATAATTATTAGATAGGTAATACGAGTGTAGAAGAAGATATACTTGTTAAGCTAACCATCATAGTTTCGTAGAGAGCCGCGATGCAGGGGTGCCGTAGTTTAGCCATGACTCTCGGCTCACGGTGAAGGTTTCGACGGGCATACTCCTCCTTTATACATGTCAAGTCTATGATCTTTATTGCCACCTTAAACAGACAAGTTTCAAACTGGTCAGTAACTCAGGATCACGTGTTAGGTAGGTAGATGTCATCTTAATCATCATTTGTCTCTATAGCCTTTTCCCAAGTATGTCGGGGCCGGCTTCCAATCTAACCGGATGCAGCTGAATACCAGTATTTTACATGGAGCGACTGCCTATCTGACCTCCACAACCCAGGTGTGAATGTCAGTTCTGCAATATTCGGGCAGGGAGGAACAAAACTGGTCCTTGCTGGATTAACTAAAGGATAAAGAGCCGAAAGAAAAAGCTTTATCAAAGCTGATGCCCGCAGCTTCAGCCGCGTGGAGATCGGTTATTGTCCCATCATACTACTGGAATAAATCCCGATATCCTCACTTTCGCAGTGACGTACTAACACGTAAATGCACACTTTCATATGTGAGACAGCAAACAAAGAATCCATCAATATTAAAAGATTCACTAAAACGAAATGTTTCAGTGTACCTAATCAGCTTAAAAGTTCTTATTGCTAAGAATAAAAGCTTCTCTGTTGTGGAGAGTGAAACCAGAAAATGTCATCATGTTATCTTTCACTGTTGTGAAAGTAAGGGGCACCGTTAGACAACTGACTTTTTGTGTGCGACAGACAAAAAGTCTGCGCCATGCCAAGAAATAAACCAAGCACATCAATAAGTAAACCAAGTCAAGGACATACTAAACGTTCGTTCAGGGTTGGGGTAAATTGGAGATGTTTGAATAATGAGTAAAGGTAAGGTGGATTAGGTATCACTGAACCAAACATCCGCCGTAATGGCGGGTAGATTAATATTAAACATTTTTTACCTTTTTTCCTATAATCCTATGTGTAGCCTCTTCAACTCTCGCAAAGTGTCCTTTCCCAAGGACCTTGCCAGTCATCAGATAATTACCAACACTATAAACTTGTCCCTTATTCCTGGTCATATTGGCAGTCTTCATACTAAACTGTACTCACTAATTTTGAGTCATAACTATATTATTTCAACCCCTAAAAATCGTATTAATTCTAACAATGCAATTCACACGTTTTCTTTCACGATTTATATCGTATTTACTTGTAAACGTCATAATAAATGCTTGGGTACCATCTTTTGTTTGGTCTTCGAAATTGAAACTATTTATTGACGGGCGTGACATTTGATTGGACTATTTTTAACGGCTAAATGTAACCGCCAGTGCCCCTGCACGTTGAACGGCGCACAAAATAGGTTTCTTAATTAGCTTCGCGTTTAATCAAAGTGATTGTGATAGATATCAAACCGGCCGCCTCGCCGGCTAGCCTCGTAGACCGGGACGGCATGGCAAGGCATTAAAATTTTGACCAATGGACATTCAAACGAATTGATATAAGCCTACGACCGTGGCGCGTCTTTCAATGCTGTGCAATGAAATCTCTTTCGATGTCACGGCATCATTTTGAGCATAGCAATTTCTGTCATAAATTTTCGTGAAACCCTAAACTAGAAACGAGCTGATGATCTTTAAACGGCTAAGCAGATTTTCTTGTAGCTCTACATTAGTGATTCCCAAAGTGGTCCGGTGGTCTACGTTGGCGTGGGGGGAAAGGGGGGGTCGTTGAAAAATTATATGGTTTCGATACTAAAGAACAAAACGGTTGGCTTGGCTTAATCTATCAATGTAAGCAGATAATAAAGTACTCGAAAAAAACAAATGTTCCGGTGATGACAGGTTGTCTTTCGGTGAAAATACAAAAAAGCATTTTACAGGTTTTTTGTCAAAAAAAAAGCTCTAAGCTCTCCATCAAGTCACCTAACTCAAGTTTATTGACCTCTGGACAACACCGACCGCACACCACTCGTCTCCGTTGTGACCTGTCGCTGAGTGCGGAGGTTGGCCTACACAAATATGAGACATATCTCCTCCATGCTGGACCGTTTCCACTAAAGCTAAGCGGAAACGTGAAGTACCCAGCCTATATAACGAAATTCTATATGTGGTTTACAATACATCTCTCCTGTCGTTTCCACTTCGGTGGAGTCCGGGCTTATACACTAGCAGAGGCGCAAAATTGTTTTAATTAAATAGGCCTTTAAGACCACGTCATATTAATAAAAATACTAGGTACCATAGAGCTTGCCCCATGCTCTGTGGCTGGCCTTCATTGTAAAGTAATTACGTGTCAACCGGTGTCAACATAACAAAATCAATGATATTATAAGTAAAAAAATATACTTCTTATATCATTGGTACCTATACAGGGTGGGAACGGTAAACGGGGCAGTAACGGCAGCTACCTTAACCGATGCAGCTACATGAAAATGGTTTTAGGAAACTATCCATAATTATCCGTAAAATTTATATCCCCATTCACAGATTTAAAAAAAAATGTACCGTTAGCAAGAAATTGCCATTTTACACAAAACATTTTTTTGATGCCAATTGATCCTGTTTCTAAAACTGCAATTGCAAAATACTGTTCCCATCCATTTTGTTTGAAAATTTTCACCAAATTTTAATTTTAATTTTAATCGATCCTGTTTGTAATACTGATCAAAAACTCCTACGGAACTAACCCGGGTTGGTGTACTAAAAAGTAAGAAATCGCAAAAAACGTAATGTTACATAGGTACAACCTTGGATGGTACAACCTTACCGTCAGTGGTTTTCGACGGTGCGATCATTCCTTTCAGTACTCATGTAAAGGATCTTGGCTTGCACATCGACTGCAATATGAAATGGAATACTCAAGTCGCTCGTGTCAGCCAGAAGGTTACGGGTTCGTTGCGAGCGCTGTACCGTTTGAGAAACTTTTTACCCTCAAATACGAAGACAATGCTTGTACAGTCCTTAATTTTTCCTATCATCGATTATGGTGATGTGTGCTACTTTGACCTGAATGCAGACCTCCTCGACAAACTTGACCGTCTTCTAAATAACTGCATTCGATTCGTTTTCAATCTGCGTAAATACGATCATATCTCCGAGCATCGGTCTCTCCTTAAGTGGTTGCCCATACGACACCGCAGGGAACAAAGGGCGTTAACCACCTTGTTTTCTTTTCTTGTCTCTCCCACTTCCCCTAGTTACCTTGCTCCCCACTTTCAATACATTTGTGCCAACCATAACAGGAGCCTGCGCTCTTCTCAAAACCGCTTCCTTCACTGTCCCTCTCACCGCACTGACTATATTCATCGATCGTTTTTCATCCAGTCTATTTCTCTGTGGAATGCGCTTCCCCAGGAAATCAGGATGGCAACCAATCGTTTATCCTTTAAAATTAAAGTTCGCGAGTACATTCGGAAGAAGCTGGCAGTTTCGTCACAACGGTAATATTTTCCCAATTGTCTGTCTTTTTATTTTAGTATATCCGTACAAAGCGCTATTTACTTTTACTTTAATATATATTTATAGTATTTTATATAATTATAGGTATAGTATTTTATATATCCTTGTAGTTTATCGTAGTTTTAATAAAATTATTCGTGAAGTTTCAGGAATGACACCTACCACTGCTTGTCTCTGCATCACCTAAAGGTTGACTGGTAGAGAATGCCATTGGCTGTACTTTGTGCTTGGAGTGTTAAATAAATAAATAAATACCGTCTTCGTAATCATTTCACTTATTTATTTTTTGGTTTTAAGGTTCACAAATTCTTTCTTAGAACCTGCTTTGATTTCGTGTGAGTTTTTGGCCATAAACAAGATCAATTTAAATAAAATAGAAAAGGTTTAAAGTTTGCAACTTTTGATCAGTATGAGAAACAGGATCGATTGACCTAAAAAAAATGATTTGTATAAAATAGCAATTTTCTTGCTAACTGTATTAAAAAAAAAAAAAACTAATTGGGAATCAAAATTTCACGAAAAATTATGCATAGCCTACTAATTTCGTGTAACTGCAACGGTTAAGGTAGCTCCTCTTACTGCCCGTTTACCGTTTCCACCCTGTATATAGATGCTCTGTGGTGATATGTGTGAATGCAAGAAAACGAACAAAATATTGAATAGAACTTTAATAAAAATATAGTAAACATGCGTAGAATATTAATTTAAACTAACAATATAATTGTATAATATTAGTTATTGCTGACCCTGTGACGCAAAGGAGGCGTTCGTGTAGAGTAATGTCTTCCGAAATGTCAGATATGATGGTGTTTATTTTCACGATTGTGGCTCACCATTCCTGATTTTATGACTTGAACATGTTAAGTAGCAAGTTAGAACTAATTTGTTTGTTTTTGGAGGAAGAATAATTTTGAAATATTTCATACTTGCTAACTTTACAGTACAACATACAAACGCATTGTATTGTATAACGGGCTGGTGTCCGCAACTCCACGTCAAAGCGCGAATTTTGCGTATGGGTTATAATCCACTACGCGGGCCCAGTGCGCGTTGGTAGATGTCAAATGTCTTCGATTTTTTGGTACTTGCCGGTTTCCTCACGATGTTTGCTTTCACCGTTTTTGAGAGCAGTGGTATTGGAATAAATTACACAAAGTAATGCGCTTGCCTGGGTTCGAACCCACGACTTACTGTTCGTAAGTCGGAGCCGCCACCACTGGGCTACCGCTGCTCTCTACAACATACAATACGGACATTATTCTATGTATCTGAAGTGCCCACTATGTTGCTATCTACACTAATATTATAAAGAGGAAAACTTTGTTTGTTTGTTTGTTTGTTTGGTTGTAATGAATAGGCTTAAAAACTACTGGACCGTTTTTAAAAATTCTTCCACCATTCGAAAGCTACATTATCCACGAGTAACATAGGATATATTTTATCCCCGTACTCCCACGGGAACGGGAATTACGCGTGTGAAACCGCGTGACGTCCGCTAGTACGTAATAAAATAAACTGCTTATGGAGTTATAGGTACTTAAAAGTTTAAAATAAAATATATGACAGGACCCTACTCGCGAGTGGCGCCATCTGGTGAGCTCAAAAACGATAGCCCTCATTCTGTAACTACATCCGTGTTACTTGCGCAAATCGATGTTCATCAACATACAAACTGATACTGACCTGCAATTTGCAAAAAAACTAAATACATGTAATTTGAATTTCGCGGTTTACCCTGGCGCTTCTTCCATAAATCCTCCTCCTTCCATAAAGCAAAACTCCAATGCAATCAGGCCTAACCGGTTTACCTTTTAACCTTATTAAATTGGTCCCTACTTTTGCTTACAACTAAAGAATAAATCTGACATTACATATAATTATTTATAAAATAAAGTTTTTAAACTACATAACCATCAAATAACATAAAAACAAAATGGCTTACAAAGTGTTGCCGAGTCAATAAAAGTAATTCAGTTAGCAAAAATTGTTCCCGAGTTTGTCCAGATGACGCGAGTTCGCATGAAGCAAGTAGCGTCCCAGATTGAAACTTCGAAATCTCCGCGATTCACGTTGTCAATGTTAACAACTGGTATTCCTTTTAGTTCAAATTGTGCCGATTTTTCGTCAAGTGCGATTAATGCGTTACCTTGTAAAATTGACTCGAAACCTTTTGCAGAGAAAATTTCCTCGTATGTAGTTATAATGATACCCTTAGGCTGTAAAATTCCTAAGCAAACATAATCTTTGCCTACATCTACGAAGGACTTCTGGGTACAGGACGAAATGGCATGTTTTATTTCAGTGTATCGTTTGTTTTTGGGTTCCAATAATATGTATTCGTCCAGCACACGACACAGAATGTCACGACGAATCTCAAAATCCAATTTTAGCCACGACTGTGAGAGTTCGCATAACTTAGCGACTTTGGCACATTTCTTTATTGGCGCGGTTTCCTCATGGGAAAAAACAGCGTGAGAAACTTGCGGTGGTCCTCTGAAGTCAGCTACAGTATTCACCCACACTACGGGTGCGTTCGTATTATGTGTCACTTCATTAATTTCTGCTACGCCATTTATCCATAGCGATAAGTAGTGAGCGTTATATTGTTGCACCAAAGATATCATTTCTTTTGTAGTCCTGTAAGCTTCGACAATCACAACTGACGACTGCTCCTCTATCAACTGCACTGGATCTATCAGGAAGGTTCTGTCGTTGTATGTCAGGGTGTCCGAACAGACAACATTGAGGGTAGGGGCCTTGCTTCCGGATTTATTTAAGTTGCATTTCCAGGTGAGGGCATCCTTAAACTCCTGGTAGATGCTTTCTTGCACCAGGATCCTCCTCAAGCGCCACGGGGCCTGCAATGTGAATGTTTACTGTTTAGCTTCAGATAATAATGTTGCCATTGCGATAAATGGAAACTCGAAAAGAGGGTGGTGCTTTAGAAAAACTTATTCAACCATTCCAACCTTGTTAATAAAATAAAAACATTTTTTGGAGTGAAAGATGCTTTAGTAGCCTCCAATGTAGCGCACAAGTAGTATGGTACAAAAGCTTGAGGATATTTTCAGGGAAGTTTAATTTAAAACTTGTTTTTGTAAAATCTCAATTTACGCAAATTATTCTCAGCTTCGTGAAGCCTTTCTACATTCCGTTATTACTATTTTATTAAGTAAAACATACCTGTTTGGAGACTGAGATGAATTTGTCAACGGCAGAGTCAACATCAGCATCATCAGATACAACGGCGACGGTGCCAGAATTCAACCCTGAATACAAGTAAATGAAGATCTTTAAAAAGTATTGGGAATAGTGGGGTAGTTATGCAACTGTATAAATGGGATTGATGTTACAAAACCTTCGGGAGTTTTCCAGTAATAAATCAGAAGTATTTCTAGGAGTTTCTTTTAAAAGTATGATTTGTTATTAGCTAGGCCTTTTAAAAATATTAACATGGGTGACGCAATTTCTGTTTTTCACGAGCACAGGGCTGGGTAAGACTTATCACGTACCCGGTTGTTATCCGGAAAGTGGTGCGAGATTGAAGTTACAGATCACCTCTCCGGCTTAGAATAACGTTTTCATTACAGTTTTATTTTCAAGATACCATAACGAAAATTGGTAAATTGAACTATTTTTGACATTTACACAAACGTAAAACAAAAAAAGTAATTCACATAAAAACATCCTGAACATACTCGACATAACTGTTATGTCAACTGACCGTGAATGTAGTACTGGAACTAAATCGAAAACATACCTTTAACTGGCCATTTTTCTGTCAAGCTGTCTTTAGTAGAAGTGCCTTCGCTCTCCTTATTAAGTTGTAGGCCTACCGGCAATCTGAAAAAAAAATAACAGATACTTAAGCGCGGGTCATACACAAGAAGCGTATGGCGGTGGCGCGGATGCGGGTGCGCGGGGTGCGAGGAAATGGCGCCACTTCCTCGCCCCCCGTTCACCCGCGCCACCGCCATTCGCCATACGCCGTTCGTGTTTTCCCGCGCCTTAGGTTTTTAACGAACTGGTAAAATTTTAAGTAGGTAAGCAATTTTCCGGATATTTTGAAGTCAGAAGGTATTGCTACTTCGAGACTCTGGCTTCAAGTCTGAGTATACATGTGAGTTTTTCAAGTAGGCGTGGATGGCGCAATCCGAAACTAGGAATAGCGAAAAACACGCAAAGACAAAGAGCGGTGCTACAGAACCGCGGCAGCGGCCGGCGAATTCTGTACGAATTCGCAGTGTAAACCGCTGAAAGTAGTAAATTTAAACTAATTTGGGCTGAGATGGGGTTTAGCCACTAAACAAAGTCAACCACGGAAATTATTATTGTAATAATAATATGCCCTCAGCTTGCTCAGTGCTTAACATGTTTGTTTTGTGTATCAAATTGCCTGATGATAGCATAGCAATAATGGTCTTGGTCCATAATATTATTTTATTTATTTGACTTTATTATGTCACCGTAAAAAAAAAAAAGGGGAGGCCTTTGCCCAGCAGTGGGACACACGATAGGCTAGAAAAAAAAAAAAAAAAAAAAAAAAAAAATTGTAAAAGCGGCCAAGTGCGAGTCGGACTCGCCCATGAAGGGTTCCGTAGCAGATTGAATGAAAGGTAAATTGCTGTTTACGATTTATAACGTTTTATTAGATCTCGTTCAAACCAATTTTCGGTGGAAGTTTACATGTTTATGTACATCATATTTTTTTTTAAATTTTATCAGTCTCTTATTTTAGAAGTTACAGGGGGGGACACACATTTTACCACTTTGGAAGTGTCTCTCGCGCAAACTATTCCGTTTAGAAAAAAATGATTTGAGAAACCTCAATATCATTTTTGAAGACCTATCCATAAATACCCCACACGTATGGGTTTGATGAAAAAAAAGTTTTATAGTTTCAGTTCTAAGTATGGGGAACCCCCAAAATTTATTGCTTTTTTATTTTTATGTGAAAATCTTAATGCGGTTCATAGGATACTTCTACCTACCAAGTTTCAACAGCATAGTTCCTATACTTTCGGAAAAAAAGTGGCTGTGACATACGGACGGACAGAGACACAGACCGACAGACAGACATGACGAATCTATAAGGGTTCCGTTTAAACAAAAAAACAGATAATAGACTGTTTTCTGATATACAGTTATATCAGAAAACAGTCTATGTTAATGAGGGCATTTTTTTTCCAAATCTTTGTATGGAACTCCCACGTGCAAATGATTGTCCAAATCCGCAATTGGTTTCAATAAGATTTGATATGTCATAGCTGAGACATGAGGCTTTATCGTGAAACTGCAATTATAACTTTGTTTTTCATTAACATACTTACTATGAAAAACAGATTTGCTGTTGAGTGAAAATTGACAAATGAATGAGCGTTGAAAATATTGTTTCGTGCTACGGAACCCTTTATGCGTGAGGCCGACTCGTGTTTGGCTGGTTTTGTGCCAAATAATAAACTAAAAACAATTTTATTTTTCTAGCGATGTGATGTTTGATGGTCTGGTAGTGTTTCGAAAGTAACTTACCCTGCTTCGCACTGCAGTGTTACCAAAAGGTGACAAATAGCAGATAGCGCTTTATATTTAACAACAACGTTTCCCGTCCTGCGCGATATCGCATATCCCAAGGCTATTAGCGGGTCATCGGGTCGATAAACGATGTCTGAAAAAACTAGATCAAAATGACTTTTATTAAAAGGAGATCAAATTATATTCCTGAAAAAAAAAGTGCAAAAAATGGCAAAAAACTACATGTCATCATTGACACCACTGCACTGATTTTCATGCTGTGTTCACGAATGGGTAGAGTGGTTCTCGAGGAAGGTTTTTAATATGTACGCGGGCGTAGCCGCGGGCGCCAACTATTCGATTATAAATTATAGATTGATTTGTGTCAAGTTGATAATCTTGACTAAGTTATAGTGGCCTTTTTTTTTTTAGTATGGGAAATCATCAAATGACTTCTCCCACTCTGGGCGGAGCGGGAGGGAGTGTCAGACTCTTACTGACTAAAACCCATCCATGTTCCATCCTCGCCCTTTATGTTCCGGGGCCGCGGTATCTCTTTCGAACAGGCCCACAACCCCGGCAGAAGTCATAGTAGCCTTATGGCTTGATTTACATTCGAATTAGTTAAATAGTGAGTTATTTTCTACAGAATAATACTCACCCATCACATCCTGATGTCTGCAATGCGATGCTGTAATGTGATGCCATGCCATGCCTGTAATGTGATGATTTTAGCATTACATCAGTGAGTGAGAACAGAGCATTACAGTGCAGTCTAAGTAATGTCCAGCTGTGGGTTGGGACAATGGGTTTCCATTGTGCCATGAAAGTAACTTGTAAAAGATGGAATAGAGTTTAAATGTTTGTAAACATACCCACGATATAACAGAAATTCTTTGAGTGGATGATAACTTAAAACTAGGTCATCGGGAACTACCATATACGTTTTCGACCCAAAACCTATAAATAAATAAATAAATATATTTTACTGTCAGGCATCAAGGCCCATAGGGTGTTAGTATTACATCTTCCTTAAAGATTATGTTAGTAACATGCAGGAACACTAATAAAGAAAATAGACACAGAAAAGAAAATACAAATCATAGTAAGGTTTAACAAGCTTTGTTGCGAATGTGAAACTTGATAAACCTCCCCATTGTAGGCCCATACAGCCTCTCCGCAAACACCCTCAGAACACTGTTGCTGCTTCCCCTCACTCGGGATATTACAGAGGCAACTTTGTTCCGCATTATCGCGAAGTAAACGTCAGTGTTCGTATCGGCGAACATACCTGACGCACTACACGTCAGTGTGCTGCTTTGGATAACACCTACAGACTCTGCTTGGTAAACAGAGTTGAACATTCCAAGAGATTTGGATATTTTAATGTTTAGGTCATCGGAGAACACCCCAACGCCTGTCCCATCGTTGGTTTTTGATCCATTAGGGTAGATCCATAGCTCTTTTCTGCCTCATTAGTCACACAGCTCCTCTACAAGCTCCTCACCTTCTGCATGTCATATTTTCCCTCACAGCCCTGCGCTCCCTTTCCATATCTAAGTCGTCTTTTAACTCTTCAGTGTCAATGTGGCCTAAATATTTAAAGTGGTCAACTCTCTGCAGGGTACTTCCGGTGGCCCATATCTTTTTATCGAGTTGACTCAGGACCTTAATATAATAAACATAATAGGGACTACAGACCTCAGAATCTGGGATAAATTTCTGCACCTAAAAAGTTGTCTGGGAAAACCTTTAAGGTGCAGAACCCTAAAAATACTGTGATGCCTATTTTTATAGTTACTTATTATAATGGCTGGCCATTTAAGCCCCATGCCCAGATGATAATTATGGTCATTGGTACTTGATACTTACATGCGGGTACGGGATTCGACGAACTCTTTAAGTACTGACTTAGAAGATTTAGTTGTGCGTGAGTTTCTTCTATGGGTATGTTTCTGATGTGATATTCAAGTTGTGCAATTAAATTGGTATTCTGTTTTAGTTTTGAAGCCAAATCCTTAAATTTCTGCTGTCGACCTTTGTGTTCTATTTTAGAAGTATCATGGCTTGCGAAAACAGTGAAATCTTCCCCGTGTGCATTTTTTTCAATTGTACCATTATAATCATTATACAATTTTAGCAGAAGTTCATTCTTCTTTAAATATTCCTGGAAAAATTGTTTTGTTTTGTTTAATGGCTTAAAAGTACACCTATGCAAAACACAAAACCTACAAAAGTAATTTCCTACAAAAGTGTAATTAATACCTGCTGGGTCAAAATGTAAGGAACATGTTTTTTTTTTAATATTAGATGCTTTTAATTTTTCTTGTATTCGAGTGTTTCAATAAAACAGTAATATATAAGCAAAAATATGATATTTATTTAGAACACTACAAAGAAAAATAGTTAAGCCTTCTTGGGCTTTTTTTTATATTGTGGCCACATCTAAACCATAATCACATATCAAAACTGAAAATTTTAATGTAGCATTATGGTTTAGCTCTGTTGTTGTTAGACTCTTAAAACACTCAAATACAAGAAAATTAAATGAAATATTTTTATAGAGGTACCAACCAAACATGTGGTATCCATTTGTGGGTGTGGTCGCTACATCACTTTTGACCTATGATGAGTGCTGTATAAGTCAAAAGTGATGTATTTTATTAGTAGTCAAAATCAACAAAGAAAGTCTGACACCCAGTTTCACTAAGGGGTATCATATTACCCAGACTAAATGAGTTATGGAGGTCAGATAGGCAGTGTAAAATACTGGTATTCTGCTGCATCTGGTTGGACTGTAAACCAACCCCAAAAGGAAAAAAGGCTAGGCATTTGATTATGATGGTGTATTTTATTAGTAGGTATCATTATCTGCCAAGCCTTTCCCCAACAATGTTGAGGTCCGCTTCCAGTCTATCCGGATGCAGCTGAATACCAGTATTTTACATGCAGCGACTGCCTATCAGACCTCCAAAGCCCAGTTAATACGATCCTACTTGGTAAGACTGTCACAGACTTCCTGTAACGACTATCAAAGATGCGCAAATAACAGCCGGGACCAACAGCTTAACATGCTTTCTGAGGTACGGAGGAAAATTTGTATGTAAGGGTGGTCACCTATCCACAGACCAACCTAGGCAAGCAAAGCTTAACCTAAAGATTGACCCGAGTGGCTGTTATTATTTAGCCACAAGCCCCCCTTTTAGTAGGTATAAATGCTTATTAAATGTGGAATATTAACCACCAAATGCAAACTTGAAGAGCGTTTCCTTTTCTAAGTATTTGTGTGTGGCAGGATGGTATATGGTAACCATTGTATATTCAGAGTCAAAAGACTGGGAACTGTGATACCTGGCTGGAAAGATTACTTGTTCACAGAGTTCTATTGCTAAAGGTGGTGATTTTATTATAAGTATTGGTAGTTAAACTGTTAAAACTTTTGCTATTTTTATTTAACACATTATTAGGTACCTAATGATGAAATCTATCAAACTTAAGTATTTGATGATTATTTCTATCTTTTGTTGATAGTTCAATATAGTTGGATTATTTTGTAATTATTAAAAGTTGTAATAGGTACCTGAGCAAGCGTCGTGTCCACAGACATTTCCGAGAATTTTAAATCCATAACTAATTATTTAATTCCGGCCGTAGTTTATTGAGCTTGCTCAACAACGTTAACACAGGCGATACCGTTTATCTTGCGACAGCCGGCGTTATCAGTGGTGTTGATAAACTTTTAAACTCAGAATCATGAGCATTCGAAGAAGAACAGCCTGTCATTTGATTTGAAGTTTGTGTGAAATCAGATGACTGACCCTGCGTTCCGAATTGCGATAAAAGTGATAATATCGCGAATCCGACCAACGCGCAATGTCACAATTATTACTCAGTAGCCTCATATTTTGTGACTACTAAATTCGGTCGGATTCGCGATATTATCACTTTTTTTGCAATTCGGAACATAGGGTGACAATGACAGTGACATATGACAGGCCACGTTCCGTATTACGCTGTAATTGATTTGAGCGTCCATAAGGCTAGGCGTATGCTGGGACGCAGGCGACGCAGATCCACGCAGCGCAGCGCAGAGCAGATTTTGTAATGCATGAAAGTACCGAGTGCTCCGTACGTTGCGGCATGCGGCGCAGGCACGTGCGACCCAGAAATGTGTCTGCCCTGCTCCGCGTCTCGTTGTAGTGGCGGCACAGATTCCTGCGCGACGCGTGCGAGTCGCGATGAATACATAATTTTGTTGCAATTACAGTACATTTAGGTCCTTTTTCACCGAAAAGATAACGGTCTAATTATCTGAAAACAGGTGTCACTGTGACATGTTCCCATAAAAAATGTATTTTAAACAGCTGTTTTTAGATAATCAGACCGTCACCTTTTCCACCGACTTCCAAAAAGAGGAGGTTCTCAGTTCGTCTGTATTTTTTTTTTGTGTTTGTCACCTCATAACTTTCGACTTTGAACGATTTTGGTGGTTTTCTTTTTTAATTGGAAAGCTGGTGTTTTCCGTGTAGTCCCATTTTAATTTGCTGAAGATCTGATGCTGATCTTCGGAGATATAAATGGAACTCAAAAATACACGACCAAGCTGCAGGGATTGCTGCAAACGCTTGGTTGTTTATTGTTTATACAATATCATGACGTAACATCACGCCTGTATGCTTTGAGGGGGTACTCAGAAGTGTATAATAGGTACACCCAGATTTCGACAGTTAGGTATGTTAAGTTCCATTTATTGGGGATAAGTTTTTATGTTGTAGCCACCATCGATCACAGCAAGTTAGCACGTTTTGACAATCCTTTAAAAAAACAGAGAAGCAAACCGCCTCGATAAAGGTTCTCGAGGTCTAAAACTCGTTTTAGACGATTTCCGATAAGGAATAGCTCTGACAAGAGCTGTTGTTTACGTTACGTTTGACGATTTCTGAATAAAGAAATAAGAGTGTCAGAGCTGTGAGGCCATTCTTCAGTATTCACTTCACACGTTTACATCTTCATTCACGAGTCTTCAGTCGTCCGTCAACTCGATCCACCACGCAACATCGCTACATCTGCATCCGACGACGCCGCGACGGCCGCTCTGACACTCTTATTTCTTTATTCATTTATTTATCAAGGCGGTTTGCTTCTCTGTTTCTCAAAACGTGCTAATTTGCTGTGATCGATGGTGGCTACAATGTGCACGGTTCGCGTTGTTCGATTCCATGGAGAAGAACCGGCAAGAAACTCCATGGTTACTCTTTTCAAATCATTTGGTATTACAATATTATTATGTTACATTACAGCATTAGTACTAAAGTATGGGGGGACAGCGTAGGCCCGACAATAGGTCGTTGCTTACTATAGAAAAAATGTAGGTAAAACAAAAGGAATATTTAACAAAAGTTAAACAGCACCGGGAATCTAAAAAGCCTACAATGTTCACTCATTCACAAATAATAATTATGTAAAAAAGCATCTATACAAAGGTAAGTAAATAAAAAAGAGAATATCTAATTAAAGAACTGAATGAAAGTTCACTTGTGCTTACCCCTTCACGGGAGTACCGGCGTGATGTTATGTTCTGAACTGGTGTAAACAATAGACAGATGACATTTCAGTAACTACAGTCCATTTGATATCATTTATTGAAGAGTTCCGTTGCCTGTCTCCGAAGTTCTCTATCAGATCTTCACCAATTGAAATGGGACCACTCCCGAGCAAGCATTCTTCCAAAAACTACGCAAATTGCTTCAAGTGTGCCTATAAAATAAGAAGAGTTCTCTCTGTTTCTCCACGATCCCATCATCAGATCCTGACTTCATGGGTATGGGATCACCTGGGAAGTATACCCCTTCAAATAAAAAAAAATGATGCAAATCTGTTCAGCCATCTTCGAGAAATCGGGGAAAACACATTAAAAAAAAAAGGTTCGGACGAATTGAGATCCTCCTCCTATTTGAAGTCGGTTAATAAGTACCGTGATCCCTTAATTTTACTCAAAGTCGAGGTTTTTTATCATAACTTCATGAAAGCTAACATAGAACGTTCACTACGTTCAAACCAGAAGCATGGTATATGGTAGTATATGCCGTTAGATAGGTAAATATAGATACATAGTAGATACAATACAAATTGTAAGAGCGGCGGGCGGCACGACCTATTTGCACCAGACCGGAACAAATTTGTTGGACCCAGCGGAATTAGGAGCATCTCCGTGTCCATTCCCGTACTACACATTCTGTGTGTAACTTACATGCGTATATCTGTGGGTATCAAACTTAATTGATGTAGGTACAGTCTAGGGCTTCATGGATCCTTTGGCACTTGAATAACATTGACTGGGGGGTACTGAAGGTAAACACCAGGTGCTACCAAGTACAGTCACCAAAACAGGTTTACAGGCTAGCAATCTTCTTACTACTATTATAAATGGAAAAGGGTTATAATCAATATCTTTGCAATGTCATCCAAAAATGTGAAAAAGTAAGAAAAATCGATCTTTACAGACTTTTACATTTATTATAGTCGTAAGAAGATTGCTGGCGCGCTTACGGAACTGTTTTGCTGACTGTACATCATCATCCATTTACTAACATGGACCAGGGAAGAGAAAGTTTTTAAGTGTATGTAGCAATAGCGACCTGGCGTGAAATTGTCAATGGAAATTGTATTGAAAAATATCCCTCCGGCAAGCCACAAAAGGAGGTTGATTTCGGAGAAGGTGCTGGAGCGTCCGACTATTGAAAATTTGAATAAAGAGTTGTACTTATGTGTACAATCTAGAAAAAAAAAGTGGCCCAGGAAGGGTTCCGTAACAGCAAGTACTTAACATAGTATTAAAGTTCTTGCAGTTCGTTGTAAATGAAAGGTAAATTGGGGTTTACGGTTTATTACGTATTAAAAAAAAACACTTAAGTACTAGATCTCGTTCAAACCAATTTTCGGTGGTAGTTTACATGGTTATGTACATCATATATTTCTTTTAGTTTTATCATTCTTTTGTTGTTGAGTTGGGACAAATCTAGGAAGACGATGATCGTTATGAAAACCGAAATCACATCAATGTCGTAGGTATAGGATTTATTTGTAACCGACTTCAAAAAAGGAGGAGGTTATATGTTCGACTGTAAGTATGTATTTTTTTCGTTGCCGTTTGTGTCGTAATTGGGTTTAACTTTAAACTTTTGATTACTCTGAGCAATCAAGTAAATGCGAGGCCCATTGGTAAAATGCAGATTTTTGTAAGCATTTGTGTAGTGTAGGTATCTACATAATTACATGGTTCACGCTTTCTTACATTTTAATTAAACTTAGAGACTTGTTTATTAACTTTTTGTTTTTTTTCGTGTACCAGGGTATTTTCCCGGCGCCAAGAAATTAAAATTCTGCGTCACTCGCGTAGCTAAAACGAATGCGTGTGTTAAATGTTTAACTCGCAGACAAAAAGACATCGTTGTGGTTTTAAAACGTAGGCGAATGTGTTTTTGTATTATTTACCATTATAATAAATGCTATTTTGTTTACCTTAGACGTTTCAGTTCTTTTTTCCTTGGCTGCTTTGCCACTGCTGAGTACTGGGCAAAGGGCCTTTCACTCCATTCCTTTCACTTCTCACGAACCCGCGCGTCCTCTTTCACCATCTCCTTCGTTGATCATTTTTTTTTTCAATAAACGTCCAAGCCTTGGAAAGCACACCTTGGTACTGCCTGTAATTCCTAGATATTTGAGAGCTGTGATTGTTATTGAGCTTGAAATTTAAAAAAACAAACGAGGAATTCAGATGGATGCATCCTTGGATGGGAGTTCAAATGGGAAAGAGATGGAGTTATACAAGACGCGTAGCTCTCTGTATTGCATCTCTTTCCTAAAATGAAGTTTATATTCAACGTGTACTGCTATAAAAGCTCAATAGGTCAATTACTGGTCAGACTTCGCTGTCAGCTCTAACTCGTGTCGTACGATGACATGACAGGTTTGTGTGCAGTGTGTGCTGAAAGAAAATACATTTTAAGTCTTCACGCAGACCGTACTTTAGGTATAGTATTTGATGTCCTCGCAACGGCGGCGGCGCGGCGGCGCGGCGTCCTCTCGCGTCCGGCCCTGGTTCAATCCATGGTCCGGATCGAGACGGAATGGGAAGCCGTCCCTTCCTGCTGCGAAACAGTCATGCTAGCGAAGGAGGTGGCGGAACACGAGAGGGAAAGAACCTCTCGCCCCAGCCACACGTGGTGGCTACCGGCCACCGTAGATGCGGGCCTGTGGGCGGTGAGCTATGGGCTAGCTCGCCGTCCGTCCGTCTTATGACGACATGCCGTGTCGACGGCGCGTTTGTGTTCCACGCGCGCCTCAAAGAGAGGACCGAAGCTTGCCAGGGCTGCGGGACTGTTCGAAAAAGATATACGGCGGCCCCGGAAGATAAAGGGCGAGGAAGGAACATGGATGGGTTTTAGTAAGTAAAAGTCTGACAATTCCTCCCGCTCAGCCGAGAGTGGGAGAAGTCATTTGATGATTTCCCATCCGAAAAAAAAGGTATCCTATTTAAAAGGCTTTGATAGACCATGGAGAAATGGATGCTAAATGTGCATTCTGGGGGCTTCTATCACAATACGATGGTAGACCAGTATTATTTTCATGTTATTTCAGTGGGTGATAGACGGAAATAGACGTATTACACACACTGACGTGACATTAAAGTAATGCTGCTACTTTGAGTTTGGTCCTCTTTAGGTAACCGTTCTGAAACCTAAAAGTAATGCAACTTTGTAAGTAAATAAAAAAAGAGATACAGTAGGGCCTATTAATTCTTGTAGCCTCTGGGTTGTTTATCGCGGCAGTTTGCGGTTCCCCGTGACTCGCCTCATGGGAAATTAGCGACGACTGTGCGAAGCCGTCGCGGACTCGAGAAAGCACCCAATTTTGAAGTTTTTAAACTGCGAACGAATGCCCGCGTTGCGACGAGGCGTAAAGTTTCTTTTTAATAGGACCGTAAAATGTATCTGGGAGTTATGCTAAGATTGAAAAAAGAAAATCACTGAGTATTTGCTACCTCAGAATCACTGGTGAGTACTTACCAGAGCCCAAAATAAAAAAGAACTTTTGCTATTGAAATACTTAATTTAATGCCGCGTTTTAAATTCGAGTTTGCCACCGGCCACGGACGTACCTGTTTATTGTCATCCACACAATTATCTATCATCACAAAACCGCTCTAAAAGTTAGTTTCACCACTTATTCTGCTTACCCCGATAAGCATGACGTGATCAAATATTCTGTAAACGCTCGGCGGGGCTAGATTAGTGTAATCCAGTAAGTGAACCTAATCATATTTGCTCGGAACAAAAACCACAGAAATGGTTACCGCAGACTTCGTACAAGCATTTAATTTGCCTTCAGTTACAAGCGAAAGCGTTTCCTGAACAAATTAATTTAAAACTACATTTAACATTAAATTTTTCGCTGAAACGGACCTTTTTGGCGCAGCCGTAAGGCGCACAGAACATACGATGTATTTTCACTTCTTTTTTTATTCATCACCTATTTTTTTTTCTACGTTTTTTCCCGTGTGCTTAATGAAACTTTTATTCAAAGATGGACAAAGTAAGACAGTGTGTTTCGTAATACTAGGATTGCCATATTTTTTGGAAAAAATAACTTCATATCCATAACGAAGGACTCAAAATAATTGCAACACGCTAAATGCTTTAATACCGAGCGTATATTAAAGACGCAATCAAGCGGGACAAAGGCTCCAAGGTATTTACAAGAGATCTGGGTATTGGGCATAGCCAGTTCACGAAACTGAAGACCGACGATAGTAGGATCTTATCCACCAAACTGGAGCTTCTGAGGGAGATCGAGAGTTTCTATGGGCAGTTGAACACGTCAACCAGTAAACCCGTTGTAGATCTAGTCCACATACATACGCTGCGGCAGGTTATACTAAAACCGAAGAGTATAACCTGCCTCTCTGTTCAGCGTTTGTGGACTACAAGAAAGCCTTCGATTTGCTCGAGACCTGGGCTGTACTGCAGTCTCTCCAACGGTGCCAAATCGACTACCGATACATCAAGGTGTTGAAGTGTTTGTACTAAAACGCCTCCATGTCATTCTGACTGTGAACTATTCACCGCTGCACGGGAGGATGTCTTCAAGGTTCTGGACTGAAAAAGGCTAGGCATCAACGTCGATGGCGAGTACATCACTCATCTTCGGTTTGCCGACGATATGATAGTCATGCCTGAGACCTCAGACCATAGAGCTTTCCAAAGTGTGGCTTTAAATGAACATGGACAAGGCGAAGGTCATGTTGAATGCCCATGTCATACCTACTCCTATCAAGATCGGGGACTCTACATTCGAAGTTGTAGACGATTATGTGTACCTGGGACAAACGGTCCAGTTAGGTAGGTTTAACTTCGAGATAGAGGTCAATCGTCGAATCCGACTCGGCTGGACATCGTTGGGGAAGCTGCGCGGTATCCTCTCGTCCAACTTACTGCAGTGTCTCAAGACGATAGTCCATGACTAGTGTTTGTTGCCAGTGATTATATACGGGTCCGAAATGTGGTCGCTCACAATGGGCCTTATCAAAAGTCTTAAAGTTACCCAAAGGGCAATGGAGAGGGCTCGGTCGGAGTTTACTTGCGTGATCGAATCAAAAATGAAGACATCCGCAAGAGAACTAAGGTCACGAGTCGACGTGCCCCGATGAATTACTAAACTTAAGTGGCAGTGGGCAGGGCACATTGCTTACAAAACGGATGGCTGATGAGGCCGAAAAGTTCTGGAGTGGCGACCTGGTGAAGGTTGCGGGAATTCGTTGGATGCAAGTCGCACGGGACCGGTCAATGTGGCGACTCTTGGGGGGCGCCTATGTCCAGCAGTGGACGTCTTTCTGCTGAATGATGATGATGATGATTTGTGAATACTACTCGTACTTACACACTATCGAACTATCCCTGATGATAAGTTATTTTTCTTTAATTTTATTCCGCTTCAGATCTGAACTTGTTCCGCGGCAACTATATCTCCCTCTTGAAGGAAACTCCCCGTAATCCTCCTGCTACTCTAATAATACACAAATTGTGTTGTATGTCCGTCCGTCGGGGTTAGCGTGGATTGCAGAGACACATTCGCAGTTTCCAAATTATTATATTTAGGTAATGAAACAGGTGCAAACAGCAGCGGGTATTTATGCTTTGATGTAATAGCTCTAAGGTAATATTTCAAAAGCGGTAGGTTTTTATGCAGTAAAGCAGACAATATTATCTAAGAGCATCAGTTTTCAAATATTTTAAAATCGACTGGACTAAGACCTAAGAGAGGAATTGAAAAGACACACTCAAGCACGGGATGGACCAACAAATATTATGCACAATCCCGCTGCATCAATCCACAACTTTAACTCAGAAAAAGGTGGAGGTGATGTTAGATCATCCACTCCATGGTAGTACATACAGACCTCCTGCGTGATCCTCATGGCGACATGGAGAGAGCGACTGTCGCAACCCCGTGCAGGGCACGCCACGATAATGGCGATTAGTCCCCTTTTGAGGAGTGGCTTGAGAGGCGCTACGGCGTCCTCACCTTCCACCTGACTCAGGTCCTCACTGGACACGGATGTTTCGGGAGGTTCCTGTATCGAATCGGGCGGGAGGAATCGCCAGGGTGTTTCCACTGCGAGGATCGACCGGAGGACACGGTGGAGCACACGGTGGAGGTCTGCCCCGCGTGGGCGGAGCAACGCCGTGTCCTCGTAGAGGCGATCGGCGGTGGCGACCTCTCGCGCCCTGGTTCAATCCACGGTCCGAAGCGAGACGTAATGGGAAGCCGTCACCTGCTTCTGCGAAGCAGTCATGCAAGCAAAGGAGGTGGCGGAACGCGAGGGGAGAGAGCCTCTCACCCCAGCCACCGTGGGAGACGCACTGGGCGTTGGGGGCCACGTGATGGCTATCGGTCACCGTAGACGCAGGCCTGTGGACGGTGAGCTATGGGCTAGCTAGCCGTCTGTCCGTCTTATGACGACAGGCCGTGTCGACGGCGCGTTCGTGTACGTGTCTATGATGGGGTTTAGGTTTCCGCACTTAGTCCTTGAGGCGGACCATTGTGCGTGAGCCATGGTGACCAGTTACTCCAACCAGCCCACCTCCCTCCAGAAGCAGATCAAACTTCCCCGTCTCCTCAACACATCCGCAAGTGATCTTGGCGTTCCCAGGATCTCCTCGCGGATGTTGGTAACGCCTGTGCGCTCAAGGAGCACATGCGCCATCTTCTCCTCCGCCTCCATGCACGCTCTGCACAAGGGACTGTCAGTGATTCCTAGTGAGTGTTTATTCAGTGAGCAGTGTCCAGTGATGGTCCCCACCACCAGACGCAGGCTTTCTCTGTCCAGGCGCAGAAGGTGCCTGGTCATCTTTGTATCCAGGGATGGCATGGCTTCCTTGGATTGCCTACAACCTGGTGTTGTGTTCGGGTGTGATCCTTTAACCAGTTTCTCAGCTGCTTGAAGGGAATGGGCACAATGGGTTCGGGTCCGTAGGGTTTTGAGCTGGATCCTCTTCTGGCATGTTCGTCAGCCGCAACGTCAGCGAGTGCCGTTGCGTTCGTGTTCCACGCGCGCCTCAAAGAGATGTCAGCATAAAGGGAGGGGCCCGCAAGGGCCGAAGCCTGCCGGGGCCGCGGGACTGTTCGAAAGAGATACCGCGGCCCCGGAACGTAAAGGGCGAGGTAGAAACACGGATGGTTTTTGTCAGTAAAAGTCTGACACTCCCTACTTGATAATTTTCCAACCGAAAAAAAAGGTAATAGCGTGATGATGTCCTGTATGTTTTTCTTAGTTCCGTCACGCCGGCGGGATGTGGTGTCTGCATCCTGTCATTGCGGTTGAGGGCACACAGCTTTTTACTGAATGCATAGTTATTTCCGAGTGCAGGGTTTAAAGGAACCTAACTAACCTAACGGGTTGTGCCCCAAGTCCCGATTATGGTGGCAGAGATACTTCCGTATGTTCAGTTGACAATAATTTGAGATATTACAATATCGCTAGAGAGAAACACGTTATATTGTTATATAACGTATTTGACAATTTCACTGTGACATATACATATTAAATGGTTATTAATAGTCGAACGACCCGAATGGCGTAGCGGTAGTGAGGCTGCCTTACGATCTTAGGGTCCTGGGTTCGAATCTAGGTAGAAGCAAATGTTTGTGTGATGAGCATGGACATTTGTTTCTGAGTCATGGATGTTTATATGTATAATAAGTACTTATGCATTTATAAACAAAAAGTATATATTATTAAATAGTATATCAACTATCTGGTGTCCACGACACAAGCCTTGCTTAGTGTGGCACTAGATGGCGTTGTGTTATGCCCAGCGATATTTTTATTTAATACGATACTTACAACCTTACAACAAACAAACATTTTGTAAGATTGTGTGTGTTTCTGTGTTGGTCTGTATGTCTGTATACTGTTTCGGCTACTCTCCGAAACGGCTGTATCGATTTTGACGGGACGGAAATAACTGGTGTTATAAGAAGTAACTTTGTCTTCTATCATTTTAGAAAAGGAACTATGGCTCCATGAAAAAAATAAAAACCCTTGATATTGTGAACAAAATCCGATTCAAATGAGTGTGATCAGCTAATGCATGTGCATACAACTATGAAACTCTTGAAAAAGTTCGTTTGCCTAACCAAAACTTTTTAAGTTAAAATGGCTGCGCTCTCGGGCGGTCGCCGCGGCCGTTGAGTCGAGATTAAAAAGAACTTTAATTGATTACGTGAGCCACTGGGCTCGAGCAAAAAAAGGCACAAAGTCTTCACGCCAACTAATTAACGCTCGATTTAAAGTTGAAAAGAAATCTGTGAAGAATCCCTCGCTGTTAGTATTCTACTATTTTATTTTTGTTGTAATAACGGAAAGGGATGGATTTAGGGTTGTTTCTGACTTTATTTAATGGGTAAATCCGCATCCGAATACGCACCAGCTTCCATTACAATCTGAGGTACCTATTTAAAGGAAAATCGTTATCCATTGTGAGCTTGCAAAGTTCGTTTGCAATGCGTCAAATAAGATTAATCAATAAAACCACAACACCTACAAATCTTCAGTCATTTCACAGCTATTTATCTCTGAAATTACTTCAATTTCAGAGATAAATAGTAATAGATAAATATTTTTGTAAGTAGGTTGTGAAAACCTACATACAAAAATAAAGATCATTTATCATTGACGACCCGAATGGCGTAGTGGTAGTGAGGCTGCCTTACGTTCTTAGGGTCCTGGGTTCGAATCCCGGTGGAGCAAATGTTTGTGTGATGAGCATGGACATTTGCTTCCGAGTCATGGATGTTTATATTTGTATAATAAGTATGTATTTACAAACAATAAAGTATTTATGTAGTATATCAACTATCTAGTGGCCACGACACAAGCTTTGCTTAGTGTGACACTAGGTGGCGCTGTGTGTTAATGTCCAGCGATATTTATCATTTAATTCACGGTGCCCTATATTCTCATTAAGAGCCCTCTTACAGTCCACTAGCGCCGCCAATCGAAAAAATGTCATAACTCGTAAATAGAATCAAAAATACAAAATGTGGTATTCAAAACATAAACGCCGTTTATGTTTTGAATGCACGATTTAGCTAAACAGCTATATTTCAAGTGTTGACAATGTGTTATAAAATTACGTTATTGCCTTTTCTACAGTAATAATATACCACATTTTGTATTTTTGATTCTATTTACGAGTTATGACATTTTTTCGATTGGCGGCGCTAGTGGACTGTAAGAGGGCTCTTAAGTACATTAAAGTTGCTGCTCTTGATACGTCTGTCAAAACATCAGTGATCATTACCGATGGTTTTTAAAGGTCTATCCACACATCAGGGCCGTGCTCGGGATATGGACGGTGTTACGTCAGGGGTACCAAAAAATATTAGTGTGTGCATTTTAAATGAAGTCGTTCACACACGTCCGTGGGTACGTTATCGTCGCCTATCGATGCTTCAGTGCCCGGGCCGTCGTCGAAGCAGCGACGTGGAATGGTAAGATAGATCCCTTGCTCTTACTCCTTTTTGAAGTCGATTATTAACTGCCTTCAAAAAGGAGGAGGTTCTCAATTCGTCGGAACATTTTTTTAAATTTTTTTATTTGTATTCCCCGGTTACTCGAAGATGGCTGGAGCGATTTGAATTATTCTTTTTATGTTTAAATGGGTATACTTCCCAGGTGGTCCCATAGTCATCAAGTCGTGATCTGATGATGGGATCCTGGAGAAATTGAGAGAACTCTTCAAATTTTATAGGCACACTTGATGTGATTTAGGTTTTTGCAAGAGTCTAAAGTGGTTTCATTTCAATTTGGTGAAGATCTGATGAAGAACTTCGAAGATAGGCAACGGAACTCCTCAATAAATGATAGCAAATGGACTGGGATAGCTGAAATCTCAGGCTATCTATTAATGTTTACACCAGTTCTTGACATAACATCACGCCGCTACGCTGTGAAAAAGTAAAGAATAAAAACTTTTTTGCAAAAAATAAAACCGACTCCAAAAAACACACAAAAGTGAAAAATAACTTATATTGTCACTTACGGGATATCTTCCGTGATTATTTGTAATGATAAGCTCCCGATATTTCGACGCTGTTGCAAGCGCCATGATCGCGGGTTGACTGGAGGATGCGGGTGGATGGAAATTAAATTAAGTGACAATATAAGTTTAGTTTTAAACCGTGAAAGCCTAAAACAGTGAAAAATAACTTTAGCTTTAGAAGGTGGTTTAAAAAAACTAAGTAAATCAATCAAACAAAGGTCTCCGATTTCTGAAGCCAAAGTTATTTTTCACTTTTGTGTGCTTTTTGGAGTCGGTTTTATTTTTTGTTTTTTTTTTTTTACAATATGAACAACGAGTTGTCAATAGAGACAGCTTGCCTCAGCTGATGTACGTATTCCAAGCAATAAAGTAACGTATGTAATGAAATCAGACGATTAGCTCGTTGACGGCACGGTTACGTCCCTGACGTGTGTGTACAGAAGGTCCCTGACGGGATACAGATACACGGTCTCGGCCCACCCTGGTCCCGTGACGTCACCGGTACGGCTCCCATATGGTTAACCTTTAACCGGTTTGTCGTGCTACGGGACAGCTACATTCGCTCCTGCCGGGATTGCTATTTCAAATACCGAGTACCTACCTCACGATCTCTTTCCACGGCGAGTTTTTAAAGTGCCCTTAACTGCACGGTTTTGAAGGTTTAACGTTCAAATTACCGGGTTAGTTCAGTCTGTTTTATGAATTTTAAAGTTCGGCTGAGAAAGCGTGATATTTTAAAGT
Organism: Xestia c-nigrum; assembly: GCA_916618015.1. Classification (NCBI taxonomy): domain Eukaryota; kingdom Metazoa; phylum Arthropoda; class Insecta; order Lepidoptera; family Noctuidae; genus Xestia; species Xestia c-nigrum. Next base: position 2,420,996 of record OU745259.1, on the reverse strand, counting down.
AAATTTGACATCAATTTGTGATTTTCCTTTTGTTGAAAACCAGGCGGCTAGTGGTCTAAAAGTAATAATTATCTACTAGCGGATATTCAGCAAGTACGCTGGTAAAAGAGCTTCGCCGAAATTGCACTGCACACAAAGTTTATCTTTTGTAAACTATACAAGTCACATTTTATTAATTTACTCGTTATCTATTTATTTTGAACCATTTGTTTATATATTATGTTTGAAACTGTTTTTTTCGTCACTTACCCTCTCAAGGTTCATTGGAGGACCAGCGTCAGACAGCATCACCTGTCTGACATGAATGATGAAGTGGACTGGCGCAGCCGTGAGGCACACAGCACTTACCTACTATGTGTTACTCATTGTTTTGTATCTTTTTATATTAATGTGTGTATGCTAACTGACGTAAAATAAATATTTTACTTTTTTTTTCTTTTTTTCTAAGTCTTGCAAGAGACACATCCACAAAAAACCTCATGCATACAAAACCTTTTTGTTATTCAATATACACTCCCACGATTTTCCTCTTAATTTTGTTCGAGTGCGAAAACCCGAAAACATGCCATACCTTTATTTTACTTGGAAAAATTGACTCGGCCCATCGTTTATGAGGTATACCAATGGAAAAGGGGCCGAAACTACCCGGAGCTTTTAGCGAGAAGGGTTCGTTTGATCATTATAGCCTGGGTAACTCACTTCGCTTTTTAAAACACACCACGCTGTTTCTAAAGTACCTATTCTAAATACAGTGAACTTAGAAATCGGTTCTCTATGGTCTCCAAACACTAAAAATAAATTAAATTTCGTCTTTTTTTTTGGAGACAGCCTAACATTAATAGTGCGTTTGTCAAACACTGTTTGCGCTACAAATTAGCATTTTTTTTATCCGTGCAACTCACAATATAATATAACTAGCGGACGTCACGCGGTTTCACCCGCGTAGTTCCCGTTCCCGTGGGACTACAGGGATAAAATATAGCCTATGTTACTCGTGGATAATGTAGCTTTCCAATGGTGAAAGAATTTTTAAAAACGGTCCAGTAGTTTTTAAGCCTATTCATTACAAACAAACAAACAAAGTTTTCCTCTTTATAATATTAATAATTAGTATAGATTATTTGTGTAAATTCGCACATTCCACATTTATTGGCGAGCGGACGTGATCAGATTACAGTTCGGAGCAAGCAAACAATTTTACGATAGTATTTATGGCATTATACACGGGAAAGTGTCCCTTATACCGAACCCAGCCCTCATTCAGGGCTATAAATTATAATCGAAAAGAGCCCACAACTCGACTCGCCAAAACGTGGAAATTATTACGTTTCCCGCGCTCACCCGCTGTCAATGTTGCCAGCGGCTATATTTTATTTATACCTTTTACGAGTGTTGCCAGCTATAAAAAAGTTTTAGTGGGTGTTGTAAAAGTAAAGGTGCCGGTTTTTTCTCTCTCGTTAGAATACAGCGTTGATAGGTTACGGGAATAGTGTTTTATTAAACAGTATTTTTATTAGGGGTTATTTTGACATGTCTTTTATTTTAAAATTATGCGCCTCATGCCTCGCGTAGTTTGTAGCGTTATTTGTATGCGGCTCCTGTACGACAAGTACCTATGTCTTGTAACATAAATCAGGAAAGCGCACTATCAAGAAAATTAAGCGCTTTCGTGCGCTTTTTTTATAATTTTCGAAACTTGCTTTAAATACATATTTAACCCCGCAGCGAAGAGTAGTAGCGTTATATTGTTTGCAAAACAAGACATTATCTGTACATTAACAATAGCTTCAAATCCAAGAAACACGTAGGTACAATCGCGTGAAAAAGTCTTTGTAATATAAGTGTTTACTTCGAGCGGTGTATGTTCGGCAAACAACATTTATAACCAAATGCGGGTAGTTTACACTGTTACCGAATGTACCTGTGAGTGTCTGTGCAATATCCGCTCCTACCTCATATCCGCTGTTCCTTCGCCGTCTTAAGGCCGCGGCTTAGTGCGTGAGCGGGAGCAATTTCATGCAAATACCACGAAATGCCTTCTTTTCTAACTAAGCAACAAAAAATCGTCGAGCCTATAGGTAGTTGTAACGGGTCTGGCCGTATTTGTGTTAAAAAAATACTGATACACCGTTGTCAGTTGCAATAACCAAACAGGAACTACCTGTCACTAGAATAAACATTCCTGTGAGATGCTAAGTCAGGGGTAAAATAACTCTGCCGGGGTTGCGGGCCTGTTCGAAAGAGATACCGCGGCCCCGGAACATAAAGGGCGAGGAAGGAACATGGATGAGTTATAGTCTGTAAAAGTCTGAAAGTCCCTCCTGCTCCGCCGAGAGTGGGACAATTCATTTAATGATTTTCCATCCGAAAAAAAGGGGTAAAGCAACTAATTGCTCTTGTATTCACAAACGCTTCGATTCGACAAGTCGTATATCTGTCTTTGTTTGGCATTACGAAAGCGAGCGAGATAGAAATACAACTTTCCGAATCGAAATCGAATCGTTCTGTGACTATACGGTGCCTGAAGTCGCTGCTAATGAAATCCTACATTGAAGACATTAGTAGTGCCTCCATTTGTGCCAAAGGAAGCTGTGGGGGAGCTAAATAATAACAGCTGCGCGTTGTGAAGCAGTACCCATGTTGGCCTGTGGATGGGTGACTATCCATTCCATACCGAAATCCCTCGCCCCCGAAAGTTCCCGAAAGTCTGACGACCAGCCTTACCAAGGCACCTAGTCACGGAGTTGTAGAGGCCGAGGTCAAATAGATAGTCGCTCCATGTAAAATACTATCATTCAGCTGCATCCGGTTAGACTTGAAGCCGACCCTTGCATAGTTTAGAAAAGGCTAAGCAGATGGCAGATGGAATTAATTGCCTACAAAAAGATAAGGCTTCAAACTTCAAACATCCTGCATCTAACGCTTTGTAACGCAGAGGCTGGGTGACAAATCTTTTCCAAAGAGGGTTTAGGTAGGGGCTGCGGGACTGTTTGAAAGATATACCACGGCCTTGGAACGCAAAGGGCGAAGAAGGAACATGGATGGGTTTTTTTTTTTTTTTTTTTTATTCTTCTTTATTTATAGAGGGTTTAATCACAATTGATTATGCCACCCTCATCGGTACAAACACATATTGCTTACGATCTAAATCCTATCTTAGCTAATTTATATAACTTTCTTGCATCCTTTGACAAAGGTGACGCAAGCACACTGTTGCATTTACCGACATCCATTGAAATGGGTATAATTAAAGATCTTTCGGCTTCGTTCCGGACACACTCCATTAAAATATGGTAAGTGTCTTCCACTGTATTACACTCCGGACAATTTGGTGAAGTAACTTTACCCATGAGGAACGCAAAACTGTTTAATGGTATGTGTCCCGATCGAAGACGAAGAGCCATAACAATTTCTGATCGACTCATGTTGGTCTGGTCGAACCATGGGCCTCGAGAAAGTGTAGGTTGGATCGTTCGATACCAGATTCCCTTGCTCAACGACCTCTGGTCGTAGTACTCTTGCCACATTTTAATACCTTGTTCTCTTACTGCGTACAAATAATCACTATGCACGGGAAGGTATGGACAAACCAACCCATCATCACATGCCTCCTTTGCCAGTCGATCAACTATTTCATTGTCCTCCAAGCCAACATGAGCCGGTATCCACTGAAGTGCAATTTTCATTTTCTTAGAAATAAGCTTGTTTAATAATTTGATCACACTATATGCAATCGGAGTGCCCCGGAAATTCGTAGTACACCGAATTAAATGTTGAAGGGCGCTTTTCGAATCACACATAATAACATAATTGCCACTTTCAAACGAGTCAATGTACGATAATGCTTCTTCTATTGCAACAAGTTCTGTATACATTATATTGCATTTTCCGTCTACCTTCAATTGCACTGCAAGTTTGGTTTGTGGGTCGAAAAACGCTGCTCCTGAACCTTTTTTAACTTTGGATCCATCTGTATATTATATTTTGTAGAATTCCGAGTAGGTGTTATTTAAAATCATAGTGCACAACTCAATGAGTTTAGTGTTTTGGTAGCACTTTTTAGCCGCAACCAAACCATCTACTTGAGGAAATACAATTTGAGATAGATCTATCCTGTGCACCCAGGTATCCATGGAAAAAATTTCAAGCTTTGGACTTGTGTAAACAGGTAGTAACTCCAGAGACTCGTGCATTCTAATTAACAATGGCACTTTTCTTCTCCAGTGTGATTGTTGACAAAGTACTTGTAACTCTTTTAACACAGCAATGATATTACTATCCGCGTATGATTTTATTTTGAGCCAATATTTACCCGCCAGATAATATCTACGAAACCTCAAAGGTACCAGGTTTAATTCGTTTTCCATAACGTGAATAGCTGTCGTTCTAATAAAGCCACCGATAATCCTCATGCAAATATTCTGGACCCTGTCTAATTTACTTAGGTGAGTTTCACAACTGCTGTCGTATAGGAAACAAGCATAGTCGATTCTACTTCGAATAGTTGAGATGTATAACCGTCTCAGATGCTTAGGATGTATTCCCCATCCAGAACCAGCCAGAATTTTAAAAGCATTTAATAATTTTAACACCTTTTCTCGGGTCTCGTTAATATGCTTTGCCCACCTAAGTGAACGGTCAAGCCAAACACCCAAATATTTAACATTGTGTACCACTGGCAACGATACCTCATTAATTTTTAAATTGAGAGTCTCTCTCACTACCCCCTTCTTAAAAATACAGACACTGGTTTTCGTGGGAGATATCTCAAGACCCAAATTTAAAAACAGTTCAGTCATTCTATTTAAAGCGGGTTGTAATAATTGTTGGGCTAAAGCGACATTCTTGCAAGTGGTGTACAACACAAAATCATCCGCATATTGCGACAGATAAACGTCCCTACCACTACTATTACAAACGTTCATGGTTGCTATGTTAAAGAGTAATGGTGACAGTGGATCGCCTTGTGCCAATCCCCGACCGGACGTACGACTTATTTTGTGGTTATCTATTGCTATATTAAGGTTTCTCAGCTTGAGAAAGTTCCAGATGTAACTACAAATCCTAGATCCCACACCAATCTGCTGCATGATTTTTAGTAGGCTTTTGATATCTACGTAGTTATACGCATTGCTTATGTCTATGAAAACAGCCACTGTGATAAATTTTTTGGCGAAACCAATTTGGATATTAGATACTAAGACGGTCAAGTTATCCACCGTTGAGCGACATTTTCTAAACCCTGTAGTGTTATTTGATAAAAGCATATGTTTTTCAATAAACCACTCTAATCTATTCATTAAAATGTTATGAAAAACCTTACAAACGCATGAAATCATTGAAATGGGGCGAAGAGATGATAAACTTTGGGAATCTCGTCCTGGTTTAGGGATTGGCACAATTACAATATTACGCCATTGTTTAGGGACAAAACCAGACATGAGAATCTTATTATATAATTGAATTAGTACCTTTTGACAATTTTGTGGTAACCTCTTAATCATGGAGTATGAGATATTATCACTTCCAGGTGCCGTATCTTTCGAGCGGACACATTTTTTAAATTCTGAGGGGGTAACCATAACATCAAGTTCCGGGTTATTTGTGTCGAAAGTCATATCACTTGGGGTTACATAGTCTGGCGTTAAACTAAGAAGTAAATCAGTAGCTTTATGCTTATCTACGTGATGGCTTGAATATTTATACCCCTTCAACCATCTCATTTTTTGCCATACGGTTGATTGAGAGGTAGAACTATCTAATGAAGAACATAAATCAGCCCACCCTTTACTTTTAGCTATGCGAATCAATTTTTGGGATTCGCGAATTTTGTTTTGTATGTTTTCATAATGCTGGGGGGTTGGATTACGTCAAAATTTAGCCAGTGCTAGTCGGCGTTCAGTCACACATTTAGATAGCTCAGGTTTCCAATAAGGTTTAGGTAAAAATTTACTATCGGGGTTCGGGTTTATCTTAACTATAGGGATACAAACATCGGAAGCCAAGTTTATATAGTCGATGAAGGTGTCATAGTCGGTCTGTAAGTCTCCAGTAAATTTAAAATCCAAAAATAGATTGTTGAGTAGCTCAGTGTATGAAGTCCAATCAGCATTTTTGAAATTTTTTCGAACTGTTGACGGAGGACTAGCCTGGATATTTGAAACAATTTTAATAATCCTATGATCACTGCCTAGTGTCTCATTCATGACTGACCAGTCGAACTGCAATGCGATGTCAGATGATACCGCAGAAATGTCGGGTGAGGACTTTTGCCATTCCAAGTTAACCATTTTTAACCGAGTTGGGTTGCCATTATTTAACGTAATAAAATGATTGTCCATTATAGCTTCAAAAATTTGAATACCCCTACTATCTGTTTTATTTGACCAATTAGAATGGTGCCCATTTAAATCTCCTAGAATTACCGTATTTTTTGAAACAATAGAAAATAAATCATCCCAATCGTTTTGACAAGTTCTAATCGAAGGGGGACAGTAAATAGAAACAATATATTTAATCATTCCACAGTTAAATACTTTTATACAAACTAATTCTATACCTTGGTTACTGAGTTGGACTTCATACAGCTGAGATTTTATAGACTTGTGGGTAAGAATTGCAACCCCTCCGTAGCCATCAAACCTGTCTTTCCGGTAGATTGTGTAATTGCTCAGCCTTATGTCACTTTCTTTGTCCAGCCATGTCTCACTTATCGCAGCAACGTGTATATGTTCCTGATTCAGCAATTGTTCCAACAAGATCAGTTTAGGTTTCACGCTTTGAGCATTCCACTGTATCATATTTAGTCTAATGCTAGTTTTGTGGTTGTCCATTAAATAAATCGAGTAATTTCTTCATCATTTTCCAATCCGATACATTATCAACAACCACTAAGATCAGCCATTCTACACAACATTTAATTGCCCTTTGAATTTTTTCCCCTACTGTACATCTCTTCAAAAATATAATATTTTTGAGTCTAGCTAAAAGCTCATCAAAATGAACCTCTCTCTTTTTAGGCTCCTCGCGATCGTTGTTCGATTCCCTTGCTTCTTCCGTTTCTGTTGGTAACCAGTTTGCCCAATCATCGTCTTTAGCAACCCTAGTCTTTTCGTGACTTTTAGTACGTTGTTGATCTTTCTGGGTGCGTGGATTGTGGATAACGGCTTCCGTTTTTACTACCTCAGCATATAAAGGTGAGCTGGATCGTTCCGTAAGGTTAATTTCATGCTCAGAGAATACTACAGGTGTGGGAACGACTCTAATAGGTTCCCTCTCATCCCTGTGTGGAGATGGTGCAACGTATAACAGTAAAGCCTTTCTATATGTACAATTAAACTCCGCCATGAGATTTTTAAGATTCTTTTCCTTTAAAAATGCAGGGCAAGTTTTAGATAATGCCATGTGTGGTCCATCGCAGTTTAAACATTTAAAATTTTGTGTGTCGCAGTTTGAGTGGTTATTACCACATTTTGGGCATAATTCCTTTTTCGATGGGCACACTCTTGCTGTATGCCCGAACTTCCAACAGCGAGAGCATTGTGAGACAGGGAATACAAATGGTTCCACCTTAATCCTTAACCCGTCTGTATAGACATATGCTGGTAGCATATCACCTTTGAAGCACAACCGAACTGCTTCACTCGTAACCCATAAATCTTTTGATGAGTCATTAATATTACGCCTCTGTAACCGCTTCAATGAAACCAGCTCAAAGTTATCAGGGCAAGTTATGCAATTTTTGAGCTGCTCGTCGGTAAGCTCAAGATCTACGTCTTTGATCACACCGTATGAGTAACTTTTGAAATCTGGTCTGCTAAATCTCCAGTCCATATCTAGAAGGTCTTTACAAGTTTGTAGTTTAATGGCACTTAACTCGTTTTGACAATCAATGCGTACCCTGTAGTTATTTAAGTATTTCACTTTCGTTATATCTTTGATCCCTTTTTCTTTAAATAATCTTGCAAGTGCGAATTGCCTTGGTAATTTCTCTTTCGATGAAATATAAATCTCAACACAGTCTTCTTTGATCTTTTTCCCTTTATTTTCTACTAATGTCCAACCCGCCTCGACGTCTTCTCTGACTCGTTTTAACTTTCTTATCGAATCTTCATTTGTTGTCCCGTCCATATCAAATTGCTTCCCCACGTCTTGTTCTGTTATAGAATTATTACTGCTATTCAAATCACTCCTTGCTTCAACATTATCACAAAGTTCCATATCATCCGCCTAAAGAGGAATGGGTGATATCCTCAGGGTGTTGAGAGGACTAAAACGCGGTATCTTGATGTATAGTGGACTGTATAATATTAATAAGAATTTACAATTATTTACAAAGGAAAACAAACGGTCATTTAACTTGAAATAGGCGAGAAAAAAAGAAGTAATAAGTCGCTCGGTGGACGATGATGCAGTGCCGGGCCGGCCGGTGCGCGCTCGCAGATCGAGTGCCCCCTCCGCGGCCTCAGCTCCCCGCCCGCGGTCGCCCGGCGGCGTCCGCGCGGCGTGATATTCTCGACATGCTCCCGGCGTTGAAGACTTGTCTTCAAAGGTTAGACTGGAAGAGGACAGATGGTGTTGTAAGCACGTCGGACTATTCCCCTCTTCGTTCTTACGTCCGCGACTCTGCTTATTCCGTCCCTCCCAGGAATGAGACGTACGATACGACCGAGTGGCCACATCAGTGGTGGTGATTGTTGCTCTTTGAGCACCACCATAGCTCCCTCTTCAAGCACCCCATCGGAGTCCGTCCACTTGGTTCTCTGTTGGAGGTAAAAGATATACTCGTTAGAGAATCTATTCCAGAACCGTTGCTTCAGGTGCTCAATACGCTGGAAACGTTTCAGGCTGGAGATGTTCTGGTTGATGACTTGCGGATGCGGCAGGGATGTAAGAGATCTCCCAATAAGGAAATGGGCAGGAGTTAAGGGGTATAGGTCTGATGGATCAGTGGAAAGAGGAGTGAGAGGACGAGAGTTTAGAATTGCCTCAACCTGAATCAGACACGTAGACATCTCTTCGTAAGTGAGATGTGCGAGGCCTAATATACGCCTCAGGTGATGTTTTACCGATTTCACGGCAGATTCCCACCGAAGTGTGGCGTGTATGCCGGAATAAAGTGGAAGTGAATACCTGTATCTGCCATTTCTGAAGAAAAGCCCTGTTGTAATATGCCAGCTATTTCGTTACAAGTGCCAATAAAGGTTGTACCATTGTCTGAGTAGATGGTCTTTGGTTTACCACGACGAGCAATAAACCTATTCAGTGCTGCAATAAAAGCATGTTTCGTTAGGTCTGAGACAAGCTCCAGATGAACCGCCCTGGTGGCTAGACAAACAAAAACACATATGTATGCTTTTACTAATCTACATCCTCTACCTTTGCGGTCAGCTAGGAGGATGGGTCCGGCATAGTCTGTGCCAGTCTCTAAGAAGGGAAACTCTAGTTCAACTCGTTCCTTAGGCAAATTACCCATGATGGGTTGAACAGTTCTACCGTTGAATCTCTGGCACTTTACGCACTTATGAACGGTTGATTTGGCAAGATTTCTACCACCCAAAGGCCAATACTCGTGTCTTATTGTGGCTAAGAGTAACTGTGGACCAGCATGGAATAGGCGTAAGTGAAAGGTACTAAAAATAAGCTTAGTTAAGTTATGTTTGCTGCAGATAATGATTGGGTGCCTGACATTATAATCGTAGCAAGAATTATCTAATCTGCCTCCGACTCGTATAATACCAGACTCGATAAAGGGTGATAATTTCTTAAGGCGATTTTTATTTGGTAGTGGTTGACCTGATGATAGTAAGTCGTACTCTTCAGGAAACATTTCTCTTTGTACTGTTTTAATTATGAAATCAGCGCTGTAGGACAACTCTGAATTAGTAAGAGTAAGACTATGAGTATGTACTCCTTTAGCACGATTAATGAATCTAAATACATATGCTAATAGGCGTTGTAAATGTGAGTAATTAGATGAATTATTGATTAACGTTTGAAATAAATTATCGTGTATATTAGGATAAGTAATAGGTAATGATTGATTATTAATGGTAATGGATTGTGATTTTAATAGTTCTGGTAAGATTGTGTTCACATCTGTGTTAGACATTGAAGGCCAAAGAGATGGGTCTGTAAGTAAGAATGAAGGCCCTGACCACCACATGGTAGATTGACCTATAAGATCAGCGCTCCGACCACGGCAGACAAGATCTGCAGGATTGTCTTTGGACGGCACATAGTGCCAGGTATAAGCACCAAAGCCTTCCCGTATCTCCGAAACTCAATGCCTGACAAACGGCGTGAGCGTGCCTGGTGAACCAGACATCGTGTACTAATGAACGCAGCTGATGCTGTTCCGTAAGTAACGATGTTTAATGAGTAAGTTTTAAGAGGTAATGATGGATCAGAGTGGCAAAATATCTGCCGTAGATATCGCTGCGATTCTTCAACTAAGATTTGACGAAAGAACTTCTCGATATCTGATGATATGACGTATTTATGCTGCCGAAACCTCAACAATATGGATACTAAGCCATCCTGAACTGTGGGTTCTATGCCTTGAATGTCGTTGAACGACTTACCAGAAGTTGTGACGGCTGATGCGTCGAAGACAACTCGAAGCTTGGTCGTTGTACTGGACTCTCTGAAAACACCATGATGTGGAAGGTAATATGCGTGAGATGAAGAAGGCTGAGTTACTTCACTCATGTGACCTAATGCTTCATACTCGTGCAAGAATTCTACGTAGCGATGCTTAAGTATTGGATCTCTCTCAAGCCTACCCTCTAACGACAGAAAGCGACGTTTAGCCATCTCAAACGAGTTACCTAATGCTTTAAGAGGTTGCTTTAAGGGTATGGTGACTATAAAACGATCATCTGCATCACGCCTAGTAGTTTTGATGTAGTTCTCTTCACAGGCTCGCTCTAAGGCTGTGAAATTGAACTTAGGTGGGATAGAGTCAAGTTCCCAGAATATTGACAGATCCATGGGCTCCTGTACGTGTGTAGTGTGCATGTCATGCGCGAACATGCACACTGATGAATGAGCTATGTTAGGTTGAGGCATAGTGCCTGATATGAGCCATCCGAGCTTAGTCTCGAAGAGCGTCGGCATGTGCCTACCTAGCTGTATACGATTGCGACCAATCACACCCCAAAAGATGTCGGCTCCAACAAGTATGTCGATGGAAGAAGGGACATTGAAAGATGGATCAGCCAGACTTACACCTGCTGGTAGTTGCAAGTCAGTTAAGTCTATGTATGTATGAGGTATATGAGTAGTTATATTGGGCAAGACAAAACAATCTATGTCAATGTGATACGACCCATCTCACGATTGTAAATGTATAATAGATGATTGTGTAATGGTAGACACTTGACTGTTTATGCCTGCAACGTGTGAGCTTACACTACGAATGGGCAAATGTAGCTTACCACAAAGGTCCTTGGTAACAAAGTTCGCCGTGCTTCCATTGTCAAGTAAGACTCTGGCGCTATGCGGCATCCCGGAATGGTCCGTGACTCTGACCAAAGCTGTGGAAAGCAATACATGACGAGATGAAAATTCATGATTACTACCAGTTAAAGTTATCCGGCTCGAAGGACCATAAAGAGGAATGGGTGATATCCTCAGGGTGTTGAGAGGACTAAAACGCGGTATCTTGATGTATAGTGGACTGTATAATATTAATAAGAATTTACAATTATTTACAAAGGAAAACAAACGGTCATTTAACTTGAAATAGGCGAGAAAAAAAGAAGTAATAAGTCGCTCGGTGGACGATGATGCAGTGCCGGGCCGGCCGGTGCGCGCTCGCAGATCGAGTGCCCCCTCCGCGGCCTCAGCTCCCCGCCCGCGGTCGCCCGGCGGCGTCCGCGCGGCGTGATATTCTCGACACCGCCATTGTAAACAAATATTCTAATCCTCATTATATTAGCTAACGAAGCGCTAGTTCACTTCAAGGTCAAACCCGACGCTCGAAAACAAATAACTCGTTAACTAATGAGGTACCGATAACGTTTACTGCACGCGTTCGTTCGAAACGAATGCCGCTGCGAAACTCATGGATGGGTTTAGTCAGTAAAAGTGTGACACTCTCTTCCGCTCGGCCCAGAGTGCCCATCTAAAGAAAAGGTGTTTTAGCTAGGTGGAGTTTCTTGTCAGTTCTTCTACATTTCAAACGACCAATTTGAACCGATCACCCAGCTTTTGATGTTTCTTAAGTGCCCATAGGTTTTGAATTAATTTTTGAACAACAATAATAAATCGCTTCCTCTTGTAACACAGGTAGCTCCCTTAAACGAAGCAGTAGCGAAGCAAGCGAGGTAGCGATATTGAGAGGGTAGGCGTACCGACTGCCGACCGGTTTCACAGCCCGAATATCTAAGGATATAGGATTTGTGCGCAGATAATGTTACTGACAGATACTACAATGTATTAATATTTTTATAGCAATCTCCGAAACTCCTCATTTGATTTCAAAAACTCTATTTAAGTTTATGGGGGCTATTTGGTACCATAGAAACCAAAAATATTATTGGTTTTTTTTATCACGAATTTCTCTGTAATAGCCAATCAAAGTGTTGCTAGAGTTTGTGAAATACTTCTACCACACACCAACCGACAATTATCGATATTTTTGTTCGAGATCTGGGCCTTCCCAAATAGCCCCCAAAACCCAAATAGCCCCGGTTTACGGTAACGGAAAGCTACACGATTACCAAATGCCATCGGATGTGGTTCTTTGGCGCGGATGACGTCGCGGGTACTACTTGTACATACCTAGATTATTACTCTAGATAAGAAGAATACTTCTTTGTAGTTTATTTCTGACGAGTGTTAAGTAATAATAGTCTAGTAGGTAGCATTAATTTGACGAATCGAATGGCGCAGCGGTAGAGGTGTGAGGCTGCCTTACGTACTTAGGGTCCCGGGTTCGAATCCCGGTTAGAGTAAATGTTTGTGTGATGAGCATGGACATTTGTTTCCGAGTCATGGATGTTTATATGTATAACTAGCTGACCCACGCAACTTCGTCTGCGTCACATAAGAGAGAAAAACGAAAGGAAACAAAAAAATCCCGTTTTTGCAACATTTTTAATTCCTGCTCCACCCCTAATGGTTGTAACGTGATGTGATATAGCCTAAAGGCTTCCTGGATAAGTGGACTATCCAACACAAAAATAATTTTTCAATTCGAACCAGTAGTTCCTGAGATTAGCGCGTTCAACCAAACAAACAAACAGACAAAGTCTTCTGCTTTATAATATTAGTATAGATAAGTATGTATTTACAAACCAAAAGTATATATGTAGTATATCAACTGTCTGGTGACCACGACACAAGCCTTGCTTAGTGTGGCACTAGATGGCGCTGTGTGTAATGTCCAGCGATATTTATTTATTATTAAAGTTTAATTTTAGATCAGCAGCTGACTGACTGACTTTCATTTGGATGATCAGTGCGTATTAAACAAAAGCTAGAAATCAAATTATGTAAAATAATAGCTGCGTGGGTCCATCAAGGTTCAGTTACGTTTGTCCAGGTCAGTTCGTGGAAGGGTGAACATCCTTTACCGATACCTCTCCCGGATGTTATTTGTACAGTTATTACTGATAGTCCGAGACTGGGTTAAGGCGATTACATGAGCTAAACGCGAGTTGAATAATTACTAAGGGCATATGATTCACTGCTATAAATAAGACCAGAAAAAATATATGATATTCTTCAGGATATAATTATGCTAGCATGACAGTGTTTTGAAAACATAAGACAATTAATTTGACTCGATAAAAAAATCACAAACTTATTTCTAAAAATATCATTCAAACAAAAAAAAAACATTCTAATATGCATGCGATCATTTAGATTTTTTGGCAAATTATTTATTCTACAAGCAATAAATTAGCATGATAGTGTTTTAGTTTTTTAATCCAATGAATAGCTTTTTTGTAAATTGATCGAAACCACTCATTTCGTGCCATTTGGCCCACAGTGACTGACGTTACAACCACTTTGTAGTGCAAGCTGATTAGAACTTTATTCTAATAGCACTTCAAACGAAGTTTGAACCACCACAAATAGAGTTGCTAATTTAGCTCGTCTAATCGCCTTAAAGGAATACAAGAACCATGATTATAGAAACGCCTACAGTTTCAGACAATTTTTGGGTATTCTAATATGCATGGGACTTTCTTTTCACTATAAAAATACGAAAGTTTCTGTCGCAAGTAGAGACATTGCTCCCTAAATAAGTCAATGGTTGAGACCCAAACACCCTAATCCCATGTGCCCATGTTACCCAATCCTTGATAAATGGATTCGGAACATTTCTTAGGGTACAAAAGCCTTACGTGTCTGATTAAGGGACGAAAAATCCAATAATTTGACATAAACTTACCATGCCACATTGTGAGTCTCGCAACGTTTTAAGTTTGTTGTACAATGACTGGCGTAGCGAAGCGATCTTTTTGCTGGGTGGGGTTTAAAAAGGCGCCAGTATCTGCCTAGGTTTCTCCCAACCGTGTCGGCTTCTAGTTTAACTAGATGCAGTTAAATTACCAACAAATGTTCATAAACCATGATATTCGTCAAACTTATTCCTACTTTTGTTTGAATGAAACTCAGGAAAACTACTATTTTCCATGCAACTATTCGATTGGCCACGTCTGCCGCATGCCCAATAAACTGCGGCCAAAATAGCCACTTTCTGGAGCCCTGAAACAGCCAGAAGACGTCGCGGGTAGAATATGGCGGGATGACCTGGATAAAACCAATGAACAGTGGTCCGCATTAGCCCTGGATAGAAAAAAACTGGATGTCATGGGAGACCTTTGCCCAGCAGTGGGGTGACGCAGGCTAACAGTAACAGTATTCGATTCATTGTCAAAGTTTTCTGCATAATTTGACGAAGAGTATAATTAAAGCCTATTCGAGGCAGATTAAAAAAAAATCAAGGCAACTTTCGCATTATACATTTTCTATTAGGTACTTTGTCAAATCAGTGTAAATTATCAAGAAACGAGGTGCAGAGATTCGTACACGCTGTTTATACATGTCTCTGTGACATTTAAATAATAACAACTTTTTTCTTTCTGAGCGACAATAACAGGAGGATAAAATAATTATCGGTTAATTATTCTACTTTTCTTTACATCTTGTCCAATTATTTGAAAATAGAAGAATCCACTGATATTTTTCACGATTTCGATGTCAGTCTTGATATAAAAATTGTCTGCAAGGATTACTATGAAGACCACTTTTCAGGTATTTATTTATTTCAATTCCACCTTTTTCAATTAATCAATCAATCATTTCACTATCAGGCATCTTAAGGCCCATAGATAAAATACACAAAATAACATAATAACATGAAATAAATAAATAAATGTCGTTGGACATTAACACACAGCGCCACCTAGTACCACACTAAACAAAGTTTGTGTCGTGGACACTAGATAGTTGATATAACATATATACTTTTTTGTTTGTAAATACATACTTATAATACATATAAACATCCATGACTCGGAAACAAATGTCCGTGCTCATCACACAAACATTTGCTCCTACCGGGATTTCGAACCCAGGACCCTAAGAACGTAAGGCAGCGTCACTATCACTACGCCATTCGAGTCATAAAAATATACTAACACATTCAAAATCTAACTTATAAACTATGAACTATCACACGCGAAGTGGCGGCGTTTTTTACGCTGTGCGGTGTCACGTAACCTGCCGCGAAGACGTCGGTAGACAACACCCTTCGACCAAAACTCTTCCTTGAGAAACTTGTCGAGATATTGTGATATTGTTGTATTTTTATAGTATCGCTTTAAATCGTAAGTGTACGAAAACTTTACATTCGTAAGGAATTGAGCAATCTATACTGTCGGCAGTAAATTCCGGTAGAAGTGGAGGCGACACTTTTTGTCCGCATCCGGATATAATCCGAACCTATTCCATAGTACCATTGTTCAGAAGTAGGTATAGTCATGAGCGCCAATATGCATTCATGAAGCAATTCAAAATTAAGCGATTTTCTCGTGTTAAGAAGATTATGGAGAAAAAAAAATTGCTCAAGGGATGGCCGATGGGGCCGAAAAGTTCTGGAGTGGCGACCACGAACCGGAAGATGTTGCGTTGGAAGGCCTCACACTATGTGGACCGATGACCTGGTGAAGGCACTCGCACGACCGGTCAATGTAGTGATACTTGGTACATATTCTACTAGTACATAATAATATTATATAATATATTATGCTCGAGAAAATGTTCTAGTAAAAGAGACAAGCGAGCGGCGGCGTATGATTATAATCATACTTGTTTAACTTGTGTCACTTTGTGTGACTGCATGACCGCATAAACTGGTGACCAACTAGGTGTTATCATACAAACTGTCCGAAAACAATCATAAAGTAAGCTAACCGCCATAAAACCGGTAACAAAACCTTAATCTTTTAAATTACTTCGCAAGTAATTCGCGTAAACATTTTTTCGTCAAACTTTTCCGAAGATTGATTAAAAAACTTTTTTTACTATCGATGATAATATGAAGTCGATTTATTGTCCAAGTTTTTTTTATATAAGTATTTTCTTAATACAAAGACACATTTGGCAGGAAATTAGCCGTTTAAGGTCCACGATTGACATTTGCGGACCGGAAAATTATGTATAGTTGCGCTCAAAAGTGGTTGTATACAGAAATATTTGTTCTGCTCCACAACTGTGAATTAATTTGCCAAACAAAACACGCGGGTTTTTGAATATTTTATAATTTTTGTACCCTTGGTTTATTGCTTAACGGCCTGTGGCAATTCCGGGAATTCAATTCAATTCATTTATTCTCTCTTCACAATACTGGTTCTTAAAGATTAACAATGTTTTTTATAAGGTTATATTCCACCATTGGAAGAGACTGGTGCCTGAAGTAGGCTTTCGAAGAAGCCTGTGTTACAGGTCACCAGGGCCCCCCCACAGCAAAACAATATCGTAATAGATTTAAAGACGATCATTGTGAAACATCATTCATGGTACCAATAAGAGCACAAAGAGCCAATCAGTATAAAAAGGTTAAAAATAATAACATATAGTAAACAAAGGCAAAATAAAAAATATAAAAAATGGAGAACTAATGGTTTGCACGAGAGTATAGTGTCATGTAAGAGTATGAATGAATGTAGAAGTGTGAGAATGTATGTTGCAGTGAATGAATGTGTGTTGGAGTGTACTGGAGCGAGTATGAGATATAAAACAGCCACGGGAGAAAGAAGGATAGACTTTATAAAAGGGGGAAGAAAATCTACTTGGGAATTGTCAAAAGGTTCTCAGTGTTTTGGTAGTCAAGCGTTTTAAGAAAAATTTTAACTGTTTTTTGACAATAAGAGGTGGTTTTAGGATATAGATTAAGAGTGACATTTAGTTTGTTGTACAGAAATTGACCAAGAAAGCAAAAAAATCTCTGGGGTAGTGAAGATTTGAACTGTAATGACGGACAGATTCTTCCCTTCCGTCGTTGGTTATTAATTAATTTGGGGTCAAACTGTAGCTGGGAATGCTTTTTAGTTACTGTAAGCAGGATAAAAGTTTGTCTGACCGTAAGGATGTCCCATTCTTTGTACAACTCATTAGTTGGAAAGCGGAAGGGAAGACCAGCACCCACCTTGAGTATAGCACGCTGCGCCCTCTCTACCTGGATAAGATGGGTTTTGGCTGCGCCGCCCCAAGTTGTGATGCAGTACTCAATTAACGACTGACATAAGGCAAAGTAAACCATTTTGATGATCTTTCGATCAGCAGAGTGTCTTAATGACTTAAAAATATATATCAGTTTACGGATCCTCGGAACAAGCATTTCAAAATGAGATTTAAAAGAAAGGTGGGAGTCAATAATGATTCCTAGATATTTTATGTTAACAGCCCTTTCGAGGGTGGGACAAGTACACTCGGGATTTGGCGAACAAAACGTGTGCACCGAAATAGAAAGGGTTGACGGGGGAAGGAGGTTAGTTCTATGTGCAAAGGTTACATATTTAGTCTTAGAAACGTTTAGTGTAAGTAAGTTGTTTTGTAACCATTCGCTGACTGTGTTAACGCCCAGTTGAGCAGTATCAAAGACCTCGTCCCAGCTACCACCACTGAAGAACAGTGCGGTGTCATCTGCAAAAGTGATGATTTTGCCTTTCAGTAGAGGGAGCTGACAGAGGTCATTGATGTACACTAAAAAGAGCGTTGGTCCGATTATACTACCTTGTGGTACACCAAAATTGACAGTCAGCTCATCACTTAACCTATCATTTATTTTGACTCTTTGTTTCCTTCCAGTAAGATAATCCTCCAGTAATTTAAGAGGAGTTCCTCTTACGCCTATCCGATCTAACTTTTTTAGAAGATTAGGGATTGAGACTGTATCAAACGCCTTTGCAAGGTCGAGGAACACCGTTAAGCATTTCATCCTTTCATCCAGACTACCAACGATTGAGTTAACCAGCTCATGGACAGCATCGTTGGCACTCTTACCAGTTCTGAAGCCGAATTGTGAAGGAGAGAGCAGATTATTGGTCTCCAGAAACATGATTAAACGCTTATTTATTAAGCGCTCCAGGATTTTGGAAAGTGCTGGAAGAATGGAAATGGGTCGGTAGTTATTCACAGAGTGTTTTTCACCAGCCTTGTAGACAGGTTTGATAAGAGCTATTTTAAACAGCTCTGGGAAAACCCCTGTAGCGATTGACAGGTTACATATGTGAGTCATGGGAGACGTAAGGAGGTTTACGTATCGCTTGACTATTTTACCACTAATGAGATCGATACCCACAGCGCATTTATCCTTTAGCCCATTGATAAGTGTGAAGATCTCTTGCTCGTCAGTGGGTAAAATGACCATTGAATTTGGGGGGGTGTTCGGTAAGTGATCGTTGCAGTAGGAGGATTGAGCTGGTTTACTGTTTGAGATCTCGTTCGCTAGGTTTGCACCTACGTTTGCAAAGAAGTAGTTAACGTGGTTTATGTCAGAATCGGGATGGTTTGATGACAAGAGAGACGATGAATGGTCTATTCTTTTATCAGAACCGCTTATTCTTTTTATTACATCCCAAAGTTGCTTTTTGTTGCCCTTAGCATTCTCAATCTCGTTTTTGTCGTATCTCTTTTTTGCTTTTTTTAGTAAGGTGTTGCAATAGTTACGGTAACGTTTGTATGTCGTTTTAATAGTCTCGTCATCAGGATTCCGCTTAAGTTTTTTATGCAAATTGTCTCGGTTTCTCATGCAACGTAATAACCCTTTAGTAATCCACGGTTTCGTAATTAATTCTTTTCTGTTTGTTTTCACTATCCGGGTATTGTTTTTGATTGCTGCAGACAAGCGAGTAACAAGAAGCTCGGTTGAAACATTTGCGTCCTGGGATTCAATGATAGGTTGGAAGTTAATAGTTAACATTTCTTTATCGAGACTCTCGTAGTTCACCGAGCTATACGTTTCGTTGATGTAATGGGGGCGCAATTTGGGTTTACAGCTAATGGCTACACTTTCGTGATCAGTAATGGAGGTTTCAAAAACAAAACAAGATACGTCCATGTTTGTCTTCAACATCATGTGGTCTAGACATGTTAGTCCATGCGTTGGTAAAGTGTGACCTGGGAGCATACCATGAGAAGCCAATAAGTTTAGGTATTCGTGGGATCTTTTATCCGCGCTATTTGGTACTATGTTAATATTTATGTCACCACAAAGGAAAATGTTTTTAAAGGTTTTCAAGTTAGTGAGAAGTAGGTTTAGGGAATCAATAAACTTTGTAATGTTATTTTGACTTGGTGGGCGATATATTCCTATTATGCAAACATCTCGATCAAATTTTAAAAGTAGACAGTTAGCGTCGATAACAGAAGGTTCTTCGACTGAGGCTTGGAAGCGATTATTGTAATAAATTACAACACCTTCGTTTTGGGATTTGTTTGAGGTGGTCGCTACATGGTTGTAGTTGTCGAGGGAAGGAATGTATTTTGCAGATGGAAGCCAGCATTCAGAGAGGACCAATATGTCCCACGATATCTTAGACCTTTGGAGAAGAGTGACAAAATTGGGCATATTGCGGTTGATGCTCCGTACATTTTGAGATAGGATATTGATAGTGTGCTTGTGACTGGTAATGTGATTTTTTGCATTATCTATGTCGCATGTGATGGTCTTAGCCACCCGAAATGTGTCCAGATCTAGGTTTATTTCAATATTTTGCATGAGGGTTGCTGTATTCTATTGGGATAAAAAGATTATAAAGGTCACGTGTGATACGTGACGCTATCGCTACGGATGTGGTGAGTGTTGGTGAGTAATTGTAAGTGTAGTGAATGAATGAAGTATTTACACATGTAGTTCTGCGAAAACAATGAAAACGTAAAAATGGGACGTAAAACATATTATAATAGAAGCTTAATATTAATACTAACGACACAGAAGAGCATGCTAAAAAAAATTAATATTGAGAACAGTCAGTGATTAAGACCAGTCACAACAACACTTTCTGAAGATCAGATTCTTCATCAATGCGGACTGGAGTTGCATTCTCATCTGTCTTGATATAGATCTTCCCATATGAAGTCCAAGCCGCATGAAGCTCTTTATTCTTCACATTTAAGCGAGCAAGGTAGAAAAGTCGTCTTGCTTAAGAAGTTAGATACTCTGAGATATACAGAGTGCAAGGAGTGCCCGGTAGGTTAATGAGCTGCGAGTTCAACGGTGTTTGCTTATTTCCGCGCCTAGTTTTGTTGAATGATTTATAATTAGACACTAATGTCTCCTTCCTCAAGGTAGTTGTGAAGTCCACAATTATTACTTCAGACTTGGAACGATATATGTCCCGAATCTCAGACTGGAGTATAGCTTTTTCAAGTCCGAGGGTCGCGTCAAGCTGCTGAATGGTATCAACCAAAACTTGCTTGCTTTCGTTTTCCAGCTTGGGTAGGTTACGTATTTCTACGGCTGAAGAACGCATTTTTGATTCCAAATGATTTAAACTACGTTCCAGCTCCAACACTCGTTTCTTGTACTCAGTATTCTCCTGTTCCAAGTTATTGACTTTTTCAATAAGTTCGTCATGTTTAAAAGTTAACGTCTCAACCGAATTTTGAATTTCTTGGTTTTGGTTAGTTGGATTCTTGTTGCATCATAATTTCTTCGAGGAGGTCTTTTATTTCGGACGAACCACCTGGGCTGCTCTCGAGGTTATCCAAAGTGCGTTTATAGCGCTTTGAAACATTGACACAATTGTCGACAACGTTAGAAGTTTTGGACATTTCATTAAGGAAATATAAATAAAAAGGGAATGCCAATGCGTTAGGTGTTTTTATTTTGCACTTAATGTTTTGTAGTCCGTGCTAAACGAATGCAGTTTTCCTTGTTCCCTTTTAGAAAATTGCAATGTACATACAACATTGAGGGAACGACAAAGAATCAATGGAAAAAATTGCCTTTACTACGCGGCAATTTACTCCTTCATACAATTTCAATAGGACTCAAAAGATCGTCATTAATTGGCATGAATCTGACTAGTTGTTAAATCCGGGGTTCCTCAGGGGTCAGTATTAGGTCCTTTTCTATTTACGTATTGTTTCAAGGCGAAAGCAATACAGTTACTAAATTCATAAGTGTTTATTTTTTTCTTCTTCTTATTAGACTTTTATACGATGCACACTATTTTGTTTGTTTTCATTAAAATTTATTTTTAGAATTCGTGGACAATGTTCACAATGGGTTACATATATAATAACATAAATATGGTCTAGATTGTGTATGTATTTCTAAGTTGTGTGTTTTGTGTTATGTAACTGTTTTTTGTCTCTAACAAATAAAATAAGATGTACTACTCTCTTTTTCTTCATCATGAAACAACACTTGTGCACCTCAGTGTACCGTCCTATTTTATTATTTGCGGTAGTGGTGACGGTACGTTACCCCTCTATCGACTGGGGTCCGCCGTCATACTTTTATATGTGGACCATTCTACTATTGTTATTTTACGATTGGCCCGCTTAAACGGCGCATGATCAAAGTAACTTCTCATGATTATGATGTGAACCCACATTTTTTGTTGATAAACTTTTGGTAACGGTTATTGCGTTACTGTTATAGTTGGTTTAATGCATTGTTTTTTATTAGATATTATTAACGCAACATTTGTGAGGTCGGTTGCTTGATTGGTCGTATTTTTGTTTTAATTAAGGTTATTTTTGTGGCCTTGGTTTATGATATGACACAAATCCGATCGCTCTAACCTCTTTGTTACTTTCACTAAAAAAAATAAAAAATCGCTGGACATTAACACACAGCGCCACCTAGTGCCACACTAAGCAAAGCCTGTGTCGTGGACACTAGATAGTTGATATACTACATATATACTTTTTGTTTGTAAATACATACTTATTATACATATAAACATCCATGACTGGGAAACAAATGTCCATGCTCATCACACAAACATTTGCTCCTACCGAGATTCGAGCCCAGGACCCTAAGAACGTGAGGCAGCGTCACTACCACTACGCCAATCGGGTCGTCACAACATTGACCAGCTTTAATGGAGATTCACAAGACCAAACATCCTCGGAGAAAGTATTCCAGCAAGATGCTGGTAGGGATCTTGATAGTTCTTTCGGGATTGCCCTGGGAAATCTTACCCAGTCCTAAAGCACCTCAGAATATGTTGACCTTTGTCCTAAAGTCAGTTTGTACTAGCGAAAGTTTTGAGGTCCATTAATGAGTGGCAAAACAACCCCTTCTATTTTATCAGCGTAGTAAATAAAGGTTGATCAGACAGGAGGCATTCATTAATGCAATCAGTCCAGTAGCCAGCAAAACCAGTAATAATCTGATACTTTTGTTTCCAACCGGAGATTGTCCGTGAAAGCACTTACATAGAACAAGGTCCGGGACCTCTGCAATATGTCCAATATATTTTAATAATAATTTACAATAATATCAATGAACATCAATTTCAAAATTCACAGGCGTGTTTTCTACTGTGTGTCATGGTCATTCGATTTCAGTGCTATGCGGCTACGAGATTTCGTAGCACTTGTGTCTCACGATGTATACGCAGCTACGCAGCGTAGCACATTCCCCAGTCTGTAGTCGTCTGTTTTTCACCGGTCCACAGACCGTGTTTTTAACTGGACTTTCGGTGGTGTTTAAGGTTATAAAGGTAGTATGTGTTTGTACACGTATACGACTGGGGTTTAACAGATATAATATTTCGTGGTTTCATTTTCGATATAAATAAACAGGTAGTCCTTTGACCTACAAGGCAACACTCGCACGCTTTTAAAAGTTATTTATAATTAGAATAACGAATCGATTTCTTTTTAAATAATAATCGATTAAAGTATCGACTCGTCAACGCCACACGGTGACAACACTCATTCTTTTTCCGTGCGAGGCAACGAGTGCACGCGCTCCAACCTTCGATTGTTTTCTAATAAGTTCGAATTTTAAAAAACGTTTTATATCAACGATGCCTAAAAGGTCTTACGAAGAACGAATTAATTATTATATGAAGAAGATGGAAAAGTTACGGGATAAACACCGTCACAAACGACGACGACGAGAAGATTCTTTCTCAAGTTCGGACGATGATAACCAACAAGGTTAGTTACTGTTAATCTCCGTTATTCCTACCGTACAAGTTCTGGTCTAAGCGACAGATTTGATACGGGTAATTTGCCATAGATTCAAATTTGAACACGGCAAATATTCTAACCGCCATAGATTCCATAAGCGAACGAGGCGTGACAAATAAAATAGTAATAGATTCAAATTTAGAACTGTTACTTTTTAACGTACCTCCTACCTACATAGTTGCGTTACGTTTATTATTATGTTTTTTAGGAGATGAATCGATGATGTGGGACGTGCCAGAACCACCGATTGAAACTGAGCCGCACCACGGTCTTGGGGCGGATGACACAGTCGTTATACCCGACCCTGATGGACCTCGACCTGACATTTTGCTGGAGTCTGTTCCGACTCAACAGGATGATCCGAAATCATTACCACCGGCACCACCGCCGGCGCTTCCTGAACCTCCATTGGATCCAGATATCCTGTCCGCTCTTGGCGAGGCAACAGATGAAGGTCCTGTATGGGGCCAGGAAATACACAATAACTTAACCCAATTATGGTTACCATTGCTCAAAAAGGGAATGGCTAAAGAGGTGAGAGAGAAAATATTAAAACATTATCTCATACCCAGTAATTGTACATTACTTCAAGCGCCAAAATTAAACATCGAGATCTCAGTCGCCGTACCAGAAATGGTCAAGATACGCGACAAAAAAGTTGAGACATCTCAACAACAATTGGGTGCAGGCATTAGCGCTATTAGTAAGGCGATGACGTCATTAATAACCAGTGATAACAAACTCGAAGCTATAAAAACTCTTAGTGATGGCTGTCGCATATTATGCGATTTACATCATTCCGAAACCCAGGCTCGAATCAAAATGGTTACACCCGGACTAGCGAAGCCATTCCTCAACGTCATACAGGACAGCGAGCGAGATGAGACGTTGTTCGGTTCCACATTACCGGATAAAATAAAGGCGTCGAAAACCATTGAAAAACAGGGACTACAGATAAAGAAAACTGTGCCACTGCCAGTAAAATCTAACACAAATGTCCAGTCCCAAAATATGTCTGCACGCCATCAGTTCCAGGGAAACTGGGCAGGACCTTCTCGTTACCCGACGAACAGGGGGGGGCGAGGGGGTCAGAGGAGGTTCCCCACGTCAGCGCGTCGATCAACAGGGGCGACGGCGACAGCGACGTCGCTAAGCAAGGCGAACCAGAACCGGTCTCGTGCCCCTGCACGCCAGTAACACAGGTACATGCAGGAAGGGTACAACTTTTCTATAATTGTTGGACCCTTATTACTAATAATACCACTATTCTTGATTGGATCATGAATGGAATACCTATTCCGTTTTTATGCGAGCCGTTTCAAACTTATATTCCTCAAATTACGTGGTCATTGAGTGAACAGCGTGATATGTCATTAGCTATCGAGAATTTAAGCAAACTGGGCGCTATTTCAAAGGTCGACCCCAGTTCAGATCAGTTTATTTCTAGTACGTTCTTAGCCCCAAAGCCTAACGGTGGTAAACGGTTTATTCTGAATTTAAAATCTTTAAATCGATTTATCCCTAAGTCACATTTTAAAATGGAAGATAGTAGAACTGCCTGTAAGTTAGTACAATCAAACTGGTACATGGCAACCATAGATATGAAGGAAGCATACCTACTTATCCCCGTCGCTAAGCAATTTCGTAAATACCTTCGATTCCATTATATCGCGCAAAACTCAAGCGAAACAATAACTTACGAGTTTAACGCACTACCTTACGGGCTCGCTATAGCTCCTAGGTGTTTCACTAAGATTGTAAGAGAAGTTGTAGGTTTTTTACGTAATCGCGGGTTTCTATCTGTATCCTATTTAGACGATCTACTTTGTTTAGGGAGTAGTTACGAAGAATGTCTACGTAATGTTAAGGAAACGGTAGCATTACTTAAATGTTTGGGATTCGTAATTAATTACGATAAAAGCAAATTGCAACCTCAAACATCATGTAAATTTTTAGGTTTTATATACAACACGTCTGATATGACTTTATCGTTACCTCTAGACAAACGCAACAGGATAGCCTTTTTAGTACAAAAATATTCCAAACTACCCACTGTTTCAATTAGAAATTTCTCACAATTGATAGGAGTACTCGTAGCAGCGTGCCCAGCGGTGCGCTACGGTTGGTTGTATACAAAGATATTAGAAAGAAATAAATATTTGTTTCTACAACAACACGGTTCATTTGACATAAAAGTTAAACTTCCTCATAGCATATTAAATGATTTGAACTGGTGGGCTCAAAATATTTCCGAAGTAAATAATCCAATTAAGACCCAAAGCTATGCTCTGGAAATATACACTGATGCGTCACGCACAGGCTGGGGGGCTTTTAGTAATGGGGTACGAGTCAATGGTGTTTGGAAAGAAAGTGAAATTAGTTTTCATATTAACTATTTGGAACTATTAGCTATATTTTTCGCCATTAAATGTTTTGCTCGGGACCAAACGGAGCGTGCTATCCTGCTTCGAGTGGATAACACTACCGCGATCAGTTATATAAATCGCATGGGCGGTATTCAATTCCCACATTTAAGCGCTCTTTCTCGTGATATTTGGCAATGGTGCGAGATGAGAAAGCTGTGGCTATTCGCTTCGTATATAAACACAAAAGACAATGTCGAGGCTGACGAAGAGTCACGCAGGGTGAACCCCGACGTCGAATGGGAGTTATCACAACCTGCATTTAATTATATTGTAAAACGATTAGGTCAACCAGAAATTGACTTATTCGCTTCTCGCATCAATGCCAAGTGTCGCGAGTATGTGTCCTGGAAACAGGACCCAGACGCGATAGAAGTCGACGCATTCACGATAAGTTGGTATCCAAAATTATTTTATGCTTTCCCACCATTTTCTCTGCTAATAAACTGCATACAAAAAATTATACAGGATAAAGCTACCGGTATCTTGGTTTTTCCCATGTGGCCTGCACAGGCTTGGTATCCGATGCTAATTGATTTAATAATCGGAGAAATTGTTGTCTTAGGACCGCACCCAAAATTACTGTTGTCACATTTCAGACAACAACATCCGCTCCACCAGACGCTTTCCCTGGGGGCAGCGCTGCTCTCAGGCTCGCGTTCTCCCGCCGCGGTACACCGCCAGCTGCCCTACGCTTGATGCTCGCTTCACTATCAGAAGGTACACTAAAGCAGTACAGCGTTTGTTACAAGTTGTGGTGGCAGTACTGTAAAGAAAATAGTTGTGATGTGTTTGGAAGTCCCATTCCACACATAGTCACTTTTTTAACTGAACAATATGATAAAGGTGCGTCTTACGGCACGATTAACAGTCATCGTTCAGCTTTATCCTTGCTCATAGGAAATAATTTAGCTTCTGACGAGTGCGTAAAACGGCTCCTTAAAGGGATATTCAAACTGAGACCATCTTTGCCTAAATACTCAACTACTTGGGATCCTCAAATAGTCTTGAAACATATTTCGGAATGGGTTCCAAATTCACAGCTTGATTTAGAGAAAATAACTAAAAAACTTGTTGTTTTATTGGCTCTGTGCACTGCACACAGAGTACAAACTTTTTCTTTGATTAAAATTAGTAGTATAAAAATTAATTCAAACGGTATCGAAATTATTATCACGGATATTATTAAAACCTCTGGTATAGGACGGGATCAGCCAGTTTTGTATTTACCCTATTTCCTGGAAAATCCTTCTATTTGTCCAGCCACAACGCTTAACGACTATTTATCTGCAACGAAGGCCTTGAGGCCTTCAGACACAGATCACCTCTTAATAACTGTGAAGCGTCCTTATAAGAACGCGACAGCACAGACAATAAGCAGGTGGATTAAACAAACGTTGCATGCAAGCGGCATTGACGTGTCAGTATACGGTGCCCACAGCGCCCGTCATGCTGCCACGTCGACGGCGCGCGTGGCTGGGCTAAGTCTTGATCTTATCCGAAAAACCGCAGGCTGGACCTCGTCCTCCCAGACCTTTGCTAAGTTTTATAATCGGCCTATTGTAGAAAAATCTAATTTTGCAAAATCTGTTTGTTTACACAACTATGCTCATGATTTAGAGTAATATTAAAATTGTAATCGTTTTTTTTTTAATCATTCAATACAAGAAAGTTATGATTTATGTTATCTCGTGTTTTATTTGTTAACTATCCAAGATCCTTAATACAAAATTGAATGTAAAAATATTACAGACTCTGAACATCTACCTGTTTATTTATATCGAAAATGAAACCACGAAATATTATATATGATCAAACGAACTTCTTAAGTGAAGTTCGATCGATATAATATGAGTGGTTTCATTTGAAGATATAAATACCCAACCCACCCAAAACCCAGTTTATTTTTACTATAACACGAGAGGACTTGAACTCAAGTCGCAACTCTAAAAAGAATGAGTGTTGTCACCGTGTGGCGTTGACGAGTCGATACTTTAATCGATTATTATTTAAAAAGAAATCGATTCGTTATTCTAATTATAAATAACTTTTAAAAGCGTGCGAGTGTTGCCTTGTAGGTCAAAGGACTACCTGTTTATTTATATCTTCAAATGAAACCACTCATATTATATCGATCGAACTTCACTTAAGAAGTTCGTTTGATCATATATTCATGGTCCGAAAAACGAAGAATAAAGCAAGCAAACTTATTATTACTGAAAGAAAGAAAAAAAAGAAAAAGCATTTATTAGCCCGTACAGGACAAAACACATAAAAATTATCATTATTTAAAACTTACTAATAAAAATTAAACAGATAAAAAAAGAAACGAAACTCGTCCTGTACGAGGCCAAAAGGCTCCTATCTCAGCATGGTGCTGTAATATTAAAAAAAAAACGTCACAGCGCTGGTATTCTGATAGGGCCCAAAGTGAAGGGTACTGAGAACGTGAACATGGCGTTATTCAACACACACACACACACTGTTGTAATGCTGGTAGTGTGTTCAGGGTTGCTGGCCAACGGAACAATCTTAATAGTGGCCGTATGCTCGTATTCGACCGTGAACGAACTTTGACGGACATATCCGGAGCTAAGTAGTAGTGGAGGCAGCAATTATGTTCATACCCGGGGTAGTGCCTAGCAGTTAGCCAAAAGTTAAGGTACTGTGTGTAATAAGAATCCGGCTACGAATACTACACACGTGGAATAAGGTATAAAGTCAGTGTTTTCTTCCTAGGGAGTTCCCTTCTGGCGTTGCCAGTCACATCTGCCTAGAGAAATATCTTTCGTAATACACAATTCTGCATTGCACCAGTTATTAAAATAAGCGTGATTAACATAATTATGTAAATAATAACTGCCGCTCGGGACGATCTTTAGGTTAAGCCATGCTTGCCTAGGATGTTCTGTGGACAGGTGACCACCTTTACATACTAAGTTTCCTCTATACTAAGTTTAGCTGTTAGTCCCAGCTGTTATTTGTCCATCTTTGACAGTCGTTACAGGTAGTCAGTGGCCCAAAGTCTGACACCAGTCTCACCAAGTGGTATCGTAATTCCCAATATTAACTGGGTTGTGGAGGTCAGATAGGCAGTCGCTCCATATAATATACTGGTATTCAGCTGCATCCGGTTAGACTGTAAGTCGACCCCAATATACTTGGGAAAAGGCTAGGAAGATCATGATTAACATAATGATGTGTGTGCACCCGCCTGGTACAAAGATCCTTCCTTTTCTATCTTTCTTTCTTTCATCTTTGTCATGTGGTTAATGTCTAACCTGGTGTCATTTTTAATGCCACCCATGAGACTGGTTTAACATGCCGGCCGTCGAGAAATATCTTACTTCCCAGAATTTGATCCTTATAAGTGACACTATTAAATGTGTGTGCTTTTTCCAAAATCAATAATATTGATTTTTCTAAAATCTTATGATGCAGTTTTAGTTTTCACCAAAATCAGGTTTCAAACTTCTTTGAGCATTTTTCATTATTCGTCATAGTTTCGGATTTGGCCATCCACGCCAACTTGAAAAGCTCACCCTGTACATCTCTGAACCTAAATAGTTTTCGACTTTGATGCTGTGGTAAAAAATAATGCATTACATTACACGTGTGCTTTAAAAATGTGTGATTATTATTGAAGGCCGCTAAAAAAATATAGTGAACCTTGTTCCTCGCACCTCTAAATCAACATGGATGATATGCCGTATCCATTTGATGTGATGTTCTCGTATGTCTGTCTGAATATTTTCACTCAGTTTGCTTTGGCCCGTGGTCGGTGCTTCGGTAGTAAGTTGATGTAGCGTACACCTAGAAGAGATGTTAATGTTATATTTCATATTAATACTGAGTTAGATTTTGACAGACTCTGCGCCCGCGTGGAGTAAGCAAGTTATTCCTCAGGATCTTGCTACTGGAGTGTAAAGTAAATGCATAATATGTATTTGTCGTCTGCTCCTCCTCTGTGCAAAATTTCACCGGAATATGAAAAGGTAGGTTACTTTACATTTATAACCAAATCCTAATCTTCTAAACGTAATCTTAATTGTGTCGGCCCAGAGCTGAGTCAAGAGTTGCATTAAACCCTGGTTCTAGGCTGATACTCACACACTCCGAAAAACCCAATAACAGTTTGCCAGACCTGGAAACTAAACCCGAACCGGGAAACGAACATCGCACTTCATATCCGCAGCGAAGCGCTTGCGACCACTAGACCAATGGCATTCCTACTCCTATTAGTTATACTCACAGTTTTCTTTTAAATCTCTAGTATTTTATTTATTTAAAAAATGTTTTATCTTTGTTATTCCTTTCTTTTATTTTTACCAGTTTTTTCCAGCGGTTTTGCTTGCAAAATTATAAATAATATAGCTTCCTTCAGTACTTCCGAAGATTCCAAACGGGACTGAAAGTATTATTAGATAATAATTATTATTAGTAAAGATATACAGTTAATCACTTCCAAATACTTGAGATCTGCGTCCATGTGCTCGTAAGCTATTGTAAGTAAGCTAGTCAAATTGAACTCCAGTTCGGCTTAAAGGCATTGTTGTTTATTGCGCGAGGCTCCCGGTTCCTTGTATTCATAATATGAGAACATGATGCCGAACGGGCACACAAGCGTCCTGGGAACCCGAACTCTGCGGTAGGTAGCAAGTAGTTAAAGTGCGAAGTTGGCATCAAAACTGATACCTGCACTATTACAAGGAAGCTACATTGATGAGCTGCGCCAACATTTGTCACTTTTCAGGTCCGTTTTAATCTCTTGTAGTGGCTGGATGAGAGTTGCTGAGAATCGAGTTTAGTAGCCTGCAATTCGAGAAGCCTAATGTCTAGCAGGACTTATTCCAGCAGGACTGCTGTAGTAGAGTAACACACAGAGCTCAAAGTCAAGCACTTCAACCATCTCCCCTTCCCCGAGTCAGGTATAGCTTTATCTCTAGGGCAATTCAGTTTATTAATAAAAAAAACAACATTTAATTCTACTGTTCAAACCTACACTGTGGCGCGCTACAGGGGGCTTCATAAAATATTTTATGACACTAATAAACTCGAAGGCTGTCTACACAAGAGCGAGTTTACTAACGTACCAAGTTGTCAGCGTTAAATGACCGAGAAATTAGATATATACCTTTATGTACCGGTCGGCTTGGTTAACGAAGCTGGTAAATTGTACGGATAAAAAAAGTTTGCGATGTCCCTTATTTTACGCAAGTAATGGTATGTTTTGACACATGAACTGTTAAAGAGGACTTTATTTTGCATTTTGCTCCTAACATTTGTTTAAAAAATAAAATTACTGGACGTGGGCAAAGAAGTATGAGTAAAGATCATAGAGCTTTTTGGCGTTTTGTATATTTGCCTACCCCACCGTCTAAAAAAAGTTTGTCTTTGCAATATATTGTATTTTTTTTCGGGACTCCTTTTCTGTTCCTGAACTGTTCACAAGTGGTAAATATGGCCATAAATAAAGAGTTTTAGATCACACTGTTCTAGCTCAGGCTGGAACATAGTGCAAATTAGATTATCATCACTGCTATTAAAATGGCGAAGAAAGGCTCACTTAGTCAAACTGTCTCCCCGGACGGTGCGGTAAAGAAGAAAGAGAAAGAAAGTAAAAATATTTATTCGTCGCAAGGTCATGACGTGCGTACAATATTAATAAAGTATACAAACACAAACATTTAGACCAAAACCGAAAATTAACACAACAACATTACATTATAATAATTGCAAGACAAAACGGACAAAAAAGGAAATTGCACGCCGCCGTGAGCGCGACAAATAGGTTACCACTCAGCATGATGTTGTGCTATGGGGAACCCACAGAACAGCGCTGGTTTTCAGTGGTCCTCTGTGAAAACGTACGGGGGCCAATACAGCGATATTTACATAATCAGCATCATCACCATCTTCCTGCCCTTGTCCCATTTTATTTGGGGTCGGCGCAACACGTTTTCTTCTTCCATTCTCCCCTGTTAGACGTCACGGCATCATTTACTCCTTTCTCTTTCATATCAGTGTTTACACAATCCATCCATCTTTTCTTTGGTCTTCCTCTCCCTCTCCATCCATCAATACTAATGTCCATCACTATTTTAGTCACATGCGTTTCATCCCTCCTCATTACATGTCAATACCAAGCCAAACGACTTCCTTTCAATTATTCAGTAACAGGTGCCACTTTCAAACTTCCTCTAATATATTAATTCCTTACTTTATCCATTATTTACATAATCAGCATAAAAAAACAAAAAACGGTATGCGTTAGGCATTTTTCACAGTTTAAAAAAAAGGGTGCAGCGCGTTTGCTTACAAGATACCGACTCACTCAAATTTGATCCTGATTATAATGATCTGAGACCAGAGAATCCGGCAGTGAATTCCTCAGACTGAAAGTTCGCATAATAAATGTGAGAGCATAGCGCTTTATTCGGGTCCGAGGAACTTCAACCATATAACAGTGACGCTTCAAAAGAGTGTCCATGGACATGGTCCTTGTCTTGCCCGGTCTTCTCCATAGAGATCGACGCTCTAGAATGGGTAACTACAGTACTGTCGTTTTTATGCCTTTTAATTGGGACTGTAGTTACATAATCATTTTGACGATCCGAATGGCGTAGTGGTAGTGAGGCTGCCTTACGTTCTTAGGGTCCTGGGTTCGAATCCCGGTAAGAGCAAATGTTTGTGTTTATATGTATAATAAGTATGTATTTACAAACAAAAAAAAGTATAAATGTAGTATATCAACTGTCTGGTGACCACGACACAAGCCTTGATTAGTGTGGCACTAGATGGCGCTGTGTGTTAATG
The DNA here is from genome assembly GCA_916618015.1 of Xestia c-nigrum. Lineage (NCBI taxonomy): Eukaryota > Metazoa > Arthropoda > Insecta > Lepidoptera > Noctuidae > Xestia > Xestia c-nigrum. The sequence goes on along the minus strand of OU745259.1, from coordinate 2,388,084 downwards.
TCCAGCGATATTATTTATTATTTATTTATCATTGTTGCCTTTGTTTGGACACAAAAGTGCCTGTAACTACTTGAAATAAATTCTTTGATTTTGATTCGTTTAGATAATAAAATGGGGATGGGCGAATTACACTGTCATGATCCAACATTTCGTTCACTACCTTTTAACAGAATCCTTGATACGGGAATGTTTTTTCTTCTAAAATACATTTTCATTGATTCCAGTCGGTCGTCATTTATGCTCACGCCACTTGTCATTATTTACGCGTCGTCAAAAAGAGGGATGTGTTAAAAGAGGAAACACTCTGTGTATATTTTTAAGAGACTGTGTGTGATTTCTTTATTTTTGTTCCGTTTAATATTTAATGTAGTGTTTATTTCTCGTTGCTTCGTAGTGGAAAATGTATTGTGGTTACTCTTAGGATACAACAATCAGATCTCAGTATGAATATAAGTTATGTACCGGTGCTCACAAAACATCTTTATTAAAAAAAGTGTTTTAAGTATGGCGCCTGTAATCTATAAAAAGATTCCAAGTAGCGTCAAGGAACAACTTTTGAGATTTTTTTAAAAACAGCTTTCATCTTTTTTAATATGTTATTATTCTGTATCAGATTTCCTAACCGATAAAATATAGAGCTGTATTATTATGGGTGTTTATTGTTCTTAATAGGTTATTTAGTACAATATTAACATACTACATCTAAAACTACATATAATTACAAAAACAAAACTAAACATAATACTAGTACCCAATATGTATACAACAATTTCAATAGGTCACTTAGGAAAAAAAAAAAAAGATTTTATTATGTTGTTTTAATTTAGATTTGATTTATTTTTTTGTTACAAGATAATTTGTTGAGTTATTGTGAAAGTTTTAAATTGAGGTTGTGTTTTTGTGTTGTACCTATACCTAAGTATAATTTTTTGCATGCCAAATGGTAGAATGTACCAGGAACTAATAACCGTTACTGTAACAACTCATGTATGTACCTACATTCAATGCAAATGAATTATTTCTATTCTTACATTTGTTTGTTTTTAGAAACTTTCATCAATTTTTAGAGATTAGCACACAGTTTCATAAAGGGTGTAAAACACCTCTTCACGAAACCGAAAGGCACTTGTTCTCCCCATCATTGCGATCATTTTTTTGTTCCAGACTTTCAACACCTCCACGACCCCCGTACTATTCAATCCATCCATCAGCACAATGTTTTAAGTGCGTTACATTGAGTTCTACCACAAAACAAGATTAATAACCTCAAAAAAAAAAAAGTGGTTTCCCAGCAATAATTTTTGCGTAAAGTTACTTAGTTTGATGTACAGAACGCTTGGTTAACGGCTTTGTGATGAGGTGGTTTACACCTTGTATACCAGTTTAGTCACATAAATGTGAAAGTTTTATGTCTACAAGTCTTGCATGTGTGACTGCCTCGTCGGACTAGCGGTCGCAAGCGTCACTGCTGGGCAAGAGGTCTTGGGTTTGATTTTCAGGTCAGAGAAATTGATGTTGTGTTTTTCCTTTAGGATTTTTTTCATTTTATGGCGGATATATGGCTCGTCTGTACTGCATATGACACAAATATAACTGTTGAATTGTGAGTGTCTCTATCAGTATACAGTACACCTGTCTATCACTTCGGGGTCACGGGTGTGAAGATATGTTAATTACAGAAATAACTCTGTCTGGGAAACCGATGCCAAAATCATTATCCAAATTCCTGGAAAAATTATAAATAATGGAAAAAAGAGGTTCAATTATATTCAATAACAATCTAGCATAATATTTTCGCTATAACGACCATCACAACAAAGAAATTGTACGAGTCAAAAATCAAAGTCATACAAATAAGTACTTAGATGTTCTGTCAAAAGAATATAGGTACAGGGAGTCTCAATCCCTCATCCGGCTGCCAGAGCCAATAACTCGTTCGATCTCAGAACAAATCATGCAGAACGTTTTATGTACACCTTTTATTTTCTCCCCATTATTGGTAGCAGTGAGATTTTTATTGTTACAAGCCAGAATTCATAAAAACGAAACGTATTGAGAAATTCTGACGCATTCAAGGAGGCAGAGTGGTTGGTTTTATATTTGTTCCTACTTGGATATTGATAGCAAAGTGAGGTCTTAATAACATACTATGTTTTAGTACAGCCCTCGTAATTAGATAACCAGTTGGCACATTATAAAATGCAAGGTCAATTTTTACATAAGGAACAATGCGTTGGAAGACCTCCCACTAGGTGGACTGATGACCTGGTGAAGGTTGCGGGAATCCGTTGGATGCGAGTCGCACGGGACCGGTCAATGTGGCGACACTTGGTACATTTTTTTACTTGTACATTTAGGAGGCTTATCCAGCAGTGGACGTCTTTCGGCTGAAATTATGATACGATGAGTAAAAGAGATGGAACGATGATGAAGTTTATTTATAAGCGACGAGGAGCGGCAGCTTCGTTTCACAGCCTAGCTCATCGGATCTTGCCTGCATGTCGGTCTTCTACAGAGTGTACTTCGGAGAGTGTGTGCAGGAGCTCCACGATCTGATCTCACCATCATCACCCTTCTACTACCGGACTACCAGACGTACTGCAGCGTACCATCTGCTCTGGTAGCTTCCTTCTCCACTTTTATTGTGTGCACTGCCAAAGTGTGGAACTAACTGCCTGCATCTGCCCCCCCCCCACCTTCCACATTCGACCCGCCTTCAAAGCAAGAGTGAACAGGCATCTTCTGGGCACGCTCGTTCTATCATAGATCTCATCCATCACTTTCCATCAGGCGGGACCGAGGTCAAAAGCAGGCTCATTTTGTGGTAATTTGTGCATAGTTTTAAGTAAAACTACTAATTTGTGCACAAGAAACTTCTCATTCACACCGTAATACTTATAGCAGCCTGAAAACTGATGTAGGTTTCTTGCAGATTCTTTGAAGGGTTGACGCAAAAGCTTCAATAAAAGTACTCATACATGTCACAGTTCAATCGACCCTTAATTCTCTCGTTAAAAAGAGACACAGTGAGTAAGAGACTAGGCAGAAACATGGGTAACAAAGAACATCCCTGCCGAAATTGACATAATTTTCCACGCGAAAAATTCCTCTGATCCTCTTTGAAATTCCAGAAATTTTATTGTTGCGACCTTTGGCAAGGTAACACTTCAGTGCTAGCGAAATATCGCATTTGTATAGCTTGATTTATGGTTCTTGGCAAAGTTTGGGACAAGAACTCGCTCAAACGTCATTTTTTTTACAAAACAAAACGAAGCCTGCTTGAAAATCTTTATACAACATCAAACATTTTCATTTTAAGAGTTTTTAGGCTTCATGAAACTAATTTGGTCCATTTTGTTTTAACATAAGTTCGAGACTAACTCACTCACCAAAGGTTCTGTAAATACCAATTTCGATTTTGCGTTTCGGTAGGATAAAACTTCAATTTGTTGTAGTGTTAAAATAATCATCATCATTTACCCTAGCCCTTTCTTAATTGTGTTGTCGGCTTGTAGTCTAACCGGGTGCAGCTGAATATCAGTATTTTATATGGAGCGACAACATTTTTTTTGCTAAAAATAATATCAGTATTATAATAATTTATGTGATTGATGGATGGAGAGTATTGTTGAGGGAGAAGAAGGCCAAAGAAAAGATGGATGGATTTAGAGAAAGAGAAAAGAGTAAATGATGCTGTGACGTCTGACAGGGATGAGTGTAAGGTGAATACGTGTTGCACCGACCGAAAATAGAATAGAGCAGGCGCAGGCAGATGATGATGATGAATAATTAATAAATGGTATATATGTCACCGTAAAATTGTCAAACACGTTAAATTACAATATAACGTGTTTCTCTCTAGCGAAATTGGAAACTCTCGAATGATTGTCAACTGAACATACGGAAGTATCTCTGCCCTCATAATCGGGACTTAAGGCACCCCCCCGTTAGGTTCCTTTAAACCCTGCACTCGAAAATAGGGGGCCCGCGAAGCAGGGCTCCGTCGACTACGCTTTTTAGGAGAATATAAAGTAATTTAAGGTTAGGTTATATTAATCAATATTTTTCAGGAATGGTACAGTATCTTTTCATGAGAGTGGGTCATTGGGAGATTACAATACAACGTATTTGACAATTTAACGGTGACATATATACCCTCAGAAAATACGTTAATTCATTTTAAATAAAAACAAATTAATTAAAGTTTGTTTTTGTGTTCTGTTTTCAAGAAAGTAACAAACCCTCGTTTACAAGTTGCTTAGATGCAAGTTTGTCAATATTCAATTCGTATCGCTTTCGCTGTCGGTGTAGCGTTTCCCTTAAGCTGCCAGCAATGTATTCAGCGAAGTGAACGATATTAATTAGGGCTACAGATATTTTAAATGTTTTACTTATTACCTGTTGTGAAGTCTCCTAGCCGCGTTAAAATGTGAATGATGATTTTACTGCAGTTTTAGGTTTCAATATTTTGAAATATTGAAATATTATCGTGTATTCAAGCCGCCAAGCAAGATCATACACCCAACACCACACTGCGCTCTAAAACACAAAATACTAACGTTGCTCAAAAAGCTGCTAAGCTGGAGTGGGTTTGGGCTGGCCACGTCTGCCGTCATGCCTAGTGAGTGATGCGCCACTCACTTAGCCTTTATCGCGGTAGACCTCGTAGAAGATGGCGAGTCGAGCTGGTCAAAACCAACGACCTGTGGTGTAGTCCACATCAGCTATGTGTCAAAACCATTGGAAGCCTTTGTCTAGCCGTGGGACGATGCAGGCCAACAGTATAATTATTTTCGTTGCAGACACGTGGTGTTAAGTAGTTCTCGAAAAATCGAAATTGTAATAGGATACGTAAGTCTAACTTCGAGAAAGAGGTCAATCGTCGAATCCGATTCGACTGGGTACCGTTCGGGAAACTGCGCGGTATCTTCTCGTCCAACTTACCGCAGTGTCTCAAGGCGAAAGTCTATGACCAGTGGGTGTTGCCGGTGATTACATACGGGATCGAAACGTGGTCGCTCATAATGGGCCTTATCAAAAGGCTTAAAGTCACCCAAAAGGCAATGGAGAAGGCTATGCCCCGAGTTTCCGTGCGTGATCGAATCAGAAATGAAGACATCCACAAGAGAAACAAGGTCATAGACGTAGCCCAGAAGAATTGCTAAACTTAAGTGGCAGTGGGCATGGCACATTGCTCGCAGAACGGATGGCCGATGGGGCCGAAAGGTTCTGGAGTGGCGACCGCGAACCGAAAGACGATGCGTTGGAAAACCTCCCACTAGGTGGACCGATGACCTGGTGAAGGTTGCGGAAATCCACAGAAATATTAAAAACACGGAAATCCGTTGAATGCGAGTCGCAAGGGACCGGTCAATGTGGCTACACTTGGGGGAGGCCTATTTCAGCAGTGGACGTCGTTCGGCTGAAATTGTGATGATGATGATAAGGATATCAAAGACATACAAACCTATTTCTCCTTTTCCACATCCCATTATGTTTCCCAGACATAAAAAATCATTGGTGAATAGCGTTTAGCTTTACAATTGAACAGCTATAACGCCATTGACGCAATTAAGCGCAGATTTATGGCCTCACAAAGATATAAACACACGAATGAACGCTCGCCGGGAATACCGCCGGATTGTCGTGCTTGACAGATTTATACATTGCACTGTGTACGGAACGCACCGCATAGGGTTGCCACCACGAAAAATTACGACGTTTATTTATTAGACACATGGCAACTTTACGCTTGTTTTTGCCGAGGAGATAGGTTACATTTCGACAATTACATTTAAAATCTCATGAAATAGGGGGAAACCTAAGGCTAGCCTAAGGCTATCAAACGGACGTGGATATAGAGTTCTAACAAAATAATATTTTTTAAGACTGAGGCTGGGTTTAAATTGATGGTTTTTCCCATTTTTGTTTAAGAAATTACCATGATCACGCAAAATATTTGTTAGCATTCTACAAGAAAAGGTATAGAACTCTGGCCACATTATAATTCTTTGAATTAAAAATCTTTTTCTCTTACATGACTGGTCTTTCTTTGTGCTTCACGATTCAAGAGTGTTACCAGTGCTACGTAAATGAGCGCACGGAGGGAATACCGGCGGATTGTCGCGTCTGACAGATTTATACATTGCCCTGTGTTTGGAACGCACTGCACAGGGTTGCCATGAGAATAAAATTAATGATTGCTAACTTGAAAAACCTACCTATTTTACTAAAACGTACTTTCGGTTCTAGGCGTAACACATAATTGCGAATATTTTCCAGCACTTTTTGCAGAAGTATGCCTACCTACTTAAACTTGTATTACGTACAGTTGCGAGCATAAATATGTATACACTTAGCCAACTTCAAAAGTTATTCGTTCCTAACGTATACTTAGGCCAGTTTCACCGGTTCCGGATAAAGTGTCGGTTAGTTATCTGATAGTTAATACTATCTACCACTTAAAGGCTGGTTATAACTAATACTTTATCTACCAGATATCGCTATCCGACACCTGTGAAACCAAAAGTGTTAGTTTATCTGGCAGATAAGTTCCTAATAGGCTAACCGACACTTTATCCGCAACCGGTGAAACTGGCCCTTAGAATTTTGCTATGTTTAAATGAAACCTGCAGAACTATAACCAATTTATTTAAACTATTAACAACATTTCATAACAAAACATATTAAGTTTATAGTGTTTAGTTTAGTGACTCTTTTAAAGATTTTTTCTGTAGTGATTCTAGGCAATTAGAACTAAGCCGTTCCAGACAAACCAGATTTATAAATGAAGAAAACGTGTGAACTGGTTAACGGTTTTGACCGAAACCAGTTAAAATTGCAGTTTTTACAGCATACAACACTGTATTTAGTAGTCACCGCAGGCGTGTCCAAATAAAGATTCCTTAATTTGACGATATTAAACTAACTACAGACCAACTACAATATTATCGTTATTGCTACTCAGCGGTAACAACTGACATCTAAGACCGTATAGATCAGACCGTATAGGTTCTACCAAATTATTTTTGAACCTAGGAATTTTACGAAATTTCTCTCTCAGCGGCAACCCTAAGCGCATCTGGTCTGCTACCATACCTACGCACACACTTATCAAAGATAGCGCAGTTTATGAATGTGATAGCACTGTGTGATAAACCTGATGTTATGGCCTAGCTCATAGCTGTAAGATTAAACAAACATTTAGAACTATTGAGTGGAGATCTAACAGCACATCATCATCATCATCATCACCATCATCATACACAGCCCGACTTCACCCACTGCCAGTGACAGGCACTTTTGAATTGTCGAAATAATGATGAAAATTAAATCAAGCCCAGTCACAAGACATAAAAACTGTGACAGTACTGTAGTTGCCCATTCCCTAGCTTAGATCTCTATGGAGAAGAACTGGCAAGAGACTCCATGGACACTATTTTAAATCATAATGTTGCCACGTTCTTGTGCCAGCCTTATCCAGGGTGGACCTACCAGCGATGGCAACAATGGCGTCCAAATTAATTAACTTTATCTATCAGAAAAAATCACTCCGACGTCATTCAGAAGTTCGCGGGTAAGACCTGGTTGAGACTGGCGCAGACCAGGGGAGCATGATGCGAGAGGTAGGCCTACACTCAGCTGTGGGTGGAACTAGGCGGTTACAAGGTGGGTGCACACGGGAATCCTCTGACTTGGTAATCATTACGATCAGTAGAGATTACCAAGTCAGTGGATTCCCGTGAGCAGAGCGGTGATGGTCCATTACAAACAACTTATGCTTATACTTACTAAACTACCTATTAATAAATAGGTCGAAGGTTCGAAATCAGGCAGCATTTTTATCATCACCATCATCCACAGCTTGAATTTACCAACCGCTGTTTCTAGGCTTCTCTTTTTCATACCAATCTCGACGTTACTGCGCCAGTCTCACCCTAGTTTTTCCCCATTTTGCTACTCTCAAAACGGTAAAGGAAAATAAATAAATGAATATCGCTGGACACTAGACACAGCGCCATCTAGTGCCACACAAAAGATGAATTTAAGCTGCCACGTTGATGGCAATGCATATAAAGGTAGTACGTACATGAAATCGAATCATTTAGGTCAAGTTACTTCAGTGGTGCAAGCCTAACCGGAGTGAAGGGATTCGGAGGGTCTTTGTCTTGGAGATGAGCGTCATATAGCTCGCTATCTCTCGTAATCTCTTCGCATCGTGTAAGCGCGTGAACGGAAGACGCCTGTGCTAAAACTCAATAAGTTCTGAAAGTTCTACTATGTGTGGTGCCGTTCTCTTTTGAACGACCAAATAATTGATTGCACTATTTGTGCACCAAAAAAAACACCAAAAATAAAATAATAGATTAATAGTAACCTCGAATTGTAAAACATTTTGGTATAAGTGTTATTTCATTACTTTAGCCTCTATGTTGTTAGATAAACTAAACGAAATCAATATAAAAAAACTACGATTCTACCACATTTGTATAGCGTATCATAGCACTTTCAGCCTCATATTTGCGCAGATGCCCCGAAAATAAGAAATACACAGACTAACAAACAAACAGACAAACATTGACGCTTCGTATCAAAGGCGTTTCAATCGTCGTCGACAAACATGCTCGCGCCAGGCACTGCAAATAGTGGAGATTTCATCGCCGCACTAAGAGATCGGTTCTACTAAACAGACAAAAATGTACATGATTTTGGATATTTTGGAAATGCAAACTTCTTTAGGCACGTTGAGCACTTTTTGGGTTAACAAAAATCATGGAACTCGCGTGACCGTCACGTACGCTTTTCGTAGCACTCGTAGCCGATCCGCTACGGCGTAGCACCACATGTGCGTGCACGGGGCACAACCCGTAGCAGTGCTACGTCTGTTTTGAGGGACTGGCTTGAGGGGGAGGGGGAGGGAGAAGGGTAAATAGAAAATGATCACAGCTCGACGATGGGATTCATAAGTTACTTAGTTTTTACTTAGTCCCCGAAGTCTGCCCCGCATGCTTTTTGTGTATACTCATATTTAAAGTAACATAATAATCATTTATATAAAGAAAGAAAGAAAGAAAGAAAGATTTAATAAAAAAAAAGCATTTTAAATCATTTTTTTTTTTTTTGCATATCATGCCATCCTGTTTTTGAGCGTATTGTGGTATAGTGAATTCGGTCACTGAGCTTGATACCCAATACACTACGCTCCATCGCCCTTTGGCAAACCTTGAGTTTGGACTTTTGTGACTCAGTCAGGGACCAAGTTTGAGCACCGTAAGTTAGGATGGGCAGAATGCACATGTCGATGAGTTTGCGCTTCAGGGATAAAGGTAGGTCACCCTTCATCAGCGACTTCATGGACCAGTAGCTCTTCCAGGCGTTCTCGACACGACGGTCAATTTCTCTGTCTTGCCTGTTTTCGAAGGAAACTAGCTGACCCAAATAAATGTACTCATCGACGTAATGGATTTCTTGCCCATCTACCTCAACCCTACGTTTTGTGCTATTGGTCATGACTTTAGTCTTTGACCGATTCATCATTAGTCCAACCTCAAGGCTTGCTGTGCTCAGATCTTGGAGCATCTGTTGTAATTCGGTAGCAGTCGGTGCAAATAAGATGATGTCATCGGCGAAACGAAGGTTAGTGAGGTTTTTGCAACCGAGTGTAATGCCTTTACTAGACCATAGGTGATGTGGGCAATAAGACTGCTAGGTTGAAGTGGGATTGGGCGGGCCATGTCTGTAGAATGCATCAGGACCGATGGGCCAAAGTCGCCACTCAGTGGGTGCCAGAAGACGGGCAGCGTCGCCGAGGGAGGCCTAGAAAACGCTGGCGTGACGACTTAGAAGCGTTTGCGATAGATTGGCCTGAGAGAGCCGCACGTAGGGAGGAGTGGAAGACTATGGGGGAGGCCTTTGCCCAGCAGTGGGACAATACAGGCTAATAAAAAAAAAAATATATATCATGCCATCACGCAATGTGACAGCACTTGGGGGAGGCCTATGAGTAGCAGTGGACTTCTTTCGGTTGAAATGATGATAATTCATATAGGGCTCCATTGAAAATCCTCCGGAAGGATACTTCGCCCAGTCGGGAATATTGTCTAGTGGGATACTTACTGCCAGACTATTGCTGTCGAGTGCTTGTACATTTATGCTTGTCTCGCGGATAACTTTGATTGCGCGATGCAGAATTTTTAGTTCGCCTCTTGTGTCATACGAGTAGATGTGAACAAAATTTCTTTTTGTCAATTTGGCTGTCAAAATCAAAGCATTTATATAATTATTATCTGCATTGTTGAACTGCTGAAACAAATACAACAATTAAATATAAGTAGCTACAGCCCCAGTAATGGGTACACAGTGAAAATACTGTACTTGCCCATTCCCTAGCGTAGATCTCTATGGAGAAGAACGGTCAAGAAACTTCATAGACACTCTTTTAAACCAGAATATTGATATATATTATATTATTCATGTTGAGATGGTACATTATGTGGGAACGATGTAGCAAGATGTGCTGTGTCACATTTAGCAATGTGGTTTGCCATTTTAGCTCCTGAGGCGTTATTCTACTAATATTTAGAAGTTCTATGTAGTTTCTGTTCTATGTAGTGTTTGTTCTATGTACTTTCTGTTCTATGTAGGTAGTTCTTGTTCTATGTAGTTCTTGTTCTATATAGTTTCTGTTCTATGTAGTTTTTTAGTCTTACTGTCAAGATTTCCCCTTAAGAAAGGGATGCTTGATGCAAAGTGTTTGTTCAGGTATTGACGATACGTTTTGCACGCTTTTTTAGTGTCGTTCACGCTTTTTTAATTCAAAGGGTGAGTTGAGGTAATAAGCATGTATTTGTACGTACATATATGCATACCTAGTAGGGGACTTGGTAACATAGTGTGAATTTAGGCTACCTTCTTTTCAAAAGGGGTTTTGTTAAAAAATGCCTGTGTTGTGTTATAAGTTTGAAACCTTTATCTGTCTGTAAATCTGTCTAGTAAATCGTAGCTTCTAAACGGATGGAACGGCTGGTAATACAGGCACGGACACTTATATGTACACCTTTATACTTAGCAACTATGCTCAACTTTCAAAGTTATTTTCTGACTGAATGCTAATCAAACCGTTACTCAACGCGCGTTCTATAAAGTTTGTGACTGAACCGAATGGTAGGCAAATCAACATTGTAATTGTTTACGCAAAGCCCTATTTATTTACGTTAACTTTCATAACTCATTCATACCTAGTTATACATAAATTAATATATTTACTTCATATTCAAATCCCATTTCGAAAGCTCTTAACAAATAAATGACGTCATCTATAGCAAAGTAATTCACAACCAAAACAAAACATGGCCTACTTAACAACAACATTTTAAATTCATTCAAAACAATCTGTATTGCTTTGTCATAAAGTTGAAAATCATTTGATGGGGTTTCTTGACAAGTTGGCATTAAAAATGTGCGTGATAATAGCTCTTATTGCAAGGGTATAAGGTTGTAGGGGTATGATTAAGTGGGGTGAATGAACTTGGCTCCACGTGGTCCTTGCAATTGCGCAGTTTTGAACCCCCTGCAGTAGTTACGACGCACATTGGTATATGGGGTAGGGTGTGCGTCCCAGTTAACGGTATCGAGAAAAATAATGTTGAAACAAATTCTTGAATTCTGAGTTGACTACCGTAGAAACAAAAGAGAATCGACAAATCTTTTGTTTATCTGTCATTTTGACGATTCAATGACAGATGAATAAAAGATCATATACCATGACCGTCGTAGAAACGTTACTGTGTGCTGTTACTGCCAAGCTTTGACTTAAGCAAAATTTAATTGATTTAGTATTAATAATAGGCACCTACATATTATTGAGCAGTTTAGAATAATGATAGAGTATCAAGATTTGTAATATAACAGGTGTCTACGATTACTTGTCTTGCATAAAATGAACATTACGACTACAATTTTATGTTCAATGAATTTTGATTTTCTTAAATACATGCTTCCGAACAAAAACACAACATTCAAGTAAAATAAACATATAAACATACAGTGGGGTTTCTTGAGTAAGTACTTATTCATTCTCTGCATTCTACTGATTATAAGCTGCTAATCAAACCACCCCATAGGGAGCACTAGCGTCATTATACATTAGAATAAGCGAGCTCCGAAGACATTTAATTCGTAACAAAAGAGGCCACGAGCTGATTCATATGCATCTAACGGCTTTGGACCAAAATTCAACGAGACAAAGACTTGGTCAGAAGGCCCAGTTGAAAAACCGCTGATATACAGGTGAAAACCACCTCAACACGAAGCCGTCAACCAAGCATTGTGTACATCAAACTAAGTTACTTTTCGCAAAAAATATTGCTGGGAAACCACTTTTTTTGGGATGATAAATCGGGTTTTGTGGTAGAACTCAATGTAACGGACTCTAAACATTGTGCTGTTGGATGGATTGAATAGTACGAGAGTCGTGAAGGTGTTTTAAGTAAAAATCTAACTATTAAAACTTGTATTTAACTTGTCAAAAGTTGTAACTTTAACCATCAATATCTCCGTAACTAAAAGTTTCCCAAGTATGGCGGAGAACAAAAAATTATCGCAATGACGTGGAGATCAATTGCCTTTCCACTTCTAAAGAGGTCTTTTACACCCATTATAAGAAAAACCTCCACAAAATTCACAAACGATACTGAATTTTAAAACGACAATTTACTTTTATTGAAAATGCTAAAGTGGAGACCCCCCCCACACAGGATAGGATGATGTAGGGAGAAAACCAACTAGGTGGACAGACAATCTTATTAAAATTGACGAAAGACACTGGATACCAATGACAGAAAAGCGCCAGAAATGGAGAAAGAGATCAACACACTTGGGTGGCCAGAGGTTGAAGAAGATAAATGAATTATTATTATAATTCCAAAAACGAACAACAGTTTTTTCTGTATTGAAAGGCGGCGGCTACTTTCAGAATGTTTATAAGGATTCAGATCAAGTAAATCTTATTTTTTAACTATTTAACTGTGACAATTACCCCCTGGCTACGAACTATGCTCTCAAGCAAGACGCGTTTTGCGACAGAAAATGCGGCCACGTGGTATGGAAGCACCCGGAGAGATGGGCAAACATCGTCACACACTAGACGTTTGAGGATAGCCAGCGCCGTCAATGTAGACCTCGACGAAGTTTGCAGGGCTAACATGGCCGGAGATCGCACAAAACAGAGAGGTATGGAAGGAGAAACGACCCCTTTGCCCAGTAGTGGTACACTACGTAGGCTAGCAAAAGAAAAAAGAAGTGCGGCCACGATTTACCGCCATGTCAGATGCGAAATGCGAAAAACGCGACTTAACCACGTGTGTCTTGGTGTAAGTCACCATCGCAAGCTGTAACACTAGCGCACGTCCTTTTTTTATTTTTTATTAATAATACTTGTTTCACGTAATCATCACTATATAAAACAAATTCCTCCACCGCGTGTGTCTGTCTGTTGGCGATAAACTTAAAAACTTCTGCACAGAATTTCATGTGGTTTTCACCAATGGATAGAGCGGTTCTCGAGGATGGTTGTATAACTAAAGCGTCGGGCATCAGCTAGTATTTTATGATTTTAAGAATTTAATTTTATCTATGGATGACACTGATTGTGCTTGTTGCAATCAATTTTAATACAATGCTATAGAATAACTGTATTTTTGATAGGAATCGTAATTTACGTTACGATTAAACCGCGCTTGTACGTCTCTAGGGTCATAAATGAAGCGTTACTTAGATACCTTGTTACGCTATAACATTGGACCTTCTGTGTTTGTATACTTGGTGTGTGAACTTATTAAGTTTAAAATAAGGCCAGGAAGTGAGAGCTGATCCTTTGCGACTATGTCTGAATAACCTACGTGATTCATCAAAGTCAGAAACGTTAGGATTTAATTCTAGTCTAGTTATTTCGTTTCAGTTGGGACCAATATTATACTGCTGACACATAATACGGATTTATACGTCTTATGTTTATTTAATCTTTGTTTTGCATTCTGATATTTCATTAATATATGTATATAAAAAGAAGAACACCAAAAGTAAAGACTCGAAACTCACACGTTTATTATGCATTCTTATAATATTAAAAAAAGTTTAATGAGCATAAAAATGTATTTGAAATCTTAACAGTACAGCTGCGTTCTCATTTTAAACACAATATTTGGAAACTTAATGGCCTTTAAACTTATAAAAACGGACAGACAGCAACAGGACCATCCACCCTGCATTAGGGTGCGTGTATTTAGGTGACCCGTATCCATCCCTTCTGGGAGCACGGAGGTGCACGACATTGCAATCAAATCAGCGTTTTTGCGCACTTAGGAGGACCCGAGGCGTTATTTATTGAATACTATCTGTTGCCCGCGACTTCGTTCACGTGGAAATTTTAATGTGTATATGTGAAGAGAAGATAAAAGTAATCTATGTGCTATTCCAGACTATAATCTGTCTCTGTGCTAAATTTCTTCCAGATCCGTTTAGTCGTTCTGGAGTAATTGAGTAACAAACAGTCGTCCATTCAAACGCAAATATTTGAATGGACGACTGTATTTAAAATAGTTAAGTTTATTACTTTTGGATCAAATAGTTGCATCGGAGTTCTATATTATTCCATACACATAAACAAAATATATGTATACAACGTGTTTCAAATGAAAGGGTGTGGTAAAGAAAATCAATGTGAAAAAAAATCTCAATGAGACTAACATCGTAATAGGGGAAATAATCACCTCACTCATAAAAAACTTCAATACTTACTTGACCGGAATCTATGGGGCAGGCAGCACCACGCGTTTTCTGATACATGCTGTATAAGGCATTCTTTACCTTGTTTTAAACGGTAGAGAACAGCGCTGAGTCCGCCTAATATACCACAACTGTACGTGCAGTACATGAGGTTTAATTAAATAAATATTCAGAACAGAGAGACAAGCGTGGAGACTCCGCCGGGAGAGGATGCACTTAGAGTCATACATTGATAACGTTACACACAGGAACAAAGGTCAGGTGCGTCACGAACGACCAGAGGGCCTTTTTTTCCGACAAGAAATCATCAAATGACTTCTTCCACTCTGGGCGGTGCGGGAGGGTGTCAGACTTTCACTGACTAAATCCCATCCATGTTCCTTCCACGCCCTTTATGTTCCGGGGCCGCGGTATCTCTTTCGAACAGTCCCATAGCCCCGGCAGGAGGGTGGAAGGGCCCTGTGCGCGAAAGATGATATAACTAGAAAGGAAGTATGGATGAAGAAACTTGCTGCGCTGAGCGCTAATTAATTGGAAAGGAGAATAGGGTAGACGACGAAAAAATAATTAGTCTTACCAAAACAATATTGGACCCTATATTTTCTTTTGTTACGTAAATAAAAATTGACGAAGAGAGACGCTTTTAAAATTCTCAATACGTCACGCCTACCTGTATAATTTTTAGAGCATACTGACGTCACGAGCCCCCACTCCCGAGTTTTGATGCGTTTTATCTTTGTCAATATTCATTGATTTACAAAAACAAAAAAAAACTGGCTTTTATTACCCAATACTCTAACTGACGGATTAAGTAGATTTGTAATTTTTTGATAGTATCGTCATGCCAATTATGATGGTTCTGTTATAATAATAATAATTTATTAATTTCAGACATAGTCCATACACAACACACAGTTCGATACATACAACAATACATAGTCCGTACAGAATATAAAAATCAAAAACACATGTACATTAAAATAATCAATAAAAATAAAATTATAATTACACATACACATTTAAATTACATGATCAAATTAAAAATTAATTAAGATAATACACATGTAAACATTCAATACCAATAACAAAATTAATACCTGCACAATATATCATTATTACACCCTCTTATTACCTTTTACCAGCCTTTGTCCCACGCTTGGGCTTTGCGCAACATATTTTTGTCTTCCATTCTCTCTCGTCAGTCGACACGGCATCATTATCTTACTCACCGACTCTTCAAGTCCCTAATGCTATTCTTTTTTCGCAATTGCAAGTTGCCGTAGAAGATTGGCTGGCAAGACAAGGAGATATTGTATTTAAGTAATAAGTGTTAAGAGCCATTTCACGTTTTCGCAGTGGTCTGCTGAGCGAGACGTAGTTTTCACTGTTGTACTGATATTGTTATTGTTATTACGTACATTCTAAGTTAAGGGTATGTTGCACAGAACAGAGCACATTTCACCATTTCATTTTTGAATGGATTTCATGATTCATGAAATCCATTTTAAGAAGCAAAGTAAATGTATTAAACGTTTAACACTTTTCTCTTTTCTGTGTTAAATGAAAACAGTAACGAAATTGCTCAAAATCTGAAGCTGAAGTATTTTTATTCAATTTTAATACCTTGGATGGTATTTTTTAGCGGTATTTTTATAACTAGGTGGCGCCAGCAGTCACTTACATTAAGTAGGTATATAAGATGTTTATTATTTAATATCTAATATTTTTATTTTTTACACAAAACATACTAATTTCATTAACCGTCGGCGAAGTAGACACAATAGTTAAACAATGGCGTCTGACCGTAACGGTCAGGCTTGACAGATCAAGGGCTCTTAAAATTAGAAAATTAAATTTAAATAGTATTTGTAATGAACATGATTTTAGCCTCTGGAACCGAACTAAGAAGACCTGTATACATACTTGTAAAAGGATTCTTATATACTATACTATTCTTATATATTATTTATTAAAATATTTATAACAGTCATTTATTCTCAGATAACGATGGCCCATAGATATTTACTTTACATACTAACATATTTTATGTGCCATTTTTTGTTAGTAAATATACCATCATTGGATGTTTCACTCAAGTGAATGTTCATTTTTGTATAATTCCTCGTTCATTATGTGAGAAGTTTCGCTTTACTTCGAGACAAAAATTGAATAGAAAGTGAAGCTTCTCAAGACCTCTGTCTCTCATGAACTTTGAAAAGAAGCTACCCCTTAACACAGGCTAAGTACGGACCTGAGTAAGTTGGCACAAGTTCGGGTTCATTTGACCATTTGTTGGATATATCGGCTTTTAGCTGATCACCGGTCTATCTGTGTTG
This sequence comes from Xestia c-nigrum, assembly GCA_916618015.1. Classification (NCBI taxonomy): domain Eukaryota; kingdom Metazoa; phylum Arthropoda; class Insecta; order Lepidoptera; family Noctuidae; genus Xestia; species Xestia c-nigrum. The sequence goes on along the minus strand of OU745259.1, from coordinate 2,370,964 downwards.
CTCTATACAGGGTGCAAGCAGACTCATCACGGTGGCATCAACCAAGCAATTTGTTTATCAAACCGTGTCGGACCATTTAGTTCCCTTCAAAATGGTTGAGCTGAACGGTGCTGATCCATGCGTCATGTTCGTGAACGGGCGCTGTCAGTTGTCTGTCAGTTGTCAGTTGTCTGTCAGTTGTCAGACTGGTCATCTCTTAGTCGCCATGGTTTATTTGAATTAGTTATTTTGTTTTTGAGTTATATTTTATTTTTGTTTTGCTATGGACACTTTTAACGTGCACATCTTGCTACATTGTTCTCACATAATATACCACCTCAACATGAATGATGTAACCAAGATTTTGTAACAATATTTTGATTTAAAAGAGTGTCCATGGAGTTTCTTGCCTGTTCTTCTCCATAGAGATCTACGCTAAGGAATGGGCAACTACAGTACTTTCACAGTTTTTATGTCTTGTGACTGGGACTGTAGCTACTTTGAATGTTCATTTTTGTTTCGACAATTCAAAAGTGCCTGTAACTGGCCTACTTGAAATAAATGCCTTGTTTTTGATTTCGATTGAAGTAACTTTACGAAAAATTACTGGGAATTTACATCCTTTATGTGATGCCCAAAGGTAAGTACTAGGCTTCAAAACGTCACGCATGTATTAATATACGCCTTAACCTTGTCGATATCCAAAGGTTTATAATCAAATCTTCATAGTTGTCCCACATTTTGACAGTTATGTTTAAGTCCCTTGTTATAAGTCCCCTGGTTGAGAGGGCATCAACTGGGTACAAATCCAGAGGCTGGCTGGGCATCTGAAGAGTCTGGATCTGTCCTGAGAAATCCATATGTTGTACTGATTTGTAATTATGTTAAAATTATATCGCGTGAAGTTTGATTATTGCACCATGGGATCGCACCGACGTAGCCCGAAGAATTGCTAAACTTAAGTGGCAGTGGGCAGGGCACATTGCTCGCAGAACGGATGGCCGATGGGGCCGAAAAGTTCTGGAGTGGCGACCGCGAACCGGAAGACGATGCGTTGGAAGACCTCCCACTAGGTGGACCGATGACCTGGTGAAGGTTGCGGGAATCCGGTGGATGCGAATAGCAAGGGACCGGTCAATGTGGCGACACTTGGGGGAGGCCTATGTCCAGCAGTGGACGTCTTTCGGCTGAGATGATGATGATGATGATGATGACCATGGGATCTTACGACAGGGATAAAAAGTGTCCTATCTGTTAATCCAGGTTATAAGTGATTTACGTGTATAATCCATTCAGTGGTTTTTGCGTAAAGAGTAGGAAACATCCATACATTCATACATCCATACATTTATACTGACAAACTTTCGCATTTTAAATATTAGTAGGAATATTGCATTAAGCATGAAAAAAACACCAAATAGTTTTCAAGTTAACTCAACACACATCTATCAAGTGTTAAAGCTAGTTTTAAAAGCAGCTTAAACACATCAGCGCCGACAATTAGACCGCACACCCTCGTGATGGCGGCGCGCGGAGACAGATTTTATTCCAATCCGAAACGCATCAAGTAATTACAAATAAACAGCGCAAACTACGGACGAGCGTGCGGAAAATTGTACGGAAACCACGAGTTGAGCAGGATTTTTGCGGGATAGAATATAGTTTTCTATCTTAGAATAAGACATCGTATTTCGTATGGTGCACAGCAATTGTCAACTTTTCCATTAGTGAAAGATTTCTTATATCGGATGAGCAGTTTAGGAGATTAAATCCAAACTAACAAAATTTAACTTTTTACCCGACTGCGACAGAAGGAGGTTTATTGTAATATTATGAAGCTGAAGAGTTTGAATGGTTGAACGCGTTAATCTGACGGCGGTGACGGCGACGGCAATCACGCGAAGGAAACAAAAGATGTGTCGTCTTCTTATGCCTGACGCAAGGCCGTGCGTTAAATGGATTTTCCATTTTTCTTTTTCACACGCATTTTACTCCAAAAACATCTCGAAAATATCTCGAAATATAGAGATCTATAATTTCCTTAAGAATAAATTTCCCTTACTTGACCATCTTTTTACTGTAAAATAAACTCATATTGTCACTTACGGGATATCCTCCTGATTATTCATAACAGTGAAAGCGTAAAATAGTGTTACTTTAAAAAATGTATTAACAAAAAATTACATAAATACAAGTAGATATCCCTTTTTTTGACAAAATATGCTCGCGCTTGAAAAAATATGTATAAGTTATTAAATGGTCGCGTCGGATGCGTGACACCCTGATCATAGTAATAAAATTCATAATTACTGCTCGTTACTTGATTATAAAGGACATGTGTTTCTATGAACCTAACGTAAACTTTAGTGCACAAAATTCAGAATTTAAAAAGTTGTAAATCTATAAAGATGCGATGGTGCTTGTATATATGTATGTCACCGTAAAATTGTCAAATACGTTATATTGTAATATCTCTAGCGATATTGTAAAATCTCGAAATATTGCCAAATGAACATACTGCTTACAACAAAACGCATTATTTTTCGTGAAATGCATGCGATGGTAGTCAACTCACGCAGTGTGGAGGGAAGGAGGGGTCCCCCTTGCCCAGTGGTACAACTCTCATGAAAAGATACTGATATGTACCATTTCTGAGAAATACCGATAAATATTCCCCTAAAAAGCGTAGTCGACGGAGCCGGGCCTGGGCCCCTATTTCCGAGTGCAGGGTTTAAAGGAACCTAAGTAACCAAACGGGGGGGTGCCCCAAGTCCCGATTATGGGGGCAGAGATACTTCCGTATGTTCAGTTGACAATAATTAGAGAGTTTACAATATCGCTAGAGAGAAACACGTTATATTGTAATATAAAGTGTTTTACAATTTTACGGTGACATATATATACCCCACGGCCAAATAGGTGTTAACAAAAACAGGAAAATAACAGGCAGTTTTATATAACATAAAAAACATGGTGTCCCCATCAGTTAACATGCGGGCAACATTAATTAGTACACAGTAGACAGTCTGAGTGTACCAACAAAGCAAGATTTTTCTTACGTTCCACACTGCTGTGCAAAACAAACTCATTTTTTTTTCCAAGTCTGAGCATTTTCAAAACGTAAAATTCATGAATTTAAAACGGGTGTACATTTTAAATGTTAATTAGGCTTGACGATAGTTTTTGCAGTTGCATACTGAAAATCTGTTAGCGTAAATGCGCGGTTAACTTTCATAGCTTTTAAAACTTTATAGTTCAAACGTTATTTTTGTAAATTTTATTATTTGTTGTAAGTAACGAGTTGGTGTTTCTTTTTGCGTTTTATTTTCATAATCTGTGATGATTAATTTAAATTTGTGTAATAATCGGAAAAATCGTTTTAAGGTCAGAAAAGCAAATAGTCAGCCGGCTTGAATTGTCATACATTCATATCACTACTGTTATTGTCGACTAGTGTCTGCTTAGCAATCAACTTTTTTTACTATATACATAGACATAGGTTTTGACGAAGTATTCTTCTCAAGATTATTTTCGGGGTTATAGCCGCGCAAGGTTATCGCATTTTTTTCGTGTGGTCAGAAGGGAGGCCTAACTAGGCCAATAAATAACCTCCAACGTTAATGGTAACAGTAAAACGTTAAGAAATAGTTCGAATGTTCCTTTCAACCATTGTCCTTTCGTATAAGACCAAAGGTTTTTTTTTCAAGGTGACATTTTTTGCATTTTTTTACAATGTGCTCACTTCTTTCTAAGGAGCCTAGATGTTGAACTTCAAATTGTGAAAAGTGCAAAGGAGATTGAGATTTCAAGCTTCACGTTTTTGCGTGCTAATTACCAATTTAATTATTTTCTTGTGCTTAAGTTAAGAGTCTCAACTGTTTCTTTAATCAAATAACCTAGGTTATAGGTTAGGTTAGGCTGGTTTATGTAACAAAATCACAGTGTGAACAAAATATAAACATCATTGACTTTCACGCCATTAACAGCAACAAACCATAATTCACCTTTTTCATCGCGCTTTCTTAACTCCTTTTCGAATAGCAGACACAAAGGTAATAAGCAGGAGTTGAGACGTCTAATATCGCAACAAAGTGTCATAGTTGTAACTTGCATTCGTGTGCCGTCTCGGGACGATGTAGCCGACGGCCTGTCCTAACTTAGCACCCCTTCATACTTAGCGCGTATCCCGAAACACAGAACCAACATAGTCACCCTACTTTAGCACCCTGTATAGAATCCAATGCTCGTTTTGTTACGGTAGTATAATTTTGTTTTGAACAAAGGCTGCGATGTATGCTGATTGGAAACGGGGGAGGTTATTTTCAAGCGTGTCACAGTAGAAGTGGGTTTGCAGCTTTTGTAATAAATTTCGTCAAGTTCAGTTTCGGTTAATATAATATGCCACCTTTGTTAACATGCACGAAGCGGTAACCAAATATTGGTGTTTGTAACTTTTCGGTGACGGCAGTATTCATTAAGGCTTGACGCTTTGTACTCGACATTAAACGTTCACATTATTAGGTCATATGTAATTGAGATTGTTGGACTTACTGATTACCTGCATTACATTTGACGACTCAATGGCATAGTGATAGTGAGGCTGCCTTACGTTCTTAGGGTTCGAATCCCGGTAGGAGCAAATGTTTGTGTGATGAGCATGGACATTTGTTTCCAAGTCATGGATGTTTATATGTATAATAAGTATGTATTTACAAACAAAAAAGTATATATGTACTATATCAACTATCTGGTGTCCACGACACAAGCCTTGCTTAGTGTGGCACTAGATGGCGCTGTGTGTTAATGTCCAGCGATATTTATTACTGTTAAATCTGTACCTAACTTGAGTCGACTCGCACAGGACGGGTTTACAAAAGACCCGCCGAAAAAACTTGTATCAGGACCCCTTTATTGTAAGTTTATTTCATTTTTTATTATTTGTTGTTATAGCGGTATAGTAATAAAGTGAAACTTGGTTAAGGGACCTGGATAACTGAGAAACCTCCATAGCTGGAACTCATGCCGAGGTCCCAACATTTATTCCTGGATATCTGAGACACTGGGTAAGTAGAATACCTCTTTAAGTGGGACCAATTTGCAGATCCCTTGGGTCGAATGCCCCAGTTATCCAGGTTTCACTGTCACTGTCACTTTGTAAAAACAAAAAGTGTCTACCTATTATGGTTCAAAAGAAACATTCCTGTGACAGACAGACGAATGAACGGACGGACGACTGGATGGTTGCCGGCAACCTTTGGTTATGGAACCCTAAAAATACAAATAAAATTACATTTAGTCATCAGGAATTTCTTAGTGGCATCTCAGAGTCTAGTTTTCTGCTGTCTAGACTACAGTTGGCTCAAACTCATGACATGTACGGTCGAACGAGCTAATTGGTTTACAGTTTAACCCACAAAATACATTGTAAACTGTAAACCAAATAGCTGGTTCGACCGTACATAAAAGTTAAATAGAAAATAGGTAATTCGTTAATTTGCTATTTTGTGTTGGCAGCCATCTTGGATTTTTAATTTGTCATAGTGTATATATGTATAGTATTCTACTAGTCAAGCCCTTTCATTTGATACCCATATTCAGGGAGTTGTTGAATAAATATGTAATCTGCCATTTTGTGGCGGCGGCCATCTTGGACTGATATTTATCAAACATAGCAAGAACACTACCGACTAATTTACCTTTCAAAGAAAAAAAACAAATTACAAATCGGTTCATAAGTTCGGATGCCACAGACAGACACACACACATAGACTCGTCAAACTTATAACTTACTAGCTGACCCGCGTAACTTCGCCTGCGTCACATAAGAGAGAAAAAAGAAAGAAAAAAAATCCCCGTTTTTTAAACATTTTTCATTCCTGCTCCGCTCCTAATGGTCGCAGCGTGATGTTATATAGCCTTTAGCCTTCCTCGATAAATTGACTATCCAACACAAAAAGATTTTTTCAATTCGAACCAGTAGATCCTGAGATTAGCGCGTTCAACCAAACAAACAAACAAACTCTTCTGCTTTATAATATAAGTATAGATAACACCCCGTCGTTTTGGCGCCGGGGCTTAAAAACAACCGTTACGATTTTTGTCCGTGTGTCAAGGTGTACACGTGCGAAACATCACGGCATGTCTTAAGGGAGCCGTGCAGGACAACTAACGTCCGCCGTCACTGTGCCAGGTCGCAGTGTTATAAACTATTCACGGAAACAACAGGAACGAAGGTAGGGGTAACATTACCTACAATTTTTTTGGACACCTTTTGTTTCTTTGGTTTCAGTTACTTTTTTATTTATTAAAACACTAAGCTAAGCTGACGTGGGACTGCAGTGACCACGTTTACCGTATGCCCAATAATAAATGCTAAACCAATAAAAAAAAAATCTATGCTAATGCTAATGGCTGTGTGCCAAAACAGCCACTTTCTGGAACCCTAATACACCCAAAAAGGCATCACGGCAGACCTCGTGAAGATGGTGGGACGAGCTGGACAAGACCATCGACCATCCGACCAGGGGCCTAATTCTGCTATTTTAATAAATTCGTCACCCCAACACGATTCCATTCTCATCCCATTGTCATTTTGCTTAAAGTTCGTAATCTGCTAAATTCAGAATGGTGGGTCAATGGTCTCGTAATAAAATTGTGTTTTAATGGCATTGTCGTATTGTCATTATTATAAAACCCTTAGTACAAATGGTTTTCGAAATCTACTACTAAATGCAAACATTTATTCATGCCAGATTAATTCATGTACGAGATTATCATTCTATGACATTTCTTTCAATGAAGTGGTTGATCATTCAAAAGTCATAATGGCACCATTATGTTAGTAGAATTATAAAACTTGTCAAAATTTGACAGAACTTGATCATTATGAAATCAATGATCGACTACTCTGACACTATTGTAATAGCAGAATCGAGGCCCAGGGGTGCACATTGGCCTTGAATACTGGAACTCTTTGGAACCCTTCAAGGATTATAAGGCGTGTTATAGAACGTGTAATCTTAAATGCGCAAAACTTCAGACACCCCAAATGATTTTTAATTCAATTGACCTAATTTTGGGAGTTTTTTTTTTTAAAGGTTTTATGTGCTGTTTTAGTGTTACTGGCGAGAACTATTTATTACTACTATCCCGCGTATGAGACAATTTAAATTGGACGACAACCTTTTTTGTTTGTTTGTTTACCTATTTTGGCGGGTTTGCGCACGTGATGGCTTGACCTGTTAATAGATAGACAGGGCCATATTTTTAATTAAGATTTTTATTTTAAATGTGGCCTATATTAAAAAGTGCTTCAATTGATTCTGCTCGTGATTCTGATCAAACTATTTTCAGTTTTTGCGCTTTTAACGTTACACGTTGTATAAAGCTTACCCAATTTCCGTCAAGCTAACTTACTTTAGCAACCCGTTCTACTAACATAATAAGACGATATTCTTCCTCAAGCCGTCGACTTGCGACTAGCGAAGTGCACGAACAAATAAATAACTTTCTCTTTTGTACGGACTTTATAACGGCCCGGGATGCCATAAAAACATGTGGTTTGGTTACGATAAAGAGCCCATTGTGGGTTTTTCGTTTACTCCCCATGGCGTAACACGGTTTGAAAATTGGGGACAATATTTTTTGTTACTTTTCGCTATTTTTCTTTTTTCTTTACGATAGCGTTTCGAAATGGGGTCGTCGATTTATTTGACAATCTAAAATTGGGAGCTAGCTGTTAATTTTTAACTTAAAGCTTGTAATGTTCAAATACAAATAAAAATATTGATTCATTATCTGCCTAGCTTTTTCTCAACAAAACTTTCCGTCCAACTCCCTCTAAAGATGCGGATATCTTCTTCTTCGTATCGATGATTTCCCCTTTTTATTTTTAAATTGTTGTCGACCAGTACTCTGCTACCTCGACAGCGTTGGGGGTGGCCTGGGACAGGTCCCTCAGAGTGCAGGTGGAGCCACACATAGTGCAGATGATGATGCGGGATGACGGAGCAATAACCTACCTGGCCTCCAAAACCTAATACTAGGCCTTAATACTAGGCACGTTGATAAGACTGGTTGACAAAAAAAAACATACCTCCTCCTTTTTTAAAAAATAATAAAAACGCAAGGTCTAAATACATGTACAAGAATATAAAATACTTTGATGTGTGTTGGTAATAACAGCAGCGTAGCACGTTGCTACGCAGAGAAAGATCTGTTGCTACGTCGTAGAGGCAGAACTGCGTTTGCTACGCCGTAGAGGCAGAAATGCGTTTGCTACGGCGTACTAGGACTGGAATGATAAATTGTATTGATAATGCTTGATAAGAAATGATAACCTAATTTTACTCAGTTGCTCGAGAGTCACAATTTTTAATTAGTTGAAAATATTTTTCGGGGCGGATCACTAGAATATTGAATCGACGCGAATGGCGTAGTGGTAGTGTGAGGCTGCCTTACGTTCTTAGGGTCCTGGGTTCGAATCCCGGTAGGAGCATATGTTTGTGTGATGAGCATATAGACATTTTGTTTCCGAGTCATGAATGTTTATATGTATAATAAGTATGTTTTTACAAAAAAAGCTTTAAATGTAGTATATCAACTATCTGGTGTCCACGACACAAGCCTTGCTTAGTGTGGCACTAGATGGCGCTGTGTGTGTCCAGCGATATTTATTTATTATATTTATATTCATTTTTTTTCACAAACTTTTTACATTTTTAATATTAATATCAAATACATATAAAAAACATTTAAAAATATAAATAATTGTAGCGCGCCGGTATCGGGAACAGGATCCAAGCTACCAGCGGTCAGGGCTCCAGAGAGAGGAACCTTCTAACAATACGGGCCGTGTCAAGGAGTACCGCTTTCTGAATCAAGCCCTTGGTCCAGCTGCCTAACGAGAGCCTCCTCAGGTGTTGGTCGAGGCTTTTGGCAATTAAGCCATGCGCTGACACGACTATCGGCACAATGATTGCTGAGTCCACTTCCCACATGTCGACAACCTCGCGAGCCAAGTCAAGATACTTGATTTGTTTATCTTTCTCGGCTTTCACGAGGTTCTCATCATGCGAGACCGTTATGTCAACAATCATTGCGCGCCGCTCGGATCGATCCATCACCACTATATCAGGTCTATTAGCTATAACAGTCCTGTCAGTGATGATGGATTGATCCCAGTACAGTGTGATACTGCCATTAACGAGAACTGGGTCGGGCACATACCTATAGTAGGGCACTTCCGGTTCCACAAGATTGTATTTTAGAGCAAGTTGCTGATGGATAATCCTGGCTACAAGGTTGTGTCTATGCAAGTACTCTCCGTTAGCTAGACGAGAACACCCGGAAAGAATGTGACGGATTGATTCGCCTGGACGGTGGTATGCCCGACATATGTCAACCGTACCGTCCTTCACAATATATCTCCGGTAGTTATTTGTCATCATTACTTCATCCATAATTGCACAGACAAAACCTTCGGTTTCTCCGAAGAGGTCCCCGGAACGCAATCAGGACACGGATGCTAGAAAACCAACATCGGGCCCATGTAGAGCCCGGTAAAAACGCCCGTGAAGCTCCTTGCTCTGCCATTCATTCCTGCGGTCATCAGTAGTAAGTATTATAGGTTTGCGCCAGTTCTCTTTAGCCAAGGAGAGCGGGGTGAGGCCCTTGTCCATCGCGACCACATCTCGATGCATCCCCGGTTCTCTATCGTATTACCTAACTATTTAATCCATAATCTAAAATCACATAATTGCTTTTGTCATAATCATCATTCGTCCGAATGATAATTTACCCGAACTTTAAATCACATAATATCATATGCCATAAAGTTGAAACGCCTAAATATAATAAGCCCTAAATTCGTTTGTCATAAGTATTACAATCAATAATATACAAAAGACATTAAATCGTTTTCAATAAAAGTCATGAGTCCTATTCTAAGTAAATGTTTAATCTTATGTAGGCGTTGACCTGCAATGCAAGCAAGCATGCAGCAAGCATACAGCAAGCAAGCAAGCATGTAGCAAGCAAGCATGCAATGCAAGCAAGCATGCAGCACGCATGCGGCAAGCATACAGCAAGCAAGCATGCAGCAAGCAAGTACGCCTGCAGCATGCAAGCATACAGTATGCAAGCAAGCATGTAGCATGCAAACGAGCAAGCATCGTGCAGCAGGCATGGTTTCTGTCACGGCTCCGGTGCTGCGGGGCTCCGGCGGCCTCTAGCGAGCTTATCGTCGCAGATGGGTTTAACGCTCACCACCGCAGCTTCGGCTTGCTGGCCGGCTCCGCCGGCCAGCCTCAGCCGCGGCGGGGAGTGTTACAACCACCTGCTCCTCAACTCGCGGCCCGCCTCGCCCCTCCGCGCCTACGCGATTTTAAATAACACTCCTGGGGTAGGGCAGACAAGACTGCGTGGAGTCGGATTTGCAGCAATTCGTTTCGGTCACTAAAATCTAACTTTTAGGGTTTTTTTTTAGCGACTAACAATTTATAAATGACCATTCGGAATCATGCACATTATGTGATACAATACTTAGGACATACGACTTTATGTCATGTAAAATTAGGAGATTCAATTATTATAGTATTCGATATTATGACAAAATAGTATTAGAAGTAAAGTTAGTTATGTAAAACATAATTTCGGTGTTTTGAATATTATGGTTACTGAAGTTTATAGCAAACGCGTTATGGATAATGATTTTCGGACAAAACATTTTAGGAAAATCAAGGGAGTACCTGCATCCCCACGTCGGCTTCTAGGAAATAATCCCTGAGACTGCATATCTCGCGATTGTGGAGAGTCTTAGCGTTTAAAAAGCCACGACTCCCACAATTCCACGGGATATACAGTCTCATAACTGAAGAACGCGGGTGATGCATTCGAAATGCCGTCAGCAATTTACGGACCTTCGTATCCAGGGCGTCTAGTTCGGTTTGAGTCAATTGGAGTATGCCAAAAGAGTACATCAAAATTGGCATGATCCAACCGTTGAAGGCACGCACCTTATTTCCGCCCGATAAAAGACTATTAAATACGTTTTTCAGGCGGCCAAAGAAGCGCTCCTTCAACGATTGCTTCATGTCAGCCACATTGATGCCAGCGCTTCCGACATACCCAAATACTTATAGGTTTCAGTTGCTGAAAGGGATCTAAGATTTATGGAATCTGAGAGCTGGTTTCCCACAGACTCCACAAACTCGCCTCGCTTTACATGCATGACCGCATATTTATCCACACCAAAGTCCATCCTGATGGCGCTACTGAAGGTTTCAGTTACCTTCAGTAGCTCCATCAGTTGAAAATCGTTTGGGGCAAAGAGTTACAAGTCATCCATGTAAAGGAGGTGAGATATAACCCGACCATCTTTCCGCAACTGATAGCGTAGACCTGAATCCTCCAGCAGTGTGCTAAGAGGATTCAAGGCTAAGCAGAACCAAAGTGGACTCAAACTATCGCCCTGAAATATTCCTCGCTCTATCCTTATCGGCTCGCTATTCCTCTGAATTTGCCGAGATCCTGGATGGCAAAGGATTGTCCTCCATTGCCCATTGCCATTTACGTCAAGAAGGTGCGCAGAGTCGCATCAACTTTATACAACTCTAGCACCCTCATGAGTCATGTATGTGGCACTGAGTCATAGGCCTTCTTATAGTCTATCCAACATGTCGACAGATCCTTTCGGGAACGACGAACCTGTTGACTAATGGCCATATCGGCTTATTCCTGAAATCCCCCCTAAAAGTCCCCCTAAGGGGGAAAAGTGGAATCTAAAAAGAAAAGTCTACAATTCAATGAGGAGTAGCTCCTTAGTACCACGGGACCCATTCCTACATCCATTTTGGGAAGCAGACATTACAGAATTGTCATCTACATGTTTACAAATTTTTGTTCTCAAAATGGATGTAAGAACTTTATAGACCGTTGGGAGACAGGTGATTGGTCTATAATTTTTGGGTTCCACAGTACTACCCGATTTATGAAGCAGGTGGGTTATACCTTTTGTCAGGAACTCTGGCAGCGACCCCGACTCTAAGGCTGACTGGAATAGGGTCGCCAAGCAAGCATGCGACCTTGTGAACCATTTAATCCAGAAATTGTGCAGCCCATCCGGCCCTGGAGATTTCCAATTAGGCAACGGACGGACTGCACAAGCTAAGTTATTATATTTATAATTATTCCATTTACATCAAGTAAGAAGGAGTCCTCAACTTTGGTACCGCACAACTTATTCCATAGAAAGATTGAATGCTGTGGCGCGTTTAAGGAATATTGCGCTTTTTTCCTTGATTTGTGAATTGAATTATTGTGTATTGGATTTATTTGAGGTATTCTCTCGTTTCTCCTTTATTGTTGTTACTTTTACGAGAACGGTTTGTATTGTGACTTTCTGCGAACAGATATAATAGATCACAAGATAAGATTATTATATAAATAAATAAATAAATAAAATAAATATCGCTGGACATTACACACAGCGCCGTCTAGTGCCACACTAAGCACGGCTTGTGTCGTGGTCACCAGATAGTTGATATACTATATATATACTTTTTGTTTGTAAATACATACTTATTATACATATAAACATCCATGACTCGGAAACAAATGTCCATGCTCAACACATAAACATTTGCTCCTACCGGGATTCGAACCCGGGACCCTAAGAACGTAAGGCAGCCTTACTACCGCTGCGCCATTCGGGTCGTCATATAAAAGTTATATTTTGCACAAATTATATGAATAACACAACAGACAAGTATATTGTGTCAAATCATTACTTTGTTTAACAAATTAATTATTGGGTGGACAAACACTATATCCACCGTGTTTTACGCCATTATAAGAAATAGGACCGCCTCCATAGCCGGCCGGCTACGTACCGCCACCAATAGCAATAGTCTCCTGAGAGTGTTCTCAGATCGACGGGACTCCCCTCTGCTGCGCCACTGGGTGAGGATCCATACCAATTGATATTTTAAGTACTTATTATCTCGTTGCTGCTAACATTAGTCATTAAGTTATTTTGTGTTTCTAACACTACGAACTCATGTCTGAAATAAAGAATTTTGCCATTACGGGTATATCCTGCATGAGGCTGGCACTAGAACATGGAGCTTGGCGCAAATAGGTATAACACGATACCCTTTGGTAAGACTGGTTGTCACAGTTTTGGGCCAAAGATGTAAAAATGACAGCCGGGACCAACGGCTTAACGTGCTTTCCGAGGCACAGAGGAAACTCGGTATGTGATGGGTGGTCACCCAACTACAGACCAACCGCAGCTTACCTGAAGATTGATTCGAGTGGATGGATGATGATAATGATGAAAACAGATTAAAAGAACTGAAGAGTTTATTGTCCATTCTACTCCATACGAAACGTTTGCAAATGCTGATGGTGGCGCGTGTGTCGGACCATTTAGTTCCCTTCAAAATGGTTGAGCTGAATGGTGCTGATCCATGCGTCATGTCCGTGAACGGGCGCTGTCAGTTGTGACTGGTCATCTCTTAGTCGCCATGGGTTATTTGAATTAATTATTTAGTTTTTGAGTTGTATTTTATTTTGTTTTGCTATGGACACTTTTAACGTGCACATCTTGCTACATTGTTCTCACATAATATACCATCTCAACATGAATGATGTAACCAAGATTTTGTAACAATATTTTGATTTAAAAGAGTGTCCATGGAGTTTCTTGCCCGTTCTTCTCCATAGAGATCTACGTTAGGGAATGGGCAACTACAGTACTTTCACAGTTTTTATGTCTTGTGACTGGGACTGTAGCTACTTTAAATGTTCATTTTGTTTCGACAATTCAAAAGTGCCTGTAACTGGCCTACTTGAAATAAATGCTTTGATTTTGATTTTGATGATTTTGATTTTGAATGTATTACTATAATGATTCTATTTGATTGTAAAGTATGACGTTCAAAAGGTTGCTCCTGGTCTGATTTTTTACAAACAAACTAAATCAATTTATCTTAGACTTAAGAGGCCGGCGGAGCATGCGTTTTTCATCCAAATGTATTACCAAAATAATGTTACATCGGACCTACTAGAATATTCGAGAAAGCAAGTGATTACAGTGTGTGTACGTTAGAAGTTCGAGAGCATTCTATTATTATTAGTTTTAAAGTTAGGTAGGTAGAAACTCGCGAACTATTTATAAAAAGACATTAGAATTTCGACCGTACGCCTAGGGCATACGGTTCATATTTGTTTGTTTTGTACAAGTAGCTTATACCTACTACTTTTATAGGTAATACCTACCTTGTAGGTACCTTGTAGGTACTTACTATTCTTTTGTTAGTGTTTTTATGACCCTCTAGAATATTCGTGGTTATTCTGGTGTGTCTGTTGGCGAGTATAAATACACCGCTCAGGCCCGTGACCGGCAGTCTTGTTTTGGCGACACAACGAAGCGAATCGAAGTGAACTTGAAGAGCGATATCTAAGCGAATAGTGAACACTAGTGTATTGTAGTGTACTTGTGATTAAGTGTTTTGTGATCAATAAAGTTATTGTGTTGTTTAATCGGTAGTAATTAATTTATCTCATTCCCAGCTCGTAACAATAATATGAAAATCAAACATGTTCTTAAGGTAGTGTGTATATATTTCGATTGGATTACCCAAATAAATATTTAAAAGACACTGATATAAAGACGAGATATGAGGAATTTAAAATTTATATAGAAAAAATACTTTTCTCATAACTCTTGTTTAAATCAGTATACATTTAAAATATGTGTTTGGAAACCTTTATAATCTGTAATCCAATCGAAATAAATACAAAATCCTTAAGAATATGTTTAATTTACAAATTATTTTGGTATTACGTTTGTATGAACTTCGCATGCTCCGCCGGCCTCTTATGTGAAGATTGAAGTTGTTTTAGTGGCGTAATCAGCCTATAATGTTCCCTCTGCTGGGAAACATGCCTCCTCTATGAGAGGGAATGGATTCCACCACGCGGGCCCAGTGCCGGTTGGTAGATGTCACATGTCTTTGTTTTTTTGGTTCTAGGACATGCTGGTTTCCTCACGATGCTTTCCTTTACCGTTATGAGAGCAGTTTTCTCTGGATGCTCTTAATGTGCACGTCTTTCTCCATCGTTCTCACATGTATGTATAATCACAACATGAATGATGTAACCAAGATTTTGTAACAATATTTTGATTGAAAAGAGTGTCCATAATATGGAGTTTCTTGCCCGTTCTTCTCCATAGAGATCTACGCTAGGTAATGGGCAACTACAGTACTTTCTCAAGTTATTATGCCTTGTGACTGTGACTGTAGCTTTGATTTAGTTTTGTATTTTTGACATTCAAAAGTGCCGTAATGGTCTAATTGAAATAAATGATTTGAGTTGAGTTGAGTTTGAGTGGTTATGATATAACTTACACAAAATAATACGCCGGCCTGGGTTCGAACCCACGACTTACAGCTCGTAAATCGGGGCCGCCACCACTGGGCCACCGCGCTGCATTGAAACACTGTCAATTGGAAGCAAAGATTTGAATAGACCTTATGTTTCCCAACGTTAAAAAACAAGAGTCAAGATATGAGATATAAAAGTCACATTCTGGTTCCTTTCACTATGACCGAGCCAGTGAAGCATGGTGATAGCCATTCATAAGTTATGTGGGCCCGGCTATAACATCATGATAACATTATAAAAAAGTGTCGGAACCTTAAATGTACACGTAGCAGCGTTATGCGAGTAGTGACGTACTTTTATATAGGCAAATCGATACATTGTAAGCTAATATTAAACAATTTGATTCAAAATCATCATCGTTTGCTTAGTTTTCTAATAATTTAATGTAATTTTTTATAAAAAATTTAGTTTATAAACGTAATCTTTTTATTTTTTCTGTTATATTTAATTTAAATTTATTCTTAATATTTTATGTTTTTTTAGCGTTTCAATGTAACATAGTTTGTCGTTTTCTATCACACATTATGGGCTAATAATATCTGAAATAAAAAGGAGCACGTGGCTAAATAATAACAGCCACTCGGGCCGATCTTTAGGTTAAGCCGTGCTTGCCTAGGTTGGTCTGTGGATGGGTGACTACCCTTACATACCGAGTTTCCTCCCTGCCTCGGAAAGCACGTTAAACTGTTGGTCCCGGCTGTCATTTGTCCGTCTTCGTTAGTCGTTCGTCGGCCCAAATAGTCTGACAACCGGTCTTACCAAGGGGTATTACCTAGTATTAACTGGGTTATGGAAGTCAGATAGGCAGTCGCTCCATGTAAAGTACTGGTATTCAGCTGCATCCGGTTAGACTGGAAGCCGACCTCAACGTAGTAGGGAAAAGGCTAGCCAGATGAATGTCTGAAATAAAATGATTTTATTTATTTAGCCTATTCCCAATCAGGTTGGGGTTGGCTTCTAGTCTAATCGGTTGCAGCTGAATACCAGTATTTTACATGGAGGCTATCTGACCTCCGTAACCTAGCTGCTCCGTAATGCGATACTCCTTGATACGACTGATTGGCAGACTGTTGGGCCTGTAACTACCTGAAAGGACTGACTGGAATAATTTGTCTGGGCTCACAGAGACATGGCTTGTGCCCAGAATATTATAGACCGATTATACTTTTCGACTCGGAAAACGGTTTAGTGAAATGGAATATAACATTATTCTGATTATTTGCTTACTGTTGACTACAAGAAAATTATATTGGTTATTTATATGTAGTTTTATTTTAATAATTCTCTATGTAGTTTTATTTTAATAATTCTCAATGTAATTTCTGACATTGTTGGTTCATTAACGTAGAATAAACTAATGGATATTCGCTTGTCACCATAATAACATTTAATAATCCGCATACAATGTAATGGACTATTATAATAATTAATAGAAAAAATGCGTGTTTAGGGCACGGGCAGAGCTTTTACGTGATTAAGTGATTACACAAGATTATAGAATAATTCTCATAGCCTTACACGCACTGTAGTCAATTATTGTGTTGCTTGTTCAGTCAACAAAGTTGCAGAAGCATCAAAACGAATTTGAACCCTCCGCGAGATTGTCAGCAACTTCAAGGCGCTTTCTAGGGGATTTGGATCGAAGAAATTTCCCACCCGTGCGCAAAATACGCGGAAACCAGCCCGCTATACAATACAACACAATACGAAACCAATTTGAAGAAATAATAACAGCCGCATGGGTCAATCTCAAGGTTAAGTAGTATTTCCCAAGATCGGTCTGTGGATGGGTAAGCATTGCCAAGTTTCTTCCGTTGTACAATGGTTGATCTTTGACAGTCTTTACAGGTAGTCTGTGTCCCGACCAGTTTGGCAAGCAGTCTTATCAAGGTGTATCGTAATACTCAATACTAACTGTGTTTTAGAGGTCAGATAGGCAGTCGCATCATGTAAAATACTGGAATTCTGCTGCATCAGATCAGACTGAAAGCTCACCCCATCATAGTTGGAAAAAGGCTGATAGATAAAAACTACATAGTTTGGCGTTTATAGCAAACAATGAAGGTTATACCTTGAAGAATTTTCTTCTGTAGCAGTGGGCAGGGCATGACGCTCGTTGAACAGAAGACCAATGAGGTCAAACCTTCTGGAACGAAGACCGCGAACCTGAACAGCGTAGCGTTGAAAGGCCACCCAAATGTGAACCGATGACTTTATGAAGGCCGAGAAACCACTTATTACAAGAAGCATATAATTGTTTATTGCATATTGCGGCACTTGAAAGAGGCTAATATTCAGTAGTGGACGACTCTAGCCTTAAATTATGATGATGATTTAAACATTTTCAAAGTCAACCATTAAATTTTTAAACGTCAATCTTTTTTTTTCTTAGCCTATATTGTCCCACTGCTGGGCAAAGGCTTCCCCCATTGCCTTCCACTGTTCTTTTTATGCTGTTTAAACATTACAAGAAAAAAAAAATGATTCTAATCGAATGCAATCAATTCAACAATCGACTAAATCCAACTCAACTAAGCTAAAGGCACGTCACTAGGGTCGAAGCACATTTTTCGCACCCCACTAAGTGATTCACGATAAAAAGCCCGCGTTACGTGAATGCCTGTCTCTTAGGCGTATGGATATGACGCATATAATTCAAACTACGGGAGGGCCGGGCTGAACGTATTTTTCTACTATGTAGTTTTTTTTGGTGATCTCGAGGCCGATTTCTGTAAGTTACTAACATCTGTTAGTTAATATGCCTACATATCGTAGCGATTGGTGTTTCTTTAAATAAAGTTAGCTTGAAATATTTTATCCGCGTCACCTACAGAGCGTAAACCATCACGAAGCCGTCAACCAAGCATTCTGTATATGATGGATGGAATAAAAAAGGGGCTGTAGAAAAATAATAATTGTAAAAAAGTGTATTTTCAAAAAAAAACTTGTCAAAAAGTTGGAACTTTGACCCCCAATATCTCTGTAACTAAAAGGTTCCCAGGTATAGTGTAAATGATCGCAATGACAAGGAGACCAAGTTCCTTGCGGTTTCGTTAAAATGTGTTTTACACCCTTTATATTTATAGAACTATGTGACTTTTTGTTTTTAACCGTCCTTATGCTAAATGTCATTCAGACAGAGATACCTGTAAGTTATTGAAAATGGCCGTTAGTACTTACGAGTACTAACGGCCATTCTTACCAAGGAGTATCGTTTTACCCAGTAGTTTGTGGAGGTCAGACAGGCAGTCGCTCCATGTAAAATACTGGTACACAGCTGCATCCGGTTAGAGTGGAAGTCGACCTGGACATAGTTGGGAAAAGGCAGTTAGACGATTTAATTTAATTTAAACATTTTTAATTAACTTAACCCGCGCATCACGAGGGTTGGTCCGAGGCGGCACAGGAAAAGAGCACATGGAGGGAATTGGGGGAGGCCTTTGCCCAGCTGTGGGACAGTACAGGCTAAATAAAAAGAATAAAAAATTTGGTTGATTTTTAAGAATTTAATTAACGAGACATGATATTTAAAAAAAAATCTCCCTCGTTAATATAATCGTGTTTTATTCGTAGGTCAGGTCAAGTGTTATTCGATTTTAGTCGGAAATTTCTTAGTAGCCATAGGGTCGCCCCTATTAGATGGATCTTAAACATAACCGGAGATGTGTGTACGGTCGAACAAGCTATTTGGTTTACACTGTACTAACTGTAAACCAAATAGCTTGTTCGACCGTACTATTAATAGGCATACTTGTGAGGAATAAAAGTAACACTAGCAGTTATTGAACAGAATCTACGGTATACTAAACTTATATTGTCACTTATCGATGCCTTAGAGTGAAAACCTCGTAAGTGTAAAAGAGGTAACTTTTCAGGAGGAAGAAAAAACTGCGATAATCGTTGCAAGGTATTCACGGGAAACTGATAGATGCGAGTATTTACGAGGTTCTCATTTACTGTCATAGGTGGCGCTATGAGTATTGAATGAACAAATGAGTCAGATTTGGACGTGCGTAGCGAGGTTTTCTTCCTAGAAACGTAATAAAATAAATTTCAGCA
This sequence comes from Xestia c-nigrum, assembly GCA_916618015.1. Taxonomy (NCBI): domain Eukaryota; kingdom Metazoa; phylum Arthropoda; class Insecta; order Lepidoptera; family Noctuidae; genus Xestia; species Xestia c-nigrum. The sequence goes on along the minus strand of OU745259.1, from coordinate 2,351,476 downwards.
AAAATGCATTCCCGAGGTTTTCACTCTAAGGCGACGTTATGGGATATCTTCCGTGATTATTTATTATTTTGAGCTCCTGATACTAAAAAAAATATCCCGTAAATGACATTATAACTTTAGTTTTAAACCGTGAAAACTTAAAACAGTTTAGGGTACACTGTTAGAAATACTCATAAAAGTAAAAGTTATTAAAATATCTCAAAATCAACTTGTATCAATATCAAAATATTTCTCTAACATTTACAATATTAAAAACAAGGATACATAAACCACATTAGACGTGATTATTCCTTTAATAAAGCAAGTTATTCGCGACCGCCACAAAATGGCGTACGTATAGGAAAGCTGAAATTTTAATGAGAGCCTCGGGGCATATGGACCGGTATTAAGTACCTTGCACATGAATTTTACTGACGTTAATATAGAAACTATTAACGAGGCAATTAAACCGCTGAATATATATTCAGCGGTTACCGAGAGATAAGAAAAAGTGGTGGCAGACCAACAGTTATAATCCAGGTGGATGGATGACATTCAATGATCGCGGGTAAGATCTTGGTGTAGACTCACGCAGTCCAGGAGAGCATGGCACTAGAGGAAGACTTGTACTCGGCTGTGGGTGGAACTAAGCTGCTGATAATGATGATATTATATTCGAAAACATACAAATTCTTATACACACAGAAACAGTCAATTTAGATGCATGTTTGAAAATCATTTTTTTTGCTCATATTACATGCAGTGAAGCAGCGGTGGCCCAGCGGTGGTGGTTGCGACTTACGAACACTAAGTCGTTAATTCGAACTCAGACAGTTACTTTGTGTAATTTATTTCATCGCCACTACTCTCAAAACGGTGAAAGAAAACATCGCGAAGAAACCGGCATGCCCTAAAACCAAAAATTTCGAAGACATATGACGTCTACCAATCCGCACCGTGCCGGCGTGGTGGATTACAGCTCATTCCGTCTCATAGAGAGGCCTGTGTCCGGCAGTGGGAACATTAATGGACTGATGATGGTGATGACTGCCTATCAGACCTCAACAACCCAATTAGCTTTGGGTAATACGTTACCCCTTGGTTAGACTGGTTTTCAGACGTTTGGGCCACTGACTACCTGTAACGACCGTCTAATATCTAAAAATGACAGCCGTGACTAAGGGCTTAACGTAGTTTCTGGGGCGGAAGAACCTTTACAAAATCTGCCCCGAAGACCCACCCGTGAGTCTCTTATTTGTTTAGAGTTTAGACACTTGGACATTGTATTCGTTCCAGCAGTACAAGTACGTAGGAATCGATAGGGCTCGATAAGATAAATTTGACAGTTATTCTCGATAAAATGAGTTTTTATGGAGTCAAAAACTCATTTTATCGAGAATGACTGTCAAATTTATCTTATCGTGTCCTATCAATTCTTACGTACTTGTACTGCAGTTTTTAATCTGAAACCTCCCTAAAAAGGCTCATCTGGATACTGAAATAATAACATTTTGGTGCGCATTCGATCGGACCGTTTTTCTCGCTCCACTCGTTCGTAGATTATCTTTTAATTACTGTTTTTTCTTTATTAAATACGACATTATTATCACTTTCCCTGGCTTTGATCATTGGTTTTTGTAGTAGTAGGATTTTTTGTTGGAGTTGTTTGTTAAATACTTTCCGGCCGTTTTCGCAACTGCGATTCGCAACCAGTTGCGAATTAGGAATTATTACTCCTTGTTCGCAACCTTAAATAGTAGGTTCTTGTTAATTTTTCTGTGTCTTGAACTTAACTAAAAATGTGGACCGGTTATAAACTTGTCTAGTCCTTTTAAAGAGATAAAACGCTTGATTGTATTTTAAATTCACGCTTTTTATTATCGTGTGTGTTCGTGTTATTTCCGTGAATCTGAAATAAATAGTTTTTTTTTTTATATAAGCTGTTTTGGAACACTTTTATCAACTACTAGACTTAATTAAATTACTCTCATTACGTAGGGGAGTGAAATCCTATTAATATTATAAATGCTAAAGTTTATGAGGTTGGGTGGATGGATGTTTGTAACTCTTTCACGCTAAAAACTACTGAACGGATTTGGGTGAAATTTTGCACACAGGTTATTTAGAACCGGGTTAAAAAGTATCTTATGTATTACTTAGAATACGTTATATTGTAATATCTCTAGCGATATTGTAAAGTCTCGAATTATTGTCAAATGAACATACTGCTTACAACAAAACGCATTATTTTTCGTGAAATGCATGCGATGGTAGTCAACTTACGCGGTGTGGAGGAAAGGAGGGGTCCCCCTTGCCCAGTGCCACAACCAGTGACGGATTAACCCTTAATCAAATTAAGCAATTGCCTAGGGCATCACGTCTGGGGGGGCACCAGGCCTGGGTGACATCACCGGACAGGCCTGCCAACGTTAATAGTGAGGCAGCGTGTTTCCAGGAGGCCATGTCCGATATATGCGACGCGGCGACGTGGCAATGCCCCGCGTCCGGTCAGGCAGCGCCCGACGTCAGGTATACTGGTGGTCGCCGAAAATTAACGTCTCTGCGCGTGTGTTGCTGCGCGCTGCCTTTACACCAGGCAGGCAGAGTTGTACGAAGGATACAGAGCGGCGAAGAGCGCCCTCCGGGAGGCTGTCCTGGGGGCCAGGAAACTGGCCCGCTTGGATATGTTGGAGACTCGACTCGACAGAGATCCGTGGGGGCGCCCTTACAAGATGGAGCGGGATAAATTCCTTACTGGTCCCCCCCGCTGACTCAGAGTCTCCGGCCTGAGCTCGTGGAGGACGTGGTAAGGGCTCTGTTCCCTTCGCGAGGGGTACACCCACCCCCGCCTATGGCTCCGCCACCTGCCCCAGCCGCCGCGGGAGACGCACCGGGCGTTGGAGGTCACGTGGCGGCCCCCGGCCACCGTAGGCGCGGGCCTGTGGACGGTGAGCTATGGGCTAGCTGGCCGTCCGTCCGTCTTATGACGACAGGCCGTGTCAACGGCGCGTTAGTGTTCCACACGCGTCTCAATGAGATGTCAGCGTAATGGAGGGGCCCAAGGGTCGCAGCCTGCCGCGGCCGCGGGACTGCTCGAAAGAGATACCGTGGCCCCGAAACATAAAGGGCGAGGAAGGAACATGGATGGGTCTCAGTCAGTAAAAGTCTGACACCCCTCCCGCTCTGCCCAGAGTGGGAGAAGTTATTTGATGATTTCCCATCCGAAGAAAAGAAAGGGCATCACGTCTCACTCTCACGTCACGAAAAACCACACCAAAATAAAATCTAGGCTTAATTTCAAAATTCGCGCGTTTTAAGTTGACATAGAGTCTGACCTAGACTACTACTAGGCCTTTGAGGCGGTAAAGGTTAAAATACCGATTCTAGTTGACATACGGATAGGGGGGCCCACAGGCGTGGATTGCTTAGGGCATCAACTAGTCTTAAACCGTCACTGGCCACAACTCTCATGAAAAGATAATGCACCATTCCTGAGAAATACCTATTAATATAACATAATCTTAAAACACTTTATATTCCCCCTAAAAAGCGTAGTCGACGGAGCACCGCTTCGCGGGGCCCCTATTTCCGAGTGCAGGGTTTAAAGGAACCTAACTAACCTAACGGGGGGGTGCCCCAAGTCCCGATTTTGGGGGCAGAGATACTTCCGTATACAAGTCAGTTGACAATAATTCGAGACATTACAATATCGCGAGAAAAAACACGTTACATTGTAATATAACGTATTTGACAATTTTACGGTGACATCCAACTCCTACTATAATAATATTGTAAATGCGAAAGTTTGTGAGGATGGATGTATGTTTGTTACTCTTTCACGAAAAAACTACTGAACGGATTTGGATGAAATTTTGCACACAGATGGTTTATAACCTGGATTAACACATAGGATTACTTTTTATCCCGGTAGTAAGATCCCTTGGGACAATTTTGAAACTTCACGCGGGCGAAGCCGCTGGCAGAAGCTAGTATACATGTAATTATCCTACTAAAATTATAAATTACTGCAATTATCCTGTCTTCGTCTTCGAGATTTAAATGTTTACCTGTAGTAGCCCCGCTACGCTTCGACTCACCCGCACATAGTTTAGCGCCATAGGAAAGAAAGAGATAGCACTATCCCCATAGGCGCTTGATCACCCTACTAAAACATTCCTCATTCGTTTCCGTGCGCGCGCGGCTACCGCACATGGTGAAATAAGTTTTTTCGGTTTTCGGATTTTATTGTTGTCAAACAGTTCAAAAATCTTATGAAATGCCAAATAGGAAGCATGAAGACAGTAAAGAAGATAAATGGCGAAGAAAATTAAAGAAATATGAACAAACCTTATCCAAGAAAGACGTTATAATTATGTCTATTGAAGGTAATGTACCAACTACCCACAAAACATTACAACAAAAATACAAACAAAATACAAAGCTTACGTTTATAAAAGTTATTTGTACAATGGTACCTTAGATCTAACACGAGATGTTAGACGGTACATCAAACATTCGAGTCAATACGAGATATTGACCTATTGTCTTCTTTTTTTTAGAGTCAATACGAGATATTGACCTATTGTTTTCTTTTTTTAGAGTCAATACGAGATATTGACCTATTGTTTTCTTTTTTTTAGAGTCAATACGAGATATTGACCTATTGTTTTCTTTTTTTTAGAGTCAATACGAGATATTGACCTATTGTTTTCTTTTTTTTAGAGTCAATACGAGATATTGACCTATTGGTTTCTTTTTTTTTAGAGTCAATACGAGATATTGACCTATTGTTTTCTTTTTTTAGAGTCAATACGAGATATTGACCTAGATATTGTGTTTATATTAGAGTTGAAACGAGGTATTGACCTAGATATTGTGTTTATATTAGAGTTAATACGAGATATTAACCAAAAATATCGGACAGCGTTGCGTCTAAGCCTTCGTCACCTGACTGCTCGCCTACGCCGACGGCTGTGGTGACGTATGACATAGCGGCTGACTCAGCGAGGCCCGTGGATGAGCCAAGCACCTCTGCACGGTGTGCGTCACCCGTGCCACGCGAACTTTCTACAATGGGGGGAAGTACATCACAGCCAGCTGACCCCCAGGGTGTGACACTCCCGGCCGATGGCGACAATGTTCCTCCTATCGCAGATCCCGAGCTCCTAAGGGCTCTAGGGGATTTCTAAGCTGAAACCGTCGGTTGGGGTCCTGATATTGTAGCTGATTTAGCGAAGAGATGGGACCCTATCCTAAAACTTACAAAAAAAAAAAAAAAACCTGCTTCCAAGAAATTGTTCCTTAATTAAAGCTCCAACGCTTAATCCTGAATTAACTGTAATGCTAAATGAGTCCGCAAAAAATTGTGACGTCAGGATTCAGAAGAAGTAATCACAATGGGTAACGTTCTTACTATCTTAGGAAGGACGATGTCAGGTATATTGACGAAAGCCAGTGACACTGCCGATATCCTACGTCTCCTTACAGACGCGACAAAGCCGTTGTCAGATTCTCATTACTTGGAGACTGAGGCTAGAAGATCTCTTTTTACTCCAATGGTTGACCAGACCTTTTTAAAGCCAGGATCGAACTACCGCCGCCACGGGTCAATGCAGGCGTCAGCCCCTCACCAGCACCCTGCCAGCGGGAGCGGCCCCCATAATGAAGCAGTAACTTCTCAGGTATACTCTCATGCTGGCCGCTTAAGGCATTGTATTGAAGCTTGGAAAGAGGTTACTAATGGCAAAACGATTCTTGAGGCCATTTCTGGTTATAAAATTACCTACCTTTCTTAAGAATCCTGTACAACATCCGGGCATGATTCCAAAATCGTATTTCTTGAAAGATGACAGGTTTTGTATTAAACAAAAATTGAATCGTTTGTTGCAAGCGAATGTCATACGTAAATGTAATCCTACCCGCGATCATTTTGTTTCTAGTATTTCTATAATTCCTAAGAGTAATGGTGAAAATCGACTGATTCTACATTTGTCGATGTTAGCCATTTTAAGATGGAAGATGTAAGGAAAGGTGTAAAGTTAATGCTACATAGTTAACTTGGACTTTAAAGAAGCATACTTTTTGATACCTATTCACAATAATCATGTAAAGTTTTTGAGATTTTATTTTGATAACATTCTGTACAAATTTTTGGTTTTATCTTTTGAATTGAGCTCAGCTCCACATGTTTTTACAAAACTTATGAAACCAGTTTCTACTTTTTATGATGTCGAGTTTTTAAATCAGTATTCGATTTAGATGACAGTTGTTACTTCGGAGACAGTTATGAAGAATGCTTAAAACATTCACGAAAGCATTAAGGGCACTTAGAATTTGTAATAAACTATGAGAAAAGTTCACTGGTACCAAACCAAAAATTGACAGTTTTTAGGTTTTAATTTAAACTCTAAAACATGACCCTAGAGCTCCCTTTAAAGAAAATACGCGACATATTGTCACGTAAAGACAATAATTATGCTTCTTACGACGAGAATGAAATCACTATTCGTGGTTTTGTTCGCTACTTAGGCAGCCTGACAGCTGCTTGCCGGCCGTTGCTTACGGGTGGTTGTACACAAATCTTTAGAGCGGGACAAATACCTAGCCTTATTAGATAATGACTATTATGACAAGATGATGACTGTTCCAAATAGTTCACGCGTTGATTTGACTTGGTGGAATTCATCAATTTTAAACTCGAGAAACCCTATCAGACCAATGTCGTTTGTATTCGAGATCCTTAGTATAAGCTGGGGTGCAGCCTCTGGGGAAGAGAGTATGGGCGGTTCGTGGACGAGCGTCAAAATCAAAATAAAAACAAAGCATTTATTTCAAGTAGGCCAATTACATGAAAATTAAATCAAGCTACAGTCCCAGCCACAAGACATCCTAGTCATATTAACTATTTGGAACTCCTTGCAGCCTATTTTGGACTTAAATCTTTCGCGAACAAGGTCACTATATTGTCACATACTCCTACGCATTGACAATAAGACGGCGATCGCTTACATAAATAGAATGGATGGAGTGCAATACCCACATCTCAATGAAATTGCTCGTGGTGGTAAGAGGGAGATATTCCTTTTTGCTTCCTCCATAGCGTCATCCCAGAATATTGAAGCAGACACAGAGTCAAAAAACATGGATATTGAGTGGAAATTGCACTTACATCATTTGATACTATTGTTTCAAAGTTTGATGAACTTGAGATGTATATTTTTGCATCGAGAACGAACTCTAAATGTAAAAAAATATATATCATGGAAGCGCGATCCCTATGCATACAACGTGGACGCGTTCATTATTAAATGGGATATGTTCTTTTATGCGTTCCCACCATTTTCACTTATTTTAAAGGTTCTGCAAAAGATGGTTGCTGATGAGGCAACCGGCATAATTGTAGTGCCTCATTGGCCATCTCAAGCATGGTTCCCAGTATTCACATCTCTTGCTGTAAGTGAAATATTTATATCTTTTATTCTATATGGGAGTGTTTAAGTTGAAGCCTTCCTTCACTAAAACGGGGAAAATTTATTCCCTTTATGATCGACGTACACGAACTGGCGTAAGTCAGGTAGTTTAAAATAATTATATTTTTAGCCTTGCTTTAAAATTAAACAACTATTTTTAGAATTGTCTTGCAGGCGTCATCCAGCTGCTAATCTAGCTTTAAACGATGGTGGTTATATTGTCACGATAAGGGATTAGATCCGTTCCGGATCTGAGTACATGATTAGCTAGACTTTTTGCCTCAATGTTTCACAAATAGTTAGATCTATGTATAGAACATTTAACAATCACCGTAAGTGATAAAGCCGAAGCTTTATCACTTACTTCCGGAAATAATGTGGGATAAGACGAACGTGTCTAAAGATTCTTTAGCTGAAGCCTTCCTTCTCTAAGTATAATTATTGTACATGGAATTCCAATATCGTTCTTAATTATGTTGGTGATTTATACCCCAGCGATAGTTTGTTTGGAGCAGTTGAGCAAAAAATTGGTTGTAGTATTGGCTTTATCAACAAGCCAAAGATAAGGTTGCTCAATATTATGATCAATCAAGACAAAGTTTTAATCACTATTACTGATTTGATTAAGACATCTGGTATTGGTAAATCCCAACCAATCCTTGACCTTCCTTTTTTTTCCGAAAGCGTCCTGCAATCTGTCCTGCAGAGACTTTAATAGCTTACATGAATGATACGAGTACATCCATCAAAAGAAGTACTTCGCAAACTGTAGGGCGATGGATAAAGCAGGGTTTGGGTTTGCTAGTGGCATTGACACTGAAATATTCAGTGCCCATAGTACTCGGCATGCATCATCTTCTGATGCACATCAAGCAGGAATCAGTGTCAATATCATTAGGAGAACCGCTGAGTGGTCAGATCAATCTGCCACCTTAGCTAATTTTATAATCGGCTAATCGCTCAAACAAATTGTGAATTAGCAAACGCTGTTCTCAGTAATCATAATCAGTAAGGAAGTTTTGCTTATTTCTTTGGTTATAATCATTAAGGTTATTTATTTTTTGTTTATTAATTGAAACAAGAATACAATATATTGTGTTATTATCTCCAGGAATTCATCTTTTAATTTTAGTCCTACCTATAACATTGTAAATGTCTCTCTCTAAACATCTACAGGTAAACATTTAAATCTCGAAGACGAAGACAGGATAATTTAATAATCAAACGAACTTACCTGAAGTGAAGTTCGATTTTAATTATCCTGTCTTCGTCGAAGAGATTTAAGGTCCCTCCCGACCCTGACATTCAGGTGGACCTTTCATTTCCCTAAACAATGTTATAGTTCGTCCAGTAGACCGGTACCTACTCTGAACTGAATGAGGAATGTTTTAGTAGGGTGATCAAGCGCCTATGGGGATAGTGCTATCTCTTTCTTTCCAATGGCGCTAAACTATGTGCGAGTGAGTCGAAGCGTAGCGGGGCTACTACAGGTAAACATTTAAATCTCTTCGACGAAGACAGGATAATTAAAATCGAACTTCACTTCAGGTAAGTTCGTTTGATTATTAAATAATATACACCTTCCCTTAGTATTTAAAAAAACTGTGGTGGCTCATTACTTTGTGTAATTTATTTCGTCATTACGTCTCGGCTTAAAATGGTGACGGTTCTAGAACCTGTGACACCTACCAACCTGCAATGTTGGATTACAGCACACTTTCTCCCATTAAGAGGCTTGTATAAATAAATAAAATAAAAATCGCTGGACATTCCACAGCGCCATCACACAGACATTTACTCTTACCGGGATTCGAACTCGGGACAAAGGCAGCCTCACTACCGCAGCGCCATTCGGGTCGTCAAATTAAGGTCCATGTTCACCGCGAAGATAACAGCCTGATTATCTAAAAACAGCTGTCAATGTGACATGTTCCCATACAAAAATATGTTTTAAACAGCTGTTTTTAGATAATCAGACCGTCATCTTTTTGGTGAACATGGACCTCAATTATACTCTGCTGATTGTTGAAGTTAAGTGTTACCGTCTGTTTGTGACTTGTTTTTTTTTTTGTCAACGAGGTGATTCCTGGAGTAGTCAAATTTTCATATTTCAACCTATGTGTCTAAGAACACGGATGTCTACACATTGCTGTATAAACCTAAAGCTATATGATACTACGGACACGAACGGACTGCTTGGTCTGGTCCGTCGCAAGTGTGTACCGAGTCCTATGAATATGCATGAGGGTCCTCATACCGTGCCGGGTGCTGGATGAAGAGGGGCAAGGAGGGAGGGGGGGTGGTCAGTCTGATAGACGTAATTAGTAAACAGATATTGTGGGATGAAAAAGATAATTAAACAAAGTAAATATCGCTGGACATTACACACAGCGCCATCTAGTGAAACACTAAGCAACGAAGCTTATGTCGTGGACACCAGATAGTTGATATACCACATAGGTACTTTTTATTTGTAAACACATACTTATTAAACATATAAACATCCATGACTCGAAAACAAATGTCAATGCTCATGAGAGTGAGAGACACGTCAGCAGATGAGTGCGAGTAAGAGAGACGGATATATCCGAATATACGGACGAAGCGTTAGAGAGTAGGGCCTCAGGGTCGAGTAGTGTGTCGGATACTCGCGTCCACTCTCAACACCATACGTTATGTTTTCCTGAGTTCGATTCCCAGATTGAGAAAAGTGTTAGGTTGGTTCTATTAGGAATTTCTCAGGAACAGCCACAGAATCTGGATTTGTGCCCGGTTGATGGCTTTAGGCTCCCTCCCATATGACATGGAACTTAAAAACTTAACGTGCGAAATGTGGGTGTACTATTTGGTATTCCTCTGCCTAACCATTTGAGGATAACAGGCGTGATGTTCTGTTATAACAAACACAAAATCATCATCATCTGTTTAGCCGTTTCCCAACAATGTTGGGGAAGCCGTAGTCGAACCTAATGCAGCTGAACGCCAGTATTTTATATACTCCACAACCCAGTCAGTACTGGGTAAGGCGATACTACTTGGTAAGACTGGTTGTCAGACTTTTTGGGACACTGACTACCTGTAACGACAGTCAAAGAGCTACAAATTATACATAACACAGGGATAAAAAAGTATACAGTGAAATATAGAACTTTTTGGGAGTTGGTTAAAGATTCTATTTCCAACGGTCCATGTTCACTGAAAAGATAACGGTCTGATTATCTAAAAACAGCTGTCGCTGTGACAAGTTCCCATACAAAAATGTGTTTTAAACAGCTGTTTTTGGACCTAAGACAGGTCTACCTCTATGCCAAACTTCGATATCTCTTTAGCCGTCAACATACATTTACGATACTAAAGTATGAATAAGTTCTGAGACATTTCCATCATATATATAGTCAATGTCTTCCTCAATCAATTTAATAAAAAGCTCTATTATTTACAAAAAGCAAGTCACCATTTTTATACGAAATCAAACATATGTTTACGTTTCATTTCATTTATATCAATTCATTTCTGTCGCCGGACAAAAAGTGAAATAGTCGCGCGGGACAATAGTTTGGTGTCGGCGTTGGTGGGCGAGCCTCGTCAAACTTACTGGCTAGTGATGTACCCAGTTATCGACTAATTGGTAGTATCGAGATCTTTTTTATTTAATTCTGCGGACTACCTCGTTTGTGTAGGTACTGTTGACCACGTAGTCTTGGATTTTATTTTCAGTTTGTGATAAATGTTATTGCTGTTTTCATAATGAATGAGTCATCAGTTGCAGCGCATTTGTGACCGTTTGATGACAATAAGATTATCCCTTATGTGTTAGACATTAAACAAAACTGACAAAATGTGGGGTGGAAGTTTCCTCTGCCTATCCATTCACATGTCTTCGAATATTTGGTTCTAGGACATGCCGGTTTCTTCACGATATTTTCCTTCACTGTTTTCAAAGCGACACATTTCGTATTAAGAGGCCTGCGGAGCATTCGAATTTCATACAAGTGTAATACTAAAATAATTTGTATATCAAGATAGTGTGTATTTATTTTTGATTGGATTACAGAATATATAGGTTCCCAAACACATGTTTTGAATGTAAACTGATTTAAACAAGAGTTATGAGAAAAATAAATTGTATATAGAAATTTTAAATTCCTTATATCTCATCTCCATATCAATGTCCTTTCAAAATATTTATTGGGAACATAAATATATATACTAATATTATAAAGCAGAAGAGTTTGTTTGTTTGTTTGGTTGAACGCGCTAATCTCACGAAGTACTGGTTCGAATTGCTTTTTTTTGTGTTGTATAGTCCATTTATCAAGGAAGGCTACAATTACAAGAAGCGGAGCAGGAATGAAAAATGTTGCAAAAATGGGATTTTTTTTCCTTTCGTTTTCTCTCTTATGTGACGCAGACAAAGTTGCACGGGTCAGCAAGTTCTATAATACAATTGAAATAAATACACAATACCTTAAGATTATGTTTGATTTAAATATTATTTTGTTATTGTGTTTGTATGAAAAACGCATGCTCCTCCGGCCCCTTAAGTGCAAATTTATTAATGTTTATTCTTTTTTTTTACCTTCACAACCTAATCTTGGCAAAAGTTTTCTATCGAACAAATTGCTATTATATTAAGTGAGTGAGTCGCAGCACCATGCGACTTGTTGTGTCGCATCGCAGACGCTCGTATGAATTGCCTGTCGCCTCTTTCCGACCGTGTTTCTTTGCCATTTGAGTTCAACGGCACGATTATCTGAAGATGGATAAGAAGTGTTTGGATAGTAATGTTTTTGAGCAAATTAACATTGAGTAGGGTTGTTAATAATATATAAGTACATTATTCATAAAGGGTGTAAAAAAATCCTTAACGAAGTCGAAAGGCACTTGTTCTCCCCGTTACTCCTTTTTTTTTTGTTCTACACCATAACTGGGAACCTAGCTTCTATTTACGGAGATGTTGGGGGCAAAGTTCCACCTTTTTGAATAGATGAAGAAGAATAGAATAAACATTTATTCATTAATGGACAGCACAACACAATAGAGCAGCACATACATATAATACATTATAACAACAAACAGCTTAACAATTTATTGAAACACCTCAACTACGCTGAAAATGCCCATAACAAAAGGGACCACCACCACCAGACCAGACCAGTTGACCAGTTTTCTTTTGAATACAAGTTTTTATTGTATGATTTATCATGTAAGACTACGTACGATATTGTGGAATAGTTACTGAAATACAGCGGGCAAAGCACATATTATAATACGATAGCCTTGAATAATTATCTACTAATAAATTGCTCTTTAGCATGGTTTCTCTTTATCGTGGAACAAAGTATTTGACAGGTAAAAACTAAGCTTAATGAAGTAGGCATAAATACTTGTACCTTTTCTCCGGGAAAGATTTACTTTACGTCATTTTAAATATAAAGGGTGTAAAATACCTCTAAATGAAGCCAAAAGGCACTTGTTCTTCTCGTCATTCCGATCATTTTTGTTCTACACCATACCTGGGAACATTCTAGTTACGGATATATTGGGGGTCAAAGTTCCAGCTTTTTGTAAATACAAAGTTTTAATGTAAGATTTTATTTTAAACATATTCACGACCCCCGTACTATTAAATCCATCCATCAGCACAATGATTTGAGTGCGTAACACTGAGTTATATACCACAAAACGTGATTTTTTACTCCAAAAAAAAGAGTTGTTTCCCAGCAATATTTTTTGCGTAAACTTAGTGTGATGTATAGAATACTTGGTTGACGGCTCCGTGATGAGGTGGTTTACACCCTGTATTTATTTGTCATTTACCAAAGTTTAATCAACATTTAGCAAATTAATGATTACAGTGTTGCTAAACACAAACAAAGAAATAGCATGGATTTATAAAGTTTATAATACTTCTTATCCACATTTCTTGTATCCAAGAGTTCGCCGTACTTTTGTCCGCTGTTTGAAAGAAGTTACCTACTATAAATGAAGACTGTTTTTATTTTTGTTCAGTACTTACTAACAACTGGTACTTGCTGTAAAGTTACATTCTAGTGGAGTTCTGTTTGTTGTTTAATAATAAGCAAAGGAATATTCATACGTTGATGTATTTTGTTTTGCCTCGTTGGTTGCTTGGGATGAGGAACTGATCGATGTCGAGACAAGTCGATCAAAGTGTGCTAGTGTTTTTTTCATCAGTTATTTTTGGACGGCTAATGGCATCAAATCTATAGCCGCTCGGGTCGATCTTTAGGTAAAGCCATGCTTGCCTAGGTTGGTCTGTGGATGGGACCCTGACATTACGAGTTTCCTCCGTGCCTCGGAAAGCTCGTTAAGCCGTTGGTCCCGGCTGCCATTTGTCCATCTTTGACTGTTGTTACAGGTAGTTAGTGGCCCCAAAAGTCTGACACCAGTCTTACCAAGTGGTATCGCATTTCCCAGTATTAAACTAATTGGGAAAAAGCTAGGCAGATGATGATGATGATAATGGCATCAAATCATTTGCTCAACCATAAAGCAATCAGTAATTTTGTTATCAGGCAAGTAAAGCAATATAAAAAAAAAAACATTTAACTAAAACAATGGCCAGTCTAACCAGATGCAGCTGAATACCAGTATCTTACATGGAGCGACTGCCAATCTGACTTCCACAACCCAATTATTGGGTAATAAATACCTCTCGGTAAGACTGGTTGTCAGACTTTTTGGGCCACTGACAGCCGGGACCAACAGCTTAACGTGTTTTCTGAGGCACGGACAAAACTCGGTATATCATCCATCCACAGACCAACCTAGGCAAGCACGGCTTAATCTAAACATGGACCCGAGAGGCTGTTATTATTTAGCAACGAGCTCTTCTTAATAGGCCTCAATAGGCCCCGTTACACGAGACTTAAACAAAACGGGTGAAAAGTGTGTGTGCTATTTGTTGGTATGTCATGACCTTGCGACGAATACATATTTTTTCTTTCTTTCTTTCTTTCTTTCTTTCTTTATTTCTTTCTTTCTTTCTTTCTTTCTTTCTTTCTTTCTTTCTTTCTTTCTTTCTTTCTTTCTTTCTTTCTTTCTATAAGGTACACCTCTATCTAACTCTCTTGGGATACCAGGTATGCAAGACACACATCTCTGATTGTTCGTCTGAAAACATCGTGAAGAAACCAGCTTGCCTGAGACATATTTCTCGACAGGATGTAAAACTAAGTCCAAGCACGGCTTCAAAGCACAAACACCGGTTTAAACACTAAACACACGTCCACACAATAAAGAAAGGTTGCAAAGGTAATATTGTGTGAAGAAGAACGTTTATTTTTGAAGAAAGAATCATTTAGAGGCCACACATAAATTACGTCACACTAATTTAATGATTTTCGCACCCGCCCGCGTCCTTGTCACAGCTGGTCACATTTGTGGGACTTCCCTCTTAGGGAGAGGGAAGGGTGTGACGTCACATATTTTGCAATTTTACACGTTCATACAGACAAACAAGGAAAGAAAACATTTTTTTTTTCATTAACCTCTTGTATGCCGTAATTATAGAAACAATTAAAAAGCCATTGTGTCTCGCGTGGATCTACGTTCCGAAGGGTGTTGTACATGAAGGGTTAATCGTGTTTAATTCTTACATAATTATATTAGACTAGCTGACCCACGCGACTTCGTCTGCGTCACATAAGAGGGAAAAAGCTACCTATTACTACCTACCTACCTACTACTACCTTCCCTGGACTTCCACAAATAATTCAAAAGCAAAATGAGCCAAATCGGTTCAGCCGTTCTCGAGTTTTAGCGAGACTAACGAACAGCAATTGATTTTTATATACAGGGTGTAAACCACCTCACAACCAAGCACTCTGTACATCAAACTAAGTAACTTTACGCAAAAAATATTGCTGGGAAACAACTTTTTTTTAAGGTTATAAATCATGTTTTGTGGTAGAACTCAATGTAACGCATTGAAAACATTGTGCTTATGAATGGATTGAATAATACGGTGGTCGTGGAGGTGTTAAAAGTTAAAATCTTACAAAAACAACTTGTAATTAAATAAAAAGTTGTCAAAAAGTTGTAACTTTGACCCCCCATATCTCCGTAACGAGAAGGTTCGCAGGTATGGTGTAGAACAAAAAATGATCGCAATGATGGGGAGAACAAGTGTCTTTCGGCTTCGTGAAGAGGTGTTTTACACAATTTATATAGATTTTGAAATGTGACGTCACCAAAATTATGGAACCCTCCCTCCCTCCGTGTAACACAGTTTATGGCTGGCCCCTTAGATGTAAGTGGACCTTTGCAGTCATCAATCCCAACATCATGATTATCTAATCACCATCGACACAATATCCGTCGATCGGTTTACAGCGCTTTGCATAATTCTGTTTGTGTCATCATGCCGAGGTCGACGGCCTCCTCATAATCGAGACGCCAGACATCGACTCCGCATATTTCAGAATCGAGTACTCGAATGTACTCGATAATCGGTTCCGTGTGTGCACTATTTTGCATGAGATCTTTTACAAAGTAGCGTTAGGAGGCTATGGTTTTTGTTTTTGAAATTCTCGTGTTTATAAAAGGATGCTACGAGTATAAAAGGAGAAGAAGGTCAAATTAACGATGGATTTTTGAAAAAAGAAGACATTTATTCTGCGTCGACCACAAATAAGTTGGGATGATAATTGATTCGTAACAACTGACGACGAAAATATAAATTAAAATGATCACATTCAAACATTTATAAAACTTTTAAATCTAACCGATCTAATCTTTTTTTCTACTTTTTAATCTTTTTTATTTTTAACTTTTTTTCTGTTTTTTTATTAATTTTAGTTATTGGAGTTTTAGTAGTGGTTGCTTATTTTACTTTATTAGAGCGAAAGGTTTTAGGTTATTTTCAAAATCTGTTTTTGTATTATGTAAAACAGTATTACACACAACTTCAAATAAATAAATTTTATATTTACAGAAAAAAAAATGTTAGCAAATTGCATGTAAATCTAGACAAATCTTAAAAAACATCATATACACTAGGCTACTATCTAAATTCACATTGTGGAAAGCAATATAAAATTTAATAAAAGAATCACCTTCACAGTAAAAAAAAACACAAACCAATCGGTCTTTTTTCCAGTATTTCACCTGCTATAACTGGGTTACCAGGATCCATACCAAACACTAAATTCCATTCAACCTTCGAGCACTTAAAACCAACTAAACTAAATTCCTGAAAGCCGACATTATAGCTCTCAGACATTCAATATAACTTTATGATAACTCTAGTGACCTTAAACTAAATTGTACCGACCTCATAAGATACCTTTAAAGTAACTGTACCGGCCTTCAATTGTGCGAAACAAACATCTTTTATCTGCTAAAATAGCTGCCAACGATGTACCTGATATCCATTTTAATAATTTCCCTGGCGAACCAATCCTCAAACATAGTTACATCTACACACATGAACGACACTATTCTCATCACTCTAAAGTTTATTTTTCCATGACACAGTTGTGTTTTCTGGTTGTAAGATCCTAGGGAGTTATAAGAGCTATGCCAAGTGGAATATTAGTCGTTACTTGTAACGCGATATCGAGTAAATATTTTCAATATTCGTGTATCGAGTCGGTTTATCGATTGTTACGAATTGATGGGTTGTATTTCACTTGTTTCTGGGGTTCTGGGTTAGAGATGTAGCTTTTGGGGTTGTTGGTATTCGATTTAGTAAAATATTATCAATAATAAAAGATTTTTTAACCAATTTTCATTCAAGTACAAAATCGAATAAAACATAACAATTATTGCATCAAAACTTAATTATGAAAGAAGGTATTGTTTTGTTTTTCTTTGGGAAGTTATCGGCCTAATTATAAATAGGTCAAGGCGTAATCTTTAGTCATGCGTAGCTCCGACGTCGTACAACTGCGTAGCACTCGTAGCGGTGTCCCGCCTACGCCGAAGCTACGTCGTAGCACTCATCGGGTAGTCTCACCTACGCCGTAGCAGTGCTACGCCGTACGTAGCGCTGACCAAAAATCCCTTTGTCTCAACATCGTCTTTGTTCATGATCTTAAAAATAAAGTCTTATTTCCAGTTCAAGTTAAAATACATTTAACTCAAACATTTTCTACTAAAAGTTAAACATAAAAGAACACAAATAAATCACAGTTGACAAATAGGAAAGCTGGCGTGCCTTGCTCCCATACGTTACGACTGCATTCACGAGTTTTACCCTATTCACGAGTTTTTACCCCATTCGCGAGTTTTTACCCTTTCAGTTTCCAGACACGGCATAGATGTCGCCACCTGAGTTACCGAGATTGATTCACGAGACCGTTTTAAAGTTTTTGTGAAGTAGAACTTTACTGAGCTGGTTTTCGTTATCAATTAATCAGTAGATTGCTCATTTCTTGCTTTTTGTGTCTTTCGTACTAGAAATAACATTGACTAGTTATGCCCGCGGGTTTGTTTACGTAAATAAAGGTATTGCGAATTTCAAAGTGTCAAAAATAAGCCTTAAAAATTTCATTTCAAAATTCCAATCACAATAACGCTACAAATCGCTATTGAATTTAGATAAGTGTGTTTCCAGTGCTTGACAGTCATAACAGGTAGCCAGTGACCCCAAAAGTCGGACAACCATGCAGTCTTACCAAGGGGGTAAGACTGCATGGTTGTCCGACTTTTTGTTGTCAGAATTTATTGTATTACGCAGTACTAACAGGGTTGTGGAGGTCAGATAGGCCTTAGCTTAAGCATATTTTGCATGGAGCTATATAAATGCTATGATTTTCAGCTGCATCCGGTAAAATTGAAAACCGGCCACAACATAGAAAAAGGCTAGGTAGATGATAGACATGTTGGTGCACGTGACTGTACCTATCCTCTATACCTTAGTCCATCTATACTAATGTCACAAAGAGGTATTTGTTTGTAAGTTTGTCCTTAGAGGGTAATCTTCGGAACTACAGATCCGATTTTGAAAATCTTTCAGTAACCGGAAGCTACATTTCTATAGACAGTTAATTTTTTTTTTTCAAAACAATATAGTTGAAGCAATAAACGATTTGTTGTAAATAAAATAATAGAAACAATTATGGACCCTGTCGGGCACAGCAATTTTTTTTATATAGAGAGAGGAAGAGCGCTTTATAACTTTTCCTATTGAATATTTATTTTCCATTTATCTAATAAACAAAATAGTCTCTAATAACATTAGTCTACATATTTATTTGGGAGCAGCGGTAGCCCAGTGGTGGCGGCCCCGACTTACGAACAGTAAGTCGTGGATTCAAATCCAGACAGGCGCATTACTTTGTGTAATTTATTTCATCACCGCTGCTCTCATAACGGTGAAGGAAAACATCGTGAGGAAACCGGCATGTCCTACAACCAAAAATTCGAAGACATGTGACGTCTACCAATCCGCACTGGGCCCGCGTGGTAGATTATAGCCCATTCCCTCTCATTGTGAGGAGGCCGTGTCCCAGCAGTGGGAACATTATAGGCTGATGATGATGATGACATATTTATTTCATTAAGTTTAAAATTCCTTATTTCTTTTCTAGCTTATTTTAGTAACAAACACTCGGTATCTTCTTTTAGTACATACAACATGACCCAGGTCAGAGATTGATTCACTGCAAGGTTTTAAACTTTTTGTCTAAGATCGGATGTTCTGTTTTTGTGCTGAAAGATTAACGTACGGAGTTTCAGATTGTTTTGCCTGTTTGTCGGTAAACTTTGTGTGGAGCTACCTTTACATTTGGTAGATACTTACTTACATACTGTAGCTTCATGCTGAATATAAGTATTAAAATCAATATATTATTGAAAAAAAAAATTTTTTTTAAACTATTTGTGTTGCTTAAAACATTCTGAAACACGAATAGTATAAAGTGTTGCAGCAACATGTTTAGTACAACAGATTCAGCAACATTTCATCATCTGCCTAGCCTTTTCCCAACTATGTTGGGGTCGGCTTCCAGTTTACGTAGTGTGAAGCATTACATAGTATAATGTTTTTCCAAACGACATCCAATGAATCTTCGAACACTATTAAGGAGCCGGCGGAGCATGCGTCGTTCATACAAAGAAAGAAAGAAAAAGCATTTATTAGCCCACACAGGACAAACACATCAAAATTAACAGTATAAAAATTACACAGAAAAAAAAAACCAAATATATATTTAAAAATTAAATAAATGAAACTTGTCCTGTACGAGGCCAAAAGGAGGCCAAACGTAATACCAAAATAATTTGTAGATCAAACATATTCTTAAGATATTATGTGTTTATTTCGATTGAATTACACAATATCTTGGTTCCCAAATATGTTTTGAATGGACATTGATGTAAAGAAACGTTATGGGAAAAATATTTTTTTTATAGGAATTTTAAATTCCTCATATCTCGTCTTTATATCATTATCCTTTCAAAATATGTATTTGGGAACATAGATGTACTGTAACTCAATCGAAATACTCGTAAATACACACTACCTTAAGAATATGTTTGATTTACAAAATTATTTTGGTATTACGTTTGTATTAAAGACGCATGCTCCGCCGGCCTCTTAAGAGAGAAATGATATGAAAGAAAAAGGAGTAAATGATAACGTAACTAACAGGAGAGAAAGAAAAAATGTGTTCTGCCAAACCAAAATAATATGAGAATAGGGCAGGAAGATAATGACTGGTCTGCAAGCGAGCCTTTTTTCCAGAAATTAATCTCAAACGTATCTTTAAAGCCTCCCACGCCTTTTGTAAAATAACAAAACACGTATTTTATATTTTCAATAAACTTCTTTCAGTTCAAAGTGAATAGAAGTTTTAATCCGGCCAAATTGGCGCCTTGTCACACGGCGTGAGAGCGCGACGCGTCGCCATCTTGTGCGGCTCCTACACCAGCGGCAGCGGTTACAGTTCCGAACATAAATACTCGTATAAACTACATTTATATCTTAATCTTACTAATACTAAAAGTACGAAAGATTGTGAAGATGGATGAATGCATGATAGATGTTTGCTACTCTTTGACGTGGAAAAATAATGAACGGATTTGAATGAAAACATAAATCCCTACTTAATATTATAAATGTGAATGTAACTTTGTTTGTTACGCTTTCACGCGAAAACTACTCAACCGATCATCATGAAACTTTGTACACATATTCATGGAGGTTTTAGAAATAACATAGGATACTTTTTATTTAAAAAAAAACTAACCCTCACTCGCAGACGAAGTTGCGTGGGTCAGCTAGTAGGTTATAAACTCGATTAACATTTTGAATATCATGGACTATAAACCTTATTAACTTTTTATCCTGGTGGTATGGTAGGAACAGTACTGAACTTCAGGCAGGCAATGCTGTGGGCACAAGCTAGTATCTATATAAAAATCACGTGCTACTATGTTCGTACACGATATGTGATTTCGGCTTGAAAGATTGGCTAGTTTTGGACCCAAAATAAAACAAGACCACTCAAAACGAAATTGAATCGAACACAATCTACAATGATTTCCTTTCCTGTTTTGCGAGCAGTGTAGAAAGATAAAGCGCCTGCCTGGATTTTTACTCTCGATAGATGGGGCCACCACTGTCCACTAGGCCACCATTGCTATAGGCACTGTGCGGTATGAATCAACAAATTTGAATATTGTTAAGGAGTTTTTCTTAAAAGGATCTGCTCGCTGACTTTATAGCCCCAAATTTACCAAAGCCCGCGCTTTCAAGTCGTGTGAATTGACATTAATTGCACACAAATTGTGTTTTGTGTAGTGTAATCTCGTCTTAATAAAGCTAAATCATTAGTGAAAAGTATTAATGTTCACTGAATTCGAAATTAAACTCTGTTTAGCTGAATTAAAAGGAAATCGAGGAAAATTCACGACTGATTGAACTGAAAATTATGTATTGAAAGATAAGTATTTTTTGAATGGAAGAAATGAGATGTTGGGAAATGGGAGATTTGATTTTTTATTGTATTAATGTATAACACGTTGGTTTGTGGGTACAAATTCTAAAAGCAATCCATAGATTTTGTTATAGCGGTGAAAAATTGTTTAATCTTTATGCGCAATGGCTCAGCGATAGACTGCTACACCGCGTGTCGTGGGTTCAATCCAGCACAAGAAACATATGATACATAACATAACACCTGTAATGCTCAAAGGCTTATGCAGAAGTGTATCAAATAAAGAGTGTAAAAAAACTTCTTAACGAAGCCGAAAGCCACTTATTTTCCTCGTCATTGCGAACATTTTTTGTTCTATACCATACCTGGGAACCTTCTTGTTACGGAGATATTAGGGGGTCAAAGTTACAACTTTTTGAAAATACAATACAAGTTTTTGATGTAAGACTTTTACTTTAATTACCTCCACGACCCCCGTACTATGCATCCATCAGCACAATGTTTTGAGTACGTTACATTGAGTTAAAAAAAAAAATCGTTTACCAAAATTTTTTTACGTAAAGCTTACTTGAATGTGCAGATCGCTTGGTAGACGGCTTTGTGTTGACTTCATCCGACCCAAAAATCGAACCTCGACGTCATACAGCAGTGTTGCCCTTGCGACCACTAAACCATTAGAATACATTCTTCATAAAATATAACATAATGTATAAATTAAACCTAGTTATTAAGAGCCAAACCTACCTCACATTTCCAATTTTATTCAAAAAGTACGTATTCCTAAGAAAAATGTTACAAAAATATTCTGTCATTTATTTCCTCTTAACTCTATAGGGAGGGGATTAATGTATTTTGTTTTTTCTCTTGTTTAAGTTCCTCCGTCCCGGGAAAGAGTAATGCTGTGCAATCCCGCGTTTGTTAATGCATTCTTTATGACATTTCTAGCTCGTAGTGTTGTGCCTTTACGGGACTCGACAGATTTATTGGTTAAATATTTAGTGTGATGCATTAGTGGGATTAAAGTGTTATGTACATGTGTTGTTGTGTAAAATGTTTGTATATAATCAGCTTGTAAATTCATAAAGTAGTGGAGGACTTTATGAAAGCGCTTCGTGGAAGTGCTGTTACAGGCTTCAAGCAACGTTGCTGTGTCCTGGTTTAAAGGATATCGTTGTAATAGATATATAGATAGAATACTGGTATTCTATCTATAGACTATCTATTACAATTAATTATAGTATGTCAGTAGTGTTTTGTTATCAAATCTAGCCTGGTTGGTTCACTAGGCATTATTGCTGTGCTGCTGTGTGCTGTGTATGTTGCTGTGTCCTGGTTTAAAGGATATCGTTGTAATAGATAGATGGGTAGAAAACTGGTATTCTATCTATCTATCTATTACAATTTTTTATAGTATATCAGTATTGTTTTGTTATCTAATCTAGCCTTGTTGGTTCACTAAGCATTATTATTTTGCTTAGTAACAGATTGTTCGTTGGTCTAGCGTTTTCAAGCACTATTGTTGAGAGTTCGATCCCCGAGTTGGGCAAAGTATTATTGGGCTTTTCACCAGAATATTATCAGTAGCACTGAATTTGGATTTATGCCCAGTTGATGGCAATAGGCTCTGTCCTCTATTACATGGAACTTGAAAACAACAGGCGAAATGTGTGTGCACTAAGTATGTATGTATATTAGAGTACACCTCTACTTTACCACTTGATGATTACATGCGTGATGGTCAGTGGGTCGTCTTAGGGGTGATTTCGAAGTAGCGCTCGCCGACCGCTGTCGTGGTACCACTTGCTTCGCTCGCTCGGCTCGCGCGTAATAGTCAGTTCCAACCTAACCTAACCTATGGATCCCTTCGACGTTGTTTTTACGACAAACGGTCAGTGGGAGGCAAAAAACATCAAGACACTTTTAGCCTTATATTTAGGTGTTTCATACGATAAAATCGAGAAAATAAACGGTTTGCGAAAACACTTTTAGGGTTATTTTTTTCTGTCTTCACGCCGTAACGCCCCTAAAGCTACACTCCAACCCCGTGATGTATCTTAATATATTATTTATACTTAACACGACAAAGTAGAAAGGTGTTACACCTATTCCGCTCACAAAATAGACCAGGTACCTTAATACAAAATAAAACTTCATAAGCCAGCACTAATTGCAAGTCCAAACTAGCATTGCTGCTCACCCACTGTTTTTGTTCGTATGTAAACACACGGTTGGGTTCCGCAGGTAATTAATTAACGTCCTGTTTACGCCCACCGGCTATTTTCTACTTTAGGGTTCCTTGATACGGAGGTTTTTGTCATTTACATTAGTGAACCGCAGAGCTTTTTGATATTAATCTTTTAAGGAAATTGAGAATGTATTTTGTGCTGTTTTGTAAAATGTGCGGAAGAAGAATATTAAGAAAGTTAATGTCTTTGTTTTAAAAGATTTTTTCTGTACACGATCTAATAACGACGAATATAACAAAAACGTAATACTTTTGTTTGTTTGTTTGTAAAGCATTATTAAGATAATACCAATGTAGGCTTGTATGGTGAGTATGAGGATGGATGGGTGCAGATGAAGAAAAGTCCGAAGTACACAAGAAGAAAGAAGAAAGTTTATTGCACACACACACAAGAGTTCCACTAAGAAGAATGAGTGGCAGAGGAAGAATATAAAGCACGGAAGTAAGCCACAGAACATTCAATAATAATATATTAATCGCATATTTTCATAGAATCACAAACTCGAATTCCAATTTGGTTGGTTTTCAAAATACGGAACCTTGAAATTATTTTTCAATCGTACTGGCCTCTATTGTTACTGAATTCTATTCAAAAACTGTATTGTTTTGTACAGCACTAATGCGCGCTCTAGAAAGCAGTTATTTAGCCTAACAATGGGTAATTTTAGCCTCAAGTTAGCCAGTTAGCCAATAAGTCCATTGTAGCTAGCTTGTGTATCTAGCCAAAATTATTTTGTTAGGAATCTTTAGCTCAAGGGGCCTTTTTTTATTCAATAAATAAATTGGGTGCGATGGGCCTAAAAAGGCTGCTTTAACCTATCTATCTATCTTCTATCATCTATCTTCTATCTATCTATCTATCTTTACTAATAAAGCAGAAGAGTTTGTTTGTTTGGTTGAACACGCTAATCTCAGGAACTACCGGCTCGAATTGAACAATTCTTTTTGCGTTAGATAGTCAATTTATCAAGGAAGGCTATAGGCTATTTAACATCACGCCATGACTAATAGGAGCGGAGCAGCAATAAGAAAAGTTCCAAGCGGGAAAAAAGCTTCCGTTGAGCAGGCGATGCGTTGCGATATCAAAACTTCACGCGAACGAAGTCGCGGGCAGAAGCTAGTATAATCATAATAGGATGCCTAGTAGTGTAACCGTGGAACTACCAAGTCGTAGGTCTCAAGTACGAACCCATGATACGCATCTCTGATTTTTAGGATTCTTGTGCGTATTGTATAATTATCAATTGCATCGGTGAAGGAAAACATCGTGAGGAAACCAGCATACCTGAGAGATATTTCTCGACGGCATGTAAAGCCAAGACAGAGGACTATGGGCGGCATGAAAACTCTGACACCAGGTTAGGCACTAACCACACGATAAATAAATAATAGGATAACAATATGAATCACGAAGAATTGCTAAACTTAAGTGGCAGTGGGCAGGGCACATTGCTCGCAGAACGGATGGGGCCGAAAAGTTCTGGAGTGGCGACCGCGAACCGGAAGACGATGCGTTGGAAGACCTCCCACTAGGTGGACCGATGACCTGGTGAAGGTTGCGGGAATCCGGTGGATGCGAGTAGCAAGGGACCGGTCAATGTGGCGACATTTGGGGGAGGCCTATGTCCAGCAGTGGACGTCTTTCGGCTGAGATGATGATGAATCACGACACAATTCGTAGAATGGTCGCAGACGAAGGTAACATTATGAACTGTGTGACTATTTTACGATTTGTAAAGTGATTCATGATCATTCTGATGAAGTGGCCTTATTAGGCCTCCTAATGGCTTATTTCAAGATAATACTAAGAGTATTTTCTTATTCTGAAGTATGTCTGGGTTACTCCGGGACGTTAACCCTTTTATCAATCTCTCCAACTTGTTAGATAAGGTTTTAAATGTTATAACTTGACTTTAAATAGTTTCATGACCCCTGTTCTATCAGCGCAATGTATTGGGTGCATTACATTAAACTGCCGTTATTTTACACACGTAAAAAAGTCTACTACTTGACAGGAGGACGAGGAGGACGTGGAGGAGCTCGTGACTAAATAATATCAGCAGCTCGGGTCGATCTTTAGGTTAAGCCATGCCTGCCTAGGTTGATTTGTGTATGGGTGACCACCCTTACATACCGAGTTTCCTCCGTGCCTCGAAAAGCACGTTAAGCCTTTGGTCCCGGCTGTCATTTGTCCATCTTTGACAGTCGTTACAGGTATAGTGGCCTAAAAAGTCTGACACCAGTCTTGTGAAGTGGTATCGTATTTCCCAGTATTAACTGGGTTGTGGAGGTCAGATAGGGAGTCGCTCCATGTAAAATACTAGTATTCAGCTGCATCCGGTTAGACTGGAAGCTGACCCCAACATAGTTGGGAAAAGGCTAGGCAAATGATGATGAGAAACGTCTACTACTTAGCAACATTTTTACGCTGTGGTAGTTGGATGTAGAGAAACCTTTGTTTCCAACTTTGTAACCCTGTGTGTCAAACAATCTGCCATTTTATTTTAATTTCAAAATAGCAGCACCGCGTAACTAATAGCTGGCATCAATACAAATAAGACAAAATCTTCTGAAACATTAAAGTTGTACTGATGGCGCCACCAGTGAGATTCCAACTATTTCGAATAAAACGACAAATGTATTGCTGAGTTGGTTACAGCCAGGCACAAAAGACACGCAAAAAGTCTAGGAAAAATGATGATTAGATCCTCCAAGGATAATAAATGATACGTTTTTTCCATAATCCCCATTAGCTATAGTGAATGATGGATAGACGGCGATGTCTGTCGATAAATAAGGCCGGTCGACAAATCGCCATAACCCTGCGATGCCGTTCGGCCAATATTTTTAATCGTTGTTTTTATAACACTCGTTAATAGTGTGATATACGGTTGTTTTGGTTGGCGATATACTCCCCAATCAAAACAGCCGCAGACACATTTCATTTTATATAACTAGTATAGCGAAATAAAAGATGTCGATTGTCACTTGAGATGTAAAAAACATTAAATTCCTTTGAATTAACAAATAATAAAGTAAACAGATTGGAAGATAAGGCTTCAAAATTTCAAATTCAAATATTTATTGCTCAACACAGTACATTTTATAAATTTCCACGTGTGCCAGTTTCCAAACATAAAGGTTTGATATGCAGAGGAACGCACTAGGTATAAAACTCCAGAGAGCTATGTTATCACACTTATCACTATTTTTGGCTATTCGAAGTTTGGGAATATGGCTTTATATAGATTCTTTCACGCGAACCTGTGTTGATAAACCACCCTTTTTTTTATAGGATGGGAAATCATCAAATGACTTCTCCCACTCTGGGCGGGGCGGGAGGGAGTGTCAGACTCCTACTGACTAAAACCCATCCATGTTCCTTCCTCGCCCTTTATGTTCTGGGGCCGCGGTATCTCTTTCGAACAGGCCAGCAACCCCGGCAACAGGCCCGCAACCCCGGCTGATAAACCACCCTAACATCGCGATATTCAGAATAATGGCTAAGCCATACCCTATCTACGGGTCAGTAATAAAACAGCCTAATGCGATGGTCCCATATAACATAACATCACATCGATAAATCCCCTAAGGGTTAGCCACAGGCGTACTTAACAGTGCAAAATGCATCCACATTTCGCCAGTTTAAGCTCCATGTAAAGGGGGCCAGCCTTAATGACATTGCAACAAGCCCAAACTCAGAATCCACAGCTGCTACAGAGAAATTTCTGAAAACACTGCTCGACTTGGGAATCGAACAGGACCTCATGCTCAACAGTCGCGCTTGGAACCACAAGACCAGGCAGTTTATACTACTGAAACAAAGGTCCCATCTGGACTCTTACAACAATAAAAGTACGGTCGAGCAAGCTTTTTTAATTTAATTTTAATCCACAAATTACATTGCGTGTCGGACCATTTAGCTCACTTCAAAATGGTTGAGCTGAATGGTGCTGATCCATGCGTCATGTTCGTGAACGGGCGCTGTCAGTTGTGACTGGTCATCCTTAGTTGCTATGGCTTATTTGAAAGAGTTATTTTGTTTTTACTATGGACACTTTTAACGTGCATATCTTGCTACATTGTTCTCACATAACTTACCATCTCAACATGAATGATGTAACCAAGATTTTGTTACAAAAAATTGATTTAAAAGAGTGTCCATGGAGTTTCTTGCCCGTTCTTCTCCATAGAGATCTACGTTAGGGAATGGGCAACTACAGTACTTTCACAGTTTTTATGTCTTGTGACTGGGACTGTAGCTACATTTAATTTTCATCTTTGTTTCGACATTTAAAAAGTGCCTGTTATTGGCCTACTTGAAATAAATGCTTTGATTTTGATTTAGATTTTTTTGATTTTCAAAATGTAAACCAAAGCTTGTTCGACCATACAACCTCCCAAGTGCTCGCCATCCTTCCTCACAGTATGTGACATACAAGTGACATCCTATCACGAGACGATTAATAGAAATACTATCTGGTGTGAAGTATAGCACGCGAAACTGCCATCAGCAGCCATCGGCTTGCCGCCCGCTTCGGCTGTATGTTCATTACTTAGCGCGGCGATTAAAAAACACGCGACGTCAAATTTTATGTTTTTTTTTAAAGCTTTAAAGTGTCTGTTGGTTATTAATTTTTACATTATTGCGTTACTAAAGTATACGAAATTTTTAGTACTTTTCACAACAATGCTATGTTATATATAAATAATATAAAACATACTGCAATAAACGCGAGAAAAACATTTACCTTTTGGCAGACTTTTGAGCTATAGACCCGACTGTCTGATATCAACAAATAAAGTAATTACTGTCAAATACCAACAAATAACAGCCTGGACCAGTCCAGACATAGATAAAGACATTATCGTTAACTTTCAATCGCTAAAAAAAAATCGGTTGCAATAACGATGCTTGCGAGAATCCCTTCCTGCATGTTGAGACTTGCATTTGCCGAAAGTTGCATTGCTTGCATTTCATCGTTATTTCCAATTTTTTCGTGAGCAAATAGCGATCTAGGCTGGAAGCCGACCCCAGTGTAGTTGGGAAAAGGCAAAGCAGATGACTTTATTAAAATGATGAATGTACCAGTATACAAAGGGAAAGATACATTACGTTTTTTTAAAGATTTTGCGTATTTGTAGCGATTTTTTTGTTATGTATGTCGTGATTGTCAGCCCAGGGACCACCTACTTCCGGGGTTGCGGGACTCCAGGGTTGCGGGCCTGTTCGAAAGAGATACCGTGGCCCCGGAACATAAAGGGCGAGGAAGGAACATGGATGGGTTTTAGTCTGTAAAAGTCTGACACTCCCTCCCGTTCCGCCCAGAGTGAGAGAAGTTATTTGATGATTTCCCATCCTAAAAAAAGGGACCACCTACTTAACGAGTTTTTCAAAGCACATAGTAATTTCAGTATGCCATGGGTCATGGTCACCCTTCCACGGTGCAACCTTGGCAGCCGTTGCTTAACCTTCCAGTTTCAATCATATGGCCGTTAATATTTAATTTTCATCAGTATACTCGATTAAACGATACAATAGGCTAGTTTCCACCATCAATAAATTGCAAATCTATTTAGTCCGTCAGTTAGAGTACTGGAAAATAATAATGAAATAAAAATATCTCTGGACATTAACACACAGCGCCACCTAGTGCCACACTAAGCAAAGCTTGTGTCGTGGACACTAGATAGTTGATATACTACATAGATACTTTTTTTGCTAGTATACAAAATAATGGACACGTATTTCTTGTTTTTGTAAATCAACGAATATTGACAGAGATAAAACGCATCAAAACTCGGGAGTGGGGGCTCGTGACGTCAGAACTCACTAAGAATGATACCAAACCGTGACGTATTGGGAAATTTAAGCGTCGTATCTTCGTCAATTATGGTTTACATGACAAAAGAAAAAATACGAGTCAAATATTTTTTGATAATCTAAGTGACAGACTAATTCGATTTTTTCAGTAAACAAGCCTATTATGTAAATGCTAGGGATATTTAAAGTTATTCGTAGTTTCGTACTAGGTAAGACTACAGAACAAGTTGAAATAATAGAAAAGTGTATTTTTTATCAATAATGGCGGCGAGTGTCCATAAATCTGATGCAGCTTGGTCAGCTAACCGCACGGCTATAAATCGCTACGTTGTCAATTATCATTTGTTGCAACCACGCTTCAGTACTGATGTCGACTTAGAGGATATGTGACCTTGGTCTAGAGCCTAGAGAGTAAAAATAAAACTCTTTGTTGAACCAAATGTTTTCCCGTACGCAAAATAGCTTTGAACGTAGAGTTGGACACCTGTCCATTATACAACACAATTAAATATAAATAAATAAATATTGCGAGACATTACACAAACCGAAATTTGGTGCCACACTAAGTAACGAGACTTGTGTTGTGTACACCAGATAGCTGAAATACTACATAGATATTTAATTTTTTTGTAAATACATAATTATTATAAACATAAACATTCATGACCCGGAAACAAATATCCATGCTCATCACACAAACATTTGCCCCTACCGGGATTCCAGGGAACCCAGGACCCTAAAAACGTAAGGCAGATACTCAAAAGTTGACGAAATGGGATTCAATGTATGAATATCAAAATACAAGTTACGAAATGGGACTTTTGTGATGATATTTTGTTTAGTTGTCGAAATGAGAAAGGTAATGTCATGTAAAAAGTTAGCGATAATGACGGTGTACGAGTATGATACAAGATAGATGCGCAACTCTGGTTTTCGTTTTAAAACTGTGTACCTCAACTGTTAGATGGCACTGTTAGTTTCTGTTCAACCAAATAAATACAAAAAGTAATTCTTGACTACGGATTAGCACTTGGGAACTGTTATTCTCAAGGCAACCGCTGTTACCGCTAGGCTTTCTACTTCACTGACAAGTTGTCTAAAATAGCTGTACTCTTTATGACAGTGGTAAAACAGTCAACGAGTTGAAAAGTTTGTGTCCTCAAACACACAGATGGCAGCACTCTCTATGAAAATTTTGTTTGAAGCCAATGGATGGAAGTTTCACCCCCTTCGCAGTCGTTTGCGACCACTAGACCAAAGAGACAGTTATTAACAATGATATATAAAACTATAGATACGTTGCCCGCCCTCTGTAGTGGCAACATGAATGCAAGGCAATTGCCGGACTGTCATTTAGTCGCGTACCAACCAGTGCCGCGGCAGTACGTGACATTAAAATAACTTTAGTGTATAACTTCCTGAAACAACGAAAAAAAAATGCCATCCGGTGTATTAAGGATATGTAAAAACTATACTTTAACTGTGAAAGATAGAAAAATATCATTTCATGCGTAAGTATCAAGAAAAAAATATTTTATTTTATTTCTTTCGATGCCTTCTAATGGCGGCTGGCGCCTGAGGTAAGTCACGTGCCGTTAAGGGAAGATGACAACGGAATTGAAGAAATATATTTATCTCTCTCTAACAACAAAAATTCCGTGGATGACGTTTAATTTTCTTTCCCTTTCTTCGTGCGTCTAAGTAGCTATCTAGCTACCGACAGTATTTACGCTGTTTTTGACAGCCGTGATGTTCATGCATGACGCGTCTATTTATAATACGTCATTGGTTATTAACGTCATAAATTAACGGCGAAATAATATCAAAGGAATATTATTAACATCAGAATTTATTCATTGTAATCACTTAAAATACTAGCAACCGATAAACAGTCGAGTCGTATAAAGCACCACAGATAAAAAATATATATTTTACAACGCGCGCTGCAAAACGAAATACGTCATACATTTTTTTTTAATATGCAGAGCTCAAAGGAAATAAATTCAAAGGGAATGTTTAATAACCTTTTTTTTTGAAATTCGATTTCGCTCAGCGTTGCGTTGCTTTTATAGATTTTTACGTTTAAACTTTGATATCTTTCACTTATTTTTAATCTGCATGCTGTGATAATGTTTTATTTTATTTAAAAAATTGTAAAACTGTTCCAAGTGTGTGTTTTTATTAGTGTTACCTAAGTTGTCTGTTGATCAGCAAATGTATGTATGAATTTTAATAATAATTATGAATCATCATCATCCGAAAGACGTCCACTGCTGGACATAGGCCTCCCCCAAGTTTCGCCACATTGACCGGTCCTGTGCGACTCGCATCCAGCGGATTTCCGCAACCTTCACCTGCAGGTCATCTAGTGGGAAGCCTTCCAACGCAATGTCTTCCGGTTCGCGGTCGCCACTCCAGAACTTTTCGACCACATCGACCATTAAAATCGATTTAATTCCATTCGTACTTATGAATACCTCAATTAAATTATACTCGGTAATATAACACTTTTTGAATAATTGATTCGCAATAAACTTACCAATTCAAAGTATTTTGTGAAATTATTTGTTCATCATAATTATCATTTTTTACAAAACATTTTAAACCTCTATTAAAAAAAAAAAAACAAAACCAAACCATTTAATGTTTAATTAACAACATTATTATAACAGTTTTGTTTACAAACCAAGATGTGATAACGTAATGTCTCCCTAACTTAGCTGGAAATCTCAAGTTAAAATTTATTTAAGCAATCTTGGCAAAAGCTGTGATCTTGCTGAAGTATTGCCTTAATTACAGAGCGGTAATTGACCTATAAATAGTGGCAACACCGACGCACCCTGGGTTGCAAGCGACTTAATGTTCAGATGTGTGTGTATTTAAGGGTAACCGTTTTTGTTTGTGTTATAGAGAAGGAATTTTGAAACGAAGATTAGGCTTCCTAAAGGCAGTTTTTTTTAGGATATTGTAGGTGCTAGATGAAGCTTTTTCATTGTTATTTTTTGGCTTTGATAATAGCACGCCGATAGTAACCTCATTGCTGCGAGTTTGAAGATAGTGTAGTATAGTGTGGACAGTGTTCTAAAGTAAAATAAAAATTACCGTGAATTGACTATGCATATCTGTGGTGAAGTACGCAATGATTTTGAAGTTTTCTTTTGTGTTGGATACTTAGAGCAAGTTGCAACAATACAATTG
Organism: Xestia c-nigrum; assembly: GCA_916618015.1. NCBI lineage: Eukaryota > Metazoa > Arthropoda > Insecta > Lepidoptera > Noctuidae > Xestia > Xestia c-nigrum. The sequence goes on along the minus strand of OU745259.1, from coordinate 2,318,854 downwards.
AACGCGATCAGAAGATCTGTGTCTTTATTAGGCCGTCATGATTAAGTGTTGTCATAGTCTGGGTCACAGGCTAAACAAGGGATTCAACAAACAAGTCCAGGCCCGTCTAGCTTACATTTTATATTGTTTTCAAATATAGCAACCACGATCTGTAATAGCTGGCATCAAAAACATATAGCAGCACGAGAAAAAATCTTCTAAATCGTCACGCTTATGAGGGTAGCACTTCTTTCTGCAAAAATTGTGATAGCTCGATATAAATATACCTTATAATAGCATTCTAAGTTACTTCTTGATAATTAAGCCTTCTATTGGTGAAAAAGAGTTACAATCGGTCCACAAGTTTTGGAGCTTATTCGGTACAAAGAAACAAACATAAAAAATCTTTCCTCTTCATAATATTAGTATAGACATGCAACGGCAGATTTGGTTTTTCAATACCTATGAAAGCAGTAGCTTTTGGAATCCAATATTCATCTACTCGTGTTAGGTTAACTAAATTGAAATTGAAAAGCTGAAAACGATTTGATATATCGGTATAAAGTTAAGTTATAGGCTTAATTGAAGTGAATGAAATAGTTTTGATTTTTTGTTTTGTTGAAAATATATAATTGACTGGTCTGGTATCTGAGTATTTGTTTGTTTGTAAGTTTTGAATGTACTTGCGGTAGAAGTAGGCACGGTTGCACGTTGGTAAGCTGTGTTGACACTGAAAAATCTGCAATTACACTTAAATATTATTATTTCCTCAGGCGTCCAGTCGGAGGAGGAAGGAGCGCCGTCGAGGTCGACCTTGGCGAAGGTGGCGTCATAGAGTTTTCGTTTTTAAAACTGTGTACCTCAACTGTTAGATGGCACTGTTAGTTTCTGTTCAACCAAATACATACAAAAACTAATTCTTGACTGCGGATTCGCACCTGGGACCTTTTAATCACAAGGCAGCCGCTGTCACCGCTAGGCTATCTACTAAGTTTCACCCCCCGGGAGGCGTGACGATCTGATCATGTTTGCAGGGCTAACATGGCCGGACATCGCACAAGACAGAGAGGTCTGGAAGGAGAAAGGGGAGGCTTTTGTCAAACAGTGGGACACTACTACTGTTTTGCAAACCATGCGAAGCAGCGACCTAACTGGTTAGTTAATGAATGAAAGTAGGTTCCACGACCTATTTGCTTGTTTTGTTTTCATCCGGTTTCTATCATCAACATCATCATCATCATCAGCCTATAATGTTCCCACAGCTGGGACACGGCCTCCTCTCAATAAGAGGGAATGGGCTATAATCTACCACGCGGGCCCAGTGCGGATTGGTAGATGTCACATGTCTTCGAATTTTTGGTTCTAAGACATGCCGGTTTCCTCACGATGTTTTCCTTCAACGTTTTGAGAGCAGCGGTGATGAAATAAATTACACAAAGTAATGTGCCTGTCTGGGTTTGAAACCACGACTTACCGGTTTCTATATCGGAAAAATAATATACAAGGTGTAAACATTCTCATCACGAAGCCGTCAACCAAGCATTCTGTACATCAAACTAAGGTAACTCTAAGCAAAAATTATTGCTGAAAAACAATTTTTGTGTTTGTTTTGTGATAGAACTCAATGTTACGCACTCAAAACATTGGGCTGATGGATGGATTGAAGAGAACAAGAGTCGTGGATGTGTTTTAAAAATCTTACGTAAACACTTGTATGTATAATTAAACTTGTCATAAAGTTGGAACTTTGACCAATATCTCCGTAACTAGATAGTTGCCAGGTATGGTTAGACCAAAAAATGGAATGTCGGGGAGAACAAGTGCCTTTCGGCTTCGGTAAGAGGTGTTTTACACCCTTCATGCACGTGTTATGTGAGATTCAATAAAAAATAATGATGTTAGCTGGTGCAGGGTCATCCCTGCATCAGTGAGGACCCGGTCACGCGGCACTGATCTGTATTACATTTTATACCGTATTTTGGGATCACCTGGGGGTTTCGTAATACATTTGCTTTTAATTGCATTAACTGTGGGATGTTTTTTGCCGCAAAATATCGTTCAGGCTCCGTGTAAACTGCCGCAGAGCGGAGTTCGCGTAACTGAATTTTGTGTATTTTTTTTTTTTTAACACACTTGATCAAAAAATGCATTTACGAAGCCTGTATACATTGTTCGAAAGTTAAAAATTACGCACCGTACAACGAACCGTGCGTATTCTTTACGTTTTTTTTTTAATTTCCAAAAACTATTCCACCAAGGAGTTTCACATTACGAGAATAAATAGGCTGACTGATCGAACCTCCTTGGAACTGTGCTTTTGCCTAATACGTTTGTCCAACTTTAATACAAAAGAGTAAGTGAGACGAAAGATGTAATTCTAATTTTCACCACGTGCATGTGGCGCCATTTGCAAATTCGCGCCATTTTCATCTAAACGTCAAAGATTGTTGCGAAATTACGACTGATGAACAAAATTATAATATGAGTTCAAGCGAGGAATCTATGGAATCTACTCGCAACTGATATTTTGAATGAGGTGTAAATTGCAGAAAACAGTTTGTTGCCACCAAAATCGTGAGAGCGCTATTTAATGATTTACAAAAAAAATATAGTAAATATAATTAATAATTTTCTCGCAAATATGTTGAAAAACGTTGTATGACACACGTGCAGAAATTGGTATTTACAAACTCGTGACTATGGTAAGCCCTCAACGTCGTTCCGGGCTTACATTCGTCTATTCGGTTTGTAAAAACCAACTTACCGCACTAGTATCATACATAACTACAACTTTTCCCCCATCGATACGCTAAAAAGAGAAAACACAAGATCATGTAGATTACAGGTCAACATACAGGGTGTAAACAACCTCATCACGAAGCCGTCAACGAAGCATTCTGTATATCAAACTAAGTAACTTTACGCAAAAAAAAATATTGCTGGGAAATGACTATTTTTTGGGGTTAAAATCATGTTTTGTGGTAGAACTCAATACTTGAAACATTGTGCTGATGGATGGATTGAATCGTGCGAGGGTCGTGGAGGTGTTTAAAGTAAAAACAATACAAGAAAAACCCGGATTAAAAAAAAACGAAAATTTGTAATTTGGACCCCCAATATCTGTGTAACTTAGGTTTCCAGGGATGGTGTAGACCAAAAATAAATATCGCAATGACGGGAAGAACAAGTGCCTTTTGGCTTCGTCAGTTTTACACTCTTTATATCGTAAAACACTCTTCCCAATGTGCACGGCTCTTTAAGCAATATTTACTCACATTATCGCCGAATCGCCGGTGCGCATATCATAAATTTTAAAACCAAACCAGACGGGATACCGTTAATAACTTGTATCCAAAGCAAACAGCAATTGGAAACACGCCTGCAACCGGTAAAGGAGTGTTTGCATACATTGTTTGTTAAGCCAATTGGTACTACGATTGGCTTATCAAATACAATTTTATTAAGGTACTTCATGCTAGGTCTAGAGTTCGCAAGTGTTGGTCACACTTCTGCCTGTGTAGGCATCTTCTTCGTACCAGGAACCCTCTCTCATAGAGAGAAGGGCAGTGCTCCAGACGTAACCTACTATTTAGGCCCAGTGTTGATTGATAGATATTACATGTCTTCTAATCTTTGGTTCTAGGATAATATGCTGCATCAATACCCGTAATATTTCTACATCTTTTTAGTGTGTGCCTAACCATGTTGTCAGAGTGCTTATAACGCCTACTGGCTTCTGGATTAGCTTCTGCATGCCGTTTAGCAATATCTCTTATGCATGCAGGTTTCCTCAAGATGTTTTCCTTCACCGAAGCAAGTGATAATTACATTTCTACTTATACAACCTGTTACTTAACCTGTATCATCCCACTGCTTCTAGTTCCTTCGGTCCAGGGCTAATGCAGACCAGTTATACATCATGATCATCATCATTTCAGCCGAAAGACGTCCACTGCTGGACATAGGCCTCACCCAAGTGCCGCCACATTGACCGGTCCCTTGCGACTCCACCGGTCACATATACATAGTAGGGGTTACTACATACATCGAGTTTGTTCCCGTCAAAACACAACCCGTATAAAATTGAACTACATATTTATATTTGTTTTAATACACGGCACATGCAAACTTGGTAGCGCCGCGCTGAGGGGCTATTTGCTCGAAATTTTCCTAATTTAAAGTTTTCTTTGATTAAAATTTTCGTTCGCCTCCGGGGGTTGAATGGTTAAGGGTTAATCGTTCGGTGATCACTGGACTAAATGTTCTGTGGGCAGTTTTGATGGTTATTCTGTGTATTGATTTATTTATTTATGTACTCACAAATTACAGGGCATTACATTACGATAGAAAAGCACAAAGGTAGGTAGGTTTGTTGTTGCCGATGATCAATTAATAGGGTAACTGGCAATTAGTGTACGATACTTAAATACGTGATTGTACTCATGATAATTAAAAACTTTTACTATGGGACCAAACCTGAAATCCAGATTTAGTTAAATGTAACGGCAAAAAAATCACTTTTGATTGCCAGAAGAATTGGTTTATTGTTGATTCCTTTATTTTATACACTGTGACATTGAATGATTTGACATGAATACTTAGTTCAGTATTTTATTATTTTTTTACCTTCTTTTTATTTTTTATTTTATTGTATGTGTGTGTATTTGACATGAATATTTACTTGTGACTGACATTTAATGAATTGACATGAATACTTTCTTCAGTATTTTATTATTTTTTACTCTTTTTTTTGTTTGTCTTATGTTTGTATTTGACATATCGTATTTTTATTGACATTCGTTTTGTAAATTATTATTTATTTTATTTAATAATTGTGAATGTGAGGACCATGTGGGTCACATTTTGTTTTTTTTTTTTTCCCACGACTGTCTGGCAGTTTGAGTTCTATAAGCGACCTACCCAAATGTCCTTTCTTTGGTATTGTTCGTCGTTCGTTGAGCTCCTTGAGTTATAAGTCGAGCTACACGATAACTGACAAATGCTTGCACTGACTGGACAGGTCCACTCAAATCTGTGTGGTTCTTTCTTCAAAAGACCATCTCAGACACTAATCTGCATGGTCCTCATGTGAATTAAGCAAGATTGTCTGGACTTCAAAAGAGACTATGACCTCTGAGTTTGTTTCGGCTGTTTCTTCTCAGAGTAGTCAGATACGAAACACCGGCCCCATCTAGCTTAAAAAAAAATGACGTGTAAAAGTGTTTGAGAAAACCTACTTGCTGAATAAATATAATTTATCATTTATCATTATCATTAACAATGCCCACTTTCCATACATTGAAAAACCTGATAATGAAAGTTAATGTATAGTTATAAGGTATAGTAGAAAGAGTACCTGTAAGATTAGAAAATAATGCCTTATAGTAATTTTTACGATTTAAAGTCTACAAAGGCCAAAAAATATAAATGTTACTTTTTAGGTTAGGATTTGCCTTTACGATAGTTTGAAGTTTGTTTTCATAAAAAAAGTCTAACTTTGATATTGTATTGTGAAAAGTGATCACTTGCCTACCCATTTCGTTGACCGCACTACATACATACCTACCCATCTGATGAACAATCGGGAAAACAAATAAAAGACTGTTACAGTGAAATGGTTTATTAATAATCGTCATTTTCATCTAAATCTCTTATAACTACGTCATCCAAAAATTCTGCTAGAGCAGAGATATTATCTTCAAACCCAGCCCATCCCAGTTACCTACCACACTTACGTCATAACCTGAGTGCAACATTCAATAGTCCGTCCACCGACCAAACAATTACAGCAGTATTCGACTATACCAGCTCTGCCAGACACATTATATTCTAACAAAATTTTTATTATATTGTTTTCTTGAAATGTGCCTGGACTTAATTTTTCTCTTATAAGTGTTAAGTCACCACTTCCTCTCAGATTATATTGAGAAAAATCTTGTGTATCCCTGCGCCATTGCCAATCGCAGAACTCAAAACTGTCAAAATATCTAAAAAATCTGTTTCGCTCCTGCGAACTCAATTTTATTCGGCATAATTAATTCATTTAATTATTATGTTATTTTCAACCGATTTGTATTATGCACAGACTAATATAAAGCAGTTATTGATTAAATAAAACTTAAAATAATGTATAAAGCTGAGAAAAAGATTTGAATAAAGTCAAGAAGCAGTGTGCAAAACGGAACGTTGTAAAACGTGCGTAGTTAGATGCGTTCAGCGTAATTGAGATGCGTTCAAAATAAGGTAATAAGCCGTAGAGTTAGCATAAAGAAAAATTGAAGATTATTTTTTCCTGGCCTTCTTTTAAAATTACGTAAATAATGTTCAATTAAATGAGCTAAATTTTAGTATTTATTTCATTTCTATATATTGTCAGGTGAAAAATGGGCATCCTTCTTTGTAAATGATCACCTAAATTAGTCCCCATTTTATCGTGAAATTAAAAGCAAACATTTCTACTTCCAACCAAATCTACTTCTGAATGATTTATAAAAAAGTGCGAGTCAGACTCGCCCATGAAGGGTTCCGTAGCAGCAAGTAACATAAAAAAAAAGATTATGTATTAAAAAAAAACTACTTACTAGATCTCGTTCATTATTCTCGTTATTGCCAATTTTAACGCTACTTGGGGCGTAAATCATCACTACATATCATAAAACAAAGTCCTCCGCCGCGTCTGTCTATCTGTTCGCGATAAACTCAAAAACTATTGCACCGATTTTCATTCTGTTTTTACAAATGGATAGAGTGGTTCTCGAGTAAGGTTTTAGTATATAAATAGTACGCGGGCGAAGCCGCGGGCATCGGCTAGTTAGTAATAAAAGAAGTGTCAAATTTTCAAAACAAAGTCGGTACCGACAAAGCACAATATTTTCGAAGAATTGTTGAAGAAAGAAGAAGTGATGTATGAAGTGTTATTTTCACAAAACTCGATTTTCCAAAGGACTTTTCATATTTAGTTTTTGTTTTCTTTGAGATATGACCATATACAGGGTGTAAACCACCTCATCACAAAGCCGTTAACCAAGCATTCTGTACTTAAATCAAACTAAGTAACTTTACGCAAAAATAATTGGTGGGAAACAACTTTTTTTTTGAGGTTATAAATCATGTTTTGTGGTAGAACTCAATGTAACGCACTTAAAACGTTGTGCTGATGGATGGATTGAATAGTACGAGGGTCGTGGAAGTGTTAAAAGTCAAAATCTTACAAAAAAAACTTGTATTTAAAAAAAGCTCGTTAAAACGTTATAACTTTGACCCCCCAATATCTCCGTAACTAGAAGGTTCCCAGGTATGGTGTAGAACAAAACAATGATCGCAATGATGGGGAAAACAAGTGCCTTTCGGCTTCGTGAAGAGATGTCTTACACCCAATATCCGTAGGTATACTTTTCTTCAAGGCTTCTAGGGTTAATATCACAAGTGCGGCCTTTAGTTTATTTTGCCACCTTGTGCCCTTGCCTGCCACAAGGTTGCCGACCGCTGCATTAAACCCAAACTCAAAGAACGTATTTCAATTAGACTGTTACTGATACTTTTGAGTGTCAAAACGAAAAAATATAAAGCCACAATCCCAGTTAAAAGGTACAATAACTTGTGCAAAGTATAGATATGCCACCGTAAAATTGTCAAACACGTTATTTTGTAATGTCTCTAGCGATATTGTAAACTTTCGAAATATTGTCAACTGAACATACGGAAGTATCTCTGCGCCCATAATCGGGACTTGGGGCACCCCGCCGTTAGGTTAGTTAGGTTCCTTTAAACCCTGCTGCAAAAATAGAGGCCGTCGACTACGCTTTTTAGGGGAATATAAAGTGTTTTAAGTTTACGTTATATTAATCGGTGTTTCTCAGGAATGGTACATTATCTTTTCATGACAGTGGTACCACTGGGCAAGGGGGACCCCCTCCATCCCTCCACACCGCATGAGTTGACTACCATCGCATGCATTTCACGAAAAATAATGCGTTTTATTGTAAGCAGTATGTTCGTTTGACAATATTTCGAGAGTTTACAATATGGCTAGAGAGATTACAATATAACGTGTTTCACAATTTTACGGTTACAGATATATATGGAAAAGATATGGCATGAAGCCCCAAGACACTTTTTGAAACGAAAATATTATTCCAAAAAATTATACATTCTAAAACAGAATTTGAATTTTAAAAAATTGTTCCGTGGTCGTCTTCTGCAATTTCCTTTCCGACTCGTATATATCTTCAGTAAACAATTCGCATCTACTATCAACATTACTTGTCTGCGCTACCCTTGGGGTTGCAATTCGTGTGTGATAAATATATCATTGACCCTCTCTGATAACTGCCGTTTGACAAGAGTTACTTATTGTTTTATTATACATTGCGAAACTGCATTATCTGCTGGTTCAACTAGAAACTTAGAAAAATGGATATGTCGTCATACGTGCGACGTGCGTTACAAACTGCGAGAGAAGACCGGTTTGTGGATGGTTTTCTCTTCTTCTTTTCGTGTCTATGGATTCAAATACTTTACTCAAATGCTTAATTTTGAAGGAGCACAGCTTTTTAATAGAATATCCTCTAATATAAGAAATCTACTCTCTTTCAATGCATTCAGAACACAACTTAGTGAGTACATAATGGCGGATCGAGCACTTCTAGAAAAATGAAAGCATTGAATGGGTGTAGTCTAGTTTGTAAGTTGTAATTGATGACGACGAACTAGTGTAATTTAAATGTATGTTTTTGGTATAGTATGTAGACCGCGACCGCTAGCGGGTCCTGGATTCGATTCCCGGGTCAAGCAAAAAGTGCTAAAGTAATATGTTTTTTCTGTTAGAAACTCAGTGGTAGATCGAAATTGCGAGAATCGACCGGAGGAAACGGTGGAGCATACGCCCCGCGTGGGCGGAACACCGCCGAGTCCTCGTAGCGGCGATCGGCAGTGGTGGCCTCTCGCGTTCGGCCCTGGTTCAATCCATAGTCCGGAGCGAGACGGAATGGGAAGCCGTCACCTCTTTCGGCGAAGCAGTCATGCTAGCGAAGGAGGTGGCGGAACGAGAGAGGGAGAGATCCTCTCTTCCCGGCCGCCGCGAGAGACGCAACGGGCGTCGGGGGCCACGTGGTGGCTACCGACCACCGTAGATGCGGGTCTGTGGACGGTTGGCTATGGGCTTGCTAGCCGCCCGTCCGTCTTATGACAATAGGCCGTGTCTACGGCGCATTTGTGTTCCACGCTCGCCTCAAAGAGATGTCAGCACATTGAAGGCGACCGCGATGGCCGAAGCCTGCCAGGGCTGCGGGATTATTCGAAAGAGATACCGCGGCCCCGGAACATAAAGGGCGAGGAAGGAACATGGATGGGTTTTGGTCAGTGAAAGTCTGATACTCCCTCCCGCTACGCCCAGAGTGGGAGAATTGAAAGCCCGCTAACCCGTTGGTCCTGCGCTTGATCGTCGTATTGCCTTTCTATCTGATTATTAGAGTTAAGGAACAGAGAGTGCATCTGTACCTGCGCACACATTTGTGCACTATAATATCTACCGCTCCGGTGGCTAATCTTTGCTAGTATTGGCCGCCGTGACCGAAAATAGTCAGGACGGCTACACAGGGTGTAGACAACCTCATTGCGAAGCCGTCAACCAAGAGTTCTGTATATCAAACTAAGAATCTTCACGCAAAAATTTTGTCTGTTTTCGCTAATCATGTTTTGTGGTAAAACTCAATGTTACGCACTTAAAATATTGTGCTGATGGATGTATTGCATTGTAAGGCGGTCATAGAGGTGGTTAAATTAAAAATGTTACTGTAAAAACTTGTACTTATTTAAAAAAATCTTGTCAAAAAGTTGGAACATTGACACCCAATATATCCGTAACGAGACGGTTCCCAGGTATCGCGTAGACCAAAAAAAAATATCGCAATGACGGGCAGAACAAGAGCCTTTCGGCTTCGTTAAGAGGTGTTTACACCCTTTATGTATAGCCCCCTGCATAGCTCTTTCGTTGGCTGTGTTTAAATAGGCTAGTTTCCACCATCAATAAATTGTAAATCTATTCAGTGCGTCAGGTATAGTATTAGAAAATAATGGACACGTATTTTTTGTTTTTGTAAATCAATGAATATTGACAAAGATAAAACGCATTAAAATTCGGGACTGGGAAGCTCATGACGTCAGAACGCACTAAAATTATACCACGATGCGACGTATTGAGAATTTCAAAAGCGTCGTCTCTACCTCAATTTTGGTTTACGTAACAAAAGAAAAAATACGGGTCAAATATTTTTTGATAGTCTTAACTGACGGACTAATTAGTTTTTTATTGTCGTCTATCCTATCCGAAAAGTTCTGGAGTGGCGACCGCGAACCGGAAGACGATGCGTTGGAAGACCTCCCACTAGGTGGACCGATGACCTGGTGAAGGTTGCGGGAATCCGTTGGATGCGAGTCGCACGGGACCGGTCAATGTGGCGACACTTGCAGGACGCCTATGTCCAGCAGTGGACGTCTTTCGGCTGAAATGATGATGATGATGAATGATCTATCCTATTCTAGAAAGTGCAGGTGGCTGTAGTGTGCGTGTGGATGGACAAGAAAGGACATGGCCATATCCTGCAGAAGGGCTGAGTGCTCGATATACCTCCTTTGGCCAGATAAAACCTGGGCCCTTATAAATGTTAGTAATGAAAAAACATAGCAAGGATCTTTACTACTTCTAAGATCCTTAATGTTGATACCTATGTTTAACAATTACATTATTCAGGTTCTAGGTGGTACACTGGTGCTGGTGCTGAATTCATTGAGTCTAGGTAGGTAGACATCGTCTCCGAAACGACATGTTTGCATAAAGAGACTCGAAAGAGGAGGGACCACTGAGGTTGGTATGGATTTCAGAATGATTGTAAACATAGCCTTTTGACTAAGGGTTTTTACAGACGAGCCGCCGCCGAGATAAACTGCAGCCGTCGCCACCTGTCAAGGGCTGCCGTCGCCACCTGTCAACGGCTGCCGTCGATACACATTTACGCCGCATGCCACAATTGCAAGCGTCGCCACCCAGTCGTAACGGCAGCTGTCGACGCTTCGATGGTTGCCGTCGACGCTTCGATGGCTGCCGTAGACTGCATTTTGTCTGCCGTTGGCAACGTGCCGCTCGACCGTGAGAATGCTAAAAGGTTATGTCATTACTTTAAAATATCTGCTTAGCCTTGATGATGGTCAGTATATTAGCACCTAATTTAAGTTATTATTTTAACACCAATTCCTAAAAACGACCAACCAACCTCACGATATTTGGATTTTAATGAATTGTAACGGATTTATTTTTATTTTTGGTGAATGGAATCATTTTGTACTTATCAGATCATGGCAAGATTAAAACAAATCAATTTTTTTTTCGTTTACCCCAGTCATCTTCAGACATCCAAATTTATGTCTACACCGGCCTGAGAACGAGAAAAAATAATAAAAAAATAAGTTGAAAGCTAGGTCATTTTAACTATTTCGGTTACTGAGAACCGATATACACTTACCTGGTCATCATTAGACCTTCAGAATGTATCATGTACAGTACCTGCGCTCAATAGAATAACTGACGAAAGCTAGGTCATTAGTCATGGAACATAATTTATTTCAAAATATATAAAGGTTTCTCAGTCTGCGAATAAATTAGGCAAAAACGACTAAACTGTGACACATCTATGTTCTTGTTTATCTTCATTGTAGTACTGGTCGTTTGCCGGTAGGGGCGCCAAAAAAACAAAACCCAGTACAGAGGTCAAATCGTCAAGATCATTGAACAATGCCTTACTGGAATGTCGGTGTTATGTGGTACCACCTCTGCCTAACACAGAGGTTAACAGGCGTGCTGTTATGTCATATTATATGTAATTTTGAAACACACAACGTTGTTAAAGAATCAAGAGTAAATATTTACATTTAATTTGAGACTGGTAAAAAGTGTATGTTTTAATTTCTTTATTCTCAGAATGCGTGGTTATGTAAATACTGGAGTTGGAGTTTCTTGCCGGTTCTTCTCCATGGAATCGAGCAACGCGAACCGTGCAACTTTTCGAGGTTTTATAAGTGCCCATCCAGGCCTATGTGAAATAAAATATTTTGATTTTGATTTAAATTTTTTGACTGCATTATCAAAACTTTAAACGAAGAATCTTGTTCTTTTTTTTTTTTTTCAGTTGAAACCAAAAAACGATGAAATTGGCGGCATTTCATCGTTTTATTTTGTTTAGGTCGATGTTCACCGAAAAGATAACGGTGTGATTATCTAAAAACAACCTGTCACTGTGACATGTTCCCATACAAAAATGTGTTTCACACAGCATGTTTTTAGATAATCAGACCGTCATCTTTTTGGCGAACATGGACCTTTTTTTTTTGGGAAGGAAATCATCAAATAACTTCTCCCACTCTGGGCGGAGCGGGAGGGAGTGTCAGACTCTTACTGACTAAAACCCATCCATGTTCCTGCCTCGCCCTTTATGTTCCGGGGCCGCGGTAACTCTTTCGAACAGGCCCACAACCCCGGCAGGCTGCGGCCCTTGCGGCCCCCTCACCTTATGCTGACATCTCTTTGAGGCGCGCGTGGAACACGAACGCGCCGTCGATACGGCCTGTCGTCGCGGACATGGACCTTAGTTTCACTTTAATAAAAGAGCAAAAAACTACCTCCTCCCCAAAATTTCTTGCCCCTATGGTCAAAACCACCAAATATGCGGATGGATAGCAGCGATATGGCGGTAAATAGAAATAGGGATGGTGTGAACATAGCTTATTTTTTTTTTGAATTATAGTCGCCAGTGTGCCTACTGGCCACACCCTTGTGGTAATACTTTGTTCGTAAATGTCGGCCGGCTTATTGTTTTGTTATAAATATGTTTTACAAAATGAAATATTATGAAAATGAAAATGGTCAGTTTGTTTCAAATACTTTGAATGGACTTGACTGTTTCGCTTACTTAAATAAAATTTTGCCCCTCTGACGAAACAAAAAAAAAAAACATGATGTGGGAAAATCTAATAGATTAACTTCATCGTTTTTAAATTCCTGTGTTTTTAATATTTATGTTTTAGTTAGGATCTCCTTTTTTGTAATTTTGATTAGACCTTCACTTTCTTATAAAAAGCCTCAATTAATATTTGAATACAAAAGTATAAGTAACACCTCTTCACGAAGCCGAAAACCACTTGTTCTCCCCATCATTGCTATCATTTTTTTGATCTACATCATACCTGGGAACCTTCTAGCTACAGAGATATGGTCAAAGTTACAACTTTTTGACTAGTTTTTTTTGTAAGATTTTGCACCTCCACGACCCCCGTACTATTCAATCCATCCATCAGCACAATGTTTTAAGTGCGTTACACTGAGTTCTACCACAAAACATGATTTATAACTTAAAAAAAAAGTTGTTTCCCAGTAATTTTTTTTGCGTAAAGTTACTTAGTTTGATGTACAGAATGCTTGGTTAACGGCTTTGTGATGAGGTTGTTTACACCCTGTATAATTGTTATGCGTTCGCGTGTTAATGTATACCCCCCTCCCCCCTTTTTTATACAGGAAGGACGTTTCTGTGGAATAATTACTGACCTCCATAATCCGTGTGCAAAACGTAGTTAAGTAACACACCCTCATTTCAAACTGTTGAATGTAATTTCGAACTTTATGCCTTGCAGCACTAACTCTATGACTATTTGAACTATTTTCTGTTTTGTTTTTCTGTCTGCTCTGGGACATCGTAGTGACTGAATGTGTTATTTTATTTCTTTCAATAAAAAGTTAATGACAAAAATACTAGTTGTGTGTTTCGTACCATACGTGTATCCGAACGCACACGTCTTGACATTTCGAGCATCTGACAGCTTTTTTTTTGACGTTTTGTTGCTCTTGTCGTGATCCATTACGAGTTCACATTAATTTTTGTTGATTGATTGAGATAATTACCGAATCTAAGAAAATCTCCTTTGTTTGCAAGATTTTTGGTTGTGAGTAATCGTTGATTAGACGAAACGCCCCTAATTGTGTATTAAACCGGGCTTATTTGTTAATTGTCCGCGCCGATTTGAGGTTAGCTTAGCCCGCGCGTGTGAAATTGAATAAAACATTAAAATTGTGAAAGTTGACGTGCATTGTGCAGTTGAACTATTATTGTGCTTCGTCCAGACGTGTTATACGCTGCTGGGGCAGCGTCTGTTGAAACATAGTCGGATCTGGTGAACCACGAGCACACATCACTTTACACATACCCACACAGACATACAGTACCAGAGCCGGCTTGATCAAGGACTAGTCATCCCCTTCAGCCCACCGGCACCAGGCCCCTTATTCACAACCATTCGATACGTTTCCGTTTCGGTAAGGAATCGTATTCGACTATCTCATTTCCGAACCGAAGAACTGTCAAAACGCTATTCACAGATCCGAACGGATGCGTTTTTTTCTATCCGATTGAGATTGTGTTTATGGGGATCGCTATAAAATGGTAGTAAATAGATGATCGTGGTAGAAAATGAAAAGTAGTAAATAAAATTGGTTTATTTGAATATTTCGTTCCGGTTATGTAAATAAATATACAGGTAGTTACTTAATAGACAGGAACCGAAACAAAATGATTTTATTGAAATAAAATAATATAAATTTTTAAATAAACTTTATTTCGAATAATACCAGCTTTGTAAACAGTCGTCTGTCAAACTGGTAAAGCGGAAACGGTGTTTTTTTAAAGTAAAATTTTATTTTTTCTTAAAAGGAAAAATGACTGAAAAAGTTTTTAATATCAGTGGTATACAATTCTTGCTTGTTAACTAAAATCTAGAACGAATTACACATTTTTGTAAACACATTGAATTTATGTACCTAAATGCGGGATCCATCAATGAAATACGGTCAATAAAACAACTAATAACTCACAAACAACACCGGACTATAATTAAACTTAGTTTACTTACTTCAGGCAGTGTTTAAAAAGTTTGGTATTTTTAATTTTACTGAAATAATCTGGAAATATGGTTTATTTCTTCGTTTAAATTTTGTTCGATATGACTCCCGACAGCAAACAGCTGTCGGAATGATTCGAGTCTTCTTGTCGAATTGAACTGTCAAAATTATTCGATTGCGGATTTGTGAATAGCGTTTGGATGACATCTTCGACATCTAAGACGTTCGATTCGGTTCGGAAGCGAGTCGAATGGTTGTGAATAAGGGGCCAGGTAAGTTACCATTCATAAGGGCAATTTGATTTGTCTCCGCGAATCGCGGAAGGTTCGGTCATACCTTGCCCTGGGTTTGGACCGAACATTTTGGTAGCAGAGCGCGTGGTTAGTGAACAAGACAACCTACCTGTGCCTGATCGATTGGAAGTCTAGAACATTGAACTGATTTGTTGCCGTTGTCAGCCGGGCTCTCACATTTAATTAAAATTAATTGCATTGGCACACATAAGTACCCCCTTTCTGTTGTGCTGGTAATATAAGAATATTGTGTTCAGTGTATTGGTAGATATATGTGTGCTGTGATAGTTTAATATTGTTGATTTATTGTTGTATTGTATTTGACTTTGTTGAAATCATAATAAGGTTTGGTTGCAATGGCCTCACTGAAGGCTGTAAAGGAGGCGGCCGCTGGTTTGGTCTCACAGCTAAGATGGTTCACCTCAGCTGCGGCCACAGTTGAGCGTGTGGACCTAGAAGAGGTCACGCTTGCTCGATTTGAGCAGTTGAAGGAGAGACTCAGCGTTGTGGATGCTACGTTCACCCGTTTCAACGAGCTCATCGGGGATGTGAGTTTGGAGCTGTTGGGCCAGGCAGCCCGTGACAAGGTTGCTGCGGATTATGACCAGATCTTGTCACTGGGGGATACCTTGACTCTGCGAGCCCGGGAAATTTTGAAGAGCCGGATGCCTATCCAGGCCAAGCAGGAGGCCTCGGTAGCTACGGCCCCCGGCCTATTGAGTAGACTGCCCACTCTGGAGCTGCCACATTTTGATGGTCGCTTGGACCACTGGCTGGGCTTCCAGAACTTGTTCGACAGTTTGGTTGATGCGCGCTCGGATCTCAGACCTGCCCAAAAGTTGGCCTATTTGTTGTCAGTCCTGGAAGGTGAGGCCCGAGCCTTGGTGCAGCACTTGTCGGTGACGGATGCAGCCTACCCTACCGCTTTGGAGCTCCTCTCCCGGCGGTATCAGAACAAGCGCTGCCTGGCTGATGTGCACATCGGCCAGATTTTGGGCCTACCGGCCATTGCCAGCATGTCGGCGTTGCGCGCCGACCTATTGAACCCATTGGTCTCGGCGACCAACGCCTTGCGACGCTTGCAGTTGCCGGTGGACCAGTGGTCCTATCTGTTGGTGCACATCGTTCTGCGGTTGCTCCCCGCTGACTTGAGGTCCCGCTTTGAGCAGAGGTATGGTGGGGATAGTTCCACCCATCTTCCACCCTTTGACGACCTCCTCAAATTCTTGGAAGACGAGTGTCGCTTCATGGACAACACTTGTGGTGCAACGGGGTCGCGCCCATCACCTTCTAGGCCAAGAGACCAGGGACGGACTAGGGCCAAGGGGCCTGTTGATAGTCGCCCCGCCCCACGTTTTGCTGGCACCCGGAGTCGTCCTGATTGCGACTATTGTAAGGCCACGGGACATGATATGGCAAGTTGCCCGGAGTTCTTGGACTTGCACGTGGCCTCCCGTCGCCGAATTGCCAACGCACGCCGCTTGTGCTTTTCTTGTTTGGGGGCTCATTTTCATCGGGACTGCCCCGAGCCCCGCCCGTGTAGAATTTGTAAAGGCGCTCACCTAGAGATTTTGTGCGCCAACGCGAACCGCTCTGGCAGACCAGCTTCTGATGGGGGTTCGCGCAGGGGAGGGTATGACGGCGACAAGCACCGGGCCTCTGGCACGCCGGTTGGGAACCGGGTAGAGGCCCGCAATTTTGATGACCAGACTCCACCCCTCGCGCAAGCTGAACGGGAGCCGCGCGCGCGCCATTTGGTCTCCCCTCGCAATGGTGATCGGGAGCCGCGCGCGCGCCATTTGACCTCCCCTCATAGGGACAATTGCACGGCGGCTGCTCGGCAACAATGGCCAGACCAGCACCGCTACCTTTCCCCTCCGCTGGCGGAACGCCCCCGGTTGGAGTCGCGCCCCCCGCCCTTCAGGCATCCGGTGGGATATGCCCTTCCGGCGATGGCGAGCGGCTCGGGGCACCGCGCGGACGAAGCATTTGAATGCTACCCTCGTCGTGAACGACGACAGCCTGGACGCGGCGATCGGTCGCCGCCCAGGCATCGCTAGGAAGTTGGCGCCTGCCCCGCTACAGGACCCCCCCAGATCGAGACGGTTTTGTTGCCAACGGCCTCGGTCAAGGTCTGGGGACCCTTGGGTGACTCGATTGTGGTCCGTGCCATTTTGGACACGGGAGCCCAGGGTTGCCTTTTGTCTTCTTGGTTAGCGGGACAGGTCGGCCTGAATGTGAACGACTTTTCAGGCAAGATTCAGGGAATTGGCGAAACGGCTGTCACCACTGTTGAGGGAAGGACCTGGTTTGAAATCACCCCTGTGAGTTGTCCGTACCCTAAAATTGATGCTCCTGCCCTTGTTCTGCCGAATATATTGGGCAACCATCCCCAATGTCAGTTACCTTTGGATGTTCTACGGTTGACGTCAGGCCTGGATTTGGCTGACCCCCGGTTCGATTCCCCTTGTACGGTTCATTTGCTGTTGGGCTCCGATGTGCTGGGGAGAATAATGTTGGGAAATATGAAGGTCTTGCAGCCGGAGACCCCACAGCGCCACGGGAGGGGCTTGGTGGCTGTCTCAACCATCTTTGGCTTTGCAGTGATGGGCCTAGTGTTGAAAGTTCCCCCTCCACCTGAGCCTGATTTTGTGCTGACATCCGGTTCCGCTCTCTCTGACGCCGTTCAGAGGTTTTGGGAAATTGAGGAGCCCCCTCAGGTGGCCCGCTTGAATCCGGAACACGAGGAGTGCGAGTTGTTCTTTCAGAACAACACCGGTCGACTCCGTTCCGGTCGGCTTGTAACCCGGCTGCCCTTTGTTGCGGTGCGACCACCTCTCGGCCAATGCAGATCCACGGCCGAAAAAAGATTGTTGGCGATGGAGCGTCGCATGAGCAAGGACCCGGTGCTGCGGCAAAAATACGTAGATTTTATGCGTGAATACGCGGACTTGGGACACAGGTCGGTGTCAAATTTAGATTGGCGCTCGGTTGAACATTTCTTCCTTCCGCACCACGCGGTCCTCAAGCCATCCACCGGTAAACTGCGCACAGTGTTTGATGGGTCCGCGCGGACTTCTTCCGGTGTCTCGTTGAATGATTGCTTGCATTCCGGCCCCAAATTGTTGAGGGATCTTTGTGACGTCATCACGTCTTTCCGTCGTCATCAAGTAGTCTTTGTGGCCGACATCAAAATGATGTTCCGGCAAACGGTTATTCACCGGGATGACAGACGTTATCAGTTGATCCTGTGGCGGGAGAACCCCCAGGACCCCATGATTGTATACGAGCTCAACACGAACACGTACGGCCTTCGATCAAGCCCCTTTGTTGCTATTCGTTCGCTTTGGGAGCTCGCGGACCGGGAGCGTTTGAGGTTCCCTCGAGCGTCCGCCATCTTGAAAACGGACCTTTACGTCGATGACGTCTGCACTGGAGCTCCCACAGTTGAGGAAGCTATCCTGTTACGTGATGAGTTAGTCCAGATTTTGGCTTCCGCTGGCTATGAGTTGCGTAAATGGGTGTCCAACTCGCCAGCGCTATTGGACGGAGTGTTAGAGGATCATAAGCAGGATCCTCACTTGTTTGAGAACGTTGACAACCCCGCCATGTTGGCCGTCCTCGGCGTTCAGTACCGACCAGTCCAAGACACCTTTACCTATGATGTCGACTTGGAGTCACCAACCACTTGGACTAAACGACTGGTGTTGTCTACTGTTGCAAGGACCTTCGACCCTAACGGTTGGATCTGCCCGGTATTGTTTTGGGCGAAATGCTTCCTTCAGCGCCTTTGGACCGCTGAACTCGGTTGGGACGAGCCACTTCGGGAAACCCTGTTGGAAGACTGGCTCCAATTTGTATCCGCACTTCCTGCGGTCAACGAGGTCGCGCTACCACGCGCCATCCTCCCCCCTGGGGGTTATACTGCTACCCTTCATGGGTTTTGTGACGCGTCTTCCAACGGTTATGCCGCCGTTGTTTATCTGCGTACCGTCAGCGCGACAGGCCAGGTGAAGCTGTCACTGGTCATGGCCAAGAGCAAGGTGGCCCCCCTCCGCACGGCATTGACCATCCCTAAGTTGGAGTTGTCAGGGGCGGCGCTTCTTGTGCGACTACTGAACCACGTGGCGCATACGTTGGGTGGAACTGTGGACATTCGGGCTTCTTACGCATGGACGGACAGTCAAATTGTTTTGTGTTGGTTGAAGACGTCCGTCCACTCTTTGGAGGTTTTTGTTGCAAACCGAGTGTCTCAGATTCAGAGTTCTGAAACGTCGTTGATTTGGAGGCACGTGCCCGGAGACTTGAACCCAGGCGACGTAGCCTCACGCGGGTGCATGGCCCCCCGTTTGATTGCTCACCCCCTTTGGTGGGGACCGGCCTGGTTGACTCGCCGCGAGGATGATTGGCCTCGAACGCCAGTCTTGATGTCGGATCCTTTGCCCGGACTTAAGGTGTTCGCTGTTGGGACAAGGGACCCTCCGTTTGACCCGGAAATTTTGTTAAATCGGTACAGCTCCCTCGACAAATTGTTGAACGTAACCTCGTGGATCAGGCGCTTTGGTCATAACTCTAGGAATCCAGGGGACAAGCGCCTGTCACCGGTCCTCTCTCCTCAAGAGCGACAGGAGTCACTCCTCCTTTGGGTCCGCTCTGTGCAGGCCGCACACTTTGAAGGGGAGATAGAGACATTGAAGGCGGGTAGGGTCAAGTTGTCGGGAGCCGTCAGTAAGTTGAATCCCTTCGTGGATAACACGGGTCTTTTGCGTGTTGGAGGACGGCTGAGGCACTCTAGTCTTCCTTATGGGGCCCGTCACCCGCTTTTGTTGCCCAAGGAGGGCCATATGGTTAAATTGTTGGTGACCGATCGTCACATCAAGAACTCGCATGCCGGTTGTAATGCTCTGTTAGCCATTTTGCAACGAGAGTTTTGGATTTTGTCGGCTCGTCGTACCATTCGTAGCATCGTCTTCCGTTGTATGCCGTGTTATCGGACTAAGGCCTCCACTATGCAGCCCCTAATGGGAGACTTGCCGGCTGATCGTGTCAATGAGGCGAGGCCATTTGCTGGCGTCGGAACGGACTTTGCTGGTCCCTTTTCGGTGAAGACGTCCACCCTTCGCAATAGTAAGATTGTCAAGGCTTATTTGTGCGTTTTTGTCTGCCTATCAACCAAGGCAGTGCACCTGGAGCTGGTAACCTCCCTCTCGACAGAGGCCTTTGTAGCAACTTTGGATAGATTTGTGTCTCGCCGTGGGTTGCCTTCTTTGATTAGATCTGATTGCGGTACTAACTATAAGGGTACAAGTAACTATTTGAAGGAAGTATACACCTTCCTTAATGAGAGCCAGGTTGACATTGGTAGTAGATTGGCCCGCCGAGGGGTCACTTGGTTGTTTGACCCGCCAGCCTGCCCCCATTGGGGGGGTATTTTTGAGGCCGCGGTGAAAGCGGCAAAAGGGCACTGGCGAAGATTGTTGGGAGACACCGTTCTCACCTTTGAGGAATTAACTACGGTATTTTGCCGCATTGAAGCTGTGCTAAATTCGCGCCCGTTGTGCCCGCTTTCTTCGGACCCGAACGATTTGGAGGCTCTAACACCGGGCCATTTCTTGATTGGACAGCCACTTGTCACCCTGCCGGAGTACCCTCTTGTTGATGTGAGCCAAAATCGGCTATCGCGGTTTCAGTTGGTGCAACAGCTCGCTCAGAGCTTTTGGAAGCGTTGGAGCTTAGAGTATCTGCACATCCTCCAGCAGCGCGTCAAGTGGACGGACAAAACTCATCCGCCCAAGATCGGAGACCTCGTCCTGGTTAAGGACGCCAACCTCAAGCCTTTGTATTGGCGCCGGGGGCGCATTCTTAATTTGGTGGCTGGCACCGACGGGGTCCCTCGTTTTGCTGAGGTTTTGGTAGACGGATCAGTCATGAGGAGAGCGGTCGCAACTTTGTCAAGACTTCCAATTGATTAGCGGACGGGTAGGCCCGTCCGGGGGGGGTAGATGTTTCGTACCATGCGTGGTATCCGAACGCACACGTCTTGACATTTCGAGCATCTGACAGCTTTTTTTTTGACGTTTTGTTGCTCTTGTCGTGATCCATTACGAGTTCACATTAATTTTTGTTGATTGATTGAGATAATTACCGAATCTAAGAAAATCTCCTTTGTTTGCAAGATTTCTGGTTGTGAGTAATCGTTGATTAGACGAAACGCCCCTAATTGTGTATTAAACCGGGCTTATTTGTTAATTGTCCGCGCCGATTTGAGGTTAGCTTAACCCGCGCGTGTGAAATTGAATAAAACATTAAAATTGTGAAAGTTGACGTGCATTGTGCAGTTGAACTATTATTGTGCTTCGTCCAGACGTGTTATACGCTGCTGGGGCAGCGTCTGTTGAAACATAGTCGGATCTGGTGAACCACGACCACACATCACTTTACACATACCCACACAGACATACAGTACCAGAGCCGGCTTGATCAAGGACTAGTCATCCCCTTCAGCCCACCGGCACCAGGTAAGTTACCATTCATAAGGGCAATTTGATTTGTCTCCGCGAATCGCGGAAGGTTCGGTCATACCTTGCCCTGGGTTTGGACCGAACATTGTGATTTGCCTAAACCCATCACAAACAATCTTAGAATATATCACTGCCACTTACGGGACATCTTCCGTGATTAATAATTACTCTGAGCTTGATATTTCTAGTATTTGACGTTGTTGAAAGCGCCATGATCGCGGGATGACTGGTTATAAACCGAGATAGCGTAAAACAATCTATAAATGGTGTAAACGGGTACGTATCATAATCCCGAAAGTTCATAATACCTATGATTGAAATACCGACGTTCAAAACATCGAAATTCAAAATACCGAAAGTTTTAAATGCCGATAGTCGTTATATCGAAACACAAAATACCGATGTTCAAATGGCCGAAAGGACGAAATCCCTAATGGACGAAATACCGAATTGACGAAATCCCGAATGAACGAAATACCGATGGTTGTAATAGCGATGGATGAAATCCCGAATTGACGAAATCCCGAATGAACGAAATACCGATGGTTGAAATACCGATGGATGAAATCCCGAATGGACGAAATTTCGAATGGACGGAAACTTTTATTTAGTAACGTATTATTTGACAAACAATTAATTATTTATCGTTTTATGTCATAAAACAACGTTTGAAACAAAGTTATTAATTGTGGAATTCCAAAAAAAGAAATAATTATGGTTTTCTATAAGCACAAATTTTGTGACAGAAATGAATCGCTGCAGAACCGACTCCACGTAGTCTTTTCCGCCCTACCCCGAGAGTGTAATTTAAGCCCGCGTAGGCGCGGAGGGGCGAGGCGGGCCGCGAGCTGAGGAGCAGGTGGCTTCGGCTTGCTGGCCGGCTGAAGCGGGCCAGCCTCAGCCGCGGCGGCATATGTTAAAACCCTCTGCGACGATAAGCTCGCGTGTGACCGCCGGAGCCCTGCAGCGTCGGAGCCGTGACAGAAACCATGCCTGCTGCATGGTGCATGCTTGCTTCAGGCTTGCTGCATGCTTGCTGCATGCTTGCTGCATGCTTGCTGCATGCTTGCTGAATGCTTGCTGCATGCTTGACGCATGCTTGCTGTATGCTGCATGCTTGCAAATCGTTTTTCTCGGAAACGGTGACTATTTCGGGATTCTGAACTACGGGATTTTGAACTTCGGGATTTTGAACTTTCGGGATTTTGAACTTCGGTATTTTAAACTGTCGGACAAATGAACTTTCGGGATTTTGAACTACGGGATTTTAACTACGGGATTTTGAACTCCGGGATTTTGAACTTCGGGATTTCAAATTTTCGGTCCAATGAGCTTTCGGGATTTTAAACTTTCGACCAAACAACCATTCGGTGTTTCAATTTTCGGGATTTCGTCCATCGGTATTTTAAAACTCGGTCTTTTAAAATTCGGGATTATGATATGTACCCGGTGTAAACAGAGTTATCACGAAGTCGTCAACCAACCATTATGTACAACAAACTAAGTAACTTTACGTATAAGTTACTGCTGGGAAATTACTTATTTTTGGGTTAAAATATCATGTTTTGTGGCAGAACTCAATGTAACGCACTCAAAACATTGTGCTGATGGATGGATTGAATAGTACAGGGATCGTGGAGGTGTTTAAAGTAAAATCTTAAATTCGTAAACTTGTACTTAAAAAAATACTCGTCAAAAAGTTGGAATTTTGATCACCAAAATCTAAGTAACAGAAGGTTCCCAGGTATGGTATTTCAAAAAGAAATATATCGCAATGACGAGGAGAACAAGTGCCTTTCGGCTTCGTTAAAAGATTTGTTAATTTACACCCTTTAGATACGTCTCGATCTTGTTATCAATCCTCTGAGCCATGAGTACCGCAGCATCCCTCTACTCGGGCACCCTATAAATTATTCTATATCTCACTTAATTAACTATTAGGCCCTTAAGTAAAGGTTGACAAATTAACGGGCACACGTGAATGGCCACCGTATATCAATGGCGATTAAGAAACCATGGCTTAAGACAAAGCTATGTATTAAGGGGCCGGCGGAGCGTGCGTCCTTCATACAAACGTAATACCAAAATAATTTATAAATCAAACATATTCTTAAGGTATTGTGTGTTTATTTCCATTGAAT
Source organism: Xestia c-nigrum (assembly GCA_916618015.1). Lineage (NCBI taxonomy): Eukaryota > Metazoa > Arthropoda > Insecta > Lepidoptera > Noctuidae > Xestia > Xestia c-nigrum. Next base: position 2,294,979 of record OU745259.1, on the reverse strand, counting down.
TACACAATATTTAGGTTCCCTAAATATATATTTTTTGAATGGACACTGATTTAAACAAGAGTTATTGGAAAAATCAAATTTCTATAGAAATTGTAAATTCCTCATATCTCGTCTTTATATCATTATCCTTTCAAATTATGTATTTGCAAACATAGATATTCTGTAACTTAATCGAAATAATACACACTACCTTAAGAATATGTTCGACTAGCTTCTGCCAGCGGCTTCGCCCGCGTGAAGTTTCAAAATTGTCCCATGGGATCTTACTACCGGGATAAAAAGTATCCTATGTGTTAATCCAGGTTGTAAACCATCTGTGTGCAAAATTTCATCCAAATCCGTTCAGTAGTTTTTGCGTGAAAGAGTAACAAACATACATCCTCACAAACTTTCGCATTTATAATATTAGTAGGAAGTAGGATTTACAAATTATTTTAGTATTACGTTTGTATGAAAGACGCATGCTCCGCAGGCCCCTTAAGTGCGAGGCTGAGGTTTGGAGCTTTGAGGAGATGCTGTCAAAATAATATGATATTTATAATATGTGAGTAGCGACCCGCCCTAACATGACACCGGACACAGGTGCAGATCACTGATGAAGAACTTAAGAAGAGCGCGTAGCGATAATAAAAAAACATTCTTCATTCATTGCGACACGAATGGCGTAGTGGCAGTGAAGTTGCCTTACGTTCATAGGGTCCTGGGTTCGAATCCCGGTAGGAGCAAATGGTTGTGTGATGAGCATGGATATTTGTTTCCGAGTCATGGATGTTTATATGATAAATGATAAATGATATTTATTCAGCAAGTAGGTTTTCTCAAACACTTTTACACGTCATTTTTTTTTAAGCTAGATGGGGCCGGTGTTTCGTATCTGACTACTCTGAGAAGAAACAGCCGAAACAAACTCAGAGGTCATAGTCTCTTTTGAAGTCCAGACAATCTTGCTTAATTCACATGAGGACCATGCAGATTAGTGTCTGAGATGGTCTTTTGAAGAAAGAACCACACAGATTTGAGTGGACCTGTCCAGTCAGTGCAAGCATTTGTCAGTTATCGTGTAGCTCGACTTATAACTCAAGGAGCTCAACGAACGACGAACAATACCAAAGAAAGGACATTTGGGTAGGTCGCTTATAGAACTCAAACTGCCAGACAGTCGTGGGAAAAAAAAAAACAAAATGTGACCCACATGGTCCTCACATTCACAATTATTAAATAAAATAAATAATAATTTACAAAACGAATGTCAATAAAAATACGATATGTCAAATACACACATAAGACAAACAAAAAAAAGAGTAAAAAATAATAAAATACTGAAGTAAGTATTCATGTCAATTCATTAAATGTCAGTCACAAATAAATATTCATGTCAAATACACACACATACAATAAAATAAAAAATAAAAAGAAGGTAAAAAAATAATAAAATACTGAACTAAGTATTCATGTCAAATCATTCAATGTCACAGTGTATAAAATAAAGGAATCAACAATAAACCAGCGAAGTCCGAAATTTCAACATTCACGGAGCAAATTTCATTGGAGCAGTTTAATCCCAAGCCTTTTTATCTTCGAGATAGTGATTGACATGATAGAAAGCTTTCAGGCATAGCTTCTGTTTTATAAACGATTTGAATTTATTCAGGGTTAGTGCTTGAATATGGCTCGGAAGTTTATTGTAAAAACGTATACATTGGCATCTGAACGTACCCCCTATTTTTTTGAGCCTCGTTGCAGGAACAACAAATTTGTATGTATAATAAGTATGTATTTACAAACAAAAAAGTATATATGTAGTATATCAACTATCTAGTGTCCACGACACAAGCCTTGCTTAGTGTGGCACTAGATGGCGTTGTGTGTTAATGTCCAGCGATATTATATATATTATGTCCAGCGATATTATATTATTGCGGATATTGAATTTTAGACCCATTGTTTACATAACATCACGCCTGTAGTTTCGGAAGGGAGGAGGAGAGAGGCAGAGGTGTATCTAATAGTACATCCGCATTTCATCTGTTGTTGTTTAAGCCCCATGTAAGAGGGTGTGCGCCTATTACCATCAGCGCGGCATAAATCCAGACTATGTGGCTGCTATTGTGAAATTCCTGATAGAAAAACCCAGTAACACTTTGCCTGACCTGGGAATCGAACCAGGACTTCAAGCAGCAGTTGCACGTGCGACCACTAGTCTAAAGAACCAGACATAGTTTAATGAAAAGGAATTCTATTATACTTTACTAGCTGACCCACGCATCTTCGTCTGCGTCACATAAGAGAGAAAAACGAAAGGAAAAAAACGTCCCCGTTTTTGCAACATTTTTCATTCCTGCCCCGCTCCTATTGATAGTAGCGTGATGTTATATAGCCTAAAGCCTTCCTCGATAAATGGACTATCCAAAACAAAAAGATTTTTTTCAATTCGAGCCGGTAGTTCCTGAGATTAGCGCGTCAACCAAACAAACAAACAAACTCTTCTGCTTTATAATATTAGTATAGATTATTTTTAACTAGCACTTTTCCCGCGACTTATTCCACAAAAACTAAGATTACTCTGCTAATTTGAATGATATCAATATGATGTATAGCTGGTACTTGTTACTTGGTATAAAGATCTAGCTTTCTAGTAGTAAAAAACAAATAAAATTGGTGGAAACATTCTTGAGTTAAATCGTAACAAACACACGAACAAAAATCAAACCTTTCCTCTTTATAATATTTTAGTAGAGATTAGATAATTTCTCAGGGAAGTTTGAAGTTTTATTGAAAAAATAAGATGGCAGCGCCAGTGCCGAGTTAGGCCGATCCATCATATCCTTGTTGATAAAAAAAGCATTTGCCTCCGTCAACTAAATAATTCTGTGCAAAATGCTAGATATCCAAGACAAAGTTAAGAAAGAATTTCCAAGCAATCTGTTCTCAAAATTCTCCAATCCACACTTAAAACTCCGACTTCAACAAAGGCAGTCGGTACCTTAAATCCCACCTTATAGCAACTTTAAAAAAATAAAAAAAAAATAAAATAAAATCATTTTATTTCAGGCCTAAAAAAAAAAAAAAAAAAAAATAAAAAAAAAAAAATCCTTTCGCACTCCGGGAAGACAGGGGAATTAAAAAGTAAAATATACCTGAGAACTGCTATAAATCATAAGCTTAACGTTTTAATTAAAATGATAAATATTGGCCGCCAAGCTCGCGACGGGTATCTTGGAGCTGAGTTTAAAGGTACAAGTAGGAAGAGCTTACTTTTTTATTGCATAGGCTGGCGGGTCGATGACCTGAGATAGGAAATAAAAATACACGAAACACATAGATAACATCACGCCTATAATTCCCGATAGGTTAGGCAGAGGTGTGTACTTAAAGCAAACTCTTATTTTCCCAGTTGTGGTTTAAATCTATACTAATATTTTAAAGCAGAATTTGTTTGTTTGTTTGTTTAATTGAACGCGCTAATCTCAGGATCTACAGGCTCGAATTGAAGAATTATTTTTGTGTTGGATAGTCCATTTATCGAGGAAGGCTTTAGGTTATATAACATCACGCTACGATTATTAGGAGCGGAGCAGGAATGAAAAATGTTGGAAAAACGAGGATTTTTTTCCTTTAATTTTTCTCTCTTATGTAACGCAGACGAAGTTGCGTGGGTCAGCTAGTCTAGTTCCATATAATATAGAACGCGAGCCTATTGCCAACAAACGGGCACAAATACTCCGTGATTACTACTGAGAAAATAAAACATAATCATCATCTGCCTGCCCCTTATGTCATTCTATTTGGACTCAAACATTTTATACACCATAAATCATATAGCCACCAAAAATGCCTGTATATGGAATGTTGTTCTATGAACACGTCCTATTTTCAAATATTCTTGCTGATACCAGAAAGTAATCCATTCATGAAAGTGAGGTCATCTATATATATAAAAATCAATTGCTGTTCGTTATATAGTCTCACTAAAACTCGAGAACGGCTGGACCGATTTGGCTCATTTTGGTTTTGAATGATTTGTGGAAGTCCTGGGAAGGTTTAAACGGTAAAAAGTAGTAGGTAGGTAGTAGTAGGTAGGTAGTAGTAGGTAGGTAGTAGTAGGTAGGTAGTAGTAGGTAGGTAGGTAGTAGTAGGTAGCTAGTAGTAGGTAGCTAGTAGTAGGTAGGTAGTAGTAGGTAGGTAGTAGGTAGGTAGTAGTAGGTAGGTAGTACTTTTGACCGTAGTAGGTAGGTAGTAGTAGGTAGGTAGTAGTAGGTAGGTAGGTAGTAGTAGGTAGCTAGTAGTAGGTAGCTAGTAGTAGGTAGGTAGTAGTAGGTAGGTAGTAGGTAGGTAGTAGTAGGTAGGTAGTACTTTTGACGCAGACGAAGTTGCGTGGGTCAGCTAGTCTATAATAAATTCTTTACGAAACCAATGTCACTAGAAATTTAATATTTTATTTGTTACCCATAAATCTAGTAATCCATGTAAATAATGTATGACAGCACGCTCTAGTTTTTTTTATTATTATCTCCAATAACATGGTAACATGCACAAAGGGCTATCCATCAAACGCGACTTTTAAAAATATTGAATGTTAGATACCGCGTTCTATTTTATTTTATGTCCATGTTACACGATCGTTTGTGCTGTCCATGCCATTTTAATATTTTTGAGTTGAAAAGGATTTTTACAACTTTTTGTGGTCAATCCATTGACTAAACAAATAACTGACCATAAAAAAGCTGTTTGGGAATTTTGCAAGCAGCAGACAGTAATGGCATAAAATGTTTTAAGGTAATGAATAAATATCTTGAAAAAAAAAATTGCTGCTTTATACATTATTGTTCGCGTAACTCGAAAAAATGTACACAGCAGCTGTTTTTTTTTCGAGATTTCATAATATGACAAATAATGTTGTTTAATAGTATGTTAAATCGTAAGTACATACCCATAAGTTCTAAAAAAAGTTTGTACATGTATGTATTGTCTTTTACGACAAATCTACCTTGTTCGCTGATCTAATACAACAAAATGCCAAAAATTCAAAGCAATAATGCTCTTGTGATAGTTCTACGTAAGTTTAACCTACCTTAACAATAAAGTTGTCAGACCACAGTACCTGCCAGCGGCGTCAGTAAGTTAACTCGTTGACAAACAAGAACGTATTATAAACAACTGAACTGCACCGTGATCCATCATTGTGAGGATACAACGAAACACCCCGTAGATACGCCGTCTGCTCGATTAATCACCCTGTATACGTATGCGTTTAAGGAAAGCTATTCATTACACGACTTTTGAGTATTTCTTGCGACAAATGCGTTATTCAGAAACTATGGGTTTGGTCCCATCTCGGCGCCTTCAAGAACTAAGAACTTCAACTGTAGAAAATTGTACTCCTAACAATTTTGTACAGTTAAAGTTCTTATGTAACCAAATAGTGTAGCTATTCTGGGTAACTATTAGTAGGTCATGAGTTCTAATCAAACCCAGGTAGACGCTAACTTTGCACCATATTTATGTATTTCATCACTACTGCTCTAGAAACGGTGAAGTAAAACATCGTGAGGAAACCAGCATGTCCTAGAATAAAAAGTAGAAGACAAGTGACATCTACTAACTCGCGCTGGGCCAACGTGGTGTATTTCAGTCGATTGCCTTACATAGAGTGTGAGAACTATGGAAGATGTGTGCGGCATTTGCGACTTGCGACTAAAGTGAAGCGACAAAACGCACGGTGAGTGTCCTGCTTTCATTCCCGTGTATACAAAATTCGATTAAGGTCGTGTTTGGAGCGTTTTTGTTAGCTTATGAACAGGAAGCGATGTTTTGCTTCAAATAATTTAGTCGGAACTGTAATGTATCGTCGAACTCGTCTGCAGTTGTGAGAAATATCGCGAGTCGTTAGGTTTTTAGTTCATTTTGAAGAAACGTGGTAGTTTTATTGTTATATTGATTGCTTGATTTGAGAAATGGTTTAGCATTTTTTGATCGAAGACTATTAGATTGTTTTTTTCAATTTTTTTATTAGAAAATTTGTTTTTATTAATATCGATGCAATAAGTTATGTATACTTATGTAACATTAAATAAACCGATGAAAAGTGCTTTCCAAAACTTCTGTGTCAGCTCCTCGATTTTCTCAACCTAAACATTTATTTTTCCTCTTAAACGTTTTCCGTTTCCCTAATACCCGTATTTCAGGAGAGCTTATTGACGTACCTACTCGAGAAACGAGTCAAAAAAAAAACGGAACTTTCACATTAAACAGCAATTACGACAACAAAACGAGAGAGTCCGAGATGTCTTTTTACGAGGCCAAGCCCTCGAGTGTCGAGCCTTTGAGGCCTCGAGCCTTTGCCTCAGGCCATGCCACTCCAGGCCTCACACAGCTGCGCTAACTGTTGCATGCGACTCCCGGACTACTTGTCCCTGAGTTTTATTTGAAGCTCCCCGACTACTCTTGTGCGCGAGTTTTTATTTCAAGTCCCGCTTGAGTGTGTACGGCTTGCTTGAAGTTTGTGTGTTAGTTATGTGTATGTATGTGTGTGTGGGGTGTGTGTGTGTTTGTATGTGGAGGAATAGTCGTTTTTGTTGTGGTATAGATTTGAGTGTGGAAAAGCTTTATAAAAAACAAGGCGACAACATTTTCTTTATTTTTTTTAATGCTACACGTTTCAGTCACAGAATAAGTTATTAAATAAAGATGGCGGAAAGATACAATAATTTCAAGATATAATCGTGGACTAATGGTCGGTTTTCGATATCGCATGGCGACCAATCTTGTGAGGACTACCTGAAATAAATACTTCTACTTTTTTAGTCTCAGTGGAGCCCAGCAATCGACGAGGGATTATTTTAGTGCACAATAACAGGTACACTCTTTCTCCACTTTCATAGTCTAATAAACTAACAACAAAAATATATTTTTATAATAATTATAGTCATTTTAGGATAATAAGAATAAGGGATATAGCTGACACCAGTCTTACCAAGTGGTATGGTATTACCCAGTATTAACTGGTTTGTGGAGGTCAGATAGGCAGTCGCTCCATGTAAAATACTGGTATTCAGCTGCATCCGGCTAGACTGGAAACCGACCTCAATCTAGGCAGATGATGATGAAGGGATATAGCTTTAATCGTATAATCAGAAGCCCGAACATCTGACAGTCAGTTTTACCCAGTAACGGGGGTTGTGGAGGTCAGACAGGCAGTCACTCCATGGTTCAGTTGCATCAAGTTACACTAGAAGCTGACCTTCACATACATAGTTGGCACATGGTGATGATAAAGCGATATACATAGTTAGACTTATCTACTTATGTAGGTACATGTCATGTCAGACGGAATTTTCAAGTAAAATAGTCAACCAAATGATATAAAACGCTCTTTGGATTTTTAAACTACAAAATATAATATAAACTAACTTTTTATGTTGGTTTTTAGTAAATAGAAGAGTATGGAAATATTGATACAAATACCATTTGTTTCTATGTCCCAAGGGAATAAAATAGCGGCCAAGTGCGAGTCGGACTCGCCCATAAAGGGTTCCGTAGCAGCAGTTCAAGTAACATAATATAAGAGTTCTTGTAGTTAAGGTAAGGTAAATTGCGGTTTACGATTTTTGACGTATTAAAAAAACTACTTAATAGATCTGGTTCAAACCAATTTTCGGTGGATGTTTACATGGCAATGTACATCATATATTTTTTTTAGTTTTATAGTTCTCTTATTTTAGAAGTTCCAGGGGGAGGGACACATTTTACCACTTTGGAAGTGTCTCTCGTGCAAACTATTCAGTTTAGAGAAGTATTTTGAGTTTCAGTTCTAACTATGGGGAATCCTCAAAATTAATTGTTTTTTTTTTCTATTTTATTATGAAAATCTTAATGCGGTTTATAGAATACATCTACTTCCCAAGTTTCAACAGCATAGTTCTTATAGTCTTGGAAAAAAGTGGCTGTGAAATACGGACAGACAGACAGACATGATGAATCCATAAGGGTTCCGTTTTTTGCCATTTGGGAACGGAACCCTAAAAAGTACCCTACGTGTCAATCCAGATTATAAACTATAACAGGTGGGCTCCATCCGTTCAGTAGTTTTTACAACAGAGAGTAACAATTATAAGTACAGACGCCAAGCACATCAAGTTACCACAATCTGTCAAATTTCTGCAAAAGATTTTCAACTTTATCATAAAGTTGGAAGATTCACGTTCGATTGGCAAAATTTGACAGATTTGGGTAGGTTGACCTGCTGGCGTCTGTAAATCCATCCTCACATAATTTCGCATTTTTAAAAGTAAGATTGGAATCAAAATATGAATGTGTAAAATTAAGTAAAGAGCCAAAACTACGTTCAGATTAGTATAAAACTAAGCATCAAAAGTTTTCAAATTACACAAACATCTCGCAACACAAAACACACAACAAAAATTGAGTGTATTATCGAAGCATACACATTTCCGCCAGAACCAGCGAGAGCTCATTACTCCACGGGGTGAGATCAAAAGGGGTGTCTTCTCTCATTATTTGTACACCCCGAGACGCCAACTTTTATTCCAGAACCCTATGTTAACAAGACATGCATAATGGCTTAAAAAATAACCAACGAGTGTCGAGTATGATACTAGAGTCTATACCAAATTTATGTTTGTTTGTTTATAAGTTTTGTTGAAGGGGGTAATCTTTGCAACTACTGATCCCATTTCAAAAACACTTTCACTGGGGGGGTGGGTTAAGATACTTATCCCCAAGTATCTCAACCTATATTCATAACGTTCTCATGTGAAAATTTCCGACTAAAACCCAAACGAAGCCGCAGGCTTAAACTAGTATCCAGACAAATATAGCGGTTTTTACTGAACCCGGTTTTTACAACTCGGTTTTCAGAAGCCGGTAAAACCTTTCTTTAGAAGGTGTTTTCCTATCGTTTCTTGGGATCTTTCTGAGGTAATGATGGCGGAGTGTTGCTCGTTTTTCGTCTTGTGAGAACGTGACTGGCTTCTGGTTTAAGTTCATTTCGTTTTGTTATGTTTCGTGTTGAGGAGATTGTGTTTTCGTCGGTTTCGGGTGATTAGAGGTAGGGGAATTTGTTTTCAGGAATGTTTACGCGGCGTGTGTGATATGCAGAACATGAGAAATGCCTTTTTTTTGTTTTTAAATGGTATGTTTTGGTTGTGTTTTATTTTGATTGTTAAATCTATACTAATATTATAAAGCAGAAGAGTTTGTTTGTTTGGTTGAACGCGCTTATCTCAAGATCTACTAGTTCGAATTGATAAAATATTTTTGTGTTAGATAGTCTATCTATACAGGAAGGCTATAGGCTATATAACATCACGCTACGACTATTAGGAGCGGAGCAGGAATGAAAAATGTCGTTTTTCTCTCTTATGTGACGCAGACGAAGTTGCGTGGGTCAGCTAGTATGATATATATGGGATTGATTGCTCTCTCCTATGGATTTAAGTGAGAAGTTAGCTGTTATTAAGGATAAGAAACCAACTTATTATACAACGTGTAACAGAAAGGGTTAGTCATAATGAAGGGTGTACCAAAGACCATCAAACTGAACAACTTTCTCCATGGGTCACAATTGTAATCTCGAAAAAATGATCTACGGCCCCATATAGAATTTCAATACTACTCGATCAAATGTATGAAACAGCTGATTATTTTTTTGCAATTACGATGGTGGTCCCATGGAAAAAGTTGTTTAGTCATATCCTTTCTGTTAAGCGTTGTATACCAGACATTAACCCTTAACAACTTCAGTAAAGTAAAATCAAATGACCCTAAACTTATATTGTCACTTACGGGATATCTTCCGTGATTATTTATTATGTTGAGCTCCCGATATTTCGACGCTGTTGCAAGCGCCATGACCGCGGGTTGACTGGAGTATGCGGGTGGATGGAAATTAAATTGTTACGAGCAGACAGATCTGTCTACCCTCTTTCTTTCTTTCAAATGACCCTATTCCAAGTGGCCCTGTTTCCAATCTGCGGCGACTTAGGTGCTTGGTGTTTGCTAATGAAGTGAAGCCCTAATTATAAACTATTCGAGATACATTTCAATTCTATTGGCCTTGCGTCCAAAGCTCATAAAAAATACAGGTGTTATCTATACGTTTAAAACATTACAATATTAATTTAATACACATTACAACAAATAAACCTCCTCCATTTTTGAAGCCAGTTAATATAACACGCTAAAGCAAGAGCCTTTTAAAACCTTAAACACCCAAACTACCAACCCAATTCCTTAGCCATCTCTGATCGCTTTACGATAATAAACAAATAAACAATAATAGGGTGGTATAAAACATGCATGAGGGTCACCAAGTCGGCAAGTTTTCCAATGGCTGATGATGTAAAATGCATGCACGGGTAGCATGTACCAGGGCAGTGCGTTGACGAATGAAACGGGAGTTAATCCCGACTTCACCCCTGTCGGCGTCGAAAAGATTTCCCCCGGGAACGTCACACGAACTCAACCCTTCGGTGTGGTGCAAGTTATACGGGATGAGCATAACCAGCCTCGGCATTATCAGCTATCATTAAGGGTGTAAAACACCTCTTCATGAAGCCGAAAGGCACTTATTTTCCCCATCATTGCAAAAAAACTTATCAAAAAGTAGTAAATTTTACCCCCTATATCTCCGTAACTAGAAGGCACCAAGGTCTCAGGTACGGTGTAGAAAAAATAAATATTTTACATCAACATACAGGACAGGACAGGACATAATAAGGTAAGTTTTCACCAAATTTGGTAGAAATATAAACATTTTTGAAAAAGATAAAAATAAATAAAACCAAAAACTTGGTTATTTGGATTTTCACCTAAATTTTGAGGTTATGTGGAAAAATTGTAAATCCAAAAGTTGTAGTACTTTTTATTACTTACAACTTTGCCGTTTTAACTTTACTCCATAGGACTTTTAGTTTTGCCGGAAATCGAGATAAACCATTTCCCCCCCCTTAAAAACCCCCCCCTCCCACTTCCAGAACTCGGATCGACCGTAATTTATTTTTTCTTTCATTTTTATCATATTCCCCTCCTTTTCTAATGGGTTTCATCCTACTGTAATTTATCTGTCGCCACGACATAGCGGGAACGGGGAATAACGCACGCAGCAGTTTACTTTTGTATATGTCACCGTAAAATTGTCAAACACGTTATATTACAATATAACGTGTTTTTTCTCGCGATATTGTAATGTCTCGAATTATTGTCAAATGAACATACGGAAGTATCTCTGCCCCCATAATCGGGACTTGGGGCACCCCCCCGTTAGGTTAGTTAGGTTCCTTTAAACCCTGCACTCGGAAATAGGGGCCCCGCGAAGCGGGGCTCCGTCGACTACGCTTTTTAGGGGGAATATAAAGTGTTTTAAGGTTATGTTATATTAATCGGTATTTCTCAGGAATGGTGCATTATCTTTTCATGAGAGTTGTGCCAGTGGGCAAGGGGGACCTCTTCTTCCCTGCAAACCGCGTAAGATGACTACCATCGCATGCATTTCACGAAAAATAATGCGTTTTGTTGTAAGCAGTATGTTCATTAGACAAAAATTCGAGACTTTACAATATCGCTAGAGATATTACAATATAACGTATTTGACAATTTTACGGTGACATATACATTTTGTAGAATCGGTGAGGTAGCAGTTAGCACACAAGTGATTTTTTTTTTGTGTGAACCAGAGTCATATCACGAAAAATGTATTGCTTTAAGCAGCTAATGACGTTATTAGGTGGCTAACTAAAGCAAAATCCTTATATGCTATTTCTAGGACCATTTATAACATCTGTTACTAGCTGACCCATGCAACTTCGTCTGCATCACATAAGTGAGAAAAACGAAAGGAAAAAAGAACCCGTTTTTGCAACATTTTTCATTCCTGCTCCGCTCCTAACAGTCGTAGCGTGATGTTATATATCCTAAAGACTTCCTCGATAAATAGACTATCCAACACAAAAAGAATTTTGAACCAGTAGTTCCTGAGATTAGCGCGTTCAACCAAACAAACAAACTATTCTGCTTTATAATATTAAGTATAGATTAAACCCGCTACCACTTATGCTTTGTGCCACATCCCCATACAGACTGAAGTAATATTTTAAGCGGCTTTGAATCATCGCTGCAACTCTTTTTTCCGATATCCACCATATTGGTTCGTGACATTAAGTATTTAGGTAATACTGCCTTAATTTGGGACCGGTTACTTTTCTATTGAGAGGGATTATCCTTTCTGATGTACGGTTTGTGGGTTACGGGTTTTATTGAGTGTGGTATGAGGGTCGTTTTTGATCAAATTGATTGTGTCCTCGTCTATTCATCTGTAAATATGTAAGAGAAAGTTTGAAATTTTGTTTAGAGTAATAGAACAGTAGAAGTAATGGGACTTTTTGTTCTCACTAGTTCTACGATTTTGGAACACCTTAAATCCTAGGACTTGTGGAAAAAACCCATCTGTTCTACTGCACATCTGTGTAGTAGAACTAGTGGGAATGATCCTGTTTTTCGCGATTAAGATGTTCATTTATTTAATTTAATTTATTCTTAATCAATTTACATTGTGATGAATATTATTATACACTCGCAATTTTAATACAAATACAGAGAACTGCGGACTAGAGCGGCGGTGGCCCAGCGGTGGCGGCCCCGACTTACGAACAGTAAGTCGTGGGTTCGAACCCAGACAGGCGCATTACTTTGTGTAATTTATTTTATCACCGCTGCTCTCAAAACGGTGAAGGAAAACATCGTGAGGAACCGGCATGTCCTAGAACCAAAAATTTGAAGACATGTGACATCTACCAATCCGCACTGGGCCCGCGTGGTAGATTATAGCCCATTCCCTCTCATTGAAAAGAGGCCGTGTCCCAGCAGTGGGAGTTATAGGCTGATGATGATGATGATGATAACAGAGAACTAAGAATTATTATTAGTTCTCTCGTAGCTAGGCGTAACTAAGTGAGTTTGAGTGTTTGGATGACCATGAATATTACCGGCCAAGGAGATTCGTTATAACTATTTGTGATAACTGTAGCAGTTATCCGTAAGACAACTGGGATCATCTTTTTATCACAGTCTCTCTCCACGCCGATGAATCGAACTTTAACTTAAAAAAAAAGGTAATTCGTTTTGAATGAATTGCCTACTTTACGATTAAGCTAACAAACTTCAAAATTGTAAACCTTGTTGTGGGATTGCAGGACGCGAGGGTTGATTAATAAAAACTTGTGGTAAAAAAATTGTCGTGTTTTTCCATAATATTACTAGATTATTGAGTTTAATTCGTATTTTTGTGCTATATTCTGACTTTATATTATTGGATTATGTTGTCTTAAGGTTCAGGCTAACATCACTAAGTCCCGATTTATGATAGAAATCATCAAAAATGCTATCTGTACGGGTACGTATCATAATCCCGAATTTTAAAAGACCGAATTTTAAAATACCGATGGACGAAATCCCGAAAATTGAAACGCCGAATGGTTGTTTGGTCGAAAGTTTAAAATCCCGAAAGTTCATTAGACCGAAAGTTTGAAATCCCGAAGTTCAAAATCCCGAAGTTTAAAATCCCGTAGTTCAAAATCCCGTAGTTCAAAATCCTGAAAGTTCATTTGTCCGACAGTTTAAAATACCGAAGTTCAAAATCCCGAAAGTTTAAAATCCCGAAGTTCAAAATCCCGTAGTTCAGAATCCCGAAATAGTTATCGTTTCCGAGAAAAACGATTTGCAAACATGCAGCATACAGCAAGCATGCAGCAAGCATGCAGCAAGCATGTAGCAAGCATGCAGCAAGCATGCCGCAAGCATGCAGCAAGCCTGAAGCAAGCATGCAGCAAGCATGCAATATGCAAGCATGGAGCATGCAGCAGGCATGGTTTCTGTCACGGCTCCGACGCTGCGGGGCTCCGGCGGTCACACGCGACCTTATCGTCGCAGAGGGTTTTAACGCTCACCACCGCAGCTTCGGCTTGCTGGCCGGCTGAAGCCGGCCAGCCTCAGCCGCGGCGGCAAGTGTTAAAGCCACCTGCTCCTCAGCTCGCGGCCCGCCAGCCCCTCCGCGCCTACGCGGGCTTAAATTACACTCTCGGGGTAGGGCAGAAAAGACTACGTGGAGTCGGTTCTGCAGCGATTCATTTCTGTCACAAAATTTGTGCTTATAGGAAACCATAATTATTTCTTAATTTCTTTTTTTTTTGGAATTCCACAATTAATATCTTTGTTCCAAACGTTGTTTTATGACATAAAACGATAAATAATTAATTGTTTGTCAAATAATACGTTACTAAATAAAATTCGTCCATTCGGAATTTCGTCCATTCGGGATTTCATCCATCGGTATTTCAACCATCGGTATTTCGTTAATTCAGGATTTCGTCCATTCGAGATTTCATCCATCGGTATTACAACCATCGGTATTTCAGTCTTTCGGGATTTCGTCCATTTGGTATTTCGTCCATTAGGGATTTCGTCCTTTCGGACATTTGAACATCGGTATTTTGTGTTTCGATACAACGACTATCGGCATTTATAACTTTCGGTATTTTGAATTTCGATGTTTTGGACGTCGGTATTTCAATCGTAGGTATTATGAACTTTCGGGATTATGATACGTACCCATCTGTACCTATTAAATCTTAACCTACTGGCTTTACAATATTCAAAGCTTGGTCTTTACAAGGCGACCGATCAATATTATGGACTTTGTTATGTCCTAGGTATTAGATTAAGGCTAGATTCATTTATTGATCACAAGTAAATAGTGTGAAATGGTTGTGCTTCTCAACACTTCTAATAGAGAAAAATATGAAAAGCTATTCTCTCTTCTTCTCTCATCTTCGGATGAAATGATGATAATTATGATGACAGAGTATCAAGGACATATACAGTAAATATAAAACACCTAGATGCACAGTTCGAAGTGTCATGGATAAACCAAATTAAAAAACCAAAACCTCACACGTACGTTCATGTCTTATGATTCCCAACTTTCACGCAACGACACCTTTGGTAAAACTTAGTAAACATCAAAGCTTACAGAATAACACAACCATTCATTCATTAAATCACCGTTTATTTATTTCCATGACACAGTAATATTATCACACAAAATGCTCTCATATTATCGCACAAATCGTATTGTTGGCAATCATAAGAGATGCTAGGACGTGTCCCCACGGAACCCCAAAATGTCTACATGCGAAAGCGTTAATTACGTTAAAGTAAATCACGCGAAGACATATTGCTAAGTATTGTGCGGGGCCACGGGAACAGCGGAATGGGGTATAAAAGGATATTGTTTATAGAAAGCTATGTGGAACCTCTCAGTTGTTAGCCTAGCGATTGTAGACAGAACATAGTAAAAGAAGTTGTTTAGGATATGCCACGAGCTACCACAATGCGACTTACGGAGTGAAGAAAGTGGAGAGTGTCATGTGTCGCTTGACGCTAGTTGCATAACACTGTGTGTTGTGTTGTTGGATGTGAATATGAGGGAGCCAAAGTCTTAGCTTAACCTACCTAGCTAGTCTGTACTTAATTCTTGGTTGCTTGGTTAATGGTACGTGATTTTTATGTTACCCTGTTGTCGTTGCGTTTGGTTGTTAGTATCGAATCAAACGTATACGTAAATGTATACGTTTTACGCCCAAGAATAGAAAATGTAGATCTGTATTAATCTCTACCTGGCTCAGTAGTCCTGTATAGTGTGACTAATTTCGATAACGGCTTTTGAATCTATTTCCTTGACCAGTTACCAGACCATTTACTTTAAAAGTATAACATACACATAGTCATAACTAAAGCGGTATACCTGGCTGGCAGAGGTAAAAGGGTATATAGAAGTTTAGGTCACTGACTTGTTGCGAAAACGATAAGTAAACACAATAAATAGTCATCTCAATCGCTGTTCTCTTGGCCACACCCTCAGGGAATTCGCAGGCGGGCGCGGAACGTACCGGATCCCTGATTTATGTGGAACCCATATAAATGCAATCTGCTTAATTGCCGCCTGCTATGCTCGATAAGCTATGCTATACCGTTGCTATACTCAATAGTTTTCATTCTTTTTCCAATCGCTGCATGTCTGTGCAGATAGTTTTAAATCCACGTGCAGGGGGTAGAATGAAAAGCTGACTGATCTGTCTGTTCGTTTAATCATATAAGTGAGATACTGTATGTGGTTTTGATAATAATTATAAAAAAGATTGTCGCAGATGTCGTTCTGTGGTTTCTGTCTATCTCCATGAAAAAAGGCGTGCTTTTATTTATGTATCTATAAGTTTGTAGATTGTGCATATTTTACAAAAGAAAAATGTAGATATGTTTTAAATGGAAATGAAATCCACCAATAGAAAATCTAACATAACAACGGGACATATTTCCTCATCATTTTAATCATCCTACAAACGCAGGTATTCCATTTAAAATGCCAAGAAAACACACATCAATTCGCGAACAGCAAGCAACAGTATACAAATATTTTTAGTATTTCAATCAGCCGCCCCTGCTTATGTCAAAACAAAACGTCTTTTTTTTCTGCTCGCTCACAAACCATCTCGCGTGCCCTCAGGTTTTTACTTCAAGTACAAATTAAAAATGCTTTCCCGGGGACTATTCTGATGTTACTGTTTTTCTGATGGGTTTGAGAAAATATGTATGGCCTGTGTGAGAAATAAATAGGAGTAAATGAGGGCGAATGATCCGAGAACCTGGTGAAGGTTGCGGGAATCCGTTGGATGAGAGGCGCACGGGACCGGTCAATGTGGCGACTTGGAGCATATATTATAATACACGATAGATGCGTAACACTGGTTTTCGTTTTCAAAACTGTGTACCTAAACTGTTAGATGGCGCTGTTAGTTTTTGATCAACCAAATAAATACAAAAAGTAATTCTTGACTGAGGATTCGAATTTGTGAACTAAATTTCACAAGGCGACCGCTGTCACCGCTAGGCTATCTACTTCACTGACAAGTAATCTAAAATAGCTGTTCTCGTTATGACAGTTGAAAGCTGTCCAACAGTTGAAAGCTGTGAAACAGTTGTTTGAAGACAATAATGTATGGAAGAAGTTTCACCCCAATGACTTGGAGGAGGCCTATGTCCAGCAGTGGACGTCTTTCGGCTGAAATGATGATGATGATGATGATGAAATGATGAAGTGACGGTTGACGGAGGAGAGAAAATAACATGGGACAAGAGTAGGAAGATGGTGCTGATGATGAGAAAGGTTGTTGAAATTCGAAGTTCGATAAATACGTTATTTGGAATTTAGTGGCTGGATAATAAGGTGTTAGATTCTTCGTTGTTGTGTGGGCTGTTTTAGGTTGTTTGAGTAAAGAGTCCAAGCTTGGCACAGTCAAATCTATTTACTATCAATTTTTACACGGACACAACGTCTTAGCTATCGCAGCGTATAAGGAAGAGAGAAAGAATTATTCACAGACAAAAAAAGCTCGCCAATACAGACTAATAATATTATACTATCATAGACAACTTGTGTTGCTAGCAACACAAGGTATATTGTAATCGGAACAAGTACAGGAAGATGATGTAATGTAGATCGTTCAAGAACTTGAGAGTGTCAAGAGTACTTGCGTTGAGAGGGAGAATAGCGAGGAAAAATTAGGAAACGGCATGTAAGCACCGTAATCTTTAAGATTACTTGAATCTCAAGGTCAATGCAATGCAGTGGCAATTCGATTTCAGAAGTCTATCATTCTTAAACAAACACCAAAAGACATAAAGAATTAAATTCAATAGTCATCCATTTAAATTCGATAGCGAAACTGCATTATTTGAACGGCACAAATGACGTAAGACCGTCCTCAAAACATCCGCCATTCGCTTCTACCATAAATAAAAACAATCCCAATTTTCAGAACAGAATGCAAACACAAAAAAAACGGTATCGGCATCAATTTCGCCCACATTACGTGGTCCATGCAAATATATCGTATGCTTCAGTAATACTGCCTTGCAGTCCCCCGCGTAACTTACACCCTGCGTTAATGAACGAGAGATTCTTTTTCGATTTTCATCAAAAACAAAAGGGGAATATTTTTGGCAGACGGCAGGTATTCACGTGGAGTGATATATGTTGCTTTATGTCGAGTGTTTTCATGATATTATGTTCGTCATTTGGGTGTGACGGGAAAATAGTGGAGATATTTTTTTGTAACATATTTTTGGTGTATCATGCATCAATGTGACTTCTATAGCATGTGGTAAATCGTGTAGTTACTCCACTACGGTCACCTGTAAAAAATATTGATAGGTGTCGTATGTGGAATACCTCAGATGCCCTTAAAGTGGGTGCCCAAGGTGGCATGCGTCAATTTTAAGGGTATGATCATGATAATGGCCCATGGCTAATCTCAAGCTGCAAGATTGGCCGCCGTCGATCATCCTCAGAAGATCCATTTGCTAGATCTATGATGGATCTGACCGAAAACAGTCAACATTTTATAAATAGCTACTTGAAAATAGTTTTACTTAAAAGAATTTATAGTTAAAAAAAATTGATGTTCTCAATTTCTTGTGCAGTGTTTGATGCCTGCTTACCTTTCTTTCACTGTCTAAAATTTTTGCATGCTTGGTCCTAGCTGATGTTTGTGCTATTTTCTTTGTATACCATGTTTTATGAGAATAAATATACTATTACTATTATTACTATTGTCAGCCAATAAAATGTGACTAATTATTTCTAGTCAAATGCACAGTAAACAGTGTATCTATGGAACGTTACTATGCCGGTGATGTTATGATTCAATTGTGAAAATTGATCTACAATTGATCTTGGTGTTATCCCGTAGTATCTATTTACAGTGTCTATTTAATCTCTTGAATTTCTTAAGTTACACAGTTCGACTTAAGCTATTGTCTTACTATTGTGTATCTAATTAAGACATTCAAAAGGTTAAGCCTGGGTTGGCTAATTCATCGTATTACTGGTTTTCCTAAAATAATAGTGATCGAGAAATAAACGGATTTTTCAAAGATTACAAACTAATCGAACTTTCTTTGAAACTACATAAGAAAAGCTGACACATTCTCAACTGCAAACCGATAATAAAGTAATAAAAATGTGACTTACATAACTGTCGACAGGTTTAAACTAGTCCAAAAATTTACTGTCAAGTGAACTACCATTTTAACTATAAAGACATCTCGTAGGAACTGCGCTGTGCTAGTAAAACTGTGACGTGAAGCACGCAGATCAGAAGGGGTAAACTTAGCAACTTGTGAATGTTGGGTCAACGATATAATCAACAAGTCAGTCTATAATGTTCCTACTGTTGGGTCACCTCACTATGTCCACGCAGGTATAGTGCGGGTTGGTAAATGTCACACGTGTACGAATTTTCTGTTCTAGGACATGCCGGTTTCCTCACGATGTTTTCCTTTATCGAGAGCAGTGGTGATGTAAAAGTAATGCGCCTGTCTATCATTGTTCTACAACGATCATCAAATAAAGACATCCGAAAATGTGTGTACATATGCACGTTAAAAAAAGATAAGATTTTAGGTTCTTCCAACTCCTCGGACTAACTCAATCTTAAGGTGAATGCGTCAGGGTGCAAAACTCAAATTTTCTTACGTACCCTCGAAGTCCATAAAAGTCGAAGAAAGACTTTGACCGTAAAAAAATCGTTCATCGACTCTTATGAACTTGGAGGGTTGTATTGATGATTTTGATGATTATAATTCTGTAATGTAATACGTCTTACAGTCGCGACCGATATGTTTATCAGCATACAATTTAGCACTGCCCTGAAATTTGCAAAAAACGTAAGAAACATTGAATTTCGCGGGCTAACTTGGAGCATCCACCTTAAACAGTACTACAAGTACTGAGGAAGATTCAAAATGTTTTTTTTATTGTTTTATAGATAACCTTGTGTTTTCAATTTTTTATACATAAAGTACTAATCTTTTTTTCAGGAATGTCTCAATAGGTTGCAGCCTGGATTTATGCTTGGTTGCGGCAATAGCATAAGTCGCGAAATGTGGATGTAGGTTTGGCGATTATTTAATAACGTCAGTATGTGATGAACTGACAAATACATCTAAAGGGTTTAAATAAATACATGGGGTTGTACAGAAGGTATAAAGGCAATCACCACACACACACACACACCGCTATAACATACTCACACACCCACTTTAACTCCTCAGGCACACACACTTTCACACGCTGAAATCTTAGCTAAGTATAGATATTAAATTGTAAATCCTTAATTGGCTATAAGATTAGTTTAAATAGTTTAGATTAAAATTGTAAAGAGCTGTGGATTTTGTAATAAATAAATAAATTACAGATGTCAAGTTAAGTTCAACGTTAAAGAAGGAACTTCTGCAGTATCTACCCAGTGGTCCAACTCCATAAATGTGATAATAACAAATGAAAAGTCACAGAATGTAATGACATAGAAGAAGATAGTGTCATTGTACGGGCTCCCGGACTATCGATTTCACATTTTTTCCTATCTTTATAACGTTTGAGGTATATTTGGATTGCGGGCTTTGTTATGTAGCATGTTACTGCAACGAAGGACAAATGCTTGTTTCAAGGACTTTTTGACCCAAGGAATTTTATGTTTTGGGCCATTCATTTCTGTATGATAATAGGTCACAAAGCCAATTCAGCTTTAACTATGTTCAATTGCAGTAAAAAATGATTAATGACGATATTTTTATGGAACTTAATAATGTTGAACTCCGCTTGCACTATTCCACAATCAAATGACTCGGTACCGGGAAACTCCTTGGTTCCCGGAAAGACTACCGTAGAAGATCAACGATTTTCAGCATTAGCGTGCTTATTGAGACACGGTGGGGTTTCGGCTTATAATGGATGTTCACCCATCCACGGACCAACCGAGGACAGTGCTGCTTAACTTTGAAGATCGACCCATGCGGCTATTATAGTTTTATCCAGTGTGCACTGAGTGAGTTGTGTCTCAAAAAGAGAACAAGTAACACTCTACAAAATAAAAACTATAACATTTATACTAATATTATAAAGCAGAAGAGTTTGTTTGTTTGTTTGGTTGAACGCGCTATTCTCAGGAACTACTGGTTCAAATTGAAATCCTTTTTGTGTTGGATAGTCCATTTATCGAGGAAGGCTTTAGGCTATATAATATCACGTTATGACCATCAGGAGCGGAGCAGGAATGAAAAATGTTGCGAAAACGGGCCTTTTTTTCCTTTTGTTTTTCTCTCTTATGTGACGCAGACGAAGTTGCGTGGGTCAGCTAGTAATATTATAAAGACGTTGGTTTGTAAGTTTGGATGCTCTCGGGGCTGCAGGACTGTTTGAAAGAGATACCGTAGCCCTGAAACACAAAGGGCTAAGGAGGAACATGGATGGGGTTTAGTCAGTAAGAGTAAGACACTCCCTTCCGCTCCGCCCAGAGCGGGACCCCTCATTTGTTGATTTTCCATCCTAAATTAAGTAATAGGGGAAATCTCGAAATAACTGACCTGATCCCGAAAATTCTTTCTCTCATGCGAACCTTCGTTCTCTCATGCGAACCTTCATTTTTCCAGAGTGTCATATACTACATACTATGTCCCCGAGGCAAAAGCTAGTCTCAAAATACATCCGAAACTCGAAAATCGATTACCCCAGATACCGATTTAATTACGTTTAACAGTAAGCAACATCGTTGTCGATATAATAATGGAGTCAACAGACATCATTATGAGCTATCGGTGTCGTAGATCGTCATAACGTTTATGGGTGGTTGGCATGTCGGGATACCATGCTGACAGGTGTACTGTAAACTGTTCCGTTTTATGATATCCTGGTGTACGATGGAGGTTGAGGTAAAGGCACACTAGACTGTAACAACCGAATAATATTGACGTCACAATCCAATTCCGAATAGGTGTCGGTCTCAAAACAAAAAAATAGGTTAGAACTTTATATTGACCAATCAACAGAAGTCTAGGGTATAGAAAAAGCGGAGGGAATGTTGCTCGTGGAAGCTCATTTCATGCACCTTGGATTTAAATATAGTGTTTGCAAGATCAGAGTTCAGAGTTCTAGAACAGAACATTCTAACAATAGAACATTCTGTTTTCCGAGAAGGGTTCATCCACACTTTAACGGTTATGTAAACCTTACCACAAAATACTAAAAATACTGAGACAAACTGGTCTGGTGGAAAAAACTAAACTACTCTGACCGATCTGGGAATCGAATACAGGACTCCATGTTCGACATTTTTTCAAAAATATACAGCATTCGATTCTATTTAACACTCCAGTTCTTCAGATGCGAACTCTCAAAGCCTATGTATATTCATGCACTTGAAAGGGCAATAATACAATACAGTGTGCCCAAACCTTAATACCACGTGCATACTTAATACATTTCCTGTTATGCGTACATTAAGGTTCAATCTGCAATATATTTTACAAGTAAAATGTATCTATCGTTAAGACAGTTACTTAACAGTGTAAGCAGGATCGAAGCACGAGGTTTTTCCACGAGGATCGTTGAGAAAACGATATTCTTTTATATCAGCACGTGTACTGATACTCAAAGTAGTAAATACGACTGAAATGGATTGACAGATATTTGTGACTAAATAGTGATTGAAATAATTTTCTATCAAGCTCTCTCTCTGGGGTTGGTCCTCATGTCTGAGGATTGTGGTCAGTCTGAGGGTTGCTTTGGGAGCAGATGATCTGCCTTCATCCGTATCTGTCCATCGCGTCTCTTACGACTGTATAGAAATTGGAGGACGATGAGTCTTTGACTTGATCGGTCCATCTTGTGGTGAGCGACCGCGGGATCTCTTACCTTAGATGTTTTCAACAACTATCAATTTTTCCATACTTTTGTCGCCTCTACGCATCGTGTGGCCGAAATATGAAAGGACTTCTATCAAGCACGTTGATTTAATATTAACATCATCATCGTCCTTGATTTCGGAATCACTTCTGCTAAGTGTGAGATCTTGGGTCCAATTCTTAAGTCAGGCAAAATGTTATAGGGTTTTTATAGAAATTTCTCAGTACTCTGAGTTTAAATTTATGCCCGGTTGATGACAAAAGATTGGAGGAACTCGTAGCTAAATGATAACAGCCGCTCGGGTCAATCTTTAGGTTAAGCCGTACCTAAGTTGGTCTGTGGATGGGTGACCACCCATTTCATACCGAGTTTCCTCCGTGCCTCAGAAAGCACGTTAAGCAGTTGGTCCCGGCTGTCATTTGTTCATCTTTGATAGTCGTTACAGGTAGTCAGTGGCCCAAATAATCTGACAATCGGTCTTACCAAGGGGAATCGTATTATCCAGTGTTAACTGGGTTGTGGAGGTCAGAAAGGCAGTCTCGGTACTCCATGTAAATTAATGGTATTCAGCTGCATACGGTAAGACTGGAAGCCGACCTCCTACATTTTGACTTTG
This sequence comes from Xestia c-nigrum, assembly GCA_916618015.1. Lineage (NCBI taxonomy): Eukaryota > Metazoa > Arthropoda > Insecta > Lepidoptera > Noctuidae > Xestia > Xestia c-nigrum. The sequence goes on along the minus strand of OU745259.1, from coordinate 2,271,550 downwards.
TTTTACTTTGGTTTTATTTAATTTGCTTTGTTTCATTTATTTTGATTTTGACTTACGATTTTTGGGTTTAATTTGTTTAGATTTAATTAAATTTTTATTTATAGACTTAAATTCTGGATTTTATATGATTTATTTGATTTAATATGTTTTTGATTTAATTTATTGCCAATTGATTGAGTTTTGTTTTTACTTTATTTTATTGTGATGTTTGGCTTTATTTGATGTTTATTTTTATTTGGCAATGGGTGTTATTAACCTGAGAATAATTGAATTTATTTATTTATTTAAAGGCTAGGCAGATAATAATGATGACAAAAGACTCGCTCCCTATTCTGGCCAAATGTGAGATGGGAGACTAAAAATGCACCTCTCGGTTGATTTCCGTAAACAACGGTTATATTGTTATATCAATAGCCGTGTACCAAGTGGCCTTAGAATGGCCTGTATTATCTACAAAGCCAGGACAATTATCCTTGGTGTGAGTCCTTGGCCTAGCCGCAAGAGGTCCAAGGCTGCTTGTTACTACGTTCCGTAATCCAGCTCGATGCATTTACTTGCTCATTTCATAGAGTTGGTGGGCAAAGAGTAGGTCAGACGGCGACATGACATATTTCTGTGCCTAACATGGTCCATAATATTGTTCTTACCTTTTAACTTTTTGTAATATCTTATTTATTTATTTAGTACATGGAAGACTTACAGCTAATAAATACAGGAAAAAAAAAAGGAAACCATAGTCACCAGAAAGCCAATTACAAGTCCTCACGTATAGACATATTATAGTTATCTATGGTGTAAGCACAAAAACACAAAAACACACAGTTTTAATATAAGTGAGAGAAAAAATATATATATACATGTAAAAACGAAAATAAACAATATAACCTACGGCTACTTAAAAAACTTGAGGCTTAAGCACCTTCTGGCCGAATGGCTACCTTAACTTTTTACCTACATAGTCGAACATAAATAAAATGAATATGAACATGATATACACCGTGTTTCCGGACGATATCCATAAACTTCGACCCGTCATTGTACTCATCATCATAAACAACGTTTACTATGGGACCAAACCCTGAATCGCGAAAAATAAATCAACAGTTCCATACATTTTGTTGAATTAATGCGAACATATTTTAAGGAACAACAGAGTTTATGGATATTGTCCGAAACCACGGTGTATAGTTAACATACTTACGTATACCTTTTTATTTTTTAACAGCTGTGTTGCCTTGTTAGCAGAGAACATAGATGATTAATAATAATAATAATAATAATGTTGGATGTTCACTCAATCCTGTATTGTGCGGCCGTAGCGGCATGTCGTGTAGCTCGTGTCAAATTTTCTGATGACAGAGCTACACGGCCAAAACCAGCCGTACCGGCATGGCAGTACAGGATTGAACAACGTATTGGTGGGGCCAGAGCACTCATCGGCAAATTGATCTGCTTCAGGGAGGGCAATACTCGCCCTAGAGTGATGCGTTTTGTGAGGCGGGCGTTCTCGGGGACTGATATCAATCCTCGAGACTACATGTCCCGTGTCACAGAGCGCATCGACTTCCTGAAGCAGAAAGTGTATGCATGGGCAAGCCGTATACGTAGGTATAAGCGGCGGGTGGATCGATACACTCAGAATCGCACATTCCAAAGAGATGAAAGGTGGGTTTATAGGGCTTGGGAGCGACCGGACCAAGGTGTGGCTGACACGCGCCTACCGGATGATGATGCAATGTGTTCGTTCTGGCGCAGCATCTGGTCGGTGCCTGTCAGCCATGCTGAGGGTGAATGGACTCGGGTTATTGAGCGAGCGTGTGATCCAGTACCAGAAATGGGGGCAATTACTATCAGCCCCCAAGACGTAGCTTGTGCAGTCCGTCCGTTGCCTAATTGGAAATCTCCAGGGCCGGATGGGCTGCACAATTTCTGGATTAAATGGTTCACAAGGTCGCATGCATTAAATATAATAATTTATATTTTTAAATGTTTTTTTGTATATTTTTTTATATATTTTTTATATCAATATTTAAAAATGTAAAAAATTTGTTGAAAAATTGAATAAAGGGAATAATAATAAATTAATATCGCTGGACATTAACACACAGCGCCACCTAGCGCCACACTAAGCAAAGCTTGTGTCGTGGACACTAGATAGTTGATATACTACATATATACTTTTTTGTTTGTAAATACATACTTATTATACATATAAACATCCATGACTCGGAAACAAATGTCCATGCTCATCACACAAACATTTGCTCCTACCGGGATTCGAACACAAAAAAAAGGAATACATTTTAATTGATGAGCTCAAAGTACAGGCTATAAATGCAGTCAGCTCCAACGAAAATAAATAAAGTATTTTGTTAAGGTTACACTAACTAATGGAATACTAGGTTCTATTGTTGAAGAAGTTTAAAGCAATATGTTCTAGAGGCCGTGGCATCTAACGTAGCCACTGACAGAGCCCTCCTGGGAAATAAGTGTGGAGCAAAAATTATTTTACACCCAGTCGATCGGTAGTAACAATTTTAATTTTAGTTTACTGTTCGATCTAGATTTTTTAAAGGTTACTATTTTATTTTAAAAATAAATTGTTGTTTAAATAATAACAAAAACAGTTATTGGTGAAGTTAAACAAAAAAATAAATTAATTTCACTGGAGATTAACACACAGCGTCATCGACTGCTACACTAAGGTCCATGTTCACCGAAAAGATAACCGTCTGTTTATCCAAAAACAGCTGTCACTGTGACATGTTCCCATACAAAAATGCGTTTTAAACAGCTGTTTTAGGTAATCAGACTGTCATCTTCTCAGTGAACATGGACCTAAGCAAGGCTTGTGTCGTGGATACTAGATAGTTGACATACTACATATATAGGATGACTGGTAATTCGTGTACGAAACTTAAACACGTGATTATGCTGATGATAACAAACGACTTTTACTATTGGAGCAAACCTGAAATTGCGAAAAAAAACAGCTGTTCAGTACATTAGGCGAACATAAATGTAGTGAACAGTTGTTTAATCACGTGTTTAAGTATCGTAGGTACAATAATTACCAGTCACCCTCTATACTATTTGTTTGTACATACATACTTATTATACATATAAACATCCATGAATCGGAAACAAATGTCCATGCTCATCATACAAACATTTGCTCCTACCGGGATTCGAACCCTAAGAACGTAAGGCAGCCTCCAACCGTGTAGCTGTTTGCTACGAACGCGTAGCATCATCACGATAGCTACGGCGTAGCAGCAATGATAACAAGTTAAGGAAAACAACCTCTTAGAACTTTTCCTCTTCATCACAACTTCAATAGCACTCCGGAAAAGGTAAGTAGTGGTGTATAAAATACTGAAATTGAATTTATAACAAACTAGCGCTTCGACCGCGAAAATTGTAATAACTCGGCTAAACTCGGCTAATTTGCATGATATCATTAAAACTTATAGCCTATGTTACTCGGTGAAGATTTAGCTAATGGTGAAAGAATTTTCAAAAGCGGTTGAGTATTTCTTGAGTTTAATTGTAAGAAATACACGAAATAAACAAAAAGTCAAATCTTTTCTCTTTATAACATTAGCATGGAAGTAAAATTATATATTATGTATAATGACTATTATTTAAGACACAGATAAGACCAGAAACTCAAGATTACTATACTGTTCGAAAGAACAGTATGGAACTGTCGCATCTATCAAAAACTTACTCGTTTAATCTACATTAGGTAGCGTGGGTGCTAACACCAGCAAGTGTAACCTTGTACTTTTTACTGCAAGGTTTCTAATCTCCATTCAAGTTCCTATTTCCAACTCTTAACATATCCACTTAAATTAATATCAACTTTATAGCAGTGTATATTAAAATGATTTCAGAATGACTAGAGCAATTCAAAAAGTTAAGAAAACGTATGAAGTTGTAGTGGAAATTTAACTTTAGGGATAAGAATTAATAGTAGTTTATGCAACTGTGCATAATGAAGGGCATTACAACACGAGTGTGGGTTTAAGAAACGAGCCGAAGGCGAGTTTCTTAATAGCATCACACGAGTGTTGTAATGCCTAATTATGTATAGTTGCATACACTACTTTATCTACCCAAATATCATAAGGGCTCTATGATGGGTTCAGGAACCATAGGGAAATGACCTGCATTGTTACTTGGCCCTTGATTTTTGTGCCAACAGGTTATTAGTGGCATTCGTCGCTGCATTTACGATATCTGGCGGAGTATTCATGTCAATTTCTGAGTCACTATCACTCATTTTCGACAAAAATAAAGAATGGGTTACTGGAAATAAAAAACTAACGAACAAATGACAGCTCGAAATGGCGGCGTTTCGGATATCTGTCATTTTTTTTTAAATCATAGGCAAACGAACAAAATCACTATTCTTGTGTCACTCGAGATCGAAAATGTCGTGCGATTTATAATTAGAATCATACTGAATTGGGGTTTTTTTTTTTTATCGATATCAGATTTAATGTAGGTGGTACTAGAATAGCACACTCTCTTGAATTTGACACCTGTTCCAAATTTAAAACTCATAACGCAACTGTTTACAGTTGCGTTATGAGTTCATTACAGCACCGTTCATTTCTGCAGGTTGGTAATGCTGGTCATTGCCTATGGTTTTTGAACGCATTAGAGAGGGTTTATGATATTTGGGTAGATAAAGTTGTTTTATCTACCCAAATATCATAAACCCTCTCTAATGCGTTCAAAAACCATAGGCAATGACCAGCATTACCAACCTGCAGAAATGAACGGTACTGTAATGAACTCATAACGCAACTGTAAACAGTTGCGTTATGAGTTTTAAATTTGGAACAGGTGTCAAATTCAAGTGAGTGTGCTATTCTAGTCGTCTAAATCAGATATCGATAAAAAAAAAAAACCCCAATTCAGTATGATTCTAATTATAAATCGCACGACATTTTGATCTCGAGTGACACAAGAATAGTGACTTTGTTCGTTTGCCTATGAATAAAAAAAAATACAGATATCCGAAATGCCGCCATTTCGAGCTGTCATTTGTTCGTTAGCTTTTTATTTCCAGTTACGAGTAGACAAATTTTCTGATAACATCTTTATTTCTGTCGAAAATGAGTGATAGTGACTCAGAAATTGACATGAATACTCCGCCAGATATTGTAAATGCAGCGACGAATGCAACTAATAACCTGTTGGCAGAAAAAATAAGGGCCAAGTAACAATGCAGGTCATTTCCCTATGGTTCCTGAACCCATCATAGAGCCCTTATGATATTTGGGTAGATAAAGTAGTGTATGCAACTATACATAATTAGGCATTACAACACTCGTGTGATGCTATTAAGAAACTCGCCTTCGGCTCGTTTCTTAAACCCACACTCGTGTTGTAATGCCCTTCATTATGCACAATTGCATAAACTACTATTTTCAAACACAAATGTGTGGAAAGTAAATCGTAAAAGCAGTTTTACATTGTTGTGTTAATTGAGAACTGCATGGAGCAGAAATATCACAACAGTTGTTAGAATGTTGACTATTAATAGTAAGGTTACTCGCAGTGGGTGTCAAGACTATGTCGCGAAGAAAAGTGGAAGTAACAGCGTTGTATTATTGACTGACCTTGAGTTTCCCATCCACACAGGATCTGGAGGTCAATATGGCGACGCTTGGGGGAGACCTATGGTATTCCCACTATGCCGTGACGAGTAATTTATTGTTGGTTTTTTAGTTGGCAAAAGTAATGGATGACAGTAACTGTTATCGTGTCGTCCTATACAGGGTGTAAACCACCTCATCACAATGCCGTTAACCAAGCATTCTGTACATCAAAGTAAGTAACTTTACGCAAAAAATATTGCTGGGAAACAACTTTTTTTTTTGAGGTTGTGAAGCATGTTTTGTGGTAGAACTCAATGTAACGCACTTAAAACATTGTGCTGATAGATGGATTGAATGGTACGGGGGTCGTGAAGGTGTTTAAAGTTATTTAAAAAAAAAAAACTTGTCAAAAAGTTGTAACTTTGACCCCCCATATCTCCGTAACTAGAAGTCAAAAGTCAAAACATTTAACCAAGTGTAGAACAGGTGTTCCCAGGTATGGTGTAGAACAAAAAAAATATCGCAATGATGAGATGATGCCTTTCGGCTTCGTGAAGAGGTGTTTTACACCCTTTATGTGAACACCTCCATTTAAATACACAAGTCACCACACTTAAAACTACTTACACGATAATCTATTACGACACTGTAAGTCGTCTTAAAGACGAATTTTGTACCTTATCACAAATATTATTTTATTTTATCCAAAGGTTAGTGGTAGGTAAATAAAATAGTACAATTTGACAAAAGCGGGGAATCTTTGTTATTGCATTCGAGGCGGAATTCAGACTCGAGCCGCTGGCGAGGGTGGTATAAAGCCGAGAACTGCAGTAACAAATGCCCATTTGTATCAAATGACGTTTTTAAATCTGCCTCAATACACTTTTGTAGAATTATTAAGATAGAACGAAAAGTATTTTTGTCATGAATTATTAAGAAATTATGATTTAATTTCCTTTTTTCTGCGCTTGGTGCGTGCTCATTGTTTTCGCCAGGTTGAAGAAGAAGCAAAGGTATAAAGCCGATAAACAGCCTAACAGAAAAAAAAAGAATTTATGACGCATTTTATCTTATTGTTTTGGTAAAGTAGGTGTGATGTTATTTGGTTACTTTTTAAGGGAGAATAATAATTGGTCCACAAAATTCAAACTTATGTTTTATGCAATTGTAGATCAGTATCAAGTTTTATGATGATGATTATTTGATGTGTTCGAAAATGTGTATTTACATAATTATAATAGTTTGAATTTGATTTTTTACCTTAAAACAATGAATGAACCGATTTCCTCCAAAAAACCAAATGAAAAAAAAAAACTATAAATGAACTATGAATTCTGTGTGTCGAGTTTCGTTGCTAAGTCCTCCACAAACCTGTACATACATACCGTTATTACCTTTTGTAAGGTATTGGCCCTTTTTATCCCCTGAGGTCAAAGGTACCTTTACGATTAGGGGTGACATTATAACGAGGTATATTGGGGTTTCGTTTGTTCGTAAACCTTTTGCGGTCATCATTAGAATAAGGAAACTAGGAATACTCGTAGATACGTTCACAAAATTGCAATTTGAGCCTTAAAATAAACATGGAACGTTCAAAATTGTACCGTCAACCACGATTATTAGCATACTCAGCCTAGACTATCTGTTCCCACTGCTGGGACACAGGTTTTCTCTCTATGTGGGGAAATGGGCAGTGCGAGTAATCCATGAGGCGGGCCCAGTGCGGGTTGGCCTGTCGATGTCTTATAATTTTTGGTTCTAGGACATGCCGGCATCCCCACGATGTTTTCCTTCACCGTTTTAAGAGTAGTTGAGATGAAATAAATTAATCAAACTAATGCACCTGCCTGGGTTCGAACCCACGACTAGCTGCTTGTAAGTCGGGACTGCCGCCACTGGGCCACCGCTACTCTCCCCACGGTTATTATTGCATTAAAATTCCATTTCTTTCTTTCTAATATGAAAAATCTCAATAGCGGCTCGGATTTCTTATATTTATTTTAATGGAAATATACTTGCCACCGTCAACCCTGGCGAAATATAGGTTGTAAACGAAAGGCACTTGTTATTCTTGTCATTCTGATAATTTTTTGGTTCTATAACACCAGGTAGGAACCTTCTAGCTACGAAAACATTGGGGGTCAAAGTTACAACTTTTGAACAAGTGTTTTTTTCTTATTTAAGTTTTTATTGGTAGATTTTTACTATTAAACCTATCTATCAGCACTTGTTTTGAGTGCATTACATTGAGTTATACCCCAAAACGTGATTGTTCACCACAAAAAGTTGTTTCCCAGCATTAATTTTTGCTTAAAGTTACTTAGTTTGATGTACAAATGCTTGGTTGACGGTTTCGTGAGGGTGAAGTGATTTACACCATAGTCCCTGTATAAGTACCTACTATACACTTCTGCCAAACCCCGTTTGAGGACATAGGCGTCAAATTGCGATAAAAGTTTACGGTTTAACCACACGGCCAAATATTGACTTAAGTTTTAAGTTCATGACATAAACTAAACTAGGTTCTACTCTCCAGAAGGATTAAATATCCTTAATTTGAATTGGACTAAAACCTCGGTCCATCTCTGTCAAGAATATTTTAATGTTAGTAAAAAAATAAGTGAGTGATTGGACTTAAGAGTCCAAAGGGATGTTTTACAACGGTAGCTTTAAAAATGTAGTTTCACGGCGTTGAGTGGAATTCCCTGATGTATATGTCGTGTTTAGTAAAGATTTAAAAACTTAAGGCGACTGCAAGAGCTAAACGCGAGTTTTATAATGCCTGAAAGTATAAAATTCACTGTAATAAACAAAACCAGAAAAATATAAGATATTCGTCAGGAAATATGCTAGTATGATAGTGTTTTGAAAACATAATACAATTAATTATCCTCGATAAAAAATTTACTAACTTAAAACTCTAAAAATTTCTTTTAACGAGTAAAAAGCATATTAAAATACATGCGATTATTCTGATTTTATGGGAAATAATTCGACATATTGGCATGTGTTAGTTTTTTTATCAAATTCATATATTTTTTGGGAATCGATCGAAACCACTCACCACGCACTATTCGGCCCGCAGTGACTGATGTAACAACCACTTTGTTGTGCATGCTGATTGGAACTTTAATCTAACAGTATTTCAGACGAAATTTGAACCACCACAAATAGAGATGCTAATTTAGCTCATGTAGTCGCCTTAAGTAAATGCTGATGTGTGAGTATATTAAAAAAAGGCAGTTCTTTTATTTATTACTAGCTATGCCCCATGCCCTTCGTCCACGTGAAATTATTATAAAAATTAACTTTCCCATATAAGAGTTTAATTTTTTACAAAACTCTAATCCTTTTCACAAAATAAAAGTAGCTAAAGTTAAATCGGTCCAGTCGTTTCCAGGCAATCAAAAAGACAAAAGAAAACACATTTTGTTATAAGTACCGTATATATTACTATCATAATAAATGCATTCAGTAAAAATACTGTTGTTTTGAAATTTTTAACAGTCATTTCAATTTATACGGTATTAAAAAAATATATATTTTCCAAAAAAACCATGCAATTCAAGTGGCTAGCAAAGTATTTCTATGTGGCCAGCCCTAGTTCAAGGACTGAATAGTACCTTGTACCTGCATAGCTAAAGTCCCGTTGAACACGAAGGAAATTGCTAATATAATGTGCTTTTGATTAAATGGATGAGTAATATTAGACTGTTGAGAGTTGCATTTCATTTCGAATTCTGAACTGGTGAAAACTGCTAGTTAAAAGGCGGTTGAATAAAATGAAAAGAGTGAGGTAAAGAACAAATTGATGAATTCTAAATAATAATTTATTTTTATTTTTTTGTACCATATTTAATTATTCTAAATATAAACATACCACACAAACCATCGTAAATTTGAAAATGTAATTAATGTTTACAGAAATAAATAAAGGAAAATACTAAACTACTAGCTGACTCGCGCAACTTCGTCTGCGTCTCATAAATTGAGATGTAAGCTATCCTATCTCTCAAGTTGGACCGAACTGCACATGGTGTGCAAATTTGATTAAAATCGGTTAAGTAGTTTAGGAGTCCATTGAGGACAAACATTGTGACACGAGATTTATATATATTAAGATTAGTAGTAAATTGACAATTTATTCTTACTCCTACTTAGCTGTGCCCACAAGGTCCAGAATGTTTTCATCATGTCTTTGTAAATCTATCGAAGCTCATATCGTGGAATAAAATAAAATAAAATATAATGATTAAATATGACGCCTCGAGTGGCGTAGTGGTAGTGAGGCTGCCTTACGTTCATAGGGTCCTGGTTTTTTTTTTTTTTTTTTCTTTTTAGGAATGACCACTCGTAGTTGCAACTCGATAAGGTTGCTTAACTACTTAACCGAACTATCCTGTGGGTGGCCAAAAATTACTTTAAGGCCCCCAGCCAGGGCTTACAAACTAAAAATATTTACATTTAAATGACGATCACTAAGGGCACCCCCTGTGGGGTTCGGGCCTCGACTTAGTGCGTCATTATCGGGAGGGCAGCAAGGGACAGGCTGGGTCGGATTATTAATTGGGGAGTTTATCATCGTTACATGCTCAGCGTCGCGGGCTGGCTCGTCGAGCAAGGGTCGGGGAGTAATGATATTACTGGGAGGTCGCGGCGTGCCTCGGCGGCGAGACCGGATTCGGGGTTTGTATGTGTGTCGTCTTGTGTGCTTTCTGAGAGTGCTGGTTTCCCTACGACTTTCCTGCAAGAGAGTGATGGGGTCATCGGGCTGGAGGAGGGTGGACCTCGGGCGTCGGATCCTATAGGGTCCTGGGTTCGAATCCCGGTAGGAGCAAATGTTTGTGTGATGAGCATATGGAAATTTGTTTCCGAATTTTTATGTATAATAAGTATGTATTTACAAACAAAAAAGTATATGAGTGGTATATCAACTATCTGGTGTCCACGACACAAGCCTTGCTTAGTGTGGCACTAGATGGCGCTGTGTGTTAATGTCCAGCGATATTTAAATATTATTTAAAAAAGCTGAAAACATTACTCTCTATCGGGAGAGTTGGAAGTTTAGTTGTATCTATAACTGATAAATTATATGATTTTTTAGAAATCTAAAAGATTTATATTCTGTTCATAGTATAAAGGGTGTAAACGCCTCTTAACGTATCCGAAAACCACTTGTTCTCCTCGTCATTGCGATATTTTTTTTGTTTAACACCTTACCTTCTAGTTACGCGAGATATTGGGGGTCAAAGTTTCTACTGCTTGACAAGTTTTTTTTTTAAATACAAGTTTTTACTGTAAGATTTTTACTTTAAACACCTCTACGACCCCCGTACTATTCAATCCATTCATCAGCACAATGTTTTAAGGGTGTTACATTGAGTTCTGCCTGCAAACACGATTTTCCAGGCCAAAAGAAAAGTTGTTTCCCAGCAATAATTTTGCCGTTAAGTTACTTAGTTTGATGTACAGTTTACACCCGATGCGATACAAAATTCGAAGCGATATTTTCCTCAACGATAAGTCAAGTTTGTTTAATGCTTGCAAATATTTAGCACAAGAAATATTCAGCGTCATTCAATAACAATAGAAAATTATTAAACAAACACAAAATTGAAGAATCCCACAGATTTCCCAGATGACCTGAAAAAATTTAAATGACAAAATCCTTAAGTACTCTAAATCTCTGATGAAATAAGAAAATTATGCAAATATTTGTATCGCAGCAACTCAAAATCATAACGACGGGGAAACGAGCATCGAAATGGCAACATTCTTAATCTGCGCAAACAGATAATATTCAAAGCTTGGCAAACTTACCAACTTTATTTACCAAGCAATTATCACCTCTAATGTTAAACCGGTAAGTTACAAGTCAACCGCATAATTTGAAAATGTTATGACCAATTCGAATGACCTCCGTTGGTCTGTTGGTTTTCATTTCTTTCGTCGGCTAGGTATTAATGTGTGCGGGGAGGGGTAGGTCAGCTAATTTTGGGCGTTCCGCTTCAAATAGACTTGAAAACAAAGCGCGGATTGTAAGAAAATCCCGCCCGGGACCCGTACCCCCGTACCTAGCATTCGCTTTACCAAATTACTGAAATTTCATTCAGCCAGCGGACTCTAGGGGAGGTGGTGATCGAGTTTAGAAGGAAATTAATGACGTTTGTGGATGTGGCAGTTTAACTTTTCAATTGTGCGGAAGTTTTGTTTTACCACTAGTCTTAACAAGTGGTTTTGTATTACCCAGTACTAACCGGGATATGGACTTTAGATAGACAGTCGCCATGTAAACCAAAACTGGTATTCAGCTGGATCCGGATAGACTGGAAGATGACCCATACTTGGGTAAATAATAGGCGGATAATGAGGATGAACTTCCATCATTGGCACGCCTAAAAAGTCGACTTTCCACCGCTGTACACAGGATGTGTACGGAGATCTTTGCGATACAGGCTGCGTGGTTAACTAGAGTGGTGCGTCGCTTAGTGCCCTGAATTTTGTCCCCTTGCAGAATGAAGGCATTTTTGCAAAGAAGGAATGAGAATCATCACCATTCCCACTCTTTGTGTTGGCGAGTTCAGCTTAGTTTTTTCACGATTTTACCATGCACCGTATATAGTTACTATCAATATGTGTTACCAAATGGCAATAACCCTGGCTGTCAACTATGTTGCGACACTCTCAAAAGCTGTTAAATTAATAATGGAATCCAAGGCTGAACGCTGACCCCTAAAATACAGGTCGAGGCCTAGTTTGGGGTTAGGATCAGATTTGTGGACAAACACTCGTGTGCTTACTTATTATGATTGGCTTGTAACATGTGTTTTTAATTTTAAGTGTCAAATAAATATATATATATATATATATATTTGTATACTCATACTGATGAATAATGATGTAACAACGCAAATAAATCTTACAAAGCTGCCTAGCTAGTATGATAGATTTCACATCATATCATAGTAGAACATGAACACGATAATCCCTATCATCATTATCATTTAGCCCAATTTATTTGGTACCGTCGCAGCAAATTTTTTTTTTCATACTTCTCTGTTACTTGGCACCTCTTCAGCAGCTTCTTCTCTAGCTATCTTGACATCCTTCACACAGTTTTTTATTCTTTTATTTCTTTGGTCTTGCTATTACCAACACCAACCTTAAAACTATTCTCATCAAGCTTGCGTTTAAAAAACTTCCCAGAGAATCACTACAAAACATACCACATCCATGCACGCACAAGATATCCAGCATCGAAGTATTTTGTGTTGGAATTTACCCAGTTTTATAAAACCAAAGCGGGCGAAATAAGCTTAGCGGTAGATCGTGTAGCGAGCGCTGAGTGCCATGCTACTTAGCGGCTACGGACCGGACTATGTACTCTACGACTACGCTGTGTATAGTCTCTGTGTACTCTACGACTACGCTGTGTATAGAGTCCGTGTACTCTACGACTACGCTGTATATACTTCGGTGCAGCTGAGAAAAAATTGGAAAATTAGATCGGGGTTAGGGATTAGTGAGAGGATGTAGCGGAAGAAAGTTCTGACAAGCTTCCGGGGCGGACTGTGGTGAATAGGGGTTTTTTTTAAGTTTTCGTTTGGTTTTATTTTTAATAAATACGGTTTAAATAGATTGTAGGATTATATGTTGGCTTGTCTTCCCTCTTTATTTTTGAATTCGCATTTTTATGGACACTGAGGCGAGGTACTTATAAGTAATGTTTGTTTTAATGATTTTTTTTCTTTAATTTTTGCCATTGCTTTTTATTGATTGATTAAATGGGCAATACGTGAAGGGGTATGTAATACTCTTGAAAATGAATACATTTTACTAAACGACCAACCATGTTACTATGAAAAAATATCAGCTATTCCTTACATTTTCGAGTTATGCGACTTTTTATCGCGATTTAATAGTATGCCATGCAAGCATTTTTAAATTCAGATTACATCATAAATACTACGTACAGGTTTGTATATAACAAACGAAGGATATTTATAACTTTAATAAAATACGGCATAACATATTTAGATCTAAACTACCTGATACAGTTTTAAACTATCCTAAATTCCCAACCAACTTAAAAATAACAACTTTAAATTTAGAGAGATTTTAAAACATTTTTATGAGCATCTGCCTAGCCTTTTCTAATCTATATTGGTATTGCCTTTCAGTCATAACCAGATGCATTTTATTTTGGTAATACCAGTATTTTACATAGAGCAAACTCCACGACCCTAAATTTATAATACAATACCCTTCAATATAAAAATATATATATATATATATATATATTACTGGTGAGGATTGCACAAAACCGAGATGTATGACAAAAGACACAGCTGCCTGTTCTAGCAGTTAGTGATTCTGGTCTGAAATGGTGATGATAATAATGATGAAGACAGATTGTTAGACTTTCGGACGAAAGATCTACATGGGGGAAGGGGACGGATGGGGATTTGTAATGGACTAACCTTGGGTGGTATAGAGTTCTATGGTTCTGTATGTCCGGTTTTGTTTAGCCACGTTTTTTATTTATAGAACTTTTTATTAGCCCCGACGCAAAAACGACGGGGTGTTTTAAGTTTGACGTGTCTGTGTGTGTGTGTGTTCTGTGGCATCGTAGAGCCCGAAAAGGTAAAGGTGAATTAGTCGGGAATGTTCTTAGCTATGTTTGATAAAAATCAGTCCAAATGGCCGCCGCCACAAAATGGCGGATTACATATTTATTCAATCACTCCCTCAATATGAGTATCAAATGAAAGGCTTGACAAATAGAATACTATACACTATGATAAATTAAAAATCCAAGATGGCCACCACCTCAAAAAAGCAAATTAACGAATTATTTTCTATTTAACTTTACGTAAATTGTGTCGGGGGTTTTTTAAATATTTAATTTCAATATTTCCAGTAGAATTAATGTTGCAAAAGTTTGTTGCATGATGTTGATACAAAAACAATGCGGTTTAAACGAAGATGCATTGACAGAAATGTTCAAAATGGTTTGGTTTTGTTGAGAGGATGCGTGGAAAGCGTACAAAACAGATGAGAGTGGCTACGCTGGTAGGAGACGCCTTAGAACACTGGTTCCCAACCTGTGGTCCGCGGACCACTGGTGGTATTAAAAAGTTATTCGTACTTTTTAGCACAGAAGATGAAAGCTCAACCCAACCAACTTGTTTAATTTAGCAATCATTTACTAATTTTGCCTCTGATAGGTTTCTGAGGCAAAATTACTAAATGATTGCTAAATTTTTCGAGCTAATTCGATATCTTTTGTCCAATTTTTGTATAGTGTGAGTTAAAGATTCACTCCCCTAGTTATAATTCTGTCGGTGTCCATGTTTATCTAGGACCATATGGTCCCTGTTAACAATGAACATACCAAATTTCTTTCTCAGGCCAGGTCCCTGGCCTAAGAAAGGTTGGGAACCACTGCCTTAGAAGAACATACACTGACCTTCTTGGTGATGTTCTGCAGCAAAGTCAGGTGTGTGGTACTCGCAGCTGGCGAACTTGAATGACCGAATGTATGAACGTAGACGAGGTGAAAGGAATATGCAAAGATCGTAGCAGGCGCAATATCGGTATTAAAGTAGTAATGCTGTAATGCTCATGGCTGAATAATAACAGCCACTCGGGTCGATCTTTAGGTTAAGCCGTGCCTGCCTAGGTTGGTCTGTGGATGGGTGACCACCCTTACATGCCGAGTTTCCTCCGTGTCTCGGAAAGCACGTTTAACTGTCCCGGCTGTCGTCTGTCCATATTTGACAGTCGTTACAGGCACTTAGTGGCCCAAAAAGTCTGACAACCAGTCTTAGCAAGTGGTATCGTATAATTGGTACTCCCTTGATTGTTCTAAAATTGTTTGTCCGAAAATCATTATTCATAACACGTTTGCTATAAACTTCAGTAACCATAATGTTCAAAACACCGAAATTATGTTTTACATAACTAACTTTACTTCTAATACTATTTTGTCATAATATCGAATACCTACTATAATAATTTAATTTCCTAATTTTACATGACATAGAGTCGTATGTCCTAAGTATTGTATCACATAATGTGTATGATTCCGAATGGTCATTAATAAATTGTTAGTAGCTAAAAAAATCCCTAAAAGTTAGGTTTTAGTGACAGCAACGAATTGTTGTATATCCGACTCCACGCAGTCTTGTCTGCCCTACCCCAAGCGTGTTATTTAAAATCGCGTAGGCGCGGAGGGGCGAGCCGGCCAGCAAGCCGAAGCTGTGGTGGTGAGCGTTAAACCTATCTGCGACGATAAGCTCGCGTGAGGCCGCTGGAGCCCCGCAGCACCGGAGCCGTGACAGAAACCATGCCTGCTGCATGATGCTTGCTCGTTTGCATGCTACATGCTTGCTTGCATACTGTATGCTTGCATGCTGCAAACTTGCTTGCATGCTTGCTTGCTGCATGCTTGCCTGCTGCATGCTTGCTTGCTTGCTGTATGCTTGCCGCATGCTTGCTACATGCGTGCTGCATGCTTACTGCATGCTTGCAATTACATGCGTGTTGCATGCTTGCTTGCATTGCATGCTTGCTTGCTACATGCTTGCTTTCTTGCTACATGCTTGCTTGCTTGCTGTATGCTTGCCACATGCTTGCTACATGCATGCCGCATGCTTGCTGCATGCTTGCTTGCATTGCAGGTCAGCGCCTACATACGATTAAACATTTACTTAGAATAGGACTAATGACTATTATTGAAAATGATTTTATGTCTTTTGTATATTATTGCTGGCTTATTATGATTAGGCGTTTCAACTTTATGGCATATGATATTATGTGATTTAAAGTTCGGGTAAATTATCATTCGGACAAATGATGATTATGACAAAAACAATTATGTCATTTTAGATTATGGATTAAAAAGTTAGGTAATACGATAGAGAACCGTATAATTACCTAGTGTTAACTGGGTTGTGGAGGTCAGATAGACCGTCGCTCCATGGCTCAATGGCACTCAGCTGCATCCAGTTGGACTGGAAGCCGACCCCAACATAGTTGGGAAAAGGCTAGGTAGATGGTGCTGTAACATTAAAATATTGTAATACCAACTGATTTGAAAACAGTAAACATGGAGTTTCTTGCCGGTTCTTCTCCATGGAATCGACCAACGCGAACCGTTCCCCTATTTCGACGTTTTTTAAGTGCCCATCTAGGCCTATGAAATAAAATATTTTGATTTTATTTTTGGTGGCGGTCTGTGGTGCGTGCCTGATTCATCATTTCAGCCGATAGACGTCCACTGCTGGACATAGGCCTCCCCCAAGTGTCGCCACATTGACCCGTCCCGTGCGACTCGCATCCAACGGATTCCCGCAACTTTCACCAGGTCATCGGTCCAACGCATCGTCTACCAGTTCGCGGTCGCCACTCCAGAACTTTTCGGCCCCATCGCCCATCCGTTCTGCGAGCAATGTGCTCTGCCCACTGCCACTTAAGTTTGGCAATTCTTCGAGCTGCGTCGGTGACCTTGGTTCTCTGGCGTATGTATTCATTTCTGATTCGATCACGCAAGGAAACTGCGAGCGTAGCCCTCTCCGTTGCCCTTTGGGTGACTTTAATCCTTTTGATAAGGCCCATTGTGACCGATCACGTTTCGGTCCCGTATGTAATCACCGGCAACACACACTGACTTTCGACTTCGACTTTGACTTCCGTCTTAAGACACTGCGGTAAGTTGGACGAGAAGATACCGCGCAGTCTTCTGAACGCTGCCCAGCCGAGACGGATTCGACGATTGACCTCTTTCTCGAAGTTAGACTTACCTAACTGAACCGTTTGTCCCAGTTACACATAATCGTCCACAACTTCGAGTATAGAGTCTCCGATCTTGATAGGAACGGGTGTGACATGGGCATTCATCATGACCTTTGTCTTGTCCATGTTCAGTTTTAGACCCACTCTTTCAGAAGCTCTACTGAGGTCATCGAGCATTGTACTGAGGTCCTCCATGGTCTCAGCCATGACCACTATATCGTCGGCAAACCGAAGATGAGTGATGTACTCGCCATTGACGTTGATAACACGGGAAAAAGATTATGTAGAATATTTATAATTACAATTTTATTTTCACTGGAATATATCGAACCAGTAATAAAATACTGCCTGTAAAAAGCTAAGTCCATTGAAAATTCGGAACAGTACAAAGGGAATCAATGATTGAAGGATAAATAAAACACAACGACACAGTGGGCAGTGCGCGTCCATTACTATTGGCGGAAAAAATACCGAACTAACATTTATTGGATATTTTTCCCGATGAAATTTCAAACTTGTAAATGATAGGATTTTTGTGACTATTGTTTTTTTGTTGTAAGGTTATTTCGTTAACGTAGTGGAATTATTCGGATTGGAAAACAATGTTGTTTGTAAAATTTTGGAAAGTCCAATAATATGTATTGGAATTGGTATAATTTATTTATTTATTTTATTTGAACGTTCCCTTGAAGTCTAAACGTTACAATCCACCTTTATGTGTGCCATTTGCTTCAACTAATTATACGCAGAATTCGTTCATTGTGCGTGCAAGCAGAAATTTAAACAAGCTTTGTAAACAGTACGATATAGATCCATTCCAAACTACTGTGTCGTCAGCCAGGAAGTGCTTGAGTCAAAGCTTCTTCATGTAGTTGCTTTTGTTATGCTTGTTGATAGGCAGTGTGAGCAGCATTGCAATTATGCTGTAGCATATACACAGAAATTTAGCGTGAATATCCGTAGAATTTAGTTTTTCTCTCTCTGTATTTTATAAGTGGAGACCTGTAATTGGCTTTCAGACTATTGTACTGTCCTTGATCTGTTTGTTATAGCTATAAGTCTCCCATGTTATTTAAATCTATACTAAATAATATTATAAAGCAGAAGAGTGTTTGTTTGTTTGGTTGAACGCGCTAATCTCAGGAACTACTGGTTCGAATTGAAAAATTATTTTTGTGTTGAATAGTCCATTTATCGAGGAAGGCTTTAGGCTATATAACATCACGCTACAATTGTTAGGAGCGGAGCAGGAATGAAAAATGTTGCAAAACGGGTTTTTTTTTTCCTTTTGTTTTTCTCTCTTATGTGACGCAGTCGAAGTTGCGCGGGTCAGCCAGTAAATAAATAAATTAATAAATAATTTTACCAAATCCAATACACTACACTATACTCACTATCAGGGTACTCAGCCCACATTTTTTTATGTACGTACCCAACGCTGCGACACAGTCCTCCAATCATTGGGAAAGAGAGTACGAATAGGCTTTAATCCACCACGTAGTAGGTCCGAGGCTGGTGGATGTCACTTGTCTTCAAACTTAGCGTTCTGGGATGTTCAAAATTTAAATTAGGCAAATTAAGTGTTGCCAAACTAAGTGAAAAGTTGAAGAGACTCCAATATAATAAGAAGGTAAAACATTTTTTTTGGTTTTGTCTATCTGACCTCCAGAACTCAGTTAAAATGATACCCCTTTGTAAGACTGGAAGTCAGACTTGCGACGACTGTTAAAGATCTACAAATGGCAACGGCTTCACATGCTTTCCGAGCCACGAAAGGAAACTCGTATGTAATAGATGTCACCAATCCATGGTCCACCCTTGGCAATTGCTACCTAACCTAGAAAAACTTTTAAGCCGGAAACACACTTACGTGGTGTGGCGTGTCGCGCCATAACCCCACCACGGCTCTGGCTAATCAGTGGTGAGCAGTCAGCGCCACGACACGACACGACCTACAAATATATTGTCTCTAACCAAAAAATCAAAATCAAAATCAAAATATTTTATTTCACATAGGCCTGGATGGGCACTTATAAAACGTCGAAGGTGCACGGTTCGCGTTGGTCGATTCCATGGAGAAGAACCGGCAAGAAACTCCATGGTTACTCTTTTCAAATCATTTGGTATTACAATATTATTGTTTCATTACAGCATTCGTACTAAAGTATGGGGGGACAGCGTAGGCCCGACAATAGGTCGTTGCTTGCTATACAAAAAATGTAAAACAAAAGAAATATTTAACAAAAGTTAAACAGCATCCGGGAATCTAAAAGGCCTTCAATGTTCACTCATTCACAAATAATAGGTAAAAAAGCATCTATACAAAGGTAAGTAAATAAAAAATAAAATAAAAAATATAATATTTAAAAAAAAATAATTAAAGAACTAAATTAAACAAGTGACACAAATATTGTCATCAGTGCTGTAACTATTCTGAGCAAAATATGAGAAAAAATGATTTGAAAACTATTGTAATAATCTGAATCAAAAGAAAAAGAATAATGAGATTGAGAATAGTTAGAGACATCCACAAATCTGTGCCGTTTATGAGCTACCAGGGAAGCCGCATGCGCAGAAGGAATCATAGCCAAACTTCTTTGTCATCAACGTAGTCCTTGATTTTGTAATATGCTTTTTTCATAAGGACACGTTTAATATGGTTCTTGAACTTTCCATCGGTCAGTTCTATAACTGACTTTGGCAACTTGTTATAAAAGCGTATACTGTTTATAATAAAAGACTTGCTAGTTTTTGTTAATCTGAATTTAGGTATTACAATTTCATGTTTACTGCGTGTATTTTTATTGTGGAAGTCGCTTCTAATTTTGAAAAGCCCTCGATTTTTGCGGACATATAAAATACATTCAAAGATATAAAGTGAAGGCAGAGTTAATATATCGATCTCTTTGAATTTTTGCCTGAGTGACTCGCGAGGACCCATTTTATAAATCGCGCGGACTGCCCTTTTTTGTAGTATAAAAATGGAGTCAACGTCAGCTGCTGATCCCCACAGCAGGATGCCGTAAGACATAATACTGTGGAAATAAGCATAGTAAACTAACCTAGCTGTGGCTACATCCGTTAACTGCCTTATTTTCCTAACTGCATATGCAGCTGAGCTTAACCTACCTGAGAGAGTTCTAATGTGCGCGCCCCACTGTAATTTTGAATCTATAGTAATCCCTAAGAATACAGTTTCCGCTATAACATCAAGTTTATTGCCGTCAAGATTTAAATTAAGATCACGTTGTGGTACATTTGGTAAGGAGAATTTTAAACACTTAGTTTTGCTTGCATTCAATAAAAGATTATTAGCAGCGAACCATTTCGAGAGAACGGTTAGACTTTCGTTAACATGTTGGACAAGCGTATCCTTTCTATTTATTTTAAAAATTAGCGAGGTGTCATCAGCAAATAAAATTATATCTGATAATTTGGCCATCATATAAGGGAGATCATTAATGTACACAAGAAATAGGAAAGGACCGAGAATTGAACCTTGGGGCACGCCTATCTTGACTAGAGACCCGGAGGACGTCGCCCCATTTACATTTACTTTTTGCTGCCTGTTTGATAGATAAGAAAGAACTAGATCAGCAGCTTGACCACGAATTCCGTAGTGGTGTAATTTACACATCAGTGTGTTGTGGTCCACGCAGTCAAACGCTTTAGAGAGATCACAGAAAATGCCAATGGCATCTTGGGACTTCTCCCAGGATTCCAAAATGTGAGTGATAAGTTTAACTCCCGCGTCCGTTGTCGACCTGCCCTTCGTGAATCCAAACTGCTGACTGTGCAAAATCCCATTTGAGTTAAAGTGAGATAACATCTGGTCCAGCATGATTTTTTCATATATTTTACTCAACGCTGGAAGCACAGATATAGGTCTATAATTAGAGGGATCACTCTTACAACCAGATTTGAAAATTGGTACTACTTTACTATGTTTCATTAGATCAGGAAATTTACCGCTATCCAAACATTGATTGAATATGCCTGTTAGGATAGGAGCGATTGATTCAATAATATCTCCAAGAACCTTGACGGATATGCCCCATAAGTCTTCAGTATTCTTTATGTTGAGACTTTTGAACGCGTTTATAATAGTAGCAATACATATTGGTTTAAATTTAAAGTTTGGTATATCCGCAGTAAAATTTTCTTTAAGAAAATCTTCAGCTAATGTAGATGAAGAAGGGAGAGATTTTGTAACTTCTAGCGGAATATTAGTGAAGAAACTTTCTAGCGTCTCAGCCACTTCTAGCTTGTCAGAAATGGTCTGATTATCTATTTTCAAGGACAATTCGGTCTGATCACGTTGTTGTGTCTTTCCAGTTTCTTTGTTAATGACCTGCCACACTGTTTTTATTTTATTATTAGAAATACCAATTTTGTTAATTATTATCTGTGATTTTGCTTGAGCGCAGACACTTTTGAATATTTTTGAATAATTTCTAACATAAGTATGAAAAACTTGATCTGAGGTTAGAGATTTTTGGTGATATAGATTGTATAAATTATCTCTGCTTTTTCTTATTCCCGCGGTGGCCCATTCACTAAATTTTGATTTAGAATTGACTTTAACTGTTTTCAAAGGACATGTTTTATTGAATTCTTGGCAAACTGTAGAAAATAATGTGCCATAGTTTAAATTGGGGTCTTTTGAATCGAAACTAGCGTTTGATAGGTTACTTAGAACATTATTATTAAAGGATTTTAATTTGTTTTTATTAAGAGGTCTTATTCGAATAGTTTTAGCTAAGTGCAACTTTTTGTCCAAATCAAAAGATACTAGTTGACCAGTGTGGTCTGACCTAACGCCACTAATTAAGAACGAATTTTTAACGTTACAATTAGTAAATACATTATCTATGCAGGAAGCTGAAGTTGCCGTTATCCTAGTTGCTTCATTAAATAAATATTTTAAATTGAATGATTTAAACAATGAGATGAGCTTACATTTTTCGGGAGAATCGACTAGCAGATCAATATTTAAGTCACCACAAACAAAAACTAATTTATTATCCCTGAAAAGTTTACTTAATATTTCTTCCATTGTGATTAAAAACAATGACAAGTTAGATGCTGGTGGTCTATAGACACATAAGAAAGTATGGCCCTCAACCTCTGCACATGCTACCTCACATAAGCGATCAACAGAGTAAGCAGTGATATTCTTCCTTTCCTTATATCTGAGAGAACTGTTACAAAGTATCAGGGTACCACCACCCACTGTGGATCTGTTGAACGCGCTGGCAACTGAAAAATTACTAACATTAAACAACATCCTATCTGGTTTTAACCAAGTTTCAATAAAACATAAAATATCCATGTGGTATTTATCTACTAACATTTCCACGTCTAAAATTTTGCCGGAGAAGCGATTTATATTCTGGTGGTAAAGTAAAATATTACTATCCGTCTTCTCTTTTGTCGGCTCTAATAGTTTAAAGAATCTACAACAGTGTTATCAAATAATACTGATTCATACTACATAATTAGGAAACCGATATGCTTCTGGCGCGCCACGCCACGCTACGCCACGCTACGCCCCGCTACGCCACGCTACGCCACGCTAAGCCACGCTACGCCACGATACGCTACGCTACGCCACACTACGCCACGCTACGCCACTCTACGCCACGCTACGCCACACTACGCCACGCTACGCCACGCTACGCCACGCTACGCCACGCTACGCCACGCTACGCCACGCTACGCCACGCTACGCCACGCTACGCCACGCTACGCCACGCTACGCCACGCTACGCCACGCTACGCCACGCTACGCCACGCTACGCCACGCTACGCCACGCTACGCCACGCTACGCCACGTAAGTGTGTTTCCGGCATTATTCTGAAAGAAAGAAAATAACTACCCCCCCTACCCCCCCCTACTTCTCTAGCTACTCCTTACGTTACTATGACCAACGCGACGAATCGAATATACAAAAACATACCACATCACTATATCAAAGACCTTATCACCGATCATCAGGTCATCGCTTTCAATCACCACGTCATTGCAACAATGAATAATAACGCAATAAAATCACCGACCCGTAACCGGTGATTATTCAACCTTTACGCAAATTGAGCGTTAATCCGTAATTCAATAGGCTAAGATTACGCGCATTGACCGGTTGAGCAAATTTGTAAATCTAATACCAAGTTAATCTTGGTCTAATCCTGATAATTGACTTAGGTAGTCGATTAGTTAACTATAGTTAATTGTAAACTATCGGTAACTATATCTGACTGTTGGTCTTTGGGATGCTATCGATTCTGTACAATAATATCCGTTTTGAAAGCCAATATAATCTTTGAGGTTATTATAGGAACAAATTATCAAGGCAACAGTGTCTTCCTACTTTACTAGGTGTACGATATTTATGTTTTATCATAACTCCTTAATGCCAAAATATAATTGCTCTGTTGGCATATCAGCTATCAGGGTTAAGCTAAGATCCCCCCCCCCCCCGCCCCGGCTCCATCTCGGAGTAATAGTGACAGTTCGATGGCTTGACTAAAACCAACATACAAACTTTTCTTATTCAACTCACTCACATATTTCTCACTGGTTTTTCACCAAGTGAGTTACCCTAGTAACGCCACACACTGGTCCAAATCTAGCGTAAGTGTGGAAAAAAGATTAAAAAATACAGCAGCACTGTCCCGCATAGATGCTCTTTTCGAATCTGAATAGAAAATACGGGAAACATTTTGGTGCGGGACAAAAAATGCACCTCCCTTTTATGGAGTGCGGTTGGGTAAATTATTTAGACTGTTTCAACGAGTGCTGGCTTTTTCTTTTTGTATGATTTCTTGTACTTTGTTAGTAGACTTAACTCTTTTTTGTTAAGTTTCTTCGTTCTATTTTGAATGTAGTCAAATGGTTGACACAAAACCGGTAGATTTTATCCGAACTGAATTGGTAGACAGAGTATAACTTTATTGATCTTACATAAATAATATTTTACAGGTCTAGTTGATCAAGTGTAGTTGATTTTCGTTAAAAGAGAACCAGGGTATATTTTTCCAATAAAAAGGGACGTTTCATTTCATTTGCTAAGTAAAAATCACTAAAACAAATGAGAAATCCTCCTAAAAACAACGTAACTGAAAAAAAAAACATTCAGCAGACATTTCACTAAACAAACAGCCATCTTTTCCGAACTAAAAAGGTCGCTACACCTTCAAGAAATAAATAAAGTAAATAATTTCCTCCGATAAACACGGGGTATTGGAGACGAATTTATATTAGTTTGAAAACAATTTACTTCAGGCTTGCACCTCGGAAAAAGTCTAAACAAATCGTGGCAGACTCTGAACTATCGAGCAGACGTCTTTTCGTGTTAAGGGGTACACGAATAGATTTTTTTGACAAAGTATCGTACCTAGGAAAGTAGGTCAGATCGGCAGTCATCATCTGCCTAGCCTTTTCCCAACTATGTTGGGTTCGGCTTCCAGTCTAACCGGATGCAGCTGAATACCAGTATTTTACATGGAGTGACTGCCTATCTGACCTCCACAATTCAGTTAATACTGGGTAATACGTTACCACTTGGTAAGACTGGTTGTCAGACTGTTTGGGCCACTTACTACCTGTAACGACTGCCAAAGATGGACAGATGACGGCCGAAATCAACAGCTTAACGTGCTTTCCGAGGCACGCAGGAAACTCTGTATGTAAGGGTGGCCACACAACCACCCTAGGCAAGCACGGCTTCACCTAAAGATTGGCTCGAGCGGCTATTATTATTTTGCCACGAGCTTCTCAGATCGGCAGTCATCATCATCATCAGCCTATAATGTTCCCACTGCTGGGACTCGGCCTCCTCTCAATGAGAGGGAAAGGGCTATAATCTACCACGCGGGCCCAGTGCGGATTGGTAGATGTCACATGTCTTCGAATTTTTGGTTCTAGGACATGCCGGTTTCCTCACGATGTTTTCCTTCACCGTTTTTGAGAGCAGCGGTGATGAAATAAATTACACAAAGTAATGCGCCTGTCTGGGTTCGAACCCACGACTTACTGTTCGGCAGTCACTCTATGTAAAATACTGATATTTAACTGCTTCCGGTTACCGGAAGCCGACCACAACGTAGTTGGTAAAGGGCAAAGCAGATGATGAATAGGTGCAATGGAATTGAATATCCTTTATGATTTACAATTTTACTACATAAATAAAATAAATAAAAATAAAATAGCCTTTATTCCCTATTATTAGCAATCAAATAAACTATCCTAATAACTTTATAAATAACTTAAACTATTAAGGGGTCATCCATCTCTGGATGAAGGCCTCCTCCATCTGTTTCCATCTGTGTCTATCTTGGGCCGTTCTGGTCCATTCTATCCCAGCCAGTGCGACGATGTCGTCTCGCCACCGTTGCAATGGTCTGCCTCGGCGTCTGTTTCCGTTTCGTGGATACCAGTGCAGGACGCGCTCGCTCCACCTGTTGTCTGTGGTCCTCGCGATGTGGCCTGCCCTATTCCACTTCAGTTTCTCGGCCATATACAAAGCATCAATGACTTTGGTCTTCGCTCTGATGTCGCTGCTCTTTATGCGGTCGCTTATTTTTAGGCCAAGCATGCTTCCTTCTGCAGCTCTTAGAAATTACCTCAATTTCAATTTCATGTTTTCGGTCGTACTACATATAAGTAATAAAATAAAATAAAAACATTTTGACGTGGAGTTGCGGACACCAGCCCGTTGTACAATACAATACAATACAAGGTGACACAATGGGCGGTCTTATCACTAAAAGCCATCTTTTCAAGACATACTTTGGATGTGTTACAAGATGATCGTTCACTCATGTACAATTGTACATAAACTGATATGTATTGGATGACAGCATCGAACTTTATAGGTACTCACGTCGAGTTAACCAGAATAAAGAAACTATAAGGAACGGGGTATAAAGTTTCTGAATTTACATTGACGAGGGAGTGTCCTCCGACCACACGGATACTGTGTCTGGAGGGCTACTGCCAGGCGATTGTTTCTAAATATGATTAAGTACATCGCACGGATAACACTGTTTCTGAGATGCAAGCTTATATGTGACGTTGCGTAGATGTATAATTCATATGTGACATTATAAATGGGGGTGTCGAAAGTCTACCTATCTTTGATGTAGCAACAACTTACCATACGTAAGTTGTTAGCGTCGTTGAAGATTAGACATCAGGTATATAATTAGTGTCTAGTCTTTCAGATAAGTCAATTATTTTGTTTCTGCGTTGGTTAGGAGAGTCGGCCACCTTGCTTACTTCAATAAGACAAGGCAAGAGATCGTATTTACGAACCTTTACCGCATTTCCGTTAGATTTTTGGCTACAGCTTTGATGGTGTTTTAAAATGTAAAAAACTGGGAATTGAACCCAGCACATGTAAATGTTCTTTTTTTTTTTGGGACAGGTCCGCCACACTCCTGAAAGCCAGAATCAACAGTGGCGACCACCAGAAAAGCGCCGAGACAATGAAGCTCGACGAAGTCCCAGAGAATGAATTTAACTGTCTTGGATCCCGCAACGAAATTAATCAGAAAGTATAGCGGGGGAGTAGGAAAAAAATGTAAAAGTTCTTATGTATTTAAACCATTCGGTATCCCCAACTCGTGTGCCAGTAACACAAAACTCCTCCGATACCTGTAGTTGACAGTTTCGTTTCGCCCGAAACTTTTCTTTGTTAACCCGCTGTGGCGAAGTTGTGTCGTTAGTTCGTCCTGAGATACTCCGATATTGGCCCAGCGTGGCCCAGCCTGCTGCCTTATGTACTCCAACTTATGTAAATGTGAAGTTAGCGGTTAGTCTTTTAGATGGTGTTATGTGAAACTTACTTTTCTTACTTTGTGTAATTTATTTCATCACCGCTGCTCTCAAAACGGTGAAGGAAAAGATCGTGAGGAAACCGGCATGACTTAGAACCTAAAAATTCGAAGACGTGTGACATCTACCAATCCACACTGGGTCCGCGTGGTGGATTCTAGCCCATTCCCTCTCATAGAGTGGAGGCGTGTGTGATGTGTCCCAGCAGATTAATAGACTAATGATGCTGTGAAACTAATGTATCTATCATGGAAAATGATTTCGAATTTTATTTGTGGTAAATTCATTTCTTGCGATGTCGTGTTATGTCAAATAAGTGTAATAAATAAAATCAATATCGCTGGACATTAACACACAGCGCCCTATAGTGCCACACTAAGCAAGGCTTGTGTCGTGGACACCAGATAGTTGATATCTGGTGTACTATACAGGGTTATTTGTAAAACACCGACAACCTCGCAGGAGTGGATTGCTGACATCTTAAACAACAACATTTGTTCTACGACTTTTAGGAAAACAGGCAAAAAAAAACGACTTCTCAAGCAAAACTCCATCAGCTGTTCGGACAAATGTATGGAGAGTTGATTTTTTTTTGTCCGTTTTCGGAAAAGTCGTAGAACAAATGTTGTTGTTTAAGATGTCAGCAATCCACTCCTGCGAGGTTGCCGGTGTTTTACAAATAACCCTGTAAATATACTTTTATGTTTGTAAATACATATTTATTATACATATAAACATCCATGACTCGGAAACAAATGTCCATGCTCACCACACAAACATTTGCTCCTACCGGGATTCGAACCCAGGACCCTAAGAACGTAAAGCAGCCTCACTGCCACTACGCCATTCGGGTCGTAATGAGTCTGTATTAGGGTAAAAAGAAAATTCTTGTATTTTTTTGCTCTGTTAGCGAAAGTAGATACAATAGTTAAACAATAGCGTCACACCGCTTCGGTTGTGCTTCACAGACGAGCTTCGGAGTCACTTAATCTAAGAAGTTTCGTCAAGGACTTAAACACCAAAACGTATGCAATGAGTAAGCGCACTTTTAATAAAAAGAAGATCCGTCGTTTAGT
Source organism: Xestia c-nigrum (assembly GCA_916618015.1). NCBI lineage: Eukaryota > Metazoa > Arthropoda > Insecta > Lepidoptera > Noctuidae > Xestia > Xestia c-nigrum. The sequence continues at coordinate 2,243,228 of OU745259.1, read as the reverse complement.
CCTCTTCGTAGTTGAAGATATAACATTTAGAATTATTAACATGTCATTAGGCATAATTGCAGTGTTCAATTAGAAATCATTAAAAGTGCCCAGTGATTGTTTATTTCTTGATCAGACTAAGTTTACAAACTTAAACTTAGTTTTTGATTATTGGGGACACTTCCAAACCAACATCATCAGATCGGTTCACTAAAGATTTATTTTCTGTTGAGACGTTTTACTTTTAGTAAGGGTTCCAAAAGTAAAAGTAAAATAATAGTAAAGCCACTGAAATCTGCGTTATTTTTTCTTTAATAGCATTGCATTTGACTGCAACTCGCCTGATTTAAAACGATGACGAGGGCTAAAGTTGAACACATTTGCCTGAAAAAAACCGATTCACTCGAACTTTGGATACATCCAGATTATTGCGCTATAATGGTCTAGCCATCGCAAGCCCAACTACTGATCATTTATTTATTTGTTAATATTTAATTAAAACGGTAAACACCGATAACATTAATTAACATAGAAACACCAGTTACAATAATTAATAAAACAAAAGTAGAAACTCCAAATCCAGTTGATACCATTCAATGGTTTGAAATAAATAAATTACTAAAACTAGCATGGAACAGTGGACACTCTTGCATACTTTCTCTCACAGAACATCGGACATAACCGCATAACCTTACTCCATTCATCCGCAAACACATCACATTCAGGGTTGGCAATCAGAAGGGCGTTGAGCGGCTTGAAGAGTACGACACACCGGAGATTCAGCTCTGGCGACAGTTTTAGATGACGGTGGGGCGAATAGATTATGCCGGCGGCACTGGCGGTGTGAGATATAATTATCGGGCACGAATAGCCGACAGAAAAGGCTGTGGAGCTCAGGAAGTCGATTAGTCCCCGAAGGGTTTTTTAGGCTACCTTGAGCTGCTGAGCCTCTTCTCACCTCCAATGCAAAAATCATGAGCTCCTCGGTTCGATATCCGAGTCGAACAAACTGTTAATTGTTTTTTCATCAGGAATTACTCAGTAGAACCCACGGAATCTGAATATCTGCCCGGTCGATGATAATAGCCTCGCCTCCTATTACATGGCACTTAAAAATGAATAACTAAATGGCTTACTATTAGGTATATCTCTGCCTTAATCTTCGGGGAATATAGCCATGTTTTTATGCTATGATTGTCTTAAGGCGACTACATGAGCTAATTTAGCAACTCTATTTGTGGTAGCTCAAGCTTCGTTTGAAATACAGTAAGAATAACGTTCAAATCAGCTTGCACTACAAAGTGGTCGTTACGTCAGTCACTGTGGGCGAAATAGTTCGAAATGAGTGGTTTCGGTCGATTTACTTAAAACATCTATTGGTTTAACTTAAAAAATAAAACACTATGATACTAATATGTTGCTTGTAGAATTATTTGCCAAAAATCAGAATCATCGCATGTGATTTAGTATGTTTATTTTCGGTTAAAATATTTTTTTAGAGATAAGAGCGCAATTATTTTAATCAAGAAGAATAAATTGTATTATGTTTCCAAAACACAATCATACAAGCATATATCCTGAAGAATATCATGTATTTTTTTGGTTTTGTTTATTGCAATGAATCTTATACTTGGCATTATAAAACTCGCATTTAGCTCATGTAGTGTTTTTGTTTCTCGTTTAATTATAATAATAATAATAATAATTTATTAAGGTCCATAAAGTTTTGAAGTACACGAGGGATTTACAAAGTAAGCATTTATGTAGTAGGTACAACAATTGCTGGGTGAATCACTGCTCTCCTAGCTAGATTGCTGAGCAATCTGTATTTAGGGGAGACAGTTTCGACTCCCTATTTGAGTATCATACGTTGCCTAGGTAACCATGCTACTGTCGTCAAGTCTCAGTCAAGAACAAAGCTAATCACACACTCGAATTGCTCATACGACCTAAGCAGTCTTGTCAACGTACAAAACCTATTATCGAGGTAAGACATTACCTAATATTATTATAGATGCATTAAATACAGTAATGCGCTTGAAATGGATATTCAGTAAGCTGGAAAGCGATCGCACGGTGAATTCAGATTCCCTATTAACATTAACAAGCATTGCAAATGCCTAAGGATGGGGTCTCAATGGTGGCGAGAGTCGGGGCGGAGTGAATCGCATTAAGCTGAGGTCGGATATTAGCCAAACCTGGAAAAGAAAGAAATTATGTAAGCATATATACAGGGTGTAAATCACCTCATCACAAAGCTGTTAACCAAGCATTCTGTACATCAAACAAAGTAACTTTACGCAAAAAAAATTGCTGGGAAACGACTTTTTTTTTGAGGCTAGAAATCCCGTTTTGTGGTATAACTCAATGTAACGCACTTAAAACATTGTGCCGATGGATGGATTGAATAGTACGGGGTCGTGGAGGTGTTATAAGTTGAAACCATACAAAAAAACTTGTATTTAAAAAAATAATTGTCAAAAAGTTGTAACTTTGACCCCCCATATCTCCGTAACTAGAAGGTTCCCAGGTATGGTGTAGAACAAAAAATGATCGCAATGATGGGGAAAACAAGTGCCTATCGGCTTCGTAAAGAGGTGTTTTACACCCTTTACTTAAGTATCTCGTAGATGATGATGCCTTTTGTCCTTTACTCGGGTCAGTTCCCAGTCCAATCAAATTCAACTGAATACCAGTATTTCATATGAGTGTATTTTACGGTAAATTGTAGTAATAGTATTGCAGTTCATTTGGTTATCTGCCTGCACGAAGTATAGCTTTTGGAGTGATTGACAGTAAAAACAATAGTGATTAACTTGAACCATCTACGAAGCCTTTTCCTACTATGTTTGAGTCAGCTTTCATTCTAACAAGTTGCTGTTGAATACGAATATTACATGAAGCGACTGTCTATCTAACATCCGTACCCTATTTTCTGGGTAACGCAAAAATGGAACCACCAGTTTGGAAAGTTTGATTGTTAGACATTGGGTCTTACCCATAAACCCGTAAGTTACACATTTCTCGCTTACACTGAGACCCGATCCTTCTTCTGACCATAGTTGAGACGAGCGCAGCGTGCAGCGTATAACTGAATTATATAATTGTACCTATGTCCGGCTCCGCGACTACACGTACTGAGCTAGCTCTTAGACTATCTCGTTATTGTATACGTAGGTGATATTGTTTGTCTTCCTTTGAACACTGTAGCGTATTAGTTTGTGATTAGTTATTATAACAGTTTATTTGAGGAATTAATGACGTGTTTTTTTATTGTAATTAAATAGTATACGAGTATACAAACAAGTTTTTGTGTATACAGTTATTGGGTTGACTATTATTGATGGGAGGCTTTAGATCACGAGGAAATAAAATCATTAGGTATCGGGTGGACTTAAAAAAAAGGTCTAGTGTAAATTTTGAGTTTGAGTTAGTGGAAGCAAACAAGATTCAAATATTAAATGGTTAAAGATTCATTAATCATTTAAGGTGTGGTCGAACCGGGCCGACAAGATTGCGGACTTTAACTGATATTTAATTTTCAGTGTAGTAGAACTAGTAAGAATGATCCCATTATCGTGTAAGGTCTGGTGTCTTCAGTCCAGCCCGGAGTCCACTCTTGTCTCCTTCAAACAACATGACACTACCTGTCATCACCACAATTGGTCATGGTTACCCTCCAGACAATTACAACGCAGTTTGACCTCTCAAAAATATGTAAACGACCAGAAAATGATACCGAATAAACAAGATCAAAATAAACGCCACTCAGCCCTCACCCTTATACCCAATTTGCGTCCGCACATATCATAATTATCCGATATAATGCGACAAAAATAAAATTAAACGTGTTCTGGTCGAGCTAATAGGGCATTACAGGCCTATATTATTTGGCAGCGTTGCTTTATCAAACCGGTGACGTATTCAGAAAGTAAATTAACCAATTTGTACGTATAATTGTTTCATTTGGGATTTTATTAAAAATATTCTGTTATTTTGACTGTTTGTTTTGGGTAATCTGACATGGGAAATGTGTTGGGAATTAAGCAGATTTTACAATATTCAACATTCCGTGTAAATGCCCATATTTCATTTTTAGCAAAAACGTTCTTGAGTTTTGATTATTATTTACACGGGGGTACTTAAATTATTTTTTAGGATAGGCATTACATTTAATATAGTATGATACTTATATTTCACGAAGGGTTAGGCAGAGGGGTAACTTTAGTCCACTCATTTTCAACGTTCGATTCAGCGTCAAAAGGAAAAAAAGAAGAAGGAGTAAATGGTACAACGGTTGACAGAGAAGAATGGAAGAAGAAAACGTGTTGCGCGAACCCCAAGTAACCTGGATCAAAGGCAGGTAGAAGAAGATTTAGAGTCAAAAGTTAAAAGTATCAACAGAAGGTCCAATAATAGAAGGTCCTCACCGGACACGGATGTTTCGGGAGGTACCTGCACCGAATCGGGCGGGAGGAATCGCCCGGGTGTCTCCACTGCGAGGATCGACCGGAGGACACGGTGGAGCACACGGTGGAAGTCTGCCCTGCGTGGGCGGAGCTCCGCCGTGTCCTCGTGGCGGCGATCGGCGGCGGCGACCTCTCGCGTCCGGCCCTGGTTCAATCCATGGTCCGGAGCGAGACGGAATGGGAAGCCGTGGCCTCCTTCTGCGAAGCAGTCATGCTAGCGAAGGAGGTGGCGGAACGAGAGAGGGAGAGATCCTCTCTTCCCGGCCGCCGCGGGAGACGCAACGGGCGTCGGGGGCCACGTGGTGGCTACCGGCCACCGTAGATGCGGGCCTGTGGACGGTTGGCTATGGGCTAGCTAGCCGTCCGGCCGTCTAACGACGACGACAGGCCGTGTCGACGGCGCGTTCGTGTTCCACGCGCGCCTCAAAGAGATGTCAGCAAAAAGAGAGGGGCCCCCAAGGGCCGAAGCCTGCCGGGGTTGCGGGCCTGTTCGAAAGAGATACCGCGGCCCCGGAACGTAAAAGGCGAGGAAGGAACATGGATGGTTTTTAGTCAGTATGAGTCTGACACTCCCTCCCGCTCCGCCCAGAGTGGGGGGGGTCATTTGATGATTTCCCATCCTTAAAAAAAAAAAAAAAAAAAAAAAATGTCCAATAATATTTTTATACGTTCAAGTAAGTGTTACTGACTGCAAACGAATATAAATTAATTTAACTACAACGCTTCTGAAAATTACTCCAATCAACATAAATATTTAAGAACACAAATAACACACACATACACACCAACTCACACCTATGCTCACATGCAGATTGACATACCTTCACCCTTATTATTCTAATATTGTTTTGTTTCATCCTAGCTAAATTTCAATGTATTCTAAAAGGATCAATTTTTTTTTAATACAATCATTATTTTTAAAATTTACTATAGTTTTTTAAATCAATTATTCGTCTAAATAACAAAAAACTTTTGGACATATTTTGAATGAAATGTATTATATTGTTTAATTGTGTATAATTATTGTGTATTGTGTTGTGATTGATTTAGGGAACAAAAATCAACAGCAAACCAGCATGTTCTTTGCAGTGCCCTGACAGGGTTCACGTACAAAAACCGACAGTAATATTGTAAAATGTGTGATGTGCATGAGAGCCAATAAATAAATAAATTTTATTCTAATTCTACATTTAGTGCTCATGTAATTAAATGTTTAATGATAACTATTGGACTTAACATAAGTAATTTAGTTTTTCATCTTTTTCTGCATAAAACACGCCCAATAGTAACTTAAATGGAAGAAGTCACTGGCTCCTGAACTACTCTTACCTAGCCCTGGAGCCAGGGTATCACATTTTTATGTAACCTGTTTTTATTTATCATTTTGTTTATTTAATTCATTTGGACCGAGTGGTAACGCGTCCTTTCTCCACTCCTTGCACCTCGCGCGCGCGTTCTGCTTCCAGTTCAGACGGAACGACCAGTTCATCCCTCCATCTCATTCATGGCCTGTCGCGACCCCGCCCCGCCTCACTGTGTCAAGCGGAAAACTTTATGATTCATCATCTTAGAAAGATTTAGACTCAAACAGATCTCCATAGAACCCCAGAACCCAATATTTCATCCAGATGAGCACCACCGATCTATTTCACATTACCTACCCCAGCCAAGTACACCTGTAAGACATTTTGGAACCTTGCCTGGTAGAGGAACCACGCAAGATGCATGCCACATACATTATCCAGGTTGACCGCGACTGCGCAGGCGCCGGTGCAAGTGCGAAGTAACGTGCTTACATAAATCGCGACTGCGCATGATTTAACCAGTGTGTTAACAACTAGCGTTCTCTACATTTTTATTCTTTCGCCCATTATCCTAGAGTTGGTACAGTCGCGGAGAAATACGCTGGAATTTTAAAATCTTGGATTATTTTCTGTTTTAAGCTCAGTTTAGATCAAGCGAGGAAATGCTCATTGTACTCGTACTCTAGCAAAATATGATTGTGTAAACATGGACATTTTTGGAGCATTTGGTTGTCTGTCGTTATTAAAATGCAAAAAATAACTATACAAAGTTTTTGTTCTTCTTTTTCTGTGTAAGTTTGTATCTTCATGCTCTAAGTATTTACTAGGTTTTATTGATGTCAAGGAGAATTAGAATGAGCATTACATGTTTTTAAGTAGTAGTAGTTTCCGAAGTAAAGCCACTAAAATTACTCAGTCTTTCTTCAGAATTGTCCCCACCACAAATAGAACGGAGCACGAAAACATTAGACCCAGCTTGTGAATCCGTCCTATCACCACCTACTCAAAATTACCCATTACTAAGAACCTCTTTGCTTGCCTTCTCTCCTACGAAACCGACCATTACCCCAAAATATCCCCGTATCCGAAACACCGTCGTCCTCGCCAGTACATTTACATACAGTTGCCATATATCGCATGGCTCGGACATACATTACGAACGGTATAATTTGCCGATAAGTAACGCTGTCCCGAACATAATCTACCGTCGAATCTGAATAACTACCCAAGAGTTTCGGTAACCACCGATTTATGTAATAGTGTTTGTTTTCTTTGTTACGTTATTATGGGGAAATTTTCGTAGATTTCTTGGGGTTCGAGCGATTTTTAGATTTGTTTGTCTGGTTTGGCTATGCGTACTGTGAACGAATTTTATTGGGATTAGTGACAAATAGTTGGAAGATTGCATTTTTGAATGCGTATACAGGGACTCAAAAACATTTTCATGAAGGTTACAGAATTATAAGTGTTACATGTAGAATTGGTAACAGAATCACTGATAAATGTGTTTTCAATATGTTAACCCAAAACACTTATAAAAGTGTAACCGTAACATATCTGTAGCAGACATAAAAGGTTTAACAGTGTTAGTAAGTGTTTAACAGGTAAACTCATCGTTGCCATTAGATAGCCGAAATCTAGTCGCAGTCTGTTGTAAAACTGATTATTTCAGTTACACATATTAGCACTTATTAACACATATTGGTTACAGTTTGATTCGGTAACATTATTGTATCTGTTACATCTAAAAGTGTTTTTCTGTTGAAACTGTTTTCAAAACTGTTTTAAAAACAGTGTTAAAAACACGTTATTACGGTTACAGTTTGAGTCCCTGTGCGTATGCAAAATACTCCTACTGATCGTTTTTGGTCATGATGACCTATCTCAGTGGACACAGGACGAAGAACGTCAAGACTACAAAAGTGAAGAATAATATACTGTCTTTTTTAAACTTTCACGATCAGAACACATTCTAAAACTAAAGAAGACGGGTATTTATCGCGAATTTACCTTTAATTTAATCCCGACGTTTCGACTGGATTGCACCAGCCGTGGTCGCGGTACCTCCAGTACTTCAGTCTCCCCGCGACCACGGCTGGTGCAATCCGGTTGAAACGTCGGGATTAAATTAAAGGTAAATTCGCGATAAATACCCGTCTTCTTTAGTTTTATAATATACTGTCTATTAATTTCCTCACTTTTATAGTTAAGTGGGGAGAAATATCAAGCTACGGCTTTGTGTACTTTACAAGGCACGGGGTATCATACCTCCAACTGCCTTACTTTGGGCTGTGACTGATAAATTCCTTAAAGAAAACACCAACAAGAATTTACTAAACCCAGAACATGAACTAGGAGAAAAAATAAGCCCCTGAATGCGTACCAACCCTATCCAATATGGAACAGTAAACAAACAAAATAATTACTACATTTTTTCATTAAATACCCAAATCTGTATGGAAACAGAAAGTACACGTCTTAATTAACCAAAAACAAATCTTTTGAAGCAATAAAGTTGATTCATTAAACAATTTTAATTTGCAGTAATTCATCGCTGCCGGTCGAGGTCGCCGGCGCAAGTCATAAGCGTTAACGATTTTTATACGCGTAGATACATGAACCTCTGAAAATAGCCTGTAAACCATGATACCGTCAGTAAACTACTTCACGAAAACAAGCTCTCATCAGACCAGTAGACCAATGTCAGCCTTTCTATTCTTCACTTACTTTGACGATATTATTATTTCCTTTTTGTGTGGTTAGTGTCTAACCTGGTGCCAGAGTTCTTATGCCGCCCTTGGGCCTGTAACTTGGCTTTAGATGCCGTCAAGAAATATCTCTGGGATGTTGGTTTCCTCACCAAAGCAAGTCAAAATATTGTATGTTATTGACCTTCAAATTGTGTCTATGATTTCTGACCATATGCGACAAAAAAAGCAATATAACTGCATACTAGTTTAGAATGTGTGAATTCAATTTAAACGAGATATTTTGAACAGCATTCATACCTATGAAACCGAAGCTATTATCCATCATAGGCACTTGGCATTACAGTTTTAAACCAAATTAGAGTGGTAGCAAGCGCGTCTGCTAAGCATTAGGTCCTGGATTTAATTCCGAGGTTGGGTCATGTGTTATTGGGTTTTCCCAGCAGGAGTTTCTCAGTAGCTGCTATTAAATCTGGACTTGTGCCCGGATGATGGCAATAGGTTCACCCCTATAACATGGGACTTACACATTACTACTATCAAAATGTACATTATATAAAACTGAAAATTGATCTAAAATAATAACAAAAAATCAGACTAAAATTAAGTACCTACATAAATTATGTATACAATGATGACAATAGGATAAGGCGTCAAAGACTACCATTTGATAACATCGCTGTCATCTGGGAACGCGCCCCGAAACTTTTAAGACATCAATGCTATTACAGGTGGTGACACATTTCATTAGATAAAATTTTCCTACCGAATGCCGTCCTATATTTCGCACTGTTCCAGCCACCCGCTTTCTCTCTTACCTTGTACCACAACAAACACTGCCAGTTACATCATTGGAATATTAATTTTTGCCCTGGAAGCTTTCCATGATGAATTTTATTATCGGCACAGTCCCCCCTGAATCCAAATTGGACCATTAGTACCGAATTGATAACACACTCGGACGGCCAACGATCATTTTTGTGACTTCACGAAGATTTTCTTTGATTTACTTCCAAAACGTTTTTCATTTAAAAACGGAAATGTGACTGGTATTACAGAGTATTATAGCATTCATTTTGAGTTATTAATGGTGATCTCAAAGCTTTTGCTAAATAGTACAAGTCCCTTTACCTTTTGTGAAGTTATCACGTTTACACTTTTTCAGTTGCTCCATGTAAAATACTGCAATATAAATATCAGCTGCATCCGATTAGACCGGAAGCTGACCACAATACTATTAAGAAATAAAATGAATTACTTAAAAAAAAAAATGTACATGGAGGACTTACAGGTAACAAAAATAGAAAAAAAACGAAAATTGGCGTTCTGGTGACTATGGTTTCCTTTTTTTCTATTTTTATTACTAAACTGCTGTATTCTATTATTTTTTGTTCTGGACCATACCTTCTAGTTTCGGAGATATTGGAGGTCAAACTTCCAACTTTTTTTTATATAAGTAGGTACTAGTTAGTAGTTTATGGTTATTATTTTAGTTTATATACCCTCATGACCCATTTACTATTCGATGTATCTGTTATGGACCAAGTGATGAATTGGGCATTATACATAATGCCCGGTCATTATGAAAAATGGCCAATATAAGAGTGCAATTTGATAAGAATTATTCAAATAATCAAATTGACCGGGCATTATACATATTGTCCATCACCTTTTGGGCAGAGTAATACAAATATACCTATTTAATTACTATTTTTTTATTGTTATTGTCATAAATATTGAACCATTGAAATAATCAGACTCATTATTTGGATTAATCAAGTCATATTAAAAATAAAACATAAAACATATTTAAAAATCGAAAAATTTACAACATGTCTATGTCTAATATTGTTTTATAGAAATGACTTATTACTATCGTACTATATATATCCTACTTACCCTACTCATCATCATCATCTGCCTAGCCTTTTCCCAACTATTTTGGGGTCGGCTTCCAGTCTAACCGGATGCAGCCGAATACCAGCATTTTACATGGAACGACTGCCTATCTGACCTCCACAGCCCAGTTAACTCTGGGAAAACGATACCACTTGGTAAGACTGGTGTCAGACTTTTGGGGCCACTGACTAATTGTAACGACTGTCAAAGATGGACAAATGAGTCGGGACCAACGGCTTAACGTACTTTCCGAGGCACGAAGGAAACTCGGTATGTAAGGGTGGTCACCCATCCACAGACGAACCTAGGCAAGCACGGCTTAACCTAAAGATCGACCCGAGCGGCTTGTATTATTTAACCACGAGCCTTTGCCTTTGCCTTTTTGGCTTGGCGACAACTACATTATCAGACTTCCAACCATTTTTACAACCACATCTACTATAAACGTTTGTGATGAGAAAGTAAACAAATATATTATAACCTTGCCCTCCGCATTTAGAGGACATTCTGCAACACTTTCTCAGCGAAATGTGTGTCTCTGGAACATCTTCAGGCATAATAAATCTTAATTTCGTAATGCAATGTTAACACACTCGCGTTGACACTGAGTTACGAAACTGAAACCGATCCGCGTCCGTCCATATTCGCTTACAATGCAACACTAAACAAAAACAATACCGCTTGAAGTCCGCCGCACGAGCCGCGCGCTGGATGGCGGTCTCTGATTGGTCAAAGCGTGCCACGCCATGTGTGCCTCCCTCCCCGCCCTCACACCGCGTCAAATTTAGCTTTATTATCAAATTGCCCAATTATCGTGTAGCAATATAATAATGACCGTGCAATGTGATAAATAATAAAGTTAAGATAGTATTAATCACTTAGCCCGATAGAGATAGCCATTATGCATAATGCTTGAACATTATGTATAATGCCCGCATTAATCACCTGGTCCATAACATATCTACCAGCACAATGTTTTGAGCGCGTTACATTGGGTTTTATCGTAAAACGTGATTTTACTCCTCAAAAAAAAAGTTCGTTCTTTGCCCAGTAATGGTTGTTGCGTAGGGTTACTTACTTTGATGTATAAAATGTTTGTTTGACGGTCTGTTTAGACCTTGTACACCAATGAGACATCACCTTCTAGTTCAAGTTTCATAGACTAAAGACACATCTATGAACTAATCAGTCGTAAAATGTAAAGGCGACATAACCGGCGGTATCAATTATCGCGGCCACGCGTTTAGCTAAATTATGAAACATTACGGTTGGTAATTGGGGAGCCGGCGGCGAGGCGTTGGATTATGTTACAAGTATACCATATACCTATCATTGTTAGGGTTAGGGCACACTGTTGAATGAAAGTGTCATCATCACTGCCAAACAGAAACACACATATCCAAAATTCCAAACTTTTGGTATCATAAAATATTGATACAACCATGTGTACTGCTATAAAAGTTGTAAAACACCTCTTAACGAAGCCGAAAGGCGCTTATTCTCCCCGTTATTGCCATATTTTTTTTGTTCTACACCATACCTGGGAACCTTCTATTTACGGAGATATTGGGGGTCAAAGTTACAACTTCTTCACAAGTTTTTTTTAAATACAAGTTTTTATTGTAAGATTTTTACTTTCAATAACTCCACGACCAACCATCAGCATAATGTATTGAGTGCGTTACATTGAGTTATACTACAAAACGTGATTTTTCACCCCAAAAAAAAAAAAGTTGATTCCCACCAATAATTTTTGCGTAAAGTGACTTGGTTTGATGTACAGAATGCTTGGTTGACGAATTCGTGATGACGTGGTTTTCACCCTGTATACTTGCTACACTACTACTTATATTGTGAGCTACTATAATATAATACGTAGGTACTTCGTAATGGTTTTGATCCTGTTTATTTCAGTCAGATTTCATGGTGGAGGGGGGGGGGGGGGGTGTTAAGTCCCAACTATCTCCCCCTTGTATACGTGCCTGATCACTGTCAAAATGTATATCTATAGATAGCAACCTTGTGATTATACAAGGTCTGACAACATTTTTTGGGAGGCTCCCTTACTTGATGGTTACTATGATGGTTCGGGAACCCTCCATGCATGACTCCAACTCGCACCCGGCTGGTTTTTTTAATTTCAATTTAGACTCACATACAGACAGATAAATCCTAGTTAAACCCTTGGTGAACCTAGACATTGAGTACGCAGCCCTACGATGTATATAGCGTATTATTTGTATAGCAGCACTAATAGATACGCATCACGCATTATTGCTTGTACGCCTGTTCGAACATGATACACACATTACCGTGATAGACTTGCTATTACTAGTATTACATCATTTGTGGACATGTTTGTGGGTTTAACTCTAAAGAAAACTTGCTAGCAACTGGACGAGAGTTGTCAAGAATGATTTTGACAACTCTCGTCCAGATGCTAGCAACTTGCGGTTGCCTATTTGAGGTCTCCACTCTAGAATACGTCTCAATTATCTGCCTAGCCTTTTCCCAGTTATGTTGGGGTCGGCTTCCACTCTAACTAGCTACAGCTGAATACTAGTATTTTACATGGGACGACTGCCTATCTGACCTCCACAACCCATTTAGTACTGGGTAACACGATTCCCCTTGATAACACTGGTTGTCAGACTTTTTGGGCCACTAACTACCTGTAACGACTGTCAAAGATCTACAAATGACAGCCGGGACCAACAGCTTAACGTGCTTTCCGAGGCACGGAGGAAACTCGGTATGTGAGGGTGGTCACCTATCCACAGACCAACCTAGGCAAGGACGGCTTAACCTAAAGATCGACCCGAGCGGCTGTTATTATTTAACCACGAGCTCCTCATTACAATACGTCTAAAAAAAAGTAAAAAAAAACAAGGCATTCATTTAAAAGACCAGGTACCTATCCCTACAGGCACTTGATATTGACGACACAGTTGGCGCTGTGGCTAAAACTAAATGACTGCGGTACTGTGTGTCGCGGGTTCAAATCCCGCACCGAACAAATGTTTTCTAAGTTGTTACCTACCTGTTCCGGGTCTGGGTCTGGCTGTTTGTGTATATTTCTTAAACGCTTCCACGGTACCTACAGGAGAAGATCTTAACTTAGTATGAGGCAAGCACTAAAAAAAATATGAAGCTGCAGCTCCACACTTAACATAATAACTGTCCACGTAAACTACAATGTAACAAAGATTCATAAAGGGTGTAAAACACCTCTTCACGAATCCGAAAGGCACTTGTTCTCCCTATCACTGCGATCATTTTTTTGTTCTACACCATACCTGGGAACCTTCTAGTTACGGAGATATGGGGGGTCAAAGTTACAACTTTTTGACAAGTTTTTTTTTTAAATACAAGTTTTTTCGTAAGATTTTGATTTTTAACACCTCCACGACCCCCGCACTATTCAATCCATCCATCAGCACAATGTTTTAAGTGCGTTACATTGAGTTCTACCACAAAACATGATTTATAACCTCAAGAAAAAAAGTTGTTTCCCAGCAATATTTTTTGCGTAAAGTTACTTAGTTTGATGTACAGAATGCTTGGTTAACGGCTTTGTGATGAGGTGGTTTACACCCTGTATAGAGAAGAACGGGCAAGAACTTCGTGGACATTTAACGCTATGTTCATCGGTTCTACGGCGAATGTAGCCGGCTCATTGACACTTCAACTTGCTTACGTCGATAACTTTGCTTCTTTGCCGAACCACTTCGTTTCGAATTCGATCCCTTAGAGAGATTCCAAGCATAGCTCGTTTCATAGTTCGCTGAGCGACCTTAACTCAACCACAGTCGTGTGTTGCAAAGCAATATTTCAATCAAGTACCCAATAAATAGACAATGTAACCTTTTAAACCGTCACTGGAAACACCTGTGACCGCGGTTTACGTACAATGTTAAGTAAATTAAATGTCACTAGTAGGTACTGGGACTAAGTAGATGTAGTGGTCAATTGATTTACCGGCTACCTTTACATTGTTTGGTGTAGGTTTTATTTGATTACAGAAAGGTGAACTTTTATATTTAACTAGCTGTCCCACGCAACTTCGTCTGCGTCACATATATGAGAGAAAAAGCTCACAAAAGGAATAAATTTTGCAACATTTTTCATTTATGTTCCGCTCCTATTGGTCATAGCGTGATGATATATAGCCTATAAATGGACTATCCAACACAAAAAGATTTTTTCAATTCCAACCAGTAGTTCCTGAGATTAGCGCGTTCAAACAAACAAACAAACTCTTCAGCTTTATAATATTAAGTATAGATTAGTTTAGCCATCCCATCTTTCTAGCTCGGTGTGTGGGGCGGCTGCTGTAGGTGCTGAAAACCTCAAACGGCGCAAATACAATAATTTAATTGATAATTATGTGTGAGAGCCCTTTGAGGTTAAAAATTAGGGCCATGGGGTCCGAGTGCCCACCTAGTATTTCGGGAAATCGCCAAACGGTTGGTGGACTCTTCATTTTTTGGCCAAAGAATCAACATTGCCATCCAATGTTTGTGTTGCCAGCTTTCTGGGCACTTTTCCTGGTGGAAGCGATGTGGACGAATTTTTCGATGCCCTGTAACTATACACTTAATACTTGTACATATTTTTATATTGATTATAGAGTTAGAGTGTAAAAGCCGAAAGGCTCTCACCGTCATTGCGATCATTTTTTTGTTCTCCACTTTACCTGGGAACCTTCTAGTTACGGAGATATTGGGGGTCAAAGTTACAACTTTTCGACAAGTTTTTTTAAATACAAGTTTACTTTAAACACCTCTACGAAGCCCGTACTATTCAATCAATCCATCAGTACAATGTTTTAAGTGCGTTACATTGAGTTCTACCACAAAACATGATGTTTTTTTAAAAAAAGTTGTTTCCCAGCAATAATTTTTGCGTAAAGTTACTTCATAAAACTAAAGAAGACGGGTATTTATCGCGAATTTACCTTTAATTTAATCCCGACGTTTCGACCGGATTGCACCAGCCGTGGTCGCGGGGAGACTGAAGTACTGGAGGTACCGCGACAGCAAAGTGAAGGCGTTTATTCAACTACCCTCACTCATCTTCATAAATGTTAATTAGGGCCGGTTCACACTAGGACAGCACACTACACTAACAGTGTCCGTATTTTGAGGCGATTTCACTTGACGAGTACACTTAGTGATTACTGGATTCCAAGCTGAAGAGAGTTTGAAGCCGTCTTCGCGATTGAAATTAGGGTACTTCTTGGTCTCAATCGCTTCCCGAACCATTCTCTTATAATAGTGCTTCTCATGGGCAAGGATTTTTGGGTTGTGTAACTCCATCCAGTGGTTGGGTCCTGAGTCTATCACATGTTCCGCTATAGCAGACTTGTTCGTTTGTCGATTCTTGACCGCTGCTATGTGTTCTTTAACCCTTTCAGCGACTGTTCGCTTCGTTTGGCCTATGTAAAGTTACTTCGTTGGGAGTCCGGAATGCTTGGTTGGCTTTGTGATGAGGTGGTTTACACCCTGTTGTATTGTAAATATTTAAATAAAACTTTCATTAGTCTTCTTTTACTATATTAAAATAAGTCGGGTTTTCCTTCCTGACGCTATAACTCCAGAGTAGTAGGTAGGTAGTAGTAGGTAGGTAGTAGTAGGTAGGTAGTAGTAGGTATGTAGTAGTAGGTAGGTAGTAGTAGGTAGGTAGTAGGTAGTAGTAGGTAGGTAGTAGGTAGTAGTAGGTAGGTAGTAGGTAGTAGTAGGTAGTAGTAGGTAGGTAGTAGGTAGTAGTAGGTAGGTAGTACTTTTGACGCAGACGAAGTTGCGTAGGTCAGCTACTTTAATTATAGATTACGATTAATGGGTATATCTACTAATCTTATAAATGACTAGTAATCTATACTTATCATAATAGAAAACATGGCTATAATCTAATTTTGCGTAGTATGTCAATTTCTTTACCCCTTCACTAATATCTTTTAAGACTGATGTGATAGGTAAATGAAGACCCGTCCTGTGAAAGGAGACAATTTTTTTTGTTCGGGGATTAGGCCACCCACATAAACTGTAGCATTTAATAATGAATTACTTACATTGATTGTTTCCTTATAACCTCTAGACTCTAGTGGTTAAATTAGCATTGTCTAAACGGAATAAATGCGAAAAATCTGCAAAAATACTTACGAAAATCAAAATAAACAGAAAAGGTAAATGTCAAAATAATGAAGTTGGCTGTCAATCACTAAAAAAGCGGGTATAAAACGTTCCATGCCACGTTGATTGTTTAAACCATCTATGCGATTTTAGCGTAAACCTTTAGAAATAGCATTAAAAATGCTCACAGTTTAACAATATTTATTTTTATGTTCTTTCTGATCCCATAATAATTATAGCAGATATAATTACTAACGGGTAGGTACCGTACTTTTTTTTAGTATTTGCTGTCAAATGACATTGACCACAACAGGACTGATTTGACTCGCAAAAAAATATCATAACATACAAGTAGCTTATTTAATACGATTTTAAGATTTCGTTTACATTTCTACGTAATATTTCGTTTAATACCATAGTAAAATGGTTACTATTTTTTGGTGTTATTATGAATAATAAATGCAACGACCAGGAGGGCCCAAAAAAAATTATCTCCTTTCTCATGTCAAAAGACTGTTTGATGATCTCTCTCCCAGTAGACTTATTGGTATTTTCATCATCATCATAATCACCCGCAGCCTGACTTCGCTCACTGATGGGTATTTATAGGCCTCAAGAAAAAACTCTTGTGCCATTTTCATTATCATAAGTGGCATTCAGTTAGTGCCGAAGAAAAATACCTACAGGGTTTATTTTGAAGTCAAAAGCGCGTTAGGTAGACACCGTATTAACTTTTCAAGTGAATATATGAGTCGTCTAGAAACCTAGACGATTTAAATTATTAACTTGAATGTTAGATGTTAGGTTTATCATGTCTAAAACACAGCTTTGAGGGTAGATTGTGTGTTGTTGTAAACTTAATGCATACCACAATGTAAAATAAACCGCTTTTTACTACAGAATTACCATTGAGAATACTTTATTACATACCAAAATTGATAGACAGCTATTCTTTAGTGCGTTTAAATCATTATAAACTTACTTCTATAACGCCTGTCAAAAAACTGGTTGCAACAAAACGTATCTTTGATTGCTAAGTATAAAGTGTTAGGCGCTTTCTTACCAAAATATTGATTTTATTCAACGATCTTTAGATGCCCATTTTAAAGACACAGTGAGTCAAGGATTAGAACCGGGAATACCATTTAAAACGAAAACTGAGCAGTACTAAACTAACAAATTCCCAAATCAATCAATCATTAAAATCAATAAGTCTGAGCATAACTGATAAAAACACATTAAGAGGATTGCCTGCTCAGCGACGCTTAGTAATTTAAAAACGTAGCGTTCTTTAGATTGCGGGCCGGTAGCGTCAGCAAATATATACGACTTACTATCGGCTACTCACCGCGCCGTGGATTTGTCAGCCAGCCGGCGAGCGTAGCGACGTGCTTGTTGACGTAGCGTCGGCAAAATACATCGACGTAAATTAGACTATCATTTTAATTGATTTTTTTTATTCGGTGTATGCGTATCCTGTAAATTGACTACGGCTCACAGAGGGAGTTAAGTTATGTTAAGTAGTATACTAAAATTATAAGCAAGTTAAATTTTATCCTGTAATTAGTGGTCTCGTAACAAAAACTTAAATTAGGAGAAGTAAGGACTCTCATTAATGATTTCTAAAATCCTTGCTTGCTTGCTAGTCATCATCTCAATTTATTTGTTCGAAAATACATTGAAGAGATTTAGCTACCTACTTATTTGATTTTAAGGTATTTATGTGAATGTCAAAAAGAAACGTAAGTGTAAACTCGTTGCCTTTATATTACGTAGTGGTCCTCCTATTATAGTACTATTATTTTTACAATCATGCGCTTAGGACTATAGAGACACCGACCGACCGGGCGACCCGATAAATCTCTCTTTAGCCGATGTTATAGAGAGATTTTTTGCAGTCACCTTTTTCTCCGTTTCCCTGCTGACCGTACCACCGGTAGCCGATCCCCTCGCTCAGGAAATTGAGTGAATGTTTTCCAATTTAATCGCATCTGCTCTGATACGTCGCCGGGACAGTCTCTCTGTTTCCCAAACCCAAACACACCCTACGTGTCCCGACTTCACCAACACGACTTTTTGGACTTAATAACTTTACCGGTTTAAAGTATATCCCACTTTAGAAGCGAGCTTTCCGTTTTTGCTGCTCAATTTTTGTTTGCCCGTCTGTTAATGCCGATTGGTAAACTTCGGAGTTGAGTTTACCGATACAGTGAGAGTTTAAAAAGGAAGATTATTACGTTGGCTAGACGGTTTGGGAATAGATAGTCAATTTGTATTGATTAACAAAAAAGAATGGCTGTGTATCTCCCAATGTAACCTGTGATCAGCGAATTCTAATTCTGACCTAAGTTTTTTTTTAAACAAAATGTGATAATACGCCGTACGCAAAATACGCGCCTTGACGTGGAGTTGCGGACACCAGCCACACGCTTGTGTTATACAATACAATACAATACAATAAACCCTTCATCATCATCATCTGAGGCGAAAGACGTCCACTGCTGGACATAGGCCTCCCCCAAGTGTCGCCACATTGACCGGTACCTTGCGACTCGCATCCAATGGATTCCCGCAACCTTCACCAGGTCAATAAGCCCTTAAGTTAAATTAAATAAAAAAATAATACCTTTATTAGTCTTGGTCGATCTTGGATTGAACCAACCCCAAAATATATATATAAAATGTTGTTGTTACATTTCACTTAGTCAGCTCTTCTATTAACAATAACTATGTAATGAGGTTACTATCGTTAGTAAAATATCTCACATAGGTGATAGATACACTGCAATAGTCTGCAGTATTTTAGTTTTAGTGTTTGTGTTTTGTTAGACTGCCTAAAATTTAAAATTTCTCCCTCGATTTGGTTTATAGGTCCTAATTTCAATAATTTGTAAGATATCCGCATAAATGATACCTCAAAAGAAAGAGCGATTATCAAGCATGTCTTCAAAAAGGTTTGAACAAAAAAAGCACCCTCCGTTTTTTTTTTAAATAAGGTTTAAAAGACGTATTGTACAAATTTTTTATTTTTTCTGAGCTTTAAATATCTGTAAAAAAAATGTCTAATGACACAGAAGCCTAAAACATGTTTTGCTTGGTTGCTTACACATTACTTTAATTAAATAAATAAAAAATGAATTCATTTATCATTCAATTTGGCCATAATTATGCAGTTTACATTAAATTTTGAGAATTTCCGAAAAAAAACTTAAAAATTTGTTTAAAAAAATTTGGTAAGACTTCGTCTAAGACAACCATGGCTTAAATGGTCCTAAATTGTCTATACTATCTTCACCTTAAAGCTTTGCACCCATCTTCCAATCACCCTGTATTACTGTACTCAACCATATTTTTTATTTACAAAGTTATATAAAAGGAACTCGATGGAAACATAGTCGACCGTAATCGCTGAAATTACGTAAAATTGCTACATAACAACCAGGTATTACCGCACTAATGTTATGGCGACACTTAGGGTTAAAAATAGCGGCTAATATAGCTTACAATCTTATAACAAAGTTAGATTTATACCGCTTATAGTAACCGTAAAGTTTTAAAATAGCCTACTGTATTATATTAAGAGCGATTTTCTACATCATTACCGACGATCTTCCTTCGCAGTGACCGCTTGTGGTATACGGCTAAGCTAGGCACGTGATTTTGGCTTTGTAATTAATGATAATGTACTATGGTCCAATTCATGAACTACACTCATGGACCACACTCATGGACCACGCTTATGGCCCACACTCATGGCCCACACTCATGGCCCACACTCGTGACCCTTCATTCAGGCCTCATGGCCCACATTCAGAAGTCACATTCATGATCCACACTCATAGTCCACATTCAGGGCCTACACTCATGGCCCACATACAGGGCCCACACTTATGGCCCACACTTATGGCCCACACTCATGGCTCACACTCATGGCACACACTTATAAAGTTACGTTCGAAACAAATGCCGAGGGCCTAGATGCGCGCTTCATGTTCATACTTTGACTTTTAACAGAAACTTTTCTTATTTATTTATGTACACACAAAATACATAAAAGGACATAGAAGAGCACAAAGGTAGTGCTTATTTCAAAAGAAATTTCTTCCAGCAGACCTGCGAGAGGAAAGTTTGATAAGAAATGTAGACACTGTGTAGAAAAGTCAAACGAGAAAATTTAAATTAAAACTTAAAACAAAACTATGACTATTTAATATCAACATATAACATACAAATACATACACATATTATTAAAAATACAAAATAAACTACTATTGTAAATATTTACCTGAAACATACATACATATATATTTAGAATATTACTGTATGGAAAAGAGTAATATTACTGTATAGGAGAGGTAACAGACAACTCAATACATTTCTTTTGACTGTTCTTTCACCGTTACCTCTGATAGAGTGAGACTTCGTCTGGGTCTTTTCGCTAACATGAACTGTGGCAAATGTCCTCTACTCTCCGAGAACATCTTGCGTAAAAGTGGTGTCTAGTGCACGAAAGCGACTGATGAGCACGAGGTCCTTAGTTCAATTCCCAGTTCAGAAAAATATTTCCAGGATTTTCATCAGGATTCTTTTTGAAGCAGCCACAGACAGATTGGATTGGACCGTCCCCTATTACGTGAGACTTAAACCTAATTTGCAAAATGTGAGTGTATTATAGGTACACATCTACCTAACTCCTCGGGTATTATAGGCGTGATGTTTATGTATGTATGCTATATGTATAGCTAAGTTTGGAACTGAAACCACAGCAACTAAACAAATCCTCAATTGAGTAATTATCACATTAACATTTAAAAACCCAACCAGCACAAAACCCATAATCAAAAAACCGTTTTCCACCTAAAATAAACATTTTCCCATAATCAGATAAAACGGAACAACCAGGATATTTGTTTAGCGACCCATGTACAGTCAGCTACGTGTATTTTTCAGCCAATTTATAAGTTTACATTGGACACATCGTAGTGTGTTCACTTGTGAAGTTCAATTTATTATTTATAGTTCGGCCACGTCACGCAAACTTTTTACACTTTGTTTTGTCACTTATTTGTGGGGTGTAAACACAATTATTTAGCTGACTGTACTAACGTATTGAATTGGTTCGAGCAAACAATTATGTTCGCGCGATTAAAATTGCAAAGTGTTATTAATACGTTAGTTGAAAAGCTGGTGGAAATATGCGTTAAACATTTTACTACTATTAAATTTTTCTGCTAGCTCATTTTTCGAGACTAAAAATGCGCTTAAATAGGAATAGATTGTTATTCCAAACTTACAGCCTCTGTGATGAGTTCAATATCGACGACACTGAATAGTTTTATCATTTCACTACATATTATAAAACAAAGTCTCCCGTCGCGTCTGTCTGTCCCTATGTATGCTTAGATCTTTAAAAATACGCAACGGATTTAGATGCGGGTTTTTTTTAAATCGATAGAGTGATTCCATAGAAAGGTTTTAGTATATAATCTTACGCGGGCGAAGCCGCGGGCATCGGCTAGTAGTCAATAAAATAAAATCCATTGCAAATTATGCATCATTCGGTGTCCTCCCTAAAAATTATGTTGCGCACATTTTTCAATCTTCAGATAACTTTAATCTGACTTAGGAGTTCTATGACTCCGCGTTTGCTTATAATAGCTGTGTGTTCTTTAAGTTTGTGAAGACTTTTCATAAGTTGCTGGGACAGATTGGACGCAGGAGACCAAGAACCGTGTTTTTGGGTGCAACTTATGAAAAGCCAGCCAGCTCGCCAGGTCCATTGATTACCAAAAATATCTTTCTATGTCCCGAGGCCATTAGTGAAGTCATAACGTAAGTATTCAGCAAAACTTCACAAGCTGATGCGAAAATAACTTAAAATTAGACCGTATTTAATGCGAGTTCCATAAAAACGTCAAGTTTGCTAGCGACTAGTAATAAAAGCTTGCTCTACCTATGTATGTGTGTGTGTGTGAGGGTTTAATGCAAACGTATATAAAACGCGTTGAATTTACAGCGACATGTTGCCACAAATGTACAAACGATGGAAAAAATAAAAATGTTACCGCACACCGCTTGTCTGTGTTGCCAGTTTTGGTATTGCCTTAAATGAGGGAGTTTCTGTTTTTGGAGGTCGTGGAAGTCAGATAGGTTAACTGACGGTTTTGTCCAGACTTCATCAAAGCGGTGACGAGACCTTTGGAAACTGACCAATCCTAATTGATTGTTGTCGACATTGCGTCTCTCGTCTCATTTGTGATTGGTCGAATCTTACACAATACCTCTCCACTCCGTTTCTGCTTAGGTGGAGTGCAGGCCTTATACTGGACGCTAACCCCAATATGGTCTAAGTAAGACAGATGATGATTGGTCTGTGGTCTCCTCTTACCGTCCCTATGAATATGAGTACTTACTTATCCGTGATCAGGGATTTGTAAAAATCCGCTCACAACGTCTTAATCCCTACAACTCACTTTGACAATTAAAAGACAGCTGTCATTGATATCATAATTATATCGAGCATCGTCATTAGCACCATATCATGCGAATTTATAATGATTTAGTTAGTTAAAGCTGATGGACATGTGTATTCTCCCCATCTTGACCTACGGCGCACAAACTTGGTCTTTGACTACATCCAAAAGTCCAAACTTAAGGTTTGCCAACGTGCTATGGAGCGCAGTATCTTAGGTGTAAAATTAACGGATCGTATTCGTAATACTATACTGCGCTCCAAAACGCAAATCACTGACGTGGCTCAAAAAGCTGCCCAACTTAAATGGGACTGGGCAGGACATGTCTGTCGCATGCCGAATGAACTGTGGGCCCGTAAGGCCCAGGAATGGTGCCCTGAAACAGTGACACGAGGTCGCGGTAGACCACGAAAGAGATGGCGGGACGAACTGGATGTGTTCCTTGAGAATTGGAAAGAAAGAGCACAGAATCCTGAACGTTTGAAGGAATGGAGGGAGGACTTTGCCCAGCAGTGGGACAATACAGGCTAGCTATAGTAATATAATAGTTATTTAGTTTAGTTATTTATTTTGATTGATTACTGTGTGGTTAGTGCCTAACCTGGTGTAAGAGTTTGTATGGGCTCTGACTTGGATTTTATATGCTTTCGGGAAATATCTCTCAGGCATGCTGAATTTCTGGTTTCTTCACGGTGTTTATCTTCAGCAAAGCAAGTGATAATTAAACAATATTTATTTATTTATCAAATCAAATCAAATCATTTATTTTTGCAGAAAACACTGTTACAATGGTGTTAAAAAGATTTACATGTTTCAAGTGTTATTTATTTAAACTTCATGTACAATAGTGGTACATAGGCGGACTTAATGCCACAATACACACATGAATTTGAAAAATAGTATATGGTTTTTTGGAATCTTAAAAACTCACTTCTTAAAAAAAAAACAGGGACAATTTCCCTTAATCCTGGCAACTCTGCCGCTTCAACCACGTTCGTTCAAATGAGTAATGCGGCGCGTGGTCTGCCTTTGAATTGATTCCCAGTGTTAATACCACACCTTTTGCCCGTATACGTGTACTTGCTGCCTTTATAGGGGTAGGCAAACTTGTATTGTTTTAGGTTTCAACATTGTTAGCACTGGAATTATAATTGGTACCATTTATATGAAAATTGTGGAGGTTAATTGATGTCAACATTATTTTTCAACTACCCGATGCCCGCAGCTTTGCCCGCGTACAAATTATATACTAAAACCTTCCTAGTGAACCACTCTATCTATTGGTGAAAACGGCATGAAAATCGGCGCAGTAGTTTTGAGTTTATCGCGAACACGCAGACAGACGCAGCGGAGGACTTTGTTTTATAATATGTAGAGTGATTGCAAAAAAAAAACACTGTGTAGATCTAAATCACTATAATCTGTTAAGTTTAGCTGTACGTATCGCGGTTAACTTGTTGATGAGTGTCCGTTGTTTCGAACTTTAGACTTTACATGGAGCGACTGCTTAACTGACCTCCACAACCCAGTTAGTACTGGGTAAGACTGGTTGTGAGGCTTTTTGGGCCACTGACTACCTGTAAAAACTGTCAAAGATATAAAATGACAGCCATGCTTTCTGAGACACGGAGGAAACGCGGTATGTAATGGGTGATCACCCATCCACAGACCAACCTAGGCAAGCACGGCTTAACAAAAAGATCGACCCAAGTGGCTGTTACTATTTAGCCACGAGCTCAATTTATTATACTAATGAATTGCAGCCAATAAATATAAACACACTTTTCTTTACTCCGCAAATCCCATCATAACTCTATTAGCAGATGATCTAGTTTCCCATAAAATGCTCTTGCCGCAATCCTTTTGAGTAAATATTTATTAAATAATTTTGCATTAGCCCGACTTAGTTCGCGGTGGAGCACCGTAATCCTCTTACGTCTACGGTGTACGGGCAAAGAGTAAGGGGAAATTATAAAGAGGCGACAGAAAGCAGGCGTGAGACAATAATTTGATAATGGATTTTCGGAAAGGCGCGTGTAGTATAGACATTGTTCTCATGTAGTGCAGGCATCAGAAAGGTGTAGTCACATGGCTGTGGTATAGAGTTAGACCATCAAACTGATAGCTTTGTTCCAGGGCCAAACATCGTGATCGCGAAAAAGTAATCAACTTCTTAGTGCAAAATTTTGTTACATACTCCAATATGTTGCAAATTGTATGGGACAGCCTTAAACATGGCCATACCTTTCAGGTATATACTGTATGAGTAAGGAAAGAAGTTGAACAAAACGTGATAAAAATATAAGTCTGTCTTAAAAGAGAAATGGTTGATTGACCAGGCACCGACTCACATTTAAGATTTTGCGTTATCAACACAGAATTTGTATTTGATTATGTGATGATGATGATGTCTTACAAACTATAGGTTGAATCTTGAAAGATGACAATAATGTACAGACAACAGGCAACTAGCAGAAATGAACTTTTTCTTAACAGCGGGCGCCGTTCAATTTAATTTTCCGGTCAACCAATTAAATAAGTAGACAAACTTGGCTAGTTAAATTTTAACGCCGGCAAAAACCCAGTTCCATGAAATGAACAATTTGTCAAATACAACATAGACAAGTCCTATCTGGTAGTAATAAAATGTTCTGTGGAGAGGTTTACCAACAATGTGCAAGTTTGGTGCACTGTACACGTACACGAACTCGCTACATATTGACATAATCAGCTGCACTTTCATATTCATATAAGATCTATCTAAAGTTTTACATACTGTTCCCTTATCTCATCATCTGTAACGTTACGGTTTCCTGGTGAGGAAAACGTAAGGTTGCATTGTATAAAATAAGAGAAAGATGGCAAAGAGTAAATAATAGCAAGATGATTTAATAGACTAAGGAAGCCGAGGTAACGTGGTGATAAGGGTCCAGGTCTGAAGCTCGCAGTAGGCAGGAGCGGCTCGCCGCAGCGTTAGACTCGCTCGCAGACGCCATTCTTGCGAGGGTTCTAAGGTCGAGGCTCACCCGCTGTCAATGTCCAGGTTCTGAGAAATAGTAGTGAATGCCTTTTCAAAGGCCGACAGCGTCCAAGCTCTCCGTAGTAGTGCAGCAGTGTTGTAGTAGCAGCCTTTCAAGGATTAGGGCTGGATTTTGTGAACTTAGCGATCACATTAAATAGATCAGAGCACCGTCGAGCTTCTTACTCGCTCGAAGACCAAGGACAGACTCACTATTTAGGCTCAGCTTCCTGTCATCATGCAGAATTATGAACTTTTATAGTGTTCTAGAACATAAAAGAATAAAATGGTACAAAAGAGGTCTAGCATCAAACGTATACAACCTACAATTCTTAGTTACAGGAATAAATTAAAAAGAAAACTAGGCTTGTCATTGCCATTGTCATTGTCTGATATCGCAAAAGTAAACAAAGATTTGGAAACACCAAAATGTACAGAAATGCTATAAATAATACTAATTAAAAGGCGGAAAAGGCATGCTAAGCCTCCGCATAAAAGCTATGAAGTTATTCGGAAAGGACATGTAATAATATTTTGGATTACAATAGTTAAAAAAAGTAAGTACAAAAACACAAACATTACACATCTACTGTGCCATTTCCCTGTAATGTTTAATCTCACTGGCACATTGCAATAAGAAAACGCGATTTTGGGTTAAGCATTTGGCATATGTACACGAGCTATACCTATTAAGTACCAATGCAATTCACATACATTTTGTGTCAAATAAAGAATGAGAAACAAACAATGTTTGGGTGGGCTCCCAGTCTAATCGGATGCAGGTGAATACTTGTATTTTACATGGAGCGTCTGGCTCTCTGCTGACATTAAACTCATTCATCGTCAGCCGAAAGACGTCCACTGCTGGACAAAGGCCATCAAGTGTAGCCAAATGTGGCGTGACTGCTCAATGGCGCAGTCCCGTGTGACTTGCATCCTGCGGATTCCAGCAGCCTTCGCCAAGTCATCGGTTCACCTATTGGGAGGCCTTCCAATGCAACATCTTCCGATTCGCGGTCGTCACTCCAGAAGTTTTCGTGCCTAGCGGCCATCGGTTCTGTGCACAATGTGCCCAGCCTACTACCACCTAAGTTGCACAATTCTTCGGGCTACGTCGGTAACCTTGTTTCTCTTGAAACTCCGAGCATAGCCACCTCCATTGCCCTTTGGGTGACTTCAAGCCTTCTGATGAGGTCCATTGTGAGCAACCACGTTTCGGTTCCGTATCTAACTATCTGGATAGGGGACATGAAGTCGATGTTCTCTATTTTGATTTCAAAAAGGCATTCGATGCAGTGGACAACGACATTTTGCTGAGCAAATTAAGGGCTATAGGATTCACACCAAAGCTTCTTCGGTTTTTTGCTAATTATCTATTGAACCGGAAACAATTTGTTGCTCATGGTTGCTTTCTTTCAGGATCTTACCATACGCGGTCTGGGGTGAGTCAGGGATCAGTTCTTGGCCCATTACTCTTTCTTTTAATGATCAATGATCTCGTTCGTGTGGTACGGCATGCTAAATGTCTGCTATATGCGGACGATTTAAAGTTAGTACTCGAAGTTACCGAGAATTGCACTCGTGAGGATCTTCAGAGCGACATTGACCGAATTTTAGAGTGGAGCCGAACTAATAAATTGTTTTTTAACACCAGCAAGTGTTATGTTATGACGTTCAGCCGTAAATCACGACCTAGTCAAGCCGTATACACGTTAGGGGATACAGAGGTAACCCGCGTATTCAACATCCGT
Organism: Xestia c-nigrum; assembly: GCA_916618015.1. Classification (NCBI taxonomy): domain Eukaryota; kingdom Metazoa; phylum Arthropoda; class Insecta; order Lepidoptera; family Noctuidae; genus Xestia; species Xestia c-nigrum. The sequence continues at coordinate 2,215,495 of OU745259.1, read as the reverse complement.
GATCTTGGTGTGACATTCGATTGTCGCTTGACATTTCACGATCACATCTCCTTGGTGGCCGCCGAGTCATACAGACGACTGGGTTTCGTCTTGCGTAATGCACGTGACTTCCGTAATCCCAACATCATCAAAATTTTGTATAATTCCCTTGTCAGATGTAAATTGGAATTTGCAGCTTGCGTTTGGAGTCCGTATGAATCAACATACATCCTTATGATTGAAAAAATTCAAAAGGCCTTCCTACGCTACTTATATAAGAGAAACCACGGGTACTATCCATTTATGTACCCCACGGATTTTTTGCTTGGTATTCTAGGATATAACTCCCTAGCTGTCCGAAGGTCTCGAACGCAGATCATCACTGCAGTGAAAATTTTACGGAACATAATTGACTCGCCAGAGTTGCACAACATTCTATGCACATTTTATGTCCCTGACAATTACCTACGCCAACGGTCCAACCGCCGGCACAGACTATTCGCAACTGCACAGAGCCACACTGTATCCCGTGCGCATTCCCCACTGTGTCGCATGCGCAGCGCAATCAATGCCCTTATATCTGACATACCCGATTGTGACGTGTTGAATGACAGATTCAACCAAATCATTTTATTGTGTTCAAGATTTTGTGAAAGACATTGCATGTGAATAATTGTGTCCTAATAATTTGTAACCTAACAAAACTAATTTTCTCAACTTTTTTATTTAATGTATAATTAATGATTTACCTATCCCAATGAAACTGTAGTTTATATTATTTGTAAGAAATTAATTAATTACTGTTACTGGTGTATACCGTTGTAATTAATAAATCAATAAAATAAAAATAAAATAAATAAATCTAATCATTGGCAACACACATGACTGATCATAGTCTTTCGTCTTGAGACTCTGCGGTAAGTTAGAGAGGTACTACACATATACCCGAACGCTGCCCAGCCGAGTCGGATTCGACGATTAAACTAGTTAATGGGTAATTGGTACAATTCTTAGTTATCAGACCTTCGGGCATCTGAGTTATCTGAGTTTCCGTACCAACTGTCAAATATCTATATGCACAATGACAGCTGAGACTAAACGCGCTGAGAATGGACCAATCCACGGACTGACTTCAAAAAACATTGCTAAGCCGTTATGATTAGCTTTATATACCGCTGCTTATTCCTTTGGAAATTACAAGCATGATGTTATGTTATGTGTGTACTTATAATTAGAAATAACTCAGATTCTTTTTATTTGTAATTCTTACATACAGAAGTGGAATGCAACATGAAATAAGAGTATTAATCATGGCCAGCGACACAAACACGGCCCAACGTTTTAAACTATATTTTATGAGTAACAATTCTGTTTTATGTTTTGCATGTTAAATGTGAAGAAAAAGGTACAAAAAATTCATCAGTTTTCAACGAAAAAAATATCTTTTTCCTTCCAGTCCACGTTTTTTTAACAATTTGATGTTTTCTCTATGGGGAATATAAAGAACGGTTTGAAGATAATGTTGTTCATCCCACATAGGAATCTTCCGACCAGACGGTTTTTCGAGGGTTTTTGTGCCTGGTGGGCTCCTACCCGACAGTCTGATTTTGTCGTAATTAAATATCGCAGGATAAATATCGCTGGACATTACACACAGCGCTATCTAGTGCCACACTAAGCAAGGCTTGTGTCGTGGTCACCAGACAGTTGATATACTACATAATTATATACTTTTTGTTTGTAAATACATACTTATTAAACATCCATGACTCGGAAACAAATGTCCATGCTCATCACACAAACATTTGCTCCTACCGGGATTCGAACCCGGGACCCTAAGAACGTAAGGCAGCCTCACTATCGCTGCGCCAATCGGGTCGTCAAATTCATTAATTTGATGTCAGTTCTTCCTTTGTGTCATAAATATGGCGCTGTAGTACTTCTTGTAATGTTAGTACACCGGTAAAAGAGATAAATAACCTTAAAATAATGTAAAATACGAGTACGTAAACCATTGAAAAAACTAGATCGTGGAGGTCAGATAGGCAGTCGCTCCATGTAACATAAGTACAAGTATTCAGCTGCACCTGGTTAGACTGAGATCCGCAAGAGAACCAAGGTCACCGACGTAGCCCGAAGAATTGCTAAACTTAAGTGGCAGTGGGCAGGGCACATTGCTCGCAGAACGGATGGCCGATGGGGCCGAAAAGTTCTGGAGTGGCGACCGCGAACCGGAAGACGATGCGTTGGAAGACCTCCTACTAGGTGGACCGATGACCTGGTGAAGGTTGCGGGAATCCGGTGGATGCGAGTAGCAAGGGACCGGTCAATGTGGCGACACTTAGGAGAGGCCTATGTCCAGCAGTGGACGTCTTTCGGCTGAGATGATGATGATGATGATGATGGTTAGACTGGAAGCCGACTCCAACATAGTTGGTAATAGGCTAGGCAGATGAGGAAGACCTCTTCATAGCTTAAGAGTACTCGCAACACACAGCCGCGCTGGTTTCCTATGGTTTAATGGGATCCATGATTCTACAAAACGCTTGCAGATATACAAGTGTTTAGTAACGAACACATTAATGATAAGTCATAAGTCATAAGTCATAAGTCATAAGTCATAAGTCATAAGTCATAAGTCATAAGTCATAAGTCATAAGTCATAAGTCATAAGTCATAAGTCATAAGTCATAAGTCATAAGTCATAAGTCATAAGTCATAAGTCATAAGTCATAAGTCATAAGTCATAAGTCATTTAATCATTTGTTAACATAGGTACAATAAATAGTTGTTCTAAAAGATTACAAGCGCGCTATTAATATTTTGTTTTTTTTTTGTTAATATTTTATTTCATGTCTTTGTCTGTACACCGTGATCTGTTTCGATTTTGTTTATTTTTATTCATATCGCAACGGATATCGTGAGCAATGGGTAATACGATAACGAGAGAAACGGATAACGGTATCAGTGGATACAATTCGCCATAATCCGTGGCAAACGTGATCTGATACTGTGATTGGTGGAAACAAACCCCCACTGCTCTGACAGTACCCTGTGCAGAGCGTGCATGGAGGCGGAGGAGACGGTAGCGCATGTGCTCCTGGAGTGCACAGGCGTTACCAAGATTCGCGAAAAGACCCTGGGAACACCAGGATCACTTGCAGATGTCCTGAGGAGACCGGGAAGTTTAATCTGCTTCTGGAGGGAGGTGGGCTGGTTGGAGTAATCGGCCACCATGGCTCACGCACAATGGTCCATTTCAAGGACTAAGTGCGGAAACCTAAACCCCCATGATAGATAGAGACCCCCGCTGCTCGTCATTCACCTAACGTAAGTCTTTACCTCATTTAGGTACAACTTCTATAGTATCTGGATAGCTTGGTCTTCAACTGTAGACTCACCCAGCTACCCAGATACTCTTTTTAAATAGATTATTCTGGTTTCAATACCAGGATGAAGCAGGCTCAAATCCTAAAACAGGACTTGTCACATGGAGACATTCAGTAAAAAAACGACCAAAAATACAGACATTGACGCATATTACATTCACAAGCTGGAGTTATTAATGGTGGACGCTGAAGCACTAAATCAGATGTAAAAGTAACAAAAAATGTTGCTCTTTGAAGTGTTTGAGAGTTTGATGAATGTTCTGAACTGTAGTGCAGGAGTAAATTGACGACAGAGACTGACAGTGCTAACCAAAGCGATCGTCGAGCCAACAGACGGCGCCTTCCGACTTCTCTAACAAATAAGTGACATATGAAAGCGTCTATCGCGTATTCGCGTGTGACGTTCGTTTTGATTGAGGCACAGGCAAACCTTGTGATTTTGGTTTGCTTCTGAACGTATCTGTGACGGATTGCCAAATGTCATTTAGTCATTGAAAGGTTGTGAAACGGTTTGAAAGCGATTGTAATTCATCATGCCCTCTGGTTCAGTTAAGATATTGCTTACTATCTTATACTTTTGCTACGACATTGACCATTATTATATTATTCATTTATATGTTAGCTACAGCCCCTATTCACCTATTATACGGGTACTTATAGGCCTTTCATTTCTTTTGCTAATCTTCAATTTGTATACCTAATAGGTCGTCCCAATACGAGAGAGCAGCGGTGGCCCAGTGGTGGCGGCCCCGATTTACGAACAGTAAGTCGTGGGTTCGAACCCAGACAGGCGCATTACTTTGTGTATTTTATTTCATCACCGCTGCTCTCAAAACGGTGAAGGAAAACATCGTGAGGAAACCGGCACGTCCTAGAACCAAAAATTCGAAGACATGTGACATCTACCAATCCGCACTGGGCCCGCGTGGTCGATTATAGCCCATTCCCTCTCATTGAGAGGAGGCCGTGTCCCAGCAGTGGGAACATTATAGGCTAATGATGATGATGATGAATACGAGAGAAGAAATATGAATATACCAGAATATTTATGAAGTTCGTTCTCTGTCCATTACATACTCCCGTTCTGGTCAGAACGAAAGTATTTCGTAATTTTTGTTTTCAAACTTTTTTTTGGGATAATGCACCGTAAATAACAGTGAATGACATTTGTGTAAGATTTTTTGTGAATGTTTCATTTTCTTGGATGATTATTTTGAATGCCTTACTCCACGTACCTGGTGAAGATCAGTAGTCGAGGGTACCTGTAACTGTTAGCCTGTATCGTTCCATTGTTGTTCAGATGCCTCTCCCTTTACCTTCTAGTTCTTGAAATCCAGGTCTCCAATATGGATGAGAGGCAGAAGTATTTTAACCAAATATCGTGATCGTGATTATAAACTACATTTGTGACTTCTACGGTCTGCAATTCCTTCTTGTTCAACATTTATTTTTTTAGACTAATGGCTACGGTTCATTACAAACAATCAATTAGAACAAGAGCATTTTTTTCTTGATGTTCTTGACATTAACACTTTAATAGATGGATAGACCAATGACAGAATAGCCTGTTTCATCATCATCATCATCATTTCAGCCGAAAGACATCCACTGCCGGACGTAGGCCACCCCAAGTGTCGCCTCGGTCCCGTGCGTCTCACATCCGGTGGATTTACATAAAAATAATTTGGTACAGCGGGGTAAGAATGTTTATTCGCTTTATTGGTCTCGACTGACCTCAATAATAACAAAAATAAAATAAAGTAATCACACCAAACTTACAATAACCAAAAAAAATACTCCTCAGCGCTGTCAGTAGAATATTATTAAGTCAATGTTCTAAAATTAACTGACCTTCAAATAAAAGCTATGCTTCCTATAAGATCTTTTTCGCCATTTGTTGTGTAGTTTAAAACTGATTTTATATCTTTTAAGTGAGTCACTTGTATTCAAAGACTATATAAATATTTAACAGGCAACATCTGCATTTCAACTTAAAAAAAAGCCGATCTCAGAATTCGTGGTATCAATTAGGATAAAACATCTTTTTCACTGAAAAGATTCTTCAAGCATGACATACCTAACTAGATGCATAGGCGAAACTGAGCCAAATTGCTAGTCAAAACTTATCCTTAACGGCTTGACTAAAAGCGAGGAATATAATCAGAATTGTTTCTCAGAATTCAATCTTATTTCACTGTCAGTTGAGTCCAGTAAATGCGAAAAATCGTCCGAATAAAATAAGGTTTTCTGTTATTCTCCGAAATCATCAAATGTGAGGCTTGGGAGGTCGCGTGTTAATAGATGATTGTGTGAAATAACCGTATACTATATTGTTTGATTAATGGCTTCTTTTTATTCAGATCTTTAATTTAGATTATTAAAAAATTCGTTTAAAAGTGTTTTTTTATATAGGTATCTTGTTGCATTAACAGTAAAATTGACACACAATGAAACGTTTTAATTTGTGATACATTATAAAGGGTGTAAAACACCTCTTCACGAAGCCGAAAGGCACTTGTTCTCCCCATCATTGCGATCATTTTTTTGTTCTACACCAGGCCTTCCTGTTACGGGAACCTTCTAGTTACGGAGATATGGGGGGTCACAGTTACAACTTTTTGATTTTGACTTTTAACACCTCCACGACCCCCTACTATTCAATTCCATCAGCACAATGTTGCACGTGCGTTACATTGAGTTCTACCACAAAACATGATATGTAACCACAAAAAAAAGTTGTTTCCCAGCAATAATTTTTGCGTAAAGTTACTTAGTTTGATGTACAGAATGCTTGGTGAACGGCTTTGTGATGAGGTGGTTTACACCCTGTATAAGACGTTCGATCGGTGCTTTAGATTCATAATGACCAGAAACGTGACCACTTCACAAACCTTCAAACCAGAAACCTAACAGCATTGGCAACACTGATCATCTAGTCTAGCCTAGTCTAGCCTAGTCTTTTCCCAACATGCTGGGGCCAGTCTAATCGGATGCTGAATTTTATATTTGTCACCGTAAAATTGTCAAACACGTTATATTGTAATCTTTCTAGCGATATTGTAAAGTCTCGAATTATTGTCAAATGAACATACTGCTTACAATAAAACGCATTATTTTTCGTGAAATGCATGCGGTGGTAGTCAACTCGCGCGGTGTGGAGGGAAGGAGGGGTCCCGATTGCCCAGTGGTACCACCACTCTCATGAAAAGATACTGTACCATTCTTGAGAAATATTTATTAATATAATACCTTATATACCCTATACCTTAAAACACTTTATATTCCCCTAAAAAGCGAAGTCGACGGAGCCTCGCTTCGCGGGGCCCCTTTTTCCGAGTGCAGGGTTTAAAGGAACTTAACTAACCTAACGGCGGGGTGCCCCAAGTACCGATTATGGGAGCAGAAATACTTCCGTATGTTCAGTTGACAATAATTCGAGAGTTTACAATATCGCTAGAGAGAAACACGTTATATTGTAATATAACGTGTTTGACAATTTTACGGTAACATATGCAACGACTGCCTATCTGACCTCCACAACCCATTTAGTACTCCTCTTGTAAAGATTGCTTGTCTGACTTTCGAGCCACGAAATGCGGTATGTAATGGGTGATCCATCTACGGATCAACCTAGGCAAGCACGGCTTGACCTAAAGATCGACCCGAGTGGCTGTTATTATTTTAGTACGATAATTGGTAACATTTTACTAGTGTAAAAACCTCAATTACTTCTACAATACAAATGCGCTACCAGAATATTTTTAAACAGGGCCCTTATTCTGCTATTACGACAGTGTCAGAATAGGCGATCATTGAGGTCACAATGATCAAGTTCTGTCAAGTTTTGACAAGTTTGGTAATCTACTAACATAATGGCGTCATTATGAATTCTCAATGAACAACCAGTAAGACTCCATTGAAAGAAATGTCATAGAATATTAATCTCGTACATGAAATCTGGCATGAATACATGTTCGCATTTAGTAGTAGATTTCGAAAACCATTTGTACTAATGTTTTTATAATAATGGCAATACGAAAATGCCATTAAAACACAATTTTATTACGAGACCATCGACCGACCATTGTGAATTTAGCAGATTAAGAACTTTAAGCAAAATGACAATGGGATGAGAATGGAATCGTGTTGGAGTGACGAATTTATTAAAATAGCAGAATTAGGCCCCTGGATGTGCGATACCAATATTACTGATACTCAGATCTGCCTAGCCTTTTCTCAACTATTATGGGTCCGATACGTCGAGCGACTGCCTATCTGATCTCCACAACCCAGTTAGTACAGGGTATAAGGTGGTGGTGTTGGTGGTGGTTGTCAGACCAAAAATACTGATACTCGTACTACTTAACCAATATGCAATGACTCCAGCTGTGGGAACCCACGATAGGCCGATTACGAGCGATGTGCGTTTAATTGTACAGTAATCAACGTGTAACACAGCTTTGACACCAGGAGCATATAATCACGAGGAACATGTTCTTAGTGCAATTATAAGCCCATAATGATGGTCTAATGACTCATTTCACGGATGCACCTGCTCTAATATACTGCACATCGATCATTCTTTATGTAAACCTGTCTCCCTGGTACCGATAGCAGGCGACACTTGGTGTTATTAACACTTTTCTTTGTAGATTTGGTGTATTTATTTATCAATTCTTATCTTGGTCATTAGCTGTGATGATTGACGTGTGTTGGTAATTCTTTAGCTAAGGGTTCTCGGTCAAATCCCCGACCAGTTATTGAGTCATTCCATTTGTAAAAACTATTAGTCGCAACCACAGCATGAATTTTGTAAACTAGTCAAAATCAAAATCAATCAAAATCAAAGTATTTATTTAAAGTAGGCCAGTTACAGGCGCTTTTGAATTATCGAAACAAAGATGAATATAAAATGTAGATACAGTCCCAGTCACAAGACATAAAAACTGTGAAATTACTGTAGTTGCCCATTCTCTATGGAGAAGAACGGGCAAGAAACTCCATGGACACTATTTTAAATCATAATGTCGTTACAAAATCTTGGTTACATCATTAATGTTGAAATGGTGTGAGAACAATGTAGCAAGATGTGCACGATAAAAGTGGCCATAGTAAAAATAAACAAAAGCAATTCAAAAATAAAAATAAATAATTCAACAAAAGCCGTGGAAACCAAGAGTTGACCAGTCCCAACTGACAGCGCCCGTTCACGAACATGACGCATGTATCAGCACCATTCAACTCAACCATATTGAAGGGAACTAAATGACCCGACACACGCGCCACCATCAGCGAGACATTTGAGTGAGCATGGCATACTTTTAACCGCCAGATCACATTCAAGTAAAAAAAAAATGTTCATCATCCCTGCCCTTGTCCCATTATATTTAGGGTCAGCATAAAACGTTTTCTTCTTCCCTTCTCCTGGGTCTCCACCCAGGAGAAGGGAAGAAGAAAAACTAATTTAAACAAGAGTTATGAGAAAAATAAGTTTTCTATGGAAATTTTAAATTCCTCATATCTCGTTTTTATATAATTTTCCTTTCAAAATGTATGTTTGGGAACATAGACATTCTGTAAGCCAATCAAAATAAATACACACTACTTTAAGAATATGTTGGATTTACAAATCATTTTGGTATTACGTTTGTATGAAATACGCATGCTCCGCCGGCCCCTTAAGGTTCTAGTACCCAAGAAGGGCAAAGTGTTATTGGGTTTTTCGATCAGGAATTTCTCTGGCAAAGATACGAAGTCTGGGTTTCCCGACCACCTAGTACAAGTAGGGACTTAAATATGAGTAGGAAAATGTGGTGGTACTATACAGTACACCTGTGTCTTACCTTCGAGAATTACTGGCGTGATGTTCTTAACTGTTCCTTGTCGTCACGGCAAAGAGAAGTTAATTTTCATAACGGCCATATTTAAAATCATGACTTTTCTTAAAATCAATACCAGCTGTAATAAAAAAGAGCAACGAAGCAATACCAATGCGGAATATAATTGTGGAATTGCGCTGAAATACAATAAAAATAAAAACAAGACTGTTTGGCTGACCACACTCTACTAATTACTGCACCTCGCTGCGTTTTAGTGAAAGTCATGAGAATTAGCGGAATTGCACTCTTAAGAATTAAAAACAAGCGTTTTATATTTCAAAGTGGTTTATTTTATCATCATTTTAAACAACGTTTACTATGAATAAACCTAAAACTTTCTTTCTCTATAGTCAAAACTTTATTTCTTTTTAAAAAAATAAGATGAAAGATTTTATTTTTTTTAAAAGAAATAAAGTTTTGACTGCAGACAAATGTTTTGAGTAGATGATTTATTAACCACCATAGAATAGGCACAACAATTACAACACACAGTCAATTTGTTTCCATTAAAAGGGCCTTCCAATAAAAATACTCGTAGCATTGATACATTCATGTTGATTGAGCAACAACATTAAATTACCGGGAGCAGACGCACTATCAATGAAATACCTATCTATAACTTTATAGATAGTGCCAATTTTAAACAATTATTTGCTATTTTTGTTTTTTCTTTTTTTTATCATTATTGAACAATATAGGATTTGATCAAGCATGATCATGTCATCCCCATAGTTACAGACGTATTAACATTACATTCACTTACATCTATCCTATCTACGTTTTGGTTGCTGCTTGTTTGTGGTAGGAATTTATTGTTCTCGTCTTTCTTCATACTACAATTTATGCTTTACAGCATACATGTATTTTTTTACCAATTTAAGTCATATCGCTTCAATCTATATCATGTACCACACCTCAAAAATCCATGAGTCACAAAATTCTCCGTTATCAAAAAGGGCCTTTGTTAAACATTGCCAACTAAAATGAGGTGCAACGAACTCGTGCATCGCTTTGTGTTACCATATCAAATATTTGCACAGTTGTTTATCCATAAAGTATAGACGATGAAGGTTTGATGCGCTAATTGTTCTTCAGGGGTTATTGAACTTTGACAGGCTTTTGTTTTCAGGCTTCAGGTGATTTATGAAAGGTTTATGGATTTAAAAGTAACTGTTCTAAAACCGGACTTGTATTGGAATTATGGGTTCCTTACAACAAAATAATTAGAAAAGAAAGAAAGAAGAAAGAAAAAATGTTTATTTGACGTCAGTACATTAAGCACACACACAATAATATTTGAAAAAAAGTTACAAAGAGGACAAAACTACATAGTTTGTGCTGTGTGCCTCACGGCTGCGCCAAAAAGGTCCATTTCAGCATTCATGCCAGACAGGTGAGGCTGTCTGACGCTGGTCTTCCAATGAACCTTGAGGGGTTAGTGACAGACAGAAAACAGTTTCAAACATAATCTATAAATAATAAATAAATGGTTATACAATGAATACAACAATTACTACATTAACAATTAATTACATGCATAATAATCTTAAAATAAATCAGCTTATAATGTTAATGGCATGTGAATACTGTTTTCCACCTCGCGGTCCAGTACGGGTTGGCAGATGCATGTCTCTTTGCGATAATAGAGACCATGAAACAAGCAAGTATTTTGCAATTTTTTAGTAGCACAGTGAAGACGGTTAAAAATTGTCATAATCTTGTGAGAGATATTCAAAATACTGGTATAAAACAGCTACACTGAATTGAGATTGGAAGCAACCCCGACATACTCGTAGTTGGGAAAAGGCCAGTTTGATACACAGGACATATCAATGAGTATAAAGGGAGTAAAAATACCTTTAACGAAGACGAATTTTGTTCTCTCCGTCGTCTTAACGATCATTTTTTATTTCACACCAACTTTTTCACAAGTTTATTTTTTTAATACGTGTTTTTAATGTAGATTTTTCGTTGGTTTTACTAGTTACCATGGCTGACCTAGAAGTCTCTTAATAATACAGACCCCGGTCAAAGGTTGGCTAAGGAGCTCGTGGCTAAATAATAACAGCCGCTCGGGTCTTTAGGTTAAGCCGTGCTCGCCTAGGTTGGTCTGTGGATGGGTGACCACCCTTACATACCGAGTTTCCGCCATGCCTCGGCAAACACGTTAAGCAATTGGTCCCTCCCGGCTATCATTTGTAGATCTTTAACGACTGTTACACGTAGTCAGTGGGCCGAAAGTCGGACAACCAGTCTTACCAAGTGGTATCGTATTACCCAGTATTAACTGGGTTGTGGAGGTCAGATAGGCAGTCTCGGTATTCCATGTAAAATAATTGTATTCAGCTGCATACGGTTAAACTGGTAGCCGACCCAAACATAATTGGGAGAAGGCTTGGCAGTTGATGATGAATATAGATTATTACTTTAAACACCTGCTCGATACCCGTACTATTGATGACCCGCATGGCGTAGTGGCGTAGTGAGCCTACTATATAACGATATTACAATATAATGTATTTGACAATTTTACGGTGACATATATATTACATTAAATCAGCGAAATATTTTATGTGCGTTGACCTCTACCACAAAACATGATTTTTCACCCGAATTAAAAAAGTCATATCATAGCATTTTTTTCCGTCAAATTACTTAGTTTGATAAACAGGGTGCTCATGGTTCCTTGAAAACTACTTAGTTTGATAAACATAATGCTTTGTTCCTGTTTACATCCTTTATGCATATATGGGTCCGTGGGACTGTGGCTTAGTCTCCCAGTGGTCGAAGCACGTCACAATAAACTTGAATAACTACTACTATTTTCATCAAAAAACTATATTATCAATAAGCTATTATTTGCATAGCCATCTTCCCTCCAATATCGATAGCTGTACATGTTGGTCGCATAACATCAATTTCTGCGAACATAATATTTTCATGGCGCGCTCCTAAATCACGGTATACCAAGTTATTTTCAAGGAAAATGTCTTTTATAGCTTATTTAGAATATAAATTTGCAGACGGGCAGCGGAGACTGCCTACGTAGATAAATATTGGTATACTTACATATGTATATCTCGTATGATTTGCCAGTAAGATACATGATAAGACTGATCATAATGTTGGTAAGATTTTTGGCGAAATAAAGTAACTAGTGGGTTGACCTTAGGTATTGAGATTTGCTGATGGATGAGTGGCAATCGGCTCTTTAGTAAATTGATTCCGCTCATTCTCACGTTTTGTTTTGTTGTTTCAATTGTTTCTTTTTTTATATTTCTTTATCTTTCCCTGGAGGAGCTCGTGGCTAAATAATATCAGCCACTCGGGTCGATCTTTAGGTTAAGCCATGCTTGCCTAGGTGGGTCTGTGGATGGGTGATCACCCTTACATACCGAGTTTCCTCCGTGCCTCGGAAAGCACGTTAAGCCGTTGGTCCCGGCTGTCATTTGTCCATCTTTGACAGTCGTTATAGGTAGTGGCCCCAAAAGTCTGACACCAGTCTTACCAAGTGTTATCGTATTTCCTAGTATTAACCGGGTTGTGGAGGTCAGATAGGCAGTCGCTCCATGTAAAATACAGGTATTCAGCTGCATCCGGTTAGCCTGGAAGCCGACCCCAACATAGTTGGGAAAAGGCTATTCAGATGATGATCTTTCCCTGCATACAACTCATCAAATTGTTGGTATCCATAGACAGGTATGTTTACTAAAAGCGTTATAGGGTGTCAGAAGACGAACTTTCAGATTTATCCTCATAATAACATTATAAGTCACCCATCCCAATAATTCAACCATACATATTATTGTATTACCTAATTTTGGGGTTGTAGAGATCAAATAGGCAGTCGCTCTAAGTAAAATACTGGTATTGAACATCTGGTTAGACTGGAAGCAGACTTTTTTGGGAAAAGGCTGTACAGATGGGGATAGAAGGAATACGCTATTCAACACTTAAGATATGCAAGCAAGTAGGTAAGGTAGTAAGTAAGAGAAAACGCTGCTCAAAATTTACGATAGCAGTAATGGTGTAACATAATATTATGGAATACCAAATGATTAGAAATGATGAGTAGCGGTGGCCCAGTGGTGGCGGCCCCGACTTACGAACAGTAAGCCGTGGGTTCGAACCCTGGGAAGCGCATTACTTTGTGTAATTTATTTCATCACTGCTGCTCTCAAAACGGTGAAGGAAAACATCGTGAAAACCGGCATGTCCTAGAACCAAAAATTCGAAGACATGTGACATCTACCAATCCGCACTGGGCCCGCGTGGTAGATATAGCCCTCTCATTGAGAGGAGGCCGTGTCACTGCAGTGGGAATATTATAGGCTGATGATGATGATGACCAAATGATTTAAAAATTGTTACCACGGAGTTTCTTGCCGGTTCTTCTCCATGGAAACGACCAACGCGAACCGTTGTCGACGTTCTATAAGTGCCCATCTAGGCCTATGCAGTGAAATTGAATATTTTGATTTTGATTTTTTTAGCAGTTGTACCTGATTCAGGGATCGAACCTTTACTGTAACATATGAAGCCTGTGTGTGTGTATTATTATTTTCTCATCGCATTAGCATAATACAGGGTGTAAACCACCTCATCACAAAGCCGTTAACCAAGCATTCGGTACATCAAACTAAGTAACTTTACGCACAAATTATTGCTGGGAAACAACTTTTTTTTTGAGGTTATAAATCATGTTTTGTGGTAGAACTCAATGTAACGCACTTAAAACATTGTGCTGATAGATGGATTGAATAGTACGGGGGTCGTGGAGGTGTTAAAAGTCAAAAGTTTACAAAAAAATCTTGTATTTAAAAAAAAACTTGTCAAAAAGTTGTAACTTTGACCCCCCATATCTCCGTAACTAGAAGGTTCCCAGGTATGGTGTAGAACAAAAAAAATATCGCATTGATGGGGAAAATAAGTGCCTTTCGGCTTCGTGAAGAGGTGTTTTACACCCTTTATATCTAATGAAGAGCCATTTATATCAGTTAGTATGATTGTCACACTGAGCGGTGAATCATGACCACAGTGACTAACTGTTACTGGCGGGTACGTCGCTACCGAACTGTCTATTTTAATCTTTGAACGGCTAACCGTGCAGACTTTTGAACTGTATAACACTTTGTTTACGTTTTAAACAGTCGTTTTGTACGTGTTTTTGTAAACAGTTAATAATTAATTAACTATTTCTTTGGGCACCTAATTAAAGTTTTCTATTTTAATTTTGCATGCCTAATGTTAAAATGTGGTAATTCCCAATTGTATAGCCGTAGTATACACTAATTTTACTATCAGATGTACCTTCCCATTTTTGAAAATACATAAATCATTTGACTTCAAATACTTACGAGTACGACTTTGTAATATTGAGTAAAGATAAAGTTACCAAATTACCTATTATATGAATGGGTAAATTCGTTTTGAAACTAGTTCTGCATCGAAAAAACATTTGTTAGTTAACATTTGTCGTAGTACCAATAATTCTAATACAATATGTGACATGTACCAAACCGCGGCACCGCTGTCCCAATTGTAGGAACATTATAGGGTGAGCTAAATCTCTATCCTTATGTTTTAATATAAACAGCCAAATCCTGTAACAATCCTATACTTGGTAACTACGAGATGACTAACAGCACGTGTTCAGGAAGACCTTGGGTTATCTAATTAATGTTCGCCATATTGTGACTCAGTTTTACAGTCAGTTTACTTTTTAAATTCAACACCTAACTGTTTGGTGTTTAACTAGCTATAATTTTATGTTATTTTTTTGTCCGTGATTCATTCTTTACGGGCGGTTTAGAAACGTGATTTGAATTGGTTATGACTTTGTTGTATTTAGTAGTCAGATCTTGAATGTCAGAGAACTGTTTAAGATCGAAACGTTTTACAATTTTATTTTTTGTTGCTGAGCTGTTAAACTTCTTTGTTGGTTTAGTGGTGGCAAGCACGACTGCTGATCTTTAGGTCCTGGGTTGGATTCCTGGGTCGGGCAGTGTCCCCGAACTTTTATTTTCTATTAGTAATATTTGTAGCAGCCACGGAGTTTGGATTAGCGCCCGATTAACGTCAATAGGCAGGCCCTCTATTACATGGAACTTAAACATAAATGTGGGTGTACTATGACGTACACTTCTGCCTATATCTTCGGGGATAGCAGGCGTGGTGTTATGTCTGTGAAACTTCTTTGAGTTTGTAGCTTGATAACTATAACCTAAGGGCTTAGACAAGTGCTATTAAATATGTAGATTTCTAAGTGTTTCATAAGGGTCTACCCTTTATAGCAGAACTTTTTATGTCATAATATTATTTTGCATAAGTACCAGCTGATAGCATAAACTTCATTTTGCAGAAAATAGTTTGGCAGATACTCATTTATCATACGTTCAAACTCATAATTTTGTAAGCCAGAGTCGTCTTTAGGCATACATTTCATATGCATATTAAGATTTAAAAGTAGAACCATCTTATCGCAGAAAGTTCACAATCAGAATCATCTTTTGGCATAATTTTCACATCGATAGTCTTTAAAGGCAAAACTATCATATCTCAGAAAGTTTACAGTTAGAATTATCTTTTGGCATACATTTCATATGCGTAATAATGGAATGGCTCATCTATCAAATGACAGAAAATTCATTAAATCAGTTGATTTTGAACACTTGGTTTTTATTTCCCTGTAAGAAGCAGGCAAACATGCAAACAATCATATATCGTGGATGTAGCAAGCATACAGTATGCAGCAGGCATGCAAACATCTGAACAAGCATATAACATGCATACAGCAAGCATGCACCAGCATGAAAAGAAGCATACATCATGCATGCAAGCATGCAGCATGCAAACAAGCATGCAACAATCATGCAGCATGCAAGCAAGCATGCAGTATGCAACATGCAGCAGGCATGGTTTCTGTCACGGCTCCGGCGCTGCGGGGCTACGGCGGTCCCACGCGGGCTTATCGTCGCAGATAGGTTTAACGCTCACCACCGCAGCTTCGGCTTGGGAGTCTCACGGGACTGGTCAATGTGGCGACACTTGGGGGAGGCCTATGTGCAGCAGTAGACGTCTTTTGGCTGGAATGATGATGATGAACTGGGGTCAGCGCAGCATGTCTTCTTCCTTCTTCTCTATAATTCGTTATCCCAACAGGCACCTCTTTTCTAGCAATATCATCCTTCACACAGTCCTTCCATTGTTTCTTTGATGAAGACATAAGCATTTAGGAGTATCCCTCAACGTATCCATAACCCTAAAAATAATGACAACATTATAAAAGTTTTGTAAGAACATGCTCCCTTGTTCTTTCAATATGTGTGTTTGGGCGTGAATTGGCAGCGCGGATGTCTGTGGCACGCGGCAGGCAGGCCGAGGCGGCTGCGATAGTCTTATGATGTTTGCTTTTCATTGCTTTGTTAGAATTAATATTGTTTTATTTGTTTGTACAAGATAATAAAGAGAGCAATGCACGGTAAGTAACATGATTAGGACCTTCATTACCTTCGAATGATTCTTAACTTCTTTTTTTTATTTTGGTCATTTAAGGGATGAATAGAATAGAATAGAATAGAATAGAATAGAATAGAATTTTATTTTGCAAATATGGGTATACAATCGTTGTTATACATATCAAAGCTCAGCCATATTTTACCATTCGGCATGCAAACATTTAGCTACATTATTTTATGCAACATGAACTTACATTATTTTCAAATACCAGATCGATTTTAATGTTATTATTACAATTATAACTCAATAGATCAGTTAGTAACTTATTATAATTATCACTACAGTTAACATTAAATAAATAAATAATCATTTTCATTACATCAATTAATTATCATTTTCATTACAATTATAATTAAATTACAAAATTATTTTATTACACAAAATTAAAATCAACGTCAACATTAATCAAAATTATTAAATTAAGAAAATATCAATATTAAACTAGTCAACAAATATATTTTTCTCTGTTAGAAACTCATTTATGCTATAGTACACTTTATCTGTCAAAAATTTACGTAGTCTACTTCTAAACATCACCGTATTTAAATCCCTCCAGCCACTTGGCAATTTATTGAAAATAATAGGGGCCATGCAGTAAATACTTTTGCGCATTAAAGTGGTTTGACATGATACTTGACAAAGTTTGCTATTGTCACGCCTATTCCTTGGGAATACATCAGCAAGGCGTTGAAAACGATTCGGATTTTGCTGTACAAACATAGCTACTTCAAAAATATAAATACCAGGAAGGGTCAAGATACCGTATTGCTTAAAATAAGGCTTGCAACTGTCTGTAGTTTTAAGTTTGAACAATGCTCGCAGACATCTTTTTTGGGCCTTAAATGCTACGTCTCTATCAGTAGAGTTCCCCCAGAAAATGATGCCGTAGCGCAAGTGAGATTCAACTATGCCGTAGTAAGCCGTAAGGAGTGTTTTGGTATCTACTATGGAGGATAATTTATATAAGACATATGCAGATGAACTGAGTTTTTTACACATCATTTCTATATGTGCTTTCCAATTTAAGCTATAGTCTATTTGTAATCCTAAAAATTTTGTATCTCCCGCTTCCATAATATTGTCGTTTTTGTAATGTATGTGAAGATTAGTAACGCCGGGAGTACGCTGTCTAAAGTGCATTATCCTTGTCTTACCTAAGTTTATATTTAAATTATTATTGTCTAGCCATTGAATTAGTGAGTCAAGAGAACTATTAATATCATTTTCATATGTCATTGTGTTTCTACAAGGTATCGTCACTGTGCTATCGTCAGCAAACATGGTCAGAGGTTGTTTAAGGGACCTGGGCATGTCATTCACATACAATATGAACAAGAACGGGCCCATAACGGTTCCTTGTGGTACACCGTATGAAATTTTCCGTTCTCGTGATCTTACCACCTCTTCATGTTTAGTAACTACATTAATACGGCTAATTTCAGTTATTGTGTTCTATTTTCTAAAAACGATTTTATAAGTTCGAGAACATTACCTCTTATACCGTAGGCTTCTAGTTTAGTCAGTAAAGTATTATAATGAACCTAATCAAACGCCTGCGTCATATCGCAAAATATAGCACATATGGGGGATCGTTTATCCATGTTTCTAATAATAGTAAACAAAAAGTCATAAATTGCCATATTAATGGTTCTGTGCTGTCTGAATCCTTTTTGTTCTTCACAAAGTATATTATTTTTTTCCATGTAGTTATATAATTCTCTGTAGATGAATTTCTCAAATATCTTTGAAATAATAGGTATGAGTGAAATTGGTCTATAATATTCCATCAACTCCCTATCTTCTTTCTTAAATAAAGGTTTAGTTTATAGACGTTTTCAAAGCATCTGGATATTTTCCAGCGCAAATAATCAGGTTGAGTATGTGACTTAGATGACCACATATCTCGGCTGACACTGACTTTAGTACCTTTGTAGCGATTCCATCAAAACCTACACTGCACGTATTTTTTAGGGACATTATTATTTTAAATAAATCGTGTGGTGTGCTAGGTGCCATAAACATTGAATTATGCGTCATGGATGACACGCATGATTTTGGCTTACATTCAGCGTCTATTTTTGGCTGTATTTTGTCAACGAAAAAGTCATTAAAAGCACCGGCGATATCTACAGGTTTATATATAATTTGATTGTCAACTTTAAGTTTCTCAATTTGTTGTTTAGGGATATTGAATTTGGTCTGGTTAATAACTTGCCATGTAGTCCTTGATCTATTTTTGGATTGCTGTATTTTGTAGTTATTTTGAGCTTTTTGTGTCAAGTTAATAATTTTATTGAATAATCTAGTATAAGTCCTGAATTTCTTTTTGTTTTCGTGGTTAGGCTTCAACCTGGATTGCCACAAAAGTTCCCTTTTTTTCCTACTACATAATTTAACGCCATGTGATAGCCATTTTGGTTTATGTAATACGTTGATTTTTATTTCTTTATACGGGAAGCATAAGTCGTAAAATAATTTAAATGTGCTGATAAATTCATTGTAAGCTACGTTGGGATCATCAGTAAGATAGATCTCCGAAAATTTAAGACTTTTTATACAATTTTTAAATTTTACTATATTATCATTATTGTAATCTCTTCTAGTTATATACCAGTATTTTATACTACATACTTTGGGAACTGGACATTGAAGTAGCTGTGCTGTATGGTCTGATAGTGCAAACTCTAATACATCCGTCTTACAAACCCTCTTAAAATTATGCGCAAAATTATCTATGCATGTCCTACTAGCCATCCGAGTTGGTTGTTTAATAGCAAGTTTTAGGTTGAAACTAAAACAGTAGAAGACAGTCCAGTGTAGCTGATATATTATTTGTTTTTAACATATCTATATTAAAATCACCTGCAATTACAACATTTTTGGAACGCCTCATAGATATATCCTTGAGCAAATTTTCAAGTTTATTAAAGCAGTCATTTAAATTCTTCGTATTTGGTACTCTATAGATACATACGACTATTAATTTATAATTTATAAGTTCCACCGTAGGAGTATGAAAGGATTTAAACACAGACACACACAACATGGTCTCTCGCTTCTGTCAATAGTTTAGAGATTATTGAGACAGAGTTATATTTTAAATGTGCTGTTACATTTTACAAGTTGGTCATGCAGTGGGTGTCGTCGCCGAAGGAGGCCGAGATTCGAATGAGAGAATAGGCAGAGAAAACCGCACGGGGAGAAGATAGGAATGCTATGGGGGAGGCCTTTGTCCCAGCAGTGACAGCAACAACAAAGGCAAAGAAATCATGTTGGCAGGGCGCCTAGGTCTGTATCTATGCACAACATTAAGTGTAGACAATTAAATATTAAACTACAATAACGTCTGATCTAACAATTCATCTCGACGTTTATCATAACAGCCTCGTTGGTCTAGTGGCCGCAATCATTACTGCTGAGTATGTGGTCCCGGGTTCCCGGGATTCCCGGGTCGGGCCAATTGTTAGGTACTGAGTCTGGAGTCTGGATTTGTGCCTTGTTGATCGCAATAAGATCACCCCCTGTTACATCGGACTTAAGTAGAAATTACGGTATTTTCCTACTCCTCCGCTATACTTTTCTGATTAGTTGCGGGATCCAATTAAATTAATTCTTTGGGTCTTCGACGAGTTTCATTGTCTCGGCGCTTTTTAGGTGTTCGCCACTGTTGATTCTGGCTATCAGGTTCAGGTTCAGGTTACAGTAGTCTGGGTATTCCCCAAAAAATAAATTATATAGGACTCAACTGGCAAAATGTGGGTGTACGATTATACACCTCTCCCTAACGCTTTGGGATTTATAGTTGTAATATGTATTCGAATACAAAATACATTATTATTTTAATAACACAATGCATATGACATAAATGGAATAGCTTTATTTAATTGTTCAAAGTAATACCTAATAACAGAATCATGTATTACATTACTGACGAAATGAAAATAATTCAAAACAACAATAATTTACGGTAATTAATTAGCTTATTGAGTAAACCACTCGTAACCAAACATTGGTGGAATTGGAATAGGTTTTTTTGCAATACCTATATTATAATTATGTTTGCTATAAATTAATTGGGAATCCCAAATAGTATTGGGATGATCAGAGCGGCATCGGCATACCGCTAGGGTACTAGGGTACATGTAATAGGGGGTATGTTCCAGCAGTATGAACGTAATTTTATTCGTATTTTTTTTTGGTTATGCCTACACAATGTCTCTGTGGGAACGTTATAGGCCGATTAAATGTTAATACGAGTGTATGAATGTTTGTCTTGTTAACATACCAGACAATTAAACAGTTTTGATCGTTGAAACAATACTTTTATTTAGGTATTTCTGAAGTTATCGCCTAGTGTTGCTAAAAGCGGGTAATGATCAGCTGTTTTATTAAGATTTTGTCCATATTTTCTTTCAATATTTTTTAGATCACTTAGAGAGAAGGTTTATTCTAATTTTCCAAGTTTGGAAAATATAGCTATTCTTTTTTAATCAGTTATACGGTTATCTTACAGCTAGAAAGTTTCGTCTAGAAATTCACAGAGCAATGTATTAAAACCATTCGAAAATGCCATCCACCGGACTAGAACACAGCAAGTTTGAATGTGGACTGGCCAACTAAACAATTCTCGAGTGACCAGCTCCGTTGGCAGCCTTGCCAAGCTTGCAACTTTTTACTAAACTACCCTACATATGTGACTATGAAAATTATTTCCAATCAAAAGTCGACTTTAACCCGAAGACTTTGGGAATCGAGAATGTTATGTTAAGTAACAAAATAACTTGGTTTCCAAGTTATATACAAAAGTGGACAGTGTTAATAGTTAGTGGCCTTCGAATTGTTATTATATACTTTTTGTTTTGGAGCCAAATGGAGGGTAGTCTACATTTAGTTTCAAAATTTTGAATATCCTTGCTTTTATTTTACAAAATTTTGTACGTAGAGTTTTTGTTAATTTTAGCCAATGGGATACGTGCCTGAATTTTTAAAAGGAAAAACACTAAAGTGCTGGTTGTTACGTTTCCTGCGCATTGTCGCACAAAAATGTATGAGAGTAAAAAATAGACAGATTTTAATACCATGCAAAAGTAAGGTCGGTAAATAATTGAAGGAAATAAATATTTTCCTATTAAATTGTAAGAAGGAAATGAGGCGAAACTCCTGCTACCGTTTAAATATTTACTGCTTATGGTGTTTAGTTCAATTCAACTTTATAGCATACGCCTCATTTCTGGGTCATTTCCTAAATGCTCGGGAGTACATAAGACGCATCTTTAAGTTCTACTATTTCCTGAACAGTGGATCACTTGGTGGATACAGCCTTGTTAATCGTGTCCGATCATCTTGCCTACAACCTCATCATCAGGAGAACTAAAACAAAACACCATACTAAGAACAACTCCAATTCAAATCTCCTCAAGAAATAAAACCATGAAACTACATAGACAGTCTTTCAGTATCTCGAAGATCGGTCTTTTAAAGCCATTGCGGGGTAATTCAACCAATCCGTTTTTCTCTTAGACCACAGTTCTACCTAAATTTCTTTTGAACACCGTCCATACATCAACTTAGTTCCACCTCGTAATCTGTACTAACCTCAGAAATCTTTAGAGTGTACGATACGATTCCGATACGATTACCGAATGATGATCATGCTTATACTATTTTATTTAAAGCAGATTTGTGGGCAACCCAACCAAACCGGCTAATGGTAATATCGTCACTATTACAATGGGTGAAATGTGAGAGTACTATGTATGTATACGTCTGTCTAACAACATGAAAAGGATAGGCATGATGACGTTATGTTAATGTTGAAACATAATTTAATTAATGATTGGGTTTGTGATGATCCTTGTCGTGGACTCGAACCCAGACAGGCGCATTACTGTGTGTAATTTATTTCATCACCACTGCTCTCAAAAAGGGTGAAGGAACATTGTGAGGAAACCGGTATGTCCTAGAACCAAAAAATCGACGATATGGTCATCTACCAATCTGCACTGAGCCCGCCTTCTAGATTATGGCCCATTCCCTTTAGATATTATCACAGAGGAGGCCTGTGTCCCAGCAGTGGGGACATAAAAATGCAGTGACGATGATAATGATTATAAGTTCTACTCAACAGTATTAGATAGTAAATAGTCATAGTCAGTAGTGATGGTCATTTAAGCATGGTTTAATCGTTACAACTTTAAACTCTTGAGTTCACACCTTAATCAAGAGGTGTCTGTTAAACTAAGCCTTCAATACCATCTGTTGTCTTTAGTCTAGTTAGTCTTATAGTCATCATACCTTTACTTTGTTTTTATTAATTTATTTTGTTTTACTTATTTAGGTAATCAACAGCGATACATAAAAATGTTTTACAAATTATGCGTGTGACAGTGATTATGGCCAATTATAGGTTTCCCTGTTTAACTAGGATATTGTATGATACATGCGAACGGACTAATGTTTATTATATTTCCAAAAGAACAACAAAATAAAATTACAATACAAAATTAATTTTAAGTTTAATTTATATTCTTTTTTTTTTCATTTTACAAGTTTGAAAAATTTTAATAAAAAGTTTGAATAGTCAAAAATAGTACATGAAGAAGAAGATTGGTTGCTTGTTATTTATCTCGTTTATAATTTTTATTATTTGTTTATTGTTTGTCGGTTTATTACAGTTAAATAAACCAACTTCAGTGAATTCCGAGTTATAAGTTTCGATATATAAGTTATTTTGCATATATGTATTAATTTTATGTTGCAACTCTTATAGTTCTAGTTTCAGTTACCTACTGTGATTGATTTAGAAATACAACCTTTGTAATTTTAAAGGAATAAATAAATAAATAAATGATAATAAATCCTTGTCGCTATCAAAATTTATTGGTGGTCAGCCCTTCTTCCGTATTCCCATGTTACTCGTCATCTTACGACCCACCAATTCCTTTCTAGACATATCATCTTTTACACAGTCCTTCAGTCATTTATTTGGTCATCACCTACTTTTATATCCATCCACATTCTTGCATAAAATGTTCACTCATCACCAATTCTCCTGTGCTTATTCCAATTTAGTTGGGGTCGGCGTTGCATGTGTCTTTCTTCCATACTACTCGTCATAGCTCCACACATTTTTTAGTCTGTTCTCAGTCTCACAGTAACTATGATAATCACAGTTCAATGACACGATCGCAAAAATCGCATCCACTAACGGCTGCTCACTTGTGGGTAACTTAGCTTCGCCAACCACGCCCATCAATCTATGCTATCCACAACGAAGTACAGACTCCGTACGCTGCTGCACTTTTTTTCTTCGAATCCACACAATATCAGATCTTGTGCCACAAGAAATAAAGGTTAAAGAAACTGCAGAGTTATCCCGGTTAAGGCGGATCGCGGTTAGAAATTGATTGTGGAAGTCTTTATAGTGCTTAATGAAAGAATTGAAACAGATAAAATGGAGTTGGACTGGTCTCGGGGTGGATCCATTTTACTTTTCGTTGCAATTTTTGGATTCCATTTGGCTGTTTTTGCGTATTTTCTCGTGCCAATGTGCGGTTGTTAATGATTTGTGTCGAAGTGAAAAAGTAGATGATTGTTTCAAGTTTGTTAAAAGTGTTTTGGTAGCTTATTGAGCAAGTAAAAATTAATTTAACGTAACAGTTGTTGTATCATTTGTATATTTATACGCAATACCTGCAGCGGAAAGACGCACTCTGAAAATACATAAATATAATTCAAGAACTGTAAAAAAGTCCTAGCCTCTTTGGTGACCAAAGAAATATTATAATTACAATAATATGTAGCACCGATGTCCTGGTGAAGGTTGCGGGAATTCGTTTGGATGCGAGTCGCACGGGACCGGTCAATGTGGCGACACTTGGGGGAGGCCTATGTACAGCAGTGGACGTCTTTCCGCTGTAATGATGATGATGATGAATAACTATGTGTCATACTGGGCAATTTTATGTTTTTTGATATTATTATATCTTCACTTAAACATGAAATCACAGTTTTGTTTATAGCTATAAAATTTCGTCTGATCTTTCCTCTCCATAGCAGGTATCCTAGATTACTTTCATGATGAGTGATTGAAGGTTTAGCCGTACCAGTCCGGGCACTATGGACTGGCTGCAGACATCGCATTTTTGTAGCTACTTACAGTACCTATATGTCTAAGTCCGGTCGGTCATTATTGCCCGCACCGGTTTGATGATCAGAATATATCGTAGCATTTTGCTACGTGGTACGCGGCTACGAGCTACGTGTCGCACTAATCACTTGCACTAATCAAGTGAAAACGGGCGAACTTGAAAGCTTGTTCAGCTATTAGTTAGACAAGACGAGTCGTACAAATCAGCTGGCTTTAAGCTGTCGTCAGCGGAATCAAATGGTTACGGCGAATTTCAATACAGATGTCTTATTGTATAGTAGAGGAATACGCAGAAAGTAAAACGTTTTTTTGCTGTTTTTACGCTTGATATTTTATGTTTGCAAAGGCATCTGTTATCAGGAAGTAACCCTAAGTGTGAGGAGCACCATAGCACCATTTAATATTGTTGTAATGAACTGTTCTTCGTCGTCGTAACTATATCCAGAACACCTAGAAAACGATGATGCGAAAGGCAAAACAAAAATAAATTTCAATAATCCGAATGTAGGAGAAATAAGAAAAGCACTGACTTTACTGATTGGTTGTTTTACCCCTTGGTAACTGTAGTCGTGTATTACCCTCATAGAATGATTTCATAATATAGTTCGCGCGGATAACTAAATTTTGAAATAATTCTTTGAGGGTGCTTGAAATCCGTGGGAGACGCACCGGGTGTCGAGGGCCACGTGGTGGCTACCGGCCACCGTAGAAGCGGGCCTGTGGACGGTTGGCTATGGGCTAGCTAGCCGTCCGTCCGTCTAACGACGACAGGCCGTGTCGACGGTGCGTTCGTGTTCCACGCGCGCCTCAAAGAGATGTCAGGATAAGGGGAGGGGCCACAAGGGCCGAAGCCTGCCGGGGTTGCGGGCCTGTTCGAAAGAGATACCGCGGCCCCGGAACATAAAGGGCGAGGAAAGAATATGGATGGGTTTTAGTCAGTAAAAGTCTGACACTCGAGCTCCGCCCAGAGTGGGAGAAGTCATTTGATGATTTCCCATCCTAAAAAAAATGGGTGCTTGAAATAAATCCACCGAAAGCGTTCTATACATACCTACTGTTTGGAAAATAAGCAAGTGATTAATATATTCTAATAATCTCTGCTCGCAGCTGCGTCTAGTCAAAGAAACATGCCATTTAATGGCGTGCCGTAATAATGTAGCATTACATCAGTAAAAGATATTTTAAAATTTATTTATTTATTTATTAATTTGGCTCACCAACAATTGAATGCACTGCTTCAAAGATACAAGATACATTATATAGAATCACAGACAAGTGTATCAACCTCTTACAGGTAAGCACATCATGCACTACTTATTAGTCGTTGAGTGTAAGATGAGTACCTATGTACTCACACTCAGCTATGGTTTTTAAATAAATATAATTAAATCCAAATTAAATTCATATTCAAAATGTAAATTACAAACAAATCTAAATTAAAATAACAATCAAAATTAAATAAAAATCAAAATTAAAATCGAAATAAAAAATCGGATAAATAGTCTTGAAGATTTCCTCATATATCCAAACTTCAACTCATTATAAGTGCAGTTCTAGTACATTTAAATAAAGTTTGTAGTATGGTCGTTATTGAAATATGTGTCTGTCTCGGTTGCCAAGAGCTGACTTGACTTAGACTTCTGCCTCCCCACTTTCCTACACCCCATTTGGTATTCCCATCACGCGCGCCTCACGTAGGTCGATATGACGGCTACAGTCTCCAAAATTGAATTGATTTTTATCAAGCGACGGGCAAACTCGACGATTTTTCGGCTGATTCCCCTTTTTTATTATTTGTCCTAGCAGGGTAATCCTTGTTGAGGTGTGAAAGGAATATTGATATTATTGTAGATGTTTATTTGTTTCTACAGTGATACGTTTGCGTATTCGAATGTGAATTGATCTAATTTTGGCGAGTTTTGTATAAACTCGCTGTCAGCGTTTGCTGTATGACAAGAAATTCTTCAAAGCGGCCATGTTGGGGTCTTCTGTAAGTAAAGGATGATGTACCTATATCTTTTTGTTGGAGAACCTGAATCAATAAAAAGTAATTATCCAAAATAGAGGTACATAAAATACTCTTTCCACTACATGTACAAAATGTGACCTTGTCCCATAGAATGACTGCTATCTGATCTCCACAACCCAGTCAGTACTGGGTCAATCAGTCTTACCAATCGGTCTGACATCCAGTCTTACCGCTTGATAAGACTGGTTTCAGACTTTTGGGCCACAGACTGCCCGTAACGACTGTCAGAGATCTACAAAAGACTGCTTAACGTGCTTTCCGAGGCTTGGAGGAAGCTCGGTATGTGATGGGTGGTCACCCATCCACAGACAAACCTAGTTGCCTGGGTTGATCTGTGGATTGGTAACCACCCTTTTTTTTTTGTTTTTTTTTGGGATGGGAAATCATCAAATGACTTCTCCCACTCTGGGCGAAGCGGGAGGGAGTGTCAGACTCTTACTGACTAAAACCCATCCATGTTCCTTCCTCGCCCTTTATGTTCCGGGGCCGCGGTATCTCTTTCGAACAGGCCCGCAACCCCGGCAGATGGGTATCCACCCTTACATTTACATACGGCTTAACTTAAACATCGACCAGAGTGGTTTAGCCACGAGCTCCTCAGCCATCCTTTGCCGGAGTCTATTTAAAGGCTTATAGGTCAGCCATCTTAACTAGTGTCCATGTGAGAGATTTTTAGCAACGCTTTACGCTTTAGAAAACGTATTGTTTTAAGTTTTTCCTTGTTTATATTTCCATATTCTGACGCCTCAAAAGAAAAGTAGTAAAGTAACGATCTGCCATTTATTGCTTTCCAAAACAGAAAGGCGCTTTCGGGAAGCTTTCATGTTTCACATTTTTTAAATAGTTTATGAACAAAACACACTTATTATCTACTAATTAGGGATAATTTTCCCGTTCACTGCGTTGTGGAGTAAAATTACGTTTAAAATCTGGGTACCTTTCTTTCCTTAACTTAAAGCTTTTATTAAGATAAGATAAGAAAAGATATTTTTTTATTTGTTCAAAACATTAGTATAAACACACATAGCATGCAAGATGGTACATTAAATTATAATTGTTGCAGTTATATTTTGCCTGAACGGCGTACAAATATGAGATGTCGGACGCTACTAAAGCATCAAGTGATTTTAAATTGGTCCATTAGGTACACACAGAAAAATAGCAATTAACCAATCAAATATACAGGGTGTCTCATTCAAATCGGTCAGTATGGGAAAGTCTGAAACTATAAGACATACGAAGATCTGTTCTGAGGAATTATGTCATCGATTTTATTAACAAGAAAAACTGCATTCATACATTTTAAAAAACATCTGTACTCCGTTCGGGAATCGAACCCGGCTATTTTGAAAAAAAAAAACCTACACTATTTCTATTTAGATATCGATTGTGTAGGTCTTAAGCAGTAAATGTCTGTATGAAACATGATGTCAGAAATTAATAAAATGCATTGTTTCCACATATTTTAATTTATTTTAGTAGGTGCTCAAGAACTGACCACGTTTACAATATTAAACAAGTTCAGGTAGGTATTTAAAATTGTCTCTATGGTTGTTTGTCCCTCTTTTCTGATGTAGCAACTTGATACATACACCTCTTTACATACCCACACACCCATTGGCATTGCATTAAACCATTCCGGAAGTTTTGTTATCTGCGATAATATTATCTAATATCGTGTTGAATATTGTATTGAAAAAGGCGGTGGTCACTTCGAGCACCTACTAAAATAAATTAAAGTATGTGGAAACAATGCATTTTATTCATTTTAGACATCATGTTTCATACAGACATTTACTGCTTAAGACCTACACAATCGATATCTAAATAGAAATAGTGTAGGTTTTTTTTTCAAAATAACCGGGTTCGATTCCCGAACGGAGTACAGATGTTTTTTAAAATGTATGAATGCAGTTTTTCTTGTTATTAAAATCGATGACATAGTTCCTCAGAACAGATCTTCGTATGTCTTATAGTTTCAGACTTTCCCATACTGACCGATTTGAATGAGACACCCTGTATAATACAATATATATAATAATACAATACAAACAATCAACTAGTGTCATACGCTAATCATAGTAAATAATTCATAAAAAAATATCAAATGTCAAAGCAATTATTAATGAAAATTAGGATGTCATTATACAAGTCAAATTAATTTGTCAGTTAGAAATTCGTCAGTGCTGTATGTAATAGATTTATTTTCTCAGGCAGGTTATATTTTATGTTTTAATATTGGTTGTCTGAGTTATGTCACTACTGAAAAAATGGTTTTTGGTTGTCAATGTTTTTTCAAAATATATTTTATTTAACCGTTTCATTATGTTTTGATCACGATCTACAAGTAACAGGGAACCTCTAACAGTTTTTTAGAGCCTTTATTCAAATTGTTTGTTAAATATAGGTTATAATATATAAAAACAAGTCAGCGAAAATGTATGAGTTTGATCACGGTTTGCGAAACTATTATCAAACTTATACATTTCGGCTATGATAATATTGAAAATATTTTCACATTTACAAATTTATCTGGAAAAACTTTCAGGCGAGCTATTGAAATATTACCTATTGGTAGGTACCTAACCAGTATATAATCAGTATGTAGGTACGTGGGGAAATACCTCATAAACTATTTAATTTTAATATGGCGTAGGTAACGCTATGCAATAAGGGCGGGTTTCAAGTTTCAACCATTGAAAACAAAGCACACAGCTGAAACATGATTCAAACGCTGATTATGCAGGATGCTGCGAAGCCTTTCAAACTCGGAACCCGATCCCAATCAGCTACCTCAGAAACACAATTTCAAATTATGATTCAATAACAAACACTCACGAGTCAAGGGCCGCCATAATTTAGTAACAGAATGTTCTAAAATGTTACAATTGTAATTCACATTGATTAAGTCGTGGCACGTTTTGAAGGCAAGTGAGTTCGCAAGTTCGTCTGAACCGTGCCTTATCTCGAACTTCAGACTCTGATTGGTTGTTGCGCATTTGAAAGTATTATAATGGCATGTTCAGATCTTGCAAGTTTGTTAAAGACGTTGGTGATGAACCATTTGAGATTGTTGGATAACTTGTGAATAAGGGTTTGGGGATTTGGGACAAAAGTTTTGCAACAATGGCTAGATTTAAGTGGATAGATTTTATTTCTTGAATTTTTTGTGTTTAGTTCGATTTTTTCGTTTCATGTGATCAATGTAGTACCTACGTACATAAACTAAAGGAGACATTTTTTTTTGTTCGGAGTACAGGCCACCCACATATATGAAGCATATAATAATGAAACATATATTGATTTCTTCCCTATAGTCTCTAGATTACAGTGGTAATATTCACTAAGCCTTGTCTAACAGGAATGCTGAGAAATTCGATAATGAAAACGTGAATCTTACAATAACCGCAAACTAGCGATATTGCCCAATAAGATATATTTTCCGGTATTTTTACAAAAATAGTATAAAACAAAGTCACTCTTCCTTGACTGTACTACTTTAAAGTATTTGATACGATTTTCATGATTTGATAGACTCAATACGAGAAATGATTTATAATTAGTGAAACGTTTCTCGTGAATCAATTTTTTTCATCATCATCATCATCAGCCTACAGCATTCTACTGCTGGACATAGGCCCCTTCAATCACAGGCCACTCATCTTGATTCTCAGCAACTCTCATCCAGTTGCTACCAGCCACTTTGCGACACTTTAACGACCCTGAGGGTGGCCCACCTTACGTTTACCGATTCGTGGTCTTCCGGTTAGACTTCAATGTAATATGTCGTTTATTTACTACTAGCTGACCCATGCAACTTCGTCTGCATCACATATATATGAGAAAAAAGGCTCACAAAAGGAATAATTTTATTTTCCCGTTTTTGCAACATTTTTCATTTATGTTCCGCTCCTATTGGTCATAGCGTGATGATATAAAGCCTATAACCTTCCTCGATACTAAACTATCCAACACAAAAATATTTTTTCAATTCCAACCAGTAGTTCCTGAGATTAACGCATTCAAACAAACAAACAAACAAACTCTTCAGCTTTACAATATTAGTATAGATAATAAAATGGTTACTATTTTCTGGTGTAATATGAATAATAAATGCAACAATCGAGTGGGCCCAAAAAATCGTCTTCTTTGGTCGATATAAAATTTGCCGAGTAGTGGCTAAAATTTAGCAGTCAT
The DNA here is from genome assembly GCA_916618015.1 of Xestia c-nigrum. Classification (NCBI taxonomy): domain Eukaryota; kingdom Metazoa; phylum Arthropoda; class Insecta; order Lepidoptera; family Noctuidae; genus Xestia; species Xestia c-nigrum. The sequence continues at coordinate 2,184,355 of OU745259.1, read as the reverse complement.
TACCGTTTTTATAGCACAAGAACTTATTAATAATCATCATTGTCATTTCATCAAAGGATCAGCCGAGAGACGTCCACTTTTCCCGTCGGTGCATCTACTGATCCTGCGGCCTTATTCCCTAACGTTTCGTCCATACGGACGGATCTATTCGCGTCTCTCACACACACTCGTCTGCAGACGTGCGCGAGACAGACGGATAGATCCGTCCGTCCGAAACGTTAGGGAGTAGGGCCTCTGTTCTTCTCGCAAGGCGAATATTCTCGCAGCAATCGTCAGGGTATCGGTCACAAGATTAATGTAGTGGAGTAAGCAAGCTCTTTAACGGTATGAACAACTGAGTGTATGGTGGGCGAATAACTTTATTAGCAAGATATAGAATTTTGATGTCAGTTTTTCATTTGAGTCACAAGAGGGCGTAGTAACTTTCGTACTATTTTTGCGCAAACTAAAGAGGAAGTAGGCTGACCATATCTCGAAGGACCGATGTTTGGGACTGCTGGAGCAAACGAGTCCTAGAGTAGGAAATACACATTAAAAGAAAGAAAGTGTAATATATTTGGCTTTACCCACATAAGAAACTTAGTAAGTAAGATCACCTATAAATAAGTTTACATCATTGTAACCGACCAGTTCGCAATATACGCTTGCTACAAGCTGACGTCCTTTTATTTATTACTCCCGACACTTCAGTGGCGACGAGGATCACTATTTGTGCGTGATAATAATCATCGTGGTTCGTTGGCAATTATTAGGAAAAAATGTCGGTCGGCAAAGTCGGAAAGATTCGCGAGTTTGATGTGAAGTCAGGCAACTGGACTTTGTACGAGGAGCGGTTGCAGATGTTCTTCAAGGTCAATAAGGTCGAGAAAGACATGTGGCTGCCGATGCTGATCACGGGCGTGGGTGATGAAACGTACGAATTGCTGAGCACGCTGTGCAATCCAAGGAAACCAGTGAATATAACGTACGAAGAGGCTGTTACAATTTTGAAAAATCACCTACAACCAAAACCTGCGGTCATGGCGGAACGGTATCGGTTCAGACAAAGAAGACAGAAAGACGACGAAACTGTAACACAATATCTGACCGAGTTAAAGAAACTCTCGAAAACTTGTGAGTTGGGTGCCAATTTGGAGGAGAATTTGCGCGACCAGTTTGTATGTGGAGTGAAGAGTGACGTCATCAGGCAACGGTTGTTTGCGGAAGACAATTTGACGTATTCAGGAGCAGTCAAATTGGCGGTTGGGCTGGAGGCGGCCGAGCGGGATGCGGCAGTCGTGGAACAGAAAACGACGGCGGAGGCATCGGCAATCGTGAACACGTTGCGGGAAACACGTGGCCGCGGGCAGTTTGCGGACCATGCAGCGGACCAACGAACGAACCACGGGCGTGCGGCGCGGGACAACGAGAAGGGCGCGGGGGGCTGCACGGCGTGCGGCTGGCGCGGACACAGCAAGGAGGAGTGCCGCTATAAGCATTTTGTTTGTAGCAAATGCAAACAAAGCGGACATTTAAGGCGTGTTTGTCCGCGGACGGAGGCGAACAGGGGCAGAGGAAAAAGGCGCGGAGTAAACCACGTGGATGCCACCACGAGCGACCATTCGAGGGCAGGAGCGGGAGACTCCAGTTCGGACGAGCTTGAGGAAGAACTTCATCAACTATGTTTGAGCGGCTACAACCCGGTGAGTTTATCATTACTGGTTGATGATAAAACAGTAAAAATGGAGCTAGACACAGGCTCGGCAATTTCATGCATCAGTAAGAAAACATATGATAAACTTTTTAACAGTAGAGTAATTAAACCATTTAATTTGGTGTTAAAATTTTATGATGGCAGCAACATAAAACCACTAGGGGTTATAAGACCGAAAGTTCAATACAAAGATAAAATAAAATATCTAGAACTGTTTGTGATAGACGGGGGTACAACTTCCTTACTGGGCAGGCAATGGTTAATAGAATTGGGTATTAAAATACCTCCTTTCCAACAAGAGATTAACCAGAGTGTGCACAAAATGTCTGATACTGTCGATTGTTTGTTGAACAGGTATAAAGAATTGTTCAGCGAGGGACTGGGGCGGTACACAGGCGGCAAGGCAACGCTCCGGTTGCGGGAGGGCGCGAGGCCGGTGTTTTGCCGCGCGCGGCCGCTGCCTTACGCTCTGAGGGGTCAGGTCGACGCGGAGCTGGACGCCATGTTGCACGCGGGCATCATCGAGCCCGTCGAGTGCTCGGACTGGGCGACGCCTTTGGTACCGGTACGTAAAGCGGACGGAGGACTCCGTATCTGTGCTGATTACAAAATAACTTTAAATCCTGTCTTACTGGTCGATAGATATCCGTTACCCAAGATAGATGATTTGTTAGTCAGCTTAAACGGTGCTAGTCATTTCTCAAAAATTGATTTGACCCTTGCTTACAACCAGATTGAATTGGATAACACTAAAGAGTTAACTGTAATAAACACACATCGAGGTCTTTTTAAGTACAATAGACTTGTGTTTGGGTTGTCTTCTAGTCCGGGCATCTTCCAGCGTATTATGTCGAATGTACTTAGTGGTATTCCGGGGGTAGAAGTATTTTTAGATGATATCATCATCGGAACGGCGGGAACACACGATGATCACTTAGCAACGTTAGACAAAGTGTTCCAGCGGTTACAGAGTCACGGTATGAAGCTAAAAAGGAGTAAATGTTCATTTATGGTGGACGAAGTCAAATATTTAGGTTATATCATATCAAAAGATGGGATCAAAGTAGATTCAGATAAAATAAAAGCAATAATAAAAATTCCCAGGCCAGGAGATATTTCAGAGTTGCGTTCCTTTTTAGGTTTAGTTAATTTTTATGCTAAATTTGCTAAGAATTTGAGTACTATTTTGTCACCACTGTATGAACTTTTAAAAAAAGAGGTCAATTGGAGATGGAGTGCGGAGTGCGAAAGGGCGTTTGCAAAAGTTAAAAAAATATTAGTAGGCGCAGAGGTATTAGCACATTATGACCCAAACAAGTCGTTAGTGTTGACATGCGACGCGAGCGCGCGGGGCATAGGCGGTGTACTCACACAGCCGGGCGCTGACGGCCACGACCGCCCGGTAGTGTATGTGTCACGCGCATTGAATAACGCCGAGAAACATTATTCACAAATAGATCGGGAAGCGTTAGCAATCGTATTTTGTTTACAAAAGTTACATCAGTATGTTTATGGTCGACGTTTTGTGTTGCGAACCGACCACAAACCGTTAGTAAGTATATTTGGACCAAAACACGGTGTACCAGCGATGGCCGCGAGTAGATTACAACGCTGGGCAATTATTTTATCGGCTTATACGTACGATATTGAATATGTAAACACGAAACAAAACGGTGCGGACGGGCTGTCGAGACTGCCGGTTCCGTGCAGTAGCGATGAGTCACTGCGATTCCCCGAGCAAACGTATTTACATTTCGCACAGAATGCATTGTTATTAGATTATAATACAATTAAACAACAAACTATGGTAGATCCAATGTTAGGTAGGGTTTTAAATTATATTCGGGATATGTGGCCAATAGATAATGATATTCGAGAATTACAGCCGTATTTCAACCGTCGAAAGGAACTGTACGAGGAGCTAGGCTGCGTGATGTGGGGGCACAGGGTAGTAATTCCTGCAAGTGGTCGAGCCAGGGTACTACAGGAATTACATGAACCTCATATGGGCATAGTTAAGACGAAGGCATCAGCTAGGAGTTATGTGTGGTGGCCGGGCATAGACGAGGCGATTGAGGCTACGTGCAGGGAGTGCTCGGTGTGCGCGGGGGAGGCGGACGCGCCGCAGCGGCACGCCGTCACGCCGTGGCCCTGGCCTTCTAGACCGTGGGCGAGGGTGCATCTTGATTTTCTAGGGCCTATTTTCGGAAAAATGTATTTAATTATGGTTGACGCTAGAACTAAATGGTTAGAAGTATTTCCGGTGCCTAGTACGGCGGCTAGTTCTACGATTGAAAAGCTAACCGAAGTTTTTTCTAGATGGGGTTTACCGAGACAAATAGTCTCAGATAACGGACCACCGTTCACGAGCAAGGAAATGGCAGACTTTTTGGCAAGTCAGGGTGTAGATCACGTTTTTTCTGCTCCGTACCACCCAGCATCGAATGGAGCTGCAGAAAATGCAGTGCGTACGGTTAAAAGAATTATTAAAAAAGCTTATAAACAAAAAGCAAACATTAATTCATTTATAAATACTTTCCTATTGCATTACCGTAACACGGAGCACTGCTCAACAGGGGAAAGTCCAGCCACCTTGATGCTAGGTAGGAATTTACGTACCAAATTAGATGCATTAAAACCAAATATAGAAAATAAAGTCAGGAAGGCTCAGGAACGACAACAGAAAGTAGGAACGGACGTCAAACGTTCTTTAGAGATAGGAGAGGAAGTATGGATGAGACAATATAGGGGAAATGAAAAATGGAGGCCAGGGCAGGTAGTTGATAAAATGGGTACTACGGATTATAGAGTTATGGACTGTTCAGGCAAAGAAAGCCATAGACACATTGACCAGTTAAGACAGCGATCGCGAAGCTCATTGATTTGTCCGACTAGCACATCAGAAAGGAGTTCTCTTGATGCGGAACGTCCCGACAATCCCGAGGTGACGAAGCCAGCTTCAGTCCCCGGAGAGACTCGGAGCCCTCGGAGCGTGAGGGAGTTTAGTCCGGTTCGAACCGCGACTACCGTTGAGTTGCCGTCTACATCTGCTTCTGGATCAGTACCTCTCAGTAATGTACCCAGTCTTGAGGAGCGGCCGATAGTTTCCCAATCCGAGGCTGCTGTTCCAGAAGTAGTCCGCCCCCGTCCAGTACGGGCGTGTCGCTTAAAAATACCACGCTAATATTGTGATAGCTAAACTTGAGTTCCTACTTATTTTACTTATTTCCGAGTGGAGTTATACTGGTAGCTATTGAAGACTAAGTTCCTATTTTCTTTTATGTTTGTAGAACAGTTGTAAGATATAAAATAGTTAATGTTAAGGTTATATTTTGTGTATATTTTGTTTAGTTTTATATAATTTAGGATATGCATTACTTAAGGTGGAGGATTGTAATATATTTGGCTTTACCCACATAAGAAACTTAGTAAGTAAGATCACCTATAAATAAGTTTACATCATTGTAACCGACCAGTTCGCAATATACGCTTGCTACAAGCTGACGTCCTTTTATTTATTACTCCCGACACTTCAGAAAGAAAGAAAGAAAAAGCATTTATTAGCCCACACAGGACAAACACATCAAAATTAACAGTATAAAAATTACACAGAAAAAAAAACAAATATATAATTAAAAAATTAAAAGAAATGAAACTCGTCCTCTACGAGGCCAAAAGGCTCCTAAAAGCGAAGTGTGAGACGCCCCGCAGCTAAATGAATCCGCGATCTTGGAAACCTTGGCTGGGTTAATCTGAATGCAGAAGGCAGGGAGTTGTAGAGTAGCATTGGAGAGGCCAATTTTCAGCAGTGGCCTACAATAGGCTGAGTGGCTGAGTTGATTTAGTGATCGACCTAAATATGTAAAATATAAAGGTAAGCGTGCCTCAAATGGACCATTAAACAAGTTTCACGATAATTGTTCTGTACGGACAATTTTCTTATAAACGCTGTGTTCTAATCACGCTAACGCAAAAACAAGGTGACCCGCATGTGTGGGTAGGGGTGGCGCAGCGCGGGACTGGTTAATGGGTTAAGTGGATTTTAATTTATAAGGAAGTACGAAAATGTTAAAGTCTCGGTCTCATGCAACGCGCTTGTGCATCCTATTCATAATTAATCTACTTTACCGCAAAACGCGCATCATTTTTTTCCATAGCAACATGCTCGGGCAATAGGCCATATATTATGGTAGTAAAACATAACTGGCGTAATTTTGATCTACATAAAGGGTGTAAAATACCTCTTAACGAAACCGAAAGGCTAGTTCACCCCGTCATTGTGATTATTTTTTTGTTCTACATACTAGGAAAGTTCTAGTCACGGTGAAATAGGCCAAGTTCCAACTTTTAACGAACTTTTTTTAATACCAGTTTTTATTGTAAGATTTCTACTTTCAACACCTCCACGACCCCCATACTATTCAATTCATCCATCAACACAATGTTTTGAGTGCGAAACAATCAGTTCTACCACAAAAAACATGTTTTTTTACACCAAAAAAGAATGTCGTTTTCCAGCAATATGTTTTGCATAAAGTTACTTAGTTTGATGTACAGAATGCTTGGTTGACGGCTTCGTGATGAGGTTGTTTACGCCCTGTATGTGGGAGGAGTGAGGTGGTTATGTGAGGAGTTGCCTGCCCTTTGCCTGCTCTTTCTCTTGGTTCCTATAAACCTATTCGATTAGTTTCTCTGGATTATTCGTTTACCCATCTTTACAACGTGTAACAAAAAGGGTATAGTCATATGAAAGGGTGTGCTATAGACCATCAAGCTGAACAACTTTCTCTAGTGGACCACCATCGTATTCGTAAAAAAATAATCAGCTGTTTCATATATTTGGTCGAGTTAGGTCCAGGTTCACCGAGAAGATAACAGTCTGATTATCTAAAAACAGCTGTCAATGTGACATGTTCCCATACAAAAATGTGTTTTAAACAGTTGTTTTTAGATAATTGTCCGTCATCTTTTTGGTAAACATGGACGTAAGTATTGGAATTTAGTATGGGGCCGTTGAACATTTTTTCGCGATTACGATGGTGGTTCCATGGAGAAAGTTGTTCAGTTTGATGGTCTGTAGCACACCCTTTCATTATATGATTATACCCTTTCTGTTACACGTTGTATAGACCTACCTATATTAATAATTCAATATCTAAATAATATTCCTTTTGCGAAATTAATAACATTCTTACACCGATAAAAAAAGTATGACACAACTCACTAACACAATCTTCTTCACAGTTACATGCAATCTGTAATACAATCGATATTACTTCCAGATAAAAACAATATATTTTCAATTTCCTGTTTATCACAATATTATTATAGCGCTTCCTTTAGGTACAAAAAGCAAATGATTACGATGCGTGGTAGCCCTACCCCGGTACGGTGACAAGCTAACGGATCCACGACGGGACTGTGCGCCGGCGCATGATTTTGGTGCGGTGGACCGAGTACATTGACGGATAACTATAGCAATAAAATGTCAGTAATGAAAAAATCTTAATTTCAAAACTTATATTGTCACTTACGGGATATCTTCCGTGATTATTTGTTATTTCGAGTTCCCGATATTTCGACGCTGTTGCAAGCGCCATGATCGCGGGTTGACTGGAGTATGCGGGTGGATGTAAATTAAATTGTTACGAGCAGACAAATCTGTCTACCCTCTTTCTTTGTTTCTTTGTTTGTTTTCTTTCTTTGTGTGAACCATCTCATGCCGAATCAAAGAACACATAAAGGCTGTGAAAAATAAGGATGAGCAAAAGTCTGCCATAGCGGAGCATCTACTGCAGTCAGGGCCCAATCACTGGATCGAATTTCACAAGCCACGTATTTTGTCTAAGGATAAACATTACCTACCAAGGCTGACAAGAGAAGCAATTGAAATAAGGAAGTACAAAAATTTCAATCGAGAGGATGGCTTCAAATTGTCGAGTACGTGGAATCCAGTTTTGAGTATGCTCAAAAGTAGCAGCCGGCATCATACAAAAAAGTCCAAAAAACTTGGTGATACTGTGAGTGCGTTTTGTCGTGACTTAGTGTCGAGTTCCAATAGTGCGCGTAGCAAAAGACAAAGAAAGAGGGTAGACAGATTTGTCTGCTCGTAACAATTTAATTTACATCCACCCGCATACTCCAGTCAACCCGCGATCATGGCGCTTGCAACAGCGTCGAAATATCGGGAACTCGAAATAACAAATAATCACGGAAGATATCCCGTAAGTGACAATATAAGTTTAGTTTTAAACCGTGAAAGCCTAAAACAGTGTTTAATCTTAATTTCACTTTATTTTAGACAATTGTCTAGCCGAAAGACCAGAAGCGGATTTGTGTAGGCAGCAATGGATTTTTTGTCCTTATATATATGGTTAACGGTGATGGAAACGTCAATAATAAAAGAGAGATACCCTTCCAATAAAAATATAAATCTCTATGAAAATATAGAACTCTTCTGGGTTCGCTTGTTGAGTCACTCAAAGTCAGTAATTTTGTTATTTTTTAACCGACTTCAAAGGAGGAGGTTCTCAATTCGTCGGAACCTTTTTTTATGTATGTTCCCCAAATACTCGAAGATGGCTGAACCGATTGAATTATTGTTTTTTTTTGTTTGAAAGGGTATACCTACTTCCCAAGTGGTCCCATAATCATCAAGTTGGGATCTGATGATGGGATCCCGGAGAAATACAGAATCCTCTTCAAATTTTATTCTTTGTTTATTTATTAATTATTTTTGTTAAGATCTGATGAAGAACTACTCCTCAATAAATGATAGCAAATGGGCTGGGATTGCTGAAATCTCATGTCTGTCTATTGTTCAAACCAATTCATAACATAACCTCACCCCAGTACGCTGTGAAGGGGTAAGCACATGTGAATCACTAAAATGGGAAAAAAAATACTTTTTTTGCAAAAAATAAAACAGACTTCAAAAATAGCAAAAAAAGTAAAAACAACTTTAGCTTCAGAAGTTGGTGACCACAAAAATAAATGAATCAAACGAAGGTCACCGACTTCTAAAGTTATTTTTACTTTTTTATGTTTTTTGAAGTCGGTTTTATTTTTCTTTATTTATAGAATATTCTATGATTGTTATGAAATTAGCATAAGCAATATCAGCTTTAAAGGTAAGCTTTCTAGATCAAACGTCTTTCAGAAAGCTGTGAGACGAAATGGGATTGGACAGGCCCTACAGACTGAAACCCTAAGATATCCATTCGGGATCGAAGACCAAGGGATACCGGGATGCCTTGGATCGTATGGCTTGAATTTACTAGTACAAGCGATAAGAAGTGATACAATTGACTTTGGGTGGAATATCACCCAATTTCCCTAAAAGGTTTTATGGATCAAAATTCAACCCAGCATTGTAAAGCATCCTATTCAAATCCATCTGTGGCGCCCGCGCAGACGACGTAATGATCGGCGGCGCCACCTAGCGGCGGATAACGGAGCGCCTTGATTGGTTAATATATGTTTACACCTTTATTACAGCTATAATTTCTTCTCCGATCTACTTGGCATTGCGCAACTGTGCTTCATTTGGTGGCTTAGATTGGTCTTGGGTGTTAGGATGTGCTTGATTCAAAAATGATGTCTAAAGGTTTTTTTTCTGATCAATATTTTTTATTAACAGCCAGGATATTATCAGGTTGAGGAAAGCAGCTGGGATATTTTAGTCTCAGGCTCTCCCATGCTGCGTCATCGCTCGACAAAGCCTATGTGGACTCTTTAACTTTCATAGGCACAAAGATTCAGTTTTATATGCGATGTATTTAATTCGATGTCATAAAAACATAGGCTACATAATAATACAGTGATTTCAGTCAACAAATTTACGCAAAGCAATTCGATTTCGGTGATCAAGTTTATACAAAGGCAAGTTGTTCACACAATAGGCCCAATAAACTGTCACAACCAACTCATGCGCAGCTTTTACAACATTGCGTACGCGCAAAGTACCAAATGACACCATTTTCTCCGAACCACAATGGAACATAACCTCCCCACTGTCTTCACATCAACAAAATTTCCCAAAATACGAGTTTTATTATGAAAAACAATGTAGGTTTAAAACTGTCATCAGCTCGTATATTCTCATTAAAGTTTTCGCGAATAATCGCCCCGATGATGCGATGGTTCGCGTAAAACAATGTCGTTCCTTATTTTAGTCAGAGAGTTTTAATTTATTGTCTCTGTTTTAAGTTTACAAAGTCTTCTTGTGTTTCAAATGTCGGATTTTGGATTCGCGGATTATCACTTAAAGGGTGAAAAAGGATTTTGGTGAGTCAAGCTTTTTAATTCACTGCTAAGGGCTACGTATGTGAGGACAGTTTTATAATATTACCGTTTTTGAACGGCTTAAAAAAGGTGTTGATGTGTGTTTGGCTTGTTACTTTATAGCGAGAACTGCTTTAGTCTGGCAACTGCTTTCAACATCATAATTAAAATGTTTTTTGATAAACATGAAGCTCTTAATGAGCATTGCAATAGCTAGCTGTAATTAGGTACTAACTTTAGCAATTATACAGGGTGTAAACCACCTCATCAGAAAGCCGTTATCCAAGCATTTTGTACATCAAACTAAGTTACTTTAAACGCAATAATGTTATACAACTTTTTTTTGAGGTTATAAATCGTGTTTTGTGGTAGAACTCAATGTAACGCACTTAAAACATTGTGCTGATGGATGGATTGAATAGTACGGGGGTCGTGGAAGTGTTAAAAGTCAAAAGTTTACAAAAAAAGCTTACAAAACAAACTAGTATTTAAAAAAAAAACTTGTCAAAAACTTGTAACTTTGACCCCCATATCTCCGTAACTAGAAGGTTCCCAGGTATGGTGTAGAACAAAAAAAATATCGCCTATGATGGGGAGAACAAGTGCCTTTCGGCTTCGTGAAGAGGTGTTTTACACCCTTTATTTCAGATGGATTTCAGAGGTTTTCTTTAAAACTAGGTGAAAACATAAAAAGTGTTTGTGTTGTCGGTTATATATTTATTATTAAGATCAAAATCATTATCAGTGTACTAATTAAACCAGCTGTCACCAAATCTCGTGCTACCGTAAATTCTACTTACACCCATTAAACGCTAGCTATATCAATACACAACGAGGCGCAACACAATGATTCACTCAAGCCCCACAACTCACAAGTACAACAAAAAAAACATAAGCTGCAAAAAAACGAAACCGCAGGAAGCGGTCAGTGGCGTCGACCGTCGAATTTATTTGCGAACGGTATCTGTCGCGAGGTATAATGTTACGAGGAAGTTAACGCTTGTTAAGATAAGGGTATTGGCAGTATATCCGCTCCTTGGACACGTTTGAGAAATGCCACAGAGTAAGATTTTGCATTGGTATAAGTTTCCTTCCTGTGGAAACTTTGAAGTTGTACGTGACGGTTGAACGGGGTATTTTTGACATTATGGAAATGCTGTGTCGTCGTAGTTGAAAGTAAGAGTAATGTAACGGAAGGATATTATTAATAGCTACTAAAATATGATATTAAAACCTGTTCTACGCCGAGTTATATGTTCGTTTAAGCACTAATGCGCAGATTGAGGTCTTGAGTTCAATTTATTGGGACTTGGGCAAAGTATATTTCAGATCGTGGTGCTTTTACAACATCAATGGATGAAAAGTCGCCGTAAGGGTGTCAGTCATAGATACCGCGGCCCCGGTACATAAAGGGCGAGGAAGGAACATGGATGGGTTTTAGTCAGTAAGAGTCTGACACTCCCTCCCGCTCCGCCCAGAGTGGGAGAAGTCATTTGATGGTTTCCCATTCCAAAAAAAAAAATGGTGTCAGTACTATGTTGTTGAAATGAAACTCGTTACACATATAAGGTGTAAACGCCCTCATCACAAGGCCGTCAATCAAGCATTCTGTACATCAAAGTAAATAACTTTACGCAAAAAATATTGCTGGGAAACGACTTCTTTTTGGGGTGATAATCATGTTTTGTGGTAGAACTCAATGTAACGAACTTAAAACATTGTGCTGATGGATGGATTGAATAGTACACGGGTCATGGAGGTGTTTAAAAATCTTACGATATAACTTTCCAAAAAGTTGTAACTTTGACCCCCAATATCTCCGCAACTAGAAGGTTCCCAGGTATGGTGTAGAACAAAAAAATGATCGCAATGACAGGGAGAACAAGTGTCTTTCGGCTTCGTGAAGAGGTTTTTTTCTTAATAGGTTCAACTTAACAGAGTCAGAGTTCACAACATCAGTTCCGTAGGCCCCTAAGAAAAAAGAAAAAGGTTGGTAGCACTGCCAGAAGAACGGATCTCGGTTTGAAATCGAAAATGTGTCGAACCACACACACGCCTAATCCTTACATCATATACCAGTTTATAAACATACACAACACAGCAATAACACGCAGGTTTTTCACTTTCGGGTTCGTTAAGGCGATTACATGAGCTAAACGCGAGTTTTATAATTACTAAAAGTATATGATTCACTGCTATAAACAAGACCAGAAAAATATATGATATTTTTCAGGATATATGCTAGCATGATGCTGTTTTGAAAACATAATACAATTAATTTTGCTCAATAAAAATAAATCACGGACTTACCTCTAAAAATATCCTTCAAACAATAAAAAACATACTAATATGCATGCGATCATTCTGATTTTTCGGCAAATAATTCTACAAGCAATATATTAGCATGATATTGTTTTAGTTTTTTAATCCAATCAATAGTTTTTTTTGTATATCGATCGAAACCACTCATTTCGCGCTATTTGGCCCGCAGCGGCTGACGTAACAACCACTTTGTAGTGCAAGCAGATTAGAACTTTATTCTAACAGCATTTCAAATGAAGTTTGAACCACCACAAATAGAGTTGCTAATTTAGCAAATCTAAGCGCCTTAAGAGGTTTTTACACATTGCCTACGTAATTAGTATCTAAATAAAATATAAACCCAGCGCAGACTCCGTATTCAAACTTACCATTACTCATATCTTGTCAAAACTCAGTGTTTTATTTACAATGGTGCCGTCACAATGGGTCCTTGCAAGTTTTTATTCGTCTAGTCTGTACTTTTGGCTGAAAATTAATGAATCCTTACCCACGAAAGGTGTCTGGGTTATTTTGCAATGTTTTCATAAGCATATTTCATTTGGAAAGTGATAAATTGTCGGTGCGGATGAAACTGGTACGGTTGAAATTGAGATTTTTTCTGTCATGAAGATTTTACGTTCAATTTTGAAATGAATAGAGAAGGTACTAATGTTGTACTAATTTTTGCCGCGGTTTCGCCTTCGTGCAGGGTGGAAAATATCCCTCTGGAATAGACTGACAGACAGTTGCATTCCCATATATAATATAACTAGCTGACGTCAGAGCTTCGCCCGTCCTCTTGACGAATTATATACTAAAACGTTCCTCCTGAACTACTCTATCCTTTGGTGAAAACACCATGAAAATCGGTGCTGTACTTTTTGAGTTTATTGCGTACCGAAAGACGCAGTGATAGTGAAATGTCTAATTTCCCAATCTCATCTTAGCGACAATCAATGTTCAATAGATCTGTGACTTACCCGAATTACCCCGCTATTATTGGGATCTCATATCACATTTTAAACACAAGCTAATCCAGAAACCCGATAAATTAACCCGAATTATATCCCGTTGATACCGAGTCTAGTATACCCTTTACAGTTATTTAATTCAGTTAACTCTCATCCATCAAACTATCTGTCATACAATAATTCCCAGAGCAATACCTTAATAAAATAAGGAGTACATTAAAACAAAAGTTCGCATCTGAATTAATGACTCAAATTATTGTACCTTTGGGTCTCATTGTAAATTCCGATATAACAGACCCCTTTAAGTACGCCAGCGAACGCAGGTTTACCCACAATCCAATAAGTTACATGCGATTATCAACCTTACTGACATTTCTTAAGGGCTTAAGTCCTATTTACCTTTTCATCAGGTTCCAAACTTGTGTTCGCTTCGTACATTTGCCATAAATGCCAATGCTATATAGTACATTTTGATGGGGAAGCGTTTCCCATAAACTTATGAGGGATATTAATGAAATTACATAATTATATTAAGGACGGTGTATTAGAGAGGATTTAAATTGTACCTACTTAAAGAGGTTATGGTTTAAAGTTTATGTTGGTGGTATGGTTGGTATTCCCCAAAGGAAAGAAAGAAAGAAAGAAAGAAAGAAAAATATTTATTTGACGTCAGTTAATAAAGCACACACACAATAATAAATAAAAAAGATACAAAACAATAAGTTGGACTTAGTAGTAATGTGCTGTGTGCCTCACGGCTGCGCCAAAAAGGTCCATTTCAGCATTCATGCCAGACAGGTGTAGAAGCTGTCTGACGCTGGTCTTCCAATGAACCTTGAGAGGGTACCAAAGGGAATAAAAGGAATTAAATAAAATCACTTTAAGTAGTTTTCGCACATTTAGTATAAGTTGAAGTTTAAATAAACTCTTCATGAAGTGATTAAACAAAAAAAAGTGTTTTTTTTTTTTTTTTTGGTGAAGTATCACGTTTTTCGGTATAACTCAATGTTTCGCACTTAAAAATATAAAACATTTATAAAAAAAGACTTGTGAAAAATTTGGAACTTTGACCCACAAATCTCCGTAGATTTGTGGGTCAAAGTTCCAAATTTTTCACAAGTCTTTTTTTTATAAATGTTTATTGCAATATTCCAGAATAAAAAAATAGTCCAGCTCAAAAAAATATTGCAATGACGGAGAGCACAAGTGCCGAAGAAGAGAGATGTGTATGATAACTTAGTTTGCCAGTTGAAAAGTTCTGGAGTGGCGACGTCAACGTCTTCCGGTTTGTGGAACCGGAAGACGTTGCTCTGGAAGGCCTCCCACTAGGTGGACCGGTGACCTGGTAAAGGTTGCTAGAACCTCCTGGATACGAGTCACACGGGACTGGTCAATGTGGCAACACTTGGGGAGGCCAAGGTCCAGTGAAAGTAGCAATACTGCTGTCTTTTTTCTTAATAGAGTCATCTTAATATCTCAAACAATAATCTCTATTCAGCAGTGCAAGTACGTACGATTCGATAGAACTCGGTTAGATAAATTTGACAGTTATTCTCGATAAAATGAGTGTTTATGTAGTCAAACACTCATTTTATCGTTTTTTTTTTTTGGATATGGCATCTCGCAGTTCAGTCTGAGAAGACTGGCTTCTGCTTAACCGGGCAATGTCCTGTGGATGCCTTGATTCTAAGGCCTCCAGCCAGGGCGAAAATAACTAAAAACTAAGCGACAGCGCTCTAAGGGCACCCCCTGTGGGGTACGAACCTCGGCTTAGGGCGTCGCTGGGGGCAGCAAAGGGACAGGCTGGATCTGATTGTCCTTATTTGGGGACTGATTTAATACTACAGGCTCAGCGTCGCGGGCTGGCTCGAGCAAGGGTCGGGGAGGGATTGATCGGGGATTTCGCGCCGGACCTCTGCGGCGAGGTCGGTAGGTTTTCGGTCTGTATTTGTATGCTCTGCGTACCGTACTGGTATCTTTCCTACTCTCTTGCAAGATAGTGATCGGATCGTCGGGGGCGACTAGGGTGTGACGCGGACGTTGGACGGAGCTAATACGCGATGGGTCGTACCGGGCGGCCGATGCGATTAGGGGATTCCTATGCTTAATAGCAGAGTCGAAGTAACGCTTGGAAAGGCGTTTCATGAACTGCTTAACGGTGGGGATTCTAAGGTCTACGTGAAGACTATCGTTACGGACTTAAGGGGGGGCACCGGTGATCTTACGGAGATATCGGTTCTGCAAGGTCTGCATCGTGTGGATATGACGCGGGTGGGCATGCGCGAATACTATGCAAGCATAGGTCATGATGGGACGGATGACTGCGGTGAAAAGACGCAATTTGCACTTGAGTGACAATTTGCTCTTCCTAGTGATCATGAAGTGGAGCCGGCCCATAGCAAAGGCAGCCCGGTCGCGAGCTGCTTTGATGTGGGCCTTGAACGACAGATGGTCGTCCAGAATAACTCCGAGATACCTGGCTTGCCTTTCCCAAGGGATAGGCTTACCGAACATAGTGATGGGGGGACCTGGCGAACGCTTAAGGCGTGCCTTATAGTATAAAACTGCCTGGCTTTTTTCGGGATTAACTTCTATTCTCCACTTACGGAACCAAGCGCCGAGCGAGTCGGCAGCTTTCTGGAGAATGCGGCGGATGTTATCCGGAGAACGGCCGGTGTAATAAATCGCGGTGTCGTCAGCGAAAAGTGCTGTTTGAACCTTCTGGTTCCTCGGAATGTCGCTGGTGTACAGCGTGAACGCGAGGGGAGAGATAACGGAGCCCTGAGGGACTCCGGCGCGAATCGGATGAGGAGAAGATAACGTCTTACCCACACGGTAGCGGAAGGTACGGTTTGACAAAAAGTCTCGTAAGATGAGCACGAGACGGTCGGGCACACCGAGCTGATAAAGCTTGTATATCAGCCCGTTGTGCCAGACCTTGTCAAAGGCTTTCGCGATATCGAAGTACATCACCCCCGTCATCGCTCCGCGCTGGAAACCAGCGCTCACGTGTTCGACGATGCGGTGGACTTGATGTATGCAAGAATGTTCGGTCCTGAAGCCGAACTGTTCTTTCGGGATGAGGCCCTTTGTCTCGGCAAAATCTCTGAGACGCTTGTATATAAGCCTTTCATAGATCTTGCCGAGAGCACTCAGGAGACTGATCGGCCTGTAGCTGGAGGGCTGGGCTTTCGGTTTCCCAGGTTTGGGAATACCTATAACAGTGGCCTCTTTCCACGTTTGGGGGAAAATATTATTGCTCAGGGCGCCATTGAAGATGGCAGCCAAAAGGACTATGAGCCTAGCGGGGAGGGCTTTAAAAACTCTATTCGTGAAACCGTCGGCGCCTGGGGCTTTCCGAGGCTTCAGCTTATCTATAATATCCTTGACCTCTTCCGGGGTGATGGCGGGGAGGGGGTCATCGGGATCTTCAAAAGGGGGAAGCGATGCTCTACGTTCAACTTCTGCATCCACCTCATCAAGGTGCTGCTTGTCTACTGGTAGAGTGCTTGGCGAACATTGAGATTCCAAGCTGTCGGCTAGGCATTCTGCTTTTTCAGAGTCGTCAAAAGCGACGCTCTTGTCGGGACGTATGAGGGGTGGAGAAGAGACCTCTTCCGAGGTGCGCAACTTCCTTTGAAGCTGCCAGAAGGCTTGATGAGTGGGCTCGAGTTCGCTAAGCGTCTTGTCCCATTGACTCGAGCGAAACTCACTAGTGCGTTTCTTTACAGCACGCTGTAAGGAACGCATGTGAGCCTTGTTCGCATCGCAGGGCCAAGAGCTGTAGGCACGTATGGCCGCGTTCTTCTCGGTTATCAGTTCACGTATATCGTCGGGAAGTATCCAGCGGCGATCACTCACCGCCGGTACTTCACGAGAACAATCCTTCAGTACGGATTGTACGTGTTCTGTAAACGAGTCGATTGCAGCCTCGGTGTCTGCGACTGAGACGATATGGTCGGGAATACCATCTAGAAGAGGTGACGTTTCGGATTTCAGCATATCGCTTACTTTCCTCCAGTCGGTAGTGAGAATAGTGGGAAGGGGCTGGCTGGGGTCAATGATACCCGAGCGAGGAATTAAGTGCATGAGCACTGGACGGTGATCGGAGTGGAGCTCGTGTAACGTCTCAATCATGTGTAACCGAAGGTTCACATTCTTGAGCAGCGCTATATCGAGAACGTCGGGAAGATGACTGACAGTGTCAGGATAGTGCGTGTGCTCCATAGGAGCGACCGCGTCGAAACTAAGAGATTGGCCTAGATCGTAGAGGACTTTCCCTCTCGGGTTCGTCGTTCTACTGTTCCAGGCCGGGTGTTTGGCGTTGAGATCGCCCGCGATGATCACGGAATCACTCAAGCCGAAAAGAAGGGTGAGATCGCTAACCAGGAGGTTGTGATCTTCCCAAGTATTAGTGGGGGCCAAATAAGCAGAAACTAAATGTACCGGTTGATGACCGGTCATAGCAAGCCGACAGATTGAAACCTCAAGTAAGGACTTTAAAGGAGGGGGATCGATGGGAATACAATGCAATTCTTTGCGAAAGTAAATAAGGGTGCCGCCCTTGTGACAACGTAGCCTATCATTGCGAACTATGCGGTAGTTGGCAATCTTGGGGTCGCGGTGGCTGGGTTTGAGGAACGTCTCCTGGATGAGGAGAACGTCAACGTTATGGTCACGGAGGAAGGCGGCGATCTCGTCGCGCTGTCCTCTCATGCCATTGGCGTTAAAATAACCTAATCTAAGGGACCGGGGTTGGGTGCAAGAGGGATTTGGTGTGATATCCATTACGGCGCGAAGTTGAGGTTACGAAGAGTGGCCTTGATGACTGGATAGGCATCAATGATGTCGACGACCTGCTGGAGGTCCGTTGCCGCTTTGAGCTCAGCGACCATGCGGTCGGCCTCAGCGGTGCAGAGAGGTTGGAACCTCATCAAGTAATTCAGATTGGAATTCTGAGAAGCAGGAGCGCGGGTAGGAGCAGCGGGAGCTCGGGTTTGCGGAGGGGCCTGAGGGGCCTGAGGGGCGGCCACCGGAGTGGGCGCTGGGACAGGGTTGTCCAAAAGACCGGGCATGGGGGGGTTGGGTTTTCCCTTCGCGAGGGCAGGGAACGCTTGCTGATGGTTCAGCATGTTCCAAGGAGAAGGCCTCTGAGGGCTGAGACGCTCTGGGAGGACATTGGACGGGACTTTGAAGGAAGAGGGAGCTTCCCTCTGCTGGCGTTGGTTGGCGCGATTCGCCAACTTGCCAGCGGACTGTTTCGGGGCTTTGGGGCAGCCCCTGTAGTTTGCCGGGTGGCCAGACTGTCCGCATAGCACGCAACTGGGCGGCTCTGTGCAGAGACTCCTGTCCTTGGGACGGGTGCAGTCTGCCGTGGCGTGGTCGCCGAGGCACTTTACACACCTATGCGGTGCGTAACAGTACTTCTGGCTGTGGCCATATAGTTGGCAGCGATGACACTGCCCTACAATCTTGAGCTTTTTGGGCCTCTCGATGATGATGCCCGATAAAGAGCACACCGATCGGACCTTGAAAATAGGGTGGTGCCCTTCAACCGGGTCACATATTACGAGTACCATATCGTACTCGTCACCCCCTTGGGACCTATTTTTGTGGAGGCGGTGGACCGCCGAAACAGGGATGCCCTGGGATGTCAGATCATCCAGGATGTCGGAGGAGGGAATCTCCTTGGGGATCCGCTTGATGACCACACGGGTCGGCTTCTCCTCAGGGAGGCTGTAAGTGTGGAAGGCGACGTTCCTTCCACGAAGCGCGTTAACCAAATTACGGAAATCCGTAGAGGTGGGGGTCTTGACTTTGATTCCCTGGAGGGTAGAAGTGGCGTTAGTGTATTGGATCTTGCGATCCACACACATTTTGGAGATTTCTGTCCACCTGGATTTCTCCTGGATGTACAGAGCGGGTGGCTTCAGCTACTTCTTTGAAGAAGGAGCAGCTGAGGAGGGGGCTGGCTGTGAAGCAGCCGTGGGGCTTGCAGGGCGGCTGACAGGAGCCGCACCTTGCGGTTGCGAAATAGCCATAGGGCTAGGCGGGCGACTGCCCTGGGAGGCAGCTTGAGGAGCGGTGGGGGCTATCGGTGACGGGGAGGCTTGAGGAGCAAAGGGAGGCGCATTGAGGGCTGTGACAGCCTTCTTGGCCTTATTGGCCTTAGCTTTCCTGCCCTTCTTCCTCTTGCCCTTTTGCACCAGCTGAAAGTCCTCCGATTCAGAGGACGAGGAGGTGGTGTTGGGGGAGTCAGGGGAGCTCTCAGCGGCAGAGGGCGCGGACTCAACAATCTCCATATCGGAGGAGGAAGGCTGAGTGATCGGAGCGGGGGAGGGCGAACGCGACGGACTTTCCCTCTCAGGGGTGCGAATGGCCTTGCGGAGGGCCCTAAATCTATCTTCCCTAAAGGGAGCAAGGAGATCACCATACTTCTCCTTTATATAATCGCTTTCGTCACAAATAAGATGCGCGACTAGCTCATCGAACTGACTGTTCAGTAAGACATTTCGTTTTTCCGCCATCTTGGCATGGGGAACCTAACCCTATTTAACCTAATTTTGGTAGCCTAACTAGAGCTAACTACCTAGTCCCGAGGAGACACGTAAAACGTGAGCTCCCCGGGCAGACAGTTCCCCGTTAAAAACGAACCCACCCTTGTGTTTTTCGTAGTGCTAGCTGGCAAGAAGAAAAACACAAACAAACTTGTCAGCGACACGACTGTCTGAGAATTGCCTGAAGGGCCTAATCTGAATTCCTATCTATCGATACCAGTACCTAGGTCCCCGGGTAGGTGCGCCCGGGGATGTGTGGCCTCTCCTGAACTTGTGCGAACAGTGAGGTGAGTACCTATGGTGTGCCCTAAGCTTGTAAACCTGTCGCCAGTCTTATTGTGCGACAGGGCCCTAGTCCCGCAAGGGGCTCTAGTGCGAAGGGGTAGACACTCCCAACCGACACTAGGTGTGTAGCTGTGAACGAAGTCGAAGACTAGGTTTGACGAGGGAAGCCCCCAAGGCCAAGGTCCTAGCTCCCGATGCCAATGGAATGCCTCGCCCTGAAGGGGTCCGGCGGGTAGGATTGGGTCACCACCCTCTTGACTTCGTTAACACCGTTAGGTTTCCCGTCAAGAACCACAAAACCGTGGCTTTTCCCTGAAGGGGCAACAAAACGCGGACGATTCGACGATAAAGGAAATATAGCCTCGAAAGAGGCTGTTTTTTTGCCACTGAGTAACACCGGTTAGAATGTGTACTAATACGAGTATCAGACACAAACTAACGATGTACTACGGGACGGTAGGCACTGGGCCTTGATGCTCGGCGAAGCGGCGAAGCTGCGACGAACAGGACGGGAGGCGCGGTGGGGCGCGGAGAATCGACGGAGCGGGGCGGAGCGCACGTCTGCACGCTACGGTGGCCGAGCGTCGAATGCTCATTTTATCGAGAATAACCGTCAAATTTATCTAAGCGAGTCCTATCGAATCCTACGTACTTGTACTGCTGGTCAGGTATTCAGGTCAGGGTTTCCCAACATCAGGTCCGTAGACCCCTAAGGAATAAAAAAAAAAGGTTGCCAGGAGAACGGATCTCGGTTTGAAATCGAAAATGTGTCGAACCACACACAAACGCTTCGGTAACCTAATCCTTACATCATATTCGACGCCTACCCATCCAATTTTCCACAATATCAGCTTATAAACATACACAGCACAGCAGTAACACGCAGGTACACAAAGAAACATAATATCACTGTGTACTCGGTGCTATTGACAGGCTTTGGTTGTCAATATCAAAATTTAAATGCTTTTAAAGTTAGCGAGTGTAAAATTAGTTGAATTTTGTGGTTTATTATGCTGTTTCCGAGGGTTTTTTGTGGTTGTTTATCGTTAAATTATGAACTGCTATTGCTGTAAAATGTGAGAGAACATTTAATAAACATTTAAACACACACCTGTACTACTCTACCTCATAAGGATTTGGCAAAGGTATAGTACATACAAATGCCAGTTATGTGATGGGAAAAAAACATGAAAATGCCAAAACGTTTTGTTTTTACTCAATGATAGTTCCATGTTCCATGTTTCTTTGCCACGTTATTGTAAAAAAAAAACAGTCAAAGTGATGACTTTTGGGAGGAGCTATAGTAATAGAAATGTATTTAATTTGTTTGTGAGATTCCTGTTAACAATAAAGGGTGTAAAAAACCTCTAAACGGAGTCGAAAGGCACTTATTCTCCCCGTCACGCGTCATTGCGATTTATTTTTTGTTCCCGACCATATCTGGGAACCTTCTGGTTCGCCGTCTTGTTCCCGCCCTGTGCATGCCACTGCTAACTGCGGGTGCGCGGAGGGCGAGGACGTGGCGCCCTCGCTACACCCGCGCCACGCCATCTCAGTATGTGTCGCGCCACACCTCTCCTATACATTTTGTATAAAATATCGAAGAAGTGGCGCCACGCCACCACCTCGCCCGCGCCGCGCCACCGCTTTACACCTATGTTTGATCCGCGCCTAAGTTCTACGATGTTGTATCACCTATATCGTAGGACTAGGGGGAAAAAAATCCCATTAGTTCTACCGCAGAACTGTTCAGTACAACTAGTGGGCATGAACCAATTTTTGGTTTAGCCAAAAACGAAAGTTGACATTTATGTAGGATAAACAATTATAAGATTTTCAATGTCTATTAAAATACAAATATTAACTTAATATAACTTAATTGTTTCCAATGATTCATCAACCACAAGGAAAGTTACAGGATAAGTAACCGATATCAAAATAATCCCCAAAAAAGTATCTACTCCTGTCTCCTTCCAACGCAATCTTGATACAAAGATATTCTAAGCGAATCACGCAGCGTCAGCGATGTTATTCAAACGTTTTTAAAAAGTTTGTCATACTTTGATGTTGGTGACTTAATTATCCGCTCGACTGTACTCAGTGGCTGAAGTTGGGGAGATAAAATGTAACATGATTATTTAGAGGAGCGTGATGTGTGATATTAGATACCCCCAATCTAATCTATAGGTATGGATTGCGCTCAAATTATTTTGAAGTCGCGACTTTTAGCTGGCAAATTGAAGCGAGAAAAACGTCTATACAAAAAATCTATCGAGCTTGCTGAGAGTTTAGTAGAATAGGTAATACAAAAAATATACCTAGACATTACACACAGCGCCATCTAGCGCCACATTACGCAAGGCTTGTGTCGTGGACACCAGATAGTTGATACACTACATATGATATACTTTTTGTTTATAAATACATACTTATTATGCATATAAACATCCATGACTCTGAAACAAATGTCCATGCTCATCACATAAACACTTGCTTCTACTCGGATTCGAACCCAGGACGCTAAGAACGTAAGGCAGCCTCACTACCGCTTCGCCATTCGAGTCGTCAAAGGACAAGGGCCGGGCTCCACCGAAGCGGAGACGAGACGAGAAGTGAGGTGATAGATGTGTATTAAACCACCATTAGAATTTCTTTATTTACGTTTCTCGTCTACGCTTAGTTTAATTGGAAACGGTTTAGCAGAGAAAAGAGGAGGTGTCTCGCAACTGTCTAGGCTATTGAGACGTGAGCGGCGCGGCGTGTGGTGAGCGGCGTGCTGTGAGCGGGGTGCGATGAGCAGCGTGCTATGAGCGGCGAGCAGTGAGCGGCGTGCGGTGAGCAGCGTGCTGTGAGCGGCGAGCTGTGAGCGGCGAGCGGTGAGCGGCGTGCAGTGACTGTAAGCGGTGTGCTGTGTGTGGCGTGCCGATTTTCCACATCTGTCCTCTCCGCTTTGCATATCTCCGTACAGCTTCGGTGGATACATTTTAGCTTTAACGCATCACTTCTGCTCTCCATTTTCGAGTCCGGGCCTAAAGCTGTAAAGAAAGTCCTGCTTAATTATGTTTGTAGTCACAATAATTATTGCTGACTGTACCATACAGATTCACAAAGTTTAATTGAAATCTGTTTGGTGATTTCGAGTGTTAGCGTGAACGAACATAGTGACACGTGATTTTTATACATACTAAGATTTCTGAGTGACATTGAGTTCTTAATTTCACTTTCTTAGGCGCGGGACAAACACGAGTGGCGTATGGCGTATGGCGGTGGCGCGGGTGCGCGGGAGGGTGAGGAACTGACGAGGAAGTGGCGCCATTTCCTCGCCCCCCGCGCACCCGCAGCCACGCCACCGCCATACGCCACTTGTATATGACCCGCGCCTTAGATATATCAAAGCATTCCAATCAAAATAAAACCTAACGAATTCCTCTGAAACATTTGCAAATCACTCAGAACCCAAGCGGGCGTACGCGTGCGTGACCGTACGCGTCCCTGGTACCCCCAGTAGGCACAAACTACTCAAAGTTACATTACTCAGTATTAATACCGAAGATAATGTTAGTGGAACTATTCCACTTACGGTCGGTACAGAGATCAATAGAGAGGAAATACGTTAAAATCTTACCGGAGTTGCTAAACTTCGTATCCTTTGAGATTCGAGGTATTGAGTTGAATGGTTGGTAATGTTGAGGGCCGATTACTTGTCGAGATTAGACTTGTGATGTCTATGGTACAAGTCAGAAATGTTATGGCAGCTTGATGGATTGACTTTAAAATTGTTGCTGGGTCAGACTGGATTGTGCAAGGTGCAGAATAAGATGGAGTGCGGCAATATAAGTGAGACTTATGTGTCGCAGTTGACTGTATTAAATTGAATTTGCCAAATTTTGTTGTGTTTTTTCATTAAACACCGAGTAATTATTTACACACTTACTCTATGATAGAAATAAAGATTTGTACAAGTATCAAATAGGGTTTCAGGGCGTCGAAAAATTCGTCCACATCGCTGTCAACTGGAAAAGTGCCCAGAAGGCTGGCAGCATTGCCACGCATGCAGTGCCACGTTGGTTGGCAATGCTGATTCTTTGGCTAAAAACGAAGCCCACCCTCAGGTCACGTGAAGTGTCGACCAACCGTTTGGCGATTTCCCGAAATAATAGGTGGACACTCGAACGCCTTGGCTCTAGTGTTTCAACCCCAAATGGCTCAAACCAATTAAGTTATTGTATTTGCGCTGTTTGAAGTTTTCAGCACCTGCAGCAGCTGATATATTGGTATAAAACGATATTTTTGAAAGAGTTGTCAGTGTCGTGGCTGTTTATTATCTCATTTATGTTACTTTTGCTGTTTTTGATGTTAAACTATTTGTGAATTTTGTGCTATTTAGTTTTATTTTATGTGTAGTAACAAAAGTATAAAATCAAAATCTAACAAAGCAAAAACTTATATTTTAGTAAACAGTTTAATAATAACCCACACAAATTATCCCATAGTTAGGGATCACCCTAATCGCCCCTCCGCATACGCACCCAAATTTTACTCAAGCAAATTGTTAAACTAATATATAAATTCGTTGAAAGTCAGTGGTTTCCATTCAGCTTTACTTCGACAACTAAGATTCAATTAAACTCAGTTACTATTAATTTGTTCCAATAGCAGGCTGGTGGGATTGCCAATAATTTATTAGGGGAGCCCTTTGTAAGCCGAAATGTACGCAAATTTCATCAATAATGTTATTAATGTGGAGTGGTTTGATAATTATTGACTGATCCGCGGCATAGCTGATGTGACTGTCAGCTTGGATTTGAGGTCGGTTGGCTCCAATGTTGGCTGTTTGTTTGTGTTCAAGGGTTGGTGTATCGGTAATAACTATACTATGTTAAATTATGTTATTCGATTTTGACGATTTCAACAATACAATATACCTACCACTAAGTTATATAAGGATCTAGTTGGTTCCAGTATAGGGTTCTGAACTGATTTCATCGACGAACCTGATTTTTTTACAAACAAACATAGACAATGATTTAGCATATACAGCTAGGTATATATTTATTGCTAGGTTATGATGTAGGGGCCTAGTTGAGCATAGCACTTAAAAAAAAAGAATTAATTTCTGCCTTGGAAAATATTTAGTTTGACACAAGTGTTATCCTCTTCGTTTTGCAGAAGCTTTCGTAAAATAAAGTCAGTTATTTCAGATTTCAAAATCCTTTGTTAGCACTTTACAACAAAATAGCGATATGCAATAATAATCAACACTTGTGATGGAGCAGCAAGACTTGCTTGCTCTACGACCATTTGACGACTAACTTACGATCAACCACGGTGAATATTATAACTCTACTCCGGACGTGACGTCACACCCCCCTTCTTTGATAGACGTGAAGTTAGTTGTCAAATGATCGTTTTAAGTTCCTTTTAACAACTTTTAAAAATACACTTTTAATAATAAAATCTTAATATATATAAATCTCGTGTCACAATGTTTGTCCTCAATGGACTCCTAAACCACTTAACCGATTATAATAAAATTCGCACACCATGTGCAGTTCGATCCAACTTGAGAGATAGGATAGTTTAAATCTCAAATTATGAGACGCAGACGAAGTTGCGCGAGTCAGCTAGTTATATTATAAATTGCTTGAATTTGTACAAATAAATACCATAAACCTAAAATTGATGCCAAAAAGAAAGACAAAAATCTTTAGTTTTGAACAAAATACTGTTGCACCAAAAGAAACTATGGATGGATTCTGTGAAGGATGATATATGTAGAAAAGAGGCGACTGCAAAGATAACGAGTAAAAGAGCACATGCTATGCCGACCACAAATACAACTACGTTATAGGCAGATGAATGAAAATGTCCACCACGGCATTAATAATTGTCAATCGACGCTTAATAAAATACGACTATCATAAACTGTATCAAGGTACACTTTTTACTATGTGATAACACCCCCCGCCCCACCAAGTATTTCACGATACTCAATAAAATAAATTCTCATTCTAGAACCACATAAAACGGGGGTCATCAGCAGAGCACTAAAATAAAACCACTAAAAACAAATTACTGAAAATATTTTCTCACATTAAACCATAATCTTAACTGTGAAGTTATAAAACTCATTTTAACGTCTGAAAGCATAACTCTAAAGTCTCAACAGTTAAAATTTAACTGTCCAAGTTATCCAACGCTCAGTATATCAAGAGTATGCTAACTGGAGCCGTAAAACGTATCACAGTTTAACTTTAACTGAAAGCGTTTTAGTTACTTTTATGGGTCCACGGGATGTTATTAAAGGTACAGACGTAACTAAAGTCTGGAGGAGTGACAGCCTGTGAGACCTACCAGTCCAGTTAACTTCCTCGGTAAGTCGATACCGAAGCACAGCCGAAGCCCCGATCGCAGTTATCAGTTAATGCTGTCAAATAATTAATGCAAATCTATCTATCTATATATATAAAAATAAATTGCTGTTCGTTAGTCTCACTAAAACTCGAGAACGGCTGGACCGATTTGGCTCATTTTGGTTTTGAATGATTTGTGGAACTCCTGGGAAGGTTTAAACGGTAAAAAGTAGTAGGTAGGTAGTAGTAGGTAGGTAGTAGTAGGTAGGTAGTAGTAGGTAGGTAGGTAGTAGTAGGTAAGTAGTAGTAGGTATGTAGTAGTAGGTAGGTAGTAGTAGGTAGGTAGTAGGTAGTTGTAGGTAGGTAGTGCTTTTGACGCAGACGAAGTTGCGTGGGTCAGGTAGTGTATTATAAAATTCATTCATTCATTAATGGAATGTCATTATAGATAGTCGGAAGCCTGAAAGTCTGTCGCCCGTGTCAAGAGCTGGGTAACGAAGATCATATTTCACCTATATAGGCCGTGATCAGCAGTCATCAATCAATCAATCATTTTATTATCAGGCAACTTAAGGCCCTTAGATTAAATATATAAAAATATACTACCGAAATATTTTGAAACAGTACAACTGACCCCGTCGTACCGTATGCACCATTGACCTGCACCATTAATGGTGCAAATGAGACTAATTACGAGTTCGAGCTCGAAATGAATTAAGTAAGACTGGAAGCCGACCCCAACATAGTTGGTAAAGGCTAGGCAGATGATGATGAGGCAGTGATTCCATGCATATAAATTGTATTATGCACCCCGTTATTTTGACAGTCAACCCCAACGTATGTCTCTATACCCAAGATACATAACGTATTCTGATATGTATTTATAGCATTTTATAAAGGGTGTAAACCACCTCTTCCCGAAGCCGAAAGGCACTTGTTCTCCACATCATTGCGATCAATTGTTTGTTCTACATCATACCTGGGAACCTCCTAGTGACGGAGATAAGGGGGGTTCAATGTTACAACTTTTTGACAAGTTTTTTTTAAAATAAGTGCATGTTTTTTTGTAAGATTTTAACTTTTATCACCTCCACGACCCCCGTACTATTCAATCCATCCACCAGCACAATGTTTTAAGTGCGTTACATTGAGTTCTACCACAAAACATGATTTATAACCTCAAAAAAAAAAGTTGTTTCTCAGCAATATTTTTTACGTAAAGTTACTAGTTACTTTGATGTACAGAATGCTTGGTTAACGGCTTTGTGATGAGGTGGTTTACACCCTGTGTATCCTTGTAGTTTATCTTAGTATTAATTGAAGTAACTTTCAGATATACACCTACCACTGCTTGTCTCTGCAACATCCAAAGGTTGGTGGTAAGAAAGGTGGTAGAAAACGATTAAGTCATTAAGTCCGCCTGTGTACTTAGTGCTTGAAGTGTTAAATAAATAAATACGTCACCTGAGATAACAATGCTAGAGACACGCTTTAAAGAAAAGTTCGTTGTGCTAGAGTTTCGTCTCTGCCAGTATTACATTTTCTTTTAAAATAGTACTGCTGCTTCAAAAATGAAAATACAACGAATGACCGCGTACTCTGCTTACCTCAAAAAGTAAAAGCAACACGATACAGGTTTGGCGAGTGGCGTGACCTTTCGCAACGGCTGCTGACTCAGACTTATCAATTTCGCGTCTACTTTCACTGCCAACGAACAAGTATGCTCTCGGTTAGATCGTATATTCATGGAGATTTGCGTATTGTAAACAATCTTTAACATGTATACAACCTTATTTTTTGTTTATACTAAACCCGAAAAGGGGTCATTGTACTCATCATTTTGAACAACTTTTTCTATGGGACGAACCCTGAAATCGCGAAAAAAAAATCAGCTGTTCCCTACATTTATGTTCGCATAACTCGTCAAAATGTAGGGAACAGCTGATTTTTTTTTCGCGATTTCAGGGTTCGTCCCATAGAAAAAGTTGTTAAAAATGATGAGTACAATGACCCCTTTTCGGGTTTAGTATAAACAAAAAATAACCCTGT
The DNA here is from genome assembly GCA_916618015.1 of Xestia c-nigrum. Classification (NCBI taxonomy): domain Eukaryota; kingdom Metazoa; phylum Arthropoda; class Insecta; order Lepidoptera; family Noctuidae; genus Xestia; species Xestia c-nigrum. The sequence goes on along the minus strand of OU745259.1, from coordinate 2,155,863 downwards.
ATAGGGTGCAAAACACCTCTTCACGAAGCCGAAAGGTACTTGTTCTCCCCATCATTGCGATCATTTTTTTTGTTCTACACCATACATGGGAACATTCTAGTTACGGAGATATGGGGGGTCAAAGTTACAACTTTTTGACTAGGTAGATATTTTTAAATACCAGTTTTTTTTTGTTAGTATTTGACTATTATCACCTCCACGACCTCCGTACTATTCAATCCATTCATCAGCATAATGTTTTAAGTGCGTTACATTGAGTTCTACCACAAAACGTGATTTATAACCTCAAAATAAAAAGTTGTTTCCCAGCAATAATTTTTGCGTAAAGTTACTTAGTTTGATGTACAGAATGCTTAGTTAACGGCTTTGTGATGAGGTGGTTTACACCCTGTATGTGTGTCTATATTATTGTGTGATAAATACTTGTTTGTACGTACTTATCGCTAAAAGTGGTTGCTACTGTAAGTACTTGTGCTGATTGTCGTTAAGACTTTTTTGTAAATAAAAAAATAAGGGCTAATTTTATTGTGTTAGAGAGCAAGATAACCCAAGACTACAAAATAAACGCCATTTTTCTTTTCACGTAAAACTGTACACAGTAGTACCAGAGGTACCGGTTGTGCACATCAGAGTTCATTCCATTTCGTTCTGACAATCAAGCTGAAGGCAGTTCAGAGCATTTCGCCAAACTCCCGCCCCCATCAACTAATACATGTCATGGTGCAAGTTACAGCCGACGAGCGGGTATTAGAACAGCTTATAAACACCTGGGTAGCGGATGAGATTATGGAACTTAATTTGAATGCTACACTATCACCAAAGGACATTAGTAAGAGGCCCGCGGAGCATGCGTATTTCATACAAACATAATACCAAAATCATTTGTAAATCAAACATATTTATAAGATAGTGGTGTCGATTCTGTTGTGTTCAAACTAAACTTAATTTAGGCTATTGCTATCTTTTACTAAAAAGCAGTGCGAGAAAAGGATGGCTATAGCTATGAACTAAGTAAGAGATGTCAAACTAGTATATGCCTTGCGCTTCACCGCATTTTTAGTCGACATGTTTTTACGTGCACGCTTCATTTGTATGGTAATATTAGTTTAAATTAATTTTGACAGCTCTAAATGACGTCCGTCTCTTTCTCGTTTTATTAAAGAGAAAAAGATAGCAATATCCTAAATTAAGTTAAGTTTGTGCACAACAGAATCGACACCAGTGTGTATTTATTCCGATTGGATTACAGAATATCTAGGTTCCCAAATACATAGGTTGAATGGACACTGATTTAAACAAGAGTTATGAGGAAAATAAGTTTTCTATAGATATTTTAAATTCTTCATGTCTCGTCTTTAGATCATTTTCCTTTGCAGTTTTTCTTAAATATCTCAAGTGCTAAACCAAGTTTAGACGAAGCCAGTAACGCTGACGGCTGTCCTCAGATTAGCCAGAGCTGACCTAGCCCGTGTTGTTTAGATGAGGCCAATGGATTTATTTCATTCATGTGGTAGTACTATACGGAAAAGCACCAGCAACTGGCGCGATGCGTCTATACGCGTCCGCACGCTGGGGTTGCGGGGCACGCGGGCGGAGATCACTGGCTTGAAAAAAGGCTTGTCTTGAATAACTGTTTATACGAGGCCAATAAAAAGCCAGCGTTGGCCTGGCAGCCTAAACTGGCTTTGTCTAAACCTTGCTCTAGTAACTCGCTGCCGCTTGCAACTCACGCCAGCAACCCAGGGAATCCCTCTCACTAATGGTGCTCGGTCGAAATCGCCCAGTGTTTACTTTTATTGTGGAGATAAATCTGTCTTAACTGTCCCGATAATCGTCGCTAACTGTGGCCCACGTAAATATTGCTAGTATTATTGCTTCGCCTTGAATTTATGCTGTTTATGTAAAGGTGTAGTAAATAAACGGTCTGTCTAAGACCGTTCTACAATTGCTTCAGTAGAACGGATTTATTATCCGCATCTGGTCTGGCTGTTAAAATTTCTAATCACTAGTTCTACAGTACTTCCGCGATACAACAAAAGAGTTTTTAATCAAGAATAGTTACGTGTGATGTAACTTGATCAGTGGCCATTACTTAAAGGAACTGCCCCTGTACCTCGGAAACCACGTCAAGCCATTGGAACCCGCCATCATTTAGAAATCTTCCAAAGATTCCTTAAAGTCAGAAACGGGGCTGCGAGACTGTTCGAAAGAGATAGCGCGGCTCTGGAATACAAAGCGGTATGAAGGAACATGGATGGGTTTTAGTCAATAAAAGTCTGACACTCCCTGAAATACATCAGGTCATTACAATAAAAATCGAAATACCATCATGTCAACAGATAACAATAAAATAAAAATATCAATATAATAAAATTAAAGTCAAAATGCATCAAGTCACTAAAATAATAATCAAAACAGGCATGTCAAACGCTAATAATCAAAAACAAATGTCAATAAGATTAAATTCAAAATTAAATTTTTAGTAAAGTCAAATACATCGTGTCATTAAAATAACAATCAGAATACAATCATGTGAAAAAGATAATATGAATCAAATACAAAATGTCAATAATACAAAAAGTTAAATTCAATAAATAAATAATGGTAGAAAAGGTCAATACATTTTGAAATCATCGTTAAAGAAATCATTCAATGAATAATAGCAATTTTTTATTAATAAGTTTCTGACTCGTTTTATAAATATTATTTATTTTTAAATATTTTATTTTATTTTTCTTAGGGTCCTTGGTTCGAATCCGAAATTATAAAAATCGGTGAAGACGTTTCGGAGGACTTCGAAAACAAACAATGTGACAAGAGATTTTTATTTATTAGATAGTTTTGTCTGCGGCTTTGCTCGCGTTGAATTCGGGGTAATTTTAATTCAAAAATTAGGGAAATTCATTGCGCAAAACAAAGAGTAAGTAAAAATCAATATCCAGCAGTATTTTATAAAGATAAATACTATATATCTGGGTTGCTCATAAATTAGTTGGTTTCAAAGCAGAACAGAGGAACGTTGCAGAAGTATTGTGTAAAATCTTAAATTATTGTCTAGACTGGAATTATTATGGCCGGTAAATTACATACGTAGCTACGAAGACAAACAAATATTAAAGAAAAAATAGATTTGTGTTAAGTGAAAACCATGAAAATGACACCGATGAAGGAAAAACGAAAAAAAATCCTAGGTGCCTTCTTGGATTTTCATTTTGACCTCTGTTTTGTTATCAGCGACTCCGAAAACCACGCAAACGACACCCATGACGGAAATATAAAAAAACCCTAGATCTTGGATTTTCATTTTGACCTCATTTTCGATATCAGTGACCTCAAAAACCATGAAAACGACACACATGACGAAAAATTTACTACTTTGGGGGCCCATTTTACCCCTTAGAGGGTGAATTTTGAAAAATCCTTTCTTAGTGCACCCCTAGACCACATAAGAAACCTACTTGTCAAATTTGGAATCTGTAGACTCAGCGGTTTGGGCTGTGCGTTGATATATCAACCAGTCAGTCAGTCAGTTTACCATCTAAGCTAAGCACATGCGGGCGTTAAAGAAGTTTATCTCGTTTTTATCAAATCTTTTTCAGCTTTGTATCTAGTAAAGTTATCTTAAATCCATAATTCTCTACAATATCTCCATACAAAGTCCTTTACAAGTTGCCCATAAAAAAACGCATTTAAAAACAATCCCACAAAACAATAGCCCCGTAATTATCTTGTGCGAACTCGTAAAAACTTTACCATGTCGCTATCAAATATTTTGCACCTAACTTAACGAGCGGATCCTGACCATAAACTCTTGTATATCTTTCATACTTCGTAATCCATCGACTGTTTGCCTTAGAGATGGGTAATCCGTCTTTATACATAACGTTCAATGTATGCTATAAATCATTAGTGATGTATGGATGCGTGGAAAGGGACTAGTTTTATTACGGCCTCGTTTTATAGTTTGGCCAATAGCCGCAGCGCTACAGGCTCTGGTTGCAAGTTTAGGGAATTAGGTAGAGGACTTGAAGTGAGCGGGTTTGAAGGACCGGGCGACGAGTTCTGGAGACTGATTTACGAAGCTTAATTGAAATACGATACTTTATGAAAAATCTCATTGTAAGAGCCATAACACACTAGCGAGTTGCGTGCGAGCGAATGGAAAGCGGGGCGAGTTCACAACGTGTGCCCGGCGAACACGCCGCGAAGAAAAACAAAATTAATGATTGGACTGCACACCGCGAACTCGCTGCCCACCCGTGGCGTGTTCGCCGCGCACACGTTGCGAACTCGCGGCGAGCATTGATAACGTTTGGTGCCCCTGTCGATTTCCTCTTTCTTTGGCATATGAAGTTGATACTCGTATAAAAGTGAGGTAGGTGCACTACTTCTGTCACAGAGCTTTCTTAGTCGTCTGTCTGTACCTGTCATTCATGTCTTAGTGTTAATAAACAGTGACACACTTGGTTTGTTCACAAAGTGTTGACAATGCCGTAAAAAGCAGCAGCTGCCATCACATCTTCGTCCATTGTTTCAAGAGTTTAGACTAGGTTTTTCCCCAATAAACCACTAAAAATAGGTCCATCCCAGCCAAGCCTTTTCCCAATTCTGTTGGGGTCGGCTTTCAGTCTAACCAGATACAGCTGAATACCAGTATTTGACATGGAGCGACTGCCTACCTGACCTCCACAACCCAGTTAACACTGGGTAATTCGATACCTCTTGGTAAGACTGGTTGTCAGACTTTTTTATGTGACAAGGCCGCCACACTATTCCCAAACCACTGTAACTCCTGAAAGCCAGAATCAACAGTGTTGCATACTACCAGAAAAGCTCTGACACAATGAAGCTTGACGAAGTCCCAGAGAATGAATTTAACTGTCTTGGATTCCACAACGAAATTAATCAGAAAGTATAGCGGAGGAAAAGGAAAAGAATACTGTAATTTCTACGCCTCCATATCAGCAAGAGACAGAACGAAACAAAGCCAATAGGCACAAAGGGACGTTTACAACTGGTATAGGCACAGTTGTCTTGCACCACGCATAGTGGGTCTTAAGTTGTGAGCTGTTATATTTGATTCCAATAATAGGTATGATAAATGATGTTTATTTTGTAAGTAGGTTTTCACAAACACTTTTACACGTCTTTTTTTTAACTAGATGGGGCCGGTGTTTCGTACCTGACTAACCTGAGAAGAAACAGCCGAAACAAACTCAGAGGTCATAGTCTCTTTTGAAGTCCAGACATAATCTTGTTCCATTCACATGAGGTTCATGTAGATATTAGTGTCTGAAATGGTCTTTTGAAGAAAGAACCACACAGATTTGAGTGAACCTGTCCAGTCAGTGCAAGCATCTGTCAGTTATCGTGTAGCTCGACTTATAACACAAGGAGCTCAACGAAATGGTTGACAGACTTGTCAAACTACCAAAAATAGCGTTTTCTTTATATTTTTTTTCCCTCCAGCCAGCTTACCTAATGGCCCACAGCTTCTCTGTCCACCCCTAATCCGGCTGTTTTACGACTCGCCTTTTGTAGCCACCGGCACTGAACTCCCGACCATTTTCATTTATCGTGCGTATTGCATCCGATTCCGTGCGTTTATACTTGACGATTTAGTTTAGTGTGTCACGGACGGTTGAGATTTTTTTTATGTGGCGATTGAAGATTATTCATTGTGCTTGTATGTATGTACGAGTAGGTAGGTACTGTTGTTTTATTTGTACCAAAATTATATATGTCACCGTTAAATTGGCACCGTAAGTTCTCTCTAGCGATATTGTAATATCTCGAATTATTGTCAAATGAATATACGGAAGTATCTCTGCCCCCATAATCGGGACTTGGGGCACACCCCCGTTAGGTTAGTTAGGTTCCTTTAAACCCTGAACTCGGAAATAGGGGCCCCGCGAAGCGGGTCTCCGTCGAATACGCTTCTTAGGGGAATATTAAGTGTTTTAAGGTTAGGTTATAAAAATCATGTAGTATTTCTCAGGAATGGTACAATATCTTTTCATGAGAGTTGTACCACTGGGCAAGGGGGACCCCTCCTTCCCTGCACACCGAGTGAGTTGACTACCATCGCATGCATTTCACGAAAAATAATGCGTTTTGTTGTAAGCAGTATGTTCATTTGACAATATTTCGAGTTTTTACAATATCGCTAGAGATATTACAATATAACGTATTTGACAATTTTACGGTGACATATACACAGTTTAACACACAAGTTATTGGTTGAACATAGAACTTTTTGAGTCGGTGACCTTTGTTTGAATGATTTAGGTTTTTTTGTCACCGACTTCAGAAGCTAAGTTATTTTTCAGTTTTTTTTGTGTTTTTAGAAGTCGGTTTTATTTTTTGTAAATTTTTTTTTTTTACTTTTTAGTGGTTCACATGTGGTTACCCCTTCACAGTGTACCGGCGTGATGTTATGTTATGAAGTGGTGTAAACAATAGACAGACATGACATCCTCCAGTTCCACCTGATCTATCTCCGAAGCTCTTCATCAGATCTTCACCAAATTGAAATGGGACCACTCCGAGAAAGTACTCATCCAAAAACTACCCAAATCGCTTTAAATGTGTCTATAACATTTGAAGAGTTCTCACTATTTCCCCAGGATCCCATCATTAGATCCTGACTTGATGATCATGGGACCACCTGGAAAGTATTGTATACCTTTTCAAATAAAAAAAAAAACCAAATCCGGAGAATAAACAGAAAACAAGCCCAAACACGAATAGGATACATTGTCTCATTATGGAGTTCCGGTGCCTGACACTTGGCTTCATCATCAGATCTGATGGTAGACTGGTTCTTATTGAACGAAAATACCAAAACCGCTGTACGCTATCCTATAAAATGTTGAGAGTTCCCTCGATTTCGTCAAGATTCCATCATCAGATCCCAACTTGGTGACTATGGGACCATTTGGAAAAAACACCTTTGCCAACAAAAAAAGAATTTTTCAAATCGGTTGGCTAGCGACGGAGTTATGCGCGAACAAACAAAAAAAAGAAACATCTGAATTGAACCTGAGAAAATCAACTAAAATCAGTCAGAATTAAAATTTAATCATAATATTAAGAAGCATAGGTATATATATTTGATGTAACATAATTAGAATAACACCACCCGTACCCTTACCATCCATTTCTGAAACCCATATACATACGAGTATTATTCGAGCTCTGCTTATCCCACTATTAAAATAAACAGCAACATTTGTATACAGCAACAAACACACAAATTCACTTAGCAACAGTTATTACAACTTATGTTTATGTATCACGAATTTATATAACATTGAATTAATGTCGAAATATCGTTTTACGTCCAAAAATAACTGAAATCGTTTGAATGGGATGCCAATCCGCAATTTGTAGTTACGAGTATCGCACCGTTCCTGAATGTAGAAGGTTTTTTGGAGTTGACATTGTGACAGAAAATGTTTTAATAATTCTGTTGTTAAAGGAGACAATTTTTTTTGTTCGGGGATTAGGCCACCCACACAAATTGCAGCATTTAATAATGAAACTTACATTGATTTCTTCCTTATAACCTCTAGATTCTAGTGGTTAAATTAGCTACGCATTGTCTAAACGGAATAAATGCGAAAATCTGCAAAAACACATAAGAAAACCAAAATACACAGAAAAAGTAAATGTCAAAATAATGAAGTTAGCTGTCAACCATTAAAAAAGTGGGTATGAAACGTTCCGTGCCACGTTGAATGTTTAAACCATCTATACGATTTTAGTGTAAACCTTTATAAATGGCATTAAAAATGCTCACAGTTTAACAATATTTATTTTTATGCTCTTTCTGATCCTATAATAATTATAGCAGATATGATTACCAACGGGTAGGTACCGTATTTTTTTTAGTAAACAGAAAAAAACACCTCTATTCACGTAAGTATTTGCTGTCAAATGACATTGACCACAACAGGAATGATTTGACTCGCAAAAAAATATCATAACATAGCTTATTTATTATGATTTTAAGATTTCGTTTACATTTCTACGTAATATTTCGTTTAATACCATAGTAAAATACAAAAAATACAAAAAAATAGAAAAATATTTATTAGAAATAGAAATAGAAATCACTTATTTGCCAATATTGTAGGTGTACAGATATGATGGTAATTTTCATTTTTTTTTTTTTTTCATTTTTATTACTTCACAATAGTACTTGTGTTGGAGCTGTCAATGCTTTTTTTTCTTTCAGAAGTCTCAAGTAATAGGGAGCGAGCTTAATGCCATTAAACGGACACAAATCCAGATTCCGTGGTTGCCACTGAGAAATTCCAGATAGAAAAACCTAACAAATGAGTTGCTAGTCTAAAAAAGCCACAAGGTTTTAATTCCCAGATCAAGTAAAATTACACTGAGTTTCCTATTACGAAGTTCTTCGTGTAGTTCTGGGTCTAGAATCGTGCTGTCCAATAGAAATGCCACCATCATCAGGGAAAATAAGTGTCATTCTTAAAATAGCTTTCGATTCTTCACTGTAACTATAACACCTAAGTATAGCCTTCAGCCGCCATCGCAACTGCTGGTTCGTAACTATTTGAGAAGGAAAAATAAAAAATCGCTGGACATTAATACACAGTGCCACCTGGTGTCACACTAAGCAAGGCTTGTGTCGTGAACACCAGGTAGTTGATATACTACATGTATACTTTTTTGTTTTGTAAAAAATACATACTTACTATACATATAAACAACCATGACTCGGAAACAAATGTCCATGCTCATCACACAAACATTTATTCCTACCGGGGTTCGAACCCAGGACCCTCAGAACGTAAGGCAGCCTCACCACCACTACGCTGTTCGGGTCGTATCTACGATTTTATAAGAGCTTAGTGTACTTATTTACTTATTATTTGGCTCGTCCACCCGTTCGTAGCTCGCCTTATATCAAACTCGACAAAAGCGATCGAGTTTCTTTGATGGCACGCTAATTTGACGAGGGTATTGAATTGTAACCGAGTATGTGTCTACACTGATACGCGTGTTGTGGCACTGACAAACTCACTTTCTGATATGCGCAAATACGTACATATGCTCACGCATTTTTCCGATAGGGGTTAGGCAGAAACAGAAGAACGCCATTTGCTAAGATTTATACAGGCTGTCTTAACAATCTCATCACAAAGCCGTCAACCAAGCATTCCGTACATCAAACTAAGTTACCTTAAAAAATATTGTTGGGAAACGACTTATTTTTTGGGGTGAAATATCATGTTTTAGGGTAGAACCCAATTAATGTAACGCACTTAATACATTGTGCTGATGGATGGATTGAATAGTACCGGGTCGTGGAGGTGTTTAAAGTAAAAGCTTACATTAAAATCTTGTATAAAAAAACTGTCAAATTAATCTTATTAAATCCTATCAAATCCTACGTACTTGCACTGCTGGGACGAGGTTAGGCACTAACCACACTAGGGCACACCACAATAGTAGCGATAAGTCCCCTCTTTGAGGAGTGGCTTGAGAGGCGCCACGGCGTCCTCACCTTCCGCCTGACGCAGGTCCTCACCGGACGCGGATGTTTTGGGAGGTACAGTAAGCGTTCATAAGCGCACAGGCACACTAAGGATCATTTTGCTGTGAACGCACGGCCGAGCGTCCGTGCGGCGTGTAAGCTGTCTCAATACAGTACCTACGCACACCACAGCCACAGAGTCGCCTACTGTCGCAAGTTGTCGCGTCGCTCTCCACGAAACAAAAAGATATATATTACCGTCTCTTTTGTTATACACGCAGCAAACGCATGATCGTATTTGCATTGGATAGGTAAACTTCGACCATATCTACCAGGTGTTGATAGCTGTTTAGGTTAAGCAGTGGATTCACGATCAACGTGTCTTGAGTTCAAATCCCGTTTACATACGGGTTTTTTTTTTGTAACCACTTTAATTTATATTTGTATTTTATACAAAAACTATTTACTTAGGTATTTATTTTGAAATGGGTTCATGCTCATTATTTATTTTTTATAAAGATTTTAATATAAGTTAATAACCCATCATAACTATTTATGAGATTGTGTAATATTTTTTCGGTGTTGGAAGGTGGAAAAAAAAGTCGTGCTGACAGATACTTAACAAAAATTGTTTTATTCGTTTCATTTATTCATATAATTAACAACTTTAATAAGATTTGTAACGTCACATTCCTACCTAGATATAAGAAGTTCTCTTGTAACCGTTCATAAGATTTTTTTGTGTATCTGTATACCCACTTTTAAGTCATTTTTTATTAACATAACAAGGATATTCTAATAACACAAATATAATTGTTGATACCCACTTCTATCTATCGGTATTCAACAGAGCTTACTGAAAACTAACACATAATTTTATACTTCGTGAATATGTTTTTTATGTGACGTCACAATAAATGTAACTCATATTGAGGTTATAGTTTAAGTGTTCATTTTCCTGAAGAAAAGAAGATTGAAACTAAACCTCAATTTAGGAATTATTATTATCGCTAAATATTTTGTAACACGTCTAATTAAAACTAGAACATTAGGGATTAATATTTTGTATAACCCCCATTATTTTCAATGCAGTCAAGTAGACGTATGCGGCTTAAAGTCACCCAAAGGGCAATGGAGAGGGCTATGCTCGGAGTTTACTTGCGTGATCGCATCAGAAATGAAGACATCCGCAAGAGAACCAAGGTCACCGACGTAGCCCGAAGAATTGCTAAACTTAAGTGGCAGTGGGCAGGGCACATTGCTCGCAGAACGGATGGCCGATGGGGTCGAAAAGTTCTGTAGTGGCGACCGCGAACCGGAACAAAATGGAAGTAATCCAGTGAAAGTCTAAATATTCCCGTGCGAAATGTAATCGTTCTTCTTTATGTCTTTCTGTCAAGAAGGGCATTTTAGCTGATCTTCTGTGATGCAAGCCTTCAGCGTGGAGGGCACGGCGAACAGTTTGCGGTGACTCCGAGTGTGTCGTAGGTGTGAAACCATTGGTTTCATACTCGCCCACGATATGTTGTCGCTGCGCTTCACTAATAAGCGATGACCTTCCACTTCGCTGTCTACTTGCAAGGCTCCCTTCTTCCTCATACCTTTTGATCCAGAGACTTACTGCATTTCTCTAAACAAAAAAAATTATGTTAGGCAGCTGTAATAAATACTAAAGTGACTTCATTCACTCTGCATTTATAAATCCAATAATAAACACTAATTAGTTATCTTGCATGATAGATTGAAAAAAAAAATAACGAATTAAGTAAACCACAGGTCACCAAATAAATGAACAATTTATAATACCCATTCGTTTTAAAATTTTTAATGTTTAAGTTACAATTCATGAATAATTATAATACTCACATTTAGTCCTATTAAGGCCACTTTTATGAAGCGCGGATAATTCGCGATAATAGTCGCCCTCGCCTTAATATTAATATTTGCCCGCATTTTAAGAATCACACCAACAACAATACCGCTGTCTATTAAACCACACGTCACTGACCATCAAATACCACATTATATAGTGTATTATGTATGACTACAACCAAACGACAAAGTTCATTCCGATCAAGTTAAAATATTCATAAAACTCATGTCTACCTCACAGAAAACTAACAAAATTCTTGACTTATTTTTCTATCTACCTCCCTAACTTTACGAAATGTGTGAACAAAGCAAACAAGTTAAATAATATAATATTTCTGTCGAGTAAAAACTTACAAAAAGACTAAAAGTAACTGTGCGGGATTTGAACTCACGGCTTACTGATTCGCTCTTAATTCTGGACGGGCCCAACCGCTAGGCCATCATGTCTTAGATATTGGCATTGAAATTATGAACTACAACTAGTTGCTGACAATATCTATTTTGTTGAAAGTAGAAGGTCGTAAGTCAAACTACACGTCAAGCTATTGCTTTGTGAGATTGCTTATCGACTTTTGGTCGGCACTGTACCTACACCAGATCGGGCGGGAGGAAACGCCCGGGTGTTTCCAAGGCGAGGATTGACCGGATGACACGGTGGAGCACACGGTGGAGGTCTGCCCTGCGTGGGCGGAGCACCACCGTGTCCTCGTAGCGGCGATCGGCGGCGGGGACCTCTGGCGTCCGGCCCTGGTTCAATCCATGGTCCGGAGCGAGACGGAATGGGAAGCCGTCAGCTCCTTCTGCGAAGCAGGGTGCTAGCGAGGGAGGTGGCGGAACGCGAGACGGAGGGAGCCTCTCTTCCCAGCCGCCGCGGGAGACGCACCGGGCGTCGGGGGCCAGGTGGTGGCTACCGGCCACCGTAGATGCGGGCCTGTGGACGGTTAGCTATGGGCTAACTAGCCGTCTGTCCGTCTAACGACGACAGGCCGTGTCGACGGGGCGTTTGTGTTCCACGCGCGCCTCAAAGAGATGTCAGCACCCGTAAGGGCCGAAGCCTGCCGGGGTTGCGGGCCTAATCGAAAGAGATACCGCGGCCCCGGAACATAAAGGGCGAGGAAGGAACATGGATGGGTTTTAGTCAGTAAAAGTCTGACACTCCCACCCGCTCCGCCCAGAGTGGGAGAAGTTATTTGATGATTTACCATCCAAAAAAAAAAACAAAAAAAAAGGTCCAAAGCTTCGACTGGCAGAAACCGCTCACCGATGTGTCAGACTTGCTTGCAGACGCCAATCTCCCACGATGCTACCCGAGGGTTCGAGAGTCGAGGGTCACCTGCTGTCAGTGTCCAGGTTCTCAGTAGTAATAGTAAATGCCTTTTCAAGGTCGACAGCATCCAGGCTCTCAGTAGTAGAAGTAGCAGCAACAGCAGCAGTAGTAGTAGTTTTTCAAGGATGTCAGGTCTTCAATATGACGCCAGGGCTAGATCTCGCAGGGCACGCCACGATAGTGGCGGTAAGTCCCCTCTTTGAGGAGTGGCTGGAGAGGCGCCACGGCGTCCTCACCTTCCGCCTGACGCAGGTCCTCACCGGACACGGATGTTTCGGGAGGTACCTGCACCGAATCGGGCGGGAGGAATCGCCCGGGTGTCTCCACTGCGAGGATCGACCGGAGGACACGGTGGAGCACACGGTGGAAGTCTGCCCTGCGTGGGCGGAGCTCCGCCGTGTCCTCGTGGCGGCGATCGGCGGCGGCGACCTCTCGCGTCCGGCCCTGGTTCAATCCATGGTCCGGAGCGAGACGGAATGGGAAGCCGTCGCCTCCTTCTGCGAAGCAGTCATGCTAGCGAAGGAGGTGGCGGAACGAGAGAGGGAGAGATCCTCTCTTCCCGGCCGCCGCGGGAGACGCAACGGGCGTCGGGGGCCACGTGGTGGCTACCGGCCACCGTAGATGCGGGCCTGTGGACGGCTGGCTATGGGCTAGCTAGCCGTCTGGCCGTCTAACGACGACGACAGGCTGTGTCGACGGCGCGTTCGTGTTCCACGCGCGCCTCAAAGAGATGTCAGCAAAAAGAGAGGGGCCCGCAAGGGCCGAAGCCTGCCGGGGTTGCGGGCCTGTTCGAAAGAGATACCGCGGCCCCGGAACGTAAAAGGCGAGGAAGGAACATGGATGGTTTTTAGTCAGTAAGAGTCTGACACTCCCTCCCGCTCCGCCCAGAGTGGGGGGGGGTCATTTGATGATTTCCCATCCTTAAAAAAGGCTAGATCTCGCCGGCTTAGCGACCACATCAAATAGTTCTGAGCACCGTCAAGCTTCTTACCAGCTCGAGCACCAAGGAGAGGCTGAATTTTCAGGCTCGGCTTCCCTTCAGCTCGCAATTATGATTTTTATACTGTTCTAGAACATAGAAAAATGAAATGGTTACAAAGAAGGCCTATAATCAAATGTAAAAAAAACCTGCAACTCCTAGTTCCAGCAATAAATTAAAAAGAAAACTAGGCTTGTCATTGTCATTATCTGACATCACAAAGTAAACAAAGATTGAAACGACTAAAATATACAGAAAAGCTTTTAATAAAAATGAAAAATAAATAAAAAATACGAATGAAAGGGCGAAAAGGCATGTTAAGCCACTGCACAAAGACTATGCAGTTATTCGGAAAGAACGTATTATAAAATTTTGGATTACAGTAGTCAAAACCGTAAGTACAAAAACGAACATTACACCGTGTGCAGCTAAATACCAGTATTTTACATGGAGCAACTGCCTATCCGACCTGCAAAACCTAGTAAATATGGTGCGATGGTTAGTCCAGACTTCATGACTACTACTCAGAAATTCCTGATGAGAAACCTCAATAAAACTTTTCTAGACAAGGGAATCGATACCAGGATCTCATGCTCGACAGTCTCACTTGGGACCACTGGTCCAAAGGAACAGACCATAAATGACGACCCGATTGGCGTAGTGGTAGTGACGCTGACTTACGTTCTTAGGGTCCTGGGTTCGAATCCCGGTAGGAGCAAATGTTTGTGTGATGAGCACGGACATTTGTTTCCGAGTCATGGATGTTTATATGGATAATAAGTATGTATTTACAAAAAAAAAATTATATATGTAGTATATCAACTATCTAGTGTCCACGACACAAGCTTTGCTTAGTGTGGCACTAGGTGGCGCTGTGTGTTAATGTCCAGCGATATTTATTATTATTATTTATTATAAACACATCTCTAAAGGTAACTTACCTTTGTATACAGATTAATTACTTCGTCTATCTATTGATATGTCGTCTCAACAGTAATTAAATACATGTTCACCTACCCTGTTCTACCAGACGGTAGGTATTTATCTGTGTTCAGTAATTGAGTGATGTTGCTTTACATGGCTACCGTATTATGTTGCAAAGCTTTTTGGTATTGCTAGGCAGACATGAATCCTCGCAAACAAATACAGGGTGTAAACAACCTCATCACGAAGCCGTCAACCAAGCATTCTGTACATCAAACTAAGGTAACTCTACGCAAAAAATATTGCTGGGAAATTTTTTTTTTTGGTTTAACTCAATGTAACGCACTTAAAACATTGCTGATGGATGGATTGAGTAGTACAGGGGTCGTGGAGGTATTTTAAGTAAACATCTTGCAATAAAACTGTAACTTTGACCCCCAATATCTTCGTAATTAAAAGGTTCCCAGGCAAACCTGGGAACCTTTTAGTTACGAAGATTACGAAGATTGTAGAACAAAAAAATGATCGGAATGACGGGAAGAACAAGTGCCTTTCGGCTTCGTTAAAGAGGTGTTTGACACCCTATATACCAGCATCAAACTGTTTTTGGGTTTTTCCATCGAGTTTTTATTTAGTTGTAGTCAAGATGTCTGGATTGGTTGAAAAATGTTTTGAGTGCGTTACATTGAGTTAAACCTAAAACATGGTTATTGACCCCAAAAAAAAAATTGTTTCCCAGCAATAACTGTAGCGTAAAATTACTTAGTATGTTGTACAGAATGCTTGGTTGACGGCATCGTGATAAGTCTATTTACACCCTGTATAAGAAGTTAATGTTTTGCACTTTACACAATTTGTTTAAAATGCTTTAACTTCAACCCCAAATACGGAATCTAATGACACACTTACAACCACCAAACCAAAGTGACCAATAATTAATAGGAGACCAAATATAACCCGTAGTGACAAACCATTACATCGATAATAGTGATGCGCTGTTATATCGAAACGTTCGATACATTATAATTTTCGCGAGTAATTAAATTCGATATCGCAGTAATTTCGGCGCCCATTATCCAAAGTTGCTATTAATTTTACTCCGTAATGACGACATTTTGAGCTACAAATGAGTTTTGTTTTTGGTACTTAACAATTTCTACGTGTTATTGAATGTTTAATGGTGTGAAAGTTGTTAAATGCTATTCATTTTACATGAATAATTCGTAATACTTTGATGAACTATAGCGGACATCATGCGGTTTCACCTGCTTAGTTCCTGTTAAAAAATACAAGTCTATTTTAGTCCGTCAGTTAGATTATTGGAAAATAATGGACACATATTTTTTGGTTTTGTAAATCAATGGAAACCGGTATGTCCTAGAACCAAAAATTCGAAGACATGTGACATCTACCAATCCGAACTGGGCCCGCGTGGTAGATTATAGCCCATTCCCTCTCATTGAGAGGAGGCCGTGTCCCATCAACAACATTATAGGCTACTGATGATAATGATGATGATGATGAAATCAATGAATATTGACAAAGATAAATAAAACGCATCGTGCCCAAACTCGGAAGTGGAGCTCATGACGTCAGTATACTCTAAAAATTATGCCTAGGAGTGACGTATTGAGAATTTTAAAAGCGTCATATTTTTGTCAATGTTGATATACGTAATAAAAAAAAATACGGGTCAAATATCTTTTGATAATCTCTGACGGACTAACGGTCTTTAAAGTTTCACAAAGCCACATAATATTTTTCTTTTCACATCCCAAAACTCAATCGCCAAAACAATTCCGTCAAAGACCGTACTTCATGTAAATTAATTTAATATCTTTTTGATTGGTGCCATTAATTAATTGGTAAATAGCACTTTACGACGCAGTCAATGTGTCATAAAACGTTATTAGGTTGTTGGCACATTCAAAATGTTCAATTAATTTGCCCTTGCCCATTTAATAAAGCCTCATTTTATCGATGTATTAAATTTTTTGTTTTGACCAAATGTATAGGTACCTACGAATAACTGTGATTTAGTTTGGATGTCCAAATGTATAAGTGTGGTACACAAAAAAAGACGTGTGGCACACGGGGACTGCCGCCGTAAAGCTATTGCATAGCATTTTTTATCAACTTATACAATTATTATTATTTTTTTTCGTTGGTCCTCGAGCCGGCAACAACCGGAAAAATAAAATACATGAAAAATTATAATTGCATAAGTTGATAAAAAATGGTTACAAAGAAGGTCTCACATCAAATGTATACAACCTACAACTCCTAGATACGGCAATATATTTAAAAGAAAACTAGCTTGTCATTGTCATAATCTGACATGGGGTGACATGGGGTGTTAGTTTTTTTTCGTTAGGTAATTTTCGTTACGGAATTTCTGGATTCGGTCTCCACGCTCAAGGCACGCGATAGAAGCTATGCAATAGCTTAAAAACTTCTAAGTCATTAGTCTTGTGTATAGTAACTGTTTTTTCCACCCCATCATCATCATCTGCTCAGCCTTTTACGAACTATGTTGGGGTCAGCATTCAGCCAAAATACTGGTATTCCAGTTTTTTGCATGAAGTGACTGCCTATCTGACCTCAACAACCCAGTTAGTACTGGGGAATACGAAATCCCTTGGTAGTCTTACCAAGCCAAAAAGTGCCAAAACTACTACTGAGTAATACCTACTGTAAGGACTGTCAAAAATCTACAAAAGACAGCCGAGACCAACGGCTCTAGAGGGCTATCAGAATTTTTCTGGTAATTGAGTGTTTTTAAAATTCACCTCTCAAATACAATAAAATTTTGATAGCCCTTTTAATGTGCTTTCCGAGGCACGGAGGAAACTCGGTATGTACTGTGTGGTCAGCCATCTACAAACCAACCTAGGCAAACACGGCTTAACCTGTTTAAAGATCGACTATAGCGGCTGTTATTATTTTGGTACGAGCTCATTCCACCCCATGTAAGTGAAAAAAGTTTTATCAAATAATTAACATAATAGCATATTATACGTCAAAGCTACGGTAGACTTCTAGTAGTTAGCTTGCTTCTATAAAACACAGACTATTACAATAAGTTGAGAACTAGGTACCCTCAAATTCAATTGCTCAAGTAATATATTCACATCCTCTTAGAAATCACGTCTCCCATTTGCCATTTCCTCGAGCGGGCGCTTAACAAAATAGCTATAAAAGTTAAAGTCTCAAAATTTAAATATCGCAAGCCGTCTGGCCGTCCCCGTGCACGATTGATGTTTATACCTATATACAAAATGCCGAGACACCGTCCTAGATGTGGGCAGACATACGATCATTATGGAGAAGGCGAGAATATAAACAATAAATATAATAAATGTCGCTGGAAATTACACACAACGCCACCTAGTGCCACAATAAGCAATGGGGCTTGTGTCTTGGACACCAGATAGTTGACATACTACATTTTTGTTTTTGTTAATACATTCCTATTTTACATGCATAAAAACATCGATGACTCGGAAACAAATATTGCTATTCTGCTGAAGTAGAGTACGAAAATGCATTAAAACATTAAAATAAATTACGTTTATTACTGGCCCAAAAAGTCTGACAACCAGACTTATCAAGGGGTATCGTTTTACCCGGTAACTGGGTTCAGTGAAGGTCAGATAGACAGTCGCTCCATTAAAAGTACTGGTATTCAGCTGCACCCGATTAGATTGGAAGCCGAGCCCTAAACTAGTTGCAAAAAGGCTAGGTAGATGGTGATGACGTGAGACTGGGTGAGACACTCTTATAGAGTGCACCAGGACGGATAGGGTAGGGTCTTCATGCGGTATTTGCTTGAAGTGAGCATCTTCGCATTATATCATAAATCCATAATATAACATCACACCTGTGATCGCCAAAGCGTCAGACAGAGCTGTAGCTAATAATACCCCTACATTTCACTAGTATACAGGGTGTATTCCACCTCATCACAAAGCCGTTAACCAAGCATTTTGTATATCAAACTAAGTAACTTTCCGCAAAAAATACGAGTATTGCTGGGAAGGAACTTTTTTTTTTGAGGTTATAAATCATGTTTTGTGGTATAACTCAATGTAACGCATTCAAAACATTGTGCGGATGGATGGATTGAATTGTACGGAGGTCGTAGAGATATTTAAATGAAAAATCATGCGACAAAAAGTGGTATTTAAAAAAAAAACTTGAAAAATTCTTGCAACTTTGACCCCCTATATCTCAGTAACTAGGAGGTTCCCAGGTATAGTGTAGAACAAAAAAATGATCAGAATGACGAGAAGAACAAGTGCCTTTCGTATTCGTTAAGAGGTGTTTTACACCCTTTATTTAGTATCATGTAATAGGGGCAAGCCTGTTGCCCTCGAGTGGGCACAAATGCTCCCACTGACAAATACTAAAAGACATACCAAATAACACGAAAGACGTCATGCTCAGACTCTCACTTACTAAACTCACAAGGCATTTTTTCTCATCACTTCTGGGTGAGGTATGGACACACTGAAAACTCCACAAAATTCCAGAAGTTCCCACCATTAAACTTTTATTGTTATTTACGGGATATCTTCCGTGATTGTTCATTGTTTTGAGCTCCCGATATTTCGCCGCTGTTGCAAGCGCCATGATCGCGTGTTGACTGTTAGTCAACCCGCCAAGATATCCCGTAAGTGACAATATAAGTTTAGTTTTAAACTGCGAAAGCTTAGAACAGTGTTTCCACCATTATCCTGAGCAAACCTCCCTGCCAATGGAGACATATCTCTGACACCTCTTGCTCCCCGCTTCAAGATCTTGGCCGATCTGGGAACCCTAAAAGTACAACCCAAAACCCTGTTAACAATCCTGAATCAAGACTTGACATCTATACTTTCAAGATTGACAACCCACTCGGACTTCATAATTAACTTCAATCAACTAAACAAGAAGGAAGACAAAGTTAACTCTCTTAAGCGAATGTTTGGAAATATCCCCAATAAAAACGACCAATGCTCAACCCAGATGTTTACATAAGAACAATCACCCTGACAAATCATCAATCCAGAGATATTCCACTAGTACCTTCTATTTTCAATTTTTAGGGTTCCGTAGCCAAATAGCAAGAACGGAACCCTTATAGATTCGTCATGTCTGTCTGTCTGTCCGTCCGTATGTCACAGCCACTTTTTTCCGAAACTATAAGAGCTATGCCGTTGAAACTTGGTATGTAGATGTATTCTGTGAACCGCATTAAGATTTTTACACAAAAATAGAAAAAAAACAATAAATTTAGGGGGTTCCCCATACATAGAACGGACACTCAAAAAAATTTTTTTTTTCTTGTGGGGTATCTATGAATAGGTCTTTAAAAATTATATTCAGGTTTCTAATTTCATTTTTTTCTTAACTGAATAGTTTGCGCAAGAGACACTTCCAAAGTGGTAAAATGTGTTCCCCTCCCTGTAACTTCTAAAATAAAATTTAAAAAAATATCTGATGTACATTGCCATGTAAACTACCAACGAAAAGTAGTTTGAACGAGATCTAGTAAGCAGTTTTTTTTTAATACGTCATAAATCGTAAACCGGAATTTACCTTTCATTTACAACGAACTGCAAGTACTTTTAGGAAAGTCACCAAATATGGAATACCATTTTGTTTTTGGGATATAAAAAAAAAACTTCATATAAATTAAATCAGTTTTAATGTTTTTACGAGTACTAATCAGTCATACATTTATGTGTAGTAATTAACAGCCTTTAATCAAATACATTAATTATCAAATTAAAATCTAACACAAAAAACAAAATCACAAATGAGTAACCAAATATGGAATAGGTATCCATATATGGAATGTATATATATATTTCAGAAATAACACCTACCACTGCTTGTCTCTGCATCACCTAAAGGTTGACTGGTAGAAAATGCCTATGGCATTAAGTCCGCCTATGTACTTTTGTGCTTGAAGTGTTAATAAATAAATAAATAATATAAGCATAAATCAACATAACAATAACAAAAATGGACATTCATATCTTTGAGATCAATTCAATGAATATAATATATTGTGATAAATGAAAGAAGTTACATAATTACTTGCAAAAGACACAGATCCAAGTATCAAATGTACGTTAAAGTACGACTGTCCATATTTGGATTTTTATACTAGTTCAAACTCCTATAATTTTATTTTTAAAGTCATAATATTTTAATGACAAAAGATCAGAAAATCCTACTAATATTATAAATGCGAAAGTTTGTAAGTATGGATGTATGGATGTTTGTTACTCTTTCACGCAAAAACTACTGAACGGATTTGGATGAAATTTTGCACACAGATGGTTTATAACCTGGATTAACACATAGGATACTTTTTATCCCGGTAGTAAGATCCCGTGGGACAATTTCAAACATCACGCGGGCGAAGCCGCTGGCAGAAGCTAGTGGTGAAATAAACATAATACCGATATACTAAATAGTATAACACTTATGTAAACAAACACAACAGCTGGTAATACTCGTTTATTACTTACCTTTAAAATTTTCTGCACGACAACAAAACAAAACACGCCTGCCACACGTAAAGCATTCGCGCAACTGACTCGATGGTGTGGGTGCGATAGTTAGTAGACCGAATGAAACAGAAGATGGTCGAGTGTTGCGTTTCATACTTATAGTCTTAGAGAAATGAAGGGATTCCATATTAGGATACTATTCCATATTTGGTGACTTTCCTCTAATATTTTACTTGCTGTTACAAAACCCTTCATGGGCGAGTCCGACTAAACTGTAAAAGCTTAAAACAGTGTTTCCACCATTATCGTGAGCAAACCTCCCTTCATAGGTCCTGGGTACCCAACACAGTCTAGGTGTAAGACGCCGAGACGCGGTGACTGACCTGCGACCGTGATGTGCAATATACAACGAATATTAGCCGCACCACGTACCTACCTGCTATACCGTCGATGGGAACCTTTGGGAATCTCATTAATGCCGGGGTACCTTGAGGTAGATTAGCAGGTAACAGCATGTGTTTTTGGAGATACTAACTTTAGTAAACTCTGGGATATTAGGATGTCCCATTACTCGGCTAAATACTTGATGAGATATTTTATTAGTGTGTAACTGAAAAGTCTGAAATTGATCCTCAGAAGTGTGTTGCTGATTACGAGTCCAAAGGTTTCGGAACGGTAGAAGATTTTTTTTTCTAAAAGTTTTGCCAAAAAGGGATTGGTGCCTGGTTAGTAATAATTCTATTTAATTGATGTAAGTAAATGATAAAAGGTTAGTCACAACGGGTTCCGTAATGTTAACGACAGTTTTATGGTTTTTCTCGACCACTTCTTCAACTTACTTAGAATAAAGAACCCGCCGTTTTTCGAATTTGACTGAAATAACAACATGAAGACTATTGTATTCCAAATAGTGGATGGAAGCTGGACTATACCTCTCAAGGTAATACTTAAAAGAAAGCAGCTAGTAAATAAAAAATAAAAAAGACGCTGCCAGCCTTGACTAACATTCTACCTCCACACAGTTTATCCCCAAATCACCAAATCTCTACGTTAGCCATATAACCACGTGTCTCCTTATCAGCCTGTCCGACTATGCAGTAATTCTCTCCATTTATGACAAGAGAAGTTACTGGCCTTATTTAAACCCCACAGCCACCCTTTGGGAAGTAAAATACTAATTCAGTGTCTCATAAAATTAAATCTGTCAACATAAACTGAACAAATGTCAAGTCGTCGATACAAACTTATATTTGCATTCCTAAAGTCCTTTAAAGCTCCCGTTATAAAGTTCATTTCTGTGTGATTGATGGCAAAAGCAATTTCAACCTCAAGGCCAAATGAAACTGAGCCAAAACGTGTCCATTACCACAATTAAACGTACATACAGTTCTTAAAGTGATATGATTGTTATCCTTATTTTAGTTGATTAAGGTTCTTTTTCGAGTAGCACGTATGGTTGTAACAGCAAAATAGGTAATGTATCTTCTTTTGTACTACTATGTATGATAATGCTACCAGGAAAAATGGATTAAGCGACAAAACCGTTAAAATAACGGACAATGTTTCAGACAAATTATTCTAAACATGTGCTCTCCCGAAGTGCTAAAGTTAAGCCACTTTAAGTAATGGATTCTGTCCGAAGTAAATGTTTGATAATTAATTGTATCGAGCTGAAAGTTCACTGATCTCTTAATAACTGTTACAAAAGATCATTTTCCCTAATCACTCACACATCGTATGAGAGTATTCTCATCTTGTAAGTGTCCAGGACAAGGGAACCCAGGTGTGGTGGCTAGTGATATCTGGTTTTCTAATGCTCTCTTGAACAATAACTTATTTTTTTTTCACCACATATGAAGAACTAACATCAAAATTCTAAGTCACACTATTAAAGTTATCTGCGACAACTTTAATAGAATAGAATAATCATTTATTCGCTAATGGACAGCACAACACAAAGAGCAGCACATACATATAGATTATAACAACAAACAGCTTAACAATTAATTAAAACAGCTCAACTGCGCTGAACATGAACGAAAGGCTAGCCAACTCAGCATATGCAGGGTGTAAAACAATAATAAAAAACAGCGTAATAGCGTGTTAACGCTCATAGAGCTTCTTGAAAAACCTGGCAACAACTCTGTGACACCAGCTATTACACCCGTTTGGTTGGAGGGTTCTCCCTTTTCTATGGACATGAAGAGTTTTAAACCCTATTCTTCATACCCCTATAGGCCCTTGCCCCAGTAGTGTAAACAATTGTGTCTGTTTATAATGAAGTGTATTGGACTTTTAAAATCCTTACCTCGCCAATTACTTCGAACAAAACTCTTACATCCCGAAAGAAAAAATCTTTGCAAAATCTTTTACTAGTAAAGAAGTCTGTATGTCAGCGATTTAGATTAAAACAGTATAACTGTCTGTATTAAGACACAATCTCTTGTTTCCAGTCCGCTGGAGTCGTTAGACAAAAGACAAATACGCAACACTTTCTCGTACGGACAGAAAATAAAGAGAGATTAAAAGTAAAGACCGGAGACTGCGGTAGGGCTGGCTGGTAAAAAAAAGGTTCTAGATTTTTTTGTGAAAAGCGAAATTTCTTTAGGCGCGTCGAGCACTTTTTGAGGAAAAATCATGGAATTCGCGTGACCGTCACGTACGCTTTTCGTAGCACTCGTAGCCGATCCGCTACGGCGTAGTACCATTAAGCGTGCGCATGGCACAACCCGTAGCTGTGCTACGACTAGGGCGGGGCCTGTGTTTTCATTTCTATCGATAGTACCCAAAGACTGCTCAGATTGTTTTTTTTTTAATCGGATAAAGGACGTGGTTGGTGAGTTGTTGGAAAATTATTATTTCAGTTACTGAAATAAAAAATATCTCCAATAATTTGTGGTTTTTTTTTGTCTTTCCCATGACTTTAATACGAGTATTTCGTGCATTGTCTACAAATGAACTGATGAATTAAGAGGCCGAATTATACTTAAGTAAAAATATAATAATATGTACATATTTTGCCGCCGTTTTTTAAATCATTTCGTCACCCAGAGCCATGGATTGTCTAAAGCAGCGGTCGGAAACCCGCAGCCCGCTGGCCACATGCGGCCCGCGGACGTCTTACTTGCGGCCCGTGAATGTTTTTTAAATAAGTTATAAATATCAAAATAAATGCATGAACGAACCGCGATCGACCGTGTAGTGTGGAGGAGAGGGCTGAGTGCAATCACATTTTTTTTCAAATGTGTGTGTTACTCATAATACACTCAAATACACACAGGTACAAGAAAAATTGTGATAGACAACACGATTTTTTTTTAATTCCGGGAGGAAATTACTCCACCGTTTGAAACTGTACATCCAAAGTTAAACACGATATCGTTTTTTCTCATTATTAATTTTGTGTAGAAACAGAATAGTAAAACAAAAATCCATTTAAAAGTTAGGAGCTACCAAAGATTCGTTTTATTGCCTATTTTAACGCAACTTAGTAATAAAAGAAGTGTCAAAATTCCAAAACAAAGTCGGTACCGACAAAGCACAATGTTATCTAAGCATTCAATAATTTTTATTTTTAATTGATTTATGCAGTGGTTTTTTTTTTTCAAAATAAATAGATTTTCTTAAAGCTTGTTCATATTTTTTTTTTCGCTTTTCAATTTTTCTATAGGATGTGATCAAATATACCTAGGTACATTGAGCTTCTTGGGCTAATATCACAAGTGCGCCCCGCCTTTAGTTTATTTTGTCACCTTGTGGCCCTTGCCTGCCAAAAGGTTGTCGGCCGCTGATCTAAAGGATAACTACAGTTTTGGTAACTTTAAAACCTAAACAAAAGTTTATTTCAAAATCGACTAATATTATTGACCAGGTTTTGAAAGATCTAAGAATCAACGAGATGGAATGCCAACTTAACTAGATTTTGGGTGTTAAAACATGTTTGGGCCCTCCGGTTCACTTACGCGTGTGCCAGCCCTACCAGTGACAAGAGGATTGAAGTAAACACCAGTGTCTGGCTACACTACACAATTATCGGAACATATTTGTCACAAACTAACTGCTAATCTATACACAACTATTTAGTCTTTAGTTTAGTTATGTCATGAAGATATTGTCATGTGAATTGCTTTAACAAAATTGATAATTCGAGTCTGATTTAGGATTCAGAAAGCCAAATTAACGTATCATTACAAAATAAAAAAAAAAACAGATTAAAAAAAAAGGAAATCTACCAAAAACCCCTCCGGCAAGTCGCAGGATGAGGTAGATTTCGGAGAAGGTGCTGTAGCGTCCGACTATTGAAATTTTGTAGGTATAAAGAGTTGTACTTATGTGTACAATCTACAAAAAATATATGATTTCAAAATCGTTGTCCTGCATTGGAAGCTTTACCCTTTTTAAATCCTCTCATAAGAGTTAATCATGGAAACGCCCTCAATTTTTTAGTTATATTTTTTTAATTCGAAAACTATAAGTTTTATCGCAAAACTTCAAAGGTAACAATTGTAGAGTAAATAATTTGCTTTTAAATAAAGATATTTGCGACGCGCAAAATGTTTACTGTTTCGGAGATGTAATTTTTTTTCGCAAAAAATTTGGTAATTTCAAACCCCTCCCCAATTTTGGGATTGCATAAAAAACTATTTTTAGTTGTCCGTATTCTTACTCAAAATGATAAAAATTAAAAACAGTTCAAATTTTACCGCCCGCCGTCGCCATGGACGAATTCCGCCGATTCACGAACTTAGCCTAAGTTTTGACCTTTTCGATTTTTTGGGTTTGATAGCAATCGGTTTATATTTGCGACCAGTAGGGTGTGGCTAAATTTTGCTTGTCACCTATATACATACGTATACATATATTTCCCCGTAGGTGAGACACCAATAGGTAGATTTCCTTTTTTTTTAATAAAAAAATCTACCTATTGGTCAAAAAAAGGAAATCTACCTAAATGTGAAAAAATGTCTCAAAAACGCTTACTAACGTATTTATTTTTGCTCTTGAAGGATATCGATAGATAGCGCATGTTCAACAGCTGAGCGTGACGACTTATGTTTGAGACCCAGACAGGCCAAATGTATATTATATTGTATTGTATTGTATTGTGTTGTATTGTATTTGTGTGTATATTGTGTATGTATGTGTATTGGTATTTTCAAGAACAGTTTTCAAAATAGCAACCTAGACACTTGAGTTGTGCCCATTTGATGGCAATAGGTTCGATCCCAATTACGTAGTACTTAAAAAAATCTGTTGAAATGTCGGTGTACCTCTGCTTAACCCTTTTTTTAAATACATGCGAGATATAACGTAATGTATGAGACATCTGAACAAATAATTAAAATGTTGCCACACGGAAATTAACACATCTCTAGAGTGTATGTGTCACAGACAGAACTACGCTTTAAAATCTAAAAATATGAAATAGCAGTAATTATGATCTCGTTTGTAATTTAAACGTTAAAGCAATGAATCATTTTAATGACTAACAAAGGTTGAGCGACTGAAAATTTTACGCCGTATTGAAATAATAAAACTGGGTCACATTTTGCATACTTAATTAGTATTGAAGTGATGGTTCTGTATATTATTTTTATTGATTATTATTTTTCCCTGTGGGATGTGTGGTGTTACGCGAATGGATAAAGTAAGGAATGAGTATATTAGAGGAAGTCTGAAAGTGGCGCCGGTGACTGAAAAGTTGTGTGGTAATCGGTTGTCGTGGTATGGGCATGTGATGCGGAGGAATGAGGACAATGTCGTGAAAAAAGATTTGAATATGAATGTGGATGGGTATTTGAGTAGAGGAAGACCAAAGAAACGATGGATGGACTGTGTTAAGACGGATATGGTAAGAAAAGAAGTGTCTGATGAGATGACGAAAACTAGAGGGGTATGGAAGGGGAAGACATGCTGCGCCGACCCCAAATAAGTTGGGATAAGGGAGAGAGAATGATGATATTATTTTTCCCTGTACCCCTAGTACTTTAGTTTTGATGGTTGATGCAGCTGTGGTTAGTGCCTAACTTGGTATCAAGTCCATGAACCTCGGACTTGACTTTACATGCCGTCGAGAAATATCTCTCAGACATGCTGGTTTGCTGAAAGTAAGTGATAACTATACAACACGCAAATGAATCCAAAAAATCAGAAGTGCGTGTCTTCGGTTCAAACTTGAGACCCATTGGAAGTCAACTTATTAAGAATGTAAATAGTTAAGCTCATAAACACAAAGAAGATACCGTTAGAGTCAGAAGAGATACTATGAGAAAGGAAGTCTTTTTTTATGTAGGGCATCTCGCAGTTCAGTCTGAGGAGACTGGCTTCTGCTTAACCGGGCAAGTCCTGTGGATGCCTTGAATTTAAGGCCTCCAGCCAGGGCAAAAATGACTATAAACTAAGCGACAGCGCTCTAAGGGCACCCCCTGTGGGGTACGGACCTCGGCTTAGGGCGTCGCTGGGGGCAGCAAAGGGACAGGCTGGACCTGGTTGTCATTATTTAGGGACAGTTTTATTACTACAGGCTCAGCATCGCGGGCTGGCTCGAGCAAGGGTCGGGGAGGGAGAAAGGTAGTCAATCGTTTTCCGGGATTGAGATTTTGTGTATATAAGTAGTGAGTAATGACAGTTAAAAATGAAAAAAATATGTTTTTGAATTTTGAATAATGATAGTGTATCAAATCATGTACAATCAAATAAAAACAAACAAATAAAAATTTCAGATTTGATTTTGAAATATGAGACTTTTTGTCATAGAATAGAATAGAATAGAATAGAATTTTATTTTGCAAATATGGGTAATACATAATAGTTCTTAAGATTAAATTTAGCTTAGCCACATTTTACCAATCGGCATGCAAACATTTGAAATTATTAATATCATTATAGCTTTTAGCGTCATGGATAGCTTTTTAGATTTTAATTCAACAGTTTGAAATAAAATCACTATTTAACTCATGATGTCAATCAGCTATTAAAAGCAGGCAGTAACAGTTGAAATGATCGACGAAGAGTAACTGGTAGAGAATGCCTATGGCATTAAGTCCGCCTCTGTACTGTGTGCTTGAACTGTTAAATAAATAAATAATATATATCTCCTAGCCAACTAGACCTCAGGCTGTCTTTAACAACCACCAACGTTATATTGGACACATAAAGATAAAACTCCAACCAATAAAACAAAGAACAACAAACATCGACAACCGAAAACTCATCACACACCCGAAATCAATTAACAAAATGATTTTCCTAACCGAACCCTAATTTGTCTGTCCGTCTGTCTGAACAATAACTCCTTAATTGCTGCGTCGTAATTAACCAGACGATGAGTCATTGCACTTTCATAGTCTTTGTTGCGGAGTTCTTGTGAGGGCATCGCGGAAGTCACAAAGGGTTTTAGTGCTAGAAATGTAGAAGTCAATTATGTGAAGACCTTGGGCCCTTATTTGAATAAGTATTCAAGTGTTTTCTTTGTCCCGATGTTATTGTAGGAAGTATTTTTTGAAAAGTACGTCGTAATTTATTGTGTATGGAAAATAACGTTTTTGTTGTCTCAGACTTAGTGTTTTCTTTAGGAGGTAGAGGTTGTGGCTAAGTTATTACAGCAGCTCGATCGATCTTTAGGTTAAGCCGTGCTTGCCGAGGTTGGTATATGGATGGGTGAATCCCCATTGCGTATTTAATTTTTTTCTGCCTTGGAAAGCGCGTTAATCTGTTGGTCAAGGGCCGGGACTAACAGATCTACAAATCACAGCCTCCTACAAATCCATTCCTCCTCATAGAGAGCAGGCCTGTGTCCCTAAAGTGGGGGTACCTTTTCCCCCCACTCTGGGCGAAGCAGAAGGGAGTGTCAGACTTTTACTGACTAAAAACCATACATGTTCCTTCCTCGCCCTTTATGTTCCGGGGCCGCGGTATCTCTTTCGAACAGTCTCGCAGCAAAAGTGGACCTTGTGGGCTGAATATTATAGTTTTTAACCCAAAAAACTTATACCTGAAGAGTAAATTCCGGGTCATAGAGGTTTGGGAACACCCACCTACCCGTCTACCAAAACAGCTTAATAACTATAGTAAGTAAAATTATTGATATCATTCAGAAATACCTACACACTGGGTGTAAATCACCTCATCACAAAGCCGTTAACCAATCATTCTGTTCATCAAACTTAGTAACTTTACGCAAAATATATTGCTGGGAAACGATTTTTTTTTTGAGGTTATAAACCATGTTTTGTGGTAAAACTCAATGTGACGCACTTAAAACATTGTGCTGATGGATGCATTGAATAGTAAAGGGGTTGTGGAGGCCAAATTCTTACAAAAAAAAATGTATTAAAAAAAAAACTTATCAAAAAATAGTTACTTTGACCCCCATATCTCCGTAACTAGAAGGTTCCCGGGTATGATATAGAACAAAAAAATGATCGCAATGATGGGGACAGCAAGTGCCTTTCGGCTTCGTGAAGAGATGTTTTACACCCTTTACAGAAATACCTACATATATATGTTGGTATATTGAGCTATTATTTCTACAAAAAGAGTTAAAAAAAAGCAAAAAAACTGTCGTCTATTACAATGTGACTCTTGATCTTTTTGTCGTTTATTAGTCTGGAGTTCATTAAATTCATAGTTTGCAGTTTATTTGTTTGAAAAATTATGTTCTTGGTCAATGACCTGCTTGCTGATTGTGACATTGGCTTCTGAACCCAAGTAGGTGCTTATACTTTTTGATGTTTTAAAACCATTAAAAGAATTATGGACATGAAAAAAATTTGTAAAGAAACGTCATGTTTCTTAAAAATTAAGCTTAAAAGATTGTTGTAAGTTGTAATTGGTTTGTTTGGCGAGGCGTTTCATCTATCTTCGAAAGGAGTTAATCTTAATATATATAAATCTCGTGTCACAATGTTTGTCCTCAATGGACTCCTAAACCACTTAACCGATTATAATAAAATTCGCACACCATGTGCAGTTCGATCCAACTTGAGAGATTGGATAGTTTAAATCTCAAATTATGAGACGCAGACGAAGTTGCGCGAGTCAGCTAGTATTTTAATAGATCCACATGTTTTTGGTCTTGTAAGTGTGTTTCATATGCAATTTAGTTGACTGCCTGACTGCCCGTACGCAAAATACACGCCTTGACGGAGTTGCGGACACCAGTCCGTTATACAATACAATACAAACTGACTGTAAGTTAGTTTAACAGCTTTGTAAAACTTGCTTTACTTACAAAATTATCCATCATTTCCTAAATTGAAATTGACATAGCGAGTGTAAAAAATCCAATAGTTTTTGAAAAAGCCTCATTTCCTTGTGCTATAAGCAAATCCTTAATGTATCCAGCGTCTTTCATATTCTAGTCTACCACACTCTATTAAACGGGCGATAAAATGGTATTAGGATGCAAATCACATAAAATACAGCATGGTGTTCATAATGATGATGTAGCAAGTGAAGTGTGTAACAGGTCGTCTGGACAGCCGGGGTGAACGGCTAGTGTAGGCCCCGTCGGGTCACTCACACGTCTGTCAGACGTACGGGAGCAAGGAATGGCGAGCTTGTCAGCGAGCGTGTTGGTGTAGTGAGGACTTTATAGTGTCGGGGTATTTGGCTAGGGTCCGCTGGATCATTCACACGTCCATGAGACGTATGGGGAAAAACTGCAAGATTATTCGTTTTTTTGGTGTGGACAGATGTAGCAGAATCACGTACACGTCTATGAGACGTTGTTGCTGCGCATGCAGCTGGAATAGCAAGCTTATCAGCCAACTTGTAAGAAAGTTGAGAGTAAGGAAAATTCGATTGCCGGAGTGCAAGGCTAGGGCAGTCCCCGCCGAGTCACTTACATTTTTGAGACGCACGGGAGGAGGGATAGTGAACTTGTCAGTAAATATGTTGGTGAGCGGAGTTTCTTTAAAGATGGTTCAGGTGGTTCTGTCAGACGTGTGGTTCTTTAGTATAAACAGGTCGTTGTTTAACGTGCTAGTAAAAAAAAATATTGGTTGGGCCAGCTTAGACGGATGGCTAGGGCAAGAACCACCGGGCTTTTTATACATCCGTGAGACGTAAGAGTGGGGTGTACAATGGTATAATGAACATGTGTGGGATATACTCATGGTAAGAACAACTACTGTAGAACACTGGCCGGTTAGTATGGCAGGTCAGGGTCAATTCATCCATTTACCTTTACCAAAGTAACAAGGTTTATTGAAGGAAAAAAAGCTTCGAACCCAGCAAGCCCAACCCAACATTCGGCTCGCCATCTTAACCCCCAGTACATTCAACCCAGCCGCCGAAACTGCCAGACAGACAAATGAATTCACAAGTTCCCGAAACTTGGTTGTAGAGTTTTGTGATAGACTTAGACGTGTTCATGTAAAAGTATTAACTGAAGTGTGTCACTCGAGGTAACTTTACCAATCAACTCGGCGCAGGTTCTGAGACAATATCGAGTTTCGGGTATTAAAGTAGAGATATTAGTTGCGGAGATAATAGCTATTGTTTCATTCGATAATATGTTACTTATTTGGTTCATTGTTTGGTATGGTTACACGGGACTTACATAACCTTAACTAGCGAAATATGGGATTACCGTTCACATTACGGAGAATATAGACGTGGTGTTCAAAGTATTATAGGTTTAAAGGGTGTAAAAAACCTTTTAATGAAGCCGTAAGGCACTTGTTTCCTCCGTCATTGCGATAATTATTTTTGTTCCACACCATACCTACGAGTAGTTACGGAGATATTGGGGGTCGAAGTTCCAACTTTTTGAGAAGTTCTTTTTTAAGTCAATAGGTCGATAAAATACTCTAAACGTAGATCATAAAAATTACAAATCCAAATGTAAAACATTTAACAAGGTGTGACACAATGGGCGGTCTTATCGCTAAAAGCGATCTTTTAAAGACAACCTATGGATGGATCTAAGAGGGAAGGAGAGATAATACTACAGGTTGAGTTAATTTTGGGCATTATAAAAATGTTAAATCTAAGCCGGAGAGGTGATCTGTACCACAGTATCTTCCTACATCAGACACCTTTCTCTATGTAAGATTGTAAATAATGTTAAAAAGCGCCTGTACTCGTAATTAACGATGACGAGAAAAATAAAGATTTTAAGATTATAATACAAGGTTATGTTGTAAGATTTTACTTTAAACACCTCCACGACCCCCGTTCTATTCAATTTATCCATAAGCACAATGTTTTGAGTGCGTTACATTGATTTCACCGACAAAAAATGATTTTTCATCCTAATTAAATTCTTTTCCCAGCAAATGATCGCAATGATGATGGCAAGTGCCTTTCGGCTTCGTAAAGAGGTTTTTTACACCCTTTATTGTAGCCTGAAATAAAAGATGATATGTTTTGTTATTCTCATAGCACAAAGACACGAATTGGTTTTTTTTTCCACTGCCACGAAATTATATTCTAAAACCTTCCTCGAGAACCACTCTAACTATAAATGGCAACAAAAAGACAGTTTTTGTACGCAGGCAAAACCGCGAGCATCTTGTTGTTTTATGAAAATAAAGCCACTTTCAGTATCATATAAAATACTGTGGATGACAGATTGAAATATCGAAGATAGGGCTACTTCTTTAGGAGGCATTTTAAATTAGAAAAAAAAGGGATAACTTATTTAACTAAAACAATTTTTTGTCCTCGGATTCGCTAGCGGGAATTTAGATTTTGACAATTAATTCGGGTTATACTCTGTTTGTACTTAGTAATATAATGAAATTTGAAAACAGTATTTTTTTCGGGATGAAAGGTACGCTATGTCCGTTTTTGTACGGTCGAATGTGCTATTTGGTTTACAGTTTAACCCACAAATCTCATTGTAATAATGTAAACCAAATAGCTTGTTCGACCGTACATCTGATAAAACAAACTCATGCAAAATTTCAGGATAATCGATTCTGCGATTGAGGCGTGAAAAGATACAAAATAAACTTACTTCTACATTTATAATAGGGAATATGCATGTAATTTTTTCATCACTTAAATCGATTAATACCTACACTATTTTATCAACCCAAGAAAAGTATATAAAGTTAATTTCAACTGCTGCTTGTCGCTTAAGAATAATATTAAACTCCTGCAATTTTCTGTAACAGTTCAAAGGTCCGTTACTGTCGCGGCCATAATGTGACGTCATTTATCACAACCTACCTTGTTTACATCTATTTTTGGCCTTAATAAAGTAGTTTCATTAATTTCATATGTTTTATTCAAGCAAAATCTTAGTGAAACTTTACCTACATTTCAAATAAAAGTTTTTTTTGACATATGTATTTTGATGTCACTACCGCCGTTATTGAGGACGTGTTTTGAGAGTGTGTTCCGTTTCACCAAAAACTTGCTACATAAAACAATAAATTATTAAATAAGTGATGTTTTAGAAACTTAAACAATAGTGTACCCTAATGTTTTTAAGCGCCAATACAAGGCATTCTTAATAAATAAATAGTTTTGTATTCCTTGCATATTCCCTATTCTAGTTAGGATTAGGATTCAGACGTTCCATATTAATAACTGTTATCCATCCGCATTCATGTAGACGAGTAGTTGGGAAACAGCAGATGATGAATTTCTAAATGATCTGCAAGAAAAATCAGTGCACATCGTTAGTTCAGACATAGGCATATAAAGATCTCAAAACGGGCAATATTAAATACAACTATAGTAGCATATGAAGCGCAATAATAACATTATATTAATGCAATAAAACCAAATAGCCCACCAGAACGTGGCATTTTATACACAAACTACTGTTTAATGGAAGTGACTGTGTCGGGGAATATTTTTAATTTTTTTTCGTCATTGGACCAGTGTGCTGCCATAGACTATGCCGTGGCAGTAGCTCATCATTGGGACAAATATAAAAATTACCATCGATACGAAGAAAAAGAAGATCCTATTATCATTAATTGATCCTTAAGTTATTGAAGTGAAAACATTAGGCGCGTTGAGCACTTTTTGGGTGAACAAAAATCAAGGAGCTCGCGTGACCATCACCTAACGCTTCCTAGCACTCGGATCGGCTACGAGTTTACACTTCTATCGGCAGTCCCCAAAGACCCCCGTGTGTTTTTTTTTTATATCTTTTTATTTCATAAACAGGAAATGACAAGGAGGAGCTCGCGGCTAAATAATAACAGCCGCTTTGGCCGATTTTTAGGTTAAGCCGTTTGCCTAGGTTGATTTGTGGATGGGTGACCACCCTTACATACCGGGTTTCCTCTGTGCGAGGCACGTTAAGCTGGTCCCGGCTGTCATTTGTCCATCTTTGACAGTCGTTACAGGTAGTCAGTGGCCCAAATAGTCTGACAACCAGTCTTACCAAGTGGTATTGCATTACCCAGTACTTAACTGGGTTGTGGAGGTCAGATACGCAGTCGGTCCATGTAAAATACTGGTATTCAGTTGCATCCGGTTAGACTGGAAGCCGACCCCAACGTAGTTGAGAAAAGGCTAGGCAGATGATGATGGTGAACCAGGCAATGAAAAATATTTTAGGGTTCGAACAGTAACTAACGGAACTCTATTTGGCCTCCGCTGTCCGTCCGTCTGTCTGTTAGTCAGCGGGCTATATCTCATGACCCGTAATAGGGACAGCCCCAGTTTTAGCCGGTAACGGAATTTCTTACATATTTTTAACTTCTATTTCACCAACTTAGTGCCTGAGTTTTTCAAATTTCTTTTCAATACACTTCCTCGAAAACTGGTTCTTTTCGCACTACTATTAGTTTCAAAATGCAGTGTATTTCACACGCGTGCATTTTCCATGTTTTTTCCACACACGTACAGAAAGTAAAATTGCCACAGATAATTGATACATATACTTATTTCCGAATTGGTTCATTGCATAATTAAAAAAAACATTCACCATTCGGCTCAATAACCCACTCGCCTTACGGCTCGTGTGTTAATACCGCCTTGTACTACAATACCAAACTTTCTCCACTTGTATCAAAATGTACTATTCTAAGCGGATGCATGAATGGGCAAGTCTGACACTCCCTCCCGCTCCGCCCAGAGTGGGAGAAGTCAAAGAGCCCGATCTGTTCAGTGGTTTGAGCTATGCATTGATATAATTCGGTCAGGACAAGCGAATTTATAAGTATTGTATGTTGAAGATAGATTACTGAAGCTTCTTGTAAGAAACCAATGAACCCCCAAAAGAAGAAGTAAGTGATTCTGCGATACAATACCTATAAAGTTGGTTTCCACAATTTACTGGCAGTAAACACTGTCAGATCCATCTTCCTTACATCTTTGTAAGTTTAATTTTACGAGTCGAATAAACATGCGCAGGAGTTTCCGTATTTAATGCGAACACCCCAAGGTTGCGCTGACGCACGCCGATGCGCTTGTTTTGATATTAAACGCAACGCATACATACATACAGTCTTGTGCTAAAGTGTTTCGGTTTAAATTATGTGACATTTTGAATTGGCGCTGAGTATACCAACAGAGTAACAAATATTCCATTATGTTATGCGGTGTAAAAGTTTATTCGCGTTTTATTTAATTGTGTCCCCAATAATTGATTATTTGCATGAAATTTATAGGTGTCTGTTTATATTATTGAATTTGGTGACTCTCCTTCAATCTGAACCAGGCGGCCTAGGCATGAACGTTTTATATTTTTCTGGAGCACTTTTCAATGGAATTTATATAGCTTTTCAGGGGTTCATATTTTTTGACTCTCATTATTTTATTTCTTTTATTGAATGTTCATTTGCCTGGGCTCATCATGGGTCATCTTATCACCACACTTTCATAAAAAAAGACTTATGACATAGTAACAGATATAGAATTCACTTTAAATGGCCCTAGTATGGCCATAGTGTACCCGTTAAAGTGGCCACACTAGACTTATGTCCAATCATGGACGTAGGTCTAGTGTGGCCACTGCGATGTTTAGTCATATTTGACAAACTGGAGCATCACTGTTAATCGACTTGGACCACCTTTGAACCCAAAAACCTTAAAATCTTCCAATTTATACTTAACCTAAAGAGAAACCACCTACATGCAATTTCATCGCGAAAACCAGCAGTTACTTATAATGACCTGTCGTAATGATGACCGTATGAATGTTAAACATTTTTTATAAGTCGTTATATTTATACAACCACTATAATGACGGGCCGCTCAATAAATTAACTGCGCCGCCGAACGAGTCAATGATCCATTCGTAAGATGAAGAAGAAGTACAGTAGGCCTGGCATGGATGTACGTCTCTGAGACGTAGTCTTTTGCGTATTATTTGAAGATGTCTATATAGCTGCTGCAGGTAAGTGAGTAGCAGAGAGCTAGCAGGTAGTGTTCCGTTGATTTACATGAGAAAAATAATGTAAATATTACTGAAGGCCTAAGGCCCCGTTCTCTTTAAACCATGACGATTAATTTATCGTTGGCAAAAATCGTAGACGACAGTTATCGCGTCGTGTATGTGAACACGTCCATTTAAATACACACCACGACACTTTGAACTACAAGATTATCGGTCGTCACGACATTTCTACTATAGGAACGAGGCTTGACACGATTTTAAAGTTATAAAGTTGGGCTGCGGAAGTTTTGTTGCAGTCATGTAGCGGATCCAAAAAGTTATCAACATTGCAAATAGCTGTCAAAATTATTTACATATTTTATTTAATATGGCAATACAACTGAATAAAAAAAAAATATTGAAACTAGAATACCTATTAATAGTGAATTGTGATTTTGGAAAGTTTCCAAATATTTTTTTTCATCCGATACTCATTATTCGATGTTACAATACTAATTATTGCATTTCATTAAATAAATAATAAATAAATAAATAATTTTAATTTTGTTTTGTGTAAATGTGATACTACATTATTCATGCTGATTATTACAATTTCCTAATGTAACCTGTTTCTAATACATATATAAAAACCTCTTACAAGTAAACAAGACCGCGAAGACTGGAAGCTGACCCCAAAATAGTTGGGAAAAGGCTAGGCAGATTATGATGATTTTTTTACGAATTTGACATTGGTTATAAAATGTTGATGAACGCTTCGATCAATAGGATGAATATGTAGAAAACAGTTTGAATTGGGTTTACTGAGTCAAATATAACAAAAACATTAACTATCCCACAAAACTGGTGCTTCTGCAGCCGGCCTGCCACATAACCGTGGCGCGCAATCGCAGCACTAAAGCTGCGCGTGGGCAGCATACAAACGCATCACGCTCTTCCGCATATGACTCCGCTCATTTCGCTTATTATAATAACACTCATAAAAGCTATATAAACGATGACTCTCTTTCGTTTTTGTTTACGTTATTTCCATGGAGATAATTATGATAATTTTCTGGTTTGGTAAGGGAAATGTTTAAGGTGTAATCTGCATAGCCTTTACCCAACTATGTTAGACTCAGCTTCCAGTCTAACCGGATCTATCTGACTACCAATTTTACTTACAGCAACTGCCTATTTGAGAAGCTCGTGACTAAATAATAACAGCCGCTTGGGTCGATCTTTAGGTTATGCCCTGCTTGCCTAGGTTGGTCTGTGGATTGGTGACCACCCTCACATACCGAATTTCCGCCGTGCCTCAGAAAGCACGTTAAGCTGTTGGTCCCAGTTGTCATTTGTCCAACTTTGACATTTGCTACAGGTGGCTTACTTGGCTTAGTGGCCCAAAAAAGTCTAACACCAGTCTTATAAAGTGGTATCGTATTACCCAGTTTTTAAACTGGGTTGTGGAGGTCAGATAGGCAGTCGCTCCATGTAAAATACTGATATTCAGCTGCATTCGGTTAGACTGGAAGCCGACCCCAACATAGTTGGAAAAAGGCTAGGCAGATGATGATGAACTGCCTGTATATTTGACCTCCATCATCATCCAGTCTTCTTTGCGTGTCATTCGATGGGCTCAAAAAATACCCGACCAGTGTGTAGCCACTGATGCATCTCTTTTGTGGTCTTCGTATGAATCCTGGAGGGTGAAAAGAGGTGGAGAATATCTTGCAGGCTCCACCCTGGCATTGTTTGGGACAGGTTGATGATACCCCGTTTAATCAGATTACTTCTACAGCGGCCAATCTGGGCCCGCAAACGACACGAGCCAGTTACCTAATAGGTAATACGCTGTACTTTTGGCCAGAGTGGATGTCAAATCAGGTTTCTAGATCCCCGTAACAGTTGAACGTGCTATCCAAAGCACGGACTGGTCTCGGTATGTTAGGGTGATCACACATATATGGACCGACATCAATAAGCGATGCCTAACTTGAAAGATTTCTTGACGTTTTCAAGTTTCACGAAACCCAAAAGTAAGTAAATTTTTTTAACTTTCAACAACTTACTCACGACTGTAATCTCGGTAGGGTAAGACAGAGGTGTATCTAATAGTACACTCACATTTCGCCCTATGTGCCTATTGCCTTCAAACGGGTGCAAATCTAGGCTCTGTTGCTGCCATTGAGAAACACTTTGATAAACCTCGAAATCGTACTCAGGACTTCATGCTTAGCTGTTTCGCTTGCGATGACCAGACCACTGAAATATTCAAGTCTCCTTAAAATAGTACAATCTTCTTTACAGCGCTCTAAGGGCACCCCCTGTGGGGTACGCAC
Organism: Xestia c-nigrum; assembly: GCA_916618015.1. Lineage (NCBI taxonomy): Eukaryota > Metazoa > Arthropoda > Insecta > Lepidoptera > Noctuidae > Xestia > Xestia c-nigrum. Next base: position 2,117,125 of record OU745259.1, on the reverse strand, counting down.
CTCGGCTTAGGGCGTCGCTGGGGGCAGCAAAGGGACAGACTGGATCTGGTTGTCATTATTTAGGGACTGTTTTATTACTACAGGCTCAGCATCGCGGGCTGGCTCGAGCAAGGGTAGAGGGATTGAACGGGAATTACTCGCCGGACCTCTGCGGCGAGGTCGGAATGTCTTCGGTCTGTATTTGTACATTCTACGAACTGTACTGGTATCTTTCCTACTCTCTTGCAAGATAGTGATCGGATCGTCGGGGGCGACTACGATGTGACGTGGACGTTGGACTGAGCTAATACGCGATGGGTCGTACCGGGCGGCCGATGCGATTAGGGGTTCCTATGCTTGACAGCTGTGTCAAAGTAGAAAGGCGCTTGGAAAGGCGTTTCATGAACGGGTTAGCGGTAGGGATTCTAAGGTCTAGACGTGTAGACTATCATTACGGACGTAAGGGGGGGCACCGGTGATCTTATGGAGGAATCGGTTCTGAGTACAATTTTCTTAAAATCGTCATCATCATCATCATCAGCCTATAATGTTCCCACTGCTGGGTCACGGCCTCCTCTTATATCCAAGGCATTTCTTCCAAATTATTAGAAATTGAATTGTATTTAGAGAAAAGTATGTTTGACATTGTTTGCTTTACTGAACATTGGTTAAAAGATTACCAAATGCTTATTAATTATGAGAATTATATGGTGGGTAGCTGCTTTAACCGTAAATCTATGCTGCGTGGAGGTTCCCTAATATTACTGAAAAATTGTGTTAAATATAAGCAACGTGCTGACATAGTAGGTCTTTCGGTTGAACATTGCGTCGAACTGTCTTGTGTTGAGCTAGATAAGCATGTAATTGTGTGTGTGTACAGACCCCCAAACTATCAAAACTTTTCCATATTTGAATCAATAATGGAAGATGTCCTGGCAAAACTTACAACCAGTAATAAATCTACAATTATTTGTGGTGACTTCAACATCAATATTTTAGAAGATAATTCAAATAGCAGTCGGTTATTAAATCTTTTTAAGTCTTTTGACTTGACTAACGTTTTTATAGAACCCACTCGAGTCACGCCTTCTTCTGCTACTTGTATAGATAATGTTTTCTGCGATTGTGAATACTTAGATAGAGCCGTAGTAAATAGTCTGCCGTCTGACCATAGCGGACAAACTGTAACTTTCAGGTGTAATACACCATTGCAAAAAGTTGATATTAAATTTAGACCTATAACTTCTAGTAAATTAAATAGGTACAATATTTCCCTACAGAACAAGTTAAGTGTTATGAGCCATGACGATATTAATATAAATCAATTCTATGATCATTTCTTTTCAATTGTTCACACTGAATTCAATAAAAATTTTGAAAAGAAGACTAAAAGCATTTGCCCTAAATTTATATTTAGTGATTGGGCAACTAGAGGTATCAGAAAAAGTAGGGAAACACTATTTGAGCTTTATGGCCTTAAGCCTTATGTAAACACTGAAACTTTTAACAACTATGTTGCTCAGTATTCAAAAATTTTTAGAAATTCATGCAAGGTTGCCAAAGCCCTGCACATTAGCAACAAGATTAAAACAGCAGAAAATAAAATTAAGACAGTTTGGAAAGTCATAAATAGCGAGACTAACAGGAAGAAAGTACGTAATACTAACTATACATTAGATACAGTATGTGGGCCTAAAAGCTCCAATCAGGAAGTAGCTCAGGAATTTGTAAATTTCTTCACCAATATACCGTTAAAAACTACGGAGGCTCTAAATTCCTCTTCTGAAGTCTCAATTGGTTTATTAAAAGCGAATGTATCTGGATGCCAGGCTGAATTTAAATTTAAACATATAAACCCGATGACGGTTATTAAAGCTTTCCGGCAAATAAAAATCAAACTGACCGAAGATCTATGGGGAATGTCTATCAAAGTTTGTACTTCCATACTTGAGACGATAGCTCCATACTTAGCTTTAATTTTTAATTTGTGCGTAGACCAAGGAGTTTTCCCTGATTTAATGAAATACAGTAAAGTCATACCGCTTTTCAAATCCGGGGATAGTAAAGATACTAATAATTATAGACCTGTATCCGTGTTGCCGGTTTTTAGTAAGGTGTTCGAAAAGATAATGCTTAATCAAATGCTCAATCATTTCAACACCAACAGAATCTTACACGATCAACAGTATGGCTTCGTTGATATCTTCTATTCTAGACGTGCGATTTTGAAGCTGTTTTCGGCTTTTTTAGACCAAACTAGGCGTCCGCCTGTGTTCTGACCATATCGCGCGCACTTTACACGCGCGTCTGGACCCCATCCCTTATTTTCGGAGAAATTCCTTAAAATTAATTGTTTTTCAAAATTTTCCTTCACATTTCAATTTAGATTATAGTTGCAATAGTGCTCACCCTTCTTCCCTGAATTCTGGTCCGCGTTCCGTGTCCCGGTCTCCAGGTAGTGGGGTGAAATTCCAAATTTTTTCTTTCGAAAACTGGTTTTTTGACCAAAACTCAAAATTTTTGTTCGGCACCTAACAAGTTTTATTCCATAATTCGCTAGCCCGCGCGGAGACGCGTCTCTGGACACCTCGCCCGCGCCCCTAGCCCGAATAAAACATTCATTTTTCTAAAAAATAGTTATTTTCATACATTTCTATAAGTACCAAAATCCACCTAAGGGAACGAGTCAAAAACGAAAACGTTGATATCTTCTATTCTAGACGTGCGATTTTGAAGCTGTTTTCGGCTTTTTTAGACCAAACTAGGCGTCCGCCTGTGTTCTGACCATATCGCGCGCACTTTACACGCGCGTCTGGACCCCATCCCTTATTTTCGGAGAAATTCCTTAAAATTAATTGTTTTTCAAAATTTTCCTTCACATTTCAATTTAGATTATAGTTGCAATAGTGCTCACCCTTCTTCCCTGAATTCTGGTCCGCGTTCCGTGTCCCGGTCTCCAGGTAGTGGGGTGAAATTCCAAATTTTTTCTTTCGAAAACTGGTTTTTTGACCAAAACTCAAAATTTTTGTTCGGCACCTAACAAGTTTTATTCCATAATTCGCTAGCCCGCGCGGAGACGCGTCTCTGGACACCTCGCCCGCGCCCCTAGCCCGAATAAAACATTCATTTTTCTAAAAAATAGTTATTTTCATACATTTCTATAAGTACCAAAATCCACCTAAGGGAACGAGTCAAAAACGAAAACGTTGATATCTTCTATTCTAGACGTGCGATTTTGAAGCTGTTTTCGGCTTTTTTAGACCAAACTAGGCGTCCGCCTGTGTTCTGACCATATCGCGCGCACTTTACACGCGCGTCTGGACCCCATCCCTTATTTTCGGAGAAATTCCTTAAAATTAATTGTTTTTCAAAATTTTCCTTCACATTTCAATTTAGATTATAGTTGCAATAGTGCTCACCCTTCTTCCCTGAATTCTGGTCCGCGTTCCGTGTCCCGGTCTCCAGGTAGTGGGGTGAAATTCCAAATTTTTTTCTTTCGAAAACTGGTTTTTTGACCAAAACTCAAAATTTTTGTTCGGCACCTAACAAGTTTTATTCCATAATTCGCTAGCCCGCGCGGAGACGCGTCTCTGGACACCTCGCACGCGCCCCTAGCTCGAAAAAATTTTTGCCCACCCACCCGCCCTCTGGTCTATAGGAAGGTAGACGTGGGAATTTCGGCAAAATTTTATTTTTCAAAATCAGTCTTTAAAATACATTTTTAGGCCTATTATAGGGATTTCATAGGGAAAGATCGTTTTTAATCACACTGACTACGTGTAAAATATTTTTATTTTACAAATTTTTAGGTTTTAATATTTTATATTTGATTATTCTGTATTTTGTAAGTTTTTAAGACAGTCGTACCTAAAAGCGCGACCATAATTATTTGACTTTGTATATTTATATATTATTTGATTATATTATTTATTAACTTACTGTGATTCCCCCTTTACAGGGTCACGTAAGTTCCAGTGTTCGCTCTTACCCTCTCCTTTAGAGCAGATATTATTGTTCCGTCCCCCTCTTTACAGGGTTCTGTTCCGATAATACCTGCTCCAAAAAGTTTTAACATGTTTTGCACCCCGTCCAGCACCGTGAGGGCTCCAGGCTCTAGTGGCTCGCCGCGATTGGCGGAGAAAGCGGCGCCTTCGTCTGTGGCAGCAAGGAGGAGAATCTCCTTCGGAGACGAGGCTCCTTCTGCGTCGCAGGGAGGTCCTGCCACTCCGGGGACGCGCCGAGCTGCTATGGATGCCTCAAGACCGCTCATAAAGCCTGAAGCTAAGTGCCGCAGTCGCACTGAGGAGGCGAGAGCTTGCCTGAATAAGGCTAAGCTTAATTTAGGCAACTCTCGCAACCTCAAAGCCGAGATCAAAACTGCGGTGCTTGAAGCTATAAACAGACTTTATGAGCTGGTCAAGGAGTCCGAGCGAGATAAGGGCCCTTCCGCACCTGTCGCCACTCCAGAACCCGCGCCCACTGCTGACCATAGTCCCCATCCTATTTCCACCGAGGTCCTTGCTGGCCAGACTGAGCTCCTTAACACCTTGAAGGAGCACATCTCGGAGTTAAGAGACAACTCCGAGAAACTCGACAAACTCCGAGACAGTCTGGCCAGCAGGCACGGGGTGGAGGAGACAACCTACGCGAGCATGACAGCCGCCAGTAAGAGCCACACTGGGGCTCAGGCCCTGGAGCGAAGGACGCTGCACTCGGTGGTTGTCTCCTCAACCCAGGAGATGGATACGGGGGACGAAATCCTCGAAAGAGTGAGGAAAGCAGTGGACGCGAAGGAGGGATGGGTGCGCGTCGAGAGGGTCCGCAAGGCCAAGGACCAGAAGATTATCATGGGGTGCGCAACAACCGAGGAGAGGACGAAGCTAAAAAATCGTTTGGAAAAGGCCGGAGAGAACCTTGTCGTCGAGGACGTGAAAAATCGGGACCCGCTTCTGATTCTTAGAGACGTTTTACTCATGCATAGTGACGAGGAGGTGCTGAGAGCCCTTAAGAATCAGAACCGGGAGATATTTCACGGGCTCGATGACAAGGAACAGAGGATGGTGATAAAATACCGCCGCAAAACCCGAAACCCACAAGCGAATCACGTTGTGCTTGGTGTGTCCCCTATGATCTGGAGGAGGGCGATTGAGGGGGGAAAACTCCGCATCGACCTCCAGCGAGTTCGCGTAGAGGACCAGACGCCTCTGGTGCAGTGCACCCGCTGCTTGGCATACGGGCATGGGAAACGCCTGTGCACGGAGCCAGCCGATCTGTGTAGCCACTGTGGTGGGCCACACGTCAGGGCAGACTGCCCGGATATACAGATCGGCAAAGCAGCGGTTTGCGTGAACTGCACCAGAGAAAAACTAGGGGCCACCGAGCACAACGCGTTCAGCAACGAATGCCCAGTGCGAAGGAAGTGGGACGCATTCGCAAGAGCTTCTATAGCTTACTGCTAAAGATGGCGATGCGCCCACTTCCAGACACAGAAGTAGAACCAATTCGGCACAACCGGAAACCAGGTGTATTAAGACGACCACCAGCGTTGGCAATATGCGGGTTAGTAAATTGAGTCAGTTTCATGAGAAACTGGCTCAAGTTATGCTGGAGCGGGTGCTTGCCCTGGTGGATATGTCAAGCTGTGTCGAATTTGGCAATACTTTGATAGACATAGACCCATTTTATGAAGTGCTTTTAAAAATTAAAACAATAGGTATATAAATAATAATGATATTTAATTATATATTGAATATATACTGTAGATATCATAAAATAAATAAAAAAAAAAATAAAAATAAAATACAAGTAGATATTAGAATAAAAATTTAAATAGGAAACAACAGTAAGCGGAACAAGAAATCTTAATAGGGGCATAGATGTAAGGGTTATTATTTGATAAAACATTATTATAGCGATAAAAAGGACATTACTAAATAAATTACTGTAGTAAATCATTAAGATATACATTAAAAAGTTATTAGAGCGTTATGTAAAATAAATATAAAAGATATTTTAAAGGTGTTAAAAAATTGGTACTTTCTATCACGAAAAACCAAAACGCACTCACGTGGTCTCTCCGGCCACCTAGAATCGTAGACAAGCCTAAACGAATGGTGTCAAGGACTCTGATCACCATGTTAGAGGAACACTGGCTTGGCAGGAGTGGTTTTTAGCCGGTTCGAGTCCGGCACTACCTCGACTGTCTCACAAGAGAAATTCCTGTGAGATAGTCGAGGTGTCCGCGGGGATTTCCCACTCCTGCCCAAACAAAAAAAAAAAAAAAAAAAAAAAAAAAAAAACAGTATGGCTTCACCAAGGGACGTTGTACAACTGACGCCGGTGTAACCTTATTAAAGCACATATTCATGGCGTGGGAAGACTCCCAAGACGCTGTAGGAATATTTTGTGACCTCTCCAAAGCATTTGATTGTGTAAATCACGACACATTGCTTTTGAAACTTGAGCATTACGGACTAGGTAAACTTGCACTTAGTTTGGTAAAATCTTATTTAAGTGATAGACTGCAATATGTTCAAATAAATGGTGTTAATTCACAGGGCTTGAAAGTACAAATGGGGGTTCCGCAAGGCTCAATATTGGGTCCTTTCCTCTTTTTAGTATATATAAATGATCTACCCTATTTACTGAAAAACCAACTTCAAAATATGGTATTATTTGCCGATGACACTTCCTTAATTTTTAAGATAAATAGACGAGCCCAAAATCTAAATGACGTGAATAATGCCTTACTTGAAGTCCATAATTGGTTCACAGCAAACAACTTGGTATTAAATGAAAAAAAAACGAAATGCATAAGATTTGCTTTACCGAATGTTAAAAGTAGTGATTGTGAGATAATATTGAATAAAGAGAAACTCGAATTCGTAGATAAAACGGTTTTCCTGGGGCTTACGCTTGATTCAAGGCTTCAATGGGGTTCTCATTTAACATCTCTTGCGGGGCGCTTAAGTTCAGCAGCATATGCCATTAGAAAAATCCGTCAATTCACTGATGTAGATACCGCTAGGCTAGTCTATTTTAGTTACTTCCACAGCATAATGTCTTACGGCATTTTGCTGTGGGGACGGGCTGCTGATATTGAGTCTATATTTATTCTGCAGAAAAGAGCCATCAGAGCCATATACAATCTTCGTAGGCGCGATTCTCTAAGGGAACTGTTTAAGGAAATTAACATCATGACTGTATCTTGTCAATACATCTACGAAAACATAATGTATGTCAGAAAAAATCTGCATCTTTTTGGTAAAAGAGGTGACAGACACAATTACAGTACTAGAAATAGAGACCAATTAGTTCAGCCTGGCTTCAGACTCGCTAAAGTAGACTCGTCTTTCATGGGGTACTGTTTGAAATGCTATAATAAAATTCCACAAAGCATTCTTGAACTAAATGAAACCAAATTTAAAACTTGCATTAAACGCACACTGTGTAAGCAAGCATATTACAAATTGGACGATTATATCGCTGATAAAAATGCTTGGCTCAATGCCGGTCCTGCTCCACAAGGACAGGGGCGCATAAATGGATAGCATTAAATGGTATTGTTGGAGCTGCTGAAGATTGTACAACTATCTTTGCATTGTATAAATTCAATATCTTTAGTATTATATAACCTCATATCCCATATTGTGTGAGTGCCATGTACTAGAATGCTATCATTCGCTGGAAACCTACGATTTTATTTTTTATTTTTTGACTTGAATGTGCCCTGGCGGTTAAGAGTATGTCATGCTCACTCAAATGTCCCGCTGATGGTGGCGCGTGTGTCGGGTCATTTAGTTCCCTTCAAAATGGTTGAGTTGAATGGTGCTGATACATGCGTCATGTTCGTGAACGGGCGCTGTCGGTTGGGACTGGTCAGCTCTTGGTTGCCACGGCTTTTGTTTTTATTTTTTAATTAATATTGTTAGTTTTAACTATGGACACTTTTATCGTGCACATCTTGCTACATTGTTCTCACATAATGCACCATCTCAACAGGAATGATGTAACCAAGATTTTGTAACAACATTATGATTTAAAAGAGTGTCCATGGAGTTTCTTGCCCGTTCTTCTCCATAGAGATCTACGCTAGGGAATGGGCAACTACAGTACTTTCACAGTTTTTATGTCTTGTGACTGGGACTGTAGCTACATTTAATTATCATCTTTGTTTCGACAATTCAAAAGCGCCTGTAACTGGCCTACTTGAAATAAATGCTTTGATTTTTGATTTTGATTTCTTAATGAGAGGGAATGGGCTATAATCTACCACGCGGGCCCAGTGCGGATTGGTAGATGTCACATGCTTTCGAATTTTTGGTTCTAGGACATGCCGGTTTCCTCACGATGTTTTCCTTCACCGTTTTGAGAGCAGCGGTGATAAAATAAATTACACAAAGTAATGCGCCTGCCTGGGTTCGAACCCACGACTTGCTGTTCGTAAGTCGGGGCCGCCACCACTGGGCCACCGCTGCTCTCCGGCAGAAAAAAGTCTCCATTAAATAGTCTCCCCATCGTTTGACTACTAACATAATTTTACCATAATAAAATTCAAAAAGTTTCGTAACTAAACGCCGGGTGACCACAACCGGTGAAAATTCGCGGAAAATGAACGGAACAGATCTAAAACCCTACGGCGACCAATTGGTTTCACATTTGTTCCCCTTTGAGTGGCCCTTATATGAATACAAACTTTTGTTACCGTCACCGAACATAACAAGACTCCCTGTAGTCACACACATAAGGTTGGATTTGAAATGATCGTTAGTTACGCAACCGCTATAAATGCGGTAATTCTCTTATACAGGCTATATTGACAAACGTCCTGTAAAATGAAAGCCTAATTTTATTATGTAGCTATTACTTTTTGAATATGCATGAGTATATTGTAGCGGATATGTTTTGGTGTAAGCTCTATTGAAGGTATGTGGAACAGGGGGTAGAATTCCTCTTTTCTCTATTGAAAGGGACAGATAGTGTTTGGTGGGCTACAATACTGTCCAGCGGTTTTGGTTGGGCTGTTGTATAATGGTTTATTGTTGTATATAGATTTTAGTGCAATTGCTGTGGCTGCATGAGCTCGTGGCTAAATAATAACAGCCAGCTTGGGTCGAAGCCGTGCTCGCCTAGGTTGGTCTTTCAAAAAAAATCAAAATCAAAATATTTTATTTCACATAGGCCTGGATGGGCACTTATAAAACGTCGAAAAAGGTGCACGGTTCGCGTTGGTCGATTCTATGGAGAAGAACCGGCAAGAAACTCCATGGTTACTCTTTTCAAATCATTTGGAATTACAATATTATTGTTTCATTACAGCATTAGTACTAGAGTATGGGGGGACAGCGTAGGCCCGACAATAGGTCGTTGCTTGCTATACAAGAAATGTAAAACAAAAGGAATATTTAACAAAAGTTAAACAGCATCCGGGAATCTATCTCTATCTTTGAATGGGTGACGACCCTTACATACCGAGTTGCTTCCGTGCCTCGGAAAGCACGTTAAGCTGGTGGTCCAGGCTGTCATTTGTAGATCTTTGACAGTCGTTGCAGGTAGGTGGCCCAAAATGTCTGACAACCAGTCTTACCGATGTCTAGTATAGTATAGTACTATAACTGGATTGTGAAGGTCAGATTCACTCCATGTAAAATACTGGTATTCAGCTGCATCCGGATAGACTGGAAGATGATTAGTGCAATTGTTGAGCAGGAAGTTTTCCTGTTATTTGTTTTCTGGTTGATGGCGGTAACTCTATTAGATAAATGTGGATGTATAGTTGTATACCGGAAAATACCAGAAAATATTTCATGTTCTGTCGACCGATAATAGAATAACGACTTCATCTGCCTAGGTTTTTCCCAATTATGGCGCTTAGACGAGCTAAATTAGCAACTCTATTTGTGGTGGTTCAAACTTCGTTTGAAATGCTGTTAGAATAAAGTTCTAATCAGCTTGCACTACAAAGTGGTTGTTACGTCACCCACTGCGGGCCAAATAACGCGAAATGAGTGGTTTCGATCGATTTACAAAAAAACTATTGATTGGATTAAAAAACTAAAACAGTATCATGCTAATGATAGCATGATACTGTTTTGAAAACATAATAGGTACAATTAATTTACGTCGATAAAAAGAAATCACGAACTTATCTCTAAAAAATAAATCTACAAGCAATATATTAGCATGATACTGTTTTAGTTTTTTACTGCTATGAAGCAGTGAATCATATACTTTTAGTAATTATAAAACTAGCGTTTAGCTCATGTAATCGCCTTATGTTGGGGTTGGCTTCCAGTCTAACTGAGTGCGGCTGAATACCAGTATTTTATATGGAGTGACTGCCTATCTGACCTCCACACCAGTTATTACTGGGTAATACGAAAATACTGACTTATACATAAACATTTATAATAATCGCGATTGGGTATAAAAACCCGTTTTTCCTCATATTTTTCGTTTTTTTTCAGCCATCCAAACAAACCAATTCACAACATTATTTTAGGATATCAATATGCGAACAGGTCGGAGTTATTTCGAACGCATATACATATGTATGCATTCGACACACAACTTGCCAATGCCTGTCGTTTCAGGCCCCCAAAATATAGGTTTTTAGGCTGTGTCACAGCGCTGCAATATTTTTGTAACGTTTTGCAATACGTATTTATTTTGCATGTGACTTGTTTCGTAATATTGTTTTTGCATAGTGTTACATATGGAACGGAACGAATGTTTTGTTTCTAAATAGAAACGTTTGTTTTGCTTACTGTTGACTGTAACGCTGATTTAGAGTATTCTGACTTTATTGAATAAATTACATCTTTGTTAATTATTTGTAAGCACGTCTTTGGTAAATTTCCCGTAATCCTGAGAAATAATTAAGTTAATATCAAAATTGGGAAGAATTCAGAATTTTCTCAAGGCATGAGAATTTATTAACATTTAATTTACAGGGTATAATACGCCATACTGTTAATTATTGTTTACAGATGTTTACCACTTTTATTTTTATTTTTTTTCGGATTGGAAATCATCAAATGACTTCTTCCACTCTGGGTGGCGCGGAAGGGAGTGTCAGACTTTTACCGACTAAAACCTATCCATGTTTCTTCTTCGCCCTTTATGTTCCGGGGCCGCGGTATCTCTTTCGAACAGTCACGCAGCCTCGGCCAGGTGCCTACCACTCACTGGGAACAAAGGAAGACAAGCTTGAATTGTATGTTTTATGTCATCATCAGGGGTAGCCTTGTTCTACAAACAGCTGAGTGTAGGCCTCCCTCTCGCGCCTTGCTCCCCTGGTTTGCGCAAGTCTCCACCAGGTCGTAACCGGCGATCTTCTGATTGACATCCACCTGGATTCTGGCTGGTGCTCAGCACTCTTACCGTCTCTCGGTAACCATTCAGTGAGAGCTCTACTCCAACCGCCAAGTTTTATACCAAGGCTACCAAGCATTGAAAAGGAAAGGTCTAGAATAATTAAATGTCGACAAAGAAAAATCTCAAGTAGATAATGCATATCTCAACTGACCATTAGCATGGCTTTTAGGATACGCTGAGCTTTCGAACCACTCTTATGGCATGACCACGGTTTAATAGTGGCTGAAGTGGTCACTTTACATATGCTTAAAGTAACCTACGGCCCAGGACAAAGAGTTGCCATGGCACTTTAAACGCACTAGTCATATGCATTAAAAATACCGAAGGACGTTTTTTCTTTGAAGTCATACACATATAGCAAACAACGTAAGGTAGGTACAGACAACAATATTCACCTTTTCACTAAAATGTTGACCATATTTTTTATTGTATGCATAATCGAAAAAAGGTAAATGCTAAGATGACGAGTATCACAAAAAGAGAAGAGAGACACAAATAAATTGGCATGAAAATTCTATAAGGCATGCTTATTAGACTCCACTGAGTATTTAGTACTCGTTGTCTAATATTCTAGTTCCTAATGATGTATAAAGAAAAAGTAGGGGACTTTTTCTTTTTAGTTTACTAAGAAACATACTAAAGAAAACTCTATAGGATAAACTTTATCTCCGTCTCTAGTCATTGATTTGAAATCATCCAAAATTGACGAACGGTTTCTCTACGTAGGAATACAATAATTTATTTAAATAACCTGTAAGGAAATGAATTGTTTAGCAAAATGTCAACATACATTGCCCGTATATTCAAAACGTAGATGCCAACTAAAATGTGGCAAAACGACATTTTGTACCAATTGGATAAACAATTAAGTTTCTTGACTGTACATACGTAAATAAACTAGCATGGAGAATACAAACATGGTCTGTACAACCTTCAAATCTAAGTGAAGTTGAAAACGATTCGAACCCGCGACCCTTAGGCCCCTCGTCAAGCCCTGTCGCTTCAATTTGCGAAATAATTTACAACTCGCGTTGAAACGCGAATTACTAATAATATGTTTTGTGTATGTATGAAGGTATTAGCTATTCTTACGCAGACTTAGTACCTATACTTATGTTATAGATTACTAGCTTCTGCCAGCGGCTTCGCCCGCGTGAAGTTTGGTTATTGTCCCATGGGATATTACTACCGGGATAAAAATTATCCTATCATCAATCCAGGTTATAAACTATCTGTGTGCAATATTTCATCCAAATCCGTTCAGTAGTTTTCGCGTGAAAGCGTAACAAACAAACTTACTTTCACATTTATAATATTAGTAGGGATTGAAGGGTAATATTCGGTAAGGTTATTGGATATTAAGTGATTGAAATATAATCTGAACCCTACCTACATCTGTGTTGATGATACAGGAATATTCGTAATTTGAAACTCCAAACCGTTTATTATTATTCGAACCTGGAAATGAAACTCCGAAACTTAAAAATGAACCAATAAGATACCAAAATATTTAACACGCCTGTAAACCCTGAAATGTTAGGCAGTAGTGTACCTTAAGGCGACTCCGTAAGCTAAATTAGCAACTCTAATTGTGGTGGTTCAAATTTCGTCTGAAATACTGTTAGAATAAAGTTCTAATCAACTTGCACTACAATGTGGTTGTTGCGTCAGTCACTGCGAATAGTGCGAAATGAGTGGTTTCGATCGATTTACTAAAAATCTATGGATCGTACTAAAAAAATAAAACATTAAGATGCTAATATGTTGATTGGAGAATTATTTGGCAAAAAACTGAATGATCTCATGTATTTTAGTACGGTTTTACTCGTTAAAAGATTTTTTTGAGATAAGTTCGCGATTTATTTTTATCGAGGAAAATTAGTAATATAACGTTTCCAAAACACCATCATACTAGCATATACCCTGAACAATACCATATATTTTTCTAGTTTTGTTTATTTAGTGAATCATATACCTTCGGGCATTATAATACTCGCGTTTAGCTCTTGTAGTCGCCTTAAAATCAACGATTTTTTTTGCAAATTTTGCCAGTTATGTTTAGGTCCGATATAACTAGGGGCGTGCCTATTGCCATGAACTGGGCTCAAATCCAGACTCGGAATAAGGTCCATGTTCACCGAGAAGATAACAGTCTGTTTATCTAAAAACAGCTGTCAATGTGACATGTTCCCATACAAAAATGAGTTTTAAACAGCTGATTTTAGATAATCGTCCGTCATGTTTTTGGTGAACATGGACCTAAGACACACAAATACCTACAACGCAAATAATTCAATTGTTCAACCAGACATGTCAGAGTCGCCTACTTTCATTTTCGAACAGCTTGGCATCAGTTGAAGTCATCGGGCGCATTTTAAATGAGACGCATTTGTCTGACCATTGTTTCTGTCTTATTAAGAAACAATGGCGAGCCTATTAAAAATAACACAAGATATAAATATTAAGTTTTATCTTGTTTTTTATATGAAGATTTTCATGTTTTTTTATATAAAGATTTTTATTTTTTTTTAATATTAAGATTTTTATCTGTTTATTTATATCAAGATTTCTATCTGTTTTTTTTATAGGCTCGCCCCCTTTTACGCGGTCCTTCAAAATGTGGGTGTAATATTAGATACACCCATATTTCCCAAAAAAAACGGAATAATATTAAAAATTATTTAAATTTATTCCGTTTTTATTCAAACGCTCGTCAAGAGAAAAGTAAAAAAACCGTCCTAGTCTAAAGAAACCCTCCTTCCTCCTCCTCCTAAGGGTCCTTTTAAGGGTGGTCTTCGTATAAACCTCTTAACTCGTGATTTAGCAATTATATCGACAGTACCAAATGATAAGGAACTCGTTTAAAAGGATAACTTCTTACAGTCATAGTGACGTAATTCAGTATACCTTAGGATGCCACAGTGTAACAAATATGATATGATTGATGCATATAATTAAGACATTATTTATGTTTATGAGGTACCTGATCTTTTAACAAGTTATTGTGGATTTCATTATGTAAGTTATACATTTTCTTCACAGGTTTTATCTGATTAAATTAATAAGACACATCTATATTGATAAGAGACCTAGCCCTGAGATAAATTAATACACTATCGGTTAAACGACAAATTAATACGTTTATATATCAAAAAACACCAATAACACAATTAAAAATCACTCTCTACTACTAAAATCATTATATCTAAGTGAATAGTAATTAGTGGTATATTTTTAATTGTGTTTTAAGTGTTCAATTGTGTTTTCGAGTGTTGTTTTTTCTGTTAAGGAATGGATTGACAGGATGGAAGATCTAAATAAAAAGACTAGAAACTGACATATCCGTAGTTGTCCGAATAAGGGTTAAGTGATTTACAAAATAATTAATAAGACTGGTTGTCAGACTTTTTGTGCCATTGATTTTCAAACTTTCAAATGATAGCCGGTACCAACGGCTTAACGTGCTTTCCGAAGTACGTAAGAAAATCGATATTTAATGGGTCGTCACACACCCACATACCAGCCTCGGCAAGCACGGCTTAACTAAAAAAATCATGTTTATGTATCCCTAAAATACAGTAAATTTCTTATGAAATAAGCAGTACCTTTGTGCTCTTCTTTCTTAATGTAATGTCCTATTAAGTATTCTGTGTGTACATAAATAAATAACAAAATAAATAAATTAAATTAAATTCTCAGCAAAACAATGTTTTCTACTCTGTGGTTTTCAAAGGAGGTGAAAGTCAGACACGGTGAACAGAATTGTAACCTTCTTGTGTATGTTCAGATCTCGCTAATTTGTTAATATGATGTATCGCCGGTACATGTACAAACAACGTACACTTTGTACATAATTAGGTACCGTTCGTCAAATATTGACTAGAGTATGACTCCGTTTGGTTTTTTGTTTCACGACAAGCACAAAAAGATAAAAAAAATGATTTTTCTTTTTGTAGCCGTAGCTTGACATTTTCTTTGGTACTCGTTTCAAGATAGTCAAACAATTGTCATAGACTATGGAGGAATGAGGAAATTGTAGCAAAGAAAGTTTCGTGTGAACAAAAAACGAAGGATGAGTTGAGGGACGTCTTTAAAAGAGGTGACTGCTTTGATAGCGAGTAATAGAGAAGTATGACTGAAGAAGAACTGCTGAACGACGCTAAATAAATTGCTGTTGTAACATCACTATTTAGTATGTTATTAGTCTGTACACCACTAGTGATTGTCCATGGATTGTCTTGGATTGTCGACACTTCCTTTATGGCTGTCTTACTGTGAAACCCGTCTGTGATACTTTACTATGTGACCTTCGTGTAAATAAGTACGTAAGTGTTCTCAACGGTATCTTCTATTCAACCAACCAACGAAAACAATAATTGCAAGACTATTTTCATAATTAAGTTTAAGTTATTTTCAGTGCTCTTTGTAATGAACTCCAGCTACGAATTTCATGTATATCACACACACAGAACTCATCGAGATAATCCTATCTCTTACCATGCACGAAGGTGCTCAAAAGAGAAAAATTACAAACTCTAATATCAATTTAGTAGCCAGAATTTAAAAAGGGCAGCATACCATGAGGGACTAAGGGGCCGACTTAGAAAACATTGGCCCTTTGACTTAGTAAACAAAACCTGAAAAAGTTTATCTTTATCACAAAATAGGAACATAAATATCGACTTTATAAAACATGAAAGATATACCCCACAATATTTACTTTTAGAGCCAAAAAAAAATATTTTTCCGTAATCATAAAACCAAATTCCTAGTACATAAACATTATTATTTATCAACATCGCCCCTTAATATAAAAAGGTCAATAAATAAAACATATACAACCACATTATTGGTGAGCGGGTGAAAGATGAATAATTCACGGAATAATAATCATGAATAGATCAAAGTGGACTTGCCCACGCGTACTATGTACAATGTACTTGGTTATCGGTCTTTTAGACCTGTATTTGAAGGGCTAGTGCGTCAAAGGTTGGTCTAGGTCGCTCAGGGCTGGGCGAGGAAGTGATCAGTGTAAAACAATGACAATGTAAAAGACGGCGGATGGCTTCGTTCGTATGTTCGTCAACCATTTTGAAGGGAACTAAATGGCGGACCATTTAGTTCCCTTCAAAATGGTTGAGCTGAATGGTGCTGATCCATGCGTCATGTTCGTGAACGGGCGCTGTCAGTTGTGACTAGTGCCACGGCTTATTTAATTAAATTATTACTATGGACACTTTTATCTTGGTACATTGTTCTCACATAATTTACCATCTCAACATGAAATGAAATGTAACCAAGATTTTGTACAAAAAAATGATTTAAAAAGAGTGTCCATGGAGTTTCTTGCCCGTTCTTCTCCATAGAGATCTACGCTAGGGAATTGGCAACTATAGTACTTTCACAGTTTTTTATGTCTTTTGACTGGGACTGTAGCTACATTAAATGTTCATCTTTGTTTCAACAGTTCAAAAGTGCCTGTAACTGGCCTAATTTAAATAAATGCATTGATTTGTTCTAACGAATTGGCAGAGTCCATTATGCCCCACGATCGGTAGCAGATTACATTAAAAAAACGAATGTAAAAAGATGGTGTATTTAGATTATCATCATCATTTCAGCACAAAATTGGGTAATTAAACCTATCGTTTTTGTTTAGACTGACAGAGTATCTTACACTAACGGCAGAAATGGGGTTTCATTTCAAACACAAAGGCGATGACACTACTTATTGCTTACAAAAAATATATACCTATATCTCACTTAATTTTACAATACGCAGTAACTACATAAGCCATTAAAATCCGGCACAAACCGAAATCGCAACCGAAGTAACAAAAAAAAACGTCGCTCAAAATGACACGGAACGGGATATTGCGTAAATTTCGCAGTGCGATGATACAGGCTGTGTAAATTCCGCAGTGCAACGATACAGGGTATGCAAAAAGCAAAAATATCAATAACAAAACGTGCAGATTTCACGAACGCGTCAAACGCGACGCATGACATTCTCGAAAGCGCAGTGTCATACCCTGGATGTCGTGCTGGGAGGTGTACAGGGTAGCCTTTTGGGGGCGTGGACGTTGAAGTTTAAGTAATTGTGGGAAATATGTTTAAATAAATAAATATGGACCTTAACACAAAGCGCCACCTAGTGCCACACTAAGCAATGCTTGTGTCGTGGACACTAGATAGTTGATATACTACATATATTATTTTTTGTTTGTAAATACAGACTTATTATACATATAAGCATCAATGACTCGGAAACAAATGTCCGTGCTCATCACACAAACATTTGCTCCTACCGGGATTCGAACCCAGGACCCTAAGAACGTAAGGCAGCGTCACTACCACTACGCCAATCGGGTCGTCAATAGTTTAAGAAGATTGATTGAAGGTTCGATTGGTTACAAACCAGTGGCGTCCTCCGTGTCATTTTGTATGAGATCCCGATTTTTAAAAACCATAAAAATAAGCATTTCACCAGCATCTACAGGGGCACTCTTACCTACACTAATGATATCTCTCTTAATATAATTATATAATTTTGAATACAATTTTTTTTTCTTAATTTAATCAATTCTAATTTAATTTATTTCAATATTTTTTTTCTAATTTAATCAATTCTAATTTAATTTAATCCATGTTATTTATTGTAATTTAAATATTTAAGTGTAACCTGCATATTTTACCAAACTATGTGTTTATTGTTTTAATTAATGATTTAATTGTATATTTATCTCCGCATAATGTAGTGCATGCTGTGCTTTTTTATAAGTGATGACGCGCTTAGACTTAAGTTTGTGATGTATAAATGATATTAAATCAAATCAAATCAAATCATTTATTTTTGCAGAAAACACTGTTATAATGGTGTTAAACAGATTTACATGTTTCAAGTGATTCTACCGTAAGGCATGCAAAATGTATACAATCACAAAATACAATGAATAAAACAAAGGACTGGTAAATTAATTTAAAAGTAAATAAAAAATAAATAAAAAGAAACAAAATAATAAGATATTAAATTAATGATTACCGTTTGCTCCATATGCATCCACTAAAAAAAACAATGACAAAAAAAAAAGACCAAAAACATAGCACCAAAACGCGCCTACACAAAATAAAAGCCCGTATCCACCCACTGCTAATTAGGAGCGTTCGTTTCATCTCACTTTGTCACTTTATTCGCGGAAAAATGCAGTTAAACAAAGGGGAAGTAAGTCAAAGAGACGCATTATACTTGCATCTCGATTAGCGAGGGTCGACTCATAATAATTAGCATAACTATACAATCTTTTCACCGTTCGTTTACCTCTGACTGCTGCAATCCAACATCAACTTAATTTTTATGTAACTAAAGATCAGTATAGTTTTGACAGATTTGTCAGTGATAGCCTAATAACAACCTTATTGTTGAGACCATAAACACTACTGTAATTTAGCACGATGAAAGGGAGAAAGTAAAATAACTGAGCCAGGACTGTAAGGAAGGTCTTTGTCTGTCAAATATGGAACGATCAAAGTGAACGAACTAAAATAAGATAATGAGTTTTTTTTGTGTCTGAAGTTGTTTGAAAGAGGTCCGATTAAAGAAGAGGCTTTAACCTAACCTAACGGTACGATGGGGTTAAATTAAGATGCTCTTTTAAGGTTTTTATGTGATGATGTTGACAAACAGGTTCTCTGCCTGTCTGCCACGGTAATGGTTACCGCCGATTATGGCGATTCAAAACTAAGATATATTGCGGCCTTGCCAATTTGTGACTCAATGTTTTTTTGCGTCGCATATACTGTAACTTTTTCGAAACGATACCTTTTAATATCTGCTAATACATAAGATTATCGATTAGCGTTTAATGACAAATATAGAATAAAAAGACCCTGCACCACACCCACCTAGTCTTTTCCCAACTATGTTGAGGTTGGCTTCCAGTCTTACTAGATGCAGCTAAATACCGGTATTTAACATGGAGCGTCTGCCTATCTGACCTCCACCACCCAGTTAGTACTAGGTAATATGACATAAAAAGATCCTCTGCTCCGACCGCAATCAATTGCGATTAGGCAAGAAAATGTTGATGACGCTGATGATGACCAAAGATACTTTTTAATCTGAAACATATTCAGAAGCAAATGTTTCAAAGAGCAATTCGGAAGTTTTATTTAAAGTCTGTCTAAATTGTTTACCAACTAGCCTATGTTAGAGTTGTAATCCTACTTCCTACTAATATTATAAATGCGAAAGTTTGTGAGGATGGATGTATGTTTGTTACTCTTTCACGCAAAAAGTACTAAATGGATTTGGATGAAATTTTGCACACAGACAGTTTATAACCTAGATTAACACATAGGATACTTTTTATCCCGGTAGTAAAATCCCATGGGACAATTATCAAATTTCACGCGGGCGAAGCCGCTGGCAAAAGCTAGTAATTATCATAAGGTTTCTCGTATTTCGGACTATTTTTATGTATTTTTTTTAAATATATTAGTTTATTTTATATGCTTATTTATGTATTAGTATTGTTAGTATGTAGGTAGCCATTTATGTGTTTGATTTTATTCTTGCAAAATGGCATGTTTATTTTTATTGTACTTTATCACAATGCTGTCTTATTTGACCCAATGGTTGACTGGTAGAGAATGCCTTGTGGCATTAAGTCCGCCTATGTACCACTATTGTACATGAAGTTTAAATAAATAAATAAATAAATAATACATCTCATCCGCACTAGGCCCGCGACGATTATGGCCTACTCCTTCTCAAGGGGGTCTGTATCCCAACAATAGGAACGTGGATGTGAGTATGCTTACGCATAATTCGTTTTTATAAAATAGTAAGTCCCGTCCCCGAGACCCGAGACCCGTCTCGAAATCGTACCTTGCAATCATTTTGCTCAAAAATACTTCCATATACAAAACCATAATTTTTGCTTGTATCTTCCAGTTTTCAGTCTCAAGTTAGTGACAGACAAAATAGTAAGTTTTGGGTTAAACACAATGTGTTTAATTTTAAACACAATGTGTTTAACCCAAAACTTACTATTTTGTCATAACATATTAAGTACCCGTCTCGAAATCGTACCTTGCAATCATTTTGCTCAAAAATACTTCCATACACAAAACCATAATTTTTGCTTGTATCTTCCAGTTTTCAGTCTCAAGTTTGACTGAACCAGTTCAACTGGTCCTGTACTTCTATAAGTTATGTACACAGCTAAACAATTCGAAAATTCACAAACATACCCGTTTCAACCACTGGTTCACTAATTGAATGCTGTTTTATTCAATCATGAAAAGCACAGTGTGCAGGTTACGCCGCCGGTGGAAAAAAATCCGTGGGTAATAATACATTGGGCACGCAATACTGATTGATTTTCCCGCGAGCGCTGTGGTCCCTGCAGTCGAAAGTTTTGTTTGCCACTTTTTGTGGTTTTGCCCACTGTGCGGCTTTTGTGCTGCGGCTCTAATGGGTCGGTGCTTTGTCTGATTGATTCGACTAAAAACTACCTGGTTTTAGTTTAGACTGATTTAGTTAGTGGGTTTCCACCCACAAAGTTAATCAGTCTGGTGAATTGGATTAATCAAATTTTGTTTGCGAAGTAAGGCACAATATTTTATAGCTATGCATAAATCTAAGGTAATCTAAGATGTATTTACTTTAAACATTCCATCATTTTGTACTTTTTTATTATTATTTTTAATGTGTTTATGTAACAGTATACTGTTAATTAATATTTGTGCAAATTTTTTTAGACTTTATTATGTGTTTGTTTATGTTGTCGAGCGTATGGCACTCGTGGGCTGCAGCTGAAAATCAGCGTCAGGTGGAACACACTTTGTGTTGCCATCTGACATTATGCTGAGCTGAGGCCCTTTTGGCATTATACTACTGTTTGTTTATGTATTATGTAAAATGTTATAGGTATTTTAATGCCAAATAAACACAATTTTCTTTCTTTTCTTTCTAAGTAATTGATCTATTTTGCACAATTTTGATTTTGAAACCCAATCTTGCATAGTCTTTTCACTTATAAAATGCTAAGATCAAAAACTTTTATGAAATGGAGAACAATTACAAGGTACATTTAATATCAAATTTAATATTTCAAAAATACTTATAAGTTGCTTTAAAATATTCACTGAAAAATACTAAAAAACCGGAGCGCTTGCTGTTGGCGGCTGAAAAAAAAAACAAAGCAACAAATAAATAAAATCCTGCACAAACCAAAAATGCCATAATAAAGCAATAATTCAATATCCACGATCCTCCAGTAAATCTTTTGCAAACTTTTGGCAATAGCGTTCAGGTTTTAAAGCCAAAACATATGAAAAATCAAATGCAGCGAGCCGCTTCCCTTGATATATGGGGCGAGCTTATTATTTTCCACCATTAATAATTTCGAATGGTCACGTTTTTTTTCGCAGTAGAGATTTCTGGCACACTGCCGATTTCTGTCGACGTTATATGATTTTATTTCGACCAAACCCACCGCGCTGCTGCTGTAAATCAATTTTTGCATTAACTAATTGAATTTATGAGCTGTTTATTGCTTTGGGAAATTGTTGTTAAACGACTATTATTTTTCTTTTTGTTACGTCGCTTTTCGTTTAGCTAGGATTTTCGTTGGAATAGGCAAATATGTAGGTACTTAGATTTTAAAAGATGTTTAATATTATTTTAATAAAGTTTTGTATGTAGAAATAGATTCATAATCACAATATGGTCGTTTAAACATTTATTTCTTAAGAGCCCTCTTACAGTCCACTAGCGCCGCCAATCGAAAAAATGTCATAACTTGTAAATAGAATCAAAAATACAAAATATGTTCTATTATTACTGTGGAAAAGGCAATAACGTAATTTTATAACACATTGTCACCACTTGAAATATAGCTGTTTAGCTAAATCGTGCATCCAAAACATAAACGGCCGTTTTTGTTACAAATGCACGATTTAATACTCAATACTCAATACTTTATTGCATTCCACATGTATTCTTAGGTGGTAAAACTTATAACTAGATCACATGGACCCTGTCGGGCACAGCAAAATAAGTGACTTAGGAGAGAGGAAGCATTTGTAAATTGTACAACGTAGGAGGTAGATACTTTCTGAGATTAATATTAATTATAGTCTAAAATTATTATTCATTATGTAATTCCTAATTATCATTATAACAATGTATTCGTCCAAAACATTAATTAATAGTATAAAATAAATCAATCAATGGTATACAACATAATCAGGCACCTATATATTAAATTAATAAATTAAATAAAAATTAATTTTAATAAATAATCAAACAAAATCAAACAAAAAAAACTTAGTTATGTAAATTATTATTCATTATGTAATTCCTAATTATCATTATAACAATGTATTCGTCCAAAACATTAATTAATAGTATAAAATAAATCAATCAATGGTATACAACATAATCAGGCACCTATATATTAAATTAATAAATTAAATAAAAATAATTTTTTATAAATAATCAAACAAAATCAAACAAAAATTTATAGCATAGACATTTATGACTAGTTATGACTTTATAAGTCTATCACTTAAATATTCATCTAATGAGTAGTAGCTTTTATTCAGCAAAAATTTTAGTAAAAATTTAGCTAAACAGCTATATTTCAAGTGGTGACAATGTGTTATAAAATTACGTTATTGCCTTTTCTACAGTAATAATAGACCACATTTTGTATTTTTGATTCTATTTACGAGTTATGACATTTTTTCGATTGGCGGCGCTAGTGGACTGTAAAACGCCCCTTAAGTATCAAAAGTAATGACGCATGCACTACGCAAATAAAGTCATAATTTCCTGAAAAATGCAAGATGTCAAAAGCCCTGAATAGGTTCAAAATTCTCTTTAAAATGAAGGAAAAGAATACGACTCATAAAAGACAGTGCCAAAAACTGAAAATAATATTGAAATGACAAGAATAACAATAACTGCTAAGAATATTAAGTGCTTCAAAGAAACGATATATCATTTCAGTGCATAGTCCCTTTGGTGTCATTGACCTTGGTGTCAATAGCCAGGCTGCCCTAATTTTTGAGGCATTTACTCATACATTCATTATACTTATTTTGCAACGCATTGTTGCATTTTCGTTGTCATAAAACGGTGATCGCATGACGGTGCATTCTTATGACACACTTTTTCGTACTTGTAATATTTAACTAATTTAGTATGGATTGTTTTCTCATTCTTACCGAGGGGTATCGCATTACTCAGTACTAACTGGGTTGTAGAGGTCAGATAGGCAGTCGCTCCATGTAAAATACTGGTACTCAGCTGCATTCGGTTAGACTGGAAGCCGTCCCCGTCATTGGAAAAGACTAAGCTGATGACTTTTTATAAGAAATCACTATAATGTCCACCAGTAAGATCATTGACTTTTCGAATATGTGTAGGCGACCTTAGTTTTAAAGTTTGACAATCGTTTTCATTACATTGAAATTACATTTTCTTCGGTTAAATTGACGAAAGGACCTTCACACTTTATGATAATCAAGATATTCAACTTAGGAGTGTTAAACTAGAAACTAGATTAATTTACTAGAAGATTACCTACAATCTACACCTTTTAAGGAAACAAAGATGGGGTGCATTATAATAGTACATTTTGATACAAGTGGAGAAAGTTTGTTATTGTAGTTCAAGGCGGTATTAACACACGAGCCGTACGGCGAGGGTGTTTTTGAGCCGAGAACTGCAATAACAAATGTCCACGTGTATCAAACGACGTTTTTCAATACACTTTTGAAGAAATAAAATAAAAGAATATACTTAAAATATTTGTATCATGAATTATTACGAGACTATGTTTTTATTTCCGCGCTTTGCTTTCGCCAGGTTGAAGGAGAAGCAAAGGTATGAAGCTATTAAACAGCCCAGCCTATTTACATGTTTATCTATGATATTGAATTTATAAACACAATTTGAGTACCATTCAAAAAATTACCAGATCGCTTATCCAAAAAAAATAATTAATATGCATTGACTAGTTTGTACTAAGTATATAGGTACCTATAGTTATCTGTGGCAATTTTGCTTTTTGCACATGTGTAGAAAAATCATGAAAAACGCACGTGTGTGAAATATACTGCATTTTGAACTCATCATAGTGCGAAAAGAACCAGTTTTCGAGGTAGTGTATTGAAAAGTGTTTGTCCTGAGTACTCAATTAATAATGTATACTCTCGTCTAGTCTTAATTTAATGGACTTAATCAAATACTTGAGAAAGAAGAAAACTTCACTCAATTTTTCTTCAACAAATTCTTTCATGCAGATATTTTAAATTCTTACAAAAAAATGTTAATAATACACAAGACGATGGTCTGAAGAATCTCAGGTGTTTCGGTCTCTGACCTGAAAACAAAATGTTTACAACACAGACGGTGTTCCTGAAAACTGAAACGCATTTGTAACATTCGCGCTTCATTATTGTATGTTGAAACAAATGAAAAACTGGGAGGCGAGTGGAATTAATGACGAAAAATTTCAAAGGAGATCTGTGTTAAAGAGTTTGTTTGGCACACAGCTATTTTTGCGAAACATTAAAGAATGAATATGTATTAAAAAGTATCTTTGGTCATCATCAGCGTTATCAACATTTTCTTGCCTAATAGCTACTGCAGCAGAGTATCCTTTTATGCCATATTACCTAGTACTAACTGGGTGGTGGAGGTCAGATAGGCAGCCGCTCCATGTTAAATATGTGTCTCTTTCACCCAAAAACTACTGAACTGATTTAGATGAAATTTTGCACACAGATAGATTATATCCTAGATTAACACATTGGATACTTTTTATCTTGGTAGTAAGATCTCATGGGACAATTATCAATGTTTACGCGGACAAAGTTGCTGACAGAAGCTAGTCCTTTATTTAGGAAGAAAAAATAATTTATGTACCACTAGCGATCGTGGTAGGCTATTAACTACACAGACCAGCAATATTGTGTGCCGAACAGAGTCTTTCCATCGGCACAAACCGAGAAAAAACCGGATATATAGATATCCGGTTATTATTCGGTTGTGTAGCAATTAACTCGGATCGTCTTTGTTATTAAAAAAAAAACAAATGCTGAATCCGAATGTACCTGTAAGTATATCACACCCGTTAAAAATCATATTCATCGTTTGACACATAATTTTTTACAAAAGATTATTTTAAACAAGTAGTAAAAATTTAGTCTATAAAATGTCTTAAATTTCCCGATGTTATCGTAAATATCGTTTTGATGACTTATTCATGCTAAAGACAAATAAAAACAAAATTATTACTGAAATTAAAATCTAAGAGATCTTTATCAGAACATGCAATGTCTTTAAGTGTTACAACTTAATGTTATATTAAGTTTTTGGTTGAAATGCATTTTGTGCCAATTTTGTTTTATAAGAAACTATACGACGTAAAGAGCAGTGGTGGCGGCCCCGACTTACGATCAGTAAGTCGTGGGTTCGAACCCAGACAGGCGCATTACTTTGTGTAATTTATTTCATCGCCACTGCTCTGAACGGTGAAGGAAAACTTTCACGACCCGAATGGCGCAGCGGTAGTGAGGCTGCCTTACGTTCATAGGGTCCTGGGTTCGAATCCTGGTAGGAGCAAATGTTTGTGTGATGAGCATGGACATTTGTTTCCGAGTCATGGATGTTTATATGTGTAATAAGTATGTATTTACAAACAAAAGTATATATGTAGTATATCAACTATCTGGTGTTCACGACACAAGCCTTGCTTAGTGTGGCAATATATGGCGCTGTGTGTAATGTGAAGTGATATTATTTTTATTATTATCTACCAATCCGCACTCTGCCCATTTGGTTACTGGCCATTCCCTCTCATGGAGAGGAGCCTGTATCCCAGCAGTATTAGAAACAAGACTGATGAGGATGATGATATAACGTTACATAACATCTCGCCTGTAATCCCCAAAGAGCTAGTCAGAAGTATACCTCACAGTACACCCACATTTCGTCAGTTATGTTGCAGTCTCATGTAATAGGGGATTCCTATTGCCATCATCATGGGGGCAATTCCTGACGGAAAAACCGGTCGATCCGGTAATTGAACTCAAGACCTAATGCTCAACAGTCGTGCGTGCAACCACTGGACTAACGAGGCAAACTATACAAATAAGAATCTATGGAAAATAAAAAAAAATGTATTTGTGAATTATTTTCAATATTCATAGATAAGGATATAAATTCTCGTGAACAAGAAGTTAGTTTTTTAGACATTGTATTTTTTTTCGAATGGGAAATCATCAAATGACTTCTCCCGCTCTGGGTGGAGCGGGAGGGAGTGTCAGACTTTAACTGACTAAAACCCATCCATGTTCCTTCGTCGCCTATAATGTTCCGCGGCCGCGGTATCTCTTTCTAACACTCCCGCAGCCCCGGAACAGTCCCGCAGCAGTGTTTTCCCATTTGTCCCCAAGGTTGACTGGTAGAGAATGCCTTGTGGCATTAAGTCCGCCTATGTACCGCAATTTAATAAATAAAATACTAATAGTTTCTAGAAACTTGTTTTCTCAGTCTTGGTCCTTTTCCTCTGACCTCAGCTTCTATCCCTTCACATATTCAAAAACATCCAAAAACTTTACCATTTACAGTATTAGTGAATCTCCAATATACGAATGTTTACCAGCTTTCGGGCGCACAACAAGCGCTTGAACGCGCTTCGTCAGCTGAAAGCGCAGCGCTGTAAATCGATTGCAGCGGATTCATTCCTAAAACGCTGCGTGGGGTATACGTGGATGTCAACAATGATTTACGAGTATTCGGTAAACAGATGTTTTGAATTTTGGTGGAATTTTGTAAACTGAAGTACGGGAAATTTATTTAAAGTTTTTTAAGGTTTTTAGGTGCCGTAGAGGTTGTAAACTATTGAATTGAATATAAAATGATGCTCTATACGAGCTAAAGTGGCCATAATAACCATAATACCTAAAAGAAAAACCAACTATAAAGGGTGTAAAACACCTCTTCACGAAGCCGAAAGGCACTTATTTTCGTCATCATTGCAATCATTTTTTTGTTCTACACCATACCTGGGAACCTTCTAGTTACCTACGGAGATATGGGGGGTCAAAGTTACAACTTTTTGACAAGCTTTTTTTTTAAATACAATTTCTTTTTTTGTAAGATTTTAACTTTGAACACCTCCACGACCCCCGTACTATTCAATCCATCCATCAACACAATGTTTTAAGTGCGTTATACATTGAGTTCTACCACAAAACATGATTTATAACCTCAAAAAAAAGTTGGTTTCCAGCAATAGGTATTGTTTGCGTAAAGTTACTTAGTTTGATGTACAAAATGCTTGGTTAACGGCTTTGCGATGTGATTGTATAATAATTAAAAGCAGTGGAAGACTTCTTGACCTAAGCTTTGCTAATAAACTCGATAGAGCCAACTTTATGTTTTGGAGATTACTCACCTATGGATTTGATATTTAAGGTAAAATTTCCTGCTTAAATAAAGTATTCAAAAACAATGTGACAAATGTGTATATGTATGTATGTGTATATGTGTGCATGTGTATTCAAACACAAATTGAGTGGCAGTGGCGGTTTTGATTACTGGGTCAAAACTGTGAAAATCACGTTTTAACTAATAAAATAAAACGAAGAACAAAAAGTGTTTATCAGCAATTTAAGAAAAATCACCTTAACTTTTAAAAAAAACCGACGAAAAAAACTTTCTCAAAATTAAAAAAAATTCGTTAGTAAACACGATTCCGTCTTGATTTCACAAAAAGCACCACTGACAAGTTATTACCAGTTCGACAGCCAAAACCTACAGTCTGTTTGTCGAAAACAATTTTTGATTTCAGCTCGCTCAAAAGCGATTCAGGATTAATAACTGTTGCATTCCCTGCATTTCGTAAAATCCCTTTGAACACCGGACAGTGGTCAAATACACTATGTTTTCACTGAATCCTTTTATATTTTCCATGCAATGTAAACTTTTATAAATAAAAGAGGTATTGTGATGTACCTGTATTGAAATAAAAGAATTGCAATGAAAAACTTTTTTGTGAGCTCTTTCTTTTTAAAAGAAAATAGAATAAAACGTGAAAATATCCGGATTTAAAGCAGTTTGTTTCGTGTTGTTTTTTACGAGGTAAAAAATGTGCTATTAAAAAGAATTGGTTTTGTATAACATTGTTTGAAGCTTTTTAATACACGAATGCGCCTCGACTTCCATTGACGGAAAAATACTGTTTTGCACTAAACTTTACTAACTACTTTACTGTTTTCATATTTTTACTAGCTCTCTCTTAATGTACAAAGAGTCCATTTATGCAAATAAAATTGAAGTGTTTTGTAATATCAAATAACAGCTTTTTACTGATTGTCTATGAAAATATATGCGCCACTTGTAACAAAAACCATTTTTTCACAATTTTGCTATGTATATCTATTTGTTCCGTCATTATATCCGAAACGGCGGTACTGATTATGACAGATAACAGACAATGTTTTAATGACAGATAGCTGAAGTTGAAAGGTCTAACCAAAGCTACCCGGAACTATTTTTTTTTAATAATTTCGCAGGTATGAAGGTCGTCCGCCACAACTAGTATATCATACGACTAAGGAATGTACCACTATATAAAATCAGCCAAAAAAGTACGAAAATCTTTAGCAGTTTTGCAATTCATCTTCATCAAAATTCATCAAAAAAATACCAATATTCTTAATCTCAGTACAAATAAAAACAACACCAAAACACTCAAATCCAATCACTATAATACTTAAAATTCTTTTCCAATTCCACCAAGGCTATAATTTTCTATTTCTCCTTTATTCTTGTGTAATTACATTCGAAGAAGAAAAAAATACCTTTTTCAGTACTTCGAAACTGAATTACTGTCAGCTGTCGCGGAATGAACCTGTGAATATTCCGTTTGATTCTACGCGATGAAGGGTTAATTTCACTTTGATGTGCGGCTATTGAAAGCTGAATTCTTGGCTATTTGGATAATGACGGGTGATACGACATTTCTTTGTCCATGCCATTTTATTATTGGGTTAGGAATTTGAGAAAGTAAAGAGCTGGCTACCTTTCGAAGCGAATGTGCGTAAAAACTTTTCCACTATTAACAATATTTGTGTATTTATAAATTTGTACTGTTACTTAGAATAGGTAAAACTTCGTATTTATCCGTATCAATTTTAAAATAATATCAAATCTATATAAATCAAAGAATAGTTTCTTGAGAAGAAACTTTTGTTTTTAACCCAAAAATCGAATAGCATTTTTTATTATTTTTTTGGCGGGAACTAATTCTAAAACATGACCAAAGGGTTTTCATGAACTCTTTGGTCACATCAAGTACTATTAATGTTTTATGTTTATTTTTGATAAATCACAACAGATTTTTTTAATTTTTGAAAATCATGACATTAAAAAAATCATAACAAATACCTTGTTCGACCGTACTTATTAGTACACCCACATTTCGAAAGTTATGTTTTTAAGTCCCATGTAAAAGGGGGCAAGTTTATTACTATACTTGATGAAATATTTTAATTTCATTTTGTCTGGGAATTTAACTCGGGATCTTTTGCTAATCAGTATACTTAGTGCTAGTGATCAATAGAAACATGAGGCAATCTTAGTAATTTACGTTTAAATACACATTATTTTATTTAAAATTCGTGAACTTTTTGACAGGAAATAAAATGAGCATTCACTTATTTCATCTAAACCGACCTTTACACAAAACAGTGTTTCAGCAGGAAAATGTAACAAGCTGAATACGTTCGCGTGACGCTTAGCTTCGTAGTTTAAATAATAAATTAGTGTCGGTATAAACCTCCCGATGGCACCCCTTTCTATGCAAACACATAAGCTTGTGCATGGCTAGAAAAAACACGACAAGTGACGGTGGTATGCGCGTGCAGAGGGTTCCGTACATAAATTACATAACGCCCAAGCAGACTTTTTGTGTGTGTTTACGGAGTAAGGCATAAGAATAAGAATAAAGAAGTAAAAGCATAACCAGTGCAAATTTATTCAAACACAAATTAAGGACGTACTTATTGAGGAAAGGCTTTTACAGTATTGAGGAATTCATCAATTGACAAATGACAATCATGTATTTATGCGATATTAGCTATTATTGAATTTTATTATTATTTGTATTGCCTTAATCTATCCCATTATATTCTTTATGTAATTATGTGATTTTTTTGTAAAAAGGAGCTATTATTATTCTCATCTTTTGACATTATTATTTTAGTTTTGACATTTTTTTTTTGATTTACTTACATTTTTTTATGACCATTAATTTTATTATTGTAAAAGTAGCTTTTCAATTGTCATTTTATCTTTTGACATTCTTATTATTCTTATTATATATTTTATGGTTTTAATTTATTCGACTATTAATTATTTTTTTGTAAATTAAAGGAGCTATTGTTATTTTTTTTTATGTTTGTTTTTTTACTACTGACGAAACCTTAGTATTGTAATATAATTTTAAGTTTTTCTACACAATCTTTTTTGTTAAGAAATAAATGACTTATGACTTATGAATGATCAACATCGTCTACTTAGGCCCATGTTCACCGAGAACATAACGGTCTGATTATTTATAAACAGCTGTCACTGTGACATGTTCCCATACAAAAATGAGTTTTAAACAACTGTTTTAGGTAATCAGAGCGACATCTTTTTGGTGAACATGGACCTTAGCCTATTTCTAACTGTGATGGGGTAGGCTTCCAGTGTAACCGAATGCAGCTGCATACCAGTATTAACCTACATGGAGCAACTGCCTATCTGATCCCCATAACCCAGCTACAAATCAATACGATACCTCTTTGTTAAAAAGAGGTTTGCAAGCGGTACTCAGACTGGCTGGTATGCGAGATGACAAATGTTTTGAATATGTTTGTTAGGAACACTACGTGTCATTTTTCCATCATTATGTACCGAGTGTCATGAGAAATAAAACCAACTAAATTATATGTGCTTGTTATTTACTCTTTGTCCTCACTTCTCTTAGTAAGACTGATTCTCAAACTGTTAACCTTATAAATACTAGTAACGAGAGGGGATCAAGAACGATAAATTGTATCGATACGAAAGAAGAAGGCTGCCCACAGAGTATAAAAAAATTAACCATTTAATTAGAGTACCGTTGATTCAATATCATAAATACAAAGGGTAGATGGCTAAAAAAAATATTATCAAAAAATAATTAACCCGTATTTTTTCTTTTCTTACATAAACCAAAATTGACGTAGATACGACGCTTTTAAAATTCTCAATAGGTATGTCACGCCGTGGTGTAATTTTTAGTGCGTTCTGACGTCACGAGCCCCCACTCTCGACTTTTGATTTGTCTTTGTTAATATTCATTAATATAAAGAAAAAAATTCGTGTCCATTATTTTCCAACACTTTAGCTGACGGACTAAATTGATTTGCAATTTATTGATGGTGGAAACCAGCCTATTAGTATGGTGGTGTCTAAAAATATTTAGCCTTTTCCAAAAGCTTCCTACGGAACCCTAAAAGCGCCATTTATATAGGGTTTTATGCTGTATTGCGCGACTTCACAGACGTTAAGACGGTGTTTGTTAAAGAGTCTCGTTTACAGTTTATAGTCGTTCACTGTGCAGTATATTACAGAAGTAAAACTATTACTCAAACTAGTTATTGTTAGTATAATTATTATATTATATTGTTTCTGTTATTCTTGTTCATTCTTAATTTATTTATTTTAACTTATGAAAGTTTTAATTGAACATTTTTAATGTGTTTTTAATTTTGTGTCGGATGCCCTTTTTTAATGTATTGTGATGATTTGTGTTTTTACTGTTTATAAAACTGACCTGTAATTCTTGATAAATATTAATAAATAAACTAAACTAAACTATGAGAGAAATTCCCGAAAGTTTCGGTGTACCTGATCATCATATCAGCCGAAAGATGTCCACTGCTGGACATAGGCCGGGGAGCCCTATGTCTAGCAGTGGACATCTTTCTTAAGTGTCGCCGCATTGACCGGTCCCGTGCGACTCGCATCTAGCGGATGTCTGCAACCTTCACCAGGTCATCTGTGTACCTGATACTTCACCTAAGGCGGGAGGAGCTTATTGCCATCACCTGGGCCCAAATCCAGGCTCCGTGGCTGCCTCTGAGAAGTTCCTGATAGAAAATCTTAATAACACTTTGCTCGACCCGCTTGTGACCTCCAGACCAACGAGGCAGTGAATAGTGATATTGACGTCATCATCATCATATCAGCCCGGAATCACGCACTGCTGGGTTTAGGCCTCCCCTTTTTTCTAGCACAGTTACCAGTTCTGTGCGTCGACTTAACCAGGTGTTTCCCGCTTTGACTATGGTGTCAACCCAACGAGGTTTAGGACCGCCCTGGTTACTATTACGGACTAGCTTTGGCCACTACTCGATATTGACGTGCTATAATATTATTCCCCAAAAAGTAAACCCCATTTTCCAGCTACTTAACCACTCCAGATGTTACTATAGTCTGACAACATCGGTTACTATTACTGAGTAATGGTGACCCCGCCCTCTGTAGTTCAAATAATTTGTCACTCATCGAGATTAAAATAGAGCCAATTAAAACTATTTACCTGGCAGCCAAAACCGTCTCTATTTAACACGTCGGAAGTTTTGTTTCAACAAAATTACAAAAGTTTTGACGGGAAAGAACAAAATTAGAGGCAAGAATTTCTATTTTTGTGGGACGAAACTTTGTGGGGTGAATTAGGAAGAAATCATAGGACGAGCATTGTATCTTAAATTATATTACACGTATGATCCTCAAAGATCCATGTAATAGGGGGGCCTATTATCATCAAGAGGGCACAAACCAGACTCCGTTGCTGCTTCTGAGGAAATATCTGAAAGAAAGATATGACAACACTTTGCCCTGCCTGGGAATTGAACCCAGGATCTCATGGGCAGCAGTGGCTTACCGCCAACACGACAGCCAATGATTTGTTAATCATCATTTGTTTTTTTAGTTCGATACCGTTATCTTAACCACTGCTACCGCTGAAAGCCAGGTCCTACGTTGGTGACCACCAGAAAGGCGCCGAAAATGCTCAATGAGATGAAATACTATTGTAAAAACCATGCTATGGCTTCGGACAAACTCCTAAAGGTGCAGATGGAGTTTCATAAGAAACAGGGCAGTCGATGGGACAGCGTTTCTAAGGTATGAACCTCATCATCATCATCAGCCCATAATGTTCCCACTGCTGGGACGGCCTCCTCTCAATGAGAGGGAATGGGTTATAATATACCACGCGGGTTTTGGTTCTAGGACATGCCGGTTTCCTCACGATGTTTTCCTTCACCGTTTTGAGAGCAGCGGTGATGAATTAAATTACACAAAGTAATGCGCCTGCCTGGGTTCGAACCCACGGCATACTGTTCGTAAGTCGGGGCTGCCACCACTGGGCCACCGCTACTCTCTGCCTCAACCTCATGGACCATAGCTATAGTAACCACTTTTTTAGTCAGTGTAGGTACTATACCTACACTGACGAAAAAAGTGTCATGGTTTTTAAACTTAGCCTACTCAATTCTCTGTACATTTTTCCTTCAAATGCCTTTATGCTTGCTCATAGCGGACTGCAAATCGACACTAATATTTTTTTTATTGCAGGCAACACGCGATGCATTCAGTGTACTTGTGTACAATTCCTTTGAAAGTGTATTTATCATTATTTGATTAATTTTAATTTGTCGGCTCACTGATTACAGTCCAAATGCGTTTGAGCACGGATCGAGGTTTATTTTCAGGTTGTGAGTTCGATTTCATGATTGGGAACTGTGAAATTGGATCTTGGGTAAAATAGCATGTGTAGCGTGAATACACAAATTAATATAAATAAATATCGCTGGACATTAACACACAGCGCCACCTAGTACCACACTATAGCAAAGCTTGTATCGTGGATACTAGATAGTTGATATACTACATATATATACTTTTTTGTTTGTAAATACATACTTATTATGCATATAAAAATCCATGACTCAGAAACAAATGTCCATGTTCATCACACAAACATTTGCTCCTACCGGGATTCGAACCCAGGACCCTAAGAACGTAAGGCAGCGTCACTACCACTACGCCATTCGAGTCGACAAAGTACAGTTCGAGTCTTGGGACATATACAAGAAAACTTGGCGGCTGTACCTCATATAATTCTAGCTGACCCACGCAACTTCGTCTGGGTCACATAAGAGAGAAAAACGAAACGAAAAAAATAATCCCCGTTTTTGCAACATATTTTATTCCTACTCCGATCTTAATAATCGTAGCGTGACGTTATATAGTCTAAAGCCTTTCTCGATAAATGGACTGTCCAACAACTGTTCCTGAGATTAGCGCGTTCAACCAAACCAACAAACAAACTCTTCTGCTTTATAGTTTGGGTGTTGAATGGTAATTTTAACGACTGGTCCGATTCTGAAAATATCACTCTTGGGTAGTTACATTATCCCATGATCAGCAATCGCTACCACTAGATCAACGTATGGATATGGTCTTATCATTATCCTAATTAGCCTGCCCTCATCACCATTTATTTGGGGTCGGCGCAGCAAGTCTTCGTTTTTCATTATTCGTCATCTGGGCAGTCACCTTAATTCTAAACTTATTATCCGTCACACAGTCCATTTATCGTTTCTTTGGTCTTCCTTAAAACATAAATCACACTATGATCCAACAATATAACAGTCATAGAGCCACATAAACCTTACAAACTACAATTAACATGCAAATTAAAATAACAGCAATTACTCAAACAAACTAGTAGGTAAAGTTTTATGTAAGCTTCGCACTAAACAGGCTAGCAGTCTTTTATTAGGGCTATAACAAAACAATGGTGTCGATTCTGTTGTGCACAAACTTAATGTAATTTAGGCTATTGCTATCTTTTTCTCTCTAATAAAACGAGAAAGAGACGGACGTAATTTAGAGCTGTCAAATTTAATTGGAACTAATATTTCCATACAAATGAAGGGTGCACGTAAAAACATGTCGACTAAAAACACGGTGAAGCGCAAGTCATTATCTAGTTTGACATTTCTAACTTAGTTCATAGCTATAGCCGTCCTTTTCTCGTACTGCATTTTAGTAAAAGATAGCAATAGCCTTATTTAAGTTTAGTTTGTGCATAACAGAATCGACACCAATGTTATGTATTTTGTTGGAGCTGCCATCTTAACTGTGTCCCCAGAGGTTTGGCAACTCACATTGATCGTTGAAATAAATACATGGACTGGACTTGGGTCTGAGGTCATCATCATCATCTCAGCGGAAAGACGTCCACTGCTGGACATAGGCCTCCCCCAAGTGTCGCCACATTGGCCGTTCCCTTGCTACTCGCATCCACCGGATTCCCGCAACCTTCACCAGGTCATCGTTCCACCTAGTGGGAGGTCTTCCAACTCATCGTCTTCCGTCGCAACTCCAGAAATTTTTGGGCCCCATCGGCCATCAGTTCTGCAAGCAATGTGCCCTGCCCACTACCACTTAAGTTTA
Organism: Xestia c-nigrum; assembly: GCA_916618015.1. Lineage (NCBI taxonomy): Eukaryota > Metazoa > Arthropoda > Insecta > Lepidoptera > Noctuidae > Xestia > Xestia c-nigrum. The sequence continues at coordinate 2,081,190 of OU745259.1, read as the reverse complement.
GCAATTCTTCGGGTTGCGTCGGTGACCTTGGTTCTCTTGCGGGTCTGAGGTGTTTGTGGCTAAATGATAAAAGCAGCTCGGATCAATCTTCAGGTTAAGCTGCGCTGGCCTGGGGGTTGGTCTGTTGATGGGTGATCACGTAACAAACCGAATTACCTCCGTACTTCAGAGAACACGTAGTCTTTGGTCAGCGGCTGTAATTTTTAGTTTTTGACAGTATTTACAGTTAATTAATGATTTGGGAATAGTGCGGCGGGCTTATCCATTTAACAAAAAAAGTCGGTACAGTTCGTCAGACTCATCATCATCATTTCCCAACTATATTGGGTTCGGCTTCCAGTCTAACCAGATGCAGCTGAATACCAGTATTTTACATGGAGCGACTGTCTAACTGACCTCCACAACCCAGTTAATACTGGGAAATACGATACCACTTGGTGAGACTGGTGTCCGACATTTGAGGCCACTGACTACCTGTAACGACTGTTAAAGATGGACAAATGACAGCCGAGACCAACGGCTTAACGTGCTTTCCGAGGCACGTAGGAAACTCGGTATGTAAGGGTGGTCACCCATCCACAGACCAACCTAGGCAAGCATGGGTTAATCTAAAGATCGACCCGAGCGGCTGATTTTATTTAGCCACTCCAGTTAGTTGGACTCACTAGCCCGAAATTCAGACAACCAATCTTACCAAGGGGTATCGTATTACCCAGCACTGTTGTAGAGGATCGATAGGCAGTCCCTCCATGTGAAATACTGGTTTTCAGCTGCACCGGTAAGACTGGAAGCCGATCCCAATAATAATAATAATAAATATCGCTGGACATTAACACACAGCGCCACCTAGTGCCACACTAAGCAAAGCTTGTGTCGTGGACACTAGATAGTTGATATACTACATATATACTTTTTTGTTTTTGCCAATATTGTTGGGTGAAGGCTAGCCAGATGATGATTCCATAATCAATTAATTTGGCTTAGTACCTTTTCTGCTTACCTCTCTCACAAGTTCGGTTGGTGTGTGTTGGCTCTCTCATAACCGCCGGTAAAGCGAGGTGCGACTGTTTTATGTTGGCGTTTTTATATTTAATTTATTACCCAAGAGTCAAACTGTACAGGCTGTTCACTAAACTGAACCAATTGTGATTAGCTTAGAAATGTTACACGGTGTAGAAAAGTTACATTGTTAAATTACTTTATACCATGTCATAGTTTTAGAAAATAATGCTTCTTTGTTAAATTACGTTTTACCATGTCATAGTAGGTGTGGTTATGAAAAAAAAAACGTTTATTTGTCTTAATTACATATTTAACTACTCAGTTTTAATTTATAAATGAACATTTAAAAAATGACATAAAATTTTAATAGTAAAATGAACACTAGAAATTTTCAGCCATTTAAAACATTTCACTTATTCGATTGCAAAACTGCACAGAGCATCAGACATACAGTGTTTTACGAACTCAAATGAACCTTTTTATTTCAGATTTCTACAACCTTTATGAACCGCTCATTTTCCGAACATCCTGTAAGCTAAAACGCTACAACGCTATTACCAGTAAGGTTGTATTATTTTTTCATTTTTGGCCACAATACTGTGACTCAGCAGCACTGTGGGGAATTAATTATGACTTATTCTGTAATGCTGTATTTCTGCAACTTGTGGACTTATTGCTATCGTTAAAGAGAAATATTATTGCGATGTCTTAGAAGGTGAGTCTAGAAAATAGTAAAAAAATCTGCTATTGTATGACTGTGCCTGTGTTTCTAGTTTTCAGGCTGAAGTTTTTGTTGTATTGCGAGAAAGGATCAACCAGCCGTCAACCAAGCATTATTTAAATCAATCTAAGTAACTCATTATTAAGAAATTCGAAGACATGTGCCATCTACCAATTCGCACTGGGCCCGCGTGGTGGATTATAGCCCATTCCCTCTCATTGAGAGGAGGCCGTGTCCCAGCAGTGGGAACATTATAGGCTAATGATGATGATGATGATGAACTCATTATTGCTGGGAAACGACATTTTTTTAGGTATGAAAAATCTTTATTTTTGATCAAAGTCATTGCAACACACAAAAAACCGTGAGATGTTTTAAGTAAAAATCTTTCAATAAAACATGGTGTTAGAAAATAAAATGTGTTTTTTTTTTAACTTTGACCCCCAGAAACTAGAAGGTTCCCAGGTAGAACAAATGCCTTTCGGCTTAGTTATAGGGTTCTATTTAATTTTAGGTGGTTAGGTTTGTAGTTTTGCCCACCCCAAATGAAGTCAGGTAGTACCTACTATTATTTTGATGCGAGGTCGGCCTTTCTTATTTTGTATGAAACTTGTATAATATTGAAAACCCATGGTGAAAAATAATATTCGCTCATCAGCAGTGGTAGTATTGCCACAATCGTTAACTTACGACCATTTTAAATAACTTACTAACAGATAACGGAAGGTTGCTATCTCTAACTTGACACTTACGGACCGTTAGAAACAAACGTGAAAGAAAAACTTTATATGTTTTTTTCTATGATTCACAGTCCTCCGAGTGACAGGTAGGTAGGTGACGCGAATAGGAAATCTTTGTTCATAGGAACACCGATAGCTATGAGAAGTAGGCACATTAACTAACAGTTAAACGTAAGTAAGTTATAGAAAACGGCCGTTAGTTGCAAAAAAAAAGAAGTCGCTGGACATTAACACACAGCGCCATTAAGTGCCACACTAAGCAAGGCTTGTGTCGTGGACACCAGATAGTTGATATACAGACTACATATTATATTACTTTATTGTTTGTAAATACATACTTATTATACTTAAAAACACCCACGATTCGAAAACAAATGTCCAAGCTCATCACACAAACATTTGCTCCTACCGGGATTCCAACCCAAGACCCTAATAATGTAAGTCAGCCTTACTAGCACTACGCCATTCGGGTCGTCAAAGTGGTTCGTAATACGCTTTTTTCTTAGGTAAAATGATCTAAACAATTTCCACTCAAATATTTACTTACGAAGACAATCACAATAAAAAATACGATATCCAAAGACTAAGAAGCCATCAAATTATTTTAAAACCTCTAAAAAATATTTCCACGGACATAACTAGCCCATTCCATTTCTTGAAACGTTGGAGTTAAGTGTTAATTAAAAAAACAAACGTTTATTTTAGAAAGGATTCCATTCAGACAGGGACGTTAGTTGCTAGATTGAGGAAACGTCATTTCCGTTCGGAGGACGGCGATCATCTGACGATTTTTTACTGTGATTGTGGATGGTGGTGGGGGTAGATGGGAGTGGGGGTTAGATTCTGGAGAAAATGGAAAATGTGTTTTAATGTTAGCAGCGGTTAAGGCGGAGGTTTCTTGAAAACGGTCCAAAAGGCGGTTTTTAAAAGCAGTGTATCTCTAAAACTGTTAATAATTTCGACAAATAAAAAAAACTTTATATTTTGAAGTCCTTTTTGCTTATACTGATGGAACTCAAAACATAATTTGACAAACATTAATGCACCAAACAAATCTTCAAACATACCTCTTAATTTTCTTTCAAAGCAGTTTAGCCATTTATTGACAATGATAATTATAATTAAAAATATAACATAAAATTTCAAATGCTAAATTACATCGACTGATGGATTAATTATTATTAAATAGTTAAGTTCTAGTTTTAAATCGATCGAAAATACTCATTTCGAGTGATTCGGCCCGCAGTGACTGAAATAACACCCACTTTGTAGTGCAAGCTAATTAGAACTTTATTCTAACAGTATTTCAAACGAAGTTTGAACCAGCACAAATAGAATTATGTTACTTGTATAGGGAACAGGCTTTTCCCCTGTAACATGGGATTTAACAGAACCTTACTTTGACTAACTTTAGGCTAACACAGGAGTGATTTAATATGATGTGCTAATCATAAACTTTACATCATTATCTTTGTCTTCAGCGCAAAATATACCTTAGAACCGAGTGCCGAAGGACATTTTTCTTCAACGCGGACGAAGTTATGGACAGAACCTAGTCTATACAAATACCTAAAGGGTGTAAAAAAACCTTTTAACTTAACTGAAAGGCACTTGTTCTCCCTGTCATTACGATATGTTTATACTTACATACCTTCTTGTTACGGAGATATTAGGAGTCAAGTTTTTATTACGACATTTTTTACATATTTTTATTACTTCACACGGAAAAAGATACTTAACAGAAAAATAAAATCTATCCTGTCTCCATATTATAACATTAAGCAAACGATAGTCAAGTTAAACCTCAGTGAAGTTACTTTCTTCCAGTTGAAAGAACAATAGATCTTTACGTGGGTAATTACAGTGGACGCCGAGGAAATTAGCGCAGTATCATTGGTGGTGACAGCACATCTTTGCGAACCTTCTTTTGAATTGCTTCAGTTATGAATGTTCGTGAAAAACCGCCTTTTTCTCATCACTGAAGTGAGATGGCTATATTTTTTTTCGATGTTTTTGCCTACAATAGCATTAGATCGTGAGAGGAGCTCGTGGCTAAATAATAACAGCCGCTCGGGTCGATCTTTAGGTTAAACCGTGCTTACCTAGGTTGGATGACCACCCATTTTGTTTTTTATTTTTTTTTAGGATGGGAAATCATCAAATGACTTCTCCCACTCTGGGCGGAGCGGGAGGGAGTGTCAGACTCTTACTGACTAAAACCCATCCATGTTCCTTCTTCGCCCTTTATGTTCCGGGGCCGCGGTATCTCTTTCGAACAGGCCCGCAATCCCCGGCAGGCCCTTGCGGGCCCCTCCCCTTATGCTGACATCTCTTCGAGGCGCGCGTGGAACACGAACGCGCTTGGATGACCACCTTTACATACAGAGTTTTCTCCTTGCCTGGGAAAGCACGTTACGCTGTCATTTGCCCATCTTTGACAGTCATTACAGGTAGTCAGTGGCCCAAAAAGTCTGATAACCAGTCTTACCAAGGGGTATCGTATTGCCCAGTACTAACTGGGTACTGTTGGGTTGTGGGGGTCAGATAAGCAGTCGCTCCGTGTAAAATACTGGTACTCGGCTGCATTCGGTTAGACTGGAAGTCGACCCCAACATAGTTGAGAAAAGGCTAGGAAGATAATGATGTGGAAATTTCAGCAGACTCTCATTTACTGAGGCAATTATTTAAGAGTCACCTAATGTTACAGAAAACGGGATTAATTAATGCCCGTTTTCGTTCTTTAAAACCATATGTTTGTAAGACATAACATATACGATTTAACTTCACAGTAGACATAAACGTTGACAGCTGATACAATTGGCTCACGATGAAAAGCATTCCGGTGTAAGGTAGAGAAGTAAAACATGGAGAAAATACCCATTATGCTGTCTAAAGTTTAATTGGAAGAAAATGTATCGCGACATGTGAAAATCCTTGTACAGTGAGTCACTGTTTTTCCTTTGTGAAAATAGATATCTAGATGTTGGTACTGCTAATACTTTAGTACAAGATTGGAATTACTTCCGATCATCATTGTTTTACATAAAGCTGAATTATAGAGGGTGGAATTTTTCAATGCCAAATGGAGGGAAAGTACTCGAAATACTGGAGATAGCAAGTTTTACTCAAAGGAAACATTCCTTTATTTATTACTAGCCAATCCCCGCGGCTTGGCCGCGTAAAATTATGAACTAAAACCTTCCTCTTGAATCACTCTATCTATTAAAAAAAACCCGCATCAAAATCCGTTGCGTAGTTTTAAAGATCTACTTAGCATACACAGGGACAGACAGACGCGGCGGGAGACTTTGTTTTATATTATGTAGTTATTACTCTTTTATCTGTTCATCATCATCATCATCATCTCAGCCGAAAGACGTCCACTGCTGGACATAGGCCTCCCCCAAGTGTCGTGACATTGACTGGTCCCTTGCTACTCGCATCCACCGGATTCCCGCAACCTTCACCAGGTCATCGGTCCACCTAGTGGGAGGTCTTCCAACGCATCGTCTTCCGGTTCGCGGTCGCCACTCCAGAACTTTTCGGGCCCATTGGCCATCCGTTCTGCGAGCAATGTGCCCTGCCCACTTTTTTATCTGTTATATTTCATAAAAGAGTGTCCATGGAGTTAGACCGCGAAGTCGTCACACGAGTTTTCGATGCACAGTGTATTCTCCATTTTTATTTACGTGAAAAAAATCTATCTTCCTCTTTGCTTAGATTTTTTTTGTCATCTACCCGAATGTGTCCGTTCCGTTCAGTATTTAAACAGCAATGCCGCGGGAAAAAGCTAGTGCATGATATTATGAGGTACCACACACATCATGCACGTTCTATTCCTTAACACGTTCAAAACATTACTACTAAAACCGATAATTATGCCATTCAAACCACGTCCGTCGGCTATTTAGAAACGATAACTTTGACGCCGCGCGTCGCTCTACGACCAGGTTATTAGACCCATTGAAAGTCGTTGGTACAAGTCTACAACCTTCAACATTTCCTGTTTCCGGTGCATTTTCAATTATTTTAGATGACCTTATGTTTTAGAGGTCTTTACTGAAGATGTTCGGAGGAGAAGGAATAAAAAAAAGCTCACGAGAGTCTTTCATTGGCGCCGAAGTACCTTTTTTGCGATTTTCAGAAAATTACGATTGCCACCTTCGTGTGAAAAAGGAAACATTTTTCGGGTAAAAAATAATCTTCTTCCCTTTCGTTCTGTCTTGCCGTCTATCCATTCTTCTGCCTGTTAGCGGATTGTACCTATCTCCTGATCCGTGATAGGTAGACAGTTGAAATTATCACAGGTGTTTCTGTTGTCGCTATAACAAAAAATATAAATAAGAATTGGAAATTAAAGGGGTATCACAAAGGTGCAGAACCGTTCATGCGTAGTCTGTTTCGCACTTGAACTTTTTCATAGGAATTAGGCTCAGAAACAATATAGAAAACAGAAACTCCCGTCCTTAATCTTTGCCAAAATCTGTTTCACTGTTTACTTAAAACTCGGTCATATATAACAAGTTTAGTCCACATTTACCAGTCAAGGGCTTTGCTTTTAACTTCAAGATAATGTGTGTTAATTTGTTGATAGCGAGCATCCTTGAGCAATGCCGATGCCCTCGGAATATGTCTCGAAAGTAAACACTGAGTCAGTAAAGGATTTTCACGTGTGGCAGCGAATTTTCATGTCCTTTTAGTCCTGTTGGTGCAAAAAGAAAGTTTGCGTATACGAGTATGTTTGTTTGTATAATAATGTTTGTAGGTAGTAAACGCACTGTGGCTTATCATATGAAATATTCAATCCTCAGTTTCCACTTTTCCGGCAAGACTGGCAATTAGTGTATGATACGATACGGTCCATGTTCACCGAAAAGATAACAGTCTGATTATGTAAAAAACCGACTTCAAAAAAACAAAAAAGGGAAAAATAACTTTAGCTTCTGAAGTCGGTGACCTTTGTTTGATTGCTTTAGTTTTTTTGTCACCGACTTCAGAAGCTAAAGTTATTTTTCCCTTTTTTGTTTTTTTGAAGTCGGTTTTGTTTTTTGCAAAAAAGTTTTTATTTTTCACTTTTTAGTGGTTCACATGTGCTTGATATACATGGAAAGTGCAATTACAGCAAGCCCAAACACGACTAGGGTACATTGTCTTATTACGGAGTTCCGTGACTCTTGGCTTCATCATCAGATCTGATGGCAGAATGGTTCTTATCAAACACAAATGCTTTACTTGTTGTAGAAAATACCAAAATCGCAACACGTTTTCATATAAAATTTGAAGAGTTCCCTCGTTTTCTCCAAGATTCCACCATCAGATCCCGACTTGTGGCTATGGGACCATTTGGAAAGTATACCTTTTCCAACAAAAAAAGAATTTTCTAATTCGGTTGGCAAGCGACGGAGTTATGCCCGAACAAACATAAAAAAAAAATATATATAGAAACATCCGAATTGAGAACCTCCTTTTTTAGAAGTCGGTTAAAAACAGCTATCACTGTGACATATTACCATACAAAAATGTGTTTTAAACAGCTGTTTTAGATACTCAGACTGTCATCTTTTTGGTCAACATGGACCTTAAGCGAACATAAATGTATTGAACAACTGTTAGCATGAGTCCATCACATGATCAAGAATCGTAAGTCACTAATTGCAAGACACGCTATACTTTTCAGAAAACAATGTAGGTATAAAGTCAAAAATGTATATTCATAAGCCCTGAACTTACCTTGGGTCCAAAAGATATTTCTGTTCGAACTCCTGATTTTCTCATTAGTCGAAAGTACCTGAAAATAAAAGTACAAAGGCATCAGTAGGTACTTGCTAAGTATGTCTCTTAATTTGTGAGTACAAGGCGACTGGCCTTAGCCCAGTCAGGGCCAAGCGGCCCAGTATGTTGCACTTTGGCCTTGGACCGAGGCATAAGCTGAAGCGAGGTAGTCTAGTAGGTGATCAATTACCTATTTAAAAAGATTAAGAATACAATTGGCAACTGACCTTAGAGAAATCATAGTCAAGTGAATTGGAATGTTGCACTCCGTCGTTTGAACAAGATATGCGGAAGTGGGTTACATCTGAATAATTATAAAAGCATTATACTGTTTTTTATAAATAATTTTGTATAAAATAGAAGTAACAGGGGTAAGCTTGTATACAGTATAGAAAATAATATTACGATATTACAGAATGATTTAAGCTTGATTGGCAATACAGCCAAAAAGTACCACGTTTCACTACTATAATATTTATTTCCATTCTGTCTGAAAAAGAGCAGTTCAGATTTGCAGAGCAGAGCTTGGTTAAAACCATATATAAATATTGAAGTTATGTTAAAAGAATGAGGCTAAAGATAAATATTTCAGAATAATTTAAAGCATTCACTATTCATAACTTACTGCAAAATTCTGAAAACAAAATAATAAAAAGCAGTGTATTTCATTTGCAAATGCGTTGAGACAACCGGCCTTAGTAGAGTCATGGCCAAACGCTTCAGTGTGTTGCACTTTAGCCTTGGAACAAAGCACAAGCGGAATCGGTTTAATTTTGGAGATGTAAAAGTTTTACTAACTTTTACTAAAAAAGTTAGTAAAACTTTTTTTACATCTCCTGACCTGACTTATAAACTGATCTTTTTTCTCATATAATTGTAATCGTAGTAATCTGAAACAGAGTGAGTTCCTTTGGCTTATACAGGACCAATTTTGTTTCTTTTTTTTACTCTATGTTGAATTTTACTAGCTGGACTGATAATTTAACCATTTTATTTTTGGTGTTTTGCCTTGTGTGGGCTAACAATGATTTATTGGAACAGTAGGAAAGAACAAAATGTAATGAAACCAACCTGAAGTCTGTTTTAAAAAGCCAATTATAAGCTGTTGCATTTTATACTCTTTATTAAGGGTAAAAAGCATCATCTTTTTTATTTTAATTGAGCCATATTATTGATAAAGTTGCTGTAATATGCGACCTCATTAAGCGAAACGAAGTGTCAGTTGTGAAAAATGTGTCAATATTGTTTGTAAAATTATATTTTAAAGCAAATTAAATAGTGCACGCTTTAATGATAAAATAAATAAATAAATATCGCTGGACATCCATAAAGATCTGACCAATCAATCTTATAGTCACCCGCTCTCGCTACCTCTCATAACTTGTACCGCATACCAACAGCGTGATAATTTTGGCCAAGAAGCGAAGGTGAGAGTGCGATATTTATAAACGAGTCGCATTCGACGCGTGCGCATGTTTGCTTGTGCTTCCTGTTTTATGCCTGTTAGTATGATTGCTAGCGTTTTATTGAGCATAAATTAATTTAAGTTGCTTTTGGTTATAAATAAATTAAATGAGAATGATTGTTTTCTGTTTTATTGCTGGATGATGATAAATTTCACGTGCACGGTTGATGGCCCCCTATTAAGAGCCCTCTTACAGTCCACTAGCGCCGCCAATCGAAAAAATGTCATAACTCGTAAATAGAATAAAAAATACAAAATATGTTCTATTATTACTGTGGAAAAGGCAATAACGCAATTGTATAACACCTTATCAACACTTGAAATATAGCTGTTTAGCTAAATCGTGCATTCAAAACATAAACGGCCGTTTTTGTTACAAATGCACGATTTAGCTAAACAGCTATATTTCAAGTGGTGACAATGTGTTATAAAATTACGTTATTGCCTTTTCTACAGTAATAATAGACCACATTTTGTATTTTTGATTCTATTTACGAGTTATGACATTTTTTCGATTGGCGGCGCTAGTGGACTGTAAGAGGGCTCTTAAATGAGACTTACATATAGCTGGCGGTTTGTGGGTTTGCTCTTGGGTAAACCTCTGCCTAATACTTCAGGGGTTACAGGCGTGATGTTATGATGCTCCCTCACCGGGAACATTCGCCTGACAAAAAGTCAAATTCTATGTGTTAATCCAGGTTATAAACTACGAGTATCTGTGTGCAAAATTTCATTCGAATCCGTTTAATAGTTTTTGAGTGAAAGAGTAACAAACATCCATACATACATACCTACTCACAAACTCTTGCATTTATAATATTAGTAGGATTAGTAGGATAGGATTAGTAGGATGTGGAGACGGGTATTTATCGCGAATTTTACCTTTAATATAAGCCCGAAGTTTCAACCGGATTCACCAGCCGCGGTCGCGGGAAGACTGAAGTCCAATACTTCCCTACTAAGGTACCGCCACAGCAAAGCGAAGGCGTTTATTCAACTACCCTCACTTGAGCTTCATGAATGTTAATTAGGGCCGGTTCAAACGGAACGTTACGTCGGGCTTATAATTATTATAGATAAAAAACGCAATAAATACCCATTTCCATGTTTTATAATCTGTTACATTACAGGCGAATGCTCGCGGTGAGGGAGCACCATTATGATACGCTAAGACCACCGCTAGTCTCTCAAAGTATCCAACGACATTGTGGAAGCCCCAGGCGTAAATAGCGGGACGAGCTTGACGCTTTTAGGCACCTAAGAGACTCTAGAAAAGAAAAAAAGAAAGGCAGATCTTTGCCCTGTTGTGGGACGACACAGACCAAATACTGTTACTAATAGTCCATGGAACTGGTTCATTTTACCTTGCATCAAATCAAACACTTCTGAAGTATGTGATAGGTGATGAAGTAGTTATGTCAAATCCAAATTTTCTGCCTCCTAAAACTTTGTGATCAATATTAAGTTTTTGAAAAACAAAAAAACTTTTCGTACTTTTTTTTTGTTTCTGACGTAGTTTTCCACCAAGGACCTTTGCTACGGTATAAGTCACTGTAAAAGTTTTTAAGAAGAATAAATCTGTAACAAAATGAAAAAATTTGCAAAATTTCTTTAAAAAAAATTTTTTACGACTACGTTTTGCAAGCATGTAAGCAACCTCCTTTAATTGACACGATTTCCATGGACTAAAAGTTTTTTCAAACACACACAAGTTTAGTTTCAAACTTGTGTTCCATTTACAAAAAAAAGAAAAAAAAAGTTTTATTTCAATACTTATGACATAACAATCAAATAATAGGAAGTACGTTTTGAGCAAAAAATTACTTGTAGTAGGTACTTCCGCTCTTCCGGTTTACATTAACATCACATAGTTAGAAATTTTACAATAAAATCAAATTCAAAATTAACAAAAAGAAAAATTAAATACCAAAAAATTGAATATACAAAACATATATACAAAACTTTAAGGGAACACGGACCATGGGAGAACGAAACCGAAAAATAATGTCAGTTGCAAGCACCTACCTACTTTACACATACTTTTACCTACACAACAATTTACTCGTCTACCTACCTCACAAATCCAAAACAGGTATGAACCCACGAAATGAGATTTACATAATTTCCTCAGCCACAAATCCCCATGAGTACACCATAAAGTAACTTATAAGTGAATTAGAAAACCATAACTTTTTTGAAGCTACGATGTGAATATTTGACGAAGATTATTCAATGCTGTGAGGTTGTAAAACAGCGGAAAATATAAGAGTTATGCCTTCTTTAGAAATATACGGAGGGCGTAGGGACGTGGCAGGAGAGATGGGAGTTACAGACTGGTTAAGTTAATATTTTAGGATAACTCATGAGTAAGGTCAAATTTTGGCAGAAAATGTTGCTATTTATGGCGTTGAATTTACTATACCTACCCTTGTCAGGGTTGCATTGAAAGGTTCAAAACTTGCAGTAGGATTTGCATCAGATAGTTAATACAGAATGTTTCCAATCAGTTCATAATGCTTTGGTGATAACTTGCCTTTAGCGGTCTGCAACTTCGCGTCAGCAGTGCTGATATTTACGGCTAAAAACAACTAAAACTGTGTGACATAAACATTTTCAATCAAAGACATGTCTACACAGCATAAAACCGCTTACAGCATAAATCCTCCTCTAATCGTCAAAGCTCCCGATCTTTTGCTAAACCAACACTTGACTGACACACAAATTTTCTCAATTTTCTTCATTTTTCGCCGTCATGCCAGTACTGGCAGCCAGCACTAGTGCTACAGCTGCGTCCGGTTTATGTGCCATCAAAGTCGACGCGGCGATAATGGCGGCCGCGAGTGTTCCCCTCGTAAAAATATAACGCTTTGAATTTCAGTATCGAGGTAGGGTGACGTACGGAATTATGGCTGCAGGAATTAGTGTTGTTTATGAAAGTTGGGCTGGTGTTTTTCTACAGTTTGCATCAGGTTCCTTCAGAACTCAAAAGCATGTATTTACAATTACACCTTTACAGGCACGGTTTAACTGTCGAAGTATCAATTACAGTATGCTATATTTTGTGACGCAAAACTGCGCTTAGTCCTGGGCAGCGTCGTCGGAAGCAGCGTAGATGTCACTTTGTATGCTTTTGTTTTTAGGCTTGGAAGGCAGCATAGTCTGCAACACCATTCCAAACCGATGCAACCATTAAAAACAAAAAGACGCAGCCCCCTCTCAGCTACTCCATCTCGTAGCATCTTCATATAAATATGATTAAATAATAAGATTTGAACAGACATGGTCCGGACAAATAGCACACGCGGCTTCTGACGTCGGACAGATAATGTACTGAAAGATCTGTCGGTGTCCGATGTCCGCAGCCGGTCTGCAATCTGTCCGTCAAAAGCAAATCACGTTTTCCTTTCGTGGGTATCTCTATCAAGCTATTTTAGTGCTATGCCCTTTCTTATCTATCATTTTTAACACATTCTTTTCATAATTTATTCTGTCTCCCCTTTCACCCACATTGATATTCACCAACAAAATTCTCATCATGCATAACATTCTCACTTACAGGTCAAGAGACTTAAGTAATTTTAAAAACATGCAAATAAAAATGACATTCCAATTTCATCTCTAACTTCGCTTATTTCTTGCTCAGCCTAGCAAGTGGGACTCTTTCTGTCCCGATCACGTACGGACGGACAACATTAACAGGTTTTGCATACAAATAGCTAATAATGCTCGTGAATGCTGTTTTTCGCACTTTGGCGCGTTGCCAGCGCATTGAAGATTAGTAATAATTGACAGCACATCATAAAGATGTATGCGAATAAGAAACCAATAGTGCGGATGTAGGAAAATTGGACATTACAATTTTATTATCACACAAAATGTCTGACAACCAGTAACCAAAGGCTGGTGTGGAAGTCAGATAGACAGACGCTCCATTTAAAATACTAGTATTCAGCTGCATCCGGTTAGACTGGAAGCTGACCCCAACACAAGGTTAGGAACAGGTTTGACTGATGATAATGATCATCATCAGTCAAACCGCCGGCGACCGCGAACCCGAAGACGATTCGTTGATAGACCTCCCACTAGGTGAACCGATGACCTAGTAAAGGTTGCGGGAATCCGGTGGATGCGAGTCGCAAGGGACCGGTCAATGTGGCGACACTTGGGGGGCCTATGCCCAGCAGTGGACGTCTTTCAGCTGAAATGATGATGACGATGATGAATGATCATTAAGACATAAAATATATTAGAAAGGTTGAGTCAAATCTCTGCTTGGACGTTGCATTGAATCTTCTCATAGTAGTCGGTTAAGAAACATCAGACTCGTCTACTTTTAAAATCTGATTTTTGAAGTATCTATGTTATATTATGATAACAGTGATATTCAAGTTCCAGTGAAATATGACGTGAATACACGATAAGCCAAATCCAAATCACTTCAAGTGCCACGCAAAAATAACTTCTATGGCAGGCGTACAGTGGGGGGGGGTCATTTGATGATTTCCCATCCTTAAAAAAAAAAAGGCGTACCGCTTCTTTCGCAATACCCAACTTACTAAACCAAATTCCTGTAGAAATCAAAGAATCATTGAATAAAATAAAATAAATAAAAATATTTATTTGACACTTTGAATTAAAAACACATGTTACAAACCAATCATAATAAGTAAGCACACGAGTGTTTGTCCAAAAATCTGATCCTAACCCCCAAACTAAGCCTCAACCTGTATTTTAGGAGTCAGCGTTCAGCCATGAATAGTAGAAACATAAAGAATATTACATCGATTCGATTATAACTTAAACGTTAATAGCGCGTTGATCAAATCTCAGGCCATGACATGCTAAGACAGACCCAGAGGTCTAATTATGTGCTTTATATTTAAGTGTGTCAAATGTAATTTATAAATTAAAAAAAATAAAAATTAAAAGAGTGTTTTTAAACTAATGTGCGGAGAAATATTGTTTTTCAGTTCATAAATGCTGTTCTCGTGTCTGACGAGATAAGTAAAAGATAAGTGTAGAAGAAAACGTGTTCCGACGGCCCCAAATATTTTCGTTAGAGCATGATTACAAAACAACAGAAAGAAAATCCAATATTGTAAAGTTACTGAATTGAATTTTAGTAAAATGGTTTTCCAATAATAGTAGAGTTGCTAATTTAGCTCGTCTAAGCGCCTTGAAATATTTTTATAAAATAAGTAGCCCTCAGTGGTTTGCAGTCGTATTTGAAATCTGATCACAGCTAATGTAGTTGAGAGACTAACGGCTTTAGGCTAGATGTTTTTCTGAATATTTTTTTTTCCAATTTCAATAATCATGGGCGAAGCAAAAGGAGTTTGTAAGAATCGTAGCAGATAAAATTCTGTAGTTTTTTGCTTACCCTATGGAAAAAGTGTGAGGTGACTTAAAATGTAAGTATTTGAGAAATTTCTTTTTGTTAACACACTATAACAGGCAGGCAACTGGCCGCAGATTTGCTGGAAGAGATTTCTTTAGAAATAAGCATCACCTTTGTACCTATTTTCTATTCCTTTCTTTGTTTCTGTATGTAGTGTGTACATAAATGATTAAATAAATCATCATCAGCCTATAATGTTCCCACTGCTGGGACACGGCCTCCTCTCAATGAGAGGGAATGGGCTATAATCTACCACGCGGGCCCAGTGCGGATTGGCAGGTGTCACATGTCTTCGAATTTTTTGGTTCTAGGACATGCCGGTTCCTCACGATGTTTTCCTTCACCGTTTTTGAGAGCAGCGGTGATAAAATAAATTACACAAAGTAATGCGCCTGTCTGGGTTCGAACCCACGACTTACTGCTCGTAAGTCGGGGCCGCCACCACTGGGCCACCGCTGCTCTAAATAAATAAATAATAATATAAGACAGAAATTTTGACATATTTGAAACCTTTGTATTCAAACATACCTAATGTTCATTTTCTGTGCTGTTAATTGTGTCAACAACATGAAAAAAAGATGCCTCCTCCAAATTCCTCACGACTCTTGCACATGTGTTGTATATGCAGAAGTCAGGTTTTCACGTTGGCCAACCGCAGGCTTCCCTTATCGCCTATTGTCTGTTGGGCCGTCTGCCACTCAAGGTCTGCCGTGTGCGGTCGGGGGATCCGGGAACCGACACCGATATGGTGAGCCTCTATATTTTTTATTCAAATGAAGGCCTTTGAGGGAATTTTCAAGGATGCTTGATGGGTCTTTGGACGTGGTTTAGCACGGTAATGTTGATAAATGGAGTTTTAATGGAGTTAAGTATTAGTATTTAATAAAATACTGACTTAAAAAAAAGCGGTCCCATGTTTTGTCTGTTTAAGTGACTACGGAATAAAAACCAACAACTGAACGTGGTCTAACTAACTGGTTTTTATTAGATAATTTTCTTGAAAACATGAGTATTTTTAACGTTATATCATACATTTTTTAGATTTGTAGTTACGGCCAGCATTTCGTGTTGAATATGTATGATAGTTTCACCTTAATACCCTTTACCACACTAACCTTTTCTTGAGTTCCACACCAGTAACTAGAAGCAGGTGACACAGTGATATACTAGTCTAAATTAACATGTATCTCAAATGACGATTATATTTTAGAATAGTTATAGTTTAAAGACGAACTGTGTCGTCCTCAAATGAATTAGGATAAAATCAGGACTGTGATGACTCATGCCAAGGTTTTATAAGGTTTAAAAGGATCATTATAAATATTCAGAATTTTCCTTCAGCTAACCTTGGAAATCTGCAAAAAAGATCAGCAAAAACCTCGATGCAAACATAATTCTTTTGACAGTTACAGCCATTTTAGTCTGTACATGTATAATTTAAGGTTCACTCGGTCACGGATCGAGAAACAAATTGTATGGAGCCTTCGTGTATTTTTGAAAGATATGCGTTTTTATTTTTTTTATTTTTGATTGCAGACTGCATTGTTCTGTCCGAATGGTGTTAGAGCGAATTTACATTGGATTTCGATGTTGAAATTCTGATTTTGAGTTGTTTTTTTGCAGGGATTAAACAAAGAGATTGAATTGGAAGAAGTCCTTAGCACAGGAGTAGGACAGAACAGGATAGGAAAAAAAAATAAGGTACGTATTATAGAGAGTGAGGCTATAAAAAGAAATGTACTCGTATGAGAGAAATGTGATCCGAACTCTCAGCGAGACAAATGGCAAAATGATAGTATTGCTCAGTTTGAGACCGCCAGCAACTAGAGTTGCCTATTGCAAACTATACAGAGTGTAACCCACCTCATCACGAAGCCGTCAATCAAGCATCCTGTACATCAAACTAAGTAACTTTACGCAATAATTATTGCTGGGAAACAACGTTTTTTAATGGGGTGAAAAATCACGTTTTGTGGTATAGAACTCAATGTAACGCACTCAAAACAACGTATTGATGGATGGATTCAATAGTGCGGGGGTCGTAGGGGTATTTAAAGTAATCTTGCGATAAAAACTTTTATTTGAAAAAAAAACTAATCAAAAAGTTGCAACTTTGACACCCCATATCTCCGTAACTAGAAGGTATGGTGTAGAACAAAAAAAAACAGAATGACGAGGATTACAAGTGCCTTTCGACTTCGTTAAGAGGAAGGGAGGGAGGGAGGGGGGTTCGTTCTTGTTTTGCACACTTTATAACAATTTATTCGCGTTGTCCCATGCATCCCAAGCATAATTTAAATGCATTTGGGAGTTAAAAACGGTTTTTTATAACTCCTTAAAAGATTATCAATATAAAAACCAAGTACCAATCTATGAATTATTTATGGAGTTTTTAATTTGTTAGTTCAATGACTTTTTGGCACCATGCCAATATAACCATAGGTCATGGATCCTTACTACTATACTTGGAGCCTCCCATAAGCTGCTGCAGGCCCTTTCCAGGTGTTTTAATGGTTGTGGTCAGTTTCTGTCAACATAAAACCAATACCGTATTCATTATAGTATTTTGAGCACATCGGATGCCTTGACTTGAGTCATTAACTTCACCTTATGTAGCACTATTTAAATGAGCATAAGTAAGCCTATAATGTTTCCATTGCTAGGAGACAGGACTCTTCTCTGTAAGAGAGGGACTGGAGTGGACTTTCATCCAACACGCAGGCCTAGTATGGTACCATTTTTTTAATTATTACAACTAAACTTTTATGGAGGCTGGAGGCTAGAAACAGACTCACCCTTTTTTTTTTTTGGTATGGGACATCATCAAATGACTTCTCCCACGCTGGACGGAGCGGGAGGGAGTGTCAGACTCTTACTGACTAAAACCCATTCATGTTCCTTCCTCGCCCTTTATGTTCCGGGGCCGCGGTATCTCTTTCGAACAGGCCCGCAACCCCGGCAGGCTTCGGCCCTTGCGGGCCCCCCTCCCCTTATGCTGACATCTCTTTGAGGCGCGCGTGGAACACGAACGCGCCGTCGACACGGCCTGTCGTCGTCGTTAGACGGAGGGACGGCTAGCTATCCCATAGCCCGCATCTACGGGTGCATCTCACGCGGCGGCCGGGAAGAGAGGATCTCTCCCTCTCTCGCTCCAACAGACTCACCCTCAACTTCATAAGATTCAAACATAACTGGAAAAATGTGAGTGTACATATACACTTCCTCTACTATCTTCTGCTACGAAATGAACACAGGCATGATATTAATGGTTTCAAAAAACTAAGACTGGACCTCTGCTGACTCCATAATTGGTTGTCAAAGTGACAGGTCAACACAGTATACAAAGAGCTTTACCCGCAGCGAGGATTGTACAAAAATCCTTACGCTTCAGCGCGTGCGCAGTGCGCGTGACGGACGAATTGAACCGACGCGTTTGACGGCAGGTACATGCGAGTGCCAAAATGTTAAGGATTAACACTTTAACATTGCCCATCTGTGATTATATTATATCGTGATTTCAATCAGATTTGATTGTGGTTTGGTGATGGTAAGACTTGAAAGATATGAGTAATGTGTAAGCGTTATTTATTAATTCAGCTAAGATATGATGCAACACGATCGAGTAAATATTTTAAAATAAAACATTTATCTTTCAATAAGTACCTATGGAGTCTTTTCCAACGAGAGAATCAGAGTAAACTTGTCGACATAGCTCACAGAATAAGTGAACTGAAGAGGTCGTGGACCGGCCATATGGAACTGATGACCGTTGGGGTCATAGATATAATAAAGAAGGAGATATGGCGTGGAGTTCAAAATGTATAGAAAACCGATGAAGCCACAGTTGCCCCTCCATAAAGCTAATATTGCACACAGAGCTCTGTCAAAACAATACTACGAACAAGTGCACACACGCGCCATCGATAACTCTGTCATTTATATACAAACCTTATTTGTTAAAACACAGCGTACTTTTTCCGTATAATTTACTCACACTAAAACAATTATCATTGTGTGCTGTCGGGACACGGGGGCGGATACGACACAGTGCTTGACTAAATCGAAGAGTTATCGATAAATATATCGATTATTTTTATAAAGGATTTGGAAATAAAGTAAATAAAAATAATATGAAACCTACAAACATTATTCAATGAATAAAAATACTTTAAAATCAATTAAAAATCAAATGACACAGTTACACGTAGTTCAAAATCAAAATCAAAGCATTTATTTCAATTAGGCCAGTTACAGGCTCTTTTGAATTATCAAAGAAAAAAGAAAATTAAACATAGAACCACATCGGCCTTCCAACCGGATTACAAGAGTTAACAAATTGAAAAAAAATGTGAAATAGTAATATAACAATTCGCAGTCCACTTTCTTGTCGACAGACTTTGTCAAACCTCCACGAGCACATCACTAGCTCGCGCTCAAATACGGCGGACCGGAGCAGCGGACGCACCATGCGACATGACGGCTTAATGATGTTTCGTTATGTCAGGTGTACAGTGCCGACCAAAAGTCGATAAGCAATCTCACAAAGCAATAGCTTGACGTTTAGTTTGACTTACGACCTTCTACTTTCAACAAAATAGATATTGTCAGCAACTAGTTGTAGTTCATAATTTCAATGCCAATATCTAAGACATGATGGCCTAGCGGTTGGGCCCGTCCAGAATTAAGAGCGAATCAGTAAGCCGTGAGTTCAAATCCCGCACAGTTACTTTTAGTCTTTTTGTAAGTTTTTACTCTACAGAAATATTATATTATTTAACTTGATTGCTTTGTTCACACATTTCGTAAAGTTAGGGAGGTAGATAGAAAAATAAGTCAAGAATTTTGTTAGATTTCTGTGAGGTAGACATGAGTTTTATGAATATTTTAACTTGATCGGAATGAACTTTGTCGTTTGGTTGTAGTCATACAGAATACACTATATAATGTGGTATTTGATGGTCAGTGACGTGTGGTTTAATAGATAGCGGTATTGTTGTTGGTGTGATTCTTAAAATGCGGGCAAATATTAATATTAAGGCGAGGGCGACTATTATCGCGAATTATCCGCGCTTCATAAAAGTGGCCTTAATAGGACTAAATGTGAGTATTATAATTATTTATGAATTGTAACTTAAACATTAAAAATTTAAAAACGAATGGGTATTATAAATTGTTCATTTATTTGGTGACCTGTGGTTTACTTAATTCGTTATTTTTTTTTTTCAATCTATCATGCAAGATAAATAATTAGTGTTTATTATTGGATTTATAAATGCAGAGTGAATGAAGTCACTTTAGTATTTATTACAGCTGCCTAACATCATTTTTTTTGTTTAGAGAAATGCAGTAAGTCTCTGGATCAAAAGGTATGAGGAAGAAGGGAGCCTTGCAAGTAGACAGCGAAGTGGAAGGTCGTCGCTTATTAGCGAAGCGCAGCGACAACATATCGTGGGCGAGTATGAAACCAATGGTTTCACACCTACGACACACTCGGAGTCACCGCAAACTGTTCGCCGTGCCCTCCACGCTGAAGGCTTGCATCACAGAAGATCAGCTAAAATGCCCTTCTTGACAGAAAGACATAAAGAAGAACGATTACATTTCGCACGGGAATATTTAGACTTTCACTGGATTACTTCCATTTTGTTCCGGTTCGCGGTCGCCACTCCAGAACTTTTCGACCCCATCGGCCATCCGTTCTGCGAGCAATGTGCCCTGCCCACTGCCACTTAAGTTTAGCAATTCTTCGGGCTACGTCGGTGACCTTGGTTCTCTTGCGGATGTCTTCATTTCTGATGCGATCACACAAGTAAACTCCGAGCATAGCCCTCTCCATTGCCCTTTGGGTGACTTTAAGCCGCATACGTCTACTTGACTGCATTGAAAATAATGGGGGTTATACAAAATATTAATCCCTAATGTTCTAGTTTTAATTAGACGTGTTACAAAATATTTAGCGATATTAATAATTCCTAAATTGAGGTTTAGTTTCAATCTTCTTTTCTTCAGGAAAATGAACACTTAAACTATAACCTCAATATGAGTTACATTTATTGTGACGTCACATAAAAAACATATTCACGAAGTATAAATTATGTGTTAGTTTTCAGTAAGCTCTGTTGAATACCGATAGATAGAAGTATATCAACAATTATATTTGTGTTATTAGAATATCCTTGTTATGTTAATAAAAAATGACTTAAAAGTGGGTATCCAGATACACAAAAAAATCTTATGAACGGTAACAAGAGAACTTCTTATATCTAGGTAGGAATGTGACGTTACAAATCTTATTAAAGTTGTTAATTATATGAATAAATGAAACGAATAAAACAATTTTTGTTATCTGTCAGCACTTTTTTTTCCACCTTCCAACACCGAAAAAATATTACACAATCTCATAAATAGTTATGATGGGTTATTAACTTATATTTAAATCTTTATAAAAAATAAATAAGGAGCATGAACCCATTTCAAAATAAATACCTAAGTAAATAGTTTTTGTATAAAATACAAATATAAATTAAAGTGGTTACAAAAAAAAAACCCGTATGTAAACGGGATTTGAACTCAAGACACGTTGATCGTGAATCCACTGCTTAACCTAAACAGCTATCAACACCTGGTAGATATGGTCGAAGTTTACCTATCCAATGCAAATACGATCATGCGTTTGCTGCGTGTATAACAAAAGAGACGGTAATATATATCTTTTTGTTTCGTGGAGAGCGACGCGACAACTTGCGACAGTAGGCGACTCTGTGGCTGTGGTGTGCGTAGGTACTGTATTGAGACAGCTTACACATACAGCCGCACGGACGCTCGGCCGTGCGTTCACAGCAATATGATCCTTCGCGTGCCTGTGCGCTTATGAACGCTTACTGTACATTGCTCGTTCAGTCACTCAGTGATAGACTAAGGTGGTTGTAAAAGAGCAATGTATTTAATGCAAATATAATACAGTCGGAGTAATACAAGAAAACATAAATCAAGTAGTACAAGTCAGATATATTTTAGGGATTATGGTTTTTCGTGATTTTTAAGACAAATATTGTAAAATACTTATTCTAACTTGTGGTAACTGATGCCCTGTCTTCTAAAGTTTTTGTCTTGGCTTCTATTTTTGCACGAAACCACCGAACAAGACGGCATAATCGTTTTTTTTACGAACGCGGTTGACGACACACTAACTCGCGGTTACGGCCATTTTTTCAATAGCTGAGCGACGCGGCCAGCTCCACGTGGTCACCGACACGCCCCTTTGCCACTTCTCCTGTTTTTAATATTTCTGTGGTTGGGGTAGTCGTGTTCTTGAGTGGAGACCGCAAACATACGTAAAGTTGGATGCGGCGCGGTGTAGCGACGATCTGCCCAAGATGGTTGGTAGCAACTGGATGGGAGTGAATGTAGAGTGAAAGAGATGGGGAATAATTATTTGCTACGTCAATAAAATACATTCTTACGATGATAATAGTTTATTTCATTGGCGACGAGGATTAAGTAGTCAAAATGAACGCGGAACAATTTAAAGAATTTATACAAATACAACGGGAGCAACAACAGCAAATATCAGACGTATCATCAAATAACTTCTCCCACTCTGAGCGGAGCGGGAAGGAGTGTGAGACTTTTAGGCTGAGGCAACACTAGGCAGCGATTTGCGATGCGACTTTAACAGCGAAATGAGAAAAACATGGTATGGCTACATTACAAGCACGATTCCGGCGTATTTTCTAATAAATTCGCTTCAATTTCGCTATGTTGATGAAACCGATGCCGTGATTACAGTACTGTTGTTCCGTCGCATAAAGAAATCAAAGATCGATAATCATAATTGATGTACTAATTGTGTAGTCATATACGTGAGCATTCATTAACTTGTTTTAATCGCGTATGTGTCGCAGGTCGCGTCGGGGCCCTATGTAGCCTCAGCCTTACTGACTTTACCCATCCATGTTCCTTCCTCGCCCTTTACGTTCCGGGGCCACGGTATCTCTTTTGAACCGTCCCGCAACCCCGGCAGGGGATGAGAGTTGCTAGGAATCGATTTGAGTGACGCGCTATTGAGAAGACCTATGTCCAGCAGTGGACTGCTGTAGACTGGTAATGATGACCAAGTCTTTTTGATCGAGTATTCGAAGTGTAGTACTTACATTTTATTCAGGGTGTAAACAACCTCATCACGAAGCCACCAAGGATTCTGTACATCGAAACTTTTGTGGTAGAACTCAATGTCATCTCATCTGCGTAGCCTTTTCCCAACTACGTTGGGGTCGGCTTCCAGTCTAACCGGATGCAGCTGAGTACCAGTATTTTACATGGAGCGACTGCCTATCTGACCTACACAACCCAGTTAATACTGGGTAATACGATACCCCTTGGTTAGACTGGTTGTCAGACTAATTGGGCTACTGACCACCTGTAACGACTGAAATGACACCCGGGACCAACAGCTTAACGTGCTTTACGAGGCACGGAGGAAACTCGAAATGTAAGGGTGACAGACCAACCTAGGCAAGCACGGCTTAACCTAAAGATTGACCCGAGTGGCTGTTACTATTTAGCCACGAGCTCCTCCGTGGTAGAACTCAATGTAATGCATTCAAAACATTGTGCTGATGGATGGATTGAATAGTACAGGGGTCGTGGAGGTGTTAAAAGTAAAAACGTTACAATACAAACTTCTATTTTAAAAAAAACTTGTAAAAACATGGAACTTTGACCCCCATTATCTCCGGATGTAGAAGGTTCCCAGGACAAAAAAAAATATCGCAATGGCGGGGACAAAACACATATTTTTTTTGTTTTCTTTTGTTTCTTATTCTTAGTTGCTTGTTAGCAAAATCCACTAGAATTCTAATATTCAAACTAATTATATAGTCAACCTGCTTATTCTATTCGATTTAGATTCAAAAGTAATTATTTCAAGATCGTATTTTCTATTACAACTCTGATTAAAATAGCATAAATCTTTTTGTTATTTCTACAGTAATTTAAACCACCAATGTCGTATAGAAGTTACCTTGATAAAATGTGAAAATACTGCTATTCATTCGTTCAGTGCGTGGGTGCTAATAACGTCTCGATCTCAGCTACTATTGATTCGTATATTATAAATTTATTACACGTCTGTCTGACGCAATTGCCAACTGTATTCAGTTTTATAAATAAGGTTTTTTTTTAAATGATCAGCCCTAAATGGATGGATGGATTGTGTGAGGTATATTAAGGAAAATTGTGTCAATGATTGCTTGACGGTTGATAGGGGAGAATGACCCTAAGTTACATGGGATAAAGACAGAAATATGATGATGAATCAGCCGTAAACCCACTGCTAGGACACAGGCATTCACTCTAAGAGGGCTGTAATCCACCATACGAGCCGAGTGTGGGTTAGTTTGAGAGCAGTGGCGATGAAACAAATAACACTATGGATCGTGCCTACCTCGGTTCGAACCTAACCTTCAAAACGTATGGGCAGTTATCACTGTGCCAACATTGCTCACTCGTTCGATTTTCAACTGCACCAAAAATAAACTGATCATAAAATTAAATTTCTTCCAAATAAAGATATTCTAACAACCGTACGTGACGGTACTTAAAAAATTTGGTCACAAGATACCATCTAAAAGATAGCTATGCAAATACGCAAACCGCATACTTATCGGCACAGCCGGCCGGTGAGATTTTTACGTGGCAATTAAATTGTTTTTACGACCACCCCTCTACTCTAAAAGCTTTATTATACTTTAAGTAGTAAAAACTTTTAAAGTTATTTTGTTTTATTTTATTCCTTATTTTGTATTGTTTTAATGACTGAAGTCTTTTGTGTTATCTGTGAGTAATTACTTAATTTACTTGTCTTTGTATCTTTATTGGGTGAGCTTGAGGAGTTGATCTTTATTGCTTGTAAGAATGGAAGTTACTGTATTTTAGAAAAGTTTTTTAAAATAAGAATAGAATTGGTTTTCGGGTGAATGAATCACGATTTTTACATTATTATCTGGAGGAAAATACTAAGAATTAGAACCAAAAACGCAAGCAAATAGACTAACACTGATTGTTCACATGAGTGAAAAATAACTAGATGAAAACGTATGTTTATCCTGTCTCTTTCGATATTTGCGTGATATTTATTATTTTGTACCTTACAGCAACAACCATATTTTTCCAATAATAAAGAACTAACTGCACCCAAACTACATTAAAACTTTTACTAACCAAATAACACCAACAAAATAACTTAAAACCCACATTTGAGTCTAAACAAGAGCGTCGAAACTGCACTTTCCATATCACTACCGAGTCCATACACTAATTTCCCTGTAGACTGTCTTCCCTAACACGAATAAAGCGCAGTGATGAGGTAATACTTACTCGGTGACGTGTAGATAAATAATACGTCTGTAGAGGGATCTTGGAATACAAAATGGCCGCCATAGTGTGTGCGTATGTAAGTTATAGCTGTCAAGAAAACCTGTAAGTAAAAGATACGATGATGATAAAAACGGTGCAACAAATGATTATTAGTTAATTAATTTATTGTAGTAGACTTATTATTAATTAAGAATGCATAGCTAAGGACTGTAGAGGTTTTTTGATAATACACCGTCCTAGCCGCTAGTTGTTACTGGCAGCTTCGTAATATTTGAATAGAAATAAAGAATTAAAAAAAATGTATTGTCAGAAGATCCGACTTGACATTATCATCACCGATTAATCTTAATTATAAGCAAAACCTTGTTTTACTTTATTGAAAGAAATAAGTAAAAAATATATTATCCTGAAAGGATTATCATTTGGTATACATATAGTGTGTAGCACCCCACACACCCTACAGTACCTACATTGAACAATACTCAATCGTTCATGAAATATGTATTTTTTAAATAGAAAGCACTTACGCTAAGATACGCTAAGATGGCCCGCCAAATAAATTTTTCATTATTTTTTTTTAATTAGTAGGTTTAGTGTCAGAACATTTGCTGATCAAAAAAATATGATTGTAAATTGTAAAAAAATGGGAATAGCTAAACCTACGCCATGTTTCAATGCCTCAAACCCTGATCTATCTGTAATTATATTTATTTATAGAAACTGTGCAGACAATTTATTATAAAATGTACATTAAAAACAGCTAACATTATCCCCCTGGGAGTTCCTGTAGCTAGGAACCTGACGAGTTAATGTGGGCCCACTGACTCGGATAGATAAAGACGTAACACATAGATTATATCTACACAGTGTACACGTTACGCGTTTTTGCACGAGGAGCGTTATCGTGTGTGTGTGTTGAGGTTTCTCTTTCCTTTGAATTTTCACACACTAAACTCGTCTTTGGGATTTTTTAAGGATTTCGAAGAAATACTTAATAATAATGTTTAATATTCTTGAGAAATTCAAGTAAACAGTGTAAATAACGCAATCAAACTGCCAAGATGATTGGGCATTGCTAGTATAATTGTGTTATTTTAACACTATTACCCGTCTTATTTAGGTTGGTAGGTAGGAGGTACCTCATTTGTGACGTAACTTTCATAGAAGAAGCCATTCGTTCAAACTTTGCAAACTTCTTTGAATCCATTACTAATAATCACAACCGGTATCCATGTCACCGTAAAATTGTAAAACTTTGTCAAATTTTTTTCTCGCGATATTGTAATGTCTCGAATTATTGTCAACTGAACATACGGAAGTATCTTTGCCCCCATAATCGGGACTTGGGGCACCCCCCCGTTAGGTTAGTTAGGTTCCTTTAAACTCTGCACTCGGAAATAGGGGCCCCGCGAAGCGGGGCTCCGTCGACTACGCTTTTTAGGGGGAATATAAAGTGTTTAAAGGTTATGTTATATTAATCGGTATTTCTCAGGAATGTTGCATTATCTTTTCATGAGAGTTGTGCCACTGGGCAAGGGAGACCCCTCCTTCCCTTCACACCGCGTAAGTTGACTACCATCGCATGCATTTCACGAAAAATAATGCGTTTTGTTGTAAGCAGTATGTTCATTTGACAATAATTCGAGACTTTACAATATCACTAGAGATATTACAATATAACGTATTTGAAAATTTTACGGTGACATCCACATGAATCTCAACAAACTACGAAATACACAAATTAATTAATTTCCAGGATCAAACGCAACTAGCACACGTTTTGTAACTTAAACTTGAAGTCCGGCTTGGGAAGTCCAAGTCGGAGTGGCCGATGAAGTTGTATTCAAACGGGAGTCGAACCTGCATCACTTAATTAGACGGTTGAGAGTGTTTGTGAGCTGAGTTTAAGTTTCTGGAGCTACTTTGGTTTACTACAACTTTCATTGGTGAGCTTTTGAGAGTTGCATGTGAGCTTTGATACAGAACTTAGATGTGGTTTGAGGAAAATGAACTATATAATTCAATTACTTGTACGATCAATTAATTAATTTGACTACAACCATATCATCATCATCATCCACAGCTCGACTTCATCCAATGCTACGCCCGCTGACGGCCCGAATGGCGTAGTGGTAGTGACGCTACCTTACGTTCTTATGGTCCTGGGTTCGAATCCCGGT
Organism: Xestia c-nigrum; assembly: GCA_916618015.1. Classification (NCBI taxonomy): domain Eukaryota; kingdom Metazoa; phylum Arthropoda; class Insecta; order Lepidoptera; family Noctuidae; genus Xestia; species Xestia c-nigrum. The sequence continues at coordinate 2,053,535 of OU745259.1, read as the reverse complement.
AGGAGCAAATGTTTGTGTGATGAGCATGGACATTTGTTTCCGAGTCATGGATGTTTATTTGTATAATAAGTATGTATTTAGAAACAAAAAAGTATGTATGTAGTACATCAACTATCTAGTGTCCACGACACAGCTTTGCTTAGTGTGGCACTAGGTGGCGCTGTGTGTAATGTCCAGCGATATTTATGTCTTTTTTTGTTTGGATATCTTTGTTTAGACGTATTGGATAAGGAGACCATTCACGGTTCATGCAAAGTACGGCCCAAAAACCCAAGTGGCCAACCCGAAAAATCAGCTCAAAGAATGGTCGTAGAGACTTGGTCCTTCCTATAGTAAAAAATACTCTGACTGTCCTCATCAACACTGGTGACACGTTTTTTTCGTTGGCCATAGGGTAGGTGTTACAGAATCACAGTTAAAACGTGTGTACCTAAAAATATAAGGTCCATTAAAATAGATGGACAAGGGAGATCATTCATTGTCGGCCCAAAAACCAAAGTGCCGACTTCCTTTGGCCATCTAAATATTTTAATACACCTTATATTAAAGTTCAGGGAATATTAAAAGAAGTATCAGAATATCACACAATATTTATTAAGTATTCTACAAAATCACTTTACACTTGTGTACACTTCAACTGTTCGATGTCGACTGCCCAACGATCGTGCGCACTACTTCCCACCACGTGTTATTTCTTTACCGGAAACAGTCTAGGTTGACATTTCTATTAAAACATGATGGTATCACCGGAAGTAGTGCGTGCGATAATACTCAATTTATTATAAATGTAACAGTATTTAAATATTATTATTAATATTTAAATAAATATAATTATTTAAAATAAACAATGTCTATGATTGATTAAATTAAACAAATAAAAATAATGAGTCGTTTCCGGAAATCCGACTATCAAAGAAAGAGTTTCTAACAGTCGGCCTTTCCTGATACATTTCCCGTCCCGGGAAATTAATTCGCAAAAAAAAAAAAAAAAAGACAGAAAAATAACAATATGAATAATAAAATGTTATCGACTACAAATCAGATTCAAGAGCTCATTTTAATCCTTAACACCTGTCTTAACTGGGACCTCATACATATTCCCAGATAAGCCACTTAACTTAAGATGTTAAGGCCTCAGACATATCCTTAACACCTGTCTTAACTGGGACCTCAGACATATTCCCAGATAAGCCACTTAACTTAAGATGTTAAGGCCTCAGACATATCCTTAACACCTGTCTTAACTGGGACCTCAGACATATTCCCAGATAAGCCACTTAACTTAAGATGTTAAGGCCTCAGACATATCCTTAACACCTGTCTTAACTGGGACCTCAGACATATTCCCAGATAAGCCACTTAACTTAAGATGTTAAGGCCTCAGACATATCCTTAACACCTGTCTTAACTGGGACCTCAGACATATTCCCAGATAAGCCACTTAACTTAAGATGTTAAGGCCTCAACCATATCCTTAACACCTGTCTTAACTGGGACCTCAGACACATTCCCAGATAAGCCACTTATTTTAAAATGTTAAAGCCTCCGACATATCCTTAACAACTGTCTTAGCTGGGACCTCAGACATATTCCCAGATAAGATATTAGACTTAACTTTAATATTATAGCATCATTATCAAACAATCTTAAATAATAATTAGTCGGTGTTGTCATTTTCTGGCACCTCAGATTCTGAATCTGATCTATTAAAAACTACCCAGGGGTGAATTTTATCGACTGAAAAGATACCGTTAAATCTTCCATTTCCCTTTTTGGAAAGTGGTGTATCTTCAATTACGTATCGGTCATTATCAAGAACTTCTGCAATACGATACGGACCTCTGAGTTTAGGAACTAATTTCCTACTTTTTCCTACTGATGGAACATCTCTTTCTACCCTTACAAGTTCTCCTATCTTATATTTAACTTCTTTCCTAGCTTTATCGAAACGTTGTTTTTGTTTGTTTTGATTTTCTTTAATGTGTTCTGAAATTTCTTTTCTAGTATCCTCTAACGAAGTGCCTAAACTTTCTGAGTCGTTTGTAACGTTAAGCTGTAATAACGCATTTGAGGTACTCACTAAATTAAGACCAAACAGTGCCTGAGCAGGGCTTTTCCCGGTACCTTTGTTTATTGTATTATTAAGTCCCCACTGAATTTCTGAAATATGTTCATCCCATTCGTTTTCGGGTTTGTCATAATTGGTAGCTGTCAATGCTGTTAAAACCGTTCGATTGTAGCGCTCGACTTGGCCATTGGCCCGCGGAGTAGCTACAGCGTTCATAACATGCTTAATACCTAGTGAACTTAAGTAATCTTGAAAACTTTTAGAAGTGAATGACGTACCTCTATCGGAAATAATTCGTTTTGGAACACTAAATGTGTGAAAATAGTTTTTAATAGCTCTGATGGAATGGACAGACTTGGTACTTTTTACGGGAACAATTATTACAAACTTCGTGAAAGCATCAACAATTAATAATAAGTATGCATTTTTGTGTTTACTTCGAACGAAGGGACCCAAATGATCAATATGTACAGTATGGAACGGTTCTTCAACCTTCTCAATGGAATGTAATTTTCCTGACTTTTTCCCCGTTGGTATTTTAGAGTGGGCACATTCTAAACATGACTGAACATACTTTTTAGTGAACTGTCTCATCTTAGCAAACCAGTAATTATTTTTAATTATTTCTAATGTTTTATCAAGACCGAAATGCCCAATTTCATCGTGGTTTGACTTTAAAATTTGCCATCGAACGCCTTTCGGTACAACCCAACGATCACCAATATCTGTCTTCCTGTATAATAGTCCCTTTTTAACCACAAAATTGTTTTTAATTTCTATAACATTGTCATTTTCTTTATCATTTAATATAGCAATTATTCTTTGTAACTCAGGATCGTTTTGTTGTACCGTAGCTACCCAATCTGTATCAATTCGTCTTACTTGTAACTCTAGTATTTCTGACGAAATGGGATTTCTGCTCAGAGCATCCACATGAGCCATACCTGTGCCTGGTTTATAAATTATTTGAAAATCGAATTCTTGTATGGTGCTCCACCATCTGGCAACTCTTGGTAGTATGTCCCTCTTTTCAAAGGTGGCACGGAGAGAATTGCAATCAGTAACAATAGTGAAATGAATCCCTAACAAATATACTCTAAATCTCTGAAGCGAAGTTACTACAGCCAGCGTTTCTAAGTCATAAGATGTGAATTTGGCTTCTTCAGGGGATGTTTGTCTACTGTAAAACGCTACGGCACTGAAAGAAACCTCTTTATTTGGTCTCTGCATCAAGATTCCGGCAACCCCGACTTTAGACGCGTCTGTATGCAACTGTGTTTCAAATTCGGGGTTATAAAATGAGAGAATAGGTCGTTTAACTAGTTCTGTCTTTAGTTTTAAAAATGCAGATTCTTCTGCATCTCCCCAGCGCCATTTAGAATCCTTTTTTAAAAGTTGCGTTAGTGGTTTTGCGATAATTGAGAAACTTCTTATAAATTTTCGGAAGAAACTCGCTAATCCTACAAACTGCCGAATCTTATGTTGGTCTGTTGGTCTGGGAAATTGATCAACGGCTTCGGTTTTCTTTTTGCCTGGTTTTACTCCGGAATTACTAACTTCAAAACCTAAATAATCTATAGATTGTTTCAAAAAATTACATTTTGATAAATTTAGTGTGATGCCGAAAGATCGGAAAAGGCTCAGTATATCATGTAGTCTTTGCAACCCTTCTTCTATTGTTCTGGATGGTATAATTACATCATCCATGTAGGCAAATGCCTCCTTGAATCTCGCGTTCCCCAAAACCCCATTAACAGCTCTTTGAAAGGTTGACGGCGCATTAACTAGCCCAAATGGCATACGGTTAAATTCATAGTGGCCATCTGGGGTCACAAAGGCTGTCAAATGCTTTGCCGATTCTGCCATGGGAATCTGATAATATCCGGATGCGAGATCGAGGGAAGTGAAATATTTATGACCCGACAAATTATCTAACTGATCATCTATGCGGGGTAGAGGATAATGTTCTTTGACGGTTTTTTTGTTCAGTGCCCTAAAGTCAATGCAAAGACGATAGTCACCGGTCTTTTTGCGTACTAACACGATTGGGGATGCGTAATTGGATGAGGACTGTTTGATTATTCCCGAATCAGTTAAGTCTTTTATCATTTCACGAACTACGTGCCTTTCCGAATGGGATAATCGATAAGGTCTGTATACCACAGGCGTGGTATCACTAAGGTTTATGTTCATTGCTGTACCACTTATACATCCCAACTCTTTAACCGAAAAGGCGAAACAGTCCCTAAACTCATTTAGTAACTCCGTTAATTTGATTCTATGATCACACCCAATATTGTCATCCACCTGTATCATGCAAGGTTTAATTTGGGGTGTTACTGTATTATCTGGGCAGTGTTCTATTCTACCAATATTGAGTGTCTGTACTTGACTTAAAGGAAGGGCCCGGAGCAGTAAAGTGTCTTTCAGCAATTCAAACCCAGAGTTTAAGCCCTTAATAATAATTATTCCCTGTCCGTTATTCACTTGTACTACACTTTGAATAATCTCATATTGTTTACGAGTATCCTGACAAAAACTAAGTTCAACAAATAAGTCGCCTGAATAACTTGGTTTAGTATAAATACTGACTGGGGTATACCCATGTACAATAAGTGAATTATCAACGTACACCAATACGTTTTTAGTTGTATTCGTGGTTATCTTAAGCTCGTTATTAGTTTTTAGAAACACAATATGTTCTTGTTCTGTGAATGTCTGTCCTAGTAGTAACGGAATTTGTAATAATTTATCAGGAACGATAAGAGTTTCTACCGTAGCAGTAACGGAATCTACTTTTATCTCAACACTGCATTTACCTAAGCAATTGACAACACTGTCTCCAAAACCTCTTAATACAGGCAGTTCCGATACCGACCAGGAGTTAACCAATTTCTTAGCTATAGATTCTTGCAGCATAGAACATTGACTTCCGAAGTCTATGAAACAATCAAAATTTAGACCATTCACGACGGCGGTTTTAAAATATTTGGAATCACTATCCGATTCTTTTGAAATTCTTAAAACTGTTTTATTATTAGTAGATTCTTTAGTGCCTGGACAACTATCAGCAAAGTGCCCTACTTGATGACATTTATCACAACGCTTTATTGGTAATTTGCATTTAAAATATGGGTGCCCCTCTTCACCACAATTATAGCATTTTGTAAGCCTATAGTTCCTGTTGTTCCTATTATCATGGTCATTTTGTGCCCCTTTTAATATCTTAGGTTGTTTGCTATCAGCGTTTCCCGCCCGCAGGGATGAATTTGGCTTGTTAAACTTCTTTGTAATTCTTATATTTCTAAGATAAACTAATAATTTATCAGGTTCCGTAAACTGTGTTGCTTCTGCACTTGTTCTGACTGACCTGTCCTCGATTCCAAACAAGATGCAATCTATTGCATTTTTACCATGTATATTACAGCGATTCAATAAAACTACCTTTTGGTAAAAATATTCTTCTAAAGACTCGCCAAAATCAGCCCTACAAGCAAGCATTTCCGTTAATAGCTGACCATAGTTCTGGTCACTTGGAAATGCCAATTTTAATTTGCTCTGCCATTCAGCCCATGAAAACAGAAGGCTAGGTAGGCCCTGATACCATTTTTGAGCCAATCCCGCTAATTTAGGAAGAGCATAATGGACAGTCTGCCTTTCGGTCCAATTATAAATTTGAGCACATTCGTTAACTTTACTTATCCATGTTTCTATTGTTTGAGTTCGTTTACTGGGATCAAATTCAGGTATCACATTCAAAACCGGAAAACGTTCACTACCCCCGTCTGCTTTCATGGTCTGCATGAACTCTTTAAAAACCGAAACTAAAATGTTGGTATTAGTATCTGCGTCTTTAATAGAATCAAAAGAACTCACCACTGCTGCTGGCTTATTGTCCGAAGGCGATGTTATCGGTATATCTGAACCATGTCTTCGCGGCATGCCACGACTGCACGATGTGTCGCGACCGTGAGCCACCTCCCGACCTGGCGACACATCGCATAACTGCGGCGCATCACGCATCCGTGAAGCATCACGCGATCGCGACGCGTCATGCGCCCCATCAGGCGACACAACGCTCGCCGGGTGACGCGCCTTGCCACGCATCCGCGACGCATCACGTGTCCGATCACGCGACGCATCACGCGTCCCAACGTGCGGTGCATCGCGTATCCTTGAAGTATCACGCGATCGCGGCGCGTCATGCGCCCCATCACGCGTCACAACGATCGCCGCATCTCGCGCCGTGCCTTGCATCCGTGAAGCATGCGTTCTATCACGCGAAGCATCACGCGCCGTAGCTCGCGCAGCACCACGCATCCGAGACGCATCACGCGTCCCATCACGCGACACATCACGCATCCGTGAAGCATGGCGCTCTCGCGACGCACCACGCCCCTCATCACGCGTTGCATCACGCGTCGCACCACGGCATCTTGAACCAGGACTGCTGCGAGGTGCATTGCGATCTCTAGACTCGCTCGTCCTCAATTCGGTGGACTCGTTACGGTTGCGGCGAATTTTGCGACGCCTCCTCACATCAGGTTCAGAGCCACTTGGTGATGAGTCATATGACTCCCTTGTATGTGTCCGAGACTTTCTTTTGCGAGTCATGATCGCTAGAAATAAATAAAATACAAAAAGTGAATGTTCTTTAATTTAATATTTACCTAAAAAAAATCCTATCCATATTTATATTCTACTAGCTGACCACTCCTAATGACTGTAGCGTGATGTTATATAGCCCAAAGCCTTCCTTGGTAAATGGACTATCCAACACAAAAATAATTTTTCAATTCGAACCAGTAGTTCCCGAGATTAGGGCGTTCAACCAAACCAAAAAAATAACAAACAAACTTCTGCTTTATAATATTGGTATAGAAGTATAGATTTATCTTTAAATATTACACAAACGAAAAAAAAGAAATAAATGTATATTTAAAACACCAGTTCCGCTAGAATGGTATTAAATCACTCATTCACAGCGATACAAAGTTCTACTTTGAAGCCATTGTTAAGTAAATAAAAGCATTTCCATTACTTTTATGGGCGTTCAGTCCTTCACCGAGGGCGATTACTGATCGCTATCTCGATTATATCCCACTTCTGAACTATTAAAGTTCAGGGAATATTAAAAGAAGTATCAGAATATCACACAATATTTATTAAGTATTCTACAAAATCACTTTACACTTGTGTACACTTCAACTGTTCGATGTCGACTGCCCAACGATCGTGCGCACTACTTCCCACCACGTGTTATTTCTTTACCGGAAACAGTCTAGGTTGACATTTCTATTAAAACATGATGGTATCACCGGAAGTAGTGCGTGCGATAATACTCAGTTTATTATAAATGTAACAGTATTTAAATATTATTATTAATATTTAAATAAATATAATTATTTAAAATAAACAATGTCTATGATTGATTAAATTAAACAAATAAAAATAATGAGTCGTTTCCGGAAATCCGACTATCAAAGAAAGAGTTTCTAACACTTATGTGTATGTTAAGTTACAGTCACGTTTAATAATTATGTAAACACTTAAGAATTTATGAAATTGTGTTTCTCCTAATGTACTGATTAAAATTTAATTTTATTACGTACATAGTATTCTGGAACTCATATTTTTATGAAATAGATCCAATTTCCTAGTTCCAATCGTTATTTCTCGCGAAAATAGGTATAATATTAAGGAAAGTGTATACATATTGACTGTACACCCATTTTAACCATGATTCTGTAACTACCATAAGGCCCCTTTCACAGCATAAATACTAGGAATAAACACAATTTAGCTGGACATGCTACTCGTCTCCACAGAGTAAGCAACTCGTTCATGGGTCAATGTATACGCTTCTACAATAAACTTCCCATTGAAATTCGTAATCTACCCATCAAGATTTTTTTTTAAAAAGAACTAAACTTTTAAAAAAAGGTTATTACAAAATATCAGATTACCTAAATGATAAATGCGCTTGGGAATGAGCTGCTCGCTTGGGCCAAAATATCCTATTCATATCTTAAACTATTAACTATTACATACATTTATTATTTTTTTAATATTATTTTATTTTTTGACATTGAATTTATTTCCTCAAATATTGTATTTGTATTATTAATTATTTTTCATTTTATTTTATTTTATAATTTGCAAATAATAGTTTCTGGACTTAAAAAGAGACCACGATCCCTGAGTTTGTTTCGGCATTTCTTCTCCAGGGTAGTTAGTTAGGAAATGCCGGCCCCAACGTTCTCTTGACGTGTAAAACTGATTGAGTATCCTATTTGCAAAATAAATAATTTCATTTCATTTCATTTTATTATGTCGTGACGATTAATTTGTATTTTTTGTTTGTAGTTGGCAAAAGTCGTGGATGGCAGTAATCGCGTCATCCTATATGCGAACACCTCCATCTTAATACACAAGCCACGACACGTTAAACTACACGATTATCTGTCGTCACGACACACTGGGAACGGTGCCTAACCTTCTTAGGGATCTAACTCTCCATGTACTAGGTTCTGTAGGGTTTTAAATAGTTGTAGTGATATCGTAGATTTTCACCATGATTCTCTCAATAAGCAAAAATATAAATTTATGAACTGTCTATCAGATTTGTTGTAAAAGTTGTTGTTAAAGTTATTGGACTGTTAAAGTTATTGGACATTTCAAAGAAATTATGACTTTAATACTTAGCATGTAAGTTATTGATTCATAGTTGTTTATTTTACTGAGTTTACTTGTACATTATGTAGCTTAAGATATTATAATTAGTTTTCTTTTTTTTTGTCCATGTGGTGTTTACCTTTAAGTAATTGTTACACTTTGTACAGTTTAACACATTGAACGCCGTGGTGGTCACCGGTGACCACCTCTATACTTTTCATATGGGCTGACGCCAATTTACGATTTCAACAAATTTTACACATTATATTTAATTGGCTCATATGGTTCAAAATAGCCAAAAACCTCAATCTAAATAATTATTTTTTATTACTATTCAAAGAATTAACAAAATAATTGCTGACGTCCACCGGTGACCACCACGGCGCACGCCGTTGGAAATCTGCATTTCGTTCGCGCGGGGCCGCGGGGGGTTGCGGCGCCGGTCACAACCCGAGCCCTTCCCCGGAAGGGCTGCGCGCGGCCGCGCTCTTGACACGTGTTAGTAATCGCAAGCAACATCACGCTATGACCAATAGGAGCGGAGCAGTAACCAAAGATGCGGATGAAACCGCGGGGTACAGCTAGTCTTGTATACTTAGCCAAAAAATCAACAAAGTCTTTTTTTTACTTAGTGTCGAAACGAGCTAGTATGCGTAAACTGTTCTCCAGGGCCGCGCCGGGCACGCTCAATATAGTTTTGTACCGGCACTGTGTCCTCCAGCGAAAAAACTGAGTTCAAACACGAGTCCGTCGCGCGGTCACCGGTGAGCCCCACGGCCTGAACGGGTAGTATTGCTGTCGCTCACCGGTGAGCTTCACGGCCCAAACGGAACAACTACTAAAGTTGAGTCGGCGTTCAATGTGTTAATTAAATGCATGTTTTATCTGTTTTTGTAAATTAGTGTAAACAATTGTTGGTTGACCTAAGAAATAAAATAAAAAAAATGCAGTTAAATCAAGATTCAAGATAACAATGCAACATGCTGTTTCCTGAAAAACATTCATTATTTCAAAATAAAGTGACAACACAGTCAAAGTATATTGCCTTGATAACAACGCTTGTAAAAGCCCCATCACGCTGATGTCACCGCCATGTTGCCTCTTACAGACAAAGTGATAGTTTGTTCTGATGATATGGCCACAACACCACGTTACTGGATGTGAACATTACCTTCCAGAGAATGACGTTGTGTTAAAATGCTGATAAAGAATTTGTTTTATGTCAGTCTCTTTGGTAGGGCAAAGTGTTACTGGGTATTTTTATCAGTAATTTTTCAGTAGCAAGTAGGATTTGTGATGTGTCTATGGCAATAAAGGGTGTAAAACACCTCTTAACGAATACGAAAGGCACTTGTTTTACTCGTCATTCTGATCATTTTTTTGTTCTACACTATACCTGGGAACCTTCTAGTTACGGAGATTTTGGAGGTCAAAGTTGCAAGATTTTGACAAGCTTTTTTTTAAATACCACTTTTTATCGCATGATTTTTACTTTGAATATCTCTACGACCCCCGTACTATTCAATCCATCCATCCGCACTATGTTTTCAGTGTGTTACATTGAGTTATACCAGAAAACATGATTTATAACCTCAAAAAAAAAAGTTGTTTCCCAGCAATATTTTTTGCGTAAAGTTACTTAGTTTGATATACAGAATGCTTGGTTAACGGCTTTGTGATGAAGTGAAATACACCCTGTATACTCGCCCTGGCCCAAATACGTATAATGAATGATACATTTACTCGCAAGAATATAGGTAGTTTACATAAGATCTTAATTTCTATTGGTTTCACTATATTCTGTATTTTGGCCGTACAAATATTAAGATTTTACATTTTGGTATACTAATAGCATGCAGTACACATTTAGAAATTAGCAATAATAATGCTCATCCTAGTTAAAATTACAAAGAAATCAATAAAATTAAGTAAATAACACACACTTATGCTTATTAAGTGAGTAGCGAAATGTTGTACGATTAGGTATCATCTCTACTTACCCTTCTGGGATTATAGGCGTCATGTTTATGGCATCGTTGATTATCAAAACTGTGACAATTTTTAAATTTACATTTAGTTACATTAGATTACAAAACGTATCTGTCACACATTTCGTGTTAAAATGAAAAACAGTGTACTCTAATTTATAAAAAAACTTTTATCAGTACAATACATTATTTCAGCTCCACTGAAAGATTTATTTCGATCCACGCCTATAAATTGCGTGAAATAAAAAATAATCTGAAAATATCACACACACAAATACATAGGGAACACTGAACACATCCCAAAGTTTATTAAATTCGAAGAAAAATGAGCAGAAAATAAGGAATTAATCATCGTCCGACGTGGCCCACAAAAAATCTAACAAAGTAAAAATTTTCATCCGAATTAAATATTAATTATTGCGACCAGGACTTGGCAGACTGACCACGCCCCTACGGACAAAGGGAAATGATTTATTTGTATTTTTTATTACAACTTGATTATAATTTAGCGGAAGACATTAGTCACGAAATCATTTGCAAATTCCTACCTTACTTCCAACAAAATTAGGACGATATTCGCGTTAAGTGAGTTCAAAGTTATCGTCAAAACGAATGATAATTTCTGCCAAATTTTCGGACACAAAGCGATAAAGTTTAATTGTATACTCGAGTTAAAAAGTACATTAATTAAATATTATGGTGAACGACGGACAATGAAAAAGACATTGTGAGGCTTTTTCTTAACGATTGTGATTTAATTAACTACGTGAGAGCCATTTAGATGGGTACTGGGAGAAGAGCATTAATAAACACCTCGTATGATAAAGGCCACCCAATGACACGCATCTCTCTCCACTTTTATATTCGGTATACCTATTCAACTGTTATAATAGCTGCAAAAAAATAGTAGCCAATATTAAAGGAAGTCTCCAATGCTGCGACATTGGATGGAACTCCACACATTATTAAACATGTATACATACACACACATACATGTGTGTGTATGTCTACTAACACTAGTATACAAGACCATTGTTACTAACACTATGGGCGTAGCCCGAAATAAATGCTAAAATAATAATAATAAAAGCTCCTAATGGTAAAGTTTTTCCGAGAAAGTGCTGCTCCTTGATCTTTTTCTGATGATTTATATCATTCCGCTAGTTACATAAAACCTAATTATTAAACTCAATACAAACGAAAATCTTGAAAGATATTACTACACTACCATTAAAAAGAGGTATGAACGACATCATCTTATTAAAAAAAAAATGTTTCACTTGATAGACTGCAAAACTGCAGCAAAAGCCACGGATGTTTTGTATTTAAACAAGAAACTTCACGGGGGCAGGAATTAGTTTTTAATCAAAAAACGGCTTAATTACTCATTAAAATAATTTAAAAGAAAAACATGCGTCAAGTAGGAAATCTGCAAAAAAAAACTACACCTCTACATATCCCTCTTTAGAAATACAGTCGCAGTGTTCTATTCCAAACATCTCTGATCAAGTTACATTTTAAGATTAAATCTGCATACAACAAGACAAAGACTACTCCTGGCATATTATCGTAACCTTGGCAGAAGGGACCTTCCACCAAGGTCCCTCAGACCTTCAAACTAGCAGATATTCTAGATAAGGCCACGGGAATTTATAGTATTGCTAACCTTAGCGTACAATTGTCAGATTTCATGGACATTGCATGAAGTAAGAATCTTTATAACATTAAGACGAAGGACTTCTGTTGCATGTTCTGATGCATTAAATTTTAATTAATTTTGATTGGTACTTGTCCAAGTGTCTGATGAGAGGACGAGTAAGGTAAGTATGGAAGAAGACTTGCTGTGCCTGTTGAAGAAGGTTTTATAGGCTGATATTGAAACTATGCATTTTTTTTCGTTCACTCATGCTTTTTGTTCGTTATGTAAATTCGTTTCAATAATTATTAATCTGGACTCTTCAAAATGGTAGTAAAGCGTGGTTACAAATAATAGAAAGGATCTTAAATTAAAAGTTGCAAGATTTCCAAAAAATATTTAATTTTTTTTTGTCGAAAATGTCATCATCATGCTCAACCAGCTTGTGTAAATACATTATATTAATTTGTTTCTATCTTCGTTTAAATAAACAGCGCCGACATCGAATGAACTGGGATAAGGGCAAGAGAAGATGATGACTTGTTCGAAGGTGTTAAATTAGATAATGTGGGAATGCTTAGGTATAGACTTCCTCTGCTTGTCCCGTGTTATTTGTAGACAGCGTCTACGTTCTCCTCTTCCATTCTCCCCTGTCGCTATCATGTACTTACTCCTTTTTCCTTCATATCGTTCCCCTCACATCGTACACAGTCCACTGCTGGATATAGGCCTCTTCAATCTCACACAATCCAACGATTATCTTTTTTGGTCATTCTCTCCCTTTCCATCCACAAACCTAAAAGACTTTACTGTGGGACTATAAATCCACGATAGAAAGTCTCTGAAAATTTTACAAATAACATGTGCAAGCTGTACCATAACATATATATAACCCATTAGTACTAGTCTGCAACATTTACTCAATTAACGTAGCACCACTTTTGTATCAGTCTGCTCCCATATATTTTTTATTGTATTAAACAAATAAATTTTCAGCTAGTATTATTTAGTGATTGCACAGACAAGCCAACGTTGCCAACGGCAGATAAACTGTAGCCGTCGGCAACGAGTCGACGCTTGCAGTTGTGGCTTCGGCGTCTACGACGCGTCGACGGCAGCCTACGACGCGTCGACGGCAGCCTACGACGCGTCGACGGCTTGTCAACACATTTACGCGGCATGCCACACTGTAAGCGTCGCCGCCCATCGATGGCAGTCGTCGACGCTTCGGCGGCTGCCGTCGACACGTGGCGACGGTTGCAGTTTATCAGCCGCCCGTCTGTAAGAACCCTTACTCAAACAAATTAATTACTGGCATGTATTTCTACGCGAATTATTTCACTGTCATGCATGAATCATTTGGAAAAGTTTCTGATAAGATTATAATAATATCAGACAATTACGCAATAAAATGCAAAAACCTTATTTCCATTGAATATTTACGCTATTGTTGTATTAAAGGTTAACATTATAAAGTTAATGTATACTTTTTGAAATAAGCTAGCAAAATGATACTTGGATTTTCATTTCAGTTATAAATGGTTTGCAATGCGTGAAAAAATCGGAAAAACTATATCGTACGATTAAGAGGTCAAATGGTTTGTAATTTTGTATGTAGGGACTAATATCTGGAAGTAAATAACAATTAAAAAATTAAACACTGCTGAAAAGTTACCTACATTATAATCGTGAGTGCTAAAGAATTTAAACTATTTTCATGGCGAGTTATTACATTTTTTGAGGAGTGGCAGATGAAATGCTAGTATACAAATGAAATGGTTTACAATACAAATAGGTATTGATGCAAATTGAAATCATTTCCGTAAATCTCTTGTTTTTTTGTAGATTCCTAGGTATTATTACCGTTGTAAAAGATTAACCGCAAGAAAAGCAATAAATAGTAAACAGTTTGCAAAGTATAAAATGTATAAAAGGCTGCCATTAAATTCTTTATAACAGTATATTTATGTTCTCTAATCACAGTGTAACATTAAGTTCACTAAGCTGAAAATGCAATTTTAAATACTCGACTGCATTTGACTGATAATAAAACAATAATTTGTTTATCTGATGTTACGATCCAGTGAGTTGATGTCTTTATTATAAAATGTTTTATAGGCTTTAGATGTATACAGATGTGACGTGGATAAAAATGTTTTATAGATTTATTTAATTTATATCATGAAAAAGCTAAGTACTAGGAATATACGGTACTAGTATTTTTCAACTGACTTCCAAAAAGAGGAGGTTCTCAATTCATCTGTATTTTTTTTATTGTGTTTGTTACCTCAGAACTTTCGACTGGGTGAACCGATTTTGATGGTTCTTGTTTTGTTTGAAAGCTGGTGCTCTCATTTTAATTTGCTCTAGACCTGATGCTGATCTTCGGAGATATACAACGGAACTCTTCAAAAATACACATCAAATCTGCAGTGATTGCTGCAATCGCTTGTAGGATCATTGTTTATACTAACATGACGTAACATCACGCCTGTATGCCCTAAGGGGGTACGCAGAAGTGTAAAATACACCCATATTTCGATAGTGTTTGTTACCTCAAAACTTTCGACTGGGTGAACCGATTTTGATAGTTTTTTTTTTATTTGAAAGCTGGTGCTCCTCGTGTGGTCCCATAGTCATCAAATTAGGATCTGATGATGGAATTCTATAGAAATAGAGAGAACTCTTCACATTTTATAGGCACACTAGAAATGATTTGGGTAGTTTTAGGAAGTGTACTTTCTCGAAGTGATTCTAATTCAATTTGATGAAGATCTGATGAAGAACTTCGGAGATATGCAACGGTACTCCTCAATAAATGATAGCAAATGTACTGGGTTTGCTGAAATCTCATATCTGTCTATTGTTTACACCAGTTCATAACCTAAACTCACGCCGGTACGCTGTGGAAGGGTAAGCACATGTAAACCACTAAAAAGTGAAAAATAAAAACTTTTTTACAAAAAATAAAACCGACTTCAGCGAAAACAAAAAAGTGAAAAAAAAACTTTTTCTGAACTTATTTTTTATACTGAAGCTGAGGTATGAGGGTATAAATAATGTTATTTGTATCGAAGGTATACATTACTTAGGTGACAGCCGCTAGGCCGATCTTTAGGTTAAGCCGTGCTTACCTGGGTTGGTCTGTGGATAGGTGACCACCCTTATATAACGAGTTTCCTCCGTGCTTCGGGAAGCACGTGAAGCTGTTGGTCCCGTCTGTCATTTGTCCATCATTGGCAGTCGTTACAGGTAGTCAGTGGCACCTGGGCCCCCCCGCTGACGTAGAGTCTCCGGCCTGATCTCGTGGAGGACGTGGTAAGCGCTCTGTTCCCCTCGCGGGGGGAACATCCGCCCCCGCCTATGGCTCCGCCACCTGCGGTGCCGGAAGAGGACCCATACGACGACGTCGACACTCCGGAAGTGACTGGGGTAGACCTAAGAGTGGCGGTAGGTAGGCTTAAGGCCAAAAATACCGCCCCGGGACCCGATGGCTTGCCTGGCAAAGCCTGGGTCCTGGCCTCGGATGAGGAGGCTCTCGGGCCCCGACTGAAAGGGCTCTTTAGCGCATGCTTGGAGAGAGGCCAGTTCCCGCTTCGTTGGAAGACGGGGAAACTGGTCCTCATCCAGAAGCCGGGGCGCCCTGCGGACTCTCCGTCCGCATTTCGGCCCATTGAGCTGCTCGACGAGGTGGGCAAGCTCTTTGAGAGAGTAATTGCAAACCGTCTCGCCGAGCACCTTGAGGGGATGGGGCCGAATCTTGCGGAGAACCAGTTTGGTTTCCGCAAGGGGCGCTCTACTGTGGACGCCATCATGCGCGTGAGAGCCCTCACGACGGGGGATGCAATATCCCGGGGCGGGGTTGTTTTGGCGGTGCCTCTCGACATCGCCAACGCCTTCAACTCCCTGCCCTGGAGCTGCATCAGGGAGGCACTCCGGTATCACCGGGTGCCGACCTACCTCCGTCGTGTGGTCGGGGACTATTTGACGGACAGGGCCGTCATCTACCCCAGTCGCTGCGGAGATTGGAACCGGCGAGAGATGTCGTGCGGTGTCCCACAGGGATCGGTTCTGGGACCGCCCCTGTGGAACATCGGTTACGACTGGGTGCTGCGCGCGGACCTCCCTAGTGGTGGACAGCCGGTGGAACTTCGTGGAGCATTTCCGACGTTTGGCTCCCAGGCTGGAACGGACCGGGGCTGCCTTCAGGCGGCTCCTGCCCAACCTTGGGGGGCCAAACGCCTCCTGCCGCAGGCTCTACGCGGGGGTCGTGCAGTCCATGGCCCTTTACGGGGCCCCAGTGTGGGCGCGTTCGTTGAAGCGGCGTGCCGCTCACTATCTGAACGCGCCCCAAAAAGTGGTGGCCGTCGGTGGAGGAAACGCCCGGGTGTTTCCACTGCGAGGATCGACCGGAGGACACGGTGGAGCACACGGTGGAAGTCTGCCCTGCGTGGGCAGAGCACCGCCGTGTCCTCGTAGCGGCGATCGGCGGCGGCGACCTCTCGCGTCCGGCCCTGATTCAATCCATGGTCCGGAGCGAGACGGAATGGGAAGCCGTCACCTCCTTCTGCGAAGCAGTCATGCTGGCGAAGGAGGTGGCGGAACGAGAGAGGGAGAGATCCTCTCTTCCCGGCCGCCGCGGGAGACGCACCGGGCGTCGGGGGCCACGTGGTGGCTACCGGCCACCGTAGATGCGGGCCTGTGGACGGTTGGCTATGGGCTAGCTAGCCGTCCGTCCGTCTAACAACGACGACAGGCCGTGTCGACGGCGCGTTCGTGTTTCACGCGCGCCTCAAAGAGATGTCAGCATAAGGGGAGGGGCCCGCAAGGGCCGAAGCCTGCCGGGGTTGCGGGCCTGTTCGAAAGAGATACCGCGGCCCCGGAACATAAAGGGCGAGGAAGGAACATGGATGGGTTTTAGTCAGTAAGAGTCTGACACTCCCTCCCGCTCCGCCCAGAGTGGGAGAAGTCATTTGATGATTTCCCATCCTAAAAAAAAAAAAAAAAAAAGGGGGCGTTCCTCATCTCTGTAATAATTCTAAGTTCGTATTAGTTTTCATAATATAAGAAAACGAATCCTAGGAATGTGTTTTTTTAAATAAAATCCAACCAACATATAAATTTTCTTTATACATCTCTGTACATCATTAAATTTCAAAATACAAATATAATATTGCAGCCCACCGGTATCGGGAACAGGGTCCAAGCTACTGGCGCGGGTCTCCAGAGAGAGGAACCTCCTAACAATACGAGCCGTGTCCAAGAAAGGTTTCTGAATCAAGCCCTTGATCCAGCAGCTTACCGAGAGCCTCCTCAGGTATTGATCTAAGCTCTTGGCAATTAAGCCATGGGCTGACACGACTAACGGCACAATGATCGCTGAGTCCACATCCCACATGTCGACAACGTCGCGAGCAAAGTAAAAATACTTACTTCAAGCAATATTGCGGTTTTTTTTATTGAAAAACTTACGATAGTTAAAAAAATCATGGGGAGAGGCCTTTGCCCAGCAGTGGGATGACAAAAGCAAACAGTAACAGTAACTATAAGTATGACGACCCGATTGGCGTAGTGGTAGTGAGGCTGCCTTACGTTCTTAGGGTCCTGGGTTCGAATCCCGCTAGGAGCAAATGTTTGTGTGATGAGCACGGACACTTGTTTCCGAGTCATGGATGTTTATATGTATAATAAGTATGTATTTACAAACAAAAAAAGTATATATGTAGTATATCAACTATCTAGTGTCCACGACACAAGCTTTGCTTAGTGTGGCACTAGGTGGCGCTGTGTGTTAATGTCCAGCGATATTTATTTATTTAAGTATAAAGCGACTCTTGCGTATCACTTGCTTTATTATAAAGTCGTGATAAGATTGTAGAAAAGTCTACTAATTGAAGGTTATTAACAATGTGCACACGCCTCGAGACACTCATTATACGACCCACTGCTTTGTAAGTGTTGTTCAATGGTAATTAAACTAGATAACATTACGCCTGTAAGTGCTGAAGAGTTTGGCAGTAAACACTTACTCCGAATACTGAAATGTTAATCAAAATCGGCGGCGCCACTTCGTGTGTTCATATTGTATAAGTTATATCTAATATACATATAAAATTCTCGTGTCACAGTTTTCGTTGCCATACTCCTCCGAAACGGCTTGACCGATTTTGATGAAATTTTTTGTGCTTATCCGTTATCTATGAGAATCGGCCAACATCTATTTTTCATCCCCCTAAATGTTAGGGGTAGTCCACCCCTAATTTTTTTTATTTATTTGTTTAACAAAAATTTTAATTTCTATTTTTTTATGATACAACATACAAAAATACATACAATCCTCAATTTTCACCCTTCTACGATCATTCCTTATTTTTTAATAGACATTTTTTCTCTCTTATGTGACGCAGACGAAGTTGCGTGGGTCAGCTAGTTTTGTATGTATCAGTATTTTTATGTTGTTATGTATTTTTGTGTATTTTATCAGATTGATTGATTGATTGAAAAAGGGCCGCTTGTCATTTGAGCAGCTCCTAAACTTTAAATTTGGTATGGACAAACGTCACTTTTAAGTATTTGTAAAATATAAGTGCTAGATTTTGAGTGACGTTTCAGTATTCGGTCATTACTTACCCAGTTATGTTCAAGTCCCTAAAAGGGCGACTCAAGGTGGCTGTTACTGAGAAATTCCTGATGGATAAACCCAATAACACTTTCGACAACCTGGGAGTCGAACCTAAAACGTCATTCGTCTCCTCTTACATCCATGTTCACCAAAAAGATGACGGACGATTATCTAAAAACAGCTGTTTAAAACACATTTTTGTATAGGAACATGTCACTTTGACAGCTGTTTTTAGATAATCAGGCTGTTATCTTCTCGGTGAACAAGGACCTTAATTAGTTAATTCCAACTGCTGGGACTCGTAGTCTCTATGAGAGGGAAAGCGCTGCTATCCGACACGTGGGCACAGTGCGGTCTGGTAGATGTCCCCTGTGTTATTGGACGGGCAAGTCTTCTCACGATGATTTTCTTCATCATTTTGAGATCACTAGTGATCTATACTAATATTATAAAGCAGAAGAGTTTGTTTGTTTGTTTGTTTGTTTGGTTGAACGCGCTAATCTCAAGAACTACTGGTTCAAATTGAAAAAATATTGTCGTATTGGGTAGTCCATTTATTGAGGAAGGCTTTAGGGTGTATAACATCACGCTACGACCATTAGGAGCGGAGGAGGGATGAAAAATGTTGCGAAAACGAGGACATTTTTTCCCATTCGTTTTTCTATCTTATGTGACGCAGACGAAGTTGCGTGGGTCAGCTAGTAAGTGATAAATTCCCACTAAATAGTGTATGACCGGGATTAACCCACATTTTACATAAGTATGTACATCATAGTCGTGTCGTAAGTTGTGACCATCACTGCTTAATGCTCATCATCTCCTCATCTGCCTAGCCTTTTCCCAACTATGTTAGGGTTGGCTTCCATTCTCACCTGATGTCGCTGAACTCCAGGCTATCACTGTTGAATGCAACAAATTCATAATTAAATAAACTCATTGTAGATAAAGCTATTTACTTGAAGAAAATGAATATTCTGAAACTAACCTTCAGACTTCTAACACTTAAGTAAAAAGCTTAAATCATTAAGAAAAACCGCATCGCAAATATAAAAACTTTCAAATTAAATTCCATTTATTAAAATAAATTATTTTTACTGCAACTAGGAAATAATATCTCTCATAATCGGGAGTGCATCCTCAAGCGCTTTAATTTACCATTTCCCTTTGCATTCACCACGGGCAAGTTTGAACCTTAAAGTTATTGAGATAGAAAGCAAGGTAGAGGTATGTAATATTGCAAGTGTTTAAGGGATCTGTTAGAGACGTGACGCGCGAGACGTTTACGCGGGAAACATATTTTATTAAAATTTTCCATCTTCCTAGTTCTGTTCAAATGTGGACATAGAGTAAGATAAGAGAGGAGACATTAAGTTGTAGGTACGTATTTACAAAATATGGTAGACGACAAAAAAAAGTGTCCCGTATTTTTTCTTTTGTTTCATAACCTAAAATTGACGAAGTTACTGTGACGCTTTTCAAATTTTCAATACGTCACGCCTTGCTATGATTTTTAGCGAGTTTTGACGTCACGAGCTCCCACTCCTGAGTTTTGATGCGTTTTATCTTTGTCAATATTCATTGATTTACAAAAACAAAATACTTGTCCATTATTTTTCAATACTCTAACTGATGGACTAAATAGATTTTGCAATTTTTGAAACCGTCATCATGCCAATTGTGAAGGTGATGTAATCATACCTAATTCTCTTCTATTTATCGAAAGCATTGTGTTGCTAAATATATTATGATACCCCTTTGAACGGTCTCCAGGTTTAAAAATTGAGTTTTGTTAAGACATGATGATTAAGACTTTTTATTTCTACAAATACACCGTAACGGTGAGGTGGACCATTCTTAGACCAGGCAGCATACAATTTATTAAGGCTCCAGAGAGCCACACTGACAACGCTATTACAAGTACGGGCCTGAATTTGAATTCACAAACAATACAGACCTATTTTTATACCTATGATTCGTTACAATATTTTATTTGAAAACGTATACTCACATAAATGATCAACAAACTTAAAAAAAAGAGAAAAGTTAAAGAGATTCGTCCGCAACCCTGTCAACAGTTAATGGCAATGTTAACACCTATTTAAACAAAATATATAAAACTGAAGCAACAGGAGCAGCTGTTACAGGTATTTGATACTTTTGGAATTGTTTTGAGTCCTTTACGATTAAAACTCTTTTTTTTTTCTCTTTTAACAACATGAAATCATCACGAAACATAATTGGTAAGCGTACACCAATCACCGCTCAACCTTAGGCAGTAAAGTTGTTTATAAACTGCTTTGTCCCATCTGCGGCATAGTCTACATCTCATAGCGGCGTCGTCAGTCGGCGGGGAGTTAATGAGCAAGCTTTGTTACCATCGCGCTGCAGCGTACGGGCACCGGCAGAGGACTGTGAGACACGTAATTTTGTCTGCTAATTACCTACTACACTTTTAGCCTATGCGTGAAGGCTTAAGGAATATTAAGTGACATCGTGTGACTTATGTGACTTGAGGAGCTTGTGGCAAAATTATATCAGCTGCTCGGGTCGATCTTTAGGTTAAGCCATGCTTGCCTAGGTTGGTCTGTGGATGGGCGACCACCCTTACATATCGAGTTCCTCCGTGCCTCAGAAAGCACGTTAAGCCGTTGATCCCGGCTGTCATTTGTCCATCTTTGACAGTCGTTACAGGTAGTCAGTGGCCCCAAAAGTCTGACACCAGTCTTACCAAGTGGTATCGTAATCCCAGTATTAACTGGGTTGTGGAGGTCAGATAGGCAGTTGCTCCATGTAAAATATTGGTAATCAGCTGCATCCGGTAACACTGGAAGCCGACTCCAACATAGTTGGGAAAAGGCTAGGCAGATGATGTGTGACTTATGTGACTTGGGTCGTTTATTGTAGGAACAGACTAAATAGAGTGGACGACAAAAAAAAACCTAATTGGTCCGTCAGGTAGATTATTAAAAAAGATTTGACCCGTATTTTTTCTTTTCTTACATAAATCAAAATTTACGAAGATACGACGCTTTTAAGATTCTCAATACGTCACGCCTAGGTACAACTTTTAGCTAGTTCTGACGTCACGAGCCCCCACTCCCAAGTTTTAATGCGTTTTATCTTTGACGACATTCATTGATTTACAAAAACAAAAAATATGTGTCCATTATTTTTTAATAATCTAACTGAGGTACAAAATAGATTTGTAATTTTTTGATAATGTCGTCATACCTATTTTATTGTGACTGATATTGTTCATGTGGGATACAATTAGTAGTATAGCACAGATAGCCCTGTTACTACTCGTGAAACTTCTAAGTTTTTTTTTTTTTTTTTTTGGAATGGGCATCTCGCAGTTCAGTCTGAGAAGACTGGCTTCTGCTTAACCGGGCAATGTCCTGTGGATGCCTTGAATTTAAGGCCTCCAGCCAGGGCGAAAATATAACTAAAAACTAAGCGACAGCGCTCTAAGGGCACCCCCTGTGGGGTACGAACCTCGGTTTAGGGCGTCGCTGGGGGCAGCAAAGGGACAGGCTGGATCTGATTGTCATTATTTAGGGACTGATTTATAACTACAGGCTCAGCATCGCGGGCTGGCTCGAGCAAGGGTCGGGGAGGGATTGAACGGCGATTTCGCGCCGGACCTCTGCGGCGAGGTCGGTAGGTTTTCGGTTTGTATTTGTAAGCTCTACGAACTGTACTGGTATCTTTCCTACTCTCTTGCAAGATAGTGATCGGATCGTCGGGGGCGACTAGGGTGTGACGCGGACGTTGGACGGAGCTAATACGCGATGGGTCGTACCGGGCGGCCGATGCGATTAGGGGATTCCTGTGCTTAATAGCAGAGTCGAAGTAACGCTTGGAAAGGCGTTTCATGAACTGCTTAACGGTGGGGATTCTAAGGTCTACGTGAAGACTATCGTTGCGGACGTAAGGGGGGGCACCGGTGATCTTACGGAGATATCGGTTCTGCAAGGTCTGCATCGTGTGGATATGACGCGGGTGGGCATGCGCGAATACTATGCAAGCATAGGTCATGATGGGACGGATGACTGCGGTGAAAAGACGCAATTTGCACTTGAGTGACAATTTGCTCTTCCTAGTGATCATGAAGTGGAGCCGGCCCATAGCAAAGGCAGCCCGGTCACGAGCTGCTTTGATGTGGGCCTTGAACGACAGATGGTCGTCCAGAATAACTCCGAGATACTTGGCTTGCCTCTCCCAGGGGATAGGCTTACCGAACATAGTGATGGGGGGACCTGGCGAACGCTTAAGGCGTGCCTTATAGTATAATACTGCCTGGCTTTTTTCGGGATTAACTTCTATTCTCCACTTACGGAACCAAGCGCCGAGCGAGTCGGCAGCTTTCTGGAGAATGCGGCGGATGTTATCCGGAGAACGGCCGGTGTAATAGATCGCGGTGTCGTCAGCGAAAAGTGCTGTTTGAACCTTCTGGTTCCTCGGAATGTCGCTGGTGTACAGCGTGAACGCGAGGGGAGAGATAACGGAGCCCTGAGGGACTCCGGCGCGAATCGGATGGGGAGAGGATAACGTCTTACCCACACGGTAGCGGAAGGTACGGTTTGACAAAAAATCTCGTAAGATGAGCACGAGACGGTCGGGCACACCGAGCTGGTATAGCTTGTATATCAGCCCGTTGTGCCAGACCTTGTCAAAGGCTTTCGCGATATCGAAATACATCACCCCCGTCATCGCTCCACGCTGGAAACCAGCGCTAACGTGTTCGACGATGCGGTGGACTTGATGTATGCAAGAATGTTCGGTCCTGAAGCCGAACTGTTCTTTCGGGATGAGGCCCTTTGTCTCGGCATAATCTCTGAGACGCTTATAAATAAGCCTTTCATAGATTTTGCCGAGAGCACTCAGGAGACTGATCGGCCTGTAGCTGGAGGGCTGGGCTTTCGGTTTCCCAGGTTTGGGAATACCTATAACAGTGGCCTCTTTCCACGTTTGGGGGAAAATATTATTGCTCAGGGCGCCATTGAAGATGGCAGCCAAAAGGACTATGAGCCTAGCGGGGAGGGCTTTAAAAACTCTATTTGTGAA
Source organism: Xestia c-nigrum (assembly GCA_916618015.1). Taxonomy (NCBI): domain Eukaryota; kingdom Metazoa; phylum Arthropoda; class Insecta; order Lepidoptera; family Noctuidae; genus Xestia; species Xestia c-nigrum. Next base: position 2,029,479 of record OU745259.1, on the reverse strand, counting down.
ACCGTCGGCGCCTGGGGCTTTACGCGGCTTTAACTTGTCTATAATATCCTTGACCTCTTCCGGGGTGATGGCGGGGAGGGGGTCATCGGGATCTTCAAAAGGGGGAAGCGATGCTCTACGTTCAACTTCTGCATCCACCTCATCAAGGTGCTGCTTGTCTACTGGTAGAGTGCTTGGCGAACATTGAGATTCCAAGCTGTCGGCTAGGCATTCTGCTTTTTCAGAGTCGTCAAAAGCGACGCTCTTATCGGGACGGACTTCCTTTGAAGCTGCCAGAAGGCTTGATGAGTGGGCTCGAGTTCGCTAAGCGTCTTGTCCCATTGATTTGAGCGAAACTCACTAGTGCGTTTCTTTACAGCACGCTGTAAGGAACGCATGTGAGCCTTGTTCGCATCGCAGGGCCAAGAGCTGTAGGCACGTATGGCTGCGTTCTTCTCGGTTATCAGTGCACGTATGTCGTCGGGAAGTATCCAGCGGTGATCACTCATCGCTGGTACTTCACGAGAACAATCCTTCAGTATGGATTGTACGTGTCCTGTAAACGAGTCGATTGCAGCCTCGGTGTCTGCGACTGAGACGATATGGTCAGGAATACCATCTAGAAGTGGTGACGTTTCGGATTTCAGCATATCGCTTACTTTCCTCCAGTCGGTAGTGAGAATAGAGGGAAGGGGCTGGCTGGGGTCAATGATACCCGAGCGAGGAATTAGGTGCATGAGCACTGGACGATGATCGGAGTGGAGTTCGTGTAACGTCTCAATCATGTGTAACCGGAGGTTCACATTCTTGAGCAGCGCTATATCGAGAACGTCGGGAAGATGACTGACAGTGTCAGGATAGTGCGTGTGCTCCATAGGAGCGACCGCGTCGAAGCTAAGAGATTGGCCTAGATCGTAGAGGACTTTCCCTCTCGGGTTCGTCGTTCTACTGTTCCAGGCCGGGTGTTTGGCATTGAGATCGCCCGCGATGATCACGGAGTCACTCAAGCCGAAAAGAAGGGTGAGATCGCTAACCAGGAGGTTATGATCTTCCCATGTATTAGTGGGGGCCAAATAAGCAGAAACTAAATGTACCGGTTGATGACCGGTCATAGCAAGCCGACAGATTGAAACCTCAAGTAGGGACTTTAAAGGAGGGGGATCGATGGGGATACAATGCAATTCTTTGCGAAAGTAAATGAGGGTGCCACCCTTGTGACAACGTAGCCTATCATTGCGAACTATGCGGTAGTTGGCAATCTTGGGGTCGCGGTGGCTGGGTTTTAGGAACGTCTCCTGGATGAGGAGAACGTCAACGTTATGGTCACGGAGGAAGGCGGCGATCTCGTCGCGCTGTCCTCTCATGCCATTGGCGTTAAAATAACCTAATCTAAGGGATCGGGGTTGGGTGCAAGAGGGATTTGGTGTGATATCCATTACGGCGCGAAGTTGAGGTTACGTAGGGTTGACTTGATGACTGGGTAGGCATCAATAATGTCGACGACTTGCTGAAGGTCCGTTGCAGCTCTGAGCTCAGCGACCATGCGGTCGGCCTCAGCGGTGCAAAGAGGTTGGAACCTCATCAAGTAATTTAAATTAGATTCCTGTGAAGCAGGAGCGCGGGTTGGAGCAGCGGGAGCTCGGGATTGCGGAGGGACCTGAGGGGCGGCCACAGGAGTGGGCGCTGGGACAGGGTTGTCCAAAAGACCGGGCATGGGGGGGTTGGGTTTACCCTTCGCGAGGGCAGGGAACGCTTGCTGATGGTTCAGCATGTTCCAAGGAGAAGGCCTCTGCGGGCTGAGACGCTCTGGGAGGACCTTTGACGGGACTTTGAAGGAAGAGGGAGCTTCCCTCTGCTGGCGTTGGTTGGCGCGATTTGCCAACTTGCCAGCGGACTGTTTCGGGGCTTTGGGGCAGCCCCTGTAGTTTGCCGGGTGGCCAGACTGTCCGCATAGCACGCAACTAGGCGGCTCTGTGCAGAGACTCCCGTCCTTGGGACGGGTGCAGTCTGCCGTGGCGTGGTCGCCGAGGCACTTTACACACCTATGCGGTGCGTAACAGTACTTCTGGCTGTGGCCATAGAGTTGGCAGCGATGACACTGCCCTATTGGATCTTGCGATCCACACACATTTTGGAGATCTCTGTCCACCTGGATTTCTCCTGGATGTACAGAGCGGGTGGCTTCAGCTGCTTCTTTGAAGAAGGAGCAGCTGAGGAGGGGGCTGGCTGTGAGGCAGCCATGGGGCTTGCAGGGCGGCTGACAGGAGCCGCACCTTGCGGTTGAGATGTAGCCATAGGGCTAGGCGGGCGACTGCCCTGGGGGGCAGCTTGAGGAGCGATGGGGACTGACGGGGACGGGGAGGCTTGAGGAGCAAGGGGAGGCGCGTTGAGGGCTGTAACCGCCTTCTTGGCCTTATTGGCCTTAGCCTTCCTTCCCTTCTTCCTCTTGCCCTTTTGCACCAGCTGAAAGTCCTCTGATTCAGAGGACGAGGAGTTGGTGCTGGGGGAGTCGGGGGAGCTCTCAGCGGCAGAGGGCGCGGACTCAACAATCTCCATATCGGAGGAGGAGGGTTGAGTGATCGGAGCGGGGGAGGGCGAACGCGACGGAGTTTCCCTCGGAGGGGTACGAATGGCCTTGAGGAGGGCCCTAAATCTATCCTCCTTAAAAGGAGTAAGGAGATCGGCATATTTCTCCTTTATGTAGTCGCTGTCGTCACATAATAGCTGCGCTATTAATTGATCGAACTGCCTATTCAATAAATCGTTACGTTCTTTCGCCATCTTGGCATAGGGAACCTAACCCTAAAAACCTAATTTTGGTAGCCTAACTAGGAGCTAACTACCTAGTCCCGAGGAGACACGTAAAACGTGAGCTCCCCGGGCAGACAGTTCCCCGTTAAAAAAGAACCCACCCTTGTGTTTTTTGTAGTGCTAACTGGCAAGAAGAAAAACACAAACAAACTTGTCAGCGACACGACTGTCTGAGAATTGCCTGAAGGGCCTAATCTGAATTCCTATCTAACGATACCAGTACCTAGGTCCCCGGGTAGGTGCGCCCGGGGATGTGTGGCCTCTTCTGAACTTGTGCGAACAGTGAGGTGTGCCCTAAGCTTGTAAACCTGTCGCCAGTCTTATTGTGCGACAGGGCCCTAGTCCCGCAAGGGGCTCTAGTGCGAAGGGGTAGACACTCCCAACCGACACTAGGTGTGTAGCTGTGAACGAAGTCGAAGACTAGGTTTGACGAGGAAAGCCCCAAGGCCAAGGTCCTAGCTCCCGATGCCAATGGGATGCCTCGCCCTGAAGGGGTCCGGCGGGTAGGATTGGGTCACCACCCTCTTGACTTCGTTAACACCGTTAGGTTTCCCGTCAAGAACCACAAAACCGTGGCTTTTCCCTGAAGGGGCAACAAAAACGCGGACGATAAGGAAATATAGCCTCGAAAGAGGCTGTTTTTTTGCCACTGAGTGACACCGGTTAGAATGTGTACTAATACAAGTATCAGACACAAACTAACGATGCACTACGGGACGGTAGGCACTGGGCCTTGATGCTCGGCGAAGCGGCGAAGCTGCGACGAACAGGACGGGAGGCGCGGTTGGGCGCGGAGAGTCGACGGAGCGGGGCGGAGCGCACGTCTGCACGCTACGGCGGCCGAGCGTCGAATGTCTGTGAAATTTTTTTTTTTTTTTTTTTTTTTTTTGGATATGGCATCTCGCAGTTCAGTCTGAGAAGACTGGCTTCTGCTTAACCGGGCAATGTCCTGTGGATGCCTTGATTCTAAGGCCTCCAGCCAGGGCGAAAATAACTAAAAACTAAGCGACAGCGCACTAAGGGCACCCCCTGTGGGGTACGAACCTCGGCTTAGGGCGTCGCTGGGGGCAGCAAAGGGACAGGCTGGATCTGATTGTCCTTATTTGGGGACTGATTTAATACTACAGGCTCAGCGTCGCGGGCTGGCTCGAGCAAGGGTCGGGGAGGGATTGATCGGGGATTTCGCGCCGGACCTCTGCGGCGAGGTCGGTAGGTTTTCGGTCTGTATTTGTATGCTCTGCGTACCGTACTGGTATCTTTCCTACTCTCTTGCAAGATAGTGATCGGATCGTCGGGGGCGACTAGGGTGTGACGCGGACGTTGGACGGAGCTAATACGCGATGGGTCGTACCGGGCGGCCGATGCGATTAGGGGATTCCTATGCTTAATAGCAGAGTCGAAGTAACGCTTGGAAAGGCGTTTCATGAACTGCTTAACGGTGGGGATTCTAAGGTCTACGTGAAGACTATCGTTACGGACGTAAGGGGGGGCACCGGTGATCTTACGGAGATATCGGTTCTGCAAGGTCTGCATCGTGTGGATATGACGCGGGTGGGCATGCGCGAATACTATGCAAGCATAGGTCATGATGGGACGGATGACTGCGGTGAAAAGACGCAATTTGCACTTGAGTGACAATTTGCTCTTCCTAGTGATCATGAAGTGGAGCCGGCCCATAGCAAAGGCAGCCCGGTCGCGAGCTGCTTTGATGTGGGCCTTGAACGACAGATGGTCGTCCAGAATAACTCCGAGATACCTGGCTTGCCTTTCCCAAGGGATAGGCTTACCGAACATAGTGATGGGGGGACCTGGCGAACGCTTAAGGCGTGCCTTATAGTATAAAACTGCCTGGCTTTTTTCGGGATTAACTTCTATTCTCCACTTACGGAACCAAGCGCCGAGCGAGTCGGCAGCTTTCTGGAGAATGCGGCGGATGTTATCCGGAGAACGGCCGGTGTAATAAATCGCGGTGTCGTCAGCGAAAAGTGCTGTTTGAACCTTCTGGTTCCTCGGAATGTCGCTGGTGTACAGCGTGAACGCGAGGGGAGAGATAACGGAGCCCTGAGGGACTCCGGCGCGAATCGGATGAGGAGAAGATAACGTCTTACCCACACGGTAGCGGAAGGTACGGTTTGACAAAAAGTCTCGTAAGATGAGCACGAGACGGTCGGGCACACCGAGCTGATAAAGCTTGTATATCAGCCCGTTGTGCCAGACCTTGTCAAAGGCTTTCGCGATATCGAAGTACATCACCCCCGTCATCGCTCCGCGCTGGAATGTCTGTGAAACTTCTAAGCAACGAATTTTTACTAAAGTAGTCCCCATGCCCATGAGAGCAGCGGTGGCCCGGTGGTGGCGGCCCCGACTTACGAACAATAAGTCGTGGGTTCGAACCTAAACAGGCGCATTACTTTGTGTAATTTATTTCATCACCGCTGCTCTCAAATCGGTGAAGGAAAACATCGTGAGGAAACCGGCATATCCTAGAACCAAAAATTCGAAGACATAAGACATCTATCAATCCGCACTGGGGCCGCGTTGTAGATTATAGCCCATTCCTTCTCTTTGAGAGGAGGCCGTGTCCCAGCCGTGGGAACATTATAGGCTTATGATGATGATGATGATGAGTCCCCATGCCATAGTCCAAGACCATGACCATCATAGTCCACAGCGAGGATTTATCTACCCTACTCTCTATAATTCTTGACCACCCAACTGACGCAGCGGTCGTGTGGTTGCCTTACGTTATTAGGGTCCCGGATTCAAATCCCGGTAGGAGATAATGTTTGTGTGGTGAACATGGACATTTGTTTCCGAGTCATGGATGTTTATATGTGTAATAAGTATGTGTTAACTAACAAAAAGTATATAATAATATGTAGTATATCAAATATCTGGGGTCCACGACACAAGCCTCGTTACTTGGAGTGGCACTAGGTGGCGCTGTGTGCTGTGTCTTGGTTTATTAAGCAGTTTATTCTGTGCTAGTTTTATCCAGATTTTGTAATCGATGGAAATAATGTCATCTGCCCATTTCGCCCCTAGACGACCAAAATTTCTTTTCCTGGTCTTTGGACGCCACTCGATTACAACTTTGTACCACCTGCCAACACCATGCCTTGCTAGGTGTCCTGCTCAACTCCTGAACAAGAAAACATATAAAATTATGAATTCTCTTAACATACTAGCAATTTCGTCTGCGTCACATAAGAGAGAAAAACGAATGGAAAAAAAAGAACCCATTTTTGCAACATTTTTCATTCCTGCTCCGCTCTTAATGGTCATAGCGTTATGTTATATAACCTATAGCCTTCCTCGATAAATGGACTATCCAACGCAAATGAATTTTTTAAGAGATAATTTTTCAATTCGACCCGGTAGTTCTTGAGATTAGCACGTTCAACCAAACAAACAAACTCTTCTGCTTTATAATATTAGTATAGATAAGAATTAAAATTGTATTCCTACTTTTTTGCACTTCTTTAGAAAATAATGATTGACTTTCATAATTTTCACTCATTTAATAAAGAACTGAATTGTTAGACGACACTTCAAATTAAGAGTGACTGCCGAGAAAATCACCTATCATGAAAAAGTGTAGGTTTTCATAATGAAAATTGACTGCTCCAAATAAGTTTCAGGATTATTCGAACCCTTGATATTTGATCAGTATTCTATTCTGCGATATAATTGCCTATGACGTAAATCATGACGTAATTTAGATTAATTCTATCGTAAAAGTTTTCCCCGAAAGTTCATTGATCTTGGAAATTAATGAATTTATTTGTTGAGTTAGATTAGGTAATTAGTTTACTTGTTGTACTTAGACGTGTTTTTGTTTTTACCTTGTTCTATTATTTTGCTGCGGTGTTTTGGTTTACGACATGCAATAGCAAACCTTTATCTTAATGTAGATGTCACAATATTACGGTTTCACTTCGATACATTACTATCTACTTAAAAATAATGCGTTATAGTGTAAGCAGTATGTTCAGTTGACAATATTTCGAGAGATTACAATCTCGCTAGAGAGATTACAATCTAATGTGTTTGACAATTTTATGGTGAGAGAGATAGAAGCTAGACAATGAAAATATAATTTCAATTTGTATCATTTCTGCAGACTCTCATTGCTTCATTTAAATACACAAACATTCTAATATTTTCGCTCAAAGGTAGAGCAGCCAGAAACCACAGAACATTAAACTGTACCACTGTAAGCAATTCCGGGTAGCTCCAACCCTCTTACGAGCAAAGAGCATAATATCACACACACACACACACGCGCAATTTACCTTGAATTTCTCCCTACGAAGATAATGCACGCTAAAACATTCAAAGATCTCTCAGTAACTAACAAATATACGACATTTAAAACCGTAGTTATGTTTGCCAGTGGAAATATGGATAATTTTATTCTTGAGACACTATGGCATGCTAATGCGAGCACCTAAGAACAAAACTGGGGAGTGTCCAGGTGTGCTAGGGATGTGCAATCGTCCTGCAGTTTAGAAATTAAGTTTCCCAGGTTATGAAAGATTTATTTAAATACCCCCAGCAGGGCTAGCATGGGCATCTAGCACATTTTTTATTAAATAATTTAACAGTTTATGTACACATTTGTTACAGAAAAGAAGAATGGAACAGAAAATAGTACAAAGGTGATGCTTATTTCTAATGAAATCTCTCCCAGCATACCTGCGAAAGGAGATACTAAATAAATAGATGTAGACATAGTGTGTAAAAGAAGGAGAGAAAATGGAATACATAAAACAGATTAAATATCTTAAATATATATAAAATTAGAATACATAAATACTCATACATACTCGTACTAAAGAAAACGGTGCTGGTGCGCGCTTGCAGATCGAGTGCCCCTTCCGCGGCCTCAGCTCCCCGCCCGCGGTCGCCCGGCGGCGTCCGCGCGGCGTGATATTCTCAACAATACTATAAAACAATAAAAAAAAAACAAATAATAAATACTTATGCAATTATGACGTTTTTTTTTATCTTACGTGATTGATGAGTTTTACTAACTGCTATGTCTACCATAAGCCGATCAGAAGGATTAGTAGATCCTTATAGTGGAAAAAACCCGGCCAAGTGCGTGTCGGGCCACGCGCAGTACAGGGTTCCGTAGTAGCCCGTTATCACAATATAGAACGATTTAGTCTGAGGATTTTGTGTTTGGTACAAAATTATCCAATACTCAAGTTCAACACCTGTTACGGCTACACTAATAAAGTTATCTTAAGGCGACTACATGAGCTAAATTAACAACTCTATTCATGGTGGTTCAAACATCGTCTGAAATACTGTTAGAATAAAGTTATAATCAGCTTGCACTACAAAGTGGTTGTTACGTCAGTCACTTCGGGCCGAATAGTGCGAAATGAGGGGTTCCGATCGATTTACAAAAAATCTGTTGATTGGGCTAAAAAAATAAAACACTAGGTATGTATGATGCTTATATGCTGCATGTTGAATTATTTCCAAAAAAAAAAACAAAATGATCGCATGTGTATGGATTTTACTCGTAACAAGAAATTTTTAGAGATAAGATCGTGGTTTTTTTTCAAAATCAAAATCAAAAATTCTGTATAAATAAAATGTTTGTTGTTAAATTGTTTATTGCCGTGAATCATATACTTTCAGGCATTATAAAACTCGCGTTTAGCTACTGCAGTCGCCTTAATTGCTATAATTTTCCTTCAAAGTCCATGAAATTTACTTTCATCATGATTTTTTCCTGAGCTTTTAGAGGAGGGGGGGAAGGTGAATAGGCGGTACTTCATTGTCTTGTTTCAAATCGAACATTAGCTTAAAAAGTACAACCTAGACCGATTATAAATTTTTCGAAAGCTGTGTGGCGACCCTAGCTTGCAGGCAAGTCGCAATTCAAGTTGCATTACCTTTATTAAAGGATATTAGCGTGTCGAGAGCGAACATACGGATTTACATGTTATATTGTATATAGAGAATGTTTGCGAGAATTCGCGACAGTTTGCGTGCGGTTTATACTTGTTTTACTTTACTTGATTATGATTTCTAGCGCTTTGTGCAACTAGAATCGGGAAGTGGATTAAGGTGCAAACGTAGAATTGCTATACTAGTACTAAAAGTTCTGAATCTTGTGCTTTGATGTTTAAGTTTTTATTCGTTCAGTATTATGTTTGCTTTTTTTTAAGTTTGAATGCCTCTTCATCATTTTCCTGCTTTTATTTCATGTTTGCCTAGGCTGGTCTGTGGATGGGTAACCACATTTACATACCGAGTTTCCTCCGTGCCTCGGTCGCAAAGCACGTTTAGCCGTTTGTCACGGCTGTCATTTGTAGAATTTTGACAGTCGTAACAGGTAGTTAGTGGCTCAAAAAGACTGACAAGCAGTCTTATCAAGTGGTATCGTATCATCGCGTACTAACTGGGTTGTGGAGGTCAGATAGGTAGTCGCTCCATGTAAAATACTGGTATTCAACTGCCTCCAGTTACACACAAATACGAGTGGCCTATGGCGGTGGCGCGGTGCTGGCGCGGGTGAGTGGGGGGCGAGGAAATGGTGCCACTTCCTCGCCACTTCCTCGCCCTCCCGTGCACCCGCGCCACCGCCATACGCCATACGCCACTCGTGTTTGTCCCGCGCCTTCGTAATCATCATCATCATCATCATCATCATCATCATCATCATCATCAGCCTATAATGTTCCACTGCTGGGACACGGCCTCCTCTCAATGAGAGGGAATGGGCTATAATCTACCACTCGGGCCCAGTGCGGATTGGTAGGTGTCACATATCTTCGAAATTTTGTTATGCCTTCGTAAATACCAAAATTATTCGTAAAAAAACATATTCTTAATGAAGTGTATATTTATTTGAACAAGAGTTATGATAAAAATAAGTTTTCTATTGAAATTTTAAATTCCTCATATCTCGTCTAAATATCATTGTCCTTTCAAAATATATATTTCGGAACCTAGATAATATTATGTAATCCAATCGAAATAGATACACACTTTCTTAAGAATATGTTTGGTTTACGAATTATATTCGTACTAGCTTCTGCCCGCGACTTCGTTCGCGTGAATTTCTCGCTTGCAACATTTCTTATTACTGCTCCGCTCCTATTGGTCATAGCGTAATATTATATAGCCTATAGCCTTCCTCGATAAATGGACTATCCAACGCAAAAATAATTTTTCAATTCGAGCGGGTAGTTCCTGAGATTAGCGCGTTCAAACAAACCAAAAAACCCTTCTGAATTATAATATTAGTATTAGATTACGTTCGTATGAATGACGCACGCTCCGCCGGCCCCTATTTTTTTTTTTAGGATGGGAAATCATCAAATGACTTCTCTCACTCTGGGCGGAGCGGGAGGGAGTCAGACTTTTACTGACTAAAACCCATCCATGTTCCTTCCTCGCCCTTTATGTTCCGGGGCCGCGGTATCTCTTTCGAATAGGCCCGCAACCCCGGCAGGCTTCGGCCCTTGCGGGCCCCTCCCCTTATGCTGACATCTCTTTGAGGCGCGCGTGGAACACGAACGCGCCGTCGACACGGCCTGTCGTCATTAGACGGACGGACGGCTAGCTAGCCCATAGCTACCGTCCACAGGCCCGCATCTACGGTGGCCGGTAGACACCACGTGGCCCCCGACGACGCCCTGTGCGTCTCCCGCGGCGGCTGGGAAGAGCGGCTCTCTCCCTCTTTCGTTCCGCCACCTCCTTTGCTACCATGACTGCTTTGCAGAAAGAGGTGACGGGTTCCCATTCCGTCTCGCTCCGGACCATGGATTGAGCCGCTATGAGGACACGGCGGTGCTCCGCCCACGCAGGGCAGACTTCCACCGTGTGCTCTACCGTGTCCTCTGGTCGATCCTCGCAGTGGAAACACCCGGGCGTTTCCTCCCGCCCGATTCGGTGCAGGTACCTCCCGAAACATCCGTATCCGGTGAGGACCTGCGTCAGGCGGAAGGTGAGGACGACGTGTCACCTCTCAAGCCACTCCTCAAAGAGGGGACTTACCGCCACTATCGTGGCGTGCCCTGCACGGGGTTGCGACAGTCGCTCTCTCCATGTCGCCATGAGATCGCGCCGGAGGTCAGTCCGCTGAGCGGCAATTTGCCGCGGCAGCGCAGTTTCCCCCCGGCGTAGTGCCTCCACGCGCAGGCGCGCGAGGACTATCGCTTCCAGATCCCATGGTGGCAATCCGGCAAGCAGGCTCGCCGCCTCGCGGGAGATCGTGCGGTACCCACGGACCATTTTTACGGCCACCACTTTCTGGGGTGCGTTCAGGTAGTGGGCGGCTCGCCGCCTCAAAGAACGCGCCCACACTGGGGCCCCGTAAAGGGCCATGGACCGCACGACCCCCGCATAGCGCCTGCGGCAGGAGGCGTTTGGCCCCTCAAGGTTGGGCAGGAGCCGCCTGAGGGCAGCCCCGGTCCGTTCCAGCCTGGGGGTTCCAGCTAGGGACTTCAACGTCGACTTGACACCGATGGATACCCCTCCTACCGTCAGTGTGGATCTCGACGGTGGCGCATTCCGAGGCCCATGAAAGCACATATAACACAAGCAGGGATAGAAAAAAGCTTGTGTTACTCGCTGATAATGTAGCTATCAATTTCTGAAAGAATTTGTCAAATCGGTCCAGCAAAAACATACAAATCTTTGCCCTTTATAATATTAGTATAGACATTCTTATCTTCCTTGACGGACTTAGGTCCATGTTCACTGTGACATGTTCCCATAAAAAATGCGTTTGAAACAGCTGTTTTAGGTTATTAGACTGTCATCTTTTTGGTGAACATGGACCTTAGAGAGTTTATCCTCTGTTGCGGAACGGACCAATTGTGGACGCGGCTGTGAACACTAGTTCGCTGTCAAGGAACAACCCCACATTGTTTTAATAGTATTCCTATTCAAGTTCTGCCAACATGTTAAAACAAAGGAGCATTACAGCTATTTATAAGACGCTGTGTCGTAAGGGATGCGTTTAAGCGATTTACATGCGGGGTAATTGATTGCTTGTATTTTATCACATGAATTATGTATGCGAGTGTGGTGCAAGATATAGGAGGCAGCGGTTATGGAAATAGATATTCGATAAACGTACAAAGAAGTGAACCTGTAAACATAGATTATATGTATACATGTTGAATTGAAAGAGGACGCGCATAGGATCCCTCATGCCCGTCTCTCAGAAGCCTCATGGCTTAGCTTTAATCATTTCTTTGGAAGTAAATTCTTGAGTCTCTCTGAATTAAACAGACTGGCTGACAGATATCTCACTTAGGTTGAAAAACAAGGATCATTGCAGAAAGAGCGATAAGAGGTTTCTGGGCAGATTAAACGGTAGGTATAGTCCGCACTCCGAAAAATCGATGGCTCACTTAAATCATCGGTGGTTTTATTTTAAGCGTACATAATACCAGTGCTTCGCAGGAACTAAACTATGAAATCACTGACCCACGCAACTTCGTCTGCGTCACATAAAGACATAATGCAATATTGCTCACCCTGTTACAAATCAGCGTGATAATATAGCCTATTTTCTTCCCCAGGTTGAAATATGTCTCCTTGCCAAATTTCATTACGATCCGATCAGCCGTTTAGTCGTGCAAAAGTAGCAAACAGACAGACAAACATTTCTATGAGGGTAGAGTTGCGAGTAGTAGCAGATTCTTATAAATAGTAGATAAACGCTACCGCTTAAATTCAAACCACACCCGAATCCCTTAAAATACGCAAATGTATTTCAGATAGCACATAGCACATATCTATAAGGAAGCGATTCCAATTACTTCGGTAATCGATTTTTGAGTGTTTTCTGTAATGAATCGATAATTTTGTTTATTGGATTTTGAAGGGCGTGTGTGTCATGCCCTCTAGATTGTGAGGTACGTTAACAGGTCATCTTTGAAGGTAGTTAGTGACGCTCCATTAGCGGTTATAGGCTTAGATGAAATATTTTCTTTAGTCAAAACTTTATTATTTCAACCAATTTTATAACCGAGGTGGTTTTTTCATCATTCTCCGGAACTTATCATATTTTATTTGGTATCATTGGTGCATCATTTCTTCTTATTCCATACTTCTCTAGAATTCATCTCAAAAATCGTCTCCTTTCCAGTCATTGAACCTTAATTTTTCTTCGTCTATCTATCCACAACAGCATCATACAAGTAATACTTAAAAAATGGTGAGTTATAAATATTTACCTTTGGAATTTATTTTTTACGGTTAAAATCGTACAAAAACACAACGCACGTAAACTTCAGAGGGTAAGTTAGGCAGAGGTGTACTTAATATTACACCCACATTTCGCATATCGACCGGAGGACACGGTGGAGCATATGGCGAAGGTCTGCCCCGCGTGAGCCAAGCAACGCCGTGTTCTGGTAGCTCTCGCGTCCGGCCCTGGTTCAATCCATGGTCCGGAGCGAGACGGAATGGGAAGCCGTCACCTCCTTAAGCGAAGCAGTCATGCTAGCGAACGAGGTGGCGGAACGCGAGAGGGAGAGAGCTTCTCGCCCCAGCCGCCGCGGGAGACGCACCGGGCGTCGGGGGCCAAGTGGTGGCTACCGGCCACCGAAGACGCGGGCCTGTGGACGGTGAGCTTTGGGCTAGCCTCAAAGAGATGTCAGCATAAAGGAACGGCAGAAACCTGCCGGGGTTGCGGGACTGTTCGGAAGAGACACTGCAGCCCCGGAACATAAAGGGCGGGGAAGGAACACGGATGGTTTTTAGTCAGTAAAAGTCTGACACTCCGTTCTGCTCCGCCCAGAATGGGAGGGCTCAATTGATAATTTCCCAATCAAAAAAAAAGGGGTTTAAACATAATTATTGAGGGCGAGCCTTCGGACACAAATCTAGACTCTGTCAAGAATAATTCTTGATGGGAAAACCTCAATGACACTTTGCCCGGTCCGGGAATCAACCTCAGAATCTCATGTAAGTATAGCAGTTTCACTTGCCCAACTACCTACAGCAGTAGCAGTCAAAACAGTAAAATTCGTGGGTATCTAAATAGGCCAAAGCTTGTCTCTTTTATGATTATAATAAAAATACTCATTTGTTGAATTAATTTTACGACTTTTTGAGTTCAAAATCAACTGGAGAGTTCAATAATTTTATAGTTTTTTAATTGAGCTTAAAAATAAAATTATTTTCCTATGAATTGTTTAACGACCTAATGTTCTATTAAATGTTAATTTACTGTTCGATAATATTTCTCAATCCGGCCATTTGTTTCAAATTGACGCTTATAACTGTTTGTGTAATTGAAATGGGACGCTTTTAAGCATTTTAATTGCAATAAACTTAATTTTTTTATATTTAAAAACCAATTGATCGTAAAAACAATGACAGAGATAAGTTTTTACGATTTCCTGTTTGTAATCGTCTAATTTTCTGGTTTCTGGAAACTTTTTTTGTTAATTCGACAGGGTTTTGTTATACTAAGCTTTAAAAAAATTAACTATCGTCAGAGAAAACAATTGATATAAAATCAAAACACTACTTGGTCATGTTAAAGTTATTTTAAACACATGTCAGAAAATTATGTGTCATGGTTTGAATGTTTCTTTTTTATTTCCCAGACTAAAATCTAATGTTGTTTTCACAAACCTTGAAACCACATTTCAACAATTTGACAGTATTGGCATTACTTGATTTATTAATAATTTTGCTAATAATCTTATTTACATAAACTCTTTTGAAACAGAAATATGTGTGATTTTTAATGACTCTATGTGTGACATTACAGCAGTTCAATATTACTGAAATTATTATATCTACTTAAATAATTAAGAATTTTGTCATTATTTTTTATTATTTCATAATCTTATTGATACTGACATTCTTTTTGTGAAATTACAGAACTCAGAAAGAATATACCCGTCTTACTGTATTTTATAACAATTTTACTGTACAATAGCGAGGGCGAGTCTCGTTTTTATTGTTAACTTTCAATTGCCAATCACATTATTAACAATTCGGTATCATTAACGATGCTTGCAAGAAACCCATCTCCGATGTAGGAACTTTTAGCGATAGAAAGTTGGCGATTTTGTTGCTATCTATGGCGAGACTTCCAAAGCCGGCAGTCTCGACAGAAATAACGACAAAATCGCTAACTTTCGAGCGCTGATTACTAACGAATAAAGTTTGTTGCAAAAATTATGCTTACGAGAAATGCGTCTAGGATGTAGAGACTTACTTTATTTGCAAGCATCATTATTGCAACCGAATGTATTCGTCTGTAATCAGCGATCGAATGTTAGCGATTTTGTCGCTAACTCTGTCGAGACTGACGGCCCAGCTCTGATTCTATGCGAATAAATGATTTGATTTCAAACACAACTAATAACGAACTTCACACGCCACCTCTACCAAACATACCAAACAAATATCTCACTATTAATTTCCAGAATCTGTGTACAAATTCCCGGTTAATATAGTGGGTATGTCACAAATACTAGTGTAGTTTGCGTTGTCGGGATGAGCATCGATGGCTGTTGAGCAGTAATTAGTGGATTCCGATGTGCTTTGACCGTGCCGCCCTTTGATCATGGCGCGTCGAGGATGTTCGAGCACTGGATGAGACTGAGGTACGATAAATTTTTGGTTGGTTATTGTTTGTTTGGTTGGAACAGAAATGTTAAATTTGTTTTTTTTTCTAAATATTTAATCCTTTATGGATACCTACTGGAATAAATGTTACTGGTTTTTTTTTTTTACTTATCATACCAGTATCAAGTTTCTCTGGCGTAACAATCATTGTATTTTGGTGTTTTATCCCCATTTTGATAGTGTTCGAAAAAAATTTTGTTAAACTGAATTAATTACCGAAATAACAAATAAAAAAAAAATAGAACGGTTCTATAGCTGCTGACAGTTAAGATGGTTCTTAACTTTAAAAACCAAAAATAATCCAGTACAAGTCTAAATCGTCATCTGTCGTGGTCTTCATTATGTTTTCTAATGAAAAACGATACAAGTTTCCTTTGTTTTTGTTCGTACGAAGAGATATATTTATCGAAGTGTAGATCATGCCACATCTAGTCATAGAACATCTGTCCACATTGTCACATAAAAAATAGATTCATAGCTTACATAATGTATTTATGTTCGCATGTATATTTATATTAATGTGATGTAATATATTATAGGGACACAGTGACCGCCAGACGGCTGACAAAAAATATTACGATCAGTATGTATATAGCAGTATATAATAGGTACCTATACGGTAACTGTATGCTTTATATTTGGCGGTTTATCCTTCTCAAGGTAACAAAAAAGATTGTTGCCATGGTGATTAAGAGTGGAATAATAGCTTTAGATAAGTATGACAGTTTTTTGTGATATGATAATAAGACCTGTTTTAGACTTCCTTGGTACTCTTGAGTTTGATTCCCATGTCAAGGACAGTCAGTGTTATTAGGTGTTTTATCTGGAGTTTTTCGATAGCAGCTTGGAGTTTGCAATGGTGTCCGGTCGATTGCAATAGGCTCAGCCCTTATAACATGAGTCTTAAACGTAAACTGGTACAATGTGAAGGGTGTACTATATGTATATGTCACCGTAACATTGACAAAATTACAAGATAACGTGTTTGTCTCTAGCAATATTGTAAACTCTCGAATTATTGTCAACTGAACATACGGAAGTATCTCTGCCCCCATAAACGGGAATTGGGGCACCCCCCCGTTAGGTTTAGTTAGGTTCCTTTAAACCCTGCACTCGGAAGAGGGCCCCGACTACGCTTTTTAGGGGAATATAAAGTGTTTTAAGATTAGGTTATATTAATCGATATTTCTCAGGAATGGTACCGTATCTTTTCATGAGAGTGGTACCACTGGGCAAAGAGGACCCTTCCTTCCCTCTACACCGCGTGAGTTGATTACCATCGCATGCATTTCACGAAAAATAATGCGTTTTATTGAAAGCAGTATGTTCGTTTGACAATAATTCGAGAGTTTACAATATCGCTAGAGTTATTACAATATAACGTGTTTGACAATTTTACGGTGACATATACACTGTGTATTCTGTCTGTACTATAAACTCTTCTGAAATTACAGGTGTGATGTTATGTTATGTTCGGTAATTATTTTTTTTGTTAGTAACAGGTGCAACAAACGTGGCCACGCTCTGGGCCCAAAAATTGTAACGAAAGTAACGGATATAACGTCGAAACGGATATGACGTCGGAACGGATATGACGTCGAAACGGACATGACGTCGAAACGGATATGACGTGGGAACGATAAAAATAATGAATAACTTAGTTTTAGGACTGATTAATCCAAGTCGAGACTGGCTATTCAGCCTATTTTACTGATAGGGGCAACTTAAAACGATGCTTTTTTTTAAAGATAGCGATATCTTCCGCCTAGTTTTTCCCAACTATTTTGGAGACGACTATCATTCCATCAGTCTAAACAGTTAGGTCGGTCAGTATTTAACTATTAGGTACTAGTAGTATTTTATATGCATATATCAGAATTCCTTTGGTTTTTTTTTAAAGAATTTTGACGCGCTCTGATCAAATAAAGAAAGCAGAAATGAAAACATTAAGAAGACTTACCCAACTTTAGTAACAGTGCATATTTGCTCGCAGAACGGATGGCCGATGGGGCCGAAAGGTTCTGGAGTGACGACCGTGAAGCGGAAGACGTTGCGTTGAAAGACCTTCTTCTAGGCGGGCCGACCACCAGGTGAAGGCTGCGGGAATCTGCTAGATACAGTCACACGGGACCGATCAATGTGGCGACACTTGAAGGAGGCTAAGGTATGTCCAGATGTTGATGATCAAAACAGGAATTCAATAATCACCAGATTGCTGGTCTATTTTTGAGACCTGCTATCATATGTTATTTCTATCACCCATACTAATTTACACAGAATTTATAACCAAAAATACCAAGTCCTAATCTACTTGGAAAAAGTCTCTACATATCAACCATGAAATAAATTTCTAAGAATCGACAATCAAGCTTTCAAAAGCGGTTTTTAATAGCCTCACAAAACTTTTTACACTCATTTTAATGATCTCACACACTGTTTATTAATACAACATTATATCTATCTTATTATCTGTTAATAATTGCATGAATGTTAATCTATTATTTTTTGCGTACATTAAGTGGTAAGCTACCGATCTGTCGATACCCGTGTCCGATTTGATCGCTAATGACGTGTGTGAGTAGGAGCGAGATGGAAGCATGCCACTCTGTGTGTAAGAGGGGGATAGAGTAGTGTTTGTTTTTGCTGCATGTCTAGAACCAGACGGTATCGTGTACTAGTAATTAAGGCAGGTTTATGGTATGTTTTAGTTTGTAAACCATAATCTCTGCTCGTTGTTTCTACATAGTCGATTTTCAACTCAATGGTAAAATTTGGATTTTCCCAAGCTTGCCAAGATTTGACAAGCTCGTCACTCAATTTTATACCCAAGCACTACCAAGCCATCTTTTTATTTATTTTTTTTAAGATGGGAAATCATCAAATAACTTCTCCCATTCTGGGCGGAGCTGGGAGGGAGTGTCAGACTTTTACTGACTAAAACCCAACCATTCCTCGCCCTTTATGTTCCGCGGCCGCGGTATCTCTTTCGAACAGTCCCGCAACCCCACTACCAAGCCTCTAAAGTTAATATGGTGATGGTTAATGAATCTCGACGAGTCCCGAAGAAAAAATTCAATTGTCCTGGATCCCTAAACGAAACTAATCAGAACGAACAACGGAGTTAGAAAATCCACAATTTTGTATCTGCTTGTTTTTAATATCTACGACAAGTTCCGTTCACATTCAATATTTATTTTCGCCAAGGCAACACAGATGGATAGAAATCATTCCACTTTTGATTCAACTTTCACAAAATATCTCACCTTTCAATAAAAGCATAGACAACTCCCTTTTGCCTTTAATAGAAACCTTAAAGAGGCTATGACATTTTACTAAACAGCCAATGAACTTTTGATGGCCGTCCTTAATTTGAATTCTGGCCGTCAAACCATAGTAAATCGTTTTCTCCGGCAGGAGGGAGATTTTCAGCGAATTCCTGAAACACCTGAAAGTGTAACGATTCAAGAGGGCTTTAATTAAACATCGCCAATACTTATACTGTTAATTTTAACATTCATTGAAACAGTAGCTGGGGAGGTATTACGTGTTTAGTTCAACTTGCTATCGTTCAGTGGCTATTACGAATATTATATTCTTTGTGATAAACGTTGTATATGTTATGGACCAGGTGATTAATGCGGGGATCTCTATCGGGCTAAGTGATTAATACTATCTTAACTTCATTATTTATCACATTGCACGGTCATTATTATATTGCTACACGATAATTAGGCAATGTGATAATAAAGCTAAATTTAACGCGGTGTGAGGGCGGGGAGGGAGGCACACATGGCGTGGCACGCTTTGACCAATCAGAGACCGCCATCAAGCGCGCGGCTCGTGCGGCGGACTTCAAGCGGTATTGTTTTTGTTTAGTTTTGCATTGTAAGCGAATATGGACGGATGCGGATGGGTTTCAGTTTCGTAACTCAGTGTCAACGCGAGTGTGTTAACACTGCATTACGAAATTAAGATTTATTATGCCTGAAGATGTTCCAGAGACAGAGATTTCGCTGAGAAAGTGTTGCAGAATGTCTTCTAAATGCGGAGGGCAAGGTTATAATATATATGTTTATTTTCTCATCACAAACGTTTATAAAGGGTGAATTTTAATTAATGCGACAAAATGAAATTGGAGCTTCAGTTACAGTAACATAGTAATTATAAACTGTTTTTTCTAGAATCTAAATCATTAAAAAAAAATACGCGATTATCGTTTTCAAAAGGTCCATTGATGTTATTATCTTTATTTAAGTACGAATTATCGGTATTCCAGTAATATGCAAAATAAATAAGAAAAATTATGGCAAAATTAGGTAAATGACCGCTATAATGAGCACTGCGATGAGTCGGCAACATTTTGGATACTTTTATAATTTTAACGGTTTTCGTAACACTGATCAATTATTTTTTAATTTTATATTTTATACATTTTCTTGACAACACGTATTATTGTATATTTAAATTTGTCGCATCTATTCAATTTCACCCTGTAGTAGATGTGGTTGTAAAAATGGTTGGAAGTCTGATAATGTAGTTGTCGCCAAGCTAAAAAGGCAAAGGCAAAGGCTCGTGGTTAAATAATACAAGCCGCTCGGGTCGATCTTTAGGTTAAGCCGTGCTTGCCTAGGTTCGTCTGTGGATGGGTGACCACCCTTACATACCGAGTTTCCTTCGTGCCTCGGAAAGTACGTTAAGCCGTTGGTCCCGACTCATTTGTCCATCTTTGACAGTCGTTACAGGTAGTCAGTGGACCCAAAAGTCTGACACCAGTCTTACCAAGTGGTATCGTTTTCCCAGAGTTAACTGGGTTGTGGAGGTCAGATAGGCAGTCGCTCCATGTAAAATGCTGGTATTCAGCTGCATCCGGTTAGACTGGAAGCCGACCCCAAAATAGTTGGGAAAAGGCTAGGCAGATGATGATGATGAGTAGGATAAGTAGAATATATATAGTACGATAGTAATAAGTCATTTCTATAAAACAAATGTGTTTTATGTTATATTTTTAATATGACTTGATAAATCCAAATAACGAGTCTGATTATTTCAATGGTTCAATATTTATGACAATAACAATAAAAAAATAGTTATTCAATATGTTTGTATTACTCTGCCCAAAAGGTAATGGACAATATGTATAATGCCCGGTCAATTTGATTATTTGAATAATTCTTATCAAATTGCACTCTTATATTGGCCATTTTTCATAATGACCGGGCATTATGTATAATGCCCAATTCATCACTTGGTCCATAACATATATATTATAAGAAGCAACTGAATAATACTCTGCAATAAGGTTAAATATATGGTGTGCAAATTAGCTGACGATTAATTATTACTAAAATAAGTATATGAAAATCATGCCCTATCATATTGAATTAGAAAATAAATTGAATAATTACAAGTAAGGTTGAATTACTTTTTAAAGCATTATGATTATCCAATGATGGCAATAGGGTCTGTCACTTTGAAACGTGATAACACCGTACCGGTGTATAATGACAAAAAGGCGGGAATCCGAATTAAAATGGACGCCGTAAACAATGCTTTGACAGATAATAAAATACTCTTCTATGGCGCGAACGTAATTCAATATACAGATTATTTAATTTTACCTTGTTTTGTTCAACGAGCATGATTTAGAATTTTATTTCAGCAATAAATTGTATTTATGTGTGATGGTTTGTTTGTGATTCCGTGAAATATGGCGGCTACAACAGAATGTGACGATAAACAAAAGTATAATTATTACTGTTGTCACCACTTTCAAATTAATTATTCGTTGAAATCTGTCACCAGTGTTTTATGGCACTGACGAGTGAGATAGATTTCACTATAAAATAGGTACATGATAATTAATTTCACATGCTATAATTATGCAACAATAACATTAATTTTAGGGTTGCCACAAACATCCGTAGGTAGGGTAATACGCTGGATTTTTCTTATCTATTTCGTGACTATTTTGAAAAATGTTATTTACAAACAAAAAGTATCAATGTAGTATGTTAACCATCAGGTGTCCACGACACACGCCTCGTGGCTTAGTGTGGCACTAGATGGCACTGTCTGCAATGCCCAGCTATATTTATTTATTGTTTATATTAACCCTGCATGCCATTACCTCAAAGGATTTAAATGTAAATTTTACTCATCTACCTTACTTAGAAGCCTGAAGCGATATTTTCCTGCCCACATAAATTAAGTTTTAAAGCACTAAAAGGGAACGCAATTATTTCTAAGACATGAGAACATCATAAACATGCGCTTGTGAAATGAACATTGGTTGAGTATCATCACGCCAACGTCCCCTGGGGCCTGGCAGTTAACGAGCTGTCGGTCAGGGTGATTCACTTTGACATGTCATAATATTATGATATTTAAGGCCGGTAGCTTGATTTTAACGTTTGACACTTTCTACAGTACTTAACATTACTTTGATGTGTAGTTTCAAGGGAAAGTATTTCGCAGCGACGAAAGCGTGGCGGCAACGGCAGCGCGGGTGCGGCCTGGCAGCGACGGCAGCGCAAGCGCGGTGCGGTCGCCGTCCTCGGGAAACGAGCTCGCCGCCATCGCCGCTGCCGCGCCGCCACCGCCGCCACCGCCGCAGCCGCGGCGCTGCTGACTTCGTGAACAGCTTTCCATAAAATGTGTGCATTGAAACGCGCCCGCGCCGCCGCCGCTGACTTCGTGTATAAGGACTAAGTCAGGAACTTCAGTTTTAGCCACAGACTCTGGTTTTTGGTTTATGATAATATGCTTGCCCCTTATTACTTGGATTTGGATAGAACATAACGATGTTAAATCGTATAATATAAAAAACTTTTGCGCAATAAATAAAACCGAAAACTAAAAAGAAAAACTAAAAACGTGAAAAATAATTTTAGCTTCTGAAGTCGGTGACCTTTGTTTGATTGATTTAAGTTTTTTGTCACCGACTTCAGAAGCTAAATTTATTTTTCACGTTTTTGTTTTTTTTTAAGTCGGTTTTAATTTTTGCAAAAAAAATACATTATACATTATATCAGATACATTGTCTCATTATAGAGATCCAGTGCCTGACTCTCGGCTTTATCATCAGATCTGATGGTGGAATGGTTCTTATCAAACGCGAATGCTTCATTTCTTGTAGAAAATACCAAAATCGCTGAACATTATCCTATAAAATTTGAAGAGTTCCCTCGATTTCGCCAAGATTCCATCATCAGATCCCGACTTGGTGACTATGGGACCATTTAGAAAGTATACCATTTCCAACAAAATAAGAATTTTTCAAATCGGTTGGCAAGCGACGGAGTTATTCGCGAACAAACATTAAAAAAATAGAAACATTCGAATTGAGAACCTCCTCGTTTTTTAGAAGTCGTTTAAAAATATGTAAAGACAATACTCTGTATTGCTTTCGTTTTGAGTTTGAATTTTATTTTATGTTTAGTTTATGGTCATTGAAAGACACAAGACATATGACGTTGACTTATATGAAAATGTGTTTTGTAAAATGAATTAATTCACAAAAGAGATAAAGAATTCTGAAGGTCGGATAAATAGACTTTAAATGTCGCTTCTTTATTTACAGGTTTGTTTTAATTTCTAATTGGTTAACATGATGTATATGTGTTTATTTTAGTTTCGTTGTTAACAATAAAATCTTTTTTATAATAATATAAAATAAATATTTATTTACAGAGCAGCGCAAGTCGTTTTATTTGGACTTCATTTAAGAAATAGTGCTATTATAAAACGACATTTTTGTTTATACACACCTTAATAGAACGTTAGAAATGGAAAAACTTCGTTTCGAATTCACTATACTTCCGGGGACCGACGGAAAATCAAATATCTGTTGTTTAACCTCAATAGCTACGAGAGAAAATAAAGTGTACGTTATTCCAGAAGAATTTCAACATGTTACCCATCACAAAGAACTAGTAAAAACAGCAACATTCATCAAGGTAAAAAAAAGCTTAAAGAAAAGATACCAGATGCGAAGAGTCTGGATAACCACAACAGAAGAACTTAAGAAAATATACTAAGATGAGGATGACAATTTACAATTTGAAAATCAGTACTTAGAGGAAATGGAACAAGTTCAAAGTGCGGCTGCACAAAGTAGAGATACAGGTGTATTAGAAAAAATGTTTGAAAACCTAGTTCAAGATACATATGAGTCCAAACAGCAAAACTTGAAACACATTGAAGAGAAGTTAGTGATCGAAAAATTTACCAGTATTAATTCGGACGCAAATCAATGGATTGACACTTTTGAAAAAGAATGCCTACGCTTTGATGTGACAGAAGACGAGAGTAAAATTTAAAAACTCAGATTGTTCATGGATAAAATTTGTATATATTGGTATGGTTCCATGATTATAAAATTTACCATGGATTCGGAATGGAAAATAAGGAAAAACAAATTCTGTGAATCATTTGCGAACAAAGGATGGAACCAAATAACCTATGCTTTAAATTTCAAATATAAAGACGGATTTTTGGTGGATTATGCAATAAAGAAGGAAAAACTGTTACAGGATATGAGAAACACAATGGAAACAGGTACCCTGATAGATCTTATTACAGCTGGTTAGCCGGAACATGTGCTCAACAGGATGGATAGAGAAACATTAAAAGATTCAGTTGATCTTTTTAATGAAATGAGAAGGTTTGGTGAATAAAAATAATAATTCAAATTATAAAAAATATGAAAACCCAAGAGGCAACTATAGAAATGAAGATAAAAGCCCGTGTAAAACTTGTGGAAAGTTAAATAAAGGAATTCGCTACCACCCGGAATCTATTTGTTGGTTTAAAACAAAAGAAGATAACACAACAAAAGAAAAAAAAACATTGATAGAAGCTGAATAACATGAAGCTGAACAAAAAAACGAATAGTGACACCATTAATTTATGTCAACTAATATTAAACGATTCATTAGAAATTTATGGAGTTTATGATTCCGGTTCAAATGTTTCTCTAATAAATTCGAAGTTATCTATCTATCTTCTTTTATCTTCTATCTTCTTCTTCTATCTTCTAAATATATATAACTCAAAGGTGACTGACTGACATAGTGATCTATCAACGCACAGCCCAAACCACTGGACGGATCGGGCTGAAATTTGGCATGCAG
Organism: Xestia c-nigrum; assembly: GCA_916618015.1. Lineage (NCBI taxonomy): Eukaryota > Metazoa > Arthropoda > Insecta > Lepidoptera > Noctuidae > Xestia > Xestia c-nigrum. Next base: position 2,004,931 of record OU745259.1, on the reverse strand, counting down.
GTAGACGGTACGACGTAAGCATCCACTAAGAAAGGATTTTTATCAATTCTACCCCGAAGGGGATAAAATAGGGGATGGAATTTTATATGAAGTTTTAAAGTTAGGATCTTCCAATTGAGTTTAGGCTGACGGTTGAAAATGATTTATACGTGTTTCAGCGTTTTTGATAATTCCACCCCAAAGGCTTAAAAAGGGGATGAAATTGTGTGTGAAAAATCCTTAATTTTCGACGCAAAAAGTAGAAAATTTGTTATCTGGGCTTATGATTGGAAGCTAACGCAACGGCTTTATTAGAATTTCAACCCTTGAGGGGTGAAAAAAGAGCAACATTTTGTTAAAGGGGATGAAGTTTTGCATTGTAGTTGTTCATTCGTTCACCAATAACAGCAGCCGGAGAGAACTTTTGCGGCAGTGCAGGTTAATAGTATAGGCCGTACACAAGTTAATAGTACAGGTATATGGACACCGTGCACATGTGACTTCATGGCTAACAGTACCGTTTTGTAGGGATCTAGGTAAGCCGAATATTATGGAGTTACGGCCGGGGCAGAAAAAGAAAGTATGTATAGTAGAACGAGACAGAATGAGTAATTGTCGATATCGTATTTGATACCAACTAGTTTTTTTTATTTTGTTGATTTCTGTATTTTATCTATCTCTTCTGCATTTCTGATCTTACTTTTGATGAATGAAGATGAAGTCAAAATAATAATCCAAAATGGCGCCGACGAAAATTTTGGGATTTTCCATCATGGGTGTCGTTTCCGTGGTTTTTGGTGTTGCTCATAATGAAAATGAGGTCAAAATTAACATGGGAAAAAAGAAACCGAAGAAAAAAAACAGTTCCCTTTTTTTTCTTCGGCTTCCCCTGACACTATTTTGACCCTTCGCCACTGTTAGGTAGAGGTGTATCTACACCCTACAGATTTCGCACATTCAGCTTATTTCCATCAACCGGGCACAAATAATACAATAACACTTTGCCCGTCCCGGAAATCGAACCCAGGAACTCATGCTCAGTAGCGCTTGCGACAACTTGCCCAACGATGCAGTCTCACACATGACCCATCAATGTTTTCACGCGAACGAAGTCGTGGGCAACAGCTAGTTAAAACTAAAATGCAAGGGAAACAGTTTGAATGACGCAAGTTTCATCATCATCATCATCATCATCCACAGCCCGAACTCACCCATTGCTGGGTATAGGCCTCTCTCTTCTTGTGCTAATTTCCACGGTCCTGCGCCAGCCTCATCCAGGTTATTCCCCCGACGGCAACTATGTCGTCTGCCCATCTCGCCGCCGGACGACCCACGTTCCTCTTTCCATTTCTTGGACGCCATTCGGTGACAGCCTTGCTCCACCTGTCATCCCTGCGCCTTGCTAGGTGTCCTGCCCAATTCCATTTGAGTTCCTTATCGCGATTTCCAATATCAAAAACTTTTGTGCGTTTCCGAAGCAAGTTTAATGACAATTAATGGTGTCAAAAAGACAAGTGGTTTGACAAACTTAAAAATATAAAAATCTTTGAAATTTAAGAAAATGCCTTAGTGTACATTATAGATGAACAAAATTTCAAATATGGTTTTTTGATTGGATTAGACCTGATAACGAAGTTCAAGTTAATATAAAATAAAGACTTAAAAATTACGCAGAAACACAACTTGAATAAAAAGAAAGTAGAAAAAGTTTCTACAAATACAATAGCTAATACTAAAGAAAAAAAAATCCTGCTTCATTCATCAACAAAAAACACTACGGAAGCCCACAGACTAATATAACTTTAAACTAAAGCCTACAGGGACAGAGGTTTAACTAACAGTTAACTCATACCGCCGAGGTTTAACTAACCCAGTGTTTTGTCAAGATTACCCGGACACTAAGTGGATCATCCCTTTTACTCGTTACGCATTATTTTATTAAAATTACGTTTTCAATTAAAACATTTTCATTTAAATTGTAATTTAATTGCTTGTTTCATTGGGTTACATTATTTTTAAAGTGAGTAGGACGTAGTTAGATGTAATTGGATTATTAAGAAGGTTTCTTGTATACTTGAGCGGTGCTTGCCGTTGTTCTGTCGATAGGTAACCACCCTTACATACCAAGTTTCCTCCGTATCTCGGAACGCACGTTAAGCTGTTGGTCCAGGCTGTCATTTGTCCATCTTTGGTAGTCGTTACAGGTAGTCACAGTCAGTGGCCCAAAAAGTCTGACAACCAGTCTTACTAAGTGGTATCGTATTACCCAGTATTAACTGGGTTGAAAGGCCAGATAGGCCAGTCGTTCCATGTTAAATACTGGTATTCAGCTGCATCCGGTTAGACTGTAAGCCGACCCAAACATAGTTGGGAAAAGGCTAGGCAGATGATGAGAGGTAATTTTGTTTTTACATGAACGTCTGTTTTATCAAAACTTGGAGGAGCTCGTGGCTAAATAATAACAGGGTTAAGCCGCGCTTGCCAAGGTTGTACTGCGGATGGGTGACTACCCGTCGTGTTGGTGTAAATCAGTAAGTGGGTTAAAGATGTGAAAAAGGCCGTCGCTCCATATGAAGTACTGGTAAAATCGCTTTATATACCTAACTGAATGCGTAAATGCCCTAAGGCCCGTTTTCACCAACACAAAGGATACTTAACTGAATGAATAGAGCCCGTTTTCACCAACACTTGATAGAAATACCCGCCTGTCAGTCCCACTGCTGGGCATACTGAGAAGGCACGAGCATTGATCACCACGTCCAGGTTTCCTCACGACGTTTTCCTCTACCGATGTTTGTGATGTCCAATTTAAACTTAGAAAAGTTCATATCACATTGGCCGAATTTCCATTAACAAACCTTATACATGGGAGGCTTCTGGGCCATCAGGAGACTGGGTAATCTACAATAATTACTATAATAATTATTATCACCTATTTCAACACCTAAAAAGACGGATAGTTCTTATACACTGTCAAGAAAAAATGCTAAGTACCCCCTCTCAAGTTTTTCTCAGTATAACATAATATTGAAACAGCGCATTAACCGATCGCCTCCATTATCTAATAAGAGCGCTTTCTTTAGGGAAGCGCCATTAATCCCGACCAAGCTCATGCTAGCTTATCAGGTAGGGTTCCTAAGTCAGCGGGGACGAAGAAAATTAGTTGTTTTTCAAGGTCAAGAGAGCTTTCATCATCGTCCTATCTTTTTCTCTAAATAACTGTCTGAAAGAATGCTTCGTTGGTCTAGAGTTGCAATCATGAGCAGCATGTTGTCCAGGGTTCGATTCCCGGGTTGAGCAAATTGTTATTGGATTTTTATCAAGAATTTCTCAGTCACAGACTCTGGATTTGTGTCGGATTGTTGGCAATAGGCTCGCCCTCTGTTACATGGGACTTAAACATAACTGGCGAAATGTGGTCGTATTAATTAGATACGGTCGAACAAGCTAATTGGTATACAGTTTAACGCACAAATTACATTGTAAAGTGTAAACCAAATAGCTTTTTCGTCCGTACATCTCTGCTTAACAGATATTGTTATGATTTTTTCTTAAGAAATCGTTCCGAGGTTCAAGACAGGTGAAAAGAAAGAAAGAAAAATGTTAAATCGGGTTTTCGGAAAACGTCGAGCGTCATTGCCTCGTGTTCTGGTGGTCATCACTGCTGATTCTGGTTTTCAATGTTGCGAAAAATTACGTTTCTCAAACGGCGGTGTAAGATCTAGAATCAAATATAAGTTCGTATTTTGTTACTGATTGGTATTTCTTATTAACTTCAAAGATCAGTTCTAATATAAAAATCTACATTGTTTCACTACACAGGCAAAGTGTATTCTGGATTAAACATTTGAATGCAAAATTCTAGTCTTCGCAGACCAATCATAAATCTTACAGTTAATCCTAACAAAATCCATCAGAACCTAATTACCTACATTAATATCTTAAGTAAACGTTAATAAAAAACACAATAACTCGCTAACACAACAACCACTCACGTATAGCGATCATAAAATAAATCAAACGAGTTTATGGCCCAACTATCCCGGCATTAAAATATGGCGAAACGCTTAGCAGAGCTGCGGGGTGAATGGAAAACCTATAGGGGTTGAAAGAGAATGAGTGAATGAAGCTAGGTGAACGAACCTGGTTGAATGGAAAATATAGAGGTAAAAGAGACTTGGTGAACGAAGCGAGATAAACGAAGTGAGGTAAACAAAGTCAGGTAAACGAAGCTACGTACGTAAACGAAGCTAGGTACGTGAACGAAGCTAGGAGAAACGAAGTCACCTAGCGAGGTGAACCAAGGTGAGTTAATGGAGAAAAATATACCGGTAAAAGAGACTGAGTGAACGAAGTGAGGTAAAGGTGAAAAAATCTATGTGATCTCAGCTAGGTGAACGAAACTGACTGGACGAGGCGAGGTAAACGATGCGAGGTAACCGATGCGAGGTAAACGAAGCTAGGCGAATCAAGCTACGTGAAAAAACCTGGGTTCAGCGTTGAGTGTTCTTAATAATTTCTCCACGTTCTTAAATTAAAGTAAACAATGTGCAGGGCAAGGCTGGTTTGAAATGAATCAGAAAGGTCTTGTGTCTTGAAGGCAGAGTATACTTAATGAAGGGGCCCGCAAGGGCCGAAGCCTGCCGGGCCTGTGGCAAATTAAGTAAGCGACAACGGAAGTGTAAAAAAATAACTTTATTCCGACAGAGTTACAGCGAAACAGTAATTGAATTCATCTAACAAGATATTGATCTTATATACTAACTTAATTGCTAACGTAGTACATCCACAGCGTGATCAGATTGACGCATGTTCTAGATAATTATAAATGCTGATCGCGCAGTGGGGAAATTGAGAAATAATAATCTAGTAAATACTTATTGTCTGACAAAGCTAATATTGGTAGGTTGGGGTTCCTTAACTCCTCCCTCCCTAAGAGAGAAATTATCCGAAGGTGTCGCAGACGGTTTCGGAGAATTTCGACAAAAGTTTATGGGCTGAAATTTATACATTATAAAGATAACTATTGCTATTACAATAACCACATACTCTAAGATGGTCCATATACTAATTTCTATTGTCACTGTTTGTGTCGTATCGTCTATTTCACTAAATTTTGCGCTTTGTAACTAAAAATTTCACTCTAAAAAAAGCCTTAACGGTACAACGCAGATGAAACGATAACACTTCACGGATTCATCTCAAAATGTTTCACAAAAAAAAACAAGTTTCGAGGTGTCACCTCTTGAAGAACTCAGAAAAAAAATGAAATGTGAGTTCATAACGCTGACAATAAACATTTAATGCAAGTTGGAAACCATTCAAAATGTTTAAATGTGTTCAAATACATCATAATGGGCTATAACGTGGGCCAGTAAGGGGATCAACAGGCAAATAAAAACTTCGCGATTTGACTTAGTGTTAAGGGGCTCCGGCGATAAATTTGTTGTTCTCCCGAAATTATAAAGCTTCAAGCGAATGTGTGAAATTTAAAGCTTCGGCCGCAGTAGGGTTATGTTCAGCCACGGAAATTATTGACACGTCTTAAGTAGTTTGAGAGGGTTAGACAGGCATTAAGTTTGGTTTGGGTTTGGTTTGTAGTTTTTTGAGTTACTATAACCTAACTATAAGACCGATTCTATCACCAAAAAGCACACTAATAAATACTTTGACTTTGACTTTGACTTTGACTTTGACTTTGACTTTGACTTTGGATGTGTTGTTCGCTTATTTTTACAGTCTACAGTTTACATAAGCTTATATGTACTGTTTTAGGCTTTCACGGTTTAAAACTATACTTATATTGTCACATACGGGATATCTTCCGTGATTATTTTTTATGTTGAGCTCCCGATATTGTTATTGTTATTATAGTGCGCGTAGCAAAAGACAAAGAAAGAGGGTAGACAGATTTGTCTGCTCGTAACAATTTAATTTCCATCCACCCGCATACTCCAGTCAACCTGCGATCATGGCGCTTGCAACAGCGTCGAAATATCGGGGGCTCAACATAAAAAATAATCACGGAAGATATCCCGTAAGTGACAATATAAGTTTAGCTTATATGTAATTGACAGGTCACTGAATCAGTTTCCGAAATATCTTAGCGTAATGATACGTCAGATCTTCATCCAAAAATTGTTGAAACTTGAATATTGTTCTGAAGAAGAAATTACTACAAACACTGTTTTAAGCTTCCACGGTTTAAAACTAAATTTATATTGTCACTTATGGGATATCTTCCGTGATTATTTATTATGTTGAGCTCCCGTAAGTGACAATATAAGTTTTGAAATGACTATACTCTAGTAAACAGCAATTCTCTAAAAGCCTTTACTTAGGTTTATAACCAACGTTACGTTATCTATAGGGGTACACAAATAAGACAAAATACCACATGCTACGGTATTGAACACTCCTTTAGCTAGTTCCATGTCCACTACATCTGCTAATAAACGCGCATAAATTACGTTTGACACACGCACTTCTTCAGGGTCAAACCTTTGACCTTAAGAACACACATGAGTTAGCAGGTGACCTATACAATATTCTACGCATAAAACAAATGAAAACGAGTTGATAGATAAACAGATACACTTTATTTTTACGGCCAAACCACAGCTGTGAACTAGAACTTACCCGTGTGAACTATCTAGAGGTTATCTCTCAAATGATTGATTGATTTCAAACTAATTATCGTTTTTACTACAACGGAGCCAATTTGTTAGTGTTTATGATGCAACTTTGACCTTACAGCTGCATGTTAATAAGACGTATAATAGTTTTGACAAGTTAGATGTATGTGTCGGTCAAGGGGTAAATTAGGAAATGATGTAATTTGAGTTACTTTACGTGTGACAGTTATTTAAATGATCTGGGGGTCTAAAATGGCTGCTTTAGCAGAATCATTATATGAAACACGTTAAAAAAAAATGGACTTCATAGTCATATTCATTTATGATTCTGCTAAAACGGCCATTTTAGGCCCGCTGTACTACTTACCTCTGCCCCCCGTGCGGTATAATTCTGTCGTATCTACTTTTTCTTTGTTGGATAGTTGGATGGAAAATGATTAGGTCACCCATCCTTATGGTAAGAGGTCACCACTAGACTATACAGCGTGTGTCTAAAAGCTGTAGTACAGACCATGAAACTGAGGTACTCCATCCAGGGGACCAACATCGTGATCTAAAAGAAAAAAAGAATAAGCTGCCCCATTCCATTTGAATCGTAAAGTTATTGAAGTTTTGTATGGGACATGATAATACATACTGTAGAGTATTATGTTGCAATACCATGGCGTATGGAGACTAACGGCCGAATATTGAAACGTTCCTCAAAATTTAAGTAGCACTTGTATTTTGCAGATACTTAAATATAACGTATGGCCATACGAATTTAAAAGTTTAGGAGCTGTTCAAATCGCGGGCCTGTGGACGGTGAGCTATGGGCTAGCTCGCTGTCCGCCGGTCTTATGACGACAGGCAGTGTCTACGGTGCGTTCGTGTTCCATGCGCGGCTCAAAGTCAAAGAGATGTCAGCATAATGGAGGGGCCCGCAAGGGCCGAAGCCTGCCGGGGCTACAGGACTGTTCGAAAGAGATACCGTGGCCCCGGAACATAAAGGGTGAGGAAGGATCATGGATGGGTTTGAGTCAGTAAAAGTCACAAAAATAAGAGCTGCTCAAGTGTTAAGCAGTCATTAAATTTTTAGTGACGTTTCAGTATTCGTGGTTATGAAGGTTATTATGTCTTACTTATGGACCTGTACTTAAGGAGTATGTTTAGGATCATAGCAGGTGACGTGCTAAAGTGTCTGCTCAACTTTATGGGAAAGAGGCGTGAGTCTGTGTACGTGGAACTGCAGCTTAGCAGTTCAACTAGGTGAGTTGTGTTATTGTGTAAGTGCAACTGCAGCTTAGCAGTTCAACTAGGTGAGTTTGTGTACGTGCAACTGCAGCTTAGCAGTTCAACTAGGTGAGTTTGTGTACGTGCAACTGCAGTTTAGCAGTTCAACTAGGTGAGTTGTGTTATTGTGTAAGTGCAACTGCAGTTTAGCAGTTCAACTAGGTGAGTTTGTGTACGTGCAACTGCAACTTAGCAGTTCAACTAGGTGAGTTTGTGTACGTACAACTGCAACTTAGCAGTTCAACTAGGTGAGTTTGTGTACGTGCAACTGCAACTTAGCAGTTCAACTAGGTGAGTTTGTGTACGTACAACTGCAACTTAGCAGTTCAACTAGGTGAGTTTGTGTACGTGCAACTGCAACTTAGCAATTCAACTAGGCGAGCTTGTGGTCGTGCAACTGCAGTGTAGCAGTTCAACTAGGTGTGGTTGTGCAGTGTACTCTCAGGCCAGTTCTTAAACTATGAGCCCTTTATCTTCATTCACCCACAGCGACCATTCATCTTCATCATCAGCCCAACTTCATCCACTGCTGGGGATAGGCCTCTCTTTGTTTGTGCCAAGCTCCACGCTCTTATGACAGACTCATCCAGGATATTGCAATAATGTCGAGTGTCTCACCGCCGGACGAACAACATTTCTCTTTCCACTCCTTGGACGCCAGTCGGTCTTGGCTTTACTCCACCTGCCATCACCACGCCTTGCTAGGTCTCCCCTACCCAACTTCAAGAGCTCTTACCTAACTTTAGTAAAAAATATACCTACATGAATTAAAATTATTATCACCGTCTCCAGTAAATGTCAAAATGAGTCACATTTATTTAAAGATCTGATTCGAGACGCAAAAAATAACCTTTGCCATGAGACTTCCTGTTTTATTATTTAAAGAAATAACAAACATAGTAATAATGAGTATTATTATGTTAATTTGTAAACAAAATTGCGATATTATTTTAGTAATTAATTAGTTTAAATAGTTATTAAAAGTGAAACGTTGATAATAAGTGCGTGCCGTTTGCTGCGGTTGGTGATATGCTGAAAAGAACTAAATCATATTTAGTTGGTGTAAGGAATATCGGCGCACAAACTGTTACCATGAATTTACTACGTGATCCTTGACTGCCAAATTATTCTCCTGCCCCCTAAACGTGCCTACGCTACTATTGTCACTAGCGGTAAACCTGATGCGTCGCTGCCTTAACAAACTAGAAAAAGGGGTTCAAGGGAACAATTTAAATGGGTGCTCAACCTGCCCTGGCTGCGGTCCATAGCTCCGTGCCAAGAACGAGCCAAGTTGATGAGGAGGGCTTCACGAAAGTGGAAAGGAGGAGGAAGAAGAAGCCCTGTTCTCGCAACCTGTGCGGTACCGCATCGAGTGGACCCAACATGCTGCTGCGTCCTGCAGTGCCTACAACGCAGCTGTATCTTTCACGTCTGCATCACTCAACTACAACTGAGGAAGTGGTGCAGTATTTGAAAGTGAAGACCAACTGGACTCGGAGGGTTGAAAGGTTGGAATCCCGCCACAATATCAACTTTAAGTCATTCATGGTACGAGTTCCAACTGACCATCTACAGACCTGCATGAAGAAGGACTTTTGGCCGAAGGGTGTCGTTTTTCGACGTTTTCAAGGACGGTTACGCGACACCACGCATACACGACGCCGTCAACGTTACGTGTGTAGTTATAGTTTCAAAAGGTTTAAATTATGTATTATTAAATAAATAAATAAATAAAATACAAAACTATTACGGGGCGGATGGGTTAGGAAGATGCCACATGTAACCAGTTATGAATAAGCTGCATGTAGTAGGGGGCGTAGTGCCATCATTCAGGTGAAAATCCAGTCTGCAGCAGTATTCTTCTTGTCAAATTCTTGCTGCATTACTGCAGTCGACTGACCACGTTATCTGTCAACGTAGAACGGACAGCCGATAACTCCGGAGAACTGCGCAGTTGCGATAAGCAGCGACTTAACCTATTTATTATTCATTATTCAAAAACGTAGGTACTGATAGTGATTAGGAAAAATAACTTAACTTGCATTTTTTTTTGCTGTGCTATAATATTTTAATCAGGTTTTTTAGAACATAATGCATTAGTAGGTACCTACATATACTATGAATAGGGAATATGTAAAAAATAAAAAATAAACTCTTTTATTTATTAAAATGCATTGCATGCTTAAAAACATTATGGTACAACACTTGTTTATTATACATTTTATTGTTTTATGTGAATTTTGCATGTTTTTAGTTATACGGAACGCACTCTCAAAACATGTCGTCAAATCAATGATTCGCTATTCTACGTAAACTACTTGCAAGCTATTACTGCAAGCTTGCACAACATATTACATACCACAATATATAAGCATTATAGTGTTTTAATTGTTTAGTCCATTCAATCGATTTTTTTGTAAATTCATATTCATATTCGTATTCATATTCATATTCGTTTATTTGCATTCCACAAGGTAAAAACATGGTGTTAACAAAAGGCTTAGAGCTAAGAACCGTTGTAGACCCTGTCAGGGCACAGCAAAATCTAATTCTTACATGCTAAAAATTAAAATGTACATGAAAACGAAATAATTAGATAAACAAAAGAAAAATTAGATAAAAATAATGAAATAAAATGTCAAAATACTTAAAGTGTGAAGATAAAATGTCAGTCGTAATAGTAACACAGCCAAGATTAAAATTAAATTACACATAAAAAATATTATTTAAAACTCACAAAACAATAACATACAATTAACAAACATATTTATTTCATCGAATTAAATAAAATAAATTAAATCGATCAAAACCACTCATTTCGCACTATTTGGCCCACAGTGACTGACGTAACAACCAATTTGTAGGGCAAGCTGATTTGAACTTTATTCTAACAACATTTCAAACGAAGTTTGAGCCACCACAAATAGAGTTGCTAATTTAGCTCATCTAGTCGCCTTAAGAAAAAACCTTGCCTGATCCAGCGAACCTAAGACTTATTACCACTAAAATTGCAACCACTAAACCAACGAAACAACAACATAAAATCATTTGCTCACAACATTATCTACTTTAATTAAATCATAAAATGCCAAACTGGTTATCGAATAAGACCATAATATATTTCTACCGCATTCTACCAAACATGGTAGCTCACCCAAATGGTAATTACGGGTTAGAGTTCCGTAATTAAATTATGAAACTTTTGTTATTGTGTGATTTAAGCGACAATAGCGAAATGGCTAGGCAGTGAAGGGGAGGTCATAGGTTCAAATAGGTAATGCCACGGTGAATTAATCACGGCATTTAGTCGACTGTGGAAATTCAATTTAATATTAGCTTAATACTAAAATGTTCGAAAGAATAATGCTAAGACGTTTGGTTTTTGGGAGAAATAGTTCGACTTTCATCAACTAGACTAGCTTACATCTAAATATAATATACCAGCTTATTAATGTCCCACTGCTGGGAAAAAGCCTCTTCTTATACAGTAAGGCACGAGTATTTATTGGCTCTGATTGGCATTTCAAGACGCAGTGCGTGGTGGCGTTTTCAGACTTATGTTACTAAAGTAAAAGTTTTACTGATGTTAGTGCATAGATGCGTGAGAGGCGGGCCCAACCTCTGGGCCATCCAGGCCATTTAGAGGCTTGAGCATAATTACATAATCCTTGAGCATATTATAAAAATCTCACTTTGTTCAATCGGGCTTTGACATGGGAATGGGGAAAAATATTGGTGGTATTCCATTTTTACTTGCAAGTTAACTAAAGCCAAAACGTTAAAAAAACCTTTCTTTGGTAAATTAGTTTGTAAGTAAAAATATTGCAGATTTAAGAAATGGTTTCAACAGAATTTTTCAGCTTCAGCGCGGGCAGTGTCTTTGAAAATATTCTTTTGAACTCTGTCAGCTTTTCTTTAAAGCTAGTAATGGTGGACTAGACCAAATTGACATATCTGGTAAAATATTGGCGTCGCTAGCGATATTGTAAAATAATTTAGTGTTAGCGAGAAGGGAGGTTTAATTTTTGAAATATTGGGAATATAAGTAGATCTAGTGTTAAAGGAAAATCGAAAGCCTTAAAAGATGAAAAGTGTAACCAAGGAGTTTCTAGATATTTTGTTTGTCTTCATTTAATGTTTTTGAAACTGATGGTCATTCAATATCTACTCAATAGTTTTTTTTTTCTTACACTACCGTGCATTCTTTCTTTATCGTGTGGGACTGTCTCAAGCTCCATGGTCACAGATAAACATGGTAAATCCACCGTTTTCAATTTTCGTTATTTTTTGTTGTTACTTAAATTAATCATTACATGTAGTTAAGCATGTATATATAAACTACATCATATTTTTTTGCAAAACAATGTACCTATTTCTCAATGAACGTCTTGGTATAATAAACCCCTTCATAATTAGGCCTATCTATAAATGGTGTTAGCTTACGTTACTAGTCCGGGTATGCGGAACTACCAACATTTAGCTACTCCATCTTATCCACATTTTTTCTGTAATGGCCGATCCAATATGGCGACTGCCTTTGACAGACATTGTGGCGGCCGTGAGCTTCATATAAGGAGACGTAATGAGTCGTGTGAGAAAAATAGCTAGTTTTATTTATTTACTTAGTTTGTGATGATCTAAGTACTGTGGATATAATGTATGTGAGGATTGTTAAGTACTTGCCACTTATATTTTTTCTTAACTTGTTGCATTAAAATTAATCGCTTAGCAAACTGATACAGAGTATCAATTTAATTTGCCGTGTCAAACATAGCCATTCCATACAAAATTAAATGGTTTGCTTAGTTAAAATATTGTGATATTTACCTACTTCTTCGGTGGTTGGTCTGTGGATGGGTGACCACCCTTACATACCGAGTTTCCTCCGTACCTCAGAAAGCAGTCAAGTTATTGGTCCCGGCTATCATTTATCCATCTTTGACAGTCGTTACAGTTAGTCAGTGGCCCAAAAAGTCTGACACCAGTCTTACCAAGTAGTATCGTATTTCTCAATATTAACTGGGATGTAGAGGTCAGATAGGCAGTCGTTTCATGTGAAATACTAGTATGCAGCTGCACCCGGTTGGACTGGAAGCCGACCCCAACATTGTTGGGAAAAGGTGTTGGGAAAAGGCTAGGCAAATGATGTTGATTACTTACCTACTTCTTTCCCGGAAAGACAATTTGTTTATATTTATATATTTTCACTGCTTCGTTGGTCCAGTGGCTGCAAATGCAACTGTTGGGCATGAAATCTTGGATTTGAAATCCAGTCAGGCAAAGTGTGGTTTATCCATAAGGAATTTCTCGGCTTCACGTTTGATGACAATAGGTCCACTCTCTATTACAACTGGCAAATTGTGGTTGTACTATAAGGCACACCTTTGCTTAACACTTCAGAAATAATAGACGTGACGTTGTCATATAATCCAATCGATATTTACCTATGTGATGAGTTATCTTCTATTGCGAAAATGTTGTAGATTATTTTTCCCATGGAAGTAAGGCATGACACACACGAGTGACTAACAGAGTTATCATCAACATTCGCCGCTGTATACGGAGCGTTAGTCACGGCACGCACTGTAATTAATATCGCATTTGTATTATATTACATGTATAATGCTCCCTCAATTAGGAATTTCTGAGTAGCGGGCTGGATCCAGATTTGTGGCCGGTTGATGAAACATCGATTGTGAAATGTGTGGAAGATAAGTAGAGATATGTAGATTATGTAGATACATAATAATTATAATCTACTTATCCTTTTTGGGAAATACGAGCATCGTTTTTTATTAATATTTACAACCTCATCAAGAAGCCGTCAACCAAGCATTCTGCACATCAAATTAAGTAACTTTACGCATAAATTGTTGCTGGGAAACGACTTCTTTTTGGGGTGCAAAATCACGTAGTGGTAGAACTTAATGTAACGCACTCAAAACATTGTGCTGGTGGATGGATTGAATAGTACGGGGGTCATGGAGGTTTTTAAAGTAAAAGTCTTACAATAAAAACTTGTATTTAAAAAAATCTTTGTCAAAAAGTTGGAACTTTGACCCCCATTATCTCCGTAACTAGAAGGTTCCCAGGCACGGTGTAAAACCAAACAAAAATTGCAATGACGAGGAGAACAAGTGCCTTTCGGCTTCGTTAAGACGTTTTTAAACTCTTTATACGGAGGTTTAAAGTCACCCAAAGTGCAATAGAGATGGCTATGCTCGGAGTTTCCTTGCGCGATCAAATCAGAAATGAAGACATCCGCAAAAAAATAAGGTTACCGACGTAGCCCGAAAATTTTCCAAACTTAAGTGGCAGTGGGCAGGGCACATTGTTAGCCGAAAAGTTCTAGAGCGGCGACCGCTACCACTAGGAGGACCGATGAAGGCGACCTGGCCCCTTATTCACAACCAGTCGATACGTTTCCATGTCGGTAAGGAACCGTATTCGACCATCTCATTTCCGAACCGAAGAACTGTTAAACGGTATTCACAGATCCGAACGGATGCGCTTTTTTCTATCGGATTGAGATTGTGTTTATGGGGAACGCTACAAAATGGTAGTAAATAGATAATCGTGGTAGAAAACTTAAGGTAGTAATTAAAATTGGTCAATTTGCATATTTCTTTCTGTTAAATTAAAGAATTTACAGCTAGTAACTTAATAGACAGCAACGATACAAAAAAAAAAAATCAAAAATTAAAAAAAAAACAACAATTTTTGAATATACCTGCTTTGTAAACAGCCATCTGTGAAACTGGAAAAATAGTTTTTTTTTCTTAGTAACACTGTAGTTTTCTTTTTTCATAAAAATGAAAAATGACTTAAGTATTTCATATCAGTGTATACATTCTTGCTTGTTAACTGAAATCTAGACTGAATATCACATTTCTGTAAACCCAATGATTTTATGTAAATGCGGATACATCATTAAAATACGGTCAATACAATAATAAAACTTTACTTACTTCTTCAGGCACTGTTTATAAAGTTTAGTATTTTTACTTTACTGAAATAAGCTGGAAATATGCTTTATTTATTCCGATTAATTTTGTTCGAAATGACTCCCGATAGCACACAGCTGTCGGAAAGATTCGGGTCTTCTTATCGAATTGAACTGTCAAAATTATTCGGTTTCGGATTTGTGAATAGCGTTTGGAGGACATCTTCGATATCTTAGTCATTCGATTCGGTTCGGAATCGAGTCGAATGGTTGTGAATAAGGGGCCTGGTGAAGATTGCGGGAATCCGCTGAATGGGAGTCACACGGGACTCAATGTGGCATCAGTTGGAGGAGGCTTATATCCAGCAGTGGACGTCTTTCGGCTGAAATGATGATTGTGATATGTAAGGGGTTGGAAGAGTTTTGTCTAAAGCCTAACTTCCGCCTTTAATTTTACTTCAATTTGTTTAGGTTTAAGTATGACCATTATTTTGAAAATAAAATAGTGGAAGGTAAGCAGGCCGAATAATTCAAACCTTTTATTGATTGAAGGCATAACAATCACTGTCTTGGAATGCCGGAAGGAAAAATATGAATAGCGGATAATCCTAAAAAAATCTAATAAGTCCGTCAGATAGATTTCCAAACAATATTGAACATATATTTTTACCTTTTCATGTTAATAAAAAATGAAGACAATACAGTGCGTCAAAAAATCGTGCGACATCACATGTAGGTGCACTTTGTACTACCACTTATGATCTTTGATGCGTTTTGTATTCCGTCATTTTGTTATTGGTACAATAAACAAAAAGTAGTCGTATCTAATATTTTTCGATAACCTAACTAAAGGACTAAATATAATCATAGTTTTTTTAGTCAGGAGCATCCCTTATTCTGCACAATGTTGACGTCATCATCATCAGCCTATTAATGTTCCCACTGCTGGGACACGGGCATCCTTTCAAGGAGAGGGGACCTGACGACATACTTATTTGTAAACAAAACTCTTAGCAACACTAACAGAAATGTTTAATTATTTCAATACTGTTGGAATTGGATCCCGCGGCACTGCGCCAAGGTTTGAATACCCAACAATGAAAAACTCGTATTAATTTTCTAAATGCGTCAAAATAATTATACCCACCATTTTGCGACATTACCAACCACAATTGCGACTAATCGTCAATATGTATTGGGTGTACTTAACCGTGTCGCAGCCGCAGGCTCCACACAAAGCCTATTGCCGATCGATTGTCAAAGTTTGTTCAAACACCAAATATTGAAACGTTACAATTGACATTTTAAATATTAACGACAATGTTATTGTGTTCGAGTTTAGTTTGGTTCGGCTTGTTGTGTACTGTAAATGCAGTATTTATGCGACATCAAGGTTGTAGGAATCAGCATACCGAAAAAAAAAAAAACTTTTGTGTTTTGGAATACACAGAAACGCAAAGACCAATATCTCAGACACAGTCTCATGTGAATTGAGCAATGTCTGGACTCAAGAAAATGACCTCTTAGCTTTTTTCGGCTGTTTCTTCTCAGCGTAGAGAGGTATGAAACACCAGGCCCATCCACCCTTAAAAAATTACGTGTAAAAGTGTTTGTAAAAATCTACTTGCATTGCAAAATAAACCTTCCCAAGATGATGATGATGATGGTATCTTTATTCATCATCATCATCATCATCAGCCTATAATGTTTCCACTGCTGGGACGCGGCCTCCTCTCAATGAGAGGGAATGGACCATAATCTACCACGCGGGCCCAGTACGGATTGGTAGATGTCACATGTCTTCGAATTTTTGGTTCTAGGACATGCCGGTTTCCTCACGATGTTTTCCTACACAGTTTTGTCTTTATTCATAGTCTCGGTAAACGTCTATTGTTGAAACTGGTCGAACCCAGTGGTATAGTAGCCATGTGATGATGGTTCCTGCAATTCGTCACCTTCATTTCTCTACAAAAGTTCGATTAATAAAAATATTCGAAATCGTCGTTGATGAACTGTAGAGGTAAGATCGCCACGTAATCTCAGATATATCTTTCTTCACCGAAAAGGAATTTGTTTCGAAACCTGGTTGCTCCAGGTTTATGAAGAATTAGAGCAAAGACAGGTGCGGAACCTTTTTTTTTTTTTTTTTTTTTTTTTTTTAGGATGGGAAATCATCAAATGACTTCTCCCACTCTGGGCGGAGCGGGAGGGAGTGTCAGACTCTTACTGACTAAAACCCATCCATGTTCCTTCCTCGCCCTTTATGTTCCGGGGCCGCGGTATCTCTTTCGAACAGGCCCGCAACCCCGGCAGGCTTCGGCCCTTGCGGGCCCCTCTCTTTTGCTGACACTCTTTGAGGCGCGCGTGGAACACGAACGCGCCGTCGACACGGCCTGTCGTCGTCGTTAGACGGCCGGACGGCTAGCTAGCCCATAGCCAGCCGTCCACAGGCCCGCATCTACGGTGGCCGGTAGCCACCACGTGGCCCCCGACGCCCGTTGCGTCTCCCGCGGCGGCCGGGAAGAGAGGATCTCTCCCTCTCTCGTTCCGCCACCTCCTTCGCTAGCATGACTGCTTCGCAGAAGGAGGCGACGGCTTCCCATTCCAGGTGCGGAACCTGAAATGAAACTCTGCATTGAACATCTCATGACATGAAGACAGTCTCAAAATATTCCAAATCTATTTAGTCCGTCAAATAGAGTACTGGAAAACTATGAACACAATTTTTTTCGTTTTGTACTCGTAAATCAATGAATATTGATAAAGATAAAACGCATCAAAACTCGGAAGTAGGGGCTTGTGACAGTAGAACGCACAAAAAATAATACAAAGGCGTGACGTACGTTGATTTTTAAAAGCATCGTATCTTCGTCAATGTTGCATTACTTAACAAAATAAATAATACGGGTCTAATATTTTTTAACAATCTAACTGACGGACTGATTCGTTCGTTCGTTTTTTGTAGAGAAGAAATGTAGTTTTCATCTCGGTAAGACGAATTCCTGATGGCAACCTTAGCACCCTAAGAGAGGGGAAGGTCTATTTCTGCCGCTTACCAACAAAATATTTTACGGTGATAAGTATGTAGGCTCTTCACCATACTTAGTTAAGGTTGAGTTATGTATGTTATTCTATCTGGAAGACTTGCAAATTATGCTGTATTTTGAATCTGGTATCTGGCTCCTGACTGAGTGAATTTCAACTAGTACACAATATTCACACGAATACAGCAATACGTATTTGTCCTAGCCAAGAGAAACAGAATGTAGATATCAAAAACCAAGCGTTTATTGAATTGTCTTCGACATTTGTATAAAATTTATGTTTATCTAGGATAAGAAACGCTAACAAAATCACGGTTTAAATATTTGAAATAGTTAGAAGCGGGCGAGACAGGAATCTGTGTGTTTGGGGAAGGTCTTTTCCCAGCAGTGGTACAGAAAAGGCTAAAAAAACAGAGCGAGCGCACGTCGTGGACTAGTCGTGTGACTTGGAAAATTTAAAATGTCACTTATTGGATATCTTCCGTGATTGTTTTACCGAGCTCCCGATATTTCGACGCTTTTGCAAGTGCCATGTTCGCGGGTTGACAATCAATCACGGAAGATTCCCGTAAGTGACATTACTTTCTGATTAATTTTGTTGCCGGATTCAAGTCAGTTAAATTCATTCTCTGGGACTTCGTCGAGCTTCATTGTCTCGGCGTTTTCTGGTGGTCGCCACTGTTGATTCTGGCTTTCAGGAGTTACAGTGGTTTGGGAATAGTGTGGCAGGCTTGTCCCAAAGAAACGACGTTTTAAGCTTTGTAACCGAGATAACTTAGAACAGGACTTTTGGAAATACGTAAAGTATACGTTGTATAAAAAAATTTAATAAAAAAGTTTATTGCTTCAACTTAGATAACTTATTATATTTACAATGAAGAGAATCCTTTTAAGCAAGGAGTATGCTTATTTTAGGATGCTCTGCCCCTCCCCAGGTTATATTAAAGTATTTAAGTTATTGAAACTGATCACGACATTTAGTTAATTTATACAAATATAAAAATATAAAAATGCAAGAATAAAATAGGTTTTATAAGAGACAATTAACGCGCTGTGATGTGTGTAGGAGATGGGGTGGAGGTGAATGTGTATGTGAATACTAGGTGAATGTAAGTGTTTTGTGAGAATGTGTTTTTTTTTGTTTTATGTGTATAAATTTATACCCTTAATTTAGCTGTGTCAGTAAGATACAATTTAGAACTAGGTGCAATTATGTTGTGAAACAATCCTTACTTGTGGTGTTATTTTCAACCGAACGGTAATCCAAAAGTTTTGAACCAGATTTTAGGAGGATGTGAAACTAATTGTTAGGTACCTATTCCTAAGTTTACGAATATTCAGGATTGGTTAAGGAACAACAAATAAGATGAGGTTGATGAAATAGCACAAATATTATATATACAATTTAGTATACATAATATTATAAAGCAAAAGAGTTTGCTTGTATGTTTGTTTGGTTGAACGCGCTAATCTCAGGAACTACTGGTTCAAATTGAAAAAATATTTTTGTGTTGGATAGTCCACTTATCGAGGAAGGTTTTAGGCTATATAACATCGCGTGACGACCAGAAGGAGCGGAGGAGGAATGAAAAATGTTGCAAAAACGGGGATGTTTTTTCCTTTCGTTTTTCTCTCTTATGTGACGCAGACGAAGTTGCGTGGGTCAGCTAGTAATTATAATTCACCAAAATCCTCTTTTCATTATTCTCGGTATCGAACCAAAAATCAGCGAATAAAATGTTAACGCAAAATAACTCGATGGCGATCGGGTGTTTGTTTCAATCAAAATTGTAAGCTTTATCCGAACTATTCAGTTTCATTACTGTCTGTTATGGCGGGAATGCTTCTATTCGATATTGGCTAAAATGGATAAATTAAATAGCCAATATTTTGAATATTTGATTTTACCACATAATATTAAATTTCTAGGTAAAATGGTTTAACTGTAACAATCATAAAATGTCACATAATATATTATGTTTCATATTGGGTGGCTGATAGATAGGCCTTTGACGGCAATCAAAATTCTGGTGGCTAGTTTTAAGATCATACGTACAAAAAGAGCTGCTTAGTGGTATAGCCACATTGTAGATATTTTCAACACTTCTAATAAAATTAAATCTCCTTCCCCCTTACATTCAGTCCTCTGCTCACTACCGATAATCCTCACGACTTGAGACTGGAAAACAATGTCAAGTGAGATGTGAGATAACAAAGTATTTTCAATAAAGAATCAATGGATAGCCGGAATGGCGTGGGAACGGTAAGCGTCACTGTAATATTGTATTAGTAGCGGGGAAGATAAAACCAGTGTTGGTATTGCATCGTTTAGATGCGGCGGTGACTTATTCTGGTGGAAATTTAGGGTATAAGTATATTTTTTGCCAGAAAAAAGCTGATGAAAACAAATCAGTGAAACCATCAGACAGAAGGTGACGCAGCAGACCTCGTAGAAGATGGCAGTATGAGCTCAAACCAATGAGCAGTGGTTTACATTACATAAGACGTGGATCGAAAGACTAAGGTCCATGTTCACCAAAAAGATGATGGACGAATATCTAAAAACAGCTGTTTAAAACACATTTTTGTATGGGAACATGTCACACTGACAGCTGTTTTTAGATAATCAGACTGTTATCTTCTCGGTGAACATGGACCTTAGACGTGGATCGAAAGACATAGACGTTATAAAGCCTGTACCTAGCAGTGGGATGATAATGTCTAAGAAATGAAAAGACACGTGTTGATCATCTGATGGCGAATTGGGCAGACGATATTGTTGTCATTGCGGGGATATCATGTATGAGGCTGGCACAAGAACGTAGAGCTTGGCACAAGAAGAGAGAGGCCTGTACCCTGCAGTTTGTAATGTTGA
The DNA here is from genome assembly GCA_916618015.1 of Xestia c-nigrum. Taxonomy (NCBI): domain Eukaryota; kingdom Metazoa; phylum Arthropoda; class Insecta; order Lepidoptera; family Noctuidae; genus Xestia; species Xestia c-nigrum. The sequence continues at coordinate 1,984,183 of OU745259.1, read as the reverse complement.
GCTGTGCATGATGATGACATGAATGAAAGGACCAATTGCGAACGTCTTATTTTTAATTTTACTGCCTATTAGTGTTGTAAATTCGAAAGTTTTTGAAGATGAATAGATGGATGCATATTTGTTATTCTTTCACGCTAAAACTACTAACCGGATTTGAATAAAATTTGGCACACAGATAGTTTGTAACCTGGACTAACACATATGATACGTTTTATTTCGCCAGTACGATGCCGTGGGATATTAGTGAACTCCACTTTGAATTTCATATTTGCTTGGTACTTCTTGAGCAGTCCAGCACTGATTCTTCCCGGCTAGTCTTCAACAAACCAGAAGAATCAAAATAAATAACGAGAGCCCTATCTAGCATCTGCCTCGTCCTAAAGTTTCGGAATAGAGACAAACGAAGAACTTAAACTAGATGCAATGGCGCGTACTCCTGGAAATTGTCTTAAGAGAGCAAAGACGTTCTCTGTTAGACGACGAGTTACTATTAACTACTAGTGAGGTGCTGTCACGTAAAGATAATGTAACGTTGTCGATGAAACAGCACGAGATTGTTTTGCGATAGTTATTTGTTAATAATAGTAGAAATAGAATAGGCTCTATTGCAAACCTTAACAGAAAATTCATACTGTCAAGTTCTTTTTTCGCGCAATTTATAACTTTTCACTTTTTTTACGGATATCGTGATATATTTAAGCAAAGAATATGAACAGAAATAAAATCCTTACTTTGTTACAAAAAGGGCGGTAGAGATGCAGTCCGACCAGGTATACGATAGTTTACTATTAATTTATAATAATACAAATATTTTTTTTATTACAGAAAAAAATACATATTTTAAGCTTCACAAAAACACATTTCAAATAAAAATGAGCAATATTCAGACAAAAGTGAATCGTTGGTCCAAATGGTTAAAAATATTGTGGCACAGACACCAGAAATATTTATATTATTGCCATTTTAGTACTGACATTATTTATCGTATCATGGCATCATACTACATAACTACAGTCTACAAAACGACGCTCAGCAGACAAGTTGTTTCCTTTAACCTGGCAATAATAAAGTAATGAGTGTTACTTTATCGATGTTGAAATTATCAGTAGCACCCCATCCCTCGCGTATCACCGCGGCTCTCAAACTTAACGCATTACTAAAACTGCATCCAGCACACTACTCGCCCGTACACTTAACCTGTACGTAATTTGTTAATATATTAAACTAGCTGTTTAGAACCATGCATGTTCAAAATACGCTCACCGAGATTTAAGTTCAAAAATAATGTATTAGTTAGACATTCCTAACTAGATGGCGTTGACGTCGAAATAGAAGTCGGTGTTAAGATTCTCCGCCGTTAGGTTGAGGTCCTGTACATAGAATTCAAAAACGTGGATAAAATTAGCTCAATTATTGTATTAGTATTCGGTTGTTTTATTTACACTCGACCTTACGTAGTTACTCCTAAAGTTCAAATTCCTAGTACTGGCGGGCAACCGCCGCACATAGGGGTATTTTGCGTTTCTAGCCGGTCAAAAGGCCAATGCCTCAAAACTGTTATTGAAAAAAAAAATACCTACCTGCTATAAGTCAAGTAGTTGGTGACCAATATGCACCCTTTCCCCGCCCTCCTTGTTGGGTCCGTTCTGTGCAGTGCTAGTCGAAAGTGAACCGTTCTTTCGCTAGCGCGTGTTACTTATTGGCAATATATTTTACGCGGATATTCAGGTTAAAATACTTTATTTTGTGAATATCAAAGAGAAAAAAAGCCATGGATTCGTCTAATTAAAGAAGAAGAAGAAGAAAAAACATTTATTTGGCACACGCCACAAGTGCTTAGTTCAGGTAAGTTCACGTATTTATATCATAATTTAATATTTATTTCTATTTGATTACTGCCATAAATATCAGTTTGAATCATGAGCCATTTTGTAACGATTTTTATCCAAATTTCTATGTTTAAAAGACTATTAGTTATATTTCCCGGTCTTTCTGGGCAAAATTTTTGATTGTATCTTATAGAACAGTTCAACAGACATAATCTGTTATGCAAATTAGGTGCCACTTTTTGCCCTTTTTCCAGGTACCCTCATTTAAGTGGCGACAGTAATAATTACTGATTTTCTCAACCTTTTTTTATTTGGTGATAAACATAATTTTTATTAAATTTCAGGGGAACCTTATGTCTCGAACTATCGAGTCGTGACTCGGAGAGCATTATTCGATAAAATGCAATAACAGGACTTGCCTTCTTTTGAGGAAAAATTAAATTATTTGGAAAAGGATGTAATTCTATCATCTAAAAAATATTCTGAAGATTAAGTAAAGGATTTGAAGGATAAAATATCATGTCCATAGTCTGAATTTAAGAAAAGATGGTTAAAAGCCAACCGAACACTAACCAATTTTTTTATACACAATGAAACATGGTTGCAAGGAAGATTTAACATAGCAAAGGCGCCATTGCAAAAACGTGTCGGACCGTCCAACAAAACCGTTTTGTGAGTTATAATATGACAGAAGCAAAATATTGGCGAATAGTTATTAAGAAGTGGCAGTTAAGATCCGAACCTGACAAAACTATCGTAAAAGAAAGGAAAGCCGCCGTACAACAACAATTTCGAGGTTTGGTTTGATAGTTGATGTACCTAAAGCCGGCTTTGGTAATACTAATGACGGCAGTACAAGCAGAAGATTTTTGCAGATCCAGAAAGTATTACCTGTAAGTAATAACTTTAAGAATAATAATAATTATATATTACTGGATCCTTACTTTGCCAGGTGCAGGTTTTTTTTTTGTATTGCTATCCTCCGATCCTTTAATAACAAGTCTATGACAAAAGCCTTCCAAGAAATTGCAGCCTTTCTCAAAGGACACAATAGATATTATGCTGTTGCCTGCTGATCCCGATCCTAAAGTTTCTAACTCGGAAAACTCAGAAGATAAAGAAACGGGAGAATCTGATGAAGAACCCTGGCACTTGTCATCGTCTGCTTAATACAGGATTTAAAAAACAAATCATGTTATATTGTAAATAATGTTATATCACTTTATCTATAAATAATCTCCATTCCAAAATAAAACTCAGAAGATGAAGAAACGGGAGAATCTGATGAAGAACCCTGGCACTTGTCATCGTCTGATTAATACAGGATTTAAAAAACAAATCATGTTATATTGTAAATAATGTTATATCACTTTATCTATAAATAATCTCCATTCCAAAATAAAACTCAGAAGATGAAGAAACGGGAGAATCTGATGAAGAACCCTGGCACTTGTCATCGTCTGATTAATACAGGATTTAAAAAACAAATCATGTTATATTGTAAATAATGTTATATCACTTTATCTATAAATAATCTCCATTCCAAAATAAAACTCAGAAGATGAAGAAACGGGAGAATCTGATGAAGAACCCTGGCACTTGTCATCGTCTAATTAATGCAGGATTTAAAAAATAAATCATGTTATATTGTAAATAATGTTATATCACTTTATCTGTAAATAATCTCCATTCCAAAATAAAACTCAGAAGATGAAGAAACGGGAGAATCTGATGAAGAACCCTGGCACTTGTCATCGTCTGATTAATGCAGGATTTAAAAAACAAATCATGTTATATTGTAAATAATGTTATATCACTTTATCTATAAATAATCTCCATTCCAAAATAAAAAAACGTTTTTCATGTTGTAATATGGTACAAACAATTAGTTTTATTACAATACGCAATAAAAACCCTAACCAAACCCAAATAAACATGAAAATAATTTTGACCGGCTAGAAACGCAAAATACCCCTATGTGCGCCGCGTTCGGTGCTCAACACTAGCTGACCCGCGCAACTTCGTCTGTGTCACATAAGAGAGAAAAACGAAAGGAAAAAAAATCCTCGTTTTTGCTACACTTTTCATTCCTGCTCCGCTCCTAATAATCGTAGTGCGATATTATATAGCCTTCCTCAATAAATGGACTATCCAAAACAATATTTTTTTACTTCGAGCCGAGATTCCTGAGATTAGCGCGTTCAACCAAACCAACAAACAAACAAACTCTTCTGCTTTATAATATTAAGATAAGATAATTATGTAATCAAACTCTTCACGCTCACCTGTTAAGGAGTGGGCAGAAGAAATCCGAGTCTTTTTAACACAAATATTTCGAAATGACAAAAAAGTGCTGCTTAATTATGTAGGTTGTGGAGGTCAGATAGGCAGACGCTCCATGTAAAATACTGGTATTCAGCTGCGTTCGGTTAGACTGAAAGCCGACCCCAACATAGTTGGGAAAAGGCTAGACAGACGATAATGATGATGTGGGGAAAATCAGCCTTGGTGGGGTGTGCCATATCCAAATGTCGATCCGGTAAATTGGTGGATTTCACATTTTCTATGAATTTTTAGTTCAAGGACATGCCGTGTCTATTATGATTAGATTATATTTTTCTTCAGCGTATTATCATCATCATCATCACCATCTCAGCCGAAAAACGTCCACTGCTGGACATAACCCCCCCCCCAAGTGTCGCCACATTGACCGGTCCCTTGCGAGTCGCATCCACCGGATTCCCGCAACCTTCACCAGGTCATCGGTCAACCTAGTGGGAGGTCTTCCAACGCATCGTCTTCCGGTTCGCGGTCGCCACTCCAGAACTTTTCGGCCCTATCGGCCATCCGTTCTGCGAGCAATGTGACCTGCCCACTGCCATTTAACTTAAGCAGTTCTTCGGGCTACCTCGGTGACCTTAGTTCTCTTGCGGATGTCTTCATTTCTGATTCGATCACGCAAGGAAACTCCGAGCATAGCCCTCTCCATTGCCCTTTGGGTGACTTTAAGCGTATCGAAAGCTAACAATTATGAGCTTTTGAATACCAATTATTGTATTTTTTCACATTACATCGCTACAAATGTAATTATGACGCCCTTGTACTGTACGGTACTACAAACTGTAGACACGTGGATCTACTTAACCGTAAAATTGTCCAACACGTTAGATTGTAATCTCTCCAGCGAGATTGTAAACTCTCGAAATATTGTCAACTGAACATACTGCTTACAATATCATCATCATCATCATCAGCCTATAATGTTCCCACTGCTGGGACACGGCCTCCTCACAATGAGAGGGCATCGCAATATTTTTCGGTAGATTATAATCTATCGAAGTGAAACCGTAATATTGTGAAATGCATGCGACGCGACGGAAGTATCTCTACCCCCATAATCGGGATTTGGGGCACCCTCACGTTAGGTTAGTTAGGTACCTTTAAACCCTGCAAACAGAAATAGGGACTCTGCGTAGCGGGGCTCCGTCGACTACGCTTTTTAGGGGAATATAAAGTGTTTTGTGGTTAGGGTATATTAAGCGGTATTTCTCAGGAATTGTACATAATCTTTTCATAAAAGTGGTACCATGGGGTAAAGGGGACCTCTCCTTCCCTCCCTCTCCTCCACACCGCGCGAGTTGACTTCCATCGCATTCATTTCACTATATTACGGTTTCACTTCGTTAGATTATAATCTAACGAAAAATAATGCGCAATATTGTAAGCAGTATGTTCGTTTGACAATCTTTGGAGTGTTTATAATCTCTCTAGTTATACTACAATCTAACAGGTTTTACAATGACGCTGACATATACACGCAAGGAGAGTGCATGGGCGAAATATTATATTTATTCACTAGCTTCTGCCAGCGGCTTCGCCCGCGTGAAGTTTCAAAATTGGGGTTGAGTGAGAATATTATAAACGTAGGTAAGAGTAAACAAATATAATAATAACAAATCTCCGAACTTCTAAGCTATCGGGAGTTACACGTGTTATTGTGAGTCAACTATAAAAGATAGACATATGCTGTCTTGGGATATTTTTTATATAATTTTATGTGGAATATTTCCGTAATACATGATTTCTATGTAGCTTTAACCATTAAGGCTGCACACGCGACGGAAGCTAAAAAAACCAAGTAACTTCTCCCGTTTTCCCAACATTTCCTTTCACTGCTCTGCTCCTATTAATGGTAGCGTGATGAAAAGTATACTATTACCTGCTCAGGAGTATGTAGAATAATTGTACCAAATTTCGTTAAAATCCGTCGAGTAGTTTTTTTTTCTATAAATAACATACAGACAGACAGACAGACAGACAGACAGACAGAAAGACAGACAGACAGACAAAAATTTTACTGATTGCATTTTTGGCATCAGTATCGATCACTAATCACCCCCCGATAGTAATTTTGTAAATATATTTCATGTACAGAATTGACCTCTCTACAGATTTATTATAAGTATAGATTTGAAGACTGCTGCTGTAAGCAGACATTCTCATCTCTACAGAGCTACGTTTTTATCAAAGCACATTTTTGGCAGACGAATATCTCTTGACAACATGAGTCTTCAACTGTGACACTCTTCAATTAAGGTTACACTAATTAGCGCCCTGAAGAGGGCCTTCCCTCTGCGCGGGAGGGAAAACAGCCTATTTTTTAGTACGAGTAAGATAACTACGGAGAAATTACGTCATATCTACATAAGTATCCGAACAGTATCGATGTAGTAGAAAAAAAGGTTGTCTGAAATTTCGTGTTGTAATGAGAGGCAAAAAGCATGTTATTAGAACCGCTTCGTGGGTCGAGTGGTCACAAGCGCGACTGCTGAGCATGAGGTCCTGAGTTCGATTCCTGGGGCAGACAAAGTGTTATTGAGTTTTTCAACAGGCACGTCCCCCTATCAGATGGTACTGAAAATGTAACTGGCGAAATGTGGGTGTAAAATTAGGTACACCTCTACTTCGTGTGTGATAGTTCATACCCCCCTAAAAAGCGTAGTCGACGGTGGACGGACGGTATATTACAATATAACATTTCTCTCTAGCGATATTGTAAACTCGCGAAATATTTTCAACTGAACATACCGAACGAAGTATCTCTACCCCCATAATCGGGACTTGGAGCACCCCCCCCCCCCCGTTAGGTTAGTTAGGTTCCTTTAAAGTTAGATTTCGTATGTGTTAGTATATTTCTATGTTGTTATTTTGTGTATTTTATCTATATGCCTTAAGATGCCTGCAGTACAAGTACGTAGGAATCGATAGGGCTCGATAAGATAAATTTGACAGTAATTCTCGATAAAATGAGTTTTTATGGAGTCAAAAACTCATTTTATCGAGAATGACTGTCAAATTTATCTTATCGTGTCCTATCGATTCCTACGTACTTGTACTGCTGGTAATAAAACTATTGATTGATTGATTGATTAACCTGCTAAGCTATTTAAGGCGCAGAGCACACAGTAAGACGTTAGTGCGAGGACGGGGCGTGGACAAGGCGCAGACGGGGTGCCGTCGTAACTTCTTAATGCACATAGGAATACGAGGCGCGGGAGGGACGCGGACGGGACGCGGACGGGACGCAGCCGGTACGCGGTCGTGATGCCAGACGCCACGAGAGAAAACTTGTGACGCGCTTGCCCGTCTCTTACCGCCGCGCCACACCCTGTCCGCACTCCCGTTCTCCCTGGTCCCTCATCCACTCGCATCTGGCGGCTGTGCCTCGTCTTAAGTCGTCTTTTCTATGTGGTTCACTGTTGTAAAGCATAGACTGTGCAGACTGCTGTCGCAGGGCGCAGTTGGGCAAACGTCGTTTCGGCGCCCGTCCACGCCCTGCCTTTCCTTTGTGCGTTGCGACGCGACGCTTCTATATATTTTGTATGAAAAAGAGGCAGAAGAGACATTATGTCAGTGCCTCGTCTGCGTCTTACGTCTTTTCTGTGTGTCATGCGCCTAAACTACATGCACAAAAGTGGTACATAGGTGGACTTAATGCAGTCACTTTATTTTATAAAAAAAAAAAAAAAAAAAAAAAATCATTTTAATTCGAGTATCACAGACTCATATAGAAATCACACAAATTCATACAGTCACATTACATAATTACACAATATTTTCAATTGATAACAATTTCAATACACATTAAAGATTTAAAAAAAAAAAAAAAAAAAAAAAAAAAAATAAATAAATAAAAATACTAATAAAAAATAATCATAAACAATTTAAAAATAAAATTACATATTAATCATTTATTTACACATTAAAGATTTTAAAAAATTAAATAAAAATACTAATAAAAAATAATCATAATCAATTTAAAAATAAAATTACATTTTCAACCGCACAAATTACTATTAGTGATTTTTTAACAACTACCACAGCAACCTGTGTATTTGTTACCATAAAACTACAAAAACCGGAAGATGTTAATATAACTAGAGATATTGTAAACTCTCGAAAGATTGTCAAACAGAAACTACACAATCTTACGGTTTCATTTCGATAGATTACAATCTACCGAAAAATAATGCATTCGATTGTAAGCAGTATGTTCAGTTGACAATATTTCGAGAGATTACAATCTCGCTAGAGAGATTACAATCTAACGTGTTTGAATATTTGACAGTAACATATTCAATATATAACTGAATGGATTCGACGGGTAGCAAAAACCATGCTCCATAACTCCGCTCTCATACATTATCTTCACTTTTATTACCCTGGAAACCGATATCGAATACAGTTCATTCATCACAATACTAATGCACCGGGCGTACAGCTCGCATACGACAGGTATCCGGCTAGGACACGACAGGTACACGAGACGTATACGGGACGTATTACACTGCATTATGTGCACTCGATATTCCGATATTCCATTAGTTTCTGCACACTTAGGGATGTTTTCGACGGCGGTGGATTTCGGGGTTTCAGGGTAACTCATCAATTATTGTGGAACCTTGGTTTTCACTGGTTGGTAGTGATTCAGTTTTCATTTGGATGTTGTCATCGTATACTTATTTAAAACTTATTTAAATAAATAAATAAATATCGCTGGACATTAACAAACAGTGCCATCTAGTGCCACACTAAGCAAAGATTGTGTCGTGGACACCAGATATTTGATATACTACAACATATATACCGTTTTTGTTTGTAAATACATACTTATTAAACATATAAACGTCCATGACTCGGAAACAAATGTCCATGCTCATCACACAAACATTTCCTCCTACCGGGATTCGAACCCAGGACCCTAAGAACGTAAGGCAGCCTCACTTCCAGTACGCTGTTCGGGTCGTCAAATATCTACAAATACTTGGATGTTAAAGGATTGCCTTCTAACATAGATAGCTTAGCATAGCTTCAGTGATAGAACCCATCATTACATCCAGACGTTGGGTAAAAACTCAATAACTCTTTTCCCGATGTAGGAATAGATCCCAGGACTTAATACTTAACACCAGCACTTGCGACCTGTGAATGAGTTCTTCTTCTTCTTCTTCGTGTCGATGATTCCCATCGTTGTTTTATTAAATTTGTTTCGACCAGAACTCAGCCACGTCGACGGCGCTGGTGGTGGCTTCGGACAGGTCCAATTGACCACACTAAGGTTGGTGAAGCCCGCAAAAAGCTGTGGCTCCTAAATATCCCCCTCGAGCTCCGAATATGTTGAGCCTGCAGAAAAACTCCCCGCGGGTGACCAACTGCCATGGCCCACCTGGAAGACTCTAAATCGACTTAGAAACCGAGTGGGCCGCTGCAGGTTCAACTTGGTCCGGTGGGGGTATTCTGATAAAGTTGAGTGCGACTGCGGAGCCTTGTCTCAAACCATGGCCCACCTCCTGACATGCTCTTTGTGCAACTCCACCTGCACTCTAAGGGACCTGTGAATGAGTGAAAGTGAGGCACAATTTTTGTTATAGTTTTTTTCGTAAATAAGCAAAACATGGCTTTAGGTCTGGTAGTGTTATTAGAAACATTAAACGCCGTGCAAATGAAAATGTAGAAAATTTTAAGACAAGCAAGTGTCGTGCGGAAATGCAATCTAGTAGTCATTTGGAAAAAACAAGGAATAAAAAGAGCTGAAACCTAATTAATTACAACACATTAATACTTGAACACCCAATCATAATCTGCAAGAACTCATTAAAAAAGTAATTCGGTGAAAATGAAATTAAAATTTCATTCTGCGGCTTGTTGGTTCATTATACGAAAAAAAACGTGAAAATACGTTTTCCATGTCACATCGTTACGTCAAACGCAGTCGAAACAGAGAGCCATTATTTTTTATGGCAACATTACGGTTCGGCACACGAATCTGGTCTCGAAAATCTTTTGAATTGTTAAATATTTTGCCCCTACGCAATAATTTTGTAATTATTCATTTATTTAAAAAGAAACTTTTGGGGTACGTATAAATATTTGATTAATTATTATTGTCTTAAAAGGTGGAAAATAAGATAATAAACAGTATTGGATTGTTAAATATGCCCAGAAGTTGGACACTTATGTCCTATGTTCCATCATCTGCCTAGGCAGATAGGCAGGAAAAGGCTAGCCTTTTCCCAACTATGTTGGGATCAAATCAAAATCAAATCAAATCAAATCATTTTATTTGTGTAACATAGCATACGGCTTCCAGTCCAACTGGATGCAGCTGAATACCTGTATATTACATGGAGCGACTACCTATTTATGTCTTATGTCCCACTTCTGCACAAAGATCTCCTCTTTCACTTCTTAAATAAGTTTTTCCCAATACCATCAATGGTCTATTTTTGTCATCATTGGCCTATCCTTTTCACAACAAGATTAGCCCCCACGGTACCTGCACGGTTAGCTGAATACCAGTATCCAGTATTTCACATGAAGCGATTGATCAATATTACCCTGGTCACCAAAAATCGGTTGGTTACTAACATATTTCACAGTGCCAAAAAATTGTACGGTTAAAAAATCCTCAACCCGTTTCAAAAATCAAGTAACTTGTCACTCGGAACAGATTCTTAAAAGTATCCTCAAAACATGAACCCCATTCACCTACACTCAGAAATTAAATATGCAACCAGGCATAATTAAAATGGCGTCGGCTAATTTTTATTGCCTTTAGCCGAATTTGAACGAGCCGAGGATTTCCGGCCCACCTGCAATGACTGTCTTTTGTTTAGTGAAGTTATAATCTTTTTCACTGGTTTTCTTGAAACGTCTTTTGTTTAAAAAAATGTTATGAATTTTTTTATTCCTTTGCTCGGTTGAAGGCAATCGATAGCCCAATTTCAATAACTTACTAGCCGGTATCGGTAAGTTGCTATCTGTCTGTTTGAAATTTCACTTACTGGACGGTTAGAAACAAAACGTCACCGAAAAGTTTCTTTGATTTTCCTATGAATCAAGTGATAGGTAGGAGACACAGATAGGCCATTAATTGTTTATAGAAACATCGATAGCTTTGGAAGAAGGCACATTAACCAACAGTTACACGTAAGTAAGTTAAAGAAAGCTGCGGTTAGTCCATTGGACTGAACCATTTACTGGCGATATGCAAGGTGCCGCTTTGCAAACTGGTCATCTGACCAGACCGTGAATCTTCACAGATTCTGAACCCGAATCAATAATATCATGGGTAGGTTTATTATTTTCGTAATTGCGGAATTCAGTAAGTGTTGAAACTACCCGTATTTAATTAGGAGCATGTCTGTTAATAGCCCTATAACCGCGCAACACACACAAATAAACGCACACAGCGATATGTCGCGCGATGGGTGTTATTGTTTATTACTTTCGTGTTATTCTGAAATACTGTCAAAGTTCATCATAATCTGCCCAGCCTTTTCCCAATTATATTTGGTTTGGCTTCCAGTCTAACCGGATGCAGCTGAATACCATTACATGGAGCAACAGCCACCTGACCTCCGCAACCCAATCAGTAACTGGGTAATACTATAACACTTGGTAAGACTGGTTGTCAGACTTTTTGGGCCACTGACTACCTAATGAATGTCAAAGGTCTACAAATAAAATCCGGGACCAACGGCTTAACGTGATTTCCGAGGCACGGAGGAAACTCTGTATAAAGGGTGTAAAACACCTCTTCACGAATCCGAAAGGCACTTGTTCTCCCCGTCGATGCGATATTTTTTTTGTTCTACACCATATTTGGGAACCTTCTAGTTAAGGAGATATGGGGGTCAAAGTTACAACTTTTTGACATTTTTTTTTTAAATACAAGTATTTTTGTTTGATTTTGATTTTCAACACCTTCACGACCCCTGCACTATTCAATCCATCCATCAGCACAATGTTTTAAGTGCGTTACATTGAGTTGTACAACAAAACGTAATTTATAACCTCAAAAAAATGTTGTTTCCCAGTAATAATGTTTGCGTCAAGTTACTTAGTTTGATGTACAGAATGCTTGGTTAACAGCTTTGTGATGAGGTGGTTTACACCCTGTATAAGCGTGGTCACCCATCCGCAGACCAACCCAGGCAAGCACGGTTTAACCTAAAGATTGGCCTGAGCGGCTGTTATTAACAACTTAAAATAGCAGTTTATTAATTATTGACCAGGTATCGTAATTTAAATTGATAATTTAATTATGTTTTTAATTACCCTTCGGGTATTAAGAGCGAATAACATAAACACAACATATTTTGTTATGGTTATGACATTTTTCTACCTTATCTGTGGGTGACAGGCATCATGTATGTCCTTGAAAGCCTTCGAAGTACTAGAGACCGTTTGCCGATTATATAACTACTTAACATTAATTAATACCCAATACTTTAATACGGCAATTCAGTATCACTACATAAATTATTATAAAACAAAGTCTTCCGCCGCGTCTGTCTGTCCCTATGTTTGCTTAGATCTTTAAAACTACGCAACGGATTATATTTTAATCCGGGTTTCTTTAATAGATAGTGATTTAAGAGGAACGTTTTTTTATAATTTTACGCGGGCGAAGCCGCGGCATCGGCTAGTAGAACGATAAAATAAATTGAAGTAAAGAAAATGAATAAAGGTTAGTAATGTTCTCACATTAATTCATTTATAGCAACTTGCCATTTTCTTTTGCATCCAGTCCTGAAAGGACATTGTCGTTCTTAGATTTTAGTATATAATCAATAACAAGCTCATCTCGGCGACAGCCATATTCAAAAATGTTATATATGTTTCTAAAAATACAGAAATTGCTTCCATCAGTCTCATCCACTAACACCTAGTACCAAAGTATGCTTGAAGTTACCGATACTTTTTATTTGAAATACGTACTCGTACTTAAATGACGATGATGATAAGGGACGGGTAGGCAGAAACCCATTGCACTTGCTACCATTTTTCTTACCTATAAATTTAATATTATTAAAGATGGCCTGGTTATAATTATGTCTGTTGAAAGACGATAAATGAGAATTTAAAATAAAGAACATTTTTCAAATTAAGTTGTTCTATGTATCACTCAATGTCTGGCTTCTCTTGTCCGTGTATAAATCTATATTAATAAAATTCTCACATTTGGATCTTGGATTCCTACTCTTTTTTTTTCTAACAAGCTCACTTCCTTTACATGGATGACTTGGAACTCTTTTCCCCAACTAGCAACTGATGGAGCTACTGAAATGAACTGAAACCTTCAGTAGCGCCATAAGGATGGAATTTGGTGTGGACAATTGTGCAGTCATGCTTTTAAAGCAAAGGAATATTGTGAAATCTAACCCAACTCTCATTACCCGATTCCATAAATCTTAGATCCCTCTCAGCAACCGAAATCTATCAGTATTTGCCGGTTTATTATGTCGGAAGCGTTGGGCATCAATGTTGCTGACATGAAGCAATCGTCGAAGAAGCGGTTCTTTGACCGCCTGAAAAAAGTACTTATAATAGTCTTATCTATTTATCGGGCGGAAATAAAGTGCGTGCCTTCAACGGATACGTCATGCCGGTTTTGATGTACTCTTTCGGCATACTCAAATGGACTCAAACAGAGCTAGACGCCCTGGATACGAAGGTCCGTAAATTGTTGACGGCATATCGAATGCATCACCCGCGTTCTTCGGTAATGTGATTGTATATCCCGCCACAGGTGTTTCGAATCGAAACTTTATAAACACTCTCCACAATCACGTGATATGCAGCCTCAGCTATTTCCTAGAAGCCGATGTTGAGATGCATCGAGATATGGTCGCGATGGTCAAGGGTCTCACCCCGTATGGAAGAGAACCTTTCGCCCCAGCAACCGCGGGAGATACACCGGGCATCGAGGGTCCGTGGTAGCCCCCACTTTAAGGTAGTTTTCAGTTCCAAAAAACTAATAAAACAAAGCCCTTTGTTCCTTCATTTGTTTAAATATAACTTCCGTTACATTTCTGATGGCCACATAATAACAATAATGCCCTGTACACGATGTTAAAGTAATTGAATTATTACATTTTTACCGTTTTTCAACACGTCTAATTGGTGGAGCGTCGTGTTTTTCTTAAGAATTATGTGTGTAAGCCGGCTTGAACAAAGAGGGGACTAATTATAATCATTTTAACATACAAATGCAAAAATAAGACATATTTTTATTTCCTTGTAATTCTTTTCTCTGGTTTTCATTTTGCGGTAAATGTGATTAAATCTGCGAGTGCTTGGGTATTATACCTGTGTTTAACCACCCTGCCAAGTTAGTCTTGTGGTCGTAAGCAGTGCTTGCTGGTCTTTGTTCCCACAATTTCCAGGGCTGAATTAATACCATGCTAAAGACAATGTGCCAAATGCGCGTGTATTTGATAGAGTCGATTCACTGTAAGCCTTCTGTAACATTTTCAGAGAGCACGAAATTCTATGGGCGATGCAATAATTAAGAAAAACTCTTTGTTCGATGTTTTTGTTTTTGTTAATCTAAAAAAAATATGAATTTGCAACTAAAAACAAATCTGTCAAAATCATCCATTGATCGATTCACCTTTTTCCTTTCTTGTTTTTATCTAGCTATTTTGAAATTCTAAATTTATTTGTGTTTTTTTTTTAATAAGTAGCTTATACCCCATTTATACGTTAGCATGACACCTTACAAAGAAAATACTTGAAATCGCTTTTAAAGCAATAAAAAACATCATGAAGACCACCTATTGGACAGCACCCGGGTTTCGTCAGACACAGCAAAAAAATCCCGAACAAGAGAGCTATCCCTCATCTCAACGGGACAGTTTCAGATGTAAGGTCCCCTCTACATTATTATAATCTTTGTCATTATAGACACCTTGTATACCATATTCATCATCATCATTCTCTTGCCCTTATCCCAATTTATTTGGGGTTGGCGCAGCAAGTCTTCTTCTTCCACACTCCTCTATTTTTCGTCATCTCATCAGACACTTCTTTTCTTACCATGTCCTTCTTAACACAGTCCATCCATCGTTTTTTTGGTCTTCCTCTACTCAAATACCCATCCACATCCATACTCAAAACTTTTTTCACGACATTTTCCTCATTCCTCCGCATCACATGTCCATACCACGACAACCGATTACCACACAACTTTTCAGTCACCGGCGCCACTTTCAGACTTCCTCTAATATACTCATTCCTTACTTTATCCATTCGCGTAACACCACACATCCCCCTTAACATTCTCATCTCCGCGACATGCAGATGCCTTGTATACCATATTATTATTGTAATAAAGCCAGTATATTCTCAGCAGTCATCGGTTTCATTTAGTGTCTCTGTCTACCCTACATGGATCCTGGCAGGGTCGCCATGTCACCAGGTCGCCAGGGGACCTTACACAGAAGTGCGAGGTCCACAAAATAAAATAATCTTGTTAATTATTTTATTATAACTCAAAACTCATCTGTATGACTCAGATTTTAACTCATTTAGAGTAAAAATTATGAAAAATTAAATTAAATAAATTAATTTTAATTATTTATGAAAATCCCCATGGGTGAGCTCGTGGCTAAATAATAACAGCCACTTGGGTCGATTGTCAGGTAAAGCCGTGCTGCCTAGGTTAGTCTGTGGATGGGTGACCACCCTTATATACGGAGTTTCCTCCGTGCCTCGGAAAGCACGTTAAGCTGTTGGTCCCGGCTTGTCATTTGTATCTTTGACAGTCGTAGGGCCCAAAAAGTCTGACAACCAGACTTACCAAGTGGTATTGTATTACCCAGAATTAACTGGGTTGTGGAGGTCAGATAGGCAGTCGCTCCATGTAAAATACTGATACTCAGCTGCATCTGGTTAGACTGGAAGCCGACCCCAACATAGTTGGGAAAAGGTTAGGCAGATGATGTATAAATCACCATGGAGTTTCTTGCCCGTTAAATGTCCAAAAAGATTCTTCTTCTTTTTGATCGATTCTTAATCGTTTCAATTGAAATTAAATTTCTCAAAAGACAATACGCTTACTTTTATCTCGAGTCTGATAAACTTACCGTATTACTATTCTTAAAAGAATAAAGTGCAGTCAGAAACCTACATTAAATATTATTTTGCAGAAAGCGAGCGGCATTCGCCCCAGGTCGAGTTGCGTTCAAAGGAGTATCATGCACTTTGGAGCTGCATTAGTAATACATGACCGACCACGTGTAACTAAAACGCTTTATATACAATGTTACATTTAAATATACCTACCTTCATGACTTGGTACTGTGAAGTAGTAGGTGACCAATATACTATTAAACAAAATCCTTCTAAGGATATTTATGTATACAGGCTTTATTGTAAAACACCAACAAACTTGCAGGAGAGTAGGGGAGACCGGGTACAAAAGTAACACTTTGTGCTTTGACACTGGTTTCTCGTTATTTATTATATTTATGATGAAATGAATATAGCCACATAATACATTCGATTGTGCTCTACAAATTTGTATATAAATTTACATCATTATTTGCTGTTTATTGTGAACACAATGCTTTAAAAAAAAATCGACGATTGTTACTTTCGACCCCGGGGCCAGGACGAAAGTAACACGGTGTGGGTCGGAAGTAACATGGTTAAGGTGCATGTAATAAATATGAAATGCTATATAAAATCAACTTATTTATTATAAAACACACAAAAAAACAAAAGCAATCTTCTTCGTCACATGAATTATTGTTATGATTAATGTTTTCTTTTACTTTTAACTTGCCTTCTTTGTTCTTTTTCCTTTTCAGTTTTGTAGATGTATCAGGTTGTAAATTAGTTTTTAGGCTTTCATTCTTTCTTAATATTCTTTTTCAATCGCATTTTTTGCGATTGAAGAAGAATACTAAGAATTACGCGAATGCAGCAATGATATACTCGTATTTATCAGTAACACCTAGAGGAAATGCTTTTTTGACAATACCAGGAATGTAATGTAGTCAGCGTTTGACCAGGATTATTTCGCATCCAGTTGTCTGTAGCTGTGTTTATCATTTTTTAAATGGTAATTTTCTTATGTATCAATACAATGTCACATGGCAAACATTGTACTTTTGTGCCAGGGCTCTAATTGTGGCATTCTCTTTGAAATGCTCGTCAGCCGCTTTTATGTACACGTCCATAATTATGTCAGTGATCTTTCTTGGTGTCTTTCTCACTCGTTGTCGCGGCATTCTGTTAGTAAATAAAAACAATTAATTATCATAAAATGATAAGGGAATAGGTATAGCATTATGGGGACAAAAGTAACATGTTACTTTTGTACCCGTAGTGCTGTGTTACTTTTGTACCCAACCACGATTTTCTTAATTCATGAATGCCTGCATAAAAATAGAACTTGCTATTCCAAATTCAATAACAACACCGTGTAAACAATCTAATTAAAAATTACACTGCAAATAGTCACATTGATGTCACCATTTGAACACTACGTGAACACTAATGAGTAAATGACAAAAAACTTACTTCTGGTTCTTAAAATCACGTGGCGTCCTCTAGCACAACTTTACGGCACGGAGCGAGCGCGGCGACTAAATATAAGCGAGGGGAGCATCGCTGGCTGTCTCCTGACGGTAGCAGAGCAGCGTTTCGACCATTTGATATACCTACAGAGCGTTTGTTACTTTCGACCCGCCGTTACTTTTGTACCCGGTCTCCCCTACTTTTTCGAAAGCAACAAAAATGTAAGTCTCCATACATAAGTACCTATGTCCGAACAGCTGATCGAGTTTTCTATGAAAGTCGTTTTGTTTTTACCTGAAAAAGTCGTAGAACAAAATTTTGTTTTATATGATGTTCGTAATCTACTCCCACGAGGTTATTGGTGTTTTACAAATAACCCTGATTATTTTAAAGCTTTCAATAATTATTCCATCTTTTTCTTAAGGTATTTCGGAACCACATATCAATAACTAATATATTATAAATAGCCTGTGTAGTTTTGTCCCACTGCTGGGCAAAAGCCTCCCTCTTCTCCATCAGTACATTTTATTAGAATAAAAAGTTTAACGTTTATTGTTTTGGTACTATTTACATAAACAAGCCCTTTAAAATAAGTTGACAGTATTGGACTAAACAAACCGGTCACTAAAAAATAATAACAGTAAGGTCCATGTTCACCGAAAAGATAACCGTGTAATTATCTAAAAACAGCTGTCACTGTGACATGTTTCCATATAAAAATGCGTTTTAAACAGCTGTTTTAGATAATCAGACTGTCATCTTTTCGGTGAACATGGACCTTAGTAGTTGCAAGCTAGTGAAATTATCAATAAGTTATACTAAAAAGCGCTTTAAAACAAACGAGACAAAAACCAGTTTTATACTTATCAAGTTTAACAGTGGTTAAAAAACCCCCTTCGCAGCCTGCAAAGGATAACAAAGTGTGAAAAATACATACTATAAAACTCACTGAGACACTTTAAAATTGATTCCCTCTATTTAATTGCTAAGAAATATTAAATTAATTCTGACAAAACTTTTTAAAAGCCCTTTGATCATCATCCCTTCATATTTTTGGGGGCCTTGGCTTAAAGAGAGAGATTTAATTAATTGGTCATTATAACCTTAAGGGCTGTTGCCATGGTAACGCGGATTAGCCCGGAAAGGGTATAAACCTACCCTTTCGGAGTTTATGGCTAAGATAACAAATGTATTATGTGTTGCTTTAAAAATAGGTGTTTGTTTACAGAATTGCAGACGTTCTCCTTTTTTAAATGTTTGTAAAAGAACTGTCGGACTGAGAAAGTTTGCTTCTGCGACATCCTGCCTTACGTTCTTTAGGTCCCGATTTCGAATCCCGGTAGGAGCAAATGTTTGTATTATGAGTGATATTATATTCCGAGTTATGGATGTCTACATGTATAATAAGTACGTATTAGCAAAAAAAAAAACTATGTAGTACGTCAACTATCTGGTGACCACGACACGTCTTCGTTGCTAAGTGTGGTACTAGATGGCGCTGTGTGTAATGCCCAGCGATATTTATTATTATTTATCTTACCGCTGGGTACAGGCCTCTCTGGTGACTCCCAGTTATTTCGGTCCAGAGCTAATGTGGAACACCGGTCCGAGTCGTCTTCTACGAGGGTAGGGAGGGAGGTAGTCTCCACATCTATGACAATGTTATTTTAATTAAAAGAAGAATGAATATGCTGTATGTAGTACATATGTTTTATTGTATGAATGTAGTTTTTTTTTTGTAAGTTTAATTTAGAATGTAATCTAAATGCACATACGTAAGTATATTCTCTTTTGAAAATCTCGCTTTCAAAATTAGGTTTGCTGTAAGAAAACCCAACTCTGGGTTAAGCTCGCCTTTGTACGTAAGCTATATTATTGCAAGTTACATGTATATTTGTTGTTTTTTTTTTGTGTGCAATAAAGAATAAGAATAAGAAAACGATGATACTGCACTACCGACAGCTTCAATGTGGCTTGCACCAAGGGTCGGCTCTCAGCCTTTTCCTCTTCCTAAAGATTATGGACGCTCTCACGTCGGACATACAGGGATGTTTGCCGATGACATTGTGATGGTTGCAGAGAGCAACTAAAAGGTCCTAATCAACCAATTTGTACCAATATTCAGACATATCCACTTAAACTTGGTGTAAACAATCTTACGAGTATCACGAAGCCGTCAACCATGCGTACATGAAACTAAGTGTCTTTACACAAAAATATTGCTGGGAAACGACTTTGTTTTGTGGTAACGCACTCCAAATATTGTGGATGAAATAGTACGGGGGTCGTGGGATGTATCTCACAATAAAAACTTGTAAAAATAACTCCGTAACTACAATGTTCCCAGGTATGGTGAATAACAAAAAAAAATATCGCAATGACGAGGAGAACAAGAGCCTTTCGGCTTCGTTAAGAGGTCTTTTACACCTTTAAGGTGTATGTATTGCATTTCGAGGTTGCGAAGAAAAACATTAACGTATTACACTGTTTTAGACTTTCACGATTTTACACTACTTACTTCGTTACTACGTATTACGCCCATAATTACAAATCTTTTAATGAAATATAAGCCAAAATACACCATCCCAAAACACTGAAATAAATCCCCATACACTTGCCAAAAAACTTATAAATTATGCTAAAGAGATTCATCTCAGGGTAATAAATTTATAAAGAGCTCCGTTAAAATCTGGTAGTAGGAGCCTTATCAATTTCAAGGAAACTTTAATACTTTGCAGCGTCTTTGTAAACTTTATGCTAATAGTAGATAGCTAAAGTTCAAGTTAACCCTGGCTTAAGTAAAACAAAGTGCTTTTGAGTTGAGAAGTTAGGGCGGTCGAAAAAAATCGCAATGTATACTCGGGTTGGTAGAAGTATGTGGACGTCTGTATTGTGTTTTGAGAATTCTTGTCATGATAAACATGATTTCTTTAGTCAGAATATAGTAAATAGCTGGCCAAGAATGTGGGTAGACCATAAGGTCATCTCTGCCTAACCCTTCTAGAATAATGGGCATAGTGTATTTTTTTTATATAATTAAAATAAAATAAATAAATACCACTGGACGTTACACAGCGCCATCTAGTGCCACACTAAGCAAGGCTTGTGTCGTGGTCACCAGACAATTGATATACTTACTACCTACATAAATATACTTTGTTGTTAACTACATTTGAAAACTTGTAAAAAAGTTGGAATAGTAGGTTTCCAGAATCCCATCCCAATAACAATAATAATATTGACACTCAACGGATTTTAAAATTGCACTACTTACGAATCACATGTGTTTTATTTCGTATGCAATTTGTCGAAATAACTGAACATACTGCTTACAATATGACGGATTATCTTTCGGTAGATTAAAATTTGCCAAAATGAAACCGTTAAATTGTGAAATGTATGCGGCGGAACTCACCTTGCGCGCTTTGGGCGCGGCTTTACAATCTCGCTAGATAGATAGATTACAATTTAACGCTTTTTACAATGCGACGCAGAGACGCAGGTTTATTCCCCCTACAAAGCTAAGATGTACAAAACATTAGTTTTGTAGGGGGAATAAAACTACAATAGTTAGATTTTTTAATGATGAGCGAACACACCTAATCCTTTAACCAGAATATAGTAGTTAGTGGTGGATTTCGTCGCAAACCGAAAGTTAAAAAAGGATTTGTGTGGCTGGCGAATGCAACTGGATTTAAAAAGGACTTTTAGCCCTCTTATCTTTAGAATGTTTGTGTTTTGCTAATTTTAATTATTTTCTTTATAAGGTTCATATCACTTATTAGTTTGGCACTAAAATAAACTTTGTGAAGAAAAGTGGACAGTAATTAAAGAAGATAATCAAGAAAAATATTTCCAACAACATATCTGTCCTAGCCTTTTCCCAACTATGTTGGGTTCGGCTTCCAGTCTAACCGGATGCCTCTGCATACCAGTACTTTACATGGAGCGACTGCCTATCTGACCTCCACAATTCAGTTAGTATCGGGTAATACGATACCCCTTGGTAAGATTGTTTGTCTGACTTTTGGGCACCCTAATGACTGACAAAGATCTACAAATGACAGCCGGCACCAACGGCTTAACGTGATTTCCGAGACACAGAGGAAACTCCGTATGTAATGGGTGGTCGCCCATCCACAGACCAACCTAGGCAAGCACGGCTTCACCTAAAAATCAACCCGAGCGGCTGTTATTATTTAGCCACGAATTCCTCATAATGAGCAGGCAGATAATGAGTTCCTCATAAAAAAAATCCAACACCATTTCACAAAAAAAAACAAATGATAAAAATATTTTGACGTCTTTTGAAACTCGCTGAAACTTGAATCAACGAAAGTGCCTTTAAAATTCTCGTTCGATATGAAAACGCCAGACAGGAGACTTTATTTCGTTTCTTTTCCGTTTAAAACAAAATAAAATGGAGGTATAAAAGTAAGAACGAGAAATGCCCGTGGGAGGTAAGAGTTCCGGGTTCGATTCCTGACCGAAGCAAGTCAGCTTTGGAGCTTAGTTGGCGTTGTTTCCCCGCCTCTCGGGAATTGTTTGTTCCTACGTATGTGTACATATAAAACTGACGGTTTGAAAGTCTTGAAATCTTTTATTTGTGAGTATTGTTTGACTGCATTTGTGATGGTTGAATTCATTTTAAGCATAGCACGTATTGTGGTTGTTATATAACTTATGTACATTTTTGCTTTCAAATGATTTCATAACTTTCAAAATAAAGAGACAGACGGCAAGAAAAAATAAGAAGAGAGTCACTAAGAAATGAAAAAGGAAGATGTGAAAGAAAACTTTATTCTCAAAGCTTTTACAACTACCTAGTATGAAATCTTTAAAGCGGGCTATAGTAAGTCTATTTTTATAACTTCGTCAATAGAGGACAGTTCTAAAAAAAATTAATTAGTCCGTCAAATCGAGCGAGTCATGGGTGTTTATATGTAAAATAAGTATGTATTTACAAACAAAAAAATTATATATGTAGTTTATCTGGTGTCCACAACACAAGCCTTGCTTAGTGTGGCACTATATGGCGCTGTGTGTTAATGTACAGCGATATTAATTTTAATATTATATATCCAAAAAATATTGGACACGCTTTTTCCTTTTTTCTCGCAAACAAAAAACTAATGGAGACGATACAATGCGTCGAAAACACGTGTGACGTCATATTTATGTAGGTACACTTTTTACCCTTAAGTGACGTCGCAAGCAGTCATTTTTATTGTTATGATGATAAAACAAAAAATATGTATCCATTAGTATTCTGTAATCTAACTGACGAACTAAATAAAACAAATAAAAATAAAAATAGTATTTTTTTGTCAAGAACGGCTCCATTATACTTTTTTTACCGAAACTGATCCAATTACTTAACTTCAGCATACCCTAATTAGATACAACACACGAAACAACATGCACCTCAAACAAAACCCTCGAACACAATAAATAAATAAGAACAAGAACAATAAAAAATAAACAACAAAAAAGACGGAAGCTCCGTCTCGGAAGCCGGTATTGTACTATACTCATATTCAAGAAAATATGACACCAGTTTCACCGTGTCCATTGTAATGCTTGAAAAGTATAACTGGCTCACTTAAAAATACAATAGATTCACGAAAATGTACGCTGAAAACACACACAGAGAGAGTAAAATCTGTTGAAAGTGCAGCCAAACGCACACATTGAAACAATGTCGTGATATGAGGTACTAACACGAATGCGCGGCGTAAACGTCGCATCAATAACTGCGATTTTCAAACAGAAATTGATCCTCGTTTCACATACAGGTTGGCGTTTGATGGCCCAAATGGAGCAACGGTAGTGAGGCTGCCTTACGTTCTTACGGTCCCGGGTTCGAGCAAATGTTTGTGTGATGAGCATGGACATTTGTTTCAGAGTCATGGATGTTTCATTTGTATAAAAAGTGCGTATTTGCAAACACAAAAGTATCAACTATCTGGTGTGCACGATACAAGGCTCATTGCTTAGTGTGGCACTGGATGGCTCTATGTGGTATGTGTATTTATTATATATTTATTTAATTACCTGCATGAAAAACTAGAAGCTTTTAAACTTTAAAATACATCCTAAAACAGTCTCGTCTACTGTTGTTTAGGAACTTATTTTCATATCGGTTATGAGTTTATTTGGGAATGTTGTTTTTGTGATGGGTAGACTTCCTTCAAGGATGCGGGTAACTAAATCGCCGCCCTATGTAATATTTACTTCATTTTATGAGTTTATTTACTGGTGACCTGTAACACAGGCTTCTTCGAAAACCTACTTCAGGCACCATCAGTCTCTTCAAATGATGGAATATAACCTTTTCAAAAACATTGTTATTTTTATGAACCAATATTGTGAAGAGAATAAATAAATGAGTTGAATTGAATTTATTGTGATTATCGTAAAAAAGAACGAAAACATTTTAAGATAGTTATATTTTAGAGTATGTTGTATAAAACGCGCGCTCGTGATGGGACTCTGTGCGCGCCAATATGCGTTTATGTTGTCTTGTGCTGCAGTCGGGGTTGCAAGTAGTGGGTGTACCAGCGTGTTCGCAAAATTCCCACGCAGTGAACTTCGCCTTTATCTGGTAATGTCCCGTGCACATTGAGAGAAAAACGTTTATTTTTATTACGCTTGGCTAGTGCCACAATAGATGTAACACCTAGACGTGACTTATACTTAACTTTTATAGTTTGAATTTGAATTGGAAAGTTTAACTTTAACGGGTTTGATGTTTGCTGTTATTATAATGGTTTTTCATGGCGGACATTTTAATAAAGGAAAAGTTTCGATGCAATTTTGCATTGGTTGTAAGAGTGCCAATTCTAGTTTAATAAAGAATGGTTTACTATTATGTTTACAGAGTCGTTAATTGTTACTTCAAAACTTGATGTCTTCTGATGTAATTCGCTTGTCTTTTAATCGTGCTTACGTTACTTGGGGATCTGAAAAAAAGGATTCTTTGTCAATATTAAATTCATAATATTTGTTAATTAAACTTAAAAATTAAGGTCGCAACACAGCATGAATCAGAAATGAAAGGTCGTAATTCAATGGTGTGAGTACCTACTGACCATAGTATTAGACGGCAATGATTTTGTACAAGAATGATATGATCCATATTTTTAATAAATGTTTGATTTATTTTTATTTAGATATTTGTCTGATGTTTGATCAGACAAATATCTTAATTAAAGAAGCATCAAAGTTAAAAGAAAATAAACCAAGGTTTACTTGCACCACAAATCACCAGATGCTGAACGCTATATTTAAAACATAGGTTGGATCTAACTGGCACTGTCATTTTCTAAAGATTACCAGAAATATAATGATATTTTAAATTCGTTTAACGCTAAACGTTTCCACATGCTTTACAGGCGGACCTAAGAGTAGCTATCACTGCACAATTTTAAGCTGCATTATGCAGATTAAATCAGCGTATAATAAAAAGATGCGCCAAAAACGATAGTATCACAGCGCCGCAGAGCATGTGCGAGTCATTTGCGTATGCTAATCCATGTCCAACGTCCGCGATATAAATTGATTTATCGCTCGCATCGGTCGCTCACATCGGTCGCTCGCATCGGACGGTCGGATCGGTCGGTCACAGACTTTCATATGACGAATATGTTGGCGCTGGAAATAGTTTATCGTTGCAAGTATGAAAATTGTTTGGCACTCCATTTTGATGTTAGCTTCGGCCATCGATTGCTTAACATTCGACATACATGGCCTGCCTGTTCCCATAAGACTCCGCGACGTGGTGGACGGACTTAGCGGAGATAGCCAGATGAGTTAGATCGTTTTTAAGGCGATTAGATGAGCTAAATTAGCAATTTTATTTGTGGTGGTTCAAACTTCGTTTGAAATGCTGTTAGAATAAAGTTCAAATCAGCTTGCACTACAAAGTGGTTGTTACGTCAGTCACTGTGGGCCAAATAGTGCGAAATTAGTGGTTTCGATCGATTTACAAAATATCTACTGATTGGACTAAAAAACTAAAGCACTGTAATGCTAAGATATTGTTTGTAGAATTATTTGCCAAAAAATCAGAAAGATCGCATGCATTTTAGTATGTTTTTTTTTGGATGAAAGAAATTTTTATAGATAAGTTCCTGGTATTTTTTATGAGTCAAATTAATTGTATTATTTTTTCAAAACGCTGTCATACTAGCATATATCCTGACGAATATCATATATTTTTCTGTTTTTGTTTAGTGCCGTAAGTAAATGATGTGAGTATTTTTAGGCAAACACGTGTTAAGCTCATGTAGTCGCCTTAAAATAACAGAATCATGGCTGCGGGCAATAGGGAACACCATGGGACATGTGTGTATAATTATGTAATTTTAATGTACGAAATTGAATAGTTATCTAAAATTCTAAAGTAGGTTTCTTTAGATGAGGTTTGTAATTACTTTCCGAGTTTTATTTTAAGTTCAATATGCACCAGAAACACAAAAATAAAACGTAATGCTCCACTGAAATAAACACTTAGCTATGTTACATGAAAAAAGTAACATTCCATATTTAAAACCGACCACAGACTAGCACATAACATAGCTAACGTATAGCTCGATTACCCGCGCGGCTAGACCGAGGTGTTACTCTGTGGTCAGTGATTAATTTTGTGGTCATGTATCGTGTACGGCCGGTAAAGGAATGAAAATTAGATTAAAATGGCTTGATAGTGGGCATTAATAGATCATCTAGGGTCGGGTTGTGTAAGGGAGGCATTTTGTAAGTTCCGTATATGTTACCGTAAAATTATAAAACCCATTATATTGTAATCTATTTAGCGAGATTTTAAACTCTCGATATATTATCAACCAAACATACTGCTTACAATTTAACGCTTTATTTTTTGGTAGATCGTAATATATCGAAGTGTTACCGTAAATTGTGAAATGTATGCGACGGAACTCAACTCATGCGCTGCGTGCGCACCATTCCTGAGAAAATCCGATTAAAACACTTTATATTACCCTAAAAAGCGTAGTCGATAGCGCCCTGGGTAGCGAGGCTCCTATTTCTGTCTGCAGGGTTTAAAGGAACCTATCTAACTTAACGTCGGAGTGCCCCAAGTCCCGATTATGGGGGCAGAGATACTTCCGTCGCATGCATTTGATAATATTACGGTTTCACTTCGATATTGTTACATCGGACCTACTAGAACATTCGAGAAAGCCAGTGATTACAGTGTGTGTACGTTAGAAGTTCGAGAGCATTCTAATATTATTAGTTTTAAAGTTAGGTAGGTACAAACTCGCGACCTATTTATACAAAGACATTAGAATTTCGACCGTACGCCTAGGGCATAAGGTTCATATTTGTTTGTTTTGTACAAGTAGGTTATGCCTACTATTTTTATTACCTGCGTAGGTACCTCTATTGTGTTTTTTATGACCCTCTCGAATGTTCGTGGTTATTCTGGTGTGTCTGTTGGCGAGTATAAATAGAGCGCTCAGGGCCGCGACCGGCAGTCTTGTTTTAGCGACACAACGAAGCGAATCCAAGTCAACTACAAGTGCGATATCTAGGTGAATAGTAAACAGTAGTGTATTTGTGATTAAGTTTTGATTGTTTTGTGATTAATAAAGTTATTGTGTTGTTTAATCGGTAGTAATTAATTTATCTCATACCCAGCTCGTAACAAATTGGTGTCAGAAGTGAGAGATAAATTATACCAATCCTACCAAAGGACGACACGGACGGTATCCGTACCAGAAGTCAGCGACAGCAGGATATGGACCAAAGGCGGTTTGGGGATTCTCCGACACAGACACCGGGTGGTGTCCAGCCTACGTCACAGCCAGTCGCTGGCCCATCCGGAGTTTCTCCAGCATCAGGGGCGCCAGACTTGTCAGCTTTAATGGCGCTGCTGCAGGATCAAGCTCGCCGTCAAGAGGAGCAAGCTCGCCGTCAAGAGGAGCAAGCTCGCCGTCAAGAGGAGCAGGCTCGCCGATTGGAAGAGCAACTGCAGCGAGACAAGGAGGAGCAGGCTCGCCGTCAAGAGGAGCAGGCTCGCCGTCAAGAGGAGCAGGCTCGCCGTCAAGAGGAGCAGGCTCGCCGGTTGGAAGAGCAGTTGCAGCAGGACAAAGAGGAGCAGGTCCGCCGCCAGGACGAGCAGATGCTCCTCATAAAGGATCTGCATGCAAGTTTTGGCAAGGACATCAAGTTGATGAAAGATCAGGTCCACCAGCACGAGAATCGCATCTCGGAGGCCGAAGTTAAGATTGCTGGGGTGCAGAAGGCTTTGAGCGAACTGAAGACTGAAGGTGGAACTGTAGCTTCGGTGGTTGCTGCACCTTCTTCGCGTGGTTTTAAAGTGCCTCCGTTCGACGGCACATCTTCGTGGTCGGCTTACAAAATACAGTTTGAGGCCGTCATGAAGGCTAATGGATGGACCAAACCACAAGCCATGACCGCGCTCACCTTGGGCCTCCGAGACCAGGCCCTAACTATTCTGGAGGCGCTCGGCAAGGACGTTACCTACGAGCAGCTGCTGGAGGCGTTGGAGTCCAGATACGGCGACGCGCACCTGGAGCACGTATTCCGTGCTAAGTTGAAGGACCGTTTTCAACGAAGTGCCGAGAACCTACAGCAGTGGGCTCTGGAAGTTGAAAAACTCGTTCGGAAAGCCTACCAGTCTGCCCCTGCACTGATTGATGGAAATTTGGTACAAGCCTTCGTTGATGGAATACGTGACTTAGAAGTTAGAGCTGCCGTGAGACTGGGGCATCATGAGACCTTGAAGGACGCCTTGGCCCATGCCTTAGAAGTAGAGGCAGTGAGGCAAGACCACCGAACGCACCGTGTCAGGGAGGTTGTTGCATCACCTGTACGCGACCGCCCACAGGGGTATAGTCCTAGGTGCTACACATGTGGAGAAAGGGGTCATCTTCGGTCCAGCTGTCCTAAGCGCAGCATCCCGAGAGAAGATCAGCAGGGAAGAGTGGCTGAAGTGACTGCCCAGCCACAGCAGGGAAACGAGTAAATGCCAGGACTGGGGGGCGGGTGCTGGCTGGTATTGAAAGAGCCCCGAGAATCTTGATCTCGCAAGCACATGACGGAAACAGCCTGACCATCAAAGGCGAAGTCAATGGAACACCATGCAAACTGACGTTGGATACTGGAGCTTCTCACACGGTCGTCAATTCTAAACTAGCAAGTCGGTTTCTTGGGGACTACTTCAATAAGCACGACCGTATACATTTACTAACAGCTACCGGTCAGCACATTACCGTCCGAGGCAAGAAGGAGGTGGAGTTAAAATTGGGTGACAGATTTTACAAGCAGAATGTCATCGTGGCTGACATAGTGGACGATTGCATCTTGGGCTTGGACTTCATGCGGAAATATCGTTGTGAGATCGACGTTGATCAAGGAGTACTGAAATGTGGTTCAGAGGAAGTATTCATGGAAGGTGCACCGTCAGGGAAAGTGTACTGCTTGAAGAAGATTGTTCTTCCTCGCAGATCAGAAACGATTGTGCCAATTTGTTTGCCACGGAACTCTGGACAAAGAGATCGAAGTGTACTGATAGAAAGGGTGAACAATGACTTCCCATGGAAGATGGCACGAACTCTGGTCAAGGCCACCAACGTCTCAGCAGTACGTATACTGAATCCAAGTGACCAGGAGCAAGTGATTAAGAAGGGCACCTTGATCGGCACTTGCGAGGAAGTAGCTTGGATGCGTCAATTGCAAGATGTCCCTACCGGAAATGAAATTCACAGTTCAAAATTTGACGTGTCAACGCTTTTGGAAAACTGCAATTTAACTAAAGGAGAAATGGACAAGGCTAAGAAGATGTTACTTCAGTACGCCAACATTTTCTCTTCGAATGATGCTGACATAGGGAGAACTGGACTTGTTCAGCACCAGATTAATTATACAGGTAACGAGTTACCTATCCGTCAGCGACCAAGAAGACTGCCAGTTGCACGAGAAAAAGAGGTAGAAACCATGATTGAGGGAATGGTGAAGGACGGTGTTATAGAGCCTTCATCGAGTCCATGGTGTTCTCCTGTGGTCCTGGTTAAGAAAAAGGACGGCAGTATGCGCTTCTGTGTGGACTATCGACGACTGAACGACGTCACGAAAAAGGACAGCTACCCGCTGCCTAGGATCGATGACACACTGGACACGCTGACTGGTATGAAGTGGTTTACCACACTTGATCTGAAGAGTGGCTACTGGCAAGTAGAAATAGACCCCAAGGACAAGGAGAAAACTGCATTCTCAACAGGAAAAGGGCTATGGCAGTTTAAAGTTATGCCATTCGGTTTGTGCAACGCTCCTGCGACGTTTGAAAGGCTGATGGAGCAAGTACTCGCCGGATTGATTGGAGACGCATGTCTTGTCTATCTAGACGACATAATCATCGTGGGCCGTACATTTGAAGATCACCTTAAAAACCTCAACCGAGTGCTGTCGAAAATCCAAACAGCAAATCTCAAGCTAAGTCCGAAAAAGTGTTCGTTTTTCAGACAGCAAGTGAACTTCTTAGGACACATAGTTTCGGGGGAAGGTGTTCAAACAGACCCAGAAAAAGTAGTCGCCGTCAAGGATTGGCCAGTTCCGAAAGACAAGACACAGGTCAGAGCATTCCTGGGTTTGTGCTCCTACTATCGAAGGTTTGTCAAGAATTTTGCCGACATTGCAAAACCTCTGCACAAACTCACTGAGGAAAAGAGGCAATTCTGTTGGGACGAGGACTGCGACGTCGCATTTCAGGAATTAAAGAAACGTCTGTGCAACACACCTATTTTGGGATATCCTGACACTGAAAATGACTTCATAGTTGACACGGATGCCAGTAATACTGGAATTGGGGGCGTGCTGTCTCAACGGAAAGGAGACCGGGAGGTTGTAATAGCCTACTTCAGCAAGTCTTTATCGAAACCTGAAAGAAATTATTGCGTTACAAGACGGGAGCTCCTCGCTGTAGTAAAGACAGTGCAGCACTTCAGTAAATATTCGCTGGGACGTAAATTCCAATTACGAACTGACCATGCTGCACTGAAGTGGCTATTACAGTTCAAGAATCCAGAGGGGCAAGTGGCGAGATGGATAGAACTGCTCCAAGAGTTTGATTTCGTAACTGAACATCGCAGTGGGAGAACTCACGGTAACGCAGACGCCTTGTCAAGAAGACCTTGTCCTGAAGACTGTAAGCACTGTGCCAGGCAAGAGACTAAGGAAGTAGTGCCCGTGAGAATGCTTAGAACGGATCTCAGCGATGAATGGAAGGCGACCCTACAGCAGGCTCAACAAAAGGATCCGGACATCAAACCGATCTTCGAGTGGATCAAAGCTGGTGTTCCTAAACCCAAGTGGAGTGATGTGGCTGCGATGAGTTCCATCACGAAGAGTTATTGGGCGCAATGGAACAGCTTGGTGATCCAGGATGGAGTCTTGTGCCGTAAATGGGAAAACGCTAGAGGGGACAGCTGTCATCTACAAATGGTTGTTCCGAAAGCTAAGGTACCGGATGTTCTACGGCTCTACCATGATGGATGTTCTGGAGGACATATGGGAGTAAAAAGGACTCTACTAAAAATTCGAGAACGCTTTTACTGGATCCATTGTCGTGATGATGTGGAGGACTGGTGCCGCAAATGTACCAGTTGTGCGGCCGTGAAAGGACCCCAGACACGCAGCAGAGGTGCATTAAAAGTGTACAACGTTGGAGCCCCTTGGGAACGGATAGCACTAGACGTTGCGGGACCATTTCCAGTAAGTGAGAGCGGAAACAGGTACTTCCTGGTGGTCATGGATTACTTTACAAAGTGGCCGGAAGTCTTCGCCATTCCTAACCAAGAAGCAACAACTGTCGCAGATAAATTAGTTCAAGAAGTCTTCTGTCGTTTTGGGGTACCCTTAGAAATACACAGCGATCAAGGAAGAAATTTTGAATCGCAAGTATTTCAAGAGACTTGTCGATTGATGGGTACCCATAAAACCAGAACCACCTCTTACCACCCACAATCCGATGGAATGGTGGAACGATTCAACCAAACGTTGGAGAGATATCTGGCGAAAGTTGTGGAAAGCCGGCAAAGGGATTGGGACAAGCACATACAGCCGTTTCTTCTGTCTTACCGAAGTGCAGTCCACGAAAGTACGACTGTGACACCAGCCTTCGCGAACTTTGGAAGGGAACTACGGTTACCTGCTGATTTAATCACTGGAACTCCCCCTGATGCTCCATGTAGCGTAACAGATTACGCGAATGACTTGCGTAATAAGTTGAACGATGTTTATGAGCATATCCGACAGTCCGGCCAACAGATGTCTGAGAAGATGAAGACCCGTTATGACCGGAAAGCCAACGGTAGGGGTTTCGACGAAGGTTCACTGGTGTGGTTGCATAACCCAGTGCGGAGCAAGGGGAAGTCTCCGAAGTTACACGCAAAATGGGATGGACCATACCGAGTCGTGACTAGGATCAACGATGTCACCTACCGAATACAGAAGGGTCCACGAGGTGCGCCTAAAATTGTGCATGTAGACCGGTTGGCGCGATACTACGGGACTAATGATGCTCGGGACGAGCATGTCTAAGGAGGGGGCAGTGTTACATCGGACCTACTAGAACATTCGAGAAAGCCAGTGATTACAGTGTGTGTACGTTAGAAGTTCGAGAGCATTCTAATATTATTAGTTTTAAAGTTAGGTAGGTACAAACTCGCGACCTATTTATACAAAGACATTAGAATTTCGACCGTACGCCTAGGGCATAAGGTTCATATTTGTTTGTTTTGTACAAGTAGGTTATGCCTACTATTTTTATTACCTGCGTAGGTACCTCTATTGTGTTTTTTATGACCCTCTCGAATGTTCGTGGTTATTCTGGTGTGTCTGTTGGCGAGTATAAATAGAGCGCTCAGGGCCGCGACCGGCAGTCTTGTTTTAGCGACACAACGAAGCGAATCCAAGTGAACTACAAGTGCGATATCTAGGTGAATAGTAAACAGTAGTGTATTTGTGATTAAGTTTTGATTGTTTTTTTATTTTTTATTTTATTTTATCAAATAGGAACAACAAACAGCTACATTATGGAATATTACAACATGATAACATTAGTAACTTAAATAATAATGTAGCCCACAGCGCTGTTCACAGATTACCATTAAACTAAACCTTAAATTGCTAGGAAAAGCTGTTCATGCACGACAGTTAAAACACATTACAATTACAAAAAAAAAAGAGAAATGAATTAAAAAAGAAATAAAGTACTATGCCTACTTATTATGAAAATACGAAGAAAAAAAAAAAGCATTTAATAATCAATAATCAATCGAAGTGCTTAAGTGTCCCATACAAAAGGCTTCGAAACTTTTGGATGGAGCATGTAAATATGTCTATGTGTTCGAATTCTTTGTTGTATGATGCTGCCATTCGCCGAATTGGGGAACGTTCGCCAGTATTAGATCGGCAGGTACCCATTGCAAATAGTGTGCCTGCTCGCACCTGGCGTCTATGAACAGTTCTGGGGACAGCATAACACAGTACATTATTCAGGTCGATACAGTCAAAATTGCCATTAACAATATTATACAGGGTCATTGCTTCTAATTGTTTGCGTCTGGAGCTGAGCGTCAGATTGTTTTGTGATTAATAAAGTTATTGTGTTGTTTAATCGGTAGTAATTAATTTATCTCATACCCAGCTCGTAACAATATATATTATGACAATCTACCAAAAAATAAAGCGTTATACACCGTGAAATTTTAATGGTTGTTTTCCCGCGGCAGGACGATTACCCATTAGTATGCACTATCAAAAAGCAAAGTTAAACTTTTTTTTTTTCAAATTATTTTTTTAACTTATTGGGTTTTGTGTTGTATTAAGTCAGGAGTAGTGATCAGCTGATTTATACGCGAAGTGCAACGACCGCACGGCTGTTCTGGACACCCCCGCGCCCGGCCCGCGTTCCGCGTACATATTACTGTTAGCTACAAGTCGCTTTCGAGTTTAGTTTATCACATTGTTAATCTGCCATTTATTGAGTCTAATTTTTATTTTATATATTAATCGATTGTATTACCGATACAATTTCATTTCGCTTCGGGAAAACAACCACTAAAATTTCACGGTGTATTGTGTGGTATATTAGAAACTCTTTAGACAGTGTATGTCTCTATGTTAACTCGCTCGAGGCCATATAATAGAAATGTCATACAGGCTGTCTGTGACAATTAATAAATGATATTACGAACTAACAAGATTTGTTATTGGCGACGAGGATGGGATGGGAATGGGAAAGTCAAATAAACAAACAAACAAATATAATAATGATTATTACAATAGTTTTCAAATCATTTTTTCTCATATTTTGCTCAGAATAGTTACAGCACTGATGACAATATTTGTGTCACTTGTTTAATTTAGTTCTTGAATTATTTTTTTTTATAATATTCTATTTTTTATTTTTTATTTACTTACCTTTGTATAGATGCTTTTTACCTATTATTTGTGAATGAGTGAACATTGAAGGCCTTTTAGATTCCCGGATGCTGTTTAACTTTTGTTAAATATTTCTTTTGTTTTACATTTTTTGTATAGCAAGCAACGACCTATTGTCGTGCCTACGCTGTCCCCCCATACTTTAGTACAGATGCTGTAATGAAACAATAATATTGTAATACCAAATGATTTGAAAAGAGTAACCATGGAGTTTCTTGCCGGTTCTTCTCCATGGAATCGACCAACGCGAACCGTGCACCTTTTTCGACGTTTTATAAGTGCCCATCCAGGCCTATGTGAAATAAAATATTTTGATTTTGATTTTGATTTTGAAACATTGCATTAATTAATATATAAAATGGACAAACGACGAAAATATCGTGGCACCCTACGCGGGATGCTCACGCGAATCGACATCTATGACAATCAGAGGGCAACGATGTCTGACGAAGACATTACTGCTCGCTTCCTGGGCCTGAAAGAGACGATCCTAGCTTTAAGGGAGGTACAAGAGGTACCGTCGACGACAAGGACGATGACACTTATTATCAAGAAAAAGATGTCATAAAAGAAAATACGCAAAACGAATGGTACAAGTAAATGTGATAGGGTCTCAGAGCGCACCTATTTCTAAGCGCAACCATCTGAGCGCAACTAAATCATTCCTCAGAGCGCAACCATGATTACAAATAGACAAGGGTTCATTCATTATATCGATAGACAATATTACGGGAAGAGGCCGGCCAATAGACCCCTAGCCGGGTCCCCGCTACTCAATCAATGAACGTAAACGTCATGCGTGTATACTACGGGTTTACAGGGGGGGGAACTAACTTAACTGCGAAACGTGCTATGAGCTGTCTCTGTTCCAGGATCTTGGACCAAACGTCAACGTCTCGGTCCAACGACTGTCGGATCAGGTACGGGTCATCACAACTTGGACAACGTCGCGTTTGATAGGCTGAGCTCGAGGAGTATGATAGGGTTGCCACGGTAAGTAGCCAGTGCAACGACCGATTGAGGAGCGCTCTGGAGGATGCGCTTCGTGAATATCGATCCACTCCTACCGAATTTATACCCCGATTACCACGGTTACCCATGCATAAGAAAAATAGGGCGCTGGTTTGTTGCTTTGGACTCGCAACTCAAGAATGTATTCGAGAGTAGCGAGGACCTCGCTGATACACACTCGATTATGTTCTGTAGGGCTGTTGCGACATGTCGTTTAGCTAACGTCAAGTTCCCAAATTGCGACGTAGGTAGCTACTCGACCAAAACCAGGCGTACTAGCCTGGCAAAGCAGGACCGAGTGCCGAGTCGATGGGGCCAGGGTACTTCATCGGCAAACTATACCGCGTCAGGGAGGGCAATACACAACCACGAGTGATGCGCTTTGTAAGGCGGGCCATTCTCGGGGACTGAAGTCAATCCTTAAGAATACATGGGACATGTCACAGAGCGCATCGACTTTCTAAAGCAGAAAGTGTATGCATGGGCCAATCGTATTCGGTGGTATACGCGGTGGGTTGATGCGGTACTCGCAGAATCGCATGTTCCACCGCGATGAGAGGTGGGTATACAGAGCTTGTAAGCGACCTGAGCAAAATATGACAGACGTGTGCCGCCCAGATGATGCCACCACGAGTTCTTTCTGGCGCAGCATATGGTTGGTACCCGTTAGTCATACTGAGGATGACTGGATACGTGCATGTCGAGCGAGTGTGTGAACCTATTCCAGAAATGGAGCCAATTGTGATTACACCATTAGATATAGCCAAAGCAGGTTGTCCATTACCGAACTAGAAGTCACTGGGACCGGCCGGACTGGGACCGGACGGACGGCACAACTTCTGGCATAAATGGCTCGGTAGTTCGCACACTTGTCTGGCATTCCAATTCCAGTCATCCTTAGAGTCTGGGTCCCTACTCCAGTTTTTAACAACAGGCGTTACCCACCTGCTCCATAAGTCAGGTATAAGCGGCAGGTTGATCGGTACTCGCAGAATCGCATGTTCCAGAGCGATCAGCGATCAGAGATAACCTTAGCCAAATATGACAGACGAGTGCCGCCCAGGTAATGCCGTCACGAATTCTTTCAGGCGTTAGTAACATTATTATTAGAGAATCATATTAGACGTTCAGCCATAGATAGACCTTTAAACAATTTTTAACCGACTTCTAAAAGAAGAGGTTCCTATTCGAATATTTCTATTTTTTTTTTGTTTGTTCGCGCATAACTCCGTCGCTTGCCAACCGATTTGAAAAACTCATTTTGTTGGAAAGGGTATACTTTCCAAATGGTCATATAGTCACCAAATTGGGATCTGATGATGGAATCTTGGTGAAATCGAGGGAACTCTTCAAATTTTATAGGATAACTAGCTTCTGCCAGCGGCTTCGCCCGCGTGAAGTTTGAAATTATCCCACGGGATCTTATTACCGGGATAAAAAGTATCCTATGTGTTAATCCAGGTAATAAACTATCTGTGTGCTAAATTTGATCCAAATCCGTTCAGTAGTTTTTGCGTGAAAGAGTAACAAACATACATCCTCACAAACTTTCGCATTTATAATATTAGTAGGAAGGACAATCATCGGTTTAATTTATTGTAAAAAGTTTTAGTAAAAGAAGTACGTATCAAAACATATTATTATAATTATGTGATTATGCACGCGTCTTGCGTGCGTCATTTGAAATGTTCTTTATGTATCTGCCCAGTACCTTCTTAAAACAACACTTCCATGCTACCCCATTCATACCTCAATACATTCAACCTCGCCAACAGTTAGGCTAAAAATCTAATGGGATTTGCATGGGAATTGAGTCGAGGTTTACTTTTGTGGTTCGTATCATTGCTTAATCCATTTGGAGGCTGCGTTTAAAGGGGCAGTTGCGGTCATAGATTAAAATGGTTTGGGTAGAGGCAATGGAGTTATAAAGGTTTATGGTTATAGAGATACATAGTAGAGGTTTAGAGTGCGTCGGTTTCATGACTGGTGATGCTAAAATGAAAAATAAGGGAAGACGGTCAGTGGGTAGCCTTAGGGGCTTAAACTTTTGGTAAAATATTGTATTTGAGTTGATATACTTACGTAATTTCACTCCGTGCATGAAACACTTTATCACAACACGAATTTATCTCGTCTGCTCGACGTCCGTACGTCACTACAAGGATCCAGCAGAATATCAGCGTCAGGTGCATGCCTGACACAAGCTGAGCTGGACTCCCATTTGGTGTAACCTTGAGACGCACACCGCACCTTGCATACCCTCTTTTTGTTATTTTCCATTTTTTAATTTTTGAAGTAAGTCATGGTGTTACTATACTTATTTTGTAAAGAAGCAAAGAGGTTTTTGCTTAAATAATCTCAGGCAGGTTATATTTTATGTTTTTTGATATTGTAGTCTGAGTTATGTCACTACTGAAAAAATGGTTATTGGTTGTCAATGTTTTTTCAAAATATATTTTATTTAACCGTTTCATTATGTTTTGATCACGATCTACAAGTAACAGGGAACCTCTAACAGGTTATGTATGTTTTTCTTTTGTTTTAAGTGAACTGTTTCATTTAACTGTGTGTTGTGCTTTGTCTTTTGTGTGCACCCAATAAATGATTTATCTATCTATCTATCTATTCACCTGAAGAAAATCGAAAAAAGAAGGATTTTTTGCTTGAAACTAAATACATTTTAGAATCCTGCTTTATTGGTTTGGTGATGGCCAAGAATGTAATTTAAATTTGAAATTCAGATTTGATACCATAGAGGGTACTAGAAAGGGACAATAGTACATTTTGATACCATAGAGGGTACTAGAATGGGACAATAGTACATTTTAATACAAGTGGAGAAAGTTTTTTTATTGTAGTTCGAGGCGGAATTAACACACGAACCGTAGGCGAAAAACCAGTTTTCGAGGAAGTGTATTGAAAAGTGCATTCTCTGCTTGTATAACATTACTTATTCTTACACGAGGCAGTTAATAATAAGTATACATTTTTTTTTAATACAAATATCTATCTGTCAGAGTCTATTTTAATTGAATTGTAAGTGAAGTCCTTTTCGAACTAACTTACAAAAGTTTTAAATCACTCTAATTTAATTGCTAAAATCTTAATAAAATAACTAGGCAACGATGTTAACCAAAAGTTTCATTTCTTGGAACAGAAATACTGTTATTTCAGCTACAGTTTGTTTCAGCCAATGACAGGGACATTAAGGGTCAATTCACACCGAAACGCGAAGCGACGCTGCGCGCACATTTTCGCGACTCAAAATATAACTTCATTTACTACACGAAAAGATACACATTTCACTGCGATGCGTGAAATCACTCAATCAATAATCCTCTTCTAGTGCCGTCGCGTCGCGCCGCGTCGTGTTGCGCCGCGTCGTGTTGCGCCGCGTCGTGTTGCGTCTCCGTGTGAACTAACGCTAAGGGTGGATTCGAGGATTTTTTGTTAGACTGACTAACATTTATTTTAAGTAATTATTCATTCATCTAACAATATACATTATGTTTGAGTTTTATAAAAAAAATACATTTCAAATCATAACAGAAGTAATAATCAAACACATAGAAAGCAGAAAAAAATGTCAGAGGTTATTTTTGTTTACCTTTTTTTACTTATATTGCATAGCATTTGGGCTGATTTTTTATATTTACGTAGAAAAAATAAACGGCCAAGTCAATCTTCTCGGCCCTGTCACGAATCATCGGTCTTGTTTCCATAAGAACTTTTAAAGTTCCCACTTCTGAGCCTCTACTAGGTGAGAAAATGTGGGCCATAATTTACCACGCGGGCCTTGTTTCATGGACCACATACTACGGGGCTGGACCATACACACCCACCCATCAATTCCAAATCATTCCTCACATGGACCACTCCAATCGTATTTAAGTACTATTAACAGCACGTACACAGCGCAACTTCAACTACAAAATCGCCTTTACTGCGTCGAACTAAAGACACTGTTTAACTGAAACTGGTACCTGAGACTAGCGGTTGACTGTACCGGCTGACACAGCCCCGCCCATTTCGACTCTCCCAATACACTTATACAATTAAAGCTTTCAAATTGAATTGGAAGCAATAAAGATCGATACAGTATATAAAGTAGTCTCTCCAAAAACAAACATAGTAGATAGAGAGTGACCGTTTTCACACCAAATGGTCTGTGAAAAAGAAGCATACAGTTTTAGGGTTCTGTAAACATATAAATGACGTCTAAACGCTCCCCGTGTTTATACGTCATTTCACGTATCCCTTGAAGCTGAATGTGAAAAATGCATCATTCATCTTTTCTGAAAATCAAGAAGAGATTTTTTCCAAAGAGATTTTTTTTTTTTTCAAAGTTTCAAAATCTAATCGCCATCTCATCTCGAGCGATAATCAATGTCATAAATTTGCCAGAAATGTAGGTAAAGACGATTCTATATTTATGACGCAACATTGATTTAGATTAGAATACGAACCTTCCTAAAGATACTTTAATTACCTGTCCGTCTTTTACGTCGTACGTGGTTATACTTACGTCTAGATCATCATAGAAAGGCAAATTACTGCAGTTTATTTTCTCTGTTGTACTAGGGATTTGATCTGATTTTTTTAACGTTGATACAACAACTAAAGAATATTTCTGAATGTATAGCATTGTTTTATTCTTTTGAATGTGTCTATTAGTCCAGTCTGGCTCTGATTTTAGATTACGGAACACCCATTTGCTGTTAGCAACTAAAAAATATGCTTTAGAAATAAAACTAAAGATTCTGTTCTCAAAAACCCGGGAAACTTATCTCGCTCACGCTTGCCCGTATTTTTTCCAGTCCGCCATTGCACCGCCTCCGTTGACTGAAATAATTTCGCATCGAGCTCATTTGTATGTAAATGCGGCCCGACCGTTTATATCTGTGTTTGCCTCTCCATGTTTTTTTATAGTCTACGCTTTTAAAGTATTATCCGCTCGGTTGGGGCGCTGTTCTAGTGGAGTAGCTTAACGATGTATAGAGATTTTTGCTTTAAGCTCTAAGACCTTTAAGTGGAAACCATGTACAGAGCTTAAAGGTTGCTAAGCAACTTCAGAATTTTCTATTCGTTGAAAGTATTTAGAGAGAAAACTGCTCATTCAAATTTATTTGCCATGATACTACCTACTGAGAGATGCTTTGGATTATATAAAACTACTGGCAAATTTTCACATATGAAGCCATAAATAGGTGTACTAAATATCTAAGGTCATTTGTTTATGTAGATACTGTACAGACGTTTACTGGATAAATATCTTTTGAATGAATTGAAGAGATTAGTGCCCTCATATATTAAAAAAATGTATTTACACACACAGTCGTTTTTAGCCATGACAGAATCACGTCTCTACGTGTACCTCATCTTAAATATGAAATAGGGTTTTACTTTTATAATAGGTTTGACAGTAAGTTAAACAAGTATTTACAAACCAGGGGGACTAAACAACGAATCGCTAAAAAAATTTGCTGTTCCCTACAATTAGCATAACTCGTCAAAACGAATGGAACAAATGATTTTTATTTCGCGATTCAAGGTTTGGTCTCATAGTAAAAGTTGTTCATAATGATGATATCGTCTGGAAACACGGTGTGTATTTAGATTTACGAAAATGAACAGTACATTAATATGATAGAACGAAAACTAACTTAAACTGCATCAGACTCGTTCCATCTCATTTCCCAAAGAATGAATGTTAAAATAAGTCAAGTTGAACTGAAAATCTCATCAATCTTAGAAAAAATGCATTTCGATTTCCGACTCAATCTGAAAACGCAGAGCGATTCGTTTTTCTTTTGGCTTCAGATTCGATTGGAACATCATACAGTATAAGGACGAATGACTGAAATTAGAACATTTTATGGTATTCGTTAGTGTATTATTGTATAAGCACCATAATTATAGTCAAAAGCAAGCGAAAAATACAGTTTTACATTTAGTTTTGACCATTTTAGAAGACAAGTTTAATTAAATGAAAATTGGGAAAAAACTCAACGACAAAAGTTTCACTATTTTAAATAATATGCAATCGATTTTTGGGGGGATCGTAGAATGCATTCAAAATTGCAAGAAAAAGGTCTGTGATAAACACTTAACAATCAATGCTGCTATAACCAGAAAAATTACGTAGAGGTAGGTGTCTTGTAGATTTGTGGTGGTTGACTGGTATGATTTTAACAGTTTTTTTTTTCTATTTATTTAAAGGGGCTTGTTCAATTTAAAGATGTCGCCCCACAACCTATGAAATTAGAGGTGCCTAGTAGATTTCTGGTGGTTGAGTGGTATGATTTTGACAGTTACGACCTATGAAAGTAGGGGTATCTAGTAGATTTCTGGTGGTTGAGTGGTATAATTTTGACAGTTACGACCTATGAAAGTAGGGGTGTCTAGTAGATTTCTGGTGGTTGAGTGGTATGATTTTGACAGTTACGACCTATGAAAGTAGGGGTGTCTAGTAGATTTCTGGTGGTTGAGTGGTATAATTTTGACAGTTACGACCTATGAAAGTAGGGGTGTCTAGTAGATTTCTGGTGGTTGAGTGGTATGATTTTGACAGTTACGACCTATGAAAGTAGGGGTGTCTAGTAGGTTTCTGGTGGTTGAGTGGTATGATTTT
This sequence comes from Xestia c-nigrum, assembly GCA_916618015.1. Taxonomy (NCBI): domain Eukaryota; kingdom Metazoa; phylum Arthropoda; class Insecta; order Lepidoptera; family Noctuidae; genus Xestia; species Xestia c-nigrum. The sequence goes on along the minus strand of OU745259.1, from coordinate 1,942,351 downwards.
GACAGTTACGACCTATGAAAGTAGAGGTGTCTAGTAGATTTCTGGTGGTTGAGTGGTATGATTTTGACAGTTACGACCTATGAAAGAATTAAAAAAAATATCATATAATACGTAAGTTAATATTCAGTTGCCTGCAACAAAATGTCTGCATTATCCACAGAATTCCCTATTCACAAAAGAGATACTGCGCAAGTTCATTTACCCGATTGCGATAAAAGTGCGTGATGCCTCATCCTTTGTCCGTAAAGGCATTACATTGGTGTAACAATCAAGCATTATTAATGGGCTTTTGTTGGCACTAACTGCGAATTAGTTTTTAATTATCAACCGGAAACAGCAACATGGTTGTTGTAACAAAGATGGGTGGCATCCATTGTGGAAATGTGTGTAAGGTGCTGATGAATTAATCAGTGTTGAGTTTAATCTGAAAGGTACATACAATGGTCAGTTGTTTAACTGTAAATTACTTCGAAGACAAATTTGAAAAGACGAAGATAATGCATCACGTAATTTCAGAAGAAGATAATGTATCGCAAAAATAAATAGTGAGGCAATAAAAGAAAAGCCATCTATGAGCCTTCAAAGTTAGCAATAAACAATAATATTGTTGCACATAAGCATAACATAATAACGAAGAAGAATAGGACTAAATTGAATACAATTAAAAAACTTTTATTTAGTCATAAACTATAGTATGTACATAATTAATTAAAAACTTTTAAAATTCATCATAAACAACATCACAACACAACAACAACAGCTTTTAGACAAGGCAGTACTCATTGTCGCTCTGACAAAAAAAAAAAAACTTCATATCAAAATCATTGTTAACGCCTTTCAGTCGAAATACGTCTACTGTTAAACAAGGCCCCCTCAAAGTGCTGAACAAGCTCTAACTCCCATAGTGCAGAACGTCACTCTTGACTCAAATATTACACATTTTGCGAAATGGACATTTTGCGAATTGGCCATTTTGCGAAATGGACATTTTGCGAATTGGCCATTTTGCGAAATGGACATTTTGCGAATTGGCCATTTTGCGAATTGGACATTTTGCAAAATGGACATTTTGCGAATTGGCCATTTTGCGAAATGGACATTTTGCAAAATTGGACATATTGCGAATTTGAAATTTTTCGAACGCTGGACATTTTGCGAATTGGACATTCTGCGCCTAAACGCTTAAAACTAGTTTCAACCAATCAAATGGCTTGAATCGAGTTTTTACAAGTTTTGAGCTTTGAGTAACGTTCCGCAATATGTATGTGACACATAACCAATTAAAAAACAAAAAAAAAGTGCCTTCAGTACGATATAGCACCAATAAACTTTTACCTGAAATAGTACTATAGATTAAATTAAAAATTTAAATGGAATTGCCTGGAAAGTTAGCCATCACTTGTAAACTTACCGGACAATAGTGCCATTTCCTAGCTATTAAGCAGTAAACCGACGTGTAATTAAGGTAATTTAATAAAAACACCACGATTGAGTGCGCACTGCCACCCGTAGCGCAAGCGCATGTGTACGGTGGGGCGTGCTAAAATGGCGCTAGCAGCATATCTTTAGGGCGAGCCTCAATTAAAAAACCACGATTTCATATTCTTATTGCACACAAAATAACAGATATATAAATTAATGGCAATAATATAGCTGATGTACAAAGGCGAGCTTAACCCAGAATTGGGTTTTCTTACAGCAAACCTAATTTTGAAAGTGAGATTTGCTGAAGAGGATATACTTGCGTATGTGCATTAACATCAAACACACATTACATTTCATAGATGTCGCTGGCGCGTCGCGAGTGACTCCTGCTCTGTAGTTTTTAATTGTTTAAAAATAGTGAAATGAGTTTTTAAGATCATGTAACCTATTTGACCAAATGGATATACTATAAACATTCAGTGACAGTGTTATCCACTGCAGAACTTGTGGAAGTTTCAAGTCATTTATATGAATCGACCTCAGTGTTTACGTTTCTCATTGACGCAATTTGACAAATAATAAACAATGATTGTGCTGTGAACTTATTAATATACTCAAATAAATAGCTGCTGGGACCAAACAGGCCAAGTGACCACGGAAATAGTGAGTTTTTCATATAAATAACTCTTCTGACGAACCGTTACGAAAAATATTTTATTCAAAATAGCAGTCCCAAATGTAATTGAAAATAGCGACATCTAGTAGACGAACACAGAAACTCAACGTCGATCAAACAGAACGACAGCTGTATTATGTGGAAGCTACGCTACTATTTTGTCGTCTAAGAGTTAAGCACAGTTGGCGCAATAAAAACAGTTCGGACTTGGGAGCTGTTAGTCACTGGATCGAATCTTGGACTTTTAGTAAATACTTTTTCTAAAAGTAAAACATGGAAGATGATAATGTTTACGTCACGCAAAGAACACAAAAGATGCAACATAACTTAAACGTAAGCGAATTCGAATTTGACATGGATATTTCATATCAAAGTTTACCCAACAATAACATCTCTGGAAATATGGATATCGACGCAAAGAATGAAGAAATTACCAAACTTAAATTGGAACTACAGTCTGCCAACTCAGAAATAGATAATTTAAACTTAGAAAACTTATCACTAAAGGACAAAATTAAAAAATACGAAAGCAAAATAAAGATTTTTAAATCGGTAGGATTACATGATTCTACCAGCACAGAAACAGCGGCAACACCAATAAGGTTCTATTCACCTCAATATCAACGTCGACTTAGGACAATTACTATGAGAACAGGATTGCCCAAAACCTCTTCTAGAGAGTTTACTATGCATGCCATAACGTCGATGAACCGAAATAGTAATAAATCAGAAGCACTCATTCATAAATCGCCAATTAAAAACAATTTCGATAAGTCTCCAGTCACCGGGGCAGGGAACTTGTCACCGACAAACAGTTACAAGGACCTACAAGTTAGTTTTGCCCAAAACTCACCTACATCCATCGCGGAGGAACATGAAAATGGAGATACACATGCATCGATAAATAGGGAAATTCAGGGAACAAGCAAGATCACGCCACAGGATAAAAGATCCTGTAAACAAGAACAACTGTTGCAAGTACTGGCACCGAAGCATAAAATCGCTATCTTTGCGGATCAGACTGGATATGACATTAGAGATATACTTCAAAACTTAGTGGGCAATAGTTTTAGTGTAACGTCCGTAATCAAGCCAAACGCACCTCTTAGTTACATATTGAGTACGTGTGAAACTATGTGCAAGGACTTCACAAAGTCTGACTTTGTTTTAATAATGGGAGGTATTAGCGACAAAAACCCACTGGATATATTAAGTTCTTTGCATCACACTTTGAAAAATATACAAAACACAAATGTACTTGTCAGTAAAATTTATAAAAACAATTTTTTAAATGTATCAAACGTTAATCGTACCTTAAAACTTGTCTGCAATAATTGCGAAAATTCAAACTTTGTGACATTGGATGACAATAATTATTCAAACTATAGTAAAAGGTATTTACCTATGAAGCTAACTGCATGCCGATTAATTTATAGGGATATATTGCGACTACAATACAGAATCAACTACCAAAATTATGTACATAATGTGCTTTTAGATCAAAAGGCAAAACGAATGTTTAAAAATGTTTCAACGCAAACTACTCCTTATTTGATCGTCGAAGCGAGTGACAGTAATAGGAATAATACTATGACTCCGAAAGGGTTGGTATTTTCTGCTACACAAACAGAATTGAATAGTTTGTCAATAGCCACCGCTGATAAGAATCTTTTTCGTGACTAAAACAGATGTACAAAACATGGTATATAGTGATTCTTCTGCTCTTATATTACTATCGAAAACAAACTGTCTTAAAATATTTCATCAAAATGTATGTGGCATAAGTAATAAAAAAGTGGAACTTGAATTGTATATTGAAGCACAGCAGGACGATTTAGATTACTTATGTATATCGGAACATTTCCTAAATGATAAATCTGCACATGTGTTTTATATGTCCAATTATAACTTAGCATCATACAACACAAGGGCAAACAAAAAAAGGGGAGGTAGCCTTATTCTAGCACACAAAAATATACAATGCGAAAACATTGACGCAATTAAAAAGTTATATAGGTCAGAAAGTTTTGAGATTTGTGGTGTAAAAGATCTTGAAACGGGATTACACATATGTTGCTGTTATAGATGTCCAGTCGAGAAAAATTTTGAAAGTTTCATGGGTAGTTTAGAAAAATTGTTGGAACATTTCCTTGATAGAAAGTGCTTAGTTTGTGGCGACTTTAATATTGACGTACTGGTTGAAAGCAGAAAAGCTTCAGAGTTCATAAGTTTATTGAGATGTTATAATTTTAGATGCCTGATAAAAACTCCTACTTTTATTCGAAATAAATCACACTCTTGTATTGATAATATAATTACAAATGTTGATGATGATTGTATAGAACGTTGTTTGGTCGATCACAATGGCCTAGCAGACGGTCATGGTGGACTTTTTTGCGATATGGTTCTTGATAAAATCAATGACAAAACGAAGAGCTCAGAGTATACCATAACAATTAAAAAAAGATTATTTAACGCAAAAAATAATGAGGCCTTCAATAAGAGTATTTTAAATAAAAATTTAAGTAATATGGGAATAAATAATTTTCTAGACAATTTTAGTAAAATTTTTCGTACTTGTTACCCAGAGAAGGCAATAAAAATAAAGCCTATGAAAAACAAAGTAATAAAGTGGGTAACCAAGGGAATCAAAGTATCAAGTAAAATGAAAAGAGTTTTATGTTGTGGCACCTCAAATAATGATAGTATCTCGAATTACAAAAATAACTATATTCGAATTTACAGAAGAGTTATAAAGCAAGCAAAAAAGTTGGCCATATCAGTTCATCTTAATAAAGCTAAAAATATACCCAAAGAGACATGGAAACTAGTAAATGAACATACAAAGAAAACAAAAAACAAGCTTAGTAAAAAACTTGTCCTAAATATAGACAACAAAGTTATTTATGATTCCCTGGATATTGCTAATACATTCGTGGACAGCTTTGTCCACAAACCAGCTTTGACAAGTAACAAAGATAAAGCAATGTCCTTTCTGAAAGAAACAACGCCGAGAGTTGAGAATAACTTGTCTTTCAAGCCGACTACACCAGTCGAGATAAAAAATATTGTGTGTCACATGGCTAATAAAAAATCTTGCGGATATGACGACATACCAATAACGATAATTAAGGAGAACATAGAACTTTTAGCACATCCTCTTTCTGAGTTTTTTAATAAATGTATGAAAGACTCGATTTTTCCTGATCAACTCAAACTGGCTAAGGTAATTCCGATATATAAAAAGGGCACAAAGACTGACCCAAAAAATTACCGATCAATATCCTTGCTACCAACTTTGTCGAAACTTTTTGAAAAGATAATTAAATTTAGACTGATGGTACATTTGAATCTAAATAAAGTAATCCATTTAAGGCAATTTGGGTATCAAAAGGGCATTGGCACTTCAGATGCCATAGACACTCTCATTGATGACGTAGTTAGTAAATTAAATGACAAAATGAAAGTGGCTGGACTATTTATTGACCTGAGTTCTGCATTTGACACTATAGATCATCAATTACTACTTGCCAAACTGGAACATTATGGTATAAGAGGTGATGCTTTAAAACTAATGACATCTTATATACAAAACAGACGACTCTATGTCGAAACAAAAAACATTGATGCAAACAATCACGAAAAAACATATAAATCAAAGATGATATACTTAAGACGCGGGGTACCTCAAGGCTCAATTTTAGGTCCAATATTGTATATTATCTTCACAAACGATTTGTTAAATTTTATGAATACCGCTCAGCCTGATGCTTCGTGTGTTGTTTTTGCTGATGACACAAACGTAGTAATCGGAGCACATGACTTAAATGAATTGTCTGCAAAAGTAAATAAAAGTCTAGATAATCTTTCTGAATGGTTTACAGCTAATCATTTACAAATTAATACAAATAAAACAAATATTATGTTATTTAAGACTACATCTCGGAACACCGACACTATAGATGTGATATTGAAAGGAGACAAGATAGAATTGGTAAATGAGGTAAAATTCTTAGGTATTAACATTGATTCAAATCTAAACTGGAAACAGGAGCTTGCTGCTATTGATTCCTCCATATCCTCTGCATGTTATGCACTTAGGAGCCTCAGGGATGAAATAGATTTGAAACAACTTAAAGCATGTTATCATGCTCTGGTTGAATCCAGGCTAAGGTACAGCATCATGCATTGGGGTAATAGCTATAACTACAACTACCAAAGAGCATTCATCCTTCAGAAGCGTGCCATTAGAACTATCGTTAAAATTTCACAGCGGGATTCATGCAAAGAATACTTTAAGAAATTAGGCATTCTTACAGTTCCAAGTTTGTATATCCTAGTTCTGTTAAGCAAGTTCGCAAAATATATACATCAATATGAATCACAAAAAGAAAGAGAGCTGAGAGAGAGCACACGTAGGAAAGTCATTAAAAATAAATTTGTGCCTAAATTAAACATAGCAAAGCATTGTTCACGTTACCAAGCAGTAGAGTTATATAATAAGCTACCTACTGATTTAAAAACTTTGATCTATAACACAAACTTATTTAAGGCAAAACTAAAAGCCTTCCTATTAGAAAAATGTTTATATTCTGTACCCGATTTGATGTTGAATGATTCCCGATAATTTGTGTATGAATAACTTGAAATTATATTGAAATTTAGTTTATGTGACTTTCGATTCAGTTGGCCTTTATTTAAATTGGCATGTTAATTATTTGCAATTTAATGTGATTGACATTTGATTTGATTGACATTTGATTTGATTGACATATTATATTGTATTTGATTGATATTTAATTGATTTTAACTGACATTTAACTTACATCTAATTCTCTTTTATTTAATTCACAACATGGAATAGACATGGCTGGCTTTGAGCTTAGGTAGTTGGATAGTCAGGTAAATGGCATTTTGACATTTTTAATTGACATTTAATTTATATCTGTTTCACTTGGTTTATTTTTCATTTAATTATATTTATTTTTCTTCATTTAATTAAATTTAGTTGACATTTAATTCTCATTTAACAGGCATCTAATTTACATTTAATTCTTATGAAGTTTACCTAATATGAACGTAGTTGACATGGTTTTGTTTGAGCTTTTTATGATTGGACATATAAACAGTAATTTAATTGTTCGTTTAAGGGAATAGAGATGTTGTATTTTTGCTTTTGGTTTTTGGTTTGACTTTTTTATGCTTTTAATGGTATTTACTGATGACATTCTAATAATTGTTTATATTTAGTTTTTTTTTTGTGCATGATGTTGTATTTGATTACTGCTTCTGTTATGATTTTAAATGTAAATTGTTGTATAATTCCAACACAATGTAAATTGTTTGATGAATGAATAAATAAATAAAAAAAATAAAAAATAAATAAAATTACATTACATTATATTTTCTATCCTAATGTTTTTCTTTTTTCAATATGTGCCGTTCCAATAATGCTGGGCAAATACCTCCCTTCATTCTTTTCACTTGTCTGATGTCTCTGTTTTATGCAAGTCTGGACCAGTTCCCTCAGGGTCCGGCGCGACATCGTTTTTCTGAACCCAAACTAACTAAAACCGTTTCATTGGTGAACTACCGCCCTACGCAAAATAGTTTAAAATACTATACTATTTACTTAAAACAATCTATGACAGTAAATTACCCAAATTCCAGTCTTACCAAATGCAGCCAAATACTAGTATTTTACATAGAGCGACTGCCTATCTGACCTCCTTTAACCCAGTTAGTACTGGGTAATACGATACCACTTGGTAACACCTTGAATACCTGCTGATAAGGTATGTATTCTATTTCGGGTTCGCGGTTCTTATTTCGATTTTCTACATGTTTTTTTCAACAACAGATAACTTTTGTCTTAGAAACAAATTAATAAAAAAAAGTTAGGAGAATATTATAGTGCTTAACCACAGTTAATATTTTCAAATTAAACTGTATTGTGACCAGTGAAAAAGTGCCCCGTAATAACAAAAGTGACCAGACCCTGCTTTACATGGTACCACTTATAAGTGCCACCACTTATAAGTGTATACCACTATATAAATAAAGTGTGCTGAACCACACAATTCACAACACACACTACGCAACCACAATTTTCTTTCTTCTTTCTTTTCTTTTTTTTTCTTACATCCTAGCAAAACTATCTTGTTAGCCAAACACGTGTCAGTGTCAGAATTACTTAAAGTAAAATTCTGAACTCGAAAACTCTACTCGCCGGTTATTAAGATTATACAAAGAGGCAACAGTTTCCCTCAATAGGCAACAGTTTCCCTCAATGAAGTGTCTCAATTAAGGGAGGATAATCAACAGCTGATGCGAGTGACTCGGCGAAAGGGGCGGGAGCTATCTTGTTAACATTTTATACAGATAAAGTTTTAGGACAAAGGACCAGACTCATTCAGTTTTGGAATCGATACGGGACGCATAAATATTAGTTAGACCACTATTACCTTTATAATCTTCGTGTTTTACTAAAATGATTTAAAAAAAAATATTACTACTTTTTTTACTGTAAATTTAATACATAAAGGATTGGGCTCAAAAAGGACGGAATGGAAGGCAAAAAAGGAGAAAAACCGGCTCATTAAATAGAGTAGATATTTCTTATTTAGGAATTCACCAGAGTACGTATTTATAGGAAGCGATTATGATGCTGAAATACAATCCATGTTAACAAATTATATGTAAATAGCTCAGAGTTAAGTGTTCGATGTCAAACTTAACAGCAGCAGGACATGCCAACTGCATACACAATTCTGAACATAGTAATTATGATATCTATGTATGAACGCATTTAGGTGATTGACCACGACTTCAACTAAAACGAACGAATAGAAATAATACTGGTAATAAGAAAAAAAAAAGTTTTTTTCGTTTTTAACGTTTTTTGACAGATTTTTGCCAACAAAAGTGTTTTTAACTGAAGTATTTCAACTGTCACATTATACGTATTAGTGCTCATGGCTATACCTACAGATTTTTTCAATTAATCCTTTCAGACATTACCTCAGCACATTTTAGCGCCCCAGATTGCAGCGAAGATAAAATCCTTCACGAATGCATTGTAACGATATAAAGCGATGCTTTTAGCGTCTGCTGTGCTAATTGCATGCAGAGGATTTCACTCAGATCCAGTCCTTTGATAATTTACTGTTGTAATAACACAAGTGAAGAGACGGAAAGGTTGTATGTGATTGCAATAACGCAATTTCATACTTATGTAAGATTATCTTAAGATGATAGTTGTTTTCGAATCTTGTTGCAAATTTGCTGATTTCACTGATATTTTCGATTGACAATTCTGGTAAAACCTGGCTTTAACAGGTTTAAATTGTTTTCAGTCAAAGGAAATAGTTTTTTGATATGCAAATAATATGCTCAGTCTATATGTGTTAGCGACAAAGTAATAATAACTTAATATTAATCGTAAGTAAAATATTGAAATCAAACAATCGTTGCATTAATTTTTTCGTATAGTTAAGAGACAGTGTATACTTATGTCGCGCCAATTTGTATAACACGCCGTATTACATAACGACGCGCCAAAATGAAAACCGTCGCTGTTATGTAATACGGCGTTTTCTACGTTATGCCTGCGAAATACAAAAAAAAACTAAATATATCGAAATCATGCATAACACTTAATTTATTATGTGTTTTCTATTAAAATCACTTAATTAATTACTACAATTTTATATGATTCCTGTTATAAACAATTAATTACTAAAGTATAACTGACATTGTTCAATGAGACCTATTGTTATTACCAATAATTAATCATTAAGAAGCCTGCGGAGTATGCGAATTTCATACAAACGTAATACCAAAATAATTTGTAAATTTATTTATTTATTTATTAAAACTTTATGCACAAGTAAACACTGTACAAAGGCGGACTTAATGCCTTGGGCATTTTCTACCAGTCTACCTTAGGGTGATGCAGAGACAATACAAAGTAGGTGCAATAGCAGAAACAAAATAGTTAAAACATAAAACTAAAATACAATTATAAATACATATATACATACATAAAGCAAAATATAAAAAAAGGTTGAGAGATTAACAAAAAAAACTACAAGTTAGTTCTGAGACGACTCTGCCAACTTCTTGTGAATGTGCTCTCGAGCTTTCACTTTAAAAGTAAACCGATTGGTTACCGTCCTGATATTCTGAGGGAGCGCATTCCAAAGAAAGACCGCCTGGACAAAGAAAGATGACTTTATAAAGCCAGAGCGATGAGAAGGACAACGAAGAAGACGATTGGTCTCGGACCGAAGATTCTTGTTGTGTGCAGAGCATAAATATTGACAAAGGGAAGTCAGGTAAGAAGGAGAAGTGGGATTATGAAGAAGAGAAAATAGGGTTGTCAAAGCCCTCAACGCTCTGCGCTGCCGGATAGGTAACCACTTTAAAAGCGAGCGATGTGCAGATACATGATCGTACTTGCGGAGATTGAAAACGAATCGAATGCAGCTATTAAGAAGTCGGTCAAGTTTGTTGAGGAGATCTGCATTCAGGTCATAGTAGCACACATCACCATAGTCAATTATGGGGAAGATAAGGGATTGTACAAGCATTGCCTTAATGTGTGATGGGAGAATATTTTTTAACCGATACAGCGACCGCAACGTTCCAATTACTTTTTTGCTCACAATCGCGACCTGCTTACGCCAGTCAAGGCAAGTGTCAACATGCAATCCCAGATCCTTAACATCAGAGCTAAATGGAATCACAGTGCCATCAAAGGTAACCGGTGGCACCGTTAAACCATTCAGTCTCCTCAGGCTGTGGGGGCTCCCTACAATTATAGCCTGACACTTAGTTGGGTTAACCGCCACTCCGAAACGATCAGACCAGTTTTTGACTACTCGTAAATCCCGATTTAGCTCTTCGACCGCCCCGGATAAGCTGTCAACACCTGCCTGACAGTAAAGCTGCAAGTCGTCTGCGTAAAGATGATACGCACACTGAAGTTCGGTGGTTATGAGATCTTTAAAGATAGAGAACAAAAGTGGAGATAAAATGCCGCCTTGCGGGACGCCAGTTACAAGATCACACCAGCTGGAGTTAGAGTCACCAGCAAGCACTGATTGCTGACGCCCCCGAAGATAGGATGAAAACCATTCCAGAACCTCGGGAGAGACCATAAGATAGGAGAGGATGGATAGAAGGACTTCGTGACTGACGGTATTGAAAGCGTTTGAAAAATCGATCAATACTAAAACCGTAACCTTAGTATCTTCCATTCTTCGCCTTATATCGTCAGTCACTTTAAGGAGAGCAGAAACGGTACTGTGCCCGGGCCTAAAACCGGATTGATATGGGCTGATGAGGGAGTTTGTGTGAATGAAGTTGGAAAACTGTTTATGTACACAGGCCTCGAGTACTTTGGATAGGAAGGGAAGGATGGAAATTGGGCGGAAGTGACTGAGAAGAGTGGGATTAGGGATTTTAGGAAGTGGTCTAACATGGGCTTTCCGCCAGAGGGAAGGGAAAACACCGGAATAAAGGGAGAAGTTGATTATATGAGAAATTGCAGGAAGGAGCTGATCAACAACTGTCACGATCATGTGTCGACTGATGTTATCACAACCCATGGCTTTGGATTTAATGGAGAGGATAATCTTTTTGATCTCTCCCGGATCAACTGGGGTGAAGGCAAAGGGAGTGATGTTGGGTCGCGTCAGACCAGCAAGGTAGTCAAGAGTTCGACATTTGGTTGGACTATCAAGGGTAGGAACAGTTGAGAAATGACGATTAAGATCGTCCAAGCCAAATGTGTTAGGAAGGTCTGAATGCCGCGATTTGCCGATACCTAGAGTTCCTAGGAATTTCCAAATATCAGCAGGAGAAGCAGAAGTGATGTTATCAAGAATGTGGCGGCGTTTAGCGTTGCGTATCATCTGATTACAACGATTGCGAGCAGTTTTGAAGAGGGTCCAATTATCATCCGACCGATCCTTTTTGAACTTCCGAAACGCGCGGTCCCTTCGTCGCATCGCCATCTTAATTCCCCTGTTCATCCATGGTGCAGGTGGACGCTTTAGCTTAATTCTCCTGATAGGAGCGTGGGTGTCATACAGATTAACTACGACATTATTAAAATACGTAACCTTATCGTCAACTGCAGTGGCTTCCTCCAGGGGTGTCCAATCAATATTTGAAGCGTGAAAGCTTTTCAATATTCATCCGCGCAAAGGCACGCCTGTACTGGAAGGTAGGTTTAGGTTTAGGAGGTTTAAGGACATAGGACAGGAAAATAAGGTCGTGATGGGAAAAACCAGGAGCGTCAAATTGACCATGTGAGGAAACCAGGGAAGGATTTGAGGTGAGGATCAAGTCGAGCCAAGTATCGTCACCGGAAGTGTTGTGATGAGTTGGTTGGAGAGGCAACAGATGCAAATTTGCAGACTCGACCAGATGGAGAAGTTTACGGGAACGATGGGAGTTCTGGGCAAGGAGATTGGTGTTGAAATCCCCCATGACTATGTGGTGTGCATACTCCGAACCTAAAGATTCTAGGACCGATTCGAATTCGATGAAGTAATCAAGTGCAGGGGGACAGTACACAACACCAAGAACGGTTTTAGCTCCTTTGACACAAACCTCTAGAAAAAGAAATTCAGCTGAAGTATTACAGGAAGAAGTGGAGAGAACTTTAAAAGGAAGATCAGCACGAAGGTAAATGGCTACACCACCCCCTCTCCTGCCGACTCGGTCATTCCGTAAAAGAACAAATCCAGGGAGAGAGTAAGAGGTGGATAGAAGTTCAGGTTTAAGCCAAGTTTCAGAAATCAGGACGGCATGGACGTTATTATTCAAGAAAGTTTCATACAACTCATTATAGTGGCTCGGAATGCTTTGAGCATTTATATGACATACGTCGAACTGCCGACCAAGATTTTGGCTGAATTGTTTATGTAAAAGCTCACCAAGGTTATCCGTAAGGGAACAAAAGCTATCTCTATCAGAAGAGGCAATAGATTCGTTCGTAATTCAAACATATTCTTAAGGTAGTGTGTATTTATTTTGATTGGATCACAGAATATATAGGTTCCCAAACACATTTATTATAAATGTACATTGATTTAACAAGAGTTATGAGAAAAATAAATTTACTATATAAATTGTAAATTCCTTGTCTCGTCTTTAAATCATTGTCCTTTCAAAATATTTACTTGGGAATCATACAAATCATATTATTTTGATATTACGTTTGTATGAAAAACGCATGCTCCGCCGGCCCCTTAAGTTTAAAAAAACCCTATCTCAGTGATGATAGGTTGGTCTAATAGTTGTTGATCAATATTATAGAAATGCCTTGCTGGGCATCAACTTCTTCAATTGCACAATCGTATAGCATGAGTCTCAGTCAATCGCCAATCAGCTGCTAGGAAAAAACGATCACCCCATAAATTTCATTGCATTGGTTATGCACAGCAGAACTATTGTTTTTTAATATGTACAGAAGAAGATAGAAACATAAAGGAACATTAATCAAACGCATTTATATAAGTGCGTAGATAAAGTGATTTATGACACTTAAGTGCGTAGACGACTACTAAGTCGTAAGGTATATCAGATATGGTCGGAGTATTAAGTTGGTTCTATCATTGACTGTATAAGGTACACAAAAGCTTGAAATAATATTACTTATTCTCTGCTAACTTACATCTGTACCCAAAACGAGACAACCAAAAATATTGTTCAGGAAATTTAATTCAACATTTTTAGGATAATTAATTTTAGATTCGGAAATAAAGAAATTGATGGTCTAATCATATTGAAAATTAACATAATTTATTCTACCTGTAATCTTCAAATCAACAAAACGCTTAATCATATAAAGAGTGTAAAACACCTCTTCACGAAGCCGAAAGGCACTTCTCCCCATCATTGCGATCATTTTTTTGTTCTACACCATACCTGGGAACCGCCTAGTTACGGAGATAACGGAGGTTCAAAGTTACAAGTTTTTTTTAAATACATGTTTTTTTTTGTAAGATTTTGACTTTTAACACCTCCACGAGCCCCGTACTATTCAATGCATCCATCAGCACAATCTTTTAAGTGCGTTACATTGAGTTGTACCTCAAAAAAAGTTGTTTCCCAGCAATATTTTTTGCGTAAAGTTACTTAGTTTAATGTACAGAATGTTTGGTTAACGGCTTTGTGATGAGGTGGCTTACACCCTGTATAATCATCTCCGAAGCCTTTTCCCTACTATATTTAGGTTCAGCCTAACATCGTTGGTGGGAAGTTTAGCATCAAGTCTAACCATTCAGCTGAATACCAGTAGTTTTCATCAAGCGACTGCATAGCATATCAGAGTGGTCAGGTACCAAACACCGACCCCAAATAGATTAAAAAACATTACGTGTTTATGTGATAATTGTAAAAACCTATTTGCAAAAAACGATCTACGCTAGGGAATGAGCAACTACAGTACTTTCACAGTTTTTATGTCTTGGGACTGTAGCTACATATAATTTTCATCTTTGTTTCGACAATTCAAAAGTGCCTGTAACTGTCCTACTTTTTTATTCTATAGAAAAAAGGGCTTCGTCGCTCATGCGATTATGGTTGCTTTAACAATTTTTAATAAATATCGATTGTACATCGTCTAAATCTTAAATCTTAACATAGCTAATATGTATAGTGCTCTAGCTGCGTCCGATAGTGGTGCAGCTAGAACACTATTGCAGTAACCTAACTGGCCTACTTGAAATGAATGCTTTCATTTTGATTTTGTTAATTTTGAAGCATCATTTATCATAATAATATCCAACCTCTACTACTCAGTTACTGGGCCATACGATACCTTTCAGTAAGATTGTATGTCAGCCGACTTTCAGGATTCTAATTACTTGCCACGACTGTCAAAGATCTACAAATGACAGCTGGGTCTGGATACTTTCCGAAGCCTAAAGAGTCTCGGTATATCATGGATGTTCACCCATCCGCAGACCGACCGACCCCAGCAAGCTTTACCTTCAATCAAACCTTGCGCCTGTAATTACAAGCACCTCAAATAAAAAACTACAGCTAGCTTATTTCAATTGGAAACTCGAGTCGATACATAGTTGCATCAGTTACCTAACTGGCCTACATGAAATGAATGCTTTGATTTTGATTTTGTTGATTTTGAAACATCATTTATCATTTCCAACCTCTACTACTCAGTTACTGGGCCATACGAAACCTTTCAGTAAGATTGAATGTCAGTCGACTTTCAGGATTGTAACTACTCGCAACGACTGTCAAAGATCTACAAATGACAGCTGGGTCTGGATGCTTTCCAAAGCCTAGAGAGTCTCGGTATATCATGGATGTTCACCCATTCGTGGACCAACCCCGGAAAGGTTTTATCATCATCATCATCATCAATGCCTATAATGTTCCCACTGCTGGGGCACGGCCTCCTCTCAATGAGAGGGAATGGGCTATAATCTACCACGCGGGCCCAGTGCGGATTGGTAGATGTCACATGTCTTCGAATTTTTGGTTCTAGGACATGCCGGTTTCCTAACGATGTTTTCCTTCACCGTTTCACCGAAAGCTTTACCTTCAATCAAACCCTAGCAGTATTTCAAGCACCTCAAATAAAAAAATACAGCTAGCATATTTAAATTGTTTGTGAAACTCATGACCGTAGATAAAAAATTGGAAACTCGAGTCGATACATAGTTGCATCTGATAATAATACAGTTTCATGTGTATAAATGCTATTTTTCTTTCATTAGCAAATGTCATGCCAAGTCACGTTGTTGCCAAGCGTGGTGGGTTGCGTAAGAAACAATAACTATTGTTCGTCTATTTATAGGCTAATTATGATGTTTCCATGTCAATGGTAGCATGTAAACAATTAATTAAATGTAAGTGCTTAATAAGTATCGTATACGTACCGAAATACTTGTACCCCAGCAAGTAATGTTAGATTAATTTATAAGCTTCCATTGATGTGGATTCAAATGTTGGGAAATACAAGAAAATGTCAAGGTTAGCTTGAAATTTTCTTGTAACAAACCTCTCCGTTTTTCCCGAATCATAATTTTTACACATTGAAAATACCTCGTTTTCAATCAGGATGTACCTATAATGGTTGTAAAACACCTCTTAACGAATCCGAAAGGCACTTCTTCTCCCTGTCATTGCGATCACTTTTTTGTTCCACACCATGCCTGGGAACCTTCTAGTTACGGAGATATTGGGGTTCAAAGTTACAACTTTTTGACAAGGTTTTTCTTAAAATATTTTTTTCAATATAACACTTTTACTTTAAACACCTCCACGACCCCCGTACTATTCATTCCATAAATCAGTACAATATTTTGAAGGCGTTACATTGAGTTCAACCAGAAAACATGCTTTTTCACCTCAATAAAAAAAAGTCGTTTCCCAGAAATATTTTTTGCGTAAACTTACTTAGTTTGATGTACTGTATACTTGGATGGCGGCTTAGTAATAAGGTTGTTTACAATCTAAATTATTATTTATAGTTTTCTTAGCTCTCCTAATATTTTTAATTTTCAATTACATTATTTAATAATCTTTAGCGTTGAAAGACTGCTAAGCTTCCTTTTTTCCTCTCCTCGGTCTGCCAAGATGATGATGTCGTCTTCTAGATGAAGAATGCCCAAAACCCTTCAACATCATCATCATCAGCCTAATAATGTCCCCACTGCTGGTACACAGGCCTCCTCTCTATGAGAGGGAATGGGCTATAATCCACCACCACGCGGGCCCAGTGCGGATTGGTAGATTTCACATGTCTTCGAATTTCTTGGTTCCAGGACATGCCGGTTTCCTCACTATATTTTCCTTCACCGTTTTTAGAACAGTGGTGATGAAATAAACTACGCAAAGTATTGCGCCTGTCTGGGTTTGAACCCACAACTTACTGTCCGTAAGTCCCCCGGAGGCCACCAAAGGGCCACCGGTGCTCTCCCCAAAATCCTAATAGACACAATTATTAAAAGTGCATCAGGCTCTGCTCAGGAACAAACTGGTATATAAAAGCACATATTTTATTATTTAAGGTATACGATTAATTAACCTTTCTCTTTTCAAAATGCAGCTGCCCAAAAATTCTCAACAAATCGTTTCGCTCCAACACACGCTTTTATTTGTTAATATTGAAACATATGAATTAAAATGATTAACAGTAACATAGCGATACATTCATATGTTAATGAAGAAGGTGTGTTATTCACTTGCGGTTATTGCACCGATTATCACACCTCTTCCTTTTGACCTTATTGTGATGAAAGATAATCATATCAATGTCAAACAAATTAATCATCACAGAGTTTTCTGACACTTTTACACAAGAATCATTATCATCAAGAGCTGTAAAACAGTCGTTGACTGACTTCTACGTTCGTATCGATAGGTAAAAATTTGAAATAATTATTTTTAAATTTTAATTTACTTTTAAATTGTAAACATTATCCAACTTTCAAGAGTTTAATTTTATTTTTGAATCGTAAACGTTAAAATCCGTGTTGTGTTAGTTTTATAAATGAGTTTTCGATACAATGTAAAAATTGTTCATGAAATAACTTCTAAATGATAAGTCCTCTCCACATATCTTACTTTTGCTGTGCCCGACAGGGTCCACAATTGTCTCTAAATATATGTTTACCACCTAAGCCTACATTGTGGAATGCAATAAAGTATTGAGTATTGAGTAAAATCCAAAGGGGCGTATTACCCAGTACTAAGCTGGGTTGTGGAGGTCAGATAAGCAGTCACGCCATGAACATTTTAGTGGAAGCCGTCCTCAACATAGTCGGGAAAAGGCTAGGCAGATGATGATGATGACCAATAGGTAAAATCCTTGCCAGCCTGTGACATCATCATTCTCGACTTTACCCACAGCTGGAAATAGGTGTCTATTTGCTAGTGCCAAGCTCCATTTCGGGTCTTATCTAGGACATACCACCGATGCGCGATGTCGGCTACCCGTTTCGCACCGGACAATTGACACTTCTCTTTCCAGTATTTGGACGCTATTTGGTCAATTGCTTTCGTGATGATCTTTACCCCTGGGATAGAATTCCTGGAAGCGACTGATTATTTCTACCTCCACAACCCATTTACCTTCATAACAACCCCTGAGAAGGGTTTAAGGTATGGCTGACGTTCATACTCAGATATCTAAATGGTACTTACTGCCTTGTTGGTCCAGTAATCACATCCGCGATTGCTGAATATGACGTCCAGAGTTCGAATCTCAGGTTGAACAAAGTCTTATTGGGTTTTTCCATAAGAAATTCTTCAGTAGCAGCTTGCGAATCTGGATTTGTGCCCGATTGTTAGCATTAGGCTCCCCCCAGCCCCCCTCTATTACTGCCCGATATTTCATGTTATGTGAATAAATTTACAGACAAAAACAGAATTTTATTTCCATGTTCATATCTGAATATAATAGACAGCGAGTCTCCACCACTCATAAACATAATAACCTACAGTTTACTGACATATTCATGTATGTTAATATTGTAGGTGTGTACTCTGGCGGTTGTTGCACCAATTACCTTGCAGCACCTCGCGCCTCTTCCTCGTAACCTTCACTTCGATGCTTCACACACGCAGGCCTCCTTGCGTGCACCTATACCTACACATACACGCATAGTATCACGCCTGAATTGTCCCAAGGGGTAGGCAAAAGTGTATATTATTATAATATACCAACATTTTACAATCGAATTAGATTATCAAAAAATATTTGACCCGTATTATTTCTTTTTTTTGCGTAAAACAAAATAAAATTGATGAAGGTCACGCCTGAATTGTCCCAAGAGGTGGGCAAAAATGTATATTATTATAATATACCAACATTTTACAATCGAGTTAGATTATCAAAAAATATTTGACCCGTATTTTTCTTTTGTTGCGTAAACCAAAATAAAATTGATGAAGGTAGGACGCTTTTAAAATTCTCAATACGTCACGCCGTGTTTAATTTTTAGTGCGTTCTGACGTCACGAGCCCCACTCGCAAGTTTTCTTTTATCTTTGTCAATATTCATTGATTTACAAACTGTCCGTTTTTCAAACTGACGGAATAAATAGATTTGCAATTTTATGCTACTGTCATCATGCTTATTATCTGGAAATGGAGTTATCAAATTAGCTTGCAGAGTACACTAGCTATGGTGTAACAGTGAGCAGCCTATAGGGATCTGGTCAGATTTGTCATAGAACCGATTGCTGATAGACACGAGTTCTGGAGTGGAGACAGTGGATCTGCCAGACTTGATGAGGGAAGTATGTGTAGCACAAAATCGGCGAGACCAAGACTTTGTTCAACAGTGGCATATTATGACATCAAGTACCTTTCAGTCTTTTAAAACGTGTAAAAAACTTAGACTTAGCTAGTGGGTCAGCTAGTTATGTATATTTGTATGAATGATATGTGTGCGTATGTGTGTGTGTGTGTGTGTGTGTGTAGGGGGGTGAATTAGAAGTTGTGGTGGTGTTGTGGGCCTGAGTTTGAATTAATGTCTTTTACCCGTTGTTTATGGAATTTTGTGATATATAATTCTAAATAGATATGTAAGTACTTATCAAGGTGAGCCCAATGTATTTCTTGGGATAAAATGCTCTGATAATGTAGCTAGGCATTGCTGAAAGACATTTTCAAATCGGTCCCGTAGTTTTTAAGTTTATTCGTTACATACAAATACAAATATTTCCTCTTTATAGTATAAATATAGATAGATGAACACGTGCTTCGCACCTTAGTGTTTGTTTGTCAATGACTCAAGTGCCACATAATTAGTAAACACTTGTGGATGTAAATATCGAAACAGTGTAGTCGAAGAGTTTTTTTTCTCAGTGTTCAAATGACAGCTGTCATTCTTTGATTAAACAAGTAAAAATAAATTTATTTTTTAAAAAGCCCCGACAAAAACTTAATTAATATATAACTTAACAAATTTTCTACTAAGAGTTAAATAGAAAATAATTCGTTGGGTAATTCGCCATTATGTGGTGGCGGACATCTTGGATTATTAATTTATCATAGTGTACTTACTATTCAAGCCCTTTCATTTGATACCTATATTGAGGGAGTTGTTTAATAAAAATGTGATCGGCCATGTTATGGTGGCGACCATCTTGGACTGATTTTAATGAAACGTAGCTAAGAACACTCGCGACTAATTCACCTTTCAATAAAAAACTAAATCAAAATGGGTTCATCCGTTCGGGCGCAACGATTCCACAGACAGACACACAGGCATGTCAAAATTATAACACCCCGTCGTTTTTCGTCGGGGGTTAAAAATGACTATAACACGGCAAATTGACGTAGTTTGATTACCAATTGATATTTCCCTGTCGGTACTGTGCGGTTATTGCACCAATTACCTCGGTTCTTCCTAATAACCTTGCCATGGGCGATGAACCTCAACACGACCGGCCTCAACACGAGAACCGAATACCAATCGAGAATCGTTTAGAATCAGATTAATCGATTCGAGGTCAAGTTTTACTTTAGATATATCGAGTAATTGAATCAAGGCTTACGTGCATCGTCTAAGGTTCGGTTGGTTTGATTGAGTTGGGTCTGGAATAATAATATAAAAGGCATGACACCAGAACTCGTTAAAAATTATACCAAGGCGTATTGAGAATTACAAAAGAGGTTTTTTTTTTTAATTTTTAACACAAAAAAAATACAGGTCTAATACTTATTGAAAATCTGACGGATCAATTAAATTTTTTTAGTCGTTTATCCTGCGGAGGTTAATATTTGTCTTTGTTAGGACCTTTTCAAAGAAGGTGAAGTTCCCGTAGACTGTATTACTGAACTTTGAAGTTTAAAACACCGATGTACGGTATACACAAAGTTTGGAAGTCCGACATGCGTGAGTCAGAAAGTACGTTATGACGAATTACGTTATACGTTATTATAAGAATGTTTGTCAACGCGAAGTACGTTACTCCGAAAGTTTGCTATGACAAATTACGTTTTTCAGAAACTTTGCTATTTATTTAACACATCATCTGTGCAAAATTTCAACTGTTTAGCTATCACGATTCATGAGATACAGCCTGGTGACCGACAAACGGACAGAAAGGTTAACCGTCAGTGGAGGAATAGGGTCCCGTTTTTACCCTTTGTATAGATACGGAACCCTAAAAAAAGGAACACAAATTTATATGCGCTTAATATGAGCTTTAAAATTAAATGGCGATTGGAAATTAGGAAGGTACGTTGACTTCTTTGGACCGAAGGTAATTATCACGGTATTTTCACACAGGTCCAGGCTCGGATTTAATGCTATAGTCACCAGTCAACCTAATTTAAATTGTATTGTATAGAAAATACTTTCGTTTATTCCAAAGATTCCTCATAAAATGCGAGATAAAATAAATAGTTCATCATCATAATGATATCAATTTTAAACGTTTCATAGACAATAACAAGTGTGAGTAATTAATATAAGTGGTTAATAGGTACTCGAGGTTTCGCGGTACCATCGTAATTGCACAAACCATAGTCATTCTGGGGGAGTTTCAAATAGGTACTGTTAAGTGGGGATATGAGTATCATAGTCCTTACATGCGTCTGGAAACTTAAAGTGCCACTATCAGGTTCCAAAATAGAATACTTCTTTATAAATAATTTAAGTAACTAAACTGTACCCTCAGGGTATAAGTAACTTCATCACGAAGCCGTCAACCAAACATTGTGTGCATCGAACTAAGTAACTTGACGCAAAAAATATTGCTAAGAAATGACTTTTTTTGGGGTGATAAATCATGTTTTGTGGTAGAATTCAATGCAACGCGTCTCAAAACATTGTACTGATGGATGGATTGAAACATACGCGGAGGTCATGGAGGTGTTTAATCGAGCTCCGTCACCTCAATGGTCGCTGACTTCACCGGTCGGGCTACCTTCGCTGAGTCCGCGATGACCTCTTGCAGCTTGGCTGCAAATAGGTCAGCGCGGGCAGTAAAAGTCTTACAAAAAACTTTTCAAAACATTGGAACTTTGACCCCCAATAACTCCGTAGCTAGTACGTTCCCAGGTTTGGTGTAAAACAAAAATGTGATCACAATGACGGGAAGAACCAATATCTTTTGATTTCGTTAAAAAGTTTTTACATCCTTCACAATATGCAAGAATCCCGCGACGATTATCGACACGCATACTGTTATAAGCAGATGATTCTAGACCCCCAAACGTAGATTTTTGGTGCGGTTAGTTTAATAAGATCTGCTGTTTCAAATAGTTTGGCCTTATCATAACTATACAATGTTAGCGCTATGGAAACAAACATTCGTTTTCTAAAACACTGTTTTAGGCTTTCATGGTTTAAAACTAAACTTATATTGTCACTTACGGGATATCATCCGTGATTATTTATTATGTTGAGCTCCCGACAACAACCCGCGATCATGGCGCTTGCAACAGCGTTGAAATATCGGGAGCTCAACATAATAAATAATCACGGAAGATATCCCGTAAGTGATAAGTTTAGTTTTCTAAAAAAACTAATTTCCGACTGATTGCACTAAATTTACAGAAGTAGTCCCCCAGAAGAAAATTTCCAATGGTAATACTGAAATGCGTCATCGTGTTGGAGAAACCGGACTGTGCTGTAACAATAATCACCGCCACGTGTGCCAGATTAGTAAGATAATGACAACAAATTTTACTACAAAATGTCTCAAGCATCTAGTTGTCATCGAAAGCACTTGACAATAATTGCATGAAAACTCTTCTTCAACACTTTGAAACTGTTACATTGTAATACACTGTTTTAGACTTTCACGGTTTTTCAAAGTACTTACGGGATTATATCCGTGATTTTCTGTTGTTTTGAGAAGAAGGAAGAGGGTAGACAGATTTATCTGCTCATAATAAATCATTTTCGTCCCACCCGCATACCTCTTCAGTATTCCCGCGATCATGATGCTTGCAACAGCGTCGAAATATCGGGTGCTCAAAACTACAGAAAATCACGGATATAATCCCGTAAGTACTTTAAGTGTAGTGTTACAATCATTGTATTTTACTGTGAACTGTGTCAATTAAATAATTATTTGTGTAAACCGCGGCCCTGGTACACAAAGGGCTAAGAAGGAACATAGATGGGTTTTAGACAGTAAAATTCTGACACTCCCTTCCACTCCGCACCCAGAGCGGGAGCAGTCATTTGATGATTTCCCTTCCGAAAAAAAAAAAATATCCGTGTCTTTGCTTCGCTAATGCCATCACTTAGCGCTGGTCTCCTTGATTAGTATAAAATTTTATAAACATGACCTCCTAACTAAATTCAAATGATTTATTTGTTAAACATACGATGCAAAGATAGAAAAAAAATTCATACAGCGAGCAGCATACATGTATTTTATGAAATGTTTTAGTGAATATACTCGTAAACTCTGCACTAAAACCTTCTAATTTATTAATTTACACATGCACAAACATTTTAAAAATTCAATTTTGAACGTTAAAACCTAATTTTTCCTGCACTTTACGATGAAAACTTCCAACGTTCGTGTTCGCGTGCTTACTGTACTTACACTGTCGCTTGATTAATATTTATACATTTAATTACATGTTTCATTAGTGTCGGTGGTTGATAGCACCGGGGTTCGGTTCTCGAGTTGACAATTTTCAAAAGTGGGTTTTTGAACTGTTTGCAGTTAGATAGTGTACATAATTGAGTTTGTTATTATATAGATGTTTGGTACCCTGAAAGGAAAGGCCTGAGAGCAAAGTAGGTTTAACATAATTTCAGTTTTTAAATACTTTGATTTCACATACACACCTCACCACACACACACCACACTCACCCTAGTAGCATTTTTTGTTGGCATTTAGTTGGGCCACATACCTCTGTTTAGTTGGCAATTGCATACAATTGGCGGGCAGTTTGCGGGTTGGGCCCAAAACTGATGGCCAACGAAGATTTGCCTACGAAAGCCCAACTTGCGATGGAGATGGAGCTAACGTGGAATCATAGACTAAGTAAGACTATATGGATATATTATAAACTGCGTGGAATTGCCTACGAAGTCCCAACTTGTGAGAATTCTGGGGGGACGGCGCGAACGCTTAAAAAATTACGCATCAGAGTTATCCACATTAGGGTAGGGATAATCGCAAGGGTCAACCAGACTGCAGTTCAATGGCAAGGCCTCGCCCTGGGGGAACCGCCTATTTGATCACGGTTTACCTTATTCCAGGTACGTATGAATTCACTACAATACTGCGCGAGAGTCATTCGACGCGGGAGAATCTTAACACCGCGATTCAGAAACGTGACGTAATTGTACAACGCCATCTAGTTTAAAGATACAAACTAAAACGTGCTGTACTTACGCGTCTTCTTTCCCAGAATAATGGTACCTTTACTTAGATTGCACTCACAGTACAATGTTAACAAGTTAATATATCAAGTACCAATGACAAGATTGCACTTAGTGAGATATCTAAGTAAGATAAATTGAGAACAATCAGTTACGAGATACTGACGAATCATAGCAACAAGGGAATTAAGTCATCTTCTTTAGTGTTGTGATATATATTTACTAGACTATAATAAACAGGGTGGAATTTTACAATGCCACCTGGAGGGAAAGTACTCTAAATACTGGAGAACGCAAATTTTACTCAAAGGAGACATACCTTTATTTTTAAAAAGAAACAAATCTGCATTCGAAGATTTTCAAAAAATATTTCGAACCAGAATCGAACCCGGGATGGATCGGCTGAAGTTCGAAAAAATAATATACCTTTTTGACATCAATCGATAGGTTCAATCATTTATGGATCAAATCTCTCTAATAAATATGATACGATTTAAGTTCGACAATACAATAATTGTAAGACGTATCATACCTAACAGGCCTATTGAAAGATTTAAGTTGGACCGATGTCAGTTGTTATCATAACTTAAATCCCTACAAAAAACTCCCAACAGTAGGAATAGAAGCTGCTGGCCTGTCGATAGTTGGCTCAATGTTGTTTTAGTAATTTAAATGCATACAAAATCTCCCAACAGTGGGAATAGTAACAGAAGGCCCTTTGTTGGCTATTCGTTGGGCAAATAGTGCATGTTTATGACGATGGGGCTATTTTAAGTTTAGGTTGGCGAAACAACTAACCGTCTGCCAATACATTCCCAACTGTTGGCATAAGGAAGCCAACGGCAATTGCTACTAGGGCATTTACACACCCCTAGATACACAATCACAATATTTCATTTAATCTGCTGTGTTAAAAAAAAAAGATACTGTAAACAAACAGAAAAGTCACGGTTGTATTATATAAATTGAAGCCGCAATATCTCCGACTCTTAAGATACAGGTCTGCGTACCTAGTTTAGGAGTCCGGAAAGCTGACGTACTAATAAACTATTATTATTTAAAAAAAAAAAATTGATTAAATAACATTTACAGACAAATAGTATTTTTGCTTCCCTTGTAATCAGTACCGAGTGTATGAGAGAGAAAGAGGAAGTTTTTGTGGATTGTAGGATATGACGTCACGACTGTGAAGACTTAAGGGCCCGTATAACCCAAAATCGTGATTTTTGAACCCGTCTCGTCTTAATATAACTAAAACATTCACCTTGGGATTCATATATGGCAAAGTTGAGGACTGCTTCTAAGGTTCATACGTTTCGGAAACACGATTCCATAAAATTTTCTCGATAGAAAACTACCTCAAAGTGACCTCTAAAATAAATTTCAAAACCAAGTATTCAATTAAAACGTTAAATTAGGTCATGAAACTTTTTCAGGATAATCGAAAACTATATAACGCAGTGTTCATACGTTTTCTTTTTTTTTATACGCTTTATTTTCATCGTAATAGCCTCTTTTCTAAAATTTCAAGCTTTCTAACCAGTCACAGCTAGGACCGCCCTGTCCCCCGGCCCTCGCTAGGACCCCGATGCACAAATTGTCAGTGCGGCCTCGGCCTTTAGACGTGGGGGCTGTATTTCTTTGTTTTCGCGCAGAAAACCCGATGGACACCGATTTACGTTCTAAAGAAATTACTTATTTATGAAACATGAAACTTAGATTAAAAATAAAGCACCCGTGTTTTTATTTTTCCAAAATATTGTAGTTTTCATTGATAAAATAATTTTTGAAATGGTTTGAAATCGAAATCTTATGTCAACGTCAAAATTTTCAGTAGGTAAAAGTGCCTGTTATCTAGAGAGATATTTGTAACAACACATTTATTTTTCACAAGAAAAACATTTTACTTAAAATTATAATAAAGTAGCACGTGACTTAATCCGTGCAAAGGGATTTGAACTATTTAGCGGGATTTTCATTCGCCTTTTTGATTTTTTTTAAAGTAGCGACTACGCATAAAACCTATATAAATCGATATCTGTTATCAATACAAATAAGTTATGTACGAGACAAAAACTTCTAAAGCGTCACGTTTCCGAGATTTAAGCTGTCAAAGGTGTGCTGGTAGCGATCACAATGCCATATATTATATTTCGGAAACTTGACGTTTTAGAACATTTTGTCTCGACAAAACTTGTTTGTATTGAAGCCAGCTATCGATTTATACGTGTTTTATACGTGCTTAATCAAACCAAAGTTGATTCCATCAGTGTATTGACTTTAACTCTGATAGCTCATATCTCGGAAACATAACACAGGACATTCTGTCTCATGCAAAACTTGTTTGTATTGATACCAGCTATCGATTAATATTGGCCGTATGTGTGCCCGCTACTTTGAAAAAAAAAACAAAATGGCGGAAAAATGTTCCAAGCCTTTTCGCACTTTTGCCTGAGAACTCAAACACACTCACGCCCCTCCCGCGTGGAGCACCACAGTCCTCACTTGGTGTAATGAATTTTTTGAACCCTTATGTATCCAATGGTGTAATTGAATTTAAGATGAAGATGATAGATATGAAACTAAAATACCAAACTGTATACACAGATTAATTTTGATTTTTTTGGCCGGATTTTTTAATAGTAGCAGCCACGCATAGGATTTTTATGAATCGATAGCTGGTATCAACACAAACAACTTTGTATTAGGGAAAATCTTCTAAAGTGTCACGTTTCCGAGATAATAAGCTATCAAAGTTTGAGTGCATTCATCGATGGAATCTTCAGCGTAACTTTAATTTGATCAGACACGCGTAAAACGTCTATTAATCGACAGGTAGCATCAATGCAAACAAATTTTGCACAAATTAAAACGTTCTTAACTGTCACATTTCCGAGATGAGAGCTATCGAAGTTAAAATACAATTACTGAAAACATCTTTTGATCAACTTTGATTTGATCAGGAACCCATACAGCATTTATGAATCCATAGTTGGCATCACAACAAACAAGTTTTTTCTGAGATAAAATCTTCTCCAGCATCACATTTCCGTGAGTTAAGCTATCAAAGTTCTGCTAGTATCGACCACAACGCCAAATAGTGCCTTCCGCCTGACGCAGGTCTTCAACGGACACGGTGGTTTTGGGAAGTTTCTGCACCGAACCGGGCGGGAGGAAACGCTCCGAAGCAGTCATGCTAGCGAAGGAGGTAGTGGAAAGTGAGTGGGAGAGAACCTCACGTCTCAGCCGCCGCAAGAAACACACCGGGCGTTGTGGGCCACGTGGTGGCCCCCGGCCACCGTAGGCGCGGGCCTGTGGACGGTGAGCTATGGGCTAGCTTACCGTCCGTCTGTCATATGGCAACATGAAGTGTCGCGCGTTCAGATGTCAGCATAAGGAAAGGGTCCGCAAGTGCCAATTTCTGCCGGGGCTGTGGGACTGTTCGAAAGAGATAACATAGCCCTGGAACACAAAGGGCTGAGAAAGGAAAAGAAGTAACATGGATGGGTTTTAGTCAAAGTCTGGGACTCCTTTCCGCTCTGCCCAGAGCAGGAGTCATTTGATAATTTCCCACCCGAAAAAAAGGGCGTATGATTGGAACTAACGCAACGGTGTTGTTAGAATTTCAATCCTTAAGGGGGTGAACAGGTGTAAGAAATTTTGTTCTTAAAGTTAAATTATTTTTTTATTTTTTATTTATATCCAGAGCTGGTATAAATACAAACAAGTTTTGTATGAGGCAAAATGTTCTAGAGTGACACGTTTTCGAAAGCACAAGCTTTGATAGCTTAAATCTCGAAAAAGTGACGCTGTAGAAGATTTTGTCTCAGAAAAAACTTGTTTGCATTGACACCAGCTATCGATGAATATAGGTATTATGCGTGGCCGTAATTTAAATTAATAAAACACAAAATGGCGGAAGAAAATCCGGCTAAAAAATTCAAAATTCGTTCGAGTGTCGCATAATTATGTTTTTATGTTAAACAAAAACAAAATCTTGCCGTTGAATAATTGTCGATAGAAATCTCTTTTTGGGCTAGTATCAAGAAATGTAGAGTGAAAAACGCTTCGCATGTTAATTCACCGTACACCACGCTTTTCTATATTAGTTTAAAGTGCTCGGAATCGCAAAGGAGTGGTGTCGTTTTTATAAAGTTACCAAAATATTAGTTTCCTCGTGTTGACTTGTCAGTTATATTGCAGTACGTCTGTTTAAATGTTTAAAAACCGAATTGAATTTAGGTTTCATTATGAGTAAGCGAGGGGAGGTTAGGAGCTTTTGGCTAAATAATACCAGCGGCTTGGGTCAATCTTAAGGTTAAGCCGTGCTTGCCTAGGTTTGTCCTTAAGTGGGTGACCCTGACCACCTATTACATACCGAGTTTACTACGTACCTCGGAAATCTGCTGTCTGTCATATGTAGATCTTTGACAGTCGTTACAGGTAGTCAGTGGCTTGAAAGTCTGTCAGCCAGTCTTATTAAGAGAGAGGGGAGATAGGCAATTGCTCCATATAAAAAAGTTTTTGCAAAAAATAAAAACGACTTAAAAAAAGTGAAAAATAACTTCAGGTTCTGAAGTCGGCGATCTTTGTTTGATTGCTTTAGTTTTTTTGTTACCGACTTCAGAAGCTAATGTTATTTTTCACTTTTTTGTTGTTTTTTTTTAAGTCGGTTTTATTTTTTGCATAAAAGTTTTTATTTTTCACTTTTAAGTGGTTCACATGTGCTTGATATACATGGAAAGTGCATACCGTTACAATTCCAACAAGCCCAAACACGACTAGGGTACATTGTCTCATTATGGAGTTCCGTGACCCTTGGCTTCATCATCAGATCTAATAGAATGGTTCTTATCAAACGCAAATGCTTCACTTGTTGTAGAAAATACCAAAATCGCAACACGTTTTCATATAAAATTTGAAGAGTTCCCTCGATTTCGCCAAGATTCCATCATCAGATCCCGACTTGGTGGCTATGGGACCATTTGGAAAGAATACCCTTTCTAACCAAAAAAGTATTTTCCAAATCGGTTGGTAAGCGACGGAGTTATGCCCGAACAAACATAAAAATAAAAAAAAATAAAAAATAGAAACATCCGAATTGAGAACCTCCTCATTTTTTAGAAGTCGGTTAAAATACTTTTATTCAGTTGCCGCCACATATTTGGAAAAGGCCAGGCAGGTGATGAATATTTGCCATCGTTCCATCAATAGTGTAGTTCACCCTAAAAAAAAACTGCTTGATAGTGTGAGCGAGATAGAACTATCTAGCCTGGGGAAGCGGGGGCAAAATTTGAATTTTAGCTGTCATTCTGTGCGCCCTTAAAGAGGTTTAAAATTGAAATGTAATAGATAGTATTAGTTTTTTATGTAGGTATCACAATAATTACAACATTTTATTTTCCCGCAAGCAATTGGTTAATCACCTTAAAATACCTTTAAGATATATACGTAAAATAACGTGGTAGGCTACAAACGAAAATTACAGTTACCAAAAGACTAAATAGTATGGACAGAGACAAGCCGAACCCCGGTCACGCAAGCGCACGAAATTTTTTCAGCAAATCCGGTCTGAAAATTCAGTGGCCAGGAGATAAGACACCTGGTGGACACGTCAGCTCTGTGAAAAAACGGGATAAGCTTATCAAAGATAATCATCCATAATATTAGAGCCAAAACAAAGCCGTAGTAAAAGCGAAAAACTGCCCATAAATTCAAATGTGTGTCAACAGACAGATACATGACTGAGTCTATAAGGGATCCGTATTTTAAATTGTACGTACGGGATCCTAAAACATTCTACCAAATTCTTTTCAAAACTAAGTCTGTCATTGGCCACAGAGTCAACGCTCTCAAATAATTTACACAGCACTAACTACCAATATTCTTGTACAAACAAGGCAGTAAGACAATAAACTTGGCAGGTAATTAATCATGGAGTTTAAATCACAAAATCAATATTTATACAGCGGTTTACAAATTGCAGCGGTCTTGCTGCTAACTGCATTTTAGTGCCACAGAGTAGGGAATTGAAATGGAGTCTACACCAAATTATAAAAGCTGCTCGGGCCAATCTTTAGGTTAAACCGTGTAAGCACGGTTTAACCTAAAGATTGGTGGTGGTTGGTGGTTTTGGTTTGATTGGTTGGTTGGGTTGGATTGGTTGGATTGGTTGGTTTGGTTGGTTGATTGGTTTTTGGTTGGATTGGCCTAGGTTGTTCTGTGGATGGGTAACCACCCTTACTTACCGGGTTTCCTCCGTGCCTCGGAAAGGTTGGTCCCGGCTGTCATTTATCCATCTTTGACAGTCGTTACCGGTAGGCAGTGGCTCAAAACTCAAAAAGTCTGACAACCAGTCTTACCAAGCGGTATCGTATTACCCAGTATTAGCTGGATTGTGGAGGTCAGATAGGCAGTCGCTCCATGTAAAATACTAGTATTCAGCTGAATCCGGTTAGACAGGAAGCTAACCCCAACATAGTTGGGAAAAGGCTAGGCAGATGATGATGATGTAAGTCAAAGTTATTTAAATTACTAAAATGAACTTGGATTACAGACAACCCTTTGGCGGTATGAAGGACAGGGTGTGTTAGTTCTTCATACCCCATAGAATAGGGAGGATTCTCCGACCTGACGGCTGTTTTGTCTGGTGAGCTACTGCCCGATGACGTCTACTAGTCACGGATTACTTTACTGAAATGTGATGTTCGATTTATATGGATTTCAATGTTTATAGTTCAACATCTTTGTCATAGATGGTGCTACAGCACTTTTTGTTATTTTCTTGCTGTAGTACTTTAAGTAGTGCCGCTTCAACCCCATGACCGAAATTAAGGAGGAAATTATTAAAATGCTAATTATTTCTGTAAGAATGTGACCAGAATTGTATCAAATTCGATGTGAGGACTATATGAACAATATTAACAAAAAACAGGTATAGTGAAAAAATAAGTCAGGAGTTGTTAAGTATCTCTGTTCGTAGTTTTGGTGTATGGAAACAAAATCTTAAAGATTTATATTCTGTAACTTAAGTTTATATTCTGCAACTTAAGAATTTAAATAAAAAAAACTAAATATAGCTGGACACACACACAGCGCCACCTAGTACCACACTAAGCAAAACTTGTGTCGTGGACACTAGATAGTTGATATAAGATCAAGTAGTAAGATTTCATGGGTTCTAATGATTTTAAAATTTGCAGTGTAAACGTACGCATTGTCGTCAATCACAACGATTTCGCAGATGCATGTGCAAGTAAAAACGTTACTTAGAAAAAACTACTAGTTTTATTTGCAGTCTCTGCAAATTAATTACTCTGTGCAAGTATTCTTTTGCATAAGGTCCGTCAAGTCCTTTTGAGAATATATTTGATGTTTGTCTGACGAACGATAAAAGTGTATAAATACTGTCGTTTTGACCTTGGAGAGCTGTTGAACCTGATATTGTTGATCATTCGACGAGGCAAAGGCACCTGGTATTGGAAGGTTAACTGGTAGATAGATAGATATTTAACATTATCGCAATATTAAAGATGCCAGTATAAAAGTTATTTTTAAAGATTTGTTTACAAGTGAATTAACCGAAGAAACGAATAAATAATAATAAATAATAAATATCGCTGAACATTACACACAGCGCCATCTAGTGCCACACTAAGCAAGGCTTGTGTCGTGGTCACCAGACAGTTGATATACTACATACACTGTTCGCATAACTCGTCAAAATGTAGGAAACAGCTGGTTTTTTTTTTCGCGATTTCAAGGTGTGTAAAAAGTTGTTCAAAATGATGAGTACAATGACCCCTTTTCAGGTTTAGTATAAACAAAAAATAATGTTGTATATATACTTTTTGTTTGTAAATACATATAAACATCCATGACTCGGAAACAAATGTCCAGGCTCATCACACAAGCATTAAAATTTGCTCCTGCCGGGATTCGAACCCAGGGCCCTAAGAACGTAAGGCAGCTTCACTACGGCTGCGCCATTCGGGTCGTCAAATCAACGACAGTTATATTTAACTGAGCGTAGGCATAGCAGAATCGGCTTATGATGTTCCCACGGCTGGGATACAGACGTCCTCTCTACGAGTAACCATGCAGGCCCATTGCGGGTTAGTGCCAAACGTCTTCAAATTTTAGTATTTACACTAAGTATTGCGCCTCTTGGGTTCGAACCAACGACCTACAAGTGCTAAGTTGGGCCGATACCTTTGAGCTATCGCTAATCTCTGTTAGTTACTTTATTACCCCTTTATTGAAATATTATGTTGGCGCACCTGGAATGAAACACGTCCAACTAAAGCCCTGGCGGGAAAAAAACTAGACTAGCTATATTAAAACTGTGCCCACGTGCTGGCTGTGGGTGAGTTTGAGTCGGCCTTAAGGCTTCAGGCACTACTATCCTCCAACATCAGGCACTACTATCCTCCAACATCAGGCACTACTATCCTCCAACATCAGGCACTACTATCCTCCAACATCAGGCACTACTATCCTCCAACATCAGGCACTATGCTGGGTGACACCACGTTTCAGCTCGCTATTTGCCTGATATGTGGTGGAGCAGTTGACAACCTGGGACACCACGCCCTCTCTTGCAGTTAAAAAGCAGCAGGCTTCTGGGCACTATTCCTGTTGACAGCGTTAAGGATGAATTTTTGACGACCTTCAAGATTGGTTATTGTTAATGTACATATATTCATTAAAAAGTTAAAGCAATACCGTATCTAAGACAATACGGAAGCCATTAAGCCAGTATAAACTTATAAAATACAGAGATAAACTCATAATACCTATTTACTATTCAGCCTTACACGTGTTTCCACGATAATATAATGTAACCGCCAATTATTTCTGAGCACATGAAGAAAATTATACCCTCATCTTGTACCAATTAATCACATTACGCCAATTTTCTCCATAAACCGGAATAAGTCAACAAATAATTAATAAAAGCCAGTTACACCGGAAAAACTCGAACACTTACGAACGCTTCCGATGAAAATGTAAACAATGGAAAAAAAGATGGCGGATAGTATACGCGCGGTATGCACATAAAAGAACAATGACTATTAAATCAATTTATAGACGTCATTAGGATTGTTATGATAATATATTAGTTGATAATAAGATAAGTTTATGTGCGTTTATCATGTCATTTCAGGATATTTATTGAGCATTAATTACTGCTAAGCTTGTCATTTTGTAAGAGATAATACTAAATGGGTGATAAACCGGTATTCTTTTTTATACACGATACCCCACACCAGAATTTGTCTTCTATGGTGGGTGCGCTTCCAAACATTTAAACTCATACAACAGCCAGACCCGGAACAACTATCTGTAGATTGGTGGTTTTAAAAGACAAAGCAAATTCAAAACAAAGCAAATTCAAAGCAATTAATATACCGTTTTTGAAAGCTTCGGCGTCAAACTAATAGATTTATTTGAAATATTCTTATAGACTCAGGATGGCCTATATCAGAATCTTCCATGTTTCACGTGGGTCAGAAACTCGCAAATTGATTCTCCAATTATTTATTTCTCCTTAACTTCACAGATTAACAAAATATAACGCTAACACTCTTTAGTTAGGCATAGATAACGATACTAAATTAAATCAACTTAGAAACTGTTAAACATGGCGTCGGAAGTAAGCGATTCGTCGAGCCCGTGGTGCGTTGGCGGTTCTCGATTACGGCCGCCCCGCTCCCACCGGTGTGACGTTCCGCAAGAATGACAGCTGACATATGTCATGCTGCCATTCTGTTCCGACGTCGTCGACAGCAAACGTCAAATGTCATGTGTCGCGCCGTCATACTCAATACTTTATTGTATTCCACAATGTAGGCTTAGGTGGTAAACACAACGGTATTTAGAGACAATCGTAGACCCTGTCGGGCACAGCAAAACAAAGATATGTGAAGAGGACTTATCATTTAGAAGTCATTTCATAAACAATTTTTACATTGTGTCGAAAACTCATACAATTCAAAAATAAAATAAAACACTTGAAATTTAGATAATGTTTACAATTTAAAAATGAATAATACAGTAAAAATTTTGAAAAGAAACATTTCAATAGAATAAATCAAGTTAACGAAACAATAAATCATATCATCTATACTAATATTATAAAGCAGAAGAGTTTGTTTGTTTGTTTGTTTGAACGCGCTAATCTCAGGAACTACCGGCTCGAATTGAAAAATTCTTTTTGTGGTGGATAGTCTATTTATCGAGGAAGGCTTAAGGCTATATAACATCACGCTACAATCATTAGGAGCGGAGCAGGAATGAAAAATGTTGCAAAAACAGGGACGTTTTTTTCCTTTCGTTTTTCTCTCTAATGTGACGCAGACGAAGTTGCGTGGGTCGGCTAGTTAAAAGATAAATCGTTTAAAATAATAAAAAATAATCAAATAATGTGAGATAAAAAGATAATAATAATATGTCATTAAAAAACAAAGAACACGAAAAAAAAAAGACGTGTGGCACTCGGGGACTGTCGCTGTAAAGCTATTGCATTTGTTTTTTACGGGCGGTGTTAGGTTATTTTCGTTACGGAATTTCGGGATTCGGTCTCCACGCTCAAGGCCCGCGACAGAAGCTATGCAATAACTTAAAAAGTAGTAGTAGTAAAAAGTAAAAGTATCTTATAATCTAACTTATTCTGGAAACAGACACAATAAACGTTATTTTTCCCGTTTTAAAGATTTACGAGTATCATTTAAATATTCGTCGACACTATAATAACATTTATTTGTTCAATAACAATTTTTTTAACATACCACTAAGAAAATAAAAAATACTCAATTTATTCACAAATTGAGTATTTTTTATTTTCTTAGTGACTCGGGTAACATATTATATATTTTTATTGCCATTACCAGGTATATGCTAGGTTACAGGTAGATTTTAATTGATGAAGTTACAGTACAGCCATATATATCAACAGTGAAAATATTTTAGTGGAAGTCTGAGAGGACGGTCTCATAAAAAAATAAAAAAAACATCTGTTATTTTTGCGTCTACTACATCGTGGTACCCTTTTTCACGGTCACCGAATTTGAATATAATACAAGTGGGGATTTCTATTTCCACAATTTATTTTGATGAGAAAATGAACTAGAACTAGATTTCTTAGTACTGAAATTGTAATTAAAGTTAATTATTACATAAATATTATTGTGTGGAAATGTACGTTCATCGGAAGTAAGTAGCTAGTAGCGTGTGTTGAGACTGGTTTAGAGACCCAGCTCTTGCGGTGAGGATTATACAATAAGTATGAT
Organism: Xestia c-nigrum; assembly: GCA_916618015.1. Lineage (NCBI taxonomy): Eukaryota > Metazoa > Arthropoda > Insecta > Lepidoptera > Noctuidae > Xestia > Xestia c-nigrum. The sequence goes on along the minus strand of OU745259.1, from coordinate 1,906,610 downwards.
CTGTTACTAGTGGATAATTGCACAATTGTCCCAATGGCATTTCATCATAAATTGCTTTTCGTTGACGTTTTTGTGTTGTTAGCTGTAAACTACCCCCAAAACACATAAAATAAAACATTCACCGCCTTATTTAGCTCTGTGAATTCAGTTTAGCCACACCTACCTACAATTTGGTGGTTAAAGATTGGCGAAACTTTACTCTGGGTTTATCAATTATTTAAAGTTAGAATTAAAAGGCGATATTTATTTATTTATTAATTACAACGGTTATACACCAGTAACATTAATTAACTAATTTCTAAACTACAGTTTCATTTGAATAAGTACAGTATTAATATACGAGTACATTAAATAAAAAAAGGATGAACGAGAATAATCTCGTTGAAAAAGAGTTTTTCAGACCGAAACATAATGGACATAAAGAATATCGTGGCCGTTGATTTTAATCAAAAGATATAATTAAGGAGGATCAACAGATTTTTTGGTTATTTGTTAGTTAGCTGAAAATCTTTAGATAGTCAGTCACACAAATAACGAATCATATCATATTTTTTCAAGAATAAAAAGTTATAGACAAACGTGTGTGTTTGACCACCCGAATGGCGCAGTGGTAGTGAGGCTGCCTTACGTGCTTGGGGTCCCGGGTTCGAATCCCGGTAGAATCAATTTGTGAGCAATGTGTGATGAGAGCATGCTCGTTTGTTTTAGAGTCATGGATATTTAAGTAGGAGAGGGGCGTGATAAGAGTTAGTTTTTCATGATTTTGATCGTTTATTTTTGGCTCATTAAACATAAAACAATTCTTTTATTTTCTAACGTCGCGTCGTCGTTACGTCTTTTATTCATTCAGCCATTGTTTTCATTCCCCTCGTCCTTTCCTTCACTCCTCTTACGTTCCATTCTTATCAATTTTAACGTTTCATTTCACGGTTAACTTTAATTAGAAAAACTATTACATGTCGTCCACGAACAAATGATCCCACATTTATACGTATACTTAGTACGTATTTACAAACAAAAAAAAAGTATATATGTAGTATTATCAACTATCTAGTGTCCACGACACAAGCTTTGCTTAGCGTGGCACTGTCTAGGTGGCGCTGTGTGTTAATGTCCAGCGATAATTATATTATTTATTTGTCTATAACACTTCTTTTTAACAAGTCTTTTTTCCTTCATCCCTGGATTATCATGAAAACTTGTGCATATAATTATGAGATCATCTTAAAGGAATTTATATTATCCTAACTGCCTAGCTATTGCATTGTTAAAGAGATATTTGCATCTAAATGTACAGTGGAGGTCAAGTAAACTATTTGCTAGGTCACCCATCCGATTATTGGCCGCGGAAAATGTTGCTATACAGACATGACATTTTATCCCCTTTGTTCTGATTTACTGTAGTTATTTTATACGTGGTTGGATCATGTATCTCACAATAAGTATTTGATTGTTGTCGACAGTTACAAAAAATCAAGCGAGTAATCTTCAAAGACTTGGAAGACGTGGAAGCAGACGTACATCTGACATCACAAAAGTAAAAAAAGATTTAAAAGACTAAAATATACAGAAAGCTTAAAAAATACAAATTGAAAGACGAAATGAAAGCCAAAAAGGCATGCTAAGGCTCCGCATAAAGGCTATGCAGTTATTCGGAAAGGACGTATGATAACATTTTGGATTACAATAGTCAAAAACGTAAGTACAAAAACACAAACATTACAACGACAGTTAACTCCACTACCAACCTTGCTATATCTATATCTTATATCTCTGACCGATCCAGTAGATTTCAACAACCAGGTTTCCAAGCTTAGACTGTTTAGTTTAAAAGCCATACCATACAGGGTTATTTTTTGTTTATACTAAACCCGAAAAGGGGTCATTGTACTCATCATTTTGAACAACTTTTTCTATGGGACGAACCCGGAAATCGCGAAAAAAAAATCAGCTGTTCCCTACATTTTGACGAGTTATGCGAACATAAATGTAGGGAACAGCTGATTTTTTTTTCGCGATTTCAGGGTTCGTCCCATAGAAAAAGTTGTTCAAAATGATGAGTACAATGACCCCTTTTCGGGTTTAGTATAAACAAAAAATAAGGTTGTATATCTCCTCCCCCAATAACACATGATCTCGGTGTTCCACTACCATAAAGTCACCACATAACTTATGCCTTTACTTTTCCGTCAGCGCCATATCTAGTGGCAACGCGGAACAAAATGTCAAAACATACCATTTTAGGACGTACTGTGTAACTAATGTGGCGTGCACGACCTTTACAATTGTTTCCTCTACTTGCAGTTTTTAGACTAACAATCTATACCGGCCGTACAGAAATACATACATCGTTCATATACAACATATTAATATGGTATGAGGCCGATCACTCCCCCAGATGTGCGTGGTACCTAGCACTATTATAATATGTCCCATGTAATAAAGGAAAACCCTATTGTCATCAACCGGGCCCATATCCAGACATTCCTGGTTACTGAGAAATATCTTTTAGAAAACTCAATTAAACTTTGACCGTCTTAGGTCCATGTTCACCGTACAGATAACAGTCTGATTATCTAAAAACAGCTATCACTGTGACATATTACCATACAAAAAAGTGTTTTAAACAGCTGTTTTAGATAATCAGGCTGTCATCTTTTCGGTGAACATGGATCTTAGGAACTGAATCCAGGATACCTCAGCAGTTGCACTAGCAAACACTACACAGTACACTACAATACTATGAGGATTAAAATTCTTGGCTAGTAAAATGCTGGGCTATTTTTCTTCTAGATAAGGAAGACCAAACAAAGAAACCATATATGGACTGTGTGAAGGATGATAAAGATAGAAAGGAGAGTTGTTGAGGAAAAGAGAAGTATGCGCAAAGGCAGAAGAATAATGGTGGAAAACACTGCTTGGAAACGCTCCCATACATATCATCATTAATCCTCCTACCAGTAGCGAGGGGTTCATACAACTGGAAACCTACCGGCTTCCCTTCGGAACAATCACTGTACTGGAGTCTACTAATATTGCCAAAAGTAAAACAATGTAGGTAATTCAGTTGGGACGTGATTGCCCAAATATGACTCAGACTACAAATGGTTGTATGTATGGTTGTCTTACCTGTTACAAAAATTTTCCCTTCGCTACTGCCACCTACTGCCCTACCCTTCTATAATGAAGGCGTGAATATTCACGGCCTCCACTTATAAGCGAGTGTTCCTACCGCACAGTGTAGCGTATGTGTGACCTTTTCAATTGTTTCCTCGTGAGTAGAATTCTAATTACTGTTGGTCTTCCGCGTGGCGTTAGGCACGAGATCGATGTTGCATGTCTGTCTGTATGTTTGTCTGTTCGTTTGTTTTAGATTGCATGTGGAACTAGTTCATGTGCAGAACGGCAAGTTATCATAAAAGAAGAAGTTGTAAGGACGTTCACAATGTTTGTTGTGATCTGTTTAAAGAATTGTTAGTATTTTTTTTTTAATTAACAGTCCCTATGAACCGTCATTATCTCTTGACGTCATGATTATTTTCATCAAAACCAAGTCAAACCAAGTTATTGTAATCGAACATAACGGTTTTTTTACCTACTAACTTGAAAATAATACGCAAATGCTTTGCATGCATGCATGACCAGTCAATAATGTTCCCACTGCGTGTTGGGATAAAAGCGTCCTCTCTAAGAAGTCACAGGAATGTGTATTTTATTATATGGTTTTAGACACAGATAGGGTAACTTCCTTCTACCAGTAGCGAACGTCTTTCGGTTAAAATAACGATCACGTTGAATAGGTTTCAAAATCTAAAATTGACAACGGCGTCAACATTGAAAGCAAATCAAACCGAATGCACTTAAAACCGATTACTTCACGCAACATTTAGCTCGCGTCGATCTGTTCGCTCAATCTTAGTCATAGCGTAAAAAATATACAAAAGCTCACTCCTGAATTCATGCGGGAAGAATTAAATGGGTAAAACCTAATTTTGGTAATCCATGAAAGAGTGATGATTTTGATACATTCCATCAGACCGACTGGCAACTATGAAATCTCGAAAAATATCAGCTGCTGCCTACATTTACCAAGTTGCGCGACCACCACAGGAGCTAAACGCGAGTTTTATAATGCCTGAAAGTATATAATTCACTGCAATAAACGAAACCAGAAAAATATATGATATTCTTCTGGATAGATGCTACGTGTTTCGAAAACATAATACAATTATTTTACTCGATATAAAAATCACGAACTTATCTCGTAACAATGAGGGATTTTCTTTTTCAACTTGCCCTAGTCGCTGGATAGATGGCGTTGGTCTGACTACGTTACTGCAAGGAACAGAACGTCACATAATTTCACTTGGACCTAATGATTATTTTCGGAACCTTAAGCAAATGAAAGTGTCAGTCAACGAGCGTATGCGGCGTGTTTTTTCAAGCGTTTTGCCTTTGGCACCAAGAAACGTAGTCGGATCAACGACATCTATCGAGTTCATGGAAACTATTTTCTTTTTTAAATTCTCAAAAGAAAACCTCTCATTTCTTTTAACGAGTAAAAACCATACTAAAATACTTACATGCGATCATTCTGATTTTTTGTCAAATCGATCGAACCACTCATTTCGCACTATGCGGCGCGCAGTAACTGACATAACAACCACTTTGTAGTGCAAGCTGATTAGAACTTTAATCTAACCGTATTTCAAACGAAGTTTGAACCACCACAAATAGAGTTGCTAATTTAGCTTCTGTAGTCCCTTGAAGCAGCTGATTAGACAGCTGAGCCGTCGTTTAGGCATGACGTAGTCTTAAATATGAAATGCAAAATATTAACACTATATACTGTGAAACTGCAACATTAAGCATGTTATGTTTGTTTATCAATATCAATAACTCTGCCCTTAAGAGGAAACGTTATTTTACTAACATTAAGAATCAGCTTTTAACATAATTCAGTATTTATAACACAGTTCCTCTTCCGGAGGAAACATAAGGGTTTCCTTCCTCTTGAATTTGGAGGAAGCAAATAAACGTATACATGTGCGTGTGTACCTTCTTATAATATGTAGATCTTGTTCTTTATCGTGTGGTTGCTAACCTGCTATCGGTTGGTGCTAACCTGGTGTTAGTTTTTTTTTTGACGCCCTTGGGCGGCATAGAAACTGGCTTGACATACCGCTGAGAAATAATCTATTTCTCAGGTATGCTGGTTTCCTCACGATGTTTGCCTTCACCGAAGCAAGTGATATTATTGTACAACACGCAAATACATTAAAAAAAAATGAAAAGGTGTGCCTTGGGTTCCAACTCAAGACCAATCAATAAGGTCCATGTTCACCAAAAAGATAACGGTCTGATTGTCTAAAAACCGCTGTCAGTGTGACCACTGTGTGTGTGTGTTATGTTCCCATACAAAAATGTGTTTTAAATAGCTGTTTTTATATAATCAGACCGTCATCTTTTTGGTGAACATCTCAGTACGCTTGTGGTGAACGCCTTAGTAGTAATAGTCCGATATGTAGGTTCTACGAGAAGAGAGGGGAGGTGGACTCTCAAGGGTTCCCAATCCCAGAAATGAGGCTTGAGTCCCAGCAGTGGGGACAATACCGGCTGATTATGTTAAGGACTATCTATCGACTGCCTTGTTGAATGAGTTGAAGCAAGCGCGACTGCAAAGCATAAGGTCCTGGGGTCAATTTCCGGGTCGGGCAAAGGGCTATAAGGATTTTTTCATTAGAAGCCACGGAATCTGGATTTGTGCCCAATTGATGGCAATTGGCTTGGCCCCTATTACATGGGACTTGAACCAACCTGGCGAAATGTGGGTGTTACTCTTAGGTACCTCCTCCTGCAGCACCTCTGCCTAAACCGGATTACGGTTAACCGAATTACCGGACTATTTAAGGCCTTATGTCCAAATATGTATTTGTCCATTAATCTGTTCCTATATTCGTTTCATTTTCACACGGGGCAGTACGTCGAGAGTACAAATATCCACAGAAACTAAGTATCGAATAGTGACAGCAAGCAAACGATAATCCACCAATTTTTTTAATCCAGACACAGGGATCTGTGTGTATTTATTTGTATTCAAGGACAAATAAAATAAATGCTAGGATGTCCCCTTCAAAATGTCGTTAAAATACCAATTCTCATTACTCACAATAATGTTAATAATATTAAACTAGGCTATTTTCCCGATAAACTAGATTCAAATAATATGCAATTCAATACAATGATTGAGGAAAACCGTATTTTATTACTCAGACTTATTTACCGCTGGCAAAAACTAGGTTTCATAAATAATTACAAAAAATATACATTTTAACTTTGTAGTAACTTTCCATAATGGCAATGTGTCACTGATTGCAATGTGACGTTTACGAATGCATTGACAAGGTCACATGACTATGATAACGTAACTTCACGCCTATAAACCCTGCAAAGGTAAGGCAGTGTATCTAATAGTACCAACACTGAAATTTCATCTAAACTACTATTATAAAGCAGAAGAGTTTGTTTGTTTGTTTGGTTGAACGCGCTTATCTCGAGAACTAATGGTTCAAATTGAAAAAATATTTTTGTGTTCGATAGTCCATTTATCAAGGAAGGCTTTAGGCTATATAACCACGCTACAATCAGTAGGAGCGGAGCAGGAATGAAAAATGTTACAAAAAAAAATCTTTTCATATCTTTCGTTATGTGACGCAGACGTAGTTGCGTGGGTCAGCCAGTCAATTACATCCAAGTAAGTCCCGGGTGATATAAGTGAGCCAAACAGGGCACAATACCAAAATTCATCTGCCTAGCCTTTTCTCAATTATGTTCGGGTCGGCTTCCAGTCAACCCGGATGCAGCTGAATACCAGTATTTTACATGGAGCGACTACAAACTGTAACGTTACATTTCGTGGAGATGAAAAAATGACAAGAGACGAAATTATGGTTTAATAATACAAGGGAATAGAAAATTACTAAGTTAGGGAAGCCGATACGAAGCCGGTAGCATGGTGAAGAGGGTCCAGGTCCAAGTCCGAAGTTCGCAGTTGGCAGAAACCGCTCGCCACAGTGATAGGCTCACTCGCAGTCGCCAATCTCCGATGGTTCGAGGGTCGAGGCTCACCCGCTGTCCGTGTCTAGGTTCTCAGAAGTAGGAATAGTAGGAGTAGCAGCAGTTGTAGCACCCGCAGTTGTAGCAGCCGCAGTTGTAGCAGCCGCAGTTGTAGCAGCCGCAGTAGTAGCAGCAGTAAGTTTTTTGTATGAGCCATGTATAGTGCAACCTGAACCTTATCGAAGATGACAGATAATAACCCTATGTTAGCAGCATAAATATCACGAGGTAGGAAAATTATTTAATCAAGGTTCGGACAACTAGAATAGAGTGAACCACATGTTATGGTTTCACGGCCAAAAACCAGAAAAGATGGGGAGAAACCCTATCGCAGCATTTACTGTGCTATTAAGTGCTAATTGAATCTTCTTTAACGGAATGTCCCAAGAACGGTGATCATCTCCGACTAACAGCGATAGTGCCGTGATAATTAATCTATTATAACGTTCAGTTGGATTAATTTGAGGGCAATATTTTGGTAAATAGAATATCAAGGGAACTTTATAGTTATTTAAAAAATGTTGAAATTCGTTAGACTGAAATTGTGAACCGTTATCCATAATAATGTTTTGTGGTACACCATGAACTAAAAATACAAAGTTTTTTAAGATAATGTATAATATTGGTAGCTGTAGCTCGTTTAGTAGAAAAAATAAGGCAGTATTTAGATAAATGAACACGTAATCTTATTTGGTAACTTATTTTTCATCATTGTTCATGTATCACCTCTCAATCCTTACTCTACACCACTCAATTATTCTTTACCCCCACAGACATTCCATTATCGAAAGATAATTGGCACCCTTTCGGCCTCTTGGTTGTGTTAACCCCCTTGTGGGCACTGCCAAGGTTGGAGATTGGTTACTATACGACGGCTATAGGACAATATCCTGTAGTCGTTTAACACTTACACGTAACTCTCTACAGAAACACCATTACACTGCATCCCACAGACTTGCACACCACAACGTTTACCCTCTGGTATTCGTACCCAATGGCCGCTTGATGTGATAATCCATTCGTGGACACTCCCAAGTTGGTTGTTGGGACACTTCACGACCGATGCAGGAGAGTATCCTGTAGACGTTTGTACAAACCATTAAACCTACGATACACTCATTCCAAACACTCCATCATAACACTTGAAGCATTATTTCATCTAGTTTGGTTTGTTAGCACGGCTAGTGCAACCTATGCGACCAACCTAAAATCGTACCTCAACTTAGTCCTCATTTTTAAGAAAATTTATTACGTAAATTTTCATTTTTAATAATATTTTTGATTAACTTGTTATAATGCATGGTTGCTAGGTAACAGGTCATAAGTACTAAGGTTGGTTTCGAATTTTACCTATTTTTTAGGATTTTTTTTTAACTAAACGTACTACCATTATATTAAACAACCCTTTTCAGACCCTCTGTGTCTTACTCTATTCAGAGTCCTCTCGCATACACTCTTACTCGAGTTCTCGACATAATGGATAGACCAATAAAATTCTCTTACTTAAACAAACTTGAACTAGGATATGAATCGATTATTAGAGCTGAAAAACCAGCGGATAATTTAACGGATTTAAAAGATCAATAGATTAAATTAAAACATGTTTTATCTAGCGACATAAAAATCTCACCCATTCCTCTTCATCTTTATAGACGGAAAAATCACGCAGATAGAATCATCTGGGGATCGTAGTGGCTTAAAAAGGATCGAGTCATTTATGAACCATCTTTATTATCGCTTAGAACGCATTAGTGCTGTTCTACCATTAATAGAGTTATGCTCGAGCGTAAGATCTCGTTTCTTTTTACTCCAAAAATTATTCGAAACTTTAGCTTCAGATCACATTGAAACTGAGGATGTATTAGTGGAAATACATTGTCCTCCGAATCAAAAACAAGCTGACCCTCTTTTCAGCCCTCGAATTTCAGAACCTTCAGAGGTTTGTGCTCAGTCTCAACCAGTTACATATCCTGCTGCAGTTTCGGGCATGCCGCAGTCTTCTTCAATGGAACAGAATTGTTACTCGCCGTACAATTTTGTAAAAGATTTTAAAAGGTTTTCTTACGATAGTAAAACTTGTCCTAGGTCGTTTCTGCAGAAGTTGGAGGAATTTCAGATCTCTAGGAATATCTCAGAAGCAACTCTAGTTAAACATGCTTTTGAGATTTTTGTTGGAGATGCGCTACATTGGTTTAGGTTTCAACATAGTCGGAATCCTTCTTTTACTTGGGGTCAGATCCATATTATGTTGATTAAAGATTTTGGGATTCAGGACTACGATTATAAATTGTTAGAAGCTATTAGGAATCGGACTCAAGGGGCAACCGAGACTATCATTGTTTATGTGTCAATAATGTTTGGCATGTTTAATAGTCTTTCTAAAAAACTAGCAGAAAGCGACCAATTGGAAATTTTACTACTTAATATAAGACCATGTTAGTAAGTTTTCGTTGCGCTAAAAGATATTAAATCTATTGACTCATTAATTTCAACTTGTCAGAGTTATGAAAAACTATCTGAGAGAGATCTGAACTTTAAAGAACCAAGATATTCAGATACCCCATCTTGCGCTGCGGAGTTTGCTTATCGTCCGGCGACTTCTAGAAATAATTCCAACTTAGGTCATTCTAACGCGATAAAGAATAATCAACCGTTTTCTTCTTCTTCCTCTCAAACCAAAAATAAACCCAAACAGGATTATTGTTGGCGTTGTCGTGTTATATATGCCATGTATAGTCCAACCTGAACCTAATCGAAGATAACAGATAATAACCCTATGTTAGCAGCATAAATATCACGAGGTAGGAAAATTATATCATCAAGGTCCGGACAACTAGAATAGAGTGAACCACATGTTATGGTTTCACGGCCAAAAACCAGAAAAGATGGGGAGAATCCTGTCGCAGCATTGACTGTGCTATTTAGTGCTAATTGAATCTTCTTTAACGGAATGTCCCAAAAACGGTGATCATCTCCGACTAACTGCGATAGTGCCGTGATAATTGTTCTATTATAACGCTCAGTTGGATTAATTTTAGGGCAACATTTTGGTGAATAGAATATAAAGGAAACTTTATAATTATTTAAAAAATGTTGAAATTCGTTAGACTGAAATTGTGAACCGTTATCCATAATAATGGTTTGTGGTACACCATGAACTAAAAATACAAAGTTTATAAGATAATGTATAATATTAGTAGCTGTAGCACGTTTAATGGGAAAAATAAGGCAGTATTTAGAAAATGAGCACGTTATCTTATTTGGTAACTTATTTTTCATCATTGTTCATGTATCACCTCTCAATCCTTACTCTACATCACTGAATTATTCTTCACCCCCACAGACATTCTATTATTGAAAGATAATTGGCACCCTTTCGGCATCTTGGTTGTGTTAACCCACTTGCGGGCACTACCAAGGTTGGAGATTGGTTACTATACGACGGCTATAGGACAACATCCTGTAGTCTTTTAACACTTACACGACCGTAACTCTCCACAGAAACAATATTACACAGCATCCCACAGACTTGCACACCACAACGTTTACCCTCTTGTATTCGTACCCCATGGCCGCTTGATGTGATAATCCATTCGTGGACACTCCCAAGTTGGTTGTTGAGACGGCTTATTGGACGATTCGCACGAATTTAACTCGCACAAAACGTGCGAATCGACTCCTTTAAAACATATTATTTTTTCTGTAGTCGATTCGCACGAATTTCATTTATTGGCGTGCGAATCGACACCCTCACAAATATGTAGTAGGCTATTCGCACACATATTGTTTTTTATGAAATGCAGTTAAGATAAAGTACACTTGAGCACAGAAGTAGTACGGTCAAATATGTTTTACTCGTAATAGATAGAAAATAAAAACACAATCTAATCAACAATATCTGTATTGAAATTAAAACTAAGTACTAAACATCTAAGCTCGTGGTTTGAGGATTAAAAATGAGCAAATATCGATCACAGAATAATAAATAAGTGTCACTAACAAACTACTACTACACTAACCGCGTAATAAAAAATAAAAGTACCAAAAATTTACATTTTTCATTTTACATTACACAAACATTTACTTTTTTAATAAGGTAGGTATATATATAATTAACAACTTTTTCTTATATTTATTATTGACGAACATTTGGTACAACAAAAACATGTTTTAATGTTTTTCAGAAGTGTACCTAAAATACACAGTTCTCATAATTATAACACCATGCCACGTTTTAAGTAATTATTATTATCACTTATTCCATACAGATCTTTCTTACTTTCAAGTAAATATCTGCTGTTTAAACTTCGATTATTTTTTATTTTTATTTCAGTGATGGCTGAATACGACTGTACTTTAATTTTTTTAAACCTTAAAATGAAATGTGTGCGAATAGTCTACTACATATTTGTGAGGGTGTCGATTCGCACGCCAGTAAATGATATTCGTGCGAATCGACTACAGAAAAAATAATGGCTTATTGGACGATTCGCACGAATTTAACTCGCACAAATCGTGCGAATCGACTCCTTTAAAACATATTATTTTTTCTGTAGTCGATTCGCACGAATTTCATTTATTGGCGTGCGAATCGACACCCTCACAAATATGTAGTAGGCTATTCGCACACATATTGTTTTTTATGAAATGCAGTTAAGATAAAGTACACTTGAGCACAGAAGTAGTACGGTCAAATATGTTTTACTCGTAATAGATAGAAAATAAAAACACAATCTAATCAACAATATCTGTATTGAAATTAAAACTAAGTACTAAACATCTAAGCTCGTGGTTTGAGGATTAAAAATGAGCAAATATCGATCACAGAATAATAAATAAGTGTCACTAACAAACTACTACTACACTAACCGCGTAATAAAAAATAAAAGTACCAAAAATTTACATTTTTCATTTTACATTACACAAACATTTACTTTTTTAATAAGGTAGGTATATATATAATTAACAACTTTTTCTTATATTTATTATTGACGAACATTTGGTACAACAAAAACATGTTTTAATGTTTTTCAGAAGTGTACCTAAAATACACAGTTCTCATAATTATAACACCATGCCACGTTTTAAGTAATTATTATTATCACTTATTCCATACAGATCTTTCTTACTTTCAAGTAAATATCTGCTGTTTAAACTTCGATTATTTTTTATTTTTATTTCAGTGATGGCTGAATACGACTGTACTTTAATTTTTTTAAACCTTAAAATGAAATGTGTGCGAATAGTCTACTACATATTTGTGAGGGTGTCGATTCGCACGCCAGTAAATGATATTGGTGCGAATCGACTACAGAAAAAATAATATGTTTTAAAGGAGTCGATTCGCACGTTTTGTGCGAGTTAAATTCGTGCGAATCGTCCAATAAGCCATTATTTTTTCTGTAGTCGATTCGCACGAATATCATTTACTGGCGTGCGAATCGACACCCTCACAAATATGTAGTAGACTATTCGCACACATTTCATTTTAAGGTTTAAAAAAATTAAAGTACAGTCGTATTCAGCCATCACTGAAATAAAAATAAAAAAATAATCGAAGTTTAAACAGCAGATATTTACTTGAAAGTAAGAAAGATCTGTATGGAATAAGTGATAATAATAATTACTTAAAACGTGGCATGGTGTTATAATTATGAGAACTGTGTATTTTAGGTACACTTCTGAAAAACATTAAAACATGTATTTGTTGTACCAAATGTTCGTCAATAATAAATATAAGAAAAAGTTGTTAATTATATATATACCTACCTTATTAAAAAAGTAAATGTTTGTGTAATGTAAAATGAAAAATGTAAATTTTTGGTACTTTTATTTTTTATTACGCGGTTAGTGTAGTAGTAGTTTGTTAGTGACACTTATTTATTATTCTGTGATCGATATTTGCTCATTTTTAATCCTCAAACCACGAGCTCAGATGTTTAGTACTTAGTTTTAATTTCAATACAGATATTGTTGATTAGATTGTGTTTTTATTTTCTATCTATTACGAGTAAAACATATTTGACCGTACTACTTCTGTGCTCAAGTGTACTTTATCTTAACTGCATTTCATAAAAAACAATATGTGTGCGAATAGCCTACTACATATTTGTGAGGGAGTCGATTCGCACGCCAATAAATGAAATTCGTGCGAATCGACTACAGAAAAAATAATATGTTTTAAAGGAGTCGATTCGCACGTTTTGTGCGAGTTAAATTCGTGCGAATCGTCCAATAAGCCAAAATAATATGTTTTAAAGGAGTCGATTCGCACGTTTTGTGCGAGTTAAATTCGTGCGAATCGTCCAATAAGCCGTTGAGACACTTCACGACCGATGCAGGAGAGTATCCCGTAGACGTTTGTACAAACCTTGAAACCTACGATACACTTATTCCAAATACTCCAACATAACACTTGAAGCATTATTTCATCTAGGTTGGTTTGTTACCACGGCTAGTGCAACCTACGCGACCAACCTAAAATCATATCTCAACTTAGTCCTCATTTTAAGAAAATTTATTACGTAAATTTTCATTTTTAATAATATTTTTGATTAATTTGTTATAATGCATGGTTGCTAGGTAACAGGTCATAGGTACTGGTTGCTAGGTACTAAGGTTGGTTTCGAATTTTACCTATTTTTTTCGATTTTCTTTAACGGTTTTCAAGGTGAACGTTTTTTAATTCTTAACGTACTATCATTATATTAAACAACAATCTTTAGACCCTCTGTGTCTTACTCTATTCAGAGTCCTCTCGCATACACTCTTACTCGAGTTCTGTCATAATGGATAGACCAATAAAATTATCTTTCTTAAACAAACTTGAACTAGAATATGAAGTGATTATTAGAGCTGAAAAACCAGCGGATAAATTTAACGGATTTAAAAGATCAATTGATTAAATTAAAACATGTTTTATCTAGCGACATCAAAATCTCACCCATTCCTCTTCATCGAAAGTACCCTTAACTATATAGACGGAAAAATCACGCAGATAGAATCATCTGGGGATCGTAGTGGCTTAAAAAGGATCGAGTCATTTATGAACCATCTTTACTATCGCTTGTTATGCTCGAGCGTAAGATCTCGTTTCTTTTTACTCCAAAAACGGTTCGAAATTTTAGCTTCAGATCATATTGAAACTGAGGATGTATTGGAAATACGTAGTCCTCTGAATCAGAAACAAGCTGACTCTCTATTCAGCCCTCGAATTTCAGAACCTTCAGAGGTTTGTGCTCAGTCTCAACCAGTTACATATCCTGCTGCAGTTTCGGGCATGCCGCAGTCTTCTTCAATGGAACAGAATTGTTACTCGCCGTACAATTTTGTAAAAGATTTTAAAAGCTTTTCTTACGATGGTAAAACTTGTCCTAGGTCGTTTCTGCAGAAGTTGGAGGAATTTCAGATCTCTAGGAATATCTCAGAAGCAACTCTAATTAAACATGCTCTTATGCTGGTCTTACTATTAACTTTGAGAAAAGTAAGTTTTTTCGTAAAGAACTCAAATACCTTGGTTATGTAGTTGATGAGCAAGGACTACGAGCCGGTCCTAGTAAAATTGAAGCTATTTCAGCTTATCCTATTCCTACGTCTTAAAAAGAAGTTATCGCCAATCTCCGATGGTTCGAGGGTCGAGGCTCACCCGCTGTCCGTGTCCAGGTTCTCAGAAGTAGGAATAGTAGGAGTAGCAACAGTTGTAGCAGCCGCAGTAGTAGCCGCCGCACCAGCAGCAGCAGCAGTTTTCAAAGCCATTAGGACTTCATTATGACGCCAGGGCAAGATTTCACCGACTTAGCGACCATGTCTCACAATAATACTCGTAGTTTAGAGGAAGTACATAGAAGAATAAAATGGTTAACAAAGAAGGTCTAACATCAAATGTATAAAACCTACAACTCCAAGTTACAGCAATAAAATTAAAAGAAAAACTAGGCTTGTCATTGTTATTATGACATCACAAAAGTAAACAATGATTTGGGAACACAAAAATGTACAGAAATGCTATAAATAATACTAATTAAAAGGCGGAAAAGGCATGCTAAGCCTCCGCATAAAGGCTATGCAGTTATTCGGAAAGAACGTATGATAAAATTTTGGATTACAATAGTCAAAAACGTAAGTACAAAAACACAAACATTACATACACTATCTGACCTCCACAACCCTAGTCCATTCTCGTACTACGTACAGATACGATACCCATTGGTAAGACTGGTAATCAGACTTTTTGGGCGACAGACTACCTGTAACGACTGCCAAAAGATCTACAAATGACGGTCGGTACAAACAGCTTAACGATGCTTGGGCACGGGGGAAAAACAAACACATTACTTGACCTAGGAGTCGAACACCGAGAACCTCATTCCAAGCACTTGATGCGACCACTAGACCGATCAGTCATGATTATGAAATCTATAAAAAAATCGTTTTATTTACTAATACTGTCTAATATATAGTGTGAGCCTTTAAGATTTTTTAATTTTTTATTTGATTAATGGGCTTTGTCGTTTTATTTATTTATTAATTATTTATAAATCACATTTGACACACTTAAATATAAAGCACACAATTAGACCTCTGGGTCTGTCTTAGGATGTCATGGCCTGAGATTTGAGATTTAGCGACCACATCGCCCGACCATAAGCAAATCACTTACGATCTATTTAGTACGAACTTGCGATCTACTTAGCCTTATTGTTCTTATAAATAAGCTAAACAATCTACAAATGATAGGACGCGATTATCCTTGCGTTTTGTCATTAATTAATAGCAAATATATTTAACAAATTAAAAACAAATTATAGAACTTACTATAGCTGTGCCCCGCTATCTTCGTACACGTGAAACAATTATAATAAAATATAACATCCCGTTTAGAATTGTTTTGTGAACAATTTCAAGAGTTTCATTTTCTTTTCTCGTAAACCTAATCCGTTTGTTTTACATAAAATTAGCCTAAATATTTCTTATAACAATTACGATCTGCAAGTGAAAGTCCTAACAAAATCGGTCTAGCCGTTTCGGAGATCAAACAGAAAGACGGTCCAAAATAAAAAAAATATTTTTTTGTTTGACGTTACAACCAGACACGTCAGAAAACATTTATTTCTAATAGATAATATTTTAGAAAAAAACATTAAACTACAATAGAATATTTGTAAACAATGCATTTACAGTCACTTTACTTGTTTTAAATTAGATGGCGCTAACTATACCTAATTGACAATCTTAGTCAAGTCAGAAAGTTTTCGAAACTAGTTTCCTCCATACGTTTGTACCAGCAACCATTGCTATCACAATTACCCCAGATAACAAACCATAGCGCCCTTAATCAAATCACAATTTCAAAATCCAGTATTCTATTACATCGTAATAAGTTCAATCACAGAACCAATCTGTTGTTATATACTTGTTAAGGCCTCCACACACAACAGCTGTAGGTAATGCTAAAATGTATAGCAAGACATCTTTTCATCTATTTTCTATGCTCTCTCAAGTTTAAATGACTGGACGCATCGGATTAAACGGTTTATAATAAAAGTCTAATGACTTAGGTATCCGCTAAAAAATAATTTTGGAAATTTCAACCCATTATTAAGTTAGCCAGATACGGCTTGAAAGGTTGTGTGAAAATCCCTCTTCGGGCTTAGCCAGTGGCGTAGCTACCTAGGGGCCAGGCGGAGCAGTGCCCCGGGGCCCTCAAGCTCAGGGGGCCCTCGAATCCTTACCAAAAAATCTCGATCAAACTGAACTTTTGCAAATTTCTCCCATTTTCAAAATACATAATGACAGGTTGCAACCCGACTTCAATCATGGCAACTCAGTTGAGAGAAATTCGAAAGTTATACCTACGAATTTCCCCTAAATTCTTTCTGTGGGTTGGTGAATTTGACGGAAAAATGCTAAGGTACTTTATTATCGATGAGCTGATGATAAAGTACCTTAGCATTTTTAAAGTATTTGTATATTTATCATTTTTACTTGATAAAACCTAACCAGTTTAGACAGCAGTGGGGCCCCATTTTTTTAATTGGCCTCAGGGCCCTTGGTTACCTAGCTACGCCACTGGGCGTCGATTATATTTATAGTATTAGGAAGAAATAAGGGCGTATTTCACATCAAGAAGAATTGAGGTGGAACGCAGCACCTTATGTTAGCTCTATGAAAAGGAATGACAACTTTACTTGTCGCTGGTCGCGTCTTGCGTTGGTCAGGAACGATGCTCAAGGGGTTGTAGGATTTTAATTATTTATTTGGTCAGTTTCTCATTATTTTTAATGTAATATCACGTAGTTCAGTTCGTTATGTTTTGTGGTTTTTTAGGATAGTTTCCTGAGGTTGTTATTGGTTGTTTTGTGGTTGTTTTGACGTATCTGGTTGTATTTCTTTTAAAATCTTCACTTCTGGATGCTTAATATAGTTATATTATTATACATCTTGCCAGAAGATCTTACAGGCACTCAATGCAGGCAAAAATATGTATTTTACTTCTCTCGCTTTGAGGATCAGATAATTCATTTTCATTAAACATGTTATTGTTTACGTAACATGTGTACAATGTGACTATTAATATGAATATAAATCGTAGATGATATATATATAAATATATGTATGTATATATATATATATTCTATATATATTTAAAGTACAGTACATACTATGATATAAAGTAGGTACCAGAAAATGTACATGCCGAAATGCACTGTACATTATAGCTGCCATGTGTGACCGGCTTAACGTAGATACGCGCGCCTAAACGTACAAATAAACCCTGCGCACGCGCGGGAGCCACGACCTGGCTCAATGCTACGCGCGTACATGCGACACACACATGCATGTGGACGTGTGTGCGTGCGCGCGTGTCGACGGCTTGTTTACATCAACACAAATGTAGGTGTAGCGCGATGGATAGTTTTGATCGTTTTGCAACAATATTTCGTTACTGTTTTTCATACATGGCTTCTACCTTAATAATTCTTTCCCATGAAAATTGGCAGGTTATACAGAACGAATTCTAACATACCTATTTATTATAAGTTTTTTGTCGGTCTTGATCTTGTTTACTGAGGTTTGTGTTTTTTATTGCAAGGGAATATGAGCAAAGGTATACTCGTATAAAATAGGACGTAATGTTGAGTTATTCAAAATTTTTTTTTTTTAACTTTTTTGTCGAATACGAATATTTAATATGAATAGAACTACTTACTGTGTATCTTTTCAATAAATTGTATTAAATCCTATTTCATAACAAAATATATTTAAGCCAGACAGATGAAATCGTGTATTATTTAATTTACTTCGGATAATAAAATTGATTGTCTGTTACAAACATCTGGGTTTTCTCATAAAATTGGTGTTATCATTAATCAAACTAAAACAAATACAATTTCTTGAATACCTAAATATTTTTAGAGGGAGAACAGTTTCTCTGAACTCTAATTACTATTTTCATTACAAAACTTTTTCAATTACAAATGTTTTACTTCAATTTAGGCTGAATATTACTTAATAACTTCTAGTTACTGAACTAAACTAGTAGCCTATATAATATAAAGGGATGAATTGATTCATTATTTTTAATTGGAAGTCAAGAAAACCACTATTATTATTGCATCAATAAATCATTTAAAACAGTGATGCTTATTCGTTTGGATCGCGTGGTTTGTGGTTGTTAGGTAATTTGTTTATTTTCCTATATTTGTTGACTAACGCTTTACCTAAAGAACAGGTTGCCTAGTAAACTAACATAACATCACGCCTATAATATCCAAATAGTAAGGCAGATGTGTACCTTATAGTACATCCATACTTTACCGTAGTCCCATGTAATTAGGGGCTAGCGTATTGCTATCAATCGGGCTCATATGTCACTCCGTGGCTGCAGAAAAATTCCTGAAGGAAAAACTTAAAAATACTCTGCTCGACTTGGGAATCGAACTCAAGACCTCATTGCTGAGCAGTCACCCTTGCGACCGCTAAGCCGAGGCAGCCCTACCAGGCTATCTAGTAAACGAAATTTTAATCTATACTATATTAATTATTTAATAATAATATTATAAAGCAGAAGAGTTTGTTTGTTTGTTTGTTTAGTTGAACGCGCTAATCTCATGAACTACGGGATCGAATCGAAAAATTCGTCTTGCGTTGGATATACCGTTTATTGAGGAAGGCTATTTAAAGTTATTTAACCAATAGGAGCGGAGCAGCAATAATAAATGTTTCAAGCGGGAAATTCACGCGAACGAAGTCGCGGGCAGAAGCTAGTGAAACATATAAGTTAACGGTGTGGACTAGGGTAACTTTTATTACGTATGCCAAAGTTTCAATAAACAACCGGACCACTGAAAAATACCCGTATAAAAGCCATGAGTTATTCTTCGTGATTATTATACCCAATAACCTTGAAAAAACTGCACGGAGCTTATCATTCTACAACAATAATAAACAATGGACTAAGACTACTCGGTCCTCCTATACGTACGCGTGTGTGAATGTTTACAGATAATAAAATATTCTCGAGTATTCAACTCCTGCGCACTATATTTGTTTGGTAGAGTCTTTGCCCTGCTTCCCTTGCATTTAGGACCGCTTAGGGTCGCACTCTGATTTAATTATCGTTAAATGGGTCCCTGATGCGTCATTTTGGTCTTTATATTATGATATTTCCTGGTATGAATATGGATTAGCAAATAAATCTGTTGCTCATCGTAAAGGCAAATGAAAATGGTAGAATGTTATTTAATACGAATAATCTTATGTTAAACTTATTGAGGTAGGTAAAAATGTGTGTTTGAATATCAAACTACTTATATTTTAAATAAAAATAAACCAATCTAGTATGTTACATCAGCTAGCATATTTTTTGTAACTTCTTTTCCGATTCAAAAGCAGTCATTAACAGAAAAAGAAGAATTTGTATTTGATCTTCGAAAAAAAAAACCAATTGTAATTTCCAAATGTTTTTTAGATTTATTGGTACCTAAGTTAAGAGAATTTGTGAACGTAAATAAAATGCCCCAAAAGGAAAGATTATGTTAATGCGAAGTGTATGTTACGTTACAGTTTCAAAATTTACTGTTTGCGAAAACAGCTAAAATATTTCCCAATAAGAGAAACGGTTTTGGCGAAAAAAATTATATTTACATACGAAAGACGTCAGACGCCAAGAAAAACAAAATGTTATTTGGAAAGATTTTATGTGTTGGTTTCGTTTTAATATTTTGAAAAATGAAAAGTGAGGTTAGCGACAATAAATATATTTCTTTCATACAAAACGTGCCTTGACAATTACGGATACCTTAACAAAAATCAGCCAGTTTGGTTGAGCATGACCCAAATGAAGCTGCATGCATATTTATCGTTTACTGATAAAAAATATTAATTAAACCGACCGAGGAGGCCAGGAGTAAGAGCAATGGAAGGAATTGGGGCATGCCATTTCCCAGCAGTGGGATAGTATAGGCTTTAAAAACCGCTAAAGATACTACTTACTAAAACGGCAAACAAATAAAAACTCCCTTAACACCAAATAAAGCAGAACTCATCTGGTCCTTTTGCACACAACCACACTTTGCATGTGTGTGAGTAATCCTTTAAAATGTTGCCAACTTATTTATGGAGTTAATCCTTCTTTATGACATTAACACGTCGGTGTAATTCCCGATTGTTTTGATGATCATCCCTGTGACGGAAAACAGATCTTGACAGCTGCTTAATTATCAAACTGCGCAATTTGTATGGTAAGCAAGCAAATCTTGCAATATGCTGAAATATTTTTATTGAGAAGGTGTTTTCACATTTCGATGTAGAAGATCACCTAGGTCCTGGTAAATTGATGTTCTGAGAACTGCCAATTCAACGTGGATGGGTTTTAGTCAGTAAGAGTCTGACACTCCCTCCCGCTCCGCCCAGAGTGGGAGACGTCATTTGACGATTTCCAATCCCAAAAAAAAAACAAAAAAGTTGGCGTTATTCAACATCTACAGCAGGATCCAAAATAAGTCAATTTTACTAAAAAAGCACAACAGCAAAGCATTATCGGATAAACATCAGATACAATCATTATAAATAATTTATTTCTCTCATTCTAAGCGTGGAAAATCACATCAAGGCTGTAACTGTAACTAAACTTGTATTTTCTAAGAAAACGAAACACCTGGCACTAATTACGTTCTCGACTATCTTCCTGACACATAAACAGTTAACATCCAGGAATTAGACAAACCCACACATACATACTGCAGATGTATTTAATTGTCCTTGGTTAAAAATAAATCATCCCTTTCTTCCTGTGGGAGTTGAAACTAGGGCACCTTGATAATGGTATGGGAAAGTTCCACATATAAACATGAAGGACATAGTTTCCTTGATAATGTGAAGGAGTCAATTTCTTTAACAATTAGCCTATTTTTATTCTTCTTCTTATTCTTCTCCTATACGGATTACTAAAATTATTTTTCCTATCTTTCATTATGCAAAGAGTGATTAATATTTCAGTGCATTCCTTGAAATTGGTATGCTTAGGGCACGAAAAAAAACCGGTTATCTCGGTTTTTACTACTGAACCAGAATCGGTTCCGCATGCCCTGGTGATACTACAGATGACAGCTGATTTTGAGAAATCTATGCATTTTCAAAGTTAGACTGATATTTTTCTGATAGCTCCTAAAGAATGAATCCTTCGAAAAACTTTTTTGTGAAGTGAACGATGAATTTGCATTTATGTGCCGTAAACTTTATGCGTTGTAATTTTCTTGGAACATTTTTTGATTTTGTAACGCGATCTACTGTCATTTCCAAACGTTTACCTACCTAGGTCCTTTTAAAAAAAACTTATCAGGTTATTGAAATACTCATTAAAACAGCATCTGCAATACCACACTGCAATACTTACTCACAATCATTAAAATCCTCGAATCGCGCACACATCAGGGCGCGCCATTAATACCGAAACGGTCTTTTGGTCCTTAGTTCCACTTTGGTCCTTTTTGCACAACAAGAGCGTAATGGTTGTGAGTAATCCACGCTGGGCTACGGACTGACCGAGTTTAGATTTCATTTGCTAAATTAGCACCGCGGCATGGGTACGTGGTTTTACAATTTGAGGTAAGCAGGCAGTCAAGTCTTATGGTTGCAAGATTTATTGCCAACTCGCGAGTTATGCTAGCGAGTTATGCACTCGCGTTATAGTCGGAAATTATCTCGCGGAAACGTATTTTTATAGCTTTGACACTCGGGAATACTCTAGCTTATTAGTGCAAGAATTTTAGAAAACGCATCACTAGTTCCGAGGGTTACCTCTAACATCCGAACTTTTACAGGGTGTAAACCACCTCACCACAAAGCCTTGATTAGCCTTGGTTTACGCAAAAAATATTGCTGAAAAACCACTTTTTTTTGAGGTTTTAAATCCTGTTTTGTGGTGGAATTCAATGGAACGCACTTAAAACATTGTGCTGATATGTGGATTGAATAGTATGACGATCGTGGAGGTGTTAAAAGTCATAATCTTACAAAAACAACCCCCATATCTCCGTAACTAAACGGTTCCCAGGTATATTGTAGAACAAAAAAAATATCGCAATGATGGAGAGAACAAGTGCCTTTCGGCTTCGTGAAGAGGTGTGTTACACCCTTTATACTAACAAGCATACAAAAACTTAACTAATCCTTAACATCTTCATAATATTAAGCAAAGATTTACTATAGTCGTGTAGTAGTCGTCATAGGCTGAATAATATGGCGGGGACTGTGACTGTACCTACTTATAAACAACGAATGTCTTGAAACAACGCAGTTGGTACTGGTAGACAGATTGGCAATTGCAATGTTTTGCCAACAACAGACAGAAGGACGCTGATACCAATTTGTGTCGGTATCGGTATCGGTCGCGACATAAACTGTTTAATTAATTGTCAAAACACATATACATAATGGTTAGGCACCTTTTATGACAGCTAGCTAGTCATATTCATAGCCGGGAGGTGTCTGTTAGTTGTATTATATTTACAGCTAATTAATTATATTTTGATAACTGGTTATTCCTAGTTTTTTATTTATCCTTAACTACTTATCAGTTTAAAACTACGCTGATCTTGTTTATGCTTCCAAATTAATTAATAGTCTAAAACAGACAGCATTATTTACAATTGTAGTTTCAGATAAGACCATGTTTTGACACGCATAATATATACAAAATGCATTCACAGCAAATATATTAAAAGCTGGTCTGGTCTATTAGCAATAAATAGTGTACCAGGAGATAATAAGGTCAGAGAGATAAGTCAATAACGATGTAATAATGTAAACAATTACAGACACCGCAGTTTTCCAACAAATGCGTGTGGAGATTTAAATTAAAATGACTATCTGTTGTTAATATGGCGCGGCCGCAGCTGTGTAATGACTCAGTTTGTTGACTTGCTGACCAAGAATTCAATGTAGACAGGACTGTATAATGGTGTGGTGTAGGTAGAAATCTATTTGATCTTACTTTACTATTACTTATTATAAGACACAGTCTTCCGCCGCGTCTGTCGGTCTGTTCGCGACAAACTCAAAAACTGCTGCACCGATTTTAATGCTGTTTTCACCAATAGATAGAGTGGTTCTTGTGGAAGGATCTAGTATATAATTTGTGTGCAAGCAAAGCCGCGGGCATCGGGCTAGTAATAAATTTATTTTTTTTACATTTAGTTATAGGATCTCATAGACAGTATCTCCGAAACTATCTATCTGATTTAAAGAGTTTTTTTTATTTAAAACTAGCATCGCCCGCAAATTCGAAAATGTGGAGTGTTAATCCAGGTTATAAAAAACTACCTAAGTACCGAACCACATTTTAATCTGTTCAGCAGTTTATGCGAGAGAGAGTAACAAACATACAAACATCTATCCATCCATACATCCTCACAAACTTTCACATTTATAATATTATTTAAGGACTTCACTGTTGCTGAGTGCCATACCTACTAGGACTGTGTTTCTTTTATGTGCAAGAAGTAGCGGGCAGAAGTTATATGAAGGTGAAAATAAAATTACATATTTTTTTTGCTTTAAACAATTTTGAATCGACTTCAAAAAGGAGGAGGTTCTACTATAAAATTTGAAGAGTTATCTCTATATCTCCAGGATCCCATCATCAGATCCTGACTTGATAATTATGGGACCACCTGGGAAGTATACCCTTTCAAACAAAAAAATAATAATTTAAATCGGTCCAGTCATCTTCGAGTAATCGGGGACAATAAATAAAAAAAACAGAGTCCGAACGGAGAACAGAGACTTGAATACTAGCTGTAAAATCTGATATTTTACTCAGCAATCAATCTGTGGTGGAGAACACTGAAGAAAAACAATAAAATATATTTACAGGGTGGAATTTTTCAATGCCATCTGGAGGGGAAGTACTCTGTCTGTAAATATTGGATATAGACAATTTTACGCAAAGGAAACATTCCATTATTTAAAAAAAAGAAACAAATCTGCATTCGCAGACTTTCTTAATTTAATTCACTAGGAGGAAAAGATTTGATTTATTATGCTGACATTATATACTGACATTATGGAACTGACATTCTTTAAATATACATTTATTTAATACCAATGAAAAATAAATCTATGGCAAAGTCGATACAACCCTAACAGAAATAGATTAAAAAAACAACTTCATCAAAAGATTCCGTCGCAGTTGCGTAAAACAATAATTTATGGTCATCTTTAAATTAACTTTTCCTAAAAATTTAAATATATATTCAAATGTAAATGTCCAAAACATTCCAGAAATATACATAACATATCAAATCTATTTCGTTTCGTGCTCTTTGTCGGTATACCTTTGATCGTGCCGGTAGTCTATACAATACCTATCCAGGGGCCTAATCCTGCTATTTTAATAAATTCGTCACTCCAACACGATTCCATTCTCATCCCATTGTCATTTTGCTTAAAGTTCGTAATCTGCTAAATTCACAATGGTCGGTCGATGGTCTCGTAATAAAATTGTGTTTTAATGGTATTTTCGTATTGCCATTATTATAAAACCATTCGTACAAATTGTTTTCGAAATTTACTACTAAATGCGAACCTTTATGCATGCCAGATTTTATGTACGCGATTAATATTCTATGACATTTCTTTCAATGGGGTCATAGTGGTTGTTCATTGAGAAGTCATAATGACGCCATTATATTAGTAGATTACCAAACTTGTCAAAACTTGACAGAACTTGATCATTATGACTTCAATGATCACTTATTCTGACACTATCGTAATAGCAGAATCGAGGCCCAGTAAGAATGCCGGTAACCGCAATAATAATAATTACCGATAGTTGTAAAAACAAAATACGTTCCATTTATTAATAATCGACAACACATACCTATTGTTTTTGTATGGAGAATGGAATATGGAAATAATTGTTTAAGTATGAGGTTAATTTTAATCATAACATAATATTGTATACTTGCATCAGTTTAGGTAGTTAGGTATAAGTACTTGATCAAAGTCCACAGCTGTACTTTGGTCTTATCTTAAGTCGGGGCAATGGTTACTCTAGCTGGTCGAATACAATTGTTGATAGGAAATAAACGAAGTAAAGTGGCACGTTTTTTGTCCATCATTGCGACCTATTGACCTTACCTTCTGGTGACGGAAATATTGGGGGTAAAAGTTTCCACTTTTGCCCAAGTTTTTTTATAAGTACAAGTAATTTTATGTTATAACCTTACTCCCTCCTCGACGCCCGTACCTTCTCTTCTATTCAATGCATCCACCACCACGATGTTGTGAGAGCAATGCATTGAGTTTTACAGTAAAACGAGATTTTTCACCAAAAAAAAAAATTAAGACATTTCTCCCACCAACAATTTTTGGGTAAACTTACTTAGTTTAATGTACAGAATGCTTGGTTGACGGCTTCGTGATGAGGTTGTTTACATCCTGTATAAAACAAGTTTGGGTATGTCGACAGTATATAAAATTGCAAATCTAATTAGTCCATCAGTTAGAGTATTGAAAAAAAATGGACACGTAATTTTTGTTCATATAAACTCGGGGGTGGGGACTCGTAACGTCAGAACTCAATACAAATTATACCAAGGCGTGACGTATTGGGAATTTTAATTGTGTCGTATCTTCGTCAATATTGATTTATGTAACGAAAGAAAAAATACGGGTCGAATAGATTTTGATAATCTAAATGACAGACTAAGGCCCATGTTCACCGAAAAGATAACGTCTAATTATCTAAAAACAGCTGTCACTGTGACATGTTCCCATACAAAAATGTGTTTTAAACAGCTGTTTTAGATAATCAGTCTGTCATCTTCTTGGTGAACATGGGTCTAATTAGATTTTTCTTTGTCGTGTACCCTATTATAATGTTTTAGGCTAAAACTTCATTAATATTGGCGGCTACACGAGTAAAGAAGACTAGAAACAATGGATGGACTGGGTGAATGGCTATAGCTAGAAAGGCAGTGACTGTTGAACTATCACACATACACACACTCATGTTCTTATTTCATCTTTTGTTTTTTTTTTCATTTTATACTTTAATTTAACATAAGTACTTTGTTCGCCTACTGCACGCACCAATATTTTTGTAACCGTAATAAGACTCACTGTGAATGGATACGCTTTCCTAAGATACAGACAGATTTTCTGCCTAGTTTAGGAAAGGGAGTCCTTTGACCCATTTTATTTGTACTGGTTCTATTTATTTATAACATCTAATTATATAAGACAGCTTTGTATACCATGTACAAACTACTTATTGAATAAATTATTATCTCTTTCAAAACAGCCAATCGTTAAGGCGCCGGCGGAACATACGTTGTTCATACAAACGTAATACCAAAATAACTTGTAAATCAAATACATCATTTAGGGAGTGTGTATTTTTTTCGATCGGATTACAGAATATCTAGGTTCCCAAATATATATTTTGAAAGAACAGTGATATAAAGACGGGATATGAGGAATTTAAAACGATAGAAAAAAATATTTCAAAACATAACTTTCAGAACTCTTGTTTAAATCAGTGTTCATTCAAAATATATATTTGGGAACGTACCTAATTTGTAATCCAATCGAAATAAATACACACGACTTGAAGAATACGTATGATTTACAAATTATTTTGGTATTACGTATGATTTACAAATTATTTTGGTATTACGTTTGTATGAATGGCACATGCTCCGCAGGCCTCTTAATCGTGGGATTTTGTAAGATTGGTAACAATTTTTATGACGACAATGATCTTTAAAACAACACCATCTGCCTAGCCTTTTCCAACTATGTTGCGGTCGGCTTCCAGTCCAACCGGATGCAGCTGAATACCAGTATTTTACATGGAGCGACTGCCTATCTCATCTCCACAATCCAGTTAGTACTGGGAAATACGATACCACTTAGTAAGACTGGTTTCAGACTTTTGGGGCCACTGACTACCTGCAACGACTGTCAAAGATGGACAAATGACAGCCGGGACCAACGGGTTGACGTGCTTTCCGAGGCACGGAGAAAACTCGGTATGTAAGGGTGGTCACCCATCCACAGACCAACCTAGGTAAGCACGGCTTAACCTAAAGATCGACCCGAGTGGCTGTTATTATTTAGCCACGAGCTCCTCAACAATCTTTAAACAAGAGTTTTAAGATACTTGTTCAAGTTATATAAAAACCTTCCAGGCCAATCCATTAGGCATACAGACGACTAAGCTAGAACTTTAAAACATAGCTACAAATTTATGTACGTATTCCTTTTTTGCCCTTATTCTTACAACCTCTGCTTGTAAGCTCAAGTCCTTGAAACTAAAAAAAGAGTCAAGAAACAAGGTAAAAAGAAAAAAATATCGTGTAAAACCAGTACTGCAAATGTCCTCTGAAATTCTACTTTCAGCGGCTGAATTTCAAGAATGTACCTGAACACGCCAGCTTTGAGCTGAATAGCAAGACAGATTATGGCGTAAGTCGTCGCTAGAGACCGAGCGCACAGTGTGCCACACAACATGTGTTTGGAAAAAGAGGAATTTTTCATTTATTTTTATTTCTTGTTAAAGCTCTTGTTTCGTTTGTAAGTGAAACTTTTGTTCGTTGTAAGAACTGTATTGTGTTTTTTTGAGTACCTTTATAAGATTTTTTTGCGAACTTTGTTCTGGTCTTTGTATGAGATGTGTTAATAGTTTAAACGGGCATTGTGACCAATTACTATTTCAATCATGATGTGTTAAAAGTAATCATAACGTTGCTGATAATCTTGCCTCTCTTAAATAAATTATTTGTGTTGCCTCAAATAATTTATTTAAGGCGACTACAAGAGCTAAACGCGATTTTTATAATGCCTGAAAATATACAATTTACTCCAATCAACAAAACTAGAAAAATATATGGTATTCTTGAGGATATATGCTAGTATGATAGTGTTTTAAAACAAAATACTATTAATATTCTTCGCTAAAAATAAACACGAACTTATCTCTTATTTATTTTAACGAGTAAAGACCATACTAAAATTCAAGCGATCATTTTTTTTTTTGGCAAATTATTCGACAAGCAACATATTAGCATCAAAGTGTTTTTTATTTCGTAGTCCAATCCATAGATCTTTTGTAAATTGATCGAAACCACACATTTCGCACTATTCAACCCGCAGTGACTGACGTAACAACCACTTTGTAGTGCAAGCTGATTAGAACTTTATGCTAACATTATTACATACAGGCGAAGTTTGAACCACCACAAATAGAGTTCCTAATTTAGCTCATGTAGTCGCCTTAAAAATCCTCTTATACAGTACTAGGATATGACTGGAGCCGCAGTCATATCCTAGTACTGTATAAGAGGATTTTTAAGGCGACTGGAGCCGCGTAGAGTTCGCTAATTATCCCACGGCATCGTACTTAGGGGATAAAAATAGCCTGTATGCTATCTACAATCAACAAGACTACAATCAGTCTCTGTGCCAATTCATCGAGATACGAGATATACACTTCCATCCATCTATCCATCCAAACTTACGCATTTATAATATTAGTGATTAGATAAATTCATAAAATTATGAGATTACATTTTTAATTTATACGTTTCACAATCATCAGCACTGCTCTGCGTCGATACCTATGTATATTTAGTCAGACCTCACAATTCATTAAATTAAAAGCGATGACGTAACCACTATCCCGCTTTCCTACCAAAAAACCAGCAAACAAGTCAAAAATCCATTATTTTTTCTTTTTGTCCCTACCCGTGTACATTTTCACCCGGCGTGCAGCGCCCGACACGCCAAGTGTCACGTTACGCGTGCAGAGCGTCTGCGAGCGATGACACTTGCAACTGCTATTTGCTCTAATTGCAAGTATTATTACACGGCAGTGTAGGATATGTCGGTGTCGGCTGTGTCTACACTTTCGAGGGTTTGACACTAGCAACTAGAGTTGATAGTATGACGTTGTTGGAGCAAGTTATGTCCTTCGTACTTTTCGCTTGTGTAGTAGTCCTGAGTGCAAGTACATGGACGTGGGTCCTTATTTAATTCGGAGTTTACAAGGGAAAATCGACAACTTCTATTATTAAGGTCGGCTAAAATGTAGCCTATGTTACGCAGGCTATAATAACGAATCAAATGCCACCATATTCATCACTATCAGATGATTATTTTAGGCGCTACGGAGGAACATACATAAATACTTACAAACATACATTATATGCATAGACAACTGCAACTCAAACTTAAACTCAAAGCATTTATTTCAATTAGACCATTACGGCACTTTTCAATGTTAAAATACAAAGAAAAATCAAAGCTACAGTCACAGACACAAGGCATAATGTCTTAAGAAAGTACTGTAGTTGCCCATTCCATAGCGTAGATCTCTATGGAGAAGATCGGGCAAGAAACTCCATGGACACTCTTTTAAATCAAAATATAGTTACAAAATCTTGGTTACATCATTCATGTTGAGATTAAACATATTATTATGTGAGAACAACGTAGAAAGACGTGCGCATTAAAAGCGTCCATAGAAAAGATTAAATTAACAAAGTAAAATCATAACCCTTATTTTTAGCTTCGTACTAGTTTGATAAAAGAATCAGTAATTGAAAATTAGTCAATTTCATGTGAAAGGCAAACAAAATCAATACATTCACAAACCTACACTAATACAATATACTTAAGGCGATAAGACGAGCTAAATTAGCAACTCTATTTGTGGTGGTTCAAATTTCGTATGAAATGCTGTTACAATAAAGTTCTAATCAGTTTGCACTACAAAGTGGTTGTTACATCAGTCACTGCGGGCAAAATAGCGCAAAATTAGTGGTTTCGATCGTTTTACAAAAAAACCATTGATTGGATTAAAAAACTAAAACACTATTATGCAAAAAAACAGAATGATCGCATGCATATTAGTGTTTTTTTTGTTTGAAAGATATTTTTAAAGATAAGTTCGTGAATTTTTTTTTATCGTGTCAGATTAATTGTATTATGTTTTCAAAACACTACCATGCTAGCATATATTCTGAAGAATATCAAATATTTTTGTGGTCTTGTTTATAGCACTGAATCATATACTTTTAGTAATTATAAAACTCGATTTTAGCTCATGTAATCGCCTTAAGGCTCGCGTCCCACTTGACGAGGAAGTCACTAGCTATCGACTATTTTTTCGCTCACGGAAAGTACAAAATCACACACTAATTTCACCACCTACTCTGACAAACTCGTTTTAAATGCTAGCTTTCCTCGCTTCTCACTAATCGCTGTCACTTGAACTGATCCTCAGTAAAATAAAATCTTCATTTTTCTGCCCCCCTATCCCAATTTATTTGGGGTCAGCCGTAGGTAGGTAGCATGTCTGCGTCCATACTTCTCTATTATTCGTCATATGGCCAAAAAGTAGGTAAATATCTCTTCACACAGTCCATCCATTGCTTCTCTTGTCTTTACTCTTATCTATTTGCATTCATACTCAACATTTTCCTCATTCCTCCGCTTCTCATGGACATACCACGATAACTGATTACCACCCAGTCTCCGTCACAGCCGCCAGTTTCAGTCAGTAAAAGAAATAAAAAATAAACTCCAGCATTCAATACAATATCGACGTAAAACTGAAACGTAGATCAAAACATTAATAGGTACGCAAACTTTCAGTGAACAACAAGTCAATAGTTTTATTTTACGATGTTTACATCAACAAGTTGGTATCACTAATATTATTCATTGTGCAAAACCGCAACGAAACTTTGCGTTTAGATTGTTTTTTTTTTTTTCATTGAAAACATGTTGTTTTCAATAAATGGTACGGGCAGCATCAATGTTACCTACAATTAATTTGAATTTATATAATCAAGTTAACAAAATACTTCACGCTTTTACAACTACAAAACGTTTTTGACATTGTAGGCTCAATATGCCTAATTATCTATACTAATATTTTAAAGCAGAAGAGTTTGTTCGCTTGTTTGTTTGTTTGTTTGGTTGAACGCGCTAATCTCAGGAACTATCAGCTTGAATTGAAAAAATATTTTGTGCTCGATAGTCCATTGATTGAGAATGACTTAAGACTATGTATCATCACGCTACGATTATTAGGAGCGGAGCAGGAATGAAAAATGTTGCAAAAACGGTTATTTTTTTCCTATCGTTTTTCTCTCTTAGGTGACGCAGACGAAGTTGCGTGGGTCAGCTAATCATAGCATATTCAGTCTATCATATTCAAAACTCTAGGTTCCAGGCTACCTCTCTGTGGGCTGTAATCTGCAGAATCTGAAGCTAAATCATTAGTTCGAGGATATTCAGGCCAGGAATATCCTGTTTTCCATCACTCAGCCACCAGCTTCCTATTGTTCAAAATATTGTAGGTAGCAGTTGAATTACGAGATTCTATCTTTGACTTCCTGACTGTAATTACACGAGCAGAAATAAGGCCAAGTGCACTTTAAAGACCTCTCGATAAAATATACGAATCTACACGAATGCTCCCGATCATCTACGATCTGTATTATAGGACTATTAACTGCGTAGGAGCTCGCAGGTTTTAATTGGAGCTAGTCATGATTTAACGCACCAATATCAAATGTCTACCTAATTGTTGTGATTCACTTGAAGTTTGTTTATTTGATTGCCAAGGGAACATCATGGGTTAAACAAATCATACTAATTCTTTGAAATAATGTTGAAGATTCGATATTTTGTGACCAATAAGTAGATTAAGAACAAAAATAGGATAGTTAAGTAGGGTTAAATTAAAAAAACGACGTGAAAATAACATTAACTGATAAAGTGAAATTATCCACATAAATCGATTTAGGAAATTTATGGAGAAAACCAAAAGATCACAATAGTAATTTCAATTTACTTTTTGTCTTACACGACTACGGGTACATATGATTTAATAAAAAGTTAGATAAACAATCGTGTTTTTAAAGCAAAGAGGAATTGTTTATTAAGTTTTAGCGTTAAATCAATAACACTAAAACCATAATCAGCGATCACCTTTACCAAAATCCTTGAACCTAATCAAACGGCTCAATAACACAATAAAATTGCGTGCAAAATCTCAATTTTTCGCACTAGAGCCGATAAATGACGCATCCTTGCGTTATCTACAGCTACAGGAGGTATATAGCCGTATATGGGTTTAATCGTATTATGTACGAAATGTTGCCAACCATACTATATCATATACAACGTGTAACTGAAAGGGTATAGTCATATGAAAGGGTGTGCTACAGACCATCAAACTGAACAACTTTCTCCATGGAACCACCATCGTAATCGCGAAAAAAAATGATCTATCGCACACCCTTTCATATGACGATACCGTTTTTGTTACACGCTGTAGAGTATACTTTCGAGTAGGAATCCTTTACATATTTATCTGACAAAGCAATAGAGGAGGTATTCTAAAGTATTCATTTGTTGACTTCGAATTGAATTAATTTCTGCCACTTGCAAAGCATTGCAATTGCAAGGTTAGTGGTTCTTTAGCGAAATTGGTCAAAACTTAACTCCTTATCAATTAAAAGTCAAGGCGTAGCTACAATATCTTGACTAAAAAGTTACAGATTTTTGAGATGAAACGCACAGGTTCGTCCCATAGTGCGTAGGTAAAGTTGTTTAAAAGAAAAATATGTAATTATGATACACAAAAATTTTAAACTTTTTAAAATTTATAATAATTACTAGCTTTTGCTCGCGGCTTCACTCGCGCTAATTTAATATCAGTAATCAGTAATCAGAAGTAGTATTCCTTGCGTGATCGAATCAGAAATGTAGACATCCACAAGAGAAACAAGGCACATGTTCGTAGAATGGATGGCCGATGGGGCCTGAAAAGTTCTAGAGTGGCGAACCAGAACACGTTGCATTGGAAGACCAACCAGGTGAACCGATGACCCGGTAAAGGCTGCGAGAATCCGAGTCGCTGGCGACAGTTGGAGGGGCCTATGTGCAGTAGTGGAGGTCTTTCGGATGTGGCGACAGTTGGAGGGGTCAATGTGGCGACAGTTGGAGGGGTCAATGTGGCGACAGTTGGAGGGGCCTATGTGCAGTAGTGGAGGTCTTTCGGCTGAAATGATGATTATGATGACGAATCAGAAGTAAGTACAAATCTATTTCTAATAAAAAAGTTGGCAACCCTATAGTGGTATGCACACGTGTTTATTATTTTGTAGCGAGTGTAAACAAGAAATACTTTTAGCTTACTGCGCAACAGAATTGCGTGACAAAAAGCTGGGCTAACGTGAAAAGTGAGGGGGGTGTACTAAATAGGTACCAAGAAATCATGTGTTACTTTGCGAAAGTACTGCAATGTTAAAAATACTTTTACCGAAAATTTGACAAGGATGTTATTACGTCTGGATGAATAAAAGAAAGAGTTTTCCATCTTCTATAACTGTATCATAAAGATATGAAGGCAGATATCTATAGTTGGAAGGGTATTGTGAGTAACAAAGAAGAATAGGTTTTTTTTAAACGGCTCAGAGTCTGAAATTGTGCCCGGTTGATAGTATTAGGCTCAAGGCCATATGTGACCTTAAACTTAACTGGCAAAATGACGATTGTTACATGTAAGTATGTACATAAGAATGACATCCATGGCAGGGACTCAGGCTGTAACCGTAATAATGTGTTTAAAACCCTGTTTTTAAAATAGTTTCAACAGAAAAACACTTTTAGATGTAACAGATACAATAATGTTACCGAATCAAACTGTAACCTTATATGTGTTAATATGTGTAACAGAAATAATCAGTTTTACAACAGACTGCGACTAGATTTCGGCTATCTAATGCTTATTAATCATAAATAAGTACATTGTAAATTTGGCATCGCCGAGTTTACCTGTTAAACAATTATTAACACTGTTAAACCTTTTAAATCTGTTACAGATATGTTACGCTTACTTTTGTAAGTGTTTTGGGTTAACACATTGAAAACACATTTAAAAAGTGTGACATATTTGATTCTGTTACCAATTCAACATGTAACACTTATAATTCTGTAACCTTTATGACGGTGTTTTTAAGTTATCAGCCTCTAAACCCGAATATTACAGGCGTGTTGGTGTGTACAAAGTTATTAAATACATTTATAAAATAGAATACCTGTATAGAACAATATTTATATTACATGTGTAGGTACAAGCACAGCGCACTAGGTACCTATCCGTAGTACTACGGGTTCGATAACCTGAGGTCGAGTAGTGTTTACTTTCCGCACTCGTTGTAATGTTTAAATCGCAATTATATGCATAACGCTGGTCTTATCAGACGGCCGGTAGATGGCGTTGGCGGTATTGTTTGGTCCTCCCGTGTGAAGGACCTAACTATACTGCCTTTTTATAACACTATTCCAACAGAAGGAATGCTAAAAATAACATGCATTATATTTTACATGCGTTCCTCCCGTGTTAAGGACCAAACTATACTGCCTTTTTTATAACACTATTCCAACATAAGGAATGGTAAAAATAACATGTATCTATCTTTATCATTTCACGAGCTCATCATAAAAATAAAAAAAACAGATTTGCTATTTTAAGAATATTCAAAAACTTGATTACTTATCTTATTTTATACTAATCTAAAAAAAAAAAATTTGAGGTTATAATTCATGTTTTGTGGTAGAACTCAATGTAAAGCACTTAAAACATTGTGCTGATGGATGGCTTGAATAGTACGGGGGTCGTGGAGATGTTAAAGGAAAAAAAATACGAAAACAACTTGTATTTAAAAATAAAGTTGTCAAAAAGTTGTAACTTTAACCCCCATATCTCCGTAACTAGAAGGTTCCCAGGTATAGTGTAGAACAAAAAAATGATCGCAATGATGGGGAGAACAAGTGCCTTTCGGCTTCGTGATGAGGTGTTTTGCACCCTTTAGAATACTATACTAAACTAATTTATGTACTCATGACTAAATATATTTACTTAATAACTGCGCACATCAATAAGCTTACAATTTCAACTAATACATACTTTTAATAGTAAATTTATGCAAACAATAGCCGTAACGACACTACTGGTTGTAATTGGTAATAATTAAACTATGGAATTAATAACTAGCTTGTAAACAATCTCCTACTTAATTACACAGTTTATAGATTAAATAAAAACTGTTCGTAATGGATGAAGCATTTAGCTTTAGACTTGATACTTGAGTTTTCATAAACGTTGCAAGTGTCAAGAGGCATAGGTCAAGAGATAGTTATGTGTTATCACTTTCGTTATTGCTGTCAAGGACTTAATTGGCTTGTAACCGGCACTTATAATAGGTCCGAAGATAAGTTTTTTAAACATTATATAGGTTAGGTAGAAGTATTTCTATATGACACTTTTCACAAAATCCGTCTAAAACCCATTTTATTAAATAAACGAACCCTTTAACATACAATAGGAGCTATACGCGATGGGCACAAATGCTGCTGAGAAAATTACAAGTCATATAAATAAATAACGTATATTGTTTATTTTATAAATATACCGGAACCAAGGTAACCGACGCCGACGTAGTCCAAAGAATTGTAGCAATGGGCAGGGTGCATTGCCGCAGAACGAATGGCCGATGGGACCGAAAAGTTCTAGAATGGCGACCGCAAAGACAATGCGTTGGAAGACCTCCCATTAAGTGGACCGATAACCTGGTGAAGGTTGCGGGAATCCGTTGCATGCGAGTCGCACGGGACCATTCAATGCGCCGACACTTGGGGGAGGCCTATGTCCAGCAATGGACATCTTTCGGGTGAAATGATAAAGAATGATGATAAATATACCTTAATACGGGTTCTACGTTCCATTGCTACCCCACCTAAATAAATATTTCTTAATGAGTTGCACACAATTTATATCTGACCTTACCAAAACGCAGCGTCATTTAATACCTACTCATTTTACACGAGGAAAAAGTGCAATAAAATACAAAGTATAAAATTAAATGGAAATCTCTCATCACTAAGCAATTACACGCAACACTGCCTCCGTTTAGTCACTATCATATGTGATTAGACTCATCATCGGAATCCCCGCACAGTTTTTTTCAGAATGAGGAAAACTGGAGTCGACAATTCGTGGAAAAAACTCGCGTGTCTGTCCCTATGTAACGAGTGATAACACGAAACAGATCATACTCGTTTTAGTAATTGCATTATATTCAGTAATGACTTCTTCCTCGAATGGAATGAAAGTGAGATGAAGTAACTGGTGTTCCTGTATTCGTTGTCAGTTATTCTTATTCTTTTTCTTTATTGCACACAAAAAAAACAACAAATATACATATAACTTGCAATAATATAGCTTATGTACAAAGGCGAGCTTAACCCAGAGTTGGGTTTTCTTACAGCAAACCTAATTTTGAAAGCGAGATTTGCAAATTCAGTATCAGTTAATTAAATATTACGGGATAAGGGCAGAAAGGTGACGATGATGATTGTCAGCCCATAAAACAGAGGACTTTTGAACATTATGATAAAAGAAAATCGATTTAAAAAGGACATCATTACATGCCAGCGGCTCAATATTTGTTTGTTAGTCCTTCGAGCCAGATAAGTCGAAATACTGTTGGTGTACCTTTGCAATGGTCGAGGTTATAGTAATAAAGCTGCAAAGTTTGTTTGTTAGGTTATCTCAGGAGTTGCGGGCCTGTTCGAAAGAGATACCGCGGCCCCGGAACGTAAAAGGCGAGGAAGGAACATGGATAGTTTTTAGTCAGTAAGAGTCTGACACTCCCTCCCGCTCCGCCCAGAGTGGGGGGGGGGGTCATTTGATGATTTCCCATCCTTAAAAAAAAAAAAAGGTTATCTCAGGAATAGGCATAACGACAGTATCAAAAACATACGACTGACGACCCAAATGGCGTAGTGGTGGTGACCCTGCCTTACAATCTTAGGGTCCTGGGTTCGAATCCCGGTAGGAGCAAATGTTTGTGTGATAAGCATGGACATTTGTTTCCGAGTCATGGATGTTTATATGTATAATAAGTATGTGTTTACAAACAAAAAAGTATATATATGTATATCAACTATCTAGTGTTCACGACACAAGCTTTGCTTAGTGTGGCACTAGGTAGCGCTGTGTGTTAATGTTCAGCGATATTTATAATATTTATTATTTATTTTATACAAATCTAAGTCCGTCAGATTGGAAAATAATGGAAACGTATTTTTTTGTTTTTGTAAATCAATGAATATTGACATCTAGATAAAACGCATCAAAACTGGGTAGTGGGGGGGCTCGTGATGCCCTATTGTCAGACTCAAATTTGTATTTGATAGCCCCATTATTGGTTTAGTTAGGTTATTTAGGACATTTATCATTACGTTACCCTTAGGAGTCGAGAAAAAAAATCATTGTTACTGAAATCATAAATAATCCAGTTAGCACACACGCTAAACACTCACTGTTAAGAACTTAAGTTCCAAAACCGCTCACCAAGATCTCAGTTCAAAATGTAAGAGTTGTATATTTGCCTAACTAGATGGCGTTGACGGCGAATTAAGAGTCGATTTTAAGATTGTAATGTTTAGGTAGGCTCATGCCCAAAGAAATAACTAGGTTAACAAATTACATTCAGTCAAAAAAAAAAACATGTCAAAAATTTAATAATCCAAAGGTTTACTTCTACGAGTATACACGTAGGTCTTAAGAATTTACAATGCTTGTTAAATTTGAAGAACATCAGTCATCAGCAGGAACCCAACACACAGAAACCAAATTAAATCTAAACAAGAATATGCAGAATTACAGAGATTAGAGTAGAATTAGAATAATGGACATGTATCATCTCTCGCCAGGTTTACTTACAATCGCCATAAAAACTTGTCAATTCCTTGATACATTTTCTCAAACAGACGATAAAAATCCGCCACATATGCACGCAAATGAAATTTAAAAACCAGATTAAACAAATGCGAAAGATAAAATTACAGATGACAGGCCAGGGAATATTGGGGTATTGTAGCTCATCAAAAGACTAAAAACTGGTAAATGGCGGATGGAAAAATGACTTTAGATTTTGATTGGGTTAATTTGAATATTACTGAAATTAGGATTCTTTTAGAGGAAAATACCATGCAATTCTGCATCAATGGTATTTTCCTAATATGTACGTACGAACAGCAAAAACAATTTAGTTCTGCTTGAAGTTCTAACTACAATAAAGGTTAAAAGTGAAACGTATGATTCAGATGAAACAGTAAATGAGTCAAAAGGAAATTTTCCCGCAGATGTGGGCCAGATAAGACGTAAATTTGTAAAAGACGTCGCGTGCAAGTTGTAAGCGTCAATTGAAGATGAATTGTATACGTAGGATGAAGATGAGACGGCTCCTGTTTATAAATCTGGAGTGAATCAACTGACATTTGTTTGTTATAGATTCTAGAAATACCAAAAGAACGGAATCGTAAAGATTTTATGAGCTTCCAAGATACATCATCTGATAAGTATGTAGGAAATGCTTCGTGCACCACCAATGTTTTTTTAACTAAATTAGTTACGGCCTGCAACTAAAAAGTCGAAATGATGATATAAATATATAATAAATAAATAAATATCGCTGGACATTAACACACAGCGCCACCTAGTGCCACACTAAGCAAAGCTTGTGTCGTGAACACTAGATAGTTGATATACTACATATATACTTTTTTGTTTGTAAATACATACTTATTATACATATAAACATCCATGACTCGGAAACAAATGTCCGTGCTCATCACACAAACATTTGCTCCTACCGGGATTCGAACCCAGGACCCTAAGAACGTAAGGCAGCGTCACTACCACTACGCCAATCGGGTCGAAATGAAATGAAATTATTATTTTTATTTCTGTAATTGGATTAGGTTGGATAGATGATTCTCTTTTATCATTCACCGTACCAACTATTTTTTTTAAGTATTTCATAAAATTCAAAATGTTGACAAATCTAGAATTTTCACGAAATAATTTAACGATTAACTTTTGTTACTCTGTGGGGCAATGAACAGAAGACGAAATAACAGTTAAACAGGTGAAATTACATAAGAAGCAAAAATATTGGCAAAATATTAGCTTCAGATTTCCCTTTTTTTCCGGTAAGATTTCAGTTTATGTCGCTAGTTTAACAACGCGTTTATAAAAACGTTTGTACATCCTTGTTATCTTCGTAATTACTTGAAAAAGATACTCCTAACTGTAAAGCATCAGCATTTCCTTATCTCCACTAATTCCGTAACCTCAAAACGCAACTTTTATTACCGACTTCTGCAGGAGTCAGAACAGTTACTCAAATTACTGACACAAGCTAATAAAAACAGGAAGGTTGCGATAACCAACAAGTAATAACCGTTTACGGGTAATAAACCAAATAATAATTAAAACATCAAAAGCGCCGCGTTTAGTCAAATTTTTGAACGTTTTGCGATTCGTCACGATGTAGAGTTTACATTGCACCGGTGGCTTTTGGGTTCCACATGTTCGGAATAATGGCTTTTTTCAAATTACAATTTATCTTCGCATCCTGTCCTAGCCGTCTATTAAAACGTCATCACCAAGAATACTTAGTATTATTATGGCAACTTCATAGGAAGTTAGTAAAGGGCCCATAATATGCAGTAATATTATGACGTTAAAATGCAAACGGAACTTTTTACAACGTACTACCTACCTTAAAATTTGAGTTGAAACCCGAAGAATAGCTTACAACTTGGTTGTTTACAATACAAATGTTTTGTTACTTCATCATTTGCATTTTGTTAAGTGTGAAATTTGAATGGAAAGCCGTGTTTTCTTAGGCCCTGTGACTTTTATGGGGTAGGCATTATGGGTAACGGTACTCCAGCCTCTGAAGTTTAAGTACCAAACATATTAGTAGGTACATTGTAGGTACTTGTGGCACTCACTAAAAACAAATTAGGTGCTTATGATCTTAATCTAATTATTCCATTATAATTAGGTAAAATAATAATCATATACCTCTGCTACAACATAATCTGTGCGGAACCGCTTGTATAAAGTGGTTAAACAAAATATTTTCCGCATGTATTACTTTGGACGCACGAAAAATATAACTTTGTATTAATATATTCGCTTCCTACAACACAATTCGTTACGTGAGGTTACATTTAGTAGCGTGACGGAGACCGTCACTTCTAACTTGTGTCGACTGCCAAAAATATTTCCAGGTTCATTTTAAATTAATTTTAGAAAATCGTTGGTGACTTTTAATCGGTTTGGAAAATAATGAAAGGAACTGAGTTCCGTATCCAATATTGTGACGGAATTTGTGGGACGGGATCTTCAGTCATAGTTTTAAATAAATGAATTTGATTTGAGTAGTCGCTAGACGACAAATCTACTCGTAAATAGGTCTATGTTCACCGAAAAGATAACAATCTGATTATCTAAAAACAGCTGTCACTGTGACATGTTTCCATACAAAAATGTTATTGATTGATTTAAAAATACGTGTTCATTATTTTTCAATAATCGTAACTGACGGACTAAATAGATTTGTATTTTTTTGATACTGACGTCATTCCTATTACCTAGGTACGATTGATTCATATTATTGTCGTAAAAACAACTTCTTCATTGCGATAAAAAAGCCTTTTCAGTAACGAACAGAATCAACTATTTACCTTAAAATATGTATACCTCAAAAACAGTCATAAAAAACTTATTCCATTTTTTACAACGTCATTTTCGCAACGTAAAAGTACAGTTAGCCAAATCTGTTTTAAGCTACACAATAACTAAAGCCCCAACAATTATTTTTAATTCCTTCGCGACTTCGCAATTTCGGCTCTCATATAATTTATTGTCCATAAACCCGAATTCGGCACAAAGTGACAATCCCTTTGTCGTGTTACGTTTCCGAGAAATCGTTTGATGACTGACAGACAGACACTTATTATGTGTACGGGTTGAGTTTACATCTGACACTGTCAAAGATATTATTAAGTATAGTATTTTTGGCAAAATGTTTTTTTGATATATTTTTTACCGTCGCTTGTCGCGTTAGCTTTTTTACGACTGGCGATGATTTCATTTTATGATCTTTCAGGTGCAAACGACTGGTTGGAGCGATGTTAACTACTGTAAGATGACGAGATTGTTGAAGAAGGTTTTTTCATATGCTGAAGTTGAAACTAAACTTATTTTTCACTCATTGTCTTTTTTAAACTTTCACGATCAGAAACCCCTTCGCTTTGCTGTGGCGGTACCACCAATACTTCAGTCTTCCCGCGACCAAAGCTGGTGCAATCTGGTCGAAACATCAGGCTTATGTTAAAGGTGAAATTCGCGATAAATACCAGTTTTCATGTTTAATAATCTGTCACTCATATTATTTGTTTGTTGTGTAAATACATTATATTGGTTTGTTTATATTTCCGTTTCAATAAACAATCTGGACTCTTCAATAACTATGGAGGCTATGGAGCCAGCTGATTTGCTCAGGTGTTCAAAAATCTGAATTTGAATGTATGGAACGTAGTTTTTATGTCACATTTTTTCAGAAAAATAAATATATCTGATCAGGCTTGTGATTAAATAACAGGCTTGTGATTAAAAAAAAAACAAAGAAATTACAGCCACTGTGAAGCTTAGATGAAGGTGTATTTCATAACCATCATCATCAGACTATTGACGACTCGAATGGCGTAGTGGTAGTGACGCTGCCTTACGTTCTTAGGGTTCTGGGTTCAAATCCCGCTAGAAGATAATGTTTGTGTGATGAGCATTGACATTTGTTTCCGAGTCATGGATGCACGACACAAGCTTTGCTTAGTGTGGCACTAGGTGGCGCTGTGGGTTAATCTCCAGCGATATTTATTTTATTTATTTAATGTTCCCACTGCTGGGACACAGTCCTCCTCTCTATGAGGGGGGGTGGGCTATAATCCACCACGCGAGCCCAGAGCGGATTGGTACATGTCACATGTTTTCGATTTTTTCCTAATACCTACGAAAAATAAAATGCACCTATTAAGTGCAATGAGTTCATTCGAAGTTCACCTATCCCGCATACCAATAAAAAAAATCGGCAAACATAAATACACTTAATTGCATAAATACGAAACAATACCATCACTTACTGCGCCAATAAAAAAACTCAGTAAACGCCACGTGCGCTG
This sequence comes from Xestia c-nigrum, assembly GCA_916618015.1. Classification (NCBI taxonomy): domain Eukaryota; kingdom Metazoa; phylum Arthropoda; class Insecta; order Lepidoptera; family Noctuidae; genus Xestia; species Xestia c-nigrum. The sequence continues at coordinate 1,863,869 of OU745259.1, read as the reverse complement.
AGCGTTGTCGTAAATTGTGTGCGTCCGTTTATTTGCGTCCATCTCGAAAACGTAGCATCTGCGTTTGGTGCGCGTTTTTGCGTTTATTTCGTGCACGTATTTAAGTTATGCGGTGTTTATGAAAACTAGTGGAATTTAATGTTATTGTTGTTTTTTTTTGTAATTTTTTTGTAGATTCGGTTAGATCTAGATTAGAATGAGTATATATAGTGCGAAAGCAGTTAGCAACAGCTCAAAAATGCCTGCGATTGGTCAATTTGAAATAAATTCCTTGAAAACTCGCTGAAAATCACCTGACGCTGATTTTCAGCTACAGTCCACGAGTGTTATACGCTTGACAACATAAAAACTAACAATTTTATGTTACATAACTACATTAAAAATAAAAAATAAAATAAAAAAAATAGATGGAATGTATAAAATAAATAACATTGAAAAAAAAAACATAATAAATAGCAAATAATATATAGAATTGACAACAATGCTAAAATTTAAGTTAGTATTAGACCGGACGACATTTCTACCCATCCTCTTGAAGTAGCTTCATTGTCTTATACGGCTAATTAAAACTTAAATACACGCACAACAATTTTTGCATGAAGCCCAAACATACGAATTTAAGAGAAGCACTCATTTAAATCCGCAATAAGCAATCACAAATAGCCAGAACAAATAGCGCGTACCCAGTTACGTAAACACGTGAAATGTAAGCGGATTTGTTCGGCCGTCAAACGTAAACGTAAACTTGGGCGTGAATTGCAGTTGTGAGTAAGTGGTGTGCGTTTAATGTAAAGTGACAATTATTATAGCTTTCGGAAATACATTTTGTTTTGTTACATTTTAGAAATTCTGACAAAGATAATGATGTTTTTGTAGTTTGTTGATATTGTGTGGTTAATGATTAGAAGCAACAGACAAAGATACAAGAAAATACATTATACCTAAATAATAAATAAATGAATAAAATATCGCTGGACATTACACACTTTGGGCGCCAGTTATAGTTCTTGGAGATATGTGATGACTTTTACAAATAGACAGTCATTACGGTTTGAATGATTTATTTAATAAGTAAAAAGGAACAAAAGTTAACAACAATTACGTTTAAGCACAGGTTTAAGATGGGTACGTCTTATGACTATATTATTATCGGTCGGCGCATCTAGTGCCACACTAAGCAAGGCTTGTGTCGTGGTCACTAGATAGTTGATATACTAAATATATACTTTTTGTTTGTAAATACATACCTATTATACATATAAACATCCATGACTCAGAAACAAATGTCCATGCTCATCAAAGAAACATTTGCTCCTACCGGGATTCGAACCCGGGACGTACGTAGTAGAACGTAAGGCAGCCTCAATACCGCTGCGCCATTCGGGTCGACATTGTTGTGACGTATTGAGTTTAAAATAGTAGGTGTAAGCCTCCTTAGTAATAGCTAGATAGATAGATAAATATATCATGTTAATACACTGGATCGCATAGAAAAAGGATCGGTTAGAAAATCTTCAATATCTTTAAAAGTACTCGACTGTGCTTAATGAAATGAAGACTAAATTATAGAACATTTTAATGGGGTTAACAGATGATAAAAAAAAAGAAATACAGCTTTTATTTTTAATAAATTTAAAATAAATATAAATGCGTACCTACTTATGAAGATAGGTAGGTGTTGAAGATTTTTAACTAACCGCTTTTTACGGTTCAGTATACCTATATTTAATAAACCGATTTGTAAAACGAGTAAACTAGTCGGTCAATACATCGAACACACCTGTTTTCGTAAAAAAAATGCCAATAAAGTAAAGTGAACCTTTTAACATCCAACAAAAATAAATGGTCGAATTAATACAAAAAAAAATAAAAATATTCTTTTGAATTAAGCCATTAAGTTGTTCCAATTTAACCTATCCCAAAATCTCTAGACTACAATAATATAAGACAATGTTAGTAAAAACCAAATAAATCGTAGAACAAACGAGCAAAATGATACAAGTATGTTTTTCTAAAAACCTCTGAGACTAACCCTCTACAAACACGAGTTCCCAGCACTAACAAGCTACAAACATGAAGCCATTAAACTAACAACTTGTCCAATTTATTAGCAGTTCAGCGAACCCCACACCTATTGGTGCGCACACGCAGATTAACTCGAATTATCTAATAATGAGTGCAACGAGGGAACGCCCGCGCACTGCACTCTCGCTACCATGTAGGTGTAGCCAGAAGTACCAGTCTCAAAATACTTTCGTAGGGAACAAGGCCACCTGTACATTAGAAGACAAGGCTTAGCTCAATATCTGATGAGACATTAACAGGTCATTCACCTTTTTTTTTTTTTTTTTTTTTTTTTAAGGATGGGAAATCATCAAATGACCCCCCCCCACTCTGGGCGGAGCGGGAGGGAGTGTCAGACTCATACTGACTAAAAACCATCCATGTTCCTTCCTCGCCTTTTACGTTCCGGGGCCGCGGTATCTCTTTCGAACAGGCCCGCAACCCCGGCAGAGGTCATTCACCTTCACCTTCGAAATTGATCATCGAATCGACAACACCTGAAAAGGCGATTGATCCACGAAGATACTGAAGGAATATCTGCCGATATCAAGCACTAATATACCTAGCTGTCCTACAATACTCAGACCTGCCTCGTTGACAGAGTTTCAATTATTCTATTGTATAACGTGCTGGTGTCCGCAACTCCACGTCAAAGCGAGTATTTAGCGTATGAGTAGAAGAGTTTTAATTACAATTTCAAATTACACTTTGTATCTATTTCATCATCATCATCATCAGCCTATAATGTTCCCACTGCTGGGACACGACCTCCTCTCAATGAGAGGGAATTTTAGTTCTTTGTATCTATTTACCTACTTCCAATTTTAACTTTCGAATCGCAAAAATTAAACGTTATTCTAAGTCGGAGAGATGATCTGTAACTTAGGACCTTCCTACTTCAGACACCTTTCTTTATGTAAGAAAGTGCATATACCTGCGCCTGTGTAAATTTTGATGTCGCGACATCAAAAATTCGACATAAAATTTTCACAAATTTGTGAAAATCTACACTGCCTGTGTCCCAGGCTGATAATGATGATGCCAATGACAAAGCTGTTTCGCGCGCTGGCTAGGAATTACTAGACAGACTAGATTTGAGTTAACTCAACGATGAAAATGAGGCTACACTTTTATATTGTTTTACTGCATTCCTTGTAATACGCCAACACTGCGCAGAAACTAACATGGGTGACGATACTGCGTACTCAATGACTTACCAACTATAACTAGAGCTCTCTTTTCGAACGATTCATACGATAATAGGGTTTCAACGTAGCCACAGCGCTGCGTAGTAACTTATGACAACTATAAGTAGGACTCTGGGTCCAAACATTTAGTATGAAACGCTAGGGTCAATGAAGATGATAGATTGACTTATTACGATAATATGGTTCGTACAAGCTTTTGCTTTTGTTCGCTTTGACAATTAATTGGTGTAGGTTGCGCCTCATCGACCTCATGTTCTATTGTTAAGGAATTACGTATGAGCTGTTAAATAGATAAGAAAGTTCCAGGTATTTTATATATGGTGAGGAAGAAATGAGGTTTTACGTAGTTCTATGAAGAAATGAGGTTGTACGTAGAACAATCATGTTACGTTTATAGAAAGGAGTGACAGACAACTTAACTGGTCGCGAGAGCTTCTTCTTGGAAATATCGCTCAAAGGGCTATAAGATTTTTGTTTTCCTATTTTGTGTATTTACTTGCTTTTTTTAAAAAACTATTACGTGTTGATTGAGTTCGTTATATGTAGTTATACGTTATATATATCAATGAATTTAAACATCTTCGCTTTTGTTTGCTAAAAATGGTTTACTTAAAGATGTATTTCGGGATTGCCTGAAATGTCCAATTTTAGCGATCAAATGAATCGAAACGAAAGCGGTGCGTGGAGCAGGGTTAAAGATTAATGTATTCAAAAAATCTGGAGAAGACGAAAGTCTAGGACTACGGATACAATGTGAATGGGACTCGTAAAGATCTAAATAATATTTTTGGGCGAATATCTTTTGCACAATTTATTGTTCTTTCGACCAAAAATACATCGTGCGAAAAAACATTCGGGAAAACGTTCATTGGACAAAGACAATTATTACTCTATTTTTCAGTAAACCTGCTATATTTTTTCCACTAGGTTTCGTAGAAAACACAAAGAAAAGGCCACAACAATGATGTTTATAAACTAAACTAACTAATAATAGCTCATCCAATGAGCTAAATTGAGATAAAAGCCTGGAAAATTACTGATATGAGTTTTTAACAGAGCAACCAGCAATTATGTCTAATATAGAGCCGAGCTAAGGGAGAATGCGCAATAGTAACCTGATACTACACTCATGTTGTTTCAGTGTAGGCAGAACTCAAGGTTGGCTTGTTTTGTTTTATTGAGTGGATTATTCAGTATTTTTTAGTGATGTGCATGAATAGGGTAGACGAAACAAAAGAAATTAGTCCGTCAATTAGAATGTCAACAAATATTTGACCCGTATTTTTTCTTTTTTTTCAAAAACCAATATTGAAGAAGATACGACACTTTTAAAATTCTCAATACGTCACGCCTTAGTATAATTTTTAGTTAGTGGTATAAGTTTTATTTATGTCAATATTCATTGATTTACAAAAACAAAAATACGTGTCATTTTCCAATAATGGACACGTATTTTTAGGACTAAATAGATTTGCTATTTTTTGACACTGTCATGTCTATACCCTTTTTGTATAACCCATCGTAGATGAACGTGTCTACCTTGTGAAATTCAAACAAATGTCACTCAGTGCCTCATCTTATACAAAAGCGAAACAAACCTTAGTTTTATAAGGTAACCCAACTGTCATGTTACAATTTAGAATCGTCAATATTGGTAACCCGTCCTCAATAATGTTTACCACCCTCAAAACTATCACAGCATTAAATTACAAAGCTAGTTTTGCCAGATAGAAGACCAATGTGTGAAAATTTGTAGTTTCAAGCAAAGTTTCGAAATTAACCGAGTTAGGTACAGTGATATCAAAAGTGATGGTGAACTTAATGGTTGCAGTTTATCGGTTAATTACTCGTAAACATGAAATCAATTCTCGGTGACATCTAAAACCAAAATTGTTTAACCAAGTTCGTTATAATCGACGCTGGAAAGCGATTTTGTTGTATCTCGAAAAATGCCATTTATTTTATTGCATCTTTGAAATAAGAAAAAAATACTGCGTCAGACGGTCTGATCAACGTTTTCCTACGACGTGTTTTTTTTATACGTCGTTGACTTTTTCTAACCTTTTTTAACAAAAGATACTTTAAAATGCTGTAAATACTATAAAATCAACTATTTTTAAGTTATACACAGATACATCAAAAACGCTACAAGTACTTTTTTTTCGCAGTCCACACCTATTTCGTTGTGCCGTATGTTACAACTACCAAAATACAGCAAAATTGCTGCTTCAAATTGAAATACCAATTGCTGTAACTATTATAAAACGCATGTTAGACTAACTTTAGAATGCTATCATTATTGCCATCTGATAAATTTCATTATAAGAAATAAGTGTTCCAAAAATGACCACTCTGATTCAGCTAGTTTACGAGTTAAGAATTTTTGAAATAGTTTTTTGGCTCTGGTGTAAAGTTCAACTTTTCGAGATACTACAAGATTGGTTTCTTGCGTCGATATGTTCCTAGTAAGATCAATTGTATTTTATGTATGTAAAATACAGCTGCATCCGGTTAATCTGGAAACCGACCCCAACATAGTTAGGAAAAGGCTAGGCAGATAATGATGATGTGTTTAGAAAAAGCTGATAGCTTAAGGTTCTTTACTGAAAAAGTGTTTCATAGTTTTAAATAATGAGATACCGACTACAAATGTACGTATAAAACTCCATCCATAGTTTAACTTGGTGGCGAGACAGTACACGTCTGGGCATATATAGAAGATATACCGCGGCGTTGCCTGTCAAATTATCCTTTGACGTGGACTCGCCGAGCGGACGTTTTGCTCGCCGCACGAATAGACAATATTCTCGTAGATTTTATATGCAAGGCTATTCTGAAAACTACTATAATGGGTAGATTGATTCTCTATCGGTTTAAAACTGGGATGTTATCGGAAATGGTGCAGGCTAAAGTTTTCTTTTAGACAAACTTCGTCTGTACTAGTTTTGCTTATCTTTTTGGCAATTAGTTAATTTTTTTTTGCATCAAATCCACATAATTTTAACGCTGAAGGCAATGTAGAGAGGACCGCCGAATATTTTTTTGGTATTGGAATTAAACAGTATCTAGGAAATACGTTTACGCTAATGTAGCAATAATAACATTTTCATTTTTGTGCAGAAACTTTTAAAATACATACCGACTGCACTTAAGGAAGATGTTTTTACATGGATCGCCAAAAAAAAAATACAAAGATATACCAATATCAATCACAAACTGAGACATTTTCGTATCTCAACCTACATAACAGACATTGCACTGAGTAACAACAAAAAATAAAACACAGAAATTTTCCACAGTTCGTTCAAACGCTCAGATCACAGTGCAACGCTCTTCAAAACGGCAATAAGTGTGCCATTTTCAAAACAGTACCGTACATTTGAGTATGAATGTGTAATTATTTAGCATCCTGCATTATAACGGGGTAACGGTGGACCATTGTACCTGATGGACAAATGATTGCGATTTTTTTTTCTTCTCTTTCGCACTGGTTTTTTGTCCCACACAAAAGAGTTGGCCGCAGCGTGCGTACGATAAATGTTTCCGAGAATTCGGATGCGATACGCTGGTTATGGATTTGTGTTGTTGAACTGTGAACTTATGATTCTTAAACGTTGTAATTTATATTTTTCCTGCCAACCTGACTATCTTTATCCAATTCCAAAAAAATATATATTCGACGAAGCAGTCATCCATACTATGATCCCTGTCATCCGTCATATCTCAATTGTTCACTTATTCTTTTCTTCTATTCACCTCATCATCATTCTCCTGACCCCGTATTCACAAACGTTCGACTCGTTCCCGATTCGACAACTCGTATATCTGTCTTCTTCTGGCATTACGAAAACGACCGAGATAGAAATACGAGTCGAATGGTTGTGAATAAGGGTCCTGATCTTATCCCTATTCATTTGGGGTCGGCGCAGTATGTCTTCTTATTCCATATTTCTCTATTACTCGTCATTTCATCAGACACCTCCTTTCTTGCTACATTATCATTCTTCACGCAGTTTATCGATCGTTTCTTGGCCTTCTTCTACTTTTATAACTTTTAATCACTATTTATTGAATCCACACATCTTGATGATTAAGAAAAGCCATGATCTTCATGGTTTGTTCAGCCATAAGGATACCATTGAATAACAGATCAGGGGGGTTACCATGACGTCTTCAAGCAGGAATGTTTTAATGTCATTCCAGTGTGGGAAAGAGACGGAACAATAGAGGACGTCTAGCGCTCTCTCTTTCTCACTCTAGAATAAGATTAAAACAATCATGCTTTAAGACGTCATGGTACGCCACCAGTTTGACAAAATACATTGTGAGAACTGCTGAACTAATAAGAATGCGCTATCACTGTATTGCAGTTATAAAGCGTTGCTATAAATGCTGTTTCTCAAGAAGACATATTTACGTTGTACCGTGTATATTTAACACACTGAATTTAAACTGTATACCTATCTTCTGGTAACGTGTAGTCATAATCTTTAGTCAAAGTAAATCCGCGTCGCCCAAAACCGGGAATTAGTTCTCGCTGAGCAAACACCGAACTATGTTGAGCCAATACTATTAGTAATTTAGTCTGTAATTGTCTGCCGAATAATTATTGTAAACAGGGAGTTTCTCAGTAAATATTAGACAACAATTGTGTTGCTGGGTTCTCTGCGTACAATTTTGTAGTAAGTATAAAGACTCTTAGTTAAAGATGAAGTTGGAATAAGAAATACCTAAGCAATAGTTTTTAAAGTAGTAGTAACCTCGTTAATTCCTGCAATTCTTACACGACTCGCTTCTTTAACGCACAACATTTTCTGGAACCTTAATAATAATTATAAATAATGATAATTTCAAGGATGGTGTGGTGATACAAGCTTTCAGTCTCAATAACAAACTGAAAACTCAAAACAATAGAAGAGTTTACCTCCTCGGCGTAAGAGAGAAGAGAGCTCCAGAGCTTCGGCATTAAGTTTCAACAAAACTTTCTAGTAAACATAACATCAGTTCGTCAGTCATACATGAACAAAATAAAAAAGCAAATCGCAAAGACGAGCCTTGCAATAAAATTATAATAGATCAGCAGTCAAATTAAAAGGATCGCTCCAAACTTAGTTAAATAATCCAAACATTTCAATCAAATCCTTCTTTCTTTGTGTCATCGAACCCTATTTTGCCAAAACCCTACTATTATGCCCTACAGCATAATTATTAAAATGTTCTCTTGACCTCAGTTCCAAGCTATCGCCTTCATGATTCATTTTCCACTGAATTCTGCTTATCATCGCATTGTTTTATTATTTCGAAGAATCGCCATCGAGGTAATATGATAATTTTGTAGTAAATATTGTTTGTGGCTTTTCTAATAAACGTTGTTTTAATGGCACATTACTGGAACTAATTGGCTCATGACCTGCCTTGAAGTAGCGCGAGTATTCGTTTCATTTAAAGAAACTTTACTGTTGTAATACAGTTATTCTTCTTGTCTTTTTTAAACTGTCACGATCAGAACACATTATAAAACATATGAAGACGGGTTTTTATCGCAAACCCTAATTTCAATCGCGAAGACGGCTTCAAACTCTCTTCAGCTTGGAATCCAGTGATCCCTAAGTGTACTCGTCAAGTGAAATCGCCACAATATACGGACACTGTTAGTGTAGTGTGCTGTCCTAGTGTGAACCGGCCCTAATTAACATTTATGAAGATGAGTGAGGGTAGTTGAATAGATGCCTTCACTTTGCTGTCGCGGTACCTCCAATACTTCAGTCTCCCCGCGACCACGGCTGGTGCAATCCGGTCGAAACGTCGGGATTAAATTAAAGGTAAATTCGAGATAAATACCCGTCTTCATATCCTACTAATATTATAAATGTGAAAGTTTGTAAGTATGGATGTATGTGTGGATGTTTGTTACTCTTTCACGCAAAAACTACTGAACGGATTTAGATGAAATTTTGCACACAGATAGTTTATAACCTGGATTAACACATAGGATACTTTTTATCCCGATAGGTAGATCCTATGGGACAATTATCAAACTTCACGCGGGCGAAGCCGCTGGCAGAAGCTAGTGTTTTATAAGTTATTCTTCTTCTCGAGTAGAAGACAAACTTTGTTCGCCTACACCATAACGCAGCAACCTGGATCACCTGGATAGCTCTGTCATTTACCCCATTTAAGTCCAGGATGTTGCGTGGAGAGAAGATGCAGCATATCCTGCGGGATACACAGTCACAAGTCGACTCACGGATTTATATTATGGTCAGCGCAGTTTGATGGCTCATACTTGAGTTACACTATTGAAGTATTAGAACTGGTCACTAAACGGTTCAATACTACACACATCAAAAGTGTCTAGGGATCAACATATATTTTTGCAATAACTTTTCTCCTGATTGATATTATTTAAAATTTTCTTTAAGGATTCATCAAATAAAGTGTTTTCGTTTGTCACAGTAACGATAAACCAAGTCACCTTTGCATTAATAAAGAAATTTGCCATTTTCCTAATAAAGGGATTTTTTACATTTGAACCACTAACACAAAAGTTCGAAAAAAAGACTGAAATAACAGTTTTCTTTAAAATTTTATTGGGTAACTCAAACAATTAATAATCCGTGTTTCTACCGCGAACACTAACAACACAAGAACATCAGTTTGGCATACTCAAAATGAGTTCATCCAAATCACGCTATGGAATGTTCGTTGCAACAACAAAAAAAGGTCTTCTTGCGACTGGATACCCTCCATATTCGGCAGAGCTCTTCTCTGTAGCATATCCCATGCATGCTCAATCGGATTCAAGTCTGGCGACTGAGCAGGCCAGGGCAGGACATTGATGTTAGCTGCGGCGAGAGTCTGTCTTACAACTCTTGCGGTGTGCGGTCGTGCATTATCATGCATTAACTGAAATAAGGGACCGATTTGCACTTGTAGAGGAACGATGACGTCTGATACAATCGTCTCAGCATAAATTTGAGCGTTGAGGTTGCCTCTGATCCAAATCAACTCAGTTCTTCCGCCGATCCAAATACCCGCCCATACCATGATGGTTCCACCACTATAAGGATGGACTTCCTGGCAGGATTTTAATCGCTGTTGGCGTCCAGGGGTTCTCCAGTGTCGTATACGTCTTGTATCCGGTCTCATACCAAAACGAGACTCATCAGAAAAACACACGAAACGCCATTGTTCTTCTGCCCAATTTCTGTGTTCAAGAGCCCATTGATATCGAATCCTACGATTGTGCATTACTATAGGTGGTACCCGTAGCGGTCTTCGGGAATGAAGGTTCACTTCATGCAAGCGGTTTCTGACTGTTTGGTCGCTAATTAAGTTCCCTGAAGAGTGATGAAGCCTCACGGCTAACATCATGGCGGTTATTGTTGGAGCTCTTCGAGTTAAGATTTGAATGTATCGGTCTTGTCTCCGTGTGGTGCAGCGATACCGTCCTCCATGGCGCTCAGCCACGGTACCAGTGCTTCGGTAACGTGTCCAAAGTCGACTGATAACACTCTGACTTGTATTCAGAGCTAAAGCCACAGTACGTTGCCGGGAACCAGCTTCTATAATTCCCACGGCTCTGAGCATTTCTTCCCTGCTTAAATGACGTCGCCGCTCCATAATAACGTTGGTTTTAATCAGTAGTAGGGAAACAGTAGCACTAATAATGTCTTCAATGCGTTGTATGTTTTTATAGGGAAAATATTGACAGCTGATTTTCATCTTTTACTCGAATTTGATTCACAGTTCCTGATTCAAATTATGAAATGCACCAAAAAGGATTCATATAAATTTATAAAATCATAAATTTATTACAAAGCCACATCTCAATCTCAAGAAATCCGCATAAAAATGCTTGATCCATAAACACTTTTGATGTGTGTATTTGGATAGGCGGCAGAAATTGGTAGATTCTAAATAAAGTACGTATAGATTTAGAAAATAAGCCAGAAGAGAGACATTAGAACCATGTTTTTCATGAAGTTACTAATGAGTCGTTTTTGAGAATTTTCATTTGTTGTTACGATAATTTCACTACTTTATTTTATGTGTTTTGTCCTGTGCGGGCTATTAAATGCTTTTTCTTTCTGTCTTTATTATAAACAAAAAAGCAGTAAATCGCATGTAACAACGATTAAATAAAACAAAACGGTCTCCCTAAGGAAACAGAATAGAACTCGCCGTGCGTGTGCAATACAAAACTATTGGGCACGCTAAGCTGTCATTCATTCAGCACAGCCCATGTTTTGCGGCTTTACCTCCTTCCAAGCTTTGGATGTGGGTAGCAACCGGAATTGGATACGAAAGGTCGGAACAATTGTGGTTAAAAAATAAGGCTTTAATTTCGGGATTCGAAAATAATTGTGGCAATTTTCTGATGTTTTTGTTTTAGTTTTTACTTTGGCATTTGATTGGTATTTATATTTATTTATTATTTTTCCAAGGATCCCTCCTACCCCTCCATACCCCTACCCCTACATATATAAATGTGGGTTTTTAATAATTAAATGGTGTCTATTTTGTTAATTTTAAGCTTGATAGAAAGGATGATTATTCCAATGAAATTGGACGCGGTTAAAGAACTTTCAGTAAGTACCATCATCGACTCAGATATATTGACCGCATTCAGTTTATTTTATTTTTAGCGTTATTTTTTGTGTTTTTTTTTTGTTGATATTTTAATGTACACATATGGCTACATCGTTTTCACACACAGATACCATCTCCACATGAGTTATGTTATCAAGGTTTTGTTACCATATTCTGAAAGAGTGTCTTTGGAGCTTCATGCCCGTTCTTCTCCATAGAGAGCTTCACTTTGCAATGGTCAACTACACTACTTTGACAGTAATAATGCCTTGTGACTGGGACTGTAACTTCATTTTATTGCCGTTTCTGTTGTGACAATTCAAAAAGGCTTGTAATTGGCCTACTTGAAATAAACGATTTGATTCTGGTTGTCCACTACATAATCCAAATTCCTTAGATATAATAAAATCATAAACGAAGACACAAAACGACTGCAGTAAGCCGAAATCTGGGCGTATGACGTATTAATTAAAACAGAACTATTCCGACTATTAGCTGCTACGTTTGGCAATATCCCGGAGTCTAGTGCGGAAATGTGAAAGAGATTAATATGACCCCCGCTGAATAGGAATTCCTTTGCAACGCGTCTTAGGGTGGAACTATAGTGTAAGCTATAATAGTGTAAAACTCTCTTAACGAATCCAAAGGGCACTTGTTCTCCTCGTCATTGCGATCATTTTTTGTTCTATGCCATACCTGGGAACCTTCTAGTTACGGAGATATGGGGGGTCAAAGTTACAACGGTTTTATTGTAAAATGTTTACTTTAAACACCTTCTTAATATTATCCTCCTAAGGTACTATTCAATCCATCCATCAGCAATGTTTTGAGTGCGTTCCATTGATTTCTTTCTACCCACACATGATTTTTCAACTAAAAAAAAGTCGTTTCCCAGCAATAATTTTTGCGTAAAGTTACTTTTTGATGTACTGAATGCTTGGTTGTCACCCTACATAAGCGGTTTGATGTTGGTGCTGTTAAAACCAGCTGTTTGTCAACAAAGGAAGGCTCTTCTCGGCATACGATTCACGCTGCTGAGGCACAGGCCTGCTTTGTTTGGGAGGGAGTGGGCTTTTATATCTACCACGCGGGTCCAGTGCAGATTGGTGTGATATGTCTTCATAATTTTTAATTCTAGTATATGCCCGTGCCCTGTTTCCTCGAGATCTTTACCTTCACCGTTTCACGAAAAAAAAACAAATTATAAACCAAGGTAAACCAATATTGAAAAGGTGTGTTACTGGTCAGGACTAAAAGGACAAATACTGCAGATGAGCAAGATTTTGAATGGACTTTATGGATACTATTATTACCTCTGAGTTTGTTTTGGCTGTTTCTTCTCAGGGTAGTCAGGTACGAAACACCGGCCTTATCGATAAAAAAAAATACATATAAAGGGTGTAAAACATCTCTTCACGAAGCCGAAAGGCACTTATTCTCCCCATTATTGCAATCAATTTTTTGTTCTACACCATACCTGGGAACCTTCTAGTTACGGAGATATGGGGGGTCAAAGTTACAACTTTTTGACAAGTTATTTTTAAATACAAGTTTTTTAACTTTTAACACCTCCACGACCCCCGTACTATTTAATCCATCTATCAGCACAATGTTTTAAGTGTGTTACATTAAGTTCTACCACAAAACATCCATACCATTATATAAATGCGAAAGTAACTCTGTTTGTCTGTCTGTCTGCTACCTTTTCACGACAAAACGGCTGATCGGATCGTAATGAAATTTGGCAAGAAGATGTATTTCAACCTGGGGAAGGACATAGGCTATATATTATCACGCTAATTACTTACGGGGGTGAGCAATATTGCATTTCGTCTATAGTTTTCAACTGTTTGAAAACTGACAACTGTCATAACATGCATTGTAATAGAATAACTATTTTGGACAAATTGTCACGAGAACAAATAGCCCGTCGGTGACGGCTACCGCTTTTCGAACAAAGAGTCACAAGTTCAAGCCTCAGTAAAGACGTGCAGTACTTTTCGATTTTGTTTAATGCTGTAAGATTTCCGATAGTAACTTTGGTTCGCATGTTTTAAAACCCACACGGATTTCACTTTTTGTAACAAAGTATTTTTTTGTTAAGCTTACATATTGCCAAATCATAGTTTGATACATTTTTTTTAACACTTAAACGACAGTTTGGGAATCATTTATTTCAAATAATAAATCTGTGAATATGGCACTTAAGCTGTTAAAGAATCACACATGGAACGCTTTTTCTACAATTTCATAAATTTTCGTCTGTGTCTGCGTGTCTCTACGTAGCCTTTTTGTTATAGCATCGTGTAAATTATAAAACTAATGTGGTTCGATTCAATGCACAAACTAATATTGTGCTAATGCACAATATTAATAGAGAAGGTTTTGATTTTTGTTTCGCTGTAATCGGTGCTCTCCATCAAAAGATATATGAGTTTTCAAGGAGAACTTATCTTCATGATCTAATGATACATGCAGTCCGCCGCGGAAGACGCACCGGGCGTCGAGGGCCACGTGGTGGCTACCGACCACCACGCGGGCCTGTGGACAGTTGGCTATGGGCTAGCTAGCCGCCCGTCCGTCTAACGACGACGACAGGCCGTGTCGACGGCGCGGTCGTGTTCCACGCGCGCCTCAAAGAGATGTCAGCATAAGGGGAGGGGCTCGCAAGGGCCGAAGCCTGCCGGGGTTGCGGGCCTGTTCGAAAGAGATACCGTGGCCCCGGAACATAAAGGGCGAGGAAGGAACATGGATGGGTTTTAGTCAGTAAGAGTCTGACACTCCCTCCCGCTCCGCCCAGAGTGGGAGAAGTCATTTGATGATTTCCAATCCCAAAAAAAAAAAAAAAAAAACTTGCAGTGACATCTATTGAATCAGAATGGAAGAGAATAGTCAACATGACCCTGCTTTAAAAATCTGCATAGCCGGTAGAGTATCTGTGCGACCGCTTTCCATGCATATGTTCTAGCAGTTTAACTTCGTGCTCTATAGTTAATGGCGTTGTTCATTTGACTCCATTTTCTGAATCACGGTGTTACGATTTTCCGAGAAAGAATCATACTGACATTCGCCCGTGTCAGATGTCTCAAGTTTGGTTTTTTGGAAGAGGTTTTCAATCCAACGCCTGTTTATCTTTATGTATAGGTGCATATACCTATATTATGGCTGTGCAATACTTAAATGACGTGATGAAAGTTGCAAGAATCCGCTGGATGTGATTCGCACAAGACTGGTCAATGTGGCGACACATGTACAGCATTAAACGTCTTTCTGCTGAAATAATGATGAATGATGATAATTCAAATGGAGTAGGGCATATCACCTAGCAAGACGCAGGGATGTCAGGTGGGGTAAAGCTGTTAACAAGTGGCGTTCTAGAAATCGAAACGGAAGTTTTGGTCGTCGAGAGGTGAGATAAGCAGACGATATTGTTGCCATTACGGGAATATCCTGGATGAGACTGGCACTCGAGCGTGGAGTTTGGCACAAACAAAGAGAGGCCTTTACCCAGCAGTGGGTGAAGTCGGACTATGGACGATGATGATGATGACGCATAATTTTATCCAGAGAAGTCCGATTTTCATGATTATTTTTTATTGAAAAGCGTGTATCGCAAAGTTTGTCCCATTTTATATTGAAAATAGTCGTGTTCAAATCAAAGTCACGCACTTCTGATTTTTCAGAATCATGTGCGTATTGTATAATCATCGCATGTTGAAACATCGTGAGGAAACCAGCATGCCTGAGAGATATTTTATCGACGGCATGTAAAGACAAGCTTGGGTGTCATAAAAACTCTGACACCAGGTTAGGCACTAACCACACGATAAAGAAGAAGATCGTGTTGGGACTTATTTCACAAACCTTTTTGGTGGCCAAGTTTAGACCTGGCTAAAGTTTAACAGTGCTCGAAGGTCTAGCGATGGAGACGGAAGACAGTTACAAGAGGTCCGAAACAGTTTACAGCAGCTATATCGTGTGTCGGCTCATTTCATTATTGCACTTTGATATAAACTTGAGACCTAGCTGGAGTATGAGTATCACCGAAGGTCTAACGATGGACACGAAAGGCAGTCACAAGAAGTCTGCAACACTTCAAATCTGCTCTATAGTGTTTAAGGTTCATTTCGTACACCTTGATGAGAACTTTTAAACCTAACTTTAATAATAGCTGGAGTATTACTGTCATCGAGGGTCTCATGATGGAGGCTTGGATATGAAAACATTTGCAAAAGGTGGTCAAGAGTTTACAGCATCTACATCTACGTGTTGTGTCGACCTGCTTGGAGTATGACTAACATTAAAGGTCTGACTTTGGAGAAGGAAGGCAGACGTTTGAGGCAGCTTTAACGTGTCGCGGCTCATGCCATGCCACTTGATGAGAACTTTAGACCTAGCTGGAGTATGAAATCGTCGAGCGCCCAAGTATAAAAACGTAAGGCAGTCGAGGGAAGAGCCCATAATTGGAAAAATATAAGTACTGTTGTAAATTAGATGGCAAGTTACTTTTTAAAAAGAAAAATCTTACAGCTACAGATATTAATTAAATAAATTAAGCAATTAGCTAAACAGAAATAAAATTAGGAAAAATAAATGTCGGTCGCTACGATGACATGTTGACGGTCTGACAGCTCTCGAACAGAAAGGGGGCGCTGAAGGCAGCGCTCGCTTATATACGAGTTGGTTTCTTTTTATTCACCACAGTACAATATATTGACGATTAATGTAAACCTATTCGTGAAAAAATAAATTGTTACTTACTTGAATCTGTACTAATATTATAAAGCTGTAGAGTTTGTTTGTTTGGTTGGTTGAACGCGCTAATTTTAGGAGCTGTTGGTTCGTCATACGCAGACGAAGTTGCGCGGGTCAGCTAGTGATTTATAACCCCAAAAAAAAGTTGTTTCCCAGCAATAATTTTTGCGTAAAGTTACTTAGTTTGATGTACAGAATCCTTGGTTAACGGCTTTATGATGAGGTGGTTTACACCCTGTTGAAGTGTTTGCAAAAACCTATTTGCATAAATATCATTAATCAAGATCCATTTTAAATCCGTATATCTCACCTCTTTAACTACAGCACAACTTTACCGAAGAGTCGGCATGTACGATGCGTGTGACAGTTGAGAGTCTGCCAAAATCGTCGCGTGAACAACTCGCCGTCGCATTAGCCGGTACCGGATTCCGGCGTCCATGCGCCCGGACCCTTTACTTTTACTCCGGACCGGATTAATTTTGTGCATTTACATTGTTAACTGTCTCGGGTCTGGATTGACCCTTTAAAGGTATGCGCGGTGATAAGATAGTTTCTGTAAATTGTTAATTGCTGCGGGAGAATTTTCTGGACCTGTTTTAGATTTTAGATAACTCCTGGATGTGGTATATATTTTGTTTTGAGAAGGACTCACCCCTAACTGGATTTTTTCAAAAATGAGGACACACAGACAACACAGGGCCTGTCTACGAGTATGCCAGATTTGTGTCGTGGACACTAGACGGTTAATTTACTACATAGATACTTTTTTTACTTGAAATAATGTACATACTTATACCCATCAAGTTTAAAAAAAAAGAATGTGTAAAAGGGTTTGTAAAAACCTATTTGCAAAATGAATATATCATTTATCATTTTATAACCATCACTCGGACGCTCATCTCACAAACATTTGCTTCTACTAGGATTCGAATCCGGGAGCATAAAAACGCAAGGCAGCGTCACTACAGCTGCGCCATTCGGGTCTTAGTTATTAGGTACAATTAAACTGAAAAGTCGAAGTGGAAGCTGCTTTCCCTTCACTGGTTAAAGCAAATACTAAGAAAAAGTTAAAATTACCATACAACTACGTTTTCCCTGTGCAGTAAGCAGAATTAATAAATGGACTGTTACCGAACTTGGCACTGACGCGAGTTCATGACCAATGTGACAGATCGCATTATCTGTCAACACTACTGACAAGAAATTACAGAAGACCAACAAATATATCGAAAATGTTATATAAATTAGACCAAAAAAGTGACCATTTTAGAATCTTAATAAACGAAAGATTACCTATAAACGGAGTCTTAAAATCATATTACGAAAAAAAGTTATATTATGATATTTTTTTGCGAGTGCTTTGGTCCATTAATCACAAATAAGTAAGTATTAAGTAAGTAAGTATTTTTCCGTTTACAAAAAATAGTACGGTACTTGTGGTAAACATTATCTGATTTAGTTTTAAAATAATAGAATTTAAAAAGAAATATTACTAATACTGTGAGCATATTTGTAATGCTTTTTTATTAAGGTTTACCCTAAAATCGTGTAAACATTCAACGTATTTTAGTGGTTGACAGACAACTTCGTTATTTTAACTTTTACTATTTCTGTTTATTTCGAGTGTTTTTGAATATTTTTCGCATTTCTTTCGGTTAGACATGGCTTAGCTAATCAGCGTATCGTTTGTGAGTGGCCTAGTCTAAAAACAAAAAAATGACTACTTTGAAGACATGATTGTGTCAACCACCAACTTATTTACTAACTAGCAGAAATAAAAACAGGCACAAACTACAACGCCAACTGCTACGATCTTTTACATACTCCTTGGCCTTTTTTATCGAATGGGGAATCATCAAATAACTTTTCCCACTCTGGGCAGAGTGGGAGGGAGTGTCAGACTTTTACTGACTAAAACCCATCCATGTTCCGTCCTCACCCTTTATGTTCCGGGGCCATGGTATCTCTTTCGAACAGTCCAGCAGCCCCGGCAGGCCGCCCTTTGCTCTTTGAGGTGCGCCTACACCATATATTCATCGGCGAGTATCTACTACTCCTTTTAGATAAAACAACAGCTTTTTTATTTATTCAGGTATTTTTATACTTAAAAGAGGCCTCTATGTATGATTGTACATTGTAGAAGTTTTATAGTTACTGAAATAAATTTATTATTATTATTATTATTTAAATCTTTTCATTTATTCTGCTCGGCTAACCGGGTAGCCGGAAATTACTGATAGCACGGGCCTAAGCCAAGTGATTATCAACAGATCCTTTGAATTGATAAACATTAAATTGACAAGAAAGAAAAATAACTCCTCTAATCATGGCATCTACTTCTGGTACAACAAGTTTAAAACGCAAGGCGGAAGACATCATTGTGGACCCTGATACCCAAAAACCTATTGAAGATGCTAAAAAGCCCAAAATAGATCTTAGCCCGGACAAGAAATTTGCCTGTCTTGCATCAATAGTTGATATGAACGAAAAAGTTGTGGCTCTTGCATTCACTGAAACAACTGGTCCAATTGGTGCAAGTATGGATGTTGATGGGCAGTCCCAAGTAAATGTGGCTGAAGCTATTATTATTATTATTGAATGTTTTGTTTGTTTGCACCTTTTGTACTACCTATCTAGTGTTTGTTGTGTGACATTCTCACGCCCATTTCTTGTTAGACGAGTTTTCTGAATGTTTTCCTTAAGTTTTTGATAGGCCAAAAATATACTTAGTGTTTTGTGGGTTACTTTATCAAACACTTTGTATGATTATCATTCATCTAGATTGATGACAAAGTGGGTTCAAATGGCTATGGCCTTACCTTATAATTATGTGAGATAACAAAAAATTACCAAAATATTGATATTTTGAACGCATAATCATTGCCGACCTTCTTGATGCAAAGTTGAATTTCGATAAGCAATTGCAGTTATGTATCTTAAAAGTAAAAAAATCACAACCAATAACTTTTGGACACAACATTCAATCAAAATCCATCCACATCACCGCACTACATTTATCACGAACCTTCTCTTAGCACCCATAACGAACACCTAAACGAACAGACAGACATACAAATTGACGGATAGCTCGCACAGGATACACGGCAGACGAAATAAAAAAACTTTAGCTTATTAACGTTTGCAACGTAAATGATCGCAAGTGAAACGACCTCGCCTGGATTATTATTGGATAAGGGTGGGTGACCCCTCAGGGTTGAGGACTGGTTCTAATGGATTAACAGAAGATTTGGATAAACAGATTTTGGGCAGGCAACACTTACACACGAGGCCTGTGTCCCAGCCGTGGGAACATTATTATGCAACTGAGTCTGGCATCTGAGAGAGGAGCTCGTGGCTAAATAATATCTGCGACTTGGGTCAATCTTTAGGTAAAGCCGTGGATGGGGGTGAGCAACCATTAAATGCTAAGCTTCCTCTATGCCTCGAAAAATACGTTTAGCAGTTGGTCCTAGCTGCAGCTATCATCTGTAGATCTTTGGCAGTCGTTACAGGTAGTGCAAATAGCCCAAAAGTCTGATATCCAGCCTTACCAAAGAGTATCGTATTATCCAGTGCTGACTGTGTTGTGGAGGTCAGATAGGCAGTCGCTCCCGTATTATCCAGTGCTGACTGTGTTGTGGAGATTAGATAGGCAGTCGCTCCATGCTGGTTGGCATCCAGCTGCATCCGATTGCACTGGAAGCCGACCCTAACATAGCTGGGAAAAGGCTAGGCAGATGATATTATACGAGTACGTCTGACAAGACAGTCATGTCATTTGATGACAATACTGTGGTAAAGTCTCTAAGACTATGATACAATAGTCATGCAAGGAGACGAAAGCAGAACACACGCGACCCGCCAATCCTTTTCTTCAGGCCAGGCTATTGCCGCTTCAAGTCGAAAGATTTATGCGTTGGAAAGTAATGTAGTTAATGGCTGTACAATAATAGCGCACACACAATTAACTCCACTAAACTGTAAGATAATGTCACTGACACAATCTTTATACTCATGATGACTGTGGCATTTTATGGTGGATTACAGTTTTGGCAATACAAGGAAATTGAGAGATTTAACGGTTTCTATTTTTAACTAAGTTACTAGATTACCTAGCATTTTAATTAATTTTATATCTATTGATCGGTACACCTAGACATCTGGATCAAGTTTTGATTTTGAAATTTGCTTTTTGGTTCGTTTATCCAGCAAAATTCTATGAGATTTTGAATGATATGTTTCATCGAGCATCGGCATTGTTTTGATAGCGTTACTTCTCTCATTTCCAGGAACTAGGCCCACTATATTGAATGCAATATCGGCCATATTTCGAGAGCACTAAAACGTCAGTGTAGAGCTACGGACACATATATTCAGTGCAGCATGTCTCACTGAGATCAAAAGGAAGTGAGCGCGTTTATTTCTGGATCATAATGTAAACTGCGCTCACCAAGGTTGTGTGCACTCCTCCTTTTTGACATTTGTCAAATTAGCGATCGTTATTTTGCTGGCGATGCGGCCGGAGATGAATTTGTGTTATTTATATGTTTGACTTGATATTTTCTTGAGAGTGATTGACCGAATGACGAATATTATTACAGTGCTCTGCGGTATTGCGGTGATTATTTTTATGAATGTGTATTTTTGGATGGTACTGTTAGGTGCAGATGCTGCCACTTACTGTTTTATTAGTGCTTTTTGAGCAATTATTTAGTAAGTTCATTTTATTTAAATTAGTTCCTGTTTTTGTAAATGTTTAGTTTAAATAATTCTATAAAAAGCTATATTTATTTACATTCTATTATATTTTACTCAATGTAGAACTTCAAAACTGGATATATTCGTCAGGAATAAGTTGTTTTTGTAGTGTCAAGATGAAGTAGTAAAAATCACTACTTATATCTGTATTTTTTTCTAAAAGGGCATTTGTTCATAGAGTCTTCTTTCTTTACCTGAATATTAAGACATACTTTAAATGCTACTTAATTTATTGTTTTGTAAATACCAGACTCTTACTGTTTGTGTTTATATCATTTCCGTAAAACAAATAATATTACTAAAACCAGGAAACAGGCAAATTGCCAACGTAGCCAAGATCTTTCATAGTATTGCTGCCCCTTAGCTATATTTCATCACCTTTTCCATCGTTTATCATCCGTTTACTAACAGTTTGTCTCCTCTCTTTAGCCTTGTTGTTGAGTCTGACTTGAGCCTTGTTGTTGAGTCTGACTTGAGCCTTGTTGTTGAGTCTGACTTGAGCCTTGTTGTTGAGTCTGACTTGTATCAGACTTAACGACTCAGTCTGAGGTAGGCCTATCCATGATCTTATTCTAATTATTCACATTCACACTTCCACAGTTAAGATCATCTCAGAAGTATTATTCTACCAATCGAAAAACTTCAAACTGATTTTTTACGACTGATTTTTTACGCTAGAAGCTTGAGGTTTTTCATTATGATTTTTAACACTAAAAAAGGCTATTTATTTCTGACTTGTTTGTGTCTTTTTATTTGCATCATTATTTTTTACAATAACAAAACAATCATTTAAATCTTTAAAACAAACCCGGAACGCGGCAACCTGTCAGCGTCACAAGGATGTTACATAGAAATGCTTTCTGTCATAGTTATGTGTTGATTAGCATAAAACATGCTCCTGCGCACTCAAGCCGCGCTCTTCCGGATTTTTTCAACGTTACACCACGAACGGAATTCCAGCCCGCATGACATTGAACGTTCATTGCCAATGTTTTGCATCTAGTAATAAAAAAAAATGTGAGTTCGTCAAGTGGAATTGTTTTACACATTTTGGAGGGAGTCGTGTAAATCTGGGAAACATTTCAATGGATTCTGCAGTTATAAAGTACTTCGCATTGCTTGCAGAACGGATGGCCGATGGGGCCTAAATTCTAAATTCTAGATTGGCGACCGTGAACCGGATGACAATGCATTGGAAGACCTCTCACTGGGTGGACCGATGACCTGGTGAGGGTTGCGGGAATCCGTTGGATGCGAGTCGTACGGGACCAGACAATGTGGCGACACTTTGGGAGGCGTATGTCCAGCAGTGGACGGAGGCCTATGTCCAGCAGTGGACGGAGGCCTATGTCCAGCAGTGGACATCTTTCGGCTGAAATAATGATGACGATGATGATGATAAAGTACTTCGAAACAGTAAGTATTTAAGTGCGGTTGCATGTAAAGTTTGAAAGTCATTGGTAGCAGTCGTTGCCTTACCATCTCAAAAATTATATCCTACCACCTATTAAAGACGAATACTATACAATTCATATAAGTTTATCAATAACACCTACCTACCAACAAACGTAAAAGAAACAATAATAATAATTCCATAATACAGTTAAAAGTTATAATCCATCATCAACCTCCTGCTCAACAAACCTCAGACAAACCCGCCGCACGCACTAGTATGCAGAACAACGAACAATGTGACTATTTGTCACGCCATGGACTTAGTATGTGCATAATTATGGCCCAGTGAGGATATGTACTATGAGACATGGCACCTGTCCCGTTCGTCAGGTGGTCTGGTGATCTTGGTACAGAAAGGGACCCCAGCTATTAACTTTTATGATCCCGTTTTGGTAAAAGATTTTTCTAAAATAAGTTTACCCATTAGTAGTGCAATTGAAGACTAAATATCGTACTTTTTAGCAGCGAGCAATTTAGTTTAAACAAAAGGGATCGACAGTAGAAAGACAAATTGAGCTTTTGCGGCTTGTCTAGCGATTTTTTGTTATCCCATTGGGAAAATGACGAATCTGACACTTTTCTTTTAGGGAACCCTCCGGGATTTCAATCAACTAACTTATTCCTCATTATACCCTTGCAATTATCAATACCAATAATTTCATCGTCATTGAATAAAAACACTTTTTCCTGTTCCTTTAAAGGCACTCCCTTAAAAGGCCTACAATGAGCTACTGGCAAACAAGTCAACATTAAAAGGAAAGCAAATTAGAATGAAACAGATAATACTATCAATTGCTACCATAAACTTGCTGACCGATACCGCGATAACACCATTTTATTGGGCCATTGTTCTTCAAAAGGATTCTCTGTTTTAGTGGTAAATAAATTATCGCCTGTGCATTGAACTTCTGACCTGAAATCATTTAAGGAATGATTCTGATAGTACGACGTTTATGGCTCGCAGTATCTACTTAATTATTGGCAAATGTGATTGTAAGGTTACTTTTAAATCCTGACGAAAGATCCCGTAACATTTTTTCTCACTTGAGAAATGGAACGAAGACCAATTATAGTAAAAAGCACAAGCGACTAGCCCAACGTGAAATTTTTGGGATACAGATCAGAATTTGAATTTTGAACCCGATTTAAGGGACCTAAACTTAACTGGACAAATGTGGGATTGGGTGTCTTGGGTGTCTAACCATTCGGGGTAAAAAAAGCGCTATGTGCCTAGGTAATATCCTTCTTAAATATCATAATTTACTTAAATCTTTAATCATAAATTATTAGACTTACAAAATACTGTGTGCAAGTGTTGATATAACAGAGACCCAAGAAATTATTGATAGCATTTACCTAAAATAGTGGTGGCAACATGCTCCAGAAATATGACTTCCCCAATGTTCAGTAAAATGGACGGTGGCAAAGGGCCAAGAACACACTAGGATGAAGATGAAGATATATTATGACATTGTACATTCACGAAGTGAGGAAGGACTAAACGACGAACTCAGAAACTGCGTCACCACTCAAATGTATAAGGAATATTGAGAAACAGAGTAAAATAAAAAGTGCGGAATGACTAATGAGGAGTATTAACGTGGAGGACTTCGCGGTCTCTTACAAAAGGGACTAGCCAACACTAGCAAAATGTATAATAGTGTAGAAAATGGGAAAGGCATGAGACCACCTGCAGTGGGACAATTTAGATATTGCTAGAATATGAGAAAAACCCTTGCCCTTACCCTTGCCTTGTGGCATTAAGTCCGCCTATGTACCACTATTATACATGAAGTTAAAATAAATAAATAAAAAAGGCCAAAAAAAACAGCAAATACTTGCGTGAATGGTCAAACGTCACAACCATTAAAATGCCTAGAAGGGACTTATTAAAATTCCATGAGAAATCAATAAGAATCGAAATTCTTTCAAATAAAATATTGGAAGTTATTTGACAAGTAAAGAAAATCTTTAATCGAACTACCGCGTAATCGACGGATGATAATCACCTAATATTTTCCCATACACGTCGTTTGTAGGGCAAATCGTAATTGCTGCTCATTTTAATTAATTGGCCCTTGATTCGAACTTAGGTCAACAATCACATATTTCAAATCTCGATTCTCCACGTGCTACAATAAAATGTATTATTTATCTAATGTATAAAACATAATAATCAATTTAATGGGCCAATCAAAGGCCCCCCTATCAATAAATAAGTTCGAAACTGCATTGCCAGCCTTGGAAATTACTTATCGTTAATCGCTGCGTCTTGGTGTGGTGTAAGTGGATGAAAAACGTTTTAATCTGTTTAGAATAGCGTGCTATTGCATAAATCTTTTTTTTTAACTATGGTATAGTTGCTGCTGAACCATGTATCGTTTTTAATTTGAAAAAGTTTTGAAGATCACGATATGTTTGTTAGCATGCTTTTAACATTGCAAAAACCCATAACCAAACCATATCTTGAAAAAAAAACAGCGGTGAGGTTTGAACAGCAGAGGTAACGCAGCAATAGGTATTATAACTCAACGGGGACAACGGGAATAATTTGAAAAGTATATATTACAATAAATAAGCGGGGACAGCGTCCGGGGACACCGGGAAGTAATATTATTTATTTTATTAAATTCCCTTTGTCCCCTTTAACGGGGACATGGACTACGGGGACAACGGGATTACAGGGACGATTTAAGACTTAGTTAAGAAGAAAGTTAGTAAGATACTCATTGTCATAATCGATAATATGTATCGACTACTTACTAGTTTGTAGTAAGAGTGGTTGGGGGGCAACACTAGTGCCGCCGCCCGCCATGATAAAACGAGATTATAATAATTGATTGTCGCCAAATTGTTATACCTTTTGTTTGGCGTAATTAATTAATACGACCAAGATATTTATAAAGTTTTATATTTTAGATGATGTACACGGAATGACAATCAATTATTATAATCTCGTTTTATCATGGCGGGCGGCGGCACTAGTGTTGCCCCCCAACCACTCTTACTACAAACTAGTAAGTAGTCGATACATATTATCGATTATGACACTCATTATTCATCATCATCATTTCAGCCTAAAGATGTCCACTGACATGAGCTGCTACTGGGCTGATGTAACGTTCAACACGTACATCAGCCCACTAGCAGCTCATGCCTTGACCCACAACCTTAGATCACAATTAAGTTGTTAGGCTCATCGAAAACGCTCGGCTCTAATAAAGACCGCCAGTCGGTTACTATTAAATATTCAGTTACTGTCCCCGATCTATTTTAAATAGCTGGAAGGAAAGAAATGCGAACTAATCTTTCTGGAAAGTCATTTGATTTGTGAATGTAAGCTGCAATTCGCTTAAATTGGAAATACAATTTTGAACACAAGGCAACAAGTAAACGATGGATTCAGAACTGAGCGCACGTGAATATTAATTAATGAAAGAACACAAATCAGTGGAACCGGGAAAGAAACATTACGGCCAACAGTACGTGGCGAGAAAACCAAAAATCCTTTAGTAAAAAAAAAACAGAAATACGTATAAAACAGAACAAACACACACACAACTGATGGTCAGGTAGTAAGTTACGAAACGGCAATAAGAATAAATAATGTTAATGCAAGAGAAATTCTTAAATACCTAAACTGGAACACAGAAACACAAATTTAACAAAGCTTAAATCAAGACACAAATGAAATATGCAAGGCGAAAATTTTGTCCATTATAGAGGACTCCATAAATACATGTCTTGGCGCACCGAGCGAGGGAAAACGCACACTTGATATGCCTCCGTCGCAATTATCGGCGGAAATAGACGGTTATTAGAGGCTCAAAAATGATAAACTTAAAATTGAACCTTAAGGGAACGACATAGATGCTATTGACCGTGATGGGGCTGGTAAAATGGGATTGCAAATGTTATAAAGAAGGGGTAAATAAAGCATACAGCAAGGTTTCGTGTTCGTTGCCATGCGAAATGGTGATGAATAAGTTATGTGACACGATGGATTGAATAACACAATTATTGTGGCATTGTTTGCTGTGTTGTGGTGGAACATTGCATAATGAGGCCTATTTTCTGATTAAAAAATTAAAATTGAAGCGTAGCGTATTTCTTAAGTGCGGGTTATGAACAGTAATGAGCCAGTTTAATTAATATTGAAACAAATTGCTTCATCTCAACTGCAGAAAAACCACTCACTTATTATTTGATCCTTGTGCAGTCGATCCAATTCGAAAGTTCTTTGGTGAATAATTTATACTAATATTTTAAAGCAGAAGAGTTTGTTTGTTTGTTTCTATGTTTGTTTGTTTGTTTGGTTGAACGCGCTAATCTCAGGAATTACTGGTTCAAATTGAAAAATTATTTTTGTGTTGGATAGTCCATTTATCGAAGAAGGCTTTAGGCTATATAACATCACGCTACGACAATTAGAAGCGGAGCAGGAATGAAGAATGTTGCAAAAACGGGGTTTTTTTCTTTCGTTTTTCTCTCTTATGTGACGCAGACGAAGTTGCGTGGGTCAGCTAGTTAGTAGATTATATTTACGATTTTCATTTTTGGTTTGTAGTGTGACGAATTATAATTATGTGATGAATTATGCGTGAAGAATTATACGTGATGAATTATACGTGATGAATTTTACGTGATGAATTATACGTGTTGAATTATTCGTGATGCATTATACGTGATAATTTTAAAGTTTGACGAGAACGGGATTTGATGGAAGAAGAGTATAAGGCGTTCTTTGATGCAGACAAGGTCTACTCAAAGAACTAACGGTGCTATGGCATCGTGTGACATTGCATTTATGCTATGATAACAGTACAAAACAGACAGGCAATACAAGTACGAAGACCCTTTGATAGAAGATTAAAACATCGTCAGTTATGGTGTGTTTATCAATATTAACTTTAAAAAACTCGTTAAAAAACTCCAATACCTAAAAGTATCGATAAGAGGAACACGACAAAACCGTTCATATTTTCCAGTCCATTGCAAGAATTCTTAAAGGAACCAATCGTGCAGCATTGACCTTAGCAGAAATGTTCTGAATTCTTATCACGCGTCCGCTACGGCCAACCACTATATACTGAGACAGTTTAATCTCTTATGTACATACGTTACTACGCTCAAGGTCACAAATACTAGCGCACGACTAAATTTGTATCCAAAATAAACTTTGTAAATTAGGTGACGGCCTTGACTGGGGACAGTTGCAATTTCGTGGGTGACAATGTACACAAGTTTTTTTTTGCTCTTTAATGTTACGGTGTTAACTATTTAATGTGAATGTCCCGAAGAAAAGTATGTCTACTACTTACTTTGTGAATGTCCCGAAGAAAAGTAAGTCTACTACTTACTTTGTGAATGTCCCGAGGAAAAGTAAGTCTAGTACGTACTTTTCTTCGGGACATTCACATTAAATTTGTAGAAGTTGAAGGAATGTGGTAAACTAACAACTATAAATGACATAATGCTTTTAGTACTCAAACACAATAAGGAGGATAATTATTTAAGGCAGTTCATGGGTTTGAAAAGCTTATTTGTTCATAACAATGAATTAGATTAAACTATGAAAGTTAGAGACGTCTATTTCGCAATTAATGCACTGTTTGAAATACTCAAAACGCCTGCGCATTGATGAATTTATGACACTCGCAGAAAGATTCCATAAAAAATGGTAAAGGCGATTCATATATTGGTCTTTTTTTATACAGTCAGTAATCTTTATATAGGCTAAGAGCAAATATAAGTTATTTACCGTAATTGTTTTACGCATTTGGAGTGCCACAGGGAGCCAAATTCGGACCACTGTGTCAATGTCAATAAGAATTGGGTCACCAAAATTGTTTCAATAGTAAATACAGTGTTGATGCTTTCTGAAAATATCGGGAGCTTTGTTACAAAACTAATGAAATAAAACATTTCTGATGAATCGTTAATAGGGGGATAATATTATGATTTCCAAAAAATATTGGATACGTATTTTTTGCGACAATGCGTCGAAAACTCATGTGACGCCACATGTAGGTACATATTGTACATTACAAGTGACGTCACTAGCCCTGGGGGGGCTCATGATCTTTGATGCGTTTTGTCTTCGTCAGTTTTTATTGATATCATCATCATCTGCTCAGTCTCTCAACAATGTTGGGGTCGGCTTCCAGTCTAACCAGATGCAGCTGAATAGATATCACATCATTTTAAAAGCTAGAATTATAGCATCCCCTATTGATTTGAACTTTGTATGTACGTCCTTTTACATTATTAAATCATAAATATTATTGCTTGCTCGGGTCGAGCGTTGAGACAGTGCACTTTTGAGAACGAGTCTTGTATTTTTATTAATTTAATTTCGATATGTTTGCTGAGTGAAATAAAATTTATAAAATGATTGTAGGTTCTTAAGAAATGACCACCTCCCTTCTCTCTTCTTTCCGCAAGGTTCTTCCGATAAAATCAATTAGTATAAATTAACTTATTGTTGGTCTTTCTTACATTAATAAACTCGCCAAATATGAGAATTCAACATTTAAGTGTTAAATGAGCAAAAGTCTTATTTTCTTTTATCGCTGTTTATAGCACATAATTCGTTTATGTAAATCAGGTCACATTGTATCAAACGAAAGACGTTTTTATTAATTTGAAATGCTTTAATGGCTGACTTTTGAGTTCGGGGAAATAAAAATAGGACGGTCTTTATCTGAAGCAGCTTTTAAATAATGCGGTAATACCTACCCACGCACATAAATTTACCAGCTGGGCAGTGGTATACCAGTCGTCGAGAGCGAGTCTACAGCCACCAACCGGGTGGTACAAATCCAGACTGCTGTTGAGAAATGCCTGGTAGAAAAACCCAAAAGCACTTTGCCTGAACTGTACATTGAACCCAGAACCATATGCTTAGCAGTCGCACTTACGACCAATGAAAAACGAGACCTAACATCCAATTTCAATGGATTGAAAATATAAAATAACATGAAGGGTCACCATCATCACCTTTGTACTATTTTCTGTTCCTAAATTTTGAACAACTTTTTTTTATGGGACGAACATTGAAATCGCGAAAAAAAAATCAGCTGTTCCCTACATTTATGTTCGCATAACAGTACAATGACCCCCTTTCGGGTTTAGTGTAAACAAAAAATAATGTCGTATATTTAGTGTGTACATAAATTGTTAAATAAATAAATAAGGGTGTAAAAACCTCTGAACGAAGCTGAAAGGCACTTATTTTCCCCGTCATTGTGATCATTTTTTGTTGTACACCATACCTAGGATCCTTTTAGTTACGGAGATATTGGGGGTCAAAGTTAGTTACAACTTTTTTGACAAGTTTTTTTAACAGGTGCATATTTTTAATGCAAGATTTTTACTTGTAAACACCTCCACAACCCTCGTACCATTATTAAATCCATCCATCAGTACAATGTTTTGAGTGCGTTCCATTGAGTTCTACCCACACACATGATTTTTCAACCCAATAAAAAAGTCGTTTCCCAGCAATATTTTTGAGTAAAGTTACTTAGTTTGATTGGTTGACGGCTTCGTGATGCGTAGAGCCTGTAGGTACAACTAGTTTTGTCCTTTTGAGCTCTCACAGGCTTAAATTAATTGGTTTAATTTTGGTACATTTTTATTTCCTGGGCTGACATTTAGAAGGCCGCAGTGCTCTCCAAAAATGTCTTTTTCTCTCATTTTCGTATAGTAATGAAAATTTACGAGTCCGCGAAGGAAAACTTGGGAAATTTGCCATGTCTGCTAAAACATACCTACTTATCTGATGAACCTCATGCTGCCAAAGATGTCGTCTCAAGAATTTTGTATGAAAGCAGTTTTGACTTTTATGTTCAAGAGAATAATTTTCGTTTTTATTAATGCAATTTTGATGCTGTGATGACAAAATGTTTGTTGTTCACGAAATTAAAGCGAAAACCTCGTTAGCTGTAAGTGTGTTATTTATTTTGCTTTTTTTTTGCAAAAAATATTGAATTGATTACGTATTATTGTCGAGATCGTGGCTAAATAACATCAGCCGCTCGAGTCGATCTTTAGGTTAAGCCATGCTTGCCTAGGTTGGTCTGTGGATGGGTGACCACCCTTACATACCGAGTTTCCTCCGTGCCTCGGAAAGCACGTAAAGCCGTTGGTCCCGGCTGTCATTTGTCCATCTTTGACACTCGTTACAGGTTGTCAGTGGCCCCAAAAGTCTGACACCAGTCTTTGTAAGTGGTATCGTATTTCCCAGTATTAACTGGATTGTGTAAATACTGGTATTCAGCTGCATCCGGTTAGACTGGAAGCCGACCGCAACATAGTTGGGAAAAGGCTAGGCAGATGATGATTGTTGTCGAGATGAGAGACCTAGCTAATTTCACGAAACAATGTGACGTTTTCAATTCACTACATCACTACATCACTACATCACTACATCACTACATTATTATAAAACAAAGTCTCCCGCCGCGTCTGTCTATCCCTATGTATGCTTAGATCTTTAAAACTACGCAACGGATTTTGATGCGGGTTTTTTTTAATAGATAGAGAGTGATTCAAGAGGAAGGCTTGAGCGTATAATTTGACGCGGGCGAAGCCGTGGGCATCGGCTAGTATATTATAATATATATATTTCCTAGCGTATCTTGAACATTACTGGCATAGGCTAAAGAAACTGCATGGTTGTTTATTCAAATCTGAATCCATCATGCCGTCGCTTATTAAAAAGCTGTTCATTTTAAAATAGGATCCGCCATAAAAGGTGAATTTCACCAAAAAACGGAACGCCATCAACAGTCTAGGTACAACCATCTCTTACGAAAAGACCAGTTCGTGTCAATAAGAATTATCATGAAACCGATATCAGTACTTTTAAATGCAATTTTCCTGTCAAAAAAAACTGTAATTAATCTTTTTGTCCAAATAGTTATTATTTGAAGAATGCCGCCAGTGATACAGGTTTATCCTAGTACGGGCATCGTACTTTGTTATACCTAAATTATTTAAAAGATTTATATTACCTATATTTATTGTACCAATTGAAACTTATTTCTTATTTTCGGTTTTTTAACCTTATCTATCCAAAAACTTGCACACAGACCAACATTTATATATCTCAAAATCAAGATTGATTCAAATCTCGCATTTGGCGCAGTCAATGTCACAGCAAACTATCCTATATTCAGTGCGTGATCAGAATAATCGACCGCGCTTCACGAGTGAGGCAAAGTACGTGCAAAATTCACTCATTTCATGCCTTTTTACGATCCCGATGTAAATTCTTCTCCGTGCCAGAATATAGCTGTCATAAAAAGAGGACCTAGGAATTGTGAGAATAAATGCCGATGAACATGGGTTTTTGGCATTGCAGAAATTTTTGGGACGTGAATTTGTCAAATCAAGGTGTGTCATTTATCTAACTTGCCTTTTACCGAAATCAATAAGCAAAACCACAAAAGTATGGAAAAGTTTGAGAGCGATCTCTTCACAAAAAGAGGTAAGTCATAAAATTATATGATCTACGGTTTTGTAGATAGACAATAAAATATCAAGCGGTATTTGTTAGTCAAATAATTATAAACTAATTGATCCTATAGTCAATTAAATCTACTGTTTCACGCTTTAAAAGGTGCTTTGACTTTTCCAACTGATTTTCTATTCTAAAGAAAAAAAGTGTGTGTTCTCAAAATAATAATAAATACTTCGTGACACAGCAACAGATACCACGGTCAGTGGTAACCCCAAAATGTGTTGTCGTAAAACGCTATCAAAATACACAAGGCAGACGTATTGGCGTATCGAAATACATTTGAATTTCAAAGTTCAAAGCAAAGCTTAGTTTTTATGCACCGCTCTAACTGAGCTTACGGTGGTCGGTCGGAAGCCTACGTGACCTGACTTGTTGACAAATTGACAAAGATTATGTGACGGGGCGGCAGAAGCGGTGAAGCGGTGCGCGGTTAGGGGCGAAGGAGTCTGCCGGGGTTGCGGGCCTGTTCGAAAGAGATACCGCGGCCCCGGAACGTAAAAGGCGAGGAAGGAACATGGATGGTTTTTAGTCAGTAAGAGTCTGACACTCCCTCCCGCTCCGCCCAGAGTGGGGGGGGGGTCATTTGATGATTTCGCATCCTTAAAAAAAAAAAAAAAAAAAAGGGGCAAAGGAGTGATTGTGTTAAACCTAAATCTTAGATGAAGTTTGGAAAAAGTTAGCAAGCTGATCTTTTATAATAACCGATTCATACTTACAATCATAAATCTTTTTGTTTAAGTAAAGTCATCATGGAAAAGAAATGAAATTTCAGAAAGTTCCCAGCATATTTGCCATCTTGAAAATTTATACATGCATAGTTATTTTAACCTTTCAGAAGGGCCTATCTTTGTGTCTTTAGTTCCAAAGTTACCTTAGAAGTAAATACATAAATAAATCAATTACTAATTATGATTTTATCATCTGTCATTATTACATACTAAAATGAGGATAACGATGTAACTCTGTACTTAATAAATTCTTCAACTCATTGACAGTTAACTAACAGCTCAAATCGCGATTGGATTATGAAGACTTTTTATAATGCATCCCATCCCCCCCTAGAAGCGTTAATCAACATCGTTATTTTTGCCGACGAAAAAATTTCATAGGGTAGGCCGTACATTTGTATACCAAATGCTAAACAGCACAACTGAAAATATTATATGTAACGTTCTCTAGACGTTTCGCCAAATGTGAAAATGAAACATGAATGATGTAACCAAGATTGTGTATGAACATTATTGATTGAAAAGAGTGTCCATGGAGTTTCTTGCCCATTCATCTCCATAGAGATCCACGCTAGGGAATGGGCAACTACAGTACTTTCTCAAGTTATTATGCCTTGCGACTGTGACCGTAGCTTCGCTTTTTTTTCGTTTTATTGACATCAATAGTGCAGAAATGGTCTAATTGAAATAAATGATTTGAGTTTGAGTTTGAAATTACTGCCGTCATGTTACAAACTCCTTTGTTATCATAGATTTACATTATCAGTTTTTTTTCTGACTTGGGTCTTGAACAGAATTGATAAAAATACAACTTAATGTTCAAACAAATAACTTTATTTAACGTTACGAGTCGCGTCTGTTGAAATTATGATTGTTACTCTTTGTCCATCGAACCCATATCGACTACAAATTGGGCGAACTACGAAGCCGTAGCAAAAGAAAATAATATTGTTTCTTAGCAAATATTTACCATTCCCTTATTCCGTGTGTCTTTACAGTACGATATGCGATGGCCAAATATTGATCGTCAAGAATAAGCCAAATAGACAACTTGAAATGATTACGGTTTTAAATGGTAAGGTGCAATTGTGGTTGTCTGTATGTTTGATTAGATGGCAGGATAAAATACTATTCAAAGAAAACATCTGATTGGCTATAAAAAATTGGAAGGAGTAGTAGAATAGTTTGTGCGAATGCTAGATTTTGGAGCAAAAAGTGGAATTTAATTTTAACACTTTAGTGTTTATCTGTCTATTCAGTCACTGTATAAAAAACAATCCATCGAGCGTTTAAAAAGAAAAAAAAGTTGGCAAATAAATCATAGTCTAAAATTCTGAATCAATATTTTGAGTTCTGCATAATTTTAAAATCGGATTACTGTTACCTCGGTTTCATACCCCGCAGTACCGTGAACATTAAACATTTTTCTGCAATAAAATAAGAACAAAACCCTTACTTAATCCTAGAATAAAAGTTGCAATATGCTGATATAGTTTCTACACCAAAATACCACTCATATTTGAGCAAAATTGGCAGTGCATTACAAGTCAAACCTTCCTATACCACTTACAACAATCTCAGGTAGAACGCAACTCTTTCAATATAATACGAGAACAATTTATTTCGTCATTTAACTATCCAAAGTGGTTTCATTCAAATTATATGTAATGTGATTGTAGAATGATGTAAACGAGGAACGAAGAGGCTGATGACTATCATTATGCCTAATTTATATATTCTGTCAGAGGAACGGACGATTCGTGGGAGAGATGGGTGGAAAAGTGTTGAAAAAGTTAAAAAAAAGACTTCAAAAAATCTCTTTTAAACTTTCGCGATCAGAACACATTATAAACACACACACACACACACACACACACACTTCTGTCTCCCCGCGACCACGGCTCGTGCAATCCGGTCGAAACGTAGGGCTTAAATTAAAGGTAAATTCGCGATAAATAGCCGTCCTTACATGTTCAAAAAATCTGCCTATTTTCAACACTTGGGCCTTTATGAAGATTCACAAGACCAAGATCAGCCAATAAGCCACTGATGCGGAGATCTACTGAGCGCGTGCTTTGTCTTACACATATGCCTGTCTCAGTCCTGCACTTTGACAGTTATAAGTGTAAAGAGATGGTATACTATTCAAATGTGAAGCATATGGAACTTTCATGAGTAAAATGACTATTGACAAGCTTCAAGAAAATGAGTAAGATGTCATACACTTCTTTAAAATATTCCTTCTTATAACAATGTGTAAAATATTATTTATGTTGTTTATTTATGCCTCTTTTGCCATGTCTGCCGTATGCCTGACGAGCTGTGGGCAAAATAACCACAGTGTGGAGCCCTTACACAACCAGAAGGCGAAGTGGTAGACCTCGCAGTAGATGGCGGGATGAGCTAGACAAAACCAACGACCAGTGGCCCACATTGGCCCAGGATCGATTGGAAGTCATGGGGAGAGGCCATTGCCCAGCAGTGGGATGACACAGGCTAACAGTAGCAGTAATACCCCTTTTGGTTTTACTTTTCAACCGACTTCCAAAAAGAGGAGGTTCTCAATTCGTCTGTGTGTTTGTTACCTCAGTACTCTCGACTGGGTGAACCGATTTTGATGGTTCTTTTTTTGTTTGAAAGCTGGTGCTTCCCGTTTGGTCCCATTTTAGTTTGCTGAAGACCTGATGCTGATCTTCGGAGATATTTAACGGAACTCTTCAAAAATACACAGCAAATCTGCAGTGATTGCTGCCATCGCTTGTAGGTTCATTGTTTATACTATATTATGACGTAACATCACGCCTGTATGCTCTGAGATGCGGGCCTGTGGACGGCTGGCTATGGGCTAGCTAGCCGTCCGGCCGTCTAACGACGACGACAGGCCGTGTCGACGGCGCGTTTGTGTTCCACGCGCGCCTCAAAGAGATGTCAGCAAAAGGAGAGGGGCCCGCAAGGGCCGAAGCCTGCCGGGGTTGCGGGCCTGTTCGAAAGAGATACCGCGGCCCCGGAACGTAAAAGGCGAGGAAGGAACATGGATGGTTTTTAGTGAGTAAGAGTCTGACACTCCCTCCCGCTCCGCCCAGAGTGGGGGGGGTCATTTGATGATTTCCCACCCGTAAAAAAAAAAAAAAAAAAAAAGGGGGTACGCACATGTGTAAAATACACCCGATTTCGAAAATATTTGTTACCTCAGTACTTTCTACTGGGTGAACCGATTATGATCGTTCTTTTTTTGTTTTGAAAGCTGGTGCTTTCTGTGTGGTCTCATAATCATCAAATCAGTAGCTGATGATGGGATTCTGGAGAAATAGAGAGAATTCTTCACATTTTATAGGCACACTAGAAGCGGTTTGGGTAGTTTTAGGAATTGTACTTTCTCGAAGTGATCCCAATTCAATTTGATGAAGATCTGATGAAGAACTTCGGAGATATGCAACGGAACTCCTCAATAAATGATAGCAAATGTACTGGGATTGTCGAAATCTCATATCTGTCTATTGTTTACAGTTCATAACCTAAAATCACGCCGGTACGCTGTGAAGGGGTAAGCACATGTGAACCACTAAAAAGTGAAAAATAAAAACTTTTTTACAAAAAATAAAACCGAATTCAGAGAAAACAAAAAAGTGAAAAATAACTTCAGTAAAAACGCTTCAGAAGTCGGTGACAAAAAAACTAAATCAATCAAACAAAGGTCACCGACTTCTGAAGCGTTTTTACTGAAGTTATTTTTCACTTTTTTGTTTTCTCTGAAGTCGGTTTTATTTTTTGTAAAAAAGTTTTTATAATAATAAATTGACAGTAGAGACGGATTAATAGATTTCGGTGGTAGATACTGCCGAAAAACTCATAGGCTTGAATTCCTGCCATGATAATGGTCGTGTACGTCGCGTCGGTCTCGCGTACAACTACCGTAAAATGGGGGGAATAGGGATCCAGGGGTGAATGGAAACAAAACTTTGAAAGGGATTTTATCGCTGAACTTATATTGCCAATAGAGTACTTGTTGTGTTGGTACCATATATAAGTTTTGTTTCCATTCACCCCTGGACCCCCATTTTCCCCCCATTTTACCGGATACATTGTATCCTATTCGCCATACTGCAACACGCTGACGTCAGCGGCGCGTATATTGCTACTGCTTGTCTCGCGGACGTACGCGACTGACACCAGCGTAGGAGGAATTCAGGCCTTATTCTCCTAAGTAGCAGTATCATACTGAATTCTCATCTTTCCGCATCAAGTGTACGTCCTATAAACGACTATGAACTTGAACAACTGCGTTCTTCCTTGAAACTAATTAAAATCCTGTTTCCGCACGGAACTAACGGACTGGTCTTGAAGATCTAACAAAATACGCGTACTCGCACTCGTAAATAATAATGCCACTTTATATACGCTTGATGATGAAAATAAGGCTACTTCGTAGTTTTTTTTTGGATTCTGAAATAGTTATTTATACAAAGAAGAGTGCATTGTGTTACAAAAAATATTGTATCGCTTTTGCGCTATCTTGCAAGGCGTACACATATCAGTATTTCTATGGGACATCATCCCTAGCGCCAGGTGACAGATCCTCTCAACGGACTGATTTTAAATTGCACTACTCTATGAATCAATGTGTTTTATTTCATACTAGCTGACCCACGCAACTTCGTCTGCGTCACATAAGAGAATAAAAACGAAAGGAAAAAACCATCCCCGTTTTTGCAACATTTTTCATTCCTGCTCCGCTCTTATTGATCGTAGCGTGATTGTATATAGCCTTAAGCCTTCCTCGATAAATGGACTATCCAACACAAAAATAATTTTTCAATTCGAACCAGCAGTTCCTGAGATTAGCGCGTTCAACCAAACAAACAAACAAACTCTTCTGCTTAACTCTATATTAAACTCTAATTTTATAGTATAGATGTTCGGAAGCTGCTATTTCCCGCTTGTTATGTCAAAACCAAAAATATACATAAAACTATTGTTATAGTTTCATTTATTTTATAATTCACTTGTGACCACAACAGTACAACCACTTGCTTAAGAATAATTTTCACTGTAATTACGATAGGCCTATCTGAGTATACTTAGATTCGATATGAATTGACACAAACGAAAGAAATCCGCTCATTGCACAGATTAAATGATTTCTCTCATTTCATATTATTATTCAGTAGGTGGCCGCCAATTGTGGGTATCGAAACAATATTCTCAAGTGTATTCTAATAATGTGCAAGTTGTATTCTAATAAGGCGGGGGATACACATGCCAGTAAATCGGGAGAGTAGCTGGCTTGAAAGTTACTGGCAATACGAGGAACTCGCACTATGTGGATACATTTGCAAGTAATACTGGCATGTAAGTTGTGAACTGGCATGCAAGTTGTGAACCTGCATGCCAGTATTACCGGCACTAGTGTGGCCGTAGTTGTTGCGTCTGTTCACATGTGTCAGTTTGGCAAACCCCCGCGTCCCCGCCCTCAACGGGCATGCAAGTAAATACGGTAAAGTAAAAACGGGGAAAGGTGAAAATCTGGCAACAATTTTACAAGCACTTTTTTTGGTACAAGCTTGAAAATACGCCATATCCTGAAAAACGTTGCATCGTTACTTGTATTAAATATGTGGAAAGCCTTGGTGACGAGGAAAACTTTTGATCTCTCGTAAAATGATTTGAACAATTCAAAAACATGAAACAAAATTCTTACAATCAATATGACAGTCATCCTTTCTTCACAATCAATCTCACAGTCATCATTGGTGCCAGAGATAGTTTTTGTCTTAGAGACTTCCAAGAGATAATCATGCAAGTGAAACCGCGAGCCAAAGGGTCAAAAGAAAATTACCTGCCTAATTCCTAAAAACTGGATTACATTATTGATGAAATCATCCCCTGCTTTCACTTTTTATAAGACGTACCAATGGGCTAATTTTCAACCTCCACTACAAGAATCCAATGGCATATAGTGATCAAAAGACATATTGTAATTTAGAAGATATAAAATAAACACAGCAACAAAGCAGCAGCAGCAGCAGTCATGGATGTTTGTATGTATAATAAGTATGTATTTACAAACAAAAAAGTATATATGTAGGATATCAACTATCTGGTGTCCACGACACAAGCCTTGCTTAGTGTGGCACTAGATGGCGCTGTGTGTTTAATGTCCAGCGATATTTTATTATTTATTAACTGGTGCCAACAACTTAATAAACTGTAAACAATCAATGCATTAAAATTCAGAACACCGGTATCAACAACAGTTAGTGCTAATCTCTAGTTGGATCACGGATAGTAGGTGTTCTAGGTAGTACAGTCTGCCAGGAAACTCTGTTAACGGTTTACACGTAACATTTAAATACTGAAAAAAAAATAAACATAATGAAAGAAATAGTTGATCACTTCACTTTCATCATCCATCATCAGCCTATAATGTTCCCACTGCTGGGACACGGCCTCCTCTCAATGAGAGGGAATGGGCTATAATCTACCACGCGGGCCCAGTGCGGATTGGTAGATGTCACATGTCTTCGAATTTTTGGTTCTAGGACATGCCGGTTTCCTTACGATGTTTTCCTTCACCGTTTTGAGAGCAGCGGTGATGAAATAAATTACACAAAGTAATGCGCCTGTCTGGGTTCGAACCCACGACTTACTGTTCGTAAGTCGGGGTACACTTTCATCATAATTCGTCATAATTATTTCAGCCGAAAGATGTCTACAGCTGGACTTAGGCCTCCCCTAAGTGTCAGTGCAATATTGACCAGTCCCGTGCGTATTGCATCCACCAAATTATCGCACCCTTCGCCAGATCAACATAATTATTTAAGAAAAAAAAAAGAAAATCTGAACGTGTCCTGCAGTAGAAATATCTGTTACATTCTTAATTTTTTTTTTATGTTAGGACTTGCTAATTTAATCAGTACTACAACAATTTTACGAAAATATAATTGGAAGTAAAGGGACACTAGAGGCCGGTTGCGGGCCTGTTCGGAAGAGATACCGCGGCCCCGGAACGTAAAAGGCGAGGAAGGAACATGGATGGTTTTTTTGTCAGTAAGAGTCTGACACTCCCTCCCGCTCCGCCCAGAGTGGGGGAGGTCATTTGATGATTTCCCATCCTTAAAAAAAAAAAAAAAAAAAAGGGGACACTAGAGGCACAGTATCCTAGTGCAATCAGTCGTAGGTACATTGAAAAACATCAAGCGGCTGGGCAACTCTTCAATTGACCAGATGATTGACCTACTTCTTTACCAAATAATCTCATCCCGTTGGCAAATTTTTGAAACCCTGCGATTAATTTCCTCTTTTTACAGTTTATAGCGCCGACGCTTTCTCTCCTAAGCTCTGCTTTAAGGCTCTTTTTGGAGTGAACGACCACTTAAAAGGAAATTGGAAAACTCAGAAGAACCTGAAAAGAAAGAGGGAAAGGGAAGAACTGGAGCTTAACAACCACCCTTTTCTCGGAAACACAAAAGGAATAGTTTCAAAAGGGAAAGAAGAAGCCAGCTTTGTGAGGGAAGGGAGCCCCTTCTGGGACTAAAGAGACCGGTCCCTCTCACGGGGGAGAAACCAAAACATGGAATAGAAAATCGGGAGCACCCTCACCCGTGACTAAATCCCTTCCATGAGACCCCGAGAGAGAGAAATGGTACCTCTGACACAAGCCAGAGAAAGCACTCCAGGCATCGAAGAAAAGTGACGCGTTCATGAGATCCCTGTCGAGTCAAATAAAGGATCCGCAGTTTAGCGCGCAGATGGAGAGGGCCTTGAAAGAAAACGAGAGGGCTCTGAAAGAAGAAGAGAGGACTCTGAAAGAAGACGAGAGGGCCGCAAGAGGGGGGGGGGGAAGCACTGGGACGGACCTGGAGGCCCCATGCGCACTGTAAAGAGAAGCTAGTTTTCTGATTTTCAATAAATGTCTCAAAATCTTTACAATAATCATCACATATTACTGCTGACCTCACTGGAACCTAGGAAAAGTGCTGAAATTGCTTCAGACTTCAGTATGTCCAAGTATGTCCATGTGTATGTGTATGATTTTATTACGGAGAGAAGACAATTATGATTTTTTAACGTAGTATGTATTGAGCTAGTAATGTGAGATAAAGACAAAATAATGGAATTTACGGCATCCGAAAACCACGACTCATTCAAAATGGAAAATGAAAAGATCATTATAAACATAACGGTGATTTACAGTACACAGGACTCAATAAACCCCATTTATTTATCAAACAAAAATAGT
Source organism: Xestia c-nigrum (assembly GCA_916618015.1). NCBI lineage: Eukaryota > Metazoa > Arthropoda > Insecta > Lepidoptera > Noctuidae > Xestia > Xestia c-nigrum. Next base: position 1,822,544 of record OU745259.1, on the reverse strand, counting down.
TACATCGGTACCTAATAACAACAGTAGCTTCATAACAAAATGGCAACAAAATAAATAATTATGATAAATTATCATTAGTGCATTAGTACATTATTTTTACAGCCAAAGCATTCGTAGAATCCTGCGCACTTTTCAGGTTATTGCGTCACGCGCCACGGGTTAATGACCCCCCACTACTCGGTCAAGGTTCGCTTTAGTATCAAGCAAAATTGATAGATGGCAGTGTTATCAATTTGGGGCGATGAAAATTTTCTTTTACGTAGAAATACAGTCACGTTATTTATTTTGGTTAAGTGAGCAGTAACAACGATGTGACAATTATCGGTAATGATGTTTATATTCTAAATACACCTTATAGAAGTTGTTGCAACCATTTGTTTGTTTTATACTAACTGCTGTGTTTGAATTTGAGACCTACATACATGAAAATTAAATAGAAACTATAGATAACTAAGAAATTCTTCAGTGTGTACCTATTCTATATCGGTTGTATTTCTCCCTCTCTCCTACAGCAACAAACAGACAGATTAGTCAACACTCAACTCACAAAGGGATACATATAAACTTTATGACATTCAATTCCGGTGTCCTGTTTTGTAATATGATTTATTTTACGACTGAGAAAGTAGAAATATCACGCTTGGACCGAGTAGACTAGTTGACAAAGTAGAAGGAGGATTATTGACTTATCCATTATGTTTTTTTTTTATCGTATCATAATTTATCTTAGGATAAGAAAGATCAGGATTTGGCGATCATTCAGATTTATCTAGCTAGAGAAACTGGGTTTATGTATTTTTATTACTGAATAAGGGTGCTCTTGGTTTAATTACGCATAATAGAAATTATAGTTAGCAATATGATAATATCTAATTAAGTAGGTACTCTTAAATTACATCTTAATTTACCTAAGAAATATTGCAAAAGATCTTTGAAATCAATTCCAGTGATTGCAGACTTTTTTGTTTGTTTTCAAATTCAGTGTTTGTTGTAGGTTCGATCCAGAGTGAGGTAAACAAAATACATTACTTATTTAGTGAGGGTTTTGGAATCCTGGAGAGATAATATGGCCCAGAGACCAACTGAGGAACATCATACCTACCATTTTTTTTACAAATTTGAACGTGATTTTTTCTCCTCACAATTTCATAATAGTTATATGCACAAAGTACATATTCCGCTCAGGTATTTTCCTCGTTTATAATCGGGCACCCTTCCAACTGTCGCTGGCAAGTATTTAGGTATGCAGATCGAATGAGTGACTACTACCTAGTAGGTATTAATCATTGGGCAATAAAGTTGTTAATTTGTTACAGTGATAGTAATAAGGAAGCTAGTTTACAGTTCTATGGCTTAGCTGTATACCTAGAGTATATCTATTGATGTAAATAATATAGATAGATAAGTTGACGTCCACATATTTCTATCAAAATATAATACAAAATAATATTGACAAGTAAAGCACCCAATGTTCTATTTAGTGCCGCGGAAGATTCGATATTGGCTCAGAGCAATTCAATGGATATCGATTTTGCAAGACATATCTGCAGATTAAGTAGTGCTACAGTACGTTGATCACTAGTGGCTGACCCTTTTCTGACTTGCCATCGTGTGTGGGAGATAAAATTATTCCTGCACTCTCACTCAAGAGAGAGTGCAGCAATAATTTGGGAAAGAAAGATCTTTCTCACTCTCTCTGAGTCCGATCAATCAGATTATAGACAGAATAACTATTTCAACTTCCAACCACTAATAAGTGTGTACCTACATACTGTACGCTAAAAGTCAAAACAAACGCTAGACGATTTTCCTAAGAATATGCCTAAAAAAATCTAGTGCCGTTTTTTTTCAGAATTACGTGGACAGCCGTGAACTTGGCTCCGTACCAGAGAGCAAGAATCCGTCCGATAATGACGAACTTCCGGTCAGACGGACGAACAGATTTCGGCTCGCTGGAAATAATAAATACTAAGCCATTTTTATATTTTTTGTAGTATTAATTCTCGTAAGTTTAGATGGAAGATTACGAGGAAAACTGTGTATCATGTTCTGGGAGTTGTATGATTTTTTATTCTAATGAAAATGAATGTTGCAGTGTAGTTCGGGAAAAAAAGTGGGCAAATGATATTTGATTCGATTTCAAAGGAAACCCCTGCCTTGCCTTTTATGTTTTCGTAAAAAAGCTCTTGATTGGTTAAGGATTTGAATCTAATGTTATCATAATATAGCGCTACAGGTCAAACAGATTTGTATCTCTCCTGGTGGTGATTGATGGTGTGGTTGACGATAGTGTAAAAGCCGAGCCAAACAACAATAGGAAGCACACCCACCATCTCCAGGCTCGTCGCTCAGCTCCGCCTCGCAGGCGCAGTGCTTCAAACCATGAGTGCCATGTCTCCGGTCACTGCAGTTGCGTCTAACGCGAGCAACAGGCCCCAAGCAAGGCCCCCGTCGCCGTTGGAAATCTGTCACGCATGTGATGGGCTCAGTCCATGAATAAGGACGTGATGGGCTCATCTATGAATGAAGACGTCATGAGCGCATATTATGGGGCGATATCCATGGTTTTCTATAAGCCGCGAGAAACAGCAGAAAGGAAAAAGGGGGTTTTAAAGCAGTAGAAAGGAAGGGGTTTTAAAGCAGTAGAAAGAAAGGGGTTTTAAAGCAGTAGAAAGAAAGGGGTTTTAAAGCAGTAGAAAGAAAGGGGTTTTAAAGCAGTAGAAAGAAAGGGGTTTTAAAGCAGTAGAAAGAAAGGGGTTTTAAAGCAGTAGAAAGGAAGGGGTTTTGAAGCAGTAGAAAGAAAGGGGTTTTAAAGCAATAGAAAGGAAGGGGTTTTAAAGCAGTAGAAAGGAAGGGGTTTTAAAGCAGTAGAAAGGAAGGGGTTTTAAAGCAGTAGAAAGGAAGGTGTTTTAAAGCAGTAGAAAGAAAGGGGTTTTAAAGCAGTAGAAAGGAAGGGGTTTTAAAGCAGTAGAAAGGAAGGGGTTTTAAATTAGTAGAAAGGAGGGGTTTTTAAAGCAGTAGAAAGGAAGGTGTTATCAGAAGACCATTGAGAAACAAATGGTGAAACTTACGGTAACTGCTTAGGGATCTAATCGCTCACATTCGGCATTACCCTAGATATTGCGTACCTCGATGTTATTGTAAATGAATCAGCAAAATGATACTCCAGGTGAAATTAAAGTGTTTGCTTCCATCAGCACTAAACGATCGTGAGTTACGCACACTTCCCAGTGCATTCCTCCCTGCATTTTTCAAGTGCCTATAAAAGTATAAATATTTCCCCCGTTTGTAAATTTGGGCATATTTCAATAATAACAGCTCGAGTAAAACAGACCGGCTTTTGACCCGGACGTCCTTCCATTTAAACAACACATTTTCGCGCAAATATCTGGCGAAAATAACTTTTATTGCTATATCTTCTGATACGGGTTGATTTCAGGGGTATTATCACGACTTGGTCTTTGGGAGTAAGGTAGGATGCCGACACTGGTTTTATACATGGCTTGTGTTCAATATTAGTGCCTTAATAGTAACCAGTTTTTTGTTTACCGATTGGTTTCAATCAAGCAAGTTTTTTTGTTATGAAATGGCTTCATAATTAATACCTATTACCTACCAGTTATGAGACAACACTTACGAAAAGTGCGTTTATTTTCATATCGCAAGCGGTATCGATTAATACAGTTTTTTTTATAACAGGCTATTTTCAGAATAAAAAATAAGGTCCCGACTTCGAATCCCGATAGGAGCAAATGTTAGTTAAATGAGCATGGACATTTGTTTCCGAGTCATGGATGTATAATAAGTATGTATTTACAAAAAGAAAGTATCTATGTGGTATATCAACTACCTGGTGTCCCCGACACAAGCCTCGCTGCTGAGTGTGGCACTAGATGGCGCTGTGTGTAATGTCTATCTATACTTGTTTACCTATTTATTTTCTTTTATCTACTTAACAGCAAAATGTCACCCCGTCAAAGCAAATCAAAATTATAATTAACGTATTCATTCACCGCATAAGCTGTATCACTACAAAATTCAGCAGCCATTTTGAACAGAAACCAGCAATATCTGCATCGAAAACCAAACAAAATGTTGAACGAACCCGGCACACATCTCGTTGCATCCAAGGTGATTTTGAAATCACATGCACTGCTAATGTAAACCATTGCTAAATAAAATAAACACACTCTGTTTACGTACATCAGCCAATATAAATTACGGCCGTATGTATTATATGAGACTTCATATACATAGGTTTCGAAACATGACGTCAGACTCGGGAAATTTTATTCTTATAAGGGAAATTTCCAGACCACTATTTTCTACTTACTTCTTCCTTTGTAAGAAGAAATAGTGGCCTTAGGGACGTCTACATAACACTTATTCAGTTCAATTCAACTTATATCCATTGAAAACACCAGTTTTGTATGGACAAAAGTAAGTGTTAAACAAGACTAATAAAGCTAGGGTTTGTTTTGGTTTAAGTTGATACATAAATAAATATCGCTGGACATTAACACTCAGCGCCACCTAGTGCCACACTAAGCAAAGCTTGTGTCGTGGACACTACATAGTTGATATACTACATATGTATACTTTTTTGTTTGTAAATACATACTTATTATACATATAAACATCCATGACTTTGAAACAAATGTCCGTGCTCATCACACAAACATTTGCTCCTACCGGGATTCGAACCCAGGGCCCTAAGAACGTAAGGCTGCGTCACTACCACTACGCCAATCGGGTCGTCACATACATCCACATTTTGAAATATTTCCTACAGTCCCATGAACTGGGAAGAAATGTGCAATTTCTGTGTAAACAAGACGACCGTTAAAGTTATCAATGACAGAATTTCGTTCGTACCAACAAATGTAAAAATACCTGCCTAAAAATTTGAGACCTAAATGGCAGTTTATTGACCTAACTAAAAATTAAATAAAGTCAAGGCCTTGTAATTCAAATAAATAATAATGTTTAAAGACCTCAAGGCCAGTTCTTAAAGTCAAAATCGCGACAATGTCACATATTTTTTCCAACTTCCGAGCAAAATATTATTAGACATAAAATTCACATTAGCATACAGATTTTACACACAAACACCGTCTTTTATTACTCACTATAGATAATCTTGAACATTAAACACCCATATATTTATTATAACCATAAATCAGTCTCGTGCTCTGAGGTGCATCACTGAACCGCAGGCAAAGTGCACTGCACTTGTATCTCATGAAAAACACTGTAAAACACACCCTGAAACCAGTACATACAATTCAGAATCATTTGGCAAGTCCATCCATCATACATCGTTTTGGATTAGCAAAGATTTTTACGACGCTACCAACCCAAAATGAACTTTAGCAATCTAAATTTAAAATTCGATTTCGTAGATTATATTGCACCCGTCTTCAATTTTACGACTGTTGCACCGTCACTGTAATTTCAACTCTAACATTGTTTTGGCAACATTGATTTTGCTACATCATTCTGGTGGTTTGTATGATGTTTCAGTGGCGGGTAGAAGGAAAATTGACCTCAGCTGGGTCGTCCCTGTAAATATTTGTACATCGGACGCGGTTGGTGCGAACTAGTAAGAGATTAGCGAGCAAAACTCCTGAATTTTAAACGCTTGTAATTTGGTAAAGTCCAAAGTTAGGAGAGACTTACCAGCTTGTAATAACTGTGGCTATTTGTGGGAACAACCAGAAGGGGTTATGTATAAATGAAGATGTATATGCAAAGACTAACTTTTGCTGGGTGACTAAATTTTGATAAAGATGTTCATTCATAGTCCTATGTGTGTTGTAGGTTTGTATGTCATAAAATCACAGACTAGGTATTAGTCCCTTAAAATACCTAGTCGCCCCTGTCTTTAAAATTAAATTTTATTTAGAACCCAATGTATATTTGTGTATTATATCACTTAATTTGGTGCAAAAACTCGGCATGGAAGCTGTATCACTAGGTTGAATACAAACGCATTTAGAACTACTAAAGTATCGGTATCGTTAGGTGTCGTTTGAATCTTAATTAAGTCTAAATAAAACTTAAAACTTTCACCAAATAAAACACATCCCTTTCTGGAGCGTATATTTTAACGTTGTTATTCCAATACCATAAAATATGGACACCTAAAATGTATCAGTTCGCAATCAGGAATCATAATGTTTACCTTGAAGCCGTCCCCATCCCTCCTTCATTCCCGATTCAGCAAAGAAATATTAGTGACGTCTTATCAAGATTTCACCCCAAAAATATGTTCGCGTTTCTACCTAACTCAACCGCAAAAGGCGAATGCGTTCGTCAAACGAATACACATTTTTTTATAAATATCTCCACATAAAAATCTCAATTTCCCGTTTTTCGTGGGAAATAAATTGCTCGATGTAGTACATTGGGGTTCAAAAATGACGGTTACGTAGATGCGTCGTAAACATCACTTTTTTAGTGTACTGTGTCGTTGCCAGGACTCTTGCCATGTTACCATCGACAGGTTAATTGAGCGAGTTTTTTATGTACACGGAAAAGCACATATTTTTGGAAAGCAGGAAAATGTTGAGTGCCGGCTTGTCGTGCGGAAGTTTTGGGATGTCATGTAAATACATTGCAAGCATATCCTACATTTTTCCACCCGTAAAGTGTTTTTGAAAATATTGAAAAAATAAATAACGGAAGAAAATGTTTGGTGAGCTGCTACTACCAGTATTGCCAGGTCTCAAGTCATTTATTTCTTATAAAAAAACATAAAATTACATGAATAAGGATTCTATAGTAACAATAAAAACAAATATAAAAAAAAACAAAAATAGCTCCTTTTCACAATGATAAAATCAACTATCATATAAAATCCTGTTCTGCTATAACTCCGTGTTACACTTTACCAGCTAAAGGTGTTAGATACCACACTGCACAAGGATAGTTTCTGCTTTCTGTCTAGCAAGATAGTAGTAGTATGTATACCTATTTATGTGTTTTAATTTTTATGCTTATAATAGTACATTATGGTACAAGTGTGTAATGTTGGTGATTACCGCTGAGGCGCTATTGAGACCCGAGCCGTTAGGCGAGGGTCTTAAGAGAGCCGAGGACGGTAATCATCAACACACACGTGTATCATACGACGTTTTTCAACACACTTGAGAATAAAATAACACTAAAATAGATATTTGTCCTTGTAGTTTTCAGGTAGTAAACTTTTGATAACGTTAAAGGCTGCACATCTTATATCGGGCGGTGTACAAAATAAATCATTTTCTTCATAACTAGTACTTGTAGACATTTGAATTAATAAATAACTATAATTTCAACAGTGAAAACGAGTTGTGAATTTTTTTTCGCAATGGCGGGAATAATTTAATTAATCCGTTTTCCTATGCGCGCGCATCTAACAATGGCGATCGGCCATAGACTAAAAGAATGAGGTTTCCTTTTTTTGGCTTTTCGCGGATAGCGTTTTATCCACGAACGAAATGGGGAATTCAAAGTTTTATTTAATACTTACAGAGAAAACAAAAGTTACATTTGAGTGAAAGTTTTATTTATTAGAAACTTATAAGTTGAAATTATCTATGTAGATACGAAGTTGCATGAAATGAGCAAGCAATAGGTACATTCATTTATTTTTACTATTGAACGCGATCTTTTTTGTATCGAAACTTTTTTTAAGAACAAAGCAATTCAACCAATAAAATAAAAAAAAACCCTATAACTCACTTGTGAATAATAGCAATGAAAAAGTCACAGTTTGATTACAGGTGTCATTATGTGCCTAATTGCGGTGAAATTAGAGCCACTTTATGAGCAAGTGTGTTGAAAATGATATTTTTATTTTTACTATACTCTATCACACACAATACCGTCTTATTTGACCCAAAGGTTGACTGGTAGAGAAAGCCTTGTGGCATTAAGTCCGCCTATGTACCACTCTTGTACATGAAGTTTAAATAAATAAATAAAATAGTACTAATATTAAAACAACCGCAGACTATCATATTATCACGATGGTTCGGTACTAGTAATTTTCTTTTTAGTCCTCCATCTTGCAATGCTTCAAATTATTGTGGGTTCGTAAACAAATAGCTAAGAAATAAATATGACTGGTGAAATTTTAAATCTCTGCGCAATATGAGCAGTCCTAATACCCGCACATTCTCACATTGTTTGACCAAGTTTAAATATAGACTATTATTAAACTAACAATGCCAAGTCCCGGTCAGAAGGTCGTGGGTTCAAATCCCGGTTGAACTGTTGCGAACCCGAACATTCGTCTTGGTCGGATGAGCTAATAGAAATGTAACTGATGCATCAAATGATGCTGTGTGTTCTAGAATATCATGCTGACGAATGGATCGGGTAAGAACATCGTGAAATAGAGTAGAGCGTTCATTGATAGGTTACAGAGAGATAGTGGAAGAAGTGTTGGTGGACCAACGGCCAGACGGGTAGACGAGATAGAGACTCGCGAAGACCAGGGGAGCATGGCGCGAGAGGGAGACCTGTACTCCGGTGTAAGGGGAACTATAAGGCTTCCGCTGATGATGATGAAGATAATTATTAACATCACACCAGTATTGCATCAAGAAAAACTACTTTCAAGAACTTCTAGAAAGTTCCAACCACTTTGGAGGTTGACAGAGGTGTGAGCAATAGTGAGCATCCGATCAACACTATTATATTTATATTTTAAAGAGGAAAATTTTGCATTTTTGTGCGTGTTTGTAATAAATAAACTCAAAATCTACTGTGCCAAAAACTCTTTCACCATCGGAAACCTACTTTTACCCTGAATAACATAGGCTACATTTTATCCTCTTACTCCTACGGGCACGGGAACAACGCGGTTGAAACCGCGTGACGTCCGCTAGCTTTAATAAAGTATTAGTACTGTGGAGGTTCAATGTGGATACATCATCACATGACTAATAATTAACATAACAAGAAAACATAGAAGAATTCAAAGGAGGTTGTCAGATGTGTGTGGAGATTGTCAGATGTGTGTGGAGATTGTCAGATGTGTGTGGAGATTGTCAGATGTGTGTGGAGATTGTCAGATGTGTGTGGAGATTATCAGATGTGTGTGGAGATTATCAGATGTGTGTGGAGATTGTCAGATGTGTGTGGAGATTGTCAGATGTGTGTGGAGATTGTCAGATGTGTGTGGAGATTGTCAGATGTGTTTCGCTAATGCAAATATGACACTCTGTATATGGGCAGACTTGACATACCTTACAGAAAAAAAAAGATATGTTCATTTAATATTGAAAAGGTTATAAAATAGTTATAATATCCAAAAGGGTACACTTAAAGTACTTTCGGGATTATATCCGTGATATTCTTGTGCCGTTTTTCACTTTAAGTGTAGTGAAAAACAGTGAAAGTCTAAAACAGTGCATCCAAAAGGGTATTATTATACAGTAGTGTAGCACTTCCAGTACACAACACTACCATGAAGACATTTACGAATGAACCTATTGCCAAAAACGGAGCACAAACTAGACTCTAGGTTGCGACTGAAGTGTGATTCCTTGATAGTAAAACTTTTCCACCCTTACAAACCTAGCAGCGTCTTGTGACGACCTGACCAACAAGAAATTCCATCCAATCTTAATGTTCTTTTAATAATGATAGGCTATCATTAGTAAAAACAAATTAGATGATAATAAAGTCATAAAAAGCCGTATGTTGACACGTGAAGTAAAAACAGCTGATACAGGATGATTTCAACTGCTTATCGTAGGAGAAGTCGTTAATGACGTCTCGGAGAAATGTTTATTACTTTGATAGATAAGCTATGGACAACTTGGCATTAAATCTACTTAAGAAAGAATTTCCCATTTTCATTAACGCTAAGTAACACCTAAATGTGTTCTATTGCGTGGGAAATTTCACTGTTGGGATTTTTTTTCTGTTGCTGGGTAGGTAATTTGTTATGTTGCTGGGGAATTTGTTCTGATGCTGGAGAACACAGTTGTTCTGTTGCTGGGGAACACATTTGTTGTATTGCTGGGGATTTGTTCTGTTGCTGTTCTGCCTCCTATTCTTCTCAGTAAGGAAGTGGTTAATGGTGATGATGCATAAGGTGGGCATGTGTTTGAACTTTTTTTGACGTTCAAAAAGTGGTGATTCTCAGTTTGGTTTAATAAAACGATGTTTGGTTCACTCGACTTGCAGCCACTCGATATAAACCTAAGAAACACACACATACGAATAAAAAAGTAAAATCGTTTTGAAAAACATCGGTTAATCCGATGTTTTAAGTTAAGCCTCAAAAATTGATAAAAAAATAAAAATTTAGACAGTCATAAAAACCAAAACGACAAAATCTAAAAGCAAAACTTGTTATAAACACCCTTGAATAAAGACGTAACACACAACTAAGTATGAAAACATTTCCAATCAGCACACACTGCTAATCCCATTAAGGTTAAGCGCCGCAGACGTCGCGCCCACCGGGTACCATTGACCACGAGCATCGAACTCTAACCTTCAACTCCGCCTCGACGTACCAACGTAAACACTCGATGCAATGGGAAAAAATATTGCAAACGATAAAAATAATGAGAAATCGAGAAAATAAAAATAAAATAGGGTAAAATGGAGCAGACAAATGAAAAAATAACACTAGTTTACACGATTTTAGTTAATATTATTTGTTAAAAATAAAAAATCGTAACTTCTGGTTTTAAAATCGTACAAAAGAAATTGCAGGGTATTTTTATTCATACTTTAATAAATAAATTTATTATATAGTGTTTTTTTTAGGGTAAAATTGTTTTTGTGATCTTAATGCACCGTTTTAATTTATTTATTTATGTACACACAAAATACTTAAAAAGACAATATATTAACATAGTTATTTTTGTTTAAACAAAAAAATAGGGTACTATTTTCTACATTCACCAAAAAAACAACTTCTGTGTTGCAATTCGTAAACTTAGTGAAAATCATTCCATCACTGTTTGTCCTAGAAGGGAAAATTTGAGGACATGCCATGGCAACTATCTATGAACCGTTCTAAGAAAAATACACTTAGACGAACGCTGGTAGTAGATCAAAAGCAACATTTTCATCAATAAAGCAAGTTTGCTCACGATGAGATCAAAAAGCTTCTCTAAATCTAATGTGATAATTGTAAAACTAAAGGCATTTAATCGTATTAACAATTATTTCGTTTTCAATAAAACAACTTATTTTTACGGCACATAACGAGTTGTGTAAATTGGAAATGTGAATCTGTTATGAGGCATTTTAATGAAAAAGCTATTTACTTGTGGACTTCTGCCACTACAAATACTCACTTCCGTAAATCAACAACAGACGCGTGAAAAAATAAGGAAAATTTATTAGAACAGCCGATTAAATAACCAGAAATCATTTTGACTCACACTAACAAAAAGGAAGAATAAAGCATAATCATGAACCCAATTACCGCTGGATTTATTAAGAAAAAATCTTGCAAAACAGATAATGAATCATCACTAGGAAAAAAAAGGTATACTCCAGCAAAAATCAGGACAAACCAGAAAAAACCACACAAAAAGGGGTACCGAACAGTTATATAGGTATTAGGCATGTGTTAGGTATAGATCCTTTTTAAATAAAATGAACTGAGCCGTGTCCAAATTAAAATTAAACTTCAGTCATGCCCTTTTTTGCGCTGCCCTGCTATTATGCCATAATCTTTTCAACCCAGCCCCACAATTAGCTAAAAATAATTGAGACCAATAAAATTCAGCTCCTAAAAACTCGGAACGAATATCCTAACATTTGTTTTTTGGGCGTAACCGATTCCCGTACGTATAGATATAGATATAAAATATTATGATGCCATTCGATTTGATAGGGCTATTGATCAACAATAGGATTCAGCTAGAGCTGAATTTGAAAATAAAATTGAAGGTGTTGAATAAATTCTATATTTGAGTCTTGATATTTGAAACGATGAGGTATGAATTTAGATAAGACTGAAGCTTTTTAAGGAATGATGTCCTTAACAAGTCACAAATAAGAGAACAAGTGACGCAAAGCAACATTCAGAAGTAACTGTCACAAAAAATTAGAAAGAAAAATTAAAAAGCCTTCCTCTCCGTTGAAGAATATCGTACAAATGTTTGATAGACATTTTAACAGATGTTCCATCGAATGTTTTGCAAGATACACACGTCAAACGTGTATATTTTTCTATTCTTTTGTTTACTACGTTCAAGTCTAAAAATACGACTGATTATTCCCAGACTAGGATTATTTTTAGATTCAACGAGAAAGTAAGGTCGGTTCTAACCCAAAATAAAACATGATGACCGAAGCATTGATAGATGGAATATTCTTTTCTGTACATCAAAATTGTAACAGTTTTTTTTTATAATACTTACCATAGCCTATTAACTATAATTTATACATTAGTGTTAATATAAAGAATATATTATTCATAATCATAATCATAATCATCATTTATTGCATTTGCTTTATTAAGAATATATTGAAAGCAACTATCTGCTCGTCTGTTATCTATCAATGCCTGTACGTATTTCGATATTTAGCACACAGATAAACCATGACGTGAATAAGTTGTCATATACTAGTACTCGTACTCTAATTTTTAGTCCCGGTCCTCAGTCGTGAGCATAATAAAATTCAAATTCTTAAAGGATCAGTTCAACAACCTGCAGCGCTGATTTCCTAAACAGTCCTGCTTCATATCAGCCCGTCAATCTTTATTTATTCGCTTTAGATATTCAAGCCATCAGACCGAATAATCACCAGGCAATAAAATTATGTATAAAAAATCTATTTCAGATCGTCTGGGCCTGATTCGCACCCCACATACCAAATTGTCTTTATTTTAACTGTAATGCTAAAAACAATGCTGCATTTGAAATGCCATCAATGTTATCGCCAATTTGCATCGATAACTATTGCTTTCTTAAAATGGAGGCAGAAAAATAAGTTTTTTTAATTATTTTTAGGGCCAATCGTAAATATTTGCAGACATCTCAATTTTACGGCAAATCTCCAGTGCAATTAGATAACGGATCAGATCCAAGCTCTAAATGTGTAACAGTTGTTTCAAATTGCCTTTCGAATGGTCTGCTTCGTAAGAACACGAGGATTAATAGGTGATGTGGAAACTTCTTGCATTAAAAATTATTAAGGGAAGGAGAAGAAAAATAGACAAATCGCTAGTAAAAAGATTCCCCCGTGCCTCTGAAAGCACGTTAAGCCGTTGGACTCGGCTGTCATTTGAAGATCTTGGATATTTGTTACAGGTTGTCAGACCACTGTAGTTGTCAGACCACTGTAGTTGTCAGACCACTGTAGTTGTCTTACCAAGTTATATCGTTGAAGTCATTACTAACTGGGTCGTCGAGGTCAGATAGCCAGTCGCACCATGCAAAAAACTGTTATTCAGCTGCATCCAGTTAGGCTAGAAAAGGTTAAGCAGTCGATGCTTCGGTAAAGATTACGAGCGATTTTATGAGCAAGCACTACCGTAGTCCAAAACAGCTCAAAATATTTTTAGTCTAAGGTCGAAAACAAACTTGTTTAAAACTAAAACGGCGAAACGAATGCAATCAGTTCCTATTGTTTTAAAGTACGCAATTTTTAACACTCGAATTACTATTTATAAACGTACGATTTTAGAAATTACGTCAACAGGCAGTGCTTTAATTTTTTGTATCGCTAGATGTAGGAAAATAAAGATAATAATTTTAGCTACCTAAATTAGAGTTCCCATTACTACGAAGACCTAGAATATTAACATTGTATGGTTATTTAAACCGATTGTATCGATAGAAAGATACGAAGATTAAACTCAAAATTGGTTGCAAAATAAGAAATTAACTAGTTTTCAGACAAGACATCAAATAAACAAAAAAAAGTTTGAACTATCATCACGTGACGTTTTAAATTTAAACACATAACACACACATACTTTTTCATTTCACTACCCTAAAAATTAAAAGACTATCCATCTCAAAAGATGACGTCAACACTCAACAACGTAAGCGGTTCCACAGAATTGACTCGACTACTCAAACAGAAACATTCTTAAAACATCTTACAGGTGCTCCAACAAAAGATTATGATGTGCTTCGATAATTGATTTTTAGAACAAATTGTTACATCAAAGGGAACTTCACAGAGAATTGTCAAAGTAATTTGTCAACGAGGCCCGCCTGCATAAAAGCGAGTCGTTGATAATTCTTCCAAGAAAACGGCGGCGAGTGGGTTTTTATTTAGAAAGTACGCGAGGAATGACAATTATTCGTCCTTCACAGTAATTTCTCTTCAAGTGCACAGAACTTTGACGGTAATAAAGATCATCATCATCATCATTTTGTTAACCCGGTAAACTTCTGAATATGACGTGCAGGCCAAATTTACGGCAAACATTTTGGCTCCATGTTTACTAAAAAGATAATGGTCTGATTATCTACTAAAAACAGCTGTCACTGTGACATGTTACCATACAAAAATGTGCACAACTTGGTGTCAAAGTTTCATACCGCCCAAGGGCGTCTGACTTGGTTTTACATGCCGTCGAGAAATATCTCTCAAGTATGTTTTGGTTTCCTCATGATGTTTTCCTTCATGCTAACATATGCAAAATACACAAAACATTGCATTTGCATATGCAATGCGTTTCACGCTAACATATTATTCGACAGAAGGAGATCACCCAGACTGGGCCATTTTCAAAAGTGCCTAATAGACTTACGACTTAGGTGTAACAATAAAAAATATTTATTGTGTTATGATACCCAAATAATAAGTTTAGTTTTGTTGGACAGCACTTCTGAAAATAGCCCAAAAAATTATGGAGGCTGGGTGATCTCCTTTATCCATTTAATTTTGAACTACGTTTACCGATAAACTTATTAAGGGTTTTGAGGTGCAATTACACAAAAGTCCACTAGTCTTAGTAAATTTTCTAGGGTTCTAACCTCAAGCCAAAAAAGACGTGAAAATATTTTGGAATTGTGTCCGATAAAGAGCATTAGGCGCACTTCTTCTAACATTATCGTTATCGCGTAAGAGTGTCAACTTCAACCCTTCAACTCTGTTAAAGCCCCAAGTACCGGCACTGAGAGTATTTGTAAAAAAAAAATCTATGACTGGCCAGTTCGAATTAATTTCGACACAGAAAAATACAAAATTTTCCTCCACATGAAACCAGAACAAAAATAATCGTTGTAAATATTAAAATAACTCAGTAACAAAGCAACTATGTAAAATACAATACCATACAAAGACGATCATTGACCTCGAATTCGTGGATAATAGCGTTCTTGAGAAGCTTATCAGTCAAAGATAGATCCACTGATTGTTTGAATAGATTACCGCTAATTAGACTCGAATGGAATTGTTGAAATGATTCAGAAACAAAATCTAGTATTTTCTGTTTTAAGATCTTAGCGAATTGTAATGATATTGTTGGTTTTTCTCTATTGCAATCTCACTGCGGGGCAAAAACCTACAGCCCGTCTTTTGCAAACCTTTTATGTGCGATTAATAAACGTGTCTGCAAAAAAACCTGTTTCTAAGGAAGCATACCCAAAATAAAATATTTTTCGCACAAACAAATGTGTGCGTCCTTAGTTCTGGAAACACAACTTTAGGGCTTCTAACTATCCGACTCAAAAGATTTCAGAAAGACTTTTAAACAGTAATTTTCTCGAAAATCCTTTTTAAATATTCCTCTCCAATAAACTAGCCCAACTTCGAAACTTCTTTTTCCACAATTTTCCACAGAATCTAACCCATTACCATGAACTGTAACTTAAGTTGGGATTAGCATAGCTTTAACGACACGAGCCAAGGACGATAGTCAGGCTAAAGTTAAATTATCTTGTGTCGTAGGTCTTGCCCACGAGCTACACGCGTCTTGCGACAGAGCGACTACCAAATCCACACAGCCTGAAAACGCAAACTACAGTGCACTCACATGCAAAGTGATCTAGACGAAAATAGGTGTGCCTTAACTTTACGCTAGCCACATTCATGTCGTGTCGCCAGTCGCATTACCTGAGGCAGTAAATGTGAACATAATTTTAACTTATAAAAGGGTGTTTATAGAGTGTAAAAAACCTATTTACGATGCCGAAAACCACTTGCTCTCTCTCCCCATCTTTGCTATATTTTTTTGTTCTACACCATGCCTTTTTTGTTCTACACCGTACCTTGGAACCTTCTGGTGACGGAGATAGTGGGGGTCCAAATTACAACTTTACTATTTGTCAAGTTTATTTAAATACTGGTTTTTATTGTAAGATTTTTACTTTAAACACCTCCACGACCCCCGTACTATTAAATTAAATCCATGCTTCAGCACAATATGTTTTGAGTGTGGTATATTGAGTTACAACACCACATAACATGATTTAATACCAAAAAAAAAAAGTTTTTAAAATAAATAATGCTAATCATCTACATGGCAATCCATTCAAATTCAAAAACTGACACATTCTTTTTATATTTCAGGCCACATCACAAGCCACGACTACCATGTACGGTATCCCCAACATGATCCGTCAAATGATTGAGAGGAAATGGCAAGTCTTGTATTGTGCGTATTTTTAATACTTAAAAAATAGTTCCCACATAACCTTTTTTTTCTGTAATAATAAGTACAGTGTTCAATTATTTTAGAATATCTTTGGAATGAGCTGATGTAAGGCCTACCCCCAAAATTTTAGTTCAGGACATCACTACCATGTCCCTAGCTTATTCCCAACGAATGTTGGGGTCGGCTTCCAGTCTTATCGAATGCAGTTGAATATCAGTATTTTACATAGAGCGACTGCCTATCTGACCTCCATAACCCAGTTATTACTGGGTAATACGATTCCTCTTGATAAGACTGATTGTCAGACTTTTTGGGCCACTTACTGCCTAACAACTCTGTCAATCATCTATAGAAGACATGTTTTCAGAGGCGCGCCAGAAACTGGGTACATAAAGGGTGGTCACCCAGCCACAAACCAACCAAGGCAAGCACGGTTTAACCTAAAGATCGACCCGAGCAGCTGTTACTATTTTGCCACGAGCTCTTCTTTTAGTACAGAGCATCATTTTTACGAAGTTTGTGCGACCCCTGCATTAGATTCTAATATATTTCCATGCGACGCTTCCTGGCCATACCTTCATCGGTTGCCAAGTGACAATGACCTAGCGATCACCGGCCAGGTCAAGGTGAGTGGTTTATAGGGACCTGCAAGGTCACTGGCTGTGCCAACTGTTGCCAATCATGGTATAATGATACGCAGAATCTGGCGGAGTGGTCAATTGTTCGTGTTTTTACGCCAAGTTGAAGTGTGATAGTTAGCAATTAATTAATTACACTTTATTCAAAATGTTATGCAGCGATTAAATATGCCCAATTTCCAAGTGCTGTATAATCTAACTATATGATTGTTTTAGTGTTTAAATTCTCAGTGACTTATATTTTATTTTATTTTATTTTGCATAAGGAAGTACCATTATTTATTAGGTAATAAATAATAATATGTTCTCTTTATTTAAATAGGTATGTTATAACAATATTACTGGGTATTTATTTGCAACATAATGACAAAGTGAGCTATATTTACAACTACGTAATAGTTTTCAACTGTTTCTATAAATTTAACAACTATTATTTTGCACTAAACATGTTAAGTTCTGCCTTAACGTGGCTGTAACTTGTATTTGAGATTGAAATCAAATATGTTTGGTCACGTCTGTTTACGGAGTTCTGTTGGTTTGGGAGGGACGTGTCAATGTTTTAGAATCGAGACTTCTGAGCTTGTGCCACAGATGCTAACTTTGAGTCTTTTGGTGTTGCCAATCTGAGCAAGCAAACTTTTTGGTCATAGTTTAATCCTATTTGAAGACATTCAAAGATCTGCAAGAGCAAGGGACATATGACTAGTTACAAAAACAAATGCCCAAATTAAAAGAAAAATTGTTTATGTTGACTACTCGTGTCAGTCTTAGATCACATTTTATAGGCAAGAGTTGTCAAAATTTGTGCTTTTTGAAAACAAAAATAAGACTAACATGATCTATTTGCAGTTCAATATTTATCCTCTTAATAAAACAACACAAGTCTCTAGTAAAAAATTAGAACACAATAAAAAGCGAGGCCACCCAACATTATTTTCCTGCAACACGATTCTATGAAACACAAATTCTGAAAAGCTGAAACATTACAAAACAGTCCGAATGCAGATCATGACGATGATTAATCATCACCGTTTGTTCCGGGAAGGGACCTTGGGCCCGAGGTGAAGGCCATTGGTGCGACGCCCGGCCGACGAACCGCGCGGGTAAATATGGCGGCTGAAAATGGCGGGAGAGCGCATTGGAAGCGCGGCGCAGGCGCAGATCTGTTGCACTTTACTGTGTGGGTATATGCTTGTTTACGTAGGTGTTTTAGGTAGGTATTGGGGCATGTGGTTAACCTACTATTTTTGTGTTTAACTTGGTAGTTAAATGAAGACGAATTTCAGGTTTATTCATCAACATTTAAATGTACTCGTAGTATGTGTACTTGTTGTTGTTGGTGATTATGTATAATTTTGTGTATAGATTTGTATTATATATATATTTGTATATGTATGTATAATTCTTTTAGTCGGGAAATGCCTTGGTACGAGTATATGATGATGATGTATTATTTTTGTGTAGGTAAAATGAGATAAATTCCAAATGTTACATACTCGTAATATGAAACATGTGTGTACTCATGTGTGATGTGTTGAAAGAAAAATTCACGAAAAAATCGTTTTATCGCATCAAAGACAGTACGGATAATATCAGTCAAATTGCAATTAAAAGCGATTTCGAGGTATAGTAAAAGAAATGCACAGCTAGATGCCTAGTGCGTTGCTAAAATTATTTTATTTAAATACAAGGTTCCACTCGCGGCGCCGCCTTCGCCCCTTTAATTATAGACAATGTGCTGTCGTACTGTACAAGATATTAGTAAGATTATACAACGTGTAACAGAAAGGGTATAGTCATATGAAAGGGTGTGCTACAGACTATCAAACTGAACAACTTACTCCATGGAACCATCATCGTAAAAAAAATCAGCTGTTTCATACATTTGGTCGAGTAGGTACTGCAATTTAGTATGAGGCCGTTGAAAATTTTTTCGCGATTACGATGATGGTTCCATGGAGTAAGTTGTTCAGTTTGATGGTCTGTAGCACACGCTTTCATATGACTTTACCCTTTTTGTTACACGTTGTATAACTGAAACTGTTCATCAAACTCCGATCAGAGTTTGGTGGTGCGGTTCTTTTTGGCGGTGCGTTTCTTTTTGGCGGTGCGGTGCTTTTTGGTGGTGCGGTGCTTTTTTGTGGTGCGGTGTTTTTTTGTGGTGCGGTGCTTTTTGGAGGTGCGGTGCTTTTTGGTGGTGCGGTGCTTTTTGGTGGTGCGGTGCTTTTTGGTGGTGCGGTGCTTTTTGGTGGTGCGGTGCTTTTTGGTGGTGCGGTGCTTTTTGGTGGTGCGGTGCAGTGCTTTTTGGTGGTGCGGTGCGGTGCTTTTTGGTGGTGCGGTGCGGTGCTTTTTGGTGGTGCGGTGCGGTGCTTTTTGGTGGTGCGGTGCTTTTTGGTGGTGCGGTGCTTTTTTGTGGTGCGGTGCTTTTTTGTGGTGCGGTGCTTTTTGGTGGTGTGGTGCGGTGCTTTTTTGTGGTGCGGTGCGGTGCTTTTTTGTGGTGCGGTGCTTTTTGGTGGTGCGGTGCGGTGCTTTTTGGTGGTGCGGTGCGGTGCTTTTTGGTGGTGGTGGTTTTAAGGTGTAGAATATTTATTACATAACATAGCAACATGCCTGTACCAACCAGAGATATTTACTCAATAGTGTACCCATATTTTTGCCATCTAATGGGGCAAATCTACAAATTGCCTTATTTACTACTTTACGAGTAAAATAAAAGTAATCAACACTAAAAATAAAGCAAATCTAAATTGGGATATTGAAAATGGCTCGCACTGTAGTTAAATATACCGCGATATACATTTCGAACATGGTTGCATTTTATTACTGAGTAATGTTCTGTGGTTGAACTAAATTCTGTTTGTAAATATATCTTTGCAGCTGTTTTCTCTCATGTATTTAATTTGGTACTAACAGTTTTATTTTGTAGAAAGGACATTTGTATTTTATATTCTTTGTGGTTTGGTCAAACCTAGTCCTAAGTAAAGAAGCTCTCAGTAGAATTGTGTTTTTATCACACTCAAGATTATAACAGGTTGAAACAAAAGAAGCAGACTGAATCATCGTCATAATTTCAGCCGAAAGTCGGTCACTGCTGTACTGGCTCCCGCAAGTGTCGCCACATTGACCGGTCCCGTGTGACTCGCATCCAGTGGATTCCCGCAGCCTTCATCAGGTCATCGGTCCACTTAGTGGGAGGTCATCGGTCCACTTAGTGGGAGGTCATCGGTCCACTTAGTGGGAGGTCATCGGTCCACTTAGTGGGAGGTCACCGGTCCATTTAGTGGGAGTTCATCGGTCCACTTAGTGGGAGGTCATCGGTCCACTTAGTGGGAGGTCATCGGTCCACTTAGTGGGAGGTCATCGGTCCATTTAGTGGGAGGTCATCGGTCCACTTAGTGGGAGGTCATCGGTCCACTTAGTGGGAGGTCATCGGTCCACTTAGTGGGAGGTCACCGGTCCATTTAGTGGGAGGTCACCGGTCCATTTAGTGGGAGTTCATCGGTCCACTTAGTGGGAGGTCATCGGTCCACTTAGTGGGAGGTCATCGGTCCACTTAGTGGGAGGTCATCGGTCCACTTAGTGGGAGGTCATCGGTCCACTTAGTGGGAGGTCATCGGTCCACTTAGTGGGAGGTCATCGGTCCACTTAGTGGGAGGTCATCGGTCCATTTAGTGGGAGGTCATCGGTCCACTTAGTGGGAGGTCATCGGTCCACTTAGTGGGAGGTCATCGGTCCATTTAGTGGGAGGTCATCGGTCCACTTAGTGGGAGGTCATCAGTCCACTTATTAGAGTTAGAGTTAGAGTTAGAGTTCCCACTCTTGCAGACTGAATGCCTTGATTAAATAATAAAACTGTGACATGCCTGAAGATTTAATTACAAATACATCTTTTCTGTTGAAAACGTTCAATCCTAATAAGAAACCGTTACTTATCCTAAAATTTGGTCAACCATCCAGAAAAACGGCAGAACTAAAGAAGCGTATTTAACTCCCAAAGAGATTGAACACTGTAATGAGCCTTATTACAAGATAAACACCCGATTACATACTTAAATACCCCTTGTTTCATGCGCGGAGTATAAATTAAGTTCGTACTAATAGCATTATCATAATTATGTGCTTTTAGCTAACTTGTTATGAATATACACGTGTTTCTGATCGGTGCTAATGTACTTAATTATTGGCATGTGTTTATTATAATCAGGGACGTCTTACAATGTTTTAGAATTTAAGAAATAAGAGGGTCTTAAGCCCGTGACCTGGAGTTTGGTCCCCATTTTCTCAGAGAAAGGAGGACCGTGTCCCAATAGTGGGGAAGTTGGACAGGGTGGAATTGAATCAGGGCATAATTTTAATTTTAGGCACTACTGATGAAACTAAAATCCATTATGGGTACTATTACGCAAATCAAAAATATTATTTACGCTAGTAGGTCATTTTGCAAAAGGTTTATTAATGCAAATTAACACTAAAAGTAATACCTGAAAGTAAAATGCTAGTGCACACGATAGACGTACTGAGTAATATTTTGCTTTTATTACTTTTAGTGTTTATTTGCAATGATAGATTGTGCAAGGAATGATAATAATGAAAGAAAAAGGTGTAACAGATAACATGACATTAGATAGGAGAATAGAAGAAAACGTGTTGCACTGGCCTCAAGTAACATGGGATAAGTTTATTTGCAATAATAAACCTTTTGCAATATGACTTAAGTTCTACATTTTTAAGGTTTTCCATAATTGCAATAATAATATTTTTGATTTGCGTAACAGTACCCCTAATGGATTGAATATAATCAGTAGTGCCTTAGTTTAAAATAATGCCCATGACTTCAATTCCACCTTTTATACCTATTGTATAGTCAGCAAAACAGGTATGCAAGCTAGCAATCTTCTTACGACTATTATAAATGCAAAAACCGGCTAAGATCGATTTTTGTTGTTCTTTCACGCAGAAACTACTGAAAGGATTTGGATGAAATAGCAAACAGATTTATTGTAACCCTTATCCACTTATAATAGTACTATAAGATTGCTAGCCTGCATACCTAACTGTATAATGCTGACCATAGCTATTGAAAGATATTATGTCCGCTCACACTAAATAATAAGGTTAACTAAATGAATGCTTATGTACCGGCCAGAGAGAGAGGGAGATGCAGACCAAAGATGGGTGATGATTGATGGATTGTATGAGGAATGATATGAACAAAGAGGGAGTAAATGAGAGCGTCACGGTTGAGAGAATGGAAGAAGAAACGTGTTTCACTGACACGAGTAGGAAGAAGGGATGAAAGGCGCTGGATCCGTATATAGGAATATATATGATCCTCCGACCAGACGGGTGATGTGTCTGGTGATGTGTGTCTGGTGATGTGTGTCTGGTGATGTGTGTCGGGTGATGTGTGTCGGGTGATGTGTGTCGGGTGATGTGTGTCGGGTGATGTGTGTCGGGTGATGTGTGTCTGGTGATGTGTGTCGGGTGATGTGTTTCGGGTGATGTGTGTCTGGTGATGTGTTTCGGGTGATGTGTGTCTGGTGATGTGTGTCTGGTGATGTGTGTCTGGTGGTGTGTTTCTGTTGATGTGTGTCTGGTGGTGCGTGTCTGGTGGTGCGTGTCTGGTGGTGCGTGTCTGGTGGTGCGTGTCTGGTGATGTGTGTCTGGTGATGTGTGTCTGGTGATGTGTGTCTGTTGATGTGTGTCTGGTGATGTGTGTCTGGTGATGTGTGTCTGGTGATGTGTATCTGGTGATGTGTATCTGGTGATGTGTGTCTGGTGATGTGTATCTGGTGATGTGTATCTGGTGATGTGTGTCTGGTAATGTGTGTCTGGTAATGTGTGTCTGGTAATGTGTGTCTGGTAATGTGTGTCTGGTGGCTAACTGCCCGACAGTCGTCAGGTTTTCTAATGCGAAAAACTTAAATATTCAATTTTGGAATGTGGTGTTATTTTTTTTTGTGGCCTAGATGGCGCAATAGTACGGTCGAACAAGCTATTTGGTTTGCCTTTACTATGCAATTTGTGGGTTAAACTGTAAACCAAATAGCTTGTTCGACCGTACATTCAATACTATGGTGCTGTAGTGTTTCTTGTAGTGCCGCTAAACGAATATCCAACCCCTTCTTCCGCGTTGGAAACTAGGTGCACAGAAAATCAAGACAAGTGACGATTGCTTTCAAAGCGTATATTATGTCATATATCTACATCTCAGGTGCTCGTAGCTAAATAATAATAGAACGGTCTTCGGGTCGATCTTAAGGTTAAGCCACACTAACCTAGGTTGCACCGTGCATAGGTGACCACTCTTTACATACACAGTTTTCTCCGCAAGTTAAGCCGATGGTCCTAGCTGTCATTTGTAGATCTTTGACAGGCGTTACCGGTAGTCAGTAGCAAAAAAAAAAGGTCAAAGGAGCAAAGTAGAAGGTCATATAGGCCCGCCACTTCTTGTAGATACTGCCCATACACTACTGCTACTGTTGATGGTATTGCCCTAATTTCAATCGCGAAGACGGCTTCAAACTGTCTTTAGCTTGGAATCCAGTGATCACTAAGTGTACCTACCTACTCGTCAAGTGAAATCGCCTCAATATACGGACACTATTAGTGTAGTGTGCTGTCCTAGTATGAACCGGCCCTAATTAATATTTATGAAGATCAAGTGAGGGTAGTTAAATAAACCTTGCCTTGCCTTCACTTTGCTGTCGCGGTACCTCCAATGGTTCAGTCTCCCCGCGACCAGTGCAATCCGGTCGAAACGTCGTCGGGCTTAAAGGTAAATTCACGATAAATACCCGTTTTCATATGTTTATAATGTGTTCTGATCGTGAAAGTTTTGGTATTGCTGCATTCGGTTAAAACCGACCCCAATTGGGAAAAGGCAGATAAATGATGATATCGTATTTCTATGACAACTTGCAACCAGATAAGCTTTTGGGTTCCTTTTAAAACATTTTTTTCCATAATAGTGATCGCGTAGAATATGTCTAGAGTCGCAGGTCAAACTTGCAATCGAAGTAAAAAATCAAGCTTATGCAATTTATTCTTCTTCGAATCACCACAGCTAATTCAAAACGACAGCTCCGAAGCATCGATAAACCAACAGTTAATTCAATAGTAAGTAAGTAATTATTAAAACAATCGTATCTCTAGTTCAGTTAAAGCAGTTTATGAGACATGCAGTTAAACTTTAACGTCGTGTGTTCGTAGTTCAGTTTGAACGCTGGTTAATTGCGCCGCTCGCATCTAAACTGAGCGAAGATGTATGATTTCACTAACACTATGGGACACTTAAATGGGTGCCTAAATAAAAGTAGATCTAGAGGGCTAGAGTTTCCTAAAGAGCAATAATAATTTGGGCAATCGTTTAGGTGCGACTTAGAGAAGTAGAGACGGTTTCTGAGAATATGAAAGCAAGAGGGTTACCTACTGAGTAAATCTGTAGAATTAATGTTGATGTTATAAGTTCAAAGGAAATGTACTCAGAGTACATTAATGAATGCGAATATAGTTATGGCGCATATTACAATAGAATCAACAGTGAGTGAGATTCTTAGATAGGAAACCTCGATTTTGCGCGCGTATTAAACCACACTGGCACTGGCACTTAGCATACTCTGATATCCAAAACTGAAGGCATTACCAAAGTTCAATAAAAAAATATGCTGTACTTAGTTCTAAAACCCAGTAAATTGTAAACCCTAAACTCTTTTCATGTATTTGTCAGTCTCGAAATGTTTGTTTAAATCATTTATTTAAATAAACATCAAATCTGCTAAACTGTCAAAACGAAAGCGATGCCAAGTTACAGGAGTCACCCTCGGGTTTAGACAAGTTTCTGATTTGCCTCGAAACCCCATTGCTGCTGTGATCAAAATTAATAAAACTTTGTTATATAATCTAATCGTAGCACTTGGCATATTATTCTGGCATTTCCTATTATTTTTAAATTGCACTTACATCGAACTTCATTTATGTTTTGGAAAAAATCTGACGAATTGCAAACGTCCTCCTTTTGGAAGTTGGTTAAAAATAAAGGTGTGACAAGGATGTATAAGAAAAGAGGGTAAAACCCTAAATACTGCTCAGTAGTCAACATGACGTACCTATAACATATTTCTCGGAAAAGTCAATTTCAAGTAGTTGTCTCAGCGTAGTGACACATATTTGTCTATAAAACATTTCCCTAATGTGTGAGGGTCGGCTTCAGGACACATTTGAATACCAGTATTTTATAAAGGGTGTAAAACACTTCTTAACGACGCCGACAGGCACTTGTTCTCCTTGTCATTGCAATCATTTTTTGTTCTACACCATACCTGGGAACCTTCTAGTTACGGTGATATTGGGGGTTGAAGTTTTAACTTTTTGACAAGTTTTTGCTGTAAGATTTTAACCATCTCGACGACCCCGCACTATTCAATCCATCCATCAGCACATATTTTAAGTGCGTTACATTGAGTTCTACCACAGAACATGATTTTTCACCTCAAAAAGAAAAAGTAATTTCACAGCAATATTTTTTGCGTAAGTATAGTTACTTAGTTTGATGTACAGAATGCTTGGTTGACGGCTTCGTGATGAGGTGGTTTACACCCTGTATAACATAGTCCACCAATGGTGATGAAGGTGGTTTTACATGGAGCGACTACCAATCTACTCTCTTTAATCAAGTAGTTAACACGATTTTTTTGATAAGATTGCTTGTATTGTAAGACTTCCAGTTCTTGCTGAAAAACATCAACCAACGACCACAACAACAGCTAGTCTTCAATTCAAATTCAATTCGAATTTCAAACATCTACTAACGCACTTATGTTTTTCCGTAACAATCTAAAGAATAGTAAATAATTAAAGCATTAACAACAACTATTCTTCAATTCAAATTCAATTCGAATTTCAAACCTCTACTACCAACTTATGTTTTTCCGTAACAATCTAAAGAACATGAACAGTAAATAATTAAAGCACTAAAAACAACTATTCTTCAATTCAAATTCAATTCGAATTTCAAACCTCTACTATATTTTTCTGTAACAATTTAAAAAGCAGTAAATAACTAAAGCACTAACTAGGCAGTTAGCAGTAACCACAGATAATGCAAATCACCAGCCGACAATACGTAGAGGCGTGTCTGCTCCTAATGGCACAACCTTATTGTTTACCTCTGATTCTATCTACCCTTGACACATAAACGGGTTGACGTTAATATTTGCCGCGCTATAATTGATGTTGTTGTAGGGTAATTGCGTACCTATCTAGTGATTGTATTATATCTATATCAGTAGGTAGGCAAAAAGTATCGATAATACAAAAAATAGCACTTTTTTTTTAGGATGGGAAATCATCAAATGACTTCTCCCACTCTGGACGGAGTGGGAGGGAGTGTCAGATTCTTACTGACTAAAACCCATCCATGTACCTTCCTCGCCCTTTATGTTCCGGGGCCGCGGTATCTCTTTCGAACAGGCCCGCAACCCCGGCAGGCTTCGGCCTTTGCAACTCTTTGAGGCGCGCGTGGAACACAAGCGCAGGCCCGCAACCCCGGCAGGAAGTATAGCAGTTCATTCGAAAATTGTGATAGCTCAGCTAATTGGAGTGATATTAATAATTATAATTTAAGCCCTATGTTACTTTGTTAAGATGTAGCTTTCTAATGGTGAAAAAAATGGTTAAAATCGGATTAATAATTCTTGAGTTAGATTGTAACAAACAAACGAACCAAAAGACAGATTTTTCGTTTTTATTACGTTAGTTTAGAATTTTTGATTATTACTGTGTACTTAGCCTTTTTCAGCCAAAAGGGTTGAAGACACACTTTAAGGATGACGGTCTCCTGCCGGGGTTGCGGGCCTGTTCGAAAGAGATACCACGGCCCCGGAACATAAAGGGCGAGGAAGGAACATGGATGGGTTTTAGGCAGTAAGAGTCTGACACTCCCTCCCGCTCCGCCCAGAGTGGGAGAAGTAATTTGATGATTTCCCATCCCAAAAAAAAAAAAACAAAAAGGATGACGGTCTGATTATCTAAGAACAGCTGTTTAAACCCATTATAAAACATATTAATACGGGTATTTATCGCGAGTTTACCTTTAATTTAATCCCGACGTTTTGACCGGATTGCACCAGCCGTGGTCGCGGGGAGACTGAAGTATAGGAATACCTGTATTCATATGTTTCAAAATGTGTTCTGATCGTGAAAGTTTAAAAACGACAGCTGTTGAAACCACATTCTTGTATGGGAACATGTCACTGTGACAGCTGTTTTTAGATATTCAGACTGTTATATTTTCGGTGAACGTGGACATTAGAACGTTCTTTTTGTTCCTTTGGCACCAAAATCAGGTTCAAGAAGACCACGGAAATGTACACGAGTCCGGATCATCTTATCTTTGCTTACACCCCACTCCAGCTCCGTGGTTGATTTAAAATTTTTATTGATGATACAGCTAATTTTGAATAAGGCAAAACCTCTTTATAAATATATTAACTTTCAAGGCATTCTAAGGACAATGATGAGAGCTTGATTCATATTAAATGTGGTTTTACTTTCTGAAATGTCGAAACGAAATAAGGAGGTAAAGTAAAAAGGGGTAAAAACCCGAAATACAATTAAACTGCTCATCATTTACATACGTGAGGGCTATCACATACTTCTCAGAAACATTGACATTGTTAAAAATATACATAGCGTAAATATTTAAATTCACAATGACTTCATGCAAGTACCCAACTTCTACGAAATTTTATTAGTTATCATGTTTTTTGTAGAGTTCTCTTATGAACATTTCCATTGAAACTTTCCAAGGATATCAATAGGTTTTCCTTTAAACATCCGTGACCTATCAAGGTTGGCGATTTATTTTAATTTACGTAGTTTATTTAATAATATGTACTCGTCACGTCGTGGTAACTTATAGCCTTGTTGCCGAAGATTAAGATAAAAACATTATTTTTCAAAAAGTGTTTAGTGATTCACATGTGCTTGCCCCTTCACAGCGTACCGGCGTGATGTTATGTTATGAATTGGTGTAAACAGTCAACAGACATGAGATTTCAGTCCTAGTCCATTTGCTATCATTTACTGAGGAGTTCCGTTGCCTCTTCACCAAATTGAAATGAGATTACTCCGGGATACTCTAAAAAACTACCCAAATCGCTTCAAGCGTGCCTAAAAAATTTGAAGAGTTCTCTTTATTTCTCTAGGATACCTTGATCAGATCTTGGCTTGATGATTATGGGACCGAATTGAAAACGTCCTCCTTTTTGAAGTCGGTTAAAAATTGCGGAGCATTTATTTACTTCGACTACTTGGATTGCAGTGGTACATAACCAAACTTAACTTCACACGGCAATCTCTATCCGTCAACCAGCGTTTATTCAGCAACTAGAGGCCTAATTCTGCTATTTTAATAAATTCGTCACTCCAACACGATTCCATTCTCATCCCATTGTCATTTTGCTTAAAGTTCGTAATCTGCTAAATTCACAATGATCGGTCGATGGTCTCGTAATAAAATTGTGTTTTAATGGCATTGTCGTATTGTCATTATTATAAAACCCTTAATACAAATGGTTTTCGAAATCTACTACTAAATGCGAACATATTTTATTCATGCCAGGTTTCATGTACGAGATTAATATTCTATGACATTTTTTTCAATGGAGTGTCAGTAGTTGTTCATTGAGAAGTCACAATGGCGCCATTGTGATAGTAGAATTAACAAACTTGTCAAAATTTGACAGTACTTGATCATTATGACATTAATGATCGAATACTCTGACACTATTGTAATTGCAGAATCGAGGCCCAGACTGGAAGCCTCGTTAGTTTAGTAGTCAGAGCATGAAGCCCCCAGGTTGGATTTTCAGGTCAGGAAAACTGTTATTAAGATTTTCTAGAAGGGCGTCACGGAGTACGGATTTGTACCTGATTAATGGCAAAAGGGCCTCTATTAATTACAACTGGTGAATCGTGAGTACTCTGCCTAACACTTCGAAATATGCAGGCGTGATGATGTTAAATGCTTATCTCTTCTACCTAGACGCGTTTCGGATACACCCAGTAGACAACAAGTTCTTCCTACGTGTACGCGTTTCGGATACACCCAGTAGACAACAAGTTCTTCCTACGTGTACGCGTTTTGGATACACCCAGTAGACAACAAGTTGTTCCTATGTGTACGCGTTTTGGATACACCCAGTAGACAACAAGTTCTTCCTACGAATTTTTTTATCTTTAGATTCGGTGAAACCGTTGCGTAGAATCGCAGACGTAGCTCGGAACTCCGGACTTGAGTACGTGTTAAGCTTTAGCTTTAGATTCGGTGAAACCGTTGCGTAGAATCGCGGACGTAGCTCGGAACTCCGGACTTGAGTACGTGACAGTGTTTACATACGGAAACCAGGCTCGGTATCACAATCTTGGGGCAAAAAAAAACAGCAATCAAAGAATAGATCAATATCTTAAATATGTTGGTTTTATATTGGGTACGAGTACTTAGCGAGTACCAAATATAAAACAACATAGATATGACCCAACAATAATATAGCTATCTTTAAGTATCTCGTGTTAAAGTACGAAAATAATCTAGCATATCACCTTAGTCCATCTATACCTAGGTATTTAAAATATTTTACGTCATATGCATTATATATTTACTTATTTTATGATCTAAAGACAAGTCACACAACACCACACACTCCGTAAACCGGAACACAGTAACGCTGCCTAGTAATAAAATTACCTATAAAATAGATACTGGCTTATACACGTGGCTTCACCCTTCAGCGTAGTACTACTGAGACACTAAGTATCATATGTGTTAATCCAGGTTACATGCCTTGTGTGCCAAACATCCAAATCTGTTCAGTAGTTTTTGCGTGAAAGAGTAACGAACAACCATCAATCCCCTAACTTTCGCTTCGCCTTCACAATAGTACTACTGATGCCCGCGGCTTTACCCGCATAGAAATTATATATTAAAACCTTACTCTATCCATTGTTGGAAACAGCATGAAAATCGGTGCAGAAGTTTTTGAGTTTATCGTGAACAGACTGACGGTCAGAGAACTTCATTTTATGATATGTAGTGATATATATAAGACTCTTCAATAAACGGTACCTAGAGACTATCCCTAATTGTTTATCAAAGCAAATGATCATAGTCCTTTTGCCCCACTTTCCTAGGTTCAATGATTTCAGCTGATCCTAAGATACCGCTAATTTCAATAGAGATCTGATAGTCCTGTAGTCCCATCCCACGTATTGTGTTATGAGTTACAACGTTATCCCAAGTGATCCCATTTATCGTATCTTCACGACTTTTAGCTTTTTAGGTTAGGTTCAACGGAGCAGTAAAGGGTATCGAAGATTGTCGTTTAGTCGATTAATCAAATCAAACTATTGCTTTTGAAGATAGAGAACATCAAACGAAACAGCAAGAAAATGAAATAACATGAGAGGAAATCAGCATGCCCGAAAGATATTAATTTCTTGATGACATGTAAAGCCATACTCAGAGGCCCATGCATGGGTCCACCCTTTATAGCAGAACTTTTTATGTCATAATATTATTTTGCATACCAGCTGATGGCATAAACTTCATTTCGCAGAAAATAGTTTGGCAGATACTCATTTATCATAGGTTCATACTCATAATTTTGTAAGCCAGAATCATCTTCAGGCATACATTTCATATGCATAAGATTCAAAAGTAGAACCATCTTATCGCAGAAAGTTCACAGTCAGAATCATCTATTGGCATAATTTTCATATCGATAGTCTTTAAAGGCAGAACTATCATATCTCAGAAAGTTTACAGTTAGAATTATTGTTTGGCATACATTTCATATGCATAATAATGGAAAGACTCATCTATCATATCACAGAAAATTCATAAAATCAGTTGATTGTGAACACTTGGTTTTTATTTCCCTGTAAAAAGCAGGCAAACAAGCATATTATATCGTGCATGTATACAAGCTAGCATGAAGCAAGCATGCAGCACGCAGCATGCAAGCAAGCATGCAGCAGGCAAGCAAGCATGCAGCAGGCATGTAAACATCTGAACATGCATATACCATGCATACAGCATGCATGCAAACAAGCATGCAGCATACAAACAAGCATGCAGCAATCATGTAGCATGCAAGCAAGCATGCAACATGCAGCAGGCATGGTTTCTGTCACGGCTCCGGCGCTGCGGGGCTACGGCGGTCCCACGCGAGCTGTGCGTCGCAGATGGGTTTAACGCTCACCACCGCAGCTTCGGCTTGCTGGCCGGCTTCGCCGGCCAACCTCAGCCGCGGCGGCGAGTGTTACAACCACCTGCTCCTCAACTCGCGGCCCGCCTCGCCCCTCCGCGCCTACGCGATTTTAAATTACACTCTTGGGGTAGGGCAAACAAGACTACGTGGAGTCGGTTTTGGAGCGATTCTTTTCTGTCACTAACTTTTCTAGCACAACATATTTACTTTTTAAGATAATATTTTAATTTTAAATTAAGGTTAAAAATGCTATTTTGTGGCATTGAAAAATGGCAATACTGCCAAATAAAATTATTCCAAATGAAATTCTGCAATCTTCATAGTATGCCAAGTGAAATTATATCAAATAATCGTCGTTCTAAGTAAACATTATTCTAAACGAAATTATGCGAAATATGAACAATGCCAAAGGTAATTATGCCAAATAAAATTCTGCTATCTAAAAGTATGCCATTCCAAATTCGGACATACACACATTCAGCCAAACAATAAGTATATTTAAAAAAAAATATGCATTTAATATATTCGTTTAAAGAAAATTATGCCAAGTGTGTTATGCTAAATGAATTTCGGAGCAACAAGATTCTGCCAGATAGATGGAACCCCCCATGCATGGCATACAATGACTATGCACTGGACCATGGCCTCAGGTACAACGCGACAAAGAGTGAACTGCTTCTAGTCTTCAAAGCGGGTAACAAATGTTACGTCACGGTGGCAATGTTCAAGTACCTAGGACATCGACATTGGGTCACCGATAGTCCGTCCGACGACGTGGACGTGGAAAGAGAACGCAGAGCATTGGCAGTTCGATGCAACATGCTGGCTGGTTTGCACGTTGTACTGATGAGGTAAAAATTATACTCTTAAGAACCACTGACCTCTATAATTACCACTGGACTGGTGGCTGTCAAAGTGCTTTTGTGCCCGTTTGATAATCGCCATTTTGGCGCTGTCGGACGTAGCGAGTGTCTGTGGTACTAAAACAAGTGATGTCGACATCAGTTATATACTCTGTGACATCAGTGAACAAATATCGATAATTAGAGTAAGACATGCATAAATATATATGTGTTGAGCTCAATGAAGACATGATGAAATAAGTAAGATAAGATGACAAAATAAAGTATTACAAACGAACCTGTGGAATGATATTTCAGTCTTTTTTGTAGCGTCGCTTACAATATACACATGATCTCATTCTTGATAACTTTTATATAATGCTTATAACAATAACAACATGAAATTCGAACTAAATTATTTAAAATGCAAAATTTCTCAACAGTAAACAAACGCTTTTCTCGCAGCCATTTGCAATATACGTCAAAATTAGTTCTGTGGACACACGCTAGTGGCGCTTCAAATAGGCACAAAAAAATAGCTGTCAAACTTACGGAACAGCCAGTCCAGTGGTAACTATAATTATGTCAGTGCTTAAGAACGTATTGCCAGTCTTTTTGTATAGCCGACCCAATGTGCGTACGTGTACATGTGCGCACATTGGGTCGGCTATACAAAAAGCTCGTACAACGTAGATATATAATAACGCCTTCAAAGTTATGTCGGGATGGGATACCGCGCTTTTGCAGTGCATCAAGGATGTTTGCGAAGTACGGCGTGCCTGACAATGCTCTTATGCGAACACTGCCGCCGAACACTGCCGCCGAACACTGCCGCCGAACACTGCCGCCGAACACTGCCGCCGAACACTGCCGCCGAACACTGCCGCCGAACACCGCCGTCGAACACCGCCGTCGAACACCGTCGCCGAACACTGCCGCCGAACACTGCCGCCGAACACTGCCGCCGAACACTGCCGCCGAACACTGCCGCCGAACACTGCCGCCGAACACCGCCGCCGAACACCGGCGCCGAGCCTCTCTACCGATTTTGGATAATAGAGTATTAATAACGCGTACTTGTAAGCCCATGCGCATCGACCAAAACTCGTAGACATCTACCAATGCACTGAACCCAACGTGGTGGATAACATCCCACTCCTTTTCAGAGAGATGAGGTCTGAGCCCCAGCAATACAAATATTCACTTTTTGAGTGAAGATTTGAACACAAGTAATCCATTTCCAGCGGAAGTCAATCTGAATCATGTAAATAACTAAATCAAATAATCGTAAAGAATTCTAAGTACAGATAATGTTTAAGTACATTATTTACTAACATCCTTGCTTAAACAGGTGCAATACCTATATAAATTTCATTAAGGCACTCGTATGTAACAAAGGTACTATGTACATAACCGCAAATTGATATAATGACTACAAGATTTAAGTCACGTAGGTATTGAGATTCAGATGACGCATAATTGGTGATTTGACCCCACGTGCTTATTATCTGAAGAGGGTAAAAGAACAGTTGTCGGCGTCAATGAATTGCGTTGTATTCACTTACGTTGTATTCACTTACGTTGTATTGTTACGTCTTGAGTGTATCTGTTTTAAGATCATAAAATAGGTAAGTATTTATTAAGTTGTAGGTTTTATGCTTGATTATGTTCGCGATTATACTTTAACACGAGATACTAACAAAAAAAAATAGCTCTAGGATTTATTTTTTATTGGAACATGTCAAGTAGGTATCAAATACATAGATATCTTACAATAAAAACATGTAGGTATTTAAAAAGAAACTTGTCAAAAAGTTGGAACTTTGACCCCATATATCTCCGTAACTAGAAGGTTCCCAGGTATAGTGTAGAATAAAAAACGATCGCAATGACGGGGAGAACAAGTGCCTTTCGGTTTCGTTAAGAGATGTTTTACACCCTGTATAATAAGTACCCAATATAAACCAACATTTTTAAGATATTTATCTATCCTTTGATTGCTAATATTTTGCACCAAGATTTTGATAACGAAATTATCGGAGACAACATTTTGTACATGTCAAATAATTTCGTTAAGCCGATAGCAATATGACTAGCAGCTGCCTTGAAAACCGTTGTTTATTTGGTAGGTATATGAAATCCGTAAAACTTACAAATTATGTTTAGTAAATAACTGCTTACTTAGCTACCTTTGAATATCGCAAAAAGATTTGAGTCAAAAGTCCGTGAAAATAATACATAACATAAACAAACTGCAATGCCGGTAGCGTCACGTAGGCGTTTACTATTTATATCTTTATTAAAAAAACAAACGCATGTAAAGATAGTATGATGTCAGATTCGATATTTCCCTACTTTGATAAAATACTTAAGTGCAGGATATTGAGTCCGGCCATAGATCGTCTGGAAACTGGTATGTACTAGAACCAAAACTTCGAAGACATGTTGTGACATCCGGCAACCAGCACTGAGCCCGCGTGATGAATTAAAGCAGGATTATAAGCCCAACGTCTTACATAGGGACAACAAAACCTATCTCCCAGCTGTAGGAATGCTTTTAGGACTATAAGTTTGGTGGCACTTTCAGTAACATAATATAATTATACGCGAACCACGAACCACAAATCCATGAACCTCAGTAAATTCACATTCAACGTTGTTTAAAAATAGCGAAAACTGCTTGTTCACCACAGAGATAAAAACAAGCTCTAACAACGTGCTCCTCTAACAACGTGCTCCTCTAACAACGTGCTCCTCTAACAACGTGCTCCTCTAACAACGTGCTCCTATAACAACGTGCTCCTCTAACAACGTGCTCCTCTAACAACGTGCTCCTCTAACAACGTGCTCCTCTAACAACGTGCTCCTCTAACAACGAGCTCCTCTAACAACAAGCTCCTCTAACAACGAGCTCTTCGAACAACGAGCTCCTCTAACACCGAGCTCGAACAACAAGTTTTTTGGTCTTTGGCTCCACGTATCTATATTAAAAAAAAAATTGCAAACCAAGATAATATATATTGTCAAAGCAAATTTTATATAGGGAAGGTACTAATTTTAAAGCGAGGATATCATTAAACGGAAAAAAGAAGAAGGTTATAATATAATTTACCGAGAAAATAAACAGAGATAACAAAACTATGAGTCATTTACTCAAAGATCATGATAGTTAGAGTCAGGTGACAGTAATTACTCACCACACGATAATCAGGTTCAAAAGATCAATCAAAACTAAAACATTTGATGCCTGTATCATCACGTAGGCTTTTTTCTTGCTTATCTAACTTTGTAGTAATTAAACTTTGTTCTCGATAAATTCATGTTTATGTAAAGTTTTCCTCCTCATCTCATAGAAATTTAGTACCTATCATTTTATCATTTACAAGAATACAAAACTTTTACATAAGCTATATTATTGCAAGTTATACGAGTATGTATATTTGTTGTTTTTTTTTTTGTGTGCAATAAAGAATAAGAAACTTTAAAGAAATAATGTGCTATGTTTTGAGCATGTAGATGGTTGGTTATACTAGTAGAGCAAGGCTAAAGAAACAATGAATAACTTTGTATGATGATATAGCTTTATAAGAGATGATTGCTGAGATGACAACTGATACA
This sequence comes from Xestia c-nigrum, assembly GCA_916618015.1. Classification (NCBI taxonomy): domain Eukaryota; kingdom Metazoa; phylum Arthropoda; class Insecta; order Lepidoptera; family Noctuidae; genus Xestia; species Xestia c-nigrum. The sequence goes on along the minus strand of OU745259.1, from coordinate 1,786,597 downwards.
GAAACAACTACGGAACAAAAGACATTCTGATACGACTCCAAATAAATTGTGATAAAAGAACGGTCAGTGAAAAATAAGGATCTGTTAACAAGAATAGAATAGAATAGAATAGCAACCAGAGTTTGTACCTATGTAATCTTATTTTGGATGTATTTAAGATATTTAATCTGTTTTATGTATTACATGTTCACTCCTTCTTTTACACACATGTTTACATCTCTTAATTTAGTATCTCCTTTCGCAGGTATGCTGGAAGAGATTTCATTAGAAATAAAAAAAAACATCACATTTGTACTATTTTCCTTTCCCTTCTTCTTTTCTATATTAAGTGTGTACATACATTTTAAAGAAATAAATAAATGAGGAAGGTGGTGCAAGTGTTTTAAAAAGATACGATGGATGGAAAAGTGTGATAAACGATATGGCTGGAAAGCAGGCAGCTGTTTAGATGACGACCAAAATAGAAGACAGGAAATATGGATTGAAAAAAAAGCAAGTGAACGAGGTAGACTTCGTATCTCACTATGTGTGGTTCTACCTGAACTCTGAGGGACCTGTCCGAAGCCACCACCAACGTCGTCGAGGTGGCAGAATTTCTGGTCGAAAATAGTAAAGGGTGTAAACCACCTCTTCACGAAGCCGAAAGGCACTTGTTCTCCACATTATTGCGATATTATTTTGTTCTACACCATACCTGGGAACCTTCTAGTTACAGAGATATGTGGGGTCAAAGTTACAACTTTTTGACAAGATTTTTTTTGAATACAAGGTTTTTTTTTAAGATTTTACGTTTAACACCTCCACGACCCCCGTACTATTCAATGCATTCATCAGCACAATGTTTTAAGTGCGTTACATTGAGTTCTACCACAAAACATGATTTATAACCTCAAAAATAAAAGTTGTTTCCCAGCAATACTTTTTGCATAAAGTTACTTAGTTTGATGTACAGAATGCTTGGTTCGCGGCTTTGTGATGAGGTGGTTTACACCCTGTATAATAATGAAAAAGGGGAAATCACATACACGACGAACAAGACAACAAGAGAGGAGAAGAATATGATTTAAAACGAAAAACAATTGCCAACATCATTTGAAAATCCTTCAACACGAAACTACGCCTTAAGATACCTACTGATTAAAACATCGCCATAATGTCTGCCAATCCTACTTACAATTGCCCCGAGATTAGATAAAACATCGAATGACGTCATTGCGGCCACTTCTACATTATTTGTATCGAACTGCTGTAGAAGATAGCTTATCAACCGCATTGTCTGATATTAGTCAGAAATCGGAATGTCTCCTTGAGGAAGTAATATCTTGTAATCGATTGCAATCAAAGTTCGTTATTTTGGAATGTGATGCAATGATTTCACTTGTTTGCTTATGGAAAATAAACTAGTTTTGCTGATTAGCCATCTCTCCGATGGGTGCGTTGCTAGAATCGGCATTGGAAATTTTAGATATATTCTGATTAAGGTAAACAAAAACGAGGACTTTAGATATAAGATTTATCAGTGTTTTATGATTGATTGATACAAAAAAAAATGCATAATACCTAATTCACGATAATACTTTAGGTGGTCTTGAGATACCTGCAGCCCAACAACGCACCTCATTTTAAATCGTGACCACACTAAAGTTGCCTGTAAAAAACCTTTTAAAATTAATTTCCTTTACATAAACACGGGTTTTAGGCCCGGCTATCGAACCCTACCTCATCAAAATAATTTAAAATCAACAGTTACAACTAAAACAAAATCCTAAATTGGCGTGATTTTCTCCGATCCCTCGTGAGATGCTAACGGTAGATCTTAATCAATCGATTTTGAATCTTTTCTGTCATTTTTTATGGTTGAGTTTTCTTTGTAGTGTGTTGTATTATCGGTTACTGCAGATTTAATTATTTCTTAGTCATTGGTAACGGACATCGATGAGTCAGTATACCACTGATGTTGGAAGGTTTATAGTGTTAAGACGAAAGGTCAATTTATTACTTCTGTATGTATCATTAAGTGTCATTTCCGCAATAATGGCGGGTAAATTACGAGTACTGGCAGTTTGTATAGGTATAATTTACCTGGACAGTTATAATGAGGTGTTGCTTGTGATTTACTTGCCATTTAAATACTATTCTAGCACTGTATCCATTTGTTTATGTAATTGATAAAGTCTTGTGTGGATACAACATATTCTTAGTAACTGGAGACTTAGCTTACTAACAAAATTAACTAGGATTTTAATTACAAAAATAATTAAATAAACAACAAATAAAACCTAAAATAATACTTATTGCGTGGATGATAAATAAAAGGATAATCGTAGATCTAGTCGTGCCTATTAATACGTCAGCAAGAAGCCTAATTAGTGAGGCCTATAAAGGAAAACAAACATACGCAATACCTTAATCATTGGTATTTTTCACCCATATCAAAATTGCTACTACAAGAAGGAAATATCAGCCTAGACAAATACAAACTTATTTATTCGTCAACCTTCAACTTGTATTCAATTACGCACTGTAGCACTTACCGCAGAATATTTTGCGTCCAAATTGTAAATTAATGTGGAAATAAAATTTACATAACAATGATTCACACTTAACGTGTTTTAAAAGTTAAAACATTAAAGTGGGCACTCCTCGTAGTGTCCGAGGTCATTGGATATGCGTGAGTTGTCCCTCTCGACAAGTCGGGACAGGTATACTACGCACCAATAATACGTTGCACTACATACATTGCGCATTTTGATCAAAACTGTCTGGAAGTTGAAGGAATTAAACAAGCAATGTGTTGAAATGATCATCCATACTGACATTTTTCGAATCTCTCGACAAGAAGGGAAACATGGGTATTACGACACACCAATAAGACAACATGCATTCATAGTTCTATAAACATTGCGCATTTTAAACAAATCAGGTTGAGAGTAGCAGGAGTTAAACGAGCAATGTATTGAAACTTTCATCAATATGCTGACCAATTTTTCGCAATGCTTGACAAGTCGGAACATTATACACCAATAAACTGGCTGAAAGTAATAGAAATTTAACAAGCAATGTATAGAAAGAAATCTTAAAAATATAAACAATGCTGACAGTCATGGTATAATCTGCATCACTCAAGGATTGACTGGTAAAAAGTGCCTTTAACAATAATCCCACCTCTATACATTTGTATGCTTAAAGAATTAAAATAATTTATCTATAGGAGTCTGCCTGCCCTTTTTTAAGGTTTCACGGTTTACAACTAAACTTAAACGGTCACTTACTCCTTCCGTGATTGACATTTATTTTAAGGTCCGATATTTTGACGCTGTTGCAAGTCGTTCTAAGACAATCACGCAAGATGTCCCGAAAGTTGTTCTAAGACAATCACGAAAGATGTCCCCGCAAGTTGTTCTAAGACAATCACGCAAGATGTCCCGCAAGTTGTTCTAAGACAATCACGCAAGATGTCCCGAAAGTTGTTCTAAGACAATCACGCAAGATGTCCCGCAAGTTGTTCTAAGACAATCACGCAAGATGTTCCGCAAGTTCTTATAAGACAATCACGGAAGATGTCCCGTAAATGACCGTAGAGTTTGCCTGCGTTCGCATCCACGACCGGAAACTCCTAGAATTCCAAATCCGGGGTCGTTACTGCTGAGCCATTACCAATCTCACTCTTACCTATTAGAGAACAATTTCGTCATCGACATAATTTGAAACGTCATTGTTTATTTGAAAGTGTGTGACGTTAGATAGGAAAAGAATTTAGATCCTTGTGATACTACTAGATTGACGTTATCAGTGGTGGATTTACGTGCAAATAAATTCAAATTGCACAATTATTAGAAATTATTTTACGAAAACGGTAACAAGGTTAATAAGGATAATGAAGAAACATTGAATACGTTTAAGCAGGTAAAAAAAATACATTTCGACAATCCCAGTACATACATAATTAATCTGTTAGTAGTTAGATTTGTGAATGTAGATTTGTTTCTTTTTAAAAATAAAGGAATCTTCTTGGTATCTCCAGTATTTAGAGTACTTGTTCTACCCTGTATAAGGACATACAAGCAAACCGAATTTCACATTAGTTACTGGTCCTGTCACCGCACGTACTCGTAATTGAAGTTGTCATTACAAGGATCTCAGGGTCGCTCATTCGCATATATTATTCTGTAAAATATTATTGGCCACACTTAACGTTTTAAGTATATTTTGTCCTTCTCACTGCTTCTTCTTGTCTACTCTACTTCTTCTTTGCATTTCGTGCTGTTGGACTCTTGCAATCGTGCTATGAAACTTTTCAATAAACTTGTATGAACCTTCATTCAGCTTTCATTTTACTCTGTAAACTAACTTCCTACATTCTCATTCATCTTTTTATTGATGTTGTTTTTTATTTTTTAATGAATTGAATTATATTTAATGATTTTTAATTAATTAAGTAGTTGAGTGATATTTTATGATTTATAATGTTATTTTATGATCTGTGATGAATTTAATGATTTCTTTGCGACCTTTATTTTATCGGGTTGAATTGTATTTTTCTGGTCTTATGGGTATTATTTTTGCCTGAAATAAAACACTATTTTTTTTTTATATCATTAAAACGGTGACCCCAACATGGTCGTCGAGATAATTGTGCATAACATAAGTAAACCCACTCCTTGTAGCACCTCGTCGACGAAAAGTCCACCTCAATTTTATCCTAAAGTATCTCAGCTTTTCGAGCAGTGGTGGGCCAGTGGTGGCGGCCCCGACTTAACGAACAGTAAGTCGTGGGTTCGAACCTAGACAGGCGCATTACTTTATGTAGTTTATTTCATCACCACTGCTCTCAAAACGGTGAAGGAAAACATCGTGAAGAAACCGGCATGTCCTAGAACCGAAAACAAACGAAAAAATCATATGATATCTACCAACCCGCACTAGGCTCGCGTGGTAGATTATAACCCATTCCCTCTCATAGAGAGGAGACCTGTGTCCCAGCAGTGGGAACATTAATAGGCTGATGATGATGATCTCAGCTTTTCATGAATCAGTGAAGGGTTCTAAAAAAACATTCAGTATTCAGGGACTAATTCACAAATCAATGGATGGGATTAATTACTATTGACTAATACATTAATTATTACTTGCTACAAAGTGGTATTCAGAACGAATAACCAAGTTAAAGGGTGGAATGGTCGGCTTAAAAACAAAATTCCTTTGCAATCGTCGTTGTATCGGTTAACACATCATCTGCCTAGCTTTTATCGGTATCGACCGACTAGAGATCGAAAAAATAACATTTTAATTCTTCAATCGATATCAAATCTCTCTAACAAACATGATTAATTTAAAAAAGGGAAAAACAATGACATCTAACATTTATAAATTCAATGAGACTAATTCCATAAGTTAAGGCACTTTTATTCCTGGCTTTCCTGTCATTTGATTTATCATATTTGTTTGAGAGATTTGATCCATATGATTAACTCTATCGATTGATGTCAAAAAATTGTTTATTTTTTCGAACTTTAGTCGATCCATCTCGGGTTCGATGCCCGTATGTGGCAAGCGAATTTTCAATAATGTATCTTTTATAAAATTCCTTTGTGTAAAAATTGGTATCTCCAGTATTTAGAGTATTTTCCCTCCAGGTGGCATTGAAAAATTCCACCCTGCAATACTTTAGTTTTTGTAAATACGTACTTATTATACACATAAACATCCATGACTCGGCCACAAATGTCCATGCTCATCACAAAAATCGGGATTCGAACCCAGGACCCTTTTTTTTCAGATAATCTTTTTCGGAAATCATCCCACTCTGGGCGTAGCGGAAGGGAGTGTCAGACTTTTACTGACTAAAAACCATCCCTGTTCCTTCCTCGCCCTTTATGTTCCAGGGCCACGGTATCTCTTTCGCACAGTCCCGCAGCCCCGGCAGAACCCAGGACCCTAAGAACGTAAGGCAGCCTCACTACCGCTGCGCTATTCGGGTCGTCACCTACCTAACTGGACCGTTTGTCCCAGGTACACATAATCGTCGTGTCTCCGATCTTGACAAGAGTGCAGGTATTACTTTAAAAAGGGTAGAAACCTAAGCAAAAGAGCATAGTTCAAAGTTAAAGGAGAAATATTTAAAAAATTACATGATTATTACTAGCGCACTACGAAACGAAATTTTAGTTCTGGAATTTGTAGAACGCTTGTGCAGGCTGAATGGTACATAAACAGTTATGTATCGTAAGATTGAATAAAAAAGATAATAATTATACCATTTCTGTTTCGTGTTTAATAATCTACACTAATATTATAAAGAGGAAAACTTTGTTTGTTTGTTTGTTTGTTTAATAATATATGAGAAGTCAAAACTATGACCGTAAAGGATATATTGTGGGATATTGTCCTATTTAGCATTTGGGTGTCACCACAGGGTCGCCGTCTATTGTTCTTCATAGGAACGAATGAACTTGAAGGTCTGGCGGTACCGTCTTTCAGAATCGCTTCAAACTCGCTTTTTCCGATTTCAATTTAGGTAATTGGATTAGGGTATCGTGACAAAACAATTATTATAACCCTGGAAATTGCTAACAAAATCCTATTCAAATGGGCACGTAATATTTTTCTAATAGTTTGATGTGGATTTATCAATACTAAATTGAAGAAGAGTCGGTTCCAATCCTGCTAAAAGTGAACAAGTTCCTATGTTACAATAGATAAAAATCAAATAAATTATAGTTGCGTAGTCCACAATCTTGAACTAGGCAACACATTCCAGAAACTACAGAAATTTGGATCTTTTGGAAACCACTGTTGCTGCCCTAGGCAGTAATTTTTAGCTTAACTTTTCACCCATTGTTCAACAGCTAAATTAAACGTTTGGCACCTCGATGACGAAACCTTGGGCGACGATGCAAATACTATTATAAGAGATTTAAATTTTTAAGGAACATTTTTTAAATATCGGCGCTGTCGCTTCGGCTGCAGAAAACCTCAAGCGGCATAAAGATAGAAAAATTTGTGGAAACCGTTTTCGGATTGAAATTTTGGAGCCTAGTACTCACAGTCTGATTGAGTACATTTTGAAACGCCTAGTTGAAGCTTCCCGTGACCCAAGGGGTTAGCTATTAACTTGGCCATGTGTTGCTATACAACGTGGTAACGTTGTCATCACCAGTCTCTTTGGCACATTACCAGCTGACAGCGTCGAGGAGAAGTTTTTCGATGCCGTTTTTTAGATTGTTGTTAGTTTATTTAATAGTTTTTTAATTAATAATGTATATGTATAGTTAGTTTACTCTTCTTAAGTTACATGCTATAACAATGTACTTCATTTCTAAGAAAATTTCATACGTCAAACCAAGATCAGGTTTACCAAATTTTCCTTATTTAAATAGTTAAAAATTATACCCGAAGTTTTGAACCAAACCACCGTTTTCAATAGCAGCTTAATTACACAAATCAAATAATAAACACCATAATTCAAATTAATACAAATCGAATACTAATGAAAAATCTACACCATTGATTTGACACAATGTGTCATTCATGTCAGAAAATTTTGATAAATAATAAGCAATAACGTAAATAAATGTTGACAAGATTAGCTGCTTGATGCTCAAGCCTCGACCCTACACTCAGCTTCGCCTCGCCGCCGCCGCCGCCGGAACCTAGCCCCATCGTGAGCGCTGTGACACCGGCGGTGGCAATCGCGTCGAGTATTTCTCTGCGCCCACGACGCCATCACCTGCTTGTCGACGGGGAGGACGCCAGCCGCGCCGACGTCTTAGGACCTCGAGGCCCACTAGCCTGGTGGGACTGTGCAGCGCATGCGATATACGCAAACCATCAACGATAACGTCATCTGCTTACACTATGGGGCTGCAAAGGGAGGAAACATCGCGTACCGTATTCGAATACTCTCTCTATTTCAGGTGCTTGAGCCAGCTGTCAACGTGTCGGCGCAGCGACTGTCGGCGCAGCGACTATCGGCGCAGCGACTATCGGCGCAGCGACTGTCGGCGCTGCGACTGTCGGATCGCGAGAGTCATCCAGCGTAATCGTAGGTTGGATGAAACTCAAAACTGAAATGCAGAGTAGCCATGTTATTTCCCCATCGGTGCAGGCTGTGGAAGCATCGCAGGCTGTGGAAGCACCACAGTCTGCAATTCGGTTATTCATTAGACTGGTGGTGCCACAGTACCACCACCGTCCAATTACCTGGGTTCTAATATAAGTACCCAGTGCTATGAGGAAATGAGCAGTGCTTTGGAGGGTGCCATCCGAGAATATCGGTTCATGGCACCCAACCTTAGGCCAGGCGTATCTCGTTTTCCCATGCATAACAAAAATAGGGCGCTGGGTTCGCAGTTTTCAAACTATTTAGATAACTGCGAAAAGACCTTTCCCATGCTCACTCAATATTGCTGTGCAGCTGTAGTGTAGCGGCAAGTCGTGTAACTCACACTATTACGAAAGAAAATCGACACAGATCCTAAAACTTTAACCTAGAAACAAGAAAAAACGATAAGGGAGATGTTTCCAAAAACATAAAACTTACAATTAAGCAAAGTGAATACTGACAACAACTTACAAATTGATCAATCGCGATAGAAAAGTTAAGAATTCTGAACCGTACAACATGTAACAACTGTAGCAACAACAAAACAACTTAAAGCATCAAGAATTCATCAGACACCCCACACATGACACGTTCAAAGAAGCTAGGTTAAGTACCTTTTACTGTACTACGAATCGACCACACATTAAAAAGCACTCTTTACGAAACATGCCATCATAACCATCAATACTAAATTTTACGACTCCCCATAAAAAATCACACCGTAAAACAACCATTGCCTAGTTAAAAACAGATCGTTTGGCATAAAACCTTGGCTGGCTCAAAAATGAGTCAGCCGCTCGAGATTGTATACAAAATTATTAAGATAATAAGCGGATACGTATATTTTGATCACGAACCCATTGACAATGATCGGTACGGTGCCATTTTAGTGATGGGAGAGGGTCGATAAACAGTCTTACCATAAATACGTTTGTAACGTTGAAACAAGTAGGTACAAACACAAAAATAAAAGATTTTCTCCTTATGTTAAGAACTTTCGGGTACTTGGGAAATAAAATTATGATTTGATTAAATGTTAAATAAATAAAATTTAGAAACAAGTAGGAACAAACACATAAAAATGGAATTTCTCCTAATGTTAAGAACTTTCGGGTACCTATACAGGGTGTAAAACACCGAAGCCGAAAGGCACATGTTTTCCCCGTCATTTCGATCATTTATTTTGTTCTACACCATACCTGGGAACCTTCTAGTTACGGAGATATTGGTGGAGTTTTAAAAAGTATTTTTTGAATAAGTACAAGTTTTTATTGTAAGATTTTTACAAATACCTCCGCAAACCCCGTATTATTCGATCCACGCAACAGCACAATTTTTGAGTGCGTTATATTGAGTTCTACCACAAAACGTGATTATTCCCCCCCCCCAAAAAAAAATATTGTTAACAATGATTTTTGCGTAAAGGTACTTAGTTTGATGTACGACTACAGAATGCTTGGTTCACGGCTTCGTGATGAGGTGGTTTACACCTTTACACCATGTGTGTATATTTAAGCTACCAATATATTTAAGTATTCTTCTTACAAAAAAAATAAACCAATCAAACAAAGGTCACCGATTTCTAAATCTAAAGTTGTTTTTCACTTTTTTGTTTCTAGAAGTCGGTTTAATATTTTGCAAAAAAGTTTTTATTTTTAACTTTTAGTGGCTCACATGCGCTTACCCCTTCACAGCGTACTGGCATGATGTTACGTTATGAATTGGTGTAAACAATAGACAGATATGAGATTTCAGCAATCGCAGTCCATTTGCCATCATTTATTGAGGAGTTCCGTTGCCTATCTCCGAAGTTCTTCATCAGATCTTTACCAAATTGAAGTAGGACCACTTCAAAAAAGTATTCTTCCGAAAACTACCCAAATTGCTTAATGTGTTCCTGTAAAATTTGAAGAGTTCTCTCTATTTCACCAGGATTCCATCATCAGATCCTGACTCGATAATTATTGGACCATCTGTGACTTTTCAAACAAAATAAAAATCTTCAACTAATCGGGGAACATACATAAAAAAAAAATGTTCCGACGAATTGAGAACCTCTTCCTTTTGGAAGTCGTTTAAAAATAAACCAATAAAATAACAAACAATTTTGCGTGGCAATAAAATATCGAACACTAAACAAACTTTCACACTTTAATTAAAATACTTGAGATTCTAACTACAGCACTAATTGAAACTCAGCAAAGCTAACTCGTGAAAATATAAACAGGGCTCTATGGACGCAAATTCTAATTCAACATTAATTTCATCGACATCGTATTCCAGCACTAACCGCCGACTAACCTTTACTCGGCTGTATTTTGCTTTTGCAAGTTTAATCATGCTTCTCGGTCGGTTCGTGACGCAACGTTTCGCAACCCAAAACATTATTTTATCTTACAAATTGTATTCGTGTTGCTGTCGGCTGTCGATACGTTGTCCCCGAGCGTGCAGAGTATCGATAACGATAATTTATTGGAGTGTGTGTCATCACTAATTCTTCTTATAATTGGCGTTGATTTCAGTGTTTATTTAAAAAAAAGGGTTAAGTTTAAGTTTAGAACTCAAGTAAACGTCAACGACTACTTAAAAAAAATGCCTTATTCTTAAAGAAAAGGTAAGTCGAACCCAGAAAAGAAGTTCCAGATCAGACAAATCTCCGAGAGTATTAGTATTGATGGATGTTCTTTAAAACTTCGACACTTCAAATAGACATTAGGTCCGCCTTCTGTATATCAGTGTGCTTAAAGGATAAAATAAATAAATCACGTTCGTCAACATCAATCATACCCAATTATAAAACAAAATGATTACAATTAAACTAAACTACTTAACAGTAGCAACTGCTGCCCCATAACAAAAATCATAAAACTGCTAATGTCTGCAATACAAGTTATGAGCAATCTTAAGACTAGGTATCTGAGGCGTACACTCCCGTACACTTCTTCTCAATGACTAATTGCTATGATCTTTATGATAATTTCTCACACTCAGACGGTAATCTACAGGCTTTATCCGGTGGAGTGCAAAAATATAATTATTAAGATTGGAATACAGACAAATAGTTTTCATTCACTAAGGAGGATATTGAGTCAAAGGGTCCAGTTAGGTAAGTCCAACTTCGAGAAAGAGGTCAATCGTCGAATCCTACTCGGCTGGGCAGCGTTCGGGAAACTGCGCGGTATCTTCTCGTCCAACTTACCGTAGTGTGTCAAGACGAAAGTCTAAGACTAGTGTGTGTTGTTGGTGATAACATACGGGACCGAAATGTGCTCGCTCATAATGGGCCATATCAAAAGGCAAGTCATCCAAAGGGCAATGGAGAGGGCTATGCTCGCAGTTTCCTTGCCTGATCGAATCAGAAATGAAGACATCCGCAAGAGAACCAAGCTCACCGACGTAGCCCGAAGAATTGCCAAACTTAAGTTGCAGTAGGCAGGTCACATTGCTCGCAGAACGGATGGCCGATGGGGCCGAAAAGTTCTGGAGTGTCGACCGCGAACCGGAAGACGATGCGTTGGAAGACTTCCCACTAGGTGGACTGATGACTAAGTGAAGGTTGCGGGAATCCGTTGGATGCGAGCCGCACGGGACCGGTCAATGTGGCGACACTTGGGGAAGGCCTATGTCCAGCAATGGACGTCTTTTGGCCGAAATGATGATGATGATGAAGGAGGATATTTTGAGGAGGAGGAGAAGGAGGAGTTTTCATGCACTGAGGAGGATATTTTTGCAATACGGAGGAGTTTTCATGCACTGAGGAGGATATTTTTGCAATACGGAGGAGTTTTCATGCATTTTGGAGGATATTTTTGCATACACTAATCTGCATAGTCCTCATGTGAATTAAGCAAGATTGTCTGGACGAGACTATGACCTCTGAGTTTGTGAGTTTGTTTCGGCTGTTTCTTCTCAGAGTAGTCAGGTACGAAACACCGGCCGCCCCAACTAGTTTAAAAAAAGTGACGTGTAAAAGTAAAGTGTTTGAGAAAACCTAGAAAACCTACGTGCTGATCTTTACTAACTTTCGATGGATTAAAGAGGATAATACTGAAGGTATTAATACGCAGCCTAAATCAAATAAAATAGGCTCTCGTTAGCTTTCACGTCAGTTTATTTTTTCAATACTTTTACAGCAAAATATACATAAAACACATTTAAAACGACAAACGTTTACGACGCAACGTCACAGAGGTTACTGTCAGACGACCCGGGGTTAACGACCTGCAATAAAAAACCTCATAACTACTCTATTGTTTTCTATTTGATTATAATTTGCGCTTCAATATTATGTGGTTACGGGTATGTTAATATTTCATGTTATTGTTGTTTGAAGCAACAGATGGCGGATAAGGATGTATTATATTGTGGGGTGAATGGTCTTCACTACATATTATAAAACAAAGTCCTCGACCGCGGCTGTCTATCTGTCTTTTCGCGACTAACTCGAAAACTACTGCACTGATTTCCATGCTGTTTCCACCAATGGATAGAGTGGTTCTCGAGGAAGGTTTTAGTATATAATTTGTACGCGGGCGGAGCCGCGGGCATCAGCTAGTTTAAAAAAGGTCAAAAAACCTGCCTCGTTAGTCTGGTGGTCGCAAGCGTGTGCTGAGTATGAAGTCCTCGGGTTGGAATTTCTGGTTTAACTTGAAAATAAGAAGGGAATTGTTCCGAACGCGGGTTGCTTCATTCCTAACCAGCGGGTCTAATGGCGTTACAAATTCCAACGTTAAAAAGTTTAAATTCTTAAAATGGACTATAAGATCATAACGATGAAAAATACTGGTATTCATCTGCATCCGGTTCGACTGGAAGCCGACCCCAACATATTGATGATCATAACGATGAAGTCCATTTTAAGAATTTAATTTTTTTAAAGTGATTCGTATTATGATTATGCAGAAGCGGCCATTTTAGACCCCCTCTCCCGACGTATCGTTCCTGTTCTAACCCGAAGAGTCCAGGTTTGGAATAAATAGAATTTCTCAGTATCTGCCACATTTTATTTATTTATTTATTCAACTTACAACAATCATTACAGGTTATCTTATACCAAATTCGAAAGTGTGGCTATATTTTTATGATATAAGAATAACTTCACAACTAGGAATTCGAAATTTAAAGTGATGTGGCCAGTTCATGACAATAAGGTCGCTATAACAAAGCTGGAAAAATGTAGGTGTACCTCTGTCTAACTGTCTATCAGTCTGATTGTCTGACATTTTAAGGCGCGATGTTAGTTATATTTATGTTAACTCAAAAATCTATCATTTCCAGGTAGGGGGGTTATAAGAAGGCCCCCATCGTTAAGAATCTTAAAATTAGGAAAAATCTCATTTAATGTCAAAAGATTTGACTTATTAATCTAGTACAAGAGTCTCGACCACGAGATGGTACTAATTACAAGTAATAAACTCGGAACTCTTGAAAAACTAACCGTTTACTCAATCTCTTTCCAAATCCGTAAACAAATTCTCACGATTCAACGCTAAAACGATACAGACAAACGTTAAAAACATACCTAATACAAAAACAATAAATCATACAAGTTTTCTAATACATTTTTAAACCACCCCGGAGTTGCATCCCCCCGGAATATTGGTCGCATAAATCTTCTCACTGCGGTGTTTTTTATTTCACATAACTACTGACGTTGCGTTGGTTTGTCGACGAACTTTCCAAATTTTGGTAGTAATGGTTATATTTTGATGTGTGATATTCGCTAAAGCATGTGCAAAAAATTAAATGTGCATGTAAAATGTGATTAATTGCGTGATTTTCAATTCGGGAAACCTATTAAATTGTAAATACTTCAACTAACCATTCTGTTGGACTGGAAGACTTCCCACTAGGTGGACCGATGACCTGGTGAAGGTTGCGGGAATCCGGTGGATGCGAGTAGCAAGGGACCGGTCAATATGGCGACACTTGGGGGAGGCCTATGTCCAGCAGTGGACGTATTTCGGCTGAGATGATGATGATGATGATGAACCATTCTGTTCATATAACTAAGTAACTTTACGCATATATTATTTCTGGGAAAAGATTTTTTTGGGATGCTAAATCGCGTTTTACGGCAAAACTCAATCTACCGCCTTCAAAACATTGTGCTGGTATGTTGTATGGAATGAATAGTACGGGGGTCTTGGAGGAAAAGAAGTAAAACAACATTCAAAACATGTATTTAAAAAAAAAAAAAAGTTGGAACTTGAAATAAGCAGTACCTACCTTTGTGCTCTTCTATTTTAATGTCGTCATCATCATCTGCCTAGCCTTTTCCCAACTGTTGTAGGTAGACTTAAGATTTTATAAAATCTTTTATCTGGTAATATGGGATTCCATTGATTCTGCAAAAATATAAGATGTTGATATATAACTCTGTGATACTCTTATTTTTGCCCTTTTCAATGGAAGAATCTGCCATCAGTGAAGATGCTCTATACTGTGGTTGTAGTAAAAGCATGTGATATGTATATGAAGTCAAGGCTCAGTGCTTTTAATGTTGGTGATACCGATAGCAATTGAAATTGAATTCCCTGAGAGTGAAAAATATGTATATATTAAAAGACGAAACACTTGTGAAAAAACAGGTCAACCAATATGCATAGCACCTTTTGTCTCAGAAATGATTACTCAGAACACTAAAAGAAATTATGACAGGGGTACTCGGACCCTACCGCCGTTACACCCTAATGAGCCGGTGCGAATGAAAACTGATAAACAGTGGTTAAGATCAAATGTGGTAAAATTGGTACAAGATAACCGTTCGTACTAGGTTAGAGCAGAAAATGGGCGCTTGTACCGTCGCAATCGCCAATATCTCATGAAAATACCTAACACAAATAGTTCTGAACACACACGTAATGCAGATAGGTATCTTGATCTAGATGATTACAACAGTAACCCGTATGCAAGTCAGCAAAGGCAGTGGCGCCGGCACCGGCGCGCCAACCCGTGCCAGCGGGGGCGGGCCTTACTGTCACTAGAAGTGGTAGAGAACTTTTTTTTTATGTAGGGCATCTCGCAGTTCAGTCTGAGAAGACTGGCTTCTGCTTAACCGGGCTAGTCCTGTGGATGCCTTGAATTTAAGGCCTCCAGCCAGGGCAAAAATGACTATACCTGTGGGGTACGGACCTCGGCTTAGGGCGTCGCTGAGGGCAGTGGTAGAGGGCTAACTCCTAAATGTCAATATTGCAAAAATATATATGCCAATATTGCAAGAATAGAAAGTAGCATGTTACTTACAGGTATTAAAATTATGAATTTAATAAAATGTAAATAAGATGTAATTGCTGAGTGAGTGAGTCTAATGTTAAAGTAACTAAATGTCTAATGTTTGAGTTCGATAAAAGTTGTCTTTATGTATACCTAGTTATATTTCTGTACTTAAATACATAGTTAAAAAAAATATAATAACATTTAAAAATTGCTGTATTGCCTATTTAATTAGATATTAGAAGGGAGATGTTGTAGGTAGTCTTTAGATTTTATAGTACCTTGTGGTTACCAATAAATCAGTCGTTCCTCGCGAGCTGTTTGATTGAGACGCATAACCTTATTACACCTATGTTGGGGTCAATTTTGATGCAGCTGGATACCAGTATTTTACATGGAGCGACTGCCTATCTGACCTCCACAACCCAGTTAATACTGAGTAATACGATACCACTTGGTAAGACTGGTTGACAGACTTTTTGGGCCACTGACCACCTGTAACGACTGTCAAAGATGGACAAATAACACCCGGGACCAACAGCTTAACGTGCTCCCCGTGGCACGGAGGAAACTCGCTATGTACGGGTGGTCACCCATCCACAGACCAACCTAGGCAAGCACGGTGTAACCTAAAGATCGGCTCGAGCGGCTGTTATTATTTAGCCAGGAGCTCCTGTTAATGTAATCTGATATTAAGTATTTTTGTGTAAGTACACAAATAGGTATATAAATAAACTTTGATCTCCATTTACTCCATAACTAAAACACATTCCCAAACACATTTCTAGGTATGGTCCAGAACTAGAAAAATATCGCAATGACGGGGAAACCAAGTACCATTTGGATTTGTTTAGGGTGTATTTGCACCCTTCATTTTGATGCAACATAACAGCTTGACCTTCGCAGAATGTGCATATATCTAATGATTATGGAAACAAAGCTAACATACTATGCATGTTATGCTTGCTAACATCAATAAGTGATTGTAGAGTAGGTAAACAATTTTCACACAGAAAAGCCAACACCGTTTCTAAAAGCTCTCAACCAAATGATAATTATAATCTACACGGCAAGGTGATAACCATATCAATAGTAAATGCCCAACGAACAGTAACTTTAAGAAGCATTACAACTTCAAGGTTTACGCAGTGATTATGTACAATGCAACGAAGAGACACTAATTATGCAAGTTATAATAATCCGATACATTCATGTAATTAGCAGAGTAACGATCAGCCTAATACAGCTGCAGAGTTGTAGACCTTAAATAATTTATAATAAAAGCGTAGGCCGTAGGTAAAGCCGCTGATCCACTAATGCGTAAGATCTCGATAGTGTCGTACAGTGGACAGGCTCGTGTCACTAAGTTCCTTTCGAGTTTAAACGGTTTTGATACCGAAACGGAGTTGGGTTTCGTGTTCAAAACAATCAAACAAAAAGTGAATTCTTATATCTTGTTTTTTAAGTTAAATTTGCTTAGAACAGGGACCGGGGCAGTGTCGAGCTGTAAGATGATATCCACGTTTCATAGTAATTTGGGTGCAATGTTCGTTACAACATGCATTTGAAATCGAAACTGTTGATCACTTCCAAAAACTACTTAGTATTATCTCTTTCTTATTTAGCAATGATTTAGGTTTTATATAGATACACCTTCTTAGTGTAGCTAACTATAGAAACCACATCTGTCGTTGAAAGCAGGGATGTTTTATTATAACATTTTTTTCCTTACCCTTTTTAACCGAAATATAAACGTCGCAATGGCAGACGATGCAAGTATAGAGAAGGCAACGCTCAGCATTTTGAGCCTGCAGCGAGCAGTCCAAACAAAAACCCAACTTCTAACGCCCTGAAAACAAGACGGCGAAAGCAATTCCAAAATCATCAAAGACAGAAGACAGAGACACCACTAACAAATAACTCAAACTCGTTCGCCGATACCCTCTATTCGCGCTAGTCGACCGGGAGCGGGAGGAAGTTGTCCGCTGATCCAACACATTGGCGCACGAGAGTTTCCCCGCTGGTACACCATTGCCCACATCTGCTAATGGCAGATTTCCTGTCACGATCTATTTATTGCAAGCACAGATGAACCGAGTACGGGCCTGGGCTGACACAAAGAGGTGAAAGAATGTGAGGACCGGTCGGCCTACGTCTTTTTTATTGTTGCCCTCAACAGTAAACAAGTGCGAGTCGGACTCGCACATGAAGGGTTCCGCAGCAGCGAGTAACATAATGTAAAGATGACGTATTAAAAAAAAAACTACTCACTAGATCTCGTTCAAACCAATTTTCGGTGGGAGTTTATATAGTAATATACATCATTATATATTTATTTTAATTTTATCATTCTCGTATTTTAGAAGTTGCAGGGGGGGAGGGCACACATTCTTTGGAAGGGTCTCTTGCTCAAACTATTCAGTTTAGAAAAAAATGATAATAGTAACTTGAATATCATTTTTATAGACCCATCCATAGATACCACCACACGTATGGGTTTGGAGAAAAAAAAAATTACGAGTTTCAGTCCCATACTTTATTGTTTTTTTCTATTCTTTTGTGAAAATATTAATGCGGTTTGCAGAATACATCTACTTACCAAGTTTCAACAGCCTAGTTCTCCTAGTTTCGGGAAAAAGTAGCTGTGACATACGGACGGACAGACAGACATGACCAATCTATAAGGGTTCCGTTTTTGCCATTTGGCAACGGAACCCTAAAAGACGTAAGCCGACCGATAACAGATTTACAGGTCACTGTGGATTAACTTGGTGCATCTACTGACCATGATTTAGTATTGCAAAAGGTATTTACGTTAATAACAAGTATGATTTACTAGTGGAAGAAGTAGAAATGATCGAACCATCCCCAATGAATAGCAGTGCAAATGGATGGGAAATTATGGTGTCTAACAGACACTTGGCCCAAGAGGCGTTGGTTTTTTGCGAAACTTCAGATTCTGAGGGTATTGCGTTTCATGACACAGAAGAATCTCCTCCAAGAAAAGAACTTAAGGGGGGAAGAATGATGCAGGTTTTATATTCAGAGACCTTCTTGATGTAGGTGCCACATGTTTTATGTTATGTGGAATGAAACCCAATTCTGAAAGCAGGGCTATTTTACTATAATATAACAAGCTATACCAATAACACCTATATGTTACGAACTAGTGCATCACTACCCTAACTCCAAGTGAACCCAGTCATCATTATCTGCCGTTACCTTTAATACGTTTATGAATATAATGTTAAAATCTATACGGCTAAGTAATATACATAGTCATAAGTTTAACATGAGTGTGGGTGTACGACATAAAGATATTTTAAGAATCGTTGAAAGTGAGTTATTGGCGACTTATGACCCCCTTTGGCGTGGGTGATCAGAGATGGGTATATTCATCAAACGATCCTTATACAGAAATATATTAATACTTAACAAATGGTTTTATGATGATTTGATTGGAGCCGCGGATAAACACTAGGGTTTCTATGATGGAGAAGTTCAGATTTATGTACTGAAGACGTGGAAACTGTTGTATTTTGTGAAAACTATTCAAGAGCCACAGTTATACCCAACCAAAGGAATTAAGATTATCATGATGGTAAACGTAAATAAGTCACAATTATTATTAAATAGGAGTAGGTAATTATACTAACATACAATGACTCGAATCTTTTTTACAGCCGTCCATAATTTAATTTATTCGTGATTAAACTATATCTGACGCACGAATGAAATGAATCGATGAAATCAACCTCCCGTAATAAATCAACTGATCATAATAATTACATTCGCATAACCAATTGACTTAAAGACTTGTTCACAAGAGGTGCGTAAACTGCATTTTTGTTCGTTTATGGGGAGATGCTAGTTCCTCTCGATACTGTGCGTACGGCTCAGTTTCCTCTTTTCAAACTGATCCCATAAACGAAGCTCATGTTAATGGTCAACTTAGCCTAATTATCGATCACCTGCCTGCCTTTTCCCACCTATGGTGGGGGTCGGCTTCCAGTCTAACCGGATGCAGCTGAATACCAGTATTTTACATGGAGCGACTGCCTATCTGACGTTTACAGCCCAGTCACCATCATCTGCTTAGCCTTTTCCCAACTATGTTGGGTTCGGCTTCCAGTCTAACCAGATGCTGCTGAATACCAGTATTTTACATGGAGCGACTCCACAGCCCAGTCAATACTGGGTAATACGATACCACTTGGTTGTCAAACTTTTTGGGTCACTGACTACCTGTAACAACTGTCAAAGATGGACAAATGACAGCCGGGACCAACAGCTTAACGTGCTTTCCAAGACACGGAGGAAACCCGCTATGTAAGGGTGGTCACCCATCCACAAACCATCTAGGCAAGCACGGCTTAACCTAAAGATCAACCGGAGCAGCTTTTATTATTTAGTCACGAGATCTTCGATCGCTCCTCTCCTCGCTCCTCTCCTCGCTCCTCTTCTCGCATCACATGCGCTAGTAAACTTGGTATCGCTTTAAATACCCAAAATCTCTCTAGGTCTAGTCATCCTGACGCAGAAACCTCAGGCGTTGTCATTAACGTCAGCGAACCGAGTGTGTGTCATATGGTGTTGCATGAGGACCGGTGACAAGGTTTGGTGTGACGTTGAACATCAGTCTCTTTATTTGTTTTTTCGTCAGCCGGAATACGTGTGACGCTTGAACTTGTTACATATTGGCAAGCAGTAACACGTCACTTCTGACGGCATCACTATTTATAAAATTGCCTCTAATATTAATAACTACGGCTATGACGTAATTAATCCCCGGTACAATATCCTGCTGTGCTTTATATCACTAGTGCGGTTCCTCTTAACTATAAGGAAGCGTTTAAACTTAATTATGAAAATAAGTGGCGCTTTGCCGTAATTTGTGAATTAGCTGGTTGGCGTTTATTAATAATATTATGGTAGCAGTTGGCAAGTTTTATTGCAGAGAGAGGTATGATGCCTTGAAAAGATTGATTAGAAATATTGCGGCGTTTTGGTGTCTATGGTAATAGTGATTAACTCAATCTACACTCCTGCGGCTTCAATTGGTCCCTCATTACTGAGAATCGTGGCCACTGAGCCCCTTCAAATGGACCATCTGCCTCTTTTGACTCTAAGAACGCGCCATCACCAGCTGCTAAAATTTACTTGAGGACGTTTGCTCCTTTGACTTGGTCAGACCATCATGTTGGCGACCGGCCTCGTGCTGTCTTGCCATCAGTATTTCCAACAATGACTAGTCCTATTTCCTCTTAGCATCTTTATTATTTTAAAATCAACTGAACTCATATTTTAACTTCTTTTAATGTAACAAAAAAGCTAAACCAGAAAGACTTGTTAAGCAAGTATGCCTATAGAAATTATATAAATAACAACATCAACCATACAAATATGATTCAAACTCGCGACGCGAATCCTATAATATAAACCAATTACTCGATGAGTGCGCTATAATAGTGGCGAACTGAGTTTCTGTCTATCTAGCTTTTTGAGTTTCAACATCAGTGGAAACAGAATATCCAAAAGTAATGCTCGAAAGTCAGACAACCAGTTTTACAAGGGGCATAATTTACCCAGTTACTGGGTTTTGGAAGTCAGATAGGAAGTCGCTCCATGTAAATGGTATGTCAACAGCATCCGATTGGACTGGAAGCCGAACCTAACATAGTTAAATAAGCCTCCGATTATTTTCCCAATGCAAAACAATCTAACATTTTCCATTAAAAGCCTTTACGAATATGACACGACCTTCGGCCGGGAGCCGAAATTAACCGAAGCAACACGAACTTGCGGCAAGCGCTCGATTTCGGTCGTTTAGCAGCAGACATGCAGCCCAGACACGGCGTGGGATGGCCCTCTATAGGCGGTACGACGACCCGGTGTGCCCGTAAATTTTAGTGGAAGCTTACAAGAGTATGGGAGGAACAGTCGAGAGGAACTACCTCGGATGATACCAATTTAATTAGTCGAAATCGGCTTACCTGCATGTTAGCAAATTTCTATTCGCAAAACTGTAAATAAAACGCAAAATTACTCTCGTAGCGACAAGATGTCTCTAACTAAGCTTGAATGCTTGTTATACAATGATTATGTAACAATAACTCTCATCAATGTGCAAGCAAGATTCATCAAATCAATGAGATTTAAATATTTCTATTGATCTGCACAAAGTCGAATTGGCGTTCCACACTGGCTTCCATAACTTGCACTGATGACAGGGATAGTTTTTGTCCTATGCGGTTAAGGATACAGATCTACAAATCGCTTTCTCTGTGTAGATAAATATCAGCATAAAACCAGTTCATACTTTTGAGAAATCCTCGATTAGCAAATGCATAACAACATTGCCTAAACTGGAGCTCGAGCCTATGACTTCACGTTCAGTAACCGCATTCAAAAGTAAGTAAAAACAAATCTTCAACCCAAGACAAAATACCAAGAATCATCAGTATGGGCCAGCCTTGAATACCTATAAAACTCATTAATATAGATGCACTAACTTTGCAAGGGGCATTGATTTGCGTAAGGCCTAAGTCTTTGACCGACCAAAAGGTCAAAATCCGATCCTTGAGATAAATCTGTACCAGTCGTAATAAACGACTTCGAGGGATTAAAACAAACAGATGTATATTTTTTTTTAAATGAAATGTATTTAGTAATATAATAATATGTTAAATTTCTGATGAATCTTTTTTTATATTCGTCTTTTCACACGAAAACCATAGAAAATAGGATGTGATGTGATCTCTTAAGCGGTATGAATATTCAATCTCAAGACCTACTAAGTTTCAAGCTTGTAGATATAGAGGTAGACTAGTATTTTTTTAGTTATGTGTACACTACGTACCCAACTCAACTCTGTTGCAGACAAATATTTGAATAACAGAAAGTTATAAAAACAAGACCGCTAATTGTAACGAGTATTTGAGTAAAGGGAAAAAAAAACATTTAGCCAACCAATCACCACGAAAAAGGTTACTTAAAATAAAAAAAAAACGTAAAACAATATTGGAATAAAACCTCTTTTCAGTGCTGTAAACAATTCCTCGTGATTTTTCAATGCATCACCGTTCGCTGGGTGCAGTGAACATGATGTTATTCACCGAGCATCGAACTCGTGTCCTTGGCCTCAGGTCTTTGCCGCTCGAGCCTACGTGGTCGAGAGTCGCGCGGACTTAAACGTGCTAGATATGGCTTCTTTGATTTGATTGATAGTTTTTTTTTTAATACGAATTTGAGATTTGTATGTGTATTTTGTCTTGACTTTATCTACCCTGAAATCTTCAACATTATTCTAAAGTTTGGAGTAAAAAAGTGAAGCAGAACGGTTTTTACGAAAAATAAGACTTGAATTAGTAATTAAATTATTTTATGTGATTACTATACCTATAATAATAATGGTAAATGTGTTACATACCCTCTGTTTGTAAATAATATCTTTTATTAAGTACTTAAAATGTTATGTTAATCTTGTTTATTGCGGTGCCTTAACCGGGTCCATAATTGTTCTTAGCTCACCCAAATAACACAATCGCATCTATAAACGGACTATTAGATATCTAATAGAATTTAATTTAATTGTCTACCATAAGAGTAAAATATCTCCCTAGTAGTAAGCAAGATCGCTTATAGACACAGTTTAGTAAAAGTGGGCACAACCTTATCCGTTCTCATAAGAATGAGTTAAGAAAACATGAATAGATAGAGATAAGAGTTGTAAATTCTCAAATTGTCTGTAGAGATTTTTCTAGTGCCTCACTAAACTGTTTATAGACCACAATTTTTACTAGTAGATAGTTTATAGATAAAGTTGAGACCTTTGAAGAAGTCTTTACTCGTCAAGTTTTTAACCAAAATTAACTCAAGACTATCAACTTTAAGTTACATTTGATTTGTAATAGACAACGACACATAATGGCGCAGAACTTACAAGAGTTATTTAAACTTATAATTGAATTGCATCATGGCGTAACAAATTTCTTATTTTACTTGTGTTTTAGCTAGTTGATAATGGGTAAACAAGCAAATCTATATGCGATTGACATTCTATCGTCGAATATTATGTAAAAATCTCTTAAAATAAGAGCGCCCGCTGTAAATGCAAGATTTAATTTTTTTTTACCACTTATGAATATTATTTTTAATGAGTATTTTTTTTTAATTGCTTTTAAATGCTTAAAATATTCATTTTATTAGAAATATAGTTATTTAAAACATATTAAATGTTTAATTTTAGATAATTTAATAATAAAAACATAAAAATAAGCATAAGAATATGTATTGAAAATCATTTGAAGCAAAAGTAGATCATAAAAATGGCGTCAAGATACAATTTACTAGAAAAACGAATTTAATAGAACAAACACTCTAGAGAATTTTCTGTAGTATGGCTCTAGCACTATGACAAGAATAATTTCACTTGCTACATACTAAACTATCTAGTGAAAGAATAAACCGATTTATGAATAGTTTAAGATTACCTAGTAACTGTCATCTATGTATTCCTTTTTATCTTCTCATAGTATTTCTAGACGTTCATCAGTGAATAGGTAATTTGATGTGTTGTGAACGGCAGACCATTTTATGCAATAGCAGAGCAATTTAATTAATCAATTCAAGAGGGTAAATAAAAGATATTTCTGTTTTATCTATAGACTATGTGTAAAATAGCAGGTATGTATAGATTAGAATGGGCCAGAATTCAACTTTCGAGCTTTTATACGTAGGTAGTCCCATCAATGTTAACATCGATTGTCACTATTTTGTTCTCTGTCAAATTTTGAAAATATCTTGTGAGATTAATCTTCAGCCCGTGATGCCAGTATTCGCCATTACCGATTTTTTTCATTTCAATCGTTCTTGGAGTCTGGAGCAATATTCTCGGATCCTTTGGTAGAGTATCGGATTGAAAATGATTTATTATTTGAAATAAGTACTTCAAGGCTATGTGAGTTATAGCGTTATAGCATGAGTTGCTGACCACTGGCGCGCAGATCACTTTTGAGGCAAGTGGATCGAATTTCGTCGTCGTCATTTGGATTGTTTTCATCCGAGTCGGACTGCTCACTAACGTAATTTTGGGAAGTTCTAGGAGACACTTCAAATTCAGTTGTATCTTCTGTATCAGAACAATTTCTTGCGTTTTGGAGGAAGTTACGAGAAAATTCTGATTCGGAATCTGAATTATCTTGAATCTCTTCTTCTTCTTTTTAAATATTTGCCGATTTTTCGACGAAAGCCACCAGACCTTTTAATTTTTTTCACTGTCTCCATTGCATAAAATCATCCAATTCAAATATTTAATACAAATGCACTTAACTAAGCCATTTTTAGGAATAAAACCACTAAATACACGTATTCACTATCACTTTTTTAGACAAACTAAAAAATATCTATTTAAGTATTTTATCAAGACTTAAGTGTCTTAATGTACAAAGATAAGAGTACCAATAGCTAAATAATAGAATGTTTTATCTTAAAATATACCATCTTTTCTATAAAATTACTTCAAGTTAGGTACCTTTAGGCTTTATTAACTATTTGTAGAGCATTTTATCCTAAAACATTCAATATACCTATAGACATACTTGAAATAGGTGTGCTATAGAACAAGTGCTCTAAAAATAATCGAGCTTGAGAAAAAAAACTCTATAAGAATACATTTTCTTTATTGAAACCATCTTTAGAAAGCCCCTATCTAAAGATTAACCATGAATAGACTGTCAGTAGACAGATTTGTTTTAAACCTCCTAGACTGTGTTGCTTGGGCATTGTAACATTTTTTTTAAGTTTATGGTACGCAAAATAAAATGAATATGAATTTATACATAATTTATTGAATAACAGACGATGCATGATTGTATACAGCCCAAAACAATACCCTCATAATTATGCTACAAATGAATGGAAAACAAATGGTTTTTTCTATGCATTATATTTAACTCACGTGACAGTGTGATATACTCACCTCAGAATTAAACAATAAAACCTTGATAACAAAAGGTTTTTAAATAGTATTTCAATGGATATATTATTATTATCACGGAATTCACATGCCCTGTTGTTACCTGTAGAATTATGTACAGATGTGTCAATGGCGGCCATACCCAGTAAATCAACATTGCGCAAGTTTTGTATAATCCTATAATTAGGAACGAGCCTATTGCCATCAACCGGTACCAAACAAACTCCAGCCCCGAGTTTGTTTGGTACCGGTTACTGATAAATACTATAGATATTTTTTTTATTAAATCAGAACGTCAGTACATTTGGTACATCCAGCCATCTACAAGATCACTCAATGTGCTCTCCGTCTGTCAGTCCAACATAACGTTAATTGGTGGCGCATCTAGTGCTCTTATTGTGCTAGGTACCTGCAGGATACCTAGCCTGATGCACAATGAAGGCTGTGTTAAATATTTTTGTGCAGGGATTTTTATGCTAATGCATTGATGTAGGAAAAATTATAATGTTGAGGCGTGTTATTTAATATTATGAAATAAAAACGAAAAGTATTCAATGTCGGATGAGTTTATGATTTAACTACTTTGTGAAACTCCAGGCTAACCCAGCCACCTTTTTAAAGGTCATCGCTCCACCTAGTGGAAGACAGGTTTACAGATAAGGTGGTCCAGCTGCGGAGTGGGACAGGCCATGGCCAGCTGCGGAGTGGGACAGGCCATGGCCAGCTGCGGAGTGGGACAGGCCATGGCCAGCTGCGGAGTGGGACAGGCCATGGCCAGCTGCGGAGTGGGACAGGCCATGGCCAGCTGCGGAGTGGGACACGCCATGGCCAGCTGCGGAGTGGGACACGCCATGGCCAGCTGCGGAGTGGGACACGCCATGGCCAGCTGCGGAGTGGGACAGGCCATGGCCAGCTGCGGAGTGGGACAGGCCATGGCCAGCTGCGGAGTGGGACAGGCCATGGCCAGCTGCGGAGTGGGACAGGCCATGGCCAGCTGCGGAGTGGGACAGGCCATGGCCAGCTGCGGAGTGGGACAGGCCATGGCCAGCTGCGGAGTGGGACAAGCCATGGCCAGCTGCGGAGTGGGACAAGCCATGGCCAGCTGCGGAGTGGGACAGGCCATGGTCAGCTGCGGAGTGGGACAGGCCATGTCCAGCTGCGGAGTGAGACAGGCCATGTCCAGCTGTGTAGTGGGACAGGCCATGTCCAGCTGTGTAGTGGGACAGCCCATGTCCAGCTGTGGAGTGGGACAGGCCCAGTCAAAATGAGTTATTTCCAAAGGGAAGTTAGATATAATTTACTGGTATATTTTTCGACAATCACTTAGAGGAAAACCAGCTTTAAGTAACACACCATAAACAGTTTCGTTTTAAGCAATGAAAATGCTTGTGGTCCGTTTTTGACCCACGTGGGTTGACTGTACTGACCGGGCCTTCATACAATCATGACCTAGAAGAAAGAAAAAAAAACTTAGCACTAAACACGACCAACACCTACACAAACTCAGATGCAAAAGCTAGTCATATAAGTAACGAACGTTCTCCACAATTCAAGGTTACGTAGATTGGGCGGGACATACAGATAGACAGGCTGGAGCATGTCCAGAGCAAGTCACGACCTGTTTGAGATGTTGAACCGTTTCCACTTGTCGATAAACTTGTTATATATAAGGTTATATGCTAATTATATATGAGTGTATTTATAGCTAATTGGCTGATGTGGTTTGGCCATATAGGGTGAAAAAATGAGACGCAAACGGCAGGAAATCTCGCTTAATTATCTCAGTCATCATCTTTAAAACGTGACACGACTTGTGCAGCTTATGAGATCTTCAGTTTGGCTATTTGCAATAGCTATTGGATTCGACAATGCTTAGTATTCGGAAACGAAATGTGTCAAATACTTATTCAAATAAAACAGTTTCGTACCATTGAATAAACAAACTCCGATTAAAATACCTCGAAAACGTGGTTTGCACTTATTTTAGTACTATTTTAGTACGTACAGAAGAAAAGAAGACGTAAAGAAGAAAATCTTTGTTATTCCTTAAATCCAGTTTTATATAAATAACCACCAAAAGGTACAGAATCAGAACGGTTTTTGCTAACCCAAAACCCGGTAAGTCGAAATGTATCATCTTATACTAAGGTCCATCGACACCGCACGAGTTACTAACAGAGCGTTTAGCAATCTGCGATTACTGAACTGATATTATCTTAGTACGATTAATGGCCAGCCCTTTATCCAATGTCGATAACCGTGGTAAAACGAAACGGTGCAACCCACCCTTTGAAACACCGAATCTGAACCTTATTTGAACTACAACCAAGTTTGTATTTCGAATGCAAGCCAAAATGCTTCCGAAAGATTATTTTCTGACCCGTATTTTGAATTGTAGTGTCTCCGAAATAAGGTTCTAAATCATTTATGCCTTGATTTCTAAATAATAGCCTATGTGCACGGCCAGTTGTATGTCCTCGGGGTACAATAGGTAGGTCTGCAACAGATATATCTTGAAAACGAGACAATTTAAGGTATAAGTGGAATATTAAACGTGTCAGGAAGAAGTAAGGTCTTTATTGTAAGGTACTAAATTGACAGCTTTGGTTTCCAATTGATTTAGAGAGGTACATTCTGTTTGATGGTTTTGCCGATAACTTTTCTAAGTCGTAAGTTTGTAACGTCCCAATATGTGAGCAGACTACTTTTATTTTTCTTCTTGGTAAGCCTAAAAAAACAAGATTTTTATACTCGTTTAAGTATAAAAATCTTGTTTTTAGGCTGTTAAATTCATAATTAAAGATTTGCTGACGGTGCAATTTGCTGACGGTGCGATTTGCTGACGGTGCGATTTGCTGACGGTGCGATTTGCTGACGGTGCGATTTGCTGACGGTGCGATTTGCTGACGGTGCGATTTGCTGACGGTGCGATTTGCTGACGGTGCTATATGCTGACAATCAGATAAAACCTGTAAAGCATTCCTCAACGTATATTTCAGATCAATAAATGCAACGGCTAGAGGTCAAACTAACATTCCTAATCGCCAAACGAACGGCTCACCCCGTTTACTTCTCTCCAAATTGACATAAAATAAGCCAAAAAAATCTATTACCCACTATTACAATCAATGAGCAAAGGTCTACCTGAATATATTTTAAGAGACTCATCTGTGCAAGAACTTCTAACTACTAAGTCCCCATCTCTCTTACTTCGTCGTGATGAAACGTCGTTATCAAAATTTCAGTATATAAGCTTTATTGAGCATTGGACTAAAAGGTTGGCTTCATCATCAGATCTGATGATAGAATGGTTCTTATCGATTGCAAATGCTTCACTTGTTGTAGAAAATACCAAAATCACTGTACGTAATCCTATAAAATTTGAAGAGTTCCCTCGATTTCGCCAGGATTCCATCATCAGATCCCGACTTGGTGGCTGTGGGACTATTTGGAAAGTATACTCTTTCCAACAAAAAAATATTTTATCAAATCGGTTGGCAAGCGACGGAGTTATGCGCAAACAAACATAAAAAAAATAGAAACATCCGAATTGAGAACCTCCTCCTTTTTTAGAAGTCGGTTAAAAACGACATTAACCAAATAATAACAACAGCCGCTCGGGCCGATCTTTAGGTTAAGCCGTACTTGTCTAGGTTGGTCTATGGATGGGTGACCACCCCCCATACATACCGAGTTTCTTTCGGGCCTCGGAAAGCTTTTTTAGCTGTTGATCCCGACTGTCATTTGTCCATCTTTGGCAGTCGTTACAGGTAGTCAGTGGCCCAAAAGTCTGACAACCAGTTTTACCAAATGGTATCGTATTACCCAGTATAACTGGGTTGTGGCAGTCAGATATGCAGTTGCTCCATGTAAAGCACCGGTATTCAGCTGCATCTGGTTAGACTGGAAACCGACAAAATAGATGGGGAAAAGGCTAGGCAGATGAGGAAACACGATCTTAGTAATAATATACTGTTCTTAAAATATAACTGAGCAAACCGAAAGGCATTTATGTCCCTAATTGATCCCTAAAACCTTAAAGATGACAAACCCTCAGGTGTCCTGACTTAAAACTCTAAAATTCAATAAAATCTTAAACCCCGGTAAAGTTCTTTTTAGAAAAAAAAAACCATCTACAGGCTGATCCTTTTCGCGCGACGTCCAATAATGCGATTTCAATGTACCTGCTAATTGCGTCCAGCGTTCGTTGGTTTGGTGCCCGCTCTAGTAATGTTTGTACACAGGATGGTGTTCTTCTGTGCTTTAATCTTAGTTGGATTATGGGCTGATTAAAAGGTTTATTATGGATTTAAATATTGAGGGATAAACGTTGTCCAGGTTACTGGTAAACTGGTGAATTAAGGAATTTCTGCGAAGTTTTTAATACTTATGAATAAGTATTGGTTATTAGAAACGACGACGTAATTAAGTTTTATTCTGTTCAACGTCTAAACAATATCAAATTCTTGGTTCTACTAAGCAATGTTTTCCATTCAAAACTGTACCTATTTGGTATAAACAGCACGTCATCTCTTATGCAATTTTTGTATATTCAATTAGATTCTCTCTTCATTTGCAAATATGAGTGTAGTGAGTGAGGGTGTGTTGATTGTTGCTAATATGTAATATCAAATATACAATAAAGAGTTCCTTGCAATTTTTTAAGGTCAATTATATTGTTTTTAAATTATTGCATTCAATTATTGCACTTCATATGTTCAAAAAAATAGCGTCATGTAAATGAGGCTTAATTGTTGCAAATTGGGAAAAACTAATGATTAGACTATAGAATTACTGTTCTGTACAGAAAACAGTTGTGACTATACTTCTTTCAAATACACACACATAATATCCTGAATATTTTCTTACTTCGTTTAACTTCGTACCAAGAATAATGACAAAGACGGCTAGAAACAATAAAAATTAAAACTTGAACCGTCTTTCTTCACCCTGTATACCACGGGTATCGCCACCTGCGACAATGGACTCGGGGGAAGAAAAACAAACGAAAAGTCAGCGGCGGGAGACTACAGGCTACGGGCTACGGGTATCGGCAATAGACGGGCTATTGATACAGCCGATAGGTGTTTATTCTGCTAAAGATCTCGATTAAGGATACCGTGAAGAGTTTGCTGATCCTTTTAGACTATCGGGATATATACGAGAATGCACAGTCTATATTATTATTATAAAGGGATAAAGTTAGACCGTAGCAGAGCTTCGGAACTACCGAACTGATTTCGAAAACTCTTTCACTAATAAGATGCTGTGCATTGCTAAAAACAGCACCTTACTTCGACCATGACGTCATTCATCAGAGGGGCTCGTGGCTAACAGCGGCTCAGGTCGATCTTTATTTAGGTTAAGCCTAGGTTGGTCTGTGGATGGGTGACCACCCCTTACATATCAAGTTTCATCGGTGTCTCGGAAAGCACGTTAAGTTGTTGGTCTCGGCTGTTATTTGGGCATCTTAACAGTCGTTACAGTGACCCAAAAATCTAACAACCACAGTCTTACCAAGTGTCGGCGCCTCACATATGCGTGGACGACCGCGTGGACGACCGCGTGGACGACCGCGTGGACGACCGCGGGGAGGGCGCGGGGCTCGGGGTACCGAACCCGGCAACGCGAGCGGCGCTGCGCGCCCTACCACTCACTGAGCTCACAGACGCCGGCCACTCCGGGCATTTCTTTGTACGGTCTTCATAACTTGATGTAAATGTTAATTGTGGTATTACACCTATTTAATATATAGTCCACTACTTTTATTACAAAGTCCCAACCGAGTCTATTCACCAAGTGATATCGTATTACCCAGTATGAACTGGGTAATGGAGGTCAGATAGGCAGTCGCTCCATGTAAAATACTGATATTCAGCTGCATCTGGTTAGACTAGAAGCCGACCCCAATATAGTTGGTAAAAGGCGAGGCAGTTGATGTCGTCATGCATGCATCACTGATGATTTTTGGAAATTGCCAGTACTTGGTGGGCCGACCATATTCTGGATAACATAATGAATTAAGGTTCTTGTGTTATTCGAAGGAATGGTATAATAAGCCATACCTTTGCGAGTGGAAAGTGGGCAGGCCACATAGCTAGGTACCAGGATAACAGATGCAACATAACAGACAACGAAGTGACGACAAAAGCAAACCTGGAAAAATTGAATGAACATCACTCAAGACAAACAAAAATTTAAAAAGACAGACAAAACTTTTTAGCCAACA
Organism: Xestia c-nigrum; assembly: GCA_916618015.1. Lineage (NCBI taxonomy): Eukaryota > Metazoa > Arthropoda > Insecta > Lepidoptera > Noctuidae > Xestia > Xestia c-nigrum. The sequence goes on along the minus strand of OU745259.1, from coordinate 1,755,073 downwards.
AGGGTTCCACCCATGTAATTCAAAAAACAAATTAAATAATCATATTTATTTAGTTGTACAATCATCAGAAGATTTTATTTTTAATTGTATGGATAAATAAAACTAAAATGATAATATTTCTAAGGAACATTTACCTCACCCAACATTAAAATCATAAAACAAAGTAGGTACAGCTCCGTTACGACATACCAAAGAACCTATTCTTAGATAAACCATAAGATTCCAATCCTCCTCTAATTTCATACAATAACCGAAACATAAAACTATAATAGATTTAACAAGAAACCATAATCTTTTAATATCATTAAAACATCAACGTACTACATCTTTCTCAGAAATCTTGGCTTTTTTTAATTCGATTCCTAGTTTGGTCCCTTAAATATCAACTTTATCTGGTTGACTGAAACGTATATTATTGACTGTAGTGAGTTAACGGAATATGTCGCTATGAAGATCTCTTTTTCAGTTGTTCTATGAAATGGCGATTTGTGAAGATTTGGATATTTATTCAGAGAAATATGAATTTTCTGTATTTTATTCGTAGTTTGGCAGGTGGCATGTTTTGATGTTCCGAAACGAGACAGGATATTGTTTTTTCGAATCCGTTTTGTTTTTGTCTTGGTTTGTATTTGATTTTCTCGGCTATCTTTCTGTAGTTTTTGTGAAATTATTGATTGATATCTATCTCCCTCTAACTTAACGTCAGCGGTAAAGAACAGGGATGGGCAAGCCTGCTATTCTTGATATCCCTGCTATAGTTGATATCAGTAAGCTACTCTACTGCGGTGGGCTAAACTCAAGGGGTGTTGTAGCGTTTCCCACATTCTCTAAATTTCGAACTAATCCAAGCTTAAGGATAAAAACATTTATATTATAATTAGTGCTTCATAACCAAAACAAATATTGACCAACCGATCTACACATAATCAACAGTTAAGGTTACAGAACTTCTAAATAAGGTTACAGAACTTCTAAATAAGGTTACAGAACTTCTAAATAAGGTTACAGAACTTATAAATAAGGTTACAGAACTTATAAATAAGGTTACAGAACTTATAAATAAGGTTACAGAACTTATAAATAAGGTTACAGAACTTATAAATAAGGTTACAGAACTTATAAATAAGGTTACAATACTTATAAATAAGGTTACTAAACTTATACATAAGGGTACAGATGAAAGTCAGACTTTTAATCATCTAGACAAACAGTGATTTATTGATTACATAATGAAGTTTTTTTTGTACTTGTCGTTCCATATTCACATATGATGAAGAAATAAGGAAAAGTGTAAGAGTGGATGGATAGGTATAAGAATAGAGGAAGACCAAAAGAACGATGGATGGACTGTTTAAAGAGTATTGATGGCAAAAGGGTATGATTGATGGCAAAAGGGTATGTCTGATGGGATGATGAGTAAGTAATAGAGAGGTACCTATGGAATAGACATGCTGCGCCGACCCTAACTTAATTAGGATAAGGGCAAAGAAAGATGATGATGATTGCAGTTCCATATTACAAAAGGGTAGTAGTAGGCTTAAAAGATACAATTATTACAAGGATTTCAGAAATTCATACAGGAGTTACCTTACATGGAAATTAAATATAACTTGGTAGAATGTGGGTACGTACTTATAATGTATTAATATTATAAAGCGCTCACGAATGCCTGGTTGGAATTGAAAAAATCTCTGTGGTGGATAGTATATATATTTATCGAGGAAGTTTATAGGCTTTATAACAACACGCCGACAGGAGCGGAGCGTAAATGAAAAATGTTGCAAAAATGACCAAAAATTTACTCCTTTTGTGAGCTTTCCCTCTTATGTGACTCAGACGAAGTTGCGTGGGTCAGCTAGTGTAAGATGTACCCAAAGAAAAGTGTTATAGTTTAATTTGTACTGGTCATCTTGTATCCTGTTGATGATGGAACAGAACATTCCAAATAATATCTTAGTATCTTAGTTAGTTCAATTTCAGGAATCCAACACGATCACATTTTTTTATTTATATCCATAAATGTACTGACTCTGAAATATCAAACTATCACATTTATATTTAGAGCTCGGTAATAAACGTAAAAGGATAAACAAAAAAAAGAATAGATAATTATTAGACAATAATTTGCGTAGTATACTTACAACTCTAAAACCAAACTACAGAAAAATCATGCTCTTTTTAAATTCGGGGTTTACAGGGTAAAATTAACTCGCATTGTTGAAGTCGGGCAAAATTTAATGAAATGAAAATGCACCTTATGTCACCCGGACCGTAATAACAAATCGATTGACACCTTATCCATCAAAATCGGATGAACAGTTTAGGAAGTACGGAGGAACATACGTAAATACAAACATAATATACATACAGACCAAACATAGACTGCTAAATTATAACCCTTCCTAAAGCCAAAGCTTCGCATTAGTAAGGTAAAATAAAACCTAACTACACACATCAAAAGTGTCTAGGGATCAACATATATTTTTGCAATAACTTTTCTCCTGATTGATATTAATTAAAATTTTCTTTAAGGATTCATCAAATAAAGTGTTTTCGTTTGTCACAGTAACGATAAACCAAGTCACCTTTGCAATAATAAATAAATTTGCCATTTTCCTAATAAAGGGATTTTTGACATTTGAACCACTAACACAAAAGTTCGAAAAAAAGACTGAAATAACAGTTTTCTTTAAAATTTTATTGGGTCACTTAAACAATTAATAATCCGTGTTTCTACCGCGAACACTAACAACACAAGAACATCGGTTTGGCATACTCAAAATGAGTTAATCCAAATCACGCTGTGGAATGGCCGCCCATGTTCGTTGCAACAACAAAAAAAGGTCTTCTTGCGACTGGATACCCTCCATATTCGGCAGAGCTCTTCTCTGTAGCATATCCCATGCATGCTCAATCGGATTCAAGTCTGGCGACTGAGCAGGCCAGGGCAGGACATTGATGTTAGCTGCGGCGAGAGTCTGTCTTACAACTCTTGCGGTGTGCGGTCGTGCATTATCATGCATTAACTGAAATAAGGGACCGATTTGCACTTGTAGAGGAACGATGACGTCTGATACAATCGTCTCAGCATAAATTTGAGCGTTGAGGTTGCCTCTGATCCAAATCAACTCAGTTCTTCCGCCGATCCAAATACCCGCCCATACCATGATGGTTCCACCACTATAAGGATGGACTTCCTGGCAAGATTTTAATCGCTGTTGGCGTCCAGGGGTTCTCCAGTGTCGTATACGTCTTGTATCCAGTCTCATACCAAAACGAGACTCATCAGAAAAGCACACGAAACGCCATTGTTCTTCTGCCCAATTTCTGTGTTCAAGAGCCCATTGATATCGAATCCTACGATTGTGCATTACTATAGGTGGTACCCGTAGCGGTCTTCGGGAATGAAGGTTCACTTCATGCAAGCGGTTTCTGACTGTTTGGTCGCTAATTAAGTTCCCTGAAGAGTGATGAAGCCTCACGGCTAACATCATGGCGGTTATTGTTGGAGCTCTTCGAGTTAAGATTTGAATGTATCGGTCTTGTCTCCGTGTGGTGCAGCGATACCGTCCTCCATGGCGCTCAGCCACGGTACCACTGCTTCGGTAACGTGTCCAAAGTCGACTGATAACACTCTGACTTGTATTCAGAGCTAAAGCCACAGTACGTTGCCGGGAACCAGCTTCTATCATTCCCACGGCTCTGAGCATTTCTTCCCTGCTTAAATGACGTCGCCGCTCCATAATAACGTTGGTTTTAATCAGTAGTAGGGAAACAGTAGCACTAATAATGTCTTCAATGCGTTGTATGTTTTTATAGGGAAAATATTGACAGCTGATTTTCATCTTTTACTCGAATTTGATTCACAGTTCCTGATTCAAATTATGAAATGCACCAAAAAGGATCCATATAAATTTATAAAATCATAAATTTATTACAAAGCCACATCTCAATCTCAAGAAATCCGCATAAAAATGCTTGATCCCTAGACACTTTTGATGTGTGTATTAACAAACTACAAAACATTACTATTGAAGAAATATTTTTCTCTTTTCACGCAACAAATAAAAGTTTTGATGTATCAATTGCTTGTATTACAATGAAAGTTATAACAAAACTGGACATTAATGTCTAAATTACAGCAATAATTTGTTCTAATGGGATATTAATAATTTTAAGTGACAATAACCCAGCGGCTAAGGCATTGACTGGCGAAGGTCGGGCGTTCAATTTCAATCGCATTGAACTATTGAACTATTGGGGTGAACCCACTCTCTGTGCAGTGCAGGCATACGAGTATTTAGTTTTAAAGATACAGGGTGCACACAACCTCATCATGAAGCCATCAATCAAGCATTCTGTACAACAAACAAAGTAACTTTACATAAAAAATGTTTTGTGGTAGAAGTCAATGTAACGAATAGTACGGAGATCGTCGAGTTGTTTAAAGTTAAAACATATTACAATAAAAACTGATATTTAAAAGAAAACTTGTCAAAAAGTTGTAACTTTGACCCCCAATGTCTCCGTAACTAGAAGGTTCCCAGGTATAGTGTAGAACAAGAAAAAGTAAAAATGATCGAAAATGTGGGGGGTGCTTTCGGCTTCGTTGAGAGGTTTTTCGAATATGCAGAAAGTACAGAACGCCACTTAATAATAATCCTACAGACCGTTTTCGATCACGGCGCGGCGGCCAATATTAACGCAGAGTAGCCTTCGGCGCAGAAGACATTATAGTGCACAAGTGTGTGCACAGGCACAGGTGCACTCTCTGTTCCTTTACTCTCATAGTCAGATGGAACGGCAATCCAACACTCGTGGAGAGAAATATGACGTGCGCACCGAGGCACGGGGGTTCCTATTAAAAATTCATAATACCTTAAAAAAAAAAAACGCAATAGCATTTTTTACCCGAACCCCTTTTTTTAAACACAGCGCCATTTAGTGCCACACTAAGCAAGGCTTGTGTCGTGGACACCAGATGGTTGATATAGTACATATAAACTTTTTTGTTTGTAAATACATACTTATATGACTCGGAAACAATTGTCCATGCTCATCACACAAACATTTGCTCCTACCGGGATTCTGAATCTGCTCGAACCCAGGACCTTATGAACGAAAGGCAGCCTCACTACCACTACGCCATTCGAGTCGTCGTCCAGTTGAACCAGCAGTTGATTCCAAATTGAACCCAGAACTCGAGACCAACGGGGGCCCAGTCACTTACGCCACACCACTTATGATCCTTACATACTTCTTTTTGGTAAGTCTTATACGTTCATAACTCTGGTTATGAACACGCACGAAGATTATAGTAGACTTTAGACAATTTAAGCGTACCCCCGCATTTTCTAGTCATCTCGCGGTCATGGGGCTTGCAACAGCATCATCTGCCTAGCCTTATCCAACTATGTTGGGTTCAGCTTCCAGTCTAACTGGATTCAGCTGAATACCAGTATTTTACATGGAGCGACTGCATCAAAATATCGGGAGCTGTAAATAATGAATAATCACGGAAGTGTTAAGAGAGCTTCTTCAAACAGTACACGATGACGATGATTCTAGAAACAATAAAACCACTAAAACTACTTTCCTCTACTACAAAATACAATCAAGACACTTAATCAATTCTCATTGAAGCCCCGGAAGATAAAGACAACTAAATCGCCTCAAAACCATCACCATTTAAAATTAAACATTCAATTATCAAGAAACGTTGCGGTTCAAACAATCGTGGCTCCATTCCGGGGCACAATTAATAGAACTTAGTCAATCAGGCATCTTGCCGAGCTCAACAAATGTTCTCCATTATGCTGATAACATCGGTAGAAGGGGTCTTACAATTACTGTACAATCTACAGACAAATCAACGGGTACCGCACAAATAGATTTTATATCTTCGTATATGGTGCAAGTTACAAGCATATTCTGATGTTCCGAAATTTTAAACGAATATTATGAAACATGTGTGTTGTAACATCACTATTTAGTACCTATGTAATTTGTCTGTACACTACTAGTGATTGTCCATCGATTGTCTATGATTGTCGACACTTCCTTTATGGCTGTCTTACTGTGAAGCCCGTCCGTGACACTTTACTATGTGACTCTCGTGTGAATAAACCAAGTCTCCTCAACGGTACCTTTTATTCAACCAACCAACGAATACGATAATGTATAATAATAATGTACCTACATATATCTGCTTATTTACAACTACCTTCTGCGAGCTTGCTTCGCCCGCGTGAAGTTATTGTCCCTTGGTATATAACTACCAGGATAAAAAGTATTTTATGTGTAAATTTCATCTAAAGCCGTTGTAAAAGTAACAAACATCCATACTCACAAACTTTCGCATATAATTATAATATTAGTAGGATATATACAAGCCATTAATGTATTATTTTAATTTACTATTAAAAGATGTTGGGAGTCAATGAAAGCGTGACAGTTGACAGCTGCAAATAAAACAAGAAAACGTGCAGCGCCCACTCCAAGCAAAATGAGATAAGATAATGATGAATGCAGACTTATCACAGTCTCTGGACTAGTTGATGTTTAAGTTAGTCACTTTGACTTTGCTCTCGCTCAATCCGCTACCGCTTATAGCTTCTACCTTTTCACGTTTAGTGGCAATAAATATTTATCGCTCGCGTCAGACCCCGGGATTAAGACGAAACTACACAAATATTGTGCCGATACACTCCAACGTTCGTGGTCACTTTGTAGTAGATTGTTTTAGGCCGGTTATTTATGAGGTGCACAAGTGGTCCATGTTTTCTTTCCTTGTGCAATGTGTTTTAATGAGCTATAAAATTCGTTTGATGGTAAGAAGCGAGGTTTTTCACAGTTCTGTTAGAAAAAGTCTAATGGATTCCTGTTTTTTAAATGCAAGTTTTTTAGACTTTGACTATATGGTCCGTGTAAAATTCATCTGAATCCGGTTAGACTGGAAGCTGACCTCAACATAGTTGGAAAAAGGCTAGGCAGACTCGATGCTGACAAGAAAATTACAGTCTCTGAAGTCAATTTAGGTTTAAGTTAGAACTCTGTAGTTGTACATGGATATTTTAGATTTCCACGGATAATAATTCCACAGCGCTCCCTCTTATTGAAAACCGGCCAAGTGCGAGTCAGACTCGCGCACCGAGGGTTCCGTACAAACCTGTAGGTATATAAGTAAAATTATTAAAAATATTTTTATTATATGATGTAACTAAAAATTTATGTTTTTCGCAATTTTTCCTTTATCTGTGTTATAAGACGTTGCTTCGTACCAAATTTCAAGATTCTGAGTTCACGGGAAGTACCCTGTAGGTTTTGATTCCCTTGCGAGTGTCGAAAATTTGCGGCATAAACGGGAGTATCTTTTGATCGCGTTGACTTAGAAGTTTGATTTTTTCACAGCTCCAAGAGACCATAGACTTGAGTATTTGATATGAATTTCAGCTTGATACCTCCACGCGTTCCTGAGAAAAAAGGTCTTGACAGACAGACAGACGGACAACAAAGTGATCCTATAAGGGTTCCGTTTTTACCTTTTGAGGTACGGAACCCTAAAAATGACGATATGAAGCTAGAGAAAGAACTGTAATATAACTAGAGAGATTGTAAACTTTCGAAAGATTGTTAAACGAGCATACTGCTTATAATAATATAACGCATTATTTTTCGCTGGATTGTAATCTATCGAAGTGAAACCCTAATATTGTGAATGTATTCGAGAGTTTACCATCTCGCTAGAGAGATTACGATCTAACGTGTTTAACAATTTTACGGTGACATTCAATTCCTACGCAGCAACATCAGCACTGTACAAAGAAAAAAAACATTTAGGTAGGCAGAAGAAAAACATTTAGGTAGGCAGAAGAAAAACATTTAGGTAGGCAGAAGAAAAACATTTAGGTAGGCAGAAGAAAAACATTTAGGTAGGCAGAAGAAAAACATTTAGGTATACAGAAGAACATGAACAAAAAAAGTAATATTAAAAATGGTGTTCCAGAGGGTTTTTCCTGAATTATAGTTTATTTCCCTTATAAAGAGCAAACAGGATTTTACAATTAATTAAGTATTTGGACCAAGTAGACAAATCCTGAGTTATGTACCGTACAAAAACAATAATTAATATAATTCCAGGGGATTTTCCCGTGCTGTAGTATATTTCCCTTAAAATGAACAAACATGATTCTACAATTAGGTATTATCATTTGTGATTCAATTCGTGGAAGGGAAAGAACTAAACGTCAGCATGATAACGCTTGTATGTAGGTATTAGATTTAGTAACAATTTTATTATGAAAAGTGTGTAACTGAGGCATTGGAAATATCTTTGTAAGTAGGCATCAGAAATGACGCGAGAATCACCAAGAAATACCTACAAATTTTTGACAGGAAACGAAGAACAGTTTTTGTTTTGCAACATCCAGTAGGGTATATTGGAGATGTATTAAGTTTTATTCTCCAGTATTTAGAGTAATTTCCCTCCCTCCAGGTGGCATTGAAAAATTCCACCCTGTAAAAATTGAAAAAACAGTCACGCAGAGAGCGAACATTTCAGCTATCATCTAGGCACAAATCCAGACTTGGGGTTTGCTGGGCAGAAAAGCGAAAACCACTCAATCACTCCGCATTAGCCGTAATAGTGTTACTCGTCGAACAAAAGCGTTACAGGATGAAATAAAGCTAGTAAACCTGTATCTTACCTACACCCCATGCCAATCTCCCTTCACCACTAATTCCAGTAACAATATTCAATTTATTTATTGAACCAGGTGTTTCCTCACGAATGTATGTATTGTTCAGTAATTGTGAGAGCTCGACCCTTCAGACCCTGGACGCGGTCACTTTGTCAATTAAGTGGTCCGGATTCCAAAACACCATTGAATTATTTCATTTGCACAGATGAGACTGAAATTGGGACTGAGAAAACCGTCATGAATGTACGGGAAGACGGAAGGATAATTATAAGGGACGCGGGATGATAGAGGGACCTGTTGGGGCATAAATAATTCAGCTATTATTTGTGTATCAACAACACCATTGCAGACCGAAGTGTGGTTTATAAGTGTGGTTTGGAGAGTGCAAAAGGCAAATAAATTGATCAGCTGCTACCCATTGAAAAGATGACTGGTACCTCTTTAGGGCATTCTAAAGACGCTTATGAGTATGACGACTCGGAACGCGGGGATAAGGAATTGGTGCCCCAAAGATACCTTTTGTGCTCAAGGTGTACTAATACAATGACAACACTAGGTCAGGTTCCTGAAATGGTTTAGACTCCTGTAAATTCTAGTATGCGACTAAAGCGCACTTGTAATTTGGCTAAAAAAGAACCTATTGGGTTTAATGATTTATTATTTGTTTAATAAGTGTAGTATTTCTTTTCTCTTATCTCCTTTTTTTCGAATTGATGTTGATTTAAAAGAAAGCATTCCTTTCTTAAGATGTGGTGTACATGTGTCACCGTAAAATTGTCAAACACCTTAGATTGTAATCTCTCTACGATATTATAAACTCTCGAAATATTGTGAATATGCGTAAGTATCTCTGCCCACATAATCGGGACTTGGGTTACCTCCCCGTAAGCCGTTAGGTTAGTTAGGTTCCTTTAAACTCTGCACTTGGAAATAGCGGCTTACGCTCGCTACGTGTTTTAAGGTTAGGTTAGCTTAAGTATTTTTCAGGAATGGTACATTATCTTTTCATGAGAGTGGTACCATTAGGAGAGTGGTACCATTGGGCAAGCGGGACCCCTCCTTCCCTCCACACCGCGTGAGTTGACTACCATTGCATGCATTTCACGAAAAATAATGCATTTTATTTGTAAGCAGTATGTCTGTTTGACAAAATTTCGAGAGTTTACAATATCGCTAGAGAGATTACAATATAACGTGTTTGACAATTTTACGGTGACATACACGGTGTAAACCACCTCATCACAAAGCCGTTAACCAAGTATTCTGTACATCAAACTAAGTAACTTTACGCAAAAGATATTGCTGGGAAAAAACTTTTTTTTGAGGTTTTAAATATGTTTTCTGGTAGAACTCAGTGAAACGCACTTAAAACATTGTGCTGATGGATGGATTGAATAGTACGGGGGTCGTGAAGGTGTTAAAAGTTAACCTCTTACAAAAAAAACTTGTATTTAAAAAAAAACTTGTGAAAAAGAAAAGTTGCAACTTTGACCCCCCATATCTTCGTAACTAGAAGGTTCCCAGGTATGGTGTAGAACATGAAAACAAGTGCCTTTTGGCTTCGCGAAGAGGTATTTTACACCCTGGGTGTTGAACACTAAAAAGCGTCGAGTTTTACGATGGTTCGCAGACTTGGTTACTCAGTTACCTAAAATAATATGATTATTTCCTTATTACGTGTACACAAAAAGAAGCAAGAATTTACCATATTTATTTGGATCGAAAAATGGGCAAACTTTACCGATTTTATCAGAGCCTATTATCTCCGGTTCTTGAATTCTCGATATCTCATTTTTTTTTCTGCTTTCCGCTGAAGAGCTCTCTTACAAGGCCATTTCGTTAATAACATGAAAAAATTGCGGCAGGATAGAATCAATGAAGTAGCATAAAGAAAACTATTTAATTCAAACTAAGCCTTGCAGTGACTGTATTAACAGATTAAACTAATTGTAAATTTCCAAACAGGTACAAACCTTTCTCGAAAACATTATCAAAAGCTGTGTAAATATAAATAAATAAATATCGCTGGACATTAACACACAGCGTCACCTAGTGCCACACTAAGCAAAGCTTGTGTCGTGGACACTAGATAGTTGATATACTATATAATATACTTTTTTATTTGTAAATACATACTTATTATACATATAAACATCCATGATGACTCGGAAACAAATCTCCATGCTCATCACACAAACAGTTGCTCCTACCGAGATTCGAACCCAGGACCTTATGAGCGTAAGGCAGCGTCACTACCACTACGCCATTCGAGTCGTCAATCAGATGATTGCATTGCAAGTGGTAAAAAAGTACACAACACATCTTTCAATCGTCATCTTCCTGCCACCCTGTTACTTGAGACAAGACATCTCTCAATATGGGCTAATAAATCATCATAATTATCGCATTGTTAAAAGGTATAAAGGTGTAAAAAAGGTGCAAGGTTCCCTCTCATTGAGAGGAGGCCGTGTCCCAGCAGTGGGAACATTATAGGCTTTAGCACTAAGAACGGAAATCAGTAGTTGCAAGTTTAGGTCCGTTGTCTCAAGCATACAAATGATCATGGAAGATAAACATTGCACTATAAACTGATCAGTGCTCTAGTAATAGCCTCGCTAATGTTGTTATGGCCTAAAAAATTACAAGTTGTTCCATCCGGGTAGTATTGCATACAAATGACCATGGAAGATAAGTACTATAGTCTCTAAATGCTACCTATGGCATCAAAAATCACAAAATTGTTCTTTAATTATGGTGCTGATCCGGGTAGTATTGCAGGCTTTTAAATAAAACCAGAGTTGCTAGAAATTTAGGTCTGTTGTCTCTAACCATACAAATGGTCATGGAAGATAAATATTTCACAAAACTAAACAGCGCTCTAATAGCCCATGGCATCATAGTTCCAAAGAAGCAACTAATTTGGGTAGTATTGTAGTAATTTCGAAAGAAACAAGAGTTGCTACAAGTTTAGGGCCATTGTCTTTAGCCATACAAATGATCATGGAAGAGAAATATTACACTAAACTGAGCAGTGCTCTTAGGAATAGCCTCGCTAACGTTGCCCATGGCATCAGAAATCAGAAATCACAAATTGTTTCAAAGTATGGTGTTAATCCCAGTAATATTGCAGGTATTTTAAATAAAACAGGACTTGCTAGAAGTTTAGGTCCGTTGTCTCTAACCAAAACAAATGATCATGAAAGATAAATACTATACCAAACTAAACAGTGCTCTGAGTATTGCCCAAGGCATCAAAAATCGCAAGTTGTTCCAAAGAAGCAAGATGTTCCAAAGAAGCAAGTTGTTCCAAAGAAGCAAGTTGTTCCAAAGAAGCAAGTTGCTCCAAAGAAGCAAGTTGTTCCAAAGAAGCAAGTTGTTCCAAAGAAGCAAGTTGTTCCAAAGAAGCAAGTTGTTCCAAAGAAGCAAGTTGTTCCAAAGAAGCAAGTTGTTCCAAAGAAGCAAGTTGTTCCAAAGAAGCAAGTTGTTCCAAAGAAGCAAGTTGTTCCAAAGAAGCAAGTTGTTCCAAAGAAGCAACTTGTACTAAAGAAGCAACTTGTACTAAAGAAGCAACTTGTACTAAAGAAGCAACTTGTACCAAAGAAGCAAGTTGTTCCAAAAAGCAACTAATTCGGGTAGTATTTTCAAAGGAAACAAGAGTTTCAAGGAAGTTTAGGGCCGTTGTCTCTATCCAAAAAAATGATCATGGAAGATAAGTACTATACCAAGCTGAGCAGTGCTCTCAGTAATAACCTCCAAATGTCGCCCATGTCATGTGCGTGTAGTGTGAGGGCGGGCGCCACTTTGATAAAATTCTTTGTAAGAATAGATAGTTAAAGAATTCAACAAATGTACATTTCAGAACGTTATACTCAATTTTCTCATTTCACAGTATCAGCTTAGAGGCAATTATTGTCTGACACCAAAAGATCTAGAACAGAATTTTATATAGGTAAAATTATCCCTAGATCGGTTAATATTCAACGAGAATTATTGTTTCTGAGAGAGAATGAATTATTATTGTAGCAACGGAGATTCGTCGAGAGATGGAAATAAATGTTTTTTATATTAGTAAAAGAAAAAAAATAAACAAAAATGTAGCAGAATAGAATAGAATAGTTATTTATTTGTTGTTGTAAAATGTTATTCATACAAAGGGTTGTTTTGTGATAACTATGAATGTGTGCAGTGTAGGATATTAATTGAGTAGCTTAATTGTTTCTTAAGTGCAGATGTCGCCATGCAAAATTAAAGGATTATCAAATAGTTAGGAATGATGGCAATGACTGAGTTTATCAAATGAGACTCTTTGAACAAGCACAACCTCTTTTACAAGCTAGACTGAGTGACATTATCATAATGATTACAAATCTTTGCTAAGCTTATGAAATGGCACACTTTTTTCCCGTTTTCGTTCATTTCCGTTACAGTTCTGTCAATATGTAAGACAATGTATCTTAGTTGCAGAATTTTAACGTAAATATTACTCTGTTTGCGGTAACTGTGAAACTACTTGTGTTTTGGTGTTTCTGCGATACTAAAAGAATACGGAAAGATTAGCTTAGTGTTTACTAAAGCCAAAATAGAAGCTGTCCGACCTTTATTTCACTCCGCTTATATTGAATCCCATTTATTTCCATAATTCGCAATATTGTTTATTATTGGGTAGACGACAATAAAATTTAACAAATTCATTAGTTAGATTATCAAAAATTATTTGACGTATATTTTCTTTCGTTACGTAAACCAAAATTAACAAAGACACGACGCTTTTGTAATTCTCAATAAGTCACGTCACGCCTTGGTATAATTTTTAGTAAGTTCTCGAGCCCCCACTCCAGTTTTGATGCGTTTTATCTATGTCAATATTCATTGATTTCAACTGACGCAATAAATAGATTTGTTTTGATACTGTCGTCATACATATTGTAATATGTAGTTATAAAAAAGGCTAAACGTCACACCCCAAAACAATTTGTGTCTCATCCCAAAACCTCATGCAGTACAAGAGCCACATCTAGTATCTGTCAGTCTCCACAGCATAGATCAAACACGCACACACGCGCAGAGCCCGTGTCAATGTTTAGTTTCCGAAATAAAAACAGTGTTATCGTGCGTCGTCGACTAGTCTGGTAGTGCGCACCTTGGCAGCCGATCCAGATAACTCGCTATCGCTACAGCTATCTGCGGGCGTGGGACAAGGCAGAGGAGCTGGGAAGAAAATATGACAACGATAAAAGTAAGGGTTCTTACATACGAGCGGCACGTTGCCAACGGCAGATAAACTGCAGACGTCGCCACATGTCAACGGCAGCCGTCAACGCTTGCAGTTGTGGCGTCGGCGGCAGTCGTCGACACACATTTACGCGGCATGTCACAAAAGCAAGCGTCGCCACCCGTCGACGCTTCGGCGGCTGCCATCGACGCTTAAGCGGCTCACGTCGACGCTTAAGCGGCTGACGTCGACGCTTAAGCGGCTGACGTCGACGCTTAAGCGGCTGACGTCGACGCTTAAGCGGCTGACGTCGACGCTTAAGCGGCTGACGCACGTTGCCGTTGGCAAAGTGCCGCTCGTCTATAAGAACGCTTAGTCCTCTTCCCTAATGGGGGTCAGACACTACAGAACGACACTGGAAGCTTCGTAAACATTGTCTTTGCCACGAATTTTACTAGTACTGCCGTCTCCAGCTACTCCAAGACAGTACAACGAGCTGTGTGCTCTGTAAATTTAAGTATGACAAAATAACGTAAAGTAGATTTCCATATTCCAATCCAATGATTGAAATGCCATAGCATTTTTTTTGGAAGTATATATTCATATTTTTATGAAAGATTACGATTATGAAAATATTTTTTATCAGTTTTCGCTTCATCTTCCACCTTAGGCCTCGCGGTAGCAAGCCAGTATCGTACATTGAACCAAAGCGAAGGACAGTGAGAAACTATGTCTGTACGTATACCACTATTGTAATCTGTTTACAATGTGAGTTTATTGTGCTGTCATACTGTTTAACATCTCTTCTTATTTAAATCTTCGTGTACATAATGATATGACAGTGACAAGAGAGACAATGATGGCGGGGAAAGTTGGCAGGGAAAAAACATGAAGAACATATTTTAGATCTAGTCTCGGATAGTTTTTTTCTTAATTAATATTGTGTTACATCAACACCATTTCAAATTAATATCGGTAATATATAGGTAATTGGTCCATCTATATACAAATATTTGAAATACTTAATTTGACAGTTCTTAGGGATAGTCAGAAAGCCCAATAGTCTCGACCATCACTCTTCCACTACCAGTAACTGGGTTTTGGAATTCAAATAATTGTGCAGTTGCTCCATTATACTTACACTAGCTTCTGCCTGCGACTTCGTTCGCGTGCATTTCCCGCTTGCAACATTTCTTACTGCTGCTCCGCTCCTATTGGTCATAGCGTGATGGTATATGGAGCCTATAACCTTCCTCGATAAATGGACTATCCAACGCAAAAATATTTTTTCAATTCGAGCCAGTAGTTCCCGAGATTAGCGTATCCAAACAAACCAACAAACTCTTCTGCTTTATAATATTAGTATAGATTTGCTAGCTAGCGTAGATCGCGTAGCTGAATTTTTGGACAAACACATTATAAATATTTGCGATGGCCATGCTCAGAAGTTGCTACATGTAAAAAAGTGGCATTTAGCTATTTTGGGTTGGAAGCCGACCCCATCATAGTTGGGAAAAGCATGTCAGATATAATTAAGATGATGTGTTTTCTGGTAATAAAAACAAACAATATCTAAACATTTGCTAAAAGTCAATATCACTTCTTATAGAACAATTTGAAGAACCAGCAAACAAGACAACAAAATAAACGAGCAACAAAATTACCTACCACTTATCACGACGTAAAACTAGAAAATTATTAATTCCACGTAACATTACGTACGCGAACTCAAGACTGATTCGCGCAAACGACGCGTAAAATTCGCAGCGGGATTACGCGAAATGACGTCATAAAGCAAAATTACGCGACGAACGGTCCCCTGAACGATCGCTTGTTCCGTGGCCCGAATATATTTGCAATGCTTTTCTATTTGAGTGTCTCGAGCTATTTGATTTAGAGCGGATCTGTTTAGCTTACTAAGTGCACCGTGGCCATTGTTGGGGTATTATAGTGTTGTTCCTGGTGGGGATGAATTTATGGAAGTTAGTATACTTGATTATTTGAAAAATTTAAAGGAAGTCGTTTGGCTTGGTATGGACATGTAATGAGGAGGGATGAAACACATGTGACTAAAAGAGTGATGGACATTAGCATTGATGGATGGAAAGGGAGAGGAAGGTCAAAGAAAAGATGGATGGATTGTGTAAAGACAGATATGAAAGAGAAAGGAGTAAATGATGCCGTGACGTCTAACAGGGGAGAATGGAAGAAGAAAACGTGTTGCGCCGACCCCAAATAAAATGGGACAAGGTCAGGAAGATGATGAGTATACTTGATTACGTCTTATAATGATCATGGAAATAAGATCAGTGGTATTGGTTAAATCGGGTTGAACTGACCAAGGTAAAAAACTGTCGAAAGAAGTCTACCTCCGGTAAGCGTCATCACATCGATTGGTCTTGAGAATCTGTCATCCGTCGCAGATCCTAGCGGCCTTAACAAGATCATCGGTCAACTTTGTGGTAGTTTTTCCAATGCATCGTCATCGTCTGCCTAGCCTTTTCCCGACTACATTAGGGCTGGCTTCCAGTCTAACTGGATGTGGCCAGTATTTTACATGAAGCGACTGCCTATGTGATCTCCACATCCCAATTAGAACTGGGTAAAACGATACCTCTTGGTAAAACTGGTTGTCAGACATCCAGCAAATAGTAAAAATGAAGATGAAAATCTACTTTACTTCATGTATCAAATTGTTTTGTATTTTGTTTGTTTTTAAACGGTTTTATTTCTAATGATTTCGATTTTTTAAACTATTGTTAAAATCACAATTATACCATTTTATTATTAATTTATTTTTATGTTTTGTCCTGTCGGGCTAATAAATGCGTTTTCTTTCTTTCTTTCTTTCATAAACTGGACGTAATGGGTTAAAAAAACGGTAAAATTTGAATATTTTAACTGACTACTCGACACGAATGTATAACTTTCAACGCAAATCCTGCCATACAAATTGCAAGAAACACATGTCACAACCTTCGCTAAAATCAATAGAAATCAGATCGATACAACCTCGGGAGCTTCTCAGAAAAAATCTAATATGAAACCTTTGAGACAGCGAAAATATTGTTAAAAGAAAATTATCGAAATTGTTAGCGTCAAGTTATCGCAGAGGTATCTCTCGTCGCACGATGGTTATTTTAGGCATTTTCAATTATGTACAGGACCATTTTTTAGGAGTCCGTACGTTGGATTTGATTTTAATTTTGTTATTTTGAGTTTTTTTGGGTAGACATTTAAAATGCAAAAAAAAACTACGTGATTTGCAAAAATTTAACTCTTTCTTTTATTGATTTTAAAATTTTGTTTTTCGAGTTTTCTTATGTTAAGACAACTCATATGTTTTTTTACATAAAATAAGCAGTGCTACAAAGAAATATACCAATCAATGTCAACACACAGATCCATGTTCACCGAAAAGATAACCGTCTGATTATCTAAAAACAGCTGTCACTGTGACATGTTCCCATACAAAAATGCGTTTTAAACAGCTGTTTTAGGTTATCAACCAGTCATCTTTTTGGTGAACATGGACTTTAATTCAGCAAAACGGAGCTCAGAAACAAAGAGACTAGTTGTTTCGAGGCTAGTTTTTTTTCTCATCTTCAGTGGGCTTCGATAGGTACGTACAACGATACGATCCTCCACAGCTCCGAGCCACTTGATTCTTGTCCCAGTGCAGCTTACCTGCTACTTGTACCTATGAAACTGTCAAGTATTTGCGAAAAATGAAAGAATGTGAGACAGAGCTGGAATATTTTTGTCGTCTGAGAACGAGATGTTGGTTATTCACCCGAGGGTTTTAACGTTTAGAATCTTATAGGGAAATAGAATTTTGTAGGTTGAATTATCCGACTGGCAAGGAAGGGTTGTTTTTTGCGCGTATCGTAAATTTCTTTATAACCCCTTGTATCGTTGAAACGGCTAGATAGTATTCAACAATTAAGGTATCGTTATATTCGTCTTACCGTTTTTAATCTGATGGCTGATGTTTAATTACCAGGAGAGGATTGCTCTAACCCCAATCTGCCTTTGCCAAGGTTACAGCCTATGATGGATTTAATCCCTCAACCATTATCATAGAGCTGGCAAAGAGGGTTCAAGCTGGCAAAGAGGGTTCAAGCTGACAAATTCACTAATAATGAACTGTTCAGACTTAGTTTCCAAAAGATATGATTTTGTTCAGGTTGTTTAGATGCTGGTAAATCTGTTTCTAGTAAAAGGTAACCTCTTTAAGATACTGAAGACAATTACGAAGGATGCGCCAGCAGTTAAAAAGTGGTCGCCGACTCCATAAAGAGCGATGATGACTAAAAGGCTGCAGCCAGTAAGAAGAAAAAGAGAGTGGTTCTTTCATCTATTATAGCTTACACATATTACACTGGTTATAGCAAAGAAGGTCTCCTGGCAAAATAAAAAAATAAATTATAGTTTTACTTTTCCACACCTACGAAACAGGTTATGCGCCAAAACACCTACTAAAATAAGATTTCATTTGTTGAAAAGTCATTTTTAAGAAAACAAATCTATCGGTAAGTACTTACTTACATGTTTTTTTCTCTTTCCGGGAATTTTATAATTTGTAAAAATGATTTTAACTAAAAAAAAGTGGAAGGGCATGGAAAATTTCTATACTTGGAAAGATGATCCTGATACACGAGGACCTACTCAAATGTATCGAGTCCACCGACGGAAGCCTTGCACACCCTAATGCTATTCGTTTGTGCGTAACGCAAAATCAGCTTACGAGGTATGAACATAAGGATCACTGCGGTTTCTTTTTGGAACTAAGCTCGAAGAGAATTCTGTAACATTGCTAAAAAAAATTATGTTAAAAACTTTGCTCAATGAGCCTATCATAGCTACACAACTTGAAGTTCGTTGATGCAGTAATAAATGGACCAATGACACCAAACTCAGAGAGTGTGCTCAATGAGCCTAATATGCTACACAAATTGAAAACAGCATGAAATTTGTGGATGCAGCAATAAATGGACCAATGACACCAAACTCAGAGAGTGTGCTCGCCTAATATGCTACACAAATTGAAAACAGCATGAAATTTGTGGATGCAGCAATAAATGGACCAATGACACCAAACTCAGAGAGTGTGCTCAATGAGCCTAATATGCTACACAAATTGAAAACAGCATGAAGTTTGTGGATGCAGCAATAAATGGACCAATGACACCAAACTCAGAGAGTGTGCTCAATGAGCCTAATATGCTACACAAATTGAAAACAGCATGAAATTTGTGGATGCAGCAATAAATGGACCAATGACACCAAACTCAGAGAGTGTGCTCAATGAGCCTAATATGCTACACAAATTGAAAACAGCATGAAGTTTGTGGATGCAGCAATAAATGGACCAATGACACCAAACTCAGAGAGTGTGCTCAATGAGCCTAATATGCTACACAAATTGAAAACAGCATGAAGTTTGTGGATGCAGCAATAAATGGATCAATGACACCAAACTCGGAGAGTGTGCTCAATGAGCCTAATATGCTACACAAATTGAAAACAGCATGAAGTTTGTGGATGCAGCAATAAATGGACCAATGACACCAAACTCAGAGAGTGTGCTCAATGAGCCTAATATGCTACACAAATTGAAAACAGCATGAAGTTTGTGGATGCAGCAATAAATGGACCTATGACACCAGACTCAGAGAGGGTGTCCCTCCGACGTGGTTAGTTCCAAGGGCGATGAAGAGCAGATTGAGGGATGGATTTCAGCTGGAAAATGAATGAAACTAGTTATATTCCTATAAAAGTTAGATAATGATTTTGACCTTTAGTTCAGTCTGTTTTTTTTATTTATGTAGACTGAAGATGTGATGAGCTAAACAACTCGGGCATAATATTCAGTCACCGCTCTAGCCAACCTAGGAATAGAACCCCCAATGGCACTATGATCAGCAGTAGCGATTACGACAGCTAGACCAACGAGGCAGGCAGTTTCCGAATTCCTAAAGCCTGAGACTGGTTGTCTCAGACTCATAATAAGTAGCGAGGGAATAAAACCTAATAACTGTGGTTTATTGAACGTTGCAGAGTCCACACGAACGCTTTTCTCCATGAACTACCACGCTCCAGTTAAAGCTATCGCTATGTCCAGGCTGCCAGTACGACAGTATCTTGGGAAGACACGGTACTATACTGCCCCATACATGTTCATTTGGACCGATCTCCCATTCACCGTTTCAAAACAGCTATCAACATTCCATTTTACAAAAATAAATATAGACCAACTTTCAAAGCCAACTTCAACATTACAATTTTACAAAAATGGCCGGAAAAGACTTTAAAATTACAAAGGCTAATAATAAGTTTCAGTTAGTTTGAATTTTAATAAAGTCGCTCTCGAGTTTGGTCGGCTACTTGTTCGGGAGGGTTAAGAGTTCAAGTTTTAAGTCACGTTAAATTGGCAGTGACGATAGTCTTTTTCAGTAAAATGGGAATGTTGAAATATAGGTTTTTGATAAAATGATAAGAGCTTAGATAGATAGATGTTACGCTAGTGATAGGGGAGGAACTAAACAGTAATTTGTTAAGGTTTGAAACCTAAGTCTATCATTTGGTCATCGAATTTAAAGTCGACTTTGTAGTTTAACACTATCTAGCAACCATGTTAATAATATCATTTTTAAAGATGCCTGTGGTAAGATTTTTCATAAATCAATGACGCAAAACATACTACGAACGCTTTTAAAAATCAAAAGAACATCATGTTGAAACAAGTTTTAACTAAAAACGTCCGTGTAGTAACGTTCTCTTGAAGCTAAACCATCACAAACGTAACCCAATGTCAATAATCATTCAGATTGTTTTACCGCAACATATAAACGAATAAAATGCTTCACCGGTCCCGAAATTTTACCAAAACACGAGCCCAAACCGCCAATCTTCACCCAAATAAACACGATTGCGTCAAATCCCGAGGTTTATCACCTTTCTTTATAAAAATTCCAGCACTGCAGGAACAACAAAAGCCAAGGATGAAGCAAAATGGTTTAATAACGCCGTACGTCGGGTAATTCTCTCTATTTTTGCCGGTCATAACTTAAGCAGAGAAATAAGGCAGCCTGAGTCGTTGTGCGAAACAATAATAAAAATAATAAATCCCCTTCAAACGCGGCTGACAGACGCGAAACTATTCGCCGGCGATTCTAGGGGGGCTATGAGACTGGAAAACAATTCTAGGACTCGCTCCTTACGGCACTTTTACGCCGCACGATTCAAAAGCAATAAAACACTCACATACCTAAAAACAAAAATGATTTCTTTGATGCATTTGATGACTCATTCAGGCTATTCCCATTAACGCGATCCAACGTAAAGCACTAAAAGCAGTAGCAATTCTCCACTGCAATACAGTAAAAATAGAACCTAATTTTCGAGCTATCACCCACAAAATTTATGTCCATCATTTGCCTCTGAAGGCACAAAAAAAACATCTCAGACACGCCACGTTTCTTTTATTCCCAAGGAAGTGGGATAACACTTAATTTAAGCAATAAAAACAGAAATCTCGCAAATTCATTAAGCTTTTAACGGAACGACCCATAATTATAGAGTCGTTTCACCATTATTAATAACTCATAAAACAATACGAGAAGAAAATAAATTGTTCAGTTCGCCTCTTGTGAAAATTCTTGGCTTTGAGCCTAATAGTGGCATTCTGAATCAGTTTGTTGTTTCTTGTAAAACATTTTAACAATTATGTTGTTCATCTAATCGCGTGTGTAATAGATGACATAGTTAAACTGTTGTATTTTTTAAGTTTTGTTTTGTTTATCTGTGATTTAATTGCGTAAGTTATTTTTGCGTTTGATTGCCTATGGCTATGAAGGAATAAATTATGTGGTCGTAATTTAAACTAATTGAAGTGTCCTAAATAGTTTAAATTCTTAGGCAAATTGACGTGTGTCTCCCAAATTAAAAACTAAACAAGCAATTTTAGCAGACGTTACCTACACCTTTTTTCTTACAATCATTATTTTTTTATCTAGTTCCCTTTCAATAATCAAACGTTAATTGCAAGTTTCTAAAGCCGACCATATGACATTTTGGCTATTTAGGATATCTCACGAATCTTAGCAGCGTGGCTACCCTACCGAAATCCCGTCACCGCCAGCAACTCGGTGCGAACCCAAACGAAAATGCGGGAAATTTTTGTTTTACATGCGAAAATGGAGAAATACGCCTTCAAGAAGCTAACATCGAGAAAACCCGGGGAACAATTGAACTGAAGTGTTTCAGTCCGCGTCGGGAATGACAGCTTTCCAATTCAATAGAATAGGGTTTGATTCTGTTTGTGGCAGCCATTCTGAGGAATTTATAATTTGGTGCTTTGGGCCCGATATGGAAGTTATGGATTGAAAAAAAAATACTACCCATAGAAGCTGTGTGGCTGTATAATTCTGTTAATGTTATTATGGGGCCGAGGGAACATGCGTCTTTCATACAAAATAATACCAACATAATTTGTGAATCAAACATATTCATACGGTATAACCCAAATATTCTGTAATTCAATCGAAATAAATACACTTATGTCAATTGAATTACAGAATATCTAGGTTCCAAAATATATATTTTGAATGGAAACTGATTTAGACAAGAGTAATGAGAAAAATAAGTTTTCTATGAAAATTGTAAAATCCTCATAACTCTTGTTTAAATCAGTATCCATTCAAAATGTATATTTGGGAACCTAGATATTATGTAATCCTATCGAAATAAATAGACACTACCTTAAGAATATGTTTGATTTACAAATTATTTTGGTATTACGTTTGTATGAAATACGCATGCTCCGCCGGCCCCTTAAGGTTATGTTTGTTAGGTTGAATATTAAAATATTCTGGAATAACTTAACTCAATTTAGACAAAAAAGGATAGCTGGCAGTTAATGTATAAAGCTGATTTTGGATCCTCTTCCTCATTTTTTCTTGACAGAATGGTCGTGGTTGACGATGATGCATTTTCTTTGGATGACGCCTCCCTTGCAATGCGTCTCCACTTACTGCGGTCTTCAGCGTCTCCGGAGCTTTGGACCACGGACGTTTGATTTTGAATAAAACTACATAATTTTCAGCCTTCAATACAAAGGTGGGAAAATAAGAAATCATCATATGCCTTTTCCCAACTATGTTGGGGTCGGCTTCCAGTCTAACCGGAGTCAACTGAATATCAGTATTTTACATGGAGCGACTACCTATCTGACCTCCTCATTCCAGTGAATACTGGGTAATACGATACCATTTGGTAAGACTGGTTGTCATACTTTTTGGGCCACTGACTACCTGCAACGACTGCCAAAGATGGACAAGTGACAGCCGGGACCAACCGCTTAACGTGCTTTCCGAGGCACGGAGGAAACTCGGTACGTAAGGATGGTCATCCATCCACAGACCAACCTAGGCAAGCACAGTTTAAAGTTTAGCCCGAGCGGCTGTTATTATTTAGCCACGAGCTCAAAAAAACCTCGTGGGAAAAAAAGAAATGATGGCAAAAAAAGTTTGTACTACATCAAGGCTGGTTTGTGGAATAGTGAGTTGTTGACACTTTCAATGCAGGACTCAAAATAACTCATACTCATATTGGAACTTCAAACTCACATGTGAAACATGCAAAAAGTAGGTTAATATGATATGTATTCAGTAAGAACATAAATGTACGAGTATGTGGTATATTGTTAAATATGTAACACTTTTTGTCAGGTAAGCAAAACTTGAGGAAAACGTTGCAGAAAACCCACAAGTTTTTATAATCCATCGGAACGGGTAATGGTTTGGAATAGAGGTATCACCTGTCATATTCGTTCTGACAATGTCTGTATTTATTTTAACCGTATGGTTTTTGTTCGAAATAATCAATGTTTTTGTTTTTTTTTCTTAAGCGAAATTTAGCTAGACTACGAGTATATTGTTTAGATAGTCGTATTTATTGAAACGTCAAATGAATGAATGATATATTTATTTGCAAGAACATAGGTAGCCAACATAAGATCTACGGGTTCCACTTTATTCGGCATTTTAAACGAACAAGTATTTAGATTTTACACCTTGGTTATTCTTAGAACATGCACATTTAGTAATCTATACTTATATCTATACTAATATTATAAATCAGAAGAGTTTGTTTGTTTGGTTGAACGCGCTAATCTCAGGAACTACCGGGTCGAATTGAAAAATTTATTTTTGCGTTGCATAGTCCATTTATCGAGAAAGGCTATAGGCTATATAACATTACGCTATGGCCATTAGGAGCGGAGCAGGAATGAAAACTGTTGCAAAAACGGGGTTTTCTTTTACATGGAGCGACTGCCTATCTGACCTCCACAAGCCAGTTAGTATTGGGTAATAGTTGAGGTTAATTATACCAATAAAATAAATAAATATCGCTGGACATTACATACAGCGCCATCTAGTACCACACTGAGCATCGTTACTTGTGTCGTGGACACCATTATACAAAATAATTATTAGACTGGGTGCCTATCAGGTAGTCGCTCCATGTAGGTATAAATAACATTTAGGTATATTTGGTTCGATGGGAAGGCGACCTCAACATCGTTGAGAAATGGGTATGAATACGAATTAAATATAAAATAATTATGATCAAGCTATAGTTTATTTTTATTTATGCAAACAGTGCTCATATAGAAGTATTTCAACAAACGACATTTCAAATCATGAAAAACTTTGACTGGCCATATGAATGAAGTTCCGAGCGCGAATTCGGTCCTCTTTGCTTCAAAAGCGCTATTAGCAAACGTGCCAGTTACATCGTTCATGATACGAAGTTTTATATAAAACTGCATTCAGTTCAGTTCACTAAAAAACAAAGAACGGCTAAGGGTTGTTTCAACAAACCTAGGTTCACATAAGTTTGTGAATGTTCAATTCAAATCAAATCATTTATTTTTGCAAACATAGATGTTCTGTTTTAATAAAGTCCTCCACATTTTGCCGTCATTTGGGCAAGCAAATAATTAATTGGTTAACAATAAAATTATAAATTCCAGATCAGTGGCATGTCAATGGAAAAATTAATGGAACATACAATAAAAAATGTCAAGAGTGTTAATTTTATTAAAAAACGTTAATAACAAAAACCCTCCTAGAAATTCGAACGAACAAGCAATATGACCAATTTGTTTCAACAAACCTAGGTTCTCTTAAGTTTGTGAATAAAGAAAGAAAGAAAGAAGAAGTATTTATTTATGAGCATTTTTTTTTAAATGTTATTTTTATTAAAAAACGTCAAAAATAAAACCCTCCTAGAAATTCGACAGAATAGCAATATGACCTGTGATCAAATTAACTCTTTGAAAATGGCTTCTTTCAATTGTTATTGTACCTATGATTTTGCGCGCCAGTAACCTTGTAATATCTTTGTCATATGGTTAAAACCATCATTCTTATACAGCTAAGTAAGTGACAAAAATCTTCTGTTAGGATTATTCAAAGTCTGGACTTGACCTCTATGACCTCTGAGTTTGTTTCGGCTGTTTCTGCTCAGAGTAGTCCACTGCGACAACTCTGGTACCATCCAGTTTGACGATCCGAATGGCGTTGTGGTAGTGAGGTTGCCTTACGTTCTTAGGGTCCTGGGTTCGAATCCCGGTAGGAGCAAATGTTTGTGTGATGAGCATGGACATCTGTTTCCAAGTCATGGATGTTTATATGTATAATAAGTATGTATTTACAAACAAAAAAATATATTAATGTAGTATATCAACTATCTGGTGTCCACGACACAAGCCTTGCTTAGTGTGGCACTAGATGGCGCTGTGTGATAATGTCCAGCGATATTATTATTATTAGTTAAAAAAAAAACGAGTTAAGTGTTTGTGAAAACCTACTCTAAATAAGCATAACTTTTTATTCCTATTGCAGCCAACACCTTGTTGAAAATAAAGAGGATACCTATATCGTATATTGTTTTTCTATTCACAAAAATACACACAATCATCCTAGATAATCACTATCACATCAAATTAGCAAATAACTATCCATCAATCATGATACGATTGTTTTGAATATTTTGACTCAACAGAAGATTACTCAATAATTGGGAATATTGCGAAATGTGTGTCGTTTATGACTAGGTAGCATTGTACCAAAATTGTTTTTTTTTTCGGGTAATCCCACTTGCCGTCCAGAAACCGATAATTGATGGGAATTCCCTAACGCCAAAAAAGAAAAAAGCGATTCGGAACATTTCTGATAATGTACCCACCCAACTGTTTTTCTTTTATTGCGAATCTGGCATTATAACTGCAACACCTCAAAAGTCACGTACACTAAAGCAGTGCGTCATTGCTTTGCATCTAGGTATCATTCACAGTACAAGGACACTTCAAAACTCTCTAATTTTACCCGTACAGTATCTACTTATAGGTAAAAAAGCATTTAAAACTAGCTTCAATATTTTTTCTTCTTCGTGTCAATTACTATTTCATGACTTTTAGCCTCATTACTATATCATTGATATAAAAACCTTAAATATTAAAAAAAACTTAAAACATGTAAAGAGACGACTGAGTTGGTTGTAAATTCAAAAAACTAACTTAATATAAATTGTGTTATGCAAAAACTATTTTTCTTTAACAAATAACTTGTCTACAACAAAATCCACCATCTAAATATAAAAGCTTACAATATTTATTTGTCACTTTCATACACCAAAAAGGCTGGACCAACAATGAAATGAGACGCCACGATACATCATAAAACCAACTTCTCATATTACGAAACCAAATTAGAAATCTCATCTTCTTAAAATAGGTTAATTTTACAAGAAAACCATCTGAGAAAATAGAATTAAGTATAGACAGAACACCGTCTAAAACAGAATCTCGAAAATATTTTAAGGAAAAGTCTGAAAGTGTAACCTGTAGGATTGTAACCTAGCTCGCAGGGGAATCGGCTCAAGTCACCTGCACCAAGGCATCGATTTAAGCCCGTATCATCTGAACGTGCGGCGGCGCGGCGGGAGGGTTTATAACCCTTATTTTCGATAATACGTGGGTGGGTAACTGAAGTTCAATGCAGGCTGAAATTTTTAGGCAGTTTTGTGGTAGTTTTATGGGAAGATGGATGTGAATTTTGATAATAGAGAAGTCTGTGTTAGATGTAGATATTTGTTGTTTTGGTCAACAAAACAATGTATCTTTAGGAAAGGTAAATCGGCAGTTCTGTTTATGAATTTTATCAACCAAAACTAAACTAGAGAAATACCTGCAAAATAAAACACAAATGTCTGCTTTCTGAAATACAAGATGACAGCTAGTAGCAATATGCATAAGGGAAGCGCACTTTTGGGTTTTCAACAATAAGCAATTTTTCAGGCTTACATTTTAAATTTAGTTAAAAACGGATATCAAATTGTAAAAGTCCTAAGCTTTTTCATTAATCTCCCTATAGTAACAACTCTGCTGACCCCACAACGCGTCCACTCCACCTGATTCCTGCAGCATCGCATCCTAATCCGGTATCAGCGGATTCGGACGCCATTTTACGTCTTTTTAGCTCCAATGGCTCGAATCTCACAGTTTTACTACCATCATAAAATGAGATGGATGTTTTTTGATTAGATTTAATTTGTGGGACCGGTGGGACCGCGTCTGGTGTTTGATGTATTAAGGTTTTATTAAAGGGATGAATGCAGTTTGAAATTACTGGATTATAGTACAATAGTGTCCCTCTCATTGAGAGGAGGCCGTGTCCCAGCAGTGGGAACATTATAGGCTGATGATGATGATGATGAGTGTTCATCCTTAACATTTAGAAAACAAATAGTTTTTTTTTTCATTTATGATATGTTTGGGGCTCTTTTTAATAGAATACTTTGTCTGCATAGGTAACTACATACCTGGAACCTCTCACCACTGAAAAGAATAATGACTACAAAGGCTAAAAAGGCACTACATACTAATAACTGAATAAGTAATAAAACCAAATAAATATATGAGCTGACATATCTATTTAAATTGGAAGCTCTTACCAAATACGTTTATATGACAATCTTTTATGTCAACTTCTAGAACATGGACAAAAACGTTTACAAACAAAATAATAACCTATATGTCATTTAGGTAACTCAGTACAAGGAATAATCACTCCACAATATCCATAACAACAACAGATATCCCACTGCATAATTACAATTCCAATTAATATCCAAATAATGAGACTACTACGAGCATAGAACATGTTGTTTGTGAAATAGATACTGTTTAGGCTTCACATTGTACCTGCGACAGACAGCTAGACACAGGGGTGATCCCAACGGTATACATTTCAAAGTCATTACGGTTTCAGAGCCAATCGATATTGCAACTTGGGTAAGGCCTATATTGTTGGGCTGCAGAACGCTAAAGATTATATGACGTCAAATTCATATTATGCGAACCTTTACCTATTTGTAATGTTATAAATGAAAACATTAAAAAGAAAGAGACACACTGACGATGAACGGCTATCGACAAATAAACTATTTAATTTGCTTAGAAAAGTAAATTAACAATTTAAAAAATAAAACAAAGTCACTTCTTTTCGTGTTAGTAACGTTGTCCTTCAAAACTACGCTACAGATTTTGATGAAATTTGTAGCCTTATTTAGATAGTAACTCGGGTATGCCATATACAAATAAATTTATATAAATAAATGTCTTCATTTTGAAAAGTTAACTTAACAATAAAATAACCAACAATACTTTTGTTCAACAGTAAAACTCATCCTTGAAGACTCGATTTCTTTCAATATGCATCTTGAAACAAGCGGAGAAATAAATAAATAAAAGGAGCCTGCACAAAGCCAGCGTGTAACGCAACCAACTAAAGAAAATCCAGCGTCCTCGAAGCCTGATCTCTAAAACCGTTCCGGACATTCTAATATCGGCCACAAGACGTAACATTCGCAGGATATATCCGGTTAAATACCGGGTAGGGGTGCCCGGGTATCGTCGGGGAGAAAAGAGATTCTATTGTTTCAGGAATATAAATTTAGAATTTTAGCTGTAGGACTGTTTTTTTTTTTTGTACAAGCTCATACAATACTTTTACTTTTTGCTATGGAATGGCATTGACAGAGAAACTTTGTTGGTGGATATTAACATTTGAGTTTCAAAGTATCAGAGATGACGGCAATGTTAGTTCCGATTTTGGCCACGCGCCAAAAGATTCTTGTGTAACTATAACTTTGTTGTGTTAAACATTTTACAAATACTTTCTACGTATTTAGAAGTCTTCAATGAGTATCGAGACTGAAGTGCTTATGTCCGGCGCACTTTTAACAGCTCAGTTGTCAAAGTACATTATAGTTACTTTTTTATTTTAATTTTAAAATTACTTTAGACTCCAAGAGGTGACAAACATCAAACGTTTCTTGAATAGTTATTATGATTGACATGTTGAAATATTTAACTTATCTAAGTACAAAAATTTCTACTTATAGGTGTACTTTTTGTGACGAAAACGATCGCATTTATCGATCATTTCAAGTTCAAGGGAACAATCAAACCCTTTCCAATGAATCTACAATTCTTGAAATATTAATTTAATATTACACCACTTAAAAGGCAAATATGGATTGATATATAGAGGTACACACATGACAGTTCTAGCAAATTACCGGCACTGACATGTTTCGCTTTTCAAGAACGTATTCCACGAATTTGTTGATAACTACTATTAAAGCATTATGCTTCAATTCAATGAAAAGCTCTGAAGTTGGAATAAAATTTTCATATTCTAACTTAATGACAGAAATTACCGTGGAATACAGGTACATATTACAAATACATTTTTGTGTTAAAATCGATTTGTATCCTTTGTTTGAAGCCAGAAGTTAATAATGAACCAATCAACATAACTTTTGGTAGTTTTATAACCTAGATATACTAACACAAATAGTTACATTTAGTATATGAGGAAATTAAATAACTAAAGGTATCTGTGACGTCCGACCGAATTGGTCTTACGTCATTGTTGTTAACCGTTTGTATCTACTTCATTAACAGATAAAGGTTAAACTAGATCAGCGACTCGCCTCCGCTTAATTACATTACTTCAATCATTTTAAATAATTCAATTATTTCATTTATTATTATTATTTTTTTTTTTATTAATGTTTTCTTATTAATTCATTCATAATCAATAATCAAAAATTTCCCCATATTAAGACACAATATCTCAATAAATCATTGGACCAACCTTAGTTCCAACCTCCATGAGATTACCCTCATCCTGGACCCAGTGTGTATCACCTGTTATCTGGTTCTGCCCTGTTTGGCCTTACTTATCACGACTTAAATTCTATTTTGGACAGTTAGGATGTCAGAAAGTCTTACTGTCAAGATCTCTCCCACAGATGTGGACCTCACAAGGGAAATATTTTGATCAGGTCTCAATGACCATGGCAGAGTGAGATAAGGAGCGACGAAAAATATGAGGAGACCAGCTACTTCAAGATCGAATCTTTATATCTAAAGTAGTTTTGTTAGATGAAGGGGTACCACAAGGGAAAGCTTCTCCTTCTCAATGTTTAACTGAATTACAGAGCTTTATTTCATTCATTATTTCGTTACGGTATGATATATTGATGAATTTATGAAAACAACTAAATATTTGATGGACGTTAGCGACGTGATGAACACAGTCACAACTAAATAAGTGAATTTCAAAATATGCCATAATACGTGCCCTTACGTGTATAAACCATCAACATATTCTAATCCTCTACCTCCGACAGAATAATTCCAACCATTCAATTCGCCAAACAAATAAATCAAAGAAACAATTGGTTGCATTTCCTCGCATCCCTGAGACTATACGTCCAAATCTACAGTGGGGAAATTGAACTGTTGTTCTCAAAATGTATTAGTGCATTTATTCGCGCTGGCTGCAACCCGCCTCGATACCGTACGATAATATTTTAACTTTATCTCGAATACTGTAACGAGAATTCTTCTGGTGTTACAGAGTAGGAAATTTTGGAAGAATGCAGTATAACAATATTTTACCTTTGACCAACCAAACCCCAATATTTTTGTAAAGTCTAAATAAATAATTCAATAAATAAATGAAAAAGTGTTATTTTGCTCTTATGGTGCTAAACTTTATTTTGAGTAGTGTATGTCCAACGAAAAGTTCAATAAAAACTCAAGGAAAATAAGGTCAAGTTTTGACAACTACATTTTTTAGGACTAAACAATCGGTTCAGATATAAATTCAACATAAAAAATCAAAAACTCGAGAAAACTAACCAAAATTACAAACATCAAAAATAACGAACTAACCAAAAATAACAAAACTTTAGCAATAACACGATCAACATTGCAAATATTCATAACATAAAGCAAACATTTTGGAAACATAAACCAAACTAAATACTAATAATATGAAAACTCACATTATAAAATAAACATTGATGTTGGTTTTTGGTGCATTTACCTGGTTCATCATGATTTTATGTTAATGAATTCAATATTAATTTTATTGTAAACTGCTAATGAATACTAAAAAGGTGTAATACAAAAAGGATCATTTTCAAACTAGCAAGACCATTTTATCACCAAAGCCCACTTTAAGTTTTCAATGCAGTAGTAAAACTAAACAATATTAACTGACCCAATTACTGGACTATCCTGAGTACGAATAACTGCTCTTTTGAGAACCTTATAAATGCCATTCTAGCAACATGACACGAGAAGGCTACTCACAGGACCAAAAAATTATGGAAAAACAACCACAGACACAACAAGAAGAAAAAAGTAAAAAAAAAACATCGAAAATTAAAAAAACAACAACAAAAAATAAGGCGTCAAAGTCCTCCTCCACATCGCAATCATACGGAAACGTGCCTAAAAGAATGGCAGCATTACCGTGAACACACAGTACGAGTACCTTAAGTCTCAAATATTAGCGGTTCATTTAATGTTTGTGTACTGTGTAAATATATAATAAAATAAATAAAAAAGGCAATAATAACTCGACCTGCGGACCTAAAATGGTAATTGTGGTAAGCGGCCATTTTAGACCCTTAGATCTTGCAGACAACTACCTCCGTAGCTTTGACTAACGAGATACCATTCACAAAAAAAAAGAAATAGACCAACTGCAATTTCTCAAACAATCGCTACACTGTGTCATTTACAAAGGACAACGCAAAAGCGACACGGCATGTTTATATCCGAGGGAGGCACAAAAAGTGCAGCGTTCCTACAGCCTGGCTACCTCTTTAACATAATAATAGATTTCGGCTCCAGCAATTTATTTCTAACCAGCTCCGCTTGCCGACTCGTGAATGTCCTGGACTATTTGTGTTAGTATTGATTTTAGGTGTGAAGACACGTTTAATGGCTTCTTCATGCAAGATTCTATTGGTGGTGGTAATTTCTCTACTAGTATCTAGTATGTCATGCCAGAATGACCATCAAGAAACAGCGTGCAAATTGAGGATATTTTAGTCTGTGATACTCGGCACAGCGTCTATCGTAGAACATAGACGATGTGCCCGTTTTTATCAGAAAATAAAACATTACCTACGTAAATTGGAAATGATTACTTACACAAGTTTTGGATGTTTCTCTAACAACTTTCTGTGAACCCTTGGCTCAGAACAAATATCGACCACCACAAAAAACAACAAGCGCTAAGCGCTAGGACCTTACATACCCAGGGTTTAAACCCCGGAACTTTAGATTAAAGAACTCACACAAACCAAGCCGAGGCCGAGCTCACAAGAAAACATAATTCCCAATTAGGTTGTTATATTTGCACCGTTTGAGGTTTTGCCAGCGCCAGCACGACCCAGCAGCCAACTAGGTCTAAATAGCTGACTAAGATAATAGCTGAAAAGATAAATAAGATTTTGGAGGTTCATGCAAAGAAATCCTAACTTACCAATATAACCACAATTCTTAACTAAAGTTCTGTATTTATAATTATTTTAGGGAACATTTTCTTATTTTCACAATAAAAATGCTTCAAATATAACGCCATTCTAGGATGTCAGCTAATTTAAGAAAAAACATTTCAGATTCTTAGTGGCCAGTATTTTACACTATTTATGAACTTTTTATTTGATAGATGATTGTGATAAAATTGACGAGGTTGTATCAGAAGAGTATTTATACGAAGTTTTGGGTACTTGAAATTAAGAAGAATGTAGTATGCCATGCTCTTCGTAACGACTATAAATAAATAAATTACTCATATTTATCTATTTCCATGCCATCAACATGTGTTTTTGATACACTACGAAATATAATATTTTTAGAGAGTACCTATCTTATATGCAGCAAAAATCTTAAACACTCCCATGCACATCCGTATTTTCCGAAATACGTGGAAACACCCCACAGAATACCGCAACAAATATTATTATTAAACTGAAAACCGAGTTACAAGGAAACTCACTTCAATTCCGTAGAAGACCTCCCCAAAACCGTACAAGGTAGTTCCATTACAAACTCGAATTTTGCTAAGCCTTACTCGCCGTGAAATATGTAAAAAGTAATGAGAATACTGTGCACCATAACGAAATCAACGCACAAAACATTTTATCATTATTTAGACCAAGTATTAAGCTTATTATTACTTCAAGAGTTTGCAAAATTATCTGAAACTTAAAACATGCGAAACGCTACTCTATTTTTAAAACACCAAGAGATTGGTGGACAGCAAAATAGTGATGAGCAATTTCAGTCTTATGGTTCTGTGTTTCAAGAAAAACTTTGTCAATCCCTATGAGGTATATAAACCGACTAATAAAGACGTAAGTAGGTTGCAACTTAATTTGGCAACTCAAACTTTAGGTCTCTGGAATAGGTGTTTGTTTAAAAAACGTTGGGAGATAACTTTTAACTATTTGTTGAAGGTTCTGTTTAGTCTTCGTTATTTTTGCGCTTACATTTTCTTTACTGGTTAGTTTATTTTGCTTAATATTTTTTTTCGTTTACCTACTGTTAAGCAATTCTGAGCACTGCGGAGTGACAACATGGAAGACATAGTGCTGGTTGGTTTTTAGGGGTGTGTTCTTGCCGGTGGACGGTGAGCTATGGGCTAGCTCGCCGTCCGTCCGTCTTATGACGACAGGCCCGTGTCGACGCCACGTTTGTTTCACACGCGCCTCAAAGAGATGTCAGCAAAAAGGAAGGGCCCCTTCCTGTTTGCAAGGGCCAAAGCCTGTCGACTGGAGGTCTGTTTGAAACAGATACCGTGGTCCCGGAACATAAAGGGCGAGGAAGAAACATGGATGAGTTTTAGTCAGTAAAAGTCTGACTAAAACCATTCATTCATCGCACATAATATTTTGAAAAGAAAACTATGTACCCCTTTTTACGAAAATTGTGCGTACGGAGAAGTATGAAATTTCGTACATTTATAGTTTATATATCGCCGGGTTAGATGCAAAACTAACTATCGTGATTTTTTGCTGTTTTTCACTTTATTATACTATTCGAATCGATATTTAATTGTTTATCCAATGGTATAAAAGTGAAAAAAAAACGAGATAAGTGGTTTTGCCTCTAACCCAGCGATATAGGAGGTTTGCACAATGCTAATTATAAAAAAAAAGTTATGCATAAGAAATACATTAAATCAATAAATAAAACATTACACACTACCATGTATTTGACACACACGCATATGTGCCGACGTTTCGTATATTAAAAGACTTGGTCGTCATGGCAACGACTTTGTTGACGTTTAACAATTTATGAATACGTGAATCTAAAACTTTGTGCCCCTTTTTTAAATTAATAATGGTCGAATTTCGACTACTGGCGACCGCTACATAATGTCAATGAGAGGTTTTCATTTTGAGCATTAAATAAATATTTAGTTTCCAAGAACTCTGTAGATGACTATGTTACCAGGTGCCGGTCAGATACGCTTGAAAAAAAAAAAACATTTCGTCACGTCACATACGCTCGTTGACTGACATTTTCGTTAGCTTCCGAATATAACCATTACATCCAAGTGAAATGATGTGACGTTCCGTTCCAGTAGCTTACCATGTTCAGCGCCATCTGTCTAGCGACTGAAGAGTTTAAAAAGAAAATCACTCATTACACTAGCTACCCTGGCAGTCATACTCCTGCTTCTTGATTAATTTGACTATAAAACTGGCCAGTTAGAAAGTTCCAAGGAAATGCACCAGGAACCCAACTGTAAACAGCAGAAGACGACCTCTACCGGAACCCCGTTTCTCATTTAAAAACCTCGTAAAACGTTAAGAAAATGTTTTGACACTGTTCCTAATATAAATTTAGGGAGTGTACATACTTGATAAGGTAAGTTCGCTCGTAAAAGCCAACGAATCAAGGCGACGCGATAACGGTGCGGGTTTTATCCGCGTCCAAAGGAACCTTATTTTCTCTTCTGGTTATTTTTGAGGTAATGATGGATGGTTTCTTTTAGATTTTTTGGAAGTTTTTAATTTTTTGTGATGATTTGGGAAAGAAAAGGTGTGGAGTTTGTTACAAGTGAATATTTTAGTTCTTGTATGTTCGTAATCTTTGGTTGAAACACGCTGTAAAATGTTATTAGTTGTGAAAATGTATTTCGTCTAACTATTCCGTTAAAATGTTTTTTTTGGAGACAATTGAATGTATTTTAATGCCAGTATTTATGGGGTATTTAGATAGTTAGATAAATACGATGTTATCGGAATCTTCAGGCGGGTGATTGACATTTAAGTAAGAGTTTATTGTTACAATAGCGTTTTTTTTTGTTATAGAGGCGTTCCATACCGTTAGTGAACTTAGGCATTTTTTTAAACACCTGCTATGAAAAGCATTCTATTCAACTCCACTCTTTTCTTTAATTCCACCCCAGTCGCTCAGTCTATCTACCCCCTAAAACTCGATGCGTTCGTCATTTCCTCGGAGTTTTTTACGATCCCCACCGAAACGTCAAGTTAATCAAGTAGTACCCTGACATGGCGGCAAACGATTTTAATTAAACTAAATTGCGTAATTCTTTCGTCTGTAAAGAGTTTTATTAACGTATAATATACGGTTTACTGGCCGACGTTTTGTTGAGATGTTAAATTTTTGATTAAATGGCGGATCACGTAATGGTTCTGTGTTTTCAGGATCTACCTACCCACCCGCACGCAGCTGTACATTTCGCGTCTGCATCACTCCACTACAACTGAGGAAGTGGAGCAGTATTTGAAAGTGAAGATCAACTTCATTCTGCGGGTCGAAAGGTTGGAATCGCACCACAACATCAACTTCAAGTCATTCGTGGGACGAGTTCCAACCGACCATCTACAGATCAGCGTGGAGGAGGACTTTATGGGTGTCGTATAACGACGTTGCCGAGGACGGCTACGCGACAACACGCAGCGAAACACGACGCCGACAACGTTACGAGTTTAATACTCGTAATAGTTTTCTATGGTTTAAAATATGTATTAGTTTATTTTTATTGTTGTTATGTTATTTGTGTATTTTATCTATGGGCCTTAGTTGCTTGATAATAAAAAACTTTTTACAAACTTAAAACTCACTTCAGAGAAAATAAAAAAGTGAAAAAATAAGTCGGTTTTATTTTTTAGTGGTTCACATGTGCTTACCCCTTCACAGCGTACCGGCGTGATTTTAGGTTATGAACTGGTGTAAACAATAGACAGATATGAGATTTCAGCAATCCTAGTACATTTGCTATCATTTATTGAGGAGTTCCATTGCATAAAATGTGAAGAGTTCTCTCTATTTCTCCAGAATCCCATCATCAGATCCTGATTTGATGATTATGATGAGACCACACTAGAAGCACCGTAGCAATGAGATGAACTGATTTCGATTTTGTTTGAAAGGTAAATTAGTCGGGAGTGTTCTTAGCTATGTTTCGTAAAAATCAGTCCAAGATGGCCGTCGCCACAAAATGGCAGATTACATATTTTTTCAACACCTGCTTAACCATAAAGTTCGGTACGGGCCCCATTCGGGGCCGGGCACTGAAACCTACGCTGGCTCGGTACTGGCCCCGAATGGGGCCGGCGGTTAAGTCATACGACATCCTTATTTTTATGTAAATATTTGATGTTCTGATTATGAAAGACTATGAGTGTGCGTTAATTAAGAGAGTTGGAGAAAAATATCATATGCTAGAGCCATTCAAAGTTCTGTATTTAGCGCGCAACATTCTTAATTTACCCTAATAAAATCCAAATGCGTAAATACGTTCATCACCATTTTGACGGCAGTGCTAGCTGACGCTAAAAATCATAAAAATTGGGGTTTTCGGGCATCCAAGCCCCATTATGTTGAGAAATAATAACTCGTCATTTAATTATGCGACGAATTCATCCATAGTTCAATTTTAAAAAGCAGTGGTAATGATATATTTTTATATCCAAAGTCAAAGTTTCGCGCCAATCTTGTTTGTTTAAATTTTATTTTTCACATTTTAACACACAGACACGTTTAGATTCGACAACAAATATGACAAATATCATTTCAAATATTATAAACAACATGAGAATACCCAGATCTTAGCGTAATTTACTAATATAGGACCAATAACACGTAATATTCATTACCACTACTTAATTTTGTATTCGAAAATAGACGACCATTTTTTTTTCTTTTTTTTTAAATATTTGTGATGTGTGAAAGCGATTATTCAAATCGATTCTTTTTTTGTAAAATTCGATTAAGTCGAGTACTTTATTTACGGAATTAAGCAAATCGATAGACGGAAAGTAAAACAATTTTGTTTATATTTATTATAACATTGTTAAAAAGCTTTAGTTAGGAAATCTTAATAGTTTTTCGTACATTGTACCAACCGGACCCAACAATAAACAGCACAGATTGACCAAAGGCTAAATTCGCGCCGATTTATTTCCTTACCAAAATTTAAATTAAGAATGCACTCGCTGTTCAAAATTACATTGTACTTCAATGTAGGTAATTTATTGTGATTTTTTTTTCGTTCGTTGTCAGTGCGCCAAGGATGAAAGGTAAATAGGTACTCTATGCCAGGGATCTTGGTACTGATTTTTTGGGTGTGGTGAAAATTGGTTTGGTTTCTACGATGATAATTGTATTTAGTAAACAAAATGGGGAATAGTATGATTATTGTACTGTGTTCGGTTGGATTAGTTATTGGGATACACCATTTTATTTTCAAATACTTTTTTAACACCCTTTTCTATCGCATTGGTGGGCAAAGGCCTTCCCATGACTTTCTAATTTTATTTATTTCTCGCCTTTTCCGAACAATAATTTTAATGGTCAATTTTAATTTAATTTTGAAAGAGAGGCCGAGGGGAGGAGCTCGTTGTTAAATAATAACGGCCGCTCGGGTCGACGTTTAGGACGCCTTGCTTGCCTAGGTAGGTCTGTGGATGGGTGACCCATTACATACCGAGTTTCCTCAGTGCCTCTGAAAGCACGTTAAGCAGTTGGTCCCGGCTGTCATTTGTAGTTCTTTGAAAGTCGTTACAGGTAGTATCATCACCCAGTACCAACTGGGTTGTGGAGGACAGATAGGCAGTCGCTCCATGTAAATTACTTGTTTTCAGTTAGACTGGAAGTCGACCCCATAATAGATGGGAAAAGGCAAGGCAGATTATGAATTTTCATTTGATTTTGAATACTTAGATAAGCTTGGTTTAGTAACAACGGTTTTAGCATCCATAATATTTATTTAACATTCAATTTTTCCGATTTTGGCGCACTATATCCAACCTTCAGACATAACAAAACAAAATTCACAATAAATGATTAAAGTAAATAAAAATACTTTATAAATGTGAATGTATGTGTATAGTCACAATTACAGTCCTAATTTAAATTTTGAATTTAAAAATTCGACGCGAATTTAGCAGGAGGTTGTCCGTTCGTACGGTTGAAAATATTAATAATTCATTTTCAAATGTGATACCTCATATTTTGCCACACGGTGCTAGTTCGGCAACGGCGTTTCTCCAAATCCATAAGTTTTTAAAGGAAAGATTATCATCAAAATGTTGACTTGAAGTAAGGATTTCGTTATTTGTTTAGAGTTTAGAGAGTTCTGTGTTTATTAACTATTAATAAGTAAACCAAAAGCAACGAATAATTACTATTCTACATGATATTATTAAAAAAGTAGTATAAAAGAATTTATTTCAGAATTTAAATATAATTATTTGAAACTAGCTTCTGCCAGCGGCTTCGCCCGCGTGAAGTTTCAAAATTGTCCCACGGGATCTTACTACCGGGATAAAAAGTATCCTATGTGTTAATCCAGGTTATAAACCATCTGTGTGCAAAATTTCATCCAAATCTGTTCAGTAGTTTTTGCGTGAAAGAGTAACAAACATCCATACATCCATACATCCATACATCCATACATCCATACAAACAAACTTTCGCATTTATAATATTAGTAGGATTATACCAAGGAGTTTTCATTGTGTCTCAAAACTTATTTCCTAACTTAATTTGATTGCGAGTATCGATTAGGCTGAATGCAACATTTTAATCGTAATGATGAAACTCGGGTTTACGGTCAGCACTACGAAGTGATATGTCATGTGATAAGTTGGTTGCAACATTGTTTTTTTTTAGTAATATTTGTCAAGATTTTGATCGTAATTTTTTATGAAATGATGTATGAATAATGGCTAAAATAAGATCGCAGATAGAAGGTTACTGTTTTTATTTAGCTTTTTCCAGTTTGTTTAGCGAACGAGAAGCTTGCTTATGTACATTATTTCCAGCGCATCTACGTTACCTAGTTTTTGGAAGGGTGCAGTAATATGTGTTTTATAAATATTTGGCAATAGACTGAAGCCGTTTTGCCGATCTAAACACGTTACTGGAGATATTTACCACAAACTTATGGTATGAAACAGCTTCCTAGACATATTTTTCATAAAAAAATCGAATGCTGAAAGTTTACAAAAATTCTGTAAATTTTTGACAAATTCGCATCACCCCGCCGATTCAGCTGATGTGTCATGTGTCAAAATCTTGTCGTGCATAGTGGTTAATATGGGTATCAAATGAAAGGGCTTGATTAGTAGAATACTCTACGCTATGATAAATTACAAATCCAAGATGGCCGCCACAACAAATTGGTAAATTACATTTTTATTCACAAAAAAAGGCATCAAATGAAAGGGCTTATTTAGTAGAATAATGTAAGTACACTATTGAGTTATGACCCTATGTGTCGGGGTTTTTTTTATTTTTTTATTTAATGTAACATGTTTACGTCATAAATTCCTTATCATTATAGCTATCTACATAGTCAAGATTTTTGACCTTATTACAAGGGTTTAAAACGTAACTTGCGAATCGGGAGGGGGCACTATTAGGTACACCTCTGTATTACCTTTCAGAGATAACAGGCGTGGTGTTATTTTACATGATACACAGTCTTCGTTGCGATATTTACCCTTTCATGTTTTTTTTCATATCACAAAAATTGCCTCAGAACAAACTAGTATGCCTCGACTCATCACGTCTAAGCTTCGCTGCCCTCAGCAACTACAAATAACCTTTAAAAAAATCACACACGAAACTCGTGAATCGAAAAGCAATTGTCCCAAAGTGCTGGTAGGAACAGAATCAGCGAACGTGAGAGCTCACCGACCGAAAATCTATTTTACAAATGAATAAACAAAATAAGCACCGCTTCCCTTTCAAGAAAATTACTTAGAAATATGACGATTGGTACAGGGTGTTTCGTTTTGTGCTGGTGGGTTTTTTTTTTGTCTATTGTATAACATTAAATGCTTTCATGCAGTTGGGCATCACTTTCACTTTGAACAGAATACCAGCGCTGTGACATGTTTTTAATATTATAGCACCGTGCTGAGATCGGGGTATTTCGGTCTCGTACCTACTGGGGCTGCGGGACTGTTCGAAAGAGATACCGCGGCCCCAGAAAATAAAGGGCGAGGAAGGAACATGGATGGGTTTTAGTCAGTAAAAGTCTGACACTCTCTCCCGTTCCGCCCAGAGTGGAAGGAGTCATTTGATGATTTCCGATCGGAAAAAAAGGACCAATTTCGTTTGTTTTTGTTTTTTTTTTTCTCTATGTTTATTATTTAGTAGTTGTAGGTACTGATCATTTCACCATTTTATTCTATGTGTTTTGTCATGTGCGGGCTCATAAATAGCTTATTCTTTCTTTCTTTCTTCATTTTTTGATGTTGCTTATAAGATTTTTTGATCCCCCACGCCTGTAAGTATGTTATTAAGTTTTCTATCAGGACTTTCTCAATTTTCAGCCGTGGATGCTGGATTAGTGCCGGGACAGTGGCAATAGGCTCGACCTCAATTACTGTGACTTAAAAATAACTGGTGAAATGTTGAAAACTGGTGAAAATTGTACTGTAGTTTCATCTTTGACTTTTCGAGGACTACAGGAAAATGTTATGTTGATGTTATGATGTTTTTTTTTAACGTGAATGATAATTAGGCCTTCCTTTATTGGATATTTAATTATAATTGCGTTTCCTTTGGTAATTATTTTAGTAGCTATAAAAATCAAAATCGAAGCATTTATTTCAAGTAGGCCAGTTACAGGCGCTTTTGAGTTGTCAAAACAAAGATGAAAATTAAATGTAGCTACAGTCCCAGTCACAAGACATAAAACTGTGAAAGTACTGTAGTTGCCCATTCCCTAGCGTAGATCTCTATGGAGAAAAACGGGCAAAAAACTCCATGGACACTCTTTTAAATCATATATTTAATTATATATTTCATATATATCTCTTTAAATATGTTTCATATATTATATGAATATATTTAAAGTTCCCCAAATAGTAAATTGAGCTTTACGTTTTCAAACCTAGGTCATAAAAGTAATTACTACAAAATAGCAATACTTGAAAAAGAAACACTCAATAAATCTAAGCTCTAAGTTGTGAAATACAAAGTAGCGTACAAATGAGCATTAATGCTATGCAAATCATGCTATTAAAATAACACGCACAGCTTCCTTATATATTATTATTTAAAAATATGGTAAACATCTCCATTAGTATATAAAAATGGCAAAAACTTTATAATATGTATCATAGAACGGTCGTGCAGCATGCATTGAATTTTATTAGTTTCCTTACTTGACTAAAAGCCACGGTTTTAAGGCGTGTTCAATGTTTTTTTACTTTAAATAGATAAGAGATGTTATTAATGTTGATAGATTTTTTCCTGTTCTTCCATTATGGAGATAAGTTAATGTAAGTTCTCATCAGCTTGCACTACGAAGTGGTTGTTACGTCAGTCACTGCGGGCCGAATAGTGCAAAATGAGTGGTTTCGATCAATTTACAGAAAATCTAAGGATTGGACGAAAAAATAAAACACTATGATGCTTATAAATGTTGCTTGTAGAATTATTTGCACAAAAAGTCAGAATGATGGCATGTATTTTAGTAGATATGGTTTTTACTCAATAATAGAAATTTTTAGAGATAAGTCCGTGTTTTTTATCGAAGAAAATTAATTGTATAAGATTATTTTAAAACACTATTATACTCACTAGCAAATATCCTGAAAAATATCTTAAAATATGTTTTTCTGGTTTTGTTAACTGCAGTGAATCATATACTTTCAGGCATTATAAAACTCGCGTTTAGATCCAGTAGTCGCCTTAAATACAAAGTTAATACGGGAACAAAGTTACCTCTATCTAGCTAATACTTAACTAATTTTATACTACGAATTTCGACGTATAGTTACAAGCTTAAGACTAAGGAGGCTGAATTGCTATAGGTACATCTAAGTTCCATCTGAATAAAAGAGTCACGAATATGAATATTGATGGAAGGAGAGGAATTACAAGGAAATTATGGATGGATTGTGTAAGAAACAAAATGATGGAAAATGTAAATGATTGCGTGATTGTTGACAGGAGAGGATGTAAAAATAAAACATGTTCCGCCGACTCCAAGTCATATGGGATAAAGGCAATTTGATGATAAATAAACGATTTATCTTATATATTGTAAAATTATTTGATTTTACTCAATCTATCCAAGAAAAAAAAGAAAGAAAAAGCATTTATTAGCCCGCACATGACAAAACATACAAAATAAAATAGTAAAATTATCCAACAGCCTGTATATAAAATAAGGCGGGCGTCACACCGCGAGGGCGAGCGTGTAACGCGTCATCAAACACCACGGGGCAGGCATTGTTCTAAATATTCCGTCGGAAACCCGCCTAAGTGATTGTTGGCTTTAATTTTATCAATGGCGTGCAAGTTTTTTAGATTGAATAGTAGGTGTTGGTCCACAGTAAATATTGTAATTTTATTGAATTAAAATAAAATAAAAAAATTAAAACGCAGGCATAGGCATAATCAGCGTATAATGTTCTCATTGTTAGGGTACAGGACTCCTCTCTAAGATTTGGTATCTTAGAGAAGACATTATAAAACTTAAGAAGACG
The DNA here is from genome assembly GCA_916618015.1 of Xestia c-nigrum. Classification (NCBI taxonomy): domain Eukaryota; kingdom Metazoa; phylum Arthropoda; class Insecta; order Lepidoptera; family Noctuidae; genus Xestia; species Xestia c-nigrum. The sequence continues at coordinate 1,711,732 of OU745259.1, read as the reverse complement.
GGTATTTTTCGGGAGACACGGCTCCCCCCGTGACCACGGCTGGTGCAATCCGGTCGAAACGTCGGGATTAAATTAAAGGTAAATTCGCGATAAATACCCGTCTTCTTAAGTTTTATAATGTGTTCTGATCGTGAAAGTTTAAAAAAGACAATCTTAGAGAAGAGTCACACACACAAACACACTATTTATTTATAACTAGGACTTCGGCCACAACTTCGTCCGCGAAAATTGTGATAGCTCGGCAAATTTGCATGATATCAATGTAATTATTTAGACAATGTTACTCGAAAAATGTTGCTTCCAATGGTGAAAGAATTTTCAGAATTAATTGAACAGTTCTTAAGTAAAATCGTAACGAACAGACAAGTAATCAAATCATTCCTCTTTATGATATTACGAGTAGTTTTGATATCATTTGCCAGATAGATCATAGTCATGAACCGTACATACCTATTTTGTGAATATCTCAACTGTTATAAGTTACAATTAAATTAAAAGGTAGAAGGCCCTTTGACAGAGAGGCAGACAGTGTAGATTGTAATCAGTTCTTTCGTTATTGTGTGGTTAGAGCCCAACCTTCTGGTTCTTTATGCCGCCGCTGGGCTTCTAACTCCTTCAGGTTTGAGTCAGTGATGCGGGACTGTTCTAAAGAGATACCGTGGCCCCGGAACATAAAGGGCGAGGAAGGAACATGGATGGGTTTTAGTCAGTAAAAGTCTGACACTCCCTCCCGCTCCGCCCAGAGTGTGAAAAGTTGTTTGATGATTTTCCATCCGAAAAAAAAAACTTTGAATGAGCGATTATCTTCTGAGCAGAAAAAAACAAAAAATCACAGAAATTTACAAAAAAAAAAATGAAGCCTGGAAAGTTTTAAATCTCAAAATTTCAAATCAACAGTGGTTACATTCTCTTCTGGCCCTCTCTACTAAACACTTTGATAGAAACTTATCTCTATAAGTGATAGTCAATTTTAATTTAGTTTAATGGCATGCGTGCAAGCAATCGCTTTATTATCCTGGTCGAAATTGTGAATTAATTTCATAATAACTGGTAACCGAATAACAGAATATCGGTTTCGAACAAAATGAAATGATGGCCGACGTTCCCTGAAGTAATACTCGTATATGCAAAGTCTAATTCCTTACTTTGACAGTTTTATATTTTCTTCGTTTTAGTAACCATACCATCAACATCTGCCTAGCCTTTTCCCAAATATGTTGGGGTCGGCTTCCAGTCTAACCGGATGCAGCTGAATATCAGTATTTTACATGAAGCTACTGCCTATCTGACCTGGACAACCCAGTTAACACTCGGTAATACGATACCACTTCATTGATTTACAAAAACTATATCAATGTATACATTGATATAGTTTTTGTTATTGTTTAGTTATTGATAAAAGTCTGATAACCAGTCTTACCAACGTAACGTACGTAACGTTATCAGACTTTTTGGGCCACTGAATACTTGCAACGACTGCCAAAGATAGACAAATGACAGCCGGGTCCAACAGCTTAACGTGCTTTCCGAGGCACGGAGGGAATTCGGTATGTAACACAGACCAACCTAGGCAAGCACGGCTTAACCTACAGATCGCTCTGAGTGGCTGTTATTATTTAGCCACGAGCTGCTCCCTCCCTCCCTCTCTTTTGGTAATCATAACATAATATAACAAAAAATAAATTACGGTCAACTGCGAGCTGGATTCGTGCGTGAAGGGTTCAGTACTCTCGTAGTAGAGTAGGTTGTTATAGCGGCTACAAAAATACACATTCTGTGAAATTTCAACGGTCAACCTGTTCTGAATCATGAGACACAGCCCACTGACAGACAGACGGACGGCTGGGCAGCGGAGGCTACGGAACCCTGAACCTTATTTTTTTTTTCTGTTGCCTGAGATATTTTAATCGTAGTTTGCTAGTTTGAGGTTGCATACTGATTTTGATTTTATCTTCAGTTTTATTTAGTACCTATGTTTTGGTACTATCTATTCTATTTTTTCTAGCATTTCTGAGATATACGAGTAGCTACCACGTGTATTGTTAGCCTGTTTAAAACAACTTTAGTCTATCAGGGTTTGCGGTTTATGCAAATCTTTGTAATTTCTATAGTGGTGTTATCAAAAACGGTGTACAGTAACGATTATAATAGTATTTGGTTTGCCAATTACAGTGTATATTAAGATCAAAAATTATTTATTTTGCAGATATGGGTCGGTGACAGAATAAAATTTGATTAGCAACAGCCTTATTTTACCAGAAAACATGCAAAAATACAAAATTCACAAAAGATGCTAAGTAGGTACATAATAATTAAGATAGAGAAGGTCAGTACCCGTAAAGATTGATTAACTATAAAACACCATTATTCCAATTTTTCTTTAATAATAATAATAATAATAATAATATTTATTTGCGTAAAACATGGTATAAAAAGATCTTACAGTACAAAAATGGAACATACATGTTTTGCCTAGATTAAACACAGCATGCAAATATTTGTAATAACAATTTCCTCAACAAAATTATTATTAGACTACAATAACGCTATTTATGTTCTAGAAATTGTTTTATACTATAAAAGTTGTTGTTAATTAACCATTCACACAATTTGTTCTTAAAAGTATATCTGGAGTTTAACATTTTCAGATCAATAGGTAATTTGTTATAAATTCGTACACACATAGATAAGCAGCTTTTATTGTACTTAGCAAGCCTGGGAGCACTGTTAAGTACGAGTCTGTAAGGATCTCGTCGGCTTCGAGGATTCGTATCGTTTGCTATTTTAAATAACTCCTTGTGTTTCCATACAAACATACACATTTCATTAATATACAGACAAGGTAGCGGTAACAATCCAAGTTTTTTAAATACTGGCTGACACGATTCATCAGGCTGAAGTCCGTATAGAGCCCTAATGCATTTTTTTTGAGCAACAAATGTTCTATTTTGGTCGGTACTGTTACCCCATATTATAAGTCCATAACGTAATAAGGATTCCACATACGCATGGTAGGCTAATATAGCTGTTTTTAGATTTGTACTTTTTTTTACTTGTCTAAGAGCATACACAAACTTATTTATTTTTCTTGAAACATTGTCTACATGTACTTTCCAATGTAGATCTTCATCAATTGTAACTCCTAGGAACTTGGTATGTGTTACTGATTTAATTTTGGGTATACTTAATTTGAGGTTAAATTTATGATTATTCGATTTATTAAATTGTATATAAACGGATTTGTCAAGGTTTAATTTCAAGTTATGTATATAAAGCCAGTTAATTAAGATGTCAATTGTATTGTTAATGTCAGTTTCGTGGTCATAAATTGTATTATATTTTTTATCGGATGTCACAATAATTGAGATGTCATCCGCAAACAATATGCACTTATGTTTTGTTATTTTAATTATGTCATTTATATATATCAAGAATAAGATCGGCCCTAGTATGCTTCCCTGTGGGACCCCAAACTTATTACATTTATATTTCGACGAGTGTAGCGTTACTTCTTTATCTTCGTTAATGTTTGTTATGGTAACGCATTGTTGCCTATTATCAAGGTATGACTTTATCCACTGTAAGGTTGGCCCTCTAATCCCGATTGCTTCCAACTTTTGCAGTAGTAGATCGTGTGAAACTAGGTCGAACGCTTTCGACAAGTCAAAGAACAATCCTGTGGTTAAATTGTTGTCATTGATGTTAGTTAATATGACATTTATGAGGGCGTATATTGCTAATGTTGTAGACTTCCCCTTTTGAAAACCATGCTGTTCTTTATTTATAATATTAAACTTTGTACAATAATTTTCAATTCTTTTGTACATGCATTTTTCGTAAATTTTAGATAAGATGGGTATTAGGGTGATAGGGCGGTAATTGTTCAGGTCAAGTCTGTCTCCTTTTTTGTAAAGTGGTCTGACAACGGAGAGCTTTAAAGCTTCTGGAAAAATACCCTCATAGAATGACAAATTTATCAATTGAGTTAGTACTTCAACAATCTCGTCGACACAGGTTTTAATAATTTTTGTGTTAATTTCGTCGTACCCTTCCGAATTTCATCACTCAGTATTAACTTCGGGTCAATCTTTAGGTTAAACCGTGCTTGCCTAGGTTGGTCTGTGAATGGGTGACCACCCTTTGTGCCACCCTTACATACCGAATTCCCTCCGTGCCTCGGAAAGCACGTTAAGCTGTTGGTCCCGGCTGTCATTTGTAGATCTTTGCCAGTTGTTACAGGTAGTCAGTAGCCCAAAAAGTCTGACAACCAGTCTTACTAAGTGATATCGTATTACCCAGTACTTATAACTGGGTTGTGGAGGTCAGATAAGCAGTAGCTCCATGTAAATAATACAGGTATTCAGCTGCATCCGGTTAGATTGGAAGCCGACCGCAACATAGTTAGGAAAAGGCTAGGCAGATGTTGACTCAGTAATAACCTAGAGTATACCTATAAATGTCAAGAAAGTAGCTCCTTATTCACTTTGATTACACCATTATTATTTCTACTTCTACGTCAATCCATTGAGGATATAAAAACATGTAATTTTGTTAAACCTGCTCAATATCTTGCCAACGCGTCACATTCTCACCCGCAGGTGGTCTAAAGTCACAGAAGTTTTTTATCTTTTCCTTATCAAATGTCATTGGTGGGCAACGTGACATGGTTGCGACACGGACACGGCTGTTATTGCCTTCCAACACGGAAGGCGGTCGAAGGGACATCCCAGCTTGATTGACATTACTTATTTATTCATTCCTATAGCCTTCGGAAGGGTTGGGTCAGTTTTCGCTCTTACTAGGTTTACTCGATGACGTTTTTGACAAAAACTTGTGGATGTAGATAAAATTGTAAAAGGTGGGAATTCCAATTTCGATTATTTTGTCGAATGATGAGACTGCATGTCTTGCAAGCATCACTAGTCGTTTTTGAAATTCACTAATAGAAAGAAATAATAGAAAGTGATAAGTTAAATTATTCTAAGAAATGTTTTAAAACATGGAATTAAAAGTAGAAAAAGGATAATGAATTAAAAATACTAATAAATTTAGTCTCGCTTATGCACACATAATAGTCCTCATTATACTCCTAGGATAAAAGTCTCCTATGTGTGAATGCAGGTTATAATAATTTGCTAACTATCTGTGTGCTAAATTTCATCCAAAAGCAGTCTACAGATTTAGAAAGGCCTCCCAATAACAGAGCATTACGGTAAATATGTTATGATTATTATTTTATAGCTAGTCTGTTTTGCTAGTCACTCTATGTAAAATACTGATATTCAGCTGCATCCGGTAAGACTGGAAGCCGACTCCAACATAGTTGGGAAAAGACTAAGCGGATGATGATATAGCTAGTCTGTTTTGTCCCAGTGCTGGGCAAAACTCTCCTCCATTTTTGCCAACGATCACGATTCTATGATATTTCTTTCCAATTCTCAAGGAAGACATCCAGTTCATCCCGCCATCTCTTTCGTGGTCTGCCGCGACCCCGTGTCACAGTTTCAGGGCACCATTATTGAGCCAGGTAGAAATGTGTGTGTTCAAAAGTTCACATCAACACCACAGCCTACCTCTTCAAGTCATACAAGCGTAAAGTTACAGCTATTATTTGAATCAAACAATTACCGACCTTTTAAACTTCTACCTTTCATAAATCTTCCCTCTTTTCGCGTTCCAAGGGTACGGGTCATTTTTGTTTGCAGTACCTCCTGGAGACCCTTTAAATACAAATAACGTTACCTTCTGGGAACAATGTTTATGAGCTTTTCATTGAACGGAGGTCACTGAGGGGCGGAGGGAGTGACGCTAGGGAGGATGTTTGACGTAAGTGTAAAGTATACCTTGGGACACGCTCTTATTTGTCAGGTCATTAACTTGTTATGGACATGTCCCGGACAAGATATTAATCTTTATGTGTGTTTGTTGGTTTGTAAATATTGTTTTGTGTGTGTGTGTGTGTGATTGAGGATTAAATGGTTGTGAATAGGAGATGTTAAATCGTGCTATGATGTTTATAGGCCATGTATTCCTGAGATCATTTACTCTGAATTGAAATCGTCATCGAGCAGCTTCAGTCAAAGAGAATTTTTAGATAGTTGTTCACATTTATTGCACATTTTGAGAGGAACTTCAAATACGTCCGTGGAGACATCGCAGACAGTAGGTAGTCTAATTGCGTGCACATTCTAGAATGCAATGCCTTAAATTTAACCATTCAACAAAGTTATTATATTTTAACACAGTAGTGCAAAAGAGTTCTCAAATGTATAAAGTAACTTACGGATGATGAATTTAGTAGAGTAGCTTGAGGTGGTTGTAAAAATGGATTTTCTTGGGTTAAAACCATTCCTTCAGGAAAAAAATGAAAACATTAAGCAATATTTAGAATTAAATATGTCAATACGCAAAATAATATGTTTTTCCAACATTCTATCGAATCCAAACATGCCTTAGGGAAGTCGTTGACCCCTTCTGTCACAGACAAACTAAGTTGCCAGCTAAATTCATTTAAATACTGATAATATTGATAACTGCCTAGACGCGGTCAACGACCTCTTATCAATGACCTTCCCCGCGTCCGATATTTATTTTCATTCCGATATTTTTGCATGAATCGAAGTATACGTCATTTTGTCATGTTTTGTTAAAATCATCATAAATCGCTGAAAGGAACGGAAATAGTCATTCTCTGATAGAAAGTCATTTGAAGTCATAACACATAGATAATTAGAATGTTTATTTGTAACACAAAACTTCGATGAGAACCTAGATAGTAATACCTACGTTTCAGTGAAAAATCTATATAACAGCGATTACATAGATGAATGAACGAAAATTATGCTAATTTCTGAAGTAGTTAAGTACTTCAGTATTTAATTAAACGAAATGTAATCTTTTCCTTTTTTCATAGTTCAAGATCTGTAAGCTAGCTAGTGAAAGCGGTGTGGTGGTCCTGTGACCAGTGGTGAGCAAGTGGTCATGTCTAACGAGATGTGGATTCGAACCCAGGCCGAATTTAGAACCCAATTAATTACAACTTATAACACCACTGCTTGCAAAGTCTGAAGGAAACATCACGAGAAAACCGGCCTGTCCTAGATCCAAGAAATTACAGCACACATTGGCATCTACCAAACAGTACTGAACTCGCGCGATAAATTGCACCCCATCACCTTTCACAGAGACAAGGCATGTGTCCCAACAGTGGGAACAATCATCGGCTTCCTGCCTTTGTTTCCATTCTATTTAGAGTCAGCACAGCATGTCCTCTTCTTCCGTACTCCGCTTTAAAACGTCACGGCATCAGTGACTCCTTTCTCTGTTATATTATTCCTTACATAATCCACTCATCTTCTTTTTGGCCTCTCCCTCTCCATCCACCAAAATTCGTGATTTCCTTCACTGGTTTAAGTCAGATGCATTGCAGTGTGCAGCTGATTATGATAAGCTAACCAGCCGATGGCCCAATATTCAGGATGTACCAAACGTACTATGAGTACTTACGTATGTTTTTATGTGTCATAAATCTACGATTAGCGGGACATTTCTGGTTGGTATTTTGACTAATACATAAGCATATAGTGCGCAGTAACTTATAGGTAGGTACCTACTTACACAGTATTGCCACATTTTATCAATACTAAGCTAATACGGTAGGCATTTAATATTCCTACCGTTCCGGACAAGTTCGGACTTGTCCGGATTAGTAACAATAATGCAATGATGTCCTTAAAATGTTGCACAATTATTTATGAGAATATGACTTTAAGTTTGTATGTAATATTCCAAATAGATGACGAAACTTCTCAGTTATCTTAATTTATCATTAACATTGAAAACGGCACATTTTACATGTTTACTGTTTGTTTTGAGTTCCCGATATTTCGGCGCTGTTGCAAGCATCATGATCACGGATAAACTAAAGTTATCGTGAGTGAGTGTAATTAAATGGTAAATATCCCATTTTTAATGACCACGTCAGATTAAAAACCAATATGTTAATTTAGCCCTTTTATACTTGGAACTGGTCCAAGTAATAACTTGATTGCTAGGCACTATTTAAGGGAAGCATATTCAATTATGTTAGGGTAAACTACAAATCTAACTGGGTGCAGCTTAAGACTGATAATTTTAAGGGGCGACTGCCTATTTGACCTCCCAGCCGATTTACTGGGTGACCACACACTTCGGAAAGTCTGGCTATCGGACTTTCTGGGTTCTAAATACCCGTTATTTTTGCCAAAGATCTATGAATGACAGGGCCTATTGCATAACTTGCTTTCTGAGGCACGAAGGGGTACATGGAAATGATGCTCTAAATACTTACTAAGGTTTTTTTTTTAACTTAGGTAAATAACTTCTTGATGACTGTTTTTACTCCTACCCAAACCCTTTTCAGTATTGAGATAAAATGTAAATTCACATAGGTATTATATTTTTACGTGAGTTTTTTTACAAAATGCCTACATTTGTAAATGTAGAACCGTCTCCCAAAATGAGTGGCAGTTACCCACGTCAAATTATCCACGGCGGCTATTTTCAGTTTCATAACTTTTACAAAAACAAAAGGCTACCTTTATGCTCGTGTTGGTGCGTATTTTATTTATTTATTTACCGCCTATTTACATAAGGATAGGTACGGTGTTGAGCTGTTTTCGGAAATCCATTTTCGATGTATGTATGTATGGATGTTATTTTCATTTCCAGCTTTTTAAAATAGGTTAATGAAAATGTTTTTGCTGTTGTAAATGGTTTCCTTAGGACCAGTGTGTAACGCACTTAAAACATTGTGCTGATGGATGGATTGAATAGTACCTACGGGGGGGAGGCGTGGAGGTGTTAAAAGTTAAAATCTTACAAAAAAAACTTGTCAAAAAGTTGTAACTTTGACCCCCATATCTCCGTAACTAGACGGTTCCCAGGTATGGTGTAGAACAAAAAAATGATTGCAATGATGGGGAGAACAAGTGCCTTTCGGCTTCGTGAAGAGGTGTTTTACACCCTTTATTATGTTTTTGGTTTTTCTGCTTCATCAATGGCGGTGGTGTGCCAAACTAATCTATGTAATTCTTTGCAAACGTATATCATAAACGGAGATGCAAGACACTTAAAGTAAAAAAAAGTGCTATGGTAACATTATCCCAAATCATCCTCTCAGGCCACCAACTCTCTGAAAATATTTTTATTTTCGTATCACATTTTTGCGTAATAATCTCGTTTCTCAATTCTTACAGAGACTATATCTGTAAAACCTTACAAATTAAACACGTAGAAAAAAAAATCCCACAAAATTCGCAGCTGATTTCTAACAATTTGACGCCGAGTCATCGTGGCAAGTGAATTAAAACGCGTCCGTCCACCAATCATATGATTGTGACGTCAAAGCATCACGATCAAAATATTAGATAATAAACATAGCAAGGTGACATGCTGATAACAACAATCGGGGGTTCAACGACCGCGTTATCAGCACGACCTCAGAATCACCGATAGCATATCACGATGCGTTACATGCGACTTGCTCGCAATAGGTTTTAGAATATTTAGGTTTTCATACGTATTGTTCAGTTTCTTCATTTCCTTTAGGGTGGCTTAATTAGCAGTATGAATATGCCTATTTTCACTTTTAAGTTCTTTTTTCGACGAAATATCGAGTGTATACTGTATTTAATTATTGCTGTTTAGCACAAATCCACTTGATAACAGAAACAATGTTGTAAATACTCTAAAATGTACTTCACTAACTTTTACAATCTTTTTCCATCCTGTTTTGAATCAATTATGATGAATTACCAACACTGCAGCATGTGCGAGTTTACCTACGTTTGTGTAGGTATTCTGGCTACCTAGTTGTTTAATTCTGAATGCAACCATCTTCCTTTACCTTTTTCCTGCATTTGCATGTTTTTCCCACTATTTCGCCTTTTCCTCATCACAGGGTTTTATTCATGAAAATGGTGCTGAAAAGATCCTCCCCATTAAACCAAATTAAAAACTAATGATAAACAAAACCACGATTAAAAATCCAATATGGCGGGTGTCCATGAATCATTGCATGAAACAATTAACCCAGATATAGCGATCGAGGCATAAGCTCCATGAAATTATAAATGATGTAGGAAGTAACGCGGTGAATCAACTGGTTGCGTGCATTGTGGGGAAAACCGTGTTTAGTATGAAGTTGGTTCAAAATTGATCAGCAATTTAAAGGAGTTGCATTTGAACGTAGTTTTGGTGACTGACTTTTTCTGCATCTAACTACGAGAGATATTGAACGTATTTTCGGTGAATTCCTTTTTTTGCATCTAACTATCAAAAATATTGAACGTGGTTTCGGTGAATTACTTTTTCTGCATCTAACTATCGGAGATCTTGAACGAAGTTTCGGTGAATTACTTTTTCTGCATGTAACTATCGGAGATCTTGAACGTAGTGTGAGTGAATTATTTTTCTGCATCTAACTATCGGAGATCTTGAACGTAGTTTTGGTAAATTACTCTTTCTGCATTTAACTATCAGAGGTCTAGACGAAGTGACATTCAATTAGGAAAAGATACATACATGAAACTGACGCCATCTTCATCCTACCCACTAACTACTTACGTACATACACGTTTTTTCTTCATCCACATGCAAACATCAATTCACACAACTGAGTTATCTGTAGAACGTCATTAGTCAATAAGATGACGGGCTTGCGGAACAGTCAAAAATTAGGATTTCGTATTGCATTCACAATGGACGGAGTGACCGTGCGTAACACGAAAATGTCAGCTCTGTGATTTAAAATCCGTTATTAATAAAATAACAGTATTTACGTGATAAAAATAAGTGAATTAGTGAAAGGACACACAAATACGTATGTGACAATCTATCTGTGGAAAAATATATTATCTTCAGTGAAGTGATAAACAATTAAAAAAGCTAACAAGTCTTTCAAAACGTTAGACTTTTTATGACTTAAAAGGTGCATGTATGTAAATAAAACGTTAACTAGTGATATTGTGCATGTGTATTCACCGAACGCAAGCAAAAACCATATGTGAAAACACGACAAAATACATAACGATTCATGTTTAGTTCAAATCGTAACAGTCATTAGCATACGTCTCTCTAACAAAGAATTGAACTTTGGACCCACTGGACACTTGAATCACGATATTTATCAGTAGTTAATGATCAAGAAACAACCAGCTACATAATTCACTCGCCTTCGTAATGTACGGTTGGCGCAGCGGCTTAAGCATCGTTTAAATCAACGCGTGGAATCTGTTGGTCTCGAGTTCGAATCCCACAAACACAACTTGACTTTTTTTTAAAAGTTCAGTTTCAATCAATCGTGGTACAAAATGAATTTCTTAGAGAACATCACGCTACGTAGTCGACGAAGACGATCTGATACAGAAATACCAACGTTTGACGAAGATAGTTCCAATGATTCGACAATAGAGGGCGCAACAAATAGCAGCGTACCAAATTTAATAGATGAAGAGAATGAATTAATGGAAGACCTCAAACGTCAAATCAAAGAATTAAACTCGCAACTACAGACAGCGCACGAAGAAATAAATAACCTGTCCATTGAAAACACAGATTTAAAGAGAACAATAGAAAGTATGAACTCAAAACATAAAATAATCGAAAAGGCGACAAAGAGACTGGCTAACGAAATAAGAACGCCAAGTAAAAAATCCACGCTATGTACACCTATTAGAGGAACCACCCATAAGCAACGCAGAGATAACTTAGAATTCGCGACTCCGGAGCTATTTACCCCCACGCAAGCTACCCCTCAAAAGAACGTGGGTCAAATCCATAGCCAACAGAAAATAAAGAAGACATCCCAGGCAATTCAGAAGGAAGAGAGAAACAAATTGTGCATAATTAGTAGTAATCAAAATAACAAAATACTAGCGATAGCAGAAAACACTTTTCCTTCTTACCAAATCTGTCATTACCTTCTACCTAATAGCGGAATAAAAGCATTGTTTAGTAGTATCTACACAAAAGTAGCTGATTACACGATGAAAGATAGTTGTATAATATTCATAGGTGAAAATGACTTTCGACAAACAAATAACTATTTTGATTTAATATTGACGATACGCGAATCACTGTCGGATATAATGCACACAAATATAATAATCTGCCTACCAACATATAAATATGATTATTATTCAACTGTCTATAATTTCAGAGTAGAAATGTTTGGTGGTCTTCTTTACCAGGACATAGGAAACCATAACTATGCGACATTATGTGACTCGAACTCAAACTTGTCCTGCGACTATACCATGTTTGAAAAACGTACTGGTCGTATTAATAATTACGGAATGAAAACCATCTTCAGTGATTTGAAAGGCTTCGTTTGTAATAATACCAACGAAACATTATTAAGGAACGACCCTTTGCCATGTGGTACTCCTAATTCATATTGTTCATGTAATAATGCTGATACTCCCGATCAACAGTTTTTTCGTATATAACAGCTTATGTATGCTGCATCAAAATATAAATGGGCTTTTGGCAAAAAGTGATTTAGTAACGGTTCATTTAGACACCCTTGCAACCACTGGTAAGTGTATGCATATTCTCTGCTTTACAGAGCACAATATGAAACAGAGTGACGTTGACTTTCTGAACATTCCTAACTATACTTTGGCTGCATGCTTCACTAGAACAAAACGAAATGGTGGATCTTGTATACTAGTACATAACTCCATTAATTGCACAGAAATTGAATTAGTAAAAAGTGTCAACATTCCAAACGTGTTTGAATGCTGCGCAATCGAGATAGCTGACCATAAAATAATAATACTATGTATATATCGAGTTCCAAATAATACTAAAATTAATATTTTCTTTAATAATTTGACATACCTATTACAACAATTTTGCTATAAAAATAATCAAAGAATAATAATATGCGGTGATTTTAATATTGACATTATTCAGAAAAATAAAAATTCTACCACATTCAAACGTATTTTAAAAGAATTCAATCTTAATATTGAAATAAAACAACCCACACGTCCTAGTAGTGGAACGTGTTTGGACAATTTTCTTCACAACATACGTGGCTGCAAGAGTGAAATATTAGAGTTAGGTGTCTCTGATCACACAGCTCAAATCATGACGTTTCCTGTACAACGGACATGTGTCTTAAAATACTATTACGTGAATAAACGTGACTACAGTAAAGAAGACATTAGTCTATTTAGGAGGTGTATTGCTAGTCTTAGTTTCTCTCAAGTTTACGAAACGGACGATGCAAATGAAAGCTATGATATTTTTTTTGAATTATTTAAATTATTTTACGATCTATGCTTTCCTATTATCAAACGTAAAATCTCAACAGTCGTAAGACCAAAATGGATAACTCGGGGAATAAAGAGCTGTAGTAAAAAGAGGCGAGCTTTATTATGGCAGTACAGAATAAAGCGAAATAGTGATACAAAAGCGGCTTTCAAATCATTCTCAAAGAGATATCAAAAAGTGATCAAATTAACACAAAAGGCTCAAAACAGCTACTTTATAGGAACTAGCACTAATAAGTCTAAAGCAACTTGGAAGGTAATCAATTCTATGAAATCCAACATTCCCAAAAATACTATAAATGTAATTAACGTAAATGACAAATGTATAACAAATCCTAAAATGATAGCAAGACATTTTAATGATTATTTTATAGACTCAGTCGAATCGAATGCCGATAATTTGCCAAAAATTAATAATACAAAAAAGGACACATCATTAGGATCATGTAAATCAATATTTATGCAACCAACCATACCAAATGATGTTATTACAATAATAAAAAACCTTAAAAACACCAACAGTACAGGATATGACGATATTGACACAAGGGTAATTAAATCGGTAGCGCCTCTTATAGCACCCGTATTAAATGATATTATAAATAAAATTATCCAAAATGGTGTTTTTCCACGTAAGTTAAAGGTTTCCATAATCAAACCCTTACATAAAAAAGGTGATAAAACAGAAGTCAGTAACTATAGACCGGTAGCATTAATACCTATTTTCTCTAAAATAGTTGAGAAAGTCATTTATAGCAGTGTCTATAGCTACCTTGAAAAAAATAATATCTTTTGTAAGGAACAGATGGGATTTAGGAAAAATAAAACCATTAATATGGCCATATATAATTTCCTTGAAAAAATACACTACAACATGGACAATAGAAAACCAGTCATGGCAATGTATATGGACATGACCAGGGCTTTTGACTATGTTAACCATAAAGTGCTACTAGCTAAGCTCTCTAAATTTGGCATCAGAGGGAACGTACTCAATCTACTGCAATCCTACTTGGAAGATAGGAAACAAATTACCCACATTAAACAAGTAGATATTAAAACAAAAAGTGAAGTTGTATATGCGTCTGATCCTAGAATACTCCATTACGGTGTTCCGCAGGGTTCTATATTGGGGCCTTTGCTTTTCATTTGTTACATAAACGACTTTCCCCAAGCAATTACTCACCAAGTGTCTTTATTTGCAGACGACAGCGCAGTTATATATAATAGTGGTAGTGTTAGTGAAATAGAAAATGACATTAACGCTAGTCTGGTTACGATTATTGAATGGTTAGAAGCTAATAATCTTAAAATTAATCTTAGCAAAACTACAATTATGAACTTCAAAATTAGACATAAAATACAACCACAATTCCAAACAAAATTTAAAGCAGATCCAATACTAGAATCTAAGGTAACAAAATTCCTTGGAGTACATATTGATAACGATATGTCTTGGAAGACACAAATTGACAATATGTGTGTGAAACTTAGTAAGTTTTCCTATGCTCTTAGGATGCTAGGTAAAATTGCAAATATGACCGCACTCTTAGCAGCATATCATGGTTACGTTGCTTCCGCGTTGCGATATGGCCTAATATTTTGGGGTAATGGAACTAAAGTCGAGCAAGTGCTTATAGCACAGAAAAAATGCATTAGAGCTATGTGCAAAATAAAACGGACGGATTCATGCAAGCCACATTTCCAGAGCTTGAAAATATTAACAGTGCCATCACTTTATATCTATGAAGCCTGCACTTTCGTAAAAACCAATATGCATTTATATAGGCCTGTCGAAAGTCAACGACGCTCAAATAAGTTGCACTTGCTATATACAAAAACCAATTTTTACCATAAAAGTATATATGCAATGGCTCCAAAACTGTACAATAAATTACCAGATAAAGTTATTTTAGCCAAAAACTTAAATAATTTCAAACGTCAGCTTTTTAAATTATTGAGTGACAAGGCATATTACTCTGTCGATGAATTCCTTAATGATAAATCTTTGTAAGACATATATTTATTAATTTTCCTGTCAATTTATTTTTATTTTTGTTCTTGCTGACATTATGTTTTTTTGATTTGGTATCGTTATAATTATTTGAAAATTTTAAATTCTGCTGACATTTTGTACTATATAGTTATATAACGATTTAATTTTATTTCATGTAATTTTATTGATTGACTCTAATTGTTTTGATTTAATTTGTATTTATTGATTTTGATTGTTTTGATTTTATTTATATTTATTCATTTTAATTTTTTTGATTTAATTTACATTTAATTGCTTTGATTTAATCTAATTTCATGAAACATTTTGTATGCCTACCGGCGGAACATAGTTAGTTTCTGAATTTTATGTATTTTTAACACCTAGGTACTTTTACCTATGTTCACAAAATAAATAAATTTGAATTTGAATTTGAATTTGAATTTAGTATGTTTGACTAGGTTATGATAATATTATATCAATCCTGTTGGAAGACGTCGTAGAAACGCAAATGATTTTTCTTTGAAAATTGCTACTTATATTGGTCCTCTAGCCTGCTCTGGAATTATTTTTACAATAGGTTCTTTACGTTTCTTCCCTTTTTGAAATTGAGAAAGGTGAAAGTTTAAATTACTATGAGTGTTTATCATGTGTGTATCTTTCAAGCCAAAACTACTGAATGAATTGATGAAATTAAGCACACAGATAGTTTGTGACCTGGATAAACAAATTTATTATTATTATTAATTATCAAAAGTCTACTATAGAATCAACATCCAAACCACTTCCATGACCGCAAAGATGGAACACAGAACAAGATAGAAGTTGGAAATACTATCGTGAAGAAGGCACTCAAAAACTATTTAAAAACCAAATTGCACTACAAAAAATAACCTTCTAAACGAATACAGCACAATATCCACCCAAGTCCACACGATAAGCAGTGGCACACGACCTTGTACCTTATCTCAACGTGACTCAGTACAATATGTACTGTACTGCAGCTGGTTTCTGGTTGCTCGAATACTCGCCCTTCGTCTGCCGTGCGTTTCAATATAACTTAAATACTTAATAACTGTACACTAGGTCAATGTTGCCTTGCATGATTTTTTAGAACTAATTTGTATTGGAATAATTGCTTTGGTCTATTATGAGTGGATGTTAAGAAGCAAATGTATGTCATTAGATTTATGTGTTGAGATGGCTCATCTGTTTCAATGTGTAGTCATATTAGGTATTATGGTTCAGTTATTTGCTATAGGACTCCAACAGAATATCTTACTTCGGCTTTAAATAGTGTTTGGGAAAGTTATTGTTACTGTGGTAGAATTAAATAAGATACAATTGACATTATAAGAAAACCTAAAACCAATTTCAAAAAACCAAAATATTTTTTTTAATTATCCCCGGAGACGTTACTGACAAAAAAAAAATAGAGCGAGAAAGTCCGACTGAAAATTAAATTTAAGTAATTCTAAGTACTTATGACTGACTTTCATATAAAATATAATCAAAAATTCAGTCATCCAAACTAGCTTTTCCTAATTTGAGTCATAAGTCTCGGACGAAACAGGGAAATTGAGGTTTTCAGCAAATTTACAGTACAGTCATCATAACAGGACATACAAAGAAACAAAACCTCAATAATAAAATAGATAAAGCAGCAAACTCAGGTGCATTAGAAACCGCAGGTGTCGACGTTCCCGAACGGCTAGAAGCTGACGAAATAATTGATACAAATTATAACACGTAACTACTAGTGGTACTAGGTATGACTACAAGTCTATAGTCACGTAGTTATCTACATCCAATGAATCATAATTATACGGGATATAGAGATAACGCACCAATGAACAGAGAAATTAATAATCTACGTAATTTAGTTCATCTATTCAGTTCGAAACCAAATAATAACAGCAACATTTGTAGATCTTTGACACTCGATTCAGGTACCTAGTCAGTGAATGGAAAATATGACAACCAGTTTTACCAAATGGTACACGTCAGATAGGCAGTCGCTCCATGTACATTACAGTGATTTAGCTAAGCCAAGATAGTCTGGAAGCTGACTGCAACACAGTTGGGGAAAGGCTAGGCCGATGATGGTATGGTGGGTTGGAAAATGGAAGACATTATTCACTTCATGCATCAAAGTTATTTCCCCGAAACACTATGTCAGAAACAAATATGCATAGTGCTCACGTGAGTTGATCAGAATGATGTCTGGACCTTACAAGAGATAAGGGCCACGGAGTTTATTTCAGCTGTTTCTGCTCAGAGTATTTTCGTACGATACACTGGCTCGATCTATTTTAATAAAAGATTTATAAAAGCTATTCGCAAAATAAACATCATTTATCAGATCGATTGCAGACGAAAGGGCCGGAATATCAGTGGTCAGAGTGAGTTGATCAATGAACTTGCTGATTGTATTTTGTGTTTTCACTCCATGCAGTATGGATTCCCCTGCCCACTGACATATCAATGATTCAGTTTGAAACTGAAATTTTCTTAGAATTAATTTCGTCTGTTTTCAAAATGATCTGGTAATATTAACACGTTGAAATATAAAAGGCCTTCGATCGCGTGCCCTTCAAACCGAGAACAACCACCTACTAAGCATTCCTTATCATTAAATGGACAATCTAAAAATTAATATTGTTCATAATCTGATCATCAATCATCATTTTACCTTGCATCATGCCAAGATCATGTCCGCAGGAGTTCATCGCCACGCTTCCTTGTCCAAGGTCATAATATGTTGATAATTGATAAGGAGTTGTTTGTGTATCTTTGCTGTTATCAGTTTCGTCACCAGTCTGGGTTTAGAGAAAGTTGTTTTGTTTTGCGCAAAATATACGTTTTAGACGCATTTTCGTAATCTGTAATTGTAGTTGAGTAGGGTTTTATGAAGTTGTTTGCAATGAGAATTAAAGTACAAGAGGTTATTTTGATAGCCATGATTCAGTTAGTAGGTTTAGTAAAGGATCTGTCAAACTGATGCGGACACATTGTCTGTATAGGCGTGTCGACAATTCATCCAAAGTTAGGAGAGCTGTCAGTCTACTGTTTCAAAGTCAGTCTCTCATTGTTTTAATGAAATGAACTTCAATTAATAACAAAATACCAATCTTATCCTAAAAAATAATTTTCCTCAATCCTAAACGACATCTCTTATGTTTGTTTGTATCATTAGTTGTCTTCTAATGTGGAAGACCTTTTTGTAACATTTGAAGCTTAAAGCCTCAAATGTTACGTATCGAATTAGTTAACAACGACTTAATTTACCTGACCTGACCCCGTATTCACAAACGTTCGACTCGTTTCCGATTCGACAACTCGTATATCTGTCTTCTTCTGGCATTACGAAAACTTACCGAATCGGAAGCGAATCGAAGCGTTGTGAATGCGGGGGCTGGTGAAGGTTGTAGGAATTCGTTGGATGCGAGTCGCATGGAACCGGTCAATGTAGCGACACTTGTGTCACCTATGCCCAGCAGTGGACGTCTTTCGGCTGAAATGATGATGATGATGATGATATAATTTACATTAACATACAGTAAACGGTCATCATCATTTGCCTGCCCATGTGTCTGGTTTATTTCTTCTTTCATTCTCTCGTATCAGTCAAGATATCTTTGATTCCTATTTGATTCAAACCGTTTTCAATCCGTCTTTTCTTCGGTCTTCCTCTCAATCTTCATTTATCAAAAATTTATTTAGTTAAACTTCGTGTACAAAATTGGCACATAGGCGTACTTAATGCCACAAGGCATTCTCTACCAGTCAACCTTTGGGTCAAATAGGACAACACTGTAATAGAGTACAAAAAATAAATAAGAAAAATACATATTAAAATACATACAAATAGTCCAAAATGCGAGAAACCTGATAATATCAAAATAATACTATGACTAGTGTTGAGTAGTCTGACTTTAAATATTAGTTCGGATTTGTTCTTTTGGAAGCTACTATTTTAGTCACACACAATACCTACTGTAATAAGGATGATTTATCTTTGAACCTACGATAAGTAGTTCAGTCTGCGCTGCAGGCGTTTCTAATCCACTAATTATGGATCATCACGGAATTAGTCCATAATCGGTCAATACCTGACGCAAGAAAACTCCGATATCCTAAGGTCACATTGTGTATTGACATCAAATGGCAAGGATGACGGCAATGACAACAAATTGACGTGTGATGTGACGACAAATTGTCACTAGCAGTGATCGTGAGCTAAACGTAAATATTTGGAGACGATTATATGCAATTCGTGATTGGGAAATGGATATGTTTCAATGCAGCGTGACATTTTAAAATGTTAGGAATAACACAAATACTGCTAATTCTGAGGATTACTACTAAGTATATATGATTATATGATTTAATTTAGGTAAATCTGAATCGATATCACGATTGTTTTTCCTAGGCCAAAATCGATAATCATTTTCAATGTCACGCCTAATTTCTGCACCTTGCGCAATAATGTTCCAATTAAAATTGGTAATTTTATCGTCCTTATTTAATTCTATATTTCTTGTACTTTTTCTTCTGAGATTAATGACATCTTAGCTTCACAATTTACAAAGGCGTGGAGCATCATTCTTTACTGAATCTTTAATCTTAATGTTGTGATTTATGATATTTGCTTGAATACCCAAATAAAAATAAACTACTACCATTTTAGCAAAACGTAAGCTCTTTATAGTCGTTCTTAAGCTGAGGTCATACGGTTTTAATCTCTTAAATCTACTTGATCGTGCAATAAAATTGCAAAATAAATACTAAAATGCTTTAAACACTTTGCTGGGAGTACTAAATTGCTGTGTAAATTGATGAGATAATTACTGAAACAAGGACAGAATCCTTTTCATATAAGAAGTTCTAGTAAATAATACATACTTATATGATGTGGAAATGGAAAACAGGATGAGCATTTACAATTCTCACCCTTGCCCACGTTGAATATACCAAACCTACCGTCATCATTTTTATCGTAAAGGTATCCATTGCTGGACAAAGGCTTCTCCAATTGAAATCCATTTAGTATCCCAAAAAAGCCACGAACTCTGAAAATATGACTAGTAAGATGATTTATCGCACCCGTACCTCATTGCAACATAATTGAAAAACTTTCAACTATTCACTATTTGCCATCATCGTCACCTATCCTAACCCCACCATCCATTCTACATTCCAATGATCCAAAAAGGACTTCAAACCTTCATATCCTCAAAAGGTCACACTCTATCTCCTCACTCCTTCAAGGAAACGTCGAGTATGTGACACTAAAAATAGCTCAGATAAGCAGTGTGCCTTATCAGAGCGACAGATTGTCTGCCGATGCGATTGGCGAATGAAACACGGGCTTTTTGAGCGAGCGATAACATTGATAGGGGAATGTTATGGACTCAAATGACTGTATGCTGTGTAGATGGTATTCGGGTGTTTCGAAGTGTATATGGTATTCTAAGGTTGGAGGTTTGATCTGGATTATGTTGTACACATTGAAGAGAAATTCAACATCCTTTTTCCTTCTATGTTGGAGTCGGCTTCCAGTCTAACCGGACGCAGCTGACTACCAGTTTGAAGCGACTCCTATCTGACCCCTACAACCCAGTTAGTACTGGTAAATATGATACCTTTTGGCTAGAAGACTGGTTGTCCAAATTTTGAGCTACTAAATAACTGTTAAGGCTGTCAAAAAGAACTATAAATGACTCCCGGATGAAACTCGGTATGTAATGGATGACTGACAATCGCCTATCGACGTTTCAGCCACAAGCGAATTAAAGAGAGAATTTGTAATGATTATGATTATTAGCAAGCAATTTTAACTGGATAGTCATCTTAACTTTTTATAGGTACATATTTGGATGTTGTTATGTCAAAATGGTTAAAAATCTATTTGTAGACATTGAAGTCTGATTTGTTATGTTAATTACGCAGATTGATAACAACTAGAAAGTCTTATTGCATTGATTAATTGCTGTATTTTTTTGTTACCTGGCATTTTTCAATGTAACCTTTTCTAAGAAGTTATTGTTCTTCATCTTATTTGAAGACTCCATTGGTTTCCTTGTTGTGCTAGCTTGTAAATTACAGCCACAACCATTTATTTACCACAATCTATCTTATTTTATATTTCTCCCCGTTTGTCACCATCATCACCCTCATCCCCTGCTCCATTAATCCCAAATCCAAGTCCATCCACTAAATATGGGAAATCGAATGTCCAATTTGTTTATGTATATTCATGAGAACAAGCCGCTTGAACGCCGCCCTCTACAAGAACATACGAAATTAATTTGGACCCAGCTACTTAGCATTCATTCCGTATAAACCTATCCCCATGTTGTATTAATACAACTGAATTAATTTACTGTTGTTGATAAAGTCTTCCAGTTGATTAAGAGCTGAGAAAATTTTGTTTGGCGCTCGATTTCTTAGTGGATATCTATTGGGAGTCTGCTTTACATACTGATTGGATTACATACTGACTGTGTGGAGTTCGTTCGATTGAATATTGTGTAAGATGCTGAAAATGTATGGTTCCTTCTGTGTTTGTCATGTCATTACATTTTAAACCTGTATGCATCTCCTATTGAATAGGAGAGGATTATCCAAAATCATCATCATGTACCAAGGCTTTTCCCAATTATGTTCTGCTTCCTGTTTCCTAACTGTTTGCTACTATATTATATTAAGCTGCGTTCAGATCAGGTTTCCGTCTCAAGTAATGATATACATTGGTGATTAATAATAAATGATCGCAACAAGTAAATTGGTATGAAGACCTTCCAAAAAAAAGAGTATTTTCTTGAACTCAAGATGGAGAAACTTGAAACTCCAACACTATAATTCATTTAAATGAATTCTTACCTCCAAAAAGCTCAAGATCAACACCCCACCTTTCATCTAACTTTAGAGCCGAAAAGTACATCGTATCGTAAAACAGGGGCTTCATCAATCAAGTTAATTAATATGTAGGTAGGAGGAAAATATTTAGCTCTGTAATGTAACAGATAAGAAGCTTGCGTTGGCTTCGGAATAACAAACACTGTTTAGCATTCACGGGGAACGCCCTTAGATATCGGACGTGATGAAAAAATACGCTGTGGCGTAGCTGGAACCGATTTCAATTTGTATTTACCAGGCAATCGTTTCTCGTTGTTTTAGTGGCTTTAATGTTCCAGGACTTTTTTGCCACATTTACGGGTAGTTGGAATGTGATTTTTGGTTTTAGGGGCCTTTGATGTATTGTGACGGGTTTCGGGTAGCATCGGATCTCGGTGGGTTCAGTTGATTGATTGATTTGATTTCGATGTGTTGGTTGGATATTTGGGTCTTTATTTTTTGTTATGGGTTTTATTCTTATTGCTTTCGGGATTTTGAATAGTTTTGGGTGAAATATTACTATTTATTTCTAGATACAGGTACCTGGTACCTGTACCTACATTCAAAACAAATAAAGATCTGATTCTGATTCTGAAGTAGGGTTAGAGGGTGTAAGATAATTGTCTGCTTAAACAAAAAGACAAAAAACCCTAATATTTTTTACAAAGCGTAAGGTGTTAATAGTTTTCTCTTAGAACTTTGTTGATTTGATATTAATAATGTACAAGAATTTCACCTAAATATCAAGCTGCGAGTTTATTATGAAGTCATAACGATAAATCTCATTGGCTTTAACAATAATTGCGTTGTCTTCATTCAAATAAATAATTTCTTCCTGAATAAATTGTACCTTCGTAAACATATAAACTTACCGTTTACCTTGTATTAAAGATAACAATATTCCTTGTATAGGATAGCAGCTTCCTTGTCAACAATAAATAGTGCTACTGTGTTTCTGTTTCCTGTATTTAATTTTAAATGAATAAGCTTTTTACTTTTTGAAGTAACTTCAACACATAACAGATAAGTTGATGATTTCGTGTAGTTCCTTATGCCACTCAACATTTAGTCGTTCATTAAAGAGTGCTACTTACTGATCTGATATGTTATTAGCATTCTCTTCTTAAGAAGTTAAAATACGGTTAGATTAATTCCGGTCATCTATCATGGTAATAACAATCATCAACTTCTCAAGGTCGTTTGTAACAGTAATTGCAAGAAAGGCTAATGTTTCATCCGTAGCCCAACACGTAATACCCTTTGCTTCGCTCTCCTATTAAATTTACAACGTGCCATCAGACCCACATTTGTTTACCGTCCATTACGGACACGGACATCTCAGGCCATTCCCATACCCATAACATGAAACCATTAAGTCAAAATTAAATCCATCTGCGTACATTTCAACATTATAATTTTGAGGGCATTGCAAAATTGCTCCAAATATGATGACGTTATCAAAAATGAGTAATGATCCGTCTAATGCGCTGTGGCATACGAAATTAAAGCTATAAATTTGAATAATATAATGATAGGGCCCTCGGCCGGGGCCTTATTTGTGAGGCCTCTTTAATGAAATTGCATAAGGGAGAATTTAATATGGTCTAGAATTGATAATCTCTTAACATTATCATTTAGCAAAGTGGACCTGAGAGTAGGTCGAACTATCTCTACCCGTAGCGGGAGAGGTGACCCAGGGGAGTATATTGGGCCCTTACATTCTAGAATTAGGTATAAATTTAACTCGGCCTATCGTCGTTCACTGTCCCTCAGTATAAGATATTGCGTAAGCCCTGTTTATTGCTAACATCGTACGCTGCTATACTAACTCTCTCTCACTTTATTTATGGAACTAAATTATTTATTTCAGCTATCATTACTGAAATAGGTCTTGCTGGTTTGACCTTATAGGCTCTTACATACATATCGTTCGTTTGGATGAACAGAGTATTAACTCAAAATTGACGATTAGATACTAACCTAAATTTTCCTGTTTTCTCATTAATAACAAAATTGAGAAATTTATGAAGTGAATAAAACCGCTATTAATAAAGTAAGCTTGAAAAATATATACTTGAGGTTAACCAATTATTTATAGAAATGGAAATATATTGATTTGCAAACTTCAAATCGCTCTCCTGAAAAATATGTTTTTTTGAGTTAATACCCTGTTCATCTGGACCAACGATAAACTATCGTGTTTTCAATAAGCTAAGCTATTTCAATAACACCTTCTCTTAAGGGCATGATGACAGTATCAAAAAATTACAAATCTATTTAGTCCGTCAGTCAGAGTATAGAAAAATAATGGACACGTATTTATTGTTTTTGTAAATCAATGAATATAGACAAAGATAAAACGCATCAAAACTCGGGAGTGGGCTCGTGATGTCAGAACTAGCTAAAATTTATACCTAGGCGTGACGTATTGAGAATTTTAAAAGCGTCGTATCTTCGTCAATTTTGATTTACGTAATAAAAGAAAATATACGGATCAAATACTTTTTTAATAATCTACCTGACGGATTAATTAGATATTTTTGTCGTCTACCCTATTGTATTTACATTTCGCATATATCCCAGTTTTTCATGACTTACTTCAGTAGTATGTTTTCATGTCTTATTTTCATAATTGTATTGTTTAGATATTTACTCTGATATATTTGATACTTATGTTTCAGGAAGATATGATCAGCTCATCGCAGTCCACAGCATGCTCAGGCAGCAGGTCATCAGCTCTCTCGAACTCGTACCAGTTGCGTCATCAGCTCCCTCCAACTTGTAACAGTTGCTCGTAATCAACCTTCTGCATTTACTTTATTGCAGTTGTCGTCTTCAGGTGCATTTATTTAGGTCTTTTTTTTTCTCTTTTTTCGTATTAAAAAAAGCCAGCAGGCAATTTATTTTTATACAAGTGTAGGTGTATGTGTGTCTGTTTGAGTTTTGACTCTTTGTATATGTGTTTATTGTCTTTTATAGTTTATTATGATTAAAGGTGAGAGGGGGAAAGATTCAATAAAAATCGGGTTATTTTTTAAAAACTGGATGTTTTACTTTACGATATATAATAATTATATGTTCATTGAAACAAATTACAAATACAAAATTTACACAGTTTGTCTTATGTATTAATCAATAACTACATTATTATTTAATCGTACCTATCGTTTAAAAGACTACTCATACATTTTATGTATATACCTAAAGATACAGTGACAATAATTTATACAACGGACGAGGGGAAAACGATGTTAAAAATATGTCTTGTATGAAAACTTAAACATAATAGAACTCCTAAATTATTGGACAAAGATGAATAAATGTACCCGTCAAGGGTTAATTACTTAAAGATAAACCAAACTGATCTAATATGTACAATCTTTAAAACCAATGTTACAAAAAAAAGTTGAAAACAACAGTTTCCAATTTTTGGTAAGCCGAATGTTTTTATCGCTACATACAAAGAGATCCATCGGTAACAGTGTTGAAAGAGCTTCGTAGTTTTTTGGTATAAATTGAATAACACAAACTAATAATCAGGTATCAGGGGCCATTCATGATGATGGTTCGTCTTATCAGACTAGAATGTCTCGGAAAAATGATGCAGCTTCCGACGTGGCCAAAAATATTTACAAGTCGAATGGCAAAAGCTGGAAAATGAAAACATCAGTCCAATTCTTAGCGATATTTGTTAAAGCCATGCTTTCTAGCATCGTATTAAGTTTGGCATTGTACACCAAAGCATATATTCCGAATGTATACATGCATCTACCTTAATATTACTTGTTAAAATTTAATGGACCATTTTTGTTCCTAATTTGTTCAAAGTATATACAGTAAATCAACGTGAAACTTTCAATTCAACAATTAAGGACAGAGCCAATCGCACGCGCAGCTATGTTGCGATTGGTGGACAATACATAATTATATAGAAATATATAGCAGGCGTATCCCCCTGGATAAAGAATTCGTTAACACAAAGTATCGCTCATCTTACAGTAACATTTCTTAATCATTATGTTTAATTACTATCCACTTTACTCTTACGTTAGTTCCTTGACTTTTGTTGTGCGAAATTTTTCGTTATTTTTATTATTCTTGTTAAAATTATGAATAGTTATTATAGATACCAATAATTATGACACACTCTACTATAACAACGAATATATGCGTACTACTGCTTGGTGATAATACATTATCGTTTATATTGAGTTACAGACACCAATTATTTCTATTTAATATTAATGACGTGCGTGAGGATATGAGAAGGGAACCGAAGATTCGTTGTGTCTTGAATTATTTCGAAGCAAACAGGTTTAGGGACATACAACTCTAGAGCGCGACCATTGGTTGTAACTGCGACCAAATAAACAACAACGTTGCAGAGTTGGTCGTATTCTATATTTTCAAATGTGGACGCAATATCGAAGAGGATCTACCATATTTTTAATTCGTCTTATCGACCAAATTCGTCACAATGTACAAGATATATCGTCGCCTTGGAGGCCAATGGAGCTAAGCCACAATTTTTGCGAAATGGAGTTAAGTGCATTAACGTACTCACAAAGAGCCATACTTTATATTAGTCAATACATCTAATAGATATCATAACTGTAAGCAGGTTATTTTTGAATTTGTCAATAAATTTAAGTGTATTTTTAGTAAGAGTCAAAAAGTATAAGCAGCTTAGATTCATTGTGATTACAAGTCATAGAAAATCATTATTGAGTGGTCAATAGTTGTAAAAGCTCATAGAACTCTTGACCTCCAAAATTATCACATCGTAATACTGTATTCTAGACTCTTGTGATTTGTCATTTTTTAATCCAATCCCGATATTATTTGTGAACATTTAATTGGCAGAGAAAAAACGTGTTTATTCCTGTTGACCAATCCGCATTCTGAATTCAATTTTAATATAAGTAAGTGTGTACAACGTGTACCTGTTAAACGAACCTACAAAGGACAACAGAGTAGACGTAAAAACACGTTGTTTTATAGCCTGTTTAGAGGTGGCCAAAGTTTCCAAGTGTGCAAGTAATTTTTTTGACCACTTTTAATTTTTTTTTTTGGGACAAGCCCACCACACACGCCCAAACCACTGTAACTCCTGAAAGCAAGAATCAACAGTGGCGACCACCAGAAAAGCGCCTAGACAATGAAGCTCGACGAAGTCCCAGAGAATGAATTTAACTGTCTTGGATCCCGCAACGAAATTAATCAGAAAGTATAGCGGAGTAGTGGGAAAGAACTGCAATTTCCACTTCCCTCCATATCAGCAGGAGACAGAACGAAACAAGGCCAATAGGCACAAAGGGACGTTTACAACTGGGATAGGCCTAGTTGCCTAGCACCACGGATAAATATTAACGTTAATGGGTCCTAAGTAGAGAGCTGTTATATTTGATTCCAATAATAGGTATGGCAAAAACGCTTGAACGCACGGAAATTTGCTCTAGTTTCTACAAGGTCCGAGGTCAAATAACTCCGGATGTAACCTGTACACTATCCAACATAATATTGCGTTCATTTTGCCAAAGACTACACCCCCACAAAATGTGATGAGCAGATTGTTCATATTCGCAGTCAGATGTTGAACATTGACAAAAAGGCGAGTCAACAAGCTTGAAGGAAAATAATTTACTCTTAAAGTTGCCATGGCGCGTGAGAAATTGGGCAACACAGTGATCAACCTCCAGCCATGTCCTGTCCAGCCGCTCACGAACGAATGGAAAGAACTGGTGCAGGTGTCTGCCCTTGATGGAATTGTCCCACCTACATTGCCATTCAGATAAAAGTTCCTCCCAGACGTCGGTCTGTGGTTTGAATAATCTAGAAATCTTAGCACGATCACGTATGGTTAAAAAGTCTGCGTCCGTGGTCTCACGCGCGTTATAGTACATTGCAGCCCGCCGCTGCACCTCAAGATCGACTGGAAGTACACCCGCAAGCACCGGAAGAGCTTCGGTACTAACCGTCCTATACGCTTTTAATATATCTGCGAAGAAAGTTGAGACAGCTTTAAGTAAATTGACGCCATCTGGAGTTACTGAACCAGATAAGAGAGGTAAGAAAGTCCCACCCAACAAAAAATCAGAAGTAGTCAAGGATGTAATTAGAGACCACATTACTGTTACTGTTATTATATTTATTATTATTGTATACTGTTTCTTCACATTACTGTCGCAGTACGACGAAAAGAAAATACTTGCCATCAGGTTTAAGTGAAAACCGTTTGTACTTAGACTATGTAGAGTATTGTAAAGAACGTCAAGTTGTACCTGAGAAGGCCAGTTTTTACAAGTCTATTTTTTACAAGCGAATTTAATTACGGTTTTCATCGCCCTAAGAAAGATCAATGTGACCATTGCATTTAATTTAAAAATAGGCCAGAGCATGAACAGCAGCTTCATAAAGAAGAGTATGATTTACACATTGTTCGTAAAAACGGAGCGAGGGAGCATAAAGTTTGTGACGAAAATCGTACTAAAGTAGATCTCGGCTTTGCCGCTTTTGCTATGGACCTAGAAAAAATACTATTAGCTCCAAGTTTACAGGCTGGTCAGGTTTATTATAAAAGAAAGTTGAAGATTTACAATTTTACAGTGTATAATTTAGGAAATTCTGAAGCTAAAAATTATATGTGGCATGAAGGAGTGGCCAGATTGCCACTTGCATTTGGATGCATTTGTCGTCATTGCCTGCAGAGGTAAAAGATATAACTTTCTTTTCTGACACTGCTTCTGGCCAGAACCGGAACACTATTATTGCCGCAATGTTTTTACATGCAGTAACGGTTTTGCCAATCGAAACCATCAATCAAAAGTTCATGGAGTCAGGACATTCAGAGATGGAATGTGATAGTGTTCATTCTGCAATAGAAAACAGAGGGAGGCATGTAGATATCTACACACCAGAGGGCTGGTACACTGTCGCACGTACGGCTAAAACCACCAAGCCCTATTACAAGATTAAAGAGTTGACTTTTTCAGATTTTATCGACTTCAAGTCGTATAGTAACAAAATTATCACAAATCAAAATAAAACAGAGAACAGGTGATAATGTGAACTGCCTGGTATTAAAATGGATGCAATATCGAAAAGGTAGTCCTAAAACAATATTTCTCAAAAATCAATCATCGGAAGAGAATTTTAAATCCTTACCTACACAGCGCAGAGCTCTACGCAAAGCTGCTATGACACCATGTTGCGATTTACAGAAGCTCTACAACAAAAAACTTAAAATTCCTGCCAATAAACTTAAAGATCTGAAGGATCTCTGTGCTAAAGGTACCATACCTTCACCGTATCACGATTTTTATAACAATCTGGAAGAAGTACCAATTAGTGACAACTCAGAAAGTGAATAATTTCTTTTACCTTCCAAATTTTTCTATATCTCTTTTTAACTGTTCATTTGATTTGTTATTAAAACGTATCTTTATTAAAAATTTATGAAAAAGTAATTATTTTGTATTTATTTTCAAATATTCTAATACGCTTACACCTTTTCACCCAGTCGCTTCATTATGCCATCAGATTATAAAGTCAACGAGACAAGACGGTTAAGTGACTTACACCCCGTACTACGAGTATTACATTTTACATAAAATAGTAGCCAATAGGCCTATGCCACATAACTTAAAAACCATGATAGTTTGGTAATTTTTAATTATAGCATTCAATAGTTACATGTTTTAATAGTTTAGGGAAAAAAAAATTAACCCTCTACTACGATTTGACACTGATTTATGTTGAAATAACTGTTTTTACCCGCATCTTTTATTTTTCAAACGTCCATAACTCAGAACTGTAGTTCTGTGGAATAGCTCCAATACCCTCCAAGGCGACGATATTTACAAAGGCCTGGTTATGGTCTAGAGAAAGTCCTTATTTAAAACTTGAAACTTTCCCATTTGTTTCGAAACCGAAGGAGAGGTACTAAGATAGAATATGCTTATAATAAATCAACAATAGCGTAGATACATATGATACAGAGATAATATTACGATCAATTATTTTTTTTAAACAACGTAACGAGAATATCAACTTTTCAGTTCTGTGAATGATTTCACTAACATTTTAATCGCATTATATAGTTATTATAACCAATTCTTATGATACAAGTGAATTACTTCCACGCAATATCCGCCTGCCAGGTTATGTACATCTAGTCGGGTCGAAGCGAGATTGTAAGCTTTGTTTCATGCGATCTTGATAAATTGATACACAACAATATTCCTACTTATACCACGGTCAAACTACTTGGTTGTTTCTGCAACTAACCAGTAAACACGCAAAATATACTGTTCATTTCTGCACAATACAAGTCACTTCGTAAAATTTTAGTATCTGACCGTGATATACGTACTTAATATATAAGTATATAATAATTACATATATAAACTACAATAACTACGTCCTTTATGATATTTTTTACTTAAGACGTTTTATATACTCTCTAATTTTTTGTCACAGTGTCGCTTTATTTTGACTTCATTATTATAAACATTTTTTTTTTCAATACTTACTTACATACCTGAGATTAAAATATACTTCCATGGTATTCATTAAAAGAATTTTAAGGCTAAGAAGAGAGAAAGCCTTAAGCAAAGAATTTTGAAGAACATTGTCCAAGGAAGGCAATGATAATCTTAGGGACATTTATACAATATCTAAAATACATAAATGAAAACTATTAAACCCTGATAATTCCAATAATTATTGAAAGAGAAGCGCTAATTTACAACATTTTAAATTCGATGTTGTATTATACATTACTCTTGGGGTTTTGACACTCCCCACTAATAAAAATCATATTTACAGGATTTGTACAGCGGCTTGGCAAACGAACATCATTAACTTTAAAATTCTGTATTAAATCGCCCCGTTTCGAATCAAAATCAAACATTGACTTACTTGAATAACAAGCATAACTGCGAAAATTAATTTTCATTCCAAGCACAGCAATTTTGTAGAAACTTTTCAATATATTACTGAATAATACAATTTAAAGTGGTAGTTGAATTTCTTATTCTATGCCTATTGTTTGAAAACGACAGATCGACTTACAATTTTTATTAGTAGAAGAGAATTATTCTAATTTGAGCTTTATGTCACTAATCGTTGACATATAATATATATTGCTTTCAATCGTTGATTATTGGTTATGAACCCCATTTATATACACGGAAAGTTGCAGAAAAGAAAGAAAAATATAGTGACTTTAAGAAAAGGAAGGTAATACTACAAGGAAGTTTGCGGCAAAAACTTACAAAAGATAAAGCGGTAAAAATGACACTTTATTGTCAAAGTTGAAGATACGAAGGTACTGGATGTACAGTCATAATAAATCTCATGAAATTCCTCATTCAAAGATAATATTTATCAAAGACTTCTTTGACAACAATCCTTAGAAAAACGAATCCAAACGTCATATTGACAACATTCTTTGAAAGGACCAGCAGTGACAGATTCTAAATGAAGGACATTTCATGCTTAAGGAATAAAACATTTTCTCGAAATTAACATTTAACGACAAGAAAAAATAAACCAAGCACTGCGACTTTAAAATTTTATCACGTCACTATTTTATTAGCTGCATGTCAGTTAACGACCTAGGACAATTGTCCATCGAAAACAACTTTGAAATATTTAACAATCAGCTATCAAATAGTCACGATAAAATTATTTAAAGGTATGCAAAGTGGTTGAGAACACAACAAAAGTGAAGAGACTGAAAACCTAGTCAAAAATGCCCCAGAGAATAAAACAGCAAAATATCTTCTAAGCAATGAATAGTTGCAACATAATCATGAAGAACTACATGGAACATTCTTTGACGGCAATTGCAGATATAAACAAGGAATTCCATCAGGTCGCGAACGAAACAAAATGAGAAAACAAAATGCAAATCTGGCATCAAATATTATAATCTTACAATATCTTTTATACAAGTTTTGCCCAATAACAGCGTCTAAACACTACGCGCTTAAAATACTTGTTTGAGCATTACTAAAATAAGTATTACAAGAATTTTCAAGTTTTTTTTTCATTAGGCACAAATTTATTTTTCGTCCTTTCCTATATAATCGCCCTACGACACACAAGACAGATATAGATAACGCTTTTAATGCATTTTTCCTTATTTATTATGGGTTTTCATAGACACTTACTAATTAATACATGAACGTTTTTTACATATATAATATATTATATAAAGAATATAATATAGGTAAAGCATTTTCTTTCTTACCTATTAGAGCACAACGGATCCCTTATATTTTCTGGGACACAGAAGTATCTACAAATATTGTTACAATTTGAAAACAGGTATATTATGTAGAAGGGTTATCTACCTTAATAATGTATGAGGTAACATTCCTTTAGACATTACCTCTTAACTGACACGATTTTCAATGAATTGACAGAGATTTTTTAGCAAAAATTTTTCTTTTTT
Source organism: Xestia c-nigrum (assembly GCA_916618015.1). NCBI lineage: Eukaryota > Metazoa > Arthropoda > Insecta > Lepidoptera > Noctuidae > Xestia > Xestia c-nigrum. The sequence goes on along the minus strand of OU745259.1, from coordinate 1,679,061 downwards.
TTTTCTTTAAATACAATTTGTTTAGCTTATGCTCTGCTGTGGAAATCGGAATCAAAGTGGATTTTAATTTCATTTCATTTACCTAAAATATTATACTTTGATTATTATTTTTTACAATCTTAATACTCGTATTCCGACAATCAATTTGTAAACTGACAATTTTAAAATGTAAAATGGCTGAAGTCCGTGTTCCACAGCAACGCAAATATCAAAAATATGTACGTATTTCTTTCCACAATATAAAATGTTATGCCCGGTATTAAAAAATAACAAAAAATAAAAGAGTTAGAGAAGCTAGCGCTGCTAAAACTAATCTATGCGATATCAGTCTCCACTAGAACCTTATAATTTAGAAAATCCATAAAGTAAATCACAGAGTTTGAATTAGCAAAACATTTTGTGTTGAAAACTAACAATTTGTTGACCCACCCAATATAAATATTTCTTTATAACCCACCGTTCCGTGGTACAACGCATTCCAATTATTGATATGTATCTTCTATAGACATTATTGTGTTGTCAATGTAGCGAGAAGAGTAACCAAACGAGAATTGAAAGTGTCCCTTCACATCGATCCATAGGTGCCATCATACTTTACAATATAATTTCATACCTTACCATTGAACGAATATTACCTTACTTTACGAATCCTAACTTACAAGACCGACTCGAAACATTTAATATAAATCAAACAGTGGCCCCCTACCACTGCACTCCTACTGAGAGCGAGCCCCGCGTAGCAGAAGAGACGGTATTCATACAGCAGCGACAGAAGTGAACAAGTACGCGCGGCACGCTCGACAAACTAACTTGGTAGGGGTCCACCGCATCCAACCGAGACAAACACTTACTCCCGCACACCGAAATTCTTCCAATGACATACCGATCAGCTTCCAATAGTAAAATAATAATGTTTAACTATCTCTACGTGTGCATCAAAGTATAAAGTGAACTTACGTACAGTATATACGAACGCAAGACAAACGACTATAACTAGTCTTATGTTTCTATTACAAGAAGAATGATACATATTTCAATCTAAGACGTTTCAAAAATAATAAGACGACCCTTAATAGTACAAATGTTAATAAAATAATAAAGAAGGTGTGACGTAGAATGCAAACTCACAATTTTAGAATGCACTAGAAGCCAAGTCGTGTAATGTACACGTACAGAATACGGCGCACGCTGCATGCGAGCGCGGGCGGGCGCGGGCGACCTGACTGGCCCGAGTGGCCCGTGGCTAACTAACCAGGCGACGGAGAGCAGACGGATTTAATTACTGAGATGCGTCTGAGACGTGTCGTTTGGAAATTACCTCCATTATGTGTCGAAACCATAAATTTAATAACGAAAGCGAAACGACAAAACAAGAACCAAGTCACAGCCTACGTTTATAAGACCCGATGCCGCTTCCTAGACGAAGCGTCGCCGTTTTCGAAAATGAAACTTTAAAACTAAACGATTAAAGTAACCGTACGAACCGAAGAGGAACGCGACCCGGAGGTCGGTTGTCAAAACAATTTTCACCCTCGATCCTTATTAAATAACTTTGTACATTAAATCCAAATGTCGACACGTCATTTTGGATAGGCACTCTCTAGGCGGAGCGGCGAGCGGTCGCCGCGTCGTCGGCCTCCGTGGGGCGGCCCGTTGGCCGACCGCATGAGATCAGTGGAACCGGCCGGCAGCGGCCGTGGCGACCCGAACACCGCTCTAAGACGACGTCAGATACGACGAGAACGTGTGGTCGACCCAGTCGCCCGCCACGCCGATCTCGCTCAGCATGTCCGACACATCGGGCGTGCACGAGAACTCGAAGTGCGACCCCGACGACGACGACGCGGTCTCGAACGAGTCGATGTCCGTCGTGAGGGCCTCCAGGTCCACCTCGCAGTCCGCGGGCAGCGGCAGCAGGTCCGTGATGGAGTAGAGATCTGTTAGGTCTGCCTGCTCGCGACGATTGTGGTCTTCGTAGAAGCAGGCTGATTCCGGAGAGTCGGGCGAGCCCGCCGGACTCGCTGGCAGCGGTGGAGGTGCGGGCGTCTCGACGGGCACACTCGGCACCGATGGGACCGGCGGTCTCCTCCGCCTGGCAACGCCCCTGTTGTTGTTGGAGTCGGCGCCGCGCTGTTTGCGCTTGGGTTTCGTTACGCCTCCGGTCTTGGGTCCAGACCTTTCTGACTTGGCGGTCTTCTTGCGCGGCCTGTACTTGTAGTCAGGGTACTCCCTCATGTGCAGCTGCCGCAGCCTCTCTGCTTCGTCGATGAAGGGCTGCCGCTCCTCATCATTGAGCGTCTTCCACACGCGGCCAAGGTTCTTGGAGATCTCCGCGTTGTGCATGTCTGGTGTCTGCTCGCATATTTTCCTGCGTTCTATCTGCGACCAGACCATGAACGCGTTCATCGGCCTCTTTATGTGGTTTGGGTTGTTCTTCTTCGTCTGTGAACAAGAGAGAAAACCTTATTAGTCGAGATCACGTTTTCAAATTTTACAGGCAATTTGTGCCCAACTATAATGTAAATTCGCGTTCGAGGTGGAAAATCAGTGTTATCTGTTTAATTGTGGGAGCACTATTATTATTTCAGGCATGTCCGATTCGCGGAGCCGGGCCACGTCCAATTAGTATGCAAGGTGGTGCAACATTAACTCAGTGTCCTTACTATTAATGATATTGTTATCATAGGAATTATTATTATTACACACAAGTCGAAATCTCTAATAGTGTACACAGTTATTGCGTTGTTATGTCGGTTTCGTGTATGTTTTGTTCAAGTTAGTGAAACATATTGAGTTTACTAGAGTTTGCCGTGATTAAGATTAGTTTACTAACTGTATTTAATATTGTAGAACTGGATTAGCATTCGCACAGATTTAGTGTACGTTAGTTTATGTTCTCACGCGACTATACATCTGTTGATAAGGCAACCAAAACCTACACCAAACACGGACAAAATTCAGCGCAATTAGACCAAAAACAGTCCGCGATAACGTGTGCCACTAGTGACCCCATTTAAAATTCTATTTGAAACGATAGCTCCAACTGGAGCTATAAAACGTTCAAGTGCAATAAACATTTCCGTAATTTGTTTATACAAAACATTAACTAACGAGGATGTATAAGGACGCAGGAAGTTATTATCAAATCATGTAGGAAGTGATCTGAGGACAAGCCGGCAGTGTCTCCTTGGTGATAAGCGTACGAGTTTAGGGAAAGTGTCACGAGACCGGATTAGAATCCGAGGCCTGCCAGAAGTGCTGGCTTAAGAACCGATTTATATGAATTATTCTTCTATGAACACATTTGAATTACAACTAAATATTGCTCGTCCTGTCAGACAAACAAGTATGATATACACAGGAAATGAAGCGGTCTCTTCAAATAGAAAAGTGACCACATTGAATGAGTCAAACATTGAGTGAAGGTTATCTTAAGAAAGCTGCTTCGTCAAGGCTAGCCACCAGATATCAACAAATTAACAATGCAAATGAAAAGAACCCATGACCTCGGATCCCTAAACAGAACCACTTTCGTTGAGCGCGACTCGACAAAAACTTTTTATCCAAACTTATTTATATTCAAGACAAAAAAAGGGTTTGTACGATAGCAACTAAATCAAGTTCAGAACACCCACACAGTTTCAAGGTGAACTAAGGAGGCAGTTTTTGCGGTCCGCTATCCAGGATGGAAACGCAGTTACTTTATGAGCCGAGTTTTTTGATCTCCTACAATTTGTTTTAGGCCAGAAATGCAACGGCTGTGACTGGATTAATCACGTGTCTGGTGTTCGTGACTAGTCTGTTGCTAGGCATTTTTTTCATCGTTTCCGTACGGTTTTCAGTTCTGCTTCGGAGTTGAAATGAAACCTCCTTTAGCGGCCATTTTCGGAGTTGGGAACTTTTTACAGCGCTATAATCCTGTTTTTTGCTGTAGAATTATTTGGTCTATTGAAAGATCCTCAGCATTATAAACGGATGCATGATAGTTGAACTTCAGAGTTAAATATAGGAGAGCCAATCTTTCAATGACATTGATGAATCATGTCTGTCTCAGTAAGATACGTAATGGCGGGCCCGTGCCCACTTTTTATAAGTAGTTCGATGCATGTTTTATATACAATAAATGTCGCATGTGTTTTTGTATTTATTGCATGCCTTGGTTCTGATGCCAAATCATTAAAATGAGGCAGTATCGATGTCGTTCTTACTAATTGGCAATTCATAACAAATTAACAGTTGACAAAGGTTTTGCCATCTACAAATACATGTAATTAAAAACGATTATTGGATTTACAATTTATACAATTGTCAGCAAACAAACGGAGGCTTTTAATAAAATAAGTCGAGAAAGGACAGCTGAACGATTAGCTAGGCTTCAGCAAATTGTAAGTTCCCTCGATATAACTTGAAAAGGAATCACTTAATGACTACACCGGTGGAAAGTAATTGAGCAAATTAATAGGCTAGCTTGCAAGCTATAGCCAATTACTGATTGATAGGAAACTAGGGTTCTTTGTTCGAAGCTTCGACTAGAAGAAATGAGTTGATTGTTTCAATTTATTGCAAACAATGTTTCCGTAATAAATGTCTTCTTATGAAATTTATATTAAAATTTAATATAAATTTCATAAGAAGACATTTAATGGTACTTAATGTTTCTTTGCCATTAGATCTTTTAATGTTTTACGAAGAAAAGTAGCTTTTAATTTAGAAAATTATTAATTGCTTGCTTTCAAAGTCCAGCAAGATATTAAAGTATTTAGTAAATAACCATTAACAAACAAAAAAGTATAACTACCTGGTGTCCACGACACAAGCCTTGCTTAGTGTGGCACTAGGTGGCGCTGTGTGTTAATGTCCAGCGACATTTATTTATTTTATTTATTTATTTATTGATTAATTTTATTCTTTATTTAATTCCTTATTTTATTCAATAAAGCAGCGTAATAACATACATGTTATGGAAATTTTTATGCAAAAAAACATTAACATATTCTCACAATATCATATATTATTAGTTTCATATAACGTTAGAAACAAGAATGAAACTTCCTGGCATATTATTTACCATAGCTTGTCCGGAAAAGGTGTGTTCAGTCCTTGTGTCTTTCCCTTTTTGTATTTTATCAGTGTTTGCACGATCTAGGCTTTAAACAACACGTGCACCGCACGTGTACGTTTCTAAATTATAGTATTTTGCTAGCGTTCCTTCTATGGTAAGAGTTGCTATAGTAAATATAGCAAGTAATAGAGATACTTCATAGATTTAATTGATACTAGATTCCTAATGTTTCTAGAAAACAATTTGAACGATCTCGGTTTTGTGAAGATATAGTAGTAATTTATTTTTTTAATTTCGTACATAAAAATCACATAACCACTGGTCCCACAGCTGGGACACAGGACTCTTTTCTGGCAAAAAATGTAATAAAAAAAATTGTTTTTTTATTTGGTGACGGTGATAAACGATTGAATAATGTAACAGTGTATACACTATGCAATACATAAATGAAGTTGATAGGGGCAGAAGCGCATACAACTTTCCTAATATCAAAATAATAAGTCTATCAGACCACATAACGTACTAGACAAACTATCCATCATGCAAGAACACATTACACTAAACTATAAATCTCACACGCGTAAAAAATATCTCACATTACTATACGGAACATCCTGTATAAACGGGCAACACCATATGTTTATAAGCCGCTTATTATTGCAAGCGCGTAGAGCCGACTTTACAAGGGCATCCAGTTAGTTTCCTGGATAACTAGAGATTGCTCTACCGTAGCTCTATATATCAATGTCTAACAAATCGAGAGTTTAGGTGACCTTAGCTTAAACATTCAGTTTTTATGTTATTTTTAAATGTATAGTTATTGTTGTCCTTTCTCTTGTTCAAGTTTAACAAGAGAAGTTGTCTGGTTAAGTATTGTACGATTTTATGTCATTCATAAGTAAATCATTAATTTATTCTAAAAAAATTGTCTTAATTCGGATCAATATTCATGTTAAACGATAATTATAATTAATGATAATCCATTGACGTTTATTAAAATCAAATCATTAATAACACAAATTCCAAGCCGCTTAGCGACAAATCGTATCGCAATCACTATACAGCAAAATATGAGCCCAAAGTAAGACAAATTGTTATTCACCACCCTAAGTCTTTAGTAATAGGATTGAAAACTGTGCAGACACAATTTTCCACAGCTACATACGCTAATGTAACAGCCTGTATCGGTGCCACCAAGGTTAGCTTACTTCCTAGTCAGTTTATATTATTCCGGAATTTTCGCGAGCCTTCGACTCACAAGGTCACCTCGGATAAAGTTTTGAAGATGATTAATAATGACTTCCTTTGAGGAAACGAATTTATTTAAATGCGACCGGTTTTTTTTTTACGACTTTTTGATAGTGTTACACTGTGTGTGCATGTTAGAATGAATTAAGCCTTAGGATTATTCAGTTATGGTTGAATATTGGGCGTTGGGAAACTGGGTTAAATCGTTTGATCGATAAAAGTAAATAGTCATTGGATTAAATTGATGTGGCTCATAGTTTTGAAGTAGTAAATCTTTTAAACCAATATTTTTTTTCAGTCGTTAGATCTCTGTTCCTTCTCTTTAAATGCGTGAAGAGGCGTAGAAAGACTAAATGTTTTTCAATTTAAATATCATCAGTATTAAGATAATTAAAGTCTACTAGAATTACGTACTTATTGTCAATTCTATTCAGTCCAAAGTACCCTCTTCAGTTTCAAGTCCATTATGCAAAAACTACCGCTCAAACTGTCTAGAACTACCAAACTACCATTGCTGATCGTCTTTCTACCATCAAGAGTGAGCTTAAAAGGAATTAATGGCCAATCAGATAAAAGCTACTTAAGATAACTACATAATGCTTACAATATTTAAATACCTCTATATACGCAGTCTTATCTATTTTAAGCGAAAACTGGCATTTGTTTAGCGCTAAAGCCGTATTGGCATTTTCTCCAGCTAAATGGCTTTTGAAATGCCAAAATGAATGCCCGATCCTCGTATGTAAGCTGTTTATGCCATATAAAGTTTGTTCTGAGCATAATACGCATTTTTATTGATCTATTAGTTTTAACGGGCCGCTCATTTGTGTAAATACCTATTCGCATTTATTTGTGGCAAACTGTAACAGGGAAATATGAAAATTAATGCGAATAAAAGAGATTAGTGGTCTATTAATACTAATTATAATTAATTTGTTAATTCATTTTGTGTAATGTACGATTCTTCCTTAATTTGTTTCGACGATAATTTAATACTGCAAATTTAGTTTGCAGAGATTAACTCACTGTTAGCGAAAATTATTGCGTATTTTCAATATTCTGACTTGTATTGAATTATATTTTAAAACATACAATGTAAGCATAATGATTTAATCACCAAAATTGCACTCAATTAAAACAATTATTAATTATATGCTCGAGTATTAAAAGATGACATCGATGTCGGCACAGTGAGCACAAAGCTGAACTCTCGGGAAATATTAATGAAGAAGATGTTCGACACTTTTGGGGCTTTTAACACGGAACAAAGAAGGCCCCATTATGGACCCCCATTGTCGAGAGGGGCCCAGATGATGTCCGCACTTTGTTTGTGGATAATAGTCAAAATGAAAGTTCCTTTTTTTATTAAAATCGGACCCTTATTACTGAAGCAATTTGACTCGTTCAAGGAATACAGATTGGAATTTGGCGCCATATTGAAAGTTATTAAGTTTGATTTTATTTCGCGAGAAATTTCTCTTAGTAATTCTTGATTTATTTTCTATTTGGTAATTGAAAACGCGTTTCGTTGTTGCTCTGTGTGTTTTGAAGCTATGGAGAGTATTTCAACGATTCTTTTCAACATACATATTTACTTTAATAAAACGTAGTACTAAAGCTTAAGATAAAGCATTTTCTGGCTGGAACTTTTGTTTTACGGTTACTTTGACAAATATTTGAAAGAATAATGTTTATTTACAAAAAATCAACCCTTGTCGCTTTTGATAAAATAATACTGTAAGCACTGTTGGTTTAAATTACAATTAGGAAGTAGATACACACTGTTGATTAAAATATTAAGATTAATGCATTAGCAATTCAAATTATTCTGAAAAATTGAGGTTGCTCAAAATAAATCATTTTTGGAGTAGAAGGGAAGGCTTGATTAATAATAGAATTTAACATTGTAATTTGGTTTTTGTTAGCCTAACAAAATATATTTTTTCACCCGAGAGATTCTTTGTTATTTAATAGCTTTTTCAAGTTTACATGTTCCAACTAAACAAAACAATTTTATAAGCCGTAAAATCAGGCAAAAATGTATCAGAATATAGGTTTTAAATTTAAATGTACTCGTAGAGTGGTGGCGTTGACTCAATATATGTAAAACAGGCAGCAGAGAAAAGGCAGGATTATGCCGGCTCTAGGAAGCGAATATAAATTGCGTATAAGTGAAGGATTGTCGCCCAACGCAACAGGGATGCATTTTATTTACTTTATGTTGGCACTATTTTATACTGCCGGCTTTAGCGCCGCATAAAAGAATTTTCGGCTTTATTTTTATATTTTTAGGCTTAGTGGCGATCGTATGTATACAGTTTTTTTCAAATAAATAGATTCTAGAAAAAAATTAAAGGGCTTGCATTGCTTAGCAATATGATGTTAGAGATTTTTCATCTAAAAATTTACTATTTAATATCAAAAACTAACATTGAAACCGAAAAGTCTTTCAAAGACTTATTCACGGTCTAAGAACGTGATCATTATGAATAAAATATTTTGTCTACAACCTAATGCTTTTCATCCCACTGGGGATATACAATTCCAGAAATGTCAAGTGTCTCTTTTAACTAGTGATATTTGAAGCACTGTTCAGATCGTTGAAAGATTTTAATCAAAGTTTTAGTTAGCCCTTTGTGTCTGTTCATTATTTTGCTTCTTCTGAAGACAACGACCCTAGGGACACTTTGTCAGTTTGATTAGAAAAAAAGGCATATTTAAACAGAATAAGATTATGTCAATGTATACTATCTTCGTATCTCTTATAGTGTTAACACTTTCCCCAAAAATGTCAAGAACCTTTTTTTGCATAAATTGCAGCTTTTTCGATTTCAAAATCATACCTCGTTTTTGACAACTATCATAGCGTATTATAGTACATCCATCGAGCATCAGATCTTTGTAAATTATCCATCTATAACCTGCTTACCCCATAACAAATACAAGAGCACACAAGAAGTAACATTGACTTCCAAATGTATGCAAGCATGGAGTAAGAACCAGACACGCGGGTAGTTCCGTGTTGGGTACTTATAAGCAAATTGATTTGTTACACTGTATCAATTTACTTAGTTAGCAATCAAGAAATCGTTTCCTATAAGGATTCTGTTATATTCGCTTTATGGAATTAACAGTTGACCGAGAGTACTTGGTAGTTAGTAACAGACACGTATACAGGATGGGGAACAGAAAATAAGGTTTTAGAGATGTCTTTTTTTTGTATTTTCATGAAAAAGGCGTAAAATTATCAACGTATTTAAATTTCTCGGTACTTTTTCTATCAAACATAAAACTACTATCGATACTAAGTAGTGCAACGGTCGGTAAAAACCGTCCTTTTTTGAAAGCTATCCTTTTCGACCTACTTTTCGACTTAATCGTCCATTCATAAGCATACACGCCGTGAATTTTAACAAACTTTGACCTATAAAGTGCTAACATGTCTCAAATGTGTGTAGTTGTGCCACTTTAGCATGTGTTGGGGATTAGTAGATGTGACACGGTTTTATTTGTGCCTATTTTGTTTTGTGACTCCGTTGATGTCGGACTGAATATTGTGAAACTTTTTTATTACACTCTGTAATGTGTCGAGCTTTGGGCTTATGTTAAGTGTTAGTACAAAATTTCACTATTCAAATGCTTGGCTGTAGTAAATTAAATCTTTACAATAAGTCAACATTCATCATAATTTACTAAACCGAAAGACGTCCACTGCTGGACATAGGCCTCTCCCAAGTGTCACAACGTTGACCGGTCCCGTGCGACTCACATCCAACGAATTCCCACAACCTTCACTAGGTTATTGGTCCAACTAGTGGATGGTCTTCCAACGCATCGTCTTCCGGTTCGCGGTCGCCACTCAAGAACTTTTGAGCCTCATCTGCCATACGTCAATGATTTGTCATAAGTCAGTGACACTATTTAAAAACATACATAAAGAGAACACTGTCTCATGTGTGACCTACTCTTTGCCCCTAAAGTACACAAACGCTAAACAAACAGGCAAGCGACCATATATGTTTGTCTACTAATTTGGCATGACCAAGTACAGACGATTATTATTGTCTTGTTCTACAATGCTAAGTAGTAACTTGATGAATAAGTAATTAATAAATTAATGACTTTTGTCTGGCAACCTAGTTCGATTGGTAACACTGGGAAATGACAAAGATCTTTTGCAAAGTGTTCATATTGTAAAATTGACTTAAGCGTAAGTAACTACATTTTGCGTTTAAAGTAATCTGAAAAAGTAAGCTAAATTCATAAATAACACAGAAACGTTTCAATAGATAAACGTGTATAATCATTATGGAAACATATTTCAACATATTTACTACTAAGCGATTTTATTAATCACTAGCTAACCCTCGCAACTTCGTCTGCGTCACATAAGAGAGAAAAACGAAAGGAAAAAAAATCCCCGTTTTTGCAACATTTTCCATTCCTGCTCCGCTCTTAGCAATCGTAGCGTGATGTTATATAGTCTATAGCCTTCCCCGATAAATGGACTATCCCACGCAAAAATAATTTTTCAATTCGAGCAGGTAGTTCTTGAGATTAGCGCGTTCAACCAAATATCTTCTGCTTTATAATATTAGTATAGATATTGTAAACCTTACAAAATCAACTAGAGAAATGGCGAAAAGACAAAAAGATATTAAAATAACACTCCCCTTTTGTTTGCTTCACAATACAACCAATTCTTCAATTTGAAAAGCAGTTTTACTAAAAGCCTCTAACAACAACTTTAAGATTAATCCGACAGTATGTCTTAGCTCACTGTCTAACTAAAACACTGATAGATTCAACCTAAGATCTAACCAGACAATGTCATGTACTCAGACAACATTGAATTACTCCACAATCAGTCTGACAGCTAAACAAATCACCGTTTTGACAGTACAATAGAACGGGAATGCCCTTCAAATCAGAACTCTTCTTGTAACTTCAAAAGGCTTAAAAGGGCTTGACAAAGATACATTGAAAGTAGGTAGTAAAATAAAAAAACACCCTTTACAAGGACATAACCTTACAAAAGGTGGTAAATTCGTACGTGATTCGATCGAGACTTGTAAATAACAACGAATTAGGTCCATGTTCACCGAAAAGATAACAGTCTGATTATCTAAAAACAGCTGTTACTGTGACATATTACCATACAAAAATGTGTTTTAAACAGCTGATTTAGATAATCAGACCGTCATCTTTTTGGTGAACATGATCCTTAGTTTTTTAGCGTCCTTTGACTAAATAAGTGATAAGTGTCGCTCTGTCCTGTTTGTCATTTGTTTTGAGACCGTTTTTTGTTTGTTAGTGCTATACTAATGCACTAACAAAAAAACGATTTTCAGCTTTACTTTAGCTAACTTTAGAGTGCACTAGAAAATCAAAATTAGTTAAGTAGTAAAGGTTTCTGAATTGAAATTTTAATTTGAGAAGTACCTAACTGTTACTTTCTGAGTTCAAAATTCACAAGTATTACTCAGTTAGTGTATGTGTTAAATAAATAAACATAACTGGACATTACACACAGCGCCATCTAGTGCCACACTAAGCAAAGCTTGTGTCGACACCAGATAGTTGATATACTACCTTGTTTACTTTTTGTTTGTGAATACATACGACATCTAGTGCCACACTAAGCAAGGCTTGTGTCGTGGACACCACATAGTTGATATATATTTTTTGCTTGTAAATATATATTTATTATACATGTTACCACCCATGTTGTTTTTCCTGTTCATCATTTTATCGAAGCTCTATTAAACAGCATTTTTTTCTTGAAAATCAAAGTAATGTATGCAGAACCCGTAGTCCCGTACTTACCTAGTACGAACCAGTACCATTTTTTTTTTCATTGTTCTCAGTATGCATGCTGAAGCTAACATTTGTGGGCCAAGGTTGATCCGTACATCACGTAGGATTTTTTTTTATTTTAACAATAAATTCACGGTTTTTAAACTGGGGCCACGAAACACGCGATGTGTCAGGAGATGATGCATGTTTGTTTGTGGCGTGATTCTTTGAAAGGGGGAAGTGGGGCTTCTTGATCATGAGTTCTTGGAGCTTTTGTGGGATTGCGATTAAGTTTAAAATAACCTTACCATTTTGACCTGTCCTTTCCTTTTTAATTAAGCTGTATAATTCATTAACTAAAGGTAAGATCATACACGACTTTTAATAAAAGCTTGTACTTTCTAATATAGACAAAGCTTTTTTTGAAATCGCCAGTTCTGTGGCTGCAATTTCTGTCACGGATTGAAATTCTACATCAATTTATACCTAAATGTTTTGAGTTATTTTTAGACGACTCGTGTAAAACGATCGTATTTTTAGTTGAATATGTAGTTAAACTATTTTCCCGTATTGGTGGTAAGCCATTTTTTGCGTTTCATGTATTGAATATTAATAAAAATTACATAAAATGAAATTTTAAATAAAAAATTACACCAAAGGGAATCCTTGATGCCATTTCTTGCATTTTAAAATGTCATAAACCGATGCCGTGGCATTTGATACTGTTAACCTTTGGTTAACCTTGAGTAAAAGTCAAGCGTTAAGGCGAACAATGCAGAACACAGATTGATATAACACAATACTGTAATAGTATAAAGATTTGTTACGAAACTTGATGGATAGGTGGTACGGCAAAATGTTTTCGGAGCGTATTATTCTTTGCCTCTCTTGCGCAAGATAGATTTGATTTGGTCAATTCAGACGTTCAATTGAAACTGCTTGATTACACTTAAGTACCTTTGGGTATAATACCACTTCAAATGATATGAGCCTTTAAATTGTAGCCATTATATATTTTTCTAATTCAAGAGCAACATTTATAGTAATAATATTTTGAGGACGGGTGACACATACTCAAACGTCACTTTAATCTTGAGTTTATGTATAGATGCTCATCATGAGATTCAATCGATTTAGCTCACTGACATTTTGCCTTCACATGACAATTGCACGATTAACCGTCGATTCGATCGTCACTTCAAGCCCTAACCGATGATTACCCCCACCACTTACATGCATAAAACACGTTTCCATCAGCTGACTCACTAAATTACAACCAGCTGTCATTTATTATAATCCCAGATCACCTTGAAACTAGACAATACCTAGTTTTAATAGGCTAGAACTAAAAATATAGTTTGAAAACGTAAAAAACGCAGCAAAAAGCTGAATAACGACAGACGGACGGAATGACTTGGAGTCACGTCAAACAGGTCAAAAGAACAAATTGTAGCTGTCATTACAATAACACGGCGTATTTTGTATTGTAATATGTCATGATTAGTAACTGACCTGTGGGGGACATGTCAATAGATTTTAAGAACGCTTTTGTTTTTATTTATTTATTAAACTTCATGCACTTAATGTACAAAGGTGGACTTAATGCCTTGGGAATTTTTTACCAGTCTACCTTAGGGTGATGCAGAGATTAAACTGTAGGTGCAAGAGTAAAGAAAAGCAAGTGTTTTTACTGTGTGGGACAAATTTATCATACTCTTCGGCTAATCGGATGTGTTTTTCTTACTTACACACTCCAAACGACTTGACAATTTTTCAAGAGTTCTCTATTTGAAATTCAATCATTTTATCCTAATTCTTATAATTATCATTACGTCCTGTTGCCTCAAAGATTAGATAACGTAAGCAGGACATTCCTATTCACTCTAAAAACCATATGATTCATCTTTTTTGTCTGTCAGTTACAACGAACTCGGTGTAACCTGACATTCTCTTCCACGATCCTTATGTTACAGTACCAATAATTATTTGCTTTGCTTGTAAAAACATTATCCAAATGATTATCTGCGGTCGCGATTAGTTTGTGGAGAGAAACAAACGATGCGAGATTATTCGAATTATGCGAAAAGTATTTATGCGAGAAATATTAAAATACAGCTACGTAGGAAAATTCCAAGTTTTTTTGTTGTTGTATGGTTAGATTATGCGAAAAGTTACTTACTCCTTAGTATAATAGAACCGGTTTCAAATGCCTATAAGTATTATAAATGTTATACTATTAAACACGGTACTCGACCTTGTCGGTCTGTGTGTAACGATTGAACTACGAAACTCGCCCACAGGCGCAAATGTAATTTATATGTCTTCTACTTGTTTAATAATGGCTGTAATTATTTTTGGTGTAAATAATAAGCGAGTTACTATTTCAAAAACAACAACAATTATAAAATAAAACACGTTTTTAATAACCGCTGTTCGTAAGTTACCAGAAACGCAAATTAAAAGTCACTCAAGAAAAACGTACTAAAAATTGACATTGACAGTAAAAACAGCTTTATCTGTATACGCTTAATGCTGGGTGTTTTAGACCGCTACCGCTTATATTTTATACCAAATTAAATACGGAAGGACAAAATAATTTTGTGTTAAATGATTTTTTCGATAGAGCCCTTTGATATCACTGGTTTAATGGCCCGACAGCTTTATTACAGGTAGAGTGGCGCCTGAGGCTCTACGTAGAGTGGAAAAATAGTAATATAAGATATTATTAATGTCTTACAAACGCTTCGGGCTATATGGTACATGTGTTGGGATGTTTTGCTTTTGTTTATTAGTCTGTATTTTGTTTTATTTAAATAAAGAATAATGTAAGTTTTTTCCGGAATATGGAAGAGTATGTTGGTTATTTGTTATCTTTTTTTTTCTTAAAATAGTGAGGTAACTCTAGACTGAATACTCTGTATTACCAACACACTGCTTGCCTTTCTATACTCATATCTTTCGCTTAATAGTACCGGGGGGTTACCATAATATATTAAAGCAGGACTGTTCCAGTGTGGGAAAGAGACGGAGCTATATAGGACGTCTAGCGCCATCTCTTTCTCACTCTGGAATGAGATTAAAACAACGTCATGGTAGGTCCCCAAAGTATTACACTATGACAATTTCAAGATGATTAAAGATTTAGAATATATTAGTTAACAACTAATTGCGTCCAGGTTTACCGAAAAGATATCTAAAAACAGCTGTCACTGTGACATGTTTCCATAAAAAATGTGTTTTAAACAGCTGTTTTAGATAATCAGTCCGTCATCTTTTTGGTGATTATGGACCTTAGTTACTTTATTCTGTCTAAAGTTACATTTTAAAAGTTAACTTAATAATCTTCTCATCTTAAACTCGTAAATGAAAGCCTCATGAGAACCTGTTTATTTATGATAAAGTTTCACAACAGCTAAGTGGATAATAATCAATAATTGTCATGTTCGGGTTCGATTCCTGTTTGAAGCCCGTTTCTAATTTGACCCAGTATTAACTGGAACAGTTCTCTGTTTATAGTTTAATAGTCAGAAAATAAAGATAATTTTAAAAGCTTTGCCTTCATGGGGTGCTTTTCAATAGGATACTAAAAAAATATTGTTATTAGTTTTGTAATGTAAAAGTCTAATAAGGGAATTCGGTTCCAAATGACAATCCGATAATTACTGTCATCATTCTGATAATTTTGTCGTCATTTTGATAAAACACATCAAAGCTTTCACACGATAATGCTTCGCGTTATGACGACGATAAAAATAATAATACTGTAGTAATATCAGAGCTATTATTAAGCCTATAAATCTAGTAATAAATTAAAAAAATACTGTAACGTACTCCACGCTACAAACAAAAATTTCTTGAAATGTCAGATTAAAAAAAAACTAACGGCTATCGAACTAGTATCGATATCGAATCCTGCTCACCCCTCAAAGTAACAAATATTATTTAAACACCAAAATGGCGGATGCGAATATCATTTCATACAAAATTTATGATTTTGGAAGATAAATTGGATCCTAGTATGGGTCGTGATTTCCTGACTATAATGTATTCTGTGAAGCGAGCGAATGCTTGTTGGCTTTAAAGACTGCCACAGACTATTAAATCTACGCAGATACGACAGTTCGATCAGACTTACTCCGTATTGTACCTAAGTTCGGAATAGGTTCAAGACGTTCCGTGATTTCAGATTAGTCTGTCAAAAACTGTTATAGTTTGCATGTGTATTTGGGTAAACATTGTCCTTTGGTGCATGACAAGCTAGTATTAGTTCAATAATAACATCTGTGTGCATCCAATTTGAAGTACTTTACATAATCACGGATTATATGGAGTTATGTTCAACGTTAACGAGCTAGAATTGCAATTGAATAATTATTTTATTGCCATAGAAATTACTGCATAGTAATAAAATGTTTATTTTAATATATTAATTTGCGGACAACTTGTTAATGCGTTATATTACCACATTATCATAAACCGCAATTGACTGTGCAGCGAAACTTTTCCTATCAAAACAGTTGGCAACACCGTTCACAGTACAGAAATGACTTTAGACAATCATTCTTCATCCAAAAAAGATACATTTAACGCTGATCACGTTACTCCCCGCGTTACAGAACACATAGGCATAATACATGCGTAATTACGAGCATCTGTATGTCATCTGTATGTCATTAGCCCGCTTGTCACGTATTACTCGCGAACGTTCAGCGAATGTCAATGGAACGCTTTTTATGCCACAACACGTAATGTTTATTGAATCTTGCATTGACTTGCGTAGATCAAAACTGTGGCTATGAGTGACCTTACGGCCAAATAGGTTAGTTAGAAACAGACGTGAACTCCTAATGTTTATGTGATTTAAATTGTGTGTCGTAATTGTAAGGTCGAGTCGGTTAAAAGATTTGTTCGTAGGGCAGGCTGTGATGGGATTGTTTTTGTAAATTGTAACTTTGTACTTTCCTGATAACAGTTGTCAAAAATACGAATGAATTCACATTTCAATTTTTGGAAGTTCGACCGTTTTTAATCACAGTCATGTTAATAGCAGAACACGATAATATAAAACCCATTTAATAGTCTAAAGGCCATAATAATATTTTAAAAATCAATACACGACTTACGGACAGTTACAGAACAATGCATATGCATAATACACAGGAATCTTCCGTCATATAAATCATTATAAATTTTTGACGAGTTCGACAATCCAAGGTGACCTTAAAGTACCGATATACGGACATGGAATTATTTGTTGACATGGCAAAATCATGAATACAACAGGCACACCAGATGCAACTGAATATGACAGCCTGGTATTGAATAACAAGTCTGGACTGAAAAAGAGAAAAACACGTGGATATCACGATCATCGAAGTCATAAAACATTCACTGGAGAACGAACAAGTCTTTACATGACTTCAACAATAAAATATCAAAGAGGAGCTATAATCACTACGAAGCAGCTAGGAGATCACGATTTGCCGTCATTTGTTTAACAAGCCCCAAAGTATGGGAAATGACGAACCAATCCTGAGTTAAAACCACAGGCGACAATATAAGTTAACGACAGGCTACATCCTCATTAAAAACGCTCGTAAAAATATAAGACCTCTCATATTCTCTATCAGAGATATAAGCCTCTTCCCTTCGGTAAGTTATCACTTTAATAACCATTTTTGTATGATATAGGTACGAGTAATATTCACACAAATGTAGGTTAGGACAGTCGTTAATACGAGACTATGAGGGTACTGCTATCAGCTGATTTATTTTACAGCTTAGATGGAGAGGAAAATCTTCTGTAGATTGTGAGTAAAGGTTATTTTCGTACACGTTACATGGCCACAAAAACTCTCTAATTTATAAGATTGTTTACCCATACATGTGTTTACAAATATGTTCAAATGTATACGAGTCAAAATCATAAATAAGAATCTTAAAAGATCTTGGAGCGTCGTTTTCCTAAGTTACAGAGGACTTCAATCTTCTAAACTACAACAAAACACCAGTAGAATTTATACAGGTGTCATCCAACAACAAACATCCTCAACAAGAGAGAGCAGACTTGAACAAGCAAAACTTAAATCATCCGGACTCCGTGAATGAAATGAATGTAAAATAAAACAGTTGTAATGCAATTTGGTTTGGTCTAGACTTGGAAGATGAAAGGGGAATGTATCAGGTTGGTTTTAGTCCTGAAAGTTGGAGACAATTGATAGATAATGATAGGAAAAGAGAAGTTTTAAACTTTTCATTGTGATTTTAATTGTAAGTGATAAGATGCATATAAAGAACTAGTAGTTGTCACTGATAGCATGGATTTTAATTCCAAAGCAAACTCGTTTATTTATTCTGATTATCAAATTAATGTTAATACTATTAATCATAATGATAAAGAAGAAAATCCAACTCTCAATGATTTACATAATAAAGTTGAAAGTTCTAAAACAGAAACCTAGCTCAAGTATTCAAATTATGAACAAACACAAGAAAAAGAACCATTTAAACTTCTGTGTCACCTTCTCAGGGAAAATGCGAAGTTATAAAACAACAAGACTTATAAGACAAGAACAGCTGTGAAATTTAAATCTGCTCGCGATATGAATGCAAAGTAAACTGTGTTAATGCAATTTGCGATATCATTTACAACTGGATGCGGTTCTGAACTAATGTCGCCTGCTCTTGGTCCAGGAGTTACGATGCCAAGGGGGTCGGGTTTGGAGCAGTATGATTGGATTTTAAAGGGATTCAACAGGGGTCGGGCTTGTTTTGAAAATTTTGGGATGTTTCGGAAAATATTTTATGGGGTTTGCACGCTTGGGGTTTGTGAAAAACGTAAGGTTAATTAATGAAGTTTTTTTTTCTGTTATAGAGTATGCAGGGTACGGTAGCAACGCATTTGGGAGATGACAAAATATTTTTCTGACTAAAAGTATCAGCTTTTATTTTCATTTTAAATACCAACCAGTCCATCCAAGAAACGCAAGAATCACATCAAAAGAAAACATCACCCATATCTCAGTATTTCATACTTTAGTTTTCCAAAGATGGAGAAAATTCGTGGTCGCTAAAAACAACATAGTCTGAAGTGCATTCAAACTTGCTGTTTGCTTTAACGTATGCGAGCATCTTCTTTGGAATAACACCTCGGCGCTTACCAACTTTCATGCACTTTAGGCTTCAACTTATAGAGGGAGGGGACTACAATGAAAATGGAGACAGGGCATTGACCTTTGGGAATGTCATTTCGAAAATATGAGACAAAATGTTTTGTAGACATGTGTAGACAAGAATTGCTGTTCTAGTTTGGATGGTCTAGGCTGTTTTATGATTTGCAGTCTTCATAACAATTATGTGACTCAAATAAATAGCGAACTATAAATATAGAAATGACAATATTTTTACCAGTGATGGCACTTACGAGTACATTATTCAAATCGCAACAGACCTTTACCCAAGTCGCTAAAACCACAGAATGAACAGCTTATAGTACTGACGTACTAAACCTACTTTTACAAAACAACCAAAAGGTATTTTATACCTACCCTACACAAACGCATTAAAGTCTTAATGTCACACAATAAAACTCAGTCTCATACCTGTACAGCACTTTCAGTAACTGCATGCGTAATAAATGCAGTTATTACCATACCGACTATAGGACAAGGAGTAGAAATTTTCTACCTCATAAAGCTACAACTTTGTAACGTCTACCCTCTTTGTAAATACTTGTTCTTTGGAAAAGTTATAAGTAGCAAATGACGAGTCTGCGTCTTTTATTACACTTGTGTTTAATCTTTGTGTGCTTACTTTATATTAGATAGTTGCTATGGTTCAGTAAGGTGTTGAAAAAGTAACACCACATTTTAAGTTTTTACAGGAACACATGAACAACGACATTTGATTTTCCTATAATTGAAGCGACTAGAGATGATAATGAAACCACAAATTAAAACCAGGACAGTGTATATTAGTCAATAAATGATTCAATAACCATTTGGTCAGATTATTCCAATGTCTTGTGTGTACAATGTCCAATGTATTTGAACTAGTTGTATATGTATAAGTTTTGAAAATATACACCAAGGAAAGATGGCAAAAGAATCAATAGATGGACTATGTAAAAGATAAAATGCATAGTGGCTACTGAGATGACGACTAATTGAAAATTAAATAAGAAGAAGAAATACTGCGCAAACCCTCAATAAGCTAGAATAAAGACATGATATTAATGATGACGGATAAAACGAAAACCAAAATACAAATACGAAATCTCATATGAAAACAACGAAGGTGACATTAGACAATAAATCTGAAAACTTAACAACAAACACGTGAGTTATATGAGCGAACTTTCTTAATTACAATCAAATGAAAGTTTCTTGTGACAAACGTTGCTTAACTTTTGACATACTGATGTAATTAAGCTTTTTTGTTTAGTGAATGTCATAAAATCAAGTTTATGAAGAGTAAATTTGGTTTCGGATTGAATACCAGAGCACTTGGAATAATATTAAAAGACTTTTATACAGTGACTGAAAGCGTAGATCCTGATTTCAATTTAGGTTCGATGACTGATTTTTATATACTAGGTACTTAAAAACAGCATGTTTCTGAATCGTTGAAAAGTGAATCAGTTATTTAAGCAAATCAAAACAGATTTAAATATAAACTCGCTTCACAGTATAACTGTTACAATACAAACCAAGTTGGTTTGCCGAACACAATAACTTATACTCTTAAATTCCCTATAAAACTCTAACACGGTTTTCACGCACGGCTAAGGTTGCGCACAAACTTCACGCTGTTAAAACGCAACGCGATAAGATTGAGATAAACGTGACAAATGACGATGATGTGAAATGTCACGCAGACTATTAAACCACAATGGTAGCCAATAAAATGAGATAAATTCGACCGGAATAAGATGGAATAGGTTTTTCGTGAGCATTTGAAGATGAGTGAGAGGTTGTTACAGGAGAAAGTGGGATAGACGTTATACTTAGAACACTTTGTGATGTGACCTTTGATAGTGCAAATCTATTTAGTTATTCATATAAAGAACTTGATACTTAAAGGGCTGATGACTATCTCAAAGCACGGAAAAGCCTAATCTGCAATCTTAAAGCAAAAATAGAAATTTCGTAAAAGACTGTTTAGTTTATCCGTCGAAGCTTATTCAAGCCAAAGATCTCTTCTATGAAATGAAAATAAAAACTGCACTGGAATAAGATTCTGTATTTCAATTTTATAATAATTCAAATTCTTATATTATTTCTCCTGCTTTTGAAGATACACTTTTATTTATTCAAAATTCTTTTAAACATTACGGAATTTGCGAATGACGGAAAATATTTCGACTTAATTGCAGTACATAGCTTAATGCTAGGTCTTTTAGCAACTAATTACACATCGACTATGTTTAGACGTCTATAAAAAGCAAGTAGAATATTTATATAATGATATGCGGTGCTGAGCGAATGAATGAATAATTTCCTAATCAAGGACAAATTTTAGTTGCTAAGTGTCTATTTTTCAAATGATATACGTTTTGATAGTAAGATATTATGTAGTTGACAAGTCTCCAAAATTCAGGTGATGACTTTCAGATTTCTTGTGGCTTTTAGAGTATGCTGGATAAAATTATTTTCTTTTCCATGTTCTCAATTTTTAGTAGTCTTGTCCTCGCAACCAACAACACAAGTCTCTCTATCCACCATCCTTGCTATCTCAACTTTCTGGAATATTCCATTACGAAAGCCCTCCAACACTGCCCGATAAAAACAAGAAGCAACAAAATATTTACAAGGAATTCCTCAGCTCATCTTGGTTATCGCACGAAAGCGGGAACTCTCGTAAATCCACCCTGTCAATGTTTCAAGTTGCTCAAGTAAAAACTCAAAGTTCCAACGAAACCACTGCACCTCTTAATATAGAACTTTAATAAAGTTACTTGCCAACGAATTGCATACTTTATGATCGGGGATTACAGTTCAAGCGGATACTTTGACTTTCAATTGATTTTTTAATTGAGTTTGTTGCTGTAGTTATTTTTCGTGGAACTATGAACATTTTGAGCATGTTTTAGCTGTAGGCTTTGAAATTTTAATGCAGCTCGCTCGATCTATCAACTTTGTAAAAAACGATGAAACTTTTATAATAACTAGTGAAGTAAAAACGGTTTGAGTTGAGAATATAAAGGTAGCAAGGGGCGTGTGCAGACTGCAGACGATAGCCGTTGGCATTTCTCAGTGTGATCGAAAAAGTGTTCAACACAGGTACCTTTTTTATCTTCCCAGATATCCAGCAGGTGCACCACAACCTGAATATTCTCATACACATAAATACGGACTCCAAAATACATGGTAAGCAAAACGAAATTACATTTGCAACCGACAAATACTAAATAGAACATACGTAGTGCGACCGGCTCTATTCAAAAACGCTAGCTTCGCAAATATGCTAGACTCGGAATGTCTGCGATTCGGTCTGCCATCTGAATAAACAGGTTACAGTCTTATTCAGGTAAGATGTGTGTTTCAACGGGTGCATTCAGATTTCGTTAATTAAAATCTGATTTGAATTTCAGATAATATTATGCAGCCTGCTATTTCCAGAACACATTCGAATTGCATTAACGTTGCAATGGATAACAATATATCAAATTAATTAAATGACACGGCTGAAGTTTCACAACATTTAGAAGATTTCTATCTTGAAATACTGACTTAATTTTCCATTCGCAGCTTCAAAGATGAACGAACACGTGCAGGTCAAAAACCTTCGCTAAATTAAACAAGAATTTAAATCAAAAGAATTTGACGAAATAAAACATCAGAAAATTTTTGCAGCGAACAAAATAAATGTTAATACTTAAACTGCATTCGAAATTCACTGCGTTAATTACGGCGTCAAGGTAACGTATAAATGAGGTGAACTAAAAAATGCTTCATGTGCACGCTACGAGATTGAATCTCCTAATAATGGGCGAGTAATGTTGCCAAGAAAAAATAACACCACAGCATGATATGATCGCGAACATGCGAAAGAATATATTAGCCGGTAAACAGTTTTAATTATGCAAAACATTTTTAATTGTACCTTGAACTTATTCAGACATGTTGCACGCATTGAGGGCATGAAACATATTTGATTAATTGATAATTGCAATTGAAGATTACGTGTTCAAGATTTGGATCATTTGAACCCAAAAATAAACAAGCGTATCGATATTAAATATGATGTGTTTGCTATCGCCATGGCTTGGTTCGCCTACCTAATGAAACTTCCAAAATGTCGTGTAATTAATGAAACTGGAGCAAACATTTTAAATTTGACTTCCCACAGCCTCTGCGTGTACCGAAAGGATTTGGAGTTTCATTAAAACATTCAAAATTTAGCGGGACTTTTGATATTATATATTAAGATATAGTCAAAGAGAACTCACAACATCTTAAGAAGTTATAATCATACTTAAGTCAAGACTAATTGAACTCTTAATTAAGTTAAGTGTAACTCAGTGAAATGTCCCAATTTCAACGGCTGACGCAAAAGTTATCGGGGGTTTCAATGAAAATTTATTAGTTCAACTATTTGTCAAAATTGTCCCCAAAGGGTCCTGGGGTCCGTTGGAATTCTGGCAAATATCAAGTTGAATAGCCAATTTGTTTTGAGGACCCCACGACTGTGTTCTATTGGAATATGTGTGGAGTTTAGATTAGTATAAGTTTTTAATTGTATTTCGTTTTCAAGGAGTATAGGAAATGACCTTCGCATTATACTAGCCGGAAGTTATGTGTGTTATTAAATTACTAACCTAATGATATACATAAGTTCTCGTTATTTTGTGTTGAATATAAATACCAGGGTTATTGTGCTAAAATTGGCAGAGGTCAATTTAATCAAAACGAAACCTTACGTGAAAGAAACAGGCTCATTTCTTTCATGTCATGACTTTCGTAATGATCAGAACATTGTTACCCAATGTACCAAGTCTTTCACTACTTCTAGTCTTATACTACAATAAAGTATAGTTTTGAACGAAACTAAAAGGTCGTCAGCCTCAACAAAATCAAAGAGCCAAGATAAAACATGGTGGCTGTACACAAAGTTATCCGTGTTAAAACAACGCTAGCGTCGCTTGGATATTGTGAAATATGAGCGGGGATCACTGTGTCATTCCCTCGCCTGCTCAACGAATTTATCACGTTCCTGTCCATCCGTACGTATGGTGCTCCAGATATTGAACGTTTCACGAAACGAATTGGATGATCCTAAAATATTTGTTATGTTTTCTGACGCTGTTTCGAGTTTTTTCGCCGAGAATTTTTGGCATGACTTGGGTACGGTTATTGGAAATGATGGAGCGGTTGTTTCAATTCAGATGGAGCTTCAAAATTATTGGTGCCCAGACGTTTGCTTGAAAATATTGGAATTTATACAAGACATAATACGTGTGAATCATACTGTTGGTTCGCAAACGTTCAGAAAACGA
This sequence comes from Xestia c-nigrum, assembly GCA_916618015.1. Taxonomy (NCBI): domain Eukaryota; kingdom Metazoa; phylum Arthropoda; class Insecta; order Lepidoptera; family Noctuidae; genus Xestia; species Xestia c-nigrum. The sequence goes on along the minus strand of OU745259.1, from coordinate 1,654,459 downwards.
AATTGCCAACAGTACATTTTTGGTCAAGAGAAAAACATTTTTCTACGTCTGGGTTTTCAGATTTCATCCAAGCTGTCATCCGTGATAGGTTAAAATAAAACTGAAACATTCATTTTTAAACGTAAACGCGGCTTACGTTTTGGTACAAAAACATATGAAGTGTACAATAAAACAATGGTCGGACCCAGTCCTTACTTTTAATTTATTCTCTTTCCGTTCGTTCACTGGACATCATTTCATTTTGCGCTAAAGCAACAAACACGCTTATGCTTTTATTTCCCCGTTGGTTGTTCAGCTTAAAGCCACTTATTCACCGTTCTCTCGCAAGACGTAAATTTGTTTGGCTTTCTTTAACAGATACTTGTTAGCCTAAACTGCGAAGTTTCGGATCTCCAAGATAAGACACTGAACTACTGAAATATCTCGTTAGCACCTAATTTAAATGAATCTGGACTATTTGAGATAGTATCTCGGCCGAGGTGATGTATATCGTTATAATACACCGTCACTTTTAATTAAGGCAGATACTTCAAAACTTTGAAATTTAATACGAAATTGTGGCGAAGCAATAAACCGTATCTGTTGTTTATGTGAGCCATCAAACCAAGATAACACCCGTCTTTACATCCAGAGTTTAAGTTAGTGTCATTGTTTCGTAACTTACAAATATAAACGATGTTTGGGAACAACGCGACGCCTTAACATTCATGAATAACATTTAAGCCCCCTCGTCCTGTTTTGAATATCGCGAAGCTCTTTTCAAACCAACTTTCCAGAGTTGTGTTTATGCTTATTGCCTTTTAGGGAGGCTATTTTTCGTGTGAGTTTACGAGCATTACAATATTCACAAGTAGACAATGGACAGCCGAGGATTCCCAGCGGGCCGCACGTTAAAAGAACAATCCAACGTTCGGAGGCAATACGCCTCTATTTGAAACCGTCCCAAAAGGTTTGCTCTTAAAACACGGTCCGTCTACGATGGTAACCGACATGCAAAGCATCGCATTTAAAAGAGGAAAGAATAAAATACGTACGGTTGAAAGCAAACAGGAAAGTTAGCCGGGAGCGGCGTACCCCGCAACTTGCACGAAACAAGTTTTCTATGGGCATTATTTAAGTTTTGCCTGCAGTAGACACTATATTAAACGTATCAGAGTTGAGTTTTAAAAGTCCCGCCGATACGGCTGAGTTGGCGGGCCGCGAAACAGCCACAACTTGGAACACTTGGCAAGGAGCGCCTATAGGAAAAATAAAAGGCAGGCAACAGTTTGCTGTCAACTTGTACTTGCTTGTACGACTGCAAAGAGTTATTGTGTTTGAAAAAGTGCCGCTTTTTAATGTTGATTTGCTTGCTTCTTTTTTTCTTGAGGCGTTTCTTCACAAAAGACGTATTATCCTGGGTCCTGGCGGTAATTACTCGATTGATATGCAAATGCCAGACTTAATGACATAAAAAAGAAAGAATGAACACAAACAGAATTAGAACCAGAAGCATCTCGCCTTAAATAAACTACACGAGACACATTGCTCAATCTAACATTCAAAGTACTTGCAACTAAAAACCACTCAACTAACGATAAAAAGGCAAATCTTTTCCAAGATGGCGATAACTAATACCATAAATACAAAACAGCAACTCCAGACATGCATTATGCTGAAGTTACAGTCTATATGTCCCTGCCATTAAAGCAGCCGAGAGCAAACAGAATTTTATAACAGGAATTAAAAATGTAGAGTACAAAGTAGTAGTCTTTTCTCTTTTGTTTTACTCTGAAAGCTTATTAGCTGCTAGATTTTCTAGGAATGGCTTTGATCATTCTCTTTTTACAGGTATAATTGTATTTTGTGTTGAAAAAGCAGCTTTATAAAAGCTTAGAAAGATTCATGTTATGAGCTTTGCGAATTAAAGGACAATAAATAATTCTGAGAATTGAGAGCTTTGTCTTTACAAAGGAGTGTACTGGAATAAAACTGAAATAGTTAGTAGAAAAAGAGACCTTGTTTACATTTACGAAGATACGCCTTGGATGGCTTTATCGGAAATTGGCGAGAAAAAACACAAAATCAAGAGAAGTTGAAGGAAAGGGCTATCTTAAAGAAACTAATACTGAGAAAAAATCACGCTCAAACAGTAAGACCAGTACATTGAATAGTAGATGGATTGATAGTAGCTAAGACATCCAAATTCTAAGAAATAAATAAAGTACTCGTATAAAAGCAATTCACCAAAAAGGCTTGACCTTTAAATCCAAAAGCAATACAGCCGCAACTACACTTCAAGAGTCCAACACCAAAGCCAAAACCAGTAGCAACATAAACACATTCATCTGAATTAAGAGCACAGTCCACAAACAACGAATGGAAACAATTTTCTATTTCGAAATGTCTTACTTGGCCCACTATAATTTAATATTACACGAACAGCCCGCTTTGGGCGGAGACTGCTGGCTTTAGTAGGATTGCGAGAGTGAATAATTTGACTATGGAGGGCTTGCTACCGCGGACGCCTCGCTTGCAATTTATTCGCAACTAACGAATTGGAGCGAATGATGTATGGCTGGAATTTAATTTGGATGTTTACTGTTCTTGGTAGTAGTTGGTGGGGTTAGGGGGTGAGGCTGATTGATTTAGAAAAAAAAAGGTTATTTTAGATATCTGTAGTGTCCTACGTTTAGAAGTCGGTTCTACCATTATTAGGCTCTTCAACTTAGCAATGATGATAACTAAGACGTAGATTTATAACATATCATACCAGCTAAATTCTTAAACCTCTAGTAGTTCTCAAACTTAAACCGTACAATACAAAACGAATGTTATCTGCAACAAATCCTACAAATGTTAAACTCTCAGTATCTGCTGCAGGAACAAGATCTCTAATAAGCTGTTACTATTAGATATCGAGTCAGTAACTCGAGCCTATTATTCTTGTGGTATCTCCAAGATTGAATGCTATCCTTCAGCCAATTACCCGCCGGTGTTTCGTTACCACCGCTGTTTTGACGTAATATGCGTAACTCAATTGTCTTGCGGTAAGCTTGGCATTCTCTGGTAAAACGTAATGTATTTTTTGAGATGATCGTCGCACTATCGTTATTGGAAATGAGGCCATTATTTATACTGATTCGATTGTTTTTGTTAGATTTGTAACTGAGAATGTTTTTTTACTATCTGCTGATACTGTTCTAGATCCGTGTTAGTTCTAAATATTGTCGTTTTAAGTGTTGCATTGGGTGCTCTAGAAGGAAAACTGCAAGATTTTTGGTCGAATGGTGAGCAATCAATTTTAATTAAAGGAAACAGCAGTCATTAGGGTAAGTCGGAAGACGTGAAACCCACTGACTTGAGGTGAAAGGTGGCGTGATAAGATAAACACTTATCGTGGCCGATAGGCAGAGGAAGGGAAAACACACGAAATGAAATACTTTAAAATATTATACAAGTATTTTTCCTGTGGTCAGAAAACAATGCATGAATTCCTTGAATATCATGATGTAGTCGATGTGGCTTGAAAACTGCACTGGGACCTTTACCTAGCAGTGGGAAAATATAGGATAAAAAAACGGTAGGTGTGACTACGTTCAGTAAAGTTTTACTTATGTACCTACGTGTGTTGGATTAATTAGCTCTCGTTAATATTCAAGTCTTATCATCAGTGTCAAATGGTGAAAAGTCACATAGTATAACCCCGAATTTTAATTAAAACATTCTTATTTACAAACTGGGTCAAATTTGTGATAAAAATACGTTGCACAGACTCATAACAAGCAAAAATGTATACTTGACAATTTTATCAATAATTGTGTTGTACGCGTTGCCTATACTTGTTAGGCATTTCCAATATTACTGTCTATACATATGTTCAGGTGTTTACATGTGTGTCTGTCATCACTTATGTACTCAGTTCATTCAACCAACCTTGCGATATCACTCCGACGTTAATCGTAAAATTTTTACGACATTTTATTTTAGTATTGATGAAAAAATAAACAAACAATAAAGTTTGCTGTGTCAACGGTCGATCGATTGACGGTCGAGTTGAGTTTTGAAGTTATAATTGGATTTATTGATGTTCATGTTGATTTGTTTTTTGAGATGAGGGAAGCTGAGTAGTTAGTAGTACTCCAGTCAAATTATGGACCAGAGAGGTAATGGACCTTCGACTTAAGGAATTTTTAAAAGACAAAAAACGGGTGTTTAGAGTAAACTAAGAAAAATACCATGTCTCATAGTTTCATGTTTGGTAGAAGACGAATACATGCCAAGATGATAATGTACGACAAAAACCATTTTCTTACAAAAACGAAGCCATCTTTTAAACTGCTAATAACAAGAAGCTGCCTACAATCTCTTTCCACAACGTTTTCAATCGTAAACCATCTTAATTCAGCTCAAAAACTTGTATTTTTCGACGGAAAACTTTAATCACAAACTCACGCTAAAAGGGGCGATTCTCAAACGTTTCGCAAACTAATCTATTCATAGTTAGTTAGCATTAATCATAACAAGTTAACTATAAAGTTACGAAGTTCAACCCTCTTGAAACTTGAGGACGCCAGTCAGAAAAACAATCTCCCCAGAATTTAATAAAGCGCAGTGCACAGAGTGTCTGCGACGTGTTGGCGGCCAACATTGGCGCAAATGTTTCAGCAGTATTTGTGATTACTTTAATGACTGTCACTTTTATTAAAATTCAGCTACAATGTATTTATAAATAATGTTACCTACTCGTGTTTCTAATATACCGAGCATAATTTAATTCGCAAAATAACTCATGTTTCATCTTCTTGGAATTTCAATTAACTTGCCGTTTAAAGACTTCCAATTTAACTTCGTAGGTATAAACAGATTGTAAGAGGTAAAGAATTAGACAGGAAAACCTCCCTTTGTACCGATAAGATGAAAAATGTGCTGTAATTTATTTACCAGACTTTGGGAACATTGATAAAAAAATACTTAATATTGCTACTTCAAAGTAGGGTTTCTTTTCTTTCCTAATACTCGTACAAACATAGCTACTGCCAACATTGGCCCCAATTATTCGCCCAACGTTGGCCCCACGTCTAGTCTAGTCCCCAGAATATTACAGAATACGACAGCTGTCTAGCCGCCCTTTCAAAGCTACTTTGTAAAATGAAATCGGCCTAAAGGCAACGTCGAAAAGGCTATGTGTGGTTTAACAATGCTTTTGTATTGCCCCGTTGGATGATAGCGTGGTGATATTAAGAGAAATGTATTGGAGTAATTGTTGGATCCGATGACCTTAAGAGGAAAACTGTGGGTGTTTGAGGAAGACCTAATGTATTTGTTGGTTGTACTAGAGACAGAATGTAGAAGTGACAAGTTTTTGGTTCTGTACCCTGTCTTTTTCATAGTGCTCTTTTATTATTTTACTAGGTATTTTTTGTCTAAGAAATTAGTTGTTTTAGTAAGTATTTATTTCGTTTTGTATCTCTTGGTACATCAAATTACATAAACAAAAAAAACCACTACACGATGTTACAAAACAGTTTTTTTAACAGTTCAAAATAAACTTCAACTATTTCCTCTAAAATAAACTAACTACTAAATCAATTAACATTATTTTCTGAAACCCAAACTCAAATTGAAAGCAGCAACAAAATTTTAATTTACCGCATGTAAACATGTAAAGCGGGGCGGCCACTGGGTACCTAGTCGAACAGTCGGCTCCGATTGCAGAAATAACAGCCTAATAAAAAACCTACACTTCCAACAGATGTGCAGAGTTCGATTCCACAAATAATATAAACTTTAAACTTTCGGTTCTATAGCTTTTTGTGTCAATTTTCTTCTTTACTTAATTTTGGTTTGCTCATTCCAGTACATCAGATTTTAAGCTTTTGGCTTTTAGATATGCAAGCTTCGAAAAGAAAATGTTTAGTTACATTTAATGTACACAAAGTTTTTGTTAAAAAGGTATTTTGGCAAATATTTATAACGATTTGAATTTGCATTTGTGTGGGTGTTTCGCTTTCAGACAGTTTGAAGATTAAAATACGAGTAATAATGTAGTTGGTAAATGATATGCTTCAAATTTTACTTTTAACATCGATTTTAACATGTAAATGAGCTGTACCTATAGCTTTATAAATTCTGATAAGTTAGACCATTTAACAATTTGTAATCATATAAATGAAGTCATTTAATATGCGTCTAAATTACTTCGAAGTTTTAGTGATGTGAATTGTAAAATGCATATTTTCGATAAATTGAAAATTGTCTAAGCATTCCTTTTGCCTTCCATATCATCTCTTTTGTTATCAGAAGTGCAAAATGCTGATGAAAGAAGCACAGTCACGTTTTACAAATATACCAAATCCCATCTCCATTTATGAGCCAAACAGTAAGCAAAAACGAAACTGTCCTTTTCCAATTTCGTAAGGAACCCTAAAACTTTCCTCTGTTACCTGCGAACGTAAATACGGGTTTTGGAGATCGAGATATGCACTACGATATATTCCGTGCCAATTTTTGCTACCGTTTCGATATATCGGAGCAAAATGTTTTCAACCCCACTTCGTACCGGGCTGCAATTTCTCGTGGATTTCTTTCTGTATGATAAACTAAAGTTATGATGGTGTACAAGCTACTGCTGTTTTTAAAAAGTTTTTCTACAAACTTTATTTATCATGTCTCATATTTTCGAAAACGTTTGTATACCGTAACCTATACGGTTTTAGTGTTTTGTGGCAAACGCATTCTCCAGAGGTTAATCCCTTGTAGTAATTATACGCTTTGAGGCAATGGAAAAACAACATTGAATAGTTTGCTGATCATCGTTGCAATCAACAATATCAGACCAACTATCGACATTTCCCAGCACTAAATCGTGTTTACTAAAATCTTTTCTATAACCGACACTTAATTTTCAGTCTAGACATCTAAAACTAAAATTATATACGTCTGGCAATACTTCAAGACGACACTTAAGAAATTGACATAGACAGAGGGAATTAAAAAGAGATTAACTTTCTAGAACGATATTACAATACATTTTATTACAAGTATCAAGTATTTTGAATTATATGAAAGTTTATAAGTGAATTTCGATGGGTTCGTTAATGGCTTTCTGTTTTATGGTAAAAGGGTGATTTTATAGGGTGGGCAGGAGTCCAAGTGGCATTAAAGATCGATACCAGAGGCCAGATTTATGTTGTGTTTGCCAGTGAAACGAGCGACTTCATTTTCAAAGAGGCGTGGAAATGTTCAAGAATTACTTCGAGATTGGTGGAATATATCAAAACTAGCATACGATTTTCCGATAGGTTGAGAGTTAATATAACTGATAGAGTTAGGTTCTTAGAATGTAAGTACTAGGAAAGCATTAACGAAGGTTTGTTAAACAAAAACTGTGAGTTATGAAGGCTCCCGAAGCAATAATGAAATACCAAAAATAAAAATACTCCATCATAAAAATCCAATAGTAATATTATTTCTGCTTCAACAATATTGAATCTGTCTAGTTCAAGCATTTTTCCGGTTACTTCCATGTCATTAGTAATAATGTTTTTTTAACAAAATCCTTACAAATGGATCGTCCGAGTTGAGACAATTTAGTAGGGCGTTCAGCACAAGATTGATCGCCCGTTCAACTGTTATTTATAATGAATATTGAAGAAAGCTGAGTGGTGGACTGTATTTTGTTTATTTTATATTGAATTATGGAAGAACTGGTAAGTGAACACAATGGTTTTAAAAGACGTGCCTTATTGAATGCTTGATAGGTTCAAATCCTGACATTACAGTTTTGTAGATGATCGTAATTTAATGAAAGTTACTAAACTAAGTGTAAATCCGTTCCTGATTTCTCGTTTTTCTAAGAAATAAATATTATGTTGTTTTAAATAGCCGTAGCTACTTCCTTTCCAATCGTCAATTCTCGTTAAAAGTTAATGACATAAAATACATTCGGTAACATTTCGTGGTCTGTCGAAATAAATTTTCGCTTCGTGCTTGTCCGGTCACGATCTAAGACGACAATATCCGAAGCGATCCGAATGGCTGGCTTATCAATATTTAAGAGCTTTTAAAAAGATGCTTTTATTTCTTATCTTTTAAGATGTATAATAGCAGATGAAGGCGTGTTTAAGATTACGATTGCTGTATATTTATGATTATTTAGTGCTAGATCTTATTTATGATGTATTAAGTTATTTTTTGCTTTACGTCTTACAATATTAACAGTTCTATAACGTCACAAGTTTCAAATTGATAGAAACCCTATTGTCTTCTCTCTCTCTTAATCACTACTTTGAATCTCCAATGCACTATGCAATTAGCCTCTTTATCCCTCCCAATATCCGCCCTTTACCTTATAATTAAACTTAATGAAACACTTTCATCAAGATCCGATACCAATAGGCCTTCAAAGAAAAGACACTAGAACAATAGATATTTATCACAAAGGAGAATCAACCAGTCAATCTATTGTGTCCCCAATATCAGCCAACCAGATTAACAATACACCCAAAAACTTTAATTCTGAACTCTGTTCCATATGTGATAGAGGTGGAGGGTGAGGCAGTTCATCTTGGTGACAGGACATTATCGAATAGCGAGTGTATGTAATGATAACATGGGATTAAGCTGCTTGTACGCTATCTACGAATTTAGGGTCAGCAGTATTAATAGTTTGGGTTAGTAGGTACCAGTGTTTTGGTATTTTGTTTCGGATTATTTTCATGGGGAAGTTTGGTGGATGGGTCAGTTAAAGTTTAGGGTGGTTTTGGGTTAGTTATCTGTGAAGCTAATTGTTTTATTAAATGGTAGATTGCGTTTGTAAGGGTTGTTAAGGTCGGGTGGAACGTGAAGGGTTTCATGGATAGGAAATCTTTCAAGAACTCAACTATCAAACTGATTTCTTTTTAATTAGCTACCTTATTAAGTTCATAGGTCACGGAGATACAGGGATATCCATGTCATGTCTTTGACCAATCTACACTAAAGTCAGTCTTGCTGTTGACTTAGATTTTCAACAATGTTTGTGACGCTACACGAGGAAAACATTTTAAGACTTACCCTGCGAAAACTTCTTAAAAGAAAGCACAAGACAGCTGATAGAAAAAAAAGACACACTGCTTCCATTTTCTTACAGATACTTATTTCACAACAAAAAAAAATGTTCGCCCTATCATCTCCGGTACATTTACTGAACCCATTACACCCCACGTGCTTACCCAACAGTTAGGAAGATAAATAATATATACGTATAGGAGGAAAACCCATCGGTGCTCAGATTCAACCCCCCACTGCCGATGTAACGACGGTCATTAACCTTTACACAACCACGGTAGATTACAGTGCGTTGCGTTAGCGAGTGGTAGGTTAACCATTTTTTTGGTAAACAGGGTTGGTAGTTGAAAAAAGGTTACAGGTTTCGGATTTAGAAATTATTTGTTAACCTAATTGGTGTAGCTGCGAGGGTTAAACGGTGTAGGGTTCGATTTTTATTTAAATTTTGGCGATGTTGCAGTTTCTATCTACACATTTTTTCGTTTTTTTTTTTTTATCTCAATGATCGACCATTGTGTGTGCTTTCTAAACTTCAATTTTGTCTATGAACTCGATTATTTAAATGCCTCGTTATATTCAATTTTTTTTTTTACAAATTATCACCCCGTTTCACCCCCATAATATCTTAAATAAAACAAGACATTTAGCGAAGTAGAAAAGTTCTTAAATTCCCAACTTTCCGCCGCCGACTCTGTCCAAACCTTAAGAGTATTTGGCAAAACACTCGCGGATCTATAGGCGAGTTGCGTACACTAATAATTTACACTTATTTTTCTTTGCCAAACTGAAATAACGCCTTAAATCAACTTTAGTTTTGTTTTACTACTGGGGTGAAGAACTGAGTTGACGTATTGAAATGTTTTGACAGATTTAGAATTGTCGGTAGTACTACTTTGAACTTAGTAGTTTATCTCTAGCTCGAAGTAACACTTAACTAATGACCTAGTTAAATGCAATTGGTAAATGGGTAATTTAATAAGCATGGAAAGGTATCGAATTCCACTAACATACCATAAGCCAAGCTTCAAAAAGCTTTTCACAAAAACTGCATTTTTAAATAAAAAATACTGCACTATTCTGCAACAACACCACCAAACTGCAAACCCCAAAACATTGCATGCCATTTCCAAAAAAATGCTCAAAAGGCTGCAAAGGCATAAATTCACAAGTTATTAAAACAATATAACAGGCAGGACGGACGGCTTAAACCGTCGATCGGTATTGACTGTGCCCGCCTGCCCGCCTGCCCGTCGGCGATAAACGTAGATTAAAGCAGGATGTACATCACCCTTAATCCGTTAAAGTCCGGCCATGTTTTAAATATGGCATTCTGATTTTGAATATTTTCGCGCCAGTTTTTGCGTTCGATGATTCGATTTTTTATTCAACCCGAAAACCTGTTTTTTTGTGTTTGTAATCAAATGTTTTAAACAGCCAGCCATCGAAGGATTTTGTGAAAACGGCGGTATATACCTGATATTCATTAATAAAAAAATATTAAACGTATTTTTCATTTTTAACAATGATTTTAAAATGAATTGTTTTGGCATGGTTGCAAATATAATGATCGATGTTCTCTCCAAAACTTTTTTTAACCTTAATCCGTCCTTAAAGGTACTTTTTTTGCCTTTTAGGTTTCTATAAATTTATTTGGTCATAAAACTACACAAGCTAGTCGCTATTAATATCTTTAATATTGAAAACAGCGCGCACAGGAAAGTGATAGACATGTCGTATCAAGATAATGTCTGGGACCATGTTAGGTTATCTACAAAGTTCCTAAGTGGGTCACTTCGAAATAAACTATAAATACCCTGCGAGTCGGCTCGCTTTCGGCTTAACAACGAGAAATTAGAATTCTGTGTCTAGATTAGATTAAGCATGATTAAGCATATCTTTGACTGTAAAATTAATGAGTATTATTTTATTGATTTAATGACAAAATGTTGTCAGAAAAAAATAGCACATGTCGTTTTTAGGTCAATTACTTCATGTTTGATGATTACAGCTTAAACATTATCAATTAATTGCAATCAATTAAATGAAAAATGATTTTTATGACGCCGTGTAATTCCCCTTTTGATAGTTGTTCATATTTTATTATTAATGTAGTTTGTAAATAATGTAAATAAATGATTTTAATAATAAAGCGTAATACACACGATCATGCAGCAATGGTTATTTAAATGTTTAACTTATAAAGAATATTAACAGTCCATTAAAATAATCCAGTGCTTGACATTACCTGATGAAAGCTTTTACAAAGTATCAACTTGATACATAACCACTATTTGAATCCACTTGCAATGAGCACATAAAAAAATGCAACAGCTTTTTATGCGCACTTAAAAATATTTACCCCCGAGATAAGAAACACATTTGCAACACAACGTACTTGCAAACATCTCGTTTTATTAAAGAACATAAATAAACAATATGGCACCTAAAACGTAATAAGATTTTTAATAAAGTCTTTTCCAACAGGGATTTGGTAGAGAAATGTAAAGAAGATATTTTGACACAGCAGATAATAAATCTAAAAACATAAAAATGCCAAACATAAAAACGTGTAATAAATAATTTATTCTGTTTAAATGTGGTCTAGACCTCAGAAATACGACCCGTAATAAATCTATAAAAGAAAACTACAAAAAATCTGGACCATTAATGATTTCAGTAATTGCGAGAGGACAGCTCGCAAACGACTTGGACTATTTAATTTTAGAGCTAATTGGTCTTAAGTGGTTAAACTATTAAACAATAAATAAATAGATTTCCTCTAATGGGAAACATTAATTTGTTGGAGTTGAAGTTTATCTTTTATGGTCATTTTGTTCGTTTTGGACGAACCATCCGTTGAGGTATCGTAAAAGCAATTAGTTTCATTGATTGCAACACGACTTAATTACAGTACAAGACTTACGCTAATATTTTTTTATTTGACACGATAATTCTATTTATTAAATAGGCTATAAATAAATAAAAGCATCGCTGGACATTAAAACACAGCGCCATCTAGTGCCACACTAAGCAAACCACACCAAGCACCAGATAGTTGATATACTACATATTATATACTTTTTTTTTGTTTGTAAATACATACTTATTATACGTATAAACATCCATGACTCGGAAACAAATGTCCATGCTCATCACACAAACATTTGCTCCTACCAGGATTCGAACCCAGGACCCTAAGAACGGAAGGCGGCCTCACTACCACTAAACCAGTCGGGTCGTCTTTAAAGGCTTGTTTTTCATCACTTTACGGCTCCTCAAAGATACTTTTCAGCATATTTTTTGTATTTTTCAGCATAATCTCCATTTATACCTACTGATTTCAATATTGAAAAGCAAGTTTACATTGTTACAACCACGTAATCCCTATCCCTCCTATTTCCCTATCAATATACTATTATATAATGTGAATGTGAGTTTGTTTGTTACGCTTTCACGCGAAAGCTACTGATCGGAATTGGATGAAATTTTGTACACATATTCCTTGGGGGTATAAGAAGTAGGTAACCTAGGATACCTTTTATAAAAAAAAAACAAAAAAATTGCAACGGGATCCGCGTACGAAGTCGCGGGCAGAAGCTAGTACTCTATATTTCACAGCTTTTTAATATAGTTGACACAGTAAATTACACAAACGATTGACATCTAATACTTGGCATGGAACTCGTCCACGCGTGCACCTATATGTGGCGCCATCTCTTGCTAAGATAAACATACTAACTCACACAACATTGTGAATCTGCGAAACACGATGCAAATAGTGCCAAGATTTCATATCAACATTACATGGCTCGTTTAAGATGTAAACATGATTAAGTGGGTTTAGAATAGACTAGCTAGGCTCCGCGGGTCGTAGCGTGACGTAAATATTCTTAGCCTATAATCTTCCTCATGAATTGGGCTATAAAATACAAAAATAACTTTTCAAATACGATTGGCAGTTCCAGAGATCTATGCGTTCAAACGAGCATAGTCTTCAGTTTTATTATATTGTTGTAAAAATAGATTTATTAAATTGACAACATGAATCGTCTATTGCTAATTCAGTAAGGCTTTTCATCAGTGTCTGTCAAATTAAATGTGCTACTGTGATTTTAATGAGGAAATAATATAAGCCAATCAAGTCACCTGACATCAGATGTAGTAGAATTGAATAGGATTTTTTGGAACTGGGGCCGCGTCAAAAATGGCACTGAGCAAGTTACAATGCCAATTTCAATTAGACTTCGTGTTAACAGGAACATATTCTACTGATTAATAAATACTGGCAATATTTTTATTAACATTGTTTTGTAGTAAAACAAGTAGGTATATTATTGTTGTGAAAAATCTATTGAGTGACTAACAGCTGCAAAATGTTCGCGTCGATACATTTACCGAGATAATGGGGTCAATGAACTTGATTCTAGTGTTTGTGCGTACACCTACTCATTTCTTGTAGTAAGTATTTAATTGAAATATAAACAGTGTTTTTTTATGTTTTTCTGAACATATTTTTAACTTATTCTGAAAATAATTGTTTAGTTTTGAGTGCAAAGTTGAAGTGAACACAAATTCTAAACTTTTTGTTTCTTGACGTAATTTTATACTTAAAGAAATCGAATTTGTTTATCAAACGAACTCATTATCTTTTTTTTCTAAATCTTGATAAAAACAGAATCAGGTTAACGACCTCATTACTGTACCGATAATAAACAAATGAGGAATCAAAGTTCAATTTAAGGCAAAATATACTCTGTGTAAGAATTTAAATCATCTTGTTTTTTAAAGATGACTAATAATGCGTGTAGTGGATTAACTACAATATTATAACTAAATAGAAATTCTTGTATTTTTTAAGGCAACAAATTCAGTGTGAAAAAAACCCGTTAGATATTACAAAAATACATGATATTGTACGCAATTTGTTTGCTCTCAATGTAAATAAACCTATTCAATTTTTTTTTGACAAATGATAGAACCGTTATCTTAACGACTTTTGTATTATACAGAGATAGTAATGGTTACTGAACTCGGGGAGATTAGATACTGATATAATATAATTATTAAATAAACAGCACACGCATGGTAAAATATCTTGGGATAGGACTTACTTTATTTACAATAATATTTCTGTTGCTAGCTGGCGATAACTGACCCTAATTAATAAATACGAGTATTTAACTGGAAAATGGATTAAGCGGGATTAAAAAAAAAACTAATGTCTATGAGTACTTTGTTACGTTATTATAAATTCTCATGATTGACTGTCAATAAAAAAATATGTATTAGTTTTTAATTAACATAAAACATTCCGTTTTTTTGTAAAAGGCTATGTGTAGATTATCAGAATTAGAGAAAGAAAAAGAGAACAAATTGTGTACTTTTGGTCGTCAGATAGGATTTTTGTTCTGTAATTAATTTGCCTTCTGGATGCCCTGAAATGACAAAAGTCCCATAAAAAATCTTGTCAAAACGTCTGATGTTACTTTTGATTATAATAAAATGATCTACAAATTCTACATGTATCTCAATAAAATTAAATCAACAAATAATTGCAAAAAAATCTCAATTATAGTTAACCCATAGGTTGTTGAAATTAGCAACAGAAGTAATGATTAACTGCTTAAATGAAGGCTAAAATTTAAGCCGTAAATAAAAAGAGTGAAGGCATTGAACCGACCCCAGGTTGTTTGCCTTTGACCCCGCTGTGACAAGAACGCACGGCTTTGCGACTTAATCTTTGACTATACTGAAATTCTACACAGATTTTGATTGTGAATTTTTCAATACTTAGGCTTTAAAATTGGGGACTCTAGAAGAAGAGGGGCTATTAGTCACACTTAAGAGTAATTATTGTGCATTTTACGGTTGATAAACTAAACTGTTTCTAAATATTATTTGTTTTCAAAATATTATGGATTTTTTTGGTAATTTCCATAAATTGTTGATCATTGGACCAATTTGTAAAAATCTTTGGTTTGGATTAAAGCAAAGATAAAAAATGAAGCAGTAAAATTGAAAAATGTTACTTGTTTTTTTTACCCCACCAACCAAAAACCGTGTCAACACACACATAAAACTTATGCATGGAATATTAATTTTAAAAGAGTCGTGTTAAAAATAACTTTTGCAAAAGGGACGTTGGATGCATTCAAATGTAACATTATATTTCTTTATATTCAATACGCGGTCTCGTTTAGGTTGATAAACTTTGAATTTCTAAACAGATCGGGTAATAGAAAACGTATTACATTGCCCCTACATATTGCTCGGCCGTTGAGCATCCATTGCTCTTTTTGAGGACTGAAAATCGAAAAAAAATCGAAGAAAACCCGCAACGAAAACGTGTTAGCTGATTGTTATTCCTTGCAAGTTGTGACAGTCAATATCCAACGGTTGGTTGTGATCGAAACTAGTCGGTATTTGTTTGAAATTATGATTATAATACTGTCCCTTTATCGCCAACGAACTATTAGCTAGTAACTTTATTTGGGCAAAGAAATCACCACCTGCATAGCCTTTTCCCAACTATGTTGGGGTCGGCTTCCAGTCTAACCAGATGCAGCTGAATACCAGTATTTTACATGGAGCCTCCACAACCCAGTTAATACTGGGTAATACGATGCCACTTGGTAGGACTGGTGTCAGACTTTTTGGGCCACTGACCACCTGGCAAACAACTACTTAGGCAAAGAAAAATGACCTGAAACTTCCAACAATCAGTTAAATCATTAAATACCAATGTTTTTGTAATGAGAGTGACGATGACGCAACTCTGACGGGTGACGACTATCATCGGTAGAATCGCGAAATTCGTCCCATATATTATTCACGAGAGGCTGATAATGAGGCCGTTCACCCTACGCGTTAGACACAATTCGACGAGACTGATTGTCGATGTTTAGGTTTTTTCTCGTCAGGTTTACAAGCTGTGTAATCTGTGATATTTTTTCGCAATTTAAAAAAAAAAAGTATCAGTAAGTAAAATGCTGAATTATGAAGCCATTGTTATGAGTACGTAATTAGGCTGTCTAGAAAATGAATCCCCATTTTAAAATTAATATTTTATAATTATTTTACAGAAAATATTACCATAATATCGTTTTTCACCGAGTTAATCACCACCTCGAACTCACCAACATTTTATAACAGCGAAAATCACTTATCCACTTACGAACGTCAAAAAGAAGCTCTCCTTACCTGAAAACAAGAAAAAAAACCACCATTAAAATCATCATTAACGGTTCATTTTTTACCGAAAAATACCGAGATTATGAAAACGATCCATTGTCAAGAAAAAATCTCCCACAGGTCAGTTGAACGACCGGCCAAATTTTTAAAACACAACCTAGATTTTGTGAAAAAAAATTATAATACGATTTAAAAGTTTGAATAAAACATGACTGGACGTGCGTGTGTATTTATGAAATTCGTAATTGATACCTAAGGAGTCACGTTTTTTGTTTGTTTGCTTAAAATAATCGAATTATTTCTGACATAACAGTCCTATGTTCATGAAGAACATTTTTCTTGCAAAGAAATTTCTGGAAACTTCGACATGCGAATCGGTAGCTATCATCGACCCCTTACTTGTTATCTTTAAGAGCCCTAAGGGTCAACTCGCATCAAAATAAATATTTTATTGTGGCCCATAGTTGTAAATTCTAACTTTATAACAATGTTTACACATCCGATTTTTCTGGGGATTCCTATCATTTATGTTACTTTATGGCAACTCTTTTTGTCTTTGAATTTATTTACAGAAATAAAGGGTTTTGGTATTTTGACTCTAGGAACACTTTTCAAATTGTTGTGATGTTCTTTTTCATAAGCCGAAAGAAAAGCCAATCAATCAAAGACAATATTTAGGTTAAGCCGTGCTTGCCTAAGTTGCTCTAAGGATGGGTGACCTGACCATCCATTACATACTGTGTTTGCCTCGGAAGGCACGTTAAGCAGTTGGTCCCGATTGTCATTTGTAGATCTTTGACAGTCGTTACAGGTAGTCAGTGGTCCAAAAAGTCTGACAACCAGTCTCACCAAGAGGTATCGTATACCCAGGACTGACTGGGTTGTGGAGGTCAGATAGGCAGTCGCTCCATGTTAAATACTCGTATTCAGCTGCATCAGACTAAAGCAGACTTAAACATATTATGTAGTTGTGAAGAGGCTAGGTAGATGATGGTATTTTGAATCTGGTAACATTTTTGAAATTGGTGGCATTTTCTTTTTCAAAACCCGAAAAGAAAATCCGGGCTCAATAGCAAGTTACTAACCCACGGAATATTTCCTCTCACACAATCTCACATCACCATATCGCCAGAGTGTTGTATAATCACCAATGTTTATTAAAGCTATGCTAAAATATACGTTTCGTACGTCGCATGCATGGGTACACGCCCTTATGTCTGTTGCTGTGTTTTCATTATAACTGTCACGTGGACAATTTATCATTCATTGTGAACCAGGAAAAGAATTGATTATGTTCATACATGTTTGTTTTTTATTTTGGGTGAACAGAGGTTGTAGAACCTTTGAGCATTGAGTTTTAATGACAAGAAATTACTTAAATTACAAAGTGTCTTAAAGTATGGTTTGGGGAAAAGAATTTCTACTCCGTAAGTGACATATTAAATAAGAGATTGCAAAATTAAGAACAACTATAATTATTTAAGATTAATATTAGGGAAAATGTATCAAGTTTTATTAATTGACATTGAAATATGATTTTAGCAATAATATCCCAAATGTTTGCATGTCACATTATTATGACTAAGTATTATGGATCTGGATTATGTATGTTAAGACCGAAATTGTACCAATACTTATAGCAAATAAACAGATTTTTGATTTGATTTGAAAATAATCTTCTTCTATAAGCAACCATAAAATGTTCAGCATGTAACCATAGCATTTGACTTTATGTTTTCGAAAAGTTTAGTAAAAATAAAATTGTGAATTGTTTACCTAAATGAACTTCTAGATGAGTCCATTGAATTATAAATAACGTTTAGTACGGGTTAAGCGAGTGTTAAAATAATTAGGTAATTGAGCTTTGCAATTATACTTGTATATTTTTTTGTGGAAAATGTTATCGTTCTCTGCATTTAAATCAGATTTTAAGGTGTGTGGTGTAAGCACCGGTTACTATCCAACTGAAAATAATTTTAGTAAATGTTTTTTATACGTGAAGCTAGAATTATGGACTATTTTATGTGGCTTTAAATATATTTTTTCTCTTTGTTATATTCACTTTCATAGCTATCATAATCTCGCTAATTTAATCCAATTTCAGAGTGCACATCAACAATACATTTAATAACATCGTCCCTTAAATATCGGTTCTATAATTTGGAGTTTTTTGTTCCAAGAGGGCTCCCCCAATACCTTCTTCCAGGCGAGTTCCCCCAAATTACAGTAATACCCCAATGTGTATAAGCGTTATTATAAAATGGCGCTTCGCTGAGCCCACCTTTAGTCCCTATATTGAATGTCCCCTAACTCGTAAAGAAGTTCAGATTATAAGGATTTTTGTTCAAATTATTATAGATTTTGTTTTTTATTTGGTGTGCAAAACGTGAAAATACCAAAAAAAGTTGTTTGAAGGTCTTATTTTAAATGAGTGTAGTCTTTTGCTAGCCAGTAAACCTTTCCTGGCGAGTTTCTCAGGTCAGGCAAAAGATAATGTTAGGAGAACTATCAAGCTATGATCTTATCGGTAGCAAGACTAAGAAGTGAATGACCCCTCAGCCACGGCATAGACTGCCTCAGTGCTGGTTTAATATTCTAACTACCCTTTCAATTATGAGAAAAGCGTAATACCAAATAGTACTAATTCATTGCATGAAGTGTACAATAATAATTACGTTCATAAGTGAGGTAATAATCTGTCGTGTTTAAAGTACTCAGAACCGTGTAAGTACCTTTATAAGTGAAGCATAATTATATACTTTATCTTCATGCTGATCAGGAAGACATAAGCTTTCCATTTATGTAAAAATCACTTAAACCGGTTCAGCAATTTCCGAGGTAACCGCATCAAAGCTGATACTAAAATAAAACGACAGTTGTAACCACGTAGATCTCTGCTAATACCTTAAACCAACCACTTGAAGATAAACATTAGGAAATAAGATTATAGAAATAATGTTCTTTAAACAACTGTTCAAAAAGTTTTCGGGAACGAACTTTTAGAAGATGGACATTAAACATAGGATTACTCTTATGGGGAGCCATAAAATTAAAAAAGCAATGGTAGTAAATATTACATAAACTTTGCATCAAAAAGTTGTTTAACTATTTTAGGAACTTTTACGTGCCATAATAATGTAGAGGATTTTTTCCCCATAAAATATAGTGAATAAGTTTTTTACAACTTACTTTTTACTACGGGTTCTTTTAAAGTGCACAATCATTATCTTCAATGCATTTTTTCAATAACATTTATCTATGTAGTTTGAAAAAACAAAACGATAATTTTATAAACCTTTATTTTTATACAAAGATCAACTCGATAATAATATGTTAATGTTACTCACAAAAATGAAAAAAAAAAACTCACACAAAGTAACAAAATCAGTACATTTACGTGACGTAACAGTCACGGAATTTACGAGAATATCACTTAAAATATACACATAAAACGTTAAGGGTGTAACATTTGCAAGTTTTAAGAGGCAAAGCCTTCAGACGGTGCGTGATAAAAGTATATGGCCTTAAATATATTTTTACGAAGTCACTCCTCTGGTTTCATTATGAGTTTTATTTAGATTTTAAGCGAACGGACGAGAAAATGTGCTTCCACCCTACATTAGTGAAAAGTAGGATCGTTGTCTTCCGTAATCTCTAGTGTCATTGTTGTGCGTACAAAAAAATCTAATGTGCAACTGTATTTTTCACTTACATTCAATTTAGAGAGTCTACTTATTTACATTTAAATTGTTTTTTACAGTTATATGCCATTTATATTAAAATAAAAAGTATTTTTAGTAGCTATTTTGCAAACAATAAAGCGCAAACCTTTAATGAATAATACTATGTACAACATTTTGCTATCTAAGAAATCTGATCAAAAATTGAACTCCACTAAAAGATTGAAGAACCTCTCATACAATAAAAACCTGCAACGGAACGCTCGCCTTTTTCAACAAAAAATGACCTTAATACTTAAAGAGGTACATAAATCACAATCAAGAGGTTTTCTATTAATGCCAACATAATACCTCCATTAACATTTGGTCTTTAGAAGACCGTTACGAACTAAAATAATGGATATTATTAATACTACCCACGGTTACCCTTGTATGGAAACCAGTAGGCATTTTAATGCTCAAAATTACCCGCTCATTTGTAATCGATTTAATGTTTTATCTTTGTAGTTCTTCGCTTTTATTTTTGATACCTTTCGCTTATTCCGAACACGTCATACTATTAAAAAATCCAAATATAGTTCCAATTACTTTTTCTTTTCATTTCAGTTTTAAACATAACAAGCCGATGTAAACAAAAAACTGGTTTCCGAACAAGTTTTGGCTAAAAATAAAAACGGACAATCGAAAAACGTTTTGCAATCCGTTCCAAAATGTTACACATAACATAACACGAGCAAAAATCAATCTAAAATGAAATTTCCATATTTTACACATACATAAACATCTCACGACCGACAACGGGCGTTTCCACCCCACAAAGACCCCGTAATATGCCCGAGGCAATAAATTTATTATGATAAAGTCGATTTACGTCAATAAGCCCAACTTTTTTGTAGAATTGAAAACTTTTATTCCGTTCAAACTCTTTGAAAAAGTATTTTGGATATTGAACTCCGATAATAATATGAAGGTACACAATTTTCATGTGAAATCATTTCGTGCGATGTTTTCAATCATAGTGACTGAAATTGAACGAGTTCTGAAGTTTATTAATACAGCTTTAGAAGTACTTTTCTCGTTTAAACATGAAAAAAAGTCTGAATGAAAGTGGGGAGAAAATCAGAAAGCTCATTGGGCTGAAGTAAGGATTCTATTCCTGAAATAGTTGCTGAAAAGAGGCCCTTGGGGGAATGGAGCACAATACAAGCAGACGGTGCCTTAACGCCTGGATTCTCGATCGATCTTTAGTTCAAATCTTGATTCTATTCTAAGTTTAAATTCAGCCTAGAGATAGAACAATATTATCGTTTTTTTTTTTCATGAAAATGCCAGCATTTTTACAGGCATGTTCTAGAACCAGAATAATTTGAAATCATGATGACATCCATCATCCATCAGAGAGAGATCTCACTAGTGAGAACGTTGTAGGAAATTTTTTATTTGAGATTCTTATATTCTAGCGCAATAAAGAAGGCTACATTATAATATTAAATAAAAACTGTAGCTCTCTCTTTATATCTACGCAATAAGGCACACCGGCCCAATTTTGCTCGTACTCAAAAACCACAAAGTACCACAATTAATCTCCAGCGTGAAAGTCAAGATTACCAAGATATCGAGCAATCCCAGCCGATCTCCGACCAAGGTCTTCGTAACATGACTACAAGCACAGGTAAGAACGAAGGTCCATTTATTTGAGCCGATTCTGTTGTGCACAAACTAAACTTAATTTAGGCTATTGCTATCTTTTACTAACAGGCAGTGCAAGAAAAGGACGGCTATAGCAATGAACTAAGTTAGAGACGTCAAACTTGTTTATACCTTGCATATATTGGGAAATTGTTTCATCCTACTGTCTTTTTTTGCAAAATGTCTCGCGCCATGACAAAAAGAAGAGCAAGGTCGGTTGCAAAGGTGAATGCCCAACAGTGAGTGCACCGGACGTACTTAAGTTCCAACGTGGATCTTCTGAACGAACCTACCTATCCAGTGGTAATATGATCTCGTTCGTTCACTAATCGTTCATTCCGACCGAACGACTCGAGTTTTACGTATCGCTTGGCAATGGGCGGTGTAGGTTTTATAATTTATTATAGCTATTGGCTGGGTATTGTGAGAAATGGCTTCTAGAAATAGACTTTTTTTGATCAAGTCGGTAAAGGGTTCAGTATTTTAGGATAATTAGGTGCTAGGCGCCCGTATTCTTCCATTACATCTATCCTACGTGTATTTTTAATTGGAGAAAACTTGTAAAATTTTCTCGTTTGAATTTGAACTTAACCATTAACTGAATTATGGTTTAAAATCATTTAGAGTGATGGTAGTGGTACGGTCGAACAAGCTATTTGGTTTACAGGTTAACCCACCTTAACCTTAAAATTTTTCATTGCAAAATGTAAACCAAATAACTTGTCCCGTGCCGTCCCGTATCGTTATACTTGAAAGCGATTGACATCAATGTTCATTATTTTTGAAGGAGATGGAAAACCTTTTAAGTAGCCGGTAATGTACCGGCTACTTAAAATTTCCATAAAAAAAACAATAAAATTTACTGCACCTCATGGAACTTACATTAACATGGTATTTAAAGGCACCATGGCTTAAAGGCCATACTTTCACGAAACAAGGCCGGATCGCAGGTTCGCTTCCTTGTCGAATCACCTTGATATGTTTTTTTTTTTAAGTTAGAAGAAGGAAGTTAGTTTCACTGCTTGGATTATGTTACGTAGAGTAAAAAGATTAATTGTTTCTATGTAGGATATTTTTTTTAGCTAGAAATAATTTAAAAGTTATTGTTGAAACGGGTAAAGGTTTGGTATCAACCTGTAATCGCCATTCCGAAAAGAAATAATTACTGTTTTTCAATTATCTCATTTTTTGGGATAGAACAAGTGACCTCCCCAACCATAGAGCTTTTCCTGGCAAGAAAATTGGGTAAAACGTTATTAAACGCCTTTAAACCAAAACTCAGCAAAAAACTAGTCTATTGATATTAAAAAAAAAATACAACCAACATAATAATTGTTGTACATCTCACACCCCAACAGTCGAAACGCAACGCGATCAAATGCCCTAAAAACCCTCGCCTTCTTATAAAACAAAGAATGAAGATATAAAAAATTACATACAATACAATTTCTAACACCTTAATCGTTCACTGTCAGATGTAGATTTCTCAAATAACACAGTACCTGCTATAATAACAGAAATAATTAGATTTTACACATTCGTTACATGTTATTTTACCAAATACAACGTTTTTCGAACGATCTTCATTAACAAAATCACGCACTGTACTACGTTTAGGGTGAGCTTTTAGTAGCTAGGATTTAGCGGGTTCATAAGAGGCAGCGATTTTGTAGTCATACAGTTTTGGTTAACTCTGTTTGAAATAATATCAGCATTTATATTTTGTGGTTTGTTAGTTAAATCGAAAACTTACAAGTCTACTACCGCAAGTAAAAATTTAGTGGTTGTTCAAATCAATATAAGTTTTGCAATTATGAACCTTTGATTACCTACTAGCAATATTCTTTGGCTGATCTTCTTTGATCAGTCATTCATGGCTAGACGAACAAACTTAGTTGTTATACATTTAGAACGTAATGCCAAGACGTCGAAACTGTATAAACATCCCACACAACATTATTTGTTTAAGCCCCCAACGTCCACCGCTATGCTATGCTACTAAACCCACACCCTAACCCCACGGTATCGTATTTTTTAAGCTCATTTCGTAACTATATAACCATCAATTGAACAGATAAAAATCTCAAATAGAATTACATCGCGTGTTCTAACCGCCATGGTCTAAATTTGGTAGTATAACCCTACTAAATTAAAAAGTAACTTTAACGCTCCAGGTTAATGCAAATTCGTATGTATTTTTAACCGAGTCGGTTAACAATTTTATAAAACAATGGGCGCGTGAATTATAATTACAATGTCAAGTATTTACTTGTCAAGCAGCTGGGGTTTAAGTGTTGAAGAAACGGGAACATTTAGATTTTTATAATGATTCACTCATTTTGTTGGGCTCATGACACGTTGAAATGTATGAATTAGCTGACTTGTTATTTAGGGCGTTTTTTTTAGTTCCGATGTTAGTGTGGTTAATAAACACGGTACCTAGTGTTTTATCGGAGGAGCTCGGATCGATCTTCAGGTTAAGCCGTGCTTGCCTAGGTTGGTTTGTGGAGGGGTGACCACCCTTTCGTACCGAGTTTCCTCCGTGCCTCAAGCTGTTGGACCCGGCTGTCATTTGCCTATCTTTAACAGTCGTTACAGGTAGTCAGTGGCCCAAAAATCCGATAACCAGTGTTACCAAGTGGTATTGTATTTCCCGGTTTTAAGTAGGTTGTGGAGGTAAGATAGGCAGTCGCTCCATGTAAAATACTGGTATTCAGCTGCACCTGGTTAGACTGAAAGCTGACCTCAACATATTTGGTAATAGGCTAGACAGATGATGTAGTGTTTTAAGTACATAAAATTCCTAGAAACACTAAAAGATAGGATTGGACCACATTTTGTATTTGAATTTGCAAAGGCCGCACAAAAATGAGACACCAAAAGCAATTTCTTTATCCACGTGTAACTTTAGTATTCTTATTTCTTTGACCAACATTTTTTCCAATTTTATTTTCGAAGCAGCACCAATACCTAAATTTTCTACGATTTCAAATATTCAAAGATAAAAAGGCTTCTATTTGGTTCTGTCTCTCACAGAAACCTTTCTATTTCAGTGCCAAAAAAATTGCCAGCCATTACTTTAGGCATTTATTGTTATTTCGTATAACAGAAAGTGCCATGTTTTCCTAAATCACTAGCTATTTTAAAAATCACACTCAGAAGCAGTCACTTGAAAAAAATCCAATTTCTTTTTAAGCACTTATTTACTCACGTAGTTACCAATTTGTGTAGCGAATATATACTTGGATTTTATCGGCCATTCTCCTGATATTGGGTGCTGTGAGAAGGTTTTCCATTTCCATGGCAACCGCCCATTATGAACACCATGAAAGGTAATGATAAAGTTGTGCGATACAAACATACATTTATTTGTTATTCTTATACTTTGATATTTGATTCGGTAGTAAGAAACTGCTTTTATAGATCACAAGGGCAAAATCGTTATATGTTCTTGTATTTTATTACCAAAATAATATTAAGAGAGATGAAGGGTGAACTAACCAATAGCATAACATTAATAAAATCTATACAAATTCTGATATTTACATTTGAACACAATTGAAATTCAAATGTGTCAACATGTTTATGGGTATGAGTGTACTTTTACAACTTTATTCGCTTAACATAACAAATGATAGAGTAACTTTGAAACGCTCAAAATATTACTTTTAACATTTATATTTGAAAGATTTTCAAGATCTTGCGTGCTTTTTAGGACCTTATAACTAATGTAATGCGACAGATATTCAAAATTATACCATTACGATTTTTTTTTATACCATATTATATATTCCTTTTATACCATAAATGGTATAAAAAGACAATTTTATGCACTAACCAATAGTCGATATCGTCAAAGAGATAGCCTTTATCCCCTAAATGAATAGAGATAGAAGACAGAAAGATTTTCAAGAAAATTTGCAGACATGCACTTAATCTGATTCGTCTGCAGAATTTTCTTATCTGCTGACCCTTTAAGAGATTTCAGCTTCATATTATATAATCATTATCTGAGACTAGGATTGCTGAAACGTCCCATTTCCTCAATAAGGGTTAGCCTACTAGCCGTCTTACATATAAATTAGCATTAATTAATTATTTTGTATGTAGATATTTAGCCCAGTTAACTCGAATACGATATAGCTAACACTGTTATAATTAATTAGATAATTAGTTAATCTAATTTAATTGCTAATGTGTTTGCCATCACTGATGAGGTTTTAGTGTTATTTATTGTAATCACCACCTTAGCTGGACGTGGTGATTAAACTTAGTAAGGCCGTTTAATCAAAGAATGTTTTGTTAATGAGAGTCTTTGAGATACTATTTGAAGATGCGATGAGTGTGGTCAGTTATCAACCCTGCTGATATAGACTTTGCCATTTTTATAGAGGGTGTAAACCACCTCATTACAAAGCCGTTAACCAAGCATTCTGTACATCAAACTAAGTAACGTTACGCAAAAATTATTGCTGGGAAACAACCTTTTTTTTGAGGTTATAAATCATGTTTTGTGGTAGAACTCAATATAACGTACTTAAAACATTGTGCTAATGGATGGATTGAATAGTACGGGGGTCGTAGAGGTGTTCAAAATCAAAATCTTACAAAAAAAAAAACTTGTTAAAAAGTTGTAACTTTGACCGAGAAGGAGAAGGAGATCAAAGCAAAGATGGATGGATTGTATGATAAATGATATGAAAAAGAAAGGAGTAAATGATGCCGTGACATCTGACAGGGGAGAATGGAAGAGGAAAATGTGTTGCGCCGATCTCAAGTAGAAAAGAGACAAGGGCAGGAAGAAGATAATGTTTTTTTTTATATAGTGTCCTACCTTTATATGTATATCTTTAATTTTGATTGTAATACAGGGTGTAAAATACCTCATCACAAAGCCGTCAACCAAGTATTCTGTACATCAAACTAAGTAACCTTACGCAAAAATTATTGCTGGGATACAACTTTTTTTTGAGGTTATAAATTATGTTTTGTGGTAGAACTTAATGTAACACACATAAAACATTGTGCTGATGGATGGATTGAATATTACGGGGGTTGTGGAGGCGTTAAAAGTTAAAATCTTACGTTATACCTACTATAAACGTATATTTAAAAAAACTTGTCAAAAAGTTGTAACTTTGACCCCCCATATCTCCGTAACTAGAAGGTTCCCAGGTATAGTGTAGAACAAAAAAAAAGATCACAATGATGAGGAGAACAAGTGCCTATAAGCTTCGAGAAGAGGTGTTTAACACCCTTTATACATTGTATAAAACCCAAATTAAAATTTGCTAAATTAAAATAAGAACAAAAACAAAGTATTATCACTCATTATAGTAACCTTGCGCTTATTACGAAACTGATACACTATACACTAGAACATTTGCGTTGCGTGCCTCCGTGACGTGAACAGTCATTACCTCGTAGGATCATAAGAAGCCTGACCTTCTGTTTTTTACTTCACCTCGCGAGTAAAGGGAATTGTAACGAACGATTTGAAGTAAAAACGTGTGTTGTGTTAGAATTGTTCGTGGTTTGTGCTGATGTTGCTGTAGATTTAGTTATTGAAGGAAATAGCGAAAAGAGAAGAGTGAAAGGTACCGATACCGTGTTAACTGAGATCGGAATAGGACACTAAAAAGATGACGATCACATCAAATAACATAACATTTTACAATCATCATCATCATCAGACACTCATGACACCACTCGTAAGAATTAGTAAATTGGTAGTGGAAAAGTATATCAACCCAGTGTAAAATTTTCGATGATAATAAAATTAAAACGAATAAGGACCTGACAATGACCTGGTGAGGGTTGTGGGAATCCGGTGGATGCGAGTAGCAAGGGACCGGTCAATGTGGCGACACTAGGGGGAGGCCTATGTCCCGCAGTGGACGTCTTTCGGCTGAGATGATGATGATGAAGGACCTGACAATTACCTAAGGCTCATAATCGAATCTACGCGTGAAAATCTCTAACCTCCACAAAAGTGTACACACAAAAAATCTGAGCAAAAACAAATAAGAAATAGCCAAAAAGCCAGTCACGTCCACAAAACTGTGTTTGTATGTCATTTCATTAACAAAATATTATAGCAGTGTTGCAGGCATACGTGCATAAATTACACCTTGGGTTGTGTCACAAAACCGCTTAAAAACACTATAATTTTGATGACAACCTTGACAGTATACATGGCGAAAGATTCTGAATAAATAACGAACTAAATAATCTAAAGAAAAAATTCTGATAAATGTTCTTTTAAAGATTTAGGAAAGAAAGATGAAAAAATTGGGTACACTATAAGAACAGATTTTGAAGAAGATGTTTCTGCTAATTCTGTCGAGACAGTTATGCATTGAGTTATATAACCAATTACTGAAGGAGTGCCACCAATACTCAAAGAAATAAACAAGACTAATGACTTCAATCTTAAATCACAATCGTATTACGTAATCACTGCAATTAAAGATCTATATCGCCAATATATTTAAATTAATTGAAACTATAATACAATTAAAATTATACAAGATTCCAATTAGTTAGATACAATGTTACTGGCGCCGTAATAAAAATTACCCTTCATAAGAGCGTAATAAATTATTGACAGCTGGTTTAGATTTTACAACGGAGTTTGAATGTTATAGCTTTTGGAATAAAGGTTATAATGATATGCATTGAAATATCTCCTTGATACTCTGAAGCTCGCGTGGGTGCTTAAAAGCCTCATACAGTGACATATTTAGCAATAGCACGCGCAATCTGTGGAATAATGAACGTTACACAATTCAGATACCGTTGGTAACTTCATAATTTAAATTATGTTTATAAAGACTTAGATATTCTTTTAGAAATTTTCAGTTACCTTTATCGAAGGTAAAAGGGCTCTTACGAAAAGATGGAACATACATAAAAGTAAATTGTAGTGTGCTGTAGAAACACATCTTTATACTAGCTTAGAAGCCCGATATAACAGTACAGTAACAGTGCAATTTGTTTGAGATGATCATAAAAATGCAAAGCCTAAAAATACGAAGTCATTCGAGCACAGTTTGACGTATAAACCCCCATAAAACGATCCAGCTAACTCAGCCTCGCTAAACTCCAAATTAAATATCATCACACATCGGCTTTCCAATTGATTTCGACTCAAGCCTCGAATAAAACCGAATCTCGAAATCTCCCAGAATCTCTCAATTTTTACGAGAACGAAATCCTTCTTTAATATCCAATCTATACACAGTTTAATAAACGATAAACCGAACTGCAGAACCATAAAAAGCTTGGAACGTAAAAAAGGAAAAAAAGGCGCAACAAAAGTTTTCTACAGGCATCGGGACGCGGAGTTAATAAAAATCGTGCCCAAATGACTACGGTAAAGTTTGACGTAAACATACCCAGTACTGGGCGGAATTGGCGAAATTCTCCAATGATTTAAGGTTTCACTGCAGTGAGTCCGGGTTTGTTAGTGTTTACAATTCTTAGTTTGGCTCTGGGGACTCGCGCTACTGGAACAGCAGTTTAAAACATTGGGTTGAAAAAACTTGATTTAAACGCTACTTAATTATTTAAGGCAGATTTCAAAAGAACAGCATCAGTGTCTCCCGAAATTACTTTGCAATCTGCAAAATGAAGTAGATTTTAACAGCATTGTCAGAAAAAATACTCTTCTAAACTTTAAAAGAAATCCACCCCTTCTAAACAAGAAAAGCGAAAAAGTAATTTGTCAAGTAAATCCTCAACGTTCGGAAGGAATGAGAAAGGATATCAGGCTGATATCTGATTAATGACTCCATAAATGATTAATAGGCGATTCCGACCAAATTAAATGTGACAACCGAATACTGAGGAAGGCTTAGGGAAATTGACTATTGAGTATTTTAGATGGAAAAATTCGCGGTCTTATTTGCTTTTGCCTTTTGTGTTGATCTTTCAATTCCTTTTCTGTTAGTCTGAACCTTAATATGTATTTTATGGATTACTTTTCATGTCTTGCATTTAAAACCAAGTTAAGAAACTATCTAATCTAACTTTGCAAAAATTTACTTTGCCAAGTCAAACACGTATCTTTACGACTCGTCCTTGGCAGGGCAAACAGAAACTAAAAGGCCAAGTAACTTCCTCCATTTTGGCTAATCAATTCACATCTAGCCTTTATTCATTCGACCTTAAAAATAGCGAGATATATACATAGCAGGATTTCCTCTATTTCATATAAAGTTTCCTTAATTCCTTTTTGTATTTGGTTGTACAAGATAATTCGTTGTTCGAACAATCGGGCAATCAAATCGTTATCGTCGAGCAACATTAAGCAGGGTTCCCATCGTTGTTTCTATTTTATTTCCTTGAATTAGGTTGTCTACTCCTTTTGATAATAACGGTCTTAATAATCGGATGCTCATCGTAATGGCTTTGTGAAGTATCTAGATAGGGGTTGCAGTTTGAAGGTGATTTTGTTTTAGTATCTTCTTCTTCGTGTTTATCTTTTTCGTATTATTAGAGCTATTCGAACGATAAACGTAAAAAGCATTTAAATATACTGATATCCTGTTTTTGATTACACTTTTCTTAAACATCATTAATTCAGTCATATGAATCACCCTAATTAATTTGAATTACAAGTACCAAACCATTGTAGCCAAATTAACACTCACTAACCACCCAAATTACATAATCCTTTACAGAATCAAAGTTAACAATAGAATTTGACGCCCCTCCAGGAATTATAACAATTTTTATACCATTATCAAAAAACAAAAGCACAAGCACAGCTGAGGGGGGTGAAGGGGCGTCCACGTCCAAAGTCCCCTTCTCGTCAATTACCGTGATTAATGAAGCCCTCGAATATTGAAACGTTTATTCGACCGACGCCAAAAGTATTATATTACTTTTAGAAACACTGTATCAACTTTTAATAAAGTCGCTCCAGGAATTACTCACTTCTGAGTTACGAATACTGCGTTAATTAAACAATTTTTCAATATGTAAAGTTTCTCTCACGGTGGGCGTAGGGAAAGGGTTATTAATTTGAGTAGAGGCCATTTTATTTAGTTCCGGTGTTGACCTCCTATTATTAGATTAAAATACTTTAAGCTGTATTCAATCCATGGGAAGCTAAAATGAAATTACCTCTATTATATTCAATTATCTTTAACCAGATTTGTTCTAAGTCCATCAATGAGGCACATTAAAAAGGTCGAAACCACGTCCAACAATGCATATGTATCATCATCAATCACACTCCTAAAACAACTTGATTACAAATCAAATAATACATTTAAATTTTCAAAATCTGCATAGAATCCAAGCAAAAATATTGGCGGTCACAATGTCAACGGAATACCATCGTGTCCCCTTGTATTGGGAGAACAAATTAAACATTTCCGAGCTACGCGACCAGACCAGATTAAATTATGAATTCAAAATCGATTCACTGGCTCACCCGCTGCGAGTTATTGCCAAAGATTCGGATGTTTTACGGTGAAGTGTAGAAAAAGAAGCAGAAGGTTTGGGCCGGTTTTTAAAACAAAATTCCTAAAACCCTAAATTAAATGAGAAAAAGTGACAAAGAAATACAAACGAACTAAAAAGACCGTGCAAAAGTGTTAAAACTATAAAAAATAAACTAAAAGTCTATGTAAATAAAAATAAAGTAAATGGTGAATTGGTGAGCAGTCTTCTTGAAATAACCATCCATTAATTTTAAACCTAGACAAACTTGTACAAACTTTTCCTTTCTGCCTTCCAAGTACCCTCACCTCAACCTGCATTGTTCGCACATTAACATAGAAAGCTACTCATACATCCTGTTCTAACAGAAAATTACTCATCAAATTCGTCCAGTACACCTGGAGTTCCCCAAGACATCAGACTTTCATCAAAATAAACATCACGTTTTTGGCACGGTTACTGCTTGTCATATAATAAGCCAAGAGATTCATGATCGATGGCGAGTTTCCGAGAAATACCGGCTTTGCGGAAGAATAATTCAATCAAGCCATTCGATTTCATGATGATTTCATAGTAAATTTTCCACTTATACAAGTTATTTTCCAATCTTTGATGTATAACTGGAATAAGTTAGATTGTTCAAGTTGCGAAGCCTTTTTCTGAACTCAATTTAGGTTCCACGGAAGTTTGGAAACGACATATTTTTATGGTTTCAGCCTCTTGTGTAAGAACGTTATTAATTCTGTATAGTCTATATTGCCATAATATTTGTTTTATTATGCTTTTACCTAATGTGTAAATAACGTAGTTAAATATAGTACTTTTACTTTATCCCAAAGGACAATTTTGTACCAAGAAAAACGTTTCGTACAGAAATTGACACGAGATACAAGGGAAGACTGAAGTGGTCGTGTAAAATAAAGAAAGTTTTTCAGAGCACAACAAAATTAAGTTAGTGTAAGCGAAGTGGGAAAACATCAATTGTCGTCCACTTAAAGTGCTCGCAAAGGCAATTGTCTCATGATATCGGGAGCCTGCCAGGAAAAATAGTCACTTTAGAGAAGCAACTGTTTTTTTCCCCTAGTTGGCAACATCCAGACATTTTTATAGCGACACTTAACCGCAATCAAGTGGATCATTAGCCTGTAAAGGCCTGCCAAATATCTTTGCTTCGCCTCCGCTGTTTTCTCACCCTTTTGCGTGAAAGATGCTGTAACACACACCTTTTTTGGACGAATCCCGCTCGGCCATTGCCAAGTTCTGGCAGATTTTTTGTAGGACATTACGTCGGCAATTCCCTGCGGTCGGCTACAGCTGTTTTTCGTACGAAACTATGCGGTTTGGAAGCCGAATTTAAAAGCCCGTATCATTTTTGGAGAAAAACAAATTGAATTATGTAAACAGATTCGTACCCGAAAAGTCAAATGCAAAACTGGAAGGGAATCACTCTGGAACGAGCGCAGGCGGGTCGAAACGAAAAAAAAAAACAAAACATCAATTTTAATGAGTCGAAAACCCAAGAATTTTCTCTTACATTTAGAGAGCAATATTTTTTCTACAACATTTAATCAGAGTAAGAAGTGAAATGGTAATTTGTGTGGACCGCTCGATGTAAATTTTATGCAAGAATTCGCTCGGCGCTCCCCTCTCCCTAAAAGGGGAAGGATTTTTGCAGCGGACAGAAAATTTTGCTTAGCCAAGTGAAATTTTAACTGCTACGACAGAGACAGCTATGGAAATGCGAATACTTAATGCTAACTTACTTCCCGCTGGTTCATTATACTTCATAATTTTTGAGGGAAAAAATGTGATCTAAAGGGTTCCGATGGTTGTATTTTTTGCTCGCGATATTTAGAATATTGAAGTATTGATTTGCGTATCTAGGTATCTAGCAAAGCTAAGCAATTTAGTTTTATTTATAGCAATAGTAGTAGTTTTATTACAAGCTTACAAGTAGGTCAACTTGAAGTACTGCATAAATTTAGTATGAATAAGTTTATTCGGTTACTTCTAATGTTATTTGCATTTGTTTAGGCAATACACCGTCTTGTTCGAGTACAAACAACAATTTTATATTTATTGCGAGTGAACGAAGTAAATACGTTTGCAAGCATTAAAAGTTTTCGAGTAACAAATCTCGAAGAGCTCAAAGTTGTTGTTGAGATCAAAAACATTCAAAAACCTATTTAAAATTTGAGAGCAAGCTCAAGTACCAGATAACTAGACAAGTAAAACACTCTAAACTTTAACAATAATTTCAATGATGCTTCAATACAACGGCCCTCAAAGTTACACTCAATTCCATCAAATTATAACTTGTAAAAGACAATCTAACTCTTTGAAGTAACGAAATCCACTTTTTGTTTCGAAATCGCAACAAATTAATAACTGAACAATTTCATTTAAGGGTAGTGTCCAAAAATTGTTCAGTTAAAGGTTCGAATGATTTAATTCTACTTCTTACACTGAATTAATGAATCCTGTCCCAATTTGAAGTCTGTTTCTAACTTTGGAAGTCGACTTTTCAGTTTGTTTCAATTTGTTAACCTCGATGGAAATTCAATGGGGTTCCATAATAATAAACAAAAGATGTCTTATTTCATTTTGCAAGTTTCCGAAGTTGTTTTTGGTTCAATTGCTTTCGTGACAATGTTTGCTATCATGACTGTCCAAATTCGTGAATTTAACGAGTTTTAGTTTGAGAAAGTTCTTGTCACCTTCCGTATTTTTAATCCCGGTATCAGATTACTATAAAAAGGAGTATATTTTCAGCGTTTTCATCTGAACCATTCTGTATAGGTTCCATTGCAGTATAAAACTCTGAATTTTGCTTCAAATTTGCAGCTCCATTTCAGGCTTAATGATTGAACTAGCAACCAAACGCGTAATTAATTTTAGAAATGCAAATATCCCATTGTCCTGCACAACATCATTATTACGAATTCGCCATAATCCCTGGCTGGCTAAACAAAGCTTAATAAGACCATGATTCAAACAGGAATTGAAGCGGCTAAAATTAAATCAACTCAGCTCTAGTAGCCAGTCCACTAATTAGTAGCACAGTTGATACATCAAACGGCCAACGGTGATACGGATCATCAAAACGTATGTGGCACAAAAGGAAGTCTGTCTGTATGAGTAATATGATCTGCTAAATTGCTGGAGCGATTTTCATTCTGTTTGTATTCATTTCAATGTGAAAGTTGTGGATGAGAGGGATGTGTATTGATTGTTTGGTGTCGTGTTGCCTCATTATTTTGTTGGTTGGGTTTAGTAACTTTGCTTTGTGTAAGTGATATCAGAATCTTTCATTTGTCATCAAGAGGATAATTTTATAAATATAATTTACGTTGGAAGCTTAATATTAGTTGACATTTTGTGTTTTGATCTTCTTCTGAGAGTCTTCAATTATATAGCTTTAAAATTAGGACGAGTTGTGATTACCTATGACAGATTATCATTTCGATTCACAATATTTATTTTCACTCTTATCAAAATCATTCCCACAATTTAAATCAACGAATTTAGATGACTTAAGCAAACAAAACCGGGTCACACTAGAAGTATAAGGACATATAAATACATCATATAATAGAGACAAACCGACTAATACAGCTGATCAGCTAAACCCGAACGTGCAACTAACAGTTAATGAGGAAGTGGCTACTTGCAGACAAATTAACATGTCACTTGAAAACATAGGAGCAGGAAACCATAATATTTAATGTTGGTCTGGATTAGAACTCGTTA
The DNA here is from genome assembly GCA_916618015.1 of Xestia c-nigrum. Lineage (NCBI taxonomy): Eukaryota > Metazoa > Arthropoda > Insecta > Lepidoptera > Noctuidae > Xestia > Xestia c-nigrum. The sequence continues at coordinate 1,619,669 of OU745259.1, read as the reverse complement.
GGTGAGCGTGAACTCTTGCCCTTTGAATTGAGTTCTGGGAAATGGCTGATGGCGAATGTAATTGTTGGAGGTGATGTAGTCAAAGTGGCTACTGTATAAGGAAACTCAATGATAATAGACACATTAGGTAAACATTACGCAAGACACATTTCATTCAAAACAAGTAAATATAAGATAGGCAAAACACTAAAACAGGAAAACGAAATCCACGAAAATAAAATCAATAACACATATTTGGATTGTCACAGACAAAAATAAACACAGAGAAACATATCACGCGAGGTTATATATAGAACATGGGCATGCATTTTTGATACAAAATTCAACTATGAGCCATAAATAATATGAAATAGTTGAAATAAAAGCAGCCACCACACGCGATACTCGTATTAATCTGGTAGCATTGAAGTGCTTTCTAACTACGGAGGGAAGTTTTTAATTACTTTGTTCCCGACGTCTGCTAGAAAAAAGGGGGCTAAAGAATGACTCGCTGAAGAGGTATTTGAGAAAGTGTTTCTGAAAAGTATCTTGTTGAATTTTATATTTTCAACAGATGAAATAGAAGCTGACATTCCAAGAAATGAAAAGCTATTGCTAATAAAAGTTTCACTCATATAGATTTATTCGGTATCGTTGACGACGGTTTATATGCAAAGCATGTCCACAAACATGATGTCGAGCAAACAAATCACGTCCACAAACATCTAGGTTCAGAATATATAAATATACATACAGGCCTGAAACACATTGCTTCGTGTACGAATCAAACTTTAGTGAAGAACACGCTACGGCTGCGCAAACCAAACTTTATAAGCAGTTGACTCAAAATATCGTGGCTAAAGACGTTTAACTATAGCACAAGTATAATTTGTGTGCATTAGAGAAAATGACTTTCATAAAATATGAAATATGTTATTAGACCAAAATAAAATAAAACAGAAAACGCTCATGTCTAAGACCATTAATTAAAATATCAGGCGAAACGTGCAGTCTTCACAATGTAAACAGCAACAAACATTCACAAACTAATTACCAACAACACTATAAACTAAAAACGTATCTAAACGTTATTGTAAATCAAGCTAATGAAGTATATATCAGAGTAAACGTAAACTGCGAGCTGTTAAACGTTCACGTTGTACCGGAGTCCGGAACGAAGTTCAGCTAAATTTATTGTTATAGTTTTGTTAAGAAACGCAATAGCTTCTTCAGGTAGAGGCTGAGTGGCCGTTAAGGAGTCGATATAAAATACTGCATTACCCTCCTTATGTATTGCCCCGTCTTACCGTAATGCTCACGCCAATGTTGCTATTTACCTGAAAATAGAAAATATATTGTTAGCTACCGAACATGTTGGCAATAAAGAAACTATAGCTAAGAAATATCGTGGCAAGTATCCTTTAAAAGTCCTTGGAAATGGATACGTGATTTTAAAATCAAATAGCACAAATTAAATTGTTAAGGATGTCAAGTGATTCACAGTTTTTTGCCCTGTGATTCAGAGCCAAACCGCAGCGGGGTCAACCCTCAGGTCCGATCAATTACCTTTTCATAAGATCCGGAAATACCAGAACCTAAAACTGTCAGAACAGATAAGCCGATAAAAACATGAATAATATATTTATTTTGAATTGTAAATGAGAGGAATATGTAAAGTATCATCTGTCTATTGTCTTGCGAGAGATGTAAGTTATAGTAATGATGGGGAAAACTTTTTCTTTTAAGTTAATAAAGGCTTTAGAAATATGAGCTTTTTTGTACTATTAGACAACCTCAAGTGTGTGATCGGTTCCCGTTTCAATACCAAGATGAAAAATAATTGGATCTTTGGTCCACTTTTCATCACATATAAAAGAGAATAGTCAACAATAAATTCCGGTTGAGTAAAGATAAGTCTATTTAACTCTTTAGGAATCGCATACCTAACGGTTACATCTTAAGCCGCACCAGTTAAATTTTTATTCACTCCAGTAACACAAAAGAAACATCCCAGCGACCGAAGCCGCATTACCAAATATACATTTACATGAAACATGTCAAATAAACGAATGTTTTAAGCACCCAGTTAAGTTATGCCGGCTCACGTACCACTAACCAGACGAGAAGAAATGTAACGATATAAAAGCGAGTGCCTCCCCGAAAATTTCCTTCAGTCTTGTACGATAAATCTTTTAATCCTCTTATACAATTTGATCGAGATTGCCCGGACGGTGTTTTTTCTTTTTGTTCACGGACGAATGTTTCCGATCTTAGTTTTTGTTTTGACGATAAATGTGCTTTTAATGTGCATTCTGCTTGTTTGCTGGATTTGTGGATGTGCAGTTTTAAGAAGTGGTTTGGCTGGATTTTCGATTTTCGGCGAGAATAATACCCTCGTGAATTATGTGATTACTTTTGTTTTGTTTACGGTTTGAAAGTTCGTGATTCATTGAAATGGTCAGCTTTATAAAACTATATCTGTAATTAAATTAAACCTCTTAATTCGGATAATGGATACAGCCAGATAATAGTCATCCTTAAATCTCTGTCTGGCAGATTCACTAACTTCATTTTATGGCCAGTTCTTGAAGGCTCATTGACAACACGTTCGTATCATAAAGCTCGCAACACTGTATCTTAAGATCGCCTGCCAAAAGACGATAATTATGAATTTTACGAGGGCAGTAACTCTTTCTCGATGTCACCCAGAACTCTTAAACATTTGGGAAAGTTGCTTATCTCGGCCATTCTAAACAAAAAAGAAGGAGATAGGATAATTCGTCCCCAGTCGATTATAAAAGTCAATGCAACGGAATAAGGCTGTGTAAGCTTCACTGATAGTCTATCAGGATGAAACTTCGGGAGTAATGTTGCTACATTTAAAATTCAGTTGTTGGCTTTTAGGATACGATAAAGTAATGTTAATAATATCCGATTCTTCTTTAAGCTTCCAAATTTTGTCGAAGTTTTATGGATGGTTAAAAAAACTCGTTTATTTCAGACCGATTATTTCGTCTCCCAGAATCAAAAAACCCTTCAATCAACAGTCTTTACCTGGCAACACGAATGGTATTTAAATCGCATCGATCACGCCGTGACGCAGATGTTAGACAATGTTAGAAGATACTCAGCCGATAAAAAAATATAATTGATGAGGACAGGTAGTGGATTTAGGGTTGTCTGATTGAAGGGACGTTCGGACGAGATAGCTACCAACCAGGGATTGCGTAGGGGTGGCCGCAGGAAATGGAATTGAGGAAATAATAATAATAAAGGACAAAGCGATATTGAAGTAATCTTTGATGTAGTTGCTGGTGATGGTAGGGCTACAAATGCTACAAAGCTTTAATAGAACGAATAGCAATAGCTTATAGACGGAAGTGGTAAAGATTAAGAATAAGATCTAAATCGAAAATGGAGTTCTTTATACAAAACTTGATATGCATGGCTCCTCGACAAACCCAGAATATAGAAAACATGATCCAAAAAGCATATACGACACAATAAACACAGGGAAGGCAACACATTTATTCATAACTCATATCTGGACAGATCTATATACAAAATTTGTCTACAAAAGTAAACACATTCGAAACAGCCCTATCCCATCAGATACAAAGGACGTTTTGATGTATCGTTCTGTATCAAATATGATACGAATCACTTGTTTTACATGTTTGAGTATTACACTGATAATAGTAATGTGTTGTATCTATTATGATACGATTTACATTGAAACACAGGTTCAGTGTTTTTTCAAAAGTCTGGGAAATAATTTGCCAGCCGTCAAATCTTGATTTATATCAGAAAGCTAAGTATAATGTATTGGTTTTTTCTTAGACTTGTACGAGACCCCGCCTAGTAGATAATGTACGGGGCATTATTTTTTTCTTGGCGGATTAACATAAAATATTGTCTGTGCAGAGTTTGAAACTTCTAGCATTATTTTTTAGTCTTTTGTTAAAGTTCAGTACTTAATTTAAAAAAAATTATAGTTGGCGATTTTGTGAGTTAAAACCTAATTAGTCACTCGCTTAGCTGTAGAATGATGTCAAGTCAGAAGATATTATTATTAAAACAGCTAAACTTAACACAAAGTAGACAGCTATTTTAACAAACGAAACCTTTTTTCCGAACACAAACAGCCTGTATCGTAAGTTTTTTTCGTCGCCCCCATGTTTCGGGACAATAAAACGCGTTCTTATCTACTCCACTATGTTTTCGTTTTAAAAACATTTTTCGTTCTTTCATGATTATTTTTTAAGCTACCGCACTACGCTTTGCCCACATCTTGTTTGTTCAAACTGTTTTCATCTTTATTTTCTATTCTATATGGATTAAGATCGTGTGGAGTTTGCTCTTTAAATTCTTTTGTTTTTAAACTATTGATTCTTTTTAATTTTATAGTGATTTCGAAATGAATAGATATTCAGGTTTTATTGACGACTTTTTATGGTGTGGGTCGGGATTTCGATCTCGGCTGAATTAAGGTTTTATGTGAGATCATTGTCTACGTAATTATTTATTCCTTGTAAGGACGAAATAAAAACGACGTATGTGATTTAATGGATAAGCAGACGGTTTTTTGGCTTGTAACTTGTCAGACACATGAATCTTTTTGCATCTTTCTTCTTCTACATGAACATTCATGTTCTAATTTTCTATTGAAATCACATTAATTATTATACTGTTCATCATCTTCATGACCTAAAACAACTCCTGAAGTTCAACGATCTCAAATTGCCACCCATCCCCGTAAATAAACTAAACCATTCTAAAATCGTAATGATTACAGAAAACAATGCCGAACATTTAGTCCTCATTAAGCAGATATTTGTTCAAGTGTTCAACCAAAAAACATTTTGCATTGACAACTGTTCGTTTCCGTATGTAACAGATGGGAAAGACGACAGTTGCAAAAATATGGAGACAGGTGGCTTCGAGACCTACAATTTACTTCTTTTCATGAGTAATAACAGAGGTATGCTTAAGTATAGGAGTGACACACTATGTTAAAATATAAATTATTAAATAGAAACTGTTCTAGACATTAATTAATGTTTTGTTTAATGTTAAGCGTGTTCAATGTGCATCATTTTCTATAACAGCTACATCAAAAAGTCTCATCATAAACGTTGAATCAACTCATATGCTCGTCACAAAATCCAGTCATGCAATACAGTCAAGCATCCAGAACACACTATCGATCCCAAGAGGTCCATCAAAATAATGTAGCGATAAAAGTAATCCTTTGACGTGTAGCCCGCATGGCGAACTTGCGTGGGATGCAAAATATCTGACCCACATTTCGACCGACAGAGCAAAGAACCAAACCGTCCTATTATTATGAAACCTCATGTAGACTTAGATAAAGCAGCTAATACAAATTGGGAGGCCCAAAGAAATCCTATTACTTAACCTTATCAAAGAAACCAGCACTTAACTTTATTATGAGTCTCATAAACTTTATCTGGATTTATGTTTTTGAAGCTGTGGTTCTGTGGCTGGGGGAACGGAAATTGTTGGGAGTTCGAATCCGACGGACTTGTGTGTTGGTGTTCATGTAATTAGAATGTTGTTTAGCAGGAACCGTGAAAACTGTAGCTGACAGAAGTCACGTTGAAAGTTGTTGAACTCGCTGTATTAATAGTTCTGAAGTCCAATTGTGGTTTTGATAACTCGAAACCCAACCAAAAATATTCAAATGAGTTCATGTATTCCACAGTAAAGGCAACCTACAACTTAACAACTTACACGATGAGTAACCAACCACTAATACTCCGTACATTTTCTCAAACACTCAGATAAGCTTGGAAAACAATATAAAAAACTTAATACAATAAAAGAGAACCTTGTTTATTTTGATGTCGACACCAAGTGGCTAGAAAATATTGTTAAAACAAACATTTGCTTTGGTCTTGCAACCTTGCAGTTATCTATAAACAAATACTCTCGCTGTGTGCTTATGCCTCTTATCCCTTGAGGACTCAGTTAAAGACCTAACAATGTTGCTATTAGGACAAATTGAAATTGGATTACTTATTTTAAAGAACATGGAGTTTTTGGAGTTGCAAAATTTAGCTTGGAAAAAACTTGTTGTCAGTTTTATACTCCAGACCATAAAAAATGTCTAGGTGATGTGTAATAACAAGTCTGGAATCCAGATAAAAACTATAAAAGACAAGTAGCCAAGGCACCGTTAAGTTCCCAAAAAACAAGATCCTAGATCAAAAACCAGCGATGACATTTATGACCAAATACGAAAACGTTATGAAGAAATATCCTCATGAGAGATCTCAATTGCTATCTCTTAAAGAACTGTAAGATGCCGAAAAAAGTGGTTGTAATATTTTTGCTTATGTAAGTTCGTTTTTGCTGCATAGATCTGTTTAGCAGATTTGTGAGATCAAACGGTCCGAGGCTCGACTGAAAATATATGACCAAATGTTGTCAGATCTTCATGAATTATGGTGCAATAATGGTAGCCATATGCGGCCATAGATTTCTTTGGTTAGGAAGTGTAATTCCATGGGGGTTTTATATGCTGATTTGTGGTTTATTGCGAAGTCAAGTCATGGCAATTTTTTGCATGATCAGTAAGTCAGAAATACTGACAGATGTGTTTCTCATCTCCTGCTGCAATAGGGTAATCCAATCCCTCATTTGTAAAAGTATGAGCCTGACACGCTCTACATATCTTTTCTATTACAAAGTAGACATTTTGTTTTAAATTCAACTAGCGATCCACGTGCTACGGTCACGTTGTATCGCACGCCGTCACTCGACGTTTATGCTTTACATCACTGCAATAATCACATAGTAACCCGTCGATCTATATCAACCACTTGATTTAATCACTACGGCTAATGTCTTGATAGGAACCGCCTATAATATCTCAAGGATAATTCCATTTATTTAGGATGTTGCATTCTGTTTGAATTTGACTTTGATTGAAAGCAAACTACTCAATTTTAGTATGTGCGCGAATTATTGTAACCTCTAAATGATGCATTGTAGGTAATTTACTAGTATCCGTTGCTACTATGATTGTTAGTGTGAAGGTTTTTACGTTTACGCGCAAATTGAGCTTGTGTATATAATATTATGTATATTGCTATATCGCTAGTAAACATAAGATCTGTTCGCAATCGTTTATGGGGTCACGTTTCAGACTTATGTCTGTACGAGATAGAGTAGTTCTTGTTGATGTTCCTTAGTCATGTTCTATCTTAATCCGCATATAAATCTTCATTAGCAGAAGAAAATAAAATAGCGAAGTTGAAAATTGTGCCATTTGTTAGGCTTTCAAGTTGAAAACTCCTTCAATTTCAATTACTAATTCTGGAAAGATCCGAACCCCGGCCATTTTAACTACACTTAGCGGCACGGAATGTGGCCCAAACATAAACAGACCGATAACAGGCGATTTTGGTATCGCGTATGAGAATTTCAAGTGGCAGTTTGTCAGGACATTAATGTTCTTGTTAATTTAAGAGGGTAAGCACAAAAAAGTTAATTTGTTTATTTTCTGTGACGTTTAACGTTAGTTTGTTACTGGAACGCAAAGAACACGGGTAAGTTAAACTTCGATATTCAAATGATCGTGCTTTTAATCTTTATTGTTTTATTTTTTAATTAATCTGCAGTAATTAATGCTTCCAGAACTGAGACATAATGCCCCTAACTTCAGCTCAAGTTGCTCAAGCTGTGTTGCTTCGGAACCAGGGGCGAACGCAGCGAGAGATTGCTGAAACTTTAAATGTACCGCGTACAACACTAAGGTATGCATTAAAAAGGTACGATCAGACCGGCCTATACACAAGGAGGCCAAGAAGTGGCGGTATTAGGTGTACATCAGCACGAGACGACCGATTTATCGTTCTCGCAATTTTGAGAAATCGGTTCCTTACTGCGGTTGAAATACGGCAGCGACTACAAACGGCAAGAGTGGTCAACGTAAGTGAGCGGACAATAAGAAGGAGAATGGAGGAATGGAATCTGCGTGCTCGAAGACTAGCTCGAGGTCCAGAATTGCTCCGGCACCATCGTGTAGCTCGACTTCGATTTGCTCGCGAACACGCCAATTGCACTCACGAACAGTGGAGCAAAGTTCTGTGGACGGATGAATGTAGAGTGGCCTTAAGAGCTCCAGATGGCCGCGAACGTGTGTGGAGAAGGCATGGGGAGAGATTTCTGCCAATTACGACCACACAAACCGTTAGTTTCCATGGTGGATCAGTTATGGTTTGGGGTGGGATCTGTTCAGACGCACGCACAGAGTTGGCAGTCGTACCAGGTCGTCTAACAGCAGTACGATACATTCAAGAGATCCTCCAAGAACGCGTTTTACCATTCGTGGCATTCCTTGGCAGCGAAAATTTCATTTTAATGCAAGACAATGCCCGACCTCATACAGCTCGTTGCGTGGATGATTACCTTTCTGAGGTGAGAATCACGAAATTGGAGTGGCCAGCACGAAGCCCAGACCTGAATCCCATAGAACATGTCTGGGACATGCTTAAAAGACGCATCCGATCCAGTCCTAACCCTCCACAGACTATCGGTCAATTGAAAACCGCTCTGGTGGCCGCCTGGGACGAATTACCACAAGTGGACATTAAAAACATAATCCACAGCATGCCTGATCGCATGTAAGCGGTCATCAGGGCCAGAGGTGGAAATACCCGCTATTAATTTTACGTACCATAGCTTTAATTTGTAAATTTAATTCAAAAACATTTTTTTGAAAACTTCGAGCTTAAAGCGTTTTCTGGTTTTGTAAAATTTTATTAAAGTTAACTCACTTTTTTGTTAAGTAATCGTTAGCATATAAGATCTAAATAAACATTTAAGTTTTACAACAACAAAAAAACCCTGTTTCGCTATTAATTTTGATAATAAACAACATAACGCACTTGGGCCACATTCCGTGCCGCTGAGTGTATCTGATCCTATAATACTGGCTGAACCGAAACTTTATCTTCGAGCCCACCTTGATATTACAAGTGAGACCTTCGGGGGAGCACCTTGTCCCAACGTCGCGAGATTTAACAACTTTCTGAAGACTTTTTAAGTTTCTTAATTTCGAAAGTCCCCATATTTCGTGGGAATAAATTGAAATTGTTTTGTTAGGGACTGTACTGCTTGTAAATAAGGGTATTTCAGTGATATATCATTTGGCATAGAGGTATATTTTATTACATTAAACTTTTACGTCGTAAACCGACTTCCAATGAAAATGTTGTTAAACCAACCAAAAGAAAATTTGCACTAAATAAAATTTACAGCGATACTTAACATAAAAATCATTCAACAATGAAACGAAAGAATGAAATGCCCACACCTACACATGAAATTACCGACTTATCTCCACCTAAATCAGTTAAACATGGCTTATTATCGTACAAACTATACTTAGTAAGAATTTACTAAATATACAGCGTTATTACTCAATTAAAACATGAATTTACGATTCATAAAAGTTCACAAACTTTCTACCTGCGTGTCGCGAATGCATATATTGTGCTGGTAATAATGTCAGCAATAATTTCGATATGTAGGTGCAGTGCAAGGAGCGACGGGAATGGCAAATTTGCTGTTCTTTTCTTTTTTTTTTAATTTTTGTAATGGTTTGTGACGAAGGGAAAATATGGAAGTTTTAAGGGTGGTTTTGAGTGGATTGTTTTATTTATGTGATGTTGCTAATGTCACCACGATCCATTGTAAAGTAAGGAGACGTGTTTGCTGTTTTAATTGAACTCCTGATGCATAAAAGTGCAATTAGTACAAACAATCAAACAATCGAGCTAGTCCCTACAATTTGTTTTACCCTGTAATTTTGCTTAAATTACAAGCTATAAATTGTTTCTTTCACGACAAACGTTACAAAAAAACGCGAATTAATCAGCCTTCCACACATAATTATTAAGTCATTATTTACTACTTTCTCCATTTTTTTCAACTCAAAATCGATACAAAGGTTTCTACCCGCCCGCTCGTACATGCGCCATAAGTGTATAGTTTAATTTATTCCTTGGCAACACGAATACTTTTATGATGGTGCATTTGACACATGACATAATGGCGCCGGTAAAAAAGTGGTAAAAAGTGGTAAAACGGCGACCACTAGTAGTTTTTATGTGGTAAAATTAAACTTTTTTTTACATTTGAAAGCTATTATGAAAACGTTATAGTGTGTGCAAATGTGGGTATGAAAGGCCGTGAAAAAAATGTGAAGTCATAATTAAAACTCGTATTTTAATTAATAGTACCGCAGTTTGTACACAACATAAATAAATCACTCTGTAAAATGAATTAAATGCAAAATTACCTTATTTTCAGAGCAAAAACATGCGCAATAAAACACTAACATGGACAAAACCTACTTATCCGCACTCGAAATTTTTTGTATCCACTTTTAACATACGAACATACCAACATTCGCCCCTATAAAATATTCCACATACTTTTCCCCATAGGTGCAAGTAGTGGGTATATGAACGAGTAAACAGATAAAAAAGTCCGACACGTGTGCTTGTGTGCACAGTACCAGCCCAGTTATATCTATTCCCATAGGAATTATCGCGTGCAACGATACAAATCACTAATAATAACATTGTTTACGTCCGCCGTACGTTAATGCGCCGATCTTAAACGTGCCGGATACGCAGTTAATGGCGAAAGTGTAACTACTATAACAAGAAACGGCTGTTAGTTTTATTTTTCGATACCTGGTGGAAATATTTTGGAACTAGCCTTTTTAAGGCACATGTGGAACTATCACAAAGGAGGTGGATCATCACATTTGGCAAAGAAATCGGTGGAGTCAGTGGTCTGTTGTTTTTGACCATTCTCTTATACGTCCCCTAAATGCTCTTTCTCATGGGGAAAGGAAACCAAAGTCCAAAGACATCATCACCAGCCAGACCAACATTTCATCAACCGTCCTTCACCCAACGATCACCGGTTAAACACCCAAACACAGCCGCGTCAATCTATCAATCACCATCCTGTACAAACTGAAGTCAATCGGGAAATTGATCGAGGCTCAACAAAAATAGACTGTCCATTTCATCCCGTAGGCGTCATTTACAAAAAGGGATTACATAAAGGCAGAACACACTGATGAATCTGACAGTAAACGTCAGCGGTGACAATTGCTACCCGTCAAACATGACAGCTACCATTTCCATCGACGGAACAGCACTTTACTCTGAACTAAATCGTTGACGAGCCCTGGATTCCGGACTTGAGAGAAACTGAAATCCCGACATGTCATCAGCTTTATTTACTCAACTAATTTAAATCGGGGAAGACTCGATGAAAATCCCCGATGAGTGCTATAGTTAATAGGGAAGAGACTTTGGCACACCGCATTGAATTACTTAGTCTTACTATCGTTAGCTCAAAATGTTTACGATCCCGTGTACTAGTAATGTTATTTAATTTATTTTCTAGTCAACAATGTTCGTAAGGTCACATATAAATTGGTTGTTTAAAGAGTTAACAGCGAAGAGGTTATATTGTACGTATTTATTTACATCATACAATGGCTTATCTTGTAAAATTAGGTTGTTTATATGCAAAAGTGTTTGCCAATATGGATTTTCCATGTTGGTAACCCTATATAAAAGTTATTGTTGTATTAAAATCAATTGTTTTGTAAGATTTTTGATGAAGTGATGTAATTTCAGTAGCTGAAAGAATAGATTTAATTTTGACAGACGAAACTCATTAATAGGTTTTAGGTTTCAATTTCAATTTCGTGAAGTGTTATTTTGCAATCAATGTCAGTTTATAACATTTGAAAGTTTATTACAGGGCCGAAACATGTTAATAGTTAAATATACACGTTATACATTTAATTATAAGATACGGTCATTTTAAACTATAGAATATTTCAGTGATACTTACTAGATTGCTTTCATAACTACATACAATGTATTTTTATTAGTGCTCAAACAATCTACGAAATACCAACTGTATTTATGCCCCTGCCCGTACATTTCGTTTACGAGTAAGTCCCATAATTTACTTGCTCAAACATGGTTTAATGTTATAACATTTAATCGAAATATTAGCATGTTTACTTTATATAACGTTACGAGTCTAGCTGCTATCATGGATGGACGAGATATGGCCGCGAGTGCATTGTTCAGGTGCGACTATGTTCATAGGAGGTAGCGATTTAATTCCAGTTAAATAAAATCTGACGCTTTAATATAAGTTACGGTTAACGGTGGGAACAAAGCAGTTTTTTTCTGTGAACATATTAAGTTAGTAGTATTTCCTGCTGAAGTTTAACTGCCAGTGCTTAAACTAAGATAACAGTCAAATAAACTTAGTTCTCTCTTTAACTACTATGAGTCAGAATTCGGACAGTAATCATAATTTAAACTCCATGCCTATCACAACATTTATGAAACCAGTCTAAAATTATGGGCCCGGTTATAAGAGCAAGTTTTCGCAATAACCTTAGATTTTGTTAGACGAATGCTAACTGTTTTATATGCTTCTATAAAATTTTAATAGGTTAGTTAAAATACAATTAAGGCTTAGTCAGTGGTGAAAGTGTTTTTTGTGATACATTTTTTTATAAGAAAATAACCACTGATTTTAAAAACGAATCAAAACCAATTACAATATTGTGAAAATTAACACAGAGTGCGGACTATTTTGCGTTTTTATTGCAAACATTTTTTTAACAATCAATGGACGTCAACAATCATCATTCTAGCGTAGCTTTTTCCCAACTATACTGAGGCCTTCCATTCTAGCCGGATAAAGCTGAATAGGTACCAGTATTTTACATGGAGCGACTGCGTATATGACCCCCACAACCCAGTTAATACTGGGTAATCTAATACCACTTTTTAACCTCAATACATGTAAAAACAACACTACCACCAAAGAACAGGAACGATCATTTCTATCTAGCGGATAAAAGTCCCTCGTATGCGGCGTAGGCCTGAATTAGGGGTGTTTGAAGAAATTCTATCCTAATTCCCTATTACATTAAATCGCTTCTAATCCTAATTGTGTAACTCCATGCAGTGATGCAGCCCGCTAACCGCTGCGCACACCCACTGCACCGCACGAAGCACACAATATCATACACGTGGCTGTTTATTAATAAGCCCTGCGCAAACGCCGCGCGTGTAATGATGTAACTGCGTAGCTACGCTTTGTACGGATTTTGAGCCATATTCTTTGGTTAAACCCAGTTTTGAAGTAATCAGGAAGACTGGTAGGATCTCAAGGGTTTTTAACATCGAAGTAAAGAAAAAAAACTGAAAAATCTTCCGAAAACAAAAGACAGACAAGACATTCTAAACACAATAGCTGGTGATGAGGGTCAGTGACCGCAAATGTAAACACTAAAATTGCTCATAGGTCACGTTACCTTTCTACCATCTCGTTATTTTACAAGGGTGCTAGGCAGAAGTCAACCTGGCGTCTCTAATAGGGTAAATGCAAGAAGAACAGCTAGTAACTTCCATTTACCTAGCCTTGATCATCAAAACCCCTTATTATTACCACAGGGTGAAAATGAGCCACGTGTAGTGCCCCACATAGTACAACATTGTTGATGATTAAGGAAGTTGATTGATAACGAATATTCGGTGTAAAGAGTTGCGCGTGCGACTCGTGTCGTGATGTAACTGCGCAGCTACGCTCGTTATGGATTTACTACTGCATTAGTTTATCGAACACGGGTTTGAGGACGGAATAGCTGCCAATTTTCGATAAAACGGGCTATTCCCATGACAGACCGAAATAATATTTTTATTCTCGCACAAAAAATCAACGCCACAACTAAAAAAAAAATAAAAAAACAGCGCCGCAAACAACGTGTACGGTTTTAACACGTGTAAAATAAATAACGTAAAAAATCCTTTTTAAAATTATAACCGCAGTTAAAGAAGCATATCGTTTTAAAATTCAGTTCAAACACGAAACTCCTGGCAACTAATGACTTCAAACATTAACTTAATTTATAATTAATCTTACCAACATTTTATCTGCCGACCACGAGCTCCGTTAACCGCTCAAAGGCACAACACAGACGGATTCACAGATGCACATGTGCATAGTATCAAACAACTCATCATTTAAGAACATCGCGATAACATACGCCTTACAGTTGACTGGTGCATGCGGTTTGCATGTGACGAACAGCTGATCTGGTTTATTTTTAGACCGCCATTCGTTTTGTGGAAAATAGCGCGTTTGATTGTAAGGTTTAAGTAATTAAGGGATGGTGCCAAAACTGCGCTTAATTATGTTAATTTAAATTAAGTGTTACTTTTGTCTAGATAGTTTTTTTAATATATCAATACGTTTACACGTCCATTGGTAAAAATTTAAACCCCTTGCCATGACTTTGCGCAGGTCTTTAATCTTCAGCGGTACAAAAAAATACTTTCAAGCACTAAGCCAGTATAGAAAGCAGCACAAACTAAACGCAGACGCCATTAGTATAAATCCTATAAACCTGACTTATGCTATCAGGAACCAATAATTCGCTATCTTGGCGAAGAATAGCCCCGAATGGTGATCTGGAGCCGCGCGCAGTTCGCCGCGTGCCAACACTGAGATTTATTAAGACGTGCATGCTTCGGTGATTGCAATTATAGATATTTATATAGAAGTGTACTTAAATTGTGCCCTTTTATGTCCAAAAAATACCTTTCTCGAATTTACTTGGCAGTTGAAATTATCCTAGGGACCAATTTGATATCTAGAAATCTGGTTACTCCATCGAAAGGTATCATAATAAACATTCGGTTATACTCTGAGATCAAAACATTTATGGAACCTTGAGCGTAGCTGTATAACAATAACATAACTGTTATTTCCGAACGTGCATCATTTGACAGCTTAAACGGCACAAATATGGCGGAAAGGTCGGACAATAGGAATTACCTCTCACCATACTCCATTTTGATTGAAAATTACGTAGGTCTTATTCCCAGTTCAACTGGTATTTAAAGTGTCGATATTAACCAACTGTCTTAGTAACCTAGTGTACGAATTAAATCAATTTGCATTGAATTGCTTATAAAACAGGGATATTTCCAGTAAGTCATTATCTAGTATGACTAATGTTGTGATAGTGAGTTACACGTTAGATAAAATTGTCATATAATCGTTGTAATTAACGCGTGTATGTGCATACTGATATGTTACAATAATTGTTACAGTTGTGATATAGGAAAGGGAGTTATAAGAGCAAGTTTTGTTAGGGATTAAATGAGCAATTCCGAGTAAGGCGTGTTTACAGTAATTGTACAATTAGGGGCCAAAAAATCAATTTGATTTATCGTAATTGTAGATTAACCAGTAAACACGTGTTATCGTTCATTAAAATGGAAAATCACTAAACAGCCCGTTCTAAAACGCTGTAATTTTCTCAAAGTGTACATTTAGAAAGCGAATATACCGGTCAAAGCGGGTAATGGCGGCAATTTCGCGTTTTGTCTAATAGTTTGCTGTATGTGTTGATGTTTCTCGCACGTGTTATTTTCTACGCGTCATGTAAATCGTAGTATTTTCTCTTGAGGAGCGTAGGTATGACCTTCATTTAATAGATAATTATAACACTGTCATTTTCATAAATGACGCAGTGGCGAACTGCACGCTTTCTACGGAGACGACTGATAGTTTTTTTTAAATACTAGCTTACTGAATACAGCTATCCGTGTTTACAATTTTAGGCACTTGCGATATTAATTTATGTAGAATAACAGAAACGAAGAGCGGCAACAACGCAATATGTGTCACCCAATAAATAATACATACAATACCTATAGCAACATATATAATATAATTATAATTAAAATCCTTTAGCTCACAAGGAAAATTTTATAAATACACAATGTGTCTATCAATAATTTTCTAAAGTCAGCTGGCGGTTATGTAATAGATCATCATATGGAGGTAAAATTTGCGAGTAAATACAGTTTTATTAATGGTTTACCGAAAGCAAATGATAGAGGTCATGTTTTAGAAATAAGAGGTGGAACACCTACACGCACTACCCACACGTTTTCATATTAAGTTGCTATGTGTGCTTAACCTTGAATGAGAGAGAATTCTAAATAATATCTTCGTTTTTTCTAGAACTTATATTGCAGAATTAAAGGAATGAGAATTGTAGAATTATTAATGAAACATACGCTTTCTCGAAAGATATAAAAGCACGTATGAAATAGCTACCGCTGAACAAGCCAGACTAGTCTTTTAACAAGCAGATTCAGTTCCACCATAATGATAATGACCACGAAAATAAGCCTGCTATTCAAATCACAAAAATACTTAAATTTCCGCCTTGATATTAGACCATAACATGATGTTTTACTATAACAGTAAAGCACAGTAATGCGTTTATAATTACATATATGTAGGCTGCCTCGTGACAAGCTGTCACAATGATTACAATGGACAGCGTTCAGGTTTGCCGTGAACTTTTAAAGAAATGGCCATAAAATTGCCTATCTAAAACGATTAGTGGAATGTAGGCTGTTTTGAGGTAATCTGATGGAGAAATTGGAGATCATTAATTTCGATTATTATGGCAAAATGTGTTAAAGTGAAAATAGTTTATGACCAAATGTGAAAACTTTTGATAAGGTTAGTAAGTTAGTTAAACTTAACTTCTTAACTAACAAAAAACTTGAGGTCGTTAATCTAGAAATGCAGTAATAGTAAATTACTATGTAAAGCCCTCAGTAATAAAGCTACAGCCATTATGAAACAAGACAATTTCATCAAAGAAAACGACAACTTACAAGAAAAAGAACTACCAATCATAGTAAGTAAAGATACAGTACAGTAAAAAGCACGTATCATAAACATTGTGAGAACAAAAAGCCAGGCTGTGTTGTACAGTAATTTTCCACGTAGTCATAATTCTACAGCACACCACAGTAACGGGGCTAGCATCTCCCATACACATGGGAACATGGCTAACGTAGTCGTTAAAGACACGTAATTAAATTACATGTCATTTTTGTAATCTTATGTCATTGATGCGTTTCTAGTTCATGGTTAGATGACTCCGTGGCGTTGAGTTTAAGTGAGACATTAGCAGTGCTCATTACTATCTTAGCAGTAACTTTAGTCCATTGTAAGAGTGTTGGCGTCAGATGCCTTATGAAGAATATGACCCATCAAATCATTATTGTATGAATATCAGCAAAATTGAAAGTGCATTAAGAATAATTGCAACATTAGAAGCTTTACGCATCAAACATACGACAGTAGAATACGACAAAAAGTAGCAAATCGCAAACAGACGAGCACAAAATTAGTTTTTAATGGTGACCCGTTAAAATTACTTAAAATCGACACTTACATTCGTTACCAAGAACCCAGTGGTCATAATGACATAAATCTTTGACAAAAACATCTGCTACTGAGTGCAGAATGAACGAATTCGTCAATGCCAATCGATTATTGACGGTGGAGAATCACTATTTGATATGACATATAGGAATACACTTAATACAGAAAAAAAAAGGAAAAATACTCACAATTCATGATAATATACTCGTATTAATCGATAGAGGCGAAGACCCAGAAAATCTAAAGAAATTTTCGGCGAAGAGCACATGATTTGTTCAAAAGGAACGTTGAACCCAGTCATAGACCAGAAAACTACGGAATAAAGCACCACCTTCCCAACAAAAGGCTGTAAACTCAATAACATTATATTAACCTTTGTAACAAAATAATCTTTTAAACATATCCTCAACTTTGAAAGGAACAAATATCAATTTATATAATAGAGTGCTCAAACGAATCACTTTACGTTTGTTGGTCTGTAAATATAAAAGAATCTCGGGTATGAGATAAAAAGGGAAACCTTATGTTTCAAAATTCAATACATTCTTATCTTCCAAGATACAGAAGGCAGTGAGAGAGAAATATCTTGAGAAGCAACGAGCGTTGGCGGACAAAAGGATAAAGGGTACGTAATAAAGAAATCATAGTCATATGTGTATATGTTGAGATGTCTCGCAATGGAAATGTTTACATGTCGGGCTGGGGGTGAAATGTAAAAGGTAGAAGTAATGGGGAATGTGTGTGTTTGCCAGAACTCGTAAAAATTCTGAAGGTAATTGGGTATGTTGGGGAGAATGAAATGATACTGACGCGTTATTGAACTATTGTCCCTTAAATGTGTCTTTGTACATGGCTTGGTATGTAGGTATGTTATTGATCAAAACAAAATTGATGAAAACAAAATAATAATTACTTACTAAGAAATTAATTGAACAAAGAAGGAAATAATCAAACAGAAATTAAAACTTTCAACAATCAAAATCAAATAAAAAGCCGTATTAGAAATCTCATCCAATTTACAACCACTGATTTAATTATAGAAAGTTGTTCTAAAATAGGCCGCGTTATACTCAACGCTTTTAATGAAAATTGTATCAGCACAATTCAAACAATGGTAGAAAGCGTTTCAATAAAGTACTTCCTCACCAGGAATCCTGTTAATCCCAAACTGGAAGCTGTAGCGAACACACAAATTAACAATACAGAAAATTGAATTATTCCTTTCAAGCGAATTTCTCATTAAACTTGAAATTAGTTACTCGCTTCTTTGGGGTCCTTAACAGATGGTCAGTGTCTTTGTTCCAGTTAATTCTAACTTTGGGTTGCAAGATCAAAGGTACCTATTAAGTTTAGTACACTCCGAAAAGGCCTCTTTTCTTTTCCCCTGTACCAACTTTTCTTATTCCGAGAGCTGGTTCGGAAATGGGAGACATTACCGAGTCAATAGATGCCGGTACGAACCGAACAGTCAATAAGATCTTCGCTTTTGAGCCGATCTCGTTTCAGCTAACTTCTGGCTTACGACGTGATTGGAATCCGTAATACAACATTTTGCAAACTATTTTCCTTGATTGCGTCAGTTTAATCAAGTGATATCATTGCATTGGTAATCTTTAACTGTTATGTTCAACCTCAAGACTGAAGTTTGCATATGTACGCATTCGTATTTAAGGAATTCCGTAAATTATTTCTGAATATATTATGTACGGCGTTACATTTCCATGTCAATTGCTAGAACTGATAATAAGACGCATGTAGATACAGTAAGTAAATGTCTTTCCCATTTGGTACAAATAAATATACATGAGTGTATCAATGAATAAATAACGCAAGAGGCATGTTGGGGTCGAATAAAATGGCGTTCTGTGTCTGCTAAATAAGTAATAAGGTGGCGCTATTTACCAAAATGTGATCTCAGAGGTAAAGAGCCAGGTGACTAAAACGTTGTTACACTAAACATGTCCGGCCAGGGTCCCTAAAATGTTACGCTAAACATCTGACACGAATCTCGAGGTATTCCCAAAGCAATTACAGCAAGTAGCGGTAATGGTCCATTCGGGGATGCTGGATCACAATTCACTGACCCCGTTCCAAATTCGTATGTTCAGTAAACTTAGCTACGAGTTTTAATAAAGGAAAATTCCTGGATACGAAAAAACGGATGAAAAACTTGTAAGCTAAGTTGAATCAAGTGGCTTAAGGGCTGGAAACAAACAAGTTCGGTGCCGAAAAGAATAAACAAAAAAGTATGTGAGGGATTAAAGTTGAGTTTAGTTGCTAAGATTGGGACTAAATGAAATTAGTTGTTGTGTTCTGCAAGTAGTGACTGAAGGTCGACTTTCGAATTAGAGCACGAAGTCTATTTGCTTCTTTTGGGTCTTTGTAATGAACCGTGGCAAATTGATCTAATTAACTTTGTTATTGTCATTAAGTAAGCGCAAACAATTTAATATTCCAAACGTTGTTCAGCGGCTGTTGTATTGAAAAATCGAATAAAATAACTGCACAAAACTACATCGAATACCGAATTCATATCACACAATTCTTTACGGCAAAGTTGTGCATAGGTCCCGGGAGGCGATGCTGCGCCGTCCGGGCGTCCTAGGGAAACTCTGGCAGTCTGACGCAGCGCGATGCATCAGCTGCATGTCGTAAAACCATTGCCAGATGCTCCCAATCAAATCTAGGGTTGAGAGTGGAATAAAAGAAAACTGTTTCACGTATTTTGAACCTTCCTGCATTCACCAAGTCAACTTTTGAGAATTTATGATTGTTGACCAATCATAAATTCTCAAATTGTATTCAATTACCATGTCAAACAAACATGAGTGTTGAAAGTGACGAAATAGAAAAACATTCGAGTAGAATAATAGTTCATTGAGATAAACAAACACGTGTATGCAATATAAATCTAATAGTTAAGAGCGTATACTTAAAATGCACCAAACAAATAAATCTATTTGAAAACAAAAAGCCACTCAAGCTTGATGAGGAGACTCTTATCGAACTTAAAAATAACAAAGCCATATTTAAATCATACTTGAAAATCAGCAAACAGCCCTGTTCCGCAGATGTGAGTCCAAACCGAACTACATTGTAGTTTAATATGGAACTTTTTATTTACAGCAAACAAAGTAAAGTTTTCAACCGAAGTAAATGTTTGAATTTATCGCTCACATGCGCTTATAAAAACTATGTAGCAACAGCTATATTGCCAAGTGTTCTCAAGTACCCGAATCCCGCGTGTGTTTTTAGTCCGTTTGGTATAAATAATGGTGCTTTTATAGCCTCTGCAATATTATTACTTACTTTTACTAGATTATGTTTTTTTATAAATGTCCCTTAAAGTATTATGGGAATTCGTTATGGTCGGAACGGATAGAAATTGTAATTGGGTCTACTACTTGAAGTTGGTTTAGTTAATGGAAATGGTTTCGGTAGCGTAAATACAGTTTGTTTGAAAGATTTGGGTTTTTTTTGAAGACTTGAAATATATAGAACAACATAAATCCTATTTAAATTCCAAACTTCTCCTACCAAATTACATATACCATAAACGCACTAGGAACTAACACTATTAGTCGCCAGCCCCTCGAGACGAGTCGAACGCTGAAACAGAATGCATCTAAAGAACACTGTTTGCTCACTAGAGCATCCCGGCCCGTCCAATCCTCTGAGACTTGGCACCAGAACAAATATTGGTCGTGTATTAGCGAACATGGTTGTAACAAGTCACTTCTTAGCTTGGCTTGACTTTTTTCGTTTTAAACCGGTTTGTGATACCCTTGATTTAAAGATAGAGGTTTTCTTTTTGGATTGAGGATTTCATTCCTTTTCTTTTTTTTGTGGCGATGAGGACGGAAAAAGACTAATGGGAGGCGTGGTGTATTCAGTCAAATACAAAATGGTTCGACTACTAACTGGTCTTACTAAAACAACTGTAACAGTAAAATCTAGCTACAGTAAAACAGAATCATATTCAAACATAGAACTACAATATCAGCTGCTTATAATTCCATACAGGTCGAATGCCAAACGATTAAGTCTAATGTGGATTCAAGTAACGCATTGGCACTAATTGTGACTTCTGTTTAACCATCAAGGATTAGAAGTGGCTTATGCACGTGTTTAGAGATACTAAAACAAATGCAAAATTACAAACTTTGTGCTTGGAATAAATTTGTTATTTATTTTTTTCAACTAGGTGCTATCGTTTACCAAGTGAAAAGCGTTATCGTCAGCTAAACCTTTTCAATCGCAACAAGAAACCTACGTCGCAATATCAGACCGTTCAAGCTTAATTTGTTTTCACTAACCGTCTTTACAGCTCCGGCTCCCCTTAAAAAATAAAAAGCGTGAAGTCACCTTCACATAAAATTCCCTTTTCCGTCCGTCTATTTGCAATTTTATCTGCCATCTAAAGGGGAGGTTGTAAAAAAGTTTCAATGAAAACGGTCGACTCGCTGCCATATTTCGTTCAGCTTTCTTCATAAATCGTCAGCATTGAATCTCATCTACATATCTCGGAGATTGTCTGAATGTAGATTCGGTTTGTCGCGACCTTTCGGGTTCCGTAGGATGAAAGGTGAGTCTGACTTCCGACTAATCTATCTGTCTGAAGTGGGAGTTAATTCAAAACACTTCGGGATGTAGTTGGGAAAATTGCAGCTGTTTTATAAGATAAAAAAAGGTTATGTCCTTTGAAGATGCTAAACCGAGTCTAGACGTGCTAATGGTACATCTTTGATATTTTTACATTTTGTCAGCTGTGTACACTACGCGTTGTTATTAGATTAACGTGGGCTAAGCTAATGAACCTAGCATGAACCCTATTACACCACCTCGCAATCAAAACTGATTCGAAAATTGAGCAAATTTTCACCCAGCTGCCCAATCTGAATTCATTTTCTCTCTCATCTTTCATCACACCCTAACCTTTGACATTAATGTTCTCTGTAGGTATTTCAATTAATTCACAAGGATTAGATGTTTTTAACAATGGATTTAACGTTAAATATTTAATTGCTTCGCTCGTTACAGAGATCGTAAAATATATGTCTGAGGCATCAATTAGAGAACAGTGTTAGCACTTGAATGTGTAATTAAGTACCAAGGCATCGTTATTGGGAATCCAGTTAAAAACGTTTTATATTTAGTTTTTGGTAACTTGTTTTTGAAGATATCGATTTTATTTTTGGTATTGTAAAAGCAACAATAGTTTTAAGAGCAATTAACGGATTTTACACACTTAAGTTATTTTCCCTTAATTCTATTTTCATCTTCTGCTATAAAGAAATCGTCACAAACACGCAACCTTTTCTTGCATTCTTTTTTTTCATCTTCAACATTTTCATTTCATCCTTCGTCTCAATCACTTTCCGCAGTGAATTAAAACTCCTCAGTAATTCTTGTCGGAACATTATTATGTTGTTCGTTGAGAACCTCACCCTAGCCATATCGGGAGTGCCTCGAGGCACACCGGTCACATTTGAACAGCTCGCCTCGAATATTTTTAAGTTCAAGGCCACAGAATTGTATACAAGTTTTGCTTCGGCTTCCTTGTGCCGGCTTCCAACTTAAGGTACATTCAACTTTGTAATGACAGACCTAAGGCTGGTTTTTCCTTGAAAGTTTGTTGCAGTTTTTTGTGCATGTTTTTTTCTTGTTCTTGATTTAGTTCAGTAGATCGTGTAGTTTTGATGGTGGAACGGAGTAGGGTGACAACTGGTAGACCAGCTTTAGGTCTAATAAACATCTTACTTTACGATTCTTTTGGTTTAGTTTCTTTTGAGTTGAGAAGGGTCTTTCTTTACAAAAGATTTGTAAGATGTGGATGTGTGTAGATAGGTATTTCGTTTGAGTTAGCTATTTGTTGCTAACCCAAGTTAAGTCTAGTAATTTTATATATTTTAACGAACTAGTGAAATGTAATCTTACTAAAAAAAAATTACTAGTGGCCAACATGTCATCGATTGACATGTTGGCCACTAGTAATATTAACGAAGTGCTGGCTTAACTCAACTTGTTACAACATTGCTGTAAAATATCATCTACTCCAAAACTAAGCAAGATTATGTTGGTAAATTCAGAGACTGTATTTATCACTTAACTTAAACAAGTAACCACACAACTTAAATCTCACATCCGCATGGCTAAGCCCAAGATTTAGTGAAACAAACCTCTTAAGATAACAGTCTCATAACTCTTCCGGACGTGTCATCCGGATGTTTTCTACTGATACTGATTCGATTCTTGCTTATCTGCATTTTGTGACATCATCTTGTGTTATCCGGGTATAAATAGGCCAAGCCTACCTCGAAAGGTGACGGAATTATCAGTTTTATCAAGACATATCTAAAGTTCATCAAACGCATTTCTTTTGTTTCTCCTTTCTAGACTTTTCCGTGTTAGGTTAACTGCATATTAGCAGTGGTAGATTTGAAGTTGACAATACGTGTTTGTCCTAGCAATAAGGATGAAATTCGTAGTGTTTGTGTTACCAGTGACGAACGACACACTGTACTTTAGCGAAACCTGACTGATTATCATTTGTTTTGAAGGTGTTACGTGGAAAAATAATATTATAATGCATTTGGAGTCGCATCAAATCAGTTTCATATCAACAGGAACAACTGTAGATCTAATATAACGTTAGTAGGAACTACTACACCTCTTAAACTAACAAATAAGCACATTTATTAATGCAAATTCATTCCTAATATGACTATAGCAAATACCAATAGAAGGCAGTATCTGACACCTACGTGCCAAGTCATTACCGCTGCGTTCTGTAAGGTATGCATAACCCCTAATGTTCATTTAATGCTAGCTGATTAGTTCATAGAAACTTTAACAAAAAGTGCACAAAATGTGAACAAAAAGTGAAGTTATGAGTTCATCTTAGTTATTAGTTTAACGACTCAATATTAGAGCAAGAACTTGTGAAAATCATGTCTTTATATTTATTATCATGTTACTAGATTACTTAAAGGTGAAAATTATACTTGAATTGTAATTAATGATGTCGTTAAGTAGAAAAACGGGTTTACGATCGTATGTAAGATTCTGATCTAGTTTTAATATGCTATAATATAGGTGTATGGTGATATTAGTCTGAAAATCAGCATTTTAAACAAAAAATCAAGCAGGTGCGACAAAATTACTTCTAAATATTCTGCGTTTTATACAGTTTGATCGATTAAGAAAACAGTCGGGCTGTATGATGATGATGATGATGTTGATAATCAATCACCATGCTCAATTCTAAATACTCCTGCTAAATAAGGAATCAACCAAAATAACAAGATATAAATCTATGCATCCATATACAGCCTCAATTAATATATTCAAAATAAATGTACGTATCGCTTTGCATAAAAAATCCAATTCAATATTATTACAGCACACTGTTATCATTTAGATCAATAGTTAGCCAAAATTGTTCAAAGTTCACGGTCGAGTTAAGTAACTATACTGATAAGAATCAGGTTAATTGTACAACGAGTTTGGATACGTCCGTTGATAAAAACATTGCCGTGACTTTGTTGGATTTTGGTACAAGCAGAGAGGAGAATCACTCCATGAAATTTGCTTTGAGCTGTATTCAGTCAGACTGAAAGACGACCATAGTGTTGTTTAGATAAGGCTTTGACTGCTCAAAATAGGGCAGACGACAAAAAAAAGTAGCATTATAAACAAATACATATTTGACCCGTATTTTGTCTTTTGTTACATAAACCAAAATTTCGAAGATACGTCACGACTTGGTTTAATTTTTAGTGAATTCTGACGTCACAACCCCCACTCCCAAGTTTTGATGCATTATCTTTGTCAATGTTCATTGATTTACAAAAACCAAAATTACGTGTCCATTATTTTCCAATACTCTAACTGACGGACTAAATAGATTTGCAATTTTGTGAAACTGTCGCCATGCCAATTGTTATATAAAAATAGGTCACGAACGTTCTAACGAAGCAAACTAATTTCCTAGAAGCCAATCATCTTTTAACTACCTCCATAATATCTTTCTTAACTCCAATATCAGCGAAATTATTGCCCGAACCATAACAACCTACAAACCTAACATTTTTCCGGAACATCGCAAAACTGTCTATCAGCAGTAATAATGTTATAACTTGTTTTTAAGAACCGTCGAAGTTTCCAAGAAGATATTATTATATATCTCTTGCTTCCTGATTAGTTCGGCAAAGTGCAAGATGTTAAATATCGTTAGGTACCGTTTTTATAAGAAAACTTCGCGCTATTTATACAGCGGGGGAAGGTAGGACTTGATCTTTAAGTTTAGCGTAGTTGGTGCAATTTGTAACTTCCAAACCACTATGAGTATCTTCAGGCGTTCTAACTTCACTTATCTGTAGAGTTGAATTGTTAGGGTCTGCAAATTCAGCAGTATAACTTCCTATGAAGTCCATATAGTATGCCAGTTACTTAGCGAATTCAGTCAAAGTAACATTCGAAAAGTTTCAAGAATTTTGGCGGATACAAAGTATTCAAACAGTAAATAAGAATATATTTTTGCTATCTTTCCCTTCATTGAAAAGGTCCAGGCAAAAACAGACACTCCTACATATTCTAGAACGTAATCCCAACTGTGTAGTATCATTACTATCAGTAACCATTAACAACAGCTCTTTTGTTATCTGCGAACACATAATTAGGACAAGTAATTTAATCACCATTAGTTGTAGTTAACACGAGCATGCCTGATGTTTTCGTTTTAAATATTATACGTTTGAAGCTGGTTAATAACGACCCTAGACTGTTTAAGTGGAACTAGAGGCCCGTCCTGGCTTCATAGGGATGGATATTTATTTTTGGTCTAGTTCCTGCACCCTTATTTTTTTTAGTAATAAGTATAGCCTATGACACTCACAAATAACGTGGTTTTCAATTGGTAAGCGAATTTTCAAAATTGGTTAAGTACCTATATTCAGAGAATATTCCCTACAACCTCACAAACTTAACCTCTTATATTATTGGTATGGGAAATAACTGGATGTAACTTTGACCTATCTTGACGTTCAGAATTGAAATGTACTGCGTGAAACAGAGAACCGCTGTGCAACTTAACACCTAAGCCAAGGAATAGGATATATTAATTTGCCGGTTCAAAGATCCAAGATTGTACGAACCTGCTTGGATTTATATTTAAAAGCCATTCAAGTTCGAAGACAGGGCTATAAATCTACAGCGAGCCTAACCAAGCTTACACATATTTTTCCAAAGTCTCGCGCTGAATAAATACATTTGCATTTTCCCCCAATAAATTATGGCGTTCATGAAAGTCTAGTCGCCGGTTATTTCAGTTAGACCCAGAGGAATTTTGATAATTCACACGGCCAAATACGAAGCGATTAATTTAAGCGGCATTCTCTGAACTACCCGGCCGTTCCTCATAGTCACGCTACAGAAGGCATAAATCATGCGAATGCCTCGGCAGCCGATGCTGTTTTTTCAAGCTATTTTTAAGCTATTTAAATTTCAAGCCAAACGTTGAGCTTGCAAAGAGCGATTTGTTCCACGACAGCAGTTGAAATGTTTGAACTATATTTTTTCGCCTTTTTTACCCGACTTTTGGGCCTGAAATGGGATTGCTTGAAGCAGACTTTATTGCTGACGTTTACGGCTAGTGTCGTTTTAAATTCTGTACCCACATCGTGTAAAAAACGAAAATGGAGGTATTGACTACTTCTAAAGGGAAGCGAACAAATTGGACGTTAGTTTTGTTGGCTTCTTTTTATGCTGGAGTTCTTTGAATGTACATTAGAACCATTTTATGCATTTCTGTTTTGTTCGATATATTCAGGACGTAGGAACAGAATCATGTTTTAGTACAAAGTCAAATTCGATACAATCTAATATGCATTCCTTTCGAAGTAGCAGGAAACCGTAAGTAATATCAGCCCAGACCAGTAAGTCTGTCTAGACGTCAGGGTCAACGGTTGGACAATCGCACCTATAAGTTCAGAGGTCTTCCTCACTCCGACTAGACTTAAATCCAACGTAATGTATGCATGGATCTCTAAGCTCATTTCGCTCGCTCACGAGTGCTCCAAGCTGTACTTGGAAGCCTTTTAATAGAAATAACGTTGCGTTTTAGAATTGCAATTACGTTGAGAAGAGTTTCTCGGTAATACTAACCCTTTCGTACAGCATTTTATATTCATTTTTATAAAGTAACTCAGTAACAAGTATAATTTGATTGCGGAAATTCCCAAAGGCTTGTAGTTTAAAAGTTAAACGCACAGGAAATTTCAGTTAGATACTTTTCTTAAAGTAAAACACCCCAACCGGTGTCAATGCTAACTTTCCGAAAAGCGGAGAGCACCCAGTGTCAACGTGCCGGGGAAAGTCGCAAACTTTCAAAAAACTAGATTAAAAGAGGGTAGGATTTTTCCAAGTCAATAAGTAGCTAATTGTATAAAGGGGCTGTCCACGGGTTAATAGAGTAACGCGATTAGAACTCGCAAGTGAATAGGAGGACGAACAAAAAGTTTGGAGCCAACGACCACTTACTACCAGAGTGAGGATCAATAGTTCTGTTATTGTGATATTAGGGGCGTCTTCGGGATTATAGGAGGATTACGAACTAATTTCGAAGATGATTTGGGAATCAAGGAAATCAGATTGGATTAGTAGGCAGCCGCATCGAATGTAATTAGGTTTGGCATGAAAAAGTAATTGAATTAGGTTATTCTTAAAATGTGGAGGTGTGTTACATTGCACAGTTACATAAAAACTGGTACGGCTAAATATGATTTGTATCCTCGTTATTATCGAAACCAGCAAAAATAATCCAGCTTATCATAACCTTTGACTAACCTACAAAAAAAACCACATGTTCATCTTAAAGGGGAAATGAAGTTCGCAGGCGAAGTTTCTTTTTTTCGAAAGTGTCTGGGATCGAGTGTCGTCCTTTGGTTCCTCGTAAACTTTATCGTTTTTAGAGTTCCGTCGGCTTAATGACGCCGTTTTAACGTTTTGAAGGCTGCTGAATATTTAAGGCTTAAGTTCCGGGTACGCTGTTTTCGGTTTAACGGTTTGGATTAACCAGGGTTGTAAATGTGATGAAATTTCGGTTAGAGTTATGTTTGGGTTGTAATTTATGGTTCCGGAATAGGCGTGTCAGAGTTAGAAATTTTCGGCTGTTGAAAGAACAAAATTATCTTTTGTGGTAACAATTCATTCTGGCGATGCATTTTCGAGGTGAGTTCCAGATTTCACTCTTAGGTAGATTGTGTAAGGATTGATATTAAAGAAAAAGGACTCAATTATAGTCTGATAGTTATCAGGGGAGACTGTAGGAACAGGGAAACAAGTGCTGGAACTTCATGGTGATTATTTGACTAAATATATTGTTTTGCATATCTACGACCTTTTAAAGCAAAGATATGTTTTAAAGATAAAACTCAAAATAAATGTTACCGTAACGCTGATAATTCGGTAACTTTATCAGTGACCAAATTAATTGCATAAGATTAGATAGTCTTGATGTTTTAATGCAACTTCTGTACCGAAATGATGACATTAATTTTATTGGGCTGTTGATTTTTATGACCTAGGAAGAAATAACAATAAAAAGATGGACAGCTGATACAGTTCAGGTTTTACCAAAGAATAATATAAAAATAAATTCAGGTAGAAACAGCGACTTTAAATTTTATGTTTCAATCTCTTAGCTAAGTGTTCTGGAAAATTATATTTCGAAGATACTTGATAATAACGGTTTATTACGAAACATCTCATGCTGTATACAGAATGAAAAGTCGAAATAAGCCACTTATCGCAAAAAAAAATCTGGGAAAGAAACAAACAATAGTAGCTGAAAATACGAATCAAAGATATATGTGCAGCAGTTTTGTTCCTGCTCGGACTTCAGCCGTCATCGCGAGCCCAAACGAATTTATTGCTATTTGCTCTTCAGACTTTCTGTTTTCATGTGGGAGTTTCGCCAGGAATCCAGTTTTGGCTTCAGGTTTTAATTTATAACGTGTATCGCTGAATTTCTGATGTGTACGTTTTGAACTATGTACTGAAAGATGGATTTCATTGTAAAATGTTCCAAAATACGAAAATTTTACAAAGTACATGAGTGATTGCAAAAAAGTTGGTAGTATTTAGTTCCAGTGCTTTCAAATAACCATTAATTTTGTCCAAAACATTATTTAGTGTAGTGCTTGTTTTGACATTTTATATTAATCACAAAATAAAGCGTAATTTTGCTCAGAAAATTAATTTCTCTTCATCCCTTGAAAACTTAACACTATTTATTATTTTACATGAAAGAGAATTTTAATAGCGAATAATCGGCTTACTCCGACGAAGCTTAAAAAATTTCAAGAGAAAAGAAATTATACCGAAACTGAAATCCATTAACAATCATCTAAAGGACCCTAAATATTACTACACTGAAATAAAGGGTCTGAAAACAAATTAATTTTTAAATTGGTTAAATTCAGTCCCAGACGCAAAAAAAAGTTAATTAAGAAATTTATTTCTCGACGTTCCTGTTAGCTGAGTTTTCTTGATCCTATGTCGGTTTTTTGTAGTAGTTTGTTTTACTTAGACGTAGAATTCATTACAGTTTTCGGAATACTGAAGCCTGACAAACGTAAGATCTAAAAGTAAGTTCAGAAACTGCCCGATGTTGAAATGAAAGAAAACATGGAACCTATAAAGTGCAAAAGCGTAATTTAACGACAAAAATACAACCATAACTCTCTTCCACAATGGACCTATCAAGTACTATAATTTCACCCGTATTACTCCTAACGATACCACGTTAATCCCCCTCTATAAGGAAGCGATACTCTAAATTGTTCCAAATAAGTATACAAATACAAATTATTGTTGCAAAAAGGCAGGTAGACTGAGAATTTTCTTAAGCAACGCTAAACTATAATGGTGCTATTAAAAACACCCACGAGTTGCAAATTGCAAGTGGCTTGAGCACAATCAAATGTTGATTTGCTTCAGCTGCCAACACTGTTTTGTATGCGGTGTAAACTATGGTAATTAAAATTTTGGGTGGCAACTATGTTGATTTGCACCAGGGCATAAAACTTTATTTCAAATACACAGGAAGGGTATAATTTATTATGCGTTGAAACCTTAACGTGAGCGATAATGTGTAGGATATAACCAATATAGAATTAATAGCTCCGGACAGAGATGTAGAATTATTTGAAATTGAAACACCCGGAAAGGAATATTACTCGCTCACTCAGACAAATAGCGTGACACTGAATAATAAGAAAGGACAATGTACAGGAAGAACTAAACAATCCAGCAAAGTTTGTATTAATCAAAACAACAAATTCAATTGAAAAATTTCTTAGCTCCACAAATCACGTTATCAGCCCTTAGTCTAGGGTAGAACTTGAAATACCGAACACGGAGAATTCTTGAAATGCCTGCATATCGTGAGCCACAGTTGTAAGGCCAACATTATAGTGAAAAGACACGAAGTTGCCCTGCTGGCTGCTACTTGTACGACACTTTTTCTACGAACTCAATGTAAATTGTTTCAAAGATTTCGCGTTAATGCAAATGACTACGTTAATCGCTTTTTAGTGCTTGGTGGAGTAAAGTTGTGCGAGTTTTATGCTTTTAGTAATGGAGGGGTAATGGGATACAGTCGGACTTGGGGAATTATTGAGAATAGTCATGATACGGGGTTCGGAGTACGAGTTCATGGTTTTGGTATTCGTGTGTGGAATATACTTCGTGAAGGACAAAGTAATCTGATAGAAGTCAGTATCGAAGCAGACCTTTTAGAAGTAATACTACTGTAGTAAAAAACTTTGATTTAGAAAGGCGCATTAGAGTGTGATAATAAAATTTTCCGTAAACACACCAAAGTCGGGTGAAACATTTTTTCTGAATAACTCTAGAACGTTGAATAGCAACGGCTAAATAAAAGTACGATAGATAACCTTGTGGAACAAAACTGTTGCCGTACTCTTAGCTTCGCGTCCAACAAAAAACGTTAACAAAAAATAACACAGCCAGTTCGGTCGGTCGCTCGCTACATAATGATCCAAAGCTCCGCCCTTAGTTAATTTTGCATTTTTTTGCACACAACCAAATGCTAAATTTTAACGTCCACTTTTTTGGCCAATAAAAGCATATCGATTTCATAATTATTGCCTAACAAAAAAAATACGAAGATGGTTTTTTTCCAGCGATTCGGTTGCGGATTTTAAGACAACTTAATTCTTCATGGGCTACCCCTTTTTTGCCCGAAGCAATTAGTCATAGACCAGACGTATGATATCAGCTACTATTAAAGTATCTAAACAATCGCATTTTTTTACAATATTCAATAGCTCGTGATGACAGAAATGCTGCTAATTACGGACAATCAATACAATTAAATATTGCAATGATACTGTATAATCGTTTCCTTATATTTGCAACGACACACGTTTGTACGGTTTATTTCCTTGTATCTGATTGGTAACGAGAGCTGCGCAAACTGAGGTTATCATGCTCGGAGAGTTAAAGTGTCGGCTCGGAGTGTATGAACTCTCGAGTCTCGAGAAAGACTCGCTCGGCCAGCGGATGACTAAAAATACATTGTTACGTGTTGACATTGAAATGTTAATGCACTCTCCGCTCGACGCATTTCATGGATACAGCATGGCCTTAATATCATATGTCTTTTTATTTTATTGATTGTTTTGACTGCTATAGCTTCATTTCATACGATATCGCGTGAGCCGGTGTTTATAATGCGATAATGCGAAAAATTCATAAATGTGTTGCGGTGTCATTGCTCCCGACCGTGTTTTTCGTATCGGCGGCGTCACCGTGTGTGCAGTGGATTTATCACCGTCATCAGCGAGCGATAGTTTATTTTATTCATTACTGGCTACTGTATTTTATGAAACGTTTATATTTTAAGTATCCATCTCATTTATTTCACGGTCACTTAATTTACTGCAGCGTTTTCTATCGCTAATCTTGGTTTTGTGGAAATCTCTCTACGTGACTGGACGCGTTATTTCACAACATTTTTTGGTTATTCATCGCTTGGCTAACGAGTGTTGTCAACCTAGACGTTTCCAAATTCATTCTCGTTTCAATTATACCAGTAATCAATATTAAATTTCAATTGCAGCCACGTATGATGGATGTTTTATTTTTTTTATTTCCAAGGTTTTTATAATGGATTCAAATGTAAGATTTTGTAATGTTTAGCTGTTGAACATTTCAACACAAATTTCCAAGGTTTTACATTATAGCCCATTTAAGAATTTCATAGATGGTATAATATTATTTAAATTAGAGCTCAAAATAAATAACGCGTCTTGTAAAAATTGTGTAAAAATTTCGATGAGATCTTTTCATTTCCCGTCCACCATTTACTTTAGTTTCAAGATAGATTTTTTTTGCGATTTTTAGAAAATCTGGAGTGGCATTTTAGTTAGAATTTATTTACTTCCAAACATTCAATAAGTTGTTACAAAATATATCCCTAACCCTAAAATGCATATTCAATTTATCGGAACCAATTTTCCGAGTTTAAAAATTATTCGCTGTTTAAAATGTCGTTTTTTTTTAATTTAAAGTGTGTTTTTACTCCACGTGGGATTTTTTATTGCAGTGGCCTGCTGGATCGCATGTCTGTACATCATTACTCCTCGTTAGCAACCAGTTTAGTGAGCGAATTGAATTTCAGTGTCTCGGTAATGGTTGCGTCGGCCAATGAATGTTTATTACGATTATCTCCGAGATAATAGGGGACTAACCCTTTTCAACCAACACACCGAAATTACAAATTGTTTAAGTTAAATGGGCCGTTTGAAGTACTAGCATTTTCACACACCAACCTAGCAGAAATTTAATTAATTTAACAAATGTCTGCTCGTATGCGGTTCTGTTTTGAATTGCAGAATGTGATTTATTATAATTTTGACAATTTATTTCGTGCAGGTACTAAGTACTCGACAGACGTGAAAATGTAGGTAGATTCGACAATTATAAATTTATTGACCTTATTATATTTTCCGTGTCGGTTAAATTATACTTTTTCCTCTAGCGTTATTATTTTATTGATGTAAGACACGTCATCTGCAATATTATGTTTACAAAATATATCCTTTTGCCATTTGTGTTGACTACTTTCTGAGTGATAAAATTATATTGCGCGTTACTTTTGTATATTTTCGTAGTGGCGTTTCAGATATTATATTTTTGTGCGTATGTCGCGGATTCGCACTTATTTTTTTAGGACTGCGTGCGTAAATATTTTTGTTATTGATAGATAGAATTTTAGATTAGATGTTGATGTTTCGAGGTTTTATGACTTGCTTTAATTTTGTTTGTTGCATTTTTTGAAGCGTAGTAGGTTCATATTTTTTTTTCTAAATTATGTTATTTAATTATTACTTTTCGGGTAGGTACCTCCTGATTTTTTTTTAACGGCTTTGACAGTTTTTTGGCGAGTTTGTTTTAATTTGGGGCTGAATTTTTTTCTCGATTTTATTTCACTCGTGTCATTTTTAGTTTTATTTTATTTACCAACCGCGTTAATATTTTATTTTATTTACTTAAGTTTTATTTAACTTTTAAAACTTTGCATTTTCACTTTTTGCACTTAGAAAAAACTTGAGGGAGTGGACTTACCTGTGTGGCATCCGTGTATGGGGTAGAAGAGTTTTTGTCGACGAGCTGGGACCCGAACACGGGTACTCCACCACTCGAGGTTGGTGAGAGGGACCTCACATCCGACACTTGTTGGGGCACCATTTTTGTTTATCCAAAAAAATAAACCCCAAATAAAACTTAACACAAAAAAACACAGTTCACCTATTGCACTTAAAAACACTAAAAGACTTATTTGTTGAGTCCAAAAAAAATCCATAAGTTTCTTAAAAAAATGTTTATAACAGTCCAAATGGGGCAACGAGGAGCCTCTGCTTGTTCCTGAACCGAAGCCTCTCGGCGGACGAAACTCCTGAGACCTCCCAGTACCTGGACACTATCCTAAAAGCTTTCTCTTCCAGAACGAGATATCTGCTACTATCTTCGTCGCCGGCGAACAGTCCAAAAGTCATAATTTTAGCGGTGTCCCGACCGCAGTTCAGTTAGCACTGCGGGGCGATCGTGTCATAATCAATCGGGAGCGATGTGTGGTGTGGGCTTTATGCGGCTACGTTCGCACTCCGCGGTGACAGAGAACCTACTGACTGAGCGGCAACGTGCTGTCAATATACCCCGCTCAGCTGTTCGCCCCTGCCCCGCGCCGCGCAAGCGCCCCGCACTCCCCCCGCGTCTCACTCGCGCGCCGGCGGCCGGCGGAAGCGCACGCTTCCTCCGCGCTTCCCGACGGACCGGTCCGACCGGTCGTCGTTACGAGCCGTGGCCGGCTAACCGTAACCCACAGCCCACGGTGGCCGTTTTAAATGCAAATTTTAGATGTATGAACACTTATTTTGGAGTTTTACGTAAGTATGAAGTTGTGCTGGCAACTGTTTCCAGTAAAGTTTATGTTTATTAAACTTTTATACACAAACAGAGACTAATGGGACAATGTTTACATTTTATGGGTGTGGAAATTTTATATTAGGGCTGTTCTGATATAAATCTTTACTTAATCATTTTTGTTGTCAACAACAAACTACTTATCGATTTCAACTATGATGCTGATAGTCGCTATCAAAAGATTTATGAACTAATTTGAAATGGACAATACGACCTATCGCTAAGGGGTGAGCAGTGAAGTACATTTAGTATTATTATAGGATCTGATATTCATATTCGTGGCTCGTATTTCGGAAGGGAGAAACTCGGAAAATTAATACAAAATAATCTACCAAGCCAACCAAGGCTACCGACTTAGCCTGTAGAATTGCCATATTTAAGTGGCAATGGGCAGGGCACATTGCTCGCAGAACGGATGGCCGATGGGTTCGAAAAGTTCTCAAGTGGTGAACGCGATCCTTAAGACGTTGCGTTGGAAGGCGTAAAAATTGAAATAAATTATTATTATAATTAATTAATTATTTTAATTATTATTAGTAATATTAAATCATTGAAATTTGCTGGATGCGAGTCGCACGGGTCTGGTGATTGTGGTGACACTTGGGGGAGGCCTATGTCCAGCAGTCAAGTGGACATCTTTTAGCTGAAATGATTCTGATGATAACCGATCTACACAGATTAAAAAAAATCTTTTCTAGCTGTTAGTAAATATTTAGGTACCATTAACTATATTACAACGTCGTTAGTAGATAAAGATTGAATAATTGCTGTGTACAATTTCCAGAGCTGTTCTTAAAAGTAGTAAGGGCAAATTAATCATAATATATGGTTTTCTTTACAATCCTTTATTGATTGTAATTATTTATGTTATCTATTGAACCTTCATAGAAAACAGCACAGCCCTGATGAATAATACGCTTCGTAACAGTACCAAGGTCCCTAAGAATTAATTAGAATTTGAAAACTAGGAAAAACAACAATATAGGTACTTACATAAATAAACGTGGGTCTTGAAACGGAGAGTCAGATAGACGGACTGAAAAGTCATTCTAAATGGGTTCCGTTTTCACTTTCTGAGGTATGCAGCCCAAAATTACAATATTTCCAACTGAAGCAAGATCTTTCTAATTTTAACAGTTTAAATTACTTAATTAATACACACATGAAAATTGTTCTTATTTCCCTTAACTTAACTTACACCCAACAATTTATTGCCTTAAACACACTGGACAGAAGAAATTATGCCCAATTTAACAAAACCCTTTAGTTTGGGTGAATTCACTATAATTATTTAGCCCATTCTTACCTTTAGTCAAAAACTTCAAAAGGAATTCAATAAAGATACGTCAGTCACTAAATATTCACGGCTCAGAAGGTTCTGCCTCGAAACAGCTCACAATATTACTCAAAACATCATCAGTAATGTTATGGATGATGTTTTATTTTTTTTATTACTTTATTATTAATAATAATTTAACAGTACTAGATTTTGTATGATGTGATATAAATTTTGACAAGTAACTTTTGCTCTAAGGAACTATACATTTTTGTATATATCAGTGGAATGCTTGTTATTATCAATTTAAATATTATATTTTGTAATAATAATGTCATTATTATAACAATTTTTTTATGTTTTTTTTTGTTACTTTTTATACTAATATTTAAAAATGTTAAACGTTTGTTTAAAAATGAATAAAGGAAATAATATGTCATTAGTCTACAGACTTTCCTAAGACTTAAAAAAACATCAAGACTTTAGGATTTACTGAATAACATCACGGCTGTACCTAATTTCCGAAGAGGTGGGCAGGTGTATTAGTACACCCACATTTCGCCAGTTATATTCAAGATCCATGCAATAAGGGACAAGCCTATTGCAATCAAACGGGCACTAATCCAAAGTCTTGATGGAGAAACCCAATAACACTATGGCTGATGTGGGACTCGAACGTAGGACTTCATGCTTCATTAAGTTCACTAGACTATTGATTACGCATCTTCATTGCCCTTTTTTTTCGGATGGGAAATCATCAAATATCTTCTTCCACTCTGGGCGGAGCGGAAGGGAGTGTCAGACTTTTACTGACTAAAACCCATCCATATTTATGTTCCTTCCTCGCCCTTTATGTTCCGGGGCCACGGTATCTCTTTCGAACAGTCCCGCCGCCCGAATGAATTAGGAAAAGGGCATCTTGCCCTTTTCCTAATTCATTCGTGGTATAGCATATCTTCTTCTTCTATACCTCTGAATTACTCGTCTTCCTATCAGACACCTCCTTTCTTCTTTTCTTTTACTCTTTATACAGTCCATCTACCATTTCTTTGATTATTATGATTACGCTATAAATCTTGAAATTAAAATAAATCACCCTTAATAACTGTTGATCATCACGTCATTTGAGTTTCCTGGCTCATCATTATTAGGAACCTTCAGCCCATATTCCAATTTAGGGTGACGCCAAACGAGCGTAATTTTGTGAGTCGCGTAAATTCGGTTTCATACACATTTGGACTCATTTTACTTCGACACAAACCTGACTTTCGTATGAAAACGTGGCGTAAATTGCGCGACTCATATTACGCTAACATGATTCCTCACGACTTATAAAGCTTTCCAAAGTATAGCAGAACATTGTGATCCTTCTACAGTTCCCTTTATGTTGTCTTTAGCGTTGTCCCGACTACCATCTGCCGTGTGGTTACAGTTTGCCCGCATCCTTCTGGGTGTGGTGACCATTATTTGGAACATTAAAAAGACGTAAAATTTTATTCTTTAAAATTAAGAATGTTTTCAACGGAAATTGTAGGTCGACTCGAAATTAATGTTTAATTTTGTTAATTTGTAAAACGCAATTTATATTAATTTATCTTAAGCTGTAAAAGATAAATTAGTACTTAAGTAAAGTTTACAAGAAAAATATTTGTACTTAGATTTTTTTTTGTGATCATGCTTTAATCTTGTATAAGTAGAAAAATATTAGACATTAAGTAGAGATTATAAAAATATTACTTTCTTAAATTTAAGCAAATCTGGCTTACCTTAAAGCCCTCTTAACCAGAAACAAAACCATTTAAAACTGACATCCATTTTAACAAGCACCACTCGCAAGTATAGTTCAGTTTAAACTGGTGTATCAATTCCAAGAAATTATCTTAGATGATGCAACTTTTACCTGGATTACAACATTATTTCAACTTTCTACTGCAATTTGCTTTTAATTCTCCACAAAATAGTTTCTCGTGTAATTTATTTTTCTTCCAAATCTTATTCCTATATTTCTGAAAGTTTTTTTTAAATGGAGCATGAAATATAAGTTGTTCAAGTTTCTTCAAGTTCAAGTGAACAATTCAACAATTTGTAAAGTTCTCATAATCTTACAACACTTCACATCATTATCACCAGAGAATAGAGTAAAACAGAGGTATCCATTCTTCATTTCATCGGAGTAATATAATTTTTCTATAATTTTTCGTAAATGAAGGCTAATGCCCATTTTAACCTGTTGGTGAAAACCGGCATTTGCCATCGTTACGAATTTCTAAAGAATCGAATAACCATAGTTTACGCTAACTTAAACTATAGTCTAAATAAATTTTGACTCCATAGTGTCTACCAAAATTCAACCGAAGGTTATTTTGACGGTACGTTCTTCAATTCCAGGAATCGAACTCACTAACCTAGTTTCCTAAATCAGTTAAGCAGATGCACCCCCATCGCATTATCGTAACCACATTAGAGACCGGGGTGGGGGCGAAAACCCATGGATTGCTTCAATTATTAGCAACAAAACGTGCACACCTGACAGAATTCGTTAATTCGCAACAAGTTATGAATATTGAAAGCGCTGGAAGCTGCGGTTTAATGTGTTGTGTTTCACGGCTACTTTTTAGAGATGGGGTGAGCAGGTTTAATGTAGAATATAATCCAGTTTTTCATTTTGAAATGGCTGTAAATTGTTTTTTTTAATAAAAGTGTGTGCGTGTGTTTTTCTTTGTTTTTTTTTTTGTCTTTACCGTTAGATTGTATTCAACTTAAATCAATTCGCGACATCACTTAAACATTATTTCAAACTTGAAATTATAAGTTGAAAATATAACTTCTTAATCAAAATAGTAACAAGGTTTACAAAAATATACATTTGTTTACAGTTTACATTATTATTTAAATCAATACTTTTCGTCTACGTACTTGAAAGCTTGTAAATAAATCAACATCAAACAAATTGCAAAAAAAAAAAACAACTGGCGATGGCGCCTCCCTGAAGGTATTTTTCCTGTTTTTAATATAACGTTGGCGATCCCGAATTAAAGTGTAATTTAATTTAAATTAATTGTGTTTTTATGATAACAAACACTGCTGCCTATCTCGGCGCAAATGAGAAATTATTAGAAGGATCTTTTAAGGCAATTTTCGAACTTTTAATTCGAGCTTTTAAGGGGAGAATTTAAAAAAAATGACCGCGTATTGTAATTCGAAATGCAGTTTTCTTTTGTTTTATGGAATTTAAAACACCTGGGCTTTCTTAATGGAAAGCGTAGGGTGGGTAAGCCAGAAATGTCCATGACCAGTTTGTCCAGCAGAGGATCGTTGTACCCTAAATGAGGATGGTCATGTTTATAATTATTATAAGGAGCGAGTTTTAATTGTGAGGCGCTCGGTTCGATCTTTAGGTTAAGCCGTGCTTGCCTAGGTTGGTCTGTGGATGGGTTACATACTGGTGGGGTTACAACCAAGTTCCCTCTGTGCCTCGGAAAGCACGTTAAGCTGTTGGTCTCGGCTGACATTTGTCCATCTTTGACAGTCGTTACAGGTAGTCAGTGGCCCAATAAAGTCTGTCAACCTGTCTTACCAAGTGGTATCGTATTACTCAGTATTAACTGGGTTGTGGAGGTCAGATAGGCAGTCGCTCCATGTAAAATACTGGTATTCCGCTGCATCTCGTTAGATTGGAAGTCGACCCGAACATAGTAGATATAAGGTTAGGCACACATTCATAATTAAGCAAATGTTTGTGAGCATGGACATTTTATTTCCGAGTCATGGATGTATTTACAAGTATGTATTTACAAACAAAAAGTATAATGTAGTATAACAACTGTCTGGTGACCACGACACAAGCATTGCTTAGTGTGGCACTAGATGGCGCTGTGTATAAAAAAATCCTTACTAGTTAAAAAAAAAACTCTTGTTTAAAAGCTTTCTTCAAAATTACCCGCAGATTATGTTTTTACTGGGCTGAGATGCCACAATGCTACCAAAGAGCTTACACCTAATTCCATATGATGATAATATCCCAAACCAATCAAATCCTGGCCCATTCGTATGATTGATACAAGGATAAGTTTGGATGACGCTCGTAAATCTCCTGCCCCTTCCGTGTCCAGGATTAACTTGTGCAGTACCAGGCATAAGTTTGTTCTGCCAACTTTTTTGTTTACGACCAGAATATTGACTGTCTGTAGTCACTCATGCTTAACTTACGAAATGTGTATTGGTTCAATGTTTGGGGTAGTTTGGGGTTGGTATTGTGCATCAATAAGTTACAGTGGCTATATACATTATCAATACAACATGTTAGTAGTCAAATAATAAAAATAATATGATAAAATGCTAGGAAGTTCCTTGCGTGATTGAATCAGAAATGAAGACATCCGCAAGAGATCCAAGGTCACCGACGTACCCCGAAGAATTTCCAAACTTAAGTAGCAGTGGGCAGGGCACATTGCTGGCAGAACGGATGGCCGATGAGGCCAAAAAGTTCTGGAGTGGCGACCGCGAACCGGAAGACGATGCGTTGGATGACCTCCCACTAGGTGGACCGATGACCTGGTGAAGGTTGCTGGAATCCGGTGGATGCGAGTCGCAAGGGACCGGTCAATGTGGCGACACTTGGGGGAGGCCTATGTCCAGCACTCAAGTGGACATCTTTCAGCTGAAATGATTATGATGATAATTATGTTAGTAGTAGTGTGACCTGATCGCCTAGTGGTGTGAGCGGTAGACTGCCAAGTCATAGATCTTGAGTTTGAACCATTGATACCTCTGATATTTGGATTCATGTGCGTATTGTATAATTATCACTTGATTCGTTGAAGTAAAGCATCGTGAGGAATCCAAACCAGCATGCCTGAGAGATATTAAGTAATATAATTTAATTTTAAGTAATATAATTTGTTTCACCTTTTGCTGCATAAAACATGCCAAATTGTAATTTAAATGGAAGAAGTCACTGGCTCCTGAAACACAGGTACTCTAACCTAGCTCCGGAGTCAGGGTCTCACACTTGTCTTAACCTGTTTATGCTAATAAAGAAAATTTATTTATTATTTATTTATTTATTTATATTTTTCGACGGCATGTAAAGCGAAGTCAGAGGCGCATGGCCGGCACAACAACTCTGACATCAGGTTGGGACACCACTAACCTCAGGTATAAGAAATACTTAACTGGAATGTAATTTTGCCTCAGCTGAGTTTTAAATTAGTCTAGAACGTTCTCAAGGTATAGAACACGTTAGTCCGTTATCACTGGGGTATCAATGCTATCACTGTCAGACCTCGTAGGAAATTGAACTATCAGAGCTTCCTTATTACAATCTACCCTAACAGAGTCGTCTGATAACTCAGATAAAACTATCTCCAGCTATGTTAAATATCTAAGGAAAGGGGATTAAGAAAAGCTAATTAACTTTGTAAATTGACGCGTAAAATTGTACCTTTCTCATAAGATACACATTAAACACTGATGATTCCTGAAGCGTTTTGCAGAGCTGTAGATACCTATATGAGTTACTCATGCAATTCACCAGGAGCTTGTGGCTTAATAATAACAGCCGCTCTGGTCGATCTTTAGGTCAAGTTGTGCTTGGCTAGGTTGGTCTGTGGATGGGTGACCACCCATTTGGTACATGCTGGGTTTCCTCTGTGCCTCGAAAAGCACGCTAAGCTGGCTGTCATTTGTAGATCTTTGACAGTCGTTACAGGTAGTCAGTGGCCAAAAATGTTGACAACCAGTCTTACTAAGAGGGGTATCGTATTACCCAGTGGGTACTA
Organism: Xestia c-nigrum; assembly: GCA_916618015.1. Taxonomy (NCBI): domain Eukaryota; kingdom Metazoa; phylum Arthropoda; class Insecta; order Lepidoptera; family Noctuidae; genus Xestia; species Xestia c-nigrum. The sequence goes on along the minus strand of OU745259.1, from coordinate 1,577,777 downwards.
ACTGAGTTGTGGAGGTCAGATAGGCAGTCGCTCCATGTAAAATACTGGTGCTTCATCCAGTTAGACTAGAAGCCGACCCCAACATAGTTGGAAAAGGCCAGGCAGATGATGACATGCATTTCGCCATTTACATTTAAACCCCTTGTATTAGAGACAGACCTACTGTCATCAACTGATCACAAATCTTATTCCAGGTTGTTCCTAGGTAGCCTAAAATTAAATACACTTTGGCTAGACTCGACCTAGAGATCAAAAAGAAACTTGCTGATAAATGGAAGAAAATAACGTGTTGCGCCGATCCGATGATGCTTATAATCATGCATCTAGTATGGGGCCAACTACATGCGCAAAGGTATTGTGTCAATGGCGTCATCCACCGTCAAACAAAATCTATCACCTCTCTAAAACAATTAAAATGACGTTTACTCACATACTTTCTACGTACTCCACATACAAGACATGACCTAACCTCTGAACACCTCTGAGTCAGCATGTCAAGGCCAGTGACGTCACCGGAAGCCATCATTGTCCGCTAAGCATCGCGTGCGCACTAAGTAATCGAAATGTGATTATACTGAATCAATTTGTTTGTATATTACGATTTGATTGGACTTGACTCATGTGTGCTGTATTAAAAGTTGATGAGTTTGCATTTCGGATGCTTGATTGGCTTTTTAAAAGTGGCGAGTTTGAAGTATTGACTGTTTAGTTATCTGTTATTAGATGGACAAGATAGGGGCGCTTAATACTAACAGCAGCACGGGCTGAACTAAGTTTAAGCTGTGCATATCAAAGTTGATCCGTGGATGACCATTCATTGCACACGGTGGCACCTACGTATCTCGGAAAGCTCACTAAGGGTCTTAGCACACGTTTCAAATCGGAAAGGGATCGTCACCGTGTCAACTCGAGCCGTTCACTATTATTTGTATGAAACTCCCTACTCAAACGCACACTAATCGGAATCGTAACGTAATCGCCTTGCCTCGGGACAAGCTCACGAACGGTGGTGCGGTGCGTGGTCTACTTACAGTTCTCCGTACCCTAGCTTACGGCTCTCCGTACCCTAGCTTACGTTAACGTTCGGATTCAAAATGATTGAAATATGGCGAGCCGTAAGCGCGGCGTCGGCGCCGCGGTTGCCTAGCTGTAGCCGAGTCGTCATGCCTGATACGCTTACGTTCCGTGGTTACGTTACGTGGACGCCTGTTTGACGCCAAGGGGAAAGGCTAGGTGGTGACGATCCCTTTCCGAGTTGATAAGTGTGCTACGACCAAAAGTCGTTGGTCCTGTCTGTGCGGTGGCTATGGCGGCCAGTTATGCCTCTTTGAGAGCTATTACAGCTAGCCAGAAACCTAGATATCCAGGAGTGTTTTGTGAAGGTCAAACAACCACTCTTTGTGTAAAACTGCAAACTACATCCAGCCAGACTGAAAATCGATCAGATCAGTAGCCTACTTATGAACTAACAGTTTGGCAAGCTCCTAAAACAAGCAGCCTGTTTCGAAAACCCTTACACCTCGAAGAATATTAGGTTATAAAGGCAAGCCAAGCTTTTAGGCCTGTATATAAGTTCTACCCAACCTACCAAGTTGGGAAAAGGCTAAGCTGATGATGTTGTTACTATATTAAAACGAAAACAATACCTCTCAAAGAAAAGCTTAAACTATATGTTGATCAGTGCTAATATGTAGTTTCAAATGTACCTAAGGCTGAATACACGAGAAGCCTAATTTATTTTAAGGTTTCAGGTTAAAAGATTTTGAACCATACTCGTATAACCCATTGCCAAAGAGCAATGGAACGCTGCATTTTGGGTGTCAAAAGACAAGATAGGGTTCAAAACACCACGCTGCGTTCCAAAACGGGCATAGTGGACGTTGGCATGAAGGCTGCTAGATTAAAATGGGATTAGGCGGGTCACGTCAGTCGCATGCACGATGACCGCTGGGCAAAGGTCTCCACACGATGGTTGCTGAAAGACGGACGCCGAGGCCGACCCAGAAAAAGGTGGCGAGACGATCACATGGAAGGAATTGAGGGAGGCCTTCGCCCAGCTGTGGGACAGTAGGTACAGGCTAAATAAGAAAAAATAAAAAAGCAATCGAAAAGCTGGTATTTAGCTGCATTCGCTTAGACTGGAAGCTGACTCCAACATAGATGGGAAAAGGCAGGCAAATGATGATGGAGTGCGTCAGAAAAATCCTCAATGATACGACCAACAGATTTGTCTCACCAGGAATCAAAGCGTAATTGCAATTTTAACGTGTTTCCAGGCATGTCAATTTTGCGGGCCTGTTCGAAAGAGTTACCGCGGCCCCGGAACATAAAGGGCGAGGAAGGAACGTGGATCGGTTTTAGGCATGTCAAATTGCATAATCTCAGTTAATCTGATGATTAAAATCTATTATTGAAAGGAAATGAAGTAGCACATATAATACGATATGCCATAATAACCTATCACAACATGATGTCATGCGGTCGGAAATCATTAATAATTGTCGGCACAGCGCAATTGGATGACATGTTGCTAAGTCAGCGGAATCAGACATGAATCAGTTTATTTGTCTATGCACTTTGATTGAACTTTGTCAGTAACATGATCGATGACGAATGACGAATAGCGTACCGGTAAGCGTAAACCAATCAGTTTTGTCAGCGTTCAGCTGATTAGGTAATCAGTTACATATTTACAAAATATTTACTGGTTATTGAGGTTTCCCGTATACATATAAACAAAACATTTGTAAAGTATACATTGGATAAAAGCTTTCATTAAGAATGCAGTCATGCAGGTAAGTTAATACATCCGCGCTTCTGCAGCAAATGTAGCAATCATCTAGTTCTGGAGATTCTGACAACTGGTCTTTCCGAAGTGTACAGAGTTACCCATACTCAAATAACCAGTAACTCACCTATAGACGGCAGATTGGCAGTATACATGCAAATGCAGGTATTAATGTGCATACGGTTAGACTGGCAGTCGAACCCAATATAGTTAGCAAACGGCTAGGTAGTTGCTGAATCAAGGGGTTCATAGTTATTGTCTTCTATAGCTTATTTATAATGAGTCAAGTCGAAAAGTTGGTTGACGAGCGTCTAAGGATACTACGAGTACCTTCCTAGTCTGTACTAATTGACCAAGTAAAAAATGGCTTCAAACGAGATTTAACAGTTTAGCGAGACGACCATACCATTCCTATATAATACCGATATTACATATTTTTCCAATTACCATATTGAGAGAAGCTCTGATGAAATAAATCGCACAAAGTGAGGCGCCGGCTTGAGTTTGAACCCACGACTAAAAACTTGGTGAGTTCAGCCGGTACACCACTGTTCTCTAACTAAAAATATTTCAAGCATCATCATCATCTGCCTAGCCTATTTCCAATTATATTGGGGTCGGGTTCCAGTATAAGCGGATGCGACTGAATACCTGTATTTTACATGGAGCGACTGCCTATCTGACCTCCACAACCCAGTTAGTACTGGGTATAATACGATACCCTTTAGTAAGACTGGTTGTCAGACTTTTTGGTCACTGACTACCTGTAATGACTGTCAAAGATCTACAAATGACAGCCAGTTTAGCGTGCTTTCTGAGGCGTAGAGGAAACCCAGTATGTAGTGGGTGGTCATCCACAGACCAACCAAGGCAAGTACAGCTTAACCTTAGTATCGACCCGAGCGGCCAAGGGCTTCTCTTAAAAATCTTTCTCTCAAAATTCTTTTAAGTATAAACTTCAGCAATCTTCATTTTCTCTCAAAACTAATGTTTCAACCATTCTAACATTCTAAAACACAAGATTCAACAATGAACTCATTAAAAAAACGGCCACGTTCCTAGCTTAATCTCGAAAGTTAAACTTAAGTTAAAGTTGGGCAAGTTACCTACGTTCTATGGGCCATTGAAACGTGACACTATTCAGCGGCATCCCCGAAAGAGTTCCTCACATTAGTTCCATCTAAGATCATCCCTTTAATGTCATGGGCACAACTTGTTGAACTGATAAGGGTCAGAATCTTATAGTGAAGGCCATTTCTTTCCATTTCTCAGAACATGCACAAGTTATCTAAACTTAATGTAGCAAGTTACTAGGTAATGTGGTGATTAATGAAGGTCTATTTATGAAAAATAAAGTTGCTTTTAAACCTCTTTAGAAAAATAGAATTAAGAACTTAGTAATTACAAAAGTTGTCAGGAAATAATCAAGGGCGAAAATGAAAAAGGCCATGAAAAAATTTTAAATTTGACGCGATGACAATTATAATAACAGTCGACTAACACTTCTAACATACAAATTTTCAATCATAAGTCCAACGTATAACCAAAGAATGAATAGCAACCTTGTAATCTAAACTGATTTGCACTAAACCGTCTAACACCCTCTGTTACCCCCAGATTAACGAGGAAGCCTTTCTTGTTTACATTGTCAGAAAGAGTAAAAAACCGTAGTGTACAAAAAAAGTGGCGTACTCGCAGTCAAGCGAACGCTGTTCGAACATCTGATAGAATCGAATCGAGCACTTCACGTCAGCAAGCCGTGGCCTCGAAAAAAGCGTGGCTTTTTGATATTTGCCTCTAGTTTACGAAATAGGTCTTGAAGATTATAGCGACTCGGAAGGTGCTGTAGAATTAAACTATTTCGATGTGCCTTAGAAATTATAATTTGTAAGTCGCTTTAAATTTTTGGGGTTGAAATTTTAAGACTAGGTTTTCTCATTTGGAAAATAGATTGTGTATACCTCTGTCCGTTTCTCCATTAATTTGGTTTTTATAAGTGGTTAGGCCACGGGATTACAGATTTTTCTTGTACTTCTCGAGAACAGTTGATTGAATGAAAAGCTTCAAGTCCAGAAGGACTTAGGACTTAGGTATAAATAAGCAGAATTAAAATCAAGCAACTCCCAACTCTAAGGAACTTAACTCCGCTGTTTTCGAGGGCACGGCCTTAAAATCGAGACTTTATCCAGCTGAGGATCATATATTTCCCTAGCACACCCGAAAACCGACCTTAATCCTGGATGTGGAGAATCTAAATTAAATTAACGCTGACCTCCGCAGAAAACGCAACGTGCAACCAGCTATACTATATTCGTTTATCTTTCTTGTGTTTGTGTTGTGGTCTTACTCGGGCAGCGATTAGGCATCTCTTTCCTTCGTTCGTTGAAGTGTGCCTGTCTCGCTCTGACACGACCTAACCGGTTCGGACACGTTCGCAGTACGTTGGAAAGAATTGTGTTGATAAGAGCTGTGTAGTTTATCTGTCCTATTTAGTCACAGTTGGAGACTGGACACGAATGTGCTCTATTTTAGTCTATTTTTATTCCTTCGTCTGATTATTGCAGTTGTTGCCGAAGCCTCATTTAGTATTCCACTTTGAATTATCAATTTGTTCTCCTATTCATTTGCAATTTCATTTATCTTTGCTTTTTGTTTTTACGTTGCATGTATATTTTTTTATGTTCATCATTACCTCCTACTTTCTATCTACTTTATAGTTTGTAGTAAGCCAGTTATTGCAAGATAGCTAATACTTTAGCTATAATGTTAAAAACTCTCTTATTTCCACTTTAATTTTTAATTCAAACGATTGAAATTCATTCGCAAATCTACCAACAATCTCATCCCAAGATATTTCGGAGATGGGATCATGAATTGTCTAAAGCCATACATTTAAGATCAACTCCGTAATCCACACAATTCTCTCCTCCTTGCTTAGTTGTCGCCTAAAGCGAAGCAGTGTGTTCTGCTGTAGCTGGTACGGCTTTAGTTCGAGCTTCATCAACTATAAGCAGTTTTACACATTAAACACATATGTATAGCTAATCCATGTTTATGGTAAACAATAAGTTAACTCCTTCCCGAAGATAGCGTTACATTCTAACGATGTGTCTACAGGAAGCTATTTTACTGTTAGTACTAAGGATATAATAATATACCTGTTTTTAGTTGGGACGGTACGGTCATCTTTTAAAGTTGATCCGATTGAAATCGAAGCTTTGAAATTGCGTTTCAATTGGATTTCGCTAGATGGATCAAAGACATTTTTTACAAAAGGAGCTTGTGTTAGATTTGGTAGCAATTGTGGAGGTCAGGTTGTTCCTCCATGATCCTCAAGTTGGGGAACCCTATGTCCAGTAGTGGTCTAATGAGATTACACCCAAGGTATTCAATACAAAAAGTCAAATAGTGTGACTCTGTTATTCATTGCTTGATAGAAGAAGAAACAGAGCTAGGTCGAGTGCTGAAAATCGGGATCAAACAAATGTTTAAAGCAATTTACGTTATACTGTGCATGAAATCACTTTACTCATTCCTGCTTATAGTAAAGGGTTTCCTAAAGGGACTTTTTTTGGACCTCTGACGAATAAACAGCTATCGTTTTCAGTTTGTTGTTTTTGACATTATCTTTCTGGAAGGTTTAATGAGCGTCCTAAAGCGATGGAAAATTGTAATTAATGATGTCATGCATGTTACTTAGAATTAACGTATATAAATAGATAAATATTAGAAACCCCATAAATTTTTGAAAAGCGTGAAGGATAAACATATAGGGCATATTATCCTTGACCAGATATCCTCTTTCAACCCTGAAAGCGCTTTCGTTTCGACCTTTATTTGTACAAAACGAATTCATAACTCCTACCCCAATATAAATAAGGCTCAATTTCGAAAACCGTTTGGGCTATTTACTTTTTTCTTCGTATGTGCCGAAGTAAATATTGAAAATAAAAATGTTTGCGATTACTCGCAGTTTTAATGAATGTTTAACGAATCTCAAGGCTTCACGTAATTATGGGATAAAATAAATAGAAGAGAAACTCATATTATATTGTTTGGTTGGATTAAATTCATTTGGTATTTGTAAAGGTCCCTTTGGGAAAAAATATTTAAACACTAACGAAACTTTTAATGGTACTGGGTATAATGTATACCTAAAAGGTTAAAGTGAATATGCTACTAGCAGTATAGGGATTACTTTTAACTGTTGTTATACTTAAACACATTGATCAAAATAACCTCCTCCTTTTAGGAGTCGGTTGAAAACTTAATTCAATCCAAGCTAAGATAGCTCCCTATATCAGCGCTATAACATACGTTACCATAGTTAATCAGTATGTCATATACCTACTGATTATGACGGTTGAAATGATCTCACAATAATATCATCAGTCCATTATTGAGCTCATGAAACCGAAATTCGAACATTGAACCAGAATGATTATGGCCAGCGGATTTGTGATCATCACGAAAATGAAGACGCTGGTGATGATGGAATGATAAATGAATCTATAAACGGGGGATACATTACGCCCGTAATCCTCGAAGTGTTAGGCAGAGATATACCTTATAGTACACCCACATTTCACTGGTTATGCTTAAGTCCCATATAAGAGAGCCTATTGCCACCAATAGCGCACAAATTCAAACTTAACATAACTGCTATTGAGGAAATCCTAAGAAACAACCTAATAACACGTTTCACGACTTTGGAATCGAACTAAAGACCTCCATGATCAGCGACCATCCCAACAAGGCATAAATGGATGCAGTAAACGCAAAATATTGTACCGCAAAATCAGTCTCAGTACACACCAGATCTCTGTTTACCCCATCTCGGGGCTATGCTAATAGTTCTAATTACACAACAATAGCACCTTGAAGCACAACTTCTAGTATCCAAGATGGCTGCGTTCGCCTCTCCTCCGAGTTCGCGGCCCACGCCACACCGATCCTAACCTTGGCCTGCAAGAAACGCCCATAAAACTATGGCTTATTTGTTTTCCTATTATCTCCGTCATTCCGTATAACTGTTCTAATGTTGGCCTATGGTTTAATGCCCCAATTAGTGGGTTTATTGCTGTATTAGTATAGGCCTCGTATACAAATAGGATTGGTTTGAGAGGTGAGGTATTACGGTTGTTCTTAGTGGTGCGCTGATCGTTGTATGACGTTGCTTGTGTTACTGTTTTATTTTTTTTTCATATTTTTAACCGACTTCTAAAAAAGGAGGAGGTTCTCAATTCGGATGTTTCTATTTTTTTTTTTTTTTTAATGTTTGTTCGGGCATAACTCCGTCGTTTGCCAACCGATTTGGAAAATTCTTTTTTTGTTGGAAAGGGTATTCTTTCCAAATGGTCCCATAGCCACCAAATTAGGATCTGATGATGGAATCTTGGCGAAATCGAGGGAACTCTTCAAAATTTATATGAAAACGTGTTGCGATTTTGGTATTTTCTACAACAAGTGAAGCATTTGCGTTTGATAACACCACTACCATCAGATCTGATGATGAAGCCAAGAGTCACGGAACTCCATAATGAGACAATGTACCATAGTCGTGTTTGGGCTTATTGTAATTGTAACGGTATGCACTTTCCATGTATCAAGCACATGTGAACCACTAAAAAGTTGAAAATAAAAACTTTTTGCAAAAAATAAAACCGACTTCAAAAAAAACAAAAAAGTGAAAAATAACTTTAGCTTCTGAAGTCAGTGACAAAAAAACTAAAGCAATCAAACAAAGGTCACCGACTTCAGAAGCTAAAGTTATTTTTCACTTTTTTGTTTTTTTTGAAGTCGGTTTTATTTTTTGCAAAAAAGTTTTTTTAGTACGAACTGTTCTTGCTCCCAGATCATTTGTGTCAGACATTATAATACTATCCAAAAACAGTTTTATTAATCTTCGGACCACCTCATCACGAAGTCGTCAATCTGTACATCAAACTAAGCCTTAATAACCCTTAACCTTTTTTTTTTTGGGGTGAAAAATTATGTTTTGTGGTAGAACTCCCTTAAAACATTGTGCTAATGTATAGATTGAATAGTACGGGGGTCGTAGAGGTGTTTCAAGTAAAAAAAATACAGTAAAAACTTGTATTTAGAAACATACTTGTCAAAAAGTTTGACCCCCAATATTTCCGAAACTAGATGTTTCCCAGTTATGGTGTTGAATAAAAAAATGATCGCATTGATGGGGAGAACTAGTGCCTTTCGGCTTCATTAAGAGGTGTTTTACACCGTTTAGATATGTGTTCATCACCATATCATCATCATACGGGCTGATATGATGATGATGATAGATGTACGGATGTCTCTTTCACGCAAAAACCATTGAACGGATTTGAATAAAATTTTGCATACAGATACTTCATAACCTGAATTAACACATAGGATTATTTATCCCGGTAGTAAGATCCCATGGGACAATTATTGAATTCATACAGGCGAAGCCGCGGTTATAAATAAGCTAGTGTAATATTATTGCGAAGTTTTGGTACCGGCTGTTATTTTTAAATGGTTGAGAGTATTCATGCGTAAAGACAGAGGTAGATGATATTACCCTCTCCTTCTTCTTATTTCTTCTACTTCTTCTACTACACTTCTCCGCTTCACTGGGTTGAAGAGGTTGGATAGGCAGTCGGTCCATGTGAAATATTGTTCTTTAGCTGTATTCAGTTTGACTGAAAGCCGTCTATACGAATCCTACAAAATTTGGAAAAGGTTACGCAGAAAATAAAGTAACAAATTAGTATTTTACTATTGCCTTATCTTAATCCTGGCTCACTAGTAACGTACCACTGCACATACACGTAATTATCATCAAATAATTAGTACAACTTGTAAATACACTTGAAGCAATAGTATAGGTATATACTTAAATATGTATGTGTCGAGAACCTTGGCGACCTCTAGACAACTCGTAAATATCTAGTCTATGCAACGTCCTGTGTATTTAAGGCTAGAATTTAGGACGTCCAAAATAACGGTGACATGAATACTGATTTGGATTCGTGACGTAACAATCTTGATTTAGTTATTTGAGAGTTGGGTAATGTTAACTAACTGAGAAGAATCCATATTACTAACTCGTAGATTACTGTATTTTTAAAGTTCTGACTGTTAGCGTTTGTAAAGCGTAAGTGCGAACACCGATATATTCGTACCAAATGATTGATTATTATCAATTCAGCTTATTGTAAACCAGGAGTGTCCTCCTGGTTTTTGTAGATATAGCATATGCACGGTCATCAAGAGGTCATACGTTTCATCTCCGACCAAATCTAACCTTCTTCGAGGTATGCCCTCAGTCCTTTTAGAATAATACCTCTACTGATCTTCTCTGCGAAATCTACTTTTTAGAATGGACTAGATTCATTTTTTTACATTGCTTGCATTTTGTTTAGTTGTTTTTTTTTTAACTTTTGTCCCATACTAGGCATTTCTCCTGTACGTGTGTGTCTGTATGAGATGACGAGTTATCGAGAAGTATCGAAGAAGAAGTCATGCTGCGTCGAGCACTAATAAATTGGGATCAAGTCAAGATAATGATGATGATATGTGTGCTATAACTTAAAATTCAAATTTTAAGTTTTGTTTTTAAGGTCCAACCAAGTTATCTATAGGTACACATAATAAATCGTAGGAAAGTCAAAACTGTACTTTGAATATTTTTTTTAAAGAATACTTGGGGCGTGATCTACAATCGATATTGAAGCCTAAAATATAGTATTTAGAATTTTTGTCTGTTTGTCTGTATGTATGTTCGGGCTAAACTCAAAAAGTACTGCATGGATTTACTTCAAATTTTGAATGAATGTTAATAACGGGTCAACATATAGGCTACATATTATCACGCTAACACCTACGGGGTAGGAGCACTGGCATCTTAGGTATTTTTGGCGCTGCAGAGCCTTCAAGCAGACGACGTCGCGGGCAGCAGCTGTATATGTTTATTATTTTTCTAAATCTTTCACAGCTTTTCATCATAAATATAAATAAATAAATATCGCTGGACAACACACAGCGCCTTTTCGTGCCACACTAAGCAAGGCTCGTGTCGTGGACACCAGACAGTTGATATACAACATATATATCTTTTTTGTTTGTAAATACATACTTATTATACATATAAACATCCATGACTCGGAACCAAATGTCCATGCTCATCACACAAACATTTGCTCCTACCGAGGTTCGAACCCAGGACCCTAAGAACGTAAGGCAGCCTCACCACTGCTGCGCCATTCGGGTCGTCATCTTCCCAGCCTTTTCCCAACTATGTTGGCGTCGGCTTCCACTCTAACCGGATGCAGCTGAATACCAGTATTTCACAAGGAGAGACTGCTATCTGACCTCCACAACCCAGTTAATACTGGGGAATACGATACCACTTGGTAAGACTGGTTCTCAGAGTTTTCATCTGCTTCGTGAAATTGCCTAATGATTGACCTAATTCATTTTGAAGGTGCCCAAAATAAGACTAGTCTCCAAATCGACAGGAAAAAAACCTTCTTACCTATTTTAATAATCAATTTAGTTTATTAGGTTGATTGCCAAAGTCAAATAAAACCGTTATTCTAATTAGGTGTTCTATTTTTGTGAAGTTATCAGACGCGGGCGCAATCTAAGTCACATATTAATTGAGCACGTTCCTTATCGCGGGCAAATACTTATAATTGATATTAGTACCATGTGGGAGCGTGGACAAAATTGAATCCTGATGATGGAGAATTATTAACTTCAGACTGCATTGCTTTGTTTTGCTTTCACGGTTTAAAACTGAACTTAAACTCCCAACCCAACTCAGGGTAAAGCTCGCCTTTGTACATAAGCTATATTATTGCAATTAATATGAATATTTGTTGCTTTTTGTGTGCAATAAAAAATTAGAATAAGAATAAACTGTCAGTTACGGGATACCTTCCGTGATTGTAAAGAAGAAGAAAAGACGAGAGAAAGATATATTGTAAGTGGCAGTATAAGTTTTTGTATGGCATGTATCAGAAAGTTTAGGTTATATTTAAAGAAGAAGGTAGCGTACTCTAATAATACTCCTGCAGGTTTTCTACCAAAGTCAAAGTCAATAAACATTTATTTGAATAAGACCAATCGTCAAATACAGAAATAGAATTTAATATATTGCCCTATCCTTTAATTATTATATCAACCAATCTCAATGAAATCGCAGTAATTATGATAGTGGAAAAGTGTGTGTGTTTGCACACACACTTCTCCAAAGTGTGTGTGCAAACAATGGGGATGCACACTGTGGAACTAATGGCGCTAGCATAGCTGGTTCCATGTGTCGTCATTGGTAGAAAATCAAGAAATGTCATTTCATATTTTAAAATACCTCGACCTCATTGGTCAGATTGAGACCAGCTATGGTGGCGCCATCTACAATTGGCTTTTAACGGTCTTCCCCATTGGGTACTCTCGATTTACAACGCGAGACAGATCAAGCGTATTTATTACCTACTCGGATCTAAGGGCTCTAACTTCAAAGTTGCTGCTGAGTTTCTGATTAAAAAAGCGTATGACAGCTAGTTTTGACCTGGGGACGAATCTAACACCGAGGGGTGTTAGATTCGCCCCTAGCACTCTAACACAATACGCACAACAACAGCCAACCAAAAGGACTTTCGTTTTACAGTTCCTAATGTTATTTTCTCAGCAATGATCTTTTTTTTATTAAATGGTTTTGTCCCTCTGCTTGGCAGGTGGGAAACCTTTGCCACGGCTTTATACTTCTCCTCTCGCATGGAAATCTTCGGCCAATTTACTATAAATGCTCAATTCGCAATGCTCTAGGCCAGCACGACAGCTTTCAATAACACTAAGCGATCTGTCCTGCTGCTTGGTCCTGCCTGGATGGCTCGCCCAATCCCACTTCAACCTAGCTCACTTAATCTCACCAAAATCGGCGATTCCTGTTTTGAATCATATCGTGGAATTCGGTCGCTGAGCTTAATACAATACACCATGCACTATCGCAAGATCAGATAACAATACGAGTACTAAAACCCACTTTTAAAGCACATCTTCCGACCAAGAGTAAAAGCCAATTGAAATCCCGTGGTAAGGTCAAAAGATCACGATATTACATAAGTAGTATATCTCTGAGCTTCTGAATGACTGATTGCTGACCTCCGACCTCTGACCTCTGACACTATTCAGTTAGCTATGGTCCTCGGATCACTCCCTGCTTTGGTATCGGTAACGATTAATGGGTAATTAAGTTTCTATGGGTATTGGGTTATGGTTAGTGTTATTTTAATTAACGCTGTAGGGAAAGTGGTTTTCTCTTTTATGACAGCTACATTAGCGAAATTACGTTTCTGGGTATTTTTTTTAACAGATTTAAATTATATTTTGCTGGAATTTACCTTGATATTTATAAAATAAAATTTTATTAATTGTCGTATGAACTAATTTGTCCAAAAATGTAATATAAGTAAGTACCAAATTATTCTTTTCGAATGTTTATTTTTCTTTTAAGATCAACTTTGATCAAACAGTGCAGACAAATTACATACGCGGTACCTGACAAAGACACATCCCTACAAATACAACGAAACTGTAACTATGTGTTTGTCTAAAATCACTGTAGGTATATTGTTTATTTTTTTCAGAACATTGCATACACATTATGTCCTTGCGACAAATACATATTTTTTCTTTCTTCGAAACTGTCCGATGATGTCCGATTGTCCGGTGTTTGTAATTTGTCCCAAGCAGTAATGTCTCTTAAAGATAGTCTCTACATCATTTATCGTCGAAAATATAACAAGCCAATCTTTAAATGCCCTATGTTTACTATTTGAACGTCATAGGAAGTCATCAACACCTTCTACAGAAGCCCCTACGTCACTAGTCAGTGCACGTTATATTATCATCAATTCACGCAACTGACTTACTTAGTAAAGTGATAACAATAGTAATTGTTACTCCAAAAACTAGACCTTAACCATCTACCTTCCAATCAAAATAAAACTCTACTCCTAACCAAACAAGGTTAGTTTCAGAAATTGCGTTAGATTGGAAATGGATTAATACGCGTGTGAAGATAACTGTTTGATTTGTCAGTTAAAGTCTTGTTAATATTGGTGTAGTAATTGGTAAACCATGGATTCTAAGTTTGGAGTTAGTTTTAGAACAATTAAACACTTTTTCGCTAATTATTTTTAATGATAACTAGCAATATGGGATGCACTTTACCAGAAGTCTTTTCTGCTAATTTAAAAGCTTATGCTAGAAGTGGGTTTAAGTCTGCGATTTTTTTTATCTATACTAATATTATAAAGCAGAAGAGTTTGTTTGTTTGTTTGTTTGAACGCGCTAATCTCAGGAACTACCGGCTCGAATTGAAATTCTTTTTGTGTTGGATAGTCCATTTATCGAGGAAGGCTATAGGCTATATAACATCACGCTATGACCAATAGGAGCGGAGCAGCAATAAGAAATGTTGCAAAAATGGGGGAAATTTTATTCCCTTTGTGAGCTCTTTCTCTTTTAAGTGACGCAGACGAAGTTGCGTGGGTCAGCTAGTAATTTTATATAGCTTTTACTTGAAACTAATAAAAACATATAAAAATATAAATATAAACAATGCATCAGTCCTTTCTAACATTTCATAAGTGACTTTGATTATTATCATCGTTTTGCAATTGAAAGAATATAATATATCTGTTTGCTTTTGATGAAGATCTTGGGCATCCAAAGTCACTTCAAACTGTCAATTAAATAGCTTTTGGGTAACAATTGGTTTCAGTTACAATCTAACGGTCCTTAAGCCCTTAGGCTTAAGGCTAACCAATCCTGAAAGTCCGAGAATTCTCTAATCGGTAAACTAGCTGTCAATAAACTGTCATGCCCAACGGGCATAACAATAATTTGGCCAAAATATTGATGACTTGACTTCCTCATTGGTCAGTGGCAAGCACGACTGTCAAGCATGATAAGTATGTCGCATCCTTGGGTGGCCGAAATGCGAAGTATCGGTTATTCTTTACGATCCGACATGGTTTCAAATATGTAGATGTGGGCATAGTCGCAGGCACTCGAACGAAAGATAATTTAAATCAAAATAACTTTATCCAAACCAACGGTTTTACAATACGAGAAACAAACACGTGCGTTGGTACTGAGCGTCTGCCAAGGCTGTCCATCTTTGACAGTCGTTACAGGTAGTCAGTGGCCCAAAAAGCCTGACAGCCAGTCTTACCTAGTGGTATATTAACTGGGTTGTGAAGGTCAGATAGGCAGTCGCTCCATGTAAAATACTGGTATTCAGCTGCATCCGGTTAGACTGGAAGCCGACCCCAACATAGTTGGTAAAAGGCTCGGCAGATGATGATGTACTGAGTCTTAAATCCATGATTAAACGAATTAAAAAAGAAAAACAATAATTAACAAAACCAACAATTAAAAAAATAATAATATCAAAATAAACAAATCAAAAACAACAGTTCGTGAAAACAGCACACACATAATGAGACGCTTTCGAAACTCAAAATTGGAATTTCGAATTCAAAATGTTTAGGTTCTTTGAATCTTACACGTTCCTGTACCACAAAACATAAAACGACAGCGCTTTCGATCGCAAAAATATAACCCTCCATGGCTACTGAAAAATTCCTGATAGAAAATCTCAATAATCCTTTGTCCTATACCCAGGAATTGAACCCAGTACCTCAAGCTCAGCCGTCCAATTTAACATAAACACGAAACATCACGAACATTTGTTTACAAAGTTCTAATTTCAAGTTTCACATTACTGTAACCCGATGCAAGCGATTTGAGGTCACGTTAGTGACCATCACATGTGTTACAACTCACTACTGCTGATCCTTTGTGTAATAGGAGCGTGTGTGAGTCGGTAGGAAAGGAATGAGTCACCATCGGTGATTGGTGGTAAGTTAGTGATGATCTGTGTCAATAGGTTAGTAGGGCGGGCAGGACTTACATTGACAATGTAAGAGGTGTTTTGTAATTTTCTTTAAATTTTAAAATTGCGATTTGTAATAACCAGTTTCAAGTCCAAGATCTGGTTTAAAACTAGTCGGATGATCTGTACTAGCATCGGACTAGTTTCGAACTTATCTTGGTTAGTTTGGAACTAGTTTGAGACCAGTCATGATAAGGATCGGTCTAGATCATCAGCTGCTGGACATAAGCCTCCCCCAAGTGTCGCCACATGAAACCTGCGGGTCCGCGCATCCTTTACAAGGTCATCGGTATAGAACTTGTTTGAGACTTAGAGACTAATCATAGATAACAACGGACTAGTCACAGACAAGTCACGAATTGCATCGGACTACTCACGACCCATAACAACTAGTTTCGAACTAGTACCGGTCTACTCGCGGCTAGTTTTCAACTAGCGCTATATTAGCCACATCTTCCCCCTGGCACATGGGGAGCGTATAAACTCCAACACTAGCCACACGACAAAAAAGAAGAATACTACGTCTAATTCCGAAAAAGTAGCTATACAAGAACAGAAGAAGTCGCAGAAAATCAGGGTTTGTTTACTATAATTAGAATACAATTTAAATCCATAAGCAAAAATTACATTAAACAATTTCAAACAAAATAAATACAACATTTAAAAATCCCCCATTACTATGCGTTTTCATGGAAATGAAACAATAGTCGAATAAACATTGAATTACTGATTACTTGCACATCTGATCAAACAAATGAATTCATTGTACGGTATGGTCTTGGAACTATACAGGGTGATGTCATATTATCATGTTGCATGCACTTTGGTAAATTGTAGGTTTTGTAATATGACCTAATCGTGATAATTATGTCGAGATTAGAAACACGAGCTCCGGATAGCATCAGTAAATCTACGTATTATCATTTACTCAATACTCAATTCTTTATTGCATTCCACAATATACGCTTAATTAGTAAACATTTCTTTGGAAACATTGTGGACTCTATCGTTCACAGCAAAAGTAAGATGTGTGGAGAGGACTTATTATTAAATAATATAAAATTTATTTAATATTTTAGCCGACCCTAATATAGGAGAAAAGTCTAAGCAGATGATAATCAAACTTATTAAAAAAAAAACATTGACATTACAAAAAACCTTATTTTTTAAGTTTCAAGGCGAATATTGAAATGATAAACACACACACACACACACACACACACGACACTGTAATAACATTTGCTCAAAAATAAGTTTTTTATAAGTACAGATATCTAGAAAAAAACGATTTTATTAAAAAAATACCTTTTGATCTGGCAGGCTATGATAAAAAAATAAAATACACCTACCACCAATAATAAATAAAAATACCACCAATTGCTTCATAATTAAAAAAAGTCAAACATATCTCGGGGTCACTAAGTTACTTTTAATGCGTGACAACAAAATGAACAAGTAATCAGAGTCGTCCGATATAGTTGCACTTTTTTAGAAACTATTTATTTCTATGCAAAATATTTACACATAATACAACACTTTGAAAACAGTATTTCATAATAAAATTAAGTCTACTACAACTTATTATGAATTGAGAACATTTATACCAAAGTAAGCTCATTTTTAAACTAAATTAGTTTATTTATGGGCTCAATTAGTTATTGATAGTTTAAAGAGATTTAATTTAAAGTTATGATCCAATTAGATTATGATACGATCCCTGCGTGGTCATTAAAAGATATAAATGGATTAAAAGTTATCAGATCTCATGTTTTAACCATTTATTTTAACAGATTATTGTTAAGTACTAGTAAGTATTCTTCTTCTAAACGAAATCTTGAAGATGGTAACGTTTTTGCATTGCACTCGTAACCAAGAAACAAATTAAAACGTGTAAATATTATTTTCGATGCCATGGCCCTTCGGAACAATCCCTAATCTGTGGGGATTTGTTTTAAAACACAGAAAGTGATCTTATAAGCGTTCCGTTTCTTACCTTTTGAGCTACGGAACCTTTTGAGCTAAAATGGTACTTACAAACTTTCGCAATAATCTAAAGCCATGTCTTTTTATAGTATTGACTCAGAACCTTGTATAAATTTCCACTTGCTGGGTCCACCCGTTTCTGAGAAAATCAGTGGTGACCGGATGACGGACGGCCAGACGGAGAAGAGAGTGACCTCATAAGGGTTCCTTTTTTACCTTTTCAGGTACAGAACCCTAAAAGCATTTTAGAAGTGGGAGTACTAACATACATTTTACATCGAAAATAACTACTCCGGGATCCAGACCAAGTCCCCCCCCCCTTCCCCCCAGTAACCGAGAATCAGTAACCCTGTTGTGGAGATCAGATAGGCAATCGTTCTGTGTAGATACTGGTCTTAGGTTATAACTGCCTATACTGAAAACTAACTTTAACTTAGTTGAAGAAAGGCTAGATAGATAATGCTATGAAAATTATTACTATGTTGGGGTCTTAGTACTTTTGCTACTTTCTAGATTTATTAACATTTTATGGGCACTAATTGTGAATTCCACTTAAAAAATTTCTCACCCTCTTATTCAGACACTGTGAGAGTAAATAAGAATAGACCTAATATTACCTAAACCATAAATTTTATCGCTAAAAATTCAATTAAACAAAAAGTTATGCAAAATTTTTGCTAAGCCTAAATTCTGGAGCGCTTTCGATCTAAATTGTCTCAAATTAACATAAAACCTAGAATTTTAATTAAGACTTTAGGATTTGGGGCAGCGTGTCTGACCTTCGGGAGCATTTGATAGAAGTTTGTCATTGAAATAATATTGGAACAGATTTTAAAAAGTGATTAGAAATTAATGTAGATTGGTCTCTATAGTAATTATCTATTAAGTTTGCTTATTTTAACCATTGGTATAATATAATTATTCCACTAGATCTCATATCATTTGATGGCACCTAATTATTCCTGTAATGCACTTCCACAGCCTAGTAGCTAGGTAATACGATACACGCACAGATATTTATAAGAAATCCCTAAAATGTAAGAAGTCCTTCTCTCTTTCTTCTTTCCTTTTCCTAGTCCTTTTATCTTTTTTCAAGTCATCATCATCAACCTATTAATGTTCCCACTGCTGGGACACAGGCCTCCTTTCTTTATGATGAAATAGACTACACTCCTCGACGCATTGCGGATGATAAATGTCTTCGATTTTTTTGGTTCTATGCCTATGCATGCCGGTTTCAGTAAATTGTCAAAAACCCCAATTTCTCCATCTCACCGCGACATAAAAAAAACATATCTCCACCGTGCGTTATTATTTGTGTAACAAATCATTTTGATACGGTTTACCAGTAAATGTTATCTTGTAAACATACGCGGAATACCATCGACGAGAATCATTCGACTCTTGATCACATTATATTATTATCTCCATTTTATCTTAGGAATCTCGCAAATGTGCGATCAGTAAATATTGGTTATGTCATTTTGATAGTGAAATGATGATGATGATGATCATGTGGTGATGGTGTGATGTTTTCTGAGAACTCTGTGTTGTTTTAGCTGTGGCAATGTTGGGTATTGAAGGTAACGTAGTAGGTTTCAGACGTGGAAAGTTTTCTCAATATTCTTAAAATAACGGTATCGGTAGTACCTACCTTGTAACTTGGTTGTGGTGGTCAGATAGGCAGTCACTCCATGTAAGATATAGATATTCAGCTGGTTAGACTGGAAGATGACTCCAATATAGGGGTATTGGCTAGCCAGACGATGTAAGAGTCTAGAGTTGAAATAGAAGAAGGTACAAGAATCAATAACTAAGGTTAGTGAAAATCTGTTAAATCACAACGTGCATATTTGTATCAATAACATTTGCCAAACATCGAAATGTGTTCAGCCGTTACGGCGTTAAAACATAACAGACAGATTTATTTTCGCATTTATAATAAGTAGTACAAATACGGAAAAATACTTTTCATTACGGTTACTAAAACGTTCTAGAATAGTAACTACACAGTTTGCCAAGTCATCGTTAGTAAGAATTTTGAAAATTATGCAGTAAATTACTTTCAGATGACTCAAATTTCTTATAGGCTAACTGATAATACGAGTATATACACGTATCTTCCTGGAAATAGATAAATGATTAATCTATTCTTAATATTATAAAGCAGAAGAATTTCTTTGTTTGTTTGTTTGGTTGAACGCGCTAATCTTAGGAAGTACTAGTACAAATTGAAAATTCAATCAAGGAAGGCTTTAGGTTATATAACATCACGCTACAATCATTAGGAGCGGAGCAGGAATTAAAAATGTTGCCAAAACGGGGACGTCTTTTTCCTTTCGTTTTCCTCTCTTATGTGACGCAGACGAAGTTGCGTGGGTCAGCTAGTTAACTATATTTTTAGAAGGAGCGTCAGATAGCCTATGCAACATTCAAATAGCTACTCGTAACTGGCAAGCTAAATGATGGGAGACTTTGATTTACATCAAATGCTTTGAAATAAAGACATTTGCAAGAGAACCAAGGTTAACTGACGTAGCTCGAAGAATTGCCAAACTCAAGTGGCAATGGGAAGGGACATTGCTCGCAAAACGGATGGACGATGTAACCGAAAAGTTCTGGAGTGGCGACCACGAACCAGAAGACGTTGTGTCGGAAGGCCTCGCACTAGGTTGGTCAATGACGTGATGAAGGTTGCGGGATGCGCGGGATCGGTCAATGTGGTGATACTTGGGGATGCCTTTGTCCAGCAGTGGACATCATTCGGCTGAAATGATGATAATCATAAAAAGCTTTCACGTATTACTACAGGGTGTAAACCACGTCATCACAAAGCCGTTAACCAAGCATTCTGTGTACAAGTAACTTTACGCAAAAAATTTTGCTCGGAAACAACTTTTTTTTTTTGAGGTTATTTATTAATCATGTTTTGTGGTAGAACTTAATGTAACGCACGAAATAATACAAAAAAAAAACTTGTATTTAAAAAAAACTTGTCAAAAAATTAACTTTGACCCCCCATTCTCCGTAACTAGAAGGTTCCCAGGTATGGTGTGGAACAAAACAATGATCGCAATGATGGGGAGAACAAGTGCCTTTCGACTTCGTGAAGAGGTGTTTTACACCCTTTAAAAATAATAAAATATATGAAATCTAATGAAAGTAGTTTAGTTTTAAAAAATGCAGCGACAAATCGTATCTGCGTTTAGTCGCAACGCCAAGTCGTCTGTCTCCAGCCGACTTTAGCAACGCGTTACGTCCCAATGATTCAAATTATGATTCTGCCGACTTACATCACGGGGCACATTTTCCGAGAAATTAGATCTCCCGCCAAAAATCCTAAGGGGTGTTCAAGTTTATGCTTTGCGTGTGCGTAAAAACAACATTACTTTTACAATTCTAACACAAATAGCTCTTGTAATATCGTCTCTACGGCTTATAACTTAAGGCTCTTTAAATTGTTAGTGACCTCACAAAAAAGGTTGTGAGCAAAAACTACTGTTCATTTTTCTTGTAGCGTTTTTACGGTAGACATGTTTAGTAATGCAAAAAATAATCTGAATATAAATAAATATGTAATGCTAACTCACGGTTCTTGGCTGATCGTGTTACTAGGGTCCAAATTGAAAGTCTTGATTTTCTTCAAGAACTAAAGAAGTTTTGTATCGGTAACACGTCATCGATAAAATCATCGTAGCTTTTCAAAGCATAAATTACTATGCGATTTAAAAACAACTGGGAAAACACTTCTAACTTTTCACTTTTCCAACCATTTTCCCAACCAACCTTATTTTCATTCATTAATGTTTACAAAAAGTAAAATTATCATCATAAACAGCGCAGCCGGGACCCCAGGGTTTCCTCAAAGTTATTTACGTGCAAAGTTTCGTTTTAGGGCGACACGAATCCTGTATAAAACAATTGTTATGTCGGATCGCGAATGTATAGCTTTATATTTGTAGAATTAAGAACGTCGTTCACTTGGGAACTAGGTACGGGAGAGAGAAAGAGAGAGAGAGTGAGATGCACGGTTTTACCCGACTGAAGACAAAATGGAGAGAGTAATGCAATAGAACACATCTTTAACCTCCGAAGGATTAGGCACAGTTCATCATCATCATGATCATTTCAGCCAAAAGACGTCCACTGCTGGACATAGGCCTCCCCCAAATGTCGCCACACAGTTGCACAGTCGCACAGTTGTAGTGCACCAAATATCACCAGTTATATTTAAGTCCCATGTTATAAGGGGCAAGCCTTTTGCCATCAACCGGGCATAATCGAAACACTATCGGTGCTGCTACTAAAAAAAACGTGATGCGAAAAACCATTCGTCCTTTATCGGAAATCGAACCCTGGAACTCTTTCTCAACATGAGCACTTGCGATGACTAGACCAAGAAGGTACCAATAAAGAACAGTATTAATTTCTTCGAAATCACATACAAATCAAGGCAAATGTAGTTGTCAAGTTATTCTTATTTTATAAGGATATAGCTACACTGTCGAATTAGGTTTAATATTACTGGCAATGATAGTTGTAAGTTGAATAAATAAAAAAGAAAAAAAAAATATTATCGTCACTATGCTCCACTGGAAATAATAAACTTATGACTAATACCTGTTGATTTCAGTAATAAGATGTAAGGCAGTTATTTCAGAGTCTCAATAATAATGTACCTAGTTGCCAACTATCACGTGCTAGGTATCACTTTTTGAAAAATAGGAAAATTCTCTTCTATCTTACTTGATCAAAGGGATTTTGCGAGTAAGGAGAACAGTGGATTATTTAACTTCGTGAATAATAAATCTTATTTTTACACGTGTTTCTACACGTGCCGTGTTGGCAAGCACAGGGATTATAATAATTTTATAAGGATCACAATCTAAACTAAAACAAGAAAAAAAAAACAGAGGAAATATTTGTGTTTTGTTTTTTTTATGATTTATCTCAAGAACTACTCAACCGATTTTAAAAATTCTTTCACCATTAGAAAGCTACATCTTTACCAAGTAACATAAGCTAAGTGTTTGTTAGTTTCAAGTACGGAAGCACAGAACTTCAAGCTGTTGTCTTTGATACAGACATCAACACGTGTTAAAGCCGTATACCCGCACTTTCCATATACACACCATTTGAAAAGATTACGACGGATGGACTTTGCCATTTTTCTCCATGCGAATGAGAAATTGGATTCAATCTCAGTTCCTTTGTTTTTAGATTCAAAGTTAGAAAATTTCGTCTTTTGATGGCTTAATTTATTGAAAGTGCGGGAAGTTTGCCACAATAGAACCTAATATTGGATATATAACAACAATAACAATAACAATATATAACAACTAGCTTCTGCCAGCGGCTTCGCCCGCGTGAAGTTTGAAATTATCCCACGGGATCTTATTACCGGGATAAAAAGTATCCTATGTGTTAATCCAGGTAATAAACTATCTGTGTGCTAAATTTGATCCAAATCCGTTCAGTAGTTTTTGCGTGAAAGAGTAACAAACATCCACACATACATCCATACTTACAAACTTTTACATTTATAATATTAGTAGGATAAACAATAAACAATAATAATATATAATAATATATATAACAATATTAGGTTCTATTAACAATGCAATGAATACGTTGTTTTGCATGTACAATCTTACTACAAAATAAAGATGCGAAAGTTCGTATGAATGGATGTTTGTCACTCAAGAACGCCAGAACGGATCTAACTGAAATTGGGCTCAGAGAAAAACTAAAGTCAGAGTCAGAGTAATTTAAGTGAGAGCATATTATTATAGTCAATTCTTGAACTCCACGAAGGCGAAGCCGAAGGCATGAACAAGTATTGAATGGTTAGACCTTGACTTTCATCAGCGTATATAATATACAGACACCAACACCAACAACCTCACAGGAGTAGATTACTAACATTATAAACAAATACATTTAGTTCTACGACTTTTCCGAAAACGGATAGAAAGCATTCAATTAAAAAAAAAAAAAAAAGAACTTCTTTATTTGCTAAATCAGAAAATAACAACCTTGCACAGTTCAATAGCGTACAAAATAATAGTAGATTTAGATACAATTTTTGTAATTCTCCATACATTAGCTCCTAATAGCTGATCGAGCCTGTTTTCAAAAAAGTCGTGGAACAAACGTTGTTGTATAGGTAAGAGGTTAGTTATTCTCAAATAACCCTGTATAGGACAAAAGAAAGAAAGAAGGAAAGAAAGAAATAAAGTCTTTATTTATCGCGTGACGTGATGGTACGTATAGTCGCGGTTACCACCGTCTTCAGTGTGCGCCAACCCTTACAGGATTGCTCGGATTCTGTTTATTCAAAGTTTTTTCTCTTCAGATTAATGAACCTTCCTGAATGATGAGGGTATAAACAAAGTCGGGTAATGTTTAAATAATTGAACTATTTAGTGATTAAACTAAAGAAGAACGCAGGACAAGGATTATGATTTTAGTCACGTGTATAAACGAAGATGTTACTTTATGATCTTTGACAAACTAGGCCGCAGATCATCTCTTCTGCAAATCTTCTGCTGATTTCTGCTACAACGGCCATTTTAAACCCCTTGTATATTTTCTGATAATTTAAAAACTATTATTGAATTTGTTATTGGTCAACAAACCTCGGGAGCAGCCTCGGTTTGGAATGGCCTAATAGTAGGACCTACCTAATAGTCCACCCTCAATTCGCCAGTTAAGTTTAAGTTCCATGTAATAGGGTGCGATCCTATTGACATCAACCGGGCGCAAATCCAGTCTTCGTGGCTACTACTGAGAAATTCCAAATAAAAAAATGCCACCTTTCCCGACCCGAGATCGAATCCAGAATCTCTTGCCCAGCAGTGATGCTTGCGACTACTGAGCAAGAGGCAGCCTAGTCAAGGTTCATTGGAAGACCAGCGTCAGACAGCATCATCACCTGTTTGCCATGAATGCTGAAATGGACCTTTTTGGCGCCGCCGTGAGGCACACAACACATTTCTACTATGTCCTACTCATTGTTTTGTATAAAATTTGTTCTCTCTTGTTTCTTTTAATAATCGGATAGAAAACACACCAAACAATTGACATAGGTACTCATAAAGAGCTGTTAAAACGCGATTCTCTCATAGATTTTGTATGGCAATGACTCTCGATGACTAAACTATTTATTGAATTCAAAGCAACTAAAAGTCTAATTAAGTAAATTGAAAATAGCTAGGGTTTTCTGGCCCAAACCGACGTTTTTTTTTTGACAAAAAAACTTTAGTTTTATTTAAACTAGGTCATAGGCAAGGTTGTGAC
The DNA here is from genome assembly GCA_916618015.1 of Xestia c-nigrum. Taxonomy (NCBI): domain Eukaryota; kingdom Metazoa; phylum Arthropoda; class Insecta; order Lepidoptera; family Noctuidae; genus Xestia; species Xestia c-nigrum. The sequence goes on along the minus strand of OU745259.1, from coordinate 1,552,758 downwards.
CCTATTCCCTAGTTTACCTATCTCTAAAAAACTCATAAACAATATTAATCGGTAATACTATTTTCACACATTTCCAAGAGATAATAAAATTCGTGACATTGTCCCAATTATAAGGAAATCTGTGACGGAATGAGCGGGTGTTTCATTACGGAGCTTAGCAGGATACAATATTGGGGATAAGGTGACCACTGTGACTGAGGAAAAGGATCACTCTGTTGCAAAAAAAAATCAGTAGTAGGTATTTGCGTTTTTACCTGAGAAAATAGCCATGGTGTATGGAAGACGTTGCGGTGAAAGACCTCCCACTAGGTGGACCGATGCGAATTTATAATTATTTATTTATTTATAAATTACATTTGATACACTTAAATATATTATAAAGCACACAATTAGACCCCTGGGTCTGTCTTAGCATGCCATGGCCTGAGACTTGATCAACGCGCTATTAACGTTTAAGTTATAATCGAATCGATGTAATATTCCTTGAGCTAACGCTTTATGTTTCTACTATTCAATGAGTCTCTGATGTCTACAGGTATTTGGTTTAGTAAGTTGGGTATTGCGAAAGAAACGGTACGCCTGCCATAGAAGTTATTTTTGCGTGGCACTTGAAGTGATTTGGATTTAGCTTGAACAATGCCGGACAATGTGGTGAAATTTAGGGGAGGCCTATGTCCAGCTGTGGACGTCTTTCGGCTGAAATGATGATGATGATGAAATAAAAGTGGGGCTAAGCTCATGGCCAAACTATAACAGACGCATGGGTCGAACTTAGCCGTGCTTGCTTAGGTTGGTCTGTGAATGAGTGTCCACCAATTACATACAGAGTTTCATACGTGCCTTGAAAAGTACGTTAAGTCGTTGGTTCCAGTTATCATTTGTAGATTTTTGACAGCCGTTACAAGCTAGTAGTGGCCCGAAGGTCTGACATCCAGTCTAACCAAGGGCTATCGTATTACCTACCCAGTACTAACGGGGTTGTAGAGGTCAGATAAGCAGTTCCTCCGTATCAAATACTGGTGTTAAACTGCATCCTGTTAGACTGGAAGCCAACTCGCGGGATTGTCTTGGCAGATGATGATAATTTGATCTGGATTAAATGTAATTTACCTATAACTTCAATGAAATACGAATATATGAATGACTTTCCAGTAATTTTTTGTTGGTATTAGAAGGTGATGCGTCGAGGATAACCTGCTGTGGTTTTCCGCATCATTATCGGTTTCCATTTCATAATATAACTAACTGCCAACAAACAGGATACAAAACTATTGTGGTTTAGCAATATACTTTTAAGGACACCTTTGTTAAAATTTAATCATTTAAACCCTCACTATTACTATACACTATTTTCATGTGGTGTTGAATTTGTTTATTCGTTCGACACGCTTTCATTCGATGAAATCCATTCGATGTCGATCTAATTCCGCAGACTTACGAACAGACCAGGACCTAGGTGAAATAGGGAACCGTTTTATCCCGGTATGTTCCGGTGAAACTATATCCGATATCCACACTAGTAAAGACGAGAACAAAAATAGAACATAAAATTTAACAACGATGAGATCATCTTACGTCTCTTACTTATTATAAATGCGAAAGTCACAAACTCACAAACTTTCATACGATGATGTTTGCTACTTTGAAGTAAATAAATAATACTTTGAAGTAAGTAAATAATAACCAAATAATAAACCGAAATCCACGCCGGCGGCGTGGGCGCATCTGCGGGCATCAGCTAGTATTTTATAATAGGTACCTAATAAAATCAATTAGGTACTAAATTGTGACTGTGACTAATATTATAAATGCGAAAGTTTGTAAGTATGGATGTATGGATGTTTGTTACTCTTTCACGCAAAAACTACTGAACGGATTTGGATCAAATTTAGCACACAGATAGTTTATTACCTGGATTAACACATAGGATACTTTTTATCCCGGTAATAAGATCCCGTGGGATAATTTCAAACTTCACGCGGGCAAAGCCGCTGGCAGAAGCTAGTATAACATAAAGTATAGAATTCTGCTTTGGTTGTTTCAAACCGCAAAAACACTTTATTATCTTAATAAGACTTACACCTAATCATTATAATTTATTCTGATAAAAAACATAGGTAATGCTTGTTTAAGAATTTCTTCCAGCAGACCTGCGTAAGACAAATGAAAAAGAAATGTAGATGATTTACTTTGTGTAAACTATCTATTTATCTTAACTTACCATAACATACAAATAATAAAAAATGTAAAGGATTTCCATCTCAATTTGTTTGAAAATTCTACTGGATGGTACAATTAATGTTGGTTAACTGCACCATTAAAAAACGTTACGATTATAAGTGAATTACGCAATGACCCCCACAGGGTCCCCTAAGGCAGGGTTCCCACTACGCCGGACCGGCAGATCTGCCGCGCCGGTAAATCTGCCGGAAGGGCTAGTGGGTGTACAATTTGTATGAAGCTATTCACATTATCCCGGGTCCGGCATTTTTGCCGAGCCCGGCATTTTTACCGAGCGTTTTGTCACTACGAATTGCCGGTAGAACGACCGGGCCGGAGTAATGTGAACGAGTTTGTGCCGGTGTGCCGGTATATGTCCCCCGCTCGTGCTCCCCTCGCCCCGACCGTGTTCCACTCACGTCATTCGGCTCGCATTTTCTGGTAAAAGTAGACGTTTAGCATGGATATTCAAGCAGAAATTCTTTGATTCGTCTTTTCTAAGTTCACCCATTAATGTTTAAAATAGGGTGTACCCAATGTTTTCTTTTATTTTGCCTTCTATTAAGATACCACCACAACACAACAATTTCGTCGTCCATTGTGCGCGCAGGTCCAAATTCAACTGAGGTAAGTACTTGACTGTCTGAATTTCTTCCGGGATCCGATGTAATGTGAACACTCGGTCCGGTGTCCGGTTTCCGGCAGATCTGCCGGTCCGGCGTAGTGGGAACGCTGCCTATAAGTAGGACGACTGGTTGTAAGACTGACAAATGACATAATTTTTGTCAGGCTTACAACCAGTTTTACTAAGGGCATCGCATTACTTAGTGATAACTGGGTTGTGGATGTCAGTTAGGCAGTGGCTCCATGTAGAGTAGGTACTGGTATAGTCAGGTCATAAGTCGACACAGTCAGAAAAGCAAGGCAAATGATGACAAAATTGGAACATTCACAAGAAAAAAGAGATGGATTAAAGTACCAATATTGCAATGAAGAATGGTCCATACGGTATCAGGTCACACATCTCGGGGAGTCGTTGGTCGCACACCTTTCGGGCGTAATATCGAAGATGTCCTAATTAAGAGACGCGGCATGGGCGGGCGCAGGCTATATTGCGACCTTTCAATAATGAACACTGGGGGAGGATTGGGGCAGCCCAAAGTGAGGGATGAAGCGGGAATGAAAACAAAGTTAAGCAATCTTTTCATGATAATCCTTTTGGTGTACCGTACTAAAAGGAAAACGGAACAGTTCGGGAAAAGAATAGAATATACTTGATTGAATACACCAAAATTGAAACAACTGTTTTGGAATATTGATGATTTTAATGAAAATAAAAAGGGAATGACTGGTGTGTCTATATCACTTGTCTTTTCTCAGTTTTTTCTGTAACAAAAGCTGTTAGTAATTAAAATCACACAAATTTTATGAAAAACTTGCAAATTATCAAACAACAGAAGACAAAAAGAGCTTTTGTGAATACGGCATCATCAACCATCAGGATGAAACCTGTTTTCGCGAAGGTCCCAAAAACTTTGACGGGACCAGATCAGTCATCACCGCTGGCACCTCTCCCTTCACCCATCCTCAACGGATAAAGGAAAATATTTGGCAATGAAATCCTCAGGCTCAGTAATTGCGGCATGGCAGCCGAGATACGGCTCCAAAGAATCGTGTTTCAAACGGATCGGGAGATGTTAGCTAAAAACAATCGCGGATAAACGGATTACTGATACACATGGAATTGGAGACACAATTAACGAAGAAAACCTTTTCCTTTGAATTGATTTTCTTTTGGTATTTGTTTCGACGAGTGTTTTGTCATGTTTGGGTAAGTTTATTTTGGGGACAGAGAGCTTTTGTTGTTGTGAAAATTCTTGTGCGGAGGAGTAATTGTATTGTATCTTTTTCAACAGTCTCTGTCAATTTGGATAGTGTGTGATACAGGAATCATTGTATCTTGTTTCTTTTATTTTAAGTAACTATGTATTTCTACCAAGATACGTAGCGACAATTCAATCAACAAGAAATACTCCCAAATTCAATCAACTCAAATTATCACACGTGTAATACGAAACCAACGTGCAGTTTCATTTGGCCGGGTTATCTTTTGGCGATATACAGAGCTGTCGACTAATGTTTTGTGGTACAGGAACGCATCTGACATCTTGGAACGTTACATGTAAAATAAACGTAAAATGTAAATGTATAAACGTAAAACTTCAAAGTAAGATCACGCTGACGCTGTAATTTTTTAATTTGATCCAAAGGTTGCGAACCCGAACCGCGGGTACAAGCTAAGTGATATCATATAGTTTTAAGCCCGTATGGAGAACCAACGGTGAAGGGAAACATCATGAGGAAACCGGCAAAAACATCAAAGACATGTGACATTTACCAATCCGCACTGGGCCCGCGTGGTGGATTGTAGTCCCATTACCACTCATAGTGAAGGAAGCTTATTTACCAGCAGTGGGAACATTAATAGGCAGATGATGATGATGAAGAACCACATGTAAACCTCGAACGGTGTAGCTAGTTATAGTACTAGTCATTTCCTTCGTAGGTATGTTTTGAAGTTATTTAATTTTCAATCTTGTCTCTAAAGCTTTAATATTCTTTTTATTTTTATTGACAAGGCAATAAAAAGATACAACAGCTATTTAAAAACATGTTTGGACGTAGCAACTGCAGCCGGGGGCTCTGATAGTACATACGTAAGTCCTCTAATGGTTAAAATGTGTAATTTACTCTTATCTTCGCGATAGAAAAACTTTGTGTCCCAGGTGCACAGCGAGCTCACAGCTGCTTAGTTTAATAATATTCAATCGAGGGGCTGATTATTTTACTAGGTACGATCAAGTGTGTATGTATTTTAGATTCGTGGAATAGTTTCTTATGATTATTTTATTTATTAAGCTTCTGTAAAGGTCTTAAGAAGCGACTAACTCGTGTTCTTCACTGTCCCTCTCACCGCACTGACTACATTCATCGGTCATTCTTCGTCCAGTCTATTTCTCTGTGGAATGCGCTTCCCCAAGAAATCAGGATGGCAACTAATCGCTTATCTTTTAAAATTAAAGTTCGCGAGTACATTCGGAAGAAGCTGGCAGTTTCGTCACAACGGTAATGTTTTCGTCATTGTTTGTCTTTTTATTTTAGTATATCCATGTAAATGTCCATTTAATTTTATTCTAATATATATTAATAGTATTTGATAAATATGTATAATATTTTATATATCTTTGTAGTGTATCGTAGTATTAAATAAAATTATTCTCAGAATTTCAGATATGACACCTACCACTGCTTGTCTCTGCATCACCTAAAGGTTGACTGGTAGAAAATGCCTATGGCATTAAGTCCGCCTCTGTACTTTTGTGCTTGAAGTGTTAATAAATAAATAAATAAAGGGTTAGAAGGATTAAAAAAGAGCAACAGTGTCCACATGTCATTAAAAAAAAGATGAAATTAATAACTGAGGTCGTATTTCACCATAAGACTGAATGCGACCAGCTATAGCTAAAAGCTGACATTATCAATATTTCATAGCAATTTGACAGTGACATAAGCTTTACGGTTCCTAATGTCAAATCGCTATCGCTGATAGAATGTAACGTTACGCGGTGGAAGAATTGGCGATCAAATATGTTTAGAACAGACATAAGGTTTTTACAACACTTACCTTTGAAAAAGAAATTTTTGCTCAGGCAAACTTAAATAAGTCAATACTCAATACTCAATACTCAATTCGTTTATTGCATTCCACAATGTGAACTTAGGTGGTAGGTACATAAAGATACACACAATAGTTTTGGAGCATTGTGGGCCCTGTCTGGCATAACAACATAAAAATAAAAAATTAGGAGGAGGCCTAAGTCCTCGAGAAGGAGCTCGTGGCTAAATAATAACAGTTACTCGGGCCTATCTTTAGGTTAAGCCGTGCTTCCCTAGGTTGGTCAGTGAATGGGTGACCACCCTTACCGAGTATATACCGAGTTTCCTCCGTGCCTCGGAAAGTACGTTAAGCTGTTGGTCCCGGCTGTCATTTGTCCATCTTTGGCAGTCGTTACAGGTAGTCAGCGGCCCAAAAAGTCTGACAACCAGTCTTACCAAGTGGTATCGTATTACCCAGTATTAACTGGGTTGCGGAGGTCAGATAGCCAGTCGCTCCATGTAAAATACTGGTATTCATCTGCATCCGGTTAGACTGGAAGTCGACCCCAACATAGTTGGGAAAGGGCTAGGCAGATGATGATGATGATGATGATGCTAAGTTAAATTAATAACAAAGACCTGTTCTATAAACTACAAATTCTTCTAAAACTCGATATTGTACCTTTTAAACTTCTGTACTTTATCACTAGTAAAATATTACGCGTAAGTGAGAAATCCTCAACAAACAATACATTTCGTCGGCGCATCCTAAAGTGAATTCAAAATACTTTAAAAACCATTCAAGAAATAAAACTTCTTTCATTTTATTAGTCCCTTGACAAAGGTGTGAAAAGGTAGTTTAAATGTCCGCGATATTGGCCCTGGACCTCGTAATGTCCATATATAGGATACTGTAACTATTATACGCCTCATCAGGCTGCGGTTTTTATACAACCTGTATGTGTATACAGGATGTTCTTGCAATCTCGGAGTTGAAATAAGTGGCTATTTTAACATACTATATGATAGACTGCAAGAACAACAAGATTACGTAAAGATGTAAAAAAATATGAACCGCAAATCGCTGTAATTATTGAGAATATTAACAACTAGCTGACCCACGAGTATTAATCGAATTATTTTCAGATGTACACCTACCACTGCTTGTCTCTGCATCACCCAAAGGTTGATTGGTAGAGAATGCCTATGGCATTAAGTCCGCCTCTGTACTATGTGCTTGAAGTGTTAAATAAATAAATAAATATTCCCGTTTTTGCAACAATTTTCATTTAAGCTCTGCTCCTATCCGCTCCGGTTGTTGTAGGTAACCTTCCTCGATAAATAAACTATCTAACACAAAAATAAAAAATATTTCAATCAGTAGGTAGTTCCTGAGATTAGCGCGTTCACACAAAATAAAAACATATTCACTTATTGAGACAACAGATATTATAATCTGCTTAATTTAATTTCTTTAATATTTTAAATAGGAACATCATGTATAGGAGTAAGTCTCTCATTATCATATCATTAGTATTAATGAATGGATATATTTTAAGTTTTGCTTGTTAATTTTATTTCAGTGTAATAAAAGCGCTTTAAACACATTACAGCTGCTTGAAATATCGCAAATTATAAACGGAATTTCTGTTTAAATTATAGCCAAAAAAGTTATCACTTAACTATTGCCTATACAGCGGACACAAAATCTTAAATCATCGCGAATTTATTAAGAAAACTTAATGCTTGAGTTTTGGGTACTTACTTATAATAATTCTTAGGTACTTACTATTATTATTAGACTTGTATATTTTATTATATAAGCTGTGGTCTCCTGTAATTGAAGGAGTACCCCCACGATATATTTCTTTGTATAAATGTAATGTTTTGTGAATGTCTTATAAAGAAGATCCTGAAAAAAAAAAGAAGTGTTGGCAAGCCAGCCAGGTAGGTGGATGACATTCAGAAGATCGCGGGAAAGACCTGATGGAGACTCACGCAGACTAGGGGAGCATAGCGCAAGGGAGGTCTGTACTCCGGTGTGGGTGGAACAAGGCTGCCGATAATGATGAAATTGAAACCAATAAGGTTTACTCTACATAAATCGAGTTACTGAATTCATAAGTTTTTTTTTATTTTTCCTTTTTCTTATTAGGTTTTACGATGCACAGTTTTTATTTTGTCTGTTTTCTTTTAACTTTTTTTTTTGTGAATTCGTGGACAATGTTGTGGGTTACATGTATAATAATATAAATATGACTTATATTGTCACTTACGGGATATCTTCCGTGATTATTTTTAATGTTGAGCACCCGATATTTCGACGCTGTTGCAAGCGCCATGATCGCGGGTTGACTGGAGTATGCGGGTGGATGGATAATAAATTGTTACGAGCAGACAAATCTGTCTACCCTCTTTCTTTGTCTTTTGCTACGCGCACTATTGGAACTCGAAACTAAGTCACGACAAAACGCACTCACAGTATCACCAAGTTTTGTGGAGTTTTTTGTATGATGCCGGCTGCTACTTTTGAGCATACTCAAAACTGGATTCCACGTACTCGACAATTTGAAGCCATCCTCTCGATTGAAATTTTTGTACTTCCTTATTTCAATTGCTTCTCTTGTCAGCCTTGGTAGGTAATGTTTGTCCTTAGACAAAATACGTGGCTTGTGAAATTCGATCCAGTGATTGGGCCCTGACTGCAGTAGATGCTCCGCTATGGCAGACTTTTGCTCATCCTTATTTTTCACAGCCTTTATGTGTTCCTTGATGCGGCATGAAATGGTTCGCTTAGTTTGACCGATATATGAACTGCCGCAACTGCAGTCAATTTTATACACACCAGGATGTTCAAAAGGGATCTTGTCCTTCGGGGAACGCAGACTTTGCGCAATTTTCTCATGAGGAGTAAACACGGTCTTAATTGAGTATTTACTCAGTAAACGACCTATCTTGTCCGTTACCCCTCTCAGATATGGCAAGAAAGTTGGTTGACGTTCCACTGTAGATCTGCTGGATCGGTTCTTATTTGGTCTTCCTGCTCCAGTATTGGTATTGTAGCCATTCCTATTTAAAACCATTTTCACGTGGGATAATTCACCAGTGAGATGTTGGGAATCACACAGATCAAATGCGCGATTAGTGAGTGAGGTGACTACCGACTTGAGGTGACATGGGTGATGATGCGAGGTAGCGTGCAAGTAGCGGTCAGTGTGAGTTGGCTTCCTGAACACTGAATGGCCAAGGATCCCATCACTCTTTACCATGACTTGAACGTCAAGGAAAGCCAATGTCCGACCTTTCTCTACTTCCACTGTGAAACGCATGGCGGTATGGATATTGTTTAAATGGTTCAAACATCTCTCAACTTCCGGTAATCCACCTCTGAGGATGCAGAAAACGTCATCCACATACCGCTTCCAGACCTTGATAGGCACAGGACATGTCGAAATAGCCAGGTCTTCAAAGTGTTCCATCCACAAATTAGCAACCACTGGTGCCACTGGACTACCCATGGCTACACCATCAATCTGTTGATAAAACTGGCCATTGTATAGGAAGAAATTGGTGGACAAGCAGTGCTCCAGCAATTTAGCATAATCCATCGGGATATCGTTGTCTGGGAGCTTTTTTCCTATGACATCTACACATTCCAGTACTGGAACATTAGTGAAGAGGGATTCGACGTCAAAACTGACCATAATCTCATCCTCCTCAACCCTGGTATGTTTCAAAATACTCACAAAATGTCGGGAGTCCTTGACAAATGATGTAGTGTGGCCCACCAGTTTCTGAAGCGTGTCTGAAACGTGTCTCGCTAATTGACTAGATGGCGAATCAATGGGACATCCTTCTTATGAATTTTAGGTAATCCATAAATCTTTGGTGGCTGCGATACCTTAGGTCTAAGGAGCTTGCTTAAAACTTCATCAGAGAAAACATCGTGGCACTCATTAATAACCTGGATGGTGCGCCGTGAGACCCTCGCCGTTGGGTTGTAATTTACCGGTTTGTACGTTTTCTTGTCACTGAGCAGAGATCTTAACTTCTCGTCATACAGAGACATTCAACACAACCGTCGCATTACCTTTGTCCGCCTTTAGAACGAGGATGTCCAAATCTCCACGGAGTTCACGTAATGCAGAGCGTTCATCCGGCGTGATGTTGCTGCTAGGAGGTTTAGCATGTCGTAACACTACGGCAACATCTTGTCTAAGGGCGTCTGCATCGTACGGTGGTAATTTATTTTTGCTTATGGATTCTTCTATCCTGCCAATGATATCTTCGAAAGGCACACGCAACGGAGTGGGCGCAAAATTCAAACCTTTCTTCAGTGCGCTCAGTGCTGTCTCACTAAGTTCTTTACTCGATCTGTTAATCACCGTCTGTACCTCGGAATTATTAACATCAAAACTCTTCGAGTTTTTATTCCTTAGTAGGGCCTCAAATTTCTTCTGTTGTTTTGAGGCACTCAGTTCACGAGATCGTTGTGCTTGTAAGTATGTTATCCGGTCACATCGATCGAAATCATCTCTCTCTAGTACCGAACTGCACCAATGATGTAATTGATACAACTCACCCTGGTATTTGTCCAAATGATATCGATTTGTGCGGATCAGTTTACGTAGCAATTTCTCACTCGCTTTCCGTAGAACATACGCGGAACCGGGAATGTCTGGCCTAGATTTAATACGCACACATACGGGTAATAAGTCATTATCGCGACATTTAACTAAAAATATCAACGATTCCCGTAAACACTCACACTTCTTCCGCAAACGTTCAAGATGATGAACTTTTTTGCAAATTTCCGGCCCGTACCGGTTTTTTAAACACTGTTTTAGGCTTTCACGGTTTAAAACTAAACTTATATTGTCACTTACGGGATATCTTCCGTGATTATTTTTAATGTTGAGCACCCGATATTTCGACGCTGTTGCAAGCGCCATGATCGCGGGTTGACTGGAGTATGCGGGTGGATGGATAATAAATTGTTACGAGCAGACAAATCTGTCTACCCTCTTTCTTTGTCTTTTGCTACGCGCACTATTGGAACTCGAAACTAAGTCACGACAAAACGCACTCACAGTATCACCAAGTTTTGTGGAGTTTTTTGTATGATGCCGGCTGCTACTTTTGAGCATACTCAAAACTGGATTCCACGTACTCGACAATTTGAAGCCATCCTCTCGATTGAAATTTTTGTACTTCCTTATTTCAATTGCTTCTCTTGTCAGCCTTGGTAGGTAATGTTTGTCCTTAGACAAAATACGTGGCTTGTGAAATTCGATCCAGTGATTGGGCCCTGACTGCAGTAGATGCTCCGCTATGGCAGACTTTTGCTCATCCTTATTTTTCACAGCCTTTATGTGTTCCTTGATGCGGCATGAAATGGTTCGCTTAGTTTGACCGATATATGAACTGCCGCAACTGCAGTCAATTTTATACACACCAGGATGTTCAAAAGGGATCTTGTCCTTCGGGGAACGCAGACTTTGCGCAATTTTCTCATGAGGAGTAAACACGGTCTTAATTGAGTATTTACTCAGTAAACGACCTATCTTGTCCGTTACCCCTCTCAGATATGGCAAGAAAGTTGGTTGACGTTCCACTGTAGATCTGCTGGATCGGTTCTTATTTGGTCTTCCTGCTCCAGTATTGGTATTGTAGCCATTCCTATTTAAAACCATTTTCACGTGGGATAATTCACCAGTGAGATGTTGGGAATCACACAGATCAAATGCGCGATTAGTGAGTGAGGTGACTACCGACTTGAGGTGACATGGGTGATGATGCGAGGTAGCGTGCAAGTAGCGGTCAGTGTGAGTTGGCTTCCTGAACACTGAATGGCCAAGGGTCCCATCACTCTTTACCATGACTTGAACGTCAAGGAAAGCCAATGTCCGACCTTTCTCTACTTCCGCTGTGAAACGCATGGCGGTATGGATATTGTTTAAATGGTTCAAACATCTCTCAACTTCCGGTAATCCACCTCTGAGGATGCAGAAAACGTCATCCACATACCGCTTCCAGACCTTGATAGGCACAGGACATGTCGAAATAGCCAGGTCTTCAAAGTGTTCCATCCACAAATTAGCAACCACTGGTGCCACTGGACTACCCATGGCTACACCATCAATCTGTTGATAAAACTGGCCATTGTATAGGAAGAAATTGGTGGACAAGCAGTGCTCCAGCAATTTAGCATAATCCATCGGGATATCGTTGTCTGGGAGCTTTTTTCCTATGACATCTACACATTCCAGTACTGGAACATTAGTGAAGAGGGATTCGACGTCAAAACTGACCATAATCTCATCCTCCTCAACCCTGGTATGTTTCAAAATACTCACAAAATGTCGGGAGTCCTTGACAAATGATGTAGTGTGGCCCACCAGTTTCTGAAGCGTGTCTGAAACGTGTCTCGCTAATTGACTAGATGGCGAATCAATGGGACATCCTTCTTATGAATTTTAGGTAATCCATAAATCTTTGGTGGCTGCGATACCTTAGGTCTAAGGAGCTTGCTTAAAACTTCATCAGAGAAAACATCGTGGCACTCATTAATAACCTGGATGGTGCGCCGTGAGACCCTCGCCGTTGGGTTGTAATTTACCGGTTTGTACGTTTTCTTGTCACTGAGCAGAGATCTTAACTTCTCGTCATACTCAGAGACATTCAACACAACCGTCGCATTACCTTTGTCCGCCTTTAGAACGAGGATGTCCAAATCTCCACGGAGTTCACGTAATGCAGAGCGTTCATCCGGCGTGATGTTGCTGCTAGGAGGTTTAGCATGTCGTAACACTACGGCAACATCTTGTCTAAGGGCGTCTGCATCGTACGGTGGTAATTTATTTTTGCTTATGGATTCTTCTATCCTGCCAATGATATCTTCGAAAGGCACACGCAACGGAGTGGGCGCAAAATTCAAACCTTTCTTCAGTGCGCTCAGTGCTGTCTCACTAAGTTCTTTACTCGATCTGTTAATCACCGTCTGTACCTCGGAATTATTAACATCAAAACTCTTCGAGTTTTTATTCCTTAGTAGGGCCTCAAATTTCTTCTGTTGTTTTGAGGCACTCAGTTCACGAGATCGTTGTGCTTGTAAGTATGTTATCCGGTCACATCGATCGAAATCATCTCTCTCTAGTACCGAACTGCACCAATGATGTAATTGATACAACTCACCCTGGTATTTGTCCAAATGATATCGATTTGTGCGGATCAGTTTACGTAGCAATTTCTCACTCGCTTTCCGTAGAACATACGCGGAACCGGGAATGTCTGGCCTAGATTTAATACGCACACATACGGGTAATAAGTCATTATCGCGACATTTAACAAAAAATATCAACGATTCCCGTAAACACTCACACTTCTTCCGCAAACGTTCAAGATGATGTATTTGTGAGTATTTTGAAACATACCAGGGTTGAGGAGGATGAGATTATGGTCAGTTATGACGTCGAATCCCTCTTCACTAATGTTCCAGTACTGGAATGTGTAGATGTCATAGGAAAAAAGCTCCCAGACAACGATATCCCGATGGATTATGCTAAATTGCTGGAGCACTGCTTGTCCACCAATTTCTTCCTATACAATGGCCAGTTTTATCAACAGATTGATGGTGTAGCCATGGGTAGTCCAGTGGCACCAGTAGTTGCTAATTTGTGGATGGAACACTTTGAAGACCTGGCTATTTCGACATGTCCTGTGCCTATCAAGGTCTGGAAGCGGTATGTGGATGACGTTTTCTGCATCCTCAGAGGTGGATTACCGGAAGTTGAGAGATGTTTGAACCATTTAAACAATATCCATACCGCCATGCGTTTCACAGCGGAAGTAGAGAAAGGTCGGACATTGGCTTTCCTTGACGTTCAAGTCATGGTAAAGAGTGATGGGACCCTTGGCCATTCAGTGTTCAGGAAGCCAACTCACACTGACCGCTACTTGCACGCTACCTCGCATCATCACCCATGTCACCTCAAGTCGGTAGTCACCTCACTCACTAATCGCGCATTTGATCTGTGTGATTCCCAACATCTCACTGGTGAATTATCCCACGTGAAAATGGTTTTAAATAGGAATGGCTACAATACCAATACTGGAGCAGGAAGACCAAATAAGAACCGATCCAGCAGATCTACAGTGGAACGTCAACCAACTTTCTTGCCATATCTGAGAGGGGTAACGGACAAGATAGGTCGTTTACTGAGTAAATACTCAATTAAGACCGTGTTTACCCCTCATGAGAAAATTGCGCAAAGTCTGCGTTCCCCGAAGGACAAGATCCCTTTTGAACATCCTGGTGTGTATAAAATTGACTGCAGTTGCGGCAGTTCATATATCGGTCAAACTAAGCGAACCATTTCATGCCGCATCAAGGAACACATAAAGGCTGTGAAAAATAAGGATGAGCAAAAGTCTGCCATAGCGGAGCATCTACTGCAGTCAGGGCCCAATCATTGGATCGAATTTCACAAGCCACGTATTTTGTCTAAGGACAAACATTACCTACCAAGGCTGACAAGAGAAGCAATTGAAATAAGGAAGTACAAAAATTTCAATCGAGAGGATGGCTTCAAATTGTCGAGTACGTGGAATCCAGTTTTGAGTATGCTCAAAAGTAGCAGCCGGCATCATACAAAAAACTCCACAAAACTTGGTGATACTGTGAGTGCGTTTTGTCGTGACTTAGTTTCGAGTTCCAATAGTGCGCGTAGCAAAAGACAAAGAAAGAGGGTAGACAGATTTGTCTGCTCGTAACAATTTATTATCCATCCACCCGCATACTCCAGTCAACCCGCGATCATGGCGCTTGCAACAGCGTCGAAATATCGGGTGCTCAACATTAAAAATAATCACGGAAGATATCCCGTAAGTGACAATATAAGTTTAGTTTTAAACCGTGAAAGCCTAAAACAGTGTTTAATATAAATATGGTATAGATTGTGTATAAATGTGTTTATAAGTTTTGTGCTAATTTAAGAATCTTTAGTTAAGCTTGGCATGTAACTGTTTGTTGTCCCTAACAAATAAAATAAAATAAAATAAATAATCCAATGACAATTCATTCGATAAGAGTAAATAACATAAAATGAAGTGTACCAAACAAGTACATCCACAATATGGCAGTTATGTTTAAGTCCTATGTAATAGTTGACGAGCATAATCCCATCAACTAAACCCAAATCCAGATTCCTAGAAATTACCGGGGCTGCGGGACTGTTCAAAAGAGTGGCCCCGGAACATAAAGGGCGAGGAAGAAACATGGATGAGTTTTAGTCATAAAAGTCTGACATTCCCCCCGCTCCGCCCAGAGTCGGAGAAGACATTTGATGATTTCCCATACGAATGAAAAAGACTCCTAGAAATTCCTCCTCCAGAGAAATTCCTAAGAGTAAGTTCCTTGAACTTTTAACAAGCTTGAAGATACGATAATATCTGATAACAACATTACAACACAACTCTAAGAACTTCTAACCATACTTGTACTACATTATTACACTTTACAATTTTATTTAGCGACGCTAAGAGGTCTAATTTTCACGCTAGTAACTCTATAGGGGAGTGATTAGAACTGTTAGCGATGTCCTAAGAAAGTAGCGAGTGCGTAGGAAGCTTCAAATTGAGCTACTTTGATTTTGTACGTGCTTTTGTGAGATTACACAAGTGTGCTTGGAAAGTACATGCATAGCGACTGACAGATTGTGCAATGTGCATAGATTAACTTTTCAGTAACAATTTTTACATTTTACTGAAAATTTACAAACAATCATAAAATTTTTAAAAGTTAATTTACATAGAAATCATAATAACTTTACAAAATCATTGTTTAAACAGTAAACAAAATAAATTAATTAAATAGTAAAATATTTGCAATTCCCCCCTGTTACAGTATGATAAATAACAAAATAAAAATAAAACAAATGAAGATTTCGTTATTTAAAAAAATAAAACCTAAAAATAAAACATCACGCCGCTACGCTGTGAAGGGGTAAGCACAAGTGACCCACTAAAAAGTAAAAAATAAAAACTTTTTTGCAAAAAATAAAACCGACTCCAAAAACACAAAAAGGTGAATTGATTTACTTAGTTTTTTGTCACCGACTTCTGAAGCTAAAGTTATTATCTAACTGATAAACTGACGGACGCATTAGTTTTTTTTGGTGGTCTACCCTTTAATAATAGTGATATACTGCACGAACAGCGACTTCTTCCATCTGTTTTTGAGTTCAATTCCTGCAACCGGCACTGGCTAGATAGGGCATAATTGATGATGATGATTGAGCACCACACCCAGCCAGGAGCAAGCCTCACCCGGACAAGCCGGATACACCAGGGGGCACGATTTTGTAAGGAGAGACATGCTCTGGGATGGGAGAGGAAGCCCGACCAACCGCAGCCAGTCGGGCACAAGGCACTGGCTAGATAGGGCATAATTGTGGAAAAATCTAATTAAATTAGATAGGGATTTAACACATAGTTTTTTGTCTGTATAGGGCACCCAATTTTGGCCAGACTAACTAACTCTATAATTATATTTCCCAAGCCTACACTAAGTTTTCTACTTAGATTGGGCAAGTAAAAAACTAAATAACTAACTTGGGAACAACTTCTTTTTATGTCGCTTCTTAAATCTTGTGTAAATAAAAAAAATATGGAATCCAAACAAGCCGGGATTTAAGCCAGTCTATACATTTAGTAAGTCGTTAGTAAGTTGGTAAAGAAAGTGAAGGACTTCTAGTGCCAACGTCAAATCAGAGAACATTCATGAAGACTTTGAGGCTGTTTCTTGTATAGGGACCATAACGTTTCAAGTATATTGACGTTTCTGGTTATTTCACTAGTTAGATTTTATGACTACCAGTCTTATCAAAGAGTGTAAGTATTACCAGTTATAGTAAATAGGTGGTGGAGGTAAAAAAGTAAGCCTTTCCGTATAAAAAAATATTGGAATTCACCTGTTTTTGGTTAGACTGGAAGCCGACCCCCAAATAGCTGGAAAAAGGTTAGATTGGCTATAATTTCGCTTATTTTTAGTAAGTAGTAGTATTCATTATTTATGTTGCTCACTTACATTACAGCTGCTTTACTGTGAAACGATCTGTTCCACAAGAAATTATCCAAGAGTCAAGTTAACTGGAACTTATTCAGAGTTTATGAAATAAGCATTCAGTATTAAAAATTGTGACTGTTCGAATGTTTTTGTAACTTTGCACTATTTAATTAGTCACGCATAGGTTAAAGTAAGGTTCAAACCAAAAAGGTTTTTTTAGTATACACCAGATTAAATAATAATAAAATATTTAATTATTCAATCGATCAATACACTCAAGTGCACGTATGGAGAAGAATAAAATATTGGCACTTAAGATTGAAATAGAGTACAGTGCTATCTATTATTAACGCTAGCACTTTAGTATGCCATCAACATTAGCCTTAAAAGTTACGCTGTTGAAATGGGTTAAGCAAACTACACTTTAGATTTTCTTTAGCAAACGATCTTTGGAAGTAATTGTTGACACTGATCGTAACGCACTTCTAAGCTTTTGATAGAAAACATTACCTATAATCAGATACTGGAATTCATAAATAATATGTTACTTTGAATAAATATTTTTTGTAAATAAATATTTTAAATAAATATTTTTTGTGTTTTTTTTTTTCATATTTTTTGTAAATAACACCACAACCCAACACCAAACCACTCTGTTGGTTTTCTAGCAATAATAAAAGTTGAAAATCTAATAGCGTCCTTTTATTTTAAGTATAGGCAACTAAATCATTATCATCATTTACCCAGCCTTTTCCCAACTATGTTGGGGTCGGCTTCTGTTCCAACCGGATGCAGCTGATGCAACTACTAAGGCAACTCAATGAAAACCTTAATAAAACAAATCAGTTTTGGTGTCAATGTGTAATCTACGAGTATACTCTTGTACTAATTATAATATTACTAATATTATAAAGCAGAAGAGTTTGTTTGTTTGTTTGGTTGAACGCGCTAATCTCAGGAACTACTGGTTCAAATTGAAAAATTCTTTTTGTGTTGGATAGTCCATTTATCGAGGAAGGCTTTAGGCTACATAAAATCGCGCAACGACTATTAGGAGCGGAGCAGGAATAAAAAATGTAGCAAAAACGGGGTTTCTTTTCTTCCTATCGCTTTTCTCTCTTATGTGACGCAGACGACTTTGCGTGGGTCAGCTAGTAATATAATATTATAAAGCAGAAGAGTTTGTTTGTTTGTTTGGTTGGTTGAACGCGCTAATCTCGGGAACTACCGGCTCGAATTGAAAAATTATTTTTGCGTTGGATAGTCCATTTATCGAGGAAGGCTATAGGCTTTATAACATCATGCTATAACTAACATGAGCGGAGCAGCAATAAGATATGTTGAGAGCGGGAAAAAAGCTTCCGTTGCCTGAAAAAGGTATAGCACGAGCAGGCGATGCATATTATTGCGATATCAAAACTTCACGCGAATGAAGTCGCGGGCAGAAGCTAGTGACAAATAAAACTAGTCAAGCCTATATTTCTACAATGACCGTATTTTGATGAAGTCTTAGAAAATATAGCAAGAATAGAAATAACCACAAGAAAAAAGCATCGAATTACACTGTACTTGGTTTCGCAAACTTAAACTATAGTCCTCAATTAACTACAACAAAGTGCGAGCAAATGAGGGAAGAGCGAACTAGTAACACACCGCCCCATCCATAATGATAGGGTGGAAATCAACCCCTGATTGAAGACTAGGAGCTATTTCATCCCTCGTGGGCTACGGAGGGTGGCAGAGATCACGGCCTCAATTTTAATGAATAGTGTTTCTTTTTTTCTCAGAAAATACATTTCATGAGTTTTCTTGAATTACCAACGTAGAAAAAGAAAAAGTTAAGAAAGCTTTAAGATTTTTTAAGTAAGCTTTTTTAAGTATGTCGTTAAAAAAATAAGGGGTGTTATGTTTACCTTTTGTCCTTGAGAGACGATGCTGTTGATGGACTTCTGATCTTCGATCCTGGTCACACTAAACTATGGTATAGTTAGAATGTGGTATTACCTTAATTTATTTAAAATTTAAAACATGTCACATTTATTTCAATAATTCGATTGTTCACCAAATCATTTGCAGGAAGAACTTGAAGGGATTAAACCAGTGTAAGACTTTTTTTGCTGGAGTGTCTGAATTTTTGAACAAGTTGATCACATGGTGATGGTAACATGCAGTATTATTTCACATAGCATTATTTATTGATTTAATCTTAATGTTAAACAATAAGACAATAGCATTATCACTTTAAAGGATTAGATTTGGGAGAAGTGATCTGATTCCCTGACTGTTATGAGATAACGTGACTAATAAAGACATATTTCACACGAACCGCGATAAAATTACATGCAGACAAACAAATGATTATTCGGAGCTTACAAAGCTTAAATAAGATTAAGAATTCTGGTAGTTCACAAGAAAAATTCCGAGGAGTAACAACAAAATCATCTCGGCAAACAAGAGGAAATCACCCTTAAATCATGACAACAGAGTCGAAAATCGCAGCAAAAGTAAACATTATTCGTAACGCTTGTATATTTTACAATGTACTTGCAAACTTATATTTGCAGATGATATAGTCTGTATCACTGCTGGAGAGAGTACAGAGTCAGTTGACACAGATGTAAGTGAGGAGTGTGGGCCTACTAGGAATGAGGTGAACACACCAAATATTGACATAAGACTTAGTGGATACGACATAGAAATGTGTCCAAATACTGAGGTGTCGATGTGTGTTTGTAGAGCAATAGAAGACGCAATAAGATGGTGAGGATCTGTTGCTGATGGGACACACGATGGGGGAATACTGACAGATTTCAAGTGGGCAAACTTGTGTTGTGTGCGGATATTGTTTTGGTTTGCGAATCTTAGAAGATGTAGTATAAGAAAGTATGCCTCGCTCACAGATCAGCTACAATCGACCTGTATTGGGACGCCGTGACCTAAGACCGTTGTTAAATGGCAATCGCTTTGAAAGTGTTCTGTACTCTCACTATGATTTCCGAGATTGACATAAACATTTGGATAGTTTATTCCATTTTTCGTCAAACTTATCACTGACAGAATACTTTGTTTCATCCCTCTTAATTCTTACCTCATCTACCTAGCCTTTTCTCTTCTTTTTTTTTCTATTGTGGTGATATGCATGATGAAGATAATGCAGAGGAATACCAGTAAATGGAGCGACTGCCTATTGAACCTGCTCATCCTAGTGTAATAGGTCACAGATATAGGAAACTGCGATCACAAATTGAGTGTGCTAAACATGATAGTTAGATCTCATGTTTATTTTAAACTTTCAGAAGGCACTTGTACAAAGGCGGGCTTTTAAATAAGTCAACCTTTGAACCCTGCATGACTTTTGCACCAATTTGGTAGACATTACCGTATATTACAATGTTTCATATTCATCACGGAAACATTTTCAAGGCAATTTGTAAAATTCAAAAGTCCATTTACAAATAACAATAATTTAATACTGAAATCTTCCATTTGAAAAGTATTTATATCTCTTTTAACATCCTCCCTTCCGCTTTCACAACATTAGTTTAATTCCCCTTTCAAATCAGAGTCGTGCTAAACATCTTAAACGCTTATAATTTCGCGTATTAAGAATTCACTTTGTGCAATGGGTCTACTCCAGTCGCTTCAAAATCATGAATAACTTATGTATTCTCGTTTTGATGTACAATTAACTCTTTCTTAATTGATGAGGCTTAGGCCCGTTTTCACCAAGCTCTGTTAGACATTTAATCTCACGTTAATATTAACGGCCCTTACTAACGAGAAGGTATGTCGTGGATATGAACCCAGGCAGGCACGTTTATTATTGTGGTTGTTACATAATTACTACTCAAAATATCGTGAAGAGACCGACTTGTTTTAGGATCAATAATCGAAGACATTATCATTGCATATAGACTTGCTTAGTGTGGCACTAGATGGCGCTGTGTGTTAATGTCCAGCGACTTTTATTTATTTCTTTATATATCAACTGGAACTGCGTGGTGGGATACCGCTTACTCTGTCATTCAGCGAAGACATGTGTTCCAAAAGTAACACCGTTATTGGCATTATTTTTCATGGTGAGACGTACGTTAAAGTTTAATGAGACGTTTTATATTTTAAAGGTTTTGGTGAAATCAGCCCGTAACGCTAAACGTTACGTACCATTGAAAATTAAATTTTTGGCAGCATTTTGCTTCTGGTTGTGATCTCTGAAAGTGAAAGGGTCTACGATGCCAATTATTCGAGTTGTAACGCTGATTTGATTTTAATTAGGTAGTTAATGACGTCTTTAGGAGGCAGTTTAAATTGCGTACCTATAAGTATGTCATAAGGAAAAGGGGTGCAAAGATTACAAGTACACTTGAAAATACATTCTATTAATTCTTTCTCATTCTATAATCTCTTTTCAGACACGATAAGAATATGACAGAGAATGTTACGATCGCAATATAAGAACCTGGTAATATCTGTGTGAACTAGGGGTTGAATACAGGTGTTCCTCATTACGAAACCGTCAACCAAGCATTTTGTACATCAAACTAAGTAACTTTACGTAAAAATTATTGCTGGGAAACAACCTTTTTTTTTGGGCTGAAAAATCCTGTTTTATGGTATAACTCAATGTAACGCTCTCAAAACATTGTGCTGGTGGATGGATTTAATAGACAGGTGTTTTACACCCTTTTAATGTTATTTTACTGATATATAATTTTAATATTATAATTATGAATTCCATTAAAAACACTTTGACATAACCAGCCAAAACCGTAGTGGAGCAGCTAGTTTCAGTAGGGACGTATGCCACAAGAGTCCAGTATCAATTTATTTTGGGGGCTCTTTGCCGCACTCGTTTTGAGTGCGACGAAGCCCGAAAAGAGGAGAAAATCTTCGTTAAACAAATGACTTTTGCAAAAAAATAGCATCCTGACAATTGGAGCTTTCTGGACCGTTGATAAGTACTCGTAATATTTTCATTTTATCTCTTATCATGAAAAATATTTGAGGTTGTGAGAAGATTTTATGACTTTTCCTTCATCCTGATGAGGGCCCTGGGCCCTTGTTACTCAGGGGCCCTGTATCATTGATACGGCTGACACAGCGGTAGCTACGCCCCTGCAAAATGTTCCCACTGGTGGGAAACAGTCCTCCTATTTGTGCAGAGGCGGAGAGGTCATCCACCACACAGGCCCAGGGAGAGTTGGTGGAGGTTACACGTCTTAGAATTTTCGGATCTTGGGCTTGCTAGTTTTCTCAGGAAGTTTTTCATCGCCTTTAAAAGAGTATTTCTAATTCAATAAATTGCTGAAAGTAATATGTCTGCTTGGATTCCAACCTCGAGGTCGAGACTATTATATTTGAACAAAAAAACACTAAGAACCTTTCCTTAACTACATAACCAGAAATCAAGAGCACAACAGTAACTCCAATACAAAATACTCAGTCACTAAGCGAACGCTAATTACCACGTTACTCGAAACTTAACTAAAGCGCGTTTTGTTACCCCTACAGTATAACTCGTTATTACGTGCGCCTCGATGGTTTTGCGTTCATTTGTTTTAATGACTTGCTAGGTTAGAGTTTCAATTGAAGTTGGGTTCAAAGATCAGAATTGTTAATTATAGAAATAAATTATTTCTTTATCAGAACTTGGTGGTGTTTTGAGTAATCTATTTCCCTCGTTATGTTGATGTCGCAATCGAACTGTGACTCAGTGTGAAATAGCAACTGCTAAACGCAATCAAAACGAAAGAACAAACAAAAATGATTTTCAAAATGCAACAAAGAATACTCTTTCTTCAATTTCTATTGATCGAGCTCTTTAAAACTTATTCAATGGACCCATTGCAAGAAAAAATGCAATAAAATCGCGAATAGCGTATAATCCCAATCAAGATTGAAATAGAAATAATGGTAGAATATAAGTCGTATAGGAGAAGGATTAGGTGATGGTGGTGGTAGTAGGATTTTTTTACAGTTGGTTTTGTGTTTTACAACAAAAATATCGTAATAAAAGCTGCAATGAACCTTCTGGTTCCATTTTGTAACTACTTTCATCATATATTTTTATCTACCCTGTTATAGATTTGGTTGGTATTGTCTTCCTTGACTTATTAACTACAAATAAATATCAAACAAACATCCAGCCTTAAGTGCCAAGGGTAGCAACCGTAATAGAACACAATTTGCAACACCAAATTAAACCGAGAAAAAATCTTACCGATCTATCCTGAGCTGTTACAACCGCACACATTTGTTCTAAAACCCGATTATAATCACCAATTATCCCTTTGATCGTGAAAAACGTAAAAAAATCGACCGAATTCGTAAACAAAAGGGTTCGGTACAATTGGAGGGTACTTTAAATTAAACACCAAACAAGGCTTGGGTAACGAAGCGTTACCTTACCGAGAGCACCGGAGCGAACGCACCCGAATTATAAATCTAGGATTGTAAAGTAAATTCGAAAATGGCCTTTCCATTTTCAAATTGGGATTCTAAAATATGAACTGGCATTAGCAACGTTTGAAAAGGTTATTTTTTAAACGTAAAATAGTATAGATCAAATGTGTTTTTTTGGAAAATACAGTTTTAAACAAGTACAAAGATGTAACGGAATAGTTACCACTGATTTGCGGTCGACAGTTAACTAATTAACTAATTTGACCTTGTACTTATACAAGAAGAGAAACAAAAGGACCCTTCAAAACTAAATTGATACTTGTTCATCCAAACTCAGTGACTTAGCTCTTTCCACCCCCACTAAAGTCACCCCTCTTTCACCGACTAAAGTTTATTTATCAAAACCCGTGTAGTTATTTGCACCAATCAGCCCCTATTTTGACAGGCAGATAATTATAACCCCTTCACCCCTAGGCCAAAAACTGGGCCTGTCATATTCCCATTTCATTCTTTGGAAGCCTTTTAAAAATTTTTGGTGAAGGAAGTGTTCATTTCCGCTTCCGTTTGTCCGTCTGTCATGGACACGTCTTTGAAATGGGGTGTTTGTTTTCATTAAATTCATAATGAATTTTGGAATCATATTATTTTGATACCTACTTATTCAAGTTTCACCTATAATTATACAGGGTGTAAACCACCTCATCACAAAGCCGTTAACCAAGCATTCTGTACATCAAACTAAATAACTTTACGAAAAAAATATTGCTGGGAAACAACTTTTTTTTTGAGGTTATAAATCATGTTTTGTGGTAGAACTCAATGTAACGCCACAGATGACAGATACTACACTCCATGTACTTACACGCGCTAATCACCTACCGAGCGCCGGGCAACCGGTAGCCCATAGCGCACTGGGTTGTCAACAGCCGCGCGGCGTGCACGTACGCACGTTCCCCAAAGAAAACTGGAACTTATTAAAACTATTTGACCGATTTCGAATATTCTCTATGTTAAAGTTTAACAATTAGGAATTTAAGGAAGGGGAAAAAAATATTAATCATTACATCAAAATTACGCTGATTTTTTAACAATTCTTTTTATACATATTTCGTTGTTATACTTATTTTTATAACAATTGTAAATTCTGATACATTATAGAACATGTTTTATTTTATATTGTACGTCTATACTAGAAATCCCGTCACCTTCGTCGACAGAGGCAGCCCTAGCAATTCACAATATCCAGACGGCTGCGCGATCTACAAAGCAAAACCCACTTTACGTTTGTAAGGTTAGGTACATTTTCGTTCGCAGCGTCTATCGACTTGAAAGTGTAGGCTAATATAGCGGTAGGTATTGAAAATTTTGTATGGAGTGAGTTATCTGGTAATCTGTGGTAACGCACTTAAAACATTGTGCTGGTGGATGGATTGAATAGTGCGGGGGTCGAGGAGGTGTTAAAAGTCAAAATCTTATGAAAACAACTTGTATTAAAAAAAAAAACTTGTCAAAAGTTGTAACTTTGACCCCCCATATCTCCGTAACTGGAAGGTTCCCAGGTACGGTGTAGAACAAAAAAATTATCGCCGTGATGGGGAGAACAAGACTTGTGCCTTTCGGATTCGTGAAGGTACTAGCGGATGTCATGCGGTTTCATCCGCGTAGTTCCCGTGCCCGTGAGAGTACGGGGATAAAATATAGCCTATGTTACTCAGGGTGAATGTAGCTTTCCAATGGTGAAATAATTTTTGAAATCGTCACAGTAGTTTTTGAGTTTTTTCATTACAAACATAACACATACACACAAATATATTTTATTCCTCTTTATAATATTGGTTCAAATATATTCTGTTCTTATACGAAATCTCTTAAGGGGCCATTGTTCTCATCATCACGAACAACTTTTACCATGCGACCAAAGCCTGAATCGCGAAAAAAAAATTTGCTGTTATGAGACGAGTTATGTGAACATATTGTTGGGAACAGCTGATTTCGGTTCCATTATTTTTTTTTTCATAATGATGAGAACAATGATGCCTTAAGAGATTTCGTGTATGAACAGATACACCATATCTAAGGTACTTGTTTGTCAACCGTGAAAAGTATACTGAATTTTCTTTCTTTCCAGATTTTATTACACAACGTAACCTAACACTTTTACCCCTATTTTTATTATCAAATCTAAATCATTACAGACGAGTTTAATTTTAATTCAATTGAATTATATCATTTTTCTGAACAACCCTTTTATGTTTTCGTCGCGATACAAAATTAAGGGCGGTGGAGGAGGGATAGCTAATACTCGTAAATTACTGAGAAATCACCCTTCGGAATATTGAATGTTCTCAAGATTTTCTATTATTCGCGTTAAATTTATTTTTCTTTTAACAATGTTCTGTTTTGTAAGCGATATATTTTTATTTTGAGAAAGGGTTTGAAAAGAAATTGGATGTTAAATTAAACGAATATTGTGCAATAGATGTTTCGATGAACGTTGATCGAATGCCTTAGGACATCTAAAATATGAGAAATTGTTATTTTCTCTTGTGGAATTTTATATCGAATCAATATTATACATAGCCTAAATTGATATTTTGTCTTTTCACAAAATCTTTTATGGAATCTTTTGTATTGATCGGTGGGTGTAGAAAATATCTTAAAACCACAGTGGTTAACAAAGTTAATTGAGTACTTAAAACACAGGTTGTTCAATTAGATAGATAAGACCTAAGGACCTTTAATTTCTAACCAGACCATTAAATCCCAACACTATCATAAAACCACATACCATTGTTACGAAGGTGTTAAAACAACCACCCATTTAAATCACGACGGAAATTAACAGTAACACAATAGGCAATAAAAATAAAAATAAAAAACAATACAAATGATATAACCGTGAAAATCTAATTAAATAAAACTAAGTAGGTTACGGTGATAAACACAACCCTAGTGTCAATCGATCGAGGTATTTAACCCTAAAAAAAGCGGCGGTGGCTTCGCGTGACCCCGGCAATTAATTTCAAAAGTACGGCAACGACTGAGTGGGTTTTATCATAATTATAAATGCAACGTTTGTAGTGTTAATATGTATTCACTGTGGAACGATGTGCGTTAGTGATAAATAGGTGCCTAATTGTTTATATTATAATAAATAAAAGGGAGCGTGGGGTTTCGAGTGTTGAAAAATTACTTGTGCTTGAGTTTTCGTCGTGTTACATTCCGAATGTTATTAAAATTAGATGGTTGACAAATTGTACCGTAGTACGGTTATATGTGGCGTTAAAAATAAAACACCCCATGACTTTCCACGGGTGATATCACATGTGACTCAGAGCTTTATCAGCAGCATTGCAATGTGCTGAAGTAATTACAGAAATAACATACTGTGAAGTGTACATTTTTGATTTGAGTCGACTTTTAGCATTTGAGGATCTTGTTCACATAATTACGCTAAGTTAAAAAACTACTAGTCTAGTATCAAATAATCTCCACAGTGTTTACGCTGATCAAAGTTCCAAGTCACGCTTTGAGTTAAAGAAACTCTTCACTTCCCGTTAAGAATCATCACTTCAAAATTATTATGTGTTCAAGCAACATTACAAGTACTCCACTATCTCAGATCTCTACCTTATAATCTAACATGTAACACTCCACTTGCCGACTATCAAGCTATTTTAATTGTGCCTTAAATGACCCATGATATTATTAGGGTTAACAACGCTTCGTTTTTTTTTTCACTAGAGTTGTAGCAATGTCGACTTCGTTGATCGATGCTATGGGTTCGCTTTGTCGGCGTATAATTAAATAGTTTGCAATGTGTGTATGTTAAGGCTCATTTCTTGGAAAAAACTGATACAGTTTTAGTGGAATTCAAGTTTTCGAGCGATTGTTGATAACTTTATGGTTGCTGCGAGTATTATGGTTGATTTTCGTGGAAATGTTAATGGATACGTTTCGGGGAATAAGTGTGTATTGTTAATTCGTTTGATAAATGTGAATTGAGATTTTCGGGTGAGAGATAAAACAGTATTTGTAAAAGCTTTGTATTGCGACGTTAGGTTTTGTTGGATAAAATACTATAAGAGCATGTCTATGTATGTTTGAGCTTGAACTCTATAGTAATTAGCTAGTTAGTGATAAAATGTTTAATTTTCGTAATTTACAAATCAAATTATACGTTATTTCTACGTTCTTCTTCTTCTTCGTGTCGATGATTCCCATTGTTGTCGATTTAAATTTGTTTTGACCAGAACTCAGTCACGTCACGACGACGCTGGTGGTGGCTTCGGACAGGTCCCTTAGAGTGCAGGTGGACAAAGAGCAGGTCAGGAGGTGGGTCATGGTTTGAGACAAGGCTCCGCAGTCGCAGTCAGCTTTATCAGAATACCCGATTTCTACGTTTAGGTAGGTACCTACATTTGTGTACTTTTACACTTTTGTATTCCAGTTCATCTCTTTGCATCAAAGTCCTGCAAATGCATGCATGGACTATCGAAACCTCAAAATACACACATGAAAAACGTACTCCAGAATTCTTCAACATTCGCTTAACACATCCAAAGTAATTCCTTCTCTACATAAAGCTGCTACTTTGTACCAAATCTCTTAAATTGATTAACTTTTTTATATTTATTCAAACTCAAACTCAAACTCAAATCATTTATTTCAATTAGACCATTACGGCACTTTTGAATGTCAAAAATACAAAACTAAATCAAAGCTACAGTCACAGTCACAAGGCATAATAACTTGAGAAAGTACTGTAGTTGCCCATTCCCTAGCGTAGATCTCTATGGAGAAGAACGGGCAAGAAACTCCATGGACACTCTTTTCAATCAAAATATTGTTACAGAATCTTGGTTACATCATTCATGTTGTGATTATACATATATGTGAGAACGATGTAGAAAGACGTGCACATTAAGAGCGTCCAGAGAAAAGATTAAATCAACTTAAAAAATTAATAAATTAAAATTAACCGTGGCAGCTGAGAGTTGACCAGTCTCAATTGACAGCGCCCGTTCACGAACATGACGCATGTATCAGCATCATTCAACTCGACCATATTGAAGGGAATTAAATGACCCGACACACCCGCCACCATCACCGAGACATTTGAGTGAGCATGACATTCTCTCAGCCGCCAGGGCATATTCAAGTCAAAAAAAAAGATAACTAAATGTAAAATGGTGGCTTTACAATACATAGATCTCACACATGTGGTATGCAATTATATAATATTAAGAGATGGAATCTATACAATGCAAGGATATTTTTACAATCTTCTGCAGCTTCCACAATAACTTGACTGGGAATCAATTTAGTTTGCGCCTATGGTTGTGGAGCAGGACCGGCATTAAGCCAAGCATTTTTATCATCAATGTAATCCCCCAACTTATAATATGCTTGACTACATAGTGTGCGTTTTACACAAGATTTAAATTTCGTCTCATTCAGTTGTAGAATGTGGGGAGGTATTTTATTGTAACATTTTAAACAGTACCCCATGAAAGAGGAATCTACTTTAGCAAGCCTGAAACCTGGCTGAACTAGTTCGTCCCTATTTCTAGTATTATAGTGGTGTCTGTCACCTCTTTTACTGAATAAATGCAGATTTTTCCTAACGTACATGATGTTTTCATAGATGTATTGACAAGGTACTGTCATGATATTAATTTCCTTAAACAGCTCTCTCAGAGAATCGCGTCTACGTAAATCATATATGGCTCTGATGGCTCTTTTCTGCAGAATAAATATAGACTCGATGTCTGCAGCCCGTCCCCATAGTAAAATACCGTATGACATAATACTATGAAAATAACTAAAATAAACTATCCTCGCGGTATCAACATCGGTAAATTGACGGATTTTTCTAACAGCATATGCTGCTGAGCTTAGGCGTCCTGCAAGAGATGTTAAATGAGGGCCCCATTGTAGCCTTGAATCGAGCGCGATTCCCAAGAAAATCGTTTTATCGACAAATTCTAGTTTCTCTTGATTTAATACTATGTCACAATCACTACTTTTGACATTTGGAAGAGCAAATCTGATGCATTTAGTTTTTTTCCCATTTAGAACTAAATTATTTACAGTAAACCAATTATGAACCTGCAGTAGGGCGTTATTTACGTCGTCAAAATTAGTGGCACGTCTGTTTATTCTAAATATTAAAGAAGTATCGTCTGCAAACAACACCATTTGCGGGCGATTGTTAAATAAATGGGGTAAGTCATTAATATAAATCAAAAAGAGGAAGGGACCCAATATCGAACCTTGTGGTACACCCATTTCTACTTTTAAACCCATTGAATTGACACCATTTATTTGTACCTGCTGCTGTCTATCACTCAAATACGATTTAACTAAACTGAGCGCAAGTTTACCCAAACCGTAATGCTCAAGTTTCAAGATTAAGGTTTCGTGATTTACGCAATCAAATGCCTTCGAAAGGTCACAGAATATTCCTATGGCATCATGTGCCTCTTCCCACGCAGTAAATATGTGTTTTAATAAAGTGACACCGGCGTCAGTTGTACAACGTCCTTTGGTGAAACCATACTGTTGATCGTGTAATATTTTATTGGTGTTAAAATGGTGAAGCATTTGATTGAGCATTATCTTTTCAAACACCTTGCTGAAAACTGGCAATACGGATACGGGCCTATAGTTATTCGTGTCTTTACTGTCCCCGGATTTAAAAAGCGGTATTACTTTACTAAACTTCATCAGATCCGGAAAGACCCCTTGATCCACGCACAAATTAAATATTAAGGCTAAATACGGAGCTACGGTCTCAATAATTGAGGTACAAGCTTTGATAGACAAACCCCATAGATCTTCAGTTAATTTGATCTTGATTTGCTTAAAAGCTTTTAAGACTGTTATGGGGTTTATATGCTGGAATTTAAATTCATTTGGACAGGCTGAAACGTTTGCTTTCAGTAAGTCAATAGAGACCAAGGGACAGGAGTTTAAGGTTTCTGTAGTTTTAATTGGGATACTGGTAAAGAAATTTACAAATTCATGAGCAACTTCACTGTTGGAGCTAACAAGGCCACGTGAGGTCTCTAGTGTGAAGTCATTACTCTGTTTTTTATTTCTATTTGTTTCGCTGTTGATTATTTTCCAAACCGTCTTTATTTTATTTTCGGCTGATTTAATCTTTTTGCTAATGTATAATGATTTGGCTACCTTGCAAGTGGTTTTAAAAATTTTCGAGTAAGTAGCAACATATTTATTAAAAGATTCTGTTTTGATATAAGGCTTAAGGCCGTACAGCTCAAACAATCGTTCCCTACTTTTCCTAATACCCTGTGTTGCCCAGTCACTGAAAATAAACTTAGGGCCAATAGTTTTAGTTTTCATTTTTAAAGTGTTATTGAACTCAGTGTGCACTACCGAAAAGAATTCTTCATACAATTCATTTACATTGTTTCTAATATGGCCTGGTATATTAAGCTTGCTACTTAAATTATTATTGAACTTTTCTAAATTGCTGGGTGTTATTTGTCTGGTTTGAATCTGAATTCTTTGTAATTGTTTAATGTACGCGAAAGCAACTGTCTGCCCGCTATGATCTGAAGGAAGATAATTTACGATAGATTTATCTAAGTAGTCGCAGCAACAAAAAACATTATCAATACATGTAGCAGTATTTGTAGTAATTCGGGTTGGTTCTGAAAAAATGTTTGACAAATTAAATGATTTAAAAAGACTTAAAAATCGACTGCTATTGACATTATTCTCTAAGATATTAACATTGAAGTCACCACAGATAATTATTGATTTATTACCAGTTACAAGTTTTGCTAAAGCATCTTCCATTACTGACTCAAAGATAGAGTAGTTCAGATAATTTGGGGGTCTGTAAACGCACACTATTATATGCTTATCAAGCTCAACACAAGACAATTCAATTATATGTTCGACCGATAGATCGACTATATCATTTCGAGATTTAGATTTAATACAGTTTTTAACTAAGATTAATGAACCCCCTCGCATCTTAGATTTTCGGTTGAAGCAACTTCCCACGTTGTAGTTATTATAATTGATTTGCATTGATTCATAATCTTTCATCCAATGTTCGGTAAAACAAATAACATCAAACTTAGTTTTTTCTAAAAACAATTCTATCTCTAATTGTTTGGATGAAAATCCCTGAATATTCTGGTGAAATAATTTCAAAGTATTCTGCTCAGCCCCTTTCTTACAAATAGTTGATTGAGAGCTAGAAGATACCGGTTTATCTAAATTATCTCTATTACCTTCTATTGTCTTACTGACTAGTTTAAATCTAAGCTAAAATGTGTATAATTACAATTAGTATAATTACTAATTTCCGTGGGACTATTTACAAAAGACAGCGACATATCATTTATGTCTGAGTTTATATTAAAAGCTAATAGCCTCGCTATTTGACGTCTAAAACTAATCGGTAGGTATGCATTATTCCTCGTTGACTTTAATTTCTGAACGAAACTATTTGTGTCGAAAAATATCAACTTGTCACAATAGTGACATAATAAATGCATGTGATTATTAAGGCTATGAATAAAATGATTTTGCCTGCTTGACAACTTCTCAAAGTAAGGAAAGGCACAGAGAATTATTTTCCTACAATTTAGTTGCAAATACGTTATGTTACAATTTTGTGGCCGCCATCGCCTTAACGGCGTGTATGTTAATTCGACCTCACACGGCTACTTTAATCACAGGCGATGCCGGGGAACTTAGCTAATGTGTTATTTCGATGTATTATTTAATTAATGTTTGTTTTTTTTATTCTTTTTTGGGTGACATGGAACTTAAGAAATAAATTGGATTCTAGAAAGTACTTTTCCTGTAAGTATTGTCTTTTCTACACACTGTGTATAACAATGTATAGTTATGTCGTTGGTCAAGACATTTCTAATAAAATTAAATAAGTAAATAAGTACATGAATGCTCTTCTATTTTGGTTTAATTTCCCTAAAAATACGTTGGAACAAAATAATTTGTAGCATTTTTTATGGCCTGTTTGTGAGTATAAATGCTTGTTAACAAACCCACGATTCATGATGAATTCCTATTCCCGGGCTTGTAACTAAAACTGAACTTGTAAAAAATACTTTAAATTATACTCTACGTTTAGTTTTAATACAACATTAAAAACGCTTCAAAATTGTACGGTCGAGCAAGCTATTTGGTTTACAGTTTAATTCACAAATTACATTGTAAAATGGTAACCAAATAGCTTGTCCGACCGTTCATTATACAACAATAAGATTAAAAACGTGTGCAGATAAGTACTGGCTCAACAATGTATGTAAATTGGGCCTCACACCAAGTCTCTAATAACTGGTCATGTCGGACACGTGTGTTATTTTGACTTTTTAATTATTATCCATATTGTTTTGTGAGTTACTGTTACTTCCTGGCTTTACCTACGTGAAGTTTTTATATTATTAAGTGTTGAAGACGAAAAAATATTTATTCTAAACAGGTTAGAACGTTAATTCATTAAACTAAGTAACTGTAAAAAATATTGCTGAATTTTTTTCGGGGTGAAAAATCACGTTTTACGGTTACCTAAATTCAATGTACCGTTCATTGCGCTGGTGGATGGATTGAATAGTACGGGGGTGTTTGAAGTGAAAGTCTCACATTTAAAACTTGAATAAAAAAATGTGGAAACCCAATAACTCCGTTACGGTTCCCAGCCTAGGTATGGTGTAGAACAAAAAAATAATCGCAGAGACTTGGAGAATAAGTGCTTTTCAACTTCCTTATGAGTCCATTTGCACCCTTTATACATAGTATTTTAATCTTAAGGGAGTCCTTAAAAACAAAATAACTGAACAATTGTTTTCCAACCCTGTTTTTAAGATTCGAACACACACAAATCATCAGTAGATATAAAGGAATGAATGAAATCAAATCATAATGCTGAAAATACATTGAAACTATTGGTTTAGTTAATTTCGTTTTCATTTATTATAAGTCATTGAATCGCAGATACAATCCTCACGACAAGATCACAACATATCCTTCCTTTCTCAAAGTCAACGAACTCAAACTTTAATTTTCAAGTCGTCTGTATCACCCCTTTAATTAGCTCCCACAATTCCAATTCCACCCCCGCTAGGGTTGAAATAACTCAACCCTTTCATCCATAATCGTGTGCGCAACACGAAAAATTTATAACGCCCCAATAAATTAATAAAAAAACCATTAGAAAGTCATTAAAATATAAATTAATTAGGCTGGCAACAAAAAAATACATTAGTGATTTCAATTACTTGCACCTGCGTTTTGAAAATATCGGGTTTGGATGTAAATTATGTCTTAATTTCAGTTTTAGGGGAAGATTTATTGGTGATTTCATGCTTTATGAATAAAAAGGGTATTCATTTGCCTTCTCGTATGATGGATACTTCGGGGTTTTATTATTATCGTAATCTTAAGTATCATCATTAACAGGCCATTGCGTTACTCTGTGGGAAGGTATCCGTATAAGACTTTGCAACACACACTTATTCTTCCTATTCTTGGAAGATTTGTAGTTACCCAAGAGTTACTGGATTTAGCCTTTTAACTAACTTACAAGATAAATTCTAGTGTTCAGGCTTTAAACCTACTCAAGAGTTTTTACAAATTTTAGTCGATTTTTAAGTCTTAAATTTCTACGGCTATTTTTAACGGATTTACAAAAGCTTTTCGAAAAGTTGTGTCAGTCAGTACATTTTAACTATTTCATCATAGTTATCGCTGGTATAATATCACTTTTTCTTTGCCCTCTGATTAAAAAAAAAAGGACTCTTAAATAACCATGATTCTATCACAAACAACGATAATAACAAAACAAAAAGCAACTTGAACAAAAAAGCTCACATTTCTCAACCCAATGTTTTCTGGGGTCATCGATAGTTCGGGGTCATTCCAATATAAATGGCTTACACAACAATATAATAGCTTATTAGCTTCTGTAGCTTAGAACACATACAATAGAATCCACTTATCGTATTCCGTTATATAGGAATCGGTACTGTAACTGCATTTTAAACTTTACTCTCGGAAGCGTAGAGTTAAAGTTCCCTTGAACAAATTCGTACTTTAAACGTGAAGTAACTTTCAAATGAAATAGGTTAATAGGCTTTTTAACGCCTAAACTTAACTTACAGTTCGTTTAAAACATGAACCATTTAGGTCAATGATTGAAAAACATAGAGATCTGACACTTCTTTGAATGCTATTTTTACCTACGCAATTTTGAGAAGAAATCATGTTATGTCAAAATGTCAATCAAAATGATGTTTGGGTTCAGAGATCAGAATTGATATTGAAACCAAAAAAATACATTGGCTGCTTAAATATCTATTGAGTAGATTTCAACTCACTGTTTTTAAACACTTTCTAAAGTGATTTCAAAACGGATAGCGTTCCCAACAGAAAAAAAACAATAATATCAGATTCCCGATAAAATTCTTTGGAAATGAATAGGTGAAATGGTCTTTTGACTTGAAACGCATGAGGTAGGTATTCCTTTTTTTACGGATGGAAAAATTAAATAAATTCTCCCACTCTGGGCGAAACGGGAGGGAGTGTCACACTTTTACTGACTAAAACCCATCCATGTTCCTTCGTTGCTCGTTATGATCCGGGGCCATGGTATCTCTTTCGAACAGTCTCGCAGCCAAGGTAGGTGTTCCTAGAACCTAGTTACTTATAAGTTTATAACCCACTAGTTGACCCACGCAACTTCGTCTGAGAAAGAGCTCAAAAAGGGAATAAAATTTCCCCCGTTTTTGAAACATTTCTTATTGCTGCACAGCTTCTTTTGGCCATAGCGTGATGTTATATAGCCTACAGCCTTCCTCGATAAATGGACAAAAATAATTTTTCAATTCGAGCCGGTAGTTCCTGAGATTAGCGCGTTCAACCAAACAAACATACAAACAAACTCTTCTGCTTTATAATATTAGTATAGATAAGTCAGGGCAGTGACCACTGGGCGACAACTGCTCTTAAACATCGTTGACACATCTATTTCTATAGTCTATGCTCCAAAAAATTAAGGAGTCTTGTAGTGACAGCAAATTACACCTTTTTTGTTTATCTATACAGAAGCTGGTTGCTTTCTCTTCGACTATATTGATGACAAATTGGTGATATTGTGTGGTTTGACGTCAGTCTTTAGTGATTTATTATCGAAGCCGATGAGCACTTAGAAATATGGTGTACTGAGGACATTTTGAGATAAGGAGGCAGAAGTGACGTAAGTTTGAAGGTCGTTTTGAAATCGATGATTATTATGAGTGATGGAAATGACCGTGGATTGTATAAGCTGTTGTCCGTAGCTCCATTTTCAAGCCCGCGATGCTGAGCCTGTAGTAACAAAACAGTCCCTAAATAAAGACAACCAGATCCAGCCTGTCCCGCCCTAAGCCGAGGTCCGTACCCCACAGAGGGTGCCCTTAGAGCGCTGTCGCTTAGTTTATAGTCATTTTTGCCCTGGCTGGAGGCCTTAAATTCAAGGCATCCACAGGACTTGCCCGGTTAAGCAGAAGCCAGTCTCCCTAGACTGAACTGCGAGATGCCATACATAAAAAAAGGCTCCATTTTCAAAGAACGTAGTTTACGCACGGATGGGACTACGGATCGATCCACCTCGGCTCACCGAGAAAGTCCGGCAACGTTATACTGAACTAAGGACTGGTCGAGTCAGCCTATTTCATCCCACTGGTGGACTAAAGCCTTCACCATAGCTAAGCTTTCTTCTCTTCGTTCGCTTTTTTCTGGTCAATCTATCGCAAACGCCTCTTACTTGTCACGTCAGCGTTTTCTAGGCCTCCCTCGACGACAACGATGCAATGAATGTATTGAATGAATGTATTTGTTTTGTTTTGTTTTTGTATTTGTTTTTTGTATTGAATGTATTTTATGATAATTTTTAATGGGTTTTTAGTAATTTTTAATAAGTTTACTTATGTGTCGGATTTGATAATGTGATCATGATTTGTGTTTTTTACTTTTTATAAAACTGACCTGTAATTCCAAATAATTATTAATAAATAAACTAAACTAAACCAATTAATACTTGTCAATAAAAGCTTTTAAAAAACATGGATTACTATTAAAAAAGAAAAACTATTAGTCCTTATTTCGCTTAAACGATAGCGAATTTTATTTTTGATTCACTTTATTTTTAAAAACTTTATCGTCATGATATTTTGGGTCATATTGTTGAAAATAAAAAACTGAATCCACGATGATACCCACAATTATTCTGTGATCACCATAAAATAACCCCTCTGTATCAATATCAGTATCATATCATCTAGCGCCCAATTACAAATACCAACATACAGAACCGCGACGAAAGTCATAAAACCTCGTTACAGTTTTTACAACACACTGTGGAACCCTAAAATTGATTTACGATACATACGTATTACATTTGGCTCTTAATGATCCTGATTGCGTTAGGATTATTTATCTTTATGACTTACCATTCAGCGGGTAGGCAGGCAGGCATGTTACAACGAATTTTATGAGGCAATGAATTATGGTTTTTGGTGTACAGCTTATTGGCGAAATGGTGTCAGCTACAGTCATTTTTGATCTAGTGTTGGCCGTTAATGGCTTATTTTGAGTTTAAATTTGCCAACAGAAACGTCCAAGCAAATTGATTTTGATTACAAAATGTCTCTTGCATTATCCTCCCTCAGTATTTGGAATATTATTTGACAAGGTGTTTTGGCAGAGCGAGTTCTTTTGCAAGTATTCAAGTAATGACAATAATAAAAAAAACTATTGACAACCCGCTAACATAACTGCTAGTTTTACAAACCTGTTGATAATAACGAAATCCCTTGATAAATTAATTGCAGAAAAGATTAAAATCTTGTGATCTTTAACTCATTTTAACACAATTTATTTTAACTCCGCGAATTAAACTGCCACGAAATCATTTATCAAAATAGACCTGTTCTAAAATCGGCTCGTGGTGACTTTTAGCAGTAAACTAATTTGTTATCACTGGCGCCACTATTATCAATCGGCGGTGAAAGGCGAGGTGTCGCGGAGACCAGCTACGACCTATCACGATGCTGATATCTGAAGGTGGATTTAGAAGTCGCTGGTGTAGGTAGTTGAATATTTTTGATAAAGGCTTATCTGGGAGTGGCATCTATGCACCAAATCGGTCACAATAAGATGGGAGATACTTGTTCATAATGTGTATTTTAATATGTATTAGTTTATTTCATCTTATCTGTAATATATGTGTATGTATACTATTTAGGTATTTCGATTTGTTAACAAATTGGCATTGTTCTCATTGATTTTTGTACACTACCACAATGCTGTCATATTTGATCCAATGGTTGACTGGTAGAGAATGCCTTGTGGCATTAAGTCTGCCTATGTACCACTCTTGTACATAAAGTTTAAATAAATAAATAAAATATTTATTTTCAAGATGGCAAAAATTGTAGAGAGCGAACAAAAGTATGATAAGGCATAACATGTTAGGGACTGGATGCAGGTCCTTTGTTATTCTACATCTCACTATTTTGAGCTAGTCAAATACAGTTTATAAAAAAATCTGACATTTACGTATGATGGCCCCAATAACATCGACATTTGGTATCTTGGTTGGTCTACATTAAAATAAAATAATAAATAAATATCGCTGGACATTAACACTCAGCGCCACCTAGTGCCACACTAAGCAAAGCTTGTGTCGTGGACACCAGATAGTTGATATACTACATATATACTTATTTGTTTGTAAATACATACTTAATATACATATAAACATCCATGACTCGGAAACAAATGTCTGTGCTCATCACACAAACATTTGCTCCTACCGGGATTCGAACCCAGGACCCTAAGAACGTAAAGTAGCGTCACTACCACTACGCCAATCGGGTCGTCAAATTTGAAACATTGAGCTCTCATTCCTTCTTCGTATAATGGTACTTTAGAACTAGCTTGAGAAGTGCTGGCTGATGGTGAACTTTTAGCAGGTGGTGCTCCGCCTTCCCCCATGGGAAACAATTGTGTGTTAAATTATTATGCACGACTAGCTGATGCCCGCGGGGTTCCGCTTGCGTACATATTATACACTAAAACCTTCCTCGAGAACTACTCTATCCATTGGTGAAAACAGCCTGAAAATGTGTGCAGTAGTCTTTGAGTTTATAGCGAACAGACAGACAGACACGGCGGAGAACTTTGTTTTAAAACATGTAGTGATATGTAGTGATGGTACGAGTACGTGTATGGTTGAGCAAATGCAACATATTCATAACATAGTCCATACGTCATAACTATTAGAAACAATGATTGAAAGATTTTTTATGATGATGAAAGATTTTTTAAATGATAAAAGTTTATAATGTTTTATTATTTTATTTCAAATTTCATTTTTCTTTCATCTTATGTCTTACCTCGTTAATGTAGGCAAAATATTCAATTTAATCAATCATTTGTAGAATACGGAATTTAATTGTTGTTTTTGATGTTTAGTATATGTAATTAAGATTGTAGATTCACATAACTGCAATTATTATTATTTTTTAATTTTTTATGTTTTTGTTTGTTTATCCGTATAATTAAGTAGATTTAAATATCTTTTACTTTTGCATGCCGTAAGGTAGAGTGTGTTGGAATTGCTTTTACAATGTTTACATCCTATTTTGTACCCACATTCATAGCAAATAAATGATTTCTGATTCTGAATGCCAAAATTAATACTTCTAATCTGTTTCACCGTTTGAATGTGAGGTTATCGCTGTTATAATATCTCTGAAGCATTATTTTATAACCGACGCTATCACCAGACCTACTGCATCAGATGGGAATAGAATCTGTGCCCTCGCTGTCGCGATACCACCCGCTGTGCGCCGTTCTGTTTGCTTTACATTATTAAAATCTATTCATACTCGATCGGTACTCGTATTGATATGTACGTACAGATGTTTGATTTAGAACATTGTTTTTTGTAGCTAGGTTGTTGAATATGAGGAAGTAAAGTTTGGTACTGTTAAGAAGGTATTTTGACAATCTTACATGATTCAAGTGTTTGTAACCTTCCTGATATCAATTGTAATTAAAGATTCTTAGAATGACATCCAACATAAAATACTGTGCCAAGAGATGATAATTATAACCAGAAGACTTTACAATGAATCTACGTAATGGATGGAATTTCAGTTCTGGGAGCATTTCTGTGCCTTAAAAATTTTAATGTAGCTATTGTATAAAGGGTGTAAAACACCTGTTAACAAACTTGTTCTCCCTGTCATTGCGATATTTGTTATTTTGTTTTACACCATACTTGGGGGCCTTCTAGTTACAGAGATATTGGGGGTCAAAGATACAACATTTTGACAAGTTTTTTTAAATACAATTCGTTTTTATTGTAAGTTTTTCTGACCTTTTAAACACCTCTACAACCTCCGTACTATTCAATCTATCCATCAGCATTGAGCTCTATTACAAAACATGATTTTTCATCCTAAAAAAAAGACGTTTTTTTTAATACAATTCGTTTAATTGTAAGTTTTCTGAACTTTTAAACACCTCTACAACCCTAATACCATTCAATGTATCCATCAGCATTGAGCTCTATTACAAAACATGATTTTTCATCCCAAAGAAAGTCGTTTCCTAGCAACAATTTTTGCATAAAGTTACTTAGTTTGATGTACAGAATGCTTGGTTGATGGCTTTGTGAAAAGGTTGTTTGCCACAGTCGTATTTTCAGAAAATGATGTTCCTAAATCTAAACCTATTAATGAATTCTGATGACATGTTGTATTTTAAAGTGTATCTGTACAAAACTTTAAAACAACAAAAACTAAAGCCATGTCCACAAAGCCTTACATCCACGAACACATAAGTGAATAGAACCGATTACACGCGTCCGCTTCGAACTGAAAGTAACTTACACAAGTTGAGGCGTTCGCTCACTATGTGAGAAGTTCGCCTCGCGACTTGGACCGTGAGTTGGGGCTCTTAGTTCTTGTGATCTCTTCACTTACGGAGTTGTTCGAGATTTTTCGCTAGTGTCAATTAGGTTTGTGTTAACAGTTTTTTTGGATTGTTGGAAGAGCTTTGAGGGAGGGATATAATTAACTTTATAACGTGTCTGTAATTCTCGTAAGGATAGGCAGTGGTTTAAGTTACCTATTACTATGGGTGATGTGTGAAAAGACGAGTGTTTTGCCATCAACGATGCCATCAACTGTAGACGAATCCAGGCTCCAGATGATTTTTTAATATAAAACCCAATATCTCCTCAAGAGGGCTTGTAAATTACTTGAGAGATAACGGGTT
Source organism: Xestia c-nigrum (assembly GCA_916618015.1). NCBI lineage: Eukaryota > Metazoa > Arthropoda > Insecta > Lepidoptera > Noctuidae > Xestia > Xestia c-nigrum. The sequence goes on along the minus strand of OU745259.1, from coordinate 1,512,083 downwards.
ACCCTTTTGTATGCCAAACGACACGATCTGGACGCATACCGTGAGTGCTGGTTCTAGGTTTGTCCAGCAGTTGGACAGTCATCGTCTGCCTAGCCTTTTCCCAAATATTTTGGGGTCGGCTTCCAGTCTAACCGGATTCAGCTGAATACCAGTATTTTACATGGAGCGACTTCCTATCCGACCCCCACAACCCATTTAATACGATACCACTTGGTTAGACTCAGCTGTGGGAGAGTACAGTTCAATAAAAAAAAAAAACTCAATAACTACATACCCTTTTTTTTTAGGATGGGAAATCATCAAATGACTTCTCCCACTCTGGGCGGAGCGGGAGGGAGTGTCAGACTTTTACTGACTAAAACCCATCCATGTTCCTTCCTCGCCCTTTATGTTCCGGGCCGCGGTATTTCTTTCGAACAGGCAACCCGGAATAACTACATACCCGACTTGGGGATCCCAAGACCTGGTATCAGCAGTAGCGTTTAAATCAACAAAACGGCTCATCATGTCTCTACCACATGAGTCATACAAAATCTTTTTGTTACTATTAATTATTATTGTTAAGGTGAAAACGTCAGGGTGGCCCACGAAATTCAAATCTTCTTACGTTTTTTGCAATTTCCAGAGCAGTGGCACGTTTTATGTCGTTAAACATATCGGTCGCGACTGTAAGACGTATTAAGTTACAGAATTATAATCATCGAAATCATCAATACAACCCTCAAAGTTCTTAAACTAGAAGAAGGACTTTGACCATGAATAATTCGTTCATCGACTCTTGGAGGGTTGTATTGATGATTTTGATGATTATAATTCTGTAACTTAATGCGTCTTACAGTCGCGGCTGATACGTTTATCAACATACAACTTAGCACTGCCCTGAAAATTGCAAAAAACGTAAGAAATTTGAATTTCGCAGGCTACCTTTGAGCATCCCCCTTAAACCTAAACATTATTCTACGACCAACCTTCAATTATAATATCATCATCTTCATGCTCTTATCCCATATTACTAGGGGTTAGTAGAACCTGTTTTTTTTCTTCCATTTCCTTGTCAATCGTCACGCTATCATTTACTCCGTTTTCCTTCATATCATTCCTCACTATCCATATAGAAAGATAAAAAGACTCAACCGAACAGCTCAACAATCCACGTAGCCTTTTTTACAAAGAGTGCAATACCGGGTCAAATCAAAGAGTACAGTGAAAAAGGTATATATCACTGCCGTAAAATGGAACCGCCCGAGGGCAGTGCCATACGGCGCGTATGTCCAAACTACGTACAATAATTGGTAACTCTTGTTTGTGCGGCGCCCCGGGTTCTGCCCTACCTGTTGTGGTTACGGATTCATAATTGGAAATGCTGTTGGTCTCTAATGTTTGTGCGATGTTTTCTATTTCGAATTTGAAATGGTTTGGCACCATATTGGTTTGAAGTATAGTTGTAAATTACTGCAAGGTTTGTTAAATTGGATAGTGGTAAAGGTAGGTCTGTCCATTAAGTACAAAATACGTTATAGTTCAAGAAAAGTTCAAGTGTTGGAAGTGAACTTTCACACACAGGTTTTTAGAAGGATCGTATGTCTCTTGTTTGAATTTTTGGCTGTTGCTTGACCTAGAAAGAGCCAATCATGCTCAGCAATAACGTTTCCTTCACACAGTCCATCCATCGTTTCTTTTTTCCTGTCTACTTTTCTTATAGCCATACATTAATACTCAAAACTTTTCTCAAGACATTTTCCTCATTCCTCTGCATCCCATACCACGGCAACCGATTACCACACAAAGCCATAACCACTTAATACTCTATATAATATGATTCAAAATAGAGCAGCTACTTTTGGTTGTCTTTCCTCAAGTCCCTAATTATTATCAATTACTAAGTTGATACTTTCCATGATCTTGCCATCCTCCATTACCGTATGCATCTCACACTCCAGACATTCTTGTCCAAGTAACTTGAGATATTGCGCTATGTCCGCAGTAGGGGCAGCAGACATGGTGTTGGAACAGGAAGCAATCTTTCATAGTCGATGTGCTCAGGAAATTGGTAGCTTGACAACAAATCGATGCGATGTTTGAATTGTGTTTAGAGCTTCGGTTAGCTGTGTGGTTTTTGTGTAACTGTTTTAAAAGTGTCGGAGTTGTAATTAATAATAGGGTAGAAGACAAAAAAAAACTAATTAGTCCGTCTGGTGGATTATTAAAAAATATTTGACCCGTATTTTTTCTTTTGTTACGTAAATCAAAATTGACGAAGATACGACGCTTTTAAAATTCTCAATACGTCACGCCTAGGTATAGTTTTAGCTAGTTCTGACGTCACAAACCCCCACTCCTGAGTTTTGATGCGTTTTATCTTTGTCAATATTCATAGATTATCAAAAACAAAAAATACCTGACCATTATTTTTCCATAACCTAACTGACGGACTAAATAGATTTGTATTTTTTGTCGTGGCTAAACAATAGCAGACGCTCGGATCAATCTTTACGTTAAGTCGTGCTTGCCTAGGTTGTTCTGTAGATGGGTGACCACCCATTACATACCGAGTTTCCTCCGTGCCTCGAAAAGCACGTAAGGCGTTGCTCCTGGCTGTTATTTTAAAATCTTTGACAGTCGTAACAGGTAGTCAGTGATCCGAAAGCCTGACATCCAGTCTTACCAAAGGGTATCGTATTACCCATTACTAACTGGTTTGTGAAGGTCAACGAGCCAGCCGTCGGTCCGCTAAAATTCTGGTATTCAGCCGCATCTGTTTAGACTGGAAGCCGACCCCAACATAGTTAGAAAAAGGGAAGAAGATGATGTTTAGTCTTTTGTAATTGATAAGGAAAAATAAACGTGGTTTAAATTTCTGGCGATAAATAATTTTGCGGAGTATTTCATGCTTCCTTGTTAGTCTAGTGGTAGCAAATGATACCGCTGAGTGTGTGGTTTTCGGTTTGATTTCAATTTCGAGCAAAGTGTTATTGAGTTTTTCAAGTAGTCAGTTCTCAGTAGAGCCTATTACATGCTTAAGTATTAATAGAGAATGATATATTTTTCTGCCAAACTCTTGTAGGAAAACCGGCCTGTATTTGGGTTGTGTTATATTAATAAACAGGTTGAAATAAACTGTTTATTTATTTATTCATTATTACTACTATTAATAATACTAATCCAATGCAATTCTGATGCTGATTTTACGTTTGGTCTCACCATTTATTTACATTTTTTTAATAAAAAAGTCAAATGGTCTAGTTACTTCACTTGATGGAACCAATAGTTTATTTTGTGACACGTAGATTACCATATGAGTTAGAGGTCAACTAATTGTTGTGGCAATATTTTTGGTCAAACAGATATGATCTAATGCTAAGAAATATTAATGGATAGAGAGAGAGATGAAGAACAAAGAAACGATGGATGGATTGTGAGGAATTATTTGAAAGGTAATAGAGTAAATTATAGCGGTGGCCCAGTGGTACCGGCTCCGACTTGCGAACGGTAAGTCGAGGGTTCGAACCCAGGCCGGCGCATTACTTTGTGTAATTTATTTCATCACCACTGCTCTCAAAACCGGTGAAGGAAAACGTCGTGAGGACACCGGCATGTCCTAGAACCAAAAATTCGAAGACAGTGACATCTACCAACCCGCAATGGGCCCGTGTGGTAGATTATAGACCATACGCAAAATACGAGTATTGACGTGTTTCGAATATCAATACAATACAATACAATACATAGCATGGCTTATGACAGAGGAGAATGAAAGAAAAAAAACTGTAACGGGACAGTAAGATGAGATATGAGATGACCTAAAGCTGAAAGGTCAATGGCTTCCAAAGTAAGCAAAACCTTCAACTTATAAGGAAATACACATAAACTCATGCACAGTCAATATTTCGCCCACAAAAACCCATCTTCACATATTAAAATGCAATTGAATGCCATTCATCACGGAACCCTTGCAAACATCAATCTCACTCACTCCCTTTAAAAGTCGAAAAATTTCAACTCAATTTCAAAACCCGACGTCTAAATAAATCTGAAGAACAGTTACCATAGTCCTCATGCCCTTTACGACGTGGAGACGAAAACAAAATTAAAAACTAACCGTACCAGCTTAAATCACCTTTATTTTTATAAGGCTAGAGTTGATGACGATCGCAAATATTGGAGGTAAGTTTGTAACCGGTCGTTCAAGAGTTGTTCTACTACCGAACTACGCATTCAATAGTGTATATGTATGTATATGTATATGCTGAGGTTTATTTACTTTTAAGTTTTGTTTTGTATGTAAATTATATGTAGTTATAAGCTTGTAAGTATTTGCTTGCTGTTGTTGCAAGTAAGTGTTAGTTAAACATTTGATGGTGTGTTATGATTATGATTTAAGATAAATCTGTTAGCAAAAAAAATAAGAGGCTGTTTCAATAATCCTCTTGTTGAATCAGCCATTTCATTACTTTTCAGTGTTATTATTACTTTATGATCGTTAGATATAACACTTAGGTCTTCGATTTTTTTACTTTACGATATACCGGTTTCAACACTGTTCCCTGTTTCTTTTTCTGAAACTATTTCATCGTTTTCTTTACCATACCGGTTACTGACTTCTAAATGATCTCTAATACACCAGGGATAAGTGTTAATATTTCATCTGTCAGGAATATATTGTTGTTATAGATTAGTTTCTGCTCAGCCTGATATATTTCCACAACAACATATTATTATTATAAGAATACCAGTTCTCAGGCCTAATGCAAATTATAGCTATTAATATTTATATTAATTAAAAATTAAAACAGCTGTATAAACCAAGGCACCGGCAAAATTTTGCATAACCATAAATACAATTTTATAGCCCTATTTATATTCTTGTAGATTTACAACCTCATATATATGATTTCTTTGAGAAATACTCCTTTTCCATAATCATGACTGGTGTGTAGTTCACAAGATTTATACAGGGTTCGGAATAATAATTATCACCAAATTATCAATGATTGTGCTAGGAATATAAAGGAAAAATAAGTAAATGATAGCGTGACGGAGATAGGGGAGAACCGAAGAAAAAAACGTATTGCGCCGATCCCAATTAACATGGGGTAAGGGCAAGAAAGATGATAAATAATTATCACCAAATTAAAGCAAACAGCGAAAATGTTACTGTTTGTTTGCTTGTTGTTGTTGATATGAGATTGGTAGAAAATACCCAAGGCAATAAGTCCGCCTTTGTACAATTTTTACTTGTGCATAAAGTTTTAATAAGTAAATAAAGTGTTAACTATCTTTAGCATTTACAATATTGTAAGTTATAACAGTATCGTTACTGTACGATCAAAAACGAAATCACACGACAATGAACGAATAACAAGCGACTCAAATGCAGTATAATTTCTTTGGATTTCCTCATCTAATATCATCAACAGCTAAAACAACGGAATCTATGTTTAATTTCTGGCCGTAACCTCTTCTACTTCCAAACAAACACAAAGAAATTGACACAGTTACTATATAAAAGGTAGGAGTTGCATCGGTAATCTCGTATCTTTTACCATCTTGAGCAAACAAAATAATGCTGCAAGAGACTGTGCTATTGAGAATAGAGAAAAAAATGAAGATGTAAAAGTAATATCACATAAGCTTTGAATTACACATGCAATGCATCTAGCTCTCACCCAAACCTTGAAACTAGAAATCTTACGTCAGAGCTGAAGAAAATGTCGAAAACGCCCACAAATCCTACCAAACAGGTATATACGAATGTTTGTAAACCAGGAATAGAACCCAAAACCTTGGTCACGACGCTTATCCAATAAACCATCGCGCTCTCTCGGGCACTGCCGTGTGCTAATAAAAACCAGTTTGGGAGCCCTTTATAGTGCACGACTTGGTGAAAGAAATGTGGCTCAGCTTTTTGTTGATGGACAGGTCGTGACGTCTATAGCTGTACAATAAATTCGTAGAGTGGACGACGGGACAGCGAGAATAGTGAAAACGTGTGACATATGAGTTTTGGAAGATGCTGAAGAGTTTGGTAATTTTAAAATTAATAGGATCAAGCAGAGGGTAAGGGAAACGTGTAACTTAATCAAAGTGCCTAAAGACCCTAGGGCTGGCTTTTACCTTGGTCAAAGGCTTAGCGTTGCCATTCAGCGTGGTAATTCTGCCAGTCTCTTGGGGACATTACCAGTTGACAGCGTAGAGGAGAAGTTTTTTGACGCCATTTTTTAAGATTTTAGTTTAAGTTAGTTAGTTTATTTCATTTTAGCAAATTGTAAATAAGAACGCATTTGTAAAATAAATATATAAAAGTGCTAGTTGATTTAATTCAGATTATCAGAGAAACCAGTGTAAAGGCTGTGGTGGCCTAGTTTGTTACTTCTTGACTAAAGATAGATCCTCTTAAGTCACCATTTAGATCGCACAAAATAGACGCAGACATGGTGTTCATTCAGACTGATGATAATATGTCTTTTTAGTATTAGGAGCATCAGTATCAAAGTAGACATAGATTTGGAGAAACAAAGCATGTATCCTATAGTAACTTAGTTTTGGGTGGCTGAGTCTTTAGGGGAATCGTCCCGTCACCGGATCGTCAAGTCTATAGAAACCTCAACTCGATCACTACTGCGCTACGCAAAACGTGTTTCTAATACGATTCCGACTATAATTTATGTATATTGCTTTTTGTTTCTGGTCACTCGATATGTTAGGCGATTAAATCTCGACGATTTCGAGACATGGCGCCTCGGAAATTTGGGTCTCGGAATTATGAGTACTTTGGAGTATTCTTCATAAAAGTGTTGGGTTGTATCTGTCCCACTTGATTATAGGTGATGTTGGTTGTTGATGCTTTCTAAACGTTGATGTGGGGCTTGAATTATATTGCATTTATCCAGCTTTTCACATGTTGGTAGGATTCATAGGGATTGATCGGCCAGAGTTGTTACGCAAGGGGTGCCTATAGACAGGCCTAGAAAACGATGAAATAGAGGCATTTGTGAGAAATTTCTACACACAGGGAGAAGTAGAAAGGATGATACGGCAAGAAAGGAGGCTTCTGATGAGATATAGAGTAATAGAGAAGTATGGAAGTATAAGACATTCTCCGACAACCCCTAATGGATTGAGGAAAGGGCAGCAGTATGATGAGGAAGAATTGGATACCTGTAGTGTCGCTAGGAAGATCTTTGCACAACAGTGGGACAGTAAAAAATGTATTTCTTTATTGTAACATCGGGCCCATAATCGCCCTGATTTGCACGATTTGCCAAAACTGGTTATTAGAGCGGCTCCTTTCCTAACTTATATTGCGTTTACAAAGCAAAGATCCTTCAAGATTACTGTTGGCATCACTAAAGTCTTATGATGTACGCTAGATTAAAACCGGAGCACCCTGTGTAGTAAGCTACATCCCTGCTGCAATCCCGGCTGACTTGCTAATCTTGAATCATAACAAAATCTTATAAGCATAGTATGTGCAGACACGCTACGCTTAGTAAATGCTGTCGTATTTCTTCATGCTTACGTTTTTTTTCCGTATTGTTTTTGGAGGTCATTATTCTAAAGAACACATCTACACTAATATTATAAAGAGGTAAGGTTTTTAAGGATGGAGAAGGAAATTTTCAGAACTACAGATTCAATTCCGAATATTCGTTCAGTAACAGGAAACTACATTATCTCAGAAGATCATAGGCTATATTACAAAAATAAAACAGGAAAAAATGCAGAAAATGCGAACGTAGACGGGGGCAAAAACTAGTGCAAACTTGACATCATATCACAATAAACAAGGAAAAATCTTAACACAAACCCAAAACACGTGTTCATGCCACAGATCTCCTATCTTTACAAGAAAACGGTATCAGGGAACACTTAATAAAATCCATAAACGCTTGCAGAACCCCTTATGCGAATTCAAAACCCATAGGCAGAGCTTATTACGCCAATAAGCCTGGCAATTTCGAGCCAGTTTCGAGCCAGATAAGTGGCAAATGCCACATAACACCTCGTGAGCAGCCGATAGCATATCTAAATAGGCTTTGATTAGCCGTTAAAAGATAACTTATTGGCTGTAACTTAATTAAGTACAGTTATCAAGAGATTATTGGGCGATGCGTAGGGATGTGCGTGGGTGCGATTATTCGATATTTTTATATATTCTTGACAGGCCTTGACAATCGTTATTTTGGAATAATAGTTTGACCAATAGTCCAAATGCATAATGGTTACTACCGCCTAACAAATATTTGCAATGCCACTTGTTGGCTCGTTAGCTGAGTGACCCAAAAACCAATCAAAAGTATCATAATCTAAGTGGATACTACTACATAAACACCAATAAACAATTTTCGATATTTATGCGAAATATACACCGATCATTAATTTCGATCAATTTTATCTGCAGTTTCGCGATTTTATCTATAGATTCAAATATTATCTACCTATTCATTTAATTTACCGCAAATTGTGCAAGAAACCGGTTGAAAAGCAAGCAATAATACTTAAGGAAATAAAACAAAACGCAAAAGGTTTTAAACTGCATCTCCTATGAAAATCATTCTTTAAAAATTCAAAGCATCTGGTTGAAATGCCACATAAAAAAGCAATTGAAAATATTATTAGTCACTGCGGTCAGCCACCTCATTATATTAAAACTCTTTTTATTATCTCTAAAATAATCTCTTTTCAAATAATGAGTCAGTTTATTCAGTTACTTTTTTTTTTAATCTTCGATTTATGCGTATCCGATTATTCAGATTCCAAAGTAGTCGAATAATCACAAGTCACAACACTAGTGAGTCATCGAGCGTTCGGAATCGATCACCATTTACGTTAGGCACTGCCCTATTTACGCAATCGTATTGTTTTTGCGTTGCCAACTAAACTATGATTAAGTGAGCGAACACACTCGACCGTGCGAATTGTCAGCGAATGGGAATTCAGAAGTTGTATGCGTTGGCGTATGGTTAGGCCCAGCTGTGGATCGGGGATAAATGGACTTGAGATGACTTATCTTTAGGCACTTCGATCGGTATTACTAAAACTGCCCCAGGCTTGACTCGGTGTTATTTATCTTTTAGAATTCAGGATTAGTAATAACAGCCGGTCTGGTCGATCTTTAGGTTAAGGCGATGTTGCCTAGGTTGCTCGGAAAGCATGTTAAACTATGGTCACGGCTGTCAATTTTATTGTAGATCTTCGACAGTCGTTACAGGTAGTCAGTAATCCGAGGTCTGAAAACCAGTCTTACCAAGGGGTATCGTCTCACCCAGTATTAACCGGGTTTTAGAGATCAGATCGGCTGTCACTCTATATAAAACACTGGTATTCAACTTTATCCGGTAAGACTGCAAGCCGAAACCAAACATAATTGGGAAAAGGCTGGGCTAGATGCACTTTCGAATCCACAAAAACCTGCAGCTTATCTTAGCTATTGCATTGTAACTAACCCTTTTTTTTGGATGGGAAATCATCAAATGACTTCCCTTACTCTAGGCGGAGCGGGAGAGAGTGTCAGAATTTTACTGACTAAAACTCATCCATTTTCCTTCCTCGCCCTTTGAGTGCCGGGGCCATTGTATCTCTTTCGAACAGTCCCGCAATTATGACTAACTCTTTGCTTAGAAAAAAAAACACTAACTTATCAAGCCACTTACAATTTAATCCGTTGCCTACATCTCCAGACGCTTCCATATCAATTCCTACAACTACCACACACACACACACACAAAGCTATGTACATACACAACACACACATGGACATCTGAAGAAACCGCGTTTACGAGTCGTCGGCAACACGATGTTTTTTGCATAATTTAATCAACTCGCTACGATCAAACATATGTGTTTACAGAAGGGGGTATAAATCATATAAATCGATACATTACTCCTCCGTACTGTTGAGTAAAGAGAGTAACAGACGGTTTCTGAGTACGCAGCGATTCTGATAAAGTACAGAATGACTTTTGACAATTATATTAATAACTTCGATTAATTTTATAAGCTAAAAAAACTTAAAAAAAAAAACTGATGGTACTATTCCTGAAGAACACAGCTCATATTGGTTTTATAGGAATACTGGTTTATGTTGAAATTGATCTCTTTTTGTCCCACTATGATTAGATGGTCATAATAATAGCGGCGTCAGTATTGCTTTTAAGTTCTTTAAAGTCATCACCTGCCTAGCCTTTTTCCAATACGTCGGGGTTGGCTTCCAGGCAACCAGATTCAACTGAATACCCTTCTTTTACATGGAGCGACTGGGTTATACGATACCCTTTTGGTAAGACTTGTTTAAGTCCTCTTAAGTGTAGGTGTATTTTAAAAAGAAGAAGAAATAAGCTCTGTCTTTAAGGGGTAAAGGTGATCCCCTTCACCCCTTAAATAATGAACCCTATCCACCGTCGCGAACCCGTCGTCTTATGTGAAGCTCCCTAACAGATACAGACGCATTAGTAGCGACAAGTTCTCGCTCCAGGCTAATTGAGATCGCTCCGCAGTTGATAAAGATCCCCCGGTGTATACGAGAACGTACTTATTTCATGTGTGTAGCTGTTTAGGGCGTGAAATACTTACTTACTTATTAAAAGTTTTAAAGACAGAAACGGTTTCACAAGTTAATGTTGTGTGAATTGATTGATTTACATGGAAAGTTTCGCGTTAGAAGGATTTCATGTGTGAGGCTATTCAGATTTTGTTATATTGAGATTTTACTAATAAATCAGATACTTAAATACTGGTTTGAAAACCATGGAATCTAGCGTCGACTTCTTTTATGTTAGACTTCTCATTTACATAATAATATGTTTAAATTGTACTGATTTTGATAGTCCTATACCTATTTTTATATGAATGCAGTTGGATGTGGTAGGCCATTTATCCTGAAATGTATAACTGTATTTAGTTATTTCAATCTGTTCTGTAGGCTAGTTTTCATTTAAAGTTACTTCTGATCGCTCTGCGATGTTTGGGGTGCGAAAAGCTTACTTTCGAAATTGTAAGGGTGCAAATTGCTTACATGGTTTCCGACGCATATGTTTTGGAAGTTATTACAAAGGGTTAGGTACCTGTTATTTTGCATAATGTGTAGGAATTACATTGGCGAAACATATGGGGTGTGAGTGGAGGAAAAGGCATTGATCATACTTATTTTGTGTTGTATTACAGACTTTTTCAGTTTCCTTGAACTGTGTTCTTGCACTGTAAGTTGTGCGTATTTTCAAATATCATTTGGCATGTGTGTTATCTAACGCCACTGTCTTGATAATAAAGCATCAGCTGTCTTCTAGCATTTATTCAAGTTGATTGGGGTCAGCTTCCAGTCTTATCGGATGCAGCTGAATACCAGTATTTGACATGGCAACTGCCTATCTGACCTCAAGAACCCAGTTAGTGGTAGGTAATACGGTACCCTTTCGTAAGACTAATTTTCAGACCTGTAACGACTGTCAAAGATTTAAAATAATTATAATTATATCTTCATCTAGCTGATGCGGCTTTCCCCGCGTACAAGTTATATACTAAAACCTTCCTCGAGAGCCACTCTATCTATTGGTAAAAACAACATGAAAATCGTTTGTATTGTAGTAGTAATGTTGTAGTAGTGTAGTTTTTGAGTTCATCGCGAACAGATGGGCAGATGCGGTGGAGGACTTTTTTATCATAATATTATGTAGTGATGTTAGCTAAGTCCGATTTTTCAAGCACAGTAATTGTATCTTCTTATTCTTCCTGCATTTTTTCGTTTTTTCCCCTGTCTACAATGCTGTGGGTACTGATAAAATTGTAATCGTCATTTAAAAACTCTCGACCCTGCGAATTTATGTCTTCACTGTCTTTTCTAACCCGCCTCGCAATACAACAGATTATTTCATCATGTCAACATAACATTGACTCCACTGCTAGGTTAGTTCGATCGTTCATCACACACTGAGTGTCGGTGGTGACTCACGGCCAGTAGTTGAGACTTTCACCCAGTTCCAATACAACGTGCTCTGGTTATCGCTGACGTTGATGTTTCTGTGTTTTGTGTACATTGCTGCCTCTAATAAATTTTCTAACTAGCACGTTACCCGCGACATCCTCCGCAAAAATTGTGATAGCTCGCCTAATTTGCATGATATCAATATTATTTATAACCTATGTTACTCGGTAAAGATGTAGCTTTCTGTTGCTGGAAGATTTAAATCGGTTGAGGTGTTTTTTGAGTTAAATCGATACATACAAACAAAAAATCAAGTCTCTCCTCTTTATAATGTTAGTTTAGATTATTTATTATGTAGTTAATCTCTTAAAGACTACCTAAATTGTATTATATCCAACTGCAAAGGATTCTGTTGTCATCAGTAGTTTTGGACTAAACTATGAACTATTCTAAAAAACTGTGGTGCTTGAATGCCATACCTAGTAAATTCCACGCAAAGAGATGTCCCATGTTACTGGAAACTATGATATTAGGTATACTACGACACAATATCTATACTATATATAATATTATAAAGCAGAAGAGTTTGTTTGTTTGGTTGAACGCGCTAATCTCAGGAAGTACTGGTTCAAATTGAAAAAATATTTTTGTGTTGGATAGTCCATTTATTGAGGAAAGCAGGCTATATAACATCACGCTATGACTAATAACTGCGGAGCAGCAATGAAAAATGTTACAAAATCGGGGGAAATTTTATTCCCTTTGTGAGCTTTTTCTCTCTTATGTGACGCAGACGAAGTTGCGTGGGCCAGCTAGTTTAATATAATTTCGTAGACCTGAGATTTTTCCGACTCTTGTATTGCTATTTGATCTCCAATTTTAACTACGGAATACAACAGCCTTTATTTCCAAGGTGTACAGTGTTACGCAGTTAGTAGGTATTGGAGGTAGGGTAGGCAGTCGTTATATTAAAATGCTGGTATTCTACGGAATACCGGTTAGACTGGAAACTGTCTCCAACAACGTGTTAGGAACAGGCTGATAGATGATGAAGCCAACACACACAGTGACCATCAATGTCTAAAACTTGCCATAAAATGCGGGCAAACTCATTATAAAACATATTATTATGAAAACGAAAACGATTTACCTTTAATTTAAGCCCGACATTTCGACCGAATTGCACCAGCCGTAGTCGCGGGGAGACTGAAGTGTTGGAGGTACCGCCACAGCAAAGTGAAGGCGTTTCTTCAACTACGAAACTGTCTCTAGTTTCCCCGTTTTTATTGGCAGATTGAGGCTAAGATTTCAATCTGAACTTTCATTAAAATACGGGAATGCCCCATCTATCAAATTTAAATTAAAAACCTAGGCTTACCAGTCGATGTAAATCATCCATTCCTGTAGCTTGCGCATGAGTCACTGCCATGCGCACGCGCATCGTAAGGTGTTACGTGCTGTGAGTCATTTTGTTAGCTTTTTATTACTATCGTGTTCAGTACACTTATCTTTATTGCCGGTTTTAGTGATGTAACTTAAGTAATAGTTTTAGAATTACTAGCTGAAGACTTGGTGGAAAAAAAATCATATGTTTAAGTTCATATGGAAAAAGATGGCTGAGTCATCTTAAGAAGTATTTGAAACTTGGATTATCATTTAATCCACATCTTAAGTTTAATATTCTGATAAATTATTGACGAATGACGATAACCGACTTGGATGTTGGATCCCAAAAACGTCCAGAAGGCCAATACTCTAGGCCCTCTATAACTTTTATAGCAATTGCTTTAAAACCGTTTCTTATGTCGACTACTACCTGAAATAGGTTTGCTAAAGATAAGCTTACTTTCGGCGTATCAACCACACTTGCTTGATATCCCGACGAGTCGTACTCAGCGCTTCTTATCCATGTTTATTATCCGCACAGCCAAAATGTGGACCTCTCTGCTGGCTCTTCTCACCTGTGTTTCCTCCCTCATTTAACCCCCTCTGCCTTCAAAGCAAGAGTGAACAGGCTATTTCTGGCTACAGTTGTTCCATCATCAAATACCTCATACATCGCTTTCCATCAAGGGTGATCGAGATCCTGAGCAAGCCTATTTAATAAAAAAGTTTTCAGTAATGACAACAACAAATTAATAGTAATAAAGTGTTCAAAAACGATAAACGATGGATAAAGTAAGGAATGAGTATTATTAGAGGAAGTCTGAAAGTGGCGTCGGTGACTGAAAAGTTGTGTGGTAATCGGTTATCGTGGTATGGGCATGTGAAGAGGAGGAATGAGGAAAATGTCGTGAAAACAGTTTTGAGTATGAATGTGGATGGGTATTTGAGTAGAGGAAGACCAAAGAAACGATGGATGGACTGTGTTAAGAAGGATATGGTAAGAAAGGAAGTGTCTGATGAGATGACGAAAAATAGAGGAGTATGGAAGAAGAAGACATGCTGCGCCGACCCCAAATGAATTGGGATAAGGGCAAGAGAATGATGATGAATGATGAAAGTGTTCAAAAATAAAAGGTTCGTTTTGACATTTGTTAGCGTAATGTTTTAGTAATAAAGTTCATTTCCTATAGCGGTGTCAATTTACTATGGATTTAACGTACCTTTTTATTTATAATATCATTGATTTGACGGCTGCCAAAACGGACTTCTTCGATTTCGTCGTCTCTACTTTTAAATTCTATCTTCATTGTCGCTGATGCAATACCACTGTTTCTTGGTCCACAGGTTCCTTAATCTTAACAATATTTTCTATCAGAGAACCGAGAAAACTCCTGCGGTCTTTGTTTTTGGTGAAAATGTGGCTCTTTGTAGCAACTGACTACAAAATTGTACTTAAATAGAAACCGCAATTTTGACAATAATATCCTACCTACTATCTTCTACAATGAATCGGACCACCTAGTCTACTCAATTTACGATAATAGCCGTACATTTGATCATTTTACCTGTGATAGGCCGAACAAAGCGTATAGTATGTTTATAGCGTAACCTTAGACCTTGCAGGGGCGAGGTATGGAGGGAGGGAGGGGGCGGTGCTGATTTTTAATTTAGATAAAAAAACGTAAAAAAGTAGATGCCATCACTTAGCATGCGTGCCGGCGGCGCGCGGACTTGTGTCCTAGAATTGTGGTGGATGGATAAGAACTTATTTAGTTGGGTTGAGCATGCTATAGTGTATTTTTTTTGAGTTATTCTCATGTTTTTCAGTCTTTGTGTTGGTTGTGAACTCAACATCAGAGTGATTAGTATCGGGGGTTTGCGGGCCTGTTCGAAAGAGAAACCGCGGCCCCGGAACGTAAAGAGCGAGGAAGGAACATGGATGGGTTTTAGTCAGTAAAAGCCATCCATGCTCCGCCCAGAGTGGGATGATTTCCCATAAAAAAGGGCGATTAGTACAAGAGTACCTAAAAATGATTCACCAGCACTTGCTGTTGCGTTTGATATTCGCTATTTGCAGCACATGTATACGTACCTATTAAAACACACACTTATTGTTGGATTTTTTTCAGGTAAATACAACTTTATTGTTATCAGGCGCTTCTGACAAAACTAGAAATACACAGGAACTAACAAGCAAGCAAGCAAGTGAACTGTCGAAAACATAAACTAGTCTGCCAATCACTTTAAAGTTTTACTGCGTCTTATTACTATACTAGCTCAGCAACGGCTTCACCCGCCCGCAAATTATATACTAAAACTTTTCTCTTGAATTACTCTATCTATTAAAAAAAACCCATTGCTTAGTTTTAAAGGTCTAAACATACAAACAGACAGACATGGCGGGTGACTTTGTTTTATTATTAAGTGATGGAACTCGTGGAACCAACAATAAAAACATACTAATTCTAAATTCAAAACATTCTAATCCACCTTCCGCAATCTACGTCTTCCATACTTCACATCCCCGTGGCCGACATTATGGGAGAATGTTTACATGGCCCATTACGAGCCATGGGAACAATGATGGCGGCCGTCATCATATGACGTCATTACCGTGACAATTGTACTACGCCGGAGGGAAAGCCTCTGTTTGTTTATGATTAGAGTTTTTGTTTATGGTGCTAGAAAGTTGTGCGTTGTCTTTGGTTTAATGTTGTAATTAGGTTTTGGAATGATTTCGTTGTGGTGGTATTAAAGTTAATATCTAAAGTAACGATGTGTGATTCTTTATAGACAGCTTACATTAGCGTGAACCTAATGGACAGATCCACTTCAATCTGTGCGATTCTTTCGTCATCTCAGACACTAATTGAGATTGTCCTCGTAACTCTGAGATTTTTCCGTGTCTCCTTTCAAAGTTGTCGGATAGAAAACATCGACCTCATTCAGTTTTTTTTTCAAATATTATACAGGGTGTAAACCACCTCATCACAAAGCCGTTAACCAAGCATTCTGTACATCAAACTAAGTAACTTTACGCAAAAACTAATGCTGGGAAACAACTTTTTTTTTTGAGGTAATAAATCATGTTTTGTGATAGAACTCAATATAACGCTCTTAAAACATTGGGCTTGAATAGTACAGGGGCCGTGGAGGTGATAAAAGTCAAAATCTTACAAAAAAAAACTTGTATTTAAAAAAAATCTTGTCAAAAACTTGTAACTCTGACCCCCCATATCTCCGTAACTAGAAGGTTCCCAGGTATGGTGTAGAACAAAAAAATGATCGCAATGATAGGGAGAACAAGTACCTTTCGGCTTCGTGAAGAGGTGTTTTACACCCTTTATTTATTGTTGAAACTGTTTGTACGACCTTTTTGTTAGTTACAAATTGTTTTAGAGTAAAAGTCATTCGAAATAACGTTACGCTTACATTACGCGTTTGTACCAGGGCCTCAGTTCTTGTTCTTCATGAACGAGCTTATTATAGCCTGTACTATTTAGTTACTCATCATTTGCCATCTATGTTGGAGTCAGCTTCCAGTCTAACCGGATGCAGCTGAATACCTAAATTTTACATGGGGCGACTGCCTATCTCCACAACCCATTTAATACTGGGAATTATGATACCACTTGGTAGGACTGGTGCTGGGTAAGACGATATCCCCTGGTAAGACTGGATGTCAGACTTTTTGGGCCACTGACTACCTGTAGCCACTGTCAAAGATCTACAAATGAAAGTTGGGATTAACAGCTTAAGGGGCCGGCGGAGCATGTGTCTTTCATACAAACGTAATACCAAAATAATTTGTAAATCAAACATTTTCTTAAGGTAGCGTGTATTTCTATCGATTAAGTTACAGAATATCTATGTTCCCAAATACATATTTTGAAAGGATAATAATATAAAGACGAGATATGAGGAATTTATAATTCCTATAGAAGATTTATTTTTCCCATAACTCTTGTTTAAATCAGTGTCCAACCAAAATATATATTTGGAAACCTAGATATTGTGTTATTCTATCGAAATAAACACACAATACCTTAAGAATGTTTGATTTACCAATCATTTTGGTATTACGTTTATGCTCCGTCGGACCCTTAACGTGCTTTTCGAGGCACAGAGAAAACCTAGGCAAGTATGGCTTAACCTAAAGATCCTCCCTCCTCCCTCCTACGTGAGTTACCATAAAACTATAATAGTGTGTCATTCGATTCCCTGTGTCGCACAAACTAGCATAACAACCACGTATGTGTTCCTCCAATCAGCGATTATTTCATTGTCGGTCCACACTGTTAGCTTTTTTGCGACACTAGTTACTCGTATTTTTATTATTCTAGATTTGAAATGGTGAGAGTTTTATGCAGCACGTATTCATCATTTTAATGGTAAGGTACATATACCATCAAAACTGTACCGGAAGTATGAAACAACTGTTTTTTTTTTGCAATTACGATGTTGGTCCCAATGAGCTGTTTTTTAGCAAGATGGTCTGTACTTCTTAATTTAATCTACCTACACATTTCTACGGAACGGAATATAGACTCTTACGGTGATTTATTTGAACCATTGGTTAAAAATCGTTTGAAAACCGAAACATGAACAACACCAACAAAAAAATCAACTGGTACATATACTCGTATGTATTGATAAAATAAAAAGTATTAATCTATGATTTAGTGTCCTTAAATTGAACCGGAGTGTTGTTTGTTTGCTGCACGAAACAGTCTCAGTTACTCAATAAAAACGGAAAAAACGTATTAACTGCTTGTGTAGTTATTATATAAAAATAAAGTGGAATATTTTGTCACCAGGGCTAACCTTATTCCTTTTCATTAGCTACCAAAAATTCCATAAATGGTTACATTCCAAAAAACTAATTACATGTTCACGATTTTCTTTATAAATTTTATTGAATTGACAACTGATTGATAGATTGACAAATGGTGTATTAATGATACTTTAGTCGTGGAAATGCGTGGGTCGTTTTCAATTAGTTTTTTTCTTGTCATTTTTACGATTGGAACGTCTAAAGTAAAAACAAATATAATAAAGAAGTGACTGATGGTCAGCATATACAATTCTGTGCTCGACAGATCTACATTTGTTATTGACCTGACATCTATCGAAGGATTCAACTCAATAGAATCGACAGAATTAAAATTAAGTAACTAGAAAATGTTTCTGACAGTTCCCGGTTTGACAGGTGCCGGAATAAATAAATAATAAATAAATAAATATCGCTGGACATTACCACACAGCGCCACCTAGTGCCACACTAAGCAAAGCTTGTGTCGTGGGCACTAGATAGTTGTTATACTACATATATACTTTTTTGTTTGTAAATACATACTTATTATACATATAAACATCATGACTCGGAAACAAATGTCCATGCTCATCACACAAACATTTTGCTCCTACCGGGATTCGAACCCAGGACCCTAAGAACGTAAAGCAGCGTCACTACAACTACGCCATTCGGGTCGTCGAAAAACAACTTTCTCCATTTTTTGCAGTTTTACAGTATAATATACCTACCACCACATACCACCACCACCTACCATTCGAATGGTTCCTCTATCCAATGGTGAAAAAAAAAAAAAAAAAAAATTAAAAAAAAAAACGAGATAAGTAGTTGGTTTTGCCTCTCACCCGGCGAATTGACAAGACTACAAATTAATTAGGTAGGCAGCCTTTTATAATTTTTATCAAAAAAAATAAGAACCTACCTAATTAAACAAGTACAAAAGAGCTAAAATAAAGTCACCACAACTTCCTCAATTATTAAAACACAGCAATTCATCGCTTCCCGCGGCTCTCCTTTATTCTCGACGAAATTGCTATAGAAATATTAAAGAGTAACACGATATAAAAGGCTGATATAATAAAAAAAGTTTCTTAGTAAAAAACCAGTGAAAAGTAAGTAATTTATTCAGCAGCGTCGAGTGTGACTGGTGCCGTTTCTTATGCAAATCACTCAGATATTTACGAGGTAAGGGGTTGCGCAGAGAATAACTTTGTAAACTTTACAGATGGGACGGACGTTTGCGACGGGATTTTTTTGGCACGTTTTGGTTTCAAGGTTGAGGAGATTTTAGGTTTAAAATTGTAATGTTTCTAATAGGTAGATTTACTTGTCGTAAATTAATTAAAACTGCTATTAAAAACTCTGCCAAATTTTATTTTTGTTTGACCAACATGGGTTTGGTGATCAGTTATAAATATGCTGTCGTTGTTGTGCTTTTGATATATTTTATTCAATAGCTTAGCCGATTTTTTTTTAACCAGAAAGTGGGAATCAGTCACAGGATGTTTTGGGGTCAGTAATAGCAGCAAAACATGAATCGTGTAGTTATGATTTTGTAAAAATATTCTGATTTAAAAGACTGTCAATGGAGTCTCTTGCCCGTTCTTCTCCATAGAGACCTGCGATAGGGAATGGACAACTAAAGTACTTTCACAGTTTTATGACTGGGACTGTAAAGACATTTCATTTTCATCTTTGTTTCGACAGTTAAAAAGTGCCTGTAACTGGCCTACTAAAAATGAATGCTTTAATTTTAATTTTCAGACTATCGTTTTTTTACAATCCCAAAGTCTTTCCCAATTCCTTCCATGATTTTTTTTGTCTCCCGTCACCTCAAACCTCCCTTCGCAGTACACGATAAGCCATGTTTTTTAAATTATATTTTTTTTTGCGATGTACTACATTCACTTCCTACTTCCAAAACATTGTCGTGTCTGCGCCACTTTGCCCACATCACGCTCAGTGCGCGCGTGACGTCGCGACGCATTTTGTGAATAATTGTCGCGTAGTTTAACTAGCCACACCTTTAGCGTATGTTTGTTTTAATATACGGGAAACTAACTGGAGCTGTGGATTCGTTTATTTGGAATAGTTTTATTTAACTTATTGATAAGTTAAAGGTAAACACTGTTTTAGGCTTTCACGGTTTAAAACTACACTTATATTGTCACTTACGGGATACCATACCGGGTTATCATGGCGCTTGCAACAGCGTCGAAATATCGGGAGCTCAAAATAACAAATAATCACGGAAGATATCCCGTAAGTGACAATATAAGTGAAGTTAAAGGTACCTTACTATACGTAATTTTTGAAGATTGATCTCTCCGAGTGCATCCTCCCAATTGCAATGATAGACAACGACACGACGAGTTTAGCTGCAATGGGAATAGTACAATAATGTCCTTTTTAGAAGCTGTTTATTGAGACATTAAAACCCACCTTGGACTGTGTTCTTTTTTCTTTATGGGGTTTTGGTTTCCGTACTTAGTCCCTAGTGTGATCTATTGCGAATGAGCCATGGTGGCCGTTACTCCAACCAGAAGAGAGGGAGGTGGGCTAACCTCCCTCCAGGAGCTGATCAACCTTCCTGGTCTTCTAGCACAGGGAACTCAGTGAGTCAGCGATACCTATAGGATGTTGTGGGAATTGAGACTCGGCATTGCCAGTGTGAAATCATAATCGCCATATTGAATATATGCCTTGGCTGTAACTTTCTTTAGATATTCCTGCTTATACTCCTAAAGTAGGCTGGTACGTAATCAATATCGCCCTGCCTTTTCCCAACTATGTTGAGGTCGGCTTCCAGTCTAACCGAATGCAATTGAATATCAGTACTTAGTCTCTGGATGAGTACCAACCATTACCTACCAAATTTAAGCATATAAGCAGTTGGTCCTGGCTGACATTTGTAGATCTTTGACATTCGTTACAGGTAGTCAGTGGCCCAAAAAGTCTGACAACCAGTCTTACCAAGGGGTATCGTATTACCCAGTACTAACTGGTTTGCGGAGGTCAGTTAGGCAGTCGCTCCATGTGAAATACTGGTATTCAGCTGCATCCGGTTAGACTAGAAGCCGACCCCAACATAGTTGGGAAAAGGCTAGGCAGATGACTTTACAAGGAGCAACTATTTAGGTACGTAATATTGTAAGTAACCTTCTCTAGTATAGAAATAAGTTGACCTTTTCTTTTTCCTTACCGGAAACTTCCAGACACGTGGCAGGAAAGTCTTACCTACAGATGTTATAATATTAACATGAAATGATTAGTTTCCGAGATTAACTTGTTATTGTCTCTTCATAATTACAAGAAATAAAAATAAAACGTTTTGTTACCGACTTGGCTACCCAAAAAAACAGAAGCATGTAGTAAAAGAAAATTGGCCAAGCGTGGATTGGACTTGTGCACCGAAGGTCCCGTAAATATAAATCTATTGAACTTGATTTTATTTTCAGATTTTTTCCTTAATATGTCCTGTAAGAATGCTTGCCAAAATTCGTGGTTCTAGGTAACGGGAAGTACCTGGATTTCGAATTCCTTGTGAAATCGCAAAATATGTGACGGTCATATGTTTTGATCGCGGTCACTTTTGATAGGTCTCTATGAGAGGAAATGAGCATTAATTCACCACACGGGCCCAGTGTGAATTGGAAGATGTCACATGTCTTCGATTTTTTGGTTCTAGGACATGCCGGTTTCCTCACGATGTTTTCCTACAAACCTTAGTATTCGATATTAATTTCAGCTTGATGGTGAACCGTTCCTGAAACTCTTAACAGGAAGACAGACATACAGTAAAATGATCCTACAGGGGTTCTGCTTTTGCAGTCTGGCGTACGGAATCCTAAAAAATAAGTAGTGGAATCGAAGACATATCACATCTACCAGCTCCATTGGGCCCGCATGCTAGATCACAAATCACTCCTTCTCATAGAGAGGAGGCTTGTGTGTGAGCAGTGGGCACATTATTCGCAGCAAACATACAAATACAACTACCAATAACTGTAAGTAATCTAAAATCATTGCAATTGCATATTGAAGGTAGCTCTTAAGGTGATTACATGAGCAAAACGCGAGTTTTTTAATGACTAAAAGTATGTTATTCCTTGCTTTAAACAAAACCAGAAAAATATATATGATATTCTTTAGGATATATCAGCTAGCATGATAGTGTTTTGAAAACATAATACAATTAATTTGACTCCATAAAAAAATCACGAACATATTTCTAAAAATTTCTTTCAATAAAAAAAAAACATACTAATATACATGCGATCATTCAGATTTTTTGGCAAATAATTGTACAAGCAATATATCAGCATTATAGTGTTTATTTTGTAGTCCAATCAATAGATTATTTGTAAATCGATCGAAACCACTAATTTCGCACTATTTGGCCCGCAGTGACTGACGTAACAACGTTTGTAGTGCAAGCTGATTAGAACTTTATTCTAACAGCATTTCAAACGAAGTTTGAACCACTACACTCATAGAGTTGCTAATTTAACTCATCTAGTCGCCTTAAAAACAGTTTAGCCAGACTGATCGTATCCAGTATTCAAATTCGCACCAACTCATCCATTTATAAATTAACTAGCTGATGCCTATGGCTTTGCTCGCTTTTTACAAATGATATACTAAAGCCTTCCTCGAGAACTACTCTATCCACTGGTGAAAACAGCACGAATTGCGGTGCAGTAGTTTTTGAGTTTATCGCGAAGAGACAGACAGAAGCGGCGGAGGACTTTGTTTTATAATATGTAGTGATGTAGTGGATACATTTACATCACTACCACTGCAGTGTGCTTGATATTTTTACGCTTGTCCATTAATAATATAAATAATAATAATATCGCTGGACTTATATTGTCACTTACGGGATATCTTCCGTGATTATTTTTAATGTTGAGCTCCCGATATTTCGACGCTGTTGCAAGCGCCATGATCGAATAATCACGGAAGATATCCCGTAAGTGACAATATAAGTTTAGTTTTGAACCGTGAAAGCCTAAAACAGTGTTTAATATCGCTGGACATTAACACACAGCGCCACCTAGTGCCACACTAAGCAAAGCTTGTGTCGTGGACACTAGATAGTTGATATACTACATATA
Source organism: Xestia c-nigrum (assembly GCA_916618015.1). NCBI lineage: Eukaryota > Metazoa > Arthropoda > Insecta > Lepidoptera > Noctuidae > Xestia > Xestia c-nigrum. Next base: position 1,488,847 of record OU745259.1, on the reverse strand, counting down.
TACTTTTTGTTTGTAAATACATACTTATTATACATATAAACATCCATGACTCGGAAACAAATGTCCGTCCTCATCACACAAACATTTGCTCCTACCGGGATTCGAACCCAGGACCCTAAAAACGTAAGGCAGCGTCACTACTACTACGCCAATCGGGTCGTCATTGACTTGCCTTTGTAACATTTCACTGTAACCAGCGCAAAGTGGTTTCAGGAATATGTCCTTTGATATAGTTACGAACGTATTGATTTCCGAGTTTAATTGCATTAAATCTGATATGGTTGTTGTTCTGTTTGAATAATAGGATAATATGCAGTACTAGTTGTTGGTAAATGAGTCCGTTTCGTACTTGATAACGATCTAGATGATTGTGTACACGTTACAAGTAGCACGTAATTCATTACCGCACAACTGAAACTACACAGTTAACAGTTTAAGCCACCAATTTAGATTGTAATATGTAAACCAAATAACTTGTTCGACCGTTCTTCAGCGCAGAAATTGTGTTCTACACAATGTCTAACTGTAGTACGTAAAAACTTTTATTGTTCATGCTGTGGTCTCTTATAAGTGAAGGAGTACACCTACCTCATACCTAATGTACCATCATTATCATTTCAGCCGAAAAACGTCCACGGTTGGACATAGGCCTCCTCAAAGTGTCGCCACATTGACCGGTCCCGTGCTATTCGCATCCAGCGAATTCCCGCAGCCTTCACCAGGTCATGCCACCTAGTGAGAGGGCTTCCAATGCAATATCTTCCGGTTCGCGGTCGCCACACCAGAACTTTTCGGCCCCATCGGCCCTCAATTCTGCTAGCAATGTGCGTTGCCACTACCATTGCCACTTACCTACCTAATTACCATAAGTTGTCCATTTTCTAATAATGATTTGTGTAAATCTTTTGTTGGAGATCCCAAAATTAATAAACAAAAACAGACGCTTCAATGACCTGACTACAGACTTGCTAATTTGGAAAATTCTCATTCTATTTCTTGTTTTTTGCGAACATATCAAATAATTTACAGGATTTTTTTTTGGTTTTTTGTTACCTTGCAACCAAAAAATCTAAGGATTAGGATATTTAAAGCACAGGAAGAAATTTAAAACTAAGTACGATCCTCAAACCGAAATCATTTCAGTTTTCGTTATGGTTACAAGAGATGAATTAATTTCTGTATTAAGTTTGTAAATGCTATGAAATAATTCTGAATTATTATTGAACAGACCAAATCTAAACAAAACTACGCTATTACTCGAAAATAACAAAACAGAAACTTAATTTATTCACCAGCGCTGGTTTCACGTCAAAACTCAATAATATTTTTTTGAAACCAACTCGACTGGAATGAGCAGTCAACATAGCTCTGTTTTTGTCCGGTTTTTGGTCCTGTCATGTCCCAAAACACAAACTTAATTTTACAATCCAAAAATAAACGTTGCCCTCTAAAATGTATCAGAACTTTTCTTTATGAACTGCAAAGTTAACTTGGTGAAGTCCTCAGGGATATTTTAGGGTTGTTTTTCATTTTGTTGGTTCTCTAAATATGTGATTGTTGATATTATTACAAAATGCAAGCATTAGTGATAGGTTGATTTGTCAAGATAAGGGTTTCTGATTTCTCATGGGGTTCGAATGATAAACAAGTTTGAGCTTTTCGGTTTTTTAAATGGGAAGATCAATTCTTAAATCATTTTTGGCCACAACTCTTTTCACCACTTCGGTTACACATTGACACAAAAGAGCATACGTTTTAGCTTGTAGTTTTGAGGTTATTGCGTTATGATTATCTATACTTCTATACTAATATTATAAAGCAGAAGAGTTTGTTTGTTTGATTGTTTGTTTGTTTGTTTGGTTGAACGCGCTAATCTCAGGAACTAATGGTTCGAATTGAAAAAATATTTTTGTGTTGGATAGTCCATTTCTCGAGGAAGGCTTTAGGTTATAATATAACATCACGCTACAATCATTAGGAGCGGAGCAGGAATGAAAAATGTTGCAAAAACGGGGATTTTTTTTTCCTTTCGTTTCCTCTCTTATGTGACGCAGACGAAGTTGCGCGGGTCAGCTAGTAGTTCATAAAACTTGACAGATCATCATCATCATCATCATCAGCCTATAATGTTCCCACTGCTGGGACACGGCCTCCTCTCAATGAGAGGGAAACTTGACAGATACGTGGCTAATAATACAATTTTTCATCACCGGCAATCTATCACCGGCTTATATTCCTGACCAATTTAAGTCACCTTTTCATGTCCCAACTCAATAAAATTATAACAAATACCAGACACCATTCACATGAGAAACAATAAAGCATTAATGACAAAACGCTATTTGTCGCAAATAAATTCTTACATACATTAACTTCTTGTTCAACAGGAATATCCTCCAGCCGCGCTGTAGCGCTTTCCAGCGATGTCCAGGTGTCTAGCACGCCATTGTAGTACAAATACATGCTGGGGCTATTATAAGAGCACCCTCAATTACATTAATTGGCTTTTGAGTTAAGGGGATTGCTCACTGATGGGAGTGAGGTGTTGGTGTTGATTGAGCAATAAAGTCGTTGTAGAAGTTTTAGAAGACGTTGGTTTAATTGTGTAGCTGGTAGCTCTTTTCGCAGATATGAAGCTTGTGTTCAGCAATAAGATCGTTAATGGCGTGATTCTATATTTTTTTTTTAGGTTTTATTATCGTGTCACAGCAAAGAAAAGTCCTCTTTTGATAAAAAAATATGAATCAATCATACTAGCATGTGCTTAATCGTAATTTTAGACGTTTTTGTCTCCACCAGTAAGATATTTTTTTAGTTTAAAGAATGTCAGTTTTATCTAAGCATACCTTACTTAAGATGCCGTTTAACTGAACTTCAATAAGGAGGAGGTTCCCAATTCGTTGGAACCTTATTGATATTTTTTATGTATTTTCCCCGATTATTTGAAGACGGCTAGACCAATTCGTATTTTTTGTTTTTTTTTTGTTTAAAGGATATACTTTCCAGGTAGTTCCATGTTCATTCAGTCAGGATCCGATTATGGGATCCTGGAGAAATAGAGAGAACTCTTTTAATGTTATATGTAGCGATTTGATTATTTAGCTAGCTAGAAAGTAGGAAGAGTACTTTTTCGGAGTCCCATTTCAATTTGGTGAAGATCTGATAAAGAACATCAGAGATGGCAACAGGACTCCTCAATAAAGGATAGCAAATGGACTGCAGGGATTGCTGGAATCTCATGTCTATCTATTGTTTACACCAGTTCATAACGTATTATTTATTTATTTATTTATTTATTTAAACTTTATGCACTTAATGTACAAAGGCGGACTTAATGCCTTGGGCATTTTTTTTTTTAATATCACGGCGGTCCACTGAAAACTTTTTAAGCAAAAAATAAAAGTGAGATTTACGTCTCACTTTTATTTTTTCACTTTTTCTTGTGTTTTTTGAAGTCGGTTTTTTTAGTTTGGTTTTCAATCCAGTAATCAGATTCTTGAAGTTCATCCACAGATGTAAAGCACTAAATAAATCTTTAAGATAGATTCTTTAATCATCATATTTTAACCAAATAGTGCCCCATAAATGAAATGGTGAGCTGGTGATCCAGTTAATTACTGTCATGTCAATGTTCTCTCATCTACCAACTACCAAATCTTCGCCATCATCCAATGAACACACTCCTTTAACATCCAAGTTTACAAGACGCAACAAAAGTGATGGTTACCATTTAAGGGCCATTAATTACCCATACAAACGAGCCCCAACTAACAATGGTATAAAGCTACGTCGCCAGTTATTTAGATTGATTCCATGCACCATTAATTAGCGATCGGAGACGGGATTAATTTTAGTTTAAACTTGACGATTAGTTAGATGGTAACTGATTAAATGGTTGTAGTATGTTGTTGGAGTTTGCTGCGTGTTTTAATCTAGGTTTAATATTTTGTAATTTTGTGAAGTTTATTATACACGTTTACGTCAACATATTTTTTTTTATTTGAGTTTTCTACCGCAGCTGTGGTGGTCCGCGCTCTTATTTGAATTTATACACGCTGAAATTTTAGTGGTTGTTTCCGAAGCGAAATGAGTTTGTATCGGTTAATACAATCGATTAATACATTAAAAAAAATTAGACTCAATAAATGGCAGATTTAAATAAATAAAATAAATAAACATTTTTTTTTAAGTTTAACTTTGCGTTTCGATAGTGCTACTGATGGGTAATCGTCCTGCCGCTCGAAACAACCATTAAAATTTCACGCTGTATAATTGTTTGCTGTGTTTGTAATTCTTATAAACTACGATCGTGCTCCAACAGACACGTTATAACTTAAAATCTACGTGAGTATAATAATAGTACACATAATATATTTTTTGACATGCACATGCTCTTTTTTTTAGGTCATTTAGGTCGTCATGTTGGTCTAGGCAAATCCTACTTCCTATATATCCTACTAATGCTATAAACGCGAAAGTTTGTTAGTATGGATGTATGTTACTCTTTCACGCAAAAACGACTGAACGAATTTGGATGCAAGTTTTCACATAGATAGTTTATAACCTATTTCAAAACATAGGATACTTTTTATCCAGGTAGTAACATCCCATGGGGCCGTTATCAAACTTCTCGCGGACGAAGCCGGTGGCAGAAGGACTACCTTCTGCCACCGGCTTCGTCCGCGAGAAGTTTGTTAACCAGAAAACTTATACCAACCCACTAGGGTTGGTATAAGTTTTCTGGTTGCTTATGTCAATTCACTGCCTCGACTGCACTAGACTGCATCGTCGGCCTGGTGGTCGCACGCTCTACTTCTGAGCATGAGGTCCTGGGGTCGGGCAAAGTATTATTAAATTTTTCGATAATTACTGTTACTCTTAACTGTTATTTTTAACCACGAGCTCTTCTGTCCAGTCCAAGTCCTCCAGTCAATTCTGGGTAAGTAACCATACTAATTGTGTACCTCTTAACAAAATCTGCTCTCATAAAGCTTGTGTTGATGTCGGCACAATTGTAGGAGAACAAAAAAAAATTAAAGGCATTTTTAACATTGTAATTTACTATCAAGTTCTAACAGATCATCAGGGGAAAAATAAAGTACACCAGTCTTGCTTTAACGCAATGCACGACAGTGCAGTCTAAATACAAAAAAAAAAAACCATATACTCGTACATACTGCCAAATTTTTCCTAATGATTTTAAACCACAAAACTTTGATGGTTAATTCCAAAATCAAATGTGAAAATTTTACAGTTTACGGTAACAATATACACTTTCAAATCTGTTTCAACGTTTGACAACATATTGAAAAAGAATGGGTGGTTTGTAACAACTGTGAAAATGGACGGAAAACAGCTAAACTTGTAACTACATATACCTAGTTAACATCACCAATATCAATAAAGTTTTGTGATTATGCAAATTATCCTCAAAGTGTTGTACACTCAAAATTAACCTTCAAATAACAAAACCATAAAACTATTCGAAATTAATGAAAATTAAAATTAATGAATGAAATAAAAGAAATTAACATTTAAATGATTAAACGCGAAGCATTAAAATTACAATGTGCTTACATTTTACAAACCTTTTTATGTTAAGTCACGGGTGGCTACTTATCACTATTTATATTTTTTTAATGAAAACGAAACAACTGGAAACATTGATCCGTTTAATATATTTCTGATCGCACTTTTTAATTAAATATCCTATAATATACTGATGGCCTTACTTATTCTTCAAGCTAATTAAGATCATGTTGCTTTTAGATAAAGTTCGAAATTGCCTGTGTGGTTGTATCAGCTGTTGCAATAATATCGGCTAGAGTACGCTCAAGAATTTCACTTTCAATCTATTTATATCACTAGTGTGAATAGGATACGTATGTCTGTCGGTAAAATGAATAAATCTGCATGTACTTAAAAAAATACATAGAAAAGCATCAGTCGACTGGACGAAACCTTGAAGGTTAATCTTATCAGAAGGATGTGAAATTTAAATTAATTTAGGCGTAAATTGTAATATGTATCAGTCACCGTAAAATTGTCAAACACGCTAGATTGTAATCTCTCTAGCGTTATTGTAAACTCTAGAAATATTGTCAACTGAAAATACGTAAGAATCTCTGCCCCCATAATCGGGACTCGCGGCACCCCCTCGTTAGGTTAGTTAGGTTCCTTTAAACCCTGCACCCGGAAATACTACGCTTTTTAGGGTAATATAAAGTGATTTAAGGTTATGTTATATTATTCGGTATTGCTCAGGAATGGAACATTATCTTTTCATGAGAGTGGTACCAGCAAAACAATCATCATTTGCCCAGACTATTCCCAACTTTATGTAGAGGCCGGCTGCCAGTCTAACCAGATGCAGCTGAATACCAGTACATTACATGGAGCGACTGCCTATATGACCTCCACAAACCAGTTACTGGGTAATACGATACCCCTTAAAGTACTTACTTATGTGAAATTTTCATAATTTAAGCGTAGAAATGTATATAAATCTTTTTTTATACATAAAATAAAATATTTGTTTAAAAGAAACTGCAACCAGCATAACAATATAAACTAAAAACAAAAGCAAAACCGCAGGCGAAACATAGTTACCAATAAATTCCGTATTCGCGTGACACTGGCAGATGTTCCTTGGCTTATCTCATCAAAAAAGAAAGCAAACGTAAGAATAGTCCTACATTTCTATAGGTCATCTACCTTATATATATTCCTACAATATAACATATATTTTTAAGTGCACGCCTTCAATTTACATCAGCATATTTACAAAATGAGATTAAGATGTAATTTCAAGGGGACCTTAATTATATAGTTTTTAGTCTTTACACTTACTTAATAGAGGGCACTTATGGAATTCTTAATGTGGTCGGTATTTGGATAAGAGCATTTTGTGGAAAATATGGGCCATTGGTAATATACCACCTGATGAGATGTCGATATCTTTCCAGTTGAGGACACTTGCAACAGTAAGTGGACTACTGATGCCTATATGCATGCATAGTTATGGCAGTCGCAGTAATGGAAGGCATTAACCGATGACCTGGTGAAGGTTGCTGAAATCCGTTGGATTTAAAACGCACTGTACTGGGAAATGTGGTGACACTTGGGGAGGCCTGATGTCCTGCAGTGGACGTCTTTCGGCTGAAATGATGATATGCATAGTTCTGTAAGCTTAAAATTTCATCAGCATTCATAGTCTTAATAACAGAACAGAAAACTTTGTCAGTGTGTCTTCCAAAACCGTGGTAACTTCCTGTAATGGCCTTTTAATACTCAATATTGTCTTTCCTTTTTTAAAAAAATGGAAAGTGTTGTGATGATGCATGTGATAATACACCTTTCTTTCTTCCACTTTACCATGTTATTATAGGCATTTGAGTAGAGGAAGCCCAAGGAAACGATGGGTGGACTGTGTTAAGAAGGATATGGTAAGAAAGGAAGTGTCTGATGAGATGACGAAAAATAGAGGAGTATGGAAAAAGAAGCCATGCTGCGCCGACCCCAAATAAATTGGGATAAGGGCAAGAGAATGATGATGATGATTAGAGGCATAAAAACACAGTCAAAAGAATATATAATTCTTATTATTGGCCCAGGTCCTCGAATACCGGTGTACTCGTACCTTCCATTTTAATCCTTTCAGCCGTTAAGGCGTGCGGCCGAAAGGTCACAGACAGAACGATAGACCACCATTTTTATCAATGATCACTGATCATTAAAGACATGTATCATTTCTTAAAATAATTTTCACGCAGCGTGTCCAAGTCCTCACATTCCCAAGTTAATTATGATGACTGACCTAGTAGGCTATCTTCGCAGCTGTAACAACACCGAATAATATTATTTTGACACTATTAATAACGATAACATAACTACAAGCTGCTGTTAATGATTAACATCATTCAGAAAATTATCTTGAGAGCAATCAGCAGCCTTCAACACGTTACAAAAGTTGAATGTCTGTAATAATGTATTAAATATTATCTTATCTCGTAAGTGCTTACTTCGTACATTTTGTTAATTATATTGATCTTCGTCTTTGTTACTTTAGTAACTTTACTGATTGACTCAGATCAGAATCGCTATAATAAAATCAGTAAGTCACTTTCGATGATACGAATATCATTTTTTTTTTACCCAGACCAGCGACCAGCACGTTTTGTCGACGGAAGAATCGACAAAATGGCACATTTCTTTTCCCAATCTGTCATTTCGTAGATTTTGCTGTCGACAAACCCCGTTTCCTATGGTGGTCACGCATGCAGTGGTCCATATTGGATCCTTGAATCAAAACAATAGGAAGTCATGGGACTTTTGCCCAGCAATGGAATAATGCAGGCTTCTCGTATTACTAAACATGGTGTGGTTCTACGAGTACTTTAAGCTAATGGAGTAATGAGTGTGAGTTTCGAACACACGATTTCTCATATTGAGATAGTTCCGCTTACTCACATGAAGGCTTACAAAACAATATGCTTTTGGCTGTGCACCGGCAAATGTGAAATGCACAGAGTATTGTCGAATTGTGGCATTAAATGCTCGTTGTCCAGATGATTCGAATAACAGTACCTATAAAGTAGTTATGTTATACAAAAACATCACTAGGTTAAGTCGAAGGAAAACATCATCAGATGATGATGTTGGCAACATAACTCAAGAAGTTCAACATATAATCTCGCTTCTATTCTCTGAAAGGTCATCTATGTAGTTCACCCATATTTCACAAATTAAGTTTAAGCACCAAATAGTTAGAGGCCAGCTGTGTTAAAATGATATGGCAAGAAAAGTGTCTGATGAGATGACGGAAAATAGAGAAGTTTGGAAGAAGAAGACATGCTGCACCGACTCCAGTGAATTGAGATAAGGGAAAGAGAACTATGATGATAATAAGAGGCGAGCTTATTGCCGTCATCACTAATCCAGACTGCTAATGCATAATGAAAAACCCAAAAAACATTTGGCCCGACTTGTGAATCGAATTCAACTCCTCTTGCTTAGCAGAGCCGGCGACTGATGGACCAACAACTTATACCCTACCTTCGTTTTACCTCAAAGCTTCAATACAACCATCCACTACCAATAAAACCCACACAAACGCAATACAACCCAAATCACCAATCACCATTCAATCCAAAATTAAACCTTAATTCAGCAGCGAGTCGACGTTATGCGAAGTCATATCACCAATTACGGACATAAATTGACCTGTACCACGGCAATCCAGACGCAAAGCCAAGTCTAGTGAAATAAACCTCTGGCACTTTGTCTATGTACTAGTATTAAACCCCGTTAAAGCTTGTAAGTGGTACAAGAGTGGAGATTATGGGGTTTTTAAGGGGGGTGGGAAGTTCCAGATATTGGAGTACCGAGATGATTTTGTTTTTAGTTATGTTTGGTGTTTGGTTGGAGGTGTGAGTTTTATAAAGGCTGTAGAACACCTCTTAACGACGCCGAAAAGCACTAGTTCTCCTTGTCATTGTGATCATTTTTTTGTTCTACACTATACCTGGGAACCTTCCAGTTAAGGAGATATTGGGGGTCAAAGTTACAACTTTTTGATAAGTTTTTTTTTTAAATAAGTACAAGATTTTATTGTAAAATTTTTACTATAAATACCTCTACAAACTTCGTTCTATTAAATCTATCCATCAACACAATGTTTTAAGTGCGTTACATTGCGTTCTACCACAAAACGTGATTTAACACCTCAAAAAAAAAAGTTGTTTCCCAGCAAAAAAAATTGCATAAAGTTACTTATTTTGATGTACAGAATGTTTGGTTAACGGCTTTGTGATGAGGTGGTTTACACCCGTAGCAATCACCACTGTCTTCAGGAACCCTTTAGTCCAAAGCTACCAGAACATTCTACTTCTTCTTTCCAAATCGCTCGCACTCATGCCTAGCACCGCTAACAAAGAGCAACAGAGCGGGCACGCACGTCCGATATGCCGCGAGGCAATCCGACCAGGGCTGGCTCGCACCTGGCATTAAAATCTACTATTGTACACACACACAGGATTTGTCCAGCATTCGTGCCTAAGCTGATGATGATTGAATCATGAAACAACAGAGTGAGTTTGAAGGGTAACTAGTTAGAAGGTTGTAAATGTGTAAGTGTGCTTGTGACTGAGCTATACACGAGGTTTTTGCGTCATATCCGGGCAAGTACCATTTTCATTAGGTATTATGTACTTTCTTAGTTTAATATGACTGACATCGATAAATCTGAAACCGCCAATCCGTTTTGATACCTAGTTCTTCTACTAATTCTACATGAAATAATGTATAGGTACATGAAGGGTGTAAAACACCTCTTCACGAAGCCTCAAGGCACTTGTTCTCCCCATCATTGCGATCATTTTTTTGTTCTACACCATACCTGGGAACCTTCTAGTTACGGAGATATGGGGGTCAAAGTTACAACTTTTCGACAAGTTTTTTTTTAAATACAAGTTTTTTTTTGTAAGATCTTAAGTTTGAACACCACGACCTCCGTGCTATTCAATCCATCAATCGGCACAATATTTCGAGTGCGTTACATTGAGTTCTACTGCAAAACATGATTTATAACCTCAAAAAAAAAAGTTGTTTCCCAGCAATAACTTTTGCGTAAAGTTACTTAGTTTGATGTACAGAATGCTTGGTTAACGGCTTTGTAATGAGGTGGTTTACACCCTGTAGATACTTATAAAATCAGTCAGCTAGGTTAACGCACACACCTCATAATATACCTATAGTTATCTGATAACAGAGTTGGATCTCATGCAATAATTTGAAGCCAGTGGCCTGGCTGTCGCCTTTTCATAGATGATTAGAACCTCATAATTTCACAACAAAATCGTAACGAAATGATTTTTCTGTAACATTGCTTTCGAGTTTTCGGCAAGAATTAAATGCAAATTATCTGAAGCTAAAAAATATATCCGTTGGTTATTCAATTACACTTGAATGCGAGAATTGAGCCCACGATCTTTATCACAGAAATTGGATGCTTACAACCGCTATAAAAGTTGCATTGGCTGCATAATAATCATCATGATAAAAATCATACTTTTACCACGCAAAATTATACTTCGGTAAATATCAAATACACAGTGGTAATTACTGAATTCGGGATAGCGATATCTTGGTAGTAAATTGGTGTTTTATGAGAATGTGCGAACGATAGAGAAAATGTAGTAAATGTTAATATATGTGCATTTATAGGGGCTTATCAGACCGAAGGCGCGAATATTAGCTTTTGCCAGAATACGGTACAATTAACGATATTCAAGGAATATCGCATTATTATCCGTAATCGCCCTTTTAGCAGGTGGTTTGGGGAAAGCATAAGAAGATAGAGTGGATAGGTACTTCATATAATGACATTTTATACTAAACAAAAAAACCACTTAACTTAACAAAAAAAATTCGCGACCACTAATTCATCAGTTAAGTTCAATTCATTATGGGAGTAACAGATCTTCTCACTTTATTTTTCATTCATCAGCATTCTCACAGCAACATCAAGACACATAATCTTAATCCTAAGAGAGATGTCTGCAGTGATAGTAGTACAAATACCACCGAAACTTTGATCTTCATTTTCCGAACTTGTACACCTGATTGTCTCTAAAGTGGTGGTGTTTATTTTGCAACTTCACTAATAATAGTCAAAAGTACCACAGCAGCATTTGCCTCGGAAACCGACTTCCACAAGCTAAACAACATTCGGATAAGGAAACGAAACAAAACAAAACTTCTCTAGAATGTCCCGAGACCATTGTAAAATTTATCAACAGAAATGATCAGCTTCAGAACACACCTGACTAAAGAACAGGAGTTCCACACAAAACCTGAATTGCCAAACTTACAACAGCTGACAAAACTTCTTGTTCTACCATACCATAGGTAACAAAACATATTACACCTTGATGATACAACACAGCTTCTAATCTCCAACATGGGATGTTAAAGCAACAGTGGCACACTTTGCACTGAAAACGTTTATTTTCGACATTAGAATTTTACATTTTCACCAAGTTACGAGTACATAAGCTATAAATTACATTGATGTCATGAAAATTAATCGAGCCATCACAATTTTGGCAGATGAAGTCGCAAGAGAAGTGCTAGTTTGAGATAAGGATACACTTTCATTTTAGTTCCGTGTAATAAGAAACTTGTCTATTGCCATAGACTGGGTAGAAATTCTTGATGAACAAACTCAATGATACTTTGATTCCCAAATCAAACCCAGGACCTCTTGCTCTACAGTCGCCGGAAGAAAATTTGGCGAAGTGTCCCAAATTTATGAAGGCATCGAAATATGCATTCAGAACCCTTAAATTTTAGGTAAGCCCAAATCCCGTCAAAACACAATTAATCATGCGACACCTCTCGAAACCGAATCAGCACACAATGCGCCACAGCCTAAAGATTACAACACATGCAACGTACAGCTTGCTACAGTACTCAAACACAAACGGAGCGGAATCAGATAGACTGCGCACCATGCATTGGGATCGCGGCCCGGCAAGCCACGAATAAATCCGCTTTGGAGTCAGGAAGGAATCATTGAGTGCTATTATTGTTATGTTGATGAATTTAGCTTTAATTGATGTTTGGGATTAGAGGGTGCAGTTAATGGGATAGAAAGAGGAACTGGCTAAAAGTACGTTATAAAAAGATAAGCCAGTTCGGGAAAATGTGCAATATACCTACCATTTCTAATCGAAGCGGATGCAACTGAATACCTATATTTTTAAGGGGTGACTGTCTATCTGATCTCCACAATTCAGTTAGTACGGGGTAATACAATACCCCCTGGTAAGACTTTTTGGGCCACTGTCTTCCTGTAACCACTGTCAAAGATCTACAAATGAAAGGCGGGACCAACAGCTTCACGTGTTTTCGGAGGCACGGAGGAAACTTAGTATGGAAGGGCGGTCACACATCCACAGACCAACCTGGGCAAGCAGGGTCCTAAGGTTCGACCTGAGAGGCTGTTATTATTTTAGCCACATAGCAGAAATAAAAGTAACAACTTTGGAATAACTGTGTGCTCAAATTAAGACAATAAACATAGAGTTTGTATTTACTGTGTTTAGAAAGAAAAAAAAAAAAAAATTATGTACATAGTTTTTGTAAACAGTATACGGGTGCACAAATTCAAAACTAAAAGTAATTTATTCGAATTAGGCTGAAACATCAGAACTTATTAATATTCAAAAGTCGTCTGTAAACGAAAATACAATACTCTCTAGAATGAAGACGGTTTTTTTTACTCTGAGCCGTAGTTAAATCTTCGAAATTGTTGTTGTTTACATTAAAGTCAGCCATGCTTAAAACATCATACCTCGATCATCAATCAGGCTGTGAAGCGTGGTTCATTACGGCATTATCCGCAGCTCGCTCATCCGCAGCTAATAGTGTCCCGATTATCAGGGTCACAGGATCGCACTGATTTCTGCAGCTCATTAAGACGAGGGTACGCAGAGGTATGGTTGTTGAGGTGTACTTGAGTACTGTACACAAACATAATGTATCTATGAACTTGAGTAAACTTTACTCAATTAGGTCTTGTATGGGCTAATTGAGGATTCGAGCGTCAAAATAACGATGTCGCTAATATACATCACCACTTTAGAATATTACAGTATTTTCTGCTGAAAATCGCCATTGCAATGAATGGTATAAGTTCCATTTATGGAAAATAGTAACGAATTGTGATTTTTTCCACTTGTTACCCCTCTTTATTTATAGTCATAAAGCCTTATCTATTCTCTCTTTCAGACGCAATTCTTGCTAATATTGGGAAAGTAACTCTGTCTGTCTATTATCACACAATTAGTCAAAAGCATAGGTTAGTACTTTGGATACCTTTATCCAGGTAGTATGGCCCCCTTGTGATGATTTCCAACCTCCGGTAAAGCGCCATCAAAAGCCAGAGTTGCAATAAAAAACTAAGAGATGTTACTACTTCCTCTGGTCATTATTGCAACGAACCTGCAACACTGCCCACCCCACAGCCAACTCACTTACATAACAACCACTTGGAACCAACAAGTCATGCTGCTGAACTTAACAGCAGTTTCTATTTTTCACACGTGCCCCGTAAATTCACATCCACTGCGGATCAAATTAAAGTGTACACCACTTTCACGAGGAATTACAGTGCATGCCTCTACTACACCATCAATGGCCTTAAAAGGCGCTATATCATTGCCGAGTTATTTTGAACGCGAGTGTAATTTGGTGTGGTGTACTTTATGGGAATTCTCCCGTATATGATGGTCTTACGAAAGTGTACAGGCGCCTTTATGGTCTTGAAGTCTACATGTGTGAGATGAACATTGAGGTGGAATACTGACAATAGATTCAGCAATTTGTGATTTTTTTGTTCTTTTTATCGTTTCTGTAAATTCATGCATGCCTCTAGAGCCTGATTTTCTGAGATTTTTCCCACACAGTGTCTGTGCCTTCTTAAGCACATAAATCAATAGTACAAAGATTAATATTAATTTATTTGCGTTGTACATGGTAAAACTTGACGTTAACAAAAGGCTTAGAGCTAACTAACCCTCTCCGTTCACAGCAAAATCTAATTCTTACAAGCTAGAAAATAAAATATATGAAATCAAATAATCACCCGAAGAATAACAACATACTTCGGTCTAGAATGTTGTTATTCCCTATCTTTATTACAGTACAAACGCATATAACAGTAAATAACGTAAATATCCTAGAAACTCCTCCGCATATTCTTATTCTCCTAATCCCATTAATATTCATATCTGGTCCTGAACCTAGAAATGCACGAGCGTAAACTTTAAAGAATGTACTAAACTCGTAAATATTTTAAATATACGCTCTTAAAGTCACAGTCGATACATTGGTCCGGGAATAGAAGCTACAGGATAAGAAGTAAATAATAATAATAATATAATAATAATAAATATTGCTGGACATTAACACACAGCGCCACCTAGTACGACACTAAGCAAAGCTTGTGTCGTGGACACTAGATAGTTGATATACTTCATATATACGTTTTTTTGTTTGTAAATACATACTTATTATACATATAAACATCCATGACTCCGAAACAAATGTCCATGCTCATCACACAACATTTGATCCTACCGGAATTCGAACCCAGGGCCCTAAGAAGGGTCGTCATAGAAGTGAAGCTATGTTGTGCGAGTAAATTTGTAATCTTTGTGGAGGGTATCGTATTATCCAGTAGTAACTGGGTTGTGGAGGTCATATGGACAGTCGCTCTATGTAAAATACTGGTTCAGCTGCATCCGGTTAGACTGGAAGCCCTAACATAGTTGGGAAAAGGCTAGGCAGATGATGATGGTAAACTTGAAATAAATGCAGTGTGTGCATCCAATATGCAATTCAGTTGACTTATTAACCATGACATTGACATTGCAATCAAAACACATCGCTTTCAACTCTTATCTGTGTCCAAAATACCTTTATTCAAATACGAAATGCAGGATAACATTGCTTATCAACACGAACACACAAATTCCTTATCCAGCATTCAAATTCCGTGCACAAAATGGAAGCAATCAGGGTCCATACCGGCGACCTCATAACTCGATAGAACATAAATTTTTACAAGACGCTAAAAGCATGGAGTATGGTGGAGTGTGACACGTAAATTGTCATCAGACTTTTATGTAGCCATGAAACGTGCTCAGTCATTACTTTGGAAAACGTTTCATGAGGTCTCGGCTTTACTGGGGATGGTGGAGGACTTTTTAAAGACCGTGATGTTTGAGGTCTGTTAAAGGAAAAAAGCTTAAATATCACAATCTAGAAAATAGTGAGAACCTACATAATTTATAGAAAAGTCTTAGTAAAAAAACCAAGTCAAAAAGTATAGTTTCTCGCTTCTAGTCGTAAATTTGATATCCGAACGGCGAGATGGGCTGAAATTAATGGTGTTTGAGGCATGATGCAATCGATATCAAATTGTTTGTATTTCTGAAGGATGCCCCTTTGTCCAGACCTGTGTTTCTTAATATGTTCACCACTGTCAGAAGATTTAATACGGGGATTCGGTGGATGCGAGTCGCACGTGACCGGTCAATGTGGCGACACTTACGGGACGCCTGTGTCTTACAGTGGACGTCTTTTGGCTGAAATGAAGATACAAATTAAAAAAAATAAAACCCTGACTCGTTTAACTACTTATAAAACTAACTACTACCTTTTAAAAGCCTATAATTATATTAAAACCCCGTGTTACTTACAACGGTGAACACCAACAATTAGTTGCGACAACCCGATGTTTTCCTTCGATAACCGCTCTGTCGCCTAGAAATAATCTCGGCCAGGTGAGGGGGGAGGGGAGCTGCTTATCAACTTTCTTCACCTAGTGATTAGAGGGTGATAGTGATAAGTGCACTGATTACAGCTGTAGCCGATTAAGTGGGATGTGTGGCTTCAAAGTGGTTTCTCTTTAGTGGGCTTGTAGGTAGTTGTTGGTTGAACGGATTAAATTAATACAAAGGTACACATTATAAATATCGCTGGATATTACATACAGCGCCATCTAGTGCCATACTAAACAACGAGGCTTGTCTCGTGGACACCGGATATTTGATATACTACATGGATACTTTTTGTTTGCAAATACATACTTATTATACCTACATAAAAACGGTAATGACTCGGAAACAAATGTCCATGCTCATCACACAAACATTTGCTCCTACTGGTTGGTATTCTAACCCGGGACCCAATGAACGTAAGGCAGCCTCACCACCCCTGCGCCATTCGGGTCGTCAAATATATACTGTTATGAAGACCTCGTTGGTTACGTGGAGATGCTCGTGCCTAAGTAACAACGGCAGCTCGGGTCGATCTTTCGGTAAAGCCGTGGTTGCCTAGGTTGGTCTGCGGATGGGTGACCACCCTTTGAAAAAAAAAAAGGTTGGTCACCCATCCGCCTTACATACCAAGTTTCCTCCGTGCCTCGGCAAACACGTTAAGCTGTTGGTCGCAGCTGTCCTTTGTCCATTTTTGGCAGTCGATACCAAGTGGTATCCTATTCCTCAGTATTTTCTGGGTTGTGGAGGTCAGATAGGCAGTCGGTCGATGTAAATATTGGTATTCAGCTGCATCCGGTAAAACAGGAAGCCGACCCCAACATAGTTGGAAAAGTATAGGTAGATGATGATTTCATTGGTAACGTGGTCGCCAGCTAAGCATGCTGAGCATTAAGTTCTGTGTTTGGTTCCCCAGAAACTTTTCAGCAGCGGGAAGTCTGAATTTGTATCATGTTGGTAACAAAAGTTTAACTCCTATAACATACATGGGAATTGGGAATTAAAACAAAAGAGCGCGCGCGAGCGTGTAGTGTGTTGTCCTAGTGTGAACCGGCTTAATTAACATTTATGAAGATGAGTGAGGGTAGTTGAATAAACGCCTTCACTTTGCTGTCGCGGTACCTCCAATACTTCAGTCTCCCCGCGACCACGGCTGGTGCAATCCGGTCGAAACGTCGGGATTAAATTAAAGGTAAATTCGCGATAAATACCCGTATTTATATGTTTTATAATTAAAATAAAGGTTATCCTCTGCCAAATGCTCTTTGGAAATTACAGGCAAGTTGTTATATTTTTTATAAATTACTAGCTTCTGCCCGCGACTTTGTTCGCGTGAAGTTTTGATATCGCAACGCATCGCCTGCTCAACGGAAGCTTTTTTCCCGCTTGCAACATTTCGTATTGCTATTTCTTATACCAAACAAACAAACTCTTCTGCTTTATAATATTAGTATAGATTGATTTCCTGTGAAACGAGATTCCGTAACTAAAGAAAATTAGTCGAATGAGAAAGATCCAACAGCAGATATTTAGAAAATATTGATTGATTTGAAAATATCTGTGGCTGGTTTGTTATTAATACCACTAAAATTATCTTACTAAATATTTTAGAGAAGTTTGACTGACCTTCTGAAACCTTATCCATATTTACATATTACGGTTTTTTTTTTATAATTATGTGTAACCAACTATAAATTCTATTATCCTACTTACTTAATCCTCTAACTCAATAACAACACGCCAAAAAACCAGACAAAATACATTACGAAAAAAGCCGAACTCCCCAATAAATACTGCATCAACATTTGATGTATTATCCGATAAAAGCAACGCTAGGGATGCGAAAAACGAAAAACTACAATAAAAATAATAATCTTTATGCAAAACACTGTAATGGAATCACTCAATCGGAGTAATGTAACGAACGATTGATTTATTACTTGTCGAGTAAGAAAAATGACTAAAATACTGTGTGCGGTTTAGAGCTGACGAGGCGGGAACGATACGAGGTACTTTCAGACGGCTTTTTGAGGACATCTGTCGATGCGGTCTGAAACAGCTTGTGGTAATAGTGCGACGCGTGTTAAGTTGAGAAGGATATTTTTTTTTGCATTATTCCATTGACGGAAAGCACTTTCTGCCGATTACCGGTCAATAATTAGTGTAGTCACTCCCATTTTGTATCCACATGATTTGGTAATATTCGATTTCTGAATGTTATCGTCGATTGCGTTATCACCTTATGCACCATTTACCTATACCAGTAATTTAAGTTAAGAAAACAATATGTGGAAACCGTGTTTTAGAGGCAAACATTTTGAAGACTATAACAGCGGCTAGCTCTGAGACCATGAGGCGCATTACACCGAAGATAAGATATTAGTCAGTTTATGCCATCTGAATGTAACACATATTAGAACCACTGCGAATGTTGCACTATATTCATGACCCACGCAACTTCGTCTGCGTCACATAAAGAGAAAACCGAAAGGAAAAGAACGTCCCCGTTTTCGCAACATTTTTCATTCCTGCCCCGCTCCTAATGATTGTAGCGTGATGTCTAAAGCCTTCCTCGGTAAATGGACTATCTAACACAAAAAGAATTTTTCAATTCGAGCCGGTAGTTCCTGATATTAGCGTGTTCAACCAAACAAACAAACAAATTCTTCTCTCTCACTCTTCTGCTTTATAATATTAGTATAGAGTATAGATTTTCATTTTGAAAGTCATTGAATTGTTTTCCAAAATATATTTTTTTATAGTTTCCATGACAGTCGGGTACCATTTTTAAAATCGTGATGTCTAAACCGATTATTTTCATTAAAATGTTAGCTCTTTAACAGATTATAAGCTACCGACTTTTGGAAACGATTCCTTGCTCATCATATTGAATCGGTAATGTATTTTTATGGCGAAATGAATGGAGGTCGATGTTGATTGATGGAACTTCATGTATTAAGCAATTTAGGGAACTTATGGGGCTATTATTTCCCTGTTATGTATATGTGCATAATAACCCGTAAACGTAACTTAAATTGAGCGGAAAATGTACGATGTTGGGGTATAATGTCTTAATAACGTTGGAGCAATTTTATTGGTAGATCTAGTTGGATTGTATTTATTTAAACTTCATGAACAATAGTGGGACATAGACGGCCTTAATGCTAGAAGGCGTAATATAAAGGTTTAATTGTATAAAAAGTGGTTAGAGCGGATATTTTAAAGGTTTGAGAGTGTTTTCATAAACTTTGCTTGAAGTTAAGCCATTTCAGTCTACTTTTAAACTTAACTTTCAGTCTTAAAAAATAATCACTACATAATATAAAACAAAGTCGCTTTCTCTGTCCCCATGTCCCTATGTATGCTATATCTTTAAAACTACTGGTTTTTTTTTATGAATTGAATAATTCAAGAGGAAGGTTTGTATGTATAATACATGTATATTATGGTAGAGAAAAGCTGAGAAATTTAAAGATTTGTAATGTGATGTCGTAACAAACATATTTTTTTTACATTGCAAACGCTGGCTAAACCTTACGAGATAGACCAAATTTATGTACTACGGAATTGTATGTCTTAAAAAGATGAATAAAAAAATCAGCGACATCATAATGTTTATGTATGTATGTTTATAAACTGTACGCCGTAGAGAGTTTTGAGGTGTGTTGCATAAGGGATACCACAACTGGAGTGTATGTATGTTGTGTGTATCGTAACCCTAATGATAAGAATTTTGATATTTTTATGAAGAAAATGGAACTATTGCTTGAGTTTTTATTCAACAAGAAATGCATTATTTGTGGAGATTATAATGTTAACCTGCTTCTGGAAAACAAAAAACGTGCAGAATTTTTGAGTCTGTTGGCATGTTACAATTTTAGATGTCTTTTTGATAGCCCCACATTTATTCGTAATAACTCGTATTCCTGCTTAGACAATATCATAACGAACCTACACGAAGAACAGGTATTAAGTAGTAAAATTGACCACAATGGCTTAGGAGACGGACATGGAGCACAATTGAGTAAATTTTTACTAGAAAATATGTTAGAAAATAAAAATAATCAATATTTAATAACTAATAAAAGAATCTTTAATTGCAGAAATAGTATATCTTTTAAGGCTAGATTACTGAATCAAAATTGGAATTTAATGGGAATTAATTCATTTTTGAGAAATTTTAATACTAGTTTTCGGAAAAGTTACAAAAAACGGGAAATAAAAATCAAATTGAAAAGGGGATCACAGTTAAAGTGGGTAACTAGAGGAATTAAAACGTCGAGTAAAATGAAAAGAGTTTTATGCACAAATACTGGTAATCAGGTTCATGAAAGTGTACTCAATTATAAAAATAAATACATTCGAATATATAGAAGAGTCATGACCAAAGCCAAAAAAATTGCGGTCGCAGAGAAAATTGACAACTCTAAAAATGTAAGTAAAGAAATTTGGAATGTAATTAACGACCGCACAAACAGATTTAAAAAAGTGCAACAGGAACCACTCTTTCTAAAACTAAACGATCAAGTCATAGACTCGCCAACTGCCGTTGCTAATATGTTAGCAAAACAGTTCAACCACAGTTGTGATTCTGCTGAAACTAAGACTGAAGAAGCTTTATTGCTACTTCAACATAGTTGTGAAAGGGTAATAAATGATATGTCACTCACGCCTACCACACCAAAAGAAATAACACATATAATTAAAACTATGACGAACAAACACTCTAGTGGATATGACGAAATTCCCATTGCTATTCTTAAAGAACACATAAAGATATTGGCTGGGCCACTGTCTACATTCATTAACAACTGCCTCGAACAGGGTATTTTTCCGGAACAATTAAAAATTGCAAAGGTTGTGCCAGTTTATAAAAAAGGTTCAAAAACCGATCCCAAAAATTACAGGCCCATTTCGCTTCTACCGACACTTTCAAAAATTCTTGAAAAAATCTTAAAATCTCGGCTATTGACTCATCTTCGTATAAATAAAGTTCTACATGATAGACAGTTCGGTTACCAGAAAGGAATTGGCACTGGTGATGCCATTTATAAACTTTTAGATGATGTGACTAGCAAATTAAATCATAAATTAAAGGTAGCTGGTATTTTTCTGGACTTATCTTCCGCATTTGATACAATAGATCACAATCTACTTATTGCCAAACTAAATTATTATGGTGTCAGAGGCAGAGCCCTTCAATTATTTACATCGTATTTAAGAAATAGGAAAATGTATGTAGAAACCAGCACTATAGAACAAAATGGCCAACGGAAAACATACCAATCATCCATGATAAATATTACTACGGGCGTGCCGCAGGGTTCCATATTGGGGCCAATACTTTTTATTATTTTCACTAACGATTTGATAAATTACATTAAAATAAAAATTCCAGACATCAACCTCGTAGTCTTTGCAGATGACACTAACGCTGTAGCAGGGGCGAAAAGTATTAGTGAACTGACAGAAAAGGTCAATACTACGTTAGCAGCATTTCAATTCTGGTTCAATACAAATAGATTAATAATAAATATTCAAAAAACGAACATCATGTTGTTTCGGACCACTGCAAGCAATAAGGATAATATGAATATAACTCTCAACAATGAGAAGATTGAACTGGTGACAGACGTCAAATTTTTGGGTATCCACTTAGATTGTTTGCTCAACTGGAAAAAGGAGCTAGCACACATAGACTCATCTATATCATCTGCGTGTTATGCGTTGAGAAAGTTGAGAGATGAAATAAATACGGAACAGTTAAAGATGGTATATTATGCTCTTGTCGAATCCAGACTTCGATACAGTATACAGTTCTGGGGGAAAAGCTACGGTTATAATCCTCAACGAGCCTTTATTCTCCAAAAAAGAGCAATACGTACAATTGTCAGAATCTCACAAATAGAAAGCTGTCGGTCTCATTTTAAGCGTTTAAATATTCTAACATTGCCCAGCTTATACATACTTGTTTTGTTAGTTAATTTTAAGAAATATGTTCATGAATTCGAGTCTGAGGAAGAAAGAACAAGCAGGGAGAACACTCGTAGGAAGGATTTTAAAAATAAAGTTGTACCTAACTTCAACATTGTCAAGCATAGCCCTCATTACCAAGCTGTACAAATATTTAATAGACTGCCAGCAGACCTAAAAATCTTGCTTTACACTAGCTCTTTTAAGGTTAAGCTAAAAGCATTTCTGTTGGATAGGAATTTGTACTCAGTAGACGAACTGTAATTTATAATTCAAATTTTATCTATTTAACAAAAAAAAAAAGTGTTATTTACAATGTTATTTAAAAAAAAAAATCTTTTACTGTTTATGTTTTTGGTTATCATGTATTTTTCTTTTTAATCTTGTATGTTTTTGTTTTTAATTATTGCTGCATGTTTTATATTATTGAATGTCACTTGAACTTTATATTAATATTATTAATTAAGATGTATGTAATGTATCAAACACAATTTAATTGTTCATGATAAATAAATAAATAAATTTATTTCCTGAGGATAACCCACAGTAACCATTTTTATCTTTTACAATTACAAAAAAGGGTTATTTACCAAGCTATTTTAAACGATACAGTATAATTCCTTATCCAATTAAATACATTAGATACGTTGTGCATTTCATGTAAATCAAAATTGCCCTTAACAGCATGTGATTTAAATGAATGTTTTCGAAGATATTACAGATTTAAAAATTGCGGGACGTAGCATTGTACCCGTGCGAAGCCGGGGCGGGTCGCTAGTAACCAATAAATAAATAAGTACAAAAATTCTGTTTTTCTGGCACTCTTACAAGCCTCAATTTAAGCTAAATATTTTGTCATTTCATTTCTTGCCACAGAATTTAAAATAGCGTAGGTAAACACAAGCGCCCCTTAAAGCCCCCTTCAACACCTATGCAATGTTGCCCCAGTATAGTTTCCAAGCTATGTTTCAAAATGACAGTGAATAAGTAACTAATGACAGGACGGCGACTCATCGATAACAAGTGCTATAATCACGGCGACTTCGGTATACTTTGTCAACTAGAGCGGAAAGCCGCACAGGATGGCCTGGTGTAAAAATACTATACTTTTCTTTTTCTCGATATTTTCAGTAATAGCATCTCAAAATTAAAAAGGACTCTTTGCAATTCCTTTTTTGATAATGTTAATTAATTGAATGCAATTCGCGCTTTTTAATCGCGTCTTTACAAACACTGCCTGCCTTCGTAAATATTTTTGTTTTTGTTTATAAGCTCTTTTTTATCTGTGGAAACTTTTAATTGGCCTTACCTTTTTTAATCTTAATAGTGTGTAATTTTTTTGCTGTAAGTTTTCCTAAAACTGTAAAATAAAATAAAATAAAATAAATAAAGTTAGTTAATGTAATGTTTATCAATGGTAATCACGGCATCTTGCTTGAAATTATAAATGATATAAAAAGAAAAAGGATTAAATGAGAAACACACATCTGAGAACACTCATCTGAGAATGGAAGAAGAAACTGTGTTGGGCCGAACCCAAATGAAATGGCAGCAAGATGATGAAGAATCAAGGCATGTTAATACTATGGTGTTGTTTGATGCTTAGGTATTCTAGTAAAAAAGACATGAATTGATAAGTCTATTTACAGTCAGATAGTTGTTTTGATTAATTTGACTGCGGATGAGGTATTTATATCAAAATCTAGTGTTTGCAAACACGGTTTTTTCACTGTGCTCGATTCCCGGATCTGACTGAGTATACTGTTAATAGGTTACTAACTTTCATTAGGAAATTTGCAGTTGTACCCCGAAACCTGGATTTTCAATTACGATTGCTCTCAATACATCAAACTGACAAAATATGGCTAGAGTTACGAAGTTAATGCAAAATCCTTTCGGGAAATACACGAAATATGTAATTAACAACGCACGGATTCAAAATCATGGACTGATTCAATGAATTTAGACAGATACTAGCTTACGCCCGCAGGTTTCCGTGGAACTCGGCAATGTTCCACGGGATCATACTAATTTATATCCCCTATAAACTATCTTTGCGCCAAATGTCATCCAAATCCAGTCAGTTTTTACGTGAAAAAGCAGCAAACATTCATCCATCCATCGACACAAATCTTTCGCATTTATAATACTAAATAGGATTAGTAAGTTTTACGTTAACAAATAACAATACCTAGTTTACTAGTACAAGTTACATCTACCTCAGTTCTTTAAGACTAGGTACCCAACTACCCAACGTGGCCGATTTACAAGCAGCTTGATCGACTTGCGGTTCAAGCGCGTACGCTGTGACCTCTTGCAACAGCCGCCTCGCTCGAACAAACGAAGCGTATTGTTACTGTGAATGTGAGCTATAATAAATACGTTACCAGCGTTTAATCTACTCAGATTGTGCGAGATTCTGTGATAGATTATCTGGCAGGGACGCTACGGTGGGTGCGGAGTTGGGTATGGTTTTATAACCCATTATTTTGTCTCGCAAGAATAGAAAAGGCACATAAAGGCACAAAAACGATATGGTGATGATAGAAAGTAGAGGAAAAGCAAAGACACATTGGATGGACTGTGTAAAGGATGATAATTACGGCAAGAAAGAGGTGCCTGAGGAGATGACGAGTAATATAGAAGTAAAGATGAAGAAATACCCCAAATTAATTAGGTTAAGGGCAACTGAATGATGGTGATGGTAAAAATAGTTACGAAAGGTTAAAAAAGCAATATTTGTACCATCAATAGTGTCATCCTACCAGCGATAACGATAATAGAAAAGTCAAAAATGTTTAACTTGACATAATTCTGTTGGTAGTGGTTTTAGAATGAAGTAAAACAATCTGAAAGCGATTATCACTTTGTCTACGATTTTTGGACTCGATAAATCACAACAAAGTGAGTCAGTATTTAATTTTTGTCATCGTAGATACATATCAATAAAATGATTCTACTTCGCAAGACGTGCTCAGAAGAAGTATACAATCTTTTCTTTAATCTGTTTGTTGAAATACACCACGATCTATTGCAAAATAAAATTATTCGCTCTTGTTAAATGTAGGAAACCAAATATATTATTAAATAATAATATATAATTTAATAATAAACATTAATATAATCTAGTAATAATAAAACAAAGTTCTAATAATTGCATAATAATTATCTACAATAAAGTAATCGTTATACCAACTAACTCATTATACTTAATACACAGACCTAATAATTTAAAAATATATAAACATAATTAATCAAAATTTATATACATCTAATAATGTATAGTAATATTATTGAATTGCTACTTAGCCCTCTTCCTCTCTCCTAATGTTGCTGTGCCCGACAGGGTCCATATTGATTTTATATTATTTTGATAACACCATCTGTGTACATATGGAATGCAATAAAGATTTGAGTATTGAGTATCTTTTCTACTTTCTGGAGTGAACAAGTCATTCTCATCTTTTTGCCCTTGTTCTATGTTATTGGTGGTTGGAACACGTTTCTTCCTTCCATTCTCTTCTGTCAATCGTCACGCTATCAATTACTCCTTTTTCATTTTAAGCATTCCTCACACAATCCTTGCATGTGTTCTTTGGTCTTCGTCTCCCTCTGGATCCGTCCAGATTATATTCATTACTTTTTTACTCAAATTCGATTCATCCCTCCTGATCATACCAAGACAATCGATTCCCTTACAACTTTTCTGTTAAAGGTGAAACTTTCTCCTTATACTCATCCCTCACTTTATTTGCAAGACATCCTCAGAAAAAGTATAAATCTATTTTCTAATCTGTTTATTGAAACAGACCATGAACTTTTCTTTTTATCGGAGTCGACAATCCTGGTCCTATTTCCACTAAATTTCAAAACACTCATCCACCATTTTGTCCTAAGTCCCTCCAAATAGTGGTGCGAATAGTACCAGTATTTCACCTAACCCTATCTATCTCGCGGCTCATTCATCATGGCTGGCTGCTTGTACCCCTGTTTGCTGTGCACTTAACTAGTAACACTTCTCAAACTATGATGAATAAGTTTTTGTCGTAGTCTTCCCCATTTCTCGGTGGTACTGGAAATTAAGGAAATATTTGTTTCTATAGAAGTGTCAATATGGGGAGTGTTTTCTTAAGCTAGTGACTTGTCCGTGTTGTGATATGACGGGGATGAATTGTGGTGCATCTGAGTTTGTGGACGAAAAGGGTTAAAAGCTGCGGCTAATCTATTAGATTCTGATAGTGTTTCGTTCCATTCTTCTACTTCTTTTTCGTTGTCTCGATGATTAGTAGTACCAGTACTCTGCCACCTGGATGGCGTTGGTGGTGGCCTCAGACAGGTCCCTCAGAGTTTAATTCTTGAATGTTCATGATTATCTTAATTTATATTTGGATCTCCATGCATCTGGTGGGAATAGCAGATTCGTGCCCTGGTTGACTGCAAATGGCTCTCCCCCTATTTTATGGGACTTGAAACATAACTGGTGAAATTTAGGGGTACTACTAGGTACACCTAGTACTCTCACGCTACTGTCTTCTGGTATTCAGGCGTAATGTTTTTTAAATGTTATTTTATGCATCTCGTATCACGACTCGGTCCGTGAAGGTCAAAGAAGTTGGTCTATCACCGCGTTGAATCTGTGAAAAGAAAAACATTGCTACTTTGTTTCTTGATAACATTGTCAAAAATACCTGGCGTACAAAACATGAAGATTTGAATCCAATCCTCACAATTGAAAAATGAATCAGAAATATTCGTCTACAGCTAAATGAACTGCCTTTTTCACGTAGCAGTTTTAAAGCCAATATAAACAAAGTAAATGTGGACCGGCCATTGTAAATCTCACCTACCATTAACCCTTCGACAATCACAGGGTTACAATATTATTTATACAGTCTGTAAACTATAAATACGATAAATGTCTCCGAACAATTCTGATGTTCTTGGCGATATCATTTATAATTCTGTTGACCCCAAGCCGTATAAAGAGCGCGAAGATATCATAAGGTTACCCATAGATCATGGGCATAGTTCTCGAAATAACAAATATTCAATGAACTAACAATAAACGTATTTATTACGCTATTTAGATTTTTACTTTAGATTGAGAGCAAATCAAATTGTATAATGAAAGGCAAATATACATTAAACGCATCTGAACATAAAGACCAAATAAAAATAGTCCTTGCACCAACAAAATAAGATCCAAAATATTTTTTTTGAGCTGCAAAATTTATTTAGTCAACGTAACAAGTATTTTTTTTAAGGCAAAGGCGTACTATTCGGCCTACATACGTGTGCGGAATTGTATTGTGTTAAAACAATAGCAATGTTAAGGTTACGAATTGTTTTTGCTTACTCGACTTAATCGGAGGGAAGTGAAGTTTTGGTGCATGTGACGTAAGCTGTCCTTAAAAACTGTTTGATAGCATCTAAAGCCTTGAAGATGGGATGTAAATTATCTTATATTTAAGCAATCAAGTTCACGTTTTCTACTACTATAAGTATCATTATTGCAGGCCACAAATTTTGCGAATCAGGATATTAATTAAAAGAAAACATATCAAGAAATCCAGATTACTCAGAGACAGCTGTCAAACGGCCATTGCTCCTTATAAAACTAACCATCCCAAGACAGATGCGACATAGCTCCATCAGAAAACCAGACTTCTGAAATGACCATAGGCTCTCAGGACCAAAAATAAAACAAAGACCAATAACGAGGCAGTAACAGCTGATCGGCTTTTATATACCCTCAGAGCAATGGACTATTGTGTAGAACAGGTAGGCATTGAGCTTATAAACCTGTTCCATGTCAAAGGCCTTTGAGCACAACATGTTACGGCATCAAATGACTTTGGCAAGAACCCTCAGGCTGCTTGCGTTAATATGGAGCTTTTTGTGCGTATCAGCTGATAGAAGCCGCTAGTAGAAAATAATAATGGGTTGTGGTTAATGGTAATTGGAGTGGTCTTAAAATGCAGCTAGGTTTGGGCAAGGATCAAGAATACATCTTGGAAACGCTTAAGTATATCATAAATAAGAATATCAACATAAAGATGAGACAGGATGGACGAGGTTACAAGGTCAATAAGGTAATCTGCCGAAACAAAAACTATAATCAAGACTCATTAATTTTTATTCCATGCACAACCCAGATTCAATGCCGTAAAGCATGCTGCCATTATCATTAATCCATTCCCTTTTGAAGATAACAGCATAAAGCCTTCATAATCCCAGTGAAGTTATAACATAGCCACATAAAAATCAACATTGTCGGTTGTTATAATATAAAATTGAAAAATGTGTTGGGTGTACGGGCGAAACGGCAAGAAATAATAATATCCTTGTATAAGCTAACCAATCGTGACTCGAAGCTTTCGCCGACTAGTGACGTGCTGTGCATGCTAATCGATAAGTGCACGAGTATTGTGCTTGTACTTTTTAAATGGAAGGAAGTATCATTTGTCTAGAATTGTTGGGAGCCAAGAACAAATGTAACAACAGACAGATCATTGTGCCAGATTTGTTAAAATTCCACGTAATAGTGGACGAACCAATTTACCTAATAAAGAAAGAAAGAAAAATATTTATTTGACGTCAGTTAAAGCACACACACAATAATAAATAAAAAAGATACAAAACAATGAGTAGGACTTAGTAGAATGGTCAAAAACAAAAAAAAAACAAAAATCATTTAGTAAAACTTTCTGGTAATTTCCAAGCGGATTTTTTTTTGTATTATACATCGCCCCACCTGATAATTTAATCCAGTTTTTACTGTCATTGGCAGCGCTTATAACTACTAATCAACGAGACAGGCAAGACTAATTAAATTAACGTTTTTTAACTAATTATGGGTGGTATTAGAATTTTTTTTTTTCTGTTACTATTCCAACTAATGGCTAACATTGACTGAAATTTTATCACGATAGCTGTCAAAGTACTCGAAATCTTGAGGGACCTGTTTTGGC
This sequence comes from Xestia c-nigrum, assembly GCA_916618015.1. NCBI lineage: Eukaryota > Metazoa > Arthropoda > Insecta > Lepidoptera > Noctuidae > Xestia > Xestia c-nigrum. The sequence continues at coordinate 1,459,560 of OU745259.1, read as the reverse complement.
CCTAAAGGAATTAACAATACATACTTTCATATTCGGATTTCATAAGGCAGGCAGCGGAAGACGAATTATAGTTAACAAAACATACAAACTGAACAATCTCACATGAATATTCTAATAATCATTGCTCCAAATAATATGAATAGGAAACACAAATACCCCAAAAGATATCCAACAGACAAGATAATTCTTTAATAGAATAAGTTTTTCAAGAATCCTTTTGTTGGCCGAGGGTCAGTACAATGTGATACAGTATCTTTGGGAGCCTGTTTGAATCCTTTCTTATTTATTCGTGTATAAAAAATAAGCGGGCTTACGTACTTACCCTAAATTTCTAGTTTTTCGGGTCGCGTTTCTTTGGTTGAACGGTAATGAGTTTTTGGAGTTACCCTTCTATTATTCGGCGTAAGTGAATTATTTACTGCAAGGGCTCGTGATGGGTTTGAATTTAATTTGGGACTCTAAAATTGACTTGCAATAGGCGGTTTTGGCCATACCTGGTACTGTGCTAGTAAAACTGAAGTAAAACTCACGCAATGCAACTGTGGGTGTCTATATACTGTCTATCGTTTTAATGATCAGGAAGTCACGCGACTCGAAGCATCAGTTTTAACACCCACATGCAAGTAAGTTGATCCAAACAATTATAGAAGAGTATATAAGGAGAATAGAAATGAACCATCATACGAGCAGATTCTGCAACCAATTTCGGTTTTAGCAGCCGAAAAATAAAACTGCTGTGTGTTGTGTTAGATGTTCTGGACAATACATTTGAATTGATATCTTTTTCTCGCATTGATAAAGCTGAATATCAGTTGATTTGTTGTATATAGGTTTTTCTTGCAAATCAGATACAAACAATCTATCGACAACTCCATCATCACACACAGCACTAACCGCTCGGAGCGATCAAATCGTATCCATACATTAAGAGCATTCATAGCTCGTAGAGGCCCTGTCGCTTAATGCAATTCATTGTACAAGGATCCTTGTAGTACCCAGAATTGCATCATCTCCTACCCCTCCCGCAAATCCTTTGCATCTGTTCTACGGAAACGGGAAAAGGTTCAACACGAGAGCTCAAGTTATATTAGCCATCGGATCGCTTGCATACATTTTGGCTCTTATAACCTGGTCTTCACTATCCCTCTTGTCCCAAGTAAAATCAGGTTCTAAGGAGCGACGCTAGGTTGAAGCAGGGGTCAAGGCGTTCTGGTTGCCGTCAGTCAGATGAAGCCTGCACAGTGCTTCGATTTACAAACTTAAAAGGATTGGCGTCGAGATTTTTAAAATTTCAAGATTAAAAGTTGTTTATAGATTTTTTTATAGCCTGGAGAAATGAGAAGCTTCGGTTTTGTGTTTTTTATTAATTTGTTGATGGATCTTAGATGACATTTTACTGAATGATTTTTTATGTAAATTATTCCTAAGAGATAGAAGTTATTTTCATATTGAATGGACGTCGGAACAGAAAATGTACGAGAAAGGGGATTAACTTCTATAGAAATACAATCAACAACTTCAGTATTTCAGCAGTAAAAATACAATAACCGAACTCTAATATATTTTATTTCCTTCACCATTATCAAACTTATTTGTTTACATGAAAAAAGTACAAAAAAGGAAATAATAAAAACGATGTCATCGTTATTCTACGATTTCAAGGTACGCACTAAATTAGACAATAAACATAAAAATAACACAACGCCACAGGTAATGGGCCGTAAATAAAATAAAAATAACTACACAGCACACATTGGAAATCAATAAAAAAACGACTCAATAGCTCAATAAAAAAAAACTTATTTTGTCATATAAATCTTTTTGACGGACTCGAATAGTACGAGCAAATGTGTTTAACCCCTGGCGAGACTTGCTAAAGCATTTTCAGCTATATCGTTTCAGTTATAAAGTTGAATATTGATTTTGTAGGAGTTTTTGTAACATTGTAGTAAATAGTTTTATGAAAACAGGCTGTTTTATGACCGCCAGCCGAATGTCTAGGTGGTAAGATAGTAGCTTTAATACTCAAGCAACTCTCATCTTTAAACGTATTGAGTTAAAGTCCTTTTTAGTATTATACGTGTATTATTAAGGGGTCGTTTGGTAGCCTGTATTGTCAATCAATAGATCTATTGCAAGAAAGTAAGGATTCATTCAGTGACTTTGATGTCTGACGGTTAGGAACTTGAACTTTTAGTTTAATGTGAAGGGCTAGGTGGGTATGAATAGTTGGCGGACGTTAAAGGTATGATCAAAAGGAATGTGACTTATGTTTTCTTCCTATATGATAATAATATTGGAGGTTTTGTCATCCAAATGTCTTCAATAAGGATGGCGCAGTTTCTATATTTTAAAGGAGAAAATCTGTGGCTTTCGGTTGCGGATGTTTCTTTAATTACATTTTCATTGACATGATTGGTATTTTTCTTACTTACAGGCAATTACTTTCACTACTTGTTACATAAAGGGTGTAAAACACCTCTTCACGAAGCCGAAAGGCACTTGTTCTCAACATCATTGCGATCATTTTTTTGTTCTACACCATACCTGGGAACCTTCTAGTTACGGAGATATGGGGGGTCTAAGTTACAACTTTTTGACAAGATTTTTTTTTAATACAAGTTTTTTTTATTGGATTTTGACTATTATCACCTCCACGACCTCCGTACTGTTCAATCCATTTATCAGCACAATGTTTTAAGTGCGTTACATTGAGTTCTACCACAAAACATGAATCATAACCTCAAAAAAAAAAGTAATTACGTAAAGTTACTTAGTTTGATGTACAGAATGTTTGGTTAAAGGCTTTGTGATGAGGTGGTTTACACCCTGTATGTAACGGTTATTTATTTATTTATATAAACACAAAAAATACATACTTGTAACAAAGCCACGCACTATATTTTTGATACATTGCGCTTGTCCCGTGATACTTATTTTGGTACTTAAGGAACCGACTAGTGGCTAAATAATAACAGCCGCTCGTATCGATCTTTTGGTTAAGTCGTGCTTGCCTAGGTTGGTCTGTGGATGGGTGACCCTTACATACCGAGTTTCCTCCATGCCTCGGAAAGCACGTCAAGCTGTTGGTACCGGCTGTCATTTGTACATATTTGAAAGTCGTTACAGGTAGTCAGTGGCCCTAAAAGTCTGATAACCAGTCTTACCATGTTGTATCGTATTTCTCAGTTCTAACTGGGTTGTGGAGGTTAAATACAGGTATTCAGGTGCACCTGGTTAGACTGGATGCCGACCCCAACATAGTTGGGAAAAGGCTAGGCAGATGGTATCTTAGTCAGTTCGACTATTTCTTACATAGGTTTACCTAAACCAAGCACTTCTTTTTTTGGTGCTTTGATCATTTTGACATTTTTTTTTAAGTTTTTGACAATGTTGACATTTTCTTAATTTTTTTATTGTATGCTATTATAATGACATGCCACTTATTTTAAATTACAATTCTATTGTAAACCAATTATTTGTATGCCGATGTGACGGCAAAATGTGGAGAACTCTATTCTAAAAGAACACCTATGTACCTATAATCAATGTTTGCAAAGATTAAATGATTTGATTTGATTGATTTAGATAAATCTTTGAAATATTACTGAGTTGTCTTGAACTGTGATACTTCTTTTGGTACTTGGTTTTAAGGCGTCACATCAAGGAACAACCGTTATTTTTTACAATACGGCCTAAATTGCCTTACTTATGCCATTTGTCACTAAGGAAGCTTAAAGCACCATATGCATGCTGATTCTTAAAATATAGGAAGTGAACTCTATTTCCCTTCGGATATGCCAAAACCTCGTATTTTGAACAACCCAGGAAGATCCTTTGGGTAGCTACCCAGTCAATGGGGGCCCATTTGTCCCAGTAATAGTCAGTGTAACCACGCGGGGGGCGTCGGCAAAAAACGCACATAATAAGAACATACCTCACGGTAAGATAAGTGCGGTCAACATTGGGTAAGATGTAGGGGCAGCAGAAAAAGCGAATAATAAAGATTCTGTTTAAAAAACTTCTTTGAATAAGAATTTTATTGAAAGAGAAATAAGGATAAGTTACTGTTTGTTGTGTTTCGCATTTTTTATTTATTTTTGGAGTAAAAAAAGTGTATCAAAAGTTAAGTCAAACAAAATTAAATAAATAGTTGAAACTGAATGATGAAGAAAAACGGCCGTTTACTGCTGAAATTGGACTCACAATTACCAGCCAAAGAAATAATTTCTATAATATAGGAAGCAGTGATTGCGATTTTGCTTTGATGTGTTATTTAATTGACGACACGGATGGCGTAGTGGTAGTGAAGCTGCCTTACGTTCATAGGGTCCTGGGTTCGAATCCCGGTAGGAGAATATGTTTGTGTGATGAGCATGGACATTTGTTTCCGAGTCATGGTTGTTTATATGTATAATAAGTATGTATTTACAAACAAAAAAGTATATATGTAGTATATCAACTATCTGGTGTCCACGATACAAGCCTTGCTTAGTGTGGCACTAGATGGCACCGTGTGTTAATTTCCAGCGATATTATATATATTATATTATAATTATTATTTTTTAATTATCTTTATTCGGTGGATTTCAGGCTTGTGGGTACAATAAGTTTAAGTAACTCTAGCCGAGGTTGTTACGTGGCTGGGTGACCATCCAATACGTACCTTGACCCCTTCGTGTCTCAACACACGTTAAGCAGTTAGTGCGGACTGTCAGTCGTAGATCTCTGACAAAATGTGTAAGTAGAAGTCTGAAAGATAGATAGATAGATAGATAGATAAATCATTTATTTAGTGCACACAAAAGACAAAGCACAGCACCCAGAAATACAATTAAATAAAGCAGTTCACTTAAAACAAATAAAAACATATTTACAAAATAAGTATAGTAACATTATGACAAACTTCAAATAATAAAAAAAAATAACAAAGAGGGTATGCAAGGTGCGGTGTGCGTCTCAAGGTTACACCAAATGGGAGTCCAGCTCAGCATGTGTCAGGCATGCACCTGACGCTGATATTCTGCTGGCTGAAAGGCTAATAACTAACCAATTTGCCAACGTTTATCCGTGTTACCCCAATAATTAAATCCTGGAGGTCATATAATTAGTTGTGCCCGTCTAATCTGAATATTTTGTATTATTTCTAAATCGATCTCACTATAAAAAACAAAAACCGACAACCAACCAACAAAAACAACCATCGAAAGTGATTCTAAAAACACAGAAAAGCAATCTTTTCTGCGCTCAGTACCACAGTCCCTGCTGACCAGGCGAAGGGCGCGATCTAAAATAAGATATGTACCGGCGACCTACGGCCCGTATAAATACACCCAATATCAACCTTTAGCTCTATGTATATTGTGTACAATTTTGCCTCTGCTATGTATATCTTTTGTATCTGGTTACGTGGGCTGGGACCTTCAAAGCTGAGAGAAATAATACGGGCTTGCATTTGTCTTTCTGCAAGAAAAAACTTCATCTTTTACTGGCGAAGGAAAACATCGTGGGGAAACCATGTTTTGTGAGAACCAAAAATTCGTCGACAGTCACCCGCACTGGGTCAGCGTGGTGGTTGATAATAGCCCACTCCGCCTCTTGAGTCGAGGAGGCCTATGTCCAGCCGTGGCCACATTATATAGGATTATGATGCTAATATGCCTTACTTTTTCTCTAAAGAAATAATATACATACTGTAGCGGTACTACAAAAAGTACCTCAGCTACGTTGAACAAAAAGCACTACCGCGACATCTATAACAAAGGTAATGAACTATCAAGCGAAATACGTCAGAATTCCTACATCGCGCAAGCAGCATTCTCCGCGATTTAAGAGCATATACGAGATCCCGACAACAACCGTCGGGCAGTAGCCCACCAGACATAACCCGCCTGGTCGGAGGATCCTCCTTTTTCTACGGGGGATGAAGAGATTTACACCCTGTTCTTCATACCCCCAAAGTACTAACGATGTAGGCAAGCTGCAGTCACAAACAAAAAATCTACAAGACAGCATAAGATTATTGGTAGCTTATGCCAGTTGGATGGCATTTAGACTTTTGTTGGAAGAATAATGTCACTATGTGTCATTCTCTGTGGGGCTGCGTCAAAATTAAAACGAGACACTATAGAGGCAAAATGATAATGATCTACCATCCAAGAGATGACTGCAGCAAGAACGGTTTAACCTCAACTAATCGCGTGATATTTTTGCCATGAGTTTCAGAATTTTAAAAAGTATGGTTATTATGTAAAACTACTTATCTCCCAAACTTAATCACACATAACCTCAATATAAACCATTGTGCTAAGAACATACTTCCCCAAGATTACAACACCATCTAAATTTTCATTAAAAAGGCCTCATTCTTTACGAAAGAAATATGATAATCTATTGAACCGCGGGTCGAGTCGTGATCTCGATATAATCGCGATACATCTCGATAGATCGTATCGTTATAAAGAATCGATTCGAAATCGTTCGACCTTGATATTGATGAGTCGTAAAGATCTCGATTCTAGATTAATGGTTAACAATACTGTTTTTAGGCGCATTCAAATTCTTTTGTAGTTTTTAAATTGTGGTTTTGGGACAGTATACCTTCATAATGATGATCAGGATATCGCAGTTCATTACTTTCATGTTGCTAACCTATTGCCCATTATAATAGCTAGCCTGTATAATCCCACTGCTGGGCAAAGGCTTCCCTCCATTCCTTCCAACGATCACGCAACTATTGCCTATGAAATCAAAAATTAACATAATTTCATGAATATACTCCGAACGAACGAAGGTCTTCCTTAAAGGTGTTTCTTATAGTTTACCTACTTTCCGCTAGTTATGTTTAAATAGCATGTAATAGGGGGTGAACCAATTGCCATCAACCAGGCACAAATCCCGACTCCAAAAAAAAACGGAGTTTCAGTAGTTTTGGAACATCAAAAGTTCTTAATGCAATCGCCAAAAATGTCCGTACTACCATCAATCTAGTGTTTTTGAGGAGAAGTGTACAAATAAACTCTTCAGCAACAAACCCTGTCTATGATACTTTAATTGGTAAATTGCATTTCAATCTTACTGTTATGCGTGGTAGATATCACAACTGTTCTCAAGGTTTTCCACTCATTGGACATAATTAGACAGCAACAAGCCAGCAAGTTATCGAGCCGTTTAAACGGAGACCCAATGTCTAGCTGACATGATTTTCTAGTCTTGTTCTTCTTAGCCAAGTGTCATTTGCGTTATGACTTGGAAACTAGTAATGGCGCCACCAACCAACAGCATAGCATGATACATTCAAATTATCAAAAAGCTCGTTATATGCTAGAGCTTTCACGTAAGTAGTAAAGCTTTCAACTAAATATTAAGAGCTGTCGCCTAGTACACGTGGAAACGCCGGCATAACGCAAACTTTTTACCAAATTCCAAGAATTCTAGACACGTTAAATTTTCTGCAGTCCCCAATCAACAAAACACGATTACTAACGAGGAAACGTTTAAACTAATCAAAGTTGAAAAGTAAAAAGTTTCTCCTCAAGCGAGCGGTACGGGTACGGTACAATTAGTGAGTGTATGTAATTATCTAAAAAAAGGAGGCATAAAGATGACCATTACAATGGCTGGTCGTGACACGCGTTCAGCCACGGACACGACGGCGACACGCTGCCTCAGGACCGGCATAACATACAGGTACGGATTGGACACATCAATACAAAAAGAAACAAGCTTTGTATTAAATTGTTTTGGTTTATTTTAAAAAATAACTACCTACCGCTATTGTCAAAATTGATCATTTGAGGAGCAATCATAACTGAATATAGCAATAACAATCGATAGAAAAATCAGAGTCAAGCTCAAATCTAAGTCAAACAAACACTGATGATTACGGTTAGAAATATAAAACTACACTCGATAAGTAAAGAAAAAAATAAGAAAAGTGATGAAAGTAGGAAGCCCCATTAATAAAAAGATTCACCCAAACTAGCAACAGAACAAGAAAGCAAAAGGAAATGTGATAACGAATCAGAGGTACTAGATAATGATAAGAAGATTAACCACTCTCGCGAAAGAAAAGGAAGGAAGCACTCAACAGCATTTTCCATTGCATCTGATTTTTGATTCAAAAAGGGACAAAAAAAAAGAACAAAAATCCAAATCCATACCTTTCCCCACCTCCTAATTTGCAAGCACAGGTACAATCACCAACAAAAAAATAAAACATACAGAAATGACGACAAAAACTCGTGAGTCCGGTCCACAATCCATTTAGCTAGATAACATCGACCAGAGAATTATTAAGTCATTATAAGTACGCAAAGGTCACAAGTTTGTATTATATAAGACTTGGATCGTAAATGAAGCATTGTACTCTGTTATGTGTGTCGCTATGCGGTACATTGCTAAGTTAGTGTTACTTTCGTGTCTATTTGTACCTTAATTGATAAGTTGTGTGTGCGTAATTGTAGCGTTGTCAAAACATTTTGATGTCAACATTCTTCGTTACAATGGAGCACCTCAGTCTGCTTTTGGTTTGAATTATTATTTAGTTCCGTTTATGACTCTTTTGCACTATTTTTAGCTGCATTATCTGTTTTAATATGTGTTTAGGAATTTGTTATGCTGATAGTCATTTATGTAACAAATTTCTTAAACCCGCTTTCTTGATTTTGAAGACGATAGACTGCAGCATCCTCTCATCCTCTGATTTCAGCAGTATTATGGTATGTGCTACGAGAATTACTAATTGTGTTGGCAAGTATGAAAATAATGTCAACATTTAAAAAGCGGTTACTGAAAAGACTACGTTCAACAGTGACATTCATTAAAAACCGATGACAACGTTGATGAATAATAAAATCGATTTGCAAAATATTATTTTCTGGAGGGTCCATCAAAATTTTACCATCTCTGAACTGCCAAATCAGATATCCTTTGAGTTTTATGCCTCATAAAAATCTCGAGGGACCTAATACATTTTAATGAAGAGGATTTAAGTAGGCATACAAATAGTACATTTTTAATTAATAGCCGTCTGAGAGCCTAATAAATTATTCAATTAGATAATGCGATTAATGGTCTTCCAGTATAATATATGGATGTGATTACATTTGGGTCTGTGTTTTATGATTAACTAGCTCTTGCCCGCGACTTCGTTCGCGTGAAAATATTGATGGGTCATGTGTGAGACTGCATCGTTGTTCGAGTTGTCGCAAGCGCTACTGAGCATGAGGTCCTGGGTTCGATTTGCGGAACGGGCAAAGTGTTATTGTATTATTTGTGCCCGGTTGATGGGATTAAGCTAAATGTGCGAAATGTGGGTGTAGGATTAGATACACCTCTACCTAACAGTGGCGCAGGGTGAAAATAGTGTCAGGGGAAGCCGTAGAAAACAAAGGAAAACTGTTTTTTTTGCTTCTGTTAACTTTTTTCCCCGTGTTAATTTTGACCTCATTTTCACTATCAGCGACACCAAAAACCACGGAAACGACACCAATGATTTGAATGATTGAATTTATTTATTTATTTATTTAAACAACACATACAACTATTATTACAGGTTGAGGTACCTAATACAATAGAGCAGTTATATTTAAAGTTAAATTATTTATGTTTTGAATAAATTAATTAATTTGACAAACTAAAGTAATTACGCAAAATGCGGCCCGTGTAAATTCGCTCAGTGTACAATTGAAGCAATCAATCTGTTGTGACACCATATTGAGTGCACGCAGCGCGCGCTTGATGTAGCAAGTTGGTGCGAGCGGGCGGCCAGCCGCGAAGTCACGTGTGCTATTAACTTGTGTACGGCCTATACTATTAACTTGCACTGCTGCAAAAGGTCTCTCCTGCTGCTGTTATTCGTGAACGAATGAACAACTACAATGCAAAACTTCATCCCCCCTTTTACCCCTTTGTGGGTTGAAATAAAAAAAACCAACGACTTACTAACTTTGATACTTTTTGGTGATTCAAAAAATAAAAACTTTAATTAAAAACAAAATATTGCTCTTTTTTCACCCCTCAAGGGTTGAAATTCTAATAAAGCCGTTTCGTCAGCTTCCAATCATAAGCCCAGATAACAAATTTTGTACTTTTTACGTCGAAAATTAAGGATTTTTCACATACAATTTCATCCCCTTTATAAGCCTTCGGGGTGGAGTTATCAAAAACGCTGAAACACGCATAAATTAATTTTCAATCGTCAGCTTAAACACAAAATTAGAAGATCCTAACTTTAAAACTGACGGACTTTCATATAAGCTTCCATCCCCTATTTCATCCCCTTGGGGGTAGAATTGATCAAAATCCTTTCTTAGCGGATGCTAACGTCATAACATCTACCTGCATGCCAAATTTCAGCCCGATCCGTCCAGTGGTTCGGGCTGTGCGTTGATAGATCACTATGTCAGTCAGTCAGTCAGTCAGTCACCTTTGAATTATATATATTTAGATTTGGAAAGGTTCAAATTGTAGGTTGTGTATTGTAGGTATTGTTTCAGGTTTAGGTCTTAATTCTAAATAATACGTGTCTTAACATTACTTACCATAGATAAGACAGCTGTATCCAGCCTACCACAGTCCACTGATGGATGTAGGCCTCCCCCAAACGGTGCCACAATATTCTGCCGTTGGCACCCTACCAAGGTAGGTAGGGTGCAAAAGGCTTAATGATATCTACAAAAAATTACGCTGCTTGAAACTCACAGTCAGCACAATCCTCATATATTGCAATATAAATGATGAGAATATTAAAATTAATTGTAGAATTAATTACAATTACCAGTAATGCGGGTTTAATGAATCGTGTAAAGCGGTGTGAATAAATTATTATCAGCTTTGAATTTTTCATTGGTATTAAGTAACATGCACTTGTATTACTGGCAAAGGAATCAGAGATGGTATCAGCAGCTATTACCCCATATAAGTAGTAAAAGTCAAAGGAATAATTTATTCTTATTAGCGATTGAATGGATTCTAGACATCACTTTTGCATTACAATAAATTGTGGCTAGCGGGTGCATTGGTGTACTAAATGTTCCCTTTTTGTAATAAAAATATACTAGGTTCTGTTCAATGTTCATATGAAGGTGATTCTTTGAAAACATCAGTATTGGTTCAGTGGTCGTCTAAAGTAATTTCGTTAATAGCATTTAGTTTAAATACAAATAAGTATGTACAATGTATAGTTATGTTCTTATTTGTATTTATAAATTTACATACTTACAGCATATTAAAAAAGCTCTCTTATTTATCCGTAAGTATTAAATATTTAAAAATACACAATGCATTTTTGACATTTCACAAAGCCCAGCCTCGTCGCCAAAGGACTGACTCTCGAAAAATTAACGAAAAAAAAAGAAATGATTGACGGGAAAATCGTGCCGGATTCCACTCACAATGCCTCAATTTAAGATTCTCTTTTATAAATATAAACCGTTACAATTTTTGTGGAATTTTAAACGAAACCCAGTATACAGTGTTTCGTACGATTTTTTTTTCTGGGCAGCAAAAAACAGTTAAATTTGCATGAATTACGTAATTTATATCTTTTCCGCGTTCATTGTCATTCGGGTGTTGTACGATTTTAACAATCACGGCTTTTGGTATGAAGAATTTCTTTGCTTTACATTTTTTTGGCTAAAACCGAGAGCAGTACTTAACATTTTTGGCAATTTTTGAATTTATTTTTCGCTCGACTTTTATTCAATTACATTTAAGTCATATACAGCGCCATGTTTTTTCTCATTTAAATACGAGCCTTGCTAGCCAAATTAGAATTCATTTTGAACATAAAATAGAGAAAATCCCAACTTTCGCTTATTATAATCACAATTTAAGATTGCTTGTCGTTAGAAAATAATAATAGTTCATTAGTAACGAAAAACGTTTATTCAAACTTGTAAATATCTTTAATGAAATATTTCTATAATAAACGTGACTTGCTTTCGAAAATTTTCCTCTAATTTAGTTCTGAAGTCAGAGAATTATCATAATGTTTATGTTACAATACTTTTAATTTCGCTTTTATTACAACATTTTGAATAAGATTAGTTTTAATAACAATTTAATAAAAGTTGACCTATTCAATTGCAAATATTTACGAGCTGATTATAATGTTAGAGCAGTGATGGCCGAGTATTATTAATCAGCCGTGACATAAGAGTACCAGGATAGGTTTTGAACTCATGCGATCACCCTTGCTCTCAAAATGGTGAAAGAAAATACCGTGAAGATCTAGTTCTTGAACAATATCTACACTAATATTATAAAGCAGAAGATTTTGTTAGTTTGTTTGAAGGCGCTAATCTCAGGAACTACGGGAACGAATTGAAAAAATATTTTTGCGTTGGATAGTCCATATAACATCACGCTATGACCAATAGGAGCGGAGCAGCAATAAGAAATGTTGTAAGCGGGAAAAAAGTTTCCGTTGAGCAGGCGATGCGTTGCGATATCAAAACTTCACGCGAACGAAGTCGCGGGTAGAAGCTAGTTAAATATATGACAGCCACCTACCCGTACTGGGCCATGATTACGACCCACTCGCTCTTATAGAGAAGACGCTTTTGTGTCCCAGCTGTGGGAACAGTGACGGTTGATCATAATGATCATGTTTACATTCCCTCAATAAATAAATAAAATAAATATCGCTGGACATTAACACACAGCGCCACCTAGTGCCACACTAAGCAAAGCTTTTGACGTGGACACTAGATACTTGATATACTACATATATACTTTTTTGTTTGTAAATACATACTTATTTTACATATAAACATACATGACTCGGAAACAAATGTCCGTGCTCATCACACAAACATTTGTTCCTACCGGGATTCGAACCCAGGACCCTAAGAACGTAAGGCAGCGTTACTACCACTACGCCAATCGGGTCGTCAATGTATAACTCTATGAAGCCTATTATTAGGCATAAAGGCCTAACTAATAGTACAAAGTTTATTATTTTACATAAACAGCGAAGTTTGACCACAAAACGGTTTAACTGCTGGACCACAAACGAACAACGAGTTTAACAAACTGTTCGAGAGTACCAAGCCGACTAATGAGTGTGGGGACACTTTGGAAACCAAACAGGATTATTATAGGAACGACTACGTGGACAAATATTTTGTTAGAGTTTTATTTGTAAAAAAATAAGAGCTAGATAGAAATAGGGTTGGATTTGGATGAGTCGAGAGGAGATCGTGTATCAAAGCGTATAGGACTCGCTCTGCTACAAAGGCCGAGAATCTGGTCTGAAATAGTAGCACACAGGATGCGAAATGTTGCAATGTTGCAGCTTGGGGGAGGCCTATGTACCTATGTGTGGCACCCCAATAAATGCTGAAACAACAGTCAACTAGACATTACTTGAATTTAAGTAATTACATTGAAACGAAATATTTATTATCCGTCAAAGAAAGCAACGAATTCTAACTTTTACAGTTATAACTTCTGTATAGAAATCGTATCATATGTCATTAATTTAACTCAAGTAATTACTTTAACTTCATCTGCCTAGCCTTTTCCCAACTATGTTGGAGTCGGCTTCCAGTCTAACTGGATGCAGCTGAATACCAGTATTTTACATAGAGCGACTGACCTTCACAACCCAGTTAATACTGGGAAATACGATATCACTTGGTAAGACTGGTGTCAGACATTTTGGGGCCACTGACTACCTGTAACGACTGTCAAAGATGGACAAATGGCAGCCGGGACCAACGGCTTAACGTGCTTTCCAAAACACGGAGGAAACTCGGTATGTAAGGGTGGTCACCCATCCACAGACTAACCTAGGCAAGCACGGCTTAACCTAAAGATCGACCCGAGCGCCTGATATTATTTAGCCACGCGCTCCTCTAAAAAACACTTTAACTTGTTTATATATAAGATCCACTTGCCACCATGATATGATGAAAGGTAATACCACCAAAACAAATAATTATGTACTTATTGATGTCCCTTCCTAGTCAGCTTTTGCGACACGTATCAATGGACGCACTAAACTAGAGGAAATTATATTAAAACATGATATAACGATTTTAAACAAACCAAACTGCGTGGTTTCCGTCTGCATGGACCACCGTGTCGGTTCCCATCGATGTCACGAGATGATTGAGCCACTGTCAAATGATATAGATAGCAACATTATATTCCGTGTGGTCCAAATCTAGGAATGTCCACAATGTTGACATTACGCATCTAATCCTAGAAGAGTATAGGTTACCTTTGGTATGTATTATGTATATGTCACCGTAAAATTGTAAAACCGTTAGATTGTAATCAATCTAGCGAGATTGTAAACTCTCGAAAGATTGTCAAACGAACATACTGGCTTACAATATAACGCATTTTTTGTTTCGGTAGATTATAATCTATGCACGGTGATTATATCTATCCTCCACACCACGGGAGTTGACTTCCGTCGCATACATTTCACAATATTACGGTTTCACATCGTCACATTGTAATCTACCGAAAAATAATACGTCATACTTTATGCAGTATGGTCGTTTGACAATCTTTCGAGAGTTTGCAATCTCATTTGTTATATTACAATCTAACGGTTTTAACAATGTGATGCAGAAATTATACATGCACTCATATTTCACTAGTTATATTTAAGTCCTATGTAAGAGCTGCCAGTCTATTACCATCAATAGGGTACAACTCCTATTTGCTACTGAGAAATTCCTATTGGTAACAATAACACTTTACGCAACCTGGGAATCGTACCCAGGATCAACGATCTGTAGAAGCGCTTGCCATTAGAACAAGTAAATTAACACAAACTTACGTCTTCGGTCGCATTTTGGACGGTATAGGCTTGTTAACTGAAAAAATCTAATTAGTCCGTCACTTAGATTATCAAAAAATATTTGACCCGTATTTTTTCTTTTGTCACATAAACCAAAATTGACGAAGATACGACGCTTTTAAAATTGCCAATACGTCACTATTTGGTATCATTCTTTGTGAGTTCTGACGTCACGAGCCCCTACTCCCGATGCGTTCTGATGCATTTTAACTTTGTCTAGATTCTTTGATTTACAAAAACAAAAAGTACGTCTAGTATTTTCCAATACTCTAACTGACGGACTAAATAGATTTGCAATTTATTGATGGTGAAAACTAGCCTATTGTCCACGGGTAGGTTCTACCGGGATAAAAGTATCCCATATGTTAATCTAGATTATTATCTATCTGTGTGCCATTTTCTATCCAAATCCGTTCAGTAGCTTTTGCGTCAAAGAGAAATAAATTTCCTCATAATCTTGCACGTTTATAAAAATTAGAAACATTTATTGTGAGTATAAAAGAAAATATTGTGTTTTTTAGGAGGAAAATTACCATTATTTTTAAGGAAATATATTAGCTACGAAGTTAATGACGGTGTAACAGTAAATTGCGAGCTCGTGGAAACAACGTTTCATCAGTAAAGACTTACACGTGTCGTCGTTAAGCCAATTACGAGGGCAATTGGAATATGGGGATCATATTAATTATTCAATTATTCCAAGTTAAGAATATAGTAGAGTTTCTTTGACTCTGGGGAATGTTTTATCCATATTCTAGTAGGCACTATCTTGTTACATTATAAATGGTAAATTAATTTTGTGCGTCAGTTACACAGATATTTGGCACAATGGTGAACTATGACCATAAAAGACATAAAACAGTTTTGATCTTGGTGTTAAGATTCTTTAGTTCTGACAGACACTTCAGTGAAGCTTTTTTTTCTTCTTCTCAGTATCGATGATGTCCATTGTTTTTTATTTATATTTGTTTCGACCAGAACTCAGTCACGTTGACAACGTTGGTGGTGGCTTTGGACAGGTCCCATAAAGTGCAGGTCTTAGTCACACTAAGAGCAGGTCAGGAGGTGGTCCATGGTTTGAGATGAGGCTCCGCAGTCGCACTCAGCTTTATTGGAATACCCCCACCGGACCAAGTTGAACTTGCAACGGCCTACCACAACTGGGACTTATCTTTTCGGTGAACATGGACCTTAGAGTCTTTCAGGTGGGCCGTGGCAGTTGGTGTCCCGCTGGGAGCTTTTCTGCCGCGCACAAAAAGTGTTAACTCTGCCGTTGAAAGGCATTACGAGGGACCATGACCTGGGTAAGGATATTAGTAGATACTTTTACCCCAGTAGTATCACCCCGTTGAATATAGTTCCATCTTTCACGCCGCGGGCGAAGCTGCCGTCAACCTCTGCCACCCTTAGAAAGAAAATACCTAAAAACTTCCCAAAATAGATTCATGTCAATCAAAACTCATCACGAGGATAAATTCTAGAGTTTTTTAAAGGTAGACAAAAAGAGTTGTTTAAAGGTAGAAAAATAGAGTTGTTTAAAGGTAGAAAAATAGAGTTGTTTAAAGGTAGCAAAATAGAGTTGTTTAAAGGTAGAAAAATACAGTTGTTTATAGGTAGAAAAATAGAGTTGTTTAAAGGTTGCAAAATAGAGTTGTGTTGTTTCAAGGTAGAAAAATAGAGTTGTTTAAAGGTAGAAAAGTAGAGTAGTTTAAAGGTAGAAAAATAGAGTTCTTTAAAGGTAGAAAAATAGAGTTGTTTAAAGGTAAGTAAAATCTATAAATCCAATTTATTTGGGGTCAGCGCAGTACTATTACTCGTCATTTCAGCACTCACCTCCTTTCTAGCCAACAA
Source organism: Xestia c-nigrum (assembly GCA_916618015.1). Lineage (NCBI taxonomy): Eukaryota > Metazoa > Arthropoda > Insecta > Lepidoptera > Noctuidae > Xestia > Xestia c-nigrum. The sequence continues at coordinate 1,442,888 of OU745259.1, read as the reverse complement.
ACAAAAAATCTATAAACAAATATGAACAAAAACAAAATATCTACTTGGTATAGAAAACGTCTTAGGTATAAAAGATTACAATGGCAGTAATCATAGGTTGCAGGCACTCGCTCTACTTACCCGCAATATGTATTTATATCGAGTGACTCGCGTGGGAAAATATTATGTACGGCCATATTGTCACGATGCTAGAATATGAGTGATTTACTGTAACGGAAAATTACTTGAGAATAGCTGGACTTGATGGTCAGAAAGTGCAAATAACCAGTGGGCCTACACGAGGGTCCAGTCCATCGGTTTTAAAGCGTTTTGAATTTGTGTAGGGAGTGACAAAACGTTTTTTGAAAATATATTCAATTCATTATATTTTTGACTTTTTGACTTTCTTTGTAGGAGCTCGTGGCTAAATAATAGCCGCTCAGGTCGATCTTTAGGTTAAGCCATGCTTGCCTAGGTTGGTCTATGGATGGGTGACCACCCTTACATACTGAGTTTTCTCGGTGCATCGTAAAGCACGTTAAGCACGTTAAGCTGTTGGTCCCGGCTGTCATTTGTCCATCTTTGACAGTCGTTACAGGTAGTCAGTGGGCCAAAAACTCTGACACCAGTCTTACCAAGTGGTATCGTATTTCCCAGTATTAACTGGGTTGTGGAGGTCAGATAGGCAGTCGCTCCATGTAAAATACTGGTATTCAGCTGCCCGACTCCAATATAGTTGGGAAAAGGCTAGGCAGGTGATGATGATGATATTTTTGACTTTCTTAGTATCAAAATGACATTTCTTAGTATCAAGGATTACGCTATTAATAGAAAGTCATTTAACTAGGGCCTACGGTTAAAAACTTTCTTGTCTGTCGTCAGTTTCGGCGCAGCATATTTTTTTTTTATTGTTATTATTATTTTTTTTTTTTTGCTTCTATATTTCTCATCATCTCATTAGACACCTTTTTTTTAGCCAAATCTTCCTTCATGACGTTTTTTCTCTGTACGGAATTATATCTTCCATACAGTTGATTGTTTTTATTTTTCCGATGAAGAAGTATAACAAGTAAACGAGGCAATTATAAAATAAACAGGTAAGTATATTTTTCATTTAAAAATCTCTACTGTCATTTTAGTAAATAGCCAGTAAATTTAAGCAAGGAGAAGTTCTCCACAGAATACTAAAATGTCGATATGTCGGTATGTGTATGATGTGTGTGTGTGTGATGTGTATGTCTGAGTGGATGACATTCAAAAGTCAAAAACGTTTCGTGATTTCCTAATTTCGGTAAATGCGTAATTTATTGTCCGTTGTTGACACATCCGACAAGGAACTGCAAGAATCGATCGTAAACACGAAAATGAAAGTTAAAATCCTCTTTCCAAAATTAGCAGTAACGATTTACAGGCGTAAAAGCATCGCATTCTGACGCCTCAATCATTTCAGATCTCCACCATGCAAGGACAATAAAAATAATTTTAAACGCATCATAAAACCGAAATCGAATTTCAAAGAACTTTTCAAATACACACGGTACAGAACAAAGATTCTGAAAATATTATTTTTATGAGTACAAAAGTATAATACAAGTTTATACTGCGTATTCTGCTGTCGCTCATAAGGCGGTATTAGCGCGATAATTTACGATAATTTTTGGCATTTATCGTTCTATGTCAACTGTGGGTCGATGAGTTTTTATGCGCGAGCGCAACTGTGAATCATTCGTGTGACACAGAGTACGCATGTAGAAGCGAACTGTTTTATATTTTACTTTTGTCGAGTTATCTTACATTTATTGTTTTTTTTTTTGGAAACAAGCGAACATTGTAACGTCATCATCATCTGCCTAGCCTTTTCCCAACTATTTTGGAGTTGTCTTCCAGTTTTACAAACTTTCAAAATTATATTAAATAGCTCTATCAAATAAGATATATAAATAGACTTGTTTGATATTGTATTTATTATAGAATTCTAAGAAATAAATAATATCAAGACGTAATTTTGTCTTGTAGTCAGACAAAGAAAATTAAATTCCAAGATATGATAAATTAATATAAAATACAGAAAGGTCTGCCACAGTTGAAGGGTCTAAGTAATTAAAAGTAATAAAATATTATGATAGGTACCCATATATACTCGTACATTGAATTCTAAGAAGCACTTATAATTATTAGTTAGACAAGTTTAATAAAAGAGACGTGACACATCTGCGAAAAAAACGGTATTTAGTCTCTGCCATAAGCTTTGAAAACACGAGATTAATCCATGTCAAAGTAACCTCTACATTGTACGCCTGGGGAAACTTTACGACATGACAGTGTTTGGAAAAAGTCAAATTTATTCAAAAAAAAGTTGAATTTATTCGAAAAAACTTGAATTTATTCGACTTTTATGCCTAACAGCTTTTGTAAAGGAGTGTACTCGAAATGCTAAGAAATACTTTTTGCTCGAGACATTTAGTGTACGTGTAAAATGTTACAGCTGTCCAAGGTATCGAAAGAAAGGTCTTAAAGAAATTAGTCATTGTGTAACAATTCTAGATATTTAGCCTTGTAGGTAGGTATTCAATTTTAAGATCGAAAATCAAGTTAAGCTGCTGGCCCCGGCTGTCATTGTCCCAAAAAGTCTGACAACCAGTCTTACCGAAGGGTCTCGTATTACCCAGTACTAACTGGGTTTTGGAGATCAGATTGTCGCTCAATGTAAAATACTATTATTCAGCTGCATCTAATTAGACTGGAAGCCGACCCTACCATAGTTGAGAAAAGGCTAAGCAGATGACTCCGTTTGTAGGTAAAAAGGCTAGCTGCGGCAGTGTGTTACATATAGTTTTATTAAGCTTATGTGAAAGTAAAATCAAAGAAGCCATAATAAAAACATAGTCTTGGTAAAACCATGTAAAACTTTTAGCAATCTAAAAACACCGCAAAATTCACTGAGTCCAGTGAACAATACTTTTATTATTTGTTAAAGATAAATAAAATAAATAAATAAATAAATATCGCTGGACATTAACACACAGCGCCACCTAGTGCCACACTAAGCAAAGCTTGTGTCGTGGACACTAGATAGTTGATATACTACATATATAAAATTGTTTAAAAATGTAAATGTTTTTAAATTTAAATGTTACAGCACCATACTGAGATAGGAGCCCTTTGGTCTTGTACAGGACAAATAATTCTGTTTAGTATTTTGTTTTTTTTTTCTTATGATATCATTATTATTAATTTTTTTTATTCTCTCATTATGTTTACTTTAAACTAGTGTTATAATCACAATTTTACCATTTTATTATTATTATTATTTTATTTATGTGTTGTCCTGTCGGGCTAATAAATGCTTTTTCTTTCTTTCTTTCTTTCTTTCTATATACTTTTTGTTTGTAAAGAGGACCTTAGGCCCTTGACTCACGACCGGACAATCTACAATTCTACAGCATGTTTCATTAAATCCATCAAGCGAAAACCCCATAATCACAAGCACCTACGTATTACCTCAGAGCTCACACTCATAAACTTTCCTTCATTCCCCATTATCACTTCACGGTCGTAACTTCACGACTCATCCATTGTAGCATTATCTAATTGTATGATCTGTTATGTTTACACTTTTATTGTTACACGCTGTATACAATTTATGATGGTTGCTGTCTTATCATTATTGTTTGTCGGTTGTTCAATGGTAGCGGTTGATGGTCGTCGTAAATTAGGAGCTTTGTGATTTTAAGGGTAGGTTTGGAAAGGGATGGGTGGGAACTGGGAGTATAAAATTTGGACGATAGTGAATCTTTGTATGGTAAACCTCGCAATTGCGTTATAGAATGGAATAGAATAGAATTTAGTTATTTATTATGTACAACATAAAAATTACAGGGACAGATATTAAGACCGTTTACATTAGGAGACACCTATTGGGAGGTCTTCCAACGCATCGTCTTCCGGTTCGCGGTCGCCACTCCAGTACTTTTCGGCCACATCGGCCATCCGTTCTGCGAGCAATGTGCCCTAAGATGTTATGTCCCTTTTCATAGATTTTTTTTCACCTGTGTCTAATTGCCAGTCTTCCTCCTTTGCAATCCTTTCAGTGCGGAGGATCCTGTCAGCAGGAGTCAAACTCGTCTCGTCATTTTGACCTGGAACTGCTGCGATATCATTGGACATCTCACCTGGAAAAAGGCTAGCTATAACAGTTCGATAGTTTCAAACTGTATAGTGAAGTTACAATAATCTATACTCTATACTAATATTATAAAGCAGAAGAGTTTGTTTGTTTGTTTGGTTGAACGCGCTAATCTCAGGAACTACCGGCTCGAATTAAAAAAATCTTTTTGTGTTAGATAGTCCATTTATAGAGGAAGGCTTTAGGGTATATAACATCACGCTACAATCATTGGGAGCAGAGCAGGAATGAAAAATGTTGAAAAAACGGGGACGTTTTTTTCTTTTCGTTTTTCTCTCTTATGTGACGCAGACGAAGTTGCGTGGGTCAGCTAATTACTGATAATAACGAAAAAATTGTGTAATAATGACTAGTGAAGCTGAGAAATATAGGTGGAGTCAATGTCATACCATTAACTCCACCTATATTTGTCACCGTAAAATTGACAAATACGTTATATTGTAATATCTCTAGCGATATTGTAAAAACTCGAAATATTGTCAAATGAACATACTGCTTACAACAAAACGCATTATTTTTCGTGAAATGCATGCGATGGTAGTCAACTCATGCGGTGTGGAGGGAAGGAGGGGCCCCCCTTGCCCAGTGGTAAAACTCTCATGACAAGATATTGTACCATTCCTGCGAAATACCGATTATTATAACCTAACCTTAAAACACTTTATGTTCCCCTAAACAGCGTAGTCGACGGAGCCCCGCTTCGCGGGGCCCCTATTTTCGAGTGCAGGGTTTAAAGGAACCTAACTAACCTAACGGGGGGGCGCCCCAAGTCCTGATTATGGGGGCAGAGATACTTCCGTATGTTCAGTTGACAATAATTCGAGATATTACAATATCGCTAGAGAAAAACACGTTATATTGCAATATAACGTGTTTGACAATTTTATGGTGACATATATATACAAAATACTTTTAGAAATGTATTCTGAGCTCATTTTAAAAAGCATAACAGAAGTCTTAGTAGTGAATAAGCAGACTTATAGTGACAGTATTTAATTGAAATGAAATATCCATTGACCTAGTTTCCTATACCGTCGTTTCCTTCGTCAAAGATCCTTTATTGTTCCCAAGCATTGGTCCAAATGGAAATGTAGGAGAAATCGTCTCAAGTAAGCTCAGGATTCCTCAGAAACCGTTACTCTATTTGTATAAGCGCTCAATTTCATCATTAAACATAATAGACCCTAAATGTTAATGCATGGTTCTTCGGCGCCCTTCAGTTCATGGTTACCAACTTTAATAACAAACGTATTTACACCCACATCATTGCAATTTCAACTCTATTCCGATGGCTCTAGAGTTATAGCAACCGCAATAAAATTCTGCTAAAGTACGTGAATACAAAGTTATCACTTATCTGTAACTTATGCAAGTTTGAACTTTGGACTGTTGTGCTAAGGGTGTCAACGATAGTGTATGTAAGTTGGTAAATCAAGCAAGGACATCAGTATTGGCAATAGAGGTAGAACTAAATAATTGTTAGATTGTTTGTACTATATACATAATGTGAATCTGTGGATTATTTCTATATTACTAGTCATAAACGCAATTTGGTTTATATATTATCTTTTATTGCTAATGATTTACATGCTGATTGGGCATTCAGGATGGAAATACGATTAGAATGTGAGCTATCAAGTTCACGCAGCAGATCATATGGCAAGACTTGAAGCCGGGATTTACTTAACTAACTACTTAAGTACTAAGATTTTTGAAGTAAAAACTTCTACAACGGCGTTGTGCAATTTTTAGGATGGGTAAAAATTGTTAAATTTGCGTCACGACACGTGACCTGATCTAAAATTTGTCTGACGACTTTCTGGGATGGGTAAAAATGTTAAACTCGCGTCAGGACACGTGACCTGATCGAAAACTCGTAAGACGGAGGAACAATAGACCGCCAGCGCGGCGCAGGGTGCTTTTTTAATAATTTATTTAGTTTTTATCTATCTTTTTTGTAAGTAACGACAATGTTTTGTGTGTAAGTGATTGTTACACTTTATTCTAATTTGTCACTTCTGCTTCATTTGCTTAGACTAGTCAAATCAAAATCAAATCAAATCAGTTTATTTGTTATAAGTATTGGTACAATTTCGGTCTTAACATAAATAATCCAGATCCATAATACTTATACTTTCACGATCAGAACACATTATAAAACTTAAACCGGAAACTTTTCCGGTCGAAACGTCGGGAATAAATTAAAGGTAAATTCGCGATAAATACCCGTCGTCTTAAGTTTTATAATCCATAATACTTAGTCTTAATAATGTGACATGCAAACATTTGGGCTTATAATTATTGCTAAAATCATATTTCAATGTCAATTAATAAAACTTGATACATTGTCCCTAATATTAATCTTAAAGGTTAAATAATTACAGTGTAAACAATTGTTGTGTAATATTATAGTGTAAACAATTGTTGGTGAACCAAATAAATAAAGACAGAAAGAAATAAATAATGTGGGATACAGGGTTTTTCCAGGCAATAAAAAATCACAGTCATGATTAATTATTTAGTTTTATTTTTCTTGGCACATTGCATAACGTCGCGCGTCGTTCTCCTTATTCGTCCTTGATTCAACATGGCGTCTATGGCTCCTAATCTCATCTCTATTCGCTCGTCTATCGTTCTCTCACTCACACATAGCACTCTCTCCCTTACTTTCGCTTACGTTCCGTTTCCCTTACTTCCATTTACGTTCCATTTCTCACAATAACCTCTCTGTTTTGGTCGTTTAAAAGGAAGGAGAAGAACTAAACCATGTTTCCATAATCTTGCACATGTATGTCATGTGTGTATTTTTGGCAGTAATGTGCCAAAATTACAGACATAACGCCTACTGAAGTAGCTACGTGATAAGTAACATTTACCAATCCCGGGTCCAAGACCCTTTGATCACTGTATTTCCCAGAGTTAAAACTTTACGAGGTTTAACAAACAACAAGAAATGATTGGAATTATTAATTACTTAATTAAACTAAATCTCCTTATTTAATCCAGTAACAAAGTTCTTAAGTATTCTTTTTCTAACCCCTATGGACCTTGTTGGTCGCAACAAATAATTATTAGATTTGTTTTTGATTTGATTTAACACTACTGAATGTTTCCAACAGTAAAACGTCAATAAAATAAATACCGTGAAGTTTAAAAAACCTATCACGCTGAAAACTACATCAAACTACAATTTGAATCAGAATTGTAATAACAAACCGAACAGACACAAATGTCAACAAAAACATATTTGTTTGAACCGTTATTTTGTTGGTCTACACACACATTATTTTATTAACTTTAGTAGTAAAAACACAGACAATAATAATAATTTATGGCAATCAAATATGGGTGGCTAAATGATTCCGTTTTGCTTAATAAATACCAAATACTGAGAATAAATATATTGAATAGATTGTATATTTTGTTTGCTTATGCCTTATTTTGAGACAGTATTATTTTCATTAACTTTTTGGAAAAGAAATCTTCACAAATATGTTTTGAATGTCAGTGTGTGACGATTATTATAATCTGCCATAGAAAAAATCGTCTTTCTTTGAAAAGGACTCCAGGAAGGAAGAAGGAGGAAGGAGGGTCTTTCTTTGACCTTACTATGTTCCTTCCAGTGCAGTGGTGAGCCAGTCTTAGTGGTGTAACTATACCATCTGAGGCCCTTGGCAAATCCATTATATATGGGGCCCCAAGAAAACTCGTCACATTTTAATTTAGTTTTAATAAATCACTGAGATAGTTACCCAATAGTAACATTGTGTCCATTTTAGTTAAATATATAATTTTCAAAAGCATAGGCATATATTTATCACAACGTTATCCCATCTAGTAGGGTTATTGGTAGGTAATTGATCTTAAGTAGGTAAAAGGTTAGTAGGTAATTGATTTTAAGTAGGTACGAGTACTTACATAAAATTTATATCTTTCACAAAACTTTGTTAAAAATGTTAGGTCACTTTTCACCTCACAGCCACTCGGATCGGGGGGCTCGTGGCATTTTGCCAGTCCTGCTACCCTATAGTTACGCCACTGGCCAGTCTTCTTCTTTCTCGCGTGGTTAGTTTCCATCCTGCTATCAGAATTTTAATGCTTCTCATGGGTCTCTGACTTGACTCTAAATTCCTTCGAGAAATATCACTCAGGCATGGCATGGTTGCGAGGATCGGCCGGAGGACACGGTGGAGCACACGGTAAGGGTTTGCCCCGCGTGGGCGGAGCACCATCGTGTTCAATCCATGGTCCGGAGCGATACGGTATGGAAAGCCGTCACTTCTTCTGCGAAGCGGTCGTGCTAGCAAAGCAGGTGGCGGAACGCGAGAGGGAGAGAACCTCTCGCTTCAGCCAGTGAGAAGCATCGCGTCTCGGGGGCCACGTGGTGGCAAGGAAGGGGTCCGCAAGGGCCGAAGCCTGCCGGAGCTGCGGGACTGTTCGAAAGAGATACTGTGGCTTCTGGACATAAAGGCGAGGAAGGAACATGGATGGGTTTTAGTCAGTAAAAGTCTGACAATGCCTCCCGCTCCGCCCGAAGCAGGAGGTCATTTGATGATTTCTCATCCGAAAAAAAACAGGAAAAAGGCATGGCATTATGGTTTCCTAACGATGTTTTCCTTCACCAAGACAAGCGATAATTACTATTTACAACAAGCACATGAATCTGAAAGATGAAAGGTCTTGGCTTGAGACCAATTACTTGACAGTCTAACAGTCACAGCACTAGGATATTACTGCTGTAACTATTTAGAAAGCCATGCTAAAGCAAATATTGGCGAACTAATAAACTACATGAAATTATGCGCAGAAAAAGATTGCTGACCTGGTGTGCTTGTTTGGAGTCAGTCTGTCAGCTATAGACGTTACTAATCATACAAGATCTGGACTGAACACCTGATGAAAGCACTTTTAATTACTTTTATTAGACCACACGGGAACTGGGCGATACGTCTAAAGTGAACTTAGACAAGACATCTGGCTAAAAGTGGAGATGGCCGATGGAGTAAGGTGGTAACCAAATGGTGGTCAAAGAATCCAAGGCCGTCCAAAATTGCGTGGGATTGACGTTATTGTCAAATTCGCGGGAAACGGATGAGGAACACACAGAACAGCGAAGAATGGCCGAAGAAAGGGGAGGCCTAACATCCATACTGTTCCACTGCTGCTGAAATCTATCCAGCCCTTATAAATAATTAATTAAATTCAATCCAATGTTTGTAAAAGCTGATCAACAAGAAACCATATTACTAAGTCATAGGTCAATTAGCAGCTTAACATTATAAATGCAGACTAATTCAATAATCACACACTTGCAAACAATACGAGGGCTCGTTAATATTCATGATACATTAATTATCTTGTTGTGTTGCAACGGATTTGTGTCTTAAGCTTTGTAGGTACTTAATCTTACCTTTTGTGATCTATGGTATTAAATTCGCCAATCTGTCTCTTCAAACTCTCATCATCATTATCGTCATCAGCCATTAATGTTCCCACTGCTGGGACTCAGGCCTATTCTCTGTGCGAGGGAATGGGCTGTAAAAATAATACACCACGCGGGAACAGTGGGGATTGGTAGATGTCACATGTCTTCGAATTTTTTGGTTCTAAGACATGACGTTTTCCTCACGATGTTTTCTTTCACCATTTTGAGAGCAGTGGTGATGAAATAAATTACAGAAAGTAACGATTCTGATTCTGAATGCGCTTGCCTGATTTCGAACGGGGCCGCCACCATTGGGCCACCACTGCTTAAACTCTTTAATCACTAAAAAATTATCGGTTCAAAAAACAGTTAGACCATGAATCGTAGATACATAGAAAAAAATGTACGTAGTATATCAACTATCTAGTGTCCACGACACAAGCTTTGCTTAGTGTGGCACTAGGTGGCGCTGTGTGTTAATGTCCAGCGATATTTAATTTAATTTAATTTAATCAGAAACAGAGTGTGGAGGTCAGATAGGCAGTCGCTTCGAGAAAAGTACTGGTGAAAATTCAACTGCATGCGGATAGACGGGAAGCAGACCTTGGATTAGTTGCAAAATGGCTAGGCACATGATGAAACCGTCTCTGTGGTCAAATAAAGGGATGCAAAATGTTTGGTGGTCATTTGTAATCGCCAATCTATTTTGGATTCCAACTATGATTGCTTTTTACGTATTCCTTAATAAAAAAATCAGCCCCTAAGATCGATTTTGCCAGCAATCAGAATCTACTTGTGTAATTTGCAATTAGTATGGAGACGTATTTACTTTAATTTTGGATCAATGAAAGACTTGAACGGTGAAAGAAACCATTAAAGAGTAGGTGCCTTTATAACACAGGCCTAAAATAACTGAAGTTCTAGCAAGGTGATCGATACCCATACCGTTGGGAGATTGTGCTTTTTAGTGAGACAGTTTCTAGCTAATATGTTAAGCAAGCAATAAACCAGTGCAGCTGTAACCTTTCGTTAACCAATTACAATTGCTGACAGGTATCACGCCCAGTCGTCCAATCCCAAAGGTAACTTGTTCCAATGAAGTTGTATAGAAATAAGTTAACAATCTGCAGTTCAAGTAATATGTAAATGATACTAACTGTGGTGTTGACTCGCAGTTGTGGCGTGCAAAGAATATTTTGTGCAGCAGTAGAAAGGACACTATTTATTTATTTATTTATAATAAACTCACCAACAGCACAATCACTTACAATTCTAATTACATAACACCGAAAATTTACATTACAGTAACCATGCAAATAACAGGTATGCATGACATTGATACATGAGCATTGGAGACAGAGGAAAACAATAAAAATTGTGACTAATAGGACTTAATCTAGATTTGTTATTTGTTTTGATTTGTTATGGTTAAGAGAAGATGATAGAAAAGTTTGGAAAAAAAATGGGGAGGCTTCTGTCCAGCAGTGAGACACATGATAGGCTCAGAAAAAATAAAATAAAAGAGGAGATTATACGGCAAGTAAAAGAATTGAAAGGACTTTCAAGATCGAAAGTGATTACTATGATATAAGAACAACAGAAGTATGTACCTGGCAGTATTTAATAAGAGTTTATGTGGTGTACTATAACTAAAAAACCCGACTAATGAAAAATCAGGCTCCAATTGAGTCCAATTTACTAGCTAAAATAGACTCCAATTTTTTAAGTTGGTTAAAATGTAGCCTTTGTTACCCGGACTTTACTAAAGAATCGATTGACACCTTATGTATCAAAATCATATGGTGATTAGGGGTAACGAAGCAATATTCGCAAATACAAACATAAATAAACAGCTAAAACCATAATCCTTTCTTTTGGCTTCGCCCATCGGATAAAAAACAAAGTCATATTATTTATAATACAGGGTGTAAACCACCTCATCACAAAGCCGTTAACCAAGCATTCTGTACATCAAACTAAGTAACTTTACGCAAAAATAATTGCTGGGAAACAACTTTTTTTTTTGAGGTTAAAACCATGTTTTGTGGTTGAACTCAATGTAACGCACTTAAAACATTGTGCTGATGGATGGATTGAATAGTACGGGAGTCGTGGAGGTGTTAAAAGTCAAAACCTTACAATTTAATCAAACTTGTCAAAAAGCTGTTACTTTGACCTATCGCCGTAACTAGAAGGTTCCCAGGTATGGTGTAAAACGAAAAAATGATCGCAATGATGGGTAGAACAAGTGCCTATCGGCTTCGTGAAGAGGTGTTTTACATCCTTCAGGTATATGTTCTAAAACAGTAAACACTAATGTGAGCTACTGGAATAGGATACAAATCACTTCTCGTTACGGTATTTAGGGTGAAATCTATAAACGTTACTTAGCTTACGGTTCCTTGTCTCTGCACTTGAAGCTGGACAGTTGTGCGACAGTGACCAGAATAACCACACTTAACCAAAGTGCGTACTTCCCAAGTAACGTTACTAGATTCAGCCTTAGAATAAAATAGAACTACGAGCATATGATTTGTGTAAAAACATTGTATTAGGGTCTTATAATTCCTGTCGGGGTTGCGGGCCTGTTCGAAAGAGATACCGCGGCCCCGGAACATAAAGGGCGAGAAAGGAACATAGATGGGTTTTAGTCAATAAGAGTCTGACACTCCCTCCCGCTCCGCCCAGAGTGGGAGAAGTCATTTGAAGATTTCCCATCCGAAAAAAAAAAGGGTCTCATATTTAGGGTTATTTACCGACATGTTTTACAATCTATTAACGTAACTAAGTAATAAGAATTACATTAACAATTTTGGATTTGTATCTATTTGAAATTTTAACAAATACTTAGGTAGTGTTACTCTTGAATCTGCCTTTTAAATCACTGCATTCAATGCCACTATTTCAATAACAAAAATCGAGAAATAGTTTCCATAACATAAAACCTTTCAAGGAATCATAAAATATAAATAAAAAAAACCTACACAGCACTAAAAAACCGCTTTTATGAAATTGGAAAAATAATATAACGCGATCGAGTGCTGCGGAATAAAAACCCGTTGAAATAAATATTGGAAAATAATTTCAGGAATTCAGTCCAACACGGCAGTTATTGAAAATATTAAAATTATTGTCTTGTGTATAAAAGTTTTCAGAATTCCGGTTACATAGTAGCGATGCGTTTTTCGAATGGAATGGGATTTCAGATTTTTTGTGGTGCCCGTGAATATTGGATTTTGTGAAGCAAACAAGTGTTATGTACGCGTGCTCATATAGTGACTAAATGTAGTATCAGCATATAAGGACAGAATAAGAGAACAAAGTTGCATTTGAAACGGTGAAGGAAAACATCGTGAGGAAACCGGCATGTCCTAGAACCAAATATTTGAATACATGTGACATCTACGAACCCACATATTCCCTCTCAGTGAGAGTAGGCCGTGTCCCAGCAGTGGGAACATTGTAGGCTGATGATGATGATATGACTAAGTTTATGCAAGAAATAATCATGCTGAGATTCTTGAAATCTATCTATCATGGGGTTTTAGGTTTCCGCACTTAGTCCTTGAAATGGACCATTGTGCGTGAGCCATGGTGGCCGATTACTCCAACCAGCCCACCTCCCTCCAGAAGCAGATTAGACCTCCCGTACTCCTCAGGACATCTGAAAGTGATCCTGGTGTTCCCAGGGTCTCTTCGCGTATCTTGTTAACGCCTGTGCACTCCAGGAGCACATGCGCTACCGTCTCCTCCGCCTCCATGCACGCTCTGCACAGGGGACTGTCAGTGATACCTAGGGTGTGGAAGTGTTTGTTCAGCGAGCAGTGTCCAGTGATGGTCCCCGCCACCAGACGCAGGCTGTCTCTGTCCAGGCGCAGAAGGCGCCTGGTCAGCTTTGGATCCAAGGATGGCATTGCCTACAACCTGGTGCCGAGGCCCACCATTTCTCTGCTTGTAATCGGGTGTGATCCTTTAACCAGTTCCTCAGCTGCTTGAAGGGAATGGGGACAATGGGTTCTTGAAATTGTTCTTGCATACTCTTTCTGCTATTTATATGTACGAGTATCCTTACACAGTCAATTTTGTTTCTTGTTAGTTACACCCTTGCATCTGGTAACTTACAACAGAATGATCTGAAATCGCTTGTACAAAAACTTTTTTTGCAAAAAATAAAACCGACTTCCAAAAACACGAGAAAAAAAAACAAAAAAGTGAAGTCGGTGACCTTTGTTTGATTGCTTTATTTTTTTTTCACCGACTTCAGAAGCTAAAGTTATTTTTCACTTTTTTGTTTTTTTTGAAGTCGGTTTTATTTTTTGCAAAAAAGTTTTTATTTTTCACTTTTTAGTGGTTCACATGTGCTTACTCTTCACAGCGTACCGGCGTGATGTTATGTTATGAACTGGTGTAAACAATAGACAGACATAACATTCCAGCAATCCCAGTCCATTTGCTATCATTTATTGAGGAGTTCCATTGCCTGTCTCCGAAGTTCATCATTAGATCTTCACCAAATTGAAATGGGATCTCTCAAAGTTCTCTCTGTTTCTCGAGGATCCCATCTTCAGATTTTGATTTGTTGATTATTACTACTTGGGAAGGCCTTTCAAACAAAAAAATAATGATCCAATACGCTCCAGCCATCTCTGAGTAATCGGAGAACATACATCAAAAAAAGGTTCCGACGAATTGAGAACCACCTCCTTTTTGTCGGCGGTTAAAAATTTGAAAGCATCCTGATTATGAGATTAACCGGCCACAGTTCTTATACAATAGCTTACGTCTTTGAAAAAGGGAGTGGGCTAAATTCCGCCACGACACCCTATTACGGGCTGGTCAAGTATTGGGTCGAAAAAGAATAGGTACTATTATCGTGCTTAAGTTCTTATCAGTCATTCAGGTGGCAGGAAAACCGACTGTAAGCAAATATTATTATAAAATCTGCTGACCCAATTAAAGACAAAACCTAATTAAAACAATAACCAATATCATAACATTATTGAATGAACGCAGTATCAAGACGTGACAATTGCTAAGCCAGGTGTGTCCGTATCGTGCGCGTGCGACGATTGGGACATGTTGATATTACATTTGTGTCATTCTTGCTGAGCGTACAATCTGCACGTAAGTACGGAAGTGGGGGGAGGTGGGGAAGTGGGGTGACGGAAGGAGGGTAAAAACGTGGTTGTAAGATAAAACATGGTAGTTTACGGTGTTTTCTGGGTGGTCTGTTCTGGGAGATGTGATTTTACGTGTTGAGGAGATGATTTGATTACTGATGGTGTGCATTTTGTCCATATGGATAACTTTGGAATTGTATCTTCCGTGAGTAGTAATGCCATTCGCCTTCTTTTTACCTTTGTTCCATGTTAGTTGGAGTCGGGTCACGTTTTTATTTTCCACTCTTTTTTGTCAACCGTCACACCTTAATACCCCTATTAAAGTGACCCCTTCTCATTTATGTAGATACTTACCATCATCAGTCTCTTTTCCTTCATTTGGGTCAATTCATTTCAATTCATTTGGGTTTGGCGCAGCATGTCTTCTCTTCCATACTTCTTTATTCATTGTCATTTCATCACCCGCCTTCTTTCGGGTCATATCATTCTTCACACAGTTTATCCATCCTTTCTTTTGTCTTTCTCTAATTTTCATGTTATTGCTCATACAATCCAAATCTTTGAATTAAAATGAGTGATGACCCAAATAAGTTAAAAGTTGGCCACCATTAATGCATCAAATTAAAATCACAGATTGATGGTAAAATATATCTGCCTAGCCGTTTCCCAACTATGTTGGGGTTCCGACTTCAGGATGAAGCTGAATACCATAACTTTACATGGAGTGACTGCCTATCTGACCGCCATAACCCAGTTAATACTGGGTAATACGATACCACTTGGTAAGACTGGTTGACACACTAATCTTAAAGGTTTATGAACATCAAGTTAACAACCTATAAAAACCCTGTAGATATTATATCGACAATTTTGTTTTTAGTTTTTATTATTTTAAATTTAAACCATAGCTTATTGTTGCAGCTTTACTCTATATCCACAATTTCCTAGTCTATGGCTACGGATTGATGCCAAGGTCGGCAAAGCTTGCGTATCTTGTAAACTTGTAACTTTCTAACTCCAAGCTGCGTCGCGTGTTGCCAACCTTAAGGTTCTCATTGTTTTTTTTTGTTTGTATTTCTACTGTTGTTATGGGTTTTATTTTTTACGTAATCATAAAGATGGCACATGTTATCATAGATGGTTTGTAGCAACTGGCACTACGGAACGGAACATAAACAGTTCTGTCTTCCGTCGGGAACTTGGGCCTCCTGTGTTCTTAGCAACCAGGACCACGAACATGATTGCAGCGACCAAACAACTGGTGGCTGAGAGGCCTAAGGGTTGACATTGAGAGGATAAACAATTTGTGTAATACAAGGCACACGTAACTGGACGCATTAACAAAAAGAAAGAAATAGAAGATTTGGAAATGTATTTAAAACGTCCATAATCATCAGTGCACTATCCAGGAGCTGCAAATACAAATGATAATAATGATTTTATCTCTTTCCTCTTCAGTTTAACAAACCACAATAACTATGACCATAGATCATAAGCTCGTAATCACCCCACGCAATAGTAGCAAACTGGTTGTCGCCCGTGTAGGTGGGACCTAACACCTGCCTGTATTATACCTAATTAGAGGCGTGAACTCTGGCCTTCGAATGTTTAGTCGCGTTGCTATACGAAGACTTAAATAGATTCGCCTATTTCCTTTATGAATCCGTGAAGAGTAAGTAAATCATTGTACACGTGTATCCGATTTTCCTGGATATTCAGCATCCTTATTTAATTTTGTATCTGCGGTGTCACTCGCTGGCAGGCTGGAAACTATCCCTCATGGATCTTTGCCTAACACAGGTTCTGGTCTATTCACGTGCTGCATTCGATCTCAATCCGTTTAGGCGTGAATGAGTGAGACTAAAAGATTTTTTTTTTGTTCTGGGACTTGGAACTTGCTACTGAAATTAAATGCGAAATTCGGGTATCTGATTCTCCACTGTCGGAAATATAGATTAGAAAGTTTTTAAATTTTCTGGAATGAAAATAGTGATAGTGACTAGAACTTATCAATGCACTTCACACATTTTAAAGTCAAATAGAGCCAGGACTCGGTTCATGTAGAACAACTCAGTTAAACCAACTCGTGTGAACAGGCAAAACCTTCGGGGAGTTAACCAGAAAAACGCGAAACAAAAATGTTCATTAAATTTTACGGCCAATGAAAGTTTCGGACAAAATTCCTCTCGGTACTCGCGTTGAGCTAGTTTAGTGCTGAAATACATATTTCTAGTGAAACGCCGGGGGCCGCAAAACGGTAAACTATTCAAATATGAGCCGGCTAGGGATATTTTAAGCGGTCGTTTTTTCATTGGGTAGGTATGACGTCACGCTTTTGAGTGCGCGTTACGAGCCCGATGCGACTTCGTGCTAGTTTAAATATAGAATCAGCAGAGATTAAATAATTGGGAGGTTTAAAAGGAGTTACACAGACACTGTCTACATGGCTATGCTGTTAGTGTTACGGTGAAGGAAAACATCGAAGACTCAATGTGGCTTCCAGTCGCGTGGTAGGTCACGGCCTGCACCCATTCACAAAGATGAGCCGTGTGATTCAGCACTGATGGCGTTCCCAAAGATATGTAATGAAAGGTGGACTAGTAAACGAACTTATTTTATTTCAATAAACTCTTAGGTATAACGTCTTCTGACTTTAATTAAGACGACGTCCATATTTTTAAGCAATCTCAAGATTCTGATCTTAATATACAATAATTTGTTTCTTAACCATTATTAAAATCTACCTTAAAATCCTTAAAATATCCTATCACCTTACGACTAGTCGTAACCTATGCAGTTCCCAACTCAACAATGCACCTCTGAAAGTACGGGAACCTTCAGCAGAACTAATTGAGTCCTGTTTCAATAACTGCCGATGAGAGAGTTGTACCTTTCATTGAAACTGTTCACTTGTTTCTCATTTTCAATTATGACTTTTAGAATGGCGATGTCATTTTGTTTTATGCAGTATGGAGTGACTTTATTATGCTCATTTTGAATTAGGTTGTTTGAAGTTAATACAAAGCCAATGACGCTGGCACCAGTCCTTATTCAAGTCAGCGCTGGCCTGGCCCGTATTTTTTAGATGAGCTCGATGTATTTATTTAATTCCTGGATTATTCTTGTGGTGTACACGTGAGTCGTGGCTAAATAATATCAGCCACTCGGGTCAATTTATAGGTAAAGCCATGCTTGCCTAGGTTGGTCTGTGGATGGGTGACCCTTACATACCGAGTGTCCTACGTGCCTCGGAAAGCACTTTAAGCTGTTGGTCCCGGCTGTCATTTCGCTATCTTTGACAGTCGTTACAGGCTTACCAAGTGGTATCATATTACCCAGTATTAACTGGGTTGTGGAGGTCTGATAGGCAGTCGCTCTATGTAAAATACTCGTATTCAGCTGCATCCGGTTAGACTGGAAGCCGACCCCAACATAGGGAAAAGGATAGGCAGATGATGATGATTCTTGTGTTCCAGCGACTGGCGCGATGCGTCTACAGGCGTCTTCACGGTGGCGCAGGGGTTGCAGGGCACGCGGGCGGAGGTCACTGGCTAGAAAAAGAGGCCGGTGCTCTATTCCCGCCAGTGCTAGCAGCCAGCGC
Source organism: Xestia c-nigrum (assembly GCA_916618015.1). Taxonomy (NCBI): domain Eukaryota; kingdom Metazoa; phylum Arthropoda; class Insecta; order Lepidoptera; family Noctuidae; genus Xestia; species Xestia c-nigrum. Next base: position 1,424,577 of record OU745259.1, on the reverse strand, counting down.
AGGCTTGTCTTAAAAACTGTTTATACGAGGCCAATAACAAGCCAGCGCTGGCCTGGCAGTCAACACTGGCTTCGTCTGAACCATGCTTTAAACGAGATAAGGTATGGAGTTCGATAATGTTGGGGATACCAAAATTGTCAGCTCATCGAGACTGGCCACCCACTCATGCAAAACTTCTGATTTTTGGTGTTCTTGCTTTGTAATAGTGCACCTTACATTACGTGGTTGTGTGAAAATTTCAATTTGTTGGTTAACCATTGTGTCAATTCTAGCAACCAGCCTTGCTAAAGGTTGTTTCTTTTTACTGAGCTTCGAGGTTGTGGAGGTCAGATAAGCAGTCTGTATCATATACTGGTTGTCAGCTTTTTCATGGTAGACTAGAGGCCGTCTCTAACGTAACTGAGAAAAGGCTTAGCAAATTAATTATGTTAACAAAAAATCTTTCAATGAAACATTATTAATGAATCACAATTTTTCAATAAAGATTTATTTATTATTATTTATTTCTTTATTCAATTTTTTACAAACTTTTTACATTTTTAAATATTAACTTAAGAAAATATATAAAAACTATTAAAAAAATTAAAAAAATGTAGCCCACCGGTATCCGGAACAGGGTCCAAGCTACGTGTCAGGGCTCCAGAGAGAGGAACCTCCTAACAATACAAACCGTGTCAAGGAGTACGCTTTCTGAATCAAGCCCTTATTGGTCGAGGCTCTTGGCAATTAAGCCATGGGCTGACACGACTATCGGCACAATGATCGCTGAGACCACTTCCCACATGTCGACAACCTCGCGAGCCAAGTCAAGATACTTGATTTGTTTATCTTTCTCGGCTTTCACGAGGTTCTCATCATGCGGGACCGTTATGTCAACAATCATTGCACGCCGCTCTGATCGATCTATCACCACTATCTCTGTATAGACCTGATGGTCTATTAGCTATAACAGTCCTATCAGTGATGATGGATTGATCCCAGTACAGTGTGATACTGCCATTATCGAGAACTGGGTCGGGTACATACCTATAGCAGGGCACTTCCGATTCCACAAGATTGTATTTTAGAGCAAGTTGCTGATGGATAATCCTGGCTACAAGGTTGTGTCTATGCAAGTACTCTCCGTTAGCTAGACGAGAACACCCGGAGATACTGTGACGGATTGATTCGCCTGGACGGTGGCATGCCCGACATATGTCAACCGTACCGTCCTTCACAATATTATTTATTTCCTTTATTTAGTTATTTACATATTGAATTATATTTTTAAATATTCTAATATAAAACTAAATTAAAAACATTTAAAAATATAAAAAAATAGTAGCCCACCAGCACTGGGAACAGGGTCCGAGCTACCGGTGGTCAGGGTTCTTGAAAAAGGAACCTCCTAACAACACGCGCCGTGTCCAGAAGTACTGCTTTCTGAATCAAGTCCTTGATCCAGCTGCCAAGCGAGAGCCTCCTAAGATGTTGGTCGAGGCTCTTGGCTATTAAGCCATTGGCTGACACGACTATCGGCACAATGACTGCTGTACTTATTTATTTTATTATTACTGATCGTAGAGGGGTGGACATAAAAATATTTATCTTGTTTACATAAACATGAACAAAGAAATTCCCAGACATCAGGAGGAAAACTTTTAATAAACAACCGCTTTTAATTTGAAAGTGGACAAGGTAACAAGTTTCAGTACATTTTATAAGTTAGGTAACTGTAATGGCACGACATGGTTTTTGTTTCGTTGATGTTGGATCGCCCTGTGGCTGGATCCACGTGGTTGATACTAGCAGTAGGGCTGGTAGATAAAATTTTTAATATTCATGAAAACGTTTTGCTTGTTCAATTCTCACACTTCTGTCCAACACTGTTGGGATAAAGGGTGTGAAGTGATCATCATCAGCCTATTAATGTTCCCACTGCTGGGACACAGGCCTCCTCTCTATGAGAGGGAATGGGCTATAATCCACCACACGGGCCCAGTGCGGATTAGTAGATGTCACAATATGTCTTCGAATTTTTGGTTCTACGACATGCCGGTTTCCTCATGAAGTTTTCCTTCACCGTTTTTTGAGAATAAGTGAAGTTATGTTATGTCATAAATCATTTTTGATGAAGAACATACGCTTGATTATTTGCTATAGAAAGGCTAGGTTGAAAGTACATACCTGTAACCAGCGTGCGAGTAAGATCAGGTGGATGAACGTAGACAAGAGGAGTATGTAAGGATCGTATCATTCATCATCATCATTTCAGCCGAAAAACGTCCTCTGCTGGACATAGGCCTCCCCCAAGTGTCGCCACATTGACCGGTCCCTTGCGACTCACATCCAACGGATTCCCGCAACCTTCACCAGGTCATCGGTCCGCCTAGTGGGAGGTCTTCCAACACATCGTCTTCCATCGTCTAGCTTATAAGGTGATAAAACACATGTTCATATGTTATGAATATAGAAAAAGTAACAGCTCTGTATCATTAGAGAAGTAGTCATTAGTAATTAAAAATAATAAAAAACGATAGAAACAGGAAACCCTCATAAATAGCTGGTCTTACAAGGATAGACCGTTGTTAGAAACACGTACCAACAGTACAATCTGAGTATTAAATAAATATTCATCCCAAAATGGAGAATCGTGAAGCGAACACCTCACCATTTAAGTAGATTCACGGAAACAAAACAAACCGTATTCGTAGGTAGTTCCACTCAGTAATGTTCTCACTAATTCTCTTTAAACTCTCCAATTGTAATTCACAAACGTGTGAACAAACTTTTTTTACTATTTCGTGCCATCCTTAATGCTCTTAGTTCGAGCCTTGCAAAGCTCCGGGTACACCGTTGGCAGAAAAACGTTGAAACATCGACAAAAAAAAGTATATTTTTCCCAGTACCAATGCTGAACAAATCCTTTGCTGGGAACACATAGTGTCTCCGTATTGCCGATTTTTTTGAGGATTTTCCTTTAGTATAAAATTCTGTTTTCAATTCTGCTTTTGTTTTACATATAAATAGTTTTGTGAAGATCAAATGTGGAGGTTTATTATAAGCTGGAAGTTATTTTGTTTGTGATTTTTTCGGGTGTTAAATCTGTAAAAGGTTGGGTTGAGCCTGATTATATCCTTCCTTTAAGCTAAACAAACTATTCAAAAAGGTAAATAGGAAATGATATTCTCGTCATATTTTGTCAGAAAGCTTTTCACTGAGTTTTCTATTACAATATTATTGCGTCATATTTTACATGTCTCTCATCTCAATGTTATCGGAATAGATTTATGGGAAATATTACCTTGTTTTGGTCAGGTATGATTAATTAAATGACTTAACCTACTGTTACCGTCCCACTGCAGACCCAAAAAGTCTGACAACCAGTCTTACCAAGTGGTATCGTATCACCCAGATTAACTGAGTTGTGCAGGTCAGATAGGCAGTCACTCCATGTAAAATAATAGTATTAAATTCAGTTGCATCCTGTTAGACTGGAAGCCGAGTCCAACATAGTTGGGAAAAGATGATGATAATATCAGTCTACTGCTCTGTCCCAAGTTCGGTCTGATGAAATTTCTTCTCCACAATTCTGACGACCCTTAAAGCGAATCCAAGGCTTTGCGTGGTTGAAATTCTTTTTCCCCTAAAACAGCAATTTCAATAACCTCTTTCTTTATCTTATGGTTAGTGTCTTACCTGGTGTCAGAGTTTTTATGCCACCCAATAGGCCTCTGACTTGGTTTTACATGTTGTCCAGAAATATGTCCTAGGAATGCCGGTTTCCTCACGATTTTTTACTTCACCGAGAGAGTAATAATGATACAATACGCACATAATTATATCAGAAAAATCAGAGGAGAATCGAATCGAGGGGGATCGAATTCGAGAACTGTCACTCCGACTCCTGTCATTACTTGTCAGGCCAACGTTCACACCGCTAGCCTCATCTGCGTAGCCTTTTCCCAACTATGTTGGGGTCGGCTTCCAATCTAACCGGATGCAGCTGCATACCAGTATTTTACATGGAGCGACTGCCTATCTGACCTCCACAACCCAGTTAACACTGGGTAATACGATATGGTCAAACTGGTTGTCAGACTTTTTGGGCCACTGACTACTTGTAACGACTGCCAAAGATGGACAAATGACAGCCGGGACCAACAGCTTAACGTGCTTTCCCAGGCTCGGAGGTAGCTCGGTATGTAAGGGTGGTCACCCATTCATGGACCAACCTAGGCAAGCACGGTTTTACCTAATGATCGACCCGAACGGCTGTTATTATTTAGCTACGAGTTCGCACCGCTAGCCTATCATTGCTATAATACATTTGAAAAACGTTCTCCACAAAATATCTGAAAATACTCCAAATAGAAAGCACCAATTATAAAGCCTGCCGTCCGTATAAAGACGTTTTATCTGTAATAATCGTTAAGACAGACACACTAATTAGCGACGACCAATCGACTCATTTACCAACCATATACGGACGAAAACATACGAAGGCAAGCAATATTTAGCGACTCAACCGATAATTTATTATAGGACAAGGCATAAATTGAAAATGAACTTATTTAATTAGTAGTTTTTACGAAGAAAGCTATAATTCTTGTCAGTTGAATGGCGATTAAGTTAATCGGAGTTAAATGTTAAGTAAATAGCTATAAGCATGTTCGGGGACGTTTCCTAGTGACAGACGGTTCTGTATACCAGTACTCTAGATCTATATGCACTACAACATCTAGATTTCCTATAAGTTAACCTAGGTCACTACGGAAAGTGTAAACAATACGAGGTCAGCAAATATTTTGATGGCTTCATGAAATACATAGATAGATACTTGGTGTGTAGTATAACCTCGTTGGTCTAGTAGTGGTTGCAAGCTTGCAGGGCTTGAGATCCTGGGATTGATTCCCATATTGGGCAAAGTGTTAATCAGTTTTACGTCCTTTTTGTTGGAATTTATCAGCAGTGTGGCAATAGGCTCACCCACTATTACATGAGGCCCAAACATAACTGACGGTTTACGGTCACCTGTGCATATCGCTTCGGGGAAAACAAATATGACGTTTCTGATGTGTAGTAATTGTTTACAACCCTGGTGATGGCTGAATTCATTTTTTTGAGGGATCTTCTAATAAATCTTTACTGATATTATAAAGAACTAAACGGGTTTGTGAGCCTCGTATGTAGAGCAATCTCTGAAACTTATGATACAATTCTAAAAACTCTTCCACTGACAGAAACCTTCATTAATCGTGGTTGCTATAAGCTATAAATTATATTAAAATCATACTTATTAGCCGACCCACCACATTTTTTGCAGACAAAGGCGTGGGTCATGCTAGTGTTTGATACCGATGAGCACACTCAGTCAGGTGTACTTGAAAGTGCTTATCGCTATAAATAAAGAACCAGCCTGGAAAGCACCTAGATGTTGTAAAACTTTTAGAATTTCTTTGGTATTTCCACAACAGCTGAATTAAGGCAATATCTTAGTATCTGATGATATCGTTTATCTATACTGTCGCACTCATTAGGCTTGAAGGAGATAGTGGGCTTTAAGCAGTTGATTATTTTGTATTATTTTTACGATCTTATTGAGTTGTAAATAAGTGAGCCTTTCTGATGGTATTTGGCTATCACCGCAGATTATGATTGTCTCATTAGTAGAGTGGTTGCAAGCGTGACTGATGAGCGTGAGGTCCTGGCTTCGATTCCCGGGTTAGGGAAAGTGTTATTAGGTTTTTAATCAGGAATTTCTCAGTAGGAGCCACAAATTTCTTGCCCAATTGATATTAATAGGCTCAAGCTCTAATAAAAAGTAAATTCTTGCGTAAAAATAACAATACTGTAAAGTACAAAAGAAACATAATACAGTCTCTACGGCCACCAAAAGTAAAAAAATACTGATGTAAAGGTCCCTGATCATGTTAGAGGAACACTGGCTGGGGCAGGAAAGCTTTTAGCCGGTTCGAGTCCGGCACAACCTCGACTGTCTCACGAAAGAAATTCCTGTGAGATAGTCGAGGTGACCGTGGGGATATCCCACTCCAGCCAAAACAATAAAAAATACAAAAAAAATAGGCCAAGACTGGCTCCATATCACATGGGGCTCAACCATAACTGGCCAAACGTGAATGTCCTGTAAGGTACATGTCTGTCGAACTCCTCGGTTATTAAGAACGTGAAAGTATGTTATGTATCTGAAATATAAGAGACAACAAAGGTAAATTTGAAACGTCTAATAAGCCCTGTTCATACAAGAACCAATATTCTGCGAAAAGGAACTTAGCAACGTTACTTGGCGGCAGAGGTAGGTATGGTTGTACTTCACTGGACGAACTCTGACACAAATAGTCTACTTCAATGTATTGGAAGATTTCAACCTGTGAATAAAAGCGCACAGTTAGATTTTCAATTTTACAACACTGCAATAATACCTATTTAGGCTTTTAACCCTAGAACCGTACCCTGGGGTACAATTGATAATTTGTTTTGAAAAGTTGCGATTACTTTTACGTTTAACAACGGATCTCTTCGCGCTGCCGTGTATTTGTGCGGGGTAGGGGGTTGCGTCGAAGCATCGGCCAGGCGTAAGTTCTATTAGCGTGTGGTCGTGGTTAGGCGTGCTTGGGGTACTCCAGTACCCCTGGGTACTGTTAAGGTAATTTTATTCATCACTATTTTGTAAATGTTTTTACAAAATACTAAATATTATTTCTTTGTTTGATACATATTTTTCATTTGCATAATACCTTCGACATAACTTAGTTCAAAAACAATGTGTAGGTACTTAATATTTACTATATTTAGACATTTTTGTTGTCTTGTGTTTCATTGCATGTATTTTGAAGAATTCTTTTTTTAGATGGCTTTACGTCAAAATCCATTAGAAAATGATATTCAAATCCTTCTTCTGGACTCTCATGATGAAGAAAAAGTGATTATAGTTTTCAAGAAAAGACGAACTTATTTCAAAACTTTGAGTATTTACCTTAGAAAACCTTATTTGGAGGACAGATTTTGATACAAAACTTTGCCAATGCATATCCAAATAAGTATTGGCGGTATATTAGAAAAGCAACGGTCTTCTGATGCTGCCACCCCTTTAGATTCAAAATTTGGAATATGTTTATTTTGTCGCAGGTCAAAAGACCGTCAATCACGCACTCGATGTGACAAATATAAAAGTTATATGCGTTTAGAGCACCACACAAATATTTGCCAAAATTGTTAAGAAAAGTTCATTTTATTTAGGTCTAATTATAATTATGTAAGGCTGAAATAAGTACCCTAAAAGTCTAAGTAAGTTAATTATTAATAAATGTTTCTTCTTATGTGAAAACACTGTTTTATTTACCGGGGTACTCCAGTACCCCAGGGTACTGTTACTGAAAGTCTAATATGGGTACGGTTCTAGGGTTAAAGACGCGTAGCTTGGTGTTCGTGAAAACGGTCATAAGACACATCTTACAATTTAGTCCATAAGTTTCAGCTGTTTCCTGTTAGCTGCAATCATTTCATCATCATCATCATCATCTCAGCCGAAAGACGTCCACTACTGGACATAGGCCTCCCCGAAGTGTCGCCACATTGACTGGTCCCTTGCGACTCGCATCCACCAGATTCCCGCAACCTTCACCAAGTCATCGGTCCACCTAGTCACTAGTGGGAGGTCTTCCAACGCAAGGAGGCGGAGGTCTTCGCTGCAATCATTTATTTCTTTTAAATAAACTTACTAATCTCCTTTAACGACTTACGACATCTAAGCCATTACAAAAGCTTTAAAAAATATCCCAATACATAACAATTACCTATTAAAAAGAAACCTTCCTATTCTCAACTAACATTGTATATTACATAAAGGTAATTACCATACAATCGCTTATGTAAGTACTGTTGAGAAACTTGTTATAATTAGCGACCGCGATGTGTTAACAGGGCATTTTTGACCGAGGTGACCTAGAGTATGTTTGTGTTTTAATATTTGCAGTCCTTTTGCCTGATAAAATGTATTTTTGAGACCGCATGCTAAAACCAAACGGAATCTTTCTAGGTCTCCGGATCGAGAATAGTAAATTATGTTTTTAGAGAAAATGGAATAGATACAGGAATCAGGTATTTTTCGCACTATTCCCAAACTACTGTAATTCCGGAAAGCCAGAATCAACAGTGGTGACCAACAGAAAAGCGCCGAGCCAATGAAGCTCGACGAAGCCCCAGAGAAACAATCTAACTGTCTTGGATCCCGCAACGAAATTAATCAGAGAAGTATAGCGGAGGAATAGAAAAGCACACAAGAATCTGATTGCAAACTATCAATAATGAATGTAATTATTTTTCCATTAACTGGGCGCAAAACAAGACGATAGCATGAAACTATTATAACACAAATCGCCATTCAAAAACAGAACGAATAGGAAAATCATAACTAGTACATAGGTACACTAAATCTGTTCACTTTGAGTTAGTCGAACCCAGAACTTCACAGCAGACAGCTGGCTCTAGCAACAATAACACTCTTGAGACATGTAGAAACATGATTTCATCCAAATATAAGCATATATTTTACTCCTCACCAAACGATGTTCCTCCCATATTAGGATCATCAAAATGTAAAAAATATTCAAAATTATTACATTAATTACTACAAAATGTTTCCTTTAACTTATTACCTCTTCCAACATAGACATATATTAAAACAGGAGTGTGTCTGTATGTCCATATATGTCATATTGACATAACTCGAACCTTGAATTGATAAGCTGTCAAAAGTGGTTCTGCCCACACAATACGTAGTTAATTTTAATAGTCATTCAAAGTAGAATATTCTATGCCTTATTTGGTTGCTTTTTTGTGTGTGTATATTTAGTGGTTAAATGATCAGTTTTGACTACTTAAACGGTATAAAAAGCTTTTGAATTGTTTACCTTATTACATTGCGTTTCCGGGACTTTTGTTTTTTTACTAGACCATTCACAGGAGAAGCCTTTTCATGACTGATTCCTGCCTGTGTACCGTTCCTAAAATAATTTTACACACTGACACAGATAACACAGTTTGTCTTACGGCCGCAACTTACTTACGTGTAACTGTTAGTTAACATGCCTACGTCTCTTAGCTATCGGTGGTTCTAACACAAAATAGGTTTGGAATAATATATCCGCGTCACCTATCTGTTACTTACAGAACTGTGATTCATAAGAAAAACATAGAAAGCTTTTCTGTGACGCTTTGTTTCTAACGGTCAGTAAGCTGAATGTCAAAGATTTAGAGATAGCAACCTTCCGTTACCTGTTAGTAAGTTATTTAAAATGGCCGTAAACGGTCGTACTGGCAATCAAAATGGCTACATCCCATCTCGTGACTTTCCCATTTTGACAACTAAACACAATAGCATCACAAAAGTCCCATTTCATAATTATTTTGATCTTAAGGAGCCGGCGGAGCATGCGTTTTTATAGAAACGTAATACCAAAATAACATGAAAATCAAACATATTCTTAAGGTAGTGTGTATTTATTTCGATTGTATTATAGAATATCTATGTTCCCAAATAAATGTTTTGAAAGGACAATGATATAAAGACGAGATATACAACCTTATTTTTTGTTTATACTAAACCCGAAAAGGGGTCATTGTACTCATCATTTTGAACAACTTTTTCTATGGGACGAACCCTGAAATCGCGAAAAAAAAATCAGCTGTTCCCTACATTTATGTTCGCATAACTCGTCAAAATGTAGGGAACAGCTGATTTTTTTTTCGCGATTCGCGATCGCGACAAAAAATAACCCTGTATATGAGGAATTTAAAATTTGTATAGAAAATTTTATTTATCTCATAACTCTTGTTTAAATTGGTGTACATTCAATATATGTGTTTGGGAACCTATAATTTTGACTCATACCTTAAGAATGTTTGATTTACAAATTATTTTGGTATTACGTTTGTATGAAATTCGCATGCTCCGCAGGCCTCTTAATACATTGAATGCCATTTCGTTAACTTTTGAGAATGCGTACATTCAATCCCTTTTGGTAAACTTTTTGTTCGGAAACTCAGAAGAATGCGTTACACCAAAAACAAATGACAATCAACATGAACTTATGAAAAAAATTGCTAATGACACGAATAAAAGTGGTCTAATTAAAAACATCCGCGTTCGTTCGTGACTACGGTAAGTATAAACATCACTCAGCTTCGGCTCAACATTACTCGACATTGCTCAACAAGTTTTGGCTCAACTCGTCTCGAGAGCCTGCTCATGGGAAAAAGTTCCCTTTGTTTTTAATTTTTAAATACTTAACGTTGAGGGGACTTGCCCAAGTGCTGTGTATCTTTCTAGACAAAGGAAGAAGACCTAATGTACTGGAAGGGGCAAAAAAGGGCAAAAAACAATAGTCTGTAGTCAATTTCAATTTTGATTTACTCTAAAAGAAATATTGCTCGATGGAATTGGTAGATTTTGACGTGTTTTGATTTTTTTGTAAGTGATGAAATAGTTATATGAAATCCAATTTTTCGACCTCCAAGTCATTGTAATTTTTTTTTGAAAAGCCATTAATTTTTCGTACTTTCTTTAGTTTTTGAAATTTTCACCACCCAGGACCTCTGTTACAGTAAAAGTCACTATGTAGTAAATTCCATCCATGGACTATAAATGTCATTACGAGAAAGAGTGTCTTTATATTATTATTTTTTAATTGCAGTGGTCCTTAAATCATTTTGACTCCTACTTGACTGGTTGGATTATGGCTGGGAATATACAAGTTGCAAGTCTTTCAACCACACAAATGTCCGAAGAATTCGAGGTAGTATACGAATTAAAACGATCAGATTTTCAATCTCCTTATCAGTTATTACGGTAAATGGTAATCCTTTCAATATATATATTTAAAGTTGTTAAAAGCCCCGCTTTCCATAAAAATACAATATTTTGCATAAAAATAAATGTTTAATTCTTTTTTGATACGCATTAATCCTCGCTCAGAGTATCTTTTTATCTTTATGTAACATGCTTAAGCCTCCCATTTGCATATTTCATTGAAACACGTATTTTTTTCTCCGTTCATATTTCTCTACTCATTTTTCAGTTATTTTAAAAGCTTACAACATTTTCTAGGGTTGTTTCTGAATGCAATTTACGGGAAATATTTTCCGTAAATACGTATTAAATTTCAGATGTTTAAATCTCAAATTTAATTATAGGGAAAATTATTTTGTAATTTTTTATTTTGTCGGAGTTTTACAGTTTTACTTGCGCTTGCTTACTTGGAGTGAGATATATATACTGTTTTAATTTTTGTGAAGCTACAGTTGGATACACTTACAATTACTTATGTATTTTAAATGGTGAAGGATCTCTCTCATTTATTAGTAATAGCTAGTAATTCATTAGTTCCGTCGACGTTGGAAGCAAGAAAATATGACCAGCATAGCAAGTACCTAACCTAATCTACACTAAAAATAGTTTATCACGTTAAAATGTCCCAATAAAAAGCAATAAGGCCTCGTGGTGAACCAAAAAACCGCGCCATTTACGTTTTTTTGCAAAAGCGCAGCGTCAACCCATTTTCTAAGCCAACTTTTACGTGCGAATAATGCAGCTCCATGCTCCATTTTCACCCTCACAAAAACCAACACAAAGAGAATATTAAATATTGTTCACGATCGATTTAATACACTCTTTCATTTTGCCCATATCCGGACCCAGATCCGGATAAAAAATGTTATCCGTGTACAAAACAATACGTGTTTTTTGTTGTTTTGCGTGCAGCATGTACAAAGTATTGATTAACGCCCAGCTCTCAACGGACCCGGGTATAAAAAATAAAAAATCAACAGGACTGCATCGCCTCCGGTTATGCACTCGCGACCGTGCAAACATAGTACGGACATAATGTACACTGGAAGCGGCTAGCTTAAACTGACCCTCCATGATCCCTTCTCTTGCATCAGACCCGGGTATAATGGCTCAGAGCTGTCAGAATAGCCGGGGTTTTCAACAATTGGTACCTTTACATGCCCAGGAGGCATGGTAAATGGTTTTTTTATTTCCATTCAACGAATCATTATGCGTTTACTTTTTTATTTGCCAGGTCAACGGAACAGAGGATCTATATTTGGTAACAATTTGTTGAGTGTATTCATGTACAATTTTCATTTTTAGTTGATATTGAATTTAAAATTGAACTTTTATGGAATGTTTTTTCAGTGTATTTTTAACCAATATGTAATTTATAAATTGATTTCGGTTTAAACTCGTATTGTTATTACGTGGAAAACATTTACGTTACCGTGAAATTTCATTATCTTTATTTGTTATTTTGTATTTCCCACTGCAGGGCTTCATTGGTTCCGAGAATTCATTTATGTAAGTAATAATAAATCTGGCACAAAATAATAGATACAATGTTATTGAAAAATTTATTTACGGAAACACAATACTCGTATTATTAAATTCAATACATTTCTACGAAAAAAATAATTGATACATTAATATTAAATCCTTGTTGTCAATATCGAGGAGGAATAAAAAATGGAAAATAACTTACATAATAAACATTAGCATGATGATTATCACGCCTGTAATGCTATTAGGGTTAGGGGGGAAGAGTTGTGGTAATGGGGGACGAGCCTTTTGCCATCAATCGGTCTCAAATCCAGACTTCATGGCTGCTCCTGTGCAATTCTGGAAAGAAAAAGCTACCAGCACTTTGCCCGATCTAAATAAAGTAATGCGGTAATGCTGCGTAGCATGACCACCATAGACACGACAGAGAGTCGACAAATCTTTTACTCATCTGTCATTTTGTCGATTCAATGACAGATAAACAACAGATTTGTCGAGTCTCGTTCGTTTCTCCGGTGGTCATGCTAAGCGGGCTGGAAATTGAAACAATAGAACATCAAAATGCGTCCCAAAAAGTCAAAATTATACTGGAAGGTAAATTTTTCTACATCTTAACATCAGCTCTGCATATCCCCGTAGGGTTTGGAAGAAGTGTACCTAAGGCTACATTCCGCTGCCGGGGTTGCGGGCCTGTTCGAAAGAGATACCGCGACCCCGGAACGTAAAAGGCGAGGAAGGAACATGGATGGTTTTTAGTCAGTAAGAGTCTGACACTCCCTCCCGCTCCGCCCAGAGTGGGGGGGGGTCATTAGATGATTTCCCATCATTAAAAAAAAAAAAAAAAAAAAAAAAAAGGCTACATTCCGTCGGTTATGTAGAAGTCCCATATTATAGGGAACGAGACTTTTGCAATAGGGGGACGACAAAAAATAATAATTTGCCCATCAGTTAGATTATCAACAAATATTCCAAAATTAACAAAGTTACGACGCTTTTGAAATTCTCAATGTCACGCCTAGGTAGTGTTTTGAGCGAGGTATGACGTCACGAGCCCCCACTCCCGAGTTTAGATGCGTTTTATCTTTATCAATATTGATTGATTAACAAAAACAAAAAATACGTGTCCATTATTTTATAATAATCTAACTGACGGAGTAAATTGATTTGAAAATTTTTGATACTGTCGACATGCCTATTAACCGACCACAAACCAGTCTCGGAAATAGTTACTGTAAAGTTACTGTAAAATGACTGTCAAGTTACTGTAAAGTTACTGTAAAGTTACTGTAAAGTTCCTGCAAAGTTACTGCAAAGTTACTGTTAAGTTACTGTAAAGTTACTGTAAAGTTACTGTAAATTTACTGTAAAGTTACTGTAAAGTTACTGTAAAGTTACTGTAAAGTTACTGTAAAGTTACTGTAAAGTTACTGTAAAGTTACTGTAAAGTTACTGTAAAGTTACTAGTTACTCTACAATTTCTGAGGGGACGACATGAGAATCAAAACCAAGACAGCAATAGCGCTTGGCAGCAGGTCAAAATCACAAGCTGGAAAGGAAAGCAAATCTTACTATTATTATAAATTCGAATGTTTGCAAGCATGGATGGACGGACAGATGGATTGATGGATGTCTGTCGCTCTGTCTCTCTGTCGCTGGATTCCAATGTTTCATTATCAGCCAATTAACGTTCCCTCCCACTGCTGGGACACAGGCTTCCTCTCTATGAGAGGGAATGAGCTGTAATCCCACCACGCGGGCTCAGTACGGATTGGTAGATGTCAAATGTCTTCGAATGTTTGGTTCTAGGACATGCCGATTTCCTCACGATGTTTTCCTTAACCGTTTTGAGAGCAGTCGTACGATAAAATAAATTACACAAAGTAATGCGCCTGTCTGGGTTCGAAGTTTGAACCCACGACTTACTGTTCGTAAGTCGGGGCCACCACCACTGGGCCACCGCTGGTCTCGAAAAACACAAGCATATACGGTATTCAGATATGGATGGATGGATAAACACATAGGATACTTTTTATCTTATGTAGGGAAGTACTTCTTCGTGGGACATTACCGAACTTCTTGTAGGCAAAGACGCGGGCATTACGAGGTCTCTCTATAAACTTCTAATTCAAATTTCCGTGGCACCCTCAACCGGCACAATATAAACACAATACCTATAGATACACTCATTAGGGTTGTCGCGTGATTTTAATATATAAACCGTTGGTGGTGGGATTGCAATTAAGCGAAATGGTTTCCTCGACGGTGGCTCAATTTACATATTTTTATTGTAGCCGGAAAGCGGTGTGTCCTCACGAAATGTCTGAAACGACTTCACTAAATATTTTCTACGCATTTTAGTTAAGTATTTGCGGTTATACGCCACGAAATTGTTGTTGATTTTTCCTTGTGTTTTTGTGTTTCAAGGCCGTGGGAATACCTAACTGGAAAGTGGTTAGTAATAGCTTACAATAGGTGTATATAATATATAGTAGGAAAACCTTGGTTTGGCAGGTGCAATAACAAGGTTTTCCGACGCGTTACCTGGAATGCTAGCTTGGACACGTAGGTGTCAATTTTCATAATGGGCTCGTTATTTAAAATCGAAATTTTAATAACAGAAAAAGTTGTGATAATGTCTCTTAAGATTTTTTTTTACATAGAGTGTTATAAGTAAAATGTTATGTCTCATATAATGCTGTTAGACTAAGATTAGAACTTGGAACTTAAGTGGTTTTGAAAGTACCACCTGCACTGTTTAGCATACAATTAGAAATGCAAAGAAGTTCTTTCTATGTGCAATGTGTATTTTTGTAACCATCTTTTAAATTATTCAGTAAACTCTATTGTTGGCTTAATTAAAAATTGCTAAATTAGCTAAATTTAATAAGTATTTGAAAAAATCAGCTTTGAAAACAAATTACATTCAATTGTTTAATCATCATTATCTTGCCTTTATCTCAATTAATTTGTAGTCGGCGCAGCATGTCTTAATAATAATACATTCATTTCAGTAACTATAAAACTTATACACTCATACATAGAGGCCTCCTTTTAAGTATAAAAATACCTGTGTTAGGAGACCGCTCTTCTAAAACAACAACAATTATAATGTAGGAGTATACATTCAAACGAATTCAAATTATATCTAGGAAGGCGTGCGTATGTGTGTAATTGTGTGTATGTGTGTGTCGGTTTTCATAAAATTATAGTATGTTACTTTGTAAAATAGCTTCAATGTCGTTATAGCTCTTGCTTTTTAACCAGTCTGTTAAAGGTCATGGGGTAAATATTTAAAAGTTTATTCAGTTGGTTCTAGATGGAAGCAGATTATCTGATGTCTTCTTCTTCCATATTTGTCTATTACTTGTCATCTTCTTCTTCTTCTTAGTTGTTACCTATCTTCATTGTTGAAGGTCGTGTCTAGTCTGAGGTATCGATATTGATGAGGTTTTGATCACTCGGTGCACTATACTCTTCCACGTTTTCCTGTCCTCGGCGGCCTTAAAAGCTTCGGCTATTGATAGGCCAGTGAGCGTCCTTACTCGGTCTGACCAACGGGTAGATGAGCGACCGCGTGGTCTTTTCCCGTCTACTTGGCCAACTAACATGAGCTTTTCGAGGCTGCCTGAGTTTCTACGAGCGACATGTCCAAAATACTTGTCATCTTACAGACGTATAAATAAATTCGTTATTTTTGAGGTCACAAGTTCAGTTTCAGGTGTTACCTAAGCGTAAGTTGTTTGACTCCCCCCCGTATTCACAACGCTTCGATTCGCTTCCGATTCGGGAAGTCGTATGTCTATCTCGGTCGTTTTCGAAATGCCAGAAGAAGACAGATATACGAGTTGTCGAATCGGAAACGAGTCGAACGTTTGTCAAAAAAACTCATATGCTGTGACGACCATTTGACACATTGACTTATTTATTTACGAGAATATAGCAGGTGTTTACTGCACTGATAGTCACCAAAGCGTCCTTACTCATAAACTTATTGAGAGAATCAGGACGACATTTATTTATTTAACACTTTGAGCATAGAGTACATTGTGAAGCCGATACTTGGCTTCTTGTGGATATTTGGCCAGGGTGAAGAATGATGCAACAGATTGACTTGAGAATCTTTGGTGAGTTGTCTGTGTCAGCGCGCGCGGCTGTCAAGTCCATAGACTATGGCACAGATTATAAAAACTGGATCGATGCTACGTCGTGTGCTTGGGTGCGTGAGATGTCTATGCGCAGACATGCTAGGCGTCAACAACATAGGTGAACGTTATGCCACTAAGCATTTCGTCCAACTATTTCATCTACTGTGACTGTCGTCGGTCAAACCAAACCCAAAACACGCACTTCTATGTTTCGAATTCATGTGCGTATTGTACATATAATTATCACTTGCTTCGGTACCTAAAGGATAATATCGTGAGGAAACCAGCATGCGTAAGAGATATTTCTTGATTTTCATGTAAAGCCAAAGGCCAAAAACGGCGGCATAAAAACTCTGACACCAGGCACGAAGATAGCTAGTCATTTCCACGTCAGCTTAGCAACCGAAACCTGCAAACTCTTGTGTAAAGAAGGACCATAACAGAAGGTGTGATTATCCCCTCAAGCCAGACTAGAACGATCCACAATTACCAATGTATCGTCCTTCACTCCCGCGCGAACTCATTCGTTCCCAATCACAGCCAATGATCGTGAGTCTGTCAATTGTTCCTCAATTCTTAACAAGAGGGAGTTGTGTAACGAGGAATATTGGTGTAGGTGTTAAAGATGTTTCAATAAACTGGTTACAAGCTTATATTGTTACTAGGTCAATTGTTCAGGTTTTTCTAAACGTTTTAGAATATAAAGTACGATAAAGTAAGAAATGAGTACATAAGAGGAAGTCTGAAAGTGATGCCGGTGACTGAAAAGTTGTGTGGTAATCGGTTGTCGTGGAATGGGCATGTGATGCGGAGGAATGAGGAAAATATCTTGAGGAAAGTTTTGAGAATTAATGTGGATGGGTATTTGAGTAGAGAAAGAAACGATGGATGGACTGTGTTAAAAATGAAATGACAAGGAAAGAAGTGTCTGAAAGAAGAAGAAAACATGCTGCACCTACCACAAATGAATTGGGAAAATGGCAAGAGAATGATGATTTAATCCTCCGGGGTAATCTTAAACAGAAGATATCATAATTACATGTGAATTTGTCACAGCCTCGTTGGCCTCGGTGGTCGCAACTGTTACAAGCACCACTGCCAAGTGGCAGATCCAGCGTTCGATTCGCCTAGAAAGGAATAATTTTCGTCTAAATTAGAAATTCAAAGGTAATATAAAATAATATTATCGAGGCCTAAAAAAACATATTTCCAAACAAATTCTTCCACACCAAAGGCCATCTTTAAAAACCAACCTGTATGTATAAACCTCGGCAGTTTCGTAAATATCAATTTAGTTAAAAGCAATAGAAAATTGTAGGGAAACTTTATATTGTTTTGTTTTATGCCCGTAAACGCGTAGTAAACGCACAGTATTTAACGTGGGTCGTCACCCAGTGCGACGCGGCGACAGATATGGGATTATATCACGCTACCACCCCGGGGGGGAACTGAAACTAGGGACATGGGACACTTGATTGATGAACAGTTAAACCAGGTTTGACGAATAAATTTTGGGTGTGAGTGAAAAATGTGCCGTTCAAAAATTTTCAAAGGATGGTTTTGCGCCTAAGTTTGACTGAGACCTTCTATTTTATGACAGGCTGGTGCTTATTGTATTTTTACTGCCTTAGGTGCTGTGGTCAGAAGCGGTACTGCTGAGTATTGTGTTTGATACCCAGGTATGATAACTTCTTCTTCTTCTTCTTCAACCCTTGGCCACCCAACGCTGAGTTTAGGTCTCTTCCATATCTCTCCATTCTCAAACTTTCTGGAGGATGACTTTCCTTTAGGAAATTCTCAATGCTAATCCGTCTCTTCTATTGGGTCATGGATAAAGTACGTATGATCAGGCGCAATGATGGGGGTTCCGTCGGTACATTCCAACTTTCTGATAAGTTTTTTTTTTAAACAGTAGATTATACTGTAAGATTTTTACTTAAAAGACCTCCACGACCCCCGTCCTATACAATCCATCCATCCGCACAATGTTTAGAGTGCGTTACATTGCCACAAGACACAAGTTTTCACCCGAATAAAAAAAGTCGTTTCCCAGCAATAATTTTAGCGTAAAGTTACTTAATTTGATGTACCTATGCTTGACTGACGGCTTCGTGATGAGGTTGTTTACACCCTGTATAATAATGCTTAATATTATTACACAATGAAGAGTTATATTTATCAAACAGTACATTTCGTATCAAAAAAGATACATTATATGTGCGTCCTGTTATCATGATTCCTGGAAGATTGATAATGCGCAAGAAACCAGCTGAATACACAACAAAATTCAGAGTTCGAATTTCCAGGAAACTCTGATTGTGTACTTGAAACGTCATATTCTATGAAAACCCTGAAATTCCTAGGAATACAGGGCTTGTTGTAAAATTTCTGTTGCAGTGGGGTTTTGTAAAATGATTTGTTATTGTGTATTTGATTTTAGAAGAACGTGTTGCAAGAGCTCGAATAGATTTTAAAAAGTAAAATTAACATGAGGCAATTGGCATGGATTTTCTTTTCTGCGCGCTGGCAACACTGGCGACTGGTCGTAAAAAAACGGCCTCGTAGTTAATTTATTTAAAATAATTGTTTTATTGTTTTGAATCTATTCTTTATAGTAGAATCAATGTATAAAGTGACACACGTAGTGTTTGTGACCAGTTTATATTGTGATAACTCGTAACAATCGATAATTCGATAAGTCATGTACCGGCTGTCAACTTTTGGACTGTGGATTTGAATTCTTCGAACCGGGGGAGTATTCCGCTTTAATTTACTTATTATTGGTGTATAATTTACATACTTAACATCACCTAAACACTGCTCAGGGCACTGAGCAACATCCCGGACCCACACCGGCTACGTTTATGTCTCATTCTGCTTGACAATTGTGGAAGCAAAATCGAGGACGAGAACACTTGCCCAGACAAAAACATTCACTACAAACCCTACTTCACACATAATATGTCCCTAATACCTATATTCTTTAATAACTTGACATTTCATAAAGTACCTTTATAGACTTTGTTCCCACATAAAATAAAAATAAAAATAAATAAAATAAGTTTATTACGTATCAATTTGGGTTACATTGCATGTCAAGGAGTCTCCATTTAGGCATAAAAAATGCCTGTAGTTGAAGGCTCCGCTCTTCCCTTACATTTTAGTGATACAAAATAAATTAGAAATGAACAAAAAAATAAAAAACAAAGCTATAAAAGTACGATAAATTGTATAAGCATGAGTATGTTTGTGTGTGTATGTGTGTGTGTGCGTGTGTGTGAGTGTGTGTGCGTGTGTCAGAGTGAGTGTGCGAGTGAGAGGGAGATAAGTTAGAGTGTAGAACTGTACATGTGTGTCTTGCTAATCGAGTAACATCATTAGGTTTTTATTTATTGTTAACTCATCCGTTGCAAGAGTAACTCTGTGTCATCATAATTTAAATTGTGTAGCCATATTGTTAGTTTTTTTTTACATTCATATTTTTTTTTATCATAAATATACATTAGTTTATTAATTTTATTGTACAAGTAGGCGGAGCGTTTTTTAAATTGTCTACTGGCAAACTCAGTTTTAGTTGAGGGAACGTTTACTATATAGTGTTTCTTTCTCTTTTCTTGATTTTTAGGATCATAAGGTATCTCCTTGTGCATTTTGAGGATGATGAGAAGGATGTACAATTTTCTCACTGACAGCAGATTACACAATTTGTAAAGTTTTTTAGTGGAGAATATTCTTTTTTTGAAGTACATCACCTTTAGTATCGCTCTTTGAGCACGTTCTAACTCTAGAAAACTGGATTTCGTTGCTCCACCCCATACTGTTATGCAATATATTAAAACGGACTGGACCAAAGATACATATATTTCGTTTAAAAGATTTCTTTGGTTGTCATTGTTTTTATTTACAGAATTTCTCCTTGGTACAACATATCTCAGCTCTTTGAATATCCAGACAAGTTTTCGCACTCTACTAATGACTAGTTCCAGTTGAGGATGCCAGGAAAGACGCTGGTCAATAATCACTCCCAGATATTTTGTTTGGGTCACTTGTTGGATAGTAGGGCAATTACAACAAGTTCGAAACGTATGCATGTCGCAAGTGTGTATTCTCAAATTAAATTCCTTGTCTGGTTGGAACTGATTATAAATATTAAAACAAATATAGTTGGTTTTGTTAGTGTTCAGGGTGAGCAGATTTTTGTTTAGCCATGTTGCAACAAGAGCTAGCCCTTCTTCTGCACTATTTTTAACCTCATCCCATGTTTTCCCCGAGAAGACGACAGCTGTATCATCAGCGTATGAGAAAACTTTGGCATTATTAATCCTCATATTGCAGAGGTCATTTATATAAATTAAAAATAAGGTAGGTCCTAGAACGCTTCCCTGAGGTACACCGTATGATACATCCGCGTCCTCACCAACAATTTGTTCCAGCTTCACCTTTTGAGTTCTACCAGAAAGGTAATCCTCAAAAAGTGCCAGTGGTATTCCACGAACTCCGATATCTTCAAGCTTGTGTAAAAGAATGGGAATAGAGACGGTGTCAAATGCCTTTCTTAGATCCAAGAAGGCTGCCATACATTTGTTTCCTTTGTCAAGCTGTTCAGTTACTAAGGAACTTAGTGCTGTAACAGCATCTTCAGTTGACTTTTTTTGCCTGAATCCGAATTGAGAAGGTGACAGTATGCCAAATCTATCTAGATACTGCAAGAGGCGAGTATTTATCAATTTTTCTAATATTTTTGAAATCGCAGTTAAAACGGAAATAGGTCGATAGTTGTTGACGTCGTCTCTATCACCACCCTTATACACAGGTGTAAAAATAGATTTTTTTAATGGGGCTGGAAAAGCACCTTTTTGAAAACATAGGTTGGCAAGGTGCGTGATAATTGGTACAACTTCGTTCTTAGCCATTTTCAAGAAGCACGTAGGAATATTGTCCCATCCGGGGGCACTATCAGATCGTAGATTCATAAGTGTAGTACAAACTTCGGGCTGATCAGTGTCTAAAAGTACCATTGAGCCCATGTGTGATGCCGTTATATTTAGGGGATGGCTAGATAAGTTAGTGCCAGATGCTATTTTTTGGGCCAGATCTCTGCCTATACTTGCAAAATATTTATTTATAAAGTTAGCGGATTCTACGGGAGATGATTTTACCTGCAACAATTCTAAGTTTTTTGTCTGTGATTTATTAGTATAAGTGATATTTTTTATGTTTTTCCAAAGAAGTCTATTGTTTTTGACAGCGTTACTAATTTGATCCCTATTATATTTTCTTCTTAACTTTTTAATGAGATTATTACAGTAGTTTCTATACCGCGTGTATGTCATTTTGGCAATTTCACTGTGAGGATCATTTTGTGCCTTTTTCTGTAATGCATTACGATTCCGAATACATCTCAGAATACCGTGTGTAATCCAGGGTTTTAATAAACGTTTACTGCTTGGGATGGTAATAGTGCGTGTATTAGCAGTCAAAGATTCAGTTATCTTTTCTATTAAAGACATTGTAACTATACTGGGGCCATCAATAAATAAAAGTTCAGCTAAATTTTTGTTTTGCAAATATAGGAGAGCGCTGTCAAAATCAATAGCAGTTTTAGTTTTATTAGGAGTTATTTTGTCTTTTGTTTTTGCCAAAGAAAGAAAGGTGGTATAATGGTCTGTAGTAGTAGTGCGTAATATAGCTATAAATGCAGATATTTTTTTCGGATTCATTTTAAGCATGAAATGATCAAGACAATTCGTGCCTCTAGTGGGTAGTGTATGCCCAGCCAGAATTCCGTATGACGATAACATAGTAAGGTAGTTTACTCTATTTTTGTGTTCGTAATATTGTTCAGTTTCCCTGGGTCTTAGGTTAATATTTATATCCCCTGTGATCACAATGTTTCTTTTTTGAACATTAAGTGATTCCAGATGTAAACCTAAAGAGTCAACAAAGTTTTCTGCGCTTAAATTTGCAGGGGATCTATATACTCCCAAGACAATTTTATTTAGCACCTCAATTTGGAGACAAGATGCGTGTAAAAGCTTAACTTCAGTAACTTTATGTTTTATAGATTTTTTCACATACGCGACGACCCCGTCATGTTTATTTAAAAGATTTGTGGTAAAGTAGCAATTGTAGTTATCAAGTTGTGGTATGGTTTTATTTAAGTTTAGTTGGCATTCCGTTAATATGATGACATCTGTTTCAAATTTAAGGCTAGAAAGTGTAAGTAAAAAATCGTCGAAATTGCAGCAAATGCCTCTAATATTCTGTGATATTAATGTAAAATCATTTTTGTGTATGGATGTATGTTTCTCAAGATTTGTACAGTCGCATGTCACCGATTTAGCGAGCTGTATGTTGTCTATTTCTTGTAGTGTTTCTAAAGATTCACACGCGACAGCCATTTTTAAAATAATAAGTAATAGTAGTCCCTGCAGGCCTTTGCTTAAAATGTGTGTTGTATGTCGGTATGATGTTTGTGTTTGTCTTGAGTGTGCTTGTGTTTGTTTGGACATATATTTTAGAAGTGTGTTTATTGTAGTGTTGTCTAAAGTAAATGAAGGAATTATGTGGATTTTGTTGTTTATTGTAGGTGAGTGTGATTTTAAAATTAATAATACTATTTTCGTTTAAAGCTAATAAATAAATCAGAATTATACAATCCAAAATTATAGAGAGGTTAAAATACTGGAAGTTATGATTTATTTCTAATGCTGGTGAGATCGTTCTCTGATTTGATCTGCACGCGTTCGTTATCATCGAGGCGTAGAAAAACCGCTCCACGAAAAATCCAACACGTGAAGCCATTTGTTTTAGCAAATTCCCGGACTTTTGAAAATAACTTGGCAGTTTTTTTTGTGACACTCTCAGACACATAGATAGGTTTCCTTTCTCCTTTCAAGTTAAAATGTCCAGTATGAAGCTTATCACTCAATCCTTTACCTTTGTTGAATTGTTTTGTAGCTGATTGAATCTTTTCTTTCCTTAGTACTGTAGAAAACTCGGCAATAATAGTACCTGTGCTATTCGATTTTTCATGTGGCTTGATTCTATATACATCTTTGATGTCTGTATCTTTGATCTCTACATCAACTATCTTGCCCAACTCAAACAAAAAATTGCTGAGTTCCAATTTCCCTTCAAACTTATTCTGGTCGGAAATCAGTTTTGGTACGTTTCGAATTTCAATTGTTGCTGAACAGGTCTTCTTTTCAAAATAATCTACTCTTTCTTCCAGCGCAATAATCCTTTTCCTGTCCTCCTTCTTCTCGTTTTGTAGCGATTCAATTTGCTTCAGAGCCATGTCGTATTTCTCTGATAAAAAACTGATACTTTCTTTTATCTCTTCGCTCTGTTTCTGTAAGTTCGCTTGCAACTCCCTAAAGCGTGCATCTTGTTCAGCTGCCAGAGAGCTGAAGAGTGTACGCATTTCTTGCATGACGTCTCCCATATTCACAGCATTCGCAGTTTTAACCTGAGGAGGCGTTCTCAAAGCTCGTCTTTTATTAGTCCTACGGGAAACATTCTCATATTCATTTGTATGTTCTTCCAGATCCTGTTCAGATTCATATTGCAACATACTTGCTCGCTCTTTTAAAGGTTCTTTGTCTTTTAGTGGTGAAGTACGCTGGCCTGACATGGCTGGTTCAGTTCAGTAATTCACATAAACTCATGTTCTTTATAATACTTGTTAAAAATAGTTAATCTTAGCAATCATAATAGTAGAAATAGCCTTTCTTAGAGTATTAATTGTAATAAGTTTGAGAATATTAAATCAAATATCTTTTCTTTAATTTTAGTTTTTTTTTTTACCTTATACCTTCTTTTTTCTCATAATTTCTTCGAAAACTTTCTTTTGTTCTTTGGTTTAAATATTTTTACTTCTTTCTAACTTTAAAACTACTACTGTCTCAAGGTTTCAATAAACACAATATTCTCTTAACATACTCAGCTGTTTCTTGTCACTTTCAGGTTTCGCTTAATCAAGCAATATGATGACCCGCGGAGCTACTGTTCGTGACATGTCTGACAAACTGAAAGCGGCCCTGAGGGAACTAGATTCATCTAGAAATGAGTGCAGCAAGCTGCTGCGGGAACGAGAAGAAAGAGAAGTGGAAATAGAGGCAATAGTAAACAAAAACACTCAATTAAAGAGCCAGCTTGCGGAACTCCACACCCAGCACATGGATATACTGGACCAGCATCACCATCTCCGTCAACTAGTGTCGGGTTTCCACCAGTGCCATGACACTCATGACCAGGCACTTAAACGAATATCTGAGCTGGAGGCGGAATTGTGCAAAGCAAACAACACCATCACCTCCATCAGTTCTCTGAAAGCCAGCGAAGAGGTTGCCAACACCAACAACCTGTTTAGTGAGCTGATTGATAGTGTACCCGGACTGGAGTATGAGCAACCCACCGTCACCATAGATTTAACTGGGGATGATACCTTAACTAGATGTCCAATTGTTCTAAGTAGCCATAAGAAAATTAAGAAATATATTAAAATAAACAAAAGTATCAAAAAGTATAAGAAACTTCTAAAAACTCAAAGTGTGTAACGTGTGACGGACGTCTAGCTATAGCCCATAGCTAACCGTCCACAGGCCCGCGTCTACGGTGGCCGGTAGCCACCACGTGGCCCCCGACGCCCGGTGCGTCTCCCGCAGCGGCTGGGAAGAGACGCTCTGTCCCTCTCACGTTCCGCCACCTCCTTCGCTAGCATGACTGCTTCGCAGAAGGAGGTGACGGCTTCCCATTCCGTTTCGCTCCGGACCATGGATTGAAACAGGGCCGAACGCGAGAGGTCGCCGCCGCCGATCGGAAAACCCCTCAAAAGAAAAGGTTGATTTGATATAAGATTATGTCGTTCTACTATTATATACTATGTACTGCGTTACTATGTACTTATAACCCTAATTCTTTTGACTTTATCATCATTCATCACCATTTCAGCCGAAATACGTCCACTGCTGGACACAGGCCTCCCCCAAATGTCGCCACATTGACCGGTCCCGTGCGGCTCTCATCCAACGGATTCCTGCAACCTTCAACAGGTCATCGGTCCACCTAGTGGGAGGTCTTATAACGCAACGTCTTCCAGTTCGCGTTCGCCACTCCAGAACTTTTCGGCCCCATCGACCATCCGTTCTGCGAGCAATGTGCCCGGTGCCCTGTCACTTAAGTTTAGCAATTCTTCGGGCTATGTCGTTAACCTTGGTTTTCTTGCGGATGTCTTCATTTCTGATTCATTAACATTTTATTAGAATGTTATTTCACGATAAACCCATTTTAAAAATATGTTCCCCACGCACAACTCCAAACTGCCCAAGTCCCCACTCTACGGAGTAGTGGTATCAAGCAGATACATTAAAAAGTTTAACTGCTAATTTTGGGGCCACACAGCCATTCGTGACCAGATTGATGTGAAAATGGATTCCTTCACTATTTCCACACAAGTTGTTGTTAATATACTGTGTAGTTATCGTGGAGCCTTTGGAACTTAATTTATGTTTTGTTTTTCAGTGTGCATAACGTTTTTACCCGACTGCGCCTTTAGCACGCTCTGTAGCCTGAACGGCTCGTTAAAGGACTCATCATAAGGATTTTAAAATGGTATAATCTAAGTAGCCAAAAAGTGTAAAAAAGGCGACTGCGTAATAATGAACTAATAAACAGAAAAGAATAAAACAAGTTCAGGAGACAGGACATTCCACTGCAACAGCCGGGACCCATTAAATAATTTAGACTGAAATCATTATTGTCCAATATGGATCCCGATACTCTTTTCCCCATTCTGTTCTCTTTCAACTCAACCAGAGTAAATTATTAACTATGTAAATATAAATTGAACATCGCGGAAACCCATCACAAACAAGAATGACATGTACAGTTGTACTCTTGTACAATACGAAGATTAGTTTAGTACAGTTTACGAGTGTCTGTATAAACTGCGAACTAATAAACTTATAACCTCCGCGAGGATTCGTTAAACCGACAACGTAAAGGCTTGTTTAGACAACGCAAGAGATTATTTATTATTTATTTATACACTGCTTCATACATACATGCATACAAGATACATTCTATAGAATCACAGACAAGTGTCTCAACCTCTTACAGATAAGCTGATCATGCACTACTTATTTGACGACTCGAATGGCGTAGTGGTAGTGAGGCTGCCTTACGTACATAGGGTCCTGGGTTCGAATCCCGGTAGGAGCAAATGTTTATGTGATGAGCATTTGTTTCCGAGTCATGGATGTTTATATGTATAATAAGTATGTATTCACAAACAAAAAAGTATCTATCTAGTATATTAACTATCTGGTGTCCACGACACGAGCCTTGCTTAGTGTGGCACTAGATGGCGCTGTGTGTTAACGTCCAGCGATATTTATTTATTATATTTATATTTATTTGTCGTTGAGTGTCTACTGAAAATCAGATGAGGTAATAATAGATAATAGATTACATGATCTTGAAACGCACAATAAAGAGGGTAGACGACAATAAAAATCGAATTAGTCCGACATTTAGATTATCTATACGATATACTATAATATTATAAAGCAGAAGAGTTTGTTTGTTTGGCTGAACGCGCTAATCTCAGGAACTACCGGCTCGAATTGAAAAATTATTTCGTGTTGGATAGTCCATTTATCGTGGAAGGGTTTAGGCTATATAACATCTCCCTATAATTATTAGGAGCGGAGCAGGAATGAAAAATCTTGCAAAAACGGGGACGTTTTTTTTTCTTTCGTTTTGTCTCTCTTATGTGACGCAGACAAAGTTGCGTGGGTCAGCTAGTTAAAAAATATTTGACCCGTCATTTTTCTTTCGTAACGTAAACCGAAATTGACAAAGATACGACGCTTTTTAAAATTTTCAATACGTCACGGCTTGGTATAATTTTTAGTGTGTTCTGACGTCATGAGCCCCCACTTCCGAGTTTTGATGCGTTTTATCTTTGTCAATATTCATTGATTTACAAAAACAAAAAATACGTGTCCATTATCTATACTTCTATACTAATATTATAAAGCAGAAGAGTTTGTTTGTTTGGTTGAACACGCTTATCTCAGGAACTACTGGTTCGAATTGAAAAAATATTTTTGTGTTGTATAGTCCATTTATTGAGGAAGGCTTTAGGCTATATAACATCACACTGCTGCTCCTGCTCCGCTCCTAATGGCCGTACCATTAGGAGCGGAGCAGGATTGAAAAATGTTGCAAAAACGGGGATGTTTTTTTTCCTTTTGTTTTTTTTTCTCTTATGTGACGCAGACGAAGTTGCGTGGGTCAGCTAGTTTTAAATAATCTAACTGACGCAGTAAATAGATTTGCATTTTTTTAATTTCTCATGCCTATTACAGGTTACCGGATTGCCTCGTTGGTTCAGTGGTTGCAAGCACGACTGTTGATCATGAGCTCCTGGGTTTGTTTCCCAGGTCAAGCAAGGTGTTACTGGGTTCACAGATAACTAAAACTTTTTAGATTATCATTTAAAAATAATCAACTTAATTAAATCTTGATGCAGTTTTAAACGTAGGTATAATTGTTGGTCTACAATTACTATTTACAAAGTAGGTAATAATTCTGTAATTTTCCTTTTAACGTAGCAAATATTAATAAACACTAAATCTAATAAAAGCACTCGTGTTTTAATTTCTTCAATAATTGATACAATTGTTACTTACACCAATTATTACAAAAAAGGGAATGATACCGTTTCGGTTTTAATTTTTATTAAAAACCATTAAAATAATGATTATTTCAGTGACATAACAATATCCGTCTGAAGCTGCACCTTTCACAATAAAACGAACCACGCATATAATTCTAGAATAATTTAATTTGTAAACCCTTAACCCGTTTTATGGTTGACGGTTAAACTTGGGTTAATTGCACAATATATATATGTATATTTGGATATATTGTAAATATAATATATGGGCCTCTTGTTTATGCCTGGTGGGGTTTCGAGTGGTGTTGACGCATTAATTTTGAGTAATTATAACTATGCTTCAGTGACTCATGGAACACGTTACTTACGAGTATTTAATTGCAAGTACAGATAAATTAATTGTAGTACTAACGTAGACATTAATTGTTAATCCATTGAAATCGTCTTGTAAGAACTGTTTAACTTAGGATTGTTTATAAGATCATACTTCTAATTTAAAAAGTAATTGTACATGGCTGTCGCTCTCTTAGGCTAAATCGCATTGCCAGGGCTGCGGGACTGTTCGAAAGAGATACCGTGGCCCTGGAACGTAAAGGGCGAGGAAGGAACATGGATGGGTTTTAGTCAGTAAAAGTCTGACACTCCCTCCCGCTCCGCCCAGAGTGGGAAAAGTCATTTGATGATTTCCCATCCGAATAAAAAAAGGCTGAATCGCATGGCAGGAAAAGCAATACGCCTGTCTGGGTTCGAACCTACAAACTGCTAATCGTAAGCCTGGGGCTATTACCACTGTGCCACCACTGCTGATCTTCTCAAAACATTATGATCATCATCTGCCTAGCCTTACCAGAACTACCAGGTGGGGTCGGCTTCCAGTCTCACCGGATCCAGCTGAATACCAGTATTTTCCATGGAGCGACTGCCTATCTAACCTCCATTATCCAATTATCTTTATTATTATTGAGTAACATGATACCCCTTGATGGTTGGTAATACTGGTTCCCAGAATTTCAGACCAGTGACTACCTGTAACGACTGTCAAAGATCTTCCAGTGACATCCGGGATCCTATGGCTTAACGTGCTTTCTGAGATTCGGAGGAAACTTGGAGTGTATACCTGCCTAGTGGTAAACCCATCCACGAACCAACCTAGGTAAGCACAGCTTAACCTGATGAACTATCCGAACGACTGTTAATATTTAGCCACGAGCTCCTCATAACATTGTCAAATCAAATCAAATAATTTATTCGCATAATAAGGGTAGCTAGACGGTAGATAATTATTACATTACAAATCGAACAATGAGGATCCTCATATAACCATTACTGGTATACGAAATCTAAATATATATAACTCAAAGGTGACTGACTGACTGACTGACATAGTGATCTATCAACGCACAGCCCAAACCACTGGACGGATCGGGCTGAAATTTGGCATGCAGGTAGATGTTATGACGTAAGCATCCGCTAAGAAAGGATTTTGATCAACTCTACCCCCAAGGGGATAAAATAGGGGATGAAAGTTTGTATGAAACTTTGTCAATTTTAGACCGATCGGGCTGAGACTTTGCATGCATATAGCTACTATGACGTAGGAATCTTATAAGAAAGGATTTTGATAAATTCCACCTCTAAGGGGATAAAATAAGGGATGAAACTTTGTATGAAACTTTGTCAATTTTAAACCGATCGGGCTGAGACTTTGCATGCATAAAGCTACTATGACGTAAGCATCCCTTAAAAATGGATTCTGATTAAAGCTACCCCTTTTTTTGACATGGGAAATCATCAAATGACTTCTCCCACTCTGGGCGGAGCGGGAGGGAGTTTCAGACTCTTACTGACTAACATGGATGGGTATCCATGTTCCTTCTTTGCCCTTTATGTTCTGGGGCCGCGGTATTTCTTTCGAACAGGCCCGCAACCCCGGCAGGCTTCGGCAATGCTACCCCTAAGGGGATAAAATAGGGGATGAAACTTTGTCAATTTTAAACCGATCGGGCTGTGACTTTGCAAGCATAAAGCTACTATGACGTCGGCATCTCCTAAGAAAGAATTTTGATAAATTCCACCCCTAAGGGTATAAAATAACTCCTGCCCAACCTTGGGGGGCCGAACGCCTCCTGCCGCAGGCTCTACGCGGGAGTCGTGCGGTCCATGGCCCACTACGGGGCCCCAGTGTGGGCGCGTTCCCTGAAGCGGCGTGCCGCTCATCATCTGAACGCGCCCCAAAAAGTGGTGGCCGTAAAGATGGTCCGTGGGTACCGCACGATCTCTCGCGAGGCGGCGGGCCTGCTTGCCGGATTGCCGCCGTGGGATCTGGAGGCGATAGTCCTCGCGCGCCTGCATGAGTGGCGCGCGGAGGTACTACGCCGGGGGGAAACTCCGCTGCCGCGGCAAATTGCCGCTCAGCGGACTGACCTCCGGCGCGATCTCATGGCGACATGGAGAGAGCGACTGTCGCAACCCCGTGCAGGGCACGCCACGATAGTGGCGGTAAGTCCCCTCTTTGAGGAGTGGCTGGAGAGGCGCCACGGCGTCCTCACCTTCCGCCTGACGCAGGTCCTCACCGGACACGGATGTTTCGGGAGGTACCTGCACCGAATCGGGCGGGAGGAATCGCCCGGGTGTCTCCACTGCGAGGATCGACCGGAGGACACGGTGGAGCACACGGTGGAAGTCTGCCCTGCGTGGGCGGAGCTCCGCCGTGTCCTCGTGGCGGCGATCGGCGGCGGCGACCTCTCGCGTCCGGCCCTGGTTCAATCCATGGTCCGG
The DNA here is from genome assembly GCA_916618015.1 of Xestia c-nigrum. NCBI lineage: Eukaryota > Metazoa > Arthropoda > Insecta > Lepidoptera > Noctuidae > Xestia > Xestia c-nigrum. Next base: position 1,393,631 of record OU745259.1, on the reverse strand, counting down.
AGCGAGACGGAATGGGAAGCCGTCGCCTCCTTCTGCGAAGCAGTGATGCTAGCGAAGGAGGTGGCGGAACGAGAGAGGGAGAGATCCTCTCTTCCCGGCCGCCGCGGGAGACGCAACGGGCGTCGGGGGCCACGTGGTGGCTACCGGCCACCGTAGATGCGGGCCTGTGGACGGCTGGCTATGGGCAATAGCTGGCCGTCCGGCCGTCTAACGACGACGACAGGCCGTGTCGACGGCGCGTTCGTGTTCCACGCGCGCCTCAAAGAGATGTCAGCAAAAGGAGAGGGGCCCGCAAGGGCCGAAGCCTGCCGGGGTTGCGGGCCTGTTCGAAAGAGATACCGCGGCCCCGGAACGTAAAAGGCGAGGAAGGAACATGGATGGTTTTTAGTCAGTAAGAGTCTGACACTCCCTCCCGCTCCGCCCAGAGTGGGGGGGGGTCATTTGATGATTTCCCATCCTTAAAAAAAAAAAAAAAAGGGTATAAAATAAGAGATGAAAGTTTGTAAAAATCTTTTGAGATTTTCGACTGATTGAACTGTAATTAAAGATTGGAAAAAGTAAACCTGCAAAAACAGTACCTAATCTAAATATATATAACTCAAAGGTGACTGACTGACTGACTGACATAGTGATCTATCAACGCACAGCCCAAACCACTGGACGGATCGGGCTGAAATTTGGCATGCAGGTAGATGTTATGACGTAAGCATCCGCTAAGAAAGGATTTTGATCAACTCTACCCCCAAGGGGATAAAATAGGGGATGAAAGTTTGTATGAAACTTTGTCAATTTTAGACCGATCGGGCTGAGACTTTGCATGCATATAGCTACTATGACGTAGGAATCTTATAAGAAAGGATTTTGATAAATTCCACCTCTAAGGGGATAAAATAAGGGATGAAACTTTGTATGAAACTTTGTCAATTTTAAACCGATCGGGCTGAGACTTTGCATGCATAAAGCTACTATGACGTAAGCATCCCTTAAAAATGGATTCTGATTAAAGCTACCCCTTTTTTTGACATGGGAAATCATCAAATGACTTCTCCCACTCTGGGCGGAGCGGGAGGGAGTTTCAGACTCTTACTGACTAACATGGATGGGTATCCATGTTCCTTCTTTGCCCTTTATGTTCTGGGGCCGCGGTATTTCTTTCGAACAGGCCCGCAACCCCGGCAGGCTTCGGCAATGCTACCCCTAAGGGGATAAAATAGGGGATGAAACTTTGTCAATTTTAAACCGATCGGGCTGTGACTTTGCAAGCATAAAGCTACTATGACGTCGGCATCTCCTAAGAAAGAATTTTGATAAATTCCACCCCTAAGGGTATAAAATAACTCCTGCCCAACCTTGGGGGGCCGAACGCCTCCTGCCGCAGGCTCTACGCGGGAGTCGTGCGGTCCATGGCCCACTACGGGGCCCCAGTGTGGGCGCGTTCCCTGAAGCGGCGTGCCGCTCATCATCTGAACGCGCCCCAAAAAGTGGTGGCCGTAAAGATGGTCCGTGGGTACCGCACGATCTCTCGCGAGGCGGCGGGCCTGCTTGCCGGATTGCCGCCGTGGGATCTGGAGGCGATAGTCCTCGCGCGCCTGCATGAGTGGCGCGCGGAGGTACTACGCCGGGGGGAAACTCCGCTGCCGCGGCAAATTGCCGCTCAGCGGACTGACCTCCGGCGCGATCTCATGGCGACATGGAGAGAGCGACTGTCGCAACCCCGTGCAGGGCACGCCACGATAGTGGCGGTAAGTCCCCTCTTTGAGGAGTGGCTGGAGAGGCGCCACGGCGTCCTCACCTTCCGCCTGACGCAGGTCCTCACCGGACACGGATGTTTCGGGAGGTACCTGCACCGAATCGGGCGGGAGGAATCGCCCGGGTGTCTCCACTGCGAGGATCGACCGGAGGACACGGTGGAGCACACGGTGGAAGTCTGCCCTGCGTGGGCGGAGCTCCGCCGTGTCCTCGTGGCGGCGATCGGCGGCGGCGACCTCTCGCGTCCGGCCCTGGTTCAATCCATGGTCCGGAGCGAGACGGAATGGGAAGCCGTCGCCTCCTTCTGCGAAGCAGTGATGCTAGCGAAGGAGGTGGCGGAACGAGAGAGGGAGAGATCCTCTCTTCCCGGCCGCCGCGGGAGACGCAACGGGCGTCGGGGGCCACGTGGTGGCTACCGGCCACCGTAGATGCGGGCCTGTGGACGGCTGGCTATGGGCAATAGCTGGCCGTCCGGCCGTCTAACGACGACGACAGGCCGTGTCGACGGCGCGTTCGTGTTCCACGCGCGCCTCAAAGAGATGTCAGCAAAAGGAGAGGGGCCCGCAAGGGCCGAAGCCTGCCGGGGTTGCGGGCCTGTTCGAAAGAGATACCGCGGCCCCGGAACGTAAAAGGCGAGGAAGGAACATGGATGGTTTTTAGTCAGTAAGAGTCTGACACTCCCTCCCGCTCCGCCCAGAGTGGGGGGGGGTCATTTGATGATTTCCCATCCTTAAAAAAAAAAAAAAAAGGGTATAAAATAAGAGATGAAAGTTTGTAAAAATCTTTTGAGATTTTCGACTGATTGAACTGTAATTAAAGATTGGAAAAAGTAAACCTGCAAAAACAGTACCTAATTAATAATAATACTTCTTAACGCGAGCGAAGCTGCGGGCAAAAGCTAGTTAATAATAATACTTCTTAACGCGAGCGAAGCTGCGGGCAAAAGCTAGTATAAAATAAAGGCTTAATAACCATTAAACAAAATGGGTGATATGGCTTTACATACTAACTTTAACTTGCTATTATTTTTATAGGAACTTAGTGAGGTGTTTTAATAACTTTCTCAATTCTTATAGCAAAGGTGTGTAGTGTAGAAACATTTATTGACTAACCAAGCGTACAATTTGTTCACCAAAAAGATGACGGACTGATTACGGGTAAAATGGGGGGAATAGTAAGTCATCCAGAGGTGAATGGAACCAAAACTTTGGAATGGCTTTTAAAGTTGAATTCACATTAATCACATTATATGGTGCCAACAAGTACTCTATTGTGTTAACTAAATTATACTTAATTATAAAGGTACCTTGTTGGCAATATACAATATAAGTTCAGCGATAAAAACCCCTTCACAGTTTTTTTTCCATTCACCCCCCATTTTACGTTATCGAAAACAGTTGTATAAAACACATTTTTGTATGGAAACATGTCACAGTGACAGCTGTTTTTAGATAATCAGACCGTTATCTTTTCGGTGAAATGGACCTTATTTCATAATTTGTAAAATAATTCAATTGAGTCATGAGTTAAATATTCTCAAACTGACACGAAAGCGAAAGATACTTCGGGTTTCCAATAACAGACGTAGTTACAAAGTGCAGAGGTTGTACAACAGCAGTTGTTGGCACGGCCAAGATAGCCTGTCTGAAATATAGCAGGCATTTGTCATGAAAATATTCGATACAGCGCCAATGAAACTGATTTTACGGAACATTTGGACTTCACTTTTAGATTTGTAAGGATGTTTGTTGTTTCGTAGTTTAAAGGTTATTTATAAAGCTATGGTTTCATTGATAGATGGATAAGATATTTACTTTTATGCTTTTTTAGTTTATTTAAGGGCAGCAGTTTCTTCAAAACTCATAGAAATACCATACATCAGACTTCACTCATCATCATTTCAGTAGAAATACGTCAACTGCTAGACATATGCCTCCCACAAGTTGTCACTACATTGACCGGTCCCGTGCGACTCGCATCTAGCGGGTTCTCGCATTCTTCACCAAATCATTGGTCTACCTAGTGGGAGGTCTTCCAACGCATCGTCTTTCAGTTCGCGGTCGCCACTTCAGAACTTTCCGGCCCCATCGGCCATCCGTTCTGCAATGTGTCCTGACTCTTGCCCATTGCCAGTTCATCACCGTCATCATCATATCAGCCGAAAGACGTCCACCCCCAAGTGTCGCCACTTCCACTTGCCGGTTCCGTGCGCCTCAAATCTAGCGGATTCTTGCAAAGGTCATCACCTAGTGGGAGGTCTTCCAACGCATCGTCTTCCGGTTCGCAGTCGCCACTCCAACTTTTCAGCCCCATCGGGGCCATCGGCTATTCATTCTGCGAGCCGACCCACTACCACTTAAGTTTGGCAATTCTTCACTAATATAACTTAACATCAAGACCTCTACAACATTACCATTCAACAACCGGACCTCTAAGTCTGCTCACCAAAACGACCACAATAAAAGTCCCACCGCACTACGGTCTATACTTGCATTAATTTAGATCTGTGCGCAGATAGTATTAAGTAAAGGGCCCGATTAAACTGTCCGTCTTCGGGTGCTATCTCATCACTTTGAAGACTCATGTTTGGGTGCTTAAGCGGGACGGGGAGCGGATAGCGGTAGAAGATACGAATGCTTAGAATTTTGCACGGTGATTTCTGTTTGCGTAAGTCAAATCTTCTGCGAAATTTAAATATTGTTTATCAAGCTTCTTATTACATTTTGAAGCAGTTATGGCCTGAAAATTTTACTGCATGAAGGCTGTGAAAATTTACTTGTAGAAGTCTGGTCTCTAAATCTTATATCTCTAGAAAGAGAGAGACTTCTATCGTGATGCTGAGCTGAACTGGCCATTGTAATTGTTTAATTGATGCTTTTTCTGGCAGTTGTTTAAAAATAACTAGCATGAAACAAAAACATTTCTTTCTATGCTATCCATTCTCCAATGCTATTTCATTTATTTATATAAACACATATTTAAATAGTCAAAAAATATGATCAGAAAAATACCCCACGTATTTTTCTGATTCTTTTTTTTTACAAATAGAATGCGTTCTAAATAAGATTTTTTTCTAGCATACCAGCAAAAATGCAGCGAAGATTTATTTAGAGAGTTCTACACAATACAACATTTCCAAAATATTTTAATCGCTCTTTCTCGCCACTAAGTGCTCACCCCATGTTGAATTTGATGTATCTACCTGACCGCTTAGAATTTAACGGAGTGCTGGTTTGGTTTACTTTTGTAATTAAAAATGGCTACCGTGATGCATTCACTCGTGATTGTTGCTTCTAAATGACTTGCTTTTAGCTGCTGGTTGCTATCTGTTTCCAAATTTTGTTGATAAAACTTCCCGTAGGTACTTTTTTTTAATTTAGTCCACTATTGCGCTGGACTTCTAGATTTCTACAATTATATTGCTTAGTTTTATAGATTAATTTTTAGGGTTCCGTAGTCAACTAGGAACTCTTATAGTTTCGCCATGTCTGTCTGTCCGTCTGTCCGTCCTCGCTTAATCTCTGTGACCGTTAGCACTAGAAAGCTGAAATTTGGTACCAATATGTGTATCAATCACGCCCACAAAGTGGTAAAATAAAAATTGGAAAAAAATGTTTTATTAGGGTAGCCCCCCTATATGTAAAGTGGGAAGGGGTTTTTTTATTTCAATACGTGTGATATATTGTTGGAACGATATTTAAAAATGAATGGGGGTTTACTTAAATAATTATTTGATAATGTCAATAATTTCGGAAATAATCGCTCCAAAAATAAAAAAACAATGTGTCCCCCCTAACCCCTCTAACTTTTGAACCATACGTTTAGAAAATATGAAAAAAATCTGAAAAGTAGAACTTTATACGGACTTTCTAGGAAAATCATTTTGAACTTGGATGGAAACAACAGTTTTTGTACAAAAAAGACAAAAAGTTGTACACAATAATTTCTGGACTAAGTTTGTAGTTAGTATAATCGTATATGCAAGCATTTTTTTATTGTGACGGACGGAAAACTACGGAATCCTACACTGAGCGTGGCCCGACACGCTATTGGCCGGTTTTTTTGTATATTATAATCACATCAAATATAGTTTATAAATAGTTCAATTTATTCATCTTTACTACACCCATCATGATGGATTCGTGCATTGTTGTCATAAGTAAAGACTTTCCATAGTTATTGTAAAAAATAATGAGAAGGTTTTCTATTTCCTACAATTTGTTCAAGTTTACCTTGATATTGTCACTAATCAGGTTTCCAAATACACAGTTATTTTTTTTATAATTAGTTTTCTACCGCAGACGTGGGGGTCCGCGCTCTTAATTACATTTTATTAATTGTTTGCTTGATTAAAAAAAAAAAAATTAAAACTACGATCGTGCTCCATCATTGGACACGTTACATTAAACTAAGCTTATTATTAGTAACTAGCTGACCCACGCAACTTCGTCTGCGTCACATAAGAGGGAAAAACCTACCTACTACTACCTACCTACTACTCCCTACCTTCTACTACCTACCTACTTCTACCTACTACTACCTACTATTACCTACCTACTATTACCTACCTACTACTACCTACCTACTACTACCTACCTACTACTACCTACCTACTACTACATTTTTTTTTCATAAGAACCTTCTCCTGACAATAACAAACACAACAAAAAAAGAATCAGCCAAATCGGTCAAGCCGTTTTCATGCTATGTCGTGACAACGGAAAACGGGTTTCATTTTTATTTATATAGATAGATTTAAGATCTACGTGAGTCCATACAATTTTTTTTTAATACACACTTTTTAAGGCGCTATTACAATTAATTTATGCATTGCATGTTTGGTCGAACAAGCTATTTGGTTTACCAATTAGATTGCGACCAGGATCTTTTATCGCTCTTATGACGGTTACAGAGAAAAGATGTTAGTAAACATTTTTGTGAAAAATATAAGTGTGAAAAATGAAGATGGCGACTTTCAGCTATAACGAATTTAGATACCTAAAAAAGGAACAACCGTATATTCCTTTTAACTCACAAAGTAACAAATGATACCATAGTCTAGAAGTTAGTGCATGGTATCTATGAATGAATAAGGAATCTCAGGCAACTATCGGTAACGGATGTAATTACCGACGAACTAACTGCTGTTACCTGCCTATTACCTGATCAAATATTTATACACTACCTTCAGCTTTGCGCTGGGGAACTTAGCAGTAATAGTAGGAGAATTATATAGCGTAGTGGAGTCACAATGTAAGGATAGGCTGTCCCTATCTGTCGAATTGTTGTTGTAGTGAGGACTTTGACAATAACATGCGATGGAACTTAGGCTAGAAATTTGTCCTTTTTTTAAACTTTCACGATTAGAACACAAATAACAAGAAAAAAAAATGAAATGAAAAAAAAAATGAAATTTGTCCGTCAGATAAATTTCCAAAAATATTGAATACCTACGTATTTTTCTTTTTCGCGTAAACAAAAATTTAAGATGATACAGAGCATCGAAAAGTCGTGTGACATCACATGTTTATTTTTTACAATCAAATGACGTCACAAACGTTATAAGCCTCTTATGCGTTTTATCTGATCTGTCTGATCTTTGATGCGTTGTATTTTACAATGGGCTGGTGTCCGCAACTCCACGTCAAAGCGCGTATTTTGCGTATGGTCTTTGATGCGTTTTATCTTCGTCATTATTTTATTAATTTGATAAAACAATAAATATGTGCGCAATATTTTTCGATAATAATCCAACTGACGGACAGAATATATTTTTTTTGTCACGACCATCCCCTTTTGCGTCAATTTGCTAATTTCTACAGAGATGACATAAACTTTTCGGCAGTTTGTGTCAATTCATCGCATGTTTGTTTCTAACTTACCATGTCATGTAGGTTAGCACGTATCGGTCAAAACATGCATCTCAATGTTAAACAAGTTACCCAACCGATTGACCTGAAATTTTTCACACACCTTTGTTTCTGGTGCCAGGACAATTTTATGGCATAGCTTGATGCTGCAGTCAGGGTCGTCTGCTCTCAAGAGAACTCCTCAACGGTTGGTAGCACGGGCATGGAACTTTGCATTATACGCGATCAATTTTTGTAGATAAGTAACCCTATTTGTCTTCTTTTCATTTTAGTAAAAGGTTGTTTTGAAAAAATAAAACAGTTTTATTTATTGAATTTCCCATCATATCTTCATAAACTATTAGAAATAAAACAACAAGTTGCATCAAAAATATAGTTCTCTGGTAGTCATAGCAGAGAACTATATTTTTCATATATTCAGTGTTACCAACTCATTCATTACAAAGTATACAAACCAAGTGGGAAGGTACTGATATTTCAATCTTTGCAGGATTATATTCTTCATGCGGAACTACACTTGCGAACTAGCTGGAAAAATCAATTCTATTTGACTTTAAAAAATACCTTACAATGAACTAATTGAAATAAATGACTTGATTTAGACTAAAAGTTTCAATTATAATAACTACTTTTCACACCCACACAACTTTGTTTTCGTCACATAAGAGAGAAAAAGCTATCAAAAGAAATACATTTTCCCCGTTTTTCGTCATTTTTTAATTATGCTCGTCTCCCATTAGTCGTAGCGTGATGTTATATAGCCTTTCTCGATAAATAGACTATGTAACACAAAAAGTTTTTTTTAATTACTTCGACATTTTCTGAAATTAACGCGTTCAACAAAACAAACAAACTCTTCGGCTTTATAATATATACAGTATAGATTTGTGGAATTTTGTCAAAAGACAGTGCCTACTGTTTATCTAAACTCTATTCCAATTACTATATAAGACTACATCATTAGTAAATAACACCTCGGCAGTTTTCAAAATGGCCGCACTTATAAAGCCGACGTTTACGAACTTATTACGATGATGATATAATAAGCTCAACACAAGTAGCAGCAGTAATTAGCACCGGGCTAACTGCCGGCTATCCCTCTATTACTCACTTAATTATTTATAGCAGAAGACTACTGCCCTGAGCGAAGCCAGTCGACTATAAAACTTCAATTTTACACCAGACAATGTGTATTTTTCTGCCGATGGAAAACGTAAGAATAAAAACATAAACATTTTTTTTTAACTATGAGAAGGAGCTCTGGCTAAATAATAACAATGTTTTTGCGTTAATAGAAGTCTGTTTTTGTCTGCATTGCGTTGGGGTGCTCCAAGTCTCGATTATGGGGGCTGAGATACTTCTATCGCATGTGTTTCACAATTTTTACTTCGACATAATATTATAATTTACTGAAAAATAATACGTTAAATTGTAAGCAGTATGTTCAGTTGACAATCTTTCGAGAGTTTACAATCTCGCTAGATAGATTACAATCTAACGGTTTTACAATATTTTACGGTGACATATACATATCAGCACTTTCTGATCGTCAGTTACACAAGAGAGTCCCCTATCGTTTAAATTGTCAGGGCGAAAATAGATAAGAGGTAAAATACACCAATAACTGTTCATATTCAAAAGACGCAACATAGATTTAACGACGTAATATGCCTGTGCCACGTTACCCAACATTATTGACACAATAAAACAGCTGAGGTTGCTGCGTGGGCTAAAGCCCTTCTACTGCGAGTTCTTTATGTCAAAGGGGCACACAGTTCTGATGCAATACATCACCATTTTAATATGTAATATTTAATATTCTTTTAGTTTGTTCACAAGATAAGCAGAACTTTGTGTTATTAAAGCACTGGCTTTTGAACCCGACTTATTTTGTCTGTTCGTCCTGTTTCTGGTAAAATTATTTAGTTTTATAAATATTCGTTAAATGAAAGCATTGAACGGGTGTAGTCTAGTTTATAACTGATGGGAACGAACTATGTATAATTTATATTTATGTATTTGAGTCAGTTCAGTGGTCTCAAGTGAGTGGCACTTGTCTTTATTGAGAATAAACTTTCTGTTCATTAAAAAAATGGACAGATTCTGCTGAAAACAGGGGCCTAATTCTGCTATTTTAATAAATTCGTCACTCCAACACGATTCCATTCTCATCCCATTGTCATTTTGCTTAAAGTTCGTAATCTGCTAAATTCACAATGGTCGGTCGATGGTCTCGTAATAAAATTGTGTTTTGATGGCATTTTCGTATTGCCATTATTATAAAACCAAATGGTTTTCGAAATTTACTACTAAATGCGAACCTTTATTCATGCCAGATTTCATGTACAAGATTAATATTCTATGACATTTCTTGCAATGGGGTCATAGTGGTTGTGCGTTGAGAAGTCATAATGACGCCATTATATTAGTAGATTACCAAACTTGTCAAAACTTGACAGAACTTGATCATTATGACTTCAATGATCGCCTATTCTGACACTATCGTAATAGCAGAATCGAGGCCCTGGTGTGCAATCCCCTCCCCTTTTTAAATTATGATATAGAAGTTTTTTACTATGAAATGACATATTATTAAAATCTGTTCATTCTGGGGTACAGGCTTATACAATTTTTGTTCAGGTTCTTTGAATGCGTGATGAAAAGTTTTTTATTAGGTACTAAATTGAATTTAAATATTATCATTCTGCTCTCCTAAACAAAGGCCAAACGTTACACGTTTCTAGGCATGCGTAAATCATGTTAAACACGTCAATCCCTGTATCTATTCCGACAGTCATCTGCGACGGTATCGTTACAAACAACAGTGCATTGACGCGGGACAGGCGGCTACAGAAGTGATTCATGCCGTGATAAACCACGTAGTACTTGCGTAACAACTGGTACAGGCGAACACAAAGTACGTAGACAGCTGATTGTGTTGTTGTTGAATTATTGTGGTTGTAATTGTTTTAGTGTTGGCCTACTGATAATGATTTTGTTTCGGTCTTATTTCCCAATTGCGGCGAAGTCTAAAAGGAAGTTATGTTTGGTTTTGGGGTATAGCAAGGAGGATTTTCTTAGTAAAGGTTATTTTTACTCAATTCTAAACCACTACCTTAAACTCTTTTGGATAAACTCATTTTTATCTACCATATACAACCTTATTTTTTGTTTATACTATACCCGAAAAGGGGTCATTGTACTCATCATTTTGAACAACTTTTTCTATGGGACGAACCCTGAAAACGCGAAAAAATAATCAGCTGTTCCCTCCCTATGTTCGCATAACTCGTCAAAATGTAGGGAACAGCTGATTTTTTTAGTATAAACAAAAAATAACCCTGTATACGACTAATAATCTTAAACGGGCGGTGTAATACGCTAAACATAATATCACAACCCAAAAATAAATCTTGTAATCCGCCTAACAAACTCTTGTTAATTTAATTCAAAACAATTTCAAAACTCATACCAAAGCTAAAAAAATATGCTCAACCAGAAAAACAGCATTTTCCCCCAATATTTTCATACATGTTACATCTATATTTCCCCCACGTCGCCACAGCGAGAAAATCTACATTTAGCGGCTACCTAATAATTTTTTCACACCACCGAAGGTGTTTTCCCCTAAAAACAAAAAAGTTGGCGAAACGCACCCCTTGTGACGTGTGAAAACTGGATCGGACCGGATTAAACCGGTTCTAACCACAATGTTTATTTTTTAATATCATAAATGGGACGGCACGACTTGAAAGAATAGATATTTTAGGTAATTTTTTGTTCATTTTTTGTTTTATGAAATGGGTAATGAAATGTATGCTCTTCATTATTGTACAAAAAGAAATTAACTCGTGTTTTCACCAAATTAGAGTGGAGCTCGCTTTTGTCTGTCCAAATGAGTAATAAAGGAGAAGGTTTTATGTTTTGCCATCATAATGTTTATTATCTACTTTTGTTAATTTTAGCTAATTAAGATATCAAACAAAGGTAAAAGTCGTCGTTATAAATATGCGTTGATAGTCAACTAATACCTACTCTCACAAATTTTCGTTGAAAGTGTAGCCTGCAAGGGTATCGTATAACCTAGAATTACCTGGGTTGTGGATGTCGGATAGGCAGTCGCTCCATGTAAAATACTGGTATACAGCTGCGTCCGATTAGACAGGAAGCCGACTCCAGCCGGCTTACAAGGTCCGATGATGTTGAAGACAGCAGGTATCCGCTGGATACGAGATACATAGGATCCAGCAGCGGATGTATTTTAGCTGATATGATGATGATGAAGATAATCTAATTTTCTAACCATCGTTACATCAACTCTGTTTTTGTCAATCAAAATGTGTTGTCAATAAACAACACAGTTTTTAGTGACAGACTGGACAGCCGTTTACCTAACGTAGATAAATAAGTTCGACATTTTAATAATATTGTTTTTAAAAATATTTATTTCAAATTCACGGAATCCATAGAATCCTTGTTCTTAGTTCTATTCGGTTTTGCTGTATGATGTTGTGTGTTCTTGTGACGTTCCAATTAAATGTATTTTCTTTCTTAGATGGGGTAAATCTGTAACCGAGTGGCGTCGAAGATCTCGGAAACAAAGTGTTTTTCATCAGGCGGCGAGATAGGCAGACGAAATTGTTGCTATCGAGGGACAAACCTGAAGGTTGGAGAACGTGGAGATTGGCACAAAAAAGCCTATATCCAACAGTGGGTAAAATCAGGTTAAAGATCATGAATATGGTGAACAACAATAAAAGAAGAATCGATGTAACGTAGTTTGAATATCAGGACAGAATGCTTTTCTTTTACCAGCAGCGTCTGTCTATCTTTTTCCCAACTATCTTGGAGTTGGCTTCCAGTTTAACCGGATGGAGCTGAATACCAGCATTTTACAAAGAGCATCTGCCTATCTTACCTCCACAACTCAGTTAGTACTGGCCACTGGCTGCTTCTTACTTATCGACCCGAGTGGCTGTTATTATTTAGGCATTGTTTGAATATACTTTTTCACCATCGTATCGCAAAAATCTATTTCTTCAGTGATCCCCTCCAATTACCTTCACCTACAAAGTTCAGCACTGAAACAGATTAGATCACAAAACGGCCCCGGTAACCGGCCGACAACCGGCCGGTACGAAATAGGAACATAATTGTCATCAACATGAGTCACCAGCGGCTATCGAGAAATCACATAAATGCCTTATTGCAACAGCTTTAAGTTTCAATTTGTTGGGTTGCTAATCAGGATTGTAAGGTTCAAGGGATGAGAGAATAGCGTGGACTAGTATTAAGGTTGGTTGCTGCGGTGTCAACATTATTTTGGATTATTTAAGACGTACAATATGATGAGTCTCAAGATTCGCTGCTAAATTCTTAAAATGCTGAGGTTGATTTTTAAATACCAGCGGTTTACATGGGAATTGCAATGATTTTTGGATTTAATGGATCTACAACTGTCAAATATCTACAAGTAATAGCTGGAACCAAGCATTACATGATATCCGCGGCGCTTGGGGATAAACAAGGTCGCTCTACAGTACCATCGATCTCTAGCCCTGGTCCCTAATTCACAACCATTAGATACGTTTCCGTGTCGATAAGGAATCGTATTCGATTATCTCATTTCCGAACCGAAGAACGGTCAACAATGTTTTAAATGCGTGACATTGAGTTCTACCACAAAACGGTGGAGCACATGGTGTAGGTCTGCCCTGCGCGGGCGGAGCACCGCCGTGTTCTCGTAGCGATCGGCGGCGGCGACCTCTCCCGTCCGGCCCTGGTTCAATCCATGGTCCAGAGCGATACGGAATGGGAAGCCGTCACCTCCTTCTGCGAAGCAGTCATGCTAGCAAAGGAGGTGGCGGAACGCGAGGGGGAGAGAGCCTCTCACGCACCGGGCGTCAGGGGCCACGTGGTGGCTAACGGCCACCGTAGCCGCGGGCCTGGGGACGGATAGCCTCCGTCTAATGAAGACAGGCAGTGTTGACGGCGCGTTCGTGTTCCACGCGCGCCTCAAAGAGATGTCAGCATAAAGGGAGGGGCCCGCAAGGGCGAAGCCTGCCGGGATTTCGGGCGTGTTCGAAAGAGATACCGCGGCCCCGGAACATAAAGGGCGAGGAAGGAACATAGATGGGTTTCAGTCAGTAAAAGTCTAAGACTCCCTCCCGCTTCGCCCAGAGTGGGAGAAGTTATTTGATGATTTCCCAACCTAAAAAAAAGGGGTCACATGTTAGTCCGCCCATCGCTGTGGTTATTACAAAACCGCTAAGTCCAAAACTTAGACCACCAACTAACGGTCTCAGAGTTAGTCATATTGGCTTATCGGCACGTACGGAGTAACCTTATCAAATGTGGGCCGCAGATCAGTTCCCAGGTCTAGGGCTATCGCCGTTCTTAACTGGTGTCAGGGCTGTATAGTTTAGGTGAGCTGGGAGAAAGTTTTGGGTGTGTAGATAAACTAGACAAAGGTGATAAAGAGACTTACCTAAATTGGGATTTTGTTGATGGTGAACCGCAACTGGCATCAAATCTGTTTCCTTGTATATTTTAGCTGATGATAATGATGTAATGATTGATATAAATGGTAGAATCTTGCTGTCAACTAGAACTTTAATAAATTCAGGTATATTTCCACAGATTATTTCGTTGTTTATTTCTTTTTCGTATGGGTATCGATAAAATTGGTAGATTATGTTCACTGAGAGACTAGATATTTCTTCTGCCTGCTAAGAGTGGTGTTGAATATTATATCTTAGACAGCGTGCTCATAATTTATTGATTTATTTATTTATTAGATGGCTTCTCAACAATGAGTACACTGTTACAATATCACTTGTACATCACAAACTTAAGTCTAAGCGCCTCATCACTTATAGAAAAGCATAGCATGCACTACATTATGCGGAGATAAATATACAATTAAATCATTAATTAAAACAATAAATACATGGTTTGGTAAAATAATTATGCAGGTTACTTTTAAATATTTAAATTAAAATAAATAACATGGATTAAATTAAATTACAATTGATAAAGTTAGAAAAAAAAAAATGGAATAAATTAAATTACAATTGATAAAGTTAGAAAAAAATAATTGGAATAAATTAAATTAGAATTGATTAAATTAGAAAAAAATAAATTGGAATAAATTAAATTAAAATAAATTAAATTAGAGTAAATTAAATTTGAATTAAATTGTTTTATTATAGACTAAATTATTTTAATATCTAAGGTTAAATTATTTTACTATAGTTAGAATTATTTTATTATAGATTATAAAAAAAAAATGTTGTATAAGATTTTGTAAATATTTGACTAGAGTAGAGATCCATTAAGTGGCAAGGGTGACTTTTTTTAGAGCACGTAAAGAAGAGTTAAATAGATCAATGTCCTCTTCGTACTCTTTGTATGCAGCATACATCCTTGATAGCGGACAAAATTGCCTTAAGTTGGTATGACATCTTGGCATACAGAAAAGTCTCCTGTTAGAGCTTCTTGGCAGATTACGTGGCACGTGGAATAATACCCTACTGAGCAACTCGGGGCAGTCCAGAGAGCCCGTTACTAGCTTCTTCAGGAAAACCAAATCCAGCATTATCCTGCGTTTCTCCAGCGATACCATCCCAAAATACTCCAGCCGCTCTTGGTACGAATTGAGCTTTTTCCCCATATTATTCGCATAGGTTAGATGCCACAAGAACCATAATATATGGTTATACGTATAATTATCTTACTACTTACTTCACAGAGCTTTTCTGCAAAAATACCATTTGTATTAGATACTTTAAGAAACTTTCAATTACCATGATAGTTCCATGAATTTTAAAAGGCACCTGAGTGTCATTTCTAATTTCAGATCTGAAATTCACGAAAGTGGTGAATCAAATCCTGGAGCTAGCAGGAGGCGTTAAAACCACTATAACCATGAAGCGTCTTCATCGAAATTCCAATTTTCAACTCCCTAAAATATTAACTGTCTAACATTTAGAAAAGGGTTGTTGGAGTATATAGGGTTGCCACGTATACACCACATGTCATGATTTAAAGTACTCGTTTTTAGATTTTTAAATAATCATATTTTGGTAAGTATCTATTTCAAAATAATATTTTGACATACCAAAGGAAATTAAGTTACTGTATTACAAATGATTGCAAAAATCTCAATATCATGTGAATTGAAAAAAAAATTACCCTCTTTTTGGGCTCCGTCGCATTCAGGTAAATAGGCGAGAAATCGATGTGCTATGAAAAGCGGCCCCTACACCTACTATTATTGTAATTGCGCAATGTGTTCGACCGTTTAGGGTATTATTAAAGACTAGCTGGCCCACACAACTTCGTCTGCGTCACATAAGAGCGAAAAAACTCACAAAGGGAATAAAAATTCCCCCGATTTTTAACATTTTTCATTGCTGCTCCGCTCCTATTAGTCATAGCCAGATGTTATATAGCCTAAAGTCTTCCTCGATAAATGGACTATCCATCACAAAATAATTTTTCAATTTGAACCAGTACTTCCTGAGATTAGCGCGTTCAACCAAACAAGCAAACAAACAAACTCTTCTGCTTTATAATATTAGTATAGATATAAGTATAAGTATAGATTGCACCATCATTAAACAAAAACTTCAGTGTGTTTCAATTTTATTTCCAAATATTTTTCTTTTCACTGTGTAGGATCATTAATTTTTTTATCATCATCAGCCCACAATAGTCCACTGCTGGACATAGGCTTCTTCAATCGCACGCCACTCAAGGATCAGGACTATAGTATAATTACAGCACAATATTTTACTACTTATACTATAGGCAGCTTTTTCTCATGCAATAACATTGAAACGTATTATTATTATAAGCTTATATTGTCCCACTGCAGGGCAAAGGCTTCCCTTCCCTCCATCCACATTTTGCGATCCTGAGCGATTGTAGGCCAATGCTTTGCAAAAGAGTCTAGCTCATCCCGCGCCGTCTCCTTCTGGGCCCGCCGCGTTGTCGTTTCCTGCTATTTAGTATCCACTGAGTGATAATTTTGAAACATATAGACCGTCAGTATCATTGAATGGAATTAGTTACAGTGCAATGAAAATATTGACCAAACTAAGAAGTAAAAGGTTCACAATATTCTTCTTAAAACAAATATTCGGCACACAATACCACCACACAATTGTAAAATCAATCTCATTTACTTGTCCAGACCCCGAGCTGTCATGGAAATATCAGCATTAGAAATAATATCGAGTTTCATCCCCTCGACTACCCTATGAGCCCTTATTACGCAACCCCGGGCGAATTTGATATATTATGCACAACACTGGTATTTCACAGACAAGTTTTCGCGCCACTTCTGACACTAATTATTATACGTATCTAGCAAAATGTTTTGGAGTTGAGCGGTTTAACAAATTTTGGAAGAAAACCAGTGTAGTTTTGGATGTGAGCTCAACTATCAAGAACTTATCTGGAGTGTAATCAATGGCTTGAAAGACGAATGTGAATGTAAAGCGACATGAAATTACTGCTTGTTCTAACAACTGTCTGTGCCAACAATAGACGGCAACTAGGTTAATGTCTAATTGAAAAAGTACTGTAACTTCTGAAAGCCAGAATCAACACTGGCGACCACCAGAAAAGTGCCGAGACAATGAAGCTCGAAGAAGTCCCAGAGAATGAATTTCACTTTGTCTTGGATCCCGTAACAAAATTTATCAGATAGTAAAGCGGAGGAGTAGGAAAAAACCGTAATTTCCACGTCCCTCCATATCAGCAGGAGACAGAACGAGACAAATCCAAAAGGCATAAAGGGACGTTTACAACTGGGGTAGGCCCAGTTGTCTAGCACCACAGATATTAACAACTAGCTTCTGCCAGCGGCTTCGCCCGCGTGAAGTTTGATTATTGTCCCATGGGATCTTACTACCGGAATAAAATGTATCCTATGTTTTATGTGGGTCATAGCGTGATGATATAAACGTAAGAGTAAACAAATATAATAATAACAAATCTCCGAACTGCTAAGCTATCGGGAGTTACACGTGTTATTGTGAGTCAACTATAAAAGATAGACATATGCTGTCTTGGGATATTTTTTATATAATTTTATGTGGAATATTTCCGTTATACATGATTTCTATGTAGCTTTAACCATTAAGGCTGCACACGCGACGGAAGCTAAAAAAACCAAGTAACTTCTCCCGTTTTCCCAACATTTCCTTTCACTGCTCTGCTCCTATTAATGGTAGCGTGATGAAAAGTATACTATTACCTGCTCAGGAGTATGTAGAATAATTGTACCAAGTTTCGTTAAAATCCGTCGAGTAGTTTTTTTTTCTATAAATAACATACAGACAGACAGACAGACAGACAGACAGACAGACAAAAATTTTACTGATTGCATTTTTGGCATCAGTATCGATCACTAATCACCCCCCGATAGTTATTTTGTAAATATATTTCATGTACAGAATTGACCTCTCTACAGATTTATTATAAGTATAGATAGATAGATAGATAATGGGTCCTAAGTTGTTGATTTCCAACTTTCGACTTTGCGCTGTAAGTTGAATATCGAATAATATGCTTTCACTCAGGCATTTATATTGCCTAGTGATAGCGGAACGCCGAACTGTCATTTCAAACGTTTGACTTCCAGGTTCAGATTGTAGTATTACAGGGTAATTTTTAGACGTTGGGCTTATTTCCAGTTAGTGGTCTTTCCAGGCTACTTCTATGCCAATCAAAATTTTAACTAAATCTTTGATTTCAAAGATGAATTTCTCTATGGAGGGAAGTCTTACCCTGGTACATACAGTCAAGTTTGTATAGTCAAGTACTTGACTTCAACTATTATTATGCAATAGACAAGAATTAGAACGAAGTGACAACCGTCAAAGTAAGCAAATCTAAGAATTCAAATTTTGACAGTTCTAACTTGAGCAATTATTAAAGTAATTACTGTTACTGAAGTAAACACTTTGACTTGTTTATAGTAACGGGTGTAAGTCTTTTGATTCCTCATCTAAATCACAATAACATAGTGGGGGTTCTTCATGGAGGTCATGTACGAAATAAATCATATTAAGGGTTATTTTGGTCCACATTAGGAAGCGCGTCCTTCGTCCTATTAGTATGCAGGCCGGCTTACCGAGGACTTGTTAGGTAATTGTATAATGGCCTTATAAGTTTACTACACACACGTGTCCGTAGATCATTATGTGGGGACAAACATCACACCTTTTTACCTGTTAAGTTCGGCAGAAAATGTTATTATATTGATTTGTGCCTCGGTCGTCCCACAGAGTCTCGTCCCACATAAAAAATTCCCCACTTGTCCCAATTTGTATGCCTCGCTCGTCCCAAAACTTAATTTTCAATATTTTATTCCCCGCTCGTCCCAATTCGTATGCCTGGCTCGTCCCACATTTTTTTCATATGAGTTAAATTTGATTTAATTGTACAGTCAGCCTAAAAACCTGACTGACCAGAAAGATAAATAACCTCATGTTGCGGAAAATTTGATGAACTAATTCAATCCGAGACTCCACTATAATATAAATTATAAAATTACAAGTTACGCCACCATGACAGTTTTTTTCTGATCAAACTTTAGGTTTAGATTGAAGGCATTAATAAAGTACACATAGCCGACCCTAAGTACAAACCCTGTGCACCCCACTGCTTAGACCACTACTATTATTATTAACCTAGAACAAGTTTTTGAATGTTTATAGCTTCGGTATTTTTGTGCGACCGGATTAGAGCTTGCTCTCTCGCTCTGCTTTCTTTGTATTAATCAATTGACCAATGACGTGGCTTTGCGTTATCAGCGCAATCGGAGCAAATGCGGTTACAAAGTGCATCTGCTAATTTTAAATATGAGGTGTTTACATTAAGCGTGGTGTATTCATAGAGTGAGGTTCAATATTTGTGAAGTTTTAAAGGGTAAGTAATAATTATAATTTTGTCGATTTTTTCATATTTTGTGAAGTCATGATAAATGATTTGACTTATATCACTATTGTGGTAATTATTTACTTTTATATTAGTTGCTGTCTAAGGATGATGGTCTTTTATTATATGTATACTTAACTCTGTGCCTCCTGTGAAAAAGAGTACATCGCTACTTTTTAGGAGACGCAAATAAAATTTTGAAAAATATTTATTTTCCTGTTTCCTAGGTCCTGTCATGGAGTTCTTTATCTATGGCCCTGTTTCACGAAATCGTCTAGTATTTTTTTTTTAAATGAGTAACCCTTTTTCACATTAACTAGAAATTTGAACAAATAATAATTTGATTTGAGCCCTAATTCACATTAATTTTGTTTACCCATTTTAACAAACTTCAAAAAAAGAGGATGTTCTCGGTTATACTGTATTTTTTAGGTTAACCAATTTTGATAAATCTTCTTTTATGTAAAAGCTGGTGCTTCCCATATGGTCGCATTTTAATTTAGTTAACCTCCTTCATAAAATGAGGATGTTCTCAACTACAAAGTGTTTTCTGGGTGAATCAGTTTTGATGACTCTTTTGATTCGAAAGCTGGTGCTTCCCGTGTAGTCTCATTTCAATTTGGCTCAGTTCTGACAATAGCATGTATGATAAAACCATATTCAACACGTTGAAGTCGGTTTTCAGCTATGATTTTTAATCATTATAGCTATTCACGATTCGTATCTACGAAACGAAACTATTGTACATAGTTTCGTTCGGAATACCTTTCTTAGACAGATGAAAGCTAATTTTTTGCTCTCTTATATTCATTTAAAAACGAAAAGGGTATATTGGACTTGGTACCCCTTTTTACAGGAGGCACAGAACTAATTCACGTTGTATTTGCAGGTGATCAGATATAGAGCCGTGGCTTCTTCATCCTGAAACATGGAGCCAGTGGCTTCATCATCCCGAGCTGATCTTCAGACTGGCTGCAGTCTGGCTTCTACATCCCAAGAGATAACCTTTATTGAATCACAAAGAGGTGTGCCTATTATTTTGCATGCCGGTTACGAATATACGAAAAAGCGAGAGAACAAAAATAGCTCAATCGTCTGGAGATGTGTGAACAGAAGGTGTCATGGAGGAATGGTGACTTCAAATAATAATGTGATGAAAATTCTTCGTCATGACATTTGTACGCCCAGCATAGCAAGAAATGACATCAAAGAAGAAATACATCGCTGCAAGCAAGAAGCAAAATCTTCTGAAGGAAAATCGATTCCTTCTGTCTTCAATTCAAGCATAAAAAAATTATTGGACAAAGGTACTGACAAGATAGAAAAATTACCTGAATTATCGAATGTTAAGAACAGCTTGTATAGTGCTCGAAACAAAGCCCAGCAAATAAAGAAAGCTACATTTAAAACGCCGTTTGAAGTAAAAATTCCAGTAAGTTACATGAGTTTTGTTTTATTTGATTATGAGTACAGAAAAACAAGGATATTAGCTTTCGCTGATGTAAATAGTAAAGGACTTCATCAACACGTGAAACATTACCTTGCAGATGGTACATTTAAGTGTGTAGTGAAACCATTCAGACAATTATATGTGATTTACGGTGACCTTGGCAGCACAAGTGAGAAAATTCACGTCGTGCCCTTAATATACATCTTATTAATGGACAAAAAAGAGTTCACATATGAGACTGCGTTTGCTCTTATCAAATCGCAAATTCCAGAATGGCATCCGATTATATTCAGAACTGATTATGAGAAAGCAGCCATGAACGCAATCCGTAACATCTTTCCGGATGTTATATGCAAAGGCTGTTACTTCCATTTTAGTCAAGCACTTTGGAAGAGAGCAAAGGCGTTAAAGTTAAATAAAAAGAGAATGTTCAAAAAGCATATAGCTCTATGCACAGCGTTAGCTTTGCTACCACCTGAACTTAAATGCGATGGATGGCTATATATAATGGAGGATTGTCCGAAAACTCTCAATATTGAGAAATACAATGACTATTTTGTATCGGCATGGCTTGACAACGAATATTATCGAGGCAAATGGGATTTTTGGGGGGATATCTACAGAACAAATAACCCAGTGGAAGGCAGTAACGCTAAATTAAACAGAACATATTCGGGAAAGCTGAACATCATTAGCTTTTTGAATGTGATCAAAAACGACGCTGTTCTTTCTTTAGCTCGCCAAGGTAAACCTCGGCGTGCTGATGATATAGCTCATGACAAATATATATTTGATTCTGTAACGGCAATGTTGAATGGCACTATATCACTGGGCCATTGCCTGGAAAAAATCAGCCCTTTTGTTTATTAATGATATTAATGTGTCTATATTAATGATAAGTTTAAAAATGTTGATTTTTTGGAGATTTAATTGTTAAAATACTACTTTCTCATAAATAGTAGGTTGATTAAAATACTGTGATTGTAATTTGATTGTGATATTAGTTACGTAATAAAGATTTTTAAATATAAATATTTCAATTTATGTTGAAATACCACATTAACATAAATAACATAACGTGGTACTTCTATAAGGTACATATAGGTAAATACAAATGTGTATACGGTCTATAATTATTTGACTGTTACTTATATACAAATGTTGATTTTTTGGAAATTTAATTGTTAAAATACCACTTTTTCATAAATAGGAGGTTAATTAAAATACTGTGATTGTGATTTGATTGTGATATTAGTCACGTAATAAAGGTTTTTCTAAATAAGTAGTTCTAATTATGTTGAAGTATCTCAGATAAATATTACATGTGTAATACATATATATATCTTAACGTGGTACTTCTATAAGATAAATACAAATGTGTATATTGATAGGTGTAACTAATAGTACTGTGATTTGGATTTGATTGTGATACTAAATAATAAAGATTTTCCTAAATTGCAATAGATCTTTTAATTATTAAAATTAAAAACATGCATCGCGGATGCATACCTAGAACTGGAAGTATTTAATATCTTTATGTTATTAGAAAAAACTATTATTTCAATTTATTGGAAGATATAGTACAATATTTTTTGTCAACTGTACTTTGAATTTGCCAGGAATGTGGGACGAGTGGTGACTTTAAAACTCAAGTGGGACGAACGAGGAATTCTTTGGAATGTGGGACAAGATAGTGGGACGACAGAGGCACAAATCATTATATTATCGGTGTGGTCCCATGAAAGTGTTACAATTTTTTTAAGGCAGGCTCTAGATCTCCAAGCGTACTTATTAAAAGGATAGATTAGATTCCTTCATGTTATGTACACGGCTTTTATGTAATCTAAGTAGATACAACTACATAGATACCAGTGTTTTACATGGAGCGACCATGTGTGTACACTATACAACGCACTTTCTAGATAACTTTATTCAAAGACAGCAATAGACATGAAGAAAATGCAACTATCATGCACTAATCATACTACAAGTTCTGACCATAAAGTATAACTGTGTAAGCACCATCTAAACCCACCAACAGCTAACAATGTATACGATATCTATTCCAATTTCTATTGACTATAAGCGGTGTCAGCCTCCACTCACTGACTGTAGTCTAGAAGAGGTTACGAGTACTAAAGTTTGTTACTCGCATGTTACTGTAATGGCGAATCTATTCCTACGTGTTGCTCTTGTCAAGGAACAGCCCATTTGTCTTGTTTATATGGATGCCGTAAAACATCGGTAAGGGGTAATGACATTAGGCGGACCAGCATCCATATCCTGAGCACTAATTAGTAGTTACTAGTTTTTGCTAGCGGCATCGCTCCCTTTTCGTACGGGAGAACCATATCTTGGTACATTTGAAATTTTGCCTATGATACTCGAGGAAAATGTAGCTTCGCGTTTGTGAAGGATTTTCGGAATCGGATCGGTAGTACCAATTTTTTATTCCGTACATGCCAACTGTAAACTTTAACCTCTTTTTATTAGTAATAAGTAATTGTACTCTTGACAAGTAAAACTAAATCAGATCAGCATATCATTGCTTTTTGACCAAGACCGCTCTTGAACGCGCTTATCGTGTAATCGGTATCATGATAACAATCACAGTATCAAAAAAAAAACCCACCTACACTGCCCACGGAACCCCAAAAACCTAAAATTCCCAACCACTAGCAGTACACGAGTCACACCTATTTAAACGACGTTGGGTGACACGTAATAGTACTGAATGTTTTACGAGTGCCGTCCAATCGATCTGGCCGTAAACGTTGGGGCGGAATAATTGAGGGTTAGGCGAAGAACCTCCGCATCAGGTGCACTTATTGCATTTAATTTTGATTACGTAAATGCGGGGGCCTTTTTGAAGGATTGGGGTTAGTGGGGGGCAAAGTTCTTGAAAAAAGGAGAAGAGTAGTACTTCTATACCTTCTATCAACACTTTTTGATTAATTTCGTTGCGGGATCCAAGACAGTTAAATTCATTCTCTGGGACTTCGTCGAGCTTCATTGTCTCGGCGCTTTTCTGGTGGTCGCCACTGTTGATTCTGGCTTTCAGGAGTTACAGTGGTTTGGGCGTGTGTGGCGGGCTTGTCCCAATAAAAAAAAAACTATCAACACTGATGCCCATTATCATCATTGGTCTTCATCTCAAATAGGTAAGTTAGGGTTGGCTGCCACCACCGTAGCTGCGGGCCTGTGGACGGTTGGCTGTGGGCTAGCTAGCCGTCCGTCCGTCTAACGACGACGACAGGCCGTGTCAACGGCGCGTTCGTGTTCCACGCGCGCCTCAAAGAGATGTCAGCATAAGGAGAGGGGCCCGCAAGGGCCGAAGCCTGCCGGGGTTGCGGGCCTGTTCGAAAGAGATACCGCGGCCCCGGAACATAAAGGGCGAGGAAGGAAAATGGATGGGTTTTAGTCAGTAAGAGTCTGACACTCCCTCCCGCTCCGCCCAGAGTGGGAGAAGTCATTTGATGATTTCCCATCATAAAAAAGGGTAGGCTGCCAGACGGTTGCAGCTGTATACCAGTACTATACATGGAACGACTGGTTGTTTAAGCTCCACAACCATGTTACTGGTAATAATCTGGTCCTAATACCCTCTCGTAAGAGTAACCACTCTTACAAGAAGGTATTAGGTGTATGGCGAAATTATGGCGAATCTATTCCTAAGTGTTGCTATTTGCCATTTGTGCCAGACTGGAGTTTCTGCTTAACCATGACGACTGTCTAAGATCTGTTGTGTATCTGTGTTGGAGGATTTTGGTTTCTGGTGAAGGTATAAACCTAGTCTCCAAGATCGTTGTCGCAACTTCATTCCCCGGGTTATCATGAAGAAGTATAATGTAATAAAATTGAAATAGACACGAAATCATAGATTCTGATTCATTAACTTTTAATGAATCAGAATCTCAGTCAGAAAGTCAATCGTGACTTTCATAATATTTTTTCTTTACCAGAAACTTGTAAATATTGTTATGATTGCTTTACTAGGTAAAGACAACACGATGGAATAAAACTTTAAATAAAAAACTCGACTTATTACTCTCCATTTAAAGATCACAAAGAAATAGTTTATAAACATTCTGGTAATACAATAGATATTTACAAACTTTAATAATTACGTCGAAAAAAGACGTTTTGCGACAAAACAATACGAATCAAAGTGCGTATAAATATAAACTTCGAACTAGTAGTTAGACGCAAAAACATTAGCTAAACATATGGAGACAATGGATTATTGTATGACGGGATATCAACATTAAGTACGTAGAAGAAAGCTTTTCTAGTTCCTACTAGAAGAACTCGATTTAAAAAATGATCAAGTAGTGAGAACATTAAAGTTACTAGGCAGCCTGTAAGCAGCCTTAGTAATTAACTATCGAGCAGCAAAACCACATCAAAATTGGTCCAGATGTACACATGGTGAGACACACGTTAAAACGTTGCTTGAAGAACACAAGTTCCAGTAAAATATCTGTTTGCCTGGAAGTCCGTTTTAATATATAAACAGTAAGGACAGTTGATTTAGAACTGTCTATATCAATAATGAATGAATTCATCATACCTCTCTCTATTTTTTTATCATGTATGGTTGCGCTCTGAGGAATGATTTAGTTGCGCTTAGATGATTGCGCTTAAAAATAGGTGCGCTCTGAGGAATACCTCAATCTTGACACCTCTTTTTTGTCAGGATTAAAAAAAATCTGGATATCTTCTTGAATTCTTACAGTATACATAGTTCCTAATCTGTATAATATGTAACATTTTCCATAAAATTATTTAGATTTTTTATAGTACCTAATCTTCAAACTGTATTACTGCTTTCATAGCTACTTTTTGAAATAAAAATTATATATTACGTAGAAGAATGGAATCGCATTGGTGTGCCCAAAACAATGTCAAAGTTCGATTCCAAGTTCACAATTTTTCATTTAACAAGTTTAACGCAATTCTCTCCAACTAGACCTAAGTTCTCTTCTACGGAATGGTTTCTATTCCCAAAACAGACACACACACGAACATTCGGGCCTGAAACAACTATCTGTAGTCCAGACAAATATTTGTTCGGCTCGGGAATCAACTCGCACTGCAGAAGGGAACCACTCAACCACTTCAGCAATTGAGCCCGGTACGGGTGGAAGTTTCTGTCGATATTTACCTGAAAGTCGTGAGAGACTGAACTTTCATGATAAACAAAACACTGCATTAAAAATAAAAATAAACCAAACACTTTTTTAACCCTCAAATAAATTCATGAGCATCATCTACAAAACTTTGATTAGGTACATTATAAATGTCACCGTAAAATTGACAAACACGTTGGATTGTAATATAACTAGAGAAATTGAAAACTCTTGAAAGATTGTCAAACGAACATACTGCATACAATATAACGCATTATTTTTCGGTAGATTTTAATCTATCGAAGTGAAACCGTAATATTGGGAAATGTATGTTAAGTAAAAAAAAAAGGTTAAAGGGCGTCAAAAATCGCTGTGAAAAGTGCCCAGAAGACTGGTAGCATTGCCACGTTGGATGGCAAAATTCTATGGCCCAAAAAATAGGCCCACCCTCTGATCACGTGAAGAGTCAATCAACCTCTTGGCGATTATCCAAAACACTT
This sequence comes from Xestia c-nigrum, assembly GCA_916618015.1. NCBI lineage: Eukaryota > Metazoa > Arthropoda > Insecta > Lepidoptera > Noctuidae > Xestia > Xestia c-nigrum. Next base: position 1,366,984 of record OU745259.1, on the reverse strand, counting down.
GGTGGACACTCGCACCCCATGGCCCTACTGTTTCAACCCCAAACGACTCAAACACTTAATTCCATATAATTTTATTTCATCATCAATCCACCTTTACAATGGTTCTAGTTTTTGATTTCTAATGGTCACTTCAGCAGCGGGCAGCAGGGAGCAGCGGTGGCCCAGTGGTGGCGGCCCCGACTTACAAACAGTAAGTCGTGGGTTCGAATCCAGACAGGCGCATTACTTTGTGTAATTTATTTCATCACCGCTGCTCTCAAAACGGTTAAGGAAAACATCGTGAGGAAACCGGCATGTCCTAGAACCAAAAATTCGAAGACATGTGACATCTACTAATCCGCAATGGACCCGCGTGGTAGATTATAGCCTATTCCCTCTCATTGAGAGGAGGCCGTGTCCCAGCAGTGGGAACATTATAGGCTGATGATGATGATGATGATGATGATGGTCACTTCTGTATTTCTATGAACCAGAGCCATGAATATTTTTCCAGCTATTAAAGAACATTCTATGTATCAAATTTATTTATTTTGACGACCCGAATGGCGTAGCGGTAGTAAGGCTGCTTTACGTTCCTGGGTCCTGGGTTCGAATCTCGATACGAGCAAATGTTTGTGTGATGAGCATGGACATTTTGTTTCCGAGTCATGGATGTTTATATGTATAGTAAGTATGTATTTACAAACAAGAAGTATATTTATATGTAGTATCTTAAAGCCTCGTATCCACTAGGCAACAGTTGACGCGCAACGCGTGACGCTCAACATGTTCGGCAGTGTTGCACAACATCGCGCGACGTTGCCAGCTGGCACGCAACATGACAAAACAATACAAAAGTGGTTAAACAAAAGTTCCGCGCTGACTTTCAACATGTTTAGCAACATGTTGTACAACATGCTTTGCGACAAATGTTGCCTAGTGGAAACAAGGCTTAAAGCCGCGTTTCCACTAGGCAACAATTGACACGCAACATGTCGCACAACCTGTTGCTCAACGTGTTGAAAGTCAGCGCGGAACTTTTGTTTAGCAACTTTTATATTGTTTTAGCATGTTGCGCGTGAACTGGCAACGTCGCGCGATGTCGGGCAACGCCGCCGAACATGTCGAGCGTCACGTGTTGCCCGTCAATTGTTGCCTAGTGGATACGAGGCTTTACTGTCTGGTGACCACGACACAAGCCTTGCTTAGTGTGGCATTAGATGGCGCTTTGTGTAATGTCCAGCGATGTCCAGCGATTATAGCCATCCACATGATTGTATACTTAGCACTTCTTTCCTTATTTCTTCACATCACATCTCCATTAAAGTCAAATCCTATTGTAAAATTAATAAGAAACCAGAAATACTGGTCCTTTCGACCACATGCACACAGTCCCATAGTAAGGGTGAACAGTATCACAACAAACGTCATTATGTGCGCAGTTGACCAGCGGACTCGAGTTACTATCGTAATATTATAGTATAAACACAGCTATTTATGTTCTAATCACTTTTTTGTTCAGTTATAAATTATAATATTACTGAACAGCTGGTTAGTGTCGAGTTTATAAAACAGTAGTACGCTTTGTTAAGCTTTTTGATTGTTGCCAACATTTATGTTGAAGTTTTAATACCATTTAGAATAAATTGTTGTAGTGGTTTTATGTTTAAGTTTCTGAATTAAATTTGAAAATTGTTTTAAAATCACTAATTTAGTGAAATACAGATTATTAATGTTGTGTTACTTTTGGTGTTATTGCGTCTTTCTTTTGCCAGATAATTTCTGATATTTCCACTTGGAGTTTTTCGGCCAAAATTGGATATGCTAACCACTTGAGAGTACACAAAAAAACAGTACACCAAAGCTCTCGACAACCACCATAAAAAGCCATCGAATGCATTCTCTGAGGCTGAAACCAGCTATATGGCATCATCATCATCATTTTTCAAGCCAGTTTAAGTACCACAGACGTACGACGTATTCTCCTTTTAGTTAATCGTCGATATAGAGATCTTAAACATCTTATAAATAAGACACCCAAGTCCACAATCCTTTTCTACGAGCATCAAGCGAGCCAATCGATACCAAAACATTAACTTAAGAATCAAACTATAAAGATAATACAATAAACATTTTACATCCGACAAAGATTACCATCAAAAGAATCGCACACAATATAAAACAGAATAAAAAATAACTGAATTTATGATCTCACTAACATTGCACAAATGTTGACTGCCCAAACGCGGTTTGTGGTTCTACACTAACCAAAACCCCCAGTATTACATGGTCTTCCACTCCTCGTTAAGCACCAGCAAGAGTTCATAGGACCGGGGAGTTTCAAAGCGTACTAAAGGACCAAGTTACCCTAGATGGTAGTCAGACTTTGACGATTTAGTACCCACTTTGATTTACTTTTAATGGGACTGAAGTAAATTTACACGTAATATAAATCAATACGGTACGGTTACGTTTACAAAACGTTTGAAAAACGCTCTTTGAGTTTAATTGAGAACATTTTTTTATTTCAGGTTTCCGGTTCCAAGTTATTTATTCAATGTTGGTAAAGGATTATAGAGCAGCGGACCACCTTATGAGAATACATATTCGGTGCTTATAGTCTTCTATATTTATTAAACCTGTATCTGTTGACCACGACCAAATCGGTCTGATGCTACTTTGCTAACAGTTAATGAATTAAGGCGATAGCCATTGTGTTTTTAACCATTATCATACAAAAAATATAGCAACACACTGCGCTCCTAAATATTCATAGCAGACTGTTACCTACTATTATCATAAGTAATGATTCTTTCTGTAGTTTTCGCAAAAAACACTTTAACTAGAAAACACCCCATTTTAGAAACGTAACTAACTAATAATATCAAGATTCCAAAAGATATTCCATATTCCGGTCCACGCCGTAGGTACCCGTTGTAAATCAGGCATTTAACAATAAAACCAATCAACACTGCGATAACAGCGCTTTAATTGAAAATTGACCTGTCCAGAGCAGAGCGTGTGTCTTGTTCTACCCTGTCTGCCGTTAAATGAAGACATGTTTGTTTCCTTCGAGCAGTCTGGATGCCGACCACTTGGATTTTGTTGGTTCAATATAGTTAGAGTATTTCTCTCTATCCTGGAGAAACGTTAAAAAATGTTGTCTGGGAGAAAGGAATGTTGTCTGGGAGTTTTGGAGTTAGTCTGATTTGTAACATACTTGCGGCTTCATGGAAACAGAATAATAGCTGTAGCCTGTAGTTGTATTTGTTGGAGCAATAGTTGGAAATTATTCTAAAGTAACCACTGCCAAAATAACAAAAAACTTTTTTGCAAAAAATATAACCGACTTCACATAAAAAAGTAGTTTGATTGATTTAGTTTTTTTGTCACCAACTTCTGAAGCTAAAGTTATTTTTCACAAAAAAAAAATACAGACGAATTGAGAACCTCCTTTTTGGAAGTCGGTTGAAAATATTGCAAACTCAAACTCAAACTCAACTCAAATCATTTATTTCAATTAGACCATTACGGCACTTTTGAATGTCAAAAATACAAAACTAAATCAAAGCTACAGTCACAGTCACAAGGCATAATAACTTGAGAAAGTACTGTAGTTGCCCATTCCCTAGCGTAGATCTCTATGGAGAAGAACGGGCAAGAAACTCCATGGACACTCTTTTCAATCAAAATATTGTTACAAAATCTTGGTTACATCATTCATGTTGTGATTATACATATATGTGAGAACGATGTAGAAAGACGTGCACATTAAGAGCGTCCAGAGAAAAGATTAAATCAACTAAAAAAATTAATAAATTAAAATTAACCGTGGCAGCTGAGAGTTGACCAGTCTCAATTGACAGCGCCCGTTCACGAACATGACGCATGTATCAGCATCATTCAACTCGACCATATTGAAGGGAATTAAATGACCCGACACACCCGCCACCATCACCGAGACATTTGAGTGAGCATGACATTCTCTCAGCCGCCAGGGCATATTCAAGTCAAAAAAAAAAGATAACTAAATGTAAAATGGTGGCTTTACAATACATAGAACTCACACATGTGGTATGCAATTATATAATATTAAGAGATGGAATCTATACAATGCAAGGATATTTTTACAATCTTCTGCAGCTTCCACAATAACTTGACTGGGAATCAATTAGTTTGCGCCTATGGTTGTGGAGCAGGACCGGCATTGAGCCAAGCATTTTTATCATCAATGTAATCCCCCAACTTATAATATGCTTGACTACATAGTGTGCGTTTTACACAAGATTTAAATTTCGTCTCATTCAGTTGTAGAATGTGGGGAGGTATTTTATTGTAACATTTTAAACAGTACCCCATGAAAGAGGAATCTACTTTAGCAAGCCTGAAACCTGGCTGAACTAGTTCGTCCCTATTTCTAGTATTATAGTGGTGTCTGTCACCTCTTTTACTGAATAAATGCAGATTTTTCCTAACGTACATGATGTTTTCATAGATGTATTGACAAGGTACTGTCATGATATTAATTTCCTTAAACAGCTCTCTCAGAGAATCGCGTCTACGTAAATCATATATGGCTCTGATGGCTCTTTTCTGCAGAATAAATATAGACTCGATGTCTGCAGCCCGTCCCCATAGTAAAATACCGTATGACATAATACTATGAAAATAACTAAAATAAACTATCCTCGCGGTATCAACATCGGTAAATTGACGGATTTTTCTAACAGCATATGCTGCTGAGCTTAGGCGTCCTGCAAGAGATGTTAAATGAGGGCCCCATTGTAGCCTTGAATCGAGCGCGATTCCCAAGAAAATCGTTTTATCGACAAATTCTAGTTTCTCTTGATTTAATACTATGTCACAATCACTACTTTTGACATTTGGAAGAGCAAATCTGATGCATTTAGTTTTTTTCCCATTTAGAACTAAATTATTTACAGTAAACCAATTATGAACCTGCAGTAGGGCGTTATTTACGTCGTCAAAAAGGTTGCAGGTTTAGAAACCCTGTACAAAGTGAGATCCAACTTTAATTAGCAGTTTAGGCGATTACATGAGTTAAACTCGAGTTTTTTAACGACTAAAAGTATATAATTCACTACTATAAACAAAACCAGAAAATTATATGATATTCTTCAAGATATAAAATAGTTTTTTGAAAACATTCGATGAAAAAATCAGAACTTATCTCTAAAACTATCTTCCTACCAAAAAAAAACATACTAATATAAATGCGATCATTCTGATTTTTTGGCAAATAATTCTACAAGCAATATATTAGCATTATAGTGTTTTAGTTTTTTAGTCCAATCAATAAGTTTTTTGTAAATCGACCGAAACCACTCATTTCGCGCTATTTGGCCCGCATTGACTGACGTAACAACCACTTTAACAAACGAAGTTTGAACCACCACAAATAGAGTTGCTAATTTAGCTCATCTAGTCGCCTTAATACATACACACCGACGTACAAACCGACGCGACGGGTAGATAAGAGCTACTTTCTTATTTTAGATGGAAGAGGCACAGGACCAGTCGATGTAGCGTCGTTTTGGGGAAGCCTATGTCCAGCAGCGGATGCCTTTCGGCTTATATGAGGAAGACAAACAATGAGTATGAACAAAAAGACGGAAGAAGATGTTGGTTACTATGGAGCCACCTATTATAACTGAAAATCGAAACCTTTTTCCCTTACACAATACACATGCCGTTGGACAGATACTAAACAGTAATTACTCGTAAATGAATACTTTATCGATGACCATTAAGTCTATAAACAATCAAGATACTCGAATCCTGTCAAGAGTGCAGTTAATTCTGACAGTAAAATAAGATCGTAATTAAATACTTCTTGCGTTAACAAACAGTAAAGTTTAAGTGCGCCAGTTTCAACGATGGGCAGTAAATTGAACACTTTACACGGTTTTAACTAGAACACAGCATCCAGGCGAGTACCGACGGCACGTGTGCCAAGAAAAAGCTATAGCTTACTCATTGTTAGTAGATTTATCTATTGCGATCATCCTTTTTTTTCAGATGGGAAATAATCAAATTACTCCTCCCACTCTCGGCGGAGCGGTAGGGAGTGTCAGACTTTTACTGACTAAATGTTCCCATCCATGTTCCTTCGTGGCCTTTTACGTTCTGGGGCCACTGTATCTCTTTCGAACAGTCCCGCAGCCCCGGCAGGCATCGGCCCTTGCGGACCCTTTCCTTATGCTGATATCTCTTTGAGGCGCGCGTGGAACACGTTCGAGCCGTCGACACGGCCTGTTGTTATAAGACGGATGGACGGTGAGCTAGCCTGTGGCTCACCGTCCATAGGCCGGGGAGCACCACGTGGCCCCCGACGCCCGGTGCGTCTCCCGCGGTGGCTGGGACGTGAAGTTCTCTCTCTCTTACGTTCCGCCACCTCCTTCGCTATCACGACTGCTTCGCAGAAGCTGACGGATCCTAACTTCCTATATACACTGCAGCTAGTTTAAATGTTTAGCATGATAATCGTGAGAAAACGAAAATACTGAAGTTTTCTTTGTTCATTAGATCCTGTGCGCAAACAAGTTATTTTGCCCTTGTTTTTAACTCTAAATTAATGTTTTGACATTAGGCAATAGTGGAGCTTTCCATCAAAGTTCATCGACAGTAGTTCGTTTCTTAACAAATCAAAAGATTTTATTTCACGTCACTATAAAACGTCGAGAAAAAATGCACGGTTCGGGCTGGTAGCACTTATAAATGAAATAATACCTCACCAACAATTTATTTTACCTCCTTACAATAGAATTGATTTAAACAAATACAGGGTGTATTTCACCTCATCACAAAGCCGTTAACCAAGCATTCTGTATATCAAACTAAGTAACTTTACGCAAAAATTATTTCTGGGAAACAACTTTTTTTTTGAGGTTATAAATCATGTTTTGTGGTATAACTCAATGTAACGCACTCAAAACATTGTGCGGATGGATGGATTGAATAGTACGGGGGTTGTAGAGATATTTAAAGTAAAAATGATGCGATAAAAAGTGGTACTTAAAAAAAAAACTTGTCAAAATCTTGCAACTTTGACCCCCAATATCTCCGTAACTAGGAGGTTTCCAGGTATAGCGTAGAACAAAAATGATATCAGAATGACAAGGAGAACAAGTGCCTTCCGTATTCGTTAAGAGGTGTTTGACACCCTTTATACCTTCGTTATTGGTGCACCTATTTATTTTCCATTGTATAACTCAAATAAAAAAAGAAAGAGTGGAATACGAAAATTAATTTTAATTTCTGAATAATATGTCCTTTAAACAGCCTACTACAACTAAAATTAAACTTAAAACACTCTTACTTTACCCCTTTTCTTTTGTTATGATGTTATTGCACATTCAACTCAAATTACAATTGAAAACGGCATTAATTAGTTCGCATTCTGCAGTTCGCGAGAGTTAATTGAAAATAGCTGTCAAGTGGTCTACCTGTCGGAAGTGAGCGAGCGTCGGATCGCTACTTAGTGCCTGTACGAGTAATTTGCATTGTTCGGGGGTAAGCAGAGGCGAAGGTAAATTGTGAAGGCATTTCATGAAACTTGTGGGAGTTTTAATGCATTGTTTTTGTTGTTTAATATTTATATTGCATTAACTAAGTACTATAGTATATGTATACAGAGTGTAAACCACCTCATCACGAAGCCGTCAACCAAGCAACATCAAACTTAGTAACTTTACGGAAAAATTATTGCTGGGAAACGACTTTTTGTTTGGGGTGAAAAATCATGTTTGCTGGCAGAACTCAATGTTACGGATTCTAAACATTCTGCTGATGGATGGATTGAATAGTACGGGGTAGCAGAGGCGTTTAAAGTAAAAATCTTACATTAAAAGCTTGTATTTAACAAAAAAACTTGTCAAAAAGTTGGAACTTTGTCCCTTAATATCTCCGTAACTAGAAGGTTCCCAGGTACGGTGTACAACAAAAAAAAGATCGCAATGATGGGAAGAACAAGTGCCTTTCGGTTTCGTGAAGAGGTGTTTTACACCCTTATATGCTCGTGGTTGCACCCGTGTGGAGTTTTGTAAAATTGTCATAAAGATCAAACTACCGGTATTAAAAGTATCCTATGTGTTAATCCAGGTTATAAACTATCTGTCTGCCAAATTACTACCAAATGCGTTTAGTAATTTTTGCGAGAAAGAGTAAAAAACGTCCATACTTACACATTCAACCCCCTGAAATTCCACATTTATTTATTTATTAAAAGGAGAACCAACAGCTAAAATAAGTGAGTTACAATTGAATAAGCAACACGACACAGAGATGATAGTAGAAAACTAAGATCACTAAATAGCAAGCACGATAATAATAGATACAAATTAAGGGAATTAAAAATAAGCAATAAGCACTAATTACACTCAGACACTAGGTTAGGCATTGTTGACATGGGGAAAAAATAAGATAAATAATAATATCGCTGGACATTACACACAGCGCCATCTAGTGCCACATTAAGCAAGGCTTGTGTCGTGGACACCAGACAGTTGATATACTACTACACATATATTTTTTGTTTGTACATACATACTTATTATACATATAAACATCCATGACTTGGATACAAATGTCCATGCTCATCACACAAACATTTGCTCCTACCGGGATTCCAACTCAGGACCCTAAGAACGTAAGGCAGTCTCACTACCGCTACGCCATTCAAGTCGTCGAAATTTAAGCACAACGCGCTTTTAAAAAAAAGTTATAATAGTAATAAGACAGTAATAATGAGACCATTATATGTATTAGAGGTAGCCCAATGACAACCTCTAAAATCCCAACTTAAGAGGCGTCCATCTTAGATTTGTATCTAGACAGCGCAGTACTTAGTGTAACTTATTTCATCACCACTCTCTAAACGACAACGCAAATAAATTGTAATAGTAATCGTAGCCGGGCGCGGTGTCCCCCTGGCATACGAACCCGCACTGGGCCCTCGACGGGGATTAGGGTTTACTCCCTTTCATAGAGAGGAGGCATGTGTCCTAGCATTGGGATTATGCTATGAGTAAAGGTAACACTCTTTAAATCGAGTTTTGAAACCATGAAACATAAATATATATATGTCTCACAGATTTCTATAAAGGAGTTCATTTTTTTTTCTACAAATTCCAATTATGACAGTCTATATCTCAAAAAAAAATCACATTCAGTCAAACACCACAGTAAAATGATATTTTCATTAGAACCCCGTCACTTACAAAACCAAAGAGATATTCTCCAGAAAAAAAACCTTTTATAACCCGCTTAAAAACATTCCAGGACTGAAAGATTTCCAGTTGAAAACGGCAACTTTATTAAAATTCAGGCGGCGTCAAAAACTTACGTCGCTGCGAATGTCGTGTTTCACCGTGTTTTAAAACATGATAAGAACTTGTAATTTCCGGAATTATGTTAGACTAGCTTTTGCCCCCAGGTTCACTCGTATTATAGTTCTAAATTATCTCACTGGTGCATTTTAAATCTAAGTCAAAGCATTTATTTCAAATAAACCTGTGACTGGCACTTTTGCATATAGTCAGAAAGAAGTTATTTACGCTACTATCAAGTTACGGGCATAATAACTGTTACTGGTCTATTATGATGGCCCATTCCAAAATCGTAGAAATCATGGAGAAGAATGGGCAGGAAGCTCCATGGATACTTTTTTCAAATCAAGTTAATTATTACATATTCCTGGATACGATATTGCTGCTTCTATTATTATTATGTGAACACAATGTAGAAATAGAAAAGAGAAAACAAACAATTGAAATCATTAAGATGAATAAATCCCTCTCCAAAGCCGTATCTCAGCAGTGGGAACATTATAGACCTGGTGATGATGATGATGATGTAAATAAAGCCTACTACATTTGGGGATACTGTAGCTAGAAAAAATCATCATATCAGTAGTTCCATAGATTACCCTCTACATGTAAACTTACAAACAAACAAACAAACTTAACCTCTTTATAAAATTAGTACAGATGGTATCTGGTAGAAGCACTTGCTACAACTTTAACATCTCTCTGTGCTTTTCGGGAGCATGTGATGTCGTAACTAACGCTGTCTAGACGACGAGGAAAAAATGCTTGAGAATGCTGCATGTTGTGTTTTTAGGGGATGTTATTAAAATTGTTCTGGTAAAAAAGGTGGAGGGTAAGCAGGATTACAACGCCACCACTGTATTCCCCGGGTAGACAGACGTTCCTACAAACACATATGCAAACTGTCATGTACTGAATGAAAACTTAAAACTCTATTTTGTCGTTCTTTCCACACTACTTCACTACATATTATAAAACAAAGTCACCGGGTCTGTCTGTCCCTATGTATGCTTATCTTTAAAACTACGCAACGGATTTTGATGCGGGTTTGCTAGTAATGTTGTAAACAGGTAAGATTTGTATTTTTGTATGTAACGCATATATTTAAAAACTACTAGACCGATTTGAATAATTCTTTCAGAAATGGATAGCTACATTATCAGCAAGTAACATAGGCTATATTTTATCCCCGTACTTTCACGGGAAATCCTGTAAAACCGCGTAACGTCCGCTAGCCTTTTATAAATTACCTACTACAAAAAATGGCTCTCTAGTAAACTAACCATGTGTTTTGTCAATGCAACCACTTCCTTGAGACTTAGTCAAAATATTATGATACATTTGTCAATTATCTAATTTTCGAAGCACACAATCGTCTTTTTGTTTCAAGCTTAACTTTTTTATATTTTTCAAATTCTTTTGCTTTTCGATTTTTGACACATTTTCTTAGGTACCTAATAAACTTAATCACTTTTATCTCTTGAAGTTAGTCATGATCCTTCTTCCACCATACCTCGTTCCAATATTAATTCCTCTCCAATCTCCATATCAAAATGTTCGACGCATCAGTCACCCGTTTGATCGTACGCAAACTTCATAACCTGGATGTTGCAAACATTTGCTGGAGATAGGGCTGACACTTACAACTTATTGGCTTTTGGGTTTTAGAGCCTTTACAAGTGGGAAACTGGTTAAATAATACGAAACTGGTGGTTGGTACCGAAAAAACTACTATTCTACTACTAATAATTTCGGTGGGTAGTTTTTTTTTTTATTTATTTAAAATCTGTATTAATATAACATATAAATAGTCTGCCAAACTGCAAACAGTTTGTCGACAGTGTTGTTCTCGTTTCACAATATCATTTTTACTTATAAAGTAACATACCCGTTAAAGGGAAGTGAGTTTATAGAAAGAAACACATTTTACACCTATGAATAAATTAAATAATGCTATTGTTCATACATACAAAATTAGCTATGGACACAATGACAGGTGTTGTTTTTAAGAACATTTTTAAGTTGTTGTCTAGATTTAACATGCGATATCAGATGTGGGGGTAGCTCATTCACTAATGACGCTACCACATATTTTCCTGTGCGGTTACAAAAGTAGTTAGTGAATTTAGGAACAACAAGTGTCTTCTTTTTAGATGAACGAGTTGGGTACATATCCCTACGTTCCTCCTTGTCATATTCATTATTACATTGTTCAGTCAAGATGTTTAGTTTGCTAATGGTGTCGATTCTGTTGTGCACAAACTAAACTTAATTTAGGCTATTGCTATCTTTTATTAAAAGACAGTGTTGGAAAAGGACGGCTATAGCTATGAACTAATTTAGAGATGTCAAACTAGTTTATGCCTTGCGCTTCACCGTGTTTTTAGTCGACATGTTTATACGTGCACTCTTCATTTGTATGGAAATATTAGTTCCAATTAAATTTGACAGCTCTAAATTACGTCCGTCTCTTTCTCGTTTTATTAGAGAGAAAAAGATAGCGCTAGCCTGAATTAAGTTTAGTTTGTGCACATCAGAATCGTCACCATTATATTTTATATTTAGTTCAGATCGTCAAGCGTTTCCCTGAAGTTAAACATCACGACTGTTGCCTTCGTTGGATTAGGTAGAGGTGTAACCTACCTCTACCTAATCCAATGCCACATTTTGCAAGTTATGTTTAAGTGGCATGTAATAGTGGAAAAATAGTGTTAAAGTTATAGCAAGTCAATGCCATTAGCTAGGTACAAATTCAAACCCCATGGCTATGAGAAATTCTTGTTGGAAAAACCCAATTTGAATTTGCACGACCCAAGACCTCATGCTGATCGGTCCTTGTGGTGACACTTGAGGGAGGCCGATGTCCAGCAGTGGATGTCTTTCGGCTGAAATGATGATGAGATGATGATTTTGAAATTTCACTCAAATTGTCCAGACAATAAAAACATGTACACGGAAAAGACAGTCCTGGTAGTATTTAGTTTCGTACTGATCCAAAATAGTTTCTGGAATTTAGAATAGATCCTATAATAACAACTCCCAACCAATTTTAATGAGGCAACCCTACCTTGAACCAAGTTTGCGGAAACGGTATCAGTACACGCAGCTATCAAAGAGATATACATACAAACAGACAAACACATATTTGTACACAGCTTTTGATCTCACGCTACCAACGTAAGCTATTTATTTTATTCATTACCGTATGTTTTTAATAGTAAATGTTTATATTCAGCTTGTTTGGGGATGAAAAAGCGACGACTGTGTACTTTCCCGGGCTAAAATAATATCCATTCACCCTTTATACATAAAATTGGACATAAATGTTTTATAAATGTAAACTAGTTTTTAATATTTATTTTTATGTAAAAATCTGATTTTACAAAAGAGTTTTACACCATTTTGCTTTTATTATGGTTATAAAGCTTTAATTTATACAAGTATGAATGAAAAATTTAATCAGTAAACAAGTTTTATAAAAGTTTTTTTAATCAAAATAACCATTACAAGAGCATGTTTCTAAATGTTCATTGGTGTCTTTGGTGTATATTGATATAAATGGAGTTTTTAAATGATTTTAATGCCTTAATCAAGCACAAAAGATTCGTGTGGCGTTAGAGCTTTCTTTTAAGATTTAGTGAACCTGTATTTATATGTCAATGGCTGATGTCCGCAGCAAGTCCTCAATTTTCCGCAATTTGTCCGTACCCGAATATATAGGACTTAGCGACACAACAGCAATTTCTTGATAGATTATTGTCCTCAGTAATAATTTCCCGACGTTTTTACTACAATATCAATGATCGATGACAGCGGAAAAGCCACCACTACCCCCCAAAATGTTATTGAAATTAATGGTCCTTAGAAACTCGGTAAGGACCATTCCTCCCTCCTCAGCTCTTGTGGAGGGATGATTAACGCACAAAGATGAAAGATCACAAGTGATTGTAATTACTTCTAGCTACTTACTGATTGCTCAGCCGTTACTTGCAATATTACTTAAGAAGTAATAGGTTTGGTTCGGAAGTGTTACCGCAAAACTGAACTGGCGCTGAGAAGTTTGCTTTTTTGAATGGGTTTGGATACGGGTGAAAATATAGTGTGATTCTGTTGTTTAAATCGTTCTGTAGATAGTAAAAAACAATATCGTCTAATTGCTAAGGTACGGATAACATGTGTCTATACCCTTTCTCCATCAATGAGGTCGGCTTTTAGTCTAACCTGGCCCCATTCACAACCATTAGATACGTTTCCGTGTCGGTAAGGAACCGTATTCGACTATCTCATTTCCGAACCGAAGAACTGTCAAAACGCTATTCACAGATCCGAACGGATGCGCTTTTTTCTATCCGATTGAGATAGTGTTTATGGGAAACGCTACAAAATGGTAGGAAATAGATTATCGTGGTAGAAAACTTAAGATAGTAATTAAAATTGGATTATTTGAATATTTCGTTCTGCTTAATTAGGGAGTATACAGCTAGTAACTTAATAGACAGCAACGATACAAAATTATTTTATTATTTTACTAAAATTAACTAAAAAAAACTATTTTCGAATAGACCTGCTTTGTAAACACCCGTCTGTGAAATTGGCAAAGCGGAATAATTGTTTTTTTTTTATTAACACTATAGTTTTCTTTTTTCTTAAAAGGAAAAATTACTAAGTATTTGATATCAGTTTGTTAACTAAAATCTATAACGAATATTACATTTCTGTTAACACATAGATTTTAGGTTAATGCGGATGCCGCTGGCTTGCACGTATTTCTATAATTGAGAACTAATACATTTCTACCAGGTACGCTTGCATAACATCTCGTCTAATTACTATAAAGCACACACTCACGAGACATGTCAAAGGAATTCCCACCCCAACTAGAAAGCATACCTAGTAATAAAAACAAATCAGCCGAAGACCTAATCAAAAGGCAATATTCACGGTATCACACACATAACCTGACATCAAAAGCTAAAATCTCCACTCTACAAACAGGCTATTCAACAGAAATCTCTACAAAACACATATTATGCCCAGCATTGGAAGCCGAAGTTGCAGTCGTCAAAGAAGAAGCCTGTGTGGCACGAAGTCGGAATGGCACGGAAGCCGATATGGTATTTGTTTATTAGACAGGATTGGGTCAAAAGCAATTTCTCTATACTAATTGTGCAGACAGAGGCATTCTATTGTTAACGGTATTGTTTTACACGAGCGATATCTAACCCTGTGTTTGGGGGTGTGGGGCAAGTTATTAAATGGTAGCGGGTTGGATAGATAATTCATATTTGACGACCCGAATGGGGCAACGGTTCTAATCCCGGTAGGAGCAAATGTTTGTGTGATGAGCATGGACATTTGATTCCGAGTCATGGATGTTTATATGTATAATAAGTATGTATTTACAAACAAAAAGTATATATGTAGTATATGAACTGTCTAGTGACCACAACACAAGCCTTGCTTAGTGTGACACTAGATGGCGCTGTGTGTAATGTCCAGCGATATTATTATTTATTATTATTTATTTATCTTATTTTTTCCCCATGTCAACAGGAATTTATTTATTATATTAACAAGTTAATGAAAAGTTGAGGAGTTTATTTTTCACCCCAAAGCCTTCAAATATGTTGGTTATTCGTAAGAATACAATTACACTCTCATAATGGGTAATCTCAGGTATTTCTGGAACCGTTCATAAACTAAACCCCAGTGATACCTAAAATCAAATAACATTATATTATGAATCAAGAATATGACAACTGTAATTCAGAAATCTTAAATCTTTTCTTAATAATTCAACCGTGCATCATCCATCATTGCACACTGAACTTCAAAAACTTTGTGGCTTATTTTATTTCTAATAGACTTATGTCTAGTAGAATTTAGAACCAACTCGGGTCTAGATATACATGCATGGAACTGAAACATGGTATGCAAACTTAAAATGTCACTTCAAATCTCTCTTTCTCTCACTTTAAATGTCTCTTCACTTTTTTCTCCAGTCAACGCGCGATCATGGCGCTTGTAACAGCGACGAAATATCGGGAACTCATTTTTAAATAACAATCACGGGAGATATCCCGCAAGTGACATTTTAAGTTTAGTTCTGACTGAACCGTGATTGGTTAAAATAGTGTTTGGTATGACCATAATTACAGTTAGTTCACAGCTGTTGAGTGCAGAAAATTATAGAAAGCAACTTTGAATTTTCTGGCAATAATTTAGTCGGTTCAAAAACTAAAGCTAACCCGCTGCCACCCATCTCTTGCCCGGGGGCAACAATCCGGGTTCATTATCATTTCATGGCATGTGTCGGCATGAATATTTCTGTGTGATTAATTTGCATGGCTACGACGCTCAGCGTTTATTAGCCGTCATAGGTGAGCGTATACGCTGCGTACACACTGCGTACTTTGCGCTTACATTGAGCGTACATGTACCGTTAATATTTGAACTAATTAAGCTATACATGTGCTGTTTTGTTGTTCAATTTGAGTATTGATTTTGGAAGCAGGTGTTGTATATGTCACCGTAAAATTGTCAAACACGTTATATTACAATATAACGTGTTTCTCTCTAGCG
Source organism: Xestia c-nigrum (assembly GCA_916618015.1). Classification (NCBI taxonomy): domain Eukaryota; kingdom Metazoa; phylum Arthropoda; class Insecta; order Lepidoptera; family Noctuidae; genus Xestia; species Xestia c-nigrum. The sequence goes on along the minus strand of OU745259.1, from coordinate 1,351,076 downwards.
ATATTGTAACCTCTCGAATTATTGTCAACTGAACATACGGAAGTATCTCTGCCCCCATAATCGGGACTTGGGGCACCCTCCTGTTAGGTTAGTTAGGTTCCTTTAAACCTTGCACTGGGAAATAGCGAAGCGAAGCGGGGCTCCTTCGACTACGCTTTTTAGGGGAATATAAAGTGTTTTAAGGTTAGGTTATAATCATTGGTATTTCTCAGGAATGGTACAATATCTTTTCATGAGAGTTTCACCACTGGGCAAGGGGGACCCCTCCTTCCCTCCACACCGCGTTAGTTGACTACCATCGCATGCATATTACGAAAAATAATGCGTTTTGATGTAAGCAGTATGTTCATTTGACACTGTTTCGAGATTTTACAATATCGCTAGAGATATTACAATATAACGTATTTGACAATTTTACGGTGACATATATTTTTATGTGGATTGTGATGATTTATGTTTCGAAAGTCGAGAGTTGAACAGTAAAAATGTCTTATATTTTCTGTACACTTTTATTTTCAGTAAATCTCTGGATCCCTTTAATACAGTTTTATACAAATCTACTTCAGTGACTCTGTCTAAAAGTTAGTTCTCTCGTGAACTAGTTAAAATTAGTAATAAGTACCTAGGCACATCAAACGATGTGCCTAGGATGATGGAGATGATGATTTATCTACACAAACGTGTAGATAAATCATCATCTACCTATCCTTTTCCCAACTATGTTGGGGTAGGCTTCCAGTCTAACCGGATGCAGCTGAATACCAATATTTTACAAGGAGCGACTGCCTATCTGACCTCCCCCTGTGTGTGTGGATAAATAAAGGGTGTAAAACACCTCTTAAGGCTGTGGTATCTGAGAGAGGCGCCACGGCGTCCTCACCTTCCGCCTGACGCAGGTCCTCACCGGACACGGATGTTTCGGGAGGTACCTGCACCGAATCGGGCGGGAGGAATCGCCCGGGTGTCTCCACTGCGAGGATCGACCGGAGGACACGGTGGAGCACACGGTGGAAGTCTGCCCTGCGTGGGCGGAGCTCCACCGTGTCCTCGTGGCGGCGATCGGCGGCGGCGACCTCTCGCGTCCGGCCCTGGTTCAATCCATGGTCCGGAGCGAGACGGAATGGGAAGCCGTCGCCTCCTTCTGCGAAGCAGTGATGCTAGCGAAGGAGGTGGCGGAACGAGAGAGGGAGAGATCCTCTCTTCCCGGCCGCCGCGGGAGACGCAACGGGCGTCGGGGGCCACGTGGTGGCTACCGGCCACCGTAGATGCGGGCCTGTGGACGGCTGGCTATGGGCAATAGCTGGCCGTCCGGCCGTCTAACGACGACGACAGGCCGTGTCGACGGCGCGTTCGTGTTCCACGCGCGCCTCAAAGAGATGTCAGCAAAAGGAGAGGGGCCCGCAAGGGCCGAAGCCTGCCGGGGTTGCGGGCTTGTTCGAAAGAGATACCGCGGCCCCGGAACATAAAGGGCGAGGAAGGAACATGGATGGGTTTTAGTCAGTAAGAGTCTGACACTCCCTCCCGCTCCGCCCAGAGTGGGAGAAGTCATTTGATGATTTCCCATCCTAAAAAAAAAAAAAAAAAAAAAGGCTGTGGTATCTGCTAAATTAGCAACTCTATTTGTGGTGGTACAAACTTCGTTTGAAATACTGTTAGAATAAAGTTCTAATCAGCTTGCACTACAAAGTGATTGTCACGTCAATCACAATATGCGAATAGCGCGAAATTAGTGGTTTTTATTGAATTGTAGCCTAATAAATCAATAGATCATAATTTCAATTGTACCATTTGTGAAAAAATAGCGACAAATATTTGTGTAAAAAAAAAAAAAAAACTTAATACCGTTAGCCGGAACCGGTAACTTATGCCGTTTAGGAGTAGTTACGAAATTTCAAAGAAAAAATGCTTTGCTTTGAACATTGTTTTCGTATAATATTAATAAAGTAAGAATTATTTCAATTATTTCAATTATTCCAATTAAAGTTTAAAGTATTATAGTAGTATTATTTTATTATAGTAGTATTATTTTAGTTTATTATAAGTAACATTTTTTTTTTCACATTTATATTCACTCATCAAAGAGGAGTTACATGGAGAAATTGAGAAAACCTCTCGTTAGCAGACCACGTCCTCTTAACGAAACCAAAAGGCACTAGTTCTCCCCGTCATTGTGATATTTTTTTGTTCTACACCATACCTGGGAACCTTCTAGTTACGGAGATATTGGGGGTCAAAGTTACAACTATAAGACAAGTTTCTTTTTTAAAACAAGTTTTTAATGTAAGATTTATACTTAAAACACCTCTACAATCCCCTTAATATTCAATCCATCCATCAGCACAATATTTTAAGTGCGTTTCATTGAGTTTTACAACAAATAATGATTTTTACCCAAAAAAATAATTTTGTTTCCCAGCAATATTTTTTTCGTAAATTTACTTAGCTTGATGTACAGAATGCTTGGTTGACGGCTTCGTGATGAGGTGGTTTACACCCTGTATACTTTTTATATTTTTACAAAACGTAACTTAACTTCACACCTGTAATATTCGAAGTGTAGGCAGAGGTTAACCTAATAGTACACCCACATTCCTCCAGTTATTTTTATGTCTTGTAATAGGAGAACGAGCCTATTGACATCAACAGGGCCCATATCCAGACGCAGCTGCTACTGAGAAATTAAAACCCAATAACACTTGGCCCGACCCGGAAATCGAACCTAGGGTGTCATGCATGTTTTACAATATCTAAAATAATCTATATCATATCTATACTTAATATTATAAAGCAGAAGAGTTTGTTTGTTTGGTTGAACGCGCTAGTCTCAGGAACTACCAGCTCAAAATGAAAAATTATTTGTGCGTTAAATAGTCCATTTATCGAGGACGGCTATACGCTATATAACTTCACGCTATGACCAATAGGAGCGAAGCAGCAATAAGAAATGTTGCTAGTGGGAAAAAAGCTTCCGTTGAGCAGGCGATGCGTTGCGATATCAAAACTTTACGCGAACGAATTCGCGTGCAGAAGCTAGTATTTTATAGAGGAAGAAAATATTTTTTGTTTGTTTGTTCTTACGATTATCTCAAGAACTACACAACTGAATTTTGAAAAAAAAATCTTTAACATAAGGCGCAAGACACAGAAAAGACATAAGACGCGAATGGGGCGCAGTCATATGTCTCTTCCGCGTCTTTTTCATAGAAAATGTATAGAAGCGTCGCGCCCTGCCCGTGCCTCGTCTTTTCTATGTGCGTTAAAGAATCGTGACTGCGCCCCGTCTGCGTCTTGTCCGCGCCCCGTCCTCGTCTTACGTCATTTTTTGTGTGTCTTGCGCCTTAGAAAGGTACATCTTTACTGAGTAACATAGGCTGTAAATTACATTGATACTCGTATCATGCAAATTATCCGACCTATCATAATTTTCGCGGACGAAGTCGCAAGCGAAGTGCTAGTAAGTTATACAAATCCACTCCATGTGACTTATTTTCCAGTCATGTCGTCACCTAAACCCTTCAATAAACACCATAAAACACAGCACACTTTAGCCCCTCCTCTCCCTCCCTCGCCCCTCGCCCCTCACCTCTCAACGGAAACAATCTCACCATGACTCGCCTCCATTCTCCATCGGATCATAATTCATCATCATTATCCGCACATTTGGCATCTCTGCCCTCTCCCAAATTCATTTAGCTACAATATGTTTTTATATTGTGAGGATAACAGATGGAGTTTCTTTAATTTACGGAGTGTTTGTTGCCTTTTGTTGTAGTTATGGTTATTTGGAGTAGGATGAAGATTCGTAATTTTTATTGACTGTGTTTGTGCCTGAGTAGTTCTACGACAACACGCCACTTATGATACAACTGGTAACGTACAACTTGGAAATTTCCAGAAGGTTACCATAAACTATCCCTTTTTCTTGTTAGTCCTAAACCTCTTTATAGGTCATTGTACGACTTTTACTTTACGATGAATCTTAAAATAGCGGAAAAAAATCAGCAGCTCAAAACTAATTTATTTATTAACAGTTCAAGCACAAAAGTACAGAGGCGGACTTAATGCCATAGGCATTTTCTACCAGTCAACCTTTAGGTGATGCAGAGACAAGCAGTGGTAGGTGTCAATTCTGAAAATCTGAGAATAATAACTAATTAATTTGTAAAAAATATGTACCCTAATGAACCATTAAAAAAAAATCCTTATGTTATTGGTACCTACCACTAAATAAATATAGGGTGACTAGTAATTAGTGTACGAAACTTTAACACGCGATTGTGGTCATGATAACAAACAACTTTTACAATGGGACCAAAGCCGAAATCGCGAAAAACAAAAACAGCTGTTTATACATTTATGTACGCCTAATGTACTGAACAGCTGATTTTTTTTTCGCGATTTCAGGGTTGCACTTTCAGTCACCCTATATACACACTAGTTTTAGGTGTTAGTAATTTTTGCTGATGGCATTTACACATCGTGAGAAAATTAAACATGTATTTCAATAATTTTCCATGCAAACAAACATCAGTGAGACCTTTTGATGCTATTCACATTATAAAGCGGGAAATTGGATCCTGGAATATGGCAGTTGTAGATGAAAACGCTGAAGTTTGATATGATTGCTCCGAATACATGACAGCTCTTATTAGTCTGTCTACGAACGCAAATCATACAAACTCGTATCAAAGAACATTACTACAGTATGCTCATTGCTGTGTATGACGTATAATTGGGGTGTATGACATATTTTTGAAGGCCTGTTGTGGTATAGGCCTTGCTAAAGTTATCATGCAGAAGACTTAAGTGGAGTCCATATCTTCTGCTGATTACGTACGGAACCAAAACGTAGTCCAAGAGAAAGAGAGAAGAAGACAAGAGACCCGATTAGGTTACCGACGTAGCCCGAAGAATTGCCAAACTTAAGTGGCAGTGGGCAGGCCACATTGCTCGCAGAACGGATGGTCGATGGGGCCGAAAAGTTCTGGAGTGGCGACCGCGAACCGGAAGACGTTGTGGAAGGCCTCCCACTAGATGGACCGATGACCTAGTGAAGGTTGCGTGAATCCGCTGGACGCGAGTCGCGTGTGACCGGTGAATGTGGCGACACTTGGGGGAGGCCTATGTCCAGCAGTGGACGTCATTCGGCTGAGATGATGATGATGACATCTTCTACTAACATATGTCCCACTGCTGCACAGTATTCATCATCTTCAGTCACTAACTCATCTTTGGTGGATTTTGGGGCATTCTTTCCTGGTCCCAGCAAGACTTGACCACCCTGGAAGCGGTTCCCAGAAATATCTTTCGGTAGTTCATCTATCTGGACCACACTATTACATTTGACGACCTGAACGGTGCAGCGACAGTGAGGCTGCCTTACGTTCTTAGGGTTCTGGGGTCGAATCCCGGTAGGAGCACATACATCTACATCTACACTAATATTATAAAGAGGAAAACTTTGTTTGTTTGTTTGTTTGGTTGTAATGAATAGGCTTAAAAACTACTGGACCGTTTTTAAAAATTCTTCCACCATTCGAAAGCTACATTATCCACGAGTAACATAGGATATATTTTATCCCCGTACTCCCACGGGAACGGGAATTACGCGTGTGAAACCGCGTGACGTCCGCTAGTATTTCATATTTGTATGATGAGCATGGGCATTTTTTTCCGAGTCATGGATGTTTATATGTAAATAAATAAATTCTTTATTGCACCAAAAATCTGGAACCAAAACATAATTAGGCTTATAACTAGGTCACAATAATTTTAAACTAGATATATGTGCTTGTGTCTTAGGAGTCAGTGATTCTCCGTAATAGATGTACTCGTATAATAAGTATGTATTTACAATAAAAAAATCTGTGTAGTATATGACCTGGGTGTCCACGACCCAAGCCTCGTTGGCACTAGATTGCGTTGTGTGTAATGTCCAGCGATATTTATTTATTTATTACCTTGCTGTATTTTCATAAGGAAAACCAAAGACAGTTACAAAAACAATTCTAACCCCCAAATCCCGCCTAGAAGTGGGTAACTCTCCAAGAGAGATCGAAGCCACACTGCACAGTGCCATCTAATCCATTTTACTTTAGCATCGAGTGTACCATTAGTTAAGATCTCCTTAACTGGTCTAAACTGCATCTTAAACCGTACATTAATTGTAAATTAGTGGTAGACTGAAATACGGCTATTTGTTACAAGTTGTTGTTTAGATTTGTTGCCGCGTTGGCAATTTGTCGTTGTCGCTTATCTAATTGTGGAGTTTTAACTGCTCTTGGTATTTATGTACCGTTTTTATGTGCTCTGTTATTGTCTGGGATATAAATTAGACCTTATCGTATCGTAAGAGTCAATTGGGGAATGGTCAGGTTCCTGGAAGTTGTGGCATAATTTTATTTTAATAGAGATAGTTTTTAGTTGATTGTTAGCTTGTGTTTAGGAGGTTTGCTTGTTTAGGTTATAAATAACATGCGAGCCCGGGTACGCTCATATTTACTATGCAAATTCGTATTTAGTTGTGAATGTTGCAGATAAACTTGATTTACCCAAAAGCCCATTAAAAAGAGAGGTCGATTAGAACCCGAATATGACCAGGATTTGAATAGTGCCATGTCTCAGGACTGTTCATTTGAGTGATTTATTAGAAACTTAATAGTTCAGCTGCCGAATCGAACGATAACTTGATTAGGCTGAAGTGATTATGCAGATATCATTACCAATTGTATCCAACAATACCTACACCGATTTGAATTCACAAACACCACTCAATTCCGCTCAAACAATTTAAACAGTTCCAAAACAATGTGACACGAACAGGTAATTAACAACCAATACACTTAAACATTCAAAGACAACTCGATGCATTAATAAGCCACAATGCACAATTGCACAGTTCTGTGCAAATTGCGCAATTAAGCCAGAGTGCACAAGCGGCGCAGTGCGTCGTTAAGTTGACAATAATTTAAATTGGTTCTTACAGTCGATATGTACTTGTAAATGAGCTAGAATACAAGTACACAGAGTTGTAAAGCAGTTTTACTCTAGACATCACTTATGTGAGCTACGAAGAGAATGGAGTCTTTTGGATAAGATTTTGTTACACTTAATGTACTTACGGAAATATATTCGTGATTTTCTTTAAGTATTTCGAGCACCCCGAGGACCGAGCACCGAAGATTTTGTTAGTTTAGGTTTTGTATTGACTCTAGTATAGCATCTTCATAAATTCTCTAAAGAGTGTCTTCACAGAGTCTTCAAGGGAACGTAGACGAAGCAAACGAAGTTTATAAAGATCTGAGCAGATGGTGATCTTGAAAAAGTGAGAAAAGTAGGCAAGAAATGGACCCGAGAGAAGGTCACAGTTAGATTTAAAACGTGATTACCTTAAAGCTAGACAACCCTACAGCTATACCCTACAATGTCGTCAACGGTGTTCTGAAATGTCCACTTTGTGCTCAGAGTTTTCGACCGTGCCAAGTTGGATATGCTAACCACTCGAGGGCACATTATAGAGCAGCACATCAAAGCTCTCGCTAATCACCCTAGAATGCCATGGAATGCAGTCGCTGTGCCAATAATCGGTTAAATGGCATAATCATCATCAACAACATTTAAATTCAGAAGGGGACCGTGATTTGACAGGGACTACATCAAAAAGATTGGTTTCAGTTGTACAACTATTTGCCTAGAACCAGGTCTTATTATAAGCAACCAAATAAGCTTTCTTAGTAAAACGGTCTACAACACAAAACCCGAAAGAGAATTTTGAACGATCCTTACCTGAAGTCCCCACTTCACGTAAAGTTTTCCTTTAGAAGATGAACTAAAACCTTGACCATGAAAGTTTGCGAAGAGAACCTGACACTAATACTCAGCCAGTTTGTACTACACCACTGAACAAGTACATGAAATACTTTATCCTATCACTTGACTAATGCTTGATTCCACTAACCCTAAAGCTAAAAATCAATGCCTGCTGTTGGACTTCTAACGCTGGGATTAGCGTCGAAGGTTAAAATTCCAACAGCCCTTTTCTTAGGCATGTAAACCACCACGATACTCAACTACTTCGCACTTATTGTCACCACTGAGGAGGTTGTTACATTAACCCAACACTTGTGTGTTTTACTACTCGCATATAAAAGTTGAGTGGTAAAAGGCTTGACATGACATCAACAAGTACACCAAGGCTTCTTCTAAACCTAGTAAGTAATCTAGTCATTTTCTAGAATTCTACATTGACTCACAGAAAGTTGAGCACTTACTTACTTGACAAAGTCAAATCTGGTCCTTAAAAACTCTATACTCTACACACGCACTCACACAATGCAAATAAATCATACGATTTTCAGACACACATACAGAATCCACCACACAGTCATTTTATACTTTTCAAATTTAACTCTTAAATATCACTTTAAATTTAAGTTTCTTTGTCTATGTTTTTTTTCAACTTTTATTAGGTATGGATTACAAATTTATTTTCTTTTTTCTCTAAAACACTACATAATAATGTAATCTTTAAAATAATATCAGCTTACCAGCTCTCAATTTCCATTATGTACATAGTGTCCAATTGGCAGTAGAACACTGACTCCTAAGTCACAGGTTTTCCTAGTTTAGGAGTCAGGGTTTCATCTTTTGTACGCCTTAACTATTTGTGAACTTTGGTAGATATTAAGCATTTTTGTGTAAGGATTTACAGTATCAATAAAGTATTATTATTATTATCTATTAAAAAAATAAGTAGTATGTAGGTAGGTACAATATCCGACCATTAGTGAGTTTCAAGTTTAATCTCCGCCTCTTCTGGGAGACAGTCTCTTTCCTGCACTCGATGTGTTATATTCAAGCCTCGATTACCTACTATACCTTGTATACGAGGCCATGATTGCTAACACTAACATACTTTAAAACTAACATTGTCTGATTCTTTAGACAAAAGGATGGCCATTAATCCCGAATATTTCTTCTTGTGTTTCGTGAGGTGAAACAGCTCAGGAACACTGGCGACTCTGGCCTATACGCGAAGGTTTCGTGACCAAGACTTTCGTCTCCTAAATGATATCAATGATATCATATATAAAGGATATCATCATTATTCTCCTGTTGTTATTCTCATTTATTTGCGGTCGCTGCAGCAAGTCTTCTTTCATACTCCTCTATTACTTATCATCTCATCAACCCCCGACACAATATACTAAAAGTTAATTAGAAAATAATTCGTTAATTCGCCATTTTGTGGAAGCGGCCATCTTGGATTTTTAATTTATCATAGTGTTTAGTATTCTACTGGTCATTTGATACCCATATTGAGGAAGTTGTTGAATAAACATGTAATCCGCCATTTCGTGGCTGCGGCTATCTTGTACTGATTTTTATCAAACATGGTTGAGAATACTCCCGATTAATTCACCTTTCAAACAAAAAGAAACAAAATACAAATCGGTTCATCTATGATGCCACAGACAGACACACACGCACACAGACACGTCAAACTTATGAAACCCCGTCGATTTTTTGCATCGGGGGTTAAAAAAATCTATCAACAAATATTCAAAAACTGTCTCTTCCACCATTCGTAGCTCTAGTCCCGCGACACTACGCTCGGCCCGGAAAGTCCCTTCAATTAATTGGCGTGCCGTTTCCCCGATTTAACTTGTAAACGAGTGCAGCGTAGTGCAGCGCAGGCTGCAATGTGCTGCACCTTGCCAATTAGAGGGCAGATTAATTGTTAATGCGACTGATTTGTTCGCGTAGGCAGGTACATGTGGGACCAGGAAGGTGCGTAGGTACAGTAAGGCTTTGGTGGCTTCAACTTTTTTTACATTCCTTTTTTTTATCAGGGATGTTTATACAGGGTGTGAACCACCTCATCACAAAGCCGCTACCCAAGCATTCTGTAACTTTATGCAAAAAATATTGCTGGAAAACAACTTTTTTTTTGAGGTTATAAATCATGTTTTGTGATTAATTGTGATAGGACTCACTGTATCGCACTTGAAACATTGTGCTGGTGGATGGATTGAATAGTACAGGGGTCGTGGAGGTGTTAAAAGTTACAACCTTACAAATAAAACTAGTATTTAAAAAAAAACTTCTCAAAATGTTGTAACTTTGACCCCCATATCTCCGTAACTAGAAGGTTCCCAGGTATGGTGTACAACAAAAAAATGATCGCAATGATGGGGAGAACAAGAGTGCTCTTCGGCGTTGTGAAGACGTGTTTTACACCTTCTATGTATACTAATTATGTATTTACAAAACAAAGAGTACATAATGTAGTATATCAACTGTCTGGTGCCCTCGACACAAGCCTTGCTTAGTGTGGCACTAGATGGCGCTGTGTGTAATGTCCATTGATATTTATTTATTTATTTAGTTTTTTTATTAACATAACATTACGCCTGTAACCCCGTAGGGTGAGACAGAGGTGCACCTTATAGTACACCCACATTTCAACAGTTAGGTTTAATCCCATGTTATTGAGGGCGACCCTATTACCATCAACTGGTCGCAAATACAGACTCTGTGACTGCTACCAAAATTCCTGATAAAAAAACATAATATCACTTTGCCCAACCTGGGAATTAAACACAGAACCTCACGCTCAATAGTCGTGCTTGCGACCACCAGACCAACGAGGCTGTCTTTTCACCAATACAGGACATACTTTGAAGTTGCGGCGTACTAGAAAACCACTGTAAAAGAAATTCAATGATTAAAGGTACAAAGGCCAAAATGGAAAACACCTTCGTGTTTACCAACGTCGAGTTGACATCAACTTATGCTATGGAATTATTTAAATAAACCGTTAAAAAAATTTTAAGAATTAAAAGTTTCACCATTATTAACGGGTCAGTGTAAAAAAATCAGTCAGGCTGACATAGGGAGATAGCTACATCCCATTTTGTGGTATCAACATGGAAGTCAAGCCATTAAAAATTGTAAATTGGTAAAGCAGATCAGAAATTAACAAAAAATAAACCATAAAGTGGTGACGATATTTGTGAGGTGACTGTACTTCTGATTATGCAGAATGCTGATTCTGTTACGTAGGTGGAACATGGATAGAAAGCGCTGAATTACTTTAGTTTTTCACTGAAATGGTAGTATTTTTGTAGTTTACTAGTTTTTTGTTATTGAGCTTGCAAACAAACTTAGTTTAATAACTTGTAGCGCCATCTATCACAAGTCTGAGAGTATTAAAAGCAACGGATTTTGAAATGAAGCTTCTTGTTTTGGTTTTAATCCAAGGGTTACATTCATACAAAACCATTAAATCCTTTACACTCAACTGATTTTCTATTCTTGTCCCAAGAAGTCGTTCATTCACTTATAGCTTCATTTCATTCCCAGATCATTAAAATAATTCCAAAATTTTAATAAAAGGGATTAAACGTCCAAAATTAGTCATTCCTATTCAAATATATATACCCCTTTATTTTTATGGACAAGCTTCTAGCTAGAGTACAAAACCAACGCAAGCTCAACTAAACTAAAACCTCACTAAACAAAGGAAATGCAACTGTACCACGTTGGTAATAAGGGTAGAGAAAGCTGTAAAAGTAAGTTCGTCCGGCTGTCCATACAACAGATGTTACAAACACTTTATAGAAGACTAGTTGAAGAAGTTGGCTCAACTTTCTCAGTTCGTGAGATGAAATTTTATTTGGCAAACCTTTTTTGAATATTCGCTGAAGTTCGGAGCTCTCAGTGGCTCCACGGAGCGTCTGATTTGGTCCAAGTTTGCAACTCGACTAAATTTTTGGCAGTCAATGACTTTTATTGGTTTCCGAGTTCTGTTTGTGTGACTTGTTGTATTTAATGTTGCGGGTTTTATGTAATACAATTTTTTGCTGTGGTGGGAAATATGGGATGCATTTGGAATATTCATTTGTTCTAAGTTATTTTCATATTCGTAGTTTCACTTATACAATTAAGTTTCTGCATGCCCTTTAGAAAGGAACTTGGATGAAACCTACACTCAGGTTTGGATGACTAAAGGTTGAAAAAGAAGATACCCTTGAGGTAAATAGGCCTGAGTTTACGTAAGTATGTGTGTGAATTAATGAATGCCTATATTCACGAAATATGGTGGCAGTGTTAAAATACTACCTCACGGTGCCGTGAGGGTGCCGTAAGTCGTAAAACTACAACCACCAATTTCCACTGATAAGAAACTAGTCATCCACTTTCCGAAGATCTCGTTGAAGTAGAAACAGATGTGTCAGCTGTTCACGTCATCGGTGACGGAAGTCAAACCACTTCTAAGAAACTATAGTGTTCATTTTGTTTGGATCTTTCACTTTATTTGCACCTGTAATGGTACTTCCTTTCTTTTCACGGAGTTTTTGCACTGCAGTTTTGGAGTATTCGTCAAGCTAATTTAGGGCTGCGTAGTGAGGGATGTTTGTTAGGCAAACAATAATATCACTTCTTTTTCACAGCTTTTACTAGCAATATGATTGGTAAGTTCCACCCACATCTCTCACTACGCATCTTAGCTGGTGGAAACGAGGCTTAACGGCCATCTACGTCTTTACCGTTTTCTTAGAATCTATACTAATATTATAAAGCAGAAGAGTTTGTTTGTTTAGTTGAACGCGCTAATCTCAGGAACTTCTGGTTCAAATTGAAAAAAAAAATTGTGTTGGATAGTCCATTTATCGAGGAAGGCTATAGGTTATAAAACATCACGCTACGATCATTAAGAGCGGAGCAGGAATGAAAAATGTTGCGATAAACGGGGATATTGTTTCCTTTCGTTTTTCTCTCTTATGTGTCGCAGACGAAGTTGCGTGGGTCAGCTAGTAAATTATAAAAATAATATAATAATAGACTGGCTACAGGAATTATGTACTTAAATCGGTATGTCTTTGGTTTTTGAATACAAAGAAGCACCAATTCCGATTTACTAAAAACCGTTGATACAATTGAAAGATTTCGGGGAACCAAAAAACGTTTGCTATGTTCGCAGATTCTTCGTTGAATATTTAGTTTACCCTTGGTTTTCCTGTTTCCTTGTCTGCTAAAAAGAATGCCATCTCAGAAAGCAAACCCCAAAGATTGTTCTTAGTCACACGGAGGTTATTTTTTAAGCTTTCAAATCATTAATATGTTACCTAATCGATTTTTCATTCTACACCAGTTTTGAGAGATAATTTTAAATATTGTGTTTTTTTTTCAACAAAATCCCCTACAGCATTAAACAGCATCCATCTTCCATAAAAAAAGTTTTAAGTGTCTATGGCTATTCGATTCCTTATTGATTTATGGAACCCTCAAGCCTTGTGATCTTTACTTTTGTTTCATTTCTTTCCTTAATTTTTTCTTCCACCCCTATTTCTCTTCAACCAGATAATTCATAACCATGCTAAATTGAACTTTGTTTCTTTGAGTTAAGATTGTACGAGATTTTTTCAGGTTGCAAACCTATCGTGGTTGAGGCAAAATAGTAACATAAAAACACTTTAGAGTATTAGCAGGTAGTTCCAAGAAATTCTCGGTCGTTTCTCGGAAGTTTTTTAAGAGAGGATTTCCTTGTACCTGTTTTTATATAGTTTTAAGAATATATTATTTTTGTACAGGTGTTACTTTTAAAGTTAGGTTTGTTAAAAGTTCGTTACAAGTTTACGAGTATTCTAACATGGCTTGTGGGTTCTTAAACGAGCTAATTCATAACATAACCAAAATGAGGCAATAATGTTCCCACTGTTGGGACATCGGCCTGCTCTCGCTGAGAACGAATGGGCAGTGATCCACCACGCGGCTCAGCGCAAGTTGGTAGATATCAAAATGTTTAAGATTTTTTAAATAAGTTCCTTAAGGCGCTTAGACGAGTTAAATTAGCAACTCTATTTGTGGTGGTTCAAACTTCGTTTGAAAAGCTGTTAGAATAAAGTTCTAATCAGCTTGCACTACAAAGTGGTTGTTACGTCAGTCACTGCGGGCCAAATAGCGCGAAATTAGTGGTTTCGATCGATTTACAAAAAAAACTATTGATTGGATTAAAAAACTAAAACAGTTTTTTAATCCAATCAATAGTTTTTTTTCATCATATATCATGCTAGTATATTGCTTTTAAAATTATTTGCCAAAAAATCAGAATAATCGCATGCATATTAGTATGTTTTTTATTGTATGTAAGATATTTTTAGAGATACTCGTATGTTCTTGATTGTATAATGTTTCCAAAACAGTATCATGTTAGCATATATCCTGAAGAATATAATATATTTTTTTGGTCTTGTTTATAGCAGTGAATCATATACTTTTAGTTATTATAAATACTCGCGTTTAGCTCATGTAATCGCTTTAAAACTAGTGATTTCGTTTTCATGGCAACTGATTCTGTAAGAGTGAGATCATTAAATGGAAGCTTACTTTACTAGAAGTGGTGTGCAACTGAACTTGATCAAAGGAAACTTCGATATTATGCGCTTACGACAGAAATTGAGATATAATAACGGGTGTAAAACACCTCTTAACGAATACGAAAGGCACTTGTTCTACTCGTCATTTTGATCATTTTTTTCTTCTACACTATACCTGGGAAGTGGGAACCTTCTAGTTACGGAGATATTGGGGGCAAAGTTGCAAGATTTTGACAAGCTTTTTTTTAAATACCACTTTTTATCGTATGATTTTTACTTCAAATATCTCTACGACCCTCCTACTATTCAATCCATCCATACGTACAATGTTTTGAGTGTGTAACATTGAGTTATATCACAAAACATGATTAATAACCTAAAAAAAAAAAGTTGTTTCCCAACAATATTTTTTGCGTAAAGTTACCTACTTAGTTTGATATACATAATCCTTGGTTAACGGCTTTGTGATGAGGTGAGATACACCCTGTATTTGTAATCGAGTTTTACGGCGCACTTCCAATCACATTCGCTTTCATCTTGAGTGTTCATGTTTAACACAGAAAGCATACATCCAAAGATCTAACTTCTACATAGAAATAGAATTTCAGTAGCTTACAAAACTTGAACACACGCTAGGACTGTTAAAAGTTTCGTCCTCATTTCTAAATTATGATCGTGACGCACAAAAGCCCTTGACTTTATCAAACTGTGGTCAAAATGAACTTGATAACAATCTCGTCTGTCATTCAAAAGTATTAACTAGGTTGTAAAATTCTTAATTCCTTTTTTAAGGTTCCGCAGTACAAGATGAAAACTCTTTCAGATTTTGTTTTGTCACCAGGAAACGATGTCAAGTTGCACTGTTTTAGACTTTTACAGTTTTTCACTACACTTAAAGTACAGACGGTTTTAAACTATCGAGTACGTAGAATCCAGTGATAAACCTAATAAAAACTAACATGCGTCTACATTCTAAAGAAAAACCGAGTGATACTGTGAGTGCGTTCTGTCGTGAGTTACAATCAAGTTCCAGTAGTGCGCGTAATAAAAGACTAAGGAAGAGGGTAGACAGATTTGTCTGCTCATAATTAATAATTTTCATCCCACCCGCATATCTCTTCAGTATTCCCGCGATCATGATCATGATGCTTGCAACAGCGTCGAAATATCGGGTGCTCGAAAAACCACAAGAAAATCGCGGATATAATCCCGTAAGTACTTTAAGTGATGTCAATTTGGCACCATCACCGTCAGAATAATTATCAATTAAGTTAATAGAAGCCTACCATCTGCCTGAGTAGAAACAATACTATATACACAAACAAAACATGCCAGTTGAGCCACTTAGCTTCGTCTGTGCGTCACATAAGACAGAAAAAGCTCTCAAAAGAAATATTTTTTCCACATTTTTGCATCATTTTTCACTGATGCTCCGCTCCTATATAATTCCTATTTTTGTTTATGTTGTGTACACTTGCGGCAAAAGCCAAATAAAATAAATATGATTTCTTTATTTCTTCCTATTGGTCGTAGTGTAATGTTATGTAACCATCCCCGATAAAATATGGACTATTAAACACAAAAATATTTTTTCAATTACAATAAATTGGTAGTTCCTGAGATTAAATTGATGAAACAAATAAATAAAAACCGCTGGACATTAACACACAGCGCCACTAGTGCCACACTTAGCAAGGCTTGTGTCGTGGACACCAGATAGTTGATATACTATATATATACTTTTTTGTTTGTAAATACATACTTATTATACATATAAACATCAATGACCCGGAAACAAATGCCCATGCTCATCACATAAACATTTGCTCCTACCGGGATTCGAACCCAGGATCCTAAGAACGTAAGGCAGCGTCACTACCACTACGGTCGTCAAACAAACGAGCACAAACAAACAAACTCTTGAGCTTTCAAATATTATTAGTATAGATATGGCCCGCTCATGCCATTTTGCCATAGTGTAGGCAGAATCCATAGACCTATAAATGCTACGATTCTTACATACTCTTTTGCCTCATCCACGTTCATATATCTCCTCATACACGCACACCGCGCCGGTAGCGAGACAAACAATATCAAATTGAAGATACAGAATATTTATTTACACTTCTCAAAGTATGTATTGGACTAGTATAATGTCTACCAGTTGACTGACTGCACCATCTTTACTGGAAATGTAGTACAGAACCTTCGATGTTTCTCAACACTT
Organism: Xestia c-nigrum; assembly: GCA_916618015.1. Classification (NCBI taxonomy): domain Eukaryota; kingdom Metazoa; phylum Arthropoda; class Insecta; order Lepidoptera; family Noctuidae; genus Xestia; species Xestia c-nigrum. The sequence goes on along the minus strand of OU745259.1, from coordinate 1,334,468 downwards.
GTCACTAACTCAAGTAGGAAACGAAAAATGAAAGAAGCACTCTCAGGTTTTCATTTAAACTTTGACAAGTTACCTTATCAAAATCTGAAATTATTGTTTGTAGGTGTTGTGTTACTAGTACCTTATGTACGTTATTTGTCCGAGTTTGTTCACTTTGAGCGAGTTTGTTCACTTTGTCCACCAGTTCGGTTGTTTTATGGCCACGGCTCGCATTAAACAACACGTGATGGTTGCACGTGGTATAAAGGCCGAAATGATCTACGCGAGCATTTTGTAATGTTCGCTGTGAAATATTTATTCAAGATGGTGTATGATGATGTACTTTGTGAAAATGATTATAAATAGAGAAGATCTGAATGCATAAATATTTTATGTATCACATGTCATTTTCTATTTGTTTGAGATATAATTACGGCTGATTCAACAGATGAGGCCAATGCAACATACTTAGGTCCATGTTCACCAAAAACACACAGACAGCTGTTTTTAGATAATCAGACCGTTATCTTCTTGGTGAACATGGACCTTAATAGCTTACACAAAAAAGACCAAAGTAATTATTCCTAAAATCAATGCCTTCTAAGTCTATTAAGCTAGCATGATACAATAGCTAGATCCAAGCTCAAACTCCATTGCATGTTTCGGCAGCACCTCACCGAACAATTTCCACCCATTCGGCGCGCACACCAAGATCCTTACAATACACGTGGCTGCCTCCCTCCCGAATAACAGAGCAAAGCTAAACAATAGCCCTTAAATACGTTGCTCCACACCAATACACCATACGCTATTATTTGTGACAGTATCCAGCACCACGCTGCGATGATTGTACCGGTTGGCAATTTATGCAAATCAACTGGCCACTCTTTGATCCCCGTTTCTTGTCCCACACAATAGTATAAAGCTCACTATAATAATCCCTATACGAGAAACACAATGGTTGAAGTTCTAAAGGAATTAATGGTGTGGACTTGTAGAGTAGGTCAGTTCGGACATAAATTAGAATTTTTATTTCCTTAGGGTGGTACCCTTGGTGTTGATACTGTGATTGGCATTAGTATTGTATTCGAAGTAAAAGCTTTGAAATCCCTCGCCCTATTTTCAAACTAGTTTGGTGAAGTAACTTGAGTTGATGTCATAGAGATTGCTATAGTAGAAGATTCAGGCGCTATGAAGCAATATCCAAAGACAAAATGTATTACGTAGCTCTGAGAATGAATGTGGACCACAGTGTATTTACCTGCAAGTTGTGTGTTACATTTCAGAACAGTCTTACCGAGTGACGTATTACTCATACCTGCACCATTTCAGCTTACAATGCCGAGCAGAGGATTTTGAATCTAAAACGAGCTCCGACTCAAAGCCAAGTGGTCAAAAGAGAATTGTAAACTGGTTACACTTTCTTTATTTTTCAATCCTGCCTCAGATCTACCCTAATCGTCTACCTACACACATACCTGGTCAATTATAAGAGACGGGGATTACAATACAAGATTCAAAACCAGACCCACAATAGACCCATAATAAAATCCAAGACGGATTGTCCAAAAAAGTACAAAACGTACAAATCAAAACAATACGTCTAACTTATGCAAGTAATGCGTTGTAGTATTTGTATGCCCACCCTTTCTTAGAGGACTGGTAAGGCCAGAAAATAGAAAAAAGCGAAGGGCGAACGCACACATACACATAGCTCACACGTGAGACAGCAAAAAATAAACGTTGCTGGGTTGGTTGAGGGCGCGTATGAAAATTGCAGCCCTAACGTTTTATGAATAGAGTTGAAGTTTCAGTGAGGCAGTAAATATTGTTTATGATAAAACATCAGCTGTTTAGAGTAGCTGCAAAGGGAATATGGTGCAGATAAATTAGTGTGCGCATTTGGTAACTGTCACGTCTATTACGGGGATAATATTGCTGGAAACGGGCGATGAAGGACTGCTTATGTGTTTAGCTAAATTGTATTATATTCATACTGTTTTTACATTAAGGGGAGTAGTATTCCCTGCTGTAATTACGGTAGAAGCGGTAGTGGCAGTTACGCACTGCGTCGATTGAGGATCGCAAATTGTCTGTACACTTTATTATTTTTCTCTCGCATATTTATTTCATGAAAAGAAATTCTCGTCTGCATTTATGTAGTGTGTCTATACTATCATGTGTTTATGTGTTCTGATCTCTCTCGTAAGCTAGAAAGCCATGCATGATTCAGTCTATAGTATTTTGAAGCTAGTTTAATACATAATTATAAACGATAGAGAATTAAGATTTTGCTTTACAATTATTTAAGAATTCTGGAAAACCGAACTTTGTTGCTACACTGCAATTGCTGTGCTAATCTTTCTACGTTTTGTTGCTTCATATTCCTCAAACATTTTTTTAAACTTTGCATGTAAATGTAAGAACAGCATAATATTGAGGTTCAATTATCTCCACTAATTACCATGGGTGATAAGTCTCTACTTCCCTTATAACCGATCGCCCTTATTTCTTGTCCTTAAAGTTCACAATCCATTACCATGTTTTTCAATCGCTTGTCTATAAAAAAGCCTACCTGTCTCTTCTGCTTTATGTTGGAAGTTTGTTCATAAACGTCTTGAGCTTTTTTGCAATACATCTTAAAGTTTCTTTTACATGTTCTGCTGCGTTATTCATGGTATTAGCGTTGTATGGGGTTCTACGAACGTTGTATTCAGAAATTGAGGTCTGTCAGCTGATCAGTCTTTCTGAACTGTAAGACACATTTTGTTTTATTTCTAAGGACAATTCTATTGAGTTTTGTACTTGTTTCGGACTAATACATTTCATAACTTGTGCTTTAAACTGGTTTGTTGGTCGAGTGGTCGCAAACATTACTACCGAGCACGAAGACTTGCGTCCTGGGATTGAATTCTAGGCCAGGCCAAGAGTTATTGGGTTATTTCATCAGGACTCTTAGTAGTTACCGGAGTGAGGACTTATGCTGGTTTGATGGGCTTGTCCCCTGTTGGTTTGATGGACTTAAAACAACAGGAGCAGACGAATATCAATGTTATAGATTCGCTGCGTTTTTTTAAACATGCAAATATACCGGTATAGCAAGTTGAGTAGCGGAAGTCAGAAGGCAATCGTCTTGAGACACATGTGGTGATATTGGAAGCCAAGCCAATTGGGAATAGGATGCGATAACGTAGATACTGATAATTTATTGATGAAGTGGCATAATGCTGCTGTTACATTGTGAAACTTTGTTTGATGAGGATTTGGAGCTTTAATCAAAATTGGTAGGATTAAAATGTATTCTTTACAACACCACAGTTAGACATGAGTGTCCTCAACCTGGAGAGACTTAACCTCTTTTGTTGGACCAATATTTCAAGTTTATTTCATCTTTTTAACCAACACTAGACTACACCTAACTGACTGCCTGGATAAAAGCGCGCTGTTGCCATTATTTTTGGCCATTTACTCAGATTAAGTGCATTATGCTTGATTAATTTCCAAAGCACGCCTATTTTAATTTCCACCCCAATAGAAACAACAAATGACGTGTAAAATGGAACAGTTAATGTGAGTTCAACCCTTTCTAACTTGACTTTAACAAATGAATCAGCAGCTGACATTATTTTTTACATCCCAACTGTAGCAAACACAGAAATAAATTCCCTAGTATTCTTCCATACAGGGTTTTTGACAAAATATTTAAGTTTGAAGAGAAACCGACGCGTCATCCTGCAGTTGGCTGGCTCATTGTAGGTACGTTTTGACTGATTACTGTTTCTCCCAGTTCGAGTCCCTATTGGGTGATTAATCTACAGCAATTATTTTGTAGATCCTCGTTATTGACTTCAATAGAAACTTTATGGTATTGACACTTTTTGTGATGAGAAAAAATTATGTGTCAATTATGTTGATGTTAAATTGTATTACTGTTAGTGAGAATTGTGTTTAAGGTCACAAATCATTCGGACTAGTTGAGGGACATTTTAAAAATTCCGGGGTGCAATGATATTTTATTTTAAGATTATTTCGGAATATACTTAAGTCTCAAATATAAAGTTCAGCCTGTGGCGTCGGTGGAAGATTGCTTAACTTGGTGCAGCATTTATGATTATGAGAGCTCCTAAATGTAATTAATCATTAATGCCTACAAAAATAATAATGAGTGATTCCAAATTGTACGGTCTACTTACTTGACAACCAATTAGGTAGTGATTCAGATATCAGACCTTGAGGAATGACGTCATATTAAAAAATGTTTAGGTATTCATGTACTATCATAATATTGTAATATGCATAGTTTTCTATAACCGGCTACTTTACTTTTTGGTCCATTTTGTCAGATGTCTACCTATTATTTGTCGTATGAGATCTTCAACAAACACATTTCTAAGTCCTTATGTCTGTAACTAAACTCAAGTTCGCTCCTAGATCACATCCGAATACTATTAAACTATTCTTCACAAGTTATCTGTTAAAGCTACTTACACACACACAGACCCACTCGACCCTAACGCGCTAAAAGAAACGAACAGAAATATCACTTTACACTTTTGTATAAAAATTTAACACCATTAGCTACCTCATGGGTTAAGTTTTTATACAAAAGTGATGTGTAAGTATCTACATACTTAAACATGAGTACTAATAAATACACAGATTTGTGAAAAAAAAATTGTCAGATGAAAAGCTGCTATAAAAACTGATTTCATATGAAGTGGAAGCCCGGTGAAATTAAGCTATGACAGTTTTTGATACTTAGGAATATTTAGTGGGCCCTGGAAAATCAATTCTCTACGAACATGGCTTACCCTCTTATAGCTATTTTAAATAACATACTGTTCGGTTTCGGTAGGTTGCGGTCTCTGTCTGTTTGGCAGTTTGCTTACGTAAGTTATGAATCAAGTGACAGGTAGGTATCGCGGATAGGAAAACATCACAGAATTTTTTATTTGTTTTTTCTATGAATCAAGTGTAAGGTAGGTAGGATATTTCAAGTAAATCAGGCAATTTTATGGGCCCACCTGGTCGTTCCATTTATTATTCATAATATTCCACCAAAAAAATTAACCATTTTACAATAGTGTTTAAACGAAATATTACAAAAAAATTAAACCGGAATCTTAAAATCACAGTAAATAAGCTATGTTATGATATTTTACTGCGAGTCAAGTCATTCCTGTTGAGGTCAATGTCATTTGACAGAAAATACTAACGTGAATTGGGGCAAAGAAATCAATGTGGCCAAATCTCCGAACAAAAAAAAATCCTTTGTATATCACTGAAACACTGATAGCTGTTGCGTGGCATATTAATTGACTATACGTAACTAAGTTTTACAAAACGGGGCTTCCAGGTCTAACATAAAACAGAAAAATAAGAAACGAACCTTCTGTGACTCCCTACTACATATTATTTAAACTATTCTTCGAAAATGATCTGGTCTCTGGTTCACACACACCCTTCTCACCCCACACCTGTGTGAGTGTGGTGTGTTGGTGTGCGTGTCGTCAGTGTCAGGTAACATCAGCTGTTGCGCCGGCGCAGCCCATATGACTTCAAGGACATCTTGTGGGACTTTTTATTTAAGAATTCCATAGAAAAATGCCGATATAGATAAGACGTGAGATATTTGATGTTAATTATTGTAGACATCGTGCTATAATAGTAGACTGGGGAATATTTTTATAATATCGTAAGTTAGGTTTTTGATCTTTCCAGAGTGTTGTAGTACTTTCCTTATCGTGTGGTTGGTTAGTGCATAACCTGGGCCTCGATTCTGCTATTACGATAGTGTCAGAATAGGCGATCATTAAAGTCATAATGATCAAGTTCTGTCAAGTTTTGACAAGTTTGGTAATCTACTAATATAATGTCGTCAATCTGGCATGAATAAATGTTCGCATTTAGTAGTAGATTTCGAAAACCATTTGTAGGTACGAATGGTTTTATAATAATGCCAATACGAAAATGCCATTAAAACACAATTTTATTACGAGACCATTGACCGACCATTGTGAATTTAGCAGATTACGAAGTTTAAGCAAAATGACAATGGGATGAGAATGGAATCGTGTTGGAGTGACGAATTTATTTAAATAGCAGAATTAGGCCCCTGGTGTAAAGGTTTTTATGTCGCCCATGGGTATCTGACTTGGTTCAAGAAATATCTCTCAGGCATGCTGGTTTCCTCACGATGTTTTCCTTCACCGAAGCAAGTGATAATTTATACAATACCTGGGTTCGAACCTACGACTTCCTTTTCGTAAGTCGGGGCCGCCACCACTGGGCCACCGCTGCTCTAGTCGGGGCCGCCACCACTGGGACACCATTAATTTGTGTAATTTATTTCATCACCGCTGCTCTCAAAACGGTGAAGGAAAACATCGTGAGGAAACCGGCATGTCCTAGAACCAAAAATTCGAAGGCATGTGACATCTACCAATCCGCAATGGTAGATTATAGCCCATTCCCGCTCATTGAGAGGAGGCCGTGTCCCAGCAGTAGGAATATTAAAGGCAGGGGCGTAGCTACCGCCGTATCTGCCGTATCAATTATACGGGGCCCCTGGGCTGCGGGGGCCCCCGAAATTACAAAATAAAAAAAAGCAAATTCTTTGGTTCGTTTCGTTTGCCGAAAAAAAGGATAGTGTATGCTTTTTGTAAAAAAAATTGGAGAAAGTGATGATGAATAAATATTTCTTTAAATTGTATGCAAATATTTTTTTGTCCGCTGTAAGAAATCGTTACCACTCAGGGCCCACAAACAAATTTTTATACGGGGCCCCGCCAAGGCATGCTACGCCACTGATTAAAGGCTGATGATGATGATGATGATGATGTAGGTACCAAATAGCCTCAAAAACCCAAACATCCCCGTTTTACTGTAGCTTGAAACACAGCTCCAAATTTACACCCATTTGCCGTGTACAGGTAAAATTCCCAAAAAAATGATCCCTTATTGATATAACAGATGCATCTTAAAACTGCACATTGCAATTATTGTGCTGCTCTATAAATTGTTCAGCACATAATTAAGTGATTATTACCGGGTACTCAAGTAACCGTTTATCACAATGCTCAACTTGAGCAAGGACCATTTACACACACTTACTTATAATGATTGATAAAGAGTAATTGGCTCAACACTAAAAACTAACTCACATTTTAAATGCTAAGTTATTTATTTGAACAGTCAATTATTTTCTTTGAAAATAATAATCCATTGAGCCTTTCAATAATTATGTCACGCAAAGTTATAATAAATAGACGCGTAAACGAAATGTCAATTACACTGTACACAAGACATTTGAGACATCAAAGGCATCCAATTATTAATTAGGCGTATTGTATTTATGTTATCCTAGTACATTAGCAAGTAAACACGCTTTCATTTTAATAAAATTATTGTAAAGTTCAATCTATTTCAATTTAGTTATTTGAAATATATTTTGACTTCCATGAAAGTACAACACATAATTTCTCAGTGAGACTTTGTAAAGGGAACTACAAGATTATTATTAGGATAACCGCAAACAAATGCTTTTTAAATTCCCAAACTTCAAAAGCTCAAAGATCTTATGAAAAATCATCTAAAATTACATCCTGTACACTTCGACACCTAAACAAAACGCACACACGCACACACACAACACACGTGTTGCTTCAAGGATTTACTCAGCTGACTACCCACACCAACACAACACAAATAAACAAACACCCTGTGTTTACACAACACAACTGCGCTAGTGTGTGTAGCTCGTATAGTAATGAGAGGGTTTCGAAAAAAGTACAAGAGATATGGGGTAGAGTGACAGAGACGAACCCAACACGTTAAATTGAAAGTTCGAATGTGTCAGAAAGAGATGGAGAAGTTTTATTTGTGCGCCGTCAAAACGTTCCTTTTTTGTAAAGCTCGACGGGAGGCAAGGTGCACGAATGCATTCGATTTTTAAATTGTGACCTGAGTGATGTGTGACGTTCAGTAATTTCAAACTACGTTCAATAGGAGTACTAGGAATGCAGGACTATGTAACAGTTGCCAGTACTTGCCTGTGCTCGTACCTTCGTCCAGTGAGGAAATGAATAAAAGATAATTGCAGAGCGATTAAGTTCATAATTATAGTTTGTACAGTTCTTGAAATATGATTTCCTGGTTGATCTAAAGATGAAAGCGACTTCTTCCCCATATTGGTTGGTTTAATTAAACAAATTGTGAGTTCCTTTGGTCACTTACTTATTTTATATAGTTACAAACCCAAGTACCTAATTTCTCAACCATCACTTTTAGTTGGTTAAAGGGATATCCTAATCCCATGGTGACACATTCAGCTGTTAGCTCTCATAGTCTCGAAATATTTGGCCTAGTCGCTTAATTAAAAAACAAAATCACCACTAGTATTAATTTTGTGCCTAAAATACTAAAATACCTGAATGTAAATACGTGCAGGTAAGCTCTAGTTAGATGGAGTTAGTTGAACTAACTTATAGTTTAGTGTACTTAACCGTCTGACCGCCGCTGAATACTAAGCTTTTACTATCAAAGCTTTCCGAGGTTTAGTAGGGAAAGCTTGATAAAATTATGTTTGTAATTTTAACCAACATACGTTAGTTGAATTGATGTTTATCGTGGTACATTTATCTATTCTATTTTTTTGTTTTTTAGGATGGGAAATCATCAAAGGACTTCTCCAACTCTGGGCGGAGCGGGAAGGAGTGTCAGAATTTTACTGACTAAAACCCATCCTTGTTCCTTCCTCGCCCTTTATATTCCGGGGCCGCGGTATCTCTTTCGAACAGGCCCGCAACCCCGGCAGGCTTCAGCCCTTGCGGGCCCCTCCCCTTATGCTGACATCTCTTTGAGGCGCGCGTGGAACACGAACGCGCCGTCGCCGCGTCGACACGGCGCATTTATCTATTCCGAAAGTCTCATAAAAATATAACATCGCGCCTGTATTCCAAGATTGTATAAGCAGAGATGTACCTACCCAATCATTATCATCATCATCAGCCTATAATGTTCCCGCTGCTGGGACAGACCTCCTTATTACGAGAGAGAATTGGCTACGCGGGCCCAGTCTGGATTGCAATGGTAGATGTCACATGTCTTCGAATTTATGGTTCTAGGACATGCCGGTTTCCTCACGATGTTTTCCTTCACCGTTTTGAGAACAGTTGCTATGAAATAAATTACACAAAATAATGCGCCTGCCTGGGTTCGAACCCACGACTTACTACTCGTACCTAAGTCGGGGCCACTGGGCTACCGCTGCTCTCCCACCAGTGCCCCCACCTACCCAAAAGTACACCCATATTATGGTAGTCATACTTATTTAAGTTCTGTGTAATAAGGGACGAGCCTATTAGCATCGACAGAGCATAATTCTGGACAGCTACTGTGAAATTCCTGGAGAAGAACCTCTATAATACTTGAACTGACCTAGGAATAAAACACGTAACGTTTAGCAGTAGGACCGGTCACGACCACTGAACTAACGAGGCAGTCTCATAAAATGTATCTATTATTTGGTAATGTCTGCACAAATGTCACTTAAGCTGTGATTGGGTGACCAGTCAGTTCACCAAACATTCATTCAAAAACGTTTACTTGATAAGCAACGATTAGCAAAATCATTATTTACAAGTACAAGTTTAACAAATAAAATAAATAAATATCGCTGGACATTAACACACAGCGCCACCTAGTGCCACACTAAGCAAGGCTTGTGTCGTGGACACTAGATAGTTGATATATTACTTTTTTGTTTGTAAATACATACTTATTCTACCTACATATAAACATCCATGACTCGGAAACAAATGTCCATGTTCATCACACAAACATTTGCTCCTACCGGGATTCGAACCCAGGACCCTAAGAACGTAAGGCAGCCTCACTACCACTACTCCATTCGAGTCGTTAGGATAATTTTCTTTGCAAAATAATTACCCCATAAACTTTATTTAACGTATTAAAAGTGTTTCGAAATAAGAAAGGAAAAATGTATAAATGATTAAATAAACCATTAATGGATTATCATTAATGGATTAATGATTATCTGATGCATTTCATAAAAGAAGTATTTGCCAAGTAAATGTTTGTAAAACGAATGTTTTTAATATAAAACATTTGCGAAATATTATGTTGTTTGCGAATAAGATGAATCGTTGCGTTGGTTATAAAATGAAAATTTATCAACGGACTTTTGGTGAAACTTTAGTGAACCCTGCGGTTGATTAACAAAAAAAACAGTCGAATGGAGAACCTCCTCTTTTTGGAAGTCGGTTGAAAAGCTCTGCAACCAATCAATCACAATGACATAATTATATATATATTGAATTGGAAATCCTTCCAGATTCCTTAGGTCGTGTAGCCATTTTGAAATCAAACTTAGTTTTTTCCCCTTTAAACTAATTCTATTTATGTATAGGTACCTACTCTCTAAATAGTAAAAAAATACTGAGTATGGTAACTTTAAAACCTTCACAAACAAAGCAGTTAATATTATTGAATAGTATTTACCCGGAAATAAACTTATGTAGCAATTTTAGACATTATACGTAAATTAAGAAAACATGAATTACTGCCCACCCATAAGAACAGCTTTTTTAATACTTCATGAAGACCTCCTTATAATAATAACTTAATGTAAAAGTTAACCCTTTAAACATTAACGTTTTACACATTTTTACTTTATCAAACTTACGACAGTGTTTTTTCAAAGTAATAAAATTAATCGTGTATTAATTCAAGCTATTCAGTTACATGCAATATTTTATATGAATACTTTTCACCTTTCGCTGTGCGCATTTGTAAAAACTATCACCTGCTCCCTAACTTGTATAAGTCATTGGAATTGATAACTTTTGTATTTTTAACAATAAAAAAGTAAATATCCTACTATTATTCACATTCTAAGCTAATCTGTAAACTTGAAAGTACATTAGTTTACTTTAAAAATAAACTGTACGTAAAGTAGCGCCATCTATTGCGAAGATAAGGAAAGTCCTTCTTGTGTGGTAAAAATGTAATCAGCAATTTGAATAGCCGGAATTTTCAAGGGGATTACAATTGAAAGAAGTACGTTTTAAAAGCTTTTTAAGTAATTAAGCTTAACTGAAACTACTTTACCATAATAATCATCATTAGTATCTAGTGCTTTATGTAGTCCAACTACGTAGATTGTTGCTTTAATTACTTTATACACAAGCTAGCTAAGTAAGTAGATTATTAGAGTCTACATCTAGTTTAAGCATTTCATATGATTACTAAGTAACTTAACTGCCAGCTTTACAAGAATGACTAGTCAAGCCAATTCATTAATAAATTATGCCAAACATTTTATTGTTAAATTAATCTCACTATGACGTAACTCCACCACTGCAGGTCAAGTTCCAAATACAGCGAACACCTGGCACTTTATGCGCGCCTGGTACCTCAAACCTGGTTCCAGGAACGAACTCCTAAACTGTTAATTCTTGTGTCGTTAAAGAGTTATTACGACTTTATGGTGGCTATACTGTTAGCCTTTATAATAAGGGTAAATAACTTCAGCAATTATTGTGCCTTACTGTCTAATATAAACTAACTGTGTGAAAATAAAAATTGGAATTGGACACTTCATTTGCACGAAGTAGAAGCTTAAAAGCTTGGGGAAATGGCCAGTAGACAGCGGTATTAGAAGTCTTAGTTTATTGTAGAATGCATAGGGTTTGGCTAGGAAGATGACCAAGTAATGATATAAAACAGCAAATGTTGCTCAAGATTACCCCTCATGAACCAGCCAAGATCCTCCTTAGTAAGCAATCTAGCCAGTCTACCGATCAAAAAGGTTGGTAACTTTGCTAAAGGACACTAAAGAAGTTTATTCGTAAACATTTTACAAGAGATACCATTTGCACATCTGTGCAACGTATCTTAAAGCTCTCTAAAATCCAACAAACTAGAAATCCCACATTACCGCTTACCAAAACGACCACAACATCAATTAGACATCCAAATTCCATCAATCCTTCTGTTCCCTTGAGCATACCTCAGCATTTCCCCGCATACCGACATTACGCATTGAAACCGATTGATCACACTACAGCTGTTACCATCAGCTGATCACGCACACGCGCACACCCGCTCGTGTGCACGCACACACGCATCTGCAAGTGTGCGTGGGTCCGAGGCCGTAGGGGCAAAAAAAGTGGGAACCAGTTTGACGGGCCCGCTTTTATGCATCCGCTGGTAAGGGCATAGAGTAGGTGGCAGATGGGACGTTTTTCTGTTTGACTGGGAATATTCCGATGACGGTTGTTGGTTAGCAACTGTAGCAATTTAGGTAAGTGTTTGAAAAAGTGGCAAAGAATGTTCTACTATGTTAGATAGGCTGAATCTAGGCTATTCGAAGATAAAATTGACACTCCGAATCTTTTGTATTTATTCAATCATTTCTTCATTTGATTTCAGGATTTACCTGACTTCAAAAGGGCTGAACCCGCGCCGAAGTCGTTCTTAGTATCTGCAACAAGCTCCTTGATTGTGCAGCTTGGCGAGAACAAATAGAGGCTCTTACCCAGCAGTTGGTGAAGTCGGGCTGCAGATGATGATGATGAATAACTTCTGTGGTGTATTATAACCGTCCAATACTTGAGTGTTTTTTACAACCTGTATAAGTATTGTATTACGGGCTGGTGACCGCACCTCCACGTGAAAGCGCGTATTTTGCATATTCACCACGCGGGCCCAGTGCGGGTTGGTAGATGTCACATGTCTTCGAAGTTTTGGTTCTCAAAGTAATGCCAATCTTAAGTCATGCCAACAACCACGATACGTATCAAAATCTACGGTGTACTCAGACTATCCTGATTGTAGGCTTACTAATCTATACTAATATTATAAAGCAGAAGAGTTTGTTTGTTTGTTTGTTTGTTTGGCTGAACGCACTAATCTCAGGATCTACTGGTTCGAATTGAAAAAATCGTTTTGTGTTAGATAGTCTATTTATCGAGGAAGGCTATAGGCTATATAACATCACGCTACGACCATCAGGAGGGGAGCAGGATATTTTTTCCTTCCGTTTTTCTGTCTTATGTGACGCAGACGAAGTTGCGTGGGTCAGCTAGTGTTACATAAAACATAGTAATGATAAAAAATCTTAACATTACAATAGTTACAGAACACCAAGTGACACCAACTTAATCTATGACAGTGAACCATTTTTTTCGTTTTCATGCCCTCTGTGAATGTTTTACAACGTATGTCCGAGGCATAGTGATTTCGGGTACCTGCCTGCCTGCCCACACCCGAACGATGAAGCGTGAAGTTCAGTCAAGTGCGGCAGCGCGAAATAACTGACCTAACTGTGGTAGTTTGGGAACCAGGCAATTCCTTTCCAAAATAAATAGACCTACAAACAGTCAAGAAAATAATGCACAGAGGGCCTAAAACAAAGTTTTTTATCTACGTCTGAACGGACTGCGGTCCATTTAGTTTGGTCCATTCAGACTCAATACCTCTTATATCATCAACAACATGAGTTGTTGATGATAGAAAGAGGTATTGAGTCTTAACAGTCTTCTCTTTAACAGTCAAGAAAATAATGCACAGAGGGCCTAAAACAAAGTTTTTTATCTACGTCTGAACGGACTGCGGTCCATTTAGTTTGGTCCATTCAGACTCAAAACCTCTTATATCATCAACAACATGAGTTGTTGATGATAGAAAGAGGTATTAAGTCTTAACAGTCTTCTCTTTAACAGTCTAGAAAATAATGCACAGAGGGCCTAAAACAAAGTTTTTTATCTACGTCTGAACGGACTGCGGTCCATTTAGTTTGGTCCATTCAGACTCAATACCTCTTTCTATCATCAACAACATGAGTTGTTGATGATAGAAAGAGGTATTGAGTCTTAACAGTCTTCTCTTTAACAGTCAAGAAAATAATGCACAGAGGGCCTAAAACAAAGTTTTTTATCTACGTCTGAACGGACTGCGGTCCATTTAGTTTGGTCCATTCAGACTCAATACCTCTTATATCATCAACAACATGAGTTGTTGATGATAGAAAGAGGTATTGAGTCTTAACAGTCTTCTCTTTAACAGTCAAGAAAATAATGCACAGAGGGCCTAAAACAAAGTTTTTTATCTACGTCTGAACGGACTGCGGTCCATTTAGTTTGGTCCATTCAGACTCAATACCTCTTTCTATCATCAACAACATGAGTTGTTGATGATAGAAAGAGGTATTGAGTGAGGTATTGGTGTTGAGAAGCCGACCCCAACAAATTGAAGCTCGGCTTCTTGTCTAACCGGTTCAGCTGATTACCAGTATTTTACATAGAGCGACTGCCTATCTGACCTCCATAACCTAATTAGTACTGGGTAATAAGATATCACTTGGTAAGTCTGGTTGTCAGACCTTTTTTGGGGCACTGACTACCTGTAACGGCTGTCAAAGATCTACAAATGACAGCCGGGACCAACTGCTTAACGTGCTTTCCGAGGAACGGAGGAAGCTTTAGTTAAGTTCTAACAGTAATAACTATAAAGGAAAAATTTAAATCAGGCTTGTTATAGGTCGTCTGACACAGCTAGAAAGCGGCGCGGTAGACCTCACAGGAGATGGAGCGACGAGCTGGACAGAACCAACGACCACACTAGTCCTGGATCGAAAGTATTGATAGGTCACCGTCAAATTGTCAAACACGTTAGATTGTAAAATAACTAGAGAGATTGTGTTTACAATTTTATATAAGCAGTGACAATAATTCCAGAGTTTTCTCGAATTATTGTCAAAGCTTACATTAAAACGTATTATTTTTCGTGAAATGCATGCGATGGTAGTTAACTCACGCGGTGTGGAAGGAAGGAGGGTCCCCTTTGCCCAATGGTACCACTCTCATGAAAAGATAACGTACCATTTCTGAGAAATATCGATTAATATAACCTAACCTTAAAACACTTCATATTCCCCTAAAAAGCGTAGTCGACGGAGCCCCGCTTCGTGAGGCCCCTATTTCCGAGTGCAGGGTTTTAAGGAACCTAACTAACCTAACGGGGGTGTGCCCCAAGTCCCGATTATGGGGGCAGAGATACTTCCTTATGTTCTGTTGACAATATTTCGAAAGTTTACAATATCGCTAGAGAGATTACAATCTAACATGTTTGACAATTTTGCGGTGACACACGTAAACTATGTCTCAGGCTAACAGTAACAGTTATAGGTCGTTTTTTTTAAATACGTTGAAAGCCTTTTATAGTGATTACCTCTTGGCAGAAATTATAATCATTAGGTAGCGTTGTTGCCCGTATTTTGAGATGCCCCATAAGACCAGTTTAAGGTTTGACCCTTAAAAATGCAGTGCATCTATACTCCTAAAGAATAACTCTCCATTTTCATGTTTTTATCACAAAGAGGTAAGTTAAGACTGCGAGATGTACTTACAATTAATATAATACGCTAGTAAGTCTTGTAGAATGTTACCTGCCATGCCTATCTGAGAGCAAAAGAAAAAAAAAGACAAGAATCAGCTGTTCACTATCTCGGGCACGTCGTAAAATTCTTAAGAAAAGATATTCTGTTACGCTAAGAAATTGTGTCTATGGAATGGGAGTTACTATGCTCGCTGTTTAGATTTATAAATTCGGCCATAGACGAGAAGTTATGCATAGGTATATGTGCAGTTTAGCTTGTACAGTCAAACTGTCATGCATATTCTATTGCCTATGGCCGGCTTCAGGTTCATCCTTAACAATATGCAAATGATGTTTAAAAGCTAGTCATCATCATCATCATCATCAGCCATCTTGTTCCCACTGCTGGGACGTATGGCGTCTCAATGAGAGGGAATGGGTATACCTAATCCACCACGCGGGCCCAGTGTGGATTGGTAGATGTCTCATGTCTACGAATTTTGGTTTTAGGACACGATGTTTTCCTTCACCGTTTTGAGAGCAGTGTTGTTCAAATAAATTACACAAAGTAATAAAGCTGTCTGGGTTAGAACCCGCGACAATCTGCTCGTAAGTCGGGGCGCCACCACTGGGCCACCGCTGCTCTCTAAAAGCTAGTGATGTAATTGTTATAAGAGATAAGTATATTTTTTGGTTCGCTAAAACCTTATCGGTTTTCTAATCATGACCTCCTTTTCTTACTTTTCACATCACTTAAGGTAAACGCGAGTTTTATAATACCTAAAAGTATTTATATGATTTACTGCAATAAACAAAACCAGAAAAATATATGTTATTCAGGAAAATATATGCTAGTATGATATGAAAACACAATACAATCAATTTTTAAACTAGATGGAAAAATTCACGAACTTGTCTCTAAAAATTTCTTTCAACCAAAAAAAAACTGACTAAAATACTTGCGATAATTCTGGTATTTTGGCAAATTATTCTACAAGCAATATATTAGCATTAGTGTTTTATTATTTTAGTACAATTAATAAATTCTTTGTAAATCGATTAAAACCACTCACTTTGCACTATTTTTCCCGCAGTGACTGACGTAACAACCACTTTGTGGTGCAAGCTAATTTGAACCTTATTCTAACAGCATTTCAAACGAAGTTTAAACCACCACAAATAGAGTAGCTAATTTAGCTCATGTAGTCGCTGAAAAGAGGTTCATTAATTAAATTAAAAAATAATAAAATAAATATAAAAATAGCTTATTTTCCTTTCACAATTTTGTTGACTTAAAATTATGATTATTGTTACAATTTGGCACCTAAAATGTTAATAATAATATGTTCCTATTTCTATGTACTGTTATTAAAATATATTATGTACAAGGACCGCTAAGTAGCAGTGAAAGCCTCCTCTATTCGTTTCCATGCTGTCCTGTTTTTAACTACTCTGCTCCAAGTTTTACCTAATATTTGTATAATATTCATTAATTTAATTAGCGGTTCTATTCATGTTTGAGAAATCAAAATTGGATATATTTAGGATTTTATAATAATTATGACACTTATATTACGTTCTTCATTGAGACTACTGTGAATTTTCAAAGGATAATAATTATGAAAATTGCAGAAACGAGTAGATTGAGCAAATTTCACTTGATTACCTTTAAAATATACATGAAGTCCTCATAATGATTATAATCGGAACGAAATAATATGGTTAAAATTGAAATAATTTTAACGAATCTCATTCAGTCATCTCCTCTTACATTAAAATCTCATTTAATTTCAATAGCTCTGATATGATTGGATTCATATCCGAAATTAATGCTCAATTATTATGTGTGTAATTTTGACTTTCGAATATTCTCCGTAGCGTATTTAAAATTAGTCGTTTTGAGCCGGTTTACATGCGTATTTCTACAGAAATGATTATTGTTAATGAATCAGTTTGTTGCGATTTATTTTGGCTAATTTCAGACATGTAATTCTGAGTCTGCCATTTTACAAGGTGTCTCAAAAGAAAGTTTATATTTAGTGGATGAATAAAAAAAAAAGTAAGCAGTGGATTTAAAAAATGTTTATTAATTATTAAAGTACATAATTTGGGAATTTATTTCTTAAAAATAACATCGTCCAAATGTAGACCGTCGCGTTCACGGCACTCATTTAATCGAACAGTAAAATTGTTTATGACAACTCTGCAGGTAGACTCACTGATGGCTGCCATTTCGTGACGGATATTTTCTTTCTAATGCACCAGGGAAGTCGGTTTATTGGCGTAAACTTTAGATTTGAGATACCCCCATAGGAAAAAGTCCATGGGAGTTAAATCAGGGCTGCGTGGAGGCCAATTTATGTCACCTCTCAAGGAGATCAATTTGCCCGGGAAAATTTCACGAACTCGTGGCAGAGACATATTGGACCTGTGTGATGTTGCTCCATCTTGCTGGAACCATGTTCTTTGGTTATAGCCAGGAAAGTTTTGCAGTTCAGGCACCAAAAACTCGTCTAACATCTCCACATAACGCTCTGAATTGACTGTAACTGTACGGTTCGGATCGTCATTAACAGACTCATTAACAGTCTCCACGTTTTCAACCGTTCGTCATGACCTTGGTCGCCCGGATTTTGGTTTTTCGAGCGTGGTACCGGTCTCTTCAAACCTTTTAACCCATTTTCGGATTAGAGGAATGCTTGGGGCTTCATTTAAGTGACGAAAACCTCGAATACTGCAGAATCTTCTACGCGCTACAGTCGCCGAATCACCGTTTTTGTAAAACTCGCGCACGCACAACGCGCGGTCGGCTCCCGAGAAACGCTCCATAGCGACTGAATTCCCAAGAGCCACGCTACCGACTGCCGTAACCCCCGCGCCCTTCAGATTCGTTGCGTTCACGCAGTATGCTAAATAAAAATAAACTTTCTTTTGAGACACCCCGTATTTAATACTATCGAGCGTCACGCGGTTTCACCCGCGTAGTTCCCGTTTCCGTGGGACTACGGGGATAAAATATAGCCTATTTTACTCAGGGTGAATGTAGCTTTCAAATGGTGAAAGAATTTTTGAAATCGGCACAGTATTTTTTGAGTTTATTCATTACAACCAAACAAACAAAGTTTTCCTCTTTACAATATTGCCGCAAAATAACAAAAGTAGGAATAAAATAAAATAAATAGCTAACTTGAAAGTAAACAATAAAAAGTAAATAAAGAAACTTAAACTGTACAGAAAACAAAAGAGATAATATTGTGTGTCTCACGACTGCGCCAAAAGGGCCTAGTTCAGCAAACTGCCGAGCGGCTAGTGCCCGACGCTGGTTTCCACCTGGACCTGAGGTGGTGATGTCACGGACATAAAACTGTTTTGTGGTGTGAGTGTCCAAATTATATTTGTGTATGTGTGAATAGATACTTATCTTCTTCTTCTATATACTTATAATAAATCTGTAGAGAGGTCAATTCTGTACATGAAATATATTTACAAAATAACTATCGGGGGGTGATTAGTGATCGATACTGATGCCAAAAATGCAATCAGTAAAATTTTTGTCTGTCTGTCTGTCTTTCTGTCTGTCTGTCTGTCTGTCTGTCTGTATGTTATTTATAGAAAAAAAAACTACTCGACGGATTTTAACGAAACTTGGTACAATTATTCTACATACTCCTGAGCAGGTAATAGTATACTTTTCATCACGCTACCATTAATAGGAGCAGAGCAGTGAAAGGAAATGTTGGGAAAACGGGAGAAGTTACTTGGTTTTTTTAGCTTCCGTCGCGTGTGCAGCCTCAATGGTTAAAGCTACATAGAAATCATGTATAACGGAAATACTCCACATAAAATTATATAAAAAATATCCCAAGACAGCATATGTCTATCTTTTATAGTTGACTCACAATAACACGTGTAACTCCCGATAGCTTAGCAGTTCGGAGATTTGTTATTATTATATTTGTTTACTCTTACGTTTATAATATTCTCACTCAACCCCAATTAAAAAAAATAACATCAGTTATTCTTAGAACTCCTGGGCAGGTTATAGTATACTTTTCATCACACTACAATGAATAGGAGCAGAGCAGTGTAAGGAAATGTTGGGAAAACGGGAGAAATTACTTGATTTTTTAAGCTTCCGTCGCGTGGATTTTGGTTCGTTACTCTTTCACGAAAAAACTACTGAACGGATTTGGATGAAATTTTGCACACAGATGGTTTATAACCTGGATTAACACATAGGATACTTTTTATCCCGGTAGTAAGATCCCATGGGACAATTTTGAAACTTCACGCGGGCGAAGCCGCTGGCAGAAGCTAGTATAAAATAAAATAAGATAAAAATATAGCCTACGTTACTCGCTGATAATGTATGTATCTGTCACCGTAAAATTGTCAAACACGTTATATTACAATATAACGTGTTTCAATCTAGCGATATTGTAAACTCTCGAATTATTGTCAACTGAATATACGTATCTCTGCCCCATAATCGGGACTTGGGGCACCCCCCCGTTGGGTTAGTTAGGTTCCTTTAAACCTTGCACTCGGAAATAGGAGCCCCGCGAAGCGGGGCTCCGTCGACTACGCTTTTTAGGTGAATATAAAGTGTTTCAAGGTTAGGTTATAATAATCGATATTTCTCAGGAATGGTACAATATCTTTTCATGAGAGTTGTAGCACTGGGCAAGGGGGACCCATCTTTCCCTCCACACCGCGTGAATTGACTACCATCGCATGCATTTCACGAAAAATAATGCGTTTTGTTGAAAGCAGTATGTTCATTTGACAATATTTCGAGATTTTACAATATCGCTAGAGATATTTCAATATAACGTATTTGAAAATTTAACGGTGACATAACCATTACTGAAAGAATTTCAAATCGGTCCAGTAGTTGTTAAGTTTATTCGTTACATTTCAAACATAGAAATCTTTCCTC
The DNA here is from genome assembly GCA_916618015.1 of Xestia c-nigrum. Lineage (NCBI taxonomy): Eukaryota > Metazoa > Arthropoda > Insecta > Lepidoptera > Noctuidae > Xestia > Xestia c-nigrum. Next base: position 1,314,151 of record OU745259.1, on the reverse strand, counting down.
TTTGAAATATAAGTAAGAGATACCTATCTAGAAAATACGGGCAATTTAGAGGAATTAGAGGAGTTATAAGCAAAATGTGTTTGGCTCACTCAGTTCTTCTAGGATTGGGTAGAAGTGTACCAAATAGTACGCTAGTACTATTATCTATTCTGTGCTAATAGAACAGGGGGCGAGCATAATGTCATCTACGGGGCATTTAGACTCCGTTGCTTCTAATAAGAAATTCTAGGTTTAAAAACCCAATTACAATTTACCCAAACTGGTTATCGAACCCTTGTGCCCAGTAGCAGGTACAATTTCAGTGCATAGGTGCTTATTTTGTATTCAGCAAGTTACCTACTCCGCCACCTGCCAATATTTCATACCCAAGTCAACGTTAATGTTACACTAACCTTAATCGACGTCTATAAATGCGGCTGTTAATATAACTGCCTCTTAAGCGAGTCATCCAACTCCCGTCTTCTCTATACATTTCTATTTAGCCCTGTTACGTGTCACATCAGGGGAATTCGATAGACATTCTTGATGTCAAACGAGTTTAAATTGAACTAAAGCCCCAATTACTAGATGGAGGTAAATTGTTATCGAATTACTTAATAACGTTGTGAATAGAGCCGTAGTGGCTTCTTGCTGACATTTTAATCCTGGCTAATCCATGGAGACTGATGTTAGGACGATGTAGTGCTGTCGTGGGGAAAGGTCAATGGACTAATGACAGTTAATTGAAGATTCCTTTGGAGTTTTTATATATAATGATGAAGTTAGGAGATGATTCCTGTAAAATTTTTGGTGAAATTGTTACCATTGGCTCAGTACTATAAGCATTCTTTCATCATCTGCCAAGCCTTTTCCCAACTATGTCGGGGTCGGTCCAGTCTTACCGCTGAATACGAGTGACTACCTATCTGACCTCCGCAACCCAGTTAGTACTGGGTAATAAGATACCCCTTAGTTCTGGGTTCGATCCCAAGACTGATTGTCAGAGTTTTTTGGTACATAAGGATGTTTTAAATAATGGTAATAGTGCGGCGGGCTTCTTCCATAAAAAAGTGAATCCTCTATCTATTTTATGGCATGGAGTTATGGATTGTAAGACATAAGCCATCACCGTTTGAAAGTTTAATGCATGGTGACTAATAACACCATCAAGAATGTTCGAAGAAGTGATCAAAAAGTACATTTAAAAGTTTGCTTTTATACGTAATTTTTGATCACTTCTATAGAGAGCACATCCTATAGAGAGAGCCCAGGGGTCCAAGTCTGCTATTTTTATAAAATCGACATTCCAACATGATCCCATTCTCATCCCATTGTCATTTTGCTAAAAGTTCGTAATCTGCTAAATTCATAATGGCCAATGATTGGTCAGCCAATTTTTTCGTAATAGAATTGTACTATAATGACATTGTCGTATTGTCATTTTTATAAAATCGGTCACATTTCGATAACCAAACTTGTCGCAATCAACAATTATGAAATCAATGATGGACCATTCTGACATGTGAGCCCTTGACTTGTCTGCGTCTGCGAGAGCACTTCTTTGTGGTTCCAGGATAATCTTGTGGCTTTCTTTTTAATATATGATAAATCGTGCTCGGACTGTATTAGGTTTTTTCATTTAGAATTTTTGAGTAGTAGCTACGGAATCGGAATTGTTCCCGATTGATGGCAATATATTCTCATCCTATTGTACCTTCAAATAACTGGCGAAATATGGCTGTACTGTTTAGGTACATGTACTGGTACACCTCTGAATAATCCTTCGGGGTTTATAGGCGTGAAGTTCTATTATGTTCATCAACAACTTATGTTCATCAACAACTGTCACATCAACTGTCGGCTAGTATCCCACCAAACACAACACCCATCTGCTCAAATGATCTCACCGTTCTATGGTATGGGGAATGAAAAAGTTTACACCCTGTTCTTCAAACCCTGTCATCATCTTCCTAATCTTTTCCCAAGTATATCGGACTCGGCTTTCAATCTAACCGGATGCAGCTTCTCTGAACACCAGTTTATTATGTGGAGCTACTGCCTATCTGACCTCCACAACCTAGTTAGCAGTGGATAACACGATACCCCTTGGTAAGACTATACTTGTCAGTATTTTTACCTGTAACGATTGTACTGTATACGTCCTTATTGTAATTGTTCAATTAGGTCTGATTTTGTCTTTTTTAAACTTTCACGATCAGAACACATTATAAAACTTAAGAAGACGGGTATTTATCGCGAATTTACCTTTAATTTAATCCCGATTTATAAGAGAATGGTTCGGGAAGCGACTGAGATCAAGAAGTACCCTAATTTCAATCGCGAAGACGGCTTCAAACTCTCTTCAGCTTGGAATCCAGTAATCACTAAGTGTACTCGTCAAGTGAAATCGCCTCAATAGACGGACACTGTTAGTGTAGTGTGCTGTCTTAGTGTGAACCGGCCCTAATTAACATTTATGAAGATGAGTGAGGGTAGTTGAATAAACGCCTTCACTTTGCTGTCGCGGTACCTCCAATACTTCAGTCTCCCCGCGACCACGGCTGGTGCAATCCAGTCGAAACGTCGGGATTACATTGAAGGTAAATTCGCGATAAATACCCGTCTTTTCAAGTTTTATAATGTAGGTCTGATTTTGTTTCAGTTCCCTACCACATCCATCCTTTCCTAAATCCTCTCCCACCGCGACACACTCAGCGCTTACATATTTCATAGCGCACGCGATCCTATCATCGCTAAGTATAAAACTGTACACTCATTGTGAATGCTCATCGATTTTGTGTTTCTATGCACTAGCACTAGTGTTGCAAACTTCTTGGTTGTTGTTGTACTTGCATATAAAATATATGAGTTTAGTGCTTTGGAAGTTGTTGTTTTCAAGTTTAGTACTACTTATTGTAATACCTGTACAGAGCATTAGACTTGGTTGTAAAGATTTAGAGCCAGTTTCACCGGTTCCGGATAAAGTGTCGGTTAGTTATCTGATAGTTAATACTATCTACTACTTAAAGGCTGGTTATAACTAATACTTTATCTACCAGATATCGCTATCCGACACCTGTGAAACTAAAAGTGTTAGTTTATCTGGCAGATAAGTTCCTAATAGGCTAACCGACACTTTATCCGTAACCGGTGAAACTGGCCCTTAGTCTAGCTGTATTATTCAACCATAGGCCGTAAGACCGAACTCAGACAGGCACATTAATTTATGTAATATTTCATCACCACTGCTCTCAAATCGGTGAAGAAAAAACGTCGTATCTTAGAACCAAAAATACGAAGACATGACGTGACATTTACCTATCCGCACAGAGAGGAGGTCTGAGTCCCAGCAGTGGGAACATTAATAGGCTGATGATGATGATGATGATGATGAGGCCAAAACATTACATAACATAACATTCATTTATTTGATGGTAACTTTGGCCCTTAGATAACTTACAGACTTACATACATTATGATGAAATACAGTTTGTGTTAGTAGGTATATAGAATCTTAAAACCTTGTTATTAACACATCACTTGTGCACTCACTGGGCGTTCATGTGACACTTGCCTGTGGAAGTGACGGGCCACGATTACCTGCGGCGAAAAAAAAAAACTAAACAACCATAGACTGGATGGCACCTCAGTACACTCACAATGACTCCTCAGACTCCTGCAAAGGTCTATTCTGAAGTACGTTATTTGTACCTGTAATGGACTCATTGCAATATGTACTTGTTTTAATAGTGAAATATTGCACACAAAATAAAATTACTACCTAAAGGGTGTAAAACACCTCTTCACGAAGCCGAAAGGCACTTGTTCTCCCCATCATTGCGATATTTTTTTTTTGTTCTACACCATACCTGGGAACCTTTTAGTTACGGAGATATGGGGGGTCAAAGTTACAACTTTTTGACAAGTTTTTTTTTAAGTACAAGTTTTTTTGTAAGATTTTGACTTTTAACACCTCCACGACCCCCGTACTATTCAGTCCATTCATCAGCACAATGGTTTAAGTGCGTTACATTGAGTTCTACCACAAAACATGATTTATAACCTCCAAAAAAAAAAGTTGTTTCCCAGCAATAATTTTTGCGTAAAGTTACTTAGTTTGATATACAGAATACGGGGTTAACGGCTTTGTGATGAGGTGGTGTACACCCTGTATATGCAACTAAAACATTAACCAAGAGTCAAGAGTGTATTTATCTCGCAAAAATGTCAAGTAACTACTAAATTAAATATTTTTAGTTTTATCACAGTTATCTCCATAATTTGTTAAATCTTTCCAAGATTAAGTTACAGCACCAGTTCCCATACAAACCCGGTCCACGATGATGTATAAACCTCGTCATCAATAAATTAAAACCACGAACATCATAATTAATAAAAACATAACTTCTTCACGCCTCCAGACCCCGTATTCACAAACGTTCGACTCGTTTCCGATTCGACAACTCGTATATCTGTCTTCTTCTGGCATTACGAAAACGACCGAGATAGACATACGACTTTCCGAATCGGAAGCGAATCGAATGGTTGTGAATAAGGGGCCTGATGGTATCTACCACTATAAACCATGGAGCACAAAGCCATAGCATACCGGGCCTAGTTTCCTGCTTACCCTATTCAGGAAAAATAAAACAATTAAAAATTATGATAAGTTTCAACAATACACAGTTATTATGATAGTAATATTAGTATGTTGGTAATTAGAATTGTATTTTTAATGAGGCGGTGTGTGGTTCTAATTTAACAAAATGGCTTAGCAAACACTTTAAAATGTTCAAGTAATAAAAACTTATGTAACAGCTTACGGCCTATTTTTCGGTGGAAAGTTTCCGTGTAATTATACATAGTTAAGTTTCGTTTTTAGGTTTGGGAGTTAAAAATAAATTTTGTTAGTAGTTACTTTTATAACTACGAGAGTAAATTAGTACTATTTTTAGTTTTACGATGCAATTAGTAGTAGTAAGTGGCAGTTTGAAATGGTATTTAGCTACATTCTTTTGGCAAAGGACACAGTAGTTTTAATCGCCCATTAAAGCTCTAAAGCAATCATTGATTTCTTTATAGAATTCTCCAACTTGGTGAATCAGTAATCAATCAATCAGTAATTCCTGGTCATTATCTGCTTACCCATTTTCCAACTGCCTTGGGTCAGTTTCCAGTTAAACCGAATGCAGCTGAATAGCAGTATTTTACATGGAGTGACTGTCTGTCTGACCTCTGCAACACAGTTACCGAGTGGCACGATGCCACCTGGTAAGACCCGGTAACCCCCGGTAACCTTTGACATAGTTATAAACTGCCTAGCATTCTTCCAACTGTGTTGAGGTCGGTATCCAGTTTAACTGAATTCAGCTGTATTATAGTACATCATTATCGTCATCAGCCTATAATGTTCCCACTGCTGGTACACGGCCTACTCTCAATGAGAGGGGATGGGCTATAATCCACCACGCCGGCACATTGCGGATTGGTAGATGTCAAATGTCTTCGAATTTTTGGTTCTAGGTCATGCCGGTTTTCTCACGATGTTTTCCTTCACCGTTTTGAGAACAGTGGTGTTCAAATAAAATAAGTAGGTTGTTCCTGCAACGAGGCTCAATTGCAAAATAGGGGGTACGTTCAAATGCCAATGTATACGTTTTTACAATAAACTTCCGAGCCATATTCAAGCACTAAGCCTGAATCCTACACAAAATAATGCGCCTGTCTGGGTTCGAACCCACGACTTACTTTTAGTAAGTCGGGGCTGCCACCACTGAGCCACCGCTGCTCTGCTCTTATAATACAATACCAGCCTTTATCATGGAGTAACTGCTGTCTAACCTCCACGACCCAGTCTCTGGGTAATACGATACTGTTTCTGGGTAAAACCTTGAACAATCCCACTGAACAATGCCTGGTTGTGTCGGCCGAAAAGTACCCTAAAATAGTAAATAAATAAAAACAAATACAAAAAGTTTCCCGGCCTAATTATGTCACTGTAATTATTTACAACTGTCAAGTTCGTTTTGATTATGTTATTTAGGTTCGTTTCGCGTGTTTTTCACTTACACACATTTATTATTATTTATATTTACACAATCTAGCTGAATACCAATGTGTCAACATAAATAAATTATGGTTTCGTTAATATATTGTTGTAACACCGGTTTTGTCAGTTTGTTTTTAGTACTAAAGTAGATTTATTGCAGATTTTACAGTAGCTCTATCTGTTTTGAACATTGTGAATCGGTATGCGATGAAACGTGTAATTGCGATACACAACAACGTTATATAACTTTTCATAGGAAATTGTGACTTATTATTACTACAGCAAATGATCTGTTTCAGGTTGTTGCTTAATTTTTGTCAGGAGGGTGTTTATGCGACTCAAAAAGAAAAATGTGCCCAGCATTTACTTAAATTTAACTCCATTCTTAGCAAATATCTCATCCATGTTCTCATCAGTCAAGCTGCTGCTTATCTCAGTATCTGCCGTGATAATAAAGCAATTGCTAAAAAAATAATTGTTCATCAAATTCGCTTCACATTGGATTTGACTACTCTAATAAATTAAAAAGCTTATCAGAAACAAGAGTTGCACACTAATACGCCTACCATTACCTGTTAAAAGGTAGGTATAATACCCGTATATTGCACAGAACACAACAGCAATCTAAAGCAAAACACAGGCGGAGCCGCGTGCAGCAGCTAGTGTAATTAAAAGTAAGGTAAACGTCCCAGTCGTCACGCAATGTGCATAAAAACGTAAATTAGGTATTAATGAACGCTTGAAGGCGATGTCATTAATCCTGTGGCTTTAGCGGCGCGGCGTGGCCAGGAAGATAGCGATTTGTAGGTTTATTTTATTTTTTAGTGATTAAAATTCAGGTTTGAACGTGGATGTGTAACGACGTGGATAAATTAAATGTGACCCAGTAAAATTACAAAAAACTGCCAATTCGCTGATTGACGCGAATTGCTATATTTATTTGTCAGGCGTTTCTCACATTGTGCAAAACTTGAGAAAGTTTTCGCATGTCGCATTAAAACAATTCCATAATTGATTGAATGAAAGTCATGCTGCTAACATTGTAAATCTGTTGCTGTACCACTAGTAACCGAATTATGTGAGATCTATACAGCCAGCTAGTAGGTACTCTGAATTTCACAATCTTTCGTGAAAGAAAATTGCAGTGGTAAGTTTTTGTTTTAAAATAGGTAAAAGGATAAAACGTTCGGGGAGTATGTATGTAATATTAAGTCTTTATTTGCAGATTTCTATATTCAATTATATTGCCTTTCAATTCAGATGAAGTAACCTTAATATCGATACTCTTATCAATTCAATAAAACGCAATTTCGTGGAATCGTGTTACATTGCCTGTATATTTATCAAATATTAAACAGTATCATACTAGAATAGATCCGTATTGTGCCGTAATAGAAACAAAAATCTTCAAGGCCTTTCGATTATTCGATACAAATAGTGTTTGAATCCATGATCTCCTCAACGCATAAGGCTGCGGTTTCACTGAGGCGGAGCGGAGCAGAGCGGAATGGAATTTAAATCCACATTTAAGCCATATGATTGGTGAAACGCGGCATAGCTCGTCTCCGCGCTGCTCCACTCCGCCTCGGTGGAACCGCACCCTAGGGCTTATCTCTTATACATGGCTAGTATCCCATCAGCGTGAACAGCTAATCACGTCAAGAAAGCTTGCTCCCAACCCGTTGATTCCGTGGCCCGAAGTCGACAAAGCTAAAAATCAGTTAAGATGAGGTGTGCGATAGCCCGCGATGACTGGGACGAGTGAGACCCGCGGAATTATACCACATTTATCAACTTATTAATGACCCTACTTACTTAGAAGTCGGGAGCGATAGAAGAAACGGTTTTCTGTTTCCTTATACGTATTTAAGAATTACTACAAGCACATTTTATATGGTAGGTACCTATGGAAGACACAAAATAATCAAAATCCTGTACTGAATCTATGGTATTCTTTACGATAGGTAGCCCTTTTTTTTCTTTTTTTTTTCCTTCCACAGTGACAGTAATTTTACTTTTTGTGTATAAAATCTTAGAAGTTTCCACAGCCCTATTATGGTGATGATTATTTTTTACATCCATTAGAACTCATAAGGTATGATATTCAATGAGAGGTTTTCATTTTGACAATTTAAAAAAGAAATAGTTTCCATGAACTGGATAGATGGCGTTGATCCGACTACGTTACTGGGTGCCAAAGCCAAAACGCTTGAAAAAACACACGTCACATACGCTCGTTGACTGACACTTTCGTTTGCATCAGCTTCCGAATATAATCATTAGGTCCAAGTGATATTATGTGACGTTCTGTTCCTTGCAGTAATGTAGTCAGACTAGCGCCATCTATCCAGCGACTAGGGAAGAGTTGAAAAAGAAAATCCTTCATTGAGCTACTTGTGGAAAATTTAGCTGCTCTAATATAATTTGGTGTTTTATTTTATTTAAAACAAGCATAAAGCCCAGCAAGAAATCTGGCTCATGACAAATTCACAGATATCAGAAAAAACTATCTACTTATGAACCTAGGAAATTATTAAATCTAAAACCGCAAATTTTGCTGACCGTACAACTCAACACTTTCCGTAATATTGAGTCATTAACTTGATATCTTGAACGGTCAGTCGTTACCTGCCTCAGATTTGTATACTTTACAGGTAGATAGGTAAGAACTTAGCACTATAGTATCGTATGAGAGCTCTAACCGATTTCTATAAACGTAAATTGCTGCTATGACTTGACAGGTTCCTGTGTGTATCTCGAAGTCGTAGTTTGACATTGTTTGATCAAAACGTGTAGGCAAAGTAAATGCAAAGTAACATTTATAGATTTCCGTCTAAAACACATTCAATAATAACTTGATTACGTTCTATTAAACGAATTGTTAGACTAACCCCCGAATATTGAAACGTCACTCAAATTATAAGGGCTGCTTAAGATTTGCGCAGCTCCTTTTATATTTGGTATGGCCAAACGTCAATTTTAAATATCATTTTTTTAATACAGTCAAACCTGCGTAAGTGAGAACTGGATAAGTGAGAAAACTCTATAAGTGAGAGCATGTCAGGACCCGTCATTTTAAGCTTTTTGGGAGCTTAAAATGACGGGTTACCTCTATTAGTGAGAAACAGAAACCTCTGAAAGAGAGAGTAGTTTTTCCCTCATGGACCTCCATATGTGAGACTGCTACTTATCTTTACCTCTATAAGCGACAGTCGAGCTTTATTTATTTATATTATTTAGGAGGAACTATAGAACATCTGCTATTTTATGACTCATTCTTAACTTTCATGGAATTTCCTACCATTGTTTTTGTATTGTTTTCTCGTCAATTTTGTACCTATTCTATTTTGTGGAACTAAATAACGTTGTTATTTTATCGCATTCTTTTCAAATGGACACGTGTGCCTGTGTACCTCTATAAGAGAGAAACGCTACCCATGTACCTGCATTAGTGAGAAACTCGGGTTAGTGAGAAACCTCTATAAGCGAGAATGAGATTGTGCTCCCTTGAACTCTCGCTTATCCAGGTTTGACTGTATATGCGCTACTTAAATTTTGAGTGACGTTTCAGTATTTCTCCATTAGTTTATTAGCAGAGATCCTTATGCCTATAAGAGTGTAAAAATACTCTTTACGAAAGGCACTTGTTTTCTCCACCATTGCGTTCATTTTTTGATCAAGACCATGTCTAGGAACTGTCTAGTTATAGAGATATTAGGGGTAAAATTTCCAATTTTTTATACAAGTTTTTATAAAATATCAAATAAATATCGCTGGACATTACACTCAGCGCCATCTAGTGCCACACTAAGCAAAACTTGTGTCGTAGTCACCAGACAGTTAATATACTACATAAATATACTATTTGTTTGTAAATACATACTTATTATACATATAAAACATCCATGACTCGGAAACAAATGTTCATGCTCATCACACAAACATTTGCTCCGAACTCAGGACCCTAAGAACATAAGGCAGCCTCACTACCGCTGAGCCATTCGGATCGTCAAATTTATGTTCGAACTTTCCATTAAAAACCTCCAAGACCCCCGTTTTGTTCTATCCATTCACCAGCACAACGTTTTAAGTTATATTCGCAATAATTTTCGCGTAAAGTTGCTTAGTTAGATGTACAGAATGCTTGGTTGACGGCTTCGTGATGAATCTGCTTACACCCTGTATACCAAGTACATTGCCAACGTATTTTCGACCTTAGAGGTCAAGTTTAAACTTCGGTAAATATGCGTGTAGTCCTTAAAACAATAAAGTTCATAGGTTGTTGTACTTCCCCAGCTTGTGTTATTTCATGTTATTTATTCTACAACTTTTAAAAGTCTTGTATTTTTTTTACTTTATGATTATTTTGCCAGTGGACAAGAGACTCAATTATAAAGATGTCCACAACAAACCTGTCATCAAGTTGTTTAAGAAAATTATGTTTCGAAACTTTCATACAACGTCGATTTTTTAAGAAAATGTAACATTCTAAAACTTTACATTTTCAGGCAACGAGCTTCCTTCTCGAGGATCCATTCTTGCTGGAAGTTTATTTTATATCCTTAGGAACTTTAAACGGGAAAATGTCAACCATATAAAAGGACCAGAACAAAATCTAAAAATCATAATTTCTATTCCTAGCAAAGTTAAAAGATTACTATCGGTTCTAAAACTAGTTTGTAACAGCATTCATTAACAAAACTTGAAGAACTTAAAAATTAACCGTCTACTATACCGAAGAAAATCTCGTGTAAAACGACATAAAAGCTTATAGGGTGGGAGTACCAAATACCGGCCCTAGCATATTTACTTTCGCGCTAACACGAACCTTCCCCATAAATACGATACTCTGTTTACGTGTTTACATACAGACAAACAAATTAACTACTAACAATATGTTAGTAGTAGCTACGTGTCGCTATTACTAACAATCTCATTTTTTTTTCTTATATACTCGTTCAGTAATCTGAGACATGTGGCTTACCGAAAATAGGTCGAATGTGTTCGGAGGGTGACGACACCTATTATGAGATACTAGTTTTTTATGGTAATTCCACATAAGTTAAGGAATGATACGCTTGTTATTCAAATACAGAGTAAAGTATGTCGCTTTTATTTTATATTTTACCGAAGGTATAAAGATGAATGGTGTGCTTTTAAGGTATGTCTTAAAACAATTACATTGATAGAAAATGGTTAAATACAAAAAAAAATACAATTGTAATAATCTAACTTGGAAAATCATCTCATAATTACAAATTACATGCCAGCTATATGAGATCTCATAACCCTTAATTATCTAACCCTATTTCGCATACTCGTACACAAATCTAATCTGTGAACGCAATCATAAATCACTCACCATATTTAATCACAAATGAAACCCAAACTAACTTCAAAGCGAAACTTAATTAAAAACAAATCACAGCCGACAACTGTCCCGCTTACCCCACATCTCTTCGCTTAGGGTCAAAGCCCTTAGCTGTTTTGTCAGAGTTAACCAGATTAGGTTATTTTTTTTACTGTTTACTGTAACGAGGTTACGCGATAGTTAGTTTAACCATGGTTTAACGGTGACTGTAGTAGTTTGGTTAGCTACGTTTGATGATATCGATAATAGGGCTTCATCATTTCTATGTTAATTTTGGAATTAAGTGAGAATGTCAATCACGGGAACATAGTGAAGTTTACGACATTTTGATTGTTATTGTACCCCAGATTATAGAACTGCGACTCTAAATGTCATTGATAAGACTGTTTTTACGGTTCATAAAGATAGATAAAGTTGGGTTAAAAGTTAAATAACGGTTTCATGATAACGGTGACACCAACAGGTGATCAGCCTAATTGCTGAAGAAAGAAAACTATTGACACACAATATTTGTTCCTATATTTGTACAACTAGCTTTTGCCCGCGACTTCGTTCGCGTGGAATAGTGACTTCCGGCAGATTTTTGGTTTTACCCACATTGCCGACTCTTGACCAATAGATGGCGCTGTATGTCCGGAATAAATTTTATTTTTTATTTTATTTTTTGTAATAAACACTATCCTATGTCCTTTCTCAACTTCCAAACTATGTCTGTACCAAATTTCAGACAAATCGGTTCAGTAGTTTAGGCGTGAAGCAAAGACAGACAGACAGACAGAAAGACAGACAGACAGAGTTACTTTCGCATTTATAATATTATATATAATATATAATATATAATATAATATATATATATATATATTTATATATATATACCAAATACCTATATATATATTTATATATATATATATATATAAGTAGTTTGGATAATTGGGCTCATAAATAGTCTAGTGCAGTCAAATAACAGAGTGTAGTAGATCTTCAAAATAAATTAACTAATTTCATGAAAAAATAAATAAATTTCCAAAATAAATCCGTTAACATCAAAATAAAGCTACGGTTTCCATAAAATAAAAACGTGCAGTTAAAATATTTCTTTCCGTTCGAGGAGCTCGTGGCAAAATAATAACAGCCGCTCGGGTCGATCTTTGCCGTGCTTGCATAGGTTGGTTTGTGGATGGGTGACCCACTTGGTTGGGTGTGGGTCACATACCTACCGAGTTTCCTCCGTACCTCGGAAAGTACGCTAAGCCGTTGATCCCGGCTGTCATTTGTACATCTTTGATAGTCGTTACAGGTAGTCAGTGGCCCAAAGAGTCGGACAACCAGACTTACCAAGTAGTATCGTATTATCCTGTACTAAGTTAAGTACTACAGTTTTGAGATAGCCAGTCGCTCCATGTAAAAAAGTGGTATTCAGCTGCATCCAGTTAGATTGAAAGCTGACTTCAACATAGTTGGGAAATGTCTAAGCAGATGATGAATGTCTTTTCAACCGACTTCCAAAAAGAGGAGGTTATCAATTCGTCTTTTTTTTTTTTTGTGTTTGTTACCTCAGTACTCTTGACTGGGTGAACTGATTTTGATGGTTCTTTTTTTGTTTGAAAGCTGGTGCTTCCCGTTTGGTCCCATTTTAGTTTGCTGAAGACCTGATGCTGATCTTCGGAGATATACAACGGAACTCTTCAAAAATACACAGCAAATCTGCAGTGATTGCTGCCATCGCTTGTAGGTTCATTGTTTATACTATATTATGACGTAATATCACGCCTGTATGCTCTGAGGGGGTACGCACATGTGTAAAATACACCCGATTTCGAAAATATTTGTTACCTCAGTACTTTCTACTGGGTGAACCGATTTTGATCGTTCTTATTTTATTTGAAAGCTGTTGCTTCCTGTGTGGTCTCATAATCATCAAATCAGTAGCTGATGATGGGATTCTGGAGAAGTAGAGAGAATTCTTCCCATTTTATAGGCACACTAGAAGCGGTTTGGGTAGTTTTAGGAATTGTACTTTCTCGAAGTGATCCCAATTCAATTTGATGAAGATCTGATGAAGAACTTCGGAGATATGCAACGGAACTCCTCAATAAATGATAGCAAATGTATTGGGATTGCCGAAATCTCATATCTGTCTATTGTTTACACCAGTTGATAACTTAAAATCACGCCGATACGCTGTGAAGGGGTAAGCACATGTGAACCACTAAAAAGTGAAAAATAAAAACTTTTTTACAAAAAATAAAACAGACTTCAGAGAAAACAAAAAAGTGAAAAATAACTTCAGAAAAAACGCTTCAGAAGTCGGTGACAAGAAAACTAAATCAATCAAACAAAGGTCACCGACTTCTGAAGCGTTTTTTCTGAAGTTATTTTTCACTTTTTTGTTTTCTCTGAAGTCGGTTTTATTTTTTGTAAAAAAGTTTTTTTGTACAATGTGTTTAAAACCGAATTACCGAGGGTAGAAATGCGAATAGACGTTCTAAGCTAAATCAATATCAACTTAATTATACTCACCAATCAATGTTATCCTTTAAAACGTCCAAAATAGATTTTTCTTATACATAAGCTTTATCTATTCTATATATAATATTATAAAGCAGAAGAGTTTGTCTGTTTGTTTGTTTGGTTGAACGCGCTAATCTCAGGAACTACCGGCTCGAATTGAAAAGGAAGTGTTGGATAGTCCATTTATCGAGGAAGGCTTTAGGCTATATAACATCACGCTACGATTATGAAAAGCGGAGCAGAAACGATAAATGTTGCAAAAACGGGGATTTTTTTCCCTTTCGTTTTTCTCTCTTATGTGACGCAGACGAAGTTGCGTGGGTCAGCTAGTTTGGAAATATAACGTAAACAGAGGAAGTGGGTAAATTCCGGACGTTTTTCTGGAGTGATTTTGATGTTGGTGATTTCTGGTTATAAGTCAAGTTTTTAAATAGGGAATTAGGGGCTTTTTAGGACACGTTGGCATGGCAATGGGCCGGTCACGTCCAAACAGTGGCCCACTAATGTCCCCTGTTCGATGGCATTGTGTCGTATGGGGATGGGGGCAATGGCCCCTGAAGGGGAATTTGGGGGAAGCTGAGGTGTGGCGATAAGTCATTTGTAGTGAGATAAGGATATAGAAACTGTTTCTTTAGAAATCTGTAGATTGTGAGAGGGGATTTTCTGATTAACAACAAAGTAAAAAAATACACAGAAAAAATCTATATGTACCTTCCAATATAGAAAGATTTTTTGTTTGTGTGTTTGTTACAATTTAACTCAAGAACTACTCAACCGATTTTAAAAATTCTTTCACCAATATAAAGCTACATTTTTACCGAGTTTTACAAGCTATAAGTTATATTGGTATCATGCAAATTAGCCGAGTTATTACAATTTTTGCGGACGAAGTCGCGGGTGACACGGGGTCACCGCGGGGGTCTCTTATATTTTTAAAGCTTTTTTGTAAATAGAACTTCGTAAACGCTTTCTCTATGGCCTGCTCTCGGTTTACTTATAGTACAACCATATTGTAAACATAAACTGTTTTAATTTTCTTTATTAACGCAATTTGCACTATTTTGATATCAAACTCAAACTCAAACTCAAACTCAAACTCAAACTCAAACTCAAACTCAAATCAATTATTTCAATTAGACCATTACGGCACTTTTGAATGTCGATAAAACGAAAAAAAAAAGGCTACAGTCACAGACACAAGACATAATAACTTGAGAATGTACTGTAGTTGCCCATTCCCTAGCGTAGATCTCTATGGAGAAGAACGGGCAAGAAACTCCATGGACACTCTTTTCAATCAAAAATGTTGTTACAAAATCTTGGTTACATCTTTCATGTTGAGATTATACATATATGTGAGAACGATGTAGAAAGACGTACACAATAAGAGCGTCCAGAGTTAAAAAGAAATAAATCAACAATTTATAAAATAAAGCAATTCAAATGATCCATGGCAGCTAAGAGATGACCAGTCCCGACTGACAGCGCCCGTTCACGAACATGACGCATGGATCAGCGTTATTCAATTCAACCATATTGAAGGGAACTAAATGACCCGACCCACCCGCCACCATCAGCAAGACATTTGAGCGAGCATGACATTCTCTCAGCCACCAAGGCATATTCAAGTCAATGAAAGATAACTAAATGCAAATGGTAGCTTTACAGTACATGGTACTCACACATGTGCTATGCAATTATACAATACTAAGAGATGGAGTCTATACAATTCAAGAATATTTTTACAATCTTCTGCAGCTACCACAATAATATTGTCCAATAAGTTTGCACCTATGGTTGCGGAGCAGGACCAGCATTTAGCCAAGCATTTTTATCCTCAATGTAATCTCCCAGCTTATAATATGCTTGCCTACATAGTGTGCGTTTTACACAAGATTTAAATTTCGTCTCATTCAGTTGTAAAATGTGGGGAGGTATTTTATTGTAACATTTTAAACAGTACCCCATGAAAGATGAATCTACTTTAGCAAGCCTGAAACCTGGCTGAACTAGTTGGTCCCTATTTCTAGTATTATAGTGGTGTCTGTCACCTCTTTTACTGAATAAATGCAGATTTTTCCTAACATACATGATGTTTTCATAGATGTATTGACAAGGTACTGTCATGATATTAATTTCCTTAAGCAGTTCTCTTAGAGAATCGCGTCTACGTAATTCATATATGGCTCTTATGGCTCTTTTCTGCAGAATAAAAATAGACTCGATGTCTGCAGCCCGTCCCCATAGTAAAATACCGTATGACATAATACTATGAAAATAACTAAAATAGACTATCCTCGCCGTATCAACATCAGTAAATTGACGGATTTTTCTAACAGCATACGCTGCTGAGCTCAGCCGGCCTGCAAGAGATGTTAAATGAGGACCCCATTGTAGCCTGTGGTCGAGCGTAATTCCCAAGAAAACCGTTTTATTGACAAATTCAAGTTTCTCTAGATTCAATACTATTTCACAATCACTACTTTTGACATTTGGTAAAGCAAATCTTATGCACTTAGTTTTATTCCCATTTAGTACTAAATTATTTGCGGTAAACCAATTATGAACCTGCAGTAGGGCGAAATTTACGTCGTCAAGATTTGTGGCACGTCTGTTTATCCTAAATATTAAAGAAGTATCATCAGCAAACAACACCATTTGCGGATGGTTGTTAAATACATGGGGTAGGTCATTAATGTATACTAAAAAGAGGAAGGGACCCAATATCGAACCTTGTGGTACACCCATTTTTACTTTTAAACCCATCGAATTTACACCCTTTACTTGTACATGCTGCTGTCAAACATGTCTCTTAACATGTGATAAAGAGTATTGCTAATAAATTAGAATTAAATGAATGCAGGCCTCTTTTAGGGTTCCGCCCGTAAAACAAGGAGTATAAAAATCAAGGTCCTGAGTCAACATGACAAAAAGATCGCGAAAACTTGTAATACGTTCCAAAATTTACCTTAATTTTCAACTTTTAATCTTCGGAATTTTCCCTTTACATGTGCTGTCAGACCTTGCTTTTCAAAAAAAAATTACAATTCTCGGTCAACCGGAAGTACCCTATAGATTTTGGGTCGAAACGCTATATAGTAGTTCCCGTTGACCTAGAATCACGAATCACATGTAAAGGAAATAATCTGAAAACCGTAAATATGTAGTTTAATAACAACAAAAAGCGATTTTACTATTACAAACTTATTATTTGCGGTAGGTGCAATAGCCGTTTAATGGGATCGAACAGCAAAGTTAAGTTTGTCCCTTTACAATTTTGTACGGACCCTCGGTGCACGAGTCCGACTCGCTCTTGGCCGGTTTTTTTATTTATATGTAGTAAAAGAGACTAACATATAAAACATTATCTAAAAACCTTATCTATAGAAACAAAATATCCGTTACATTTGAATATTAAACACACATATTTTATTCAAATTGAAATGTAAGAGCTGTAATGAATTCATGTACAGTGTACTCAACATCAAGTTTACTAGTTTAAAGAGAAATTGTTTAATAACTCACCTTTCTATACAATTATATAATCAAGGAAATGTATACCTTAATCCGTACGCATAGAGTTGGTGCTGCAGCCTGTAAAGTTGTTTCAATGGATGTAAAGGTTCTTACATATTTGAGTAAAAAATGTTCTAAGAAATGTTTTAATGTTTCTCGCTGGTCTGCTAAGCATGATGTCCTGGGTTCGATTCCTGCAGTCAGTAGCAGTCACGGAGTGTAGATTTATACCCGGTTGATACCTACAGGTTTGCTAACAAAAACACACAACTGGCGAAATGTGGTAGTTCTATTCAAATACCTCTGCCCAACCTTTTCATCAGTCTAACCAGATGCAACTGAATACCAGTATTTTACATGGCGACTGCCTATCTGACCTCCACAACCCGGTTGATACTGGGTAATACGATACCACTTGGAAAGACTGGTTGTCAGACTTTTTGGGCCACTGACTACCTGTAACGACTGCCAAAAATTGACAAAAGACAGCTTGGACCAACAGCTTAACGTGCTTTCCGAGGCACGGAGGAAACTTTGTATGTAAGGGTGGCTATGGGCTAGCCAGCCGTCCGTCCAACGACATGACGACAGGCCGTGTAAGAAAAAGAAAGAAAGAACGCCTCAAAGAGATGTCAGCATAAAGGGAGGGGCCGAAGCCTGCCGGGGTTGCGGGCCTGTTCGAAAGAGATACCGCGACCCCGGAACATAAAAGGCGAAGAAGGAACATGGATGGGTTTTAGTCACTAAAAGTCTGACGCTCCCTCCCGCTCCGCCCAGAGTGGGAGAAGTCATTTGATGATTTCCCATCCTAAAAAAAAAAGGGTGGCCACCCATCCACAGACTTACCTAGGCAAGCACGGGTTAAGTGGCTGTTGTTATATAGCCACGAGCACGGCTGTTGTTTATGTTTAATGTATTTTTTTACTTATGATGTAATGGCACCCAATCTCAGAACGATCTGGCCTTGTCATCGGGTGTTCTGTTTCAAATGACATATGGCACGGTTTGTCCTTCATGTAACGAGTACTTTAAAGATGGAAATGATGTAACAACTATTTATTTAACTTATTTTACGGCGTATGTATGTCACCGTAAAAGTGACAAATACGTAATATTGTAACATCTCTAGCGATATTGTAAACTCTCGAATTATTGTCAAAAATATCGCTAGAGAGAAACACGTTATATTGTAATATAACGTGTTTGACAATTTTACGGTGACATGTACACACTATATTCAGAAAAAAAGAAAGGAATAGAACAATATTTACAAAGGTGATTTTTATTTCTAAAGAAATCTCTTCCAGCATACCTGCTTGCGAAAGGAGATTAGATAAAAAGATATGTAGACATAGTGTGTTAAAGATGAGAAAATAGAATGCATAAAAACCCAAAGCAAAGAATTTAAATGTAATAAATGATATACCTAAACGTAAACCTACTATACAACAATGTGGAATAATAATACTTTTTATTGTTTTTACTGCTCGAAACTCCACAGATTTGCAGCTCGAGTTTAGAAATAAATGCCCGCCCCTTATAATATAAATATTTATTACATAATTATATTAAATAATATTACAAGCAAAATGTTGGTGCACTATAGATGCACCTCTGGCTAATCCTTTTAAAATAACTTGCGTAGTGCTAGCTTAATGTTAACTGAAAAGATTCCAATCAGTAACCCTTAAAAATTAACAACCGCACTTTTTCTTTTAATATTTTCTATAGTTAACGATCTGCAATGTGTTAATAATATAATATTAAATCGATAAATAAGTTAACGCGACTTTTTTTCGTGTCTTAGCAATTTTCTTCAGTTTATTTTAAATGTAATGACTACTCGCCACCATGTGTAATTGCGCCTTACCTAGGCGTAACTTCAGCCTAGGGCAGGTGGCGGCTATCTAGTTGATCTAGCTCGCTTATAATAAATAACTCAATAGCTACACGTCTGTCTGTACCTCTGCGTCGATAGCGAGACCCTTTCGATACTATTTGTGCTTTTAGGTTGGTTGGAGTAGTGAGTTAATGGAGGATTTAGAGACAGTGATTTTGAAAAGCGTTGAACAAAACAAATACTATCACAATCATATTTTTATACGGGGTGTATAATAGTTCTTCTGTTCTTGGCATTCTGTGTAATGTGTGTAATTTATATAACATACATACTCACGTCTCTATTTCCATGGGTGTACGATTCTTACATACGGTTTTTTGCATAGTTCACCTTCATACATCTAGTCATATACGTACCCGATTGCGTGTAGATTTTTAATAATAATAAAAAAAAAAACTCCCACAAAGTACAGTTGATAACAAATGTCTTCGAATATTATGGTTCTAGGACATGGCGGTTTCCTCACAATGTTTTCCTTCACCGTTATGAGAGCAGTAGTGATGAAATAAATTACACCTAGTTATGCGCCTGTCTGGGTTCGAACTCACGACTCACTGTTCATAAGTTGGGGCCGTCACCACTGGGCTACCGCTGCTCGTATAGAAATATATTAATTGGTAGCAAACTTTTCGCGTAACATCTGAAACACGAATATGACTGGAATTTTCTTCTTCAACATCATATCCAGTATTTAAGATTCGAGAGAACTTTGCCATATACGTTATCTGCGTTATCAGTGGCTTCGAACATAATCCCTCAAGGTGCAGGATGACATGCACAAAGAACAGCACAGAAGATCGGGCATCGCTTCATTCTTCCGGTCAATTCTTCTGTGCCTAGTCACTCCATTCACTTGCTACTCTGTGTCAAATTGGAAATTTAGAAACTATTCTGTATCGGCTACTGCAGTTGATCTCTGAACTTAATAACTCAAGTGATAACTGTTGCTTAAGGCCCTAACGTTAAATACATATTATTGCTTAGTTATCGTGGAATAATAAATACTAACCTGTTCGACATTGTGTTAAAATATGGTGATTGGCTGCCGCTACAGTTTTGATAGGACCGGACTGTTATAAGAACTGGGGTAACGTCTAGTAGGAATCAAAATTAGTCTTGAAAAGAAAACATAGGTCTACACTAATACTCGTATTATAACACTCGTTTATAGTTACTTTCCAACACATAAAATATTTACTTCTTACATTTTTTCTCCATCCGTACTCGTTAATACACGTTCATTTAATTTACTCGTTATCTATTTATTTTTATTAACCATTTGTTTATATATTGTATGAAACCGTTTGTTTTGTATCGTACCCTCTCAAGGTTCGTTGGAAGACCAGCGGCAGACAGCATCATCACCTGTCTGGCATGAATGCTGAAATGGACATTTTTGGCGCAGTCGTGAGGCACACAGCACATTTCTACTATGTTTTACTCATTGTTTTGTATCTTTTTTATATTATTGTGTGTGTGATTTAGTAACTGACGTCAAATCAATATTTTTCTATCTTTCTTTCTTTCTATAAAGAGGAAATATGTTATGACGATTCGAATGGCGTAGTGGTAGTGAAGCTGCCTTGCGTTCTTAGGGTCCTGGGTTCGAATCCCGGTAGGAGCAAATGTTTGTGTGATGAGCATGGACATTTGTTTCCGAGTCATGGATGTTTGTATGTATAATAAGTATGTATTTACAAACAAAAAAGTATATATGTAGTATATCAACTATCTGGTGTCCACGACACAAGCCTTGCTTAGTGTGGCACTAGATGGCGCTGTGTGTTTAATGTCCAGCGATATTTATTTATTTATTTAATTATTTTTTGTTTGTTTGTGTTTGTTACGATTTTCACCATTAGAAAGCTACATCTTTACCAAGTAACATTTATACTGATATTATAAAGCAGAAGAGTTTGTTTGTTTGGTTGAACGCGATAATCTTAGGAAGTACCGGCGATTTGAAAAATTATTTTTGCGTTGGATAGTCCATTTATCGAGGAAGGCTATAGGCTATATAACATCACGCTATGACCAATAAGAGCGGAGCAGCAATAAGAAATGTTGCAAGCGGGAAATTCACGCGAACGAAGTCGCGGGCAGAAGCTAGTAGGTTATAAAATATATTTATATCATGCAAATTAGCTGAGCTATATCACAACTTTTGCATATGAAGTCGCAGGCGAAGTGCTATAGTTATTTAATAAAAACTCGAAAGGCAAATAGTCTCTTGATTTGTATAACTCTAAATCATCCCCATTCATCATCCTATCATCATCTCTTCATCATCTGGTATTGTTGTCCTGGTTTATTTAAGTTTGATACGGAGTATATCTTCTTCACCAATACTTCTAATCTCTATTAGACGTCATCATACATATAAGTCACTAACTTTTTAGCCATAAACCATCTTTCAAACAGGCATCTATATAGTTTTATTTTTATAACTAACTAGCCGACCCACGCAACTTCGTCTGCGTCACATAAGAGGGAAAAAGCTACCTACTACTACATTTTTTTCATAAGAACCTTCTCCTGACAATAACAAACACAACAAAAAAAGAATCAGCCAAATCGGTCACGCCGTTTTCATGCTATGTCGTGACAACGGAAAACGGGTTTCATTTTTATATATTAGAAGATACACTGATAAGTTTATGAGTAACAGTAAAAAACCACCTCATCACGAAGCCGTCAACCAAGCATTCTGTACATCAAACTAAGTAACTTTACGCAAAAATTATTGCTGGGAAACAACTTTTTTTTTGGAGTCAAAAATCACGTTTTGGGGTATAACTCAATGTAACGCACTCAAAACATTGTGCTGATGGATAGATTGAATAGTACGGGGTTTGTGGAGGTATTTAAAATAAAAATCTTGTAATAAAAACTTGTATTAAAAAAAAAAAACTTGTAAAAAAGTTGTAACTTTGACTCCCAATATCTCCGTAACTAGAAGGTTCCCAGGTATGGTGTCAAACAAAAAAATTATCGCAATGATGGGGAGAACAAGTGCCTTTCGGCTTCGTTAAGATGTGTTTTACACCCTATATTTAATTATTGCTAAGTCATTTAGTTAACGTTTTGCTGTTAGCTTACTGTTTCTTCTTCTCTTTTTCATCTTCTTCCTGGCTATTATTTAATTTTGAGTCAGCCCTCCTAGTACTTCGGCGCCACACGTATGGATGTGGGTTGCTTTGGTAAAAACTGTAAGAACATCAAATACAAATATTGGGTTTTAAAGGAACCTAACTAACCAAACGGGGGGGTGCTCCAAGTCCCGATTGCGGGGGCAGAAATACTTCCGTATGTTCAGTTGACAAAATAACTCGAGAGTTTACAATATCGCTAGAGAGAAACACGTTATATTGTAATGTAACGTGTTTGACAATTTGACGGTGACATATGTAAGTACAACTAAATACATAATTAACTGCCAATCGAAATGAATTAATAAAGCATTCAGCAAATCGGACATAAAGCACTAAACTGCAATATATTTTCATATCAGCGCCATTTCAAACACGAGCACAAATAAAGCCGGCAGCAAAGCTCCATCCTAATTACTGAGCAATATCTATAAATAAAATAGTAGGGTAGAACACCCAGTTGTAGGCCCAATGCCTACAGAGGCGCGGCGGATAAAAGCTGTACTAAGCGGATATTGCAACGGGTCGGCAATCACTGATTTCCGCTTTTCCGCTACCAATAATACCGGGGCGTATCGATTAATCCGCTATCCGTATATCTCTGTTTGTTTTGATGTCGTACTGTTCATAAAACCGTTTAAACACGTTCAATTAATAATTAATTTACGTACTACACCGCAAAATGATCAACATTATAGAGAGATTAGATAATTTCCTGTTGGCTTAATTGATTTTTCGCGTAATTAGTTTTTGGTTTTAGATTTGGTAGCAGTTTGTCATTTGTGATTCCTCGTTTTGAAATATTATTTCGCTTGGTTATTTAAACACTCCGAGCGTTTGATATTAAAAATATTTTTTGGTAATTTGACAGTTTTGAAAACAATTTACCAAATAAGTTTCAATTCCATCAAACAGAAAGGCAATTTAGTATGTTTATTTTATTCAAACCTGCAGGGTCTCAAATTAAACCTAATCGTAAGCAAGACTAAAGTCCCTGTGACCTGAAAAGGTACTGTTAGGTCTCTAGGACCTTCCCTTTTACTTATTCCAGTAGCTAGGTACTTACATGAATAAGCACGTTATTTGTAAAGGTCCAAGCCTCTTACATCAGTGCGCACCTATTTGATAGTGAAAGATTGGCCCTGATTCCCTACGACCTTCGATCCTTACACTTTCGTCTTTCAAGATTTGACCTAAAATATCTCACACAATAATAGATCGTTTCAGGTATTTCGGGTTTTTTCCGAAATATCGGAGGACAGAGTGGGTGAGTATAGTTACTGTTTTATGTTTTTGTTAAGTAGGAAGCTCGGATAAGGACCATGGGCACTTTTCAGAACTTTAACCAACCCTAACAGTGATATTACTAGGGTATGTTAAACCCGGTTTCAGTTTAATAGTAACTAAAACCCAAGAAAAACTGGTTTTACTATAGGACCCGGTTCCACATGCCTTATCGATATTTCGTGTCTGTCGCTTGACGAAACTGCCCGCTATCAATAATTCAGTAATTGATAGAAGGTAAATGAGCTAAACTTTATTAAACTTAGGAGTTTTTTATTTTTTTATAAACTTACGAGTTTTTTAATTATTTTAATTTATAATTATTTTAACAATTTATTTAAACGCCCCGTTCGTCCCAGTAGAGGGAACTGTTGATGATAATGAATTTATTTAACAATTTATGTGCGCACTACATACCAAAAATAAAAGAAGAAAGGAACAGAAAATTGTACAAAGGTGATGCTTATTCCTAAAGAAATCAGTTCCAGCATATTTTGTAGACAAAATCATTACTTCAAACCAAAAACTCTGCTGAAAATTCATATTTCAACCCTATCAACACGAAACGAGTTCAAAACAAAACTCCACGTAAACCAAATCCAATACATTCATAAATTCCGTTGTAAAATCATCTACCTAAATCTTCTAATTGTTTCTGAGACAGTATTGTGTGGGCCTGGGTTGGGGCTTCAAGCCTACAGTCATTTGCCGTCAGGCCCACTATTGTACTCCGTGAATTATGGGGCAATTAAATCTGAGTTATGATTTAACTACCCCTAAATTTTTAAGATATACCCCGAAAAATTAATCATGCTTTGAATTAGGTTGTTCGCTGTTGTAAAGAGTTGAAAATTGTAGGTGTTTTGGAATTTTGAATTCGAAAGGGTTGTAGCTGTAATTTTAAATCACCTTTGATGAAAGGTGTAGGGACCATAATCAATGTTTTGGTGCAAGTTATTCTCGTGAGCTCGTTTTTATACCGCGTAAGAATATATTTTAGAAGTTTCTGCCTTATTTAACGTTTTGACTGAATCATCGTAATATTTTAAACTAGTGACTCGACATTCATTTTCCTCTAATTCTAATCCCCCCTAATGTTTTCATTTATTATCACTACATTTACTAGCACTGTCTGCTTTCTTATATATTTTTGCTTTTTGTTTTTAAAATGCTCTCTTTTATCTGTTACTTTTGATTGGCCTAATTTTCTTTTACTGTTAATCGTGTATAAATTTTTAGCTTTAAGTTTTTTAAACTGTAAAATTGTAATGTTATAAAAATATTTACTAATAAATACAAGCTTTGACACTCATAAATAACGTGGTTTTCAATTGGTAAAATAATTTTCCAAAATCGACTAAAATGTCGAAAATACAACCTCACAAACTTTATCTCTTTATAATATTAGTAAAGGCAAGCTTTTGCATTAGGCTCGCTTGCGTTAATTTGAAATTTGTCAATTTAACTTTTAACACACTAGTAAAGTTTCTGTGATTAATCATGATTAAAATCATGATTCCAAGGACACGTGTCGCCATCTATTATCATAAGAATTATGTCGTTTTTTTTTAAACAGTTTTTTATCTTATACAGTCACGAGCACCAATATGTAAACACAACACAACTTTTAATAATGTATTTCTCCTGTTTTTCTGATCAAAATTTCATGTCGTTATGGACATTGTATTCTAGAAGTCATATTTTATGAAAATGATCGTAAATCCAAGTTACAATCGTTATTTCTTGCGAAAATTGCATAAAGATTTAGGAAATTGTATACACATTGGAGCTCGTGACTGTACACCTCATCAGTATAGTTGCTGCCAGAGATTGCAATATCGGTCATTGACCCTCAGATTTATTAAAGTTCTTAACTTTGAAATGCAAAAATAAGTCTGATCAAGTCTTCAATCGCCGTCAATCGTGATCTTCAACCATTTTTCGTAATGTAAAAAGATTTAAGGTACATTTGTTTTGGTTTGTACGAACTTTGTTGTTTGGCTAAGAAAAGGCGTATTTCTAAACTTATAGCAATATCCAAATATTGTCATTCAAGATTATTATGACATTACGTACCCAAATACCGTTTATGGAGATGGTATATTTTGCCATAACAGTGATGGGCATATACAGGGTGTTTATATTACGCCTGTGCCGCCATTATCACTGTTTGTAAAGCGTATATCACACAATACCGTGCTGTTATTAAACAATAACACTGTTTCTGTCAACTAGGGCAATAGATAATATTATTCAATGATAGTTTTAGGTGACGCACAAATCTATAAGGTATATATATAACTATTTACACATATATATGTATATATCTGTTATATCTGTAAATAGTTCAATGTGGTAGTTTTGTTAGTCTCGTTCAAGTAGGTTTTTGTGTCCGTATGTGTTCATCTAAAATACTCAACGTCGATTTTGATGTGATTTTCACCATCACTCACAAATTTGAATCCGGTAGGTTAATGTGTATAATCTATACATATTTAACTTGGCTATAGCACATAAATCTCAACGACTTGAACTTCTGTCAAAAACAATATAAAAATAACAAATGACTATCCAGTCAGAATCACATCATCATAAAATTGGTCAACGGGATCAGTTGACAAATTCAAAAATTCATTAGGTCGACTGATCCCGCGGGATCAGTCATCCCTCACAGGTGTGAGGAATGAGATTAAGAAAGAGCCATCTCAAGTTTTTAACACAACCAAGAGCTGAGAACGAAGTCCCTACTTACTGTAAACAATATTTATAATCACAAAAGCTTGAAAAAATCGATATTCTTTCAATTTCACATGTAATAGACCTTCTTCAAAAAGCGATTTAAAATAAAATAGGCCCTAATCTTGGTTCGGAGGGATCGGGCATTACATGTTAAGTATTGTGCGATACGCCGGAGGGGTACGGGCCACGGGGGTACGGGGGTACGAAGGACCAGCTTATTAATATCGCCTCCCTTGAATAGAAATGTCAGGATCATTATTGAGGGTTGTGTACTGGGCATCGTGTTTGGTGGTTCAGATTAGGGGGTTACCTAAGTCTGGAAGTTTTTCTTCTTTATATTGTTTTTTTTTTTTCGAATGGGAAATCAACAAATAATTTCTGCCACTCTGGCCGGAGCAGGAGGGAGTGTCAGACTTTTACTGACTAAAACCCATCCATGTTCCTTCCTCGCCCTTTATGTTCCGGGGCCACGGTATATCTTTCGAACAGCAGCCCATATTTAAGTCACTTGGATAGTACCTACTGTTTCGCAAGTGCTGCGTTCAATTTCCAGGTTGGGTAAAATGTTGTTGGGTTTGACCATTCGATTTTTTTCAATGATTCCGGAGTCTAGATTTGTATACGATAAAAGTCATTGGAGCTTTAAAGTAACTAGATAAATGTAGATGTAGGACCACTCGATACAGCTGTGCAAGTACGTAGGATTCGATAGGACTCCATTAGATAAATTTGACAAACCTTATGGTAAAAAACTGGCGCAATGCATTGTGATCATATCATTTTTGCACCAAATGAACTGAGTAGCAAACCTCCCTCTAGTTGGACCGATGACCTGGTGAACGTTGCGGGAATCTGCTGGATGCGAGTCGCACGGTACCGGTCAATGTGGTGACCCTTCGGGGAGACCTATGTCCAGCAGTGGACGTCTTTTAGATGAAATGACGATGATGTTTCGTGAGTATAAAAGGTATAAAAAACCTCTTAACGAAACCGAAAGGCACTTGTTCTCTAGGAACCTTCTAGTTCCAACTTTTTGTCATTTTTTTTTATTTACATAGGATTTTATTGTAAGATTTTTACTTTAAACGCCTCCACTACCTTCAATCCATCCATCAGCACAATGTTTTGGTTCTGAGTACGCTACATTGAGTTCCACCACAAAACATGATTGCTCACCCCAAAAAAGAAGTCGTTTCCCAATGATAATTTTTACGTAAACTTACTTAATTTGATGTACTGCTTGGTTGACGGCTTCATGACGAGGTGGTTTACACCCTGTATATTCGTCTGGTCACCCGAGATCTGCTATGATTTATGATATGAGATTGATGTGTCTACCTAATAAGGGTTTGTCTCCACCAATCACGTTAGAGATTGAATTAGCCACGGATCACGGCGAGTTGTATCCACTGATACCGTGATCCGATGTTCTCAAGTACTCGGTACTCCCACATTTTGCCAGTTATATTTAAAAGGCCATGTAATCCAGCATGTGTCCAACAACTTATTATACTATACCGTATTAATCTCCATAACGCTATCAGTTTTCTATTACAATAACAAGCCGCACATGTGGGGAACGAGCCACTGTTTCTCTTTGATGCTCGTATTACAATTACACAAACATATTGTACATCTTGCAGTAAATGAACCATGTTTCTCGCCATCTGATCAGCAGCTGGTCGGTCTTTAATTATTATAATTAAATCAGCGTGGCATTAAAATGTTTGAGATGAATCATAAAAACTTTGTAGTATGGATCGTAAAAAATAGTGAAGCTGAGATCTTTTAGAGTTATAGACTACTGGATGACCCACCCAACTTCGTCTGCGTCACATAAGAGAGAGAAACGGAAGGAAAAAAACCACCCCGTTTTTGCAACATTTTTCATTCCTGCACCGCTTCTAATGGTTGTAGCGTGATGTTATATAGCCTAAAGCCTTTCTCGATAAATGGACTATCCAACACAAAAATATTGTTTTAATTCGAGCGAGATTAACGCCTTCAACCAAACAAACAAACTCTTCTGCTTTATAATATTAGTATAGATCAGTCTGGAATCGCCAAAACGGTAAGCAGCATAGTTCCACTTTTTGCTGGTTATGTCTCTAAGTTCACAAACCAATTCAGATTATGGGGTACTTCTGAGAAACTGTAGATGGGAAAATCCAATTATACTTTAACAGGAACCAGGAACTGGACCTAGGATCTCATCATTAGGTTTAACACTTAAGACCACAATGATAAGCTATTTTTTATTTATTTATTGTAGGTACAGTGTTGGTCTGAACGAGGCTGGCGCTGGGTCGTGGAGATTGGCAGAAGCAAAGAGTGACCTGTACCCAGCAGTGACTGAAGTGAGGCTGTGGATGACGATGATGATGACAATTTAGAACAACAATTCTTCGGACCTCTGGCAGCGCTTCATGAGCTCTTGGATTCTCATCCAACATATTATCTATTTGCTAATGGATGGGCGAAAATTACTGAAGTACTGTGAGAGGGATTTATGAAAGTGTGAACATTAGCCTGATTTTACTTTACGTTGTTATTTTATAATTTTATGTAATATAATATATTTTATTACTTTAATTGGTTCGTTCTAATTTAATAAATCAAGAAAATATAGACTCTCGTGTTGGAGTTTATATTTTCTACCAATATACCCAAGTCCCCCAATACGAACATATCAAACTAAAGTCACGTTACAAATCCGAGTGTGAAAGCGAACGGAGGCGCTAGCCCTTCAATTTGTGATCGATGAGTCCATCGCTCTTGCGTCTCTCAGGACCGCCCCGCCGCGTGTTACTGGGGTCAGCAGAGCTGTGCCTATCCGTGACTATACGTAGGTAAGTGTGAGGCTCGTTGGAGGCTGTTACTGATAGAAATTGGAAGCAATGTAAAAATTTGCGAGGTCTGTGGCAGGACGTCTGTCTTCTGGGTCCGTTTGTGGGTTAAAAATGTTCGTAAGTAATTTGTACTAATTAACAGGTACTTTTAGCAGTAATGAAGTCAGAAAAAGCTAAGCATTTTTCGTCAAAGTAAAACACGTGTTTTATATTTGCGAATGTTATTGTTTTCATGAAGGCAATAATTTCTTTTAGGTTTGATATTTTGAGGACAAAGGTTAAACAATGTGTAGTTTTTAAAGGATGGTATTTAAAAGTACTTCAATTTATTCCCATTTCATTTACCTAATTTTGCCTGTGTTCCACCAAATATACTGAATGTGCACCAAAATATGTTCATTAAAATATGTCATAACGAGCATCTATTTAACAACTGTTGCAAATTTCTAAAAATAGTAATACACCTAATTTTAAAAACGAGCATTTATTTTTTTAGTTTTACTTCAGATAATGCACTGCAAAATGTATTTGAATCAAACACCAATTAATGTCCAATGTAGCTTTATTAATAAAAAATGAACACATTATAAAATGTAATGCTGTGTGGTGTGGAGGGAAGGAGGGGTCCCCCTTGCCCAGTGGCACAACTCTCATGAAAAGATAATGCACCATTCCTGAGAAATACCGATTAATATAACATAACCTTAAAACACTTTATATTCCCCCTAAAAAGCGTACTCGACGGAGCCCCGCTTCGCGGGGCCCCTATTTCCGAGTGCAGGGTTTAAAGGAACCTAACTAACCTAACGGGGGGGTGCCCCAAGTCCCGATTATGGGGACAGCGATACTTCCGTATGTTCAGTTGACAATAATTCGAGACATTACAATATCGCGAGAAAAAACACGTTATATTGTAATAGAACGTGTTTGACAATTTTACGGTGACATGCGCGTCGCAAGCGAAACAAAACCATTTTCAGTAAAATAAATATAAGTCTTGTCGTCAGGAATATTTGATGCACGATCAGTATTTTTCGGGGAAGAATAAAATAGTTATTGTTACAATAGAATATTTGCAGCGCACTACAATTAACTTTACTAACTACATTACGAGTAACTTAAAACTATTCAGCTACCTGGGGCCTCATTCTGCTATTTTAATAAATTCGTCACTCCAACACGATTCCATTGTCATTTTGCTTAGAGTTCGTAATTTGCTAAATTTACAATGGTCGGTCGATGGTCTCGTAATAAAATTGTGTTTTAATGGCATTTTCGTATTGCCATTACTATAAGACCATTAGTACAAATGGTTTTCGAAATCTACTACTAAATGCGAACATTTATTCATGCCAGATTTCATGTACGAGATTAATATTCTATGACATTTCTTTCAATGGAGTCTCACTGGTTGTTCATTGAGAAAGAAGTCATTATGCGCCATTATATTAGTAGATTACCAAACTTGTCAAAACTTGACAGAACTTGATCATTATGATTTCAATGATCGCCTATTCTGACACTATCGTAAAGCAGAATCGAGGCCCAGGTCAGGCTGTCTTGCGACATAAGCCTCCTCTATTTCCCTCCAATTATTCCAGAGAAGTTCTTCGCTAGCCCTTTGGCAGATCATCCTCCCACCTTTTCATCTGTCTTCCTCTACGTCTTTTTCCATTTCTTGGGTACCATTCTGTGACTTTTTTGGTCCATTTTTCCGTCTTGGCTCTCATCATATGACCTGTCCATTTCCATTTGAATGTTCTGGTTTTTACTTATTGCTATTAAAGGTGTTCTAAAGATAGAAATCTATTTAAGACCAACGCCTAGCTAGCTCAGCCGATTTGCATTATCTATGTATATATAATTTATAGTCTATGTTACTTCCTGGTAACTTAGCTTTCTATTGGTGATAAAATGGTTAAAATCGGTCTATTAGTTTCGGAGTTTATTTGGTACAAACAAACACAAAATTCTTTCCTCTTTATAATAAATCTCAAAAATAATCTCTCTAAAATATCTCATATTAACTAAATGGATGGATTATTGAAGGAAAATGGACTCGATGAAATTTTTTTTTTGCATTAGTGTAGACGACAAAAAATATCTAATTGGTATCAAAAAATATTTTGACCCCTATTTGTTCTTTTGTTACATAAATCAAAATTGACGAATATTTGAGGCTTCAAAAATTCTTTAAAATTCTCAATGCATCACGCCTAGGTATAATTTTTAGAGCGTACTGACGTCATGAGCCCCCACTTTTAATGCGTATTATCTCTGTCGATATTCATTAATTAACAAAAACAAAATACAGACGTTATTTTCTAGTACTCTAACTGACGGACTAAATAGATTTGTATTTTTTTTGATACTGTCGAAATGCCTTATTGTAGCAAGATTTATGATAACATGATTGTATTAAGTTTTAAGTAGATATTAAAAGCGTACTATTTTAAATTCAGGCGGGAATAAAATATAATTTTCGTGCATCTGGCCGTCAATCAGTATCGTCAATAGATATGCAAATCTCACACGATTAATTAAGGGCTTTCACAGATAGTCGTTGCAGATATTTTACAGATCTAAATCGTTACTTATTTGCAGCTGTATCTTCACTGAATACCTAATCATCATCATCATCATCATTTCAGTCGAAAGACGTCCACTGCTGGACATAGGCCTCCCCCAAGTGTCGCCACATTGACCGGTCCCGTGCGACTCGCATCCAACGGATTTCCGCACCCTTCACCAGGTCATCGGTCCACCTAGTGGGAGGTCTTCCAACGCATCGTCTTCCGGTTCGCGGTCGCCACTCCAGAACTTTTCGGCCCCATCGGCCATCTGTTCTGCGAGCAATGTGCCCTGCTCACTGCCACTTAAGTTTAGCAATTGTTCGGGCTACGTCGGTGACCTTGGTTCTCTTAGCTAACACCACCACAACACCTAATATGTAAATTTTATTTACTTTTTGTACAATTTAGATCTATAATTTAGAAAAGGATTGTTGCTTACTTATGTTCAAACCATTAGAAAACCTGCATCACCTAACAGCTGAAATTCGCGGCCTTAGTATCTGGCGATCATTGGTTTACACTTAACACTTTATCCCCTTAAAGCTTTAATCGAATACCGTAAGTATGTGGATAAGGATCGGCCAATATACTTAGCATACAGACTCGGATGTGTGCCTACCCTGTAATGAATAATAACGTGATGCTTGATTTTAAGTATGCGATATTGAAATAGCTAAGGGAAGCTGAAGGGCAGGTGGGCGTTAGAAATAGAAATAATGTGTGGAAGTCTTACGGAGTTTGTGAAACGACAGTAGAAGTACAAATATGTAGGTATCCAGTCACGTCTAACAATATGTAAACACTTAAGAGAGCGTATCCCAAAAGTTGGCAACGTTGCAAATAGCTGTCAAATATTTACACGTTTTAATTAATTTGGCAATTTTACTGTATGAAAATAAGAAATAAGGCTCTGTCATCATCATCATCATCTCAGCCGAAAGACGTCCACTGCTGGACATAGGCCTCCCTCAAGTGTCGCCACATTGACCGGTCCCTTGCTACTCGCATCCACCGGATTCCCGCAACCTTCACCAGGTCATCGCCGCAACCTTCACCAGGTCATCGAGCCAGGCGGACACAATCAGCCGACTAAATAGTGGTAAAGACAGGTCCAACCCATAGGAATGAGCTGGTGTTTTGACCTTCGTTTGATTGGTCTCTTCTAACTTTGGAGAGGCATGTTCGTTTCTGGTGATTGCGATGAAATATGTATAATGTTCGCGTATACGTTTCATCGTCAGATTCACTAAGGTGATATATTTCCTGGGAAGCTGAGGAATCCGTTCTTCTTTGCTTATATTCCATGTCTTTTAGGAGTGACTCGTTCTATGCATTTGTTGGTCTTCCAACTTTTAACCGTTTTGCCTTGTATCTGATAGCTGCGTATAGTAAGTGCGGCTCTGGTCGCCGGAGGATGTGCTCGTAGTAGCATAACCGTAAGCATTTAAACTACTGATTTAAACTACTGACAAAACTTCGCACTCATTTTTTTATTAATTTAGTTATAAGGCTTTTAATAGCTTTCATAGTGGACTCAGATAATAATTTACTTAGATAGAAGCTTCGTAAAAATATACGGAAATGTAAGGTGTTCAAGTTTTTATTTACACTTAAGTTAGCACAGAAAAACTTGGTACATTTTACACTTCGCTACTTTTTATAGCATTTTAATGGCCCGCATAAAATGTGATATTATCTAGTCACATCTGACAGAGAAATACTTATCTGCTTACCCAATCATCGTTAAGCTAGCTAGATAATTGTAGGCTGTGTAGATAGGTTCAAACACAGACAAGTTTTCAGGATAAAAACTAGGGATATAAATAATAGTTATGTGGGGCTAAAATTATAGCTGCTTACGTTGAAGTTTTAATATCTTAGTATTTAGTGTAAATTAAAATAAATTATTCTGTAAAACTTATACATTTACACAAAATAAAGTATATCGCAACACTTATTTACAGCTATACTCCACTATTAAATAATGAACAATGTCTAAAGCGAGTATACGAATAAGCAATGCTAAATATAATTAATCAGATATACTTATATATAAAAAAATGGAGGTATAAAAATTGAAATAAGTCAAACTTAACAAGAAAGTTAAGTCTGAAATTGCCAACCATGAAATTGTCTTGAGCGCTTGCTCAAGATAGGTTGGGCGTGGTGGTCAGTGCTCATGCCTTCTCTGTATGCGAAGAGCCAGCTTTGCTTTGCCCACCAGTGAAACAGTAATAGAAGTCTTAATAGTTTCTATTGTTATTTTATTTAACACCTGTACGTGTACATTATGGATACAGCAATTAAACGATTTGAGATTTGAAAAACATATCGTTTGTTTCTTACGATTTCCCAAAAGGTATCGACTATGCAGTAACTTACTTAGGGCCGTATCAGAAAGTGCCAAAAAAACTTTAGATTGTTTAACAGGGTGCAAACAGACTCACCACAAAGCAACAGCATCTTACAAAGCCTGTGACAATCTCCAACTTCAACGACTTCTATTATATACGTACTTATAATATTAATGAAGCTACAATATGAACTTGTTTAGTGAACGAGTACATAGAAGCCAAGTCCACGTGTTGGCAGGAGTCTAGGAGCAGATCTGTCACTATTACACAACAGAAGTGGACGGCTTGCAAGCGAGATGTTACCGGGCACACGAGTAGAGGAATACAAGATAGGTATTTTAATTATTGTGTTTTAAAAAGTATCTGGTCACATCGAGAAACAAATGAGGAACCAATCTGTAATAAAGACAGCCGATGTGATTAACACAATCATCAATTAAAATAATTCAAAAAAAATATGTATATACTGTTTCCTTTTGTAATTTTCAGGGTGTACATAATAATGAGTATTTTATCTATCTGGCTATGTTAGTGGGCTTCTATTTTTGGCATGACCCCAAAATATGATGGGCATTTTTACCCATCCCTAAAGCTCAAATCAATTTTGTGTTTGTTTTAATTACGTTTTTAAAATTGTCGTTGGTTTAATTAAGAATTGAGAATAATTATTTTAAAACACAAGACGTTTTTGTGGCCACTGTTTCCATATTCAAAATACTTGATAATATAATACGCAGACACACTACATTTATGAACATTCTCAACCGATGACACCCATTCCCAAGCATGACTCACGCATCAAATCTCATCTTCATATCCGAAAATATCACCTTACTAATTAGTCGTACTCGTAGTACTACGCCGGCGTACCGTATGGCGTAGTAGAGTGTACAATACGCACATACGCCCGGTTTACCTAAACAGGTCGTGACTCACAGCTATGCGTCAGCGCAGCGAAATAAACACCATGTATCGTGTAGGGTTGCCACTTCATTATTATGCATCATTTGTGTCACATATTGCAATGTTATTTCTAGTATTTAAATAATGTGTACCTTTTTTATTTTCCCTGTCTCTTTTATCAAGTGTTCGCCACTGCTCAAGGTAGGGTACCTGAGTTTGATTCCCAAGTCGGCCAAAGTGTTATAGGGTTTTAATCGAGAATTACTCAGTATCAGTCAAAGAGCCTGGATTTGTTCCCGATTGATGGCAATAAGCTCACTTCAGTGTATCACAAATATACGTATAACAGCAACAAACTATACAATACATTAATTCAGTGACTTACCTATATGTATAATAAATCTAACCGTTTCGTAAATACAAAAGCAAATCAAAGTTTTATTTCCTGATCCAATTTTCAAATGTTGAATCATTAGCAAAAATCACGAAAATCAACTTCCACCAACTGGCAACCCTGAAATCTGTCACGCACTATCACTCGACATCTATGTTCTGAAGCCGAATATTTTCCTACCTCGTCACCTCTACATTTGGACAAACTTCATAAACATACACAACGAAAATCCACCTTTAAACCCATCTACATAAAGTTCGTGTCAACTGCATAGAGCATCTTTGCAATACTCAACGTTCGAAAACCAAAATTCAAAATGCGGTTGCCAGAAACAATTTTACTTTTAAAACGTTAAGATTTTGAATTTTTCGGTCAGTAACAGAAAGTTTGCCGCCCATAAGTTATTAGGCCACATATTTTATAGTGATGCATCGATCTTGGGACGTCAGCTTTGAATAGGACATTTTTAATTGAAAGAGTAATACATTTCTTTTTTTAATCCACGCGTGGTATATTGTAGTATGACGCAATGCTTCAAGTCTTTTGTATTACGGTCATACATTTTTACACGCAACTTTAGAGGAAGAAGTATTTTCTCAATTCTGCTTTTATAAAAACAGTGGTGACATTAATTAGTCAAAAGATACCATACATACAATTGTAATGATAGAAAAATATAGGGTGAAAGATAATTTTACAAGCAAATTGATCGAAATAAAATGGCTTATTGTAGTATTATTAAAATAATAGACTATAACAACGAGTAGCTACATCAAATAAAAGTCTAGTTTTGATGCACCTGACGCTAATAGGGCAGATAATGGCTTTGAAGCCTTAAATAACACGACAGCTCTTTGAAGATTGAAAAATAATAGTTTAAGCTGAAAAACGTTTTGCTCATTTTATAAAGAGAATGAAAAATAATATTAAAATGGAATTTTAAGGTGGTATATTATGTATTACAACACGTAGACACCCGTTCGCACCTCGTCTCAAAGTTATGACAGTTAAGGTCAAGCCCAACCCTAATAGTAGGGCTGTCACGTCTTATCCACACATGAGTAACCAAATTATTCAGAAATAAACCTTGCGTACAAAAAGAATGTTTGAACAAATTGTCGGTCAATATCACTTTTAGGCCATTACGGTTGAGGAACCACTTAAAAACCAACAAAACTCGAATGAAACGCTCGAAAAAACATTATTAACATCAAATCTGATCTCGTTATCGACCAAAACGTGGTTGCTGACACGGAACCACGAACCGCGTAGCAACCAAACGATACACGAACAAAACACTGTAATCTGCATTTCAACTATTTCCTAACATTACGTATACACAATTAAATGTTTCCAGCATTTTGAATAAAAACAATCGGATGTGGGCATCTCATTTTGAAAAAATGCCAACCCTACTTCTCACTTCGTACACACTGTCAATTTCAATACCACACTTATCGGCTCCGTCACAAAGTTCAATTTCCTATGTCCATTGTTTCAGGGATGGTAAATAAAGTTGGTTCTTATATTTATGTAGATCATTTGACACGCGTCGACAAGCGTGCGTGCGCGCAGGGTCAGTGACCTCCGAATCTATGACCTCAGTATTGTAATGTAAGTATTTATTAGTTAATGGCTTAATGATTTAATGGCGGAATTATGTTAATTGACGTGATAACGTCTTATAAATTGATAATACCAGCAACACTCATGAAAAATAGTAACGTTCCATAGTAACGTTCCATAGTAACGTTCCACCTGTTTGTATTACATAAAATAATGATTATGACGTTATCACGTAAATCTATCGTCCGTAAACCGACTTTACAGACAACCAATTTTTTTTTTGTTAGTTAAGATCGGTTTTGTATTTGTCATCATCATTGATTGCAATCTGGTTGATTGTTTTGTTTTAAACTGAATTAAGAGATTTTGTGTGTTTGAATTTCAATTAAATTGATACTTATCAGATAGTTAAGTGATTAGCAGATAGGTAGATAAATATGGATTCATCGCTACGTATTATATAACTAAGTCCTCCGCCACGTCTGGCTGTCTGTCTGTGAGTTCGCGATAAACAAAAAAACTACTGCACCGATTTTCATGCTGTTTCCAACAATGGATAGAGTGGTTTTCGAGGAAGGTTTTAAGACATAGTTTGTACGCGGGCGAAGCTGTGGGCATCTGCTAGTACCTATACATGTTTCCTTCTAGTACAATCTTGTTTTATGTTAATTAGAACATACTTATTCCACGATTATTTATATAGCTTATCTTTCTCACCAGTCTAACTTCATAAAAAAATATGTAATACCATTGATAAAACAATTGATAGTTCCACTGCTGGCTTTGAAACTTCCAAAAAACCGCTAAAAGTAACAGTAACCAGAAAATATTGCCATCATTACTACGAAGATATGCGGCACAAAAGTTTCTGCCATAAAGAGACATAAGCGGAAGAAATTCCATAAGAAAAATCACCTGTCTAACAAAACGTAGTTGTTCAGTAAATTCTTCCTATCTCCTATCTCTGCTTACCCCAATACCACAAAGATATGTTCATAATTATCTCATAATTAGTACAATATACACCTCAAATCTTAATTAACAAGATGTAAAAGCAATCATAATAACTTGATAAAACACTGGTGTACTAATTACGTTAAAACTTATAATAACTCAGTTAAAGTCATCAACGGTTAGTGATAACAATGATTACGTGACGATTGTTCAACAAAACTGGTAATTAGGTGAATGTTAGGTTGGGCACACACGTGAGCGACTTAATTTCTGTGGACGCCGACTTAATTATATAAAGTGTACTGATTTAATTCGAGGGGCAATTTGAGAATGCAGCATGTAATTTTTCAAGCTAAAGTTAATTTTCTGCTAATAGCTTGAATAATGAACACTTCTACTTTTCGGCTGTTACAAGCTTTGTTATGCTTTAATGAGGGAATTATGAAGCTTTTTTGACACTAAGTGAGCGAAATCTTCACCACAAAAATGATACTTTGCAAACTTTTCTGTCGACATATGATCTCCATCATCAGATCAGTTGTTACTTTTATTGAAGGGACCAATAGCCGTTATTCAATATCATCATCAGCCTATTAATGTTCCCACTGCTGGGATACAGGGTAAATCTCTATGAGAGGGAATGGGCTATATATACCACCACGCGGGCCCAGTGTGGATTGGTAGATGTCACATGTCTTCGTTTGTTTTGGTTCTAGGACATGCCGGTTTCCTCACGATATTTTCCATCACCGTTTATAGAGTAGTGGTGATGAAATAAAATGCGTCTGTCTGGGTTCAAACAACGAATTACTGTTCGTAAGTCGGGGCCTCCACCACTGGGCCACCGCTGCTCTCTTTTCTATCTATCTTGTGTTGTGTTGTTGCAGAGCCAACTAATACGGCTGATGTAAACCTACAAGAAACCGATTCAATCGAACTTTGAACAGATCCACTGTATGAATTTCTACGTAGTAGGTACTATTACTAGTAAAGCACGTTAAGCAGTTGGTCTCGGCGGTCTTTTGTACATCTTTGGCAGTTGTTACAGGTAGTCAGTGGCTCAAAACGTCTGAAAACCAATCTTACCAAGGGGCAGGATTACCCCTGAATTGTGGAGGTCAGATAGGCAGTCACTCCATGTTAAATACTGGTATTCAACTGCATTTGGCTAGACTGGAGGCTGACCCCAACAAGATTGGGAATAAGCTAGGCTTTGCACAAATCCCGCAAACAGAAACAAAATTTGCAGCCATGCAGTAAAACATACGCGCAGCTGAGCAGCTTTACAACAGAGTTAACAGAAACATATACATATACACCAAACAACTTCATGATTGTAAAAAAATATACTAGAATGGATAGGTTTTATCCATTCTAGTATATTTTTTTACAATCATGAAGTTGTTTGGTGTATACGTATACACGTGCCGTCTAACACCCACGCACACACACACACACACTTACACAAATCACCTCTAATATACATTCATAACATATTAGAGAATATTAGGATTATATTGTTTTTTTTTTTTTTACTTAGCCTATATTGTCCTACTGCTGGGCAAAGGCCTCCCCCATAGTGTCCCACTCTTCTCTCCGTGCGGTTTTCTCTGGCCAATCTCTCATAAACGCGCTAGGTCATCACGCCAGCGTTTTCTAGGCCTCTCTCGGCGACGACGCCCGTCTTCTGGCACCCACTGAGTGGCGACTCTGGCCCATCGGTCCAGATGCATTCTACAGACATGGCCCGCCCAATCCCACTTCAACCCAGCAGTCCTGTTCCCTACATCAGCGATTCCTGTTTTGGAGCGTATTAAGGTATTGCGAATTCTGTCGCTGAGCTTAATTCCTAACACGCTACGCTCCCATCGCTCTTTGGCAAACCTTGAGTTTGGACTTTTGCGATTCAGTCAAGGACCAAGTTTGAGTACCGTAGGTTAGGATGGGAAGAATACACATGTCGATGAGTTTGCGCTACAGGGATAGAGGTAAGTCACCTTTCATCAGCAACTCTTCCAGGCGTCTTCGGTCGATTTCTTTGTCTTGCCTGTTTTCGAAGGAAACTAGCTGGCCCAAATAAATGTACTCATCGACATTGTGGATTTCTTGCCCATCTACCTCAACCGTACTTTTTGTGCTGTAAGTCATCACTTTAGTCTTTGACCGACTCATCATTAGTCCAACCTCAAGGCTTGCTGTGCTTAGATCTTGGAGCATCTGTTGTAACTCGGCAGCAGTCGGTGCAAATAATTATGATAATGTCATCAGCGAAACGAAGGTTGGTGAGTTTCTTGCAATCGACTGTTATACTTTTACTGGGTGCTAGTAAAAAGTTTTGGGGAGAGTGGGTCACCCTGCTTCACACCTTTGTCTATTTGAATTATATTGTTAAGAAAATAAAATAAAATAATCTTAATTTATGGAAGAGCGGTGTCTCCCACTACGGGCATTATTTGCTTAAAAGGAGACTCCAATCATCAACGAATGTAAGAAATATTGTTTTACGGAAATAAATATTATTGTATTTTGTAGGCTAGGCAGACAATGAGGTACCATTAGTAACTATGTAAATACCTATGCCAATTCTGTACAATATTCCACAGATCTATTCTGCATGTTTACTCTGAAAGACTAAACATTAATAGACTGTTCAAAGAGAAAAAAAAGATCCGTGTTAGGGACACACCGTCTACGAAACAATTAAAGTCGCACCTTCTGCTAGCCGTTCTAAGTCCTAAAAAACCTAAACAAGAATCCTCACCTAGACCGATGTAATTAAGTTGACAGCATCGTTAAGTTAACTCCAAGTAACGCTAAGTGTGAGGCGCGCTATTATCATTGTTGCTCGGTCACCGCGCTACATCTGTCCGCTAACTGACCCTGTGGTCAAGTGGTGAGACTATTTTTAGGATGGGTGGCAAAGAAATATGGTTATTAAAAACCAGACCATTAAATGTCTGTGTATCTAGCGTGAGAGCTACTGTTGAGAATTATGTCCTGGATTTGATGTCTAGATATGTAAGAAGATACTAATAAATAAATATCGCTGGACATTAACACACAGCGCCACCTAGTGCCACACTAAGCAAAGCTTGTGTCGTGGACACTAGATAGTTGATATACTACATATATACTTTTTTTTTTTTATTTGTAAATACATACTTATTATACATATAAACATCCATGACTCGGAAACAAATGTCCGTGCTCATCACACAAGCATTTGCTCCTACCGGGATTCAAACCCAGGACCCTAACAACGTAAGGCAGCGTCACTACCACTACGCCAATCGGGTCGTCTACTGGTATATTGATTTATTTAATTCATATTCTAAGAGACAGATGTGTTGCCGGGGAGTTTGACCACTGCTTCTTCCCAGTTAAAACACTAGGAAGTGTTGAAGGGTCTCGTGATTATATTGTACCTTCAAATAACTGTCAGCCATCAAGTGGTACAAAACAACAAGTTTTACAATCAGCTAGAACCTAACATCACGCCAAGTTACACTTATGAGTTGGACAGAGGTATAGCACAACCACGTTTCGCCACAATTAGCGATCTATAACTTAAGGTGAAAACATCAGGGTGACCCGTGAAATTCAAATTTTCGTACGTTTTTGCAATTTGCAGGCCAGTGGTAGGTTGTATGAAGTTAAATTTATCGGTCGCGACTGTAAAACGTATGGAGTTACATAATTATAATCATCAAAATAATCAATACAACCCTCTAAGTTCATATAAGTCGAGGATTGATTTTTTTCAAGGTCAAAGTGGTTCCTAGACTTAATAATTATGTGAGCTTGGAAAGTTGTATTGATGATTACGATGATCTAATTCTGTAACTACATACGTTTTATAGTCGCGAATGATATTTTCATCAACATAAAACCTAGCATTTGAAAAACGTAAAACAATTAGAATTTTGCAGTCTACCCTGACGCTTCCCCCTTAATAACAATCTCTTTCCACATACAGATGCAGTAAACAGGAAATAGTTTGTAGAAACGTGATCAGAAACTGCTCATCAACATCGGATGTGCAATAATAGGGATAAGTGGGATAGGTGATCAGAATGTTGATCATAGATACTGAGAGTGGTTGTTCGCGTCAACAAAGTCTCTCATAACGATATTATTTTTCAAACAAAAACTGTCACTTAAAAATGTATAAACAAGACATCGTTTCAGTTTTTAGTTAGTTTATTCAGAAAAAAAATCAAAATATTTTATTTCACATAGGCCTGGATGGGCACTTATAAAACGTCGAAAAAGGTGCACGGCAAGAAACTCCATGGTTACTCTTTTCAAATAATTTGGTATTACAATATTATTATGTTTCATTACAGCAACAGTACTAAAGTATGGGGGGACAGCGTAGGCTCGACAATAGGTCGTTGCTTGCTATACAAAAAATGTAAAACAAAAGGAATATTTAACTAAAGTTAAACAGCATCCGGGAATCATCAAGTAAATATCAAGTACTTAATAGTATTTTTAGTGGCCGTTTTTGTCGTAGGTGGATGTTTTAGTTTGTGGTGGTATACTTTATTAGTGATCTCAGAAATTTTTAATAGATATCCCATTCGACAGCTTAGCAAAAACAAAATTAACAGCGATGTCTACGTTTTTGAATGCAGCATTTTGATTTTTTTCAAATAAAACGTATGTCAATCACAAATCCATTGACACCTCATTTAACAAAATCAGCTTAGTATTTTAACGGCTAAGCTGAAACATAAACATGTTACAAACATAGTTATTTGCACATACTCTTTTGATTTTGCAGTAGAGAAATGTGTTATTTTTCAGGGTAATACCAAAGGGTGAGATCTTTAGCTACTAGGTACTGATTAAGGTGCCTAGGGCTAGACATTACATACTTACATTGGGAATCACAGGAATTTATCTTTCAATTTTCATATTTTATTGATTAACAAGCCACGTACCCCAGTCGACGGAAAACCCCACATTTCTCGTCGGCAAAAATGACGAACTTTGATAAAAATATCAACCCATATAATTTATCACATTAAGGGAACA
The DNA here is from genome assembly GCA_916618015.1 of Xestia c-nigrum. Taxonomy (NCBI): domain Eukaryota; kingdom Metazoa; phylum Arthropoda; class Insecta; order Lepidoptera; family Noctuidae; genus Xestia; species Xestia c-nigrum. Next base: position 1,271,020 of record OU745259.1, on the reverse strand, counting down.
AATTTTCAAAAATCCTTCTTACTACTCGCCTTCGTTATTGAAGGAACAGTTGCGTAAAAATCATACTTCTAGGAGCATCCGTTTTGCTGTGTTGTATACTGGTGAAATTAATCCATTCAAATAAGATTTCCTTGTTTAAAATAATGAAGAAGAAGGCAGTTTACGTTCTTTTTGTAGGCTAATCAAGTAGTTAAAGAGATTTGTGGCACCCAGTGCCTGTTTTCATGGTTTATTTTCAATTAATCAAATAAAAATACTTATAACAACGACTATTGGTCCCTTCGATAAAAGTAATAACTTCTACAACAATGCATCCATTGTCTTATAGACACCAGCATAAAATATCCTCTATTTGGTATTTCAAAATATTTGGTATTTTGTCCGTAACCGCCGCATAATTCGAGGCCGCCCTTTAGAAGTTTATTAAAAGGAAATTACGATTCGATGCGAGTAGATAAGGGCTTCGGTGAAAGTGCGAAATGCAACCGTCGACTTCCGAACTGTTTTTGCTATAGTTAATTGGCAATTTTTCAAGGCGATACGGAACTTTCATAGCACTTAGTAACAGCTCATTCGGGAAAGTACTTCTATTGAAGATACTATCATCAGGTTCGTCTAAAGCTATGCAAGCAAGCCATAGGATCTTGCCAATTGGAAATCTTCCGTGCTTTGGACAACACAATATGAATAACCTAGAGAATTGTAAATTGTCTGTGAACCTGTCTATTCCGATGTATTATCACCTTCACGTTGGGCCCTATCAGAGTACCAGCGCTGTGACGTTTTTTTTTAATGTTACAGCACCATGCTGAGATAGGAGCCTTTTGGCCTCGTACAGGACGAGTTTCATTTCTTTTAATTTTTAAATATATATTTGTTTTTTTTTTGTGTAATTTTATACTGTTAATTTTGATGCGTTTGTCCTGTGTGGGCTAATAAATGCTTTTTCTTTCTTTCTTTCTTTCTTTACTATGATTGCTTAAATTATTTGTTTTCCACTGCAGCTGACAAAACATTCTAATGTGAACTTTTCTTCTCTTAATTTGTAAAGAGTGCATAAAACAGATGCAAAAAACCGGTTATGATGAAAAGAGCTGTATTTCTATTAAAACTTTATTGCGGTAATAAACTTTATATCGGTTACCTTAAAGTTGTTACACTTACAAGTGTTTATTATGTATATCCAGAGCAAGTTTTATGTGCATATCATCATAAAAGACAAATGTAGTGAAACCAGAACTCGAAATGATAATTATCATTGTTAATTTAATAGTTTTGTTAATTTCAAACTCTGAGAGAAATGTTGCTATTTTATAAGACTAGGCATAATGTAAAAAATATCTAAGTTTCATGACCATGCAATGGTGATAAAATTCTAAACTCTCCTTTTTGCCGTTTTCAGGACTAAAAAATAACTAAAATAAACTATTTTTTTAAATGCAAATCATATGCATAAAACAGTTCTGACATATTACAAAAACGGTTTTTTTTAATCAGTACTGAGTAACTATGGATAATCCTATAATACCCAAATGAGGCTTAGGCCATAAAACTACGTAATAATAAGGCTATGTTTAGACTATTAATCAGTTTGAGTAACTCTGGCCAGCAAGCAGCTGGTGCAAGGTTTTAATAGGTAGGAAATAGACACTAAACGAACACATGTCAAAGGTGTGCAATAAACTACTCGAAACATCAAAACTATCTCACAACTGCTACTACTTAACAATTTTTTTTCTAAACCACTCATACAACTCCATTAATTTATCTACAGTCTAAACCAAACAATTTGTAAATTCGCAACCCTTACCTTCCATACGAAGTATTCGAAATTTCAAATATCCATTCATTTTTAAACAGGGATCATTCAACTGTCAAATTCACAATGTCATACGTACGTCAAAATCAGCTGTTTGCAGCCAGATGCAAGAACCGTTACATTACTACACTAGCATCTTGCTCATTCAGAAAATTCGAATTTTAAAATTTGGTGAATGCGCTGCCGTTGGTCGACGGCGGCTGCGTGCGCGTGCGCTGCCGATTACGCATCGTAGGTAAGGGTATAGTGGGGTACAATGGGCAAGTTCAACTGGAAAGTAATTGAGTAAAGAATTTAACGTATATCACATCGTTTATAGTACTTCAAGACATTTACCAGATTTAATATTAACAAAATTACATAATAAGTGTACTTTTATACTAGTAATTTTCCTTTTTAAACATCCATACTTTTGATCAGTCCTTACAGCATGTCTAATTTTCTAGAAATGTATTTTACCTAAAAAGTTAAACCACCTGTTCAGAACAGATATAAAGAATTTCAAAACGTAGGGTTTAAAGACACAAAGTTAATCTTAAGTGAATGCATTTATTACGCTAAGCTAAGTAAGGTTTTGTTTTATTTTAAGTGAAACGAGAAAATAATCGTGTTAGTCATGGAGTCTTAAAATAACAAGACAGTGAATCAGCTTTTTATGAGAGTTCTCTCGTAACAAATTACTTACAGGTATTCATTGTTACGAATAGTCACACCAAAATGTTCATAAAGTGTTATAGAACTTCTCACTCATAATATTATTAAGTAATTTTAAATACACCTAATTTGTGAGAATTTGGGTGTATTGTAAAGCTTATAGTTATAGTTAATTATCTAGTAAATAATATACTTGTCCTGAAGAACTAAACAAAGTTGTACCTGCATACGTATAAGAATACTGAGATAATAACTGGATAAAAAAAAACAAATACAGTCGAAACGTCCAGGCCCCTTATTCACAACCATTCGATACGTTTCCGTGTCGGTAAGGATCCGTATTCGACTATCTCATTTCCGAACCGAAAAACTGTCAAAACGCTATTCACAGATCCGAACTGATGCGCTTTTTTCTATCTGATTGAGATAGTGTTTATGGGGAACGCTACAAAATGGTAGTAAATAGATAATCGTGGTAGAAAACTTAAGATAGTAATTAAAATTGGTTTATTTGAATATTTCGTTCTATTTAATTAGGGAATATACAACTAGTAACTTAATAGACAGCAACGATACAAAATTATTTTATTATTTTACTAAAATTAATTAAAAAATATCAGTTTTCGAATAAACCTGCTTTGTAAACAGCCGTCTATGAAATTGCCAAAGCAGAATTTTTATTTTTTATTTTTTATTAACACTATAGTTTCTAAAATCTATAACGAATATTACATTTATGTAAACACATAGATTTTATGTAAATGCGGATACATCATTAAAATTCGGTCAATAAAACAACTAATAAAACACAAACAACACCAGACAATAATAAAACTTCATTAACTTACTTCAGGCAGTGTTTAAAAAGTTTAGTATTTTTATTTTACTGAAATAAGCTAGAAATATGGTTTATTTCTTCGTTTAAATTTTGTTCGATGTGACTCCCGATAGCAAACAGGTGTTGGAAAAATTCGAGTCTTCTTATCGAATTGAACTGTCAAAATTATTCGTTTTCGGATTTGTGAATAGCGTTTGAAGGACATCTTCGATATCTGAGACGTTCGATTCGGTTCGGAAGCGAGTCGAATGGTTGTGAATAAGGGGTCAGCTTAAATTAATGGGAAAATTCGCGTTATATACCCTTTTGCGTAAGTTTTATATTGTGTGCTGATCGTGAAAGTTTAAAAAAGACAAAATTTGTAGTAAATAAAACAAAATCCAAAATATAAATATTGTAAAGTTTAAAAAGAATTGGCGAACGTTGCCTACTAGGGCGCACCTCCTCTTCTCTACTCACACACATATAAATTGCACTTGTCAATCGACGCGCGCACCTGGGGCAGGTGGTGGGCAGATCAGCTGTGAGACCGGCTTGTGCCAAACTGCTACACCGCATTTTTGTGTAGTAAGTCGGTTAAATGACCTAGTTTTTGATTGGTGGATGAATTATTTCTATACTTACTCAATGTTTTAAAGAGATATTAATACTGCTCCGTTGGTCTCGCGGTCGTTGGCGCGACTGCTGGACGTGAGTTCGATTCCCGGGTTGAGCAAAAAGTAATTTTGAGAATTTCTCCGTTGCAGCCCGAAGTTTAGACTTTACCGGAATGATAACTCCGTGACTCAGAAAGCACATTAAGAGCCCTCTTACAGTCCACTAGCGCCGCCAATCGAAAAAATGTCATAACTCGTAAATAGAATCAAAAATACAAAATGTGGTCTATTATTACTGTAGAAAAGACAATAACGTAATTTTATAACACATTGTCACCACTTGAAATATAGCTGTTTAGCTAAATCGTGCATTTGTAACAAAAACGGCCGTTTATGTTTTGAATGCACGATTTAGCTAAACAGCTATATTTCAAGTGTTGATAAGGTGTTATACAATTACGTTATTGCCTTTTCCACAGTAATAATAGAACATATTTTGTATTTTTGATTCTATTTACGAGTTATGACATTTTTTCGATTGGCGGCGCTAGTGGACTGTAAGAGGGCTCTTAAGGGGCCGCCGGAGCATGCGTCGTTCAATATGTTATTTGCCAAAACCAGAATGATCGTATGTATTTTAGTATGCAAAGTAGTAGTAGTTTTTACTCGGCAAAAAAAGTTCGTGATTTTTTTTATCGAGGAAAATTAATATTGTAAGTTTTATGTTTTCAAAACACTATTATACTTGCGTATATCCCGAAGAATATCATATATTTTTCTGGTTTTGTTTACTACAGTGAATCATATACTTTCAGGCATTATAAAACTTTAGCATTTATCTCTTGTACTCGCCATAATATCTATGTTCTTATGAACGATAAATTAACAAATGATAAAAACACTTAAAGTAAAAGCTCTCCACACCTTTAACACGTACTCACAGGGCAATTATTTCAGTAATCGTGGTGGAAGTGACACTATTGCCATCATTGCCATTATTGCTGGCCGACACGCGAGGTGCCACGCGCGTGTCAATCATCCACTCACTACTATTAACGTGTCATTTAGCCACTGTTTACCACGGTGTTGTTGTATGGTGCGAGTTTGTGAAGCTTTTATGGCCACGCTATAATGTTGGAAGTTGGTAGAAAATATAAAAATGTATTCGTTTCAAAATCTTTTAGAAATATCAGCCAGAAATACACATTCAGCAGGCAAGCAATTTCGTAATTAATATTTTACATTACAGAGCAATCTTGTGCAATTTCATTTAGTTTGTAGTATTGATGATAAAGTAGTCAATATGGCTAGATATTTACAGTTTTATTTCGAGGAGGCCGAAGTTTAGAATGAAACCTAAAAAAGGCGTCATATTAATTCGTATTGAGAACAATTTTTGAGAGATTTTCATCACGCTTGTTATCCCACGCCTTGTCAATTAATTATATCTACTTAAGTCCGATGTATTGTATTGTATTGTATTGTATAACGGGCTGCTGTCCACAACTCCACGTCAAAGCGCGTATTTTGCGTATGGGCTAATCCACCACGCGAGCCCGGTGCGGTTAGGTAGATGTCACATGTCTTCGAATTTTTGATTCTAGAACACGATCTTTTCCTTCACCGTTTTAAGAGCTGTGGTGAATTGGTGATGATATACGTAAGTGTAAGACCGATGTAATAGGAGAGGTTATTGTCATCAACGAGGCACAAATCTGTGACTGCTACTGAATTTCTGATGGAGAAACCTATTACAATCAAACACTGTTTTAGGCTTTCACGGTTTAAAACTAAACTTATATTGTCACTTACGGGATATCTTCCGTGATTATTTGTTATGTTGAGCTCCCGATATTTCGACGCTGTTGCAAGCGCCATGATCGCGGGTTGACTGGAGTATGTGGGTGGATGGAAATTAAATTGTTACGAGGAGACAAATCTGTCCACCCTCTTTCTTTGTCTTTTGCTACGCACACTATTGGAACTCGACACTAAGTCACGACAAAACGGGAGCTCAACATAACAAATAATCACGGAAGATATCCCGTAAGTGACAATATAAGTTTAACCTATTATAATGTTGCCCAAAGCGGGAATCGAACCCAGCCGCTCATGGTCAGCAGTCGCGCTCAGGACCACTACACCAATGAGGTAGTAGTTGTATCAAAAGTGTTACAAATTATAAATATTTTCAATACTTACAACGTTATTTTTTAGTCGATTATTGGTTGCGTAACCTGAAAAAATGCAGGCAGCCGCATTTTTTTTTCGATATTTCATAGTCGGTTCCATAGTAAAAGTTGTTCATTTTCATGACTTTAAAGGGATTAAAACTACTAAAAAATTACGTTGTATAACTTAAGTAAATACCTGTGTAATTCTTATCACAACAATTTATAAGTAAAAACGCAAATTCCAAACTCGCTATAAAATACTGTTTCAGAACGAAAAATTGTGTTTCACATTTTTAACATTATTATAAAACGCAGAGAAAGTGGCCGGCAATAAATTAAAACAATTATCCTTTTTCGAGCAGCTGGCTCGTTGCTAGGCCTATGTAATTTGCCGCCGGGAATCGAACCTAGTACCAGCAGATGTCGCATTTAATATGTTACTTTAGATTAGATTTTTTATAGCATGTTTCTAGTTAGTTATTAGATGCGTCTGCCTGTCATACTAACAGTTTTAATACTTTGTTAGTGTTTATATGACACTTGGGTTTTATTCGGTCTTTATTTTTTAATGCTTCAAGCATAGCAGCAAGATGTTTGTCGTATGGTCAGCAATATAAATTCAGTTGACACAAATAAATTTATTAATGCCCAGAACGCCATTAGTTAAAATAAGCCGGGTAAGGGGTATAAAATTAACTTGTCAACAAATCAATTACTACGGTTAGTAAGATCATTAAATTACAGATAGAAAATAAAAATAAAATGTTGACTTTTGTTGGTTGCACTCGATTTACTCGTAAGTTACGTTTTACTTATGACATCGGATCAAAGTACCCTTTCAAGTTTCGTCTTCAATGAAGACTTATTTTTCTGGAAGTTTATTTGAATATAATTTAATAAAATTATGCCCATTTTATGATGCATGCACGTACAGAGGAGTGGAAGACTATGGGGAGGCCTTTGCCCAGCAGTGGGACAATATAGGCAAGTAAATAAAATGCCCATTTTAGTTCACAACAAATGGCATCTAAAATTTTACATTGATATAATTTTAACAGCCCAGCTTTCTTACAGAATACATTTAGGTCTGATCTAGTGCAGTTACTTTACTGAAAATGAATATTAATTTAACTATATACCTAAAAAACCATCACATGACGCCTGTAATCTTCGAAAGGTAAAAAAGGTAAGTGCCATGTAATAAGGCTTGAGCCTTTTGCCGACAACCGGGCACAACAACCATGTAAATAATATCCTACACAAGTTTTAAATTAATAAACCTCTTATCTCATCCCTAAATCGAAGTCAAAATGATAAACGACTCTCATGGAGGCGCAATAGTTCAAACCGTTCAACTTACAAACTTGATCGAAAGGTTACAAGTTCGATCCCGACCCTATTGAACCCTTTAGCACATTTAACTTAAGGGTTAAAGCGATATTAGTAATGCATCACAAGTTAACAACGATCTTTATCTGGCTCCTTTAATTAGTTTAGTTAATATTCTTAGCAGACAGTTAGTCAAGAAGGTTTTAAACTAACGAGGTTTATTTGAATATGGATAGGCTTTAGAACATTTAATGGTTCTTAACGCAGAAGTCTTTAAACTTCGCGTAGTAACAATTTAGTAGACGACCCGATTGGCGTAGTGGTAGTGACGCTGCCTTTCTTAGGGTCCTGGGTTCGAATCCCGGTAGGAGCAAATGTTTGTGTGATGAGCACGGACATTTGTTTCCGAGTCATGGATGTTTATATGTATAATAAGTATGTATTTACAAACAAAAAAGTATATATGTATATCAACTATCTAGTGTCCACGACACAAGCTTAGCTTAGTGTGGCACTAGGTGGCGCTGTGTGTTAATGTCCAGCGATAATTAAAAAAAATAAAAATAAGTAGGTATGTATTAGGGTGGGTGGCCCAGTGGTGGAGGCATCGACTTACGAACAGTAAGTCGTGGGTTCATCGTTAGTCATCACTGCTCTTAAAGCGGTGAAGGAAAACATCGTGAAGAAAACGGAATGTCCTAGAATCAATAAATTAGAAAACATGTGACATCTACCAATCCGCAATAGCCAGCGTGGTGGATTATAGCCCATTTTTGCGTTGGATAGTCCATTTATCGAGGAAGGCAATAGGCATTATAACATCACGTTATGACCAATAGGAGCAGAGCAGGAATGAAAAATGTTGCAAAAACGGGAGAAATTTTATTCCCTTTGTGAGCTTTTTCTCTCTTATGTGACGCAGACGAAGTTGCGTGGGTCAGCTAGTATTTTATAAAGTCCTCTGTTCGATCCCCTGGTTGGTCAAATTGTTATTGTGTTTTTCAGTCAGAATTTTCTCGGTAGAGGTCTAAATTTGTGCCCGGCTGATGGCAATAAGGTCGCTCCCTATTACATGGGACTTAAAGATAACTGAGAAAATGTGGGTGTGCTAATTAGGCACTCTTCTACCTAAGCCTTCAGATATTACAAGCGTGATGTTATGTTAGTACAAAAAGTAAGTAGGTACGGTGGAACAAGCTATTTGTTTTACAGTTTAACCCACAAATTACGTTGTAAAATGTAAACCAAATAGCTTTTTCGACCGTACACAATTTAATAATTCGTTTGTCTTATTAGGTCTATCAGGAACACGGTACTGCAGTTGGAGTTTCTAGCCCGTTCTACATTTTCTACACTTTCTACAACGTTCTACAAGTTCTACATTTTGGAAAAGGCTCCTTAAAAATTGCATGAGCGCCTTATAGGTATAATTTAGTAGAAATGATTGGCACGTGTCTGAGAAAAAGCCTATTATAAAAAAAAGTAGGTAGGTATAGAAAAAATATAAGGGAAGGTTTATTTTAAAAATAATTCTAAACAATAAGATCATTAATAGGCTTTAATAAAAATCTGAACACACTTATGAGATTACGTTTAATAAAAAATCAATACAAACAAAATATTGGAGGCAATTAGCGCAAACAGGCGTAGGAAGAAAAAAACAATAGTCTACGATCTGTGACTGTAGCCTTTTTTTTTTCGTTTTATCGACATTCAAAAGTGCCGTAATGGTCTAATTGAAATAAATGATTTGAGTTTGAGTTTGATCAGAATTTTACATGACCAACGTTTTCGTACATTTTTAGAAACATAGGTTTAGGATTGTTTTACCAAAAACATTTACACAATTGATTTCTAAAATAATAAGGCGGTGTTCGACGCAAAGCACTGTTAGCATTCATGATGCAGGTACTTACTCGTAATATCACGCCTCTGTGATTCCTGAAGGGCCAGGCGGGGTTGTGTCCTATTTGTTAGTATTAGGTTCCTCCCATGTAAAAGCGGTTGAGCTTATTGCCAGCAATCATGCCTAAATCCAGCTTTCGGGCTTCTACTAACAAATTCATATATATTCATAAATATTCTATTTTTTTTGTTTTTTTTTCATATTTTTTTTTGGTTAGGCAGAGTACTAATAGTACAACAACATTTCACCCGTTATATTTAAGTCCCATGTAATAAGAAGCGAGCCCATTGCCATCAGCCGGGCACAAACCTGGACTCCGTGACTGTTTTTTTTATAGGTTATTTTTAAATTATTTTTCTCACTATACTTATATTGTCACTTACGGGATATCTTCCGTGATTATGCGATTTCCGCGGGTTGACTCGCGATCATGGCGCTTGCGACAGCGTCGAAATATCGGGGGCTCAAAATAACAAATAATCACGGAAGATATCCCGTAAGTGATAATATAAGTTTAGTTTCAAACCGTGAAAGCTAAACACAGTGTTTTCTCACTATGTTTACTTTTTAGTTATAAGTAATCTTAATTCAACCATTATTTTTATTTTTGTGTGTTTTGCCCTGTCGGGCTAAAAAATGCTTTTTCTTTCTTTTTTCATTCTTTCTATTGAGAAACTCCTGATTAAAACCAAGTAAAATTTTGGCAGACACAGGTATCACATCTAGGAGCTCATGCTACCCAAAGTAATCCAATAATTTATCAGACGAAGTACAATCACCTCAGTATCATTGCCACTTGAATACCAGGGCCTCGATTCTGCTATTACGATAGTTTCAGAATAGGCGATCATTGAAGTCACAATGATCAAGTTCTGTCAAAATTTGACAAGTTTGTTAATTCTACTAACATAATTTCGTCATTATGACTTCTCAATGAACAACCACTGACACTCCATTGAAAGTAATGTCATAGAATATTAATCTCGAACATGAAATCTGGCATGAATAAATGTTCGCATTTAGTAGTAGATTTCGAAAACCATTTGTACTAATGGTTTTATGATAATGGCAATACGAAAATGCCATTAAAACACAATTTTATTAGGAGACCATCGACCGACCAATGATCGACCATTGTGAATTTAGCAGATTACGAACTTTAAGCAAAATGACAATGGGATGAGGATGGAATCGTGTTGGAGTGACGAATCTATTAAAATAGCAGAATTAGGCCCCAGGTCGCGACTCCGCCGTCTTCGTGGCCATACTAAAGATTCGTTCCGGAAATTATTTTATCGAGATTACCACTTACTCTCAAGTATCATCGCCGAGCCTCTTCTCATTCTGTTTGCTTCATTTTTCTCTTCGTCGTATTAATTTCTTAGATTTTTTATAAACACTCTCACTTCGAGTGTTTTCTGTTGTGTTTCCTACTCGATATAAATGAATATTGGAAGTTGAAAGCCTATTTGAATGATTACGATAAGTGAAAATAAGCTTTTCTGATTATTATTGTTTTTTTTAGCCAACTGTAACCCAACCATCATATAGAGTGACTGGTCATAAAATGTACGATACTTAAACGCGTGATTGTGCTCTGATTTTGACCCTAAAATTGCGAAGAAAATATCTGCTGTTCAGTACATTAGGCGAACATAAATGTACAGCAGATTTTTTTTTCGCGATTTCAGGGTTGCTCCCACAGTGAAAGTTGTATGTTATCATGAGCACGATCACGTGTTTAGGTATCGTGCACTATTTGTCAGTCACCCTATTATATCTAGCCTTTTCTCAATTATGATGGGGTCAGCTTCCAGTCTAACCAGATGCAGCTGAATAATAGTATTTTACATGGAGCGGCTGCCTAACTGACCTCCACGAACCAGTTAGTAACTGCGTAATACGAGACTCCTTGGTAAAACTGGTGGTGAGACTTTCGGGCCTTTGATTGCTTAGCGACCATAAACCAAGTTAATTACAGTAGCATATCACATCAGCAATATGTATATTTTTAGAAGATTTTAGCTGGTTAAAAAGACGTTGGAGATTTTTATTCTTCAACGAACAGATACTTAGCTTAGCAACATCACTAGAGTAAAAATGAGACTAGTAAACTTTTTGTATATCAAATTACTCATTTAATTAAGTTGTTATAACATTTATATAAAGATATTATAAATCGCACACACTTTTTCAACTACATTAATTTTTGGGACTGCTGCTGCCATCTATTACATATTCTGAGAACTAAAAATGTAAACAAAGATTATTTTGATAGATTTAAACAGGGGAATAGTGTTAAATCGAATAAAGATGATATACTTTACATTACTTTAATAATTTTAGGACATATAAAACGTGTTTTGTGAAATAAAATTAAGTTTCACATTACAACATAACGCCATCGATCGACGGGCAGCGCCATCTGTTGAATTAATTTTTACTCAACTATATTTACCATTCAACTTACGTAGGTATTATGATAATTTATAACCAAAAGAGTACCTAGTTGATTATTTATCTTGTGTTTAATTTTTTAGTGAAGCAATTTGTACTAATTATTCTTGTCAACCAAAAAGTATTCATCAAGTGCATTGATAGTTGAAGTTTTCTGTTCCTGATTCTATGGGGTTCCATTAAACGACATCCATATTGTGGCGGGTAAAGCCGAAGAAGACGAGACGAGCTTGATTCCAATCGATAGGACAGGTAAAGACAAAATTATGAGACGATTGCGACCTTTGATCTACAGTGGCGTAATACGGGCGAGTAAATTAGTTTTTTCTAAAGTCATAAATACTTATGATCAGCTGTATGCAGGTACGTGCTTTTTACATTGCTAGATTTAATTTTTAACCGCCCATTTCAAGAGGAAAATACACCATTGTTTTTAGGACGTTCTGGAACCGAAAGCAATAAACTCAAATTTTGACAGAACAAATTAATATACAACAATAAAAAATCACGAAAAATTTAATGTTTTTTTTTCAATTAAATAGTCCGAATCGTTTTGAGTTCATTGATCGAGTTTATGGCTTTCGGTTATAATAGTTGTTTGTTTTCTAATTTTTTATTTTCTTCTAAAGGATCACAAAACTTGAAATTAGCATAAATTATGTTTGAGTAATAATTATTTATCATTGACGGTCATACAGGAAGACATAATATTTTCTAATATTTATTACTTCGTTTTACAAGCGTCATTACAAACCATTTCCTTTAGTTTATTTTAATGGATGCCTTACTGAGTTAGTAGTTGAAAACGCAGCTGTTTAGCTGACGTTCTGGGTTTGATTCTAAGGTAGGGAAACATATTACCAGAGTGCTTTAGCTTTGAAATTACCAATGGTCTTAATGACTGTAGAAAGTACACTAGTTCCAATGGGCAAGGTGCTATTGTAGGTATGCGTCTAACACAGACGCAATTATGTTTAAGTTTTATTCTCGAGAGTCTATTCTCTTTTGAACCTAAATATTTTGTCTTTCACCCTGCTGCTGAGAAGTTCATAATGGGACAGCCAATTTTTGTTTTGTGTGGCCTTGGAATCAAATGCAGGACCTTGTGTTGATCAGGCCAACTACGCATTTACGCAGTCAACTTGCCTAATACTCATCGCCTGCCTAAACTTTTCCCAACTATGTTGAGGTCGGCTTCCAGTCTTACCGGATGCAGATTTACATGGAGTGACTGCCTATCAGACTAAACCTACCTAATACTGAATGAGTAAAATAGCAATTTCAATACTTCTCCTAACATCAGAAGGACATTAAAATTGCAATTCAAATCAAAGGGTTCATTCAACAAAATCAAGATAAAGTACAAAGAACAGTATATTTCTCTCACAACAATCTATTTATTAAAGTGCATAGTACAAGTTATGATAATTCGCCTATTCATCGGCGATCTCTATAGAAACATGGCGGCTTCGTTTCAATCAACTCGCTCATTCGACACGCTTATCATTCTGTCACGTTTAGGGGCCACACACTTATTGTTGCTAGGGTTGCCACGGGAACTTTTGGAGATTCGCCATTTTGTTTATGTTTGGCCTTGGTTTTAACGTTTTATGTTTAAAAATATCATCTCAGCAAATGATACTAAGCTAAAAGGCAAAAATGTTTAAAAGTTCCAAAAAGATCTTTCGAAACCATGCGGCTGGGTTTACGTCAGTGGTACCTAATAAAACTATTATGTATTGGCTTTTTAGCCTGTCAAGACTCCGTACTACGCTAGACCATGGCCTCGATTCTGCTATTACGATAGTGTCAGAATAGGCGATCATTGAAGTTATAATGATCAAGTTCTGTCAAGTTTTGACAAGTTTGGTAATCTACTAATATAATGGCGTCATTGTGAATTCTTAATGAACAACCACTGACACTCCATTGAAAGAAATGTCATAGAATATTAATCTCGTACATGAAATCTGGCATGAACAAATGTTCGCATTTAGTAGTAGATTTCGAAAACCATTTGTACGAATGGTTTTATAATAATGGCAACACGAAAATGCCATTAAAACACAATTTGATTACGAGACCATCGACCGACCATTGTGAGTTGAATGGAATCGTGTTGGCTTGACGAATTTATTAAAATGCAGAATTAGGCCCCAGCTTATAACGTTACCGCGTTTTGGACTTCTGTATACTTAATCATAACCATAGATCGAAATGGGTAGAGCTGTTTTGTGTAGTGCCATAGGTTAGAATAATATGGACATACCCTCAGGTCCCGGGATTGGGGTTTTAAGTAGGTACTTAGTCAAATTAAAACAAAACTATTCTCGCCTTCGGGACTAATGAAAGATTACACTTCCTTTCTGACGGGTTAATACGTATAAGAAGGGCGGATTAAGGATAGTATAATAAATAGATAAACTTGATTCATTAACCACAAAAATGTTTTTTACGTATCAATTTTTTACTCAAGAATCTACAATTTTTAAACATTTTTATTCGGAAGTTGTAGGTATAAAACATATTACCATACAAATTACTTGTTCCTCAGAAAATCAAATCATTATCAAATAGAACAATTTGTATTTACAATAAAATCTTAATTAAAATATTCAATACGCTTTAACAATTCACTTATTTAAACAAATAATGTAACAACAAAATCCCGTAATATCGGTATATCGGTATTGTAGTCGGAATCCCAAGGAATATCCAAAATAACCTATTCCGATAACTGATCATAACACATATCTAAAAACAATATTTCAGTTGCACGATATGAAAGCCGTAATATCCGTCATTCATCTGGTCTTAGAATATTTTTTGAAAAGAAGTTAGACATCAATCTCTGAAAATTACAATACACATTTCTAAACGTCATTTCAGCCTTCACAAGTTACTGAGATAGCAACACACAACCAGACATACTCAAACAGTTGCCAGCAGTGTCCAGAACATTCACCAACCCTAGTCATTAGGCACGCTACTCGACGCAAAACGTTCTACAAGCGTGACACCGAACCAGTTCGTTGTGGGGTGAGCAGAACTTAAGGGTGCCAACAAAGCGGTGTGAAATGCGGTGGTAGCACTTGAAGATATAATAATGTATTGTGTTGTGTGGACACTATGGATTTATACAGATTTGTATAGTGCATGAGTCACCCCGCTGACCGGTTTTGGGCTCAGTGGGGGAGAAACTGGACTAATGATCTCATTATAATCTGAAAACTCTTTAATTCTTTTGGTTCTTGTTGTATGCCATGTGATGTGGAGGAATATAGTTTTGAGTATGCTGCCGTCAGAACTAAGAATGCAGTAATCGCAAAATGGCGGTTACGAGATAAACGCAAAAAACATATTTCATAATTATCATCTGAGCAAGATGTTCGTATTTTATTGATCATAATATATTTCTAAAAATTCGGAAAAAAATCAAGCTTTTACAAGATATTTTTTCTTTATTTAATTTACTAATATATGCAATTACTAGCTTCTGCCAGCGGCTTCGCCCGCGTGAAGTTTCAAAATTGGGGTTGAGTGAGAATATTATAAACGTAAGAGTAAACAAATATAATAATAACAAATCTCCGAACTGCTAAGCTATCGGGAGTTACACGTGTTATTGTGAGTCAACTATAAAAGATAGACATATGCTGTCTTGGGATATTTTTTATATAATTTTATGTGGAATATTTCCGTCATACATGATTTCTATGTAGCTTTAACCATTAAGGCTGCACACGCGACGGAAGCTAAAAAAACCAAGTAACTTCTCCCGTTTTCCCAACATTTCCTTTCACTACTCTGCTCCTATTAATGGTAGCGTGATGAAAAGTATACTATTACCTGCTCAGGAGTATGTAGAATAATTGTACCAAGTTTCGTTAAAATCCGTCGAGTAGTTTTTTTTTCTATAAATAACATACAGACAGACAGACAGACAGACAGACAGACAAAAATTTTACTGATTGCATTTTTGGCATCAGTATCGATCACTAATCACCCCCCGATAGTCATTTTGTAAATATATTTCATGTACAGAATTGACCTCTCTACAGATTTATTATAAGTATAGAAGAAGATAATACGTATTACTGCGTTTCAGTTTAGTATCAGGTCGTTTCCGAGTCACAGGATACTAAAACTAAATGCAGCACTTGCGCGTATTACTGCATTATGTCTTAGCACAAGTCGATTACTGCATTATTTTTTAGTAATTATTGCCATTATTATATGCTCGGAACTAAGTTAAAGTGTACTGTGTCTTCTCAAGGACTTACATAGGTGCATTTTAAGGTTAAGGTTTCTTTCTCTCTTAGCTACGACCTAAGTTTTTACATCGTGGAATTCAAATAAAGTATTGCGTAAACTCAACCTACTTCATTTTCTTATATTACTCCACCGAATGACGTCGCATAACTGATTTACTAAGACAAAACGCGGCAATGGATCGTACTGCTACGACTTCGCAAGCCTTTCATACTCCACATTACTGCACTTGAATGCAGTAATATGGAGTACTGCGTTTTAATTTAGCAATGTGTCTACTGAATTTAAAACAAAATAATATAGTTATGGATATTACTGCATTCTGTTTTAGGGTATTCTTGCAAGTACTGCATTCATTCTTAGGCAATGTTTAATACTGCGTTTTTTCTTATCATTGAAGCAGTTTTTATGCAAGTACGGCGAAAATAATTACTTAAAACACATACTTTGAGTGAATATTTTTATGAAAATATATTTTTTTCATGTACATGAACCTCTTGGGATGCCATTTCTGCAAGAAAATTGTGAAAATCTCAAACATGTCGATTACTGCATTCTTTGTTATCAGGGCAGTATGAATGTGGATGGGTTCAAAAGTAGAGGTAGACCAAAGAAACGATGGATGGACTGTGTGAAGCACGGAAACAGGTGTCTTATGTGATGATGAGTAATATAAAAGTATGGAAAAAGAAGACATGCTACGCAAACTTTATAGCTAATAGGATGAGGACAGCAGAATTATGATGATGACTCTTTAGTCCTTTCTAGTTTAATTTGAAAGTTAAAGAGAATACCTTCTTTGAGACAATTTTAGATAACAGACATTTAATGATCAGATCAGATCAAATTAGAATTAAAAAAAAAAAATTTCGCTGTACATTAACACACAGCGCCATCTAGTGCCACACTAAGCAAAGCTTGTGTCGTGGACACCAGATAGTTGATATACTACATATATACTTATTATACATATAAACATCCATGACTCGGAAACAAATGTCCATGCTCATCACACAAACATTTGCTCCTACCGGGATTCGAACCCAGGACCCTATGAACGCAAGGCAGCTTCACTACCACTACGCCATTCGAGTCGTCATTGTTATTGGTCCTCTACCTAAACGAATAAAGGCTTATGTCACTAAGTAATCAGCTTTATCTATCAGCTTGTATACTTACAGGAACGCCAGCTGTGCTCGAGACCCTAAAACTAGTGGGCATCCCGTAAACGTCATCATCCGCCTAATCTTCTCCCAACTATCTTGGGGTCAGCTTCCAGTCCAACAGAATGCAGCTGTATACTAGAATTTTACAGCCTTCCTATCTGAAAACTCAGCTAATGAACAACCCGTTAGCACTATTCTATCTTTTTATTTACCTCAAAAATCAACTGAAGTAGGTATCAATCCCTTCCACAAACACTAGAACACAGCACACAGTAAACGTTCTTGATAGTCGTACAATAAACATTGTTATTCGGTACATGTCTGCTTAAAAGCTGCCTCTAGGTTTACCGCGGCAAACTGCCGTAAAATGTTATCTTGACACAATTGTATGTGCTAGACTTGTAAGTATATGTTGTGTATATAAGGGTGTTTTGTTTGAGAATCACCTGATTGGCATGCTGATATAATCAAATATCTTTAAGCACTTTTATTTCAAAGTACCAAGTAACATACTTCATAAAATATACTAGCGAACTCGAGTCTCTAATGTATTAGCATTGTTGTATAAGACTAGCTGACCCACGCAACTTCGTCTGCGTCAAAAGTACTACCTACCTACTTCTACCTACTACCTACCTACTACTACCTACCTACTACTATCTACCTACTACTATCTACCTACTACTATCTACCTACTACTACCTACCTACTACTACCTACCTACTACTACCTACCTACTCCTACCTACTACTACCGACCTACGACTACCTACCTACTACAAAATTTTTTCTTGCATAAGAACCTTCTCCTGACAATAACAAACATTCATTTTTCCTCAATTTCTTTGCTGTAAACCTTACGGAGCCCGAGACCTTTCCAACGAATGCAAAACCGTGGAAATCGGTCCGTGCGTTCTGGAGTTATAGCGTCAGGAAGGAAAACCCGACTTATTAACCGACTTATTAACCGACCAAAAAGGAGGAGGTTCTCTATTCGACTGTATGTATTTTTTTTTTTTATGTATGTTCACCGATTACTCGAAGACGCCTGAACCGATTTGAAAAATTCTTTTTTTGTTTGAAAGGGTATACTTCCAAGTTGGTCCCATAGCCACCAAATTGGGATCTGATGATGGAATCTTGGCGAAATCGAGGGAACTCTTCAAATTTTATCTGAAAACGTGTTGCGATTTTGGTATTTTCTACAACAAGTGAAGCATTTGCGTTTGATAAGAACCATTCTACCATCAGATCTGATGATGAAGCCAAGAGTGTCGGAACTCCATAATGAGACAATGTACCATAGTCGTGTTTGGGCTTGTTGTAATTGTAACGGTATGCACTTTCCATGTATCAAGCACTTGTGAACCACTAAAAAGTGAAAAATAAAAACTTTTTTGCAAAAAATAAAACCGACTTCAAAAAAAACAAAAAAGTGAAAAATAACTTTAGCTTCTGAAGTCGGTGACAAAATAACTAAAGCAATCAAACAAAGGTCACCGACTTCAGAAGCTAAAGTTATTTTTCACTTTTTTGTTTTTTTTTGAAGTCGGTTTTATTTTTTTTATATAGTAGATTACTAGCTTCTGCCCGCGACTTCGTACGCGGATCCTGTTGCAATTTTTTTTTTTTTATATAAGTATCCTATGTTACTCCTACCTTCAAGAATATGTGTACAAAGTTTCATGATGATCGGTTGAGTAGTTTTCGCGTGAAAGCGTAACAAACAAACTTACATTCACATTTATTATAAATGCAGGAAAGGATAGGATTGTGTGTGCAATCCATCTATGGACTTTAGTTGCCTGAAAATAAACTGATGTACAATTACATGCTTTATATTGGCCAAATTCGTATTACCAATAAATATTTTATATAAAAACTTCGTGTACTACCATAGTTGAAGCAATAAATGAATTAATATGAATATGATGGATTAATATAGGTTCTATGTATTAAATACAAAACCGGGTGTTCATTACTCTATGCGTTGTCGATTATAGAACTAGATTTGTCATCGCCTCCAAAAATAATACGATGACCCTTAGTAAGGCTGGTTGTCAGAGTTTTGGGCCACTGACTACTTAACTACTGGCAAAGATCTATAATTGACAGCCGGAATCAACAGCTTAACGTGCTTTCCGAGGCACGGGGAAACTCGGTATCAGGGGGGTGAAACTTCCCTAGGTACATTGCGTCAAACAACATTTTCATAGATAGTGCCGCCATCTGTGATTTTGAGAACACAAACTTTTCAACTGTTTGACTGTTTTACAACTTTCATAAACCGAACAGCTATTTTATACAACTTGTCAGTAAAGTAGATAGCCTAGCGGTGACAGCGGTTGCCTTGTGAAGAATAGTTCTCAAGTTCGAATCCGAAGTCAAGAATTACTTTTTGTATTAATTATTTGGTTGAACAGTAACTAACAGCGCCATCTAACAGTGTTGAGGTACACAGTTTTAAAAACGAAAACCAGAGTTGCGCGTCTATCTTGTATTATATAGTGTATTATCTATGCTCGGTATGTGATGGGCCACATCCACGGATCAGTCTAGCCAAGAAGAGCGACCTTATCGGCTGTTATTATTTAGCCACGAGCTCAAAAGCAAGACCAAATTACAATTAACAAATAACCATACGAGTTTGTATACTTATTTGCTCATTGAAAAAATGTCTCTCTCCCTCCACTTACTAGGACAATTACAAAACATTTATACCAGTATCATCACCTCTTCTTCGACTGTAAAAACTGTACAAATAACTAATTGTCGCGGTGGGGCCCGTATTAAGGTGGGCCCGAAGTGCAGTCGTTAGCGACCGGCCCGCGGCTACGTCTGACGATGCTAAGACAGACCCTTGTTACGCTCAACTTTGCACAAGGGCTGCATGACGACTACGTTTTACTTGCTTCTTTTGTTTTTTTTTTTCTGTTATTTGAGACGGGTGTTTTTGTGCTGTAAAATGTTCGTTATTTATTGCTGAATTGGTAGGATTGGAATAATTGATCACGACCTCTTTAAGCACTTTTGCTCATTTACACGAAGAATTTCTAGGAGATAAGTTTGACAATTATTGTATGTCCTCTGTCTTACATTCTATGAAAAATAAGTATGTATAATAATAAGTGTATATAAACAAAACAAAAAAGTATATATGTAGTATCTATGTAGCAAAAAAGTATCTATGTAGTATGTAGTACACGCAAAATACGCGCTTTGACGTGGAGTTGCGACCGCGAGTTACACCAGCCTGTTGTACAATACAATGTAGTATATTAACTATCTGGTGTCCACGACACAGGCTTCGTTGCTTAGTGTGGCACTAGATGGACTGGGTGGAATTTTTCAATGCCACCTGGAGGGAAAGTACGCGTAGTCTTCACAGATTTTCGAAAATATTTTTTCTAGATTCGGGCATTGAACTAGGGATGGATCGACTAGAGTTCGACAAACGTTTCCTTTCATTTAATTTATTATGTTTGATAGTGAGATTTGATCCACATAATTGACTCTATCGATTGATATCAAAAAGGTACCGAATGTTATTTTTTTCCAACTTTAGCTGGTTGGATTCTCGAGTGTGGCAAACAAATTTTCGAAAATCTGTGAATACAGATTTTTTCTTTTTTAAAATAAAGGAATGTCTTCTTTCATTAAAATTTGCTATCTTCAGTATTTCGAGTATTTTCCTCCAGGCGGCATTGCATAATTCCACCCTGTATGCTGTGTGTAATCTCTAGCGATATTTATTTATTTAAATCCTTAACCGTGTTCTGGTTAGGTGTTTACATTACTGGTTGTTAAAGCTTCAAATGTTCAGCCTTTGAGCCTTTACCGTTGACACTAACCATCTATACTTAAATACTTAAATCTATACTTATATAATATTATAAAGCAGAAGACTTTGTTTGTTTGGTTGAACGCGCTTATCTTAGGAACTACCGGCTAGAATTGAAAAATTCTTGTTTTGGATAGTCCATTTATCGAGAAAGGCTTTAGGCTATCTAACATCACGCTACGACCATTAGGAGCGGAGTAGGAATTGAAAATGTTGCAAAAACGGGGATTTATTTCCCTTTCGTTTTTCTCTCTTATGTGACGCAGACGAAGTTGCGTGGGTCAGCTAGTAGTAAATAATTGTCCCATTGGCATTGTAGACAGGGGCGTCTGCTCAAATAAGCAAGATGCATTAATTATTACGCTAGCTGACTGCAGTGAGCTCAGAGAAGCAGCTGATTGAGGTAGTCTTTGAATATGCCTCAATTAACAAAATCCGTCGAGCAAATGTTAGGTGCAGTTCAATCCACCCTCGAATACAAAAAATACTCACAGACTATTGTGTGGCAGTTACAGGAATATAGCTTTGTCTCATCATCATCATCATCAGCCTATAATGTTCCCACTGCTGGGACACGGCCTCCTCTCAATGAGAGAGAATGGGCTATAATCTACCACGCGGGCCCAGTACGGATTGGTAGATGTCACATGTCTTCGATTTTTTTATTCTAGGACATGCCGGTTTCCTCACGATATTTTCCTTCACCGTTTTGAGAGCAGTGGTGATGAAATAAATTACACAAAGTAATGTGCCTATCTGGGTTTGAACCCACGACTTGCTGTTCGTAAGTCGGGGCCGCCACCACTGGGCCACCCCTGCTCCCACCGCTGTCTGTGAGACAGGAATATAACTACTTCAAAGCCTGATTCGATGTATCTATGTTACTGTGTATATGATTACCCTCTATACTAGATGTACGTTTGCACGTACATTTAGTAATAAGCGTGTCGAATGTGATCGGAAATACCTACCTGGAACATTATCGAACGCTATTAATAGGAGCTTGTAAATCATGTTAGTTGTCAATCGGGCGGAAGGCTCGTACATTTGTACAACAGAAATGTAAACAGGCTTGAAACGTAGATAGTAGATAAAGTAGTTCTGAACTGTATGGAATAACTAGAACTTCGTCCGCAAAAATAAATGTAATTAGTTCGTCAGTGTGTAATCTAATTATGTGTTTGAGCCGTTTGGGGTCGAAACACTAGGGCCATGGGGTCCGAGTGCCCACCTAGTATTTCGGGAAATCGCCAAATGGTTGGTCGACTCTTCACGTGACCAGGGGACTATTTTTTGGCCAAAGAATTAGCATTGCCATCCAACGTGGCAATGCTCCCAGCCTTCTGGGCACTTTTCCTGGTGGAAGCGATGTGGACTAATTTTTCGATGCCCTGCCCTTTTTGATATTTGTACATATTTTTTCTTTCTATTTTAATGTTAGTGTGTTTATTATATTGTAAATAATGATTACTTTATTTTCATAATAAACTCGTCCGTTAGTAAGATTATCAAAAAATATTTCACCCGTATTTTTTCTTTAGGCAATCAAAATTGACGAACAATTTAAAATTCTCAATACATCTCGCCTAGGTATAGTTTTAGAGCGTACTGACGTCATGAGCCCCCACTCCCGAGTTTTCATGCGTTTTATATTTGTCAATATCAACAAAAAATACGAGTCTATTACCTTCCAATGATAAAGTTCTGGTTTGGGCCAAGCACGCCATTGAATTACCTACCCTCCCCAACTCCCCTAAGACAGAATTTAAGGTGGCGATGACTACCAACCAGAAAAGTTTCTATGCTTATTACCCGTTTAAGGGGAACAACAATGAAATTATTTTGAACAAAGAACATTGAAGTGATGTGAATGGGTCTTACAGGTAACTATGTACAGGCACTTACAACATAGTATAACAATAATATCACGCTTGTAATCTTTGAAGGTAATGCAGAAGTGTACCTTATAGTTCACCCACATTGCACCCTTTATGTTGAAGTCCTATGTACTAGGAGGCGACCTTATTTCCATCAACTGGACGCAAATGTAGATTCCAAGGCTGTTACTGAGAAATTCCTGATGGAAAAGCCCAAGGTTACTTTACCCGACCCGGCAATCGAACCCAGGACTTCAGGCTCAGCGGTCGTACTTGCGGCCACTAGACCAACAAGGCAGTCTTACGATATCTTCATGAAAGTGATAAAACCCAATACGTCAATTAACTTATACAACGTGTAACGTTAACGTGCCCAAAAGCTCAGACACCCTAAATGATTTTTAATTAAATTGATCTGAAACTGAGAGAAAAAAAAACATTAAAAAAATTAAAGACTTTATGTGCTGTTTTGGTTTTATTGGCAATTAGATTTACTGGCGAGATCTATTAGTATTTGCTTATGTAACAATTTAGAATTGGACGAAAAACCATTTGTGTTTGTTTCTTTACCTATTTTGACGGGTTTGCGCACGTGATGGCTTGACCTATCAATAAAAAGACAGCGCCGCCGTTGGACAGCGCAACATTTATAATGAAGATTTTTTTTTTTAAAAGTGACCTATATTAAAAAGTGGTTCAATTGATTCTGCCCGTGATTCCGATCAAACTATTTTCAGGTTTTTCGTATTTTAACATAACACCATGTATCAAAATCACCACACCAAACTTACAGATACCCAAACACATCGAAATCAGTGGCTCAATATTGAGTGTGAGTGGTACACGTAGCTAGTATAGTTAAACTAATTACAATACAGGTGGCAGCATCAGAACACCCGGTAAAGAGCACACGCGCCTCCAACTTGCTCCCACCGAAGTTTGGATCGCTACGGGTTTTTGTTTGGGTGCAAGTGAGGAGAGATGGCGATGGAATGAGGAGGTAATGAGGAACATGTTTGTTAATAAAATGGCTACTAAGCCATCGAATGCAGTCGCTGTATCGCGCAAATGTAGTGTGTGTAGATATCATCATCATCATCATCATCATCATCATCATCATCATCAGCCTATAATGTTGCCACTGCTGGGACACGGCCTCTTCTCATTGAGAGGGAATGGGCTATAATCTACCACGCGGGCCCAGTGCGGATTGGTAGATGTCACATGTCTTCGAAGTTTTGGTTCTAGGACATGCCGGTTTCCTCACGATGTTTTCCTTCACCGTTTTGAGAGAAGCGGTGATGAAATAAATTACACAAAGTAATGCGCCTGTCTGGGTTCGAACCCACGACTTACTGTTCGTAAGTCGGGGCCGCCACCGCTGGGCCACCGCTGCTCCCATCATCATCATCACTTAATTATTATCTTCATGTTTTGAGGGTCTAACCAGAACATAGTTCAGCAGATAGCTAATAATTATCGCTGTTTTTTTGCTGAGTGACTGACTGCTGCGGAGCAGACTGTGATGCATTCATAAAACTTTCTTTATCAATCGGTTCAATTAGCGGAGTCATCTAAAACTGCGCTTAAACTGTAGCTCGTTCTTGATTTATCTGCAAATAAAAACATTTGATTTAAAACCAGAATGACGAGTATTTGGCAATACTGAAAACAATTAGAATTTCTTGTAAAGTATTCAAAAAATAAAAAGGCCCGTTTCGACATTTGATAGAGTTTTTCCGATAACGGTGTTAACCACTAGGGATTTGACGGCTGCCAAAACGGACGTCTTAAATTTGTCGACTCCAGTAAATAGTTTTTTGTCTATAAATCGCTATCGTTTGCCATTTATGCCATCAATTAACCTAACATATTATTTAAGCTAATATGAAAATTGGCGAACTAATATCCGAGGCCTCTCACGTGTGGATCCGTCCGTCCGTCCCACGGATCCCTAATTAAACTTACTAACGACACGCCGAATGTTTTACAGCGATTGCGACGCGATTCTAATACCATTCTTAGTTTGTAAACGGCTTTATTTTGGAGTTTGGAATTGGTTTTACGTGAGTTCTGAAGTAAGGGGAGAGTAAGAAGAGTTTCTTTGCTGTTAGTGCCGTGAGGTGATTAAGAGATAAGCATGATGGTATTTGAATTTTAATTTGGAACAGTGGAAATGCTTGCCGCATTTGGAATGGAAAACCGAGGGAAAACATTGTTAACGATTTCCGTAGAATCGATTAAATTATTTTCCATAAAACTGTTTTTAGTGCGGTTATGGCTATACAGACAGAGACTTCAGTTAGTATTTTTGTGTAATCATCATCACCATATAACGCTCCCACTGCTGGGATACGGCCTCCTCTCAATCAGAGGGAATGGGCTACCACTATGCGGGCCCTGGTAGATGTCACATGTCTTTGAATTTTTGGCTCTAGGACATACCGATTTCCTCTCAATGTTTTCCATCCATCACTGTTTTGAGAGAAGTGGTGGTGAATTATATTACACAAAGTAATGCGCCTGGGTTCGAACTGTTGTAAGTATTGTAGTATTTGTACAAAGGGTGTAAAACACCTCTTCACGGAGCCGAAAGGCACTTGTTATCCTCGTCATTGCGATCATTTTTTTATTCTACACCATACCTAGTTACGGAGATATGGGGGTCAAAGTTGAAAGTTTTTAACAAGTTTTTTTTTTAATACAAGTATTTTTTTTGTAATATTTAGACTTTAAATACCGCCACGACCCCCGTACTATTCAATTCATCCATCAGCAATTTTGTTTAATTGCGTTAGATTGAGTTCTACCACAAAACATGATTTTTCACCCCAAAAAAAAAGTTATTTCCCAGCAATCATTATTGCGTAAAGTTACTTAGTTTGATGTATAGAATGCTTGGTGAGGTGGTTTACACCCTGTAGGTAGATATTATATCCGTGTCTAGAACCGTGTTCGAAAATATTTCGAATCTTGGTTTGATCGATACCTTCTTTAAATTAGTTTTAATAATTTAACATGATATATTCACACCTGTTATCCCCGCAGGGTAAGGCAGAGGTATACCTAATAATCACTACCACATTTCGCCAGTTATGATTAAGTCCCATCAAAAAGGGGGTAACCCTATTGCCATCAACCAGGCACAAATCCGGACTCTGTGGCTGCTACTAAGAAATTCCTAATCAAACTTTGCCCGACATCGGAATTGAATCTCAGAACCTCATGCTCTGAGTCTGTCCTGCGTGGGCGGAGCACCGCCGTGTCGCTCGCGTCCGGCCCTGGTTCAATCCATGGTCCGGAGACGGAATGGGAAGCCGTCACCTCCTTCTGCGAAGCAGTCATGCTAGCGAAGGAGGTGGCGGAACGAGAAAGGGAGAGAGCCTCTCTTCCCGCCCGCCGCGGGAGACGCACCTGGCGTCGGGGGCCACGTGGTGGCTACCGGCCACCGTAGCGGGCCTGTGGACGGTTGGCTATGGGCTAGCTACCCGTCCGTCCATCTTAGGACGACAGGCCGTGTCGAGGGCGCGTTTGTGTTCCACGCGCGCCTCAAAGAGATGTCAGCATAAGGGGAGGGGCCCGCAAGGGCCGAAGCCTGCCGGGGTTGCGGGCCTGTTCGAAAGAGATACCGCGGCCCCGGAACATAAAGGGCGAGGAAGGAACATGGATGGGTTTTAGTCAGTAAGAGTCTGACACACTCCCGCTTCGCCCAGAGTGGGAGAAGTCATTTGATGATTTCCCGTCCTAAAAAAAATAAAAAATAAAAGGACCTCATGCTCGGCAGTCGCGCTAGGGAACGAGACAGTTGATTTAATTTTGGTCTGTTTACTAATTGCTCACTTATCCGTTGGAATTAAAATGTTCTATGTTCCCCTTGTTTCCATTTCTAATTCATACATTCATTCATTTTATTTTTCAAGTGACAAGAATGGATAAAGTAAGGAATGAATATATTAGAGGAAGTTTGAAAGTGGCACCTGTTACTGAAAAATTGAAAGGAAGTCGTTTGGCTTGGTATGGACATGTAATGAGGAGCAATGAAACGCATGTGACTAAAAGAGTGATGGACATAAGTATTGATGGATGGAGGGGGAGAGGAAGGCCAAAGAAAAGATGGATGGATTGTGTAAAGACTGATAATTATGAAAGAGAAAGGAGTAAATGATGCCGTGATGTCTAACAGGGGAGAATGGAAGAAGAAAACGTGTTGCGCCGACCCCAAATAAAATGGGACAAGGGCAGGAAGATGATGATGATTCATTTTATTTTTCGATCATAAATTTATTTTAATTTTTTATTGAATTGAATGATAATTTATGTTTTGTAATGAATTGAATGATATTTTATGATTTTTAATTAATTAAATGATATGTTTATGATTTTTAATGATTTCATTACTAGTTTATCCCTTACAATTGTATTTTTCTTGTAAATGGGTAGGTATTTATGCCATCAATAGAGCAAAATTTCTTTTTTTTTAAATCTCAAAGTGAAGGCAGAAAAAGATGTAACTCTTTCTGAAGAGTGCTTTAACTGAGTGAGAAACTAAGTCATCTCACATTGTGCAAATTCAATAACTTTAAATCTTGCACATAATGTGCACATATAAGCTGCATTAAGTGACCACAAGTATTACTATATCCTCCAGCCCGCGCCGGTAAAGCGATACTGTAATTAATAATTAATAGCCATCGCACCGTAATGGACTTCCATGCATATTTGCTCGCACTGAGCAAATTGTAATTAGACGTTTAATTAGGTTTGCTATTACTAATTGCGAAGGTAGAATTTGAGACAGCAAATGTTGTGATGATCAGTGAAGATAATGCGAGGCACATGACGTGTCTCGGGTTCGCAGACAGGTGCGTTACAATTGTAACCCCCCCGACGCAAAAACGACGGGTGTTACAAGATTGAGATTCAGAGATTGGTGTGTGTGTGTGTCTGTCTGTGGCACCGTAGCTCCCAAACGGATGCACCGATTTTGATTTTGTTTTTTTTTTCTTTGAAAGGTGAATTAGTCGGGAGTGTTGTAAGCTATGTTTCATAAATAACAGACCAAGATGGCCGCCGTCACAAAATAGCGGATTACATATTTATTAAACAACTACTCTCAATATGGGTATCAAATGAAAGGGCTTGAATAGTCAAATACTACCCGCTATAATAAATTTCAAATGTAAGATGGCCACCACAAAATGTTTTTTTTTTCACAACTCCCTCAATAGGCGTTCCTCAAAAAAATACCTTGAAATTATGACCCAAAAATTTAAAAAACCCCTGACACATAATAATGTCGGGGCTTTTTTAAACTTTAAATTTAATGTAACTTGTTTTATTCAAACACAAAACGGTGAAGGAAAAAAAGGTTAGGAAATCGGCACATCATATAACCTAGACCATCCAATTATTGTGACATCTACCAGTCAGAATTGCTCGATGGACTAGCTCGCTGTCTTTCAAAGGGAAGGGTTTTGTTCCCGCAGTGTGAACAGAAGGTTTAGGCTAATTGTACAAATATGTTGTGATGACAGGTTGCCATAGCGAAGGCGAAGTAGTTTCGAAGCGAATTCGAAAGTACCCAAGGAATCTATTGGCAAACGACATTAGCTGAATAAACGATCCTCGCCTTAAACATGGCTCGCATTAATGATGGCATGCATGGTGTGGAGTTTCCTTACCCTGGATTCATCACCACAATACTGCACTGCAGTTGTGGCGAAGATGGTGACCAACTGCAATCTTTGGCAGAAAATATTTGCTCCACTAACTTTTCTTTTCAACACAAACTCACCAACTTTCAAGCTGCAGTGTTATACTTGAAACAACAAATTGTCTCCAATAACAGTAGTCTAACAAACAAAACTTGTACAAAGTCGTGTCGCGTCAAGGATGCTCCTACCTTGACGCATTTCCACGTCAACGTCGACGTCACACCATTAAAACTTAACAAATTTTGTGAAACTGAGCTTTTGCTGTAGGTGATGCGATACTAGTGTTGCTTCGCGAAAGATGTCGTTATAAAAAGTTGCTTAGTGAGCTTAAAATTATTTCAGCCGTAAGACGTCCATACTCCATTGCTTTACATAGACCTCCAAGTGTCGCCAGATTGACCGGTACCGCCTTCATCAGGTCATCGATCCACCTAGTGGGAGGCCTTTGGACGCAACGTCTTCGCAGTTGCCACTCCAGAACTTTTCGGCCCCATCGTCCATCCGTTCTGCGAGCAATGTGCCTGCATAAAAAAAAACTTGGCAATAATCACCACGCTTAAAACTCAATGAATCCTCAACTCGAGTGATCACTATTATTTCTTTACTGCAGCTAACGTGTTAGAGTGAATAAAGTTTTGAATAAGAACGTGGATAAAAGAGTAGGGGAATAAATCTTGAAGTGATTCAGGATCAGGATCAGAATGCTTTATTTGTAAACATAGGTCAATGCTGATGTTACAGATAGGCGATTTAACTTTTGAGATATCATAAGAGTGGTAGAATTATATAAATTACTAGCTGACCCACGCAACTTCGTCTGCGTCACATAAGAGAGAAAAACGAACGGAAAAAAAGTGGCTATTAAAAAATAAGGGTTGATCATAGAAGGGTGAAAATTTAGGAATGATTGTATTTTTGTATGTTGTATCATAAAAAAATAAAAAATAAAAATGTTGTCTAAAAAATAAAAATTAACATTTAGGGGGATGAAAAATAGATATTGGCCGATTCTCAGACCTACTCAATATGCTCACAAAATTTCATGAGAATCGGTCAAGCCGTTTCGGAGGAGTATGGGAACGAAAATTGTGACACGAGAATTGTATATGTTACGGCTAATACCCGAAGTGCGGCTACACCTAGTTTTAGCCGGTTAGAACTAGGTGTAGCCACTTACTCTTGGTTAAACCTAGTACGTGCCGATTGTCTTCGGGTAAAACTAGGTCTAGCCTTCATCATGCCGGCTACAACTAGGTCCAGCCATTCCCTGTTGGATAAAACTAGGTGCAAACAAGTTGAAACAAGTAACAGGCGCCTGGATAGTTTATGTTACTTCATAAAAGTGTGATTTATAATTATAATAACATTCTTTAAATTAGATATAATATGCAACTATTGTCTATTGTTAAAAAAATGTTCCTGATTGTTCCTATTATATTAAAAATTGTACTCCTAATAATTTGTGTTAATTATTACAATGTGATTTATAAGAATAAAAAAACTCTCTACGTTTCTTTTTATTGGATGTTTTTTTAATATCTAAAAAAGCTCTGCCGGTAGCATAGATACAACTATGTACAAGCCAATCCCTGTTAGATAAAACTAAGACACGCGCTGCTGCTGCAGACGCTGTGAGTCACACTCGCTAGTAGACCTGCAGTAGATCAGCAGCACCTGGCGCTCACATCCTACAGAAGCGCGTGCCTCGCTATGCCCTCCACCCCGCGCCGCTGCTGCAGATGCGGTGAGTCATGAGTGTGACGCGGGGCGGAAGGCTTGGCGGGACACGCATCTAAGTTTTATCCAACAGGGATTGTCTGGACCTAGTTCTAGCCGGAATGATATCGGATAGACCTAGTTTTATCCAACAGGGAATGGCCGAACCTAGTTGTAGCCAGCATGATGAGGGATAGACCTAGTTTTACCCGAAAACAATCGGCTCGTACTAGGTTTAACCAAGAGTAAGTGGCTACACCTAGTTCTAACCCGCTAAAACTAGGTGCAGCCGCACTTCGGGTATTAGCCGTAACATATATACTTATAAGATGTAAGCTTTCACATTGGTAATGAAATCAATATTAATAAATAGGTACATGTATGTCAATATTAATTGTAATCAATTTCAATAATTGATGGGCGTTTGAAGAAAATGGCTAGTAACTGCTGACATGGCGTCTTAAACAGAAGTATAAAAGAAGAAGACATGAAAATGATGTTAACATGATTTTATTGACCCAACGACCCACGACCCGATTGGCGTAGTGACACTGCCTTACGTTCTTCGGGTCCTGGGTTCGAATCCCGGTAGGAGCAAATGTTTGTGTGATGAACACGGACATTTGTTTCCGAGTCATGGATGTTTATATGTATAATAAGTATGTATTTACAATCAAAAAAGTATATATGTGGTATATCAACTATCTAGTGTCCACGACACAAGCTTTGCTTAGTGTGGCACTAGGTGGCGCTGTGTGTTAATGTCCAGCGATATTTATTTATTTATTGATTGGCATTAGGTTAGTGCAGTTTAAGTTTAACTACACTAGCCTAATCCTATATAATTAACCCTTGCAACATCACCTGTTTAACCTTCGGTTTTTAGGTAGACAGTGTTAGTGGCCCAAAAAGTCTGACAACCAGACAAGGGGACTCCAGTAATATTACCAATACCTAGTATTTTACATCGAGCTTACCTATTTATCCTCCACAGCCCAGTCATTACTGGGTAATACGACACCCCCTGGTAAGATCGGTTGTCAGTATTTCGGCTCATGATTACACCAACAAGTAATACGAGTATACTTGTATATCGATGATTAAAGTTCCTGAAGTTCTTCCTATTCGCTCTTCTTTCATTTTCTGTTATGTGGTACCCCGTGCCTTAAATAAAATGACTTATGAAATCAAAGACCTACGAAACTGCTATTAGATTTTTCTGTTTTTTTTTTTATTATTTTAACCTCTGACGCAAAAACGACGGGGTGTTATAAGTTTGACGTGTGTGTCTGTGTGTGTGTGTGGGTGTGGGTGGTGTCTGTCTGTGGCATCATAGCATCCGAGCGGATGAACCGAATTTGATTTTGTTTGAAAGATGAATTAGTCGGGAGTGTTCTTAGCTACGTTTGATGAAAATCGTTCCAAGATGGCCGCCACCACAAAATGGCGGATTACATATTTATTACAACTAGGGAGTTGTTGAATAAATATGTAATCCGCCATTTTGTGGTGTACTAGTCAAGCCCTTTAATTTGATACCCATATTTAGGGAAATATGGGTATCAAATTAAAGGGCTTGACTAGTACAATACTCAAACAATATTGAGGGAGTTAAAAGAATTAGAAATAATAACTAACGAAATAAAATGAGGAAAGTGAAGTGATCACTGGTTCCTAAGGACCTAAGAATAATTAATTATTTTCTATTTAATTTTTATTAAACTATGTGTCGCGGGTTTTTAAATTTTCTTGTTAAATAAATTATCAATAAACACAAAACCAAGCATCCCTTTGTTATCAGTACCGATCACGGAAGTAGATGGCGTGTCCCTAATACCAGCCAAAATATTATGTTAGTAATTTACAAACTTTGCGACTTTAAACGTTACTTACTACTTGGAAACTTAAAGGTTTATTCTAATTTAAGTATTATCGCAACGTGGATCATTTTAGGGGGTTAGCAGATGTCTATAGGTATTGTTTTTAATGATTGAGATAAGAGGGGAACACAACAATAGTGCATAATTTAGGTAAAAACAATTTTGTTGACGTATCTTCTACTTATTTCAACTATCGTAGCAGGTGGCGTTCTGTAGTATCTACCTTTCATCATAATCATCATCATTATCATCATCATTCCAGCCGAAAGACGTCCACTGCTGGACATAGGCCTCCTCCAAGTGTCGCCACATTGACCGGTCCCGACCGATTCCCTCAATCTTCACCAGATCATCGGTCCACTCAGTTGGAGGTCTTCCAACGCATCGTGTTCCGGTTTGCGGTCGCCACTCCAGAACTTTTTGGCCCCATCGGCCATCCGTTCTGCGAGCAACGTGCCCTGCCCACTGCCACTTAAGCTTCTACATTTATGTGAAAAATACAATTTTCTTATGGAAATAGGTAGAAACTACTCACTAATATGTGTAGATGAAACTTGATAGATGTACCTGTGTATAAAACTTTTATTTTGACTCACAAATCAAACAAAAAACATTGTCAAAATTACATCACCCATTCTAACTTCAAAACATTCCTATGATCTTTCACCCAATTCAGCACGAAGTCACTTTTATATTTTCATTCACAACAAACGCAGTGGATGGTAAACATTAATAATGTACACATATCAAAGTCCCCATAAAAAGGACATAACGCCACATTACCAATGAACACGTGCACTCTTTTATAACAGACATCTCTTCGAGCAAAAAAATGACAACTTCAAAGAAAGGGGAGACCAATAAAATCATCATTATGAGTACATTTTTTCATCTGTGTTCGTTTTGGAATAGATAGTAAATGGAGTTATAAGATGCAAATTTTCCAAATTATTTCACGTGACAACATCGCGCCTGTAAACTCTGACAGGTTTGACAGAGGTATATTTGTCAGTTATATTCATTAAGGGCCAGTTTCACCGGTTCCGGATAAAGTGTCGGTTAGATAACTGATAGTTAATACTATCTACCACTTAAAGGCTGGTTATAACTAATACTTTATCTACCAGATATCGCTATCCGACACCTGTGAAACCAAAAGTGTTAGTTTATCTGGCAGATAAGTTCCTAATAGGCTAACCGACACTTTATCCGCAACCGGTGAAACTGGCCGTTAGTCTCGTGTAATACAACTCGTATTACAAAATCCTATATTACAGACATTAAATAATTTAAATGTCCAGCAGTGGACGTCTCTCGGCTGAAATGATGATGATGATGAATTTCAGTGTGATAACATACTCGTACACTGTTATATTGAAACTTTGCAGTGAAATTGCAATGTTCACAAGAAATCAAAGGAAAATGGTTATTTTCCCATTAAATTTTGTTGAAAAGCAGCGCATTTCGCGAATATTCATAACCGACTATGCGGAGCAACTATATTTATTTCAATGAATATACTGATTCACAAGTTGCTACAAAATTATTAAAGTGCTGCGAGGAATTAAACATGACTCGACCACCTAAAGATCATTAAATTTCCAGTCACATGCCAACAGATTCTTGCACCGTTGATTACCCAAAGATCTTTGACAGCTGTCACGCGCTATTTACTCGTTCATCACTCCAAGTTGACTACTCCATGTTTCCCACACATATAGGGCCCACTGTAGCCAGGGTAACGTAGGGTAACTTCAGGGTACGTGACGGGTACGTTGCTACAAATGCTACAATAACGGTTGATAAGGAAAAATATCACCAAATTTGAGTGATGACGCAAGCACAATATAATGGCTCTAACGAGGCCGCTTGATACAATTTGACTGTACAATTGAGAGCAGAAAAAGTGTACAGTTTGGAGTTTACAAGTTGAGGAAGAGAATTAATAATAGAGTTGTGGAGCGTGTACCTTTTTATTTAAATTGCCTCGTTTCTATTTTTTCCACAAAGAAACAGGGCGTTCATGAAGGCCTTGTAAAAAAAATTGGTGTTACAAAAGAGCTTCAGTAACTTTAAACCTTGAAAGTTTTTAGTTAAAAACTAATCAACTGCCTTTTGACCTGACGGCCGTCAAAAAGAGAGTAATGCTTTCTATTCCTTATTTTCGGCCATCAACCAACAGTCATAAAATAACCACCAAAATTAAATCTCACTTTTTACATTTAATTCCCCACCGTCGCCATTTCCCTGTCTCGAGCCACAAGGCTCTTAATGTAAATCTAATAACGATTGTATCGTCGTATTCAGCCCCAACCTGGCTTGTTTTTCTACCACAGATCCCCAGCATCCCTTCCTACTAAACAACTCTGACTTTTTATCAACAATTATGTACGGTACCTATTTTTTAAGGGAACATTGTGAGGCAATGTTTTTTTATTACAGATAAAGTGGAGCTTTATTTTGCCAAGTTATTTAGATTTAAGACAGAAAACAGAATTTTGTAGTTTTTAAGTTTGTTACCTAGAGGTTATGATATTTTAGATAGAATATTATAAAGCAGAAGAGTTTGTTTGTTTGTTTGGTTGAACGCGCTAATCTCAAGAACTACTGGTTAGAATTGAAAAAATCTTTTTGTGTTGGATAGTCCATTTATCGAGGAAGGCTATAGGCTATATAACATAACGCTACGACTATTAGGAGCGGAGCAGGAATGAAAAATGTTGCAAAAACGGGTTTTTTTTTTCCTTTCGTTATTCTCGCTAATGTGACGCAGACGAATTTGCGTGGGTCAGCTAGTTTTAGAATATTTATTTAAGGACTAGAACTAAGATAATGTAACAGCCTTTTTCAACGACCTATTTTGACTAAAGTATAGCCCATAACAAACAGCTGAAAGTACTCCTCAAACGAAGAATAAACTAATTTAACAATCCCTCTAAAATTAATTAACAAACTAATAAAGACTTCATCGTCCCGGAAAATCAAACAGCCAGTAAGAAATTCGACGCAAAACGGAAAATATCCAACGTAAGAATAAAAATAAAATTACGAAAGATAAAAACCTTTTTAGTCAACATAGGGCGATGGTACAGGGGTCGTTAAATATTTCTTTATATTATATCGTAAAACGGAAGCCTTGTGTGTGCGTATATCCCCTGTATTATGCGAAACTCGGAGAGATACCAATAAGTTGATTTTAGCTAGCTTTCTCGCGAACATAATTTTGTTTGGATGCTATAAAATATACATCCTGTCTGTTTTAGGGTTCAGTTTAAAATAACAGTGAGTTAAACTAAACGGTTAAAGATTGATGTTGCAATCTTAGCAGGTTTTCCAATATTATTTACGACGTATTATTGACGACCCGATTGGCGTAGTGGTAGTGACGCTGCCTTACGTTCTTAGGGTCCTGGGTTCGAATCCCGGTTGGAGCAAATGTATGTGTGATGAGCACGGACATTTGCTTCCGAGTCATGGATGTTTATATGTATTATAAGTATGTATTTACAAACAAAAAAGTATATAATATGTAGTATATCAACTATCTAGTGTCCACGATACAAGCTTTGCTTAGTGTGGCACTTGGTGGCGCTGTGTGTTAATGTCCAGCGCTATTTATTTATTTATTATTATTTATAAATTTTTGTTTTAAATGTTTCACTCAATAGTTAAGCTTCGACTACTAGCTTCTTTAGACAAAAGTGCAAGACGGTCAACATTAATGGAAAATCTGATTTGACTATACAAGGTGTAAACCACCTCATCACAAAGCCGTTAACCAAACATTCTGTACATCAAACTAAGAAACTTTACGCAAAAAATATTGCTGGGAAACAACTTTTTTTTTGAGGTTATAAATCATGTTTTGTGGTAGAACTCAATGTAACGCACTTAAAACATTGTGCTGATGGATGGATGAAATAGTACGGGGGTCGTAGAAGTGTAAAAATTCAAAACCTTACCAAAAAAACTTGTACCTATTAAAAAAAAAACTCGTCAAAATGTTGTAACTTTGACCCCCCATATCTCCGTAACTAGAAGGTTCCCAGGTATGGTGTAGAACAAAAAAAATATCGCAATGATAGGTAGAACAAGTGCCTTTCAGCTCCGTAAAGAGGTGCTTTACACCCTTTATACTGTTTAGGATTAAATAATTACGTATTTAAAATGCTTTCAAAATAAAACATACTTATGTCCAGTTAAAAATAGTTAGTAAAACAGAAATTGAAAAATAAACTTTCAATTTATTCTAACAAGCATTTTTATCTCATTCTAAGAACCAAAGCAAACACAAATAACATTCTTCACACATTTCTATTATTCTTTAAAAATATAACACGGATTTTCCGCAACGGCTTCCATTTCGCGCTTGCCAACAATTTTTATGATTTCACGTTGAAAGTGTACAAAGCGGGATCCATTAGACATAGCGAGCGACTTCGAGCGACTTCCATCGACTTCCACAATACGTCGTTATGCTGTTATTAGTATGTTACAGCCTGTATACGATGTTTTTATTATCACCCTGTATACACGCTAATCGGGAAAAGAAAATGGTTGCATTTTAGGATGTTTAACTTGGTTTATTTTCTGTTTATATGTTGCTGATTTGATTTCAGAAAGTTTTTTGTGTTTTGCAGGGTAAGCAGGATCAATTTCAGCCTCTAGAGACATTTTAGTAAGTTTGTCCCTGAAACAGCAATGCTCACAAGCACAACAACTAAATAAATAAAATTATGTCAATACTTTGAGGCAAATAATACAGTTGTGGAAGGAACTTTTGGCGCGTGGCTTTAATCGGAACTAAGCGCCTTAATCTTGTTTTTTGAACCCCAAAATTTATCATTTTTTTTTTATTTTTGTGTGAAAATCTTATTGCGGTTCACAGAATACATTTACTTACCAAGTTTAAACAGCATAGTTCTTATAGTGTCGGAAAAAATGGCTGTGACATACGGACGGACAGTCAGACAGACAGACAGACATGACGAATCTATAAGGGCCGTTGCCATGTGGCAACAGAACCCTAAAACATGTTGTACTGACCCCAAGTAACATGGTCTAAGGGCAGGAAGATGCTGATGATGAAACACATTTATAAAATTAGAAAATAGAAACCGTGACTACTAGCATTAATATTGTCTCAATGAGATCATCATCGCCACAGTGATCTCAGAGATAAGACGAGCTCACACCACCTCCTGGCTAGTCCGCCTACTGATAATAATTTCCGAAGTCATTATTATTTGCTTTATTGCTATCACAGTCATGTTTTGATAAGGACCAATGCCACATGTAGGTGTTTGAGGTAGGTAGCGATAGGAATAATCGATGTAAAGATATATGTATAGATAGACTAAATTAATGTAGGTTGGAAGTCACCTATCGTGTAATAACACGACATGTTGAAACTTGAAAAACGGCATCATTCGCTATCCTGCTCCTTTATTCAATTAATTTAGCGTCTTCCCTCCCATACTTCTTTATTTTTCGTCATCCCATGAATCTCTTTCTAAATATCATATTTTACACAGACGAGCCATCGTTTCCTTGGTCTCTTTCTATTCTCATGACCAGCCAAATTCTTATTCAAAAGAATTCTCCAGAGATTTTCTCATTTCTCCGCATCAAATGCATACCGTGACGACCTGGAAAATATAGAGGTGTTTAACAATTATTTTAGACGTCAGCATTAATTATTTTATTTTATTTGTTTATTTTATTTATTTATTTAGAATCTCCAACAAAGAATATACACAAAACCCGAAAAAAAGAATCGGCGACAAAAGTAGCACGTAGGTGTACTCCTTCACTTACAGGAGACCACAGCATGCATATCAACGTATTTATGAGACCATCCAAGATAACTTCACTTTCAAAGTTCCCAAATGTTTATGAGTTCCATTCCTAGGTCGTACAAAAAAGACATTAAATTGTTATTTTACCAAACGACTTCTTAACTTGGAATTTCCCGAGTAATTGTTAGGCATTAGGACACCACACTGGAAGGGGTCCGCCAGTGCCGATGCCTGCCGCGGCTGAGGGACTGTTCGAAAGAGATACCGCGGCGCTGGAACACAAAGGATTAAGAAGGAACATGAGCGGGCTTTAGTCAGTAAAAGACTGACAATGCCTTTCCTCCACCCAGACCGGGAGCAGTCAACGAAATTTGATGATTTCCCATCCGAAAGAAAGGCATTAGGTTACCAAATTATACTTAGGTGCGAGAACGTAACGTTTATGTTTTGTTTAGAACAAACAGTCAGTCCTAACGACAATACCTACCTGGAACAAGCTCGACCTAGATGGAGACTTCACACAATTATTTTAATCAACCCTTTTATCTAAAACAAACATAGCAAACACACTTCTACCCCCAAAGCTAGCCATACACTTTTACAGCCCAACAACCCACCGCTTGATAGTCATACAAAAACACTTTTATTTCGGTCTCTGCCGTTATCCCGTAGCTAAAAAGCGTGATACATGGTAAACGGCCTTAACAGCTATATCGAAATCCAGCTTTGAGTGTGTACCTGGTTGTAATCGGGTGACCGGGTTTGGTTTAAAATGTCGGGAAAAGCGAGTTGCATCTGTAAACTTCTGTGTAACTTTGAACCTTTCCCGAAACATGAATCCTACTGGATGTATGTTTGTTACTCTTTCACGCAAAAACTACTGAACTGATTTGGATCAAATTTAGCACACAGATAGTTTATTACCTGGATTAACACATAGGATACTTTTTATCCCGGTAATAAGATCCCGTGGGATAATTACAAACTTCACGCGGGCGAAGCCGCTGGCAGAAGCTAGTAGTGTATAAATTACCACTGTTTACATTGAAATTGTACGCGTGATGTATGTTATACCCTACATCCTCCATTGACGACTCCAATGGCGTAGTGGTAGTGAAGCTGCCTTGCGTTCATAGGGTCCTGGGTTCGAATCCCGGTAGGAGCAAATGTTTGTGTGATGAGCATGGACATTTGTTTCCGAGTCATGGATGTTTGTATGTATAATAAGTATGTATTTACATACAAAAAAGTATATATGTAGTATATCAACTATCTGGTGTCCACGGCACAAGCCTTGCTTAGTGTAGCACTAGATGGCGCTGTGTGTTAATGTCCAACGATATATTTATCCTCTTTAGTCCACATAGTAAGACATGAGCCTATCGCGTAGCAATGCATCTCTGGTTTTCTTCTCTTCTTTTCATCACCCCTAACCTGGTGTCAGAGTTTTTGTGCCGTCCATGGGCTTCTGAATTTGCTTTAGATGCCGTTGAGAAATATCTCTCAGGCATGCTGGTTTTCTGCAAAGCAAGGGATAATTAATACGCAAATGAATCCAAAAAATCAAAGGTCTTTGGTTCAAACTCGAGACTGGAAACATTTCCAGTCTCGAGTTTTAACCCAAGACTTTTGATTCACCAACACACATGTCCTAATAAATTCCGTAGTGCTCATAGTAACAGACCTCCCACTAGGTGGACTGATAACCTGGTGAAGGTTGCGGGAATCCGGTGGATGCGAGTAGCAACGGACCGGTCAATGTGGCGACACTTGGGGGAGGCCCCGAAAGACGTCCACTGCTGGACATATCCAGCAGTGGACGTCTTTCGGCTGAGATGATGATGATAGTAACAGAGTGCAAATCTATATGGATTCGGAATGTCGCCGAGGTATACCAAAAATTATAATTCTGCCGGCTCCAATGGCTCAAACCCATGCTTGGCAGTTGTCCCTGTGACCAGTAGACCATGACGAGGTAGTTCAGGTTACAAGGATTTAGATAACGTTGTTGTATTATAACGTTACAGGCCGTGCAGTGGTTTGGCGTTGCCATGGCTACCAACGAAAGACCTCTTTTCTACAAGTCATACCGTGACACGGGATAGTACCGACAATTTGTCATCTTTTAAATGATTTTAGTAATATTGTGCAATAGGTAACGAGGAACAAGTTGTAACACGATTCTTACTAGTCATGCAAATATACTTGTCTTGAATGAATGCTACTATAGTCCCAAAGATCGTTACAATACGGGTTTATTTAGTATCACAAACAACCCAAACGTCTGTTGTTTGGGACACTATCATAGTGACTTGCTATTTTTATTTGATTATCTTAATTGAAATTATGTCATCTGTTTTTATTTTTCGGGCGATATCAGATGTGTTTGTTTATAGAATGTTGGCGGCTTTTAGTTTATCTTTGTTGATTATCAATTAGCTTACCAATCATGAGATGACATTTTGTTGGAAATGCAACATCTTATGATTTGTGAAAATTCACTCGTTTTAATAAAATGTGTATTGCACAATAATATTTTTTTCTTGATTAATTTTTGCGGTCAATTTTATCAATTGTGTCAGTCGTAAGATCATAAGAAGTTTTCTGACTTCCTTCGAAGCGAATCATCAGTCCTTCGTCGATAGAACCGTGTTTGCAGTTCCAACGGGTCGGGA
Source organism: Xestia c-nigrum (assembly GCA_916618015.1). NCBI lineage: Eukaryota > Metazoa > Arthropoda > Insecta > Lepidoptera > Noctuidae > Xestia > Xestia c-nigrum. The sequence goes on along the minus strand of OU745259.1, from coordinate 1,230,309 downwards.
AAAATAAAAGAACGTTATCTCGAAATAATTTACTTAATCTTTTATTTTTTTATGGTGTCAATATTTTGTAAAGGTTTCCCAAACAGGGATTTCAGAATAGTAGTTAATTGTTCCCGGTTTATATCAAAAGGTTCACCTTCTACGCATCAGCGTTCTTACAAACGAGCGGTACGTTGCCAACGGCATATAAACTGCAGCCGTCGCCACTTGTCGACGACAGCTGCCGAAGCGTCTGCAGTTGGCGGCGGAAGCCGACGCCACACATTTACCCAGTATGCCACAACTCCAAGTTTCACTAACAATTCGACTGCAGTCAAGGAGCGCCAGCGGCTGCAGTTTATCTGCTGTTGGCAACGTGCCGCTCGTCTTATAAGAACCCTCAGATTTAAACATAGGTAACTGTCGAAATATATGGGTCTACCTAAACCTACCTCTGCTTTGACAGGCGTGATGTTGTTTTGTGTTCTAGTTAATACTTCGTTATTTATTTGTTTTTTTTTTTTTACAAAAAAGACAAAAACAACTCTACCCTCCACCGTCAACATTCAAATCCGCTAACCTCTCGTGACTTCTACCCCAACAAAGGTCCAGCCGAAATGGGCTCTCACAGTTTTCAGCGCACATTTGAATGGGAACGACTTTATTCAGATAACTACCCGTGATTTTATCTTGCTATATTTCATGCTCAGATTACGTGCTTGCCTCTCTTTGGCTTTGTTTTTTCGCCGTCAAAACGCCTGCGCTGAAACGAAATTAATTGGTTCGATATTTGAATGTTACTGGTAATTGGATGGGGTTATGCGAGAGGGTAACGTTTCTGTTTTGCAGGTGAAAATATTTCCTGTTGTTAATATGATAAAGTACGATCTTTTGCACCACAACTATTATGCTGTTTCTTTACCTCCACAAACTGGAGTAGGAATTAAAAAACAACAAAAATCTTTTTTTTTTTTAATCATAAAAAATTGCATATTTCTACTAAAGCATGTGATGATTTCCTGGAAAATGAAGGGACGGTTTTTCAAGTTTGATAAGAGAGGATCTGCCATCCAGACGAGTCACAAATTATAAAATTATATGATTGTATGTAAATCCAACCATTTGAGAAAACAGACGTCATTTTATGTTATATGGTGTTTGTTTATGCTGGTTACATATAAGAACTGGGAACACCAGTTACTGTGGTTATCTAGATAAAAATGTGTATAAATCTTCGACGTATGTAATTATCAGGGATGTTACGGAGCTCCGATTCCGATTCCGATTAGTCGGAACTTCCGATTGATTTTGAACCTCCGATTCCGATACCTGTTCCGAAACTTTTCAATCGGAGGTGATCGGCGGAATACGGCCGCGTTCAACGCGTATAAACCTGTTTGTACATACTTGTCCCACGAGGTTAGCCCCTCGTAACGTGCTTTCTGTCAATTTAAATTACCAGCATACTTACAAGTAAATACAATGCATAATTATTTTATTAATAATGATTGTTTTTTTTGCAATGTCTCGACAGGCGTTCTATTGCTGCTATTCTATTTATTATTTTCATTCCTGCTCCGCTCCTAATTATCTTAGCGTGATGTTACATAGCCTAAAGCCTTCCTCAATAGATGGACTATCCAACACAAAAAGATTTTTCCAATTCGAGCCGATCGTTCGTTATTTCATTAATAAATCCTACTTTCTCACACATTCTCTTCTTCAGTATCCGCCTCCGATTCCGATTCCGATTCCTGTTCCGATTCCGATATATCAAATCCAAAACCTCCGATTCCGATTCCGGTTCCGATATCATCACATCCGTTACATCCCTGGTAATTATTAATAAAATTAAGTTAGTGTGTCTGTGTGTGTTAGAGTATTAATGTCCAGCAATATTTTTTTTTCCAACGTAAGTATTGCATACTTGATGCAAGTTTTAACCTGTTTCGCGAAATAGTAAATTCATTCCAAATATCATAAAGGCCAAAGAAGATAATAAATGATTGTCATCATGCCACGGCTTATTTCTCAAATTTTTATGCACAGTCATCATTGTTCTTAAAATATTCGAGGCTTATTGAACATTCGCATAGCAGTTTTACTAATTATTGTTTAATAGATTGTGCGGTCATTGTTGAAGAGCCTAATAATTGAGCTATCACCACCATCTTCATATTCACGCAAACCTTTACATTCTCACCATTTCAACTGTGTTGGTTAGCTGGTAACCAGATCTAGCTGGATACCAGTATTCTAAAGGGTGTGAAACACCTTTGGTAAGGCACTAGTTCTCCCCGTCATTGCGATTATTTTTTAGTTCTATAATATACCTGGAAATTGTCTAGTTACGGAGATATTGGGGGTTAAAGTCCCAACTTTTTGACAAGTCTTTTTATTAAATAGGTATACGTTTTTGTTGAAAAATTTTTACTTTAACATCTCTTCGACCTCCGTACTATTTAATCCATCCACCAGCACAGTGTTTTGAGTGCGTTACATCGAGTTCGACCACAAAACATGTTTTTTCACCTCAAAAAAAAGTTTTGCGAAAAGTAACTTAGTTTGATGTACGAAATGCTTGGTTGACGGCTTCGTGATGAGGTTTTTAACACGCTGTTCAAGCAGCGACTGCCTTATCTGATTACTTCAACCCATTTATTAGGTGACATGTTATCCTTTGGCAAGACAGGATATCAGACTTTCAAAAATCTATCTATGGTAGTCGTGAACACCTGCTTCTCGAACAAACCTGTGCAATATTATAAAATGTGTATTTATTGGGGTGTAAAGAACCCCTTGACGATGCCGAAAGGCACTTTTCTCCACGTCATTGTTTTTTTTTTTGTTTTAGACCTTACCTGGGACCTTGCGGGTCAAAGTTCCAACTTTTTCACAAGTTTATTATAAAATACACATTTTTTTATGTAACATTTTAATTTTAAACACCTTTACGACCTCTGTACTATTCAATCCATCCATCTGCCAGTGTTAATCCTGGCGAAAAACGTGACATTTCACCCAAAAAAAAAAGTCATTTCCCCAACAATTTTTACGTAAAGTTACTTAGTTTGATGTACAGAATGCTTGGTTGACGGCTTCGTGATGAGGTTGTTTACATCCTGTATTCGAGGTGAGTTAGACACTTTTCTCTTGTCACCGTAATTAAAAGCTGGTGGGTGTATAATGTGCAAGGTACACCCAATAGCATTTAATATACATTAGGTTTTTTGAATCGACTATTCATGCTACTATATTTTATCATACATGTACCTAATACGCGGAATTCCTAATTACTTCCGTAAAAAGTATCTGATAATACATTCGCATAACTGGCATGATAATTATGATGTGAAAGTTTCGTCTGAATCTGTGAGTAAAGGGACTACTACTGAAAACTACAGACTGTGCGAAAAATTATAATTTCTTTTTAGTTAGTTAGATTCTGCAATGGCGTCTTATCGAGATATTTGAAAGACGAGCAAACATTGTAATTTCGGTATGGTAAAGAGGATTTTTTCAATAAAATTGACATTGTAAATAGGATGATGTATGGACATCGAACCCGGGATGTATCGACTAAGGTTCGAAAAAATAACATTCTGTACCATTTTTACAACAATCGATAGGATCAACTCCCGAGTGTGGCATGCGAATTTTCGAAAATCTGTGAATGCAGATTTGTTTCTTTTTAAAATAAAGGAATGTGTCCTATAAGTGAAATTTGCTATCACCAGTATTTCGAATACTTTCCTTCCGGGTGGCATTGAAAAATCCACGTATTACGAACTGACTATCTAACAAGAAGAAAAATATAATAAACTAGCTTTGGGGCTCTATCTGCTTTGACAATTGGGGATACTGTAGAAAAGAAAAGAATTTTCGGAATCCTAATCAGTGCAGGAGATTGCCCCTACATACAAACTTATAAGCAAATGTTACCTCTTTATAATAAGAGTATTGATAATTCGTGTGAAAAAACGGCCTTCGGCAAGTAGGCTATAGTTAAACAATCTCATGGTGAATCGGGTTCCATGGCGCCGTTATCTTTACTTATCTCGTTCTACTAAGTGCACAGTTATCTAATTTACACCACTATACTAAATATAAACCGTTATTTTCACCACTATCCTTTAGTTCCGTCCAAAAACTGAAGCAGTCAACATGCCATCCTCGATCAAGATATACAAAATCGACCTCAGCCCACCATCCCGGGCCGCCATGATGATGGCTGAACTGCTCAAACTGAACTTTGTGACTCAAAACGTGGATCTAATGGCCGGAGAACACAGGTCACCTGAATACGTAGCGAAAAATCCCATGCACACCGTTCCTCTACTTGAAGATGGCGACTTTCTTCTGGCAGACAGCCACGCTATTATTTTATACCTAGTCACCAAATATGGTGGTGGACAACAATCGAAATTATACCCTAGCTGCGTGAAATTACGTTCGACAATCCATCAGAGACTGTTCTTCGAGACTTCGAACGTGGCTGGTGCAGCCAGAGAGGTACTGAATGGACTCATGTCCGGTCAAAATGCACCTACTGCGAAACAAATCGAACTTGTGAACGACGCTTATGGAATTCTGGACAAATACTTGCAGAAGACAAAATACGTGGCCGCCGACCATTTGACGATTGCTGATGTATCATTAGTAGCTGGTATCTCTTCATTAAATGTGTTGGTGCCCATGGATCAAAAATACACCAAGGTGCACGCATGGTGGAATTTGCTGAAGAAGGAAAATTGGTACAAAAACGCGAATGCACCTGGACTGGCGCAGTATGAAAAGTTAGTGCAATCAAGGTTGAAGTGAAATAGTGGTGGCAAATATGAATAAATATACCTACAATAGTTTGATAATTGTATTACATCCAACTTTCCTCTCCCAATTCTGCTGGAAGAAATTTATATCTGAATATGTCTTGTTAAGTTCTCATGAATATATCTTAAATCTGTTGCCAATAACTGGTCGTATTTAAAAAACAAACATACACTTTGTACTGTTTACATGAATTTATAAAAATGTGTATAAAGTTCTTTAACAACATACAGGACTATGTATTTCACAAGGATACGTTTTTTCTACGATTGTAATAACCTATATATTCAAAAGCAGTGTCTAGTCAGGTCAATGTTTTTAATATACGTACGGTTTGTCCTATTATTTCCAGAAAATGAATTTGAAAGCTACTTGACCTGAAAGAAGTGAGGAAGTTATACTGATTGTTAGGTGATGTCTAATTAAATGGATACAAAAGTAAAGAAACTAAAAAGAAAGAATCAAGCCCAGTAGTTTAGAATTCTGTAACAAATCATAAATTGTAATGCGAAGATTTGATTGGTAAAATTTGAATGGGCTCCCTCCTTCCCCTTCCTTTGCGTCGCGCAGTCGGGTAAAAATGACTGCAACTTGGGCGTAAACAGACCGTCAAAACCGTCCACCAACATTCTGCACCTAAAAATGTTGCTAGAAAAATTCAATGTAACGTACTCAAACATTGCGCTGATGAATGAATTAAATAGTCCGGGGGTTCTTGGAAGTGTTTAAAGTTAAAATCTTACATTAAAAACATGCATTTAACAGAAAAACAACTTATGAAAAAATTTTGGTATTTCGACCCCCAATATCACCGTAACTGGTAGGTTCCTCCCAGGTATGGTTTCGAAAAAAAAAAGAACCGCAATAATGGAATTGTAAAAATAATAAAAAGCTTTTCGGCTTTGTTAAGAGTCGTTTTACACCCTGCATTAATGAGTTACCCCATTTATTTTAAAACCAACCAACCAACAACAGCTCTTTAACATTTAAGATAGACAGACGTGCCGCAAATCTTGACGACGTAAATAATGTCAATATTTTTAAACTGTGAACGATGACATGCCGCACCATCCGGATAGACGGCTTGATTATGTGGCGCCTGAACCCATTAAAAACACCGTTATGACCTATTATCGCCTTGGCGGATGAGCCGCGAGAATTGCCACGCATGACGTTCGCGTCCCATTCAGCGCAGCCTGCCTCTGGGCATCAAACTTCTTTGGCGATGTCCGGGCTCATGGAATGCGAAGACGATAGACTCCCTGATCAATCACCCGCTTTCACCTCCTGGGGCGGCATCAGGTCGATATGGCACCTCGTCTGACACGCTGCCCACCTTCGAAAAAATAATAAAATAATAAATAATGCCCCACTGCAGGTCCATGATTAAAAGCCAGCAACATCGGGAAACGAAGCCTCAAGCTGACTCACACCATCTAAAGCACGCCACACAATTCGGTAGTAGCTCAGACAGTACTCATCGATGACAGTTCATGTACGTCCCCTCAGATCTAGCGCCGCATTCCCAGACACCTGCATAGGTACTTGATTATCTTATGACTGCCTAAGTGGTGAGCGGATTCCGCGTGGCAGAAGTTTACGCCAAACATTTTAAACTCTTCTATCGACACGCTAATACAAAAACTTACGGAACTAATAAGCGATCACAAAAACATCCACAGTGTGACATGCATGCCGCCGCATTCACATCCGACTGCCTCAGGTGTGGGTACCCCTTTTTTTTTCTTTTTTTTTTTCTTTTTTGTTTTAGGATGGGAAATCATCAAATGACTTCTCCCACTCTGGGCGGAGCGGGAGGGAGTGTCAGACTCTTACTGACTAAAACCCATCCATGTTCCTTCCTCGGCCTTTATGTTCCGGGGCCGCGGTATCTTTTTCGAACAGGCCCGCAACCCGGTGTGGGTACCCCCTTGAAAGCACTTACGTTCGAACTCGGGGTACTGGGATACCCAATTGATCTTCTCTTTCGTCGCGTTGATGATTAAATTTTTTTTTCGACCAGTTCTCTACCACCTCGAAAGCGTTGAAAGAGGCCTCGAACAGACTACTCAGAGTGCAGGTGGAACCTTACATGGTGCAGGACAAGAGGTTAGCCATAGTTTGCGTAGAGGCACCGCGGTCACATGGCTTCATCGGAATACTCCCACCGGACCAGGTTATATCTGCAGCGGCCCACCTGGCTTCGCAAACGGTTTAGGGTTTGATACAGCCCACTGAACAAACAAAATTTTGCCATTAGCACAAAGCAGCAGAAACACCACTTTAGTTCTACCTTATGTATTATCTTTTCTTATCTCGTTCCATTGTGATTGTTTATACATACTCGTATCATATACATCTAGATATCAATCGTTGTTATGATACTAGCCTTGCATTTCAGTGAAATAATCGATAAAGTCAACACGCTACTCAAAGTATATAATATAGACGGATGCCCGCGCCTGAGTCGTCACTGTTAAGTTTCTCAAACTAGACTACAGGACCCAAGATGCAGACCTCATGACCGGACAACACAATATGACACCAGAATACTTCCTTATCCGTATTGAGTATGAAATTCCTGCCCTTACAACGTCTCCTTGGATCACTTTTTTCTTTTTTAGGACTTTCTGTTTCATCTAAGTGGGTATTGTTCAAATCATTACATCATTTTGAATATACTTCCTGTTTTTAAATAATGTTACAGCATTATCAGCTTATCTAGCTATATCTACCAGATAAAAACAGTTACTGTGATTAGCCTTTAGTTCAGTGCAAACATCGACATAGTCAACATGCCGCTTAAAATATACAAAATGGACGCTAGTCCGGGCGTCCGAGCCGTTCTAATGACGGCTGAGCTTCTCAAACTAAACTACGTCCAACAAGAACTAGATCTTCAGAACGGGGAAAATATGTCACCAGAATACTTGGAGAAAAATCCTCTTCATTCCGTCCCTTTCTTGGAAGATGGTGAGTTTAAGCTATGTGATAGCCACGCCATTATTACTTACCTGACTTCCAAATACGGCGCTGAAAAACAAGAAACATTGTATCCTAATGATGTAAATGTAAGAGCGACAATAGATTCCAGGATGTATTTTGACACTTCAGTGCTCTTTCCCACCAGCAAGCAATTTGTGAAAGCCCTCATAAGTGACGGAGCAGCTGGTCAACAACAAATTAAAGAACTAAATGACGCTTACGGAATAATGGAAAAATACTTGCAGAAAACGAAGTACGTAGCTTGCGACCATTTGACGTTGGCTGATGTGTCATGTGTCGCTAGTATCTCCTCTTCAGATGTGTTGGTGCCTGTGGATGATAAATATCCGAAGTTGAACGCATGGTTACGATCACTGGAGAAAGAAGAGTGGTACGAGAAAGGTAATCTATTTGGACTGAATAAGATGAAAGAGTTTTTGAACTCAATTGGAATACAAACTGTGTAAAACTGAAATTTAAAACTATTCCTTGTTCCAAATACATGGTTTTTAATATAATAATAAGTTGTATTATTTCTTGTTACATTTCCAATTTTATGCTCCATTACCTTATCCCGAACACTCTTTGGTCTGATTCCGACTCACTCAAGTATGAGGTCACTGCCAAAAATTAATTATTTTATAAAGTAGATATAGATGAGGCAATCCATTCAGCCATACCTAACATACCAGACCTCCGTAACTCGGAAGCCTTTGATCCTTACTGTTGTTTAAGCTTTGGATAGTTTTTATGCGTAGCCAGGAGCCTAAAATTCTTCCTTCTCGTCACCCAGTAGCTAGTGAGGAGGTCAGATTGTCAGTCGCTCCATGTAAAATACTAGTTGTCAGTTTAGTCCAGTTGGAGTGGACTGGACAACACATATACAGCCTATTGTGCTGCTTTTAAGAGGGTATCAAACTTATGGTGTACCTCAAGGGAGTGTTCGTAGTCCTTGCTAATCCTCAGATTTGGCGAAAGGACTAGAACTTCAATTCAGTTTCATTACCTTTAGATCAATAATTTTACGGCTGCAGAACATTAGTCACCTGAAAACTTGGCATAAATTCCCATGTATACCGTTCCGTGTAGAAGACTGAAAACACTTATGCGTGGTCGACGGATTCTCGATGCACCTAGTCCCTTTTTCTTTTACTGTGTTTAAAAAAAACTAACATAAAAGGGATGAGAGGGTTATACTTCTAGACCCCGTTATCTCCTTTGAACCTAATAGTCCGATGGCGCTAGGTTTTGAGGTATATAAAAAATTTTATAGTTATTATTGTTGTTAGTTAGTTAGTTATTTTTCGCATATAGTTTTCGGACCATTTGCCCATCCTATTACCTATATTAATTTGTGTCTTTTAGGTACTTGGATATGGAAAAATTTGGCTATTTGTCTTTTAAGACAAAAAAAATAGTTGAAATTTGATTTATTTATTTACCTAACAATTTATGCACATACCTACTTATTATAGAAAAGAAGAAAGGAACAAAGAAAGGAAAATAGTAAAAAGGTGATGCTTATTTCTAAAGAAATCTCTTCCAGCATACCTGCGAAAGGAGATACAAAATAAAAAGATGTAGACCTAGTGTGTAAAAGAAGGAGAGAAAATGGAATACATAAAACATATTAAATATATACAAAATAAGAACACATACATACTCATAATAAATAAATGAATAAAATAAAAACAACACTCCAAAGATATCACATACCTACTCATACATACTAAAATAATATATAATAAAACAATAAAAAAACAGAGCAGCGGTGGCCCGGTGGTGGCGGCCCCGACTTACGAACAGTAAGTCGTGGGTCAGACAGAACCCAGACAGGCGCATTACTTTGTGTAATTTATTTCATCACCGCTGCTCTCAAAACGGTGAAGGGAAACATCGTGAGGAAACCGGCATGTCCTAGAACCAAAAATTAGAAAACATGTGACATCTACCAATCCGCAATGGGCCTGCGTGGCAGATTATAGCCACACACGGACTCCTCTCAATGAGAGGGAATGCTCTCATTGAGAGGAGGCCGTGTCCCAGCAGTGGGAACATTATAGGCTGATGATGATAATGATGATGACAAACGGCGTAGACAGTGAAGGAGTAGGAGTAGAAGTCGGTAGAGTGTGGAGGGGATTTGAGGAGGTTCCTAAGATGCAATTACAATTACGAAGTTTTTACTAAACCCTGCATAATCCACAAAAGAAATATTTATAAGAATTAATTGAATTTTTTTTTTGAGTCTATGTGTTTTTGATTATTAAGGTGGAACAAAACACAATTCATAATTGGTGTCGTTTTTATCCACACAATCCTATTATTTGAAAAAAAAAAAAATAAGTACTTTCTTACTGACCCTTTAGTCAGTTTGCACTGGACGAAAATGACACAAACTGGGTTTGCACACTCCGCAGGCTATCCTAGATGATTCTTTTAAACAGTAAATTAATTTCGCCAGGTTTGATTTGTATAAAATAATAAACCACAAGTCATCAAGTTACTGAAAATGCAATGGTTAGATGTGACACAAAACGCAATAATAAGCTTCATAGGTACGACTGGTACCCACAGGCAAGAAATTAGCAACTTTAGAATTTTTGAAACTTATGGCTTCAAAATAGCCCAGCGCTATCGTCATCATCATCATCATCAGCCTATAATGTTCCCACTGCTGGGACACGGCCATCGATATCGTACTACGATTATAACCTATCGGTTGCAAAATTGAGTCGGACTTAACGAGACATGTTTCATCCATAGATTAAATTCTTATCTTAAACCACTGAAATTCACAATTACGGAGAACGATAAATATAAGTAGAAATAAATATGTACGTAATTAATGTTATATTATTTAAACATTCCTCAATCAGGACAATATCTCTACATATCTCACTTATTTATACGATGACTGGGCACTAAAGTGCCCAGTCATCGTATCATCGTATCATCGCTACTATATAAAAGCCGTCGCAGTGATCACTAGCATCAGTATCTTACAATTAGCAAACGTCGACACAGTCAACATGACGATCAAGATATACAAAGCCGACTTCAGTCCGCCGGCGCGCGCCGCTGTTTGCTGCGCTGAACTCCTCAAATTAGATTACACGGCCATAGATGTAAACTTTATGACCGGAGAACACCTGACACCAGAATACTTGGAGAAAAATCCCATGCACGGCGTTCCTGTTTTAGAAGATGGTGATTTTGTACTCGCTGATAGCCATGCAATCATCACGTATCTGGTAACCAAATACGGCACCGCTGAACAACGAGAGAAATTGTACCCTAGTGACTTGAAATTACGGGCGACCATCAATCAGAGGATGTTTTTCGAGGCCTCGAACATTTTTGCATCTGGCAGGTCGGTATCGCTTGACCTCATGGCGGGGAAGAAAGCTCCCACTGCCAAGCAAATCGAAGACCTGAACGATGCTTACGCAATTTTGGAGAAATATTTGGAGAAGACTAAGTACGTGGCAGGCGACCACTTCACGGTAGCTGACTTATCACTTGTTGGTGGGGTGTCTTCCTTTAACTTGTACGTACCTGTAGATTCCAAGTATGTCAAGATACACGCGTGGTGGAATTTACTCAAAGAGGAAGATTGGTACAAAAAGATAAATGTACCCGGAATAGCTCAGATGGAACAGATTATGAAACCATTATTGGATCGAGAAAATTAGTGATATTTTAGAGATTATAATTATGTATTATGATTTTTTTATTAAATTTAAATAAATAATAATTGTTTGTGCGAAATTTCTTTTTTTTTTGTCGGCCAGACCTTTAAACTCTTAGGAAAATGTGTCCCCATTCCATACATTTTAAATATTTAGTCCGTTAAGGCGGATGCTCCAGGGTAGGACGCGAAATTCAAATTGTCCAATGTTTTTTGCAATTTGCAGGCAGTGTTGCCAGATGGAATCTGAAGAAAACGGTAGAAAAAATTAAGATTTATCAGAAGATCGGAGGAAAAATCAGTAGATTAAAAAGGCATACCCACACGAGGTAAAATGGACTTGAGCTTGAATTATAAGTATGATATAATAAATTAGAACATATAAATACACATATGTATGTAAATATGTACCTACTTAGCTTAATCTGAGTCAATGCTTCTCTCATAATTTTGCCATGGCTTTTTTTCTTGTTTTTTTTTTGTTATTGACACTTATAACGTAAAAATCTTGCTACATCCTTCACACATAATGAACCATCAAAACATGAATAATGTAACTAAGGTTTGTAAAATTATTTGACTTAAAAGAGAGCCTATGGAGTTTTTTGCCCGTTCTTCTCCATAGAGATCTAAGCTATGAAATGGGCAACTACAGTACTTTCACAGCTTTAATGCCTTGTGACTGGGACTGTCAGTGATTGGTCGGTATTGCACACAACACAGATAGAAAATACCGCGCCATCACAAAACTTGTTGAACACATGTCGTGTTATTAGGCCTTTATGCCTAATAAAAACACGACACGACGACAATAACTAGATGATCCGATCTGATTTGGAAAAATTCAGGAAGATTTATTAAATAATATCAATCAAGGCAGTAGATCAGTAGATTTTTATGAAATCAGGTAGATCTACTGCTAAATCAGTAGATCTGGCATCACCGTTTGCAGGGCAGTGCCAAGTTGTACGCTGATGAAAACATCGTTCGCGGCCGCAAGATATATGTAGGCACAGAATTATGATCATCAACATAACCCTCAAAGTTCATAAAGTCAAGGAACGACTTTGACCGTAAAAACTTCGTTCCTCGACTTTCATAAACTTGGAGGGCTGCACTGATGATTCTGATTACTACAATTCTGCAACCACATACACCCCACAGCCGCGATCGGTACTTTCACGAACACGCAACCCAACACTGGCCCGCAAATTGCAAATCCCAAGAAAATTTGAATTTCGCGGGCCACCCTGACGCTTTCACCTTAATTCGGAAAGAAGTATAGTACCGGTACCGGGTACCACACTCAGGCTAAGGTACCAGTTCCCAAAGAAACTGGTGTTTCGTTTGCCTAGCCCCGTAGAACGCAGACCCAAGAATATCGTGACAACAACAAATTCTCACATTGTTTAAGAAAACTGTTCCCACAGCAGGGAATGCCTTCTCTCGTGAGAGAATAGTTTGGGAATCCATCACACAGTCTGAGTGCGGGTTGGTTACATATTTTTTTTCTAGAACATCATTTCCTTACGATGTTACATTTAAGTATACCACACAATAATATAACCCTTATAACAATATCATCTATACTATAATATAATATTATAAAACAGGAGAGTTTGTTTGTTTGTTTGAACGCGCTAATCTCCGGAAGTACTGGTTCGAATTGAAAAAACTTTTTGTGTTGGATAGTCCATTTATCGAGGAAGGTTTTAGGCTATATAACATCACGCTGCGACCATTAGGAGCGGAGCAGGAATGAAAAATGTTGCAAAAACGGGGATTTTTTTTCCCTTTCGTTTTTCGCTCTTGTGTGACGCAGACGCAGACGAAGTTGCGTGGGTCAGCTAGTTAGGAATACAAGAACAAATTTCTATGGGTTTGACACCAGAATACTTCCTAACTTCCCTTTTTAGGGTTCCGTACGTCACAAAAGGTAATAAAAAAAGGAACTCTTGTAAGATCACTTTCTTATCCATATATCTGTCTGTCCGTCTGTCGGTCTGTCACCACTGATTTATCAGGAACTGGTGGACCTAGTAGGATTATACCAGATACTGAGGTCTGTAGTAGGTGTTTAAAAAGGTCCTGAGTCAGCACTATAAAAAGATTTCGGCAAATATATATTTTCGCGGAAACTTACTAATTCGAGTACCCTAGAATCAACGAAGCGATAGACCTCTGTTCTTTCTCCTTTTGGTATTTACTAGAAAATATAAATTTGCCAATATCTTTTTATAGTGTTGCCTCAGGACCTTTTTATACACCTTATAGGGACTATAGACCTCAGTATCTGGTATTAATTTCAACTTGCTAGGACCGCCCGTTCTTAAGAAAAGCAGTGGTGTCAGACGGACAAACCGATAGACAGATAAGAAAGTGATCTTACAAGAGTTCCTTTTTTACCTTTTGTGACGTGCGGAATCTTAAAAAGGGATTTAGGAAGAATTCTGGTGTCAAACCTATAGGAATTTGTTGTTTATTCCTACTATTGCCTTAAGGGTTATATTATTATGTGGCATAATTAAATGTAACATCGTAAGGAAATGATGTTCTAGAAACAAAATATGACATCTTCCAACGCGCACTCAGACTGTGTGATGGATACCCAAACTATTTCCTCTCACGAGAGAAGGCATTCCCTGCAGTGGGAACAGTTTCCTTAAACAATGTCAGAATTTGTTGTTGTTAAGATATTCTTGGGTCTGCGTTCTTCATGGTTAGGCAAACGAAACACCAGTTTCTTTGGGAACTAGTACCGTTGGCCTGGGTGTAATACCCGATACCGGTACTATATATCTCACATTATTAACGGAGTAAATATTTAAAAAGTAACGAATGGGGACACATTTTCCCAGGAGTTTAAAGGTCTGGCTAACACAAACAAAAGTAATTTGGTACAAACTATTATTATTGATTTAAAATTAACTAAAAATTCCTAGTACATAATTATAATCTTAAAACTATCACTATTTTGTTCCCTCCAACAATGGCTTCATCATCTGTTCCATTTGAGCTATTCCGGGTTCATTTATCTTTTTGTACCAATCTTCTTCTTTGAGTAAATTCCACCACGCGTGTATCTTGACATACTTGGCATCTACAGGTACGTACACGTTAAAGGTAGACACACCACCAACAAGTGATAAGTCAGCTACCGTGAAGTGGTCGCCTGCCACGTACTTAGTCTTCTCCAAATATTTCTCCAAAATTGCGTAAGCATCGTTCAGGTCTTCGATTTGCTTGGCAGTGGGAGCTTTCTTCCCCGCCATGAGGTCAAGCGATACCGAGCTGCCAGATGCAAATATGTTCGAGCTCTCGAAAAACAACCTCTGATTGATGGTCGCCCGTAATTTCAAGTCACTAGGGTACAATTTCTCTCGTTGTTCAGCGGTGCCGTATTTGGTTACCAGATACGTGATGATTGCATGGCTATCAGCGAGTACAAAATCACCATCTTCTAAGACAGGAACGCCGTGCATGGGATTTTTCTCCAAGTATTCTGGTGTCAGGTGTTCTCCGGTCATAAAGTTTACATCTATGGCCGTGTAGTCTAATTTGAGGAGTTCAGCGCAGCAAACAGCGGCGCGCGCCGGCGGACTGAAGTCGGCTTTGTATATCTTGATCGTCATGTTGACTGTGTCGACGTTTGCAAATTGTAAGATACGGATGCTAGTGATCACTGCGACGACTTATATACAGTAGCGATGATACGATGACTGGGCACTAAAGATACAAATGAGATATGTAGAGATATGAACCTGATAGAGGTTTGTTGTAATAATATAAAATATATATTTTTTTTTAAATAAGATTTGTCGTGCCCTGTCACTTTCTATATTTCCTTTAAATATTGTTCTTAAATCATTTGTGTGTACGTCATATACAGGGTGTAAACCACCTCATCACAAAGCCGTTAACCAAGCATTCTGTACATCAAACTAAGTCACTTTACGCAAAAATTATTGCTGGGAAACAACTTTTTTTTTTGAGGTTATGAATCACGTTTTGTGGTAGAACTCAATGTTACGCACTTAAAACAGTGTGCTGATGAATGGATTGAATAGTACGGGGGTCGTGGAGGTGATAATAGTAAAAATCTAACAAAAAAAACCTGTATTAAAAAAAAAACTTGTCAAAAAGTTGAAACTTTGACCCCCCATATCTCCGTAACTAGAAGGTTCCCAGGTATGGTGTAGAACAAAAAAATGATCGCAATGATGGGGAAAACAAGTGCCTTTCGGATTCGTGAAGAGGTGTTTTACACCCTTTATTTAACCCCCGACGCAAAAACGACGGGGTGGTGTGACTTTGACGTGTCTGTGTGTCGATCTGTGACTTCATAGCTCCCGAACTGGTCAACGGGTGATTTTGTATTTTTTTTTAAAGGTAAATTAGTCGAAAATATTCTTAGCTGTGTTTGAATATTGTGTCCTAAGCGCATCATTGTATTGTAACCGTAGGGCGCTGAACGCTCTAGAAGTATAGACTGCCCAAAGGCTGCAGGGGTAAAAAGAGGTACAGAAGGCTCTGAAGAGAGTGATTTGTACCTCATTTGTACTCCAGGCAAACCTGCGAGCAATCATGTTTGCTCTTACGGACAGTGCCCTACGTTCACGTTCAATGTCCATGTCAACCTTAAGGTCGTTGGTAACCAGATGACCCAGGTACCTGAACTGTCGTACTCTAGCCAACTCATCCCTATACAAATTTATAGGGGCACGCTAGCGGGACACCTAGTACCAGCCTTAAAAACAATATACTCGCTTTACTTAGGTGCATTATCTTTTCATGGGAGTAGTACCTGGGAGCAAGAGGGACTCCCCTTCCATCTCCCCCAATCCACAGCGAGCAAAGTGAGTTCCATTGTATATGTCACCGTAAAATTGTCAAACATGTTAGATTGTAAAATAACTAGAGAGATTTTAAACTCTCGAAATGTTGTCAAACGAACATACTGCTTACAATAAAACGCATTTTTTTTTTGTAAAATGCATGCGATGATGGTCAACTCACGCGGTGTGGAGGGAAGGAGGGGTCCCCTTTGCCCACTCGCATGAACAGATAATGTACAAATCCTGAGAAATACAGATTTATATAAGCTAACCTTAAAACACTTTATATTCCCCTACAGAGCGTAGTCGACGGAACCCCGCTTCGCGAGGCCCCGAACCTAACTAACCTAACGTGGGGGGTGCCCCAAGTCCTGATTATGGGGGCAGAGATACTTCCGTATTTTCAGTTGACAATATTTCGAGAGTTTACAATATCGCTAGAGAGATTACAATCTAACGTGTTTGACAATTTTGTGGTGACATATACCTACATTTCACAAATTTACGGTTTCACTTCGACAGATTACAATCTACCAAAAAATAATTATAACAATAAATATCCTTGAATATTGCACACAGCGCCATCTAGTGCCACACTAACCATCGAGACTTGTATCTTGTACAGCAGATAGTTGATATTCTACATAGATACTTTTTTGATACCACAATGTGACGCTGACATACATACTCATTTGACCTCGTTCACGTCAAAAATCAAACGTATATTGATATCAGAAAAAAAACATTAACAAGCCTAACTTATCTCGCTCGTTCATTTCGAGCCGAGGCCACAGCAAAAAGATGAACAGTAGGTTGGCATCACCGAAACGACCGAAACGCTGACGTACTTAACCGCACCACCTTCCTCCGCCCGTAAATATACTTCAAGGTGCAAACAGACTGAGACACGAGCGCGCCGCGTCATTTTTTACCGATAAACCACACAGTATACCAGTAGTTATTCCCTGTTCGACGGTGGGTTTTGAATTCAAGGACACGTCCGAGTCACACTACTGTTTATCTTGTAACTGTGCAAAGGCATCGTATTATTGCCACTAGATATAAACCGTCCCACTGATCACTAGCATCAGTACCTCGCAACCGTCGGCACAGTCAACATGACGATCAAGATATATAAACTAGACGCCAGTCCGCCAGCGCGCGCCGCCGTCTGCTTTGCTGAGTTCCTCAAACTAGACTACACTGCAATAGACGTAAACCTTTTGGCCGGAGAACACAGGACACCAGAATACTTGGAGAAAAATCCCATGCACTCCGTTCCTGTCTTAGAAGATGGTGATTTTGTGCTTGCTGATAGCCATGCAATCATTACGTATCTGGTATCAAAATACGGCACCGCTGAACAACGAGAGAAATTGTACCCTAGTGACTTGAAACTACGGGCGACCATCAACCAGAGGATGTTTTTTGAGAGCTCGATCTTATTTGCATCTGGCAGGCCAGTATCGCTTGACCTCTTGGCGGGTAAAAAAGCTCCCACTGCCAAGCAAATCGAAAATATGAACGATGGTTACGCAATTTTGGAGAAATATTTGGAGAAGACTAAGTACGTGGCAGGCGACCACTTCACGGTAGCCGACTTATCACTAGTGGTTGCTGTGTCTTCCTTTAACGTGTACGTACCTGTAGATGCCAAGTATGTCAAAATACACGCGTGGTGGAATTTACTCAAGGAGGAAGATTGGTACAAAAATATAAATGAACCTGGAATAGCTCAGTTGGAAGAGTTTATGGAAACATTGTTGAAGGTAGCAAAATAGTGTCAATTCTGAGATTACGAGTATAATATGTATAATTATGTTTAATTTATTTCAAATAAATACTAATTGTTTATTGCAAATTACTTTTGTTTTGTTAGCCTGATCTGCCCAACTCCTGGGAAATCGTATCGGCATCACACCCAGGACAATGATGGATTTGGTCCCGGAGGAGCTCGTGACTAAATAATAACAGCCGCTCGGGTCAATCTTTAGGTTACGCCGTGATTGCCTAGATTGATCTGTGCACGGGTGACCACCCTTACATACCGGGTTTCCTCCAAGCCTCGAAAAGCACGTTAAGCTGTTGGTTCCGACTGATATTTGTCCATCTTTGACAGTCGTTACAGTTAGTCAGTGGCCCAAAAAGTCTGACAACCAGTCTTACCAAGTGGTATCGTAATACCCAGTATTAACTGGGTTGTGGAGGTCAGATGGGCAGTCACTCCATGTAAAATACTGGTAGTCAGCTGCATCTGGTTAGACTGGAACTAGGCAGATGAGTTGTTGGTCCCGGTGGTCATTTATAAATCTTTGACAGTCGTTACAAATAGTCAGTGCCCCGAAAAAATCTGAAAACCAGTCTTAGCAAGGGGTATCGTATTACCCAGTACGTACCTACTTACTGGGTTATGGAGGTCAGATAGGCAGTCGTTCCATGTAAAATACTGGTATTCACATCGCATATTTGTTGCGATATTCTAATTGCGGAAAAATACGTAGAAGCGAGCCTGTTCGAGTCAAGTTTATTGTTTAAACCGGTTATAAATGTTAAAAGTAGCGCCAAGGTAACTGTGGCATATTATATCGGCGTTCAAGTGTAAGGTCAAGACTATGTACAAACAAACGAAACGGTATATATGCTCAATACATAAATAAACGTATGACTGTCTGGGACTGTTGTTATCGAGATATCGTTGTCAATATACCTACATTATTAGTTTTTAGATTCCTATTGTGTTTTACCTTCTAAGATTCTGAATTAAGATTTATTTATTTTAATATCTAAACTACACGTATGTATTTTTTCGGATGGTTAGGCAGAGGTATATCATTAATACACTCATATAACTGGTGACAGTTATCTTTAAGTTACATGAAACATTGAACGAGCATATTGCCATGAGCTGAACTGAGTGAAGATATCTAAACACCTTGCTGCTACAGGGCCTAAAGATTCCTAAAGAAATACTCAACAACACTACCCGACTTGTGAGGGAATCCAAAATTTTGATCAACAATATACACAAATTATTACAAATTTTTCAATTTCGTTTGGGATAAAATCCTTTATAAAAAGAGCGGTCAAGTGCGAGTTGGACTCACCTATGAAGGGTTCTGCAGCAGCAAGTAACATTATATTAAAGTTCTTGTAGTTCGTTGTAACTATGTTTTTTATTTTATTTTAATTATTGAGTTGATTGAATGAAAGGTAAATTGCGGTTTACGATCTATGACGTACAAAAAACTACTTACTAGATCTCGTTCAAACCAAATTTCGGTGGAAGTTTGCATGGTAATGTACATTACATATATTTTACCACTTTGGAAGTGTATCTCGCTCAAACTATCCAGTTCAGAAAAAAAATACACTAGAAACCTCAACATCATTTTTGAAGACCTATCTATAGATACCCCCGGGGAATACGTCCGGGTCTGATGTTTTTTTTTAAGTTTCAGTTCTAAATCGGAACCCCACAATTAATTGTTTTATTTTTCCTGTTAAAATCTTAATGCGGTTCACAGAATACATCTACTAAGCAAGTTTCAACAACATAGTTCTTATAGTTTCTGAAAAAAGTGGCTGTATATGGACGGACCGACAGACAGACAGACGGTTACGTTTTTTACCATTTGGCTACGGAGCGTAACTTAACATTTTTAATGTACATTCATTATGTATTATTAAATTATTAGTTTTGTTTCCAAAGTGCATATTTGAGAATACTGACAGTCTAACTTTATAAAGGGCTTCTGAACAGCAAAAGTTTTTTTTTAAATGAAGTTTACATTATGGGTATAGGTTTTTATTCCGCTGGAAACTCTTTTATTGACATAGCTGTGTTTTTAATTATTGAGTTGATTGAATGAAAGGTAAATTGCGGTTTCGTACAAAAAACTACTTACTAGATCTCGTTCAAACCAAATTTCGGTGGAAGTTTACATAGTCATGTACATTACATATATTTTACCACTTTGGAAGTGTCTCCCGCTCAAACTATTCAGTTCAGAAAAAAAATACATTAGAAACCTCAACATCATTTTTGAAGACCTACCTATAGATACCCCCGGGGAATAGATCCGGGTCTGATGATTTTTTTTTAAGTTTCAGTTCTAAATCGGAACCCCACAATTAATTGTTTTATTTTTCCTGTAAAAGTCTTAATGCGGTTCACAGAATACATCTACTAAGCAAGTTTCAACAACATAGTTCTTATAGTTTCTGAAAAAAGTGGCTGTATCTATCATACGGACGGACCGACAGACAGACAGACGGTTCCGTTTTTTACCATTTGGCTACGGAGCGTAACTTAACATTTTAATGTACATTCATTATGTATTATTAAATTATTAGTTTTGTTTCCAAATTGCATATTTGAGAATACTGACAGTCTAACTTTATAAAGGGCTTCTGAACAGCAAAAGTTTTTTTTAAATGAAGTTTACATTATGGGTATAGGTTTTTATTCCGCTGGTAACTCTTTTATTGACATAGCTGTGTTTTGTTATTCGATCATTTTTTTGTTGTACACCATACTTGGGAACCTTCTAGTTACGGAGATAATATGGGGGGTCAAAGTTACAACTTTTTAACAAGTTTTTGTTTTTTATACATGTTTTTTTGGAAGATTTTGACTTTTAACACCTCCACGACCCCCATACTATTCAATCCATCCACCAGCACAATGTTTTAAATGCGTTACATTGAGATTTACCAAAAAACGTGATTTATAACTATCAAAAAAAAAAGTTGTGTCCCAGCAATATTTTTTGGGTAAAGTTACTTAGTATGATGTACAAAATACTTGGTTGACGGCTTTGTGATGAGGTGGTTTACAGCCTGTATATACAACCTTATTTTTTGTTTATACTAAACCCGAAAAGGGGTCATTGTACTCATCATTTTGAACAACTTTTTCTATGGGACGAACCCTGAAATCGCGAAAAAAAAAATCAGCTATTCCCTACATTTATGTTCGCATAACTCGTCAAAATGTAGGGAACACCTGATTTTTTTTCGCGATTTCAGGGTTCGTCCCATAGAAAAAGTTGTTCAAAATGATGAGTACAATGACCCCTTTTCGGGTTTAGTATAAACAAAAAATAACCCTGTATATAGTAGTTGCTGCCGTTGCTGGTAACGAAAATGTTGCATTCAAATGTTAAGGAGCGACCTACCTGATCTAAGTTTATTTAAACCTGTGTTTCAGGCATCACTTTACATCGCATAATTTAAGTAGGACAGTAAAAATTTAAAATACACACATCAAAAGTGTCTAGGGATCAACACATATTTTTGCAATAACTTTTCTCCTGATTGATATTAATTAAAATTTTCTTTAAGGATTCATCAAATAAAGTGTTTTCGTTTGTCACAGTAACGATAAACCAAGTCACCTTTGCATTAATAAAGAAATTTGCCATTTTCCTAATAAAGGGATTTTTGACATTTGAACCACTAACACAAAAGTTCGAAAAAAAGACTGAAATAACAGTTTTCTTTAAATTTTATTGGGTAACTTAAACAATTAATAATCCGTGTTTCTACCGCGAACACTAACAACACAAGAACATCGGTTTGGCATACTCAAAATGAGTTCATCCAAATCACGCTGTGGAATGGCCGCCCATGTTCGTTGCAACAACAAAAAAAGGTCTTCTTGCGACTGGATACCCTCCATATTCGGCAGAGCTCTTTTCTGTAGCATATCCCATGCATGCTCAATCGGATTCAAGTCTGGCGATTGAGCAGGCCAGGGCAGGACATTGATGTTAGCTGCGGCGAGAGTCTGTCTTACAACTCTTGCGGTGTGCGGTCGTGCATTATCATGCATTAACTGAAATAAGGGACCGATTTGCACTTGTAGAGGAACGATGACGTCTGATACAATCGTCTCAGCATAAATTTGAGCGTTGAGGTTGCCTCTGATCCAAATCAACTCAGTTCTTCCGCCGATCCAAATACCCGCCCATACCATGATGGTTCCACCACTATAAGGATGGACTTCCTGGCAGGATTTTAATCGCTGTTGGCGTCCAGGGGTTCTCCAGTGTCGTATACGTCTTGTATCCGGTCTCATACCAAAACGAGACTCATCAGAAAAGCACACGAAACGCCATTGTTCTTCTGCCCAATTTCTGTGTTCAAGAGCCCATTGATATCGAATCCTACGATTGTGCATTACTAAAGGTGGTACCCGTAGCGGTCTTCGGGAATGAAGGTTCACTTCATGCAAGCGGTTTCTGACTGTTTGGTCGCTAATTAAGTTCCCTGAAGAGTGATGAAGCCTCACGGCTAACATCATGGCGGTTATTGTTGGAGCTCTTCGAGTTAAGATTTGAATGTATCGGTCTTGTCTCCGTGTGGTGCAGCGATACCGTCCTCCATGGCGCTCAGCCACGGTACCAGTGCTTCGGTAACGTGTCCAAAGTCGACTGATAACACTCTGACTTGTATTCAGAGCTAAAGCCACAGTACGTTGCCGGGAACCAGCTTCTATCATTCCCACGGCTCTGAGCATTTCTTCCCTGCTTAAATGACGTTGCCGCTCCATAATAACGTTGGTTTTAATTAGTAGTAGGGAAACAGTGGCACTAATAATGTCTTCAATGCGTTGTATGTTTTTATAGGGAAAATATTGACAGCTGATTTTCATCTTTTACTCGAATTTGATTCACAGTTCCTGATTCAAATTATGAAATGCACCAAAAAGGATCCATATAAATTTATAAAATCATAAATTTATTACAAAGCCACATCTCAATCTCAAGAAATCCGCATAAAAATGCTTGATCCCTAGACACTTTTGATGTGTGTAAAATAAATCTAATAACAATTACAACAAAAATCAAACTGGTCCAAAAACAATAAACATTAAAACTAACTTTAGTGAATGTGTACATTACATAGTTACTGTTAAAAAGGAGCTATTGTTGTTTTTTTTTTTCAGTTTAGGTATTTTTATTGTTACTATCGAATCTTTAATAATTTAATTTAATGTTTTTTTTTTTCTACTCAATGTATTTTAAAGTTCTTAGGCATTTTATCCGTGATTTTCCTTTGATTCTACGATATTTCGACGCTGTTGTAAGTATCATGATCGCGGAAATACTGAAGAGGTATGCGGGTGGAACGAAAATTATTAATTATGAGCAGACAAATCTGTCTACCCTCTTTCTTAGTCTTTTATTACGCGCACTACTGGAACTCGATTGTAACTCACGACAGAACGCACTCACAATATCATTCGGTTTTTCTTTAAAATGGAGACGCATGTTAGTTTATATTAGGTTTATCACTGGACTCCACGTACAGTAGAACAAGCTATTTGGTTTTCAGTTTTACCCACAAATTATACTTATTGTAAAATATAAACCAAATAACTTATTCGACCGTACTTAATAGTTTCAAAATACAAAAATTTCAATTGTGAGGACGGTTTTAAACTATCAAGAACGTGAAGTCCCAGGTATCTCGGCATTTTGGTGTGAATAGGAGCGTGATTTGTTGACGTTGGCAGCGTTACGTTAATACAGGGGATCCCGCTGAGCAGCACACAGGACGTGGTAGGAGTACAATTTCTCAAAAAGGTGCGTTACATATAACTGACTGCAAGACGTCAGCCGATGTTAACTGCCCGCGAGATAGGTTTAAAGCTAGAATTCTCAAGCAATGTTGTGGTTAGCCAGTAAACAGTGAGAAAAAGGTTGCATGAATACGGCCTACGAGCAGGATGCCAAATTAGGTGGCCAACTACAAATCGCCATATCGACGGTCCCTACGTACATAAAGACATGTCAAAAATGCCTTTTTTTTTTACTGCACAATTGGCTTTAGATTTTCCTTATGCACAGTCCTGTATTTTTTATATTTTTTTACATTGTGTATTTAACGTCATTTACAAATCGTATATGAGAACAAGTATCACATTTACAACGAATAAGTGTCGTAGATGCGGATATCTATACTTATCGTTTTGTACGGTGTTTTAAAATGCGCGCCACTCGATGCGAACGCGGTCTTGTCTGACATAACGTCATTCACGGCTTGAGTTCCCCGATGTCGTGTCGATGCTCGTTTGCGTGGTG
This sequence comes from Xestia c-nigrum, assembly GCA_916618015.1. NCBI lineage: Eukaryota > Metazoa > Arthropoda > Insecta > Lepidoptera > Noctuidae > Xestia > Xestia c-nigrum. Next base: position 1,205,905 of record OU745259.1, on the reverse strand, counting down.
AAATATTAATGTTTTTATACAGTTTAGATTAAGTGGTGTGTTGTTTAGTTTTAAGTATTCATAATATTACCTACAACAATTCTGCAAAACATGAATAACAGTAGATCAAAGTTATTGGTGGATATTGCAAACTCCAGAAATGATATTTTATGTGTTTCTGAAGCACAAGACTTAATTAATTATATCGATAAGGCTAATGAGGGTAAGTAGTAATTCAAATAAGTATACGTTAAACGCTCAATGATATACAAAACCGATATAAATATTTTTATTGTTTTTCTAACCTAGACCAGTAGAATATCAGTGTAAAAGCGGTCATATCAGATATATCCGCTTATACTATGATATAGTCATTAAATTATCATTATTTTACAAATAATTATAATGTTACATACTTCTATAAAACATGATTTACTAAATAATGATTACAAAGAAAACTAAGTTTTTATTGTTAACGAAGTATATGAAGTCATGTCCTACATGTTTGTATATACGTGTAACTATTAAACTTATTTATGGATTTGTTTTCATTTACGTTTACTAAACTGTTTATTTTTTTTTTCAGTGACGCGTGTATCTACCGAAAAAGATATTTCATTGGATCTTCAGGATCGGCCTTTGGAAGTTTATAACGACGAAAGACAAGTTGCCGTAGCACATAGTGATGGACAAAAAATTCATACATCAGCTAATATACTATCGCAAAGCGATTTAAATTATATAATTGATTCGGTAGGGGAAAAAGATATTTCAATAGATTTTGAAGATCGGCTTTTGGAAGTTTATAACGACGAAAGACAAATTACCGAAGCACATAGTGATGGAGAACAAAATCATTATATATCAGCTAATATACTATCACAAAGTGATTTAAATTATATAATTGATACGGTAGGGGAAATTTCGAATGATGGAACTGACCTTAACATGCCTATTCGTGAAAATGAAACACCACAACCAATACCTGAAAATGATATTAATGAAGAATCTTTGGTTTCAACACCAATGCCAAGTCCATGCATGACCTTTGGGGACACTGTAAATGAATGTAACTATTTAAGCGAAAGTTCTGTTATCCTATCTGATGAAACCTTTAGATCAAGCCCGTTAGGATCCAGCGAAAGGTCTGGTTCATCAACACCGCACCAACGAAAAAAAAAGCGTCAGTATGTAAAAAAAGCAATAACAAGGAACAGAATTACTAACAAATCTAACTGGCTAGATGAAAAAAGGAAGGTGCTTGTCAATTTAGGCGAAGCTCATAAATCTCGATCCGGAAAACAACAAATGGCAAAACAAATAAAGGGTCCATGTACATCTAAATGTCGATTAAAGTGTTTTGAAAAGTTTGATGCGGTAGCTCGCCAAAATATATTCAAAACCTTTTGGAATCTAGGTGACCATTCTCATCAGTGGTCTTTTATTGCGTCACATGTCAAAGAAATAAGAAAAAAGCAATGGACACAGGATTCCAAGAGGTTAAATGTTTTTAAGTTTTTTTTGCCGCTTTTGTCTGGTATTGGCATTAAAGAGAAAATTATGGTATGCAAAACCATGTTTAAAAATACATTTTCAATAAGTAACACTTTTATACAATCTGCCATTGACAAGCATGATAAAAATATGGGTATTTGTGCTAAGGACATGAGGGGCTTTCATCCAAATCATCCAACTATTATAAATGCGGCAATGAAAGAAAATGTAATTCAACATGTAAAATGTTTTGCGCCCATAGAAAGTCATTATACGCGCAAAGACTCAAATAAACAGTATTTAGATAGTGAATTGACATTTAAAAAAATGTACGAAATGTATACTGCATGGTGTAAAGAGCTTAACATAACTGATAATATAGCTACTTCTGTAAGACAATACAAAGACATTGTTAACAAAGAACTAAATATAGCTTTTCACATACCAAAAAAAGATCAATGCGACCTGTGTCACGCAATGAAAAACAACACCTCGCCGACCAATGATGATAAACTGAAGCATAAGTCACACATAGATAACAAAAAACTTGCCAGGGAATTAAAAAATGTTGATAAAATTGAAGCTCAATCGAATCCTTCTGATATTTGCACAGCGATGTTTGACTTCCAAAAAATAAATAACACTCCACATGGCGAAATTAGTGTGCTGTATTACAAAAGGAAACTATCAGTATATAATTTTACCGTTTTCGATGCTGGTTTAAAGGAGGCTACGTGTTATATGTGGGACGAGACAGTTGCTAAACGTGGCGCCAATGAAGTGGCTAGTTGTTTGTTTTCATTCGTTAACAACAAGGTTAAAGCTGGCGTTAAAGATTTTAGATTCTGGTCGGACAACTGTGCCGGTCAGAATCGCAATCGCATTGTTTTTTTAATGTATTTGTATGTAAGCAATATATTTAAGGTAGATGTGTGCCATAGATTCTTGGAAAAAGGCCATACACAAAACGAGGCAGATAGCGTTCATGCATTAATAGAGCGTTCTTCAAAAAATAAATTTATTTACACCCCAGATGAATGGTACACACTGGTTCGCTGGGCGAAACAGAATAGTCCACCTTATACAGTCGTAGAAGTGACCCAAGACTTAGTTCTGGATTTCAAAGCGTGGCTACATATTAAAAACTGGACAAAAGATACAAATTCGGAGAAAATTTCTTGGAATAAGATAAGAGAAGTAAAAGTGCAAAGGAATAATCCAGATATTATTGAATTTAAGTACGATTTTTTTGAAGAAAATTACAGAAAATTGAACTGTGGCAATAATTTGAAACTGACTAGAGGGAGAAAAAAGAAGGAGAAAGAACTAATACTAGAGAAGGTGTACAATAATCCTATTCCTATCACTGAAGTGAAATATCGAGACTTGATTAATTTATGCGATACGATGATTATTCCAAAAAAGTATCATGCATTCTATAATAACCTTAAGCATAGTAACGAAGAACAAGATAATGACGAAGAAGATTGTTAAATTTATTTATACCGTTTTTTTATATACATTTTATTTTGTTATTTAACTATTATGAAAACTTTAATAGTAATAAGATTAATCAGTCTGAATAAAACTGTGATGATTATTAAATATTACCAATTAGGAAGATACATGAGACACAAAAGGTTACTTAAATAATGCTGTGATGATTATTAAATAAGTACTAATTAGTTAGATACATAAATTAAGCTGAGGCTCATGCTAAAATAAAAATTATTAATTATTAATCTTAGAAAACTGTGATTTTTAATGTTAAGTTCCTACTGCAATGAGGCTACAAGTACCTATTGTTAAGATGCTAAGAAGATACATAGTTAACAATAAATAATTTTCTATTTTAAATATCTTATTTAATTAATAAAATACAATCCCTATAATTTTATTTAAGGACATGTCTTTATTTACATTGCAAAAAATATAGCCTTACCCCGAATGAATGAAACCGCGTATAAAGCGACATGTCTCCATTGATGCATTTTTTATATCCATGGGTGGCGATTTTAGGATGTTTAACATATCCGTTTGAAAATAATAACATAATTCTACGTTTTCATAAAACATTGTATTTAAATTCTCTTTTATAAACTGTTTTCATCTTTCCCGCGTATAAAAAGGTATCACAGACATGTCTGACATGCTTTTATTTTAATGTCAGCGTAGAAACAGTCATCTATCAGTTTTTCTAAGAAAATATAAAAAAAGAAAATATGTATAAATACCATTATAAAGTTTCTAAAGCTAGTAAAAACATTAAAGAAAAAAACAAATTATAATTGTACATATAATTATTTCTAGAGCGGTTTGAACATAAATAACGCTCTCCTGTAAACCTCGGTTTTCGACATGTCTTTATATACGTAGGAACCGTCGATATGTAACGATACACACATACATATCAGCGTAAAATTGTAAAAACCGTTAGGTTGTAATCTGTCAAGCGAGATTGTACACTGTCGAAATATTGTCAATTCAACATACTGCTTACAATATGACGCATTATTTTTCGGAAATGAATCCAATAAAATTATCTCGGCCTTGGGGTACCCCGACGTTAGGCTAGTTAGGTTCCTTTAAGCCCTGCAGACAGAAATAGGAGAACCATCCTTCGTCGACTACGCATTTTAGGCGAATATAAAGTATTTTGAGGTTAGGTTACATTAACATTAATTAATCCACAGCGTGCGAGATGAGTTCCTTTGTATACATTTCACAATTTTACGGTTTCACTTCGACAGCAATCTACCGAAAAAGAATAATAACAATAAATATCGCTGAATATTACACACAGCGCGATCTAGTGCCACACTAAGCATCGAGACTTGTGTCTTGGACAGCAGATAGTTATATCCTACATAGATACTTTATCAATACTTCAATGTGTCGCTGACATACGTACTTGTTTGACGTTGTCCACGCCAAAAATCAAACGTATATTGATATCAGAAAAAAATTATTTACAAGCCTGTTGGTCACCACTTATCACGCTCGTTTATTTCGGGCCGAGGCCACAGTAAGAAGATGAACAGTAGGTTGACTTCACAAAAACGACCGAAACGCCGAGTTAACCGAGTGCCCCTTCCTCCACCCGTAAGGCGCGGGTCATATACAAGAGGCGTATGGCAGTGGCGTGGCCCTGGCGAGGTGGTGGCGTGGCGCCACTTCTTTGATATGTCATACAAATTGTAAAGAAGAGGTGTGGCGCGCCACATACTGAGATGGCGTGGCGTGGGCGTGGCGCGGGCTGAGCTCGGGCGCGGCGCGGGCACCACTTCCTCGCCATCCGCGCACCCGCAGTTAGCAGTGGCATGCTCAGGGCGGGAACAAGACAACGAAAATGCGTAACAATTTAGAATTTAAACACTAGAATGCGCCCGCGCCACACCATTCCGGCGCCATTAGCGCGCCTGTTCTGCACTGCGCCGGCGGCGCTACGCCATCACCACAAACACGAGTGGCGTATGGCGTATGGCGGTGGATGGCGCGGCGGTGGCGAGGTGATGGCGTGGCGCCGCCTGCGCAGCGCAGAACTTGCGCGCTAATGGCGCCGGAATGGCGTGGCGCGGGCGCATTCTAGTCTTTAAAGTCTAAATTGTTACGCATTTTCATTGTCTTGTTCCCACCCTGTGCATGCCACGTATAGTTGCGGGTGCGCGGATGGCGAGAAAGTGGTACCCGCGCCTCGCCATCTCAGTATATTTCGCGCCACTCCTCTTCTATACATTTTGTATAGAAGAGTGATATTTCATGTGATATTTCATCAAGGAACTGGCGCCACGCCATCGCCATACGCCACTTGTTTAGGACCCGTGCCTTGTGATGCCTCAAGGTGCAAACAGACTGAGACAAGCGCGCCGCGTCATTTCTTAACGATAAACCACACAGTATATCAGTAGTTGTTCCCTGTTCGACGGTGGGTTTTGAATTCAAGGACACGTCCGAGTCACACTACTACTTATCTTTTTACTGTGCAAAGGCATCGTATTATTGCCACTAGATATAAACCGTCCCACTGATCACTAGCATCCATCAGTATCTCGCAACCATCGACACAGTCAACATGACGATCAAGATTATTAAATACACATTTTCATGATGTACAAATATGTAATTTTCTAAATTAGACAATCAATGAACAACGTCACAAGTCGTCAACATGACAGGTGAGGATACTAGGTGGCCAGTATATAACAGTCCTCCACCGCGATTCCTAGCTGCCGCACTCCCGGGGCCGGCAGCAGCTGTTCCAGGTGTCTGCGCCATATATCGCCAACGTCAGTTCGCACTTCATAGTGCAGATTGCCAAGACGACGCATTATCGTGCCAAACTCCCATCTTCTTCTCTGGTCGGAGTAGGCTCTGGCCTGCACTCGATCACCTACGGAATAAGCTCTGACAAGAGGCGGTGTGTTCTCTGATCTGAACGCTGTCGGGGCAGTTGAGTCTTTGAACATCACGTGCAGCTTTGTTCTAACGTCCCGACTGAACATCAGTCCATAGGCAGTATGTCCATCCTGGTTTGGTGTGCGTCTGAGCCGAGTTTTTAGCACAAGGAGCTTATCCTTAAGATTGCCCCTCTCCCCCTCCATTGCACGTAGTGCTTTCTTAATAGTTTGCACGTAACGTTCAGCCTGACCGTTAGTTGCTGGGTGGTACGGAGCTGACGTCAAATGTGTTACTCCGCAGCTGGTAAGGTAGGTTTTAAATTCTTGGGATACAAACTGGCGTGCGTTGTCTGATACCAGTGTGTACGGTGTGCCAAATGTGCAAAATAACTCCTTAAACTTAGCAATGCACCATGCACTTGTTGTGGTTTTTGTGGGGAAAACTTCAACCCACTTTGTGAATGCATCTACAACTATTAGAAGTTGGTGTCCTAGAACAGGTCCTGCAAAATCTATATGAATTCGTTGCCAGGGGCCGCTAGGTTGTTCCCAGTGGTGAAGAGGAGCTTTTGGTGACTCATTCTGTTCTAATCTGCACGCTCTACAAGATTTTACCTTGTTCTCAATGTCCATGTCTATATTTTTCCAGTATATGTAGCTGCGTGCTAGCAATTTCATTTTAAGTATACCGATGTGTCCCGCATGTAGTTCATCAAGAACATGAGCACGTAAACTTTTGGGTATTACCACTCTGGTTCCTTTCAATATGCAGTTATCCTGGAGTGTTAATTCATTATCACCATAACCATATTGTCGTAATGAGTGACCTGTCTGTAGCGCTTGTAGTAATGTATTTAAGTCATTGTCTTTTCTCGTTTCACTGGCTATAACTTCTGGTCGGATTTCTAAGATGTTGATCTGTTGCAATTGATACGCACAATGTTGGTCTATTGATGTTTCTTTTACTATTTCAACTGGGAATCTTGATAGGTAGTCAGCGTTTGAATGTTTCACCGAAGCTCTATATTCCACATCGTAGTCAAATCCCGATAAAAAATGTGCGTAATGAAATAATCTCATTGTGCTTAGTGCAGGTAATGTCTGGTGTGGATGAAAAATCGAGGTAAGCGGCTTATGATCAGTCACCAATACGAATTTCCTGCCGTAACAGTAGTGAAAAAACTTTTTAATGCCCCAGTAGATTGCCGTAGCTTCTTTGTCGATTTGACTATATTTCTTTTCGCTAGTTGATAGTGACCTTGAGGCGAATGCGATTGGCCTTTCTGAGCCATCTGGTAGTTTGTGAGACAGAACAGCTCCTAAACCTGTCGGTGAAGCGTCAGTTGCTAGTATCAGCGGTTTATCTGGGTCAAAATGAATTAAAACTCTGTCGCTCAAAATCGCCTTCTTTATGTTGTTAAAGCTTTCTTCACATTTAGAAGTCCAGTGAAAATCTTTCTCTTTCTTTAGTAATTCATTTAAAGAGCTCGTTAAAGAGGCAAGGTTCGGTATAAACTTGTTGTAGTAGTTGGCCATTCCCAGAAAGGTTCGTAGTTCGTTTATGTTTTTTGGTCTTACTGTATTCGTGATGGCCTTGATTTTGTCTTTGTTCTTATGTAAACCCTCTTGATCTATAGTGTGTCCTAGGTAGTTAATACTACGTTTAAAAAAAATTACATTTTTCTCTGTTTACGCGGAGATTACTATCTTTTAGTTTTTGCAAGACTTGTCTTAGACGTGTTAAAAGTTGATCTTCTGATGCTCCTTGAATTATAATGTCATCAAAAAAAACATTTAATTCCGTCTAGTCCTTGAAGTAACTTATCCATAAATTTCTGCCAAAGGCTTGGTGCCACTTTGACTCCAAACATCAAGCGATTGACTTTGTAAGTACCTTTGTGTGTACTTAATGTTTGTAAAAGGGCGCTTTCTTCATCCATGACCATATTAAGATAGGCTTGGGTAATGTCTAAGGTACAGAAGTATTTGCCTCCGTTCATTTCCGCAAATATATCCTCAATTATAGGAATTGGGTATTGTTCATCTCTTATGACTTTGTTAAGGGTGACCTTGTAGTCTGCACAAAGTCGAATGCTCCCGTTTGGTTTCACAATCGGTACTATTGGTGTGCCCCAGTCTGATTGGTCTACTTTGGTAATCACCCCTTCTGTACACAGTCGTTCAATTTCTTTATCGACTTTTTCCTTTAAAGCGTACGGTATACGTCGTGGTTTTATAAATATTGGTTGTATATTTTCTTTGAGATTTATATGAGCCTCGTAGTTGGGTATTTTTCCTAGGTCTGATCTAAAAACAGTTGATGAAAATTCTTCTAATAATTTATCAAGTTTGTCGGATTGTTCTAAAGTTCGTACAACTCTTAAATCTGCAATTTTCATATTAATTTCTTTAATCCAGCTTCTACCAAAAATGGGGTCAACGTTTTGATTGATTATGTAAAGCTTCCCGTTGAACGTTTGGTCTTTATACGTCCCTTTGATGTATGTTACTCCTGCAGGCTTGATAATTTCACCAGTGTAGGTTCTCAATTTCGTATCAGTTTTGAAAATTTTATTTGGTATTTGTAGGCTTTTGTATTGTTTGAGTGACATTGTTGACAAGGCCGCTCCCGTGTCAAATTCCATGCGTACTTGTTTGTTCTCAATTTTTACTGTGATCATATATTTGTCCGTTATTTCACTCTTGATTAAATTGATATCTCCAATACTGTCACAACTCGTGTTACTTATAGTGTCATCTATTTGATAGGTTTTTAGGTTCCGTTGTAAACAAACTCGTGCCAGGTGTCCAATTTTCTTGCATTTCAGGCAGGTAGACTTGATGGCGCCGCAATCATTAGATCGGTGGTCGTCTTTACCGCATCGGAAACATTTTCCTTTTAAATCTCTTATAGTTAACGGAGATGATGATGAAGAAGTTAACTTTATGTTCTGTCGTGTGGTTGATGGTCGTGATTCATTATCTCTACTTGTCGATTCTGTAATCTTGTTTACTGTGTCCAAATTTTTGTGCATGTCTGCGGATATTTTCATGTTTTCTGATTTTCCCATTTCCATGAATGTAGCAATTTGAACCAGTTTAGTAAAAGGTGGTGTATCTCTTTCTTGAAGAATTTTCGTTCTTATTTCACTGTCTTTTAATCCACGAATAAATTGCAGGACTAAGAAACTTTCTGAGGTAGACTTTTGACAGTTTTGGCACTTGAATTCGCAGTTCAAGGAATTTTTCTTTAATTCTGAGGCGTATGTTGCTACTGTTTCATCTTCACGTTGTGTGTGCGTAATAAATCTGTGTTGTAACGCCCATATACTAGGCTTAGGATCTATGTAGTCGTCTAGAACCTGTGCTAGTTTTATAAAGTCCATATGAATTGGATCCTCCGGAGAGCATAAATCATGTAACTTCTCATGTAATTCAGGTGATAATGCGGCAAGAAAAGTGTACACTTTTATTTTAGGATCTTCGATTTTATTGAGCAAGAAAAATACCGTTAGACGTTTCGTAAAGTTTGCAAAGGTTTCTTTTTCTTGAAATGGCTGGAAATTCATTTTTGGCCCTCGTTCTTGTTGTGTATTCGTACTCATGTGTGATGCCGATGTTTGCAGCGGTGTGATTCGTCGATTTTCTCTGTTTTGTAATATGAGAAGTTTCGTCTTTATAATGACACATTTTTCTTCAAAATCGTACCTGGTCTCTATCTCTTGGTGTAGTAGTTCGTCTGGTGTTTCTAATTCTATTTCATGTTGTATTTCCTGTAATTTCTGTAACGTTTCTTGAAGCGATTGTAGTCTCGACTCTGTTTCTTCGTATGGTAGAGTTTCTTTGGTGTTTACGTAGTTTTCAAGCTTTGTGATTAAACCTCGCAATGACGCGCGGGTTTTCTTTAATTTTTTAATATCATTAGTCGACATCCTCGTCGCCAATTATTAAATACACATTTTCATGATGTACAAATATGTAATTTTCTAAATTAGACAATCAATGAACAACGTCACAAGTCGTCAACATGACAGGTGAGGATACTAGGTGGCCAGTATATAACAAAGATATATAAACTAGACGCCAGTCCGCCGGCGCGCGCCGCCGTCTGCTTTGCTGAGTTCCTCAAACTAGACTTCACTGCAATAGACGTAAACCTTTTGGCCGGAGAACACATGACTCCAGAATACTTGGAGAAAAATCCCATGCACTCCGTTCCTGTCTTAGAAGATGGTGATTTTGTGCTAAATTGCTGCTTGCCAATTACTTTTGTTTTGTTAGCCTGATCTGTCCAACTCCTGGGAAAACGTATTACACCTAGGACAATGGTGTATGGACCAACTAGGTTATGTAGGTCAGATAGGCAGCCGTTTCATGTAAAAAACTGGTAGGTATTCAGCTGGATGTAGTAAGACTTGAAGCTGACCCCAACATAGTTGGGAAAAGGCTTAGCAGACAATCCCTCAATTGTGACATCGCATATTTTTGCGAAATTCTAATTGCGGAAAAATCATCATCAGTTGCAATTATTGGGGGCAAAGAGTTTCAGATCATCCATGTAAAGCAGGTGAGATATAACCTGACTATCTTACCTCAACCGGTAGCCTAGTCCTGAATTCTCCAGCAATGTGCTTAGAGGATTCAGGGCTAAGCAGAACCAAAGTGGACTCAGACTGTCGCCCTGGAATATTCCCCGTTTAATCCATACAGGTTCATCGTTCCCCTGGATCTGTCGACATCCTGGATATCGAAGGACCGTTTTCCATTGCCCCATACATGACTAAAGCGCGTAAAGTTGCATTTATTTTGTACAACTCCAGCACCCTCATGAGCCATGTATGAGGCACAGAATCATAGGCCTTCTTATAATCTATCCAACATGTAGACAGATTCTTTCGGGAGCGGCGAACCTGGTGGCTAATAGCCATATCAATGAGGAGCAGCTCCTTATTACCACGGGACCCGTTCCTACATCCATTCTGAGCAGACATGATAGAATTACTCTCAATATGTTTGTTGATTTTTGCTCTCAAAATGGATGTAAGAACTTTATAGACCGTTGGTAAACAAGTGATTGGTCTATAATTTTTGGGCTCCGCAGTACTACCTGATTTATGGAGCAGGTGGGTAATTCCTGTCGTCATGAACTGCGGCAGCGACCCTGACTCTAAGGCTGATTGAAACTGGGACGCCAAGCGAGCGTGTGATCTTTGGAACCACTTGATCCAGAAGTAGGGCAGTCCATACGGCCCTGGAATTTCCAGTTAAGCAGCGGACGAACTACACAAGCTACGTCTTGGGGGCTGATTATGATTGCCCCCATTTCCGGTATTTGATCACACACTTGTTCAACCTGTCGGATCCAATCGCCCTCAGTGTAACTGACAGGCACCGACCAGATGCTGCCCCAGAATGAACACATGGTATCATCATCCGGTAGACGCGTGTCAGTCACACCTTAGTCCGGTCGTTTCCAAGCCCTATACAGGGTGTAAACCACTTCATCACAAAGCCGTAACCCAAGCATTCTGTACATCAAACTAAGTAACTTTGTAACCCTGTATATATATGTCGCCGCAGGAGTCTCTATCTGCTAAGATTTAATCTAATTAATAACACTCGTAAACTATTCCATTGTAATATTGATGAACCTGCCATCTCTGCTTTGGCAGTTGGCATTAACAATTATTTACAAAAATCATTATTCGATTGAGAGAAGGGTTAAGCGCCATCTATTGGCATTTGTATTAACTAAGACTTAAATAGATCTTCGAGTGACAATTTAAGAGATTAATTAAACAAGTTTAGCTAGAACTACAGTTAAAATTAAGATAGCTAATATTTTATAACTATTGGGATTTTACCAATTTGTCATAGCTCGTTCGTGGACTACGGTTTCTTTGATTGTATGGCAACACTCCACATGTGGTGGATGTCGCCATACAAACGCGCTAAGTACAATTTTAATGGTCAATAAGTCAATTTATAATTCTAAACTATAACTAAATCAGTTTTACTGAAACTAGCTACAAACCAAAATAAGTAACAAGATTATTTACAAATAGATTTATTAGTGGAAGACTTATTCTTTGTATTAATTTGATGTGTCTTCCGTTTTGTCGGAAATGGTTTAATAACAAGTGTAAAAAGGAATTGAGCTAGTAATTAAGCTTAAACTTAATAATATCTTTGCATTTGTGAATATTAGTATTGTTTAATTATTACAATAATTAAGTGTGAAGTATTCTGATATTGTTTGTAAGTTTTAATGACCTTACGATGTAATGAATTACTGTACTGAGGGAGTGAGCAACTTCCGGTCACTCTAGAGAGACGCGTTGAAGACGCGGTGTGTCTCGTTGAGTAAAACAATTGAATTATTAAGAAAATCGTAATGGCTTTTAAAGTAAACATTACAAGCTTGTGTAAATGAGAAATGTAATATTGGTTGAAAAGAGTGTAAGGAGTTTCTTTGTCCGTTCTTCTCCTTATTAACAATATGCGAACGGGCTGCTTGACTCAGAATGTTTATTGTGCCTGTACCTAAATGGTTTCTTAGAAATAAACGTTTGGAGCTTGAGTAAAATGTGGTGTGTGATTTCAACTACCCATCTACCTATCTACCAACAATGAAGAATCACATCGCACGGCGATGTGATGGTTATACACTGCAAGACAAGTATGGCGGCGAATGGCGCCAATATTCGAGGACTGCTCCTCTCCAGGGATTCCCTGTCGTGATATATATAATAGTTGCTGCCGTTGCTGGAAGCGAAAACGTTGAATTCAAATGTTAGGTAGCGAACTACCTGATCTAGATTTATTTAAACCTGTGTTTCAGGCCATTACTTTACATTCATCATCATCTCAGCCGAAAGACGTCCACTGCTGGACATAGGCCTCCCCCAAGTGCCGCCACATTGACCCGTCCCTTGCTACTCGCATCCACCGGATTTCCGCAACCTTCACCAGGTCATCGGTCCACCTAGTGGGAGGTCTTCCAACGCATCGTCTTCCGGTTCGCGGTACTACCTTTACATTGGATAATTTTATTAGGACAGTAAAAGTTTTAAAATAAAATAAATCTAATAACAATTACAGCAAAAATCAAACTGGTACAAAAACAATAAACATTAAAACTAACTTTAGTAAATGTGTACTTAAGTTAATGTTAAGTGAAAATGAATGTATAGCCTGTTTTAAAAATCATCTGACTAGTCAAATAAGATCTAATATAACAAGTTATTATTGCAATAAAATACTGATCAGTTTGATCAGACTAAAATAACATTGTTTGGGCCCGCACCATAATCAAATTGACCTTCACATTCGCCGTCGCGTTAACTTTGAATAATTCAAACCGTGTGTGTTTCAATGTCTCAAGGTCAAGCGTGTCCTATGACCGAAGCGACCGATGATACCAAGAAGTGAGTCGTACTAAAGCCGCTTTCACACTAGGACGTTAGCAGCGCGACAGTAGCGCGGCAGAAGCACAAATGCCTTCACATTATATTATATAATATGAAATTATGACAGCGCGACCGTCGCGCTGCCAAAGTCGCCTAAATGTGAAAGCGGTCTTATAGCAGATAGGTAGCTGATTAAACTATTTAGGTGATGTTTGTGCGCGACTCGGCTCGGTCCAAATTGAAGCAGGTTCGGACATGTTCGGCCTGGTTGCGTTACGTTTTGTTACGTATACGTTCATTATGTAGGTATATTTAGTCAAGGTTAGCCAAAATAATTTGATGTTTCGTCATATGACCGAATCATACGGTTATTATAACTTGGTACATATTGTTATTTATTTATTTAAACTTCATGTACAATAGTGGTACATAGGCGGACTTAATGCCACAAGGCCAAGGCCATATATTGTTATTTTTTTTATTATATGTATGTATATTTTTGTTAGTGTGCATCATCTCATTGTTGGGAAAAGTAAAAAGTGAATATTTTTAATTGACGACCCGGAAATTAAGGAGTTAAATAATAAACAACAATAACTTTAGCTGTAATTACACAATAATATTTATTAAAATGAAAAAAAAAAATACAATGATTAATACATCATCTTAAAACACTTTCACAGTTTTACTACTTCTTAATTGCTTTGATAAAACCTTCGTACTGAAGTAGTCCAGGTGCGTTTTGCTTCTTGTACCAATCTTCCTCTTTCAGAGTATTCCACCATGCATGCACCTTGGTGTACTTGCCATCCACAGGAACCATCGTATCAGCAGAGGAGATAGCAGCAACCAGTGACACATCAGCTACGGTAAGATGATCGCCTGCCACGAACTTGGTCTTCTCCAAGTACTTGTCCAAAATTGAGTACGCATCGTTCAAAGCTTCGATTTGTTTTGCAGAAATTGTTTTTTCCCCTGCCATGAGAGTTATCACAATATCCCTGGCTGCAGCAGTAACGTTGGCTGTCTCGAAATACAGTCTCTGATCGACAGTTGCACGTAGTTTTAAGTCACTAGGGTATAATTTTGCTTGATATTCACCGCCGTATTTGGAAACAAGGTATGTAATGATGGCGTGACTATCAGCGAGTAGGAAGTCATCTTCTTCTAACAATGGAACGGTGTGAAGAGGGTTCTTCTCCAAGTATTCTGGCTTCATGTGCTCCCCGGTCATAAGATTTACGTCCTGGGCTTCATAGTTCAGTTTAATAATTTCTGCCGTCATTAGAACGGCGCGGGCGCGGGGACTGAGGTCGAGTTTGTATATTTTGAGAGTCATGGTTACTGTGCCGATGTGCGCGCGGAACTAAAGGCTGTCGCTCACAACAACCGTTTAAATGGAGTAGTGATTATATCTATATCTATAACGTAGCTGGAGAGATAAGCTTGCCGGTTTTTGTGATAGCAAAACGACCACGTTCGAGTTTTTTGGAAGAAATATTATGAGTTATTTTTCATATCCACGGAGGTTCAATTTGTAAATATACGATTGAGTTCATTTTCCAGAGTTCGTTGCCTAATAGCAAAAACGGAATTCTTATAGATTCATCCTACCTCTTTGTCTCTCTGTCCATACGTATGTCACAGTCATTTTAGTCTCTCTATCCGTACACGATGTCACAGTCATTTTAGTCTCTCTGTCTGTACGTATGTCACAGTCATTTCAGTCCGAGACTGTTTGCACCATACAGTTTCAATTTAGTAGTGCTATCTTTTATAACCGCTTCACAAAAGTGACGTGCCTCCATTTTGCAAGTAAAAACAATAGGAATTATTGCCCTCCTTACATACTCAAGTAAAGGTTAAGAAAAAATATGTTTATAAATTACTTTGTGGGATGTCTATCAATGCCTCTTGAGAGATGATAGCCAGGTTGATTAGAAACTAGCTTCTAAATTCATAAAAAATTACCCCCCTTAGAAGGGGGGACAATTTAAGCACTTCTTTTATAAAGTAAGAGGAGGAAAATTTTGTTTTCTATTTTATTTTCTAAGCATCATCATCATAATCGAAGGAAATTTCAGAGAGAATGGGTTTGAATAAGATTTAATGTTAATTGTTTGAGATGTATGACATTTTCAACAACTGCAGCAGTTTAATTGAATGTAGTTCTATAAAAAAAAAACAAAGTAGATCGGGCGACAGCAGTTCAAGTAGCGTCGCTGAATGAGACCTTATTTTCTTAAAGCTGATGTAAAGAACATCACTTTTTGTTATAGCGTCAAAAGAATTCTAAATTATAATAATAATTTTAAAGCTTGTAAAAAGAGGGATTTCATTTGTTCAGGTCACTAGTAAATCGGCGCCGGGAGAAAAGAAAATAGAACATTGTGTACAATATTATTAGTGACTCAAAATCATCTGATTCAAGAGATATAAAGAGCGTCGATGATTCAGACATAAGTATATCATTTTAATGCTTAGCAAACAGGTCGTTTTCAACTTATAATGACTAATGCGTCCAATTGTGAAATGCGGCGTCAAAATCAAAATAAAAAAAAATAAAAAATCATATAGGCCTGGATGGCCACTTATAAAATGTCGAAAAAGTGGCACGGTTCGCGTTGGTCGATTCCATGGAGAAGAACCGGCAAGAAACTTCATGGTTACTCTTTTCAAATCATTTGGTATTACAATATTATTATGTTACATTACAGCATTCGTACTAAAGTATGGGGGGACAACGTAGGCCCGACAATAGGTCGTTGCTTGCTATACGAAAAATGTAAAACAAAAAACGACGTACTATGAGCATACATTTAAATAATGAATAATATTAAAATGATAATAAATAATATATACTATTATTTTATAAGATTAATAATAGCATGAAGAAATTAATATAATTAATATAATATGTCTATGTATTTCAAATCATTTTAATTGTAAATAAAATAATATCTAATTCTATTGTAATCATTGTATAGTAAAAATAATAATAATAAATTAATGCAAATTATTAATAGTGTCATCAATAAAGCTATTTTTATTTTATTTTGATTTTTACTCTGAGCATTACCCCTTACCCCTCTAAAGATTATAGTCGTAAGGGTTACGCTTATGTTTTAGCAGTGATGAAATGATGCTTCGTATTGCATATACTGAAAATAGCGCTCGTATATATCAATCCATCTTATATTATTTTTTAATCATATGAAGCATTTGGTTTACAAAAAGTACTATTTATTCTTTAGAGTTTTGTTAATTGAACACATCAAACCTAGTGACTTGAGTAGGTCTTTGAATCAACACAGCTTCATGGACTGCAAGAATCTAAAGAATCTGCTCGTTCTCCTTTAGTTTTGTTGTTGAGTGTAAATTCACAACTAAAAAGCATCATGTTTAGTGCTTTGGACCCTTTTGTGTTCGAGTCCGATTCGAACTTGACCGATTTTTTTTTCTTTAGAGATTTTTTCGTGCAAAATTTGTAAACAGGGCGTTATGGTCATGCTGATGTTAGTGGCAATGTCAGTTCAAAAAGCATCCGTTTTCCACAATTTTTAGGGAGAGGCTTCGAAGATTTTTAATGTAACTTATAAAAAATGTACAAACGCAATAAGGTATAACAATCATTTAATTTTAACTTAATTTCAAATACATAATTTTTCGTTGAAATAAACACAATCACTGTTTAATTGCATTCCTCAACGATTTTATAAACAAATCATATTGAGCTACTCCGGGTGCATTAATGTTTTTGTACCAATCTTCCTCCTTGAATAAATTCCACCACGCGTGTATGTTGGTATATTTAGCATCGACAGGTACGTACAAGTTGAAGGAAGATACAGCAACCACTAGTGTCAAATCAGCTACAGTGAAATGGTCACCTGCCACGAACTTTGTCTTCTTCAAGTACTTTTCCAAAATTGTGTAAGCATCGTTCACGTCTTCGATGTGCTTCGCAGTAGGAGCTTTGTTCCCCGCCAAGAGGTCAAGCGTAATTGGCCTGGCGGATCCAAAGAGGTTTGAACTCCCGAAAAACATCCTCTGATTGATTGTCGCCCGTAATTTCAAGTCACCAGGGTACAATTTCTCCCGTTGTTCAGCCGTGCCGTATTTGGACACCAGATACGTGATAATTGCATTGCTGTCAGCGAGTACAAAATCACCGTCTACTAAGACAGGGACGGTGTGCATCGGATTTTTCTCCAAGTATTCTGGTGTCAGGTGTTCTCCGGCCATAAGGTTTACGTCTATGGCCGTGTAGTCTAGTTTGAGAAGCTTAGCTGTGATGATGGCGGCGCGCGCCGGCGGACTCATATCCACTTTGTATATCTTGATCGTCATGTTGACTGTGTCGGCGGTTGCGAGGTACTGATGCCAATGATAACTGCGACGGTTTATATCTATCACGATAATACGATGGTTTGGGGGGGAAATAAACGAGCAAGATAAATGAATAGGTACCAACAGACGCATTGATGTTTTATTTGATAGCATCATTCGTTTGTATTTCACGTTGACAAGGCCAAATGATTATACAAGAATCCGAGCAGGTGGAATTTTGTAGGTTTTGCCTACCATTGGATAATGAAATTATGTGTTTATTTATCAATATCCGTTTCGCAGTGGTTTGATTACAAAAAAACATGCTAAAAACCCTCTAAGCTCGCCCCTGCCAACAACTGTAGTAGTTTCTAAAAAGGGCGTCCTGTTATTTCCGAGCTGGAAGTTGCAAGGATGAAGCCAACAGTCACGGAACTCCACTAATGGGAAAATGTATCCTTGTCGTGTTTGGGCTTGTTGTAAATTGTAACGGTACGCACTTTCCATGTGTATCGGGCACGTGTGAACCACTATAAAGTGAAAAATATTTTTTTTTATCAAAAAATAAAAACCGACTTCAAAAAAAAGATCTGAATTTAATAGTACAGGAGTCGTGGAGGTGCTGAAAGTCAAAATCATACAAAAACAACTTGTATTTAAAAAAAAGTTGTCAAAAAGTTGTAACTTTGTACACATCTTCGTAACTAAAAGGTTCCCAGATATGGTGTAAAACAAAAAAAATGTCCCAATGATGGGGAGAACAAGTGCCTTCCGGCTTCGTGAAGAGGTGTTTTACACCCTTTAGGTATAATAGTCATCTGTGCCAAGTTTAATTCCTGCACGCGTTTTAGAAAATGAGAAAAATTGCAAGTGTGTGAAATATATTTATTTATTTTATTTGGCTCTTCAACAATGAGTACACTATTACAGTATTGTCCAGCGATATTTATTTATTTTTGCATACAGTACAACATTAAGTCTAAGTGCCCCATCACTTAAAGAAGAGCACCACATGCACAAAATTTTTGCGTACACACCAAAAAGAAACAATGAAAAAAAGAGGGAAAAAAAACAAATGAAGAATAACAATTAAACTTACATTTAAAAGTACAATAAAAATAATTACACACTACAACTCAAAAACATAATATCTACAATTAAATATTGCATGTTGAACCTACAGTGCGATAAGAACCATTTTTCGAGGAAGTGTATTATTAGGTTTGTTGAACATCGAAAGAAATTTATATGAAAACAGATTTGAATTAGATGAGAAATTAATATTTTTTTGAGATATACTACATTTTTGCCAACTGCAGCAGTAACTTTGTATGACATTTGTTGTTTACTAAAAAAAGTACGGTACCTACCCGTTGGTAATCATATCTGCTACAACTATTATAGGATCAGAAAGAATATAAAAATAAATATAATTAAACTGTAAGCATTTTTAATGCTATTTTTAAAGGTTTACACTAAAATCGCATGGTTTAAACAATCAACGTGGCACGGAACGTTATAAACCCACTTTTTTAGTGATTGACAGCCAACTTCGTTATTTTATTTTACTCTTTCTGTTTATTTTAGTTTTCGTAAGTGTTTTTGCAGATTTTTCGCATTTCTTCCGGTTTAGATAATGCGTACCTAATTTAACCACTACAATCTAGGGGTTTTAAGGAAGAAATCAATGTAAGTTTCATGATTAAATGCTACAGTTTATGTGGGTGGCCTACTCCCCGAACAAAAAAAATTGTCTCCTTTGTAAAAAAGGCGTGTTGACCATGTGATGTTAGGGACCATGTCAGATCAAAAACTTACATTGTTCACAATTTTTAGGGGGCTTTAAAGACTTTTAGGATTTTTACCAATAAAATGTACAAACGCAATAATATATTACAATCATTTAATTTAAAATCATTTTAAAATACATCATATTTCGTCTTAGAAATAAACACTATCACTGTTTAATTGCATTCCTCAATGATTTTATGAACAATTCATATTGAGCCACTCCGGGTACATTAATGTTTTTGTACCAATCTTCCTCCTTGAATAAATTCCACCACGCGTGTATCTTGGTATATTTAGCATCGACAGGTACGTACAAGTTGAACGAAGATACAAGAACCACTAGTGTCAAATCAGCTACCGTGAAATGGTCACCTGCCACGAATTTTGTCTTCTCCAAGTATTTCTCCAAAATTGTGTAAGCGTCGGTCACGTTTTCGATGTGCTTCGCAGTAGGAGCTTTGTTCCCCGCCAAGAGGTCAAGCGTTATTGGCTTGGCGGATGCAAAGAGGTTTGTACTCCCGAAAAACATCCTCTGATTGATTGTCGCCCGTAATTTCAAGTCACTAGGGTACAGTTTCTCCCGTTGTTCAGCCGTGCCGTATTTGGACACCAGATACGTGATGATTGCATTGCTGTCAGCGAGTACAAAATCACCATCTTCTAAAACAGGTACAGTGTGCATCGGATTTTTCTCCAAGTATTCTGGTGTCAGGTGTTCTCCGGCCATAAGGTTTACGTCTATGGCCGTGTAGTCTAGTTTGAGAACCTCGGCTGTGATGACGGCGGCGCGGGCCGCCGGACTGCCGTCTATTTTATATATTTTGATCGTCATGTTGATTGTGTCGACGGTTGTGAGGTACTGATGCCAGTGATCAGAGCGACGGTTTATATCTAGTTGGGCTAATACGATGCCTTGGGGTCGAATTAAACGAGCGAGATGACTGGCCTTTTGATGTTTTTTATTTGATACTAGCTTCTGCCAGCGGCTTCGCCCGCGTGAAGTTTGATAATTGTCCCATAGGATCTTACTACCGGGATAAAAAGTATCCTATGTGTTAATCCAGGTTATAAACTATCTGTGTGCAAAATTTCATCCAAATCCGTTCAGTAGTTTTTGCGTGAAAGAGTAACAAACATCCATACATCCATACATCCATACATCCATACATCCATACTTACAAACTTTCGCATTTATAATATTAGTAGGATCATCATCCGCTTGTTTTTTAAGTTGACAAGGCCAAATGACTATGCTAGAATCGTACCAGGTGGCATTTTATAGTTTCTGTCTACCATGGGAAAATGATATTATGTGTTAATCAATATCCGTTTCGCAGTGGTTTGTTTACAATAAAACATGCTTGCTAAAAACCCTCTAGGCTCGCCCCTGTCAGCAACTGAAGCTGTTTCTAAAAAGTGTGTCCTCTTATTTCGCAGACAGAAATTGTATAGATTTTTATTTCGCAGAAAATGTTTCATTTAATAATGGTTGGTCCTAATATTTTATTTTCAATATTATTGTTTCAACGACTAGGTACTTCAATGAAACTACGTTTCACAGAAACACAATACTATGAATTTTATAATCCCATTTTTATTTATCAAACAAACAAAACTTTTTAGTCATGTCGACTACGTTTTTTTTTTCACTTAAACCCGTCCCGTAGCAAGCAAGATCGATGAGGGCTGTTTTTCGACACTTCACTCCTCTTCCTAGCCATAAAAGTGATCATTCGGACAATTACTGGTGGAGAAAGTACGACACCGAAGGAACAGCAGATCAAAGATGTAAATGACGGTTATGAGATATTGGAAAAATACTTGCAGAAAACAAGTTCGCGGTTTCCGCCCATTTGACGGTATCTGACGTGTCATTGGTAGCTAGTTTCTCTACTTTAGCTATAACAGTGCCAGTAGATGAAAAATATAGCAAAGTTAACGCGTGGTGGAACTTACTAAAGGAGAAAGATTGGTACAAGAAGGGAAATCTACCTGGACTCACTCAGTTTGAAGGGCTCGTCAAATCAGTGCAAGCAAAACAGTGACTGTACTTAGTTCTATAATAATGTTACTTTTTGTTAGTATGTGTAAGTAAGAATGACTGTTTAGCGTACGTAAATTCAGTTTATATTAAAGTTGTAATATTTACTTAAAATACGCTGCTTCATTTTCATCTTCAGCATATGCCAGGAAATGTGATCATATTTAATCTTCGTATAACAGCGCCAAATTGTATAACACTTACAACCGCACACGGTCTGACGGACCAAAAGTTTGGAGCTCAAAACGGGTTTTCTACCGAATAACTTATAAACAGCATTTTTAACCCAAGTGGATGGAGCTGAAATAACCAAACCGCGAGGAGAGCTTACAGGAGAAAACGCAATGTAAAACCGCCGATGTGAAAAACAGTTCTGTCGCTAGTCAATTCCCACAAATTTCAGAGTTTGGTCTTGTGCTTTATTTGTTGTCATGGCAAAGCAAACTTTCAGAGGAAACAGAAGGTGCTTAAATTCAACAAGTTAAAGGTATAGCTGCACAAATCAATCAACGAGATGAGTTTAGCATAACCTGGAGGATCCAAAATAAAATTGTTTCCTTTAAATGATTTTTTTTTTTGCAAATTGGTTTTCACAAACACTTTTACACGTCCTTATTTTTTAAACTAGATGGGGCCGGTGTTTCGTACCTGACTACTCTGTGAAGAAACAGCCGAAACAAACTCAGAGGTCATAGTCTCTTTTAAAGTCCAGACAATCTTGTTCTTTGCAACAATACTTGAAATAATTTCATAGTAAGTATACAGACTTTTGTTCCCCTCTTAGTGTGTTTTTGTTATCTTTACGATTTTTTGTAAGGTAGATAGTTCGTAGTTCACTTACATGTACTCATAACTCACTTTCTACAACTCTAGATGGTACATGGTTTTGGTAAACCGTAATCTTCTAAGGAACGACCTAGTGCTACCTCCTTCCAAGAAGTTCTCTACTCTGCCTTCAACTTGCCTCTCAATTTATTTATTGATTTAGGTCTTTTGAAAGGCGTTGCTTAAAATTATTGCAAACTACCAATATAATTATGAAAAGGTCTCTCACTTTGACAGAAGATCCACAAAGTGCTGCCTGCCAATTTTGACCATTTTCAAGAAGCCCTAAATCTTTGAAGGCTAATTCAATTTTAGGTTGCATAACACCATTTACAAAACTGTAAATGGCGTAATATACTTCATTGGATTACCGTGAATACTCTGCCCAGAGCATACTTTTGTTACGCCTGGCCATATATCCACATTCAAACCTTTTTTTTTTTGTAAATTGTTTATTCTTCAAACGTAATAATAATGGTGTTTCACGATACGGTAGGTAGGTTTTTCACTCAGTAATCTTGTTGACATAAATCGAAAAAAGACGCGATTTTCGTTTTAGGTAAACAGGATACTTTATCAACTACATTTTCTTGGTTAGAATCTCTTTGCCAATTTTCTTTCTTGCGCTGCGGGTGGACCACCGGAGAAAACGCTCATTACTGGCATCTAGCGAAGTTTTTAGGATATTTCAATAAATGTTTACGCCTTAAAGACGCAAATTGCTTTACTGGCATTTACAAAAAAAACGTTCAGCTCTGGCATTGAAACAATTTGGACACATAGTCCAAATTGTTTGTAAGTATAGTCATGTGTGGCAAGTTTCATTCCTGCACACGTGATTTTGCATTGTAACATACTTTTATTTAGAAATATGGCAACACTAGCTGTCACTTTTGTAGCCAATCACACCCGAGTATCATTATGGTAGGGGGTAAGAGTGTTGACAGACCGGCAGTCGGTAGTTAGTTCGTGCTTGGCTATCGTAGCATTAACACGTGTCGAGTGCTCACTGAATATTAAGACTTGACTTGTATACCTATTAGTTTGAAATAAACAAGTTGAGTTTGTGAACAGAGATATCATTTCATAAAACGTGTTAGAAAATGAAAAAATTGCAAGCGTGTAAAATATATTGCATGTTGAACCTAATCAAAGTGCGATAAGAACCATTTTTCGAGGAAGTGTATAGAAAATTAGGTTTACAGAACGTCGAAAGAAATTTATATGAAAACAGGTTTGAATAAAATTTGAGATTAGATTTGATTTTTAAAGTACATTTTTGCCAAATGCAGCAGTAACTTTGTATGACATTAACATACTAAAAAAATGTTTTGCTGTGAGTGTACACACACACGAAACAAAACACGCGAAAAATATTTCTATCATGTTTAGTGGTTTGGAACCCTTTGTATGCGAGTCCGATTCGCGCTTGAGCGGTATTTTATTTCTCTTTAGAGATTTTTAACACGGAAAATTTGTAAATAGGACGTGATGACCATGATGATGTCATACCATGTCAGATCAAAAACTTACATTTTTCATAATTTTTAGGGTGGGGCTTTAAAGACTTAAAGGAATTTTACCAATTAAAAAAGTTCAAACGCAATAAGATATTACAATCATTTAATTTAAAATCAGTTTTAAATACATCATTTGTCTTAGAAATAAACACTATCACTGTTTAATTGCATTCCTCAACGATTTTATGAACAATTCATATTGAGTTACTCCGGGTACATTAATGTTTTTGTACCAATCTTCCTCCTTGAATAAATTCCACCACGCGTGTATCTTGGTATATTTAGAATCGACAGGTACGTACAAATTGAAGGAAGATACAGCAACCACTAGTGTCAAATCTGCTACTGTGAAATGGTCACCTGCCACGAACTTTGTCTTCTCCAAGTATTTCTCCAAAATTGAGTAAGCATCGTTCACGTCTTCGATGTGCTTCGCAGTTGGAGCTTTGTTCCCGGCCAAGAGGTCAAACGTTATCGGCCTGGCGGATCCGAAGAGGTTAGAACACAAGAAAAACATCCTCTCATTGATTTTCGCCCGTAATTTCAAGTCACTAGGGTACAGTTTCTCTCTTTGTTCAGCGGTGCCGTATTTGGTTACCAGATACGTGATGATTGCATTGCTGTCAGCGAGTACGAAATCACCATCTTCTAAGACAGGAACAGTGTGCATAGGATTTTTCTCCAAGTATTCTGGTGTCATGTGTTCTCCGGCCAAAAGGTCTACGTCTATAGCGGTGTAGTCTAGTTTGAGAAGCTCGGCTGTAATGATGGCGGCGCGCGCCGGCGGACTGGCGTCTAGTTTGTATATCTTGATCGTCATGTTGACTGTGTCGACGGTTGCGAGATACTGATGCCAATGATCATTGCGACGGTTTATAATTAGAAGCGATAATGCGACGCCTCGCCGGGGGAATTAAACGAACAAGATAAGTGGATAGGCTACCAACAGGCGTTTTGATGTTTTTATTTGATATCGTCTGATATATCCGCTTATTTTTTCACATTGACAAGGCGAAATGAGTAGGTATGCAAGAATCGTTTTATTTAATACACACATCAACACGGTCTAGGGATATTTCATACTCAATTAAATAACTCGAAAAGTACTGGCCGCATTGTAATCTTTTATACACCGATTTGTTTGTAATTTATCTCAGACTAATTCCAAATTCAAATTTTTGAAAATTCTTTTGTTTCGGTGGCATAAAAATGTCTTGATGTATAGGAGAGGGAATTTTTATTTGTGCGAAATTTAGAAACCAATACGAATTACGTTTAGTTACAGTTTTTTTTTGCATTTTTAAAGTTAATATTGAGGTATTGTAGCCATGCAACGCCGACATTTGACGAGGGCGGAGATGTTACGAGCTGTGGGAATGCTGGAAGCTGGATCTGTTCAGCGTAATGTTGCTGAAGCCATAGGGACCCATCATAGACCAATAAAAAATCTAAATAAATCACAAAAAGTAACCTAAAGGGGTCGGGGTTTTGAACCTACGATCAGTAAGTCATAGGCGGTCTTGAATCTATTAGGATATCTGTTCCACTGACAGTTTGACTAAAATAGCTATTGATATGCATGCGGTGAAACAATTGAAGACTTTGGACATGCTGGGTTAATTTCGTCTATTTTTTATATTACTTTTTTTCATAAGAACTTTCTCCTGACAATAACAAACACAACAAAAAAAGAATTAGTGAAATCGGTCCAGCCGTTCACGCGTGATGCCGTGACCAAGGGAAATAGGGATTATTTTTGTATACTAGCTGACCCACGCAACGTCTCTTCGTCTGCGTCACATAAGAGGGAAAAAGCTAACCTACCTACTACTACCTACCTACTACTCCCTACCCACTACTACCTACCTACTACTACCTACCTACTACTACCTACCTGCTACTACCTACCTACCTACTACTACCTACCTACTAGTACCTACCTACCTACCTACTACTACCTACCTACCTACTACTACCTACCTACTATTACTACCTACCTACCTACTACTACTTTTTTTTTTCATAAGAACCTTCTCCTGACAATAACAGTTTTCATGCTATGTCGTGACAACGGAAAACGGGTTTCATTTTTATATATATAGATATAGATAATAAATGTTGAACGCATGTTGAAATAAATAGGCAGTTTTTCAAGTTTCACTTGTTTAATTTTGATTTAGATCCCGTACAAGGGACAGTAATATAATAAACTTGAGTACACCTACCACCCCAATGCGTAAAGTGGTAATAGGCATAGCGACATTATCAAAAAATTGCAAAACTATTTAGTCCGTCAGTTAGAGTAGGTATTGGAAAATAATGGACACGTATTTTTTGTTTTTGTTTCGGCTGAACTCATAAAACTGAACTACGAACCGGTGGAGGTCTATTTCCATACCGGAGACTACCTGACGCCAAAATATAGAAACAAAAACCCTCTTCACACCGTCTTTTAAGAAGATGACGATTTCCTGTTTGCTTTTAACGAAGGTTAACAAGATTATATTTTCTGGCATACGATGAAGATGAAAATAAAAATATTTTGTTTTTTTTTTAATATTACAACTTTAATGTAAACTGAGTTTATTTAGCTAAACAGTCATTACTTACACGCACTTAAAATTTTCACTTTCATTCATTAATTAAAATAACATAAAAAAGTAACATTATTATGGAACTATAAGTACGGTCACTTTTTTGCTTGCAGTGATTTGATGAAATCTTCAAGCTGAGTGAGTCCAGGTAGATTGGCCTTCTTGTACCAATCTTCTTCCTTTAATGAGTTCCGCCACGCATTCACCTTACTATATTTTTCATCTACTGGAACTACTGCTGCTAAAGTCGAGATGCTAGCTACCAATGACACGTCAGCAACCGTCAAATGGTCGGCTGCCGCGAACTTGCTCTTCTGCAAGTATTTTTCCAAAATCTCATAACCGTCATTTACATCTTTGATCTGCTGTTCCGTCGGTGTCGTTCTTTCTCCACCAGTAATTGTCGCAAATATCACTTTTATGGCTGGGAAGAGGAGCGAAGTGTCGAAAAACAGTCTCTGATCGATAATCGCTCTTGCTTGCAAATCTTCAGGGTACAATTTCTCTTGTTTGTCACCGCCGTATTTGGAAACCAGGTACGTGATGATTGCGTGGCTGTCAGCAAGCAGGAAATCGTCATCTTCTATATAAGGGACGGTGTGGAGAGGGTTTTTCTCTCTGTATTCTGGCGTCTTATGGTCTCCTGTTTGTAAATTTACCTGCACTGGTTCGTAGTTCAGTTTTATGAGTTCAGCCGTCATGAGCACACTCCGCACGGGTGGGCTCATGTTGTTCTTGTGAATTCTGATCGTCATGTTTCTTGTATCAATGTTAGCACAATATTGAAGGCTGATAATCACATCCACTGCTTATATGTATTGGTACTGATAAAATTATGACCGCCAAGCATACGAGATAAGTGGATGGGTTTAACCGAAAAAAACACAGTTGACATGACTAGAAAGTTTTTTGATGATGTAACCAATACATTCGAGGGTAAATAGAGTTAAATTTTGAGCCACTAGCTATTTGCATGGGGCTCCTATTTTTGTCTGCAGGCTTTAAATTAATCTAATAAAAGGGAATGGGCATTTTTGTTAAAATTATACTGTTCACACGGTCGGTGACTTTGTTTATTTTTTATATAAAAAATATGTGTGTCTGTATGGTTTCATATTCAAATGTAAAATGCAACTACATGTAAGATGTTTTAACCCAGGTCATATCCATCGGTATGCCATACGTTCAACGGTTAAGACGTGAAACGGTAACTGAGAGACAGAAACTTATTTGACTTTTGAAGTCATAATATTAGTATGGATACTTCTTGCCATTTTTTTTTAATCGCTGGACATTAATATACATCGCCATCTAGTGCCACACTAAGCAAGGCTTGTGTCGTGGACACCAGATAGTTGATAAACTACATATATTACTTTTTTTACTTGTAAATACATACTTAATATACAATATATTATAAACATCCATGACTCGGAAACAAATGCCCATGCTCATCACACAAACATTTTGCTCCTACCGGGATTCGAACCCAGGACCCTAAGAACGTAAGGCAGTCTCACTACCACTACGCCAATCGGAGCGTCATTGCTCTACCTATCAACAACATTGTCTCTATAACTTTAATCAAATATTTACTAGGTTGCTTCTTATGTTTGAAATGTTCGTCCGCTCACAACGTTTAAAACACAATGGACGTTGTGGTATTGTCAAAATGAATTAACTCACTGGCCTCAAACTTGAACGCTGAACCTGCGTCATTGACCTTGGCGCTAGTTTTATCATTCAACCGGCTTTAAATTGTGACCCTGACTCGAACTTGTGCGCTCCTCTTCATACCATAGTATTATTTTCTCAAGTGAGAATTAGGCAATAATGCAATGTGTCAATTGTAGCAACAGCGTATGACTAAAAATATGATCTGTGTCATTTAGCAGTGCTGTACCTAATAGTACACCCACATTTTGACAGTTATGTTAAATTTTATGTATTAGGGGGCGAGCCCATTGCCACCAACTGGGCATAAATCAAGAAACCGTGGCTGTTACTAAGAAATTTCTGATGGTTAAACCCAATATGACTGCACCCAACCAGAGGATCGAACCCAGGACCCAATGCACTTGCGACCACTAGAACAGCGACAAATACTAAATATATCCTCTTAATGCATATCGCAGCCGTCGTATGACATATAAGTTACACATTGTGCCGAACTGTGGGTCTTTAGGGTACCTCTCCCTGTACATATAGGTAATGTAATGTTTGTATTCTATTTTTTTTATTTTATGAATGAAAATTTGTACCGGTTAGACAATAAGAACTCGCAAATAGTTGCCCACGCCACGGGGCAAACAATTGACCTTCAAATGTAATAAACATCATACAAAAATTCGGCCAGTCATGCCGACTAGGTTTTTATCACTTAAACCCATCCACTTATCTCGCTCGCTCGGCAACCATTTAATCACTACTAAATATAAGCAGTTGTTGTGAGTACCGGCCTACAGTACCGCGCTGACATTGATACAGGCAACATGACGATCAAAATTCACAAAATCGACGCCAGTCCACCTGTGCGTGGCGTGTTGATGACCGCTGAACTCATCAAGCTGAACTATGAATCAGTGGGAGTCGATTTCATGGCCGGAGAACATTTGACACCAGAATACAGAGAGAAGAACCCACTACACTCTGTACCATACCTCGAAGATGACGATTTCCTACTTGCTGACAGCCACGCAATTATCACGTACCTGGTCTCCAAATACGGCGGTGACCAAAAAGAGAAATTGTACCCTGAAGATTTGCAGGCAAGAGCGATTATTGATCAGAGGCTGTATTTCGACACTTCGCTCCTCTTCCCGTCCATAAGAGGGATTGTAAAGACAGTTACTGGTGGAGAACGAACGTCACCGACGGAGCAGCAGATCAAAGATGTGAATGAGGGTTATGAGATTTTGGAAAAATACTTGCAGAAGAATAAGTTCGCGGCAGGCGACCATCTGACTTTGGCTGACGTGTCATTGGTAGCTAGCATCTCTACATTAGCAGCAATAGTACCAGTAGATGAAAAATATAGCAAGGTGAACGCATGGTGGAACTTGCTAAAGGAGGAAGATTTTTACAAGAAGGGAAATCTTCCTGGACTCACTCAGTTTGAAGGGTTCATTAAGTCAGTGTTAAAGTAAAATACAAGTTGTGCTTAGTTTATAAACAACTGTTATCTTTTTGTACCAAATTTAATTAAGTGCAAGTGGTTAATTTAAACTAAATAAAAATTGTAAGTTATTCGTATTTGATACGTAATTATGACTGTTTAAAGCTTATATGAATTCAGTTTAAATTAAAGTTGCTATATTTAGAAATATCTGTTTAATTTCACATCCACGAATACAAGCTCAAGTCTTCATTTAAAACTTGTAGTTCTAATCGTCCACAACGCTACTCAAAAGTAACGTGTTACATAATCACCAATCAGTAGCAAGGGTATCATAGCCCTAGTACTTCATTTTTGAATGTATACAACGCCACTTATTCCATCCAAGGTTGGGATTGGTTGAAAGTGAGTAGATACTTAGCCTTGTGATTGTAAATATAATTATTGTTGGTGAATCATCGTACTTTGGAAACTCAGGATGGTTATCTTTTTGTGCAGATGACGGTATTAAAAGCAACGGTTAAATGTTTCAAACATACATACATGCATATACTCACGTATTTTTCTATGGAGGTAGACGGACCACAGATCCGATCCTTACAGACTCATTTTGCCTCGTCTACGTTCATATATCTATCTGGTCATACAAGCACGCTGAAATCTTTCAGGCTAAATAGGGAATGAAAACTTGGACGAAAAGTTGGAAGCACATGGCTTGTTATTTTATAAGTATCTCTATAATATTTTTGAGATTTGACCTTGTTTTTATAATAAATGAATCTATTATCTATACTAATATTGTAAAGCAGAAGAGTTTGTTTGTTTGTTTGGTTGAACGCGCTAATCTCAGGAAGTACCGGCTCGAATTGAAAAATTCTTTTTGCGTTGGATAGTCCATTTATCGAGGAAGGCTATAGGCTATATAACATCACGCTATGACTAATAGGAGCGGAGCAGAAATAAGAAATGTTGCAAGCGGGAAATTCACGCGAACGAAGTTGCGGGCAGCGGTTATCATTTAAGCTCTATTTTGGAATCAGTGACCTCATTAGCTCCGTGTGCACTCTGCATAATGATTATCATTATTAGGTAATATAAGCCGCCACTTTGATTACCAGCTTTTAGTTCAGTGAGAACATCAAGACAGTGAATATGCCGATCAAAATCTACAAAATCAACACCAGTCCACCAGCTCGGGCCGTTCTGATGACAGCAGAACTACTCAAGCTGAACTACCAACCAGTGGACATCAATTATATGGGAGGGGAACACTTGACCTCAGAATACAGAGAGAAAAATCCTCTACACACAGTGCCTTTACTAGAAGATGGTGAGTTACCTGGTTTCCAAATACGGCGCTGAAAAACGAGCGACATTGTACCCTGACAACTTGAGTTTAAGAGCGACAATAAATTCAAGGCTGTATTTTGACACTTCGATCCTCTTCCCTGCACTCTATGGGATAGTGAGGGCAATCCTTGACACAGGACTAACTGAGGTTACTCCGCAGCAAATCCTACAAGTAACTGAAGGCTATGATATTTTGGAGAAATACTTGGAGAAGACAAAGTTCGTGGCAGGCAACCATTTGACAATAGCTGATGTGTCCGTTGTTGCTAGTATCTGTTCTGCGAATGTGTTGGTGCCTTTGGATGACAAATATACCAAGGTGCATGCGTGGTGGAATTTACTAAAGGAGGAAGATTTCTACAAGAAGGCGAACGTGCCAGGACTAACTCTGTTTGAGAAGAATATGAAATCAAGATTGAAGCAGTGAGTTGTTCCTGATCGGTCACGGTAACCAAAAACATTTTCCATACTAGAAGTCCCGACTAATCACTAAATAACTTTTGCCTTTGATTAATTCCCGATTTGTCTCCAGTGTAATGGAGTGAGTGAGAAAAGGAAGGAGCCTGTGAGTGTTTATTTCCATAATCAAGTAAGAATAAGAATCAGACGATTTTAAACATCTTCAAACATGAGACATTTTCAAACAAGTTAAAATACTAATACTTTCTTTTATCTTCCAACGATTAAGATAACTGTTTTATGTATGTTTACAGCCAAACTTATTTAGTCACTTGCGTTGCCTTGTGTATCAAATTTGCCAGCATACATTTGCAAGATCGTTTTTTTTTATTAAAATGATGTATTTGAATAATTTGTGATTTTATTCCATACTTTTAATTTCATACCAAATTAAACGCTGCATCGCCTTCATCATCATCATCAACAGCCTATAATGTTCCCACTGCTGGGACACGGCCTCCTCTCAATGAGAGGGAATCGCCTCGAATCGCATCGCCTTCATTCAATATCATTTGTAAAAGTCTCGTGTGTAACATCAACCATTACCATGTAAAAATCTGGTCAACAACAAAAGACTGATTGCAATAACTATAAATAAAATTATACCTGAAAAAATTGATAAGTACTCGTACGTATCATGCAAACATGGCCGTATTATCAGATACAAATCAATAGATTAAACTGGATGGTTACGTAAACACACTACTGCAGTGGTTGGTCTTGGTCCACATCGTGCAAATTGTGGTAAAATAAATAATGCTATTCCATTACGTCATTATTGTGGCCTTGCGTCTAGGTTCCTGTCTGTAGTAGATAAAGATGTTTTTTGTTGAAATCATAGCAACAAAAAGTGCCGTACTAAGTTTTCAATGGCGATATTATCATTTGCCTAACCTTCTCTCAACAATGTTAGGGATCGCTGTAATGTTTTAGATGCAGTTGCAGTAAGTCGTGGGTTCGAACCCAGACAGGCGAATTACTTTGTGTAATTATTTTATCACCACTGCTTTAAAAACGGTGAAGGAAAACATCGTGCGGAAACCAGCAGGTACTAGAATCAAAACATTTAAATACATGTGACATCTACCAATGCGCACTGGGCCAGCGTGGTGCATTATAGCCCATTCCCTCTCATAGAGAGTAGACCTGTATCCCAGCAGTGGGAACATTAATAGGCTGATGATGATGTTGCAGTTACCAGTGTTTTGCTTGGAGCAGTCGACCTATTACACCTTCAAAACCCAGAAGACGTTATCAGACATTCGGGCTACTGACCACCGTCAAAGATCTTCAAATGGCCAACGGCTTAACGTGCTTTTTGAGGTATGGAGGACTGTTGTATGAAGAATGATTAATCTCCCATTTCCGGACTGAAAGACGTCCACTGCTGGACATAGGCCTCCCCCAAGTGACGCCACGTTGACCAGTCCCGTGCGATTCGCAACATCTCACCAGTTCATCTGTCCACCTGGTGGGAGGCCTACCAACACAACTTCTTCCGGTTCGCGGTCGCCTCTCCAGAACTTTTCGGCCCCATCGGCCATCCGTTTTATAATTGATTGAATTTAACCATTTCTCTACAAAAGGATCAAGACGCAAATAAAAGTTTAGTGAAAGAATGATCTGTAAACCCTGATCCCCGCCATCCAAGATATATCTTCTGATATTACATACATTGTACTTTTATTGAGGATAATATTAGACAATGATTATTCGACGAATTTCCTTATCAGAGAGACTATTGGTGATGTATTAATAAAGATTTTCAAAAGATTAGTACTATTTACGTAAATAGAGATTTAAGATAAGACTTAAGATAGTAATGCTATGGAACATTTTAAGTTATCGTTAGCTTATGTAGATAAGAGTTTTGTATAAATAGAAATGACTGAATTGTCATGACACCACGCGTGTATGTAATACTCAAAAGGCCGAAGTTTAGGTAGAGTGACACCTGTTTTGAATTACCTATCACCGAGTTTTTTGCCATCAATCGAGCCTATATTTTTGATTCCATACCAAACGGAAAATATTAACTTACATAATATTAAAATTGCGGTGACATTGTTGCGTGAATTTATAAGTTAGGACCTAGTGAAGAATTTGTTTAAACTGAACATTCAAGAGGTTAGAGGAAATACTTCCATGATACGTATTGATGATCACTTCAAGATACAGAACCGTAAACACTCACATAGGTACCTACGTAGAAAGAACATACTTCATCACAGACGTTTTAACACTACTTCAGTTGACCTCTTTCATTAAGTCAATTAATGAGCTTAAAGATGTCTGCTGAAGAAAAGTCTGGCCAAAACATAGCCAACACAACTGGATCCTATTTCTACTAGCTTCATCATACAGTGACTTCAGGTCATTTGTCCCCTACGGAGCACCTGGACAGATTTGCAACTGCAGGACAAGTACGTAAGATTCGATAGGATTCGATTAGATAAAGGAGAATGACCAAAAATGTATGGGCTCTGGTCCAAAAAAAAACTGCTGCCCCCAGGGTTGACTCCATTGTGGGTTAACTTATAATGTTGGACATACTATGTGTGCCAATGTGCATCAAATTCTAACCCACAGTTACAGACTAATTCAACAATTTTGAATGTGCAAGTGAATGTGCTACTTTTTTTGAAGTTCACGTTTCAGCTAATATCTATGATTCCGTGGGACAGATTTTTTCAGTTCCATAGAAGAAAATTAAGCATTTTAACCAGTCTTTCAAATGAGCTATGTAGTAAATCTGGGGGCAGAACTTTTCTTTTTTTTTTCAAATTTTGGTCCACTTTGGTCATTCTCCTTTGTCAGTTATTTATTTATTTAAACTACAATTATATTGTGGTAATAGTGGTACCTACATAGACGGACTTAATGCCACAAGGCATTCTCTACCAGTCAACCATTGGGTCAAATAAGACAGCATTATGATACAGTACAATAACAATAAAAATAAACTTTTGCAAGAATAAAATCAAACACATAAATGGGTACCTACATACTAATACATAAATAAGCATATAAAATAAACTAATATATATTAAAATACATACCTACAAAAAGTCTGAAATACGAGAAACCTTATAATAATTATTACAACTCTAATATAGGCTAGTTGGTAAACAATTTAGACAGACTTTAAATAAAACTTCTGAACTGCTCGTTTGAAAGCCAATTTGTATTCCGAATTTTTAATGCCAAGGGGTAGCGCGTTCCAGAGCTTTATAGTGGAGACAGCATAAGAAGAGGACATAAAACCAGTACGGTGAGAGGAAATTTGAAGGATTAAGTTTTTGGAAGCTTGATTTTTTATGGAGTCAAAAACTAATTTTATCGAGAATAACTGTCAAATTTATCTTATCGAGTCCTATCGAATCCTACGTACTTGCATTACTAGCCAGAATGTGTACAGTCCATGACATAAAAAATATTAAAATTGGCATACGCAGACATAATAAAATTACCAAACCGTGGGTAATTCAATAATGTCTCTGTACAAGCTGTGCTAGAAAAAAATGGGTAATTTGAACTAAATTACTATTCAAAATACACACAATCGTCTACCTACATCATGGACACATATAAAACGTATAAAGGTAACGTTCAGGTGACTACAAGATCTAAACGCGAGTTTGAAAGTACAAATGATTCACTGCAATAGACAAAACCAGAAAAATATAGGATATATGATTGTGTTTTGAAAACATAATACAATTAATTTTCGTCGAAAAAGAAAATCACGAACTTATAGATAAGATCGCCATCGATATGCCATCGATCTGATTTTTTGTTAAATAATTCTACAAGCAACATAGTGTTTTATTTTTAACCGACTTCCAAAAAGAGGAGGTTCTCAATAATCGTCTGCTTTTTTCTTTTTTTTTTGTGTTTGTTACCTCAGAACTTTCGACTGGGTGAACCGATTTTGATGATTCTTTTTTTATTTGAAAGCTGGTGCTTCTTGTTTGGTCCCATTTTAATTTCACTTAAAGTACTTACGGGATTATATCCCTGTGTTTCGTGATTATTTTTGTCCCACCCGCATACCTCTTCAGTATTCCCGCGATCATGATGCTTGCAACAGCGTCGAAATATCGGGTGCTCGAAAAACCTGAGGAAAATCACGGACATAATCCCGTAAGTACTTTAAGTGCAGTGAAAAACCGTGAATGTCTAAAACAGTCCATTTTAATTTGCTGAAGATCTGATGCTGATCTTCCGAGATATACAATGAACTCTTCAAAAATAGACGGCAAATCTGCAGTAATTGCTGCAATCGCTTGTAGGTTCATTGTTCACACTACATCATGACGTAACATCACGCCTGTATGCTCTGAGGGGGCACGCAGATGTGTACAATACTCCCAGATTTCGACAGTTACATGTGTAAAGTTCCATTTAATGGGATCCTGGAGAAATAGAGAGAATTCCTTAAATTTTATAGGCACACCAGAAGCGATTTGGGTAGTTACAGGAAGAGTACGTTCTTGGAGCGATCCTATTTCAATTTAAAGATCTGATGAAGAACTTTGGAAGATAGGCGACGGGAACTCCTCAATAAATGATAGCAAATGTACTGGGATCGCGGAAATCTCATGTCTCTCTATTGTTTACACCAGTTCATAACAAAAAATCACGCCGTTACATTGTGAAAGGGTACGAACCACTAAAAAGTGAAAAATAAAAAACTTTTTTGCATAAAATATAACCGACTTCACACAAAAAAGTAAAAAATAACTTTAGCTTCAGAAGTCGATGACAAAAAAACTAAATCAATCAAACAAAAGTCACCGACTTCTGAAACTGTGAAGTCGGTTATATTTTTTGCAAAAAGTTTTTTTTTATGTTTTGTGAATCGATCGAAACCACCCATTTCACACTATTCGGCCCACAGTGACTGAGGTAACAACAAATTTGTAGTGCAAGCTGATTAGAACTATATTTAAACAGTATTTCAGACGAAGTTTGAACCACCACAATTAGAGTTGCTAATTTAGCTCGTGTAGTCGCCTTAAGGTAAATGGTTGGTTGTTTCCTATGGAGAAGAATCCAAAAACCTTCATGGTTACTCTTTTAAAACCGTGTAAACAATCATCATAACACAAACTGACTCATCATAATATAATCCGACTAACAATTGACTACCTACATGATTGTATTATCGTTGTTTTAAATTGATTAACAACACAGGTACTTCAACTTTTCAAGTCCGAAATAAACACACATCATGTGACCATAATACCTATATCTTATCGATTCGTAGTTGTATGACATCATGCTTGTTACCCGATGGGTTAGACAGTGTAAGTAAGTGTACTTGCAGTACACCCACATTTCGCCCAGATAATGTTTAAGTCCACTGTAATAGAGGGCGTGCCTATTGCCATAATATCAATCGGGCATATCCAGACTCCGTGGCTGCTATTGAGAAGTTTCTTATGGTAAAACCCAATAACTATGTACAGTATTCGATAAATATGTATAGTATTTTAAATATCTTTGTAGTGTTTCGTAGTATTAAATAAAATTATTCACATATTTTCAGAAATGACACCTTCCACTGCTTGTCTCTGCATCACCTAAAGGTTGACTGGTAGAACATCCCTATGGCATTAAGTCCGCCTCTGTACTTTTGTGCTTGAAGTGTTAAATAAATAAATAACCCCCTAAGCCTGATCTGGGAGTCAAACTTTCAAACTACTACCTACTACTACCTACCTACTACTACCTACCTACTACTACCTACCTACTACTACCTACCTACTACTACCTACCTACTACTACCTACCTACTACTACCTACCTACTACTACCTACCTACTACTACCTACCTACTACTACCTACCTACTACTACACTACAGATTTAACGGTGATCCCTAAACTAGACGTTAGTCTCTATCTTGGGGATCAGAGTTGCACATCATTAAATTATTTTTATAGGACGAACACGGCGATTATTAACAAGATTCAATGAAAGATAAGTGAATTAAAGTAAGAACAAGGAAAATGAAATTAAAAACAGGCAATGCACAGTCAAACAAGATTCAACTTAGATGTGTGTGTGCAGATGTGTCTGCAGTTAAAACTCAAACTCATATCAGTAGCATATTTATCTACTACTAGATCAACAAATACCGTTAATCACACTATCAATATGCAAGCAATATGGCCCACGGCTCTTGTTATCGGCTATAGGCATTATTGTCCATGACGGCCCGTCTGCCACACATTTCCACTGCGTTTGGCAACAATAGAAGTTAATTGAGGAAAATAGTG
Organism: Xestia c-nigrum; assembly: GCA_916618015.1. Lineage (NCBI taxonomy): Eukaryota > Metazoa > Arthropoda > Insecta > Lepidoptera > Noctuidae > Xestia > Xestia c-nigrum. Next base: position 1,168,320 of record OU745259.1, on the reverse strand, counting down.
ACAATGGCGGCTCTAAGACACACGTTGACAAAAAGAATGGCACGATGAGGGGAAGGAATCACCTTATTAGGAATGAAATTACTTTGGGTAGTGCACGCTAATGAGTGGGAGAGATCTGTGGAGGGAAACTGATTAAGATTTGGGAATTAAATAAAGAAGTTCAATTTGATTTAGATTAGTTAATTACACACATGTACGTGTACGGTAAGCTGTTGGGCCTGGCTGTAATTTGTAAATCTTTAACAGTCGGTACAGGTGGCCCAAAAAGTCTGACAGCCAGCCTTACCAAGGTAACGTAAGGCCCAGTACTCATTGGGTTGTGAAGATCAGATAAGCAGTGACTCCATGTAAAATATACTGATATTCCATTGCATGCGGTTAGACTGGAAGCCGATCCAAACATGGTTGGGAAAAGGCTAGTCAGATGATAATAACGTCACACTTCGTCTGTGTAAATGAAAAAAAAAGAAAAATGAATGAGTGAAAAGAAGCGCATGTCATTCTCCTGGTTTTAACAAGATATCTATTAAACTTATAGATTGTCCAGTGGTTTACACATGAAGAGACAGATATCACTTTCGCATTTTGAAGATCACAAAATATTCGTCGTCTATATTCAATAGCAGGTGGTAAAACGTATGTGCTAAGACTAATTTATGGATATTACTAAATAATCGACTCCTAAATCTAACTTGTATGTTGAAAACCGCAGAAATCTCTATGTTAAAGAGCAGTGGTCGCCCAGTGGTGGCAGCTCCGACTTACGAACAATAAGTCGTGGGTTCAAACCCAGGCACGCGCATTACTTTGAGTAATTTTCATCACCGCTGCTTTCAAAACATCGTGAAGAAACCGGCATGTCCTGAAACCAAAAAATTCGAAGACATGTGACATCTGCCAATCCGTACTGGGCTCGCGTGATGGATTATATAGCCTTATTCCCTCTCATAGTGAGGAAGCCTGTGTCCCAGCAGTGGGAACATTAATAGGCAGATTATACAGGGTGAAATTGAATAGATGCGACAAATTGAAATATATAATAATACGTGTTTTCTAGAAAATGTATAAAATATAAAATTAAAAAATAATTGATCCGTGTTACGAAAACCGTTAAAATAATAAAAGTATCAAAAATCTTGCCGACTCATCGCAGTGCTCAATATAGCGGTCATTTACCTAATTTTGCCTTAATTTTTCTTATTTATTTTGCATATTACTGGAATACCGATAATTCGTACTTAAATAAAGATAATAACATCAATGGACCTTTTGAAAACGATAATCGCGTAATTTTTTTTAACGATTTAGATTGTAAAAAAAACAGTTTATAATTACTATGTTACTGTAACTGAAGCTCTAATTTCATTTTGTCGCATTAATTAAAATTCACCCTGTATATATTTCTGATCCGCCTACAGCAGTCCACTGTAGGATATAGGCCTGTTTAATTGCACGCCACCTAGCTTCTACTAGTCTCCCTGCAGAGATCGAAGGTCACAAAATCCAAATACTACCTCCTTACCTTAACAGCAAATTGGATCAAAAGATTAAAAACAGCAAAAAAAGTAAAAGTCTAATAAGAATGGCTTAAGCAATAACTTCATTTAATTAATCTCGAGCTCACCCGCTAATAAGCGTAAACAACGGAGCACCCCGAGTTAGGCACCACCCTATATAACGCGTATTTATAAAGGAAAAGGGTCCAAATCGTAATGATATACGTAGTAGATTTATCCCGGCCGGTCCGTTTGTCAATGTTCACGGCGAAATTAATTACGGATCGGTCATGGGTTCGAATCCCGTGCCACGTATTTGAATGGTCATTTGGGATGGAAGTAATTAAGATAAAATATTGTTTTATTTGTCGGATTTGTATTGGAGAACGGTTACCATTTTGCGGGTAAACGGGTTTCTGTGCCGTTAATTTTTTCAGGCCAATATTGTTGATTTTATTTACGAGTTATTGAATGGGGATTGACAAATTGATGGGAATTAAGAGATTAGAGTGCGATCGATTGCGTTTGATGGAAATTGTGAAAAAATCCAAATTAAATTGGACGTTATTAAATAGCGTTTATATGGGCACAATAGGAAGCTCCTATTTTTGACTCTTCTTCCCTTTTACCTGCTATGGCATACGGAATCCATAGCCTTTGAAATTGTTATGAATCAATTGTGATTCTATAAAAAAATAAAGCTGAAGGAAAAAACAGGTAATAATAAAACAATAGTCTTCAGGTTTATAAAGACTGGTAACTTCCTCAAAAAGACCCACAAAGCTATTGCTTAACAAGCCTACAGGGGGGTTCTCCCCTAACAGAAAAAAAATGTCCCCAGTCTAAAATAAAATGATTAAGTAACTTATTTTTGTTCAGCCCCAAATTAGTACAAAGGCGGTCATAACAAGTTTTATAAAAAAATTAGTAATAAAAGTTGTAAAAACGGAGCGAACTCAATAAAAGGGATGTTTCTACCCTCGGGCGTTGGCACCCACCGGGATATTTTCAGAAACACAACCCCTAAAGGGAAAATCCTCGGGGAAAATCTAGTTGTCTATAAGTAGAGACACCATGCTGCATTATTTAAGAGGGATAGCGTTGATTAATTTCATATTATTTGCATAGTCTTATAGTGTAAAGTAAAATTACTAATCAATTATTAACTTATTCGAAAACAAGCGGACAAATGGATTAAATAAATGAAATAGCGCATGATACTGACCTACATTTAAAAAATAATAGCTATGGAATAACTAGACAACAGTAATTCTGCTAGTCCAAAGTCTACAACGTCTGCCCATAGACACCATCCTAAGCCGAAGAGAGAGTTAAAGCTGACTATGTTTAGTAGTGGAAGTCTCAACACCGTGCTACTCGATGCAATGATCAGACGAAAAAATTTCTGCCCTGACTGGACATGAACTTACACAAATAACTTTGGGACTGACTCATACAAAAAACGTACAGAATTAAACAGTCTCCAAATGTAAATAAAAGACGTGAATTGTGAAGTATTTGGTTCCATATACGTTCCACCACATTTTTTTTTTATGTCGCTGGACATTAATACACAGCGCCACCTAGTGCCACACTAAGCAAAGCTTGTGTCGTGGACACTAGATAGTTGATACACTACATATATACTTTTTTGTTTGTAAATACATACTTATTATACATATAAACATACATGACTCGGACACAAATGTCCATGCTCATCACACAAACATTTTCTCCTACCGGGATTCGAACCCGTTCGACTCTAAGAACGTAAGGCAGCCTCACTACCACTACGCCATTCGGATCGCCATTTGGCGTGCAAGAATGTGTACTTAAAAAACTTAAATTCGATGGATCGGGACTGTCTCAAAATTCCAAAGACTGTTACAGTCACCCTACGTATAAGTAACTAGCGCCCGCCACGCGGTTTCACCCGCGTAATTCCCGTTCCCGTGGGAGTACGGGGATAAAATATATCCTATGTTACTCGTGGATAATGTAGCTTTCGAATGGTGAAAGAATTTTTAAAAACGGTCCAGTAGTTTTTAAGCCTATTCATTACAAACAAACAAACAAAGTTTTCCTCTTTATAATATTAGTATAGACAAATATATCGTGGCACCTTTCTTTGTTTTTCGCACAAACTCGGCCGTTGGCCTGAGTTATGGTCGTCTTACCTTCGACACCCCTCTCCACCCCTCCCTGTGCGAGCTTCACCCCCCCGGTCATTTGTCATGCCTGCAGTTATGTTACGTTATTGATTGTTATGATTTGAGGACGCGCTGGTATCATGTGGGCAAGTGGTCAAGGTTCTAGTGGATGGTTTGGTAAGTAATACCTCGGTATATTCTAAGTTTACTTTACTGCAGGCAATTTTTGACAAGTAGATTATCTTTACCCTGTGTTTTCCATTTAAGTAAACCAAATTATGAATCGCCTTATTTATAACAGTAACTAGCTGACTCGCGCAACTTCGTCTGCGTCTCATAATTTAATAATCAAACGAACTTACCTGAAGTGAAGTTCGATTTTAATTATCCTGTCTTCGTCGAAGAGATTTAAATGTTTACCTGTAGTAGCCCCGCTACGCTTTGACTCACTCGCACATAGTTTAGCACCATAGGAAAAAAAAGAGATAGCACTATGTCCATAGGCGCTTGATCACCCTACTAAAACATTCCTCATTCAGTTCAGAGTAGGTACCGGTCTACTGGACGAACTATAACATCGTTTAGGGAAATGAAAGGTCCACCTGAATGTTAGGGTCGGGAGGGACCTTAAATCTCTTCGACGAAGACAGGATAATTAAAATCGAACTTCACTTCAGGTAAGTTCGTTTGATTATTAAATTATCCTGTCTTCGTCTTACGAGATTTAAATGTTTACCTGTAGATGTTTAGAGATAGACATTTGCAATGTTATAGGTAGGACTACAATTAAAAGATGAATTCCTTAAGTAAATAATACATGTATTCTTGTTTCAATTAATAAACAAAAAATAAATAACCTTAATGATTATAGCCTAAAGAAATAAACAAAACTTCCTTACTGATTACTGAGAACAGCGTTTGCAAATTCACAATTTGTTTGAGCGATTGGCCGATTATAAAAATTAGCAAAGGTGGCAGATTGATCTGACCACCCAGCGGTTCTCCTAATGACATCGACACTGATTCCTGCTTGATGTGCAGCAGAAGATGATGCATGTCGAGTGCTATGGGCACTGAATATTTCAGTGTCGATGCCACTAGCAGCCAAACCCTGCTTTATCCATCGCCCTATAGTTTGCGAAGAGGCGGCGTGATGAGGTTTTTTAAAAGTTATAATCAATTTATTATCTAAAGTACTTCTTTTGGTGGATGTAACATTCATGTAAGCTATTAAAGTCTCTGCAGGACAGATTGCAGGACGCTGTCGGAAAAAAGGAAGGTCAAGAATTGGTTGGGATTCACCTATACCAGATGTCTTAATCAAATCAGTAATAGTTATTAAAACTTTGTCTTGATTGATCATAATATTGGGCAACCTAATCAATGAGAGCGTCTGACATCTTTGGCCTGTTGATAAAGCCAATAATATAACCAATTTTTTGCTCAACTGCTCCAAACTTAAACTATCGCTGGGGTATAAATCACCAAAATAATTAAGAACAATATTGGGGTTCCATGTACAATTATACTTAGGGAAGGAAGGCTTCAACTTAAACAATCCCCTAAAGAATCTTTTAACACGTTCGTCTTGTCCCACATTATTTCCGGAAATAAGTGATAAAGCCGAACGGTGATTGTTTAATGTTCCATACGTAGAACCATTTGTGAAACATTGAGACAAAAAGTCTAGCAAATCATGTACTCCGATCCGGAACGGATCTAATCCCTTATCAGGACAATATAACCACCATCGTTTAAAGCTAGAGGTATATTGCGTTTTAGTGCTCCCAGATATAGATGACGTCATTACAGTCAGTGCTGATTGAGGGATCTGCAACCGCGTGAAGGCTTCCCGGATAATATAGTCGCCGCCAGGGAAAGGTGGCGATGCAGAGGATGAGTTTCCCTGAAATTAGATGATAACAGAAATTTATCCGGAGGAAATATCAATATTTCACTAACAGCAAGAGATGTGAATACTGGGAACCATGCTTGAGATGGCCAATGAGGCACTACAATTATGCCGGTTGCCTCATCAGCAATAATCTTTTGCAGAACCTTCAAAATTAGTGAAAATGGTGGAAACGCATAAAAGAACATATCCCATTTAATAGTAAAAGCATCCACGTTGTATGCATAGGGATCGCGCTTCCATGATATATATTTTTTACATTTAGCATTCGTTCTCGATGCAAAAATGTCCATCTCAGGTTCACCAAATTTTGAAACAATATTATCAAATGATGTAGAGTGCAATTCCCACTCAATATCAATGTTTCTTGACTCTGTGTCTGCTTCAATATTCTGGGATGACGCTATGTAGGAAGCAAAAAGGAATATCTGCCGTTCTTCACACCACGTCCATATTCTACGAGTAATTTCATTGAGATGTGGGTATTGCACTCCACCCATTCTATTTATATAAGCGATCGCCGTCGTATTGTCAATGCGTAAGAGTATGTGACAATTAGTGACCTTGGTCGCGAAAGATTTAAGTCCAAAATAGGCTGCGAGGAGTTCCAAATAGTTAATATGACTAGCACGCTCGACTTCCGTCCACGAACCGCCTATACTCTCTCCCCCAGAGGCTGCACCCCAGCCAATACTAGATGCGTCACTAAAGATCTCTAATGCAAACGACATTGGTCTGATAGGGTTTGTCGTGTTTAAAATTGAAGACTTCCACCAAGTCAAATCAACGCGTAAACTATTTGGAACAGTCATCATCTTGTCATAATCGTCATTATCCAATAAGGCTAGGTATTTAGCCCGCTCTAAAGATTTTGTGTACAACCACCCGTAAGCAACGGCCGGGCAGGCAGCTGTCAGGGTGCCTAAGTAGCGAGCAAAACCACGAATAGTGATTCTCGTCGTAATAAGCATATTTTCAGTACGTGACAAAATGTCGCGTCTTTTCTTTAAAGGGAGCTCTAGGGTCATGTTCTTAGAGTTTAAAATAAAACCTAAAAACTGACAACGTTGGGTTGGTACCAGTGAACTTTTTTCATAGTTTATTACAAATCCTAAGTTCACTAGGCACTTAATACTTTCGTTAATGTTCTTTAAGCATTCTTCATAACTGTCTCCGAAATAACAACTGTCATCTAAATAGAATACTGATTTAAAACCTCGAGATCGTAAAAAAGTAGAAACTGGTTTCATAAGTTTTGTAAAAGCATGTGGAGCTGAGCTCAATCCAAAAGGTAAAACCAAAAATTCGTACAGAATATTATCAAAATAAAATCTCAAAAACTTTACATGATCATTGTGAATAGGTATCAGAAAGTATGCTTCTTTCAAGTCCAAGTTTACCATGTAGCAGTTAAGTGTCATTAACTTCACAGCTGTCCTAACATCTTCCATCTTAAAATGGCTAACATCGACAAATGTATTTAATTTTTTTAAATTTAGAATCAGTCGTTTTTCACTATTACTCTTAGGAATGATAAAAATACTAGAAACAAAATGATCGTGGGTAGGATTACATTTACGTATGACATTCGCTTGCAACAAACGATTCAATTCTTGTTTAATATAAAACCTGTCGTCTTTCGAAAAAGACGATTTTGGAATCATACCCGGATGTTGTACAGGATACTTAAGCAAGGGAATTTTATAACCAGAAATGGTCTCAAGTGTCGTTTTGTCATTAGTAACCTCTTTCCAAGCTTCAATATAATGCCTTAAGCGACCAGCATGAGAGTATACCTGAGAAGTTACTGCTTCGTTGTGGGGGCCGCTCCCGCTGGTTTGCGGCGTGGTGCAGGGTGCTGGTGAGGGGCTGGCAACTGCATTGACCCGCGACGCCGGTAGTTCGATCCTGGCTTGGTCCCGCCGCCCCGTCTCGGCTGCCCACGAACGTAGCGTTGATAAGGCTGGCGTGACGGCGGGGCTTTGTAGTTTAAAGTGCTCGTCTGAGCTGCAGACTGGATCAGCTTGCCTGTCATCTGTATTCCACGCGAAGATTTAATAAATTCTCCTAATTTCTCACCAAAAAGATGACTGTCTCTCTTTCGATCCTTAAAAGGCTCTAAAAATGTCTTGTCAACCATCGGAGTAACAAGAGATCTTCTAGTCTCAGTCTCCAAGTAATGAGAATCTGACAACAGCTTTGTCGCGTCTGTAAGGAGACGAAGTATATCGGCAGTGTCACCGGATTTGGTCAATATACCTGACATCGTCCTTCCTAATATAGTAAGAACGCAGCCCATTTGTGATTGCTTCTTCTGAATCCTTACGTCACGATTTTTTGCGGACTCATTTAGCATTGCAGCTAATTCAGGATTAAGCGCTGGAGCTTTTATTAGGGGACAATTTCTTGGAGGTAGGTATTTTTTTATAAGTTCCTCTCGTGTATCTTTTTTAAGGCCATCTTTAAGGATAGGGTCCCATCTCTTCGCTAAATCAGCTACAATATCAGGACCCCAATCGGCGGTTTCAGCCTCGAAATCACCTAGAGCCCTTAGGAGCTCGGGATCTGGGATTGGAGGAATATTATCGCCATTTGTATTAGCGTCATCGGCCGGGACTGTCACACCCTGGGGGTCAGCTGGCTGTGATGTACTTCCCCCCGTTGTAGAAAGTTCGGGTGGCAGGGGTGACGCACACCGCGCAGAGGTGCTTGGCTCATCCACGGGCCTCGCCGAGTCAGCCGGTATGTCATCCGCCGCCCCAGCCGTCGGCGTAGGCGAGCGGTCAGGCGACGAAAGCCTAGACGCACCGCTGTCCGATTCCAGATATTCTGGAACGATATTTTTGGTTAATATCTCGTATTTACTCTAATAAAAACACAATATCTAGGTCAATATCTCGTATTGACTCTAAAAAAAAGAAAACAATGGGTCAATATCTCGTATTGACTCGAATGTTTGATGTACCGTCTAACATCTCGTGTTAGATCTAAGGTACCATTGTACAAAAAACTATTATAAATATAACCTTTGTATTTTGTACTATAACAACGATCACTAAAAAAAAATTACTTTTTTGTGGGTAGTTGGTACATACCTTCAATTGACTCGCGTCTATGACGACGTCTTTTCTTGGATAATTTGTGTTCATATTTCTTTAATTTTCTTCGCCATTTATCTTCTTTACTGTCTTCATGCTTCCTTTTTGGCATTATTAAGATTTTATAACTGTTTGACAACAACAAAATCCGTAAACCGAAAAAACTTCTGTCACTATGTGCGGTAGCCGCGCGCGCACGGAAACGAATGAGGAATGTTTTAGTAGGGTGATCAAGCGCCTATGGACATAGTGCTATCTCTTTTTTTTCCTATGGTGCTAAACTATGTGCGAGTGAGTCAAAGCGTAGCGGGGCTACTACAGGTAAACATTTAAATCTCGTAAGACGAAGACAGGATAATTTGAGATTTAAACTATCCTATCTCTCAAGTTGGATCGAACTGCACATGGTGTGCGAATTTTATTATAATCGGTTAAGTGGTGTAGGAGTCCATTGAGGACAAACATTGTGACACGAGGTTTATATACATATACTAGCTGACTCGCGCAACTTCGTCTGCGTCTCATAATTTGAGATTTAAACTATCCTATCTCTCAAGTTGGATCGAACTGCACATGGTGTGCGAATTTTATTATAATCGGTTAAGTGGTTTAGGAGTCCATTGAGGACAAACATTGTGAACACATATTCTTAATATATATAAATCTCGTGTCACAATGTTTGTCCTCAATGGACTCCTAAACCACTTAACCGATTATAATAAAATTCGCACACCATGTGCAGTTTGATCCAACTTAAGAGATAGGATAGTTTAAATCTCAAATTATGAGACGCAGACGAAGTTGCGCGAGTCAGCTAGTATTATATATATTAAGATTTTGCCGATTGAGAAGACCTCAGTCATGGTTTTAATTGAAGTTATTATCACACACAGCTCGACTACCCTCTGCATTATGTGCACAGGACTCTTTATCCTGTGTATGCAAGCATTTGAGCTAGATTAATGCAAGTTTGTGTTTCATGCCCTCTGTTGCCATACTAATATGCGCGTAACTTGCTGTACATAAAACTCGGAAGTGTATTTTAGGAATTTCCTTTTCTATTTCTGGTACGAAAAAGTTGTCCAGTCTGCAGCTTACATAACGCAATGAATGTTGTTGAACAGTCTTAATGAAAAATGTTGCCATTGTAAGGTCCATGTTCACCAAAAACATGACGGACGATTATCTAAAAACAGCTGTTTAAAACACATTTTTGTATGGGAACATGTCACATTGACAGCTGCTTTTAGATAATCAGACTGGTTTCTTCTCGGTGAACATGAACCTAAGTGAGATACGCAACTACCCGCAGGTTTTACAAGTACAGGTACCTAAGTTGGCCAATACAGACCTAACTGAATACACAAGTTTAATCAAGAAAAGAGTAACTAAGCTTAACAAAATATTAATTGCCCAAAAGTCTGAAGCAGCAAGACCAAACCTAACCTAGCAAAAATACCAGCCTGAATGATTACCAGCACTTCCGCACTTGAGCGAACAAAACACAAATATGTTTGTCATAGTTAGCTACAGGGGGCGGCCCAGAAATAATTACCTAATAAAGATTTCTGATACGGCACTGTTACAGGGAAAAGCTATTATCTGGTCGGCGGGTTGGGAAGTGGGGGGATGGAGGGGGGGTGCTGTCAGCACCAGCAGTTTTGATGAACACACGTAGTAATGCGCGACTGATTGTTCGGAAGGCTGTGGATGCGATTTCTTGGTAGTTACAGTAAATATTGTTGTGAGATTCGGATAAGTGTACTATTCTCGCCAGAAATAGGTCTATTCGTGATTGGCAACCGTTTTACAGTAACAGATGTTGTTGTTCGTGAACCATCACGGTTTTTCAGCGTATTAAAGCTTGACTTTCGCTAGACCGTGTTGGGTCCGACCCGAGTGTCGTCCGTGCAATTTAGTCTGGACACACTCACGCTACCGAGCCGCTACTGAGCAACGGACATTGGATTGTGCTACGGCCAATACTCTGGTCGGATCCGGCACGGTCTAGCGTGCGTCATGCTTAACACTTTTTTATACTAAGAGCTCCACACTTATGCGTATATCACAGTCATTATACAGTGTGTAAACCACCTCATCACAAAGCCGTTAACCAAGCATTCTGTACATCAAACTAAGTAACTTTACGCAAAAATTACTGCTGGGAAAAAACTTTTTTTTTTGAGGTTATAAATCATGTTTTGTGGTAGAACTCAATGTAACGCACTTGAAACATTGTGTTGGTGGATGGATTGAATAGTACGGGGGCCGTGGAGGTGTTAAAAGTCAAATTCTTACAAAAAAAAACTTGTATTAAAAGAAAAACTTCTCAAAAAGTGGTAACTTTGACCCCCCATATCTCCGTAACTAGAAGGTTCCCAGGTACGGTGTAAAACAAAAAAAATATCGCAATGATGGGGAGAACAAGCGCCTTTCGGCTTCGTGAAGAGGTGTTTTACACCTATTAGAAACGGACCCATTTGTAAGTCAAATTGCTTATTGGTTTCGGTATAAGAATAATATTTCTGCTAAATAAGTTGTACCTACAAGTTTGTGGAATGATTCAAAGAGGAATTCCCAAATCTTACTCCCTATTACACCACATGGCAACTTAAATCGAACAGAGCTGATTGATCCTTAAAAACTAAGGTTTCTGTTTACTACTTTGTGTTTGAGTGATTGTCGAGAAGTTTATCAACTATTGCCTTTTGATTTCATGAATATGGAACATGCATGGCCTTATTGAATTCAGTGATTTGTAGGCCAGCAAAACTTGATGAACTTTGTATGTCCTCGTTCGAGTGTACTAACAATACAAAACACACTACCTACCCACAATAATAATAATACTAGCCTATTACTGTCCCACTGCTAGTCAAAGGCCTCTTCTCAATTGTAAGACAACTCAGAAAAACGGCAGTTTCAGGGTTATATACTTTTATTAATCACTTTATCGACGACCATAAGCTCACAATCGAATTAGTTGTTCACAATTTTCGTGTACAATAAATTTATAAAGTTTCCGTTATTGAAAATAATTTGAACTTCTAACGACCAACGGTCAATTGGGCAGAGGTTTCGCTATGAGAACTTCTCGAGTCGGCCGTCAGCGATCGAATGGTCGAGCCTTAGCTGCCCCGTAAGCACTACGATTATTAGGAGGGGTATGGTGTTGCCAACTCTTAACGGTGTTGCTAGTTAAATGTACACATTCGTACTATATTTTGTAATACAATAGAGAAGGCACGGCCATTGATCACCATGCCTGCTCAACCCTAGTTAAAAAAACTTGGAAAGTAAGTACATTATGAGTGGAAAAAGTCGCATTGGTACTTGCCCGGAACCTGATTCACAAGAGGCAATGCCTTATCCTCTGGGCCAACCTACCCGCACATTCCTTAAAATACACAAATCTCCCGTAACTGTTTCCATACACAAAAAAAATCTTTAGTTTAGTAGAGAATACATGAACAAGACATACTTAGGTATTCACGTCTAAAAAACCAGAAGCTTTTAATACCTCACAACACAAATGTCTTAATGTCATATTTTATTTTCAATTTTTTTTGTCATCAGTAGATCTGGGGTGCGGGGTAATCCAAAACATATGGCTATAAAGTCTTATAGCTATTCATTAGAGTAGATAATAAACTGTACATATAATAAAACTAGTAATCTCTGATCTGTACTAACTGCTGTCATTAAATTTTATCACGTGCTGATATAAAACAGTTAACGGAGTTAACTAAGGCTGTTCGCAGACTTAGGTTCTTTTATGCAAAGTTTGATATGATTTTGATTTTCATCAACTCGTCCCAAATGGGCCGTGGGTATGTGGGACGAGTTGCTGAATTACTCAATGGCTAAGGTTAAGGTCGGCTTTCACTCTAACAGGATGCAGCCGAATACCAGTATTTTACATGGAGCGACTGCCTATTTGACCTCCACAACCCAGTAAGTACTGGGTAATACGATACCCCTTGATAAGACTGGTTGTCAGATATTAATGGTTGTCAGAAAATTACTATTCCTGGTTCGGAATTGGAGGTTTTTATTCCAGGTGGTCTTTTGATTCGTACGACACACTTCCGGTTAATAGAAAGTAAAAAAGAAAACTGCAAGGTTACAAAATATTCGAATACAACACCGGAAATACCTACAGAAAAACCAAAAACAAGATATTTATTTTTATTATAAAAATGTTTACAATTGGTATTTGAAATCAAAGAACTAACGAGGTCCCTAAAATAACGATTTACAAGTTTGTTAAGGCTGATGCTCCAGGATGGCCTGCGAAATTCAAAGTTACTTACGAACGATATTTTCATTTACATACAACTTAGCACTGGCCAGCAAATTGCAAAAAAGCTTTCACCTTAAGTGAGATAGGTTCAAACAAAATAAAAAAAACCTTACAAGAAGAAGAATGCAAATAGCATTCATAACCTAATATCGAGGACAATACAACAGGATAATTATTGCACAAAAGTCTTTCAATTCATTAAAGATTTTCATCTTTGATTGAGTAGTAATGCCAGCCTACCCACTATGTTTTCACACCTTCAACATTACCATACGATTATACTAAGAAGTAAGCCCTGATACAAGTTATAACATCATTAACATAAGAAATCGACAGGTCGTTGCATTAATCTCAGATTTCTATTAATTTATTTATCATCAGCTGAGGTCGAGCGCTGGTGGCGCCATGTGTCCGGGTCTTTATGCTAATCCTATGAGGAATATTGTATATAAATATGTATAAGAGTAATTTTCTTAGTAATCTTGTGATCTATTGATGGAGAGATTAGAGATTTTAATTAGTTACCTGGTATCATGTTCAACGGGTACTTTATAACAGACAAAGGAGACAATTTTAAGATTCCGTTTTCATTTCTACGTAATATTTCCTTTAAAACCATAGTAAAATGGTTACTTTTTTTTGGTGTTATTATGAATAATAAATGCAACGACCAGGTGGGCCCAAAAAAAACTATCTCCTTTAGTTTTCGCCAAGGGGTAGGTACAGGTGTTCTAATCGGTAGAGATCTACCTTTTGATACAACTTTGCCAAAAATATGGATACTTTTCGCCAGTTATAATTAAGTTCATTGCAAGCACACATCTAGACTCTGGACTGATACTCATTGGTTGATTTGTTATTTTGTCTGTAATAAAGAAAGTGGTCCACATTGGCCCAGGATCGAAGAAGTTGGAAGCCATGGGGAGAGGCTTTTGCCCAGCAGTGGGATGACACAGGCTAACATTAACAGTAAAAGAATAAGGACACTCAGAAATTCCTGACGGAAAAACCCAATAACACTTCGCCCGGCATAGGAATCGAACCCCATACCTCGTGTTCAGTAGTAGCTCTTTCAACCACACAACCAACGAGGCAGTAAAATGTCTCCATCAAAATATAATTGAACCAACAATCGCGCCTCTTGCAGCGAGCCTACGGCCTTAGTACCAAACATCGACACAAGCAATGTGGCGCCACGGTACAAAGGGCTTATTGTGATCATATTGCTATGGTCTAAGTGTGCCCACAGACTGAGTACAACCACCACCACAGACTTACTTAGTACACAAACATGTGCTACCGGTACTTGGTCAGGCTGCACGATGTACCCGCTTTTGATAAAGCGAACTAAAGTGATGGTACTAACAATCCTGTTCTAGTCGGTTTAGAATCATGTACAGAAATTATGTTAACGCGCAATCACTCGAAGTGAATCTTAAATTCGTGCACGAAAGCAAAACGTATACGAAATGAATTTCGATTGCTCTAAATTTTACGTACTTTTGAAGTAATAGAAATGAGTGTTGCCCTAAAACTCGAATCTCATAACATTTTTCATTTCACGCAGAAAAATAAAAACCGGAAAGCCATAACTCGTTGATTTTAAAAACCGGTAATGAGTTACGGTGGAACGGAACGTTAATTAAAAAGTTATAATGTCACTGTTTGACGTCTATCATTGGGATGTCGATTTTTTTTTCTTTAGTTTTCACATATTTTTCCCGGTTATTATTTGTGGTGGATTTGTTTTTGAATTGTTAAAGAAAGTACGTAGAAAATGGGAAACGACAAAAAAAGAATCAGTCAACAAATCTTCACTTGTTAGTGTCATTCTCACTCTCATTTCTACTGGTAGAATATCGGAAACGAGTGGGTCGGACCACTCGTTGCAAAATTCACGGGTATTCAAAAATAGCGATTTTAGGGATTCGCATACTGCGATTTCGTACACGATTTGGAATTCTATTGATTCACAAATACGGCCCCTGTACTCTGCTACTCGACAGCGTTGGGGGTGGCCTCGGAAAGGTCCCTCAGAGTGCAGATGGAGCCACATATAGTGCAGGACAAGAGGTGAGCCATAGTTTGTGTTGAGGCACCGCAGTCACATAAGGCTTCATCGGAATCAACCACCGGACCAAGTTGTATCTGCAGCGGCCTACCTGACCTCGCAAACGGTTTAGGGACTTCCAGGTGGGCCATGGCAGAAGGTGTCCCGCTGGGAGCTTTTCTGCTACTTCGACGTAGTGTGTCGGAAGGGGATGCTTGAGGAGCCGCAATTTTTTTTTTTATGCCAGTCACCGTTAGTGTACAAGCATCATTTGGTTTACGCTCGATTCAGCGCGTTAAAGTACTAAATCCAACGTCGAGTTTATTAATTTAGGCATTAATTTAATCGTCGCGTCGTTTGGTGCTAAAGATACCTGGTATTAGTTTTGCCCGACACATGGCCTAGTAATCACAATAGGTTAGACGACAAAAGTCCGTAAATTTTTAAGGTTCTATTATTATTTTGCTATTAAATTATATTTTGCTTGTATGTGTTGCCAGTGATTACATACGGGACCGAAACGTGGTCGCTCAAAATGGGCTTTATGAAAAGGCTCAAAGTCACCCAAAGGGCAATGGAGAGGGCTATGCTCGGAGTTTCCTTGCGTGATCGAATCAGAAATGAAGACATCCGCAAGAGAACCAATGTCACCGACGTAGCCCGAAGAATTGCTAAACTTAAGTGGCAGTGGGCAGGGCACATTGCTCGCAGAACGGATGGCCGATGGGGCCGAAAAGTTCTGGAGTGGCGACCGCGAACCGGAAGACGATGCGTTGGAAGACCTCCCACTAGGTGGATCGATGACCTGGTGAAGGTTGCGGGAATCCGGTGGATGCGAGTAGCAAAGGACCGGTCAATGTGGCGACACTTGGGGGAGGCCTAATGTCCAGCAGTGGACGTCTTTCGGCTGAGATGATGATGATGATGATGGTTAAATTTAAATGTTTTGTTCTTTCCATCAAATATCCATATCTGTTTACCTATAATTACAACAACAAGTCACTACATACCTAGTTATTTTAATAACCAATGAAGAATTACATTTTTGCCTGTAGGGCGGAGTCCCTGGTGTCCTGAAATACAAGTTTAGGCTTAGTTTAGGCACCAGTCTCCCACAAATAAACATAGTGATCATTTTAAGAAATATAAACATTTATTTATTATTTATTTATTATTATTATTTGACTATCAAAACATATTTCATCCGTATTTTTTCCTCACGTTACGTAAACCAAAATTGACGAAGATACGACGCTTTTAAATTCTCACGGCACACCTTGGTATAACTTTTATTGAGTTATGTCGTCATAAGCCCCGACTCCCGAGTTTTGATGCGTTTTATCTTTCTCAATATTCATTGATTTACAAAAACATAAAATACGTGTCCATTATTTTCTAGTACCCTGACTGACGGACTACATAATATTTGTCATTTTTAAAATTGTCATCATGCCTATTCTGACTAAATCCCATTACGATACTAACACCTGGAAATAGATAAACACCTGTCAAAACAATTTGTAAATCATAAAAGACTATTTTTCTACAATTGCTAACTGACAATGACGCTATATTAAAGACTAAATTAAAGAAAGAGCAGATCAGCTGTGAGCTATTTCCAACTCAGCTTGATTGTCTTACCCTATGATCTATGCCTATCTGTATGTAATAATTACCGCCCTAACTATTAATAATTATCAAGACATGTTTTTGAAATGACATGGTGAAATGCACCTTGCAAGTCTTGCAACCATAAATTCTAAAGTAAAGTATTGTGATCACTAAAACACATGGTTTAACGCGTAATAGAAATCTAGATTGAATCTAGTTATAATATTTTAAGACGAGCTTGTAACCCTGTGCAATTAACAAGAGTCATGTTACTTGTTGATTTATTCAATTTTTTTTTTTTTTTTTTTTTTTTTTTAAAGGTTTTTTATTTATATTACAATCTAGCCTAATAAGGCTAATAAGCAATTTTAATCTAACTTAATTTGCTAAAAGTAAAATTATATCTAAGAACACGTCCATTGCGTTTACTTAGCGTCTATTAAGGCGATGTCACTTTGTTCTTGTGTCCATATAAATAGCTAGGTACTATATTTCACTCACGGTAAATTCACAAATATAATAATATCACTCCATTACACTACACTAACTCAAAAGGTTTAGTCCTTTTGAGCCTTCTTAATATGTCCGTGTTATCGAGGAGCTGGATGGCCTCGACATTAACATGATGATGAAGCCGATGTTCGTGAGCTTCTGCATATTTTTGGATAATACTGTTTACGAACTCTATATTTAGGTCCCGATGGATGTCGTCAATTCTTATATACCAAGGCGCATTCACGATGTTCTTGAGTACTTTGTTCTGGAATTTTTGTATAATTTCGACATTGCTTTCTTTGGCGCAACCCCATAGTTGTATACCATAAGTCCATACTGGCATAAGGACGGATTTGTAGAGCAGGATCTTGTTAGGAACTGACAGTGCGGAATGCCTTCCTAATAACCAGTTCATGCTTCTGTAACGAATTTCCAATTCTTCTCGTTTCTTTTTGACATGGGCTTTCCAGCGAAGCTTTGCGTCTAAGGTCATACCAAGATATTTGGCAGTGTTTTCGTGCGGTACAGTTTTGTTGTTTATATACACTGGGTTGTGTTCCGATTTCTTGTTAGTGAAGTCAATGTGAATGGATTTTGTTTCATTCAACTTGATCTTCCACTTTTTGGTCCAATCATAGAATTGATTGATTGCTGTTTGTACTTTTACCACAGCTTCCTTGTGATTAGATCCTATGGACATAATTGCGGTATCATCAGCAAAAGTAGCAATAGTTGCATTTTCTAGTTCTGGTATATCACATGTGTACAATAGGTACAGGACCGGGCCTAGAACACTTCCTTGTGGTACACCAGCTTTTATTTCCTTTATTTCAGAATAAGAATTTTCTTGCCTTACTCTAAAGACTCTACCAGTTATGTATGATTCTAGTATGTCTGCGAACTGTTTTGGCAGCATAGTTCTTAGTTTATAAATCAATCCCTTGTGCCAAACTTTGTCAAAAGCCTGGGCTACATCTAAAAATACAGTGGTGCATACTTTCCTATCTTCAAGGGCTTTTTCAATAACTGTTGTTATTCTATGCACCTGATCTATCGTTGAATGTTTTTCTCTGAATCCAAATTGATAGTCTGGTATAATATTGCTATTTTCTATAATAGGTTTCAGTCGTTTTAGAAGTAGTTTCTCGAAAAGCTTTGACATCACTGGCAGCAAGGAGATAGGCCTGTATGAAGATGCATCTTGAGGTGGTTTCCCTGATTTGGGGATCATGATCACTTCTGCAACTTTCCATTGGTCAGGAACATGCTTTAGTCTAAAAGACGCATTGAGTATTTTAGTGAGATTTACCAAGGCTTTTCTTGGTAGATTCTTTAGGATTTCCCCTGTGATAAGGTCATAACCAGGGGATTTTTTTAGGCTGATGTGATCTCTGATTTCTTTAAATACTTCTTTTGGTGTAACAAGTTTTATCTCTTGGTCTATTTGTTGATGTTGTTCCCAGTGGAGTTCTTGGTCAGCGCTTTCGGTTTGTGTAAAAGTGTCTTCTAGGTGTTGGGCAAACCTTGATGCTTTTTGCTCGTTACTTATCGCCCATTGCCCATTTAGTTCTTTTATTGGCGGTATGTGAGCAATAGGTTGTTTTTGGTTCCTTGTGGCTTTCCATAGTGAGTAATCAGTCGATCGATCATTAGTCAGTTGAAGAAGATGTCTAGTTAAATTTTCGTCGCGAACTTTCTTGATTGCCTTCCTAATTTGTTTGGTTTTTCTATTTAACAGTGTCTTATCTTGGGGAAACCTGTTTCGCTGCCACTTTTGTCTCAATGTTCTTTTTTCTCTGATCAGATCTGTTATTTCTTTTGGATAAGTATGAACCTTAACAGTTACTTTTTTCTCGGGTGTATTTGCCCAAGCAGTTTGTTGGACATTTACAATAAATTTGCTTAATTCTAAATTTAGTTGTTGCTTATCATTTATGAATATATTTAAGTCTATTTTACTGTCTAAGTCTATTTTAAAGGATTCCCAGTCTGTAAACTTGTTCACGAGAAACGGAATACCTTCTCTCTGCTTGACATGTTCACTAGTATATAAAATTATTGGTGAGTGATCAGAGTTCATATTAAATCCCTCTTCGGCACTTATAAAGTCAGAGGATATTCCTTTATATATAAAAAAGTCAATTAAGTCTGGAATTTTTCTCGAGTCTGTTGGCCAGTATGTCGGCTTTCCAGTTGAAAGAACCTCTGATTTGGTTTCTTGTATAGCACTTAGTAGCTCTCTGCCTTTTGTAGTAGTTAGTCTGGAGCCCCAATAGGTATTCTTGGCATTGAAGTCACCACCTAATATAAATCTATTTCCAAGTAGCGCTAAGAGTGTCCTGTATTGATCTTTTTTTAGTGCGTATTTTGGGGGGATGTATATAGCTGCTATAGTAACCGAGTCGTATCTTTTCATTTTAACAGTAATACCGATTACTTGCATTTCTTGATCTTCACATTTCGTCTGTTCATAATGATGTATGTTCTCTCTAATGATGACGGCGCTACCTCCTCTTGCTGCGTTATCAGGATGCAGGGCATGATATATCTTGTAGCCTTGGAATCTTACAAATGACTGTCGTGTGAAGTGTGATTCCGATATTAAGCATATATCGATGTTTTCTGTATCTAGGACTACTTGTAACTCATGTTGGTGTTGCAGCAGTCCATTAGCATTCCAAGCCATGATCTTGAGGTTATTAATCATTTTCGCAGACGAATTGGAGCTTTTTTGACACCCATTTCTAGTTTTTTAAGCCGTTCATCAAATGCTGACATTAGGCTTAAAATTTGGTCGAGTTTTGATTCCGAACTGATCTCCAAATTGTTTTTGACCACTTGAGAGTATGAGGACGGCTTGGGTGGTTGGTAAGTCATTCCCTTCTTTTCATTCGTTTCTTTGTTAGCTAATGGTTCGGTATACTTCTTTGGTTGGGATGCAGTTTGCTTTTTAGTGTATTTACTTTTTAATACTTGCATCTCCTTTGCTACTATACACCCTCTATAGTTAGCTGGATGTGGCTCACCACAATGAACACATTTTGGTTTATCTTGTGCTGGTTTCACACAGTCTGCTGTGAGGTGTTTGCCCGTGCACTTGACGCACCTTGGTTCTTTCGAACAGTACTTCTGGGTGTGTCCATAAGCTTGGCATCTTTTGCACTGAGGAACAAGCTTAGATGCTCGTAGTGGGTGGATTTCAACCTTGCACCCTAGAATATTGGTGATTCCATAAACTTTGTTTACATCTTCATCTTTATCGAATGTCAACATGAACATGTTGAGTGGTTCTTTTTTCCTCCAACTCAATTTGATTGCAGCATTTTCAATTTTGTAGCCCTTGTTTTTCAGATACTCCACAATTCTTTCTGGCTGGCATGTATGATGCAGCTTTTTGGCCATCACTCGTATCGGTCTGGCTTGTTTGTTCTCATACGTGTGCCAGAGTAAATTATGTGATGTTAGTAGCTTCGTAATCTCTCTATAGGCATCTTCGTTGGTTGCATTTATTTTGACGCAATCTCCGTTCATCATTTTTATGGTGAACGTGTCACCTTGAGTACTGGCTATTGTGTCATAGAATGACTGGTAATCTTTAACACCCTGCACATTTATTGGAGGTGGCTTTGGCGTTTTTTTGGGTTTTATATTCCCTTGTTCACTACTAACATTGTTCTGGGAGGGGGGAGTCAGCGTAAGGTTCAGCTTCCGTTTTTTTCGCTTATTTTCTATCCTAATCCACTCCGTTTCTCTGGCTAGTTCCTCCTCATCCGTCTCATATTCGATAGGATTGGATGAACTTTCTTTGTTGGCCTTTTCAGTGGCCTTATTTTTCTCTTGGTCAGTTTGATCAGTTTGGTGTTGCAAGATTTCACGTAACTTTTCCATTTCGGTTTTAAGCTCCATTACTTGACATTGTAGTTCTTGCCGCTTTGCCTTTTCTTCGCTGTAATACTTAAACAGCTCATGTTCCAAATTGGTAGTCAAATTTATTGTATGCGGTTTCGTAGCCATGTCGGTGAAAGATGTCTTCGCCTTAACAAATGTTATGATGATCAAGCATGTTAACACAAACAGTATCTAGGTCATTGCGACAACTCCGAGCGAACTGATGACGCACGGGTCGGCCACACTGTTATGATGCGTATGCACTTTGCTAGCTACGGTACGCGATCGCGAGAGGCACGTCCGTCCTCTAAGTAGGACCGAGCTGACTATGGGCTAATACTAATATTATAAAGAGGAGCGATTTGTATTTTTGTATATTACTAATAAACCTAAAAATTCCTAGACCGATTTGAAAAATTCTTTCAGTAATGGATAGCTACATTATTAGCGAGAAACATAGGCTATATTTTACCCTCGCACTCTCACGGGAACTGCGCGGGTAAAACCGCGTGACATCCGCTACTCGTTTATAAATCGATGAGAGTAAAAAAAATATTTTACTCATAACTAAATAACTATTAACCGAGGGCCTACTTTGCCTTCCTTTTCTGATTGGTCTAGCATTATACTAATCACTTTCCGTTACAGTGCACCTGCCCTTTACGCTAAATAAATTAAAAATCTTAATTATTTTGCGTTTTATTGGTTACGATAAACTTGGAAAAAGCTTATTAGTTAGAAACAAATGGATTTATAGTGATTAAAAGTTTACAGAGTCAGACGTACAAAAAATACAATTAATTTAAGTATAGATAGAGTATGATTTACAAATAGTATAATTATATTATATGAGCCTGCCACTTTTACACGCATATTTTTCCATTTCGTATCGGGTATGAGATGGTTTAATAAAGAGTTTGATAATTATAAGTCATAAATACATTTTCCCCTCATTTTGTATGGTCCTTAAACATAATGGGCGAAATGTGCTCTAATATTTGGAACACTCGGAGTCTTGGAGATTGCGATGTTAATTTAAAACGACTGCAAATCCAAAATATAATTGTGGTTATTAGTTCAAGTTGGTTTTCTAATCACGTGGGCAGTGGTTGTTCGATGTTTCTTCTATATGGATTTATAGTCAACTTCATGTTTACGTCTACGACGTCGGGGACCGAACGGTGCGCCTTAAATGGGCCTAGGCAGGATATCTGGCTAGACGCGGAGATGGCCGATGGAGCAAGGCCTTGACCGAGTGATGGCGTGGAAACCAGGACCGTCCTAAAGCTCATTGGGTCGTCGACGACACAGCTGGATAAGGAACGCGCAGAACATGGAACTGTGGTAGAAAAAGGGGAGGCCTAATACCCAGCAGTGGCTGATATGATGATGATGATGTATACGCCAAATCATTAAAAAAATATTTTAATAACAACTACATTGTAGCTAACGTAATGATGTCAGTAGGTAGATACTATATCACATTTGCATCTAATCTTACCTATTTACACAGCTAGGTGTCCTAATCTCTAGTGGTATCATCATCTCTAGAGCAAGCCCGCCCCGCCCCGCAGCCCCCGCGCGCCCAAAGCGTGACATTTAACACAACGAGTGTCTCAACTAAAACTTTAATAGCTAGCTACGTACTAACCTCTGGTACCTAGGGTTGCCACTAGTGGTTCTGTGAAGAGATTTTTCTTTATAAAAATCTTTTTGAAAGCAGCTTATTATAAAGCGTTCCTTGTGCTGATAATGGTTTGAGAAGCTCTTTGATTTGTTTTATAGTAAGTAGTACAGCTTCCAGTCTGACTAGATGCTAGTTTGTAAATTGGTAAGACTAGTTCTGACTACCAATTAAGTAATAAAATAAGGTGGCATTGAGGGGCATTTCAGTTGATGAAATCTGGAGATCTTAAGGTTTAAGAATCGGCCTATAGTAAAATCTTCAGACTTACTAATATTCAAATTTCAAAAACAACTAAATAACAAAACTTATATTGTCACTTACGGGATATCTTCCGCGATTATTATTAAGATATATAGATAACAGTCTGGAAACATACCCACTGAAATCGATTTTAAAGTTCATCCAAATCCTTTAGTAATGCTTAGTTAACCCTACCATGTAGTCCAGACAGATTCTAGTAACGTCGTCGTCTGGCCTAGTATTAGCTGTCTGAACTTAACCCTCGAGAGACAGAACTTTGACAGTCCAACGAGATAATATCTCTACCATTACAAAATCTGTACCTACTCTAAAAGCAATCCAACTGATTTGTATTAAACCACAAGGGTTTTGAACGCAAAACCGCTAATGTAAAAGATTAAATTTACACTTTTCACAAAGGTGTGAAAAGTGTAAATTTAATATTTTCAAGGTGGTTTTTTTAAGGTTGCTTTGTCCAAACTTAGGTTATGATCTATACCTGTGAGTCAATTTTAACCGAAATACGTTCATAAATCTTTATTTATGAACGTATTTCGGCAAAAATTGGCTAACCTAACCTAACCTAAATTTGGACAAAGGAACCTTTCTATCCCGATATATCATTCCTGACTGTTATAAATATTTAAATTATACCTATAATAGTTATTTATGTTGGCAACTATTTACAATAATTTCTAGGAACTTCATGTGATTGGGTCGCCAAATGTCAGAGTCTCCACCAATCACTAACAAGTAAAATGGCGGGAATCAAATAATAGTCGACGTGCAGTTGAGCGTTAGACCGGCCATCCTCGGTCATTCGTACTTCGACCTCGGTGCCAGTCACTTGCCTTGCAACTTTATAATCAACTGTATTAACTGAATTAATGTACTGCTGTGACTATAATAATAAAGCTGAATTTTGAAGTTATTATCAAATATTTTAAATTCTAAGTCCCTGCTTCTGAGTGTTGAACCTGTACGGTTTACATGACCTACACACGAAGTTGCAGACAAAACCATGTTTGAAACTAGGAAGACCCTTGTAAAATGTAAGTGGTATCAAAACTAATGATTACTTTGTTTCCTGGCTGTGTTCGGGGATAGAACTCAGTGAGTGCTGAGACCACAGGTCCCCTGGAGAGACCAGACAATTTGTACCTACATAAGTACAAGCTGTCTGTTCTGATTGCAAGTTGTACTCATTTCCTTACATAGGAGGATCTTGTAACTACACGATTGTTTCCTTATGTCCGTTTTCACTAACTGTAGCCGAAACCTAAAGGCACGCTGTTACATTTTCTGCTTTTGCGGTGAGTAGGACGTTTAAAATTGCTCTCTTATTTATGTAATTACTTGCTACCCGCGGCTTTGTCCGCCCGCTTGACTAATTATACAGGGTATAAACCACCTCATCACAAAGCCGTTAACCGTTAACATTCTGTACATCAAACTAAGTAACTTTACGCATTTTTTTTTTGCTGGGAAAAACTTTTTTTTTTGAGGTTGAAAATCACGTTTTGTGGTAGAACTCAATGCAACGCACTTACAACATGTGCTGGTGGATGGATTGAATAGTACGGGGGTCGTGGAGGTGTTAAAAGTCAAAATCTTAAAACAAAACTTGTATTAAAAAAAAATTGTCATAAAGTTGTAAATTTGACCCCCAATATCTCCGTAACTAGAAGGTTCCCAGGTATGGTGTGGAACAAAAAAATTATCGCAATGATGGGGAGAACAAGTGCCTTTCGGCTTCGTGAAGAGGTGTTTTACACCCTTTATACAAAAACCTTCCTCGAAAACCACTCCATTCATTGGTGATATAACATGATATTCGGTGCAGTAGTTTTTGAGTTTTTGCAAACTGACAGACAGACAGACGCAATGGAGTACTTTGTTTTTTAATATGTAGTAATTTAGTTTACGTGCTGCGTGAAATAGGTATATTTATAAATCTACTTAGGTCCAATAAACATTACAGAACATAATAGTATGACTGCTAACCCTATAATGCAGCAAGGAGTTTTGATGGGCAATGAAATTGGCAATAAAAACGTTAAATGCAAGATGTGGTTCCATGTGCTTCGGCGTAGTTTGTTACTACTTAAGTGTACATAACACACGATGTATTTTTATGGTTATGTTTTTAGGTTTTTGCTAAATAACTTACAGTTTATTAGTAAATCATCTGATGATGATGAATTACTAATAAACTGTAAGTTATTTATGATACTGATGTACCTATCATCTCAGTGTATAAACATGGTACTGAAAGTGATTTCTATAGCGATATTTATAATGATACTAGCTGACCCGCGCAACTTCGTCTGCGTCACGTCATAAGAGAGAAAAACAAAAGGAAAAAAAAAACCCCGTTTATGCAACATTTTTCATTCCTGATCCGCTCCTTATAATTGTAGCGTGATGTTATATAGCCTAAAGCCTTTCTCGATAAATGGACTATCCAACACAAAAAGAATTTTTCAATTCGAACCAGTACTTCCTGAGATTAGCGCGTTCAACCAAACAAACAAACTCTTCTGCTTTATAATATTATATAATATATAATATTATAGTATAGATTTCAGCTACAAAGATGATGTAATATACAATATTTTGTATTGACATTTAAGTTAGAACTACGAGGCGTCTAGAAAGAGCCACTTGTATGAGTCTTCCAGACATAGTCCTTTCCTCAAACATTACCAAATCAATTAAAAAGTACACTATTTATAACAGAAAACACCATCCAATACAAATGCAGCTTTCATTTTCACAATGGCGTGTCTATATCTAATTACGGGCTCTCATGTCAATAGTGCACCCGAAGCGTGGCAACACCGACACTGGCAACCCTACGCGAGCCATCAATCATAATAACTAATGTTACCAGGGTTTAGTTCGGACAAGAGGTTACCGTTTGCAGACCATTCATTACCGTGCTAATGGTGTCATACTTAAAATTGGATGCGTAATTGATGTAGTGCAAGTATTGTACGGTAATTAGGAGGAAGCAGTCGTTAATGATGGTGTAAAGAGAGGTGGGTCTAAAATTAAGTTATACCTCCCATACTCTTTTACCTGAAGAGGTCTTGGCTAAGTGGACCGACAGGTTCTGGTGTGGCAATCACGCACAGTAAGACGCCCCTCCGGCCGTTTTCGCAACTGCGATTCGCAACCAGTTGCGAATAAGGATTTTTTACTCCTTGTTCGCAACCAGCTGCGAATCAAGAAATCTTTTAAACTTATGTTGTCACTTACGGGAAGATATCCCGTAAGTGACAATATAAGTTTAGTTTTAAACCGTGAAAGCCTAAAACAGTGTTTAAGAAATCTTTTTCCTTAACCGCAACTTGGTTGCGAACAAAGAATAAAAATATCGCGACCATACATAGTTGCGATGGGAGAAAAGCGTTTCTTGATTCGTAACCAGTAACTAAGATAATTAATAAAAAAAACTAGACGAAAGTCTGTGACCGCACCGTGGGAAGAGCTCACTCGTGATGGATGGCATACTCTGAGAAGACAGCGGGCATCAGATGTATGAGAGTAGCACTCTGATTGCCGACGTGGTGACGCTTCGGAGGAGGCCTATGTCCATCATCATCATCATCATCATCAGCCTATAATGTTCCCACTGCTGGGACACGGCCTCCTCTCAATGAGAGGAAATGGGCTATAATCTACCACGCGGGCCCAGTGCGGATTGGTAGATGTCACATGTCTTCGAATTTTTGGTTCTAGGACATGCCGGTTTCCTCACGATGTTTTCCTTCACTGTTTTGAGAGCAGCGGTGATGAAATAAATTACACAAAGTAATGCGCCTGTCTGGGTTCGAACCCACGAATTACTGTTCGTAAGTCGGGGCCGCCACCACTGGGCCACCGCTGCTCTCATATCGCCTATGTCCAGTAGGGTACAACTTTTCGTTAAAACTATGATTGTGTTTCTCCTAACATTAAGATTAGGGTAGCAGATCGTGTTAGTTTTAATACGACACTGACAGTATTTTATGAATTACTGTTATTCTTTATGTAAAAGTAAAATATAGTGAACTCTACACTTGTTATACATAGTTGCATACTCAACGTCCTCGCTAAGTATATAAGTTCAACTATAAACAGTTATTTATTTACTGTGAATGTAAGTACTACCTATTAATAACAAACATAATTGACAATATAAAGCACTTGGGTATGACTTGAGACTATTATTGCACACTGCACGATACTAAACTATAAATAAATTGCAACCATTACTAAACAACTGCCAATTTGCTTACTATTAGCAAACGAAATATTTAACACTAAAACATTATTGACACCTCTTAATAGGTTATGCTCAAAATATGTCCATCATTTTTAACAGTGTCCAATTAAAAACAAAAATCCTGCGCACCTCATTATGTCATTCCACACGATTAATAAATGACTGTGTAACAACTACACTTAATACTTGTCTCAAATCTTAAAACTGTTGCTTTGTCACCCTCATATATCAAAATGACAAAGTTAACGAACTACAAATCACTGAAAAACCAACCTTATTTGGTAAACATAAAGTTTGTTACACGCGAATGAAGAAATTAGTCCTCTGATCCCCAAATGTTAAACTTCAAATAGGAATTAGGAACAGTCGTGACGTAACATATTGTCTGAAGTCACGGTCTTGTGTCACTTGTAGGGAAATAAATGTATTTATAGGTATCTACGCTGTTTAGAAAGTGTGTGATTATGTTGGAGGTGAGAGATGTCTTGAACTAACTAAAGGGAGGAATTAGTGCGGAACCCAACACATCATTGGCTGTGTTTTACTGGCTCGGAATGGTATTTTAACTGCCGTGTTTCTTTGAAGAGCAAAGAGGTGACGATCGTCTTTATTCTGAAAGATTTCATATAATAGCGCTACAAACAAAAAGGAACGGAAAAAGCGACACAAATGTTTTATAAATAAAAAGCTATAAATGTGTTTTGGGCCTCATAAAATTAGTAACAATTTTATTTATTAACGACTATAGCTTATGCTCACAGCTCGGCTCACGTAGAGATCGGAAACAAAATTAACTGCCGGGACAAAAAGTAGACTATGTCTATCATTACCTGGGTGCATGTGTGAAAAGGTAGGAAGCCAGACAGAATTGCATTTGCGTATAGAATAAAGTGTAGATAGAACAATACATGAAGCCTGAAGATGCATGTCTAAGTGCAGAAACAACCGTCTATGAAAAACAAAACCGAGGTACTTCTAAAGCAGTACATCTTCCTTGAACCACAACAACAACATCTATCAACAAACTCTGAAAGGACCAGAAACTTCCAAACTTCAGTAAATGACATATTGACAAACACTCCTATACAAGCATATCACTCGATTGTTGTTTAAACAAATAATTCTAACAAAAGCTGACTCGTTAACGAGCAAACTTCAGTCTGAAATCGCCTGAATTTATTGGCTGATCAAAAGAAATTGTCCTACTGACAATAACGACCGAAAGTCTACCTTATATACATGTGCATATGAAGGGATTTCGATTGGACGGTTATAAAATTAAAGGGAAGCGAAATATGCTAACTAATGGCTCAGTGGGTGAAATAAAGTGCGAACGATAAATAAGTCATTGTAAAATGTTAGGGTTTTTTGTATTTGTGATGTCAGGTGGGTTCCGTATTCATCCTTACGTAGGTAACAGAAATTATTACGTACAATTATTGATTTACAAGTCCTGTGTAGGACTTGTAAATCATAAAGATTAATCCCATTACTAAACAAGGAGTTAAAAAAGAAAATAGCGAGGATCACTATATATGGGTCATACTTTTTGCTCTATGTGGTAATCGAACCCGTGACAAATAGTATAAAAGCCACTCATTTACCAACTGTACCAACCAATCATCTCTGCGGATCCTAAAGCGATAAAGATCTAACATTATATGACATTTCACTAGAAATAATGATGCAAGAAATGATGCAAAATTCAAAAATGTAAGTATATTCATTATGCTACCATAAGCCTGTTGAAAGTCTAATACGACAATAACCATGAAATAAACCGAATGCTATTTGTCTTGCCAAGATTAATACAAGTTTCAATGCATACAGCGAAGAATCTTAAATCCTAATCAAGAAAAAACTCAACAAAAACTATAATTTAGCTCAACACAAAGTTATAGCGATTAATCTCAATACTACAAGCCAAACAAAAGCCGCAGATGTAAGCCAATCCACGGCGCCATATAGGTCATGTTATGCTTTCATCCTTGCACCATTATCCCCACTAATGGTGTAGAACCACACCATAAAGGTAAATGACTCACATGACCCCATTCCTCTATAGTCTATAGAAAATAGACGCTCTTACTCAACTCCCGAAAGAATCGGATGATGTCACTGGGCAGAAAGAATCCTTGGATGTAGAAATAGTTTAGTTTTCCTTTGTGATCGATTTAGCTTTATGAAAACGTGTGTCATGTTTAAATTACGATGTGACTATTACAAATGAATGTATTTTTGATATATATGATATTTAGGAAATAAAAACAAACTTAAAATGTCACTTACGAGATATCTTCCGTGATTATCATTGCTTTTTAGCTTAAAACAGTGTCTTTAGAAATATATTTAGTAAGGGCCAGTTTCACCGGCTCCGGATAAAGTGTCGGTTAGTGTCGGGTAGTTGTGAAACTAGTAGTGGTAGATAGTATTAACTATCAGAATAGTTAATCTTTATCTAAAAAGGCTGGTTATAAAGGCTGGTTATAACTAATACTTTATCTACCAGATATCGCTATCCGACGCCTGTGAAACCAAAAAAGTTAGTTTATCTGGCAGATAAGTTCCTAATAGGCTAACCGACACTTTATCCGCAACCGGTGAAACTGGCCCTTAGTCTTGTATACCTTAACGTAATCGGCTCTTAATGTTCCCACTGCTGGAACATACACAGACATCTTTATGAGCAGGAGTGGAGGACTATCCACCACAAGGGCCCAGTGCATGTTAAATGTCAATGTCGTCGAATTTCATAAGGGTAAGTTGATTTTGAGAGCAGTAGTAATTAAATAAATTATAGAAAGTACTGTTTCTAAAACTACACCAAATAAGTTTGAATAGACGTCAAGCCAGGATTATGGAACGCAGGGTTCTGTATCCATCTACATCGAAAAAATCGCAAAAGGATTGATTATGTCACGCAGCATTTTTATTCATTTTCTAGGTTTTTTTTATCCCCGATTCACCCCAACCAAACAAACAAATCAGCCAATAATTTATTCTAACTGAAAACAAATCACAGAATGTTCTCATTAAAAATCCGAAGACGTTGGTCGGAGGCTCCAGAAAATTACCACCCCCTCCATTTTGCCGGCCACGCCAATTGGCGCGAATTGGCATAATTTACATATAATCAGCTGTCACTAGCAACCGTAGACTCCAAAGGGAATCTATTATTTGAAGTCCATCTGTAAGTCGCTTTATGAATAATTTCTATACAAATTTTCTCATTCAGTCTTCGTAATGGGAATGGTTGGGGCTATTTCTTTAAGCTACTTATGACGGTCCATTTTGGGTCGCTGAATAAAATATGGTTTAGTATTTGTTGTCGTGTTTGCTTCTGAATTGGTTTGTGCTTAATCTTAATCGAAATAGGAGCTTTGGGCAATCGAATTAACTGGCGATTTCTAAAATGTGTATTAAAGTAATTGAATTACGAAGTAATTAAGCCATGAGACGAATCTGTGAAAAGAAGAAATTGATTTATAATCGTCAGCGCGTTCAGAATTAAAATTGGACCACGGTCTAATTTAGAGGCTATATTGTATTCAATTATACAATATAATTATTCTGTTGTCACTATTGTGAAAATTTCACAATAGTGACAACCAAGACATATTACTCTTTAGTATCGGAATGCTGATATATTTAATTGTGCTTCGTTCAAAACTTTCAAATCATTTATAAATAACAATATGGTATCAATAACTCAGGTGCAAACGATTATATCTCTGAAAATACGAAAAGGAGAGTATTTCATATTCCAGGTGGAACCCACGTAGATAGGATAAGTATAATAAAATAAGTTACCAGAAGTAACATGTGAGCGCAGCAAGTGATAAGCTCAACAGTTCTGCGAAATTTAAAATAAGGTAAATCCTTCGTAAAGGCTTAATTTAAGCCGCAATCACTCTTGAAAATATTATATTTTGTATGCAGAACAGGAAATACATAAACTTATATTGTCACTTACAGGATATCTTCCGTGATTATTTATTAGGTTGAGCTCCCGATATTTCGACGCTGTTGCAAGCGCCATGATCGTGGGTTGACTGGAGTATGCGGGTGGATGGAAATTAAATTGTTACGAGCAGACAAATCTGTCTACCCCCTTTATTTGTCTTTTGCTACGCGCACTATTGGAACTCGACACTAACACTACTTGTCCCGTAAGTGACAATATAAGTTTAGTTTTAAACCGTGAAAGCCTAAAACAGTGTTTAGGAAATACATATTATCCCACAAAGGGGTACAAAGAACAAGTATATATTGCACAAAAATCATCATAAATACCTCGTTGAGAGCAGTGGCTGGGCTTTCAGTTTGCTAAGCATTAAGGCATGGACTACATCAAAACGGAAACTAGCGGAGATGTGTGAAGAGGAGAGGAGAGGATATGCGTAAAAGGTAGGGTGTATTCATCGGAGCTGTGCGGAGATTTGCAAAGCCGAGAGAAGAGCTGTACACCGATCACCGCACCCTACTCACATCCCTTTTAGTCTCCGCTTGGCTAAACAAATACGAAACATCTACTTTCGTCTCTACTCAACCATTTCTATAAAGCAAAATTATATTAGTGGTTTACAACACATCTCCTTCTTTTCGTATTGTGTCCGCTTCATGGTAGATTACGGCTCTAAATCATTATTTCCCAATAGAAGCAAAGTACCTGTACGGACAAGTTGCTTTTGACATCTGACTGAAGTACCTCCCAGTGCCCGCTGTGCAGCCAATCCGCAAAGTTTTTCTTGATAGAACCTTAAGTTTATAATTTAAGTAGGTACCTACATCGATTA
The DNA here is from genome assembly GCA_916618015.1 of Xestia c-nigrum. Classification (NCBI taxonomy): domain Eukaryota; kingdom Metazoa; phylum Arthropoda; class Insecta; order Lepidoptera; family Noctuidae; genus Xestia; species Xestia c-nigrum. The sequence continues at coordinate 1,136,324 of OU745259.1, read as the reverse complement.
GCATCTATAGTTGTTAGTTAGTCATTTACTGTGTAAACTATTAACAGCAAATTCCAGTGGAGGAAAATCCTAACCCTAAAACAGAAAGGTTAATCAGGATTACAACCAACTAAGTCCAGTCTAGGACGCTTAAACATGCAAATGTTTTCAGCTAAATACCTAAAAACAACATTCTCCACGCTAGCCTCCCCTCAACTAAAGAACAACAGGGTAACTCGACCAAAATTCACTAACCACCAAAATAAGCTGTACAACGGAGAACCTACGTTCAGTGTTGGGGCAACTTCGTGATCCGAGTGAATAGCCACAAAATGTGCACTCGATACGGACGTAAACAATTCACCATTATGAAAACTCTGTACACTTGCTACCGGCCCACAGCCCGCAACGAAGGCAAATATACGGACGGCGCTTTTTGAACGGGCTCGGTTGTAAACTGCAGGAAAAAAGTAAACTGAAGTGAGAGAAAAATAAGTAGTTTTAAGTACTACAGAATTACAAGGTGGTATTCAAAAATTCAACATTCGGCTTTAAGCTATTTGAGTTCCATTGACTGAGCTTCACAAATTCACATGTCTGGATCATTGCAGCTGCTGTGTTCTTTGGTAGATTCTAAATTGCTTCAAAGGTGCTTTGACTTATTATCGTGATGAAGATGTAGATGTTTCGAAACTCCAAACCGCTAACACCAGTTTAGGCATTAACCATACGAAAAATAAGACATACCCTGATATCATTATGTTCCAACCAAGTTCATCTTTATTCAACTCCATTTTCTTGTTATATCTTCTCTTGTGGCACCTAGTTTTCTAACCACACCAAGTTCTTTTCCTACTTCTTTCGGCAACGCGTATTATTTTAGTCGTACCCGTCCCTACTTCTAGCTCTTATGTCGTGCACATCCTCGATCCGTCGCTAATTAGCAGTGTTTCCGCTCGCTTCGGGGCCTAAGGCTCATATTATTATAATGGCGGCGAGTCCCTCTCAACCGCTACAGGCTCACAGTGGACTTGACGGCCCAATTGTTTCATTTCTTGTTAACAACTTTCTGTTGTAATTTAATTTTAAACTTTGAGCAAACAATTTTTAGGGGTCGGTTGGGGGGAGTAAGATTCTGTTGGGTTGGTAATTAAGTTTTTGAGTATATTATGTGTCTGGGGCATCTTTAAATAACTATGTTTTGGTTAATTGACTAGCTAAGACGAAAGTCCTGTTCTCGGTTGGGAAATCATCAAATGACCCTTCTCTCTATCTGGGCGGAGCGGAAGGTAGTGTCAGACTGTTACTGACTAAAACGCATCCATGTTCCTTCTTAGCCCTTTATGTTCCGGAGCCACGGTATCTATTTCGAACAGTCCCGCAGCCCCGGCAAAAGACGAAAGTCCTGAAATAAGTATTTTTTACAGTAATGATACTAGTGCGTCTAGGTCCTACTTAAACGCCAGACATGTAGTACTCTTACACTTATGATTACGTCTTTTTATACCAGTTTTGTATCAAAATAATATCGTAATAAAGGCTCACAATAATGTACTTGAAGATTATTAGAAGTTCCGTAACACTAACCTAAAAACTCAGATTCTAGATCCTTAAAATAATATCTACTTATAATAAACTTTCTAAATAGGCTGTTACCAAAACTTGGCAGTAACATGTACTTGTGGGTGTTTTTAAATGATCAAAACGTCATATCCGCTGGAGATTGCGAACGGGCACAGATCCAACATGGCGACCGGAAATTGACGTCTCTATATAATGAATGAATCGTAATGGAAGGAATGCGGGAGTATTTTTTTAAGGATTTCGCAAGTTTGGCAACGGGAGGAAGGGAAATTGAAAGTCGATGTTACTGTACATTTTTTATATTAAAATGGGGGCATTTGTTATTTAAGCCGTTCGATTGAGAATAACTCTCTAAGGATGTTTTATGGAGTGAATCAGGAAGATTATCAAACGTATTCGAGTGTACCTTAATCGCTTATATCAATTATTCAGATCTAAAATTCTATCTATCAAGAACATAATAATAATAATTTTGGGTCTAAATGATCCTAGATTATTTTATTATGGATTTTGCTTTGATGTTTTGGTCCTTTTACTTACTTTTTGTCCATCTTTGACCGTCGTTACAGGTAGTCAGTGGTATCGTGGTACAGTCTTACCAAGTATAAGATAGATCAGAAGTGTACCAATAAAACAACTAATACTTAATATCAAATCAAATATATATTTGTACTTAAAACACACTGTTAACAACTGATTTCACAAACTGATTTTATGAACACATTCCTCAACTTCTTAGCTTCTAAATCTTTTCACTTTGCACCATTCGGTATCGCTCCGAGAATAAGACTGCCCCAACATGGCCGACCGCAGTAAAGTAAAGTTATGGAAGGAAGTCAAGACACGAACTATTATTCCATGAATAAATGGTATCATATTATTTTTATAAAATAGTCAATTTTTAGATGTTGTAATTTAATCATTTGAAATATTTTCAGACGAAATTAATAACAAACGCTTACAGTCGGCCATTCTGAAGTGACAGAGTCCTCTCGTTACCTTTTTGTTTAAGACTAACTTATATTATGTAATGCTAGAAATATTTATCATTTATCATATTCATCTTTTCTTTTTATTCTTAAACTAAGTGATATTGAAGAAGACCAATAACATTAATAACAAAACACATATTTTACTACTTATACCTAGGGAAACATTTTATATCAACTCATGAATTTAAGTAACTAATTTAATTTTAGTACCTATATGGCATTTGTTCGGCCATCTTAAACGGTAATTGTTCCATCAATTAATACAAAAAGACACAATACATACATTTAAAACTAAGAAAGCGCTCAAATCCTTGGCCCACGGCCTCCTTGCGCAATAAAATATTATTCTATAAAATCCAACACACTCCCAATTGTCATACGACTCCATTGTGTGTTGATTTTTCCACATCAATTTCAAATCTAACACACTCATAATTGTCAAACGACTCCATTGTGTGTAGATTTTTCCACATCCATTTTCAAATCGTTAGATTTGATTAATTAATACAATCAATACGATTAAAACTAAGAAAGCGCTCAAATCCTTGGCCTACGGCCTCCTTGCGCAATACGATATTATTCTATAAAATCTAACACACTCATAATTGTCATACGACTCCATTGTGTGTTGATTTTTCCACATCAATTTTTAAAGTAATCTAAATCAAAGTCTTTATTCATTACATAATGTAGTTTAAAACATGATCAATATAATTCCTATTAAAATCCATTAACAAAATAAACTTTCAAAAATTCATGATATCAATTGATTTTCAAATTAAACATTGTCAGTCATTGTCCCAGTACTCTCCACATCCATATCTAGGTACTGATATTTCCGACGGCTCTATTTCCATATTATCAGTACCTTCAATAGTTTCGTTTACATCTACATCCTCCGTTGAGCTTCCCTCATCGGAATCGGCTAAGCTTTCTTGAGTAAAGGTCAACCAAGGATGTATTTTATCCAATGCAATTACTGCCTCATATTTTCTATTCTTTTTTCGGGTTAGGGGTGTATCCTGAACTATATACCTATCTCTATCTAATACTTTGATAATCCTGTATGGACCTTGTAATTTAGCAAGTAACTTTCTCGACTGTCCGCTATTACTACCTACTTCTCTTTCGATTCTTACTAAGTCACCTACTTGATATTTTCTACCAACTTTCCTATTTTTGTCAAATCTTTCCTTTTGCTTTATTTGATCCTCATTTATATTGGCATTTACCTCTTCCCTTATATTTTCTAATGTTTCTTGTGAACACCCTGATTCGCCCTGGTCGAGCAACGAAGTGACTATTCCATCACTTTTGGCCCTCAACCTTATACCAAATAGTACTTCTGCTGGCGTTTTACCCGTTCCTTTATTAAGGGTTGTATTGAGACCCAGCTGAATTTCTTCTAAATGAGTATCCCACTCATTTTCCTTACAATTATGATTTTTGATTGCAAGCGAAGCCAATATGGTACGATTATATCGCTCGACTTGGCCGTTCGCTCGCGGTGTTGCAACCGCATTCAAAACGTGCTTTATGCCTAATTTGTTCACAAAGTCTTTAAAAAATCTACTCGTAAAAGAAGTTCCCCGATCACTGACTATCCTACTTGGTATACCGAATAAACTAAAATAGTGATTTAATACTTTAATGGTCGATTTAGTTTTCGTATTTTTGACGGCAAATAAGGTAATGTATTTTGTGTACGCTTCAACAAGTACCAACAAGTATGTGTTTTTAGATTTGCTCCGAACAAATGGACCTAAGTGATCCATGTGTATCGTGTGAAACGGTTTATCAATTTTTGGAACTGGATGGAGCATACCTTGTCTTTTTCCCGGCGGTATTTTGTGATAACTACATTCCAGACATGATTGGACATACTTTTTGGTAAACTTGTTCATTTTGGGAAACCAGTAAAGAGATTTCAACTTGTCCAAAGTTTTATCTAAACCGAAATGACCAAGTTCATCGTGACACTTTTTGAGTAGCTGCCATCTAAATCCTTTAGGAACCAACCATTTCATTTGGCTGTCAACAACCCTATAAACTTTACCCCCCTTTAAACGATAATTCTGAAAAGTTTCATGGATTTTGGGCGTTTCGGGGTCTTCTAAAATACTTTTAATGCGTTGAACCTCTTCATCAGTATTCTGAATAGTTGTTAGCCAGTCTTCTGTTTCTACAACTAAAATGTCGAATACAGACTCAGGTTCTTCTGACATAGGTATAGCATTCCTACTAAGTGCGTCTACATGGGTCATACGGGTACCTGGCCTATACTCGATACTACAATCGTACTCTTGGAGTTGAAGCCACCACCTACTTATACGAGGTATCATATCCCTTTTTGATAAAGTAGTACGTAACGCGCTACAATCGGTTACAATTGTGAATTTGAGACCTAAAACGTATACTCTAAACCGTTGTAAGGAAGCTATTACCGCCAGGGTTTCCAATTCAAATGAATGGTACTTCTGCTCTTCGAGGGTAGTCTGCCTACTGTAATATGCTACCGCTCGCCACCTACCTAATTCATCTTCCTGCAGTAATATTCCAGCTATACCCGATTTGCATGCATCCGTATGAATTTGTGTTTTTGCATCTACGTTGTACAACGCTAAAATTGGTCTTTTTACTAGCTCTGCCTTTAGAGTACAAAACGATTTTTCCTGTTCGGGACCCCACTCCCATTTACAGTTCTTTTTTAATAATTTTGTTAGTGGATTAGCAATTATAGCAAAGCTTTTCACAAAGCGCCTAAAAAAACTAGCTAATCCAACAAACTGGCGTATTTCGTGTTGGTTAGTGGGGCACTTGAAATTTTCGACTGCTGCAGTCTTTTTTGAACCCGGTCTGACCCCTTGTTTGCTTACTTCAAAACCGAGATAATCGATTTTTTTTGAAAAAAATACACATTTTGATAATTTTAATGTCAACCCCGCTTCTTTAATAAGTTCAAGCACTGTTTCTAACCGCTTCATACCTTGCGAAATACTGTGGGCTGGAATAATTATATCGTCCATAAATGCAAAAGCTTGGCCTTTGACGTCTTTTAAAATGGTATTAATAGTTTTCTGGAAAACAGATGGTGCGTTGGCCAAACCGAAAGGCATGCGGGTGAATTGATATTGGCCGTCTGGCGTTACAAACGCGGTTTTGTCTTGCGACGAAGGGGCTATTGGTATTTGGTAGTAGCCTGAGGCCAAATCAAGGGTTATAAAATATTCATAACCACCTAACTGATCTATTTGGTCCTCTATTAGGGGCAAAGGGTAGTGTTCTTTGACCGTTTTAGCATTTAAAGCTCTATAGTCAACGCAAAGCCGTTGATCACCTGTCTTTTTCTGCACTAAAATGATGGGGCTTGCGTAAGAAGATGTTGACTCGGTAATTATACCTGAATCCAACATGTCCTGAACCATTTCTTTGACTTTATTCCTTTCAGAATAAGCTAGCCTGTATGGCCTATACACAACAGGGGTCGCATCTTTTAACGTAATAGACATTTCAGTCAAATTAGTCAGCCCTAAATCAGATAAACTGAACGAAAAACAGTCCCTATACTCTTTTAGCAAGGTTTCTAACCGTTCTCTATCTCCAGTACTAAATCCATCCCCTATTTTAAGATCGTTTGATATGGAATCACAATCCTTATTTTCTAACGTTCTAACATTTAGACAATCATCATCATTTAAAGTGTAAGCTCTAGTTAATAATTGCCCCTTTTTAAATTCAATTTCGTTACTACTTAAATTTACTACTAAAATGTGACCTTTTCCTTGTGCGACTGTATATAATCCAGGCATAATAAAATAACAGTTAACACCTACTTTCCTTAACGATTCCTTTACGTAATATGTTATGGTATAATCGGTATTCACTTTTACTGGTATCATGTTGATAGAGTTAATTTTGACATCAGAGTCCACAACTAAATTAATTTTTTGATAGTTTTCCAATTTAGAACTATCTAGGGGATCAGGTTTTTTTTTGAAAAATTAAATTCTCGTCCGTCTTTATAATAATTATACCGGCTTGCTCGGTGAAAGTATGCCCCAACAGTACGGCATGTTTAAGTAATTCATCTGGCACCACTAATACTTCCACGGATGTTGTAACGGCTTGTACTTGTATTTGGACCACTGCTCTACCTATAGGTTTTATGATTGAATTACCAAAGCCTTTTAATGTTGGCAGATCATTTTCACCGTAAGCAGTGTTTAATGTTTTAAAGTCACTAATTCGAATTAAAGTACTTTGGCTACCAAGATCCACATAACATGACATTGTTTTGCCATTAACTTGAACTGGAAGGACATACTTATCATCTAACTCACCGGTTAACTTAATTTCTGACACTGCATTACCGATTTCGTTATTTTTACCGCCATTATTACTGTTTCTGGGAAGCCGTCTACAATTAGCGCTCTGATGTCCAAGTTTCTTACAAACGCTACAGGTCACTATAGGTTTGTTACACTTAAAAGAGGGGTGACCTACCTCATTACAATTGAAACATTTTATACTGCTACTCGGTTTGGGATTTTCATTATTACCATCAGGGCGCCTTTTTGTAAACGGCTGACGAGATACTCTATCCCTTACATCCTCTAACTTGATAGATTTGAAATAAGATAGTACTTCTTCAGGTTGAGAGTAGTTCGCAGCCTGAGCTCCTAGTCGCATACCCTTGTCTTCTAATCCATATATAAGACAATCCACGGCCCGCTTACCAGTTATATCGCATCGGTTGAGCAAGTTAATTTTGTTATAGAAATAAGTTTCTAACGTTTCATTATGTCTAACCTTCCGATCCAACATTTCATGCAAAAGCTGTGCATAATTCTGAACTGTGGGAAATGTCTTTGTCAGTTTATCCTTCCATTCAGACCAACTATAACTGAGAGAAGTTAAGCCTTGGTACCACACCTTTGCTACTCCAGTTAATTTAGGCAACGCATAATGAAGTTTTTGTGTTTCAGACCAGTTATACAAAGCTGCACATTGTTCCACTTTTGTAATCCATAAATCGATCGTTTGTTCCTTACTGGCAGGATCAAATTCTGGTACTGCGTTTGTTGACATACTAAAGTGGTTTTGAGTCTGGGACGCCGACGAAGGCAGTGATTTGATTAACTCCATGACATCATGAATACTAAAATTATGATCATCTACAGTTTTGTTTTTAGGGGCCTTATTCGAATTACTATCTATGCTGCTAGTACATGATGACTGACTTACGGTTTCTCGACGTCTTCGACTCGTCCTGTGGTGACGGGATCCCCGTCTCACCTCGCTACTGCTTCGCTGCCGTCTGCGCCGTCTCGCCCTCCGCGAGTGTGCAGATCGGGAACGCGAGCGCGACCGCGAAGACCGCGTTCCTTTTCTCACACGCCGCGAGAGGTGAGAACTCGCACGTCTCCGTCGCGTACGACCTCTTGAACCTGCGCGGCTCGATGAGCTTGAGCTGGTCTGCACAGGACGAGGGCGTCGCGTACTAGAGCAGGTTTTCCTGTGACGTGTGCGCAAACGCCCCACACGGCTGCGGCTGCGACTGCACGGCGGCGTCGCTCCATCACGCGTTTGAGAACCCTTTCGATCAAGGGCTTCACGCATTCTCGCTTCTTCACGAAGTCTCGACATAATATTTAGGTCGAGTTTTAAACCTCTTACTTTACCTGTCCTTCTAAGCGGCCTAAGTGGACGTGATTAGAATATTAAGTAATATTCGCGTCAGTATCCCACTTCTGAACTATAAGATAGATCAGAAGTGTACCAATAAAACAACTAATACTTAATATAAAATCAAATATATATTTGTACTTAAAACACACTGTTAACAACTGATTTCACAAACTGATTTTATGAACACATTCCTCAACTTCTTAGCTTCTAAATCTTTTCACTTTGCACCATTCGGTATCGCTCCGAGAATAAGACTGCCCCAACATGGCCGACCGCAGTAAAGTAAAGTTATGGAAGGAAGTCAAGACACGAACTATTATTCCATGAATAAATGGTATCATATTATTTTTATAAAATAGTCAATTTTTAGATGTTGTAATTTAATCATTTGAAATATTTTCAGACGAAATTAATAACAAACGCTTACACAAGTGGTATCGTATTTCCCAGTATCAACTGGGTTGTGGAGGTGAGATAGGTAGTCGCTCCATGTAAAATACTGGTATTCAGCTGGACCCGGTTACACTTGAAGCCGACCCCAACATAGTTGGGAAAAGGCTGATGATGATGATGAAATGACAAAGTTATAAGTCTTAGAATATGGAAAACATTGGTACCTACTCATTGACATTTATCGCTCAATAGATTTAGAACCATGTTCACCAAAAAGGTGACGCTCTTATTATCTAAAAACAGCTGTTTAAAACACATTTTTGTATGGGAACATGTCACAGTTACAGCTGTGTTTAGATAATCAGACCGTTATCTTTTCGGTGAACATGGACCTAAATTACCTGTATGGCGCAAGTCAGATTTAACAGACACCTCTTTTAAAAACGTTATTGTGGCATAACAATGAATACTGGCCACAAATTCCAGGTGACACAAAAATTGAGACCATGTGATTGCCTAAATGCCTACTTAGGCATTCCCTTTGGTGTAGTGTTCCTGAAAAAGGTAATTTAAAGATTGAAACATTAAACATAGTCGAAAACAAGATGCATAAGCTGATATCTATATATTTTAAAGAAAGTCGTGTTAGTTACACCATTTATAACTAACCGATTTGGCTGAAAATTGGTGGGGAGGTAGCTTAGAACAGGAGAAGGACATAGGATACTTTTTTTTTTTTTTTTTTAATTATTTTCGTCGGTATGTAGTGGGTAGGTAGGGGTAGGTAGTGGGTAGTAGTAGGTAGGTAGTAGTAGGTAGGTAGTAGTAGGTAGGTAGTAGTAGGTAGGTAGTAGTAGGTAGGTAGTAGTAGGTAGGTAGTAGTAGGTAGGTAGTAGTAGTTATGTAGTAGTAGGTAGGTAGTAGTAGCTAGGTAGTAGGTAGTAGTAGGTAGTAGTAGGTAGTAGTAGGTAGTTGTAGCTAGGTAGTAGGTAGTAGTAGGTAGGTAGTAGGTAGGTAGTACTTTTGACGCAGACGAAGTTGCGTGGGTCAGCTAGTAGTTCTATAAATAGACAGAATCTACGAGATTAATATTCGGCCCTTCATAATTAAGTGCGCAATAACAAATTAGATTAGCCGCAATTGGTCACAAGGAGCGTAATGCCAGCCCATCGCCTATGGCCACCGGTGACCTAATTCCCCAATTGAATCATGTCAGCCCGTTCAAATAATCTGATATTGGATTTCAAACTCTGATACATGTGTACTTTTAATGGCGTCGGTTGGCAAACACGGTGACGCCCTTCCTGATTGAAATTGATTTTTGGTAACCTTGTAAAGTCAATTTTGTGAAGGAGAAATTAAATTCTTTGGATTCGCCACCTGATTCAGATTTTTTTTGTATCATGATTCTAGTGTTAAACGTCACAGATAGTGTTATAGAATCGTCATCATCATTTTCCTCCCCTCTTTTATTTGATAGGATAGTTCATAGCTTATAAGTTAGATTTCATATGTGTTAGTTTATTTTTATGTTGTTTATTTTGTGTATTTTATCTATGGGCCTTAAGATGCCTGATGATAAAAATTATTGATTGATTGATTGATTTGAAGTCAGCCCAGCATATATTTTTCTTTAATACTTGCCAAAAGAGAGTAACCTCCTTTCTAGCTATATTATGATCATCCCTCACACAGTCCTTCTATCGTTTCTTTAATCTTCCCCTACTCTTATAGCCAGCCATAATTATACTCAAAACTTTTCTCAAAACGTTGTTCTAATTAATATGATACCCCACATAATTATTTTTTACTAGTTTCTGCCAGCGGTTTTGTCCGTTTAAAGTTTGACAACTGCCCCATGAGATCTTACTACCGCGATAAAAGTATCCTATGTTTTAATCCAGGTTATAAGCTATCTGTGTGCAAAATTTCATCCAAATCCGTTCTGTAGTTTTTGCATGAAAGAGTAACAAAATATCCATACATCCATACTCACAAACTTTCGCATTTATAATATTAGTACAGTTATTTAAAAAATACGATTATCATTGGCCAAACTATAAGTTTAACACAAAATACAGTTATTTTTCTCTAAAATCTACCAAAACGATAGAAATTTTCCTTCGAACAGTTCACAAAAATAATCCACCTTTATTTAAATAAAAGCCACAAAACAAGGAAATAACTTTACCCAAACTAATTCCCACCTACATAATGGCTACTAAAACATTCTATTAAACTAATAATATAGCAACAACCGTAGTAGTACACGCATAGTCACGCAAACTTTAAAACTACTATTTTTAATTAGTGAATATTGTGAATCCCGAACATGGGTGACGTTTAACGGCACGCGATGGTGGTGACTGATGAGTAAGTAGCCGATCCCGACAGGTTATCATAGACTACGCGATGGCGACACAACACGCAGAAAAAACGCGGCGGTCCCAGATATAGTACAAAAGTAATCAAAATCTAAATCATTTATTTCACAAAGGCATAAATGGATATTTATAAAACGTCGAAAAAGGTACACGGGTCGCGTTGTTGGATTCTACGGAGAAGAACCGGCAAAAAACTCCATGGTTACTCTTTTCAAATCATTTGATATTACAATAATATTATGTTACAGCATTAATACTTTACTTTAGTGCGAATATAAGTACCCTTTTTATGATTGAAAAGGTGATAATGGATGGATGCGGTAAGACTACAGGAAAACTCCAAGATAGCCCAAAATGCAGACCGTGCCAAATTAATTGTACAACAAAACTATCCTTACAACATGTGATGTTTCCTTTAATTAACAGTTACACTTACCGTGTAATAGGTTATTGCTAAATTAGTCAAAGGAGTATTGATTATTCAATAACCATTAAGCCTAAACTTATGTGATACAAGAAATACGATAAAAACAAACTGGAAACAGTGTTATCATTTCTTTAAAACCCAAATCTGAAACTTGGTATCAGTAACCAGGAATACGGTTTTTAAATAAACGCTCCCGCCGCATTTAAAGCACCCAGTGCGTCAACTAACATTTTGTTCGTACTCAGTATACGAGCGAAACTTTTACGTGTCGCTTTCGGAAAATTGCTCGCTTTTTCACAGCAATATTAGTTACGTAATAGCACGCCAGGGAGGAAATTAACATTGCTAATAACAATACCGGTTTTAATTAAAATTTATAAAGGGTGTAAAAAGACTCTTCTCTAGACGAAGCCGAAAGGCACTCGTTCTCCCCGTCTATGCAGTATTTTTAATGCTCTAGACCAGCGGTCGGCAAACCGCGGCCCACAGCCCGCGTGCGGCCCGCGGACGTCTCACTTGCGGCCCGTGAATGTTTTGTAAATAAGTTATAAATATCAAAATGAATGCATAAACCGTGATCGACCGTATAGTGTATGCCTTAAGGTGACACTACTAGATATATTTTTTTTACATATCTCTTGCTCTGTAAGTACACCCTTACACCCCTGAATGCCGGGGTGTATGACTATCATTACAGCATAGGTTTTGGAATTTGAAAAAAGAACTGTCATACTCATACTGCACGAAGAATATTTTTAAAAAGTTATTTTTTTTTCTCGGTATCGATTAATTACTCGAATCGGAATCTAGACAATTTATTTTATAAAGATTTTATTTTAAATATGGAACTATTTGTTTCCACATCGTATGTTAGATGGAATCGATTTAAAAATCAAACTGGCCAGCAAGATTTGACGCGCTTGCGTGCGTGAAAAAAAAAAGGCAGTCTACTAGTAGGCGCGAAAGAAATATACCTAAAAAGAACGTGACCATATCTCTTACAAATTGTAATAATTTTACTATTAATTTTAATTAAATACACATTTTTTTCTTCTTAATAAATGTTCATTGAAACCTGCTGTCTTGTTGTTTACTTACCTCACAATCGATATGTAAAGCAGAGTATTTATCTCGGGCGTAAGCATCAATTGCATACTCGGGTTAATTAGCGCCTTCGCTTCGCTCAGGCGCCAAAAACCTCGTATGCAATTGATGTCATACAGCCCTTGGTTAATAATCTACTATTAATTACGGGAAGGAATTACTCCCCTGGTTTAAACAGTACATCCAAAGTTAAATATGATATCGTTCGTTCATTTTTAATTTAGTCTGTGCGGAAACAGAACAGTAAAATAAAAATCCATTGAAAAGTTAGGAGCTACCAAAGAAACGTTATTTTTGCCAATTTTAACGAAAATTTGCAATAAAAAAAGTGTCAAAATTCCAAAACAAAGTCGGTACCGACAAAGCACAATTATCTAAGAATTCAATTAATTTTATTTGTAATTGATTTATGCAGTGGATTTTTTTTCATAAAACTAGATTTTTCAAAGGCTTTTTCGTATTTTTTTTTGCTATAATTTTTTTCTATGGGATATTCCTAGGTACATCGAGCTTCTAGGGTTTAATATCACAAGTGCGGCCCAAATTTAGTTTATTTTGTCACCTTGTGGCCCTTACCTGTCAAAAGGTTGCCGACCGCTGTTCTAGACCATACCTGGACCATATTAGTCTGAGATATTGGGGTCAAAGTTTCCACAAGATTTTTTTTAAATACAGTCATGTTTTTAACAGCGTTACACTGAGTTTTGTCGTAGGTGAAAACCTAAATAAAAAGTAGCTTCCCAGCCATATTTTTTGCGTAAAGTTACTTAGTATGCTAACGTAGAATGCTTGGTTGACGGCTTCGTGATGAGGTGGTTTACACCCTGTATTTATTAAGTGGTCGAAATGTATAATTCTCGTAAAATTTACCACTTCTTCACGAACGTTAAGTAAACACAGTTCCCTTCCGTAATAATCCGAATTTTCATTGGGGGATATATATAAAATTATACGTACGTCTGAGTGCATTGTAAAGGCGTTCCGACCGGTGATATATCGCCGCTAGCTTTATCCCGCGGCATCGCCCGCCCGGGTGTTTTAAATTATCTTATGGACTAGTTTATGGCCTGCTTTAAAAGTCAACAGGGATGGTTAGAGCTAAGAAAATGTCCCCATAAACCATGGGAATAAGTACCTTTGTTGCTAGTTTGGTTGGCAATTTTGGTTTTAGTCGTGAGTTAGTGCGTCTTATTTGCTGATTAAGGTTTAGTTTTGGAGGTGTTATTGAGTTGAGACTATCTCAAGTGACTTAAGGACCAATTTGTACCGAAGTAAGGAACTATTGTAGACATACCGTCGCGTTATTATCGCCCGATAATATCGCATGCGTTATCTGCTTTATTATTTTATGTATTAGGACGGCTACGAAGGTACACACTGCCGAGATAATAACGATGCAATTGAAATATGACGCTTGCGTTTCTGCTATTGCGATATGAGTCCTTAGAACATTTGATATAGGGACGCATGCGATCTCACACACTGCCGCGATATTAACGCTAGGACGCTTGCGTTCCTGGACTGCGTTCTGCGATACGACGACAAGTAAAACATCGCGCGATAATAACGCGCCTGTGTGCAAAGGAATAGTAACGCATTATCGCAACAACGCATGCGATATTATCGCGTGATTTTAACGCGCCTGTGTCGGGGAGAGCCTTTAATGAAATACATCTTTCAAAGAATAAAAATACTGGTTATTTGCATTAAATGTCACATTTCTGTTGATATTCAGAAAGTCAGTCAGAAGATATTATTTTAGTTAATTTTAGAGTGAAACTGTTTTTCAGTCACTGTCAGATCAATATCAGAGACATCTATCGCGAACCAGCTGCGTAAACTTATTAGACGTACTACGTTATAGATAATACGTGACAATTTTTATTCGAAAATACAACTATCCAGCCAAAATCCTACGGTATTCATAGGGTTTTGGTTAAAAAAAAATTGCGACAAGTACAATAAAATTATTATAGGGATTTTTGAATAATTACTGTTTTATTATACGAGTATGTGTAGAAGTAAACATAAGTAACTAAATATTACTGCAAAATTTTAACGTTTTCTAGGTCCCTCGCTATCCTTGAGACTTAAGTATCCTGCTTCAATTTGAACACAAGTATGACCATTTCCTACCTTAACGTTCATCAGTGCGTCGTTAGCGTAACATTGAAGTGTAATCAATGACTCACGTACCTCGCGTTGGGCAGCATGCTCTATTAACCGCTGAGCCGTTGCGACACGCCGTGATTATGTGATTTAAAGGGCTCGGCAGGGATACTAGTCGACAGTACACGTGCAAGGCTAATTGGATGAAGCATTTTTAAACTCGTGTATGTACCTACTTTTATTTTAGACAGGTAGGTGTTTGATATTATACAGTAAAAAAAATTGCCGGGATCTACTACAAGTACAACATTTGGATACGATAACAAAAAATACATAGAATAAGTTATTGTTTTTAGTGCACCACACGCTCACGAAGAAGCAATATTTGTATAGCTCTTTTGCTTAACAAAGGTTTATTAATTACTTCAATAGCGAACAGAATGATGACCAATGGCTCTTAAATAGGCTTTTATCGTGACACCAGAACTAACAAAATAAACATAGAGTCTACTTTTATCTCTCGCCACATTCGCCTGAGGGTGTACCGTTCATACCGCGGTCATTACTCGAAATTGCCCATTATTGTTTGCCCAGCCCAGTCGACGAAAATACTCATTTACCTGCGACATTGTGCCCAAATGGAAGCCACGATTTATAGCAGAACTTCATTGTTGTATTCTGATCTAAGTTATTGGATCTTGGATGCTGAATTGCTTTCGTTAGGTGAGCTCTTTTAGCGTAGTTATCGTGATCATTGAACTGGTGAACTAGGGCATCTAATTAGCTATTATTAACGGGATATTTTATTAACGTTCAATGTTTAACAAACGACTTAGATTTTGCTTGGGAGCCTTATAGGACAAGTCAACTTCTGAAAGCCAGCATCAACTGTTGCAAACACCAACGAAGCTCAACGAGTTCTTGAAAAATGATTCAAATATCTTGAACTACGCGAAGATATTCAATGTAAGATGTGATTGGAGGGCAAATACTTTTGAGTACCTTAAAACCCCTGAAAACAGGTCGAGTCAAGGCTATATTGGTTAGGTAACTGTAGTCTATCTTTGGATTGATTATGACCTGAAAATTCGTTGGTGTGATGTGGACATTGGCGCATCAAATTGACGTAATCAATCTAGCTACCTTTTGCGATACAGTCATATGAGTCTCAATTATTGATGCAAGCAGCGGTGGCCCAGTGGTGGCGGCTCCGACTCACGAACAGTATGCCGTGGGTTCGAATCACCACTGGTCTCAGAACAGTGAAGGAAAACATCGTGAGGAAACCGGCATGTCCTAGAACCAGAAATTCGAAGATATGTGACATCTACCAAACCGCGCTGGGCCCGCGTGGTGGATTATTCCGTTAGATTATGATTAGCAAAGAGGTCACCTACTTTTCCACATGGAGTGTAGGTAGAAAGTTAGAAGAAAGTTAGCTAACAAGATGCGCCTATCACTTTCATGATAAAACTTTAAAGTTTCTTCAATTAAACCAGTAAAACCCTCACAGCCTCAAGTCTTTCCCTCGAGAAATCATCTCATTGAAATCTCCGGGGTAAGCACAATAAAGTGTAAAGTGTGCAGCCGTCCGAATAGGGAATAGTTAAGAAACTCTATTGCACTACACTGTACCGACAGTCACCACTTATGTTACTAGCGTACTGTTGGTGACAAATAAAATGACCCACTCTTATGTGACATGTTTTTATGTTCAAAGTTTTAAGTGTGACATTGAAAACTATATAACGAGTGTCTCATTTGTGAGGTCGTTTTTGGTTTCGTGTTGTGTTTTAAGATCTCCAAGTTAGAGAAAGCATGAAATTATTAAAATTAGCATGTTACGCCTGTTTTTTCAGTAAGGGTAAGCAGTGATGTTTGAATAATAATTAGACCAACCCACACGGAGAAAAAAATCTAGTTTCCTTAAACAGAATATTGTAAATTTGACTTGATTTTATTGTATTATATGTGACAACTATAACTTGTTTACACATTACTAGAAAATTCTACTTCTTTACAACATTATTTCTCGTTCCTATTACCCACTTACCTAGTAACGTAGAAAACAAATTTTGTTTAGTTAGCAAAACCTACTTGTAGCCATCATTAGAGGACAGTGTAGAGTTTACCAGATATTTCAGTAGTGTCGAAACGCCCAATAATCTCTGTTTACTATGTGTAGTATTAAGAACACCAGATTTTTATTAGTTTTAATTATCATTTTAGCGGACTGAAATAATCAACTATTTCTGTTTACTATATCAGTATTATAGGATATCAGATTTTTGTTTGTGATAAAAATAATTATTGTGGCATGCTACAATTAGAGTATGTTATGTTTACTATTCATATTGTAGAGTTTATCGGCTCATATATTTGTGTTAAATATCATTATTGCGTTCTGAAACGATCAATAATTTCTGTATACTTTAAGCAGTATAGAGGATACGATTTTTTTATAGTGTTAAATTTCATTATTGCGGACTCAAATCATCAATAATTTCTATTTACTATATGCGGTATAGAGGACACAGAATTTTTGTTTCTGGTAAAAAGAATTACTGTGGCATGAAATAAACAGTATGTTCTGTTTATTATGCACATTGTAGAGTTTGACAGGTGTTATATTTTAGTGTAATTAATCATTGTTGCGGACTGAAACATAATATTGTCGAGTGAAGGGGATTACACCACCGAAACTAGCGCCACCCATTCATTTACTCCTAAATCAGTTCAAATTGTAAAAATCGAATTCAGTACTTCGGTAGGAAAATACTACCAAATATTTTCTTACCGAAGTAATAACGAAATAAAATAACGGGTGGCGCTAGTTTCGGTGATGTAATCCCCATAAACAGAATTAGGTTCAACATCTTAGGTGAGTCTTCGCCGCAACGAAGGCAAAGACTTACCTACCTAAGGTGTTTAACATTATTCTGTTTGACTCGGCAGTATATTGGTTTAGTCCGCAATAATGATGTTTGTGGTATAGAGGTGGCCTGAAACATAGATAGAAAAATCAGAATCCTGAGTTATTACAAAGAATAAAAACAAACTTTTTTTTTTATTCGTTTTATTTTAAAATATACTAAACATAAATTATCGGCCGCACTTTGGCATATAATACTTCTTTATTAATTGTAGGTGCTTTTGGTTTTATAATATTAGTTATATCTTCGATTTTGGACAACTTATGATCTACACCACTAGTGCTACATCTTTCTTCCTGTAATAGAAAAAGAACTGTTAAATAAAAATACACGAGTGGCTCCGTGAGCTGTAGACGAATCGGTAATGAAAATAAAAGTATACTATCTTACCACGTACCTGTAAACAATTGGATAAGTCATTCCATTGTGCCATTTTTTTTATAAAACGCGCCCTATCGCCAACAGGCGTAATTAATTCATATATAAGTTCTGCGTCGAGGAATCCCAATGTTCCCGAAGTTACTTTTTTTTCTGAAAAAGAAAAATGTTTAATATAACCTAATAACAGTATATATAGGTACCTATTTCAGCACATAAAAGATTGAGCACATACTTCGAGGACATTCGAGGGTCACTAAAATGCTGGCCAATGGCCATAGAAAAATACACAACATACTTATTACTGGCATCGTAACTCATTTTTATTTTGAGCATTCGGAAAACTTACAGCTCGATTATCAATAAAACAGCAGTTACTTGAATTATAAATGTAACGAATATTAACTGCGGCAAGTGCGGATGCGGTCTATGTGAGGTAGGTAGGTCAACCTAACCTACTTATCGATATAAATCGCCGTTAAACCATGTTTTGATATAAACACATAAAGTAAATCACCATTCACTGTAATACGAGTAGATAAATAAATATTTACCGAGTTACCGGCGAAACTATAATAGCTACATACTCCTCCAAATCCCACGACTGCAGCAATTTGCTTGATGTCTTCGTCCATTGTTCACAGTAATGTTAAAATTAATTGGCTACAAAGTCGGCTCGGTGAATGAAAATCAACTTGCGGTTGCGGAGTGGCGATGCGCGCAGGGCCGCACTTTTTCGTGTACTAAAGTATTCTAGTATTACTTAGCAAAACTATGACTGGTTGTTATAAAAAAAAAACCGTTAAGCATAGCTAAAAATCTATTTTCCTACACCAGAATCTTATCTACTATACAATCTGGTAATATTGTACTTACATATTAATATTGGTAATATGGGACAGTTTTTCGTTACAAGTAAATAATGTTCTGTTTAGTGTACAATATTATTGTAATGTCAACATTTTTTATTGTTGCTGGTACTACTCTTTATTGTTAGCATTAAAAAGAGTATGTTAGACAACAGAGATCATTTCTAGTTATGAGTAAAATATTCTTAGTAATCAATAAATTTCGAGTTAGTAATTGGTATTAAAAATCCGCTAAAAGGTACGTAAATCGTAAAGGTGAGGAAATCTAGTACCCATAAATGAATTACGTAAGGTAGACCTTACAGAATGATTTTGTAAACACAACTTTATTATTGGTGTGTTAAACTAGATGATGGTGAACAGAATAAATAAATATTGTAAACATCGCAATGATTGAAAAGTGTTGTAAACTAAATGCATATTTTACTCTGTAACAATTAGATGGTTACCAAAACGATATCAGAGTTTCCGTGTACTAGAATATTTTAACTAGAAAGAATATTCTAGTGTTCATAAAAATATGAAGTGCTGTTATTAAAAAAAAATCTGTTAACCGTAGCTAAAACATTTTTTCCTACACCAGAATCATAACTACTATACAATCTGGTAATATTGTAAAATATTTTTTTCTCCGTGCATCACGTTTTTTATCGTAAGTCCATAAAATAGAGGGCAAAACTATTGCCATTAAACTCAGTCCAAATCCAGACTGTGTCTGCAAACCAGTAACATCTGAACTACGATTAAAACCCAACACAGTGGAAGTCAGACCACCTTATCTAGAAGATATCGTATGGATTACTGAGAGACAAACCCTCCGTACTGCATATCGACAAAATGATGAACTGTTTGTCATATTTAACAAAGAGCAAAATGAACGACCCTAACAAACTGGATCCAATAAAAAATTTAGGAATAAAACGGTTCCGGCACAGTTTCCTCGGCCGGCAGTGCTCGCTGAAACTAGCCTAGAAGTTGTGTAACTATTCCGGCGAACATCGGCGCTCGTACGAACCGATCTGGTAACTATTGTACGCTATTGTAAGCGCTATTACTGTTCCTCTTGCTGTAGCGTTTGAACTTGGTTTAGGATTCGCAGTTACTTTGCTATTACCATAATTACTCATGTTACTTAAGATATAGAAAAAGTTGTATTACACTGTTGTTGTTCCACTTTTGCGGCACTATTGGCGGCTTTGGGTTATGTTTTGTAGATAAGTACTTTACTACTATTAATATTCTTATTTTTATTCTTTACAACGTTAATCTTAAAATTTAACATATTGTCTCATTGTGTATCTGTGGAGAACGTGGTTGATTTCACATTTGTATCATTTTTGTACCTTATTTTTTTTTAATTTTTAATGTTTGTTTTCCCAAATAAATGAAATAAAACATAAATAAAATAATATCGTTGAATTGTTGGGACTATAGTCATGGAGAATTATTAAATCAGTCTTAAGGCTTTAATGCTAACGTTATGCCTGTCTTCATCAAAGAAGGGTTGGGCAGTGCGCATTGTATACTTAACACCTGTGCTAGTTATGGTTAAGCTCCATACGTAAGGGTTGGAAATCTGGATTCCAGACAACTAATAAGACTGCCTGTCATTTCCAGAACTTCTTTCTCTTTTGATGTCCAGCATGCCCACCGTAGAAACGGATTTCTTCGAAGAAAGAATAAAGAAAACATTTATTCATCTGTCATTGAATCGACAAACTGACAGATAAACAAAAGATTTGCTTTGAAATCTTTGGGTTTTGGCAAGTGGTAGTCATTTTCAAAGCGTTTTGTGTTTCAACAACTACTTTCAACAAGATAATTGATCTGAGATTAATCTATGTATGGACTGATCTCAGATCAGAAGACAAGGAGGTATCTGATGAGGTGACTAGTAATAGAGAAATATAGAAGACGATGGCATGCTGCACCAGTGACATTCTTACCCCAAAAAAATTGGGTCAGAGCAGGAAAATGGTGATGAATTTATGATTATGGATTAAAGATTCCGGTAGTTTATGTTAATGCATTTTTGACTGTTCCATCGTAGATGCTGCTGATAGATTGACAGTGGCCTTCAGCCTTTTTGGAACCCACTAGGGCCTCTAGCTATTCAATTAAATAAAACACACAACTTTTTTTGTTTCTGTTGCTTGATTCAGTGACATTTCGAAATCACCACCAAAACAAGTATAATCTGCGTGCGATCAGTGCATGCATAGTAAACATCGCACTGGTCTATAAATCGTAATTTTAATGTGTCCCAATGAATAGCTTCTTTCATCTAACGAGGTCGAGCACGCTGCTAATCGCTTGGGACACAACAAATAGAATGGTGAAAAGGTTCATGCATTTTGTTATAGTTGAAAGTGAAGTAAGTAAGGCAAAAAGTGAAAAATAACTTGAGCTTCAGAAGCCGGTGACAAAAACACCAAATCGATCAAGCAAATGTCGAGCTTCGAAGGTTTTTTATTGATTTTGTGCCCTAGTTGTCATTTGTAGATCTTTGACAGTCGTTACAGGTAGTCAGAGGCCCGACAGTCTGACAACCAGTCTTACCAAGTGGTATCCTATTACCCAGTCCTAACTGAGTTTTGGAGGTCAAAATCAAAATATTTTACACACACATAGGCCACATAGGCCTAGATGGGCACATTTAGAACGACGAAAAAGGTGCACGGTTCGCGTTTGTCGATTCCATGGAAAAAAACCGGCAAGTAACTCCATGTTTATTCTTTTCCAATCATTTGGTATTACAATATAATTATGTTACATTATAGCATTAGTACTAAAGTATGCGGGGACAGCGTAGGCCCGATAATAGGTCGTTTCTTACTTTACAAAAGGAATTTTTAACAAAAGTTAAACAAAAACTTATATTGTCACTTACGGGATATCTTCCGTGATTATTTTTAATGTTGAGCACAACAACAAACATAATCACAAATCAACATTAAAAATAATCACGGAAGATATCCCGTAAGTGACAATATAAGTTTAGTTTTAAACCGTGAAAGCCTAAAACAGTGTTTAAAAGTTAAACAGTCCGGGAATCTCAAAAAGCCTACAATGTTCACTCATTCGAATAATAATCATATAGGTCAGATAGACAGTCGCTCTATGTAAAATACTGGTACTCGGCTGCAACCGATTAGACTGGAAGCAGACCCGAACATAGTTGGGAAAAGGCTAGGCAGACGATGAATAACAAACATTGGTGCTAAAAAACGATACGATATTGTAAGATTTATTTTACGGCCGAGTCTAGTTAAAAATATACAAAATAATGTCTTCAGTACAAGGTCAAATTAAAATAGCTAGAAAAACTCTGGATGCACATTTATTTGCTTTATTGCATCATGTTTTGACACCGGTGACGTCTGTGAAGCTGACATAGGGATGCACTGCTTAGCAAACTTAGTTTTCATGATGACTGTGCATAAACCGTGTCGACAATATATTGGTTCATAAGCTGTGGGATGACACGGCACACTTTTTATCTTGTTTTCGAGTAAACTGTAGGAAATACTGAACCGTCACGGTTCAAATGTTTTTTTAGATTACCAACGTTATTACACAAGTTTAACGCAACTTGTGAAATGTTGATGGACTTAACGTAAGCATGATGTATGTCGAATTATATTTTTATTCTAGAAATATACATGAAGCTTTAGCGCAAACTGGATTTTATAATTGTGTAAAAATTATTGTTTTGAAAAAATCACTAACTAAAAATAAATGTTATAACAAAATAACGAACACAATCATCATCTGCTTAGCCTTTTCCCAATCTATATTGGGGTCGACTTTCAGTCTAACCGAATGCAACTAAATACCAGTATTTGACATGGAGTGACTTCCCATCTGACCTCCACAACCAAGTTAGTACTGGCTAATACATTCCCCCGTGGTAAGACTGGTTTTCAGGCTTTTTGTCCACTGTAACGGCTGTCAAAGATCTACAAATGACAGCCGGAACCAAAAGCTTAACGTGCTTTCCGAGGCACAGAGGAAACTCGGTATGTAATCGGGTGGTCATCCATCCACAAACCAATCTCAAGCACGGCTTAACCCGCTTAACCTAAAGATTGACCCGAGCGGCTGTTCTTATTTACCCACGGGCTCCTCTAAAATAACGAACACAGTATGGAAGTTAAAAAGCCAGTCAACACTGGCAGCAATCGTAAAAGCGTAGAGCTGGTTTCAGACTACGC
Source organism: Xestia c-nigrum (assembly GCA_916618015.1). NCBI lineage: Eukaryota > Metazoa > Arthropoda > Insecta > Lepidoptera > Noctuidae > Xestia > Xestia c-nigrum. The sequence goes on along the minus strand of OU745259.1, from coordinate 1,113,270 downwards.
TATACTATTCTCCTATCTATATCCTATTTATCTATATTTATTTATTTTATTTATTCTCCTATATAGTATAGCAAAGCAGGACTATATCGCATGGCGTTCACAGTACGCGATGTTATCGCAAGCATTTATAGTATATAGCAAGCTCGAAAAAGTTCAATCATTAAAGTGGGGAACACATTCTTCAATTTTTTTTGCTGGGAACTGACTTTTTTTTATGAATAAATAAGTAAAATAAATAAATATTGCTGGACATTACCACACAGCGCCACCTAGTGCCACACTAAGCAAAGCTCGTGTCGTGGGCACTAGATAGTTGATATACTAGATAATTATATACTTTTTTGTTTGTAAATACATACTTATTATACATTAAACATCAATGACTCGGAAACAAATGTCCATGCTCATCACACAAACATTTGCTCCTACCGGGATTCGAACCCAGGACCCTAAGAACGTAAGGCAGCGCCGCTACCACTACGCCATTCGAATCGTCAATAATCACTATTTTCGGCAGAACTCAATGTAACGCACTTAAAACATTTGCATTGTACTGATGGATAGCTTAAATAGTACCAGGGTCGCGAAAATTTTTATATCCATATATTTTAAATGAAAGTTTTTTTTTTAAACAATGGTTGAAACTTTTACCCCCAATATCTCCGTAACTTGATGGTTCCTAGGTATGGTCTGGCACAAAAAAATGATCGTATCTACAACAAACATAAATGATCGATAATGACGGGGATTATAAGTGCCTTTCGGCTTTGTAAGTCATTTTACACCCTTTATATTTCTACATTAAAGTATTACCCGTGAAAAAAGTATGGCCGTGGATTGAACCTTCTGTTCCTCCTCTACGCATATCCAGATATCTCGCAGCTGATCTAAATGTGCGTACGTGTGAGCCAACCTCGGGAACTGATCGACCGATATAGATTAATTTAATGTTTGCCAACTCAATTCTGTGGTTAATGCTGGTGATTATTTGAACGTATTACATTTTTGTGTGTGTTTTTATTTTTTGTTATGAGTTTTATGAGAATTTTGATGTTTTACTGTTATAGAAAAACAGAAGAAAGTTGCGGCTATTGTTACCCAAAGAAGATGTACCTCTCTGGTCCATGGCCATGCCCCAATTGTGGTGTTTGGGCACTTCGGACACTCCAGGAAACAGGACATGGTTTGATCAAGATCGAATAGGGCCGTCACTATTCAGCATCAAGATTACCGAAGTGCCACAAGTTTTTTTTTTACAGAACCACAAAACCTCCCAAAACTTTCAATTATTACCAAAGTAACTAGTTCGGTCGTAAAGTTTCATAATTGTTGAAATCATCGTAGAATGATATCTTGAACTACGTAGTGTTTGTAATCATCAATACATTGAGAGATTCTATTCTATTTGTGGTCACAAGCGCTGTTGAGCATAACTTCCAAGAAAATGGTATTGGATTTGTCTTTCAGGAATTTCCCAGTAGTAGTCTGAAACCTGGATGTGCGCATGGCTTACGACAAATAGCTCGTCTTCGATAAGATTCTTCGAAATATGGGAGTACTTTAGGTACTATAGAGGTTCTATCATAATACGTCGTTCTCCCCGCTACTTGGTACTGGCAGCTTAGTAAAATATATAAATTTATTTGAATAGAAATAAATAAATAAAATATAAACTTCTTTACAAAAAAATAGTAGTTTTTTTTGTCACCGAGTTCTGAAGTTAAAGTGATTTTTCACTTTTTTGTTTTCTCTGAAGTCGGTTTTACTTTTATATTTTTTTTTTATTTTTCACTTTTTAGTGGTTCACACGTGCTTACCCCTTCACAGCGTACCGGCGTGATTTTCGGTTATGAACTGGTGTAAACAATAGACAGATATGAGATTTCAGCAATCCCAGTACATTGCTACATTTATTGAGGAGTTCCGTTGCCAATCTCCGAAGATCTTCATCAAATTGAATGGGATCACTTCGAGAAAGTACACTTCCTAAAACTACCCAAATCGCTTCTAGTGTGCCTATAAAATGTGAAGAGTTCTCTCTATTTCTTCAGGATTCCATCATCAGATCTTGATTTGGTGATTATGGGACAACCTAGGAAGTGTACCCTTTCAAAAAAATTAAAAAAAAAAACAAAATCGATCAAGCCATCTTCGAGTAATCGGGGAAAAAAAACTTAGGCTTTTGGCCTTTTTTGTGGACATTGAAAAACTTTCTACGCCGTTGTTATTTGATCATCAGGCATTGTTTGAATTTTTCTCTCCTCGAACAGAGCCAGCAATCTATTGGAAACCGTAATTCTATACATGTTTGAGCGAGTGTTAATTTAATAAGGTATAATAACTAGGTAAATTAATTAGTAATAACCTGAGTTATTGTACCCAAAACAATTGTATGCCAGGGTCAACCTACAAACAGGTTATGGCATCTGTAACAAAAAGTGTTTGTGATCCTAGTACCACCATTACTATATGTGTTGGTAATAGTTCTAAGATAAAAAAGGAAGATATCACAAACTGTGTATCGGAGTTGTTGAAGTTAAAGTGTAGTAAAATCATATTGTGTGCTTTTCCCTATTTTAAAAATTTGGGTAGTAGAAAAAACAATTATATACATATGTTAAATAACCATGTACATTTTCTGGCAGGTCACTATAGTGACAGACTTATATACCTAGATATCAACACTCTTGTTGGTAAACTTAAGTCGACACGGGGTAAGGTGTATCTACCTATTAGATGTAGACACAAAATAGCTTCGCTATTAGCTTTTAATATTCACACAGACATAAATAGTATGTCTAAGTTTAGTACTATTATTAACACTGCGACTATTAGTAATTCTACTAATGTACAGGTGACTTTAAATGAATATAGCAGTAGTGCTATAAATCTTTACAAATATTGCTCAGAGGAGGATCCATCTGTCACCGTGGTGAATCCTCAATTAGGGTCTATTAGTGATAGGGTCTTGTTGTCTGAGGATGGCTCGGGAGTCTCCGGCCTCACTCCAAATATTAATATTAATTTAAACTAGAAAGTGAGACAACAGAAGGTACTATTAATTCTTGCACTCAATTAGTTACTAAAAAAGGGCCTCAGCAGAACACCTTAAAATTATTCCACCAAAATATCCAAGGAATGTCTTGCAAATTATTAGAAATTGAATTGTTTTTAGAAAACAGTCAATTTGACATTATTTGTCTTACTGAACATTGGCTAAAGGATTACCAAATGCTTATTAATTATGAGAACTATATAGTGGGTAGCTGCTTTAACCGTAAAACGATGCTTCGTGGAGGTTCCCTAATATTAATAAAACATAGTTTTAAATATAAGCAACGTAATGACATAGTAGGTCTCTCGGTTGAACATTGCGTCGAACTGTCCTGTGTTGAGCTAGATAAGCATGTAATTGTGTGTGTGTACAGACCCCCAAATTATCAAAACTTTTCCATATTTGAATCAATAATGGAAGATGTCCTGGCAAAACTTGCAGCCAGTAATAAATCTACAATAATTTGTGGTGATTTCAATATCAATATTTTAGAAGAAAATTCACATAGCGGTCGGTTATTAAATCTCTTTAAATCATTTGACTTGACTAACGTTTTTATTGAACCTACTAGAATCGCAGCATCTTCTGCTACTTGTATAGATAATGTTTTCTGCGATTGTGATTACTTAGATAAAGCCATAGTAAATTGTTTGCCGTCCGACCATAGCGGACAAACTGTAACTTATAGGTGTAATACACCATTGCAAAAAGTACAGATTAAATTTAGACCCATAACTTCTAGCAAATTAAATGGGTTTAATATTTCCCTACAGAACAAGCTAAGTGTTATAAGCCATGACGATATTAATATAAATCAATTTTATAATCGTTTCTTTTCAATAGTTCACACGGAATTCAACAAAACTTTTGAAAAGAAGACAAAAAGTATTTGCCCTAAATTCATATTTAGTGATTGGGCAACTAGAGGTATCAGAAAAAGTAGGGAAAGACTATTTGAGCTTTATGGCCTTAAGCCTTTTATTAACACTGAAACTTTTAACAAGTATGTTGCTAAGTATTCAAAAATTTTTAGAAATACATGCAGGTTTGCTAAAGCCCTGCACATTAGCAACAAGATCAAAACAGCAGAAAATAAAATAAAGACAGTTTGGAAAGTCATAAATAACGAGACTAACAGGAAGAAAATACGCAACACCAGCTACACATTAGACACAGCATGTGGTCCTAAAAGCTCTAATCAGGAAGTAGCTCAAGAATTTGTAAATTTCTTTACAGAGATACCATTAAAAACTACGGAGGCTCTTAATTCCTCTCCTGAAGTCTCAATGGGTTTATTAAAGGCGAATGTGTCTGGCTGCCTGGCTGAATTTAAATTTAAACACATTAACCCTATGGTAGTTATTAAAGCTTTCCGGCAAATAAAAATAAAACTGACCGAAGATCTATGGGGAATGTCTATCAAAGTTTGTACATCCATAATTGAGACTATAGCCCCATACTTAGCTTTAATTTTTAATCTATGTGTGGACCAAGGAGTCTTCCCTGATTTAATGAAATACAGTAAAGTCATACCTCTTTTCAAATCCGGGGACAGTAAAGATACTAACAATTATAGACCTGTCTCCGTGTTGCCAGTTTTTAGCAAGGTTTTTGAAAAAGTAATGCTTGATCAAATGCTCTATCACTTTAACACCAACAGAATCTTACATGATCAACAGTATGGTTTCACCAAGGGACGTTGTACAACTGACGCCGGTGTAACCTTATTAAAGCACATATTTACTGCGTGGGAAGAGTCCCAAGACGCTATAGGAATTTTTTGTGACCTCTCCAAAGCGTTTGATTGCGTAAACCACGACACATTACTTATGAAACTTGAGCATTACGGACTGGGTAAACTTGCACTTAGTTTGGTAAGATCATATTTAAATGATAGACAACAGTATGTTCAGATAAATGGTGTTAACTCACAGGGTTTAAAAATAAAAATGGGGGTTCCACAAGGCTCAATATTGGGTCCTTTCCTCTTTCTAGTATACATAAATGATCTACCCTATTTATTGAAAAACCAACCTCAAAATATGGTGTTATTTGCTGATGACACTTCTCTGATTTTTAAGATAAATAGACGGGCACAAAATTTAGATGACGTGAATAGTGCCCTACTGCAAGTCCAAAATTGGTTCACAGCAAACAATTTGGTATTAAATGAAAAGAAAACCAAATGCATAAGATTTGCTTTACCGAATGTTAAGGGTAGTGATTGTGATATATTATTGAATAATGAGAAACTTGAATTCGTAGATAAAACGGTTTTCCTGGGGATTACGCTTGATTCAAGGCTACAATGGGGTTCTCATTTAACATCTCTTGCGGGGCGGCTAAGTTCAGCAGCATATGCCATTAGAAAAATCCGTCAATTTACTGATGTAGATACCGCTAGACTGGTCTATTTTAGTTACTTCCACAGTATAATGTCTTACGGTATTTTGCTATGGGGACGAGCTGCAGATATTGAGTCTATATTTATTGAGTCTATATTTATTCTGCAGAAAAGAGCCATTAGAGCCATATATAATCTTCGTAGACGCGATTCTCTAAGAGAGCTGTTTAAGGATATTGGCATTATGACGGTACATTGTCAATACATCTACGAAAACATAATGTACGTCAGAAAAAATTTGCATCTTTTTGGTAAAAGAGGTGACAGACATAACTACAGTACTAGAAATAGGGACCAATTAGTTCAGCCAGGCTTTAGACTCGCTAAAGTAGACTCATCTTTCATGGGGTACTGTTTGAGATGCTATAATAAAATTCCACAAAGTATTCTTGAACTGAATGAGACAAAATTTAAAACATGCATTAAACGCACACTATGTAAGCAAGCATATTACAAGTTGAGCGATTATATCGCTGATAAAAATGCTTGGCTCAATGCTGGTCCTGCTCCACAAGGACAGGGGCGCAAAAATTGATAGCATTAAATGGTATTGTTGGAGCTGCTGAAGATTGTACAACTATCTTTGCATTGTATAGATTCAATGTTAGTATTATATAATCGCATAGCCCATATTGTGTGAGTACTTTGTACTAGAAAGCTATCATTCACTGAAAGCCTACGGCAGTTCTTGACTAGAATGTGCCCTGGCGGTTGAGAGTATGTCATGCTCTCTCAAATGTCTCGCTGATGGTGGCGCGTGTGTCGGACCATTTAGCTCCCTTCAAAATGGTTGAGCTGAATGGTGCTGATCCATGCGTCATGTTCGTGAACGGGCGCTGTCAGTTGTGACTGGTCATCTCTTAGTCGCCATGGTTTATTTGAATTAATTATTTTGTTTTTGAGTTGTATTTTATTTTTGTTTTGCTATGGACACTTTTAACGTGCACATCTTGCTACATTGTTCTCACATAATATACCATCTCAACATGAATGATGTAACCAAGATTTTGTAACAATATTTTTATTTAAAAGAGTGTCCATGGAGTTTCTTGCCCGTTCTTCTCCATAGAGATCTACGCTAGGGAATGGGCAACTACAGTACTTTCACAGTTTTTATGTCTTGTGACTGGGACTGTAGCTACTTTAAATGTTCAATTTTGTTTCGACAATTCAAAAGTGCCTGTAACTGGCCTACTTGAAATAAATGCTTTGATTTTGATTTTGATTTTGAATGAAAGACGAAAATTAAACACATTATCATAAAATATTATCATTTGGTAGTGTGGCACCCCATGCACACACACTACCTTCACCTTTACGTAACACATCAAGGATTCCAGACTAAACGTTTGTTATTGTTACGATCAAGTTATGTCGTATAGTAGTTTCTTTCAAGAAGCAATTTGTCAATGTTTTCTCAACTAGTTAGTACGGATCCCACATTAAAACTCTTTCCATTTCAATTTAAGGGCGAAAACACACACTATGTACAAATCGCAGTGTCCATATATCTGTCCGCAGTATTCAAAACAACGTGAATGCGACACACAGATGTGCGCGCTAGTTAATTGGGTCACGCTGCGTGCGACGCGCAAATACACCGCCTTTAGACGCCGCGCGTACGCCCGGGCACGTCGCGTTCACGGATAGTATGGATGAGACTTTACAATTTGAAACTGGTGTTCAAAGTATGGGTCTCTGGCAGTTTGTACAACGCCACATATTAACTACACTCTCCTGCTGATATGGAAGGAAGTAGAAATTACAATTTCTCCATCTCCTCCGCTATACTTTTCTAATTAATTTCGTTGCGGGATCCAAGACAGTTAAATTCATTCTCTGGGACTTCATCGAGCTTCATTGTCTTGGCGATTATATTTCCGGAGGTCGCAATGGACTTTCAGTAGTTATAGTGATTTAGGAATAGTGTGGTAGGCTTGTCCTAATAAAAATAAAAGTCTCACAAAAACTCTTCATACCTGACTACATGCAATAATGCTGCGCATGCAGAGTTATCTGCGCGATTAACATCTGGGAGTTCAATAGCCCAACAACAATGGCCCACCAGACGCTAGACCCAACTGGTCAGGGGATGAACTGCCCTTTTTTGTGGCGAATTAGAAATTTAGTACCCTGTCCCTCGAACCTCTGTACCAAAACCAGGCAGTTATAGTTTTTTCATGTCCAAATCGAGCCAGCAATACATTGATCAGAAACCGCAGTTCTGTTTATGTCTGAGCGAGTGTTCAGCTGTCAAAATTTAAAAAAAAATCTTTAATTACAAGCTTTTTTGTTAAAGGATACCAATACTATGTCAAAATCTTCCAAGGTTCCACGGTTTTGTTCGCGTTAGACGATTATAATTTTTAGTTTTGTCAAAATACAATTACTGTTAGAACAATTCTGTCTCATTATAAAACTTAAGAAGACGGGTATTTATCGCGAATTTACCTTTAATTTAATCCCGACACGAAACGAAACGAAACGTCGGGATTAAATTAAAGGTAAATTCGCGATAAATACCCGTCTTCTTAAGTTTTATAATGTGTTCTGATCGTGGAAGTTTAAAAAAGACAATTCTGTCTCATCCTCCGTAAGCCGACATCCCCTAAACGTGCGTCCGATAGCCGCTAGCCATGACGGCGATTAAGGAAATCTACATGTCTATGCTCTATGGACGCTAACATAATTTATAGCCGCTGTGTGTATAGCCAATGTTTGTCTATGGCGCTCGTTAAACTCGATTGAGTAATTTTAGTGCTTCATAAAACTGGAGTATAGAATAGCATGCTGTAAAAACAGGATCAAGAGGCTGGCTCTAAATAGTTAAACACTGATCGCACTCTGCCCTCTATCTCGAAAATAGTTCAAGAGATACAAAAAATTATAAACAAAATTTGTAGAGGATCGAATCTTCTACAATATTTATGAAAATACAAAAAGCATGAAACCCATAGGAAACAAGATATTTGCAATAAATGTGTAAAAAACCGTTTTTTTCTTTTAAATATCGCTGGACATTAACACACAGCGCCACCTAGTTTTGACCTTTGACCTTGGAATATCTGTAGTCGCGGTCACCCTACTTATAGTAGGTTTTGAGACAAGTTAGAGGGTGTCAAAATAAAAGTTTATTGCGGACTATCTCTCATTCCGAGGCGATTCCCCTGATTAATAGCCTTTAATAACAATTACTTTGAGCAATTACAATTAACTTATTAACCAATAATATTACCTAACAAAGCAAATCACGGGTAAATAATTAGGATATTATCTTACGTTAACTTGGTCGCTGAACTTGAGTTCCTAAATTAGTAAACACTGTTATTTACATTTGAAACTCAATCACATCTAAATCTATACAGTCTAACAAGTAATTCAAGACCCCAAACATCCTCAGGTAGCATATAAGTCAAAATCACAACAAAACAAATTCGGGCTCACATACATCAACGGTGGAAATTTAAAATGCTGCAAGATACGTTGAGTGCGCTATTGAATTTGCAACCATCGGCATAGCGAAGACAGTTTGTAACCCAATAGCATGCTTGATGTCTCTTATGGCGTTATGTTTCCCCGTCAACATCCCGATCAATTAGTCACATTTTGGCTACAATGCGTATTTCCTTCAATAATTAGAGGGAGCGATTGATGGACGACCGGCAGTGGATAGTAAATCAATCTATAGTGTGGTGTCGAGTGATTTACGGCGCGTCGTTATATTGATAGTGTAGGTTAATGAGAGCCTGCTAATGAGAAGGATGTGTGCGCTTAAACAGATTCTTAAGACGACTCCGTAATATGTTGCCATGTTCGGTTCCGTTCCCGGCAATAATAAGTCAAAGGCATAGTAATTTATTTGCCAGAAACGTGATCCATAAGATGAAACGCACCAAAGCCACTGATTCCCTCATTGATGTTGGATAAGTCAACAGAATATTACCATCAGCCGTCGACCTGCTGTCAACAAAACTTAACCTTGTAGTATCTTTACACATTTGAAAAATGACTTTTTGCTAAATAGATGATCTGATATACAGACTACCTGATAGTTGGACGTTTTGCTAAATCAACATGTTGCTAATTAGACTTACTGCTCATTAGACGTTTCACGCTATTGGACATTTTTCTGCTTAGTTACACGTTCTGATCAGGACGGTTTTAAACTAGTAACAGTAATTAGTAAATAGTCTGAAACAATCGAGAAAGATTATTATGACCATGTGTGAGCTGTCTCTTACTGATGTGCTGTTTGTTCAACACATAAGTGATCATCTCAATGTGCTAAACAAACACTATACGGTAACTTTACACATCTTAGATCATCTCCTTAAATAAATAAATATTCGTGTTGGAGAACTGCCTAATTTACATAGCCTTTTTGTAATTATGATGGGGTCGGCTTCCAGTCTAACCGGATGCAACCGAATATCAGTGTTTTACATGTAGTGCCTTAATTTGCCAAATCATCTTGATCTAAGATAGAAAGACAACAACATCATATTAAATTACATTTTCTCCGTCGTGCGGAAATAATCTCATTTCGACCCAGAAATTGAACACACTTGAAACTCTGCCGACCCACCAATTACATCCACCATCTACTTTATAATTACTCACTTGAATTCACCCTCCAAGCAAACATGTACTCATATAATAAGGCTTTAATTACACCGCTCAGCAAACCGAAAAACATATTTTATTACTAATACGCTTTTAATAAACGGATGCTTTAGCACCTTAATAAGAATTAGTTAATTATAAGCGAGCGTATATGTTCATTATTGTAGCTATGTTTCTTGCTTGTAATGTGGCCGAGGTCTAAGTTGAAAAAAATGGCTAAATAATTGTTAGTTAAGTCGTTTAGAAACAATTAGTTGTTGTAATTGATGTTGTAAGTGTATTTTTTTTTCTAAAAATTAAGTTGTAAGTAATTTCTGAGACTAAAAACGTTAAAAGTGTTTAACCGCGTGTCGTCTTACTAAAATATCCTACATACACTGTTTTGCGAATTAGTTCTTAATACTGTTTTAGACTCACAGTTTTTCACTACACTTAAAGTACTTATCCGTGATTTTCTTTTGTATCTACGAGCACGCGGAACAAAACAAAACAAAAGAAAATCACGGATATAATACCGTAAGTGTGGATAGATGGCGTATTCCGAAGCCCTGTGAAGACTCTGGGACATCATCAGGTCGATCATCGATCTATAATCTTGGTTTTTATTGATCTATATTTGATTATTGATCAAATAAAACTTAGAATCAAAATCAAAGCATTTATTTCAAATAGGCCAGTTACAGGCGCTTTTGAATTGTCGAAACAAAAATGAACATTTAAAGTAGCTACAGTCCCAGTCACAAGACATAAAAACTGTGAAAGTACTGTAGTTGCCCATTCCCTAGCGTAGAGCTCTATATGGAGAAGAACGGGCAAGTTGGACTCCATGGACACTCTTTTAAATCAAAATATTGTAATAGCATGAATAGCGAATAACATCACGACTGTAATCCTTTAGGGGTTAAACCTAAGAATTCGGAACCCAGACCTTTATGGGCTTAGTAAATAACTATTTATTCAAATATTACACAAAGTTAACTTGCAACCGCCTAGCACACCGGTTCTGGAACTCATTAACCTGTCCTAACAGCAATTTAACTAACACAATTCAAACATTTTTTGAGGAAATCATTATGATTAGGCTCCGCCCAAGCCATGTTACGTTACAGCCTAACCACAGCATAGAGACATTGACACACGGATTGACAGACATCCCATTACCGAATTAGTGATAATTGTACACTATGTCTTATTGGTGCGTGAAATATTGCACAGAGTAGTGCTCAGAGAGAGAGAATTTGACCGACGTGGTTGAGAAGAACAGTTATGTATTTAATGAGGTATGCTTTTAGGTAAAACACACTATTTACCAACAACACAGTTAATTTACATCACAACAGTAATGTTTTCTCCATTGTTTGTCTTTTTATTTTAGTATATCCGTGTTTATTTTTTGTTAAGGGTAATATTTAGTTTGATACATTTATTTATATAATTATAGTATTTTATATATCCTTGTAGTTTACCTGAGTATTCATCAAATTATTTTCAGATGTACACCTACCACTGCTTGTCTCTGCATCACCCAAAGGTTGACTGGTAGAGAATGCCTATGGCATTAAGTCCGCCTCTGTACTATGTGCTTGAAGTGTTAAACAAACAAATAAATAAATAAATTAAAATAAAATAAACAAATATTGCTGGGCATTAACACACAGTGCCTAGTGCCACACTAAGCAAGGCTTGTGTCGTGGACACCAGATAGTTGATATTCTACATTTATACTTTTTTGTTTGTAAATACATACTTATTATGCATATAAACATCCATGACTCGGAAACAAATATCCATGCTCATCACACAAACATTTGCTCCTACCGGGATTCGAACCCAGGACCCATGGTAGATACCAGATACATTGCTTATCATCATTATCATCATGTCAGCCCGGAATCCCCCACTGCTGGGTATAGGCCTCCCCTTTCTTCCGCCACTCATCCCAGTTCTGTGCCATCCTGATCCAGGTGTTCTCCGCGACCCTGACAATATCGTCAACCCAACAAGCTCTAGGACTGCCCAGGTTTCTTTGGCCAAACTTGGGCCACCACTCAGTCTAAACCTTGCTCGGTCATATCCGCGTCTAGCCAGATATCCTGCCCAGGGCCACTTGAGGCGCACCGCCCGGTCCCCGACGTCGTAGATTTTCGTCCGACGGCGGATTTCGGTGTTACGCACTCGATCTAAGAAGGTTATGCCAAGCATGGCTCGCTCCAAGGCCCTTTGTGCCATTCGTACTCGATGGACTTTCTCCTTGGTGAGTGTTTATGTCTCGGCACCGTATGTCATTGTCGGCAGGACACGCATTGCTTATAAGGATGAAAAATCATTACTAAAATAAGGAAGCAATTTCAAAATTAAACAAACTGCTTGGACATCGAGTTACATTATCATGCTATTACAATAATTACATTATAATATAAGTTGCTAAGGATAAACCATGAGTTTTTTTAATCAAGAATACGAGTATTTTCTTTGAGGAAGCTGTACGATGCGGAAAAATGTTCACATGAAAAAGTAACCCCATATAATTTTAATGATTTCCTAAAACCTCTGTTGTCAAGGATACATAAGATCTGACAACATTTTTATTCTAAATATAGCTTCACTTGAACCAATTTAATACACCTACATCTTTATTTTTCTTAGAAAAAACACAACATAACGCTTTTTTACCTCGAGGTTTTTTTTTTTATGTAGGGCATCTCGCAGTTCAGTCTGAGAAGACTGGCTTCTGCTTAACCGGGCAAGTCCTGTGGATGCCTTGAATGATTTTTTACCTCGAGGGGTAAACAGAAACGTAATATACATATTATCGTCTTAACTTTTTTAAAGATATTGCTGCAAATGAGAGCAAAGTGATAAAGACTAAAATACTAAAACGTTATCAAAAGACGCCTTACCAGTTATCATCCTTGACCAAATCAATTCGTGACATCATTTTTAATTCACAGTTTTTCTGTTCTAGACTCATTTCAAAAAGAATAGTCAAAGAAGGTAAATGATGAAGAAAACAGGAAAGCTTTGGAGAAGGCCTTTGCCCAGTATGATAGAACAGGCTGATAAAAAAAACATGGGGCGGACTCATTGTAAAACAAATGAAGACGGGTATTTATCGCGAATTTAAAGAAAAATAGAAAACTAAGTAGGTAATCTATATCTGCTACGGGTTGTGCCCCGCGCACGCCTAAGTGGTGCTACGCCGTAGCGGATCGACTACGAGTGCTACGAAGCGTTAGGTAGTGGTCACGCGAGTTCCATGATTATCACTCAAAAAGTGCTCAACGCGTCTAAGACGCGGGACAAACACGAGTGGCGTATGGCGTACGGCGGTGGCGCGACGCTGGCGAGGTGATGGCGTGGCACCGCGCCGGCGCAGCGCAGAACAGGCGCGCTAATGGCATTCTAGTCTTTAAAGTCTAAATTCTTACACATTTTCGTTGTCTTGTTCCTGCCCTGTGCATGCCACTGCTAACTGTGGGTGCGCGGATGGCGAGGAAGTGGCTCCCGCGCCGCACTAGCGCCACGCCATCTCAGTATGTTCTATACATTTTGTATAAAATATCAAAGAAGTAGCGCCACGCCACCACCTTGCCAGCGCCGCGCTACCGCCATACGCCACTAGTATATGACCCGCGCCTAAAGAAGTTTTTATTTCAATAAAGATTTTCACCCTTGCAGGATCACAAGTCATCCGAAATCTCCCAGTACATTGACCCCAAGTGCTCTGCGGTTCCCTACTCTGTCCCGTCTGTGCGGTGTGTACTGTGTATATGTACATAAACTGTGTTTTCCTGGCCACACCCTCCCAATTACCATTACGCTCGCGCCGCGTTGAAGAAACTCAAATAATTTTGGCTATGTTGTGTATTTTGTTAAGAGACACTCGTGAGGTGATCTCACTGTGAAAAACCTAAAAGGAAATCATGAAAGTCCCTATGTGGTTCAGTTCTTTACTTATCTGTAGTAATATCCTGGATAAAGCTTTTCAAGATCACTGTTTAAATATTCACAGTTTTTAGTCTTTGACGTAAACAAAAGGGAACAGTCAATCAGAAATCATTTATTTGCCATGAATGTGGGTACAAAATTGTATGTAAAAATTAAAAACACAAACAAAACATTGTAAAAGCAGTTCCAACTCACTTTATCTTACGGCATGCAAAAGTAAAAACATATTTAAATCTACTTAATTATACGAACAAACAAACAAAAGTTGTCTTGACAACTAAGGCCAATTTTTCCTACTTTTGACTCTAAACTATCGCTCTAGATTACCAATTCCTATTCAAAATTAGTTAACACGAGCTAGGAGTCAGTCAATTGAATTTTATCCTACAGAATACAAGGTACTTACTTACAAGTTTAAAATAAAATAAATATAACTATTTCAGCTGACTCACGACTTCACAGAGCTTAATTTTGAAATGAGTTGAAACTGAAAAGCGTAGACTTAACTTTTCTACACAAAACTCAAATCGAAACCTGGTAAACCTAAATAAAATCAAACAATTGAAAACTTCACCTCAAATCTTTAACCCTAACAAAGCACCTCTCAACATTCTCCCTAACACCCTTAATACAAACTAAAAACCTCCACATAAAGCCGTGCACACACGGATGAACAATTCATTACAACAAACCAATTTACGCTAGTTGTAAAAATGGTTGAGCGGCAACACGTAACGTTCGCTCACAATCCAATCCGTGCGCGCTTGCAGATTTTAATCGGGTTAAACCGGGTCTGATGTAATTCAATTTATCCATCGGGAGAGGCTAACTGTGTGTGCTATGCCTTACGTTGTAGCTAATTTGGTTAATGTTAGTGCGGAAACTGGTTTGTTAATAAAACAGTGTGATTTGTTGGTAGGTAAGAATTTGTTTGGACATTTTGATTTGTCCACAAATCCGAAGTGTTAAGTTGTTTTGTTTTTTTTTTATGTTTTTGAATAAGGCGATTCTAAAGCTGTAGAAATATTCTTCTTAATGCTAAAAGAAATGGTTAACTATTGCATGACACTAGGGCACTATGGATCAATCGTTGACGTTACAGTGTTCTAGAAACTATGTAGGGAAAGTCTAAAATTCGATAGATTAATGATACATTTGGATGTAATCGTTCTTCCTCAGGGATTCTGTCTTACAGAGTGGAATTTTTCAATGCCACCTGGAGGAAAAGTACTCTAAATACTGAGAATAGCAATCCTTAGATTATGCTTCTAGTGCGTGATAATGACTTGGGGTCGACCATACAGCATAGTCCATACCCCTATTTTTTGCCACTTTTTTTTTTCGAAATCATTAAATGACCCTGTCACTCTAGGCGGAGCGGGAGGGAGTGTCAGACTTTTATTGACTAAAACCATCCATGTTCTCTCCTCGCCCTTTACGTTCCGGGGCCGCGGTATCTCTTTCGAAGAGTCTCGCAGCCCCAGCTCTTTTTCTGCCACTGCTGTGTGATTCTGTAAGAGATCCGAATCCGCTGTAAGTTTCTTGATTGGCATTCTTAAAACTAGGTTGATGATTCAAATTAACACTAGCGCCACCCTTGTGAGGGTGTCAGCTAGTTGAACTAAATTGACAGGGAGATTTTGACAGATAAAGTATGAGATGACGTAAGAAGTGGCCTTCTGTAAGGTAATTCCCCGTCACTTCCCGTGACTAGGTGATGCTAATAGAATGCAAAATCACGATCATTTTGAACCTTATGCGAAGTGAGAGTGAATAGCGATGTGAGATGCAAGTTGTTGTTTCAATTTTACACAATCGACTGGCTGAACACAATTATGTGAAGATAATCATTAAAATGATAAGCACATTTTAACCCAACCAAGTTACATATTCAACAATAAACGTCTATACCGCACTATAAATTATAGTTAATTCCATTAATTCAATATTAATGCTCCTCGCGGTCACAAATTCGATTCCCGACTCGATTTAAAGGGGCTCATTGAAATGTCAGCGCGCGATCATTTTGTAGATCAACGACTATTATGGCTGGCGGAACTGATTGCTGTTGTTTGGTAATGACTCTATACCATAGAGCTAGAGTAGGTAAGGGTACTCTGTGATATACTGTTTGTTTATGGAATATTGTGTTTTGTGAAGTTTTGATTTTAATCAACACGTAACAATATAAAGGGTGTAAAACACCTCTTCACGAAGCCGAAAGGCACTTATTTTCCCCATCATTGCGATCATTTTTTTGTTCTAAACCATACCAGGGAACCTTCTAGTTATGGAGATATGGGGGGTCAAACTTACAACATTTTTGACAAGATTTTTTTAAATAGAAGGTTTTTTTGACAGATTTTGACTTGTAACACCTGCTCGACCCCCGTACTATTCAATCCATCCATCAGCACAATGTTTGAAGTGCATTACATTGAGTTCTACAACAAAACATGATTTATAACTTCAAAAAAGAAAGTTGTTTCCCAGCAATAATTTTTGCGTGAAGTTACTTAGTTTGATGTACGGAATGTTTGGTTAACGGCTTTGTGATGAGGTGGTTTACACCCTGTATATACAAAATCCTCGGATGTTTAGGCAGATGTGTAAGGAAAAGTAAGTAGTATTTCTCCTTCTTCTGGTGTCGGTAAACAAATTGAATCATCGTATAGCACACCTGCATGTAATAGAAAATATGCTATTGCTATCAACCGACCTCAACACATCACACTGCTACTTATCCCGTTATTGGGAAACAAACCCAGGAACGGAGGATGGAGAACATAAGGACACTTAGGTCCATGTTCACCGAGAAGATAACAGTCTGATTATCTAAAAACAACTGTCAATGTGACATGTTCTCATACAAAAATGTGTTTTAAACAGCTGTTTTTAAATAATCGTCCGTCATCTTTTTGGTGAACATGGATATCTAAAACTTAAAATATCACCTACGGGATATCTTCCGCGAGTGTTATTGTTATTGAGCTTATATAGTGACGAAATATCTGGAGTTCAATATCAAAAACAATCACGGAAGATATATTTTAAGTTAATCGTGCCGTCGGCAGTGATAGCCTAAAACAGTGATAGTGACACCTGATTTTTATGTATAGGTAAAAAAATAACAGGTGAAATTTGAGAAACCATAATATATTACTGCATAGAATGCCTGTTTTCGGATACACCAAGGGATAAACTGACGCGTACAATTCTGCTTACCCCTCCAGGGAGTGCAAGCGTGATGTTATGTAATACACGAACGCTCCCCCCGCAACCAGTGAAGGTGATATAATAAAAGCATTTTCGGCTGCAGCGCAATATTTTTTAAAGCGAACTGATATTGATACTTTTTTTGTTTCTATTTTATACCAACGTACAACGCTTCGCTTCGTTCCTGTTACGTCGAAAATACTATTTTCACGTATAACCCAGAGCAATTTATACGTCAGTAGTCAGGTGAGCACTGGTCTGTAAAACATTTAATTTGTATGGAATAGAAATAAATTGCTGTAAGCCACAGGGTGAATTTTACAATTAAATAAAAATATGAACGTGAACTAGGTGAAAGGAGTATGTAAGGATCAGGTGGAGTTCGGTGGAGGCGTGAGTTATACATGTAATGCATGTATGGTTTCCTTTTTTTTTTGTGTAGGGCATCTCACAGTTCAGTCTGTGAAGACTGGCTTCTGCTTAACCGGGCAAGTCCTGTGGATGCCTTGAATTTAAGGCCTCCAGCCAGGGTGAAAATGACTATAAACTAAGCGACAGCGCTCTAAGGGCACCCCCTGTCGGGTACGGAACTCGGCTTAGGGTGTCGCTGGGGGCAGCAAGGGGACAGGCTGGATCTGGTTGTCATTATTTTAGGGACTGTTTTATTACTACAGGCTCAGCATCGCGGGCTGGCTCGAGCAAGGGTCGGGGAAGGTGTATGGTTTCCCAATAAGTATTGGCTTTTGTTTTGACGAACGGTGCTGAAACATGGACGCTCACGCAGGAGGCTGTGTACAGACTGAGAGTTGCACAGAGAACCATAGAGGGTACCATACTCGGCATAAAGCTGGTAGATCGTGTTCCTAACGTCGAAATATGAAAACTCGCAAGTTTTCGATATTGGAAATCGCTTTACGGAACTGAAATGGGCAGGACACGTAACAATCGCAGTGATGACAGGTGGACCAAGGCTGTCACACAATGGCGTCTAAGAGCTGGCAAAAGGAACGTGGGTTGTCTGGCGTCGAGATGGGCAGACGATATAGTTGCTGTGGGGGGAAAAGCCTGGATGAAACTGGCACAGGACCCTGGAGATTGGAACAAGAAAAGAGAGGCCTTTACGCAGCAGTGAGTGTGCTCAGGCTATGGATGATGATAATGATGATTGTCTTTACAGTAAAACTACCAGCAGATAAAAAATCTGGTCTGATGATGTTTCGGTTACCAATCAACCAAAACATCATCATAGTAAATGACCGAACTACGAAAATTGTACAAACTTCATCATTATTTACTTTGTAAAAAGTTCTTTTTAACTATAAACAGTAGAAAGTGAGGTAAGAGCCAATTTATCTGGTCGTCACATCAAACTGAACTCATTGCCTTAATGAGCGTCATCGGGACTACGTCACCGCATCGGGCCATGAAAACAGCGGGTGTTAATAGGTGATGGCTTCTTTGTCATGCGTGGGAGTGATACCAACTTAGTATTAATTCTTCTTGGATAAAGCATGGAAAAAAAAACGGATAAAATACTTAAGGGCCTAAACAAAGTTATCATTAATTGATAACAATAATGCAGAACTCATGTCAGTCAATGTATTAAATACTAGTTCTGCCAGCGGCTTCGCCCGCGTGAAGTTTGATAATTGTCCCATGGGATCTTACTACCGGGATAAAAAGTATCCTATGTTTTAATCCAGGTTTTAAACTGTCTGTGTGCAAAATTTCATCCAATTCCGTTCTGTAGTATTCGCGTGAAAATGTAATAAACAAACTTGCATTTACATTTATAATATTAGTAGGGATACATAAATTACTAAAAAGTAAGGCATTGAATACGGTTATCACTTGTCACCCTCCGGAAAACATTATGGATAGTCATGTCCCAATAAAACAAAAAAAAATGTAGCATACTTATTTCTGATTATACCTACATTGTCTCTATAATTGACCATCAATAAATAATTTACAAGCAAACCTTTTGGTGTCTACTCAGTGAACAATTTCATCAACTATGGTGTCGCTTACTTGAAAAAAGAAATTCACTTAAAATGAAGTAAGCAACACTCTGATGTTCTTCAAGAAAGATCCAAACATTTTACATCTTATGACCCTGATACAGGGAAAAAGAACTAAGAGCCAATTTATCTAGCAGTCACATCAAAGTAGCTCATTGACTTAATGAGTAACATCGGTACTTCTGCGGGCCACGAACGTAGCGGGTACATTCAGTTGGTCAGATAGACACATTAATAAACATATATTTCATGCATTCAAAAAAAAGCCTAGAAATCTCAAAAATTTAGTAATAATTAAATGTTATTTCAATTAATGCTTCAGTTAAACAAAAAAAAGAAGATAAAATAAACATATTTATAAAAAAAAACTAAAACAATTTTTAACAAAAAAAAGCTCAGTGTAAACAAATTTTAAAACGATAAAATATAAATAATATTTGAAAACTTTTATGTAGATATAAAGAATTCCTAATATGGTATTATTCGATTTAGTTTAGATATAATATTTTGTATTTTCAAAACTGCCTTCCTCCTCCACTATTCAAATATAATTTTTGTCATTTGCTGTACCCGACAGCGTCTACAATGATCTTTTTTTTTTATTTACCATCTAAGTACACATTGTGGATTGGAAATAAAGTATTGAGAATTGATTGATATACGTTCGCTATTGTTAACGCTCCTCACGTCCCCACGCCCGCTGTGTTCCTGGCCCCAGCTTAACAATTAATACGTTTCCGATGATTTTCAAATTTAATTACGCGCGTACAACCCTCCCCGCAGTGGCAGCCGTTAAATACAACGTTTTGTTTTGTCCCAAAGTGAAATTATTGGTTCGATTGTACACCAGATATTGGACGTAATATAGTGTAAAATGATTTTTTGTTCTGTTTGACTTTTATATGTATTAATTAAACGTGGATATGGTTTTAATTTGGGTTAATAGTCGCATTGATTTTGATTTTGTATTAATTTTGTATTAATTTTCATTTTGTGCGCTGTGATTCTGTCGTTTATTTGATGTTGTAATGTTGGCGTATGAGTTTAATTGGTGTAATTTTGCAATACATTATAGATTGAAATGTTGAATTGGTGTAGGATGCTAACATAACAATGAGTACTTTTTGCGTTTAAACACTTTATGGCTTCTCATTTTGTAACGGGATTGATCAAAATAATATTTTATTAAGTGTTGGTTACCAGACACATTTGCGTACGCTATGACACTTTGGACGATGCAAATCTACAGCAGCAATAATCATAACTTAAACTCACAGCAAACTGTTGCTTACCCACATTCCGTATCAACCCCACCATAACAACCCTCAATTCTCGGCCATTGTTTAAAGATCTAAATCAACCCTAACAAAAATCCACTCGACTATATCCCCACAAAATTCATTATAACTATCTCTCTACCCCGGATGATCATAACTCACGAGGGATATAAAAATGCCTATCTATACTCGTAGATAAATGGCCGGCTGAAACTAGCCGCTGAAAATATCGAACGACTGTATAAGCTGGAAACTGCGATATTTCATAAAGCACACCCACTCTGTCTAGTTTAGTTGGAGTTTTTAGAAAAAATATGCGTTTCGGCATTTTTCAGGGGTTTTCGAGAACGTTCGGTTAGCTTGTTGATTGAGATGTGCGAGAGGCTAATATATCTAGCGTTTATTTTTGGGTTTTAAATTCATGGAGTAAGATTAAAGTAGGACAGAGAGTGGGAAAAGAGTGAGATTAAATTGAGCAAGATTATGTCTGTACTTCAAAAAGAGACTATGACCTCTGAGTTTATTTCGGCTGTTTCTTCTCAGAGTAGTCAGGTACGAAACACCGGCTCGATCTAGTTTTAAATAATGACGTGTTAAAGTGTTTGTATTAAATTTACATGCTAAATGAACATCATTAGCATTTATCATTTGTCAAAAAGCAGATGCATTTTTGGTATGAAAGCTGTTTTTTTTTTTTTTAAATAAGTTTTGTGAGAAGTTTATCTATTTTTGCCTAGGCTTGACTTTATGTGTTTTAGTTTTTCATTTACGAAACTCACCATTTATGCCTCGAAGTCCGGACTTCAGTTTAGACCATCGTCGTTTCGGAATCTCGCTCAGTAATGGAGTTTTGAGGTCAAATGGAACGGGAGTGATCTCTCTCTGTGTAAATCTCATATTGAACTCGAAACTTCTCCCAAAATTGCCTCCATTTAGAGCTTAAATAACAGTTCTGTAAAAATGAATAAATACTCCCTTTAACAATGTGCACAAACTTTAAATAAATAGTAACGTAATAACTCCAACCACAATACATTTTCACAAGTTTACTTATGTAGGTAACTTCCGCAGTTGAATTCCGGGTTCCGTACGGAAATAAATAATTATGCATTTAAAATACTACGCTAAGGCACTACGTGAATGGGGAAATAATTTGTATGCTTGGCTGTAACCTGGCAGGAAGGTGAACACAGAACAAAAGCTACGCGGCGCACATATCTACATGATAATTTATTATGATATTTTGTTTAAAATCAAAACTTATTATGTTTATTATGCAGTTTTTTGATACGAATAAACGCGAAAGTTACGTTCGTTAGTTACCATATTTTTTAATTACTTACCTATATTACAACAATTACTAAGTAGGAAGGTAGAGGAAGATCAAAGAAACCATGGATGTACTGTGTTAAGAAGAAAAGAAGTGTTAGATGAGATGACGAAAAATAGAGGAGTATGGAAGAAGAAGTTATGCTGCACCAACCTCAAATGAATTGGGATAAGAGTAAGAGAATGAGAGAATGATTCTGATGACTAGTATTAAGGCTAAGTAAGTAGTAAAATGTAGTACCTACCTTACTACTTTTTTTTGAGATTCTGCTTGAAAAAAATGACCAAAATAACAAACGTAACTTCTGTGTCAGATGATGAATAAAAGCATTGCAATGTGTTAAATAAATAATACAATATTGCTGGACACACAGCGCCATCTGGTGCCACACTAAGCAAGGATTGTGTCGTGGACACCAGATAGTTGATATACTACATAAATACTTTTTTGTTTGTAAATACATACTTGTTATACATACCTGTAAACATCCATGACTTGGAAACAAATGTCCATGCTCGTCACACAAACATTTGCTCCTACCGGGATTCGAACCCAGGACCCTAAGAACTTAAGGCAGCCTCACCAACCACTACGCCATTCATAACTTCAAAACCGATCTTACTTTATATTATCTCACTCTTTATAAGTAAAACAAAGGCATGTAAATCACGTCAACTTTACATTTTAATTCAATAAAAAAGTTTTTAAAGCGATTTAAAGTGCTATCCAGCGATCCCTAAGCCGCTGAAAAATCTGAAAAGCGGCTGTGAAGCGCGGTCGGCTTACTCGTGATTTAAAAAGAGGCTTACTTTTACCCAACAGTGCTGGATGAGAGTGCTGGTAAATAAACGAGCTGCGCTGACGTGCGGATACGGAAACATAAAGGATACTGAAATTAAATGAAAATAGTGCAGTGTAGGCTTCAGACGAGTTATTCAATAATATTTAATTGATGAAAGTGATCATGAGCGTTGGTTTTTAATCCCAGACGCAAAAACGAAAGGGGTGTTATAAGGTTGACGTGTCTGTGTGTGTCTGTTTGTGCCACCGTAGCTCCCGAACGGGTGAACCGTTTTTTTTGCTCGCTAATTCGGGAGTGTTCTTAGCTATGTTTGATAAAAATTAGTCCAAGATGGTCGCCGCCACAAAATCAAAATTTATAATCAAAACCAAAGCATTTATTTCAAGTAGGCCACTTTCAGGCACTTTTGAATTGTCAAAACAAAAATGAAAATTAAATTTAGCTGCAGGCCCAGTCACTAGACATAAAAACTGTGAAAGTACTGTAGTTGCCTAATCCCTAGCGTAGATCTCTATGGAAAAGCGGGCAAGAAACTCCATGGACACTCTTTTAAATCAAAATATTGTTACAAAATCTTAGTTAAGTACATCATGTTGAGATGTATTATGTGAGAACAATGTAGCAATATGTGCACGTTAAAAGTGTCCATAGCAAAACAAAAATAAAATACAACTCAAAAAAAAAAAATTAATTCAAATAAACCATGGCCCGTTCACGAACATGACGCATGGATCACGGCAGCACCATTCAGCTCAACCATTTTGAAGGGAGCTAAATGGTCCGACACACGCGCCACCATCAGCGAGACATTTGAGAGAGCATGACATTCTCCTTACCGCAAGGGCACATTCAAGTCAAGAAAATAAGTAGGCTTCCAGTAAATGAGCGCTTTCTAGTACATAGTACTCAGTATACTCACATCATAAGGGCTATGCGATATAATATATATAATACTAAAGACTTTAAATCTATATAATGCAAATATAGTTGTAAAATCTCCAGCAGCTCCAACCTGTCCTTATTATTTTGCCATGGGCTCCTCACGAACCCCTCCTTGCGTATGCATACAATGTTTTGAAAAACAATTCACAATCAACACGGAACATTCCCATCTCAATTAGATAAGCTCCCAAAACACGTTCAAATAAACACAATAATAGCAACATTCCAAATACAAAAAAAAACCTTTCTTCTAAGAATTTGTATAAATTTTTTAGGCGTCGTACACACGGTAGACTTACGTGAACATTTCCGTTCGACTCGCCAATTTCGAAAGCACGTGAGATCAGAGCGGAATGCCCGAACGTGAGTCGAGTTCTTAATGCAAAGAACCAACATACCTCGACCTGTCCACTCTATAAAGTGTAAGAAGAAAGGCAAAAGTTCTGGAGTCCATGAATTCTGGTTTGTGGTAAAGAAATGAGTTTTAAACCCACCTAGGTTGGTGTCAGGTAAGCGGTCAAATTGAGCGGGAACTGTGCCGCTTTTAGATTAGTGATCCTATTGTTTTTTAAAGCGCGCCAATCGTTTTGTGTGTTTTTGAAAAACAATGCTAATGGTGTAGAGAAATGTTGTGATGTACTGTAAAAATTGACAAGCAAAATATGTATTTTGAAAGCCCAACAGAAAATAAATTTTCTACCAGTTTTTTTAGAATATGCTTTATTCTGTAATGACGATTGCAGTGTCAATACATAAGCTTTTATTTTCTTCCAAAAAAACATATCTGTGCTTATATTATATTCATTCTGTAAACTGGTTTTAAACAATTTAATCTATTTTTATATTTATAAAATGTTTAAATGTTTAAAGTCGCTATGTCTTGCCCTGATACTCTGAGTCATACACACATTAACATGTATGTATGTGCTTCTAAAAGTAAATAACTATTAAATTGCACCCTTACATACTGAATGCGAGATTTAAACACATAATCGATTCTGCTGACTAGGGCGAAGAAATAAACGATGTTTATTTACAAACACAACACACTCACTGTTCAACCCTACCCCACTCACGTCCCTAAATCAACTTCAGTCGACTTCCAATGCCCTCAACAATCTCCCTGCTCCCCAGATTTCTTCCAGAAACTACACAACCAGCCACAGACGCTATTAACATAAATACAGATCTTGGTACCAATAAAACTGGGACTAAAATAACATAGAGCTGAACATTATTTGTAATTTATCCACGCAATTATAATAAGGCGTTTTACACACTGACAAATTATCATCAATTAAAAGTGACGCAACTTTTAGGAAAAGGTAATTTGACTAATTAATCCTTACCCGATCATCATCATCATCATCATCTCAGCCGAAAGACGTCCACTGCTGGACATAGGCCTCCCCCAAGTGTCGCCACATTGACCGGTCCCTTGCTACTCGCATCCACCGGATTCCCGCAACCTTCACCAGGTCACCCGATACTAGAAACATTTCAAAAGCTGCAAAAAAACATATTTTATAATTTTCACGTAACATAATAAATCTCTGAAATACAAATTAAGTGAAGAATTACCTGAGCAACATTATATAACACAGTAAAAATGTGTGCAATGGTTGTAGAATTTTAAAAGGAACGTGATATTGTTTATGTTGCTGACCACCACCAAACGTTAACCTTATTCACTACTTACGACACCATTGGGAAAACGTAGCTGCGCCTATTCCATATAAATAACTAGCTACTGTCGGCGACTTCACCCGCATGTAGGTCGGAAATTATTTTATGGGAACTTAGTACCAAGATAAGAATATTCTAACACTGTTTTAAGTTTTCACCGTTTGAAACTTAACCTGTCTTTTATCAGCTGTCAAAAAAAAATATCGGGAACTCAACTCCCGATATTTTTTTATTGACAGCGTCGAAATATCGGGAGCTCATAATGAATAATCACGGAAGATATCCCGTAAGTGTCAATATAAGTTTAGAATATTCTAAGTCCCCTGTCATGGTCTACCGAGTCCCAAATCCAAATCATTAAAAAGGTAAAAGAGAAAAAGAAAGTTTTTTTTTGAATGGATGATAATATTATTTAAGTGCATTATGTAAAATAAACAGTAATGTTATGTAGCTAGGCTCTTAAATCCATTATCGAAATATTATTTATCTTCAAAAATTGTTACACCAAGCTCTTTTATGTTCTTGCGTCAATATACAGTGTCTTCGTTTGCAAGGCGCCTACACAATCTGGCAGAGTTAAGGGCAATTTTCAACAAGCAGTGATCGACAAACAAAGTTATTATAAATAGACGTAACGATTGCCGAGCACCCACGGAGCGGTGGATGATGTGGATGTGGTGGATGTGGATGTTGGATGATGGCTAAAATATCCGTTACGATGGCAAACATGAATGTGTCTTAACGAGCTCTGTAAAAGAGGGAGTCGTGTGGAAAGGGGCGTTTTTAGGGAACGATACGATTGCGATACGATTCTGACGACTTATGGTAGTTATTTAGTTTTCAACTGGAGCAACCAAACAGCAACCATATCCATATGACATTAAAAGTCTTTGTTGTTTTAACCGACTTGTTACAGACAAAATCTTTAATATGGGAATAACAGCGATGAATAGGTTGGATGTTATATACAGAAAAACTAATGCACAGAAGCACATATGTATTATGCAACACAACTTTGTGTAGGTCCAATTTATTCGCCATTTGTTCGGAGAATAATTTTATTTGCTTTTGGCCATTGATTTTCAAATCGCGACATAAACGCTTACTTGATTTGTTAACTGGTTCCATGATCACTGAAAAGATAACGGTCTGATTAACCAAAAACAGCTGTCACTGTGACTTGATCCCATACAAAAATGTGTTTTAAACAGCTGTTTTTAAATAATCAGGTCGTTATCTTTTCGGTGAACCTTAGTAGATTGTCAATTTTCATTCGAAATTCACAATAAGCATTGATTTTACTGTAATATTTCCAAATATTATTTCGATAGCCAAACGTCATCGTTGCTTCAGTATGATTTTCTAAAATACAGAAATCGTCAAATAAACTTTCGTCCCCTCTGTCAACCGTCGCATATCGTGCGCTCTAAACCGGCTAGGGGTGTACTCAACCCACCAATTACAGTCCGCGTCCCGATAATGTAAGACTAACGAACGATAACACTTGTGTTTACTACGAGTATCGGGAAAATAATCATAAATAATTTTGTGTTCCCTCTTCCATTTGAAACGCTTTCTATTTTAGACGCCTTTTGAAATATTATTGCCTCTTTGTTTCATTATAACGAGTGGTTTTAGAAGCCAGTTTTATGTGCCTATGAATGTTTAAAATGCATAAAAGTGTTTTATGTTTTCAATTTGGGCTAAATCTAGAAAATAGTTTCCAAGATTATTTTGGTTTGAATCAAAAGAAGTGATGGTAGCTAGCGTGAGGGGAGACTGAAAATATAATAATTTCAGCAGGATTCTAAACACATGGGACAAGAACAGTAAGATAACGAGAATTTAAAAAAAAGCAAATATTGTTACTCTAGTTTTAAGTTTTCATAATGTAACTGTTTGCTGTTCCTTTTAATAAAAATAAAATAAAATAAAATTACGATTTCAATCAAATAACATCTAAGTTAGCCCAACAAATCAAATGCTAAGAAAATAAAAGACACTCGTAAAGCTGACCGGCCAATTTCTACGCAATTACATAAAATATATGCAACGCAGTCCATCTTTAATTTTACCTCTTCTCGTAAAGAAACCGCAACTCCACATTTATCTTGATAAACCACTCCTGGCTTCTATACCACTCTAACGTATCTATAAAACCTGCGATGAACTCACTTCGACACAATGTACAGAAAGACATACAATAAATATATATTGGCTTCTATCTGACATACTTGCATATTATACGAGGCAAGATTCACCCGGCTCTCTTTACCCCAATAGGGGTAATTTAGTTACCCATGTAAATAAATTCGGTGGTAAAAATCACGGTGAGTACATTCGCAGAATATATATTTATCATAATATTACAAACACATCTGTACGTTTATAATTCATTGCTGTATTTCTTTTAGGGATACTGTTGAAGACCCGCGTTCGACGCGCAATGGTCAGACTTTCAGCGATAGCCTCGAGATTTTCACAAAGGTGAGTTTTCGTAGTACGGAGGTTTAAAAGATACATTTCCGCAGACGGATGCGAGTGTTATATTAGGATCGATTCGGTAAATAAAGATTTTTTTGTTTATTTCTTATTCTGGATTCATTGTATACCGAAAGTTTACGAGTTTCGTTGTAGAAGTATGTGTGGAGCAATATTGTTCATGGTGTAGTTTTTCTGTAAATATAAACTGTAAATATGATCAATTAAAGGTTATATTAAATCTTAGCAACAGATTTCGTGACTAGTTAGAAGCGTAATTAACTAGGTTTCAGACATAGTCATGCATGGCAGACTGCTACGATTATTGCTACGACAGCTGTAATCGTAGCGCTAACTCGCGTAGGCCGCTACGCCGCGTAGCAGAGCTACGAGCAATCTTACTAATACATTTATTAGTTTGATGGTGATCTTTTACTGAAAGTAGGTATGTTTGCTATGAATTTTTCATGACTTTAACAAGACGCTAGTAATCTGAAGGGTTTGGCAGTGCTGTGTCTAACATAACACCCACATTTCACATTTTTTTTTGGTATCTTATTTTTTTATTGATTATGAGTTTGATTTTATTGTTAATTTTCTTACTTATGTAATGTTAAAATAAACCGGAAGAGTGGAAGTACTTAATACAAGTAAATTTTTGCTCAAAAGGTAGTTCCTATCATTTGATTGTTATGTCATGAGTATTAGAAATAAACCTTGATTTTTCCACTGGCAGGTGTGACTGATACTGAAAAATACCAGAATTAAATATCCAATAACTTTTTTCCCGACCTGGGAATCGAATTCAGTAGGACCAGACCAACGAAGCCATTTCTAATAGTTTAATGGTAAATATGAATAGTCTACCTTGAAATCGCGAAAAAAAAATCAGCTGTTCCCTACATTTTGACGAGTTATGCGAACATAAATGTAGGGAACAGCTGATTTATTTTTCGCGATTTCAGGGTTCGTCCCATAGAAAAAGTTGTTCAAAATGATAAGTACAATGACCCCTTTTCGGGTTTAGTATAAACAAAAAATAAGGTTGTATAAGGACAGTTAGCACTAAAGCAGTATAAGCAGTTGGCAGTGGGCACTAACTATACAATTGTTAAAAATAACTCTACTGCACTTAAATGTATACTTTTGTAATACCTTCTTTTTAAATAAATTATTCTTATTCTTAGTTATTTTATTATATAACAACATATTCATATAACGTAGCACAGAAAAAAAAGCACTTAAAACCATACCATCTCGCTTGAGGATGTGCCCAATAAAACCGGGTGATTTGCCCGGAATACCGTATTACCCGGGTGAATGTACCGGATAGCCTCATTACACATAATTACCGGACTGCTGTCGTCACAGCCGACCCCGTGACCTCTTGATTGGTCCATTAATATGTTTTAGCCTAAAACGAGAAGCTTTGAAAAAATATACAGGAAAATGTGAGAGACATTTGGATGCTCTGCCGGTCCCCGAGTGCTCTGTAAATATTTAAATATACACTTAATTAGTAGCTCGCAAAGCAGAAAGGCTAGGCAGATGATGAACACTATGTTTTAAGACACGTCGACATGTAAATGTTTTTTAAGAACATTACAAGTCAAGTCATTTGATGTTTTCCATCCTAAAAAAAAAAAAAAAAAAAAAGTTACAAATCACTTCAATAACTGTACTATTTGTCTTGTCGTTTGACTGATTTAAATATTTAGTCACTGTTATCCCGTAACACATACGAGGAAATATTTGTCATTTTTTTTTAATTTGACCGATTTTCAGAGCAGGGTTTCTAAAATGGCTTAAGCAGAATCAAAATAGTTCATCACGAGAAAGCAGAATCACGTTAAAATTCTTAAAATGGTCACAGATGACCCTACTACAATTCTGCTAAAACGACCATTTTATACCATCGATAGATATTCGATAAGGAATATTGACACTGACAGCGCTTGATCACCGTATAGATGTGCTGATCGCGTTCAGTTTTATTGGTAAAATCGTCCCTTAAAAAAAATAAAACCCCAGCTAAAGACGTCATAATCCTCATTCCCCCTTAACCTGATTACCCCAGTCTCGCAGTTGACAAGCACGCGCCGTCTCGGGGGACTCCGCCAGACCCCACTATCGGGGAACACATTCAGGTGAATTCCCCCGAAGTCCCCAGCGGGTTATACGGCGCTACCTGTCTTAACATGTTATAAATAATATTGAGAATTTTAGAAGTGTTATGAATCACATGTGTTACTTAATGAATATAATGTGCTTTAATATCTGCTATAATGAGATGCCCTAACCCTAGAGGCCTGTCCAAACTGTGAGACACTTACACTGGTTACGCCTTGGTCACGTTATTACGTCATTGGCTAGGTGTAGTCAAAACAGAGCTGCGTAAATCACTCTTACAACATAAAACCGCTGTAAAATTGTTGCGACTGATGTACGGTCCTACAAGCTATTTGGTTTACAGATTAACGAACAAATTACATTGTAAAGTGTAAACCAAATAGCTTGTTTGACCGTACACGCTGGTACACGTATGTACCCCCAGGTGCAATGATTACAGTCGGTTGACTATACAGGGTGTATTTCACCTCATCACAAAGCCGTTAACCAAGCATTCTGTATATCAAACTAAGTAACTTTACGCAAAAAATATTGCTGGGAAACAACTTTTTTTTTGAGGTTATAAATCATGTTTTGTGGTATAACTCAATGTAACACACTCAAAACATTGTGCGGATGGATGGATTGAATAGTACGGGGGTCGTAGAGATATTTAAAGTAAAAATCATGCGATAAAAAGTGGTATTTAAAAAAAAGCTTGTCAAAATCTTGCAACTTTGACCCCCAATATCTCCGTAACTAGAAGGTTCCCAGGTATAGCGTAAAACAAAAAAAAATGATCAGAATGACGAGTAGAACAAGTGTCTTTCGTATTTGTTAAGAGGTGTTTTACACCCTTTATAGTCCCTGGACATTATTTGAAGAATGCAGATTTAGAAAAGCTCGGTTTTGCAAAGCTCTGCTATGTGATATACTCGACTACCGTACAAAAAACTTATCTATAAAATCCAGTCGAAAAGTGTTCACAACTAAAACCCAAATAACGCAAAACAAACACAACTTATCCTAACCTTATCATAAAAACTAAAATTCATCTCCCAATAATTTGTGTTACCGGACCGGCGCGGCGGCGGGTTATCGGATCCGTCTCACGTCCGCGGATCCGATACGGAGCCGATACGAACACAATTTACCTACATCAAACCTGGCTGACAGCCCACCCCTCATTCTGATCACGTGGAGTTAAGGAGTCGTCTTTAAAAACCTTCAAATGTTTTGTAAGGAAGGGTGAGAATCTTTGAATTGGTGTTTTTATCCGTTTTCGATTTTAGTTTGATTTATTGTGATGTTTTATCTTGTGTTTTATGTCTTATAAAGGTAAAGTATTTTTAAAACATTGACACAAAATTCCAATATTTACTCGACCAAATGTATGAGACAGCTGATTTTTTCGCGATTACGATGGTGGTCTCATGGAGAAAGTTGTTCAGTTTGATGGTCTGTAGCACACCCTTTCATATGACTATACCCTTACTGTTACACGTTGTGGTGGGTAATTTTTCAAACTCATACGTTTTTTCTAAATGGTTTCTAAACTTAGACACATGACTACCGGTGGGAAGCGTCGTGAGGAAACCCTGGACATCGGTCTGAATTCAACTACCCGCAGTGGGCAAACGTAGTGGATCAAGCTTATTCCTCTTTTATTTATTTATTTAAACTTCATGTACAAAAGTGGTACATAGGCGGACTTAATGCCACAAGGCATTCTCTTTTCAGTATGAGAAGTGGCCTTTGCCCGATATTTGGGAACTTACCAGCATTAGACCAACTATTGTATATTGATCAATAAGTGGAAACTTAGGGTCTGGTATGTTGAAAGGTAAAAATTCAAAAAGGTGAAAGATACATTGAATGGACACTAAGCTTCTCGATGGCTTACGGCCATCCTGTAAATCTTTGACCATTTCTATCTATTCTATCCTATTGAAAATCGAAAATTGTTGTAGTTCTACGAGAACAAAACACTTGCCACTTGTCTAAGCACTTGCCCTCGGGGCTGTTCTAGGTCACATTTTAATTTGTTTAGTGAACAATAAATCTGTGCCCTATTGTGGCGGTTTTAATCTTTTCTCTTTAAATATTAAACAACATAAAGGTTCATCAACATTGAAGTGACATTGCCTCTAATATGTGAATTCAAGCTTACCCAGACCGTCTGGAACTTCGTCTAGGTAAGGGTATAAAGTCCACACATTTTACGAACAAATATTAGTTTAAAACCTTTGGAAAATTACATGTGACCTCAGTACGTAAAGGTTAGGACCAACTTAAATGTCAAAACAACATTATTATTAGATCAAAATCCCTTTTTAAAGTGCTCAGTGTTCCGTGCATGTTAATATTAAGTAGGTACTTAAACATTTTCATATCAAAGATGGGGTAGGCAGGTGGAGTGGCCGGGAATCAAATCTGCGACACAAAAGGAAGCACTAAGGCGAGCCACATAATGCCACTTCGCTATAGCGAATGTGTCGTCGCTGAGGTGAAATTGTCTTGCTATGTGTGATGCGCGGGTTTGCTCGGGAAATATAATATTTTTTATCAAAAAAAAAAATGGAATGGAATGGAGAGCTGTATTTTTGTAGTTGTGTGAAAGATTAATAACATAACACAACAGTACGTTTGTAATTGTCGAAAGGTTAGGTAAAGTAGATGTGTACCTAAAAGTACTCCCACATTTCGCCAGTTGCGTTCAAGAAGAAGATAATAAATAAAGAGAGAATTAGAAGACAAGACGAAGAAAGTAGAG
The DNA here is from genome assembly GCA_916618015.1 of Xestia c-nigrum. Taxonomy (NCBI): domain Eukaryota; kingdom Metazoa; phylum Arthropoda; class Insecta; order Lepidoptera; family Noctuidae; genus Xestia; species Xestia c-nigrum. The sequence goes on along the minus strand of OU745259.1, from coordinate 1,080,603 downwards.
AGGAAGAATATATATTATATAAAAGAATATATATATAAAATGATCAGGGGTAAAATGACTAAGGAGTTTCATAAACTTATTTCTAAATTTTATACAAGCATTTGTGTTTTCGTTTTTCTCTATAGCCCCTCAATAAAGGCAACGTAGATTTTTCGCATGTTTTCTTTTATTTCACCAGCAATAAGTTCCAATATTCTTTTTGTTGGTGTGGACTGTATTGAATTAAAGAGGTGGATACTTTAACACTTTTATTGTATATTAGAGATCGAAAATAGCTTATATTTGAAGCGGGGCACAAGAGTTTACACTGTTAAATGTTCCTGTTATATAAGGAATGTACATAACGTATTACGACGTGGGGAACGTGGGACTCATTAACTTATTAACTTTGTTACGACACTAGGTAACTGATAAGAACTATGAATCTACTTTATATCTTTGACAATCTGTCTGATATGGAGCTCTTCCTTGACTTCTTGAAGACTTCTCCTTGATTCACTGGTTGAATGAAGTTATTACTTGTTTCTATTTGTTCTTATTTGACTCGATTCTCGATTAAATAATCGGTTCCCCTTACATAGATTATTACGCCATTGCAAGTTGTGGGGGCACTATTGCGTCTTTCTGGGACCTTTAATCAATCATAGCCCGTGAAAATGGACTTTCCCATTAGCTGATGCAATAGTTTAACTTATTGCGTAATATCTCCCTTTGGACAAGTACTGACTTGACCAATATCCCTTCCACAAAAGCTGATGCAACATCGCAAATCATTGCGTAAGGCTTAAGGCCTTTTAGTATATAATAGTTCGGGGGTAGACAGACATAGAGGTCCCCGTTATTTTCCTAAAAACTACTTATACTAGGGTTACATTTTGTGAAGGGCTCGTCGTCCGTTACATCTCTCCCCCCGGCGTAGCCTGCGCAGCCTTCTCTTCCTTTTGTAGAACGACGAGCTTGCTGACCGGACGCTTGAAGACGCCGGTCCTCGTTCTCACGTCGACTACTCTGATGCCGCCGTCAGGTCCCGGGTAGATGTTCTCGACGACTCCCAGTGGCCACACGTTTCGTGGCAGGGTGCTGTCGGCGATGATGACGACGTCGCCGATCTCCGGCGGTTGGCGTTTGCTCTGCGGCTCGCCGCGGGGTACCAGAGTAGGGAGATACTCCCGCAGCCAGCGTCGCCAAAAGTGATCGGCAAGGGCCTGGCTGGCCCGCCAAGCACGTCGGTCGGCCTCGTCACAAGGCCCTGTTGAGGGTAGGCCCGTGGAGGATCCCAACAAAAAGTGGTTGGGGGTGAGGGCCTCCGGATCGGTGGGGTTCACGCTAACGTGAGTCAGAGGGCGTGCGTTGATGGCGAACTCCGCTTCGGTAAGCAGAGTCAGCAGCACCTCTTCAGCAGGCGCCCTTTCGCGCAGAGTTGCAGCGAGGGCAGTCTTTACGGAGCGTACCAGCCGTTCCCACGCACCGCCCTGATTGGGTGCGCCGGGAGGGATGAACCGCCACTCCATTCGGTGCAGTAGTCCCTCTTCTTGCAGTGCCGGTGCCCACTCCGCATAAGCCGCTCGCAGTTCTTGATCTGCTCCTCTGAAATTAGTTCCGTTATCGGAATACATGAGCCGCGGCCAGCCGCGGCGCGCAGCCATCCTTCTCAGCGCCATAATGGCTGAGTCTGTTGATAATGATGCGACGAGCTCGAGATGCACGGCGCGGGAGGTGAGGCACGTAAACAGTGCGCCCCATCGCTTCTCTCGGCGCCGGCCCACCTTGACCATCATGGGCCCGAAATAGTCCACACCACAGTTGGTGAACGGGCGATGGAAGGGGTCCAGGCGGGCGCGTGGCAGGTCTCCCGTGGCCGGCGGCTGCGGCGTTGCTCGCAGTCTCTGGCAGTACGCGCAGGCCTTTTCAATGGCTCGCACCGTGGGTCGCAAGTGGATGATCCAATAGCGCTGCCGTAAGTCGTTGGTAACTCGTTCCCTGTTGGCATGCCCAGCGGCGCAATGCTCGCGCATTACAATTAACTTACTCACTCGGTGGCGACCATCCAAAATGATAGGTCGCTTGGCCTCCACAGGCGCGCTAGAGGCTTCAATTCGTCCTCGCACGCGCAATAGGCCGTCTTCCAATACGGGGTCCAGTCTGTACAGCCGACTCGTCCTGGGGACGGGGCGAGCAGACTGGATTCTCTTCAACTCTTCGGGGAAGCTGTCCTGCTGTGCTTTCAGCAGGAGCTCCCTTTCGGCGCGTTCAATGTGCCGATGTTCGAGTCGAGGCGAGACGCGGCGGCACGCATCAATAAATGCGAGCACGCGCGCAGCAGCGCGTACCAGCGTCTCGTACTTGGAGAAGCGGGCAGGATCGGGCAGCCAGCTGTCTCGTTCAGGGGCCGGCGCAATGTGCAGGACCTCCTCTTCGTTTTCTTCCGACGCCGGCGTCCCGGGCCAGTCCTCCTCCAATAGACGGAGGAAACCCGGCCCGCGGAACCAGCGGTCGGTTGCGCAGATCGGTGCGTTGGTGAGTCGGGTAGCGTCGTCCGCCACGTTGTGCTCCGTGGGCACCCAGCGCCATTCTTCTTTGCTGGTGAGCTCGGCGATTTCTCCGAGTCTGTGCGCGACGAACGGCGTGTACCTCTTCATGTCGTGATGGATCCAGTGGATCACCGTAGAGGAGTCCGACCAATAAGTCGTACTGTTGACCTCGATACGGTGTTCCTTCTTGATGGTGTCGGCGAGTCGGGCTCCTATCACCGCTGCCTGCAGCTCCAGACGTGGTATTGTCTGGGCTCGCCGCGGTGCTACTTTTGCTTTGGCCGCGACCAGCACGACGTCGATGGTCCCATCCTTGTTTGTTGCTCTCCAGTATGCTACCGTCGCGTACGCTTGTTCGCTTGCGTCGCACAGCACGTGCAGTTCGATGCGCTGTGTTTTCTTCTTAAGGTAGCACCTGGGTAGCCGCAGTCTGTTTACTTCCTCCAATTGACCTAGCCAGGCCGCGAAGAGCTCGTTCTCTTCCTCCGGAATGGGCGTGTCCCACGTTGTTTGTAGGCGCCACAGGCTCTGGAGTACTATCTTCGCTCGTACTGTGAAGTGACTCAGCAGTCCTAGCGGGTCGTAGATGGACATCACTGCGCTCAGTGCCTCCCTCTTGGTGGGAGCACGAGTTCGTTCTCTTACTTCGGACGGCACTCGGTTCATGGATGTATTAAACCCGAGTTCGTCTCGTTCTGCGTTCCAGTACAGCCCGAGTATCTTGCTCTCAGGTTGCTCCCCTCCTAGTTGTGTCGGGGCGGTGACGTGGAGTGTCTGGGGCACGTCGCGCAAAACCGTCGCGTCGCTGGAGCTCCAACCTCGTAGCGTGAAGCCGGCGGTCGCGTGCACCTTTCTTGTTTCATCAACTGTCTTCCACGCCTCCTCTGGATCGCTGTAACTTGCCACCAAGTCGTCCATGTAATGGTTCTTGGTTATGGCCTCTAAGGCCCTGGGATACTCTCTGCCGTGAAGCTCCGCGTTGTAATCCCGGACGTAATGAGCCATATACGGGGAACTGGCTGCTCCGAAGATCATGCTTCTCATCTTGTAGTGACGCGGGGCCAACGTCCTGTTTTGGTCTCTCCACAGGAACTGCTGAGCTGGTTGGTCTTGCTGCCTTATTCTCACCCGCAGGAACATCTCCTGTATGTCTGCGGTGACTGCCACTGCCCGCTCTCGGAACCGGAATACTATGCCCGGCAGGGACTGCAGTAGGTCTGGACCTTCCAGTAGCTCGTCGTTGAGACATTTTCCATAGCTCGTTGCCGCCGCGTCGAAGACTAATCGCTGTTTCCCAGGCTTGTTTGGGTTCTGTACGGCGAAGTGAGGCAGGTACCAGCAGACGGGGCTATCCTTTTCTGTTCCGTCGCATGGCATCGCGTATCCTTTGTCCAACAGGTTCTTGACCTGTGTGGCGTACTGCACGGCAAAGTCCGGTGACGCATCCATTTTCTGTTCGATCTTCTTCAGTCGTCTCAGCGCTGCTCCGTAGCTTGGTGGCATGACCACGTTGTCAGTCCGCCACGGCAGCCCCACCTCGTAGCCTTCGTCGATCTTCTTGATCGTCCTTTTCACGATGGTCGTCGCCCGCTGGTCCGCTTCGTTCACGCGGGGTCTCTTGGCGACGCCCAAGGCTTCTATTTTGAAGTGTGCTTCGACTAGATCGTGCAGTTGCTCGTCTCCTCTCCCGGTCTCGATGACGTGCAGTATGTCTTCTTTTTGCGTGATAACGCTTCGTGGTGCTGTTCCGTGCACCACCCATCCCAACTCCGTTCGAGAGGCGGCTGGCTGATCGCGGCCACCGACTCGTAGTTCCCTGGTCACTATGCACTCCCAATGGTCTGTGCCCACCAAGAGTCCTGGACGAGCTTGCTCGTAGCAAACCTCCTCTCTGGGCAGGTCTCGCAGGTGCTTGTGATTCAGCAGGTTGTCTGGGATGGATTGTTGATGGAGCCTCAAGTCCTTGATGGTCCTTGCTCGAAGCTCGTGTGACTGACCGTCTTTCCGGATGCTCCTAACCTGCACCCGTACCGCTCTGCTCTCCTGCACTTCCGAAGACATGTTCACGCCGCGTATGTGTAGCGGGCGTGGGGTCCCTTCAGCTCCTATTCTGGTCGCCAGGTCTTGATCAATGAGGGTGACGGTCGCTCCTTCATCGAACAATGCGTACGTCATTACCTCCCCCCGTGACCCGGTGACTATGATGGGGCACATCTTCAGCAGTACCTTCTTCTGGTCGGCCGCGAACTTGGTCGCCACCGACAGCACCGCTTCTTCCTTGCTGGGCTCTGCGGTAACCTTCACGGTCGTCACTTCTTCCTTGGTGCCTTCCCTCTCTTCGTGGAGGGAGGCGTGATGAGGCCGGCGGCATTGGCCTAAGCCGCACGGCTTCGCCTTACATCTATATCGCCCATGTTTACTTTCGACACATCTAAAACATATGCCGTTGGCTCTGACATACTCCCATCGCTTCTTGACGCTCATCTCCTTGTATTTGGGACACTTATGTAATACGTGATCTTGTTTACAGTTAGGACACCGACCTTTTTCTTCTTGGCTCTCGACGGCTGTGTAGACGGGGGTAGCTCTCTTCTTTGCTGTCACTGGTTGTCTGGTTTCCTTCTTCTGGTTGGCGGGCGCGGCGCCAGTGGGCGGGGCGTAGGCGTATCGTAACGCCCTATCCGCTTCCCGCATCAGGAAACGAGACAGCATAACTATCTCCGGCTCCGTTTTGTCGTCGTTCTCGAAGGCGAAGTCGCACCATTTCGACTTCATATGTTGGCTCAACCTGTCCAGCACTTCGCCAGTCAGTACTGGGTTGTGTAGGTATCCTCCTCGGTCGACTGCTTTGATCACGCATACCGCGTTTTGCACCTTGATGGCGAAGTTGTTTAAGTCCGAGGCTGATGCCATGGGCTTCGTCATCTTCTTCATATCTTCGATGGCGCGAGCGATGAGTGCCTCTGGTCGTCCGAAGCATTGTTCGAGTGTCCTCATGATGGCCTCTGGATCAGTGGCAGTATGTAGGAGGCCGGAAACCGCCTCCCTTGCCTCTCCCTTGAGACAGCTCCTTAATCGCTGTATGTTCTCAGCAGGCGATATACTGTACATGTTGGTAGTGTCGTTCACGGCCGCCCTAAACGGCAGCCACTCGTTCACACTACCGGAGAACACCGGTAAATCCGTATGCCGTAATCGGGGTCTTGCCATCTTTTCTAAGGTCGTTGCCAAGTTATCGATGCTGTTCCTGTGCTTCGTCGATGCCGGCGACCTTCCCCGTGGCAAGTCGAATTTAATATGTCTTGGGTCCTCCCGGGGGGGGCCTTGGTCCCCCTCCCCCCGTGATCTGAGGGGGTTCGTTTGAAGCCATTCATCCACTTTACTGTGATGGCTTTCCTCCTGAGTGATGAGGGGCTCATCCTGCAGGCTGTCCTGTTCATCCTCTAGGACAGATACTTGGGCGGCTAATCTTCTCTTGACCAGGTCCTCATCCAGGTCGAGAGACTTCTTCCGGATGGCTGCAAGCTTCTCTGCTGCTTCCAATTCGGCTAGCCTTATGCGCGTTGTAATACTGTTGGTTGACCTTTGTGACTTCTGTGACCTCTGTGACCTATGTGACCTCACCGATTGGGTGGGTGACCTCGTCCTTTGTCCATGTTCTTCACTCAGAAGAAGTCCTGACGATGGTCCTGCTAAGGTCGTGTCTGCTGTCGTAAGGGGCGCGGTAGTTGGTCGTGAAGATATAATATTTTGCTCACCTGTCACTGCCGGCGACAAGGGCGGATCTATTGAAATCCTCCGTAGTCTCTCTCTTCGAATCCGTTCCGCTTCCTGGCGTAGAACTGCCTCTCTATGCTCGTCTGCCCTCTCCTGCAGGGCCCGCCTCCGGTCCTCAGCTTCTGCAGCATCACCCTGGCTTCGGGTGACCACCATTATCCGAGATGGTACGCTACAGGTTGACTTTAAGCGGGGAGAAAGATGCGCGACAGTCCTATCCTGTGGTTTTGGACTTCACCAGATTCGTCCACTACGACGTTTCACTTATCCGCACTTCAACGCTGTTATTATATCACGACTAGTCCTCTATTTACCGCGACGGCACTATTACATACTTGTGACGGCACTATATACTTGTGACGGCACTATAACTTACGACGGCCCTATGTACCATACGGCACTATATCTAGTCACGGCGGCAATACGTTATCAACGGGCGTGCGCTATGTTATATAACGCGCGCTTGTATATGACGCGTAACTATTTATTCACAACACGGTCACTTCTATATGTTTTATAACAATATATCCGTTAGTATTTCATTCACAACGCGAATCGAGTCAATTTACTTTTTAATATTTACTTATGAGTCCCACTATTCTGCTTACCCCTTTATTAACGCGCACTATGATTGCGATTTAATACACAGAATATCGCTTATGAATCCTGTTATTCTGCTTACCCTTTTTTACCGCGCACTTATGATCGCGATTTTGGCACACAGAATATCACTTTTCCTATCACGGAACTTTATTTACGCACGATATATATAAAGTTAATTTCGTTCAGTACTTACAGTTTTATGTGCCCGCTTATAACACTTTATTACGCGCTATGTATTATACCGGCACTTTTCGCTATTTAACTGGATCTGAAGGACCAAATGTTGGGACTTCACTGCTTATCCGTCTCGAATGGACCAAGATGTTAAGCTTGGTCTTCACTGTCCATATATCCGGCTCGAATGGACCAAATGTTGGTGTGGACTGTATTGAATTAAAGAGGTGGATACTTTAACACTTTTATTGTATATTAGAGATCGAAAATAGCTTATATTTGAAGCGGGGCACAAGAGTTTACACTGTTAAATGTTCCTGTTATATAAGGAATGTACATAACGTATTACGACGTGGGGAACGTGGGACTCATTTACTTATTAACTTTGTTACGACACTAGGTAACTGATAAGAACTATGAATCTACTTTATATCTTTGACAATCTGTCTGATATGGAGCTCTTCCTTGACTTCTTGAAGACTTCTCCTTGATTAACTGGTTGAATGAAGTTATTACTTGTTTCTATTTGTTCTTATTTGACTCGATTCTCGATTAAATAATCGGTTCCCCTTACATAGATTATTACGCCATTGCAAGTTGTGGGGGCACTATTGCGTCTTTCTGGGACCTTTAATCAATCATAGCCCGTGAAAATGGACTTTCCCATTAGCTGATGCAATAGTTTAACTTATTGCGTAATATCTCCCTTTGGACAAGTACTGACTTGACCAATATCCCTTCCACAAAAGCTGATGCAACATCGCAAATCATTGCGTAAGGCTTAAGGCCTTTTAGTATATAATAGTTCGGGGGTAGACAGACATAGAGGTCCCCGTTATTTTCCTAAAAACTACTTATACTAGGGTTACATTTTGTGAAGGGCTCGTCGTCCGTTACACTTTTGCAATATTCCAAACCTATTCAAAACCGAATAAACAAACAGTAACCCTCACAAAAGTCTCACACATCGTCATACATTCGTACTCCCGTATATCTCAGCAGGAAACGGTAAGTTAGGAATTCCGCCATATGATTTGTGGGTCGTTTTGAACGCTGCGTTCAGCCCCGGCCGCGGTACATTCGAGATCCTGGACGGGTAACGCGTTAGCATTGCTAGCTTTATTTTGAATAAAAATGGTGGCTTTTGAAGTGCCAAGTGTGTGTTGGCGTGGTGAGGGGGTGTGTCGGGGATGAACGTGTTTTGTTATGTGGAAATGTGTTTAGTAGGTACATTTCTTGTATTCACTGTTTTGGACTTTCACAGTTTTTCACGGGATATCCGTGATTTTCTTCTGTTTCTAAGAGCTCCCGATATTTCCAGGCTGTTGCAAGCATCATGATCGCGGGAATACTGAACAGGTATGCGAAAATTATTTATGACGGGCAGACAAATCTGCCTACCCTCTTTCTTAGTTTTTTATTACGCGTACAGTCACGTCTAATAATATGTATATGTCACCGTAAAATTGTCAAATACGTTATATTGTAATATCTCTAGCGATATTGTAAAATCTCGAAATATTGTCAAATGAATAAACTGCTTACAACAAAACGCATTATTTTTCGTGAAATGCATGCGATGGTAGTCAACTCACGCGGTGTGGAGGGAAGGAGGGATCCCCCTTGCCCAGTGGTACAACTCTCATGAAAAGATATTGTACCATTCCTGAGAAATACCGATTAATACAACCTAACCTTAAAACACTTCATATTCCCCTAAAAAGCGTAGTCGACTATTTTCGAGTGCAGGGTTTAAAGGAACCTAACTAACTTAACGGGGGGGTGCCCCAAGTCCCGATTATGGGGGCAGAGAAACTTCCGTATGTTCAGTTGACAATATTCCGAGAGTTTACAATATAGAGAGAAACACGTTATATTGTAATATACCGTGTTTGACAATTTTACGGTGACCTATACACTTTCCTTAATATTATAGCTATTTTCGCGAGAAATAACGATTGTAACTAGAAGATTGGACCTTTTTCATAAAAATATAAGTTCCAGAATACTATGTACGTAATAACATTTTAATCAGTTCATTAGGACAAACACAATTTAAAATCTTAAGTGTTTACATATTATTAGACGTGACTGTACCTAAACAGAACCAAATCACGGATATTATCCCGTAAGCAATTGAAGTATTTGTTGTATTCATCCAAAAATGCCTGTAAATAGTTCAATTGCAATGTTTTGAGTTTGAGTTCGTTTGATTTATAGAAAAACTCTTGGAAGCTCATCTCTTTACATGGTGAACTGCATAACATAACACCTGTTTTCCCCGAAGGGTTTGACAGCGATGTAGGTACTAGGTACAGGCATGACAACAGAATAAAAAAATAGCAAATCTATTTAGTCCGCCAGTTAGAGTATTGAAAAATAATGGACACGTATTTTTTGTTTTTGTAAATCCATGAATATTGACAAATATACAACGCCTCAAAACTGGAGAGCCGCTCGTGAAGTGAGAACTCGCATAAAAATGTACCAAGGCGATTTGAGAATTTTAAAAGCGTCTTAAGCCGAAAACACACTTACGTGGCGTGGCGTGGCGTGGCGTGGCGCTTGCTGTCGTGATGGTGACTATGCACACTAGTGTGTCGTGTCGTGACGCGCTCTGGCGTTATTTCTGATCAGCACATATTGAACCTTTGCAGCGTTCAAACGTGTATAATGTTTTCTTCGGCAAGATCGCTCCACGAGCCAAATGGTGTAGAAGCACATTTGTCTGTTGTGGCGTGTCACGCCATAACCCCCACCACCGCTATGGCGCAATCGGTGGTGAGCAGTCGGCGCCACGCCAGAACGCACCACAACACGACACGACCTACAAATACCTATGTATCTAACTCTAACCATACTAAATGTATGAAACCGATATGCTTCTGGCGCGCCACACCACGCCACGCTACGTAAGTGTGTTTCCGGCTTTATGTTCGTCAATTTTGGTTTTTGCATACTATATAACAATTATTTGTTCATAATGTAACTGACGGAATAATTTTTAATTTTTTGTCGTCTACCTACTCTAACTACCTACTTGAACCAGCAATCTTCAAACCTCGTTCCATCCCTATGTGCATATCCATGTATCATGTCACACATGTTAAACAAATAAATGCTTCTTTATCTTTATCTTTATCTTTGCCAGTTTTTTATGTTTTTTTTTGTGAGTTTGTTTCCAAATAATATTAATAACGGTCTTAATATCGTTCCTTCTACCATATTTCAGGCAAATAAATGGAACTGAATCTCCAAAAAATAACTAGTCAAATGAAAAACAGAAAATACTTAAAACAAGCTTTTCATCAAAACACTTAAAACTCTGAGACCTTGAAACGCCTTATTCTGTAGGTGGAAAACAATCAAGTTATTTGATAGGGAACAGAGCGGTAACGGAATACTTCGCCATCTTATTAAATTGTCTACAATGTTGGCCGCGTCGTGTCACTCAATATTGAAATTATAACGAGTCCCTGTTTTATTATTTGCTTTTTAAGGCACGAGTTAACACTTTGACAAGGAATTTCATACATTTCGGCTAGCTTCTCGTTTAACTGGCGTTTGAAATGAGGCTAACCCAATATGATTTGGCATTCTTTACATCCAAACAAATATACATGATAATATGTAGGGGAATAGTAAATAGATTTTGATACTTCACTGAAGAGACGAAGAAATACTTTATTATCTAAAGATATACATGATAAAATAAAGACAATAGATAATGTAAACTTATTAATAAAAAAATATAGGTATAGCATCAAAAAGCTCCTCAAGGCTGCCGCGCCTGCCGGGGTTGCGGGACTGTTCGAAAGAGATACCGCGGCCCCGGAACATAAAGGGCGAGGAAGGAACATGGATGGGTTTTAGTCAGTAAGAGTCTGACACTCCCTCCCGCTCCGCCCAGAGTGGGAGAAGTCATTTGATGATTTCCCGTCCTAAAAAAAAAAAGGCTGCCGTGCTGTCAACCGATAAATAGTCCAAGAGTCATTCGAGGTTAATTTGAATTGTTTTTTCCAACTTATTTAAATAAAAGTCACACTCTGTATGACTACTTACATTTTTAGGTACTTACATTTTTTTGGGTACTCTCAACTACAATGGCTTCATTATCCGCCTAACTTTTCCCAACTATGTTGGGGTCGGCTTCCAGTCTAACTGGATGCAGCTGAATACCAGTATTTTACATGGAGCGACTGCCTATCTGACCTCGACAACCCAGGTAATACTGGGAAATATAATACCACTTGGTAAGACTGGTTGTCAGACCTTTTGGGCCACTAACTACCTGTAACGACTGTCAAAGATAGACAAATGACTGCCGGGACCAACAGCTTAACGTGCTTTCCGAGGCACAGAGGAAACTCGGTATGTAAGGGTGGTCACCCATCCACAGATCAACCTAGGCAAGCATGGCTTAACCTACCGATCGACCCGAGCGGCTTTTATATTTTACCCACGAGCCTGCTCAAATACAACGGCTTCTGAGCACAAAATTCTAGGAGAACCTACATACCGCCTTAATAAACAAGTTCGTCCCTAAGACATTTTATTTGTTGCTTAAAATTTTGCCAATAAATAAGTACCGGCGACAGTATCGTTAAATTGAAATTGAGTATTTGTTTGATAAATGTAGGTTCACAAATAAGTGAAGCTGTAAATCACTTTGTGAATATCCGATCACAGTATATCTGTGTCTGCAATCCCGTTCGCTGTCAGTGGGAGACTGGAATTCTGAAAGTTATGAATATATTTTTATGAGATACTGTTAAAGTGCCTATTACAGGAAAATACGTCCCAATCTACATAGAAACGTCTGAAGAAGAGAGTTAACTTTCATTCATGATATTATTATTAATTCGATGTACATAGTAATCAGAACGAAAATTGTTGAACAAACGAATAATCCTACTATTTTCGCGGTGCCCGACTGGGTTCATAATGATTTCATTAAATTCTAAGATACCGCCGCAGATATTGTGGAATACAATTAATTATTTAGACTTGACACCATTTGCTCTAAGATGTTCATAAACAGAGTGTGAACAACCTCATCACGGAGCTGTCAACCATACATTTTGTACATCCAACTGTGTAACTTTGCGTAAAAATTAATATTGCTGGAAAACACCTCAACAACGCAATGTAACGCACTGAAAACACTGCTGGTGGATGAATTCAGTAGTCCAGTGGTTGTGGAGGTGTTTAAAGTAAAAATCTCACATTAAAAACTTGCCATAAAGTTGGAACTTTGACCCCCAATATCTCCGTAACTAGGAGGTTCCCAGGTATGGTGTAGAACAAAAAAATTACCGCAATAACAGGGATAACACGTGCCTTTTGACTTCGTTAAGAGGTCTTTACACACTTTTTAAGTAGATAATGGTGTCGATTCTGTTGTGCACAAACAAAACTAAATTTAGGCTATTACTGTCTTTTTCTCACTAATAAAACGAGAAAGAGACGGACGTAATTTAGAGCTGTCAAATTTAATTCGAACTTATATTCCATACAAATGAAGGGTGCACGTAAAAACATGTCGACTAAAAACACGGTGAAGCGCAAGGCATAAACTAGTTTGACATCTCTAACTTAGTGCATAGCTATAGCCGTCTTTTTCTCGCACTGCCTTTTAGTAAAAGATAGCAATAGTCTAAATTAAGTTTAGTTTGTGCACAACAGAATCGACACCATTGTATAGGATCTTGGAATACAAAACTCATGTCTAGGTAATCCAGTTTTATCTTCATAAGGCCAAATAAAATCCCTTTGAAGGAAGTCCGGCCACACCTACACATATATCTCAGCAAACAAACAAAACAAGCCTATTAAGGCGCATGCACCGTACAGCAATAAAATGTTAAATGATAATTTCGCGAGATGTCCGCTCCGTTCCCGGGCCAGGACTTCCGGCGACACGCATTAGCCATTAGCATGGCGGCTGTCTCTGACGTCACTTCCGTTCATCCCCTAACGATATTGTTGGTGGCCGTTTGTTTTGGCGATGCGATCCAATTGATTGCAAACCGTATTTGCAGTAAATTCACAGCGAATTATACCGGAGATTGTGTGATAGTAGGTAGGCCCTTAGTTGTGGCTTGTTTAGAGGTGTGAAATTACTTTGCATTTAATCTCATAAATTCAAGTAAAGAATTACATTTGGTGGTTACCTTTTGACCTCTCTTTCTTTTTAGAACGCGTGTTAAAGGAAACTTGGAAAGCTATTAAACCATGGGAACGTTTTATTACGTTACAAAGATTTGCAAAAGAATATAATTAAGGATTTACTTTAGGTAACTACACTGAAATTCTTTGAGGTGAACTTTAAATGCAAAAAGGCAGCAAAAGGCAAAGATACAAATGCATAACTTAATACCCTACCTAATAAAATGTCTCCATCTATAAACAAAAAGAATAAAACGGACCGTTTAAAAACAAAACAAAAAAAGGATCTCGCATCTCATTAGCATCTCAGCAGCATCCCAACAAAAGTTCATAAACTAAATATACTGGGAATCGCTATTTTAACATAATCTCTGCGCGAATACCTGCCCAACTTTATTGTGCTATTTATTTATTCCACTAGAATTTTGTGCACGAATTTTAGTGTCCTTATATGTGGGGTAGGGATGGGACAGTTCGATGTTATCGATAAAATTACCACCGACTTTTCGCTTGTACTAATATTTTACAACCTGTTTCGGTTCTAGCTGAAGGACAAAATTTACTCTCGTAAAGCAACGGCACAAGCCTTGTCTACGAAGTCTTTGTCTGCCCCTAAATCATTTTCCAATATTCGCCAAAACCTTTTGATGAACTGAACGACAGCCTGCTGTGGACGTCTAAAGCCTCCGCCACGTGCATATTGGCACAAACTCAAATTTCCAACCGTGTTTTGCTTCAAAATTTGTCGGACATGTGACTGATTACTTCATTACTGGGCTTGGCTGAACGAGTTCACTCTCGTTGCCCATTAGGCTGTCACACGAAGTATCAAAGCTGAATGTATGGCTTTCAGCAAGGCCTTGCAGTAACATGTTGTTAGATCCAAGTTGTGGCTATGAAATAGGTGACTCTGACGTATTTGGGTCTAACGTTGCGAATATTTTCGGTAGTTGGTCGTTGACTTTACAGGATGTTTTTGCATGGTGTGTAGGGGACAATTTAGTTGTTGCAAACCTATAAGCAAAGACAATACCAACAAAGTGATTACCTCGTTGGAAAGCATTTATGGAATGACGGGTTTCCAATGTATGGGTAATTGAAGTTTTATTTTTTCCCCGTTCTTCTAACTCCTAGCCCCCTTAAATTAAAAATACGATTTGTCAAGTAGAAAATACTTCGAGAAGACAATACGCATTCGCTTTTTATAGTAAGTAATTGTTGAACCGCCGAGGTACATCCCTACGGTATAATATCAACTTTTACGATCGCCTCTTACCATATAAATGTCATTTGCTTTTGTGAATAAACTAGTCCCCTTTTTATTCTTTTTATATGAATGTTTGTTAGTATCGCAGTAGCTTTGCTTTTACTGCTTGCCACGATTCCTGTCGGCGTGATGGGGGGCTCGTGGTTCGTGGCTACGTTGGGTTAAGTGTCCCTTTACCTGAATAGTAAGGAGGGGTTTTGTGTGTTAGTTGGTTTATTATGCCGAGGAGCCTGTGAGGCTATTTTATGTCTTGAAGGGAAGTTTGGCATGATAGATGCGATGTAAGAAAAATCGTAAAGTGTAAGTTGGGGTAAAGTATGAACTGGGGCTTTCATTGTTAACATAAAAGTATAGATATTTGTTGTTGTTGTTAGAAAAACTAGCCAAGTGCGAGTCAGACTTGCGTATTTCAACAGAAATACACATTCTGTGATAATTTCAACTGTCTACCTATTATGGATCGGTGAGACAGCTCGCTGACAGACACACAGATGGACGGATGAACAGCGGAGTCGTAGTAGGTAATAGTGTCCCGTAGTTCCCCTTCGGGAACGGAACCCTAGAAAATATATCATCATCAGTCTATAATGTTCCCACTGCTCGGACACGGCCTCCTCTCAATGAGAGAGAATGGGCTATAATCTACCACGCGGGCCCAGTGCGGATTGGTAGATGTCACCAGTCTTCGAATTTTAGAAAAAAAAAAGAAATAAAATAAACCAAATACGAGTATATGTATACCTAAAAGTAATAAGTATTGTAGATTCTTAGTTAATTTTCTGTTGCAGAAGGTAAGATCCATTCTATAATTTACAAATGTCAATACCAATCTATACTAGTTATATTATAAAAAAGGGAAGATTTGTGTGTTTGTGTTTTTGTATGTTACGAATAAACTTAAAAACTACTAAACCGATTTAAAAAAATGTTTCAGTAATGTATAGCTACATTATCAGCGAGTAACATCACTACATATTATAAAACAAAGTCTACCGCCGCGTCTGTCTGTCCTTATGTATGCTTAGATCTTTAAAACCGCGCAACGGATTTTGATGCGATTTTTTTAATTGATAGAGTAATTCAAGAGGAAGGTTTTAGTATATAATTTTACGCGAGCGAAACCGCGGGCATCGGCTAGTAAGCTATATTTTATTCCTATAGTCCCACGGGAACTGGAACTACTTGGGTGAAATCGCATGACGTTCACTAATGTTAAATAAAAAACAATCAACCACCACCAACCAACCAACCAATATTTACAATAATCTCTTTCAAAACAATGTCGATTTTACTTAAACTCAAACATCACTATCAACAACACAATTACCCAAACTAACACATAAACCTAAACACAGAAACCAACAAATTCCGACCATTAACACGTACAAAGACAGACTGAAACTTAGCTCAGTCTGATATAATCTTAGTCCTAAGTTTAGTCTAAACCCGGGCTAGACGCAGTGTCAATACGCGGCGATAGGTTGACGGCTTAATTTAGCGTTAACTGTGTATCTAGCAGTGTTAGTATTAACTGCGGTACCTGGTGTTAACTGTTAAGTGAGTCAATAGTAACTGTTTGTGTAGGTTGATGAGTTAGAGATGTAATTCTAGGTCTACGTTATGAGAGTGGTGAATAATCTGATGTTTAAACACGAAAGTGGAAAATTCGTCGATCAAATTGTGTTAGTATTCGTCGCAGACATGTTTTTTTTCAGTCATTGGATTCACACCTTAAAATGTGTTAAAGTAATTAGTATTTATTTTAATGTCAGTTTTAATGTTATCTGAAAGTAATAAATACTGTTACGAGCTGGGTATGAGATAAATTAATTACTGCCGATTAAACAACAAAATAACTTTATTAATCACAAAACAATTTAAACTTAAACACAAATACACTACTGTTCACTATTCGCTTAGATACACTTCTACACACACTTCACTACTTACACTTCTAGTTCACTTCGATTCGCTTCGTTGTGTAGACAAAACAAGACTGCTGGCCGCGTGTCACACGGTCTTTTTATATTCGTCAACAGCCACACAAAACATATCCACGAATATTCTAGAGGTGTGTAGAAACGCTTCACAAATAAACATCTAACAAAAGAAACTGTAGGCAGAAAAAGATAATAAACTACTTTTACAAAACAAACAAATTTGAACCCCAGGCGTACGGTCGAAATTCTAATGTATTTTTGTAAATAGGTAGCGAATTTGTACCTACCTAACTTTAAAAGTAATAATAATGGAAAGCACTCGAAATTCCAACGTACACACACTGTAATCACGTGCTTTCTCGAATGTTCTAGTAGGTCCGATGTAACAATACTTATCAGAACAAATATCAACTTAGACATCTTCAAGACAACACTGGCAACTAACTACTTTTTGAAGTGAAAAATTCTTTAGGTGCGTCGAGCACTTTTTGGGTGAACAAAAATCATAGAACTCACGTGACCGTCACGTACGCTTTTCCGTCTACAAGTTTTCACTTCTATCGGCAGTACCCAAAAACTAACTGCGTGTTTTATTTATTAACAGCCTGTCATCTGTCCCACTGCTGGGCAAAGGCAGGAGACCTCTCTTGTGTGAAATCTGGCCATGTTCGCCCCGCAAACAAGATCAGATCGTCACACCACTTTCCCCGCGGTCTACCTCGACGGTGATTCCCTCCGTCAGGTGTACAGTGAGTGATGATCTTTGCCCACCTCTCCGGGAGGAAAAAAAGTGAAATTAAAACAAATTTTCTAAATAAAAAAAAGTTTTTTCTAACCTATCTTCTAAGTTATCAGGCGAGTTTTTTCTGATAACTGTTCCATAGAAAATTAGACATAAATCTAATTCAGATCTAATTCATCAAAACACACAATCCATTATAATGATTTCCCATTCAATAGTACCAAGCCAACTGTCACTTGTATTTCCTTCCCAATAGCGCTCCTTAGCACAATTTAATTGAACTGGCGAGTTGTGGCCGTCACCTTATATTTGGCGGTTAATTGAAAATTTGGCGTTTCGCCCCCTGTCACGAGATACTACCCGACTTTCTATAGGATATTGTGTTCCCCTGTCGCTCCGATGGCTGGAGATAGGAGGTATTATGGACAAAAAGTGTGTTGCGCGATTGTGGCGCAACTGATTGTGTTCTGAGGTCTTTGTAGTCACAGGATATTATGTTCATTTAGGTTTGATTAGTTCGATTCCAAATACCTTTTAGTTTACTTAGTGTTTTTTTTTTCATTTGTCCAATATACATGCTCTGAAAACATAGTAACTTAGATTAATGTACATATTAGTAATTTGAGTTTTATCAGCTATGAAAGTAATCGTGTTTAAGGCGAAAGCGTCAGGGTAGCCCGCCAAATTCAAATTTTCGTACGTTTTTTTTTTGCATTTTGCAGGCCAGTGGCAGGTTGTATGAAGTTAAAAATATCGTTCGCGACTGTAAACGTATGTAGTTACAGAATTATAATCATCGAAATCATCAATACAACTCTCTAAGTTCATATAAGTCTTTGACGGCTTTGGTTTTGAAAATATCGTTCATATTTTACTTCATACAACCTACCATTGGCCTGCAAATTACAAAAAACGTAAGAAAATTTTAATTTCGCGGACCAAAACCGAAAAGAAGTCACCGTTTATTTTTTCTAAGAACAGGCTATATTAATAGTACATTTTGATATTTCCACGTGTATCAAACGACGTTTTTCAATACACTTGTGAAGAAATAAAATAAAAGAATGTAAAATATTTGTGTCATGAATGTGTGAGACTATGATTAAATTTTTTTTTTCGCGCTTTGCTGTCGCCAGGTTGAAGGAGAGGCAAAGGTATGAAGCCGTTATACAGCCTAATATAAAAAAAAGTTTAATTTAGAACACAAATAAATATTCATTTATTGTTAAAAGTAATATTAGTTATAAATAATCATGTTCATCTACGATATTGAATTTATAAACACAATTTGAATATTCAAAATATGTTCATAAAGAAAGACGTAGATCGCTTTTCCGAAATTAAAATATGAAAACACCTCTGACTCTATAGTCAGAGGTGAATGTTTTTTTTAACTATGCAATGAACCAATTTGGACTAAGCATATGTGTAGTTATCTGTGGCAATTTTGCTTTCTGCACATGTGCGGAAAAACATGAAAAACGCACGCGTGTGAAATAGATTGCATTTTGAACCTTATCGTATTGCGAAAAGAACCAGTTTTCGAGGAAGTGTATTGACACACAAACCAAATACTTACTGTGTAACCTTTCTGAAAAATTACGTATTTTAGCAGACTTAGGTATCAAGTGCTTTAGACTTGAGAGTCGCGCCGCAAACATTTTGTTTCATAATACGTCTGCTATTTTCCCATTGCCAACTTCTATAGTACAAGAGTGACAAGATCTTTCAAAAATACTCGACGCGAACGGAAAAGAGCTTAACGCTAAGGCAACGATTTAGAGGGTGAGTAGAACTCTAAGTGGTAAGTATAGAAAATTGCGAGAGCACACAGCAACATAACACAAAACTTGTCGGCGAGTTTAATTGGTTTGAAGGTTTTCTGGTCAAGTCCTACCGATGCATTAAACTAATGATGACTGTAGAGCACCTGATTGATGGAAATAATTATACCAAACCGGAAATCCTTGATGTTATGTTGAGCTAACCGTAAAAAACTCAACAAAGATCGTATATTTCTACTGAACATCCCTCCAATATTTACTAGCTACCTTACTATTATTATCCGGAGTAGTTTAGCGGTATACCCCTTAGACCTCCGGTTTCCTCCCGGAAAGCAACGCATGAGCGCTCCCACAAAGAGACGGTGCATCCAGCGGAAAATCCACAATATTTACGAGTACCATAACATGCACAGCACTGACAGCCTTAAGGAAAATCACATCCACCAGCTACAGAAAAAACACCTATTCAGGAACCCCTTACCTTTAGGGTGGGAAACACCGACTTACATTTGCTATTCAGGTGAGTATCTGCTAGATAAAATTGAGTTTTATGAATCAAAGGATAAAGGTTGAGGAAAGTTTACTCAGGTACGACTTTAAAGTTTGCAAAATAAATCTGAAATCACAGTAGCAACTCGTTGGCGCAGAAAGTGCGTAACTCCTTAACGACGATAATTTCAAATCAAACCAGTGGAGTGAAGAGATAAATTTTGGTATTCGCCTCTCGTGCCCACAAAACAGATTTAAATCGGCCATTTTGTGAATTTGCGAGTTGCTTGCTGGTCGCCGGTCGTGCGTAACTTACGTACGGACTTAGCTGTGTCCCGGAGGTGACATTATGTAACTTCTAATTGTACCCGTTGAGCAATGATTTTGTAATAATTGCGCGAGTGTTTTGTTTAATTCTCTCGTAGATATTAAGGCCGCTTCTCGAGATTGTATTGTTTTCGTGAAATATGTGGGGGACAATTCTTGCGGAGTTGATAACGGGTCTTATATATCTAGTTGCTTGTGTGTTCTGAGGTGTTGTTTAATTTGCTGTTTATTGTGAACAACTTGCAAAGTTACCTTGAAATGTTAGTCGAAGTTGAGTTTAAGTAAAGGCACTTGTGAATTTCGAGATATCTGTCAATTACCATCACAAAGTTAGTCTGTGTCTGTCTGTTGGTACAATTATGATTTAGACGCTTTAATTCAAAATATTTGAGTTGGCTCAAATGTTTTCGTCTCACCAAAAAGCAATTTGAATGTAGATATTTCTAAAAACTTACACACGAGAGGCTTAACACTACTAAAACATATGATAATTTATTCTAGAAATACTCATGCAAGATCAATCTATATATATTTAACAGTAAACACCAGTTTTGAGGGCAGGCGGGGCAAGTGGGGCACCCGGGGCAAACGGAGCAGGGTATAAGATGGGTCTTTGTAAGCATTATGCTAAAACTGAGGACGAGGGTACACCGGCCTGCGGGTTTAATTGGCACTTCACGACTAGTTCATGGAGCAGGGGCTGGATAGATATGATGGGAGATATTGATTGTATAGATGTTTGATTGCATTTCTATAGGTTCTCCCTCTTATTAAAAACATAAACGTGTCATAACTAAACAGGAGTTTAAGAATTATGGTAAAGTATTGAGTATATTTCCAACTTAGCTAATTGTAAATAACAAAATTGTTATACTTCAAACGACAACAAATATAATCGTTATAAAACCATGAAGATCTTATTATTTATTTATTTATTTAAACTTCATGTACAGGTGTGGTACATAAGCGGACTTAATGCCACAAGGCATTCTCTTCCAGTCAACCTTTGGGTCAACAATCAATGAGAAAAATACCAATTTGTGAACAAATCGAAATATAGTATACATACTAATACACATATGTAACAGAGAAGATGAAATAAACTAATACATATTAAAATACACCCAAAAAGTTCAAAATACTAGAAACCTTATAATAATTACCACGACTACCTTGTGAGTAATTTGGTCTGACTTCAAATAGTACTTCCGAACTGCTAGTTTGAAAGCCATTTTGCTTTCAGCTTTTTAAATGCCAAGGGGTCCGCGTTCCATAGCTTCTTCATCTTATAAAGCAGGGCGGATGGATAGCTTTTCAAATCGATAGACACACAAAAATATATAATACTTACAGCCATTTTAAATGTTCAAACACTATTTTGAACTATCACGGTTCACAACGAAACCTAAACTGTCACTTACGGTATATCATCCGTGATTGTTATTTATTTCGAGATCCCGATAAAAAACGGAAGAAGAAGTTTAGGGTAAGTTAGGCACTCATTTCGAACAGACAAAATTGGAAACGGCGATACGGTAAGTACTAGTGTTAATAAGTACTAGTATTAGTGGTTTGGTATTACCCATTTTTTTTTAATGTTAACCTTTTGGAGTCATGTTTTGACGAAGGATTTAGGGTGATCGTACAATCAGCTTTTAGGAGGAGCTCGTGGCAAAATAATAACAGCCGCTCGGGCCGATCTTTACGTTAAGCCGTGCTTGCCTAGGTTGGTCTGTGGATGGGTGACCAACCCATACCTACCGAATTTCCTCCGTGCCTCGGAAAGCACGTCAAGCAGTTGGTCCCGGCTGTCATTTTTCCATCTATGGCAGTCGTTACAGGTAGTCAGTGGCCCAATAAGTCTGACAACCAGTCTTACCCGATGGTATCGTATTACCTAGTATTAACTGGGTTGTCAGATGTCAGATAGGCAGTCGCTCCATGTAAAATACTGGTATTCAGCTGCATCCGTTTAGACTGGAAGCCGACCAAGCCGACTAACCCAACATAGTTGGGAGAAGACTAGGTAGATGATACAATCAGCATTTAGTGTTATTATGTACCTAACACCCGTTTGGTCGTTGTTTGGGCAAGTTTGTGACGGATAGGGATCCCACACAGGTACATGTTTTCACTTTCACCTCCCATACTTACATGGCACTGCACATACGGTCATATACCACCACATTACCTACGTGCATATATTCTCTCTCATAGAGTGAGAGAGAATATACTGACAGAATATATGGAGGCCTAGGCTGTGTCCCAGCAGTGGGAATATTAATAGGCTGATGATGGTGATGAACCGGGAATTGTGGCGGAAGAAAGGGGAGGCCTATACCCAGCAGTGGGTGATTCCGGGCTGATATGATGATGATACACATAGCTGCACATGGTACCGCTGATAAAAATACACTAGATTTGATTTGCTTATCGTAGCAAAATTCACATTTAGTCCAATCGAAAGACATTTTTTACCCACATTTTCATCTTCAGCCATGGTTGATTATCCTTAGCTAACGTAGAATCAGCGTTCAGCCAATCTTTTCATAAATAAACCTGGATAGTTTTCGCTGTTGCAAAAAACATGTTCCTAACACCTACATAAAAATGCACATAACACATAGCTGCATGCTCATGCACACATAGCGAGTCCGGCCGCCGCGCCGTCTGCCCAGGCCGACACCCGACACGCAGGCTTACACGCTCCGCCGCACTGCCACGGATTCCGGCTCCAGTGTCGCACGTAGCACGCTCCCCGGCTCTGCCTGTGTTCACAGGTACATCTAGCATCTGAGAAGTCTGGAGTCTTTGGAATGCTAGGGTAGGCGTTTTTGGGTTCTATCTCTTATTTAGTTTTCAGTCTAGTTTGAATGATTCAAGTTTAAAACTCCATGGCAAATAGGATCGAATTTTGAAATTTTACCAAATTTTGTAAAATCCGCTTAAATATGACTTTCGTGGCAGATCTGCGTCAATATTGAAGCCGAATTATGATAGAATCGACATTACAAGAGCTAATATAAGACTTGACATTAAGTGAACAATAATACAGAAACCTGAAGCAAGGTCTGAGCTCAAAAATATTTGACCAAATTAGTAGCCATTTTGCGATCGTGTCGTTGGACACTAACTTCATTAGCACAGTATCGAGTTAAATACGATTTTATTTGAAGAGTAGTAAATTAATTCAACAAACCGACAATGCCACAGATTTTAGATAACTAATGTCCTAGGTACATTGCACGCTTTCTGGGCCTCCCCGCACTACTTGGTTGCCTTAAAGCTATAGGTACGTTTGTGAGAGCTGTTTACTTGTTAGCGGTACTACGACTGTGAGAAGTATCAGGTATCATGTAACAACTACTTACTGAAGCCAACGCTAGGTGACATGAATGAACTGTTATTGTTTGTTTGTCAGCAGGTGGTAAGGACGAAAACTTTGTACCAAACTGTTTTACGTTACAGATAGGTTTTTTTTTTAAATTGGATTTGTACCGGTCGTTGCCTTTTCCCTAATATCTCGTCGTACAAACCTTAACCAATGAACCATGTAGCGTTCCTCATTAGAGAAAATGTTAAAGGTCATGGATGACGTTTCAGGCTTATTTTTAGTTTTAAAAGTTACGAACTTTAATAAATGTAGATGCTGAGTCAATGACAAAATCAAAATCAAAGCATTTATTTCAAGTAGGCCAGTTACAGGCGCTTTTGAATTGTCGAAACAAAGATGAAAATTAAATGTAGCTACAGTCCCAGTCACAAGACATAAAAATTGTGAAAGTACTGTAGTTGCCCATTCCCTAGCGTAGATCTCCATGACACTCTTTTAAATCATAATGTTGTTACAAAATCTTGGTTACATCATTCCTGTTGAAATGGTGCATTATGTGAGAACAATGTAGCAAGATGTGCACGATAAAAGTGTCCATAGTAAAAACAAACAAAAACCAAGAGCTGACCGTTCACGAACATGACGCATGTATCAGCACCATTCAACTCAACCACTTTGAAGGGAACTAAATGACCCGACACACGCGCCACCATCAGCGAGACATTTGAGTGAGCATGACATACTCTTAACCACCAGGGCACATTCAAGTCAACAAATAAAAACGTAGGTTTCCAGCGAATGACCACTATTAACATCTTAACTGGCAGCTTCTATAGCTGCCTAGGACCACCAGTGAGATTCACTGTTACAATCATCATCTACTACCTGACTTTAAACACAGCTGGATCATATAATGCGTCCTCTTTGGTTGTGCCATATCCACATTCCTAGATCCTCTGAGGATTCTCAATGGTCTTTGAATCATCATCATCAATAGGTATGCTTAGATTTCTCATTGTTCGTGCCAATTTCCACGCTTCTTTGCAGACCTGATTCAAGTTCCTCCTGCAATTTCATCTCTTCTTTGAGCTTTGAATCTGAAACTTCTAAAATAACCTCAGTTGACCTTGTCTGCGTGTCCAATTAGCCGAACATCGGGACTATCGTGAACAAGTGCATACACGGACAAGCTCATTACTCGGCGGCTTATAAAGCCTTACGAGTAGCGCCTTAAATATGCACCGGTATACAGGCTGTTCTCTTCGCGCTTAATATTTGATGCGCGGAAGATTAGGCGGGAGCAGCCGCAAGTGATGAAGACTGGCTGGATGGAGAGTTATGGGCGCTGAGGATTTTTCGTTTGTTAGTTGGTCTTGTTTTCGGAGTTGCAATGGGTCAAAACGTTTAAATATCTGGGGCACTGGGTCACTGCAACGCAGACGGACAATACGGATATGGAGAGGGAGCGTAGGGCGCTGTCAGTCAGGAGCAATATGTTGATCCGTAGGTTTGCAAAGTGCTCGAAGAGTGTAAAAATGACATTATTTAGGGCATATTGCCAATCTTTTTACACCAGCAGTCTATGGGTCGACTACACCCAAAAGGCTTACAGCGCCTTACGCGTCCAGTACAATAACGCATACAGGGCTTTGTTGGGGTTGCCTCGACACTGCAGCGCATCAGGTATGTTCGCAGAGGCACGTATTGACGATTTTTACGCAATCATGCGAAAGCGTGTCGCCTCCTTAATGTGGCGGGTGCGGGGCAGCACCAACAGTCTCTTGGTCACTGTGGCCAATAGGGCGGAAGGGCTTATACTCAGGCACTGGACCACAACGCAAGTATTACCCTCTAATCGTGCCGTGAAATAAAGTTTCCTTTAAATATTGCCTAATTTGTTTTCTGATTATTAATGATTATTTATGATTAATTATTATTATTGATTATTGTGATTTTTTAGATTATTTTTATGATTTTGACATTTTTATTTTTATTATTATTACAATTTATTGTTTCAATTCCAAGTGTAATTTTATTATGTACTAACACTAGTGGTTAAGATGTATTCAACTAACAAATTGGATTGTAAGATCTGTTCAATAAATGATTATTATTATTATTATTATTTATTCGTTTCGGAAGATGTAAAAAAAAAGGTGGACTTGAATTATGACTATTTTTCAATCTACACTATCTGTTTGGATGTCGGGGGTATTTTTTGAAACTGATGATCCATTTAGAAAATTCTCTCGCCAATGGGAGACTCCATTACCCGTTTATGTAAAAACATGTATGTAAAGTTTCCGCGGGCTACCTAAATGACCATAACGAGAGCTAAGCTTCATGCAAAGCTAGTGACCTCAAATTATTCACATTAGCTGACCTTAAGCTTAAAGCGTAAATTAAGATCAAGTTATAACAAACTGTTTTTCTTACATTGAATAAAACACTAATAATTATGTACCTAGCATATTTATATATAAGTTATTTACTAGTTATTTGTTAAAGGAATGTTAGATAATATTTCTGTACATGCGTTTGGGCGAGTAACCTGAGATACAGGTTCATTCCTAGTTCAGGTAGAATCCAATTATTGTATACATATTAAGGCAGATAGATAGATAGATTGTGTAGATATTAAGGCCATATTGTGAATATTTTTTTATTTCAATAAACAGTTTCAATTCAATTTCAAGTTTAAAATGGTTCATAAAATGATTGGTAATCTTGAAATACATCATTCTGTATGTAGTTGTTGTTAAAGGGCGCGGAGCAGATAAAGTTACTGTCGCGAACACATACGACGCGGGACGTTGCCACCGACATATGGCCGGCTGGACACTTTGCCATACTCTCATTATGTCTTGGGGACATGTATCATGGAATTCATGTTCGATGTTTTTGCCACAATAGAGAGAGAGTGACCGGAGTGGCCTGTGGAATCAAAAAATCTTACGTTTTTTGCAATTTCCCGGTCAGGTTCAGGCTGCATGTTGAACAAATTATGATTAGTTAGATCATTATCATTTCACATTATGAAACTTAAGAAGACGGGTATTTATCGCGAATTTACCTTTTTTCCTTTTTTTTTCCTTTTTGCCTTTAATTTTTATCATTTCAGCCGCATCCACAGCTGGACGTAGAACTCCCCCAAGTGTCGCCACATTGACAGGTATAGCGCTACTCGCATCCATCACTCGGTCCACCTAGTGGGAGATCTTCCAACACAACATATTCCGGGGCGCGGTCGCCACTCCGTCTTCTGTCGCCGCTCTGCCAGTGTGTGTTTCCAGTGATTACATACGGATGCGGATTGAGGTCGCCTTATAAAGTCACCCAATGGGCAATGGCGAGGGCTATGCTCGGAGGTTCTTTGCGTGATCGAATCAGAAATGAAGACATCCGCTAGAAAACCAAGGTTACCGACGTAGCCCGAAGAATTGCCAAACTTAAGTGGCAGTGCAGGGCACATTGCTCGCAGAGCAATCCCTTTCACTTAATATAATCCTAAAAAAATAAAAAATATCGCAGACCACCCTAATGCTTTCCCCTTAATTGATTTTAGGAACCTTATGATTTCATCTTGAAGACGTCCACTGCTGGACATAGGCCATCCCTAAGTTTCAGTACATTGCCACATCAACCGGTCTCGAGCCATGCATACAGCGGATTACAGAGCCCTGCGGAAGGTCATCTCCTGGAGTTATTGTGGATACTTGCCTAAAAAAGATCTGATGTTACAATCATCATCGCCTGCTAATCTAGCCGGATACAGATGAACTACAGCGAAAACGCAAAAAGATTTCAAAATATATCAGAGCTATCAGATCAATGGATATGTCACCGTAATATTGTCAAATACGTTATATTGTAATATCTCTAGCGATATTTAAAAAAAAAAATTGTCATGCATCAAGGCCCATAGGGTGTTAGTATTACATTTTCCTTAAAGACTGTCAGTAACAACCAGGAACAGTAAAAAAATAAATAAAATAATAATAATAACAAAGACACAGAAAATAAAATAACAAATTTAAAATTACAGGAAGAACATAAAAATGAACATACTGCTTACAACAAAACGCATTATTTTTCGTGAAATGCATGCGATGGTAGTCAACTTACGCGGTGTGGAGGGAAGGAGGGGTCCCCCTTGCCCAGTGGCACAACTCTCATGAAAAGATAATGCACCATTCCTGAGAAATACCGATTAATATAACATAACCTTAAAACACTTAATATTCCCCCTAAAAAGCGTAGTCGACGGAGCCCCGCTTCGCGGGGCCCCTATTTCCGAGTGCAGGGTTCAAAGGAACCTAACTAACCGAACGGGGGGGTGCCCCAAAGCACGATTATGGGTGCAGAGATGCTTCCGTATGTTCAGTTGACAATAATTCGAGATATTACAATATCGCTAGAGAGAAACACGTTATATTGTAATATAACGTGTTTGACAATTTTACGGTGACAGATACACGTGGTCTTGTTAATAAAACAAAAACCTGCACGAGTCAATATCAATAAAACAACATTTCACCCTCCACAAGACGTGTCACTTACAACCTTAAGAAAACTACTTAAAATTCAAACATCACCAATCTGCCTCTATCATGGGGCACCCACGAGACTGCCTCGCCCCGACATCAAACACGCTATCCACCAGGTCGAAGTAATGATAACACACTTATTTGCACTTGTACCATCACGGAACGTAACTCCCGTCCCGTAGCTCATTACGAAATCCGTTGATATACGGAAAAAACAAGGTTTCTTACTCGTGCGAAACCGATGACACAGCATTCACTGAAAATCGAACTTTATACCCCTACATCAAGGTTAACATTTCACTGTTTGTCTTGCTTGGTTGGTAAGCCCTTTTCAGGGGTCACAAAGTAAATGTAGGTCTCAATCAGAAGACATCAAAGAGTGAAGATCAAAGGCAGGGGTTAAGAACAGGTATGGTGATATCGAGGCTCGTTTTAATAACAAGTAAAGCAATGTAACGCGTGACGCGACATACAAATTGCCAATCATATACAAAATGGTGTGATCTGTGGAGCATTTCGATTTGAAGAATTTGTTTTTTTTATGGATGCTCGAGAATTGGTAATCAGTCAATCATTTATCGATTATCTTGTTACGATAATTGCCCCTGTTTACCGTGAATATTTTTTTATTGGTGGTATTGCCGTTTTGAATGCAACTCCTTATTTGTGATGATGACGGAATCATTCCTCTTGACATTGCCAAGTGTACGGATATTTGGCAACACACACATTCCTAATGCCATACAATTAGCAATTAAAAACATAAATTTTCTAAGCGATTTGTATGAGAATGCCAAAAGAAATGTGTGCTGTATGTACCTACTCAATCATTTCTGGTATAGTTAATTCGTTAAATCAATAAAGAATCCACCTTAATTAAATGTAGTTTTCTGTGATCTTTAAAATAATCCTAATAAATTAAAAACAAAATGTAAAAGATGAATAAAATCTGTTATTCTCTATTAGCATTCAGATTTTATTCATCTTTTACATCTACCCACAAGTAATTTAAAACCTTTCTATTTCCATGATCTGATTTCTAAAACTCCTATTACTTTTACGTTAAATACACGCTAACTAAAAGCATCCAACTACATAACAAAACTCACCTCTGCAGTTCTCCGTCGCAGTTGAACAAAACGAGCGAGATCCGTTGAACGAATGAAACTGAATGAAATTAATTAAACTTGTATTATTGCTACGACTCCCGCTAACAAGGTTCTTGCTAACTAATTGAGATTCTCACAGATTTTATAATATTTTAATTTATTTTGCTGTTTTGTTGCAGTTGGTGTAATTGCTCTTTTTTACATTAGTTAGAAAATCTGTGCATATTCTTATTCTTATTCTTTATTGCACACAAAAAAAACAACAAATATACATATAACTTGCAATAATATAGCTTATGTACAAAGGCGAGCTTAACCCAGAGTTGGGTTTTCTTACAGCAAACCTGATTTTGAAAGCGAGATTTGCAAAAGAGGATACTTATACTTACGTATGTGCATTAACATTACATTCTAAATTAAACTTAAAAAAAAAACTACATTCATACAATAAAATATATGTAATACATACAGCATAGATATATATTATACATACCTATAAACTCCGATACTTAAATACATACATATTGATCACGTAGACAGGAAATGGTCCTTTATTCCCTTCTTGAACACCTCTAACGAAGGGCTATCCCGCAAGGAGTGTGGAAGTGAATTCCAAAGGCGCACAGCACGAACAGTGAATGATCCGTCATACCGACTTGAGGAGTGGGGAGGAAAACGAAGGAGAAAAGATGATGATGAGCGACAAGGTTTACCACTAGGTACGAGATACTGAAAGCGTTCACGAAGATAGGAAGGAGCCTTAGAATTATGAAGAATGGAAAAGAGAAAAGAAAGAATGTGACAATCTCGATGCTGACGAATAGGTAGCCACTTCAGCTGCTTCCGATACTAAGATACTAAAAACTAATGACTAGACTAGAGACAAAAATTCAAACTAAAGGGGATTGGGCACTAAATAATTATAATTTCTAATGATAATATTGATACTTTCCCTCTCTTATTTCAGTCTTTCTGACTACCGGTATTGTTTGGTATGGTATGGTAATGGTAATAATTACATGGCAGTACCATATATTGTAAAGCTACCATTTGCATTTAGTTATCTTTCATTGACTTGAATATGCCTTAGTGGCTGAGAGAATGTCATGCTCGCTCAAATGTCTTGCTGATGGTGGCGGGTGGGTCAGGTCATTTATAGTTCCCTTCAATATGGTTGAATTGAATGGCGCTGATCCATGCGTCATGTTCGTGAACGGGCGCTGTCAGTCGGGACTGGTCATCTCTTAGCTGCCATGGATCATTTGAATTGCTTTATTTTATAAATTGTTGATTTAATTTTTTTTACTCTGAACTCTTATTGTGCACGTTTTTCTACATCGTTCTGACATATATGTATAATCTTAACATAAAAGATGTAACCAAGATTATGTAACAACATTTTTGATTGAAATGAGTGTCCATGGAGTTTCTTGCCCGTTCTTCTCCATAGAGATCTACGCTGGGGAATGGCAAGTTATTATGCCTTGTGTCTGTGACTGTAGCCTTTTTTTCGTTTTACCGACATTCAAAAGTGCCGTAATGGTCTAGTTGAAATAAATAATTTGAGTTTGAGTTTGCCATTGGAATTGTATGTATTAGAAGTGGTACTATTCTGGACACGAGGCATCCACACACCGGCTATATCCATGCATCAACAAAACCGTACCCTTTTCTCAAACTCAAAATGCACCGTAACGACAGTAAATAGGCCTCAAAAGGCCTCCAAGTGCTCCAACAGGCCGTAACAGGCCTTGGGACAGGACAAAGTAGGGAAGGCCGTTCGATCACGTCAGGGCAGCCATTTTTTCATCCGTCCTTTATTGGCCGAAGTCCCCAGGGTGCGCTGCGATCGGATAACTTTTTCACCACCTGCCATCTAATTTGGCACAATAATCCTCATACATTTATACGAGTTACGATTTTTTAGTTGCTTTCTGTTATTTATTTTTGGTGTGTTTACAAGCTGTGGTAGAATTTGAGCTTAGAATCGTCTACTTTGCTAGAAACAGTGCCCAACTCTTTTATAGCCACTATTTAATTTCTAGCTTAAATGAAACTGTTTCTGAAGACTGGAAGGTATCATAAAAATGAAGAACATAACTTGAACCATAGGTACACGTAGACAATATATTCAAATTGAGATTGGTCGCGCCATAAAACCAGCTCGTAAACCGTCCAAATTTAAAATACGCGAGTTCTAGAGGTGAAGGCGACATCTTACGAGTCTCGTCAAATTGATGTCATTAAAAATAAAATTAAGTCCCCGTATAACCCACTTTGCAGAGCTTTAGAGTCTCTGCACACTTTATCGGAGCGGCCCGCAGCGGCTATGAAATTATTATGAAGGCTGTTTTATGTGGGAAGGTCATAGGAGCACTTTAGCGGAAAATAACTAAAGGTCTTTTACATGGAATCACTGCCTTCCACCACTCACGACTTTTTCATATGATTGAGGCAGAAACTAAAGAACTTCACCTGCGATCCTTACATGTTCTCGTTTTGTTTCAATTTCACGTCATTGTATAGGTACTTACTTATTATAACGGAACTCGTGACTTTACATGTAAAGATCAGTCACTCATCTACATAGTTAAGTTGACCACAACAAGCGTATAGATTGACCAATTTATCGTTTAGAAATCCTGTAACCGAAATTGCTGCAAGTCAAAAGAGACACGAGTGTCAAACACCATTACTCTCTCGCACCGCGTCACGTCAACTCGCGTCACGTCGGAACACGTCAGCGCCGGTCATTCCAAATGAGCGGAGACCCTTACTTCCTCGTTTTAATGAATGACAGTATAAATTTCTCGGCAGTTTCTTTTAAGTTATTTCAAAGGGGAGCCATGTTTTCGTAGCGTTTACGTCGTAACGACGTCGAAGCCAAACATTGTTAAGAATGGCACTTAAATAACTTGGCCCAAGTTGTAAGACACGGGATTCTCGGTGATTTATTACGTTGTAAATGTAAGTGATAAAAAGTGTTAGAAGTTTTACGTAAATTCGTGAATAGACTTCTTTATTGGTGGCTTGTTGATGGATAGGGCGGATAGAATGGCCGCGGGTATGAAAGGAAATAAAAATATAAGAGGATAATGCGGGCTTTCACTTGGTCTCACATAAATCGTAACGTTGTTTTTTTTCGTGTTGATGTGCTACTTTCATAGTTTCATATCAAGGTGCGAATTGATAATTGTTTTGAAACATAAATAAAGTAATTATTTTACTAGTGTGAGCATGCTGGAAAACAATATCATTGAATGAAATACGAATTTGCAACAGTGGGACAACCGTTTTTAATGGATACAGTTTAGGACAGAGACACGCATGACGACAAGGACAATCCTCTACATTGCCGAGTTTTTTCTTAAAACCGAATGACATGAATTCCTTTTATGGGGCAGTTGGGTTTGGTTACGCCATACACTAAGAGATACTTCAGAACATTAATCTGTCAGGGTCCTGTGTCCGTAGCCACGTCCATGCCGGTTTGACCGTATCTTTATTAAATCAGACCCAATTCTCTATTTACTCACCGCCCCGCTTCCGCTTATCCAATACGCCACACCCACCTTAAGGACTCACTCTAAGTGTGTTTAGTTTAGTTTTTAAGTTAGCTCTTTTGATACGAGCACGCTCATATTTTGCTAATTCACTCACTTAACTTACTAATACGCTATTTAGCGCTTTTTTCATTTCCCAGTCGAGTCTGTGCTCGAGAAATAAAATAACTGCTCTATTTATTTCACTGGTACTAACTACTTAGTATTCAGTGTTTTTGTTTGCATATTAATCGAAGTTTTTTGCATGTATTAGATAAACTTCAGGTAAAAACATAACTGATATGAACGATCTCGTAAAAGACACGTCTATTTTCAGGTGGGTAGGATCTTATTCATCCAATCATTTGCAAATCGTAGACTAAAATCATGTTTACCTAATTATGACACTCCATGGCAAGCCACTAATAACGATAAATGGAAAAAGTGCAGTTTCGTCTGTCAGTAACCTATTCACATCTTTACCACGGCTGAAACGGATTTTGTAAAATCATGTTTGGCGTGCAGGTAGACTTGGGCTGGACATAGGACACTTTTATGCCGGTAGTACGTTCCCGTGGGATATTTTTTTGACCTTCATAGTCTTCTTAAACAAAGTTAGCAGCTACACATTTCAAATATCACTTCACACATCGGATCGGTCATCTACGATCCTGAAATACGTACGGTAATGGTACTCACTACTCGTATTCTTGTAAAAAAGCCGGCATCTCCGGATGCGATCTTTTTCAATAATGGTGCTCACAACAACACAAAAATGTTGATGTACACAGTATAAAGGCAGGCGGTATTTTATCTCCACTTTTATTTTCTATTTTTATTGATCTCATAACTACCGAGCTTCAGTGTGCGTATCATCTCTACGCTGATGACTTACAGCTTTACTGTCAGGCAGGTGTTGACAACTTACCCGGTGCGATCGAGGAGCTGAATCGGGATTTACGCGCAGTTAAAAACTGGTCCGATCGTTTCGGTGTGGCGGTTAACCCAACCAAGTGCCAGGCTATAATTGTAGGGAGCCCCCATAACCTGAGGAGGCTGAATGGTTTAACGGTACCACCGGTTACTTTTGACGGCACAGTGATTCCGTTTAGCTCTGACGTCAAAGATCTGGGTTTGCACGTTGACACTTGCCTTGACTGGCGTAAGCAGGTTGCGATTGTGAGCAAGAAAGTTACCGGAACGTTGCGGTCGCTCTACCGGCTGAAAAATATTCTCCCTTCACACATTAAAGCCATGCTTGTACAGTCCCTAATCTTCCCCATGATCGACTATGGTGATGTGTGCTACTATGACCTGAATGCTGATCTGCTCAATAAACTTGACCGACTTCTTAATAACTGCATTCGATTCGTCTTCAATCTCCGCAAGTATGACCATGTTTCTGCACATCGTTCGCTGTTAAAGTGGCTTCCCATCCGGCAGCGCAGAGCATTGAGGGCTTTGACAACACTGTTTTCCCTTCTTCACAAACCCACTTCTCCTTCTTATCTCACTTCTCATTTTCAATATTTATGCTCTGCGCACAGCAAAAATCTTCGTTCCTCCAATAACTGTCTTCTACGCTGTCCTTCTCACCGATCTGGCTTTATAAAATCTTCCTTTTCTGTCCAAGCGGTCTTCCTTTGGAATGCGCTCCCTCAGAGTTTCAGGACGTTGACTAGTCGTTTCACTTTCAAAATGAAGGCTCGAGAGCTTATTCGCAAGGAGTTGGCAGATTCATCTCAAAACTAGGTTTTTGTTGTTTTCGTATCTCTCTTAACTTTATATATTTTGCTATATGTATGTATGTATGTATTTATTTTATTCTTATATATTTGAGTTATAAATAATTTCTAGTCTTTTTTTTTCCATTATTGCACCTACTGTGTTTTATCTCTGCATCACCCTAAGGTAGACTGGTAGAAAATGCCTTAGGCATTAAGTCCGCCTTTGTACAGTTTTAATTGTGCATAAAGTTTTAATAAATAAATAAATAAATAAATATTCATAAAACATTTTGAAGATGGGAGACAGGAGCCCATACTAAGTAAAAACCTGTGCTACGGGTCTCCTGCCCCCGTATTCACAAACGCTCGAAATTAATTTCGATTCGACAAGTCTTATGTCTATCCTTTTTTGGCATAACGAAAACGAGCGAGATAGACATACGACTTCCCGAATCGAAATCGAATCAAAGAGTTGTTAATGTGGTCTCCTTATCTCAGATTAACATTATTGAGAGCCAATCTAAAGATATAAATAACAGTAGCAGGGCAGCTACAGCTAATGAACAATAAAATTAAATGTAATCAAATAAAATAAAACACTCATTTAATTACAAATTAAGAACGAAGAATAAAGTGATCTCATATTGTCACCTACGGGATATCTTCCGTGATTATTTATTATGTTGAGCTCCCGATATTTCGACGCTGTTGCAAGCGCCATGATCGCGGGTTGACTCAACCCAAGACAATATAAGTTTAGTTTTAAACCGTGAAAGCCTAAAACAGTGTTTGAATAAAGTGATGTTTTGATTTTGTTCGTGAGTGTATAATGTGGGTGTAGTGGTCTTGTGAATACGAGTTGTGCTTGTGATGTTTGGGTGTGTGTGTAATGCATGTGTGTCACACTTCTCTGTAACTCGACCTATAACAATTTGTCTGTATCGTCATAACTAAGTTTTAGAAGCTATTTTGAGACCTTACGCCTGCATTCGATTTTCGTTACTGGATAACTTACAAGCAGCTTATTTGCAATATTATACAGACGTGGCCTTTGGAAGAAGAAGAAATATCGGCTAAAACTCGTCCTAGCCGGGTGCCAACAGTGACAGGAGTGTTCTTATTGAACTATAAGAACGTTTTGAGTTTGAATGTGGCAATTAGATTAGGTCTGAACAAACAATTGTTGGATCCTGTGGAAGATGACCTGGCTAGAAAGAGGTGTCTACAGAGACGATGAGTAATATTGACGCATGATAGTAAACTACAGTTTCTCCTAACTGCATAAATTTCAACTAAATTAGTTAGTCGAAAAACTGCTGGTTTATTTCACAAAACTTTAGACTAATAGAGAAAATAAATCTTGTTTGAAAAGGTGTACAATTCAATTAGGTACATTATTTATTTGGTGCTTAATTCAAATCTTGTAACCCGTGCGATGCGTATTTGTTTGTGACACTCCATGCCGACAACCACATTACAAAAGGTTATCAAATTGTTTGCAAACAAGCACACCAAAAAAAGGTTTGTTGTTCCCAATTAACACAGAAAAACTAATTAAGTAAGCACAATCCACACCATCAGCCTCCATTGAACGCGATCCCGTCATCCACTCATTGCCTCAAGAGTAATCCGTGCCTCCACATAAAGAACAGGCAAAAAACGTGGCGCCTCGCTAAAAGGCAGCAATGGCGACCTTTCATTAATCCTGCATTTATGTATGTTTATGAGGCGCGGGGTACAGCGGGGTACACCGGGGTGTAGCGGGGTACGGCGGGGTACAAACGTGCACCCGCATAATGCAGGCCCGCGATAAAAACATCCCTTACGGAATTATAGCAAGTTATACGGTTGATAACGCACATTTGTTATACTTGTGTTGGGCAGGTGGTGATCTTTTGTTTTGTTTTTCTGGTTTGTAGGTAGAGCTGTAGTACCTAGAATTGTAGGGTTTCGTCTATTTGTAAGTCAAAAGATAAAATATGTAATTATATGAATGTAAGGTATTGTATTGTATTGTACAATGGGCTGGTGCCCTCAACTCCACGTCGTCAAAGCGAATGTAAGGTGGTATTGAAATGCTTGAAATGTAATTACGTGAAATTTGAATGAAACTTTAGTATGTCCTATGTATTTATGGCAGAATTAAAGGCTTTTTTAATGTATGTTATATTATCTATTTATAGTTTTTAAATACGCAATCATTTTGATTTGTGAGTCATTATCAATGCTGGACCTGCTTCTATTCTAAAGTCTATTCAATTGTTATTTTATCTGATAGTCAACGTTTATGAATAAACAACAAAATGCTAAGTATGACAAATTATGGTAGATACTTTCTTCGGTGATTTCAAATTAGTCTAGACACGACATAAGAAAGACCCCCCCCCCCACTTGTCACATTACATTAGCAAATTACATTTTATCGCCAATAAACCTGTTTACCAACTTCATGTCATTTACAATTTATCTTATTTACTTTTATGAAGATCGCTAATTGTCGTGTAAACTTGGCAGGGCAGTAACTTGTACTTTTATCTGTAGCAGTAGCGGCAGTCAGAGAAAGTACCAATAAAGTTGGTGATAAAGTAAAAAACTCGTTGAGCGCAGGACATAAACACACTGGCTTGTTGTTGAAAGAAAACATCGTAAACGTTTACAAGTCAAGGAAGTATGGGGGTTGCTGTGAGTGATCAGCGGTAGCGATTGTGTGTGGAGGTGTGGACAAGGTAACTTTTTGAATGACTCCTTCAACAATTAGCTTTAACAATTGTATTTTCAATGTAATACGCACAAAGACCAATCAAACTGTACAATATCAGTATACGCTGTTATTTTCTTGTACGGGCATCACATACAAGCCAGGTTATACTGGACTAGCTGACCCGCGCATCTTCGTCTGCGTCACATAAGAGAGAAAAACGAAAGGAAAAAGAACCCCGTTTTTGCAACATTTTCATTCCTGCTCTGCTCACAACAAAAAAAGATTGTTCCAATTTGAACCAGTAGTTCCTGAGATTAGCGCGAAACAAACAAACAAACAAACTCTTCAGCTTTATAATATTAGTATAGATATGGATATGCATGATATGTCACATTAGTACTGGATCCGATGAATAGAAAGCGACGAAAAGAACCCCTATTCCCTAAGTAAGGTAACGCATGCTAATTGCAAGTACTGCAACTGTAGCCTTAATTGCTTAAAAAGCACAATAATAAGACTACTGTCAAACTCTGTTCCATCTTCCTTGTACTGTTTAGAACATAGATGTGAACAACGTACAGCGCAGTTTGTCAGTTATTTTTAAAAGAAAAGTTCTCACAGATAAACAGCGCTGACGTTCTCTCTCATCGCTACCTCTCATGCCATGTCCCCTCGCCACTCCCGATACACGCTCCCCAGAGTTTCCCAATCACTGACAGTCACTTATTGAATTTTGTTGTGCTCACGACTTTCAATAATTCCAACCTTTCCGTTACAAACTTTATCAATTTCCTTAACTGCGAACATATCTTGGTTGGACGGCGCTCGCACAAGTCGTATCTCCAACTCGCACCAACTCGCACAACTCGTGGTACTTTAAACATTTCAAACTGACTTTAAAGATGGACCAAATTATGTTTCGAGTATTTTTGGAAGTTGAAAACTTAATTAAAATTGGACGGCTTCAATATTTTTGCGAGTTAATCGACTTTGAAGTCGCTACGATTGTTTTTGCGTGATTTCAGGTTGTTATCTTGTCTGGGCATTCATTTAAACTTTACTTATTATGGTGCAGCGCTAGACTATTTTTTTACAATATTTAAAACAGTTGCAAATTGTTCAGTTTATCATTTAGATCTTCTTAAAATCCACATTGGTAGTTTAAAATTTTAATTATTACATTTCTGTGTTTGTCTGTTGCTTTGTCAAGCTTTACGGGTGTAAATTTTTTGATGAAATAGGTTGTCAACTTGTCATATAGGGCATACCAAGGCGTTCATATATAAGCTTTCAACAATGGCGACTTACCTACACTTTTTCTTTTGGTCTAAAGGTTAAAACTTATATTTATTTACGTTTCACAATCGAACTACAAACATTTCTAAAACGTAACACTCGTTGCTACAACACACGTTACAAGCAGATTGTTATGTCAAATAAACACTTCACTTACCAAAAACTGTAACTCTAAGCTCTAAAGTGATATGAAATAGCTTCCTCACTTCGTTCACAAAGCGATCCCACTTCCAGCAGTGGGCAGTGGGCATTGGGCTCCGTCACCGAGTGGGCGGCAAAAATAAACACTTACTTGTTAAAGAAACGCTGACTGTACGTGACCAGGGGCTTTTAGAACACACGATTTTTTAAATCTTGTTTTAATGGATCGGATCGTGGTCTTTAGAAGTGCATTTTTCAACTGTAAATATCTAATCTGATTCCAATAATATTAAGGGTTATATATTAATCAAGGGTGTTTTACAACATGACACACAAGACGTCGTCTCGTTTTACATTCAAGATGTGCCTTTGTGGTGTTCCCAATTATTATTGCTGTTCTGGGAGGAGATTCACAGATTGTCGATGTCTTTCACCTTCTAACACAAACTTTGTCATTGTCACAAACATTGATCAGTATAAGATTGAGAATGCAGTATCACTTAACACAAAATGATTGTGATTACTTATGATTACGTAATCAAAACAAAAGAAAATACAATAAGAAGCTTTCCCTATGCTATTAAAATAGAGCTCCACAAAAAACATCACTAAATATTCAGATTTAATGTTTTTTTTTATTTTTATTTCAGTAACAATCAAACGAAGCAGAATATTAAAACTAATTGCTGGAAATAAAATATTTTCATTTAAAACTTCAGAGAAAAGAACTTAATAGGTATCACAGTTACAAAAAATAATTTACATTTCTTAGAAACTATTCAAACTAAGTCTCTATTAAGAATATTATGAGAGAGAGTAATAAAATCGGACGGTGTAAAGTAGGCTACACACTAAAGTGTGAAATCGCTGCGTCAAGCGTACGCCAGGCGCGTTCACTGACTTATTGCTATTAAATTGAACACACTACTTTTTGGGAAATTCCCAACATTTCCACTTATTTCCACTTGTATTCTGACATATTTGCTGAAAGTTTTGCGGCCGATACCTACGACTGGCCTGTTTATGACACTTTCTACCTAGAACTAGTTCATGCTGTCGTGTGGTTGGACGGAAATCTTGTTAAGGGCTGAGTATTTTATTTTCAATGTTAGTTTTTTTTCGACTTTTTAGGGTTCCGTAGCCAAATAGCAAAAACGGAACCCTTATAGATTCGTCATGTCTGTCGGTCTGTCTGTCTGTCTGTCCGTCCGTATGTCACAGCCACTTTTTTCCCAAACTATAAGAACTATGCTACTGAAATTTGGTAAGTAGATGTATTCTGAGAACCGCATTAATATTTTTACACAAAAATAAAAAAAAACAATAAATTTTGTGGGTCCCCATACTTAGAACGGAAACTCATTTTTTTTTTCATCAGACCCATACGTATGGGGTATCTATGGATATGGTCTTCAAAAATGATTTTGAGGCTTCTAAAATGTTTTTTTACTAAACTAAATAGTTTGAGCGAGAGACCCTTCCAAAGTGGAAAAAAGTGTGTGTCCCCCTGTAACTTCTAAAATACGAGAATGATAAAACTATAAAAAATACACAATGTACATTTCTATGTAAACTCCCACCGAAAATTGGTTTGAACGAGATGTAGTGAGTAGTTTTTTTTTAATACGTCATAAATCGTAGACAGAAATTTACCTCTCATTCAATCTGCTACGGAACCCTTCATGGGCGAGTCCGACTCGCACTTGGCCGCTTTTTTTATTGAATAGACTGTATCCGTATTGCTGATACTGATATTTGGCGTCCTAACAAGCTAAATCCAGAGAATTTTGTTCTGCTGACCAGCTGTCGAATTTTGTGACTCAATTTATTTACTTGGAAATGAGAAATTACGAATTGATTTAATCTACTACCTCATTAATGATTATTTTATTTTCAATGTAATTTCCAAGTATACACGTTTTTAAAACCTTAATGACGAAGCCTATGATGTAGTTAAATCAGCTTAGGTACAATTAAAAAAAAAAGAGAAATTAATCTAAAATCAGCTTTAGAATTAATTTAGCTTCTGAAGTAGGTATTGATGTCGATTCTGTTGTGTAAACTTAGTTTAGCCTATTGCTATCTTTTACTAAAAGGCAGTGCGAGAAAAGGACGGTAATAGCTATGAACTAAGTTAGAGATGTCAAACTAGTTTACGCCTTGCGCTTCACCGTGTTTTTAGTCGAGATGTTCTTACGTGCACCCTTCATTTGTATGGAAATGAAAGTTACAATTAAATTTGACAGCTCTAAATTACCTTCATCTCTTTCTCGTTTTATTAGATAGAAATAGATAGCAATAGTAATAAATAAAATAGTAAATAGTAGTAATAAATTACACATCATTATGTACCCACATTTTATTTTTAATGAAATATTACAACAATAATTTTGTTATAAGTCAGTTTATTGTGACAAAAAATAAATAAGAAACCACGAATATCAACAGCTACATAATACTGTGCCGATACCATATTTCAATGCAATGTACCGTGATGTTAACACAAACTTCTTATGCAGGGACCCCACTGCTGATCGATGGCATCTAAAAAAACAAAGACAACAATTGGTAGGCACCATTGTTAATGTCATCACAAAATGAAAAGCAGAAAGTCAATTGTTAGCAACTCTTTATAAAGATCTATTGTGGCACTCGTAGCAGATCCGCTACGAGTGCTACAAAAAGCGTACGTGACGGTTACGATCGGTTCCTGATTTTTGTTCACTCAAAAAGTGCTCAAGGCGTATAAAGAAGTTTTTATTCAAAACATTATCATTCCAAATGATATAGATTTTAATTAATTCGAAAGTTAAGTGCGAGTGAACATAATTAAAGGTGCTTTCAGACTACGCTATACTATTGTGCTATATATATAGGGTGACTGCTAATTAGTGTACGATACTTAATCACATGATCCGGACCAACCCTGAAATCACGAAAAAAAACAGCTATTCTTCTGAACAGCTGTTTTTTTTTCGTTTTTTTTCTGTTCAGTACATTTATGTTCGCCTAATGTACTTAGGCGAACATAAATGTACTGAACAGCAGATTAATTTTCGGGATTTAAGCTTGGGTTTCATAGTAAAAGTTGTTTGTTATCATGAGCATAATCACGTGTTTAAGTATCGTACACTTATTACCAGTCACCCTATATAGTATAGCAAAACCGGACCTAATGCTATACTATATAGCATGGCGTTCACATTACGCGATATTATCGCAAGCATTTATAGTATTTAGCAAACTCAGTTGATTGCGATCTTCGAAGAGTCTTGCGATGCGGCCGGGGGTGAGGGAGGAGGAAGAGGGCGGCGCGTGATATAGCACAGTATGAAATCAGCGCATCGCACCAATTTTATAGCGTAGTAAGTA
Organism: Xestia c-nigrum; assembly: GCA_916618015.1. Classification (NCBI taxonomy): domain Eukaryota; kingdom Metazoa; phylum Arthropoda; class Insecta; order Lepidoptera; family Noctuidae; genus Xestia; species Xestia c-nigrum. The sequence continues at coordinate 1,039,032 of OU745259.1, read as the reverse complement.
TGTATAGTAAAGTACAGTGTGAACGTGTCCATAACAAAGTTTGGTGAGCGATATTGTTGTGCTATGAGCTGTATACTATATGCTATTATAAAGGGTGTAAAACACCTCTTCATGTAGCCGAAGGGCATTTGTTCTCCCCATCATTGCGATCATTTTTTTGTTCTACACCATACCTGGGAACCTTCTAGTTACGGAGATATGGGGGGTCGAAGTTACTACTTTATGACAAGTATTTTTTTAATACAAGCTTTTTTTGTAAGATTTTGACTTTTAACACCTCCACGACCCCGTACTATTCAATCCACCCATCAGCACAATGTTTTAACTGCGTTGCATTGAGTTCTACCACAAAACGTGATTTATAATCTCAAAAAAAAAAGTTGTTTCCCAGGGATATGTTTTGCGTAAAGTTACTTAGTTTGATGTACAGAATGCTTGGTTAACGGCTTTGTGATGAGGTGGTTTACACCCTGTATTATAGCGTATCTGAAAGCAGCTTTACTCTCAAATAACGCAAACGTAATGACATGAATGATGTTGTGTTGTATTTATAAAAATTCAATTACATTTTGAAAGTTAACAGGAAATATAAGCACGTCAGAAAGAAATCCTGCCATTTTAATCCACTAAAGGATTGGGCTTCAATGTATTCGTATTATTACAAAGCGTAGCAGACACTGTACCCTATAGTTCTCTGCGTTTATACCCATACTAAATCCCCTTAAAGATGATATTATAAGAAAGTCTAACTTGTAACAAAATGCTCTAAACCTTCTGATCGTTTTCCTTTTCCGTTTTCCCGTAGAGAATACACATACATAAACGTAGTTTACGACAAGTTGGTTCCGTACACTTTTTATTAGTGTTTACCTTCATGACACAGTAAAACAAAGTTTTTACATAATTTATTGACCCTCCAGTTTCTGGAAAACATGCCGCCGACAATTGTTCGCGTAAATATTTTTGCAAGTTTATATTTTCAGATTGTTATTTCAGCTGTTCGGTTATTAATTTTATGAAAGTTGTCGGATATTTTCTGGTGGAAAGGAGTTTCGGTTTCGCTCTGTTTTTTAACAATAATGTCTTGGTTTTTAGTACTCATATTATTTTGGCCTCAAATCATAGAAACATTGGCTTTAGTTTTTTTTAATAATATAAATAAATATAAATATCGCTGGACATAAACACACAGCGCCACCTAGTGCCACACTAAGCAAAGCTTGTGTCGTGGACACTAGATAGTTGGTAATACTACATTTACTTTTTTGTTTGTAAATACATACTTATTATACATATAAACATCCATGACTCGGAAACAAATGTCCATGCTCATCACACAAACATTTGCTCCTACCGGGATTCGAACCCAGGACCCTATGAACGTAAGGCAGCCTCACTACCACTACGCCATTCAAGTCGTCGAAGTAAGTTTAGGACCAGGGTGTCATCATTATCACCATCATCAGCTTATAAATAATGTCCCCACTGCAGCGACGGGCTCCTCTCAATGGGAATAGTCTATAATCCACCACACGGATTAGTGCGGATTGGTAGATGTCAGGAGCAGCAGCAGCGGAGCAGTGGTGGCCCAGTGGTGGCGGCGCCGACTTACGAACAGTAAGTCGTGGGTTCAAACCCAGACAGGCGCATTACTTTGTGTAATTTATTTCATCACCACTGCTCTCAAAACGGTGAAGGAAAACATCGTGAGGAAACCGGCATGTCCTAGAACCAAAAATTCGAAGACATGTGACATCTACCAATCTGCACTGGGCCCGCGTGGTAGATTATAACCCATTCCCTCTCATTGAGAGGAGGCCGTGTCCCAGCTGTGGGAACATTATAGGCTGATGATGATGATGATGATGGTAGATAATAAATAAATAAATAACACATGTCTTCGAATTTTTTGGTTCTAGTTCTACATGGATTCCTCGCAACGTTTTCCTTCATCGTTTTGAGAGCAGCGGTGATGAAATACATTACACAAAGTAATTCGCCTGTCTGGGTTCGAACCTTAGACTGACTGTTCGTAAGTCGGTGCAGCCACCACACTGGGCCACCGATGCATGCTCATCCGACCAGGGTGTGGGCTTCATCATTTCTATGATTGGAGGTTTACAGTGATCCCAATTATTAATTGAAATGCACCATCATAATGTTGCTCATAGAACGGATGGCCGATGGGGCCGAAAAGTTCTGGAGTGGCGACCGCGAACCGGAAGACGATGCGTTGGAAGACCTCCCACTAGGTGGACCGATGACCTGGTGAAGGTTGCGGAAATCCGGTGGATGCGAGTAGCAAGGGACCGGTCAATGTGGCGACACTTGGGGGAGGCCTATGTCCAGCAGTGGACGTCTTTCGGCTGAGATGATGATGATGATGATGATGATCATAATGTTAATATTACACACAAAATCCTTCCCCGCCCCTTCTCTTCCTTCCCCCGTAAGCAAAAACTGTAAAAGCTCCTCTTACCGCGTAAACGTTCCTAATATTTCTCGCAGTTAACCACATTTTACCTTAGATTGTACATTACAACACTATAATGAGCATCTCGTTGTAACTCAGAATTCCTTAGAAATACTTATACTTGGTTACTTTAGTATTCAATATAAATTCCCAACAATATGTTACGGTCTGCGTGACTTCTACAGTTATCTTCGAGAGGCTGAAGTTTGTTTCAGACAACAGTTTCAAAGATTAGGGAGCGCCCAGTTTCAAAGTCGAAGGAATGGGAAATTTCTTGAATAGAGAGTTTAAACATTTAATGTAAATAGCTATATATAATATATAACTTTGACTGTGTTGAGTCTGGCTAGGGAAAAAAACTACGTAGCAAGCGGTTTGGCTAACCTTGATAACGGTTTGGATAAGTCGGCTGCATACTTATCTCGAAAAATAAAATGACTTACAAACGATTGTCCAGCAGTTTTTTCTACATACAGGGTGTAAATCACCTCATCACAAAGCCGTCAACCAAGCATTCTGTACATAAAACTAAGTAACTTTACGCAAAAATTATTGCTGGGAAACAATTTTTTTTTTTTGGGGTGAAAATTCATGTTTTGTGGTAGAACTCAATGTAACGCACTTAAAACATGGTGCTGATGGATGGATTGAATAGTACGCGAGTCGTAGAGATGTTGAAAGTAAAAAGTTTATATTTAAAACTTGTATTAATAAAAAACTTGTCGAAAAGTAGGAACTTTGACCCCCAATATATCCGTAACTACAAGGTTCCCAGGTATGGTGTAGAACAAAAAAAATATCGCAATCATGGGGAGAACAAATGCCTTTCGGCTTCGTTAAGAGGTGTTTTACACCCTTTATATAGCTTCTCGTGGCCCGTTGAAGCCCATGTATTTAAAAGTACAATTATAATGATTATGTTTCGTGTTGTTTTATCATAATCAGGCTCTAGATTTATACAGTTCAGCTGACGCATCAAGTTAACACAAACTGTCAAATCTCATTCGATTTTGAACTTACCCAACAACATTTTATGGTTTAAAATAATCTTTATGCGCTGGCACAACTAACCAGTTAAGTATTTATTGTTCATTTATAACAGATTTCTTCTCCTCTTTAAGAAACACGGCGGTATAATTAACCGAACAAAATAAACTAAACCACGAAAAACGTAGTACGGTTATTCTGAAGGTTTAAGTACATACTGGTAGTAACATACTCCCCGCTTATTAATAAGGGGATGAAGTTCAAATTCTATCGCCCCTTATGTTATTTTCAGAGCAAATACCGTGATACAAATAAAACTCATATGAATAAAGAACGTTTCATAAAAAGAGGTTGTACTGCGGAATATGAGCCATTTCTATACCTTAGTTAACTCGAAAAGTTTCCAATGAGTGAAACATTTTCACAAAAAAAAATACCAAAAATTCGGCGGACCGCCCACTAACAAACAGGGATGGCTGCGACATTCTAAATATCCGACAAAGTGGATATAACTAAGTACCTTCACATCCTATTGTTATGTCACAAATCTATATCTTATTCGAACGTTTCAGGCAGAAATTGAGAGCCTTATTGTCCAATTAGGGTGTTGGATTAAAATATATAAATAAGATTCAACACCCTTATCTTGATTTCCAAATAAAAAATCCTGATTTGGATAAAGCAGATGTTGTTTGCAGTTATAGTTTACTTGCCTGTTAGTCTCTTTGAACCGAATTCATTGTACAGCGTGAAATATTTTTTAATGGTTGTTTTCCCGCGGCGGGACCCATCAGTAGCACTATCGAAAAGCAAAGTTAAACTTAAAGAAAAGTTTTTTTTTTTATTAAGTATAATTTATTAGGTTTTATGTTGTAGTAAGTCAGGAATAGTGATCAGCTGATTTATACGCGAAGTGCAACGACCGCGCGGTTATTCTGGACAACCCCGCGCACGGCCCGCGTTCCGCGTGGATATTACTGTTGGTTCAAGTCGCTTTTGAGGTTTGTTTATCACATTGTTAATCTGCCATTTATTGAGTCTATTTTTTTTATATATTAATCGATTGTATTACCGATACAATCTCATTTCGCTTCGGGAAAACAACCACTAAAATTTCAGCATGTACAACCGTCCATTGCTTCTAGAAAGTGCATGCTATTGCCAGTTAAACTGCTTCAACATATTATTATCTCTTACTAAAATATTCTGTGCTACCTCAATTAAACGTGGGTACCTTATGACTTCCCAAAACTTTATCAACATGCACAATCTTCGCAGAATCCTCTAAGTTCATATCTCTTTCGGTCGATTAGCGACAAACTGAAAGTTAGTACCGAGATCAAAACATACATATTAACCACGGTATTTAATCAAGATCAGTAACAAGAAAAGTCTGATTAAAAAATACTAGATACAAACAAATCTTGTTGATTGATAGCGATAAATAAAACCAAGAGAGCATATTAGAACCTTTTTCAAGCCGCACCTTTACTTGCACAAAAGAAAAAAAATAGTGATTTCAATTTTCCTTTTCGGAAATATCCGCCGCGGTTATCTCGGACACCGGCTTGTCCCGATACCTATAGCCCCTGGTATCGACTTAAGGCCGTATTTTATTTTTATTTATGGCCCATCCCGCCGGCCTCTGGCCTTCGACAATTAATCAACTCTGTGCCGACCGCCTAATGCCTGTTTTCCTTTGCCTAATGACCTAGGCGCAGATTCATGACTGATGCGCTATCAGTATCAACTTAATTGAGCTTCAATATTTATTGAAGAGCCCTAATTTTGTTTGTCTGTTTGCTTTTTTAGTAAACTGTTTACGCCTTTTTTTAGAAAGTATTAGCAATTACATAGCTGCTCATGATGTCTGTTTCTTTTATGTTGTTGGCATCACATAATGGAGCATATTATTCTTATTCTTTCTTTCTTTCTCCTTTCTTTTTTTTCTTTCTTCTTTTCTTTTTTTTCTCTATCATAATAATATAGATTATGTACAAACAATACGTTAATAATGAGATCATAGAGGTTATAAACATCATAATTTTTGAAATAAATTATCACCTCGCCTTTATTTGATCCAGCAGAACAGCATATCCGATAGCAATGCCTATTTGTCCAACAGTGAAGAAATAAGAAATACAATGAAAAAGATGACCCACAAAATAGTGAAGTAAAATGGGGTGTTCGACTAGTTTAGAATAATAATCGTGTTTTTATCCGCAAGTCCGCTAAGTGCTTTATATTCGGAGATAGCAATGATTTAGGAATATTATTTATAAGCGTTATCTGTTAGACATTTATGAGTTATTTGTTTGTTCTAATAGTTAAGGGCTTGTTTTAAAGCGATGGACCAACGTAGACCCATTTCACTCAAAGTTTTAATACAAATTTTTGCTGTGTTACGTCTATGTAGATCGAAATTTGCTACGTCTTTTGTACACTTTTGAGTTTGATATTGAAGTGTAATGCATAAAAGTATGTTACACTATTAAAGTACGTAGTTTAAAAAAAATGAACATGGACAAGGCTCGTGGCTAAATAATAATAGCCGCTCGGGCGAATCTTTAGGTAAAGCCGTGCTAGCCTGGGTTGGCCTGTGGATGGGTGACCACCCTTTTTTTTTTTGGGATGGGATATCATCAAAAGACTTCTCCCACTCTGGGCGGAGCGGGAGGGAGTGTCAGACTCTTACTGACTAAAACCCATCCATGTTCCTGCCTCGCCCTTTATGTTCCGGGGCCGCGATATCTCTTTCGAACAGGCCCGCAACCCTGGGTGACCACCCTTACGTACCGAGTTTCCTTCGTGCCTCGGAAAGCACGTTAAGCTGTTGGTCCCGGCAGTCATTTGTCCATCTTTGGCAGTCGTTACAGGTGGTCAGTGGCCAAAAAAGTCTGACAACCAGTCTTACGAAGTGGTCTCGTATTACCCAGTATTAACCGCGTTGTGAAGGTCAGATAGGCAGTCGCTTCATGTAAAATTCTGGTATTCAGCTGCATCCGATTAGACTGAAAGCCGACGCCAACATAGTTGGGAAAAGGCTAGGCAGATGATGAAAATGAACGTGGACGAGGCAAAAGGAGTATCTGAGGATCGTACCAGATGGCGTTCTGGAATGTCTGTCTACCCCCATTGGAAACATAAGTAAGTTGAAATGTATTTAGTTATGTTAAAAGACCATGTTTATGCCGAAAGGCTAGTAACAATTGAGCAGTAATAAAATCAAAGTCAAAATTCATCATCATCATCTCAGCCGAAAGACGTCCACTGCTCCATAGGCCTCCCCCAAGTGTCACCACATCGACCGGTCTCGTGCGACTCGCATCACACACATTCACCAGATCATCGGTCAATTATTTTATTCAACTGCGCTCCAAAACACAAATCACTGACGTTGCTCAAAAAGCCGCCAAGCTAAAGTGGGAGCGGTGCTAGGCTGGCCATGTCCGCCGTATGCCTGACGAGCTGTGGGCCAAAATAACCACAATGTGGAGCCCTGACACAACCATAAGGCGACGGCAGACCTCGCAGGAGATGGCGGGACGAGCTGGACAAAACCAACGACCAATGGTCCACATTGGCCCTTTTTTTTTTGGATGGGAAATCATCAAATAACTTCTCCCACTCTGGGCGGAGCGGGAGGGAGTGTCAGACTTTTACTGAGTAAAACCCATCCATGTTCCTTCCTCACCGTTTATGTTTTATGTTCCGGGGCCGCGGTATGTCTTTCGAACAGGCCCGCAACACCGGCAGGCTTCGGCCCTTGCGGGCCCCTCTCCTTTTGCTGACATCTCTTTGAGGCGCGCGTGGAACACGAACGCGCCGTCGACACGGCCTGTCGTCGTCGTTAGACGGCCGGACGGCTAGCTAGCCCATAGCCAACCGTCCACAGGCCCGCATCTACGGTGGCCGGTAGCCACCACGTGGCCCCCGACGCCCGTTGCGTCTCCCGCGGCGGCCGGGAAGAGAGGATCTCTCCCTCTCTCGTTCCGCCACCTCCTTCGCTAGCATGACTGCTTCGCAGAAGGAGGCGACGGCCGCAGAAGGAGGCTACGGCATGGGGAGAGCCCTTGGGATGACACAGGCCAACAGTAACAGTAAATTAGGCTGAGATTTTGCCCCAAAACGATCACCCTTCGTCACTTCGTAGTGTTTTATCTGGGTACAAGAAGTGACGGAACAAACTCCCAGCAAAAGAATTTGACTATCCTGTTCGATGTCCATGGTAAACACTTGAACAAGTTCTACAAAATTAGCTATAGGCGACGTGTTGCTTTGAGAGGCGCTCGTTAAAGCAACGTAATTATTTCCTTTTTTCTTTTCACTCCGTTGTTAAGTCCTTTTAATTGTCAAAGTTTAGTGGAAAGTGTAATAAATTGCTGATGAATAACTTTATCTTTTGTGCCTTTACTATCTTTTGTCAATTTGTTTGGCGAGGCGATTATAATTTTAAAAAGGTTTAGTTAGAGTCTGGTTCATTAAAGTGTCGAGTTAATACTAGCAACTGTTTCAAAGTGACTTGAAGATAGGGATTTTTTCAATTACTAGAATAATTTAGTAGCAATAGGTTTTACTTAAAATCCTCACTATGAAAATTGTAGTCTGTGTTGTTTACATTACACGACAAGAGGATCAGATCGATTTCTGTTACTACCAGTACATACCGACATATTATTATTTGACTACGTTTCAATTGATTCTTTACCAATGACTTCCCGTTGTATACCGCCCTTTTTGGTTAACCGTTAGATATCTGAATGTCGCCAATTTAGAGCAGCTTGTCGAATACTGACTACGCCTGAGCCAAGCGACCCCATGCATGATGTCAGAACGATACATCATAAGTCGACTGATGAGACACCATCATCACCTGCCTAGCCTTTTCCCAGCAATGTTGAGGTCGGCTAACCGGATGCAGCTAAATACCAGTATTTTACATGGATCGACTGCCTATCTGACCGCCACAACCCAGTTAGTACTAGCCCTGACTACCTGTCAGACTTTTTCGGCCACTGACTACGTGTAACGACAGCCGGGACCAACGGCTTAACGTGCTATCCGACGCATGAAGGAAACCCGGTATGTAATTGATGGTCACCCATCCACAGACCAACCAAGGCAAGCATTAATTAGACCATTACTTAAAAAATCGTGAGAGTCAAAATGGCGGGTGTACCATAGCGAATCAAATTATACCAATTACCAAACAAATGTACCTAAAATGTACTATTCTGTACCTAGGTCTAAAAAATCTGTACCTCTTTCAGAACAAAATTATTTCGAAATTAAGGTACACTACAGGTAATATTATATTATTTAACCATTATTCATAAAATTTAATTACACCAAAAAATTGTACCTAAAAGGTACCTCAATTAAAAAAACACACACACTTGATCAGTTGGATAGTTCCTGAGAAATAAAACAACCGTGTCTTGTGTATAAGTAAACAAGATTAGTCATCCTGCTCCTGCCCTTATCCCAACTTATTTGGGGTCGGAGCAGCATGTCTTTCACTTCCATACTTTTCAATTTCAGTCACCTTCTTTCTGGCCATATCATCATTCACACAGTCCACCCATCGTTTATTTGGTCTTCCACTACTTTTATAGCCATCTACATTCATACTCAACACTTTCCTCACTATATTTTCTTCATTCCTCCGCAACACATGTCCGTACCACGATAATCGATTACCACACAACGTTTCAGTCACCGGCGCCACTTTCAAACTAAAATGTATGTAGTTACAGAATAATAATCATCAGTACAACCCTCTAAGTTCATATAAGTCGATGGACGATTTTTGCAAGGTCAAAGTCGTTCCTATACTTATGTGAGCTTGGAGGGTTGTATTGAACCTGCCACTGGCCTGCAAATAACAAAAAACGTAAGAAAATTTGAATTTTGCGAAATTCCAATTTTCTTAAGGGGAATCTCGATTCTCTCGAATCTCTATACGCTTCCCCTTATAAACAAAAAAAAAATCGAAATTGTTTCATCCATGAACACAGACACGACTAACTTATAACACCCCGTCGTTTTTGCGTCGAGGGTTAATCAGGCGCGGTCCGAAGGGGGGCGTCACAGGGGACATGACCCCCCCCCAAAATCTAAGGTCAAATTGAAAAATCTCAAAATCTTGCCAAATCCTAAAAGGAAATTTCTAGCTATCCCCTAACAGCGATAAACATCTAGTGTAGTGAGTGACCCCCTCCAAATTTTCGAATAGTATCTTATTTTTACTGAACAGCTGTCCCAAGCATGATATACAAACTATGATAATTAATGTCCGACCGAAACAGGATTTTCAGCCGAAACCGAAACCGAACCTTCGGTCTTGGTCCCAGTTTCGGCCGAAACCGAAACTTTGCAAAAAATAGCAAAAAACGTAAGAAAACTTGAATTTTGCGAAATTCCAATTTTCTTTAGGGGACTTAAGAAAATTGGAATTTCGCAAAATTCAAATTTTCTTACGTTTTTTGCTATTTGCAGGCCAGTGGCAGGTTGTATGACGTTGAAAATATTGTTCGCGAGTGTAAGACTTATGTAGGTACAGAATTATGATCATCGAAATCATCAATACAACCCTCCAAGCTCACATAAGTATAGGAACGACTTTGACCTTGCAAAAATCGTCGATCGATTTATATGAACTTAGAGGGTTGTACTGATGATTATTATTCTGTAACTACATACATTTTAGTCTGAAAGTGGCGCCGGTGACTGAAAAGTTGTGTGGTAATCGATTATCATGGTACGGACATGTCACCGTGACAGGAATGAAGAAAATATAGTGAGGAAAGTGTTGAGTATGAATGTAGATGGCTATAAAAGTAGTGGAAGACCAAATAAACGATGGGTGGACTGTGTGAATGATGATATGGCCAGAAAGAAGGTGACTGAAATTGAAAAGTATGGAAGTGAAAGACATGCTGCTCCGACCCCAAATAAGTTGGGATAAGGGCAGGAGAAGGATGACTAATCTTGTTTACTTATACACAAGACACGGTTGTTTTATTTCTCAGGAACTATCCAACTGATCAAGTGTGTGTGTTTTTTTAATTGAGGTACTTTTTAGGTACAATTTTTTGGTGTAATTAAATTTTATGAATAATGGTTAAATAATATAATATTATAGTACACCAGCCCATATTGACGTCAATATGGCGGGTGTACCTTAATTTCGAAATAATTTTGTTCTGAAAGAGGTACAGATTTTTTAGACCTAGGTACAGAATAGTACATTTTAGGTACATTTGTTTGGTAATTGGTATAATTTGATTCGCTATGGTACACCCGCCATTTTGACTCTCACAAAAAATCCTACAAGAAACTGGCAGACATATTTACTAGAATATAACAGTATAAAGGATGTACAACATTACAGTAAAAAACTAGAATCTCAAATCGATAAGGTTATTGCCAAAGCATTCCAAATGTATCATCTTGTAATGAAATCATCGATAGATTTCAAGCGACCAGCCACTTTCCTGTATTTATTTAATTCTTTAATCCGACCACAAATTGAATATGCCTGTATGATATGGGACCCTTATTACGATAAGTACAATCTCGCCCTGGAAAAAGTTCAGCGCAAGTTTTTAAGATCAATGCAGTTTAGATGCCATATGGATCGTAGCTCATACAATGAGTCCTTAGGTTTAACCTTCTTACGTTGGAATCAAGGCGAACTTTGCTTCAACTCATGATGCTTCATGATCTTTTGCACAACAAAATCGATTAAAGAACGAGAACAGATCTAGAACAGTTATTCGGCGAGAGGCACGCGCCCACCCACTATTTGCTACGTCACCTTGTCGTACTTGAAACGCGGGTGAGCGGTCGTAATAGTGTCGTCGGATAGTGAAAACCTATAACGAACATTTTGCTAATTTAGATATATTTGGATTAGACCGCCATAAATTTAAAAAACTTTTAGTCAATAGTCTGAAATTGCTTAATTAGTAATGTTAGTGTTGCCCTTTCATTATTTTATTTTATTGTTAGTTTTACTTTTTATTTTTTTACACCTTCAATCATTAGCTAAGTAATGTAACATAACACTTTTTATATACATTCCTGCCGTTATTTTACTAACGTATGTACCCTTTTTTCTGTTTTTTTTTCTTATGCTTTGTGTTAAATTTATTTATTATTTAGGGAAAACAAACAATTGTACAATATATCTTACAGTAACTATTACAACGTGTTAGACTAATGTACAATCCACGACGTTTCCACGTATTACTTCGATAGGAGATACAGTGTAGAGTGACACAGTTTTTTAAATAAAAACTTTTTTGCAAAAAATAAAACCGACTTCAAAAAAAAAAACAAAAAAGTGAAAAATAACTTTAGCTTCTGAAGTCGGTGACCTTTGTTTCATTGCTTTAGTTTTTTTGTCACCGACTTCAGAAGCTAAAGTTATTTTTCACTTTTTTGTTTTTTTTTTTGAAGTCGGTTTTATTTTTTGCAAAAAAGTTTTTATTTTTCACTTTTTAGTGGTTCACATGTGCTTGACATACATGAAAAGTGCATACCGTTACAATTACAACAAGCCCAAACACGACTAGGGTACATTGTTTCATTATGGAGTTCCGTGACTCTTGGCTTCATCATCAGATCTGATGGTAGAATGGTTCTTATCAAACGCAAATGCTTCACTTGTTGTAGAAAACAAAATCGCAACACGTTTTCATATAAAATTTGAAGAGTTCCCGCGATTTCGCCAAGATTCCATCATCAGATCCCGACTTGGTGGCTATGGGACCATTTGGGAAGAATATCCTTCCCAACAAAAAAAAAAAATTCCAAATCGGTTGGCAAGCGACGGAGTTATGCCCGTTAACAAGCCCAAACACGACTAGGGTACATTGTTTCATTATGGAGTTCCGTGACTCTTGGCTTCATCATCAGATCTGATGGTAGAATGGTTCTTATCAAACGCAAATGCTTCACTTGTTGTAGAAAATACCAAAATCGCAACACGTTTTCATATAAAATTTGAAGAGTTAACATACCTAACTGTCGAAATATGGGTATACTGTACACATCTGCGTACCCCCTCAGAGCATACAGGCGTGATGTTGTGTAAACAATAAACATCCAAGCGATTGCAGCAATCACGACAGATTTGCTGTCTATTATTGAAGAGTTCCGTTCCATATCTCCGAAGTTCGTGATCAGATCATGACAATATTTCTATGGGACCAACTTGGAAGTATACCCTTTCAAACAAAAAAAGAATTTTTCAAATCGGTTCAGGCGTCTTCGAGTAATCGGTGAACATACATAGAAAAAAAAAAATACATACAGTCGAATAGAGAACCTCCTCCTTTTTGGAAGTCGGTTAAAAATAACGTTAACACAAATATAAGAAAAAAGGGTACTTACATAAGTTAGTAAAATAACGGCAGGAATATATATAAAAAGCGAATGTTATGTGATTTCAAGTGCAAGGTCTAAGGTTATTGTAGGTATTTGTGCTAATGTCAATACATGGGCATCGTGTCGGCGATAGTAATACAGGCTATACTCGGCCCAAAATATCGTGTTCGACCGTCAAGCTCGGCTCCCTGCTATCTCTAGTGATGTATGCGTGGGAGGGGGTTGCCAGGTTACTGGCGACTGGCGACTCAATGTGCCCACATTTGGAGCCCAGAGACGTAACAATGTAATTGATTTGGCTTCGGCGAGTCTTGGAAGCGAATAGGGAGTAATAATAACGTTTTTAGGGTTCCGGAGCCAAATGGCACGGAACCCTTATAGATTCGTCATGTCTGTCTTTCTGCCTGTCTATCTGTCTGTCCGTCCGTATGACACAGTCACTTTTTTCCGAAACTATAAGAACCATGCCGTTGAAACTTGGTAAGTATTCTGTGAACCGCATTAAGATTTTCACACAAAACTAGAAAAAAAACAATAAATTTTTGGGGTTCCCCATACTTTGAATTTGAACTGAAACTCAATTTTTTTTTCATCAAACCCAAAAGTATATTGAGGTTTCTAATATCATTTTTTTCTAAACTGAATAGTTAGTGCGAGAGACAGTTACAAATTGGTAAAATGTGTCCCCCCCCCCCCCCCTGTAACTTCGAAAATAAGAGACCGATAAAACTAAACAAACTTCCACCAAAAATTGGTTTGAACGAGATCTAGTAAGTAGTTTTTTTTTAATGCGTCATAAATCGTAAAATCGTAACTTGCTGTTATGGACCTTCATGGGCCAGTCCGAATTGCACTTGGCCGCGTTTTTTTGAGCTATCACAGTTCAAAACTAAACTTAAAATATCACCTACTTACTAACGGGATATCATCTGTGATTTTTATTTATTTATTATTGAGCTCCCGATATTTCGACGCTGTTGCAAGCGCCATGATCGTGGGTTCACTGGAGAATGCGGGTAGATGGAAAATCTTGTTAGGAGCAGACAAATCTGTCTACCCTCTTTCTTTGTCTTTTACTACGCGCACTATTGGAACTCGTACATCACGGCAAAATACACTCACAGTATCAGCAGGTTTTTTAGTGTGGGTTGTGGTAATAAACAGATTTGAAACATAATTATAATTTTGTATAAAAAATAAGATAATTAAAAGATAAGCCAGAAAGCACTAGAGTAGTAGCTAGTAGGGAACAGCTTTTTTTTGCAATTTCACGGTTCGTCCCATAGAAAAAGTTGTTCAAAATTATGAGTACAATGATCCCTTTTCGGGTTTAGTATAAACAAAAAATAATGTTGTATATATTATATAATAAATATAAAGTCCATTTTCTTTTTTTTAACGTGCTTCATAGTATGTTCTGCTAAAGTGGCCATTTTAGGCCCGCAGGCGTATAGCCCAACTGAGACGTCAAAGCTATTCATCTTCGTATAGCGCCACCTGACGCGATCGACAACGCACCTAAACCCGACCCCGTAACGAATTGTTTTCTATGCAGGCTGCACCGCCTAGCCGTTGGGTAAATTGTCTATGCCTTCATGTTCTAAAATTGAACTGAAATATTGGCTGTAACTCGGTACTGTGAATTTGTAAAGGCGAGCAGTGTGTGGTGTATTGTTAGGTAACAAGTCGGACGGATCAAGTGTATTGAACTGAGATCTTCATTTAGGTATATTTCCCACGGAGGTAAGCAGACATTATAGAACGCCACCTGCTACGATCCTGATATTTGGTCTCGCGAGACCAAAAAGTAGTATAGTAATAGTATGTAAGTTTATTTACCTACCTAAAGATTGTAGGTTTTAGGTAGGCGAGGTCCGAGGCATCGGCGGTTTTATTTCAACAACTACATAATACGTTCATACCCATTGTCATCATCATCTGTCTAGCGTTTTCCCAACTATGTTGGGGTCGGCTTCCAGACTAACCGGATGCAGCTGAATACCAGTATTTTACATGGAGCGACTGCCTATCTGACCTCCACAACCCTGTTAGACTGGGTAATACGATACCACTTGGTAAGACTGGTTGTCAGACTTTAGGGGCCGCTGACTACCTGCAACGACTATCAAAGATGGACAAATGACAGCCGGAACCAACAGCTTAACTTGCTTTCCGAAGCACGGAGGAAACTCGGTATGTAAGGGCGGTATTTAAGTTTGTTATTTGCTTTATGTTTTATAAATTCTATTTTCTCCTCACTTTTACACACGGTGTTTAAATCTCTGTCAAATCTATTATCCTTTTGCAGCTATGCTGGAATAGATTTCCTTAGAAAAAATCATCACCTATGTAACTATTGTTCTATTTCTTTCTAATTTTCTTTGAGTGTTTTTATTTTATTTATTTAAGGAAAAACAAACAGTAGCACAATAAAAAAATATTTTAACCATTACAATTTAAAGTTTTAAAACTAACTATTTACAACACAAAAACAATATATAATAATTGTATATGTCACTGTAAAATTGTCAAATACGTTATATTGTAATATTTCTAGCGATATAGTAAAATCTCGAAATATTGTGAAATGAACATACTGCTTACAACAAAACGCATTATTTTTCGTGATATGCATGTGATGGTAGTCAACTTACGCGGTGTGGAGGGAAGGAGACTAAAGGTTTAACTAAACGATGCAGTGGTGAACGCGAGCCAGCGTTGGATTTACAGAGGCTAGTAGCAAATAGACGTCGAGTGCGAATCTCACGTACATGAACTGTTCGAGGAACCAGGTAACACAGACTCCTTACTAAGTCCGGACAGTCAAAATGATACGGCACACATTGTAAAGAGTCATAACCTCCAGAAGTTTCCGTCTAGACTTTAAGGTCAAAAGATTGTACTTTTCAGGAAGTAAGTGGTATGACATTTTTTTCCGATAACATGTAAAATTCATAGCACGAAGGTATTTACGTTGCACGTAGCTCTCACTATGTTTTATGTATAAAGGGTTCCAAATAGGTACTGTAAACTCTAACTGTGGCCTAATTATAGATAGAGTGTTTACATAAAATGTTTAATTAATAAATAATATAAACACTTAACTTACCAATGCACATAAAAATCCTCTCCCACCACTCACATTTACTCTCAAATAACCATCCACAAGCTCATAAAGGGCACTTCGTTTCTCAACTTAATATGTATATTTTAATAAAGCAATTACCTCAATATTAAGTCTGCGAGCGCCGCCATCTATATCTGAATTATTAATTTCAATTTTTCCTCGAGAACTTGGCTCACTTATTACGCTCTCGGCTTGTATTTCTGCCGTCCCCTGAGGGATATTAACTTTGACCTGACGAATGGAGTTTTGACACTTTTTCGTAGCACAAAAGTAGGGTAGTTTATACGTGATACTTTAGTAATGAAGATGGAAATTGAACAAATGTTAACTTGTGGAAGCCATTTTGTTATCAAACTTCTGACTTGTGTTCCCGGAGGCGACGGTGTGTTTGATTCGTCTCAATGTGGATTGTTGTTGGGATGTTCGCTCAAATAGACTTTATTTTCTTACGACCACTTGGAATTTTTGGTTATACCTTTTTGACATTTGAATAGCCAGTAAATAATTACTTTCAAAATTAGAGACTTAATACCATGTAAGAATAAAGTCCCCATTCAATTAGCCTGCATAAGATGAAGAGACTAAACTTCCAAGTATTTGAAACAATTGTAGCAACAAAATAAAAGATGACATTTTAGCTTAAATAAAACCTAGTGCATTTCAAGAATAAACTCCCCATTCAATTAGCCTGCATAAGATGAAGAGACTAAACTTCCAAGTCTTTGAAACAATTGTATCAACAAAATAAAAGATGACATTTTAGCTTAAATAAAACCTAGTGCATTTCTCAACTCAGGAATTAGTTAGTATATAGTTAACGTGGCGTCGATAAAATTAATTCAGCTGATGCCAATAACGGCAATAGCGGTGTCTCCGGCTGATCCTCGCTCGAGTGGGCTTGTTGTAAAGTATTCGATGCCAGGGCGTGGGACCAGTAGCAGCGGAATGCACAGTATAATGTACATGAATCACCAAGCAATCTTACCAAGAGGTATCGTATCATCTAGTACTAACTGGGTTGTGGAGGTCAGATAGGCAGTCGCTCCATGTAAAATACTGGTATTCAGCTGCGTCCGATTAGACTGGAAGCTGACCCCAACATAGCTGGGAAAAGGCAGGCAGATGATGAAGGTGATGTACTGCGTACCTTATTCCAAAACTATATTGGGGTCGGCTTTCAATCTGATCGGATAACTGAATATAGCGCAAACGAGGGACTAGCTGTCTAACCTCCACACGTTACTGTAGACCAGTTCTTAGAATTTCACAGACTTCTGACTACCCGTAACGATCAGCCACAAACATTCATTAATGTTTGTGGCTGATCGTTACACTACTAGAAATGAACAGCTGAGAGCAACTGTTTCATTTCTAGTAGTGGACGGCTTCTGACATGATCCAGTATCTGAAAGAGGTTATAACATAGAAATGCCTCGCTCTGTCTTCAGAGCAAATTGAAAGGGAAATTGAGTAATCTTTCATTTAATCAGGTCTTACATATGGAGCATGATTATTGTACGAAAACTCTGATGATGTTTAAAATTTGATAGTTCAACCTGGATTCCAGTCCTCTAGCGTTGAGAGAGTCCGCACTATCTCGATCAAATTATCTTGGTAGAGTGTGTTTTACAATTTTTGGAAGGTAAAGATCTCCACTGATCTTTACCTTCCAAAAATTGTAAAATAAGCTCTACCAAGATAATTCGATAACTACTAGCATTTCTTACAGTATAGATTTTTTTACTTGCATACAAAAGAACCACTCTCAATATTCTTCTGCAAGCTACGTATCACGAATCGCTCCGCTCCCCGCTCCCACCGGCAGCACACCCAAGGCGAGTGTATAATGTCTCCCTGAAGAGACATTGGCAGCAGCTACAGTACACCACTTCTGCACACGCGGGTAACTGAGCTCATCTGAAGCCGCTCGTTATCTCTCACATAGTTTAACTGCACTTAACTGTTTACCTACCCTGGCTTTTTGAGAGATGACGAATTTCAATAATAGCGGAAAATATTTTATTTCTCTCGTAGGTAGCTAATTCTCATAAGGCTTGTAATTACTACATACTTGTGCAGATGACAGTGACAGTGTCAATCTGAACCATTTATTTGAGCATAAAATAAGACCTAAATTGTCTTAGATAGAAAAAATGTTCTTATTTGTTCATCAACAAGACGAAACAGGAAGGGAAAAGTAAACAAATCATATACTGTAAAACAATAAGCAATAAAAGCACGAAACGTAATATAGATTACGGTAGTTAAGGTTCTCCAAAATTCAGCTCCGAAATGTACCTACAGGAAGAGCTAATAACACAAATGTTCACGGAAATAAACCTAGCACCTTTCCACACAACAGCCGGTTCACAAAACATATTGTAATAAACCTAGAATCAGCAAAATAAAGCCCAAATTCTCCGAAACTAGGTCAAACTTCAAATGCCCAGTAACGGTAGAGTTTCACCATTCAGTAGGATTCTTAGGACGTAGCAACTAAAGCCTCTATTCAAATTCCCCGTACACCGGAGCAGTTGGAATAAACACCTAGAAACTACCCCAGGTTGAACTGTGGTAGAACACACGTAACTGTGACCTAGATACCTAAACCCTGGATGGTAAGGATTCGTATAAAGTCGAGGTTAGCTGACACGTCGCGTTAACGGGCGTCCTTCTAAAACTGTGAGCTATAAAATGTGAACGGGACACTAAAATATTAGGAGACGTGAAACTTTACGTTTACGTGGTGTCAAAAATGATAGCCAACCCAGCTTTCATAAGTTTAGCCAAGGGAGTGAGCTGAATTCTATTCATCCGTTTTATCAGTCAACAAGAGACAGAAAATGAATTTATTTATTATTTATTTAAAATTATGTAAATAACACCTTAACAGCTATAACGCCAATGCAATGTTACTACCAAGATACCTCTAACTCACTTACAAATAACAAAAAAAAACAGACTTACATAAAAAAAAATATTTAAAATATATATTAATTAATACTATATTATTAATTTATATTATTATTTGCATCCAAAACGTTGACAGCAAACAAAATGTCTGAGAACCGAAAACATCAAAGACATTAATGACAATTAGCAACCCGCACGAGACTCGCGTACTGTATAAGGGATATCCCCTCTTGCAAAAGTCCTAGTTATGAAAACATTAAAGCTGGTTGTGCTAATATGAAATCCATTCCCTATGTGTTGATTACTGTTTTATTATATACGTTATTTTGGTCTACAATGACTGCAGCTTTTTACCACTCTATAACCACCGGAATTGTGTCATCTTATTCAACCTTATAGCGGTCTCTGAACATAGGCCAACTAGATCCTCGGTTGAGTAGAATGATATCTGGATTCCGTTTCATCCGACATAGACTGGAAGACGACACCAATAAAGTTGGGAAAACGGAAGGCACTTGATGATCATGACTTGATTATTAGAAATGATTTGAAAACAAACACAAATTGCTGCTCACAGAGCCGCTAAACTGAATTGGAGCTTGACTAGACACGTCTACCGCGTGTCCAATGAGCAGTGGGCCAAAATAGCCTCGTCCTGTAGCCCTGACACGGCCAGAAAGCGTCGCGGCAGACCACGTAGATGGATCAGTGATCTACATTGGCCCTGGATCGACTCAACTCCAAGTCATTGGGAGAGGACTTTTCCCAGCAGTGAGATGATGCAGGCTATATCAGTATTTAAAAACCACCCCATTTCACCTCCTTCCTTAATGAGTAAACTTATCAATACTCATTATTATTACCGACCACAGGTAACCTCCCAATACAGCGCATGACGTGCCAACGCGATATAAAGGCGCGAGAAGTGCCCCAACGAATTATGAAGCTATTAGCAACCCTTGTATTTAGTTAACTGCCGTAATAACTGGGTAGGGATAGGAAGAATGTTTGTTTGGTAAGAAAAAATGTGTGATTATTATAGGTCTAATTTTCTGATGGAAAATCTCATTCATAACTTTACTGTATCCAATGTTAAAATATAATGCAGATTCCTAGAGTAAATAGCAAAAGATAAGTGTTTTTCTTTTTCCTTTTCTACAAGAATTTAACGGTTTAGTGTTCGAGTGTTAGGTGGCTAGGTAGGTTACGGTTTCAGCACGAACAAAATAAATTGTGGTATGGAATATATCAAAAGACAAAAAGAATATTCTAATATTCTCTGAGTTAACAGCCAATCAACGTTATTGAAAAGGCACCAATAGAAGAAATCTATTTATATCTAGACAATTTGTCATTTTTTGATACAGAGAATTCACATGCACATCAACGAAACATCATAGTCCGCAAACGACACGATGATAAAATACTAAATTTCCTAATTACTGCATTTATTTGTCATGTTATCGGTACCAACCCTTACCGATATCACGATGTATTGAAAAACTATCCGCTCTTAACATGAGAGCACTGAGATGTGGAAGATCGTCACGCGAGCTGACCAATTCAGGATGACATAGTAGATATCAAGACAGAGAGGCAACGGGCATTCATTAGCTACAAATTGTATTTACATGGTTTTTAAAAAAGCTACGAGGTAATTGAAATACACTTACAGTACCTTTTATCCATCCATTTCATAGTTCATTGCGTTATTTACGTCCTTTAGCAGTCGAATTTCACAACCCTTTGAAGCAATGAATTTAGGAGGTTTGATCAAAAGCCTTCAGATTTTGATTGAAAATACGCAGGTGCTGGTCTGAAGTGTGGGGTTAATTGAAGTTTTAGTAAACATTTTGTATATCCTTGTAAATATCTACGGTTTTTCACACAGTCATCAAATCTACCGTGATATATCGTAATCGATTTAAGACAAGATTTCCTATCTTATACTCCAGCAACTATAAATAAAACCCATATCGACAAAAGATACGTGATTCCGGCCAGGATCGAACTGGCGGCCTTCTGCGTGTAAAGCAGATGTGATAACCACTACAAAACGCTATGCATACTTGCTCCACTGCCCACCTCTCAACTACACCAGCGTCGCCCGAGGGCCACTCGTCGTCCAGATGTCGGAGATCACACACAACACATAACACACATAATATACACAGCAATACACAACTCGTGTACATTTCTGCACAGTTTGTGTAGTGTGTGTAGTGTGTCGTGCTAAGTGTGGATGTTATGGCAAGACGTGTCGTAGTATGCTAACAGTGTTGCCAGTAAGATGCAATTATACGAGTACTTAGTTTGTGCTTGGTAGTTGCTTGTTGTGAATTTATGGGGTAATGGTTTAGCTTGGGTGTTAATATGTAAGTCTCATTTAAGGGGTCCCGTCTTATGGGTCCATGTGTAACTTTTTGGCTACAATGAAAGAACAACATAATGAATTAATGAAATTGAGATTAAACTTTTCAGTGTATGTATACTTTCATAATTTTCAGATTCTGCATTTCAAAACCACTCTGCAAATCATTGAAATTAGCACTTCTTTGTAAAGGAGACATTTAAATTGTCTGTTTTGATGTGTAATTATGGTTTAGGTATGACCACAAATTAAAAAAAAAACATTAGCCCTAAAAAGTTTGATTATTTCTCTCGTGAGTGCTCAAAACAAGTATCACATTTTTTCTTGTAGTAGAGTGTTAGACTCAAAAAACATTCTAATACAAGAAAAATTGTGATAGCCGTCTTCATCATTTCACTGTAACAGTGAAAATGTTTCCAAGAATAAAAAACCAAGACAAATTACGACCAGCAACCAGAACTAAGACCCTCTCTCTCAAAGTGGACGCTAGTCTGGAGGAGTAACATTATGATCTGACTATTTCATTCCATTCTCTGACACAACCCCAGTGATATATCATTACATTACACATCTTACAAACATCGGCAGTTCCCATTAGCGGGCGCATATGGCAGAGCAAGGCGTTATTAATAATTAAACGGCGGGATTTATCGCCCCGTCACATGCGTGCAGCCGAATAAAAATATAGCACATGGCATAGATACTGTTTGTTTTCATAAAACGCCATGTTTTGGAAGAAAAAGAAAGCATTATATGAGCGTGGATGAGGCTGAAGGAGTATGGAGTAGTTTCTGTCACAGTTTGAGACAGTAAGAACTGGCTAGTTTTCATACATCATGTTGCCTTATTAGTGCTTTCGGTGCAAAACGCAACCTTTACTAGAAAATAGAGATATTTTTCTAAAGTAGAGATAAATCTGCTCATTATTTTGCCTTCATAATACAAGCCCAAATGTGAGATCAAATATGGTCTCACTAAGCTTGAGGGCAATGTAACTCAGTGTCACTTGCTAATTTGAGTTTTAAAGTATGACATTAATTAATATATAGACGTTGAGTTTCTGCTGAATCGGAAAGTGCAAAGATTTTGATAGCCCTTTCATCTCCAACTTAATACCCTCCTGCTTCTGTAAGTTGGTTAAAAGTAATAATCACATCAACATTTTTTTATTAAAACTCGCAGTATTATGACTAAAATCACATAGATAAATATGAACGATGTGTTTTTTATACCCATAATGAAACATATTTGTGTAGTTTCAGTGAATTCAGACATAAATCTAGACAAATGTTATAAAAATATAAGCTTCGCATTATTTAAACTTCCAACGCTTTTATGCTATTCATATTTTTTTAATCGTAAAAATACATTATTTTTGTAAAGTGGTTTTAAATCCTCCACAACAGTA
This sequence comes from Xestia c-nigrum, assembly GCA_916618015.1. Taxonomy (NCBI): domain Eukaryota; kingdom Metazoa; phylum Arthropoda; class Insecta; order Lepidoptera; family Noctuidae; genus Xestia; species Xestia c-nigrum. The sequence goes on along the minus strand of OU745259.1, from coordinate 1,016,360 downwards.
CGAGCTGGTTTTAATGAAAACTTTTCAATTCGAGTAGACAGAAATATGGCTGGCAAGTCAATAAGTTTTTCAAAAATATATGCATTCGCGTTGTATGCAAATGAAATATCTTTTAAATTAAATAAATTCAGGGATCTATAATAACATCGCTTTCATACATGATCTGTTCTTCATTTGGTATTGTCTTCCTATCCTCACTAGCACACTACATCTCATACATCAATCCATCCTCACGTACAGTCGGCACCAGCGCCGCGCGCCGGATCTACGCACCGTCGCAGTCGCGCGTCGCTGCGACAATTAGTCGCTATTATTACTTGTTTGTCGTGTCGCAATACATTACGTGGCGGAGACATGATGGCCTGACAGTGATACAGTGAGAGACTTGTCTATTTTGGTATTCTGTTTCTCAAACACAGAACTCTCTTCGTTAGGTTTCCCTTATTGCAATTCTCGTAAACATGTATCAAGATATACATTGTCTTACATAATTATAGAGTTCATCAAATAGAGAAGACTTGAAATCATTATGACACAATCAAAACACTTTTTAGGGTTCCGTAGCCAAATGGCAAAAACGGAACCCTTATAGATTCGTCATGTCTGTCTGTCTGCCTGTCCGTCTGTCCGTCCGTATGTCACAGCCACTTTTTTCCGAAACTATAAGAACTATGCTGTTGTAAGAAGATGTATTCTGTGAACCGCATTAAGATTTTTACACAAAAATAGAAAAAAACAATAAATTTTGGGGGTTCCTCATACTTACAACTGAAAATAAAATTTAAAAACTCATCAAACTCATACGTGTGGGGTATCTATGGATAGGTCTTCACAAATGATATTGAGGTTTCTAATACCAGTTTTTTCTAAACTGAATAGTTTGCGCGAGAGACACTTCCGAAGTGGAAAAATGTGAGTCCCCTCCATGTAACTTCTAAAATAAGAGAATGATTAATCTAAAACAATATAATGCTGTACATTACTATGTAAACTACCACCGAAATTTGCTTTGAACGAGATCTAGTAGTTTTTTTTTAATACCTACGTCCTAAATCGTAAACAGCAATTTACATTTCATGAATGAAATGTGAATTCTCTAAATCTGGCCGCTTGTTTTTTTCTTTGCTGTTTTTTTGCTTTCGTAATTTTTGTCTATTCTTAGTCTGTGTATATTATGTCTATGGCAACTGGCACGCCATCAAAAAACTTTAAAGTATGCCTTCAATTGGCAGATTATCCTATTATCTACTAACTGTCAAAATATACTGATATTCGGACACAATTGCTTTTACAGACTTGACCCTGGTTTGTGGTTAAACTTACCTGCCAGTAAAACTACACTTCTAGTAAATCATGCCATCTTCCAATAAAAACAAAAATAAGTACAATGTAACAGCACTAAATTTTTTGTCAAGCTAAGTAATAAAATAAACTGCCACATAAAATATCTCAGCATTAACTATCAAACATCATGGTTTCACACCCGGTGTGGTACCAACCTCACCACCATATGTGACATCTCGAAATCACTAGTAGCATTGTCACGAGTGAGTTATTGGCGCGATTATACCCATGTATTTATGTTGACGACTGTACACGGCACTGCCAACACCACAAAACAAATAATCACTGACTTTTCGCTACAAACATCATCCATTGCTAGGTTTACTTTATAGAATGACTTTTGGTAGAGTACTAAACAAGCAATGGATTTCATATAAGTTATTTTGATGGTGTTTTTAGTAGGATAGTAGTATTTTCTTTGATTAGGTGTCGACTAACAGAGACAAAGCCGTTTGTGCTACCTTTTAATGGTACTGAAAAAATTTGGTCGCTTTATGAGCGTACTATTATTTTTAGTGCGTTATTAAATTTGATTTAGTGGTACTGTAACTAAAATAAAAGTAAGCAAGTTAGTGGTGGTATTGTTAATGTAAGTTTAGATAGCAATTACTGTTAGAGTGCGACTGTCAGACGAGACACCATGTGGTAAGTTAAATACTGTCATACGTTACTTGTTCAGTAACTCGTAAATGACGACTTTACAGCCGTATAATATACATCCATATATTATACTAGCTGACCCATGCAACTTCGTCTGCGTCACATTAAAGAGAAAAACGAAAGGAAAAAAATCCGTTTTTGTAACATTTTTCATTCCTGCTCCGCTCCTAATAGTCGTAGCGTGATCTTATATAGCCTCTTATATAGCAACACAAAAATATTTTTTCAATTCGAACCAGTACTACCTACTGGTTCGATTTGATAAAATATTTTTGTGTTGGATAGTTCATTTATCGAGGATGTTGGATAATCCTGAGATAAGCGCGTTCAACCAAACAAACAAACAAACTCTTCTGCTTTATAATATAGATTCCCTGAATGTGGACAATAATAATTCGTACCTCGGGAGTCTACTGGTGAAATATGGGAGTACCTTCTATTGAGCCTCTGCTCTCTGTATAGGGGTTACTGGCGTGCTGTTATGTTATATAACCGCGCCATAAACAATGTAAAATTTAGTATTCAATCAAAACTATCATCATCATCATCATCATCTCAGCCGAAAGACGTCCACTGCTGTACATAGGCCTCCCCCAAGTGTCGCCACATTGACCGGTCCCGTGCGACTCGCTTACAACGGATTCCCGCAACCTTCCACACAGTTATGACCCCGTATTCACAAACGTTCGACTCGTTTCCGATTCGACAACTCGTATATCTGTCTTCTTCGGGCATTACGAAAACGACTGAGATAGAGATACGACTTACCGAATCGGAAGCGAATCGAAGCGTTGTGAATACGGGGGCTGGACTGGCGATGCCTTGGAAGACCTCCCACTAGGTGGACCGATCAAAACTATCTAAACACAAAATACAAAACCTCCATTTATCACGTAAAAATATAAGTAACGTTTAAAAGGCTAGCACGACATTAACAGGCCTATATTGTTGTTCACAAGATTGTTTTAAAAATATATATTAATAAATTAATTATAATGGAGTTTCCCTCGAAATTAATTGGGGTTGGGGACAAAAACATTACATTACAAGAATATACAGAAGGGCCATTCAAATTGCAGATAGACAACCGCGCTGAAACTATATACTGTACTAGCTGACCCGTGCAACTTCGTCTGCGAGAGAAAGAGCTCACAAAGGGAATAAAATTTCTCCCGTTTTTGCAAAATTTCTAATATCAATCCATATATTGTACTAGCTGACCCACGCAACTTCGTCTGCGTCACATTAGAGGGAAAAACGAAAGGAAAAAATAATCCCCGTTTTTGCAACATTTTTCATTCCTGCACCGCTCCTAATAGTCGTAGCGTTCCTCGATAAATAGACTATCCAACAAAAAAAGATTTTTTCAATTCGAACCAGTAGTTCCTGAGATTCGCGCGTTTAAACAAACAAACAAACAAACTCTTCTGCTTTATAATATTAGTATAGATTCCCTGAATGTGGACAATAATAATTCGTACCTCGGGAGTCTACTGGTGAAATATGGGAGTACCTTCTATTGAGCCTCTGCTCTCTGTATAGGGGTTACTGGCGTGCTGTTATGTTATATAACCGCGCCATAAACAATGTAAAATTTAGTATTCAATCAAAACTATCACAATCATCATAATCATTTCAGCCGAAAGACGTCCACTGCTGGACATAGGCCTCCCCCAAGTGTCACCACATCGACACGTCCCGTGCGACTCGCTTACAACGGATTCCCACAACCTTCCACACAGTTCTAACCCCGTATTCACAAACGTTCGACTCGTTTCCGATTCGACAACTCGTATATCTGTCTTCTTCGGGCATTACGAAAACGACTGAGATAGAGATACGACTTACCGAATCGAAAGCGAATCGAAGCGTTGTGAATACGGGGGCTGGACTGGCGATGCCTTGGAAGACCTCCCACTAGGTGGACCGATCAAAACTATCTAAACACAAAATACGAAACCTCCATTTACCACGTAAAAATATAAGTAACGTTTAAAAGGCTAGCACGACATTAACAGGCCTATATTGTTGTTCACAAGATTGTTTTAAAAATATATATTAATAAATTAATTATAATGGAGTTTCCCTCGAAATTAATTGGGGTTGGGGACAAAAACATTACATTACAAGAATATACAGAAGGGCCATTCAAATTGCAGATAGACAACCGCGCTGAAACTATATACTGTACTAGCTGACCCATGCAACTTCGTCTGCGAGAGAAAGAGCTCACAAAGGGAATAAAATTTCTCCCGTTTTTGCAAAATTTCTAATATCAATCCATATATTGTACTAGCTGACCCACGCAACTTCGTCTGCGTCACATTAGAGGGAAAAACGAAAGGAAAAAATAATCCCCGTTTTTGCAACATTTTTCATTCCTGCACCGCTCCTAATAGTCGTAGCGTTCCTCGATAAATAGACTATCCAACAAAAAAAGATTTTTTCAATTCGAACCAGTAGTTCCTGAGATTCGCGCGTTTAAACAAACAAACAAACAAACTCTTCTGCTTTATAATATTAGTATAGATTCCCTGAATGTGGACAATAATAATTCGTACCTCGGGAGTCTACTGGTGAAATATGGGAGTACCTTCTATTGAGCCTCTTGCTCTCTGCTTAGGCATAAGGGGGCGTCCATAAATTACGTGAGATGTTTAAGGGGGGGAGGGGGTCGAGTCAAATCTCATCTAATCTTACGTTGGAGAGAGGGGGGGTCTCGGCAAATATCACGCATTTTTTTTCTGATTGAAACAAAAAAATATTATACTATTTTGGTCCATTTAATCCGGATTATACATGCTTAAGATTTAATCTGAAGCGTATATCGTAATACGATAAGATCATTCACTAATTCGTTCGAGGAAAATAATTTCATTCATACTTCGACGATATACATCTACTGACTGTCAAACCCCTATAATATTTGTTTTATACCAAATAACTCAAATTAATCTGAATTTACGGTACAGTGTAGTTCGTTCTTTGTTTTCGCGCCACTGTCAGCCGAATGCGCGACTCGATGAACGACGAGAGCGTACGAGCTGAGTGGCAGTGACACACGGATAGGTTCCAACCTGCTTTGTTTATTCTTGCAAATGTTTAACTCGACTCAGTGCATGCTCTTACTAATTTAAAATGAGTTATCAAGATTATTATAACGCATACGTCAAAAGATACATAAGACGAAGAACCCACATTTTGAAAAATCTCACGTGAGATTGGGGTATGGGGGAGAGGGTTGAATAAAATCTCACGACATCTCATCAGGGGGGGAGAGAGGGACAGAAATTAAAAAAAACACCTCACGTAATTTATGGACGCCCCCTAAGGGGTTAGTGCCGTGATGTTATGTTATATAACCGTGCCATAAACAACGTTAAAATTTAGTATTCAATCAAAACTATCACAATCATCATAATCATTTCAGCCGAAAGACGTCCACTGCTGGACATAGGCCTCCCCCAAGTGTCACCACATCGACACATCCCGTGCGACTCGCTTACAACGGATTCCCACAACCTTCCACACAGTTCTGACCTCGTATTCACAACCTCCATTTACCACGTAAAAATATAAGTAACGTTTAAAAAGCTAGCACGACATTAACAGGCCTATATTGTTGTTCACAAGATTGTTTTCAAAATACATATTTATAAATTAATTATAATGGAGTTTCCCTCGAAATTAATTGGGGTTGGGGACAAAAACATTACAAGAATATACAGAAGGACCATTCAAATTACAAATAGCCAACCGCGCTGAAACTATAAAGGGTGTAAAACACCTCTTCACGAAGCCGAAAGGCACTTGTTCTCCCCATCATTGCGATCATTTTTTTGTTCTACACCATACCTGGGAACCTTCTAGTTATGGAGATATGGGGGGTAAAAGTTACAACTTTTTTTAAATACAAGTTTTTTCGTAAGTTTTCTACTTTCAACACCTCCACGACCCCCGTACCATTCAATACATCCATCAGCACAATGTTTTAAGTGCGTTACATTGAATTCTCCCACAAAACATGATTTATAACCTCAAAAAAAAAGATTGTTTCCTAGCAATATTTTTTGCGTAGAGTTACTTAATTTGATGTACAGAATGCTTAGTTAACGGCTTTGTGATGAGGTGGTTTACACCTTGTATAGTAGGTACACATAGCTTTATCTTGTCTTTTAAAAGGATTGATATAACGAAAATAATAGTTAATTAAGTACATAATATATCGTTATAATCGGACTGACCATAGAAGATGGTGTTGCTATAATAACCTCGCTTCATCAATTTTGTTCAACCTTTGCAATATAAGTAACGCATCACTACAAAGATACTTCTGCGTACTGCATTATATTGCTTTTTGAAATGAAATTTCATTTTCAGATTCCATACAAATAACAAAGCGTCAAATTTCCTAGAAAGAGCTTTTCAATATTGATTAACTCCCGGAACATCATTAATTACATTGTAAACAGTAAAACCTCGCCCACAACAAATATATTTCCTAGAATAATACATTTTATGCATACATCTACCAATAATCTGAAATGAAAATGAACGGACGAAATTAGCTATTCAAAATTATGTACACACACACCCACTCACTCTCATACACACGCGCACACTAATCGCACACACACACACACTTTTACACAATTTCTTGGTTTTGATTTTATTCCTACTCTTTTTTAAATTAAAACAAATACTAATAAAATAAATAGATGAGTAAATAAGTTTATGTTTCATAACCCACTTATTTGTCACTGTTCTAATAAATGTGCTATGGAAGAGTGGGGTCTCCTAAGAGATGCAAAAATTGCTGAAATGGAGTCCCAAAACAACCACCTATTTTTGTAACAAACGTGTATATTAATAGCCTAGTATTTGTATTTGTACTATACAGGGTGTAAACCACCTCATCACAAGGCCTTTAACCAAGCATTCTGTACATCAAACTAAGTAACTTTATGCAAAAAATATTGCTGGGCAACAACTTTTTTTTTGAGGTTATAAATCATTATTTGTGATAGAACTCAATGTAACGGACTTAAAACATTGTGCTGATGGATGGATTGAATAGTACGGGGGTCGTGGAGGTGTTTAAAGTTAAAAACTTACAATAAAAACTTGTATTTAAAAAAAACTTTGTCAAACAGTTGTAACTTTGACCCCCCATATCTCCGTGTAGAACAAAAAAATGATCGCAATGATGGGGAGAACAAGTGCCTTTCGGCTTCGTGAAGAGGTGTTTTACACCCCTTTATATTGTGGTACCTAACCGTTTCTGCGCCGGTGTCATTCCACTCTGTATAATTCGAAGGAACACCAAAGAATATTAGCTTTGACTTGAACTTGACTTCTAAAACCTCCTCCTTTTTCTCGTCGGTTAATAACTAGACCATAGTTTCGTTATGTTCTACTTATGTGCACAAGTCAGACACACTACATACAAAATGAAGGAATATATACAAGTATACAGTCTGCGCTCATTATAGAGTGGGTCTACTGTTGCCTCCTTTTTGTAAAAACCGTCAAGTGTTTGCTCCGCGTTCCTGGACATACGGAACACGAATATTTTATGACGGTCACCGTGCATGATGAGCGAGTGGACACGGTATTATGGAGGTATTTTTGATCGTACCTATTTACCGCATGCGCCTGACTAAAGAATATAAGCAGTAGCGACTAATGTAACTAGGATTTACAAATAAGAAATACGTTGAGCGTCGAGCTTCTCTCGGCAGTACTTACCTACTTATTTCACTCTACCATCGTAGAATTACTATCCCTATTATCTGCCATTTCAACACTGTTTTGCGACACATTTATGTAATAGACTACTGATTTTCTTCCACGCTAACAAGCATACCACGGGTTTGTGGCAGTAGTAGGCTAGCGACGTTTATTAAACAACATATTATATTATATTACGTTTGTTAAAGAACTTATCACTACATATGTATTATAAAACAAAGTCTCCCACCGCCGCGTTTGTCTGTTCCTATGTAGAGATTCTTCCGTCGCGTCGCATGCATTTCACAATATTACGGTCTCACTTCGATAGATTACAATCTTCCGAAAAATAATGCGTTAAGCAGTATGTTCGTTTGACAATCTTTCGAGAGTTTACAATCTCTCTTGTTATATAACAATCTACCGTATTTGACAATTTTACGGTGACATAAATATCTTTTATTAGTTCACTTGGAGTAGAGACTGGCTAGAGGACGTCTAACTAGATGGATCGAAGGTAGCTGGTGTTGTGGGCGTGGCTCAACTTTGCAAGATAACTATGCGATAGGCCGAGTTCATTAGTTATATACCAACATTATTTCAACCAAGGAAGTGTGTTGCCTGATGGAAACCGCTGCAGCTATAACTAGTTCCGATGGGAGCGCTCCGGTGAAGCAGAGTGTAACTGTGGTGCCTCAACACAAACTATTACGGCTCACCTCCTGTTCTGCTCTAAGTGAAATTCCACCTGCACTTTGAGAGACCTGTTCGAAGCCGACCCAAAGCCGTAAAAGTGACAGAGCTGCGGTCGAAGCTAATATTTTGGCTCTAATAAAGGGAATCGTCGACACGACGAAGAAGAAGAAGAACTGAAGAAGAAGCTATGCAAGCCATTTTTTTTTTTTTTTACATGACATTGATTTGATTTTCCGGACATTGTATCTATTTATGATTTGTTGACATGGTACTTATGATTGTTATTTTTATTATTACTATTTTATTATTATTTTTACATTTTTATGTTCATTTATGATTTGTATTTATCTCGTGCCTCTTTATGTGTAATTTTTAATATGGGGAAACCTGAATAAATGGTTTTTTTTATTTTATTTATTTATTATGCAAAAGTTAAAACAAACACGAAATAATTACCTCATCCACGTTCCTGCCTACATCGGTATAATCCTAAGGGCTGGTAAGGTCTTGCGCATACATTATGCATGCTAATTTATCGGCGGGTCAGCGCGACTCCGCGGATTACTTCCGGCCACTTACGCTGTTTTATTCCACCTCAGGACAAGTTGGGGCACCCTCATAGGGTGACCAGATGTTTTGCTTACAGAGTGTGTGCTTAGTTTTGTATTAGAAGGGAAATTGTGGGTTTTGAAGCAGATGGTTGGTTGGAAGCAATGTAATAATGCTCTGGTTGATGAAGACGAAACAGATTGGTATGAAACAGTAATCTTTGGGGTAATTTTGTGGTCATTCTCTGGGCACAAACTCAATTTAACCAAACGAGTCTTGTACCTAAACATTGAGCATATTGAAATGTAAATATTTATAAAATTTGGCGGGTAAAACAACATTGAGTTCCGGTTTAGTAAATCTTTTTCACTATCTTAAAACATACATACATTTGTTGGTAAGTAATAACTAGTTTTCATAGTTTTAACCTGAATTTAAGAGACTTCACATCAACAGTGCAATGGCCGGGGAACAAACTTGCGACCTTTTACTTCCCTAAACCCTTATGGCTGTGGTATGCGACAAACCTTACTACAAACCTAATAAAAGTAAGAAACCACCACAACAACAAACTAAATCCGAAGCTTTCGCTTCGGATTTAGTTTGTTGTTCTAAAAACTGGTCCGAGTCGTCTAGACTAAACATTGTCCCAAAAAGGACCAAATAGCTCTCAAGTAGAATGTCAGTGACCCCTCGGGTGACCCTGGTGAGTGGTGCGCCGTTACCTTGGTCTGCTCCCGGAACCACTGCATGCTGTGGACGATCAATTAACGCTATCCAGGGATGCCTATCGAGTGCCACTGTGTACGGCTAGGGTTGCCAGATCTTGGCAAACGTTTAGCAAAACATAAATAAGCAATAAGGTTGGTGTAGAGAACTTGTGAAGTTACTGTCGCGTAAAGATTGCTTCATTTGTGCCCGGTTAGTGGCAAAAAATGTTAGTTCACTATTAAATAAATATCGCTAAACATTACACACAACGCCATCTAGTGCCACACTAAGCAACGAGGCTTGTGTCGTGGAGACCAGGTAGTGTAGATATCCTACATAGATTGCCTTTTTTAAACTTTTAATACCCGTCTTCTTAAGTTTTATAATCCTACATAGATACTTTTTTGTTTGTAAATACATATTTATTATTCATAAACATCCATGACTCGGAAACAAATGTACAAGCTCATCACACAAACATTTGCTCCTACCGGCATTCGAACCCGGTACCCTAAGAACGTAAGGCAGCATTACTATACCGCTGCGCAAAAGGGGTCCTCTTGTACGGTGTGAAGTTACATTCATGATTCTGGCCTTCTGGTAGTTTGTAAGACTTTATTATAATTGCTTCTAATCTCCTACTTGTGTTTGCTTTCTTTTAGAGAGAAACAGATGCGGGCCCAGTCAAATTATCAATTTTTAACTAAGTAACTGGTCCCTAGTCTCAGTTCCATAGTGGGCCGAATTACCCTTTCCCCGTTATTTTACATCCTTACTGTCGCACCTAAATATACAGGGTGTAAATCACCTCATCACAAAGCCGTTAACCAAGCATTCTGTACATCAAACTAAGTAACTTTACGCAAAAAATATTGCTGGGAAGCAACTTTTTTTTTTGAGGTTTTAAATCATGTTTAATGGTAGAACTCAATGTAACGCACTTAAAACATTGTGCTAATGGATGGATTGAATAGTGCGGGGGTCGTAGAGATTTTTAAAATAAAAATCATGCGATAAAAAGTGGTATTAAAAAAAGCTTGTCTAAATCTTGCAACTTTGACCCCCAATATCTCCGTAACTAGAAGGTTCCTAGGTATGGTGTACACCCAAAAAAAATATCGCAATGATGAGGAGAACAAGTGCCTTTCGGCTTCGTGAAGAGGTGTTTTACACCCTTTATAGTTAAGATATCACAAAGATCTGTTGGCTTTACCGAAGACATTACGAGATCATCGTTACGAGAAATTTGCGCAGAGGACAAATAGGAACAGCATTTCGTACTTCTAATATTTATTTCCAACATCCGTTACTGCCTTTCGGTAGCTTTAGACATCCAATAATTTCTTACTTTTCCATCATCATAATCACTTAACAGAATAACCTATGGAGTAGCCTTTTTCATTCCATAAGGTCAGCTCATATTAGATATCTTACATAGATTCAAACAAGCCCTTCCTCCAAACTCCTACTGCTCAATGAGCTGTGATTATGTAAAGACTGTAGGTACAAAAAAACTAACAGCCATGAGAAAATGTTGACAAACCACGGTCATTACTTATGAAGATTGACTACAGTTCATTTGTTTCTTTTTTCAATCTATGATTAATGCATTACCTCCGATGTACCGAAGTCAAGCTAAATATTCATGCAGACAAACAATAGTGTCTACTCGTATGTACGTATGTGTGTGTTTTGTGGGCAGCCCAACTTTAAAGCCAATGGCCGACTAAATTAAGATGGAAGTTTAGACTTTTTTTATTTTAGTCTGGTAACCCTAGCTGTATCGAAGACCCTAGCGTCTGGATTAACGCACTAGGTTCTTTTAACGCAACGATACAGTTGTATCGTTGCGTTAAAAACAATCAACACAAACATAAATAAAACAGTATAATGCTACAAAGAAAATCTTTACATAATGTCGTTACATTAAATGACAAAACTACACAAATGACCAAATGCCGTTATCAACTTTGTCCTTATCAACGGAAATAATAATCTCCTCACCACGTGCAAAGGCATAAAACATCATGAAATGTAATCAAAACGTAAACCACAACCCCGCAAACTAATCCATAACCATCAGTTCTAATTTTCCTCAAAAAATAGTTAAGTAAACCAAAACAGGAAATTTCCTTTTTAATTTTTATGCAAAATTAGCGGTTATTTTTCAGGCTTTAAACCGCAGACGTTAAATGAACTCAGTGCGGGGAATTTGCATAAAAACTGGTCGGTGGCTGGAAGGTGGACAAAAGGACTAATTTAGAAATCCCTGGGATGCTGGTAATATCTCTCGGATGCCTACAATGAAAGCTACATCGCCAGGTTGCCACTATTCCCAGTAGAGATTCTGAGAATAGCGATAGATACTAATCTAGGAAACAATTCACTGGTTTTGAGGTCGAGCTTCGAGTTAAATCTTTGAGCCATAATAGTGAATCGCCGAGTGGTTTTCTGCGAATCAATAGATTTCCATCCGAAAATGTTGTTAGTTTGGGTTAGGGAATTAGGTGATGCTTTGACCGAATGATTGCGAATTTCTTCCATTACCAAATTCATGGAAATAACATTAACCTTAATCAACAAAATACGTATATATGCATGATAAGTATATTTCTGCCCACCCCGTTTGGATGTAAATACGTCACTACTGACCTACTTTTGACACTTCGCTTCGTTACATACATCATAGTGAAAAACATAGCATGAATCCTATCTAAAAAACTACTAACAGCGTTGAATAATATTGAGTACAATTTGATGGCTAAAACATTAGGGAAAAAACCATAGAAACAAAAACAGAACTTTGCGACCGTGACAGGACTCGAACCTGCAATCTTCGGATCCGAAGTCCGACGCCTTGTCCATTAGGCCACACGGTCTGTACAGAACAAAGCGAAATAGGTCATCAAATTCCGCGAAGCCTCTACGTAAATTACGTCATATTTATGACGTCATCTAAAAAAATATAACTTCGCGCTTCAATCAATTCATATGAGGTCGACAGAGTGCGAACTGTTTGAGTCTAGTGTTTTTATACAAGTACGTCATTGAAAACTTCAGGGTTGCCAGCTTTTGCATTATTAATGAACGTAGGTAAGACTAACATTTCGGGAGAAAAGCGCTGAAACTGTTCCAGTGATTAGAAATGTAAAGAAAATTAAGCCAAGTTTTGTAATAACTTTAAAAGTCTTGTAAAACGTCTCAAGACGGTAATAAGTGGGTAAAACAATTTTTTACAATGCTCAAAATAGAGTACCTACATAGTTTCTGGAGGTAATTTTTTCTGAGATCAATAACCTTCTCGAGACCAACATCATCTCAAGAGACAGCAATAACGGCAATCAAATTAGAGTAGACAATTTGTTAATAAAGGCTGAAGTATACTATTATATTCAGAGTTTTAATGCCTTTAGGAGACAAGCAGACAGCTGTTATTGTTCTCAAATTGTCTACCAAATTATTATTCACAAGCCCTTCAGGCAGTGCGGTACCGGTACCGGTATCGGTATCAAAAAGTACGATGTACCAATTTCATGGTGAATTGTGATCCATGAGTTATGTGACTGATCGTAATGTTAACGTGGGAATTGGTGCACGAGACAGTTCGCTTGTACAATCAACATCGGTAGTTACACTTGCAGTGTGAAAATTATACTTATTGCTACCACATAAAGGTCCTGTCAATAGCAAATTATCTGACTGAACTCTCTGAGTAGTTGTAGATTCGGTGGTATGTGGAGAAAACAAAAGAAGCAACCAGTGGATATGTTTGTTCTCATCCATCCAAACTAATATGAAAATGATGATGATGACGATGAAGCAGCTATACTTGCTGCCAGTAAGGATGACAATATCGGTCATTTACCTACATTTAATCAAGTTTTTAACTTTGAAAACCAAAAATAATCCTGTTCAATTCTTGAATCGTCATCTATCGTGATCTTCAACATTTTTTATAAAGAAAAACGACACATAGTTTATTGGTTTTGGTTCGTACGAAGACATATTAGGGAAAGGGCAATGTCCGCTATTGTCATCTTAACTGTCACCAACTATAGAAAGAAAGAAAGAAAGAAATAATAATAATTCGTCGCAAAGTCATGACATGCATACAATATTAATAAAGTAAACATAGAACGCATTAATACAATCACAAAAATTTAGACTAAAACCGAAAATTAACAGAACAACATTAACATTATAATAATTGTAAGAAAAAACGGACAATAAATAAAAATTGCACGCCGCCGTGAGCGCGACAAATAGGTTACCACTCAGCATGATGCTGTGCTATGGGGAACCCACAGAACAGCGCTGGTTTTCAGTGGTCACCTGTGAAAACATACGGAAGCCTATAGTAGAAAACATAAGTAATAATAATCAACACACATAGCGTGTATAAAAGTATAGTGAAAATAAAACCGCAGGTTGTTACTAAACTGGGTGAAATAGTAAACGAATTCCAAAAACATGCAATTGGTTATTAACCGCAATTTACTAAATTAGTAGACATCATAATAAAACAGCTGTGGTACGGATCGGGTTGGTTTTAATTAAAAACGAGTGTTAGCAAAAACCACGGACCAAACCAGAGACTATCAAGTATTTAGTTGTACACTAGAAACATGTTTTATGTGCCTAAAAAACAAACATCGTGTGATATACGTAAACTTGTTTGAGTAGCCTATTAAAACATCTACATTATAAAACAATATTTATTGTTTTATAATAAAACTAGCTTCTGCCAGCGGCTTCGCCCGCGTGAAGTTTGATTATTGTCCCATGGAATCTTACTGCCGGGATAAAAAGTATCCTATGTTTTAATCCAGGTTATAAACTATCTGTGTGCAAAATTTCATCCAAATCCGTTCAGTAGTTGTCACGTGAAAGCGCAACAAACAAACTTACATTCACATTTATTCTCCGAACTGCTAAGCTATCGGGAGTTACACGTGTTATTGTGAGTCAACTATAAAAGATAGACATATGCTGTCTTGGGATATTTTTTATATAATTTTATGTGGAATATTTCCGTTATACATGATTTCTATGTAGCTTTAACCATTAAGGCTGCACACGCGACGGAAGCTAAAAAAACCAAGTAACTTCTCCCGTTTTCCCAACATTTCCTTTCACTGCTCTGCTCCTATTAATGGTAGCGTGATGAAAAGTATACTATTACCTGCTCAGGAGTATGTAGAATAATTGTACCAAGTTTCGTTAAAATCCGTCGAGTAGTTTTTTTTTCTATAAATAACATACAGACAGACAGACAGACAGACAGACAGACAGACAGACAGACAGACAGACAAAAATTTTACTGATTGCATTTTTGGCATCAGTATCGATCACTAATCACCCCCCGATAGTTATTTTGTAAATATATTTCATGTACAGAATTGACCTCTCTACAGATTTATTATAAGTATAGATAAACAACACAGCAGCTGCACCTAGGTAATATAAATTAGTTATTGATGTCAAATCATCCTGTTTTGAGTATACTACGTATGCCCCTGCTAATATGTATGCTTACTGTGTTACCTATAGAATACGATATTTTTTGTTTTTGTCTCGTTGGACTAAATAAATATCGCTGGAGATTAAGACACAGCGCCACCTAGTGCGAAACTAAGCAAAGCTTGTGTCGTGGACACTAGACAGTTGACATACTACTAATGGGCTCAAGCGCTACCCCTGTGCGTGACGTCCTGGGTTCGATTGCCAGCGTCAGGTAAAGTGTTATTGTGTTTTCCATCAAACATATCCCTGTAGCAAACCAGGGCCTTACTTTGTGGGCTACATCCCGTTTGGCAACTTTTCCGATTTGCCAACTCAACAAAAGACGTGCAAATCAAGTGGAAAAAGTACCATTTCGTATTAATTTTAATATTCATTATTTGAGTTCCGCTTCGTCAACCATAATATATTATGTGCCCCGGTTGACGGAAATAGGCTCACCATAGTATCTGGAATTTAAGGGGCCGTTGGAGCATGCGTTTTTCATACAAACGTAATACCAAAATAATATGAAAATAAAAGATATTCTTCAGGTAGTGTGTATATATTTTGATTGAAATACAGAATATCTATGTTCCCAAATAAACATTTTGAAAGGACAATGATACAAAGGCGAGATATGAGGATTTTTTTTTCTCACAACTCTTGTTTAAATCAGTGTCCGTTCAAAATATGTGTTTGGGAACCTATTCTGTAATCCAATCGAAATAACTAAGAAGATATGAAGAATATATGTTTGATTTACAAATTATTTTGGTATTACGATTGTATGAAAAACACATGCTCCGTCGGCCCCTTTAACAGATTACTTTTTGTGCTAAATCAAGCGTCATGTTATGTTAACATGATTCTATTTCAACTCCTTTGCAAACGCATAACAAACCTGCATCAACTGTACAATAGCGCTTATATCTTCCCCAACATTGCCGGAATCTTCCCAGCCTTGCCCGGAACTCCCCAAGGCTTGCCCGGGGCAGCCGAGGCACCGGGGGTAAGTACCTAATGGCAAACCGATAGCCCGCTGTCTTATGCCCGGTTTCTGAAGTCCCCACATAACTTCTCAATAACTATTGATTCGTTAAAGTTAAACGTAACATAAACGTCGTTTATCTGTCACTGCGTTTCTGAATACTCAACAAGCCATTCAATAACTATCTAACTAATAACTAGTTCCTTATTTGCCGCTAGATGGCTCTGTTTAAAAGATCGTCTCTAAAATTGATTTTATTAGCTTAATTCGTCTTTAATACTAGTTTTATTTACTAGAATATTTTTTTCGAGAATAAATAAACGGCTTAGCACTGTTTTAGTTAAAAAGATATGATACTTAAACTATTTATTAACGAAATCATTGTCGACGTTGCCTGTGTATCTATGGGTCTTTGCTACCTGAAATGCATGGTTTATTATTATTATTGTGAATGTCAATTGTGTTCCAAACGAAGCGTCTTTACTCTCGATTTCATTTCACTTCATTGTTTTTGCTTTGCCGTGTGATTTTAGAAGTTATATCGTATTTGCTACAATTCATTCTTTTAATCATAATGGAATCTGGAAAAAGCAGTAATTTTTTTATGAAGCAGGGTTATTAATATCACTTAGGTGTTTCATAATGTTCTTATCAAAGCGATATCTCAATTTACATTTTTCATCCGTAAATATTTCGAAAGGATTTCTCCTGCGTCTTAAGTTTCTGGGTACTGATATAACATTAATATGAAACTCCATTACTTCCACATCAGATTCTGATGAGCTGTTCGTATTCATAATATCTACTAACCATTAATGTATTAAAAGGCGTATGCTAACACTGATTGTTTTTTCCTTTGAATATTTTTACCGACTTTTAATATTTCGCTTTTACTGCGCAATTTATTACAATAACATCTAGATACGTTGAAAGTACATGTAACCTAACAGTTGGCATAGTTTGAGAAATGAAACGTCAACATTATAGTTATGGAACCGATAAACGCCGCAAATTGGTCAGTTAAGTTGACGTCAGTTTAAACGGAGCTTAACTTATATCGCGGTGTTCGGAAACGCACTTTCACAAGTTATCGAACCAATAGCGCTATTGAACAAATAAACCACCGTTAAAAGTGCCTCAGAAACCGGGCATTAGCCATCCCTGATTGATTGTCGGACTCCGCAGATTATTGTTGAAGCGTTCTGTTGCAATAGACGTATCTGTTTAGGATATGATCGGGGATTAACTTCGGAGCTAACAGTTTATTGGTTTGTTAGTGTCTTATCAAACACTTTCGATAGCCATGGACTTTAAAGTACACTTATAAGCCTTTTTATTATTATGATTAACGGGTTTTATAACGTCACAACTTACGGGAGCCACATTGTTTACTCTCGCCTTCATGATTATCAGGTCTCGGCTATAAAAACAGTACCTAGCTTGTCTGTGGAGGTTTGACAAGCAGTGGCTACATTTTATTGTATTACTTGAGCTGATTATGTTGGTTTCCAGTCTTTGGTGAGAACAGACTTCACACAGTTACGAAGAGGCTAGGCTGATGAGATAGGACGAGAGACACATGTTCGGGTATGTGGTTTTATAGTTTCAATGCAATGCCATTAACACCGCGAAAACAAGTAATATCAGAAAACTACAGTCTTTGGCTCTAAAGCTCTCAAAGTCAAAGTCAAGTTATTGCAATTTGATGTGATGTGTAATCTTGTAATAACTTACAGTACATTGCCTTTCGATCCTGTATCGGATAGCAATGGAGAATTGGTTGCTCCAATATCCGACTGAGATCACAACAGATACTATAGATCAAAGTGTGTACAGTCACGTCTAATAATATGTATACACTCTACTTAAAATGATAGCTATTTTTGCGAGAAATAACGATTGTAACTAGGAGATTGGATCTTTATCATATAAATATGAGTTCAAGATTACTATGTACGTAATAACATTAAATTTTAATCAGTACATTAGGAGAAACACATAAAAAAAAATCTTAAGTGTTTACTTATTATTAGACGTGACTGTACAAGCAATATCTTGTAGGCGAGAAGTCTACATTCAGCAGTTGTTTGGGCTAGTTCTAGAATTTCACCAAAAAAATAAGTTGGTGGCTAAAAAAGCGTCAATTATGAAATATCATTTGAATCATTATCATTCTTTCTACTACTTGCAAGTCTTGCAACACTCCACATTCTTATAACACTACTAAAAGCCAATTAAACATGAAATCCAAAACATCTGCCGAATAAACAGTCCGAAGTGAAACTGTCCGACATTCCGATACTAATTAATGTTTGATGAACACAAAAACTCTCCAACGACCCTCTGAATTCCCAAAACAAAACAATAACGTCTTATGAAACTTTGTCACGTCACTAATAACATAATTATAGGGATTATTTTGGTAATACTATGGAACATGGCAGTTTCTTTTTGACTGTGTAGAAAATATGCTTGTAATATGTATGCTTCTTCTAACACAGTTAGGAAAAGGCTATGCTGATGAAATGGGAGAAATCCATGTTCTTCAATAATCTAAGGATGGAAAATGGGAAGTACCTACCTGTGTATATTTTCTAAGGCACTGGAATCAACAAACATTTGATCTCCCATGTTTTCACTTTTAAATTAAACAACTCATACACTTTACATTTATCTTCTGTTCCCTATGACGATATACGTAAGACTCCTTTACTAATCTATTTTATCTACTGTGTGCACAATTTGTTGATCCCTCATAAACTCAAATCCAATCTCGTGCACTTTACTAAACATGCTTCTACATTATGCAAAGCTTTATACCTTCACATGCAACTAAAACCAAGCTTCAAGTTTAACAGAACCCTAAAAATTAACATTTCAAAGCCAAATTCTATAAGAAAGGTAGATTTTAGTGTCACAGGAAGCAATAAATTTGGCGCTAATTACAAAGTTTGCTTTGTGGACGCCGAGCGCGTTAAAGAGCAATTATAGGACACCTGGATGTAGCCGTGTATGTGGATGTGTGGATGTGCGTGGATGTTGAGCAATGGTAATCGTTGTTATAATTACTGCTAGTTAATCGACGGATGTGCATGCAATGCTCTCGAATTTTGTTGTTGGACAGGAGCTAGGCTGCGAATGGCGATATGTTTTGTCCTGTTTTCAGTTATATTTGTCACGAGAATTCCATAATTGTTCAATGATAATATCTCTAAGTTTCTGGTTTTTATGATCCTCAGAAAATTAATAGGCATTGTATCGTAGAAATGACTACTCTCAATCTTTCCGGATGGCTCTCTAAATTATTTCTCCGCGCCTAATCACTGCGCCATAAGCGACCGATGATGTCCCCTCTACCAAAACGTATACCTACCTCATCTCTAGTCTGAACGAGAGACGTGGCTGTAATGCAGCACTTGTCGGAGCAACTCCTTTTGCAACTGCTTCCAGTTGCAACTCCTTTTTACCACCTGGGTTTCGAGACTATCCTTAGATCACTGTCTCCCCGACTATACAGTTCAAAGCGCTCATCAAAAAAGAAGCGCGGGCGCACCGTGCACCGACCACATTCATCACTTATCAATGAGTTCGCAGAAACTACAGCTTCGGACAGTCTTGCTCCTTTTATAGATAATCATCGGATCAACGTAATTCTGTCTCGTCAGCTCTTTAGGTGGAATGATGATGACAATTTTGTGTCCAACAGTGATTAATGTGATATTTGAATCTGTAGTAAATATACTCTCAAGCATGTGGTCGTTAAAATGTAGACGAGTTCTTTGATATAAATAAATCAGATAATAATATAAGGGAATTTCATTACAGTACTACGTTGTTTTTTCAAATAAAATAAAATTCCAGTCCATGGGTTGCCGTCAAAAAGATATAGTTTATTATACGAAATAAAAGTTTTCTAAGTTGATGCGATCAATTTAATTTGATTACGATTTATAGTTTCTAGATAATTCGGTGGCTCAGTGACCGATGTATCAATTTGTAGATCACCATTATAGCTATGAAACTAGCAGTTACCATTAATAATAGCATACCATACAAAGCAAAGGAAATAAGCAATTTATAACACTAGCTTGCACTCACATAAATCTTACCAAATTACTTTAAAAACACTACAAATCACCTCACTACTGAAATCAAAGACCGTATTTTCAAATTCCAATTGAAGCCACATTTAAATCAGTCGAGAATATCTTATCGAACATTCTTATAATGTCTCAATTGATTTCCAAATAACGGAAGAAACCAATAACGGTCAATTAAAATTATACGAAGCTTTTTAGAAAAGGAATCGTTCGATATAAATCAGGGGCGATGCGTTACGAATTCACTACATTTACATAATCGACCACTTCGCTGCCGGCGACTATCGGTTCGTCCGACCATGTTTCATTGTAATTTTAATGCGCGACAACCCTAGACTGAACACGAACTTCAGAATCCCCAACTTTGTTGCTCACAAAATAAAGTTGAAGATCAGTTAATGGGGTGCAAAAACAAGGTTGTACTGGTATATTTAAGTGAGAACGGAGTACAATGGGACAAAGAAGCGTCCGCAATTAAATCGGCGCTTTTTGCGAATTGGTCGTTTTGAACAACGATGGGCGGTGGACGATGGCGGACGATGGCGGACGATGGCGGGTGACGGTGGACGAAGGCCTTTATGTGACGTCGCATTGAGCGCGTGTATTGATGCGCTACAGATAGATGGACGATTGTTCGTCCACAGAAAATTATAATAGTGAAGTCAGTCAGATTCATCTTTGCAGTATTTTCGATAAAACATAACCGTTTCCAATGAAAATTAATTCCATTTCAATTCGTTACCTACAGTTAAAAACAAATAGTAGTCTTGAAGAAAATTTTAATAAACATAGAGGTAAATATTATACGTAATGAATTTTCCTGAAATAAATAATGAAAAACTAAGCCTTTCTAAAACCAAAAGAACCCTGGGTAAAGTACCGTACTTTAGCCACGACCGTAACAGCCTCTGCCATTCAACATAAAATGTACCAATAATAAAAAAAATCCACACATTGTTAGCAGCAACAAAACAGACCGACGCCGACGATACATTACACCAATACTTCATACAGAAGACTGAAAACAATCCATTGAACAAGGTAGTCTGTCAAGAGGCTGGCAACACTGGCGCTTATTAAAAACATCTCGATGATGTATTGCCAGTAATTTCTGCGGAATACCCCCTTAATGGGGGTGCGTCCCGCCGGCCCTGGCGGAGGTAGGGCTGCCGAATGTGGTACTGGGAATAGAGGAAAACGGTTCAGTGTTTACTTGTTGAAGTTTTTATGTTATTGAAATGGTAAAATAAGTACTTAAAGTACGGTGAACATACAGGGTGTAAACCACCTCATCACAAAGACGTTAACCAAGCATTCTGTACAGCAAATTAAGTAACTTTACGAAAAAATTATTGCTGGGAAACAACTTTTTTTGAGGGTTTTGTGGTAGAACTCAATGTAACGCACTTAAAACATTGATAGATGGATTGAATAGTAGGGGGTCGTGGAGGTGTTAAAAGTTAAAATCTTACAAAAAAACTTTCCAAAATATTGTAACTTTGATCCCCCATATCTCCGTAACTAGAAGGTTCCCAGGTATAGAGTAGAACAAAAGATGATCGCAATAATGGGGAGAACAAGTGCCTTTCGGCTTCGTGAAGAGGTGTTTTACACCTTTTATAGTTATTCGTGAAAATAAAGGCGGTCGATCCATTACGAATGTCCTCGGATAATACATACTCTTACTATGAGTTACAAGCAGACCATCTTGATTTTATTGAACATAGTTCGCAGCAAAATATACTATTTAAACATTACCAAATCTGTTTGGGTGGTATTTTGACCGAGAAATTTTGTGAAATTATATTTTCTTCTGTAAGATCTTGCTGATTGAGTACATTTTTTCAGACTCTGATAAATGACTATGACATGACTATGAAAAGTAATGCTAACTGGTATACCAGTTAGCGTTACTTTTACTATAACTTTCCTCGTTATAATGATTCCTTAGTTTTCCGTTCCGATCGAGCCCTTGTTCAAAAGGTTACCCTTAGCCTGGGGACTCCTCTGGATAAGAACATAGTAAGGTACATTTTTTATGATATACACAAATCCCATAACATAGGGAAACAGGTTTACCTACAACTAACGAAGCAATACTATTTAAGGCTAATGCTCCGAGGTAAATTCCGTAAAATTCAAATTTTGTAACGTTTTTTTTGCAATTTGCAGGCCAGTGCTAGGTTTTATGTTGATTAAAATGTTGTTTGCGATTGTAAGACGTATGTAGTTACTGAATTATAGTCATCAAAGTGATCAATACAGCCCGCCAAGTTCATAATGGTCGAGGAACGACTTTGACCTTGAAAAGACGTTCCTTGACCTTTACGAACTGAATTTCGCGAGCTACCCTGACGTTTTCACCTTAAAGGTTTAGTGACTGAGGCTTAGGCCTCAAATAAAGGGTACAAAACACCTCTTCACGAAGCCGAAAGGCACTTGTTCTCCCTATCATTGCGATTTTTTTTTTTGTTCTACACCATAGGTACCTTCTAGTTACGGAGATATGGGGGGTAGAAGTTACAACTTTTTGTTTTGACAAGTTTTTTTTAAATACAGGTTTTTTTTTGTTAGATTTCGACTTTCAACACCTCCACGACCCCCGTACTATTCAATCCATCCACCAGCAAAATGTTTTAAGTGCGTTACATTGAGCTATACCACAAAACAAGATTTATAACCTAAAAAAAAGTTGTTTCCCTGCAATATTTTTTGCGGAAAGTTACTAAGTTTGACGTACAGAATGCTTAGTTAACGGCTTTGTGATGAGGTGGTTTACACCCTGTATGCATGATATTCATATTCATATTCATTCTTTGTTTTAAAAAAATGCTCACGTATATCCATAAGAATTACTTTAGATGCTTTTCATCCATATAGTTATTTATGCCGCCTCAAAAGTGTCTCTCAGCCCTACGCATTGTAATGATTTATAGATTTCTTAATAAATACGTGGAGTGCGGCCATCGAGCGCTGTTATATTAATTGCAGCGGTTATTAATTCATGCGCTGGTCGCAACTCGTGCGCCGGTAGTCGCTGCTCAATGAACTGCTGGTGGCTCGTATTTTATACAGCATTATAATAAGTGAGTCGTGACTGTTTTGGAAAGGTTACCTATTAAGATTGAATTGTATACAAAAATAATATTATTTTGGAATGGAAGTTTTGATTGATTTACCGTTAGTCTTTTGTTTTTATAAGGACCACTTTCACTTGCATCTCAAATCACTTCATTCGTTTATCATTAAACTTATTGAAAATCATTATGTTTCTGTCGATGGCCGACACGGAATGAGGACACATGTTTGTGGAAAACGCATTATTCTTGATTTGTGGTTTAATCAGGCGTAAGTAGAGTAACATATAATGTAATTGAATAGCAGTTTTAAGGAATATTAACGTTACTAAAAGCAATATTAATTAACAACACACTATAATTAGGATAATATTTAAATGTCACTCGCTGACAGCCTTTTAGTCTATAATTATGTTGCAAACTTGAAAGTAGTAGCCACAGAGTACTTTGTAGTAGCGAAAGAACCTTTAAATTAAAATTGTGTCACACATTTTTTCCACTGTCTATCAAATTATTTGCTTGGAGGGCAAGCTAAGTAGTAAGATAGCTGGTAGTGTTCCTACTGAAAGGTATCGCTAATCATTGGACACGATTTCGAAATCTATACTAATATTATAAAGCAGAAGAGTTTGTTTGTTTGTTTGGTTGGTTGAACGCGCTAATCTCAGGTACTACTGGTTCAAATTCAAAAAAACCTTTTTGTGTTGGATAGTCCATTTACCGAGGAAGGCTTTAGGCTATATAACATCACGCTACGGCTATTAGGAGCGGAGCAGGAATGAAAAATGTTGCAAAACCGGGGATTTTTTTTTCCTTTCGATTTTCTCTCTTATGTGACGCAGACGAAGTTGCGTGGGTCAGCTAGTGAATAAATAACGCTTTGCCTTGTTGTCGGAAATACAACATAGGAATCTGTGTAAAAGTCTTGCTGTGGGTAAAAGGACTAAGACTGGGTCGTTTCATTAAGAACAATGATGATGCCATATAGCCGGATTCAGCCACAGCGACTACATTCGATGGCCTTCTAGGGTGTTTTCGAGAGCTTTGTTGTGCTGCTCTTTAATGTGCTCTCAAGTGGCTAGCGTATCCAACTTTGGCCGAAATACTCCGAGTACAAAGCGGACATGTCAGAACAACTTGTTGGGTATAGCAAATTAATTGTATGATTGTATTAAGAATTATAAGCATTAATTAACGTAGCATTCTAAATATTAGACTCTCCGATCGAATGCGTAACACCTTAATACGGTCAAAGACAGGTATCACCGATGTTGGCAGTAAGTCTGCGAAGCTGAAATGGGAGTGGGCGGGTCACGTCTCTAGGATGGGGCCGGGCAGATGGGCGAAGATAGTCACACAGTGGGTGCCTGAAGACGACCGTCGTAACCGAGGCAGGCCCAAAAAACGCTGGCGTGACGATCTGGAATCGTTCTTGACGGGTTGGTCAGAAAAGGCATAATGCAAACAGGATTGGAAAACCATGGGGGAGGCCTTTGCCCAGCAGTGGGACAGATCAGGCAGATATAAAAATAAAAAAAAATACTCATCACGCTTGTAAGTGTAAGCGTGGTGATCATGCTCAATGCTTTTTTCTTTTTAGGTACTACCTATTTTACGGTTTCGCAGTTATTATTTGGTTTTCAATCCTTGCTCAAGAAGTGAGTTCTTAAACCTTTGAGCCACCTATACACACGAACTTATATATATATCATTTACCACACTAGCTATCCCACTCTATATGCAGCGGAGGTTTAATAATGTGAAACTAAAAAGGGACTCCACCTGCTTTTCAGCCCGCATGATACAATATAAAAGTCAATATTGAGAAATGAGTGTAACTGGACTAAGGATAGCATTAATTTCACTATTATATTAATGAGACAGACATATCGTAAAAAGTTTCAGCTGCTTCGAATGTATTTGTTACAATAGATGTTAAGATATTTGTTATCGTGTCTTTCTTTCTACTTGATGTATATCCATGCAGAAATTATGTCAGTACGCCATTAATCCACGAACTTATTGAAATGTTGCCGACAGAGTATCGTGTTGGTTTATTTGAAGATCTTTTGTTTAATAGGCAGGTCACTAGTTGAGTGAGGACTCTTCATCGAAAATTCAACTAGTGGCCTGCCTGAGTAGACTGCTACTCAGGAGTGGCTGTCTACGAATGGGTCTGTGAAAAAATATAGTGAGCTTCCTGAATTACATTACCCGTCTTATTAAGATTGGTAAAGCCTTGCAGGTCAAAAACTGTACAAGCCATATACCATACTTATATTTATGTGTAGTATGTGTTTGTTGAGTGAGTTCCCCATTGCAGAAAATACAAACGTTAAACCTTTTAATTTTATGCTAAAGATGTATATGTCACCGTAAAGTTGTCAAACACGTTATTTACTAATCTCTCTAGCGATATTGTAAACTCTCGAAATATTGTCAAACGAACATAATGCTTACAATAAAACGCATTATTTTTCGTGAAATGCATGCGATGGTAGTCAACTCACGCGGTGTGGAGGGAAGGAGGGGTCCCCCTTGGCCAGTGGTACCACTCTCATTTTCTCTCAATTTTTTTTTTAGGTCATAAATCATGTTTTGTGGTAGAACTCAATGTAACGCATTTAAAACATTGTGCTGATGGATGGATTGAATAGTACGGGGGTTGTGGAGTCTTGTGAAAATCTTATAAAAAAAAACTTGTATTTAAAAAAAACACTTGTCAAAAAGTTGTAACTTTGACCCCCAATATCTCCGTAACTAGAAGGTTCCCAGGTATGGTCTAGAACAAAAAAATGGTTGCAATGATGGGGAGAACAAGTACCTTTCAGCTTCGTGAAGAGGTATTTAACACCCTTTATACGTAGCCCAATACAAAAATGATTGCAATGATGGGGAGAACAAGTACCTTTCAGCTTCGTGAAGAGGTGTTTAACACCCTTTATACGTAGCCCAATACAAAAATGATTGCAATGATGGGGAGAACAAGTACCTTTCAGCTTCGTGAAGAGGTGTTTAACACTCTTTATACGTAGCCCAATACAAAATCCACACAAAACATTGGATGCTGAAGAATTGTCTTTTTTGTTTTTTTTTATAGATAATGCGGATGCTGAAGAAGTTCAGCTTTTTCAATATGTAGTTACTTTATTGTATGAGACATAAGTCATAACCAACTTACATAACTGTTAACCAAACCTAATCATCACAGGAAACTCATTGTATTCACATACGAGGAAGTTTCTTCCTAAGTTTTTTACCGGAAAAACATCTTCCTGCGTAAACACAAGTCAGTCCAGTACATCATAAGTTAAGGGCAATAGCAGGGTAAGCAGAGAGGTCAGCTACATAAATAGACGGGCAGTTGTCTGCCACGGACAATTTGAAGCTAATGGGCCGCGGCTCATTTACTCCTGGCTTGTTTTGGACGGCCATATGCTAAGGATGCTAAATAAGGCAGAGGTCACGAGTTGTGGTGACGGTATTGTGCCTATCCCGGATATTAGGCCTTTTTGCTCACGTAGACAGGAGCACTGGATGGTACACAAGCTGATTTGTAAACAGTCGGCACATTGAAGAAATGACACCAGACATATGGTTTTGTGTTTGTTTTATAAGTGCGGGACGAGGAGCAGATTGAAAACTGCACTGACTGTAGCTGCGTGGATGCAGTAGGTATCCAGCAAAACCAATCCCGCCTTTAATTGGGTTATATTCAGAATACGATTTGATGTCAATGTTTGGTTTTCATATGATTGAAAACCTCTTTTAATTCTTTAAAATAACAGAAGTCCACCTCCAATAATATACCTACATGTCGTGTAGTAAGAAATGGTTAGAAATTAAAGAGCATGCTCTTCAAAGTCTCCAATTTAGTTCCCAAATGAAACAGCATGAACAGCTTTTCCATTCTGGAACCAGTCTTCTAACCTCCCCCCCGTACTAATCCGCCGCTTCTGTACAATTTCTCTCCTAATCTATGTCCAGCTGGGGCAGTAGTTGCGAACTATCGCACTCGACCGCGAGCCACCGCCCTCATAAAGAAGGAACATTTTTTACACGGACACTACCGAATATTGTCGAACATTGCCGAAGATTAGTGCCGCGCGAGCGCTCCCTCGCACAAATAGTAAAAGTATTTGAACTGTGCGTAATCGAGGTAGTTCATGACGGTTTTGGGGGAATTACAGTTCTGTTATGTTTGTGATCAACATACGGATACGGTGATAGGCAGTTGAAATACACATCATGCACGGCTGTTGGCTTTCATGAAAGTTAGCCGAATGTCTTGGTGCTGCAGTTTGTGACCCCTTATTTACTGGCACTATATTGAATGTAATGAGCCAAAAAACGTGTTTGGATGGTATCAATATTAGGCCGTATCATGATATCCATAGGAAGTTTCCATCTATGTGCACGATAGTATTAAATATGATATAACTGAAGAATTATGTGAGAACGGAAACCACTATTTATGGATACATATAAACAAACTATCACTAAATATTGGAGCGATTTATAAACCGGGAGATACCAACGTTAGCAACTTTTTAGAAATATACTCATCCCAATTGGAGCGACGAAAACGATCAATAGTTTTTGGAGATTTCAATATAGACTTATTAAATGCAAACGGTAATGTATCAAAATACCAACATGGAGTCCAAGAAGCCGGCTATAGAATAATAAATAAAATCAACAAATCTCACAGCACACGTGACACGGCCACAACAAACACTATACTGGACCATGTATGTACTAATGTAAACAACCATTCTCTCAGCTTATCGATAATTGAATCAAGTCTT
Organism: Xestia c-nigrum; assembly: GCA_916618015.1. Taxonomy (NCBI): domain Eukaryota; kingdom Metazoa; phylum Arthropoda; class Insecta; order Lepidoptera; family Noctuidae; genus Xestia; species Xestia c-nigrum. The sequence goes on along the minus strand of OU745259.1, from coordinate 988,195 downwards.
TCTGACCATAAGCAGATTTATCTAGAAATAGGAAGTCTGTCTCCTCAACAAAACAAAAATAAACATTATAAGGCACTGAATTACGAAAATCTGTACAACAATACATTAACAGCAAAATACAGAAATGACGACCACGACTACAACCAACTAGAGACATTTATCTCAGAACAGATAGACAAGAACAAAATAGATAAGATCAAAATTCTTTACCCTTAAACCCTACCCGGGGGTCCAGCAAACCCCAGAGGATGAATATTTCTAAATATTTTTGCAATAATTGAACGCACTTTTATGTCACTCGAGTCTAATCTCTAGTGACATCGGCGGCTATCTTGTAATTAGTCGAGCGTCAGCACTTTCACTGTTTTGACGGATTTATTGCAATTTATGGGTTTGTCAGACCCCAGGGTAGTAATAACGCAATATATTGTAATTTCTTTTCGTCGATATATTGGTGAATGCTGTTACTTTTTATATAATATTATAAAGGGTAAATTTCATATTTTGATGTAGTTATTACAATAACAGTGGTATTTCATTCTTTAGAAACAATTATATAGACAAATCAAGCAATTTTGTTTGCAAGGCGGAGTTGACTTGATGGATCAGCTATGCCACAAGTACAGCGTGTCTAGGAGATCAAAAAGGTGGCCAATGGCAATTTATTATGGCATTCTGAATATAGTAGGTAGCATATGTCTTGCTAAAAATGACCACGAAAAGAGCTACAAAAAGACGTCATTTCTAGAAAAAACTTGCCTTAGATCTGATCACCCCTCAAATGGAAGAACGCTTTACATGGCCCTCTTTGCCCATGAATCTTCAAGTTCTCTTAGGTGGAATCTTGCAAAAGAAGCGGCCATTGCAAGAACCAAGTTCTGCTCCCACTGCCAAGAAAAGATGTGCCATGTGCCCAAGGGGTAAGGACCGGAAAACCAAGGTCACCTGTGGCATGTGCCGAAAACCTCTTTGCAGTGAACATACTGAGGCTATGTGCCAAGAATGTGTTACCAAAAACAATTACATTTTTTTTTGTATTGTTAAATAAGCGTTCATGATATTAAACAGTAATTGTAATTGAATTGTAGTTTTATTTTGTGAGCATAATTTTTTATGTATTGGGGTCCTTAAAACCCCTGGGTAGTAATAGTGTTTCTCCAGGAATGGGTAGGGTTTAAGGGTTAATCCCCCCCAACAAGACTGGATTAATCAGAACATTATAAATGCAATCAATCTACGAAATAGTTTATGGCAACAAACTAAAGCAGACCCAGATAATGACTGTTTACGGAAAAAGTTCCAGAAAGAACAGCAGAAAGTGAAGATGCTAACAAACACGAATAAGAAGACCTATTACTACGATTTATTTCAAAGCTGCAACAATCAACCAAAAAAAATGTGGGAACTGATTAATAACTTAGGATTGAATAAAATTAAAGACAACGCTGCTTCTCCTAAACTAATGTCAAACGCTGGACTTCTAACAGAAGGTAACTCAATATGTGACTTGTTCAATTCTTTTTTCTCATCTATAGGCGCAGACTTAGCAAAAAAAATACCAGACATATATCACACAAATACGGGCAACACATTAATGTACGATCACACCTATACACATGACATAACACTAAACGAACTAACGCCTTGCACCACGGAAGAAATAAGTAGGATCATAGACGACCTCGATAGTAACACTAGCACTGGTCTAGACGGTATTAGTACTAAGGCGATAAAATGTTTGAAAAATATAATCATTGAGCAGTTGACTAACTGCATAAATGCCTGTTTACTACAAGGTACTTTTCCCGACACCCTCAAAGTGGCTAGGGTCAGTCCTATTTACAAATCTGGAAAGAGAACTGACCCAAGCAACTACAGACCAGTGTCAGTGTTACCTGTAATTTCCAAAATATTCGAACGCGTATTATATAGCCGCCTAAATAACTATTTGACACACAAAAAATTTCTAATAAACGAACAATATGGCTTTCGCCCAAAATCAAGTACTCTCTCTGCTGCAACGGATCTAGTAACCAAAATTAAAACTTACATAGATCAAAAAAGTTATGCTTTAGGAATTTTCATTGATTTAAAAAAAGCGTTCGATACCGTGAGTCATCAAAAACTGCTTCAGAAGCTAGATAACATAGGTGTTACAGATACGGCACATAAAATGTTCAAGTCGTATTTGGAGAATAGGCGTCAAGTTGTTAAAATAGGAGATAATCACACTAGCACGTTCCAAACTATCTCATATGACTGTCCCCAAGGTTCAATTATCAGTCCGTTACTTTTCCTGATTTATATAAACAACATCAATAAAATAGGGTTAACGGGACACCTAACACTATATGCAGACGACACCTGTCTCTTTTACTTTGACAAATCAATTCATAATATTATAAAGGACGCTCAACATGACCTTGATCTATTAAGCGAGTGGTTAAAGTACAACCTACTTACAATTAATACTTCGAAAACCTCATTCATGATTTTTACCACCAAAAACAAGCGCATACCGGATTTCTCGCCACTTAAAATAAATAACGAAACAATAAAACGATCAACCAACGAAAAATATCTGGGATTGAGGGTAGACGAAAAACTAACTTGGAAACTACACATCGACCATATCAGAAGTAAATTAACGTCGTTATTGGGAGCATTACGGAAAGTAGCAAACTGTATACCCAATAAAGTACGTACTTTGATTTATAACTCGTTAGTCAAATCGCATTTAGAATATTTAATTGAGATATGGGGTTCCGCAGCAGTAACTAACTTAAATTCACTTCAAAGAGTTCAAAATAAAATAATCAAAGCTTTGTTTCATTATAATTATCTAACTCCGACAAAAACCATTTATGAAAAAACTAAATTATTAAATATTAGACAGCTATACATTTACTACACCTGCATTCTTATTAAAAACATAACTTCAAACTCAATACAAACTAACATACAACTAAAGAAAAAAACAATGTCACATAACCTGAGGAACAGATATAAAAACAAACTTGAAGTCATCAGCGTACGCACTAATTACGGTAGAAAGACCATATTGTTTAAAGGAGTTAACCTGTTCAATGGATTACCGGACGATATTAAAGAGTGCAACAACGTGAACATATTTAAAAATAAGCTGAAGGAATATGTATGTACATTGTAACTTCTAATACTCCGGAGAAAATCGTTTTGTACTGTATAATCATACTTATTACTTTGTATCTCATTATAAGCGGACTGTATGTTCTTATGAGAAATAAATTTCTTTAAACCGAACTAGGAAGCATATGGTACCAAGCGAAACCAAGTACTTGAAATAGTTTAAATCTTAGGATTGACCATCCACATGACCTAGACTTTTGTATTGTATTGTATAACGGGCTGGTGTCCACAACTCCACGTCAAAGCGCGTATTTTTTGCGTAATAATCCACCACGCGGTCCCGGTGCGGTTTGGTAGATGTCACATGTCGTCGAATTTTTGGTTCTACGACATGCCGGTTTCATCACGATGTTTTCCTTCACCGTTTAAAACAGTTTTAAGCCTACAAGTATCTAAACTAACCCTGATTCAGACCACAAAACACAGTAAAAATTCCCACCACCAAATAAAATACTATTCATACAATTGTATTGTGCACCCTCCCTCCACCCCGGGGGAGGGATGTGACGTAGAATTAGCCAGTATGGCGGCTCCACCGTGTACCCTGCCTACCCCGTGTATTGATGCACAGCATGATTTACCGACGACGTCCGATAACCTTTCCTTTGATATATTGATCACGGACAAGCGGCTATTTATGAAGCTCTTTATCTCTTTACATGTTGCCTTTGAAAGGGAATGCGGGGTTGAAATTGTATGAGTTTTTATTTGGATGTAAGTTTGAACTACTGTGGTAGAAAAGTAAAATTTGTTTTGGGAATTGCTTATTGAATATCGGAGAATACATAACAGGTCTTGTATTCGTTTTGAAAAGATGCGATACTAGGTTTAGTTTTCCAGTTTTAGGTTTAAAAAAAAAAGTTGTAATGTGTACGTTGTTGAGGTACTATTACAAAAATATCTAAGAGCCTTATCACACTAGCGAGTTGAGAGTGAATTGAAAGAGAGTGCGCAGCAAGTTCGCCGCGAGTTCACAACGTGTGCCCGGCGAGCACACCGCGAAGAAAAGCAAAATTGATGATTGGATAAAACACGGATCGCACACCACGAACTCGCTGCCCACCCGCGGCGTGTTCGCCGCGCACACGTTGCGATCTCGCGGCGAGCTTGCTGCGCACTCGCCCTGCTTTCAATTCGCTCATAACTCGCTAGTGTGATAAGGTCCTAAAATCTCCTGATTGAAGACGATGCTATTCGAACCCACAACATGATTCCGTTTCACAATGTTTACCACAAAATCAAATAGCTAGAATTGCAACACACTACTAAATAAAAGCAACACATGATTTTTTAAACCAACGAATTTTCCAATTTCCTCCACTTGGCGATCCCGCAAGAACCATCTCGCTGAATCAACAGAAAGTGTCACAAGCGCACATACAAGCTAATTAGTAATGCGATTGTGTGAGACTGCGGGTTACCATAAAACACGGTTACCATATTGAGAAGTCCGGACAAAACGCCAGACATTTACCAAAAACAGCGGACATTTAACTTTTTAATCTTTGTTTTTCCGGTAATCTTTCAAGTTATCTTCTTTCCTAAGAGTTAAAAAAACCAGACGAATTACGGGCTAAAAAGCTGGACATCTCCAGACAAACCCCTGATGGATGGTAACCCTAGACTAGCGTCCGGCACGGTACGGCCCGGCACGGCATGGTAACGGCACGGCACGGCACGGCGCAAATTAAACAAATGCAATGATTTGTATAAATAAATTCTTGTTCTTGCAGCGTCCACTGCGAACCAATCAAATTACTTCACTTTGTTAGTTGATTGCGCGCAACGAGTTAGAAGGAATGGATCGGGCTTTTCAAGGAAATTCAGGAGTTTTTTTTAACTTTTCCTTTAATGTTACTTGTTTATTATAGTGTAAGTAGACTTGCCTGATGCGTTAATCTTGTTTGTGTAGAGATTTGTGATTCTCAGATATGTTAGGACCTAGGTCATCATTGTTCGGCAACTTATCTAAGTTACTCAATGAGTCGGGAAATATCAGAACTGATGTTTTAAAATCTTAGGTATCATCAAATTCACTTATTGGTGTGATTGTTGGTGCATTTTACATGAAACATTAAACAAAAAAATGGAAACTCAATAAACTAACAAAAAAGTCATCATGACTTCTAGACTTTTCTTGACATAAACAACATCATCATCTGCTTAGCCTTTTCCCAACTATGTTGGGGTCAGCTTCCAGTCTAACCGGAAGCAGCTTAATACCAGTATTTTAGATGTACTGCCTAACAGGGCCTCGATTCTGCTATTACGATAGTGTCAGAATAGGCGATCATTGAAGTCATAATGATAAAGTTCTGTCAAGTTTTGACAAGTTTGGTAATCTACTAATATAATGGCGTCATTATGACTTCTCAATGAACAACCACTATGACCCCATTGAAAGAAATGTCATAGAATATTAATCTCGTACATATAATCTGGCATGAATAAAGGTTCGCATTTTGTAGTAGATTTCGAAAACCATTTGTACGATTGGTTTTATAATAATGGCTATACGAAAATGCCATCAAAACACAATTTTGTTACGAGACCATCGACCGACCATTGCGAATTTAGCAGATTACGAACTTTAAGCAAAATGACAATGGGATGAGAATGGAATCGTGTTGGAGTGACTTTATTAAAATAGCAGAATTAGGCCCCTGGCCTCCATAACACCAGTTACATAACAGTTAATACTAGGTAATAATGTGGCCCTTGGTAAGGTTGTCAGACTTTTTGGGCCACTGACTTACCCGTAACAACTGTCAAAGTTCTACAATTGGTAGCCGGGACCAACTGCTTAACGTGCTTTCCGAGGCACGGAGGAAACTCGGTATGTAATGGATGGTCACCCATCCAGAGACCAACCTAGGCAAGATCGACAGGAGCGGCTATCCTCAAAGTAACGCATGTTGATAACATAACAAAACAATCCACGTTGCCACATCCACACCCCCGAGCTCCCATACCTCCCGGTACTCACAGTTCGACGTCCATGTTGGCTCTTAATTAATTTATACCCGTTCTTGTCCAGGTACAAAGTAGTGTTCTATGAAAAATTGCGCCAGCCACCGACTAATGGGGACAGCAGAGTACACCACTTGTGGCCTTAACTACTCTTTAGAGAACGTGCTCGAAAATTGAGACTAAAAGTTTTCGTTTTTAACTTTAGTTGAACAATTTTAGCACAGTTTGCTAAAGTATTAGTGAGTTTATCTACGTTATTACAGTATTAACTTGTAATTTTTAGGGGTAAAGTCAAATAAAAACTGGGGTTAACGGTTGACCACAAACGCTTTCTCAGATCGCTGCGTTAGTGATTTCAAACCATCAATAATTCTAGATTTCCGCGCGATGTTTTCCTCCACTATAAGTCACACTGACGTTGATAAAGTCGTAATGGAGGTTTTGAACTCGCTACTAGATGCTTAAGAGTTCTTTTCAACTTTTCGGTCAATAGTTTTACGAATGGTTGACTAAAGTAGCTTGTACCGACAGCGTTTGTTTCTATGCAAAGTTAAGCAACAACACATTTGCACCGCATTTCATAGATGGAGAACTGAGAAGTGTTCTTTTGACAAAGGAATAATCTTCATTTCAAATGGCAAATGGGCCAATACCTTTACGATAGACCTCCAGCAACAAAGCCTAAGGGTTGCACACAATACCGGAGCTCACAGAGCCAGCTAAAAGCTAATTCAATTCCAAACGCATTTTGCAGTTACAACGCAGTCCGTCTGAATACATACAAATGTTTGTACAGAGAGTTGCTTTGATACCTGGTCTCTGTATCCAGTTGCATATCTCTCAAAGCCTACGGACTAACTAACTCAAAGCCTTTTACTATGGTCGATATGCAATTTTAATCCTTACCAATTTTTTTTATAGAATTGGGCATTATGACCAAAGCTTTCCAATCGTTTCGTAGTTCTGTAGTGACTCTTTTCGGTAGCGTTTGTCAATACAACATATTTTAAACAGCTGTTACTTCACCGACATTGATAACTATAGCATTTCGACTTCGAAAATTGTGTTAGCTCTGCCAATTTGCATGATATAAATATAATTTATAACCTAAATTACATGCTGATAATGTATCTTTCTATTTGTGAAAAAGTCCAGTCGTTTCGGAGCTTATTCGGTACAAACAATCAATTAAATAATTCCTCTTTATAATATTACTAGCTGACCGGCGCAACTTCGTCTGCGTCTCATAAATTGAAATGTAAGCTATCCTATCTTTCAAGTTGGGTCAAACTGCACACGGTGTACAAATTTTATTGAAATCGGTTAAGTAGTTTAGGAGTCCATTGAGGACAAACATTGTGACACGAGATTTATATATATTAAGAAGATGTTAGAATACCATTCTGTCTAGGGCCCTGCGTAACAATACTAAGCAAGACTTCCAGCCGGACTTCGTTTTCCGTGGTTGTCAGAAAAGGCGAATCCTTTAGTGACGGAACTAATGCCTTTAGTGACACAAAAAGAATGGAAATTATAAGTGAAACCGAACCATTCCACAAGGATCTAAACTTGAAGGTTTTTATTTGAAACTTTTTCTTCAAGAAAAGGCCTAAAAGTTACATAACCAACAATTCATAAGACCTTTTTCTGTTGAAATCTGTGAGAAACTTATCGCTTCATGTGGTTACAGAGGAGACCCAAGTTACGTCATAGTTTGATGGATCGGTTCAGGATCAGCTCCAATCTGGATGATACGATGAATGGAAAGGATACCGTTACGTGATATCGTGTTCGAAATATCTAGGATTTACGGAATTTATGGAAGTTTTTTAGGTTGAGGTACATACAAGAGTGTTTCGTTTAACTTTCAGGTGATAGTTCATTTAGATTTCCAATATGAAAACAATAATAGGCTGCAGGTAGATATTGCCAAACAAAATGTTACAAGAAAAGCATTTTCATCATAGTTTTTTATGTTATTAGTTTTCATTATGAGTTATCTTGATACCACTGATGAGTGTTATTGCTATACTTTATTTACAATATTGCCTTGTAGAAATAACAAAACTGTAGACTAAACAAAAGAAACAATACAATAACATAATTAACAAAAACAATACACACATAAAAATGCAGACACATAATTATCTCAAACCGATATCATGTGACACAAAAAAAAACAACTAAGATCCTAACAATCAAGGACTTTCTAAACCGCGCATACTTCGGATACTTCTTCGTTTCCACAAGAAGGTAAGACATTAAAATAAATCTAGATTTCTCGGAAGCCTGTCCTGTGCTTGGGGTCTGTGACCTGGAAACAAAAAGTCGTCTGGCTACACTATTGTTTGTTATAACTTATAAGGTAGTGTCACCTAACTATGTCTGCATAGGATTTTGAGTCAGATTGATGATAGGGTTCGCTATGTAGAAGTATGTATTTAATAAAGTGTGTGTGCGTGTTGTGACCCTTTACAACTTTTTGACAAGTTTCTTTTTTATTATAAGGGTGTAAAACACCTCTTCATGAAGCCGAAAGGCACTTGTTTTCCCCATCATTGCGATCATTTTTTTGTTCTACACCATACCTGGGAACCTTCTAGTTACGGAGATACGGGGGGTCAAAGTTACAACTTTTGACAAGTTTTTTTTAAATACAAGTTTTTTTTGTATGATTTTAACACCTCCACGACCCCCGTACTATTCAATCCATTCATCAGCACATTGTTTTATGTGCATTACATTGAGTTCTACCACAAAACACGATTCAAAAAAACCTCAAATCAAAAAGTTGTTTCCCAGCAATATGTTTTGCGTAAAGTTACTTAGTTTGATGTACAGAATGCTTGGAACGGCTTAGTGATGAAGTGGTTTACACCCTTTAAACAAGTTTTTTTAATACGATTTTTATCTTCAACACCTTCACGACCGCCGTACTATTCAATCCATCCATTAACACAATGTTTTTGATGTTCAGAATGCTTGGCTTCGTGATGAGGTGGTTTACACGCTGTATACAATGCTACACATGCATGCACAGCTATGCTGATATCATTTCCAAGTTTGGAAGTTTTCTTTTACTTAAGTTTCAAAGTAGTAGTCACCGTTTACTAAAAGATTTTCTCCGGTCGTAAAATAATTTTCTCAGAATTTTCCAGGATATTATTTTTGTAATAACATGCGCTGATTTAAGCCCAACCAGTCTTACCAAGGAGTTACCGTGTAACCCAGCAACTGGTTTGTAATGACCATGAGATAGGCAGTCGCTCCAGCTGCATCAGGATTGAGTGGAAACCTGCATCTGCCATCATCATCATCATCCACAAACTGAACTCACCCACTGCTGGGTATATAGGCCTCTCTTTTTTCTTGTGCCAATCTCCACCATCCAGCGCTAGCCACATCCAGGTTATTCCCCCGACGGCAACTATGTGGTCTGCCCATCTCGGCGCCGGACGACCCACGTTCCTTTTTCCAGTCCTTGGACGCCATTTTGCCGAATGGCATCCTGCGTCTATAGTAATGTTGAATCACAATATTTTTACTAACATGGCGAGAATTACTTCGATAAATGAACAATCTATTTAACTCTTAAACATGAACACACCACAATATCTAATGAATCCTCGTATTTACCTAACACGGTATGTTTATAGTGATACGTGTTAACCTATTATGTAATTAAGTTTAATTAGGGTTCCGCAAATGTAGCGAGTCGGCGCCGCCCGCGGCCTGATTAAATAACTTACTACTGAACCTGCTAATCGACGGCTCAGCCGAACTAATATTGAGTGAATTAATAAAACCGCTAAATGTGCAAACGAGGCGAGATAATAATTTGAAAAGGGAATTTATTAGTAAAAATATTGATGTTACAAGATATTCTGAAAGCTCAAAGAGATGATTTGATTATACACTTGTGTGTAGTCAAATCATCTCTTTCTGTCGGGATGATTGCTTTTCCGAATTGAAAGTTATTTATTACAGAAAGCCATTTTCCGTTAACGTAAAATGAAACTAGGAAATCTTCAAACATTCTCACCATTTCCCGGGAACGGAATGCACACAATGTTGGGTTTGGCGTTGCAAAATCTCGTAAATAAATCCCCATGAATCGACACCCAGCAATTATAGCAACAAGGGTTAACTCTATCAAGCATATTTCTATAAACCTACGGAGAACTCTCAGAGTACACCCCACACCCTGTATTTACCCTCGTATCTAGTTGCACGACTCGAGAGCCCCGACCCTCAGGCACGATATTTAGCCCTAACTTAAGCGTATATGATGCCTGCTAATTAACTTAATTACACATTACACACCCCTACTCACGTACAAACATGGAAATATCCCAAGTTTCTGACGCCTTTCGCAAACCCTTTATTTTTTTAAAAGTAATTTCTAAAGAACCGAAATGCCTGCTAATATTTTAAGAGCAAAAACGCTAGGGAGTGAATTTTGGCTGTTAAATGCTAATTAGGAGAATCTTTGAGGCGAATAGTTGGAAATACTGGCTCTGGTTTTAAGGTTTTTTCAAAAGAAAATAAAACTGTGAATGATTTTTGTTTTTATTTTTGAGTTAATAGGTATATTATATAGTATTATAGTTAGTTTTATAGCAGCACATATTTAGGTCCCATTGAAGCGCCTGAAAATTAACTAACAGAACAAATTAGTGGCGGATGTTTGTTAATTGTTTTATGATTCCGTATACTAAAACAAACTATTATCCAGTAATGGGAAAATATGGTTACGGAGTGTGCAATGAGAGAGGCGAACGTCTCTTAAGTTATGCTTACCAGCACAAGCTCTCAATAATGAACTCATTCTTCAAGAAGAAAGAGAGCCGCAGATGGACATGGATATCACCCGACCAAAAAACTAAAAATGAAATAGATTTTATTATGATAAATCAACATGAACTTATAACTAATATCGAGATACTAAACAAATTTCAATTTCCTTCTGATCACAGATTGGTGAGAGCAACACTACTTTTAAGTCGCCCAGTAAAGAGCAGAAAAACCTTCACAGCACCAACTAATACCCCCAAGACAGAAGCAGAAATCAAAAACTATATTGAAAATCTACGAACACACACAGAAAATATAAAAACAGACTGTATTGATATCCAAACATACTACAATATCCTGGAAAGAGGCATAACAGAGAGCTTAAAATGCAAAACCAGTACACATCCTCACGAACACAATATTTTCTCCAAAGACACAATCCAACTTATAAAAAGGCGCACTGAATTACTACACACAAAGAATAAAACCAAAGGTATGAAAGAAGAACTTAGCAGAATGTACAAAGAGACTAATAGGTCAATCCGTAAGGACTACAATAAACACAGATACGAGATTATTTCAAGAAACATCAAGAATTTTAGAAGTGCCAAAAAAGCCTTTAAACAATTAACAACACACAAGTCATGGATTCAAAAACTTGAACACAACTCTTTAGAAACCAAATGCAGAAACGATGTAATAAACCATGCAACAAACTTCTACAAAAACTTATATAGGAAACAAAATAACACTGAAATGGAAACGCAAACAACTCACATAACACAAAACACTACTGAATGCATCAAACAAATTGAAGACTCCGAAGTTTACGAGCATATAAAAAATCTGAAGGCCGAGAAGAGTCCCGGCCCAGACGGAGTGAGCAATGAGGCCCTTAAAATAGGAGCACCTATTCTAATACACCATTTTACGCAATTGTTCAATATGATACTAGACGAAGAAAAAGTGCCAAAACAATGGTGTACATCAGACATTATTCTGCTCTTCAAGAAAGGGAGCTCCTTGGATATAGGGAATTATAGACCCATTAGCCTGCTGGCAAGTATATATAAACTATTTTCATCAATAATTTTAAAGAGAATAGCCGACGACATTGATAAGCAGCAACCGAAAGAACAAGCGGGATTCAGATCAGGCTTTAGCACAATGGACCACATACAAGCATTAGAACAGGTCATAGAAAAATACAGAGAATACAATAGACCTCTGTATGTGGCTTTCATTGACTATAGCAAAGCTTTTGACACCATCAGCCACTGTTCAATCTGGAACGCACTACAACAATCAAATATTAACTATAAATACATCAATATCTTGAAATATATATATATAAACAGTACGAGTAGAGTTAAACTCGAAACTAGAGGAGACGAAATAAACATAGAACGAGGAGTGAGACAGGGAGACCCCCTATCCCCGAAGTTATTTATAGCAGTATTAGAAAATATTTTTCAAAGACTAGACTGGAAAAACAGGGGAGTGTACATAAACGGACACTATTTAAACCATCTGAGGTTCGCTGATGACATTGTTATAATTGCTGAAACTGCCAAAGACCTAGAGGAAATGATGATATCACTGGACTGCGAAAGCTCCAAAATCGGCTTAGAAATGAATGTTAATAAAACCAAGATACTAACCAACAATCGCGAACGCCCGATAGTGATAAAAGGTAATAATATAGAATATGTCAGCGAATACATCTACTTAGGGAAACAAATCTCATTCAAAACGTCAAGCAACGAAGACGAAGTAACAAGAAGAGTCAACGCAACTTGGAAGAAATTCTGGGCATTAAGAGAAATCCTAAAAGGGAACTACAGCTTGCACATGAAAAGGACAATATTTGAGACATGCCTATTACCCTGCTTGCTGTATGGTTGCCAAATTTGGATATTTACTAATAAAGTAAAACAAAAAATCAAATGTAGTCAAACAGCAATGGAAAGGAGCATGTTGAAAATTAGAAGAATTCATAAAATCAGGAGTGAAAACATTCGTCAAAAAACTAAACTCAACGATGCTCTCAGACACGCACTCTTACATAAATGGAGATGGGCTGGACACATCTCACGATACCCAGACAGAAGATGGACCATTGAAGCGACAAAATGGAAAGGACCAGTGGGGAAAAGGAATGTTGGTCGACAATTAAGACGGTGGACTGATGATATAACACACATCGCAGGAAACGACTGGATAAAGTCAGGCAAGGACAGGGAGTCATGGAAAAGGCTGGAGGAGGCCTTTACCCAAACAGGGGTCCAAATCTCATAAATACTACTAACACTAATTTTAAGTAAACCTTCGTAAATTTAAGCAAAACCTTACTAACACACATTGTAATTTAGATTGGAGATTTGGAATAAATGGCTTTATTATTATTATTATTATTATTTATACTAAACCAAAATGGACAAAAATAAATGAAATAAATAAAAAATAATCTTCATTTTCACGAAATAACAAACCAAAGAATGATTAGTCCCACAAAACAACGCAAGCTCGAATAAACAAAACATTTTCTTTTCTCCGCAATCATCACAAAATACCACATTGATATACAGCGCATATTTCGCAATACATAAAGCAAACATACCATAACGCAACATAAATGGGTAGGCAGTAATGATTTGTAACGTACAATAATCATATCCGGCCGGCGTCGAACCCGGGACGATAAATCACGACACGGCGTATTAACCACTGCGATGACCTTAGCATTGGGGCTTAATATTCGAGGATTAATATTATGTATTTCCAGCAGATATATCACCAAAACCGTCACAGTTATGCTGTGATTGCTGATGGGTTTAGCAGAACGTGAAGTTTTCCTGTTGTCTGTTTGAGAAATGGAATTTATTGTCAAATTTATCTTATCGAGTCCTATCGATTCCTCCGTACTTGTACTGCTGGACAGATTCTCAGCAGCAGTACAAGTACGTAGAACTCGATAAGATTTTGACAGATATTCTCGATAAAATGAGTTTTTATGGAGACAAAAACTCTTTTTATCGAGAATGACTGTCAAATTTATCTTTTCGAGTCCTATCGATTCCTACGTACTTGTACTGCTGGACAGATTAGCAACTGGACAGAGTACAGTCATGAAAAATTAAGTTGATGTACTATGAAACATAGGTCCTGTATGCCCATGCAAAAGGTCACGATTTTACATAAGGCATGGTATTAGGTACACAGAGTATTTATGTCATATTAGGTAATCTCTTAACGGTTTTAAGAGACCCTTTGAAAACCAGAGAACAATTATTTATAATGTTATCAGTATTGAAACACATACGCACTCGGTATAAACACCAGTCAATTTAATTTACCTACTAATTAAAGCAAAGCCTGTCGAACACAGGTCATGGTATCGTCATACGAGTACATGACCACTTGACACCTTCTCTGCTGTCACACAATATACATTATGTACCTGTCTCATGTAAACACGTTCACCGACCTCATATACTAGCTCATAGACTATTGACGGAGAGCCATCGAATGCCCTCTGTGTGTCAAATGACGATTGAAACTGATTCCGATCATCATTATGTTGAACAAGGTCCGTGTTAGGGCTTTAGGCTAGTGCCATAAACGTCAGTGGCGCACTTGTGCGGTAATGTGATGATTCGACCCTCAGTGTGAACGGACAAGGGGTATGTGGGTACCTCACTAGTTTTCTAAAAACAATAGTTACAATATTGCAGTGGTAGAAACTGGTACTTACCTGAACTAACATAACATTTAAAATCGCTTGTCTTGTCTGAGCTTGCGCTTTCCCACTCCTATGCAATGGCACCAGTCTACTTCTACAAGGTTTCCCTTGGCATCCTAGTCAAATTTAAGGGTGTGATCATCAAACTGACCAACTTTCTCCATGGGACCACCATCGTAATCGTAAAAAATAGGTGTCTCATACATTTGGTCGAATATGTATTAGAATTTAGTATGTGGCTATTGATAATTTGTTCGCGATTACGATGGCGGTGGACTATGGACCACGTTGTTCAGTTTGATGGTCTCTAGCACAACCATGAATTTGACCAGGATGCAAAGCAACAACTTGTATATTATTATTATTTTACAATCGCTTACGATAAAATAACTCATTTTCAAAGTATTTTTTTGCGTACGAGTGTTGGTAGCTACGACCTTCAACCATCTTTTAGTCATTTATAATAAATAATAAGATCGCCCATTGTACCGTTTCTTATCTCGACACTATAATTTAGTCTGTATCGTGTGTAACCAAAGTAAACTACACAACATTAATTTAAACAAACAAACCTAGGTATAAGTTACATTAAATTCTACACAGAACTCAATCTCAGGCAGTATAATTGAAGCGTCTATCTGCTTTAACTAACACAATGTAATAACACAATCAGTAAATCATAACAGATCAGACGCACTGGCTAATCTCGCCACCTGATCTAGAGTTACTCGTAATTACTAATTAGGACTAATCAATCAACTCTCAATTAACGGAGCCTACTTACTTGTACTTGGAGGTAAGTACTTATATGTAACGAAGCACTCTGTAATTTCATACGTGAGAGAATAATTATTACTTTACTAATTAGATACTTGATAGGTAGAAACGTAATAATGTATTATTTTATCTAAAATTTAAATTACTAAACAGCTTCATCTACATATACATGCGTTCAAAAAAATTGACCCTCCCCGTGCTCTTCCATTTCGAACAAGATAATTTTAAAAAATCAGGTAATAGAAAATAACTTTAAATGCCTTGTGGTAGATGAAAATGTAAGGTATCGATAACCTTATGGAAATTGTAGCTTAAAATTGTTTTCTAACTTATCAGGCCTTAGCCAAAAAACGGTTTCAAAAGGGCAATTTTTTATTCGCCGATTAAAGAAGAATAAAAAGATTTCATGAAAAAAAACAACAAATAAACCAGTTTTAATAGCTCGCATTGCCATCCCTTGCTCTTATTGTAGCTTTCATACGGTTTTTCATCGAAATTATCAATTTTAGGACGAATTCCTGAAGGATACCGTTCCAAATCTCTTGAATAGCATTTTTGAGTTCCTGCAGTATGAGTCGTAGTCCTGACACTTTTATTAAGCTCGTCCCATATGTGATCTATGAGAATCAGGTCAGCCCCCCTTGCTGACGACTCCAAAACAGGAATTTCGAAGTCGTGTAGATACTGGCGGACTGATGGGGCAACATGTGGTCGAGCATTATCCTGCATAAGCATGGATCCTTCGCCTACAAAACCAGGGTATGGCATAACATGCTGTTCTGGCACCTCCTGAATGTAGGCAGTCAAAGTGCCAAGACGAGGCCCGGTTACGAACTCAAGTTTGATTTTATTAATCCAAAAAGATACCGCCCTATTATAAGCTGTCCATGAACCTCCTCCAAATGCTACTCTTTCCTCAATGCAAGCTTGCGCTAATCGCTCTCCCTTTTTACGGGATACTTTCTGTGCACCTTCACATATTATAAAATAATTACATGATTAGTTATAATTTTTGAAACATCGTTTCTCAAACAGAAAATAAAGGGGAGGGCCATTTTTTTTCCACGCCAGTTTATATCAAATCGGCGTGTAAAAGTGTTTTTTTTTTGTAATTTATCATATAATACGTTTGCATTTTATTAGTTATTTTTTAAAGATAATCAATAAGGCCTAATGAAAACATAAACTTAAATATCATAGAAAATAATTATAAGTATAATCATGATCGTTCTACGCAACATAACCAATCAGACGGCAAATTATTTCTCCTTAATTATACAATTTCGTTCATAATAGCCAATTAAGCAGTTCAAGCCTGTTTAATATTTCGTATTAATATAGTCTATCGATGTTACATGGCAACAGAAATCATAATAATTTTGGTTACAACAAGCGTGAGTACAACATCTTGCTATTTTATTTCTGTAGGCGTTTACCAACTCACGCTCGTGTGACTAATTGCGTACAGAAATACATCAGGCGCTTTACCTAGACCGTACGTTCAATGTAAGCAAAGTGCCAACTGTCTAATATGGTTCTAAGAGGGAAGTTGGTACTATTGTGTGGTGAATTCAAGAAGGAATGAAATGACATCAATTCAAAGTATTTCTGTTTTACATATTGACTTAATAACTATCATCACGAGCAGCGGGGGCCCAGTGGTGGCGGCCATTCCGACTTACGAACGAAGTAAGTCGTGGGTTCGAACCCAGACAGGCGCATTACTTTGTGTTATTTATTTCATCACCACTGCTCTCAAAACGGTAAATGAAAACATTGTGAGAAAACCGGCATGTCCTAGAATCAAAAAATTCGAAGACATTAAATTATGTGACATCTACCTACTAATCCGCACTGGATCCGCGTGGTAGATTTATAGAGCATACGCAAAATACGCGCTTTGACGTGGAGTTGCGGACGCCAGCCCGTAATACAATACAATACAATACAACTATCATCATCAACCTATAATGTTACCGCTGATGGGACACAGACCTCCTCTCAATGAGTGGGGACGGGCTGTATATAATCCACCACGCGGGCCCAGTGCGAATTGATTGATGTCACATGTCTTCAAATTTTTGGTTCTAGGACATCCAGGTGTCCTTCCGATGCTATGCTTCACCGTTTTGAGAGCAGTGGTGATGCAATAAATTACACAAAAGTAATGCGCCTGCTGGGTTCGAACCCACGACTTACTATTGCTCTCCGCTGCTCTCCACATACTGGACACTACACTGACTTAATAACTAAGTAGCATTTGACTTACATATTATTTAAACCCAGCACTCGCAAATGGGGCCCCGTCGACTACGCTTTTTAGGGGAATTTATAGTGTTTTAAGGTTAGGTTATATTAATCGATATTTCTCAGGAATGGTACAGTATCTTTTCATGAAAGTGGTACCACTGGGCAAGGGGGATCCCTCCTTCTCTCCACACCGTGTGAGTTGACTACCATCGCATGCATTTCACGAAAAATAATGCGTTTTGTTGTAAGCAGTATGTTCATTTGACAATATTTCGAGATTTTACAATATCGCTAGAGAAATTACAATATAACGTTTTTGATGATTTGATTTGATTTGATTTGATTTGACAATTTTGCGGTGACATATAAGTACATCATAATAATAATAATTCGAATTTCAACAGTTATTTAATTGTTGGTACAACTATTTATTTAGAATACTCAGGAATTCAGGATCAAATCACGCAATCTTGTTATGTCCTTAGACCTACATAGATTGTCATGTTCATACACGTAATATCGAAATCCAAATACAAGACAAGATACAATTACTGTTAAACATGGATTAGATGCATCGATAGTTATTGGAATTATGACAATGTAATACATCGTTACACTAAACATATTAATAAAACAGCAACGACAGTGTGCACAACAGTTCTAAGCCCTGAATTCCTACTACACTGATGACGGTCGCGTAGGTCAGCGAGAAAACCAGTAGCAACATCCAGTAATATAGGACCCCGCTAACATCAGCGTCGCAGTATGGCGACGCTAACGTCAGCAGCGTCCAATATTACTCTTGTATTCTCCGTAAAGGCAGGCAAAAGTCATCCCACAGTATATTCAGTGATAAGACTGGAGACTCGAGGCAAATAAATAATGAACCAAATTAAATCACTTTACCTCCGTCACCCCCGATCATACACTTACAAACATAACGCACATTTAACAGCCTTATAAAGATTGAGAAAACCTAAAACATAAGCCACAATCTATCAAAACATATCAACTTAAATTCTCACAAAACCACTTTATTCTCTGCTCCCAAAAATATAAACAAGTGCCCCAATAACGATTAACACAAACCTGACCCTCTCACCGCTCCTCAGATAGGCACGGAGGTACGGAGGCACGGAGGCAACTTAGCCGGGACCGGTATACTTATAGCTATCATATGCAATATTTATAGCGGGCATTAGCAGGTAGATAGTCTGAGTAATGTCGGTCGAACAGGGGACATTTTTGCACGTGGCCCGTAAATACAGGGTGTGAGAGAAAGGACTAGGGCGATTCTCTAAATATTTTTCATGATCAAGTCTGTTGAAAAAGAGTGGGCACTAGTCCCCTGAGACAGGACCTCGGCTGAACGATGTGGAGGTGTTTCTTTAAAACTGATTTACCTACTTGGACAAAATTGAGAAAAGGCACTGCCTAAAGATGGCTTATGTTGGGGAATCAACGGCTCAAAATACAAATGATCAAGTCGTCAAAGAGTCAGCCTAATCACATAATATTTGTTCCAAGATGTTTTAATAAGTTGCCCTCTTCAGCCTATTCGCTCTCACTTAGCATAAGGTTCTTTTTATTTGACATTTTGAATCGGGTTCAAGCGCGAAATAAGCGTCGAAGCACAGAATAATAGATAATAGTATCGACCGCTAGGTCGAAGTGACGTGGGAATTACCTTACAGAATGCCACTTCTTAGGGCGCTTTTAATTTAGACGTTTCGTGTCGTTTCGATATCGCCGGGCGCCACACGGTTGTCGCGCCGTACGACAAACGCACTGCTTTGGCACCGCAGCGCCAGCGGCGCGACACGAAACGTCTAAATTGAAAGCGCCCAAACGTCATCTCAAACTTTACTCTGTCAATTTAGTTCCACTCGCTGACACGCTCGCAAGGGTGGCGCTAGTGTAAATTCGAATTATGAACCGAGTTTTTAGAATGCCAGTCAAGAAAGTCCCTGCGGATTCAGATTCGAAGTTTAGACAGAACTACACCCCAGACCCCGTATTCACAAACGTTCGACTAGTTTCCGATTCGACAACTCGTATATCTGTCTTCTTCTGGCATTACGAAAACGACCGAGATAGACATATTACTTTCCGAATCGGAAGCGAACCGAAGCGTTGTGAATATGGGGGCTGGTCCCTAACTATCTGTTAACTTTCAAAACAATCGATTAACAACCAACTAATCGCTGTCGCCTAAGGCTTGTCCACGGGTTTCTTTCGGTTATTTCACCAGATTTGTAGTCGACCGCCGAGGTTATTGTCGTATGACAGTGCTACCGTTTTTAGTTTATCTTTAGCAAATTTCGGCCAACGTTACCGCTAAGTCCGTACTCACATTAACGTCCCATCTCGGGTTCAACAATTAACGCCAAGATAAATGGTAGGAATACGAAACGATAACTGCGAACGTTTCGGTTTAAACCTGCATGCATACCCGTGAAATTTATTATGTAGATAATGTGGGGAATTGAATCGGATAGGAGAGTTCGCCGGTTTGTCACCGTGTCATGTAAAAATGTCCGTAAATCGATTTTAATGTTTCGGTATCGAGTTGTGCGCTGCGGGGGTGTCAGCTCGATTTCGGAATCGAATGTTGATAAAAGACGGGAGAGAGTTATGAAAGTGATATATGATGACGCTCTCGTTAACCTGGGGTTGCAGGGTTATCCAGGTTTCATGTTTAAATTGCATAAATTATTTGCGTTAAAAAATAACACACGAAAAATTTATGTTTACGTTGGAATTGCGTACATGTCGGACAGTCGAAATAATTCCCTGATTTTACCGAAAGTATTAACTTCAAAAACACGTCCCTCCTTTAAACCTATCATCAACACATAAACCAATACTCACAATACATGGTTTACCCCGGCTGACCCATTGTTTCACGTAATACCATAGAGTCCCGTATTTACCCCGTATATGTCCCTTGTTTGTCCGTTCCTCGCCTCCGGGTAAAAGGCACGCTCTATTGAGAATTCGATATCTTATTATTATATGCAAAAGGAGTAAATCGTGTTTAAAATGCACGCGGATGGACCCGGAAATATCTGAGGATAAATAGTTGGATAAACGTGTGTTGTGGACTAAACAATAAAATCAAATCAAATCGAATCAAAATTTATTTCGTATAGCTTTCTAACATTTTAGTCGTTGTATTTTGATTACTAACACCTAGAGGGTGTAAAAAAACCTCGAAACGAAGCCGAAAGGAACTTGTACTCTCCGTCATTGTGATTATTACGGAGATATTGGGGGTCAAAGTTCCAACTTTTTGACAAGTTTTTACTTTAAACACCTCCACACCCCCCGAGCTATTCAATCCATCTATCAGCACAATGTTTTGAGTGAGTTAGTTGTTTACACCCTGCATAACGTTATATTGCGCTGTTAATAGTTAATTATCAAAACTCGGGGTTCTTCAGCAGAAACCTTAGGTACAGAAACATATTTGAATTTTGTTAAAAAAACAAGCTAAATCTTTCACATTGTTACTTTTTAGGGTTCCGCACCCAAGAGGTAAAAACGAAGCCACTGTCCGTCCGTATGTCTGTCACCAGGCTATATCTCATGAACCGTGACAGCTACACAGTTGACATTTTCACAGATGATGTATTTCAGTGGGAAAAAAAAACAGGGGTAAGTACCTAACTTTCCTAAGATGGTATCAATGATTCCCTTTCTATAAAGTACAAACATAGTAAGTAATCCTAATATGTATGTAACTTGGTAATAAGGTACGATTCTGTTGGCATATACGTATGGACAAAAACCCCCTTTTAAAATAAAAGAATAAAAAAGTTGTTATAGCAAGTATAAACGTTCCCACCCATAGATCTATGTTTCCACCTGTCATAGAGTAAAATAAAGCCGTGCACACACTGCACCGGTCGTCGATAGACCACTAATGGGCGGTTTGCCGGCGGCCGGGAAATATGTCCGTGTGCGCCCACCCGATAACACAGGATTATGGTAAATAGTACTCCCTGGTGGGGATTACGGCATTTTCGACGATACGCAGTATTTTTGAGCATTTTTTCCGAGGAGTCACTAAGCATTTTTTTTTGGCACCGTACCATGCGTTTATAAGTTTTGTATTTTTTTCACGAGATTTTCGGGTAAAACACATTCATAGGTACGGTTGTTTCTGCTATAATGTCATTATGCTTATTACACTTGGCATTAACTTCTGTTTCATCAAACACCCTGGAATCCTAATTCAGTTACAAAAATTCAAATGACATAAGACAATTTAATGTATTATAAAGGTCTATATATTTTTTTATTCTAGAAATATATTATTTGTCCTACTTCATTCATGTTTTTGCCACGTTATGTAGTATTTTTCATTCCGAAAATCTCTTCAACTAGTTAGCTCGTTTCACGACAGTATTTTAGGCAAACCAAGTTTAGAAATGTTTCACAAACTTGATAAATAAATCGGGATTTTCTTTACAAAATTTCTTAACAAGACGTTTTGAAAGACTAAACGAGGAGTCTCTTCAAGTTGACAAAGCCCAAACACTCCGTAATGTTGGCCGCGTGTGAACTGAACGAAATCTCTCAGATCTGAGGCAATCCTAGATTACGAGCCACCAAATTCCCATTAACTTTTTTAGTAAGGTTTCTCATTAAATAGCAAACAATAGCAAACACGCCAATGTGTCTGCGGGACGATTTTCGCCTATTTACAGAGCAGCTTACCGCGGGGGAGCGAAAGGGTCCAAGATTAAGCCGGATAGTTTCACAAACATTCATTCATTCGGCCAGCCGCCCAGCCGCCCTCCCAGCCCCATTCAAGCGAGCTTTAATAAGAGACCGACACGGTAAGCGGCTTACTTTCTAATACCGGAAATTTAGTTTCCGTTGGTACCTACGGTTTTAAGATTGCCGATTACGAACTCACGGTTTATGTTTCGCCTTTGAACGCAGCTGTCGATTCGCTTTCAGTCGGGATTAATGCACAAACAAAGAAAGTGTTAAAACACAGCCTAGTTTAACGGTAAACCATTTCAATTTTAGATTACTGAACAATAGAAATGGTAGAAAATGTTGGACTGACTTGGTTTTTAAATGGACGTCCCTTAATTGTGCTCCGAAATTAAAGGAAGTCCAAGACGTTCACTGAAGAAATTCTCAACGCATCGGTGAGTCTTCATTCCGGCAGTAAAATAAATAATTCCTGGTCGGGGAATGTCCAAAGTTCGAGTCGGTCGACCCTCGGAAGGTCCTGCCTGTCCTAATTAGGGAATGCACTCGAGTGTCCCTTCGGTTTACGAGCAGAGGTCAATAGATAAAGCGCGTAGTTGTGCCAAATGACGGTAGTTCGGATCGTTGCCGGGGAGCTAATTCAACACTACGGCTTGAACTAATCATCTCTCGCATTTCTTCTGTTTGTGTCGTCACTCCTCGTGTACCTACTCGTAGCATTGTCTGATGTTTGCAGTAAAAGATGGAAAGTAATGTTAAGCTAATCATCATCATCATCATTTCAGTCGAAAGACGTCCACTGCTGGATATAGGCCTGCCCCAAGTGTCGCACGGAACCGATCAATGTGGCGACACATTGATCGGTTCCGTGCGACTCGCATCCAATGGAATCCCGCAACCTTCACCAAGTCATCAGTCCACCTAGTGAGTGGTCTTCCAACGCATCGTCTTCCCGTTTGCGGTCGCTACTCCAGACCTTTTCGGCCTCATCGGCCATCCGCTCTGCGAGTAATGTGCCTGCAGCTGTAAAGCTAATGTATATTTATAAATGTGGTAGCAGCAAAAGTGTTCAGATTTAGAAACCCAAACGTGAAATCGTTAGAGTTTATAGCTTTCAGCGATTTCTTCAACTTCGTGCCACTTATTGCAGTGAAAACTTCATCAGGCGTTTTGTGCATTTTTTTTTTGTTTTAAGTGTACCTACATTGTTAATTGTGTTTTCTTTGTTCTTCAGAATACTTACGAATTTCACAGTTCCACTTTTTAAATTTAATTTTTCCTGCCTACACATTATCTCAACATAATTTGGTCCTTCGAGCCGGATAAGTGTTCCAGGAATAAAAATAGATCCAGAAAATATAAAATTTCTCAAGAAATACTGCAGTTTGGAGTCAAAAGGCTCACAGCGCAGCATAGTCCAGTACAGTACAGTTTTCTTATTTACATTTATTTCTGAATCCATTACTCATGTTCAGGTACCTAGTTTAAGCGTTTTTTTTGGAATTGTTAAGGATAGTACAAACATGATCCCCTTTCTCCCTCGTTATTACTACTGTTCAAATTTAAATACACCTACATTTCGCCAATTATGTTTAAGTTTCATATGATAGTGGGCAAGCGTATTGCCATCACCCGGGCACAAATACAGACTCCGTTACTGACAAATCACAATCAAATCGCTCTACTGACATAACTAAACCATAATATTATGTATTTAATTACCTACTAGCTGACCCGCGCAACTTCGTCTACGTCACATACTTAAGAGAGAAAAACGAAAGGAAAAAAAACTCGTTTTTTGCAACATTTTTCATTCTTGCTCCGCTCCTTATGGTTGTAGCGTAATGTTATATAGCCTTCCTCGATAAACGGACTATCAAACACAAAAAGATTTTTTCAATTTGAACCAGTGATTTCTGAGATTAGCTTCTGCTTTATAATATTACTAAAGATATTTTCTCAGCATCAGTACAATATCGATCCTACATAAGTCATGCATGCAATGAGTTTAACATGCTATAAATAACTTTTATTGTAAATATGTGTTATCAGAATCTGCGGAGCAAATGTTTATATTTGAAGCATACAAATGTACAGAGGAGAACTTAATGCCAATGACACTTTCTACCAATCAAACATTGGGTGATGCCGAAACAAACGAAGTGCATGTCTATTAGTGATGTACAAAAAAAAACATAATTGTCAGTCTACAGAAACAACAAATATTTTGTCAATGTTGATTGACTAACGTCGGCATAAAAATTTAAGCAACTGAATTTAATAATAGACCTCTCAGCAAAATCACTATAATTCACACAACCAAATTACTATTTTAAATACAAAATAACCAGATGACCAGTTTGAAACCATCTGATAACAACGTTTTAAAATGACTAGGTAAGAAACACTTCCTGTAAAAAAAACCCTATTAAAAATAACTTAACGTTTGTTTTTACTGATATAAAATTGTACTAATATTATCTGGTTATTCGTCATCCTTTCCTTCTGAACTTGAAGAAGACTTCTTTAAGGTACTTCAGTCTGTCGTTATACCACATCGGGCCCATGTGGAACTCCTCGTCAATCACCAGAGATGAAGGTGCTGTGCTGTTTGCTCTGAGCCACTTCACAGGCAAGTTGGAACCTTCTGGGGTTGGGTCCCTAGAAAACAAGAATAAATATTAAAAGAAAAAGTAAGTGAGTTTTAAGAAGTACCCTAATTTCAATCGCGAAGACGGCTTCAAACTCTTTCCAGCTTGGAATCCAGTGATCACTAAGTGTACTCGTCAAGTGAAATCGCCTCAATATACGGACACTGTTAGTGTAGTGTGCTGTCCTAGTGTGAACCGGCCCTAATTAACATTTATGAAGATGAGTGAGGGTAGTTGAATAAACACCTTCACTTTGCTGTCGCGGTACCTCCAGTACTTCAGTCTCCCCGCGACCACGGCTGGTGCAATTGCGATAAATACCCGTATTCATATGTTTTATAATGTTTTACAATGTAGCTGTCTAAAATAAAATAAAAACCCAGCGCATAATGTGTAATATTGATATCGTTACTCCATAACATGAAAATATGAATAGACAATTGAGAATACAATATACGTCCTTGCCTCTTTAACCGACTTCCAAAAAGGACTTGGAAGTCAGTTCGGTCGGTCGGTTCGTGTGTATTGTATTTTCCACGTAGGTCAAAAAACAAAAATTGCTGTACTTTCGGAAGTTGGTGGGACAAACTCAATGAAAAAATATATTTTGCATGGTTTTTTTTAAGTTTTTCTTGGGGAATTTCGAAGAACTTGTAGAAAGATACTTTTCGTTTTAATCTGGAATCTATCTATATAAATAAAAATGAATTGTTGTTCGTTAGTCTGATTAAAACTCGAGAACGGCTGGGCCGATTGAGCTGATTTTGGTTTTAAAATGTTTGTCGTAGTCCAGGGAAAGTTTAAACGGTGAGAAGTAGACAGGTAGGTAGGTAGGTAGGAAAAAATGCATTGCAACGCATGCCGGGTACAGCTAGTTCTAACTAATTATATGGTCGACAAAAATTGAGATTCTGTTTTTAATAGATACTGTGAATCAATGTGGAGGTTGAATGAACAATTTTCCCATCACTTAATCGTATTTTATCTAGACGCTTGTGTCGGTTGTATAAAATAAAGATAATATGCTGTGTGAATGATGAAAGTCACGAACAGAACTTACCCATATTTTGCAAAGTTTGTCCACAAAGTCGTCACTTTGTCTATCATTTCTTTCTCAAAATTGGAAAAGATAACAGGCTGCGAGAAAACATAGAAAATATCATCGGCATGAGTAGCTCCCGATGCCACCTTGAACTTCTTGGGAAGGAAAAACTTTGGTACATTCCTTCTGCCCGAATACTGAAACAAGTAGGTGTAAATAGGCTGGTCCGAAGTTTTCAGGCGTATCTCCGCCTCAGCTAACGAAGGCAAGTTTAAATTCGGTTCTCCATACCATCTTGATATTTTTACTACTGAGTCTTCAGAAATTTCTTCCCCCTCCATATATAATCTTTCTAACTCTTTGGCTACTTCTAATTTAGTTTTTTGGTCCGGAATTTCAAAATTTTTTGGCAGTGATTGCTCAAACTTTACTCGATTTATCATCGTATCGTTATCCATGCCTAATATTAACAAGCCTTCTTCACTGTTCGTGCCTATCATCATGGGAACTTTGTTATAATCTCCTCTGGTAAGGATATCGTACGGTGGTTCTGTTAAAAATGCTTCTTCGCCTTCTATAGGCTTTTCAGTGCACGGTGTGTATAATATTTCAGAAATGACCGTATTCCCTTCAGCTCTTGGTACCCTGGTAAGTATGAGTTCGTCGTTGGACTTTGACATGAAGAACTCGTACAATTCACGTGGGTCCTGCGACTCAAACAACATAGTCTTGGCCAACAAACTTGCCAAGTATGCGGTTTTGAACTGATATGCCCACGGGGCGAGCGCCGATCCACTTTGAGTAATAGCTTTGTGGAAAAGTCCTTTCGACATTGGAGAGATGCAGAGAAAGGAGATAGATGCTGCTCCAGCACTCTCCCCAAATATGGTGACGTTTTCAGGATCTCCGCCAAACTTCCTTATATTCCGTTGAACCCACCTCAACGCCGCGACCTGATCCTTCATGGCTGCATTACCAGGGTTTTCTTTGATGCCAAGGCAAAGGAAGCCTTGTATATTTAGTCTATAGTTAATGGTGACCAGGATGACTCCTTTAGGTACTAAATAATTTGGTCCATAAAAGAACGGGTTTCCTGAGCCTTTGAAGAATCCCCCTCCATGGACGTAGAACATGACTGGCAGGTTGGAGCCGGGGCTGGCGTCCAGGGGGGTGAACACGTTGAGGGTGAGGCAGTCAGTGCTGCCGACGGTGAAGGTGTCCAGCACGCTCTGGACACACCTCACGTTCTCGTTGATTGCATCGAAGGTTCTCTCCCAGGTTGGTTCAGGACCTGGAGCCTAGAAAAAGAGTAAGCAGTCCATTATTTTGCAATATTCTAATTTATCGTTTCCCTAATCATTAGAGCAGTTCTGTGTTTTAAGATACGAGTAGACCACGGCAGCAACTATAGTAATTTCTTGACCCACTTAACGTCTTAACGCATCATTATTTTTAATTAAGTACACGATTATTTAATACGGATGCATTTATTACGGACGAATAATTAATCGCTGAAACACAGCCCAGGTCTTACATAACTGGCCATGCACTTACCTGAAACCGATGTGGCACGCTGGCATAAGGTATGGCATTATAACTCTTGTGCAAGCCGTCGGGAGAGATGGCCCCTCTCACGGGCCCGTTGCTCAGCCAGAGAGTGTCAGTGGGTTGGCGCACTAACCGAGCGGCCCACAGTGACCACAGCACTAACCACTTCAAACTAATTAACTTCGCCATAAGTTCACAGCACTTTGATACACTTGTTTATAAATATCACTCAGCTCTAAGACTCATTTTTTAGCCATATATTGATTTAAATTGTAGCTGTCCACATTCTTTTCCTCTTAAATATCGTTTAACAACTGAAAGTATTTGTTCATGTTCACTGAATAGCAGGACCTTCGCCCTTTGGATGTAACGTATCAATAATCACACTGTTGATAATGACAAAAATGTCTCGCAGACTAAACAGCTGTGCGATAGGTGCTGATAACGTATCGAGGGAATTGTGTCACTATCCAACTCAGACACACACTATCAATGAAGATAGAAAGCTATACCTACAAGGAAGGCCTAAAGACAGAAGAACACCAAATAATGAAAAACAATATATTTTAAGGTATCCTTCAGTTACTTGCTAACTTTTTAGTCAGAAATAATAAGTATTACAGTAATTGCAGGAGATACATACAATCATGAAGACTGTGTCCACTGACCTATCTTTAAACGACACACAGACATTATCAACGTATCTAAACACTGGCCTATTTCATAAAAAATATCATGAAAACCTCCACAAAATCTACTAACAAGAGCTAAGAAGCTTTCTAAAAGACTCAACGGACCTTACTTGTATAACAGACACTGTCACTACACGAGGCATATCCACGAATTGTACCACGCGAGGGAAATCTACATCCACGTGCTAATCGCATCAATATTATATCGCCAGGGATCGATATGTCAAGGGAACGCCTGCAAACTGTACAGGTAACGATTTCGAAACACACACTGGATGTGGCATGCCTTGTTGACGAAAAGGTAAAAGAAATTCTATCGGTGGCTCGGCACACTAAAAGGAAAATACTTTTGCAAAGTACTTGGCGTTACTCGCTGCCATAAATAAAGTGAAAACCTTTATCTGGAACTGACCGAAGTTTAGATGAAATAAGAGGTATTTTGTAGGTTATTATGTTGTACTTGGTTCTGTGTTTTAAGGTAACAAATTATGGACATATAGTTGCGAGAAATACGAATAAAACTATGAATTATTATCTACTTATTTCAGCATCAAAACCTTTCTCTAGATCTATATCCCTTTGTATCCAAGAAAAAAATGATAGCTTAGCTATAAGTAAACAGATATTTACGATCAGTTGAATAAGGATACTTAGAGACCAATCTAGCATTATTAAATGATCCGTGGCACACACACTTTTATACTTATGTATCATAATCAAGGTCACACACAAATACACATAATTAAGATTATAAAAGCACATAAACGAACGGAACACGTCTGTACGACACAATGTCCACGAGTACACTTCATTCTCGAAATCAATGACATTGTGTTGCTGTCAAAGCGGTAAACTGATAACATCTGAAGTTTTCTGAAAAGCATTTTGCAGAGGAGATGCATTTGTGCATTTATAATGTTTGTTATGTATACAGGGTGGATAGAAGGATAGGACGCTTACTCCCATATGGTTCCTATGAATTCAGTATATGATTATGAAGATCATGACTTTTCGCTACCAATTTCGAGGTAGCGCTCGCCGGCCGCTGCCGTGGCATCACTCGCTTCGCTCGCTCGGCTCGCGCGTATTTGGTCACAGTTCAACCTTACCTAATCTATGGATCTCTTCTACATCGTTTTTACGACAAAGGGTTAGTCGAAAACCAAAAAACATCAAGACACTTTTAGCCTTTTAGATGTTTTATGATATAGAATCGAGAAACTAAACGATTTGCTAAATGACACTTCTTGTCTTTTTTCTAAATCCTCCCGCCGCCGTAGCGCCCCTAAGGCACTACACTCTAACCCTACACGTCAAAATGTATGAAAGATCACGGTTTATAATTTCTATGTGGTGCTCAGAATCATGTTTCCAATAAATAAACAGTTGTTCGGTTGTACAGCAACACGAGTTTATTTCACGTCATCGTACCGTAATAACCTATCTTTTATACCTTGATATGACCATGATTAAGCATTACTTCGAGTTATAATAATCGTTGCTGGTTTAATTTTTTATCATTTTTACGAACGGACTTTGAACTACACTTTGAACTTCGCTCGCACCCGTTAAAACTATTGTATGAGCATGTTGCATCTTATTTGTAAATAAAGGCACTTTGTAAGATATCTAACCACTTCACGATAATAAGATGACTAGGGTATAATAAAACCTATTTTTCTTTAAAAATATTCGAGCAGAACAAACACATTAAAATGTAATTCTTGTATAAAAAATCGATCTGCAACCGATAGTCTAGGCTCATCATATGCTGCCTTTTCTCAATACGTTGGGGTCGGCTTCTAGTCTAACCGGATGCAGCTGAATTCCAGTATTTTACATGGAGCGACTGCCTATCTGACCTCCACAACCCAGTTAGTACTGGATAATACGATACCCCTTCGGTAAGACATGTTGTCAGACTTTTCGGGCCACTGACTACCTGTAACGACTGTCAAATATAGACAAATGACAGGCGGAACCAACTGCTTAACGTGCTTTACGAAGTACGGAGATGAATCGGTATGTAATCTAGGTGGTCACACATCCACAGATCAACCTAGGCACTAAAGATCGACCCGAACGGTTGTTATTATTTTGCCACGAGCTCCTCTAACAAATGGTCTAGGCTACTGAAAAGATATAAATACTTATAAAGAGCTGAATGTTCCTACAGACATCTATATTTGCAATGTAGCCGCCACATCCAATGTTATCAATCCGCAGTATCTAAATATAAGAGTTTATATACATAGAGGATTAGATAAATTTTATCTCTGTTATCAGTGTCCCATATTAAAATATTATATTTTATGTTCAATTTGACAACATACTGTTTTTTTACTCATTCATACGACAAATACAGCCATTGACAATTTCACATCGTGCGTTTAAATACATAATTTACACATAATATTGTTTTATTTGAACTTGCTCATCGTCTCGTCATGCTTGAAAATAGAGAAAATATAGAAAGATGATGAATTATTTTCCGTAATAATTGGACACAAACTAATATTTTGCGAGTGTCATAAATGTATTAAAGACATCTCATATATATATATATATATATATTATAATCTATATATAAAATGGTAAACTGACTGACTGACTGGGTGATATATCAACACACACAGCCCAAACCGTGGGGTCTACAGATTTTCAATTCGGCAAGTAGGTTCCTTATGTGGTCTAAGAGTGCACTAAGAAAGGATTTTTCAAAATTCACCCTCTAAGGCGGAGAAACGGGCCTCCAAAGTTTGTATGGAGAAAAGAGATTAGTTAGACTATTACATTCGAAACTTCACAAGAGTATTCCTATTGATTAATCCAAGATAGCGCCGAGGAAAAGTAATTTTGTTTTTCCATCTCGGGTGTCGTTTTCATAGTTTTCGAGGTCGCTGATTACAAAAATGAGTTCGAAATGAAAATCGAAATAGCGTTGAAGTAAGTTTTTCGTCATGTGTGTCGTTTTCATGGTTTTTGGGGTCGCTAAAATGAGGTTAAAATAAAAATCCAAGAAGGCACCTAGGATTTTTTTCGTTTTTCCTTCATGGGTGTCGTTTTCATGGTTTTCACTTAACACAAATCTAATTTTTCTTTCATTTTTGTTTGTCTTCGTAGCTACGTATCGTTATGTAATTTACCGGCCATAGTAATTCCATCCTAGACAATAATTTAAGATTTTACACAATACTTCTGCAAAGTCCTCTGTTCTGCTTTGAAACCAACTAATTTATGAGCAACCCAGATATGTACATCTTTAAAATACTGCTGTTTCTTGAATTATACTTACTCTTTGTTTTGCGCAATGAAATTCCCTCATTTTTAAATTAAAATTACCCCAAATTCAACGCGAGCAAAGCCGCAGACAAAGCTATCTAATACATAAAAATCTCGTGTCACATTGTTTGTTATCGAAGTCCTCCGAAAGGACTTCACCGATTTTTTTTATGTGTATATTTAGTAGGTCAGAGAGCAAGACAAAGGCTACTTTTATACCCCTAGGTGACAAGGGTGGGTTACGCGGACGAAGTCGCGGGCAACAGCTAGTTAGAGATAAAATCAATTATAATTAAAAAAAAAGCTTTTAGACTGTATTTAAAATAGCAAGATGTACCGCAATATTGCTATTATTAAACCAACTATCTACAAATGTTTCAAGAAATACATCAATAAAATTAATAATCGCGTAGTATATTTTTGAACTTTGGAATCTGAAGCTGTTTCTCACTTATAAACCAAGGTCATTAAACTCTTGTCTTCGACGATGAATTTCTAATGACTGCTTTGCCAACCTTTGCACCTAAGTACCAAATAAATCATAGATATAAATAATGAACACTAAGCTTGTATTAGGACCTAACTATGTAGAAATAGAGAACGATTTCTTTAGAATTCATGAATAAATCGGCTTTTGTAATTTCAACATTTTCTATGAATACATTCATTTAGAAGGCATACTGAATTAAATTATAGAAAAATTAATACTTTTAGCTCTAGAAAATAAATTGACAAGATTGGTCTAGAAGAAATCACCACACAGGACCTATGGTAATTTAATCACCGACGTTTTACGTTTTCCATGTGGCACTTAAAACTCGTTCAAGAAAAGATGTTATTTCTAAAAGTAACTTATATTTTTATCCGACTACGGCAAAGCCAAAAGGATGAGTAATGATTTTTTATTTTATGTATGTATGTGTGTTTGTATTTAGTTCTATGTAGGCTTATCATCATCATTTCATCCGAAAGACGTCCACTGCTGGACATGGACCTCCCCCAAGTATCGCCACATTGACCGGTCCCATGCGACTCGCATCCAGCGTATTCCCGCAACCTTCACCAGGTCATTGTTCCACCTAATTTTCAACGCATCGTCTTCCGGTTCGTGGTCACCACTCCAGAGCTTTACTGCCCCATCGGCCATCCGTTCTGCCAGCATTGTGCCCTACCCACTACCACTTAAGTTTGGCAATTCTTCGGGCTACGTCGTTGACCTTGGTTCTCTTGCGGATATCTTCATTTCTGATTTACATTGAGCTGATTGTTACCATACTTACTTTAAAGAATAAACTTAATGACCAATGTGCTGTGCACCCATGTGGAATTGTGGACGCCAGAAACAAATGACATCTCCCAAACTGTACATTTGTAGTATATTGCATTTTACGACGTACCGCGTACATGGACTTGTAACAAAACGACATGACGCCACTAAAGGCACTAGAATACTGGACTATAGTGCCGCTTATCATAATGTTTAGTGCTCATTTGATAATATATAAGTACTTCCCTGTCCCTTCATCTGTGGGCCGACTGAATCTGTCTAACGCGATTGTTTAACTATTGTGTCTATTCGCTAACAGTTACTTAATTATAGGGACCAAAAAGTGGAAATATTTAAGGCGGAGGTTTCTTGAAAACGGTCCAAAAGGCGGTTTTTAAAAGCAGTGTATCTCTAAAACTGTAAATAATTTCGACAAATAAAAAAACTTTATTTTTTGAAGTCCTTTTTGCATACACTGATGGAACTCAAAACATAATTTGACAAACTTTAATGCACCAAAAAAATCTTCAAATATACCTCTTAATTTTCTTTCAAAGCAGTTTAGCCATTTATTGACAATGATAATTATATTTAAAAATATAACATAAAATTTCAAATGCTAAACTACATCTACTGATAGATTATTTATTATTAAATAGTTAAGTTCTCATTTTAAATCGATCGAAAATACTCATTTCGCACTTTTCGGCCCGCAGTGACTGAAGTAACAACCACTTTGTAGTGCAAGCTAATTAGAACTTTATTCTTACAGTATTTCAAACGAAGTTTGAACCACCACAAATAGAGTTGCTTATTTAGCTGATGTCGTCGCCTTAAACAAAATCTGCCAACCTGCTTAGTCAATCAAATGACAAAAAGTAAACTATCTCCGATGAAGTACATTATAACTGGGCTATTTATTCATGTCCTGCAATATGTGTAATAAATAATAGACCGTAATCCTGATCACTGAGAGGGTTACCCCGAGGTGTGGGCGCTGTTAGCCTTCATTAGCCCACTGCTGGATAAACGGCCTCTCCCCATAACCTCCAGTTCTTTCTACTGATGATAGGGCTTATTGGTCAATTATATTTTCTGGGCGTCCAGCCATTTTCTACGAAGTCAGTATATAATAGTATGCCACCAACCTCACAAATACTGGAATTATCTGACAAAATTATCAAATATGGCTACTATAACTTGCGATACAGAATACTTTCAACAGATAAAACCAACTCTTCTGAAGCTAAAGTTATTTTTCACTTTTTTGTGTTTTCTGAAGTCGGTTCTATTTTTTTCAAAAATAAAAATATGGTTCACGTTTTAGTGGTTCCCTTGTGCTTACCCCTTCACACCGTACCGGCGTGATGTTATGTTATGAACTGGTGGAAACAATAGACAGGCAATAGATTTCAGCGAGCCATGGCGAGCAAATGGACTGCCATTTGCTATCATTTATTAAGGAGTTCCGGTACCTATCTCCGAAGTTCTTTATCGGATTTTCACCAAATTAAAATAGGACCTCTTTAAGAAAGTATTCTTCCAAAAACTACACAAATCGCATCAAGGGTGCCTATAAAATTTGAAAAGTTCTCTGTATTTTTCCAGGTATTCTAATAATTCAAATCGGTCCAGCCACCTTCAAGTACGTAATCGGCGAACATACATAAAAAAATAAAAGTAAATAAAAGAGTTTCCGACGAATTGAGAACCTCCTCCTTTTTGAATTCGGTTAAAAATCAAAACTTAACTTGAAATTACCTACCGCAGTGAGCCAAAGCGGAGATCAATGTCCATTTGAAAACGAGAACAGGGTCTTTGACCTGCAGATATACAAATTGCAGACTGATATTAGTTTGAGTGAGGTTATCCCACCATTATTTAGTATAATAACGAGAAAACAATTACTGACATTATAGCGGCTCGATCGATATACATTGATTAGCAAGAAGCGGTATTCCCAAGTAGGTATATTGACATATATTAAAGACGACCGGTTGTTTGCGCCGACGCATTCAGCCAGCGATCAGACGCACGGGCATACGCGTCGAAGTAACTGTGAAAGTTACTATCACATTTTACTTAAAACTAAGATCAACGGAGAATATACTTTAGTGATTTAAAAGCAAGAGTGGATTTGGAGTGTGAGAAAAGTTGGTGTTGAAAGCGCAGTGCCATTTTACGATTTTGTGGACATTTCCTTGCATTTCTTAGTGGACATTGACTGGAAACCTATTTGTAAGTAGGCTAAATAGTAACGCCATGTGCTTCGAATTACAATGTAAAAGGTGCTGTTACCTAGTAATCTGAATTGCATCTTATTACGCAGGTGCAAGGTTGATAGTTTGTTGATTACGATTGAATTAGCATGTGAATGAACTGGGGTCAATGATAGCGGAATTTGTAATAAACTCGAACTAAATAGTAAATAATACAAACGTTGTGTTTGTTAACAATGATTTGAGTGACATTGTTAAAAGTCGTCTGACTTTTTTACCTTGTATAAAGTTCCTTTATAGCTGTGATTCTGAAAGTTGACAACATCGTAAATAGATGTCAAATGTTATTAAAATTAGATTGTTTTAGTGCTACGTTGCACTACATTTTTGCTTATTAATTGCAATAAAACCACATGATTAGGTGTCATTACAGTTTTTTAAGACGTAAAAAAAAGTATTTGGAACGTTTCCAGTTACTTTTTACACCCTAAATATTCAGTGTCACGATATTGATGATTATATTACTTTTCTAATCAATATTTAAATGCCACACATATAACGATATTTGTCACTAACATTAGTAATTCATGAAAAAAGAAATATTTGACAAATATGTGCGACATTGTCAATTTGCAGAATGCTCCCATCTTAACTTTGTCATATATCTTTATACATTTCTTCTGATGCCTAACCTATCACAATAACTTGCACCTCCAAATATGCATGATGACAAAATTGACGACCCTACATAGAACCCGAGGACTAATGACTCAAGTGTTTAACTGCCAACAGATTTGACTCACACAATGAATTGAATCTAAAAAAAACCTAAAAAGGCTCAATCCTGGATTTGTGCCCTGTAAATATACGAAGATGTTGCGTTGGAAGGCCTCCCATTAGGAACAACGACCTGGTGAAGGTTGCGGGAATCCGCTGGATGCGAGTCGCACGAGACCGGTCCTTGTGGCGATACTTGGGGGAGGTCCATGTCCAGCAGTGGACGTCTTTCGGCTGAAATAATGATGAAGATGATGATAAGGCAACAGACGCCCTGGAGGGAGACAAGCCTACATAGAACTATAACTAGCGAGATGTGGGTGCACTTCCCTGATTACATTTCTAACACTATTTTAAGAAATAAATAAAATAAATATCGCTGGACGTTAACACACAGCGCCATCTAGTGCCACACTAAGCAAAGCTTGTGTCGTGGACACCAGATAGTTGATATACTACATAGATACTTTTTTGTTTGTAAATACATAGGTTCTTATTATACATATAAACATCCGTGACTCGGAAACAAAATTTAATGTCCATGCTCATCACATAAATATTTTCTACTACCGGGATTCGAACCCAGGACCCTATGAACGTAAGGCAGCTTCACTACCACTACGC
This sequence comes from Xestia c-nigrum, assembly GCA_916618015.1. Taxonomy (NCBI): domain Eukaryota; kingdom Metazoa; phylum Arthropoda; class Insecta; order Lepidoptera; family Noctuidae; genus Xestia; species Xestia c-nigrum. The sequence continues at coordinate 951,664 of OU745259.1, read as the reverse complement.
CATTCGAGTCGTCAAAAAAAAAAGAAAGAAAGAAATAATATTTTAAGCTATCTCGGTTCACAACTAAACTCAAAATGTCACTTACTAATGTTACTCTTACATTTCTACTTAGATTCCACACGAGGCCTCGGGGGCCTCGGGGGCTTTTAATAAAACCAGACAAATACAAATACGTGACTATAATAACGGCTAAACAATTTACATAATTATCACTACATATTATAAAACTAAGTCTCCCGCCACGTCTCTATCCCTATGTATGCTTAGATCTTTACTACTACGCAACGGATTTTGATGCGGATTTTTTAAACAGATGGAGTGATTTAGCGAAGTCGTGGGCATTGGCTAGTTACATTATAAATCCGGCTCATAATTTCAAACCCTTGTGTAATAGTCAGATATTTAACTTTAATTTAACAAAACAAGTGAGTGATGCTTAAAATAGCTGGCTGTGACCTTAAGTACTTCCAAAACCAGTTATATTCCATGACAAGTCGAAATAATAAACCGCATAATAAAAATTCTAAAAGCCTAAAACATGTTTTTTTTTAAAGATCAGAATAACAGGTTAACTAAACCACATTAAACTGAAGGCTGCTGGGGAGGCTTACATCCTGAAATCGGCTTCCTGCTGCAATGAGGATGATGATGCTTTCGTCAATAACCCAGACTTGAAAAATTTGCAGATGCTACGCACATAATTTATGTCTAATGTGCGCAAAGTAGCCGATGAAGAAGAAGATAGTTAAATTAATTAAATAGATAAAAAAGACGAAAAAAAATAAGAAGAAGATAGATAGTATCAGAGCCCTAAAAGCTAATAGTTGAAAAACACAAATCTCACACAAATGTCCCAATTGATCAAGATACAGTGCAAGACGATCGATTCACACATGTCCCTATTGATCTAGATACAGTGCAAGACAATCGGCTCACACATGTCCCTATTGATCAAGATACAGTGCAAGACGATCGGCTCACACATGTCCCTATTGATCAAGATACAGTGCAAGACGATCGGCTCACACATGTCCCTATTGATCAAGATACAGTGCAAGACGATCGGTACGTACTAGATAAATATAGGCTTAAAACTCGTAACCCATCAGTAATTAAAATTTCTCGTAAAACTTTCAAGCCACCAGGAGATCATCTACCAAGATCGTCATCATCGACATACTCCTACCTTCACGAGAATTAGAAAGAAAGAAAGAAAGAAAAGAAAGAAAAGAAAGAAAAGAGAGAAAAGAAAGAAAAGAAAGAAAAGAAAGAAAAGAAAGAAAAGAAAGAAAAGAAAGAAAAGAAAGAAAAGAAAGAAAAGAAAGAAAAGAAAGAAAAAATGTTTATTTGACGTCAGTACATAAAGCACACACACAATAATATTAAAAAAGTTACAACAAAAAAGAGAAAATACATCAATTATATTTCGAACCACCACAATATGTTTTTTTCGTCCATGATACTTCTCTAATAATTTGCGTTGACATCCCTTTCTAAGCAGATCGTCTGCCACAAAATCCATTCAGCGTTTTAATTCAATAAATAAACGAAAAATCGCTTATGACTAGGACTATCATTATCTGAATCATCTCCAAATTTTCTAAAGATACCGTCTCAATGAGCTTATTATGATTAATAAGATCCTTTAGAACATTAACAGCTCATTAATGCGTACTCAGACTACTCAATAATTATCTCATTAAACTTATTTTAGATGCCTACTTCACTATAATCTAGTACTTTATTTACTAGGAGCCATTTTCTTTAGTCTAATTCAAGATCCAATTTGATAATATTTTGTAGAATTCTGAATTTAATTGGAAATTGGATTTCTTTATAATGAATAATATTAATTTTCCACTCACAACATATTTTAATATATTGGTATAGCTTAGGTACCTCTATGGGCCTTGAGCCAAAGTCTAAGATGCCCTTAGACTGAACATAAAACTTTAACAAAATTGTAACAGCAGTTTAGTGTTACGACTGAATGACAGATATTTCTTTTTCCTGTGGAAACCTAGATCACGTTGAACAATCAATTATCAATTGCACGTGGAGATCATAATAAGACAATGATAAAAACATAATTGGCAGCTCGCATGTCAACTTTGTAATTAACGTGTTTAAAACAAGTTTTTTAAAACAAAAGCAATCGTTAAGCATTTAAAGACACGCACTGATCAATAGTTCTAGTTAGTTCTGTTGACTTGGCCGGTAGTTAGGCAACAATGTCTCTGTTCAACAAATAAGGATAGACAATTACCTTGCAATGTGGATACAAGTAATGCACTAAGTCTTCACTGATGTTTACTTAAGCAATGTTACTTAGGGGCACTTGTAGCTTGTCGCTTTTGAAGGATTCGTTCTTGAATCAGGCAGTGATGTGTTTGTTTTTTCATTTGCCTTGATGAAATTATTGGTTAAGTAAGACAAACTTGTTCACTAAAATATTGTGAGCAACATTTAAAACAAAACAAAAAAAAAACAAAGACAAAAAAAAAACAAAATGAACATGCATGGCACAGCATGATATGATTAACTGGCAGTACAGGTCGGAGAGCACGTCTCTCCTTGTAAAATTTTGTTTTTCAGATGTTGTTGATAAATTTAAAAGCGATGCTAACATAGTTGGGAAAAGCCTAGATACAAATGTGATAGAACCTTCTACTAAAAACCTCAGAAATTACTGTCATTATGATTGTAATCGGTTTTCGATGACTCCATCAAAAAATCTTATGCTTATTTTTACCCTTTTGAAGAACTTACAAATATAGGACTATCTTCTCTTTTCAGGTTCCGATCGGATTTGGACTTCGACCAGAGCAACGACCTGTACTTTGAACGTCTACCGTTTCAAATGACGGCAAAAACCCCTTAGAAATACCAATAAGATATCTATAACAAGCTATAGAAAATAAAATACTTACATATTATCACCGTTACTTTCATATTTAAATCCAGGACTAATAAAAAGAACACAAAATGCTACGATGGTATTGAATTCTAAGATGACTTGTGTTTAAATCTGTGACTGTAAATAGTGTGAGTTTTTATGTGAGTGCAATTACTGTTAAAGTCATCGACGTTGGCAAGTTGCGTCACTACAGCTACCAATATGAAGAACTATTTGAAGTCGTTGTCGAGTTTGAAGCTGTTGGTGCTGATCTCGCTATGGGTTGCTCCGCTAGTGCCCCAGCCCACAGAACCGGTGCAGCTGAGTGGTGGGCGGGCTCAGGGGTCAGTGTCCTCTGATGGGTCATACCTGCAGTACTTCGGAATACCTTATGCTACTGTCACGCACAGGTTCCAAGTAAGTACCCCTTCTTAGTCAAAAAATAAACACAAATCAGACGAACTTATGACTAAGAAAACTTTTGGTACGAATTTCACCAATAAACCTCAACGTGAAAAGTAAATCTAAATCGCCGTTCAAGAGCTATCAGTGTCCATATTCCATTTAACAATGTGGCACTCGATGCTCAAAAAATTGTCTTAAAAAGTTTTATTGGCCTCTAAACGACCGCGTAATAGAAGCTATATAGTGACATGAAGGGAGTCAAATTGAATTAGTTCGCGAAACTTCCGTAATGGATATCGATTTCATAACACGATTAAAATAAATCTAAACTTCAACTACAAGAAATACACCTTTACCAACAATTTACAACATGCCAGTCATATTGATGAGAAAATCGACGACAAGTCCAGAAACAATTATAGTACGTATAATAGGTTCTGTGAAGGACCGCTAATAGCAGAAGTTAATAATGATGAACATGACGTCGCACGTAACAGCACTAATCTACTTGTGATTGCCGCCCGCCGTCTAATTACACCTCCTGTTATATGAAGTGTCGACTAATTTGTCGTGATACATTTTTAATCAAATGCCACAGTCGCTGGATTGCAAGTGTGAAGAGAATTTAAAACAAGTTTAATATTAAACATAAAATACTACATTTTCCCAATTCGTAAGATAACGTAATAATGTTTGAACATGTTCAATTCCAGGTAGCCGAACCGAATCCAAAATGGGAAGGAGTATACAACGCACTCAACGAGCACATCAGATGCAAACAACGCTTCACCAGCACCCGCATTCTGGGCGAGGAAGACTGCCTCACAGTCAACGTGTACACCCCGGTCGAGCCCAGCGACAGCCCCCTGCCCGTCATGGTGTTCATCCACGGAGGAGGCTTCAGGGACGGCTCGGGATCCCCCTTCATCTACGGTCCTAAATACTTAGTCAAACATGGTGTTATCCTAGTCACCTTTAACTACAGACTCGAAATTCTTGGCTTTCTTTGTCTCGGCATCAAAGAAGCACCCGGCAATGTCGGGCTGAAGGACCAAGTACAAGCCCTGAAATGGGTGAAGAGAAATATCAAAGCGTTCGGAGGTGATCCTGATAATGTCACCATTTTTGGAGAAAGTGCGGGATCTGCTTCAGTTTCATACCATCTGCTATCTCCAATGTCAAAAGGACTCTTCAACAGAGCTATTATGCAAAGTGGTTCGGCGTTGGGATATTGGGCCGTACAATTTGAACCTTTGAAGGCTGCTAGTCTGCTAGCGCAACAAATGGGTCACACGACCACTGACCCCAAAGAAATCTACAATTTATTCAGTAATATGACTGCAGAAGATCTGCTGACCTATCGGGTTCCTAGGAAGGATGGGGATATCGTTATATCAGAAAACGTCTTTGTGCCCTGCATTGAAAAGAAGCTTCACAGAGTAAAATCATTTCTGGCCGATAGCCCTTACAATTTGATCACAAAAGGCAAATATAACAAGGTCCCTGTAATCATTGGTTTCAATAGCGCCGAAGGTTTATATTTTGCTGGCAAAGAAAACGACACAACACTGTCTAAGATAGATTTCTATAAAGCGTTGCCGAGAGATTTGTCTTTCTCTTCTGATGAGGAAAAGGTGAAAACAGCGAACAGATTTAATGAGTTGTACATGGTCGGAGAGAAGATTACTAAAGAAAAGTCTTCCTTAGAAAAGTTGGCACGTTTCGAAGGTGACGCGGCTATAACTTACCCTGTATTAGAGACTACGGATCAGTTTCTACGGACGTTGAATGAGCCCGTGTATGCTTACAAGTTCGGTTACGACGGGTTGCTAAACTTCGCAAAGATAATGTATGGGTTCCGCACGTCCCCGGGAGCGACGCACGCTGATGAATTATTCTACTTGTTTAGCACCTTGACCTTACCGGCGTATACTGAAGTCAAATTCATTGACAAGTTTACTACTCTGTGGACCAACTTTGCGAAATACAGGTAAGCTGAATTCTTTAATTATTGAATGTTGCGGCAGTTTGCCTTAAGTTTTATGATTACGTTAAATTCTTATAGAGCCCAGTATATTATTTATTTTTCTCACCTTGAGTTCTCGATGGACTTGACTCCATCCATGACCCCCACAGTTATTGCAGTTTATGATTACACACGACATAACTGTTAACTTAATTACTTTGAACGCATAACCTTGAATTAAAAGCAAAAGTTAATAGAACACAAACACTTTCAACCTCATTTGCTCCAATGCTTTGTAAAACACAATTTAATTCAGTAAGCGCGAGATGAAATGTTTCCATATGTACAGAAAACATTTGTTATGTATTAAACTATTCTGAAATAGTAGCAGCGAGATGAAGGAGTGAATGAATTACTTTGCAGCTGTGGATTGAATGGCTCGCTCCCGCGCAATGTTTTGCAACAAAATGTTGGTTACTAACATTTGATGAAAGAATATTTTAAGATAATTGGCTGTTGGCCGAGACCTAGATAACTTAATTTTCAAATGAGAACGAATTAAGTTTTTAATTTCTTTTACGTCATGTAGTTTTTTGTGCCCATCTTCTTTGTTTATTGCAAGATCTTCAAACACCTCCACGACCCCCGGAATATTCAATCCATCCATCAGCACAATGTTTTAAGTGCGTTAAATTGAGTACTACCGAAAATATGATTTTTCACCCCGATAAAAATTGTTTCGAAGCAATAATTTTGCGTTAAGGTACTTATGTCCATGTTTACCAAAAAGATGACGGTCTGATGATCTAAAAACAGCTGTTTAAAACACATTTTTGTATGGGAACATGTCACAGTGACAGCTGTTTTTACATAATCAGACCATTATCTTTTCGGTGAAAATAGGCCTTCGATTGACGTAGAGATTGCTTGGTTGACGGCTTCGTGATGAGGTTATTTACACCCGGTATAACAATTGAATTTAATTAATGAAAGTTTAATTAAATTAAAATATTTAAAGTAGTTCCAAAAATATTTTTGTTTGATTTTGACGCTACTTTTTATCGATTATCACTTTTTCGTCTTGTTTTCAGTGACCCTACACCACCATCGTCTTCAATCTTACCGAAATGGGAGCCAGCAGCAGTGGAGGACCCTCGACTTCTCCTGATAGATACGGAATGTTCGATGGAACCAATTTGGAACGATGCTGATGAAGCCCTTCGGTTTTGGAACACAACGTATTCTTTGTATAGAAGGAAGAATGAATAATGTTTGTATTCATAGTTTTAATTGTTAACTGAGATTAAAAAGTTAGACAAAAGAAAATAAGAATGGGTAACTGGGTATATGTAGTTTCGTTGGAAACGTTTTTCAAATGATAAATAGTATCTATTTCATTTTAATAATATGATAACTAATAACATGCAATGGTGTCTTACATTTACATCAGTGGGTAATAAAGTTCTGGTATTTAAATGATAAAAGTGCGACTCAAATCTAAGTTGAGTGAAGCTACACATATCCCTAGGTAATTTTATAATCATTTTACTTGCCTTATATATTAGTTTACGAATCAAAGCCTGTTCAAAGAAATAAAATAAATAAATATCACTGGACATTAACACACAGCGCCATCTTGTGCCACACTAAGCAAGGCTTGTGTCGTGGACACCAGATAGTTGATATACTACATACATATTTTTGTTTGTACTCGTAAATACATACTTATTATATATATAAACATCCATGACTCGCAAACAAATGTCCATGCTCATCACACAAACATTTGCTCCTACCGTGATTCGAACCCAGGACCCTATGAACGCAAGGCAGCTTCACTACCACTACGCCATTCTAGTTCGAGAATACTCAGGATTGCTACCAATGAAAAGCCAATCCTTTATCGTGAACTAAGGTCCACGTTCACCGAAAAGATAATGGTCTGATTATCTAAAAACAGTTGTCAGTCACTGTGACATGTTCCCATACAAAAATGTGTTTTAAACAGCTGTTTTTAGATACTCAGACAGTCATCTTTATGGTGACCATGGACCTAAGACACACTTGGAAAACAAGTGTATTTGTAAGGGTAGTGGTTCAATAATGTTAAGTGATGAAAGCTTGAGCAACATTATTAAAACCTCGTTCTAGATCGTACTTAATCAGATATAAAGGGTGTAAAAAACCTTCTAACGAATACGAAAGGCACTTGTTCTACTCGTCATTCTGATAATTTTTTTGTTCTACACTATACCTGGGAACCTTCCAGTTACGGAAATATTGGGGGTCAAAGTTGCAAGATTTTGACAAGCTTTTTTTTAAATATCACTTTTTATCGCACGAGTTTTACTTTAAATATCTCTACGACCGACCCCCGTACTATTCAATCCGTCCATCCGCACAATGCTTTGAGTATGTTACATTGCGTTATAATTGCGTTATAAAATAACACAAAACATGATTTATAACCTCAAAAAAAAAATTGTTTCCCAGCCATATTTTTTATTATTTATTTATTCATGTACACACAAAATACATAAAAGGACAATACTTTTTGCGTCAAGTTACTTAGTTTGATGTTCAGAATGCTTGGTTAACGGCTTTGTGACGAGGTGGTTTACACCCTGTATGTAGGTACATTGTTCATTTAATGAACACTACAAATACAACTATTCTACTTACCTTATGTTTTACAATTTATACTTTCTTTTATTTCCTCTGGTTGCATAAGATTTAAGTGGTGCTTTAGGCCTGAAACTGCGCTAAGCGGACGCCCGCGTTAGCATACAAAAGTGAACCGTCGCGTCGCGAGCCCCGCGCGGTTGTACATTGCGGGGGGGCTCCACGCCAGCGTCGTTGTTTTGCTACGTAATAATATATTAAGTTCTCCATCGACACGACTGTACATGCACCATCCAGCATATAACCTATAGAGTGGTAATGTCAGGCCAGCCGCCTCCGCAACTAATAAGTGATTTGTCACTTATAAGTATTGACGCTCGCTGTCACTAAAACAGCAAGTCGTGTACGTCTCTTCATATTCCGAAATAAAATTTCGATTAAATAGTTTCAAAATGGCGTGCTATTTTATTCGGTGGTGTGGAAAATCAACAGCAGAACATCAAATTATAAAACAGACGGTATAATCGGTAAAATAGTTAATCGCTGTCAGTAGGCGGAATGGTTTTCAAACAAAATGAGTAACATTTATAATCTATAGGTTATGCTCGATGACATGCACACTGTTAAAATTGAAGTAGCGACGCTGCGTAAATAAAGTGCCGCGATGGGGCCCGTAGAGCTCACCCGCGTATCCAGGCGACGCCGACGGTTGCTCGTCGCCAGTTTCGGTCCTTACACAACTTTGCCCTTTGCCCTTCTTTGGCTTTTATTACTTTTGTCAAAGACAGAATAATACTGTAGGTATAGCGATCAAACTATTTTTTATTTGTTGCAGATACTAGAGATAATAAAGGGTAACAATGAAACAATTAATAATATTGTTAAAAACACAACAGATTTTTATTTCCTTTCCTTCAAAATCAAAATCAAAATATTTTATTTCACATAGGCCTGGATGGACACATATAAAACGTCGAAAGAGGTGCACGGTTCGCGTTGGTCGATGCCATGGAGAAGAACCGGCAAGAAACTCCATGGTTACTTTTTTCAAAACATTTGGTATTACAATATTATTATGTTTCATTACAGCATTAGTACTAAAGTATGGGGGGACAACGTAGGAGCTCAACGAAACGACGAACAATACCAAATAAAGGACATTTGGGTAGGTCGCGTATAGTATTCAAACTGCCAGACAGTCGTGGGAAAAAAAAACAATAAAAAGTGACCCACAAGGTCCTCACATTAAATAAATAAATAAATAATAATAATAAATATCGCTGGACATTAACACACAGCGCCATCAAGTGCCACACTAAGCAAGGCTTGTGTCGTGGACTCCAGATTATCTGGAAGTATGGATGTAGTATATCAACTATTAGTTGATATACTACACCCATACTTTTTTGTTTGAAAATACATACTTATTATACATATACATCCATGACTCGGAAACAAATGTCCAAGCTCATCACACAAACATTTGCGCCTACCGGGATTCGAACCCAGAACCCTATGAACGTAAAGCAGCCTCACTTCCACTACGCCATTCGAGTCGTCATTCACATTCATAATAATAAAATAAAATGGATGGAGTGTTCCTTACAAATACTGGTTTATAAATTGAGACCGAGAGAACGTAATGTTAGACAAGCAGAAAGAAGAAGATTGGCCGAAATATACATTTTGGACCAGTTTCAAAAAGACACAAGCAAGATAAAACCATCCGCAAGAGTGACTTCCAAGAAAGCACTAAAAAAGATCCGGACTTTGTTTGTTTCTTTGACTTTTGGGCACTGACTCCCAAATATTTTTTTTTTTTTCATCATGTTATCAACGTAGACCGAGAAGAAAACATAACAATTAAAGGAAAAGAGCGAACCAAAAGCGAATCGATTTGAAAACATACGAATTAAAGTAAAAAAAAAAACAAACCAAAGGCGAATCGATTTGAAAACATAATGAATATAAGTAAAAAAAAACTTCTCCTAAGTAAACTTATATTGTCACTTACGGGATATCTTCCGTGATTTTTTTTTTTTTTTTTTTTATCACGGAAGATATCCCGTAAGTGACAATATAAGTTTAGTTTTAAACCGTGAAAGCCTAAAACAGTGTCTTCTCCTAAGTGTTTACTGTACTTGCCGAAAATAAGTTTACCAAATAGGATTCAATTTACGAAGATCAAAATAGTTACGAAATGGGACTTTTGTGATGCTATTTGGTTTAGTGGTCGAATTGGGAAAGTTACGAGATGGAGATGGATCAATTGATGGATGGATGGATGGTTACGAGCCTAATTATTTTCGCGTTGAAAAGTTCATTTGTTTTTTTTTTTCAATAAACCTCTTTCCATTTGCTAGCCAATTCGAAAAAATAAAACCTTTTGATAGTTACCTTCTCGGTTACCTTGTTTCAGAGTAAAAGATCGTTTCATATTTTAAATAACACAACAGTTGAGTTTACAAACATATGAGTTTACTACGTGCACAAGACATATGGATTTTCATACAACTTTTGCCAGCAGCTGGTCGCATATATCTGACCTGCAGTACAAGTACCTACGTTATAGGAACCGATAGGACACGATAAGATAAATTTGACAGTCATTCTCGATAAAATGAGTTTTTGACTCCATAGAAACTCATTTTATCGAGAATAACTGTCAAATTTATCTTATCGAGCCCTATCGATTCATACGTACTTGTAATGCAGTACAGCAATTTCGATTTATCTCCAAGAAGGTTGTCGAAATAATGCTCGAATTTCCAAGCATGTTTGAGAAAAGGTACAGATGTGTGCTTTAGTTTTGTAACCACGTCCGAAGACTTAGCTGAACCGCTTTACAATTGGCTACAGGCAAATATCAGACATTAAGGTAAGTAGCCCAAGCACAAGAAATTGACCAAATCACCACTGCGTTTCTCTGAGCTCAAGTACCTACGCCTGAAGCAATCAGTGAAGTGCCAGAGCATCATAAGTACGTATGTGACACGCTGACCGATCACGTGTGACACATTGAGGGGAGGTTGCACGTCTGACACGGCAGGCTATAGGAGACATTTACCTCAATTCTAAATGGGCCTACTTGGTCTGATAAAAATAAATGTAACAGTTAAGATATCCCTGTGGTCAGTTAATGGGTTTACTGGCGACATGGTTATGGCTGTATGTGATTCAAGATGATGACGCGGTTCAAATCTCAAATTAACGCGCAGCGAACTTTGGTCGTGAGTTCGAAAACAGGCAGGCACTTACTAAGGTCCATGGTCACCGAAAAGATAACCGTCTGATTATCTAAAAAGAGCTGTCACTATGTGACATGTTCCCATACAAAAATGCGTTTTAAACAGCTGTTTTAGATAATCAGTCTGTCATTTTCTTGATGAAGATGGACCTAAGTGTGTGCTTAAAATCTAATCAGACCGTCGCATCAGTTAGATTATCAAAAAATATTCGACCCGTATTTTGTCTTTTGTTACGTAAACCGAAATTGACGAAGATTAGATGCCTTTAAAATTGTCAATACGTCACGCTTTGGTATAATTTTCAGTGAGTTCTGACGTAGTCCCAGTTTTGATGCGTTTTATCTTAGTCAATATTCATTGATGTACTTACAAACACAAAAAATACGTGTCCATTATTTTCCAATACTCTAACTGACGGACTAAATAGATTTGCGTTTTTTTGATACTGTAACAAATAGGCATGACCCCTATTATTTTATCATTCTACCTCTCACGGAATGTATTATGTATAATGTCATATAAGGTGCTATGACCAACTAATCTAATACATAAAGTTGACAAATGTGTTCGTCTACTTGTAGACATTTTGCAATCTACTTGGATCAATTTAGATGAAAATTAGATGCTTGGTCAATAAGATATCATATTTGCATCTCTCGGAGGATTGTCATTTCTTACCTTGGAAGTTGGAAGTAACTCGGCCAAGTTTAAGAATTTAAAGCTAGATCACCATTATAAACCTGACTGATTGAAAATTGACGTTTTTATTTTTTGTATTGTTTATCTAGTTGCTAATTGACTTCTTTTTAATTTTTGTTTTGTTCATCTAATTGTTAATTGACTTTAATTTAATTTCTGTGTTGTTTTATGCTGACATTGTTTTGATTTTATTAATATTTTAATGTATGTACTTAATAATTTGCATGCCATAAGGTAGACTGTAGCCGATCTCATCAATTATGTACAACATCTTATAGCTGTACCTACATTCTAAGCAAATAAAGATCTGATTCTGATTCTCATTCTGATAAAACTTAAGAAGACGGGTATTTATCGCGAATTTACCTTTAATTTAATCCCGACGATTTGACCGGATTGCACCAGCCGTGGTCGCGGGGGGTAAGCTAGATCCCCCAGCAATCATTTACAGACAGGTGTGGGTTAAATGTCTGCAGATAAAACAGGTACAGATATTCATCAGACGGACAGAATACTCAGCTCTTTTTTAGTAGCTAACCAGTAATTACCTGCACTATTAAGAAATACTACCTACATTGTGTGACCGTAACACAAAACAATAACTTATTTAACAAGTAATTCATTCCAAATTCTCACGAGTACATCAATTACCCAACATCGTACTTCGTGGCTCATAAATTCCGAATGAGCACCAACATTGCAATACATGCCAGTGTCGCGTAAATACTCCAGCGCCCAAGTACACGTGGGGTTTACGTAACCATTGATAACTCGGTCCCTACCTCCGACCACCGACCACCAGAGGCAGCAACCACCTGCTCTATCGCCTATTGTCAAACAACCTTCGTTGTGAAAGGCTCGTCTCGCCCCGATATCGAGCGATGGCCAAAGTCGCGAGACTCGCGCGCAAGTGATAACGTGCGCTTGCGCATACACACGCGAATCTAACACGAGCTGTGATTTCGAAATACGATGCGCGAAAAATTTGACCAAGTAACCAGTGATGTACCTGAAAATATATTTTCCAAGTGATGTGTGAACATAAAAGGTGTGTGTTTTTATTTTGCGAATATTTGCAATGGATCGTGGATAAATGTAACGATTAGCGAGTAGCGTGTCGCAACCTAGATGCTTTGCTATTGTGATACCGTTACTACAGCTGACCGGTGTATGGCTGAACACGCATGGACCTAGCATGAGGCCGATTGAAGAATAAATATCACCTAGAACAAAAATAAACCCACTTCTAAAATTTATATCTTGAAGGTATCTCATCAAACATGATTATTAAACTGAGCATCTCAAGTTCGCGACATACCGCTAAGCCTAAAGGTACATGAATATGCATATTTGACGGCATGCATTTTATAATCAAAACCCAACACTTTTAGTTTTCACTAACACTTTCTATTACGACCATCTAAATCAGCTTATGTTTACATGTTTTATGGTATTGATAGGCTCGCATTGATTATTCACTCCATGTAAAATACGAGTAGCTGCATCTGGTTAGACTGGAAGCCGACCCCAACATAGTTAGGAAAAGGCAGGCAGAAGATGATGAATTCTCGCACTCGTCAACTGAGATACCTGATAACATGCGACAATGCGTCTGAAGATAATGCGTGATTGCCTTGAAGTAATCAATTTTGTAATACCTATATTTGAGGTAGCAAGCAATGTTGGTGGTACCTGGATTGAAGACTCACTCAAACCAAATAAGCCTAGCACAGAAGGGCCAATGTTCAGCTTTGAGGCACAAACAACAAAGCTGCTGATGAGGGCTATGAAGATGATAATCTAAGCGATAAAATACCTAAGTCGATTTTTCTTCATTCACACACGTCAACGTAACTATATTATCAGAATAGTGCAGACAAGACGTTACCTAGTCCAAATTAACAGGAAATCCATCCTGCGAATCCAATGCGATGTGTCTCAATATCCTGAGTCCGGCCATTATGACGATAACGTTAGCATTGTGTACACGCGCCAATTGCACTACAATTAGTTCAATGACGACATGTACTATGTACAGTCAAACGTACGTAATAACTTCGCATGACAGCGCCTTTATGCCACACCAATAACGGCGATTTTGGCAGTGTAAGTGTTATGACAGATGGTTTGTCTGACTGTACCATGCCCTCGGTTTTAACTGCAGTTTGTTTTACTACAATAGTAACTTTTATTTCTGTGGAACGGTCATGAAGGGAGGGTAGTTTGATGAGTGTTTGGTTATGTTCTGATTATGGGATCCATGACAAAGTAACGGAACTCTTCAACGATTAGGAGCAAATTAACGATACTCGGTCTAATCTTTTAAAGCCTAGATCCGGAAACTTGAGTCACCTAACATAACGTCGTTATTAACCGACTTCAAAAAGGAGGAGGCAATTCAATATTCGCCGAAGTCAGTGACAAAAAAACTAAATTAATTTATCAAAAGTTATTTTTCACATTGTTGCGTTGTTTGAATTCAGTTTTTATTTTTTGCAAAAAAAAAAGAATTAAATCGCCTGACTTGGTTATGCTTTATCTTCGTCTGTTTTTGGCTCTAAATATTGGCTACCTGGTGAATGAATGAAATAACGTCTGATGAATCTAAAATGATTCAATTGTTAACCAACACCACCACATTGTTGATTTAAAAGACTGATAATTGCATTCAAAATTATGAAGATTATTACGATTCGACGTCGGTTGTAGAAAATAATTTTTGAGCTGAAAATGTTAATTACAATTAGAGCACACTTATTAAAAATTGCGATACAAAGTAATGAAACAGAAAGTGCCACAAACTCCGATCGCGCAGTTGTAAACATTCTCGGGGTGAAATCTGCTGAGTGATTCAAGGTCCATGCATGTTACACATTGACATTTTAATTATCTCAACACAGATTCATGTATTGCAGTCGATAAGAGATAATCACAGCAAACACATTGATTAAATACATTTATGTACACGTATGGCAAGGTCGTAACAAATGATTGAAGGTATGCGTTAGATAACTCATTACAATTACATACAATGAAAAGCAATCACGTTTTAACTAATCATAAAATTAACATCGATCAGAGCATCAATAACCGCGAGCAACTGATTGGATTTTTTTTGCGAGTGTTTGTAAGGTCATCCGACCACATTATATCGTTATACAAAGATAGCGGGGAGCTCGTAGCTAAATAATAACCGCCGCTCGAGTCGATCTTTAGATTAAGCCGTGCTCGCCTTGGTTGATCTTTGGATGGGTGACCACCCTTACATACCAAGTTTCCTCCGTACCCCGGATAGCACGTTAAATGGTCCCGGCTGTCATTTGTAGATCTTTGACAGTCGTTTCAGGTAATCAGTGACACAAAAAGTCTGACAACCAGTCTTACCAAGTGGTATCGCAAATACCCAGTATTAACTGGGTTGTGGAGGCAGTCGCTCCATGTGAAATACTGGTATTCAGCTGCATCCAGTTAGGCTGGAAGCCAACCCCAATATAGTTGGGAAAAGGATAGGTAGATAATGACACGTGATCAAATATTCATAATACTAATTAGAGGGCACGTGTACGGAGGTATTCAATAACAAACAAATGTTTAATAAACGCATGGACCACCTGCGGATGGATGCAGAAAGGTCGTAACTCAAATAAGTAGGTCAAGCCACAATGATTCATTAAGTTTCTACATTGATTAGGTATATTAAATACAAAAAGAGGAATTAAGTACAAGAGCACTCGAAAACAGCGTCCTCCTATCTGCTGCAAGCTGCAATATATCAGAGTGTGGTCACTGTCAGAGTGTGGTCACTGTCAGAGTGTGGTCACAGTGGAGCATCGCCACGTTCGGTGGTCATTTGATTTCATTGTGATTATGGCGATAATTGAAGTATCGAGCCAGCACATCTAGCAATTACCGTTCAAACCTCCCCGTCTACTTTTTTGTCTTAACTAATATTCATTTGTAAGATGGTAAAGTTTGCATGTTTTGATGTTGGTGATAATCTCAAGAACTTCCGATCCGATTCCTGAAATTCTATCATGATTATAGGAAGCTATATTATGCCCGAGTGTCACAGGCGCGAGTGTCGAGTGTTACATCTTCACCGTGATAAAATTCCGACAATAGCACGAGTGAAACCGCGGGCAAAATTTAGTATTCTATCTACTACTTTCCACCAAGACATGTACTATCTTCGTATACTCATCATCTACATCATCTGCCTGCCTTTTCCCAACTATGTTGGGGTGGCTTCCAGTCTTAGCGAATGCAGCTAAATACCAGTATTTTACATGGATCGACTGCCTATCGGACCTCCACAACCCAGTTAGTACCGGGTAATACAATACCCGTTGGTTGTCAGACTTTTTGGGCCACTGAGTGCCTAGGGACTGTCAAAGATCAAAAACTGACAGCCGGAACCAACGTGCTATGATATCCGAGGCACGGAGGAAACTCGGTATGTAATGGGTAGTCACCCATCCACAGACTAACCCAGGCATGCACGGCTTAACCTAGAGATCGACTCGAGCGGTGCAGGTTATTATTTAGACACGAGCTCCTCGGTTTATCTTTGTATAAAATATATTATGTGGTTAGATGACCTTACAAACACTCGCACGTTGCACAAATTCAGCGCAAAGTTCACAGTTGATCGCTACTCGATACAAGGACGAGATAGACAGAGCTATGATCTGTAAATGTGTCAACTGTTTTGTTTGGCAATTGGACAAGAGATAAGAGATAACGAGTGGCTAGCGGGTCAGCTTGCGACATCTCTGTCCTGCGGATATGGATGTAGTATTTAAAAACAAATTCATCCTATTTTAGTGATAATCGTCTCGAGTACATAAATAATGTCTTTAATTGACTGTTACATTTAGAGCATCATTCTGCCAAAATCGATGTAGAACTGCGTCGCAGACTTCCATCTTTCCGCCATCTGTGCCCTCAGTACCATCGACACTCATCAAACAAACACACATGTATGTCTTAAATGAATAACAAAACATCCTATCCTAACAATATGTAGTTATCCATTTAAAATACATAAAACAGTTTTCCCATAACGTAACTTCGTGTGAGAATCTTCAACAAGTTACTGTTTTTATTTTCTATCTTAGTTAAACAAATCAGTGACAAGGTTTCATACAAAAAGTATACAAAATTAAGTAGTTCTTATTGACTAATCGTCAACTCCATCAATTTCATAATTTGAATGATGATTAATAGTGGTTCCGCCCATAACGGCAATGATTTACGAGACCCACACCACATAGGCCCTTCATATTAAATTAACTTATTCGAGCCGTTACATAAACCTGTGAAGGTACCAAAAGGGACTTAATTTGTAAGCAAGTAATAAGTCAATGTAATCCAAACATTACTAAGTAATATTTATAAAGGCGAAATTAACTTTGTCTATCTGATATCTTCTCACGATGGAACGTATTTCTTCTTCGTCTTCTTTTACATCGATGGCACGACTTAATTTTCTTGGGCCCAGTAAAAGGTCAATCGCAGCGGATCTAGTATTTTTAAGTTCTCTCAAATTCAAGTGAAAGGACCCACCAGTGTCACCAAGGGGTATCTTATTACCCAGTACTAAGTGGGTTGTGGAGGTCGGATAGGCAGTCGCTCCATGCAAAATACTGGTATTTAGCTGCATTCGATTAGACTGGAAGCCGACCCCAACATATGTAGTTGGGAAAAGGCTAGGCAGATGATGATGAGCAGGTAAGTTCCTGCGGGCGAAACCGCGGTCAGAAACAACCTTTGTAAATAAATTAGCCAAGTAATAATGTTGATCGATCGATTTGCTAAGTAAATTACTTCTGCGGTCATTAAGTGGATGCGTGACCAGTATTTATGACGAGACCACACTCCGTGCATCATCATCATCATTTCAGCCGAAAGACGTCCACTGCTGGACATAGGCCTCCCCCAAGTGTCACCACATTGACCGGTCTCCGTGCATCGGATCACGTTAAATCGTCGACTACCAAACAATCATAACGACTGGTTTAAGATGAAAGTTCGTCCTGTAGAAAACTCGTGTCTTGTTGATTGGATATTGGAAGTCTATTTTTCAGTAAACCCTTGATTGGCAATGTTTGGGATAATTTGATTATCGAAGCATTAATATCAACATTTATATCTCGAATAACCATATTTACTTCATGCGAATGAACATGATGATCGTTATGGTTAAAATAAATAAATGATCTAACAATTTTCTTTACTTTCAACAAAATATTTCGCTAGAAAGAGCGTAGCCTATTTTATCCTTAAAAAAGTTTTATCAGTGCGCCCACCACTTACACGAACCACTGCAAGACGACGCCGACGTTCAATTGGTGAATTAAAACACAATGCATTAATTATTATCAGTCCGGCTGCGGGCTCGACTGCTCGGTGTAGTACAGTACTAGCTCGGTATTTTTCCTCGGTCAATTAATTAGCCGGTACCGCTGGAGTTCGCCTTTTCATTATTGTTTTATTGTACCTTCGTCTAATACAGTACCTAGAGAAAATGGATCTTGCTCGTGGATTACATACATTTAAATAATATGTGTATGTTATTTCATTGTCATCTCATGGACCTTGCATCTTGCTTTTGCACCTTGAGGTGCAAATTAAGGTGAAAGCGTTAGGGTAGAAATGAAATGAAATGAAATTGTTTATTCAGTAAATAGGATATAGGCATCACTTTTACACGTCATCACATTTTAAACTTAAGCTAGATGGGTTCGACATTTCGTATCTGACTACCCTGAGAAGAAATGACGAAACAAACTCGGGGATCAAAGTCTGTTTTAAAGCATGTACAATATGTTTAATGTTTTACATTGAATTAAATAATAATTTGAACATACAAAAAAGGATAATAATAATAATGTCTTTATATGTCAAAAATTGTAGAAAAAAAAATAATAATAATTAAAAAAATACGGAAATATACAAAGGGAATTATCAGATTTTATGTCAATATTGTATAGAAATTACATAAAGCTAAGCAGAGCGAGCAGTTCAATCCCAAGCCTTTTTGTCATCTAAATAATCAATTATTTTATAGTACCCTTTCTTACATAGTTTGGTTTTAATGCACATTTTAAACCGATTGATTGACGTAGATTGAGAGATTAGACGTAGGTTATTCGAGTAGGTTCGATTCGGTAGCAGGCCAGTGCTAGGTTGAATGTTGATTAAAATATCGCTCGCGACTGTAAGACGTATGTAGTTACAGAATTATAATCATCAAAATCATATACCGGGCGTAAACCACCTCATCATACATCAAACTAAGCAACTTTACGCAAAAAATATTGCTGGGGATCAACTTTTTTTTTAGTTTATAAATCATGTTTCGTGATAGAACTCAATGTAACGCACTTAACACATTGTGCTGATGGATGGATTGATTAGTACGGGGATCGTGGAGGAGTTAAAAGTCAAAATCTTACAAAAAAAAGTTGTATTTAAAAAAACTTGTCAAAAAAGTTGTGACTTTGAAACATATCTCCGTTACTAGAAGTTTCCCAGGTATGGTGTAGAACAAAAAAATGATCGCAATGATGGGGAAAACAAGTGCCTTTCGGCTTCGTGAAGAGGTGTTTTATACTCTATAAACAACCCTCCAAGTTCTTATAGGTCTAGGAACAATTTTGACTTTGAAAATGTCATTGGC
Organism: Xestia c-nigrum; assembly: GCA_916618015.1. NCBI lineage: Eukaryota > Metazoa > Arthropoda > Insecta > Lepidoptera > Noctuidae > Xestia > Xestia c-nigrum. The sequence continues at coordinate 932,147 of OU745259.1, read as the reverse complement.
CTGCAAATTGCCAAAAGACATTTTTCGGGCCACCCTGGATGATTCACCTTAAATTCGTTCATGTTTTTGCAATAATTATGTGCATAAAATGTCCGAACATAAGGTCGCCTGCTTGTTACAGCCTACAAAAACATCAAAAGAAATAAGTACTTACTTAAAGAGTTGTTATGGAAAGTCATAAAAAATGTCATCATTAACTTTCCATAATTCTTTGATAAATCGAAAACCATTTCCTGTTTACATACGCACTGCTAATAAATATTTATTTTCTGGCACGTGTATAAAATTTGTGCCTAAAAATACAAAAAGAATCTCCTACTAACACATAATGAATGCCATGTATTTTAGAAGTAGTCATTATCTCGAGTAGGTACCTAGTACTGTGTGACGTTAGTTGGGAGGTACCATCGGCTTCAACTACCCGAGGTCCACAATAGTAGACGACGGACTACAGGAGTGCGCGCGCGCATGGATTGCGACTTCATTTAAAAACCGGAATATTATTTATTTATTTATGTGGAATAAAATTTTAGGTGAGTCAATGGTTATGATTAGTGTTTAGATTTGTTGGAAAAAACATATAATTTTTTTGAAATATATAATACTTGTAATAGGGCTTTTTTCGAATATGTTTTTTAAAGTTGTGTTGTTTTTTAGGAACCTAAACTAAAAGTGGAAAACTTACTATTCTTAAAGAAACTTTTATCTGAAAACTAAATATTGTTTGGACATATTTTATGTACCTACATACATACATACCTACAGAAAGCTAATCGTAATATTCATTCCTCAGTTTAGGTTATCTGTTTTTAGAAAGATCAAACAAACAAAATTAAACAAAAACTAACCGTTTCTCTACGTCAACCGTATTTAATTTAAACGATTGTTACTCGTAAGGTTAACTTTTACCCCCATTTACCAAATTCATCAATGTTAATTTGTTATTTGTATGACGTGCCTAATTACAACATTACCATAATCAATAGAATTTTCCGCAACAATTACGAGGTTAATGAATTAAAGTATCTGTTATGATGAAGTTTGTCGATAACTAAATAAACAATACAGCACATTTGAAACACTATTCACTTACATTTATTTAACACATAAATCTGTTTCTGTCATTAACACGATTGAGGTAAAGAGATCTGATTTAAATCCGTTTAGCACTAAACGCCAACTTGGTGATTTGTGACACAAGCCGTTTTTACCCGGGACAATTTCTCAGATGGGCAATACAAATTCTATTTTAATTGTTAAAAGTATGAAGAGAGTTCAAGCTGATTAGAGCAAATTTTGTGAACGAACGGTCTAAAGAAGTTAACAGAGAAGTTTCAATGAAAATTCCGAAGATTTTCTAATGTGATGAGAATGGCTACAGTGTGACAGGAGTGCCTTGTAGTATTCATTAGGATACCGGATAATTATGTCCTAAGAGTAAATCTAAATTAAAAACTTGAAGACATACAACATCCACCAACCCGCTCTGGGCACAAAGGGTGTAAAACACCTCTTCACGAAGCCGAAAGGCACCTGTTCTCCTCGTCATTGCGGTAAATTTTTTGTTCTACATCATGCCTGGGAACCTTCTAGTTACGGAGATATTGGGGGTCAAAGTTCCAACTTTTTGACAACTTTTTTTTAAAAACAAGTTTATATTTTGTAAGATTTTCACTTGAAACACCTCTACGACCCCGTACTATTCAATCCATCCACCAGCACAATGTTTTAAGTGCGATACATTGAGCTTTACCAAAAAAAAAAGTTGTTTCCCGGCAATAATTTTAGCGTAAAGTTACTTAGTTTGATGTAAATTATGCTTGGTTGACGGCTTCGTGATGAGGTGGTTTACACCCTGTATATGATAATGATTGAAAGGATTTCCTTGGGGTACAACATGATCTTAACTTGGAAATGTAATAAGACTTTTTTCGGGTTTTCCAGTGCAATGAAGTGGTTGGTGCTGATGTCGCTGATCCTGGCGCGTATGGTGCAACAGCCGACGCAGCCGGTGCGCACGCGCGGCGGCCTCGTGCGCGGTACCGTCAGCAGGAACGGAAAGTTTTTCCAGTACTTCGGCATCCCCTATGCCACGGTTGATGAGAACAACCGGTTCCAGGTAAGGGGTTTTGTTCTTCTATTCTTCTTTTCTGACCTCAGCTAATGTGGGTTGGTGAAAACTGGCTCACCCATTCCACCCTGTCCAGAGACATTGATTAGGTACAGTGTAAACAAGCTGATGTGGCAGTGGGTTACCTGTCTAAGAACCATATTAGCAAGCGTTGTGTGGATGCACTATGAAGCATAAATGGCTCAATTGCCTGCGGGAGCTCAGCTTGGAACAGGTTTATGTCCATTAGTGGACTACGATAATCTAAGTTGATTGTTTAGCTCGTCTTTTAGATGTAACGCTATCAATCACTCCCTTTTTAGGGTTCCGCATCTAAAGGGTATAAACGGGACCCTATTACTAAGACTCTATTATTCGTCTGTCTGTCAACAGACTAGACAGTTGAAATTTTCAGAGATGATGTGTTCTGTTGCCGAAAAAGGGTGTAAAACACCACTTCACGAAGCCGAAAGGCACTTGTTCTCCCTGTCATTGCGATATTTTTTTTGTTCTACACCATACCTGAGAAGCTTCTAGTTACGGAGATATGGGGGGTCAAAATAGTAACTTTTTGACATTTTTTTTTTGTATGATTTTGACTTTTAACACCTCTACGACCCCCGTACTATTCAATCCATCCATCAGCACATTTTTCTAAGTGCGTTACATAGAGTTATACCACAAAATATGATTTATAGCCTCAAAAAAAAAAAGTTGTTTCCCAGCAATAATTTTTGCGTAAAGTTACTTAGTTTGATGTACAGGATGCTGGGTTGTGGTTTACACCCTTTATTATATCAACAAATAATAAAAGGGACTCTCCTACTATAATGGTACCTACGGAATCCGTCATGCGCGAGTCCGACTCGCAAAACTTCATAATTTCTTCGCTCTCATACATACAGAAGAAAAGAGCCTTCCTTTTCTTCTCTGAACAATTTCATCGCGAGACTAAACATAGCAAAATTGAGTCACCATCCAAGTGCTACTACCAACAGATCCCGAGTTCGATTTCCGTAGAAAGTACAGTCGTGCTGTTGATTGAGTTAAGATTATTTTAGTTTCTTAAACATAGCAAATATAGATCAATGGGCTGCAGGCACCGAAAGGCAAGACTTTTAAAGGTGATTAAACAAAGTAAGCATAGGGTTTCATTGACGAAATTTAGCAACATAATTCTACTGATTCTACGTATGAGGATAAAATCTGAATGTTCCCTTTCTCTACAAAAACTGAGGGCACTAACGAGGGTACTAACGAAACTCATCAGGTCAGGTCATTCGCAAAGAAGAATGCAGTTCCTTGAACCAATAAATCCCTGTCTACATTAAATAAACTCTTACAATACTCCACAAGGTACTTAAGACGTAGTTCAGAGTTCACGTCGTTATAGATCGGAGCCCGAGCATAGTTGGGTGAAGTTGGCAACAACTAGTTATTAGCCGAGTACCCGGGTACCCGGATACCCCCGTCTGTACTCCGAGGTACCGCTGTACAGGAATCAAAGAAAAACAAAGGGTTGAAGTTTGAAGGCTTACAGATGTCTGTCTTGCCAACTGACAGGGAGATGGAACTTGGAAATACGTCAATGTTTTTGCAATTTTTATGAAACAAGGGGTACTGTAGGACCAGAGTTTTGCAATAAATTATCTTAAGACATTTTTCTTGAACTAGAAGTTTGCCATTTAATCGCACATATAGTACACTAGCTGACCCACGCAACTTCGTCTGCGTCACATAAGAGAGAAAAAGCTTACAAGGGAATAAAATTTCCCCCGATCTTGTAACATTTTTCATTGCTGCTCCGCGCCTATTGGTCATAGCGTGATGTTATATAGCCTATAGCCTTCCTCGATAAATGGACTATCAAACGCAAAAAGAATTTTTCAATTCGAGCCGGTAGTTCCTGAGATTTGCGCGTACAACCAATTAAACAAACAAACTCTTCTGCTTTATAATATATTTAGCATTCAGAAGTGAAGATGTTTAAAATAAGACAACGAGGTACATAAAGTAATGAATACAACCGTTTATTCTAACTTGGAACAAAATATCAATTGCTGAAACTATCCATAACCATAATAAATCATAAGGAATTCAATTAACACGTAATTGCTTAGAAAAGTAGCGAGTAAATACACAAAATAGGAAAATATAAATCTTACAGCCCTTTGAACGATATTCCCAACGAGTCTCCCGCGACCAGAGACTAAAGCAAGTTGTCTGTCACGCCTTTCCATAGAAGTAACCTGTGCTACGTACAACCTCATTTCTTCATGATACTACGCGAAACCTCATTTCTTCCTAACACGGCTTCTCCTGACACCAAGTCGCCCTCGACTTGAAAGTTGTAGGTTGCAGTCAAGTGATGATCTTGATGCCGAACTGCTCCTATTCCAGCATCGAGATGAGGTGCGGACAGCCCTACCGCCACGGGTTCAGGTCATGCTCAACATCATCAGCTTCGTCATCTGAAAGATTTTACGATGATTATTCCGTGTAGGCAACAACACATGCTAATCACGTAGAAATTCAAAGTCCGCAATGGCAAAAATATAAGATGGTTAGCGTCCCAATCGTCCCATATCACTGCCAAAGACTTTACCTCGGCGAATAATGACAAAAATATAAGATGGTCAGCGTCCCAACCATCCCATAACATTGTTCACATAATTACTCGTACTACGACTAGACTAGACGGTCAAAAGGTCTAGTTCACAGAAAACTAGAAGGTCTAGTATTTACACAAGACTAGACATAAAACACAAGGTCAAGTATTCAACAAGACCAGACATAACACGCAGGATCTAGATTTCCAACAGTATACCACAACCAGCGTGTACTGCACCAGCTACGACAGGCACACGTGTTGCACCAGTAGCGACAGGCGCACGTGCTGCACCAGTGCATCTTACGCCAGCAGCGCGCCTGCACCAGCACCACGCCCGCACTAGCACCACGCCCTGCGCCAGCAGCGCACCCTGCGCCAGCAGCGTAGTGAGTTCTGCGCCAGCAACGCAGCGAGTTCTGTACCAGCAACGCAGCGAGTTCTGCGCCAGCAACGCAGCAAGTTCTGCGCCAGCAATACAGCTATTTCTTTGCCAGCAACGCAGCGAGTCCTGCGCCAGCAACGCGTCTTGCGCCAGCAGCGCGTTCTGCGCCAGCAACGCAGTGACTCCTGCGCCAGCAACGTAGCGCGTCCTACGCCAGCAGTGCGTCCTGCACCAGCAGCGCCAGCAGTGCGTCCAACTCCAGCAGCGCAACCAGCGCCAGCAGAGAGTCCAGCACCAGCAGCGTATCCAGCGCCAGCACAGCATCCGGCCCCAGCAGCGCGCCCACGCGCTCTCCACAACACATGCCTTTGGACACACCCGCACGCTTGGCGACACACACCTCTGGGAACAAACCCGTGCGCTTGGAGACACACGCCTCAGGGAACAAACCCATGCGCTTGGAGACACACGCTTCAGGGAACAAACCCATGCGCTTGGAGACACATGCCTCAGGGAACAAACTCGTGAGCTCGGCAACATACGCTTCTGGGAACACACCCGTGCGGTAGGCGACACACGCCTTGGGAACACACCCGTTTGCTAGGCGACACACGCCTTGGGAACACACCCGTGCGCTAGGCGACACACGCCTCTGGGAACACACCCATGCGCTAGGCGACACACGCCTCTGGGAACACACCCGTGCGCTAGGCGACACACGCCTCTGGGAACACACCCGTGCGCTAGGCGACACACGCCTCTGGGAACACACCCACACGCAAGGCGACACACGCCTTTGGGAGCACACCCACTGGATGAGCGACTCACGTCTCTGGGAGCACAGCCACTGGATGGACGACTCACGCCTCTGGGAGCATACCCACTGGATGGGCGACTCACACCTTTAGGCACGCCCAAAACCATCTCTGAAACCATAAATAGAAAAGAAACAGCACTCACTTAGCAAAACAAAACATTATGGCATTCATTTCTGGGCACGTATTGGGAGTCTGCTTATGTGGTTTTTCCTCGAACAGTTTCAAGTTCATGGCTCTCGTATCCCAGGGTCTAGTTTGCTCATTGATTGCGAGTACTTTATTACGAAGGTAAGGTCGACGACCTCGTATTCACATGACTGGCGGTTGGACCGGTAAGGTGAATCGTACCTTTATTCCGCTTCAGGAGTTCACAAGAGGGACATCAATAGACCTCCCACAAAACTTTTTTGTTGTTTTTAGAATGCTTGTGACTAGGTCATACACCAGCGACCATATGGGCGGAGTAGAGGCGTCAGTGCCAATAATTAAATTGATGGCTGTGATTTTTGCTTGCTCACATGCGTTCATGCCTGACAGTTCCGGGGATTAACAACTATTTTCCGAGAGCTCGGCCACACCTGACCAAAGCTTGAAAGCATTGAACCTTCGTTCAGGACGATTTGAATGTCAAACGTTCTAGAGAGGTACTGCCTCTCTTTGTGCACATTAGTAATGCTACCACGGTTAAGACTGTAAGCAGTTTCCAGGATTATTACAGTTTTAAACTACGAAGCCATAACTTGCCGTTCACTTAGGCTTTTGAGAACACAGGGGTCGGAGTTACTCGACAAGAAAGGTGCTTCAAAACATCAGACAAAATCAGCGAAACCAAGCTCCACTATAAGTGAGAAGATTGGCGAGAAAATAAACAAAACAAAATAAATCTATGGGTGTACCCACGGATGCCTTGAACAACAGCTGTAATAACGTCTGTTTTGTTATTCGACAGCGCTTCGCTGATTCCTAGATTGTGACTGGCTCTTAATAAAGCACGTCTCTTTCTTGTACCCTCTTCTCTTGCATTATAAACACTGCGCTCCATATTTGGCAGCAGTAATATCATTGGCTGGACCCTGCGTCCCGGATTTTTAAAAACGGAAGCATCAACCGGTTCCATAACAAGCTTTTTAGAAAAATTACGACAATTGTCCTCACTGATTACATTCGTAGCACTTAGGTTCGAAAACGAACGACAAGATCGAGCGTACGTGCTTCCTACGGCCGTTACTGTTACTGTTCGGTTTCGGTAGGTTGCTATCTCGGTCTGTTTGACATTTTACTTAGAGACTGTTACGGAAACAAATGTCACTGAAAAACTTTCTTTGATTTTTCAAGTGACAGGTAGGTGAGGCAGATATGATATTTCAAGCAAACTTCGTTAATAGAAATACCGATAGCCGTGAGACGTGGCATAATAACTGACAGTTATACGTGAGTAAGTTATAGAAAACGGGCCTTAGTCAACCAGCCGAAAGACTCAAGTTTACGACTTGGTTTTACGCAAATTGAAAGAATCAAGATTATGTCTTCAGTTGCTAAGTTCGCATTAGCCACGGCTGCCCTAATTTGTGGGTTGACAACCCGCGTATAACCTATTAAACAAAACAAACAATTAAACAAACTGTAAACGCTTTGAGCGTCCATAACCCCGTTCCGAGTTAGCGTGAGCACGATCACAAGCGCGATATCGATGTCCCTTGAATCGTCATAGATGACGTCATGACAAATGCGCCATCTTGCATTACACCGGCGACCATGCTCCAAATAAATATCACTGTGAGCACTGTCAAATAACCTGACGACAGCTCTTAGCTGTCATAATCGTGAAATCTATATCGGAACGCAAAATATTGATGTGAGCGCTGTGAGCGATAATTTTCTAAAACGGAATGAAGCCTAATAGGAGTTCGTAATTCTTCGGTGAGACACTTAACTGTTAACTGTTGTCAAACGTAACAAACTTATGGTACGCCGGGCGTACTCAGCGACATATGTTGTAAAATTGTCGGATATTGTGTTTATTGTTTCCAATAAAATCCTACTAATATTATAAATGTGAAAGTTGTGAGTATGGATGGCTGTTTGTTACTCTTTCACGCAAAAACTACTGACCGGATTTGGATGAAATTTTGAACACAGATAGTTTATAACCTGGATCCTATGGGACAATTATCAAACTTCACGCGGGCGAAGCCGCTGGCAGAAGCTGGTATTAACATAATCTAACTTCTGAGGGCAAAAGGGTTTTGAATTAAAGAAGGTTAGACAAAATGTATCCGATGACGAAACGATAGCGTCGCTTTATGCCACGTTACCGTCGTATTTATTATGAAAAATACTCCTATTTTTCAAGTTCATAAAAAACACAAGAAGTGTCCCTTCAAGTGGCCACGAAAAAAGAGTTATCTTTATTTCAGCTTTTGCAGTTTCATCGAAACTATCTCCCTATAACAGTTTCAACACGTACCCATTGACGACTCATTTCGCGCATGAAATGACTTGTTATTGTTATTCAAAGACTAGAAACATTCAAGTTTTTCTGAACAGTTGTCAACCGCTATTCAATTCAATTAGTATTTAGGCATCAACCACTATGTCAACTTATTATGTATTGGATCTCTGTAATAACAGACAATTAAGTGAAAGCGTCTTGTTCAATCCCGCACAGCGGAACGCCACTTGCAATCGACAAGCTAGTCAATCTATTGAATGACACCTGGCAATCCATCCGCATGTCACACTTTCATTTGCCGCTGCGAACTGCGACACACGTCGCACCACCTGGGACTTCCCCCTGCTGCTTTGACCCAGGCATCGTTCCACGGACCGATAACCACACCGAGACGACATCGAACCGAGAGTCCAATGGACAAACAAGGTGCCAGTTCGCCCTGACATATGTCCCAATTTTGGGAAATTGTTAAGAGAGAAATCGCAACAAATCTAAACGAGATCGCTAATTACCATCCTTGCGCTAAGTACACATTTAGGCTACGCAACAGTAGGATAGAAGGCTGTTGTTGATTGTAATCTCAAAAGTATAATTGACGTTTCTAGATATGATTTTCAAACGGTATGATGCGTGCAACATAAGAACAAACCAATATAAATGAAGCTTATTTTAGGACATGAAAACTAAAATTACAGTCCAGCTCCTAGAGAAATCTGGGCATCGTTCTTTTAAAATTTAACCAAGTTCGGTCATTGATGACCCTTTCATTTAGCCAAACTTTGACGTCGCCCTTGTGACAAAAAGCTACTCACGACAAACACTCGGGGGTACCTCCGCATGGTCCACTTCGTCACGCCACACGTCAATTGTCGTGTTTGCTTAAATACATAGTAACCAGGCGACCTCACAGGCTGTAAAGATCTTATTCCACACTATGCTCCTTGTGCTGCTCAACGCTATGCTCCTCGCGCAGCAGCGATGCTCCTCGCGCTGCCTCGTTGTTCCTCGCGCTGCCAGGATGTTCCTCACGCTGCCGCGATGTTGCCTTCACTGCACACGCACTGCTCTACTCACACGATTAATTGCTACGCTCCGCACTGCACACAAAGGTTAATAGATTTTCAACTTTATTGCTAACAAGCATTAAATTCAAGGTTGATTGGGAGTATTTAAAAGCTTCTCTCGTCTTTTCGTCTTCATAAATTTAAACGATTTTAAAACATACGACTTTCGGTTCAAATCGAATGAGAGAAAGTTTGATATTGCTGGTCCTTTGACTCGCACAAAAATAGGGAGCGGTGGGCATGACGAGGAACATGATGTCCGGCATGACGAGTAATGCTGTCAAACTACGTCTCTGCCTCCTTTCCTCACTACTTCCCATGCCACTCCTCGAGTGTGTGGCAGGCCCATTAAATCTTCCACGAGAATAATCACATACGACCAGGCTTTAAAACTGCAAGCGATTGGATCGTTTGTACGAATGGTTGATGAAAGACACTCAAAGTTCTTTGCACGAACTCGTTGCGGAACATCGCTCAAGTTTACGGGGCTAAGCTAACGCGAAGTGACCTCACAACCGGGTTCTCGGGGTTATTTCTTCACCACCAGCACACCTGCCTTGCGTGTCACCTTTAGGTCAATCTCATAAATGACGGTGATGACGCCTTCTCAGCATATTTTTCGCAAAACTTGATATTCACACACGTGAAATAACAAAAATGACAAGAACAAAAACGAAAAAGTCAAAAATCGCCATTTTGACTTTCGGTTGAAAATTATTGATATTTTGTTCCTTGAATATTTTACAAATTAGTGGGCAATTTGTGTTCACTATCCCACTTCTGAATTTAGCATTCAGAAGTGAAGATGTTTAAAATAAGACAACGAGGTACATAAAGTAATGAATACAACCGTTTATTCTAACTTGGAACAAAATATCAATTGCTGAAACTATCCATAACCATAATAAATCATAAGGAATTCAATTAACACGTAATTGCTTAGAAAAGTAGCGAGTAAATACACAAAATAGGAAAATATAAATCTTACAGCCCTTTGAACGATATTCCCAACGAGTCTCCCGCGACCAGAGACTAAAGCAAGTTGTCTGTCACGCCTTTCCATAGAAGTAACCTGTGCTACGTACAACCTCATTTCTTCATGATACTACGCGAAACCTCATTTCTTCCTAACAATATTATAAGTATAGATTGTTTACAATACGGCTGACTGCTGTAGATGACCTCGAAGACTGACTCCCTATTCTAAATTATAAAAGTAGGTACTTACAATTTTATAATTATTTCGCTTTTTTGTTACTCTAAGAATCTACTTATTTTATTTTTCATTTGACCTCTACCACCTAATTGCGAAAACAATTATAATATGAATAATTTACTAATAAGATGCACAGTTCATCTCCACGTGAATGCTGAGGTCATTTGTCATTCGTATGTTATTCAGAAAGTTAGTACCTAAGGTGAACAGTTCGTAAACATCGATCAACAACTAATTCATGAACTGACAGAGTTAACTCATGAATATTTCCATTGTTTATGAATTTTCGTACCCTTTTCTTTGGTTCGATATTGTTCGGCGGTATTCCCTGGGGGAACAAAGGAGTTAGTTCTCCCTCGACAGGTGTCTAGAGTACGGTATTCACGTAATAAGAGACACGTGTAACATTGGCCGAGCCTATTGCTTATACTGGGGTCGGCTGTACTGCTCCTATTGAGAATTTCCAATACTTTATGACTTGGGAGTCAAAGTCCCTTACAGTCTGAGGTACACACGTACATAAAGATCGGTAGATGCCCAACTGCTTGTAGATCGTATAGTTTTATGTATACGAATACCTTATCAAATTGATTAAGGGCCACAGCATATTTTAGTTGTGTTGACGACTTTTAACCTGCTTTGTGTTATAATAACGTTCTTTGTTAAGGCTAAATCGCCCATTGCTAATTCGTTGTTCTGTAGTCTCCACCAACCATGACAACGACACCCATGACGGAAGACCTATTATTATTTTCCTGGGCATCTGCTCACTGATACTAAAACTCCAGCTGTTTTAAATAAGCTAGCAAATTAATATATGGTCAAGAATGTATTCAAGCGGCTTAGGTATTCTTTGTCGCAGGTAAATAATTTTATCCTAAGGTAACTGCGTCATTCGTTTTTTACCGACACGTGATCTTAGATTTATACATAATAATTTGTTGATCCTATTATAAGCCATTACCTACCTACATGCGAGTTAGAATATAAAACCACAGGCAATCCGTAATCGCTCAGTCAGGGTGAACCAGTCGCGAATCGGTCGGTCAAGGCAATTACTGAGCAAAGGATTTTATTTCTTACTAGACAGACCTTGATGTTGCGAATAGAGAACTATCTTGTTTATTTTAACAATATTTATATCTCAACAAAAATTATACGTAACTCAATATATGAAGCCTGTATTTTACCGAAAGGTTAGCTTAGGTTAGGCGCCCACCGCTTTTCATCGTTTAAATTTCTAATAGGGAAGAACCTATTTACGAGTAAGTAAACAGGGTGGAAACGGTTAACGGGGCAGTAAGAGGAGCTATCTTAACCGTTGCAGCTACTTATATGAAAACGGTCTAAAGAAATTAGCGTAAAAAAATGATAATGTTGTATGTGTAAAATGGCAGTTTTCTTGCAAACTGTATTTTTTTAAATCTGCGAATGGATATGAAAATATCACGAAAAATTATGGATGGTTTCCTAAGACCAGTTGCATGTAGCTGCAACGGTTAACGTAGCTCCCCTTATAGCCCCGTTTACAGTTTCCACCCTGTTTTGGCATCAATCAGGTAGCAATTCAGACTTTTTGCTACTGAAAAATTCCTAGTCGAAAAGCCCAATAATACTCTCTCAGACCTAACAAACTCTGTCGGACCATGGTACGGTGAAAGGTTACTTTTAATACCAAGAAATTTAAAGAAATCAATTGAGTCCCAAATAATAATCTGTGGTCTTAGATCTGACGAAAAATCTCAGTGCTAAACAGCTATGACACATTCTCCAAGAAATCTGCACGTCTATCTTACAAGGTTAGGTTGTGGTTAACATGTAGCTCCGCACCACAGATAATAACTTTGATTGACCTTGTACCTGGATTGCGGAGAAGACGAAAGGTCAAACAGTCTCTTAAAGAAAATCTGGTTTGTTGAATTTATTTAGGATATAAATAAATGAGTGCTTGGACATAAAACTGGTTGGATAAAATCGAGTCAACATAAAAAAAAGCTTGTATTTTAGAAAAAAATCCTTATGAGGTGCATTGTATTTTATACCTAAAAGATGAAATTACTGCCCCCTGACCATAAAGGTTATTTAAAAATAACTCAAGTTAAAAATTCACGAATTAAAATAAAAGCATCACCTTATACGACCCGTCGATATCTTCGTCCGACCTTTATGGCATCCGTGTGACGTCACTCGGTCCAATCAAAGCCAAGGGCGCCGGTTCAGCCATCCGCTGCTGGGACCTTCACCCACTGCACAAAATAACATTACCTTCAGAACTTGTCGGACGTTGAGTTTAATTAAAACAAAATTTCGTGAGGTTATGTCATTATGTTGGCAGGTGGCATGTTATAGTGCAGGTAAATATTGATTGTGCTAGCATGAGTTTGGTTTACTTGACTTGTTGACCGAGTACATTCGAGTGCGATGGGCGGGAGTGAAGTCATAGACTCGGATCCCAAAATAAAAAAAAGATAGGCCGCGGTTTGAATGAGACCAAGATCACTGCACTAGAACGCAATTATTATTGTTACAGTAACTTTTTCTGTGGGTTCTCAACATCACATCTCACTCTCTTTGACACTGTCTCTTTCACTCTACTTTCGCAAAATTTTCAAACAGTAGATGTAATTAAATGGGTCCTTGCTTTTCTTTATCCACATAATAACGCTAGTAAACAATCGCCTTAGTAAACATTGTCGGAATATCAATGCCACCGTCTCGAGGTCGAATTTCTTTCGCAATATAGAACAGTTAATTTACCAGTGCCTACAGAGCAAATTGAAAAAGTACTAAATCAATGTCTTGCGCCTCAAACTTCTAACTTATCAAAGCCTCGGAAAGTTCCTGAACATTATTTTCAATAGTCTCAAAGTTTCCGACGATAAAATTAACATACTTTTTCAATATTTCCAGGCGCCGCTGCCGTCTGCGACATGGACGGGGATCTTCGAGGCTGTTGATGAGAACACGTGGTGCCCTCAGCACTCGGGAGGCATCGTCATTGGTGAACCGAACTGCTTGAAACTGAACGTCTACACTCCTACTACAATCACTAAACCTCTCCCTGTTATGGTCTACATCCACGGAGGATGCTTCTTCAGCGGCACTGGATCACCATTCTTGTATGGAGGTGACTTCTTAGCAGAAAGCGATGTGATATTTGTCGGTATTAATTATAGACTTAGCGTTGAAGGTTTCCTGTGCCTAGGCATAAAAGAAGCGCCAGGTAATGCTGGATTGAAGGACCAAATAGCTGCTTTGAAATGGATTCAAGAGAATATCAGAGCTTTTGGTGGTGATCCTAACGATGTGACCTTGTTTGGCGAAAGTGCTGGTGCCGTATCTACTTCTTTCATGATGCTATCTCCTGCTGCTAAGGGGCTCTTCCATAAAGCTATCCTACAGAGCGGGTCTTCGTTGGCGCCCTGGGCGCTCCAGCACGACCCTCTAGGAGCAGCAAGTAATCTAGTCAAAAAACTTGGATACAACACCAGAGACCCTAAGGAAATCCACAGTATTCTAGCAAATAAGACCGCCAAAGAAATCTTGGCTGCTATCAGTCACTTTGAAGACAAATTCTGCGTGGCAGAGAAAGACCTATTCGTTCCATGCGTGGAAAAACGAATAGACGGAGTAGATCCTGTAGTAACAGAATACCCAGCAGATATAATAAAATCAGGCAACTACACTAAAGTGCCAATGATTATCGGTTACACAGACAAGGAGGGAATATATTTTGTAGGAGCAGATTATGGAACCAGTATCAAAAATAATTCTGACGTCATAGACCCATTGAAGACTTTGCAGAAGGATTTAGAGTTCCCGAGTGAGTTTGACCAGAACTGCACAGCAGAGGTGATAAAAAGACATTACTTCTCGTCTTATAGGGAAGATTTAATCGCAGACATGGTAGATTTATACTCTGACGTACATATCAAATTTCCTGTGGTTTTAGAGTCAGAGTTATACTCTCAAACTACAGACCAGCCGATATATTACTACCTATTCAGGTACAATGGGTTGAGGAACATGCCAAAGATAATTTCAGGGTTTCATGAGGTGGTGAATGGCGCTTCGCATGCTGATGAACTGTTCTACCTGTTCAAGCCTCATGCCTTCCCTCTGCTGCATTCTGTGGAGAAGAACATGATCAGCCGGATGGTGACCATGTGGACCAACTTCGCTAAATATACGTAAGTATATACATTATTGTATTATTCATTACTTTTGGGAGCGGTGACCACACGTATCGAGTCGGAACGCGACGTCCGAACCTAAAAGGCGGATTACGTCTTATTCGCTTTTAGATGTGAATACAGGGTGTAAATTACAACATCATGAAGCCGTCAACCGTGCGTGCATTCTGTACCTCAAATAATGTAACTTTATGCAAAAATTATTGCAAGGAAACGACTTTTTTTTAGGTTAAAAATCATTAAATACCAAACTCAATATAACGCACTCAAAACATTATACTTATGGATGGATTGAATAGTACGGGGGTCGTGGAGGTGTAAAGTCAAAATCTTACAAAAACAAATTGCACTTCTAAAAAATCTTGCAAAAAAATTCGGAGCTTTGACCCCGAATATCTCCTTAACTAGAAAGTTTCCAGGTATGGTGTAGAACAAAAAAGTGATCGCAATGACGGGGAGAACAAGACGGTGCTTTTTGGCTTCGTTAAGAAGTTTTTACACCCTTTAGAATATAGACTGCACTGTCTGCTTTCAAAAATTAAAATGACACAAAAACAATACTAAATGATGGTTCTGTGATGACAACTACGTATGAATAATTATTTATTTTATAATGGGTAAATAATGGCTAAATAGATTAACCTCCAAAGATAAATAAATATTAGGTATGTTCAATCAAATAATAATGTTGCGCAATTCGTTTTAGTAAACAAATAAAGCCAACAAACGAGGCAGGTAATTAATGCACTTAACTTAATTAAGTATAATATTACACCTGGTTTACAGTGAGAGTTTAGAATGCATAATAATATTGTAACACCTAATGATTTGGAAAGAGTAACCATGAAGTTTCTTGCCGGTTCTTCTCCATGGAATCGACCAACGCAAACCGTTGTCTGTTATATAAATGAATGAAATGTGGGTGTACGATTTTAGCTCTACCTATGGTGAACTTAAAAAAATATGAATTGACATAGGTACTTAGTTGCCCAATCCTGGATCAATTCAATTTTAATTCCCATGAGAAGAACAACTTCTAACACGTCTTGAAGTATTGACGTAACGATGATCGTAAACCATAGGACAGACTGGGGCATATAATACTTGGATTTAAACAATTTTATTGCGAATAGCTTTATTTACGTCCGTCACCATTCGCGTCACGTGTAGCTCGTAATAAACCGTTCAGTAAATATATAATTTGCATGCAAAGCCGTGCTAACAGTGCAATAGTCATCTCTATTCTCTATGGCGCATGGCGCATGGAGCATGGCGGCGGCGCACGAACTACTCATTACAGTAAAAATGCATTGCGATTGTTGTCAACTGCTTTATTGAATTTAAAATTAGGTTTTCAATGTCATTTTATGGGTGTGATATTGTTTATCTCAAAATCTTTTTATCACGAACATAATCATGAAAAAATGGTAGGTACTTGGATATTCGCTACATTTTGATGTTATAAAAATAATAATTTTAGAGGATAACAATTAATCCTTTGGTACAAAAGTGTTGTCAGTGCTTTGTTATCTGTTTCAAATCAATAAACGATAATATCCTTACGAGTTAGTGATCACTAACTCCTTTTAGATGGGACACTGCGGGCTAGTAGTAATAATAATGAGTTAGTTACAAATGTCTTCTTCTTCACTCTTCCGACCCGACGTGCTCGTGGCTATAATAACGGCCGCTCGGGTCGATCTTTAGGTTGGTTAGCCTAGTTTAGATTGGTCTGTGGATGGGTGACCACCTTTACCGAGATTCCTCCATGCCTCGGAAAGTACGCTAAGCTGTTGGTCCCGGCTGTCATTTGTCCATCTTTGACAGTCGTTACTGGTAGTCAGTAGCCCAGAAAAGTCTGACACCAGTCTTATCAAGTGGTATCATATTACCCAGTATTAACAGGGTTGTGGAGGTCAGATAGGCAGTCTTTCCATGTAAAATACTGGTGCTCAGCTGTATCCGGTGAGACTGGAAGCCGACCCCAACCTAGTTGGGAAATGGCTAGGCAGATGATGACTCTTTCCGGCATCGCTTCATGTTTACCCAGGCTCACAAGACCTAACATCTGAATTCTCATACTTGCAGAGACCCAACTCCTAAACCATCGCGCCTGACGCCATTCCGCTGGCGTCCCTCCCGCCGCCAGAACCCCACGGCGCTGATCATCGACGCGCAGGTGTCCACGGCGCCGCTGTGGGAGGAATCCTCCGTGCGGCTCTGGAACGACACGTACAACAAGTACCGCAGGAAACACTACGGGGAGAAGCAGTTCCAACGAGCTGAAGTGGTGACAGATGAACAATTGAAGTTATAGAACTTGAAAAAGACTAAATAATGTGTTATTGTGCGGTGTTTAACCATTACTGGCGAAATGAAGGTCCGTGCAATATGGTACACTTGCGCCTATGGTCAGTGGGTGTCCTAATTAAGATTTGTGACGTCACTTTTCGACAAAAGAATGTACTCAAATGTGACGTTACACGAATTTTCGACAGACTGTATCGTCTTCAGTTTTTGTTTACGTAAAAAAAGAAAAAATATGTGACCAATATTTTTTGGAAATCTTTCTAACGGACAAATTGGATGGTTTTTGTCATCTACCAGATTGTCGATGCAAGATCATATTATACACTGTTACTTTTGGTTCTGTCGTGTTCAATCCCAAAACAGCAATTACACAGTTGGGTGACAGTATATATTATTATATGCTCCAATAGAGGACAAGCATTTGATTTACTCAGTCCTGTGCCGGTGAATATTTCTTTGCTGGATACAAAGTGGATTACAGAAGGCAAATTCGCAACAATATCAGACATAAATATTATTATTTTTTTGTCGAGACCAGGAGATGAAGCATTTTACATAAAACGCGTGAAATCTAGCGCATATGTCCTCGCATTTGTAACAGTTATCGTACAACGTGCAATATGTGATGTCCTCACGTGCGTCGCGAGTAGATCACACGTAACTTGTGTACAAATCAGTAGATAGGTAGCCACTAGTAAGTGCGATAAACTAATGCTCTCAATTTAATGACACCTGCGCAATATTTTCACGATCTACCTACTATATTGATTTTGAAGTGTGTCATAATTTTACTAGATCACATGTTTTTAAACAAGTCAGGATAAATCAAATGTTTTCAATCAAATCATATTTAGTGTGTATTTGTCACCGTAAAATTGTAAAACCCGTTAGAGTGTAATCAATTTAGCGAGATTGTAAACTCTCGAAAGATTGTCAACTGAACATACTGCTTACAATTTATATCTCATTATTTCTCAGTAGATTATAATTTATCGAAGTGAAACCGTTATACTGTAAAATGGACGACGACGACGGGCTCCATAATCGGGACTTGGGACACCCCAACATTTTTCCCGGTTCTGTCTAAAAATAGTACCATGGTTAAAAGGAACTTAACTAAACGTCGACTACGTTTTTTAGGGGAATATAAAGTGTTTTGAGGTTAGGTTACATTAATCGGTATTTCTCAGGAATGGTACATTATCTTTCATGGGGGAAGGGGGACACCTCTCCCCCCCTCCTCCACACCACATCCGTCGCAAAAAACTCACAATATTACGGTTTCACTTCGATAGATTGTAATCTACCGAGAAACAATGTGTAAAATTGTACGCAGTACGTTCGTTTGACAATCTTTCGACAGTTTACAATCTCACTAGATATATTACAATCTAACGGTATAAAGAATGAAACGCTGATACACATAGGACTCAAACATGAAACATAAGTCAGTATTCCCCGAAGTGTCAGGCAGATGTGTACCTTAACTTCTAGAATGTCTTATGTTACACAGTTCGACTTAAGCTATTGTCTTACTATTGTGTCTCTAATTAAGACATTCAAAAGGTTAATGGTGCACCCATATTTCGGTAGCTATGTTATAATCGTTCCATGTTATAAAGCTGAGCCTATTGCCATCGAGCGGGCACAAATCCAGACTACGCGACTGCTCTGAGAAATTCCTGATGTCAGAACCTAATACCACTTTGCCACACCCGGGATTCGGACCCAGGACATCACGCTCAGCAGCCGCGCTTGCAACCACTACACCGACGAGACTAATTAAAAGTTTAGGACTAAAATACATATAACTGACAAAATTTGGGTGAACCATTGTGCCACTGTCTGACTTAATGTTGTGTGTAAATAAATATTGTATTTAAACTATGTACTTATAAGTTTTGTGAAAATGATAGTAGCAGGTGATGGGCTGGGATTAGACTGGAGGCCGACCCCAAGATAGTTGGGAAAGGCGAGGCAGAAGATGTTGATGCCGAAGTCTGGGAATGCGATTCGGTCAGGATTATAAGTTTCGATAATTTCTAGATCTCTTAACTACTTTGCGCTAGCAGTTTCTGAAATCTTATATTTTTATAACAATTCGAAAATGTGTGGCTGTCTATTTACTATTATGCTCTTCATAATATTGAATATTTAGCCTTCCGATATCGAGCTTATTATGAATTCTAATACGAAGACTTACGTTTTAAAACCTACTTCATAAAATTAGTCAAAAATACAATTAAATTATTATTTTATTTTATAGTATGATAAGCTGGGCAGAACATACCTTGTGATAATGCCACAATTCTTCGTTGAAATCACCTGCAACAATTAGTTTTAGATGTCTCTACACACACATACTTCTTCGTCGTGTCGATGATTTCCCCTTTTTATTTTTAAATTGTTTTCGACCAGTACTCTGCCACCTCGACAGCGTTGGGGGTGGCCTCGGAAAGGTCCCTAAGAGAGCAGGTGGAGCCACAGGACAGGACACACACATAAAGAAGCTCAACGCTCAAAAGATTTTTAATAAATAATGGACTGTTAACTTGTTTGAACTTCAAAGATTCTGCATTCATTAATTTGTGTCTCATTAAAATATTAAAATTGGCTAAATTTAATATACAAACTATTGGCGGAATCGAATAAAGTTGAGAGACGAACGCTGTTAGTAAACATTTGTTAATGGTTGGTTCTGTGTGAAAAAACCAACTTTATCCACTCGCAATTGTATTGTTGTACAGATAAAGAACTTTGATATTTATTAAGTAAAGTAATTAAAGTTAGTTAACACCAGATCATTGATCTGAAGCCTACTCAGTGTTACTTGTAATTTAGGTTGTATGTGTGGTGATAAAATCTAGTCTGATCACGTGGAATAGTTGACTAGTAATAAACAATATTGCAATAATAATGTATGTCAGTCAATCTGTAGTTCTCTACATATTTAAAGTTAGTGATAAGAATTATTGTGATTTTGGGTGTGATATTAACATAATAAAATGTATTTTGTATGCAAAGTGTAAATATGTTCCTTATATCTTTTTAAATCTTTAAGGCTGATGAAGGTCGAGGAGCGATTTTGACCTTTACCTTTTTGTTCAATCAAGGTCAAAAGCGTTACTCGTCCTTTATGAACTTATAGGGTTGTATTGATGATTTTAATGCAGATTATAATTCTGTAAGCGCGTTACAGTCGCAAACAACATTTTAATTAACATATACCTAGCACTGGCCTGCAAAATAATAGCAATACAACTTGAAAATTGAATTTCGTGGGCTGCCCTGACGCTTTCTATCGTAAAAGACATATTTTTTTAGGAAAACGCGTCTTTGTTCCGTCATAGAAATAAATTGTTAAGCATGTAGACACCCACGTCAATTGGCCGAAGTATGGCCATTTCATAGAACTGTCAAAGAATGACAGTTGTTTGAATATACCGCTTATTTCAGTTGGTATCTATTAAATGAGCTTAAATAATATTTTACCTGACTTTACATGCAGTTTTGCAACAAATTACTCGGCGGATGCTAAAAATTCTGTTATTAATTGTTGTTACCTATGCGTTAAATAAACGCGTCTACAGGAAAGCGTGGCAGTACTGGTAGCGGCGTATGAATACGCGTAGCCGCACGTGTCGCGGCATAGCAGTACGTGTAGTGGCGTAGCAGTATGTGTAGCGGCGTAGCAGTATGTGTAGCGGCGTAGCAGTACGTGTAGCGGCGTAGCACTCACTACGTGTAGCAGCGTAGAAGTGCGTGTAGCGGCTTACCACAATGAATTGTGCACAGTTTGACATTTTTCATCTAGCAATGCGACACTGCAATAAAACATCAAATATTCCATATCCCCACAATCCTTCCGCCAAAAAATACGTAAACCGACCACTCTACCCGATCTTTGCTCTGCAAGCATGATTTAATGAAAAGCAAATAGGTCGGATCCGATGCAGCGTAATAGGGATGACCCTCAGATATTTGAATAGGGCCCGTGGCTCTAATTGAGCCGCAGTCGGCCCTGCGATGTCCGACCTCAGACTGTTTGATCTTACAATGTATTGATATATAACGACTGCGGCACGAAGGGTGGGCAGATAAGGAAACAATAAAATTATTATTTCTGTGAATCTAAAGGATTCAGAGTTTCTTTCAGGATGATTTGAAGTGGATGAAATGCCTTCAAAAGAACGACCCTTCATTATGCCCTGGTGAAATATTTACGAGGTGACAAACGACGTCTTCTGAGTCATTCGAGGATAATAAGAATAGCCAAGAATATCCTGCATCTTACAAACTGCATTAATAAACATGATCGTGGGTTAGTTTCCATCCACCCGCATACTCCAGTGTTGACTGGAGTATGCGGGTTGCCGCGATCATGGCGCTTGCAACAGCGTCGAAATATCGGGAGTTCAACTTAATAAATAATCACGGAAGATATCGCGTAAATGACAATATAAGTTTAACTGCATTAATATTTAAACCCATAAACAAAGTAGAAAGGCAGGAAACTAGTTATAGTAGGAGACTACGCGAACTAGTAATAAATCGAGCAACTATTCAATTTCAACTTTTAATCGTAACAACAAGTTACAAAGTTTCCCTACAGACAAAGAATCAGCAGTTACAATTCAAAATGGCTGCTTACAAAAATAGTAACTAAGTATTAAGCAATCGGATAACTATCAATTGTACTCAAGTGCAATAAAAACTACAGCCAAACTCATTGTAAGACAAACTACAGACTTACCAAGTCCAACAGAATCCTCCGGATGGCCGCCTTGGGAACTAATAAAGATAACACGGGCTTGTTCCAGCAATTTAAAATGAGCAATAAACATAAATAAGGAGTTAGTTTGTTGCATTAATGTGGTGTTCTTCGTCACCAGGTAATGGCGCAAGTTGGGCCATGCACGGTTATACGTTATGAACTATCATACCAAGAAGAGGTTGAATAGGCTTCTAAGCCTCTCAGATCGTAAAGAGATGCCATAAAAGCGATAAAAAGCTGAATAATGCTTTACATTTGGTATGAATACAAAGTCACAGTAATTTATTTGCTAGACACACGGTATTATACGATGTTCTTACATTTAAATAGGTTAAGTGGTCAATATGTTACATCATCAACTGGGGATAAACGAAAGATCGAGATGGCAGCAAGAATTATCTCAGAAAAGATCACAATATCACTTTGACACACTTCAGTTCTTAAATAGAACTTTTAGGACCTTACACAGTCATCGAGAAAGAAAATATTATGTTCATTCCTAATTTTATTCTGCGTTATCCTACTTGTTTTGGAAAATTGTTCAATGTATCACTCCGGGAATCCTACAAGGATTAGACAAAAGTGTACATAATAGTGCACCCATAGTTCACCAGATATGTTTAAATTCCTTGTAGGTGAGAGATTGTTGAGAAATTTCTGATGAAAAATAACACTTTGCTCGGGAATCGAACCCAAGACCCAGGTAGCTAGAGGTATTTAAAGGTTTAATAAATACCTGCGAAAAACACTTGAATTTACAACAGAGAGTGCCTGAACCATTCATCAGATAATTGAATCAAACACGGGGCCGGGTCATTGTCATCTCGTCAATCTAATAGAACAAGTGCTCAAACTCCACACAACCGACACCGCAAACAAACATTTCAAAGTATAATGAGAATTGAGACGAGTTTCTAAATTCACAGTGAGAGACATTTCTCACAAAGTTTTCAGAATTTTCTGTGAAGCCTTGAGACTGTATTTAGGGCCGTTGAACTGAGCCTTCTAGCGATATTATAAGAATCAGAATATATATTTATAAGAGGATATTACTTATGTATTTGATTTAGTCTGCGACGGTAGACACGTGAATGTATATTGAGTTACTATATGAGGAGGCGCTTTGAAAAGTGTGCGCTGTGCGTACGTTTACCTCAACCTGGCTGTACCAGCCTGAGCTCTTAACGTAATACGCATTGCAGACACAATTTAATGTAGAAATAAGACGGAAAAAATAAAAGGTGCACATTGTCCAATGTTACCGGATTGGTAGGTACTGTTGTAATGCGATTTAATCCGTACTAATTTCAGAATAATAGGTACTAGCCTATTAATGTTCCGACTGCTAGGACACATCACACAGCCCTCCTCTCTATGAGAGGGAATGGACTATAATCTACCACGCGGGCCCAATGCGGATTGGTAGATGTCACATGTCTTAGAATTTTTGGTTCTAGAACATGCCGGTTTCCTATCGATGTTTTCCTTCACCGTTTTGAAAAATATCAAAATAAACAACCAAAACATATAATAATAATTAGTTGATTAACACACTAATTAATTGGCACGCAGAAATCTTAACTTTATAACATCTTCCCGGCCCCAAACTTTCGAAGTAATAGTTGACAACTTGCGACGAACAAAATTAGCAACCGAACTAACTACAGACATATACATACCTGTGCATAATATGAATATGTGTATGATCTGAGGCAATAGTCGGCAGCAACTCGTCCTGATGAAGTTTGCAGCAGTTAGCAGCCACCTGCAGTCCTACCGTCTGTTGTCGCTGCGCTTCGTGTACTCTTGTAATACAAATTGTTGCACTTCTCTAACTTAAATTAAAAAAATACAAGACCAAGTAGAATACAGTCGGCTTCAAGAGCAAGTTGAAATAACTTAAATAATACTAAATAATAAGTATTACAGACCTATATAAGTTTGTCTATCTGTATATTACATGCTTTTCATTCTAGTCGATAGTCGATGTATAATTTGTCATCGCCAAAAAAGTTATTTGACAAGACGGTGTTTTTTTTAATTCACAACTAAAAATCGTTGTTTATTCACGGTTGGATAGGATTAACCCTAAAAAAATTGGTTGCCATTGTGATTTTCTCTACGATATACCTACTACTACCTAACTACTTAATATTGTATACTCTAAAGTCCGATCTGTTTTATTTTAGTTACATACTCATTTATACAAATATCGCTGTATTGGCTTCCGTACGTTTTTCACAAGTGACCACTGAAAACCAGCGCTGTTCTGTGGGTTCCCCATAGCACAACATCATGCTGAGTGATAAACCTGTTTGTCGCACTCACGGCGTGCAATTTTTTTTTTCCTGTCCGTTTAGTATTACAATTATGTTAATGTTGCTGTGTAAATTTTCGGTTTTAGTTTAAACGTTTGTGTTTGTATTAATATTGTATGCACGCCATGACTTTCCGACGAATAAACATTTTTTCTTTCTTTCTTTCTTCTTTCTATAAGGCTATCTTCATTACATTTTTTGGTAAAGTTACCCACAATATTCTATCCACAAAACAGTTTTTGTAGCTCAGTACAAGTCACAAGCTCACTTCTCCGCCGCCGCCACCGGTACACCCCGGGTGAAGTTAGGTGATTATGTTTAGTAACTTTTCAACTTGTGTCACCTATAAGGGCTGTAACTGGAGGTTCGGCGCTGACTGTTACTGACAACTTTAACATAACTACACTTACTGAAACGTACGCGTTTGCGTTAAGTTGGTAATTGTTAGAATTTCAAAGTTATCATACGGTTGATTAGTTGTGTTGAGTTCAGTGAAATTGGATTAATAGAAACTAGTCTCTTATGCGAGAAAGCCATTAAAGATGATGAGACTTAAGTATACCGAGGGAAAAGACAGCAGCATACATAAGCAAATTACTGCTACTTTACTCCCTGTAGAATGGGTTGAGTTTTCACCAGATTTCGATATGATTCAGTTTTTGTAAACCATTTGTATCGGTGTAAGAAAATGTTTTCAGTAAATTCTGTTCGCACGTTGTTCAGTAATCTGCCTCAAGACTATACACTAGCTAAACAAAAAACTGAATAAATCCCCATATAAAACTATGCAAAGCTGCGGACTAGGCACAATAAGAGCTATTTAACTGCGCAATAAACGGGCAATCGCACAGCATTCATATATAAAGCATAATTAAGCGCAAGTCGGTACCCTTGCGACGAGCGGGCCGCGCTAATCCTGGTAATAAAGAAAAATACCCGGGAAGCGGCGGCTAATTGTTATAAACTGGGCAAACATGCAAATTGGACGAGGAAAGGACTTCCTCGGCGTTTTAATTCAAAAGTTATCTCGTTGGACGGCCTCCACACCGGCCCCCGCGCTCCGCTGAGGCGCTGACCCAACGATCAACTCCGTCCGGAAAAAGCGCTTTTTTAAGCAAAGAATCAATTTAGCGCTCGCTGCGTGAATTTATTTTGATTGATTAAACAACAATTTAGTTAAGAGGGCTCAGTTGGGCCGTATTCATGATATTGTACAGGAATTCTTTGGAAGTAATTGTTCAAAGAATTTCGCTCTTTATTGATCTGATGAAGTTTACACTTCACATAAGTTCGCAGATAGGTAGGTATACTCGATTCCGACATAGCTAGAACATTCGGACGCTGAAAGTATCACTTGAAACTTATCAAGTGATTAAAACTTTTTCAGTGCAGTTCCTCTCACTGTAACGAGAACATCCCGACTCGACCATCAAGTTTGTAATCCCCAAAAGGGTAGAGCAGAGATGGATGATGGAAGGCGCCCTTGCTCATTTTTATGTGACGGGGTGGACTTATCACTCGAGAGCACACGAATTTACCTATTGATCCTGAGGTAATTAACGGAACAGCTTAATAAAGTTAATATGATATATCTCGAAAACATTACACATTTGTGTCAAAATTACTGTAAATAGTTTCGGTAAATAGTTTCCCTATCATACATTAAGAGTAGAATTTAAAACATATTTTCAAAGGCTCCAGTATGAAACCATCCTTACTGCCTCCAGCGCGCGAGACGAACCCTCTTTATAATATGACTATTTATTTTTAATGCACTTACTATTATTGTTAGCGACTTCTCATTCGTTAAAAACCTATTTTCGTTTCAACTTTACTCAAGAGATGGTTTCTTTGAAATCTGTCTCAGAAGTTTCTACCAATTGTTTTCATGCAAAGTAAAGTGTACGTTTTAACTTTAAAGTAATGTTGACGTTTTAAGTTTTAAGCGATGAGGTGGGGGTGAAATAAAGATAAACAGTGAATATAATTCCATGGGGACAGTTGTTTCTCTCGGGGTAGGGGCGGGATCTTGAAGGCAACAGACCATGGTTATGGGCATGACGCAGCGGTATGAAGGTATTTTTGTGGTCAAGCAACAAAATGTTCAATATTACGTTCCTCGAAACCTCGTAACTGGTTTTTCCGCTTGACACACTAGTTCTGCGCGCTTCTGCCCCCGACGCCGCGCCGGGGTATATTTATATGCTTAAAAATTCGTTACATCATTTTTTTTTAATTTTTTTTTATTTTTTTTTATTCAAAAGGAACAGCAAACAGCTACAATATAAAATATAAAAAAGAAGATACACATAACATTTTTAGGATACAATATTGCAGCCCACAACGCTGTTCTCAGATTAACTGTGGAATATAACTAACAAATAATTGAAGTGCTAGGGTAGTAATACAAAATAATATTAGAAACTAAACTTACTTAACTATCATGCTTATCTGTATTTTTATTTACACATAGATCAAGAGAGCTCCTTGAGTATGAGACATTTGAACGTACTGGGAGAACAAGCAAAAATATCAATATGTTCAAAAGTCATGTTGTAGGCATCAATCATTCTGCGAACAGGTGAGCGCAAACCAGTGTTAGAATGACAGGTACGCGTGAAAAATAGTCTACCAGCGCGCACCTTTCGCTTGTACACAGTTCTAGGAACAACATAGCACAACATATTAGTTAACTCAATGCAGTCAAAACTACTTCTAACAATGTTATAGAGATTCATGGCCATCAAGTACTTGCGTCTACTTTCAAGTGTTGTAAGTCTGTACTTTTTGAGTAAATCCTGATATGGCAAGTAATATCCAAAGCACCTAAAATGCATTGCACGTAGGAATTTCTGTTGAACACTCTCAATCGCCTCAATGTACTTATTATAGTATGGACTCCAGACGGACACTGCATACTCCAGTTGCGAGCGTACGAGAGACTTATATAGGCACATATATGAAGAAGGCTTCTTAAAATCTAATGTCGAACGCATAACAAATCCATAAAGTTGGTACGCTTTATTTACTATTTTACTAATATGCAAGTCTAGGCAGAGCTTGGAGTCAAGGATAATGCCGAGATCACGGACAGAATCCACTTTTGTTAGGGGAGCATCACACAAAGAATATGCATGTTTGACGATGTTTTTATTTTTGGTGAAGTTAAGAAAATAACATTTTGGTAAACTAAGCTGCAACTTATTTCTACTACAGTAGTCAGACAGTCTATCCAAGTCTTGTTGTAACATAAGACAGTCATTTGCGTCGCGTATTGTTCTGTATACCTTAAGATCGTCGGCGTATAAAAGGAATTTAGTGTTAAGGAAACACTGGCTGATGTCGTTAATGTACAAAACAAATA
Source organism: Xestia c-nigrum (assembly GCA_916618015.1). Lineage (NCBI taxonomy): Eukaryota > Metazoa > Arthropoda > Insecta > Lepidoptera > Noctuidae > Xestia > Xestia c-nigrum. The sequence goes on along the minus strand of OU745259.1, from coordinate 904,535 downwards.
AAAGGGGACCAAGAATAGAACCTTGTGGTACACCAGAGGTGACCTGCGCGATGCAAGATGAATGACCGTTAACTACAACTCTCTGACTACGGTTAGTGATGTAGGAAGCAAACCATCTAAGTAAATTTCCACGGATACCATTAAACGCTAATTTATTGAGCAATATAACGTGATCCACCTTGTCGAAAGCCTTGCAGAAGTCTGTATATACTGCGTCCACCTGGACGCGGCTGTCAACATTATCAAATAAAAAGCTTGTGAAGAGCAAGAGGTTAGTGACTGTGGACCGCCGTTTGACAAAACCGTGCTGTTGTTGGACAATAATATTATGCAGAACAGGGTAAATTGCATTATGCACTAACCTCTCAAAGAGCTTCGACAAGGCAGATAACACAGAAACAGGACGATAGTGCTCAACTTTACGTCTCGAACCGCCTTTGTGGACAGGCACAATGAAAGCATCTTTCCACTGTTTGGGCATTACACCTTCTAACATGCATTTATTGTAAATAATATAAAGAGGCTTGCAGATAGAGACGGCAGCATTTTTTAAAAAATAAGGAGAAAGTCCGTCAGGTCCAGGTCCTTTCGAGGCATCTAGAGATTTCAGCTCATTCAGTATTGTATCTTCACTGAAAGAAATATTGCAGATCAATGTTTCGTGTAACGCATTTTCAGGCGGGGGCGTCCAATGAGGCAATGACGATGAAGCAGGTTCAAAAACGGAATAGAAGAAATCAGAAAACATATTACAGACAGAAATAGGATCATTAGATTCTGAGTTTTGATATTGAAGCTTAGCTGGTATACCTGGTTTCTCTTTCCGATTCGAAATATATGTCCAGAAATGCTTAATATTTACGCGTAGGCTATCTTCCACCGACCTGATATATGAGTTAAAACATTTCAGACACGTGTCCTTAAACTGTCCTCTGTACCTAGCAAATGTATTGTAGTCCGAAATGTTTTGATATTTTTTCCACTTAACCCACGCCTTGTGCTTCTTCTTCGAGATGGCCATAAGAGACCTAGAGAACCAAACAGGATAACTAACTGATCTGGCACGAGCCAAGGGAGTATCCTGTTTGATAATCTTATCCAACTCATCGTAAAAAATAGTTAGTGCGTCTTCGGAATTTTTAGAGCTAAACAGATCTGTCCAATTAGTTTGTTGTATGTTACAGTTAATGTTGTCAAAATTAGCTTTATGAAAGTTGTATTTGTGTAGGGGAATCTTTTTCAATGGGGTGATTTTAATATCTAAGCAGATCTCGCAGGTTAAAGCAGGGTGATAAATGTCAATAGGCTGTAGCGTAGTTGTGGAACGGGAAACGATACAGGCGTTATTAGATATAACCAAGTCAAGTATTTTACCTTTGTCGTTCGCTACATTATTGAGTTGAGAAGCTCCAAGAAGTGAAATGAAATTAAGTAGGTTAGAGTAAGTCGCAGATGTCACAGTGGAATCCGTGACACTGCCAGGGGATGCAAGCCAATTGGCTTCTGGAAGATTATAGTCACCCACAACATAGAAGCTGTCAACACTAGGATGACTCAACACTTCATGTAACGTTTCGAAATGCATATTGTACACCCGTGAAGGAGTCTTAGGTGGTATATAGGCCGCACTTACAATGTGCCGTTTTTTATTACGAGTGCTTTGCAATTCTACCATGAGGTGTTCGATATAGTTGTGTGAAAGGTCACTTTGCTGAGTTAGCGCGAGGTCTAGCTCAGAAGGCTTGAGAGAGCTCAAAATTGCAACCAATACACCGCCGCCATCCTGCTTATTTGTAGCAATACGATCCCGATCGCATCGGAAAACTGTATAACGCTGGTCTATAAACTCGCTGTCGTAGATTTCAGATGTCAGCCAAGTTTCAGTTAATATTAAGATGTCATAAGTGTTCATAAGGATGTTCTTGTAAAGTTGGTCTAGCTTTGTGCGAATGCCCCTGCAGTTTTGGTAGAAAATTGTTAAATGTTTACTAGGCATTTTTAGTACTATAACATATATACATGTTTACGATATGAGAGTGTTCATACTGTGAATAGATAAAATGCATGAAAATAAAATTGATAAATAAGGATATTGGGTAAAACAGACAGTACGGACTACAACAATCGACTAAATTGAGAAACATATAATGTGCAATAACAACAGTACTAGAACGATGTATATCATATGACGCCAAATCGCTTGGGTACATTAAGTGGGAAAGTAGTTTTGCCACAAAAACTATGAAGACGGGGCTTAAATTACAAAAACTATATCTTTTTAAACTTAATACACGTAACAAATAAACATGCAAACAATAACTAACTAACAAAACTAAGTAGATACGGTAAATTAATAAAAAGTAGTGGATATAAAAACAAAAACAATTAATGACTAGTATTGTCAGTGGCACTATTCTCAATGCATTTAAGTTTAGATATATCATCATCTGATCTGATGGCAAAGGCTGCTTCGCCGTGTTTTTTACGAACAAGGATGGTACAGTTCTTAACCCAAACATATTTGTACTGATAAAGTTTTGCAGCTTCCTTACATCTACGAAATAACACTTTGTTCCTTAACGTTAGATGCTCATTCATGTAAACATTTGTAGAGGACCCAGAGACACCAATTTGATCAGTTTTAAGTGTCTTAACCTTCCGATACGCGCTAAGGACATTATCTCGTAGTATGCGCGTGGAGAACTTGACAATAATATTTTTGGGTCTATTGTTCTGCTGATGTGCGTGCGGTACTCTATGTACAGATATGACCTCTTTTTGAGGAATTGTAAAGCCGATAGATTCCCCAATTGAGGCCAACATCTGCAACAGATTTTCGCCTCTCTTGTCAGGAACGTTGCAAATTTCGAGGTTACAGGCTCTCGCCTGCTGCTCCAGCGTATCTATCTTCGATTCCAGATAGCTGGTCGAGGTAGCGGACTGTTCAGCCTGATGACGTGCAATATTCTCAACTCTTCTTTTAAGGTCATCCTGTTCGCTTGCATGGAACTGTAGCGATTCTTTGAGGCCAGATATTTCTTCGGCCATTAGTTTCACATCCTGCTTAAATTCGGCTTGGACCGTACGGACAGTGCTCAACTCCTGCTTCATATCCAACAGGCTACGCTTAACAGTTTCCTGAAAACTAAGCATGCTAGCTTCGATCTCGCCTCGCCAATCCTGTATCGTGGTTTTAATATCTTCCTTGAAAGAATCAAGGGTCCGGTCCATGTCATAGCGCCAACCCTGCAGAGTTCTATTGAGTTCTTGGGTGAGCGTCCGGATTAGGTTGTCTTGGGAGACCAATGCGCTGGTGTCACCATCCCTGGCAGCAGAAGGCACATACATCGGTGGTGTTTGTGGCGATGGTGCACGCTGATCCAGTAAGTCACAGGACATGTTCATACTACTGTCCTCATAAGTTGGAAGCTGGGTGGAAGAAATAGGCGTGTCCAAGTTATGGCGAGTACGACGAGTAATGTTACTGCATGAAGGACATTTCCTACAGGACTTATAATCATGGGTCAACGCCAAGAATTGCTGCAGCGTAATGTTTAGACAGTCGTGATGATATTTTCCATCGCATAAATTACATGCAAGATATCCAGCCTCAAGAGTCAGTGCAACGTTGCACCCGTTGCAAAGCATCTCGAAGATGAATAATAATAATAAAGTTTTTTGCAGTGCTAGTAGAGGTATCGTAGACGTTATCAGAAGAAGATTGACTTTTGAAGTGGCGCCACCTATCGTGAACCGTAAATCATACATTATTATCCATGGACCTAAAAAAAAAGGCGGACGCCGTCTTCTTTAACAATAACTGAAGCACCCATAGTAAGTCAGTGCACTAATGCTGACAGGCACGCACGCACACATTCACACCATAGTAAGTCTGTCGTCGCCCATTACGTTTTGAACGGTGCTCCGTGTGCCCGCTTGTTATTTTGCGTAATAAAAATTAAAGTATGCCCTCGTGTGTTGTGAAAAGTTGTCGAAACCATAGTGGTTCAATTTAAAAAAGCCAGGGGATCACTTTTCATAGGTAAGCATGTAATTTTAAACCTTATTTCTCGATTTTACGTTAATAAATTTAATAAGTCTCGAAATCAATCAGTGTTGCAACCATTTCAAGTTTTTAATTGCTTTAAAAATGGGAGATTTATATTTTTATGTTAATATTTATTGTATTCTTCTATATTTTAAAGATTTCCCTCAGCAAATGATGCATGGAAAAATGATTGGATAAAAATAATAAGAGAGTGTAGAAATGAAAATAATTGGAAGCCATCTAAATCTAGTGTAGTCTGTAGTGTGCATTTTGAGAAGAATTGTTTATACACAACTAAAGGGGGACTTCTTCGCGTTGTTGTCCGAAGACTTATAAAAGATAAAATAACAATATATAATGAAAGACAACATCGGTACATGTTAAACAAAATCCTAGAAAAAATTATAGCAAACGACAACATTTTTTTAGATTTGGAATTTGAACATACATTTTCAGGAATAGAACACAAAATAGCTTTAATTAAATATATAGCCGAAAAATACCTAAACATTCGTTTCCACCATATATGTAAATTAGAAGGGATTTCTAGATGTGTCGATAGCAAAAGACAAGTATACAAAAATTTAAACCAACAAAAGGGTTTGTAAAATTTTATTAACATTAAATGAGTTGTAAATATTTTAAATATCCAATGTGTTTTATTTACTTTACCTTTATTTTAACAATATCTGTCACAAAAAATTGTAATAAAACCAAGAGCAAGGGAAATCTTATTGAAATATTGTTTAAAAATGGGTAATATTTCATCATCTGGCATCCCTTTACACACGCACACATAGTTACGCAGCCGCCATTGTGATGCTTCAATTTTTTCTTAATGAAGTTACGTCCGCCTTTTTTTATAGGTCCATGTTATTATCCTTTTCCTGTGCCATGGATCAAGCTATCCGTGCATAAAACAGCACAATTCTACTGACATTTGTACAAATCTACATGCTCGCGCCTTGCTTTGGAATGCGAAAGGCTTTTTATAATGGCCGCTGTCCTAATCGTTCGTCATCACTTCCACTTCTATAAAAGCTTAACTTAACCAGCTCTTCGAGATAGAAAACATCGACTAAAGGTAAACGGTCTATCTGTCTAGATTAATTTTATTAACTGGCGTAAGACGGGGTATGTTTAGGACCTAAGGTACGAGGATCTGTGTGCTTATCTGGATAATAAAAAACGGTTAAAATAATACAAAGAAGAAATTAATATTACCACAATTAAAGCACAGGTCAATGTCTCAAGTTAACGGTCGTACCAATTGTACCTACCTTAGTCGTTACAAGTCATTGCTCTTTAATGTTAATTTAATTAAAATTGTTTTTTACACCATTCCATGCCGTGCCTTAGAGTTTATAACGAGGGCCGAAGGACCCGACTAACTGCGCGTCAGTAAAAGTTGCGACCTAAATTTATAACCGTGATAAAATTACTTTTAATCTATACAACCAACAAGTACTTGTGAAATATAACTCAAAAGAACGGTGTTAAAATCGATATAATAACTGATAAAAGAAACAAGCCAAAAGTTACCTTTTCCTTATCAAACAATCACCGCAATCAAAGTTTTAAGAACTCCGTTCACTGTCACGACTTACGACACAACTGAAAGAAACACATTAAGAATTGTTACAAAATGGATTAATGGAAAAAACTGTAATAGACACACTGTCACCGCGATCAGTAAATAATGCCTTATAACAGTTTGCGGACAGTGCGCAAATATTGCAGTGAACCAGTGAACTTGCGCAAGCGCACCGGGCCACCGTTGCACCGCGGCTATACCGCGAACTTTCCCGAGCAGTGGGTCCCAGACCGCCTCGCACACAACATCTCGGCTTCCTCGCAGATGAACTTCATCTGTGAACTTGAAGTTTACCGGAAAGTTGAACGACGAAGTTTCTATCAAAGACTTTTAAACTTCACGAAAAAGTTCTAGTGTTCTAGTGGTTTAACAGTGAACTAATACTACTGTCTGCTTATTTTATACGTATCTAAAGCTAGCAATAAACTAAAATATCTAATATTTTCCAGGGCGAGAGAGAAATTTTAAACAAATGCTTCTCACTAATTTATAGCGTCATTAATCCTACGTTAAACAAAATTAATCACATTGTAAAACAAATTAATCAGACTTATGAATTCCGCTGCACAAAAACGCGGGAAAATATTACGCCAATGTTTATGCAACCATAGTGATATAGCACCTTAACTTAACTTTGAAATGTAAACAAACCTTAATAACTGGCTTGACTACATGTGGAACTAATGTTTACAACCGAAACTGATGAAGTGCATAATCCAGTCAAAGTTACTCAAAGGATGTTAGACATTGACCTTAACCAGTTCATTGTACGTTATCATTAATTCGGTACTTTGCTAATCCCAAAACCGGTATCCGCATGATTGTCCAACTGCTCTGTATAAAAGGACATCACGAACTAAACATTGAGAATTATGACTGAAGACTTGTGTTGGTAAATATGAGATACGGAGTGTCGGTGTATATTGTGTGTTTGTCGTGTGTGCACTATGTGTGGGCGCTATTCTTGTACACGCCGGTCGTGGAAGTAAGCCAGGGTAAGTTAAGGGGGCTCCGAGGCTTGTCCGGACAGAACCGGTATTACGGGATCCCCTACGCCGTCAGCGAGAGATTCCAAGTGAGTATACGGTCCGTAATATCACTGCAAACGTTATCTGCATAGTATGAGCCGGGCACGTATTAATATGAGATATACTTGGGAATAAGATTATCATCTTATTCCCCGGTGAAGTTGGGAAATGCCTGGAGGATTCTAAGGCATACTCAATTAAACGAAGGATAGACCGATGTTTTGTGAAATGGTTATTATGTCGAGATAAATAAAAAATAAAATAATAGCTCACAGCGTAATAAGACGACATTATAGAAGTGTAGTGGTGCAGTAATTTAACTGAAAGTTAAGTTGCAACTTCGTACCCGTATCCGTATATCCTCGTCGATATAAAAGTAACCCTATGTGTGAAAGTTATTTTAACTAAACTATAAACACATACTCATTATCATTTATTCTTTTCAGCCACCGAAGAAACCGGGAAAATGGGGCGGCACGTTCCATGCGGTGTCTCGTTTCGATTCCTGTGCACAAGCCTTCGCCATCTTCAAGCTGGGTGTCGAGGACTGCCACAAGCTGGACGTGTACACCCCGGAACACGCCACACCACGCCACAGACTACCCGTGCTGGTGTTCTTCCACGGGGGAGCATACTACTACGGCAGCAAGTGGCACTACGACCCTGAATTTCTAGTCAAAAAGAACGTTATAGTCGTGACAGTCAACTATAGATTAGGTGCTCTAGGTTTCTTATGCGTAAATAATGTTGCAAATCTCGGACTGAAGGATCAACTAGCAGCTTTAAAATGGATACAAAAGAATATAGCCGCTTTTGGTGGAGATCCAGGCAATGTGACCATTTCTGGGCATAGTGCGGGAGCAACCTCCACAGCGATGCATTTGTTGTCCAGACGTAGCCGAGGACTGTTCCACAAAGCGATCATGTTCAGCGGTGTGGCTCTCACACCATGGTCTTTCAATCCCGAGCCGCTCACACCTGCTTTCGAAGACGCCGCTAAGATGGCCACAGTGCGAACTGAACGCGATGTTTACAACACTTTCCTAAAGGCGTCCTTGAGAGAGGTCCTGACAGCAACTCAGGGATCTTCAATAGATCCTCGGTATTTCAAGTACGCGCCATGTGCCGACGCGAACTTCACCGACCCGTTTTTCCATGACACGCCATACAACATCATCACGTCAGGAGAGTTTTATAAAGTTCCGATAATGGTCGGCGTCACCGACAGCGAAGGCACGCTGTTCTACGGCCTCAATAACCAAAGAACGTTAGAATATTTAGACAATAACTTCGTAGATAGGCTGCCATCGGTATTTCAATGGTGTTCCGACGAAGATAAAACAGAAATAGCCAAGAAAATACGTTCGCATTACTTTGGGAAACAAAGGCTCAGCAGCAGAGTCTCGATCAAAGGTAGCATCGACTATTATTCGGATTGGATAGCGTACGGAGCGGTCGACGCGTTTTCAAAGCTGATAGCGAAGTATTCAGACAAGCCGGTGTATAATTACATTTTCTCTTACGAAGGAGGACGTAATTTCGGGAATGAAGTGTTCGGTCACGGGCTCGGGGTGCGGGGAGCGACACATTCGGATGACATCTTCTACATGTTCAAGCCGGGAGGTCTGACCTTACGACTAAGTAACTCCGACAAGTTAGTCATCGAAAGGCAAACCACAATGTTGACCAACTTTATGAAGTTCGGGTGAGTTTTACAAACATTGGTGTCGATTCTGTTGTGCACAAACTAAACTTAGTTTAGGATATTGCTATCTTTTACTAAAAGGCAGTGTGAGAAAAGGACGGTTATAGCTATGAACTAAGTCAGAGATGTCAAACTAGTTTATGCCTTGCGCTTCACCGTGTTTTTAATCGACATGTTTTTACGTGCACCCTTCATTTGTTTGGAAATATTAGTTTCAATTGAAAACAGCTCTAAATTACGTCCGTCTCTTTCTCGTTTTATTAGAAAGAAAAAGATAGCAATAGCCTAAACTAAGTTTAGTTTGTGAACAACAGAATCGACACCATTATTATTTATTCAGTTAATCTAGGTGTATCTCTGTTAATCTAGAGGTGACCGACTTATCCACAAGGAAAATACTTTATTTAGATGTCAGTTTTGCAACCTTCATCACAATTTTTGGAGGTACTTAAAATTTTACATCAGCCGCACCCATTTTGTATGACTCGTTTAGTGCATTCTCATAAACGTAGGCACGGACGTTTTTTTACCCAATGATGCAAACTCACGCTTTCCATACAATGTACAGGTGACGTAAAATGGCACATTCCGTCCAAGCCATGGGGTTACACCATCCAATGCACATAACCAAACATGATCTTAATGACAATCATTAAATGTATATTTATGATTTTATGTGAGTGTGAGACTACAGCATTACAGCATGTTTAATGCTTTACTTCATAAACATGAATTAACTTTGTGTAAGCTATAGTGTTCAATATCGTAACAACTGTAAAAGCTTGTAATCATGTTATGGGTAGTAAGTTATTGGGTGCCGTACTTATTACTAACATCGATGGACTCGGGGCAACAGTCAACACGCGGTTCGCTTTCGTAAAAGGCTGCATGATCACGACTACTCTTTGTTCTCACAAAAGTAAATTGATTTAAAATAAAACAATTTAAAATAATAGACCTTGTTATATGGACATCGTTGCAAAAGACCAAATTAAGTTTTGACTTATAACACCAAAAACTTTTTTTCGAAATTCATTTTTAAGTAAACAAACACAAGTTACGCTTTTATAACGCTTTTTCTTTGAAAATAAACTATTATGGTAACATTTAAAAACATAAAATTACGAAGTAGGTATTTGCAACTCTTGCAATTGAATAAAAGCCTGTCATATAGCAATGTCGTTACTTCGAAACAAAATAATAGGAAGTGGCGTATGAATCGACTTCAATATCCTATCTACGACAATTCGTAAAGACAAACAAATCTTACATTTCCAGGGACCCCACTACAGAACTAAACCAGCTACTACCAGTCCGCTGGCCAGTGACCACAGCCAACAGAACCCAGGTGATGCACATCGACCAGCAGCTGTCCGTCTCCGACATGCCCTCCAGCCACCAGGGTCGGTTCCTGCTCGACCTGATGTGCGAACATGGCCTGCAAGGTTACGTGCCCTGTGAAAGTGCCATGAACTGTAACGTGCAGCTTGATATCAGGGCGAATTTTCAATAAAGAACGTTCTAGTCTATGGTGTGTTGTTTTAAAGCTTAACTTAACTGCCAGTAAAATCTATCCACAACATCGAACTTTCGCCATCCATGCTTCACTTTCTCAAGTCATTTGTTTCTGATATACAGTTAGATTACCTAGGTTCTACTCCACGTCCTACATATTATTCATTCTTCTCGCGTGCGTATTTATCTCGACAATCGTTGGGCTAGTGCGTTGCTTCTGAAAGGATATCTACACAAGTGTGGAACCGTGTTAATTTCCTTTGACTGGAGAGCCACTCTCATAGGCTTATGTGTCGTTATCACTAACCAGTGACCTCGGTGCGAGTTGTTTTACAACAAACCTAGGTTTTGTCTGACTAGTGTTTAAACAGAACAAGGACTGCTTGGAAGTATTATTGTTCAATGTTACCTTTGGACATTGACTCAGCAAAAATATTCGATCCCCTGGGCTGGTTAGCACCAATTATAATTAAAATGAAGCTGCTTATACAAGAACTCTGGACGAACGACATAGGATGGGATCAACCTGTTGATGACATACTCCAGAAAAAATGGGTTGAATTACAAAACCAACTTAAAAGTATAGAAGAAATTAAAGTTCCACGGTGGTGTTACATAACAGACAGCACAGAGATTGAGCTATATGGTTTCAGCGACGCTTCTGAAAAAGCGTACGGAGCGGTGGTATATAGCCGTGTAAAAATCAATAACATCTACTACGTTACATTATTACAAGCAAAATCAAAAGTGGCACCAAAGAAGCAAAAAACTACTCTACCTCGACTTGAGTTATGCGCTGCACTGCTACTAGCCGGCTTAATGGAAAAAGTAAACTCAAACTCAAACTCAAATCATTTATTTCAACTAGACCATTACGGCACTTTTGAATGTCAAAAAATTGAAAGAACAATCAAAGCTACAGTCACAGACACAAGGCATAATAACTTGAGAAAGTACTGTAGTTGCCCATTCCCTAGCGTAGATCTCTATGGAGAAGAACGGGCAAGAAACTCCATGGACACTCTTTTCAATCAAAAATGTTGTTACAAAATCTTGGTTACATCTTTCATGTTGAGATTATACATATATGTGAGAACGATGTAGAAAGACGTGCATAATAAGAGCGTCCAGAGTAAAAAAATAAATCAACAATTTAAAATAAAGCAATTCAAATGATCCATGGCAGCTAAGAGATGACCAGTCCCGACTGACAGCGCCCGTTCACGAACATGACGCATGGATCAGCGCCATTCAATTCAACCATATTGAAGGGAACTAAATGACCCGACTCACCCGCCACCATCAGCAAGACATTTAAGCGAGCATGACATTCTCTCAGCCACCAAGGCATATTCAAGTCAATGAAAGATAACTAAATGCAAATGGAAGCTTTACAGTACATGGTACTCACACATGTGCTATGCAATTATACAATACTAAGAGATGGACTCTATACAATGCAAGAATACTTTTACAATCTTCTGCAGCTACCACAATAGTTGTCCAATAAGGTTGCACCTATGGTTGCGGAGCAGGACCAGCATTTAGCCAAGCATTTTTATCCTCAATGTAATCCCCCAGCTTATAATATGCTTGCCTACATAGTGTGCGTTTTACACAAGATTTAAATTTCGTCTCATTCAGTTGTAGAATGTGGGGAGGTATTTTATTATAACATTTTAAACAGTACCCCATGAAAGATGAATCCACTTTAGCAAGCCTGAAACCTGGCTGAACTAGTTGGTCCCTATTTCTAGTATTATAGTGGTGTATTAAAGGAAGCGCTTAACTGCAAAAATATCACGATATCTTGTTGGACGGATTCTATGATCACCTTAGGATGGGTACGAGGAGAGCCTGAGCGGTGGCAAACGTTCGTAGCCAATAGGGTATCACAAATCAAACAATTATTACCAAACGCAGAATGGAACCATGTAATTTCTGCAGATAACCCGGCTGATATCATTTCAAGAGGTCTTGAACCGGAAAAAATGGTTAAATACTCCTTATGGTGGAACGGTCCTCATTGGTTAAAAACCAATCAGATTCCTATCACGAAACGTATGCCGCAGCCGAACCAAGAAACTAAATTATGTCATACAACTACAGCTGAGATTGAGAAGAATGATCTCTGGAATAGATTCTCCAGCTTAGACAAAATGATAAGGGTGTTGTCTTATTGCTACAAATTTACAAACAAACAAACAACAAATAAACTACTTACTTGTAATGAACTAAACGTGACATTAAAACGAATACTCCTGAAAATACAACAGCAGGAATTCAAAGATGACTTGAAAACTATACAAGGTGGACAACCCTTGAAGAAAAACAAAACATTATCCACTTTAGATCCATTTATAGACGAGGATGGACTACTAAGAGTTGGAGGCAGATTACAAAACTCCGAATTGCCTTACAATCAAAAACATCCAATACTTTTACCATACAACCATCATGTAACGTCATTAATTATACAAGACGCACATTTAAAAACATTACATGGTGGCAACAAATTGACATTGGCCTATTTACGACAAAGATACTGGATCATTAGTGGGAAAAGGAAAGTGAAGAGTTTAATTAATAAATGTGTGAGGTGCATACGATACAAAGCAGACACAAACTCTCAAAAAATGGGAATACTACCAAAAGCACGAGTAACGCAATCCCACCCATTCAGTTATACGGGAGTGGATTATGCGGGACCAATACAAACAAGAACTATGAAAGGAAGAGGTCACAAGTCCTATAAATCATACATTGCTGTTTTTGTATGTTTAGCGACAAAAGCAATACACCTAGAATTGGTGGGAGATTTAACAACAGAAACATTTATCGCAGCGCTACGCAGATTCATGGCACGAAGAGGTCACGTGTTACACATGTACAGTGACAATGCAACAAACTTCGTTGGAGCAGCCAATTTTTTACATCAAGAAATATTACAAATCACGCAATCGCCGCAATTTCAAAACACAATAACAAATATAGGAACACAGTGGCACTTTATTCCTCCATCATCACCACATTTTGGTGGCATCTGGGAAGCTGGCGTAAAGTCAGTGAAACATCACTTACGTCGAGTAATCGGAGATTCGACACTAACATACGAGGAAATGACAACCTTTCTCCACCAAATTGAAGCATGTTTGAATTCAAGACCATTGTGTGCACAAACCGAAAATATTAATGACAACACAATACTAACTCCAAGCCATTTTCTTATTGGCCGAGAAGCAGTAGGAACACCAGACCCGATCGAAAACATTAACACTGACCTAGTAAACAGATGGAAACAAATTCAAAAGATGAAAAAAGATTTTTGGAACAGTTGGACAAAAGATTATCTACACCAACTTCAGCAAAGATACAAGTGGAAACAAGCACATGAAAATGCAAAAATTGGAACTGTAGTACTAATAAAAGACGACAATATAAATCCAAGTAGATGGCCATTAGCAAAAATCACAGAAGTACACCCGGGAGATGATGGTGTAGTTAGAGTGGTAACTCTTCAAAAATCAACAGGCGCTTGTCATAAAAGATCAATCCACACGTTGATCCCGCTCCCTGTGAACGAAAACATAGAAATTGATACAACGAGCAAAGACAGGCAAACACCTACGCAATGTAACATATCAACAGCCACAATAAACAAAAAAGGTATACGATCACCGAAAAGTAGGATAAAGGGTTTACTAGTTCACACAATAATTATTCTATTAATCGGCACTGTGTCGACTACGCCCACATACACATTAAAAAGTTTAAACGCAGGACTATATGTAGAAGATATAGGAACCACAACTATTAATCGAGGAACGTTTAGAATTGAAACGGATTACGAGAGAGGAAGCTTGGAAATAGACCATAAAAAGATCGAAAAAATAACAACACAATTTCAACAACTCTGCAAGGACACTCAATACATCATGGATGAAACGCATTGCAACGAATTTTATCACCATTTAAACGAAGAAAAAAACAAAGTTTGAGACAACAAAAGAATACCTAACAGAGATAAAGAAAAATAGGAAGAAACGAGGGTTCTTGGGACAACTTTTAACATCGGTGTTCGGAGTTAACGATGAAGTGTACATGGACATAGATACATTGAATAACAATCAGCAGAAACTTATAGACGCTGCCAACCATCAAACAAAGATAATGATATCTACCATCGCAGGTGTAAACCAAACCGAAGAACAAATCCAGAAAAAGTTAGAGAAGTTCCAAGCAAAACTAAATGAAGCAATATCATTCATGAATAACCACAATGTTTGGTATAAATCGATTGACAAAAATCATATTAAGATACAAGTAATGCAAACCTACGAGTTAGCAAACAATTTTATAAATGAGATTATGGACTACTATAAAGGGTTACTTGAAATATATTTACAAAAAGCAACTATATATAGTATACTAACACCAAAACACATCAGCAACATAATAAAAATGGCCAATCAAAAACTACCATCAAACTTAAAAATTATTCAGGATCAAATAATACACACTGAGATGAATGTAAATACTACGCACATAAGAGTGTACGCTTATTTCCCAATACACGATATAACAAAGCATACTCTGATACACGTAACGCCAATTCCAGAGAGAAAAACAGATGGATCATTCGAGTGCTTAACTATTCAGCAGACAGTCATGGGTTTCGATTACAACAACGAGCGCTACTTTGAATTAAATCAAGAAGAATTTAAAGACTGTCTTCATAGTGATGCAGGGTTTGTCTGCTATCCTGTAGCTGTCAAGAACATGCAATTAAATAAAAATTGCATAGTTGAACAACTCTTTAGAACAGAGAATTACACCCACACCCAATGCACGTCAAAGACCTACAAAATATCGACGGATGTTGTATGGAAGCAATTATACATGCAAAACACCTGGCTTTTCATTACAACTAAATCCGTAGCCATATCGATTGTGTGTGACGGTCAAAGAAAAGAAATTACTATTCATGATGTCGGAGTTCTACACATCTCCGAGAATTGCGTCATTAAAACACTTAACAACATACTTGCTGCAAAAAGAACAACAACTGTAACAGTACTAGCTTCTTATGCTAAAACAATGAACTTCTCCATTAATACGCAGATCTTACCAACAAATATAAACGATATATCCAAGGAGGAATTAGTTTTAGACAAGTCAAAAGGAGTTTTCGACCACTTAGTTACATCCGAAACAAACTTACAAACTGAGCTACAAAACACAATTTGGAAACAATTAGAGTCTCATACATACATCGCTAGCATCACCACTTCACTTGTTATTATAAGTTTAGCATGTGTTTTAATTTATTTCGGTCCACAGGTGTTGAATAAACTTCGAGCCACCATTTCAGCAAGAAGGAAAACGGTGCCGCCTGTGCAGCAACCAACGATCTGCACATCACAAACGCAACAAACACAACAGCGGTACGGCATACCACACAGCGTGCCCACCCGTCAGTCACAACAAACTGAACAAGGCCAGGCCAGACCATACGAGACCATCGAGCTGTACCAAATGGAGTCCCATTCCTGAGAGTCGCCAGGATGTTCAATGTTACCTTTGGACATTGACTCAGCACTCGGCCTGGCTCACGCGCGGCCCAGTTAAAATAATGATTTGAATTTTATATTCTTGTCTCATTACCCCTCGCTGTGGCCAAGACACCTTTAGCCATCTTCGGATCAGTCCCGTGAGTCTGCGGGATTGGCAGTGAGTTTATCCTTCCCGAACCTGGTATTCCTGTCTACTATCCGTCTGTAACCTTAGGTCGCATGGTGCAGACATCCTGAACTTATTTATATATTTATTTATCACATACTAGGTATATGGTAGGTTAGGGCTGTAGGGCTTATAGGGCTTAGGGTCATAGGGACTGTTAGGCTTGTAGGTCTCTGTAGGTTCCTTTATCTTACCATATATTTCCATGTACCATCACACCCTTGACAGTATTGCGGCCTTACGTGACGTTTGTTAAGGGTGGATGTACAATTATAATTAAGTATTTAGAATAACCTCGACTAAGTGTAAACAAACACTTATAAACTTGATGGTATTTAATACTTTTAATAGATAATAAGTAAGTTATGCAGTTTAAGTCCTGATAAAGTCAAGGCTGCAGCAGTCAAATGATACCTAGATAAACGAGTTTTTTATTTTGAATTGAGACTTAGTTAAATGCCAACCCATTTTTAGGGTTCCGTAGCCAAATGGCAAAAAACGGAACCTTTATGGATTGGTCATGATGTCTGTCTGTCCGTATATCACAGCCATTTTTTTTTATCTACATATAAGAGCTATTCTGTTTAAACTTAGTAAGTAGAAGTATTATGTGAACCGCATTTAGATTTCACACAAAAATAGAAAGAAAGCAATCAATTTTGGGGGTTCCCCATACTCAGAAATAAATCTCATTTTTTTTTTTCATCAATTTCATACGTGTCCCTATGGATGGGTCTTCAAAAATGATATTGAGGTTCTTTATATATTTTTTCCTAAACTGAATAGTATGCGGGAGAGACACTTTCCAAAGTGGTATAAAATGTTGAACGAGATCTAATAAGTAGTTTTTTTTTTAATACATCAAAAATCGTAAACCAATATTATGTTACTGCTACGGAACTCTCCATGGGCTAGTCCGACTCGCACTTGGCCGCTTTTTTAAATAACAAAAATGTGTATGAAACCAATAACCTATTCGCGGAAGTTGCATGACATCTTGCGAACATTAGTGTGCTTCACAAAACAATACTCATATGACCGGAGTGTGGTACAAGTGTCCACTTGCATATAGCGTTATTGCGCCATAAATTCACAATTCCTTAAAGATTGCGGACAAATACAAGCATTGATATAAAATATTCCAGACCATACGCTTCCTGAGAACGTACAGTAAACAATGGGTTGATGTCAGGCGGAGGGATCCTCACACGAAATGAAATAAACTATAAATCTGCAAACACGTTCGGGGGGCGGCGCAAACAGTCCGAGCACGATTTATAAATATGCAGATCAAATATTAAAAGAAGAGCCACAAGATCATCTCGGAACCACAAAGAAGTGCTCTCGCAGACAAGACAAATGGGCGTCTCAGTCTTGACTGTAACGTCTTCTAAGACCAGATTCATTCACTTGTAATCACGACTAGTGACGTGTCAAGTCTCGCAGTTAAACATAAAATCGAAGCCAAACATGTTGCAGAAGACTATTTATGACATACGATTAGTGTATCCTAACTGATTCTAGGAAACCAGTCTGTTAGCCAATGAACATGAATAGTTGTATAGTCCTACGACGAGCAGTTGCGGAACTTGTACCTATCGGAATCCAAAATGAATCATTATTGTTGCATAGCTGACTCCTCTTCGTCGCTTTGTTGCTCGTATGTAAGTATTACAGCTTAATAGATATTAAGTAGTTATTGTCGGGAGTCAAATAGAATATTTACTACCGCTACTGGCAATACGAGAAAATTACTGAGTATCAACATTTTTACGAGACATGACCCGTGTGCCCCATCTGCCCCACTGCATAGTACTTGCTCGGGGCCCGCAGCGGTGCACTGGCATCGTCTCAGAATAAATATTCAATGTTTTCATTCAATTTCTCGCGACCCCCTACCTCTCCCCCCCCCACCCCCCACCCCGCACACTGGACCTCAGGTCCCGGAGCTGTTGGAACAGAGATAACGTGACATTCAATGAATTGACTACCACGGTCGTATTGCTTGCGTTGCGACTTCTATTTATTTGATTTGCCTCTCAACTTTTTCAAGGCGACATTCGACTCGTTCGGTACGAGTAGGTACCTAATTGAGTTTAAGTGGCTGGTTAGTTGCTGTACTTACGACAAAGGTACTACGAATTATGCTGACTGTTGAATTTACCTATCTAACTTTTAGGACTTCCATAAGTATGTCGTAAATTAGGGCAGTCCAAAAGTTACGCACGCTCTAGTACAAACACAAGTCTAGTAAACATCATAAAGTGTTTGGGAAAGTTGAAAGTGTTGCGGTACTTGGAAGAGGCCTACGTCCAGTAAACTGAGACTGCTGACCTAATTTATTGGACATCATCATATTCATACTTTGCAAAGAAAAAACTTAAAGAAAATAAGTGGGATTTGGCTGCCCCGGCCCAGGACTAGATACAATAGATCAAAATTGACTGACACAGTGCCAGTATATTATGTCATTTTCATGACAACAGCATTTGCTGAATTGCGTAGTTGTTTAAAAATGTACATTAGTTTACGCACTCTATTTGATAGATGTATTATTTATGTACTCTTTGAATGTAAGGTTGCAGTCAATCACAATGCCAAGATTTTTTATCGAGGTGACTCGTTCAATGTTACTGTGGTGGAGCCACTGCCCGTTGGTATTATCATTAGATAGTGGTGTCGATTCTTTTGTGCACAAACTAAACAAAATTTAGACTGTTGCTATATTTTACTAAAAGGCAGTGCGAGAAAAGGACGGCTACAGCTGTGCACTAAGTTAGAGATGTCAAACTAGTTTATGCCTTGCGCTTCACCGTGTTTTTAGTCGACATGTTTTTACGCGCACCCTTCATTTGTACGGAAATATTAGTTCGAATTAAATTTGACAGCTCTAAATTACGTCCGTCTCTTTCTCGTTTTATTAGTGAGAAAAAGATGGTAATAGCCTAAATTAAGTTTAGTTTGTGCACAACAGAATCGACACCAGTGTCAACTAGGCAGCAACATTTAGTGAGCTTGCAACGGACACATTGGTATTCCGAATCGTTTTTTATTTTTATTTTTGTTTTCGATATGTTTAGTAGAGTAAGCAAATTGTTTTTAAGCCATTTACGGATCAGTTTTTTTATGGTGAATGTACCCACGATCCAAGAGAAATTCCTAGTGTGGGGCATAAGAAAATGTGTTCATAATAAAATAGAAACTTTCCGCGTCCACGTGTAGCGTACCCACGTACACTATTCTAACGAAACGTTTTTTTGTGATTGATCGTACGCTTTCGGTGTTGAGCCTTGATAATCAAAGAGAGCGCATCATGTTAGAAAAGAGCGCATCGTTGAAAACCCATCGGCTTACATCTCTCAGCGCTAAGCGGAGCTGCGAAGCATTAAACCGCGGTAAAACATGGTTATTAGGGAAAAGTCCGTTCCCTAACGTGTACAAGAAGATCCATGGGCCTTAGAAATGTAATGATTAAGGTCACTGTCACTTTCACTAAGTCGATAACTGAATTCTTTTCAATAACAGTACCGGGCAAATGAAAAAATCGTAATTTAAATTTCCGCCGACATTTTACTGGTTTTATCAAAACCGATTGATTTTGTAAAGAACGGCCTGGGTCGAGGCTTGATCCACAATCACCTCCCCTCCCTAATTTATTGAATCTGTCCCTCAATAATTTTTGCACAATTAACATAATTATTCGATGAATCGTTATCTGCAGGCGCCATTGTAAATTCGTGTTTTATTAAGCCATTTCCATATTGATGCGATATTACAAAGAAATCTATTATTTGCACGTAACTCATGAGCGTATAGGAGGAAGTAGTCCAGCACCCTGACCTGTTATAAGTAGTCGAACAATACCATGGGGTATTTTGCGAACCGGAAGACGATGCGTTGGCAGACCTCCCACTAGGTGGACCGATGACTTGGTGAAGGTTGCGGGAATCCGTTGGATGCGAGTCGCAAGGGACCGATCAATGTGGCGACACTTGGGGAGGCCTATGTCCAGCAGTGATGATGATGATGATGATGGAGTATTTAGTCTCACAAAATCTCTTCGCCTATCTCAGGGTGGAGCACATCCAGACTACATGATATTACATAATTAAGAGTACGCCAAGGAGACACCATTTTGTCTATACTCTTCACTGCTACTCTAGAAGACGTGGTGATAACACTGAAATGGGATCAACATGATATTAATAACAATGATGACTACTTGTAGCACCTCCCTTTTGTAGATTTTCTCGAATACCCTTATTTTATTAGCACTTATTATCTATTTTTCATCCTTTATTTATTTATGTACCTACTCAATCATTACCTACATTTTCAAATATATCATTCTATCGTTATTGAAAAAAAAGGATTAAGAATATTTAAAAAATATGTACAGCCGGCCGGTAATTAATGGAAAACCTCGAAAATGGCTTATAGTAAAACTAATGGCCATTTAGCCCAAGATTCATTTGCGATGGTAACTGGAACGCAAAACACCTCCCAAACCCAAGAGGAAGGCAACTACAAACAATAATTCAAGGGACAAACTGGAATGTTTCACCACGAGAGAACCCACATATTCGCCAGCGGATAGAAACAAAACCCCGGACCTATTGGATTTCTTTATAGCAAAAAGTATAGATAACCCAACCAACAACTTTGGCCTTATAACCAAACCATATATCTCAAAAAATGCTAGTTAATCGTTGTATAATGGTTTTGGTGGTGATTGGTTGTTGTGTAAAAGCTTTTGTCAATACATTTTGGCTCTTTAAGTTTATACAGCAATAGGTTTACTTCGTGACTTTGTAAAGCTGTTATAGTCAGGCGTTATAGCAACCACCAATGTGACTAGTATACAAGGATAGAACTTTTGTATAATAAGTGTGTTTTTACTAACAAAAAAGTATATATGTAGTATATCAACTACGACACAAGCCTTGCTTAGTGTGGCACTAGGTGGCGCTGTGTGTTAATGTCCAGCAATATTTATTTATTTATTGTGGTCTTTGAGATCCTCGTTAAAGTACATTGTAGGCACAAACATTCTACAACAGAGTGTTTTGGTGATTTACCTGAATTTCAAATTACATTTATGTAGCCAAAATTGTCTTAAAAAGGTTTGTTAACGCTCGTTATTACAGTCGCAGTGATAAACTTATAATTCGAGGGTGGCTTTCAAATATTGCCGTAAACCCGTACATAGTTTATCACTAAAATTATAGTCGCACGTCATTTTCCCCCTATGAGATGAATAATTTAATTACAAAAAAAAATAGCAAACTTAATACGATTTCCTCGTATTCTAAGTATATATTTTTTTCTTAAAAAACACTGAGACACTGCAGCGGCGTGAACAAATGCAAAATGAATGAATTATGAATATTAGTTAAGTAATGGAATCATGAACTCTTTTTCAGTACAAAAAGGTAGTACAGTTGCGTTGTGGTGGCTTAATATGTCATCAAATAGAGATAGCGTTACTGTTACATCAACTGTAATAGGTGAAAATGTTTATACCAGATACGGCTACGGTTGTACTATACAAATGAATGGAGATATAATTGCACCACTCTCTTTGTAGATGCACCTTCTTAGGCCTTTCATTTGACCACCGATTACTTTTTACAAAACGTTATATGGTCTTCTATACAACTAACTTTTGTCGGTTGGGTAGTAAACTTTACTAGCATCGAATCATACATAGACCAAACATCCGACCATACACCTGCTGGTGTCCTTAATCTTTAACAGGTCACGTAGTTAGAACCACCGAACATATTATACAACAAGCATATATAAGACAAACTGGGTTCTTTACCAAAGCACAATATCCTCGGAAATAAACTTGCGAACCAAAATTAACAACGCGTATGAACTAAAAAATACTGTGGAAAACCTTAACAGGATCAACCATAGGACAGCGGACATTTCAACGACAAAAAGGCCTTCCCACCAAACTCAAAACATATCCTAAAGATATCAAGGGAAGATAAAAGAACGCTGCAAACAAAAAACATCTGGCATATAAGACCAAAGCACTATTTAAGAAATCCTAGCTCCGCTGAACTATCAACACTCATAAAAACAATGGTTAATAGCAATCTACAATCCAACCTCTCCAGTTTGAGCCCGACTGTGGACACTAGCTACTCATTATGGAAAGCAACTAAAAACCTGAAACACCCCAAAACTCAAATTCCACCCAGTAAAAAATGCACTGGAAGCTGGGCTAGATTAGATCTGGGAAAATCGGCAACGTTCGCAGAACATCTGAGTACCATCTTCCAACCATTCCCCGATGGTAGTAGTGAACATACACGGCTGAAATAAAGACCTTCCTTGACATTGCAATACAAATGTGTCCATCCCTTAATTAAAAGATCAGGTCCAAATGAATTTAGAACAATATTTAAAAATCTTTCCGAAAGCAAATCTCATCCCAAAAAATCTTCTAATCCCAGGTTACGAGATGCAACTCTTTTGAAACAACTTACAAAGGAATAATGAGTCTGGTCAAATCTTTAACGCTTGCTTAAAACTGGAACGCCTCCCTAGTCAATGGAAAATACTCGTAGCACAAGTGGTGATGATCTGCAAACCTGGCAAGCCACCTCAGGAAACGACAGAATGCAGACCAGCCTATAAGTTTGCTCCCCGTCATACGAAAGATTTTCCAAAAAATCCTACTCAACAGAATGAAACAGATATACTGCTGTGGCGACCCGATATTTAGCTACGTAAAGTCGAGTGAGCAAATAGGTCACACTACCGCGCACCGCCGCGTCGCGTCGCCACAGTCGGTCTCCCATCGCAGTACACGCAACACCATGTATTAACTCTCGTAATAAATATATATTCGCAACAAGTAATTTGATTACATGGTCACACTAATACCCCAAAGTGGTGACCCCGACGTGATCATTAAGTGACGACGTGATTTAATTGAAACAAACACTATCTGACGTGATTAAGTGAAGTGAACTAATTGTGGACAGTAAATATCAAAAATAAAATATCGGACAATGGAAGGTGTAATCAACAACAAAAACAAGTACGAACACAGTTCAAAACCCCGTTTACGTAATGTCGCAAACATCACCAACGTACCAGGACTGCCTCGCTGGGACACCGACTGTCACCGGAGTTGCAGTGGAAGAGGCCGCGATTAGCATCAATGCACGACTTCCCGATTTTTGGCCACACATGCCAAGGCTTTGGTTCGCCCAATTGGAGTATGCCATGATGCCTCAGAAGGCTAGCGATGACGTGAAATCCCAAGCAGCGGTTTCGAAACTTGCACCGAATGTGCTTCAACAAGTAAGCGACGTAATTTATAACAGCTCTCTTCCACACAAGTATCAAACCTTGAAAAACAGGCTACTGCAGGTTTACGAGGACTCCATTAACGCTCAGTTCAAGAGATTAGTAAGCGAGTTAGAACTTGGCGCACAAAAACCGGCACAATTATTGAGGCAAATGCAAGACGTAGGTCGACGTATCATGCAGATATCAGAACAAATTTTAAAGAACCTGTGGTTAAGTAGACTTCCTGCTACGGTCAGAGCAAGCTTAGCAGTGACTCAAGAGCTAGAGTTGGACAAATTAGCTGGCATAGCAGGCCAAAATTATGGAGCACATCTAGGTCGGCGAGGTCGCAGCCTTGAATAACTCAGCACCGACAGGACAGAGAGAACCTTTTCGAGCTAAGGTATACCCGTCCAAATCTGGTGGCTGGCATCACCCAGGAGCTGCTCTGCACACACCGCAATCCAATGGATGTGGCATTTGCGTTGAGCGAGATATACTCCGGTATATACTCCTCCAAGCTGTCGCTGTCGCGGGTCCACTCACTGAGCGTGAAAGGTTACACAGGAGCGCAAATACCGAGCACCGCCCAAAACACCCTATTTCTGGTTCATACGCAAGAAGAGAAAGCTGTTCTCATCAGCCAGGGATACGGCTCCGGCGAAGGGTCGCACACGCTAACCATCCACGAGGCCCAGGGTCTTACCTTCGACAGCGTGATTATCATCAACACCAAGTCTAGGAGACTCCAAATCCACGACAGCATTTCCCACGCGGTAGTGGCGGTGTCGAGACATACAGTCAGTTGCGTCTATTACACCGACGACGCCGATGACGCCACTGGCCGCTTTGCAAAGAGAGCGATGGATGCGCCAACTAAAACGGTCGTTGAGTACAACCTGAAGACGGCCATGCAGCATCGAGACACAGTCGTTGTGGAAGCTTTGCTCAGGCTAGCGAAGTCCCTGATCAGACGACGTAACTAACAAAAAACCCCCATCCTAACCCCAAAACCCAAAGCCAATACATCCCACTCCCAAACAACTCTGTTACCAAAAAGAGAATGTAAAACTGCATGGCAAGGTGAGTCTGTCATACTCACGTAAAAACAGTGCCGATGGTGGCGCTGCACATCCGGTCGCTAAGTTCCCTACAAAATGGTTGAGCTAAGCGGCGCGGATGTGCAGGTCATGTCCGTGAACGGGTGCCGACGGTTGCTGCCGGTCGACTCACATTGCCATGCAGTTATGAAACAGCTTGGTGTAGATTTTTGTTAATTTTGTTAATTTTAATTAGTAATTAAATATAAATATATATATGTATTTGATGGACTCACGTAGATCATAAGTTACTAATAATAAGCTTAGTTTAATGTAACGTGTCCAATGATGGAGCACGATCGTAGTTTTAATTATTTCTAAATCAATTAAACAATACATAAAATGTAAATAAGAGCGCGGACCCCCACGTCTGCGGTAGAAAACTAACTAAAAAAAAAAAAAAAAAAAAAATAAATCAGCACCGTCAACATCAGCAGCATGAGCTTTTCCAGTCTCGGAGATGTTAGCACAAAAGAATAAACTAACATTGGAAGTCGCCACCTTACGAACAGAAGTGCAAAATCGAGGACGCAGCCGTTTCCGCGGACGAAGCAGAGGACGAGACTTCCGAGGACGCAGATATGACCGTTCCCGTTGCCGATCCAAATCTACAACCAGGATTTCACCCAATGACCCCAAGTGGTTATGCCGTTACCACTACAAGTTCAGGGATCAGGCGCACCGCTGTGAGAAACCGTGCAATTGGGATACCAAACAGGGAAACTGAACGAGGTACGTTCGGCGGCGGACGACTACGTACCATCGGCTAACAACCGCCTATGTGTCACCGATTTACAGAACAATCTCTATTTTTTTGTGGATACTGGTGCCAACATCTCAGTAATACCAGCTTCTTTTAAGGACAAAAAGTGTAGTGAGTCAACAGAATACCGTTTATTTGCTGCAAATGGTAGTGAAATCCGTACTTACGGCGTAAAAACTCTAGTGTTAAATTTAAAGTTAAAACGAGCATTTAGGTGGACTTTTGTAATAGCAGATGTGTCTCACCGATTCTAGGCGCAGATTTTCTAGTTTACTATATGTTACTCGTTGACCTAAGTTCTAAAAAATTAGTAGATCAAGTAACAAATTTGAACGTCCTTGCTTCTTTGGTTTGCTCAAATCAAGACACAATTAACACCATCGATAGTAGCCACCCGTATTACAGCATTTTAAGCGAATTTCCTGAAGTTTTAAAACCGGTATCATTTAAAGAAATCTCAGCTGCAAACTGCTACTTAGAAGAAATACTGCCAAATCACCAATTTGAGTTTAAAGAAAAACATGGGACTATTGAACAGGTGCACCGCATTGTTGACACCATAGGCAGATGCTTTCAAAATCAAAATCAAAATCAAAGTATTTATTTCAAGTAGGCCAGTTACAGGCAATTTTGAATTGTCGAAACAAAATGAACATTTAAAGTAGCTACAGTCCCAGTCACAAGACATAAAAACTGTGAAAGTACTGTAGTTGCCCATTCCCTAACGTAGATCTCTATGGAGAATAACGGGCAAGAAACTCCATGGACACTCTTTTAAATCATATAGTTGTTACAAAATCTTGGTTACATCATTCATGTTGAGATGGTAGATTATGTGAGAACAATGTAGCAAGATGTGAACGTTAAAAGTGTCCATAGTAAAAACAAAATAATTCATTCAAATAAGCCATGGCAACTAAGAGATGACCAGTCACAACTGACAGCACCCGTTCACGAACATGACGCATGGATCAGCACCATTCAGCTCAACCACTTTGAAGGGAGCTAAATGATCCGACACACGCGCCACCATCAGCGAGATATTTGAGTGAGCATGACATACTCTCAACCGCCAGGGCACATTCAAGTCAAAAACTAAAGTAGGTTTCCAGTGAATGATAGCTTTCTAGTACATAGTACTCACACAATATGGGCTATGCGATTATATAATACTAACATTGAATCTATACAATGCAAAGATAGTTGTACAATCTTCAGCAGCTCCAACAATACCATTTAATGCTATCAAGTTTTGCGCCCCTGTCCTTGTGGAGCAGGACCAGCATTGAGCCAAGCATCTCTATCAGCGATATAATCGCTCAACTTGTAATATGCTTGTTGACAAAGTGTGAGTTTAATGCATGTTTTAAATTTCGTCTCATTCAGTTCAAGAATACTTTGTGGAATTTTATTATAGCATCTCAAACAGTACCCCATGAAAGATGAGTCTACTTTAGCGAGTCTAAAGCCTGGCTGAACTAATTGGTCCCTATTTCTAGTACTGTAGTTATGTCTGTCACCTCTTTTACCAAAAAGATGCAATTTTTTTCTGACGTACATTATGTTTTCGTAGATGTATTGACAATGTACCGTCATAATGCCAATATCCTTAAACAGCTCTCTTAGAGAATCGCGCCTACGAAGATTATATATGGCTCTAATGGCTCTTTTCTGCAGAATAAATATAGACTCAATATCTGCAGCTCGTCCCCATAGCAAAATACCGTAAGACATTATACTATGGAAGTAACTAAAATAGACCAGTCTAGCGGTATCTACATCAGCAAATTGACAGATTTTTCTAATGGCATATGCTGCTGAGCTTAACCGCCCCGCAAGAGATGTTAAATGAGAACCCCATTGTAGCCTTGAATCAAGCGTAATCCCCAGGAAAACCGTTTTATTTACGAATTCAAGTTTCTCATTATTCAATAATATATCACAATCACTACCCTTAACATTCGGTAAAGCAAATCTTATGCATTTGGTTTTTTTTTTCATTTAATACCAAATTGTTTGCTGTGAACCAATTTTGGACCTGCAGTAGGGCATTATTCACGTCATCTAAATTTTGTGCCCGTCTATTTATCTTAAAAATCAGGGAAGTGTCATCAGCAAATAACACCATATTTTGAGGTTGGTTTTTCAATAAATAGGGTAGATCATTTATATATACTAGAAAAAGGCAAGGACCCAATATTGAGCCTTGTGGAACCCCCATTTTTATTTTTAAACCCTGTGAGTTGACACCATTTATCTGAACATATTGTTGTCTATCATTTAAATATGATCTTACCAAACTAAGTGCAAGTTTACCCAGTCCGTAATGCTCAAGTTTCATAAGTAATGTGTCGTGGTTTACGCCATCAAACGCTTTGGAGAGGTCACAAAAAATTCCTATAGCGTCTTGGGACTCTTCCCACGCAGTAAATATGTGCTTTAATAAGGTTACACCGGCGTCAGTTGTACAACGTCCCTTGGTGAAACCATACTGTTGATCATGTAAGATTCTGTTGGTGTTAAAGTGATAGAGCATTTGATCAAGCATTACTTTTTCAAAAACCTTGCTAAAAACTGGCAACACGGAGACAGGTCTATAATTGTTAGTATCTTTACTGTCCCCGGATTTGAAAAGAGGTATGACTTTACTGTATTTCATTAAATCAGGGAAGACTCCTTGGTCCACACATAGATTAAAAATTAAAGCTAAGTATGGGGCTATAGTCTCAAGTATGGATGTACAAACTTTGATAGACATTCCCCATAGATCTTCGGTCAGTTTGATTTTTATTTGCCGGAAAGCTTTAATAACTACCATAGGGTTAATGTGTTTAAATTTAAATTCAGCTAGGCAGCCAGACACATTCGCCTTTAATAAACCCATTGAGGCTTCAGGAGAGGAATTAAGAGCCTCCGTAGTTTTTAATGGTATCTCTGTAAAGTAATTTACAAATTCTTGAGCTACTTCCTGATTAGAGCTTTTAGGACCACATGCTGTTTCTAATGTGTAGCTAGTGTTGCGTATTTTCTTCCTGTTAGTCTCGTTATTTATGACTTTCCAAACTGTCTTTATTTTATTTTCTGCTGTTTTGATCTTGTTGCTAATGTGCAGGGCTTTAGCAACCCTGCATGTATTTCTAAAAATTTTTGAATACTTAGCAACATACTTGTTAAAAGTTTCAGTGTTAATAAAAGGCTTAAGGCCATAAAGCTCAAATAGTCTTTCCCTACTTTTTCTGATACCTCTAGTTGCCCAATCACTAAATATAAATTTAGGTCAAATACTCTTTGTCTTCTTTTCAAAAGTTTTGTTGAATTCCGTGTGAACTATTGAAAAGAAACGATTATACAATTGATTTATATTAATATCATGGCTCATAACACTTAACTTGTTCTGTAGGGAAATATTAAACCCATTTAATTTGCTAGAAGTTATGGGTCTAAATTTAATCTGTACTTTTTGCAATGGTGTATTACACCTATAAGTTACAGTTTGTCCGCTATGGTCGGACGGCAAACAATTTACTATGGCTTTATCTAAGTAATCACAATCGCAGAAAACATTATCTATAGAAGTAGCAGAAGATGCTGTGATTCTAGTAGGTTCAATAAAAACGTTAGTCAAGTCAAATGATTTAAAAAGATTTAGTAACCGACCGCTATGTGAATTTTCTTCTAAAATATTGATATTGAAATCACGACAAATTATTGTAGATTTATTACTGGCTGCAAGTTTTGCCAGGACATCTTCCATTATTGATTCAAATATGGAAAAGTTTTGATAGTTTGGGGGTCTGTACACACACACAATTTCATGCTTATCTAGCTCAACACAGGACAGTTCGACGTAATGTTCAACCGAGAGACCTACTATATATGTCATCACGTTGCTTATATTTAAAACTATTTTTTATTAATATTAGGGAACCTCCACGAAGCATCGTTTTACGGTTAAAGCAGCTACCCACCATATAGTTCTCATAATTAATAAGCATTTGGTAATCCTTTAACCAATGTTCAGTAAAACAAATAATGTCAAACTTACTATTTTCTAAAAATTTGCAAGACATTTCTTGGATATTTTGGTGGAATATTTTTAAGGTGTTCTGCTGAGGCCCTTTTTTAGTAACTAATTGAGTGCAAGAATTAATAGTACCTTCTGTTGTCTCACTTTCTAGTTTAAATTCATATTAATATTTTGAGTGAGGCCGGAGACTCCCGTGCCATCCTCAGACAACAAGACCCTATCACTAATAGACCCTAATTGAGGAGACCACGGTGACAGATGGATCCTCCTCTGAGCAATATTTGTAAAGATTTATAGCACTACTGCTATATTCATTGAAAGTCACCTGTACATTAGTAGATTTACTAATAGTCGCAGTGTTAATAATAGTACTAAACTTAGACATACTATTTATGTCTGTGTGAATATTAAAAGCTAATAGCGAAGCTATTTTGTGTCCACATCTAATAGATAATAATACACCTTACCCCGTGTCGACTTAAGTTTACCAACAAGAGTGTTGATATCTAGGTATATAAGTCTGTCACTATAGTGACCTGCCAGAAAATGTACATGGTTATTTAACATATGTATATAATTGTTTTTTCTACTACCCAAATTTCTAAAATAGGGAAAAGCACACAATATTATTTTACTACAGTTTAACTTCAACAACTCTGATACACAGTCAGTGATATCTTCCTTTTTTATCTTAGAACTATTACCAACACATATAGTTATGGTGGTATTAGGATTACAAACAGTTTTTGTTGCAGATGTCATAACCTGTTTGTAGGTCGACCCTGGCATACAATAATTTTGGGTACAATAACACTTTGAAGAACTCATATACTGTTCAGCAGCATTCTTAGATATAGGCCAGGCGTTTGATAAACTATAGCATGAGGGTCTTATCTACAAACTAAAGAAGCGGATTCCACACTCATTTATAAACATACTCAAATCTTACCTTGATAATTTAGGGGCCGTTCAAGTATTACGTAAGCAGATTTATTACAATTATTTACCCCCCCTCCCCCTTTCAGCAAAAGTAAGCAAATATCTTACCCCCCCCGTCCCATGCTTACGTAAACATTGGTATACTTATGCATTTTTATTTAATCCAGAATATGCCACACGTGTGAAAAAGTTAATAGATACTGCTGACGTAATCACCACCTCGACCCCCCCACCCCCTATGTCATCAAATATAAGCAAAGCATAGACCGCCCCCTATAGTGCTTACGTAATACTTGAACGGTCCGAAAAGAAGTTTCTAAGTTAAACAGAACAATGATTTATCTGCTCTCCATGAGATTCAATAAGGTGTACCACAAGGTAGCATATTGTACCTTTTATACTCCCACGACCTACCAACAACAGAGGAAACAAGGACTGTGACCTTTGCAGACGATACTGCATTACTATCTTCTCATAGTAACCCGTGAATTTGCAAAGGTATTTGAACAAAGTGGAGAGGTAGTTGAAACAGTGGAGAAATCGACCTAACCAAACTAAGTCAGGTCACCTTTTCACTAAGAAAAGAGACTTCTCCCCCTGACAAGGTTAATGACGATGTAATACGTCAAGAAGAACTTGCAATGTACCTCGGCATGCATCTTGATACTCAATTGGCAAAACCACATTTGGACAACGTCGTAAAATACATTTTTGGAATACGTATTTTTTATAATGAATATCAGACGGCACTAATGATTGTATTCTAGAGTTAGTCTAAAATTAGTTTTATTTTCATCATATTAAAAACAGCAATTGGTATAATTCAATTTGAAGCAGCAATCGTGCTGTGTCTTGGTAGTTACCTACATCTAGAATATTGTGATAAATTAAAAATGATGTATGTATAAATAAACAATTTTATTTAGGATATAATGTCTGACCTAGTAACAATCATTACGTACAAATAATAAAAAATAAATTTGTCTCTAAATTAGAAAGTAATTAAGTCTACTCAGGGCGACATTTTCAACTTTAAGGCCTGAGTTCCTCCTGCGCTGACGTTGGTCGCGAACCGTCAGTCGTAAAATATATCTACAATATTAACTCACAAACTGTATGATAAAAATAAAAATATTTACAAGACACATGTATCAAAAAGGGTTACAGGGCGTCGAAAACTTTGTTGCTTGAAATGCCACGGTGGATGGCAATGCTGATTCTTTGGCTAAAAAATAGGCCCGCCCTCTGGTCACGTGAAGAGTCGATCAACCGCTTTTACCCTTCGATCAATAACTTTTACCAATTAAATTATTGTATTTGCGCCGTTTGAGGTTTTCAGCACCTGCAGCAGCCGCCACCAATACGATTTGGTAGGGTGGCTTGCAGCCACCCTGGGTCGTAGCATGGATGTTAAAAATTGAAAAAAATAAAATGTAACTACTAAAGTTATAACACCAAAACATTTTGAGCTACAGTTTACTGCAGTTTTCTGATCTTCATCAGACTCATTTAAAGCATCTTCATCATACTTAATGTCGCGTTTTAGACATAAGTATTATGTGGTTTTTGTTCTGGGTATTATTTTCTAGTCGACGAGTTTTTTAAATCATATGTTTGCAACAATACCGCAGTTTTGCAGAATATAGGCAACATTTTGTTTCCGAACCATTCAGACGTGACAGAGAACCAGCTTCTGTGACCTCATGAGGCTTTTGAGATAACATTTAGAAATCCAAAAAAAAAGTTTAAAACACAAAATTTTAGCTTCTGCCGTTTTATTCCGATATCCCCTTTATTTGGCTTTATTATAACAGATTGGCCGTTTTTCTTCTGGCTGTTTGCACAAAATTTTTCGGTCCTAATTTTATTCATTTAACAAAAAACAGGACTGGATATTATGTTCGTAACAATATTACATAACAACTATGTTAGTAAACTTAACCTAGTGATTCGCGGAATTGATTTATTTATTTAACACTTCAAACACATAGTACAGAGGCGGACTTAATGCCATGGGCATTCTCTACCAGTCAACCTTTGGGTGATGCAGAGACAAGCAGTGGTAGGTGTACATCTGAAAATAATTATATTAATACCAAGGTAAACTACAAGGATATATAAAATACTATAATACTATAAATATATATATACATATACATATACTATAAATAAATTTCAAACCAAAATATTACTGTAAATAGATATTAACACGGATACACCAAAATAAAAAGACAAAAAATGGAGAAAACATTACTGTTGTTATGATGAACCTGCCAGTTTCTTGCGAATGTACTCTCGAACTCGTCCAACTTACCGCATTGTCTCAAGACGAAAGTCAGTGTGTGTTGCCGGTGATTACACACGGGACCGAAACGTGGTCGCTCACAATGGGCTTTAACAAAAGGCTTAAAGTCACCAAAAGGGCAATGGAGAAGGCTATGCTCGGAGTTTCCTTGCATGATCGAATCAGAAATGAAGATATTCGCAAGAGAACCAAGGTCACTGACGTAGCCCGAATTATTGCCAAACTTAAGTGGCAGTGTTCAAGGCAGATGCTCGCTGAACGGAAGGCCGATGGGGCCGAAAAATTCTGAAGTGGCTACTGCGAACCGGAAGACGATGGGTTGGAAGACCTCCTACTAGGTGGACCGATGACCTGGTGAAGGTTGCGGGAATCCGGTGGATGCGAGTCGCAAGGGACTGGTCAATGTGGCGACACTTGGGGGAGGCCTATGTCCAGCAGTGGATGTCTTTCGGCTGAAATGATGATGATGATCCAAGACAGTAACCAGGGAGCCTGCAACTTTATGCAAGCAGCCTCTGGTATCGACGCCTTGTAACAAACAACCAGCACGGGGTACCTGGCGTTAGTAAAAACAATATTTACATTGAAAATTTTAAATTGAAAAGTATGAACAAGCATACGCAAAATACGCCCTTGGGGCTTGGAGTTGCAGACACCAGTCCGTTATACTATACAATGTAAAGAATTAGAGAATTCGACCCAGGTTGGCATCATCCGGGACCGGAGTCCAGCCATTTAAAAAAGAGTCCAATTCTACTTCCATGCCTTGAAATTTCACTCTGCCGCTCGCCAAGATATTCTTCTGTGATTCTTCCCTCATGTCATTTAGACTATTTCTGTCATCGTGTACTATTCTATCATCTGCTGTTCCGAAATATTCCTGTAATATTGCTACATACGAACGTTTCGTAATAATTATGGTTCTTTTGTTTCTAACTGCTTCTGCAACGTTTGTAAAAGTTATTTTTTCATTTTTCGGTATATTATTACAAACTAAAATTAAAACCTTTTCTGTATTTGTCAATTCTCTACGCAATGCGTTACGTTTTTTCCTTGGTAGATTTACAATACTTTCAAGGTCTAACACGACATGTTCTTTGTTTTGTAAAATTAAATGTTGAAACACTTTGGTTACAGTTAGTACGCTATTCTCTGCAATGACGATAGTACTCGAGCGCTGATCCTGCAATTTCAAGGATCTCACTGCGTTTTCAGTGAATGTGTAATTATATTGTTGTATTTTTTTCATGTGTTTGTCGCTTATGTCGCTCATAAGTGGGTCTTCAGCAATATTACTAGCATCTTTTTTAAGTATTTGATTATCTTTGTTAAGATAGGGTGCCTCTTTTTGCAACATCCACCATTTCTGTATTTCATCGTGATATTTAAGAAACATTGGCTCAGTTTTCGCTTGAAGGTAGTCGTTGTGATCCAGATTCTCTTCGATTTCATCTTTTAATTTGTCTTCCACATCTTTCTCGTCAGCTTGCCCGGAGTAAATCAACAGTTTGTCCAAGAAATCTTGCGCTAAATTTTCTTCATACTCACTACATTCCAATAAAAGTTTAGGGCAGGTTTTAAATTTAAAACAATATTTATAGTCGCGCAAATCAGGTATTTTATTATTATCCGTTCTTTTGTCATTGGTCAATTTGATTTCTGTTTTCAATCTTTGGTACAGACTTTTAGCAAATGTACCCAATGAATTCTCGTCGCTTGTAACCTTCATCAGCTTAGGGTCATCATCAAGCACAAATATATTTCCGATGGCACCAGATATTCCTCCTTTGAGTTGCAAGAATCCATCTTCCAAAGTATCATCAATAATTACAGTTTTACTGTATTTACATTTGTCTAAAAGATCAGTGAGAACTGACTCTAGATGATCAATTCTTTTCGGTTTTTTCACTGTTAAATCTTTGTTACCGAAAGCGGCCGGCACTTTCAGGTCTAACTTTGGAGATAATAATATTTCCTTTGCAGCCAGTTCTACTGCTTGATTGACTGTCTCTGGAGAAACTTTCACTTCATTCGGTTGTTGGGGCTCGACATATTCCGTGTATTGTTTTTTAATTTGCAACACGCCATCATTGTTGTATTTTATAACAGATCCTATCAGTTTGCTCAGTTTCTCGGCATCAGTGGTCTTAGCTAAGAATTCAAGCAGTAAACTTTTTATATTGTCTGTGGGGTCTATTATTTTTTTCTTAACAATTTCTCGGTACAGTGTATCTTTGAATACAGTGAGGTATTTATCATTTGTGTTAAAAAAGTCCTGACGAAAGGTAGCAATTCGATGTCCTTCCGGGTAAATATAAGAAACCTCGACAACTTTTTGCCCCAGAATGACATGATAGCACATCATGAGCTCAGTGGTCAGCATAGTTTGGAACTTCTTTTCTCCCATTACATACTTAGCTATCCGTTCTGCCAGTGAAGCCATATGTTCTCTAATAGCTATTTCGCATAGAAACTCTGTATCTTCTTTTTGGTTGTACGGCTTGGCCGTTCTGCCTGTGTCAATTAAATCATGCAGATTGGAACACAAGCTACTTTTAACATTTGAGTTACGAGTTCATTTCTCGCGGTTGTGTATATAACGAAATAACATTCTGTTTCATCAAATTTACAACCGAAAAACAAGTCTTTGTTACTTTGATCGAAATGTTGTTGGATTTTTAAGTAACTGATGAAGTAAGTTGATAAATCGATTTTAAGAGTGTTTTTCTTGTTTTCCCTATGTTTAGCCTGTATAAACAGACAGATAGGATTATTATGTTTTTTAACTGTTGCTCTGAAGCAAATGTCGTCGAAAGCCCCGATATTGTCGACATTTGAAGCTAACTGAAACTCTTCAATAGTATCATCGTGAAACGCTCGAAAATATAACAAGCTGAGTAACTTTGTCTCATACAGGTGTCCGCTAATGCCTGCCGTTCCATCTCGCCTCTTGAACATGCTGCCACTCATCGTTGCTCGAGGGGAGGGTGGGGGAAGCACTTCACACGGCACACACAGCACGGAAGCAGGCGCTGCTCAGACAAGAGGAGCACTCAGAAGCATCAACTGTTTCACCTGCAAACATGCGAAATGTGAATCAAAATCAAAAATCAATCAAAATCAAAAATAATTATTTCACATAGGCCTAGATGGGCACTTTAAAACGTCGAAAAGGTGCACGGTTCGCGTTGGTCGATTCCATGGAGAAGAACCGGCAAGAAACTCCATGGTAACTCTTTTCAAATCATTTGGTATTACAATAATATTATGTTACAGCATTAGTAAGTATGGGAGGACAGGCGTAGGCCCGACAATAGGTCGTTGCTTACTATACAAAAAATGTAACGTATAATAAAAATGTAAAACAAGATAAATACACACATCAAAAGTGTCTAGGGATCAAGCATTTATATGCGGATTTCTTGAGATTGAGATGTGGCTTTGTAATAAATTTATGATTTTATAAATTTATATGGATCCTTTTTGGTGCATTTCATAATTTGAATCAGGAACTGTGAATCAAATTCGAGTAAAAGATGAAAATCAGCTGTCAATATTTTCCCTATAAAAACATACAACGCATTGAAGACATTATTAGTGCTACTGTTTCCCTACTACTGATTAAAACCAACGTTATTATGGAGCGGCGACGTCATTTAAGCAGGGAAGAAATGCTCAGAGCCGTGGGAATGATAGAAGCTGGTTCCCGGCAACGTACTGTGGCTTTAGCTCTGAATACAAGTCAGAGTGTTATCAGTCGACTTTGGACACGTTACCGAAGCACTGGTACCGTGGCTGAGCGCCATGGAGGACGGTATCGCTGCACCACACGGAGACAAGACCGATACATTCAAATCTTAACTCGAAGAGCTCCAACAATAACCGCCATGATGTTAGCCGTGAGGCTTCATCACTCTTCAGGGAACTTAATTAGCGACCAAACAGTCAGAAACCGCTTGCATGAAGTGAACCTTCATTCCCGAAGACCGCTACGGGTACCACCTATAGTAATGCACAATCGTAGGATTCGATATCAATGGGCTCTTGAACACAGAAATTGGGCAGAAGAACAATGGCGTTTCGTGTGCTTTTCTGATGAGTCTCGTTTTGGTATGAGACCGGATACAAGACATATACGACACTGGAGAACCCCTGGACGCCAACAGCGATTAAAATCCTGCCAGGAAGTCCATCCTTATAGTGGTGGAACCATCATGGTATGGGCGGGTATTTGGATCGGCGGAAGAACTGAGTTGATTTGGATCAGAGGCAACCTCAACGCTCAAATTTATGCTGAGACGATTATATCAGACGTCATCGTTCCTCTACAAGTGCAAATCGGTCCCTTTTTTTAGTTAATGCATGATAATGCACGACCGCACACCGCAAGAGTTGTAAGACAGACTCTCGCCGCAGCTAACATCAATGTCCTGCCCTAGCCTGCTCAGTCGCCAGACTTGAATCCGATTGAGCATGCATGGGATATGCTACAGAGAAGAGCTCTGCCGAATATGGAGGGTATCCAGTCGCAAGAAGACCTTTTTTTGTTGTTGCAACGAACATGGGCGGCCATTCCACAGCGTGATTTGGATGAACTCATTTTGAGTATGCCAAACCGATGTTCTTGTGTTGTTAGTGTTCGCGGTAGAAACACGGATTATTAATTGTTTAAGTTACCCAATAAAATTTTAAAGAAAACTGTTATTTCAGTCTTTTTTTCGAACTTTTGTGTTAGTAAACAATAATAATAATATGTTCTGTATATAGCCCATGATTGGACAATTCTTTTTTTGAATATTCTTGTGCGCTCGCCAAAACGGCACGCTATTGGTTGCACCGTGCTGCATGTCACTGCAACAAGGCGATCTGCGCGCCATCTACGAGGGACGCCTAGTGAAACTGTGAAAAGCGGGAAATATAGTTCAGTTTTCCAGCTCGTTCGAACAGCATCTAATAATTTGACTCCGTGAGTGAAAATTGTTATTTGGACAATCTGTACACTACCGTGTTTTGTGCAACGGTGGGATCATCTTCCCACTAATTAATCAAGAAGCGGCTGCAGCTGAGAAAAGGTGAGTCGTACTCGAATTTTTCTTAATTTGGTTGTTTCTTGACTGGGCGAATGAGTAGAACTCATTTCATACAGAACATCCTCTTTTACATCAAAAAACGTTAAATTCATACAGTCCATTCCTCTATCCCACATTCTGGTCCATTCGAGCCCGGATTCTAGTTATTCCAGCCCGAATTTTTCATTTTTTTTGTGCTAAAACAACGCGTCCATAATGGCGGAAGTTTTAGAAACGAGGCAAAAAATAATAATAGTTAGAAAAGAATATTTATTTACGAAAATACAAAAGCTTTATGATTATTCAAAAAAGTTGGGAACAGATCCAGATAAATTGCAATTGTTTACGGTATTATTGTCGGAAATGGAAAGTGTCCGTACTAAGTTTGAATCCACTATATTTGATTTGTATGAAACAGAAATACAAATTAAACCGACTGCTAAAATGTCGATCAGTGAACTTGAAACATTTGATGAAATGTATAATGCATGTCAATTAATCGCTAGGAAGCATTCAAAAACAGAAAACGAATTCTTTCCTGCGCTGGACAAAAATGATTTAGTAGTTCAACCCGCGTTACCTAAGTTAACATTATTTCAATTTGACGGTGAAGTTGAAAACTGGATAACTTTTTATGATACGTTCTCATCATTAGTTCACAATAGGAATTTCTCAGATATCGATAAATACCATTACTTACTTTCATGCGTTAAAGGTTCTGCTTTAAATATTGTTAAAAATTTACCTATCACGGCCGCTAATTACAGATTAGTTTGGCAAAGTTTAGTTGACAAATATCACGACCACAGAACGCTAGCATGTAGGTATTTTGATAAAATGTTGAACTTTTCACCGTTAACTAAAGATACTACGTCGAACTTAACTTCATTTATAGAAACCTTTGATCATTCACTTAAAGCGATTCAAGCATTAAACATAACAAACTTAGATGATTTCTTATTGTGTCATTTGGCATTACAAAGACTTGATCCTCATACGCGTAAATTATTCGAAGAAAGCCGTGATCAAAAGTCGATACCTACTTTTGCGGAACTAATTGATTTTGTAAACAAACAAATTAAAGTTCTAGAACACACTTTTATAAACAGCTCTTCAAATAACACGTCGAAATCTAGTAATACCCAAAATAAAAGCCAATCTAAATCTTCGTCTAAGGTAATTCTCAATACGGCACGTACTTCGAACAATAATAATAACAACCGTAATAATAATTCTAATTTTTCTTGTGTGATTTGTAAACAAAATCATATGATTTATCGATGCGATCAGTTTCGTAAATTGTCGGTCGATGAAAGAATGAACCGTGTTCATTCACTTAATCTGTGTCTTAATTGTCTTAAATCTGACCATCAGTCTAATGTTTGTAAAAGTACAATGACCTGCGGGGTATGTGCATCACCGCATCATTACTTATTGCATAAAGATAATGCGACGGAAAGCGCGGGAATATCGTCCGTGGCGAACACCCTGACTGTGCAGCCGTCTCTTTCGCACGCGCAGCAAGCGCTTGTTTCGTCTCACTTCGTAAGTGACACGAACTGTTCCATTCAGCAAGCATTATTTACTGATTTAAACTGCGAATACGGAGTTGTGTTAGGTACTACCCGTGCACATGTTATTGACTGTGTTGGTCAATATCAAGACTGCCGTGCAGTCATCGATTCTGGAGCTCAAAGTTCTTTCATAACTGCTGATTGTGCCCAGAAATTAGGATTACAACGTAAAAAATGTCCTTTTACTATTCACGGTATAGGTGGAGGCATCGTTAAAAATCAAGGCATGATTACTTGTACACTAAAACCAAGACATGCGAATAGTCCGACATTTAGCGTTAATTTAGTAGTTATTTCAAAGGTGTCCGCGGATATGCCTAATGTATCTTTCACAGATAATGTCATTAACGAATATGACACTTATAGGTTAGCGGATCCATTGTTTTTCAAGCGTTCGCGAATAGATATTTTGTTAGGAAACGACATAGTGCCGGATATCATTAGAGATAAACCGCTAGTAATTAAGGATAGTATTCCGAGTGTTATTAATACCGTTTTTGGTTATGTTATTAGCGGAAAATTATATCCACATAATAATACTAATAGTTCGCAAAATCTTAATTTATCCGTTTCATATGACGAAGAACAATCAATTGATAAATCATTACGCGATTTTTGGGAAATTGAGGAAGTGCCGTGCACACCTTCAATAAATCCAATGGATCATTTAGCCGAGGAAATATTATCTAATGAACATACCCGAGAATCGAACGGGCAATACGTGGTTCCGCTACCGTTTGCGCCTGAACGCCCGCCGCTAGGTCAAACGCGTGCGGTGGCTGAGCGTCGGTTATTGTATACGGAACGTAAGCTCGCGCGCACTCCGGATTTAAATAATAAGTACAAGGAATTTATGCGAGAATATGAAGAACTCGGTCATATGGAGCTTTATCAGGGTGATCAACCTAGCAAATACATAATTCCACATCATAGTATTTTGCGACCTAGTAGTACCTCCACTCCTTTACGTGTAGTGTTCGACGCGTCTGCGAAAAGTAGCAATAACGTGTCTCTAAATGATATTCTATTAATCGGCCCTAAGTTGTATCCGGATATTGCGGCAATAATTTTGAAATTCAGACTTTTTGAATATTGTCTGGTTAGTGACGTATGTAAAATGTATCGTGCTATAGCCTTAAGAAAAGAAGATCGCTTATATCAACACATTTTATATCGGGAATCGCCTAACGATCCAATAAAATTATACGAATTAAAAACCGTAACATACGGACTTAGTTGTTCCCCGTTCTTAGCAATTCGTACGCTACTTCAATTAGCTAACGATGAAGGAAAACGTTTTTCTTTCGCTGCTCAGGTCCTCCGTGAGGGTGTTTACATGGACGATATTCTATATTCTTGTAATACTTTTGAGCAAGCTTGCTTAGTACAGGATCAATTAATTGGTATTTTTGAAAGTGCCAACTTCACTTTAAAAAAGTGGATGAGTAACAGTGAGAAGTTACTACAACGCGTTCCATTTGAAAATAGGGAAAATTCAGTAACATTCGTTAAAGATGAAAACGACTGTACCATTAAGGTTTTAGGTCTTAAATGGATTCCAAAATCTGATAGTTTTATTTTTTCAGTTAATTTAACAGACAACGAGTCAACAAAACGATCAGTACTAAAATTACTAGCGTCGATTTACGATCCCGTGGGTTTTATTGCGCCATGCACTTTTGTAGCGAAGCAGATCATGCAAGAGCTGTGGAAGCTAGGCATCGGGTGGGATGAAAGGTTGCCAGATAACATAAAAAAATCGTGGCAAACCTTTATTTCTGAACTCCCTCTGTTACAAGAGTTACGTATTGAACGTCACATGTTATTGCCGAGTCAAACGGAATGTGACTTAGTTGGATTCTGTGACGCGTCGTTGTGTGGTTACGCAGCATGCGTGTATGTGATCAGTCGCGACCAGAAGGGTAATGTTAAGGTTCGTTTAGTGACCTCGAAATCTAAAGTTGCACCAATAAAACCTGTAACGATTCCTCGGTTGGAGTTAATGGGTGCTGTCTTGCTGAGCAAATTAATGAAGTTCGTAGTTGACACATTTACTCGCGTCAAAATTAACCAAATAACAGCAGCCTCAGACTCGACAGTCGTACTGTCGTGGCTGCAAACGGAACCATATAAACTGAAAACTTTTGTCAGTCATCGAGTTACTCAAATTATTGAAGTTTTACCCCCTCATTTTTGGCGGCACGTGTGTAGTGCACATAATTTAGCTGACATTTGTTCTCGCGGAGCGTCTCCGGCGCAACTTGTCAGTTGTAATCAACGGTGGTTACAGGGCGCTGATTAGATGTATCAAAATTATGACGATTGGCCAATGACTGTGTTTATTAATGAGAGTAATAATAAGCTACCGGAATTAAAAGCGTCGGTTAATTTATTGACTGAGAGTCATAATGATAACTTTCATGAATCGAAAACAGAATTTTGTGAAAGAATCTTTCAGCAGTTTTCTTCATTTTCCAAATTGCAAAGATCGTTTGCTTGGATCTTAAGATTTAGACACAGAAAGAGTGATATGAACACTCACAAGTCTGGAGTATTATCTACCTTCGAGTTAAACGAAGCTCGCGATAAATTGATAAAATTAGTTCAAACTGCTTATTTTGAAACTGAAATTAAAATGATAAAAGATAAGAAAAACGTACCATCATTACGTAAGTTATCTCCATTTCTTGATTCCGATGGTTTCCTCAGGGTAGGGGGTCGCATCGGTCATTCCGAACTTCCTTATAATGCTAAACATCCGCGTCTTCTTCCAAAACATAGTTTATTTACTAAATTGTTGATCAATTATTTACATAGACAATATTTACATGTAGGTCCGCGTACCTTACAAAGCATAATTAATGAGAAATTTTGGATATTGTCTGCTCGTAACGTCATTAGATCCGTTTTGTGTAAATGTAAAACGTGTTTTAAATGTAAACCGTCTGTTCTACAACCCGAAATGGCACCTTTGCCACCAACTCGGTTGATACCTAATAAGGTATTTTCTAACGTCGGAGTTGACCTCGGAGGTCCATTCTTAATTAAAGAAAGCTTACGTCGTAATGCTAAAGTGACAAAAGCTTATCTAGCATTGTTTGTCTGCTTTTCAACAAAAGCAGTACATCTTGAGGTGTTATCTTCTCTCTCCGCTGACTGTTTCCTTGCGTGCTTGGACAGATTTGTAGCTCGTCGCGGCCTATGCGCGGTTTTATATTCTGATTGCGGCACTAACTTTGTTGGCGCAAGTAAACATCTGTCTCAAATTCAAAGGTTCTTGCGTGAGAGTCAAAATGACATTTCAGATGGCTGCTCTAAAAGGCAGGTAGATTGGAAATTTAATGTACCTAGTGCTCCACATATGGGTGGTCTCTGGGAAGCTGGAATAAAGTCAGCAAAATATCATTTAGTACGTAGTGTAGGGGAAAAATCCTTAACGTTTGAGGAACTTTCCACGATATTTTGTAAGGCAGAAGCCATTTTAAATTCGCGTCCCTTGTGCCCACTACCGGCCAGTGATAATCCTAACGAATTTAATGTCTTAACCGCCGGACACTTTCTCATTGGTCAAAGCTTAACCTCTATACCCGAGTATGACGTTAAAGATGTGAATATTAACAGACTGTCACGTTGGCAGTATATACAAAAGTGTTCCCAACTTTTCTGGAAACGATGGAGTCACGAGTATTTAAACACACTTCAGCAGAGAGCTAAGTGGTTTACATCCTCCTCGAACCCAAAGGTTGGAGATTTAGTTATAATAAAAACTGATAATGTTCCTTCCTGTAATTGGCCTCTCGGTAAGATAGAAAAATTACATCCAGGTCCCGACGGAATAGTCCGGTGTGTGACGTTGCGCACCGAAAAAAGTGTCTTACAAAGACCAACCAACAAACTCTGTTTATTACCTTATACCAATTAGATTTAAACAAAACGTTTTTGTTAGATATAGGTAATTAGCTTAGTGTTTATTTTAGGTCTCTCTTTAATGACTTTAATGATAAAGGTAATAAGGTAATCTTAGTTAGTTTTATAGAAACCATCACTATGGTTTCGGTAGGGGGTATGTTCTGTATATAGCCCATGATTGGACAATTCTTTTTTTGAATATTCTTGTGCGCTCGCCAAAACGGCACGCTATTGGTTGCACCGTGCTGCATGTCACTGCAACAAGGCGATCTGCGCGCCATCTACGAGGGACGCCGAGTGAAACTGTGAAAAGCAGGAAATATAGTTCAGTTTTCCAGCTCGTTCGAACAGCATCTAATAATTTGACTCCGTGAGTGAAAATTGTTATTTGGACAATCTGTACACTACCGTGTTTTGTGCAACGGTGGGATCATCTTCCCACTAATTAATCAAGAAGCGGCTGCAGCTGAGAAAAGGTGAGTCGTACTCGAATTTTTCTTAATTTGGTTGTTTCTTGACTGGGCGAATGAGTAGAACTCATTTCATACAGAACATCCTCTTTTACATCAAAAAACGTTAAATTCATACAGTCCATTCCTCTATCCCACAGTGGTTCAAATGTCAAAAATCCCTTTATTAGGAAAATGGCCAAATGTCTTTATTAATGCAAAGGTGACTTGGTTTATCGTTACTGTGACAAACGAAAACACTTTATTTGATGAATCCTTAAAGAAAATTTTAATTAATATTGTTACATCGGACCTACTAGAACATTCGAGAAAGCCAGTGATTACAGTGTGTGTACGTTAGAAGTTCGAGAGCATTCTATTATTATTAGTTTTAAAGTTAGGTAGGTACAATACAAACTCGCGACCTATTTATACAAAGACATTAGAATTTCGACCATACGCAACAAACAAATATGAACCGTATGCCCTAGGGCATACGGTTCATATTTGTTTGTACAAGTAGCTAGTAATAATAATTACCTACCTACCTAGTCCCTATCTACCTGCTATTTTTTTGTAAGTGTTTTTTTATGACCCTCTCGAATGTTCGTGGTTATTCTGGTGTGTCTGTTGGCGAGTAGAAATAGAGCGCTCAGGGCCGCGACCGGCAGTCTTGTTTTAGCGACACAACGAAGCGAATCCAAGTGAACTACAAGTGCGATATCTAAGTGAATAGTAAACAGTAGTGTATTTGTGATTAAGTTTTGATTGTTTTGCGATTAATAAAGTTATTGTGTTGTTTAATCGGTAGTAATTAATTTATCTCATACCCAGCTCGTAACAAATTGGTGTCAGAAGTGAGAGATAAATTATGCCAATCCTACCAAAGGACGACACGGACGGTATCCGTACCAGAAGTCAGCGACAGCAGGATATGGACCAAAGGCGGTTTGGGGATTCTCCGACACAGACACCGGGTGGTGTCCAGCCTACGTCACAGCCAGTCGCTGGCCCATCCGGAGTTTCTCCAGCAGCAGTGGCGCCAGACTTGTCAGCTTTAATGGCACTGCTGCAGGATCAAGCTCGCCGTCAAGAGGAGCAGGCTCGCCAGTTACAGGAGCAATTGCAACGAGACAAAGAGGAGCAGGCTCGCCGTCAAGAGGAGCAGGCTCGCCGTCAAGAGAAGCAAACTCGCCGTCAAGAAGAGCAGGCTCGCCGATTGGAAGAGCAGTTGCAGCGAGACAAAGAGGAGCAGGTCCGCCGCCAGGACGAGCAGATGCTCCTC
Source organism: Xestia c-nigrum (assembly GCA_916618015.1). Taxonomy (NCBI): domain Eukaryota; kingdom Metazoa; phylum Arthropoda; class Insecta; order Lepidoptera; family Noctuidae; genus Xestia; species Xestia c-nigrum. The sequence goes on along the minus strand of OU745259.1, from coordinate 860,175 downwards.
ATAAAGGATCTGCATGCAAGTTTTGGCAAGGACATCAAGTTGATGAAAGAACAGGTCCACCAGCATGAGAATCGCATCTCGGAGGCCGAAGTTCAGATTGCTGGGGTAAAGAAGGCTTTGGGCGAACTGAAGACTGAAGGCGGAACTGTAGCTTCGGTGGTTGCTGCACCTTCTATGCGTGGTTTTAAGGTGCCTCCGTTCGACGGCACATCTTCGTGGTCGGCTTACAAAATACAGTTTGAGGCCGTCATGAAGGCGAATGGATGGACAAAACCACAAGCCATGACCGCGCTCTCCTTGGGCCTCCGAGACCAGGCCCTAACTATTCTCGAGGCAATCGGCAAGGACGTTACCTACGAGCAGCTGCTGGAGGCGTTGGAGTCCAGATACGGCGACACGCACCTGGAGCACGTATTTCGTGCTAAGTTGAAGGACCGTGTACAACGTAGTACCGAGAACCTACAGCAGTGGGCTCTGGAAGTTGAGAAGCTGGTTCGAAAAGCATACCGGTCTGCCCCTGCACTGATCGATGGAAATCTGGTACAGGCGTTCGTTGATGGAATACGTGACTTAGAAATTAGAGCCGCCGTGAGACATGGGCATCATAAGACCTTGAAGGACGCCTTAGCCCATGCCTTGGAAGTAGAGGCAGTGAGGCAAGACCACCGAACACACTACGTCAGGGAGGTAGTGGCATCACCTGAACACGACTGTGCGCAAGGTTACAGACCTAGCTGCTACACAGCTAGAGAAAGGGATCATCTTCGGCCAAGTTGTCCAAAGCAAGTTGTGGCATCACCTGAACGCCAGCGTCCGCGACGATACAGCCCTAGGTGTTACACTTGTGGAGAAAGGGGTCACCTTCGGTCGAACTGTAAAAAGCGAAGCGCACCTAGAGAAGAACAATCTCAGCAGGGAAAAGCGGCTAAGAAGACTGGTCAGCAACACTGGAGAATCCACAACAACACAGACGAACTGTCAAGAAGACCATTGCCTGAAGATTGTAAGCGTAGTTCCAGACAGGAGTCTAAGGAAGTGGTGCCTGTGAGGATGATAAGAACGGATCTTAGCGATGAATGGAAGGCAACTATACTGGAGGCTCAGCACAATGACTCGGACATCAAACTGATCTTCGAGTGGATCAAAGCTGGTGTTCCTAAACCCAAGTGGAGTGATGTGGCTGCGATGAGTTCAATCACGAAGAGTTATTGGGCGCAATGGAACAGCTTGGTGATCCAGGATGGAGTCTTGTGCCGTAAATGGGAAAACGCTAGAGGGGACAGTTGTCATCTACAAATGGTTGTCCCTAAAGCTATGGTACCGGATGTTCTACGGCTGTACCATGATGGATGTTCAGGAGGACATATGGGGGTAAAAAGGACTCTACTAAAAATTCGAGAACGCTTCTACTGGATCCACTGTCGAGATGATGTGGAGGACTGGTGTCGGAAATGTTCCAGTTGTGCGGCCGTGAAAGGACCCCACACACGCAGTAGAGGTGCATTAAAAGTGTACAACGTTGGAGCCCCTTGGGAACGGATAGCACTAGACGTTGCCGGACCATTTCCAGTAAGCGAGAGCGGAAACAGGTACTTCCTGGTGGTCATGGATTACTTTACAAAGTGGCCGGAAGTCTTCGCCATTCCTAACCAAGAAGCAACAACTGTCGCAGATAAATTGGTTCAAGAAGTCTTCTGTCGTTTTGGAGTACCCTTAGAAATACACAGCGATCAAGGAAGAAATTTTGAATCGCAAGTATTTCAAGAGACTTGTCGATTGATGGGTACCCATAAAACCAGAACCACCTCTTACCACCCACAATCCGATGGAATGGTGGAACGATTCAACCAAACGTTGGAGAGATATCTGGCGAAAGTTGTGGAAAGCCGGCAAAGGGATTGGGACAAGCACATACAGCCGTTTCTTCTGTCTTACCGAAGTGCAGTCCATGAAAGTACACAGAATGAAACAGATATACTGCTGTGGCGACCCGATATTTAGCTACGTAAAGTCGAGTCAGCAAATAGGTCACACTACCGCGCACCGCCGCGTCGCGTCGCCACAGTCGGTCTCCCATCGCAGTACACGCAACACCATATATTAACTCTCGTAATAAATATATATTCGCAACAAGTAATTTGATTACATGGTCACACTAATACCCCAAAGTGGTGACCCCGACGTGATCATTAAGTGACGACGTGATTTAATTGAAACAAACACTATCTGACGTGATTAAGTGAAGTGAACTAATTGTGGACAGTAAATATCAAAAATAAAATATCGGACAATGGAAGGTGTAATCAACAACAAAAACAAGTACGGACACAGTTCAAACCCCGTTTACGTAATGTCGCAAACATCACCAACGTACCTGGGACACCGACTGTCACCGGAGTTGCAGTGGAAGAGGCCGCGATTAGCATCAATGCACGACTTCCCGATTTTTGGCCACACATGCCAAGGCTTTGGTTCGCCCAATTGGAGTATGCCATGATGCCTCAGAAGGCTACCGATGACGTGAAATTCCAAGCAGCGGTTTCGAAACTTGCACCGAATGTGCTTCAACAAGTAAGCGACGTAATTTATAACAGCTCTCTTCCACACAAGTATCAAACCTTGAAAAACAGGCTACTGCAGGTTTACGAGGACTCCATTAACGCTCAGTTCAAGAGATTAGTAAGCGAGTTAGAACTTGGCGCACAAAAACCGGCACAATTATTGAGGCAAATGCAAGACGTAGGTCGTAACATGCAGATATCAGAACAAATATTAAATAACCTGTGGTTAAGTAGACTTCCTGCTACGGTCAGAGCGAGCTTAGCAGTGACTCAAGAGCTAGAGTTGGACAAATTAGCTGGCATAGCAGACAAAATTATGGAGCACATTAACGTCGGCGAGGTCGCAGCCTTGAATAACTCAGCACCGTCAACATCAGCAGCATCAGCTTTTCCAGTCTCGGAGATGTTAGCACAAATGAATAAACTAACATTGGAAGTCGCCACCTTACGAACAGAAGTGCAAAATCGAGGACGCAGCCGTTTCCGCGGACGAAGCAGAGGACGAGACTTCCGAGGACGCAGATATGACCGTTCCCGTTCCCGATCCAAATCTACAACCAGGATTTCACCCAATGACCCCAAGTGGTTATGCCGTTACCACCGTTGCCACTACAAGTTCAGGGATCAGGCGCACCGCTGTGAGAAACCGTGCAATTGGGATACCAAACAGGGAAACTGAATGAGGTACGTTCGACGGCGGACGACTACGTACCATCGGCTAACAACCGCCTATGTGTCACCGATTTACAGAACAATCTCTATTTTTTAGTGGATACTGGTGCCAACATCTCAGTAATACCAGCTTCTTTTAAGGACAAAAAGTGTAGTGAGTCAACAGAATACCGTTTATTTGCTGCAAATGGTAGTGAAATCCGTACTTACGGCGTAAAAACTCTAGTGTTAAATTTAAAGTTAAAACGAGCATTTAGGTGGACTTTTGTAATAGCAGATGTGTCTCACCGATTCTAGGCGCAGATTTTCTAGTTTACTATAAGTTACTCGTTGACCTAAGTTCTAAAAAATTAGTAGATCAAGTAACAAATTTGAATGTCCTTGCTTCTTTGGTTTGCTCAAATCAAGACACAATTAACACCATCCATAGTAGCCACCCGTATTACAGCATTTTAAGCGAATTTCCTGAAGTTTTAAAACCGGTATCATTTAAAGAAATCTCAGCTGCAAACTGCTACTTAGAAGAAATACTGCCAAATCACCAATTTGGGTTTAAAGAAAAACATGGGACTATTGAACAGGTGCACCGCATTGTTGACACCATAGGCAGATGCTTTGAAGAACTCATATACTGGTCAGCAGCATTCTTAGATATAGGCCAGGCGTTTGATAAACTATAGCATGAGGGTCTTATCTACAAACTAAAGAAGCGGCTTCCACACTCATTTATAAACATACTCAAATCTTACCTTGATAAAGGGGCCGTTCAAGTATTACGTAAGCAGATTTATTACAATTATTTACGAAACCCCCGCCCCTCCCCCTGTCAGCAAAAGTAAGCAAATATCTTACCCCCCCGTCCCATGCTTACGTAAACATTGGTATACTTATGCATTATGCCATACGTGTGAAAAAGTTAATAGATACTGCTGACGTAATCACCATCTCGGCCCCCAACCCCCTATTTCATCAAAAATAAGCAAAGCATAGACCGCCCCCTATAGTGTTTACGTAATACTTGAACGGTCCGAAAAGAAGTTTCTAAGTTAAACAGAACAATGATTTATCTGCTCTCCATGAGATTCAATCAGGTGTACCACAAGGTAGCATATTGTACCTTTTATACTCCCACGACCTACCAACAACAGAGGAAACAAAGACTGTGACCTTTGCAGACGATACTGCATTACTATCTTCTCATAGTAACCCGTGAATTTGCAAAGGTATTTGAACAAAGTGGAGAGGTAGTTGAAACAGTGGAGAAATCGACCTAACCAAACTAAGTCAGGTCACCTTTTCACTAAGAAAAGAGACTTCTCCCCCTGACAAGGTTAATGACGATGTAATACGTCAAGAAGAACTTGCAATGTACCTCGGCATGCATCTTGATACTCAATTGGCAAAACCACATTTGGACAACGTCGTAAAATACATTTTTGGAATACGTATTTTTTATAATGAATATCAGACGGCACTAATGATTGTATTCTAGAGTTAGTCTAAAATTTGTTTTATTTTCATCATATTAAAAACAGCAATTGGTATAATTCAATTTGAAGCAGCAATCGTGCTGTGTCTTGGTAGTTACCTACATCTAGAATATTGTGATAAATTAAAAATGATGTATGTATAAATAAACAATTTTATTTAGGATATAATGTCTGACCTAGTAACAATCATTACGTACAAATAATAAAAAATAAATTTGTCTCTAAATTAGAAAGTAATTAAGTCTACTCAGGGCGACATTTTCAACTTTAAGGCCTGAGTTCCTCCTGCGCTGACGTTGGTCGCGAACCGTCAGTCGTAAAATATATCTACAATATTAACTCACAAACTGTATGATAAAAATAAAAATATTTACAAGACACATGTATCAAAAAGGGTTACAGGGCGTCGAAAACTTTGTTGCTTGAAATGCCACGGTGGATGGCAATGCTGATTCTTTGGCTAAAAAATAGGCCCGCCCTCTGGTCACGTGAAGAGTCGATCAACCGCTTTTACCCTTCGATCAATAACTTTTACCAATTAAATTATTGTATTTGCGCCGTTTGAGGTTTTCAGCACCTGCAGCAGCCGCCACCAATACGAATTGGTAGGGTGGGTGGCTTGCAGCCACGCTGGGTCGTAGCATGGATGTTAAAAATTGAAAAAAATAAAATGTAACTACTAAAGTTATAACACCAAAACATTTTGAGCTACAGTTTACTGCAGTTTTCTGATCTTCATCAGACTCATTTAAAGCATCTTCATCATACTTAATGTCGCGTTTTAGACATAAGTATTATGTGGTTTTTGTTCTGGGTATTATTTACTAGTCGACGAGTTTTTTAAATCATATGTTTGCAACAATACCGCAGTTTTGCAGAATATAGGCAACATTTTGTTTCCGAACCATTCAGACGTGACAGAGAACCAGCTTCTGTGACCTCATGAGGCTTTTGAGATAACATTTAGAAAGCCAAAAAAAAAGTTTAAAACAAAATTTTAGCTTCTGCCGTTTTATTCCGATATCCCCTTTATTGGGCTTTATTATAACAGATTGGCCGTTTTTCTTCTGGATGTTTGCACAAAATTTTTCGGTCCTAATTTTATTTATTTAACAAGAAACAGGACTGGATATTATGTTCGTAACAATATTACATAACAACTATGTTAGTAAACTTAACCTAGTGATTCGCGGAATTGATTTAGGTATTTATTTAACACTTCAAACACATAGTACAGAGGCGGACTTAATGCCATGGGCATTCTCTACCAGTCAACCTTTGGGTGATGCAGAGACAAGCAGTGGTAGGTCTTCACCTGAAAATAATTATATTAATATCAAGGTAAACTACAAGGATGTATAAAATACTATAATACTATAAATATATACGAAAGTCAGTGTGTGTTGCCGGTGATTACACACGGGACCGAAACGTGGTCGCTCACAATGGGCTTTAACAAAAGGCTTAAAGTCACCAAAAGGGCAATGGAGAAGGCTATGCTCAGAGTTTCCTTGCATGATCGAATCAGAAATGAAGATATTCGCAAGAGAACCAAGGTCACTGACGTAGCCCGAATTATTGCCAAACTTAAGCGGCAGTGTTCAGGGCAGATGCTCGCTGAACGGCAGGCCGAGAGGGCCGAAAAATTCTGAAGTGGCTACTGCGAACCGGAAGACGATGGGTTGGAAGACCTCCCACTAGGTGGACCGATGACCTGGTGAAGGTTGCGGGAATCCGGTGGATGCGAGTCGCAAGGGACCGGTCAATGTGGCGACACTTGGGGGAGGCCTATGTCCAGCAGTGGATGTCTTTCGGCTGAAATGATGATGATGATCCAAGACAGTAACCAGGGAACCTGTAACTTAATGCAAGCAGCCTCTGGTATCGACGCCTTGTAACAAACAACCAGCACGGGGTACCTGGCATTAGTAAAAACAATATTTACATTGAAAAGTATGAACAAGCATACGCAAAATACGCCCTTGGGGCTTGGAGTTGCAGACACCAGTCCGTTATACTATACAATGTAAAGAATTAGAGAACTCGACCCAGGTTGGCATCATCCGGGACCGGAGTCCAGCCATTTAAAAAAGAGTCCAATTCTACTTCCATGCCTTGAAATTTCACTCTGCCGCTCGCCAAGATATTCTTCTGTGATTCTTCCCTCATGTCATTTAGACTATTTCTGTCATCGTGTACTATTCTATCATCTGCTGTTCCGAAATATTCCTGTAATATTGCTACATACGAACGTTTCGTAATAATTATGGTTCTTTTGTTTCTAACTGCTTCTGCAACGTTTGTAAAAGTTATTTTTTCATTTTTCGGTATATTATTACAAACTAAAATTAAAACCTTTTCTGTATTTGTCAATTCTCTACGCAATGCGTTACGTTTTTTCCTTGGTAGATTTACAATACTTTCAAGGTCTAACACGACATGTTCTTTGTTTTGTAAAATTAAATGTTGAAACACTTTGATTACAGTTAATACGCTATTCTCTGCAATGACGATAGTACTCGAGCGCTGATCCTGCAACTTCAAGGATCTCACTGCGTTTTCAGTGAATGTGTAATTATATTGTTGTATTTTTTTCATGTGTTTGTCGCTTATGTCGCTCATAAGTGGGTCTTCAGCAATATTACTAGCATCTTTTTTAAGTATTTGATTATCTTTGTTAAGATAGGGTGCCTCTTTTTGCAACATCCACCATTTCTGTATTTCATCGTGATATTTAAGAAACATTGGCTCAGTTTTCGCTTGAAGGTAGTCGTTGTGATCCAGATTCTCTTCGATTTCATCTTTTAATTTGTCTTCCACATCTTTCTCGTCAGCTTGCCCGGAGTAAATCAACAGTTTGTCCAAGAAATCTTGCGCTAAATTTTCTTCATACTCACTACATTCCAATAAAAGTTTAGGGCACGTTTTAAATTTAAAACAAAATTTATAGTCGCACAAATCAGGTATTTTATTATTATCCGTTCTTTTGTCATTGGTCAATTTGATTTCTTTTTTCAATCTTTGGTACAGACTTTTAGCAAATGTACCCAATGAATTCTCGTCGCTTGTAACCTTCATCAGCTTAGGGTCATCATCAAGCACAAATATATTTCCGATGGCACCAGATATTCCTCCTTTGAGTTGCAAGAATCCATCTTCCAAAGTATCATCAATAATTACAGTTTTACTGTATTTACATTTGTCTAAAAGATCAGTGAGAACTGACTCTAGATGATCAATTCTTTTCGGTTTTTTCACTGTTAAATCTTTGTTACCGAAAGCGGCCGGCACTTTCAGGTCTAACTTTGGAGATAATAATATTTCCTTTGCAGCCAGTTCTACTGCTTGATTGTTCTACTGGTTTTTGTCTCTGGAGAAACTTTCACTTCATTCGGTTGTTGGGGCCCGACATATTCCGTGTATTGTTTTTTAATTTGCAACACGCCATCATTGTTGTATTTTATAACAGATCCTATCAGTTTGCTCAGTTTCTCGGCATCAGTGGTCTTAGCTAAGAATTCAAGCAGTAAACTTTTTATATTGTCTGTGGGGTCTATTATTTTTTTCTTAACAATCTCTCGGTACAGTGTATCTTTGAATACAGTGAGGTATTTATCATTTGTGTTAAAAAAGTCCTGACGAAAGGTAGCTATTCGATGTCCTTCCGGGTAAATATCAGAAACCTCGACAACTTTTTGCCCCAGAATGACATGATAGCACATCATGAGCTCAGTGGTCAGCATAGTTTGGAACTTCTTTTCACCCATTACATACTTAGCTATCCGTTCTGCCAGTGTAGCCATATGTTCTCTAATAGCTATTTCGCATAGAAACTCTGTATCTTCTTTTAGGTTGTACGGCTTGGCCGTTCCGCCTGTGTCAATTAAATCATGCACATTGGAACACATGCTACTTTTAACATTTGAGTTATTACTAAATTCATTTCTCGCGGTTGTGTATATAACGAAATAACATTCTGTTTCATCAAATTTACAACCGAAAAACAAGTCTTTGTTACTTTGATCGAAATGTTGTTGGATTTTTAAGTAACTGATGAAGTAAGTTGATAAATCGATTTTAAGAGTTTTTTTCTTGTTTTCCCTATGTTTAGCCTGTATAAACAGACAGATAGGATTATTATGTTTTTTTACTGTTGCTCTGAAGCAAATGTCGTCGAAAGCCCCGATATTGTCGACATTTGAAGCTAACTGAAACTCTTCAATAGTATCATCGTGAAACGCTCGAAAATATAACAAGCTGAGTAACTTTGTCTCATACACACAACACCATGTATTAACTCTCGTAATAAATATATCTTCGCAACAAGTAATTTGATTACATGGTCACACTAATACCCCAAAGTGGTGACCCCGACGTGATCATTAAGTGACGACGTGATTTAATTGAAACAAACACTATCTGACGTGATTAAGTGAAGTGAACTAATTGTGGACAGTAAATATCAAAAATAAAATATCGGACAATGGAAGGTGTAATCAACAACAAAAACAAGTACGGACACAGTTCAAAACCCCGTTTACGTAATGTCGCAAACATCACCAACGTACCAGGACTGCCTCGCTGGGACACCGACTGCCACCGGAGTTGCAGTGGAAGAGGCCGCGATTAGCATCAATGCACGACTTCCCGATTTTTGGCCACACATGCCATGGCTTTGGTTCGCCCAATTGGAGTATGCCATGATGCCTCAGAAGGCTAGCGATGACGTGAAATTCCAAGCAGCGGTTTCGAAACTTGCACCGAATGTGCTTCAACAAGTAAGCGACGTAATTTATAACAGTTCTCTTCCACACAAGTATCAAACCTTGAAAAACAGGCTACTGCAGGTTTACGAGGACTCCATTAACGCTCAGTTCAAGAGATTAGTAAGCGAGTTAGAACTTGGCGCACAAAAACCGGCACAATTATTGAGGCAAATGCAAGACGTAGGTCGTAACATGCAGATATCAGAACAAATTTTAAAGAACCTGTGGTTAAGTAGACTTCCTGCTACGGTCAGAGCGAGCTTAGCAGTGACTCAAGAGCTAGAGTTGGACAAATTAGCTGGCATAGCAGACAAAATTATGGAGCACATCAACGTCGGCGAGGTCACAGCCTTGAATAACTCAGCACCGTCAACATCAGCAGCATCAGCTTTTCCAGTCTCGGAGATGTTAGCACAAATGAATAAACTAACATTGGGAGTCGCCACCTTACGAACAGAAGTGCAAAATCGAGTACGCAGCCGTTTCCGCGGACGAAGCAGAGGACGAGACTTCCGAGGACGCAGATATGACCGTTCCCGTTCCCGATCCAAATCTACAACCAGGATTTCACCCAATGACCCCAAGTGGTTATGCCGTTACCACTACAAGTTCAGGGATCAGGCGCACCGCTGTGAGAAACCGTGCAATTGGGATACCAAACAGGGAAACTGAACGAGGTACGTTTGGCGGCGGACGACTACGTACCATCAGCTAACAACCGCCTGTGTCACCGATTTACAGAACAATCTCTATTTTTTAGTGGATACTGGTGACAACATCTCAGTAATACCAGCTTCTTTTAAGGACAAAAAGTGTAGTGAGTCAACAGAATACCGTTTATTTGCTGCAAATGGTAGTGAAATCCGTACTTACGGCGTAAAAACTCTAGTGTTAAATTTAAAGTTAAAACGAGCATTTAGGTGGACTTTTGTAATAGCAGATGTGTCTCACCGATTCTAGGCGCAGATTTTCTAGTTTACTATAAGTTACTCGTTGACCTATGTTCTAAAAAATTAGTAGATCAAGTAACAAATTTGAATGTCCTTGCTTCTTTGGTTTGCTCAAATCAAGACACAATTAACACCTTCGATAGTAGCCACCCGTATTACAGCATTTTAAGCGAATTTCCTGAAGTTTTAAAACCGGTATCATTTAAAGAAATCTCAGCTGCAAACTGCTACTTAGAAGAAATACTGCCAAATCACCAATTTGGGTTTAAAGAAAAACATGGGACTATTGAACAGGTGCACCGCATTGTTGACACCATAGGCAGATGCTTTGAAGAACTCATATACTGTTCAGCAGCATTCTTAGATATAGGCCAGGCGTTTGATAAACTATAGCATGAGGGTCTTATCTACAAACTAAAGAAGCGGCTTCCACACTCATTTATAAACATACTCAAATCTTACCTTGATAAAGGGGCCGTTCAAGTATTACGTAAGCAGATTTATTACAATTATTTACGCAACCCCCCCCCCCTACCCCTGTCAGCAAAAGTAAGCAAATATCTTACCCCCCCGTCCCATGCTTACGTAAACATTGGTATACTTATGCATTTTTATTTAATCCAGAATATGCCATATGTGTGAAAAAGTTAATAGATACTGCTGACGTAATCACAATCTCGGCCCCCCAACCCCCTATTTCATCAAAAATAAGCAAAGCATAGACCGCCCCCTATAGTGCTTACGTAATACTTGAACGGTCCGAAAAGAAGTTTCTAAGTTAAACAGAACAATGAATTATCTGCTCTCCATGAGATTGAATCAGCTGTACCACAAGGTAGCATATTGTACCTTTTATACTCCCACGACCTACCAACAACAGAGGAAACAAGGACTGTGACCTTTGCAGACGATACTGCATTACTATCTTCTCATAGTAACCCGTGAATTTGCAAAGGTATTTGAACAAAGTGGAGAGGTAGTTAAAACAGTGGAGAAATCGACCTAACCAAACTAAGTCAGGTCACCTTTATACTAAGGAAAGAGACTTCTCCCCCTGACAAGGTTAATGACGATGTAATACGTCAAGAAGAACTTGCAATGTACCTCGGCACGCATCTTGATACTCAATTGGCAAAACCACATTTGGACAACGTCGTAAAATACGTTTAAATTTGGAACAGGTGTCAAATTCAAGTGAGTGTGCTATTCTAGTACCACCTACATTAAATCAGATATCGATAAAAAAAAAAAAAAAACCCCAATTCAGTATGATTCTAATTATAAATCGCACGACATTTTCGATCTCGAGTGACACAAGAATAGTGACTTTGTTCGTTTGCCTATGATTTAAAAAAAAATGACAGATATCCGAAACGCCGCCATTTCGAGCTGTCATTTGTTCGTTAGCTTTTTATTTCCAGTAACCCATTCTTTATTTCTGTCGAAAATGAGTGATAGTGACTCAGAAATTGACATGAATACTCCGCCAGATATCGTAAATGCAGCGACGAATGCAACTAATAACCTGTTGGCACAAAAATCAAGGGCCAAGTAACAATGCAGGTCATTTCCCTATGGTTCCTGAACCCATCATAGAGCCCTTATGATATTTGGGTAGATAAAGTAGTGTATGCAACTATACATAATTAGGCATTACAACACTCGTGTGATGCTATTAAGAAACTCGCCTTCGGCTCGTTTCTTAAACCCACACTCGTGTTGTAATGCCCTTCATTATGCACAGTTGCATAAATTACATATATTATATATATAAATTACATAAGTACAAGTTTCTTAGACCTACAAAATCAATAAAAAAACAACCAATTATAAAAAAAACTATTATTATTTGATATCAGTAACTTTAATTAATAACTTAAATAAAATATATCTACAATATTAACTCACTAACTGTATGATAAAAATAAAAATATTTACAAGACACATGTATCAAAAAGGGTTACAGGGCGTCGAAAACTTTGTTGCTTGAAATGCCACGGTGGATGGCAATGCTGATTCTTTGGCTAAAAAATAGGCCCGCCCTCTGGTCACGTGAAGAGTCGATCAACCGCTTTTACCCTTCGATCAATAACTTTTACCAATTAAATTATTGTATTTGCGCCGTTTGAGGTTTTCAGCACCTGCAGCAGCCGCCACCAATACGATTTGGTAGAGTGGCTTGCAGCCACGCTGGGTCGTAGCCGTGGGATGTTAACAATTTAAAAAATAAAATGTAACTACTAAAGTTATAACACCAAAACATTTTGAGCTACAGTTTACTGCAGTTTTCTGATCTTCATCAGACTCATTTAAAGCATCTTCATCGTACTTAATGTCGCGTTTTAGACATAAGTATTATGTGGTTTTTGATCTGGGTATTATTTTGTAGTCGACGAGTTTTTTAAATCATATGTTTGCAACAATACCGCAGTTTTGCAGAATATAGGCAACATTTTGTTTCCGAACCATTCAGACGTGACAGAGAACCAGCTTCTGTGACCTCATGAGGCTTTTGAGATAACATTTAGAAAGCCAAAAAAAAGTTTAAAACACAAAATTTTAGCTTCTGCCGTTTTATTCCGATATCCCCTTTATTTGGCTTTATTATAACAGATTGGCCGTTTTTCTTCTGGCTGTTTGCACAAAATTTTTCGGTCCTAATTTTATTTATTTAACAAGAAACAGGACTGGATATTATGTTCGTAACAATATTACATAACAACTATGTTAGTAAACTTAACCTAGTGATTCGCGGTATTGATTTATTTATTTAACACTTCAAACACATAGTACAGAGGCGGACTTAATGCCATGGGCATTCTCTACCAGTCAACCTTTGGGTGATGCAGAGACAAGCAGTGGTAGGTCTTCATCTGAAAATAATAATATTAATACCAAGGTAAACTACAAGGATATATAAAATACTATAATACTATAAATATATATAATTATAAACATATACATATACTATAAATAAATATCAAACTATATATTACTGTAAATAGATATTAACACGGATACACAAAAATAAAAAGACAAAAAATGGAGAAAACATTACTGTTGTTGTGATGAACCTGCCAGTTTCTTGTGAATGTACTCTCGAACTCGTCCAACTTACCGCAGTGTCTCAAGACGAAAGTCAGTGTGTGTTGCCGGTGATTACACACGGGACCGAAACGTGGTCGCTCACAATGGGCTCTAACAAAAGGCTTAAAGTCACCAAAAGGGCAATGGAGAAGGCTATGCTCGGAGTTTCCTTGCATGATCGAATCAGAAATGAAGATATTCGCAAGAGAACCAAGGTCACTGACGTAGCCCGAATTATTGCCAAACTTAAGTGGCAGTGTTCAGGGCAGATGCTCGCTGAACGGCAGGCCGAGAGGGCCGAAAAATTCTGAAGTGGCTACTGCGAACCGGAAGACGATGGCTTGGAAGACCTCCCACTAGGTGGACCGATGACCTGGTGAAGGTTGCGGGAATCCGGTGGATGCGAGTCGCAAGGGACCGGTCAATGTGGCGACACTTGGGGGAGGCCTATGTCCAGCAGTGGATGTCTTTCGGCTGAAATGATGATGATGATCCAAGACAGTAACCAGGGAACCTGTAACTTTATGCAAGCAGCCTCTGGTATCGACGCCTTGTAACAAACAACCAGCACGGGGTACCTGGCGTTAGTAAAAACAATATTTACATTGAAAATTTTAAATTGAAAAGTATGAACAAGCATACGCAAAATACGCCCTTGGGGCTTGGAGTTGCAGACACCAGTCCGTTATACTATACAATGTAAAGAATTAGAGAATTCGACCCAGGTTGGCATCATCCGGGACCGGAGTCCAGCCATTTAAAAAAGAGTCCAATTCTACTTCCATGCCTTGAAATTTCACTCTGCCGCTCGCCAAGATATTCTTCTGTGATTCTTCCCTCATGTCATTTAGACTATTTCTGTCATCGTGTACTATTCTATCATCTGCTGTTCCGAAATATTCCTGTAATATTGCTACATACGAACGTTTCGTAATAATTATGGTTCTTTTGTTTCTAACTGCTTCTGCAACGTTTGTAAAAGTTATTTTTTCATTTTTCGGTATATTATTACAAACTAAAATTAAAACCTTTTCTGTATTTGTCAATTCTCTACGCAATGCGTTACGTTTTTTCCTTGGTAGATTTACAATACTTTCAAGGTCTAACACGACATGTTCTTTGTTTTGTAAAATTAAATGTTGAAACACTTTGATTACAGTTAGTACGATATTCTCTGCAATGACGATAGTACTCGAGCGCTGATCCTGCAACTTCAAGGATCTTACTGCGTTTTCAGTGAATGTGTAATTATATTGTTGTATTTTTTTCATGTGTTTGTCGCTTATGTCGCTCATAAGTGGGTCTTCAGCAATATTACTAGCATCTTTTTTAAGTATTTGATTATTTTTGTTAAGATAGGGTGCCTCTTTTTGCAACATCCACCATTTCTGTATTTCATCGTGATATTTAAGAAACATTGGCTCAGTTTTCGCTTGAAGGTAGTCGTTGTGATCCAGATTCTCTTCGATTTCATCTTTTAATTTGTCTTCCACATCTTTCTCGTCAGCTTGCCCGGAGTAAATCAACAGTTTGTCCAAGAAATCTTGCGCTAAATTTTCTTCATACTCACTACATTCCAATAAAAGCTTAGGGCACGTTTTAAATTTAAAACAAAATTTATAGTCGCACAAATCAGGTATTTTATTATTATCCGTTCTTTTGTCATTGGTCAATTTGATTTCTTTTTTCAATCTTTGGTACAGACTTTTAGCAAATGTACCCAATGAATTCTCGTCGCTTGTAACCTTCATCAGCTTAGGGTCATCATCAAGCACAAATATATTTCCGATGGCACCAGATATTCCTCCTTTGAGTTGCAAGAATCCATCTTCCAAAGTATCATCAATAATTACAGTTTTACTGTATTTACATTTGTCTAAAAGATCAGTGAGAACTGACTCTAGATGATCAATTCTTTTCGGTTTTTTCACTGTTAAATCTTTGTTACCGAAAGCGGCCGGCACCTTCAGGTCTAACTTTGGAGATAATAATATTTCCTTTGCAGCCAGTTCTACTGCTTGATTGACTGTCTCTGGAGAAACTTTCACTTCATTCGGTTGTTGGGGCCCGACATATTCCGTGTATTGTTTTTTAATTTGCAACACGCCATCATTGTTGTATTTTATAACAGATCCTATCAGTTTGCTCAGTTTCTCGGCATCAGTGGTCTTAGCTAAGAATTCAAGCAGTAAACTTTTTATATTGTCTGTGGGGTCTATTATTTTTTTCTTAACAATCTCTCGGTACAGTGTATCTTTGAATACAGTGAGGTATTTATCATTTGTGTTAAAAAAGTCCTGACGAAAGGTAGCTATTCGATGTCCTTCCGGGTAAATATCAGAAACCTCGACAACTTTTTGCCCCAGAATGACATGATAGCACATCATGAGCTCAGTGGTCAGCATAGTTTGGAACTTCTTTTCACCCATTACATACTTAGCTATCCGTTCTGCCAGTGTAGCCATATGTTCTCTAATAGCTATTTCGCATAGAAACTCTGTATCTTCTTTTAGGTTGTACGGCTTGGCCGTTCCGCCTGTGTCAATTAAATCATGCACATTGGAACACATGCTACTTTTAACATTTGAGTTATTACTAAATTCATTTCTCGCGGTTGTGTATATAACGAAATAACATTCTGTTTCATCAAATTTACAACCGAAAAACAAGTCTTTGTTACTTTGATCGAAATGTTGTTGGATTTTTAAGTAACTGATGAAGTAAGTTGATAAATCGATTTTAAGAGTTTTTTTCTTGTTTTCCCTATGTTTAGCCTGTATAAACAGACAGATAGGATTATTATGTTTTTTTACTGTTGCTCTGAAGCAAATGTCGTCGAAAGCCCCGATATTGTCGACATTTGAAGCTAACTGAAACTCTTCAATAGTATCATCGTGAAACGCTCGAAAATATAACAAGCTGAGTAACTTTGTCTCATACACACAACACCATGTATTAACTCTCGTAATAAATATATCTTCGCAACAAGTAATTTGATTACATGGTCACACTAATACCCCAAAGTGGTGACCCCGACGTGATCATTAAGTGACGACGTGATTTAATTGAAACAAACACTATCTGACGTGATTAAGTGAAGTGAACTAATTGTGGACAGTAAATATCAAAAATAAAATATCGGACAATGGAAGGTGTAATCAACAACAAAAACAAGTACGGACACAGTTCAAAACCCCGTTTACGTAATGTCGCAAACATCACCAACGTACCAGGACTGCCTCGCTGGGACACCGACTGCCACCGGAGTTGCAGTGGAAGAGGCCGCGATTAGCATCAATGCACGACTTCCCGATTTTTGGCCACACATGCCATGGCTTTGGTTCGCCCAATTGGAGTATGCCATGATGCCTCAGAAGGCTAGCGATGACGTGAAATTCCAAGCAGCGGTTTCGAAACTTGCACCGAATGTGCTTCAACAAGTAAGCGACGTAATTTATAACAGCTCTCTTCCACACAAGTATCAAACCTTGAAAAACAGGCTACTGCAGGTTTACGAGGACTCCATTAACGCTCAATTCAAGAGATTAGTGTAGTATATCAACTATCTAGTGACCACGACACAAGCTTTGCTTAGTGTGGCGCTAGGTGGCGCTGTGTGTTAATGTCCAGCGATATTTATTTATTTATTTATTTATTTATTTATTTATTTATTTATTTATTTATTTATTTATTTATTTATTTATTTATTTATTTATTTATTTATTTATTTATTTATTTATTTATTTATTTATTTATTTATTTATTTATTTATTTATTTATTTATTTATTTATTTATTTATTTATTTATTTATTTATTTATTTATTTATTTATTTATTTATTTATTTATTTATTTATTTATTTATTTATTTATTTATTTATTTATTTATTTATTTATTTATTTATTTATTTATTTATTTATTTATTTATTTATTTATTTATTTATTTATTTATTTATTTATTTATTTATTTATTTATTTATTAGTAAGCGAGTTAGAACTTGGCGCACAAAAACCGGCGCAATTATTGAGGCAAATGCAAGACATAGGTCGTAACATGCAGATATCAGAACAAATATTAAAGAACCTGTGGTTAAGTAGACTGGCATAGCAGACAAAATTATGGAGCACATCAACGTCGGCGAGGTCGCAGCCTTGAATAACTCAGAACCGTCAACATCAGCAGCATCAGCTTTTCCAGTCTCGGAGATGTTAGCACAAATGAATAAACTAACATTGGGAGTCGCCACCTTACGAACAGAAGTGCAAAATCGAGGACGCAGCCGTTTCCGCGGACGAAGCAGAGGACGAGACTTCCGAGGACGCAGATATGACCGTTCCCGTTCCTGATCCAAATCTACAACCAGGATTTCACCCAATGACCCCAAGTGGTCATGCCGTTACCAGTTCAGGGATCAGGCACACCGCTGTGAGAAACCGTGCAATTGGGATACCAAACAGGGAAACTGAATGAGGTACGTTCGACGGCGGACGACTACGTACCATCGGCTAACAACCGCCTATGTGTCACCGATTTACAGGATAATCTCTATTTTTTAGTGGATACTGGTGCCAACATCTCAGTAATACCAACTTCTTTTAAGGACAAAAAGTGTAGTGAGTCAACAGAATACCGTTTATTTGCTGCAAATGGTAGTGAAATCCGTGCTTACGGCGTAAAAACTCTAGTGTTAAATTTAAAGTTAAAACGAGCATTTAGGTGGACTTTTGTAATAGCAGATGTGTCTCACCGATTCTAGGCGCAGATTTTCTAGTTAACTATAAGTTACTCGTTGACTTAAGTTCTAAAAAATTAGTAGATCAAGTAACAAATTTGAATGTCCTTGCTTCTTTGGTTTGCTCAACTCAAGACACAATGAACACCATCGATAGTAGCCACCCGTATTACAGCATTTTAAGCGAATTTCCTGAAGTTTTAAAACCGGTATCATTTAAAGAAATCTCAGCTGCAAACTGCTACTTAGAAGAAATACTGCCAAATCACCAATTTGGGTTTAAAGAAAAACATGGGACTATTGAACAGGTGCACCGCATTGTTGACACCATAGGCAGATGCTTTGAAAAACTCATATACTGTTCAGCAGCATTCTTAGCCAGGCGTTTGATAAACTATAGCATGAGGGTCTTATCTACAAACTAAAGAAGCGGCTTCCACACTCATTTATAAACATACTCAAATCTTACCTTGATAAAGGGGCCGTTCAAGTATTACGTAAGCAGATTTATTACAATTATTTACCCCCCCCCCTCCTCCTGTCAGCAAAAGTAAGCAAATATCTTACCCCCCCGTCCCATGCTTACGTAAACATTGGTATACTTATGCATTTTTATTTAATCCAGAATATGCCATACGTGTGAAAAAGCTAATAGATACTGCTGACGTAATCACCCTCTCGACCCCTCCAACTCCTATGTCATCAAAAATAAGCAAAGCATAGACCGCCCCCTATAGTGCTTACGTAATACTTGAACGGTCCGAAAAGAAGTTTCTAAGTTAAACAGAACAATGATTTATCTGCTCTCCATGAGATTGAATCAGCTGTACCACAAGGTAGCATATTGTACCTTTTATACTCCCACGACCTACCAACAACAGAGGAAACAAGGACTGTGACCTTTGCAGACGATACTGCATTACTATCTTCTCATAGTAACCCGTGAATTTGCAAAGGTATTTGAACAAAGTGGAGAGGTAGTTAAAACAGTGGAGAAATCGACCTAACCAAACTAAGTCAGGTCACCTTTATACTAAGGAAAGAGACTTCTCCCCCTGACAAGGTTAATGACGATGTAATACGTCAAGAAGAACTTGCAATGTACCTCGGCACGCATCTTGATACTCAATTGGCAAAACCACATTTGGACAACGTCGTAAAATACGTTTTTGGAATACGTATTTTTTATTATGAATATCAGACGGCACTAATGATTGTATTCTAGAGTTAGTCTAAAATTCGTTTTATTTTCATCATATTAAAAACAGCAATTGGTATAATTCAATTTGAAGCAGCAATCGTGCTGTGTCTTGGTAGTTACCTACATCTAGAATATTGTGATAAATTAAAAATGATGTATGTATAAATAAACAATTTTATTTAGGATATAATGTCTGACCTAGTAACAATCATTACGTACAAATAATAAAAAATAAATTTGTCTCTAAATTAGAAAGTAATTAAGTCTACTCAGGGCGACATTTTCAACTTTAAGGCCTGAGTTCCTCCTGCGCTGACGTTGGTCGCGAACCGTCAGTCGTGACGTCAGCAAGAACAAAATAAGGCTATCAGTCTGCGTCGTAAGCCCGCGTCGCGGTATGGTTCGATATAGAACCTAGATAATCGTACGCGCGACAGACGTGCGCAACCACATCAGCGCAGTACGAATTCAAGCCTTAGAAATATACATTTCTTCTTTCTGAGCGATATTGTGGACGAAATATCAAACAATAATGCAAAATTTAAAAAAATATATATATAAATTACATAAGTACAAGTTTCTTAGACGTACAAAATCAATAAAAAAACAACCAATTATAAAAAAAAAACTATTATTATTTGATATCAGTAACTTTAATCAATAACTTAAATAAAATATATCTACAATATTAACTCACAAACTGTATGATAAAAATAAAAATATTTACAAGACACATGTATCAAAAAGGGTTACAGGGCGTCGAAAACTTTGTTGCTTGAAATGCCACGGTGGATGGCAATGCTGATTCTTTGGCTAAAAAATAGGCCCGCCCTCTGGTCACGTGAAGAGTCGATCAACCGCTTTTACCCTTCGATCAATAACTTTTACCAATTAAATTATTGTATTTGCGCCGTTTGAGGTTTTCAGCACCTGCAGCAGCCGCCACCAATACGATTTGGTAGGGTGGCTTGCAGCCACGCTGGGTCGTAGCATGGATGTTAAAAATTGAAAAAAATAAAATGTAACTACTAAAGTTATAACACCAAAACATTTTGAGCTACAGTTTACTGCAGTTTTCTGATCTTCATCAGACTCATTTAAAGCATCTTCATCATACTTAATGTCGCGTTTTAGACATAAGTATTATGTGGTTTTTGTTCTGGGTATTATTTTCTAGTCGACATTTTGTTTCCGAACCATTCAGACGTGACAGAGAACCAGCTTCTGTGACCTCATGAGGCTTTTGAGATAACATTTAGAAATCCAAAAAAAAAGTTTAAAACACAAAATTTTAGCTTCTGCCGTTTTATTCCGATATCCCCTTTATTTGGCTTTATTATAACAGATTGGCCGTTTTTCTTCTGGCTGTTTGCACAAAATTTTTCGGTCCTAATTTTATTCATTTAACAAAAAACAGGACTGGATATTATGTTCGTAACAATATTACATAACAACTATGTTAGTAAACTTAACCTAGTGATTCGCGGAATTGATTTATTTATTTAACACTTCAAACACATAGTACAGAGGCGGACTTAATGCCATGGGCATTCTCTACCAGTCAACCTTTGGGTGATGCAGAGACAAGCAGTGGTAGGTCTTCATCTGAAAATAATTATATTAATAACAAGGTAAACTACAAGGATGTATAAAATACTATAATACTATAAATATATACGAAAGTCAGTGTGTGTTGCCGGTGATTACACACGGGACCGAAACGTGGTCGCTCACAATGGGCTTTAACAAAAGGCTTAAAGTCACCAAAAGGGCAATGGAGAAGGCTATGCTCGGAGTTTCCTTGCATGATCGAATCAGAAATGAAGATATTCGCAAGAGAACCAAGGTCACTGACGTAGCCCGAATTATTGCCAAACTTAAGCGGCAGTGTTCAGGGCAGATGCTCGCTGAACGGCAGGCCGAGAGGGCCGAAAAATTCTGAAGTGGCTACTGCGAACCGGAAGACGATGGGTTGGAAGACCTCCCACTAGGTGGACCGATGACCTGGTGAAGGTTGCGGGAATCCGGTGGATGCGAGTCGCAAGGGACCGGTCAATGTGGCGACACTTGGGGGAGGCCTATGTCCAGCAGTGGATGTCTTTCGGCTGAAATGATGATGATGATCCAAGACAGTAACCAGGGAACCTGTAACTTAATGCAAGCAGCCTCTGGTATCGACGCCTTGTAACAAACAACCAGCACGGGGTACCTGGCATTAGTAAAAACAATATTTACATTGAAAATTTTAAATTGAAAAGTATGAACAAGCATACGCAAAATACGCCCTTGGGGCTTGGAGTTGCAGACACCAGTCCGTTATACTATACAATGTAAAGAATTAGAGAACTCGACCCAGGTTGGCATCATCCGGGACCGGAGTCCAGCCATTTAAAAAAGAGTCCAATTCTACTTCCATGCCTTGAAATTTCACTCTGCCGCTCGCCAAGATATTCTTCTGTGATTCTTCTCTCATGTCATTTAGACTATTTCTGTCATCGTGTACTATTCTATCATCTGCTGTTCCGAAATATTCCTGTAATATTGCTACATACGAACGTTTCGTAATAATTATGGTTCTTTTGTTTCTAACTGCTTCTGCAACGTTTGTAAAAGTTATTTTTTCATTTTTCGGTATATTATTACAAACTAAAATTAAAACCTTTTCTGTATTTGTCAATTCTCTACGCAATGCGTTACGTTTTTTCCTTGGTAGATTTACAATACTTTCAAGGTCTAACACGACATGTTCTTTGTTTTGTAAAATTAAATGTTGAAACACTTTGATTACAGTTAGTACGATATTCTCTGCAATGACGATAGTACTCGAGCGCTGATCCTGCAACTTCAAGGATCTTACTGCGTTTTCAGTGAATGTGTAATTATATTGTTGTATTTTTTTCATGTGTTTGTCGCTTATGTCGCTCATAAGTGGATCTTCAGCAATATTACTAGCATCTTTTTTAAGTATTTGATTATTTTTGTTAAGATAGGGTGCCTCTTTTTGCAACATCCACCATTTCTGTATTTCATCGTGATATTTAAGAAACATTGGCTCAGTTTTCGCTTGAAGGTAGTCGTTGTGATCCAGATTCTCTTCGATTTCATCTTTTAATTTGTCTTCCACATCTTTCTCGTCAGCTTGCCCGGAGTAAATCAACAGTTTGTCCAAGAAATCTTGCGCTAAATTTTCTTCATACTCACTACATTCCAATAAAAGCTTAGGGCACGTTTTAAATTTAAAACAAAATTTATAGTCGCACAAATCAGGTATTTTATTATTATCCGTTCTTTTGTCATTGGTCAATTTGATTTCTTTTTTCAATCTTTGGTACAGACTTTTAGCAAATGTACCCAATGAATTCTCGTCGCTTGTAACCTTCATCAGCTTAGGGTCATCATCAAGCACAAATATATTTCCGATGGCACCAGATATTCCTCCTTTGAGTTGCAAGAATCCATCTTCCAAAGTATCATCAATAATTACAGTTTTACTGTATTTACATTTGTCTAAAAGATCAGTGAGAACTGACTCTAGATGATCAATTCTTTTCGGTTTTTTCACTGTTAAATCTTTGTTACCGAAAGCGGCCGGCACCTTCAGGTCTAACTTTGGAGATAATAATATTTCCTTTGCAGCCAGTTCTACTGCTTGATTGACTGTCTCTGGAGAAACTTTCACTTCATTCGGTTGTTGGGGCCCGACATATTCCGTGTATTGTTTTTTAATTTGCAACACGCCATCATTGTTGTATTTTATAACAGATCCTATCAGTTTGCTCAGTTTCTCGGCATCAGTGGTCTTAGCTAAGAATTCAAGCAGTAAACTTTTTATATTGTCTGTGGGGTCTATTATTTTTTTCTTAACAATCTCTCGGTACAGTGTATCTTTGAATACAGTGAGGTATTTATCATTTGTGTTAAAAAAGTCCTGACGAAAGGTAGCTATTCGATGTCCTTCCGGGTAAATATCAGAAACCTCGACAACTTTTTGCCCCAGAATGACATGATAGCACATCATGAGCTCAGTGGTCAGCATAGTTTGGAACTTCTTTTCACCCATTACATACTTAGCTATCCGTTCTGCCAGTGTAGCCATATGTTCTCTAATAGCTATTTCGCATAGAAACTCTGTATCTTCTTTTAGGTTGTACGGCTTGGCCGTTCCGCCTGTGTCAATTAAATCATGCACATTGGAACACAAGCTACTTTTTACATTTGAGTTATTACTAAATTCATTTCTCGCGGTTGTGTATATAACGAAATAACATTCTGTTTCATCAAATTTACAACCGAAAAACAAGTCTTTGTTACTTTGATCGAAATGTTGTTGGATTTTTAAGTAACTGATGAAGTAAGTTGATAAATCGATTTTAAGAGTTTTTTTCTTGTTTTCCCTATGTTTAGCCTGTATAAACAGACAGATAGGATTATTATGTTTTTTTACTGTTGCTCTGAAGCAAATGTCGTCGAAAGCCCCGATATTGTCGACATTTGAAGCTAACTGAAACTCTTCAATAGTATCATCGTGAAACGCTCGAAAATATAACAAGCTGAGTAACTTTGTCTCATACAGGTGTCCGCTAATGCCTGCTGTTCCATCTCGCCTCTTGAACATGTTGCCATTCATCGTTGCTCGAGGGGAGGGTGGGGGAAGCACTTCACACGGCACACACAGCACGGAAGCAGGCGCGGCTCAGACAAGAGGAGCACTCAGAAGCATCAACTGTTTCACCTGCAAACAAGCGAAATGTGAATCAAAATCAAAAATAATTATTTCACATAGGCCTAGATGGGCACTTTAAAACGTCGAATAGGTGCACGGTTCGCGTTGGCGATTCCATGGAGAAGAACCGGCAAGAAACTCCATGGTAACTCTTTTCAAATCATTTGGTATTACAATAATATTATGTTACAGCATTAGTAAGTATGGGAGGACAGGCGTAGGCCCGACAATAGGTCGTTGCTTACTACTTATACAAAAAATGTAACGTATAATAAAAATGTAAAACAAGATAAATATTTAACAAAAGTTAAACAACATCTGGGAATCTACAAAGCCTACAATGTTCACTCATTCACAAATGATAGGTAAAAAAAAATCTATTCAAAGGTAAGTAAATAAAATAAAAGAAAATTGAATTAAAACTAAATTAAACAAGTGACACAAATATTGTCATCAGTGCTGTAACTATTCTGAGCAAAAGATGAGAAAAAATGAGTGGAAAACTATTGTAAAAATCTGAATCAAAAGAAAAAGAATAAAGAGATTGAGAATAGTTAGAGACATCCACAAATCTGTGCCGTTTATGAGCTATCAGGGAAGCCGCATGCGCAGAAGGAACTATAGCCAAACTTCTTTGTCTTCAACGTAGTCCTTGATTTTGTAATATGTTTTTTTCTTAATGAACTTTCCATCGGTCAGTTCTACAGGGTGAATTTTAATTAATGCGACAAAATGAAATTGGAGCTTCAGTTACAGTAACATAGTAATTATAAACTGTTTTTTCTACAATCTAAATCGTTAAAAAAAATTACGCGATTAACGTTTTCAAAAGGTCCATTGATGTTATTATCTTTATTTAAGTACGAATTATCGGTATTCCAGTAATATGCAAAATAAATAAGAAAAATTAAGGCAAAATTAGGTAAATGACCGTTATATTGCGATACTGCGATGAGTCGGCAAGATTTTTGATACTTTTATTATTTTAACGGTTTTCGTAACACTGATCAATTATTTTTTAATTCTATATTTTATAAATTTCCTTGACAACACGTATTATTGTATATTTAAATTGGTCGCATCTATTCAATTTCACCCTGTATAACTGACTTTGGAAACTTGTTATAAAAGCGTATCATGGCGCTTGCAACAGCGTCGAAATATCGGGAGCTCAACATTAAAAATAATCACGGAAGATATCCCGTAAGTGACAATATAAGTTTAGTTTTAAACCGTGAAAGCCTAAAACAGTGTTTATTCAAAGATATAAATTATAGGCAGAGTCAGTATATCTGTCACTGTAAAATTGTCAAACACGTTATATTACAATATAACGTGTTTTTTCTCGCGATATTGTAATGTCTCGAATTATTGTCAAATGAACATTCGGAAGTATCTCTGCCCCCATAATCGGGACTTGGGGCACCCCCCCGTTAGGTTAGTTAGGTTCCTTTAAAACCTGCACTCGGAAATAGGGGCTCCGTCGACTACACTTTTTAGGGGGTAATATAAAGTGTTTTAAGGTTATGTTTTATTAATCGGTATTTCTCAGTTGTGCCAGTGGGCAAGGGGGACCTCTCCTTCCTTCCACACCGCGTAAGTTGACTACCATCGCATGCATTTCACGAAAAATAATGCGTTTTGTTGTAAGCAGTATGTTCATTTCACAATAATTCGAGACTTTACAATATCGCTAGAGATATTACAATATAACGTGTTTGTCAATTTTACGGTGACATATCAATCTCTTTGAATTTTTCTCAGAGTGACTCGCGAGGACCCATTTTATCGATCGCGCGGAATATGACAGAAAGCCCCAAAGTAGCAGTTAGAGAGAGAATGATGGCAGTATACGACTTCCTTATGTTCTTAATAATAATAATAATAATACACTACCACCACCACCACGACGATGAGGAAGAGGACGGTCTCCAGCAGGCCTGGGACCTCGTGGTCCCCGCTGCCGGTAGAAATTTGGATGGACGCAGTCCATGAATGAAAATGTGATGCGCGATTAGGGATCAGCTACCTACAGAGGGAGGAATTAACCTTACAGCGCACCAATGTCGGATGCTCTCTCTGTTTCAATCACTTGAGCTTGCGGTCAATGTCTCTACTGCTGTCAGGGATCAGCTGTGCGTCATTAAAAAAAAAACTCAGGTTGGATGGCGCTACACTTGATCAGCGGTGCTTGGAAATGTAGATTAGCCCAGCTAGCAACGCTCTGCCATCGCAGAACGTCACACGTGTGCCTGATACACTACCACTGCGGGAAATATTTAAATGTGTTGGTGTGATTCATTGCAATCACAGGTTGTTCAAATTACTCCTCATCATCATCATCATCACCATTTCAGACGAAAGACGTCCATTGCTGGACATAGGGGTTAAAATATCCATTACAGGACAACGATTTAAAAGGCGGGTAGGGAGGAAGGGCTACCCCCTGTACCAGCCCTGTCAAAATTTAGTATCGTTTGGCTGGGGGAGGGGGGACGGTGTCCTCTGTGCCGTGGCATCACTCCCATGTAAAGGTGACGCACCGTTCGCGTTCTGGAAAACCAATTTTAATAACCTAACCTCAAAACAATTTATATTCGCCAAAAAGGCGTAGTCGATCGCGCCCCGCTACGCGGGGTACCTGCTTCTGTCTGCAGGGTTTCAATTTAAAGGAAGCTAATTAACCTAACATCGGGCTGCCTCAAGTGCCAAACTCGCTTCGTTTGCTCTCCAAGTGGCAGTAGTAACATGATAACATTGCCTGTTTGTAGACACACAATCAGTGACACAACATACACTTTTTTTACGTTACGTTATGCCAATTTTTCACGTCATTTTGCACTCGCGATGAAGCTATGATGTGTAAAAAGTCAATGTAATTGCACAATGTAGCAATCAATTAATGTGCACAGCATTTATTACACACCAAAAGTATATAAATATGTAAAAATAAAATTATATTGATGTAAAAACTAAATCTCGTAAACCATGGGCGTCCAATTTTTTTTTAAGTTTTCTATTTATGTGTACTTAGCGGTACTACCTTCCACGTTTACAAAAAAATAGGAAATTGTTGTCCTGCAATGGATATTTTGTCCTGTTGCTTGCAGAATGGATGGCCGATGGGGCCGAAAAGTTCTGGAGTGGACCGATGACCTGGTGAAATTACTCCTATTTACACAAAATTGGTCTTCACGAATAGACATTATTTATATGAAAAAAATGAAAATGAAAAATGTTTATTTGTCTCAAAACAGTTACAGAGTATATAAAATGAGACATCCCCAGTAGGTAATTGATAATACCTGTGTTGGGGGTATCTCGCTCTTTCCCTTAATATTAACAATATTGAGACTAATGCACAAGTTATTAAAACAGTGACTAAAAATTAAATTAGCAAAAATAAAATAAAATAAAAATAAAATAAAAAAGTAACAGTAAATGACTTATAAACTAATTAGCAGCTCTTTGTGTAATGTAGTTGTATGCCTATGTGAGACTGTATGTACGCCTTATTCTTAAACAGGGTTTGTAGTGATGACTGTGTGTTTGTGTATGTGTGTGTGTGTGTGTGGGTGTGTTTGTGTATGTGTTTGTGTGGGTGAAAGTGTTTATCTTTGTAGTGCCGATATGTTCGAAGTATTACATAGATTAAATATGTTCGGTGAGTACCTACCTACTTAAATTATTATTGATACGGAGGGAATAACAAAAGAAATGGTTTAACCAAGCCTAACTAACACTTGCTCAGTTTCCTCGTATGTTAAGTTTTTAAGCCAATCGGTTATAACCCTTTTGCATACGTGTGAGACCTCATGGTGAAACTTCAGTTTTTGGTTTATTTTATTATAAATGTAGGCCGATTGAGTTACATATTGACGCCGTCCAAAAGCAGTTCGAACCCCCGGGGAGTAGGCCACTAAATCCTTTCGTCTTTTCTCCTGACTATCTTGGTTAAAAGGAATAGATTTTCGTAAGTACAGGGTCGTAATTAAAAAATATAGTTTTCTTACTGTAAGTAAGCCACTGATTCTATATAGATCGAGTGTGGGAAATCCGTATGGTTTTTTGTACATTACTTTTATGAGTGATCTTTGGGCTCTTTCTAACTCAAGGAATTTAGTTTTAGTGGCACCTCCCCAAACTGGTAAACAGTATGTGACAACTGATTGAGTGAGCGCAATGTAGATGCTATTCAATGTATTTTGGGGCATCACGTATCTTAAATTTTTAAAGATCCATATAAATTTTCGCACCCGTGATGTAACTATCTCTATATGCGAATGCCAAGTTAAACACTCGTCAACTATAACTCCCAGGTATCTTGTGGACGTTACATGTTTAATAGCTTGACAATTGCAATTTTGGTCGCTGTGGTCCGTACACGTGTGGATTCGGATACTGAAATTAGGGCCTGGTTTAGACCTTCTACTAGGGGAAAAACAAATATAATTGGTTTTAGGAACACTAAAGGTTAGAAGATTGGCTTTGAGCCATCTATCTACAGCAGCCAATCCGATCTGGGCCTTATTACAGACGTCTTCCCACGTGTCCCCAAAATAAACAATGGCCGTGTCGTCCGCGTAAGAGAAGATTTTGCCCCCACTGTTTCGTAGGTTGCAGAGTTCGTTAATATACACTAGAAACAATGGTGGGCCGAGGACTGACCCCTGCGGGACACCGAAAACAATGTTTTCCTCCTCACTGTGCAAGTTACCCATTTTAACTTGCTGTCTCCTACCCCGGAGGTAACTGTCAAAGAGGGAGAGAGCCTTACCTCTTATTCCTATAGCCTCGAGTCTCTGCACAAGAATGGAGACAGATACGGTGTCAAAGGCCTTTTTCAGGTCTAGAAACACCGTAACGCATTTATAACCCTTGTCTACCTTCTCAGTGATTTCAGATGTTAACGCAATGACCGCATCCTGAGTTGACCGTCCCTGTCTAAAACCATATTGAGAATCGGAAAGAATGTTGTATTTATTTAAATAACTTACTAGTCTTTTGTTTAGTATTTTTTCTAATATTTTCGAAATCCCTGGTAAGACAGATATCGGCCGATAATTGTTGACATCGCTCTTATCACCATCCTTGTGCACAGGCGTAATAATAGCACGTTTTAGGGCTATATATCTTATCTTACTTTTTATTTAATACTGTTATTTTTTAATTAAACAAATTGTAGTGTTTATCATGATTGTAGCATACTTAAGGAATTTTATTTTTGAATTGTAGAGTCCTCGGCAGATAACGATAAGCTTACACACGTCTTATCAACCGCGCGCCGCCAGGAGCGCCCCATACCTAAAGTTATTTACTTGCAATTCACACATACATACCTTATACTTTATTTTTTCGGTGACGTGACGCACTAAATAAA
The DNA here is from genome assembly GCA_916618015.1 of Xestia c-nigrum. Taxonomy (NCBI): domain Eukaryota; kingdom Metazoa; phylum Arthropoda; class Insecta; order Lepidoptera; family Noctuidae; genus Xestia; species Xestia c-nigrum. The sequence goes on along the minus strand of OU745259.1, from coordinate 830,612 downwards.
ACACTAACACTAGTCTCAGTTAATGTTACTGGTAATTAGTATTATATGATGCTCTGTCGCTCAAATGATGATGCTCGGTACAATAATAAAACCCATAATTATCACAAATTCACAATAAAATTGTGCCACAGACAACGAGCAACTAGGCAGAGTGTAAAATACACCGAAACTCGACTATTCGATTCAGTTTCAGAACAAGTTAAATTCGGTCAAGTCTCTTTTTTTCTCCATTAAGTAGGTATTCCGTCTTCTCATTTCTTTTTTAATGGAGTCTGATTGTTATTTTTTTTATACTAAATTAACCCCGTGATTCAATATATTATAGATAACGACGTCAAGAATTACTTTTAACGCATTTCGATTTCGAGGTTCGCGTAGGTACTACACTACTCGTTCTGTTCGTCGCTGCGTCACAGCTCTAATACAAATCTGTGATAATAATATCGACATAGTGTCACTGATAACTGTAGTTAGAGCATTGTATCGAGACGATGACGAGTCAGGACTTCAAACAGTTGAGTGCCTTGTTGTGTCGTGTGTGAACTTCAGAGTCTCTGAGTCAGTAAAGTGAATACTTTTATTCAGTGGACCCAAATCGGCTGCGAGAGGCCTGAAGACTTAGGTATGTCATGCACAACTCTTAGAAAACCCAATTGGATGTATTTATATTCCATTGAAAAACGAAAGCACCTAAAAAACTCCTTAACCATTACCAGTTGAGAATACAGGAAAACACGTATGTAGTTGTCACTACACCGCCATTTTGATTTTCAAGGAATCTCGACTTAAATAAAATAAATAAATAAATATCGCTGGACATTAACACACAGCGCCACCTAGTGCCACACTAAGCAAAGCTTGTGTCGTGGACACTAGATAGTTGATATACTACATATATACTTTTTTGTTTGTAAATACATACTTATTATACATATAAATATCCATGACTCGGAAACAAATGTCCGTGCTCATCACACAAACATTTGCTCCTACCGGGATTCGAGACTTGTATGTGAGACTCAAATACAAAGATATATAACTAGGATCACGCGTGTATTTCCCCAAAGAGCTGGGTAGACGTATACTATGAAGTATGGAACACACACCCTTTCGGACTCTTCTCATTTTGAACTTAAGTTTTGTTTACTTGTACAAGCATAGAACTTGCCGTGTTAGTTTGTTATAAGTTTAGATTGGTCAAATTAAAAGAATTTACAACCAGTTTCTCCCAACCGATTGAGCTGATATTCTGCAAACACCTTCGGTTCTTGTATACATTAGTATGTCAAACAATACTGAAGCAAATCTTCAACGGTTAATAGTGCAGTGCGAACATGGAAGGGCTTGCTAGATTTTGGTATGTAGCTTCCGCCATTTGTTTTTCAATGTTGCGGTCACGTATGAATCGTAGAATAATCGATAGCTGGTATCAATTTATATGTCACCGTAAAATTGTCAAATACGTTATATTGTAATATCTCTAGCGATATTGTAAAGTCTCGAATTATTGCCAAATGAACATACTGCTTACAGCAAAACGCATTATTTTTCGTGAAATGCATGCGATGGTAGTCAACTTACGCGGTGTGGAGGGAAGGAGGGGTCCCCCTCGCCCAGTGGCACAACTCTCATGAAAAGATAATGCACCATTCCTGAGAAATACCGATTAATATAACATAACCTTAAAACACTATATTCCCCCTAAAAAGCGTAGTTGACGGAGCCCCGCTTCGCGGGGCCCCTATTTCCGAGTGCAGGGTTTAAAGGAACCTAACTAACCTAACGGGGGGGTGCCCCAAGTCCCGATTATGGGGGCAGAGATACTTCCGTATGTTCAGTTGACAATAATTCGAGACATTACAATATCGCGAGAAAAAACACGTTATATTGTAATATAACGTGTTTGACAATTTTACGGTGACATATACAAGTTTTGTTTAACACGAAATGCCCTTAAGTGTCGCGTTTCTGAGATATAAGCTATCAAAGTTAGAATCTATTCTCTGTTGATGACATTAATGCAACTTTGATATAAAAACCATTATTTCTATATTACGCCTTTTCTTATTAGTAAAATAGTTTGAATACTTGTGGGAAGCCGCAACTTCATTTTATGCCTTTTTAACCGACCTTCCAAAAAGAGGAGGTCAACAATTCGTCTGTTTCTAGGGTTCCGGCAAGGCTGTTATGTGGACGGAGTATGTGTCAACAATGTACCTACCCATTACCTACCCGGTAATGGGTAGGTGGTAGGTAGGTAGTGGGTAGTTAGTATGTAGGTAGTGGGTAGTTAGTATGTAGCTGGTGGGTAGGTGGTAGGTAGGTAGTGGGTAGGTAGTTGGTAGGTAGGTAGTGGGTAGGTGGTAGGTAAGTAGTGGGTAGGTAAGTAGTGGGTAGGTGGTAGATAGTAGGTCAATTCGAATTAAATAATCATAGTTGACAGGACAACGTCTGTCGGGTCGGCTAGTTTAAAATAAATATCATGTCCATTAGTCGCTCCGTTTCGAAATGACAGTAAACACAAACAAACAAACAAACAAACATTTGGAAAGATAATGTGTCTGAATACTATAAAGTTTTACTATTATTATTAGGCCTCCCTTCCCTCCTTCAACACTTCGCGATCTTGTGCGATTGTAGGACAATCCTTTGCGTTGTCGTTTCCTGCTATTTGGTATCCACTGAGTGATAGTTTTTGCCCATTGCTCTTCCGACAAGCGGCAAATGTGACCAGCCCAGTTCCACTTCAGCCTAGCAGCTGTAAAGTTGCGTTTCAATAGTAATTCTCCTTGGCAGGTGTAGCAAGAAGAGTTAACTTGAGACCTGAGCGCCGTTGTGTACTAACTACTGCGCCCGCCTAATTCGACGACCCGAATGGCACAGTGGTAGTGAGGCTGCCTTACGTTCATAGGGTCCCGGGTTCGAATCCCGGTAAGAGCAAATGTTTGTGTGATGAGCATGGACATTTGTTTCCGAGTCATGGATGTTTCTATGTATAATAAGTTTGTATTTACAAACAAAAAAGTATCTATGTACTATATCAACCATCTGGTGTTCACGACACAAGCCTTGTTGGTTAGTGTGGCACTAGATGGCGCGGTGTGTAAAATGTCCAGCGATATTTATTTATATTTTTTATTTATTTATTTATTAACACTTCAAGCACAAAAGTACAGAGGCGGACTTAATGCCATAGGCATTTTCTACCAGTCAACCTTTAGGTGATGCAGAGACAAGCAGTGGTAGGTGTCATTTCTGAAATTCTGAGAATAATTTTATTTAATACTACGATACACTACAAAGATATATAAAATATTATACATATTTATCAAATACTATAAATATATATTAAAATAAAATTAAATGGACATTTACATGGATATACTAAAATAAAAAGACAAACAATGACGAAAACATTACCGTTGTGACGAAACTGCCAGCTTCTTCCGAATGTACTCGCGAACTTTAATTTTAAAAGATAAGCGATTAGTTGCCATCCTGATTTCTTGGGGAAGCGCATTCCACAGAGAAATAGACTGGACGAAGAATGACCGATGAATGTAGTCAGTGCGGTGAGAGGGACAGTGAAGAACACGATTTTGCGAAGAGCGCAGGCTTCTGCTGTGGTTGGCACAAATGTATTGAAAGTGGGGAGCAAGGTAACTAGGGGAAGTGGGAGAGACAAGAAAAGAAAACAATGTGGTTAGCGCCCTTTGCTCCCTACGCTGACGTATGGGCAACCACCTAAGAAGAGACCGGTGCTCGGAGACATGATCATATTTACGCAGATTGAAAACGAATCGAATGCAGTTATTTAGAAGACGGTCAAGTTTGTCGAGGAGATCTGCATTCAGGTCAAAGTAGCACACATCACCATAATCGATGATGGGAAAGATTAAGGACTGTACAAGCATTGCTTTCGTATTTGAGGGTAGAAAGTTTTTCAAACGGTACAGAGCCCGCAATGAACCAGTAACCTTCTGGCTGACACGAGCGACTTGTGTATGCCATTTCATGGTGCTGTCAATGTGCAAGCCTAGATCCTTTACATTGGTGCTAAAAGGAACAATCGTACCGTCGAAAAGAACTGGTGGCAAGGTTGTACTATCTAACTTGCTCAAGCTGCGCGAACTCCCAACGATTATAGCCTGACATTTGTTTGGATTAACTACAACACCGAATTTATCTGACCAGGTTTTTATTGCCATCAGGTCGCTGTTTAGGTTGCTGACCAGATTTCCTATTTCGTCAACCCTCCCCTGACAGTACAACTGCAGGTCATCGGCATACAGATGATACGCACACTGAAGCTCAGAAGTTAAGAGATTAATAAAAATAGAAAAAAGAAGAGGAGAAAGAATACCGCCTTGTGGAACACCAGTGTCCAAATCACACCAACATGATGAGGAATCTCCAGCATGAACTGACTGCTGGCGTTCCTGAAGGTACGAGGAGAACCATTCTAGTGCTCCGGGAGAGACCATAATATAGGATAAAACGGCTAACAGGATGTCGTGACTAACGGTATTAAAGGCATTCGAGAAGTCGACTAGCACCAGTACCGTTACCTTGGTGTCTTCTAGTCCTGCCCTCATATCGCCAGTCACCTTAAGAAGTGCGGAAACAGTGCTGTGCCCGGGCCTGAACCCAGATTGAAGCGGGCTGATAAGTGAGTGCCTATGGACAAAACTGGAGAACTGTTTGTGCACACAGGCCTCAAGCACTTTGGATAGAAAGGGAAGGATCGAAATGGGACGGAAATGGGTAGGAAGAGAAGGATTGGGGACCTTGGGTAGCGGACAAACATAGGCTTTGCGCCACAGGGAAGGAAATACTCCGGTGAACAGGGAAAAATTCACAATGTGGGTAATCGCAGGTAGGAGTTCATCCAAAAGAGTTGTGATCATATCACGTGTGATATCATCACAACCCACCGCTTTGGACTTAATGGACATAACGATATTTTTGATCTCCCCCGGTTCAGCTGGAACGAAGCTAAAGTGGTTAATGTTAGGACGCGTTAGACCAGAGATGAATGACAAAGTTTGTTGTTTGGTTAAGGGATCCATGGGTGAAGTAGAAGAAAAATGTCGGTTAAGCTCGTCCAGGTCAATAGAGTTTGGAAGGTCTAAATGTCGCGGTTTGCCGATACCCAGAGTTCCAAGGAATTTCCAGATATCGGCAGGAGAAGAAGAAGTTATATTATCGAGAATATGGCGGCGTTTACCGATGCGTATCATCTGATTGCACCTATTCCTTGCAACCTTGTATAAAGACCAGTTTTCGTCAGTACGATCCCTCTTAAATTTACGGAATGCTCGGTCCCGACGTCGCATCGCCATTCGTATCCCTCTTGTCATCCACGGAGCAGGAGGCCGTTTTAATTTAACTTTTTTGATTGGGGCGTGGATATTATACAGGTTGACCACAACATTGTTAAATATGGCAACCTTATCGTCGACCAAAGAAGCTTCCAACATAGGATCCCAATCAATCGCAGATGCGTCTTTCTTGAGCTCCTCAACGTTCATCCGCGCAAAACAACGCCTGTACAGAACCTTGGGTTTAGGTTTGGGAGGTTTTAGGATATAAGAAAGGAAAATCAAGTCGTGATGAGAAAAACCAGGAGCGTCATGCTGACCATGGGAGGATACAAGAGAAGGATTAGAGGTAAGGATCAGATCGAGCCAGGTGTCATCACCGACAGTGTTATGATGGGTAGGCTGGAGCGGCAAGACGTGCAGACTAACCGACTCGATAAGCTGGAGGAGTTTACAGGATTGCGGGAAAGGAGATTTGTATTGAAATCACCCATAATGATGTGATGTGCATATTCTGAACCCAAAGATTCAAGTACTGATTCGAATTCAGTGAAGTAATCAACAGTGGGGGGACAGTAAACTACGCCAATAACGGTTTTGGCTCCCTTGACACAGACTTCAAGGAATATATACTCTGCAGAAGCAGAATATTGTGATGGGGAAGTGGCGAGTATTTTGTAGGGAAAATCACTGCGGAGATATATGGCCACACCACCCCCTCCTCTACCAATCCTATCATTCCGTATAAGGACGAAGCCAGTAAGAGGGTAAGCAGTGGACAGGAGATGTGGTTTGAGCCAAGTTTCGGAGATCAGGATGGCGTGAACGTTACTGTTGTTAAAGGCGTCGTAAAGCTCACTATAGTGGCTCGGAACGCTTTGTGCATTAATATGACACACATTCACTAACCGGTTACAGTTGTCATTAAACTTCTGCTTCAAAAATTCACCAAGAGTGTCATCCAAAGAGCAAAAGCTTCCATCGCTTGAAGAAGCAGCAGATTCATCCGCGGACAAAAACAATTCATTGTCTGACATAAATATATACGATGGAATTAATACAAATATAAAAAAAAAACTAACAAAAAACTATTACTAAAAACAAACTAAGTATACTACAGGCGCACAACTCTGCACCACCCGCCAGCGAACACCAACACTATGAGAAATAAGACAAGTAAATAAAATAGCACATATAAACAGCAAAATTTAAGGAAAATAAACTAAGACTTACAGATCCCAGGCATAAAACCGAAAAATAAAATAACATTTAAATAACGAAAAAAGAAGGAGACACGCCCAACTGCAAATAATGTAAGTTGCACATGGAACGAAACGTTAATTATTTAAGATCTGTGAGTTTACCAAAATACAAAGTTTCAAAACGTTTAGTTGTAACCATGGTCAATATATTATTGTACCATGGTTGTAACGTCAGTGTCACTTTAAACTATCTAAACGTCAATTTGACAAGCCGAAGCTGACAATCACAAAAAATCATTATCTCAAAACTGTTGTAAAATAAACACAGTTGAGGGTATCTAAATACCAAGGCACCAATTAAAAATAGAAATAGAAGAGGAAATATATACAGTTACAGTAAAAAACACAAGAAAGATAACTAACTAAAATACTGGATAACTACATAATGGTAAGTAAAGATTGGATCTAAAAAATAATAAGTATGTACTACGAAACAACAACAAAACATCAAACACTCTAACCTATTTACTCCTTTCTTTTTTCTTCTTTCTTTATTCTGCTATTTCAATAAATTCGTCCCTCCAGCACGACTCCATTCCTATCCCACTGTCACTTAGCTTAAAGTTCGTAATCTGCCAAATTCACAATGGCCAATCATTGGTCGGTCAATGGTATCGTAATAAAATTGTGTTTTAATGACATTGTCGTATTGCCATTATTATAAAACCCTCAGTACAAATGGTTTTCGAAATCTACTACTAAATGCGAACAGCCAGATTCATGCCAGATTTCATTTATAATATATTTTTACATATTTGTCAACATGTACGAGAGTACCATTCTATGACATTTCTTTCAATGGAGTGTCAATGTTTGACCATTGGAAAGTCATAATGACGCCATTATTCAAATTCAAATTCAAATTCATTTATTGGTGTGATTTTTGGTATATTAGTAGATTACCAAACTTGTCAAAACTTGACCATTATGAACTCAATGTCGGACACTATTGTAATGGCAGAATTGGGGCCCAGGAGCTTCAAGTCTGCTATTACATTATGACTTTTCAATGGTCAACCACTGACAATTAATTGAAAGAAATGTAATAAAATGGTTATCTCGTTCAATAATAAAATATATATTATAAATGAAATCTGGAATGGGCTCTTGCGGGTTATGGTAAAAGTTTCGTTTAGAATGAATGTTTCATCTCCGCTAATATAGCTCACAATAATTAATGGTTTCGGTATACCGCCGTTTACCCGAATTTTATTTGCCCTAATATCATTTGCCATAATAGTCAACAGCCATAATATCATACGACATAATACTCATTTGCCCTACTCTCATTTGCCATATTAGTCACGTGCCAGAATTATTGTTTCCCATAAAGTCACTTACCATAACATCATTTGTCATAATCATTGTAAGCCCTAATTATCACATGCCCTAATTATCACATGCCATAATTATGCCATATGCCATAACATAATTTGCCATCGACATCGGGTGTGTAACGGTTGTTTATATCAAGAGAAATTGGATGTAATTGGGACTTTAGGGCACCCCGACTCGGACAGGTTAGGTTAGAAGGGGATGGCGGGGTCATGTGAGCGAGCGAAGCGAGCGAATAGACCCCGCCATCCCCTTCGTGGTTATTTTTTTATAAACCACACAGAAGTCCCTAGCCCACCATCAACCATGCACAGAAAAAAAAACCATGCACAGAATAAATAAGTTTTGATATGCCATTTAAATACTATGCCATTTAAATATTATGTCTAATAATTATTATGGCACATAAAAATAAGGCAAACAATACTTATGGCATTCGTATCTTATGGTATCTAAAATTCGGGCAATTAAAAGTATGTCATATGTCTTTTAGGGCAAATGAAACATTCGGGCAAATAAAATTCGGGTAAATGAAATTCGGGAAAATGATGATTATGGCAAAACATCTTCGGGCAAACAATAGACAACCAATGGTTTCATGTAGGTGAAAAAAGGGAGGCGCTAAAATATAATTTATTCTCAAAGTGGGCAGTAGACAAAATAAGTTTGGGAACCCTTGTATTAAAGTAATGTACCACTACTTACTTTACTCACAAATGCAACTTAGGTACTAGGTAGTAATATTTTGATAGGCAGACGCAAAAAACAAATCAACAAAAAATTGTTAAATAATATTAAAGTTTAATGAATTTATGTTTATGTTAATTTAATATTTAGTTTTCTAATATTCCCCCTGAAAGTGACCCTTTTATACAAAATTAAATGTGGACCAAATATATTTCTATACTAATATTGTATAGAGGATATATTTGTATTTTTGTACGTAACAAATAAACTCGAAAACTTCCAGACCGATTTAAAAAAATCTTTTAGTAATGGATAGCTACATTATCAGCGAGTAACATGGCGATAAAATATAGCGTCCTCCCACGGAATGGGAACTACGCGGGTGAAACCGCATGACGTCCGCTATTGTAAACTAAATCAGTCCAGTAGATTCAGACCTTTGCCTGTGATGGTCGGACAGACAGACAGAATGGAGGAGGGAATGTACGAAGGATGCTATGATATGCCATCTTGCACGACGCCTTCAGTCTTGCTGTCTTCTGCTTCATAGATTCCAGTACAAATATGTTCTATTTATCCGCAGGTACATCAGGTCACCAGTCAGATATTTTACCATGGTGCAAGTGTATGTTCTGCCTTCTTTCCGTGAAGAGCCTCCGGAAGCAACAAGCAGTGACAGCATGTACAGCAAGCGTGCAGGCACGTCTGGCATTCGCGGACAGCTGTATGAAACTAAGTTACTCAGCTTGTTATACTTTAGAGCTATTTACGACAACACTATTCAAGTGTTTCAGTTGGCTACAAATATCGACAAAATAGGGGAATTCGATGATATTTGTTTGAAAGCTGAAGTAATGGGTCACGATAAGCCTGTCTCTATGTTCATTCGGGTTCAACATAGGGAAAACAAGAAACCGGCGCTCAAAATTGATTTAGCAACATACTTTGAAAGTTACATGAAAATAAGGCAAAATTTCGACCACGATCCAAAATGCGATTTGGTTTTTAAAGGTACATTTAAAGAAACAGAATGTTTCTTTGTTATATTCACCAACGCGAATGTGGACTATAGTGGTGCCTCAGCTACAAGTGGCCTTTCCGCCAAACTAAATGATATACTTGATACGGGAGGTATGGTCAAGCAACCGGATGGAGAAGAGAATATAGAATATCTTACTAAAAAGGCTGTGAAAGATCAGATAACCTCACTGGCTGAATGGTTAGTTGGGTTTATGTACGACGCCAACAAAAACTTTCAATCAATGCTAGCGGACGAACTCTTTTTACGATATCACGTAATTTTGGCGCAAAAAGTGATCGATGTTTCAAAGATTCAACCACCATTTCCAAGGTTTGGTTGGCTCTACCGCATTGCTTCGTTTCGACAAGATTTTTTTGATAACACCGAAGAATACATCATGTTGTTCAGAGATACGTTGTACTCAGAGGTTATTAAACGACGAAGAATAGAAGCGTCTGATATACCGGTTTTACTGTCCGAATTCTTGACCGATCCCACTGATGCTACACGACTGAGCAAGCTGATAGGGACCGCTGTAATATACAATAATGGTCAGCTAGAATTTAATAAACAGTCTACAAAAGCATTCAGGCCCAATATGAAACCAATGGCCGTCTCTCGATCGACTGTTAACAAAGCAATTGAACTAGCTGCAATAAAAATATTATCAACAAGGAACTTTTATGTCCCAGCCGCGTTCGGTAACAAAGATTTAACGTTAAGTGGCAGTGGCCAAAAAAAAGAGAAAAGAATTTGTCATTTAACAAATCAAATTGTCAATTTGTTAGAAAAGTGTGAACCCAGTAAGGTGGTAACTATAGATGAATCTCTGGAAGATGGATTCCTGCAGCTCAATGGAGGTATAGCTGGTGCTATCGGAAATATATTTGTGCTTGATGATGACCCCAAATTGATGAAAATTACAGATAACTGTGAAACACTAGAAACTCATGCAAAAAGTCTGTATACAAAATTAAAAAGTGAAATCCACTATTTGCACGAATATAAATTTTGTCTTAAAGTTGACAAGCTTCCAAAACTTTCATTCGATTGCAGTCACTACGAAGAGAAACTGGCGAGAGATTTCCTGAACAAAATACTAGTTTACTGCAACCAAGCTGAAGAAAATGAACTACAGGAAATATTAAAAAACGAAATAGAAGATATCCAGCGTAATCAACCAAACTACTTTCAAGCTAAAACTGACGCGATATTATTGAAATATTATGATGAGATACAGAAATGGTGGATGCGACCGCAGCACGCATCATATCTTAGTCCAAAAATCAACATATTTCGGCAATCAATAGACGACATTATTAAGAACCCACTGATGAACTCAATAAACTTAACGTATACGAGCAAAATAAAACAACATGATTACACATTCACTGAAGATGCAGTTAGGGCTTTGAACTTGCAGGATCAGCGCTCGAATACTATCATCATTACAGAGAACTGCGTACTGACAGTTATCAAAGTGTTGCAACATTTGAAGATCAAAGACCATGTTGTGTTAGATCTTGAATATATTGCCAGCCTTCCAACGAACGACCTGAATGCGTTACGTGCAGAGTTGACGAATACGAACAAAGAAAATGTTCTCATTTTAGTTTGCGATAAAATAGATTCTAAGAACAATATTATGAAGACCCTAAAGAACATTGCAGAAATAATTAAGAATAAAACAAATATTATAATCACGGATCCAAAGTCATTAGAAATGTTAATAATACGTAAATATTTCCCAGAAGCTGATAAAATATTACATGACAAAAAGTTTAGTCTGATTGACGTAGATAAAAAATCGCAAAAGTGTATATTGGAGTCTGCCACAGTGGTATTTCCAGGCGTCGAAATAAGATTGAACCATCTTCTAATGGACTGGGCTAAGACTGGCCTTACGTAAGTAGAGTTATTACTTACTGAATAAGACCTAAGTTTAAATAAAGCATACACTTATGATTTTTGCATATTTGCTTAGTAATTGTACTATAAAATAAAATATGTATTAAAGCTATATATTAGCTAGCCGTCCGTCCGTCTAATGACGACAGGCAAGGCAGGTGTCGACGGCGCGTTCGTGTTCCACGCGCGCCTCAAAGAGATGTCAGCATAAGGGGAGGGGCCCGCAAGGGCCGAAGCCTGCCGGGGTTGCGGGCCTATTCGAAAGAGATACCACGGCCCCGGAACATAAAGGGCGAGGAAGAAACATGGATGGGTTTTAGTCAGTTAAAGTCTGACACTCCCGCTTCTCCGTCATTTGATGATTTCCCATCCGAAAAACGAGTTGAATTGGTTGGCTGGCGTAACTAACGGTTTTCCGATGCACGGAGGTTTTGAAATGTAATGGATTGGTTAGCCATGTTGATGGGACGGACGGGATGTCCGTTGGGCTGACCTCATCTGTGAGGCTACTTCTGTTGCTGCTATAGTAAAAGCAGCTAATGTTCTGTGCAGGTCATCAGGTGAAACTGATGCAGCAGGTGTAGCGGATATTACTGACCAACCCACGCCGACAGATTCTCCTGACTTCAGTACGTACATATCTACTCTATTCTGCAATCTCCATTTAGTTAACATTACAAAGGGTGTAAAACACCTCATAACGAAGCCGAAAGACACTTGTTCTTCCCTTCTCAGCGCTACTAGAGCGGTTCGTATGACTCATAGAAGAAGGACATAGGCTACTTGTCATCATAAATATTTGTTGAAAAAAAAATTAATAACACAACAGACAAGACCAAGTCGCGGGCTGCAGCCAGTTCTTCATCATTAGAAGCATTACTTTTAATCAATTTCTGTACGCCAGGCATGGAACAGCGCGGCGTGGAGGAGCGGGAAAAGAGATTTAAGATTCGAGAGGGATTATACTTGAAGTCACTAGAACCAGACAAGCTATCCATGCGTCAGCAGACCAGGTGAGATGCTATTATATAGAACGTAATCCCAAACATGCACTCCCACTTGCCATAATCACGCCCGAACCCACCAAAGTGCATAAGTCACATGCAACGTTTTAACTAGGTGGGCCGCTCAACGTGTTAGCTAGGACCCCGATCAATTTCTCAGTTAGGGCGCCAGTTGAAAGTGATACCGCGACCCTGTAACTGTAACACAAAAGGCTAGAAGGACCATGGATAGATCGGTTTAGTCAGTAAAATTCTGACACTACCTTCCGCTCCGCCCAGCTTGAGGGGTCATTTGATGTTTTCCCATCCGAAAAAAAGGGTAGCTCAACTGGGTAGGGGGAGGGGGCAGTTTAATGTTTTAGTTAGAAGGTTAGTTCAACATAATTGCTAGTTAAGGGCCCAGCTCAACACGTCAAAATACGAGAAGGGCCGTTACGATGTTTTTAAGGGATCCTGCCGTTTCAAACAAAATTTTAGCAATCTTTTTTTTATACCATTGCAATATTTCAAATGATTTTAGTACGCATATTTTTATTTGGTCAAGTTTTTACGTGGCAAAATATTACCAAGATGTCATTATGGCGTTTGGTCTTTAATCAAATGCAGCAAACAAACAATCACAGCAAACAATCACAGCAGACAATAAATGTTTGGTGAAATGATTTGTTATGATAAAAAATATTTAGGCAAAACGACAGAAAAAAAGGTATTGTTTTAGTAGGTTACCCGGAACCTAGGTGAAAAAAAATGGAAAACTTACGATACAAAATATTTGGCTTATTTGATTTTGCGTAAATCCTGTTATTCCAACTGAAATAAATGACTAAATAAAAAATGTTAAAAGTACTAGTTGGTAAACAAGTTATAGTTTAAACGTTCATTTCGGACATGATACAAATCTTCGGAAAAATAATTCAAGTGTCTTTATTTCTGTTCTCCAGTGACTTGAATACTTGCTATTGTAGAATGAATTGAAGTAGGTACTGATTAGCTACGATTCCATATATCTTATGTCGCCGTATCTCGCTGGATGGATTACAATCCAACGGGTTTTACAATATTACGGTAACATATACATATTTTAATTCTGTTGAAGTTACGCCCACAGTTCAAAGACAAATGCCTATGATCTTTCCAGATTTATCCAAAATTCTACCAAAGCATATACCACTTACGTTAAATTTCCAGTAAATCCACCCACATTCCTAGCGCAGAGCTGAAGCTTGAGAAAAACTACTATGACATGAGCGGCGTGAAGAGCCTCATCATACTGAACCAGCAAACCTTCAAGTTGGTATTCTATTTCATTTACTTTCATAACTGTCTCATGCCCGCGACTGTACTCTATTGCAAGCGCAACTACTGAGCTTCTGGGTTTAATTTCCAGGTCGAGCAAAGTGGTATTGACACAAACAATTTGTCAATAGCAGCCTGAAGTATGGGTTTGCGCCGGTTTGAGGGCAATAGCCTCATCCGCTGTTACATAACGGGTAGGGGTACATTATTTGGGAATACAGTGTTATTGGCGAGGGCAAGCCTCGCTCTTTACAGAGAATGTATGAGACAGTTGAGGTCATGGGTAAGAGTGTGGGACCATCAACCTGTACCATTTTTTGAATGGGACCAACACTGTGAACGCGAGACCTACTCAACCCAAATGTATATTGTAGAGACGCATTTTAGTGATATTTGTTGTATTAATGATAATAGTTGTATTACAGGAATAAACCGTCCTCGAGAAACGATAACCAAAAAGATGTAATAAGTTTGAAAGAAGCGTTCGGACATATCGGCTTTAATGAATGCATCGTGTTCGAAAACTTGGAATACGAGGAGATTATCAATAATCTGACTATATGTAAGTTTATTTTCACTTAATTTATGTTATTAGACCTTAGTCTATGAGATCCAAAAGCTAGTCAATTAGATAAAGAAGGTCCGTGGTCTTCTTTGTATCATGAGTTCAAAGCCAATTGATCAGTCGAGCTGCCGTTTGTTCAGAACATAAAAGTAAATTTAAAAAATCGAGCGAATTGAGGAAAAGGGTATTTTATAACCTTTAATCCAGGACAAAATAGTTCTGTCATTTGTGAGCTTACGCCACGTGCGTAATATTTTAATCTGCCTGCTGGTTTAGTTACCCGCTGGTTTATTGCCTCCTCGGGTTCTTGTAGTAGGCATTGCTGCGCTGTGCACACGATGGCGCAGTCTAACTTGGAACTTGTTATTTATAAAAAAGAGATATACTTTATTAAATTACTCATCAACAATCAAGAATTTTCCAATGTAATCGTAAAATAAAAAACACAAAAAAATGCGCACCAATAAATATTTTATACATACAGCTAATAGTATTTCACTCTGAAACCAAGTGTGTAGTCAAAATTAACATACTTGCTGAATAACATTGAAACGCCATAAGCAATCTATAGATTTTTAACACACCGTGAAACTTGTTTTAAGTGACTACAAAAAACTATAGTTTTGTTTATGGCCTTAAACATAGAACACATTCAATATGTGTTAAAATAATACACTTGTAACACGCTTGGTTTTAGAGTGTTTGTCTGAAGAGAGTCGAATGAGGAGCAAAGTTTTATGTAATTTCATTCTCAATGGGCTCTGCACAACCAGAGCAAAATTGGTTATTTGAGATAGAACTGAGGGCCAAAATTTCGACTCGGGTGTACTTTTTACTTAAAGACACACATATGATGATGGAGTTGGTTACTTAAACTAATAAAAAGGCAATAGATGTGCCCTCTAAATAATGATTTGATTTTCTACCATTAAATTTTATGTGATCAGTTCCCGATTGGGAATGATATAAATTAGTATTCTTATAACTTGTTGTCGACAGTTGAGTGTAATAGCAGCTGCTGATAAATTCCATTTAAGAGTAATTCGACTTATTTCGATTATTAATTAGTGGTTAGAGTAAAATGAGGAGGAAAAAAACACAATATATTATGATTCTTATATTTCCATGTATAATTTATTTATTTATTTATGTACACACAAAATACTTCATAGGACATTACATTAACGATAGTAGAGCACAAAGGTACTGCTTATTTCATAAGAAATCTCTTCCAGCAGACCTGCGAGAGGAAAGTTGGATAAGAAATGTAGACACAGTGTGTAGAAAAGGCAAAACATAAAAAATTAAATTTAAAACCCTTAAAGAAAAATATATAGCTATATAAAATAAACGTAAATACAACTATACAAACACGTAAAAATAAATAATGATATTGTAAATATATACCTATAATATATATAGAATATTACAGCATAGAGGACAGGTAGTGCTCCTTGACTTGCTTTTTGAAAATAAATGGAGTTTTGGAGTCACGAATGTTAGGCGGAAGCGAGTTCCACAAACGTACTGCGTGAACGGAGAAGGAGTAAGAATATAATTCAGTTTTGTGAGATTGAATTTAAATCTTGTGTAAAACGCACACTATGTAGTCAAGCATATTATAAGTTGGGGGATTACATTGATGATAAAAATGCTTGGCTCAATGCCGGTCCTGCTCCACAACCATAGGCGCAAACTAATTGATTCCCAGTCAAGTTATTGTGGAAGCTGCAGAAGATTGTAAAAATATCCTTGCATTGTATAGATTCCATCTCTTAATATTATATAATTGCATGCCACATGTGTGAGTTCTATGTATTGTAAAGCCACCATTTTACATTTAGTTATCTTTTTTTTTACTTGAATATGCCCTGGCGGCTGAGAGAATGTCATGCTCACTCAAATGTCTCGGTGATGGTGGCGGGTGTGTCAGGTCATTTAATTCCCTTCAATATGGTCGAGTTGAATGATGCTGATACATGCGTCATGTTCGTGATCGGGCGCTGTCAATTGAGACTGGTCAACTCTCAGCTGCCACGGTTAATTTTAATTTATTTTTTAATTTGATTTAATCTTTTCTCTGGGCGCTCTTAATGTGCACGTCTTTCTACATCGTTCTCACATATATGTATAATCACAACATGAATGATGTAACCAAGATTTTGTAACAATATTTTGATTGAAAAGAGTGTCCATGGAGTTTCTTGCCCGTTCTTCTCCATAGAGATCTACGCTAGGGAATGGGCAACTACAGTACTTTCTCAAGTTATTATGCCTTGTGACTGTGACTGTAGCTTTGATTTAGTTTTGTATTTTTGACATTCAAAAGTGCCGTAATGGTCTAATTGAAATAAATGATTTGAGTTTGAGTTTGAGTTTGGGAAATTAAGATGATGTCTGAGGTGGGATCTGCACAGAGTATCAGGAGGACGGGTAAAAGAAAAGCGATCGCGTAGGTAACTTGGATATGTAGGGTTATGAAGAATGTTGTAGAGGAGACATAAAATCCGAGTGTTTCTGCGAAGACGGATAGGAAGCCACTTCAGTTCCCTGCGGAAATGAGAGACATGGTCATATTTTCTCAGACCAAACACAAAACGAATGCCAAGATTTTGTAAACGCTCTAGTTTATTCAACAACTCTTCAGTGGCATCCAAATAGCAGGCGTCAGCATAATCAATGATCGGCTGAATCAGAGTTTGAGCTAAGTAAATTTTGGTTTTAAGGGGCAAGAAGCTGTAAAGATTTAAGCGAGTGGAAAGAAAAATGCACCTTACGACTAACCTCATTCACTTGAGCTCGCCAAGAAAGATTGCTGTCAATTAAGACACCAAGATTCTTAGCTGTTTCAGCATAGCCAATAGTCGAGCAGCCTAGAGATAATGGAGTCAAGGATGACAAGTCAAGAGCATTGCGATAGTATCTGCTGCCTAAAATCATGGCCTGCGACTTGCTAGGGTTGATCTGTAAGCCGTATGACCTAGCCCATTGAAAAATGCTTTCCAAGTCATGATTCATGGCGTTGATTGCAGATTCCGCATCAGCCAGCAAGAAATGTCGATACAGCTGCAAATCGTCTGCGTAGAGGTGGAAGCTGGAAGTGATAATTTTGGTAACAGTATTAATGAAGATAGAGAAGAGAAGAGGAGAGAGAACGCCACCCTGGGGGACACCAGCAGTAAGAGCACACCAATCAGAGTAGACTTCTTCTTGACGGACACACTGAGAGCGACCCCGAAGATACGAGTCAAACCAGGCTATTGTAGAGGCAGAGAAGATAAAAGATTTAAGGATTCCAAGAAGGATGTCGAAATCCACTGAGTTGAACGCGCAACTAAAGTCTACTAAAACTAAAACCGTCAGAGATTTATTGTCCATAGCCCAGCGGATATCGTCAGTAACCTTCAGGAGTGCAGTGACAGTACTGTGGCCCGTACGGAAGCCAGATTGGAAAGGGGAAATAAGAGCATTAGACGATAGAAATCTGGGGATTTGACCATGAACAATGTGTTCGAGAACTTTGGAAAGGAAAGGAAGAATGGAAATCAGTCAGTCTGAAGTGGGATAAGGAAGAAGGATTGCTAACTTTAGGAAGTGGTATTATGTGAGCCTGTTTCCAGGTTGACGGAAATATACCACAGAATAAGGAAAAATTAACAATATGAGTAAGAATGGGGAGTAGCTCTGAAATAATGGGTATTATCATTCTCGAACACAAATTATCATGGCCCACAGCAGAAGAGGAAATAGAAAGAAGGGACTTTTTCACAACGTCTTCAGAGACAGGGCTGAAATTAAAAAGTGGACATTGGGGTAACGGATTGTGGTATAGCTCTAATAAGGTAGAAGCTTTAACGCTTGGGTCCAAAGAAACAGGAGGAAAAGAAAAATGCCTGTTAAGAGCGCACAAGTCGACATCTTTACAGGTATTCGTGGGAGATTTGCCAACACCGACAGACTTTAAAAATTTCCAGACATCGGAGGAGTTACGATCAACGAGAGATTCGTAGAAATAGCGTCTCTTTGCATCTCGACACAGACGATTGCAACGGTTACGTAGAACTTTAAAGTGAGTGAGGTTAAGTTCTGTGGGTCTGCGCCTATACCTACTCTTCGCCTGATCCTTACGAGCGATCGCATTTTTAATTTCAGTAGACATCCACGGAGCAGGATTGTGTTTGATTTTAATACGCCGACGAGGGGCATGTCTATCATAGATATCTAATATAATAGCATTGAAGCTGTTCACCTTTTCATCGATACTGGTGCTTTCGATAACGTGAATCCAATCGACAGCACCAGCATCGCGTTTCAAAGCCTCCAGATCTATGCTATTAAAACTACGTAGGAAACAGAAACGAGGCTTACGTTTGGGAGGTCGGATACGATAGGAAAGGTAAATGAGGTCATGATAAGAAAAGGTTGCAGTGAGCTGCCCAAACTCAGCAACATTGTGAGGTGAAGATACGATCATTAGGTCAAGAAGAGAAGGCGTGCAATTTGGGAAGTTATGGGTCGCAGATAGAGGTAGAATTTCGAGATTAAAAGAGGATAGAAGTGAACGGAGTTTAAGTGAACGTGAATCATTTTTGATTAAACATGTGTTAAAATCACCCATTAAAATCACATGCTCATATGATGGGCAGAGATTGTTAAGCGTGGATTCTAAGGAGTCGAAATAATTAACGTGTAGGTTTGGAGAGTAAAACACAGCAAGCAATATATTCGTATGATTTAAGGTGATCTCCAGAAACAATGATTCAGCCGAACCTGAGTACTAAGAGGAAGACGAACTTACAATTTTGTGAGGTATATCATCACGAATGTAAATCGCGACACCTCCACCACCCTTGCCTATCCTATCATTTCTGACCAGGACAAACCCAGGAAGTGCGTAGTGTGTGGAAAGAAGAGAGGGCTTAAGAAAGGTCTCAGAAATTAAGAGTGCATCAAGACGAACACTGCTAAAGGATGCCAGAAGATCGTTTGGGAACGCGAGAAGTCACTGTTCGTTCCCTTATGTTTTGATCCCAAGACGAGGAAGTTCGACGTAAATAAAAATCCAGCGTAGGAGTACGATCGGATCTTGTAATCTTGAAACTTATGTAATGACTAGCTTCTGCCAGCGGCTTCACCCGCGTGAAGTTTCAAAATTGGGGTTGAGTGAGAATATTATAAACGTAAGAGTAAACAAATATAATAATAACAAATCTCCGAACTGCTAAGCTATCGGGAGTTACACGTGTTATTGTGAGTCAACTATAAAAGATAGACATATGCTGTCGTGGGATATTTTTTATATAATTTTATGTGGAATATTTCCGTTATACATGATTTCTATGTAGCTTTAACCATTAAGGCTGCACACGCGACGGAAGCTAAAAAAACCAAGTAACTTCTCCCGTTTTCCCAACATTTCCTTTCACTGCTCTGCTCCTATTAATGGTAGCGTGATGAAAAGTATACTATTACCTGCTCAGGAGTATGTAGAATAATTGTACCAAGTTTCGTTAAAATCCGTCGAGTAGTTTTTTTTTCTATAAATAACATACAGACAGACAGACAGACAGACAGACAAAAATTTTACTGATTGCATTTTTGGCATCAGTATCGATCACTAATCACCCCCCGATAGTTATTTTGTAAATATATTTCATGTACAGAATTGACCTCTCTACAGATTTATTATAATGACTAGCTGACTCGCGCAACTTCGTCTGCGTAAATTGAGATTTAAACTATCCTATCTCTCAAGTTGGATCGAACTGCACATGGTGTGCGAATTTTATTATAATCGGTTAAGTGGTTTAGGAGTCCATTGAGGACAAACATTGTGACACGAGATTTATATATATTAAGATAATGGTATACATAAATCAGAGTTGTAACGGATGTGTGTAAAAAACCAAATAGTATACAGGTTATATAATCTGGTGTTGCCAGCGTTTATGGTTGCGTTCAGAAACGCCACACCACCCCCCCACGGAGAAGGATGAACCGGTTATTCGAAATCGGAGAGATCCTTAAACTTAACTCGTCTCGTGACTGAACGTTATGTATGGCCGTCAATCAACAAGGACTGCAAACAGTGGGCTCGACAATGCATAGCATGTCAGCGCACTAAGGTATCGCGCCATAATTCGTCCCCACTTGGCAATTTCGCCCTACCGCCAGGTCGTTTCAAACATGTACACATAGACATCATAGGCCCCTTGCCGACTTGCAACGACTATCGGTACTGCTTGACTGCCATTGATAGAGTGACTAAATGGCCCGAAGTATGGCCAATGCGTTCGATCACCGCAGAAGAAGTAGCAGAAACCCTAACACGGGAGTGGATAGCTCGCTTCGGGGTGCCTTCAGTCATTACAACAGACCAAGGAACTCAGTTCGAGTCCGACCTGTTCCGCCGACTGATGATACAATTCGCCACCACGAAAACCAGAACGACAGCTTACCATCCCTCACTTCATCCCTGTGCCAACGGCATGATCGAGCGCGTCCATCGCCAGCTAAAAGCTGCCCTCATGTGCCACCAGGACTCATGGGTGCGCGCGTTGCCGTTTGTTCTTCTCGGTATGCGGTCAGCTTTCAAGAAAGATATGAAAGCCACAGCTGCTGAAATGGTGTACGGGGAACCTCTTCGTTTGCCCGGTGAATTGCTGGTAGCATCCGATGAGCCACATAATTTCTGTGACCCAGCAGATATCGTCGTGCAACTCCGACGCAAAATGTCGACTGTGCGACTGTGTGTCGTTCAGAAACGCCACAATCGGAATAGTGACCAGGGACACTCTGAGCATTAATATGGGCTATATGCAGGTTGTTAGGATCGTTAGAAAAAAGAGAGGAAATGTTGTCACGCAAAGTACGAAACGGAGGCTCACTGTCCGCACTAACGAAGCTACAAGTCGAGTCAGAACAAGAGAAAAAACTGTCATTTAAGTCAGCTGGAATATTCATAGATAAATACAATAACTGTATAAATATATAACAAAAACAGAAAAAAAAATAATAACTACAATTAAATGCTTAAACGGCTGATTGTTTTAAAATACAACCACCCTAACTCAAAAGTTTGTTGAAACAAATTTTACAAATCAAAAGCAATAGGAAAAAAAAAGGAAAACATGAAAAAAAAAAATGGAACAATAACTTATAAAATATTCACGTAACACGAATTACCGCAATGTACACTAAACTTGCATAACTACGAAACAGCAATGAAACGCCAACGAACGTCAAGCGTCAAATTGACAATGTCACAGGATTCTGGCGGGAACTTTAAAAAAGAGCGGTTCAGATTTTTCTTTAAATTTTTAATTTTTAATCAATATAGCTAATTTCTTGCTTAAAAGTTATTAAAACAATAGTGCTAGGTGGGCAATCCAGTAATAATGGTGGGAAATGAGGGGGGCGGGGATAACCCGCCCACCTCACATAAACGTCCTCGGCATGAGGCCGGAGATGGAGGGACTGGAATGGACTGTGGTGATGGCGGCGGCGGTGAGCATTGTGACTATTCACCTTTTATAAAACCTGACTATAAAAGACTATATCCAGAAAATGCCACTTATGTAGACTTTAAAGTGTTCATTGAAGCTTCCAACAATAACGATAGAATAGAGCCCTATATCTATCTCAATCATATATTCTCCAGCGCAATAAAAGGTGTGACGGCTATACAGCGAATAAACGCAAATAAAATAGCAGTTATATTTAAACAGTATAATACGGACAATAATTTTATCAACAACAGCGCTTTTCTTAACAAGCATGGCTTGAAGGCATTTATTCCGGCTGCGCAAATAGAAAAAACAGGCATTATTAGATTTCTACCAGCAAACATTTCAAACAAAGAATTATACACCAAACTATCATCAATTTATGAAATAATAGCTGTAAGAAGATTTACAAAGAAGGTAGGACAGGACCGAGTTCCACTACAAACAGTTAGCATTACTTTTTTATCTAATATTCTTCCGGACAATATACAATATGATCTGTTTTCATACAGAGTTTTTGAATATGTACCCCCATTACAGCAATGTTTCCGTTGCTTTAAATTTAACCACTCTGCTAGGATATGTAATAGCAAACAAAGATGTTCCATTTGCGGAGGTGAGCATTTATATAAAGAATGTGATAGACCAACAGAGATCTGCTGTTGTAATTGCAGCGGGCCTCATCTTGCCATTTCTAGACTATGTCCAATAAAGTTGAATAAAATATTAGATAAGAAAAATAAGATAACTTATGCAAGTGCTACAATAAACAAACAACACATGAGTAATAATAATAAATTTCCACCACTGCTACCTCCAAAAATGAAACCAACTGACAATGTAAATAAGTCTGTAAATAAATCTGTACATACATCTGTAAATAAGTCCATATCTGTAAATAATACTAGTGTAAATAAATCTAAAGATGTCACTCCTAAAGTAGTCATCAAAGCCCAAATCGTTGCCAACAACGATGTACTTATGGCCCTGGTACAGACGTTGGTGGAACTGGGTAATAAGGGAGATAATACGCCTACCACTGTAAGTAGTATTAAAGAAACACTACTTAAAAATCTCAAATAATGGATCCAAGTCATACACTGTCGTACGTATTATATTAGTACGTATTGCTCAGTTCAACATTCAAAGTGCTAATAGTAAAAACCCTTATTGATTCAATTCTTACAAAAACAAAATATTGACATTTGCTTACTGAATGAAACATGGTTTAAAGATAATAGTTTTAAAATACCTGGATATAATATTTATAATAAAAATTCCAAAAATACTCATAATGGTGTAGCAATACTGATTAAGCCATATTTAAAGTACAAAGTTTTAAACACCAGATTCTATGAAGATATTCAAACTGTTGCTCTGTCCTTATCTACTGTACATGGTAGCTTGACTATTCTCTGTGTATACTGTCCTCCTTCTAGTGGACATATACGGATCAATAGATTACGTTATATTATTAATGATCTTCCAAAGCCCATATTGGTCAGTGGTGACTTTAATGCACACCACATTGCATTTGGTTGTCTATCCACTAAGAGCAGAGGTCATGATTTATTTAATATCATTGATGACTTGGATTTATGTATTTTAAATGATGGTAGCTTTACAACTGTTAACAACCCGAGACGGAATCCATCTGCAATTGATGTTAGCTTTACTAGTGCTAACCTCGCATCAATATGCGAGTGGTCTGTGCATGATGATGCCATGGGCAGCTATCACTACCCAACAATAACGGAGATTTCATTGCAAATAGATAAATATTGTATTAATCCCCCTGTTGATAGGTTTATATATAAAAAAGCAGATTGGGAAAAGTATAAAACTATATCTAAAACAATATTCAATGATTTAGTCCTAAAATTGTACGATCCTATTTCAACCTATAATGATTTTTGTTCTCGACTGGGTACTTTAAAAGATATGACAATTCCTAAACTAAATAAATCAAATAATTTTAAAAGCAGACCTCCAACTCCTTGGTGGAATGATATTTGTGAAAAAAGTGTAATTGCCTCTTACAATGCATTAAAACTATATAGAAGTGAACCTACTATGGAGAACTATTTAGAATATAAAAGAAAAGATGCACTTAAGAAAAGAACAATATCGGAACAAAAAAGAATAGGTTGGGATAACTTATGTAACACATTTAATAGAACTACTCCTATAAGTAAGATTTGGAATCTTTTAAAAATGTTTAAAGGTATAAGAGCTGGCAATAAATCATATAAAGATGAGTTTATATCTCAATTTCTAGATAAATTATCCGACAACAGCAATCTAAATAATGTTAATAGTTTAGGCAATATTTTCGAATTAAATAATGATAATCTAAGTTCAAAATTCTTGCTAGATCCTTTTACATGGTCTGAATTTAAAATGAGTTTGTTATCTCGGAAAGACACTACACCTGGTTTAGATGATCTCCCCTATTGTACTATTAAAAATTTAGATGAATCAGCACAAAAAATATTTCTTAATATTCTTAATTTACTTTGGCATTGTAAATGTATTCCACAATCATGGAAAACACAATGTGTCATTCCAATACTCAAACCAGATAAACCTTCAGAGCTTGCCAGCTCATATAGACCAATATCACTGTCCTCATGTCTAGGTAAATTATTTGAAAACATGATTAAAAATCGATTGGATTGGTATATGGAATCTAACAGCTTCATTCCACATGTACAATATGGATTTCGTCGAGGGCGAAGTTGTGCAGACAGCTTCACTTCATTAATTTCTGACCTGAAACATGCAAAGGATAGAAAGTTACACACTGTTTGTGTATTTCTAGATGTTCAAGGTGCTTTTGACAGTCTGGATCCGGCTATACTTGTACAAGTTATGTCTAGGTTAGGTGTGCCTGGCCAACTATGTAAATGGATATATATTTTTTTGAATAATAGAACACTGTATGTAAGACATCATAATACGTTGCACGGTCCAAAATGTGCATCTAGGGGTACAATGCAGGGTGCTACACTATCTCCTTTGTTATACAACATATACACAAGTGAAATCTGTAAATTTGTTAATAGTAATGTAGATATTTTGCAGTTTGCTGATGATATTGTTTTGTACAGTAGTAATTATAATGTAGAAATTGCAATTGATAATATTAACAGAGCCTTGTCCCAACTATTTCACTATTACAATGATGTGCTACATTTAAAAATTACCTAATCCCTCCAAAGCAGTGTTATGATATTTGGAAATGAAAATACAACTTCAAAAGTACCTAGTTTATAACGGAGAATATATAAATCCAGTTAATTCAAAGAAATTTTTAGGAATATTAATAGATAGGAAATTAACCTCTGAGGAACAGGTTAAAATTTCGATTATGGGCCATCGATTTATGGGTCGGGGAGGGGGAGGGAGGGAGGGGGGGAGGGAGCTACCCCCCTGTCCCATCCCCACACCGCGGAGCCCCATGGTTATGGAGATATCCATGGTTAAAGTTTTGAGGTTAAGTTAGGTTAAAACACAAATTTCCATCAATTTGAACTCTAATTTCCATAGATTTATGGGGCGGGGAGGGCGAGGGTGGGAGGTACCCCCTGTCCCATCCCCACCCCGCAGAGACCCATGGTTATGGAGATATTCGTGGTTAAAATTTGGAGGTTAGGTTAGCGTATTTTTCGACACCTGCCAAGATAGCTGAGCGGGGCTCCAACTTCTGGGTGGTTTAAAAAAAAATAACCTCGAAGGAGGTGGCGGGGTCGAAGTGAGCGAGCGAAGCGAGTGAACACAGATCCCGCCACCTCCTTCGAGGTTATTTTTTTTTCCTTTTCCTTCTAACCTAACCTGTGGGGTGCCCTAAAATTCCATTGTACTGTTATGGTTTATGGTCTTGCATCCGAGTCGAGGGAGAACCGGTCGACGGAGCCCCGCTTCGCGGGGCTCCTACTTCTGAGTGGTTTATAAAAAAATAACCACGAAGGGTATGGCGGGGTCTATTCGCTCGCTTCGCTCGCTCATTTGACCCCGCCATACCCTTCTAACCTAATCTATCCGTGTCGGGGTGCCCCAAGTCGGCTTATGCAAAACTAACTTGTCATCAAACACCCCACTATAATTTGGTGCTCAATACGACAAAATTGAATGAAACACTTTTCAACCGACTTCCAAAAAGAGGAGGTTATCAATTCGTCTGTTTTTTTTTTTTTTTTTTTTTTTGTGTTTGTTACCTCAGTACTCTCGACTGGGTGAACCGATTTTGATGGTTCTTTTTTTGTTTGAAAGCTGGTGCTTCCCGTTTGGTCCCATTTTAGTTTGCTGAAGACCTGATGCTGATCTTCGGAGATATACAACGGAACTCTTCAAAAATACACAGCAAATCTGCAGTGATTGCTGCCATCGCTTGTAGGTTCATTGTTTATACTATATTATGACGTAACATCACGCCTGTATGCTCTGACGGGGTACGCACATGTGTAAAATACACCCGATTTCGAAAATATTGGTACCTCAGTACTTTCTACTGGGTGAACCGATTTTGATCGTTTTTATTTTATTTGAAAGCTGGTGCTTCCTGTGTGGTCTTATAATCATCAAATCAGTAGCTGATGATGGGATTCTGGAGAAATAGAGAGAATTCTTTACATTTTATAGGCACACTAGAAGCGGTTTGGGTAGTTTTAGGAATTGTACTTTCTCGAAGTGATCCCAATTCAACTTGATGAAGATCTGATGAAGAACTTCGGAGATATGCAACGGAACTCCTCAATAAATGATAGCAAATGTACTGGGATTGCCGAAATCTCATATCTGTCTATTGTTTACACCAGTTCATAACCTAAAATCACGCCGGTACGCTGTGAAGGGGTAAGCACATGTGAACCACTAAAAAGTGAAAAATAAAAACTTTTTTACAAAAAATAAAACCGACTTCAGAGAAAACAAAAAAGTGAAAAATAACTTCAGAAAAAACGCTTCAGAAGTCGGTGACAAAAAAACTAAATCAATCAAAAAAAGGTCACCGACTTCTGAAGCGTTTTTTCTGAAGTTATTTTTCACTTTTTTGTTTTCTCTGGCCCCTTATTCACAACCATTCGACTCGCTTCCGATTCGGAAAGTCGTATATCTGTCTTCTTCTGGCATTACGAAAACGACCGAGATAGACATACGACTTTCCGAATCGGAAGCGAGTCGAATGGTTGTGAATAAGGGGCCTGAAGTCGGTTTTATTTTTTATCGGTCAACGGAACGTGAAACGTCAAATTTGACATCTAATCTACATAAATTTCGTTTTATTTGTCAATTTAAATGGAAAATTTAAAAAATTATATCTCGTAAACCGTGAGCCTCCGCAACTTAAAAATTTGTGAAAACCCACCCGTTAATGAGTACTATCTACAAAAAAAAAATGAACTTCCTACTCGTTGGCCCATAATGGAAATTTTTGCCATTTAAAAATGAAGTGAAAGTGTAGTGTTTTAAAATAAAATAAGGTTTGACCTAAAGGTCCAGTTACCAGGTCATAAAATTCCAAAAAAAAAAAAAAACAATGTCACAATGACAGTGCCAGTGCCAATCCTAAGAAAACTTTGTAAACATACCGACAAGACTTATTTGAGAAAAAATAATTAATGCCTATGATTAATGCTACACAAAATAAACTGTGAAGGTGTACAGAGAACATAAAATGTTTAAATTACTGGCAACGCACTATGGAAAATGGTAGAACAAGCGCATATCAAAAATGCTTTTTACAAATATCATAATTTGGATAATATGGCTATTTTATTAGGTTCTCTAATAGTTAAATTATAATATTCATTAAGATTTTTTCACTTAATAGGCGAAATTATTATTTTTTTCATAGATAGAAATACATAGAAGACAGAAGTGCCAAACTCAAGTCTTTGCGTATACATGTTTCAATACCATATTGTGAAAAAATACTTGGTACAGATATGAAGTATTATACATTTTTAGAAAGGTTATTTTATGCTTTTTGCGATACAGCTTAATGATTTTAAAAGTAAAGAAAATCATTTCAGTAATTACTTAAAAAGTGACATACCTTATTTTTCACTTATATTTTTTTTCGTCGAAGGTTTTCAATGTTACCCACGTTTGCCCAACCGCTACTTTTTGTGTTGACTAGTAGTCTAACTATTCATAAATAGAATGCAAAAAAAATCAGCTGCGGATATTTGCGGTTTTAGAAGATATGAGAAAAAAACTGATAAAAGTCAGTACCTGAAAATTGGTATCTTTTGCGGTTTACCACCATTCACATGAACATTAGGGAACTTTTTGGATATTTTCTTCATTATTTCGTGATAACAAAAGGAAATAAACAGGTGTAGATGAGGCATTGATTAAACGCCTATACATTATCTTGCAAGTTCTTTCTTCTGGAATGATGATCGACCCTGAAAAATTTGGGGAATTTGCAATAGAAACTGCAAGAGTCTATGTAAGTAGTTATGATTGGTATTATATGCCATCCTCCGTTCATAAAATACTCATACACGGAGAAAACGTTATCAAACATTTTGCGGTGCTTCCTATTGGACAGCTATCGGAAGACGCACAAGAGTCTCGCAACAAAGACTACAGAAACATACGACTTCATCATGCCAGAAAATGTTCCCGATCTGCTACAAATGAAGATGTCTTTAAGACGCTTTATTACACGTCAGATCCATGCATAACAAGTTTGAGAAAACCTTACGTAAGAAATGTGAAAGAACTTGAAGAAGAGGCACTAAGTCTTTTAAACGTGGCACCTGAAAGTGAACCCACATTTACTGACCCTGATCCTGAAGTGGTATAAGTTAAAAAAATATTTATATTTAGTTATTACTTATATTTGTACCTAGCTACATCATTTCCTGAAGCCAGAGTATAGGATGTTACCTATTAGTAATATGATTTTAATTTAGTAAATTGTTTTCATATATATATATATATATTTTACTTTGCTTGTTATAATTAACCATGGTTTAATCTTTTTAGTCATTATAAACTTGTATTCTACTTTAAATAATTTTTAAACTATTTTTTTTCGTGTTTTTTTCCCATTTCTTTCATTCTATGCAAAAAAACATACATCGATATACAAGAAAACACTATAAACTACACATAATTCGAATCTCCAAACCTTACTGCATATTTGTACCAAATTTCATCACGATACGACAAAAATTCATGAAGTTACAGATTTTTGATCCGATACCGACCTATATTTTCCATAGTGCAACGGTCCAAAGTACAAATCGAAAGTTTACGCACAATGCAGCCTATTTACAGAGTAACTTGGTAAACAAACAATCCAGTGGTACTAACATTGGTTACGCCGGCGCGTCTTTCTTTGGCCTCTTGAAGGTGTAGCGGGAACTTCGGTGGGGCTCGCACACACAGGAGAAGTATGTACTTCTGACATCGCAGCAGCACCAGACTCGCCAGTGGCCTTGGGTAACCGCGAAACCAGTGCACGAAGTTCACCAGGAGTTTCAATTTTGTGACGCTTACCATCCGATGTGACGATCACTATCCTGCCCTCCACCGACCAGCAGCTCGGCACCCCAAAGTGCTTGCGGGCGTCCATGAAAGTACGGTGCCTTGTGTGGGTTAAGAATTCAGAGATAGTGATGCCAGTACCTTTCAATGACTTCTTGCTCTCCCAGATCAAGTGACGGTGCTCAGTGGTGTGAAGTCTAACCAGGATAGGTCTAGCTTTGCCTTGTGAAGATCCCAATCGATGACAGACATGAATGCCTTCCTTTTTCACCTCAGAAAAACTCATGTGGTTGGTCAACACTTTGTGAACCACATCAAGTAACTTTTCATTAGGGAGCTCAGCAACCCCCCCCCCCCCCGTGTATAATATGATACACGTCAATTAGTAGGCGGAAAAATCTTATCAACTTACGCTAATGAATCCTTGAAAATTGATTAAATAAACTAATACTAATACCCGTAAGCTTTTGTAACAATAAAATATTGATATAATCTATAAATACATTCATTTATTACATTTGAATCTAATTTCTTGCATTTTATTACGTATACTGTTTAAAATAGACTGATTGGCTGTTTTAGGCCACTTACTGGCTTGGGCATACTGTTCAACGTAAGTCAATAAAACAGTTCTTGCATTTTCATCCAATCCAGGCCTTACATGTGTCCCATCAATATCGAAAGCCTTAGCTCTAACGCCAGTTAAGGAACATGTATACAACGCACTCTCTGTGAAAATTTCTACTAACAATAATCGTGCTAGTGTTTTGGAATTTTTGGCTAATCTTTTACAATTGACGAGTTTCACAGCATTGATATACACGCCTGTATGTTCTATAAGTTCAACAAGCCCTGGTGCGTACTCACGATACCTCAAGGTCCATTTTGAGTCATTTTTATCATATTCAGGTGGTAAAGTAAGTGTGCGAGATTGAAATCGTTTTCTTTTCACATAGTCATCATCATCATCATCATCATCATCATCATTATCATTACCATCGTCATCATCATCATCATCATTATTATTGTCATCCTCATCATCATTATCAGCACTATTATCAATTTCTTGTTCGTTTCTTTCGGTTTCTCTTCTTTTGATAATTCCTATTTCAGCTTGTGTTCGTTTTAGCACTTGTCTTTTTTTTTCAATTTCTTTTTCTTCACGTTCTATCTCTTCTACCACCGGAGCTACCGTATCTTTTACTGTAGTATTCAAAGGATTGTAACTTCCACTATAATATAGATTATTGATACCATCCATCAGTTTTTCTAAGTACGTACAGTGTTGAACGAGTTCATCGTTGGTATGATCAAGGAATAATAAGCCTTCTTCAAAATAAAAGTCACTGACGTTTTTAATCTGTCCTGGATCCGTCTGTTTTATGACCTCATTATCAGAGTTAATAGTCGCAACTCCATTGGTATGTTTTTTATGAGTTGCGATTTTTGTACTGATCGCTGCTAGCTGTTCTGATATGGGTTCTATGTTATAGCTTGATGGAGCTTCAGATACTTGAGGTTTGTTTACACTTAGATTTGACTGAATTCGCTTGGACCTTCGTAAGCTTTTCAATATCTTCGACACTCCATCGTCTGGAATAAACATCGCCATAAATTTCAAAGGATACCTACATAAAAAAAAGTATAATTTACACAAGTATTGTGATAAAACGAAGAAACTTGCCATTATTGACCGGCCCTGAACAGCTTTGTTTGTTAATTAATTTTTCTGTGAGTGTTTTGATGTATTTTTCTGCGTCTTCGTAAGAATCTGGAAAAACAAAAACAAAAAATATTTACATACTTTCAAGATCGAATAGGTACTTTGATCTCTGATATCAATATTCTAATGTAAATATTATTCAATTCAAAAATAGCCTTTGATATTAAACGACAGCTACTCTAAATTCTGTTCAATTTAGTCTAATACGCATGTCTCATATCTCGCTCGGTACGTAGTCTAGGAGTACATAGAATCATCAATTAATTTTGTTGTTACGGAAATACACCCACACATATGACATCAATTGAAGAAATAACAAGTGATAACAGAAACGGATGACACTAGAAGTCACTAATTTAGATATGTGTTATTTTTTATTTGATATCATTTTTGACTTTTTGCTCACTTTAAGACTGATACTAATTTTTTTACAAAAGTCTGTTTTAAATTATAACTTTAAATGGAAGTCATTACACACTTGAAACTTAGCAATTTACTCACCAGTGCCATATTTAACTTCGGCCGCATAAATTGACCAAGCATCTGAGAAAACCTCACCATCTTTAACACGTTTTTTTGTTATTGATAAATTTTCAACGGGAAATTTAGTAACAATTACTTGATCCACTATTTGACGTAACTGAATCCAAGAATCCGGAATGCAAACGTATTGATCGATGTCACAGTATGGTGGATTCGAAAATTCCACAACATAATATCGGAAATCCCTCTTTATATCCATCTAAAAATAAAAAAATTGTTTTGTTTCTCACGAAGTACCTATTGTTTATCACTTCTACTAAAAAATCCCCTGAATTAATCAGAATGAAGCTCGCTACTACAATTTCAAGGTCAAAAGACGTGTTACAACGAACACGCCAAAGGTCTGACTGACTGTTAGCTATATGGCGCCTGGCGCGTCGACTTTATATACAGGCCGTTTTTATCGTTTGTATTTACGACATAGTGACGGTCGTTAAATTTTGCCAATACAGTGCTGAACATAAATCAAATAACATCCGCTTTTATTTGATTTATGAGAAAATGGCAGAATAGGAATTATTGTAATCTTCTTCTTCTTAATATCTTCTTAATATATATAAATCTCGTGTCACAATGTTTGTCCTCAATGGACTCCTAAACCACTTAACCGATTATAATAAAATTCGCACACCATGTGCAGTTCGATCCAACTTGAGAGATAGGATAGTTTAAATCTCAATTTACGCAGACGAAGTTGCGCGAGTCAGCTAGTTTCTTATAAATTTTAGACAGTTGTGCCTACTCTTTAAAAAGGTATCAGTGAAATTCACTTCGAATTAGCGAATATTCACTAGGGAACCAGCTATAGGTATAATCCACTAGTTGAGTTAGTGGTATATACTTATAGCTGTAGAAACAGTGACTATCCAGTGATTTACAGTGAATTTCACTATAATTCATTTTTAGAGAGTAAGTAACATTTTGATAAGTAATTAGTGAAATTATTATTAAATTAAGCTCCAAAATTCTTTAAAAATGTACTCTCTAAACATGAATTAGTGAAAATAAGTGAATATTCACTTATTCTGAGTGCCAACCGAACCACTTTGTGAAATTAGAGGTTTGGTTTGCACTTGGAATTAGTGAATATTCACTGATTTTCACTAATTCATGTTCACAGAGTAGTTGAGCAAAAATGTTGTAGAAAAAAATTATGTGCTCGAATGTACTTGCGTGATACGGCTAACTTAACAGCGCCGACGTCAACGTATGGCACACAACCATACATAACTAGATTTATAGAACAATGTATGGATGATTCACGAACGACTCGTGTAAGATTACCAGGAAAAATATGAGTGTATTTGCCCGAGTCGAAATATTAAACGTAAATGGAACGTTTTAAACGTAAATTAAGAGTATTGAACATTCAAAATGCATGCTCTCTAAACATGAATAAGTGAAATAAGTGAATATTTACTAATTCTGAGTGCCAACCAAACCACTTTTTGAAATTAGTGGTTCGGTTTACACTTGGAAGTAGTGAATATTCACTTATTTTCACTAATTCATGTTTAGAGAGTGAAACTAAAAAAAAATTAGGAACATGACATTATTATAATCCAAGAATACAAAATTGATGACAAAATTTTTTGGTTCTCTCTTTTTTGACATTATTTTTATCACAAATATTGACTCGTTTCGTTAATTTTTGTTTTATATTTTTTCTTTTAATCATTTGACCATTTGAAATTGTATAACTAGTTTTGACATTTCATTCATAAGTAAAAAATGAGTTTTTAAAACTTGTCTTTGTACCTATCGAAATTCCCAATGAGAGATTTTCTTTTTGAGAATTAACAAAAAAATAGTTTCTATGAACTCGATAGATGGCGTTGATCAGACTACGGTACTAAGTGCCAAAGCCAAAACGCTTGAAAAAACACACTTCACATACGCTGGTTGACTGACACTTTCGTTTGCATAAGCTTCCGAATATAAAAAAACAGTTCCAAGTAAAATATCTGACGTTGTTCTTTGCAGTAACGGACAGAGATCAGCGCCATCTATCCAGCGACTAGGGAAGATTTGAAAAAGAAAATTTCTGGTTTCATATCAATATTTATATTTACTAGCTGACCCACGCAACTTCGTCTGCGTCACATAAGAGAGAAAAACGAAAGGAAAAAATAATCCCCGTTTTTGCAACATTTTTCATTCCTGCTCCGCTCCTAATGGTCGTAGCGTGATGTAATATAGCCTAAAGCCTTCCTCGATAAATGGACTATCCAACAAATAAGCGCGCTCAACCAAACAAACAAACTCTTTTAGTTTATAATATTATTATATATTATATAGTATACATTAATTGCATTATTACTGCTTAGAACTTGGCCACTTTGTAAGTTAAGAGCCCTCTTACAGTCCACTAGCGCCGCCAATCGAAAAAATGTCATAACTCGTAAATAGAATCAAAAATACAAAATATGTTCTATTATTGCTGTGGAAAAGGCAATAACGTAATTGTATAACACCTTATCAACACTTGAAATATAGCTGTTTAGCTAAATCGTGCATTCAAAACATAAACGGCCGTTTTTGTTACAAATGCAAATGCGGCGCTAGTGGACTGTAAAACGCCCCTTTATCTAAATATTTCTACACCTGAACATAAAATAATAAAACTCCTCGTTCAAAAAAGCTAATCGTTCCTTATTGCAGTTACCAGTAAAGACCAGTCTAAGACGTCATGCATCAGCGTCGCAATCCTCACATCTGGCGACAAAAGCGGCATGTTATATGCAGCAGACAGAGCGTACTCACTCACTGATGTTATCGCCATCTTCGAGAAGCAGGGAAGTCTTGCCAACATACCGAAACTATTCTTTGTTCAGGTACATTGGTCACTCATTTAAATAACTAGCCCATGTCTTCGTTATGGTCATGGTCACAAATAATCCCATTTGAACTTTTTTTTTCTTGAAAACTGGGCTGGTACTGTTACAAATAATTATTCTTTTTTCTAAGCCTGTTATGGCCTCCCGCAATTCCTTCCATATGCTCTTTTCGTATGCCTCCTAAATATTGTTACATCGGACCTACTAGAACATTCGAGAAAGCCAGTGATTACAATGTGTGTACGTTAGAAGTTCGAGAGAATTCTATTATTATTAGTTTTAAAGTTAGGTAGGTACAAACTCGCGACCTATTTATACAAAGACATTAGAATTTCGACCGTATGCCTAGGGCATACGGTTCATATTTGCTTGTTTTGTACAAGTAGGTTAGGTAGGTACTTGTTTTCAGTAGGTACCTATCTACCTGCTATTTTTTGTTAGTGTTTTTTTATGACCCTCTCGAATGTTCGTCGTTATTCTGGTGTGTCTGTTGGCGAGTATAAATAGAGCGCTCAGGGCCGCGACCGGCAGTCTTGTTTTAGCGACACAACGAAGCGAATCCAAGTGAACTACAAGTGCGATATCTAAGTGAATAGTAAACAGTAGTGTATTTGTGATTAAGTTTTGATTGTTTTGTGATTAATAAAGTTATTGTGTTGTTTAATCGGTAGTAATTAATTTATCTCATACCCAGCTCGTAACAAATTGGTGTCAGAAGTGAGAGATAAATAATGCCAATTCTACCAAAGGACGACACGGAGGGTATCCGTACCAGAAGTCAGCGACAGCAGGATATGGACCAAAGGCGGTTTGGAGATTCTCCGACACAGACACCGGGTGGTGTCCAGCCTACGTCAGAGCCAGTCGCTGGCCCATCTGGAGTTTCTTCAGGATCAGTGGCGCCAGACTTGTCAGCTTTAATGGCGCTGCTGCAGGATCAAGCTCGCCGTCAAGAGGAGCAAGCTCGCCGGTTGGAGGAGCAGTTGCAGCGAGACAAAGAGGAGCAGGCTCGCCGTCAAGAGGAGCAGGCTCGCCGTCAAGAGGAGCAGGCTCGCCGATTGGAAGAGCAGTTGCAGCGAGACAAAGAGGAGCAGGTCCGCCGCCAAGACGAGCAGATGCTCCTCATAAAGGATCTACATGCAACTTTCGGCAAGGACATCAAGTTGATGAAAGATCAGGTCCACCAGCATGAGAATCGCATCTCGGAGGCCGAAGTTAAGATTGCTGGGGTGCAGAAGGCTTTGAGCGAACTGAAGACTGAAGGTGGAACTGTAGCTTCGGTGGTTGCTGCACCTTCTTCGCGTGGTTTTAAGGCGCCTCCGTTCGATGGCACATCTTCGTGGTCGGCTTACAAAATACAGTTTGAGGCCGTCATGAAGGCGAATGGATGGACAAAACCACAAGCCATGACCGCGCTCACCTTGGGCCTCCGAGACCAGGCTTTAACTATTCTCGAGGCACTCGGCAAGGATGTAACCTACGAGCAGCTGGTGGAGGCGTTGGAGTCCAGATACGGCGACGCGCACCTGGAGCACGTATTCCGTGCCAAGTTGAAGGACCGTTTTCAACGAAGTACCGAGAACCTACAGCAGTGGGCTCTAGAAGTTGAAAAGCTCGTTCGGAAAGCCTACCAGTCTGCCCCTGCACTGATTGACGGAAATCTGGTACAGGCGTTCATTGATGGAATACGTGACTTGGAAGTTAGAGCTGCCGTGAGACTTGGGCATCATGAGACCTTGAAGGACGCCTTAGCCCATGCCTTGGAAGTAGAGGCAGTGAGGCAAGTCCACCGAACACACTACGTCAGGGAGGTAGTGGCATCACCTATACACGACCGTGCGCAAGGTTACAGACCTAGCTGCTACACAGCTAGAGAAAGGGATCATCTTCGGCCAAGTTGTCCAAAGCAAGTTGTGGCATCACCTGAACGCCAGCGTCCGCGACGATACAGCCTTAGGTGTTACACTTGTGGAGAAAGGGGTCACCTTCGGTTGAATTGTAAAAAGCGAAGCGCACTTAGAGAAGATCAATCTCAGCAGGGAAAAGCGGCTGAGAAGACTGGTCAGCAACAGTGGAGAAACCACAAGAACACAGACGAACTGTCAAGAAGACCATTTCCTGAAGATTGTCAGCGTAGTTCCAGACAGGAGCCTAAGGAAGTGGTGCCTGTGAGGATGCTAAGAACGGATCTTAGCGATGAATGGAAGGTAACTATACAGGAGGCTCAGCACAATGACTCGGACATCAAACCGATCTTCGAGTGGATCAAAGCTGGTGTTCCTAAACCCAAGTGGAGTGATGTGGCTGCGATGAGTTCCATCACGAAGAGTTATTGGGCGCAATGGAACAGCTTGGTGATCCAGGATGGAGTCTTGTGCCGTAAATGGGAAAACGCTAGAGGGGACAGTTGTCATCTACAAATGGTTGTCCCTAAAGCTAAGGTACCGGATGTTCTACGGGTCTACCACGATGGATGTTCTGGAGGACATATGGGGGTTAAAAGGACGCTCCTAAAAATTCGGGAACGCTTCTACTGGATCCACTGTCGAGATGATGTGGAGGATTGGTGCCGCAAATGTACCAGTTGTGCAGCCGTGAAA
Organism: Xestia c-nigrum; assembly: GCA_916618015.1. NCBI lineage: Eukaryota > Metazoa > Arthropoda > Insecta > Lepidoptera > Noctuidae > Xestia > Xestia c-nigrum. The sequence continues at coordinate 793,505 of OU745259.1, read as the reverse complement.
GGACCCCAGACACGCAGCAGAGGTGCATTAAAAGTGTACAACGTTGGAGCCCCTTGGGAACGGATAGCACTAGACGTTGCGGGACCATTTCCAGTAAGTGAGAGCGGAAACAGGTACTTCCTGGTGGTCATGGATTACTTTACAAAGTGGCCGGAAGTCTTCGCCATTCCTAACCAAGAAGCAACAACTGTCGCAGATAAATTGGTTCAAGAAGTCTTCTGTCGTTTTGGAGTACCCTTAGAAATACACAGCGATCAAGGAAGAAATTTTGAATCGCAAGTATTTCAAGAGACTTGTCGGTTAATGGGTACCCATAAAACCAGAACCACCTCTTACCACCCACAATCCGATGGAATGGTGGAACGATTCAACCAATCGTTGGAGAGATATCTGGCGAAAGTTGTGGAAAGCCGGCAAAGGGATTGGGACAAGCACATACAGCCGTTTCTTCTGTCTTACCGAAGTGCAGTCCACGAAAGCACGACTGTGACACCAGCCTTCGCGAACTTTGGAAGGGAACTACGGTTACCTGCTGATTTAATCACTGGAACTCCCCCTGATGCTCCATGTAGCGTAACAGATTACGCGAATGACTTGCGTAATAAGTTGAACGATGTTTATGAGCATATCCGACAGTCCGGCCAACAGATGTCTGAGAAGATGAAGACCCGTTATGATCGGAAGGCAAACGGTAGGGGTTTCGACGAGGGTTCACTGGTGTGGTTGCATAACCCAGTGCGGAGCAAGGGGAAGTCTCCGAAGTTACAAGCAAAATGGGATGGGCCATACCGAGTCGTGACTAGGATCAACGATGTCACCTACCGAATACAGAAGGGTCCACGAGGTGCGCCTAAGATTGTGCATGTAGATCGGTTGGCGCGATACTACGGGACTAATGATGCTCGGGACGAGCATGTCTAAGGAGGGGGCAGTGTTACATCGGACCTACTAGAACATTCGAGAAAGCCAGTGATTACAATGTGTGTACGTTAGAAGTTCGAGAGAATTCTATTATTATTAGTTTTAAAGTTAGGTAGGTACAAACTCGCGACCTATTTATACAAAGACATTAGAATTTCGACCGTATGCCTAGGGCATACGGTTCATATTTGCTTGTTTTGTACAAGTAGGTTAGGTAGGTACTTGTTTTCAGTAGGTACCTATCTACCTGCTATTTTTTGTTAGTGTTTTTTTATGACCCTCTCGAATGTTCGTCGTTATTCTGGTGTGTCTGTTGGCGAGTATAAATAGAGCGCTCAGGGCCGCGACCGGCAGTCTTGTTTTAGCGACACAACGAAGCGAATCCAAGTGAACTACAAGTGCGATATCTAAGTGAATAGTAAACAGTAGTGTATTTGTGATTAAGTTTTGATTGTTTTGTGATTAATAAAGTTATTGTGTTGTTTAATCGGTAGTAATTAATTTATCTCATACCCAGCTCGTAACAATATAAATACACTCACAAAATGGCTGCTTTACCCAAAATTGGGTTTTCTTACCTTACTTCGATTGCGAGATTTGCAAAACAGGATGAACCTATGTGCATAAACAGTACATTTAAAAAATGCATAAATACATGAATTAACTTTAAAAACTAAACTAATCTGTGATAAGCACGCAATATAATAATACCTACGTAATACCGTATTTATGTCACCGTGAAATTGTCAAACACGTTAAATTGTAATATCTCTAGCGATATTATTGTAAACTCTCGAAATATTGTCAAACGAACATACTGCTTACAATAAAACGCATTATTTTTCGTGAAATGCATGCCATGCCATGGTAGTCAACTCACGCGGTGTGGAGGTAAGGAGGGGTCCTCCTTGCCCAGTGGTACCACTCTCATGAAAAGATAATGTACCATTCCTGAGAAATACCAATTAATGTAACCTAACCTTAAAACACTTTATATTTTATATATAAAAAGCGTAGTCGCGCTGCTTCGCGGGCCCCCTATTTCCGAGTGCAGCGGGGGGTCCCCCATGTCCCGATTATGGGAGCAGAGATACTTCCGTATGTTTAGTTGACAATATTTCGAGAGTTTACAATATCGCTAGAGAGAAACACGTTATATTGTCATGTAATATAACGTCTTTCACAATTGAACGGTGACGTTTATATACAATCTTGAATAAATAATAATTGCAAAGAAGACGGATCACAATCCATACAAAATTACCCCACGTCCTATAACAAAGTGACGTATCTCAAAAAAAAGATAAAAATGTACAAAAAAATATGGCATACCCCTAACTTGATTTTTTTACACCTTCTCATGGAAAAATTGCTTTAAAAATAGTGCAGGCGCTATTATGAAAAATTCTTTCGTATGAGTATTTATGGACCGATTTAAAAAAATCTCTTTTTGTTTGAAAGGGTACCCCCAAGGTAGTTCCACGATTATAAAGTCAGGCCTCCGGTCTCCAGGATCCCGGAGAATAATTGAATTCTGTATAATAATATAAATAAATAAACATAACTGGACACCACACCAACACACAGCGCTACCTAGTGCCACACTAAGCAAAGCTTGGGTCGTGGACACTAGATAGTTGATATACTACATAATATACTTTTTTTGTTTGTAAATACATACTTATTATAAATATAAACATCCATGACTTGGAAACAAATGCTCATCACACAAACATTTGCTCCTACCGTGATTTGAACCCAGGACCCTAAGAACGTAAGGCAGCGTCACTACCACTACGCCATTCGGGTCATCAAAAAGTATAGTATAGTATTGAAACATTCAAGCTCAAGCTTTTGTTCTCACGTTTTCATAATCAGATGAATAAGGAGATAATCGTCAGTTGATGTTTGATTGAACAAAATAAATGTAATGTATTAAAAACTACCTTAATTGAAAAAAATGAGCTTATTTTTGAGATTTTACTTTCATTTCTCCAAGATCCTGGAGACCGGAGACCGGACTTTATAGCTGTGGGATTACATAAGGGGTTCCCTTTAAAAAAAAAAAGTTTTTTTTTAAATCGGTCCATAAATACTTATACAAACGAATTTTTCATAACACTGCCTGAACTATTTTCATAGCATTAAAAAAATGCATATGAAGGTGTAAAAAAATGGACTTAGGAAGTATGCCATATTTTGTTTTACATTTTTATCTTTTTTTTGAGATATGTCACATTGTTATAGGACGTGGGGCAATTTTGATCCATCTTCTTTACGTTGGCATTAAAGCCGGCCTCTATACCAATTAATTTGTCCCCACAGGCTTACAGAGACGATGACATCATCATTGCTCAGGATGCAGTGCACAGGGACTGTGATAGTTACAGTGGTTCCATTGTATCTAATGTTACACCAGCTGACGTTCTTGTGCTGTCTTCTATTAATGAAGGTAATCATCGAAGGGGAGACCATAGGACCAAAGTGTATTTATTTCGTTTGGATTACGGAATATCTATTTTCCCAAGTATATATTTTGAAAGGACAATGATTTAAAGAGGAGATATAAAGAGGAATTTAAATTTTGTAAGTATAAAAACTTTTCTCATAACTCTTGTTTAAATCAGTGCCCATCCAAAATATTTGGGAGCATAGGTATTCCGTAATCCAATCTGTTAGTTGTGGGTCAAGATAAACAAGCTAATTATGAAGAACAACTTATATTTTGATAAATGAAAGGTTTAGGTAGGTACAAAACTTTTACGCGGAGGAAGCGCGCGTTGCATTTCGCGTTCGTATTGGCACTGTTACTTCTCAGAAAAACATGGCGGTCGCGGACTCGCCCCTCCCCGCTCATACCCCGCGCACTTCCTCTTACAATTTCTTTTCGCGCCGTTTACATACCCCACCCCAGTGCTGCCTCAGCAGTACTCTTCACCCAACGGTATCCTAACAATGCGCGTGACCGATCTAGTCAGAATCCCAGATTTAGTTTTCACTCGCACCATTCTGACTCGGTGGTCTTTCCCGGGTATGACTTCCTGAACAATTCCTTTGGGCCAACAGTTGCGGGGGCTGTCTGGGTCCACTATAAGTACAAAGTCACCCACTTGTACATTTTTGTGTTCATCTTGCCACTTCTTGCGGGGCAGCAAGTCTGGTAGTACTTCCTTGACCCATCTGCGCCAGTACATGTCAGCCAATCTTTGTGCAATTCGCCATTGTTTACGTAGATAAACGTCTGAATCATCAAATTTTCCGATGTGAGGTAAGGCAGACGACGATCCCAGCAGGAAATGATTAGGTGTTAACGTTTCAGGATCATTTGGGTTCACAGACACGTGAGTCAAGGGCCGGCTGTTCACCATATTCTCAACTTCTGTCAATAGAGTACTGAGAGTTTCATCTCTCGGCGCACGTTCTCTCAATATTACTTTCAGGCTAGTCTTTACGGTTCTGACAAGTCTTTCCCACGCCCCACCCCAGTGGGGACTCGCAGGCGGTATGAAAGTCCATTTCGTACCCCGATTTAAAGCCTCATCCTTCAATACTTCTTCGTCTAGCTCCTTTATGGCTTTTTTCAGCTCCGTATTGGTTCCTCGAAGATTTGTTCCATTGTCGGAATACATATATTGAGGCCATCCCCGTCTTGCAGACATCCTTCGCAATGCCATAATAAAGGAGTCGGTTGTAAGGTTTGTAACTACTTCTAGGTGGATTGCTCGTACTGTTAAGCAGGTAAACAAGACGCCGTATCTTTTCTCGCGACGTCTTCCCACCGTAACATCCATGGGACCAAATAAATCCACACCGCAATAAGTAAAGGGCCGTTCGTGATGGGCCACTCGAGCAGCGGGTAAGTCTCCCATTCTTTGTACTTCTGGTTTGGATTTTGTAATTCTACAAGTTGAGCATTTAGATGTTACATGTTTAACGGTAGGTCTAAGTCTGGTGATCCAATATCTTTGTTTAATTTCATTTACTATTGTTTCTTGATTTCCATGTGCGTAGTAGTAATGATAATATTTGACGATCAATTTAGCAATATAACTTCTTCCATCTAATATTACAGGGTTTTTAGTTTCAGGTAGAATTCCAGCAGCAACACCGATGCGTCCACCGACCCGCAACACTTCGTGTTCGTCCAGGTAAGGAGACAAGGTAAGTAGGTTACTTGTTTTGGGTACACATCTGTTGTTTTTTATCGCAGTTATCTCTTTGCTAAACCATTCCGCTTGTGAGGTTTTCAGTAATAATGTTTCAGCAGTTTTCATAGTGTCGTCGAACTCAAAGGTAAGCTTCTTGCATTGATTTATAAATTTGAGTACCATAGAAGCCGATCGACGTAAGCGTAGCCATGAACTAAATCGAGTAGCATCAGGTACGGGTAAGTTTAAAGGTTGTGTATCTTCTTTTATTAAATTAATACATTCAATTTTGGTCTCTTTCTTTTCGGCAGATATGACGTCAAGCGGCCATTCGTCTTCTTTGCAGTGTAAGAACGTTGGACCGTACATCCATTCATTTGGCAGTACGGAGTAAGTGTAGTTTTCTCTCGTGGCAATATCGGCTACGTTTACTTTTGTTGGTACGTATCGCCATTCATTGATCTGCGTTAGCTCGTCAATTTCACCTAACCGGTTCGCTACGTAGACTTTAAAATCACGAGCATCATTTCTTATCCAGTGTAGCACTGTTGTCGAGTCGCTCCAGAATATTCGTCGCTCAGGTTTTATTGTATGTTCCCGTACAACTGAGTCTGCTAATCTAGCCGCTAAGACAGCAGCTTGAAGTTCCAAGCGCGGAATAGTTATCGGTTTGTTTCCTACGACTCGACATTTACTCGCAATGAATGCTACACGTATAATATTCTTGTCGTCAATCCATCTCCAATACGCGACGGCGCAGTAAGCCTTGCTAGACGCATCACAAAATATATGCATCTGTAGGTTTCTATAACTAGCATTAGTAGGTACTCGTATCATGCAACAGCTGTGTGTAGCGGTCATTGCACTAGTAGCCGACTCCGCATCCGCTACGTTCGTAGCAATCTTCGTAGCACTCGTAGGCGTAGCGCTCAAGTTGGATGGCGGGGGAATTTCATCTATCTTCACGCTCACTCCTTCGCAGGTAGCAGCTGCATAATGCCTTGGCAAGCTAAAATCTTGTAATGTTTTTAATAAATTAATCCATTTTGACCATTTATCGAACATTGTGTCAGGTATATAATCATCCCAACTAATATTTGATTTCCAAGTTTCTTGCATAATGATTTTTCCATTTATCGTGTATGGTGCAAGAACGCCATACACGTCGAATATAGACATCACCACAGCCAACATCTCTCGCTTGGTGGGCCGTTGCGTTCCTGATAAAATTTGTTTAGGTATCCTCTTAAAAGACACGTCGAATGTCAAGGCTTCATCGCTCGGATGCCAAATCAAACCGAGCGTGCGCTCGCCCTCGCACTGCGGACCCATTTTAAATTTGACAGCTGAATCGCCTAGTAAATCTTTAGGTATGCTCGCAAGTACTTGTTTACTGTTGCTCGTCCAATTCCGCATTACGAAACCGCCTTTCTGGTGAATGGACATGACGTCATGAATCAGCTGTATAGCGGTCTCTTCGTCAGGTAGGCTGTCTATATAGTCATCCATATAGTGGTTTTTATATATAGCAGAAGCTGCAGCGGGCATTGATGACTCATACTGCTTCGCGTTTTTGTTCTTTACGAATTGGGCGACGAAGGGCGAACAATTAGCACCAAAAATTAGGGATGACATTACATAGGTATTGGTACCTTCTGGTTCTTCTCTATATAGAAATCGGAAGGCGTCCTGGTCTTCTGGTCGGATTTTCACTCTGAGGAACATATCTTTAATATCTCCAGACACGGCTATTCGATTTTCTCTAAATCTTAACATTATTCCAAATAACGACATTAGTAGGTCGGGGCCTTTCAATAAGTAGTCGTTAAGTGATAATCCATTTGTTCTAGCTGCTGCGTCGAAAACTAAACGCAGTTTTTTCTTGTTGGGGTTGTCGACCCCAAAATGAGGTAAGTACCAAGTTCTCGGTGTAACATTTGTGTCGTTACATATTTTTGCGTAGTCGTTATCAAATAGGTGCCGTATGCGTTCTTTGTACCTATTCGCATATTCCTTGTTTCCTGTTAATTTCTTTTCCACTCCCTTTAGTCTACACAGGGCCGTCGGGTACGAGTCCGGCATCACACATTTCTCGTCTCGCCAAGGTAAGCCAACATGCCATTGACCTTTGATGAGTACTGAAGTTCGTTCCAAACTCTCAACAGCGAGTAAGTCTTCGGAGTTCTGTCTTGGCTTACCAGATACCCCCATAGACTCGATTGAGAATGACCTTCGCACCTCCTCCTGGATTTCGCGTAGTACACGTTCTGCGTCTATGACGTCACTAGTGACAAACAATGAGGAGTGACGTACAGCAGAATCAGGTAGGTAAACGTTAGGTACCCTTCCATGCAGGCACCAACCCAGAGGAGTTCGGGTGGCACAGGGTTCATCGGGTCTACCCACCCTCACTTCCAACGGTAAGAGAAGGTGACAATTATCTTGTCCGATTAAGACTTGTGGTCGTAGTTGTACTTCTGTGCATAAATTATGGCTAATGTCACTTAGGTGCGCGTAATTTTTACTATTTACTGTAGTCAGACTTGGCGGTAGGTTTAATTCTTCAACGATTCGCGTGTCGATTGTAAACATCTTGTTATCAGCACCGCATATAGTCACTTTTGCGCGCTGTGCGTTGCACACTAGCTCCGTGTTGTTCCACGCGCCACACACTCGAAGACATTCCAGGCGGCCGCGCAGCCCGACTTTTTCAGCCAGCGAAGCGCTGACCAACGACACAGTTGAACCGTCGTCCAGCAGGGCGGTCGCACTCACACTTCCGTTGGGTCCGTGAATGTTTATAGGTACAATCTTTAACATAACGGAACAGCTGACATTTATATTTGTTATTGTCTCGGATGGAGTTTCAGTTTCGGGTGGAACTTCAGGTTGTACCACTGGCACGGGTTCACTATTGTTTTGACGTGGCACATAATGTAATAAGCGGTGATGAGACTGTCCACAATTATCTACGTCACAGCTGGGAGCGGTGCATGTGTCCCTACGATGATGCGCTGTTAAACACTGATAACAAATACCGTTACGCTTTACGTGAAACCATCTGTCCTTTCGTAGCGATTTTTTAAACTTTTTACACTCGATTAGTTTGTGAGTACCGGTATGACAATAACGACACTTTTCTTCACTTTGTCCATTTTGCACTAGAATACTTTGTATATTGTTCACTTTATCACTTTGTTTACGTTTGAAACTGTCCGTTCTAGGTTGTAGTAAAGTGGCACTACAGGTTGATATTTTCACAGCTTCTTCGGTGAGGAAATCGGATAGCACATTTAATCTAGGTTTTGGTGATTCGGCGGTGATAAACGGGAAACTATAGTCTGTCCACTTCGCGAGCAGGGTGGTCGGTAGCTTAAATAGGATAATGTTGGCTACTTCCATGCCTTGTAGGTATTCATGGCGACCGAGGGCTCGTACAGCTGCGACGTAGTTCTTTATTTTGACGGAAAATGGTACTATTTCTCGATGGTAATCTATAGAAAGATTGTTCATCCTTTTTATGTCTGACACGATGCGAGAAAGAATGACGTCGACGTTTCCGAATTGTAGCTTCAAAGTTGACATTGCGTCTGTAGATGAAGCACCACTGATGAGCAGGCCGTCTACCGCTTCGTGAGCGGCGCCGCGTAAACATTTACGTAACCGCCAAAGATTTTCTTTCTCGGTGAAGTTACAAACTTCTGTGGATTCCATATAAGCTTGCTCGAAATGAAGCCACTCTTTTGGGTCGCCGCTGAAAGTAGGGAGTTCTTTCGGTGTGCTAAGACGACTTATAAGTTTGGTATTTTGTTGGATGGCGGACGACGTGACGAGTTCTTTTAATGCACTCGTAAGCTGTTGAACGGCTCCTTCCGAGTCGGTCGGGTTCGTGTGCGACTTGTATTTATCACTGTCAAGCTGCTGCAATTCATGTTGACTGCGCTCCAACCACTTCTCGATGTCGCCCGAGCCGCCATTTTGTTCCGACGTTTCTGATGGTGGACTGTATTCTTCTTCGAGTTCGGCTACGTCTGCCGCTAATTTCCTATCGATGAGTTCCATTTCAATGCGCGCCTTCGCCTGGGCTGCTTCTAGTTCCAGTCTCCTTTTCTGTGCTTGGATAGATTGTGATGATGACGGTTTCCTGGACCTGACTGACGGACGTGATGCATGTGAAGGCGGATTTAGTTTTCCAGTTCGTTCCGATTTCACTACACTCGCGGCACAAGAACGTTTTCCCACAAGTTCATCATCCATTTTTTTAACTGGTGTAGCTGTAGGCGGTGGCATTTCCTGTCCTCCTGTTGCTAATTGTAGCTTTGCTTCCAATTCCTTCTCATCCCTCTGTCTTCTGGTGGAACTGCGCGTGTTTGCTATCATTGACCGTTGCGGTGGAGTATTAAACATTTGCGATCCGGTTCGAATGACCACTGTTAGTTGTGGGTCAAGATAAACAAGCTAATTATGAAGAACAACTTATATTTTGATAAATGAAAGGTTTAGGTAGGTACAAAACTTTTACGCGGAGGAAGCGCGCGTTGCATTTCGCGTTCGTATTGGCACTGTTACTTCTCAGAAAAACATGGCGGTCGCGGACTCGCCCCTCCCCGCTCATACCCCGCGCACTTCCTCTTACAATTTCTTTTCGCGCCGTTTACACAATCGAAAGAAATACACACTACCTTCAGAATATGTTTGATTTTGGTATTACTTACGTTTGTATGAACTACGCATGCTTCGCGGGTCTCTTAAAGGCCTTATTACATTACACGATTTATCGGGACCTGCCCACAGGCACAAGGAAGTGTAATAAGAAACAAGAAGTCGGAGTCCCTTAATTGGTTGAGTGGTTCCGACCGCCCTGCTTCCCTGACACGCTGCCTCTGTAGTGTAATAAGCGGCATCAAACAAAATTTTCATAGATTGTGCTGCCATCTGTGTGGTTAAGAACACCAACATTTCAACTGTTTGACAGCTTACAACTGTCATAACCAGAACAGCTATTTTAAACAATTTTTCAGTGAAGAAGATAGCCTAGTGGTGACAGCGCTTGCCTTGTGAATAATGGTTCACAAGTTCGAATCCTCAGTTAAGATTTACTTTTTGTATTTATTTGGTTGAACAAAAACTAACAGCGCCATCTAACAGCTTAGGTACACAGTTTTAAAAACGAAAACCAGAGTTGCGCATCTATCTTATTTCTAGTGTATCTATGGTTGCGTGGCCGCAAGCGCAGAGTCAACACGTCTGTCTTAAGCAAACTGACAATGGGATGAGAATGGGTTCGTGTTGGAATGACGAATTTATAAAAATAGCAGACTTAGGCCCGGGGGTCGATTTACTTTATTGCTCGTAAGTAACTATGTCGAGTTTGTCATGCACTGAAAAAAGAGAAGTCCTTTGGAATGTCATAGATATACCGAGAAATGTCTTATCTCTGGAAGATGGAGCACAAGGACTATTTAAATAAAAACAAATGGGAAGCGAAGGCTTCAAAGTACTTCTTTTCATAAATCCGCGGGAAACAGCACGCACCGTTCCGCGTTCCATTCTTCGCTCCACGCGCCATTCAAAACTGCAGTCCAAACTCTTGAAAATCAATTTACACACACAGTTCGGAACGTTCGTCTAGATTATGTAAGTTCGCAATCCAAACCGTGAATGCATTTCAATCATAATTAGCACAACAGTTTGATCCGCAGTCCAAACTGTACAGATCTAACTGCGGTTTGGAACGCAGTCCAAGATGCGCGGTCCGAACTGTACGTGTGGAGGGCGCTAATAGCAATTTTTTCACGTTTAGATAAAGTCGGCGCCATAACACAAGTTTTGTATTTAATTAATATTATGTTAGTTTATAAGCCTTTCAAACTAACCTTATAATAAGGTATCTATGGGTCATTGTAGCCTAAAATAAATAAATTGAATAGAATTGAATTGATAATCCTAGACGTGCAAACGTTTCCACGTTCGAGTAAAGGGCTTATTACATTACACAGCTCTATTAAATACTCTGATATCTGATGATTCGCCGGTAAATGACAATGACTACCATCAACAGATCAGAGCGTGGGCTGCTGTGCCACCTGAATCACCAGCGTCAGACCTTCCATCCATTGATGAATTCATTAATGTTGTCAGGAAACTGTCTCTTAAAAAATCAGCTGTTGAAGATAAATTATTTTCTTTCGAGCTTGTTGACTCGCCTTTTTGTCAATGTTCCACATCTGACTGCGAATATGAACAACATGCACATCACATTTTGTGGGAGTGTAGTCTTTACCAAAATGATCGCAATATTATGTTGGATAGTGTACAGGTTACATCCGGAGTTATTTACTATACGGACCTTGTAGAAACTAGAGCAAATTTCCGTGCGTTCAAGCGTTTTTGCCATACCTATGGTTGGAATCAAATATAACATAACACCCATAACCAGGCTCTCAACTTAGGACCCATTAACGTTAATATTTATCCGTGGTTCTAGGCAACTCATGGGCCTATCCCAGTTGTACCTAAACGTCCCTTTGTGCCTATTGGCCTTGTTTCGTTCTGTCTCCTGCTGATATGGAGGGAAGTGGAAATTAGGTATAGCTTTTTTCCTACTCCTCCGCTATACTTTCTGATTAATTTCGTTGCGGGATCCAAGACAGTTAAATTCATTCTCTGGGACTTCGTCGAGCTTCATTGTCTCGGCGCTTTTCTGGTGGTCGCCACTGTTGATTCTGGTTTTGAGGAGTTACAGTGGTTTGGGCGTGTGTGGCGGGCTTGTCCCAAAAAATAAAAGCCCTTTAAGGATTGAGGTTGATGAATCCTAGTAGAAAACACAAAATACTTTTAAAACTTTTGCGGGCGCTGCAGCTGCGCAGCTGAGAGAGATCCTCAAGCGGCGTAAATGCTGTTACCTTATTATGGTAGCTTCAGTTTTGAGGCGCGGTACTTCCTGGCGCGGCCGTGCCACAACAACAGTATGGATCGGAGTAAATACAAAAAAAAAACATATTGTTAATGATAAAAAGTGCTATTATGGTTTGCGAGAAACACAATTGGTAGCGGGATCAGGAAGTATGCTTCCTAGCCACCCCACGAAGTACACTGCAATAAATAGTCCAATAATGTACAAAATCATTGGTAAGCAAAATGTTCGGCTATTGTTCTTTCTATTTGTAATTACTGTAAAACACTTTTTATTAAATAAAACTACTGAATAAAAAACTATCAGGCGATCTTGTGACATTTTTTTGTCCGAGGTTATACATTTAATGATTTATTCTAGCTAATCATAGCCTCGCAAACATAAGCAGAGAACAAATACAAAACAGTTGTGTAGTTGGTTTAAAAAACTTTCGTCATTGGCATGGATTCAAACAAAACCTTTTTCCACAGAACCCATAAAACATGGAATTACGATGATTCAAACGCTTTGTGACGTCCTCGGAAACTGCTACGAAGACCAGGAGCTCTTGAATATGATCATGATTACGAACCGAAAGATCAACGATTTCTATATTGCGATGGGTAGGAAACCAAAAGGTTTCATATTAAGAACTACTTTGACGAAGCGGCTAAAGTTTTGAGTCTGTTCCAAAGTTTAAATGCTTCGGATGTCGATTTTGTTAACAGAATTACAGTTATTTTCACGGTTTTTTTGTTGTTTTATTAACACCCTGTTCCCCGCTTCGTAGCCACATGGGTTTAAAGTTCAGGCACTGATAGGATAGGCCCCAATGACCTCGGTCACCATGGTCGGAGCTCTGCGCACTGTACCCGCACTGTCTGTACACGGGGGCTCATAGATTTATTCGCGAGCGTTTCATCCAAATGACGAAAGTGAAAATAACGATTTATTTTTACCCTAGCTTCAGCCCGCAACTTCGTGCGCGGATCCTTACCCGGATCCATACCTCCGATGGCGGAATATGTGGCGAATTCAATCATAGGAGTATACGTAAATGCGCAGCCCAAGGAAGGTCGCCATGCCCTACGGCTACATCTTGAGACACATCCGATTCTTCAGATGATACCGACATTTCTTTCAGAGAATGTCAAAGTCTTCGCGCTCTTTTGCTGTCTCTTCATGCCGTACTCCAGCAATTCTTTCTCTGTCACTTTCTAACTGATAATTAATCACGTTCATTACTCGTTTCACCTGTTAGTAGATGTACAAATACGCTGAGAACTCAAGCGTGATTCTGTGTCGGAAAACGTTTCCGATTCGCGAGACAATGCATGTCGCTCACGATCAGTGGACAGTCGCGCATCACAAGCAGATACGCTGTGAGAACGCAGGCGTGCTTCGCGATCCGAAGAGGTTTCCACGGAGCAAGTTGCAGCCTGATGTTCTCGAAAACAGCATCAAGTCTCTCCTAACGTTCTTCGGTAGATTCTTGGGATCTTAAGATCCTCAATCTTTTAGCTCCTTTGGAACATTGTGAAAGATTTGATCTCTTTCTAGGCATGGTTATAGTTTTGTTGTGAAGATACCAGATCAATTAAAATCTAAGTGACTGCTCCCCTGCATTACCGGGTAGGCTACCGAGTCACGAAGTTAAATGGAAAACGAAATTAAACACTCAAATAACATAATCCCGGAAGCATATTTATTCGATAAAATAAAATAATAAATGGGAGTTTTGGCCAGTAGAGTCAAATTTTCAATGATATAATGGGATCCTGCCGTTTTGCCGAAAAGATTTTGACAGAATTTCATTACCCAAACAAATTTTAGCAACCATTTTATACCATTGCCGTATTTCGAATGGGTACTGTTTAAAATGTTACAATAAAATCCCTCCCCACATTCTTCAACTGAATAAGACAAAGTTTAAATCTTTTATAAAACGCACACTATGTAGGCAAGCATATTATAAGTTGGGGGATTACATTGATAATAAAAATGCTTGGCTCAATGCTGGTCCTGCTCCACAAACATAGGGGCAAACCAATTGATTCCCAGTTAAGTTATTGTGGAAGCTCCAGAAGATTGTAAAAAGATCCTTGCATTGTATAGATTCCATATATTAGTATTATATAATTTCATAGTACATGTGTGAGTACTATGTACTGTAAAGCCACCATTTACATCTAATTATATTTTTTTTTTTTTACTTTAAAATGCCGTGGCGGCTGGGAGAATGTCATACTCACTGAAATGTCTCGGTGATGGTGGCGGGTGTGTCGGATCATTAAGTTCCCTTCAATATGGTTGAGCTGAATGGTGCTGATACATGCGTCATGTTCGTGAACGGGCGCTGTCAGTTGAGACTGGTCATCTCTTGGCTGCCACGGTTAATTAATACTTTATTTTTATGATGTTTATTTAATCTTTTCTCTGGATGCTCTTAATGTGCACGTCTTTCTACATCGTTTTCACATAATATGTATTTGACGACTCGAATGGCGTAGTGGTAGTGACGCTGCCTTACGTTCTTAGGGTCCTGGGTTCGAATCCCGGTAGAAGCAAATGTTTGTGTGATGAGCATGGACATTTGTTTCCGAGTCATGGATGTTTATATGTATAATAAGTATGTATTTACAAACAAAAAAGTATATATGTAGTATATCAACTATCTAGTGACCACGACACAAGCTTTGCTTAGTGTGGCGCTAGGTGGCGCTGTGTGTTAATGTCCAGCGATATAATCACAACATGAATAATGTAACCAAGATTTTGTAACATTTTTTTTATTTAAAAGAGTGTCCATGGAGTTTCTTGCCTGTTTTTCTCCATAGAGATCTACGCTAGGGAATGTTTCTCAAGCTATTATGCCTTTTGTCTGTGACTGTAGCTTTGATTTTTCTTTGTATTTTTGACATTCAAAAGTGCCGTAATGGTCTAATTATGTCCAGCAGTGGGCGTCTTTCGGCTGAGATGATGATGATGATGACAAATTGTTTCGGTATACGATCATTTGTTGCCTTCGCCAGCGGGAACTCGTCATGGAATTCCTTCTATACCGCATTGTGCTGTGTTTCTTTCTTACCCCAAAGTTGAAGTGTTTTAAGGCGTACAGCCGACATCATCGCTTCCTGCTGTATGAACAGATGGAGCGGTGGGAGCCCAACATGGCTTCGAGAGCCGCAGTCGGAGTTGTCCTTATGCAGCCCGTGATCTTACTTTTAGCTATGTATTTGATATTTGCGTTTTTCTTGGAATTCTTCGAATTATCGCAACGATTTTTGCTAGACCAAGACGAATGCTCTGACATTTTGTAAGAACAGAACTAAGATACTTACAGTTGAGAAGTTTGCACACAATAATCGCAACACTTTACTTTAAAATATAGACCAGAAGCGAAATATATTAAAAATTACAAATCACGAAATAACCTTGAACGTTATGTTTCTTACAAAGTGTTTTTAATCAGCAACAAGCAAATAAATAAATAACATAAGCCCATAAGAATTAAATAACGCGACTAGAGGTTGCAATCGAATATTCGAATTTGTCGAATTTTCTTTTCAAATTTATATTCGAATAATAAACAAAAATAAATTCGAATATTCGAATACTAGCAAAAATGTTACTTGTCCAAAGTCTATGTTGGTAGAACTTAAAAGTTGTTGTTGGCAATACTTCTAGACGGTATGACATTGATGACGCCATTATGTTGAGTTACGGAAATAATCCGGGAGGTATCATAGCAGATTCAAGCAAGCAGCTGACGATTTCAGCCAGTTTCAGCCGGCGAACTATGAGTTATGAGTACTGATTTTTTTAGTTTTTTTACGACGTTTTTAACCTCTAAATCCCACACCCACCGCTACTTGAGCAGCTGACGGTTGGTTTACTTATTGGTAACTAGCTGTATCCGGCATGCGTTGCAATGCATTCTTTCCTACCTACCTACTACCTACCTACCTACCTGTCTACTTCTCACCGTTTAAACCTTCCCTGGACTACGACAAACATTTTAAAACCAAAATCAGCTCAATCGGCCCAGCCGTTCTCGAGTTTTAATCAGACTAACGAACAACAATTCATTTTTATTTATATAGATAGATATAAGATCAACCTTCGGTGACAATATCAGCCTGCTTACTATGACTTTTTTATTTGCAACGGTACCTCCCGGACTAAAACCGTTGTTATTTATTTGCAAAGCGGTGATTTTCGATATTTTGTTAGGTAGGTAAATATGATTTAAGTAATTCGGAATTATTATTTATGAATCTGATTTACTAGTGTATATCTTACTATATCTTTACGACACCTTTACATTTGTGATACTTTTGTTTTAATTATTACGAGTTGTCTTTTTAATTTGTTTGAGAATTTTATATTTGTTTTGATTAACATTCTTGTTCATGTATAATCGTGAAATTTATAAGAACATAAGTTTTCCACTATGTTAAATTACTTGCAAAGTTGCACTGTATATGTCACCGTAAAATTGTCAAATACTTTATATTGTAATATCTCTAGGGATATTGTAAACTCTCGAATTGAGTGATTGAGAAAATGAGTGATAGTGACTCAGAAATTGACATGAATACTCCGCCAGATATCGTAAATGCAGCGACGAATGCAACTAATAACCTGTTGGCACAAAAATCAAGGGCCAAGTAACAATGCAGGTCATTTCCCTATGGTTCCTGAACCCATCATAGAGCCCTTATGATGTTTGGGTAGATAAAGTAGTGTATGCAACTATACATAATTAGGCATTATGCACAGTCGCATAATAGTAGTTTATGCGAATGCACAGTCGCATAATAGTAGTTTATGCGACTGTGCATAATGAAGGGCATTACAACACGAGTGTGGGTTTAAGAAACGAGCCGAAGGCGAGTTTCTTAATAGCATCACACGAGTGTTGTAATGCCTAATTCCAGTTACGTTATAATTGTTTTAAAATGTAATGGTTAAATATTTTTTAACGAATTCTTATTGGGCTACTGTTTGTTTTTCCTTAAATAAATAAATAATAAATAAGTTGCGAAAATGGCCCACTTTATAAGTCCACTTTTACTTGTAACGTACGTTATATTAGACCGCTGAAATGCCATATAGGCCTATATTGCTCCTGTAATTGAATTACGTCAATACAATTACACCTGTAAATCTCAATATAATTAAGTAAGTTATAGTGAAAAATAAGATTAATAGGCGGACGCACCTAGAAATGCTTCTATAAAATCATATTGTGAACAGTCGCGCATTGTTGTGCTGTGTAAAAAATATTGTTAAGTATTTTTAACAATCAGAGTTTATTCATGTCAACCATAGTACAAAAATGTTATTTTTGTCAAATAGGTAGTCTTAGTTAGCTTATTCGTATGGGAACGTGAATTTTCTGTGAAATCTATCATGGTTTTGATCAAAATTTTAAAGCGCCTCTGGAAATTTGATTATTTACATTTTAATATTAATTCGTTTTAATTAAATTTTATGAAGGCAGTTGCCATTTTATTGGTGAGCATTTCCAAGAGTGACATAGCACCAATATAAGTATATTGGTTTTATAATGGGTTTTCTCAAAACCGAAGAAGATTCGCCATTGTTACCGATTAGGGTTCCGTAATGCCCAGATGAAAAGATACACACGAGAGAACATATTTCCTATCTTTAAAGAACTTAAAACAGCGGGGGTGGGGGAAATTGTAAGGTCACGTCTGTTATAATAGTCGAGTAGATAAATAATAGTCTATGGTAGTGAGGACTACATCCTACATCACTAGACATAGCTCAGACTTGTTCATGGATAGACTCGGAGTGGTGTGCTGACGCTAGCTGTTTAATCTAAATATATAAAATTCAAAGGTGACTGACTGACTGACATAGTGATCTATCAACGCACAGCCCGAACCACTGAACGAATCGGGCTGAAATTTGGCATGCAGGTAGATGTTATGACGTAGGCATCCGCTAAGAAACGATTTTGATCAATTCTACCCCCAAGGGGATAAAATAGGGGATGGAAGCTTATATGAAAGTCCGTTAGTTTTAAAGTTAGGATCTTCTAATTTTGTGTTTAGGCTGACGATTGAAAATTAATTTATGCGTGTTTCAAAAAGTACAAAATTTGTTATGTGGGCTTATGATTGGAAGCTGACGCAACGGCTTTATTAGAATTTCAACCCTTGAGGGGTGAAGAAAGAGCAACATTTTGTTTTTAATTAAAGTTTTTATTTTTTGAGTCACCAAAAAGTATCAAAGTTAGTAAGTCGTTGGTTTTTTTATTTCAACCCACAAAGGGGTAAAGGGGTAAAGTTTTGCATTGTAGTTGTTCATTCGTTCACGAATAACAGCAGCAGGAGAGACCTTTTGCAGCAGTGCAAGTTAATAGTATAGGCCGTACACAAGTTAATAACACACGTGACTTCGCGGCTGGCAGTACTTACCGTTTTGTAGGGACCTAGGTAAGCCGAAGATTATGGACTTACGGCAGGAGCAGAAAAAGAAAGTATGGCAGCCGCCGCTCCTGTGGGTGCCGCCCGCTCGCACCAACTTGCTGCAGCGCGTGCACTCAATATGGTGTCACAACAGATTGATTGCTTCAATTGTACACTGAGCGAATTCACACGGGCCGTATTTTGCGCAATTACTTTAGTTTGTCAAATTAATTCATTTATTCAAAACATAAATAATTTTAAGTTTAAATATAACTGCTCTATTGTATTAGGTACCTAAACCTGTAATAATAGTTGTTTGTAGATTTCTGTTTTTTTTACTCTTCTGCATTTCTGATCTTACTTTTGATGAATGAAGATGAAATCAAAAATGGCGCCGACGAAAGTTTTTGGATTTTTAATCATGGGTGTCGTTTCCGTGGTTTTTGGTGTCGCTGATAGTGAAAATGAGGTCAAAATTAACACGGGGAAAAAAGTTAACAGAAGCAAAAAAAACAGTTTTCCCTTTTTTTTCTACGGCTTCCCCTGACACGATTTTCACCCTGTGCCACTGTTAGGTAGAGGTGTATCTAATCCTACACCCACATTTCGCACATTTAGCTTAATCCCATCAACCGGGCACAAATAATACAATAACACTTTGCCCGTCCCGCAAATCGAACCCAGGACCACATGCTCAGTAGCGCTTGCGACAACTCGAACAACGATGCAGTCTCACACATGACCCATCAATATTTTCACGCGAACGAAGTCGCGGGCAACAGCTAGTTATGAATATACGTGAAGACCATAAATTATGTTTTATTTAAATGATGACCAACATCTTAGGAACGTCTTGTACTAACCTACAACAAACGGTGCCAAATTTGGAACTTGGTAGATGGGACATAATAAAGGTAAAAACTGGTATCTCGAACTGTTGAAAACTGGGACTTAAGTCATAAACATTTATGTTTAGAGAAATCTTATTTGGTAAACAAGAAACATTGCCATGTTTTTTTTTTTCAATATTTAATCAATCCATTGTGCCAATAGTGCCCTGGGGTTGAAAAACTGATGTTTAGGTAGTATCTAAAAAAAGCAAAAAAAGTAGGTTATGAGTTCATGACAGTTCCGTTTATTTCTGCTGGTTGGTAATGCTGGTCATTGCCTATGATTTTTAAACACATTAGAGAGGGTTTATGATATTTAGGTAGATAAATTGATATTTACAAAGTCATGACTATGGTAAGCCTTCGACGTATCATAAATAACTATAATTTTTTAAGTTTTCATGCTGAAAGAAGTCAGCGAAATATGTGAAACCTTTTAATTTATAAGACCATCATGTAACATACCATATTTCATGCAAATAAAGAATCTTGAATTTACATATGGCGCCCTGGGCGGTCGCCCAACCGCGCCCTACCGTAACGCCGCCGCCGCTACAGCGGACAATCTCGTATATTTAACCATTTGACCGCCACAGCATAAACGCTCGCGCGTCCTCTCCACGCCAAGCCACAATTTCATCTACTATTTTGTCACATATTTGTGTCGTTTGGCGTACAGGGCACGCGCTTGCTTGTCACGTATATGTGACAATGGCGTCCAAAAGGTTAATTTTTGTTTAAGAGTGAAATTAAAGTCAAGTGAGCAGTTTAAACATAATATATTATTAAAAAAGAAAACAATACAATATAAGAACAATATTGTAGACTGATCTTTACAGAACAAAATTACACGCGGCGACGGCAGGCGATGTAGCGGGTTCGCTTAGCTCACATATTGATGAGACAGTTATAATGTAGTCTAATTCATATCTGAGCACGTTCACATACAAACTTATACACATTTATTTTTAGATAAAAGATGACTCCTAATATTCCTTCAAGCTCACACATTCAAACTAGTAAGCTATTAAAATCAGACTTGTGATTTGAATGAAAATATTCAGGAACTTTTACTTAGCATATTTCATAAGATCGTGTTAATAACCAAATCATTGTTACTTACTACAACGTACGTACAAAACAACTCTCGAGTGTTCAATATACAGATATTTCTAAACTTTCTTCAACACTGTGAAACTAAAAATAAACTAGTAGCTTCAGATGGCATTTACTGATTATTGCGGGGTTAAGTACCACCCCATGCTCAGTACAAATAGAACCGTTCAAGATAGATGTACGCATGTATAAGTTTGCATGCCATATCGCATCGCCTTTTGCCGTGACTCTGCCCGATATTATCATTATTGCATTTAAAGCTACGTATCTTGAGACCTACGAAAAATACGATATTTCGGGGTTTTCAAACTCCTGACTTACTTATACGATGAAGTCAGGTACATAACCTAAATGCAATAGCAACAAATCAAATTCGTAAATCTTAGTATCTCTACACTCTTCTCGTTATATATCTCTATATTAAAGTTTAGCGGAAACACTGTTGCGGTATCGTCGAGTCTTTCAAAAGCGTTCACTTGTTGGTCGATTGTTGACTAAACATTAACTGCTACTACAATTACCTGTACAGTGCCGCACCGGAACGATACTCGCTGTCTTATAAACAAAAATCGATATAAAAATAATTAATTGATGATAATAATCGACTTTCGTATACACGCTACTGATCGGGATCTCTCGTGACGTCTAGACTCGTCTGACTAGAGAGCTCCACTGTTGTGTATCGATAAAATATACATGAAAATAAAATATTAAAAAAGTAACATACGACAACAGTGTCTCGCTGCGTTACAATTACCTTGTTTAATTTCTATAACGATATAATCTATAATACACGCTAGAGACAATATACAGCGCATTTCCGACACATATTACAGCTACATTCGAATTTAAACTCACATTACACAACGTCCCTTATCGTCGAGGTCATAGCGGAGCACACAGTTATATATTTACTTTTTATTACACGTTTATATTTCTCACTTCATTATATAAAATGGTCGAGGACGGCCGGGGCCGGGCCGAGGGCGATCGCTTACCAACTATTACTTAATATAAAAAGTTCCACTGTCGGGGGAGTGGCAGTTTACAAGCAGTCACGGTTTTTCTTCTAGTACTATTGCAATGAATGCAGTTGGCACCTTGAGCGACAGTGAGTGCATTGAGTGCAGTGAGTGCAGTCAGTGTAGTGATGCAGTCCGGCCCGGCGACCTCGAGCCGCGTAATATATCACCATATAGTAAAGCTTAAGCAACCACCTGCTAAGCGATAAACACGTCTATATATTACACAATATTTGGCGTCTGAACGTCTCACGCGCGCCTCATAACTAAATGAATCGTCACTAAGGCATTCAATGTGCGTTTATTTCGGGCCGCAGATCGTTGCGTTGAAAATTGATCTTTATGTACAATAGTAAGACGATCTGTTTCGGTTCACGCCTGTGACGCCTCACGCCTCCTCGTGCCCTCGCTTCCGGTCGTCGACGCTCTACGCCTCGATCAGTCCATAGCTCTTCACTCGCTAATTTAGATTTACGTTTAATCAGTCAGCCAGGCCATATCATGAAGATAATAATTTTGTTTGATAAATTTTACGGCGACATATACGAGTTCTCAATGAAAGTTATGAAATTTTCGAGAACTTTGTCTTAATATTATGAATAATTCTAATTATTTCAGTTGCTTCAGAATTCTCACGGCGTCGTATCTCGGGGTTCCCCGTCGACGTCTCGTGGAGTCGGGCGGCTCACGAGCGGCAAGTTCAACACTAAAGAGCTGATGCTCCCAGTATCGTACAGTATCGTACAGGTGTGCGTCGTCTCAACGTCGGCGCGGGCGGCGCAGGCGGCGCAGGCTGCGGCGCGGGGGCGTGGGCGGGGGCGGGGGCGGGGGCGGACGTGGGGCGCTGGCGTGGGGCGGGGGCGGCGCGGGTCAGCGGCGCAGCAGGGCGGGCAGGTCGGCGAAGGCGCAGGCGCCCAGCCCCGCGCCCGCCATGCGCCGCAGTAGTGCGCGCGAGTGCGACACGCACGCCTCCACCGGAGAGATCCACTTCATGCCTTGCGCCTCTGTAACACACGCGCGGGTCAGGTAGCTGTACAACATTACACGTACGTAGCACGTTAGTGAGCTAACCTCCTAGTTAAGTGACTCTAGAACATTACCCGCGACCGTACCGAGTATGGCGGAGTTGAGCGCCTCGCACACGGCCTCGCGCCGCACGGGCTCCAGCTGCCAGCCCACCGGGCTGTCCCACGGGTTGCTGTACGCCAGCAGACTGAACGCATCCTGGAGACGTTACACAAACATTAATATAGATCGGCTATTTGTACTACTTTAGTTGCAGTAATTACCGCAACTAAAACACTAGGAAGTGGTACAAAGTTTGACTTTCTTTGAATACAACGATATTTCAGAATAGACAAAAATTGGAACATCCATACAACGTATAGAGCTAGATCCCGCGACGATCAGATCTTCGTTATTTTATAAAACCTGAAAGTGTATCTGTGTATGTCCCTAATACAGGTATGAACGATCTCAAAGTGTCAAGTTTGGATCACGGTTCCTTTGAGAGTTATCAGGTAGCAAAATTGTATAAAAATGAATCCTCACTTTCGTTAAAGTATAACGCTCAGTTTTGATATATTTTATTTGGAACAATATTATAAACCACCTCGTCCATTGTCAGACACTTGGTATCGTTCCAAACCCCTGTCAGACATCCATATAGTTTGCTGAATTATAGTTATACTTTCGTCATGGTATAAAACCTGAATTTTATGTATGTAACTTGAGGAACTATCAAAAGATGTCATCTTGTCAGACATATTAAGTCTACCGTAGGTACGAGAGCGCGAGGCGAAGGAGGCTGTCCTGCTGGCCAGGGAACTGGCCCGGTTGGAGATGTTGGAGACTCTCGTAAGAGATCCTTGGGGGCGCCCTAACAAGATGGTGCGGGATAAACTATGAGTATATAAATATGAGATAAAAATATGTGTTTGTTTATGTTGTCACTCGTGGGCTGCAGCTGAAAATCTGCGTCAGGTGGCACACCTTGTGTTGCCATCTGACATTATGTTGACCTGAGGCCCTTTTGGGAATATAACTTTCTTTATTTTCTAAACTCTGCACCTGGGCCCCCCCGCTGACTCAGAGTCTCCGGCCTGAGCTCGTAGTGAGCGCTCTGTTCCCTTGGTGGGGAACGTCCGCCCCCGCTAATGACTCCGCCACCTGCGGTGCCGGTAGAGGACCCAAATGACGACGACACTCTGTAACGTGGTGATTTTGAATAGACCACAACTTGAATTTTCGCGCCTTAGCGCAATGACAACTCGGTTCAGATGTCGGCCCTGGGGGTCCGCCCCTTTCACCCTATTGGTTGAAATTTCACAATCATAGCAATTAAATTACGTGTTCAAACCAGGAAATGATTTTACACCGGGGTGTTGAAACTATACCTGAATTGAAACCCACCCAAGACTATTGAAAGATCCCTGTAGTTCTTCGGGAAACGAGAATTAACTGGAACGCGCCAAGACATCCGCCATTGACAAATGCTTGTCCAATCACAAGCGTCGGATCGAGTTACAGTGTTGCCAGACGAAGGTTGCGTTCTCTAACATTGCAAATGTGCAAAAGTTGAGGAAGTACTTGTTGTGAATTCAAACGTCGTTTAGTGGTTAATATTCCAGCAAGATTCATTATAAGTTACTCAGTCAAATTATTTCGACTGAGTAAGCTTTGTTTGCTGTGGTATTGTGTTCGTTTTAAAAAAATAAGATTTGGAAGAATTCCTATATTCCGGGAGTAAGGTCGGAATTTGTAAGTGAAGTGTCTGGGGTAGACCTGGGAGTGGCGGTAGGGAGGCTCAAAGCCAAAAATACCGCCCCGGGACCTGATGGCTTGCCTGGCAAAACATGGGTCCCGGCCTCGGAGGAAGCCGGGGCGCCCTGCGGACTAACCGTCCGCATTTCAGCCCATCGTGCTGCTCGACGAGGTGGGCAAGGTCTTTGAGAGAGTTTATGCAAACCGCCTCGCCGAGCACCTTGAGGGGATGGGGCCGAATCTTACGGAGAGCCAGGTCGGTTTCCGTAAGGGGCGCTCTACGGTGGACGCCATCATGCGCGTGAGAGCACTCACGACGGGGGAGGCGATATCCCGGGGCGGAGTCGTCTTGGCGGTGTCTCTCGACATCGCCAAAGCCTTCAACTCCCTGCCCTGGAGCTGCATCAGGGAGGCACTCCGGTATCACCGGGTGCCGACCTACCTCCGTCGTGTGGTCGGGGACAACCCGACGGACAGGGCCGTCATCTACCCCAGTCGCAGCAGAAAATGGAACCGCCGAGAGATGTCGTGCGGTGTCCCACAGGCATCGGTTCTGGGACCGCCCCTGTGGAACATCGGTTACGACTGGGCGGTGCGCGCCGACCTGCCTATAGGCGTCAGCGTAGTCTGCTACGCAGACACTGGTGCTGGCGCAAGGAAGGTCACACGAGGCGGCGGCGGAAAATTTGAGGATCCGGCAACTGGGTCTCGAGGTAGCACTGCACAAGTCCGAGGCCATGTGTTGTCATGGGCCTCGGAATGCGCCACCGTCGGGATCCACACTGACGGTGGGAGGGGTATCCATCGGCGTCGAGTCGAGGTTCAAGTACCTGGGACTTGTACTCGACAGCCGATTGAACTTCGTGAAGCATTTCCGACGTTTGGCCCCCAGGCTGGAACGGACCGGGGCTGCCTTCAGGCGGCTCCTGCCCAACCTGGGGGGGCAAACGCGCCCCTGTAGGTGGTAGCTGTAATGGTCCGTGGGTACCGCACTACCTCCCGCGAGGCGGCGGGCCTGCTTACCGGATTGCCGCCATGGGATTTGGAGGCGATAATCCTCGCGCGCCTGCATGAGTGGCGCGCGGAGCGGACAGACCTCCGGCGTGATCTCATGGCGACATGGAGAGAGCGACTGTCGCAACCCCGTGCAGGGCACGCCACTATAGTGGCGGTAAGTCCCCTCTTTGAGGAGTGGCTTGTGTGTGTGTGTGTGTGTGTGTGTGTGTGTGTGCGTGCGTGCGTGCGTGCGTGTGTGTGTGTGTGCGTGTGTGTGTGTGTGTGTGGTGGTGATGTCAGCATAAAGGGAGGGGTCGAAGCCTGCCGGGGTTGCGGGCCTATACGAAAGAGATACCCGGAACATAAAGGGCGAGGAAGGAGCATGGATGACTTTTAGCCTGCACCTGGAGCATAAACCTTAACAAACTGAGTCATATGTTATTGTAATTAATTTAGGTTTTATATTTTGTGATAAGGCACTAAGGGAGAAGTTATACAAAACGGACAGGGTCGCTGTAGATAACGAACTCTGGAACGAAATATACACGCGGCCTGTGTAATAAGCATTTATTACGGGTTATTTCTACTTAATTAGTTTGTTGTTAATTTCTTACAGACGGGTATTAATTACATTTTCAGTGAGTCCTGTTTGTATATAATAATATTGAAGAGATACATATTGTCTACTATGTACTATGTATGACGCGCGGGTGGCGGCAGCAGCTGAGGGCGGGAGCGTCGACCGCCGCCGAGCTTATAAATTTGACCACGACGAAGAAACTACTTTGTAAAACACTTGTATCCTGGATTACACCAGATCGATCAGTCCACTTTATTTTATTCTCTCTTCTATTCTATTCTCTGCTCCTGTAATTGATTACCAGTGATAGAATATGCACCTTTCATATTTTGATTTCTAAGTCTCAATTACTTTTTCCTTCTCGTGTATAGGTTTGCTGTGATATATGAAATGGGCATTTTCTTGATTAAGGTATTTTTTTTTTCAAAACATCACGAAAAATTATGGATAGTGTCCTAAGACAATTTTCGTGTAACTGCAACGGTTAAGGTAGTTCCCTTATTCGCGCTCGCATCTACGGTAGACTTGAATGTGTTTGACAAGATGTAAGAAACATGGAAACTCTCTGATAACTGAGAAAACATCTATTATCATTTTGATAGTTCCTCAAGTTACATTATATAGGTGTAAACGACTCAACCAATCATTCTATACATCAAACTAAATAGGTAAGTACTTACGCATTTTATTTTGGTGAGAAATAACTGTTTGTTTGGGACTCAATGTAACGCACTTAAAACATCGTGTTGATGGATGGAATTAATAGTACGGGGCTCGTGAAGGTAATTAAAATAAAATAAATACGTTAAAAACAAGAATTAAAAAAAAACTAGTGAAAAAGTTGGAACTTGGACCCCCAATATCTCCGTAACTACAGTAGAGAAAATTTATTTAATAGATCACAATTGACAATTCATGAAAATACGATAACGTAACATTATAATGACTAGAATTAAATTTTATAAATTTTTCGAAGTTAGAACTGCACAATTGCTTAACTTTTTTCAATTACGATTACATATTTATTGTTACAGTGGCAAAAAGGTAACCATTACTTTGAACGGGCAGATGTTGAATGTCATCTATTATCGTATTATATGATCTATTTTTTTTCTTTTTGGGGTAGTCAATTAGTAAACACTTACAATTGCCGTTCCGTAAACAAATAAACATTAATATTGTTGTAACTTTACATATGATGTAAACATTGTGTGCAAGCTAAAGCTAAGTGTATGTGGCATACGTGACATCGTTTGCAGAGTGATCAGTGACTGTAATTTACCAAAAACATAAACTAAACATTGCTAAAAGTGATACCGCAAGTTAAAGTTCACTTAAGAGTGGGTGTTTCGAAAAAAAAAGTTATTCCACCTAACTTCACTACGATCATTTGTATTACGCATTTAATACGTTTATTTCGAGGCACATTCCAATGAGTCAGTGGCAGTGTTGACGACTGAGACGTGAAAGGTTGAAAGTTCGAATCCTAGAACAAGAATTTATTTTTGCGTTTGCTTTTTCTTTTTGCTTTTTTGCCATGATTTGTGCTGGTTGTAATGGAACAATTCTCGTTACACAAAAGAGAATTAAATGCTGTTTAAGCAAATGTGTCCTTCAGTACCATTTAGAATGCGTAAAGTACGATGAAACGTCAACACCCAGGACTAAATGGACTTCTCCAATCTGCGTCTCTGGCCGTCCTAAATTGGACAACACTAATACACCAGTCCATCCTAATGGTCACACTGTACAGACTGACAAAGCGGGTCCAGTAGCTGAAATGGTTACAATGCATTCCTCTATATCAGGACCGTCTGATTGCCAAAACAAACCTATCCCTAAACTTGGTCAGAGTCTGACGCCAGTTGAGAAATCACCACCAGTTACGCCTCGAGTGGCATGCGTCGGCATTGAAGTCAATTTGCAAGACACAATTCTTACAGAGATTCGTAAATTACGGCAGGAAATGAGCGAAAAGTTTGATAGTCAGCAAGCCTCTTTGGCAAAATTTTAAGCAACCCTAGTTATAGTCAAAAGGGAAGTTAATGACCTAGCCTCGAGATTTTCTTCAATGTAATGATGAACAAGTCGAATTGAATGCCCGAAACAATAACAGTGTTGCCGAACTCCTCAAGAATAACGCCGCGATGGGTGCTCAAGTGTGGGAATTGGAGACTAAATTGCAGCTCATTGATCAATTAGCGCGTGAAAGCAATATAGAGATACAGTGCGTTCCTGAACACAAAGCCGAAAACCTGCTAATGGTCGTAAAGCAGGTGGGTAAAGTTGTGGGAAATGAGCTCCAGGATAATGAAATCCAGTCATCTCATAGAGTTGCTAAATTAAACGAAGAGACAAATCGTCCACGTAGCATAGTCGTCAAGTTAGCCAGTCCTCGTATTCGCGATAATCTACTTGCTGCAGTTAGAAACTTTAATAAGAAGGTTCGCAGGTATGGTGTAAAACAACAAAAACGAGTGTGCTAGACCACACGACTGAAGTAAAACTTCTTTAGCTTCATCTATATGTATGTATGACTCTGCCTCCAGAGAGGCCTGTCACGTGACTAGCTAGCTAAATTAGCAACTCTATTTGTGGTGGTTCAAACTTCGTTTGAAATGCTGTTAGAATAAAGTTCTAGTCAGCTTGCACTACAAAGTGGTTGTTACGTCAGTCACTGCGGGCCAAATAGCGCGAAATGAGTGGCTTCGATCGATTTACAAAAAAAACTATTGATTGGATTCAAAAACTAAAACACTCTCATGCTAATATATTGCTTCTTGAATTATTTGCCAAAAAATCAGAATGATCGCATGTATTTTAGTATGTTTTTTTTTGTCGAAAGAAAATTTTAGAGATGAGTTCGTGATTTTTTTTATCGAGTCAAATTAATTGTAAGTATTATGTTTTCAAAACACTATCATGCTAGCGTATATCCTGAAGAATATCATATATTTTTCTGGTCTTGTTAATAGTGAATCATATACTTTTAGTAATTATAAGACTCGCATTTATCATGTAATCGCCTTAAGCCGTGCTTGCCTAGGTTGGTCTGTGAATGGGTGACCACCCTTACATACCGAGTTTCCTCCGTGCCTCGGAAAACACGTTAAGCTGTTGGACCCGGCTGTCATTTGTCCATCTTTGGCAGTCGTTACAAGTAGTCAGTGGCCCAAACAGTCTGACAACCTGTCTTACCAAGTGGTATCGTATTAACCAGTGTTAACTAGGTTGTGGAGGTCAGATAGGCCGTCGCTCCATGTAAAATACTGGTATTCAGCTGGATCCGGTTAGACTGGCAGCCAACTCCAACATAGTTGGGAAAAGGCTACACAGATGATGATTTCAACTATAATCAATCATATATCTAAATTCGGCGAAGTTTTGTCTGAATTATCGGAATATTTTTGAGCAAAATGTGCCTATTTGACTTTAGAATGTAAGTGGGTTGTGTAACTCACTGGATCTACTCTCAGTTTTGATGTGTAATTAGGTTGGGCAGACATGGCCACAAAATGTAAAAGAAGATATGGCCGAGAAAGCTTGATTATTTCTCTCTGGAGTGTTCTAAATCAATATCACATTTTTTTTTTGTATTAGACTGTAGACTCTTAAAACACTTAAACACAAGAAAAATTGTGATATCCCCCTAAGCCTCTTACACACGGGCGCAATTTTGCGTGTTTCTACGTTTAAATTCAAAATGCACTTCGTTCCCAAGTCCAGCCTGGCTAAAGAAGCTTTACTTCAAAAATGATCACAATGACGTGGACAACAAGTGCCTTTCGGTTCCGTTAAGAGTTTTTTTGTATACTTGTAAGTATAACTATAATTCTGTGAACCTTGGATCCGTGATCCAAACTTCATACTCGGAGATCGTTCATACCTGTGTTAGGGGTACACACAGACTCAGGTTTTGTAAAATAACGAAGGCCTGGTCTGTTGCGGGCTCTTGTACTGCGGGGTCTAGCATCATGGTAACAGTCTAAGTATCTAGAAAATCAATTTCATAATGTTTTAAGTGTCGCAATAAATTAAGAATTTTTCAATTAATTAAGAAGTTGCTTCAATGCTAAATGCACAATTTTTTGCGCCACTGTCACTGTCGACACAAGTGAAGAATGTCAATTTAACTGTATGTTGGGAAATATTTAGGAAGCACAAAAGTGCAATATATGAATGAGAGTGAAGTTGTCCTGTACGTTACCTCGAGCATAGACTTGACGAACTGGTCCTGCTGCAGCTTCTGGCTCATGGCGTACAGCTCGCGCCCGAACGCCAACATGCGCTCCACCGACGTGCGGCACCCCTCCGCCTCGCCTGCCGACACACTCCACTGTCTTAGCGAAACTGAACCGTCCATCATTCTAACACTAATACGACATGCCTTTTATCAATGTATTTGGAATCACAGGCATTTAAATACTGAAAACTCATTCATTTCATCGGTACGAAAAAGCGCCATCATCAGTAGTGCTAGGTCCCTCTACCGACGCATATGTACAGATTAGTATATTAAACTAAGACTAGAAAATAAAATGATAATAAGTTTTTTAACCGCAGATCAAATCGGGGAGCGAAAGATATGAATCAAAACTCAGTGCTAAGGAGACAAAGTAAAACCGTGTTGTGACACAAACATATACCGAGCGGTATGTCGGACCGTCCGCGTCCATGCGTTTAGTGTAGCCTCTTGTCGGTATATTATACGTATAATATATTAAATATAATAATATACTTGGGTGTATAATAAGAAGCGTTACAGTCATGCCGTCGTATCGTCCCGCGGACGTGGTACAAACTTACGATCCATGCAACATTCACTACTCGCTGCAACGTTACAACGTTACGGGCATCTCATTTGTAACACGTGCGTCATTACCTCAACTTAATTTACAATGTTTTAGTTATTTTCAATGGTAAATGACACCAACCCTTCTAAAACCAATAACCCTCAGCCAAACCATATTGTTGTAAATTATAAATATTATTCCTGACAGCCAAAATAAAAAGAAAAACTGTGATTTATTTTGTAAATTAAGCTGAAAATAATTAACCAAACTGCTAAAAACTCAGTACTTACTGTTTTTTTACTTCTAAACACGAAATAATACAAACAACACTACCCACCTTACCACGATAAACATTGTATTGGATGATAGTTAATGATTACAGAGCTATTTGAGAGCAATGTGCACTGTGACTGATCAATCATTTTATTTATGTCGACAAAAAAGAGACCCATTACGTATTACCCCACGTATTTTTTCTTTTGTTACGTAAACCAAAATTGACGAAGATAACAACGCTTTTAAAATTCTAAATACGTCACCGCTTGGTAAATTTTTTAGAGCGTACTGACGTCACGGGGGCTCCCAAGTTTTGATGTGTTTTATCTTAGTAAATATTTGATGTGTTTTGATGTTTCTCCCAAATGTTGATGTTATTATCTAGTTATTTTGTGGTACTAACACTATGGACTTCATGTCTGAAATAACCAATTTGAATTTGAAAAAAATTATTTACAATAATAATATAATACGTGTCCACTATTTTCCAATACTATAACTGAGGGACTAAATAGATATGCATTTTTTTAAACTGTCATCATGCATGCCTTTATTAACTATAAAACACATAAAACTTCTGGTTGTGTCGTACTCATGACAAACCACATAGCGCCAACTCTTCCTGGTAGTTACTCTATCGCAAATTAGGACAGTCACATTGCACAAAGGATCCAATCCAGTGCAGAAAACCTTAAAATAAAATGGTTTTCTACATTGGTCACACAAATAGCCCGTAGAAAGTGCACAGATGCTCAGACCGTGAGGTTAGTTCTATATACAAGCACAGCTATACACCGAATCATGTCAGCCATCACTTCTAGGAGTACTAGAAGGTTCAGAAGGTTTATTTATTTCAAAGAGCAGGCCATTTTGGACAAGCGCAGGGTACATCAGGACACAATGCTGCATCCAGAGGAACATTGCAGTATGAGAACGGAACGTGAACTGTCGATGAAGGTGTCTACAGTCGAAGCGATGAGACCAAGGATTGCTCTGGTTCCGCCACTTTCATTAAAACCTAACTGTTTAATAGTGACTCCCCCTCCATCCCTTATCCCAGGTTTCATAGTTAATCCAATCATTTAATACATCTAAAATTAATTTCTCGCAAACTGCAGACTTTTGTAACGAGTTGAACTTTGGTAGCTTTTGCTCAAACAATAACATATGCAAAAGCAAACAATCCATATGCCAACCGTGAAATTGCAAAACCCGTTAGATTGTAATATAACTAGCAAGATTGTAAACTCTCGAAAGATTGTCAAACAAACATACTGCTTACAACGTTGGGGATGCCCCCCCAACGTTAATTTAGTTAGTTTCCTTTAAACCCTGCAGACAGAAATAAGAGCCGTCTCCGTCGATTACGCTTTTAAGGAAAATATAAAGTGTTTTGAGGTTAGGTTACATTAATCGATATTTCAGGGATTGTGCATTATCTATTCATGAGATTGGTACAATGGGCCAAGGGGGACGCTCTTTCCCTCCCCTCACTCCACACCGCGTGAGTTGCCTTCCGTCGCATATAGTCCGGGAGGTACCGTTGCAAATATAAAAGTCATAGTAATCCGGCTGATATTGTCATCGAAGGTTGATCTTATGTTACTAATAAGTGAACCAACCGTCAGCTGCTCAAGTAGCGGTGAGTGTAGGATTGGGACGTTACGAAAGTTGCAAAAAAAAAAAAATTCAGTGATAGTACGCCGGCTGAAACTTTTTTCATAAACAGTTTACATCATAATGAGATTAAAAATAATCGTCAGCTGCATGGTGGAGGGGCTGATTATGCGTCAGCCGCTCGCATGAACTTGTAAATGATACAGGTCTGATGAAAAAATAAAAGCAATCTACCGTGAAGTAGAGAGGGTGTGATATTTGCTTTTAGTTTTTACCATGATGTAAACTATTTATGAAACAAGTTTCAGCCGGCATACTATGTTTTTTTTTTCTAACCTAACCTCCCAAGTCTACGCCCACCGCGGGTGCGTCAGCTGATGCTGGGTTTACTTTTCAGTCATTCGAGATCTATTGAACAAGATGGCAAACGATCGGCGAAAAACCCTACCTAAAATGCAACGCTACCTCCCAAACTAATACATTAGACTATACGATAATTAAGGTTTCACTTCGTTAGATTATAATCTACCGAAAAATAATGCGTCATATTGTAAGCAGCATGTTCGTTTGTCAATCTTTGGAGAGTTTACAATCTCGCTTGTTATATTACAATCTAACAGTTTTTACAATGTGACGCTGACATACAGGGTATAAACCACCTCATCACAAAGCCGTCAACCAAGCATTCTGTACATCAAACTAAGTAGCTTTACCACCAAGAGTAACGAAACCACTTTTTTTTTGAGGTTATAAATCACGTTTTGTGGTTGAACTCAATGTAACGCACTTAAAACATTGTGCTGGTGGATGGATTGAATAGTACGAGGATCGTGGAGGTGTTAAAAGTTGACATCTTAAAAAAAACTTGTATTTAAAAAAAAAGGTCGAAGAGTTGTAGCTTTGACCCCCATATCTCCGTAACTAGAAGGTTCCCAGGTATGGTGTAGAACAAGTGCCCTTCGACTTCGTGAAGAGGTGTTTTACACCCTTTATATTTATTGTTAGTTTTTTTTTGACAAAATAGCTATTGAAAGTAGTGACAAAATCGTTGAAATAGATTGACACGTAAGCAAACAATGAGAAGGTACAATCGGGAGGAACCAGAGCGCTGGTGCTGAAGACATACTCGTAAGGTTACCCACCCGTGTGGAAGTCGGGCATGAGCGCGGCGATGCTGGCCGTGACTCCCGGCATGCCCTTCACCAGCGGCAGCTCCTCATCTACAACCATGCCACCAGCCTCACCCTCTCCGACCTCTACCCAGGACCTGACCGTACCAGTCCAGTCCCAGCTGGTACACTTGCTTCACCACTACGCGACTGTCACACCTTTAGGACATGCACTGATATAGTGGTGAAGCAATGAAGATATCGACTATACATCTCAATATACTGCGTGATTGTCATGCACCGCGTGTACCCAGCTAGGACAAAGTAGTACGGTCGGAAGACGATTGACTCTCACCCCGTATTTTAGTGTTATTTCGAGCTTGCGGTCGCTGCGACAGCAACTTAAATTTAGCAGTAGCGTGCACGAGATGCAAGTTATTATTCCATGTAATTTGATTGAGAAGTTAATCATCGGATAACTAAGACTAAATATTCCCCCTACCTACAGTTTCCGAACTCACGCAAAAAAGATATTTGATTTTATTTGTCACAACTTGCACCTCTGAGGTTACTCGACATGCGTAAGCGACGCCTCACGCGAACTAAATTCAACTTAACGGAAAAAAATAAACAAAATATGCATTAGGTGCTGATGGGTGATCTCGAATCTAATACGATGTTACATGAGCTGTTAATTAGGAAGCTTCAACCTGTACTCAACACATGCCAACTTACTAAGTGTGTACGGAACTAATGCATCCACACTTTTAGTTTTACCCAAAGTGAGTTAGAGAACTCCTTGAAAATAATAACCAAATTAAAGAAGAAAAACCAATGGTCTTGTATGATTATGATAACTTGAAAATTTATTATTTTGTCGCCATCTCAACAACTTACAGTAACTGGCTGGGTAGCTGGTCATCAGCCTAACATGTTCCCACTGCTGGGACACGACTGATATACAATTTACTGCTAAGTATTTCAATAGTATGTAACCAATTATACCTTAATTCTACCAACACGCTTGCTGAATTAGTGTCAGAGTTGTGAGGTAAATGGAAAGATTGAATGGAACCTATTTCGATCGATTGTATATTCTTTTTCAAACACGTTTCTATTTACCTCTAGAACAGCGTAATAGCTAAACTACGGCTTGATATTATAACTAGCGCTTAACTTCATATTAGTAACTACTATTACTTCTCTACTACTTTAACTAGGTGCAGACAACTAAAAAGTTGTTCAGTTATAAATTAAAAAGGGGTTAAATCAGTTGTTATCAGGGTGGGATGCTAACGATACCCACGACGCGTTACTATCGAGGGTGTGAAACCGACGTTATAATCATAGATAATAGCGTAAATATTATTTTAAAAGTTTCTATGTTAATCTGAACTAGCTCATTATGTACATATTCATGCAAAACTAAAATAAAAGAGCGAATAATAATAAAAATGATAAATGTGACTAAATAAAATTATTATAATGAATGAATATGGTGTGCAAATAATATATAAATTCAAATAATAATAAAAAACAATAAATGTCATTTAAAAATAAGGTAAGTACATAATATTAATAATACTGTTTCTCACGTGTTCTAAGCTTATTCATACTTTTGATATGAGTATAATATATTTGATTTAGGTTGCCAATTTGTAAATATATATATATTGTATTTTTGGAGCCATAAATACCAATAATAAAATAATTTATAAATATTAAGGTTCCGGCGGAGCGTGCGTCGTTCATACAAACGTAATACCAAAATAATTCGTAAACCAAACATATTCTTAAGAAAGTGTCTATTTATTTCGATTGGATTACATAATATTGGCACTGATTTTAACAAGAGTTATGAGAAAAACAAGTTTTCTATAGACATTTTAAATTCCTCATATCTCGTCTAAATATCATAGTCCATTCTTAATATATATTTGGGAACCAATAATAGATACTATGTAATTCAATCGAAATACGAATTATTTTGGTATTACGTTTATGTGAACGACGCACACTCCGCCCCTTAACTGGTTATTTAGAATATCTATATACAGTTGTATAGGCGCTGGGCACGAACATAACATGAACGTGTAGCGGCACTTCACCACTCCACCATCAACTGTTACATGCGAACAATGGGGATCGAACCCAACCTTTCGTAATGTCGCACTTTGTTCAACCATTTTGTCATAATTATTTACATTGTGAATACTAAGTATTCGCAAAAAGTTAAACACGGATACAATTACTTCATTTAGAATAATATTTTTTTACTAAAATATTTTCTGCTATCCATATGACTTTTGTATTGACACATTAGAACCAATCGAAAGGAAACATAATATACTTCCAGTTTAAAATGGATCTACACGTAGCAATTATTCTAATTGAGATCCTTATCTCGCGTAATTAGGACGCAGTAATATAGATAATAACCAAACAGATACTTAACAACTTCATACATTTCCTGCGAACACTCAAATTTTAACTTAATTACGAAAACCACGTTTACTACTTATAAAAGTGTATAAAAAATTGTAATTTTCGACGTACAGTTCACTATTCGTCTCGATTAAGTCCTTTGCTTCTTACTGGGCTTCAAATAAATGCATGCGTCGCAACCAAATGTTTGAAACTGGAAATAGTTCCACTACAGTAGAGATCACAGAAGTACATACTGTCAAATTAGACGTAAGAAACGCATAATGAATCGAGTATTTGGTTGTAAGTGATCTGTTTAGTTGAGTAGGTGTAGTTGTATGTAAGTATGTAACATGTAGTAGTAGGTGCACGGTACCTGCGTGTGCGCCGTTGTGTGAGTTAGTGTGCGGCGGCGACATGTCCACGTCGTCGGCGCCCGACGCCAGGAGACTCTCCTCTATCGTCTCCGCCACGCCTGGAACACAAACACGACCATGATAAACTATATCATATGCAAATCTCATCGCATTTTAGTTCTTTAATATAGGTACTTAGCGTCCCGTCCCAAATTGTTGCCATATTTTTAAGATGACATTTTCATAAAACATTACAAAAAATCGTAGTGAAGTTAAAAAGAACAACGTGGTCACATGGAGAAACGTAAAAGGTGTCTCTTTGGCTATATTTATGTTTAGTTTGTCATGTTCTCATTGACGTAGCTGTGCCTATTAAAGTATGAGTGTTTCAGGGCTAGACATGGGCGCTGCCCCTAAAGAACCCGGGCGAATCAATTGTTGATGAAATTATTGAGCGTCTACGTATGTCACCGTGATAGATGCCTACGAAATAATTTACTAAGATTTATCAAATCAAACTTAAGGTCTAACGAAGTCTTTAAAAAAATTCCTCATTATTATGAGCTCAATTGACTAGAATAATGATGAATGAGAAAAATAATCATGACTTACTTTTTTCTTCCTGGATTGACTTCATGGCTTTTGGCTAAGATATACTTTTAAGGTGAACGCACACTTATCCGCGTCGAAACAATCGACCGCGCCGAAAGAATCGAATTTTAGAATAACTTGTATAAAATATTATAAAACCTAGCACACTTATCCGCGTCGAATCGTACGAATAAATGACGTCATACGTATGAGAATAAAATATTTCATGCTTTTTTTTTTATTTTAGTATTGATAAGTGTTTGTCCACCTTTAATGTCATCTCCAACAAAAAAAAAACATGACATTTTATTTGTCAACCTGCTTAATGACATGCGCTGTACCGTCATACGGTGAAAGGCCGTAACTAACATTTTTGCCAAAACTCAGTTAAACATTGATTCGAATTCAGCAAGAAATTCTGTATAAGTCGCCCGTAGCCACCAGATACACTTAGATAGAAAGGCGTTTGGCCTCAAAAACGATGTTTTCTACGAATAGTTTGCGTACTTGTTGAAATCCGCATCTTCATTTGAGGCCTTATCGGCCGTGAAAAGCCTTAAATAGAGTTATGTCCTTCCATCACATACATCATTGTATTGTGTCATGAATTGTTTTTTCATAATAGGTACATAGAATAATAATAAAGTGTGTATTGTATTGTACGTAGTATAATGGGCTGGTATCTCTTTAGAGGAAAAAACCACGCTTGTTTTCGCGCCTGAATGGGCCGAAAATGTCACACGGCGCGTATCATTCGAAAGTTCCTGAATGAAGTGAATATACATACGGGCGATGGACTGGTCGAGTCCAGTAATGGACTGATATCGAACGCTTATGGGACGAGCTCAAGAGAAGGGTCCTTCAACCATAAAACGATTCAGCTGCAAAACAACCTAAGCAGCAGAAAGGGGGAAAGTAGAACCTTCGCTGTGATACCCTTCCGAGGAATCCGGTACAGCGCTGTCCAGCCAAGCAGAAGTGTGATGAGGGCGGCTTCACCTTAGTTCAGAAGAAGAAGAAAAAGCCTACTTGTCGCAATCAATACGGTACTGGACTGTCAGTATAAAATATGCTGCTGCGTCCAGCAATACCAACTACGACGTTGCTTTATGTGTCCCGACTGCATCACTCCACGAAAGTTGAGTAGGTCGTAGAGTACATGAAGATGAAGACCAGCTGGACCTTGAGGGTCGAGAAGTTGGAGTCGCGTCACAACACCAACTTCAAGTCGTTTGCGAGTTCCGACACAATTCCTCGACAAGTGTCTCAAGGAAGAGTTTTGGCCGAAGGTTGTTGTCTACCGACGTTTTCGCGGCAGGCTACGTGACACGACGCCGTCACTTCATGTGTTCATAGTTTATAAATTATATTTTATATGTATTAGTATATTTCTAAGTTGTAATGTAATGTTGTGTATCTTATCTATGGGCCTTAAGATACCTGAAAATGAAATGATTGATTAATAAAAGCATTGAAGGCCGCGTTAACAGACGGGTGGGACAGAATTCCTCAAGGCACCGTCAAAAACCTGATCAGATTAATGAAGAATCGAATGCAGGCTGTGATTTAGAGCTAGGGTAGGCGATAATAAGAATTGACAGAATAAATTACTTTATGGTTTTAACAGAATTGTTTTATTTTTTAAATGACTAAGCACAACACATATCCCATTTTCTCTCTACTTTCACAGAATTGATTTTAAAAGTAAGTTTAGTATTCACCATGAAAAATAATAATAATAATAATAATACCAGCCTATTACTGTCCCACTGCAGGGCAAAGGCCTTTTCTCAACAGAGAAGGCACGAACATTGATCTCCACGCTTGCTCAAGACGGGTTGGCGACTTATTTATCAAAATATATCTCTAACTAACTGCCCTATAGATAGTTGACTAAGGTAATTAAATAATTAATATTCTTCTGATCATTTATTTAAGTAGGTAAGTACCTAATTATGTCTCGTGTGACCATGTGAGCCATGTGGCAGACCTACGGACATTGAGCTAAATAACATATTATCTATGCCTACGGACGTCTGTTGGACTTAATATTCTAAATACGGAGTCCTTAAACTATTCTCCCACTATTCTTATATTCTTCTAAACTTCGCGTGGCGCAGCTAGTTGTAAATAAATGCATTTATATAAATGTATTTAAAGTGAGTTAAGGTATTTTTAGATTTATTTTTCGAATAGTCTGTTGTTAACAAGATATAACCTCTAAAACTTCAAACTGTAATATCTTTAAATCCTGACTTCCTAGAAAAATATGACTGAAGACAAAACTCTTCAGGAATTCAAACTCTATACTTTTATATAATTTTCATGGGCAGACGCTAAAATAAAATATCAACAAAAATTTGTTCGAGCTTTGACCGGTGTTCTTTGACGATGGCGGCGTGCTATTGACTTTAGTACGGCGGCAGCGTAGTGGAGTTTGAAGGAACTCTTAAAATTTGAGCTACAGAAAATATCACTAGACAAAACTCGCTTTATTAATCGAAAACATTCAACAAAGCCTTCTATTCAATCGAGACCTAGGCTGTACTGCTGTCTCTCTAACCGTGCTCAATCGAGTACCGCAACATCGAGGTGTTGAAGTGTATGTACATAAACGCCACAGTGTCAGTCCTACTTCAAGACCAAACCTCGGAACCTATCTTTCTGCAGCGAGGTGTGAGACGGGAAGACGACATATCTCTGGAACTGTTTACCGCTGTCTTCAAGGTTCTGAACTGGAGAGTTTTAATTTTTCCTATAGTGGTTGAGACCACGGAGGAAAAGTTAAAACTCCTTGTTTTTCGATTCTTTTATGACCATGACTACTAACTACATCGTCAATAAACCGAAGATTAGTAATGTACTCGCCATCAACGTTGATGCCTAGTCCTCTCCAGTCCAGAACCTTGAAGACAGCGGTGAACAGTTTCAGAGATATGTCGTCTTCCTGTCTCACACCTCGCTGCAGAAAGATAGGTTCCGAGGTTTGGTCTTGAAGTACGACTGACACTGTGGCGTTTATGTACATACACTTCAACACCTCTATGTTCCGGTACTCGATTTGGCACTGTTAGAGAGACAGCAGTACAGCCTAGGTCTCGATTGAATAGAAGGCTTTCTCAAAGTCCACAAACGCTAAATAGAGTGGCAGGTGCAGGTGGCTCTTCGGTCGTCTGTATAACCTGCCGCAGCGCGGTGGCTTGTTTGGAAGGCTGGAAATCCGTAAAACCCTTAAAAACAATTTTTTGACATGGCTTGGAAGTGAGATGGGCATATAATACTTCAGCCGGGCATTCTCGCTGTTCTCGAAGAAGAGTACCACCACACTTTTTTGTTTTTTTTTTTGGATGGGAAATCATCAAATGACTTCTCCCATTCTGGGTGGAGCGGGAGGGAGTGTCACACTTTTACTGAGTAAAACTCATCCATGTTCCTTCCTCGTCCTTTATGTTCCGGGGCCGTGGTATCTCTTTCGAATAGTCCTGTAGTCCCGGCAGGTTTCGGCCCTTGCGAACACTCTATTATTTGTTCTATTATTTGTTCTGTCTCCTGCTGATATGGAGGGAAGTGGAAATTACGGTTTTTTTCCTACTCCTTCGTTACTTATACTTTCTGATTAATTTCGTTGCGGGATCCAAGACAGTTAAATTAATTCTCTGGGACTTCGTTAATCTTCCTTGTCTTGGCGCTTTTCTGGTTACGCGCTACTATTGATTCTGGCGTACAGGAGTTACAGTGGGCAGGGAACAGTGTGGCGGGTGCGTCCCTTCTATTATGTTGACATGTTTTTGAAGCGCGCGAGGAACACTCTGGCGTCGTCGTCACGGCCTGTCGTTATAAGACGATTGGACGACTAGCTAGCCTATAGCTCACCGTCCACAGGTCGGGGGCCAGAGTTCCCGGCGTAGTACCTCTGCGTGAGGACTATCGCCTCCAGATCCCATGCAAGGCAAACCAGTAAGAAGGCTCGTTGCTTCGCCGGAGTGAGTGCGGTACCCTTTAGGGTGCGCGCGGCGAGCCGTCCATTACCTGAACATTACCTGAACATTACCTGAACATTACCTGAACATTACTAGTAAAGGGTCATGGACCCCCGCGTAGAGCAGGAGGCAGAAGGCATTTGCCCCCCCAGGTTGGGCAGGAGCCGGATGAAAGTAGCCCGCGGGCTGTTCCAGTTTGGGAACCAAACATCGGAAATGCTCCACGAAGTTCGATTCGACGCCGATGGATACCCTACCTACCGTCACCGATCCCGACGGTGGCGCATTCCGAGGCCCATGAAAGCACATGGCCTCGGCCTTGTGCAATGCCACCTCGAGACCCAGTAGCCGGATCTTTTCGACGACTATCGCAACCCCGCGTGTCATAATGTCGACCTCCCCTGCACCAACACAAGCGTGTCATCAGCGTAACAAACTACACTGACAGCCACCACACCCCTGCATCATGTCTTTGGCGTTATCCCCTCAAATATGACGGAATCATGCAGATATTGAAAGACCTTAAGTATCAGTTTTTCAACAGTCTTCAGGAGTTCGGCCACAGTTCCGTCATCACCCGGTGCCTTGTTGTTTAAGCCATATTTATTTTATTTATTTTACAATTTCTCTCACATAAGATAGGTACAGAGGGTAGTAAATATGAAACTTATTATTTTTCGTAGTAAAACTCAAACAAAATGAATTGTAGGAACTCACGCCGAGCGGCAAACGACGGCAGCAGCTAGTATGTAAGTAGTATATAGGTAGTATATAGGTAGTATTTAGGTAAGTATACAGGTAGTAGTACCGTTCCGCTTGTCGT
This sequence comes from Xestia c-nigrum, assembly GCA_916618015.1. Classification (NCBI taxonomy): domain Eukaryota; kingdom Metazoa; phylum Arthropoda; class Insecta; order Lepidoptera; family Noctuidae; genus Xestia; species Xestia c-nigrum. The sequence goes on along the minus strand of OU745259.1, from coordinate 751,765 downwards.
GTCCGTTAGCGCTGGGCGCGCGACTGGTGTGCGAGATGACGGACGTGGCCACTCCGTTGGCTGCGCCGCCCATACACCCCGTCGTCTGTAACCAAACATAATACTATCTTACATAAACTGCAATAACAAAAAAAATAACAAAAGATGCTAAAATGACCGAGCCAGACAGATATATTAGTCCTCGTCAAGAGTACAATATACATATGTTCACATCGGCACTCGGTGGCGTTACATTTACCAAGGTTCTTGATGTTACTGCGCGGCCAGGACCAGTGCGAATGTTTGTGGCAACAATTTCAATTACAATCTGTGTCAGTCAATTTATCAATACAAGTAATTTATACAGTCCACTTGAGTATCATTGAAGAGCCACCTCATTACAAATGTTACTTCAGTAAAAGAAACATACAACATAATTAGATTGGATTAACAGATGAAATATTACTAATGCTACCAAGCTACTTAGCTTTGTTTTTTTTTTTTTTTTAGGATGGGAAATCATCAAATGACTTCTCTCACTCTGGGCGGAGCGGGAGGGAATATCAGACTCTTATTGACTAAAACTCATCCATGTTCCTTCCTCGCCCTTTATGTTCCGGGGCCGCGGTATCTCTTTCGAACAAGCCCGCAACCCTGGCAGGCTTCACCCTCCCCTTATGCTGACATCACTTTGAGGCGCGTGTGGAACACGAACGCGCCGTCGACACGGCCTGTCGACATGTCGTCGAACGGACGGCTAGCTAGCCCATAGCTAACCGTCCACAGGCCCGCGTCTACGGTGGCCGGTAGCCACCACGTGGCCCCCGACGCCCGTTGCGTCTCCCGCAGCGGCTGGGAAGAGAGGCTCTCTCCCTCTCTCGTTCCGCCACCTCCTTCGCTAGCATCACTGCTTCGCAGAAGGAGGCGACGGCTTCCCATTCCGTCTCGCTCCGGACCATGGATTGAACCAGGGCCGGACGCGAGAGGTCGCCGCCGCCGATCGCCGCCACGAGGACACGGCGGAGCTCCTCCGCCGTCCGCCCACGCAGGGCAGACTTCCACCGTGTGCTCCACCGTATCCTCCGGTCGATCCTCGCAGTGGAGACACCCGGGCGATTCCTCCCGCCCGATTCGGTGCAGGTACCTCCCGAAACATCCGTGTCCGGTGAGGACCTGCGTCAGGCGGAAGGTGAGGACGCCGTGGCGCCTCTCCAGCCACTCCTCAAAGAGGGGACTTACCGCCACTATCGTGGCGTGCCCTAAGCTACTTAGCTGCCATCGCAAATTGTACAACTTACGTACAAACTACGGAGACTACGTTCTCACTATGTCGTGACGACAGATAATCGTGTAATTGTAAGTGTCGTGACTTATGTATTTACATATAAGACGACAGTAATCAGTTTTGAAAACTAAAAATCACCGATAAACCACCGTGACGATTAATCGTCACGACGCAGTAGGAACAGGGTCTTATATAAGGTTCTATTCAAATAGATAAACTTTTAGGAATCTTTCAGACCACCAAAATATGGACAATGGTAATAACATACAAGAAAAACGCATCAAATACAAAAAAAAAATCATCTAACGAAAATACACTAAAAATGTTGGTTACACAATGCATAAACACATCCATGTCTTTATTATCTGTGTTTTTTTGGTTCGATATCTTTGGTTAGACGTACTGAACGCTGTGTTAAACTTTGTCCATCTATTTAAAAAAAAAAATATTTTTTTTTTTTTTTTGTTTTATTCGAGCTAGGGGCGCGGGCTAGCGATCTGTAGAATAAAACCTGGTAGGTGCCGAACAAAAATGTAGAGTTTAGGTTGTAGTGTTTGGGTGTTCACTGTTCAGGTTACCTCTGCGTCGGAGCCGTTGACCATCTCGACGAACTGTCGGTACTTGAGCAGGAACAGCAGGTCGGGGTCGCGCTCCAGCAGCCCCGGGTACAGCGTGCGAGTCAGCTCGATGGCCTCGCCGATACGACCCGACACCACTAGTGTCGACACTCCTGTCACAACACAACAATATCACCACATCAGTAATATTTCTAAAATATAAACGCTGAAATCAAAAACTTCATTATTTTTACATTTACTAAATGAATGGTCCACTATTCCAGAAGATTTAAATGGATACATGATATGCAAGGAGAATGGGAAAAATGCACGATTTTATTGATAATCTGAAAGTGGGACGGGTTGCAGTCAGTAAACAATATAATATATTTTTCAGTTTGAGAATATCCAGTACAGTATCCCAAAAGTAAGACTTACTTTGTCTATTTTTAATGGAGGCGATATCCTCGTCGATGGGCTGTCCGGTGGCGCGCGAGAAGGCCTGCGCCGTGCTGCAGTAGCCGTGATGCACCAAGTACGTCGACACCATCCTGCGGGATACACGCCAACAATACTCATCATCAACGCCAACGTGAATGAAATTACAAGCCATGTGATTCGCGAATCGCGGCACAGCTCGTCATAGATAGGAGCTGTGAGTTAATCGGGTGTGTGACTGACCGGTGCAAGACCTGCTGCCACTGTCCCTGGTCGTCGGGCAGCGGGAACTCGTCGATGGCGCGCCTGGTGCGGGCGCGCAGCTCGCGCAACATGTCCTCGATGTCGAACACGAAGGGTTGCTGCCCGAAGTTCGCGTCCACCACCTCGCCCGGCGTCTGCAGACCCACCGTCGGGTACAGGTTCGGCTGAAACATCATTATTTTATTTGTGATAAACCTATGTTTGGCACTTGCGAAAAATAGGTGCACGGTTTGTATTAGTTTCTTATGTAGAAGAAACTGACCCAAGAAACTCGTTGGTTACTCTTTTATAAACATTTGTTTTAATTAAGGTCCACTGCATGTTGCACAACAAGTTCTAGCACGAAATCTTTGTAGAGCCACGTGTCTGACTCTCTGGCAGCTTCTGTCATGTAAACTTGAGTATGTTAAGTCACTGTTAACTTCAAAAACAAAACAAAAGAAGGCCCTGAATATGGTGGAAATAAGAACAGCAAGGAACTCGGAAGGTTTTAGTTGTTGTTGTCCAAGTACTGTAAAGAAACTGTAACTACTTGTAAGTGAATGTCATTGCTTTGTGAAAGCGAGGATTCTTAATTATTCTTCATGAAGAAGTCTATTAACTTAGAGACAGTATCTGATCATCTGAATAGACATCAAAGCACAAACCCTGTTGCGATATAGTCTTATCACAATAGTGTAGTGCATAATAATAGCAGGAAAATCCCAACTGTGATCAGAACATAAATCAGTACGCCTAGTTACATGTCGTGTCGGTTGTCGGCGACCCACGCGAGATGGCACTGATATTATACGCAGTAGAAGGAGAACAGAACTCTCCGCTCCGATGAGATTGTTACAAGGACATAACTGAATGGGCTTGTAGGATATGAGGAAGCAATACTTAGCCATCCCGATAACATTATGCGTGTACTACTAGACCACATCACCTTAGCACCATACTTTAGTAGAAACTAATGGATTCATGATTTAACTATCATTGGTATAACGTAACAAAAATGGAAGCTGATGTTTGGTATATTGTCGCGGTCACTGCTGAAGCCTTTTTTTTTTCTAATAAAGCCAGTTTCCTCTTAGCACTACTCTCCGAAAACTAGGTTGTTGCAGCCATAAGTCATAGGATTTTGCACAATGAGGGTGCCAACAGTGAAGCTTTCCAAATATCACCCCAGAATTTTAAACGTACCGGTAGTCCTCTGAACGCAATGCCGAGATGGTGTCCGTTCTTGGTGTAGAAGCATGTGTTGTCGACGAGGTTGACTCCGCAGCCGATGACGTCGCCGGTGGTGAAGGTAGGTCCGTAGGGCTGGCCCGTGCCCGACGAGCAGAACGAGTGCCCGTCGTCGCCGTGGTAGCCGTATGAGTGCTTGTCCCAGCCTGGAACGTGGCGACGAAAGGAGGTATTAGTACATAGGAAAAAAAAATGATATCTTTTACTCCGTTTTTAAAAAACAACAAAGAATGCGTTCTTTCAAAGTCTCGAGGCAGCTAAGTCGTCCACTTACCAGGTAATCTGTTCATGTTAACTCCGTGCGCGGACAGGCCGATGCCCATGTACCCGTCGCGTCCCTTGGACACGATGCGCACCTCGAAGTAGTAGAGGCCGCACGCCGCCGGGATGGGGTGCGTGGCGCGCACGCTGGCCGCGTCCTTGTGTGTCTTGCCATGACCTGCACACCACACCGATCCATGTTCACACCACGACTAGCCAGCTTTCTGTCGTTACTAACAAGGTTTAAAGAGTAACCACATTTATCGACGCGTAATTACATTAAGCCAGTCGGAATGAGCTGGTCCGGTTGAAACTGATATACTCGTATCTACCGCGATAAGTGGAGTCCCTCTCTAATCGTCCAGTCTACGTTTAAAGAGAAGTATATCTAAATTATTATGTCTAGGTTAGCTTCAGTGTGTTTGGCAGTCTGTTTTGTCTGTAAGTTTTAAAGGCATCATGCGAAATAAAGGCTAGAGAAGTAAATACTGGCATTGAAATGAGTTTAGTCCAAAGAGTATAAACAAAGCTACTTTCGACTATGGTTGCTGTTAAGAACATCGTTTATAGAACGTAAGCAGCAATTAAAATTGCATTCTTATAGCATGGAAAGCGTCTTTGTGTTGAGGCTCAATAATGAAAGTATATGCAAGCTGTTAGTGTGGTGCATAATTGTAACTAAATAGGTAGGTCTGAAGGTACTCAAGAGCAGCCGAACATTACTCTCTCTCAAGTAGAATATCGTCCCAGTAGCGAAGGGTTATGATTGTAGCAAAACTGTGTCAACATTCCCACGAACGTCTGGCTCTTTAGTAAACTCATCCCACAGAGGTGGATCCCGCGGGATAAATCGACCTATTGAGGATAGACCAAACAAATTGTGTCGTATCGACCCTCGACCGCTAGCTGCTAAGCTATTGTATAAGAACTAATCATTTTACACAATTTTACACGATCGACTGTCCTTTAAGTGCCGTGAGGAGGCAAACTATCTCGATGGAGTAGGTACTTTCGCGCGTTAATTATGAGCCAACACTCTAGTTACCAGAGAAAAGCTCCGACTTTATATACATACCGTTATTTACCGAGCCAAGTATCTTCAGAAGTCAATCATGAACTGGAAACCGTGTTTATTACTTTGTTTTGAAAATATTTAAACGAATATGAAAGTTTTGGAAACTAGTGTTATGGATTTATGCTGTAGTAATCGATTTAGCCAACACACGTAGTGACACGTATGGTTGGCAGAAGCCTGTAAACCGCAAGCTATTTGTGTACAGTTATTAATGTTCCTAACTTGTCGATGGCTTGTGATTCAACAAAATCTTTACTATAGGAAAACAGAAAGTTGGTAACGATTATACATGGCATAACACACGTATCATCTGTTCAAATCAACATAATTATTCACACCCAACGTGAATAACAAGTGTCAGAGAATTTGAATCTACGAACAAACATCCTGAACGTTAGCCAAATACGAAATGTGGACGAATTTTAAAACAAGGCCAATGGGGAATGCTAATGACCTCAAGCTAAAAAGTAAACACGGTTTAAATTCAACACCATAAATTATGGAACGCACCAACTGCGAGTGCCGCGATCACAGCTATAACAATGCAGAGCAAACTGTTTCAAACTGGCAGACGAAAATAAAACTTGAGCGATATAACTACGGCTCACATTTGAATAACTCTTTTAGGTATTGTGAAAAACGATTAGTCTATCACAAGGCCAAACACTTGAAACGCTACAGCACTTCATAACGTTGGCCGCCAACACGCCAACATTTGGCCACAAACACGTGGAACAATGGCCAACAGACGAATTATGTTGATGACTGTGCCTTTCTGTATCACGCCTTTGATTCATGCTTTAATGCCTTTAATAAGCACGAATCGAATTATAAGACAGGTATATGCGGTGACCAGACCTGAACGATATTAATATGTGCTGTGCTGTATGATATCTATCAGCGAAACAAAATGCGATAGGAGCACACACATTGGTTGAGTACCGTAATGATTGCAGACCGAGAGACGATTCAGTATTCTTGAGCACCATCGCGACACGACAGGTCAAAATATTACAAACCTACAATAAACGGCAATTGGCACAAATTATTCTCGTAATAAAAATCCAATTATGATGCGGAAGCATAAAATCAGTTGAAACGGCTGCTCATGCTCTAGCGAATAATAGACTGAACACTAAACAAAAGAAATTGGACGTAGTTTCATCCTGTTTCCACGAACCGCTTCCATCCATCCCCAGCTTCCCTACATGCGATGCGGCCGGCAGCACGCGCACGCACACACCGAGCTGCGCGTACGCATGAGAACAACAACACAGGTTAACGAACCGCCACGTGTTTACACAACAACACGTAGATAAAAGCACTGGATATGAGTGGGACGAAACACTCGCACATGATACATGGCATTTTATAAATCGGCGTTACAAGCAACGCGCATTTTGTTGAAGAATTTCGTTCCCTTGAGGTAAAGAGATTGCTATGCTAATTAGGGTGTTTGACCGAAAATAATATCATGTGCTAAATGACGGTATCGTAGCCATTCGCACCACTATGTGTAATAGCGTCAAATTACTGTAGTACCTAACGGCAGTTTTAAGTAGGATAAAGGAAACCGCAGGACGAGGTATTCCGTATTCGCCTAAATACTCAAGTTGTTTAAGACAACAAAGAATCGTAAACAAGTTGAAGTATTTACATACATAAACGGACAAACAAATGCACAAAGCCTTCGAGGAATCAATAGAGCGTTACCTTCAAAGCTACAATGACATCAAACGGCAAAAGACTGACTCATTACATGCAATATAAGAGGGCTCGGTCCCAACCACGAAGAACAATCACATCCAATCAATATAATTCTATAACCACTATCTAACTCGTGTCCCAGATATTGCTTATTTTAAGACGTCGGCGTCGTAAACAAAAATCCAGTTAGGAACTACGCAGTGCGTACTACGTAGCGACGGATTAGCAACATCACGTTCTCGATTTTGATTGAGGTTAATGATAAATTCATGTAGAGTCCGATCTGATTATGCGGACACCTCGTCAATTACGAAGAACATTCACCAAATGCGTCAAGAACAGTAAGTACTTATGCTCCAAAACAAAAACAAAGAAAAATAATTGCCAAGTCCAGTGAAGTGTAGAGTAAACTTAACCTGTCCATCTCAAGATGGCATTTCTTGACGAGATTATAATCAGTTCATCGGCCCAGCCCGTCACTCGCAACTCGCAATCTTGACCTTCGATAACTTCGGTGCACTTGACTAAACGATATCTCTAATGGATACATCAATCGCAACACTCGCAACGCAACATTATATGAACATAACTTTCGAATCGGTTACGACTGGCAGCACACCATGAAAGGGCGCATTCAAGGGCTTATATCTCCAATACTGAGCTCCGATGGCAAAGCTTGGTGCGTTGGCGTCGGCCCAACTGGTCTTGTCGAACATTCGACAAATGTCAAGGCGTACGCGAGGTCGACACACTCGCGTTTCCTACAAACAAAGAATCAGAGCTCGGTAAGCTCACAGTAATGCAATGTATTTAAAACAAACGCCCATTGGGTCAGACAGCAAACAATATGTCTAAAAATTTAATTAACGACGTGTTTACGCGACTATGTATTTAAAGCGCCAACATACTGGAAATGTATCGAGTATTGCTGGCGATATTTCTGGATAGGTACGTGTTCTGCAGTAATAATGCGCTGTCCACCGTCGCGTCGTCGCAAGCCTTGGTGGGCATCAATAATAAATGAGATAATGATATGCTGGCCCGCATCAAAGCATTTACTGCAACCTGTGTCCTTCCTTCGGTAGGTATTTCAATTAAATGAAAATATAGAAAGCTCTTCTGTTTTACAATGCAATATTCTACTTGGGAAAAGGTTGTAAAGGCTGCACTTAAAACCACTTGGATGTATCAGTAACCTATGACTCTGAGTCTGAACTGAACTGAACGTGAAGTAGGTATTACTACACTTTTACGCAACCAGCCATTGTGACAATCTCAGATTTCCTTCACGTAATTGTCTCGTTCTATTTAGTTATGTAGGCCACACCTAATTGTAAATCCGACGAAACAAGCAAGACAACCGTCGCTCGTCACTTGCCAAGAACAATGAGAGACTAGGGAAAAACAGAGGCTCACGGTGTGCGCGTATGAGTATGGACAAAATTAGCTACAATCGTTAGCGGACCGTTGCCCCCGGCTGCAGGTGGCTACCGCTGTACCGCTGCAACACTGACTCACGCCCGCGACACAGATTAGCCCGCGATAATGTCCATAATCGAGCACAGATCACGGGCTACAACTACATTGATTTCCAACACTGGTAGTTGAGACACGCGCACTAACACAGCACTATTGTATTAAGGTTCCAACGAGATTACGAGTGGAGTCTATCGTGTCGTGCATGCAGTATTCCATGCAAACGTTATTGCGTATGTGTGCGTGCGCTGGAAAGCAAAAGCAGGAAGTGTAGCATCTCGATAGTGAGGCGGAAAAGCTGCGTGAGTCACTCATTTCGATTAAGACATTCCGTTCCCGGAGCGATGCGCATCATAGCGCCTGGAGTGTTCGCCTGGTCGGCCCGAGCTTACAGCCGCAGCCGCTGCCTTATCTGAATGTTTATGGCCAATAACATATCAGCGTCGGCGCGGCGGAGTGCGCACCTTACAGAACTGTCGGGTAATAATACTATCTCCAAGACTTACGAGTTACGTGACTTACTAACTTACTACGACGTAGTTATTGTCATCAATTAGCAAGTTTATAAAGACAGTCAAGACTGTAATGAGCCATCGTATGAAACACGAGTTAGTCAACATGCAAATATCAGAAGCAGGAAACATTGAATAACGCTGACATATGAAACTATGTAAAAACAATAACAACATTGATATTATTATACAACAGTTCCCTGTACACGAGTTCCACGTATGGTGACAACTGTAATTAGCAAATAAATCACAATCATGCATTCAACGGTTTGGTTGATTAAACAAATACTCAACTAGAATTGAAATATGAAAACAGGATAAGTTATGTTAACTTAGAAGCAGTAATCAGGTTAGGAAATAATAATATTGATTACATTTAAAACAAATACAAGTACAGCATGAATGTAAATGTGCGAACGTGAAATATTGATCGCGTACTACCAACATTTCTAGCAGAGTGACAGAAATAAGTCGACATGTGCTCCGCTCAATATGTCACTGACGGTGACGCAGATAGCATACTCGAGCCTGACGTAAAAGCGAGCCGTCTGGCTAATCTGGAACGTTTGACAAAGCCGAAGCACATGTCGACGGGACTAGAAGAAAAGCATACAGAGATTAAGACACTCGAGGCGTTTCCCGAGAAAGTTACAGAACACACAATGACGGTGACACGCAGTTGCTAACAAACAGTCCCGCACCCGGCCGAGTGAGCGCGTCCCACACGGCGCACGCCGCTTTGTGTGGTACCAACACCTCTCACGGGCTACTCACATCGTGTCGACGTACACTATGCTCGTTTTTATTTAAATTTTAAACACGTTGAATAAATTAGCACTGTTTATTAGCAATGTGCGTGGGCATAGATATAGTTGTATGTATGTTGACGTACGATACATCCAGAGGCGTAAGTGGAGGTAGGGCAGGTGGGGTCGGCGGCCCGGGCCCTGCGTCCCACCTTACAACAAATAGAGAAAACATCCATGTCCATTAAAACGATCCACAGTCGGACCCCATACACACCACTTACGCTTCTGGCTGCTCGGCGAGACGGCCAGCGAGATTCCGCTATGCAAGCTGCGGTCACAACGCGCCCTCGACGATGGTCCCGGTTAGCTACGTAACATTGCGCGCAAACTCCATTCAAGCTTCCTTGAACGGAAAGCCGCGGCAGCAATGGATGCATGCGCTCGCGTGAACACGTCATGCAATGTCCTGACTACCGGCACACGAGCGTTTAGAGCATAGTGGTGCTATGGAGCCGAATATTATCTATGCTACTGATTACTTCTACAGTTAATACTATGATTATTCTAAGCCTTATCAACGAGTAATCTACTTTCAGTACATTAACTAAAACAACAATAACTTTGCGATAAACAGTTATGCAGAGCACAGGGCAGAATCTGTCGTTCCTTGTAAAATGTGTATTCTGTATAGCCGCGGTAAATTAATTGTTCTACACACTGTGAAGGTCTCCCCCTCCTCAAACAAAAACATATCCTGCGCGTTAAAGAAACCGTAAACGTATCACGATATGAGATAACAATTTGATTTTGATTATGGAATTAATTAGTCCGCAAGGATGCGGTCGGAGGCATAATGAAAAATGATGTTAAATGGAAGCCGGGTAATGCATAGATAAGATACACAGTCCACGTAGATTACTGATTCATTGCCAATTCAAGAAAATAGGTACCTACTTTACTTTCTGATGGAACTTATATCGTATGATTACTATCAAGGAGCACAATCTATCAAGTTAACGCAACGCGTTGTGTAGATTTTCCTCAATTGCACGCAAGCCGTGCTAAACCGACATATTAAACCTTTATAAACAAAGAAACAAAAATGATTGCGATAAAGGGAAATAATCGTTTTTTTTTCATATTAAAACGTAAAAACGTCATCATAAAAAATAAAGACACGGAAAGTAACAATAACAGTCTAAGGATTCATTGTAACGAAAAGAAAGCCCCATGAACTGCCAAGGTTATAAACTTATAACCTGTTAAAACAACTGGCTGTGATTCAGGGGAAAACGCTTTGTTGCCATAAACGTCAAATGCAAGCGAAACGAAAATAAAAGAGAACCTCTGTGAAAATGTATGGCGTAGCGTGAAAGGCAAGGGTGGAACAGGGACAGAGCCATAAACGTCAATAACTGTAGACGAAAAAAAAACTACAACGTATAAGTGCATAGAATATGGCAAAGGTATTGGCTGACGTGCGCGTAGGAGCAATTAGCGCGTGGAGCGGTTGCCATGCGGCGCGGCCTCGCGGCCGAGTCCGCCCGACGCATCTGAGCGATTACTTCAAATTAAATTAACTCCGCTACATGTTTCGACACAAATCCTTTGCACGCTGCCTCAAACACACAAGCTCGCGTTTTCAATGTCTTAATCTCATGATTACCATCTAAGAAGGACGTGCGGTTGGCTCACCCTGAACCTTGAACGGTCGATAACTCGGTAACAGCGAACAGGATTTTCGTGATTGTATTCATTTATATAACTTGGAAAATGGAAACGGGTGAAGTTGAAACCACTTCAAATTGAACGTCAATGAAGACAATCGAAGCATCGGACATCGAGCGGAGCATTCGTTATAAAATGGACCAAACAAAGAACATGGTTGCTTTTCGGTCGTTTCTTTGTAGTCAACCTACTGCATATAATTTTACGGTGACATGGTAGTGTTTGTGTAGTAAGTAATCATTCTTTACGGTAATTTGTAAAATTGAGCGTCCAAACTACTAAGTTGCCTAGATTTGAATATGTTTTGTACATAACTAATGAGGTGTATCAACACTGCGTTAAGATAAGAGTAGAAGTTACTAAATTAGAGTAAATAGAAAGTCGGAACAATAACGTCCAAAGACTTGAAAGTATCGGTGAATTTGTACATTCATCTATCATTGAATTCTGTCTATTAACTGTCGATGAAATAGACGCAAGCAATCAAAGTGCTTAAAATAATGGCACATTGATTGTGATGACTGATAATGATAACTCTAATGAACCCAGAGAAACTGGTACTATTACAATACGTCAATCGAGAATGCTTAATATGAACAACAACAACTCGTGAAAAGAAGGAATACAATCCTTGAGAGATCGAAGTTGTTGCTCCCACATATACGATATAACTGGAAAAGAGAATCGAATATTCGCACAGCATGTTTTGAAACCGCAACGAAAGCAATCATGTCCGACCGACGCTGAATTAACAATGAAGTAAAATGTTCTTGCAGGAATCTATGTGATGTAATGCTGCGATACTACTCCAGTAAACAAGCGAGTGAATAGGGGTAAGCCTTTGCATACAACGAGATTACAAAGGGAAACAAAACACCCGAAACAAACCAGCAACATTAACGTCTATTTTTCTGTTCAGTGTCAAAATTCTTTATGGTTTTATATTTAAACAACGCCAAAGAATTTCTAAACAGAATGTGACTGTAAAATATAAGAATTTATTATTCCAAGGTGCGTCCCAAGCCTGTGCACAAGCACCATAGCGACCCAGTGACCCAATTTCTTCAATTGATCTCACAACGGCGCATCAGATAAGCAGTAGATGCCCTTCATGCCCATGCTCTTCTATCATGCTGCTACTATTACAAAGAAACCGAAAACATTTACAGGAAAGTTTTCGGAGCAAAAAATCGCATTGCGGATTTGCGGTTTCAGTAAATAGACCTGGTCTATGCTTATTAATCTTTAGTGTTTAGGATCGCCTGCGGGACGGTAGCCAAAAACTGTAGGACTGCGGTTTAAGCTAAAGATCCAAACGGCTATCGACAAGTTGCAATTCCAGTCGAGCGCTTTAAAACTTCAGAGCAAACAGCCATAGCTCAAAACTAACAATGCCATGGCATAAGATCTGGTTTCTATTATTATCTGTGCCGTAAAAGGCAATTCAGATATAATCATGTGTGTATAAAAGAACACGCCGGGCAGCATTCACCTGTATACTAATAACATTGCAATCACCTATTGGCCTGCCAAGCGTGGCTGTTACGCCAGTATCCCACGTTTATTTATGTACTCATTTGTACATTTTCCGTTGCCAAGTCAAATCTATTCAATGCTGCTAAGGATTAATTTCGTTTTGATCCATAACTTTCGCTTACATTTACGTTACATTCGTCTTAAACGTTCAAGTTAACGTCGTCCCACTACTGTTCACTGGTTCTTGCATCGTAACATTTTACATTTCCTTGAATTTAAATCGTAATGATAGTTAATTGAGTGTTACTTTAATGAAAATGATACAAACTAGTTTCATGATTACTGGCTATTAACTATTATGCATGGGGAGTTTGGTAATCTCACTTTCTTAGTAATCATTCTATAAAATCACGTCATTACTATAAAGGCCAAAGAAGCCAACAGAAAACAAAACTTGCGACTACTAAAAGCTGATTAAAATAATTGTATCGTTATCGAACAAACAAAACAGCCTTGTTCCAATGAGCTAAGAGTATACTACGTTGATAGCTGTCGATCCTTTATGGGGTACTCAAAGAACCCAAACACTAGTTATGTAAACGAACAAAAGTTGGAAACAAAACGCGATGCGTGCCCCTACCTCAGAGACAAGCTTGTCGACGTCAATTTATATGAAGACATGCTATGGCCACCACGCCACAAGTCGCGTGCCAACCACTGATTGCTTTTCGAATACTGCCTTGCTAATCGTAAGTTTGTTGCTGGTGGCTGTGGCACGCTTATTGAATATGCAAAAGGAACAACTCAACCTTTTTAGTACACGAAAGAATCGTCGCACGCTTTACAGTAAATATGAACATTTACATACCAACCGTTGCAAAAAAAATCATATCCTTCTATTAAATGAAAGGCGGAAAATATCAGATCTTGTGTTTCTTTACAAGATCGCCAATGGAACAAATGGTGTTACTGAGTTGCTGCACAAAATGGGGCTGCGAGTGCCGTCTGTGTTCTTGCGTAGACCTCATTTATTATCCACCCTAATGGTATCCACAACGTACAGACGGAACTCACACATGGTGAGAGCGAGTCGTATGTACAACACAACCTGCCAGGAGGCTGAGAGAAGGCTACTAGTACCGCTAAATTGAAGAAAACTTTAACCAATACCTTCTTTGAGCGTATTCAGATTTAGTAACTCTTCTGTTTGGTGCTATGTAAGTTTTATTTATTTGTATGTCATATTATTTATATACTACATGTGGAAACATGTATTTGGCCATATTTTCTTTAAACTATTACTCACTGTAAAAATACAACACTGCAAAGAACTTACAGTTAAACAGAGTTTTCCTAAAAACGAAATAAATAAATAAATATTAACTGTTAAATGGGGAATAGCTTCTGAAGATTTCAGAAGCTAAATTCGTAAAGGAAAATGTAAAAAGCTTTATATTGCGAAATAAAGCTACGAAGGAATAAAATAAACAATGTCTGAATACTATGTGTATCTCAGGCGGGTACTTTCTCTCAGAACTATTCAAATATTTCGCCAATGAGTTCCGATTCTGATGTAACCGAATATTCTGATGGAGAGCATAGCTATAAAGGCGCTCTGTTCGTTTCCGAACGGACGTGATTGAATCTGATGTACTCTGAGAAATTAATTAGCAAATCGTTACACAAAGACAAATTGATATAAAAGTGTATTAGCGTAGTAACACGGTCCGATATAATATTAGAATCAATGTCGGTGTCGCAACATGCAACCTCACTCAAGGAGAGGACTCGGGTTTCAATACGATCGTAATCATATTTATTTATCATGTATTTCATAACATTGCACACCGTCATATAATTAAGCGTCAGCCGCTTCTGCAGCAGGGACGCGGAAATGTGCAAGCTAATCTTGTCAATGACTATGAATTGAAAGAGTCGTGAAAATGAGGAGCCGCTGAGTTTCTGAGACTGTTATGAAAAGATAAAACTACCTTTGCATTTAAATATGCTACAAAATCAAAAGTAGTTACTCTCAGGTACAATAAAATAAATTAATTATAGAAATAGTAAGGTCGGAAATATACCAGGCTGAACCTGATAATAGAACTTCAATTAGGTAGTCGATGCAAAGCTAGCATGAATATTGAAAATAAGGTTTCCTGGAATGTACGGACTCGCACACTTGACAGGCAAATTATTTTACTACATCTCGATCACCAGTTTATTGATCATAGTTATGTCACACATGTATTGAAAACTACAATACAGAAAACGACGTGGACGAAAAGGTTTCTATTTGTCACAACAGTAACGAGCGCTGTTCAAAAGTTTCCCAAACGTTCAAACTTTATTTACGACTGCGAACTCGGGTTTCGACTGAATAAATTGACCTGACTCGGAGAAAAATTGCACTTGACTCCTTAGCTTCAAATTAAGTGGGCACATTTATCAATACTTCCATATCAACATAACACACAAATCACGCGACTGACCTAAGGAAATAGTTGCCAGGCGAAGGCGTCGACCGTCATCATTACGATTGAAACGCGTTTTTGATTCTTATGTCGTGAGTTCGTGACTATAAACAATAAAAGCCAAAAAGTTTTGTGCCTTACAAAACATGGCTATTTTGGTGCGATTCAGGAGATTAACGGGTAATGTGGCATGGAAGGCTTACAGAAAGAGATTTACGATCAAACAGAAAGTGACAAAGAAAGGAGACGTATGGCGACGCAAACAGACTGAACTTGACCTGCCATTGCCTGTCTTCGGCCTACATACCTAGCCACGGACAAATTTGGCACCGATAAAAACAACGCGATAAGCACTCTCTGACCTCTTTCACTCAGACAATTCCAATAACATGTGTAACAATTAATTATTCGTCGAGGCTAGCTACTGCTTCCTAATGTTTTGCATTTAAATTATTACATATCTAATCGTTTCGAGGCGAATTGAAATAATTAAATGAATATAAGAATTCCGTTGGAATGCCCAAAACTAGAATATGACATAACAACTGGTACAACAAGAAGAATAACAATAATATTTCCGGATTTTTTGTACTTTTGTGAGATTTTAATTTGGACTAGAAAATAAACTTTAAACCACAAATAATAGGAACCAGAATACTGACAATACAACATCAAGAAACATACAGACACGTACGTAATGCTAAGAAAATATCAAAAGTATTTGTGCCAGGAATGGATAGACGAGCTCAGTCAACGCTCGCTTTATAAAACCAAACACCAATTTTAACGCGGAAGCGGAAACTATAGATAAGAGAGGAGTAGTTCCAAAAGTCCGTTTATTTATCGAAGCACGAGGGTCGCATTCAGGGAGCTGTTCGGACTTCGGACTATAAAACTGTCTGTCGCAAGAAAAATGGGGACTTTCAATAACGGTAGTTAATCAAAAAGTATGTCACGAACGCAACGGGCTCACTTTCACTATCACAGACTAGCGCTCCGTTGCATAATTATGCTGAGCCGACTTACTAGGTACTTATCCAATTATAATTCACATTTGCACATAGCGTCAATTGTATGGGTATCAATACATTGTACTGATAATCATACTCGTCATATTGATGTGGTTATTGGATGGCACACAAACCACCGGTCCACGTTAAGTAGTCAACTCCGCCTTCCAACATCGCAATGTCAGAAGCACCTCAGCACCCAACCTGACATTCCAGGTCTACACCGAACAATTCCTGTAATGAGATCAGCAGCAGCGGCAGACGTTGGTATGGTGTTGGTGGTAATATATTCTTGGACCATGGACAGGCGAACAAAGAGCAAGAAACATATACCTACATGGTATATGTTTAGCTATTTCACGCCGGTGGCGGTGTGAAATGAAATCTCTCAGAATTGCTACAGAAGAAGATTACCGACTACCGTCAAACCCACAAGCGACAAATCATCTTCTTGTACCAAAATCTTCGTAAAATACGGGCTGGTATAAGTTTTTGGTTGTAGAATCCTCTATTTTGCTTGCAAAACTTGCACCGTAAGCAGCGTGAAACAGATCCAGGATCGACTTCCTGACCGCAGAAATTTTAAATGTAAGTAAATGCTTAGCCCTCCAAAGCATCCTTGAAAAGAATTCAGTCTTTGTTAACAACTCATTGTTATTAATTACTAAAGTTACGTGTCCAACAAAATTAAACTCTGACACAAAGGGCCAGAGTTCCAAATGGAATTGAGGTAGATAGATTCGTATATCGGGGTTTCGACAAGGCCGATGTTACTAGAAATAGACACAAGGAAAAATAGACGGTATCACATCAAGTTTAGGTGTATTTATGAATGACGAGTATCAAGAGGGGAAGTAGCAGCGGGGGGGAGCACGTGGCGGGCGACCCAACGCAAGCGAGCTTGACCCAGTTAGTAGATGCACCATTTCGGTCCCGTTTCGAAGGCCCTTTGCCGCCGTTGCTATGTTTGGGATCTCCCTATTCCTTCCTCTGATTCCTTTGTTCGATGAAGACCGACATAATACGTCTTATTTTGACGTAGCCATGACGCCTACTCGAATGCATGAAAGCCGATAAAATACGCGCGGAAATCGCTAGGAGTTTGTTAAAATACCCTTGGTCACGGTAAATATCAATAAAACCAACATTAGATGAACCTTAATTTGAATCTCACATGTAACATTTGGCAAGTTGCCGTAACACGAGACCGCGGTGCCACTACTCCGCGGTAGAGTTTATAGAGATAAATTCTAAAAATCTTATAAATATTATTCAAACACTGTTTTTTATCCGAAACAACGGATATATTTTTATAGGCAGGCTCGGTCGTTTCTTTAAAGCTACTGCGTAGTCAGAGTCACTGGTCAATCAAAATACCGTAAAAGTTAATATGAATGAAATAAATAATAAGTACTTATAAATTATGTAAAAGTAAAACAGTGTGCAGTTGAAGCGGTCGCGGAACAAAGAGTAGAGAACAATACGTCGCGTCGCAACACTCGCAACGATATTTGCTCATCGGTAAAGAGTGGAAGTAAATTATATTCAAAGCATGGTTCATCGACGGGCAGACAATGGACCCGGAGACTCGCATGATAGCGACACTACACGACACACGCTCATCTCACGCCTATTTAATTACACAACAAACAACAGCATAACCGGAAATACTGAAATACATTTACATGTACGGTCGAACAAGTTATTTGGTACCTATACATTTTACAATGTAATTTGTGGGTTATACTGTAAACCAAATAGCTTGTTCGACCGTACACCGGTGCGTATTATTAGAAACTGAACGAAACTAGAAGAGACGTTGCGAACGGGAATGATTATAGAAGCCACTTGATGACTTCACGTTATAATCAATGAAGCCAATATAAATTATATTTAAGTTAACTCGCCCCAAGGATACAAAACAAACTCCACCGCACAAATCCCAAATCTGTATATTTGAACGAATCATTCAGCGGTTGTGACAAGTAAAAAGCTGTTTTTTTACAAGATCTTTTTAACCGAGATCCATTATCGATTGGTTATATTGTTCGATGCGAAGAAAGCTGTGGCTCGATGGAGAAATCATGTGCGACAATTTCTATCTGACAGAGAGAGCTCAGTTTAGTAAAATCATATCTGAATGATAGACAGCAGCATGTACATTGTACAAGTACAGGGTGTAAATTCGATGGGTTTAAAAGTAAAAATGGGTGTACCACAAGGTTCGATATTGGGTCCCTTCCTCTTTTTAGTATACATTAAGAGCCCTCTTACAGTCCACTAGCGCCGCCAATCGAAAAAATGTCATAACTCGTAAAAAGAAACAAAAATACAAAATATGTTCTATTATTACTGTGGAAAAGGCAATAACGTAATTGTATAACACCTTATCAACACTTGAAATATAGCTGTTTAGCTAAATCGTGCATTCAAAACATAAACGGCCGTTTTTGTTACAAATGCACGATTTAGCTAAACAGTTATATTTCAAGTGGTGACAATGTGTTATAAAATTACGTTATTGCCTTTTCTACAGTAATAATAGACCACATTTTGTATTTTTGATTCTATTTACGAGTTATGACATTTTTTCGATTGGCGGCGCTAGTGGACTGTAAGAGGGCTCTTAATGACCTACCCCATTTATTTAACAACCATCCGCAAATGGTTTTCTTTGCTGATGATACTTCTTTAATATTTAGGATAAACAGACGTGCCACAAATCTTGACGACGTCAATATCGCCCTACTACAGGTTCATAATTGGTTTACCGCTAATAATTTAGAACTAAATGGGAGAACAAACTAATTGCATAAGATTTGCTTTACCAAATGTCAAAAGTAATGATTGTGACATAGTATTGAATCAAGAGAAACTTGAATTTGTCAATACAACGCTTTTCTTGGGTATTACGCTCGACCACAGGCTGCAATGGGGTCCTCATTTAATATCTTTTGCAGGCCGGCTGAGCTCAGCAGCATATGCTGTTAAAAAAATCCGACAATTTAGTGATGTTGATTCGGCGAGGATAGTCTGTTTTAGTTATTGACATAGTATAATGTCATAAGGTATTTCAATATGGGGACGGGCTGCAGACATCCGAGTCTACTTTAATTCTGCAAAAAAGAGCCATCAGAGCCATATATGAATTACGTAGACGCGATTCTCTAAGAGAACTGTTTAAGGAAATTAATATCATGACAGTACTTCTGCCGTCATTAGAAAGAAGGCCGTAACTACGTTAACGTTGATTCCGAGATAATTGAAGTTTTATCTAAAACGGAGGCCCGCGGTTTACTGAATGGTTTTAGTTAGTGATGCTTATTTTATAAAACGTCAAAAAATATAAGCTATATGTTGAACCATAATTTATTTAAAATCAGACATGCGTATTCATTTTATTTTATTTTTCCCCTTTTGTCTTAGCAAAAAAATAATTATAATTTGTGAAATACTTATCTGAAAGGGCGTAATTGCGTAGAATGTAATTACGGCTTAGCTTGGCTTGGCATGGCATCTGAATGAGGAAGCTTTTCTTCAAAATACTTATGTAAAAAGCCCTTATTGCGTAGTTAGGCCTTTTTCTAGTAGTAAATTTATTTAATATTTAAAGCTTAACAATATTTAATTGGTAATTGCGGCCTTCCAGACTAGAATTACGAAAATACTAACAAAAAAAGCCCGTTATTGTGTAATTAAGGCTTTTCAGATTCAAAAACCATAATTTATGTCGTAGTTAGGGCTAAAATGCTTATGCTATCTTTGATCTCATACGAGATACAGCTTTGTGAGTAAGACCACAAGATAGCATTTTCTTTGCTGATTCCAAATATGGTTATAACTCATTTTTGACAAAATTGTTAGTTACGGCCTTCTTTGTTATGACGGCAGACTTTGTCTATACATCTATGAAAACATCATGTACGTTAGGAAAAACTGCATTTATTCAGTAAAAGAGGTGACAGACACCACTATAATACTAGAAATAGGGACCAACGAGTTCAGCCCGGTTTCTGGCTTGATAAAGTAGATTCGTCTTTCATGGGGTACTGTTTAAAATGATATACCTCCAATAAAATACCTCCTCACATACTACAACTGAATGAGACGAAACTTAAATATTGTATAAAACGCACACTATGTAGGCAAGCATATTATAATTTAGGGGATTACATTGAGGATAAAAATGCTTGGCTCAATACTGGTCCTGCTCCGCAACCATAGGTGCAAACTTATTGGACAATTATTGTGGTAGCTGCAGAAGATTGTAAAAATATTCTTGCCTTGTTTAATCTTTCTTCTTGCATCTCTTAGTCTACACCAGTGATTCCCAAAGTGGTCCAGGTGGACCCCCAGGGGTCTACGGGAGACCCATCGGGGGTCTACATTGGCTTGAAGAAAATGGGGGGGTTCACAAGCTGTATGTGGAGGTCCACGAAATTTTACCTGGGTTCGATGCCAAAGAACAATAATGTTGGCTTAGCTTGATCAATGTAGCCAGATATTAAGCTAGGTACTAGAAAGAGTAATAAAGAACGAAGAGTAAGAGAACAAATGTTCCGGTGATGACAGGTTGTATTTCGGTGAAAAAGGTCGTGTTAAGTCATAAAAAAACACATTACGAAGCCAGAAGATTACAATTTTCGGATTTTTGCCAAAAAAATATCTTGAGAACAACGATCCTCATGCAATCCTAACAGATAGTGCGAAAAAAATTATTGTCTTGCTTTTCTTTTTTAGTTCACGGGCTTGAAAGAAAATGCTACAGGGGGTCCACCGACACCAAAACAAATTCAAAGTGGTCTACCAGGAAAAAATGTTTGAGAACCTCTGGTCTACACTAATATTATAAAGAGGAAATCTTTGTTTGTTTGTTTGTTTGGTTGTAATGAATAGGCTTAAAAACTACTGGACCGTTTTTAAAAATTCTTTCACCATTCGAAAGCTACATTATCCACGAGTAACATAGGATATATTTTATCCCCGTACTCCCACGGGAACGGGAATTACGCGGGTGAAACCGCGTGACGTCCGCTAGTATTGTATAATAGCATAGCACATGTGTGAGTACCATGTACTGTAAAGTTACCATTTGCACTTAGTTATCTTTCATTGACTTGAATATGCCTTGGTGGCTGAGAGAATGTCATGCTCGCTTAAATGTCTCGCTGATGGCGGCGGGTGGGTCGGGTCATTTAGTTCCCTTCAAAATGGTTGAATTGAATGGCGCTAATCCATGCGTCATTTTCGTGAACGGGCGCTGTCAGTCGGGACTGACATCTCTTAGCTGCAATAATAATTTGGATAATTTGAATTGCTTTATTTTAAATTTTGTTTTTTTTTTTACTCTGGACACTCTTAATGCGCACGTCTTTCTACATCGTTCTCACATATATGTATAATCTCAACATGAAAGATGTAACCAAGATTTTGTAACAATATTTTTGATTGAAAAGAGTGTCCATGGAGTTTCTTGCTCGTTTTTCTCAATAGAGATCTACGCTAGGGAAGGGCAACTACAGTACTTTCTCAAGTTATAATGCCTTGTGTCTGTGACAGTAGCTGTGCTTTTTTTCGTTTTATCGACATTCAAAAGTGCCGTAATGGTCTAGTTGATATAAATAATTTGAGTTTGAGAGAACAATCTCAATACTATCGTGGCCTATTATCCGAGACGTCACCGGGTCATCGATACCGCCACTAATTAAACCAGTTCACGTAGCTAGCGAAGTAGCGAGCATTCATTCATATTATCATAGACCGTGTCGCCCGCGTGAGCGTCTACGCAACGACGAGGTGCCCTTCAGCCAGTGCGAGTGCGACCTCATTACCAATACACCCCTTGTCCCCTGAGACCTGTAACTTGTTATACGAAACGATATTCTAACCCTACAGCATATTATTTTAATTATTGTGGTTCGTAATTTAAAGATCAAAAAAGATTTCATAAAATCTGAGACCGGTATGACTGGTGTGGAATTTTAATTTATACATATTGTACTCTTGAATATTGTGAGTTTTTGTAATAGGCGAGATATTATACGACTGCACGATCACGACCAACCACTAACGGCAAAAATAATCTAATGCATAATTTTATAAACACAGTTCAAGAGCCATTCATTCACTGAATTAGGTACTTACTTGTTATTAGACATTTTTAATGATGAAATAAACTAGTTGGATAAAGAAGAGCCAACAGTGTATCCGTCGTAATAAAACAGAGAAAATTCTATTTCAGCCGCAACTAATCCGAAAGCCCACATGCAATGAACTAACAGGAAAGAATATTATGTGGGTCGAGCGAAAGGAACTGATGTTTCAGGCTATAAAACTACACCCTAAGCATATACAGAAGACCACTTCGACGAAGTCGAAACAAATTAAGATGACTTTTTCAATCAGAAAAAAATAAACATAGTTGAATTGAAGGTTGCAGGGCATCACGTAACTGAACATGAGCTTACACCAAATATTCACACTATCTGCACAGATGCAAAGAATAACAGCTCAACAAGACGAGGTGGGTGATGTGATGTTGATGAAAAGCGGCAAACTGAAAAACTTTCTTGCGATTTGTGAGGGAGCCGAGAGGGAACATAAATTTGTTCTGCCACTGCGAAAGTGGATCGTAAAAGGCAGATTGAGCGGCGCGATAGTTATTCGATTCAGATCTGCTATTGCCGACGTTCAAAATTCCAAGACAAAAGTTAAACCTTGCCAAATGTTTTGTCTAGATAGCTCATTCCACATCAATCATCATGTTTCAATATAATTGGGTGCTCTAAATCCATGAAGTATTGCTTTAACTGCCCCAGCTTGGCCATATTATATATTATACTGGTGCAGTGAAAGATTCGCAGCTGGGCTGTATGTATTTATTAATTCACCAACAGCGGCTGTATATGTCACCTGAAAATTGTCAAACACGTTTTATTGTAATCTCTCTAGCGATATTGTAAACTCTCGAAATATTGTCAACTGAATATACGGAAGTATCTCTGCCCCCACAATCGGGTCTTGGGGCACCCCCCCGTTAGGTTACTTAGGTTCCTTTAAACCTGCACTCGGAAATAGGGGCAATATCGCTAGAGAGATTACAATTTATAACGTGTTTGACAATTTTACGGTGATATATGTATAAAACATTTAGGTTTACACACATACATGGGTTTTACAATCTTGAACCTTTAACCAGAACTGACAAAAATAAATTAAAGCTGACATTCGAGGAAAATAATCTACACAGATCATTCAGGTTTTACACAGACTTTTGGGGGGGGATCATTATGAAGTAAAAAGGTGTAAGGATCAGGCAGGGGTCGAGGCATCGGAACAGGTTGCAAATGAACAATTGCCAATACAACGCGATCTTTGACTCTGTAATCGCATACAGCAATAATATTATTAATGTTGTAGTCGTACATCAAACAGTTACTCATGAATACTATCGCTGAAATCATCTTCGTTTGGTGCCAGATTCGAAATTTAATGTTAAACTAACTTGGCAGAGTTTGTGTTGAGTTGTCAGCGTCATCGGTCATACACGACTATTCTTCTAATATCATCATTATAAGTTTTCCTATTTATCATCTTCACTCAAATGTCAAATAATGCAAAGTATAATTGAATATTTTGGACGGAAATATCTTAGCAAAAGGTATTGTAAGTTATTTCGTTTAAAACACTACTAGGACCAACCACTGACTTGCAAGTTAATCTCGCAGACAAACTGTGGGACCCGTATTTATAACAGTATTTCGACCGAGTTTTAGCGGTGGCTTTCGAGACAACTTGAGATTTCCCTGAAGACTCCTCAAGCTCGAGGCTGTCCGGTTCAACCACTAATTTGTGATTCTATACTCTTTAACTATAAAACTTTGGACTTCATCATACTATTTTTTAATGATCACTACTAAGGACAATAATTAGGTACATAAAAACCATCTGTTCCACTACAAAGAACAATACTGCTTTTAAGTTGCATTCCATTAACTCTACCCTTCGGGTCGGGACCTAGAATCGTCACCACACTCAGTCCGATGAAGACAATTTTTAAGAGAAAAAAAATTGTTCCTAACAAGAAATTAACCACGGGGCGACCTTATCATTTCCCTGCAGATCTTCAGGCAAACGAGCTTTGCTTGTGAACGTAACATAGTATAATATTTACACTACCATTGAAAACTCGCGTGTGCATTTCCACGGATTATAGGGAAAATGATAATAGTTGGCATTGCCAACAATTTAATTGGCTTGGGGTCGCCCTCGACGAGCGCTACGTCGCACAAACACAAAGCGAGTCTACACATGGGGACAGGGGAGTTGGGGACAGGGCACTGATCCCAACAGTTTTTGTAGGAAAATGTTCATTCTGATCGTAATGAAGACGAAATATGGAAACGAAGCGCGACCCTTCGAAAATAAACAATAGTATTGTATTCAATTTCTAAACAAGAAAGTATTTCAAACAAATAAATTGTAAGCTCCTCCATTGATCCCAGCAGGCGCGTACAAAGCCAAGCCCTCGAGTCCTCGACACAAGCACCAGAGGAGCGTCTCAATGCTTTAAGGCAGTATGTCACTGCAACAAGGGACAGGGAGTCCAGCGCTGAGCGCTCGCAGAGGCTCGCTAGCCAAAGCGCGAGAACATCGCAGGCCCGTGCTCGAGAATCTAGCGCTGAACGTGCGCAGCGTCTTTCTAATCAGGATAAATCCTTAAATCTAAGGCGGCATGTCTCAGCAACAAGGGATAGAGAGACTAGCGCTGAGCGCTCGCAGCGGCTCGCTAACCCAACAGTGAAAACATGGCAACATCGCACCGCTCAACGAAGTGGGCACGGGTCAGCTAGTATTGAATAAAATTTGTTGGTTGCTGTCGCTGTATAATCAGGAACTGTGTCCAAGGGGACATAGTTTGTTTTTGTGGATGACTGCATGAGTAAATAACAAAAAAACAAGACCCACATTTGGCATAATGTTGTGTGACTTATTCATTATCATAATTACTTTTTACAGTGACATTGTTATCGTTGTCTGTTGTGTTGATTGTTGTTGTACTATCTGTAATCAAAAACTTTGATCGACTCATGTGCCAGAAATTAAAAGAGTTACATTTCAACAAGCGAGTTGGTTTTTCGCGTGATACCTGTTTAGTACAGCTGAACAGTTATATCTTTCTTGTGGAACCGGTTGGCAATAACAGCGTCATAATACGGTACCACTGCAGCCGACTGCTCTCCGCGTCACTGCAGCCAACATTTGGGAATAACGCTGTATTTACTTACTTACATCCTATTTAAAGACGTATGAACTAATATACCTATTTGTGTTGTGGAGTTCAGGGTAATAAACTATTTAGCTCCACAAGTATTTAAAACTTCTGATTTTGAAGTTTTTTAACCTAATAGAAATATAGAAATTACCTACTTCTGGCACTTCCAATTATAGGTAACATCTCTCTTGAAACTTCATTATTGTTAAACTTGCATCATAAAAATTCCCAGCTAAACACCATAAGAGGAATAAAGACAATGATGATGAAATGAATAATGATGAATGTGGAATAATGGCATTAGGTGAAAGATCCTAGTGTAGCATTTTAGTAACTTAACGTAGCTCGGTGAAATTGATTTAGGCAAATTCACTCCAGTGAGTGATTTGAGTCGCACAAAGTCAAACCCCTCCATTAAGCCACTCCCGGTGTGGCTCGCGTATTATCCGCGCGCACGTTTCACAAAGTATTGATATTGATTTTATCACTGTCCCTCTGCATGTAAGTGATTTAAATAGGGCTACCGCAGGGCAGTGCACTTGGTCGTTATCTAGGCGAGTACCTGCTGCTAGAAAAGTGGCGTCGATCAACTTTAATGAATCAAATAAATGTCTTTTTCTCTTTCTCTTCTTTGCATTTAATAAAAAGTGCAGTATTTGTAGTAGTTAGTCGTTTACAAAAGGCATTGTTGACGAGATATTATAAGGACTAAAATGAAATATGCTAAACTCGGGTGTGACTTGGTTGTACTTCGTAACTACTCTTTACGAAGACACCTCAAGTTCCTGCATTTTTGAATATGCTACAAAGTTTCATCTTCGTCCTGGACGTTTGTAAATAATATCGGATTCTAATAAAATTCAACCACTTTTGGTCTCAAAGTTTCAGTTACTTCCCAAGACGAAACTGCAACCGTTTGGCTTCATTTCAGTTTATGTAGGTAGTCCGTGGGTAGTAAACTTGCTACATAAAGAAAATGCAAACTCATCGGGTCCTTTTGAACACAAATCGACCTTGGCACACACTTCCTCATAAAGTAATGCTCAACGTATGAGCTGAACACGCAACGTACTTTATCATCATTAATATTCCCTACACTCCTCACTATACGCTCACGAACGTAACTTTATTGTACAAACAAAACGTAAACGCACTCATTTTATAACAATCAGTCACTTTGTTTGCACATATTATAACTAGGTTCCCTATAATCAGTTGCTCGTACCGTCAAACTAATAAATAGCTGGGATGCCTCGCCTAACTTTTAACATCATGGGAACAGGTTTTGATTTTAATTCAGAATTTTGATTTAATAACAGAACGCGACTAAGGTCCATGTTCACCGAAAAGATAACAGTCTGATTATCTAAAAACAGCTGTCACTGTGACATGTTCCCATACAAAAATGTGTTTTAAACAGCTGGTTTTAGATAATCAGAGCGTCATCTTTTTGGTGAACATGGACCTAAGAACCATAAAAACACCCGAAACGATTTCGACAAAAGCTGACGCAATTTGTTGATTGGCGAGCCTTGCCTCACAGTCACAACATTAGTAGTTTTCTTCGAAAACATACAAGAAGCAGTCGGGACAACGTGAGCGATCAACCTAGAGCAACTAGTTGGTTAACTGGTTTCGTGGGTCGTTAGCCTCGCGCATTGTGGCCGGCAACAAGGACCTGCTGCCAGCTACTGAGACCAGGACTACTACTTTTCAGTTTTAACTTTTGGGAAACCAGTCAACACTTCAGGCAGAGTCGTGACGGAGACATACCTAAATGTGAGATGAGTTTCTAAGTTACCTATAAGGACGTCGACGCGCGTGGGTGTATTCCCATTATTGTAACGATCTAATCACGTGTCAAAATGCATTGCCTTATGTAAAATACAAGCAAACAATCTCATCATCTATTTGATACGATTCCAGAACATTGAAGTTTCTTACGTCAGTTTTAGCTATTCAATTTACGAATTCATTAAGCCACTAGCGACCCCGTGCCCTATTGACCGAGATGTCCTTACCCCGAGTGCTATTTTTCACAAGGTTCTCGAAAAATATGTCTGAATACGCAGAATTAGTAAATGTCAGACGAAACACCTTCATGTGCCCTTCAAGTCTACTCAGAAAGGCAATTTATACGTCTAGTGATGTTGCAGTATTAAGTATTACAAGTTTCCAAGTTAAGGTACCTAGGTCTCGGTACTTACAAAACGCCTACTTGATGCTAAGTAATTACGAATAATGTCTATTAGTGTAGGTACCTACTGTGTGTACAAGCCCGATATCGGCTCATTACAATCATTACTTACTGCTTTACAGCAGCTGTGAAATAAGATTTGTTGCAGTAGTAGGTACTTATTATTGCTAAGAACGTAGAATACCTACAACCCAGCAAAAA
Source organism: Xestia c-nigrum (assembly GCA_916618015.1). NCBI lineage: Eukaryota > Metazoa > Arthropoda > Insecta > Lepidoptera > Noctuidae > Xestia > Xestia c-nigrum. Next base: position 723,872 of record OU745259.1, on the reverse strand, counting down.
GTGCAGAGCATTCATAAGCGGGAGCTCCACAGAGCATTACGTGCACTGATGGTAACGAGTAAGGAATATTTAATTAAACACCAACTGAAAAAACCCAAGTGATGCCAAAAATAAAGTTGCCAGAGCTCACTTGCATAAAATAGTAGGTAAGCGACATCGAGTGGGTGGAGAAAGATTAGTGAAGCCACGCGGGAATATTAAAGGCAGCAGACAACAAAAGGTGGTACAAATTGCATTGTCAGCACCCTCAGGGTCCTTGCCCCAAGTCTAGACGCGGAATTAGGCGGAGTGCAGCGGCGTGAACCGGAGTGAACCGGAGCCGGGCAGCCTGCAGGCGCACGGTCAACAACCGGCGCGCCATCCCTCGGTCGATACAGGGCCCCGAGCCACCCCGACCTCACGAATCCAGTTACAATACCAAATTCTGCACTCGACATGTACTTTAATAAATCAATAGTCATGTCTATGCAAATATCTTCTCAAACGTTGCGGAATCAATTCCACTTGTGCTTTGTCTGCATCTGGCCATCCAAGCTTATACAAAGGCAAATCCCACTGTTAGGTAAATTCTTATCAATAAGGCTGAATTGATGGACAGTTGATATTTTAAAACTAATTTGAAAACACACTTTGCATGCACTTAATGCGAAAAAATAAGGTTTATTTTAAATACAAAAATAACAGACACGACACGACCAAATATATTCATAATAAATTGTGAATTTCGTACTCATGTAATATTTTCTTAGGATCAACGAACGCATCATTTATCTTAAAAGGAAAATAGTACCTATACAATGTACATTTTAAACAAAAAAAACCCGCATCAAATAAACACCTTTTGCATAATTTACTCCGATCATTCAACCAGGGTAGGTACTGCATAAAAAGCGATGATTTACTGAATTTTCTTTTCTTGTCGGAAAATACGTAGGAATTGGCAACATTCATGAGAGCTCCATCGATAGGAGCATCCATAGGAGCAGCGGTGGCCCAGTGGTGGAGGAGCAGCGGTGGCCCAGTGGTGGCGGCCCCGACTTACGAACAGTAAGTCGTGGGTTCAAACCCAGACAGGCGCATTACTTTGTGTAATTTATTTCATCACCGCTGCTCTCAAAACGGTGAAGGAAAACATCGTGAGGAAACCGGCATGTCCTAGAATCAAAAATTCGAAGACATGTGACATCTAACAATCCGCACTGGGCCAGCGTGGTAGATTATAGCACATTCCCTCTCATTGAGAGAAGGCCGTGTCCCAGCAGTGGGAACATTATAGGCTGATGATGATGATGATGATGATGATGATGAGATCTCCATATACACTAAATTAGTGTCAACTTTTCACTTCGATTAAAAAGTCAATTCCAGATGCTCAAATTTGAAGACTGATAAGACATAACAAAAACCCAGCTGTCCTCAATCTTATCTTAAGTAAGTTGACTAGAAATCAGGTGAACATCCAGCTGAGGACTTGCTAACAAGAAGTAAGCTGTCACCTCACCGCAACAATCCACAAATCCATAAATCACTGAACGACACTAAATAACACGGACGACACCACTCCGTACTCCATGAAATGTAAACCAATTATTTTTTTACGTAAGTGTCTACGCATACTGGCTGTTTTTGACCGCAAACTGTTTGCCATCTACAGTCACTTTCTTTTAAAATACCTTCATACCAGAACAACATGATTCAGACTTGTAGACTTAGAAGAGAAAACCTATTTTGGTGAGTTGAACATGACCAAAAGTACAATTTTCGCGGTTACGAAATTGAGTATTACAAAAGAAACACAAGAACAAGGGACCAACGAAAACAGAGTAAGGTCTCCAAAGACCCATGAATGGTCCTTAACATTAAAACGTCTTTACCCCTGCTATTCATAAACTAGCTGGCCTGTCTGTATTGTGCCTGAAAGCCTAGTTAGTGTTGTTTACATCGCACTGTATTTTTAATTGTTGACGCAAAGAATAATAACATTTAGTGAATTGAGATAAGGTGCGGGTTCGACACACTTATCGCGGTGTAGCCGCAGGTCACCGTCGCGATTCATACGCCTTGATAACTGGTGTAGTTTGTTGGTAGTGGGCAAGTTTTGCCAAAAAAATTGGTAACGAAACAAGCTCGTGGTCTACTTAATATTTGCTCGTCTAACCCATCTCCGAATAATAAAATGTCACGCATCATTCAAAATTTAAGGGCTGCTTAACATTTGAGCAGCTCCTAAACTTTAAATTTCGTATGTCCAAACGTCATTTTTGAGTATCTGTTAAATAGAAGTGCTATTTAAATCTTACTTAATTACTCGATTTTGTTTTTATACTAAAGGCACTTGTACTCCCCGTCATTGTTAACTTTCTAGTTGCGGAGATTACTTTCTATTACGGGTTCAAAGTTCTAATATTTTCTCAAAATTTTAGTGCCATCATCTTACTTTAAATATCTCCACGACCTCCGTACTATTCAATGCATTCATCAGCACGATGTTTTGAGTGCGTTACATTGACTCCTACTGTAAAACGTGATCTTTCAAGCTAAAAAAAAAACATTTAAAATTTTTGCGAATTGTTACTAGTTTCATCGCACACAGATATCCATGAAGCTATGACCGTATGAACTGTTAAGACGAAGTTAAAAGTAAGAGGGAATAAAAACCACGGCTGTAAAATGGCCCAAATGACTTTAGCTACCGCATTAGCAACTATAAGCTCCTTGGACACGATAAGAACAACCAGAAACAAATCTGCTTATAGTTTGGAACTGCTGGCAGACGAGCACAAAAAAAAGAACTTACTATGTACTTAGTTTGATGTACTATAAAGCATGTTTGGTTCACGGCTTCGTGATTCTCGACCTTTTGTATGTCGCTGAAACGTGGTGCATTAGTCGTGAATGCAGTAAGATCGAAGGGTCCGTTTACACCTCACACACGTCTTGTATTTCAGAATGTTGGTTAACCAGTAATAATTGGCGACTGTGTAAGTCCAAGAATATATTTAGTTAAACATAAGATTTATTGGAAACAGAAGCTATTGGTAAACCTTCAACATCATCAGCCTATTAATGTTCCCACAGCTGGGACACAGGCCTCATTATAGGACATCACCCATTTGGATTTAAACTTTTAAAACTTAAGTTCAACTAATGAGGGGTCTAACGGTGGGTGTGGCTGTAGGTGTTGGTTGGTTAAAGTCACCCCTGCCATACCCTTTAGGAAATACAGGTGCGATCTTTCAGTCACTACCATATCAGTAATAATAACAGTACAACAGTATGCAATAACATCTAGAGGTTTAATTATCTTAATGACTCATTATAAATAATATCAGCTAAAATAATTAAAAGGCAGTTAAATGTTATTGAGTGACACTCTAGTTTCTTTCATCTCATGGTTTGAAAGCTATTTATATTAACCTTTTGACCGCCACAACATAAACGCTGGCGCGTGCCCTCCACGCCAAGTCACAATTTCATCTACTATTTTGTCACATATTGGTGTCGTTTGGTGTACAGGGCACGCGCTTGCTTGTCACGTACTCGTGACAATGGCGTCCAAAAGGTTAAGACTCACTCAGGTCGGGTGTATAATAATGTTAATGTGAGTCTTAATATTTATTAAATGATAAAAATGTGATCAACTTGTTTTATTTCAATGATAATATAATAATTTATGTCACCATCATCTACTCTTACATTAAATTAAAGTTTTATAGTAGGAAAATGCCCATTGAATGATTACATTCCTGCTATGATTAACAAAGGTTTTCATTTTTCCCTCTCACTCATTTAGCCTACTTTTTAACCTGAGTCCAATGTTTATTCACGACTTCTAAAATGAAGTTAAAAAGAATTTTGTATAGGTGGAAAGAAACATTACTTGTCTTATTCCTTTTATTTAGGACTCACATTCTGATAAAACTGCCTCATCATTTGCGGCGCCTTTTCCCAACTATGTTGGGGTCAGTTTCCAGTATAACCAGATGCAGCTGAATACCAGTATTTTACATGGAACAACTGCCTATCTGACCTCCACAACTCAGTTAGTACTGGGTAATACAACATCCCTTGGTAAGACTGGTTGGCAGACTTTTGGGCCACTGACTACCGGTGATGACTGTGGAAGATCTACAAATGACAAGGGAGTATTTGCGACTTAACATGTTTTCTGAGGCATTGAGGAAACTCAATGTGTAATGGGTGGTCACTCATCCACAGACCAACCTAGGCATGCATTGCTTAACCTAAAGATTGACCCAAGCAGCTGTTGTTATTCACATAAAATTGAGTGTAGCTCATTATAAAAAATAAAACCTGAATGAAACAGCCTGAGACAGTGGAAATATTTGGAATTATTTTTTTGTATAAAATTAATCAGATCACTATGCATAGATGCTGCTGCCCTCTATGAAATAATACTTGCCATTTGTTTAATGTTTTGATAGCACTGATAACCCCACAAGCCTAGACCTTGAGGTATTGTGAGACACTCTCACAGGTGAATAGATTTACTTTGCATTATGGAACAGAACATATTATACATCGTCCCTTTTTGAAACCTTGAAAATCAGATGGCATTTGGGCTATCTAATTTGAAACAAAGGAAAATTACTTCTAACCATTTATATGCCGTATTATTACAGAAACCATTAAAAAGGTTCTGTGTAAATTGTTCTGCCACATGAAGGGTTAATGACTTTTAGGTCTTCCAGAGTAAGAAACATATTATAAATTGAAGTTTTCTTTTAAATAGATAAGAAGTGCCTTTCTGGTACAAGCGGACTACCTACAACCGGTCAATTGGGCATCTCCCTCTCACAGAGAATTTGCCTGTCCCAGCAATGAGGACATTTTAGGCTGATTATTTCATTAAGCATGTAAACCTAAGAATCGTGAATACAAACAAACCAGGAAATTTTCAGCATTGGCTGCCATTAACAATGAATATAGCTAAGGAAGACCTTCATCTATCAATGACACGAAACCGGCTTGTTTTTAAAAAATCAAAGAACAGTAAAAACATCAAGATTTTATCATTGTAATTTATGGTATTTACAATAATGAAGAATTACAAGTAACTATTTGAAAATAAAATGACCATGCTCCTAAAGTATTTATTATTGTGTCCCTACATATCAATACTCAATGCAAAAGTTAGTAAATGTACATGAAGTTATATACTTTAGTTTAGTAAGTGCCAAACTTAAACTATACTTTTAAAAACATATTTTTGTCTGCCATTTTAGAGGAGGAGACCTTGTAAAATAATACATGATTTTGTTGTATAAGCCGACGGGAACCGACTATTACAACCTCCTAGCGTAGTTTGAAATGTATTCTGATGTTCTTAGAAACAGCTATCATTTATTCCTACGTGTTGTTACAAAATATGCGATCAGCTGATTTCTTTGTTTGACTACTGCAACGATAGTCACCACACTACAAGCTGTTATGACACGTCAGACGACTTACTACTTACATTAAACTATACAAAACTCTACTCAATAACATGAGAATTACTTTAAAGTGCATTGACGAAGAGTTTTGCGAATTACTAATCCATAAACAAACCTTGAAAGTTCTTACCTTTGTAATGGACTCGAAGATTATTTTGCGACAACCCGATGTAGCTGAATTTATCCTTAGTACTCCATGATCTTGGTAATGGGGTTTCTTCTTCGTTCACATTGGGATAAAGCAACTTTAAACGATCTACAGTATCACTTTGCACTTGATTTTGGGAATCCATCGTTCCCCGTCCACTACCCATCGCAGCCATTTCTAATTTCCGTAATTTCATGTCATGTCAGTGACGTCACGAAAATAGTTTTCAAAGCTTTCGAAAGATGGCAGCTCAAATCTCACTTGTTGTCTTTTGTCTCGGTTTTGAAGTTTTGAATGATTGTGTTTTCGGTTTTGTTTATGGCTGAACCGGAAATTTTCAGATAAATAATATTAGCACCAACAAAATCTGTAATCATTTTTTTTTCAGTTGTATAATGAGGCTTCGTATTTCAGTATCTTGTTGTATAATGCAATAAACTTTTTAAACCAAAGGCGGAAACTAGATATGAAGTGGTCTATACTAACAAGATAATCACCACCACAACAAACCACTTCAAAGATAAAAGTGAATCTGTCGACAATAACTAGTTCTTCAAACAATATTTTTAAAATTATGACAAGTGTTCCAAAACACGTTAAAGCTATCGAAACTCAGACAGCAGAAAAACTCAAAAGACTCAAGAAATCGAATAGTGAGGTACTAGAAGTGCAACAGTTACACCACGATGAAGTTCTGGAGGTAAGTCTCGTTTGTAATAACCTGGATCCGTCGTCGACAAATTAAATCATCTTTTTTTTCATTCTATCCTTTAACCAGGGGAAAGGATTAAAACAGGGTCAGAATAAAACATTTAAAAAAATAATTTGTTTTAAAAAGGCGAAACTGAAAAGTACTTGATTACCTTTTTTCAGATATATCAGGATGCTTACAAAACCTTAATTGATGGAACTAAAACATATTCAGGAATCCTCAATGACATAAAACAAGCTTACGATAATGCAATACAAATACGAGATGAGCGAATTACTCAATTTATTACACAAGATGTGAGTCCTGGGCCCTATCCAATAAAGCTGACAATCCGACATATATGTCAAAAAATGACAAAATTGTAGAATTGTCGCGCTTAAGCTGTTTTATAAACGTGACAAATATGTCAAAAATCGACAGGTGAAATCTTGACATATTTTTAATGAAAAAACACGTTTAATAAAACTCGACATATCAAAAAACCACAGTCACAATATTTCTGACAATTGTCGGTGACAATATTGTCGGATTGTCGTGATAATTATGTCGACTTTTGACATAATATATTTGCAAAGAATTTTGTTTTATGAAGCTGGATGAGGGTAAAATTGAAAAAGATATTATCAAAATACAAGAATAAAACAATCACTAGTGCAACTTCGATTGTGTTATGATCGCGTGTAAGATGGAAATGCACAGAAACTTACCATTTTGGGCCTTATTTACGAAAGTAAAAATATACTTTTTGGGAAAACTATACTTTTTTTTTACTCTGGCATCGTGAACAGAGCCAGGCCATCTTGCAGATGCGTAGAAAATTTCTAAGTTTGGCCCGCACACCACCATAATATTAATTGAATGGTTTCCGTTCCTGTCTACAAACGCAGATTCATTTTGATAAGGCGCATCTAGAGGAATTAACGAACCATCCACAATACCAGATATTCTAGGTATCCCATTATGCCTCATGAAAAGTGTTGGTATTCGGTTACAATTATCAGGCCGGCGAACCTCTTCTCCGAGTAATTCAGTAATCACGGCTCCACATACCCTTCTTATGCAATTATGTACGGTTGTTTTACTAAGCCCATGTGCATCACCAATAACGTGGTACTGTGAACCACAACCCATCCAATGCAAAGCGCATAAAATTTGTTTATCGGGTGTAAGTGCTTGGTTTCTGCTTGTACCGTGTTTAAGTCGATGAGCAATTTTATCAATTAAATATTCTACGGTAGATTTACATACCCGAAATTTTTCTTTAAAGCAGAAATTTGTAATTGAGAAGGAGAAATTGATTCTGCCTTTAAATGATCGTCGTTGCCTCCTCGTTTGTATTAGTTCCAAGTATTCATCATCACTACTCTCACTGCTCGATGTAAGTACCATTTTTTTGTAATAAACTTTTTCAATACACTTTTTTACACCTTCAAAATTCAAAATATGATTTCGCGACAGAGGGTAACGCGCCTGTCAGAATTGTCGGACAATTCTACAAATATGTCAACATGTCACGACAATTTTCTGTTAAATAAAGCAGATTTGACAAGTTTTTCACGACAAATTGTCACCTGTCAGCTGTCGCATATAAAGTTTTATAAAACAGTAAAATGTCAAGAAAAAAAAGAGTCCGACATATTTGTGAATTTTCCACCATGACAATTTTGTCGCCTGTAAGTTTTATTAAACAGAAAAATTGTCGAGTTGTCACTTTTTGACATATGTCGGACTTGTCGGATTGTCAGCTTTATTGGATAGGGCCCTGCATTTTATGGTGTTATGCGTTAATCTAACCCAAATGAAACAGTGGGCTCTGATTTATAACAATACTTCTTTGTATTTTTACTCAAAATACTGTGTTCTAAGCACGGATTAGTTTTTTTTTAATGCTGACACTGACAGTGACATCGACAATGTTGACATATTATTAAAATCACAACAATTTACAAACAATATTATACCTATCAACTTATTTTTACATAAATCGAATACTTAGTGACAGACCTTGTACCGACGTCAGCATATGTGAATAATTGTCAGTGTATTTATTTTATTTCCATATCAGTAGTTTTCTTTACTCGTGCCCAATGTCAGCAACCGGCGAGGTAGCGCCGGCTGTGCTTGTTCTGGACGGTGGGTTTTCAACGCAGCTGTCATGCCATGTGGGCACCTCTGCGGATGGAGACCCGCTGTGGAGCTCGCGGTTCCTACAGACACACCCTGAAGATGTTGTCAACACACACTTGGATTTCTTGCGGGCCGGCTCCGACGTTATCATGACCAATACTTACCAAGCGTCAGTCGGGGGCTTCGTTAAACATCTTGGCCTTACTACTGAGAGTGGATACGCTCTGATTAAAAACGCAGTGGAACTTGCCAAGCGCGCCCGCGACACGTACCTAGAAGAATGTCGTGAAACAGGACACCACACTCTGGCACCTCTGATCGCTGGCTCCATAGGCCCGTACGGCGCGCACTTGCACGACGGCTCTGAGTACAGCGGCAACTACGCGGACGTCACAGCTGTTGACACCATGAGAGAATGGCACATGCCCAGGATCAGGGCCCTAGTTGAAGCTGGAGTTGACTTCTTAGCTTTTGAGACAATACCGTGTCTGAAGGAAGCTGAAATGCTTGTGAAGATACTTAAAGAGTTCCCTAAAATGAAGGGCTGGTTAAGTTTCAGTTGCAAAGATGAGCATTCGTTAGCACATGGAGAAGACTTCAAGACAGCTGCAAAGAAGTGCTGGGACTTGAACTCCAACCAGCTAGTGGCTATTGGTGTGAACTGCTGCTCACCTAATATTGTTGGCAAGTTATTTAAGGGCATCAATGATGACAGGCCACAGTCTCCTATACCATTCATCACATACCCTAACTCTGGAGAGAAGTATAACCCTCAGATAGGTTGGATTGACCGAGACAAGTGTGAGGCCCTGGCCAACTTTGTACCTGAGTGGCTGGACGTAGGAGTGAGGTATGTGGGAGGATGCTGCAGGACATATGGAGCTGACATCTCCCTCATCAAGAACCAAGTCCAGATCTGGTTAGATAGGCACTCTAAGGCAAACTAGCTCTCTTCTTACCTAGCTACATCGTAAAGTTTAGTACTATAAGTATTTTAGGGGTTTTACTCATTTTATGTGAATAATGTGTTGAAGTAATTACTTGCAATATTAGAAACTAGTTTTACATGATGTTATCTTTGCTTCCATTTCAATATTGTTTACATAATAGACCTCTTATCACGATCTAATAAATCTGCTATTGGGAAACAGTACTTATGACAGATGAAATAGAGTTTAATTTATTATAGTTAAAGGTAAATATCATGTTATATTATTTGTCTTATTGGTTCATGATTACATCATGTTTAGAACATTGTCTGCAATCTAATGACTGCTTAAATATTTGACCACTTTTTCTCTAAGAAAAAAAAAGGCTGATGTTATTTGTAAGGAATCTAGAGACTTGAAAAAAGACTGAACTTAATTCACAGAGAGTATTTGGAATATCTGTAAGAAAAAATCAGAGGGACGACAAAATCAAAAAGTTGTTAAAAGACAATGAAGATTTAAGAGAACAAAACTTGAAACTGACTTTCGAGATTAACAAACTGAAGAAAGAAATTGGGAAGGTGTGTACTGTGGTCTGTGGGCACTCAGACAACCCATTTGTCTTGATCTTTATTTATAATTGCTTCCCATCTGTGTAATATTACTGGCATACTTATATAATATCTTGCTTTATATGTATGTTTATGTTAACCTTATCTTTCTGCTGAATTATGACGTCGGAGATCGGACCCGCAAAACAGAATTATCTAGTTTCCACTGCTCTCTCTCTTACGCAGTTTGCACGCTACTGGTTACCAAATAAATTGCTGATAGGTTTGTTCCTTACACACGGCCTACGCTGCAGTGGCGTGCAAATGCGTTAGGCACAATATGTAATGAAAACACATACAACTATGGCTTAAATGTGGTGTCAGCATACTCTTCTTATTGTTATATTACAAATATATATAGTTATTATGTACCTTATTTTGTGTTTTACTTGTTGTCTACATACCTTATAAAATTCTTAATACTCACTGTAGCACAGTGTAGCTACTGTTAGCCCATTTAGCTACTGTTTTCCGCTAACCTAACTCTAAGGCTGACCCCACATTTGGCGTGCGCGATCCTCGGGCGTGCGAGTAGCGCGAGCGCCGCGCGCGCGCTGCGTGAGCGTCGGGTGTTGCCGCCGTGTGACGTGCATGCAGCGTGCGCGCAACGCGCGCGCGGCGCGCTCGCGACGCTCGAGTCGCATTCTTACCCCTTCGCCCGCTATCCCCGCCGCCGTCTGTCTGAAGGGGGTTAAACGCCAAGGCCAGTGCCGCGCGCACGCCTTACACACGTCACACGGCGGTAACACGCGACGCTCGCGCTGCGCGCGCGCGACGCGCGCCCTGCGTCCGTGCAGCTCGCACGCCCGAGGATCGCGCACGCCAAATGTGGGGTCAGCCTAAGCTCACCGAATTGTCTACTACTTTAATTGGCTCTGTAATCACGTTTGTCTCGCATACAATGTGTAGCCATTATCATGGCGTAATTTAGACAACTTGCGCCATGATTCCAGTATGTGAACTTTATCTTCTTGCCTTTCATCATATTTCACCTGGCGTCCGGGCAACCCATTTTCTTCTTCCATCTTCTTCTCCACTGTGAACCGTAACGCTATAGGTTCACAATAAAAGATGGAAGTGAGTGAATTTCGCTCCCTTTTCTTTCATATCATTCCATACACAATCCATCCATCTTGTTTTTGGCGTCCTCTCCTTTTTCGTCCATCAACATATCTTTGTCTAATAATATAAACGCGTTGCCAGCTCAACGATGACAAGTTCTCCGACTACCTGACGCTGATGCGTGAGCGGGACGCCCGCTACACGCTGTACTTTGAGAACCTGGGGTTGCAGATGAAGCTCAAGGAGCTAGACGGAAGCTCATACCCTGTGGATGACGCCTACGGCGATCCCGTCGTACTGAGGATTGCGCTTGACAGATGCAGGTATTTAAAGAATTATTAGGAACCTGGACGAAGCATTATAATCTCGAGTATGTATTGTATGTTGTATTGTACAACGGACTGGTGTCCGCAACTCCACGTCAAAGCGCGTATTTTGCGTATGGGCTATAATTTTTTGGATCTAGGACATGCCGGTTTCCTCACGATATTTTCTTTCACCGCTTTTTAGAGCAGTGGTGATGAAATAAATTACACAAAGTAATGCGCCTGCCTGGGTACCAACCCACGACTAACTGCACTGTTCGTAACTCGGGACCGCCACCACCGCCACCACTGTGGGCCACCGTTGCTCTCGAGTAGGTATGTTAGGACCTCTACGCGAAAAAGACGTGAGTTTTAGTTTATGTATGGAAGTACATACTTGGGGGAAAAGACTAAGGCAGAGAGTAACAACTCGTGCTGCTCTAACTACCCCATTCTACCATTCTTAAAGTGTGAAATTCGGTGGCCTTGGACCTGTTTAAGTGTTCCCGCATGGCCGAAGTGAGCGCGGGAGGTAGCTTGTCTAAGCTATCTCACGGAACATTTTTTCTATCTTTTTTAATTTGGATGATTAAAAAGATTGAAGCACAAATGAATGCAATCAATAAATGTTTATCTTGTAGAGAGCAGCTATCCATAACACAGACGGAGCTGAAGAAGATGACGGACGAGTACGAGGACACCGTGCCGCGGCGAGAGTACGACACCTTGGAGGCCAAGTATTATCACCTGTCCAAGGCACTGGACAAGCTAGAGGAAGAGTACAAGCTGCTGCGGAATAACAATAAACGGCTTTTGGGTACGTTATACCTACCTTCTTAAACTTTCTTCGACTGCTTATAATAATTGGTCCAGTGATTTGCAGCACGATTGCTGAGCTAGGCTAAACCTCTTATAGGTATTCCCCGGAAATAGGAACAACTCAGGAAATAAATTCGCCATGATGTAGCATCTGTTCCTTGCTTACAACCGTTCATTTATAAACCTATAATTACAGCATCAAAGACGTCTATCGAGGAGGAGTTATTCGAAACGAAGGAGCGCTGCAGTGAGCTGGAGCGCGCGGGCACGCCGCGCCCGCAGTGGGACCTGTGTGCTGACTTCATCGGCGGAGGACGCGATAGGTAGTACCTACTAGCATCAGCCACACTTCAGGGTTATGGTGTTTTGCTAGCAAATTTAATGTAGCCCTACGCTGTTACGGTATAACTGGTAGATTATGCCTATGACATAGTTCGCTATCTGAACATCGCATACACAGCGCCAGAGCGTTTAATATTATGTTATATCCTACCATCCTCTATGAAGGTCTACTTCCTACTAATTTTATATGCGAAAGTTTGTAAGTGGGTATGGATGTGACGCAAAAACTACTGAATGGATTCGGATAAAAGTTTGTTCACAGTCATTCACAGATATTTTATAACCTGGACTAATACATAGCATACTTTTTATCCCGGTAGCATAAGATCCCATGAGACTATGATCAACATCACGCGGGCGAAACCGCTGGCAGGTGCTAGTATTTACTACGTAAATGATTAATTTGTGAAAATGTATGCGTGTAGGTACGAGTAGGTATATGTATGCAATGTGAACTGGGAACAACTGAGATCAAAATTCAATTTGATTCCAGATGGTGGCAGCTGGCGAGCGGTCTATCTTCGCGAGATGTCCTGAGGGTGCTGCTGAAAGAACTCGGTCCAGCTGCTGAAAGCGACAATCTGGAACATTTTGATGGACTTGTAACCTTTGTTACTGACTTGTTTTCGTTCATACCGCTTGAATTTTATTACTGTTTTTTGATATTCTTTTTTTTCCTAGGGTATGGACCCCGCGATTCCTCCGTATTTGCGCTACGAAGGCAAGGTGCGCAACTTGCGCCTATCGCGGCGGGAGATCAGCGTCATCATCACCGACATCTGGCTCGGCAAGATGAACAGCCCGGACGTCTCCATGCAGGACTATGTCACTCAGTACTTTGAAGACAGGTACCTACTACTTGTCGTATTCAACATCCTTTCGCTGTTTTAATTTCAAACTTTTTTTATGTTATCCATATCATTATATGGAGTTATTTATTTCTTTGCATCACAGCTAAGTGCAAGCCCATTCAAGCAAAAACACTTAACTGGTAACGGACACTGAGACCCCACTGCAGGTCCAAGCCCTGCCCTTCAGCTTTTCGACTCAGTCCTAATGTGAACCGCGCAAGGACCATTTGCATTATCCTATCCCATTCCCATATCCCATTTGAATTATAAGGTTATAGTGTTTTAAAACTTAAGAGGAAGTGTTGCCAACCTACATTAATGAGTATTCAATTCGCAGATACGGTCAGCCGTCAGTCCGCGCGGAGTGGGCGTACAACCTGTGCGCGGGCGCCGAGCAGATGCTGGACGAGCCGCAGGTGAAGTTGTTCTGGGGAGTGCTGCACGGACATCTCAGCGAGCTCATCTACTGCGGCCATCGCCGGCACTGGCAGGCGCTGCGCGACAACTTGTACAAGCACAGCAAGGACCAGGAGGTACTAGTACTGTACGTCTACTGACCAATAACACGCCCACAGTTCGGCAGTCATGTCTAAGTCCCATGTAAGTCCCCCGTAGTCGGAAAAACTTAACAACCGAGCCTAAAACGTCGTGCTGAGCAGTATCGATTGCGACCATCGAAGCAGCCATCAGCACTGCGTGCTCCACTGGCCAACCCTTCTTACCGCCGTTATTTTTTTTTCACAGACTATAACAATCGAAGAATTTGAGAAGATATCAAAAGCAACGTTTCCACTAAAGAGTGAAGTGGACATCAAGAACTTGATGGACGTGGTGCGCAAGCAACTCAAGCTGAAGATCAATAATAACGATATCAACCTCGATAAACTGTTTCAAGAGGTAGGTACTATTATTATGATACTAATCTATTATTTATATAGCTAACCCGAAAAACATGTCCTGTTACTTACCGGGTGTCAACAACAGCGCCACCTACTGGGTCGAACTATCCATGGTGAACATGTTCTATGTACAATAAAACATCAAAATTCGTGTAGCCGTTTATAGATGGAGAAGAATTTGAAACACATAATTTCTTGTAACTCTCCAGAACGAAGAAGGCTTCGACCGCGTTGATTTCGCGCGCGAGTTGTTCCGACAGCGGCAGCTGGCGCAGGACAAGTACATCCGGGAGGTGGTCGCCGAGCTCGGCGGGAAGCACATCGCTAACAAGACTGTCTCCGTCGAGAACGTGAAGCGGGCGTTCGCTATTGTCGACCCAGCCATAGGTAAAGATGATATAAGGTATTTAATGTAGTGTTTTAAACTTAAAGAGAAAGTGTTGCTTTGTAAAATTGTTTAAAACATTAATATGATGATGTTTCTAGATCATATCCGCATGGAACGTTATATCCGTTGGGCGTTTTCTGATTCAACAAATGAACTAAACAGTATTCCTCCAATACCACTAAAGATTCTAACTACTAGGCTTGCCGCAGGAGACATAGAACGTGTTGGACCCAGATATCGGGGCGCATATCGCAGGACGACCTACAAATAATAGAACATATTTCTAATAATAACAGAATGGCAAGTGTGCTCTTATTGATAGTTTGGCAAAAACTCTCATGCGTGTGAGCGTTACATTTCCCTTCATTATCATTGTATTTTTAACGTTTTATCTTATCAACATAAGTGATTGTTTTCTTTATTTATTAACAACAGAATAAATGTTGAATCTGATCAACGTAAAACCGTATTTTTATTTATTATTGGAAACGCAGGATTTTGTTCTAATTTCCAAAAACCGATCTTGCTTATCCGCGTATCCGAACGTTGTAGCTGTCAAGTCATAAAGTCAACGTCAAACACGCATGACGCAAGATTTTCATACCCATACATAGTTATAACCTCAAATAAAATGTTTGTTTACAACATTGTTTGAACGTAATGAACCTCACAAAACAATAATATTTACTGTAAGTGGACATAAAAATGGCTGATATCGTTGATAATGAAGAAGTTGATAGGGATACTGTGGACTCTGAAGTGCTAGAACAACAGTTCCAAAAGAAATACAAGTTATTAACAGAAACAGCAGTATCACTTAAAAAATCATACATTAATAAATTGCACGCTACAAAGTAAGTATATTGGTCCTGGTATTTATATTCCTAAACATAATAGAAGCACAAAAATTTAATACCCGTTAACTTTTTGCTCTTTTTAGGGTTTATATAATTATTTATTTATGTACACACAAAATACTTAATAGGACATTTACATTAAGAAAGAAGAGCACAAAGGCACTGCTTATCTCATAAGAAATCGGTCGTACACAAAGGGTAAAAACGGAGCCTATTACTAAGACTTCACTGTCTGTCTGTCCTTCTGTCTATCACCAAGCTGTTGTCTCATGAACCGTGAGAACCGTGATAGCCGGACACTTGAAAGTTTCACAAAATGTGTATTTCTGTTGCTGCTATAGCAACAAATACTAAAAACAGAATAAAATAAATATTTAAAACAACGTGTCAAATGTGATTTTTTTGCCATTATGTCTTATGTCGTAAAGATAATGGTACGGAACCCTTCATGTGTGAGTCCGACTCGCACTTGGCCGGATTTTTTTGGTACCTGGTTTTTCCTGAATATCAGGCAAGGGCCACTTCACGTACAGAAGAGATGGAATGAGCTTGATCTATTTTATTTGCTTTAAAAAAAACATATATTCACTGACTCCTTAAGTTCTAATTTAATTTTAATTTAAACCGGCAGATCCTTAAAACTAGCTGTAAGTCTATCAGACAATAGCATAGAAGTATATCAGTTGAACAACACATCCTTGAACAAGGTGTGTCGGCTTAGCGGCCATCAGAAGTCTCTCACGGAGGTGGTATGTGACCCCAAGGAAGACCATCTTGTGTACTCGGCTGGGCAGGATGGGCTTGTCAAACTGTGGGACACCCGGACCAGTGGGAGCTGTGTGCAGGAGTATAAAGGTGATTCACATTTCCATCTTTAAATTTGTATTTATATGTTTAAAACTCATGTGATGGATAAGTTAGTTGGATTATATATACACTTAAGAACCGTAAGTAATTTAAGTGTAGTGAAAAACTGTGAAAGTCTAAAACAGTGGATTATACATGTTTAGAAAATGAAAACTTTTCATAAGTGTTTAAAACTCACATCTATCTGCTTTTAATAATTTGATTTTGTATTTTATTAATGAGAAAATAGCCTGGGCAAAGAGCTTTTAAAGAGCTTTAGCAACACTTATTTGTATTATTTTTGTTCAGATAAAGATGAAGAGCTAGTCAGGCCGTATGAGTGCATGGACATCTCCTCCAACGGGCGGGTCCTGTGCGCCGGCAGCCAGCTGGTGGAGGACGACGCCTACCTGGTGTTCTGGGACACCCGCCTCACCAAGCCACTGGGAGGGTACTGGAACTCACATACTGATGATATCACACAGGTAACAAATCAAATGTCTTTTTCAACCAATTTAAAATGAAAGAAGTTAACAATTTGCCTGATTATGTATCAGTGCTGCAGTGCAAGTACGTAGGACTCGATTAGATAAATTTGACAGTTATTCTCGATAAAATGAGCTTTTATCGAGTCGCATCGATGTTGGAAGTACGTAACTACTATTTTAACTAACGGTAGAGAAACCCTCAAATTTTATCAATTTTAACAAAAATGCAAGTACGAAGCAACATTTTGACAGTTGAGATCGCCAATTTACGTTGTCGTGCTCGGTAATATAACAACACCTTGTAAAAGCGCGATAAGCTTAACGATCATTAATATAATGGATGTATGGCTGATGGATGGCTTAGGGTTTTATTGCTGGGTGATGAGGAAGAACGACAGCACTATCGCAATGTGATGCGTATTCGGAGATGACGTCTCAAAGACACGAACAATCCTCTAAAAGTTCTAGGAGATTTTGTTCATCTTTTTCGAATAACTCGAGAAGTGGCAGGCTTTTTAATACAAGGGATAGAATTAGATGTACAGGGGACATGATCCACTGGACTCCCTGTCCATATCGTGGGTAGGTCCACGATATGGACAGGGAGTCCTACTTCATTTGAGATCTAGACAAAACGTATCTAACCTAAAATTTATAATCTAAAATTATTTATTTTGTATAATTCACTGTTACTGTCGGCTGTGTCATCCCACAGCTGGGCAAAGGCCTCTTCCCATGACTTCCATATTCTTCATCTAAATTCTTAGATACATACTAGAACTTGACATAACAATTGCAAAGATTTTGACTGCCGTATGGTTTTATGCAGTTTGGAGCTATAAACCCAAAAACTGTAGCACTGATTTTTTTGCTGTTTTCACCAGTAGAAAGAGTGGTTCTCGAGGAAGGTTTTAGTATATAATTTGTCCCAGGCATCAGCTAATAAGGGTATAAAAAATGGAAAAGGGAGGAAAGGGGTTGGGGTACTATAGCAATAACACACAATTTGTGAGAACTTGTTTATTTTCCGATTTACTTAGGTGTATTGACTTTTATTTTACATGCTTAACAATCTTTAGTCACAGAAAAGCCTTAATTAAATCTTCCTATATTTCTTCCAAGTTAGATATATGCATTCAGAACATTATAATAACTTATTCGGAGGATATATTTATTTCATCCCAGTATCTAGGTACCCACCAATGTTCACAATCAAGTTATCAAACAAGCAAATTACTCATACAAGTATGCTAATTAATTTCCCTGTTTAACTGGTGTGCGACTGCAGGCTTTTGAATGTAAATGCACAATTCCCAAGGTCAAGCTCGAGCCCTCTTCGCATTTGCACTCTTGGCCCTTGATTTGAGATCCTTCCATGTCTGTAAGAAAAACATTCGCAGCATTATAACCTTAAACCTTAATCACATTTATTATTAGGGCTGCCTCTGTGACCGAGTAGTGCTCGCCTGCTAACTCAGAGGTTGTGGGTTCAATCCCCAGAGTACACATTAATATGTGTCCTTGGGAAAGGTACATTAATCTGTTGGTCCAATCATTATTTTGATGGGCTTTCCCTCCACCCATTAATCCCATTAATCTTGGGATGTAATAATCATCGGCGAAAAGCAGGTGTACAAAGTGTTTGCAGTGACTTACTTCAGAGTTTACACATGGGAACACCTCTGACACCCTTTCATGGATGTTGTGGCAATCAAATGTTGTGTTCATTATTATAATATACCAAAAAAAACATGTGAAGCAAGATTATTTTATTTTTATTAAAAACTAGCTGACCCACGCAACTTCGTCTGCGTCACATAAGAGGGAAAAAGCTACCTACCTACTACTACATTTTTTTTTTCATAAGAACCTTCTCCTGACAATAACAAACACACCAAAAAACATTGAGCTATATATACTAGAGATGCAAACCTCAACAAAATTGTCAAAAAAAGTGTAGCCACCATTTAAACGCGACGACGTAGCTTTGAAACCATTAACATTTCAAAGTGAACGTATATTTGTCTCGCTTACACAAGTCACAAGAACAATACCGTCGCCTTAATTAGACAAAGACGGCAATATAAACTTCCAATGGTGGGATGGGGTGGCCTACTCATGCGAAATTTTACCCAACTTTTGTAAGCCTTAAAAATATTTAATACATTTATAAATTAAATTAACTTTAAAATATTCGAATTGCATTTTTCTTTTTGGATATATTAAAAGTTTTTAACTAACTAGCACTTCACCTGTGACTTCATCCGCGAAAATAATTAAAGTCTTTGTTACTGGCTAAAGATGTAGCTGTGTGTGAAATAATTTTTAAAATCGGGTGAGAAGTTCTCGAGTTAAATCGTAACAAACACACAAACAATAAAAACCTTTTCTCTTTATAACATTATTATTTCGTTTATTAATTTATATACACATTCGCTTTTTGGATCTATTTTGTCTTGATCACGGAAGTGCTTCGAAAATGAGAAAAAACAAAATCAAAGCATTTATTGCAAGTAGGCCAATTACAGGCACTTTTGAATTTTCGAAACAAAGATGAAAATTAAAAATAGCTACAGTCCCAGTCACAAGACATAAAAACTGTGAAAGTACTGTAGTTGCCCATTTCCTAGCGTAGATCTTTATGGAGAAGAACGGGCAAGAAACTCCATGGACAATCTTTGAAATCAAAATTAATGTTACAAAATCTTGGTTACATCATTCATGTTGAGATGGTATATTATCCGAGAACAATGAAGCTAGGTATGCACGTTTAAAGTGTCCATAGTAAAAACAAAATAAATCGTTCAAATTAGCCATGGCAACTAAGAGATGTCCAGTCACAACTGACAGCGCCCGTTCACGAGCATGACGCATGGATCAGCACCATTCAGCTCAACCATTTTGAAGGGAACTAAAAGGTCCGACACACGCGCCACTATAAGCGAGACATTTCAGCGAGCATGACATACTCTGAACCGCCAGGGCACATTCAATTCAAGAAATGACGTAGGTTTCCAGTGAATGATAGCTTTCTAGTACTCGTACATTGTACTCACACAATATGGGCTATGCGATTACATAAAAGGTAAATGAAAAGTCAGTCAGTCTCTTTTTTCAGCTATTGGATTATTTCCACCCACTAAACACGGCGTGTTACATCTTTAGGCACCCAACAGCGTTGTTATAAAAAAAATACGAAGCACTTATTTCATCAATTAAAAATTCTCCCACAAATGTTGGAAACTAAAACTAAGTTTTACTGGTAACACTGAACCTAATTGTCAAAATTCAAAATGTAAATTAATAAATTGCGTTTTTACGTTGATGTAAATCATTATAAAAACTCAGAAACAATAAAATTAAGTATGGAAAGTAATTCCGGTTAATTAATTATGTGTTTGTGATTTTAAATCGCACTCTTTCAATACGCATTTACACATTTTTTGTCCTGTGTCACTTCCGTAGGCATCTAACCGAACACTGAACTGACGTTAGCGACGCATATGTATCCGTACATATGTCCCGTGGCAACGGCTTGGCGTGGTAATTGCTAATCTAGTTACATATATATCTATGCCAAAAAAAGAATCAGCCAAATCGGTCAAGCCGTTTTCATGCTATGTCGTGACAACGGAAAACGGGTTTCATTTTTATAATATAGATTATATTTAAAATTAAATAGATTTTTACTACTCACAGTAAATACTCACAGTAAATCACTGATCCACAGTCTTGTTTGGGCCAGGGTTTGCCAGCTGTTCCGCCAATTTGGCCCACTTTTCATTCTGTTGAATCATGCCCATCAGTCCTGTTAAGGTCCCGTGGGTGAGGTCCTTATTGGCGAGCATTAATTGACCAAAAGTTTTATGTTGCATGTTACAGCGCCACCTAAAAGTAAATATAAAATAGGATTAATGCTACAAACCATTGACATTGTCATTTTTGCATATGTTTTTGCGGCTTGGAACCCCATAGTTTATTTATTTATTGAAATAATCCTTACAAGATTACATTGTTACAAAGCTTATTGCACCCTTTTTCTTATAATACAATCATATTGCACCTTACATTCCATATAAAAACAATCCTAGAACAATGACTGTGAAATTTACGATGTACACAATGTTTACTACTTATTTTGCTTTATATTTCCTAAACTACTGGACCGATTTACATGATTGTTGCGTGGAAAATGGTTTCAAATCAAGTCCAGCGATTTGACACTAATTTAAACGTTATATCATAGCAAACAAAAAAACATCATTTCGTGTTACGTAATTACATGACACAAAAACTTTAATCTACGTTTTTTTCCTGCTTATTGGACTTTAATACTATGAAGATGCTAAGATAACATAAAACTAACTAGATTCTAGTGAGATTCTATCAAAACATTCACTTCACATGTATAATATTGAATATCACGAGTTTTCAAAATACTAATTCAACTGACGACGACGACTCAAGTTATACTCTATGTATGGCTACTACTTGCACCCTGGTGTGGAGATAGGGTCTCGTCGCCGACATATAACTAAACAAATGTTAATATTTTAGGATGCTAAAAAACTAACCTATAAACTTTCCATGTAAAAAATACGTACCTTGCTGATTCAGCCAACTCCAAGAACGTTGAAAAGTGGTATATTCCTTTTATTGTTAAGACGACCCACTGACCGTATTTATCTCTGATTGTAAATAAATTTTCGAAACACCAAAGATTTTTCCCTAACCTCAATAAAGTAATGTCAACTGTCATATCTTGACGTCTTGTCAACAACAAGAGCAACAAACTTTTTTTTTGGCAAAAGTATACACGACGATGCCTAGAAGATTTAATATTTTCTGTATTTTTACTAAAATAAACGGTAATTTTGGTAAATATTGGTGGTTTCTCTGAAATAAACTCATAAATATGGTTTAAAATGCCAAACATCTATGAAATTAAGGATTTTCGAAATATTTCGGACATTAGTCGTGCCACGGTAACCCCCCCTTAAATGTTTTGTCTTTGGACGTCCTCAGTGTTGCCCTTTGACTAAGTGATCCTTGTCAAGTCGATTCGGTTTACGATAAATGTTATCGTCGCGTGTTACGTACTTCCAAATTTGTTAACACGATTGTAAAAAATGACACCCATCACGATCTCGTTGTCTTATCGATGCCAAGTACGTACTTGCACTGCTGTGCTGACACTTATGATTTTCTTCCCAAATAGTTACTACAAGAGGCATGTCAGCAGTTAGAGTCAATGTGAATTAGACACCGGTAGGTGTTTCAGTAAGTATTATAAATTAAAAGGAGGGATTAGGCTGGCTATGTCTGCTATTTATGAGTATATGAGCTCAGAGCTGTGTGACAAAATGACTATTGTGTGGCGCCCTGACCTCAGACATAGTCAGAAGCAGGCGCGGCACGCCCCGGAGCTCGCGCGCGCTTTAGCGTTTGCGTCTGTATGATCGCGAACGCTTGGCAATGAAGATTGTATAAGGGCCTCGATTCACCGTCACACTGTCGGGCGGCGCTGACTGCGTGTTGATATCTTTTATCGAAATTCTTCTTTCTCGTTGACTTCGTCATGGATTGATGAGATAGACAAACCAACAACCAGTGGCCTGAATTAGCCGTAGATCCCTTGCCCAGCTGTTAACAGTCCAGAAGCAGGCTAACAGTAACAAATTAAGCAATTAAGATAATGTATAAAACATTCCCGCAACCTTCACCAGGTCATCGGTCCACCTAGTGGGAGGTCTTCCAACGCATTGTCTTCCGGTTCGCGGTCGCCACTCCAGAACTTTTCGGCCCCACCGGCCATCCGTTCTGCAAGCAATGTGGCCCTGCCCACTGCCACTTAAGTTTGGCAATTCTTCGGGCTACGTCGGCGACCTTGGTTCTCTTGCGGATGTCTTCATTTTTTATTCGATCACGCAAGGAAACTCCGAGCATAGCCCTCTCTATTGCTCTTTGGGTGACTTTAAACGTTTAAACCTTTTGATAAGGCCCATTGTGAACGACCACGTCTTTGATCCGTTGGATGCGAGTCGCAAGGAACCGGTCAATGTGGCTACACTTTGGGAAGGCCTATGACCAGCAGTAGGTGTCTTTCGGCTTAAATGTGATGATGATGATGATAAAACATTAATTACAGGTGAAATTCCACAAGACAAAAACAGAGATGCTAGCAACGGGTTCCCTGGACGGCCTCATCAACATATTCAACGTGATGGAGCTGACAGAAGACGACGCGCTGACGTACTCGCTGAACGTGGAGAACTCGGTGGAGAAGCTGTCGTGGTTGGACGAGAAGCAGGTGGCCTGCATCACGCAGTCCAACGACCTGCAGCTCTGGGATGCGGACAGTGGGGACATGCTCAGGAGCTTTGCTAGGGATAAAGTTTCTAGAAGTATTAAGGTGGGCTGCCATTATTTTAATTTGTTTTCTTTCTTCTAAAGTACTAGATGATGGCCTATTTGTTCGATAGATAGCAATGTCACTCCTGTCCTGCCTCTCCATTGTTTTTTTTTTAATCTTAGCTGCTTTGCTCTTTTTAATATTATCATCATCAGCCTATCATAGCAGTCCATTGTGAAACACTGGGCTTTCAAATCTCCCATTTAATCGAGGCTGATGTACTCCGATTACACGACAGCTTATAATTACATCATCAGTTAAGCCCATGGTTACTTATCAACAAGTTGACTCGCTCAACGAGCATACCATATGCAACACCAGAGTATTGTTACGAGCTGGGTATGAGATAAATTAATTACTACCGATTAAACAACACAATAACTTTATTAATCACAAAACAATCAAAACTTAATCACAAATACACTACTGTTTACTATTCACTTAGATATCGCACTAGTAGTTGACTTCGATTTGCTTCGCTGTGTCGCTAAAACAAGACTGCCGGTCGCGGCCCTGAGCGCTCTATTTATACTCGCCAACAGATACACCAGAATAACCACGAACATTCGAGAGGGTCATAAAAAAACACTAACAAAAAAAATAGGTACGTAGGCAAAAAAATAGCAGGTACCTACTTACAAGGTTGGCATTACCTACTTGTACAAAACAAACAAATATGAACCTTATGCCCTAGCCGTACGGTCGAAATTCTAATGTCTTTGTATAAATAGGTCGCGAGTTTGTACCTACCTAACTTTAAAACTAATAATATTAGAATGCTCTCGAACTTCTAACGTACACACACTGTCATCACTGGCTTTCTCGAATGTTCTAGTAGGTCCGATGTAACACTGCCCCCTCCTTAGACATGCTCGTCCCGAGCATCATTAGTCCCGTAGTATCGTGCCAACCGGTCTACATGCACAATCTTAGGCGCACCTCGTGGACCCTTCTGTATTCGGTAGGTGACATCGTTGATCCTAGTCACGACTCGGTATGGTCCATCCCATTTTGCTTGTAACTTCGGAGACTTTCCCTTGCTCCGCACTGGGTTATGCAACCACACCAGTGAACCCTCGTCGAAACCCCTACCGTTTGCCTTCCGATCATAACGGGTCTTCATCTTCTCAGACATCTGTTGGCTGGATTGTCGGATATGCTCATAAACATCGTTCAACTTATTACGCAAGTCATTCGCGTAATCTGTTACGCTACATGGAGCATCAGGGGGAGTTCCAGTGATTAAATCAGCAGGTAACCGTAATTCCCTTCCAAAGTTCGCGAAGGCTGGTGTCACAGTCGTACTTTCGTGGACTGCACTTCGATAAGACAGCAGAAACGGCTGTATGTGCTTGTCCCAATCCCTTTGCCGGCTTTCCACAACTTTCGCCAGATATCTCTCCAACGTTTGGTTGAATCGTTCTACCATTCCATCAGATTGTGGGTGGTAAGAGGTGGTTCTGGTTTTATGGGTACCCATTAACCTACAAGTCTCTTGAAATACTTGCGATTCAAAATTTCTTCCTTGATCGCTGTGTATTTCTAAGGGTACCCCAAAACGACAGAAGACTTCCTGAACCAATTTATCTGCGACAGTTGTAGCTTCTTGGTTAGGAATGGCGAAGACTTCTGGCCACTTTGTGAAGTAATCCATGACCACCAGAAAGTACCTGTTTCCGTTCTCGCTTACTGGAAATGGTCCCGCGACGTCTAGTGCTATCCGTTCCCAAGGGGCTCCAACGTTGTACACTTTTAATGCACCTCTGCTGCGTGTCTGGGGTCCTTTCACGGCCGCACAACTGGTACATTTGCGGCACCAGTCCTCCACATCATCACGACAATGGATCCAGTAAAAGCGTTCTCGAATTTTTAGTAGAGTCCTTTTTACTCCCATATGTCCTCCAGAACATCCATCATGGTAGAGCCGTAGAACATCCGGTACCTTAGCTTTAGGAACAACCATTTGTAGATGACAGCTGTCCCCTCTAGCGTTTTCCCATTTACGGCACAAGACTCCATCTTGGATCACCAAGCTGTTCCATTGCGCCCAATAACTCTTCGTGATGGAACTCATCGCTGCCACATCACTCCACCTGGGTTTAGGAGCACCAGCTTTGATCCACTCGAAGATTGGTTTGATGTCCGAGTCATTTTGCTGAGCTTGGTGTAGGGTCGCTTTCCATTCATCGCTGAGATCCGTTCTAAGCATCCTCACGGGCACTATCTCCTTAGTTTCTTGCCTAGCACAGTGCTTACAGTCTTCAGGACAAGGTCTCCTTGACAAGGCGTCTGCGTTACCGTGAGTTCTCCCACTGCGATGTTCAGTTGTGAAATCAAACTCTTGGAGTAGTTCTATCCATCTCGCCACTTGTCCCTCTGGATTCTTGAACTGTAATAGCCACTTCAGTGCAGCATGGTCAGTTCGTAGTTGGAATTTACGTCCCAGCAAATATTTACTGAAGTGCTGCACTGTCTTTACTAAAGCGAGGAGTTCCCGTCTTGTAACGCAGTAATTTCTTTCTGGCTTAGATAAAGACTTGCTGAAGTAAGCTATTACAACCTCCCGGTCTCCTTTCCGTTGAGACAGCACGCCCCCAATTCCAGTATTACTGGCATCTGTGTCAACTATGAAGTCATTTTCAGTGTCAGGATATCCCAAAATAGGTGTGTTGCACAGACGTTTCTTTAATTCCTGAAATGCGACGTCGCAGTCATCGTCCCAACAGAATTGCCTCTTTTCCTCAGTGAGTTTGTGCAGAGGTTTTGCAATGTCGGCAAAATTCTTGACAAACCTTCGATAGTAGGAGCACAAACCCAGGAATGCTCTGACCTGTGTCTTGTCTTTCGGAACTGGCCAATCCTTGACGGCGACTACTTTTTCTGGGTCTGTTTGAACACCTTCCCCCGAAACTATGTGTCCTAAGAAGTTCACTTGCTGTCTGAAAAACGAACACTTTTTCGGACTTAACTTGAGATTTGCTGTTTGGATTTTCGACAGCACTCGGTTGAGGTTTCTAAGGTGATCTTCAAATGTACGGCCCACGATGATTATGTCGTCTAGATAGACAAGACATGCGTCTCCAATCAATCCGGCGAGTACTTGCTCCATCAGCCTTTCAAACGTCGCAGGAGCGTTGCACAAACCGAATGGCATAACTTTAAACTGCCATAGCCCTTTTCCTGTTGAGAATGCAGTTTTCTCCTTGTCCTTGGGGTCTATTTCTACTTGCCAGTAGCCACTCTTCAGATCAAGTGTGGTAAACCACTTCATACCAGTCAGCGTGTCCAGTGTGTCATCGATCCTAGGCAGCGGGTAGCTGTCCTTTTTCGTGACGTCGTTCAGTCGTCGATAGTCCACACAGAAGCGCATACTGCCGTCCTTTTTCTTTACCAGGACCACAGGAGAACACCATGGACTCGATGAAGGCTCTATAACACCGTCCTTCACCATTCCCTCAATCATGGTTTCTACCTCTTTTTCTCGTGCAACTGGCAGTCTTCTTGGTCGCTGACGGATAGGTAACTCGTTACCTGTATTAATCTGGTGCTGAACAAGTCCAGTTCTCCCTATGTCAGCATCATTCGAAGAGAAAATGTTGGCGTACTGAAGTAACATCTTCTTAGCCTTGTCCATTTCTCCTTTAGTTAAATCGCAGTTTTCCAAAAGCGTTGACACGTCAAATTTTGAATTACGAATTTCATTTCCGGTAGGCACATCTTGCAATTGACGCATCCAAGCTACTTCCTCGCAAGTGCCGATCAAGGTGCCCTTCTTAATCACTTGCTCCTGGTCACTTGGATTCAGTATGCGTACTGCTGAGATGTTGGTGGCCTTGACCAGAGTTCGTGCCATCTTCCATGGGAAGTCATTGTTCACCCTTTCTATTAGAACACTTCGACCTTTGTTTCCAGAATTCCGTGGCAAACAAATTGGCACAACCGTTTCTGATCTGCGAGGAAGAACAATCTTCTTCAGGCAGTACACTTTCCCTGACGGTGCGCCTTCCATGAAGACTTCCTCTGATCCACATTTCAGTACTCCTTGATCAACGTCGATCTCACAACGATATTTCCGCATGAAGTCCAAGCCCAAGATGCAATCGTCCACTATGTCAGCCACGATGACATTCTGCTTGTAAAATCTGTCACCCAATCTTAACTCCACCTCCTTCTTGCCTCGGACGGTAATGTGCTGACCGGTAGCCGTTAGTAACTGTATACGGTCGTGTTTGTTGAAGTAGTCCCCAAGAAACCGACTTGCTAGTTTAGAATTGACGACCGTGTGAGAAGCTCCAGTATCCAACGTCAGTTTGCATGGTGTTCCATTGACTTCGCCTTTGATGGTCAGGCTGTTCCCGTCATGTGCTTGCGAGATCAAGATTCTCGGGGCTTTTTCAATACCAGCCAGCACCCGCCCCCCAGTCCTGGCATTTACTCGTTTCCCTGCTGTAGCTGGGCAGTCACTTCAGCAACTCTTCCCTGCTGATCTTCCCTCGGGGTGCTGCGCTTAGGGCAGCTTGACCGAAGATGACCCCTTTCTCCACAATTGTAGCACCTAGGACTATACCCTTGCGGGCGGTCGCGTACAGGTGATGCTACAACCTCCCTGACGCGGTGCGTTCGGTGGTCTTGCCTCACTGCCTCTACTTCTAAGGCATGGGCCAAGGCGTCCTTCAATGTCTCGTGATGCCCAAGTCTCACGGCGGCTCTAACTTCTAAGTCACGTATTCCATCAACGAACGCCTGTACCAGATTTCCGTCAATCAGTGCAGGGGCAGACTGGTAGGCTTTCCGAACGAGCTTTTCAACTTCTAGAGCCCACTGCTGTAGGTTCTCGGCACTTCGTTGAAAACGGTCCTTCAACTTGGCACGGAATACGTGCTCCAGGTGCGCGTCGCCGTATCTGGACTCCAACGCCTCTAGCAGCTGCTCGTAGGTTACATCCCTGCCGAGTGCCTCGAGAATGGTTAGGGCCTGGTCTCGGAGGCCTAAGGTGAGCGCGGTCATGGCTTGTGGTTTGGTCCATCCATTCGCCTTCATGACGGCCTCAAACTGGATTCTGTAGGCCGACCACGACGATGTTCCGTCGAATGGAGGAACCTTGAAACCACGCGAAAAAGGTGCAGCAACCACTGAAGCTACAGTTCCACCTTCAGTCTTCAGTTCGCTCAAAGCCTTCTGTACCCCAGCAATCTTAACTTCGGCCTCTGAGATGCGGTTCTCATGCTGGTGAACCTGATCTTTCATCACTTTCAGGTCCTTGCCGAAAGTTGCATGAAGATCCTTTATGAGGATCATCTGTTCGTCTTGGCGGCGGACCTGCTCCTCCTGGCGGCGGGCTTGCTCCTCTTTGTCTTGCTGCAACTGCTCTTCCAACCGGCGAGCCTGCTCCTCTTGACGGCGAGCCTGCTCCTCTTGACGACGAGCCTGCTCCTCTTTGTCTCGTTGCAATTGCTCCTGTAACTGGCGAGCCTGCTCCTCTTGACGGCGAGCTTGATCCTGCAGCAACGCCATTAAAGCTGACAAGTCTGGCGCCACTGACGCTGGAGAAACTCCGGATGGGCCAGCGACTGGCTGCGACGTAGGCTGGACAGCACCCGGTGTCTGTGTCGGAGAATCCCCAAACCGCCTCTGGTCCATATCCTGCTGTCGCTGACTTCTGGTACGGATACCGTCCGTGTCGTCCTTTGGTAGGATTGGCATAATTTATATCCCACTTCTGACACCAATTTGTTACGAGCTGGGTATGAGATAAATTAATTACTACCGATTAAACAACACAATAACTTTATTAATCACAAAACAATCAAAACTTAATCACAAATACACTACTGTTTACTATTCACTTAGATATCGCACTAGTAGTTGACTTCGATTTGCTTCGCTGTGTCGCTAAAACAAGACTGCCGGTCGCGGCCCTGAGCGCTCTATTTATACTCGCCAACAGATACACCAGAATAACCACGAACATTCGAGAGGGTCATAAAAAAACACTAACAAAAAAAATAGGTACGTAGGCAAAAAAAATAGCAGGTACCTACTTACAAGGTTGGCATTACCTACTTGTACAAAACAAACAAATATGAACCTTATGCCCTAGCCGTACGGTCGAAATTCTAATGTCTTTGTATAAATAGGTCGCGAGTTTGTACCTACCTAACTTTAAAACTAATAATATTAGAATGCTCTCGAACTTCTAACGTACACACACTGTCATCACTGGCTTTCTCGAATGTTCTAGTAGGTCCGATGTAACAGTATATTCAATATAACACTCGTATTATTTACAGAGAAGTAAAGCGGACGACTGTTACCTGGTGGACACATACACTTCGATAGACGACACGCCTGTGCTACTGGCGGGCTCCTATGAAGGCGATGGGTAAGATCCTAATTATGCAAAGGATATGATTCACATAAACGTATGCGTAGTTCTCGCAACTAGTGTACATATACTACATAATTATTATGCACAAAAACAATATAAATAATAATAAGGGTCGCACCAGGTGGCAGGTGGTGAGTTGACCGTGTGTGGCGGGGGCCCTCAGTAAATGCAAATACTTGAACTTAGAAATTCCATCTAGAAAGCCCTTTCCCCGCCACGGAGTTCAATAGAAGTTCCACATTTTCTTGCCACCAGCGCCACGACTTCATTAGAAGTTCTTAATTTTAACTGACAAAAAAGCTGATGCTGATAAAAAAGCATTTCTAGTATTTATCAGGATTTTTCATTTTAGTTTCAAGTTAATTCAAAAATGACCTTTGTTTGATTCATTTAGTTTTTATCACCAACTTTTTATATTATTTTTTGAATTTTTTGTGTGAAGTCATTTTTATTTTTCGCAAAAGAGTTTTTTAGTTTTCACTTTTTAGTGGTTCATACCCACCCAACTAGCACACTAGTGGAAATAGCAGCCTATTTTGCAACTGTTAGCTGTACAGTAGCGCTTTAGAAAGTGGTTTTAAGTTCTACTATTGCTTCCGTAACAGCTCATAGCTGTAAATATAACTAGGGGTAGCAGACAGTGAACCAAATGCCACTCTAGGCTTTATAAGAAATATTTTATGGAGAACGTTGAACCAGAAAATGATTCTGAGGTACTTATGTGCATCTAGATAAACTAGATAATAATAACATCAAAAAATAATAATATGTGAAATGTTCGGTAAGCCACAAACTAAACGTCGCACGTCGTAGATATCTTGTGGCTATGAAGTGCGAATTTAACAAAGTTGAAATGGTTACTGAAGTAGTTAAAAAACACGGAAGTAGACAAAAATAGAAGGCCACATCCCTAATCAGATTTGAATATAACGTGCTCTGAGCGCCAAGGAATAAAGTCAAAGAATGACCTAATGAAATCTCTATTTGTTAGAGATGTAACTCATTCGATAAAGCTCATATTATTGAGTTATGTATTTGTTTCTTTGATAGTTATAATTTATGCTGTTTTTTCTTACTAGGGATTACCGTGAAATAAAATAAATATAGAAATATTTAATCAGTTTTTTCGTACTAGAGATACCGTAAAAATAAAATAAATAGGTATAGAAATATTTAATATTTTTTTGTTTATATCTATAAAATTATAATTAAACCTGAACTTATCGTGAACAAATTTCATTCATAGATATGACGATACCCCCATCACTTCTGTTTATAAATTTTGTTATACATTTATAGCTTGACGCCTGCGAGGCATCGTGTTGTGCATGCGCGTGTACGTTGGCGGTGAAAAGTTTCAAAAAAATGTTTCAACATGGCAAAAAAACGACTCATTTTATATGGTTTCCTTACATTTTGCTGAAGGCGTAATTCCGAACTTGGCTGAAACTACAAACTGTAGGGGCAACGTCGCCTCGTCACAACGACAGGCCGCAGCGCGCAAGCAACTCTTAAGAGAACCGAAACAAGCGCCTATGTCGCTGGCTACGGAAATGTTTTCATAAAGTTCCATCGCCTTGGGAATAGAAAAATAATAATGATAATTATTTTCTACTTCCAGGCAAGTACTTCGCTCAGTGACGATAACAGACAAGAAACTGCAGCCGAGCTCGAACTTCACGCGCAACACGCAGACCGTGCGCTGCTGCTGGTACGACAAGGACGTAAGTACCGCCTCATCTAAACCACGTGAGTAAGTAAACGGAACAGAGTATTAGCTTCAGACAACCGCAAGAATCGGTTGCACTACTACGCGGTGAGAGTGGAAATAACCGGTTTACGCTCTCACAGCCAGTTGACAATCTCAGGGTTGTCATGGCAACACACGTTGTTTGTTTTGTGACAAGTTTCAATATTTGAATGTAAAAACGTGGTTTTTAATAATAGTGGTTGTTTATTATTTATTTATTTATTGCTTTAACAATTTATGTACATACTTATTACAGAAAATAAGAAAGGAACAGAAAATAGTACAAAGGTGATGCTTAATTTCTAATGAAATCTCTTCCAGCATACCTTCGAAAGGAGATACTAAATAAAGAGATATAGACATAGTGTGTAAAAGAAGGAGAGAAAATGGAATACATAAAACAGATTAAATATCTTAAATATATACAAAATTAGAATACATACATACATACTCATACATACTAAAAAAAATACTTTAAAACTATAAAAAAAACTAATAATAAATACTTATGCAATTATGACGAAATGGATAGGTAATGTTCTTTCACTCTTCGCTTGAAAACTGCAACCGTTTGGCAGTCCCTAATGTCAGGCGGAAGTGAATTCCACAACCGAACGGCGTGGACAGTGAAGGAGTAGGAGTAGAAGTCGGTAGAGTGTGGAGGGGATTTGAGGACGTTCCTAAGATGCGACCTGCAAGGTGCATCAGAGCGACGAGAGTAGGAAAACCGTTCCCGTAGATAGGATGGGGTTTTAGGGTTGTGTAGGATGTTTATTGTACTTTGTGTATGAATAATACTAAAATAAAATAAAAATATATCATACTTTAACTATAAGTACCAAAGAGTAAAATAGGTAAGTAAATATTTGATTAATCTGTCTTCACCTATTGTGACAACCCTACCAAAATAGGTAACAATTTTGCAAGTTCTTAAGAAGCTTATACTCTGTTCCGTTTACTTACTCATTTGTCTAAAGTGGCTCTAATGTACTGTTACGAGCTGGGTATGAGATAAATTAATTACTACCGATTAAACAACACAATAACTTTATTATATACTACAACACAAAACAATTAAAACTCAATCACAAATGCACTACTGTTCACTATTCGCTCAGATATCGCAGTTCTAGCTCACTTCGAATCGCTTCGTTGTGTAGTCAAAACAAGACTGACGGTCGCGGGCCTGAGCGATGTATTTATACTCGCCAACAGACACACCAAAATAACTACGAATATTCTAGAGGGTCATAAAAAACACTAACAAAAGAATAGTAGGTAGTTAGGTAATAAAAGTAGTAGGTATAAGCTACTTGTACACAACCAACAAATATGAACCGTATGTGCTAGGCGTACGGTCGAAATTCTAATGTCTTTTTATAAATAGGTCGCGATTTTCTACCTACCTAACTTTAAAACTAATAACAATGGAAATCACTCGAAATTCCAACGTACACATACTGTAACCACGTGCTTTCTCGAATGTTCTAGTAGGCCCGATGTAACAGTACGGTCGAACAATCTATTTGGTTTACATTTTACAATGTAATATTAAACTGTAAACCAAATAGCTTGTTTGATCGTACCTACGGTTCTAAGATCGTAAAACAGTTTATTGCCTATTTAAAAACGACGGCATCAACTTGATGTGGTTTTTGATAAGGTAAGCGACTCCTTTGTATGTTATCCCATCAAAAACATAAATGTGAAATGAAAGCAAAGATCAATATTATGATACCTAATTATATATGCCTTGCAGTTGTTGAATTCAACGACAAAAGAAGATCAAAATGGGGGCCTAGTACGATTTCTTCTTATAATTTTAGTATAATTTATATTGAAGCCTAAAGTCTGACTTGGCTAGTTCTCATATACGAATTTTTATTAAGTAATGTTCAGAAGAATAAAATAAGAACTTACAGCTTTAGAAATTGCGAAGGCTTAATATAATTCATATACGAGGTGCATTCAATAAGTACCTAGCCTGATCGCCAGAGGGCACTGTAGTTTCAAAAGAGTTTTACCACAGTGTAGCACATTCATTTTTTTTTTTTTTCAAATTTCATTCCAATCCCTTCATTTGTTTTAATTTGACAACTTATGGAAGCGAACGTGTCGATCGGTTTTACAAAAATGGAAAAAGAGCAAT
Source organism: Xestia c-nigrum (assembly GCA_916618015.1). Classification (NCBI taxonomy): domain Eukaryota; kingdom Metazoa; phylum Arthropoda; class Insecta; order Lepidoptera; family Noctuidae; genus Xestia; species Xestia c-nigrum. Next base: position 690,333 of record OU745259.1, on the reverse strand, counting down.
ATCGTTCGGTGATTCGATTCCTATTTTTGGAAGGGAAAACGCGCATCGAAATCAAAGAGCGCTTGGATGCTGTGTACGGTGACTCTTCTCCATCGATGGCCACCGTCAAGAATTGGTTCAACGAGTTTGCACGTGGCCGTACGTCGGTTTTTGATGAACCACGTCCAGGTGCACCGAAAACAGCTGCTACGGAGGAAAACATTAAAAAAATCCATGATTTCGTATTGGCAGATCGCCGATTGAAGGTTCGGGAGCTAGCTGAGACTGTAGGCATTTCAGAAGGAACAGTGCATCATATTCTTCACGAGGAACTGCGCATTTGAAAGCTGTCGGCGCGATGGGTGCCGCGTTTACTCACACCAGAAAACAAGCGCAACCGTGAGACCACATCGGAGACGTGTTTGGCGCTGTTTAAGCGGAATCCAGCGGAGTTTTTGCGTCGTTTTGTGACCGTCGATGAAACCTGGATCCACTGGTACACACCAGAGACCAAGGAGCAATCAAAACAATGGATCCAGACCGGGGAACGTGCTCCAAAGAAGGCGAAAACTGTAAAATCGGCCGGAAAAGTTATGGCCACCGTTTTCTGGGATTCACAAGGTGTTATCTACATCGATTACCTCGAGAAGGGTAAAACAATTACAGGGCTTTACTATGCCGATTTATTGGGCCGATTCGACGCCGAATTCAAGAAAAAACGACCCCATCTGGCGAAGAAAAAAGTGCTGTTTCACCACGACAACGCGCCGGTTCACACGTCTGCCGTTGCCATGGCCAAATTGGTCGAATTACGCTACGAATTGCTGCCCCATCCACCGTATTCTCCAGATTTGGCCCCTTGTGACTTTTTTCTGTTTCCTAATCTGAAAAAATCACTCGCCGGGAATAGATATGGATCGAATGAGGAGGTCATCGCCGCCACGGAGGCCTATTTTGCAGAGTTTGACAAAAATTTTCGGACGGGTTAAAAAAGTTGGAGCATCGCTGGGCTAAGTGTATCGAACAAAAGGAGACTATGTTGAAAAATAAATTGCCACTTTTCCAAAATTTTCGTTTACTTTTTGTAGGCTAAGTATTTATTGAATGACCCTCGTACATATTATGAAAGCTACCCATGTCAGACAGCCGGCACTGTCCCTCAACATATAAGCATGCATGATATTTGACATGTTTATTTGAAATAGTTGAGAGGTGTCAAAAGTGGCTCCAAATGGTTTGTGTAATATTACACACGGTGCTGCTTGCCAGTTCCGTAAGCTTGAACTTGGCTTGACACACTACCGCATTTCTAGATGTCAAGTGTTAGTAATGCCTACTTGGAGTAAAGGTAATCTTCATACGAATATGAACCTTTTGTTTTGCAAGTAATGATCATATTAGTATTACCTAACTACTCATCATCTTCCTGCCCTTGTCGTGTACGTTACTCCAGCAGGAAAGTATCTTCTAGAGATATATGAGTAGAACGTATAGTTGGTGCCTTATCTGCTGTAAATGTGCCCCCTGTCGTTTTGAAAAAAAAACGGAAAAACGATTCTTGCTGGGGTAACGTTTTTCTAGCAGGAAAATTCTAAACGAGTGATCGGAGAGTGAAAAATTGTGAATGGCCAGAGAGCTTATATGTGTGCCACTATGTGCCCCCAAAAATAAAATCTGTGCCCCTTCAGATTTTCGAGATATTGCGTTTCCTGCTGCAGTAACGTTTTGATGAATCGTATGTCTCTAAAACCATTGCATGTGCCCCTGTAGAATAAACATACACGAGTAGCTCTTAATGTGTGCCCCAATTAGATTTAAGAAAATATTTATAGTTTTCAAGTTATCGCGGTTTTATGAAAACCCGAAAAAACATCGCAGCGCCTAAATGAGACAAGGCATAAGTTCGCTGAAAACTGTATTCGGTCCTTCTTGACGCTAATAATAACCATACAAAGTTTCAAAACGCTTCATGCATGCGTTTTTGAATAATCTTGCTAAAAGTAAAAACGATAGTGTCATAACTTTGACGGCAAAATACAAGGAACTGGCTAAATTTCAGATGTGTAGGTGTAAACCAAAATCATGTGCCTTTAGTCAAAAATATACTCTCACTGTAATGTGATTCTACAGATTTGGGAATTTATTAAAATATTTAAGAAACTCTTTACTAAATCCTTAAATAAAAATAACCAACTCAGAGATAGAACTTTGAGATTTGGACTAGGTATGTCACTTTACGCAAGCGTCTGGATTGAGGGCCCAAATTATTTGATCGTAACTATTTTAATGACGTTTAAGAAATTCACGGCCTATTGCTTTAAGTTTTTACTATTTTTGACAAAATTCCCTATAAGTCTTATATCGTTTCGCAAGGAATTAAAAATGGGCTCGAAATCCAGATGCACACTCATGAAGCGTATACTTTAGTAACGAAAGTCGTCTAAACTACTACTCGTGAAGCTCGCTATTAGTCTTGTCGAGTTGTAGACAATTGTACATGACCCGGAAGGATGCTTACTCTGTGTACACACACCTAACAAAAACATTTTGTACACCCTTTCTTTCGTTGTTCAGCGCGACATATTGGTGACGAGCGGCGAGTCCGGCATCATCAGCGTGTGGAGCGTCAGCGAGGACGTCGCCGACGGACCCATCTCCGGGAAGATCTCGCAGTCTCTGAACAAGCTCCGCGTCAACCGGCACAAGCCCTACTGATATACACTTATGTTGTACAGCTGTCTAATAAATCCGTTCATTTCAGTAAGTCCAATATAGCATTATTATTTCATCAATATCGATCGATCTGATGTACTATGCTGGCCCACAGGTTTGCACGATGTATACTAAAGAACTGAAACTTAATTCTTTTCTAGGTGTTTAGCCAGTCGTTCTACTCGTGGAGCGTGTGGGTTAGACATGCCTACAACGTTATCCGTGTACAGTACAGTTCATCAGTGCTGAAAATAAATAATTCAATAACGGCTATTGCTATTTGTCGCGTAGTTTTATTCGGCGAACCCAAACACGTGAGAGGGCGCCTTCCGGTTTTCAAAACCGACAATCGCATATACGACTGTTCGTTTTGGTTAGGACACGGTTAGGCCGATTTAGAAGCAGGTGACATTATACCTACTCAACAATTTCAGGCGGACCCTGGCTCGTTCATGTTAGTTGTGCCACCCAGATTTTAAAGGAGCAGTAAACAGTTAATTAAAACAACAAATTTCATCAATAACTTAGCACTTTAATCGAAACCGAAAATTACTACTATTTGTAAATAAAATAATTCTCTATATAAAATTATAGCTGTAACCCGGGCCCAGGGTTACTTTAAAAATTATAATTTAGTTGATAATACATACAGTCAAGAGCCGAACTAGAGGTCACATATGCAAAATACATAAGATTTATAATAAACACAACTCATCAAAATAGTTTTATAAATACGTATATCTATATACATTGCATAGCCATTGTTTCCAAATATAAAAAGTTACGACAAGTAGGCGCTCTATGGAAATTATTTAGAGTCTGCTGCATCCGATTAGACTGGAAGTCGGCCCCAACACGGTTGGGTAGATGCATTAGAGGCTAGGGAGATGGTTACCGAATATAGAGATAGTAAGGAATAATGTGCGTATCCGATACAGTTCGTTCAGCTGCCGTTTTTTAATATCTCGTATAATTGAAATGATACTAATGAACACGCGCATCGTATCTCACACTACCCAGGTGAACCGCACCAAACGTCTTTGGAAGCGAGAAGCTTACACTAGTCATTAACATCTATAAGTCAATACTTACATCACTAACGAGTCAACGAATAAAATCCCAATTAATATAAATTTGTACTCAATTATAATCTCAAAACACCTGCCTTTTGAATTTTGCTTCGTTTTAATTTGAGAAATACTAAATTAAGATATAAATAATAAGATATAGTATTTATTCTTATACTTTTAAATGTTTTATTTTCAAATATTTAAAAATATAATTTAAATTATGTAGAATATTTATTTAATAAAGGAAATAGAAATAATAATAAGTATTCTAAAAAGCCAAATGTGGAACAAGAATGCGATGAGTGATTTGACAGATCAATCGTGACATTCATTATCTAACGACTCAAATATCCGATAAATAAATAATTATATTACAAATAGATAAAACCGTTATAATAAAGACTATTCGAGACATGCGACAATTCGAGTTGTTTCGATGTTCGATTGATCTGCAAGGAATACGATGTGTTTGTGGCATGATTGCATTGTTCTTTGGTAATCGCACAATGTGAGTGTAAAGCGGTACAAAAGGTCGCGACCAGGAGCGCGCGCGCCGGCGCGTCACTTCGACGACAGGAACATTATGAGCCTGCGGACGAGACACACGCTTAGACACACCCAGCATCACACACATCACTACTTCACTACCATCAGGGCCCTGTTTAATAAACGTTACAATCCGACACATTTCGTAAGGTATTCACATATTTGTAAAGTTGCATGACGAGTCTTGTTTAATAAACCTTACAATAATTGACATTACAGGTGTGTAAAGAGAAATGTTTCATCCATCACCGTCACCTAGTCTTTTTCCAACTTTGTTGGGGTTAGCTTCCAGTCTATCCGGATGCAGCTGAATACCAGTATTTTACATGGAGCGACTGCCTATCTGACCTCCACAACCCAGTTAACACTGGTTAATACGATACCACTTGGTAAGACAGGTTGTCAGACTGTTTGGGCCACTGACTACTTGTAACGACTGTCAAAGATGGACAAATGACAGCCGGGACCAACAGCTTAACGTTTTACAATTTTGTCAGCTTTCCACCATGTTAAATTTGTAAGTTGTAATCTTTATTGAACAAAAACTTGTAGATTTAAAACTTGTAAAATACAAGTACAATTTACAATCTGTAACGTTTATTAAACAGGGCCCTGGTCAGACTGGGACGCGCGGGATACGCTGCAGTTTGAACAGACCCTAAGCTGTGAGAGCGACGACAAATGACGCGGAGGTCGATCAAGCCAATTTGTTTAATTTTTTATTTGCAAATTACATAGTAAAATGTAAACCAAATAGCTTGGTCGACCGTACCTTCCTGCAGTGCAAGTACGTAGGATTCGATACGACTCGATTAGATAAATTTGACAGTTATTCTCGATAAAATGAGTTATTGACTCCATAAAACTCATGTTATCGAGAATAACTGTCAAGTTTCCTTGTCAATTTGTCCTTCATTCGTTGAGGGTATATTTACACCCTTTATAATGATGGAGTATAATAATACAGTAGAATTGTATACTCTACGGATGCTTATTACAATAGGTACGCACGCGCCACGAAGACTCATCTGGTATTTACAACAAAAAAAAGTTTGAGTTTCTACTACAACATCAATATTTTGTGATGAATAAGAAACTAAGAAAATATTTAAACAACTAAGAAATTTGTCAAAAAAAAAAATAAAGAGAAATCTAAAAAAATAATAATAATCAACTTAATTTATAATTTACTGTAAGGGAAAATAACGTTGAAGTGACCCGCAAGGGTCGAAGCCTGCCGGGGCTGCGGGACTATTCGAAAAAGATACCACGGCCTCGGAACATAAAGGGCGAGGAAGGAATATGGGTAGGTACTTGTCTTTTAATCAGTAAAAGTCTGACACTCCCTCCCGCTCAGCCCAGAGTGGGAGAACTTATTTGATGGTTTCCCATCCGTACAAAAAGGGAAGATGACGTGTTGTCAATTGAAAATGACGATTTCAATAGACTTGTGGCATACCTACCACTTCTGAAATGATTAAAGTAAGACCCGTCTCTTTCGTTACATATATTATGACGTAATAATGCAGCGTGATTATTTAGGCTCATCAAGACATTAATTATTACATTGTCTGGGGCGTTGCTGGTAGTGCGACATGCTTGTTTTGGCTCGTGGACTCGTGGCCATAGTTAAACTAACAGAGCCCTGACATTGTAATCGTCAAAAGAACTATGACCCATTTTAAGAAACATTTTTTTTTTAATTTATGTGAAATTGTGTATAGATAATGTACTGCAAAAACAAAATGGTGCTTCGGTTGAAATAATGGGCACGCGGCATGCAGTACGGCAGTACGGCAGTACGTAAGCGACGGTACCTGAAGTGAATGGCCTTGTTGGAGAGCAGACGGTTGGTGTCGTTGATGTCGGCGAGCGGCAGCGGCAGCGGCGCGGCGTCGGGCGCGTCCTCGTGGAACGTGTGTGTACACACCCGCGGCGCCACGCGCGCCTCCCCGTACGGCCCGCGCAGCACCACCCACTGCAGCGTCAGCCCGCACACCGTCTTACTCTTCAGGATCAGCTGCAGGGCAATCTCACACTGTCTGAGCCGGAGCCGCCACGAGTGGTGGCCAGTGGCCGACTACTGTGCTCGAGTAGTTTGGTAAGACGTACCATTGGTACGAAAAAGGAAGATATAACCTTTTAGACGCCATTGTCACATATACGTGACAAGCAAGCGCGTGCCGTGTACGCCAAACGACACAAATATGTGACAAAACAGTAGATGAAATTGTGGCTTGGCGTGGAGGGACGCGCGTGCCGCGTTTATGCTGTGGCGGTCAAGAGGTTAAGGATCTAGTGCGCGCACAGGACTATGATTTACTGTAGCTAAACTTTTGCTACAAGCTGTGCATCCGCCAGTCGCGGGCAAAGTACCGCACGAAGTGTAAGTATGAAGGAAAGTGTGGCCTTGGCTGAGTGTCCATCTTAATGCAAGAAATGTAGGAATGAAAGGAATTGATCAGCACAAGGTGTAAACCTCTGACTATTAGAGTGGCTGCCCTCCTCGTGCGAAGTGCTGGGCGGCGACAGTCTGCACTGGTGAGTGAGTCATACCTGGTAGGTGATCTCCCGCTGCGAGCTCTGTGTGGGGTCGCGCTGGTTTTTGTTCACAAAGGCCTTCAGCACCCACTGGTGGCCAAAAGCGGAGAACCTGGACGTCTCGTAGTACAACTTATGGAGGAACTCCTCCGTACGGTAGGGCTTCAGCTGGAGGTCTGCGACACATTCTTCGTTAAGGTTGTTAGTGCGCACTGCTCTCAAGCCTCAACATTACATGCGACACAATATGACAGGGAGTAAGCCCAGTTTGCATGAGGGCAGTTTCGTCTATCCTCGCCTAGCGGCGCGCGGCCAGAAACTATCCCATATAAACCAGGCTCCAGTCGAAGCCATGATGCCTTCTACAATTAATTTATTTGTTAACTTTTTGGTTTTATCAAAAGTTGGTAGTTATTGCAAAGGAGATCACTCAGCCTCCATACATTTTTGAGCTATTTTCAAAAGCGCCGCCAACCAAAATAAACTTAGTATTTGGATAGAGCATAACATACTATACATTTTTTTACTATTACGCCTAAGTCGTACCATGGTCGTACCTCAATGCACCTAGAAGTTATTCTACCACAAAATTTCTGAGGTCACCCAGATTGGGGTAATATTTCTTTTGCCGGCCAACTAAAATAAAACGCAATTAAATAATACATATGAATATTAATATTTATACATATACAGCATTATTTTTTGTTTATACTAAACCCGAAAAGGGGTCATTGTACTTATCATTTTGAACAACTTTTTCTATGGGACGAACCTTGAAATCGCGAAAAACAAATCAGCTGTTCCCTACATTTTGACGAGTTGTGCGAACATAAATGTAGGGAACAGCTGATTTTTTTTTTCGCGATTTCAAGGTTCGTCCCATAGAAAAAGTTGTTCAAAATGATGAGTATAATGACCCCTTTTCGGGTTTAGTTTAAACAAAAAATAATGTTGTCATATGTATATGTTACTGTAAAAGCCCAAAGTGCAGTAAATCTTAAAATTTCCCAGTAAAACCTAAGTTTTACCAGCTTCAGTGGTAAATGTCCGAAATGTTCTATGATCATCGTTAATTTTGGACATGTACCAACTTACACTCGGTAAATCTTAAGATTTACCCCAGAGAAGCGGTAAATGTAAAAAAATTGACAAATCGAAACGTGTTAGATCACTGTGGCGTACTCGCGAGCACTCTGCAGTCCCCCACAAAAGCGCGCTCGCCTCCACGCGCTTCATTCGATCGTTTTGCTCGTTTAAATACGAAATTGAATATAATAAAAGATAAAAATGGTGAAATCAGGCATTACTTACGTTTGTTACGAAGACTTGTTTAACGTTCTCGAAGAATTACACGTTAATGTTGGACACGGTGGGAGGACAAGGATGATAATGGAATGTTACCGCAAGAATAAAAATTTAACAGTTGAGGCTATTAAGACCTATTTGAGACTTTGCCAACGTTGACTAAAGAAACAGAGGTCAAATTATAATGATGCGACTGATTATTAATAATAAATAAATGGTTAAGAAACACACATGATAATAAAAGTAATAAAAAATAATAACATTAAAACTGTATCATCATAAATATAATTAAAACTATGTAAAGCTTTGACTGACCGATAATTTAAATAAACGATTAAGAAATAGTCATTATTTTATTCCCATAACCAACATTAACCAACCATCATTGGTAAATCTTAGCATTTCCCAAACTCTGCGGGTAAAAGCCCGAAATATTGTCTCTTTTATATAAAATTCGGACATTTACCAACTCATGCTGGTAAATCTTAGAATTTACTGGGAAATCTTAAGATTTACTGTACTTCGGGGTTTTACAGTAACATATACACCACCCAAGTTCTTTACTAACCCAAGTTTGAAATAAATAATAATGATGACTATGATAAAAACGCTACTGGTCGATGATCAAGGGAGATCTGCCGATTTCCGTGAAGCCCAAACTCATCCATGTGTTTATCCTGCCCGTGCTAACCTACGGTGCTCAGACCTGATCACTCGACATATTCGCCTTGGGGTCTGCGAAAAGCAACGCAGCGCAGCATCCGTACGAGTCATCTCCTTTTAGGCGGCCTCGGCAGCGCAGTCTATCCTCAGTCACCCATCGTGTTGAGACCGTTGCCCAGCGGTAGTTGTGCATGCCGCCCACGTGCCTACATCTGTATTTCTTGTTCCTACCCAACGTTTTTGCCTACATCTGTATTTCTTGTTTTTGAGCGCAATAGTGTGTTCCGTATTTTATGTAATCTCTTTAAACCCAGAATGCTCCTTTTTGCAATAAGTTGAGTGAATAGGTCTGAGCACCGTAGGTTAGGATGTGCAGGATAAACACATCAATGAGTTTCAGCTTCAAGGAGACTGGGAGATCTTCTGTGATCAAAAACCAGTACCGTTTTTTTATTATAGTTATCATTATTTATTATTTAAAACTTGGGTAGCATAATAAAAATGTTTATATCCATAAGCTCTATTTCATTATTGCGTTTATTTTAATTGGCCGGCAAAAAAGAATTACCCCAATCTGGGTGACGTCAGATATTTTGTGGTTGATAATCTTCTCGGTGATTAGAGTTACGACTTAGGTGTAATAATAAAACATGTTTATTATGTTATGCTCTCTCCAATTATTAAGTTTACTTTGGTTGGTTATTTCTGAAACTGATCTTGATGTAATGTAAACAATCATTGCTGAAAAGTGGTTGGATAATCAAAGTGAAACCTTCTAAGTATACATAATGTACAGATGAATAAATGTGTGCTAATTCCCTTTAGTGGATAATTGCGCAAGAATTGAACAAGATCAAAAACCGCACGGGACGCACCGCTGCTATACCGTGATTCTTCGTGCTTCGGAAACAACAGCGTCTGGGCTGTCATTCGTAGGTCTTTGACGGTCGTTACGGGCAGTTAGAAGCCCGAAATTCCCCAACCAGTCTTTGCGATAAGGTGTCTTGTATGTATTTTCAAGTACCTGAGTGGGTCGGTTGCTCATACTATGAAATATTAGTGCTCAGCTGCATGAGGTTAGACACAACACAACATAGTTGGAAAAATACAAGACAGATAATTATGAAAAGGTTTTTTTGCATTTTCATTCAAATATTTTGGAATTTTGTGACCCGCGAACACCAACGATGATAGGAAATGTAGGTCTCTTCTAGATCAATGCGGACTGCAGAGACCACGATACCGTCTGCGTGAAACTATTAATAATCTTAATCTGGTAATGGTAAGGATTATGTGGGTCGTTACGGTGTGTTATAAACTTACCATTAAAGGTAATCTTTTCGTAGGAGAGCAGCTCGAGCACCTGGTTGTAGACGAGGGTGGCCTCCCGGTTGCGCTTGTCGCGCTCGGCCAGCACGGGCACCACCTCGGCCGCAGACTTGTGCGGGTGCGCGCACTGCGCCTCGTGCGCGCCGCTCTCGTGCGCCGGCCCGCGCCAGCCGCAGCCGATGCACGCGAAGCGGCAGCCCGTTATCCTGCGCAACACGACACTCTTCACGCACGCCCCGCGCAGCCGCGCCCACACCAGTGAGGGCGTGCGAGCTCTGAGATGTGTGCGATACCCTAGCAAAATGTTGTGCATTTGAAATGTGAGACCATAACAAATAATTAGTGTATCATGAGGAGAAATTTGTTTACTAATAGCAAAAATTGTGTGAATTGTAGTTTTAAAGTTATTTCGAGGAAGTACATTTTGCTGGAGTAACTTTGGAAAGGTTATCCTGGCAAAATCGATTTAAAATAATCGTTTAGCCCGAAACCAAATACATGAATACAGCTTTTGATGCATAGTAAATGTTTGTAAGTAGCAACATTTGTGTGATATGGTTCACGAGTTATTTAATATTTTGTTGCGGTAACGTGTTGGGATATCCCAGATCTCGAAAACGGCTCAACGCAGAAGATTGAAAAAAATACCAACAAAAGACCTCAATTTGTTTAAATTAGTTTAAACATTAACTTTTGATTTGGTTGTCGTAAATAAATGGTTTCAAAAATCAGAAAAAAACGGATTTGCAAGTAAATCAAAACACATATCTATACTTTCTACACAAATATTATAAAGCAGAAGAATATAACAATAATAAATGTTTATTCAAACCCTTTTTACAATTGATCTAATCTTAAGAGTTTGTTTGTTTGTTTGGTTGAACGCGCTAATCTCAGGAACTACCGGCTCGAATTGAAAGAAATATTTTTGTGTTGGATAGTCCATTTATCGAGGAAGGCTTTAGACTACGATTATTAGGAGCGGTGCAGGAATGAAAAATGTTGCAAAAACGGGTTTTTTTTCCTTTCGTTTTTCTCTCTTATGTGACGTACACGAAGTTGCGTGGGTCAGCTAGTATCCCAATAAACAGCTGTAAAAGATACCCATGGTAGACGCTTATAACGTCAGGAGTATTAGATTTTGTAACTTTACACGATATGAAGATAAAACAAATTTGATTAATTTTAGAATAACGGCTCAACGAGCGTTGAGCCGTTTTCGAGATCTCTCGAGAACCATATCACTGACATCAGTATCACCCACAAATTTTGCTACTTAAAAACATTTAAAGCAACAAAAGCCATCTATGTATTCATGTATTTGGTTCCGGGCTAAACGAATTTTTTAAAATCGATTTTGCCAGTATGACGTTTCAAACGTTACCAGCAAAATGTGTTTTTCTCAAATAACTTTAAAACTACAATTCACACATGATACACTAATTATTTGTTAAGGTCTCACATCTCAAATGCACAACATTTTGCCAGGGTAACGCACACCTCTGATATTAGCATAGCAGCCTTATGGTTGTTGGGGTCCAAGAACTCAAGACAATAAATTAACAGCTTCACTCCATGATAATGATATGCCACCATGCGTTAGGATAGCAAAGCCACCCGAAAGGATGGGGTTATATCTGATATGTTACACAAGACACGTATCGAGCTAAATGCAGGCGATAAGTTCAGTTCGCATTACACCAGGAGCAGGCGTTACCAAGCGATACAACTATGTTAGTGATGAAGAGAACGGCGCAGCGGAGCGGGCAGCGGACACACCTGCGCGGCCGGCAGGGCCCGAGCGGCGCGAGGCCGGCGCGAGGCGCCGCGCTCTGCAGCCCTGCGCCGCCCGCGCCGCCCGCCAGCACACAGTACACGCTGGACACAATGCGAACCAAACTATCGAGGTAGCGCCTGTCGGGAGACCCATCTACTACGATTTGCGAGAACTTGAACTTCCTGGGGGAAGAAATATGTGGCCTCGTTTAGTACGCGTTACGGTAAGTTCTGCCTTTATCTACTGCTCAGTATTAACTCGGCACTGGGGCTCGGGAGCGGCTACCTTGCATACAATTTACCTATTGTCCCATTTTCGTTTCATAACTCAAAAGTAGCTTTAATTTTAAAAGACTCGCTAAACTCATCTTTCATGGGGTACTGTTTGAGATGCTATAATGGAATTCCAACAAAGTATTCTTGAACTGAATGAGACGAAATTTAAAACATGCATTAAACTATGTAAACAAGCATATTACAAGTTGAGCGATTATATCGCTGATAAAAATGCTTGGCTTAATGCTGGTCCTGCTCCACATGGACAGGGGCGCAAAACTTGATAGCATTAAATGGTATTGTTGGAGCTGCTGAAGATTGTACTTAACTATCTTTGCATTGTATAGATTCAATGTTAGTATTATATAATCGCATAGCCCATATTGTGTGAGTACTATGTACTAGTAAGCTATCATTCACTGGAAACCTACGGCAGTTCTTGACTTGAATTTGAAAGTAATAATGCGTCGAAACGTAATTAACTTCTGTCCCAAACGTGTTCCAGCTAAGCTACTAGAACATTGTGACGCGATAACGGCAGAAGATGTGTGTACTGGAGCGAAGTAGATAAGCGACAGAGCGTGCGTCACCTGTCGTCGCACGTGTTCTCCTCGTGGTGCTGCAGCGAGTGGCGTGGGAACACGCCAGTGCAGAACTTGCACTCAGACGGCAGCTCCGACACCGTCTTCTCCACGGCCAGGTTGCGCGAAGCCGTCGTCTTGGAGATCTCCACGCGGCAGTTGGGGCACGTGGCGGCCTCGTCGCGCAGTCGCGCGTCCGCCAGTAGGTGCGTGAAGCACGGCGCACACATCAGGTGCCCATTGCTACACTGCAATATGACACCCGTATCAGTACCCAGCGGTGGCGGCCGGCACGACATGTATTTGTAAAACTGTTGTACTTGTTTGTGTACCATTCTAATATCTACAATGAATGTATGTGAAAGGTGATTATAGCAATCAATGCTTGGAACTGATTAAATCTTACGATATAGGTGGATGGGATTTTAACTATTTCAGAAACAAAGCCTTTCTTGCAATTTGATAGACACAAGTGTATCAGAGAAATTAAAATGCATGTATGTGTGTGTGCTACGTGGTCTACCTCTGGCCGTGATTGCGTGTGCCACCTGTAATCAAACTACATAAAGTAAATACTGCTGTAACAGAAAAAAAAGTTAAGTATGCGAAACAACTGATTTTACTTTGGCCTTTTTCATTAATTTTTCTTCCATCTTATTCAAATTAGTGTTTTTTTTTTCCAAATTATGTTTGAAGAACATAAAAAATGACTTTACATTATGTACATTAAAAAATCAGTTTTTTTTTTTAATATATGATGGCTAAGAGCACTGACAAGAAGTATTTCATAAATTATTAAATGCAAATTGCATGTGGTAATCAAATGTTAAGATTTCTCATTATAAATCAAAAAGGATGCTTTTGAATTTGGGATGGGGATTGTAAAGGGGATTTCTGAATAAAGAAAGAAGTAAATCTCTCAAACATTTCTTTATTACAATGAAATGTTACAAGAGTTTATACAGCTAAGTTTACTTGCTACACTATGGACCATACACACTAGTTATCCTATACAATATAGACACTTAACTCCTAGGAGTAATGACACTTAACACAATTTGCTCAGATTATGTACGTACACAATAATACAATAAGTCATAGGTCACACATACATTGACTAATTGAACCATAACATAAAAGAACACAATCAATAAGAATAGGTAACAACACCCAACAGAGGGCTTTCACAGGTATTAGCTGTGCCAACTTTACAATGACAACCAAATGATTCAGTACAATACATTGACGCCATACAATCTACTGCTCTCAAAATGGTGAGTGCTAAAGCGACGTCGTGTAGGCGTCGCCACGACGCGAATGTATGCTGTGAGCTGAAGGCTCAGCTGCTTACGTAACAACAAAAATATTGGTAAAACAGCTGATGCGAACATCAACACTATCAGCTGTTTTAAAATACCTGATACACGGCCGCCTGAGGCAGGTCCAGGCAAACTGCGCAGCACAGGATGCCCCCCAGCCTGTGCTCAAGCTTGTCGCTCCCCTCTTTGTCAATAATTTTACGTTTTTTAGTCAATGGCTCGTCGGGATCTTTCGCGTCAGGGCCGACCGCACCCTCGCTAGACGATGGCATGGGCTCGCTCGCGGGCACCTCTGCCATTCTACGATGTAAATAACAACAATACTACGACACAAATTACGCGCAACTGCGTCAGAAGGACAGAAAATGAAATGACGCGAAACAAACGAGTATCGACGAACATGCGACGAACTTCGCGACAAACAAAGGTTTGTTGTGTTTATATAGATACCCACCCTCCCGCACCCGCGACCGCGACCCAACACTTTAGTTCGTTTACCGTGCGTTCCGAGATACGACAAAATCACTCACAGCGCTCACAGTAATACTTTGCGTTCCGTTTTAAATTTCACGATTATGACAGCTAAGAATTGTCATTATGTCGGTTGGAGTGTAGCCTTATGCTGGGGCTACACTATCGCGATAACGCGAAGTTTTGCGTTGTCGCGACACGTCTGGCCAAAGAATTCGTCCTATCGCGATAAACTTCGCGAATACGAATGCCCTTCGCGCCGCTGTCGGTAAATTGCCGCACATCAAAGGGTTTTGTCGCGACAAAGTTCGTGTGGTTGGCTACACTTCGCGTGCTCTAGTTGACTGCCATACTCTGAGAGATTTGAACGAGTTTGATTGAACTTTTTAATCACGGATTGGAATAATGAGAGGATAAGGAAAGATGTAGTAAATAATTGTTACCCGCCATGTGATACATCGCAACCGCTTCTTCCATGTTTTCCCGCAAATGAATTATCGCGACATTCTAGATTATCGCGACAGTAGAAAGGTTTTTTCCAAGTGTGGCCAAACACTTCGTCATAGAGCGAACACGAACTTTTATCGCGACAACGCGAACACGAATCTTCGCCTACAAGTCTGGCCGTAGCATTAGGGGCGCTATAATTTTTCGAAAATTTTTATTTTTTTCGATTTGGTACCATACGCTTATAGGCACCATGAGCCGTGCAGAAAACAAAAAAAAAATTTTTTGGGTTAAAAAAATTTTTGGGACCTCCTCACTTTTCACCTTTTTTTTTTTTTTTTTTTTTTAAGGATGGGAAATCATCAAATGACCCCCCCCCACTCTGGGCGGAGCGGGAGGGAGTGTCAGACTCTTACTGACTAAAAACCATCCATGTTCCTTTGAGTAGGGTTAGGGGCAAACACTTAGAAAATTTTTCGAAAAAAATTTTGGAAGTAAACAAAAAAAAAATTTGGGTTAAAAAAAATTTCTAAGTCCCAAAAATTTTTTGAACCAAAAAAAATTTTTTTTCGTTTTCTTTGCTTCTCATAGCGCCCCTAAGGATATACTCCAACTCCTAAAAATCCGCCCCTAAGGCTACCCACTGACCATTATGTCATTTGACAGCGCTCACGGTGATGTCTTTGCGGCATGGTTGGTGTAATTGCAAGACGGCGCGTGTCATGACGTCATCTTTGACGAACCAAGACGAATCTCACACTAACATCGAACAACAGTTATGTAATGTGAATAAAATTGTATAACAAAATTCCAAGCTCCGTAACGACACTCCCATTTTTTTAATTTAAGCATATTCTTACAATAATCTTAATAGATAAATGTTTTTACAGTGTACTTGAATTCCTAGATTATTAATTGTAAATCCTGAATTACAATTTTTTAATTACAATCACAATTAAATTTTAGACATTGGTTGTAGTCTAAATTTGATTATTATTGACATTGGGTGTAGTCTGACTTTGATTTTTATATTTAAGTATCTTTGTTTCGTGTAATTTTTATTATGAACTAGCTGTCCTACCTACGTACCTACCTACTACCTACCTACTACCTACCTACTACCTACCTACTACCTACCTACTACCTACCTACTACCTACCTACTACCTACCTACTACCTACCTACTACCTACCTACTACCTACCTACTACCTACCTACTACCTACCTACTACCTACCTACTACCTACCTACTACCTACCTACTACCTACCTACTACCTACCTACTACCTACCTACTACCTACCTACTACCTACCTACTACCTACCTACTACCTACCTACTACCTACCTACTACCTACCTACTACCTACCTACTACCTACCTACTACCTACCTACTACCTACCTACTACCTACCTACTACCTACCTACTACCTACCTACTACCTACCTACTACCTACCTACTACCTACCTACTACCTACCTACTACCTACCTACTACCTACCTACTACCTACCTACTACCTACCTACTACCTACCTACTACCTACCTACTACCTACCTACTACCTACCTACTACCTACCTACCTACTACTTTAAACCTTCCCAGGACTTCCACAAATAATTGAAAACCGAAATGAGCCAAATCGGTCCAGCCGTTCTCGAGTTTTAGTGAGACTCAGTCTGCGGGTACGAAACTTGCGATGGCCGGAGCGACAGCGGGGCGGGGCGGTGCGGCGCGGGGCGATGAGACAGCGGTGTCTTGCGTGTACGAAACAAACTTCCCCGCAGTCGCGCTCACGTAGTGTTGTGATAAACATGAATTCACGTCGAAGAGAACTATTGGAGCCCAGTCTCCTAATGAGAGATTTTTTATTACCTAGAGATGGTGTTCATCCAATAAATCAGAGGTTCTCAAACATTTTTTCCTGGTAGACCACTTTGAATTTGTTTTGGTGTCGGTGGACCCCCTGTAGCATTTTCTTTCAAGCCCGTGAACTAAAAAAGAAAAGCAAGACAATATTTTTTTCGCACTATCTGTTAGGATTGCATGAGGATCGTTGTTACCAAGATATTTTTTTGGCAAAAATCCGAAAATTGTAATGTGTTTTTTTATGACTTAACACGACCTTTTTCACCGAAATACAACCTGTCATCACCGGAACATTTGATCTTTATTACTCTTTCTAGTACCTAGCTTAATATCTGGCTACATTGATCAAGCTAAGCCAACATTTTTGTTCTTTGGCATCGAACCCAGGTAAAATTTCGTGGATCTCCACTTACAGCTTGTGAACCCCCCCATTTTCTTCAAGCCAATGTAGACCCCCGATGGGTCTCCCGTAGACCCCTGGGGGTCCACCTGGACCACTTTGGGAATCACTGCAATAAATCAACGACGACGCAGTTTGGGAGAATTTTCTACACTTTATTACGAGCTACGTTGTCATTCAAGAAAGTTCTACAATGAGGGATTTTCTTTTTCAACTCCCCTAGTCGCTGGATAGATGGCGCTGACTGGGGTACGTTACTGGAAGGAACGGAACGTGACAATTTTCTGATTATTTCACTTGTATGTTATTTTGAGAACGTAAAATGAAACGTAAATTAAAAGTAAATAAATAAAGTAATATGAAAATGGTCACATCACATCACATTGATATTTTGAAAATAGCCTCTATATGTAACTAAACGAAAAGGAAAAATAAAACAATGCTTACCAATACTTTTTAGGGTTTTCCACGCCAGAAAGAAAATGTCCCAAGAGAAAAAGAAGAGAAGTCGTTGCCTTGTGGATTTATGTACAAATGAAGGCATGCATCTTTTTCCTAAAGATGAAAGTCGTAAAGCGCAATGGGTACAAGCCATCGAACATGTCAAACCTGGACGGGCCATAAAAAGAAATTCGCACATATGTTCAGCACACTTTAAACCAAATGATTTTGTAAGAACAGCATTATCAGTGTTACAACCAAGTAAGTTCATCTATGTTTAGTATTGTAGGTATTTTCTTAGGTTCAAAAACACCAGAAGAATTGGGTGACGCCTTTGCCCAGCAGTTGGACTGAATAGGCTAACAACAAAAAACAATAGTTTACCTATTTTTAGATGTGGCATCAAAAGTATTGAAGCAAACAGCCATTCCATCCATATTTCCATGAAAAAAATCATTTCAACCTCCCACAACATCCCATACCATAACATCCAAAGATCAAGATTCAACATCATACGCTGCTCCAGAACCTGATGAACATCAAGATTCTCAGGCTCTCAACTTCTCTCTCTCACTGATGGCATACCATGGGGAAGGCCTACGACCAGCCGTCTACGTTTATTATATGCACAAAACTACAAACACACGCTTTGTTATCAATTTAATAGCAAGTACTATTTAAAAAAATATTTGAAGCCCCTAAAAATCCCCCTAATCTTGTCCCTTTTAACAATTCTATTCCCTGAATTTAGGGGTAAAACCCTTAAGCTGGCAACCATGCCAAGCGTTTTGACTTTGACACTAGTAACGTAGTCGGGTCAACGCCATCTATAGAGTTGTTGGAAACTATTTTTTTTTTTTTATTCTTATAATGAAAACCTCTCATTACACAAGAATGAGTATAGAGACATTCGATTATGTTTTACAGAAAATTAGAAGTAATCTGGACTATGCAAGATCCCGCGCGAGCGGCGAAATCAAACTAGTTTGTTCTCGTCGCTCCGCGCCGCCACCGCTCTGCCGCCGCCCGTGCATCGCTCGATCGCGCCGCTCCGCCATCGCCCGTTTCGTACACAGCGCGTAATGTTTTAATACATTTGATTACGTCGCTGTCGCGCCGCCCCGCCGCGCGCCGTCGCTC
This sequence comes from Xestia c-nigrum, assembly GCA_916618015.1. Classification (NCBI taxonomy): domain Eukaryota; kingdom Metazoa; phylum Arthropoda; class Insecta; order Lepidoptera; family Noctuidae; genus Xestia; species Xestia c-nigrum. Next base: position 671,470 of record OU745259.1, on the reverse strand, counting down.
CGGCCGACGCAAGTTTCGTACCCGCAGACTAACGAACAGCAATTGATTTTTATATATATAGATTTGCATTTATGAAACTTTAATTGACAATTTGATTGTGTATGGTATTGTTTTGATTGTGCGTTTAATTCTAATTTGTTTTTAAAATGATTCAATTTTGATTTTGTATTTTATTATTTGTTTGGTTTTGATGATTTTAAGTCTAATTAATCTGGATTCAACTACAATTAATCTGGTTACATTTATTATTTTATGGGGCATGCGGTGCTAACCTGTAAGAAAATTGTTATACTAACCTTTGATTTAAGAATCTCATTTTAAATTATAACAGTATACAACAGTTGTTGGTTGGCCTGAAATAAATAAATAAAATAAATAATTTCTATAGTTAATAACTATTTATGTAAAATTTGCACGCCGAAATTAATAGCAGAATAAGAGAAATATACTTTTATCTGTAAGACCCTCCTGTACCTTATTCACGCCAATAAATGATTTTGATTTGATTTGATTTGACTCAAGGAACATCGATATCGCGCTTATGATCGCGCTCACGGTTACTCGGAACGGGTTTATGGACGCTCATAGCGTTTACAGTCTATTTCGGAACGCACTGTTAGTTTTACTGTTTTAGTGATGTTCTGTTGACATGATTACCGTTACATCACATCTTGACGTAGAGCTTGGCCTACGAAAGTTGTCCATAAAAAAAGCCGGGAATTTAAAAAAGTCATGACTTGTTAAGGGACTACGCACACTTATTAAGCTTATGCCCATAGAAAACAACTGTAAGACGTAATAAGTAACAGAATTATGATCATCGGAATCGTCAGTACAACCCTCCAAGCTCACAAACGTCTAAGTAAGTACGACTGACGTTAAAAATTCGTTCCTCGACTTATATTAACTTAGAAGGTTGTATTGATGATTTTGATGATTATAAATCTGTAACTAAATAAATAATCAATACAACCCTCCAAGTTCATAAAAGTCGATGAACGAATTTTTCACGGTCAAAGTCCTTCTTCGAGTCTTATGAACTTAGAGAATTGTATTGATGATTAACTGTAACTTACCTAATACGTCTTACAGTCGCGACCGTAATGTTCATCAACATAGAACTTAGCACTGCCCTGGAAATTGCAAAAAAATTAAGAAATTTGTATTTTGCGGGTCACCCTGAAGCTTTCACCCTAAAGCGGCCCTTCTTACCGTAAAATCTCATTTTTGTATAACTTTTTTTCATTGGCAACTCAAACTAAAATAGTAGTTTTTTTTTTTTTTTTAAAGGCGGAGCGGGAGGGAGTGTCAGACTCTTACTGACTAAAAACCATCCATGTTCCTTCCTCGCCTTTTACGTTCCGGGGCCGCGGTATCTCTTTCGAACAGGCCCGCAACAAATAGTAGTTTCCATAGTGTTGTACCTTTCACAAAAACAAAATTAGTTGTCTGTAAAGTCGGTTTACAGACGATAGATATAAAGATGCTCTGTGGACGATAGTTTAAAGAACCGACCCACCAGGCATTCTGGGAACTTCAAAGGAAAATGCAATCTTCCTCTAAAGTTGCCTCCATGCCTCCCCTCACGCGCCCCGATAATACCGTCGCATTTGACGACGTCGACAAAGCCGAATGCCTAGCCGACAGTCTTGAAGAGCAATGCTCCCCCAGTACCCAGCCAGTAGCCCCAGCCCACCTCGCCGAGGTGGATGCTGAAGTCGAACGCAGGACCTCGCTACCCCCCGTAGAAGACCCTGATAATCCCCTACCCACAGTCACCCCTGAAGAGGTAGAGGATATAATCAAGGGCCTTAAACATAGGAAAGCCCCTGGCTCAGACGGAATTACCAATAGGGTATTCAAACTCTTCTCCCCAGCCCTTATAGTGCTAATGACCGCTATCTTCAATAGCGCCATGGCCAATAACGTGTTCCCACAAGCGTGGAAACAGGCCACAGTAATAGGCATTCGCAAACCGGGTAAGCCCAAGTCCTCGCCGAGTAGTTACCGGCCCATTAGTTTGCTCAACGTGTTAGGTAAAATCTATGAGAGACTTATTTATAAGCGACTCAAAGATTTCGCCGAAGCTAAGAGCTTAATTCCGACAGAGCAGTTTGGTTTTAGACCTCAACACTCCTGCGTTCAACAAGTGCACCGCATAGTCGAGCACATCGGTGCCCGCTTCCAGCGGGGACTGATGACCGGTGCCTTGTTCTTTCATATCGTGAAGGCATTCGACATCATTCATCATTGATCGTCTCGTACTAATACTACGAGACTTCTTGTCGAACCGCACATTCCAATACCGTATTGATGGTGCACTCTCATCCCCTCATCCGATACGTGCAGGCGTCCTCACAGTTCACGCTTTACACCAGCGATATCCCTAAGAGTAGAGCAGCCCAGCTAGCCTTGTTCGCCAACGGAACGGCCATCTACTACTCTGGTAGGAGTCCATCAAACATCTGCCGTATTCTCCAAAACTCCGCCAAAGCCTTAGGCGATTGGTTCCGGAAATGGAGAATCGAGGTCAACCCCGATAAGAGTCAGGCGGTACTGTTCTCTAGCCCCCGCGTAAGATTCCCCCCCTCCCCTAGTCCGATAACCATGTTCGGCAAGCCGATCCCCTGGGAGAAGCATGCCAGATACTTAGGAGTCATTCTCGATAGGCGGTTAAGATTCGGTGAGCACATCAAGACGGTACGTTCACGTGCCGCCTTTGCTCTCGGTAGGCTCCACTGCTTGCTGAATGCACGTAGCAAATTGTCACTCAAGTGCAAATTGCGCATTTACATCGCGTGCATTCGGCCCATCATGACGTACGCGTGCCCCGTGTTCGCGCACGCCAAACCCCATCTCCTTCATAGGATGCAGACCCTCCAAAACCGATTTTTACGTAAGGCCACGGGAGCCCCATGGTACGGTGTACGTTACTCCAGCAGGAAAGTATCTCCTAGAGATATATGAGTAGAACGTATAGTTGGTGCCTTATCTGCTGTAAATGTGCCCCCACATAAAAATGTGTGCCCCCTGTCGTTTTGAAAAAAAAACGGAAAAACGATTCTTGCTGGGGTAACGTTTTTCTAGCAGGAAAATTCTAAACGAGTGATCGGAGAGAGAAAAATTGTGCATGGCCAGGGAGCTTATTATGTGTGCCACTATGTGCCCCCAAAAATAAAATCTGTGCCCCTTCAGATTTTCGAGATATTGCGTTTCCTGCTGCAGTAACGTTTTGATGAATCGTATGTCTCTAAAACCATTGCATGTGCCCCTCCCTGTAGAATAAACATACACGAGTAGCTCTTAATGTGTGCCCCTGTGTGCCCCAATTAGATTTAAGAAAATATTTATAGTTTTCAATTTATCGCGGTTTTATGAAAACCCGAAAAAACATCGCAGCGCCTAAATGAGACAAGGCATAAGTTCGCTGAAAACTGTATTCGGTCCTTCTTGACGCTAATAATAACCATACAAAGTTTCAAAACGCTTCATGCATGCGTTTTTGAATAATCTTGCTAAAAGTAAAAACGATAGTGTCATAACTTTGACGGCAAAATACAAGGAACTGGCTAAATTTCAGATGTGTAGGTGTAAACCAAAATCATGTGCCTTTAGTCAAAAATATACGGTGAAAATATAGAGCTAGGAATGTTTCGCATTAAGTAAATATAAACAAAAAACCAAATTAAGTTAACAACGGCTGGTTATCCGACCAAATTTGAATGACTACTAAAAAGCGACGGATTCATACATATCGATGACCTTCTTTATTTTACCCACTAACCGGTTCACACGTGTTGTGCCTGAGTACACTGAAGTAGAAAAGTAATAAATAATAAAATAAAGTTGTTATTGGATTATGTTCTATTAGCCGTTTCTATGACCTTACACATGATTAAGTACATTATAAATAATAGACTAAGTGCTATTCCAAGGTAAGCTATCTTCTCCATTCTAAATTTCATTAAATTACATCCAGTGATATATGTGTGAACGAAAGAATTACATCCAGTTATTTGCCATTTGCTAGGTCTTTGACCAAAAATTTGATTGGTCCCGATGTTTAAAAAACATAGTTCATGAAATGTATGATGAATACCTACTACTAAAAAGAGGTGGCTCTTTTTGTATAAAAATAAAAAGCTCGTATTTGTCTTTATATACTTTATATATAAAAGAAAGTCGTGTTAGTTACACCATTTATAACTCAAGAACGGCTGAACCGATTTGGCTGAAAATTGGTGGGGAGGTAGCTTAGAACTAGGAGAAGGACATAGGATACTTTTTTTTTTTAATTATTTTCGTCGGTATGTAGTGGGTAGGTAGGGGTAGGTAGTGGGTAGTAGTAGGTAGGTAGTAGTAGGTAGGTAGTAGTAGGTAGGTAGTAGTAGGTAGGTAGTAGTAGGTAGGTAATAGTAGGTAGGTAGTAGTAGGTAGTTGTAGCTAGGTAGTAGGTAGTAGTAGGTAGGTAGTAGTAGGTAGGTAGTACTTTTGACGCAGACGAAGTTGCGTGGGTCAGCTAGTATATATATATTTATTGATAAGCCGTAGGTTAGATAAATTAACAGTAAGTTTTTCATCATTTTAAGGGGAATGCTCCAACTAGCCCGCGAAATTCAAAATTTCTTGCGTTTTTTGCAATTTGCAGGCCAGTGCTAGGTTGTATGTTGATTAAAATATTATTCGCGGCTGTAAGACGTATGTAGTTACAGAATTATAATCATCAAAATTTAATTTAATTTCATTTTTTTAATTTCCACATCAACCAGCTGTTTTATTAATATAGTCAACAGTTCACAAGGTGCATTTAATATATTTTTTAATTACCTAGCCCCCAAAACTTTTGAACGCAACTGTACGGACAACAGCTTGGGTATGATACGTCCAATAAAGAAGGTCATCGATATGTATGAATCCGTCGCTTATTAGTAGTCATTCAAATTTGGTCGGATAACCAGCAGTTGTTTACTTAATTTGGTTTTTTGTTTATAATTATTTACTTAATGCGAAACATTCCAAGCTCAATATTTTCACCGTATATTTTTGACTAAAGGCACATGATTTTGGTTTACACCTACACATCTGAAATTTAGCCAGTTCCTTGTATTTTGCCGTCAAAGTTATGACACAATCGTTTTGACTTTTAGCAAGATTATTCAAAAACGCATGCATGAAGCGTTTTGAAACTTTGTATGGTTATTATTAGCGTCAAGAAGGACCGAATACAGTTTTCAGCGAACTTATGCCTTGTCTCATTTAGGCGCTGCATTGTTTTTTAGGGTTTTCATAAAACCGCGATAACTTGAAAACTATAAATATTTTCTTAAATCTAATTGGGGCACACATTAAGAGCTACTCGTGTATGTTTATTCTACAGGGGCACATGCAATGGTTTTAGAGACATACGATTCATCAAAACGTTACTGCAGCAGGAAACGCAATATCTCGAAAATCTGAAGGGGCACAAATTTTATTTTTGAGGGCACATAGTGGCACACATATATAAGCTCTCTGGCCATGCACAATTTTTCTCTCTCCGATCACTCGTTTAGAATTTTCCTGCTAGAAAAACGTTACCCCAGCAAGAAAAGATTTTCCGTTTTTTTTCAAAACGACAGGGGGCACACATTTTTTATGTGGGGTCACATTTACAGCAGATAAGGCACCAACTATACGTTCTACTCATATATCTCTAGGAGATACTTTCCTGCTGGAGTAACGTACACCATGGTACGTTAGGAATGAGCAACTTCATGTTGACCTCAAGATCCTCACCATCCAGCAGTGTATGAAGCGACTCACTAAGGGTTTTTTCGATAGGGCCGAAAAACACCCTAACCCGTTAGTCGTTTCAGCAGCTAGTTATGTCCCCTCCGCGATATCTAGGATCCGACGCCCAAGGTCCACCCTCCTCCAGCCCAATGACCCTATCACTCTCTTGCAGGAAAGTCGTAGGGAAACCAGCACTCTTAGAAAGCACACAAGACGACACAAATACAAACCACGAATCCGGTCTCGCCGCCGAGGCACGCCGCGACCTCCCAGTAATATCATTACTCCCCGACCCTAGCTCGACGAGCCAGCCCGCGACGCTGAGCATGTAACGATATTAAACTCCCCAAATAATAGTCCGGCCCAGCCTGTCCCTTGCTGCCCTCCCGATAATAACGCACTAAGTCGAGGCCCGAACCCCACAGGGGATGCCCTTAGTGATCGTCATTTAAATGTAAATATTTTTAGTTGGTAAGCCCTGGCTGGGGGCCTTAAAGTAATTTTTGGCCACCCACAGGATAGTTTGGTTAAGTAGTCAAGCAACCTTATTGAGTAACGTTACAATGAGAGTAACAGGACACTTTTTCGTGCATGCAGCCAGCGTTCATAAATTTATTAGACGTTGTTATGTCAAAAAAAACTTTAATAATAAGGACCAAATTCCCCATTCTAGAGATAGCGGTACTGCGGTAGTCTGAAAATTGTCAACTATTGGGTTGATGTAGATTACGGTCGCGACTGTAAGACGTATTAAGTTACAGAATTATAATTATCAAATGTTAATAGTTTCCAGTGAATCACTGGAAAGTATTGTGAGCAAACCTGGACGAATAAATTAATATCTTGTCTGAAATCGCCAACCCGTCTTACTTAACCATGCATCAATGCTCGTACAGAAAGGTGTTTGGCCAGCAGTGGCACAGTAATAGGCTGGTATTATTGTATATTATTTTATAATCTTTATTGCGTACCTTTAATATTACCTAAATGCTAAGTATGTAAAATATGAATCATGGTACTTCTTTCACTTTGATAAAATCCACCACTGCATGTGAGACACTGTTTCATCTTATGAATATTTTGTTTCCAGTCAAAGTTTTGGTTTCTTTGGCAAAGAACCAAATGCTGAGATAATGGTTCCCTTAGTTCCCGTAACATTGCTAGTGAGTGGTTGTTGAACTAGCCCAGGCTGCTTGATGGTAGGCTTGTTGGATACATTGGGCGCTGCCTGGTCCCACTTTGACTTCCTCTTCTTTTCATCATCACTTTCAGATTTCTTTGCTACTCCTGTAATAAAATCTATTTTTGCTAGTTTCTCTTTCTTTTCTTTCTCCCTCCTATCCATCTCTAATTTCTGTACTCTGGATAATTCATCATAATACGATTCTTTGCCCCACTTGAGTGGATCGTAGATTTCAGGTGGATAATTTGTATCTAATTCATTAATATCACAGAACTGTATTAACTTTTCATAAATACTTGGATTTCTAAACATCTTCTTATCTTGTATTATCCTGTTCATGTCAAAGCCTTCATTTAACATTCGGCTGTAAAACTTAGCTATGCTCTCTTGGAGCTCCTTGGGGCACTTGCCGGGCGGCTCGGGAGGGATGGTGACGCCATCCTCGCTCTCGTCGGGCTCGGAGCGGGGCACGGCCTCATCCGTGTCCGTCTCCATGGATAGGCGCCGCATGTCGTCCTGGTTTTCTGCAGCGGGCGACAGCGGCTCCTCATCTGACACCACCGTGTCATCCACATAAGAAACTAATCTTCTCTTAGGAGATACGGGTGCAGAGGCGGGTTGATTACTTTCTTCAATCTTCTTTGGGCTAGTAGGAACTGAATGAGTTTCCCTGAGCTCCTCCTTTTCTGGTGTCTGATCTTCCATATCTTCCTCGCCCTCTGAATCAGTGTAGGTAGCAGTTAACGAAGCTAAAGCTTGAGAAGCCATTGCTTAACCTTTGAATGAACAGATTTTTAGAAATAAAACTATAGCAAACACTTCTTTTGTTTAAAGAAATCGAGAATTAAATGAATAATTCAATGAAATTACAGAGTTTACTGACTAACACGACTCTGTTCAACACAAGCACTGAATATGACAATATTGACAATGACTGACAGCAAAGTGAATGGCCTGTCTGTCTGTCATGTCCATAACTGTCACATTTGACGAAGTTTACAATTTCGTTCAGCAAAGCAAATAAAAATCCACACGTTATAATATTTTATTGTTGCACTCAGCGGGCAACACCCCCTGTTAAGTGTCAATTGAATTTGATTGACATTTATTTAATTAGCGATTGGCAATTCTAGCAAATGATGGGGGAGTTGCGTTGGAGATTGTAAAAATAATGAACTATCGTATGTAAAATACACATTGACATGAAATGAATTCCTAACCCGTGGTTATTATTGTGTGTGACGCAAAAGCCAGTGAAGTGACGACAATGGCGACGATGCCGAGTGACTATACGGAGTTTCCGTCCGAGATAATTCTGAAACCCCTCGCGCTGATCGGATTGTCTGGGCTCGATGCGGTGAACAATGCCGTGCACAAGGAGATTTGGGATGCGTTCTCTAATAACCGCCGCGCAGATCGCACGCCCGTGCGTTTCAAGTTGTTGAACAATACCTTCGAGTTTCCTGTAGTCAAGCCCAAACGGAACTCGTACGAGTGGTATATTCCAAAAGGAGTCCTCAAAAAGAACTGGATCCACAAACGAGTTTCCCTGATTCCCGCGGTTGTAGTCATATTTTACGACATGGACTGGAATGATCCACAGTGGAATGAGAAAATCATCGAGTGTGCGTCCAAAGTGCAATCAATACGCGCTGCAGTGGAGGGACACGCGACTCGCGTCGCCGTCGTCGTCATCCAGAGCCGACTGTCCCCGCCCCCCTCTGAGTACATGCTGGGCGCCGAGCGCGCGCAGGCTCTGTGTGCCGCCTGTGAGATACAGTCCAAGTCTCTGTTTGTGCTGCCTCACAGTGATCATCTCATGGGGTACATAGTTCGCCTGGAGAATGCATTTTATGATATTGCCCAGAACTACTATCACCATGAAACTAAAAACATTAAGCAGCATAGAGATCATCTCAATAAGACAACACACCAGTATTTATTTGTGCGACATCAATTCAAACTAGGCTATCTTAATGAGCTGAAACAAGATTTGAGTACAGCACACAAGCACTACATGCATGCTTACAACAATTTACTTGAGACAAGGATTGTTGACACCAATATCCATGAAGTAAGAACTGTAGCAGGCTACATCAATTATAAACTTTGTAAATTATTGTTTGCTCTCAATCTGCCTAGAGATGCTATTGCGCAACTCAAGTCACACATTGAAAGATATAAGAATCGTATTGGATCAACAGAACTGTTATTTGAACATTATGCTTGGATTGCAAGGCAATACAGTGCCTTTGGAGAGTTGTTTGATGAAGCAATTCGTGCTGGCCTACCAGCTATACAGTCTCAGCATCCAGGATTTTACTATCAACATGCAGCTCAGTTCACGGTGAAGAGAAGGCAAGCTATGAGGTCGGTATGCACTGAGGCCACAGCATACCCTCCCGCTCCTGATCCACTGGAAGGCATTGTGGAGTTTTATGGCCAGAGAGCATGGAGGCCGGGCCGCCTCAGTGCTGACCCTCATGACCCACAAAAGGAGCAAGCAGCTGTCCTAGCTTTACAGTATAATGAAAGGGTCTTCAACCACTCAGCAATGATAATCAGCTTCTTGGGCTGTGCCATCTCACAGTTCAAGACATTCCACTCTCCTCGGATGAGGAAGCAGCTCGTGGTAGAGATGGCTAATGAGTACTTCTACTCAGCTGATTATGGCAAGGCTCTCACATTATTGACACATATGCTGTGGGACTACAGGAGAGAGAAATGGTGGTTCTTAGCTTCTCATGTTCTCAATCGAGCATTACAATGTGCATACTTGTCTGGGAAAATACAAGACTATCTTCAGCTGTCCATAGAGGCACTGTCTAAGCATATTCAAGTGCCAAACAATGATAAGGATAGAATATTTAGGAATATAATGTCTGTTCTCAACTTGAACATCCCTGCTGCAGAGCCAGATCTGCCAGCCTCCTCTCAGCACAAGGCTCTGGAGCTGTGGCAGGCAGCCATTGAGAAAGAACCCCTCACAGTTCCTGTAGACATGGCCAATATATCTAGCTTTTTAGAAGTAAAGCCTAAATTTAAGCAGCAGAGATACAGGATGGATGAAATAATAGATTTAGAACTGTATGTCAGACTCTTGTACAGCACAGTTCTTGAAGCAAGAAATGCCTTTGTAGCCATATCTAGTCACACAGAAACAATTGAAATTCCAATCACAGAGGATGGCAACACAACTATTTCCTTGCAAGGAGGGAAAGTTAAGCGATTTTTATGTCAATTTAAACCAAATCCCCATGATAGTGGATCAGACCTCCATATTAAAAATGTGTCTTTTGTACTTGACACGGACAGAAAACGCAAGATAATTTTGAATTTCAAGGTTGAGGCAAACAAAGCTTCAGAGTCAACTATACATCCAGAACTGCTGCACTTCATAAGGAGCCCTAAGGCGGACTATGAATTTGACTGCATTGTGCCTTTGACAGTAGCATCAATCACATCGCGAGAGTGTAAGGTGTCACTTCTTGTCATTAACTCAAGTCCAGCTCTTCAAGGTGAATGGTTCCCATCAACATTCACAATTACAAATAATGAACTCAGTTCTATTTACGATGTTAAAATGACACTAACTCTGTTAAGTTCCCCGGACAATCCCAATCCTGATTCTGTTACAGAATTAAGTCTAAAAGAAGGTGAGCCACAAACACAACCACTTCACATACAAGTCGGCAGTATTAGCACATCAGGCAGCCATGTAAATACATTCTATTTAAAAACAAACAGAACAGCCACTTCAACTGTACAAATAAAAATAACTTATGTTATTGATCTTCCTGAAATAAATAAATTGGAATGTACTAAAGAGTTCTGTACAAAAATTACTGTAATTAAACCATTTGAAGTTTCAACAAATTTTGTGGCTATGAACTTCAGACCCATTGCAAAGTGTTTTGTGGATGATCCCTTCATAGTGATGCCACAAATAAAAATTTTGAGTCCATGGGACTTGCTGATAGTGGACACAGAGTTGGAGGTGGTAGAGTGCTTCAAGAATAGTGATCCAGTCAAGCCATCGTCTTGTATCAGTAACCTAGAGGTTGCTGAAAAGAATGTTGCTACTGATGCTGTATGTATACAAGCAAAGTATAAACCAAAAGATCAACCTACTAGAGTTGGTCTGTACAACATAACATGGCGACGGAAGACCAGCACCAGCCACTGTGTGATGAGCAGCACCGCTCTGTCGGGCCTGCCCATTGATGACTGTCCAATAGCCATTGAAGTTGATTATCCTCAGGTGGTGGAGCTGCTTACTTCTGTTCCATTGAAATGTACTTTGCTTGGCAAATGTAGTACCCCCATCAGACTTAGTGTAATAGTAGAGGGCACTGATGCCTACATGTTCTCAGGATACAAGAAACTATCCGTCACTATCCCACCCAAGGGTAAAGTGGAGCTGTGCTACAACATCCATCCTCTCGTCGCTGGCAACACCACCCCTCCAAGGTTAAAAGCTACTATAGTAGGTGATGCTGCAAGTCAAGAAGTAGTGAGTGAAATGTTTGATAAAATCTTCCCCCAGAATATATTTGTTATGCCTAAGTACAATAAATAAAAGTATGAAATGTTATTCCCTCATTTTTAATAAAATTGTAAATAGTAATGAACAAAGTGTATAAGTTATATTGTAGTTACCTTGTAATTATTTTTTAATAATAAATTCAGTTACTTGTTTCCTAGGTTTTGTTTTCCATTGCTTTCAATAACACTACAAATTATAAAACAAAGTCTCCCGCCATGTCTGTCTATCCCTATGTATGCTTAGATCTTTTAAACTATGCAACTGATTTTGATGCGGATTTTTTTAATAGAGTGATTCAAGAGGTAAGTTTTAGTATATAATTTTACGCGGGCGAAGCCGGTGACAGGTTAGACAGGGTAAACTACCAGTCCCTCTGTAAAGGAGATAGCCCCATCTATAATGAGCTTGGAAGCCAACCTAAGCAAGTTGTTAGGTAGATGAGTAAATATCTCATTTCTATAAAAGGATTAATAAAAAGACTCATTAATCAAAAAATGCAAGTATACACAAAATTATACATATTCATTTATTTCAAATTAATCTTTGCGCAATTCAAATTTCTCCTCTTGAATACCACTTGCAGTGATGATCAATATGTAGATGCAGTCTCCAGTGTAGATATCACGCTCGGCGGCACTGATGAACACATCCTTCAGAAGTGCCAAAGCCTTCTCCCTAGGTAAGGGGGCTTCTGTAACATTTTGCATGTTCTTGAGTCCAATTTGATTATCAAGCAGGGGCTGCAGCTGTGCGCCCGCTGAACCCCCGGCGCGGTAATTGGAGCGCTCGCAATGACCGATTGGATCATAACTGTAGACACAACCCTTTCCATCTGCATCCAACCCCGCCAGTACATTGGACACGTAGTAAGGGAAGAACCGCTTGTAGTACAACATGGTGGAGAGCATCTGAGCGACGGCGGGTGTCGACATGGACTTGTTGTGCTCATGCTCGTACATCTGCATCCTCGCTGACAAGAGCCGCGTTAGAGTGAGCGTGTCACACCAGCAGCCCGTCGCGCCCAGAACTGTCTTGTCTGCTAACTTGAACAGTTTCTTCTGTTCTCTTGTGTAGATCGAAAAGCCCGTACTGAGACGAGTATCTGCTCCAATTACAGCGTAATCATCACCGGCAATAGCAACGATGCTCCCTCCATTGTCAGCATACGGCTCAAAGCGAACTTGTTTAGCGCCGGGCACTGCATATTCAGGAAAGTTTCCATTAACACTCAGCATTTTAATTTCTAACAATGATACTTTCAATACAAATACTATTTGAACAGTTTACAATAAATTCAGTGCACCACGAATGACATGCACAAATTCACAATACACTATGCTAAAATTTTGAGTGGCACATTTTAAGCATAGAAAAATGCTATCCGTTTCAGAACAGTCTACTAGGAAGAGAGAAATAACTCTTTTTAAGTGCTAAACTGCTAAACAATGATAGGGTATTGGACTGAAACGCATTTACTTCAAATCAAATAAAATGTCACCTCACTGCGATCGGATAGTTCGCATATATATTTTTTTAAATATTGGACGTGATAATAAGGCTGGGAACACACTGTGTTTCTGCTTTCTGCGTTCCAATACCAAATGTTCTAAGAACTCGTTACATAGAGCATTTTGTATTGGGAGTATTGGGACGCAGAACTAAACGTGCCCGTGTGAAATTAAAATCAAAGCATTTATTTCAAGAATTGTCGAAACAAAGATGAAAATTAAATGTAGCTACAGTCCCAGTCACAAGACATAAAAAATGTGAAAGTACTGTAGTTGCCCATTCCCTAGCGTAGATCTCTATGGAGAAGAACGGGTAAGAAACTCCATGGACACTCTTTTAAATCATCATGTTGTTACAAAATCTTGGTTACATCATTCCTATTAAGATGGTCCATTGTGTGAGAACAATGCAGCAAGATGTGCACGATAAAAGTGTCCATAGTAAAAAGAAACAAAAATAATTAAAAAATAAATAATTAATTTAAAATAAATTACAAACTTATTCTATTGTATTTTCCTTAAAATTTAATACATGTAAAAGCAAAAATAGTAAAAAAACCCAATAAATTAGACACTTTGAAAATGAAAGCTTATTTCCATTATTGGTACACTTTTTCGCAAAAATGCCCTTATAGTTTTCGATTTTATAATATCTGTATTTCAACAGCCAATTGAATGACATGACGTGTAGTTTTCTTGTCAAACAAACACAATACTACAAACGTCAAACTTATGACATTTAATTATTGGTGAAGTGGATTAGAACATTGTAAAAGCCGCAATAAATCTACAAAATGACCTCCTTAACGTCTGTAATTCCTAAATTATACCAGGAATACACGAACAAAACACCTAAGAAGTTGAAGATCATCGATGCTTATCTATTTTACATATTTCTCACCGCTGTAATTCAGTTTGTGTATTGCTGCCTTGTCGGCACTTTTCCCTTCAATTCATTCTTGAGCGGTTTTATTTCTACTGTCAGCTCTTTCGTTCTTGGAGGTAAGACACTCAACTTGGCGAGTGGTTTCAGGCTTATAGATCACAAATTTGTGTTTAAGTAGAAAAAAATAACCTACAGCAGTACTAACAGAATCTATCTTATTTTCAGTATGCCTACGCCTACAAGTTAATCCAGAGAACAAAACTGAGTTCCAGGGTTTGAGTGCAGAACGGGGCTTTGCGGACTTCATATTTGCTCACCTTGTGTTGCATATTGTTGTCATCAACTTTATAGGATAATTAATTTGTATTTTTTAATTATTAATGTATAAGAAAATCTCCAAATAAAACCGTTAAACTAATTGCTTGTTTTATGAGCCCCTTACTGATAGGAATTGAATTTAGGGTTCAAATATAATAATGTGGCAGCCAGGAATCATTTCATTCCACAAACAGAAATATAGGGGCGGTTGAAGCACACACTGAGTTGCTCGCTTTGGCAGCTGGTCTAGGTTTATATGGCAGGTGCCTTATGCATAAAGCACTCATAGCATGTTTTGGTCAATGGGTCTTCTTACACATTCAGTGAAAATCTCAACACTCGGCTAGTGTTGAGATTTTCATCATGGTTCATGAGATACAGCCTGGTGACAGACAGACGGACAGTGGAGTCTACCCTTTAGGTACCCTGTCTACCCTGATAAAGATAATGTTTTGTTCTTGTAATGCTCTGCTTTACCCTGCTCCCACATAAATGTTACTATTGTAATCCTGAAATTGTTTTCTATACATCACAGGTACACAGACTTTTTTTTATACTAAGGTGCCCAATGACCTCCCTAGTCCCTACTGCTTTTTTCAAAAAATAATACCGACATCAAAAAAGTGAAAAATAAGTTGACCTTCAGAAGTCGTCTTTCTATGATTGATTTATTGATTTTGTTTTGTCACTGACTTCTGGAGCTAAAGTAATTTTTCACATTTTTGTGTTATTTTCGGATTTTTTGAAAAAGTTTATATTTTGCACATTCTAGAGGTTCACTTGTGCTTACCCCGTCACAGCGTACCGGCGTGATGTTTTGTTATGAACTGGTGTAAACAATAGACAGACTAGATTTCAGCAATCCCAGTCCATTTACTATCATTTATTGAGGAGTTCCGGTACCTATCTCCGAAGTTCTTCATCAGATTTTCACCAAATTGAAATGGGACCACTTTAAGAAAGTATTCTTGCAAAAACTACACAAATCGCATCAAGTGTGCCTATAAAATTTTAAGAGTTCTCTCTTTTTCTCCAGGACCCCATCATCAGATCCTGACTTGATGATTATGAGACCATCTGGGAAGTATACCCTTTCAAACAAAAAAAATAATAATTCAATTCGAGTAATCGGGGAACATACATGAAAAAAAAAAAATTGAGAACCTCCTCCTTTTTGAAATCGGTTAAAAAGAGTGAGGGCCGAGTCGGAATGGCAGCGGGCTGCAGCGACGCGGCGAGCACTTTCGCGGTATACGGTCTAAGGAGTTCGTACTTGTCGCTGTCGCACCCTGTATTATCATCCGGGTTGTCGTAGCAAAGTTTTTAAATTTGATCGTGACTTTGTAAAATACACGGAGCTTTATTAAAAAAAAAAAAAACTATTTCTACCGTACGAGATTTTGTATCATTGTTTTTGGTTTCCTTTTTTTTTATTTATTTCGTTTGTTTATTTTTTATTTTATACTGTGCGTCGTACTTGTACTATCGCAGAAAGATACGATGGTAGTACATCGGCGATAGCGGGCGCTGTTCGAAGCTTCACACAGCGACTGAGGTGAGGTGCCGACAGATAAAATAATACACAAACATTTGTAATATTCATTTATGTTTATTTTGACTAGTCATGAATCAATTTTCATCATTATTTTAAATGTACCAGCAGTAACCTAACGTGGCTATAACAAGAACTTAACAATTATTTATCATCAAATAAGTACTTGTCTCCCCGTGTTCCAGTGGCCTCAACATTCGTTTTAAGTTATATGCTTACTATTGTCTGCTTCTCAGCCACTTTACTTACTAAAGATAAAATTTTGTCAAGTTACTAATATCACATTTATAATCAATTTTAGTTTATTGTTAGGCAGGGAGCCGCACACACACACATTTATACAATAAGTACAAAAACTCACAACAAAACGTGTTTTTGTTTTAACAATGTTTTGTTAGGCAATGATAAAAATATGAAAATTGTGATACAAATTACAAAAAGGAAATGTGGGAAAAATCTTATAAAAGTATTATTACAATAAATTTGCGAGACAAAATGATTACATCTAAAAAGACATTGTATTACAAACGTGTTCATAGTCAGCAGTGCGCGGACTATTATAGGTAGTTACTTGTGCTGACTGACAGAGTGTCGCTCACTGCTGACTACGAGCACGCTTTCTTCTCTATCTTAAGTCAAACGAAAATAATATATACTATTAAATTGTGTTAAAACATATATTTACAATAAAATTAAAGGGAGATCAAACTGGTATAAGTTCGTGTATATTTAATGGTTAACTACAAACTATGGACGATGATATTTTTATTAAATAGAAAAATACACTCTCAAAGATAAAATAGAAAAATAAATCGGCGCGTCAAGCGTCTAATAATAAGGCCCTTCGATGTATCGCCCGGCGCCGGCGCAGGTTCCACTCAATGTTTAGCGTACGGCCAGGCTCGTCGACCTCAGAGGACATACAATTTTTCCACTAATTGAAATATCACAAAGGATGAAGTATTTACATTGAATCATATGTATGGCTACTCGATAGAAATAAAGAGTCGGGTCGCGACACGGTAGTGTCTCAGTGCGGCGCCGGGCGCGCCAAGCCGCTCCGCGCTATGTAGCGACGTCGCGCCTCCGCCACCAGCGCCTCCTTGCGTCGCGCCAGCCACGCCTCGCGCGCCGCCGCGCTGGCGCCGAACGGACTCGAGCGCTCCCCGCGCTCCGAGCGCTCCGAGCGCTCCCCGTGCTCAGAGCGCTCCCGGTGCTCCTCGCGCTCCTCGCGCTCCGGCCGCAGGGTGGGCGCCGTGAGCGTGGCCGCGTCCACCAGCACGGGCTCGGGCTCGGGCGCGACGACGGGCGCGGGCTCGGGCAGGCGGCCCTCCAGGATGTTGTCGAGCGTGAGGTCAGCGGAGCGGGTGCGCGCCAGGTCTTGTGCCAGCGCGGCGCGCGAGTACTGCGGGAACATGAGCTGCAGCTGCGCCGCCGCCGCGTCCAGCTGCGCGCCCGCCAGCGCCAAGTCCGGCCGCACGCGCGTCACCTCCACCGAGAAGCTCGGCAGCCACGACACGTACCGCGACCCTGCAACCGTACGAACCTTTATATACTACCACACTAACGCAGCCACACACTATTTGAGCAGAGCACCAGGACATGACTCGGTCAGGTAAGAATGAGTACAATGAAGGAGACCTACAACATTCAGCATTGGCAGGCTTGAAGAACAAGAAGGTTATCAAATTAAACTAACGTGATGGATATTAATAATTACTGGTGATTAAACAAAAAAAGAAGAATTGCAACTACCAACCGTCGGTCACCCCTAACTAGAATTACATATCGATACCTATCACTTTTGTAAAATTACGTCGATTTATTGAAAAAGGTTCAGAAGAAAGCGTGTAATATTGCCGGAATATCTGGCAAGAAGTTGCTGTCGAATAGTTCAGAATGAGCTAGCTATCCAAGAATGCATTCATTCACAAATGTTATCTCAACATTACGTTACTAAACTAACTAGTACAAGCGGCTTCGCCCACATGGAGGCTACGTTGAGATTTTAGTGTAGAGAGAAGAGAGACCTTCATAAGCTAGGCAGTGGCATGTGACTCTAGATCCAAATCCGTACTCGTGAAAACTAATAACAGACCGGAAAGGCTGTCACATCTCCTCCGAGTCACACTAGTCGCAGGTATCGCTGACCTGTCGGGTTCCATTCCAGCACATGCACTCGCAACAGCAGGTACACGAGGGCACAGCACAGCGCACTCAGAACCACCGCGTACACGCCGAGCCGCTGTCTCATTTAACTCATAGCTCACAGCCAGCCCCCTCCACGGATACGTTACCTCTACATGAACCTCTCGCACAACAATAAAGGTCAAGCTGCTGATATCTCAGAGGTAAGATAACGATGAAAGGACTGTGTGCACGCGGTACGGACCGAGCATATTATGCTTTTGGGATTGGTAACTAATTTTTTTCACTTCACTGCATTGTTTTGATGGAAATTTTGATTGATGTCGGGTGTTGCTGTCTTTAGTTGCTGTGACTGATACGTCACGTTTGAATCTTTTTCTTTTTTTTTGACTTCTGACATTGCCTTTTGTTGCAGAAAGAGTTTGGTTTATTTAGGGTGCACTCACACCGAGACACAACGCTACCTGACGCTGCGCACACAAATGAATAGACCGACTCTAACTATAACATTACTAGCGGACGCCACACGGTTTCACCCACGTAAGTAGTTCCCGTTCCCACGGGAGGACGGGGATAAAACGTCATGACAAGTTTTTTTTTAATACAAGTTCTTAATGCAATATTTTTACTTTAAACACCTCTACGACCACCGTACTATTCAATCCATCCATCAGCACAATGTTTTGAGTGCGTTACATTGATCTACCACAAAACGTGATTTTTCACCCCAAAAAAAAGTTGTTTCCCAGCAATAATTTTTGTGTAAAGTTACTTTGTTTGATGTACAGAATGCTTTGTGATGAGGTGGTTTATACCCTGTATTTAACGAACTATCATGGACAAAATTTATGTAATTTGAGTGCCAGCAGATCTTTCCAGCACTGTAATGCTATAAAGAAAACAGCATTGATTATTAGCATAGCAGTGCTACAAAGATCTCCTGTGCATATTTTTTATCGACCAAAGTAAGGGATTACTCAAACTTGATCAGCCTATGCCCATGAAAACAACGATTTTTTACTTTGCTGTTTATTTATTATATTTAATCATATGAAACGCGTCGCGCGCATACATCTGCGGAGGCGTACGCGTCTCATATAAAATCGTTGTTTTATATGGGCATAGGCCGAATAGAGCTGAATAAGTGTGAGTAGTCCCTAAAGAAGCTAGTTCGCATCTCGTTAGTAATATCGTAAGTGATGACGTCACCGAAGCACACTTACCGTCGAAGTGGAACAGATGGTTGGGATGCCTCAGGGCGGCGCCGGGCTGCGGGCGCGCCGCACCGGCCGCCGCCAGCGCACGCCGGCACGTGGGACACGACGCGTCCTGCTGCACCCACTGGCACAGGCACGAGCTGAAGAAACATACCACACCACTTCAATCTACACGACTACTTGACACGTTTTTCAATACACTTCCTCGAAAACTGCTTATTGTCGCACTGATTAGGTTCAACATGCGATGTATTTCACACGCCTGAGTCTTTTGACAGTTTTCCAACACGTGTGCGGGAATGAAAATTGCCACAGATACCCATACTTAGTCCAAATTGGTTCAATGCCTATATCAGCGCCGCGCGACGCAGTTTAGTGATCGTTTTCAAAATGCCACAGAGTGTAGAGGTCGGTTTTTCGCTCCATTAGCGTTTGAGCCTCACATGAATGCTGCAATAACGTGAGCGTAACGTAGAGCACTGAGCAGTATGAAAGAAAATAACATGCTGGCCGATGGGCACATCCCAATAACTTTGTAGTAGGTCTAAAATAAAATAAAAATATGAATAAGCTTGCAGCTATACATATATAAGTACTCTTGGCACAAAAATATTGTTACATCGGACCTACTAGAACATTCGAGAAAGCACGTGATTACAGTGTGTGTACGTTGGAATTTCGAGTGCTTTCCATTATTATTACTGTTACAGCGGACCTACTAGAACATTCGAGAAAGCAAGTGATTGCAGTGTGTGTACGTTAGAAGTTCCAGAGCATTCTATTATTATTAGTTTTAAAGTTAGGTAGGTAGAAAAAGTCGCGACCTATTTATAAAAAGACATTAGAATTTCGACCGTACGCTTAGGGCATAAGGTTCATATTTGCTTGTTTTGTACAAGTAGGTTATACCTACTTGTTTTTAGTAGGTACCTATCTACCTGCTATTTTTTGTTAGTGTTTTTTTATGACCCTCTCGAATGTTCGTGGTTATTCTGGTGTGTCTGTTGGCGAGTATAAATAGAGCGCTCAGGGCCGCGACCGGCAGTCTTGTTTTGGCTACACAGCGAAGCGAATCGAAGAGAACTTGAAGTGCGAATAGTGATCAGTGGTGTATTTGTGATTAAGTTTAAGTTGTTTTGTGATTAATAAAGTTATTGTGTTGTTTAATCGGTAGTAATTAATTAATCTCATACCCAGCTCGTAACATTACTTTTAAAGTTAGGTAGGTACAAATTCGCGATTAAGATTGATAAATGATAAATGATTATTTATTCAGCAAGTAGGTTTTCTCAAACACTTTTACATGTCATTTTTTTTTAAACTAGATGGGGCCGGTGTTTCGTACCTGACTACTCTGAGAAGAAACAGCCGAAACAAACTCAGAGGTCATAGTCTCTTTTGAAGTCCAGACAATCTTGCCCAATTCACATGAGGACTATGCAGATAAGTGTAGCTGAGATGGTGTTTTGAAGAAAGAACCACACAGATTTGAGTGGACCTGTCCAGTCAGTGCAAGCATTTGTCAGTTATCGTGTAGCTCGACTTATAAATCAAGGAGTTCAACGAAACGACGAACAATACCAAAGAAAGGACATTTGGGTAGGTCGCTTATAGTACTCAAACTGCCAGACAGTCGTGGGGAAAAAACAACAAAAAGTGACCCACAAGGTCCTCACATTCACAATAATTAAATTAAATAAATAATAATTTTCTATTCAAATTCGAATGTCAATAAAAATACGACATGTCAAATACACACATAAAATAAACAAAAATAAAGTAGAGACATTAGACATCCATTCTGCACAGCGACATGGTCACTAGAAAAACGATAACTAAAAATAAAAACACTACTCCATGCGTTCCCTGTTCAAGAACTGTCGATGTTTGATACAATAGTTGGTGCGTTGTAGCAAACATTGGCCAAACAATTATAATATTAGCTGTTTGAATTTGTTAACTATTTAATTGTTTTTATTTTATGAAAATAACTTAATGATATAAACTTACAAAAAAAAAATATTTCTTTCAAAACCCAAAAGTTAAGGTGGTATTTTTACACAGTTTTGAACTCGCACT
The DNA here is from genome assembly GCA_916618015.1 of Xestia c-nigrum. Lineage (NCBI taxonomy): Eukaryota > Metazoa > Arthropoda > Insecta > Lepidoptera > Noctuidae > Xestia > Xestia c-nigrum. The sequence goes on along the minus strand of OU745259.1, from coordinate 650,261 downwards.
GCGGCATTTTGACGTCTTAATGTTGGCTATGCTTGGACCACACTTAATCTATCTGTATAAATAAAAATGAATTGTTGTTCGTTAGTCTGATTAAAACTCGAGAACGGCTGGGCCGATTGAGCTGATTTTGGTTTTAAAATGTTTGTCGTAGTCCAGGGAAGGTTTAAACAGTGAGAAGTAGACAGGTAGGTAGGTAGGTAGTATTAGGTAGGTAGGAAAAAATGCATTGCAACGCATGCCGGGTACAGCTAGTTTGAAATAAGACCACAAAAGTATTTGTGGTCTTATTTTTCGGGCCGTTTTTGAAGTGCTGATCGGGAATCTAGTACTATTATTGATCGAAGGTTAATGTAGATAAATTATTGGCAGAGTAATTTAACTCGATATTGCATTGATTAACTGAGGCAACTTGATTAGCCAAGTTCTTGGCTGTAATGGAAAAATAATAAGATAGCGATGCAGCTACTTGTCTTTTGCAATATTAACATTTTTAATGAAATATTTCTGTCTTTTAACCATTTCTTGTGTTTTTACAACGTATTTATTGATTTTAATATATTTTTTAATTTTATTTTTACTGGTGACTGCCCTCACTGAACTACATAAATTGGAACAATTCTCACCTGTCAAATCTATGGTGAGGGAGGGATTTGTGGCAGAAACCATTGACGAGGCAGTAGGCACCAATTCACCTAACAGACTTTGATTCAGCGAGGAAGTGATGTTGTGATTGTCAGTCTCAATCTTAGTTATATGACTCTTAGCCTCATGTAGCTGTTGTTCTAGTCGATGTTTATGACTTAGAGTTTGTTCATACTCAGCGCTACACTGGCTGAACCCGTCCACAATGACTTGGAGCCTATCCCGGTCTTCTATGGCGTCAGTGTATTGATTGTATATCTGACCCATTTCCTTTTTTAACTTTCTATTTATTTCATGGGCTTCAAAGAGAACCCTTTCATTGTCATCCAATTCCCTACTTAGTTGGTCACAGGACTGCTTAGACGCCTTTAATTCGCTCAAAGCCAGTTTAAGTTCCTCTTGGCGAGCGTGGGCGGACCGAGTCAGAGTCATGATTTTAGTTTTCAAAAGGATGAGAAATGAAATTGGGAGAGAGTAGGTGTAGAGGAATAGAGAGTAGGTTTAAAAGGGAAAATAAATGTAGCCTTGCAGCGAGTTCTGTCACCGAACCAAGTAAGGTTATGTTTACGTTTCAAAGGTCAATATGTATCGTGATTAACCGAATAAAAAGTGAACTATGTAATTCATGGTTAAAATTGTGATGGTGGAAATTGTTTACGTGCTATAATATGCACGTAAACAATTTAATAGTAAGTAAAATGTAAAGTATTGTACCTGATATCAAGATGACAATGCAAAAAATCCTTGAGCCGGTAACTGTCACTGATTCACCTATTATTACTTATTTAAAAAAAAACCACTTAATTTATACTTGTTACGTGAATCTAACACAAAAAACACATGAATAAGCTTTTTACTTGAGTAATTGGAAATATGCTTTAAAAAACAAAGACATTTAATAATTAAAGATAAAATTAAAAGGACAATTTAAAGTCAGCTGTAGTGTTGCCACAGGACAAAAAAAACTATTACCGATTATTACTACCGATATTAACGCTTATTAAAGACATTAGAATTTCGACCGTACGCCTAAAGCATACGGTTCATATTTGTTTGTTTTGTACAAGTTGCTATACCTACTACTTTTATTACCTACCTACCTACTATTCTTTTGTTAGTGTTTTTATGACCCTCTAGAATATTCGTGGTTATTCTGGTGTCTGTTGGCGAGTATAAATACACCGCTCAGGCCCGCGACCGTCAGTCTTGTTTTGGCTACACAACGAAGCGATTCGAAGTGAACTTGATGTGCGATATCTAAGCGAATAGTGAACAGTAGTGTATTGTAGTGCACTTGTGATTAAGTTTAAATTGTTTTGGGATGAATAAAGTTATTGTGTTGTTTAATCGGTAGTAATTAATTTATCTCATACCCAGCTCGTAACAAATTGGTGTCAGAAGTGAGAGATAAATTATGCCAATTCTACCAAAGGACAACACGGAGGGTATCCGTACCAGAAGTCAGCGACAGCAGGACATGGACCAAAGGCGGTTTGGAGATTCTCTGACACAGACACCGGGTGGTGTCCAGCCTACGTCACAGCCAGTCGCTGGCCCATCCGGAGTTTCTCAAGCATCAGTGGCGCCAGACTTGTCAGCTTTAATGGCGCAACAGCAGGATCAAGCTCGCCGTCAAGAGGAGCAAGCTCGCCGCCAAGAGGAGCAGGTTAGCCGATTGGAAGAGCAATTACAGCGAGATAAAGAGGAGCAAGCTCGCCGTCAAGAGGAGCAAGGTCGCCGGTTGGAAGAGCAGTTGCAGCGAGACAAAGAGGAGCAGGTCCGCCGCCAAGACGAGCAGATGCTGCTCATAAAGGATCTGCATGCAACTTTCGGCAAGGACTTCAAGTTGATGAAAGATCAGGTTCACCAGCATGAGAACCGCATCTCAAAGGCCGAAATTAAGATCGCTGGGGTGCAGAAGGCTTTGGGCAAACTTAAAACTGAAGGTGGAACTGTAGCTTCAGTGGTTGCTGCACCTTCTTCGCGTGGTTTTAAAGTGCCTCCATTCAACGGCACATCTTCGTGGTCAGCATACAAAATACAGTTTGAGGCCGTCATGAAGGCGAATGGATGGACACAGCCGCGCTCATCTTGGGCCTCCGAGACCAGGCCCTTATTCACAACCATTCGACTCGCTTCCGATTCGGAAAGTCGTATATCTATCTCGGTCATTTTCGTAATGCCAGAAGAAGACAGATATACGAGTTGTCGAATCGGAAACGAGTCGAACGTATGTGAACACGGGGTCAGGCCCTAACTTTTCTCGAGGCACTCGGCAAGGATGTCACCTACGAGCAGCTGCTGGAGGCGTTGGAGTCCAGATACGGCGAGGCGCACCTGGAGCACATATTCCGTGCTAAGTTGAAGGACCGTGTTCAACGTTGTGCCGAGAACCTACAGCAGTGGTCTCTGGAAGTTGAAAAACTCGTTCGGAAAGCCTACCGGTCCGCCTCTGCACTGATCGATGGAAATCTGGTATAGGCGTTCTTTGATGGAATACGTGACTTAGAAGTAAGAGCCGCCGTGAGATTTAAGCATCATGAGACATTGAAGGACGCCTTAGCCCATGCCTTGGAGCAGAGGCAGTGAGGCAAGACCACCGAACACACTACGTCAGGGAGGTTGTGGCATCACCTGTACACGACCGTGCGCAAGGTTACAGCCCTAGCTGCTGCACAGCTAGAGAAATAAATAAATAAATAAATATCGCTGGACATTAACACACAGCGCCACCTAGCGCCACACTAAGCAAAGCTTGTGTCGTGGTCACTAGATAGTTGATATACTACATATATACTTTTTTGTTTGTAAATACATACTTATTATACATATAAACATCCATGACTCGGAAACAAATGTCCATGCTCATCACACAAACATTTGCTCCTACCGGGATTCGAACCCAGGACCCTAAGAACGTAAGGCAGCGTCACTACCACTACGCCATTCGAGTCGTCTAAAAGAAAGGGATCATCTTCGGCCAAGTTGTCCAAAGCAAGTTCTGGCATCACCTGAATGCCAGCGTCCGCGACGGTACAGCCCTAGGAGTTACACTTGTGGAGAAAGACCTCACCTTCGGTAGAACTGTAAAAACCGAAGCGCACCTGGAGAAGATCAATCTCAGCAGAGAAAAGCGGCTGAGAAAACTGGTCAGCAACAGTGGAGAAAACACAGCAACACAGACGAACTGTCAAGAAGACCTTGTCCTGAAGACTGTAAGCACTGTGCCAGGCAAGAGGCTAAGGAAGTGGTGCCTGTGAGGAGGCTAAGAACGGATCTTAGCGATGAATGGAAGGTAACTATTAAGCAGGCTCAGCACAATGACTCGGACATCAAACCGATCTTCGAGTGGATCAAAGCTGGTGTTCCTAAACCTAAGTGGAATGATGTGGCTGCGATGAGTTCCATCACGAAGAGTTATTGGGCGCAATGGAACAGCTTGGTGATCCAGGTCCAGGTCTTGTGCCGGAAATGGGAAGTCTCCGAAGTTACAAGCAAAATGGGATGGGCTATACCGAGTGGTGACTAGAATCAACGATGTCACCTACCGATAGAGAAGGGTCCACGAGGTGCGCCTAAGATTGTGCATCTAAACCGGTTGGCGCGATACTACGGGACTAATGATGCTCGGGACGAGCATGTCTAAGGAGGGGGCAGTGTTACATCGGACCTACTAGAACATTCGAGAAAGCACGTGATTACAGTGTGTGTACGTTGGAATTTCGAGTGCTTTCCATTATTATTACTTTTAAAGTTAGGTAGGTACAAATTCGCGATTACGATTATTAAAGACATTAGAATTTCGACCGTACGCCTAGGGCATACGGTTCATATTTGTTTGTTTTGTACAAGTAGCGTATATCTACTACTTTTATTACCTACCTACCTACTATTCTTTTGTTAGTGTTTTTATGACCCTCTAGAATATTCGTGGTTATTCTGGCATGTCTGTTGGCGAGTATAAATACACCGCTCAGGCCCGCGACCGTCAGTCTTGTTTTGGCTACACAACGAAGCGATTCGAAGTGAATAGTGAACAGTAGTGTATTGTAGTGTACTTGTGATTAAGTTTAAATTGTTTAGTGATTATTAAAGTTATTTTGTTGTTTAATCGGTAGTAATTAATTTATCTCATACCCAGCTAACCCAGCTCGCAACAATATATTAATTATAAAACTTACTTGTGAAACAAATGTGAGCAAGGCAGCTTCCTGGCTTCCTTCATGGGCTCCCAGCAGATAGCGCAGTTGTCCTGATTTTTCTCCACCTCTTCCTTGCTTGCCATCGGGTAGCTGTGGACATACCTCCTGTTACATTATCACAATAAGTACAGATTCCCTGCAGGCTGCAGGCAGGTAAACATAGTGAGCAAACCAGCCCCTCCTACAATCTTAATTCGATTACCATACACTAACTCGCCCTGAGCCCGCGTCATGGATCACAGTCCACTAGTGGAAGTTCTTCGCAGTGGGAATTCTATCGGCTGATACATACGAATACGAGACAATAATTGGAAGTTATTTTCCAACAAAAGGTAACGATTTGTTGATTATAGTAATAATCCTAATGTAATTAGCATAATGAGTCAATTGGTGGCTTGTTTACAGTTCGAGTTTAGCGGCGTATTAGTGACCGATAGCGCAGATACGGTGCGGAGCGAGACGTGGCGTGACCGTTGACGTCACTTGTTGTGACGCCGCCGCGTCATACCGTACAATTGCTTAAAGACTGGAACATTTTTTGTTATTAAAATGGCCTAGCCTTTTCCCAACTTGTTGTGTTGGGGCTGGTAATACATAAACAATTACAAACATAACCTATAGGTATTATGCCAAAATGCGGATATTGCTTGGCGTTTTTTTTTCAAATGGCTTTTATACAAGGCCGAAATTGCTTTGATGAAATAATTCGAATAACAAGGAAATCATGATACAATGGGTAATCATAAATTACAGAGATGATTTCTGAAGCAGATTTCTAATTCTTATTCCTTATTGCATTTCGCCATGGATTGTGTGAAGACTGATATACAAGAGAAAGTCCGAATGGAAGTAGAAACGTGTTGCCGACCCCAAATAGAACGGGACAAGAGCAGGAAGATGATGCATTACAGAATATTTCCTACACTGATGGCAAGCTATTAGTAACAAACTTGCCGTGACGTAGGTCAGCTCTCCGACAACCTAATAGCATAAGCTTTTATGTTATTACATCAGAGTCATTTATTTGTAAATCGTTTTATGATTTGTCTAAATATTGTGACACACCTACCGATCATTATTAACACCTAAATGTAAATATTTTGACTATTAATATCAACTTAATTAAAATCCATGTCATACTTACCACTGTGTTTACCACTTTTAATAAGCAGGGCACAAGCTTGTTGTGATATTCTTCTACCATAATTGAGTACTTCCATCATCTGGATTTGTGTAGAGCAGAGTTGAAGCTGCACTGACTCTGAATTGTTGGTCCTCTGAGTCAGATGTGTCCTTAGCATAATGCCGGAAACACAGTTACGTGGCGTGGCCTGCCAGAAGCATATCGGTTTCACACATTTAGTATGGTTAGAGATATATTTGTAGGTTGTGTCGTGTCGCCGCGCGTTCTGGTGTGGCGCTGACTGCTCACCACCGATTGGCCAGAGCGGTGGTGAGGTTATACGCACGCCACACCACGTAAGTGTGTTTCCGGCTAAAGTAATGTGCAGCGAATGCTTTACAGTGCGACGGTAGTGTCGTTACTAGGTACGTACTTGCGGCTCATGTGCGTGGCGAGTTCGGTGTAGAGGCGGTGGCGTCGCACGCGCGCCTGCAGCTCGTGCAGCAGATGGCGCAGCTGCATCAGCAGCACTAGCGACGCCATGGACACCAGCATGTTGCTGTACACCACCATGTGCAGCACGTGCAGCAGCTCCACCACCAGCGACACCGACTGCAACAACCACATTCACTTTAACAACTATACCTACGGAACCAATGCTTTACACTTAACAAGAAATGCCCGAGGCTTTTGCAGTGCTTGTTCTCGCTTTTATGTGTGCCCGGCGCTAAGGGGGTTTTAGTGACATGTTACAGACTCGGCTAGTCTGGCTCATATACATATACTTCTATCTATTGGTGCATTCCTTGAAATGGGTGATACAGTACTTAATCAGCACAAAACTTGACTACGATAACTTGGGGCCCAAACTGGGTTGATATATAAAATCTAACTTTAAAAGGTTTTTGAAAACTTTCCACAGTAAACACGGTAAAGTTCAAATTCAAATATTTTTATTTGTAGAACTTAGGTAACAAAAGTAGGTATAGTCATATTTATAAAATGAGCGCTATGTCTTGCCGTCAACGGCTTACAGATATTCTAATTATAATTTCTTATGAATAATAGGTAAAAATAATAGAAACAATCAAAATTAACAATTAAACTCAATTATAACAATCCAAAACGAAACAAAAAATATAAATTAATTAAATAAAATATCAATAAATTTTACCAGACCAACAGAACAATTAAATTAAATAGATTAAACAAATCAATTAAGTTACTTACAAATAAATTGAAATAAATAAAATGTCATTAAATTACAGTTTGTCTTCTAGGAACTCATTGACTGTGTAGTAAGCTTTCCCGCAAAGTAAATTAAGAAGAGCCTTTTTGAAATGGTGTATGCTGCCAAGATCTTTTATACTAATGGGCAACTTATTATATAAGTCAGGTGCCATTCCTAAAAAGCTTTTTGAGAAGAGTGCAGTCTTGTGTGGAAAACGTCTTAGTCGAACAAGACGTGTAAAAATGAGTTACATAAGTTTTAAAAGTGAAATTGATTAAAAATCACGAATTTCTTTTCTTTGATTTCCGCATACCTTTTACCTTTTTTTTTCCTTTTTTACAAAATCAATTGAAAAGTTATGGACTAAGTTAGGTATGAAAAATGTTTTATTTTTCATAACTTAGTCCATAACTATTCAATAAGATTTATACCATTTTAGAGAGCTGATAAGACAAGGATATTTTTCTAGTATTTTTTACATCTGGCGTAGTATTATTATTTTTCACGATCCAACATCTTTCTAATAAGAAATGGCAAAAATTACAAAAAAAATTGTTTCATTCGTGATTTCTACTAAGAGTTTTGAATTTTTTGAACGTTTAATTATTAGCATAGGTCTGCTGTGTCATCAGCTATGACAATAACTTAAATTTCAGTGCATTCGCGCCGTAAATCGTTTTTTATATTGGCTTTAAATGATTTAATCTGTGATTTTTCATATAAAAACTAAAAATCGACCTAACTCGAAAACCACTGAGTTCGGTAGAACATTTGGTGTCTTAATTTCTTGCATTATAACTCTACTATAACGTCCTGCAAGGAATACGTCGGCTTACCAGTAACCCTGTATAAGTGCATGGTATCCTCATCTTTCATGTTGTGTTCCGTGATACACATAACATCCACTGCTTTCCCTTCACAAAAAAGTTAATTTACACTAATACTTAACTAATCAGACTTCTCTATTAATCCATTCATATTTTGGTGTAAGATATTGATTTGATTATAAACGAAAAAAATCATGCTCCTTATTGTTAGAAGTGGTCTCAGTTTGGATTGACTGATCATTATATAACTTATTATTATTAATGACTGATCTGTTTGAGATATCCCCGACAGCAGTATATTCAAAACAATGTCCAGAGAGACAAGTAACTTCGCTAACTTCCGTTTCTGCACGTAGATATTTATTATAATCCATTATTTTTTTAAATATTTCAGCAACCGCTCTATTGGTTACTGTAGCAATATATTTCCGGAACATTTTATATTTGTATATTCCACACAATAATTGGAATCAAAGAGATAGGCATATTCCCATAATTCCTTATCTAAATACATTAAATGATTAAACATTTCAATACGCTTATTGAATACTAGCTGACCCACGCAACTTCGTCTGCGTCACATATATGAGAGAAAAAGATCACAAAAGGAATAAATTTTCCCCGTTTTTGCAACATTTTTCATTTATGTTCCGCTCCTATTGGTTATAGCGTGATGATATATAGCCTATAACCTTCCTCGATAAATGGACTATCCAACACAAAAAGATTTTTTCAATTCCAACCAGTAGTTCCTGAGATTAGCGCGTTCAAACAAACAAACAAACTCTTCAGCTTTATAATATTAATTAATATTACTATATTACTATATTACTATTACTATAGATAGTATAGATATAGATTTAAATACGCTTATTGAATATGGAAAAATTGTTACTTAATTTGAAATTCGGCGACCAAATCACAACATTAGTATTAAACACATTCCCAAGCTCCTTCTTCATGTAGTCTATTAATGATTCATGTTCAGAAATTATCTTGAAACAAATAAATTGATGACACTATTGTCGCACGTTTTTACACGGAGTTTAGCCAGCCATTTCAGTTGCATATATTTTCAGGTCGTCGGCGTAAAGTAGATATTTCGCGTGTTATTTGTGGCAGATCGTAAAACGTTAGTTAATATTTAAAATCATCCACGTCTCCACGATGTCACGGCAATATAATTGAGCGAGCAAGAACCAAAGTTCAATTAGTGTCACAAACACAGCGACTGGAGGTTAATGTATATAACTTGTTAGTTTGTTACATCGTTGAACCTCTGCACACTGTTCAGTTCGTTGCTCGATGGCCGCCAGTGGCTATTATTTTAGTCGCTAGGTACTTATACAGTCATCTACCTGTAACGGTCAGAGGTTAATTTCAAGTAATCAAAACTTTATTCAGTACTGTACAATTTGTTTAGTTTAGTTTTTTACTGTGATGATAACTGTCAGCTAACTCGAATACCGCAGCAATGTAGCCAGTCGACTGTTTGTGCGTGCATTCACAACAATCTATGGCGCTCAGTAACAATGCAATCTTATCTATGATACTAATGATGCTATGAACACATGTGATATGATGGTATCATATTGTTTGAACTTGTTTGATTGATCGACAGCCAATGACAGCAGGATTACAAACATCTCAACATTCAATGTGACTTCATCCTAAAACAGCGCAAGTGAGCTGTATGTCGATGACGTCGATCTTTCGGCTCACATAGTAATATGGCACTACTGGACTTAAAGGGTGTAAAACACCTCTTTACAACCGTAAGGCACTCGTTCTCCCCATCATCGCAATCACTTTTTTGTTCTACACAATACCTGGGTACCTTCTAGTTACGGAGATATCGGTGATCAAAGTTGCAACTTTTTCTTTTAACCGACTTCTAAAAACGGAGGAGGTTCTCAATTCGGATGTTTCTATTTTTTTATGTTTGTTCGCGCATAACTTCGTCGCTTGCCAACCGAATTGAAAATTTATTTTGTGTTGGAAAGGGTATACTTTCCAAATGCTCCCATAGTCACCAAGTCGGGATCTGATGATGGAATCTTAGCGAAATCGAGGGAATTCTTTATATTTTATAGGATAACGTATGTATACAACGAGTAACAGAAAGGGTATAGATGATGAAAGGGTGTGACTACAGACCATCAAACTGAACAACTTTTTCTTTGGAACCACCATCGAAATCGCAAAAAAATAATCAGCTGTCTCATACATTTGGTCGAGTAGGTATTGGAATTTAGTATGGGCCTTTTTCTTTTTCATTCAAAATGTCATACAAAATATTTCAATAATAATACGAGAAGCATCTTTACTAGGCCTACCTAGATAATCGGCCTATCTTATAAGATTAAACATGTCACTAAAAATTAAAAATTTTCGTAAAAAAAAAACGGACTTGAAAAAAGTAAAAAAAAGCGAAAAAAAACTAAATGAATCAAACAAAGGAGTTACATGGAGTTCTACCACAAAACATGTTTTTGCACCCCAAAAAACGTCGTTTCCCAGCAATATTTTTTGTGTTAAATCAAAAATCAAAAAAAGTTACGTGATGGCTTCTTTATGAGGTTGTTTACAGCCTGCAGGCCCGGAGGCACCTTAGACGCCCATTCCTACTGGCTTCCCTTTGGGAACAAGGCACTCTACACGTAGTGTTTACAAAAATGAAGTACGGCAGGGGCAGAAAAAGAAAGTATGCGTGGTAGAACGAGATAGATTGAGTAATGGTCGGTATCGTATAATTTGAAACCAAGTTACCAACTAGATTTTTTAATTTGACTTGATAAAATATCTTTTCTTGTTTTTTGAATTCCTCTGTATTTCATTAATTTTGATTTTCTGAGGCACAAATAATTTGTATGGTAAATTAATATGTTTGTCGTGTGAAACAACAACATACGTTGTAGTGAAACAAGCAGCGCCATCTATCAATTAGTTTTGTGAACTATTCGTAATAATATCAATACCGGAAACGTAAGCCGTGCCCTACCGCTTGGACATGGACACGATCGTCGGTAGAGGGGATGCAGTGAGGGCTGTAGATGGGACGGAGTGTTGCGACATCAGTGATGCCAACTTAGCAACTTTATAGCTAGATCTAGCTATTATTTGGTGACAGACAGCTACAATTTAATGAAACTTTTTAGCTACTTGTTCTAGCAACTTTTAATTAATTTCATCATGAGACGTGAATCTATCGAAATTGGGCGAGTACGAAAAAAAAAACTATGGTTGTAGATGCTACGGTAAATAACTCTGAACTCAATCCTCTGCATTAGAGACTCCCTCAGGAAAAGTGGTAAATGCTGTAGAACAAAATGGTGTAGAACAAAAAAATGATCGCAATGATAGGGAGAACAAGTGCCTTTCGGCTTCGTGAAGAGGTGTTTTACACCCTTTATTTACCCGTCAGAAAGGAAGTGTAATCTTTCATTAGTCCCGAAGGCGGGAATAGTTTTTTTTATGATTTTACTACCTATTTGAGGTTTAACCCATTTGAGCCCGCTGTCCCCATTTGGGGCCATTTCTTTATGTACCCACATTTTAAAACGTATTCTAGCTATGTTTCGTTAGCAGGCGAATTTGTAATGCCAAAGAGTGTGGCTTTGTAAAACAAATTATACTATTGTGATTTATCGGATTGATTGGATTCAATAAATGAGTTTATTCACTTCATGGAACAAATAGGTGTTTGACCAAAGGTAAGTCATATTTTTTCAATATTCACAATGTTATTTTTCCTTATTTCTTGATTTTTCATAAGGCGATAGTTTCGACTAGTAATAAAAGCAATTATGTCAAGTATTCTCCAAGATTTTGCTTGATTGGCAGATGTTTTTGTATGGTGTCCCCGAATGGGGCCAATGGGCTGATTGCTAACATTTTTTATTTCTTATTCGCAGATTTAGTTCCGACGTAAATAATGAATAATCGATGGTTTGATGTTGCAAATGAATATAGAGGACTCGAGGAAGCTCTCGAAAACATTTTGAATAAAGAGGATTATCCTGATGTGAGTTACGACAAAGTGGCCATCCCTCCAGACCCAAGTGTTCACTGATGAAGAAGACGGCGATGAAGATGATGTCCAGGAAAAAATTCTTCCACGTGATATCTCAAGTAAGGTTGAAGTGTTTGAGTCCAGGAACGAAGATGAATGGGATAGCAGTGATGGTGATCCGTTACAAAAACACAAAGTTGAAACCCAGGAACCTTGTTGGCGTAATTGTGACGATTCCTATGTTGACATGCTTTCATCGGGTTCAGAAGCGAAGGGAAAACGTTATAAACCAGACCAAACTCCAGTCAACATTTTCGAAAAGTTATTTGATGTGGAGGTCTTTGACATGATCGTTATGAATACAAAGGTATATGCCGCAAAACACAACAAACATGATTTTCGTGTCGCTGGTGATGTCCTCAAATTATCAGTAGCTACTGCTTGGCGTCTGCATGTCTTGACCACTGAAGAGAAACTAGACCAGCTCCAGTTTCGCCGAAGTATCACCCGGTTTCATTTGATGAGTGTAGGCACTGAAAGACCCGATGGAAGCCGTCGTAAACCTTCTTCAGTGGTGCCAAGTATGAGTTTGTTGTTGTTTGTTTGATGGTTGTTTCCCCAGAAACTGCTAAGCCAGTTACGATGCAACGAATGTCACATGAAAGCACGTTGGCAATGTAAAAAATGTATGAAAACATTGTGCATCGAATTTTTTATTGTATTGAAAAATACAACACATGAGCCCATTGGCCCCATTTGAGGACGGTGTTTTTTAATACATAAGGAAGTTTTGTTTGTTTGTTTTTTCTTCGTAAAATGTCTTACTAGCCTCCAATAGTTACGTCAGTAAAGTTTTTTTCAAAAAAAATCTGCTAGTTTGTATTTGGGTCCAAATGGGTTAAGATCATTTATTCTCATGAGAATTACTTACTATACTCACTTAAAAATAACAAAAAGTTGGGGTATTACAAAAAATTTGACGTCGATTTTATAAATGTTTTGAAGGTAGATTACAAATCATTGCGGGCATAATGTTCGTTCGATAAACACGTATCAAACGAACATTTTGCCCGCAACAAGTATGCGTAACACAGATAAACGGTGACTGGATGTGGCTCGGCACTATGTTAGGGAATGTAATTCTTTTACTATAAAATGTTTAAGTAACTTTTTAAAAGTGGTTTTGGATGTACACTCTTTGAGGTCTCTCGGTAATTTATTAAATATTTTAGATCCTTCGTAACGAACGTACACGATAGTTTTCCTTCCGTAGTTTGTGCGGGTGGGGTGTACTTAAAAACCAAATCCCGGGACTCGGGGAATATCCATATTATTCTTACCAATTGGCAAGTACATAAAACAGCTCTACCTATTCCGATTTATGCAGATAATGAAACTGAGGTCAAAATGAAAATCCAAAATGGCGCCGACGACATTTTTTGTATTTTTATCATGGGTGTCGTTTTCGTGATTTTTGTAATCGCTGATACTGAAAATAAGGTCAAAATGGCGCCGACGACATTTTTTGGATTTTTCATCACGGATGTCGTTTTTGGGGTTATTGGTGATGAAAATGAGGTCAAAATAAAAATACAAAATGGCGCCGACGAACATTTGTTTTGATTTTTCGTCATGGGTGTCGTTTTCGTGGTTTTAGGGTCGCTGATAATGAAAATGAGGTCAAAATTAACATGAGAAAAAAAAGTAAGAAAAACAATTCTATTTTTTTCCTTCGGCTTCCCCTGATACTATATGACCCTTCGCCACTGACACCCTGTTGTGACCTCTTAAAAGATGAGGCATAACTAAGGTTATCAGTATAGTCTTCTACCTTTATCAAGTCGTGTATATTATGTCATGGTGTAGTAGAGGTAGACTTACGTCGAACACGAGATGCGTGTAGTAGGCGAGGGGGCCGGCCACGTCGGCCTCGTACAGCTGCAGCACGTAGCGCGCCACCACGTGCAGCACCGACACCAGCACTAGGATGCACTGCAACAACACACACAATACATTTATACAGCACGTACTAAACACCGCCTTCGAGAGAAGTGGACAAAATGGGAGGAAGCCTTTGGCTCACAGCTGGGACAGAACATAACAGGCTAACAAGAAAAACTACTTAAAAATCAAAATCAAAATCAAAATCAAAATCAAAGCATTTATTTCAAGTAGGCCAGTTACAGGCGCTTTTGAATTGTCGAAACAAAGATGATAATTAAATGTAGCTACAGTCCCAGTCACAAGACATAAAAACTGTGAAAGTACTGTAGTTGCCCATTCCCTAGCGTAGATCTCTATGGAGAAGAACGGGCAAGAAACTCCATGGACACTCTTTTAAATCATAATGTTGTTACAAAATCTTGGTTACATCATTCCTGTTGAGATGGTGCATTATGTGAGAACAATGTAGCAAGATGTGCACGATAAAAGTGTCCATAGTTAAAACTAACAATATTAATTAAAAAATAAAAACAAAAGCCGTGGCAACCAAGAGCTGACCAGTCCCAACCGACAGCGCCCGTTCACGAACATGACGCATGTATCAGCACCATTCAACTCAACCATTTTGAAGGGAACTAAATGACCCGACACACGCGCCACCATCAGCGGGACATTTGAGTGAGCATGACATACTCTTAACCGCCAGGGCACATTCAAGTCAAAAAATAAAAAATAAAATCGTAGGTTTCCAGCGAATGATAGCATTCTAGTACATGGCACTCACACAATATGGGATATGAGGTTATATAATACTAAAGATATTGAATTTATACAATGCAAAGATAGTTGTACAATCTTCAGCAGCTCCAACAATACCATTTAATGCTATCCATTTATGCGCCCCTGTCCTTGTGGAGCAGGACCGGCATTGAGCCAAGCATTTTTATCAGCGATATAATCGTCCAATTTGTAATATGCTTGCTTACACAGTGTGCGTTTAATGCAAGTTTTAAATTTGGTTTCATTTAGTTCAAGAATGCTTTGTGGAATTTTATTATAGCATTTCAAACAGTACCCCATGAAAGACGAGTCTACTTTAGCGAGTCTGAAGCCAGGCTGAACTAATTGGTCTCTATTTCTAGTACTGTAATTGTGTCTGTCACCTCTTTTACCAAAAAGATGCAGATTTTTTCTGACATACATTATGTTTTCGTAGATGTATTGACAAGATACAGTCATGATGTTAATTTCCTTAAACAGTTCCCTTAGAGAATCGCGCCTACGAAGATTGTATATGGCTCTGATGGCTCTTTTCTGCAGAATAAATATAGACTCAATATCAGCAGCCCGTCCCCACAGCAAAATGCCGTAAGACATTATGCTGTGGAAGTAACTAAAATAGACTAGTCTAGCGGTATCTACATCAGTGAATTGACGGATTTTTCTAATGGCATATGCTGCTGAACTTAAGCGCCCCGCAAGAGATGTTAAATGAGAACCCCATTGAAGCCTTGAATCAAGCGTAAGCCCCAGGAAAACCGTTTTATCTACGAATTCGAGTTTCTCTTTATTCAATATTATCTCACAATCACTACTTTTAACATTCGGTAAAGCAAATCTTATGCATTTCGTTTTTTTTTCATTTAATACCAAGTTGTTTGCTGTGAACCAATTATGGACTTCAAGTAAGGCATTATTCACGTCATTTAGATTTTGGGCTCGTCTATTTATCTTAAAAATTAAGGAAGTGTCATCGGCAAATAATACCATATTTTGAAGTTGGTTTTTCAGTAAATAGGGTAGATCATTTATATATACTAAAAAGAGGAAAGGACCCAATATTGAGCCTTGCGGAACCCCCATTTTTACTTTCAAGCCCTGTGAATTAACACCATTTATTTGAACATATTGCAGTCTATCACTTAAATAAGATTTTACCAAACTAAGTGCAAGTTTACCTAGTCCGTAATGCTCAAGTTTCAAAAGCAATGTGTCGTGATTTACACAATCAAATGCTTTGGAGAGGTCACAAAATATTCCTACAGCGTCTTGGGAGTCTTCCCACGCCATGAATATGTGCTTTAATAAGGTTACACCGGCGTCAGTTGTACAACGTCCCTTGGTGAAGCCATACTGTTGATCGTGTAAGATTCTGTTGGTGTTGAAATGATTGAGCATTTGATTAAGCATTATCTTTTCGAACACCTTACTAAAAACCGGCAACACGGATACAGGTCTATAATTATTAGTATCTTTACTATCCCCGGATTTGAAAAGCGGTATGACTTTACTGTATTTCATTAAATCAGGGAAAACTCCTTGGTCTACGCACAAATTAAAAATTAAAGCTAAGTATGGAGCTATCGTCTCAAGTATGGAAGTACAAACTTTGATAGACATTCCCCATAGATCTTCGGTCAGTTTGATTTTTATTTGCCGGAAAGCTTTAATAACCGTCATCGGGTTTATATGTTTAAATTTAAATTCAGCCTGGCATCCAGATACATTCGCTTTTAATAAACCAATTGAGACTTCAGAAGAGGAATTTAGAGCCTCCGTAGTTTTTAACGGTATATTGGTGAAGAAATTTACAAATTCCTGAGCTACTTCCTGATTGGAGCTTTTAGGCCCACATACTGTATCTAATGTATAGTTAGTATTACGTACTTTCTTCCTGTTAGTCTCGCTATTTATGACTTTCCAAACTGTCTTAATTTTATTTTCTGCTGTTTTAATCTTGTTGCTAATGTGCAGGGCTTTGGCAACCTTGCATGAATTTCTAAAAATTTTTGAATACTGAGCAACATAGTTGTTAAAAGTTTCAGTGTTTACATAAGGCTTAAGGCCATAAAGCTCAAATAGTGTTTCCCTACTTTTTCTGATACCTCTAGTTGCCCAATCACTAAATATAAATTTAGGGCAAATGCTTTTAGTCTTCTTTTCAAAATTTTTATTGAATTCAGTGTGAACAATTGAAAAGAAATGATCATAGAATTGATTTATATTAATATCGTCATGGCTCATAACACTTAACTTGTTCTGTAGGGAAATATTGTACCTATTTAATTTACTAGAAGTTATAGGTCTAAATTTAATATCAACTTTTTGCAATGGTGTATTACACCTGAAAGTTACAGTTTGTCCGCTATGGTCAGACGGCAGACTATTTACTACGGCTCTATCTAAGTATTCACAATCGCAGAAAACATTATCTATACAAGTAGCAGAAGAAGGCGTGACTCGAGTGGGTTCTATAAAAACGTTAGTCAAGTCAAAAGACTTAAAAAGATTTAATAACCGACTGCTATTTGAATTATCTTCTAAAATATTGATGTTGAAGTCACCACAAATAATTGTAGATTTATTACTGGTTGTAAGTTTTGCCAGGACATCTTCCATTATTGATTCAAATATGGAAAAGTTTTGATAGTTTGGGGGTCTGTACACACACACAATTACATGCTTATCTAGCTCAACACAAGACAGTTCGACGCAATGTTCAACCGAAAGACCTACTATGTCAGCACGTTGCTTATATTTAACACAATTTTTCAGTAATATTAGGGAACCTCCACGCAGCATAGATTTACGGTTAAAGCAGCTACCCACCATATAATTCTCATAATTAATAAGCATTTGGTAATCTTTTAACCAATGTTCAGTAAAGCAAACAATGTCAAACATACTTTTCTCTAAATACAATTCAATTTCTAATAATTTGGAAGAAATGCCTTGGATATTTTGGTGGAATAATTTTAAAGAGTTCTGCTGAGGCCCTTTTTTACGACCTAATGGAGTGCAAGAAGATACCTTGCTGTTGGTAGGATTAACAATATTGTTAATGGTACCTTCTGTTGTCTCACTTCCTAGTTTAAATTAATATTAAGATCTGGAGAGAGCCCCGAGACTCCCGATCCATCGCCAGACAACATGATCCTATCATAACTAAGAGCTAATTGAGAAGTTTCCACGGTGACATATGGATTCTCCTCCGTACAAAGTTTGTAAACATCAATAGCACTAATGCTATATTTATTTAAGGTCACCTGTTCATTAGTAATAGTACTAATAGTCGCAGTATCAATAATAGAACTAAACTTAGACATACTACTTATGTCTGTGTGAATATTAAAAGCTAATAGCCGAGCTATTTTGTGTCTACAACTAATAGGTAGATACACTTTACCCCGCGTTGATCTGAGTTTATCAATAAAAGTGTTAATATCAAGAAATATAAGTTTGTCACTATAGTGACCTACTAAAAAATGCATGTGTTTATTTAGCATGTAAATATAATTGTTTTTTCTGTTTCCAAAATTTTCAAAATATGGAAAAGCACACAAAATGACTTTTTTACAATTTAACTTTAACAACTCTGAAACATAGTTAGTGATGTCTTCCTTTTTAACCCTTGAACTATTCCCAACACATATAGTAATGGTGGTACTAGGATCACAAACACTTTTTGTTACAGATGCCATAACCTGTTTGTAGGTTGACCCTGGCATACAATTGTTTTGGGTACAATAACTCAGGTTATTACTAATTAATTTACCTAGCCCCCTACCCATACTATCAGAGAACATAACTGAATGATCACAAACATTACTATTTGATGAGACAAAATTACCAAACTCAGGCAAACTATCATATAACTCAGGCTGTACCATGTGTAAATCATCTTGTGTTATATTAATTGATTGTTGATTTAGAGTGCAGTCCCGAGTCAAATTCTCAACCTGGTATGGGTCCTCCATTACCTGAGGCTGGATAATATCATGGTTGGTAACTGTCTGGCAACTACATTGACCCATTACCAACTCATTTGCCGCATAAATATGTTCCCTAATTTGGTTTTGAGAAATCTTATATCTACTAGAAAGGGAACTTAGTGAATCCTGAAGTACCTGAATTTCAGACTGCAACTGCTGAGTATCAATTTCATAAATTTTTATACTGTCCTCTAATTTTATTTGGTAATTATTTAATTTATTAACTAAATCAACACGCTCTTTCCTCAGTGGAATATATTTGGAAAAGCGTTTATGTTGTTTCCTAAATTGATTGCATTTTTTAATAATTCTGTTTAATTTTGCATATTTTTTAATCTTCCTATTGCTAACTATAAAATTCTGTTTGAGTAAGGAATCTTCAGTCAGGTCAATAGTTATTAAGGAAGGGGGGTTACAATTACTATTTAATAATTCATTATATAAGACGTTTGTTTCTTTAACCTGAGTACTTTCTCTTTCTTTCTGTAACTTTAATATACAATTATTAGCATGAATTAAGTCATCTTCCAGGTCCCTAATTTTAAACAAAGCCTCCTCATACAAGTTACTACAATTTGTGAAACCATCCGTGACCGCCTTCAGTTGATCCCGTTCATCAACAACGTCCAAGTATTGCTGATGTAGGTCTACTAGCTCCCGTTTTAAGCTTGAAATTTTGCAATTAACTTTATCGACTTCCACCTCACTCTCTTCTCTCTCCTGTAACAGCTGTTGGACTTGGAGGTTGGATTCTTTGAGTTCTTGGAGGGCCGTTCTCAATTTTAGCTCCATATCCAGGGCAGTAGCCTTGCGGGTCATCACAGGCATGGTTTCAGGATTGGTTACTGAAAATTAGAAGTAAAGAAACGGTGAGAACCTATAGAATAGACCAATAAAAGAAGTTAGCGGTGAAAGGGAAAAATATAAAAATAAAATTAAAAAAAAAAAGCAGGGAGAAGATTACAGTTATGAAATTAAATGAGGTAGGTTTCTATTAACTTTAAAAGTAATCTAATTCAAAGTTTGTAATTGAATCTATGTAGATTTCAATGGTTTTATTATCTTAGGGATTTACTTTTCTTAGGTGGGTATGTTGCATAAAATAAAATAAAAGTTTAAACTGGTCTTATTATGTTAATAATTCAATACAATAATCCACAATAATGATGCTACACGATCTATCTATGAACTTATATTGATTATATCGATTTGAAAATAAGAACAGACACGAAACTACTATGTTTTGTTGCTAAATGACCGGTTGTCAACAAAGAGATTTAGAACCAGTACAGGGTAATAAATCAGCAAAAATTAATACTAAAAATTGGCATGAATGTTATATACAGTTAAAGTGACGTTTGTGTGCTGTTTTTAAATAAAAGTAAACAATACTTCCCCTGAATTATCCGTACACGTCCGTGGTTGAAACGTCAGCTGTTGTTTTTAGGTTACCGGTATCCTTGTACTACCGAAAACTTCATTAATTATCAGGATAACAGTTTTCCTAAGTATTTACGCATTTAAGATGCGTTTCACATATTAATTACACCTTAATTTAACCTATTTACTAATTAAATTTAATTTTAAAATACGGAACAAAAATTTTACATGTCACTCGGGCAGTGTTGCCACTTTTTTTCCTAAAGACACATATGTACTACATTTTCATCTACCTATGCCGTCGGCGAGTCATTATTATCAGAGATAAATAACATCAAAGACTCGGTTACAAACCGTTTGGTATAGAACTCCAGTTCAAGAGGTACTACTAAAAGTAACCTCATTTCCACTCAAAAATAGAAAAAAAATCAATAAATATTGGGGGTTCCACATACTTAGAAGTTAAACTCAATTTTTTATTTTTTCATCTATCCCATACATGTGGGGTATGTATCTATGGATAGGTCTTCTAAAATGTTTATTTTTTTTCTAAACTGTATAAGTAGTTTTCGCGACGACGCTCCCAAAGTGCTAAAATGACCCCCCCCCCCCTGTAACTTCTAAAAAAATATATGATGTACATTACTAATAAGCACTTGGTATATTTATTGACCTGAAAAAAGCATTTGATACAATTAGCCATAGTCTCCTTCTCCAAAAACTGCATGAATTCGGCATCAGAGATACTGCCCACGACATGTTCCGGTCTTATCTCTAAAATAGACAGCGAATTGTTCGGATTGGTGATGTACAGAGTAATTGCGAAACTTTAACCTACGGTGTACCGCAGGGATCCATTCTTGGTCCCCTGCTGTTCATTATATACGTGAATGACATAAATTATCTACATCTGGCAGGTGATATAATACTTCATGCTGATGACACAAGCCTATTTTAATTTGGAAGCAATATCGAAGAGGAAATCGAACAAGCACAACATGACTTAGACACTCTCTCTAGATGGTTCCAAGACAATTTGCTTACTGTTAATACCTCTAAAACAAACTATATTATTTTTAGTGCTAGGAACAAAAATGTCGCAAACAAATCAAATCTAAACATAAATAACGAACCTATAACCCAAGTTTCTTCAGAGAAGTATCTTGGTCTCCATCTAGATAAACATCTGAAGTGGCAGACACATCTAGATAAATTAAGGCCTAAACTCACATCTAGATAAATTAAGATCTGGACTATCTTCTGTCATGGGCGCGCTTCAAGGCATCGTTCGCTGTTAGCCGACATCTGTTAGGTATATCATTTACAACTCTATGGTAAAACCTCACCTAGAATATCTAATAGAGGTGTGGGGCACTGCGGCTAAATTTAAAGAAAATCGAAACCTGCCAAACAAAATAATAAAACTCTTAGTCCATTACCACTACCTAACACCGACAGAAAAAAATTACAAAGAAACTAAATTGATGACACTGTCACAGATATTTAAATATAACACATGCATAGTACATAAGATTATAAATAAAATTATACACTCTGAAATAACATTTACAAAAAAAGGCCGTAGTACTAGACGAAGAAACAACATTTGCTTAAGACCACCACGAACTAATTACGGAAAGAAAAATATACTATACGAAGGAGCAGAGTTGTATAATAAATTGCCTAATGACATTAAAGAGATACAGTCCTTTACTTTATACAAAAAAGACCATAAAGCACCACATCTTAAAAGATTTCTCTAGGTTTTAAATTTAAATTTAATCTACTACACCAATTTAATTTATATCTACATCAATTGTCATTATTTACTAATTTGCTAAACATAAAATTAACTAGGATATTTAATATGTATTTATTTATTTAACACTTCAAGCACAAAGTACAGAGGCAGACTTAATACATTCTCTCTCATTAGGCATTCTCTACAAGTCAACCTTTAGGTGATGCAGAGACAAGCAGTGTTAGCTGTCATTCCTGAAACTTCACGAATAATTTTATTAAAACTACGATAGACTACAAGGA
Source organism: Xestia c-nigrum (assembly GCA_916618015.1). Taxonomy (NCBI): domain Eukaryota; kingdom Metazoa; phylum Arthropoda; class Insecta; order Lepidoptera; family Noctuidae; genus Xestia; species Xestia c-nigrum. Next base: position 628,085 of record OU745259.1, on the reverse strand, counting down.
TATATAAAAAACTTTTTTGCAAAAAATAAAACCGACTTCAAAAAAAACAAAAAAGTGAAAAATAACTTTAGCTTCTGAAGTCGGTGACCTTTGTTTGATTGCTTTAGTTTTTTTGTCACCGACTTCAGAAGCTAAAGTTATTTTTCACTTTTTTGTTTTTTTTGAAGTCGGTTTTATTTTTTGCAAAAAAGTTTTTTATTTTCAACTTTTTAGTGGTTCACATGTGCTTGATACATGGAAAGTGCATACCGTTACAATTACAACAAGCCCAAACACGACTATGGTACATTGTCTCATTATGGAGTTCCGTGACTCTTGGCTTCATCATCAGATCTGATAGTAGAATGGTTCTTATCAAACGCAAATGCTTCACTTGTTGTAGAAAATACCAAAATCGCAACACGTTTTCATATAAAATTTGAAGAGTTCCCTCGATTTCGCCAAGATTCCATCATCAGATCCTGATTTGGTGGCTATGGGACCATTTGGAAAGAATACCCTTTCCAACAAAAAAAGAATTTTCCAAATCGGTTGGCAAGCGACGGAGTTATGCCCGAACAAACATAAAAAAAAAAAAAAAAAAGAAAATAGAAACATCCGAATTGAGAACCTCCTCCTTTTTTAGAAGTCGGTTAAAAATACTATACATATAATTATGGTATTATTATTAGTATTTCCGAAACATTACAGAACATATAAATAGTTTAATGTGTAATTGCTATTGACTTGCCTTCAAGAATCGATATGTAATAGTAACTTACTTTTTTCTTTTACCCACAACACTGTAAAAATTGTGTGACCAGTGTCTACTACTTAACTTATTTATTTACGAGTACAACCTACGTTCTTCTCCATAAGTAATTCTTTTATATAGTTTTAAGATTACCTTGTATTTCTCATATTAAGTGAATTGTATTCTTTTGAAAAGAGAGCGAAATAAATGTCTTAAACCGTAATAAATAATAAAATGTGTAACATACCCTCTGTTTGTAAATAATATCTTTAATGAACTACTTAAAATTGTATGTTAATTTTGTTTATTGCTGTGCCCCAACAGGGTCCATAATTGTTCTTAGCTGTAAGCCCATTGTAGTATCTTTTAAAACTTATGATACGCAAAATAAAATGAATATGAATACTATGTAAACTTTCACCGAAAATTGGTTTGAACGATATTTAGTTAGAAGTTTGTTAATACGTCATCTTTTAAATTAAATATGTTACTTGCTGCTAAGTACGGAACCCTTCATGGGCGAGTCCGACTCGCACTTGGCCGCTTTTTTGTAGTTAACGAAGACAGTTGTGTTGATAGTACTTAATAATGTCAATGACAGAATCTGCAAACGAAGCGAGCTCGAAAATGAGAAGTTCTGCAAAATTACTTGTTCTTTTAGTTCATTCATACAGAGATGAAAATAGGAGTAACTCCGTCAACCTATTCAGAACTGGTCAAGTGTAGGATGCAGTACCGAACGAAGCGAGCTTAAAATTTTCAGATTCCAAATATGTATATCTATTCTATGTTAGTTCTAAGTTCTCTTCTTGAGGAAAAAGAGAACTTAGAACTAACATAAGCTTACAACATAACTCAAAAACAAGGGTATTTAATGCATAATAATTGCGGAACTGACAAATTACTGGAATATTTCAGTTGTATTGACATTTTTGTATTGTATGATAATAACTTACTGGTAGTACAAATACAAACCCTAGCTGTTGCCCGCAACTTCGTACGCGTGGAAATTTTGATGTGTATGTGTAAGACTAAAAAGTAGCTTACGACCTATTCTCAGACTTACCAAATATACTTACACAAAAAAGTCATAAAAATTGGAGTTAGATAACAAACACGGGATTTTTTGTATATTAGGAGAAGATTACCTACAACAGTACTACGCGTAGTTACTCTCAGTATTGTTAATTGAACGGTAAAACATCGCAGTATGAAAAGGGATGCGTATGCTCTACACTCCATAACTCCAACATGGCACATCACGTTAGCCACGGGTCACAGAGCACAGGCGCGCAGTGTACCTATGGTATTACATCACACGCCTACCGATACCGATACGGAAGCTTCTGCAGTGGTATCGAACTCTGCTGACCTATGTTACTCATTCAAGGTTCTGTTACCTCATGTTCTGTTTGCCACATTCTGAACACATGACGTAACAAATGGACTCAATTAAATTATTCCTTTATTCGAGAAAGAATATCTTAACCTTGCACTTTGACGAATGACGGTCATCATGCATGAATACCAGGTAGCTACCACTACCTACTAATATTCGAGTTTAGTCTTTGTACACTGAACATTTAAATTAGGGATGCCTCGATACGCCTTTTTGCCGATAATGTTATAAAAATATCGGCGATACTGATACCGATACGCTTATTGAATTCAAAGAGGAAAGTAGAATACATAAAACACAATTAATTAATAGTTTTAGTAATCAAAATTAACATTTATAAGATTTTTATTAAAAAAAAAACAAAGAATTCTTTAGGCGGGCATAGGCGATTTCGCAAATCTGTTTGAATAAGACCTGCGGTGGAAAATAGTCTCTCAGATGCGACAGAACTCATTTGGAAACTGGCCTCGTTGGCAACAAAATAGATGAGACAACACGCGCTTTAACATTACATTTTTAAAGCGCGAAATTTGAAAAGTATCGTTGAATCTGCCATAAAAATATCGCCGATACCGATATATCGGCCAACCCGAAGTATCGCCGATATATCGGTATCGGTATCGGATGCATCCCTAATTTAAATTAACTTTGCTTTTAGCAATGACCCACGAGAGATCTCGAATGGCCCTAGATAGAGACATGGAGAGGAAGAGGGAGGTGTTTGAAATGCAGTGTGTGAATTGTAAACAGGGGACTTACTTCAGCAGCCATGAAGGCGAAGGTGTCCCGTCCAGCAGGCAGCCCCCAGGCAGCAGCGGCTCCCAGCAGCGCGGTGGCGGCCGCCAGGATGCCGCCCAGCAGGCTCGCCAGCCGCACGTGCGCCCAGCCACCCGTGTTCGGCGACGACGATAACTGTACACACAAAGCAGTAGTTCAAGTACGCCCATTTTGGCTATTTCGCTCCACAATTGCTTAAAGAACTTTCCGACACCCCTCCGTGCCTCGGAAAGCGTGTAAAGCCGTCGATAGCTGCTTTCATTTGTAGTTCTTTTACATTCGTCACATCGTCAGAAGTCGTAAAAGCTGACAACCAATTATTTATGTAAAGGCAGTCGCAGCACGTTAAATTATGGTATTCAGCTACATCCGGCTAGACAGGAAGGCGACCCAAACATTGATGGGTAAAAGGTTATCCATGGAGTTTCTTGCCCGTTCTTCTCCATAGAGATCTACGCTAGGGAACGGGCAACTACAGTACTTTCACAGCTTTTATGTCTTGTTTGTGACTGGGACTGTAGCTACATTAAATTTTCATCTTTGTTTCGACACTTCAAAAGGCCTACTTGAAATAAATGCTTTGATTTTGATTTTGCAGATGTTGATAGGCTAGCCTCCTTTTACACGACACTTAGTAGTACACCATGCCTTTTATAGTAGGCCATGTTATTATTTATTTATTTATTCAAAAATACATTTAAATCTAACAGTTACCTATTACAGTTTTATATTATGTGATTGTCAGAATGGCAAAAGTAAGTGCACTAAAGCATAGCGACTAAATCTTACTACAGAGAAACCGTTTCATTTTTTATTTTGGTAGAATGAAGTTCTGTATTAGTAGAAATATTCGTCTGCGACTCAATGAAAAGTACAGTAGAAACGAGTTTATTACAATTGGAAAGTCCCGGTGCTATACAATTACAAAAGAAAATCAGTGCATCCGTTATTACTTATTTGTCAATGTTTTCGCATAATAGTGAGCAACGAGACAAACAAATGACTGATAGTGGCGTGCTCGGTTGTTATTAGGTAACGCGTAGTTATCATGGTGCGGCTATGTTCGTATCGCTAGTCGCTACCTGTTGCATTCAGCGATAACAGCATGCAGTGAAATGTCACGAACTAATTGCAACGGCCGAACTCGCACGTCGCACAGTGGTCCGGATTTTCAAAAAGGTGGACATAGGATCGAAAATGCATATTTAACTTAACAAAAAATTGTTTCGTATAGAAAATTTTACGCTGATTAAGACTTATTACTACAACTTTTCAAAAAAACTGCTCCTTCATGTCAAAAAAAATATTGAAAAAAAAAAAATGTATGGGAGAAAATCTATTTTATTTTTTTTCTCCGTTCAGTATCAAAGTATAGCAAGCAAACCTAATATTCTGGCAAGTACCTATTGTCCTTAATACGACGACATATAAATTGCTTGCGTATCCCTGCGGCCTTGACGCCTACGATGCTTTAAAGTTTGAAATTTCAACGTTGAATTTTCTTAATATTATTAACGAGTTTTTCTATTGAAATTAATCCAAAATATCATTTTTAATAAAACAAGCCACGCGCGCGCCCCATCCATGTATTAGGCTCGCCCCCTATTACTTGGGACTTAAATATAACTGACGAAATGACAGTGTACTATTATAGTACTGCTACACTATTACTACTATAGTACTATTATAATACACTCTTACACTGGGTTCGGCAAAGGTTGAAGTTATTTAATCTTCTGTTGATTATTCTTTTCGGTTCGGGTTCGGCAAGGGTTTATACTACACTATAATAGTGTAGTATAAACCCTTGTGTGTGTATAATAGTGTGAAAAGAATAATCAACAGAAGATTAAATAAAAAAAATTAAGCAGAAATGCTTATTTTATCATAACATTACGTTTTATATTCCCCTAAGGGTTCGGTTTGTTGATATTTCCTATTGATAAATCATGGTTGATATTGGTGGGTATACTACTAGCTAGGTTATACTAGTAGCTTGTGCACACTTGCGGGCATATAAAACCATGGGTATAGATGAACAAAGATCTCAGCTGTTTCTCTGCAATAAGTCCCGAATTTTTCAATATCTATGGTACATCCTGATGAAATCGTTTGAAGAATAACCGCAAAATGCTTCAGCAGGTCTTTGTCAACTTTGGTTATTGCGGCAGATTTCTCATAATCTCTAAAAAACCTTCTGGCTGTGTTTCCGTCGTTTGTGGTTCCAAAGCCTTGCTTCACAAAATCCACAAGTATTCCCATTTGCTGTTTGAATTCTTCTTGCGTCGTTGAAGCTTTTAGTTGCTTGTTAGCACCTCGTGAAGTCCACATATCAAAGTCCATGTTGTAAGATATGTGTATAATACACTCCATACAACGAATCCACATATGAAGAGTAGAAAGTCCATATTTATAAATATCTTCTCGAACAGGTCTTGAAAATACTTCTGACAGCTTGTTCATCTCAGTCGGCTTAGCAAGGCAAATATTGCAGGCAGATGCAGATGAAGTATCCGTTATAATAGTGGCCACTTTTCCGTCGATCATTGTCATATGAAGCTTGTGACTAATCTCTAGCCCTGCCCATTTTGTAGAATTGATGTTTTTTATTTCTTCCTTCAATGCAGCTTCTTCTTGCTTGATATATTCTGCTGTCTCTTTACAAAACTCGAACTTAATGGGCCTGCAATAATGTGTTGAAGAAGGTGTTGGGTTTTCCCATATGGTGCTATTATTAGAAACTAATTTAAGAGGGACAAGACTTGACATGAAAAGCGATGAATCACTGAAGTCCACATCTTCACTCCTTTGCTTGTAGGTACTTTGTGAAGAAGCTCCATCGAAACCACATTTACTAATTAACTTCAATCCTTCAGTTGACGAATCAATCTGGGTACCGGTAATTTGAAGAATCTTCTGGACTGTCAGATCTAATAGGGCTTGAAGCTTCACTCTGGCTCCTCTCTCAGTAATTTCTAAATCATGTGGATAGCATCTCTTTTTAGCTTCAAGGAGTTTGTGATACGATGGTAACACTGGAACTTCACTATCTAACAGCGCTTTCCTTAAACACAAGTATTTCCATTTTGACAGGTTCAATGATGTATAAAGACCAAGAACATGATCTTCATCAAAAGTTTTTTTCCTATTTTTCTTAAACAATGTGTCTTGAACAATAGCAACACTATCAGGGTTCTTCGTGATATGGTCAATAACACAAGCTAAGTCATTCTTCTTGTCTGTCTTAAGTCTTTCGACTAATGCAAAAGTAAGTTCTTCCGGCGAATAGTCCAAAAGAGACTCTGAACGTCTTTTCTTCTGTTTGTTGCTGAGGTCAACAAAAGGCTTCCTAATCTGAACTTCGGTAGATGTGCCTACAGTTGTTGTACTAGATGTCGACGGAATCACAGCTGCTGTAGTATCGATGTCAACTGAGGTATTGTCTGACGATATGTTTTCGATAACTTCATCTTGGGCTTGAAAAATCTCGGATAAATTAACAGTAGTGCAATTTGGCCAACTAATATTTGATTGTAACCACGCAGTATATCTATTCATGAAAGTCTTCTGATTTCTAGAAGCACTTGCCCATCTGCGATTGATATTACTGATGTAGTTCTTCAAAAAGGTCTTGATTATTTCTAAATCTTCTGAACAAGTTCCAACTGGGATATGTAGAATAATAGCTTCATAGAGTCGTGCCCAATTCTTCATGTCTCCTTCAACACGGAGGAACATAAAGATGTCCAAGTTTGTAACAAATGCAGCCATAACGAAACTCACTAAACTTTCACACAGCACGGGTAATTAGATAATAATATGTTGCTTCCTCAAGGGTTGAGAAACATGTGCCTTTAATTGTTTCATGCACAGATATTAATAACAAACACACGCGCGCAAGTAGTGACTGACAAAATCAGTACCACATCTTCAACAGCCAATCAGCGTCGTCGATATCTCCGGTGGTGGGGGTAAATGATTCTTTTAACACAGGAGTTGTTTCAGTCAGTTACAAATAAGCAACGAATCAGCACGTGTCTTTAATTGCATAACTAAAGTTGAAGACTTTTATTACAATTTTTTTATTAAAATAAAATAAAAAAGTACTTGCCAAATGCTTGAATGCGTATGGTTTAATTTTTATATAATTAAAAATTGATATTTTAAATTCAGCATAATTGAAAAACTCGATAATAATTAAAAAAAAATCCCAATTGAAATTTTAAACTTTGAAGCATCGTAGGCGCCAAGGCCGCAGGGATACGCAAGCAATTTATATGTCGTCGTATTAAGGACAATAGGTACTTACCAGAATATAAGGTTTGCTTGCTATACTTTGATACTGAACGGAGAAAAAAAATAAAATAGATTTTCTCCCATACATTTTTTTTTTCAATATTTTTTTTTGACATGAAGGAGCAGTTTTTTTGAAAAATTGTAGTAATAAGTATTAATCAGCGTTAAATTTCCTATACGAAACAATTTTTTGTTAAGTTAAGTATGCATTTTCGATCCTATGTCCACCTTTTTGAAAATCCGGACCACTGTGCGTCGCAACAAAATAAAAACAACATAAATCCTGGTACTTAGGTATAATTTGGTAGTAAAGAAGCAAAAACAAGTTCAAAAAGATAAATTTCTAATTCTCGGCTGTTATATTCGCGGTAATCCTTGCCTAATTAATGAATGTAACGTTGCCGTCGTGTGAATGTGTAGTTGTTCCTTTCATCATCAGATTATGTGGTAAACATAAACACACACATTTATTATTACAAGTTAATCTCTTGCTAATTAAGTTGGCCTTATCTCAACGTACAGATGATATTTGTGAAGAGTACGGCAGAATCAGTTAACACTTGTTTTTAGCAGATCAACCTCAAGCGAACATTTAATAGAGTTAAAATTATATTGTGTATTGTGTAGTCAAGAAATAATTCATCTTTAATAAACGGCCCAGATATTTTGAACCGGAGGATACCTTAGTCCTACATCGTTTCATTTAGCGTGGGTGTTTAATAGTGTCAGAAATAGTTTAGTACCGGCGCACGGTGGGCTGAAAATCGGCTTTCATAGACTTAGGGATTTCAATTTGAAAGTCTCGGTTTTTTTGCCGGAAATAGGTTCTATTAGTCATGACTATACACAAAAAAAAAAACACCCGAGTTCATTCTGCTCAAAAACGAAGGAATTATATTTTTTTACGAAAAAATTGTATGAAGCTAGTATGAAAACTCTCCGTTTAAGAATTAATTCATAACGGAGAGTTAAACACAAGTATCCTTACAGATGATTATAGTGCAAATTATTTATGATTTTTTGGTTGCCGATTTTCCGAAATATTTTATGCCTTTTTTTTCTTTAAACATCATCAAATTATTTTTATTTATTTTTACAAATGAAACGGCTCTTTTGAGTGTCCATGCTAATAAAATATATGTAAAAATAAAAAAAAACATTTTGATGATTTAAAAAAAAAACTATTAAATAGTATTTTTTAAATAATTTTCAAGTTTAAGTATTTTTAATATTTGGGTTACTAACATATCGATTTTTTTAACTTGAACACTAAAAGGAACCGTTTCATATGTAAAAAAAATACTTTGATGATTTAAAAAACAAAATCAACATTAAATGTTTTGGAAAATCGGCAACCAAAAAAACATAAATAATTAGCACTATAATCATCTGTAAGGATATTTGTGTTTAAATCTCCGTTTAAGAGATAATTCGTTTTTTAAACGGTTTTATTTAGCCCACCCCGTTCGTTTTATTTATTCTTGGGTCAAATTTAGTAATTCAAATTTCACCCTCTTCCTGTCAACCGATTAATCTGAAATTTTGTATACACTTTGGATTTTGGTGACATTACAATTATGTTTATTCATTATCATTATAAATTCAAGATGGCCGCCGCTACAAAATGGCGGATAATTTATGTTTTATCAATCCCATCAATATGGGTATCAAATGAAAGGGCTCAACAAGCAGAATACAATATACTATAAAAAATTGAAATCCAAGATGGCGGCCGCTACAAAATGGCGGATAACGTAGGTTTTATCAATCCCATCAATATGGGTATTAAATGAAAGTGCTCAACCAGTAGAATACAATTTACTATGCAAAATTGAAATCTAAGATGGCCGCCGCTACCAAATGGCTGATAACAATTTTTTATCAATCACACCAATATGGGTATCAAATAAAAGGGCTTGACAAGAAGAATACAGTGCACTATACAACCTCAATATTTAAGATGGGCGGAGCCACTAAATGGCGTATAATAATAAGATTTAAATTTAGGAATTGAATCTGTAATTTAGGTATCTGATTAATCCAGCCTGAATCCACCACCCAAGTCAAGATTTTGTATCATATTGAGGACTGTGTGGCGTTAGGGTGGCTAAAAATGATACGTCGTTAGCGGTACACCACCCAAGCAGAATGCGAAATAAAAACTAAAACTAGAAAATAAAAATAGGTAAAAAAACTTTTTAAGTTAAACGGTTTTATGTTAAACATACATTGCAATGTTTAAGATAAATGTACTAAAAACCCAAAAAATAATAAAATAGATACAGTCGTGGGAATTATAAACATATGCATAGACTAGACTAAAATAAAACCGTGGGGCACGTCAATTGTCTACAATCGTTGATTAAAATGTTTGTTTTGTAATGTTACACTATAATTAGGCAGTTGTTCAACCGACAACGATGGACGTGTGATAAGAAGGGTTAGAATGTGGAAACAAGCTAGCAAGCTCGATTATAAGCGAGTTTTAGGGTTTCATAATGGTGAGCGAGTAGTACTTTTATCATATGTTTTGTCGATTAAAGACAAACTACGAGCAGTGAAACGATTCGTCGCCAGCCAGCAGTGTGAATGTCCAACGATAAACTAGTTGAAACATCTCTTTTATTTACATGGAGTGTATAACTATTGGAATTTCCATGAAGTAATTTCCTCACCGTCTGCGGGCCAACTGCCTAACGACGAATTAAACGATCCTTCTATCGCACATTGAGTCGATAATTTGTAGACAATTGACGTGCCCCACGGTTTTATTTTAGTCTAGTCTATGCATATGTTTATAATTCCCACGACTGTATCTATTTTATTATTTTTTGGTTTTTAGTACATTTATCTTAAACATTGCAATGTATGTTTAACATAAAACCGTTTAACTTAAAAAGTTTTTTTACCTATTTTTAACCGACTTCTAAAAAAGGAGGAGGTTCTCAATTCGGATGTTTCTATTTTTTTTTTTTTTTATGTTTGTTCGGGCATAACTCCGTCGCTTGCCAACCGATTAAGAAAATTATTTTTTTGTTGGAAAGGGTATTCGTTCCAAATGGTCCCATAGCCACCAAGTCGGGATCTGATCATGGAATCTTGGCGAAATCGAGGGAACTCTTAAAATTTTATATGAAAACGTGTTGCGATTTTGGTATTTTCTACAACAAGTGAAGCATTCGCGTTTGATAAGAACCATTCTACTATCAGATCTGATGATGAAGCCAAGAGTCACGGAACTCCATAATGAGACAATGTACCATAGTCGTGTTTGGCCTTGTTGTAATTGTAACGGTATGCACTTTCCATGTGTCTCGAGCACATGTGAACCACTAAAAAGTGAAAAATAAAAACTTTTTTGCAAAAAATAAAACCGACTTCAAAAAAAACAAAAAAGTGAAAAATAACTTTAGCTTCTGAAGTCGGTGACAAAAAAACTAAAGCAATCAAACAAAGGTCACCGACTTCAGAAGCTAAAGTTATTTTTCACTTTTTTGTTTTTTTTGAAGTCGGTTTTATTTTTTTTCATACTAGCTTCATACACACTTTTCGTATAAAAATTATAATTCCTTCGTTTTTGAGCAGAAGGAACTCGGGTGTTTTTTTTGTGTATAGTCTTGACTAATAACACCTATTTCCGGCAAAAAAACCGGGACTTGCAAATTGAAATCCCTAAGTCTATGAAAGCCGATTTTCAGCCCACCGTGCGGCGTCGTGCTCCAGGCAATGATCAATGAAGACATTATCTAAGCAGTTGTTTTGTTATATCGAGCGGATTCGTATGTAGCTAGCGCATTTTTTTTTGCTATGCGTACCTGTCTGCTCCGCGCAGATATTAATTAATTTCCACTTACGTCTGCATTTACTTTATAAACGCGATGCTAAAATTAAGTTTTAGAATTTAGAGGTCGAATTCAACTAGATAGACGCGTAGCAAGCAACGTCATAAATTCAATGTTATTTGCTTGAGGAGTAAAATGCAAATGTACAACAAGTGTTACACGATTTTTACCGTGGTACCTAGACTTAAAAATAAATTCCATATTGCTAACTGCGCCCAATTAAAGAAATGAAACGACAAGGGCATTTATTTTCGCAAAAGGAGAGGGGCCCGCAAGGGCCGAAGCCTGCCGGGGTTGCGGGCCTGTTCGAAAGAGATACCGCGGCCCCGGAACGTAAAAGGCGAGGAAGGAACATGGATGGTTTTTAGTCAGTAAGAGTCTGACACTCCCTCCCGCTCCGCCCAGAGTGGGGGGGGTCATTTGATGATTTCCCATCCTTAAAAAAAAAAAAAAAAGGGCATTTATTTATAAATCGTGAAGTTCAGGGGTGTCTCGTGCTAATGGAAATGTAAGTAACCACGTCTGTGTACCTATGTGTTGTGTATCTGTAGCGAGCCCCCTGCAAGGCAGCTCGCTGCTCGCTCTGCATATCAACATTCAACACACGGCACTGACTAGTGACCTGTCGGGGTGCAGACGTGCAGTATAGAGGTTGCTGCGCTCGCTCTCTTATTCATGGCGGTTTCATCGAAAACATATCATATTCATTAACGGATTTTTTAAGTGAATAATTTACATACCCTGCGTGAGCGTCAATAGGGGATTTGGTACGTCACTTTTTAAACAACCAAACAGACAAACGCGTATGACGTACCTATTCAAAATGTTCCATTTCGTGACTTTGTATCTCATAAAACATATTAAGCGACAAACAGACAGATACATATACAACCTTATTTTTTGTTTATACTAAACCCGAAAAGGGGTCATTGTACTCATCATTTTGAACAACTTTTTCTATGGGACGAACCCTGAAATCGCGAAAAAAAAATCAGCTGTTCCCTACATTTATGTTCGCATAACTCGTCAAAATGTAGGGAACAGCAGATTTTTTTTTCGCGATTTCAGGGTTCGTCCCATAGAAAAAGTTGTTCAAAATGATGAGTACAATGACCCCTTTTCGGGTTTAGTATAAACAAAAAATAACCCTGTATACTTAATGTAAAATCTGCGGTTTCATTAAATAAACAGATATTTAGCAGACTGTCGCTAAATTCCACGTTTAGTACGCAAAGGAACAAGTTGTGTTTGATGATACAAATCACGATCAACGCACGATGTGCATTACGATCAGTGATCATTGGTTATACTCAGTACTTTTTTTATTATCAATATATGTATTATGTGTTCCACAATAAAAAACTTGAAAATAGAATTCTTAAGAATTTCGGGCCACTGACTACCTGTAACGATTGTCCAAGATCTACTAATTACAGCCGGGACCAATGGCTTAACGTGCTAGCCAAGACACGGTCTACGGGCCAAGCTAGACAAGCACGACTTTCCTGATCGACCCGAGCGACTGTTATCATGAAGCCACGAAAGGATCAGCAATGTTACAGATAAATATACTAGATAGATATGAGGAACCAAAGAACGAACGAATTGTGAAAATAAGTGGGAGCGAATGACAACGTGACGAGAACGGAGTCATCGCCAGGGGGGTGAAACTTCCATACATAGGCGTCAAACAAAATGTTCATAGAGAGTGCTGCCATCTGTATGTTTGGGTACACAAACTTTTCAACGGTTTGACTGTTTTACAACTGTCTTAAAGAGAACAGCTATTTTGGACAAACTGCCAGTGAAGTAGATAACCTAGCGGTGATAGCAGAGCTGCCTCGTGATTATTAGGTCCCAGGTTCGAATCCGCAGTCAAGCACTACTTTTTGTATTCAATTTGGTTGAACATAAACTAACAATGCCATCTAGTGTTGGGTACACCGTTTTAAAAACAAAAACCGGAGTTGCGCATCTATCTTGTATTATATAGTGTATTTTCTATGGTCATCGCGCCCGTAATGGATACAAATGATTGTATATTTAGGTTAATTATTTACAACGTAATTATTTTCTTTCCCTTATCCCAATTCATTCCCAGGTACAGTTGAACAAGCTAAAAAGCGGGTTAAATTGTAAACCAAATAGCTTGTTCGACCGTACTATACAATGTGTAAGCCTAAATTCAATCAGACGATAAACTCATCAGTCAATTCAGTCATCACGTATTGTTCCATATGAATTACCTCATTTTTGCAATAATTATATGAATCAAGTATTCAGGACTTCCTGCTTGGCTTGATTTTCATATCGGGGTCGGATCGCACAAGGTTTACATACATTTCAGTCAGGAAAGGATACTGTACTAATGACACTGAATCAATGTAACGGTCATTTTAATCATGTTTACTAAGTAGCTTCAACGTACTTTTATTCATACTATCCTACTAATCCTACTAATATTATAAATGCGAAAGTTTGTGAGTTTGATGCATGGATGTTTGTTACTCTTTCACGCAAAAACTACTGAATGGATTTGGATGAAATTTTGCACACAGATATATTATAACTTGGATTAACACATAGGATACCTTTTATCCCGGTCATAAGATCCCATGGGACAATTTCAAAATTCACGCGGGCGAAGCCGCTGGCAAAAGCTAGTTTACAATTAACCGTTCCCTGATCTACTAACCGTACGGTTAAAGTTAACGACGAACAGTTTTGAACTTGACCTGTTGCCTGGTGCATTTTCCACAACCGCGACGTGGCTACGCTGTAGCCGCTGAAGCTGTAGTCTTGACGCTAATCGTGCCTCCGTTATAAGAATCTAAAAGTGAACGCACACTTATCCGCGCCGAAAAAAACATTTTCTCATCCGTATAACGTCATCTATTCGTCCGATTCGACGCTGATAAGTTTGCGAGGTTTCATAGGATTCCATACTAGTCATCATCTAAAACTCAATTCTTTCGGTTCCTTCGCTTCCTTCGGCTCTGATAAGTGTGCGTTCACCTTAACAGTCTGCTGAACCAAACAATCGGTGTGACCGACATGACAAGTTTCTCAACACAATAACTAACGCATAGCTCAGGTCAGACAATGCGTCGCCCTCTAAATTGAGATAGGTGCAGGCCATTGTTTGTTCTACGACAGTTCTTATCACGTGTGCCGGCTAACGAGACGACTGAACGGCAGATTACTGTCTTATACCCCTTCAAATACATACCTACAATAAATCTAATCAATACAGAACACGTGTAACCATAACGGTACTTCAAAATAACGTTAACTTCGATATTTTAAACTGAAACAGTCTAAGCATACAGTAGAGGTAAGTATTCTACTTTTTATGCAAAATAAACTATCCTTCATCACTGGGAAAAGCAAATACTATATGTATTTGCTTTTCCCAGTGGGCATGTTATAAAAACTAATAAGTCGAACATAAATGTGTTGAACTCTAATGTCTCGCCCGGGCTAAGTTTTCGAAGAAGGGGCTGCTTCGAAAGCTTAATCAATTCTCTAAACAATGTCAAACCACAGATGACAGATAACTCACTCCATACAAAATGTTCAATACCTACCGCTATAATAGCCTACACTTTTAAGTTGATATACGCTGCGAACGAAAATGTACCTCACCTTACAAACGTAAAGTGGGTTTTGCTTTGTAGATCGCGCAGTCGCGTGGATATTGCGGATTGCTAGGGCTGCCTCTGTCGACGAAGATGTTAGTAGGGATTTTTAGTAAAGGTACCTACGTTATAAAATAAAACATGTTTAAAATGTATTTATAATTTAAAATAATTATAAATACATTTTAAACAGAATATATAAAAAATAATTGTTAAAAAAAATTGCATAGAGGTGTTTTGTTTTGATGTAATGATTAATATTTTTTTCCCTTCTTTAAATTCCCGATTGTTAACGTAGAGAATATTCGAAATCGGTCAAATAGTTTTAATAAGTTAGCTTTGGGGAATATGCGTAGGTACGTGCGCGCCGCGCGGCTGTTGACAACCCACAGCATTATGGGTTACCGGTTGCCCGGCGCTCGGTAGGTGATTAGCGCGTGTAAGTACATGGAGTGTAGTATTTGTAATCTGTGGTCAAACGCTTTAAAGTAGTTGTCATGAGAAACCAGAGATATAATCCTCATAATTATCTTGGGCGACTGATAAGCTCAGTGCATTAGAATAGAATATTGTCTTAAGAATAGCTGTCTAGTGGTAGTACATAGACAAAACTATAATAACAGCAGGCAAGGTTCAAGCGCAAGCATTATGTTACGGTTCACAATCTACTCGAACAATGGTCGCTCATGAGAAAATAACACGGATGAGAATGTGCTATTATTTGAGAGGCCTATTTATTTATGATATATAGCTTGTCTACTAATACACCATTCTATTGACGGTAGATAGTGTACGACGCGACGTAACCGAAACCTAATGAACATATTAAATCAAATTGGTGCGCGTCCTCTG
Organism: Xestia c-nigrum; assembly: GCA_916618015.1. Lineage (NCBI taxonomy): Eukaryota > Metazoa > Arthropoda > Insecta > Lepidoptera > Noctuidae > Xestia > Xestia c-nigrum. Next base: position 612,548 of record OU745259.1, on the reverse strand, counting down.
ATCCGCATCGCGTTGACCGGCTATCGACACTAATACTTTCATCATCAATGTATTAATACATTAAACTTGTTGTTTAGTGTTATCGTGCGTTATAAATTAACAAACAATGTAGCAACACGCATATCTTCGACAACGACTCCACGTCTATTTTTACCGAACATTCGAACTACTTCGATTTACTTGTTGATGTCTCCTTATTGATTATTTACAGCGTCCGCGTCATTTATTTATTTTTATATGGGAAATCCCAAATTCTTACAAACGAGTTTTGTACTGGCACCTATTATTTTACGTCATAACTGCGAAATGGAGATCGAATCCAAAAAGGTGCAACAGGATAAATACTGCCGGGATATCAACATACTAAATACGGCACCATTATAATAGATTAGTCACCTTCATTGTCTGCAATCCAAACAGAAAAACCGTACTATAGGCCACAGGACAAAAAAAGTTTAGTAAGTATAAAGAACATGGTACTCACATATTCGTACCTATCCTTGCATAACTGCCCCAGCAGGTGCAGGAAGCCGACGAGCGTGAACCAGGAGCACCACAGCAGCACCTCATCCATGTACTGCACGTTAATGACGCCGAACACGAAGATGAACTTGTAGAACACATAGTTCCAGAACTTGTCTTTGACGCGCTGTGCCTCGGCGACCCGGAGTTGTCCGAAGACGAGGCGTTGGACGCCGAACCCGAATACCGCCAGCGAACAGTAAGCTATGTTGATCAGGGTCTGCAACAAATACAATAACATTACGTTAGCGATATGACATTTGAGCATACGAAAAAGCGCCACGCAACTGAAAGCTTCTTAGGTACACTTTTCTGAAAATCTGCAGTAACATGAAGTAGTGCCTTTATCTATTCAAAGGTTGTTCATAAATAGTTCTGTGGAGCAGGCCGACCTAAAAAGTCTTTCAGGCCCCTTTGGTAAGTCGACTCTTTGTACCCGAACAAAGTGCTCTTTGAAGCCGAGAATGAACCGGAACAAAAGGGTGCATGCTGTAGCCTGTAAGTCAAACATATGGAATGAAGCACAACCGTAGAATATTTCCTTCTCTATTTTTAGCCTTTCTTTCTTTCACATATTAGACGAATAAATTGAATGAAAACTGTTATCTCAAACAGACAAACAAAACATCTTACGGTAATTAAGAAGCAGTATTTGTGCAGCAGCTTAAAGTAAATGAATAAATAGTAACAAAAATGAGGAGACACGACCTGTTTGTTAAAATAATCGATCGGAGAGGCAAATAAAATTGGCAACGTAATATAAAAGTAAAAAATGTGCGCCTCAACTTGTAAATTATAACCAAAAACGTTTACAAAGGTTGTATGCGACGTTTTGTAAGATATTATGGCTAAATAAAGAAAACTGAAAACTTTCAATGAGAGAGCTCTAAATTGTTGATTCATAGCGGTTGGAGTGTGAAATTGGTTCGGGAATCATATTCCCAATTGCCTCAATTGTGAGACCCCGAAAATTAAAAGTAATCCGTGCTATGGGGTCGCGGTCGTTAGCAAATAATAAATCCAGTGACACCGCAGTCTGTTTACAAACAAAATCAAACCCGAGTTTTGTTTGGTTATTAAATTACAAAAATAAACCACTGACACAGTGGGTAATTGCATTTTATTTTAAATGTCAAGAAAATCGTTTTATTTTCAACAATGGCTTTTAATTTGACCGCAATCGTCCTTAACCGGACACGGTGTATTATATATATAATGTTATTGAATAAGCTTTCGAAAGAACAGAGAGTATAATTTCGGAAATAACAGAATCATTCTTTTTTACCCGACTGCGCGACGCAAAGGAGGCTCCTTGGGAAGATTTGATTGGTAAAATTTGAATGGGCCCCGACTGTGAGTCGTTCTGTTCTGCATTAGAATTTATGATTTGTTATAGAATTCTAAACTACTGGGCTTGTTTCTTTCTTTTTAGTTTTTATTTTAGTTAATTTTTTCACGTATTTTTTTAAATTAGTTTTTACGCTGTCGGGTTTTTTTTTTTCGACAATCGACATCTTCGACGTGAAAGGCTCGGTCTTCGGGTGATGGAATCATTGTTGCATGTCCGTAGTATTTTCGTCTAATTTGGCAATGTGCAATTTACTTAACGACAGTTATAGTGTGATATAGGGTGATTTGGTTTATAATTTTGAAAATTATACTTGTTTTGCCATTAAGAACTCTTGGAACTCTTATGAGATTTTTTGGTCGTAATCCCCTCAAATGTCCCTCACAAGTACTCGTACGGTGAAGGCTAACTGGAGTGGATGTCAAGATTTAGTAAGTAGGACACTGATTTAAGTGTGTCTGAGAAACCAAGCTCTGTTCACATTCAAACCTCTTGTTCATAAAAATGCTTTTAATCGAATGGAGTATAAAGGTGGATCCTAAGAATACATACCGGTAGATAAAGGAAGATCAATGTATCAATAACAAGACGCCGACGACTTTGTGGCGGCTGACCTTTACCTGGTTTTCTTAGTAAACTACTATTTTATACTTATAACTTGATCACTTTACATATTAATTGCGGCGAGTTTCAAGTTTCAGTTGGCTTCAAGGACAGTGAATACTTACTCACTGGGGTTTCTAAAGGACACTACATTAAAGGTGGAAATATCAGACTGTAATTATTCTTCTTGATCGTCAGATACCGTAGAAAGTATGATCTACTTATCATTTGATATTTATTTATTTAACATTTATATTGAGGCAATCAACGAAAAGCCATTTGTAAACCTCCACAGTTAGCAATATACTATTGTTGCTCAAACTAATATCTAAGCATAAGATTAATAATATAACTTAGCATAATACAAATAGCAAAGAATCTGCCTGAATGCACTGCATAATTCGGATTCCAAAAAATATTAGAGATGACTGCGGACGTAAGGTTAATCCAAATTTTCAAAGATTTCATTCTCTTAAACGAACTGTCATTCGGATAATTAATCCCAGGGATAATGATAAAAAGCGTCCAAAGCGCTTTTTTGGCATTATGATCAACATGACACTCAAAGGTGAGCTTACTGTCCAGAAAAATACCCAAGGTCTCTGGTGACATGAGTTCGAGATAAAAGCTGATTTGCGATTGAATAATTAAATAATACCAGTATAACTAAACAAAGCTGAGAATATTTACTATTTCAAAAGAATACTATTTTAAAGTGGTCATTTGGTCGACATTCCGCACCAGAATAGTTGTAAAACACACTTGACACTGAACTATCCTTGGCCTTGGAACGCAAATAAGACTTGTCTGGGACGAGGCGGTTTTGTTCATTCATAGCAGTACCGATTTTACAATTATTTATTATTAGATCATCTTGCGGGAACAGTCTAGATATTCAGACAAGACCGTTGCCCGCTCTTTGCACGATGAAAATAATGAGATCTTAAACAGTGCGAAGATCACAAAGAAGGTCAGGTTGGAATGAACGAGAAAATGTCAATGTTTTCCTTAACTCTGGCAACGTACTTCAGCGTCCTCGAAAATGCAAACATTGACAAAACATTTTTAAGATGATGTTATTGCGTTATCAAAATGCATTTATGTTTGTAATAGCAATTCTAATTGATGACAGATTTTATTAAGTACAGATGAATTTGTGCTCCAATATTGTACGACATATATTTTTGCACTGATGCGTTACACAAGAGCTGAAAAGCTCCAAAGCACATTCCTAGCAAAACCTTTCTGATTACTATTGCGACTTGAGGACAAAGATGACTATCAAAATCAAAATATTTTATTTCACTTAAGTCTACATGGGCACTTATAAAATGTCGAAAAAGGTGCACGGTTCGCGTTGGTCGATGCCATGGAGAAGAATCGGCAAGAAACTCCATGGTTACTCTTTTCAAATCATTTGGTGTTACAATAATATTATGTTACAGCATTAGTACTTTCTAATTTGAACGTGATTATCATTGCGTCTTTTAGAATCCAAATTCTAGTGATTACTTAGAGTATGGCAGTTGTAACGAAGACCGGCTCCAAGATCTTACTAAACTGCCGGAATTAATTAGAAAACACATCTCGCGCATTACAAACAATCCCACTAGTTTATCTAACCACTTTCTTTTCTACTTGGTGAATTTGTGATCATTGGACTTAACATTGATGTAAAATGTATTTATAGGGTTTTTTTTGGCTTTAAATGAACATAGTAATTGTAACGTTGCTGTATGAGCTAACCGCTGCTCGCTAATGAGCGCGGTCATCGACTCCTCGAACTGTGCAGTACGTACGTGAAGCGAGCCACGCGGACGATGAGTCAACACTCAACAGTATGGAGCTGTTAGATCGAGGCTCGTAATATTCGCAAGTCGGCATGATTTGTGCCCATCACGTGTTGTGGCTGACGTAGGGCATACTATCCGGATATCTGGATATCCGTGATTTAAAATATTCGGATAAGTATCAATTGCATTCATATCCGGATAATACTTTTACGTGTTCATAAAGGTGGATTGAAGGACTTTTTCATGAAATAGTCATAAAATACTCATTCAATCAGCCTTTATAAACTTGATGTTTATAACGTAACTTACACGTTACAGTCACGAATCATATTTTAATCAACGTGTAACCTAGCGCTTGCATGCAAATTGCAAAACAAAATGAATTTCGCGGGCTAACTTGGACCATGCACCTTAAGAGTTTTGGTTTCTAAATTTAACCTCTAAAGTGGACCATTGTGCGTGAACCATGGTGGACGTTACTCCAACCAGCCCTCTCCAGGAAAAGATCAAACTTCCTGATCTTCTCAGACCAGGCAAGGAATCCTAAATACTAAAAGAGCACTTGCGCCACCGTGTCCTAAGCCTCCTCTGCACGCTCTGCACAGGGGACTGTCAGTGAAACCTAGGGTGTGGGAGTGTTTGTTTAGTTAGCAGTGTCCAGTGATGGTCCCCGCCACCAGTCGTAAGCTTTTTCACTATCCAGGAGCAGAAAGCGCTTAGTTATCTTTGTGTCATATCCAGACACCCCGGTGTCAAAGTCCACCATTTCTCCGGTTATATTTGAGTGTGATCCTTTAATGAACTCTTAGCAGCTTGAAAGGACTCGGGCACAATGGGCTCGGGCCCGCAGGCGTTTGCGCTGGATGCCCTTCTGGCGACCTCATCAGCTGCATCATTTCACTGTGACAATTGATACATTGTAGTGTCACCGTGTTGCGGTTTAGTACCGTAACTCGTTCGAGGGCATAATGGTATCTTAGTTTTAGTCTCGACGTGATCTGATTTCTCTTTAAGGATTGAAGAACTGAGACACTGTCGAAGAGTTTACGAATGTGGTGCACAGTTGACTGCGCATTCACCTGACATCTGGAAATGTATAAATGTACTGTGTTGAGCAATAAATATTTGAATTTGAATTTGAATATGGGTATCCGTAACTTCCCTGTCCTCTATGTACGCCAGTGTCACTTGGATAATACCTTCACTCTTAGCTTGGTAGACAGAGTTGAGCAACATAAGTGGTCTGTTTATTGTAATGTTTAGGTCATCGGAGAAGATTTCGACACCTGTGCCGTCCTCTGTATTTGATCCATCAGTAGATCCTTAGCGATTTTGGACCTGAGTAGTCGCATGAGCCCTATGTTGTAGTGTTTTTGAAAGCAGTGCGTATTCAGGGTTCTGTCGCATGTCGATGCCAACATGGGCTGTTGTTCATAGCATCTCTTTTTATGCGTGTATGTTTGATTCTGGAATATTTACTTGGGTGCCGGATACTTCGAGCCTAACAGTCGCCAGGGCCGCCTCCTCTCTTACGAGGCGAAGAGGTGCTAACCTCAGCATCACCTGTAGTGCGGCAATGGGTGATGTTCTTATGCTGCTGGCGATTGCCACACAGGCAAATCTTTTTAGCTTCTCGAGGTCTTTTTGGGCTATGCTCAGGTTGGTCCTGGGGCCACGAAATTAAACAGCCGGATGTGATGATTGGTTGGATGACTGTAGTGTACGGCCAGTAGGTGATTTTGGAGTTTATGCCCAAAATTTCTCCGAGCAGTCTTTTGCTTTGCCATAGAGCCATACTGGCTTTTGTAGTGAAGTAATCGGTGTGGTTTGCCCAGCTCAGCTGTTTATCCAAACAGATGCCCACATGCCCAGGTATTTAGTTTCAATCGATAGGTGGTCAGAAAGAAACTTGGTAATTGTAGGGTTGACAACTTTATTTTCTTTGTGAAAAGTACGATTTTATTTTGGTCGAGTTTACTGCCAATTTATATTTTTCGCACCAGTCTTCTACAATATTCAAGGTTTTACGCATTTTAAATGAAATTTATAAAAAAACGTCACAAGATGTCACTTATGTTTCCACTTTATGACTTATTTCGTTGCGTTCTTAGCTTCGATTATTTTATTTTTGCCACGGTTCGTTATACTGATTACTGAATATCAGTGACGGACGATATTGTAGTTAAATTTTATTTTTATCTCCTATCCGAATTATCCGTATTATCGGATTTATCCGGATAACGTTATCCAAGTATCCGAATTATCCGGATACTAAAATGAGCGGATAATTGCATGCCCTAGGCTGACGTGGCTCTCCACTACAGGTGTCCAGCCGCGTGGGAATACTATCAACTGCTCCAATTACTTACGTTGTTTTTATTTTTGCCCGACCGTTGAATTTTTCCAGGGTATTTAGCTGTCAAAATTGAGAAAATCGGCAAAGTTAATTACGTCTAGGTATATGGAGTGTATAAAGCCTGTAACAACTAGGTCTGGCGATGAGATCATGACGCATATCTTCATACAAGTCAATTTACATAAATGGTGCCAGTGCTACACATACGTGGATGTATAGCACTGGCACAGCACTCAATTCGCAATACTACACTAATTTGCAGCAGTCGGTACTTCGGTAGCCTTGCTGTCTGAAACAATGCGACAACTTCACAATATATTATTACAGTTGTTGTTATATTTTACTAACGACTGAACGACCATAAACACTAATTATTAGTATATAGGTTTTTGAGTAAGAAAGTGGCTTTCTTTACACGTGACGAGGTGGTGTTCTTCTATTGTGGATGGGTATATGAATAGGCAACCGATTCATTTGAATCACCTCAATTTGAAAGGTGTGAAGTTCTGGTTCATAACTTATGATAAAATTAGACCGCATTATATCGGTAGTTAAACTGGCTAGTTCAAGTGCTAAGAACCTCTTATTAACACGGGAGTTTGTATCGTAATTTCCTTTCGCCTCTCCAACCATATGAAGCTTTCTGCATACTGGAGGGAGGACTTTCTGTGCGAAAAGACTTTCAACTGCGTCTAATACTTTCTAGGCAATTACTATTACGTAAGTGCCTTACGAATATAACTAAATAACTATGCAATACATGAACCTGATTACAATATTCGAAAAGCAAAATGATATTTTTACAAATGCCTATTCACACATTAAACACTGTAACAAGCATGGATATGGTATTAGTATTTGGTAGCGAAGCAGCAGTCTTAGAACAATGCTACCACACAAGTAGCCGTAGCCTCGACGTCCATAAAAATACCATGAATTTTTAATAACGTAACGTGTGTCAAATATCCGTCACAGTTGACATAAGAGGCAGCTCATTCATCTGTCAGTGTTGCCGTGAAACGAATGATAGTGAGGGACGGCGAAATGAGCAGAAAATTATTTTCCCATTGCGAGAATATTATACAAAGTATCTGTTCATAGAAACGCGAGGCGACTGTGAAGAGAGTGATGACGTCACAACTCACAGTTCAACAACGTGAGTTTCTCTTCCACACAAGTCATTGATCCAATGAAGATGATTACCGAGAGATTAAAGTTTAGCACATAAGTAAGAAAACAGCAATGAGAAGCTATAATTATGCTAATAGTACGGCGCTAGGTCGTCAGCAAGGTAACGCTGAAGCCCACAAGGTGGACTTGTACTCTAAACAAAAACGCAAGCACCAGATAGTAATATCCTGTCCGACAGATCTTTGACATACATTTTGCAGACTCTTCAATGTTTTCATATTATTCATAGCTACTGATATAATTAATCATGTTTCAGTTATCTAGGTCGTTTGGATAATGTTTTTATTTTTCAACTATAACACATTCTTTTATCGTCAATTGATATTTTTGGCATTTATCTAATTGTTATCTTATAATTTCTGTTTACAACAAGATGAGCAGTCCAAAGTCTTTGTCTTTCATGTTATCATTTCATTACATGAAAAGGACATTCACCTAAAATGTTTCTGCTCAGACTTGTGACTCGTAAGGAATATCCAAGACGTAAGGAAGTAGATAGTTTTCCTCTTGCACAAAAACCAGACTTACGTCAAATTAATTAACGTTATTTCTCTACCATTACCATCTACTTACCTCGTGAGCTCCATTCATTGGTGTTAAGTTTTATCAAGAGTTGGATTAAGGGATCTAGATCTTGGCTTGCAATCAATCAACTGGGTGAAATCCCCGATCTTCTATTAGTATTTCTATATTATTATAAGCTCACAGTAAAATCTCTCTTGAGATTAGGTAGGTACTTATAAGCGGTAGAACCTCGCAATATTTGGACCCTGACCCTGCGTGATACTCATAATTTAGAACGTCGCTACATTATGTTCGACAGTTATGTATTGCTAACGGATTTTACTGCATACATAGTTTCAAGTTGTGTGCGGTCATTGTTCCAATTTTTCTAAGTTAGTAAACATCATTTCAATTGTACATTCTCCGCGTATTTTTTCAGTAAGCACTTTTATTGTTTACCTTTGTTGTTTTCACCTTAAACAACAAAATATTCTTTGATGCACTAGTGCTGGGAAATTGCATAAAAAGTAGACGATACTATCAAGTGCGCACGCTTGCCTAGGTGCAGATCGTGATCTTGAGGCAATTTAATTGTTGATCCGAACATTCTCGGCGTTCCTGCCGCGATGGCTCTACTTTTTTTCTGCTCGAAAAGAACTGATTTTATCATGCTGTAAGCTAGATCCTGCGTTCGCTGACTGAGATTGGCATGTTTCCGTTTTTTATCTTTATCTTCGGCAGGCGTCATATTATTTAGGTCTCGCCAATTAAATTGGTTATTGTTTATACAGTAATAGAGAGCACATTAGTGCGTTACGTAGTGGTGACGTTTACCGACCTCCAAACAAACAAGTCGATAGCTTTGGCACAGCTCGTAGAAACATCAAACCTCGCTGGCGTATTTTTGTAAACAACGCATTTATAAACTGTTCTGTGCCCCGAAAATCAGACGATTTTCTGGTTGTGCGATGTTATTACAGTATAATAGTGAAGATGTTGTGGACGACGATACATAGAACGGAATTCATTTTATATTAAACATTATTTCACTAACAGGTTGTTTATGTGAACTTTAAACATCATTATTAAGTTAAATAAATATTCTTCGTCAAAAACGTGGTGCTCTTAACCCTCGACCTCAATTGATCACATCTTTGTTTTAACTTTAGAGCTTAGAATCTTGAATCTGCCAATTTGAATGTCGGGGTAAACAAGACAATAAAAAAGCATTGATTTAGCTCGGTCTAGTGTTCATTTTTGTGCCACCAGATTGTTTGTCTAACCTTGAGTTCGGCCATCAGATCATTGTGAAGACAATCACGCTCGCTGTTTCAACATCTGTTGATGAACGCGGCTAAAGCGTCTTGCTCACTATCGGGCCCCGGGGATTTCTGGAGTAGAAATAGTGATTGAGGTCCTTCCTTATCAACCGCAGACTTTTGTTTTCATATTCAGCCACTTTTGTCGTGGCATTCGATTTGGATGAGATACAATTTGTGAGACGATAGCGATTCCTCGCAAGGTTGTACATAAATTCTTCAGCACGTTAGGTGGAAACGTGACTGCACGTAATCAGTCAGTCGCCAGACAATGCCACTATGGTACGGAGAACATCCGAAGAATATATTTTTGATTTGCCTCTGCATCAACATCCGCAGCACTTAGCATGTTGCCACTAGCCGCTTTATTCTCGTTATCCTTACTCTACATATAAGGGAAAGAATGTTGTAGTAAATAAACAATTACTACGCGTAGAAGTGGTACCGGTATGAGTAATACAAAATAACTGCGGGTTCAATAAAAAATATAAAACTGGTTATTGACTTGGTAAATTGGCACTTTATCATTGGGATCGTATTTCAAACGGCCAGAAAGCCGCTAACTTATGTGGGATTGGGCCGGATATGTCTTCCACAAGTCAGATAAGGAATGTGCTAAAAGGACCACTGAGTGGGTCCCTTTAACGCCAGGCTGCATCGCAGCAGAGCAACGCGAAATGGTGGGACGAGCTTAACTCCTACCAACAGGGCTGGTCGGCACAAGCACAACACAGAATTATATGGAGAAGGGGGACGCCTTTACCCCGCAGTGAGACGATAAAGGCGTTAGGAATTGTACGACCAGCTTTTATCTTCTGATTTCCGAATCAATTATCTGTTAAAAATGCAAAATTAAGGCTTCAGAAGACGGCCGGGGTTGCGCGCCTGTTCGAAAGAGATACCGCGGCCCCGGAACAAAAAGGGCGAGGAAGGAACATGGATGGGTTTTAGTCAGTAAAAGCCTGACACTCCCTCCCGCTCCGCCCAGAGTGGGAGAAGTCATTTAATGATTTCCCATCATAAAAAAAAGGCTTCAGAAGACATAATCCGCTTGGTTTTACGTTTTTTATTTTCATTATAGTTTAATATTTCAGGACAACAACATCGATAACATCGAGGGGAGATTTAGTACCACTTATCAGCGTCACAGCAAAATGTTTATTGAATGGTTCCGGCATCAATGGCATTATTATTGAGTCGCCGTAAACAAGATTTATGGATTTAGGTATATTTAGGTTATATATTATTTTAGTTCTTTATTTTTTTTTGCGAATTTCGTTTCAGCCAGTACAAAAGAAAACTAGTTGCTCATTAGTTGATTTGGAGTCGACATAAAGGAACCCGACACATGGGGAATGATTTATCTACCCACTATACTTATCTGTATTAAGTATCTACTAAAATATCTACTGTATAGTTACCTACTTACTTTATTTTCTTTTGAATATTTGTGCTGTCTTGGCTTATCCGTCTTTTTACTATGGTTTATCTCTGTATTTATTTATTGTTACCAGTGTTACTGTCCAATACAGTAAAATACTTAAATTCCTTACATTTTTCTTAATCCTTACTCGTACATTTAATTAATTTTCTCGTGTTCTATTTATTTTTTACCGTTTGTTTATATAATATTATGTTTGAAACTGTTTTTCCGTCACTTACCCTCTCAAGGTTCATTGGAAGAACAGCATCACCTGCCTGGCATGAATGCTGAAACGGACCTTTTTGGCGCAGCCGTAAGGCACACAGCACCTACTACATAACATACAAAAAATTACAGATATCCGAAACGCCACCATTTCGAGTGGTCATTTGTTCGTTAGCTTTTTATTTCCAGTTACGAGTAGACAAATTTTCTGGATAAGTTCTTTATTTCTGTCGAAAATGAGTGATAGTGAGTCAAAAATTGACATGAACACTCCGGCAGATATCGTAAATGCAGCGACGAATGCAACTATTTGCTTCGGTATATGTTTAATTTATTTTTTATTGCATTACACTGGTAACAATGCTGGTCATTTCCCTATGGTTCCTGAACCCATCATAGAGCCCTTATAATATTTGGGTAGATAAAGTAGTGTATGCAACTATACATAATTAGGCATTATGCATAGTCGCATAAACTACTATTACTCATTGTTTTGTAAGTATCTTTTTTTATAATTATTTTGTGTGTGCTTTAGTAACTGACGGCAAATAATATTTTTTCTTTCTTTCTATTTGTTTTATCTCATTTTTTACATAAATTCTAAAAAGAGTAATGCGGCGGAAGGACCAAGTCGCAGATTAAGGATTTACGTACCTACCTACTTGGCGCATTTGAAGTAAAATCAAATGACCCCATGGTTTAAAATACTATAACTAGCGGTAGTTTTGCATTTCGTGACGATGCACAGATCTCATTGAAAATCCTCTCTAAGTCAAAGCATTAGCTACTTTACGTAGGTACTGTATAATATCACTGTTAGGATTCCTCGCACATGTCAACAGTTGGCGATGCAGGAAGTAGAACGAGGCGAGGTGACTAAATATTTTATTGACATAATCGAATAGAAGCATGTATTTTATGTGATCCTTTGACAATATTATGACAACAAAACCGACTTCAAAAAAAAAACAAAAAAGTGAAAAATAACTTTAGCTTCTGAAGTCGGTGACCTTTGTTTCATTGCTTTAGTTTTTTTGTCACCGACTTCAGAAGCTAAAGTTATTTTTCACTTTTTTGTTTTTTTTTTGAAGTCGGTTTTATTTTTTGCAAAAAAGTTTTTATTTTTCACTTTTTAGTGGTTCACATGTGCTTGACATACATGAAAAGTGCATACCGTTACAATTACAACAAGCCCAAACACGACTAGGGTACATTGTTTCGTTATGGAGTTCCGTGACTCTTGGCTTCATCATCAGATCTGATGGTAGAATGGTTCTTATCAAACGCAAATGCTTCACTTGTTGTAGAAAATACCAAAATCGCAACACGTTTTCATATAAAATTTGAAGAGTTCCCTCGATTTCGCCAAGATTCCATCATCAGATCCCGACTTGGTGGCTATGGGACCATTTGGGAAGAATATCCTTTCCAACAAAAAAAAAAATCCAAATCGGTTGGCAAGCGACGGAGTTATGCCCGTTAACAAGCCCAAACACGACTAGGGTACATTGTTTCATTATAGAGTTCCGTGACTCTTGGCTTCATCATCAGATCTGATGGTAGAATGGTTCTTATCAAACGCAAATGCTTCACTTGTTGTAGAAAATACCAAAATCGCAACACGTTTTCATATAAAATTTTAAGAGTTAACATACCTAACTGTCCAAATATGGGTATACTGTACACATCTGCGTACCCCCTCAGAGCATACAGGCGTGATGTTATGTTATGATGTTGTGTAAACAAAACAATAAACATCCATGGAAGCGATTGCAGCAATCACGACAGATTTGCTGTCTATTATTGAAGAGTTCCGTTCCATATCTCCGAAGTTCGTGATCAGATCATGATAATATTTCTATGGGACCAACTTGGAAGTATACCCTTTCAAACAAAAAAAGAATTTTTCAAATCGGTTCAGGCGTCTTCGAGTAATCGGTGAACATACATTAAAAAAAAAAAATACAAACAGTCGAATAGAGAACCTCCTCCTTTTTGGAAGTCGGTTAAAAAGATAAGCAACCCTGCTATTAAAATTTCTTGGTTCTATATGGTAACTTGTTGTCACAAAAAATAAACGAAAATAAACTACATTTAAGCGAGACAGTGCTAACCTATACTGGGCATTCCAACATAAGTAGGATATTTTATATGTACCTATACAGTATTGTATGAAACAAGTCTGGTGAGATCCGGAAGGGTCCGCAAATGACGATGACCGAGGAACATAAATAGCTCCGGGCCGAAGATGTGACCTTTATGGACGCTCTCGTTTTTTAGCAGACACCAATCATTACTGCTATTTACACACAAGTTTTATCACATTGTTAATTATTAATGTCAGTAACCTGTTGGATAAGTCTAGCCTTCCTGTTCCTTGTATTTTAATAACGCAAGCGTGTGTACCTACCTATGTCATGATTCGTAATCATAATGAAAATAAGATCTTCGATTTAAAAAAAATGATACGAATAGTGCTAAAACTACTGAGCCCGCCTCTCAGTTGCCCTTGCCAAGTTGCGTGGGATGACTGAATTGGTGGACTGCATTCTACTCACTACTGTCACTTTCAGATAGCCGTTATTGTTTTGGTTATAATTGGTAAACATTTGCGTGAAAGCATAACAAATTAGAATAAGGTAGGTACTGTAAGTCTTGCAGACGGGAGGCAGGGAATGGGGAAACGATACAACGATAATTTGTCCCCTGAATGTTACACGAGTTTATTATAATAGCGTTCAAGTTCAAACAAGACGAAGACAATGCTCCCTCATCCTTGAGTTGATTTTGTGTCGAAGATTCACGATCAAGACACTGAACATGAAACATCATAATTAAGAATACTTATACCTACTTATATTAATATTTTAAACTTATTTATTTATAGCGAAAGGTTCATTATTTTTGGTACTAACTTTATGGTGAAGCAGTATAAGGCTGTTTGGTTCAGAACCTGAATAGGTATTTACTTTCACCGTAAAGCCGAGAACTTTTGACTTGACAAACAACTCTCAGGCTTTGAAAGTTCAGCGCAAGACTTGCGCGGTGCGGAATAACGACTGTTGAGAAATCTTTGCAATCTTTTTTTAAATAAAATTATTACACAATGTAGGTTGTACTCGAGCGTCCCCGATTCTCGGAAAAGATCCCCAGATATAATAGAACTGAGAATCATCAATCAGACATCTGGGAAAAAAGGCACAAAAATAATATCTCGAGAAAGTCTAATACCTATATCTTTTTTATACAAATCTAACTGCCTAACATAATTGAAGAGGATGCACCTACTACGCATAATATTCCAAAGAAAAACTTTCTTTATTCCGTCACTAGTCAAAGCCATATTAGGTACGTAAGTTGTAAAAATGTGTATAACCCAGAGATTTGTCGTCGTTGTTTTATAAATTCGTGTACCTAGGTATAAAATGTTGAGTGGGATAGACTCAAGAGGGTGACCGACTTATTCAGCTTTTAACAAAGTAATATTAGATCTGCAGCATCCGCAGACCTTATAAACAAAATGTTAGTGTTATGAACGCTTCATCGGAGGCTAATGACTCCGAGAGAAACCCTGATAGTGACAAAAGACATTGTTTAGTACCTAAACGACGAGCTGCCGTCTTACTTCACATCACAATATTAACATAACGCAGGCTTATATGCTTATGACGCGGCGAGCGAGACCGACCGATGTCTAGCTAGAGTTGATGAACTCAACGAGACCATTCAAGTTCACAAATAAAATGTATTTAAATGCCGAATATATGATTATGGTGTGATGATAGGCTATAAGGCTGCTGAGGACGAACTCATAAAGTATTGACTACTACTGTTACGGTGAAAGTTCTTCGTACCTAACTTGTATCACGATTACCAATGAAAAAAAAAAACTTAGCAATTTGGTGCTTGCCCAGCAGAATAGCGCCTTTTTTTTCGGATGTGAAAACATCAAGATGACTCTACTACAAAACGTGTCAATTTTGGCAGTCTTAAATTATTGCCATTCTTATTAAAACTTCTGAAAATAATTCGTGGACAGCTGACGTTGGCCAAACTCTAATAGTCTGACGTTGCGCTGTCGTACGCAATTGATAGAATGCGACCGCATCGGTCGAATCGCGCGCATCAGCCGCGCCGAATCTGATGACGTCATCCGAATTTGTCTCGGATTTCTGGGGTTCTGCTCGATTCGGACGATTCGATGCGGATAGGTGTGCGAGGTTTCCTAGGATTTCATACAAGTAATTCTAAAATTCGATGCGTTCGGCACGGTCGATTCCTTCGGCGCGGATAAGTGTGCGTCCACCTTTAATCTGAAAAAAATTGAATCATGCTCAACACACGCCAGATTCTTCTGGACGCCACCACCACGAAAATGTTTTGCAATAATATCTTGTACGAAAGCGAGTATCGAGGCCATTAGCACCATACGAGGAAGGAATCCTGATGGCTGTGACTGTGTGGGAATAATCATGATCTCATATCATATCATCTCGGCTTAGCCGATGCCTTATCTGTATGAACTGCAAACTACGAACTGCTGTTGACTGCTGTTTTGGGGATTGCAAAAGTCAATTTGATTAAATGATAATGTTCGCGTCATGTTCTGTTACTTGTTGTAGACACTTTGTCCAAGTGGGCTTCTACTACCCTTTTGTATTAATTTAACGTAGCGAATGATTGCGATTTCATCAAACAACACTAAAAAACAAAAATAATTACGGTTATTTTAGTAGGGTATGATAAGCAGCTGATTAAACATTCAATACGCAAAGGTAAGTAAAACAACAATCAGTGTTACAAACACGACGCGGTAAAGGTTATTTGTCTGGCTCGAGATAGCAACTATAAAGCAAATAGTTCATGACTTCATGCCTCCGAGCCAAGCACTACAAATCTGGTTCTTGAGGTGAATGAAACACAATATTGTAAAACACACAAAGTAGCGTGTATTTAGTTCTTTAGTGTGATGAGGTTACGAGCTGACGGAATGCTGTACTGTAGACTGATACTGCTAAGGGGCGCGACACTTGCGACAGCATAGTCTCAACTTCGAAAAAAAGAAGGAATTTAAATAGTGTATCAGTTTCAAAACTCAAGACAGTGCCACTCTTGCTGTAATGCAGCAATGTGTGAGACTGTCGGAATAATTTGTTGACAAGGCATCTAGCTCATTATTTTGGAGGCAACCATTTTTATTATTTCTCATCTTCTTTAGTGAGGCCTACATAGAGGAAGTTAGTAATGCTACCCCAGTCATAATAATTAAAAAAAGGTATGCATAAGAACTTTAATGAACATGGCTTGTTTGAAATACAATTAATATTTCTTTGAAAAACCTTTAGTAATAATTTCATTGTTGATTTGATAGTGTTATCATATTTTATCATTGAATGATATTATAGTTAGCAGTAAAGATAACATATTCAATAACATTTCATGGGGTTTCAACATGCAGCTTATTAGCTAATAATATCGCTTTAAATATAGCTTATACATTTGAGTAACTCCTGAAAGTACCCATGTAATTTTTGTAGAAATAAAATGATTAGTAATTATTTGTTAAAGTTTTTGGTCTTAGTAATGTTTGCTAGCAATACTGGTGAGCCTGAGAGCCTGGGTTTAATTCTCATGTCAGGCACTCGGTAATATCTCAGGTTTGCTCCCATAACATTGGACAGTGCATTTTAACATCACTGGCGAAATGTAGATGCACTATGTGGATGACTAACCCTGCACAGAAAATAAATGCCAGGCCCATGTGATGGTTATTTCCTGTATGTTTATTTATTTTGTAACACATTGTTTACATTTTTAAACATTCCTATATAAAAGCAAAATAAGCAAACATTTAAAATATAAAAATAGTAGCCTACTAGCATAAGGAACAGGGTCCAAGCTACTGGTGGTCAGGGCTCTTGAGAGGAACCTCCTAAAAATATTTGCAGTGTTCAGAAATGCTGCTTCCAGAACCAAAACCTTTATTTATTTAACACTTCAAGCACAACAGTACAGAGGCAGACTTAATGCCATAGGCATTTTCTACCAGTCTACCTTTAGGTGATGCAGAGACAAGCAGTGGTTTATCCAGCTGCCAAGCAAGAGCCTCTTGAGTTTTGGGATATTAAGCCAATGGCCAACACAACTATTAGCACAATGACTGCTGTACTCACATCCGACATGTCGATAACCTCTAGGGCTAGATCTAGATATTTAAATTGTTTATCTTTCTCAGCTTCCACTAGGTTCTCGTCATACAGGACTGTTATATCAACAGTCATTGTACAAGATTCTAATTGTTTTATATTTAAAACCTAACCTTTTAGTTATATTTTGTAGGTACATATTTGTTTAATTACAAAAACAATAAATCAATTGGATAAGTGTTTTTGAATTATTAAGATCCAACTTAGCAATATTATCAATGGCTAAGTTAATTAATGCTCAGTTTAGCTACTGGCCTACTGGTCATTACGATTGTGAATATCCTATAATATTTCATATCTAAAATTATCCCTCTATTGTACATGGAAGATAAAACGTACATTGTACACGTACATTATAGGTTTATATTCAATAATGAGTCAAATTAAATTTAGTTGTAATTAGTTACATGGTAAACAAGCATCCACAAGCAAGCATCTGGTTTGACTGGAAGCCGACTCCAACATAGTTGGGAAGAGGCTAGGCAGATGAGGAGTTAGTAAAATCACAGTGTATGTTTTTCTTTGTATTATGTAAACCTTTTAATGAAAGGTTTATTAGATTTCATGTGGAGAGTCACTCATTTTAGTTATTTTCTCTTATGCTATCACTTGCTTTTGTGAATGCTGGTTAACCTGTAATTGGCGAGTGTTTAAGCCCAAGACTGTATACCTAAATACTGTACACAGAAGCTGTTGGTGAATCTATATGTATTCATAAATAAATGAAGTCTTATTAAAATACTCACAAAAAACTTGTTCTTCTCAGAGTTTAATTTTCATAAACATTTTTTTTACTCTGCATTATTTGTACCTGTTTACTTTCAGATTAAGAAGTATTATATTTCTATTTATTAATGTTATAATTAATAAATTTTAATTCAATGGGGTTATATGACTTTGGAGCTGTAGCCGATTAGTCTGACACATTCCCAATACCCACATTCCCACACTCATGTTTCCAAAACTGATATTAAGTCTAAAATACCACCATAAAAAAGAAATTTGTACTTGATGTGGGTGTATGTTTATACATTCAGAGGAGATGAGCCTGCAACTACAAATCCGCCCCTAAGACAACCCACTGACCCTACAATACTCTACAAACATATTCATTTGATAACAAAACTAGAGTCCAACATTTGCTTCCTTATTTTGGCACACTTCAGTTTACCAAAAACAATAACATGATAAGATTGGCGACGAAAACTGGGAATTTATGTTGTTTATCAAAACAATATTGATAAGAAAATTATTTTCCTCAGAGTTTGAAAACAATGAGAAAATCGACACGAAGTAGCTAAAATGTAGTAAAAAGACTGCCGTGTGTGTGCGTGAGAGATCGCGCGGTAGTACTCACCCACATGCAGAGCGGCTCCTGCATCATGAACGTCATGACATCCACGAACTGCTCGCTGACATTCCTGGTGCTGTTGGGCGCCGGTGCCGGCAGCAGTCGCTCCCCTTCGCTCGGCTCCATGGTGTCCTGCCGGGCCAGCGTCGCGTTCCCGCGCCAGTTCGGGTCACTAGTCACACTCAGCGCGTAATAAACAGCGATCGAAAGCAGCGAAACACTTCCCGCGGTGTAAACCTTGAGATTCGGCAAGGGCAACCTGTCTACGAGAGTCACAGGCATGACGGACGCACAATATGTAATCTAGCGCGGCAAAAAAACACCTATACTATACCACAATTTAGAACTTAATGACATTGGATTGTTTTATAACGCAGTTTTATCAAAATAGTGAGACAAGACAGTAGACACGACTCGTCAAGCGCACTAGGTCTACCACAGAGTATATAATCACTACGTTTGGGTCTACGGCAGATTAACTGGGTTGCCATTTGTGTCATGTCGTTTACCCGAGTTTAGTAGGTAATTAATTACTATACTGTTAGGAGTTGGCAATTGAAATAATCTCCATTATTTCATGATTAGCTAAATATTTTAGGCAGACTCCT
Source organism: Xestia c-nigrum (assembly GCA_916618015.1). Taxonomy (NCBI): domain Eukaryota; kingdom Metazoa; phylum Arthropoda; class Insecta; order Lepidoptera; family Noctuidae; genus Xestia; species Xestia c-nigrum. The sequence continues at coordinate 593,099 of OU745259.1, read as the reverse complement.
TATTATTTTTTTAGGGTCCGTACCTCAAAATGAAAAAAATGGAACCATAGAGGCCTAAAGGTGAACGCACACTTATCAGAAGCGAAAGAAGAAAACATTCTTTCGTCACGATCGATTCTTTCGGCGCGGATAAGTGCGCGTCCACCTTAAAATATCACTTTCCTGTCCGTCTGCCTATGCGTCAAGATACTTTTTTTCAAGAACGCGTCAAAGTGTCTATTTATCCAACTAAGTCGCAAGTTGATAGGCTTCTTTTGGGTTAGCTTGTTCCATAGTCGACCTTATCCCTGTCCTCATGACTAGATAGAGATAAAAAAAACAGTGCATGGAGTCCCTCCGCGTGGAAGAAGTGAAACTTCGTGATGTGCCCCCCCTCCCCAGGAGCGTTGAACGTTTAACGCAACAGTGCTTTCGTACCCCCTCCATGGTAGCGTTAAATGTTTAACGCAACCTTGTTGAAAGTCGAATTAGAAGTTTCACTTCAAAAACAAATCCATTGGAGTATTAAAAACTTCTTTGCAAAAAATAAAACCGACTTCAAAAAACACAAAAAAAAAACTGGTTGTCTGTAAAGTCGGTTTACTGACGATAGTTGAACGTGACAACGTCTTAAGAAAATACTGATGGAATGGTAGCATTTTTTGACACCACATTCACTTTTCACTGCACTTGATACTCGATCAAAACATGTAAATGTGCTATAGTATAGCAGCTGTCCACGCAGACGCATCGCTCACTCAAGTAGGAGAGAGACGGATGTCGAACGCTGCCGAATGCAAGGCCGATTGTGCTTCTTTGTCACTCGTTCCGCGCTCTCGCTTGCACTTCAAGCCTTACATGTAACGCCGCATGAGGTAACGCCGCTTACGCCGCATGAGTCATGTTTTTTCTCGTGCGTGCAGCCGGCTCTATCGAATTATAAGACGTTGTCACGTCAAAAGTGAAAAATAACTAGCTTCAGAAGTCGGTGACCTGTGTTTGATTGATTACACAACCCTTATAATGCGTGCGTGTTCCGACATGCACTTTGCCGTTTTTTTTTAATTATCGTTATCTACGAGACTATTTATGACGCAATAACGTCTATATAACTGACTTGTTATGTATTATCTATGGAACTGACTGATTGCAATGATTGATTCATATTATTGTACTACGGATTCACTCATTTGAGACAGTTCTTAAAAACGTTAGTTTTATTAAAAACAATGAAATAATAACGTTCTACACTCAGAACATTATTGTTCTGAGGTTCTACATGAATCAAGTGAAGATGATAAAGTTGCGTTGAAATCTCACTTACGTTACATTGCATACGTAAGTGAGATTTCAACGCAACTTTATCGTTTTTGGTATAATTTTATGCGACGGGATAATTCTAAAGCGTTTATTACATTACATGATTTGCAGGGCCCTGCCTGCAGGGAAAGGGAAGTGTAATAAGAAATCGGGTGGTCGAGTGGTCCCGATCACCCTACTTCCCTGCCGCACTGCCGATCGTGCCCTGCAAATCGGGCCCAGCAAATCGTGTAGTGTAATAAGCGCTTAAGCGACGAGGTGGGATCAATTTAGAAAAAAGTCGTTTAGAAATGAAACTTCGGAGACATTTATCCTGTTTGGGTAGAATATTGTAGAACGCCATTGTATTTTATTTTGTTGAGCTATACGATTTTAAGATGTTTTATTAATTCAAAACCATGTGATTAGGCTAAAACTTTATTGCACAAACGTTCTTTGTTTATTTTTTAAAATGCAACACTGACATTTAGAACTGTTTTTATTTCCGCACGTGAAAGTAGACGTCTTACAAATTGTCATAAACAGCTGATTGAAAGTACGTTTCACAAAATGGTATTTGTTTGAATTTGGTGCATTATTGATACTCTTTCCCTACTTTTTGTCTACAGTAAGACAAGGACATCCGATAAGATTGCTTGGAAGAAGGCGATGATTTTCATTTCTGATTTCATTCAACTTGGTTTCATTGATCCCATTGATGTATTTATGTTTTTGGTCTATGAAGTTGTAATATTATAATAAAAATGTCTGAAAGAGACTACGCACCGTTGAGCATAGCCTGCGTACGCGGGCTGTGCGATAAAATTTATGACAAGAGGAAGTTTGCTGGCGTCGAGATTGAGAAGTGAGTACTATTTTCCTGCAATCAAACCGCCCATTTTTAGATGCACGTTGTCTGTTGAATGCGAGGGGTAGAACTTGGTGATGGTCAAACAATCCGCCTCTAAGACGACCCACTGGCCCATAGTGCACAGTGTGCACTATGGGCCAGTGTGCCTCCACCTCACTCATCAATTTCACAATTTCAATAACAATCACAAAACAGGATTCCCCATTTTTATTATAGTTTTTATTCTGAAGTGCCAACAATCCATCACAAATTCTGTAAATGTATGCATTATCGGTAGTGTACTAAATCCTTTTAATGGCAGGATGGTAAAAGACTTCAGCGATGCAAAAAACACAAGTCAAGTCAAAAGGCTGATCCGTGTGCTGGGTCAGGATCTGATGTCCTCCACCAACCCTAATGTGAAGAACGGAGCACTTATGGGACTGTCCTCGGTGGCCGTGGGCTTGGGGAAGGTTAGTGTTGAAGGAAAATGTTATCTTGCTTTGGTTCAGCTTATTGTTATCAATCAGACCATACAATTTATTGAATTGATTTGCTTAATGAAAACATAAACTGTCGCGCTTAGCCACATCCCACCTCGTCAATGGTTGATTTAGTTACTTAAGAGCAGTTAGTTAATTAAACCTATTCAAATAAGTACTATGAGCCTGACACAAGTGGCACAATATAACATGTGGGCAGATTGCCCAATTTAATTTTAAGCAGCGTCACTTCTCCTGTGAAGTTGATTTAAAAAAAAAAAAAACAACTACATTTTTGGTGTGCTTCTTCGCATTATCATGAATACTTCACAGTGGAAATTATTTATAAATAATTGTTGTTGCAATCTATTGAACAGGCAATTTTTATTACAATTAACTATCAAAATTTTCAGTACATTAGTCATACAAGTAATTGATTGCCCCTTGCAGGGCTGCATCGACTACTTGCCGGAGCTGGTGCACCCGATCGTGGCGTGCTTCAGCGAGGGAGAGTCGCGCGTGCGCTACCAGGCGGCCGAGGCGCTGTTCAACGTGCTGAAGATCGCGCGCGGCGACGCGCTGCCGCACTTCCCGCTCGTGTTCGACGCGCTGGCGCGCCTGGCCGCCGACCCCGAGCAGCAGGTCAAGCAGGGCGCCGAGCTCCTCGACAGACTCGTCAAGGTAACCCTAGCACCCCAACAGGGCGTGCAAGTTTCACAAGCGACTTTACATTTAATTTCGAATGGTGTTGAGTTCAAATGAATTAATTGTCTGTGCTTTTAAGATCCATAGTGTGATTGTGTATTTCGATCATATTGTAAGCAAATCGGCATAGTTTTGCTTGTACAAAAAGTATGCATCAGTGAAATCTCGGTCCGAAAGATGCTGGCAACATTTTGATAGACTGTTAAGTAGAATACCGTCCCTGAGATGACCCACTGACTGAATAAACTGCAGCACAAACATACTGAACTTGCCTCGCCACCAATGCCGACGCCTAACTATTCCTTGTAAGAACTGAAATATTGCTTTATTTTTAAATACAGATACAGATTCAATTTCTACAGTCCTTTTTTATATGGAATATAACACAGTCCCAGTCAATGCTTTTCGAGTTCAATATAACAATTCATTCAGGATGCTATTCCTGTTGGGCGGCCACGCTTCTGTAGTGCGTCGGGAATGTTTGCAGATGCGCACACTGATGTCTGCAAATGTAAGCGTGCTGCGTCGCTACTGCAGAGGGTCCAGCCGTGTCCAGGAGTACCGCTTTCTGAATCAAGCCCTTGATCCAGCTGCCTAACCACAGCTTCCTCACGTATTTGTCGAGACTCTTGGCAATTAAACTGATAATTGAGCTGATACAACTATCTCTACAATGATCGCTGAGTCCACTTACCACATGTCAACAACTTCGCGAGCCAAGTACTTGATTTTGTTTATCTTTCTCGGCTTTCACGAGGTTTTCATCATACGGACCGTTATGTCAACAACCATTGCCCGCCGCTCTGATCGATCCACCACCACTATATCAGCCCTATTTTCTGCAATAGTCCTGTCAGTGATGATGGATTGATCCCAGTACAATGTGAGAATGTCATTATCGAGAACTGGGTCGTGCACATACCTATCACCTACCACTTGCGATTCCACAAGGTTGTATTTTAGAGCAAGTTCTGGTGGATAGTCCTGGCTAGTAGGTTGTGTCTGTGCATTATATATTGTGTCCCCGTTAGCTAGACGAGAACACCCGGAGATAATGTGACGGATTGATTCGCCTAGACGGTGGCATGCCCGACATTATGTCAACCGTGCCGTGCTTCCCAATAAATCTCCGGTAGTTATTCGTCATCATTATTTCATCCATAACTGCAGAGACAAAATCTTCGGTTTTTCCGAATTGTTCCCCGGAACGTAGCCAGGCTACGGACGCTGATAGGTCTACATCGGGTCCATGCAAGGCCCAGAAAAAGCGTCCGTGAAATCAAATCAAATCAAATCAAATCAAATCAAATCAAATCATTTATTTGCCATGAATGTAGGTTACATTAAAATACAGGTGGAATAGAATGGAGTGAGCCATGTACATTCTGCCTGAAAATAGGCACGCAAAAAATTCAAAAAATTGTTAAGAATCTAAAAACAAAAAAAATAGAGTTACAAATTATTAAAATGTCACAGTTAGAATTAATGCAATTATACATATAAATAATACTTATTGAAAAAATGTCAAATTAAAATTAAAATGTTACACCATATTAAATTACATTATAATTGTTATATTAAGTATTAGGTACACATGTTCAAGATAATATTAATTGTATTTATTAAACACATTAATGATTAAAAAGTTTTGTCCGTTAAAAAATCATTAATCGAATAATAACATTTTTCTGTTAGGAAGGCCAGTAATTTCTTTTTAAAGATTTTAATTGTTTCATTTTTCATAACATCTGGCAATTTGTTGTATATAGTAGGACCCATACAAATAACACTTTTCTTCAGCAATGCAGTGTTACAGGACTCGATCTGTAATAAATTTTTGTACTGGTTTCTGACAGGTCGTTTTCTAGTTTCGGTCATCGTGGGAAATAGGTTTTTATTGGTCTTTACAAACATGGCCATTTCAAAAATATACAATGACGGAAATGTAAGAATTTTGAGGGACTTAAACTTTGCTACGCAACTGTCTGTGGTCTTCAAACCACACATCGCTCTAATGCAACGTTTTTGCGCCTTAAAAATGTACTCCCTTGAGCTGCAATTGCCCCAGAAAATGATACCAAATCTTAGAACTGATGCAACCAGACCATGATAAGCTACCAATGTTGTTTGAATGTCAACTTTCCTGGACAACTTTGAAAGGACATATGCCGCTGTATTCATCCTTTTGCAAATTTCCTCTGCTTGTGCATTCCAATTTAGTTGTCTGTCAATGTAAATCCCTAAGAATTTTGCTTCTTTAACTTGGTCAATTTTTTGTTTATTGCAGTCTACCGATATTTCTTTTAAAATTGTGCGTTGATGGAAGTGCATTATGTTAGTTTTTTGCAAGTTAATCAATAAGTTGTTTCTTTCAAGCCAATGTACGATCTCCTCCAGGGTCTTGTTTATATTCTGTTCATAGCTATCTGGATGTTTACATTTTATTACCACGGTGCTGTCATCGGCAAAAAGCACCATTGGATTTTGAACATGTCGTGGCAAGTCATTAATATAAGTTAAGAAAAGGGGTGGCCCAAGGACGCTACCCTGCGGTACCCCATATTGTATTGTCCGTTCTTCGGATCGGTATGTTATTTCTGTCTTCGCCTTAGGGCAAATTCTAGTAATTTCCGTGTACTGTTTACGGTCACTAAGGTACGATTTAATAAGATTGAGGACGTTTCCCCTTATGCCATAAGCGCTTAACTTGTTTAGTAGAATGTCGTGGTCGACGCAATCAAAAGCTTTTGATATATCTGTAAAGATTGCGCAAACAGGTATTTTGCTATCGACGTTTCTTATAATAATATTAAGCAGATCGAAAATAGCTGTATTTATGCTTTTGTTTTTCCGGAAACCTTTTTGTTCATTACACAAAATGTCATACTTAGATAAGAAATTGTTAAGTAATTCGCAGATTAACTTCTCTACCACTTTGGACAGTATCGAAATCAAGGCCACTGGTCTGTAATTAGCTAATTCTTCCTTTTTATTTTTCTTATAAAGTGGTTTGACTACAACAGTTTTTAAGCTATTAGGGAAAACCCCAGAATTAATGCTGAGATTAATAATATGGCTGAGATGTACAGCTATATTGTTCGCCACAAATTTAACAACCTTCGTTGCTATACCGTCACACCCAATGCTATTTTTGTTTTTTAAAGACTTAATTGCTCTAATTACGTCTTGGGGTAAAACTGGGGCCATAAACATTGAGTTCGGATTTTTTGGAATACCACTAGTTTCGTATGACACTTGGGGTGACTGTTGAATCTGGTCAATGAAGTAGTTATTAAAGATGTTGACAATTTTCTGAGGATCTGTAATTAGTGTGTCATGTAGTCTTATTTGGGAAATTGGGTCGCAAGTGTGTGTTTTGTTATGTATGACTTGCCAAGATGCTTTTGACTTATTATCTGAAGCTTGTATGAAATAGTTATTCTGTGATTTTTGAGTTAATTTGATAATTTTCCGAAATTTTTTGGAGTAGTTTCTAAATTTGTTTTTGTTTTCGTTAGTTGGCCTTAGTCTGTATCGCCATAATAGGTGACGTTGCTTCTTACTGCACACGCGTATTCCTCGAGATACCCATTTAACTTTAATGTGTGGGTGTATTGTTACAAATTTATAGGGAAAGCACAGGTCATACAATAAACTGAATTCTTCCAAGAAAATATCATATGCTACATTTACATTCTCCGTATTGTATATTTCGGAGAACGAGATGCAGCTAAGATGATTATTAAACTTAACAAGGTTTTCGAGCGATAAATCTCGTTTCTTGATTCGCCAAGATTTTAATCTATATGTTTTATTTACTTTAATTTGCAGATATTGTGCCGTGTGGTCCGAAAGAGCTAATTCGATTACTTCACATTTACATTTTTGACGAGAATTGTGAGCAAAGTTATCAATGCAGCTATTACTGCAGAGTCTAGTTGGTTGCCTTAGTTCCAGCTTAAGATTGCAGCCCAAAAGAAAATATTCAAAGTCCAGTGACATTCTATTCTTTTTTAAGGTATCAATGTTGAAGTCCCCGCACAGAACAACTGTTTTACTCGAGTTAATGCAATAAGTTTTCATAACAATTTCAAGTTTTTCATAGAATATATTTAGGTTGTTAGTTTTTGGTGGCCTGTATATACAAATAATGATTAATTGTTGCCGGACTAGTTCGATTCCGCAGCATTCAAAAGCGTTTGTTATTGAATGGCGTGAGATCTCTGTTAGTTCCTTATACTCTAGGCCTATTTTAACTAGAACGCAAGATCCTCCGCGCTTCTTTGCTTGCCTTGCATAACACGCAGCTAATTTATAATTTGGGATCTTTAATGCCTTCTCAGAGCCCCGCATAATGAAGTGTTCGGTTATGCAGACCACATCTATGGCTTTTTGTTCTTCAGATAGTTCCTGAAGATGAACTGTGAGCAAGTCAACCTTATTTAAAAGACCCGCAATGTTTTGATGCAAGATATTTATGCTGTTATAGGCGAAAAAAACTATTTGAGGAGGATGACTCATTTGTCTCGTTAGTCTTACTATGTGGGTCTTTAGATGGATTAACATTTAAATTAGTGTAGTTATCAGAAATTTCATCCCTTAAAAGTCTTAAATTGGAATTACTTTCTGCCTCCATGTCTAGGATGAAGTCTTGCAAATCTGTGATAATCTGCATGAAGCCTTTGTTATTCAGGTGCCCATGTCGCTGATTATATGTATCCCATGTGTATGGAAGATTTAAATTTGAGTCCAAGATGAACGCGTAATTGTATGTCTCAACATTCATATACATTAAATTATTAAAAGTATCTACTCGACTGTTAAACATAATATTGGTATTATCCATATACTTAAATGTAGGCAGACATATTACGAAGTTAGTATGGTTTAGTTTTATTAACATATCACGAATATAAGTTACAAATTCTATATAATTATGGGTTTTCCTAAAGTCCTCTTCACCAATAAAAATAATGCAATAATCGGCACGAGTGAAGTTTTGAACTTTTCGTTCGATATTGTTTAGCAAATATTTTATTCCACATTTAGGAGTACGATAGTGACATATACAATAGTTCTGTAAGTGAGTCCTCTCACTCATAGTATGGATTCTGTTCGATGTTTCACTGCTCAGAACACATATGTTACCTTTTACAAGTGAGGGCGAGGGATGTGGTGCATTTGCATTACTACCATTCAGTGGGGCGACGACCTCTTGAGAATTTCCCGAGTCACCGTGTTCTTGCTGTGCGCTGTGTCTCATTTTCATATCTTCTGACGTCAACGTCTGAGTTGTTTTTATACGAACAGGTGCTATCTTCTTCGGTGTTTGGGCTTTGACCTTAAGGGGACTACACGCTATAACTTTGAACATTTTATTTTTTTCTATTAAATCAGCATTCGTTTTCTTCAGGTTACTATTTTCTAATGATAATAATTCTATCTCCTTGTGTGCGCTTTGTAGTTGAGTTCTAAGCTCTTCTAACTCCTTCTTAAAGATGTTAATTTGGTTTTCATCCTCATCTTCAGACATACCTGGCAAGGAATTAGAGGTACAATCCAACGTTTGCGAGATTATGTCATTGGTGTCAGGTTCCGACTGCGTGCGTGTTCTTCGGAAAGTGATATTTTCTAAGAAGTTCATATTGCAAGTTCAAAATATCACTTTCTAATATCCAAATCACTATGTTCGTTCGAAGTCCTCAAAAAAGTAATTACTTTCTACCAAATAGTAAAATAATATTTGCACTGGTAACCCCGTCGTTAGCTTAGCGCCGCTGGTGGCAAGTAGCGGTACTATTTTGGTTAGTCTATTCGCCGCTCGGTGACGTACCGGCGCTAGTTGTCGAACATTGACAACAGTTCAAAGGTCAATTTTAAAAGAGTTTTTCTTAACGGTGTTTATATTATCGTATTTCGCAATCAGTTCACTATTTTTACGATAAAACTGCACTTATGTTCACTATTTGATATTATTCAGAGTAAGGTTGTGGTGAATTGTTATTATTATCACTGTTTACTGTTTGTGAAGCATTATAAACTGGAACGCAATCTACACTTGTGTTGTTTATACACTTGTCATAGAAAGTCGCAAATAATATCTCTCGCAAACTGTTGTTATTACACTGTGTTCCACTACTTTTTGTTCAATTTAACAGGTTTATTCTTAAATTATATTTTTTTAAATACGTAGGACATTTCTGTAAACAGTAGTCGGTGTTGCCAACTCTCTAGTTCTGGCAAGCATCTTATTTCCACCTGATAAAAGACTATTCAATACTTTTTTCAGGCGGCCAAACAAGGGCTCCTTCAACGATTCCTTCATGTCAGCAATATTGTTTCCCGGTGCTTCCGACATACCTAAATACTCACAGGTTTCGGACTGAGAGGGATCTAAGATTTATATGTAGAATCTAAGAGCTGGGTTCCCACAGATTCCACAATCCCCCATCGCTTTAAATGTGCGGTCACATTTGTCCACACCAAATTCTATCCTGATGGCGCTACTGAAAGTTTCAGTTACCTTCTGTAGCTCTTTCGGTTGCAAATCGTTGGGGCAAAGAGTTTCAAATCATCCATATAGCCCGACCATCTTTCAGCAACCGATAGCCTAGACCTGAATCCTCCAGCAGTTTGCTAAGAGGATTTAAGGCTAAACAGAACCAAAGTAGACTCAAACTATCACCGTGAAATATACTTCGCTCTATCCTTATCGGCTCGCTATTCCTTTGCATTTGCCGACATCCTGGATAGCGAAGAACTGTCCTCCATTGTGCTAACACGACATCAGGAAGGCAGAATTGCATCAAGTTCATAGTCTTACAACTCTAGCATCCTCATGAGCCATTTATGTGGCACCGAGTCGTAGGCCTTCTTATAATCTATCCAACATTTCGACAGATCCTTTCGGGAACGGCGAACTTGTTATTTAATGGCCATATCACTGAGGAGTAGCTCCTTAGAACCAAAGACCTGTTCCTACATCCATTTTGAGAAGCGGACATGACAGAATTGTCATCTATATACGTTTGCTAATTTTAGTCTCAAAGTGGATGTAAGAACTTAATAGACTGTCGGGAGACATGTGATCGGTCTATAATTTTAGGGTTCCGCAGTACTACCCCATTTATGGAGCAGGTGGGTTAAACCTGTTGTCAGGAGCCCTGACCCTAAGGCTGACATGGAATAGGCTCGCCAGGAGAGCGTGCAACCTTATGAGCTATTTAATCCAGAAGTTGTGCCGCCCATTCGGCCCTAGAGATTTCCCGTTAGGCAACGGACGAACTGCACGAGCTACGTGGTTAAAATCAGCTGTTTCCTACATTTTGACGAGATATGCGAACATAAATGTAGGGAACATCCCATAGAAAAAGTTGTTCAAAATGATGAGTACAATGACCCCTTTTCGGGTTTAGTGTAAACAAAAAATAATGTTGTATGTTGATAAAAATATCGTTCGCGATTGTAAGACGTATGTAGTTACAAAGCTTTAATCATCAAAATCATCAATACAACCCTCCAAGCTCATAAAGTTCGAGGAACGAATTTTTCAAGGTCTATCCTCGTTATCCTTGTTCCTCGATTATCAGCATACAACCTATATACAAATTTAAAAAAAAAAAGTAAGAAAATTTGAATTTCGCGAGCTAGCCTGGAGGGTAAGCCTTAAAAATAAAAAAAATAGTAGTCCGCCGGTGTCGGGAGCAGGGTCCAAGCTACCGGTGGTTAGGGTTGCAGAGACAGGAACCTCCTCACAAGAGTACTGCCTGCTGAATCAAGCCCTTGTTCCAACCGCCTAAAGAGTGCTTCGATGGTCATCGAAGCTCTTGTCACAATGATAACCGAGTTCATATTTGTCGATCATCGGTTATCATTACACGGCGCGCTGATTGGGTTTTGGGGGTATGAAGAACAGGGTGTAAAGCTCTTCATCCCTCATAGTAAAGGGAGGATCCTCCGACCAGGCGGGTTATGTCTGGTGGGCTACCACAGAAATATTAAAAACAGGGCTACCGCCCGACGACTGTTGTCGGGATCTCGTATATGCTCTTAAATCGCGGAGAATGTTGCTTGCGCGATGTAGGAATTCTGACGTATTTCGCTTGGTTGTTCATCACCGTTGTCATAGATGTCGCTGTAGTACTTTTTGTTAAATGTAGCTGTTATACTTTTTGTAGTGCCGCTACAGGGTTATCACCACTATGTGAATGTCAGGCTTATTGGCGACAATATGGTCCTGTCAGTAATGACGGACTGATCCCAGTACAGCGTGATATGGTCTTTCTCGAGTTACTTGGTTGTGCCTGTGCTCGCCATTGGTCAGACGAGAACATCCAGAAATAATATGTCTGATGGACTCACGCGGACAGTGGCATGCCCAACACATGTCGCGTCCTTCATTATTTATTTCCGGTAGTTTTTTGTCAACATAACTTCGTCCATAATCGGACAGACAAAACCTTCAGTTTCTCCGAAGAGGTCGCCGAACCGTAGCCAGGATATGGACGCTAGGATTGTCCTTTGCGTCGAGAATTTGAATGGAAGGAAGTAGTACCTGCGGAATACCGTAGTACTGTTATAGAAAAGAACCATTCCGAACCGTCTGCAGGGCACTTAGGTGTTTTTAAAACATTTAAACGACTTGCATTATGTTATTACTGGCCAGGCATGCACGCAGATATTAGAAAATTTGTTTCAGCTTGCGATGCATGCACAGCTCATAAACATCAAACCCATGCTCCCTTAGGCAAAATGGGCGAGCCTAAAGTATGCTCTAGGCCATTCCAAACTATTAGTGTTGACCTGGTCGGACCGTTACCACCAACGAGAAAGCAAAATTGCTATATATTCGTCATTACGTGCTGCTTTTCTAAATATTGCCTATTGTTTCCTATCAAACGAGCAACGGCAGAAATCATTACTAGAATCCTAGAAGAAAACGTATTCCTAGTACATGGGATTCCTTCTACTATAATACTCGATAATGGGAAACAATTTGTTAGCGCTACACTCAAAAGCATGGTTAATAAATATAAGATTCCCAATTTACATTTTACCCCAAAATACTCACCTCACGTCAACACGGTTGAACGTTACAATAAAACTATCATGACTGCAATTTCTACATTTATTGCAGATGATCATCGTGTCTGGGATCTTATTGTATCAAAAATACAATTTGCGGTAAACAGTTCTGTAAACGAAGTAACCGGCTATTCACCGTCATTTCTTGTATACGGACGTGAACTGATTACGTGTGGTTCCCAGTACATCGACAAGGAAAACATTAAAGATCTTGTTTTCGTACCTCGCGATTCGTATGCAGAAAACCTAGGCTATTTATCTTCTGTCTTTAACAAAGTCCAAGCAGCACTCATTCAGGCACATACCAGAAACAGCCAGGCATACAATTTACGTAGGAAACCAGCTGAGTTTAATATAGGTGACATCGTATGGAAGCGAACCTTCTATCAAAGCGACAAAGATAAATATTTCAACAAGAAGTTGGCCCCTAAATTTGTTAAATGTCAAGTTATAAAAAAAAAATCCCCATTGGTATACGAATTGGCGGATACAACGGGGAAACCTCTCGGCCAATGGCACGTTAAAGATATCAAGTTAACGAATTACAAGGACTAAATGCTTAAACTTAGTATTAAAAATACAATATAATACAGCTCAACGCAAGTCATTGATATACATACCAACTATGTTCATTCTATCTTAAACAATATAATACATAAATTAATAAAATACATTCAAATTACCAAATCTAACGTACCTACTGCTAAAACTGTCTACCCCCATATAACCAAATTTAAACTCGTACTATTTTACTATCGGTTCTACAACCATAGTAATAAAGCAATCATGGCTCTACCCCACTGATTTCTTTTCCCTATATCAATGGCCCTACACCATAGATAATCTACGGAGTGGTTCAACTTCAAACATGCGTGAATCATTCGTATCTAAATATTTTTTTATCAATAATGGATTGGTTATATGTGAACTGCTCTGTTCTTCCAATTTTAACTAAGAAACAAAACCAACACTAGATACACGCGAGTGTTTTGTACGTAATTTTAAACAAAACATTCTGACTGCTAGGACGCGGAAACACAGTTCCTAAAGTGTTACTGCCGATCAAATGACGAATGAATGAAAAGTGATGAATGAAAGTGGAAAGAATGAATGAGTAACGTTGATCAAGTGTCTTCAGAAGCAGTAGCAGCGGATTTTCCTCAGGAAAAATCCTATGCTAACAAAGGGGGTACTGTAACGTTGTACGTGGTTGCTAACACATTTGAATCATACTTGAAATGAAATATCTATTTACGCTTGCAGCTGAGGGTACTTTTAGCTGGCGTTAGAGGAATCATTATTAAGATACCGTCACAAAACTCGCGCACGAAACTAGTTGTGGACGAATGTTTCCCCTCTTCATACCGCACGCCTAGCGTTCGCGGATTACCAACGGCTCGAGAGACAAAAGGAATCACTCGACCGGCCGTGCTGCCACGGCCGGTCGAGGGTCCTTTCACTTCTCACTACACATCGGCAGAGTGATCGTGTGTGCCATTTTTTTTATTTTACCTCTGCCAATCTCCTATCGCTATTGCTTGGAGCATATTATTATAACATCTAATTTATTTGCTGCATAAATAATAAAAGTTAAAATCAGTGTAACCCCGATCGGGTGAGTGTTGCAAAACTTTTTAACTAGAATTAAGTAGGTATTCGTAGCATGACTTGGCAAAATATCGCTTTGTAGTAGTGCCAAGTTAGGACACCTGAATTGTTGATTTAAATCACAGTATTGAGCCGGTGTATCAACGGTGATTGCTATTTTAATCATCTAGTAATTTTCTTTCTTTTATTTACCGAATGTCCTTGACATTGTTGTTACGGAACATGACGGATACCTTTAAATTCTCTTCAACCTTTCATGTATGTATTTAATTCTTGATTAATGTAGTTGGTGAATTGTAGTCGATCATTGTATTGTAAATTCCTGTAAATCATTCTTGTTATTTTTCCATCTACCTCGCATTACTAGATATCATTTTTCTGCTTCATCATGCTTCTAAATTGTACCACGCTGCTTAGACTGCTTCATCTTGATAGCTAATTGATGCTAGAACACCACCTTCCACCGTAGATTCCATTTCCTACGGCTATCGGGATGTTGCAGTCAGTAGTACGAATTCGGTCATTTTCTAAAATGCCCAATTCCGGATATTCCAGGGTTCTTCCGTACTGGTCAACCTTGATTAGCTGCTGCTGCAGGGGCTGTGGCTGTACAACTCTGCAGGCTACGCGCTACCCTCAACAACTGCAAGACCGACCTACCTACCAAACATTATTCTACAAAACATCTACGTTCTGGAACCTTCAGGATAGTGGTTTTCTCTAGGCGGTCTAGAACCCAACACGAGCTCGATATATAGAACCCACACCAGTCTTTTACTGGGGTGATTATTAATTCTAATTAAGTACCCACACCTAATTGTTTTTTTACTATTATAATTTTTTTACTTTTTTTTCCCTATTATAGTTTGTACTGATTCTTTCGAGTTTCATTTACCGGCTGAGCCCTAAACGTTACAATGGCCATTGTAACGTTTAGGGCTCAGCCGGTAAATGAAACTCGAAAGAATCAGTACAAACTATAATAGGAAAAAATAAAATTAAAAAAATTATAATAGTAAAAAAAACAATTAGGTGTGGGTACTTAATTAGAATTAATAATCACCCCAGTAAAAGACTGGTGTGGGTTCTATATATCGAGCTCGTGTTGGGTTCTAGACCGCCTAAAGAAAACCACTATCCTGAAGGTTCCAGAACGTAGATGTTTTGTAGAATAATGTTTGGTAGGTAGGTCGGTCTTGCGGTTGTTGAGGGTAGCGCGTAGCCTGCAGAGTTGTACAGCCACAGCCCCTGCAGCAGCAGCTAATCAAGGTTGACCAGTACGGAAGAACCCTGGAATATCCGGAATTGGGCATTTTAGAAAATGACCGAATTCGTACTACTGACTGCAACATCCCGATAGCCGTAGGAAATGGAATCTACGGTGGAAGGTGGTGTTCTAGCATCAATTAGCTATCAAGATGAAGCAGTCTAAGCAGCGTGGTACAATTTAGAAGCATGATGAAGCAGAAAAATGATATCTAGTAATGCGAGGTAGATGGAAAAATAACAAGAATGATTTACAGGAATTTACAATACAATGATCGACTACAATTCACCAACTACATTAATCAAGAATTAAATACATACATGAAAGGTTGAAGAGAATTTAAAGGTATCCGTCATGTTCCGTAACAACAATGTCAAGGACATTCGGTAAATAAAAGAAAGAAAATTACTAGATGATTAAAATAGCAATCACCGTTGATACACCGGCTCAATACTGTGATTTAAATCAACAATTCAGGTGTCCTAACTTGGCACTACTACAAAGCGATATTTTGCCAAGTCATG
This sequence comes from Xestia c-nigrum, assembly GCA_916618015.1. Taxonomy (NCBI): domain Eukaryota; kingdom Metazoa; phylum Arthropoda; class Insecta; order Lepidoptera; family Noctuidae; genus Xestia; species Xestia c-nigrum. The sequence goes on along the minus strand of OU745259.1, from coordinate 577,301 downwards.
CTACGAATACCTACTTAATTCTAGTTAAAAAGTTTTGCAACACTCACCCGATCGGGGTTACACTGATTTTAACTTTTATTATTTATGCAGCAAATAAATTAGATGTTATAATAATATGCTCCAAGCAATAGCGATAGGAGATTGGCAGAGGTAAAATAAAAAAAATGGCACACACGATCACTCTGCCGATGTGTAGTGAGAAGTGAAAGGACCCTCGACCGGCCGTGGCAGCACGGCCGGTCGAGTGATTCCTTTTGTCTCTCGAGCCGTTGGTAATCCGCGAACGCTAGGCGTGCGGTATGAAGAGGGGAAACATTCGTCCACAACTAGTTTCGTGCGCGAGTTTTGTGACGGTATCTTAATAATGATTCCTCTAACGCCAGCTAAAAGTACCCTCAGCTGCAAGCGTAAATAGATATTTCATTTCAAGTATGATTCAAATGTGTTAGCAACCACGTACAACGTTACAGGATATCTGCATCGGACCCATGAAGAGACCGGTAGAAGCGCCAGCAGGCAGTTGCTCCATGTAAAATACTGGTATTCCGCTGCACTGCTTTAACTTTATTGAGTTCTGCTTCCAGTTTAACAGCTGCGTTAAACTGGAAGCAGAACTCAATAAAGTTGGGAAAAAGCGCCGGAGATGATGTTACTCGGTAAAGATGTAGCTTTATAATGGTGAAATGGTAGCACATTACTACTAAGTCCAACTTATTGTTTTGTATCTTTTTTATTTAGTATTGTGTGTGCTTCATTAACTGACGTCAAATAAATATTTTTCTTTCTTTCTTTCTTTCTTTCTTTCTTGAAAGATTTTTTTAAATCGGTCTAGTAGTTCTTGAGACAAATCTTAACTAACAAACAAAAAATCAAATCTTTCTTCTTTATAGAATTATTTTAGATTTATTTCTTGTTACAAATGTGGTGTAACGCAAATGGATGAATCCATTTGAGTATTTAAAAAAAAATACGTCATCATTTTATGGACTATATTTGCCTGTTGACTGTTGACAACAAAACATGTGACGTCGACCACCACAGTTGCGGAAATAATAAAGCAGGAAGATGATTATGATGACTATTTGCCCGATTTACATTTAGTTCTAGATTACATTCCAACCCAACAACGAAATACTGATATTTTTTGTTCCACGTATCAACTTAACTCTTTATCCACAAGACGAACCTGTAAGTACCTAATCGTGTTTACCGTGACGTGTTCAAAGATAAAAACATGCATAAACAGCTGCAGTAAACGGCGTACGCGCATTAAGTTAACAGTATTATTCTTTAATTGTTTAATTTTAAATCTACAGTTCTTTCCCACCATCTCTTGTCATACAAAGCAATATTTCTAAAGATATAGCTTGCATTCCTCTTGGAGTATCTACTGAAGTAAAACAGTAAGTCACTTTTACTAATTTACGTTCGAATAAAAACCGAACGAAAAAGAAGATGTCCGTAAGCAATACTACTTGAACCTTCTTCAAGTACTGTTGCTTACGGACATCTATTTTTTTATTCAAAGCAAACAGAAAATATTAATTTGTCGTCTAGTGCTCTGCTAAACATATTTTTGAAAGATGCGGTTATACAGATATTTCAGTAGATTATCTGTCAACGTCTGTTGTTCGCAGTCCGCTGTTTGGCCGTGAATAATACTAAGGTAGTATCCTCGCTCTTTCTAGGACATAGTGACGGAGAGCCAGACATTCGACCTGGCGGCGTTCATCCCGATGCTGCGCGAGCGCATCTACACGCGCAACGCGTTCGCGCGACAGTTCATCGTGTCGTGGGTGTCGGTGCTGGACGCCGTGCCCGACATCGACCTCATCGTGCACCTGCCCGAGCTTCTCGACGGACTCTTCAAGATGCTGGATGACGCCAACTCCGAGATCAGACGGATGTAACGCAGCTGTTCTACAATCTCGATTTCTAAACGATAACATTTCTTTATTAAGGGTTCAAAAGATCACGCTAAAATTTGTTAACTGCTTAACATTGTACAGTGTGGAAAACATGGTTATGCAGACTGTCACACTATCTAAGTATGTCACTTTGGCTCGTAAAACTATGACTTGAAATAACGAACAACTTCAGCTCATTCATTGAATGCGCTTACCCATAATATCCATCACTTTACAAATTCCAGGCCCACTGTAAAGCTATTTAATTAATCGATAATAATTCCAGGTGCGACGTTCAACTGAACGAGTTCTTGAGGAGTATAAAGAAGGACCCGTCGCGGGTGGACTTCCAGGCCATGATCAACATTCTGATCACACACGCGCAGTCGCCGGAGGAAATGTTACAGGTCAGTCACGAGGTTATATCGTTCTTTTAGACGAAATCAGGCAGAATTGAATCGGAATTACAAAGAGAGTGTGCACTTGCGCATGGCTAGTCCCCGCTGAGAATAGTCCTCCTTTTGAATTTCGGTTATGGCGGCCACTCTCAGCGGGGACTAGCCATTAGCCATGCGCAAGTGCACACTCTCTTTGTAATTCCACACGACACACGACACACGACCAGAAGTTAGTTATCAGGCGCAGCAGCTCTCTCCGGTCGAGCAATCGTGGTGCGGGGTGCCTACCACGACCAGACCCAGTCGAACCGAGCAGTTCAACTCGGTGCTGACTGACTGATTGAAGTATTATCATCATTAGAGACTGTAGTAGTACTACATCTTTATAACAGCCCTTGTTTATGCATGTAGTTATTCGTTTGTAGTTGACTGCAATAACGTGGATCAAGGAGTTCGTGGAGCTGGCGGGCGTGAGCATGCTGCCGTACGCGTCGGGCGTGCTGTGTGCTGTGCTGCCGTGCCTCGCCTACTCCGACGAGCCTAGGAAGAGTATCCTTTCTCACGATGAGCCTCTCTACCGCTACTGTATCCTACACTTAAGGAGTTAATGTTCTCAATCGACGTCTAACCGGACGATTCCTCCCTACATTTTTGAACGCATGGTGTCGCATTCGCCGCGCGCGCAGATGCTATCCCTGCAGCATTTTGCTGAAAAGCGGCTATTTCATATAGAGATTTCTAAAATGCGATGAGTGCGGCGCGTCGGATCATGAGGCACGTCTAGGTATGCGTTCACCTTAAAGTTTCAAAATTTATTGGTATAAACATAATTTGCCATAACGCCAACTCAGTTCGTTTGAACCGGCTCTAAAACGGCACGTACTTTTGGCTCTAGCCTTTCATAACGCACGACTCATAACCGAAAGGCTCAAATGAAATCTGTCTTCCTCACCGAATAAAATAAAATATATAAGTACCCACGTATAACATCCAAGAAGTCCTTAGCAACTATTTAGGCATACGCGAGACGGCCGCTACCGTGAACTTCCAACTCACCAAGCTGGTGACGTCAGAGCAGTCGGGGTCCCCGGAGGCGGAGGGTGGGGAGGGTGGGGAGGGCGGGGAGGGGAGGCTGGACCTGGACGCCGTGGTGGGCATCCTGACGCAGATGTTGCACCACAGCTCCGTGCACACCAAGGTGGCCGCGCTCGACTGGATCCTGCACCTCTACAACAAGCTTCCCCATGAGGTGAGTCCACACTCACTCGAGTAGTACACAACACAAATAAACAACTTACGCACTTCTTCCCAACTACAATTTTATTTTTTGTTATACTACAACGCTCACACACTAGCATTGTACTGGGGCATCAGCATCGCAGTTACCAGAAGTCACCACTCACCGCTCTCAGGACATCTCGACCCCGAAACAAAAGACAACTTGCTTGACCCCGTGATAATGCAACCCCAGGACAACTCGACCTCGACAACTACAGGCCGACCACTCGCGTCCGAAAACTTGACCACGACAACTCGATCATGACAAGTCAACCCCGACATCCGAAATTAGGTACAACTGTGACTAACCACGCGCGAGCCAAGATAACGCGGTACTCCCTACATCCAAGTTCGCGTCGTCTCCACCTTCATGCGGCTGTATAAGCAGATGGTCTTGTGTTAAGTGCTTACGTTGGAGGCCTGTCTGACGTCGAGACGTTGGTGATCGCTTGCAGGACTCATAAGTGTGCATTGACTTTTATCTAAATCACATAATTGAAGAGGTGCTCACTGTGAAAATAATGAGTATAATGAAAATAATGGTTTTTGTTGTGTCAGATGTTCAAGCAGACAGACAAGCTGTTCGTGAGCGTGGTGGGCAGTCTGACGGACGGGTCGGACGACGTGGTGCGGCGCTCGCTGGCCGTGCTCGCCGAGATCTGCGAGTGCGAGCCCGCCAGCCCGAGGGACGCCCACGGTCTGTAATGCGACACAGTCACTCTTACAATATTGCTAATTCAATGGGTTCTAATTCTCTTTCCTATTGCAGGTGATCTGGAGTCCAGTCCGTATTATTACAAGTTCCTGCGAGCTCTGCTGCGGCTGCTGGCGGCTGATGATAATCTGTTAGAAGATAGAGGGGCCTTTATTATTAGGTAAGTTTGTATCGTCACACTACACTGATACATGCTGCGGTGGTTACAGAAAATAGAGCTCTCGACAGAGACACGCTGGGTCTACCTAAAAATAATTTAAGCTGAAATTATTTCTGCCATTTTCAAACGGTTGAATAACAACGCCTTGGAATCAATGGGTCACACCAACACATCAAAATATTACTACAACATGTAATGCGCATATTCGTGTTTTTGTTTCATCGAAATTGGGCCAGGATTTTTAAAGTTACAGTGTCGTAAAGTTACACCGCTTTTTTAACTTAGCGTTCCCTTGAATGGCCCACTGCTGGGCAAAGTCCTCCCCAATGCTGAACTTAACCGCCCCGCAAGAGATGTTAAATAAAAACCCCATTGTACCCTTGAATCAAGTGTGATTCCCAGTAAAACCGTTTCATCTACGAATTCGAGTTTCTCTTTATTCCATATTATATCATAATCACTACTTTTAGCATTCGGTAAAGCAAATCTTAAGCATTTTGTTTTTTTTTTCATTGAATACCAAATTGTTTGCTGTGAACCAATTTTGGACCTGAAATAGTAAGCACTATTCACGTCACCTAGAGAGACGACGCGGCGACGTCACGAAAGAGTTTTGATGGGAACGAAACACCCTCCTTTTAACCAATGTGTCTTACCAACAATGACTTACGGTGCCGAGACATGGACGCTCATAAAGGAGACTGTGGAGCGGGCCATGCTCGGCATAACGCTCTTAGATCGAGTGCGAAACACCGAAAACTGCCGTCGGACGAAAATCTACGACGTCGGGGACCGGGCGTTGCGCCTCAAGTGGCCCTGTGCAGGATATCTGGCTAAATGCGGATATGGCCGAGCAAGGTTTAGACTGAGTGGTGGCCATAGATTGGCCAAAGAAACCAGGGCCGTCCTAAAGCTCATTGGGTTGACGATATTGACAGGGTCGCGGGAATTACCTGGATCAGGAACGAACAGAACTGGGATGTGTGGTGGAAGAAAGGGCAGGCCTATACCCAGCGGTGTGTGCTTCCGGGCTGAAATGATGATGATAATGAAAACAAACCACTAGTTTCAATGATAACGGTATGCACTAACACCCTGTACCTATAACTTGAAAACTGCTGTGGATTTTTGCTTTAAGAGACTTCTGCCTAACCCTTGTGCAAAACAGATGTGACAGAATGAATGATATAAATAATGTTCGAATAAAAGCATGACTTTTGGCTGTACAATCACCGGGACTGCGGGACTCCGGGGCTGCGGGACTGTTCGAAAGAGATACCGGAACGTAAAAGGCGATGAAGGACATGCATGGTTTTTAGTCAGTTAAAGTCTGACACTCCCTCCCGCTCCGCCCAGAGCGGGAAAGAATGTCAGACTGGGGTTATTTGATGATTTTCCATGCAAAAAAAAGGCTGTACAATCAGATTTCGTTTTTAATTCTATGTTTTTTTTTTGTAACAATTTGTGTATCTGTCTTCGCAAAAAAGATGTATTAGATCTATGACCGGTTTAAAAATAACTGATAGCTGCAAACCTTATTTCGTATTGTTAAAAATAATGACTTTACCTTGCTTGTACATATTTGAGACTGCTTTATTTGTTAAAAAGAACATGCATCTATTCAAAAAAGCGTCTGAACATCGCTATAAAATGATTAGACAAGAATATAGACACGAATTACGCGTTCGACCTTCAAAGACCGCCTTGATGCATAAGAGCATACTTTGCATGGCCCCAAAAATATTTAATAAATTACCAAATGGAATTAAGGACTTAAACATTACTCAATTTAAAAGCAAATTAAGACATCTATTATTGGAAAAATGTTATTATACTATTGACGAATTCCTTAATGAGAAATTGTAACTTATTTGACATTGATATTTAATTGACTTTGTTAATTTTATCCTATTATATTCTATTATTGACATTGTATTATTATCTTCATTTCCATTCATTGTTTAATTTGTGTGCTCAATGGTTAATGTAAGTCTTCTTTTTTTTGTGTTTAATTGTTGGTAATTATTTTATTTTAACATGTTGATTATTCTTTTTATAATAGTGACTGATAATGTGAAAGAGTGTACACCTTTATGGTAGATTTTTGAGGAACTATTTTTTATTTATAACATCTCATGTAAAATGTACCAAAAATCACACCAATAAATGAATTTGAATTTGAATTTGAATTTTGAATTTGTCTTATTAATATCTGGTGATCCCTAAAGGAAGCTAGTGGTGAGTAATGTGTGGTGGTGTCCCGCAGAAAGCTGTGCGTGCTGCTGAACGCGGAGCACATGTACTGCGCGCTGTCGGCCATCCTGCTGGCGGAGCGCGACGTGCGCTTCGTGGGTACTAAGTGTTGTTGTGTCCTGTCCCGCAGACAGCTGTGCGTGCTGCTGAACGCGGAGCACATGTACTGCGCGCTGTCGGCCATCCTGCTGGCGGAGCGCGACGTGCGCTTCGTGGGTACTAAGTGTTGTTGTGTCCTGTCCCGCAGACAGCTGTGCGTGCTGCTGAACGCGGAGCACATGTACTGCGCGCTGTCGGCCATCCTGCTGGCGGAGCGCGACGTGCGCTTCGTGGGTACTAAGTGTTGTTGTGTCCTGTCCCGCAGACAGCTGTGCGTGCTGCTGAACGCGGAGCACATGTACTGCGCGCTGTCGGCCATCCTGCCGGCGGAGCGCGACGTGCGCTTCGTGGGTACTAAGTGTTGTTGTGTCCTGTCCCGCAGACAGCTGTGCGTGCTGCTGAACGCGGAGCACATGTACTGCGCGCTGTCGGCCATCCTGCTGGCGGAGCGCGACGTGCGCTTCGTGGGTACTAAGTGTTGTTGTGTCCTGTCCCGCAGACAGCTGTGCGTGCTGCTGAACGCGGAGCACATGTACTGCGCGCTGTCGGCCATCCTGCTGGCGGAGCGCGACGTGCGCTTCGTGGGTACTAAGTGTTGTTGTGTCCTGTCCCGCAGACAGCTGTGCGTGCTGCTGAACGCGGAGCACATGTACTGCGCGCTGTCGGCCATCCTGCTGGCGGAGCGCGACGTGCGCTTCGTGGGTACTAAGTGTTGTTGTGTCCTGTCCCGCAGACAGCTGTGCGTGCTGCTGAACGCGGAGCACATGTACTGCGCGCTGTCGGCCATCCTGCTGGCGGAGCGCGACGTGCGCTTCGTGGGTACTAAGTGTTGTTGTGTCCTGTCCCGCAGACAGCTGTGCGTGCTGCTGAACGCGGAGCACATGTACTGCGCGCTGTCGGCCATCCTGCTGGCGGAGCGCGACGTGCGCTTCGTGGGTACTAAGTGTTGTTGTGTCCTGTCCCGCAGACAGCTGTGCGTGCTGCTGAACGCGGAGCACATGTACTGCGCGCTGTCGGCCATCCTGCTGGCGGAGCGCGACGTGCGCTTCGTGGGCACGATGGTGGATGTCCTCAACACCATGCTGCTCACCGCGGCCGAGCTCTTCGACCTGCGCACGCAGCTGCGGAACTTCCGCGACCCCGTCAGTACGCAAGCGATGCTTCATCTACCGCCCATACAACGAACTAACCGCCATCTTATTTAACGACACATGTTTACTAACAGCGCCCTCCTGACAAGTTCGTTCAAGCTCTTAAACCATGACGCACTACACATGGGGATGGCATCCATGAACTTAGTGGCGCTACCATAGCTAGTTCCAAGCTTATGTAATGTCATTTTTACCCGACTGCAGAGGGTCTTTATCAGTCTATACAAGGTGTAAGTGGACATGAAGCCGTCAACAAAGCATTCTATACGTCAAATTAAGTACCTCTACGCAAAAAAATATTGCTGGGAAACGACTTTTTTGATGATCAATTTTGTCGCCCATGCATCCGATTTTGCCTTACATCTTGCGAGTGACTCACTAAAGACGTGTGACAGTAATCAAAATTCAATATAACGATAACCAGACGGCATATGTTTTTCAGCAAAGACTTTTAAAATTACTTTTTATATTTTATTATAGCTTGGTCAGATTAGGACCTAGCTATGGTTGCGCCATCTACAATGAGCTTTATAACACTTCCTCCATTGAGTCAGCCCAGAACTTGCGTAGGTATGAGTTTTGCGCCCTCAGTAGTCCATGAGTTCTTGTAATCCATGAGCAAATGTAAAACAATGTAGAAGAAATTCTTTTAAAAGCGGCTTGGGTCGCCGTCTGGGAAAGGCCTCTGTTCATCTGTCGACTGCAATGGGCTGAGTTCATTGAGTATATGTCACCGTAAAATTGTCAAATACGTTATATTGTAATATCTCTAGCGATATTGTAAACTCTCGAATTACTGTCAAACGAACATACTGCTTACAATAAAATGCATTATTTTTCGTGAAATGCATGCGATGGTAGTCAATTCACGCGGTGTGGAGGGAAGGAGGGGTCCCCCTTGCCCAATGGCACCACTCTCATGAAAAGATACTGTATCATTTCTGAGAAATAACGATTAATATAACCTAACCTTAAAACACTTTATATTCCCTTAAAAAGCGTAGTCGACGGAGCCCCGTTTCGCCCGGGGCCCGGCGTATTTCCGAGGGCAGGGTTAAAAGGAACCTAACTAACCTAAAGTCCCGATTAAGGGGGCAGAGATACTTCCGTATGTTCAGTTGACAATAATTCGAGAGTTTACAATATCGCTAGAGAGAAACACGTTATATTGGAATATAACGTGTTTGACAATTTTACGGTGACATATATAATTATAGATACTTGTGGCGGTTTCGTATTGCAAGTAAAGTCTAAATTAGACTTTATAAGGCTCGGTTTATACCGCCGCGGAATGGAATGGAAGCGACTTTTTGCAACGAAATTGTACATAACATAGTGAACTTTAACTGTTAAACTTTGTGTCAATTGTATAACATCCAAACTAAATACGAGCATTCGTTGCAATAAGTTGGTTCCATTGCATTCCGCGGCGGTGTAGATTGTACATTGAGTGTAGAGTAAGTCCGTGGTGCAGGCGACGCACCAGCTGTTCGCGGAGCTGTACCCGTGCTGGTGCCACAGCCCGGTGTCGCTGCTGTCGCTGTGTCTGCTGACGCACAACTACCATCACTGCAACCGGCTCATCTCCTCCTTGTATCCTTTCTATATTCTCACTGACACTTGTTTATATCTTCTCAACGAGCCCTATTATGATTATCATTATTTATAAACTACGTATTAAAGACTAATGTATCATCATTTTATAGAGCTGTTTCAGAGCGCGTAAAGCTCCTGTTGACTCCGTTCTCACACGCGCATAAATCCGTTTATCCCAGCATGTTACTTTGAACCGGTGGGTCCAGTCATTAGCAACGTAGCTCCCAACAAAGAATAGTAGTTTATGCAACTGTGCATAATGAAGGGCATTACAACACGAGTGTGGGTTTAAGAAACGAGCCGAAGGCGAGTTTCTTAATAGCATCACACGAGTGTTGTAATGCCTAATTATGTATAGTTGCATACACTACTTTATCTACCCAAATATCATAAGGGCTCTATGATGGGTTCAGGAACCATAGGGAAATGACCTGCATTGTTACTTGGCCCTTGATTTTTGTGCCAACAGGTTATTAGTTGCATTCGTCGCTGCATTTACGATATCTGGCGGAGTATTCATGTCAATTTCTGAGTCACTATCACTCATTTTCGACAGAAATAAAGAATGGGTTACTGGAAATAAAAAGCTAACGAACAAATGACAGCTCGAAATGGCGGCGTTTCGGATATCTGTCATTTTTTTTTAAATCATAGGCAAACGAACAAAGTCACTATTCTTGTGTCACTCGAGATCGAAAATGTCGTGCGATTTATAATTAGAATCATACTGAATTGGGGTTTTTTTTTTTTTTTTTTTATCGATATCTGATTTAATGTAGGTGGTACTAGAATAGCACACTCTCTTGAATTTGACACCTGTTCCAAATTTAAAACTCATAACGCAACTGTTTACAGTTGCGTTATGAGTTCATTACAGCACCGTTCATTTCTGCAGGTTGGTAATGCTGGTCATTGCCTATGGTTTTTGAACGCATTAGAGAGGGTTTATGATATTTGGATAGATAAACATTGTTATAAACGAGCTTCAAAGCGCCGATAAAGTGTGTGTTCCTGCTGTAGTCAGTTAGAATCTTCGGACGCGGAAATAATGATCGATTATAAATCCACAATCTATACTTTTTTATGTTCATTTTTTTTTTGTTTAATTTTATAAATCCTTAAGTTGCAAACAGCGGTGATTTAGAGATCACGGTGGATTTCCTGACTGAAGTGGATAAGTTAGTGCAGCTCATCGAATCTCCTATATTTGCATGTGAGTACCTTCTTCTTCCTTATAGGCTCGTTGAATAACATTTGAACGAGCTACAGTGTGCGACCCTGCAGTTTACGCATCTAGCAGATCCACCAGGCACCAGGGCATCGGTGGACTGATTGATAACCGGGTGGCCCTGTTGGAAACATGTCTCGTCATGAATCCTTAACTAGCAATAGCCGAGAATTATGATCAGATTCTTCGACCCGATTTTGGCAAATAACTTAGTGCGCTATTTGCAAACTGTAGACTACCTAGAACCGTGAGTACTTATAATAATAATATCCTCTTACGGGGCGTTCCGAGTCATGCGCACGCTCAGTTAGCGAGAGCTACAATAGAGCTGACGTCACATCGATGACCGGCACTGGTAGCGGCCTGTCAAAAATGAAATTTCTTCAAAACACCGGCCAAGAGCGTGTTGGGCCACGCTCAGTGTAGGGTTCCGTAGTTTCCCGTCCGTCACAATAAGTGTTCTTATGAGTTTAGAAATTATTTTGTACAAGTTTTTGTCTTTGTTGTACAAAAACTGTTGTTTCCATCCAAGTTCAAAATGATTTTCCTAGAAAGTCCTTATAAAGTTCTACTTTTCAGATTTTTTTTCATATTTTCTAAACTTATGGTTCAAAATTAAGAGGGGGTGGGGGACACATTGTTTTTTACTTTTGGAGCGATTATTTCCGAATTTTTTGACATTATCAAAAAATGATTTTAGTAAACCCATATTCATTTTTAACGTGACGTTTAGAACGTTTTAATTTGAACAAAACTTGTTTGTATTGATGCCAGCTATCGATTGATGCACGTTATATGCGTGTCTGATCAAACAAATTAGTGCGGAAGATATTATAAGTATTAGTGATTGAATTTTGACTTTGACAGCTCGTAATTCGGAAATGTGACACTTTAGAACGTTTTATTTTGAACAAAACTTGTTTGTATTGATGCCAGCTATCGATTGATGCACGTTATATGCGTGTCTGATCAAACAAATTAGTGCGGAAGATATTATAAGTATTAGTGATTGAATTTTGACTTTGACAGCTCGTAATTCGGAAATGTGACACTTTAGAACGTTTTATTTTGAACAAAACTTGTTTGTATTGATGCCAGCTATCGATTGATACACGTTTTATGCGTATCAGCGTTTCTGATCAAATCAAAGTTGTGCTGAAGATCGGCATCACGCTTCGCTTACAGCTAAGTGAATGGACTTTAAATTTGATAGCTCATATCTTGGAAAAGTGACACTTTAGAACATTTTGTCTCAAACAAAAGTTGTTTGTATTGATACCAGCTGTCGATTAATATAGGTCTAAACCGTGGCCGCTACTTTGAAAAAAAAAACAAAATGGCGGAAAAAGATCTGGCCAAAAAATTCAAACCCCTTTATCTCTAAGGTCCATCGTTCTGATCTATACAAAACAATCGGTCAAACAATTTTATTGTTTTACAGGTGTTGTTCTTAGAAAGGCGTCATTTATTGTAATAATTTACATTTCATTTATATTTTCTTGTGTGTTATATATTTTTTTGGCAGCTTCAAACAATGTTACTTCTTACATCGGCGGGTGCGACGACGTATCTCGCGCCTTTGGTCAACGTTCAACACAGCAGTTCAGTTGCTGTTTTGGACATTGGTGTAAGGCGCGGATACCTTACTACCTTCTAGCAGATCTTCAGATTACCTTTCGGAAACTATGTATTTTTAGCCCAGCGAACACCTGCCAAGTTGCGGCAAGAAAATGAGAAGATAACAATTTAAACAAGACCTTGCTTCCTTGCTTAGGCTGACCCCACATTTGGCGTGCGCGATCCTCGGGCGTGCGAGTAGCGCTCAGGCCGCGCGCGCGCTGCGTGAGCGTCGGGTGTTGCCACCGTGTGACGTGCATGCAGCGTGCGCGCAACGAGCGACGCTCGAGTCGCGTTCTTACCCCTTCGCCCGCTATCCCCGCCGCTGTCTGTCTCGAGCGTCGCTCGTTGCGCGCACGCTGCATGCACGTCACACGGCGGCAACACCCGACGCTCACGCAGCGCGCGCGCGGCCTGAGCGCTACTCGCACGCCCGAGGATCGCGCACGCCAAATGTGGGGTCAGCCTTACATACGTTGGGAAATGGCGTGTCAAAGATCGATTATAGCGGTAGGCGCTAGGAGCTGTCAAGCTGTCACCATAGTGTTTAACCTTTTGCTGTCACTAAAGCAGAGCGGTGACCGCGCACCGGCACAGCAGCGCGGCGGCACCATGGTTCGAAATCGACGCTCCGTTTACATTGAAATCAAAATTTCTTTAGGCGAGAATTCGAATTCGAGAAAATCAGAACGGCTATTATTTTATAATATTTGGTAATATGACAGCTATAGACAGCACCATAGGCTCCGAAAAAAAATATATTTTGTAATTTTTTGTATGATTTTTCGTTTTTTCTCACAACTTAATAAAACTTAAAGCCTGCGGCTTACATGAGGCGACACTCTGCTGTGAGTGATGAGGCGCGCATGGGTATGCGTGTTATTAGCATTTTGGAATCGCCTCATGGGGCGGTTTATTGAGTTGTGAGAAAAACGAGTTTTGTGTTTTTCTTCATGCAAAATATTTTTTTTTTCGGAGAGGTGCTGTCGATTTGGAACCACTGTGCGCCACTCGGGATCGTGCACTGTGGCGTATAGCGCGGTGTGGTGTTGCAGACCTGCGGCTGGAGATGCTCGGCGGACAGCGCAGCGCCCCACTGCGCGCCGCCATGTTCGGGCTGCTCATGTTGCTGCCGCAGAGCGACGCCTTCCACGCGCTGCGCAACCGACTCACCTGCGCAAGCGTCTACCCCGACCAGTGAGTGTCAGCGCTGGGAACCTAGTGAGTGGCTTCCAACTGACTTGTAACCACGTACTGACTGATCGCTCCCAGGGTCCCCGCCGGTGTGGAGGACGTGTGCTGGCTGGGCCCGGCGGAGAGCGTGGAGCCCGCGATAGACTTCGACAAGCTGTTCAAGGAGTTCCTGCGCGTGCAGGCGGCGCACCGCGAGTTCAAGATGTTGGACCGGAGTCGCGGGAAGCTGCTCGACTAGCGCTACTGACTGACTCACACTCGATATAATTACCACGTAATGGGCGCCGGCAGCAGGGTGCAAGGGGGTGCACCTGCACCCCACTGGCAGGAATAAATATAAGAGTATATCGAAAACATTTCGATTTTTATAAAATGTTACTGTGTTAATAAAACATAAGACGTCTAGGTGGCTGTCCAAGTTCGTCACCTTGTCAATCAATTTATTGTCCTCTAATTTACTGTGAACACAGGATTTCTTCCATCGTCAGGGCCGTAGGTAGTCGATGTGCGAAATCGTGGGTAACTGTAGAGAAACCAATCTATCCGAGGCAAAAAAACAAAAGTTGCCGTATTTATCTGAGAATATCTTAAATTATTTGAGCTCGCTTCGTTCGTTCGGATGTTATGTCCTTTGCGTTTAGTTTTCTTTATAAATAGGCAGAATGACTCCTTGTTCGAATTGAGAAACGAAAATCTAATATAACCGAGGTGCAGGGCAAAGATTCTAGAGCTGTTTTTATAGATCTGAAGATGCACCCCCTGGAAATAATCCTGCCGGCGCCAATGAGCATGTACAAATCGTCACAGCTAAAATAAATTACGCGCCCTTCCATTACACGTTTTGAATATGATCTACACAATACGCACATACAGACGGGTTGTCATCCTCAGTAACACTCGTTCGTTCGTGGCCTCAGAACAATATGAGTTCGCCATCGACACGCTAACAAGAAGACCGGTTATAAATGAACGCGGACTTGATTTCACAGAATACAAAAAAATGTGGAGAGGCTTCCAATTATTTTAGTTTCGACGGGCTTTACTGCTTTTTATTTTTTAAATATTGTATTATTATGAAATACTTAAAGATTGACTGGCCCTAAACTCTTCCCTCGACTCGAATCCGTGTAGCAGTTACCATCCGTTTACGACACCTGTACTTCAATACCTTGAAGGCTCAAGCATATCTGCAGGACAGTACTGTATTGCAGTTATATTCAGAATTCCATACGGAATCGATCCGACGGTGAACGAACAAGAGACCAAGAAAAGACTGAACAATAGAATGATAGGAGCGTTCACAACTTCGATAAAAGTAAGAGATGAAACGGATATCTGGTAACTATCCGGTATCCGACCTATATCAGGCGGCCGAAATACTATCCGGCCGAATACCGGATAACTAACTACAACTACTATCATTTAAAAAAAAAACTGGATAGTAAAAATATATTTTAAGTAATTATTTGCTTTATTTAGTTGGTCTTAGTATCACTTAAGAAATATAATTAGTTTTAATTGTAAATTTTTAATCACATAATAGTAAATGAATGTAATAGAAAGAAAATGAATTAATTAGTTTCATACTGCACTAAGGGCAAATTATGGTGAATAAATATTATTTTTTCTGCATTGAGAGGTAGCAAGCGGTTTCGCTTCTCTTCATAAATAAGGCCAGCTTCAGAAAAAAGGATTTCGCTGTACACACTGCTGCAAGGTGCTGAAAGATAGATTTTGGCAAACTTTGATAAATTTGGGTATTGTTTGGCATTAGCAGCCCACTAAGAATAAGGGTCACGCAAATGTGTGTGTGTGCGATGCACCAAACGGCTAAGTTCCACCGGATATTCGACTATTCGGCCACATGGTTGGCCGAATATCCGGTATGCGGCCAAACTGCTATCCGTTTCATCTCTAATAAAAATGTATCTGGGTGAACCTCCCGCACCCCCCGGGGCCCCGGGCACACCCCCCAGACCGACTAATGGCACGATATTCTGAACGTGACTCACAATGTGCTTGAAGCTCTCAGCTCCGCTACAAGTCAAACGAGTCAAGTATTTTGAAAAGTTAATCAAATATTAAAAGAAATAAGGTTAAGAACATAGAATAGATCCGTTACTTTTGCGTCACATCCGAATTATATTGTTGATGATTGTATACGGGTGTAAACAACCTCATCACAAAGCCTGATGTATAGAATGCTCCGTTGATACTAAGCATTCTGTACATCAAACTAAGTAACTTTACGCAAAAATTATTGCTGGGGAACGACTTATCGGGAAAAATCATGTTTTGTGTTAGAACTTAATGTATCAACACCAGTACACATTAGAAACAGGAGAACACATAGATCCATTACATGAACACGATACATATAAATACTTAGGATACAACCAATCACGACAGATAAACCATAAAGAAACAAAACAAAAATTAAAAACGGCAAATTCAACATCGATTAAATACAATTCTGAAAACACAACTTTATGCAAGAAACACAATAAAAGCACTCAACACATTTGCAATTCCCGTGCTTACCTATTCTTTTGGCATTATCAACTGGACCAAAACAGACCTAAAAAACTGTAGGTTTTTTAGGTAAAATAAATACCACCATGACCTAATTCCGAAAACATCACCCAAGATCGTGTGTGCAAAGGCTTACACTGCCAAGAAAAGAAGGAGGCAGGAGGATTGGCATAATAAACAGATAACAACCCTTATACAATATTTCTTTACCAAGGCAGAGTCTTCTACAATTCATAAACAGATAGCAAACAACGACACCCACTTTACACCTCTAAATTTAAAAGACAAATCCGAACAGAAAAACGAGAAAGTTACTTATAATAAAACCAAACTCCTTGAATGGAGCCAGAAGTCTTACACGGAAGACATTACCAAGATTTAAGCCAAATTTATGTCGACAAGGAAGCGTCGAACCCATAGCTTAAAAGAGGTGAGCTCTTCCCGGAGACTGAAGGCTTCATGATTGCAATACAGGACCAAGTAATTGAGACTAAAAATTATAGGAAGTACATTATTAAAAACTTAAACACTGATACATGCCGAAAATGCAATAGTTTACCAGAAACCGTCCAACATATTACAGGCGCGTGTAAATCAATAGCCCAGACAGACTACAAACATAGACACGACCAAGTCGCTAATGTCATACATCAGAAACTAGCATACCAATACAAACTAATAGACTCCATAGTACCTTACTACAAATACACCCCCGAAACTGTTTTAGAAAAACACTTCGATAAAATTATATTTCGACCGAGGGATTTTCACGGACCGAACCATCCACTTCAACAGACCAGACATTACATTAATAAATAAAAGAAACAAAACTGGATATCTCATACTACGGTAGTGAGTTGTTCTGGCTAATCTCCGAAACGTCTGGTCCACGGAGCACCGCATCACGAAGCCGTCAACCAAGCATTCTGTACATCAAACTAACTAACTTTATGCTAATACTAGCGGACGTCGCGCGGTTTCACCCGCGTTGTTCCCATACCCGTAAGAGTACGGGGATAAAATGTAGCCTAAGTTACATGATCGTAAGGACGAAGAAAATTGCCTTTAGGTTTCGTGAAGAGGTATTTTACACCCTACTAATTATCTATATAAATAAAAATGAATTGTTGTTCGTTAGTCTGATTAAAACTCGAGAACGGCTGGGCCGATTGAGCTGATTTTGGTTTTAAAATGTTTGTCGTAGTCCAGGGAAGGTTTAAACGGTGAGAAGTAGACAGGTAGGTAGGTAGGTATTAGGTAGGTAGGAAAAAATGCATTGCAACGCATGCCGGGTACAGCTAGTTATAAATAAAGAAGAAAGATTTTTTATTGTTTGTATCGAATAAGCTCCGCAACTTCTGGACCGATATTTACCATTTTGTCACCAATAGAAAGCTACGTTATCAGGAGGAGCTATAATTTATTTCAGATATTCCCACGGAATCAAAACTTGAGCTGGCGAAACCGCGGGGCGCAGCTAGGTGTTAATATGTACATTCCGTTAGTTATTAATAATTATGAAATAAAACCAAATTATTTAAAAAAATATAGTTTCATTTTCATT
Source organism: Xestia c-nigrum (assembly GCA_916618015.1). Lineage (NCBI taxonomy): Eukaryota > Metazoa > Arthropoda > Insecta > Lepidoptera > Noctuidae > Xestia > Xestia c-nigrum. The sequence continues at coordinate 559,609 of OU745259.1, read as the reverse complement.
ATAATAGTAACAGTGATTGCCTATAGTAATTTATTGCTATCTATAAATTGTGAAGTTATAATCAACATTAATTTTACTAGTTATGTTAATAATTAAACTTTATCCCTTGCACTTATTCGTAAGAATATAATATATTTATGGATTTATTATTCGTTCATAATATAAGAGCCAGATCGAACTAGCCACAGAAATGTGAACTGGTATTGTCGACACTGTCATATTTTTTTGTTGCATTTAATCAATAAAATCTTGAACACAGGAAACAATTACATTTCTTAAAGGGAGACAAAGAGAGCACTAAAAACAAACATGAATATTCCCTATAAATAATTTTGTAAAAATATAATGTATTAGGAATGTTGTGCTATGTGCAGTCTTTATAAACCAAAACAAAGTTTTGATGTCATATTACAAAATAAAAGAATCAATATTCTGAGATCGGAAAGAGTTATCAGTCCAAATCACTGGCCTCTGTAGGCGTTTAAACAGGGTGGAATTTTTCAATGTCACCTGGAGGGAAAGTACTCTAAGCCCCTTCGTACACAATGCTACTCAAATCTTAGAGACTCAACTATTTTAGTCTTCAAGCGACTGCCGGCATACAAATCCGTAATGTCAGCGACGCGACTCGTGTACGAACTTCAATGGATTTGTATGGCAGCAGTCGCTTGAAGATTAAAATTGTTGAGTCTCTAAGATTTGAGTAGCCTTGTGTACGAAGGGGCTTAGAGATTTTTGAAAATTCGCTTGCCACAATTGGGAATAGAACCAAGTTCGAAAACATAACACCCTGTACTTTTTTGACATCAATCGATAGGGTTCATCATATGGATCTCTTTAACACATTTATGATCAATTAAAGGAAACGAAAACTATGAAATCCCAAGAATCGAACCCATTGATTTTAGAAAACAAAACACTGTATTATTACATCATTCCATAGTGTCGCTAATAAGGATCAAATTCTGGGAAGTAATGACAAAATGATAAAATACATAACGGGAAACAATTTGTATTATGAGTTTCAAGAATTATGTCGTCGTATATCTTTGTTCCCGAATGTACTACAGCATTGCCGCCATACAAATTAATAAGTGTTTTCACTCCTCTTGTTAAAAAGACTGCCATAATAGCGTACCAGAGCGGGGGTAAAATTGCATTTATTGCCCTAGGGGAAAAGTTTTTTTTAATTGTTAAGAGCCCTCTTACAGTACGCTAGTGGACTGTAAGAGGGCTCTTAATAAAATAAACTATCATATAAAAATAATTATGGTTATTTTAATTTCTCGCAATCGTAGTGAAAAGTACGGTGTAACACACGGCGCTAAAATCCCATTATAACTCGATTTCTATTTACTACCTCGCTAAAGCTTTGAAAATAAATAAATTTGATTTGATTTGAAAGCTCGGTAGTAAAACTACCTCGTATATAAGGTGTTAAAAAATTAACTGCACGAAACTTGAGGAGTTGTTTGGAATCACAAATAAAAAATAATCACGAAAAAATTTTTTTGAATACGTTTGTTTATTGATACCGAGTACGTACACGAAATTCTTGCAGTTAATTTTTTAACACCTTATATAATGGGTAATTTTAGCCCCTTGTATTACAGTGTACTATTTCACTTCTCATGCCCTAAAAGTACGCTATTATAGCCCTACGAAGTCGGGATTAAAGTGACCGTATATTCCCTAGAGAGTAGAAACATTGCCTCCCTCGCAAGCTCGGGAGTCAAACCACCTCGGTTATATAATGGCTTCGTTTAGTCTCTCGTTATAAAATTTACTATTTCATGCCTGCCAACATTTAAATAAAAAATATAATTAATTCGTGGCCGCCGACTTTGTTTTTTACCTCAATTCATCGAACAAAGTAAATTATCTCTTTTGCTAGTATTTAGAATACTTTCCCTCCAGGTGGCATTTAAAAATTTCACCTGTATAATATCTTATTGTTTAAAAATATGAAATGTGAATTATAATGAGTAAACATGTGTAGAAATCAAGCACCAGCGGCGAGTCATAATGACTAGTTATGGCGCGTCTAACAGTGAACTGTGGATGATATGTGTCATTTAGTAAGCCACATTAGGGCTGCAGTCCGAGTGTCTGCGGGGAATAGGGAGGGCAGACGGCGGATAACTGATTCATAAGTCGAAGGTATAACATTAGTTTGGCAGTAATCGTTGCTCGATGAAGAACTTTCACTACGAATGAACAGTATTTTGCACTGTTATGGAATTATATTTACAATGTTCGGTTTCCTTTGATATGTCTGGCATTTAATCTTAGTAGCACTGTATGGAAATGTAGTCTGTATCGATCGCGCGTCACCCGATGGTGCACGAGGGCTTCCCGCTGCGCGCGTGCACGTCATGTAGCTCGCTGTCGTGCACGTCGTGCAGCTCGCTGTCGTGCACGTCGTGCAGCTCGCTGTCGTGCACGCCTGACGAGTAGATGATGGTGCGCGCGCCCGACGCGAACACGCCCTCAGCCGCGCTGGACACCGACCCGCTGTCGCTCGCGGACAGCTCGCTCGGCGGCTCGCTGGAGCTCGCGGACAGCTCGCCCGGCGGCGCTCTGGAGCTGGCGGACAGCTCGCCCGGCGGCGCGCTGGAGCTGGCGGACAGCTCGCCCGGCGGCGCGCTGGAGCTGGCGGACAGCTCGTCCGGCGGCGCGCTGGAGCTGGCGGACAGCTCGCCCGGCGGCGCGCTGGAGCTCGCGGACAGATCGTCCGGCGACGCGCTGGAGCCGCTGGAGCGCTCGGCGGCGTCGGGCGGCGCTTGCTAGGGCGCGAGCTCGTGCGTGAGGTTGTTGAGCTTGCCGAGCAGCGCGGAGTTGCCCCGCAGCGCGCTGGCGAGCTCGTCGTGCGCGGCCAGCAGCGCGCGCACGCCGGCCCCGCGCGCGCACACGCCGCCTGTACCGTTGCTCTGCGCGCGCACACCCACGTCTTTAGTTCTCTCGGCGTCTAGCTCCGCCTTAGAAGCGTTCAGCTGAAAAAGAAAACATTTGTTTATAACAATAGATAGATATCAGTGAGTGTCGCCAGACTCGATCCACAGGCAGTACGGACCGTAGTTTGCGCGTCGTTGATCTGCTCGCGGATGGTGTGCTCGGCGTCCTGTATCCGCGCCGCCAGGGTCAGCAGCTTCAACTCCGCACTGGACACGTCCTTGTCCAGGATCTGCGTCTGGAGGTACACCGTCTGCGCCACCTTGTACCTGATAGTAACGTGTATATTATTACGGACGGTGCGGGTGTGGCGGCGTGCGCAGTGCGTACTGAGTACTGACCAGTCGGCGATGGCGTCAGCGCGTGCACGTGCGAGCGGCGAGGCGCGCTGCAGCAGTGCGCGCGCACGGCGCCCGGTCTCGGCCACGGTGATGCGCTCGAGCACGTGGAACTGCTCGTCGTTGTACGTCAGCGAGCGCGTGGCGCGGTCGCGCACCAGGTGCTGCCACGAGTCGCGCAGTCTGCGACATGCGACATGCTATGTTAGTGAAGTGTAACGTGCGGTCGTGGGCGGCGTCGAGGTGTCACTTGCGCACCGACCTCTCGACGAGCGTCTTGGCCTTGATGTGCAGGCGCAGGTCTGAGGGACAGGGCGCGTGGTGCGCGGCGGCGTCGAACTCTGCGCGCAGTGCGGGCGCGGCGTGGCGCGCTACTAGCGCCGCGGCCGCCGTGCGCAGCGACCCCGCCTCGCCCGCCACCAGCCCCGCCATGGCCGCCCAGCTCTCCGCCCCGCCAGCCCCGCCAGCCCCGCCAGACTACAGGCATGTTCCATGAAAGATTTTTGTTAATCTATGTTATGGCTAAAGATGATGGGTCCATAATACACTTGCGTGTAAAAACATCGACCCACCCATTTATTTTCTGTTGGAGAGACGATGTTTAAAAAATTATTATTAATCATGTAATTATTTTATAGTTTGTGAAAGTGCACAGACAGTATCCCGTAAAAAGGGAGAGCGATTCGCGCAAGCTTGCATTGAGGAAAGAGTAGCATTTGGAGGATGTTTATGGATAGTTTGGGGCGGTATCTTTTTGGATGAATAAAATCAAACTTGAGTTCGTAACCTGGTCTCGTCTTGGCACTTTGACTGCCCATCGCTACATTCAGGCGGTGCTGGAGCAGCATGTTATGCCATACCCTGGTTTTGTAGGCGAAGGATCCTTGCTCATGCAGGATAATGCTCGACCACATGTTGCCGCATCAGTCCGCCAGTATCTACACGACTTCGAAATTCCTGTTTCGGAGTGGCCAGCAAGGGGCCCTGACCTTAATTCCATAGAAAACATGTGGGATGAGCCTAAAAAAAGTGTCAGGGCTAGGAGTCATACTGCAGGAACTCAAAGAGGCTATCCAAGAGCTTTGAGACAATATCCTTAAGGAGTATTTTTTATATCCTTGTAGTTTATCGTAGTTGTAATAAAATTATTCGTGAAGTTTCAGGAATGACACCTACCACTGCTTGTGTCTGCATCACCTAAAGGTTGACTTGTAGAGAATGCCTTTGGCATTAAGTCCGCCTCTGTACTTTGTGCTTGAAGTGTTAACTAAATAAATAGAAAAATAAACAAAGATACAATTAGGGCAAGGGATGGCAATGCGAGGCATTGAAACCGGTTTTTTGGAGTTTTTTTAGAGAGTTTAGAGTTGTTGTTATTTTTTGCATGAATTTTTTTCTTTGTCGGCGAAAAAGAAAATGTCTTTTTGAAACCGTTTTTTGTATTAGGCCTGATAAGTTAGAAAACAATTTTAATTTTCAATTTTTTTTTCCAATAAGGTTATCAATACCTCACCTTTTCATCTACCACACGGTATTATAATTTATTTTCTGTTACCAACATTTTTTGAATTACGAGTATCTTATTCCAAATGGGCACGGGGTGGGTCGATTTTTTGCACACAAGCTTATTTTAAGAGGCGTCTGTTTAAATGAAATATTAAATAATTATGCAAGCAGACGGTAGAAAGACCGTCGTATACAGGGTGGAAACGGTTAACGGGGCAGTAAGGGGAGCAACCATAACCGTTGCAGCAACACGAAAATGGTCTTAGGAAACCATCCATAATTTTTCGTGAAATTTTGATCCCCATTCACAGATAAAAAAAAAATATACAGTTAGCAAGAAAATTGCCATTTTACACAAAACATTTTTTTGATGCCAATCGCTCCTATTTCTAATTGTAAAGGCTAGGAAGTTGGCTAAATGATACTGCGGCTTATAAAGGCAAATTAACTATATTGTCCGGACCAAAGGTTTACTAAATACAAATGAGCGAGGGAGCACACGCGATGACCACTCGAGTACTGAATGCTCAACCAATATTAATTAGTTAAATGAGGTAAAAATGCACGAATAACCATTATGAATGTATGGTTTCACCGTACACTAATACTGATCAAAAAGTTCTTCTAGAACAACCCAGGTTGCAGTACTCAAAAAGTCAGAAATTCTATAGAATTCGATTCAATAGAGTTCGAATCTATAGAATCCTGAGCGTAATGAGGGATTCAAAGTACATCGCCCAAGGGAAAAATATTTTTGCTCTAGAGTCATATCTACTTTTTTTTTCTTTTATAAGAAAATATTATTACTATTTTTATTGTTTCAGGAGATAAGAAGCTATCACAAGAATTCTTGTATTTGAGTGTTTTTAGAGTCAAACTCTGAAATACAAGAACAATTGTGATCACACATCCAAACCATAATCTATCTCATACTCCATCTAAACCATAATCACACATCAAAACACTCAGTGTAGGTGTGTGATTATGGTTTAGTTAAGGCCACAAAATTAAAAAAAAAATTGCCCAAGATAAATAATAATAATAAATAAAAATAGAATAATTATTAGAAGAATAATTAGAATGTTCCCTTTACTTGTGCTATAATGTAATTTATCTTGTTTTTGACCAAAATTGTCAATTCTAGGTCAACCGGAAGTACCCTATAAGTTTTGGACCTATATTATGGTATTTCCCGTTGACCTAGAATTACGTTTGGCAAAAAGCAATATCTTACAGCATATGTAAAGGGAATATTCTGAAAACCGTAAATATATAGTCCCTTGGTGGCGCGAGTCCATCTCGCACTTGGCCATTTTATTTTAGTTTCGAACCCTTATTCTTATTCGACAACTAGCCGATGCCCGCGTAAAAGTATATACAAAAGCCTTCCTCTTGAATCATTCTATTTATTGAAAAACCCGCATCAAAATCCGTTGCGTAGTTTTAAAGATAAGCATACATAGGGACAGACACACGCGGCAGGAGACTTTGTTTTATCTGTAGTGATAGTGATGATAAGAAGCCTAGTTAGACACCATTTTTTTGTCAGTAAAAGCCCCGTCTAACTCAGTCCAGCCGGAATAAACAGAGGGCCCAAAATGGCTGCTTTAGCAGAACATAATATGAATCACGTTAAAAATTTAAAGTTCTTAAAATGAACTTTATGATTGCAAATAATTGAAGTTACTGGAAAGTAAGTAACCTGTTGGCTCAGAGCTAGTAACTAACCTGCGTGGTGTTGGCGGGTCTTAGCGCGGCGCTGTGGGCCGCCAGGTCGAGCGCGCGCGCCGCCGTGTGCGTGAGGTGCGCGTGCGCGTGCAGCGCGTCGGCGCGCGCCGCCACCCGCGCCAGCCGCGCGCCCAGCAGCGCTCCCCAGCGCGACACGCACGCGCCGCACAGCACGGACGCCGCGCACACCGCCTCCACGCGCCGCCTGATCACGTGGCCCACGCTGCACGCCGTCTGAGTTCATCACACATTCATCAGCACACCACACCGAGGGCGGGCTTCTCTTCGATACTAGATATCCCGTCATGATACCCAAATCGAGCAGCGAGGCAGCACATCCAGCAAGGTGATAGCAGGTGGAGTAAAGCCGAGACCGAGTGGCTCTCGGACGTCACTCTGGTCACGGGAAGAGAAGTGTTGGGCGTTTAGATGAGCAGACGAGTTTGTTCCTGGATGAAGTCTGCACAGGAATAAGATTCTTCGCGAACGTTATGCGTAGCAGTTCTCGCGGCTCATCCACCAAAGCGACAGTAGGCTCACGGCGGTGTTTTTAGTGGGTGAAAGCCCCACAAAACTAAACTGTTTCCCCGGACGTTGCGATATCAAAAGGAATGTGAAGATTCGGCCTGTGGATGATGATGAAGGGCGGCCTTGCAGAAGTTGCAGTGCACTCACCTTGGCCTGGCTGGCGTCGTTCTCCACGGACACGATGTTGGGGAAGACGGGGAACTTGGGGATGTCGGGCTCGGGTACCATGCTCACGTTGTTGTTGTTCTTGTTGAACAGCATCAGCGGCTCCTCTGCGCTCGTCTCCGGGTATTCCGCGCCTGTACCGGAGTTACCATCATCTGCCTGCCTATTTCCAACCTTGGGGTCGGCTTCCAGTCTAACCGGATGCAGCAGAATACCAGTATTTTATATGCAGCGACTCCCTATCTGACCTCAACAACCCAGTTAGTACTGGGTAATACGATACCCCTTTGTAAAACTGGTGGTCAGCCTTTTTTGCCACTGACTACCTGTAACGACTGTCAAAGATCTACAAAAATGACAGCCGGGACCAACAGCTTAACGTACTTTCTGAGGCACGAAAGAAACTCGGTATGCAATGGGTGGTCACCCATCCATAGATCAACCTAGGCAAGCACGGCCTTGGCCTCTAGTTCCTCGCCTTTTCCCTATGTTGGGGTCGGCTTCAAGTCTAAGCGCTTTCATCTGAATACCAGAATGTCACACAGCCCCGGATCTAAGGGGGGCAAGCCAGGGCCTATGCCCCGGGCGGCAAATTCAGAGGGCGGCCAAATTTTTTATACTTTACAGACGAATGGACTACTCATCATTTACTTAACTTTGACCACGGAATAAATAATAGTACAAGTACAGAAACATGGTCATATTAACTCGATCGATACCCACAGCGCGGAGTGAGACGTGCTGCACGAACATTTATTATTGGCGAGGTGCGTAGGCATAGTTCAAAATACGCGCCTAATAACTAAAACGAATTAAACATTATTTGCGATCATCTATGAGTCAGGAATGATCGAGTCTTGGAATCTTAGCGATCGAAAATCGAATTGCACACAACTTAAATTTTGACAAGGCCATAGATTTATTTGCTAAACAAAAAGCTCGAAGAGTAAAATTGTTATTTCAATTCACAAATTTTAATGCAAAAATATATTTGATTTTTATTTTTATTACAATCGTCATCATTTCAGCTGAAAGACGTCCACTGCTGGATATATATAGGCCTCTCCCAAGTGTCGCCACATTGACCGGTCCCATGCGACTCGCATCCAACGGATTCCCGCAACCTTCACCAGGTCATCGGTCCACCTAGTGGGAGGTCTTCCAACGCATCGTCTTCCGGTTCGCGGTCGCCACTCCAGAACTTTTCGGCCCCATCGGCCATTCGTTCTGCGAGCAATGTGCCCTGCCCTGTTTGGCAATTCTTCGGGCTACGTCGGTGACCTTGGTTCTTTTGCGGATGTTTTTATTTCTGATTCGATCAAGCAAGGAAACTCCGAGATAGCCCTCTCTATTGCCCTTTTTTTATTTTATTTTTCGGATGGGAAATCATCAAATGTTTCTCCCACTCTGGGCGGAGTGGGAGGGAGTGTCAGACTTTTACTGACTAAAACCCATCCATGTTCCTTCCTCGCCTTTTATGTTATGTTCCGGGGCCGCGCTATCTCTTTCGAACAGGCCCGCAACCTCTCCATTGCCCTTTGGGTGACTTAAAGCCTTTTGATAAGGCCCAATGTGAGCGACCACGTTTCGGCCCCGTATGTAATCACTGGCAACACACACTGGTCATAGACTTTCGTCTTGAGACACTGCGGTAAGTTGGACGAGAAGATACCGCGCAACCGCGCTTTCCGAACGCTGCTCAGCCGAGTCGGATTCGACGATTGACCTCTTTCTCGAAGTTAGACCTACCTAACCGGACCGTTTGTCCTAGGTATACATAATCGTCTACAATTTCGAGTGTAGAGTCTCCGATCTTGATAGGAATGGGTGTGACATGGGCATTTAACATGACCTTCGTCATGAACATGTTAATTTTTAGACCCACTGTTTCGGAAGCTCTACCGAGGTCATCGAGCATTGTACTGAGGTCCTCCATGGTCTCAGCCATGACCACTATATTGTCGGCAAACCGAAGGTGAGTGATGTACTCGCCATTAATGTTGATGCTTAGCCCTCACCAGTCCAGAACCTTGAAGACATCCTCCAGTGCAGCGGTGAACAGATTCGGAGATAATTATGACGTCTCCCTGTCTTACACCTCGCTGCAGAAGGATAGGTTCCGAGGCTTGGTCCTGAAGTCGGACTGACATGGTGGCGTTTTTGTACAAACACTTCAACACCTCGATGTACCGGTAGTCAATTTGGCACCGTTGGAGAGACTGCAGTACAGCCAAGGTCTCGATCCAATCAAAAGCTTTCTCGTAGTCCACAAACGCTAAACAGAGAGGCAAGTTGTACTCTTTGGTCTTCTGTATAACCTGCCGCAGCGTATGTATGTGGTTCACGGTGCTAAAGCCTTTTCGGAAACCTGCTTGTTCGGGTGGCTGGAAATCGTCAAACCTGTGCGCGAGACGATTCGTGATGACTCTTGAAAACAACTTGCGGACATGGCTTAGAAGTGAGATGGGCCTGTAATTCTTCAACCGGGCATTGTCACCCTTCTTGAAGAAGAGTACCACCACACCCCTGCACCATGCCTACGGCGTTTTCCCCTCGAGTATGACGGAATTAAACAGTGTTTTAGGCTTTCACGGTTTAAAACTAAACTTATATTGTCACTTACGGGATATCTTCCGTTTCCGTTTTCCGTGTCTTGCGTCGAAATATCGAGAACTCAACATTAAAAATAATCACGGAAGATATCCCGTAAGTGACAATATAAGTTTGGAATTAAACAGCTTCTGAAGGGCCTTAAGTACCGGTTTTACACCCGCCTTCAGGAATTCGGCCGTAATTCCGTCATCACCCGGTGCCTTGTTGTTTTTGAGCTGTTTCAGAGCCATCCTAATCTCGTACAGGCTGACGTCCGAGATGTCTTCGGTATAGTGTGAGGTTAGTCTAGCTCTTGGGTCGTTTGCTAGGTCGACAATGGGTTTGCTGGTTGATGTGAAAGAACAGCGATGGATACATTATTTCCGGAAGGCCTATGTAGGCTATGTCCAAATTTCAATCAATTAGTGGACATCTGATAGCTGAAATCATATGGATGATGAAGGTAATAATAAATGTAAGTGGGTGGGGGCGGCATTTTTCAGTTTTTGCCCCGCCTAAAAAAAATTGAAGATCCGGGGCTGATGTCACATGGCGCGACTGTCTATCTACACAAACCTCCTTAACCCACTAACTTCATAACATTATTGGTAAGACCGGTTATATTGAGATAAGGTGTTTTGTCTGGATTATAATCGTAAAATTCAATGAAATGTGTTTCTGTGAAACATAGTTTCATTGAAGTCGTTAAAACATTAGTATTAGAAATAAAAATACATGGACCAAATATTATATCATCAATCATAAAAATCTATGAAATATTTGTCTACGAAATAACTTGACACCATGAGCAGCGGTGGCCCAGTGGTGGCGGCCCCGACTTACGAACAGTAAGTCGTGGGTTCGAACCCAGGCAGCCGCATTACTTTGTGTAATTCATTTCATCACCACTGCTCTCATAAACGGTGAAGGAAAACATCATGAGGAAACCAGCATGTTCTAGAACAAAAAATCGAAGACAAGTGACATCTACCAAGCCGCACTGGGCCCGCGTGGTGTATTATAGACCATACGCAAAATACGCGCCTTGACGTGGAGTTGCGGACACCAGCCCGTTGTACAATACAACACAATACAACTTGACACCATGAAAAATGGAATGGGCGTAGGCCCTGATGAAATGCCAGTAGAAGTATGGAACGATGCATGAACTGTGTGAACGACGATATGGCAAGAAATGTGTCGAGTAATAGAGAATTATATAAAAAATATTTGGTAAAGTGTATGAGAATGATAATGTGGGTTTAGCCATGAAAATATGACTATAATTATGCAGCTACGTTTTAAACTGTCGGCGAAGTAGACTTAACAGCAAAGCGATCGCCATAGATGTTACAGACTGCGTACCTAGCGTGTTTTCATCGATGACGGTGAGCATGAGTTTGTCCTTGTAGAGCAGTATCTGCGACTCGGCAACCACGCTCGTCTGCTCGCAGATGTACGTCTGAAGGTGCTCGTACTTCTCGTCCGGCTTCAGGAACACCTGGCATTTAACGCGCACAGTTATGCGTATGCGCCATTAGGAAGAACATATGACGTTGTATACTTCTTATTCTTATTCTTTATTGCACACAAAACAAACAACAAATATACATATAACTTGCAATCAAATAGCTTATGTACAAAGGCGAGCTTAACCCAGAGTTGGGTTTTCTTACAGCAAACCCAACTCACTCAACTCTTAGAATTATACATCATGATTTTTCGCAACGTCTATGGAGATTCATTGGAGAAAAAATCATACTTATATGGTTCCATAATTCCTAATTAAGCTACTTGTTTGAGACATTAACATTCCATAGTAAAATTGCGACTGAACGCCAATCAGTGTTTGGACAATGGTGGCTGTTTGTTGGTATTGTTTGACGGCAACGAAAGAATCCGGGCCACACAGTTACGGCGTGACGAGCGTTGCGCAAGCACAGCCGACCGCACACTCATTTGGTTTAGAATTAGATAATAGTCTAATAGTTTCAATCCAAGCTACCTACTTCCGACACCATGTTGAACATGTTGTTAACTAAATTTTATGTAAATGTCTTTTAATTTAGCATAAAAAGTAAACTTTCAATTTTATGTAGCTTGTACAATAATTACTGCAATTAAATAATTTTACTGCGTTGGCCATGACTTTGGCAATAAACTAAGTACAAGTAGCAAAGTAAAAGTTTAAAGTAATTATGCCTGTTTGCTACACCTTGCATGTGTAATGAATGTTTGCCTACTCTACCCAAGGGGAAATATTTAGAGTAGATAATTATGTAGAGTTTCATTCTTACCTTTATGCTAGCTGCTTTATTAACATGAAATACATGTACAGCAGTTGTGGATGTGGCGACTTGCACCTCAGAAAAGAACCTGTCAAAAGTCCATATCCTGTGAGGGTCCACCTCTAGCAGGCCTGCCAGGAGTGGTGTGACTAGTTTACGTAAGCCAACACTGAGCTGACAGTGGGATGGCAGATCACGAGCCCAGTCTATTGGACCATTCTCTGTTGTTTGTGTTCCCTGAGAAAATACATGATTTATAAATAAATATAGAGTAGTGAACAGTCGTTAAGGCCTCATGCATGAGGTTGTGGGTTCAAATCCGGGCAAGTACAAATGTGACATTCTAAATTTATCTTGGATATTATATAGTATTATATATTATATATCAGACATTGGTGAAGGAAAAACATTGTGAGGAAACATGGACTTTTAATTAAAATAAGTCTAAAATCAAAAACCTGTCTTGAGCAAGAGTGGTGATGAATGCTCAATACCTCTGTTGAGAAGAGGCTTTTGCCCAGCATTGGGACAGTAATAGGCTGGTATTTATTATAGTGAACATATTAGTTAAATTATGTATGTGCTGAGCATATTGACACAGGAACACGAACAGGGACAGAATTTATGATGGGCAGCTAATGTTTCATCATAGTGGGCTAGGATTCATACTTAAATGTTTAAGTTAATTAAAGTTTTATCAATTCTGAAGTAGGTAGATGTGAAAACACTTAAAAGCCACTTGCATGATAACGAGATCATGAAGTATTTCATGGTCATTCTCGTGCTTTTGAATGGTGAATTTGTTTGTAAAGTGACTTACTGCAATGACTCCAGATGCCTTCTTTGTAGTAATATAGAACATGGTCTCTTTATTCCTCCTCCCTCCATATGGTCTGAATGGCAGCTGTCCCGTAGCAACATGGTACAGCGTGACCCCAATGGACCACAAGTCCACTGTGGCCCCAAAGCTCTTTCCCACAGGCTTGCGTAACACTGCTCGCTCATACATATCAGGATGCAGGTACTCCTCAGTGCCATACAAAGATACAAATTGTTCCTCTTCCTGCAATTCTCTGGCAGCTCCAAAATCCGTGAGTTTGTATGTAGTAGTTCCATCCTCGTTGATATATTTCATAATGTTGCCAGGCTTCAGATCTCTATGTACCAAGTTATTATCACGCAAGTGCTTCATGCCAGCTGTTAAGTGCTCTAACACTAATAGAAACTCGTGTTCTTGAAGGCCGTACGTATTCTCAGGGTCGTCGAGTATATTGAACAAGCTGCCGCCGGTGCATAGCTCCATGACGATGACTTTCCCGCGCCCCTCCTGCTCCTCCTCGATGGCGAGCAGTTTCACGATGTTTTCGTGCTTTACTTTCTTAAGCACTTCGAACTCTCTCATCTGCACGTCGTGCGGGCGCATGTGACTCAGCTGGTTGAACGTCTTCACGGCGACGGGCTCTCCGTTGTTCTTGTTGACGCCCTGGAACACCGCGCCTGTAGCACCCTTGCCCAGGACGCTAGTCGTGCACCACACATAGTTCTCCGAGCCCCGCAGGAAGGACATTTTCGAAAGTTTCTTGTGTAATACAGTTACTATGTTTCACGGACAGTTACAATATCGAATCGACTGTCTATACCGTTTTTCCTAGACAGACTTTTAAAACAACTAATAATGAAGCACCTTAACATTACAGATATTATTTAAACTTCGCTCTTGTCATGAAATAATTAAATTAAAGTACTTCACGTTCACTTTTAACTTCTATGCAATCAACAAAATTGTGACAGAATAGGGATGGCCAAAAAAATTCGACGAAATTTCGATACAATACAATTATCGAAATATTTCGTCGATATTTTTTAATCGCGAAAATCAAAAATCAAAGCATTTATTTCAAGTAGGCCAATAACAGGCACTTTTGAATTGTCGAAACAAAGATGAAAATTTAGCTACAGTCCTAGTCACAAGACATAAAAACTGTGAAAGTACTGTAGTTGCCCATTCCCTAACGTAGATCTCTATGGAGAAGAACGAGCAAAGAAACTCCATGGACACTCTTTTAAATCATATTATTGTTACAAAATCTTGGTTACATCATTCATGTTGAGATGGTAGATTATGTGAGAACAATGTAGCAAGATGTGCACGTTAAAAGTGTCCATAGTAAAAACAAAATAATTCTTTCAAATAAGCCATGGCGACTACGAGATGACCAGTCACAACTGACAGCACCCGTTCACGAACATGACGCATGGATCAGCACCATTCAGCTCAACCATTTTGAAGGGAACTAAATGGTCCGACACACGCGCCACCATCAGCGAGACATTTGAGAGAGCATGACATACTCTCAACCGCCAGGGCACATTCTAGTCAAGAACTTCCGTAGGCTTCCAGTGGATGATAGCTTTACATAGTACTCACACAATATGGGCTATGCGATTATACAGGGTTATTTTTTGTTTACACTAAACCCGAAAAGGGGTCATTGTACTCATCATTTTGAACAACTTTTTCTATGGGACGAACCTTGAAATCGCGAAAAAAAATCAGCTGTTCCCTACATTTTGACGAGTTATGCGAACATAAATGTAGGGAACAGCTGATTTTTTTTCGCGATTTCACGGTTCGTCCAATGACTGAGTACAATGACCCCTTTTCGGGTTTAGTATAAACAAAAAATAATGTTGTATAATACTAACATTGAATCTATACAATGCAAAGATAGTTAAGTACAATCTTCAGCAGCTCTAACAATATCATTTAATGCTATCAATTTATGCGTCCCTGTCCTTATGGAGCAGGACCAGCATTGAGCCAAGCATTTTTATCAGCGATATAATCGCTCAACTTGTAATATGCTTGTTGACAAAGTGTGCGTTTAATGCATGTTTTAAATTTCGTCTCATTCAGTTTAAGAATACTAAGTGGAATTTTATTATAGCATCTCAAACTGTATCCCAAGAAAGATGAGTCTACTTTAGCGAGTCTAAAGCCTGGCTGAACTAATTGGTCCCTATTTCTAGTACTGTAGTTATGCCTGTCACCTCTTTTACCAAAAAGATGCAAAATTTTTCTGACTTACTTTATGTTTTCGTAGATGTATTGACAATGTACCGTCATAATGCCAATATCCTTAAACAGCTCTCTTAGAGAATCGCGCCTACGAAGATTATATATGACTTTAATGGCTCTTTTCTGCAGAATAAATATAGACTCAATAATCAATATCTGCAGCTCAACCCAATAGCAAAATATGCTGCTGAACTTAGCCGCCCCGCAAGAGATGTTAAATGAGAACCCCATTGTAGCCTTGAATCAAGCGTAATCCCCAGGAAAACCGTTTTATCTACGAATTCAAGTTTCTCATTATTCAATAATATATCACAATCACATATATCAAAACTCCAAATTTATTTTAAAGTGTCGAATTCGTGTTTTTTTAAAACGCAACTTTGGTTTCGTGTCAATATCTGATGACTACTGCTTTGATTAAATTGTATATAATTATTAAGGCTCAAGTATCAATAAAAATACTGTTTTCTTTTATTATTTTTTAATAAAAGAAAAGAAAACGAAAGCCTTTTGAAATTAAGGCTTTATTCTACTTAAAAGAAATTAGCTTATTATTTTGAAACTAGACTAAAGACACATTGACACATATAATGGCATTATACGTCATTCTTCCCAGCAGGGTTTTTATGTCTCGCAAATATAGTCTCTACGGTAGCCTGGTGGTTTCCGGGGCCTGCTTGAGTGGCGCCTCTCGTCTATGTCAGGTTCTTCCCGGGCCACCTCTTGTTGGCTTTGAGCAAGCTCAGATTCTTGAGGAGTTCCAGACTCTCGCTGGGTAGCTCCTATGCCTATAGGTGCTTCGTCACACATGCTGTCTTCGTCGTTAGGTAAAGGAGCTAATTCATTATTTGATACAGTAGACTCCCTACAGTTAGAATCCCTACTTCCCTACTATTATATAAATGTGAATGTAAGTTTGTTTGTTACGCTTTCACGCGAAAACTACTCAAACGATCATCATGAAACTTTGTACACATAGTTTTGGAGGTATTAAAAGTAACATAGGATACTTAAAAAAAAAGGTAATATTTTGACTGTCGTACATTCTTTCTCGAGAGGACGGTACTAGAGGTTGAGAGCCATGATGGGATTGATTGGCCATTCATTGACCGTCATGGATGGTAGAATAATCGTTCATGAGGAGTGGTGTTCGTAGATGTACACAACATTGACCGAATTGCGTGGAGTGACTCATGAAGGACCTTCTCCCAATGAGCTACATCCAAGTTTTTTGATTTAAGAAAAAGTTGTACAGTCCTCCATAAAGTGCCATTCAGGCGCTCCACCTGTCCGTTTCCTTGCGGGTTGTAGGGAGCAGTCCGGCAGTCAAGCAATTCCCAGACACAGCAAAAACTGTTGAACACGTTCTGACATAAACGCAGATCCTCTATCGGAATGAATAAAAAGTGGAGTTCCCAACACAAAGAAAAAAGCCTTAAGAGTGTTAATTACAGACTCTGCTGACACGTCTGGACAGGCGTAGGCAAACGGAAATCTTAAATACTCATCAATTATAGATAATATTTATTTGTTCTTCGTATTTGTTGGTATTGGTCCCTTAAAATCAATACTCAGTCGTTCAAAAGGGGCGTTGCTTTTATAAAACTTCCTTGGTTTTTACTAAATCGTGGCTTAATTTCAGCACATTTTCTACATGATGATGTTACAGCTTTAATATCATTGACATAATATGGTATTTTTTTGTCCTAACCCAGTGTGTCATTTCGTCAGGCGCCACATTGAATTTTCCGGGCTTGTATACGACGTCATATTTAAAACAAGAGAGCCTCTCTTCCCGGCCGCCGCGGGAGACGCACCGGGCGTCGGGGTCATGTCTGTCGCATGCCGAATGAATAAATTCTTAAGTGCGCTGAAACGCGGCTTCGCCAAACGGAATACGTGTGAGTTCGTATAGCTACAAAAGCGGCAAGCCACAAGCTTCAAAAGCGGTGTACTTTTGTTCTTTTTTTTGTATAGGGACCTGGTGGTACGCACTTTTTAGATCGATTTGACTAAAGTATTTATACTTTGATACCTTCGAAATGATAAATTCAATTTTAGGTAATGGATAAGCATCGAGCTCAGTAAATCTATTGATCGTCCTCGAATAATCGATCACTAAGGGTTTTCGATGATGGCCCCCTCCTGCGACTTAAGTATGAGCCCTCCATGGCGAAGTGCTAGGTTTGATGACACCATCCTCTAGTAGCTTTGTTATTTCTTGTTTTAGAATAATAAATTCATCTTTCTCATTATATCTTCGAGATTTAACTGCACTAGGCTTTATAAAGGGTGAAAGATTTGTAAATATCGAAGCAGGGCAGCTTCCATGACTTTACATATTATGTTCAAAGGTTCGTGTTTACCACCAAAATTTAGGACAACTGATGAATGTGTTTTCAAAATATCGTGACCAATGATAATTTCAGCGCATAAGTTATTCACGATCAACAAAGTCTTCTGTTTGTAGACGTGTTTATTGACTTTGTATAGTTGCAACGCACGAACCTTCTACAATAGAAGTATAACGCAGCGACGCTAAGGTGACGGTCTGGTTGCAATGTTTTTTCTTTAGACCTAATGTCTCTGCTAAGCTTTTATCAATAAAACTCGCTGAGCTGCCAGTATTAATTAAAACAGGGACAGTGGCCTTTTTTAGGCTTCCCGGAGAGGATGCGATTATGGTTGCAGTGTCTAATGCTGTCTCTTCAGAAATCGCATTTGCCGTCGAGCCACCAGCGCTACCGCTACGACATACGTTAGCAAAGTGACCCTTTCTTGTGAAAAATTGGCACGTCGCTTGGAATGCAGGGCATTTTATTCGTTGATGGACGTTCCCGCCACAAAAGAAGCAACGTCGTTTCTTTTGTCCATAAAAACGGGGAATAGAAGCAGCCAGATTTTAATTTTGGATCTCTTTTTGTTGTTCTATTTGTGGTACACTGACATTAATATTCCTTTGAAAAGTGATTGCGTTTAGCAATGAGTTTGTGTTTGGATTTGAAAAAGATAGGAAACTCTTTTCAGCGCTCTCAAGCGTCAATGTTTGATTTATAGCTTCATCGAATATCAATGTCATATTTTCCAAAAGTCTTTGGCGGATGTTTTGAGAAGATAAGCCCGATATGAATGCGTTACATATAAATTCATTTTTAAATTCTTCAGCGGATACGACACGAAAATCACATTCTTGGGCTAGCAGCTTTAAAGCACGAATGTAATCGGATATAGATTCATTAGGTTTTTGAATTCTGGTAGATAAAATATGACATGCCAAGATACGGTAGTATTTTGACATTTAATTTTATCTAAAAAATGTACTTTTTGAATTGTAATTATACCTAATCCTTGATGAATAATGATGATTTAATATGTAATAATTCCTATAATTTAATGTTGATATAATATTGACACGGTTTATGCACCATCTCTTGCTAACAATTTGTACGCCACGATATGCGGCTGAACATGTTAGAATTTTTCTGTATAACATTATTATCTTGCATGCAATGTATCATGTACACCATGTTTAAACAAATATTTTTTTACTTACTTACGGTTTTTCTGTTTTTCATAGGTTTTCGGTAATGTCTTAATATCCTGTTCGTAATCTGTACAATGCTTTATTAGTGCGTATACTGTTGGTGCTGAGTAATTAACCAGTAGCTTTAGTTTCAACTCAGAAGAAGAATCTGGTACCTCTTCGGAAATAAAATTTTTAAACGTACTATACCAGTGACTCAAATGGAGCTCTGCGCCAGAGTCACTCGGATCAGCACCAAACTTATCAGGATTTAAATATTTCGTTGGATGAACAGCCATTGTAAATTGTCTTGATTCTTATTCAGTATGTCAGATGTTTCTTTCTTGTCAGACATCAGCGAAAATAACTGATATTGAATAACTTTAAATAGCGTTTACATTACATTACAATATTTTTAAGTAGAATAAATTTATATAATTAAGTAAAAAAAACGCAAAGCCTTTTCAAATAAGGCTTTATTCTACTTAAAAGAAATTAGCTTATTATTTTGAAACTAGACTAAAGACACATTGACACATATAATGTCATCACCATAGATACGACACAAGTTTGAATGCTTTGGGAATATGTCTGAATAATCATCCGAAAACGGACGATATTTCGATTTATTTCACTCGAAAATTTTCGAAACTGTGAAACTGATTAAAAATATCGATACGACAAATATCGAAATATTTTTTTACTTGCCCATCCCTATGACAGAAACAGAACCTGTCAACCTGACAATCATGGACTTAAAAATGCATGCTGACAATGACATGACAGAGGTGCGTTTAAGTAAGCCGGCGAAATTTTTGCCGGTTTGCTGAAATAGTCACACAATAAATATATCGCTGGACATTAACATACAGCGCCATCTAGTGCCACACTAAGCAAGGCTTGTGTCGTGGACACCAGATAGTTGATATTATATTATGTAGTAAATAGGTCTAATATTAACTGTCAAATTCATTTGACAGCTCAGGTTGTCAAACAAGTAACAACCACAACCATCAATTTCAACATCAATGCATCAATGCATCATAACTTTTCCATGATCCACAAATGAAATTCGCGGTGACGATGAATTAAGAACTCGTTTAAAATATTAAACGAATATTTAAACGAGTTCTTAATTCATCGTCACCGCGAATTTTAGGCGCAAATCAAGCAAATAAAACAACAGACAGCTCAATGTCAATCTGACAGCACGATAAAATTTAGCGAGGTAAAAAGGTCGCTAAAATTTATCCCAGTCAGGCGAAAACTTATACCAGCGGACGACCGTGAACGTGGCAGATTATAATTTTTGTCAATTTAATTTTTCACTACGCGGTGTTTCACGTTTAGGCGGTTTTACATTTTAAACTTTTATACATAATGGGGTCGGCAAGTTAAAGCTGATTGTAGATAGCGCCACCACCGCACAGACCCAATCTGACCAATGAGGTCAAACTATTTTGAAATATAAAATGACATTGACAGATTTTCAACCAATGACGATGCTTAGGTTCATGCGGTGCTAGCGCCATTAGTTCCACAGTTGCCAACCCCATTGACTTAAACGCACCCAATAAACTGTAAGTTTGTCACTTTTGACAGCTGATGTAGGCACTTTGGCTTTTTTCTGTTTTGGAAAATGTCATAAAGTTTGGAATGGAAAATAAAAAAAGCAGCCAAGTGCGAGTCGGACTCGCCCAAGAAGGGTTCCACTTATGAACGGACAGACAGACATGAAGAATCCATAAGGGTTCCTTTTTTGCCATTTGGCTTCGGAACCCTAAAAAGCTCTGTAACAATGTTGTCATTGTAATGAAATAAAGAATGTCATTATGGTTTTTCTCTCATTTAAAAACAATGTTCCTGTTAAAATCAACTGAACATTAATTGTCATTTTTTTGAAAGTCAAAGGATTTTACTTTTAGTTTTTCAATGAAAGAACTGTTCACACCTCTTTGAATGCAAAAAAACAATGTTTTGAGTGGGTTTGTAACGAAACACTTGCTTGCACAGAACATAAATATAGGGTCCATTCCGAGATACGAAATAATCACTGACAGCGCTCATATCAATATTTTGCGTTCCGAGTTACCTTGAGCGCGATTTAAGCGCGAAATCGATGTTCCTTGAGTCGTCATAGATGACGTCATGACACGCGCCATCTTGCGATTACACCGACCATGTCCTAAGGAAATATCACCGTGAGCACTGTCAAAGTGTCAAAATGACCTAAGGACAGATCTTAGGGATCGTTCACACCAACGCGTATAATCAGCCGCCGACTGTGAGTATCCAGTACAAAATGTATGAAAGATTTATTTCAGCCGCCGACTAAAATCTTTCATACATTTTGTACTGGATACTCACAGTCGGCGGCTGATTATACGCGTTGGTGTGAACGATCCCATACAAAATCGTTGTTTAATAGAGCTTCATAAGTGTGCGTAGTCCCTTAGCTGTCATAATCATGAAAACTAAAACGGAATGAAAAATATTGCTGTGGGCGCTGTGAGTGATTATTGTGGTGATTATATCGTATCTCGGAATGCTCCCGTGTCACACTGTCACCGACCCTATGTTCCGAATTGCAAAAAAAGTGATAATATCGCGAATCCGACCGAATTTAGTAGTCACAAAATATGAGGCTACTGAGTAATAATTGTGACATTGCGCGTTGGTCGGATTCGCGATATTATCACTTTTATCGCAATTCGGAACGCAGGGCGAGTGTCACCTGTCCAGTGTTCTGTCATTAGTGTCACTTCTTCGTAGAGTCGTAACTTTTGTGGCAGTATAAAAGCTAACAAAAATAACAAAAAAAGATTGTAATTAAATAGTTTTTAGGGAATTATGCTACACTAATGCTTAAAACTGTACTAGCAAACATCTGCACAATATAGTCGAAGACTGTTTAGAAGGGTTTTCAGAAGAAATGTGAGTATAAACAGTGTTGTAATTCGTGACCCTACTTCTAGATTTCACAATAATTTCCGCCTTTATCTTACTGAAATCGGTAATACGGTGTCTATAGTAACTTCTAAAATTAATTAGCTCGTCATTCAAATGTAACCCCACTTTCTGTCAGGTCATCTCGCTACGATGTGAGGAGGCACGAGCGTTCCAAAAGCAGATCAGTGGAACATCGCAGGGATTGGAAAAACGACAGAACACGGTCTCATTCACCTAAATCATCAAAGCACAGGTCCCCAAGTAGAGAAAAAAGAGAGACCAAGCATAAGAAAAGTAAGAAGAAAAAAAGACGTTCGTCCAGCAGTAGCTCCAGCAGTGACAGCGGCGAGGAGGAGCTGAAGCTGTTGCAGAGGCTGGAGACTGAGCGGCTGAGGCTGAAGGAAGACAAGAAAAAACAGAAGGAACAACTGAAAGCCAATGAAACACCTGAGGAAAAGAGGTATAGTGACATTGTAACTGTACAGTGCTAAGATGGATTCCCATAGTCTGGTACTTCATTAACTGTCAGCGAAGAAGACACAATAGTTAAACAATGGGGTCTGACCGTTACAGTCAGGCTTGACAGATCAAGAGTTATCAGGATTAGTTGTTATAATCATTGGTAACTTCCATGTATTAAAATTAGATTTTGGTTTTGAGCATCCAAACAGCAGGTCAACCTTCTCAAGTACACACTTTTATTACTTCTCAGGGTTTAGGTAAATCACAACAAGTAATTTATTAGTTAACTTTATCTTATAGAAAGAAAATAAAATAACACATTCAGTCAATACGATGTCACAGAGCAGAGAGAAAAGAAAATAGTTCAAATAGTCATAGAGTATTTATACTAGTGCTGCGAGGCGTAGAGTTCGTAATTACATTCAACCCCTCCCTGAATTTAAGCCTTACAAAACTGTAACACTTAATAATTTGCCTAACATAATATATATAATTAAAGACAAATTAAAAACATAAAATTGATCAAAGACTTAATAATGACAATGTTCAGACATACTCTTATTTCAGATGCATTTCATAAGTGAGTTATAAGAAAACATTCCAAGTTTAGTTCTCAAAAATTGTAATTTGTCTTTTGACAAAACCTTTGTGAGTATGTCTGCATACTGATTATTACTACTAACCAAGCTTAATACAATAATTTTTTGATTAAACTTTTCTAAGATAAAATGATATTTGATTTCAATGTGTTGATTAAAATTTTTAATCATACTTATAGCGCTTTGATTGTCCAAATAAAGGCACATTGAGTCTTGTTTGCATTGATCAATATACTTAGTTTTCTATTTAATCTATTGTACAGAAATGGGCCTAAAAATGTAAAGAATCTTTCCACAAAGACATGTTTCGAGGTTGGTTTAGAAATGCATACTTTAACATTCTGTCTCTTGTTAGTATTGTCAGCATTGTACGTGAGCATGATGTGCTGTTTTAATACTAAGTGCATAATGAATAGTTGGCGCACAGTAAGCACGTTGCAGGATTTATACAGCTGATCTGTGGGAGAGTAAAAGGGATGGAAATTCGCCACCTTTAAAATTGCTCTTCGAGCTCTTTCGAGGGGAAGCAGGATAATTTTTGATGCGCCTCCCCATAAAATAATACAGTAATGAATTATAGATAAAGACATAGCGCGAAATAAACTTGTGTGATTAATTTAGGATCTGCAAAAGTTCGTATTTTTTAAATACAAATATTAATTTGCGCACTCTTTTAACCAGACTTTCAATATGATACCTAAAAGAGAGTGTGTCGTCTATTATAACCCCTAAGTATTTAATATTACTGGTTTTGATATAAAAAGGACAATTTATTGCAAATGTTGACTGACCGATTATCACATTGATGGGCATATACATGGAAGTTAACTGTGTGAGGCTTGCGCATGGAAAAGTGGATGTATTTTGTCTTGTCAGCATTTAGTGTTAGTAGATTGCTTTGAAGCCAATTAGTCACAGTATTAAAGCCAAGGTGAGCGTTTTCAAGCAGTTCACTACTGTTTTCAGCAGAAAATATTAGCGCCGTGTCGTCAGCATATGATATGATTTTGCCGTGCTTGATATCTAGGTTACACAGGTCGTTAATATAAACCAGGAAAAAGGTAGGATCCAATATACTCCCCTGGGGAACACCAAGTCCAGTATTTTAATATTGCTTGATATATTGGTCGATCCTAATACACTGGTATCGATTGTTTAAATAGTCAGCAAGCAATGTCAGAGGCTATTCTAAGGCCCTTATTCCTATGGCCTATTCCTTAGAAGCACAGAAACAGAGACAGTGTCAAAAACTTTCGCTAAATCAAGGAAGACTCTCATGACCTGGTTGCCTTTGCCCAGCTCTTCTGAGACATAATTGGTAAGGCGATGCACCGCATCGGCGCTGGATAATTTGGCTCCAAATTGCGCTGGTGACAAGATGTTGTTTTGGTCCAGGAAGCTAACTAGTCTGCTGTTTAAAATTTTCTCTAATATTTTTGAGATTGAGGAGAGTAATGATATTGGCCTATAGTTATTAACATTAACCAAGTCACGGTCTCCAGATTAATTTATAAATAGGGATAACAACAGCCTTTTTAAGACATTTTGTCTGGATTAATGGCTTGGTATGATGCCATTTTCAGTTAGAGTAGGAAGGATTCACCGAAGAAGTTCTTCAAAAATTTTGGATAATATCGGAAGCAAACTTATAGGTCTATAGGACTTGACGTCACTTGGTGGTTTTCCGTCTTTGTAGACCATAATAATCTGGGATACTTTCCATATTGCAGGGAAATATTACACAGATTTCTTAAAAACATAAACATTTACTCTTCAGGGCTCGACGTCTGAGGGAAAAACAAGAGAAGGAGCGTAAGCGTCGCGAGCGCATGGGCTGGGACAATGAGTACCAATGCTACACCAACCAAGATAACCCTTTTGGAGACTCGGCACTCACAAACACCTTTGTCTGGACTAAAAAACTTGCCAAGGAGGGTGTCAAGACGGTGTCTCGGGATGAACTGGAGGCACTCAACAGACAGAAGCAGTTGGAAAACAAAATTGAGCTAGAGAAGGTAATCTTTCATTTGACATCAGGTTTGCTCTTAGTGTAAGGTATAGACCCTATGTCCTTTGGCAATTGCCCAAGGTGTTCAGGTGGAGATTCTTTATCAGAAGTCCCACCTGAATGTATGGTAAAGTTCTGTAGCTCTTACTGACGGATGGTATAGTACGTAGAGATTAGAGTTGTGTGGTGGCGTGACGCAGGTGAAGCAGCGGCGCCTGGAGCGCGAGGCGGAGCGCGCGGCGCGGGAGGCGGAGGCGGCGGCGGGTGCGCGCGCACGTGAGGCCATGCAGTTCCACACGTGGGCGCGCCAGGAGGACGCCTTCCATCTGCACCAGGCGCGTCTGCGCTCGCAGATACGCATCCGCGACGGACGAGGTACTACCACCACACTATTTTCTTCCAAAACTTGATCAAACTATTCATGCTAAAATTCTCCTCTGGGCATTGACTGGGCTTGAGGTATGATAATTATTGCACGTGCATCTAAGCTAGGGATTACTTTTTGCAGAACACAACAAACTGTTTGGATATTGTTATGTTTGAACCTTGTTGTGGGTATTATTCATTAGTTGTTATGTGTAACATTTTTGTAATGAGAGTAAAAACGAATTAAATAAGTTTGCTTTCTGATCTCGACTTGGTTGTATCTTTTAGATATCATACTATCATAGATTTTACTGCCAGGCGCGAAGATTGTTGTGATAACACAAATGAACTTAGTATTTTTTTATGAATGCCCAGTTTTGCATACATTCCGCCAAATAATATCAATTACAATAATTACTTGCAGCCAAACCCATAGACCTGCTTGCGTGGTATGTGAGCTCGGAAGAGTGTGTGGATGCGCTTGAGATGCACGAGCCCTACACCTACCTCAATGGGCTGCAGACGCAGGACCTTGAGGATTTGCTGGAAGATATTAAGGTATGTGTATCTCGATAAAAGGTGTGGAATATTATTACAACAAGTCTGGAGCTGGACGAATGAGGCGTGAAGTTCTTCTACTGAAAAGATAATATTTTGCAATCCTAAGAGCAATCAACCTGAAGTTGTATTGTTTTAGTGTTCAGAGATGTCACATTTGCAAATTTTATCATGCTAGGTTGTGTAGGTCCAATGTATCTGATACGTAACTCAGTGAGATTACACACTGGAAAGTGAACAATGTCAGTGGCAGACACTTTGGAATATTATGTAATGCATAAATCTCGTTGGGGCCTACCAGGTAGACACACAGCAAAAAGTGCTGAACATAATTATCAGTCTAATTTCAATGATTTGGTCACACACAATAGTCCTTAAAACCCTATAATAATAAGACCAGCCTGTTATTATCCCACTGCTGGACAAAAGCCTCTTCTCGGTTGGAGTGTAGCCTTAGGGGCGCTAAAATTTTTCGAAAAATTTTTTTTTGGAAGTTGATGCCATACGCTTATAGGCACCATGAGCCGTGCAGAAAACCAAAAAAAAATTTTTGGGTTAAAAAAATTTTCTAAGTCGCAAAAATTGTTTTAACCAAAAAAATTTTTTTTTCGTTTTCTTTGCTTCTCATAGCGCCCCTAAGGATATACTCCAACTCCTAAAAATCCGCCCCTAAGGCTACCCACTGACCCTCTTCTCATACAGAGAAGGCACGAGCATTCATCATCGCGCTTGCTCAAGAGGGGTTGGCGATTTCAGACTTATATAAACCCCTTAATACAGGGTGTAAACCACCTCATCACAAAGCCGTTAACCAAGCATTCTGTACATCAAACTAAGTAACTTTACGCAAAAAATATTGCTGGGAAACAACTTTTTTTTTTGAGGTTATAAATCATGTTTTGTAGTAGAACTTAATGTAACGCACTTTAAACATTGTGCTGATGGATGGATTGAATAGTGTGGGGGTCGTGGAGGTGTTAAAAGTCAAAATCTTACGAAAAAAACTTGTATTTAAAAAAAAACTTGTCAAAAAGTTGTAACTTTGACCCCCCATATCTCCGCAACTAGAAGGTTCCCAGGTATGGTGTAGAACAAAAAAATAATCGCAGTGATGAGGAGAACAAGTGCTTTTCGGATTCGTGAAGAGGTGTTTTACACCCTTTAGAATAGAATGTATTTTGGTTATTAGCAGCATAGATCAGATGTCGCGTTAGATCATAATGTTGTTATTGCAGGTGTATAAGGAATTAGAGAACAACGCCAATCAGGCGTACTGGGAGGACGTGCAGACCATCGTGCTGGACGAACTCAACAAGCTGCGCCGCCTGGCCGCGCCCGACGCACGTCGCGACGGCGTACACCAGGCCGTGGCGGATGACGTCACACAGGTAACACCGATCTCTAACCTATACATATATGTATTCGCTTACGAAAAGTGTAGTATCACCTTATATTGGGTTCTCGGCGTATATTGAGACACCACCTACGAGGTGCAGACGGTGCAATGTAACGTGTGTGCTCGTCCGCGCAGATATTTAAGTGTAGTATCACCTTATATTGGGTACTCGGCGTATATTGAGACATCACGTAGGAGGTGCAGACGGTGCAATGTAACGTGTGTGCTCGTCCGCGCAGATATTCAAGTGTAGTATCACCTTATATTGGGTACTCGGCGTATATTGATACATCACGTAGGAGGTGCAGACGGTGCAATGTAACGTGTGTGCTCGTCCGCGCAGATATTCAAGTGTAGTATCACCTTATATTGGGTACTCGGCGTATATTGATACATCACGTAGGAGGTGCAGACGGTGCAATGTAACGTGTGTGCTCGTCCGCGCAGATATTCAAGTGTAGTATCACCTTATATTGGGTACTCGGCGTATATTGATACATCACGTAGGAGGTGCAGACGGTGCAATGTAACGTGTGTGCTCGTCCGCGCAGATATTCAAGTGTAGTATCACCTTATATTGGGTACTCGGCGTATATTGATACATCACGTAGGAGGTGCAGACGGTGCAATGTAACGTGTGTGCTCGTCCGCGCAGATATTCAAGTGTAGTATCACCTTATATTGGGTACTCGGCGTATATTGAGACATCACGTAGGAGGTGCAGACGGTGCAATGTAACGTGTGTGCTCGTCCGCGCAGATATTCAAGTGTAGTATCACTTTATATTGGGTACTCGGCGTATATTGATACATCACGTAGGAGGTGCAGACGCTGCAATGTAACGTGTGTGCTCGTCCGCGCAGATATTCAAGTGTAGTATCACCTTATATTGGGTACTCGGCGTATATTGATACATCACGTAGGAGGTGCAGACGGTGCAATGTAACGTGTGTGCTCGTCCGCGCAGATATTCAAGTGTAGTATCACCTTATATTGGGTACTCGGCGTATATTGATACATCACGTAGGAGGTGCAGACGGTGCAATGTAACGTGTGTGCTC
This sequence comes from Xestia c-nigrum, assembly GCA_916618015.1. NCBI lineage: Eukaryota > Metazoa > Arthropoda > Insecta > Lepidoptera > Noctuidae > Xestia > Xestia c-nigrum. Next base: position 531,511 of record OU745259.1, on the reverse strand, counting down.
GTCCGCGCAGATATTCAAGTGTAGTATCACCTTATATTGGGTACTCGGCGTATATTGATACATCACGTAGGAGGTGCAGACGGTGCAATGTAACGTGTGTGCTCGTCCGCGCAGATATTCAAGTGTAGTATCACCTTATATTGGGTACTCGGCGTATATTGATACATCACGTAGGAGGTGCAGACGGTGCAATGTAACGTGTGTGCTCGTCCGCGCAGATATTCAAGTGTAGTATCACCTTATATTGGGTACTCGGCGTATATTGATACATCACGTAGGAGGTGCAGACGGTGCAATGTAACGTGTGTGCTCGTCCGCGCAGATATTCAAGTGTAGTATCACCTTATATTGGGTACTCGGCGTATATTGATACATCACGTAGGAGGTGCAGACGGTGCAATGTAACGTGTGTGCTCGTCCGCGCAGATATTCAAGTGTAGTATCACCTTATATTGGGTACTCGGCGTATATTGATACATCACGTAGGAGGTGCAGACGGTGCAATGTAACGTGTGTGCTCGTCCGCGCAGATATTCAAGTGTAGTATCACCTTATATTGGGTACTCGGCGTATATTGATACATCACGTAGGAGGTGCAGACGGTGCAATGTAACGTGTGTGCTCGTCCGCGCAGATATTCAAGTGTAGTATCACCTTATATTGGGTACTCGGCGTATATTGATACATCACGTAGGAGGTGCAGACGGTGCAATGTAACGTGTGTGCTCGTCCGCGCAGATATTCAAGTGTAGTATCACCTTATATTGGGTACTCGGCGTATATTGATACATCACGTAGGAGGTGCAGACGGTGCAATGTAACGTGTGTGCTCGTCCGCGCATATATTCAAGTGTAGTATCACCTTATATTGGGTACTCGGCGTATATTGATACATCACGTAGGAGGTGCAGACGGTGCAATGTAACGTGTGTGCTCGTCCGCGCAGATATTCAAGTGTAGTATCACCTTATATTGGGTACTCGGCGTATATTGATACATCACGTAGGAGGTGCAGACGGTGCAATGTAACGTGTGTGCTCGTCCGCGCAGATATTCAAGTGTAGTATCACCTTATATTGGGTACTCGGCGTATATTGATACATCACGTAGGAGGTGCAGACGGTGCAATGTAACGTGTGTGCTCGTCCGCGCAGATATTCAAGTGTAGTATCACCTTATATTGGGTACTCGGCGTATATTGATACATCACGTAGGAGGTGCAGACGGTGCAATGTAACGTGTGTGCTCGTCCGCGCAGATATTCAAGTGTAGTATCACCTTATATTGGGTACTCGGCGTATATTGATACATCACGTAGGAGGTGCAGACGGTGCAATGTAACGTGTGTGCTCGTCCGCGCAGATATTCAAGTGTAGTATCACCTTATATTGGGTACTCGGCGTATATTGATACATCACGTAGGAGGTGCAGACGGTGCAATGTAACGTGTGTGCTCGTCCGCGCAGATATTCAAGGGCAAGACGGGCGCGCAGCTGGAGGCGCTGCAGACTCAGATCGAGCAAAAGATCAGCGGCCGCCACGACGGCGTCGACGTCGGCTACTGGGAGAGTCTGCTCAGCCAGCTCAAGGGTAACATCATCATTTTTGCTTTGTCACTTGAAATTCCTATAAAGATGCTTTTTATCTTTTTTTTCTTATCATGAGGGCAAAAGAAGTGTTCCGCGTAGTGTAAGCGCTCATTTACATAATTCGATCGGGTCGTATTAGGTCGCATTTGATTCATTTGATCTTTCCCGTGCAGCGCACATGTCCCGCGCGCGTCTGCGCGACCGACATCAGCACAACCTGCGCCGCAAGCTGCAGCTACTGAAGCAGGAGCAGGGCGTGGCGCTCGCCAAGCAGGAGGAAGCGCACAGGTACGTACATATGTACAACCTGCGCCGCAAGCTGCAGCTACTGAAGCAGGAGCAGGGCGTGGCGCTCGCCAAGCAGGAGGAAGCGCACAGGTACGTACATATGTACAACCTGCGCCGCAAGCTGCAGCTACTGAAGCAGGAGCAGGGCGTGGCGCTCGCCAAGCAGGAGGAAGCGCACAGGTACGTACATATGTACAACCTGCGCCGCAAGCTGCAGCTACTGAAGCAGGAGCAGGGCGTGGCGCTCGCCAAGCAGGAGGAAGCGCACAGGTACGTACATATGTACAACCTGCGCCGCAAGCTGCAGCTACTGAAGCAGGAGCAGGGCGTGGCGCTCGCCAAGCAGGAGGAAGCGCACAGGTACGTACATATGTACAACCTGCGCCGCAAGCTGCAGCTACTGAAGCAGGAGCAGGGCGTGGCGCTCGCCAAGCAGGAGGAAGCGCACAGGTACGTACATATGTACAACCTGCGCCGCAAGCTGCAGCTACTGAAGCAGGAGCAGGGCGTGGCGCTCGCCAAGCAGGAGGAAGCGCACAGGTACGTACATATGTACAACCTGCGCCGCAAGCTGCAGCTACTGAAGCAGGAGCAGGGCGTGGCGCTCGCCAAGCAGGAGGAAGCGCACAGGTACGTACATATGTACAACCTGCGCCGCAAGCTGCAGCTACTGAAGCAGGAGCAGGGCGTGGCGCTCGCCAAGCAGGAGGAAGCGCACAGGTACGTACATATGTACAACCTGCGCCGCAAGCTGCAGCTACTGAAGCAGGAGCAGGGCGTGGCGCTCGCCAAGCAGGAGGAAGCGCACAGGTACGTACATATGTACAACCTGCGCCGCAAGCTGCAGCTACTGAAGCAGGAGCAGGGCGTGGCGCTCGCCAAGCAGGAGGAAGCGCACAGGTACGTACATATGTACAACCTGCGCCGCAAGCTGCAGCTACTGAAGCAGGAGCAGGGCGTGGCGCTCGCCAAGCAGGAGGAAGCGCACAGGTACGTACATATGTACAACCTGCGCCGCAAGCTGCAGCTACTGAAGCAGGAGCAGGGCGTGGCGCTCGCCAAGCAGGAGGAAGCGCACAGGTACGTACATATGTACAACCTGCGCCGCAAGCTGCAGCTACTGAAGCAGGAGCAGGGCGTGGCGCTCGCCAAGCAGGAGGAAGCGCACAGGTACGTACATATGTACAACCTGCGCCGCAAGCTGCAGCTACTGAAGCAGGAGCAGGGCGTGGCGCTCGCCAAGCAGGAGGAAGCGCACAGGTACGTACATATGTACAACCTGCGCCGCAAGCTGCAGCTACTGAAGCAGGAGCAGGGCGTGGCGCTCGCCAAGCAGGAGGAAGCGCACAGGTACGTACATATGTACAACCTGCGCCGCAAGCTGCAGCTACTGAAGCAGGAGCAGGGCGTGGCGCTCGCCAAGCAGGAGGAAGCGCACAGGTACGTACATATGTACAACCTGCGCCGCAAGCTGCAGCTACTGAAGCAGGAGCAGGGCGTGGCGCTCGCCAAGCAGGAGGAAGCGCACAGGTACGTACATATGTACAACCTGCGCCGCAAGCTGCAGCTACTGAAGCAGGAGCAGGGCGTGGCGCTCGCCAAGCAGGAGGAAGCGCACAGGTACGTACATATGTACAACCTGCGCCGCAAGCTGCAGCTACTGAAGCAGGAGCAGGGCGTGGCGCTCGCCAAGCAGGAGGAAGCGCACAGGTACGTACATATGTACAACCTGCGCCGCAAGCTGCAGCTACTGAAGCAGGAGCAGGGCGTGGCGCTCGCCAAGCAGGAGGAAGCGCACAGGTACGTACATATGTACAACCTGCGCCGCAAGCTGCAGCTACTGAAGCAGGAGCAGGGCGTGGCGCTCGCCAAGCAGGAGGAAGCGCACAGGTACGTACATATGTACAACCTGCGCCGCAAGCTGCAGCTACTGAAGCAGGAGCAGGGCGTGGCGCTCGCCAAGCAGGAGGAAGCGCACAGGTACGTACATATGTACAACCTGCGCCGCAAGCTGCAGCTACTGAAGCAGGAGCAGGGCGTGGCGCTCGCCAAGCAGGAGGAAGCGCACAGGTACGTACATATGTACAACCTGCGCCGCAAGCTGCAGCTACTGAAGCAGGAGCAGGGCGTGGCGCTCGCCAAGCAGGAGGAAGCGCACAGGTACGTACATATGTACAACCTGCGCCGCAAGCTGCAGCTACTGAAGCAGGAGCAGGGCGTGGCGCTCGCCAAGCAGGAGGAAGCGCACAGGTACGTACATATGTACAACCTGCGCCGCAAGCTGCAGCTACTGAAGCAGGAGCAGGGCGTGGCGCTCGCCAAGCAGGAGGAAGCGCACAGGTACGTACATATGTACAACCTGCGCCGCAAGCTGCAGCTACTGAAGCAGGAGCAGGGCGTGGCGCTCGCCAAGCAGGAGGAAGCGCACAGGTACGTACATATGTACAACCTGCGCCGCAAGCTGCAGCTACTGAAGCAGGAGCAGGGCGTGGCGCTCGCCAAGCAGGAGGAAGCGCACAGGTACGTACATATGTACAACCTGCGCCGCAAGCTGCAGCTACTGAAGCAGGAGCAGGGCGTGGCGCTCGCCAAGCAGGAGGAAGCGCACAGGTACGTACATATGTACAACCTGCGCCGCAAGCTGCAGCTACTGAAGCAGGAGCAGGGCGTGGCGCTCGCCAAGCAGGAGGAAGCGCACAGGTACGTACATATGTACAACCTGCGCCGCAAGCTGCAGCTACTGAAGCAGGAGCAGGGCGTGGCGCTCGCCAAGCAGGAGGAAGCGCACAGGTACGTACATATGTACAACCTGCGCCGCAAGCTGCAGCTACTGAAGCAGGAGCAGGGCGTGGCGCTCGCCAAGCAGGAGGAAGCGCACAGGTACGTACATATGTACAACCTGCGCCGCAAGCTGCAGCTACTGAAGCAGGAGCAGGGCGTGGCGCTCGCCAAGCAGGAGGAAGCGCACAGGTACGTACATATGTACAACCTGCGCCGCAAGCTGCAGCTACTGAAGCAGGAGCAGGGCGTGGCGCTCGCCAAGCAGGAGGAAGCGCACAGGTACGTACATATGTACAACCTGCGCCGCAAGCTGCAGCTACTGAAGCAGGAGCAGGGCGTGGCGCTCGCCAAGCAGGAGGAAGCGCACAGGTACGTACATATGTACAACCTGCGCCGCAAGCTGCAGCTACTGAAGCAGGAGCAGGGCGTGGCGCTCGCCAAGCAGGAGGAAGCGCACAGGTACGTACATATGTACAACCTGCGCCGCAAGCTGCAGCTACTGAAGCAGGAGCAGGGCGTGGCGCTCGCCAAGCAGGAGGAAGCGCACAGGTACGTACATATGTACAACCTGCGCCGCAAGCTGCAGCTACTGAAGCAGGAGCAGGGCGTGGCGCTCGCCAAGCAGGAGGAAGCGCACAGGTACGTACATATGTACAACCTGCGCCGCAAGCTGCAGCTACTGAAGCAGGAGCAGGGCGTGGCGCTCGCCAAGCAGGAGGAAGCGCACAGGTACGTACATATGTACAACCTGCGCCGCAAGCTGCAGCTACTGAAGCAGGAGCAGGGCGTGGCGCTCGCCAAGCAGGAGGAAGCGCACAGGTACGTACATATGTACAACCTGCGCCGCAAGCTGCAGCTACTGAAGCAGGAGCAGGGCGTGGCGCTCGCCAAGCAGGAGGAAGCGCACAGGTACGTACATATGTACAACCTGCGCCGCAAGCTGCAGCTACTGAAGCAGGAGCAGGGCGTGGCGCTCGCCAAGCAGGAGGAAGCGCACAGGTACGTACATATGTACAACCTGCGCCGCAAGCTGCAGCTACTGAAGCAGGAGCAGGGCGTGGCGCTCGCCAAGCAGGAGGAAGCGCACAGGTACGTACATATGTACAACCTGCGCCGCAAGCTGCAGCTACTGAAGCAGGAGCAGGGCGTGGCGCTCGCCAAGCAGGAGGAAGCGCACAGGTACGTACATATGTACAACCTGCGCCGCAAGCTGCAGCTACTGAAGCAGGAGCAGGGCGTGGCGCTCGCCAAGCAGGAGGAAGCGCACAGGTACGTACATATGTACAACCTGCGCCGCAAGCTGCAGCTACTGAAGCAGGAGCAGGGCGTGGCGCTCGCCAAGCAGGAGGAAGCGCACAGGTACGTACATATGTACAACCTGCGCCGCAAGCTGCAGCTACTGAAGCAGGAGCAGGGCGTGGCGCTCGCCAAGCAGGAGGAAGCGCACAGGTACGTACATATGTACAACCTGCGCCGCAAGCTGCAGCTACTGAAGCAGGAGCAGGGCGTGGCGCTCGCCAAGCAGGAGGAAGCGCACAGGTACGTACATATGTACAACCTGCGCCGCAAGCTGCAGCTACTGAAGCAGGAGCAGGGCGTGGCGCTCGCCAAGCAGGAGGAAGCGCACAGGTACGTACATATGTACAACCTGCGCCGCAAGCTGCAGCTACTGAAGCAGGAGCAGGGCGTGGCGCTCGCCAAGCAGGAGGAAGCGCACAGGTACGTACATATGTACAACCTGCGCCGCAAGCTGCAGCTACTGAAGCAGGAGCAGGGCGTGGCGCTCGCCAAGCAGGAGGAAGCGCACAGGTACGTACATATGTACAACCTGCGCCGCAAGCTGCAGCTACTGAAGCAGGAGCAGGGCGTGGCGCTCGCCAAGCAGGAGGAAGCGCACAGGTACGTACATATGTACAACCTGCGCCGCAAGCTGCAGCTACTGAAGCAGGAGCAGGGCGTGGCGCTCGCCAAGCAGGAGGAAGCGCACAGGTACGTACATATGTACAACCTGCGCCGCAAGCTGCAGCTACTGAAGCAGGAGCAGGGCGTGGCGCTCGCCAAGCAGGAGGAAGCGCACAGGTACGTACATATGTACAACCTGCGCCGCAAGCTGCAGCTACTGAAGCAGGAGCAGGGCGTGGCGCTCGCCAAGCAGGAGGAAGCGCACAGGTACGTACATATGTACAACCTGCGCCGCAAGCTGCAGCTACTGAAGCAGGAGCAGGGCGTGGCGCTCGCCAAGCAGGAGGAAGCGCACAGGTACGTACATATGTACAACCTGCGCCGCAAGCTGCAGCTACTGAAGCAGGAGCAGGGCGTGGCGCTCGCCAAGCAGGAGGAAGCGCACAGGTACGTACATATGTACAACCTGCGCCGCAAGCTGCAGCTACTGAAGCAGGAGCAGGGCGTGGCGCTCGCCAAGCAGGAGGAAGCGCACAGGTACGTACATATGTACAACCTGCGCCGCAAGCTGCAGCTACTGAAGCAGGAGCAGGGCGTGGCGCTCGCCAAGCAGGAGGAAGCGCACAGGTACGCACTCACGTGTGTGACGACCGTACAAGTGAGAATGTCGAATCTGATTCGATGCATTTGTTGGTGCATGTATTTGTGAACAGGATGCATTTTGCAACCTACATATTACATTTTTGTTGATCGATTTGAGTAAACTTTCTGTACTAAATTAAATTAAAAGCTGTTTTATTTTCAGATCACAGAGTCCTGAGGAGGACCGACCCGTGGAGCCGCTGGCCGAAGCCACCACGTCAGCCGCTACTACCGACGAGCTGCCGGAGGCGCCGAGCGAGGGGCCGGGGCTGCAGGCCGAGCGGCCGGGGGCGCAGGCCGAAGGGCCGGGGGCGCAGGCCGAAGGGCCGGGGGCGCAGGCCGAAGGGCCGGGGGTGCAGTTCGAGGGGCCGGAGGCGCAGGGCGGTGCGGCCGGCTCGGGCTCGGACTCGTCGGAGTCGTCCGCAGAGGGCTCGGAAGACGCGGCCGGCTCAGCGCTGTACCGACTGGGGCGCTACTCGCCGACGCCGCTGCCCACGTGCGCGCTGGAGCCGGCCACGTTGCTGACGGACCCGCAGCTGGACGCGCAGCGCCTCGCCTACCTGCGCGCCGGCCTGCGAGCGCGGCCCAGAGGCAAGGTAAGTGCGACCACGAGAACCGACACGGAAACGTATCGAACGGTTGTGAATAAGGGGCTGCAGTGGTATTCTAAACTGTTCGATAAGTAACCGTGTCGGTGAGGACCGTATTCGTCAATCTCATTTCCGAGCCGAAGAACTGTCAAAACGCTATTCACAGATCCGAACGGATGCGTTTTTTTATGAGAAATTAGTTTAAATTAAATACTGTTATTTCATCAATTTATTAATCTTATATATAAAATTCTCGTGTCACAGTTTTCGTTCCCATACTCCTCCGAAACGGCTTGACCGATTCTCATGAAATTTTATGAGCATATTGAGTAGGTCTGAGAATCGGCCAACATCTATTTTTCATCCCCCTAAATGTTAAGGGTAGTCCACCCCTAAATATATATTTTTTATTTTTTTGACAAAATTTATAGTTTATATTTTTTTATAATACAAGATACAAAAATACATACAATCCTAAACTTATATTGTCACTTACGGAATATCTTCCGTGATTATTTTTAATGTTGAGCACCCGATATTTCGAAAAACACGGAAGATATCCCGTAAGTGACAATATAAGTTTAGTTTTAAACCGTGAAAGCCTAAAACAGTGGTCATACAATCCTAAATTTTCAACCTTTTTCAACAAATTTTTTTTTTCTACGATCAACCCTTATTTTTTAATAGCCATTTTTTTCCGTTCGTTTTTCTCTCTTATGTGACGCAGACGAAGTTGCGTGGGTCAGCTAGTTAATATTATATTATTCATTGATATTCTATTTTTCAAACATCATATTGCAAGCCTATAAACGTTTTTTTCAAAACATTTAAAATCAAAGCATTTATTTCAAGGCCAGTTATAGGCACTTTTGAATTGTCGAAACAAAAATGAACATTTAAGTAGCTACAGTCCCAGTCACAAGACATAAAAACTGTGAAAGTACTGTAGTTGCCCATTCCCTAACGTAGATCTCTATGGAGAAGAACGGGCAACACTAATCGGAATCGTAACGTACTCGCCTCGCTTCGGGAAAAACTCACGAACCGCGGTGCGGTGCGAGGTCGACTTGCAGTCCCCACGCTTACGGTTTTCCGTACCCAAGCTTACGGTTCTCTGTACCCTAGCCTACGGCTCGATTAATTACTACACACTAATTTACTACATAAACTAATTTTGAATCCGGTACAGACCCTTGCTTACGTTAATGTTCGGATTTAAAATGATTGAAGTAGTGCCATGTCCACCAGCGGTCGGCGAGCCGTAAGCGCGGCGTCGCCTAGCTGTAGCCGAGTCGACTTCGCTTACGTTACGTGGTGACGTTACGTGGACGACTATTTGACGCCAAGGGAAAATGCGAGGCGGTGACGATCCCTTTCCGAGTTGATAAGTGTGCTACGACCTTTAGGGGCCTGGGCGGTACTACAGTCTCTCCAACGGTGCCAAATTGACTACCGTCGAGGTGTTGTAGTGTTCGTACAAAAACGCCAATATGTCAATATGAATTTTAGGTATCACAGATGGAGCCGGTGGGCGGTGTGGGCGGCATGGGCGGCAACAGCACTGCGGCGCTGGAGCGCGAGGCGCGGCGTGTGATGGGCGCCAACAGCGACGAGGTGCAGTTCAGTGTGGAACACTCCCTGCCCGACCAGCCGTGCCTGTGGGCCGACAAGTACCGGCCCAGGAAGCCGCGCTACTTCAACAGGTAACTGACGCGACGAGGTGCAGTTCAGTGTGGAACACTCCCTGCCCGACCAGCCGTGCCTGTGGGCCGACAAGTACCGGCCCAGGAAGCCGCGCTACTTCAACAGGTAACTGACGCGACGAGGTGCAGTTCAGTGTGGAACACTCCCTGCCCGACCAGCCGTGCCTGTGGGCCGACAAGTACCGGCCCAGGAAGCCGCGCTACTTCAACAGGTAACTGACGCGACGAGGTGCAGTTCAGTGTGGAACACTCCCTGCCCGACCAGCCGTGCCTGTGGGCCGACAAGTACCGGCCCAGGAAGCCGCGCTACTTCAACAGGTAACTGACGCGACGAGGTGCAGTTCAGTGTGGAACACTCCCTGCCCGACCAGCCGTGCCTGTGGGCCGACAAGTACCGGCCCAGGAAGCCGCGCTACTTCAACAGGTAACTGACGCGACGAGGTGCAGTTCAGTGTGGAACACTCCCTGCCCGACCAGCCGTGCCTGTGGGCCGACAAGTACCGGCCCAGGAAGCCGCGCTACTTCAACAGGTAACTGACGCGACGAGGTGCAGTTCAGTGTGGAACACTCCCTGCCCGACCAGCCGTGCCTGTGGGCCGACAAGTACCGGCCCAGGAAGCCGCGCTACTTCAACAGGTAACTGACGCGACGAGGTGCAGTTCAGTGTGGAACACTCCCTGCCCGACCAGCCGTGCCTGTGGGCCGACAAGTACCGGCCCAGGAAGCCGCGCTACTTCAACAGGTAACTGACGCGACGAGGTGCAGTTCAGTGTGGAACACTCCCTGCCCGACCAGCCGTGCCTGTGGGCCGACAAGTACCGGCCCAGGAAGCCGCGCTACTTCAACAGGTAACTGACGCGACGAGGTGCAGTTCAGTGTGGAACACTCCCTGCCCGACCAGCCGTGCCTGTGGGCCGACAAGTACCGGCCCAGGAAGCCGCGCTACTTCAACAGGTAACTGACGCGACGAGGTGCAGTTCAGTGTGGAACACTCCCTGCCCGACCAGCCGTGCCTGTGGGCCGACAAGTACCGGCCCAGGAAGCCGCGCTACTTCAACAGGTAACTGACGCGACGAGGTGCAGTTCAGTGTGGAACACTCCCTGCCCGACCAGCCGTGCCTGTGGGCCGACAAGTACTGGCCCAGGAAGCCGCGCTACTTCAACAGGTAACTGACGCGACGAGGTGCAGTTCAGTGTGGAACACTCCCTGCCCGACCAGCCGTGCCTGTGGGCAGACAAGTACCGGCCCAGGAAGCCGCGCTACTTCAACAGGTAACTGACGCGACGAGGTGCAGTTCAGTGTGGAACACTCCCTGCCCGACCAGCCGTGCCTGTGGGCCGACAAGTACCGGCCCAGGAAGCCGCGCTACTTCAACAGGTAACTGACGCGACGAGGTGCAGTTCAGTGTGGAACACTCCCTGCCCGACCAGCCGTGCCTGTGGGCCGACAAGTACCGGCCCAGGAAGCCGCGCTACTTCAACAGGTAACTGACGCGACGAGGTGCAGTTCAGTGTGGAACACTCCCTGCCCGACCAGCCGTGCCTGTGGGCCGACAAGTACCGGCCCAGGAAGCCGCGCTACTTCAACAGGTAACTGACGCGACGAGGTGCAGTTCAGTGTGGAACACTCCCTGCCCGACCAGCCGTGCCTGTGGGCCGACAAGTACCGGCCCAGGAAGCCGCGCTACTTCAACAGGTAACTGACGCGACGAGGTGCAGTTCAGTGTGGAACACTCCCTGCCCGACCAGCCGTGCCTGTGGGCCGACAAGTACCGGCCCAGGAAGCCGCGCTACTTCAACAGGTAACTGACGCGACGAGGTGCAGTTCAGTGTGGAACACTCCCTGCCCGACCAGCCGTGCCTGTGGGCCGACAAGTACCGGCCCAGGAAGCCGCGCTACTTCAACAGGTAACTGACGCGACGAGGTGCAGTTCAGTGTGGAACACTCCCTGCCCGACCAGCCGTGCCTGTGGGCCGACAAGTACCGGCCCAGGAAGCCGCGCTACTTCAACAGGTAACTGAGGCGACGCTAGCATCCGCCCGCAGCTTCGACCGCGTCAATTCATTTTTAACTGATATACTTGTAAATTATAGCCGGTTAGGGTTACTTAGCCAAATTGCTAAAACGGAACCCTGAAACCGACCCCAACATAGTTGGGAATAGGCTAAGCAGATGATGATATGGGACTTTTTAGTCAAACTGCAGCAGTAACATATTTTTTTGTTCTGGATCATGCCTGGACATTCTATGTAGTTACGGATATATTGGGGGTCAAAGTTCCAACCTTTTCACAAGTTTTTTTTCAATATTTTTTTATGTACTTAATAACTTTATTTAAAATTCCTGCACTACTACTATTATTAGAACTGTTCAATGCATCAGCACAATGATTTGAGTACGTTACTGTAAAACGTGACTTTTCACCCTAAGAAAAGTAGTTTCCCTGCAAATTTTAGGGTTCCTTACCTCAAAAGGTAAAAAAGAAGCCCTTAGTCTGTTCGTGTGTCACCGCCAATTTTCTTAGGAACGGGTGGACCTATCAAGTTGAAATTTATACCAGATACTAGAGGCAAATTTAGATTTTCGCGAAAACTTGTAAACAAGTACCAAAATATACCTTTTTTTATTTTATGATTGGAAATCATCAAATGACCAGAGAGGTAGACCACTCTGGGCGGAGCGGAAGGGAGTGTCAGACTTTTACTGACTAAAACCCATCCATATTCCTTACTCACCCTTTATGTTCCGGGGCCGCGGTGTCTCTTTCGAATAGGCTCGCAACCCCGGTAGGCTTCGGCCCTTTCGGGCCCCTCCCCTTTTGCTGACATCTCTTGCTCGGCGCGCGTGGAACACGAACGCGCCGTCGACACGGCCTGTCGACATGTCGTCGAACGGACGGCTAGCTAGCCCATAGCTAACCGTCCACAGGCCCGCGTCTACGGTGGCCGGTAGCCACCACGTGGCCCCCGACGCCCGGTGCGTCTCTTATCGGTATATCTTAGCCAAAAGCCATGAAGTCAATCCAGTAAGAAAAAAAGTAAGTCATGATTATTTTTCTCATTTATCATTATTCTAGTCAATTGAGCTCATAATAATGAGGATTTTTTTTAGAGACTTTGTTAGATTTTACGTTTGATTTGATAAATCTTAGTAAATTATTTCGTAGGCATCTATCACGGTGACATACGTAGAAGCTCAATAATTTCATCAACAATTGTCTCGCCCGGGTTCTTTGCATTCACAGTTTTTCGAAAATTCGGTTGCCACATTCGAGAGTTTAGTATCATCATCTGCCTAGCCCTTTCCCAACTATGTTAGGGTCGGCTTCCAGTCTAACCGGATGCAGCTGAATACCAGTATTTTACATGGAGCGACTGCCTATCTGACCTCCACAACCCAGTTAATAATGGGAAATACGATACCACTTGGTAAGACTGGTGTCAGACTTTTTGGGCCACTGACTACCTGTAACGACTGTCAAAGATGGACAAATGACAGCCGGGACCAATAGCTTAACGTATAGAGAGTTAAGTATATTAATGTCAATTTCTGAATAGATATTGATGGCCATCTTGTCTATCAACAATTCAACATTAAGTTATTGTAATGGCGATGTGTTATTTCCACGGCAGAGTGCACACCGGGTTCGAGTGGAACAAGTACAACCAGACGCACTACGACATGGACAACCCGCCGCCCAAGATCGTGCAGGGCTACAAGTTCAACATCTTCTACCCGGACCTCATCGACAAGAGCGCCACGCCCGAGTTCTCGCTGGTCAGTGCTGCACTTACTTACATCGTTATACCATTATATACCATAGCGCATAGGGCCCACCGCCACACACCTTACTATTGATGGGCCTTTAATTAGTTTTGCTTTCACTTTTACATGTAAAGAATTCACTCTTCTTCCTTACAAATTCCTATAACTCGAACGGATATGTCAGCGTCACATTGTAAAAAACGTTAGACTGTAAAATAACTAGCGAAATTGCATATTGTCGAAATATTGTCAACTGAACATACTGCTTACAATATAAACACTGTTTTAGGCTTTCACGGTTTAAAACTAAACTTGTATTGTCACTTACGGGATATCTTCCGTGATTATTTATTAAATTGAGCTCCCGATATTGCTTGGCGCTTGCAACAGCGTCGAAATATCGGGAGCTCAACTTAATAAATAATCACGGAAGATATCCCGTAAGTGACAATACAAGTTTAGTTTTGCTTACAATATGACGCAATAGTTTTTCGGAATATTACAATCTTACGATGCCACTTCGATAGAAAATAATCTACCGAAAAATAATGCGTTAAATAATAATTATTCGTTTGACAATCTTTCGCGAGTTTACAATCTCGCTAGATGGATTACAATCTAACGGGTTTTACAATTTTGCGGTGACAGATATATGTCGAGACCGGTCAAGCGATAAAGCGAATTTGTTGCATAGTTAAGACTGATTGAAGTTATGAAGTTAATTGAGATTGATTAGTTTGCATAATATGTCGTTTTCAGAAAGCATGTCCCGAGAACCCCGACTTCGCCGTGCTGCGCTTCCACGCCGGGCCGCCCTACGAGGACATCGCCTTCAAGATCGTGAACCGCGAGTGGGAGTACTCGTACAAGCGCGGCTTCCGCTGCCACTTCCACAACAACATCTTCCAGCTGTGGTTCCACTTCAAGCGCTACCGATACCGCCGATAGCCGCTACGAGCGACGCGAACCACACTACAATTACATTCATGTTTTTGTGGACAATACTGAGCTGTAATAAACAATCTTTTACTACCCAAAATGCATTATTTATTACCATAGATCAGAACCTGGTAGACTATTTTGCTTAAACCCTCCAAAATCTTCTAATGGTTTTACATAAACTCACGACTTTTCCCATGGGCGTTAGAAACTACAGAACCACTCTTTTTTAAACGGTTTTATTTAGCTCACCCCGTTTGTTTTATTTATTCTTGGGTCAAATTTAGTCATTCAAATTTCACCCTCTTCCTGTCAACCGATTAATCTGAAATTTTGTATACACTTGGATTTTTTTTCAGTAATACTAATACACATGCCCGTGGCTTCGCCTGAATTCCATTATAAACCTGTCAAAGTGTAGATTATCCTCATGTGAGTATTCTTATGAAGGCCCTACATCTATGGATGATTTTTTCTACGATAGATTTTTTCTCTGGATGGCCATAGTTCTACTGTATTCCATTTCAAAGTTATACATTAAATACCGGGCACCGCCTGTATATGTGTCACCGTAAAATGGTCAAACACCTTAGATTGTAATCTCTCTAGCGGCGAGATTGTAAACTCTCGAAATATTGTCAACTGAACATACTGCTTACAATATAACGCTTTATTTTTCGGTAGATTGTAATCTATCGATGCATACGACGGAAGTATCTCTGCTACCATAATCGGGAATTGGGACACCCCCACGTTAGGTTCGTTTAAACCCTGCAGACAGAAATAAAGGCCCCGCGTAGCGGGGCTCCGTCGACTACGCTTTTTAGGGGAATATAAAGTGTTTTGAGGTTAGGGTATATTAATCAGTATTTCTCAGGAATACAATTGTCAACTGAACATACTGCTTACAATATGACGTACAATACATTATCTTTTCATGAGAGCGGTATGGGGGAAGGGGGACCCTTCCTTCCCTCCCCCTCCTGCACACCGCGCGAGTTGAACGTGCTTTGCATACATTTCACAATATTACGGTTTCACTTCGATAGATTACAATCTACCGAAAAATAATGCATTATATTGTAAGCAGTATGTTTGTTTGACAATTTTTCATATCTAAACTGCAGAGTGCTTCTATTCCTGTACTGCATACAAGCAAACTGTATCTGGCTGGACAAGACATTTCACCTATACTGCCGTCATAACAAAGAAGGCCGTAACTGACAATTTTGTCAAAAATGAGTTGTAACCATATTTGGAATCAGCAAAGAAAATGATATCTTGAGGTCTTACTCACAAAGCTCGTATCAGAATAGAATCATTTTTATTTGTGTAAAAACATGGTACTTTTAAGGTATTATAAAATAGGGTTGTGAGCTCACATGTTTCGCCATTTAGAGACATACAAATATTAGAACTTTAACAATTTAAGATTCATATAAGAATCGAAATTTTAACAATTACAAATGCTTATTTATAGTTAAGAGAAAAAAAACATGAATCATATCAACTTAAAACACTTGAGTACTCAGTATCCATATTTATCAGTTATTTTTTAGTCAATAAATTCTTTTACAATATAAAAACAATCTGTAAGCCAGTTATGTAATTTGGATTTAAAGTATTTATTTCTTTGGGTATGTTATTAAAAAAAAAAATTGCTGTGATTAAGCTATTTTTTTGGCACAATGTGCTTTGATGTGAAGGTATTCTTAATCTTGTGGGATCTCGACGAGTGTATTTGGAGTGCAGGTCACATGCTATAAAAAATTTAGCATGCTCTTTCACAAAAATTCCAGCCTGCATTATGAAAAGACCTGTTATGGTTAGTAGTTTTAATTTTTTAAATAGTGGTCTACAGGATGTTAATGGGTTTATACCGCAAATTGGTCTTAGGCATTTTTTTTGGACAATAAATGCTTCACTCACATTCATAGAGTTTCCCCAGAGTAGGAATCCATGCCCGAGGTAAAGAGGATACATAATCGTGGTAAGCAGTAAGAGCAACCGCTTCACTAGCTGTACGTCTTAAACCTTACGCACGCCAAATGTGGGGTCAAATTTCAAGAGCCAAATTTTTTGAGTTTCTTGCAAACATATTCTATATGTGTTTTTCCAGTTACAAGGCTGATCAAGATTAAGTCCAAGAAATTTGTATTCACTAACTTCTGTTGTCCTTGTCAACTAACTTTAAATGTTTTTGGATTTGAATTGTAGTTTTGAAAATTGATGTATTTGGTTAGGTTTGCAGATTAAAGATAGCATAAGAATTTTAGCCTTAACTACGACATAAATTATGGTTTATGAATCTGAAAAGCCTTAATTACACAATAACGGCTTTTTTTGTTAGTATTTTCGTAATTCTAGTCTGGAAGGCCGCAATTACCAATTAAATATTATTAAGCTTTAAATCTATACTAATACTAGCTGACTCGCGCAACTTCGTCTGCGTCTCATAATTTGAGATTTGAACTATCCTATCTCTCAAGTTGGATCGAACTGCACATGGTGTGCGAATTTTATTATAATCGGTTAAGTGGTTTAGGAGTCCATTGAGGACAAACATTGTGACACGAGATTTATATATATTAAGATTATAAAGCAGAAGTTATCTCTGAATCAACGTTGACGTAGTTACCACCTTCTTTCTTTTGACGGCAGTCTATTCGTAATTGAAGAAACTGTATTTTAAATTTGATTTGGTTTACAATTTCGGTTTATATTCCTGAAAACCGAAATATTAAATGTGTACAGACAACAGGTGACCATCAATGATTATTATTGCAAAATTACTGTCACAGTAGTGATGGGTTGATGAGTGTGATTCATAATAAATTAATCTTGTAAGCTATCTTCTTTTAATGTTTACTAAAAATATCTTCACAAATTTCTATTCTGTGCAATAGAGTACATAAAGATTATCTTCCGTCATTACTATAATCCTGATGAAGTCCAAGAAAAAGCTTTTGTAACTTTTTATTTTTAACATCAATAAAATAAATGACTTAAATATTGACTATAATTATTATTACATTGCATTATTGTTTTGGTTTGTCTTCAGCTGGGTTCACAACTTCCTCTGAAGCAGGGTTACTGCGGAAATTCGGGAACTGTTCCCAAGGAGCACTGAGCTCAAAGCGACGGAACTCTTGAGCCAGCTCCAAAGGCTCTACCACCACACGCTTCTGTTCATCATCATAGCGCACCTCCACATAACCACTAAGTGGGAAGTCCTTTCTGAATGGGTGGCCCTCAAATCCATAATCAGTCAAAATTCTGCGTAAATCAGGATGGTTGGCAAAGAATACACCATACATATCCCATATTTCTCTTTCATACCAATTTGCAGCTTTGAACACGTCATTGGCAGAGTCTACAGGAGTCAATTCATCAGTGTATGTCTTGACTCTGATTCTTGCATTGTAACGCAGGGACAGCAAATTGTATATGATCTCGAACCTGTTGGGTCGGTTGGGTACATCCATGCCGGCGATATCCACGAGGTTCGTGAACTGTGCGCTGTGGTTATCCTTTAAAAACTGCAGCACTGGAATTACACCTTCAGGAGGAATAAGAACCTCTAGCTCGTTACCTGCTGTTAGTTGTACTTTTTGTACGTATTTAGGCAAACATTCAGCAACGTATTTTCCAAAATCAACCAAATGAGTCTTCTGAAGAGGATTCAGTTTGGCTACGGTTGGTCGAGTCTCCGTTTGAGGAGCAGCTTGGTCCGCTCTTGTAGCCACACGCTGGACAACCGGAGTCTTCACATTGTTTAGAATGTTGCGACCTAAGCCGCATCCAGCACCGACGGTGCGTTTTAGAAGGAACGACATTTCGCTTGTTCGGTATTTCCAAAATAAACTTACGTAATTCGTATATTGAACAACCCAACTATACTCTCATTCCATCAAAACAGGGCACTGCAGGCAGATGACAGATTATTCAGGCATGACAGAACGTCAAGACTGACAGCAGAACGTCAGTTCAAACCATGTTCAAAATAGTGACAGTTTGAACTGACGTTCTGCTGTTAGCTAATGTGGGCTGTAAACGCTTTGAGCGTCCAAATATCCGTTCCGAATTACTGTGAGCGCAAAATTGATATCCTTTGAATCGTCATAGATGGCGTTGTCGTGACGAACTTGCTCTATTATGTAAGCCATATGGGGTATGTAATATAATCGTGCCTTGGGTTCGCTTACATTAGCAGGCGCACGAATAATATAATGATCTCATCATGGTATAAGGTATGGTATGGTATCATAATGATATAAGTAAAGAAAACGCAAAGCCTTTCGAAATTAAGGCTTTATTCTACTTAAAAGAAATTAGCTTAATATTTTGAAACTAGATTAAAGAAGACACATTGACACATATATTGGCATAACCATAGATACGTCATTCTTCCCAGCAGGGTTTTTATATCTCGCAAATATAGTCTCTCAAGTAGCCTGGCGGTTTCCGGGGCCTACTTGAGTGGCGCCTCTCGTCTATGTCAGGTTCTTCCCGGACCACCTCTTGTTGGCTTTGAGCAACCTCAGATTCTTGAGGAGTTTCAGACTCCCGCTGAGTAGCTTCTATGCCTATAGGTGCTTCATCACAGATGCTGTCTTCGTCATTAGGTAAAGGAGCTAATTGATTATTTGATACGGTAGACTCCCTACCGTCAGAATCACTACATAGTATAAAACAAAGTCGCCTTTTCTGTCCCTATATCCCTATGTGCGCTTAAATCTTTAAAACTACGCAACGGATTTTGATGCGGTTTTTTCCAATAGATAGAGTGATTCAAGAGGAAGGTTTATATGTATAATACATGCATCATATACTAAGGCAACATTGCTAATTTTAGAGGTTTCTAACGTGATGTCGTAAATTAACCTATTTTTTTGGGCTTATTTAGCAATTTAGCAAAAACGCTGCCTAAACCCTACGAGTTAGATCAAATTAATGTACTACAGTATTGTACACCATAAAAAGGTCTACAAAAAAGTCCGCGATGGTATATGTTTATCTTTTAGGGATAACCCATATTAACCATTTTTATTGTTTACTTTTTACGTGAAAAAATGGCTTATTTACGAAGCTATTTTAAGCAATACGGCATTAATCCTTATCGAAGTACGTACTAATAAGTAGTAATTTAAGTACCTTAAATACAGTGTGCAATTAATATAGATCAATATGGTTCCTTACAGCATGTAAATTAAACAAATATTTTCGGAGATATTACAAATTTATTTGCGTTTGCGGCGGACGGGGCAGTGCGGGGAGGCATGCCTATAAAAAGCGCGTCGGAGGCCAGGACTTGCCCGGTTAAGCAGAAGCCAGTCTTCTCAGACTGAACTGCGAGATGCCAATTTACTAAAAAAAAAACGCGGTTCTCCCTATAGCACTTTGAATTTAGCAGCAATCGGACGCGTTTATTATCGGAGCTCTCTAGCGAGGAAAATAACAGTACTTGATAAAAACGTGCTTTTCAGCGCGACAACGTATCAGTTAATAATTATAAGTTACGATAAACAATAATCAACTAATTTAATAATAAGGAAATTATTTTCAAAAATCTTAAGTAAGTTCAGAAAAAAAACTTAATAGAATATAGCTATCTTTTGTTCTTGATGATTGAAGATTATCTTTTGTTTTTAGTCACACGCTTGGCAAATTATTTTTTAGGTGTTTTCAGTAAAAAAAAGAAAAGAATAGAATAAATATCTTTTGTTTTTTATGATTGTTGATGATTATCATTTGTGTCTAAATGGTAAGTATTTAGATGTTTTTTACTGCGGCACATAGGTACCAATAATATGGCAATTTGTTCATAGGTAGGTAATCATACATAAGTCTAGAACTGAGTCATTTTTGTTCAGAAATTATAAAGTCATGTCTGGAAGACGTCGTCGTTCGAACATAGGTCGTAGTTCAGTGAATGCTAGAAGAGTACGTTCACAAAGAGATGAAGAATCGTCAACAGAACGTGAAGCTCGACTCAGTCAGCTTAGGGATAGATATAGAGCTGAGAGAGAGAGAGAATCTTCAATAGAGCGTGAGGTTCGCCGCAGCCAGGATCGAGATAGGCATTCGGTTCAGAGAGATAGAGAATCGTCAGTAGAGCGTGAGGCTCGACTCAGTTAGCTTAGGGATAGATATAGAGCTGATAGAGAGAGAGAATCTTCAGTAGAGCGTGAGGTTCGCCACAGAGTATCAGAATTGCACCCGTGCGAAGCCGGGGCGGGTCGCTAGTATCTTATAAATGAATATGCAGGATTAGCTTGTAAAAGCTCGACTTCTTCTACAAGAGGGTCATATTTTGACTGTCGTACATTCTTCCTCAAGAGGACGGTACTAGAGGTTGAAAGCCATGATGGAATTGATTGGCCATTCATTGATCGTCGTGGATGATAGAATAACCGTTCATGAGGAGTGGTGTTCGTGGATGTGCACAACAATGAACGAATTGCATGGAGTGACTCATGAAGGACCGACTCCCAGTGAGCTACGTCCAAGTTTTTTGATTTTAGAAAGAGTTGTACAGTCCTCCATAAAGTGCCATTCAGGCGCTCCACCTGTCCGTTTCCTTGCGGGTTGTAGGGAGTAGTCCGGCTGCAAGCAATTCCCAGAGACAGCAAGAATTGTTTAACACGTTCTGACATAAACGCGGATCCTCTATCGGAATGAATAAAAAGTGGGGTTCCAAACATAAAGAAAAGATCCTTAAGACTGTTTATCACAGACTCTGTTGACACGTCTGGACAGGGGTAGGCAAACGGAAATCTTGAATATTCATCAATTATAGTTAAGATATATTTGTTCTTCGTATTTGTTGGTATTGGGCCCTTGAAATCAATACTCAGTCGTTCAAAAGGGGCCGTTGCTTTTATAAGACTTCCTTGATTTTTATTAAATCGTGGCTTAATTTCAGCACATATTTTACATGATGACGTTACGGCTTTAATATCATTGACGGAATATGGTAAATTTTTGGTTCTAACCCAGTGTGTCATTCTCGTGATACCAGGATGCCCAAGAGCGTTATGCAGATTAGCTAAATTATTTGTATTTATGTGAGCACAAACACGAGATAGAGCGTCCGCTGCCAAATTCAGTTTTCCGGGCCTGTATACGACGTCATATTTAAAACAAGAAAGTTCGAGTCTCCATCTTTCTATTTTTTCATTTTTTATTTTACTTGTGTGATGAGTGAGCATAAAAGCAACAGACTGTTGATCAGTTATTAAGATGAAATGCTTTCCAGAAAGTAGATGTCGCCATTTACGGAGCGCTTCTACGATGGCGCAAGCTTCTTTTTCAATTGATGAATGACGTCTTTCGGGTGCAGTTAATGATCGTGAAAAATAGGCTACAGGTCGTTCATTTTGTGATAAAATAGCCCCGATTGCAAATTCTGAGGCGTCTGTTTCGACCGTAAATGTAGCATTATAATCAATCGTGTTAAGACTTGACTCTGCTAATTCAGTTTTAAGAGCGTTGAAATGAAAAATTGTTTCCTTAGTCAGTGGAAAGTTGTTTGCGTCAATCAAAGGCCTTATTTTATGTGAGAAATTCTTAACCCAAGGACTATAGTGAGCAAATAACCCTAAAACTTTTTTGAGGGACTTTGCATCTTTTGGAACAGGTAAATCTAATAAAGGTTGAACCCTTGTTTTGTCTGGTCTGATAGTCTGGTCGCTTATTGTGTGGCCTAGGAGATTGATAGTCTCTGCGCAGAAAGTACATTTATCCTTATTTAAGGTAAGTTTATATTTCTCAGCCGCCTGTAAGAAATCACGCAAGTTTCTATCGTGTTCTTCTTTTGTAAGTCCACAAACAGTGACGTCATCAAGGTACGCGTAGGTCCCTTTTAAATTTTCATTTTCAATAATGAATTCTAAAGTACGCTGAAATGCGGCTACACCGTTAGTGACGCCAAACGGAATACGTGTGAATTCGTATAGCTTACCACAAGCTTCAAAAGCGGTGTACTTTTGTTCTTTTTTTAATATAGGGACCTGATGATACGCACTTTTTAGATCGATTTGACTAAAGTATTTATACTTTGATACCTTCGAAATGATAAATTCAATTTTAGGTAATGGGTAAGCATCGAGCTCAGTAAATCTATTGATCGTCCTCGAATAATCGATCACTAAGCGTTTTCGATGATGGCCCCCTCCTGCGACTAAAGTCTGAGCCCTCCATGGCGAAGTGCTCGGTTTGATGACACCATCCTCTAGTAGCTTTGTTATTTCTTGTTTTACGAATAATTCATCTTCCTCATTATATCTTCGAGATTTAACTGCAATGGGCTTTATAAAGGGTGAAAGATTTGTAAATATCGAAGCAGGGGGCACAGCAGCTTCCATGACGTTACATATTATGTTCAAAGGTTCGTCTTTACCACCAAAATTCAGGACAACTGATGAATGTGTTTTTAAAATATCGTGACCGATGATAATATCGGCGCATAAGTTATTCACGATCAACAAAGTCTTCTGTTTGTAGACGTGTTTATTCACTTTTAAAGTTGCAACGCACGAACCTTCTACAATAGAAGTAAAACTCAGCGACGCTAATGTGACGGTCTGGTTGCAATGTTTTTTCTTTAGACCCAATGTCTCTGCTAAGCTTTTATTAATAAAGCTCACCGAGCTGCCAGTATCCACGAGAGCGTCTGCAGTGTAGTTATTAATTAAAATAGGGACAGTGGCCTTTTTTAGGCTTCCCGGAGAAGCTGCGATTATGGTTGCAGTGTTTAATGATGTCTCTTCAGAAATCGCATTTGCCGTCGAACCACCAGCGCTACTGCTACGACATACGTTAGCAAAGTGACCTTTTCTTGAGCAAAGTTGACACATTGCATGGAATGCAGGGCATTTTATCCGTTGATGGATGTTCCCGCCACAAAAGAAGCAACGTCGTTTCCTTTGTCCATAAAAACGGGGAGTAGAAGCAGCCAAATGATTTTGGATCTCTTTTTGTTGTTCTACTTGTGGTTCACTGACATTAATACTCCTTTGAGAAGTGATTGCATTCAGTAATGAGTTTGTGTTTGGATTTGAAAAAGATAGTGAACTCTTTTGAGCGCTCTCAAGCGTTAATGTTTGATTTATAGCTTCATCGAATGTCAATGTCATATTCTCCAAAAGTCTTTGGCGGATGTTTTGAGAAGATAAGCCCGATATGAATGCGTTACATATAAATTCGTTTTGATATTCTTCAGCGGATACGGCACGAAAACCACATTCTTGTGCTAGCAGCTTTAAAACACGAATGTAATCGGATATAGATTCATCGGGTTTTTGAATTCTCGTAGATAAAGTATGACGTGCCAAGATACTGTTTTTCTGTTTTTCATAAGTTTCCGTTAATGTCTTAATAGCCTGTTCGTAATCTGTACAATGTTTTATTAGTGCGAAAACTGTTGGCGCTAAGTAATTAACCAGTAGCTTTAGTTTCAACTCTGACGAAGAATCTGGTACCTCTTCGGAAATAAAATTTTTGAACGTACTATACCAGTGACTCCAATTGAGCTCTGCGCCAGAATCACTCGGATCAGCACCAAACTTATCTGGATTTAAATATTTCGTTGGACGAACAGCCATTGTAAATTTTGAGTCTTGATTCTTTTCCAGTATGTCAGATGTTTTTTTTTCCGTCAGACATCAGCATAAATAATTTTTATTGAATAACTTGAATAGCGTTTACATTATATTATTTTTATGTAGAATAAATTGATATAAGTAAAGAAAACGCAAAGCCTTTCGAAATTAAGGCTTTATTCTACTTAAAAGAAATTAGCTTAATATTTTGAAACTAGATTAAAGAAGACACATTGACACATATATTGGCATAACCATAGATACGTCAGTAATAAATACTTTGTGTCGCGTCGTAACGCGAATGTAAATAAGATAATTATAAATAATAGAAATTACATGGCAATACCAAATCATCGTTACTCTGTAATGAAGACAGAATGTTTGTCTATGGTAAGGTCCACAGAGTAAGAGGAGAAAGAGGTTATAGTATGATCCCGCCAAAAGGCAAGTGCCGTTGCGTGTGATGCGATGATCTTTGCCGGCGTGTTCTGCGGTTTACAAGTAATAGTGGAACCGACGAGTCGCTCGTGAACAGAGTGCTGTGTGAAAGCTTAGTAGCCCCCTAAGTTCCCCCCTGAGTTGCGCTAAGTAGAGCTAAGCTAAGTAGCCATAAGTAGCTTTTGAGTAGTTGCTATTATGAGAGTAATATTGCATGAGGCTAAAGTTGTTAGCTGGTGGCGGTGCTTGTAGATCATTAGATATGATTTAGAACAAGCAACGTGGTACTGATCGAGCCTGTGTCGAGCTGGCCTCATGGGTAGCATGTGGCAGATCGACAAGGCAGGCTGATGAAAGCCACCTGCTAAAAGAGCCTGTGTCTAGCTGGCCTCGTGGGTGGCACGTGGCAGCTTGACAAGGCTGGTTTATGAAAGGCTCCCCCCGGAAGAGATGGTACGTACCTACCCGTACGCGTCAAGACGTGACAGACGTCATGAATGCCATGCACCATCATGCGATTGTAAAGACCATGCCTCAAATAAATATCTATTCTATTCTATTTTTAATTATGGCAAATGCTGTCGATGCCAATGTCAGAAGTACAATGAGAAAGCAAGAGATGTATATAGAAAAGGAAAGAGAGAGAAAAAAAAAGAAAGAAAAAACAATTTGATCAATGAGAGGTTTTCATTTTAAGAATTAAAAAAAAAAAAAAGTTTCCAACAACTCTATAGATGGCGTTGACCCGACTACGTTACTAGTGTCAAAGTCAAAACGCTTGGCATGGTTGCCAGCTTAAGGGTTTTACCCCTAAATTCAGGGAATAGAATTGTTAAAAGGGACATTTTTAGGGACAAGATTAGGGGGATTTTTAGGGGCTTCAAATATTTTTGGCATTTTTTTAAATAGTACTTGCTATTAAATTGATAACAAAGCGTGTGTTTGTAGTTTTGTGCATAGAATAAACGTAGACGGCTGGTCGTAGGCCTTCCCCATGGTATGCCATCAGTGAGAGAGAGAAGTTGAGAGCCTGAGAATCTCGATGTTCATCAGGTTCTGGAGCAGCGTAGTATGATGATGAAATCTTTGGATGTTATGATATGGGATGTTGTGGGAGGTTGAGATGAATTTTTCCATGGAAATATGGATGGAATGGCTGTTTGCTTCAATATTTTTGATGCCACATCTAAAAATAGGTAAACTATTGTTTTTTGTTGTTAGCCTATTCAGTCCAACTGCTGGGCAAAGGCGTCATCCAATTCTTCCCATCTCTTCTGGTGTTTTGCCTCCTCCGGCCAAACACGTAAACTATTATTAGAATCTAATCTGAGATAGAATAAATTATCTCTGTTGAATTTTTAAACTAAGAAAATACCTCTACAATACTAAACATAGATGAACTTACTTGGTTGTAACACTGATAATGGTGTTCTTAATCATAATCATAATCATAATCATAATCATCATTTATTGCATCCATGTAGTTTACAAGTTGTTACAAAGTATATAGGTTTCATACATGAACCCTGCTAGGGCACAGCAATATACACAGTTTAAAGTGTCACAACAATAAAACAAACAAACGACCAAACAAAATACTAATTTTAACATGTCTAACAGGTGTCCAACATTTGTAATTTAAATAAGTAGCTGTCATAATATAATAAATAGTAGAAGAACAATGTCATCATTTACATTCACAAATTATAAATTAAAATAAAAACAAAATAAAAAATTCAAACAAAGCAAAATAGCGATAATAATAATAATAATCATTAAATAACATAACATAAGCAGGTAAAATTTGTAGGTAATGTGAGTATTGTGTATACAAAATCATTTGGTTTAAAGTGTGCTGAGCATATGTGCGAATTTATTTTTATGGGCCGTCCAGGTTTGAAATGTACGATGGCTTGTACCCATTGCGCTTTACGATTTTCATCATTAGGGAAAAGATGCATGCCTTCATTTGTACATAAATCCACAAGGAAACGACTTCTCTTCTTTTTCTCTTGGGACATTTTCTTTCTGGCGTGGAAAACCCTAAAAAGTATTGGTAAGTATTGTTTTATTTTTCCTTTTTGTTTAGTTACATTTAGAGGCTATTTTCAAAATATCAATGTGATGTACCTATGTGACCATTGTCACATTACTTTATTTATTTACTTTATAAGTACGTTTCATTTTACGTTCTCAAAATAACATACTGAAATAATCAGAAAATTATGTCACGTTCCGTTCCTTCCAGTAACGTACCCCAGTCAGCGCCATCTATCCAGCGACTAGGGGAGTTGAAAAAGAAAATCCCTCATTATTAAATAACTAAACTCGTTGTAAAACTTGTTGTTGGGTTAGTAGGACAGCACTGCAACAAACAAGAATATACATATACATAAATTATAATTGTTAAAATATAAAAAAATTAAAACATAGGTATACCACACCAAATATCATAACCAAACCAAATATATAATTTAATATTATTAAGACGGATAAAAATAATCACCATCTGGAGCAGTTCTGGGGAAATAAATATCACCGTAAGCGCTGTCAAATGACGATGACAGCTTTTAGCTGTCAGAATCGTAAAAACTAAATCGGAATGCAAAATATTCATGTGAGCGCTGTGAGCGATAATTTACTAATACGGAATCAAACCTAAATCAACCATCAACCACTGACTTATTTTTCCTACCTCAATGATCAACTAATATCTAATCTGTGGTGGATAACATTTTATGGAGCCACAGACGACGCAGAGAGTATTTTAATTACCTAGGTAATCACAGACAAACGCTGTGAGGTAGGCAGGACTCGGTTTCTACTCTTTGGCCAAGAGTAGAGTAGGTAATGAATGAGGCCCGAGGTGGGCGTCCAGGCTGTTGAAGAGAGAATCGTACCCCTTCCTTTTCCTTTTGGCTTCGCCCGTCGCTGTGGCCAAGGGGGTTTTATACTGTATGGCTGTGGTAGTCGCGTAGTCGGGTTCGGGATGGTCTGTGGGTTCGGGTACGTCGGTCGTCGGGTAAAAACTGTGTGAAGAACCAAAACAAACCGAAAACCGATTGTTCATGAACTGCTACTTCTGCTGCCTCACCTCACCAAAGTGCCTCACAGTTCTGCGGTCTGCCTACTCGGCCATTGATCATTGTACAATTGCACACTAAACAATACCACATTTTTCTAACGGTAGCCTGTTCTTAGCACTTTTTTAATAGAATATTACGGCTGCTATTATTATGTACGTTGGCTTTAATATAAAAACAAAAAATTAAAATAAAATCAATTCAAAACTACGAAAAAATAGCTTTGAATGAGTGAATATTACTGTGTGAGGAAAGATGGATGCAGAATTAATAAAAGAGGTAAAAATAAGGCTACGCTCTCTGGTGGTGTCTAGCCCGACTCAGATGGATTCGCGCATGTTGATGCGGGACTACTTTAAGATGTTGGGTACACATATTCCATTGAGCAAGATGGGATACAGAGACTTCGTCTCCTTCCTCAGGGAGCGGTGTCACGACAGCTTCCTGGTAAGTAGTGTCTGCGTGCTTAAAATAATCCAATTTATCGACAAATGTCTCAACAAATATCATGTCTCACAAAAAAACAAACATCCACACAAGTTATGAAGAGTTGTGTGGATGTTTGTTTTTGTTTAAGTTAGCATGGTATTTAACTCGCTCATCTAGTGGTGAAGTCTGTTGCTAAACTTGGAAACAGATCAAACTATTGAAATGTAAATTGGCATTGGTGTTCAGTCTGTGTTCTTCCTCGGTACTAACATAACTCATAGATCGGTTATTTGTTTTTTTATTACAGTTATCAGGTCCGCAATCAAACCCAATTCTCACTGTGATTGTGCCAGACTCAACAAAACATATTGATAATTTTGTGCAGAGATCAAAAGTACCTTCTACTTCCAAAGTGTAAGCATACTACCAATATACTACCTGCAACATAGATTTTTCATTCACTCATTTTTAAATGCAAGTCAAAGACTAATTGAATGTTACATCCTTTATTTGATTTTGTTCATAAATAACAAGTAGCCTATGTTTCCTGGACCAGTAACAATTTTTTTTCCTTTTGGCTTTATTGTAGTCGGGTAAAAAGGAGAAGCATACTAGAATCTAGAGTGAACCCACCGCAGGATTCCATTGTCAATTCATATATCAAATGCAAACCTTCCGTAATTGAAAAGCCAAAAGAGGTGGAGGTGAAACCTCCAGACATTATCACCAACAACAGCTGCCAGAACAAAGAGAATGGTAGCAATGAGCATCATACTACAGTCACTAGCAGTGATGTCAAGAATTTCCTGAAGAAACGCTTTCCAATATACAATAGTTTTGAAGAGATTCTTTCTGAGAAAGATGGAGCTTTCTCCCTGTCTCAAGATAATGATTCAGGAAAACATACATCATCCAGTGAGTTTATTTTTTCTATTACCAGTTTTTATATTTACAATTCAATCATTATGTACTTTTGTTCTTCTTGAGCAATTGATTACATGTTGACTATTCTGCAAGTACTACTAACTAACTACAACTTTAACTTTTGATGTGTACTTGGTATTAATTATACATAATATTATATGGCTGTGGGTTGCTGAAAACTGTCAGTTGATTTCTGTTACAAGTGAGGGTAGTCATAATAATCATAAACATGCGTAATAATATTCAATTGACAGTTAGTTTACAACCAAACTGTCACACAGCACATAATGCTTCTCTCTTCAGGCAGCAACAGTACAAAAGCTCTCAAGTTTGAGGAGCTAAAGTCGGAAATAATGGAGCTAATCACTGCAGCACCAGATGGAGTTTGGTGCACAGATCTTATAAAGCTTTACAGGTGAGTACTTGGAAGCTGGACTCATGATATTAACATTCACTACCTGTCAGTGGTAGGATCACATTTGTGTTGTATGTGGGCTTGGTTCTTAAATCATTCAAATGTTATGTATTCATTTTTAAATTGAGATCAAATTGAATGTTAAGTTGTTTATTTGGTATTTTTGAATAATAATTTATTGACCAATGACCAGAAAACTGCAATTTGAATATAGTTCAAGTTCTTTTAGAACACCTTTATTTGATTAGTTTGCATACTAAGTTTTTGTCACCAATAAAAGCACAAAAATTGTACATGTTTACAAAAATTGTACATGTTTACACCATGTATATTAATTAGCATTAACATACATGGCGTAAACATTGCACAAAGCTATCAACCAAGCAATCTGTACATCGAACTAAATTACTATATACAAAAACTATTGCTGGAAAATTACTAACATTCTTTTTGCATTGAAAAATTCATGTTTTACTGAAGGCCTCAATGTCACACATTCAAAACATTCTGTTGATGGATGCAGTGTTTAGTATGGGGGTCGTGGAGGTATTTAAAGAACAGTTATATATAAAAAAAAATTGTAAGTATTAAAAAAAACTACATGGACCCCCAATATCTCGCGCACAGAGAGCGCTACAACCGCGAGCTGAACTTCACGCGCTTCGGCTACACGAGCATCGTCAGCCTGGCGTACGCGCTGGAGACGCTCGTGCAGATCACGCGGCCCGAGGACACGGGCGACTGGCTGGTGACGGAGCGCGCGCGCGCCTCGGTCGCGCCAGCCGCGCTGTGCGTGAGCCGCGCCGGCCGCAACAGTCGCGCCGCGCCCGCTCCGGGCCCGCGCGCCGACGCCGACTCCGACGATGCGCTACCCGGTGTCGAATTTGTGAGTCCCGTATAATTATTATATACTTGGCGCTCATCTATCCCTCCCCACTCACTCACTCATACTATAAAAATTGCCGTGCCATCATCTGCCGATGATGACTTAATTTCTTTCTCAATAATCTGTTCCCAACAATATTGGAGTCGGCTTCCAATCTTATCGGATGCAGCCGAATATCGGTATTTTACATGGAGCAGCTGTCTAAGGAGACCCCTTGGTAAGACTGGCTGTCAGACTTTCATCAGGCTTCTGGGATCGACATTACACAGTGTATTAAAGTAGTTGTGTCGCCAGGATCCGGATGTGTTTCCGGCGGACTGCGTGGGCTTCATGGAGGTGATCCCTTCGCTCCCGCTGACGGGCCTCTGGGGCAACCAATCGCTGCTGGTCAAGATCGGCGAGGTGTACTCGCCCTCGCACTTCTGGTTCATCCGCATCGGCGAGGACTACAGTATCGCCATGGATGACATGATGGACGAGATGACGTGAGAACATTTACACTTTACTCATTTACTAGCTTTTTCCCGTGGCTTCGCTGGCTCAGAATCAGAATTATTTATTTACTATTCCAAGGAAAATTCATATTAGTGGCTCCCCATTAGCAAGTATGTCGGAATTAGTTCTCGAGCACGAGTCCGTACAAAGCATGTTCTAATGCGGTTCGTTAATGGACGGCGGCATTTTGCGATTTAGTAATTTTATATTATCTTCGAAACAATTGAACCAATTGACATACTGTTTTATGCAAATCGTTTATTGTTGTATCTTTATGATGTTCTTGTGATCATAATGATATTTTTTTCGATAAGGTTTAATATTTTGATTTGAAAATCGTCCAAATGTATGTACGTCGAAAAATACTTTTTTTAACACATAAAAGCTACTATATCTGCTCAAATATAAAAGATAGAAATATGGTGTCGCGGACTTTTTTGTAGAACTATTCAAAGCGGACCAGGTTGCCATACATTGTTTTCAATTATATACAACTGTTAAGGCAACGCATGCAAATAACTCTGTTGTAAGAGCTATTTTTATCCGCCTGGCTAGACAAAAATTAAGATAGTTCGGCTAATAAGCATGATATCTTTATAACTTATAGCCCATAGCACTCACGAGTAATGTAGCTTTCTACCAGTGAAACAATTTTTAAAATTGGTTCATTACTTCCGGAGATTATCCCCTACATACAAACTTACAATAGTATATTTTATAACGAGGGACTAAACGAAGCCATTATACAGTGTGTCCGGGCATGGACTAGCGATATTCTAAATACTTAAATATAAACTGTTTTAAAGCACAATTACACTCTAGGCTTGGGTCCAATGCACTTCCCCGCTATGTAGCAGCCATTTTGTTTTTTTTGTTGAAATATATGCTCTATGCGAGTACAAAAAATATCATTTATCTCAAAGTTTTAGTCATACTGAGATAAAAATAGGCTTATTCGAAAGGCAATAATATTGTCTACCATCTGCATTACAAAACAATGTGTTCACAATTCCATAACTTTTGAAAAAAAAATGTGAAAGTCGAAAAAAAAAAAGAATAATTATGCAATTCAACCAATAATTGTTAATTACTACAAAAACATACCCGACAACTTTTTTATTTTTTTTACTAGATCGACAGATTTTGAGCTAATCTACAATACAACATAAAATTCACAACTGTATGTCTAATACTTTTAAAGTTAAAAGAGTTATTGTTGTTTGAACATAGCGTATGCGCAAGCACAAAAGGCCTTTGTTAACCGCTAGAGTGACATTTATGGCATTCACTGCATTCCATCCGAGAACAGGTCAGAAATACTGTTCGTTACTACCGTGAGTGAGCGAGATAGAACGTATTAGTCCACTACCTGGAACAAAATCACAGTTTTAAGGACAAATGATTAGTTGGGTTAGTTATCCCTCGCCCTGCGTTGTGATCGCTACTTTCACTTACCGTCCGTACTGTTTACGTGCTGCGTTAGTGTTTTGTATTTAAAAGTGTCATAAAGTATGGCACAGCGTCAATATTCATCGCAACATATTGCTGACATACACTTCGTGTATGGCTTTTGCAATGGAAGTGCAAATCTGGCTGTACAAGAATATCGACGAAGGTGGCCTAACAGGCCTACACCGAGTCGCCAAACTTTTATCGACGTGCATTCAAGATTAGCGGAAAGAGGTATTCAAAGACCTTTTAATGAACGCGATCGCTTGGTATCGCCCGAAGATGAAGAAGAAGTGCTTAGACTAATAACCAATGATCCTAGACTAAGCGTTAGACGGATTGCAGTGCAACTTCAAATGTCTAAGTGGCATGTATGGAGAATTTTGAAGAGAGAAGGATTACACCCTTATCATTTTCGACGGGTTCAAGACGTGATCGAACCAGATCTTGCTGCGAGATCTGTGTTTTGTTCGTGGATAAATAGAAATTTGAGAGAAAACCGTATTTTTTTACAAAGAATACTGTGGACTGATGAAGCCAAATTTACAAGAGCTGGGATTACAAACCACAGAAACGACCATCTCTGGTGCTCCGCAAATCCAAGGGCGGTGCGCCCAAGCTCATTTCAACATGAATTTTCAGTAAATGTGTGGGCTGGCATAATCAACGATAGACTGATAGGGCCATTGGAATTGCCACCTACATTAAACGGCGCTAGATTTTTAGAATTCTTAGAGACACAGTTTGCGGACAGCCTCATGGACCTACCTCTATCATACCGTAGGCGTATGTGGTTCCAGCTCGATGGTGCACCCGCGCATTTTTCTCGAGCAG
Source organism: Xestia c-nigrum (assembly GCA_916618015.1). NCBI lineage: Eukaryota > Metazoa > Arthropoda > Insecta > Lepidoptera > Noctuidae > Xestia > Xestia c-nigrum. The sequence goes on along the minus strand of OU745259.1, from coordinate 498,756 downwards.
TGAGAGAATATTTAAATAATAATCTGTCGCCGTGGATCGGTCGTGGTGGTGTAGTAGCGTGGCCGCCTCGCTCACCCGATTTGACACCCTTAGATTATTTTTTGTGGGGTCATATGAAACAAAAAGTATACGCTACAGTTCCAAACACCAGGGAAGAACTCGTCGCAAAAATTATGGCAGCCGCCGAAGAAATTAGATCCGATTTGGATTTAATTAGGCGCTCATCAACCCAGGTGGCACAGAGAGCCGTAGTGTGTCTACAAGCTGGAGGTAGCCACTTTGAGCAACTGCTTTAGATATTTTAATCGTAGTTTAATATTGGAAAAAAACTTTAAATAAAATTCAATATGAATGTTATGTGTTTTTAATGATTTCCTGTTTAGGGTTCCGACAAAGGCCTTTTGTGCTTGCGCATACGCTATGTTCAAACAACAATAATTCTTAAAGTATTAGACATACAGTTGTGAATTTTATGTTGTATTGTAGATTAGTTCAAAATCTGTCGATCTAGTACAAAAAATAAAAAAAAATTCGGGTATGTTTTTGTAGTAATTAACAATTATTGGTTAAATTGCATAATTTTTCTTTTCTTTTTTCGACTTTCACATTTTTTTTCGAAAGTTATGGAATTGTGAACACATTGTTTTGTAATGCAGATGGTAGACAATATTATTGCCTTTCGAATAAGCCTATTTTTATCTCAGTATGACTAAAACTTTGAGATATGTGATATTTTTTGTTCTCGCATAGAGCATATTTCAACAAAAAAAACAAAATGGCTGCCACATAGCGGGGAAGTATATTGGACCCAAGCCTAGAGTGTAATTGTACTTTAAAATAGTTTATATTTAAGTATTTAGAATATCGCTAGTCCATGTCCGGACACACTGTATACCCGAGGTGGTTTGACTCCCGAGCTTGCGAGGGAGGCAATGAACGCGAGGGTATATTATATTGGCGTTTAGTCTCGAGGTGCCAACTGTACTTTTCACTTCGAGTGCGAGAAAAATAGTCATCTAAAACTGAAAAAAATACACTCGCCAATAATTCTGAAAAAGTTTTTTTTTTCTATCAGGTCAGTCACAGATTAACCATTGAATACACAACACAAACTCTCAACATTTTCGCAATGAAGATAATTCACACTGCACAGATAATTAGTACCTAACTTTCATTACTGCACCGGCTAGCAACAGAGGCATTGCTTTTCAAAATCAAAGATGCACACAAACAACCATAAATTTCTTCTCGCGTTGAAGAGTTCATTTGTTTTTTTTTTTCAATAAACCGCTTTCTATTTGCATGCCAATTCTAAATTTAAATAAAACCTTTGACAAGTTACTCTTTTGTAACCATGTTTCAGAGTAAAAGATCATTCCATTTTTAAATTACTTTTTACTCCCTAGGGAATAAACGGTCACTTTAATCCCGCTTCGTAGGGCTATAAAAGCGTACTTTTAGAGCATGTGAAGTGAAAACAATTTTACCTCTTTATAATATAGTATAGATTAATGTAACAATCAACATGTGGCATGAAGTAATCGGTGAGGGAGCGACTCGGTCACTTGAAGAAGGTATTAAATAGCCTTCTGGCAGGCAGGAACAAGGTGCGCGTCATCAACGGTTGGATCTTCATGGAACCGATGTAGATTTTCTAGCGTCCGTGTCCTGGCTACGTTTCGGCGACCTCTTTGGGGAAACGAAAGTTATTTCTGCGATTATGGACGAAGTTGTGTTGACGAACAACTACCGGAAATAAATTAAGAGGGACGAGACAGTTGACGTGTATGGGATAAGCCACGGTGCGGGCGAGTCCATCAGACATTATTTCTGGTTGTTCTCGCCTGGCTAACGGTGAGAACTTGCACAGGCACAACCAAGTAGCCAGGATTATTCACCCGCAACTTGCCGTGAAATATAAACTTGTGGAATCGGAGATACCGCACGAGTATGTGCCCGAACCAGTCTTCGAGAAGGACCATGTTACGCTGTACTGAGGATCGGTCTATTGTTGCCTGATAAGTGGTCAGCGCGGTGCGCCATGATCAATGACGAGAACCTCGTGAAAGCTGAGAAAGGGAAACAAATAAAATATCTCGACTTGATACACAAGATGGTCGGCATTTAGAATTTGACCTCTGGTACATTGTACCGCTTGTCGTAACGGCCAATGGACTGATTGCCAAATACAAAACCTCGACGAACATCTGTCTCTCGCTTCGCGTTTGGATCAAGGGACTGAATTAGAAGGCACTCCTCGATACGGCCCGCATTGTGGGCAGGTTCCTGTTTCTGTTTCCCTAATCACTGGTACATTGAACCTTCCTCCCGGCACCAACTTAACCACTATTTCTAGGGTTCCGTAACCAAAGGGTAAAAAAAATAGGGTCCCGACCCTATTACTAAGACTCCGTTGTCCGTCCGTCCGTCCGTCCGTCTGTCACCAGGTTGTATCTCATGAACCGTAATAGGCTTAGTTGAAAGGGCTTAGAACATTTTTGTATGAAGCGTGGCCCTTTATGTTTTTTTTTTTTTTAAAGTAGCGGCCACGCATAAGACCTATATAAATCGATAGCTGGTATCAATACAAACAAGTTTTGTACGAGACAAAATTAAATAAAAATGTCACTTACCGGATATCTTCCGTGATTATTGCAACAGCGTCGAAATATCGGGAGCTCAATATAAACAATAATCTCGAAAGATATCCCGTGAGTGACATTTTAAGTTTAGTTGTGAACCGTGATAGCTTATAACAGAGTTTTCGAGACAAAATGTTCTACAGTGTCACATTTCCGGAATCTCGGAAACGTGACACTTTGAACATTTTGTTTCGTACAAAACTTGTTTGTATTGATACCAGCTATCGATTAATATAGGTCTTATGCGTGGCCGCTACTTTGATAAAAATCAAAATGGCGGGAAAAAAACCGGTCAAAAAGTTCAAACCTCTTTTCACAGATAATGTATTTCTGTTGCCGCGATACGGCTGTACTGAACCCTTAATCGCGTTTTTTGTTGGAAACTAATAAGACCAAAATTTGAAAAAATATTACTCATTGCTTGTAGATTACAGGAAAACCTAAAGTGGTATTCACTTATTTACATTTTTAATATGTTGTTTTGAACTGAAAACTTCTTTAGGCGCGTTCAGCACTTTTTAGGTGAACACAAATCATGGAACTCGAAATCAAAGCATTTATTTCAAGTAGGCCAGTTACAGGCACTTTTGAATTGTCGAAACAAAAATGAACATTTCATGTAGCTACAGTCCCAGTCACAAGACATAAAAACTGAATGTGCTGTGGTTGCCCATTCCCTAACGGATCAGGGATACTCTTTTAAATCAAAATATTATTACAGAATACTCGAAAACTCGCGTCATCGTCACCGAATACTTTCATAGAACGGTTAGTCAAAGTCAACTTGATTAGATAAAGTTTATTTTGGATTGATTCTATTTATTGGAATACTTATTTATTTATTTAAACTTCATGTATGTACAATACGGACTGAATGCCACAAGGCGTTCTCTACCAGTCAACCATTGGGTCAAATATACAGCATTGTGATAGAGACAACAACGCTACTCAAGTAGTGATGTGGTCAAGTCGAATAATTATAGAGTTTATCGATTGATATCGATACAAGGAAATATAGCTCGACGATACAATTCACAAGTTACGCCCTCTCACTTTTCACTGCTATCGGCAGTGGGTTATTTTTAAAGAAAAATAAAAAATGTACAATTGACATGATTAAACCAATAAAGAAATAAAAAATGTACAAATGACATGATTAAATCAATAAAGAAATAAAAAATGTACAAATGACATGATTAAATCAATAAAGAAATAAAACATTTACTTATTGTTAAAACTTGAGTAAAAATAAAGGTACCCTACAGATTGTTTCTAGCAGACCTTCAGTTACAAGTTGCGCTCTATACTTCAGAAATTTCTAAAGGATTTGCCTCCATTTTAAATGTCTGAAGTACACTTGCCCCGCAAGTTATAATAAAACCATAGGTAAATTGAAAGCAAAAGTTGCACGACATTACTTTACCTAAGTACTAGTTGTGTCCGCGGCTTTCCTTGCGTGTACATACTACTACTACTACCACTTGTGTTGACCACGCTGCGCGCTGTACAATGTCGCAGAGAGTACTACAGCGGGCCGGGCCGCGAGCGCGTCCTGGCGCGCGGCGCCGTGCGCGTGGGCCACTACTGCGCCGCGCTCTACGACAACGACTGGCACCGCTCCGTCATCGTCAAGATCGTCGACACCGACACCGTCAAGGTATACTACTCTTGTATGCATATACATTGCACAAGTCCAAAGTCATATTCCATTCTTATAATAGACTAGCGGACATCACGCGGTTTCACCCGCGTAGTTCGGAGATAAAATACTGCCTGTAAACATATGGCTTTGTAATGGTGAAAGAATGTTTAAAATCGATCGAATAGTTTTAGAGTTAAATCGTAACAAACAAACAAAAATAACTACCTACCTACTACTACCTACCTACTCTACCTACCTACTCTACCTACCTACTACTACCTACCTACTCTACCTACCTACTACTACCTATCTACAACTACATTTTTTTTCATAAGAACAGACACAATAAAAAAAGAATTAGTGAAATCGGTCTAGGCGTTGTTGAGTTATGCGCTTACCCCCCCGCCCCCATACAAATGGGGGGGGGGCAACATTGAAACAACCATGTAAACTGTGAGTAAATCGTTGTTAGCACTGTACTATAATTTACGTACTTATTTTCTGACGTTTTTATCTATTTGGGGTGTGTCTAGATTATTTTCAAGAAAACTTACAGCTAGGCAGACGCAATAGTTTCACAAGAATATGTTTTAAGCGTTTACTGTTTAGCAATACTTAGTTTGAGGGTTCGTTTATACCTCGTATAGCTAAGGTAGCGTGAGGAGCCTTCGAGGGCTGGGCCTTAAGCTCGCGGCGGATGTTTCAGGTGCGGCACGTGGACTACGGCACGGTGGAGACCGTGGCGGTGCAGGGACTGCGCGCACTACTGCGGCGCTGGGCCACGCTGCCGGCGCAGGCCACACGTGCGCGCCTGGCCTGCGTGCGCCCCGGCGCCGCCGGCCTGCGCTGGCCGCACGCCGCCTGCACGCACTTCCTGCGGCTCGTCAACGACGCTCACTTATACGCCAACGTCGTCGCCATCGACGCCAAGGTGAGCACCGCACACCTCTTTCTTTCCCACTTACGTATTAATCGGCAGTCTTCTCGTAGCTTAACCTCTTTTCTAAATAAAATGTAGACGAATCGGTCGATTCTGTTCTACTCGACACGGAGCACCGTTTAACGTTCTCTCCTCTACAGGAACAAGTGGTGGAGACGCTGCTGATCGACACGCGCGGTTCCACGGACGTGAACGTGGGCGCGGCGCTGGTGCGCGCCGGGCACGCGGACGCGCGCTCCGACTCGGTGCTGGCGCTGGCGGTGAGTGAGCCCGACAGTGACGTCAGCGCGTCCGCGTCCGAGCTGCTGGGCGCGGGTCCGCGTCGCCTGCGCACGTGGGACGCGGACGCGGACGTGCGGCCGCTGTGCGCGGCGCTGCGGGCGCGCCTGCGCGTCGCTGAGCCGCTCGTACACGAGCCGGTAGCACGCGACCCGACCCGACAGACGACGGAGCCGGAACATCACTCTCCTATCACGAATCCCATTCTGCGGCGACGACTAGCATTAACTAAAAAGAAAAATACCTAGATTAAGTAAGAGACTAGTTCGAAGCATGTATTTAAAAAAAAAAAACGACGATTATGATGCAGCTGCTCTGTGAAAATAAAATTTTCGTTAGTTGACAATAGTGCTCTGTTTATGCAGGGTTAGTTTTCAAGGACCAGCCAAAACGTAAAATTAATATTAACATTTAACGAACATTTTAACTATTATTGTCGAATAAAATAAAATAACAGCATTAATTTAAAAATGTCCTAGATCATAAACACGCGATAAGTTCAACGACGACGCTCGCGCGGGCCTGGCCTGGGAATATATTTAAATTTTGGCGGCAGTATTATCAATAAGTAACAATTAACTTACAAAGTAGTTATAATCACACATGTTATTAATAATTATTACGAAAGAGAATAGGTTCCAATTTTCCCTCCATACTTTGGCGGACCGTCATAATAAAGTCGAGCACTACAGTTTCAACTGTCGCCATGCCATATTATCGCGACATGGGCCGGTGTGGTAAGCTGCCATTAATCCAACAACCTCTCCGCTATGTTTGTTAGCAACCGCGGCAAATTATCGGTACTGTACAGTCTTAACGCACCACGTAAACTTTCACCACTTAAAATGTAGCACTGCACCGTGTCATACTCGTAATACTCAGCGTCATTGAAATAGCGTTGCGTCTTAGTGATGACTAAGATGATCATACGGAGATACGGGCCACACGCTTTTGCAAATACGTCACGGTCACTATAGCCGAGGGCAATTAGCCAAAAAAAGTTCATTAAATGTTGGCCCTGCCATTTGATACTCATATTGAGGGAGTTTTTGAATAAATATGTAATCCGTGAGTTTGTGGCCGCGGCCATCTTGGAATGATTTTTTACAGACATATCTAATAACACTCCCGACTAATTCACCTTTCAAAAATAAAACAAAATCAAAATCGGTTCATCCGTTCGGGAGCTACGATGCCACACACAGACACGTCAAACTTACCACCGGAACCACCACCAGAATAAAATCGTATCTAAAAAAAGCTTTCTTTTCATTATATCGAAAATATTATCGATTCTAAACTATCTTTGCAAATTTGGCCGGTTATTGAAAACTAACCCTGTATAATAGAAATTTAATCGTTTAAAATGTAGGTTAGAGACAAAAATATTTCCTGACTCTACTCTGTCGACCAGCCCCAGTATCCACAAACGCTTTGATTCGAGAAGTCTTAAAGATGACTTCATTAAAGTGTTCTCCACAACTCTACTGCTGAACTGACATATAGATAGCCTGGGATCAGAGCAGGATATAGGTTACTTATCGGCCTGGATTCTCGTCTAGTAAGAAATGCTCGTGCAAGAGCCCGCGACGATCAGACCTTCCTTATTTTATGAAACCTGAAAGTTTCTGTGCAATATTTTGGTTTCGTTAAGGTCTTTTAACACCCTTTATACCTCGCGGTCGTACCTACGCTTTTTTTTCGGATATGAGATCATCAAATGACCCCTCCCACTCTGGGCGGAGCTGGAGGGAGTGTCAAGCTTTTACTGACTAAAAACCATCCATGTTCCTTCCTCGCCTCCTTTTCCTTTTCCGGGGCCGCAGTATCTCTTTCGAACACTCCCGCAGCCCCGGGTACCTACGCTACGGTAGCGTTATGTGTCTGACAAGATGTAAGAACCATCGAAACTGTCTGATAACTGAGAACACATCTTTTGATAGTTCCTCAAGTTAAATATGAAAAATAACAAGTTTGATACTATGACGTAAGTATAACTATAATTTATCATACTTTATGACTACCTACCCGATAACTTTCACAGGAACCATGATCCAACTTCATACTCTGAGATCGTTCATACCTGTATTAGGGACATACACAGATAAACTTTCAGGTTTTATAAAATAACGAAGGTCTGCTTGTCGCGGGCTCTTGGTCATTGGTTGCGAATTCCTCTACAAGTCTGCGTGTTTTCAACGGGTAGTAAACTCGGCATAAAGCATTTATTTAAAACTAGTGACCCGCTTTTCTTATGAAAAAGTGCAAAATATTGTATGAAGATAGTTTATAAGAATAGTAACGATTCAAACGTAGTTGTACTCGTATTACAATTTTGTGTGTTCCGTTGAAGGTCATGCCATGTGTTTTTCATTAGCTGAATAGTGGTCCTGCAATTTTGATATCAACATAGCGGGACCACTTTCTTTTTAGAATATTTTGAAATTTAATGAGTGTAGAGTTTTACTATAAAAAGAGAAATATTGTTTTAAATCCTATTCACAAGATATTCGAAAAATGTGGTGGGTTCCTGTCATTTTGACGTTAATGATTTTAAAACAAACTAATTGAATAAGAATTAAAACTTCAGATACAGAAACTGATGATGAAATGATATTCATACAAGAAATACATAAATCCTCGCGAACGAAGTCACGGGCGCAGTGCTAGTTTAATTTAATTTAAGGCTTCATGTATGCATAAGGACCATAGGCAAGAACTAAGAATTCTGGGCGTAAGTTATTAAAAGAAACAGCTGTTTCCTGCAAAATTGCAAAATGTTTGAAACACCAGTTTTTATTTCTATGTATGACTCGGAATGATGTAAAATACGTGGTAACTGTTTTCTTGTCGTTGTTGCTTCCACCTAGTATATAAATATCTACGTCGCCATAGAACAGAATTAGCCACTTGAAATGTTGCCTTTTTGTATTTTGCCAAATATTTAACATAATCTTCAAATTTTAACACACGGATTATTCAATGGCTGACTTCGATCAATAATAGTACTAGATTAAGGATCAGGAACAAAAATACGTCGCTCAAGTGGCCACGTTTGCACACACGCAAACATCTACATTTCATAGCAAAAAGTTTAATCATCTGAACAACCTACAGTTTAATATAAACCTTAACACTTAAACGTAAAGTTTAATTACCATTGCAAAATATATTGATTTAAGTCCTTTCATCGAAGAAAGGATTAAAAGAACAAATTTAAAATGTTGCTTGAAAATAAAAAGTCATCAGTATTAAAATATTTATTCTAAAATGAATCTTAAGTCTGAGGTCCTTAGGTTAAAAACATTTTGTTTACAATTTCGTGCTTATTCTATTGTGGAAATAAACGTAATTTTTGGTATGACATTTCAATATTTTGAACACAGTAAGTATTGAAAGACGTAGAGTTGCAGAATATATTTTTTTAGTTTCGTATGTATGGTAGCAAATATTTTTGATCGATTCAAAAAGGTAAAAAAATACTGTGTTACATTTCCGCTATTACAACAAATAGGTAACAAAAAAAATGAATAAAGTTAAGAAAAAGGGGATCAAGAAACGTGTTTTCGGCGTATTCTTTATACAAAAGTGTCTGAAATAGTAATCTAAGTAATTTAATTATAAGGGTTGCATATCTTTCTTTCGAGACATTAGATATCCATTCTGCACAGCAAAATGAGTCACTAGAAAAACGATAAATAAAAAAAACAACACTACTCCATGCGTTCCCTGTTCAAGAACTGTCGATGTTTGATACAATAGTTGGTGCGTTGTAGCAAACATTGGCCAAACAATTATAATATTAGCTGTTTGAATTTATTAACTATTTAATTGTTTTTATTTTATGAAAAACACTTAATGATATAAACTTACAAAAAAAAAAAAAATTTACTAAAACCTAGGTGTTAAGGTGGTATTTTTACACAGTTTTGAACTCGCACTGCGGCATTTTGACGTCTTAATGTTGGCTATGCTTGGACCATACTAATTTGAAATAAGACCACAAAACAAATTGTGGTCTTATTTTTCGGGCCGTTTTTGAAGCGCTGATCGGGAATCTAGTACTATTATTGATCGAAACTCGCTGATGATGTTTTATAATGGTGGCTGGCTATTGTGACTGCCTAGCTGTAAGTCATCCGAAAATAATAAATAAATCAAAATCTAAAAGTCACTTGTTCTCCTCACCACTGCTAGACCATACCTGGACCTTCTAGTTACGGAGATATTGGGTGTTAAATTTCCAACTTCTCCACAAGTTTTAAATGTTATAACTTTACGTTAAATACCTCCATGACCTGTTTACTACTATTATAAATGCATCCAAACAGCACTATGTGTTGAATGCGTTACATTGAGACACCGTGAAATGATTACCCCCAAAAAAAGGGAGTTTCCCAGCAATCATTTTTGCAGAGTTAGGTACTCAGTTTGATGTAGAGAATATGTGGTTGACGCCTTCGTGAAGTCTGTTTACACTCTGTATATTTTAAAAATTAATGACCTTTGTAGTAATATATTCGAAAAAACAACATTTTTAAATTCTTGACCATAGCTCTGGTCTCCGGCGACATAGGTGCTTATGGGACTACGCACACTTATTCACCTCTATTCAGCTTTTGCCCATAGGAAACAACGATTTTGTTCGCGTGTGTCTCATACAAAATCGTTGTTGCTGCTCATACAAAATCGTTGTTGTGCGTAGTCCCTATCGCGACATTGTGAATTGGAGAACTAATTTAAGATACATTTTAGTTCTGTTAGTATTACGCCCATTTTGACCGAGACCCTTTGTAATGACTGAAACAGATAACTGCTTGTCACTACTTGAATTACGAAAACAGGCCTTGTTGCTAAGATATAAAAGTTGTGCAGATCGTTAGCCGTTACCTTGACGTGCGAACATACAGTACTGACTTAAAGATATAAAGTTATGCGCCTTGGAAGTCAGCTTCTATCCTCGCAAGTTAAATGTTTCGACAACTGCCGAGGTGCGATAGTTTGATGTTAGACTGATTCGGAAACACAATTCAGAGAGACTTGCCTCGGCGCATATCTTTAATGGTAGAATCAAAATATATCCTGTGGGAAGATTTGATGGATTATTAATAATTTGTTTATGCCATGCTAGTATTAGATACATATATTGCTTTGTATAAAAATCGCTGCGCTCGAACCTCGCGGAAGGGTTCGGTAAAATCGGTCCACGACGAGCGTCGAACGCGTCCTCGAGATTCTTGCACAGTCACCTCGCCCGCTCACGCCCCCGCCCTCTCGCCCGCAGACGGTGGAGACCTACCTGTACCCGAGGTTCGAGGCGCTCGAGGGCGGCGACACGCCCTCGCTCGGCGAGATACAGGCCTACCTGCGCGACGGCATCGCGCTCGACTACGTGGAGGCCTACCGGCGCCACGTGCCCCTGAGCCTGGCGCCCGTGCCCCTGAGCCTGGCGTCCGCGCCCCTGAGCCTGGCGCCCGCGCCCCCGAGCCTGGCGCCCGCGCCCCCGCCCCCCGCCGCGCCCGACTCGGACGACGACGCCACGCTGCACGACTTCTACGTCACGGCGCCCCCCTCCCCGCCCCCGCCGCCCCGCGCGCCCAGCCCGGACATGGCAACGCGCATCCCTCTGCTGATGCCGGCGCCGGTGACGGGCGGGCTGAGCTCGGACGCGTACGCGACGTACTGCAGACTGGTGCGCGTGAACCCGCAGGCGGCACAGTGGTACCTGGCGGGCGCGTCGGGTCGCGCCGTGGTGCCGGTGCAGCCTCCGCCGGGCTTCGCCGCGCAGTCCCGCTGTTCCGCTGTCCCGCTGTCCCCACAGACTCATGCCTTGCTATAAGTATACGTTTAAACGAACTCAACTTGACAGCTGCTGCCAAAAGCATTTATAATCTAAGGTTTTTTACATTAGTTATTAGGAAGTTTAACTTTAGATTAAGATTACTTCGATTGACCATCAGAAACATTCGTTATTATTATTTTGTTAAGTGCTTTGTTTTTTTTCTCGATTATATTTTTCATAGACTCATTTGTTGATATGATTTTTTGACATCCAGATAATATTTTCGACAATTTAATTTTCAAAATTATAAAGTGCCTGGTGTCGTTAGTTTTAAAGGTGTTTAAAAGTCAGCTATTATTATTAATCTGTATTTTAGTACTTAAGTACATGTAGGATCAACAGAGTGACCTCAAGTTTTTGTATGAAACATTTACTGTTCTTTCACGGTTACTTTACTTCTGAAAGGGCATTGCTGTCAAAATGGCAGTGATTTTTATTCAAATTAAAATAAAGTTGTTGGCTTGTCGTTTCAGACGGAAACTGACGCTGAAAGGACTGTAGCTATCAGTGGTACAATATGCCACGCGTCCAATAGTTGTACTTGTAACCTAAGAGAAGTTCGTTTCTATTCTCAGCATTACATTTTGTGAATGAAATTTTGCACCAAAACATTTGACGAGAGGCACGCCACTCTTATTTTCCATTACTTAGAATTAAGTATAATTATTATATATGGATCTTCTCTGTGATAAAGATATTGAATCAAGTAAAATAGTCAACACTTTCTTTGAATTAAAAGTACATAATATTTTCAAAATTAACATGTTTTTTCTTTTCCTTACCCAAGTTATTGTTTGGAACAACCAAAACTTACCTTACTACAGACTCAAAATAATAATAATTTATAATTTAATAATAATTTATTCAATAAGTAGTTTGTACATGGTATACAAAGCTGCCTTATATAATTAGATGTTATAAATAAACAGAACCAGTACACATAAAATGGGTCATAGGACTCCCTTTCCTAAACTAGGCAGAAAATCTGTCTGTATCTTAGGAAAGCGTATCCATTCACAGTGAGTCTTATTACGGTTACAAAAATATTGGTACGTGCAGTAGGCCAACAATAGTTATTTGTTATTTGTTATACAAGAGTGCAAAGTTGTTTTTTAACCGCGTGCTCAATTTTGATGACCGAGCATGCGAAAGATTCTGAAATTGAGTCACGAGCGAAGCCAGTGATTCAAAACTTAGAATCTTGAGCGTTCGCGAGGGAATCAAAAGAGCACGAGGTGAAAAATCTTTGCACTCGAGTGCAACACGTAACTTTTCATCCCACCTCAACGAGGAAATGAATAAACGCAATTAAAAAATTGCGCATTGTTAACAAATTCAGTTAATTCTGTTGGCGTCAAATAAACTTCCTCGTCGCTAGATAATGAGTGGTCATTATAGATTTTTCACTTGTTTTCTAGTTGGATTCCTTGTTTTTAACCTAAGGTGTTAACAATATGACGTGAAAAGAAAATGGCGCGCGCAAAATATATTAAAAAAGTACACCAAGAAGGTTCCGAGTCTGAGTTCTTAACAAATTAAAAAAAAAATGTAGGATAAATTCGGCACCATAGACGTAGAACTAAATAGGTTTAATGATGTTTTGAATTCACATGCTTAGTGCACACGATGTTCTAAATTCAAATTTACTTTAACCTCATGACGATAAAAACGGCTTTTGCACTCAGATATCGAAGAGCAAAAATACTCTTTCCGAGATGGGGGGATGAAAAGTACTTATGTTAAATTAAAGTATTTAATGAAAAAAAAAACAAAAGTTGAAATAAAAACATGAGTGTGTGCGAGTGTGTGTTGGTGTATGTGTGTGTTTGTGTTTGGGTGCATGTGTGTGTGTGCGCATGCGTGTGTATGGGGGAGTGCTTACATGCCTGTGTGTATGAGTAAGTGGATGTGTTGTGTTCTGTGTGTAAACCTATCTCTTGACTGTACAGTGGTTAGCAGCTCTTCGGTATCACTATATGTCAATGTCTGTAACCAAGAATTTAGCTTGTTTTTTAACTCGCCTTTAGTCAAGGCATAAATAATTAACTGCTTGTGGGCTTTACTATACAGCCTAGCACTTAGGCCATAAACTGACGTCTTGCGAAGGCAGTCCTGCAATAGATAATAGTACTAGCGTACAGAAGTTGCACTCCTTTGATTTGAAGAAAACCGACATTTTGAATACCTAAACTGGGCGCGCTCGATCTAAATTGTGCCTTTGACGCCACGCGTTAGCTTAATTTTGTGTCATTTGGCATCTCGTCTCATGCTTTCAATTACTGAAGGAACTTGGGAGAGGGCGCTACTGTGCGTAAGCTAACATCGACTCCGCATAGTTATCGAATTTATAAATAGTGCCAGTGATAAAATTATAAGTCAAAGTAGCTTGAGTTTTAACCTCAGTGATCACAATAAAATTAAAGTAGGTACCTACGCATAAGCGCAGACTGCAAAGAAAAATCATACCTAATTATTAAGTGCGGCAAGAATCAACGAACATTATTCAAATTGTAAACAAACATCAACTGTACAACAGGCTACCAGAACCCGTTTTATTTTGTTTACAATCAAAAGAGGTCGATGGATTCAGCCCTAAAACAGGTATGAGAGTGATTAGTGAGAAAAATAATAATATTTTTCATCCAAAACTGTTATAAAAAAATACCAGACATCTTGGTTGATTCTTTACATCAGCGCCATTTATCCTTTTGTGGCGGAACCAGTTCACACCATCGAACCATTGGCATTTAATGACATCCTTGCCCACTAGAGGTCAGCATAAGGATTATTATACGAAATGGCGCAAATTTTGCAAACTAAACAAATTGCATCTTACTTGCACACTATTATGCAATAAAGAATATGATCTAGAGTGTGCAAACATCTCCAATAACTACTTTATTAAGGCAATGACTCCAGACCTTAAAAAAATGGAAATGTCAAGATTGCCGAAGCAGAATGCCCAAAACGGGAAACACGGATAGGTACACCAATTTGACCACAGACATCCACTATAAGGCAACGAACAACCACACCCAATGAAGATAGTAATGGAAAACCTATCCTAACATCGATACGATGTGCTCAGAAAAAACTGACTCGATCACCAACACACACGCTGAATTGTCACTACAAAACCTAAGCGAGATCATTATGATGCGTCTAAAAGAAAATAAAGAATCAATAATAACCGACCTACGAAGCATCATACAAACGGAAATAAATAAAGCAATTACGAAACTTGTGCATGATTTCGAACAAAAAACTATTATTTTATCAAAACAAAATGAACAAAGATTACAGGAAATTCAAGAGATTAGTTACTAAAAGAGAACGAAAAATTAAAACAACAAATATCGGAAATAAAATCAATCCACATCCCCGGTAATCCAATGTACAGAAAGCAATTCCAAGAAGATAGTCATCTACGGCCTCACTGAGTAGGGGAACGGAGGGTATTGCCGTAGACCTAACTTCCAACATCCTTTTCTTCAAATCTGCTGAGTAACCTCCTAACAATCTCCTCAAATATAATTCCAAAAAGAGCGAGTATCTGTTGTTCAAGGCAGGCACTAAGGACTATGCGAAGTGCCGCCTGTCACACTCGGTGGGACGGAGTTGCAATGGGTCAAATCGTTTAAATATCTGGGGCACTGGGTCACTGCAACGCAGACGGACGCGATGAACGCGGACGTGGAGAGGGAGCGTAGGGCGCTGTCAGTCAGGAGCAATATGTTGATCTCTAGGTTTGCAAAGTGCTCGAAGAGTGTAAAAATGACATTGTTTAGGGCATACTGCCAATCTTTTTACACCAGCAGTCTATGGGTCGACTACACCCAAAAGGCTTACAGCGCCTTACGCGTCCAGTACCTACAAAACTTAGGAGGCTCTCGCTTGGCAGCTGGATCAAGGGTTTGATTCAGAAACACAGTACTTCTGGACACGGCGCGTATTGTTAGGAGGTTCCTTTCTCAAGAGCCCTGACCACCGGTAGCTCGGACCCTGTTCCCAGTGCTGGTGACTACTATTTTTTTTTAAATTGAAATGTTTTTTATTTAGTTTTATATTAGAATATTTAAAAATGTAAAAGAATACTTATGTAAATAACTAAATAAGGAAATATAATACAAAAACAAATTGTCTTTTTGGAGCTTAAAAACGTGTACGATAATAGATGAACGGCATACGGAATTACACGCGCAGGTGTCTGTTAATTCCGTACATTCCATTTTTTTGAAATAAGTAGGTAGTCATTTTGTCAGTTCCACGATATATAAATTTTGATTGCTTTTACTTTTAACATAAACCTTTATAAATTTAGGGTGACTTGGTATTGTTACGAGCTGGGTATGAGATAAATTAATTACTACCGATTAAACAACACAATAACTTTATTAATCACAAAACAATCAAAACTTAATCACAAATACACTACTGTTTACTATTCACTTAGATATCGCACTTGTAGTTCACTTGGATTCGCTTCGTTGTGTCGCTAAAACAAGACTGCCGGTCGTGGCCCTGAGCGCTCTATTTATACTCGCCAACAGACACACCAGAATAACCACGAACATTCGAGAGGGTCATAAAAAAACACTAACAAAAAATAGCAGGTAGATACAAAAAATAGAGGTACCTACTAAAAACAAGTAGGTATAACCTACTTGTACAAAACAAGCAAATATGAACCTTATGCCCTAGGCGTACGGTCGAAATTCTAATGTCTTTTTATAAATAGGTCGCGAGTTTGTACCTACCTAACTTTAAAACTAATAATAATAGACTGCTCTCGAACTTCTAACGTACGCACACTGTAATCGCCGACTTTCTCGAATGTTCTAGTAGGTCCGATGTAACACTGCCACCTCCTTAGACATGCTCGTCCCGAGCATCATTAGTCCCGTAGTATCGCGCCAACCGATCTACATGCACAATCTTAGGCGCACCTCGTGGGCCCTTCTGTATTCGGTAGGTGACATCGTTGATCCTAGTCACGACTCGGTATGGCCCATCCCATTTTGCTTGTAACTTCGGAGACTTCCCCTTGCTCCGCACTGGGTTATGCAACCACACCAGTGAACCCTCGTCGAAACCCCTACCGTTGGCTTTCCGGTCATAACGGGTCTTCATCTTCTCAGACATCTGTTGGCCGGACAGTCAGATATGCTCATAAACATCGTTCAACTTATTACGCAAGTCATTCGCGTAATCTGTTACGCTACATGGAGCATCAGGGGGAGTTCCAGTGATTAAATCAGCAGGTAACCGTAGTTCCCTTCCAAAGTTCGCGAAGGCTGGTGTCACAGTCGTACTTTCGTGGACTGCACTTCGGTAAGACAGAAGAAACGGCTGTATGTGCTTGACCCAATCCCTTTGCCGGCTTTCCACAACTTTCGCCAGATATCTCTCCAACGTTTGGTTGAATCGTTCTACCATTCCATCGGATTGTGGGATTTGTGGGTGGTGAGAGGTGGTTCTGGTTTTATGGGTACCCATCAATCGACAAGTCTCTTGAAATACTTGCGATTCAAAATTTCTTCCTTGATCGCTGTGTATTTCTAAGGGTACTCCAAAACGACAGAAGACTTCCTGAACTAATTTATCTGCGACAGTTGTAGCTTCTTGGTTAGGAATGGCGAAGACTTCCGGCCACTTTGTAAAGTAATCCATGACCACCAGGAAGTACCTGTTTCCGCTCTCGCTTACTGGAAATGGTCCCGCAACTTCTAGTGCTATCCGTTCCCAAGGGGCTCCAACGTTGATGTCGTGCGGTGTCCCACAGGGATCGGTTCTGGGACCGCCCCTGTGGAACATCGGTTACGACTGGGTGCTGCGCGCGGACCTCCCTAGTGGTGTCAGCGTCGTCTGCTATGCAGATGACACCCTGGTGCTGGCACAGGGGAGGTCGCACGAGGCGGCGGCCGAAATTATGACACGCGGGGTTGCGATAGTCGTGGAGAGGATCCGGCAACTGGGTCTCGAGGTGGCATTGCACAAGTCCGAGGCCATGTGCTTTCATGGGCCTCGGAATGCGCCACCGTCGGGATCCACACTGACGGTAGGAGGGGTATCCATCGGCGTCGAGTCGACGTTGAAGTACCTAGGACTCGTCCTCGACAGCCGGTGGAACTTCGTGGAGCATTTCCGACGTTTGGCCCCCAGGCTGGAACGGACAGGGGCTGCCTTCAGGCGGCTCCTGCCCAACCTTGGGGGGCCGAACGCCTCCTGCCGCAGGCTCTACGCGGGAGTCGTGCGGTCCATGGCCCTCTACGGGGCCCCAGTGTGGGCGCGTTCGTTGAAGCGGCGAGCCGCTCACCATTTGAACGCGCCCCAAAAAGTGGTGGCCGTGAAGATGGTCCGTGGGTACCGCACGATCTCTCGCGAGGCGGCGGGCCTGCTTGCCGGATTGCCGCCGTGGGATCTGGAGGCGATAGTCCTCGCGCGCCTGCATGAGTGGCGCGCGGAGGTACTACGCCGGGGGGAAACTCCGCTGCCGCGGCAAATTGCCGCTCAGCGGACTGACCTCCGGCGCGATCTCATGGCGACATGGAGAGAGCGACTGTCGCAACCCCGTGCAGGGCACGCCACGATAGTGGCGGTAAGTCCCCTCTTTGAGGAGTGGCTGGAGAGGCGCCACGGCGTCCTCACCTTCCGCCTGACGCAGGTCCTCACCGGACACGGATGTTTCGGGAGGTACCTGCACCGAATCGGGCGGGAGGAATCGCCCGGGTGTCTCCACTGCGAGGATCGACCGGAGGACACGGTGGAGCACACGGTGGAAGTCTGCCCTGCGTGGGCGGAGCTCCGCCGTGTCCTCGTGGCGGCGATCGGCGGCGGCGACCTCTCGCGTCCGGCCCTGGTTCAATCCATGGTCCGGAGCGAGACGGAATGGGAAGCCGTCGCCTCCTTCTGCGAAGCAGTCATGCTAGCGAAGGAGGTGGCGGAACGAGAGAGGGAGAGATCCTCTCTTCCCGGCCGCCGCGGGAGACGCAACGGGCGTCGGGGGCCACGTGGTGGCTACCGGCCACCGTAGATGCGGGCCTGTGGACGGCTGGCTATGGGCAATAGCTGGCCGTCCGGCCGTCTAACGACGACGACAGGCCGTGTCGACGGCGCGTTCGTGTTCCACGCGCGCCTCAAAGAGATGTCAGCAAAAAGAGAGGGGCCCGCAAGGGCCGAAGCCTGCCGGGGTTGCGGGCCTGTTCGAAAGAGATACCGCGGCCCCGGAACGTAAAAGGCGAGGAAGGAACATGGATGGTTTTTAGTCAGTATGAGTCTGACACTCCCTCCCGCTCCGCCCAGAGTGGGGGGGGTCATTTGATGATTTCCCATCCTTAAAAAAAAAAAAAAAAAGGGGCTCCAACGTTGTACACTTTTAATGCACCTCTGCTGCGTGTCTGGGGTCCTTTCACGGCCGCACAACTGGTACATTTGCGGCACCAGTCCTCCACATCATCACGACAATGGATCCAGTAAAAGCGTTCTCGAATTTTTAGTAGAGTCTTTTTTACTCCCATATGTCCTCCAGAACAACCATCATGGTAGAGCCGTAGAACATCCGGTACCTTAGCTTTAGGAACAACCATTTGTAGATGACAGCTGTCCCCTCTAGCGTTTTCCCATTTACGGCACAAGACTCCATCCTGGATCACCAAGCTGTTCCATTGCGCCCAATAACTCTTCGTGATGGAACTCATCGCTGCCGCATCACTCCACCTGGGTTTAGGAGCACCAGCTTTGATCCACTCGAAGATTGGTTTGATGTCCGAGTCATTTTGCTGAGCTTGCTGTAGGGTCTCTTTCCATTCATCGCTGAGATCCGTTCTAAGCATCCTCACGGGCACTACCTCCTTAGTCTCTTGCCTGGCACAGTGCTTACAGTCTTCAGGACAGGGTCTCCTTGACAAGGCGTCTGCATTACCGTGAGTTCTCCCACTGCGATGTTCAGTTATGAAATCAAACTCTTGGAGTAGTTCTATCCATCTCGCCACTTGTCCCTCTGGATTCTTGAACTGTAATAGCCACTTCAGTGCAGCATGGTCAGTTCGTAGTTGAAATTTACGTCCCAGCAAATATTTAGGCTGGTTTTATAGTCACGCCGCTAGACGCGCCGTTGGACAGAATTTGAAACGCTACTACCTACTACTCCAATACAAATTCTGCCCAACGGCGCGTCTAGCGGCGTGACTATAAAACCAGCCTTACTGAAGTGCTGCACTGTCTTTACTACAGCGAGGAGCTCCCGTCTTGTAACGCAATAATTTCTTTCAGGTTTCGATAAAGACTTGCTGAAGTAGGCTATTACAACCTCCCGGTCTCCTTTCCGTTGAGACAGCACGCCCCCAATTCCAGTATTACTGGCATCCGTGTCAACTATGAAGTCATTTTCAGTGTCAGGATATCCCAAAATAGGTGTGTTGCACAGACGTTTCTTTAATTCCTGAAATGCGACGTCGCAGTCCTCGTCCCAACAGAATTGCCTCTTTTCCTTAGTGAGTTTGTGCAGAGGTTTTGCAATGTCGGCAAAATTCCTGACAAACCTTCGATAGTAGGAGCACAAACCCAGGAATGCTCTGACCTGTGTCTTGTCTTTCGGAACTGGCCAATCCTTGACGGCGACTACTTTTTCTGGGTCTGTTTGAACACCTTCCCCCGAAACTATGTGTCCTAAGAAGTTCATTTGCTGTCTGAAAAACGAGCACTTTTTCGGACTTAACTTGAGATTTGCTGTTTGGATTTTCGACAGCACTCGATTGAGGTTTTTAAGGTGATCTTCAAATGTACGGCCCACTATGATTATGTCGTCTAAATAGACAAGACATGCGTCTCCAATCAATCCGGCGAGTACTTGCTCCATCAGCCTTTCAAACGTCGCAGGAGCGTTGCACAAACCGAATGGCATATTTTTAAACTGCCATAGCCCTTTTCCTGTTGAGAATGCAGTTTTCTCCTTGTCCTTGGGGTCTATTTCTACTTGCCAGTAGCTACTCTTCAGATCAAGTGTGGTAAACCACTTCATACCAGTCAGCTTGTCCAGTGTGTCATCGATCCTAGGCAGCGGGTAGCTGTCCTTTTTCGTGACGTCGTTCAGTCGTCGATAGTCCACACAGAAGCGCATACTGCCGTCCTTTTTCTTTACCAAGACCACAGGAGAACACCATGGACTCGATGAAGGCTCTATAACACCGTCCTTCACCATTCCCTCAATCATGGTTTCTACCTCTTTTTCTCGTGCAACTGGCAGTCTTCTTGGTCGCTGACGGATAGGTAACTCGTTACCTGTATTAATCTGGTGCTGAACAAGTCCAGTTCTCCCTATGTCAGCACCATTCGAAGAGAAAATGTTGGCGTACTCAAGTAACATCTTCTTAGTCTTGTCCATTTCTCCTTTAGTTAAATCGCAGTTTTCCAAAAGCGTTGACACGTCAAATTTTGAACTACGAATTTCATTTCCGGTAGGCACATCATGCAATTGACGCATCCAAGCTACTTCCTCGCAAGTGCCGATCAAGGTGCCCTTCTTAATCACTTGCTCCTGGTCACTTGGATTCAGTATACGTACTGCTGAGACGTTGGTGGCCTTGACCAGAGTTCGTGCCATCTTCCATGGGAAGTCATTGTTCACCCTTTCTATCAGTACACTTCGATCTCTTTGTCCAGAATTCCGTGGCAAACAAATTGGCACAATCGTTTCTGATCTGCGAGGAAGAACAATCTTCTTCAAGCAGTACACTTTCCCTGACGGTGCACCTTCCATGAAGACTTCCTCTGAACCACATTTCAGTACTCCTTGATCAACGTCGATCTCACAACGATATTTCCGCATGAAGTCCAAGCCCAAGATGCAATCGTCCACTATGTCAGCCACGATGACATTCTGCTTGTAAATTCTGTCACCCAATTTTAACTCCACCTCCTTCTTGCCTCGGACGGTAATGTGCTGACCAGTAGCTGTTAGTAAATGTATACGGTCGTGCTTATTGAAGTAGTCCCCAAGAAACCGACTTGCTAGTTTAGAATTGACGACCGTGTGAGAAGCTCCAGTATCCAACGTCAGTTTGCATGGTGTTCCATTGACTTCGCCTTTGATGGTCAGGCTGTTCCCGTCATGTGCTTGCGAGATCAAGATTCTCGGGGCTCTTTCAATACCAGCCAGCACCCGCCCCCCGGTCCTGGCATTTACTCGTTTCCCTGCTGTGGCTGGGCAGTCACTTCAGCCACCCTTCCCTGCTGATCTTCTCTCGGGATGCTGCGCTTAGGACAACTTGACCGAAGATGACCCCTTTCTCCACATGTGTAGCACCTAGGACTATACCCCTGTGGGCGGTCGCGTACAGGTGATGCAACAACCTCCCTGACACGGTGCGTTCGGTGGTCTTGCCTCACTGCCTCTACTTCTAAGGCATGGGCCAAGGCGTCCTTCAAGGTCTCATGATGCCCAAGTCTCACGGCAGCTCTAACTTCTAAGTCACGTATTCCATCAACGAACGCCTGTACCAGATTTCCATCAATCAGCGCAGGGGCAGACTGGTAGGCTTTCCGAACGAGTTTTTCAACTTCCAGAGCCCACTGCTGTAGGTTCTCGGCACTTCGTTGAAAACGGTCCTTCAACTTGGCACGGAATACGTGCTCCAGGTGCGCGTCGCCGTATCTGGACTCCAACGCCTCCAGTAGCTGCTCGTAGGTAACGTCCTTGCCGAGCGCCTCCAAAATAGTCAGGGCCTGGTCTCGGAGGCCCAAGGTGAGCGCGGTCATGGCTTGTGGTTTTGTCCATCCATTAGCCTTCATGACGGCCTCAAACTGTATTTTGTAAGCCGACCACGAAGATGTGCCGTCGAACGAAGGCACTTTAAAACCACGCGAAGAAGGTGTAGCAACCACCGAAGCTACAGTTCCACCTTCAGTCTTCAGTTCACTCAAAGCCTTCTGCACCCCAGCAATCTTAACTTCGGCCTCCGAGATGCGATTCTCGTGCTGGTGGACCTGATCTTTCATCACTTTCAGGTCCTTGCCGAAAGTTGCATGAAGATCCTTTATGAGGATCATCTGCTCGTCTTGGCGGCGGACTTGCTCCTCCTGGCGGCGGGCTTGTTCCTCTTTGTCTTGCTGCAACTGCTCTTCCAACCGGCGAGCCTGCTCCTCTTTGTCTCGTTGCAATTGCTCCCGTAACTGGCGAGCCTGCTCCTCTTGACGGCGAGCTTGATCCTGCAGCAACGCCATTAAAGCTGACAAGTCTGGCGCCACTGATGCTGGAGAAACTCCGGATGGGCCAGCGACTGGCTGCGACGTAGGCTGGACAGCACCCGGTGTCTGTGTCGGAGAATCTCCAAACCGCCTTTGGTCCATGTCCTGCTGTCGCTGACTTCTGGTACGGATACCCTCCGTGTCGTCCTTAGGTAGGATTGGCATAATTTATCTCTCACTTCTGACACCAATTTGTTACGAGCTGGGTATGAGATAAATTAATTACTACCGATTAAACAACACAATAACTTTATTAATCACAAAACAATCAAAACTTAATCACAAATACACTACTGTTTACTATTCACTTAGATATCGCACTTGTAGTTCACTTGGATTCGCTTCGTTGTGTCGCTAAAACAAGACTGCCGGTCGTGGCCCTGAGCGCTCTATTTATACTCGCCAACAGACACACCAGAATAACCACGAACATTCGAGAGGGTCATAAAAAAACACTAACAAAAAATAGCAGGTAGATACAAAAAAATAGAGGTACCTACTAAAAACAAGTAGGTATAACCTACTTGTACAAAACAAGCAAATATGAACCTTATGCCCTAGGCGTACGGTCGAAATTCTAATGTCTTTTTATAAATAGGTCGCGAGTTTGTACCTACCTAACTTTAAAACTAATAGTAATAGAATGCTCTCGAACTTCTAACGTACGCACACTGTAATCGCCGACTTTCTCGAATGTTCTAGTAGGTCCGATGTAACAGTATTATAATACTTTGCCTTTACTCAGCAGATTTGAAGAAAAGGATGTTGGAAGTTAGGTCTACGGCAATACCCTCCGTTCCCCTACTCAGTGAGGCCGTAGATGACTATCTTCTTGGAATTGCTTTCTGTACATTGGATTACCGGGGATGTGGATTGATTTTATTTCCGATATTTGTTGTTTTAATTTTTCGTTCTCTTTTAGTAACTTTACATTTTGACGAGTTATGCGAACATAAATGTAGGGAACAGCTGATTTTTTTTCGCGATTTCAAGGTTCGTCCCATAGAAAAAGTTGTTCAAAATGATGAGTACAATGACCCCTTTTCGGGTTTAGTATAAACAAAAAATAATGTTGTATATTAGTTTATTTTATATGCTTATTTATGTATTAGTATGTAGGTACCTTTATATGTGTTTATTTTAGGATTACAAGATGGTATGTTTATTTTTATTTTTATTGTACTCCACAATGCTGTCTATTTGACCCAATGGTTGACTGGTAGAGAATGCCTTGTGGCATTAAGTCCGCCAATGTACCACTATTGTACATGAAGTTTAAATAAATAAATAAATAAAATACTTTGGAGCCTTTGTTCCGCTCGAATCTCGATCGCGTCTTTAATACGCGCGGTATTAAAGCGGCGGAGGTCGCTCTTTAAGGATTTAGAGATCGGTCTATTGAGCTGCCGATATTTCGACGCCTCATCTGAAGACTGCAGGATCATCTTACGCCGCTCCTCCATGAGCTCGAGAGTTTGATCGGAGAACCTCTTTTTCTGATCTGTACGAAGTCCTGAAGAACTTAGACCCGGTCGTATGGACAGTTTCCACGAACCCATTGTTGTACTCGTCCACTGAGCCGCCTAGGCACTCGAATCGTTTCTGGAGTTCGAGCTGAAAGCTCTCGGGGTTTTGGATTTGGATCTGTGCTGGACGGAGCGTAGACTTCATCAGTCGAGACCTCTCTAGCTTGATATTGATGTTCAATGTGCCTCTTACCATGCGGTGATCGCTCCCGGTTTTCACCGAATTGATCACAGAGACATCATTGAACATTTGCTTCTTGGTTGACATGATGAAGTCGATCTCGTTTTTTGTTGCACCATCTAGGCTCTGCCAGGTCCACTTCCTGTGCTCACGCTTTTTGAAGAAGGAGTTCATCATATAGAGGCCCTCCTTCTCCATAAAACTAGCTAGTTGATGGCCCCGGTGGTTCCGACGTCCAACTCCAAATTGCCCCACCTGCAGCTCATCCCCGTCTCGTTTGCCCAGTTTCGCGTTGAAGTCCCCCATTACAACGGTGAAGTGAGTTTTAAAACCATGCATGGCTTAAGAGATATCCTCATACATAGTCTCCACTTCGTCGTCGGGGTGTGCCGAGGTCGGGGCGTAGACCTGTATAACCTTCAGCGAATATCTTGAGGATATTCTGAGTATAAGGTACGCCACCCTGGTCGACACACTCTCGATCTTCACCACGTTGTTCACAAGGGACTTGTGGACGATAAACCCAACACCACCCTGGGACTGGCGGTCACCCTCTCGGAAATAAAGCAGGTTGCCGGATTTTAGGATTATCGTGTCCTCCCCCTCTCTTCGGACTTCAGATAATCCCACAATGCTCCATCGCAGCCTGCTCAATTCCTCTTCGAGCTCCGCTATCTTCTCGTTAGTCCGGAGTGTGCGCGTGTTGTAAGTTGCCAGGTCCAGTCGTTGGTGTTGGCAGCTGGATCCCATCCGGGGATTCTTCGCACCCCTTGACACGCCATAACCGCGACCGCTGCCGTAGTCAAGGGTAGACGGGCTGCCGGGCACTAGGGGCCAAATTATTTAACGCGGTGTTTATTTGGGGGGTTTTGCCATAATCGCCACGCTTGGCAGGCGGGTTGGCGATCGCAGTATGGTTGTCACAAAAGAACAGAGAACGCTGCTGCCCATTCTCTGGTAAGTCCCTTAGTCGCCTCTTACGACTAAAGCTTGTTGGTATTCTTTTCCAGTCAATTCCAAAACAAATCGCCTTAGGAACACGGCTTCCTTAGCTGCCTCTGACATTGATGCTGGGGCTACACTATCGCGATAACGCGAAGATTTGCGTTGTCGCGACACGTCTGGCCAAAGAATTCGTCCTATCGCGATAAACTTTGCGAATACGAATGCCCTTCGCGCCGCTGTCGGTAAATTGCCGCACATCAAAGGGTTTTGTCGCGACAAAGTTCGTGTGGTTGGCTACACTTCGCGTACTCTAGTTGACTGCGATACTCTGATGCTGGGGCTACACTATCGCGGTAACGCGAAGATTTGCGTTGTCGCGACACGTCTGGCCAAAGAATTCGTCCTATCGCGATAAACTTCGCGAATACGAATGCCCTTCGCACCGCTGTCGGTAAATTGCCGCACATCAAAGGGTTTTGTCGCGACAAATTTCGTGTGGTTGGCTACACTTCGCGCGCTCTAGTTGACTGCGATACTCTGAACGTGTTTGATTGAAATTTTAATCACGGATGGGAATAATGAGAGGATAAGGAAAGATGTAGTAAATAATTGTTAGCCGCCATGTGATACATCGCAACCGCTTCTTCCATGTTTTCCCGCAAATGAATTATCGCGACGTTCTAGATTAGCGCGACAGTAGAAAGGTTTTTCCAAGTGTGGCCAATCACTTCGTCATAGAGCGAACACGAACTTTTATCGCGACAACGTGAACACGAATCTTCGCCTACAAGTCTGGCCGTAGCATTACTACATCTTCAAAATTTGCGTTGTCGCGACACGTCTGCCCAAAGAATTCGTCCTATCGCGATAAACTTCGCGAATACAAAAGCCCTTCGCGCCGCTGCTGTCGGTAAATTGCCGCACATCAAAGGGATTTGTCGCGACAAAGTTCGTGCGGTTGGCTACACTTCGCGCGCTTTAGTTGACTGCGAGACGCCGAGCAGTTTAGACGTGTTTCAAAATCAAAACCAATCAAAATCAAAATCATGGATTGGAATAATGAGTCCGATTGTTGTGTATAGATAACATCCACCATCGCCTTTTATTCCTCTTTTTGACCAAAATCAAATCATTTATTTCAAGTAGGCCAATAACAGGCACTTTTGAATTGTCGAAACAAAGATGAAAATTAAATGTAGCTACAGTCCCAGTCACAAGACATAAAACTGTGAAAGTACTGTAGTTACCCATTCCCTAACGTAGATCTCTATGGAGAAGAACGGGCAAGAAACTCCATGGACACTCTTTTAAATCCAATTTTTGTTACAAAATCTTGGTTACATCATTCATGTTGAGATGGTAAATTATGTGAGAACAATGTAGCAAGATGTGCACGTTAAAAGTGTCCATAGTAAAAACAAAATAATTCTTCCAAATAAGCCATGGCAACTAAGAGATGACCAGTCACAACTGACAGCGCCCGTTCACGAACATGACGCATGGATCAGCACCATTCAGCTCAACCCTTTTGAAGGGAGCTAAATGGTCCGACACACACGCCATCATCAGCGAGACATTTGAGTGAGCATGACATACTCTCAACCGCCAGGGCACATTCAAGTCAAAAACTAAAGTAGGTTTCCAGTGAATGATAGCTTTCTAGTACATAGTACTCACACAATATGGGCTATGCGATTATATAATACTAACATTGAATCTATACAATGCAAAGATAGTTGTACAATCTTCAGCAGCTCCAACAATACCATTTAATGCTATCAATTTTTGCGCCCCTGTCCTTGTGGAGCAGGACCAGCATTGAGCCAAGCATTTTTATCAGCGATATAATCGCTCAACTTGTAATATGCTTGCTTACATAGTGTGCGTTTAATGCATGTTTTAAATTTCGTCTCATTCAGTTCAAGAATACTTTGTGGAATTTTATTATAGCATCTCAAACAGTACCCCATGAAAGAAGAGTCTACTTTAGCGAGTCTAAAGCCTGGCTGAACTAGTTGGTCCCTATTTCTAGTACTGTAATTGTGTCTGTCGCCTCTTTTACCGAAAAGATGCAGATTTTTTCTAACGTACATTATGTTTTCGTAGATGTATTGGCCATGAACCGTCATGATGCCAATATCCTTAAATAGTTCCCTTAGAGAATCGCGCCTACGAAGATTGTATATGGCTCTGATGGCTCTTTTCTGCAGAATAAATATAGACTCAATATCAGCAGCCCGTATACCGCAAAATACCGTAAGACATTATACTATGGAAGTAACTAAAATAAACCAGTCTAGCGGTATCCACATCAGTGAACTGACGGATTTTTCTAACGGCATATGCTGCTGAACTTAAGCGCCCCGCAAGAGATGTTAAATGAGAACCCCATTGTAGCCTTGAATCAAGCGTAAGCCCCAGGAAAACCGTTTTATCTACGAATTCGAGTTTCTCTTTATTCAATATTATCTCACAATCACTACTTTTAACATTCGGTAATGAAAATCTTATGCATTTCGTTTTTTTTTCATTTAATACCAAATTGTTTGTTGTGAACCAATTTTGGACCTGAAGTAGGGCATCATTCACGTCATCTAGATTTTTGGCCCGTCTATTTATCTTAAAAATTAGAGAAGTGTCATCAGCAAACAGCACCATATTTTGAGATTGGTGTTTCAACAAATAGGGTAGATCATTTATATAGACTAGAAAAAGGAAAGGACCCAATATTGAGCCTTGCGGAACCCCCATTTTTACATTCATACCCTGTGAATTAACTCCATTTATTTGAACATGTTGTTTTCTATCGCTCAAATAAGATTTTAGCAGGCTAAGTGCAAGTTTACCCAGTCCGTAATGCTCCAGTTTCAAAAGTAATGTGTCGTGATTTACGCAATCAAAAGCTTTAGAGAGGTCACAGAAAATTCCTATTGCGTCTTGGGACTCTTCCCACGCAGCAAATATGTGCTTTAATAGGGTTACACCGGCGTCAGTTGTACAACGTCCCTTGGTGAAACCATACTGTTGATCATGAAAGATTCTGTTGGTGTTAAAATGATAGAGCATTTGATTAAGCCAGGGGTGTCCAACATAACTTTATGGAGGGCCAAGTTTAGTGTTTTTGTAACCGTAGCGGGCCAAAAGAAATGTAAACCTGTTAATTGAAATAAAACAATCTTCGCCGTACTAGACAGCCATGGCCCATGATGTGGTCTGCATTCCGGGGATAGGTGAAGTTAGTCGGGCAACTATTAATATGAATAACTGACTCCAGGACATTTTTAAACAATGTTCGCATAATATTTATTGATGTTTTATAAAGTTTATCTAGCTCGCGGGCCGGATGAAAGACCTACGCGGGCCGGTAGGTGGCCCGGGGGCCGGATGTTGGACGGGCCTGGATTAAGCATTACCTTTTCAAAAACCTTGCTAAAAACTGGTAACACGGATACAGGTCTATAATTATTGGCATCTTTACTATCCCCGGATTTGAAAAGAGGTATGACTTTACTGTATTTCATTAAATCAGGGAAAACTCCTTGGTCTACACATAAATTAAAAATTAAAGCTAAGTACGGGGCTATGGTCTCAAGTATAGATGTACAAACTTTGATAGACATTCCCCATAAATCTTCAGTCAGTTTGATTTTAATTTGCCGGAAAGCTTTAATAACTGTCATGGGGTTAATGTGTTTAAATTTAAATTCAGCCAGGCAGCCAGACACATTCGCCTTTAATAAGCCAATTGAGGCTTCCGGTGAGGAATTAAGAGCCTCCGTAGTTTTGATTGGTATATCGGTAAAAAAATTAACAAATTCTTGAGCTACTTCCTGATTAGAGTTTTTAGGACCACATGCTGTATCTAATGTAAAAGTATTATTACGTATTTTCTTTCTGTTAGTCTCGTTATTTATAACATTCCAAACGGTCTTTATTTTATTTTCTGCTGTTTTGATCTTGTTGCTAATGTGAAGGGATTTAGCAACCTTGCAAGTATTTCTAAAAATCTTTGACTACGTAGCAACATACTTGCTAAAAGTTTCAGTGTTTATAAAAGGCTTAAGGCTATAAAGCTCAAATAGCCTTTCCCTACTTTTTCTGATACCTCTAGTTGCCCAATCACTAAATATAAATTTAGGGCAAATACTCTTTGTCTTAAACTGACCTTTTTATTTTTGTTCAAGTAATAAAGATGCAGTAAATAATTATTAGCCGCCATAATGATACAGCGCAACCGCCTCTTCCATGTTTTCTCGCAAATGAATTGTCGCGACATTTTAAATTATCGCGACAGTTGAAAGGTTTTTTCAAGTGTGGCCAAGCACTTCGTCATAGAGCGAACACGAGTCTAGTGGTATCGATGTAAATACTGTCTTAGATATAAACTCATTTTGTAAACTGACTATAAAATTAAGAACGATGGACTGCAAAATCAATAAATTACTTTTAAAATAATATGATATTGAGTTATATATTAAATATATGGATAAGATATCATACAAATAAAAAACTAAAAACAGTAAAATAAAAAAGGAGACAGTATTAAAATAAACTTCAGAAAATCAAGATAAATTTATTATTATAGTGTAAGGTCACAAATACTTGGGTAACAATAGATAAAATAAAATAAACTAATAATAATAACGTAACACCAGTTAAACTAAAAACTAGAAAACATAATTTAGATATAATAATATTAGTGAAATTAAATAAAGTAAACACAGCAAATAGTAACAAACCAAAACAAATAAAAAGAAAATCCAGCGTGTTAAACTGTGGAAAATAACCATTCTGAAAAACACGAAACGCATACACTGCGGTCTCTCTGGCCAAAGAAAAAGCGAAGAACAAACCAAAAATGACAGATGTTAAGGGCTCTGATCATGTTAGAGGAACACTGGCTGGGGCAGGAGTGGTTTTTAGCCGGTTCGAGTCCGGCACTACCTCGACTGTCGCACAAGAGAAATTCCTGTGCGATAGTCGAGGTGTCCGCGGGATTTCCCACTCCTGACAAAACAAAAAAAAAAAAAAAATATATATATATACTCACGCTCAGTAAGTTCACTGCTAGGTCAGGTACATACATAGCTCCTGTTACACACACATTCCTTCCATCTTTACTTACCACATCTCCTTTTCCTATACCATATACTTTACCGCCATCCGCTCATGAAATCTCTATCTTATTTCTCTATTTAGTATTGAGTATTGAGTATGCTTAACATAATTTCTCAACCACTCCCTATTATACGTCATGTGGTCTGATGCTCCCGTATCCAGGATGTACTCGTATCTGCTTGAAGAGGTAGACGTCGCCATGGCACTGTGGAGCGCTCCGTCGTCTACAGTGTCCGCCGCTGCATGCACCGCTGTGTGCATCGTAGCGTGCGCCGTCGCCTTTTTCCGGGGATTATCAGGGCAGTCTCGTGCTTTATGCTGCGCAGAATCACAAATGAAGCATTTTGTGGTCTTCTGTGACGGTGGTATACACTTCTTCTGTGGTGTACTTGGTCTTCTCTTGGATCTGGAGGTAAGGGCTGCTTCACTTTGATTGCGTCGAACTGTCTTGTGTTGAGCTAGATAAGCATGGAATTGTGTGTGTGTACAGACCCCCAAACTATCAAAACTTTTCCTTATTTGAATCAATAATGGAAGATGTCCTGGCAAAACTTACAACCAGTAATAAATCTACAATTATTTGTGGTGACTTCAACATCAATATTTTAGAAGATAATTCAAATAGCAGTCGGTTATTAAATCTTTTTAAGTCTTTTGACTTGACTAACGTTTTTATAGAACCCACTCGAGTCACGCCTTCTTCTGCTACTTGTATAGATAATGTTTTCTGCGATTGTGAATACTTAGATAGAGCCGTAGTAAATAGTCTGCCGTCTGACCATAGCGGACAAACTGTAACTTTCAGGGGTAATACACCATTGCAAAAAGTTGATATTAAATTTAGACCTATAACTTCTAGTAAATTAAATAGGTACAATATTTCCCTACAGAACAAGTTAAGTGTTATGAGCCATGACGATATTAATATAAATCAATTCTATGATAATTTCTTTTCAATTGTTCACACTGAATTCAATAAAAATTTTGAAAAGAAGACTAAAAGCATTTGCCCTAAATTTATATTTAGTGATTGGGCAACTAGAGGTATCAGAAAAAGTAGGGAAACACTATTTGAGCTTTATGGCCTTAAGCCTTGTGTGAACACTGAAACTTTTAACAACTATGTTGCTCAGTATTCAAAAATTTTTAGAAATTCATGCAAGGTTGCCAAAGCCCTGCACATTAGCAACAAGATTAAAACAGCAGAAAATAAAATTAAGACAGTTTGGAAAGTCATAAATAGCGAGACTAATAGGAAGAAAGTACGTAATACTTGCTATACATTAGATACAGTATGTGGTCCTAAAAGCTCCAATCAGGAAGTAGCTCAGGAATTTGTAAATTTCTTCACCAATATACCGTTAAAAACTACGGAGGCTCTAAATTCCTCTTCTGAAGTCTCAATTGGTTTATTAAAAGCGAATGTATCTGGATGCCAGGCTGAATTTAAATTTAAACATATAAACCCGATGACGGTTATTAAAGCTTTCCGGCAAATAAAAATCAAACTGACCGAAGATCTATGGGGAATGTCTATCAAAGTTTGTACTTCCATACTTGAGACGATAGCTCCATACTTAGCTTTAATTTTTAATTT
The DNA here is from genome assembly GCA_916618015.1 of Xestia c-nigrum. Classification (NCBI taxonomy): domain Eukaryota; kingdom Metazoa; phylum Arthropoda; class Insecta; order Lepidoptera; family Noctuidae; genus Xestia; species Xestia c-nigrum. The sequence continues at coordinate 466,800 of OU745259.1, read as the reverse complement.
GTGCGTAGACCAAGGAGTTTTCCCTGATTTAATGAAATACAGTAAAGTCATACCGCTTTTCAAATCCGGGGATAGTAAAGATACTAATAATTATAGACCTGTATCCGTGTTGCCAGTTTTTAGTAAGGTGTTCGAAAAGATAATGCTTAATCAAATGCTCAATCATTTCAACACCAACAGAATCTTACACGATCAACAGTATGGCTTCACCAAGGGACGTTGTACAACTGACGCCGGTGTAACCTTATTAAAGCACATATTCATGGCGTGGGAAGAGTCCCAAGACGCTGTAGGAATATTTTGTGACCTCTCCAAAGCATTTGATTGTGTAAATCACGACACATTGCTTTTGAAACTTGAGCATTACGGACTAGGTAAACTTGCACTTAGTTTGGTAAAATCTTATTTAAGAGCGGGCCTAACGCCAGGAAAAATTCTGATTTCCCCCGCGCGTCTCGCCACACCCGCATTAGTGCGTTTATCAAACACGGGCGGCGCCACGATGCGCGACACGCGGGACCGAACTCGCGCACTTGAAGTCATTGAGCTGAGTATATGCAACATAGATAGATGAAAACACTTTCTATTCTTATTTTTTTTTTAGTAAATTTAACACCTTCAATGCATTCCCATGTTGTTTTGAGTAGGTAAGTATTCTATTTCATCTTAGTTTTCTTAATATAAGATATCGGAATTGTAGACAATGGAATGCATGATTAATAGGATACAATGGTTGGAAGCGACTTCTTAAATAGGTGGTAATTTTTTTTCAGCAAACCTGGGTATCTTGACGTTTGTTACGCCATTTTGGTAATCTACTTTTCGACATCAGTTAGCATTTGATTCTGTAGTCAGAAAGTTAAAAAAATGATCAATTCCGGAATACGGAGTAAAAACAAACGTTGCAGGTACCAACACACACACACATACACACATACACACAACGGTGCTATACATTCGATTCTATAATTAGAACCCTAAATTGGTTTTTAATTTTGCTACAAATAAGAAACGATCGTAAGAAATATCGTATAATCATCATATTAATATTTGTTTATAAGTTTTATTCACAACACTGAAGCTTCATTTACATGAGGCTATTTTCTTGGACATACCGGTGCAATAATTGAATACATACTGTTGACGCAGACGTTGTGATATGGCAATGGAATGGCGTGTCAGGCGTGATCAACCAAATAAACACTTCGACAGTATATCCAGACTTTTATTTATCAAAATACGAGCTGATATTACACGTCCATTGTATATTCAATATGATGAATTAAGATTAAATTGGACAATAATTGAGACGACACAAAACATAAAAAGGGCAGAGACTGCAGAGAGCCGATAAGGTGAGCAGATAAGGTTGTTGTCAAAATCAGCGAAAAAGACAGATGACAACTTCAAATGACATTTATATAAATATGGCTGCCTTTAAGCTGCGTTCATGTAGAGCTTACACAACTCCTAATACTCCTCCTTAAGCGCTACATGAGAGAAAAGAAAAAAACTACTGTAACTCTACACAATATTTAAAAGACTCTACATTTAGTTTTTTTTTTTTTTAAACTCTACATTCAAGAGTTACATGCTCTACCTACTTTAGAGCGACTCTACATAATTATACATATGATTCAATTCGATAATAATTACATGATTCATCACAATATAACAATATTTATCATTAATAAAATAAGTACAACAAAACATTAACCATTTGCTCCACAAACTCTCACATTTAAACATTTTACAAAATTACAATGTTTCTGCGCACATAGTGGCTTTGTCAATACATCTGCTAGCATGTCATTAGTAGGTAAGTATCTTACAGTTATGTTTCCTTTTTGTACTAAATCCTTTACGAAATGGTAACGCAAATCAATGTGCTTCGTTTTCTTATGCGAATATTCTTTTACAAGTAATAATCTTTGAGCACTTTGATTGTCGTTGTATACAATTACATCAAAAGTTTTGGTAATAATTTCAGACAAGAAATTCTTCACAAAACAAATGTCCTTGCAAACGTCACTAATTGCTAAGTACTCTGCCTCTGTACTTGATAAAGCTATACTACGCTGTTTTCTAGCTTCCCAATTGATTAAACAGTTACCTAATTTTATAACAAATCCAGTGTAGGACTTTCTGTCTGATGAGTCATTAGCCCAGTCGGCATCTGCATAAGCACTGATATTAAAATTAGTACCTTTTGTAAAATGAAGACCATAGTTGATCGTCCCTGCTAAATAACGAAGTACTCGCTTTGCTGCGCGCCAATGACTCGTGTCGAAACATACACTGCATTGACTAAGTTGACTACAAGCATAAGAAATGTCCGGGCGTGAGCACACACTCAAATACATTAAACATCCCAACAGTTGTCTGTATTTGTATAACTCATCATCAAGACCCTTCCCATTAGACTTTTCTAACTTACAATTTACAGGTAACGGTGTAAGTACTGGCTTGCAGTCACTCATATTAAATTTAGCTAGCAAACATTTTATATAATTAGACTGATCTAGCACTATTGTATTATTATATCTAGTGACATTCATGCCTAAACAATTTTTTAATTGGCCTAGATGACGTATTTCAAAGTTTTCTTTCAATAATGATAAAACATTCCTAATACATCCATTATGAAATATATAACAGTCATCGACATACAGAGCAATTATTATATAATCTTTATCATTTTTCTTTATATATACGCACGGTTCGCACTTACTTTGAGTATATCCATTATTAATTAAAACATTATTTATTTTTAAATTCCACATACGGCTAGCCTGTTTGAGACCATATATACTTTTATTCAGCTTACAAACTTTACTTTTATCTGAACAAAAACCTTCTGGCTGCTCCATATATATAATCTCATCCAGATCACTATTTAGGAAAGCTGTGGTAACATCAACATGGTCCATCTGCAAATTCATTTCTGTTGCAATGGAAAATAAAATTCTCAATGTGGAATGTCTGACAACAGGTGAAAAAGTGTCATTGTAGTCTATACCTTCTTGTTGACTAAATCCACGGGCAACCAATCTAGCTTTATACTTATCTAGTTTACCTGTGGCATCGTGTTTCCTTTTGTAGACCCACTTGCACTTTACAATGTTTTCACTTTCTGGTCGATCGACTAATGTCCAAACATTGTTCTTAATTAATGAATCATACTCACATTTCATGGCGTGAAGCCACTGCTCACAGTCAGTAGACTTTGTAGCTTGCTCGTATGTATTAGGCTCATTTGCCAAACTCTGCTCAATTAGCATCGCCGATAAGTCATAATCATTATATTTAAGCGGAATTTTACCTCTATTAGTACGTACGGGACGCGAGCCAGAAGCAACACTTTGCACATGGTCAAGCTCTCCTCCTCGAAGTGTGGCATCAGGCAGAGAAGACACAGCATCCCTGCAGACATTATCCTCATCACCATTATTACCATTTCCTTCAAGTGTGGCAGCAGGCATAGAAGACATAGTGTCCTTACAGACATCATCCTCATCACCTTCGTCACCAGTACCGTAGACCAGGTCCGACAAGGGAGACCACACTGAAGGTGTTAGGTCACTCTCAGATCCTGAAATAGGTGATTCCGTAGTAGACTTATGACAAATATTATCACAGACATTATTAATAATTTTATCATTCATTTCATTTGCATTATTATTATCACAGTCAATATTTAAAATTTCATTATCAATATTTGTATAATTATTATTATTTACAATGCATTCATGAGAGATAAAATCATTATTCTTGCTTTGTGTTTTAAAGTGAAGTCCTCCAATAAATTCATCTTCTAAAAATGTTACATTTCGTGAATACACAACCTTTTTAGGATTATATGGATCAAGGAGACGGTAGCCCTTAAAAGTCTCACCATAGCCAACAAAGATATATGGTTTAGCTTTAGCGTCAAGTTTACGACGTTTTACATCAGGAATATGAGAAAATGCTACACAGCCAAATACGCGCAAATGACTGAGATCGACTGGCTGTCCAGTCCACTTACTCTCAGGGATATCATCTGACAACGCGCTGGTAGGAGACTTGTTCTTCAGGTATATAGCAGTCATTACTGCTTCTCCCCAGAAACGTTCAGACAGACCCGCGTCATGTAACATGGCCCTAGCTTTCTCAAAAATCGTCCTATTGACGCGCTCCGCAACTCCATTCTGTTGTGGACAGTAAGGCACCGATGTTTGATGTATTATCCCTTCCCTTTTAAGAAAATCAGTCAACGTTCTATTACAGTATTCAGTACCGTTATCGGTTCTTAAAATTTTAAGTTGCAAACCTGTTTGTTTTTCAACCATATTTTTAAAGTTAACAATATGTGAACTCACCTCGGATTTTGTTTTCATTAAATAACCGAAGGTTTTTCTAGTGCAATCATCCGTCAGAGTCAAAAGATAACGGGCACCGCCCCAACTGCTGACTTGAATGGGCCCACAGACGTCGGAATGCACAAGCTGGAGTGGCACGGTAGATTGGCTTCCCACAAGCTTCGGATAAGGCTTTGTATGCATCTTTCCAGTTAAGCAGGGAACACACTTGTTTGGCGAGTCGTCATCCTGAAAAACGACACCACAACATTTACCACCACCCCGTAGGCTATTCATACCTTTCTGGCCAATATGGCCTAAACGCTTATGCCAGACTGTCGCAGACACCAATGCAGTATTGACACTCTCTGGCTGCTGCCTAGGATGCACCAGCATGGAATGTCCCAACACATGCGGCTTGCACTGCTGTATCTTATACAAACCATTCACATTTGTAGCAGCTAAAATTTGGTTGCCAGTTAAAGAACTTATCTCATTATAAACATGACACCCATTTTTATCAAAAACTACTGTAAAACCATTGTCACACATTTTACTTACAGACAATAAATTCGTTGACAGATTGGGAACAACTAAAACATTTTCTAAAGTGATATTATTTTTGTCAGTAGACAAAACTAAATTGCCAATGCCAGACATTTCTAATTGACCACCATTTGCTATAGAAATTGAGTTATTATTACAGCTTTTAAAATTTCTTACTAACCTAGCATCATTGATCATGTGAGCCGAGGCCCCGCTGTCTATGATGACATCATTATGGTGAGCGATGTAAGCCGATGCATAAAAGGTATGCTGTTCTTCTTTCTTCTTCTCATCCCTCTTTTTCTTAAAGCATCGCTTCGCTGTATGTCCTGGTTTTCGGCAGTAATCACACTTGAAAAGTTTGTTCTTCTTTACATGAAAAGCTGAAGCATCATTATCACATTTTCCATTTCTTCTGTGTTCCTCTTGAAGCAATCTCGTTCTCACTAGTTCAGAAGTCAGCGAGCTAGTTAAATTGGCAGTTTCAAGACCGGAGACTAGTGTGTCAAATTCCTGCGGTAAGCCGCTAAGTAGAATTTCAGCCACCTCACCGTCATCTATAATTTTTCCAATGTCAGAGAGTTGCTGGACTAATCCGGTGACATTTTCAATATATTCAGTCATGCTGCTAAACTTACTGTAGTCAACTCGATGTAACTGTCTAAGTAGCAGAACACGGCGATATAGACCTTTGTCCTCGAATGTATGAGCTAGCTTCTCCCATGCTTCTTTAGCTTTTGACGCTGATCGAACTATTTGGTACAAGTTGGGTTGTAGTGCCAGGCAAATACGCGCCAAGGCGCGGCTATCACGCACGGCGTCAGTATCAGTGCCGATCACGCAATCCCACAAACCTTCTAAAGTGAGTAACATCTTCAATGAAAACTTCCAGTTCGAATAAGACGAGATACCACTCAGCTTCTCCACTTGATTATTGATGTGTATCGCTGGTTGCGTTGCCATATTTCTTCTTTGACAATAAATCTGGTCGACAGTGAGTTTTGGTGATACATACAACGATGATTATGCGTAGATCCCTCGTTGCACGCCTTTCTTTTTCACTGGGGCCATAACCTGTTGACGCAGACGTTGTGATATGGCAATGGAATGGCGTGTCAGGCGTGATCAACCAAATAAACACTTCGACAGTATATCCAGACTTTTATTTATCAAAATACGAGCTGATATTACACGTCCATTGTATATTCAATATGATGAATTAAGATTAAATTGGACAATAATTGAGACGACACAAAACATAAAAAGGGCAGAGACTGCAGAGAGCCGATAAGGTGAGCAGATAAGGTTGTTGTCAAAATCAGCGAAAAAGACAGATGACAACTTCAAATGACATTTAAATAAATATGGCTGCCTTTAAGCTGCGTTCATGTAGAGCTTACACAACTCCTAATACATACCTTCAAGAATGCCAAGCACCTGTTTACATAAAAAACTTGAAAGCAAATATTATATATTTTGCAATTTAATAAAAAAACGACCAAGTGCGAGTCGAACTCACTCGCCCATGAAGGGTTGAAACAGCAACTCAAAAATGAATTGATTGAATGTACGGTAAACGGTTTATGTATTAAAAAAATACTTACTAGATGTCGTTCAAACCACTTTTCGATGGAAGTTTACATGGTAATGTACATCATATATATTTTTTAGTTTTATCATTCTCTTATTTTAAAAGTTACAGGGAGGGTACACACATTTTACCACTTTGGAAGTGTCTCTAGAAAAAAACATAAAAAAACCTCAATATCATTTTTAAAGACCTATCCATAGATACCCCAAGTATGGGTTTAAAGAAAAAAAAAATCAGTTTCAGTTCTAAGTATGGGTGAAACCCTGAAAGTTTTTCTTTCTATTATTGGTGAAAATAGTAATATAAAATAATACGAACAAGTAAAATTAAATTAAAATTTAAAAACCCTCCGACACATAATGTAATTAAAGTTAAATAGAAAATAATTGATTATAGTTAAATTCTGGGAACCAGGCATCATTCCACTTTCCGTGTCTCATTTCGTTAATATTCCTTATTCCCTTTGAATATAGTCATTATTGTAGGTTTATAGTCAAAATCTTTCATTTGATAAATTGATACCAATATTGAAAAAAAGGTAATTCGCCATTTTGTGGTGGCGGCTATCTTGGATTGTAAATTTATCATAGTGAGTATTCTACTAGTCACGCCCTTTCATTTGATACCCATATCGAGGGAATTGAAAAAAAATATATGCAAGTAATCCGTAGTTTTGTGTCAGCGGCCATCTTGGACCAATTTTCATCAAACATAGCTAAGAACACTCCCGACTAATTCACCTTTTTAATAAAATATAAAATTAAAATCGTTTCATCCGTTCGGATGCTACGATGCCACAGACAGACACACACACACAAAGACACGTCAAACTTATAGCACCCCGTCGTCTTTGCGTCGGGGGTTAACAAAGGAACTTTGGCATAGTATAAAAAAACAGGTAGGATATCTTCATATAAACGCACGCGGCTTGTATGTGTGCGTCATACTATCTTTACGTCGCCGCACGCACACTCTAACAAAATCTCGACCCGTGTCTTACTGCCGCCAGTCGAGGCTTGCAAACCGCACAAAGTTCACGCCTCACGGCTTAAAGGCAAACGTAAATAAATTAAAAATGGGTGATTATCGCAGGAGAACCTATTGCTGTGTGTATGGGTGTCTAAAAATAACCGGAAAGGTTAGCAAGTCGCTTATTCTAGGATATAATTTATTATTGATGCTGAGATACCTAGTTATTTTATGTTGTATAAGTCTTCTATTAGACAGACGAAGTAGGCAGGTCTTTTTTCCCACTAGAATGTTAGGTACTTGATCTGACAATTGATTCTTTGACTTTGTTTACGTTGAGTTATGCCGATTTCTCAGTATTTTAGGTAGGTATAGTAACTCAATCCCTATTTAAAGTTACAAAATACGTAATTTAAAATGATTGACGAATAGGGTAGACGACAAAAGAAATCTAATTAGGTAGTCCGTCAGTTAGATTACTAACAAATATTTAACCCGTATTTTTTCTTTAAAAGGCATTGTTGGGATTGTCTTTATTGTTTATCCGGTTGGTAGGACCAAGATAAGCAGAAGTGGACTGTATTAAATTAAAGAGAGCGAATACTTTAACATTTATATTATTAGGTCAGAAATAGCTTATATTTGAAGCGGGGCACATGAGTTTACACTTTTAAATGTTCCTGTTACATAAGGAACGTACATAACGAATTAACACTTGGGGAACGTGGGACTCATTTACTTATTAACTTGTTACGACACTAGGTAACTGATAAGAACTATGAATCTACTTTATATCTTTGACAATCTGTCTGATATGGAGCTCTTCCTTGACTTCTTGAAGACTTCTCCTTGATTCACTTGTTGAATGAAGTTATTACTTATTTCTACTTGTTCTTATTTGACTCGATTATCGATTAAATAATCGGTTCCCCTTACATAGATTATTACGCCATTGCAAGTTGTGGGGGCACTATTGCGTCTCTCAGGGACCTTTAATCAATCATAGCCCGTGAAAATGGACTTTCCCATTAGCTGATGCAATAGTTTACCTTATTGCGTAATATCTCCCTTTGGACAAGTACTGACTTGACCAATATCCCCTCCACAAAAGCTGATGCAACATCGCAAATCATTGCGTAAGGCTTAAGGCCCTTTAGTATATAATAGTTCGGGGGTAGACAGACATATAGGTCCCCGTTATTTTCCTAAAAACTACTTATACTAGAGTTACATTCTTATGAAGGGCTCGTCGTCCGTTACAGGCATCGCGAGTCGTTTTAGTTTTGAATCAAAATTTTGTGTTTTGAAAACTTGTGATAATAATTTTATGTCGTAAATAAGTATTTTTTTTATGGTATCTTATTGGAATCTTCATATAGTATTATGATGAATCACATCCCACCAGCACCATCACAATTTTAAAGTCCAATAAGACCAAGAAAAATGTAATTTAGAGTGTTGTGTCACATATTTACGTAATTTGAAAAGGTGATTTTTTGTTAATTAAGATATGACGTTGAAATTAGTGTAAAAACGTTGGACTTGGCTTAAAACCGATATCCATGCATAAATCATGTAAATCGGTCCAGTAGTTTAGGAAATATAAGATATAACAAGTAGTAAACACTGTGTTCATCGTAAATTTCACAGTCTTTGTTGTAATTTTTTTTTTTGATAATAGTTTAGGAGACATAGTTCATCAGAACAATGTTTTGAATGCGTTATAATCGTTTGAAAGATAGACCCATCCAAAATGTCCCCCCCGCCCCTCTAAATTTTAAAATAAGAGAGTAAAAAGAATATGCTGTAGATTTCAATGAAAACCATACAACACATTTATAGGCACTGAATTTAAATATAGCTAAAAGTGACAACCCTGAGACAGTAATTATAACGCGGATTGAGCTGTAGATGCACTACTGCTCTTGTTTATACTATGACTTTGGTAAGCACGACAGGTGGTCAAGCTATACAAAACCAGTTTATGCAGATCTCTCATTGTACATAAAGTATATACATGGTGAGGCCACGTTATACTGGAAATGTAAAAAAATACTTAGCCGGAATGTGGCCAGAGTATTGTAAATAGGTATTCATAATTCTTTATGAAATCCTAGGTGCACACATAAGGTATGTGAGATTTCGGTAGTAGGAAAAGATAAACGTACTTCTCCAGTGAAACATTTTGGTCATTATTCAAATTCTTTTCGACCTCGATGGTACTCCCGACAGAACCATCAACAAACTCGATCACTCGATTTGCATTATTTTCTGGGAACTAATACCTGAAACAAGCGAGTGTTCGGAATCACATTACTTTTTATATTTTTTAACGTGATTCATATTATGATTCTGCTAAAGCGGCCATTTTAGGGCCCTAGTCTATTTTAAATCTTTACTAGTCGACCCGACCTACCTACTACCTATCTACTACCTACCTTCTACCTATCTACTACCTACCTTCTACCTATCTACTATCTACCTTCTACCTACCTACTACCTACTCCCACCCACTACTTTCACGTAATAATAACACATAACGTACCGCGTGCGTAACGTATCTACAAGTAATAAAACAAATCCCTTTAAATAATAACTACCATATTTTATTAATTTATAATAAATAATATACCTACATAACGGTTAATTCGTACGGGTTGTATCAGCCGAAAGACGTCCACTGCTGGACATAGGCCTCCCCCAAGTGTCGTAACATTGACCGGTCAACGGCGACTCGCATCCAACGTTGTATGTAATTATCATAATTTCACACAAAAACAATGCACGATCAAATCAATCATCCGTTTATTTTGAGTTTACTATGCGCTTAGGCACGTAAAAAATACATAAGTACTTTCGACTACGGCAATCAGCCATAAATTGAGTGTTCAACTGCTTTACTTCTCGCTTCTTCCGTTTTGTTACTGTATTTTTCATGTTAACCATGTTACTCAACAAAAAATTAGTAATATTATGAAAATAATAAGGGCGGCTGGGCGCGGAGCAAAGTGGCATAGACTGCCCGTCTCAACAGAGCGAGGCCTACTGATCGGTGAAACAAACTGATGTCTCAAGCCGCGAGCTTGAGACATCAGTTTGTTCCCGCGAGACGGAAGACGGCGCATTTCGCGGATTAAAAATGTAGTAAGCGCCAAACTCTTTCGGGTCTATTATCTCTTAAAATAGAAAATATTTTGAAAATTTTCTCAGAGTCTGCCCTAGGTTACACATGAGTGATAATATTTATGTAGTTTTTGGTTCAGTAATATGCACCAAAATAGAATACAAACCAAAATTCTTGAAAATTAGAGGTAACTTTGTGACGATTTTCTATCGAGAAAATTTTATCCTATTATGTTTCTGCTCAGACCCAACCCTCACATTTATAATGAAGTTTCCTGACATATTTTTTTTTTCTAATTTGAACATGATTTACTATTCTAAAAATCTAATCTAAGATTGAAGATTTTGCTTTAGGCCCGCTCGCAATATGTTCAAATAAATGGTGTTAATTCACAGGGCTTGAAAGTAAAAATGGGGGTTCCGCAAGGCTCAATATTGGGTCCTTTCCTCTTTTTAGTATATATAAATGATCTACCCTATTTACTGAAAAACCAACCTCAAAATATGGTACTATTTGCCGATGACACTTCCTTAATTTTTAAGATAAATAGACGAGCCCAAAATCTAAATGACGTGAATAAGTCCATAATTGGTTCACAGCAAACAACTTGGTATTAAATGAAAAAAAAAACGAAATGCATAAGATTTGCTTTGCCGAATGTTAAAAGTAGTGATTGTGAGATAATATTGAATAAAGAGAAACTCGAATTCGTAGATAAAACGGTTTTCCTGGGGCTTACGCTTGATTCAAGGCTTCAATGGGGTTCTCATTTAACATCTCTTGCTGGGCGCTTAAGTTCAGCAGCATATGCCATTAGAAAAATCCGTCAATTCACTGATGTAGATACCGCTAGACTAGTCTATTTTAGTTACTTTCACAGCATAATGTCTTACGGCATTTTGCTATGGGGACGGGCTGCTGATATTGAGTCTATATTTATTCTGCAGAAAAGAGCCATCAGAGCCATATACAATCTTCGTAGGCGCGATTCTCTAAGGGAACTGTTTAAGGAAATTAACATCATGACTGTATATTGTCAATACATCTACGAAAACATAATGTATGTCAGAAAAAATCTGCATCTTTTTGGTAAAAGAGGTGACAGACACAATTACAGTACTAGAAATAGAGATCAATTAGTTCAGCCAGGCTTCAGACTCGCTAAAGTAGACTCGTCTTTCATGGGGTACTGTTTGAAATGCTATAATAAAATTCCACAAAGCATTCTTGAACTAAATGAAACCAAATTTAAAACTTGCATTAAACGCACACTGTGTAAGCAAGCATATTACAAATTGGACGATTATATCGCTGATAAAAATGCTTGGCTCAATGCCGGTCCTGCTCCACAAGGACAGGGGCGCATAAATGGATAGCATTAAATGGTATTGTTGGAGCTGCTGAAGATTGTACAACTATCTTTGCATTGTATAAATTCAATATCTTTAGTATTATATAACCTCATATCCCATATTGTGTGAGTGCCATGTACTAGAATGCTATCATTCGCTGGAAACCTACGTTTTTATTTTTTGACTTGAATGTGCCCTGGCGGTTAAGAGTATGTCATGCTCACTCAAATGTCCCGCTGATGGTGGCGCGTGTGGCGGGTCATTTAGTTCCCTTCAAAATGGTTGAGTTGAATGGTGCTGATACATGCGTCATGTTCGTGAACGCTGTCGGTTTGGACTGGTCAGCTCTTGGTTGCCACGGCTTTTGTTTTTATTTTTTAATTAATTATTTTACTTTTGAATTTTGTTAGTTTTAACTATGGACACTTTTATCGTGCACATCTTGCTAGATTGTTCTCACATAATGCACCATCTCAACAGGAATGATGTAACTAAGATTTTGTAACAACATTATGATTTAAAAGAGTGTCCATGGAGTTTCTTGCCCGTTCTTCTCCATAGAGATCTACGCTAGGGAATGGGCAACTACAGTACTTTCACAGTTTTTATGTCTTGTGACTGGGACTGTAGCTACATTTAATTATCATCTTTGTTTCGACAATTCAAAAGCGCCTGTAACTGGCCTACTTGAAATAAATGCTTTGATTTTGATTTTAACTCACTCCGGTATGAAGTCAATTGAAGCAGCTTCGTCTTGACATATTCTGTGGTAAGTGTAGTTGTTGTGTTCTTCAGGGCTAGTCTAATGGGGATAAACTCTTCCGTTAGTCCCTGTAGCATTAAGGTGGCTAACAACTCGTCATCAATCTCCTTGCCAAGGTCGTTAAGCTGTCGGGATACCTTCATGACCTCCGTCACATACTCCGGTACTGAGGTACTTAAACTGTTCCAGTTTTATGCTCACAAGGCGAGATAATAACCTGCATTTGTTACTTATTCCCTTGTCTTCATACGCTGACCTCAGGGCATCCCATGCTTGCTTTGCCGTTTTCGCACTTTTCACGTGCACCTTGCAACTTTTGTTGATCATAAGACATATTTTCGCTTTTGCCTTTTGATCCCTCTTTACAGCGTTGGCGTCTGCTTCGTCTGGTTCGGCAATGATGTAGTTCCATATATAGGTCGTCATGAACCAACACACACTCCATGTCAAACTTCCAGTTTGAATAGTTTGAACTACCATCGAGTCGCTCAATCAACACTACCTCGCTAAAGTTCAGTAGTAAAACTACCTAGTATCTCAGACCAAATAAAAAGTATTGTGTAATTTTAGCCCCTTGTACTACAATGTACTATTTGGATTTTTTGTGACATTTCTTGTTTTGCCCCTGTACCCTTCAAATATGTTCTATGTTACTCGCTGATAATGTAGCTATAAATTCCTTGGTAAAATAGCTATTTTAAATAGCCATTGCTGAAACAATTTTTCAAATCTGACCAATAGGCGATGCTCTGTTCTGATATGCGATTCCGGACGAAACATGTGGGCATAGACAAAGCTTGAATTGACGGAAGAAAAAAATATGATAACAAACATGGCGGGCCACAGAGCGTCACTGAATTTTGTTTATTAGGTCAACTTTTTTGTATTAAACTGTATCACGCCTACGGATTATGTGGTCATATACAAGGGGACGGAGTCTCAATGCCAACGTGCGGAAAAGGTTTGTGGCAACGCGATTTGCTTGTAGAAGTTGCACGAGTCGAGCGGATAACGTGAGCGTGGTTAGTGGTTACAGGAAGTGCCGGGGCGAAGGCGCTCGGCGGTAGGCGACTCGGCGGGTGATATGCAAGCGGCGCCGGCGCGCTACGTGTCAGTGAGCGAACTGTACTCGACAGACGAAGTGGAGCTGCTGCTGGACGAGATTAGGGAGCTGGAGCCGACGAGCTGCCGCGGCGAAGACCTGCAGGTACTAGCGCTGCGACAGGTGACCCCATATGCCTGACAATACGGTTCTACTGTAGTAGCCCACATGCTTTGCACAGAATTTAACAATTACAGTTGGCCAGTGCCCTGAACTATGAGCATTTTATTTACATTTTTCTCGTAACAGTTTATTTGCGTTTTATATAGTTTAAAATTAAAATATTCTTACTAAATGAAGAAATACTGTCATGAACTAAAAATACCGGGTCTAAGGTGTATAATGTGATGGGTCAGTTGCACTGCCAGCCACCGTCCTGCAACAAAATTCTTAGAGAATGACAAATGATTCTTTGAGTGGCAATAAAATAAAAGTGGCTGTATACTCTTTATTTTCTTGCCATTAAACATAGTAGAGTAGTTTTCCATTTAATTATATTGTTTAATCACAATTTTTTGGGACAACACACACTGTAAATATTGTAATTTTAATCTAGATTAAACAATGGTAGTGAAGTTAAATCAACTTCTATTTGTATTTTTCCTTTTTTTTACGAAACTTCAACTATATTGCATTATGGTAGATTCTTTGCAGTAACACTATATAAACAAAACACTCATGGTCTTCTCTGAATACTCGTACAATTCATGTTGCTGTATTTCCATTGTGAGCAACTGCTTGAGTCAAACTTGACTGGAACAGGTTTACCTAGGTGTTGTCACCTTTGCCTAAGTTTTTACTAATTGTGTAATATTGTAATCTGCCAATTTTTTTTTGAAACAATTTGATTACTAGCCACATATCGAACAACAAATCAAATCAAGGATTAGGGCTTCCATGCAAAAACTTAAAATCCATGGAACTGTTAACAAAATCCCATTCAAATAGGAAGTAAAAGGATTTTCATTTGATGCAGATGAAGGTCGTGGGCAACATTTAGTTATGTTTTAAATGTAGACAAAATATTGCCTAATTCTAATTATTGTTAGTGGCAAACAATGAGTGCATGGACTGCTTCTGTCATAGTAAGGTCTACGTATGTCAATTGGAAAAAAACATAGCGTACTACCTAATTTTTAAGATCTCGTTGTAATTGTTACCTATGTTAACAAATAAATGATTCTGATTCCTGTCCACCAAAAAGATAACGGTCTGTTTATTAAAAACAGCTGTTTATCCTTTTGACTGCCACAGCATAAACGCTCGCGCGTGCTCTCCACGCCGAGCCACAATTTCATCTCCCATTTCGTCACAAATTTGTGTCGTTTAGCGTACAGGGCACGCGCTTGCTTGTCACGTATATGTGCCCATGGCGTCCAAACGGTTAAGGGACATGTTCCTCTACAAAAATGTGTTTTAAAGAGCCATTTAAAACACATTTTAGATAATCAGAGCGTCATCTTTTTGGTGAAGATGGAGCTAAGTGGGTGATCTGTTGCAATACTAAACATGTACTACGGGTGTGGGATCAGGACTTCGAGATAGCGGGCAGCGGGTGCGGTGCGGGCGCTGGCGGGCGCTCGCCGGCCGGCACGGAGCTGACGGAGCGCAGCTGGGACTCGCACGCGCAGTACCGCCGCGCGCCGCCGCCGCGCCCGCGCCCGCTCGCGCCGCTCTACTGCCGTCTGCGCCATCTGCTCACGCCGCGCGGCGCCGCCACGCTGCTGCTCGTTGTAAGTACTATACTGTTACACCTCTGTGACAGAGACTCACTGACTAACACCCCCGGCGACCAGTACACCCAGAGTGAAAGGGTCTGTATACTGTAAAATAACACTTCACTCGCTCACTAAGAAAAAGAGTATTTATTGAAGTATTTTTATATCATTGGCTCTAGCCTGCGGATTCTTCTGCATAGCAGTTTTTAAAACAGCTGTTCTGCATTTCGAGGAAGTTTCTTAAAAGAAACTGCAATAACATTTATCCTAATCCTCCCGCAGGATAGTATTAGCTACGCGTCGTTTATCATTAAACGACACGCAGCTTTGGAGTCCCATAACGTTGTCTCGATGTGTGTGTCCGTGCGCAGCTGTGCTCGCTGGGCGCGTGCCTGTGCGTGTGGGCGGGTGTGGGACTGCGCGTGGGGCGCGTGCCGCTGGCGGCGCGCGTGCGCCTGCTGCTGCTGGCGGCCCTGTCCTCGCTGCTGCTGCACTCGGCGCTGCTCGTGCTGCACGTGACGCGCCTGGCCGTTCTGCTGCCGCTGGACTGGAACAAGCTGGTAACTAGGCTCGTAACGCGGCGGCCCCCGGACCTCGCCGACGTGTGACACTGTCTCTGTGCAGGGCGCGTGGACGAGCTTGTGGAGCTGTGCGTCGCTGGCGGCGGGCGGCGCGCTGACGCTGCACGCCGTGCTGGCGGCGCCGGAGTACCGTTGGGCGCCGGCGGCGGTAGCGGCGCCGCTGGTGTGGGGCGCGGGGCTGGGGCTAGGCGGCGCGCTGGCGGCGCTGGGGCTGGCGCTGGGCGGCGCGCGGGGCTGGGTGCGACGGCACGCGTGGCGGCAGGGCGGGGGCGCGGGGGCCGCGTACCGTGCCGTGCCGGCGGCCCCGACGGCAGCGCCGCAGCCGGCCGTGCCGTCGACGTCGCGCGACGACCCGTTATAGTGAAGGCCGCCCGCCACCGACTTCTAGGCGGCCCGGGCCCGGACGGAGGCCCGTTTTATAGTTTTGTACGCCGGCCGCGACCCGCGCCGGCACGATCTCTTTATGATTTCCGCAAGTCTGATTTTTATTCTAGTCCGTTATAGGTTAGCGATGGATCATTTGTGAGTTTGACGAGCGACTCGATTAGTTTTTGCACAAATATTTGTAGTGGTCTAGTCGTGTTTTATACCGATGTCTGGTTGTTCGGGAGCAGTCGTTGTCCATTACCTGGCGTTCGTTTCGACCGTGTCCGTGTTGTCCTGGTTTTCTCTTCGTCCACTACGCATTGTTTACTAAAGTTATATACGTCATTTATGCGATATTAAAATGGATCATGTAATTAATAAACTATACACGAAATGTATGCAAAGGGTAATGTTTTAAATGTAAGCGAAGTATTTATTATTATGTTAATAGTCATTTAATTGTTGTATAGACGACGCGTACGTCGTATATGTGTCACCGTAAAATTGTCAATCACGTTATATTATAATCTCTCTAGCGATATTGTAAACTCTCGAATTATTGTCAAACTAACATACGGCTTACAATAAAACGCATTATTTTTCGTGAAATGCATGCGATGCTAGTCAACTCACGCGGTGTGGAGGGAAGGCGGGGTCCCCCACGCCCAGTGGTACCACTCTCATGAAAAGATACTGTGTACCATTGCTGAGAAATATCGATTTATATAATCTTACCTTAAATAGTATATTTTATAACGAGGGACTAAACGAAGCCATTATAATATACCCGAGGTGGTTTGACTCCCGAGCTTGCGAGGGAGGCAACGAAAGCGAGGGTATATTAGATTGGCGTTTAGTCTCGAGGTGCAAACTGTACTTTTCACTTCGAGTGCGAGAAAAATAGTCATTTAAAACCGAAAAAATTTACACTCGACTAAACTTCTGAACTGAGCAGTCAGATTTTCTTCTATCAGGTCAGTCACAGATTAACAATTTAAAACACAACACAAACTCTCAACATTCTCGCAATGAAGATGATCCAC
Source organism: Xestia c-nigrum (assembly GCA_916618015.1). Taxonomy (NCBI): domain Eukaryota; kingdom Metazoa; phylum Arthropoda; class Insecta; order Lepidoptera; family Noctuidae; genus Xestia; species Xestia c-nigrum. The sequence continues at coordinate 449,305 of OU745259.1, read as the reverse complement.
ACTCCACAGATAATTATAGTACCTACATTACTGCAGCGGCTAGAAACAGAGGCATTCCACATACTTTTTCAAAATCAACGATGCACACAGACAACCATAAATTTTCCCGCGTTGAAGATTTCATTTGTTTTTTTTTTCAATATACCGCTTTCTATTTGCAAGCCAATTCGAAATTTAAATAAAACCTTGGACAAGTTACTCTTTTGTGACCATGTTTCAGAGTAAAAGATCGTTCCATTTTTAAATTAGTTTTTACTCCCTAGGGAATAAACGGTCACTTTAATCCCGCTTCGTAGGGCTATAATGGCGTACTTTTAGAGCATGAGAAGTGAAAACACTTTATTCCCCTAAAAAGCGTAGTCGACGGAGCCCCGTTTCGCGGGGCCCCTATTTCCGAGTGCAGGGTTTAAACCTAAACCTAACTAACTAACGGGGGTGTGCCCCAAGTCCCGATTATAGGGGCAGAGATACTTCCGTATGTTCAGTTGACAATAATTCGAGAGTTTACAATATCGCTACAGAGAAACACGTTATATTGTAATATAACGGGTTTGACAATTTTACGGTGACATATGCGTACCTTATTTCATCGTAAGCTTGTAATGGATCAATCGTTTGCATGATATAATTATGTATGATATAATTATTGTTCATACAATAGTAAGCGTACATTATAGTTAGTTTTAAGATAAAGGTCGACGTGTAACACAACTACACAAGTTGTTAATAGGAAATAATTTTATACTGTCCGATGTGTGGTCTCGCACGAGCTTACCGAGTGCTTGTCCTCGCGGCCCCGCTCGGCGCTCCGCACCTCTGTTACAATTTTCGATTAATATTCCTTTGTATGTCTTATACATATCACATGTAAGTATTGTTTGGTCCCACACACTCGTTGCCACAGGATCATGTGACGTAACACGGACGTTTATTGTGTACCTACTCTACGATCTCGATTAAATAATGTACGAGTCATTTTTACTTTAAAATTTTAATGATAATAATTATATGGTTTTATACAAATATTTGCTTTTGTTTCACTTTTAATCACTTCAGATACTACATAGGTATATGTATGTATATGCACAAAAAACTAATTAAGGTGTAGGTGTTATAAAAAAATAAAATTTTAAGTCAACGCAGACCCGACGTTCTGGAGACCGACCCCAAGCTATCAATAGTTAATGTGAGGAAAGTTCGTTTTTCCTATGAGTTTTAATTTTGAGTCTTGAGCGAACGAAGGATTGAAAAATAGAATCACGAGCGCAGCGAGTGATTATAATCACTCGCTGCGCTTATCTCATTTCAATCCTGAGTAAGCGAAAGACTAAACAAAACGAATAGCAAATGAACTTGCTCACAAGTTGCATACAAAACTTTTCACCACTCCCAGTAAGAAAGTATTCAGTCATCATAGGTAAATAAATTAAATAGTCACAAAGCAAATCAAAATAAATTCTTTAATATAACATGAAAATAATTTAAAAATGAAATGTAAAATTACTGCAAATTTTCAAGTTAAAAGTAACGTTTTTATTGGGTACATTTTGGTTTTATTAAAATAGTACAGCAATATACAGTATCTATTATAGTAATATAAGTTTAATAAGTACAGTCTGTTGTGTTTTAGTGTATTAATATGTCATACAGGGTGGGAGAATCTGCAGTGACTAGTATTTATCTACTCTTATGTACCGACCACTACGCACGGGATGGTACTCTCCGAGGCCCACTTCAACTATGCACCCTGTTTGTGACAAAATTATTAATGTCATTGTATTTTTCTCGGGGACCAGTAGTCAGCTTTAGCTCCATACATGCAATGCAGCAGCTGTTACATTTAGGGTACCTAATACACTTATTTTTTATCAATAAAATGAGTAGATTATCTTCTATTCATGTCATAATGATTGGTCGTGTCGATAAAGCTACTATCGCAGGTAATTCAGTCTCCAATTTATTGTGCTTCTTCAAACTCGTCACTCTATCGACTAAAATGTGATTTATATTGACAGATAATAGGGATTAAGTATTATAGATAATCAAATTGATTAATTAGCAAGTGGCCAGTTGTTGATATCCAAGGGGATGCAGGCGCAGTTTTCAAGCTCTCAGTCCGCCGCCGCCGAGCCGGGAGATCACGTCTTTCGTAAATATTACACCGACAAAGATTACATTACGTCGCTTGAGGGAGTCCTGAAAGTGTTGTCTGCTGTGAGTATCGTAAGGAATGTCAACCATTTGCTATTATTTTCCATATTGAAAACAAACAAACTACCTGTTTATTGTATCTAATTAACTATGATCTATAAAACTGGATTTTCGGTGACTTTCTATTGAACGCTCATTGTGCGGAGTGCAGTTAAAACAGTCTACTATCAGTCGATCCAAAGACCATTTCTGGCCGAAGCCGTTTATTAGATTTAATAACCCTAGGAAATTCAGTCCAAGAACCAAAACTTGGCCAAAAGTGTATTTAACGATGTTTTCTTAACTTTTCAACTAAAACTTAAAAAGTTCATGTTGACTGTCAAACAACTTACAAGATACGAGTCATTATTTCGTTTAATCATTTGAAATAAGTCATAAATATCTTGCCTATGAACAAAAAAACATTTTAAAATATAAAAATAGTAGGTAGCCCACCAGCGCTGGGCACGGTCAGAGCTGCCGGTGGTCAGGGCTCTTAAGAGTAAGCACCTAACAATACGTGCCGTGTCCAGAAGTAGGTACTGCTTTTTTAATAATCCAGCTGCTATGCGAGAGCCTCCTAATTTTCACCGAATTTTCTGTTTTGCACACAACAGGAACTAACCTATCTTTTTCCTACAACAAGTACCTCTAAAACAACATAGTGATGCGAAAGCAACTGATATAATACACATTTACATGTTTTGTTAAAAATTATGGTTTTTTAATAAATTTATTGATTTATCGGGACATTTGGCGTCGGTCCCGATTAGGTGCAAATCGGGACGCGTCCTCAGACCCCGGAAAATGGTCGGTCAATGGTCTCGTAATAAAATTGTGTTTTAATGGCATTGTCGTATTGTCATTATTATAAAACCCTTAGTACAATTGGTTTTCGAAATCTACTACTAAATGCGAACATTCTGCATTCATGCCAGATTTCATGTACGACATTAATATTCTATGACATTTCTTTCAATGGAGTGTCAGTGGTTGTTCATTGACAAGTCATAATGGCGCCATTATGATATTAGAATCTCAGATCAACAAAAAAATCAGTTTTTGTTGATCTGAGATTCTAATACCTATCATAAAGAGAGTAGAATTAACAAACTTGTCAAAATTTGACAGAACTTGATCATTATGAAATCAATGATGGAATACTCTGACACTAAGTACCTATTGTAATAGCAGAATCGAGGCCCTTTTGTCGAAAGTATTAACACTGACTAGGGTTGCCATCTCTAAAATTTGGCAACCAGGACAAGACGCGTGAAAGTCGAGAACCAGTACCTTTCGGTATTTTTACACGCTTTACTTACCAACAGCTATAGGTAGTAAAAGCAATGAAAAGCATGCACAATACGAGTATAAGAGGAACGCACACACATAAATATTATAAATATTCCAAGTTCAAACATTTATGACTCGGAAACAAATTTCCTTCCCCGCTTATAACTTGTTCTAAGCACAATGGATGTTGATGTGATTGCCCCCATGATTATTCAACATACGGCTATCAATTTCTAAGTAATTTTATGAGTAGCTAGTTCCGACACTTATCATAATTGCTTTCCAACTTTGAACGCTCCGCCCGATGGTATCAAGCTTATCGATCATATTTTAGGTAGGTAGGTACTTAGGAATCCTAGCTAGTCCGTGACTAACTAAGTATTGTTCTTCTACGCATTGCATACGAGACTGTATTAACGATAATGTATTTTGTGTTCTGTGGACGATGGCCAGAATGATCTGTTCGTTTCATAATTCAGCACTTAAGTACCTACTGGCTTTCACTGTGTATACTCACCTACTTACATAATTATCAAAATCAAAGCATTTATTTCAAGCAGGCCAGTTGCAGGCGCTTTTGAATTGTCGAAACAAAGATGAAAATTAAATGTATCTACAATCCCAGTCACAAGACATAAAAACTGTGAAAGTAACTGTAGTTGCCGGGCAACTGTTGCCCATTCCCTAATTAAATCTCTATGGAGAAGAACGGGCAAGAAATTCTATGGACACTCTTTACAATCATAATATTGGTGCAAAATCTTGGTTACATCATTCATTGAGATGGTGCATTATGTGAGAACAATGTAGCAAGATGTGCACGACAAAAGTGTCCATAGTAAAAACAAACAAAACAATTCAAAAATAAAATAATTAATAAAAGAAAAAGCCATGAATCCGTTGGATGCGAGTCGCACGGGACCGTTCAATAATGTGGCGACACTTGTGGGAGGCCTATGTCCAGCAGTGAACGTCTTTCGGCTGAAATGATGATGATGACTCACCTACATACTTGTATGCAGATGTGTTTGACACAGTGACACACTTTGCCTACATAGGTAAAATACCTCCCTAACTCCCTACCTCTATGACATGACGCTGGGCGCTGGCATGCTCTCGACACCCACACATGCGTGACTTTATCTTCCACAGCGTAAACGGAACAACACTTTCCCCTGACACATTACCCTTAGACCATTCACACAACTCGTAGGTACCCTGTTCGTCTAAAAATAATACTTAGGTACCTACTCTTGGGTAGATTATCGTGGACAGGTTACGTAACACCTTGCTACAAAGGGCTGCCAGGAATAGCAGGATACCTACTTAAAAAGGCAGCGTCGGATTGACCCAGTCGTAGAAGTAGCAAATGCGATGGGCCCGGCGCGCGGCGGCGCCGGCGGCGTGGCGCAAACATAGTCGAGTGCAATTAGACAATAAGGTGGAACGAAGTTTATGTGGACGGATTTTCATTGGACTTTTTTATTGGGTTCCCAGAGGAGTGGAGTTTTTGAACCGAGAACTGCAATAACAAATGTCCATGTGTATCAAACGACCGCGACGTTTGATACACGTGTGTGTTTGTTTGATCCGAATAGCGGGTGGAAAATGCTACTTCCCACCCTTGGGCGGGAAAGACTCATAGTAATTGCTTCCCTCCCTAGGGCGGGAATAAATTAAAAAACTGAACTAAGTTTTGTTAGGCAATCGGATGCAGAAAATCTGAGTGTATAAACAGCCAGTGTGAATTAAAAATAAACTGAGCGGGTCCGCCCCCGTCTGCGACGCAGTGTTTCCCATAGTTTAAATTTTAAATAAAATATATAATTTGGCGGGATACTAACTCTGTAAGCTGTATCAAAATCTCGGTTTTTTTTCCAATATCTTATTAAAATGAGTTCAAGTAATTCTGAAATGCTGACCCCAGATTCTGTTTCAAGACGAGGCAAATATATTATAGTTGTCAAAAATCTTTTGCCAGAAATTAAAAAAATACAAACAATTACTTTATTAAGTGGCGAGCAGATAAGAAAATAAAACTGCTATTTTTACTTTCCTTATATTCGAAATGAAAAGTAGTATGCTTACCTCGGGTGAAAGACATCAATTTCTACTCGGACTATAGCCGCCCTTGCTGCACTCGGGCGGCTAAATACCTCGTATGGGAATTGATTCCTTTCGACCCTCGTGTAACAATCCCGTGTATTTTCCGCGCTTTGCTTTCGCCAGGTTGAAGGAGAGGCACAGGTATGAAGCCGTTGTGCAGCCGTATACTAACGTTTCATTTTTATTTCATTTAGGATCCTTATGATATAATTTCTAGTAAAATAGGTGAAAAGTTTTCTATATATATATATTCAAGACATAATATTTAAGATTCCGTTCTACAGCTCCTGAAATGTTAACCTAGGGCTTTTTTGTGCATTTTTACGTGTTTTGACAAATTCAGATCAAGGTTTTACAAAAAACTTCAGACGTCTGCGTTGCTATTTCAGCGAGATATCGGCGATTACGTATTTTTTCACCGTTTCAATGGCGCGACCATGACGTTTTAGTCTTACAGCTCCTGAAATATGAATCTAGGATTTTTGTTTTATTTTTGGTACCTAGTTTTGACAAATTCAAATCTGGGTTTTACAAAAAACTTTAGATGTCTGCGTTGCTTTTTCAGCGAGATATTGGCGAAAATATGTTTTCACCGTTTCAATGGTGCGGCCATGGCTTATTAGTCTTGCAGCTCCTAAAATGTAAGCACAGGATTTTTTTCTTTATTTTTTTTATTTTTTACAAATTCAATCTGTTACAGAAGCATTTCAGGTCTCTGCAATGCTTAGTTTTAAACAAAGACATTAAGTTTTAAAGATCTCCGTGGCCGCGCGGTTCGGAGCGTTTCAATGGCGCGGCCACGTTCAAACCCTTAAATTTTTAACCATAGCGTTGATAAATTTATGTTTTTGGGAGTCTACTTTTACAATTTTTTTAAATCGTGGCATATTTAAAAAAAAAAACGTCATGGCCGCGCCATCGAAACGAACACGGAACCTTTTAAGTAGTAGTTACGGAGATATTTGGGGTCAAAGTTCTAACTTTTCCAACAGCTTTTTTTTTAAACCGGAGCTACTATTCAATCCATGCACCCAGCACTATATGTTTGGAGTGCGGTACCTACATTGGGTTTTACCGTGAAACATGATTTTTTCACCCCGTGATTTTTGCGTTACTTAGTTTGATGATGATACGCGCGAGTAACTATCGTAAAATCTCTCATGTTAGTAGCGAGAAATTCAGTAAGTATTTACGTTGGTGTAACCAACCCAAACTGAACTGAACTAGTAAACACTGCTACCTACTCTCTTCGATCAGATTACACAAGTAATATAAACATTATTATCTACTTTTAATAAGTTATACTTAGATACAATCTACAGATCAACTGATAGCAACGTAGGTACTCTTATTAATGAAAACTTCGCCTAATCGGTAATGTGTCTCATATCTACAAAGATAGCGTCGTGTTTGTAATTCCCAGAAGTGACAGACAGAAGTGTAACTAGTGCTGACACCTGCAAGGAATAGCACTGTAGCTCAGCCATATAACTAACAATCACACGTCCTATTTACCGTTTCTGAATGCCATTCACTTCAGATTTCTTACGGTTTTTGCAATTTGCAGGCCAGTGCTAAGTTGTATGTTGATCATCATCATCATCAAGATTGAATTTCGCGGGCTCGTCGGGAGAATCGTTTTCAACTGAGAGCTGTCAAATTATAAAAAAGAACCGTTCTATTTTGATATTTCTTTTGAACCATGTTCCACTTTCTACGCAGCCACTCAATGGGGACTATCCTATCGCGCATTAATTCGCCCCTAGGGGTGCTCGTGTGGGGTGCGATGCCAGAAGTCCTCCACGTGCGCCTGGCAGCTGCTGGTTCCTCTGGATACGTCTGGAGGAAAGAGCAGCTGTTGGGCCGGTGCACCCCGGGCGCGGCAGTGTCCTTCCTTTAGGAATGAGGAGAAATTCTCATCCCTTGGGATTGGCACTGCCGCGGCCAATGAGTCTGGCATCACGAGCGGGGTCCAATATGGACCAATGGTGGGTTCCTCGGCGTAACCCATTGTTAAACAGAGGGCACAGCGGAGGAGTGAGGGTGGGCTCGGTGTGCCTCCGAGCAGACAGAGAAGGATGCGTCCTTCTCTGTCGCCGTCAATATCGTAATCCCGCATCGGAGTGTTGTGAGGTCTCGCAGCTCCGAGTCCTTTTGGACAGGGACCGAGAGTCTTGGCTTAATTGCCTGGACTGCGAGGTAGAAAACTTCTATAAAAGTCACCCCGAATCCCAAGCGGCGACGCAGCGCGAGGGGATGTATGGCTGACGGGTGCGAGGCGGGTGCACCTGGCGGTTCCGAGGCGGAGCGTAAGGCCAGGTTCACCAAGGAGGTGGAAGCCGTCATAAGGACGGTGGCTCTGAAAGTTAAGACGTCGTCAAAACTCAGGACCATACCCGCGGCTTCCGCCTCCATCATGGCGGCAGCGGAGGCCAATTTTGCGGGGCCTCCCCCTCCCTCGGCAGAGGAAGACGAGGTGGCCAAACTGTGGGCCGATGTGGTCCGCCTGACGGCCGCCATGGAGCTTCTCCGAAAGATAAACGCAAAGCTCCAGGCGGACCTGGCCAGGCTGCGGGAGCCTAGCTCCCGCGTGGCGCCTGCTAGTCGGGGGACGCAGTGACAACATCAGCCTGCGCCGCTGCAGAACCAGGTTCTGAACCTAAGCTGGTTCAAAAAGAGTTGGCTGCCTTCCAGGCGCGGTTTTCCTTCCTGGAGGGAATTGTCCTGCGCCCTCCCCTGGGTGCAAACAAGGCAGACGCGGGCACGAGCACGGTCTCGTACGCGGCTGCTGCATCTACATCTGCTCCGGGCCCGTCCAGTCGGCCCTCCGGCAGGGCTGCGCTGTCTCCCCCACCCCCTGTAAAGCCCCGGTTCCGGCCAAACAGGCGGCGGCGCCGACTAAGAAGAAAGCGGCGGCCAGGCTCCGCATCCGCTCGCCGGATGCGGCAGCCATTGAGGCGGAGCTGTACGAGGGATACAGAGCGGCGAAGAGCGCCCTCCGGGAGGCTGTCCAGCGGGCCAGGGAACTGCCCCGCTTGGAGATACTGGAGACTCTCGACAGAGATCCGTGATAGTGCCCTTACAAGATGGCGGAATAAACTCCGCACCTGGCCCCCCCCGCTGACGTTAAGTCTCTCTGGCCTCAGCTCGTAGAGGACGTGGTGAGCGCTCTGTTCCCTTCGCGGGGGGAACATCCGCCACCGCCTATGGCTCCGCCACCTGCGGTGCCGGAAGAGGATCCATATGACGACGACGACACTCCGGAAGTGACTAGGGTAGACCTGAGAGTGGCGGTAGGTAGGCTCAAGGCCAAAAAGACCGTCCCGGGACCCGATGGCTTGCCTGGCAAAGCCCGGGTCCTGGCTTTGGAGGCGGAGGCTCTCGGACCCCAACTAGAAGGGCTCCTTAGCGCATGCTTGGTCGAGAGAGACCGGGCCCCTTATTCACAACCATTCGACTCGATTCCGAACCGAATCGAACGTCTAAGACATCGAAGATGTCCTCCAAACGCTATTCACAAATCCGAAACCGATTCATTTTGACAGTTCAATTCGCTAAGAAGACATGAATATTTCCGACAGCTGTTTGCTATCGGGAGTCATATCGAACCAAATTTCAACGAAGAAATAAACCATATTTATAGATTATTTCAGTAAAATAAAAATAACAAACTTTTTAAACACTGCCTGAAGTAAGTAGGTAAATTAAGTTTTATTATTGTCCGGTGTTGTTTGTGTGTTATTAGTAGTTTTATTGACCGTATTTCATTGATGTATCCGCATTTACAAAAATGTGTTATTCGTTCTAGATTTTAGTTAACAAGCAAGAACTGTATACCACTGCAATCTCATCAGTATCCACTGCAATCAATCCTATTCTAGTGCAATAATAGTTAGATATTTAATTTAGTATTTTTAGTCATATCACCCATTTGGTTTTGTTTGCTTTTATTTTATATTTCGTATACCAGAAATGGTTTATATGAGGATCCTTATTGTTAGATTTGAAATGTAACAATTATTTACCATCTACTTACCCATATTATGCGAATAAATTATTTGATTTGATTTGATTTGATATTAAATACTTTGCTTACGCAAGTTTCTGTAGTACAAGTTTTACTATAATATATACGAGCGTGGTACACCTCATTGTTTAAATATTTCCAAAACAAACATATTTTTTCATGTTGTCAACATTTATTTGATACACCTATCTCCTTCCTTCCTACTACGTCGCATGTGACAGAAAGAGAAAGGTGCTCGTCAACTTCCGCCGCGGTTTTTGACAAGAGAACGCCATGGTGGAATCTCTCTATTCCGTTTGAATCGTTCACCGCACCACACACATATTTCTACCGCTTGCTTCCGCGGCGTGCGCCGCAGAAACTAACAGCTGAACCACCGCAAAGACTCTAAACTTAAAAAACGTGTTGGCCAACACAACGTGGGACAATTGAAGTGCTGAAGAAATCTCCGGAACCCGTGCTGGATCTCAACCCGGCGCACTCCAGTCGCATCTGTCATCGGTCCAGGCGATCATCCTCACCTTCAAGTAAGTCCCTCTTTCCCATTACTCTCTTATAAGTGTTGGCAACATACATTTCTCATAATCTGTTTTCCCGCGCAAAAATTATAAACCCGCATATTGGTCCTTCGAGAAACTCCCGCTATATCCTGACTTAACCATAAGTTTTTGGTCCATTCGAGTCGGATTCAAAGAATCAGCATTTTTAGGTCTCATACCTAGGATTTTGGTCAAATACCAAAGTCCATAAAACCGCCATATTGAACGCGTACTAACGTTCGTACATCTCGCTAGGTACTTATTCATTGAGAACTACGTACCAACTTAATATTGCGCCTGCTGCATTAAAATAGCACAGGTCAATATAAAAACCGCTAATTATCGTAAGTTAGTTCGGCACATTTGCCTATAACTTATATTCAACCGCATTCTTTCAATATACCCCACTTACAATAAAATAATTATTGTAAGTCTACCCGCTATAACCAATATCATTATTCGCTGTATTTTCTAAGTAACGATTTCAACATGGAAGATCTTAAAATGAAAGTTAAATTACTTCAAGCTAAAAATCAAGCAATCTTTGAACGTTTATCGTCACTATATGAAACTTCAAAGAAAATAAATACGACTAGTATTGAACTTCGGTCGGTAGAAACGTTCATGGCAGACACCGAAATTCTCTCAATAAATCGTCAGGAATTTAGTACCAACCTAGATAAAATAAATACATATTTCTTACAAATAGATCCTGATCATAAAATCGACTATAACAGTCAAATATCCTTTGACGGCGTTTATACCCGTGTCGAGAGAATTCGTTCACTTATCGCTGCAAAATCTTCAAGGTCATTAGATGACGCAATGTCACAGGACAACGCGAAACATTCTAGAAGTTCGATCAAACTACCTCCAATTCAGATTCCTTTCTTTGATGGTAGGATTGAAAACTGGCCTGTGTTCTACGAGTCATTTAAATCAAATATTCATAATAATATAAACCTTACTGACTCTCAACGTGTGCAGTATTTAATTGGTAACTTGAAAGGAGACGCATTGCAAATTACGGCCGGAATTATTCCGTCCGGGGAAAATTACGCTTCGATTTGGAACAGTTTGGTTCAAAAGTACCAAGATAAACGAGCACTAGGTTCACACTACATGTGTAACTTATTAAATATTAAACCCGCAACTAATAATTCCGCCTCTCTAAATAGTTTTATTGAAAGTTTTCACGCGTCTGTTTCTGCCTTAGAACAATTACAAATTAACGACTTAAAAGATTTCATTCTATTAAATTTAGCTTTGAAAAAATTAGACCCCGCTACCGTGCATTTATTCGAGATGCATATGAGAGATGAGGAGATACCCACTTATACGGATTTCGTTAACTTCATAAAATCGCAAGTTAAAATATTAGATAGAACTGTTTCTTCTCGGACCTCTTCCGTTAATCATAATAAAAATAATTCTTATCGTAATCAGTCACGTGATGTTCATACTTTTGTTTCTTGTGACAATAATCAAAATTGTTTATATTGTACTAAAAATGATCACTGGAAGCTTTACACCTGTCCAGCCTTTCAGGTACTATCAGCCAACGCGCGTTTGGATTTTATTAAAAACAAACGTGGATGTGTAAACTGTCTTAGTGCAACGCACACTGTTTCACAGTGTAAATCTACACATACTTGTAAGACTTGTCACAAAAAACATCATTCACTGTTACATCTCGACCAAGGTGCACAGCCTGCGAGATCGATATCGACTGACGCTGTACCTAGTTCCGAGCATTCGCCACAGGTGGCGCTGTGTGCATGTTCTCGCGTAGGCTCAAACATTCCGCGTACCACCGTGCTTTTGTCAACAGCACAAGTCTATGTTGATAACAAATATAACAAGTACGTTTCTGTTAGATGCTTAATAGACAACGCTTCGCAAAATAATATAATTACTTCAGCTTGTTGTAAAAAACTACGATTAGACATTATACCGCTTTCAAATTCATTTATAAAGGGCGTAGGAACGTCTTCGCGACCTATTACAGGATACGTTGAGATAACAGTAACTGCTAAAAATAAAACTAATTCTTTTAAAATAACCGCTCTTGTAGTCGATTGTATCACGGATAAATTACCATCTCACTTTGTTGACACTTCCACAGTGCAACATTTGCTTGAATTACCGCTAGCCGATCCACTGTGGCACATTCCCGGTGAGGTTGAACTATTACTAGGGGCTAAACTTTTCCCATATTTATTACTGCATGATAAAATTATCTCACCTACCGCGCCTTCCGCAATTGAAACCGTGTTTGGTTATATTCTTATGGGTGAGGTACCCGCTAGTTTATCTAACAATGATAAAAGTTCCGTTCATTTAAATACCGCTTCATATTTTTCTACCGCGTTAAATACAGATAATTCTCATTGTTTTCTTTCGTTAGACGAATCGTTACATAAATTTTGGAACATTGAAGAAATACCGTCAAAAGCTTTTATGAGCCCTGCTGAACTCGAGTGTGAACAGCTGTTCGCTTCTAGTGTGTCACGTGACTCTAGTGGTAGGTATTGTACTGCATTACCATTCTGTAAAAATCCAGACTCACTCGGAAATTCTTATGCTGTCGCTTATCGACGTTTAATTAATTTGGAAAAAACTAAGCTTCGCGACCCTACTTTGCGCGCGAGTTATAACGAAATAATCCAAGAATATCTTGATCAAAATTATTTAACTGAAACTACACCTAGTTCTGTTGACCAGACTATAGGTTATTATATACCGCATCACCCTGTTATTAGGAATGATAAGCAGACTACTAAAGTTCGTATTGTCCTTGACGCGAGCGCCAAATCTCATAATGGCGTGTCATTGAACGATTTGTTACACACAGGGCCGAATTTACAGGCTGACATATTTTTATTACTTCTAAATTTCCGTTTATTCCCTATTGCAGTTACAGCTGACATAAAACAGATGTATCTTCGAATTGCTGTTATTGATGAGCATCGAAAATACCAGAAAATATTGTTTCGATTTAATACGGTTGAACCTGTTCGCGAATTTCAATTTAACCGAGTTGCATTTGGTCTCAAGCCCAGTCCCTTCCTAGCCATGCGCACTGTGCGCCAGCTGTCAGAGGATGAAAAACATCGCTTCCCGCGCGCATCCGTTGTCGCTTCTCATGAGCTATACATGGATGACTTGGCTAACTCGACCGCTACTTTAGAGGAAGCCAAGATTCTCTCCGCAGAACTTATCGCCTTATTTAAGGCGGGGGGCTTTGATCTTAATAAGTGGGCAAGTAATTCCTCTGAACTACTAGAGACTATTCCACACTCCAACCGTTCTTCTATTAACTTCTCTGACGGGGATAATTTAAAAATTCTTGGACTCAAATGGATTCCTTCCGAGGATTGTTTCACCTTTACCACATCTATTTTGGATAAAAGTTGTACTAAACGCTCCATACTTTCCACTGTTGCCCGCTTGTGGGATATTCTCGGTCTAGTTGCTCCCGTAGTTTTATTCGCGAAATTACTCATAAAAGAATTATGGAAATTAAACACAGATTGGGATGAAACTCCGCCCGAGTCTATTGTAAATCTTTTTCAAAAATTTAAAGAGCAACTGCCTCTACTTTCTTCTTTAAAATTGCCTCGTCATGTAGCCGTTACTATGGGTTGCGTGACAAATATAGTAGGTTTTGCTGACGCCAGCTTGAATGCGTATGGCTGCGTCATATACTTACACGTCACTGACACATATGGTAACATACACGTAACTTTGGTGTGTGCTAAATCCAAAGTTGCACCTGTTAAGGTCGTATCTCTGGCTCGTCTAGAGCTTTGCGCCGCTGTTCTTTTGTCGAACTTAATTAAATTAGTTTATGACACTTACCGCTCTCGAACAGCTATTAATGAAATATTTGCCTTTTCCGATTCTACAATTACACTTTCATGGATTCATTCCTCACCGCACAGATGGAACATTTTTGTTAGTAACCGCGTCGCTAAATGTCAAGAAAATCTTGATCCTAAACACTTTTACCATATTAACGGAAAGGAAAATCCTAGTGACTGTCTATCTCGAGGTCTTCTACCTGAACAGTTGCTAAATCACGGTTTATGGTGGCATGGCCCTGAGTGGCTTCTGCGCCCAACTACTGAGTGGCCTATCACTCCGTTTGTTTCTTCATGCAGCGAGGAATTACCTGAATTTAATAATAAATCACTAACCTTAGTATCTACCGTATCAGAGCTTAATTTAGTATATAGCCTTTCTCTAAAATTTTCATCTTTAAATAAAATATTGCGTATAATTGTATACATTCTAAGATTTTTACGTATTATTCCTTACGACAAGTCACTTAAGACAATTACTGTCCGTGAATTAGCTACCGCTGAAATTTATTTAATCCATTGTATTCAACAATTTCATTTCTTAGATATTTATGACGAAATTAAAAGTAAAAAGCTTCGCTCACAGTTTAAAAAACTCGATCTCTTTATAGACGAGCACAACATAATTAGAATCGGGGGCAGGTTGTCTAATGCAAACCTTCCTTATGAAGCTCAGCATCCCGCTCTCTTACCGAAACATGATAATTTTACACATGTTCTAATAGATTATTATCACCGCGTTTATTGTCATGCCGGTGTAAGCCTTCTAAGCTCTCTGTTACGCCAAAAATATTGGATCCTCTCTTCTAGAGGTGTCATCAGACAAAGAGTACACGCTTGTAACTTTTGTTTCAAAATTTCTCCTTCTCACCCTAGCCCAAAGATGGCTGATTTACCCGCTTGCCGCGTGCAGGAGACTAAGGCTTTTGTGCATACGGGTGTGGATTACGCTGGTCCCATTAAAGTAACTTTGTGTAGACGCAGAGGTCAAAGAAGTCAGAAGGCTTACATTTGTTTATTCATTTGTTTCGTTACCAAAGCAGTTCATATTGAATTAGTTACCGACGTGTCATCGGACACTTTTATTTCCGCTTTTAAAAGATTCATCTCCCGCAGAGGACCGGTTTCTTACCTATACTCCGATAACGGGACAAATTTTGTTGGAGCCAAAGCTCAATTGCAAGAACTACTTGCTAACCGCTACCGCATAGAGTGGAAAATGATTCCACCCCGCGCTCCCCACTTTGGAGGGCTGTGGGAATCTAATATTAAATCTATTAAATCGCATCTATACCGTGTTATCGGTTCTCAACTTCTCACATATGAGGAGCTTTCTACTGTTCTCACTGAAATTGAGGCAGTTCTAAATTCCAGACCGCTCTGTGTCCTGACTGAGGACCCGTACCCAGAGCCGCTTACTCCCGCGCATTTTATAATGGCTTCTCCGTTGACTTCGTTGCCTGTCGTGAACGTTCCCGAAACAACGAGGCCTCTAACTTGCCGCAAAAGGTTGCTTGACCAAATGGTTTGCAGCTTTTGGAGAAGATGGCGAATAGAATACCTACATAACTTACAAGTTAGGCAAAAATGGTTGAATGCCGCAGACAGCATTAAGATTGGTACGGTGGTTCTCATGCATCAGGACGATGTCCCTCCTTTACGTTGGCCAATGGGCATAATCACAGAAGTTTTCCCTGGTAAGGATGGGACAATCCGCGTTGCTATGGTGAAGACATGCAGCGGTTCTTTCAAGAGGCCCGTTGTCAAGCTATGTCCTTTACCTTCTCAGTAATATCACCACGCAATTAAATTTTAGCTGTAATAATTTATTAACATATTCATTTATTTTTCTCTCTCTTAGTCCGCTTTAACATATATTTTTCCTCTTTTTGAGAATACTACATATCCTCAAAGCCGGGCAGGATGCTTACGCAAGTTTCTGTAGTACAAGTTTTACTATAATATATACGAGCGTGGTACACCTCATTGTTTAAATATTTCCAAAACAAACATATTTTTTCATGTTGTCAACATTTATTTGATACACCTATCTCCTTCCTTCCTACTACGTCGCATGTGACAGAAAGAGAAAGGTGCTCGTCAACTTCCGCCGCGGTTTTTGACAAGAGAACGCCATGGTGGAATCTCTCTATTCCGTTTGAATCGTTCACCGCACCACACACATATTTCTACCGCTTGCTTCCGCGGCGTGCGCCGCAGAAACTAACAGCTGAACCACCGCAAAGACTCTAAACTTAAAAAACGTGTTGGCCAACACAACGTGGGACAATTGAAGTGCTGAAGAAATCTCCGGAACCCGTGCTGGATCTCAACCCGGCGCACTCCAGTCGCATCTGTCATCGGTCCAGGCGATCATCCTCACCTTCAAGTAAGTCCCTCTTTCCCATTACTCTCTTATAAGTGTTGGCAACATACATTTCTCATAATCTGTTTTCCCGCGCAAAAATTATAAACCCGCATATTGGTCCTTCGAGAAACTCCCGCTATATCCTGACTTAACCATACTTATTCAGTCATTTTTCCTTCTAAGAAAAAAGAAAATATTTACTTTAAAAAAGCAACGTTTCCGGTTTGCCAGTTTGACAGACGCCTGTTTACAAAGCTGGTATTATTCGAAATAAAGTTTATTTGAAAATTAACTTTATGTTGTTTCAATAAAATCATTTTGTTTCGTTTGCTGTCTGTTAAGTTACTACCTGTATATTTACTTATATAAACAGAACAAAATATTCAAGTAAACCAATTGTATTTACTACTTTTCATTTTCTACCACGATCATCTATTTACTACCATTTTGTAGCGTTCCCGATAAACACAGTCTCAATCGGATAGAAAAAAACGCATCCGTTCGGATCTGTGAATAGCGTTTTGACAGTTCTTCGGTTCGGAAATGCGATAAGAAAGAAAGAAAGAAAAAGCATTTATTAGCCCGACAGGACAACACATAAATAAAAAAAAATAAAAAATGGTAAAATTGTGATTATAACACTAGTTTAAAGTAAACAAGGGGCCTGGCCCCTTATTCATAACCATTCGATACGTTTCCGTGTCGGTGAATCGTATTCGACTATCTCATTTCCAAACCGTAATTAAAATTGGTTTATTTGAATATTTCGTTCTGTTTAATTAGGTAATATACAGCTAGTAACTTAATAGACAGCAACGATACAAAATTATTTTATTATTTTACTAAAATTAACTAAAAAAAAAACTATTTGCGAATAAACCTGCTTTGTGAACAGCCGTCTGTGAAATTGGCAAAGCGGAAATATTGTTTTCATCCCATCTATTCGAAAAAGACGACTTGGTTCGCCTTTAAGTGCACCCAAAGGTGGTGTTTTCTATAAGAAACTTTTAGCGGGCAGTAATGAGTTTTTAATCCTCTTTATAAGTGCGCCGCAATTATCTTTGCCGCGCACTTTTTGAATTTGGAACATCTTGTGTTCAGCGCCCAAGAAATCGAACGCAAATATTGTTTGAATATAGACTGGCTGGTGCGACGGCCCATAGTAGCGCCGCGCGCCGGCTGAATACAAAAAAAAAAAAGAAATAAAATTAAAAACGCGCGAACTATAGCCCGCGTTTTCGTCAATTTTCACGGATTGATAGAAATTCATGATTTTGTTTTGAAAAATGAGTTCTTCAAGTGACAGTGAAAGTATAGAATTAACTCCTGATAGTATTAGAACCATAGAACTGACGCAAGAAATGTGATGGATAATCTACTACCTGCAAAATCCCGGGAGAAATATATGAAAGCTTATGGTAATTTTATTGAATGGAGAAATTCAAGAGGCGCCAAGAATTTTTCAGAATCTGTGTTTTTGGCCTACTTCCAGTACTTAGCCAAAACTAAACAACCTTCCACACTTTGGAGTACCTACTCAATGCTAAAATCAACAGTCAGTTCTAATAACGACGTAAAACTGGACACATATTCGAAATTAATAGCGTATCTGAAGAGGATGTCTGATGGATTTAAACCTAAAAAATCCAAAGTGTTCTCAGTCAAAAACGTGGAGACTTTCCTTAATGAGGCACCCGACAACATCTTTCTTGCCGTAAAAGTAAGTAACTATGTATGTATATATGGTGGATTAGTAAAGTATAACCAGTGTTTTAAAATGCGCATTTTATTGTAACCTGTACTTCGATAGATAGGTACTTGTCTTATTCACATTCGGTTTTGTTACAGGTGGCTTTAATTTTCGGAGTACATGGAGCTTGTCGTGGCAATGAACTTTTAAAAATAACTGTTGATGATGTCGAAAATCACTCGGATAATTTACTGTTAGTAAAGCTGACAGACACAAAAACAAAAATTGACCGATCCTTCGTAATCCGAGGAGAATACAAAACTATTGTACAGAAATACCTGGACCTGCGTCCTGCTGATATAAAGACCAATCGGTTTTTCATCCGTTATCAAAATGGCAAGTGCTTCAAACAAGTTATGGGAAAAAATAAAATTTCTTACATGCCACAAGAAATCGCTACTTATTTGAAGTTACCAGATATCAAGCTATATACAGGACATTGTTTTCGTCGCACTTCTGCTACCCTGTTGGCAGATTCTGGAGCGGACTTAACTGTTCTCAAGCGACATGGAGGATGGAAGTCGAGTGCTGTAGCAGAGGGATATATAGAAGATTCCATTGAGAACAAGGCGAAAACATGTGAACGCATCGTGGAAAACATTAAATTGCAACCTTCAGTTAATCCATCCATGCCACTGTCGCCGCGCCCATCTACATCCAAACAAAGAGATTCACCGTCACATTTTCCTCAAAATGAGCCACATTCTGACATTATTTCAAACACGCAGAATAAAATTAAATCTACAACAATCTCTATTCCTAATAAAACTGTAACAATTAATTTTCAAAATTGTGAAAATGTCTCAAATGTAAATATAAGTTTTTAGTTGTTTTATTATTAGATACTACTTAATTTCAATTTAGTTGTTACTCTGTTTCATTAAATATCAATATTACAATAAAATATGAGGCGCCTTTTATTTTCTCATAGTGGGTGATGAAAAGTAGAGTGTATCACTCGGGCGCAAAATATATTTTTGGCTCGGGCGACGTACTTTGAATCCCTCGCTACGTTCAGGATTCTACTAAAGAATCCCTCGCTACGCTCGGGATTCTACTCTAGAATCCCTCACTTCGCTCTGGATTCAAAAAAGCGCCCTCGCCGTAAAAATATTATTTTGCTCCCTTATGATACAATCTACTATTTTTTTTTTATTGAACACTATAGTTTTCTTTTTTCTTAAAAGGAAAAATTACTAAGTATTTGATATCAGTTTGTTAACTAAAATCTGTAACGAATTTTTTCTGTTTCCGTGAAAATTACATTTCTGTAAACACCATATAAACACGTAGATTTTATGTAAATGCGGATCTATCATTAAAATTCTGTCAATAAAACTACTAATAACACACAAACAACACCGGACAATAATAAAACTTCATTAACTTACTTCAGGCAGTGTTTAAAAAGTTGAGTATTTTTATTTTACTGAAATAAGCTGGTAATATGGTTTATTTCTTCGTTTAAATCTTGTTCGATATGACTCCCGATAGCAAACAGCTGTCGGAAAGATTCGAGTCTTCTTATCGAATTGAACTGTCAAAATTATTCGTTTTCGGATTTGTGGACATCTTCGATATCTGAGACAATCGATTCGGTTCGGAAGCGAGTCGAATGGTTGTGAATAAGGGGCCTGTTCCCGCTTCGCTGGAAGACGGGGAAGCTGGTCCTCATCCAGAAGCCGGGGTGCCCTGTGGACTCTCCGTCCCATAGTGTTTTATAGTCTTTGCTCCGTCCGCATTTCGGCCCATAGCTTTGAGAAAGTGAACAAAAATCGAAAACATACAAAAAACGTGATTTTTCTAATGTCGTATAGAAAATCATAGAAAATGGTATGCAACCCTTCGTGCGCGAGTCCGACTCACACTTGGTCGGTTTTTTTTTTATTTAGTCCCTCGAACTATTGGCCGTCCTCGCTATGCTCGGGAGGAGCCAAACCACGTCTTGGTCAAGACGAGGTAAATTAAATAAATAAGCTAAATTTACTAACTTGATACTGCCATGGTCGCAAGTACATTCCTGCTACATTCGGTGCGGTATCTTGCAACCTCGGCTATCATGACCATACCAGCGTCATGGTTCTTTCGGCACTTGAATGAGCGTCAGCCACTGTTGCTGAACATTTTTGTGAAACTGTACCGAAAAATAGGCGGTGTTAGTTCCGGCTACGGGCACACGGTACAAGATCTATTACGTGTGTGCTGCGACAGATGGCGTGCGTGGTGTCGGGCGTGCTGTTCCTGGGGTGGTCGACATGCCCGCGCGCGCCCTCTCTGGCTCCGAGTGCGGCGGGCGTGGCGCTGGCGTGCGGCGCCGTTTCCACGCTGCTGTTCGGCGGCGTGGTGCTGGATGTGCCGCTCAAGGCGCCGCAGCCTTACCTACTCACAGTTAGTATAAAAACAGCTTACGCCTGTGGAAATGCGCCGAAGCGTTGTTTTTCACGAGATTCATAACGTTGCTGTTGTCGCCATCCATTGTAAGCCCCTGCGGAGCGCGGCGCGCCCACCAGCTCTAGTGCCAGCTTGACGACGTAGCGCGCCCCCGTTCACTATACGTACCTAATTTATCTTTTGCATGCACTTTCCAACTTTAATTGTCATAGAAGTTAAGGTTTTCTCTAAACTGTTATCTTCTCATTCTCTGCGCCGCGCGCCGCGCCTCAGCATGTGTGCGGGGCCGACAATACGTAGGTAACTGCGTGCGGTTTCCACCTTATTCCGCCACGCTAATGTCTCGTTGTGCGCTTGGCAGGACATCATCGTGTCGACGGTGATGGGGTTGCTGCTGCTGGTGTCCGCGGTGCTCAGCATGACGGTCTGCGAGTTCTACAGCTTCGTCACCTACTTGCAGGGGGTAAGTGTCCTGCTTGTGGTCAGAGATAAATAGGTGGAAAGTTGAAAACGATCCCCTTTTTTTTTTTTTTTTTTTTTAAGGATGGGAAATCATCAAATGACCCCCCCCACTCTGGGCGGAGCGGGAGGGAGTGTCAGACTCTTACTGACTAAAAACCATCCATGTTCCTTCCTCGCCTTTTACGTTCCGGGGCCGCGGTATCTCTTTCGAACAGGCCCGCAACCCCGGCAGGCTTCGGCCCTTGCGGGCCCCTCTCCTTTTGCTGACATCTCTTTGAGGCGCGCGTGGAACACGAACGCGCCGTCGACACGGCCTGTCGTCGTCGTTAGACGGCCGGACGGCCAGCTATTGCCCATAGCCAGCCGTCCACAGGCCCGCATCTACGGTGGCCGGTAGCCACCTCGTGGCCCCCGACGCCCGTTGCGTCTCCCGCGGCGGCCGGGAAGAGAGGATCTCTCCCTCTCTCGTTCCGCCACCTCCTTCGCTAGCATCACTGCTTCGCAGAAGGAGGCGACGGCTTCCCATTCCGTCTCGCTCCGGACCATGGATTGAACCAGGGCCGGACGCGAGAGGTCGCCGCGGAGTTGAATTAAGTACCGGCTTAAACGGGGTGAATTGAAACATTTTTGAAGCGTGGCCGTATTTGTATCCGCCATTTTTTTTTTCAAATTAGCGGCCTCGCATAGGACCTATATAAATCGATAGCAAATAAGTTTTGTATGAGACAATATGTTCTAAAGTGTCACGTTTCCGAGATATGAGCTATCCAAGTTAAAGTCCATTTACTGTTGAAATCTTCAGCACAACGTTGATTTGATCATTTTGATCAGACACGCAAACCCCGTTTAATCGATAGCTGGCATCAATACAAACAAGTTTTGTACGAAACAAAATGTTCTAAGTGTCACGTTTCCGAGATATGAGCTAAGTATTAAAGTTTAAGTACCTAAATTCATTGAGCATCTACATCAGAGTATATGTTCTGTGATCTACATCACAACATTGATTTGATGATGATGATGCCAGCTATCGACTGATACACGTTGTATGAGTGTCTGATCAAATCAAGTTTGTGCTGAAGTTGTTATCAGTGATTGTATTTTAATTTCAATTGACTTCATTTCTTACAATTTGATGGCGTCGCCGGTGTCGAAAAGGCGAGGCGGGGGCGCATTCTAGTCTTTGAAGTCTAGAATGTCAAGCATATTCGCCGTCTTTTTCCCTCCCCGCACTGCTAACTACGGGTACGCCGAGGGCGTGGAAGCGGAGCCCGAGCCAAGCCGTCTCAGTTTGTCTTGCGCCACACCTCTTCTATATATGCGTAAATAGTCAGATAAAAGTAGTAATACTTGTTTATTTACCTATTTAAGGTGAAAGCTTCAGTTGTAGATTCAGGGTAGCCCGGAAAATTCTATTTTTTTTACGTTTTGTGCAATTTGCAATCCAGTGCTAGGTTGTATGTTGATTAAAATATTGTCACTATAAAACTATTATCACTAATCTGCATAGTCCTCATGTGAATTAAGCAAGATTGTCTGGACTTCAAAAGAGACTATGACCTCTGAGTTTGTTTCGGCTGTTTCTTCTCAGAGTAGTCAGATACGAAACACCGGCCCCATCTAGTTTTATAAAAAAAATGACGTGTAAAAGTGTTTGAGAAAACCTACTTGCTGAATAAATATCATTTATCATTTGTCAAAATCATCAATATAACCTTATTTGCAACAATTTTGGCCCCGATAACTATACACATACCTACTTGGATACAGAATACTCAATACTTGTGGCTTTCTGATGAGGTTGTTAACACCTTCACAGTTGAATGCGTGAATGTTAGGTATAAGAAAAAATAAAAAACGCGGGGGTAGCGCCGCGGACGTCGTATACTGTTTTTTATTAATCGAAAGATATAGAAATGATTTGTTTTTCAGCCACTGGCCGTGCTAAACGCAGGCATGGTGATAGGTAGCGCGGTGATCACGTACGTGGCCGTGATGCGGCTGTGGGACGCGGCGCGGCCGCCCGGCGCGCACGTTGAGCACGACGTTTGAGCTACCAGGTGGCGCGCAGCAGGGAGCTCTGCCCGTTCACTCGCATCACAACATACATGGAGCGGAACGTGTCAACTATCCACACCTCTCATGTTATTGAAGGTTTCATTAGTATAATTAACCAAAGCTAAGTTAAATTACTTTTATAAATAAATGACTGTATTAATTCATAATAATTATTGCACTTGATATAATAATAACAACACATATTTTGTACATCCAACACCATTTGTAAACATTTTATACGTAACTAACTAATTACTTTTACATAGTGAGCCGTCACAGTACCCCAGCAGTGCACCAACAGGTATTAGCTACTCTGTGTACTTGTGAAATAGTTCTGTACTGACTCTACCAGACTGTCAGCCTTAGGTCTGGCCGCGACCCCAGCTACTTCAACCCCAAGATTCTCAATCTTATATGCTGTGGAGTTGCCAATAGCAAAGTGTGGCAGTTCTGAGAGACTGTTGCTAAAAGTCTGTAGCTGCCGGTATATGTACTCGCACCCCGAGGGACTAAAGAATACCATACAGCATGGACTGTCCGAGTCATTGAGCTCCATCAGATCTATCTTCAAGTTGTCATTTTCTTTAGTTTCATACACTGTCAGAGCATCCACTGTGATAAGAGACAACTGTAGAATAGTCGGAAGAGTCTCTGATCTTAAACTACCACATGGAAATAAAAACTTAGACTCTGAAGGGTTTTCTTTAACTATAATTTTTGCAAGATTTTCAGCATTTCCTGATGACATGCCAAGTGCTTCTAAACCTAAGAGCAGTTTGATTTTATGGCAGCTCGCATCACCCACTGTGTAAACTTTCTTTGTGTTCCATATCACGAATCTGGTGGGGTCCCAGCACTTGGAGACAGCTTCGATTGCTCTGGGGCTGGTGAGTATAATGCCGCTGTAATCTTGTAATAGTTTCTCAGAAAGCTCTGCTTTGTTGGTGAACTCAAACTGCAGCGGCTCTACGAACACGGTCCTGTAGTTGTTCTCGAGGAAAGCATTTACGTAATCTTCCGACTCGCTCTTGAATAATACAACTTTCTTCATGATAGCGAGTTAATACTTGCTTAGATGTCCATCAACACTTTGGCCTTTACCTCCACATAACAGCTGGCACTGAAATGGAAGTAACACATAGAAGAACTACTTTGAATACTAAACACAGAACTTTATGCGGAACTAGTGTGAAAGTAGGTGAATAATTAAAACCGTGTTAAATTGTGAGAGGATTGGAAGACATTTAAAGCCTTTAATGCACTATAAATAAATATAACATGCCTTTGTTTGAAATACTTCTTTGTAAAACGCACAACACGCACAACAGTTAAAGTTTATTCAACTTGATTTTATATTTGTAAGTCTTTGGAACAAAAACTGTCATCAATCGAAACAAACATATTGAAACAAATGTCATCCACACGTCAATGTCAAGTGTCAAGTCAACTGAGTCAACATTTCAACAACATTCGAAGGTCTTCGCGTTTCATTCCAAAGTACGTATGAAGCATTAGTTTTAACTCGTGTGACAAGGACAAAGACACAAAGTTGACGACACATCCGCCGCTAGACGGAGCCTGAATACGATTATTTCATCTTTTTTGATGATATTTTTTGTTATTACGAGTTTTATCTAAGGTTCAAGAAATAATAAATCTACCTTTGACTTAGTTAGTGGGATGAATGAGCATTATCATTTGGCTGCTGAAAGAGATGGTCGTCAGGGGGGGGGGGGGGGCGTAAAGGGGGGAGGTAAATGTTCTCATCTGGCAATGTAATTTACTAGGTGACGTCCACGTGAGGCTCCTATTACTATCTGCAGGGTTTAATGTAACCTAACATAACCGAACGTCGTTTCTCAAAATAGGCTTGTCAATTTTCCTTTATTAATGCTCAAATTCTAACTATTATAGCAACCGAACTCGGAACTCTTGCTGTCAAAATAGTGACAAGTGTCATTTACAGCCATTGGCACTTCCCTTGGAACATGGTCTTTTGGTGCATGCCCAAAAACATTCAAATAAATATTACGAGCTATGCGTGCCTATAAATCAAGGCTAACGCTACCTTTAGATTTGCAATACGATTTCACACACTATTCACTACATGTGAACCAATTTCACTGACCATTTCCTCTGTTATTGTAAATCAAACGCCACACTAACTTTCTTACACTGTATCTGGTTTAATGTGAAAATGTGTAGATGGCGGTTATGTGATGAATCGTTTCATCGTTTTACAACCTGTATCGTACTTAATAAATATTCCATGAAAACACGTTTTGTAAGTGGTTCTGAAGACTCATTCACTAACATTAAATTCGTTTGATAGGTCGATTTATGGCGAACGTGCCAGGGAAAACCGCGAAATACAAATTTCATCATAATCATAATTATTGAATGTACCTAATATTATTATAAAAATGTAACGGATAATTCTCAGGAACTACAGGCTCGAATTGAAAAAATATTTTTGCGTTGGATAGTCCATTTATCGAGGAAGGTTATTGGCTATAGATACATAACATCGCGCTATGCCCAATAGGAGCGGAGCAGCAATAAGAAATGTTGCAAGCGGGAAATTCACGCGAACGAAGTCGCGGGCAGAAGCTAGTAACATATATTTTTCTAAAAGTCGTACGATGCTCTATGCTAAAAAGTGGATGTCACGTATAATCCTGGTCCTGAATGTAAACGTAGTGATTATATACTCTGTGCCTGAATGATCCTGAAGAAAAATTTGAATGTGTCATAGACTCAATAGTAAGAATAGGTCTCCAAATAAATTATTAAATATTTTAATACACAAAATACAAATGAGCGGGTAATTTAATGTTTATATCACTGTGCAGTGATCTTTAATATTAAGAGGTGGTGGACGGATGTGGGTTACTAATGGCGCTAAATGGATGTTCGAGCGGGCTGGTGGTGACGGCGGTGGTGGCGCTGCTGTTGCTGCCGGCGCAGTATTACGTGCCCGACCTGTACGCCACCGTCGAGGACCCGCTGCTGGAGCAGCCCGAGAGCGTGCCCGGCGCGCTGGCGTGGTTAGATGGCGCGTTCGTGCACTTGCCACCGCTTGATCTGTTTGTGACAGTAACATTACTGGTGCTAGGAATGTCTACATATCTGGGCGAGTGGATACAGCGAAAGCTGATGGAAAGAAGAATAGTAAAGGTAATTATTTTAGCTTCATCTATACTAAGGGACTACGCACACTTATTCAGCTCTATTCAGCTTATGCCCATAGAAAACAACGATTTTGTACGCGTCTGAATAGAGCTGAATACATGTGAGTAGTCCCTTATTCTCAGTCAAATCTTTACAGTAGTATAAAACAAAGTCGCTCCCGCTGGTTGTAGCTACACTTAGATCTTTTAAAGTACGCAACAGATTTGAATGCAGTTTGCAGCAATGGATAGAGTGATTCGAGATGTAGCTATAAATTTATATCTACAGTAGTAAATAAATAAGAGTCAAAGTAACTCCGACCGTTCGTTAGTCTGTATTCTTTTTTCACGCCTTAATGATTTCGTGAAATTTGACTCACATGTGCATTCTCCCAACCCTCGCATGAGGAGCGCAGACATGGTCGCTAACCAACCGCCCAAAGTCCGCACTTGGGGACTGTCAGCGAGCAATGGAGTGCTGCATCCTTGGAGTGAAACTTGCTCAAATCGCCGATGTTGGTCTCACGGCTGCCAAGCTCAAATGCAACTGGGCTGGCCACATTATGTCGCATGCCGGAGGAGCTAAGGGCTAAAGCTACCACAAAGTGGGTCCGAAACAGCAGCAAACGGCAACGTGGCAGGCCCAAAAGGAGATGGCGCTACGAACTCGACTCCATCCTCAAGGATTGGCGAACAACAGCAGTAGATAGGGATACATAGAAGGAGGGAAGTGAGGCTTTTGTCCTGCAGTGGGACACAGATGGCTGATAATAATAACTGACACACAGGTAGACCATGAACTTCGTTAGAACATAGGGTTCTTTTTGACTTCCGTGAGACCTTTCCGCTGGCGAAGCAACATCCAAAATATAAAAAAGTAAAGGTTTGTTTGTGTCGCACGCTTTGTAGGCGAAAGTCAGGCTCGGAACCATTTGTGATAGATATAAAAAGTACACACAGTAAATCTAGCTGCCGACTGCTGAGCGATCGTAATGTCTGAATGGTGGCGCAAATCGGTTGTATGCAGCTGAACCAGTACCTGGGCGCCAGCGTGGAGCGGCTGCGCGCGTGGGACGCGCAGCAGGAGCAGCTGGAGGTGACGCTGAAGATGGTGCAGAACGCCACGTCGGAGTACAACCTGCTGCTGTACCTGCTCCTGCGCCAGCACCGCTGCCTCGCCGGCCACAACGGACCGCCCTCAAACTGTTTCTTCGATAAAGGACTCGAAGAAGACCTCACTTTTTTAAGGAATCCCACGCTGAACGCGTAACGCGTGCGGCTTCCAGTTTATTATTTAATAATTATAGTGTTGAGTTGTTTACGATGTGGTGTTATTTAGTGCGCTGCGCTGCGGTGCGATAAATTTGTTGCCGCGAGCGTACCTGCCAAATGTTTCGTGTAATTCTCTGTATTTCCCGGCTACAGCCCGCGAGCACTCCACCAGATAACTTCTAAACGTGTAAACGGAATGTGTTACTGTTGATGGGTGACGAAAGCTATGGCTCTGTTCTTCCGGGGCATTGTCACAGATGTGCGATGTGCGTTCGATGACTGAAGATGAAGTAATCCATCAAGCATAACTAATTCCTTTGTCTATTTGCCAAACCTGACCAAATCAAGTGACAACAATAGAAAGTAGGGAACAGTCTGAGCCGTTCCGAATATAAAGTGGCTCATTACGCGGTCATGTGTGCAAAGATATGTCGAGCAGGCGCAGCCGAATATCTCACGTACGATATAATTTTATGTATGCCAAGAGTTTATCATACGTTTCTAAACACGTCTCATTTCACTACTCTAACAAATTTTAGGTCCATATTTCTTATTCCTTACCACGGGCTGGTGAGTGGGTCTAACCGACAGCGTTAGTTTATAGTCATCAACATAGGTAGCGTCTCGACATAGGTAGCGACAAAATCGCTAACTTTCGATCGCTGATTACCATAGATCGGAATAGGTAGAACTGTTTTATGAACTTGCTATAGGTTAGAATAATATGGATAGGTATTCCCCGAGCCCCGGGATTTGGTTTTTAAGTAGTAAAATCTTAAAAAAGCTATTCTCGCCTTCGGGACTAATGAAAGATTACACTTCCTTTCTGACGGTTAAATATAAGGATAAATAGATAAACTTGA
The DNA here is from genome assembly GCA_916618015.1 of Xestia c-nigrum. Lineage (NCBI taxonomy): Eukaryota > Metazoa > Arthropoda > Insecta > Lepidoptera > Noctuidae > Xestia > Xestia c-nigrum. The sequence goes on along the minus strand of OU745259.1, from coordinate 420,953 downwards.
TTCATTAAACCACATTCCCAGACAATTTCCGTCCCAGCTCCCAAAATAATTACTTAACTTCACGTAAATTCTGATGCTCCATTTTTATAAACTTATGTCTACCTTACTTACCTTTTTATCTCCTACGTTTACCCTACAGACGACACAGTATTATATTCGTCTTCACAGAGAACTGAAATTATGTTGCCAGGAATCGCCTCTTCTATTGAATCTTGATTCACCAGAAGGGCAGCTGCCTGGGCACCGTGGAGTGGAACAGGTACTGATAGACTGGATTACTAACATGCTGAGCAAACGAGTGGTGCGACTTGAAGGGGAACAGCAAATGGCCATGATAGCCAGAGGCTGCCCCCAAGGAGGGGTTCTATCCCCGCTCCTCTGGAATCTGGTGATTAATGACCTCATCACTAGACTCAACGAGAACCACTTCTACACAATAGGGTATGCCGACGACCTCGATATTCTCATCTCGGGGAAAGTGACGGGGACAATCTTCGACCTCACTCAGCGAGCTCTACGTATCTTTGAACGATGGTGCAGAGAGTTCGACCTCTCAGTGAACCCAACGAAGACTGAACTTGTCCTGTTTACCCTCAAACGAACACTAGGCCCTTATTACCTACCTAAACTTTTCGAGACGGAACTCCAGTTAGCCGATGAGGTCAAGTATCTGGGTGTCATCCTAGACAGTAAGTTAAACTGGAGTAGCCACCTAGACAACAAGACAAACAGGGCCTGCATAACGTTCTGGCAATGCAAGAGGATGATAGGTAAGAAATGGGGCCTATCCCCTAAAATTATACTCTGGTTACACTGCGCGGTGATCCGACCCATGATTGCCTATGGGGCTGTGGTCTGGTGGCCACGCACTAAACTAAGTACAGCATCCATCAAGCTGCAGCGCTTGCAAAGGCTTGCCTGCATGGCAATCACGGGCTGCATGAGGACAACTCCGACTGCTGCTCTCGAAGCCATGTTGGGGCTTCCACCGCTCCATCTGTTCATACAGCAGGGGGCGACGATGACGGCAGTACCCCTTAAAACACTTCAGCTCTGGGGTAAGAAACCAACACAGCACAATGCGATACTGGAGGAATTCTATTGCGAGTTCCCCTTGGCGAAAGCATATAACGATCGGATACCGAAACAATTTGTATTCGACAAGAAATACAAAATCCAGCTTCACGAGGACCACCGCTGCGAGGGATTAAACCCCGTGGAACTACGGATCTTCACAGATGGATCTAAAACAGGTACGGGCACTGGGGCGGGAGTCTTCTCGGAAGACCTGAACATCCACATAGCCACACCTCTGGGGGCCCACAACACGGTTTTTCAGGCAGAATGCATGGGCATTTCCCTGGCGGCATCGGCCATCATAGCCAGGAACGTTGTGAACGACTCAATCCGTATACTGTCGGACAGCATGGCGGTGCTGCTGGCTCTAAACAACCACACAGTGAACTCTGGGTTAATACACGAGTGTCATCAACGCCTGAACCAGGTTGGTAATCTCAATAACATAACCATCCAATGGATCAAAGGACACAGCGATTCCCGCGGCAACGACGCGGCGTATGAACTCGCTAGAAGGGGATCGAGCATGGCAGCGGTGGGACCAGAACCCATCGCACCACTCCCTTTCGGATACCTACGCACACTGGTAAGGAAACGACCTAGTGAAATACACCACACTTCCTGCCATCGACGGCTGCTTCATCAAACGCGCGCTTAGGCTAACCAAGCCACAGCTGCGCACGATTACAGCCGCCATCACCGGTCACGGCTCTTTTAACAGACACCTCTTTGTCATAGGAGTCACAGACAGCCCCCTGTGCCGCGCATGTATGGAGGAAGACGAGACAGCAGCCCACGCGCTTCTACACTGCCCAGTGGTTGCAACATATAGGGCAAAGTACTTCGGTCGTCCAGGTACTCTCCGCGAGATAGTCGGCAACATCGGGGCGCTGCTGGCCTTCTTTGGGGAGCTGGGATGGATCGAGTGAAGTTCCCACCCGTACGCAAAATACGCGCCTTGACGTGGAATTGCGGATATCAGCCCGTTATACAATACCATACAATACAATGTTGCCAGGAAAATACATCTCATTAACTTTGAACAACAGTACAACTTGTACATTTAATTTTTAATAAAATAAACTATCATATTAAATTTGGTTATTTTATTTTCTCGCAATCGTAGTGAAAAGTACGGTGTAACACACGGCGCTAAAATTCCATTATAACTCGGTTCCTATTTACTACCTCGCTGAAGCTCGGTAGTAAAACTACCTCGTCTATAATAGGTAATTTTAGCCCCTTGTATTACAATGTACTATGGTCACCGATTTCAGAAGCTAAAGTTATTTTTCACAATTTGATTATTTTTTAAGTCGGGTTTTATTTTTGGCAACAAAGTTTTTATTTTTCACTTTTTAGTGGTTCACATGTGCTTGGTACACATGGAAAGTGTATACCGTTACAATTACAACAAGCCCAAACACGACTACGATACATCATCTCATTATGGAGTTCCGTGACTCTTGGCTTCGTCATCAGATCTGATGGTAGAATGGTTCGTATCAAACGGAAATGCTTTAAGTACTTGTTGTAGAAAACACCAAAACCGCTGTACGTTATCCTATAAAATTTGAGGAGTTCCTTCGATTTTGCTAAGATTCCATCATCAGATCTCGACTTGGTGACTACTTATGGGACCATTTGGAAAGTATACCCTTTCCAACAAAAACATATTTTTTCTAATCGGTTGGCAAGCGACGGAGTTATGCGCGAACAAACATAAAAATAAAATACGAATTGAGAACCTCCTCCTTTTTTAAAAGTCGGTTAAAAAAACAGTAAAAAAATCAAAAATCAGGTAAATAATTAAAAATTAACTTGTACAAAAATGCTCATTTGACTACAATAATTCTATAATTTTATCCTGCAAGCTGTTGTGATAAATTCGAAAAAACTTCAATTCTTTTTTTAATATTGTTCACTATATTGAATAACAGCAATTTTTTAAGATTATTTTTTTATAATCATAAATACTTTACTAAGTAGAACAAAATCTCTTAACATTTCTGAGTAGGTAGTGCCTCTAATCTTCATTGTCATCATCAGCATTAGTCTCATTTCCTTCCACTGTTAAAAACAATTCAAATAATGAAAATTTGAAAAAAAAACGAACTAAAGAGATACAAAAAATACTAGAAAAGAAAATAAATTACCTGATTGTTGTTCCAGAGATTCACTGACAAAACCCGGTAATTGATCTCCATCGAACCAATGAAAATCATATGTAGACTACCATCTTTTAATGTCCAGCCATTATTTTCGTTATCATCTTCATAGTTGCATTGTTCGAAAGATTTTTGAAATAAATAGGTATAATGAAAGATTGAATTCTTCATTAATGTCAGAAACCATCTAATTGTTAATAAATAGTTGGAGTCTGGCAGCATCTACATCAATTATTCCAGGAACGTTATATACGTCATAGATTTTTTTTTGTTTTATGTTGAATACACGTTCTTCTTTATCTACATCACGGACAAAATCGGAGGAAGAATGCGCGGCTGCAATCGGTCAGTTCAAGGTCAAGTTGGTTAGGGAATCTTGCACTACTTGACTAAGGGAAAATACACACATCAAAAGTGTCTAGGGATCAACATATATTTTTGCAATAACTTTTCTCCTGATTGACAAAAGTTCGAAAAAAAGACTGAAATAACAGTTTTCTTTAAAATTTTATTGGGTAACTTAAACAATTCACAAGAACATCGGTTTGGCATACTCAAAATGAGTTCATCCAAATCACGCTGTGGAATGGCCGCCCATGTTCGTTGCAACAACAAAAAAAGGTCTTCTTGCGACTGGATACCCTCCATATTCGGCAGAGCTCTTCTCTGTAGCATATCCCATGCATGCTCAATCGGATTCAAGTCTGGCGACTGAGCAGGCCAGGGCAGGACATTGATGTTAGCTGCGGCGAGAGTCTGTCTTACAACTCTTGCGGTGTGCGGTCGTGCATTCATGCATTAACTGAAATAAGGGACCGATTTGCACTTGTAGAGGAACGATGACGTCTGATACAATCGTCTCAGCATAAATTTGAGCGTTGAGGTTGCCTCTGATCCAAATCAACTCAGTTCTTCCGCCGATCCAAATACCCGCCCATACCATGATGGTTCCACCACTATAAGGATGGACTTCCTGGCAGGATTTTAATCGCTGTTGGCGTCCAGGGGTTCTCCAGTGTCGTATACGTCTTGTATCCGGTCTCATACCAAAACGAGACTCATCAGAAAAGCACACGAAACGCCATTGTTCTTCTGCCCAATTTCTGTGTTCAAGAGCCCATTGATATCGAATCCTACGATTGTGCATTACTATAGGTGGTACCCGTAGCGGTCTTCGGGAATGAAGGTTCACTTCATGCAAGCGGTTTCTGACTGTTTGGTCGCTAATTAAGTTCCCTGAAGAGTGATGAAGCCTCACGGCTAACATCATGGCGGTTATTGTTGGAGCTCTTCGAGTTAAGATTTGAATGTATCGGTCTTGTCTCCGTGTGGTGCAGCGATACCGTCCTCCATGGCGCTCAGCCACGGTACCAGTGCTTCGGTAACGTGTCCAAAGTCGACTGATAACACTCTGACTTGTATTCAGAGCTAAAGCCACAGTACGTTGCCGGGAACCAGCTTCTATCATTCCCACGGCTCTGAGCATTTCTTCCCTGCTTAAATGACGTCGCCGCTCCATAATAACGTTGGTTTTAATCAGTAGTAGGGAAACAGTAGCACTAATAATGTCTTCAATGCGTGTTGCATGTTTTTATAGGGAAAATATTGACAGCTGATTTTCATCTTTTACTCGAATTTGATTCACAGTTCCTGATTCAAATTATGAAATGCACCAAAAAGGATCCATATAAATTTATAAAATCATAAATTTATTACAAAGCCACATCTCAATCTCAAGAAATCCGCATAAAAATGCTTGATCCCTAGACACTTTTGATGTGTGTAGTCGATATCGATAAAAATGATTTAAAAATTACAAAAAATGCTCAAAAAAATCACATAATAAAAATTAATCAAAATCAGTCAATAACAAAAAGAAAAAACAGCTATTGTTTCTTATTGATTTTTAAAATGAATTAAAAATGTTTTTCGAATTAATGTTTTAGGGTCTTGATTGATCTCAATCAAAAATGATAAACTAGCGTCTACATATTTCTGAATTATGCATCTTCCCAATACAATACAACGACTTGTTGATTCTATTTCATATTGATTATAATTAATATCCGGAAATAAACTACCTATACCCAATTAGAGATTGTAATAATCTTATAAAATAGTCGGAATTATATTTCGGAGACTGCACTTTCGGAAATCTATATATATAAAAATGAAACCCGTTTTCCGTTGTCACGACAGATTTGGCTGATTCTTTTTTTGTTGTGTTTGTTATTGTCAGGAGAAGGTTCTTATGAAAAAAAAAATGTAGTAGTAGGTAGGTAGGTAGTAGTAGTAGGTAGGTAGTAGTAGGTAGGTAGGTAGGTAGTAGTAGGTAGTAGTAGGTAGTTGTAGGTAGGTAGTAGTAGGTAGGTAGTAGATGGTAGGTAGTAGTAGGTAGGGAGTAGTAGGTCGGTAGTAGTAGGTAGCTTTTTCCCTCTTATGTGACGCAGACGAAGTTGCGTGGGTTAGCTAGTCTAATATAAAAACATGTGTGTCAAACATTCAGAAGAAAAAACTGAGAACCTCCCCCTATTTCTTACAGTAATATTAAATTGTTTGATGTTTAATTTTATTTTTATCGATATCAACTTCAGCCATTAAAAAGGTAACGACTCTGATTTTTGACGATAAAAATACAAAGGGAGAGAAAGAGATAAAAGATTTAGAATTTCCTAGTGAAAGAAAGGGACTTTTCCAAAAGACATAAACGCGGGTCAGTTTTTCGTGTGTTGTTTCACCCACTACCATATTAAATAGACCCCTGCGGTTGCTCTTAATCTGATTAAATCAAAAATAATTTCGTAGTAATTAATAATTTACTTACCGATGAAAAGTAATGCCTATCCTTTTTGTAAGTAGATGTCTTGGAATATTTTCCACACCAGTTTACCGCGAATTTAGGCATTTTATGCGTTTTAAATTGTACAAATAAATCGCAACAATTTATAATTATTTAGCGTGCATGTGGGTCTAACAATTGGTCACAACCCAAATGGTTACTAGTACCGTCACCTTTTTATAGGTGTAAAAGTACTAATAGTTTTCGTGCGTCGTCGGGGCACTGTATGCGCAGTCAAGTGGTTTTATAGTCTTTGTCAATAGCCCAGTGTAGTATACAAAATTCAACAAGAGACTGTTTGAAATTGATGTTTTTGGTTCTTTCGCGAAATCTGATGGATGAACTTGATCTGGTCCAGTAATGTTAGCTGTTGGCCCACAGGGGGCCTTGACATCGCAATCTGTCTCAGTCAGTCTCATGCGCGTAGATAATGCCCGCGCGCTGCTACCCATAGAGGCATTAAAACTGAATTTAGGGGATGATTGGCCCCTTGGATCGGTCTGTCGTCTTGTAAAAGGTTTTAAAATAGTTGTCTGCTAGACATAAGTTTATAAAAATGGAGCATCAGAATTTACGTAAAGTTATTATTTTTCATCACTCATACTCGGAAAGTAGGTCTGAAGTTGCCTGAAGAGCGGGTTGAAACTAACACTTTTCAGCCCTAGGGAAAATCACTTTCTACTGACAGCTGTCAAATTATAAAAAAAAACTAGTTCTATTTTCACATTTCTCTTGAACAATGTTCCGACTTCTATACAGCCTTTAAATAACTTCGCGATGTAAAATTCAAATAACATAAAATTCAGTATTAATTAAAGAATATACATTTATTAAATAGCTTAGTTGTAATTTAGTTACAAATATTTCTTTGAAATAACATAGTTTTGGGCAAAATCTTTAGTATTTTTGCGCCAAACCCCGTCTCGGGACTAAATAAGTTACTTTCACCCCTAGTATAACTATGTACTATTGGAGCTTTAAAGAGTCTGCAAAGCGATACGGCCGACGGAAAGTGTCTGGGAGTATTGGCGAGGTATTTTTAAGGATATTGCCTAAACTATACGTAAAAATCAGCTTGGAGAATTTACGTGAGGTAAGTAATGTTTCTAAGTACCTACCTTGATTACCTGATACCTGAAAATTGGCCGTCTAAGCAAGCTAGCAGGTAGGCATGCGTTCTTAGTACATATTAACACTACTCAATAGTCTACATTTCCTTCGTCAGCATATACGTGACGTCTGGTGGCCCTGCATGGGATCTTACTTTATTCTGTTTTATTAATAATAAAAAAAAATCTTTATTTATACAAAAACCTTCAACATTGCTTACAAAATAGGTCACATGAATTTTAGTGAAGTAAAGGTCATACAGATAAAGTAACCCTGACTTCCAAACTAGGAGATCCTGTGACTTAGGAGTCAGTGTTCTGCTGTCACTATGATACAAAAACCTTTTACTCAAAAGTGTGTTAACAAAATCTTGGCAAAAAGCAGATTTGAGAGTACAACTAAAGTTATTTTAACAAATTTAAACTAAATTAAACTAGGAGTGAAGGTATTTATTAAAAGAAGTTGTATGATTACGAGCGTGTATGTGTAGGTAATTATGTGTGTAAATGTGTAAGTGTGTATGCGAGGGTGAGCGTGTTCATTTGGGGAGATTAGTGTGTGTGAGAATGTGTGTGTGGTTGTAATTGTAAATGTTAGTACGTATATGTGTTGTAATGTTAGAATATTTATGTATCTTGCTGAAAGGGTGGGGATTGTAAATAATTACAATAATGGGTAGAAATACTGCGCGGCTACTGCCGGATGTGAAGTAGTTCTTCTGTCCAGACATCCTGATCCTGAAGCCAACTTTGTAGTTTAGCCTTGACTTCGTGGTGACTTAACTCAGTTAATTGAGCAGTTTTTGCGATGTTTCTGTAAATGAAAGAGCTCACAACGTAGAACTGGCGCCTTGCAAATGCAGTCCTGTGGCTTATTGTTGGGAATATCATTTTTGCTCTGCGCTTAGTGCCATCTGGTGGAGGAATAAGTTTATGCGTCCTAAGTGAGGCTCGGAGGACAAAAAGCTGTCTCACTGTAAGCAGCTTGCAGTCAGCATATAGTTTTAGTGTCGAAAATCTATATGGTTTACCAAGCATAACCTTGAGCACAGCTCTCTGGGCCCTTTCCACCTCGATAAATTTGGTTTGAGCGGCCCCTCCCCAAACCGGGATGCAGTAAGTGATAACGGACTGACAAAGAGCTAGGTAAACCATTTTCAGAATATGTTTGTCTGCACAGAGTCTCAGAGATTTGAAAATATCACACCCACTGCTCATGCACAACGCTTACTCGCGTCAGCCAAGCGAAGTACCTAGGTGTAGTCAGAAGACTTATATAGTCTTCTGACTTTTGACGTAATATAATCAATTTGGTTGTACCATTTCAGTCCGTCATCAATCACTACACCTAGGTACTTCGCTTGGCTGACGCGAGTAAGCGTTGTGCATGAGCAGTGGGTGTGATTGAGACATGTATGAGCTGTAATTTCAAAATCCGGAGGTGCTTTGTTCTTATAATTAATAAAAAACGGAATAAAGTTAGTTTTAGCTACGTTGAGTGTGAGAAGGTTTAGTCGCAGCCACCCCCCAACAGCCCTCAAGGACTGTTCCGCAGTACGCTTGACGTCGTTCCACGTATTACCATAAACGACAATCGCAGTGTCATCAGCGTATGTAAAGATCTGCGATTTATGCAGGGACAGCGTGCATAGGTCATTTATGTAGATTTGGAAAAGTGTTGGTCCCAGCACGCTGCCCTGCGGGACGCCGTATGTCACAGTTTCTTCGTCACTTTGGCATGAGTCAATTTTGACAGTCATCTTTCTGTTTTGTAGGTAATCCCTGAAGAGGTCAAGAGGCTTACCACGAATACCTATACACTCCAGTTTGTAAATAAGGGTGGGAACAGAGACTGTGTCAAAAGCCTTCTTCAAATCCAGGAAAATACTAGTGCACTTTTGATGTTCATCAAGTTTTTGTGCTACAAATTGAGTAAGATTGATAATTGCATCCTCGGTGGAGACTCCCTTTTTGAAACCGTATTGGTTAGAGGCAACAATGTTGTACTTGTTCAGATAGTTTACAAGGCGGCTATTTATCAACTTCTCCATTACTTTTGAGAGAGCCGAGAGTACCGAAATTGGTCGATAATTGTTGACACAGTCTCTGGTCCCGCTCTTGTGAATCGGGTGGACTAGTGCTCTCTTGAATGGTTGTGGGAATACTCCTTTTGCTATGGAGATGTTAATAATATGGGTTATTAGAGGCACGAGAGGTTTCCGACAAACCCTCAGAAGGTTAGTCGGTATTCCATCCCAAGCTGTAGCACTGTCGTGCCTCAGGCCCATGATGGTAGACTCCACCTCAGATTCGGCGACCTCAAGAAGCACAAATGAATTTACGGATGTGTTTGGTATATCGGGTAGTTGTGAAGTTGGAGGAATTTTTGTGGCCAGGTCAGCACCAATCGTGGCAAAGAAATTACACACACTGTTAATTGCTGCCTTTGGATCAGGTTTGGTGTTCAGCAGTTCTGTAGGTGATGGAGATTTCTTTATTGTGTTAGTGATGTCTTTTATTTTATTCCAGAGAGATTTGGGATTTTGTTTTGATTTTTCTAGTTCGTATTTGTCATGTAGTGTTTTTAGTTTTCTAAGGAGGCTGTTACAATGGTTTCGATACCGTTTATATGTGAGTTGTAGGATCGGATTATCAGGTGACTTTCGTGCTTTATTATGTAATCTGTCGCGGTGGCGAATACATCGTAATAAACCGGGAGTAATCCACGGTTTAAGGTTTCTATTTTTTTTAGATACTTGATTTACTTTTGTGTTTACATTAAGAATGTCTTTAATGGTGGTTATTAGTGCGGTGGAGGCTAAGTTAGGATCGTCTATACATAGAATTTGGGAAAAATCGTGTCGTTCCATATCTGTTTTGACACTGGCGTAGTCTATCCTAGGAATTCTATATGCAGGTACTGTTGACCTTACTGAGTTCGTGTCATCAATCTTTACAAGCAACGGAAGGTGGTCGGTGATGTGAGAGTCTAGGATTAATACAGTAGTCATTTTTTTACTTTTTAGGATAACGTGGTCAATACATGAGTTTATTCTAGTTGGAATTGAATGGGCAGGCAGCAGGCCATGAGTAGCGCTGAGGGTTAAATAGTTGGCTGCACGTTCACTTATATTTGATGGAATGATGTCTATATTGGTGTCACCAATGAGACAAATATTTTTGGTTTTGACGAAGGTCCAGACTATGTAGGAACTGCTCAAACTCCAATTTTGCTTTGCACGAGGGAGATCGGTAGACAGCAACTATTAGTCTAGTTCACAAGTGCCGGATTCCGCTCGTGGATCAACGAACATTATGATTTTGGTGTCATTTGATCAAAACTGTCGTCTAGAATAAAAGTTGAACTGGAATAGTGGGGCTGTCGAAAATAATATTTTGGTACAGTTCGGGGAGAACCTGTGAATCTTTTTAGGGTTCCTTATCCAAACGGTAAAAACGGGACCCTTTTACTAAGACACCGTCCGTCTGTCTGTCTGACACCAGGCTGTATTATCTCATGAACCGTGATAGCTAGACAGTTGAAATTTTCACAGAAGATGTATTTCTGTTGCCGCTACAATTTTAAAAAGTAATAAGGAATGAAAGGGGCGCGAGGCCAACTCGCACTTGGGCGGTGTTTTTGAGATACATATTTTCAAAAAATCTAATACTTTTTTTAAGGTACGTTAGGTGTTTATAACTTCTTGCCGGCCCCACTATAATATCAGTTGATCATTTTTTCCAGACACCATTTCGAATCTAATGACTAGGTGTCTCTGGTTGAAAAACAGTACCTAATAACATCAACTATTTGCCAGTAAAAGCTCGCCAAAATCGGTTGAACCGTTTCGGAGATTAGCCGGAACAACTAGACAGACAAAATCTTTCGTATATTAGGGCACCGTTTTGTTTTTTTTTACTTATGATGTAAGTGAAGGGGTTGGCAAATTCCGGTCGGTAAAAACTCACACTACGCCACTGTGCAAAGCAACTTCTGGGCCCAAGTATCGCTGACGAGGGATGATCAGATGTGAGAGCTAGCCGGTGTGGAGCCGGCTGTGGGCAGACCTTGCAGACGTGAGGGCGCGCACTGGGGTTACGCGCAGGCGTCGCGCCTAGTTACGCAGCGGCCGCGCGGCCTGCTCGATGGGCACCTTAACCAACTTTGTAACTGAACTTTGTTTCTTGTCGGCTTTGCCTGCGAACTTAGATGAAAGCGCCATAAGTATTTGCAGTTTATGAGTTTGGGTGGGCCGCTGCGATTACGGTTTGTAAATACGTTTCCTTGACCCAAAGTTCTACCTGTAGGTATGGATGGCATAAGCAACAGGATACTGTGCGCGGATCCTGTTGCTAATGCCAGCGATGGTCGTCAAAATTGAAGATCTAAAACGTCTGATGTCGAATTCTAAGAGCCCGGGGACGGGAAAACAACGGGATGTGTAAGTAGGCAACTCATTTTATTAGAATTATTTGTTATTATATTTTAGTTTGTATTTTTACGCACGAAGCGAAATGGCAACATTGTATTTTATGTTCGCGCGCTTTTGGACCGACGGTTGTGCCCACCCCGCAGCGCGGGCGGGCTGTCCAAGCTAGTTGCCGCTGAAATCGAATCGCGAGCGGGCGTGTACCACAACGCTTCAGGATTCCCGCCAATTCTGTAAACTGTACCTAACCATTGAGTGTATTAAGTTTATCTGACTATGAGTTTTGTGTGATTGTAAATGAAGAACAATATAAGCCTTTTTAACTAGTGCCTGTGTCTCATTCATCGTGGAAAAGTCCCACCCTAAATAACATTGGTCCTTCGAGCCTGGATCACGATGAATGAAAACGTTACTGGCATGGTGACACGGAGCAGAGCCCATGCTGGGGCTGAGCAACGACCCGGTGCGGATACGACGTGTGTCACTCAGGGCCTGATTAACCCTTAGGCTAATTAGGCTGCAGCCTAGGGCGCGAGAATCTGGGGGGGCGCGCTGAAATCAAATCTTCGCATTTTTTTTGTTTTTTTTTTTTTTTCAGATGGTATCATCAAATAACTTCTCCCACTCTGGGCGGAGCGGGAGGGAGTGTGAGACTTTTACTGACTAAAACCCATCCATGTTCCTTCCTCGCCGTTTATGTTCCGGTGCCACGGTATCTCTTTCGAACAGTCCCGCTACTCCGGCAGGCTTCGGCTCTTGCGGGCCCCTTCACTTTACTGACATCTCTTTGAGGCGCGCGTGGAACACGAACGCGCCGTCGACACGGCCTGTCGTCATTAGACGGAAGGACGGCTAGCTAGCCCATAGCTTACCGTCCAATGGCCCGCGTCTACGGTGGCCGGTAGCCACTACGTGGTCCCAGACGCCCGGTGCGTCTCCCGCGGCGGCTGGGGCGAGAGGCTTTCTCCCTCTCGCGTTCCGCCACCTCCTTCACTAGTATAACTGCTTCGCAGAAGGAGGTTTCCCATTCCGTCTCGCTCCGGACCATGGATTGAACCAGGGTCGGACGCGAGAGGTCGCCGCCGCCGATCGCCACTACGAGGACACGATGGTGCTCTGCCCACGCAGGGCAGACCTTCACCGTGTGCTCCACCGTGTCCTCCGGTCGATCCTCGCAGTGGAAACACCCGGGCGTTTTCTCCCGCCCGATCCGATGCAGGAACCTCCCGAAACATCCGTGTTCGGTGAGGATCTGCGTGAGGCGGAAGGTGAGGACGCCGTGGGGCCTCTCAAGCCACTCCTCAAAGAGGAGACTTACAACCACTATCGTGTTGTGCCCTGAAATCTTCGCATGCACTATTAATCTAGCATCATTGCATCTACCGGCAGGCCCGGGCTGGCCATACGGGCAAATACCCGCTGTTCCAGATGCCTGATGAGCCTATTGGCGGTCGACTTTCACGGTATGATGCACTCGTATACAGGGTGTAAACCACCTCATCACAAAGCCGTTAGCCAAGCATTCTGTACATCAAACTAAGTAACTTTACGCAGTAAATATTGCTGGGAAACAACTTTTTTTTTGAGGTTATAAATCATGTTTTGTGGTAGAACTCAATGTAACGCACTTAAAACATTGTGCTGATGAATGGATTGAATAGTGCGGGGGGATGTGGAGGTGTTAAAAGTCAAAATCTTACGAAAAAAACTTGAATTTAAAAAAAACTTGTCAAAATGTTGTAATTTTGACCCCCCATATCTCCGTAACTAGAAGGTTCCCAGGTATGGTGTAGAACAAAAAAATGATCGCAGTGATGGGGAGAAGGTGTTTACCCCGTTTATGTAAACCACTAAAAAGCGAAAAAAAAAACCTTTTTGCAAAAAATAAAACCGACTTAAAAAGTGTTAAGATAGCTTATATGTGGATCAACATCCAGACAAAACTATTGAGGTTTGTGATGTTCCTATATTTATATTTTGTTTTGTTTTTTAGTTAATAAACAAAAAACATTTTTACAAAAAAATAAAACCGACTTCAGAGAAAACAAAAAAGTGAAAAATAACTTCAGAAAAAACGCTTCAGAAGTCGGTGACCTTTGTTTGATTGATTTAGTTTTTTTACCACCGACTTCAGAAGCGTTTTTTCTGAAGTTATTTTTCACTTTTTTGTTTTCTCTGAAGTCGGTTTTATTTTTTTGTAAAAATGTTTTTATTTTTCACTTTTTAGTGTTTCACATATGCTTACCCCTTCACAGCGTACTGGCGTGATTTTCTTTTATGAACTGGTGTAAACAATAGACAGATATGAGATTTCAACAATCCCAGTACATTTGCTATCATTTATTGAAGAGTTCCCGTCGCCTATCTTCCGAAGTTCTTCATCAGATCTTTACCAAATTGAAATGGGATCACTCCAAGAACGTACTCTTCCAAAAACTACCCAAATCGCTTCTGGTGTGCCTATAAAATTGAAGGAATAATAAAATTTGTTTCTCCAGGATCCCATTAAATGGAACTTAACACATCTAACTGTCGAAATCTGGGTGTATTGTACACTTCTGCATACTGCCTCAGAGCATACAGGCGTGATGTTACGTCACTATGTTACATAAACAATAAACAACCAAGCGATTGCAGCAATTACTGCAGCTTTGCCGTGTATTTTTGAAGAGTTCCGTTTATATCTCTGAAGACAGCGTCAGATCTTAACCAAATTGAAATGGAACCACACGGAAAGCACCAGCTTTCAAATAAAGAAAGAATCATCAAAATCGGCTTACCCAGTCGAAAGTTCAGAGGCAACAAACATTGTCGAAATCTGGGAGTAATGTACACATCTAGGTACCCCCTCAGAGCATACAGGCGTGATGTTACGTCATGATGTAATATGAACAATGAACCTACAAGCGATTGCAGCGATTACTGCAGATTTGCTGTCTATTTTTGAAGAGTTCCATTGTATATCTCGGAAGATCAGCATCAGATCTTCAACAAATTAAAATGGGACCAATCGAGAAGCACCAGCTTTCAAATAAAAAAAGAATAATCAGAATCGGTTCACCCAGTCGAAAGTTCTGAGGTAAAAAACACAAAAAAAAAAAAATACAGACGAATTGATAACCTCCTCTTTTTGGAAGTCGGTTGAAAATGGACTATACCTATACTAAGTTCAAATTGGTTCAATGCCTAAAGTCAGAGGTGAAAGATTTTTTTTTAATTTCAGCAAAGCGATCTACGTCTTTACGGCGTAAACATTTTTTGAATAGGTACTCAAATTGAGTTTATAAATTCAATATCATAGATAAACATGATTATTAAAATTAATATTTCCTTTTATAAACCCATTAACATTTATTTGTGTTCTAAATTCAAAAATCTATACACATAATAAAATCGTTGAGACCAAAAAATCTGTACATTGAAGATTTAAAAAAAAAATCCGATCAAGGTGACTTAAAATAAGTAACTGAACATATTAAAACCATTTTTAAAATTCGTGTTTGTTTGTTTGTTTGTTTGTTTGTTTGACCGCGCATCACGTAAAAACTACTGGACGGATTTTGATGAAAACTTCACTAATCTATTTAAATAAACCCAGAATAACATTTAAGCTATAGAAATTATGGAAAATTTTGGAAAAAGGGGGTGAAAAGGGGGGGGTAAAGTCATGAAACTCAGAGTAAATACTTATTATTAAAAATAAAAAAAACCTGTTTCAGCATTTTAAAAAAAATCACCCAGAGACGTAAAAAAGAGGGTTTTGTGTTTAAAATTAATTAACTTCATACACCTATAGAATAAAATCAATTGTAGTGGAAACCTTTAAAAGTTGCTGTAAATACTTCAAATCTAATACAGGTAAATGTAATTTCTTAATTTTCTTGAAATTTCATTTTTGAAGTGAATATGGCCAAAATAGCGGAACTCAAGAAAATCGACTTTACTCGGTATAAGTAGTTGGTAATACAGGGTGGAAACGGTAAACGGGGCAGTAAGGGGAGCTGCAGCTACACAAAAATGGTCTTAAGTAACAATCAGTAATTTTTTCACAAAATGTTTATCCCCGTTGACAGATTTAATTAAAAATAAAGTACCTACAGTTAGCAAGAAAATTGCCATTTTACATAAAACAACTTTTTTGATGCCAATCGATCTTCTTTCCGACACTAATCAAGAAGTTCTTCCAAACCAACCCAGGTTAGAGTACTCAAAAAGTCAGAAATCGCAAAAAAAATACTTTCAGCGGGGCAGTGTAGGGGAAATAGTTAGCCAGAAAATTGCTATTTTACACAAATCATTTTTTGATGCCAATAATTATTCTTTATTTTACGTAAGACATAAAGCCGGAAAAGTTACAAATACATTACAAACGAGTACAAGTCTATCTACAAATAAAAAATGCTTTGTCCTGAAGGACTATCTGATGGAACAACGCACTGCCTAAACCGCGATTGTAGAAACCTGAAACTTGGAGGGTGTATTTTCTGTATAACGTAGGCATAAGATAAGAAAGAATTTCGAAATTATACCCCTAAGGGGGTGAAAAGGGGGTGCAAAGATTGTATGGGAAAATGTGATTCCTTGGTCCAATCTACTTCAAACTTTGCAATCAACAATATTAACAGAATTGATGGACGCGTGTCATATTGCATTGAAATTCATGCCCTAACGGGGTTAAAAAGGGGTAGAAAGTTATTTTGACGGTGATTTGTTTCGAATTTGATACCAATACTCCTTCGAGATTTTGATATAAACTACCCTTTTTTTTAGGTCCATGTAAACTACAAGTTATTTTGATACATGTTTCAAAACCCAATCCAGTTTTATTCCAAAAAGGTTGAACTCACATACTCGTAATTTGGAGCAAAATTGCAAATACTCTTTAAAATTGGAATGTCTCGAAAGTCATCGTAAAATATTAATACCGCATTTGAAGGTTTCTAAGCTTTGAAGAGGTTGTGCACTTTAAGACACGGCATCATAGCGTAGGGACGTAGAGTTTGAAATTATAAATGGTTAGCAGTTGTGAGAGGTCCGCAACGGTTTACAGCAGCTATATCGTGTTGCGGCTCATTTAATGCACCTTGATGAGAACTAGCGAATAGAGAAACCTAGCTGGAGTATGACTGTCATCGAGTGTCTAAGTATGAAGATGTAAATCTGTCAATAGAAGCCTTTAAAGCTGTTTTTGTAAACATGGTAATTTATTCTTATTCAAATAAATACGTTGTTAATCACAAATATTTGATTTTGAACAAAATTGCCCTTGGGTACGTAAATTGACTTCAATGCATATCTTGGGAGATACACCGTTTTAAATAACTCCGCAGCAAAATAATGATCATGTACCGGGAGCGCATTTTCATTATGAGAAAGGATGTATGTGATGTGCTTTTTGAAAATTGTATTGTAGGTGCTTACGACCCACTCTCTGTAACCCGCTCTTCCTCTTATGTGACGCAGATGAAGTTGCGCGGGTCAGCTAGTATAAAATAAAGCTATTTTTTATATTAGGCTGTATAACGGCTTCATACCTTTGCTTCTCCTTCAACCTGGTGAAAGCAAAGTTCGGAAAAAGTATAAAATTTATATCATAGTCTCGTAATAATTCATGACAGAAATATTTTACATTCTTTATATTATTTCTTCAATAGTGTATTGAAAAATGTCGTGATACACGTGGACATTTGTTATTGCAGTTCTCGACTCAAAAACACCCTCGCCTACGGCTCGTCGGCTCTTCGTGTGTTAATACCGCCTCGAACGACAATAACAAACTTTCTCCACTTGTTTCAAAATGTACTATTAAAGCTTCCAATAACTATTAGGTACATGTTTTTCTGAAGGCGGAGGTTTCTTGAAAACGGTCCAAAAGGCGGTTTTTAAAAGCAGTGTATCTCTAAAATGTAAATAATTTCGACAAATAAAAAATACTTTATATTTTGAAGTCCTTTTTGCATACACTGATGGAACTTAAAACATAATTTGACAAACTTTAATGCACCAAAAAAATTTTCAAACATACCTCTTAATTTTCTTTAAAAGCAGTTTAGCCATTTATTGACAATGATAATTATATTTAAAAATATAACATAATTTTTCAAATGCTAAACTACATCTACTGATGGATTATTAATTATTAAATAGTTAAGTTCTCATTTTAAATCGATCGAAAATACTCACTTCGCACTATTTGGCCCGCAGTGACTGAAGTAACAACCACTTTGTAGTGCAAGCGAATTAGAACTTTATTCTTACAGTATTTCAAACGAAGTTTGAACCACCACAAATAGAGTTGCTTATTTAGCTGATGTCGTCGCCTTAAGAGATCGTTTTAATCTGTTCTGATCACAATACATCGTTTTCTTTTACTGTTAATTTCAAATTAAATTATTTTTCCAAGCTTCCATTAATAACAAGCTCCAGAACAATCTCTCATCATATGACCTCTACAGTACCGACCCATATGACGACGAATTTAATTAAGACTGACACTGGAGATAAATTGGAATGCATTCAATCAAAGTGCATACTTTCATGCTCTTGTGGCCGGTAGCGTTTCGACGGATTGCACAGGGCACACGCACGTTGCACAGGGTCTCAAGTCTGCTATTACAATAGTGTCAGAATAGTAAAGTGTCATTGATTTCCTAATTGACAAGTTTGATTATCTACTACTATACCATTATAGTAGTAGATTATGATTATGACTTTCCAATGGTCATCCATAGAAATAAATGTCATAGAATGGTAATCTCGTAATTGACAAATGTGTAAAAATATTTATATGAATGAAATCTTATATGAATAAATATTCATATTTAGTAGTAGATACATTTCAAAAATTAATTTTATTACAGGACCATTGACCAACCAATGATCGATCATTATGAATTTAGCAGATTACGAACTTTTAGCAAAATGACAGTGGGATGGGGATGGAATCGTGTTGGAGTGACGAATTTATAAAAAAACTGCAGACTTGGGCCCCAGATCATATAGTAGGTACTTAGTTGTACAATCATTGTCACCTCCATGGACTGTTAAACGAATAGGCACCTATTTAATAAATTCCGATTGAAAGCTTGCTCGCTTTAATCAGATAATATGAAAATATTTGGAATCACAATTATTTCCACGCTATAAAGTAAAACCCAACATTTTGGGTTTCTGTTTAAAAGTTACGCGGCGTTTAATGTATTGGAACAGTAACTACGGTTTTACACTCCAATAGCTCTGAGCTCACGGATATACCAAGTACCTACTCGTACTACGCGTAACCCAACTACTTATGTACCTAACGAAAGGGTCAGTTCTTTGTTAGATAATACGTGCTTCTTAATTTCGTGATCTTATAAGGCGTTTTGATTTACAATACTTATTAGGACGAAGGTAGATAAATACTTGCGTATTATGTACAATTGTACATTCATCTTAAGTCTATAATTCCGGAGCAGAATTGCAATGCAACAAACGGGGGATGCTTCGCTGCAGTAAACCACTCATGTTAAGGGTAGGTACGTTGTAATTGTAAGACTAGGTCTGTTATGTTTTGTACTTCTGAAGCTAAACCCAACTAGCACATTAGCAAAAATTACAGCCAAAAAGGTCTCTACTACAGCCAAATGCTCTTTTGTAGCTGTACAAACGGATAAAATGATTCTTGCAACTGTATGAGGGGTGATCTCTACACTGTTGAACAGCACAGCTGGCTAATGGCTGTAAAATGGTAAAAAAACACAAAATGCATTGACTATGAATTATAGTGCTACTGACTGGTTAAGACGAATAAAGCTTGTTAATGGCTGGTTAATGGTACAAAACAGCACCTTAGCTGCTGCGGTGCTGTTTAGTACCGTTAACCAGCCATTAACAAGCTTTGGTCGTCTTAACCAGCTAGTTGCACTATATACAGTTTCCAGGTGATTAATAGACATAAATGTGGCCATTAACCAGAAAACAGTGGAACAAGGGTGTTTATTGAGAAATTTTACTGGATAACAAATTAACGCCATTTTAATAATTAAGCAAGCAGATTACATTTGAAAAAAACCACTGATATCTGTTAAATTTTCATGATATTTGAGAACTATTAAGATAAAAACACTTTATCTACCCAAATATCATAAACCCTCTCTAATGCGTTCAAAAACCATAGGCAATGACCAGCATTACCAACCAGCAGAAATAAACGGAACTGTAATGAACTCATAACCTACTGAAAACAGTAGGTTATGAGTTTAAATTTGGAACAGGTATCAAATTCAAGTGAGTGTGCTATTCTAGTACCTATCTACATTAAATCAGATATCGATACGAAACCCCAATTCAGTATGATTTTAATTATAAATCGCACGACATTTTGATCTCGAGTGACACAAGAATAGTGACTTTGTTCGTTTGCCTATGATTTAAAAAAAAAACAGATATCCAAAACGCCGCCATTTCGAGCTGTCATTTGTTCGTTAGCTTTTTATTTCCAGTTACGAGTGGACAAATTTTCTGATAAGTTCTTTATTTCTGTCGAGAATGAGTGATAGTGACTCAGAAATTGACATGAACACTCCGCCAGATATCGTAAATGCAGCGACGAATGCAACTAATAACCTGTTGCCACAAAAATCAAGGGCCAAGTAACAATGCTGGTCATTTCCCTATGGTTCCTGAACCCATCATAGAGCCCTTATGATATTTGGGTAGATAAAGAAATGTATGCAACTATACATAATTAGGCATTACAACACTCGTGTGATGCTATTGCAAACATTATGCTAAACCCACACTTGTGTTGTAATGCCCTTCATTATGCACAGTCGCATAAACTACTATTATATCATTGTTACAAATATATATTATATTAAAATGGCGTTAATTTGTTATCCAGCAAAATTTCTCACTAGACACCCTTGTCCCACTCTTTTCTGGTTAACAGACATAAATATGGGAAAAGTGTGGGACAAGGGTGTTTAGTGAGAAATTTTGCTGGATAACAAATTAACTCCATTTTAATATAAACAAGCAGATTACATATGAAAAAAATAAAACCGACTTCACTAAAAAAAGTGAAAAATAACTTTAGCTTCAGAAGTCGGTGATATATATGGAAGCAAGAAACAAACGAGTGTATGGTACAAAGGCTGGTTTATTACTGTTGGTACATAAGTGTTACAAAGACAATCTTAACAATTATAACATGTGGGTAGGAGGTGGCCACATATACATCATCCCTCCACACTTAGTTTTGAAACCTGTTGACAAAATAACATAACATAAAATAAACTAACATAACAATCTTATACTGCACTATGTACTATTTATAATATTTAGAATAATCTACTTTCTTTCTTGGACGCTCAGAACGTGCTCGTGACACGGGTGAGGTAGCTGGTTCCTGTATGACGGCCGAGGCTTGAGGAGCCTGACCTTCGGATACCTCACTACATGTCTGACGTGCATGTTCTTGGCTTACAGTTCCAGTGACAGCACTTTGATCCCTGTCAGCTTCAACACTGGTTGCAGCCGCAGTATCAGTCGGAGCTGCACCATCGTCCCTCACCGGTTCCTCTGTAGCTGCACCAACTACTGAGAGAACTCTGTTGGACTCGCTGCCATTCGCTGGCATTGGCAATACTGGTGATCTAAGGGGAACTCGTGAAGACATTGGACTGTACACAGAAAATGAGCCTGACGGTTCAGGTTATGACAATCATATGATCCGGACATTTTTGAACATTTTCCGTTCTTACAATGTAGCAATTGGTCCACGTGCCTTATGGTAAATCCATTTTGTTCTTCAATAATTATCTTAAACATTCTATTTCCTATGACCTTATTTACTACGCCTAATTTCCAAGACTCTTTCCTACCACTATACCAACGGACCCATACCCTTTTTTTTTTTTTTTTTTAGAATGGGAAATCATCAAATGACTTCTCCCACTCTGGGCGGAGCGGGACGGAGTGTCAGACTCTTACTGACTAAAACCCATCCATGTTCCTTCCTCGCCCTTTATGTTCCGGGGCCGCGGTATCTCTTTCGAACAGGCCCGCAACCCCGGCAGGCTTCGGCCCTTGCGGGCCCCTCCCCTTATGCTGACATCTCGGCTGAGGCGCGCGTGGAACACGAACGCGCCGTCGACACGGCCTGTCGTCGTCGCTAGACGGATGGACGGCTAGCTAGCCCATAGCCAACCGTCCATAGGCCCGCATCTACGGTGGCCGGTAGCCATCACGTGGCCCCCGACACCCGGTGCGTCTCCCGCGGCGGCCGGGAAGAGAGGATCTCTCCCTCTCTCGTTCCGCCACGCGCCACCTCCTTCGCTAGCATGACTGCTTCGCAGAAGGAGGCGACGGCTTCCCATTCCGTCTCGCTCCGGACCATGGATCGAACCAGGGGCGGACGCGAGAGGTCGCCGCCGCCGATCGCCGCTATGAGGACACGGCGGTGCTCCGCCCACGCAGGGCAGACTTCCACCGTGTGCTCCACCGTGTCCTCCGGTCGATCCTTACAGTGGAGACACCCGGGCGTTTCCTCCCGCCCGATTCGGTGCAGGTACCTCCCGAAACATCCGTGTCCGGTGAGGACCTGCGTCAGGCGGAAGGTGAGGATGCCGTGGCGCCTCTCCAGCCACTCCTCAAAGAGGGGACTTACCGCCACTATCGTGGCGTGCCCTGCGCGGGGTTGCGACAGTCGCTCTCTCCATGTCACCATGAGATCGCGCCGGAGGTCCGTCCGCTGAGCGGCAATTTGCCGCGGCAGCGGAGTTTCCCCCCGGCGTAGTACCTCCGCGCGCCACTCATGCAGGCGCGCGAGGACTATCGCCTCCAGATCCCATGGCGGCAATCCGGCAAGCAGGCCCGCCGCCTCGCGAGAGATCGTGCGGTACCCCCGGACAATCTTTACGGCCACCACTTTTTGGGGCGCGTTCAGATAGTGAGCGGCACGCCGCTTCAACGAACGCGCCCACACTGGGCCCCGTAAAGGGCCATGGACCGCACGACCCCCGCGTAGAGCCTGCGGCAGGAGGCGTTTGGCCCCCCAAGGTTGGGCAGGAGCCGCCTGAAGGCAGCCCCGGTCCGTTCCAGCCTGGGGGCCAAACGTCGGAAGTGCTCCACGAAGTTCCACCGGCTGTCGAGGACGAGTCCTAGGTACTTCAACGTTGACTCGACGCCGATGGATACCCCTCCTACCGTCAGTGTGGATCCCGACGGTGGCGCATTCCGAGGCCCATGAAAGCATATGGCCTCGGACTTGTGCAATGCCACCTCGAGACCCAGTTGCCGGATCCTCTCAACGACTATCGCAACCCCGCGTGTCATAGTTTCGGCCGCCGCCTCGTGCGACCTCCCCTGTGCCAGCACCAGGTTGTCGTCTGCGTAGCAGACGACGCTGACACCACTGGGGAGGTCCGCGCGCAGCACGCAGAACTGGCCTCTCTCCAAGCATGCGCTTAAGAGCCCTTTCAGTCGGGGCCCGAGAGCCTCCGCATCCGAGGCCAGGACCCAGGCTTTGCCAGGCAAGCCATCGGGTCCCGGGGCGGTGTTTTTGGCCTTGAGCCTCCCTACCGCCACTCTCAGGTCTACCCCAGTCACTTCCGGAGTGTCGTCGTCGTCGCTTGGGAGACGGACCCATACCCTGTCACCAACTTTAAAATCTCTTAGCTTACATTCATTTTTCCTTAAAGATGTTTCACGCGATTTAGATTCTTTAGGAAATATTAAGTCAAGACGCGATCTTAAATCCCTCCCAAACATTAATTTGGCGGGCGAGTATCCGGTAGTACAGTGTATTGTATTCCTGTATTCGAAAAGTATTAAATAAAAGATCAAACGTGCATTTTCCTATTCGTATATTTTAATTATATATGACAATCCTGATACATTCGTTGTCCAGGAAACGTAATGACAGAACGTCAAACCAAAGACATAACAGCCCTCGGCCGTGATTCCAGTTGCTGGACCTGGACTTGGGGTGCTGCCAACAGCTGGTCAAGATGGCGGCGCCAGACAATGCCGTCATCTGTAAGCACCTCATAGTGTAAATGTCCCAGGCGAGACAGGATCCTACCGAATGTCCACCTCCGATGCGGTGACGAGTAACTCCTAGCTTGTACCCTGTCTCCCAGTTTGAATTGTCGTGAATTATCCGACAATGTTCGGTGATGAGTGGGATTCTCTATTTTGAGCAGCATGGCGTGCAGCCTGGTCCTTACTTCCCTGCCAAACATCAACTGATAAGGGCTCTGGGTACTGGGGCCTGGCGTACGTCTCAAACGTGTTTTAATGGTAGTCAGTTTGTCGACTAGATCACCGCTCTCCCCCTCCATAGATCGTAACGCTCTCTTTATAGTCTGCACTGTGCGTTCTGCTTGACCGTTTGTGGCTGGGTGGTATGGTGCAATGGTCTTATGCGTTATATTATAATCTGAGAGAAAATTTTTGAATTCTTGTGATATGAATTGCCGGCCGTTATCTGAAACGAGAATATAGGGAGCGCCAAAAGTGGAAAATATTTCTTTAAGTTTTCGAATACACCAAGAGCTAGTCGTTATTTTGGCTGGTATTATTTCAACCCACTTTGTGAAGGCGTCGATTATAATGAATAATTGAAAACCAGACACTGGGCCAGCGAAGTCAATATGGATTCGTTGCCAAGGGCCAGCTGGCTCTTCCCAATGGTGTAACGGAGCTTTTGCTGGTTGGTTTTGCTCTAACCGGCATGCTCTACATGATTTTACTTTGTTTTCAATGTCTTTGTCCATGTTTTTCCAGTAAACGTAGCTGCGTGCTAATAATTTCATTTTTAAAATCCCAGTATGTCCAGTATGCAATTCATTAAGAATTTGGGAACGTAATGTAGAAGGAATAATGACCCTTGTACCTTTCAAAATACAATCATCCTGTAGCGTAAATTCATTGTCATTATATCCGAGTTCTCTCAAAGTACGTCCTGTTTTTAATGCTTGTAGTAAGGGAAGTAATTCGTTGTCGTCTTTTGTTTCTCGGGCTATAATATCTGGGTTTATTTCGATTTTGTATATTTGTTGAAGCTGGAATTGTGAGTGTTGATCTTTTTTATTATCATTAACTGTTTCTACTGGAAATCTGGATAAGTAATCAGCATTAGAATTGCTTGCAGAACTTCTGTAGTCTATTTCATAATTAAATCCGGATAGAAAATGAGCGTAATGAAAAAGTCTCATGGTGCTCATCGCTGGTAGCGTCTGGTGCGGGTGAAAGATCGATGTTAGTGGCTTGTGATCGGTAACTAGTGTGAACTTTCGACCGTAGCAGTAGTGAAAGAACTTTTTTAGGCCCCAGTAGATAGCTGTAGCTTCTTTATCAATTTGACTGTACTTCTTCTCACTGCTTGATAAAGATCTAGAAGCAAAAGCAATAGGTCGTTCACAACCGTCAGGTAATCTATGCGAAAGCACTGCTCCTAATCCTAAAGGCGAAGCGTCTGTGGCTAGTATTAGCGGCTTTTTAGGATCAAAATGAATCAATACCCTTTCGCTCAAAATTTCTTCCTTTATTTTTTTAAAACTTTCTTCACACTTAGGGGACCAGGTAAATATAGCTCTTTTTTTAAGTAGCTCGTTTAGAGGACTTGTAATAGAGGCCAGATTGTTTATAAATTTATTGTAATAATTGGCCATCCCAAGAAAGGTTCTCAATTCGTTGATGTTTGTAGGGCGTAAAGTGCTGGTGATGGCTTTTATTTTGTCTTTATTCTTATGTAGTCCGTTCTTGTCGATCGTGTGGCCAAGGTAGTTAATGCATTGTTTAAAGAAGTGACATTTTTCTTTATTCACTCGAAGGTTGCTCTCTTTGAGTTTTTGGAGGACCTGTCGTAATCGTTGTAGTAGCTCATCTTCACAGGAGCCCTGTATAATAATGTCATCGAAAAAGCATTTAACTCCTGTCAGATCCTGTAGTAATCTGTCCATGAATTTCTGCCACAGGCTTGGTGCTACTTTAACGCCGAACATTAGTCTATTTACTTTATACGTTCCTTTGTGCGTGCTCAGGGTTTGCATGTGAGCGCTTTCTTCATCCATTTCTAAATTCAAATATGCTTGGGTAATGTCTAAAGTGCAGAAAAGCTTACCTCCGTTCATTTCAGAAAATATGTCTTCAATTATGGGTATGGGGTATTGTTCATCCTTTATTACTTTATTGAGAGTAATCTTGTAGTCAGCACATAATCGAATACTCCCATTTGGTTTTACTATTGGAACGATAGGTGTTCCCCACTCGGCATGGTCAACTTTTGTAAGCACGCCCTGTGTACATAGTCTTTCTATTTCTTCGTCAACTTTCGGTTTCAAAGCGTATGGAATTCTTCGTGGTTTAATAAAGATCGGCTGAGTATTTTCCTTTAAACTTAAATGAGCTTTGTGATTTGGAATTTTTCCTAGGTCTGATGCAAATACAGTTGAAGAAAATTCTTCTAACAATTGTTCTAGATTGTTACTATGAATTGTAGTTTGTACTGTTCTTATATCTGCTATATCAATATCATGTAGTTCTTTCATCCAGCTTCTACCAAAAATTGGGTCAACATTTTGATCAATAATGTATAGTTTTCCATAAAATAATTGAGTGTTGTACAAACACTTTACATATGCTACTCCAATCGGTCTAATGATTTCTCCAGTGTAAGTTCTCATCTTAATTTCTGTTTTAAAAAGTTTCTTTTGTATATTCATGTTTTTGAAATCCTTCAGTGACATTGAAGATAACGTAGCGCCGGTGTCAAATTCCATACATACAGTTTTGTCTTCTATTTTCAAAGTAATCGTATATCTCTCCGATATTTCACTTTTAACTAAGTTGATATCGGCAATACTGTCTTGACTAATGTTACTTGTAGAATTATTTACTTGATGAGAGTTGGTATATCTTTGTAAACAGACTCGTGCAAGGTGGCCTATTTTCTGACATTTTCGGCAAGTGGATTTGATGGCTCCACATTCGTTTGCTCTGTGGTCCTCTTTTCCACATCGAAAACATTTTCCTTTAAGATCTCTAATGCTTATTGGTAATCTTGTATTTACCTTAGAATGCACAGGTGGGTTATGGTTATTATCAGATCTTTCAGCTGTAGGTGTTGATATTTTGTTGATTGTGGTAGGTTTTTGAATATCTGAGGACATTGTTGCGTTTTCGTTCTTTCCCATTTCTGTAGCGTTGGCAATCTGCACCAATTGTGAAAATGAGGTTGTATCTTTTTCCTGCAGTATTTTCGTCCGAATTTCACCATCATTTAGCCCTCGTATGAGTTGTAGGCACAAAAAGCTATCAGAAGTTTGTTTTTCGCAGTTATTACATTTGAACTCACATTTTCCAGATAGTTTTTTAAGCTCGGAGGCGTATGTGACCACATTTTCTTCTTTATGTTGCATGCGAGATATAAATTTGTGTCGCATTGTCCAAATGCTGGGCTTGGGATCAATGTAATCATCTAAAAGTCTAGTAATCTCTTCAAAAGTCATATTTAAGGGATCTTCTGGAGAGCAAATATTGTACATACTTTCGTGTAGATTTGGCGAAATCGTGCAAAGTAGTACATACACTTTCACCTTACCATCTGTGATATTGTTCAACATGAAATAAACCTTTAAGCGTTTGGTAAAATTTATAAAAGATTCGTTTTCTTGGAACGGCTGAAAGTTCATACGAAACGGTTTTTCTTTGTTGGTCAATGCTGTTTCGTAAATTGACTGTGTGTCCGTTGCACTACTTGGAGGCACAATTGTTATCTCGCTTTCTTTTTGTAATTGTAGGAATTTTGAACGTAATTTAGTATATAATTCTTCAATTTCAAACCTGTAATCTATTTCTTTGTTTAGTTCACTATCCTCAGTACCTTTTTCAATTTCGTTTTGAAGCTCTTGAAATTTGGAA
Organism: Xestia c-nigrum; assembly: GCA_916618015.1. Taxonomy (NCBI): domain Eukaryota; kingdom Metazoa; phylum Arthropoda; class Insecta; order Lepidoptera; family Noctuidae; genus Xestia; species Xestia c-nigrum. The sequence goes on along the minus strand of OU745259.1, from coordinate 393,421 downwards.
AAATTATCTTTCAGTGTTTGTAGTCGTGTTGCAATTTCTTCGGAGGAAAACTGTAATTCTTCATTAATAAAGTTTTCAATCCTTGTGAATATTCCTCGTAATGAGGATCGTACGCGTTTTAACTTTTTAACTTCGGCCATCTCGTCGCCAATATTAAATAAAAGATCAAACGTGCATTTTCCTATTCGTATATTTTAATTATATATGACAATCCTGATACATTCGTTGTCCAGGAAACGTAATGACAGAACGTCAAACCAAAGACATAACAAAAAGGTTTCCTAATAATTTTTCTAGCAATACACTAGGAGACAAGCTTTCACTTAAAATGATTTTCAACATCTTTTTGCAAGTTCGTACTGAATTTTCTGCTTGCCCGTTGCTACATGGATGATAAATCGGTGAGGTCATGTAATTAATGCCATTATTGGAACAAAAGTTGTTAAAATCCTTAGAATTTATCTTAACGTCGTTATCTGATACTAGCGTGCTTGGGATACCGAATACGGAAAATAATTGCTTCAATTTCTTTATTAATGATTGGCTAGTGACATCATTATGCATCCAGATACACTCCAACCATTTGGAGTATGCATCAATCACCACCAGGTATGTTTGTTGTCCTATCGACAAATAATCGATATGGATCCGTTCCCATGGTGCCGCCGGCGACTCGGCCACGGCGCGGGCGTAGCTCGAGGTGGCGCGTGCCGCACGGTTGTGCATTTGTCGCATGCCGATCAATTGCTCGATATCTTTGTCTATACCGGGCCACCACATCCTACCGCGAGCATTATATTTCATTTTTACTATGCCTAAATGAGTGCTATGAAGTTCACGTGGCATTCATTCGCGTAATGCCGTCGGAATTACCACCTTATGGCCACGCATTAAAATACCCTTTTCATATTGTAAGTCTGTTCTACACAAAAAATATGGTCGAATTGATGCACAAACAATTTTTCGAGGCCAACCGACATTGGTATATTTAACGACAGTTTACATGGTTTTATCATTATCACTAGCATTCTTAATATCAGAAAATAACACGGCAGGCGCGATCGCATCTAAAAAATTTAATGAGCAGTATGCGTCATAGCCCTTATCTGTTTCGCATACAACATCAGGTATAGGCGCACGGGAGAAATAATCGGCGACTAAGTTATTCTCACTCGATATATACTGAACTGTGTAGTTATAAGCGGATAATATTATTGCATACCTTTGTAATCGTAATGCTGTAGTTATCGAAATGCCTGTTTTATTATTAAATATTGATACTAGCGGCCGATGATCGGTTTTAAGAATAAATGGCTCACTCCTCCCGTACAGGTACTGATGGAAGTGTTTTACCCCGAAAATGATTGCCGTCGCCTCTGTATTTGACTGTAATTGCGTTCACTCGTTGAGAGCGACCGTGATGCGAATGCCAATGGTCGTTCGTGGCCATCGCTATCCCGCTGTGATAAAACTGCACCAAGTCCGTGCGGCCCCGCGTCAACTGCCAGGACCAGCTGCGCGTTCGGCTCGAAATGCGCGAGCAAGCGCTCTGAGGCAAGCTCGGCTCCGACGCGGCGCACCGCGCGGCGCTGGCGCGGTCCCCACTCCCACCTAGCGCCGGCGCGCAGTAGCTCGTGGAGCGGGCTCATAATGCTCGACGCATTTGGAATGAAATTCCTGTAGTAATTAACTACTCCGAGAAACCTTTTGACTTCAGTTATGTTGGTCGGTTCCGGAGCGTTCAAAATGGCCTTAACTTTGTCGCGGCTAGTACGCAAACCATTTCTATCGATAACGTAACCTAAATAAGTTACGTTTTCCTTAAAGAATTCGCATTTATCTTTTTGAAAGCTCAACCCGGCTTCGTCTAACCTACTCAAAACCTGAGCTAATCTCGCCAGATGAAGCCTTTTCGTTGGCGCTGTTAAACAAATGTCGTCTAACCATATGCTTACTCCTTCGATACCCGACAGCAATACCTCCATTGCTTTTTGGAATACGGCTGGAGCATTGGCAAGACCGTAAACTAAGCGTGTGTATTTAAATAAACCCTTGGGTGTATTTATTGTGGTAAGCTCCTGGGAGTCTTCCGAGAGAGAAAATTGATTATATGCGTTTTTTAAATCTATTTTTGAATAATGTTCGCGAACACTTCCTCAATTCTAGGTAGCGGGTACTTATCAATTATGAGATCCTTGTTAAGTGTGACTGAAAAATCTCCTGCGATCTTAACTGTGCCGTCATTTTTCAAAACTGGGACTATAGGAGTTGCATATTGTGAATTACTTACTGGCACTAAGATACCCAACCCGACTAACCTACTCAATTCAGAATCCACCTTCTCTTTCAACGCAAAGGGTATAGGACGAGCCTTAAAAAATTTAGGCACAGAATTTTCCTTCAGTTGCAAGTGAACTTTAAACTTATTAAAATAACCCAATTCATCACGCCATAAGCTAGGATACCGTTCCAATAATGCATTGACTTCATCGTCTTGGCTTATTTTATAAATGTTTGTTAAAACTAACCCAAAAGCGGACATAAAATCACGACCGAGTAGGGGTGGGCCATTTGAGTCTACTACAAAAAATTTGACCTCTTTCTTATGGTTATTATATTTAAATGTTTCTTCAAAATATCCCAACGGTGAAATTTTATGCCCATTATATAGACACATTTTAATCTTACAGCCATTTAATTTATAATGTGAAAACATCTCCGAATACATTCTTTTAGACATAACAGAAGCGCCAAAACCGGAATCTAATTCCATAATCACTATTTTGTCACCGACGGTAATTTCTAAACATAACGGTTTATCCGTCACATACCTGATATTAAAATTATGACACTCCTCACAGCTTGCTTTCGTGTCTGTATCACTATTATTGTCCATTTTATTCACTCGGACTCGCCCGGATTTATGCTTTTTGTCACACACTTTCTTTAAATGACCCTGTACACCACATTTTTGACATTTATAATTTTTATAACGGCACTTGTCCTTGTTATGGTTTTTTAATCCACACACCGAACATCGGAGATCTTCGTAGGATGGCTCACGATCACGACTCGACGTGGACGCTCGCGCCTCTCGCGCGCTCGCCCGAGCACCGCCATCGCTCCCAGCTCGCTTACCGCTCCTACCGTTCGGCCCCTTGTAACCTTTGCACGATATCTTGTACACTGCCTCTTCTTTTATCAAAGCCGTGTCAGTTATCTCCTTCTTAGCTTCCCTAGAGCATTCAGCTCGTTCTGCTATCTCCACTGCTCTCGACAAACTCAGCGCTAAGGCATCCTGCTCAAACAATTTGTCGCGCTCGGGCCCAGAGCCCAGGCCAAGGACGAAACGATCAGTAAGGTTCGTGTCTAAGGCAGCTCCAAACTCGCAGTAGCTCGCCAACCCTCGCAATCGCGCCGCCCAATCGGCAATCGATTCGCCTGCGTTCCTATTCGCCCCGTAAAACTTCGCTTTGTCCGCATAAGAACATAATTGCTTCCGTTTAAAATGAGTATCGAGCAACTCCACCAGCTTTTCGAAGTCCAGCTCTTCCAAATCTTGAGGGTATGCCAGATTACGCACCAACCGATACGAATCATCTGACAAATGCGTGATCAGAATGGCACTTTTGTTTTCTTCCGTTACATCGTTGATCTTCAAAAATTGCGTCAACCGTCCTTTATAAATCAACCACTCGCATGATTTATAATCAAAGGTGGTTAAATTTCCCAAAAAGGTCTTCGCCATTTTCTTTTAAGGCGAGGGTAAGACTAATCTCGTCGCCAATGATATATATGGAAGCAAGAAACAAACGAGTGTATGGTACAAAGGCTGGTTTATTACTGTTGGTACATAAGTGTTACAAAGACAATCTTAACAATTATAACATGTGGGTAGGAGGTGGCCACATATACATCACCTTTGTTTGATTGATTTAGTTTTTTTGTCACCGACTTCTGAAGCTAAAGTTATTTTTCACGTTTTTTAGTGAAGTGAAAAAAAAGTGTTTTTTTTTTGCAAAAAAGTTTTAATTTTTCACTTTTTAGTGTTTCATATGTGGTTACCCTTTCACAGCGTAACGGCGTGATTTTTTGTTATGAACTGGTGTAAACAATAGAGAGACATGAGATTTCAGCGATCCCAGTACATTTGCTATCATTTATTGAGGAGTTCCCGTTGCCTATCTCCGAAGTTCTTCATCAGATCTTCACCAAAGTGAAATGGAATCTCTCCTAAAAAGTACTCTTCCTAAAACTATCCAAATCACTTCAAGTGTGTCCATAAAATTTGAAGAGTTCTCTCAGTTTCTCAAGGATCCCATCATCAGATCCTGACGTGATGATTATGCGACCACCTGGGAAGAATACCCTTCCAAACAAAACAAAAAGAGCTGAATCGATCCAGCCATCTCTGAGTAATCTGGGAACATGTGACCTATATTAAAAAAAAAAGGTTCCGATGAATTGAGATCCTCTTCTTTTCAGTAGTCGGTAGCACTACGATCTTAGCCCGTTAATAGTGGCGTCACATTTACACCCAACTGCCAGGAAACAACATTCATAGAAAAGATTTAGACTTTTAAAATATGTTTTTCTTTTTAATCTGTGTTTATAAAACTTAAGGCGTCTAGGTTCTAGTCCAAGTTCATCATCTTGTCAATCAATATAGTGTCCTTTACTGTTTTCCCGTGAACAAAGTCGTCAATGAGGGCGCGAAATCTTGAATAATTATAAAGAAACCAATTTATCAGAGGCGGGAAGCAAACACTTCCTTGTACTCCTATTATCGTATTTGTTATATGAATAACAATGTACCAATTTATCCGAGAAAATCCTAAATTATACGAGTTCGGGTTGATTTGAGTTTTCTTTATATTACACAGGCAGAACTATTATAGTAGGGGAGTCTTAGAAGGGATTTCGGAATTGACCGAAGCTCATCATCTGCTACCCTGATGAGTACCTCTACCATATCTATATGACACCGTAATATTGTCAAATTCGTTAGATTGTAATATAACTCTCGAAAAATTTTCAAACAAACATACCTACTGCTTACAATATTACGCATTATTTTGTAATAATATGGCAACACTAAAACCTTAATTGAAAACAACTTCGGGCTCGCGGCCGCTATTTACCCATTACAAATCTTAATTAGCCACTGAGCGAAACAAAATAATTAATTTTCGGAAAAAAATCCTGAATCTTAAGTAACTAAATCATGTTTCAAAGTAATTAAAATGTAATACTTGTTTCTGGGAACATCGTTGGATGGTTACTCAGTCCGCGGAAGACAGGCACCCTATTTAATTTCGTTTAACTGGGTACCTACTTAGATGGCTGCCGCCGCGGTTCTGTTACTATAACACGCGAAATTGGATATACTTGTAGGCGAGTGCGGCCCGACCCGACACTAGACCCAAAAATAGCAAAAATATGTCTTCAGTATTATTCTAATCGCTTTAGTGGTCATCCTATTCATATTTCCGTGCTGCTATAGTTATATCCTATGTAACCGGTACGCAGACGATAATTTATAATGTGTTTATTTGTTAAGTTATTTATGATGATTAATAAAATGTGGTACAATCATGGTTGAAGGCACGACTCACGTCCTCACGACGCGGCGACGTCATTAGATGTCTATTTGTAAACTGCCACTTACACCAACACAATATCTCAAATTGAAGACTATCGAAGTATTGATACGAGTATTATATTGGGCGCTTGACACAGTTCATAAAGTGTGATGAGGTGCGTTATCTCGCATCGATGATTCATAGTTTAACTGTAAATAGAGACGTTAAGTGGCTCCGCTCCGCCGCTTCGCACCGCTCGCACGTCTTCTGCTCACTTGCCTCGTGTACATGAGCGCGCTCCGAGGGTCGTACGAGTATGATTTACTGGCCCACACCGAATCGCGCCGGATCTTATCATCACTCCAATTGAAAAACTGTCTGCGAGCGTCAAGTGCGGCAGTGCGGCTGTGCGGCGCAGTATGTCATAGCGCGCTCCACTATATACACACACACCACACAATTTAGTTTTCTTACAGAGATATAATATTTTGTGTGACTTTTGTTTTTTGTTGTTTGTAATCTCAGTTGTGGTAATCTCAGTTCCGGCGAAGTGCGAGTCGGACTCGGGCACGAAGGGTTCCGTAGTTCGTACCATTTTAAAGTGGAAAGGAGGAGGAAGAAGAAGCCCTGTTCTCGCAACCTGTGCGGTACCGCTCCGAGTGGACCCAACATGCTGCTGCGTCCTGCTGTGCCTACGACGCAGCTGTACATTTCGCGTCTGCATCACTCCACTACAACTGAGGAAGTGGTGCAGTATTTGAAAGTGAAGATCAACTTCATTCTGCGGGTCGAAAGGTTGGAATCGCGCCACAACATCAACTTTAAATCATTCGTGGTACGAGTTCCAACCGACCACCTACAGACTTGCATGAAGGAGGTTTTTGGCCGATGGGTGTCGTGTATCTGTCACCGTAAAATTGTCAAATACGTTATATTATAATATCTCTAGCGATATTGTAAAATCTCGAAATATTGTCAAATGAACATACTGCTTACAACAAAACTCATTATTTTTCGTGAAATGCATACGACGGTAGTCAACTCACGCGGTGTGGAGGGAAGGTGGGTTCCCCCTTGCCCAGTGGTACCACTCTCATCAAAAGATAATGGACCATTCCTGAGAAATACCGATTAATATAACCTAACCTTAAAACACTTTATATTCCCCTAAAAAGCGTAATCGGCGGAGCCTCGCTTCGCGGGGCCCCAAAAATCTGAGTGCAGGGTTTAAAAGAACCTAACTAATCTAACGGCGGGGTGCCCCAAGTCCCGATTATGGGGGCAGAGATACTTCCGTATGTTCAGTTGACAATATTTCGAGAGTTTACAATATCGCTAGAGCTATGCAAATGATATCTAGGATTAACAAGAAGAGCTCGACTCACGCTAGACTAGGGATGGGCAAGTGAAAAAAATATATCGATATTTATCATATCGATATTTTTAAACAGTATCGAAAATTATCGTGTGAAAAAAATCGATATACCAGGTTGTTAGGTTTCGTATGATTATTCATACATATTATCAAACCATTCAAACTTCGTAAACAATAATAAAAGAAATTTGTATTTTATTGATGCTCGACTTGAGCCTTAACAATAATTTACAATTTAATCGAACCAGAAGTCATCAGATATGGACACGAAACCAAAGTTGCGTTTAAAATAATCGAATATGGATATATCGCGATAAAAAACATCGACTAAGTATATGCATATCGATAATTGTTTGGAAAAATATCGATATTTCGATATATCGATATTTTTGGCACATGCCTACGCTAGACCGTGCCGATGCCGGTTCAAGCTGAGTGTTGGCCATGCAATTTTGTATGGACACTTGAACCGACCAAAAAAGCAAATCAAATCAAGTCGTTTATTTGTGATGTGGGTCAAATGCAGGTGTTCATTACATAATTGTAAACTTATAATGTTCATACCATGATCAGCCACTTGGACATACAAATGATTAAACAACATAATCAAAACATGACTCGAAATAAATTCTAATTCCATTTTAAAGATGAAATATTAATTAAATGATTATTTTTAGTCATGCATGACAGACACAAGACAAACAACAACAATAAATTATCGTCAAGCGGACATGATACATTTAAAAAGTTCTAGTCGATAAAAAATCATCTACAGAGTAATAACACTTCTCCACAAGAAATTGGAACAATTTGTTTTAAAAGGGATTAATATTGCTTCATTCTTTTACGTCATTAGGAATTTTATTGTAGATCTTCGTGGCCATTGCAACGACACTTTTCCCAAAGAGGGTAGTTCTATATTGACTCGTAAGGTTGTTATACAAATGACTTGTATTTCGCGATCTGAGCTCTAGTGTAAATAGTGACGGATGATTTCTTATAAACAAGGCCATTTCAAGAATATACACCGTGTTCCTGAGGATATACATTCATTTTGAATAATACTTCTATAGCTCTTGTTAAACATATCGTACAAAGGAAGTAGTAGTTTAAATGGCATAGTTTTTAAGTTATTGGTAATTAAGTTTAACCAATGTTGTGCTGTGAGTAGGAGTCTTTATTTGTGAAATGTTGCCACTTTGTGCAACCAAAACTATCGAACTGAATCTCATGGGTCCCCTATGTTGTTTCGAACGCCACTGTTGCGATACACGCTGTTGCGAATTATTTTTCCACTGCCTCACAGGTTCGAAAGCTCATGGACTCGAATGAAGTAGTCGCGAATGACGGTGTTTCGAAAAACATTTTCACTGCCTCATACGCTCGAATGCTTGTGATTTCGATTTATTTAGTCATAAAGTGTACAGAAAAATATTTAAGCAGTAATTACATAAAATCAACGAAGTCGGTGTCAACATTATCATTTAATATTATTATTAACAAAGTGACAATCAAAAATACTAGACCCGTTTTTTTTTTGGGATGGGAAATCATATAATGACTTCTCCCACTCTGGGCGGAGCGGGAGGGAGTGTCAGACTCTTACTGACTAAAACCCATCCATGTTCCTTCCTCGCCCTTTATGCCACTCCTCAAAGAGGGGACTTACCGCCACCATCGTGGCGTGCCCTGCACGGGGTTGCGACAGTCGCTCTCTCCATGTCACCATGAGATCGCGCCGGAGGTCAGTCCGCTGAGCGGCAATTTGCCGCGGCAGCGGAGTTTCCCCCCGGCATAAAACTTCCGCGCGCCATTCGTGTAGGCGCGCGAGGACTATCGCCTCCAGATCCCATGGCGACAATCCGGCATGCAGGCCCGCCGCCTCGCGATAGATCGTGCGTTACCCACGGAAAATATTAGTACCTCAGATAGTAATTTTGCGGTACAAATGCGATGCTATATAGCGTTTCCCTATCTACCTGCACCAAAAACGTGCACTTAAACCACAAGCTTGAATTTTTCTCCATATAAAGTATATGGAGAAAAATTCAAGCTTGTGACCTAAGTGAAACAAACAATACCACTAATAATAATTAATACCACTTAGGTACCTCGACAATTTTTTATAAACATCAGTCTTAGATTTTGTGTTAAGTACTCATAGAAAAAAATGTACAGTTGAGGCACTAATATTTTTGATTGTCACTTTGTTAATAATAATATTAAATGATGATGTTGACACTGAATTTGTTGATTTTATGTAATTACTGCTTAAATATTTTTCTGTACACTTTATGACTAAATAAATCGAAATCACAAGCATTCGCGCGCATGAGGCAGTGAAAATGTTTTTCGAAACACCGTCATTCGCGACTACTTCATTCGAGTCCATGAGCTTTCGAACCTGTGAGGCAGTGGAAAAATAATTCGCAACAGCGTGTGTCGCAACAGTGGCGTTCGAAACAACATAGGGGACCCGAATCTCATATACTCGTAGCAATGTTAAAGTACACTTGTCAACAAAATAACCTAAGTTAGAGGCATTTTGTGTTGTTTTGTGATAAAATGAGTTTGTAATCTAAGATGAACACGATATGTTTTACTTATTGCCACTAAAAGTGAAAAAAAAGGTAAAAAATATTAAAAAATGGTCAATTTAATGGTCTAAATAACATGCCTAAATTAATGTATAACCTCAGGAACACGGTGTATAAAGATGGCACGGTAAGTATTTTTAGTCTTTTAAAGTAATCCTTCAGGGGCGACATCTTCAAATTGAACAAGCCTCTTTAAATAAAAAGAAAAAAAAAGGAATCCTAGCAGCTATCCGTTCTGTTGCGACCAAACATTGCTCGCTCGCACGCACCTTTTTTGACATTTAGAAGCTATGTCCCAGTTGGTAGCATTCCCCCAAAATATGATAACATATCTTAGTCTAGAAGCAAAATTACTATGATATGCTACGAGCAATGTGTTAAGATTTACCTTTTTTGCTAGCATGTATAAACTATAACATGACTGTTACACTTTTTTGCAAACAAACTCTATATCACTGTGTCATTCGATTTCTATATGAACGCCGCCGCGCCGAGATGTTTTGTTGTAGTCGTCAATTAAATTTGTTCACCGTTGAATTCTATTTGAGTATTTATAGTGTTTTTCGTTTAAATTTCATTAATTTAGACAAAAAACGGTCTGCCCTGCGTGGGCGGAGCTACGCCGGGTGTTCGTAGCGGCGATCGGCGGCGGCGACCTCTCGCGTCCGGCCCTGGTTCATTCCATGGTCCGGAGCGAGACGGAATGGGAACCCGTTCGCTAGGATGACTGCTTCGCAGAAGGAGGTGGCGGAACGTGAGAGGGAGAGAGCCTCTCGCCCCGGCCACCGCGGGAGACGCACCGGGCGTCTGGGGCCACGTGGCCGTGGTGGCTGCCGCGCGGCCACCGTAGACGCGGGCCTGTGGACGGTTAGCTATGGGCTAGCCGTCCGACCGTCTAATGACGACAGGCCGTGTCGACGGCGCGTTCGTGTACCACGCGCGCCTCAAAGAGATGTCTGCATAAAGGGAGAAGCCCGCAAGGGCCGTAGCCTGCCGGGGTTGCGGGCCTGTTCGAAAGAGATACCGCGTCCTCGGAACGAAAAGGGCGAGGAAGGAACATGGATGGGTTTTAGTCAGTAAAAGTCTGACACTCCCTCCCGTTCCGCCCAGAGTGGGAGAAGTTATTTGATGATTTCCCATCCTAAAAAAAAGGGCTACAGTCCTGTAATTTTTCACATCAGATTTAACATCGTTTTTGCTTATTGCTATGTCTCCCCTCGTTGCTTGTTACGCGATAAATGAGCAGCAAAAACGAAATTTGGAATTTGATAGAGTTTAATATCGTCATTTGTCATATTGTGTTATCAACCGACTTCCAAAAAGAGGAGGTTATCAATTCGTCTGTATTTTTTTTTTTTTGTGTTTGTTACCTCATAACTTTGGACTGGGTGAACCGATTTTGATGATTCTTTTTTTATTTGAAAGCTGGTGCTTCTCGTTTGGTTCCATTTTTGCTGAAGATCTGATGCTGATCTTTCGAGATATACAATAGAACTCTTCAAAAATAGACGGCAAATCTGCAGTAATTGCTGCAATTGCTTGTAGGTTCAATGTTCATACTACATCATGACGTAACATTACGCCTGTATGCTCTGAGGGGGTACGCAGATGTGTACATTACTACCAGATTTCGACAAAATCAAAATCAAAATCAAAGCATTTATTTCAAGTAGACCAATAACAGGCACTTTTGAATTGTCGAAACAAAGATGAACATTTAAAGTAGCTACAGTCCCAGTCACAAGACATAAAAACTGTGAAAGTACTGTAGTTGCCCATTCCCTAGCGTAGATCTCTATGGAGAAGAACGGGCAAGAAACTCCATGGACACTCTTTTAAATCAAAATATTGTTACAAAATCTTGGTTACATCATTCATGTTGAGATGGTAGATTATGTGAGAACAATGTAGCAAGATGTGCACGTTAAAAGTGTCCATAGTAAAAACAAAATAATTCATTCAAATAAGCCATGGCAACTAAGAGATGACCAGTCACAACTGACAGCACCCGTTCACGAACATGACGCATGGATCAGCACCATTCAGCTCAACCACTTTGAAGGGAGCTAAATGATCCGACACACGCGCCACCATCAGCGAGACATTTGAGTGAGCATGACATACTCTCAACCGCCAGGGCACATTCAAGTCAAAAACTAAAGTAGGTTTCCAGTGAATGATAGCTTTCTAGTACATAGTATTCACACAATATGGGCTATGCGATTATATAATACTAACATTGAATCTATATAATGCAAAGATAGTTGTACAATCTTCAGCAGCTCCAACAATACCATTTAATGCTATCAAGTTTTGCGCCCCTGTCCTTGTGGAGCAGGACCAGCATTGAGCCAAGCATTTTTATCAGCGATATAATCGCTCAACTTGTAATATGCTTGCTTACATAATGTGCGTTTAATACATGTTTTAAATTTCGTCTCATTCAGTTCAAGAATACTTTGTGGAATTTTATTATAGCATCTCAAACAGTACCCCATGAAAGATGAGTCTACTTTAGCGAGTCTAAAGCCTGGCTGAACTAGTTGGTCCCTATTTCTGACAATGTTTGTTGCCTCTGAACTTTCGACTGGGTAAAGCGATTTTGATGATTTTTTTTTTATTTGAAAGCTGGTGCTTTTCGTGTGGTCCCATTTTAATTTGGTTAAGATCTGATGCTGATCTTTGGAGATATAAATGGAACTCTTCAAAAATACACGGCAAAGCTGCAGTAATAGCTGCAATCGCTTGGTTGTTTATTGTTTATGTAACATAGTGACGTAACCTCACGCCTGTATGTTCTGAGGGAGTACGCAGAAGTGTACAATACACCTAGATTTCGACAGTTACATGCGTTAAGTTCCATTTAATGGGATCCTGGAGAAATAGAGGGAATTACTTCAATTTTAAAGGTACATCAGAAGCGATTTGGGTAGTTTTAGGAAGAGTACGTTCTTGGAGTGATCCCATTTCAATTTGGTAAAGATCTGATGAAGAACTTCGGAACATAGGCGACGGGAACTCTTTAATAAGTGATAGCAAATGTACTGGGATCGCTGAAATCTCCTGTCTCTCTATTGTTTACACCAGTTCATAACAAAAAATCACGCCGTTACGCTGTGAAAGGGTAAGCACATATGAACCACTAAAAAGTGAAAAATAAAAACTCGGTGACAAAAAAACAAAATCAATCAAATAAAGGTCACCGACTTCTGAAGCTAAAGTTATTTTTCACTTTTTTGTGTGAAGTCGAGTCGGTTATATTTTTTGCAAAAAGTTTTTATTTTAAAAACATAAAACGTCAATAATTTTACCTGTATATGTGCTCAGACAGTAAGCAATAAGGCCACAAATGTTTTGGTGAATTATATGGCTATAAACGAAAAAAAATCGTTGCAATTGGACACGGATTTAACAGAATCTATATTATTTAGAAGTGGTGTCCTAACATGTAGCAATATCAATGTCCGTTTGAGTACCAACTTCTAGTAGAGGATTTAACGTAACAATTATTACAAACAGTGCATGGCAATATTAATTGAGAATTATCATTATTATTATTACAGTAAATTTCATTATGATCATATTTATCAGAATTAGTCAAGAATAATTTACATTTTGATTTATAGCACAATCGCAATATTTCCGTCAATATGTACCGACATAATTATGTGAGTCAGGAAATGAATACGTTTCGGCTTAGTGTGGTTAAATTTAAAAAAAAGTCCATCACAACGAATGAGGTGTTTAAATATGCATCACATATTTTAGATAATGCATTATTTAATTTTTCTTCTTTAATAGATCCCGTAAATATAAGGACTCAAAAATAATTATATTAGTATTTTGCGCAGATTCAATCCATGGTACAAGTTGATTACGGATACTAGAGACACAGTGAAACCTATCACAATCACAAAATCGTTAATTGTAAGGTATTTCAGTCATACAGGTGCTTAGTAAGTCAGAAAGTTTGCTAAAAGGTTTCACAAAGCAAAATACGTCGTATTTATCACCTAGGAGTTGGCTAAGGATTCTCTGAACTCTCGCAACGGACAATGGATTGTGCTACGGCCGACACTCGGCTTAGATCCGACACAGTCTAGCGTGCGCGCTTTCCGAGCCACGACGGAAACTATGTAATTGATGGTCACCCCCACACATCTTCAGACCAACCTAAACAACCTAGATTGAGATGTTATTATTTAGTCACGAGCTCTTAAACTTTACTTAATATTAAATTCATTAAAAATTTGAAAGTACAGCTTTTCATTACAAGCTGAACAGTGAAGATCATTTCTTTGAGAAAAATGGAGCGAGAAATGCGAACAGCTTTTTCAAATTAAAGCTAAAGACTAATGTTCCTAGTTACTTGAATGCGCCTAGTTTTAATGAGACAAAAGATTAAGTGAAATACATTTATTTTTTGATACTGAAACAATATTTATTTCATTAGCGAGTGCTCGTTCCTGCGGACGGAGTGGATATCGATGTACCGATGACGACGTTTCCTACACATACGTCACACATTCTTGGGGATGTGGGCATGTGGGCCACTGAGCGCGGCGCCAACATAATCTGGTGTGGGGCGCCATGGGTGCGTCTCTCATCACGCTCTGTCTATTCAGCTATCAACTTTTAATACTAAATAGGCTTGTTGAAAAACCGCGTGGGTACCTTTTCTGGTACCATTTCGTCAATCTCCACATCCAAACCATAAGACGATTTAAGGATGAGTTACATACAATTAATTAAATGCAAGGTTTGACATTGAAAAACTTTGAATTCCGGCTATCCTTAAAGTAGTGTATAATAACGGGGAATCTATTCGCTCAATGCATGCATGCCGCGAATTGCTCAGTAGGTACTTCCTGTTTTATTGAATGTATTACGTGTAGCACAAAGGCGAGGAGTGTGCTGGCGCAGTCTCGCGTTCTGAACCTTGAGTCAACACGAGTAAAGTAACAAACGACGTCCCACGAGCCGGCAGCGGGAGACTGATGCGCTCGTTTCTCTAACAGATGGAGCCGTGCACCGGCGGCGCCGTACACGCGCGTGTCGCCCGCGTGTACGACGCCTTACGTATTACCTCGAGACTCGAGACGAGCGCGAAATGGCCCCCGAGACCGAGATCTCTTTGAATTGTAAAAATCTCCAGCCTCACATGAATGTGACGCTTATCCCCCCAGATATAGCGGCGTGAATACCGCGCTCTGAGGGAGCGCTTTGAAGTTAAGTATCATTTTTGCGCGACTTACTTTCTGCATTATTGATATCAGGACATTTGCGAGGTTGTATTTTTTACGAAGTCGTCGTTCAGCTGTGACCGTGATCAACGGGATTTGGCCCTTCCCGCTGCCGCGCCGTCCCCCTGCAGGGCTGCAGGCCTGCACGGTGTACCCCGCAGCAGCCGCTTATATCTCTACACGTTAGCTTGTTTGCATGCTAATGATATCCCATACAACTCGTCACATGAGAGGGATTGCTTATCTATTTTAATGTATTTTTTGTAGAATTTATTGCTATAGTTCGCACAGCATGTACAGAAAATAATATGCGACGTAAGCCGCGCTGCGCGAGGCATTTGTGTAATATTTTCATCGTATCTGCGCGGGACGGGCGCGTCGGCGGCGCGCATGTACACAATGTACCCGTGAAATATGTGACGCGCAACGCTTTGTATGTTTTAGCTGCGGATCCGGCGAAATTTTAATTAGAGCACGGCCGCCGACATTGGCCATTAGCAAGAAGTTGTGGCGTCAATGAACGTGCAGCCACCACATAATAACTCGCGGAAACTGGAAAAAGTGCAGCTGAATGTTTTATGTAACGTCGACCGTCGAGCGTCGAGCGTTAAATGAAAGTGTGGATTATAGCGCATTGTTGCCGCTCATACGGATGAGTTCCACTGCACATGTTTATTTACAACGCGACCTCGCCGCCTCGACACCTCGCGACCTCGCCGCCTCGACACCTCGCCGCCTCACCGCCTCGCCGACTCGCCGCGCGCTGCGGGCTGCTGAGAGCTGACGACAGATGCGGCCGTCATTCCGATGATGTTCCCTTGCAGGAAGTTGTTCGGTTTTATGGCACCCTGAAATATAACCACAACTTTCTGGGGTACGCTGTATATTTAGGTAAATGCCAGTTGTTATATTAGATCGACACGCACGCCGCGCGTTTATATACCCACAGACACAAAAAGGGTTTCGTCTTAAAAGATATCGATTCCAGCAAACTTGACGACATAGTGTATCTGAGAACAACAGACGCGGGCACGCGGCATACATAGGTCACGTGTCGTATTGTGCGGCACACTGTCGCACTCGCCACGTCGTCGCCTCAAGTCGCCGCACCATCTGACCGATAGACACGTAACGTCTCGACAGGCGTCGCGTCGCTAACAGTCTCACTGTCACGCCGTCACGCCGCCGCCGTCACGCCGTCACGCGCGACCACCACTCAACGTGGTTTCCTCTCCCGTCGTTTTATCGACAGATTTATTGCGTGACAAAGTTTCACGCTCAAAGTTGGCTCGTCTCGTTCGCTAGCGATGTAGGAAGCGAACATTAACATACAAATTGATCGACGTGGAAAACAAAAAAGTTTGTGTTGAGTTACGGCCACCTCCCACCATGAGCGGAGTCTATCAAACGAGTCGCCGGTTGTTTGTGAGACACACTTCACTTTACTGCCGCCATCTTACAGTTTGTTGGCTTCAAAATACTGCAAACGATAAATAACGTAGTAGGTAGGTAGGTATATTGTGTTGATCATTCGTTAACGGGCATTATTTTGAGTGTTCCGTTGACATTTCGTCACTAATTACTCAGGGCTATATTTTGGGGTGAAACGTGGAATAATTTGGTAGATACTGGTTGAATGGCAGCTGTTTTTTAATACCTATGTTATAATTTATGTAACAGTATTTCGACGACGAGTTTCTAAACGACCATCACATTCACAAGTCAGGACAGGATCAGTAGATCTTGTTGATCCTGTCCACTATTTAGTAGTTGTGTATGTGACCGCGCTGCTCCGTAAAGTATCTAGATTTTGACAAAAGATTATGTAGGTACATGTTTCAATTTAGCGACAGTCCGGGAATATAAGTGACTGACTATGGTGAAGCACTGTACCGCCTGCTCTAGATAAAACGTTCAGATAGTGAAGAGGACATTGTACACAATGAGTAAGCTGATGTATTGTGATAAACACAACGAATAAACAGCCTGAAAGTATTGAGCAAGTGAATGGTGTCTATTGTGCCAAAGTCTATTCAATAAATCGCGCGAGTTTTGTGCGGACGAGCCTCGCTCGAGGGGTCGAGGCGGGGCGGGGCGGGGAAGGGGGAAAGGGTGCGGAAAAGAGGTGCTCTTTTCAAGAAATGAGATTTATTGAAGTCAATGGGATGGAAATTAAAAAGACAACCAATATTTCCTCGAAGCGATTAAACAAAGTGGAAGCGAGGATTTATTTATAAATCGGTGCTCTTAATTAAAAATGGAGAGCAGATCAAGCGTCCCCGACGCGCGGCGCTCGGAGCTACAATAACTGAACTTAATAAGAAATGCCATTCTGCAATGCTAATGCCTGGAAACTTAATCCATTCGCTGCATTCGACAACTCTATTAAGCATTTTCTGATAATTAGTTCAGACATTTTATTTGATTTTTGGACGCCTTGGTTGAGACGTTTTTAATTAAAAAACTAGTGAGTAGGTACCTACCTATTTGTTATAAAACTTAAGAAGACGGGTATTTATCGCGAATTTCCCTTTAATTTAATCCCGACGTTTCGACCGGATTGCACCAGCTGCTGGTGGCGATAAGTACCCGTCTTCTTAAGTTTTATAATGTGTTCTGATCGTGAAAGTTTAAAAAAGACAATTACCTATTTGTTTTCTTATGGTAACGAGTCGAGACTTCTAGTATGGAGAAAGCTTTTGGTGACCAATTGGAACCGTGACGAATCGGCCATAACT
Organism: Xestia c-nigrum; assembly: GCA_916618015.1. Classification (NCBI taxonomy): domain Eukaryota; kingdom Metazoa; phylum Arthropoda; class Insecta; order Lepidoptera; family Noctuidae; genus Xestia; species Xestia c-nigrum. The sequence continues at coordinate 375,886 of OU745259.1, read as the reverse complement.
GTAACAGACGGCTCTGTTAACAACTTTTCATAATGAGTTGCTCAAAGTGGCACGAGGTGTTCGAGTTAACTCGAAACAATCGCCACTGTCTGCTATTGTAGGAACTGAGTGTATGCCTGACCCCACTCACTCGGTGCCCGGTGTCCGGAGGAACCTTTCACATTTTTGAGGAATGTTTTTATTAAGGTGTTCCGGAAATCCAAAGAAAAGCCCGGAGGACCCGGTCGGCCGATCCGGAGGCTGCGGATTTGACTCGAGCCAATTTGTAAAATCCGGGATGAGTGGCTCGTCTGCTCCCTGCCCCCCGCTCCTCGCACCCCGCACCTCGCGCCCGCTCACCTGATGTCTCCGGGTCTTCAGTTAAGATATTATTTAGTCGATGGATTGGGTTAAGCGCGTCTACATGTAACCTGTACTGTATGTACTCGTGTGTGTGAAGGGACGCTTATCTCGTAATCTGCTTAACAGTAACCACATGCGTGTGTACGATCTGCCGCCACGCCCGCGCCGGTTAGCTCCGCAGTGTACCGTCAACGATATTGTGTAATGCCAATAATAACAATGTAACATGCCCGTTGTGTCGCAACTTGAAGCTACTCCTACGTGTGTGCGTCGTCGTCGTCTTCTGCACGTGAACGAAGGACGGACAAGGTACGTGGGCTTACCTCACCCCTCACCCCTCACCCCTCAGTGCTCAGCGCTCAGCGCTCAGCGTGCAGAGCCGTGCCGTGCGCCGGAGCCGCGGATCATGCGCGAGCATTCAGAGCGAGGATTACCAACTTCGGCCACTCAGGAATATTTTAAAGGCATTTCCTTCAAGTGGTCGGATGTCCGCGCCCCCGCCCGCGTCCCCCTGCGCCCTCCGCGGTCGCCTAGCACTTCACAACCTCTTCAAAGCCGGCGGAACTTTCTGATGTACCCGTAATGTTCCATTGAGTTCATTTTTACCCGACTACGGCGAAGCCAAAAGGAAGGGTTATGATTTTAGCAGTCATATGTGTAGGTATGTTTGTATTTACGTATGTTCCACCGCCGTGCTGCACCATAGCGCCTAAACTTTCAGCCGATTTAGTAAGGTGTCAATCGATTCGTTATTATGGCCCGGGTAACATAGGATACATTTTAATTAGTACTTAGTTGGATTTTTAGTATACCACACAAACTCTTGTGCCAAAGTTACTATCTTGAGGTGTGATCTCAGGAAAAATCTCACACTACTCTACCACTAAAATTATCGCCGGTATTTTATTTTTAACAGTTTGCCAACAGCGAAAAGATGGGAAGGCTAAATAATACATCTGCGAGTACAAAGGTGTTCGAAATATTAAACGGCGACATCAAAGAGAGTCCCCGAGCTCGAGTAGGTAACGTGGTGAGTGGAGTCAGGCGGGCTCGACGGGAACTGATAGCGACGCGCGACGTGTAAACGTATGTCACGTTTCAAGTTTTATAGAAAACCATCGAAAGTTTACACAAACTGGTAAAATATCAGCAATGTGATGGAGCTCTCTTCGGGTATCAAAAGGGAATTTGTAATCAGTATGTCTCGTGTGTGATGTTATAACACATTTAATAACGTTTTCATAATTCTGCTCGGGTTAAAAACGTGGTGGCGGGAGATGAGGTGCTTCGTCGCGGTGAGCCCTTTGATCCTGTACCCCCCCCCCTCTCACCCCTCGCCGTGAACCTGCGGGGGGTGGTCTGTCTTCTCTGGAGTGGATTGTGCGATGCGGCGGATTAGCGCCGACAGTCGGCAGCCGGCAGCCGGCCGCACAGGATTATATACACATTAATTAACAACATCAATTACATTCTGTTTGTACTCACGAGAACACCGCCTTGATCACGCTCTGAGTACACTTCGCTTATTATCACACCGCGCCTGAATTCACCTCAAGTATCATGTAGCATGTATATGTCACCGTTACGTTGTCAAACACGTTAGATGTAATATACTCGTAACTAGAGAGATTGTAAACTCTCGAAAGATTGTCAAACGAACATACTGCATACAATATAACGCATTATTTTTCGGTAGATTGTAATCTATCGAAGTGAAACCGTAACATTGTGAAAAGTATTCACAATATTACGGTTTCACTTCGATGGAAGTCAGGTCGCGCGGTGTGCAGCAGGGGGAGGTAAGGAGGGGTCCCGCTTGCCCCATAGTACCACTCTCATGAAAAGATAATGTACCATTCTTGAGAAATACCGATTAATATACCCTAACCTCAAAACACTTTATATTCCCCTAAATAGCATAGTGGATAGAGCCCCGCTACGCGTGGCCCCTATTTTTGTCTGCAGGGTTTATAGGAACCTAAGTGAGTACACAACCCAACCCAAGTCCCGATTATGGCGGCAGAGATTCTTCCGTTGCATGCATAGTTGCATATTACGGTTTCATTTCGGTAGATTACAATCTACCCATGTTAACCGTTAATACTGTAAGCAGTATGTTCACTTGACAATATTTCGTTTGAGTTTACAATCTCGCTCTCTAGCGAGCTATCTCTCTAGATTACAATCTAATGTGTTTGACAATTTTACGGTGACATATACGAGTACATGTAGTTGTGTGTAATACCCAAGGACACAAGTGCCAATCCACGGCAAAAAAAACCTGGAAATCGAACTTTACGTTCAGCAGTCAGCTATTCATTATTAAGAGTACTGAGACGTACTTTAGATATTTGAAATACCTTTATAGGTAATAGAATGTGATATATTCCCTTCAAGCAGAATACACGCTCCGTTCGATGCAAACGTACGGAGACCCCGTGACCATTCTATGTTCCACCTATTGTATTCATGTATGAATGGGGATTAAAATCTACACTTATATATATAATATTATAAAGCTGAAGAGTTTGTTTGTTTGTTTGAACGCGCTAATCTCAGTAACTACTGGTTCGAATTGAAAAATTATTTTAGTGTTGAATATTCCATTTATCGAGGAAGGTTATAAGCTATATAACATCACGCTACGACTAACAGAAGCGGAGCATAAATGAAAATTGTTGCAAAATCGGGGAATATTTATTCCTTTTGTGTTTGTTACCTCAGAACTTTCGACAGCGTGAAAGCTGATGCTTCCCGTGTGGTCCCATTTCAATTTGGTTAAGATCTGATGCTGATCTTCGGAGATATTAACGGAACGCTTCAAAATATGCAGCAATCGCTTGGATGTTTATTGTTTAAACAACATCATGACAGAACAGCCTGTATGCTCTGAGGGGGTACGCAAATGTGTACAATACTTCCAGATTTCGACACCACACATGCTATGGAACCACGGGTTATTAAAATTACCCATGGACCCGGTAACGGGTCGACCTACCGGGACCACGGGTAACGACTGGTTTGGTTAGCTTCTGATTATGGGATCCATGAGAAAGTAACGGAACTCTTCAATTCTTAGGACCAAATTTACGATACTTACTCGGCCAAATATTATATAGGCTACCCGGATATTTGAGTCACCTAACATAACGTCGTTATTAACCGACTTCAAAAAGGAGGAGGTTCTCAATTAAATGTTCCCCAATTACTCAAAGATGGCTGGACCGATTTTGTTTTTTTTAATTGTTTGAAAGGGTATACTTCCAGGTGGTCCCATAATCATCAAGTCATGATACTGATGATGGGATCGTGGAAAAATAGAGAGAACTCTTGCAAAAAATAAAACCGCCTACACTTAAAAAAAAATTAGCTTCAGAAGTCGGTGATAAAAAACTAAATCAATCAAACAAAGTTAATTATCTCCTCTATGTGACGCAGACGAAGTTGCGTGGGTCAGCTAGTAGTAATATAACAAAGTTACAATATACATAAACACATATTCGTGTGTTTATTAGTGTGTTGGTATATTGTAATGTTATAGGCTGAGTAGCCCATAACGTATTGGGGAGCTCTGTTGGAGAACATGCCAGGGCCGTAACATAACATGCGGGCCCAGAGCGGGTTGGATCACATCTTTTCAAATATTCGGTTCATGGACATACCGGTTTAGTGTGAAATATTTTGTGATCAAACCAATCTACTTCGCAACCACCACCCACCGGGAGGACAGAAAAACAAATGTCAAGTTCTTGAACTACTATTAGTAGTTATTAGTGTTACGTACCGTTTTAGTTATGATAGTTATCACCTACTGCATTTCGTCTGACGAATTTTGGATAGTTTTTGACCAGGCCTTTTGTGTGTAGTAAAAAGAATGTGATTTGACAAAATGGCGGGCTTGCTGATCGCCTATTTGCTAAGCAATCCGATTGGTCTACGAAGGGCGACAGTGGCGCCGCTCTTCCGCGTGGTATTTCTTTTGTACCAATCCTTGCAACTCGAAAACTAACGTGCTCCGTGCAAGAAAAACTTTCTTCTAATAAGAAGTGGTCCATCGATGATTTTGTGCTACAACCCCATCCAAGATACTAAATAACATTAACCGACACCTGTGGATATATATGTGAAGTGATGTGAAGTGTTTAGCTGGATGTAGGACGCCTGCACACGACGCCTAGCCCATGAGGTGCGCGAGGCAGTGGACGGGAGGTCGCTGGTAAGTTTTCAAATTCACACCCATAACTCCTACACAAGTAGTAAGGGTTAATATTGCAATCATTTGTATGTCGGATTGTCAGGAGTTATTCCGTTAGACTCGTACATCACGTGGCCAGAAGATGGGCTTCGTGGCAAAACACACTGGGTGCGATACACTGTTTTCATTACCAACAAATTACTTGAAATTACATTTTAACACAATAACACTGGACACAATGTATCGGGTACAGTTCCGAGACGCGTAAAGCCATTCCCTGTATACGTATAACCCAACACTGGATGGTGCTGAATAGTATACAGACGTTGTCCTGCACAATTTTAAAAACAAGCATACAAGTCTGTTTCGAGCCAACACAACTTAGTTGATTAGTTTTTATTGCATAGAGTGGGCCCTCATAATTATACTACATCAGATAAATAAAAAAAACAATCATGTTCGCTCTCAACACTTTCCTGTAGTTATAGGCTGTACCGCAACATGAGAAAGTAAGGCGTGTAGGAAAAAAATGTTCCGAATATGGAGTGAGTTAGAGCGAGACAAAGTGTATTGCATCATATAGTTTACATTCAGTCAGTTACCTCAGTGCATTATTGATTACTTCATGATAAATTCTCGAGTGTGTTCCTAACTATTTTATCCATTTTCTAAAGTTGCGGTTTTTTTGTCCTAATCATCATTTATCACTTCGCGACGCGTGAATGTCACAAATATCGTCGTCGCTCCGCGCCTACGGTCCTCACGTCAGCTAGCAAGACCCAATGCAGAAAAGAACTAAGCAATACTGAGTTCTACTTAATTTCTTTGTTACTTTGTATGTTTTTTTATAATAAATGTATTTAACATTCACGATTCTAGTTACTTTTTGTGTCCGTTTTAAATATGTATCAGAAAGGAAGTGCAACTAAGACGCGTCGAAACTCTTAAAATAATAATATCATCAGTAAACCATGAGTTAATTCGTAACAGCTTTGTCTATTAGAAAATTCACAACCTCGACATTAATAACGGGGCCGCATAATATTGTGATTCAACGTCCACAGCGCTGCACGCTGGTTCATACACAGATATTGGCTTTACGTGTCCGGGACGTCTTCACTCCGCTATAGTCGTGGTCCTCTCTGAGAGCTCGAAACATCACGACTGTCGTGTTGGTAGACTGGTAAGTAGGTCTCGTGATGTCACTTATGTCAGTACTAACGACCGGATCAGACATGTTTGTATTTTTGGGTGTAGTGAACTATAAAAAGTACGAAATGCGCTCTTACTGCTGCAAAACACAGTCGATGTCGTAGTCGAACTGCATCTGTAGCTGTGGTGAGTACGTACACGTGCTGGGGACTCTTACGTGTACACGCAGAAACATGCACCGAGCAGAAATACTGAAAGGGTAATTATAATAACGTGCTCGACTAGTTGCACAGTTACCACAGGCGTACCACTGACTGTGCTAGGTGATCCCTACAGGCGTACCGCTGACTGTGCTTGGTGATCCCTACAGGCGTACCGCTGACTGTGCTAGGTGATCCCTACAGGCGTACCGCTGACTGTGCTAGGTGATCCCTACAGGCGTACCGCTGACTGTGCTAGGTGATCCCTACAGGCGTACCGCTGACTGTGCTAGGTGATCCCTACAGGCGTACCGCTGACTGTGCTAGGTGATCCCTACAGGCGTACCGCTGACTGTGCTAGGTGATCCCTACAGGCGTACCGCTGGCTGTGCTAGGTGATCCCTACAGGCGTACCGCTGACTGTGCTAGGTGATCCCTACAGGCGTACCGCTGACTGTGCTAGGTGATCCCTACAGGCGTACCGCTGACTGTGCTAGGTGATCCCTACAGGCGTACCGCTGACTGTGCTAGGTGATCCCTACAGGCGTACCGCTGACTGTGCTAGGTGATCCCTACAGGCGTACCGCTGACTGTGCTAGGTGATCCCTACAAGCGTACCGCTGACTGTGCTAGGTGATCCCTACAGGCGTACCGCTGACTGTGCTAGGTGATCCCTACAGGCGTACCGCTGACTGTGCTAGGTGATCCCTACAAGCGTACCGCTGACTGTGCTAGGTGATCCCTACAGGCGTACCGCTGACTGTGCTAGGTGATCCCTACAGGCGTACCGCTGACTGTGCTAGGTGATCCCTACAGGCGTACCGCTGACTGTGCTAGGTGATCCCTACAAGCGTACCGCTGACTGTGCTAGGTGATCCCTACAGGCGTACCGCTGACTGTGCTAGGTGATCCCTACAAGCGTACCGCTGACTGTGCTAGGTGATCCCTACAGGCGTACCGCTGACTGTGCTAGGTGATCCCTACAGGCGTACCGCTGGCTGTGCTAGGTGATCCCTACAGGCGTACCGCTGACTGTGCTAGGTGATCCCTACAGGCGTACCGCTGACTGTGCTAGGTGATCCCTACAGGCGTACCGCTGACTGTGCTAGGTGATCCCTACAGGCGTACCGCTGACTGTGCTAGGTGATCCCTACAGGCGTACCGCTGACTGTGCTAGGTGATCCCTACAGGCGTACCGCTGACTGTGCTAGGTGATCCCTACAAGCGTACCGCTGACTGTGCTAGGTGATCCCTACAGGCGTACCGCTGACTGTGCTAGGTGATCCCTACAGGCGTACCGCTGACTGTGCTAGGTGATCCCTACAAGCGTACCGCTGACTGTGCTAGGTGATCCCTACAGGCGTACCGCTGACTGTGCTAGGTGATCCCTACAGGCGTACCGCTGACTGTGCTAGGTGATCCCTACAGGCGTACCGCTGACTGTGCTAGGTGATCCCTACAAGCGTACCGCTGACTGTGCTAGGTGATCCCTACAGGCGTACCGCTGACTGTGCTAGGTGATCCCTACAAGCGTACCGCTGACTGTGCTAGGTGATCCCTACAGGCGTACCGCTGACTGTGCTAGGTGATCCCTACAAGCGTACCGCTGACTGTGCTAGGTGATCCCTACAGGCGTACCGCTGACTGTGCTAGGTGATCCCTACAAGCGTACCGCTGACTGTGCTAGGTGATCCCTACAGGCGTACCGCTGACTGTGCTAGGTGATCCCTACAGGCGTACCGCTGACTGTGCTAGGTGATCCTTACAGGCGTACCGCTGACTGTGCTAGGTGATCCCTACAGGCGTACCGCTGACTGTGCTAGGTGATCCCTACAAGCGTACCGCTGACTGTGCTAGGTGATCCCTACAGGCGTACCGCTGACTGTGCTAGGTGATCCCTACATGGGTACTTGTAAGTCAGAGTGCCAGGTTCGACGATAGGCCCGTGTTCACCAGAAGCTGAGTCACTTATCACGGGCTGTGCTGGCTGTGAGCTGATCATGCGGAGATTAGCGGTGTCAGCGGGTGTAGTCGGCTCGAGCGACCGGCGGCTCGTGGTCACCATTACTCAGCGGAGATAAAGTCGCGAGATATCGCGTGACGGCGGTGGCCGGAAGCCGGTGTTCGGCTGTTAGCATCGTGTCAATACAGAGTATGAATTAACTAGTGTTCTTCTCACGCCGGTAAAGTACTTGACTTTAACATCACGATTTCCCGACAATATTCCTAAAATAGCCACCATCCGCGCGCGCTCTGTCCGCGGACCATCCGCTCTGTACATCAAGCCTTTGATCCTGCGTAACACTCGCTGTGGCCAGTGAAGTAGCGAAAAGTAAATACCTTGAGCTTGTGGTGCCTCTAACATACAAGTTTGCTAATATATATCGTCCACACGGGTGTCGGTGTGGGACCTCTGGCTGCGAGCCTCCTTACAAGGAGGCTCAACACTAATCCGTTAATATTCAGTAACAACAGAGCGGAATATGTTGATTGGCCGTACATTAATGATGGACCCGCGCCCGGGGTCAACATGACCCGCCGTCCGCGCCCGCGGGTAAAGCGGTCGCCGCTACAACACAATTTTATGGAAAAAAAATTGTTCTAAATGTGATGTCTATTTTTGAAACTAGCTTTTACTCAGTAAAGCGAAGATAGCCGAGAGGTGTGACGGTGTGACGTCAGACTGATAAGTCATACGTCTCAAGTTCGGACACAAGTTATGCACCCTTTCATTACATACATGTCATAACCAAAGGCACCTTTGATTTTTCAGATGCATGTGCGTATTTTATAATTATCACTTGCTTCGGTAAAGGAAAAACATCGTGAGGAAACCAGCGCAGCGTACCTGAAAGATGTTTCTTGACGGCATTCACAGCCAAGTCAGAGACCCATGGGCGGCATAAAGACTTTGACAGCAGGTTAGGAACTAACCACAGTATAAAGAAGAATATAAATAAGTTGGCAACGGTTTTGTTCGCGGCCTACGAGTATGCCGAGTATCAGGTATCAAAGTTTTATTTGCGATTATCGTGTTGATCAGTTTGATGATCTGTACACAACCTTAAATAGGATACATCTGCGATACACGATGTATAATCCTAAGTGAACCATTACCGATGTATGTAGTATGTAGGCTACACGAACAACAACTTGAATATTCTTAGACGAACAGTGCGAACTAAAAACTACTTGACCCACCCCTTCACACTCTACAAGGTAATACCATTTCCATACGGTCATATATAGCGGTACGTGGTGAACGAATTGTACGAGTCTCTAGCGAAGGCGAATACATTACGGTTACGACATTAGGGCATTACGGTGCTACGACTAGTTACGACGTAACCGTACCGAACCACGTACTTACGATGGACATTTTCTTGCTACGAAGTGGCCGACCGCAGACGTATTACTCACAGCTACGGTGTAGCGATATTGCATTAATATAAACGTGTAGCACTAGTTATGTCGTAGCGTATAGTTCGTAGCTCAGGCCGGCTACGACGTAGCGTATGTCGTAGTAACTGCTACGCAATATTGGAGTTACGTAGCAGTTGTTTTTAGGGTTCAAACGGAACCCCTATTCATTCACTCTGCCCGTCTGTTTGTCTGTCCGTATGTCACTGCCATTTTGCTTCGTGACAGTTGGCACCACACTCTTAGTTGTGGAGGTGTAGGAGTATACCAGTACAACAGTGACATGAAATTATCAACAAAAACAAAAGAGGATTAGATCTCTATACATATTTGTTTTTATTTAATTCACTAAGCGGATGTACAATCACAAAAACAAGATAAATTCAGAAGTCTTCAACACAATATTTCTAATTGAAATCTACTAGAAGTGGATCTAGCATTCATATCACACAAAGACAATTTTTTTCTGTCCACCAATTTGTGTACGTTATTAATAGTAGTTTATGCGACTGTGCATAATGAAGGGCATTACAACTTCATAGGCAAACGAACAAAGATTTAAAAATGATTTAAAAAAAATGACAGATATACGAAACGCCGCCATTTCGAGCTGTCATTTGTTCATTAGCTTTTTATTTCCAGTAATCCAGTTACGAGTAGACAAATTTTCTGATAAGTTCTTTATTTCTGTCGAAAATGAGTGATAGTGACTCAGAAATTGACATGAACACTCCGCCAGATATCGTAAATGCAGCGACGAATGCAACTAATAACCTGTTGCCACAAAAATCAAGGGCTTTTTTTTATTGCATTACACTGGTAACAATGCTGGTCATTTCCCTATGGTTCCTGAACCCATCATAGAGCCCTTATGATATTTGGGTAGATAAAGTAGTGTATGCAACTATACATAATTAGGCATTACAACACTCGTGTGATGCTATTAAGAAACTCGCTTTCGGCTCGTTTCTTAAACCCACACTTGTGTTGTAATGCCCTTCATAATGCACAGTCGCATAATAGTAGTTTATGCGACTGTGCATAAATATCATAAGGGCTCTATAATGGGTTCAGGAACCATAGGGAAATGACCTGCATTGTTACTTGGCACTTGATTTTTGTACCAACAGGTTATTAGTTGCATTCGTCGCTGCATTTACGATATCTGGCGTAGTATTCATGTCAATTTCTGAGTCACTATCACTCATTTTCGACAGAAATAAAGAACTTATCAGAAAATTGGTCTACTCGTAACTGGATTACTGGAAATAAAAAGCTAACGAACAAATGACAGCTCGGAATGGCGGCGTTTCGGATATCTGTCATTTTTTTTTAAATCATAGGCAAACGAACAAAGTCACTATTCTTGTGTCACTCGAGATCAAAATGTCGTGCGATTTATAATTAAAATCATACTGAATTGGGGTTTTCTTTTTTTTTTTATCGATATCTGATTTAATGTAGGTGGTACTAGAATAGCACACTCACTTGAATTTGACACCTGTTCCAAATTTAAAACTCATAACCTAACTGTTTTCAGTTGCGTTATGAGTTCATTACAGTTCCGTTTATTTCTGCAGGTTGGTAATGCTGGTCATTGCCTATGGTTTTTGAACGCATTAGAGAGGGTTTATGATATTTGGGTAGATAAACTACTATTGTGGTTGAGAAACGATTTATTGTATAACTTGGTCATTTTAACGATCTAGTATCGACATATTCGAATTAAAGTTGTTAAGTCGATTCAGTTTAATTTAGTCGACACTGTCAAATGGGAACATAGTGCTATCATGTAACAACAACAATGCACCTCCCGCCGCGCGCCGCGACCCACGTTTAGTTCAAATAAGATGTGTCGCGCGCCGTCGTTCAGCCTCTCTAACAGAATAAGCACACGCATCTCGTTAACAAAGGGCATGTCCCCCGAGCGACGCGTGCCCCCCCCCCCCCCCTCGCGACGGCCCGCGACCCTCGTCAGCAGCCGCGTCCTCATCGCCGATAGTTTACCTCTAATTAACCGCTGCACGCCCCGTCCCGCGCCGCGTCACACGTCGTGTGCCAGGCGCCAGCAGGTTGTGCTGCTTTTGCCACATTCCATATCTGGACAAAGTATTATTTGACAAGTCATATTAAGCAATACGGGATTGAGTTTAGTTTTCTACTTATTGAAGCGCTAGACAAGTCAATGGACTCCGCGCAAAACGTAAGAAGCTGAGTGTTCTTGATGGAAGAAACTTGTTTGTCACGCAGCGCTGGTAGCTTCATCCACCTGCGCTGTTCTTAGAGGTGCGTGTGTGTAACTGTGTGTGTCGGGTTCGTCCGGGCGTCGCGCGGCTCTACATGTTACTATTTAATGTATGATTGTTATGTATAATAATAATAACGTAACTGACATGAAGCAATCGTTGAGGGAGCGCTTCTTTGGTCGCCTAAAGAAGGTATTAAATAGCCTTCTTTCAGGTGGGAACAAGGTGCGCGCCTTCAACGGTTGGGTCATGCCGGTTTTAATGTACTCTTTCGGCATACTCAAATGGACCCAGACCGAACTCGACGCTCTGGATAGAAGAGTCCGTACACTGTTGACCGAAAATCGGATGCATCACCCACGATCATCGGTGATGAGACTGTACATCCCGCGGAAGTGCGGGGGTCGAGGCTTTTTAAATGCGAAGACCCTCCACAACCGCGAGGTGTGCAGCCTCAGGGAATATTTTCTAAAAGCCGAAGTGGGTATGCACCGAGATGTGGTCGCAGTGGACAAGGGACTCACCCCGTTGTCCATGGCTAAAGAGAACTGGCGCAAACCTGTAATACTTACTACCGATGACCGCAAGAAAGAATGGCAGGGCAAGGTGCTTCACGGGCGCTTCTACCGGGCTCTTCATGGGCCCGATGTAGATTTTCTAGCGTCCGTGTCCTGGCTACGTTTTGGTGACCTCTTCGGGGAAACTGAAGGTTTTGTCTGTGCAATTATGGACGAAGTTATGTTAACGAACAACTACCGGAAATATATTATGAAGGACGGGACGGTTGACGTGTGTCGGGCATGCCACTGTCCGGGTGAGTCCATCAGACATATTATTTCTGGTTGTTCCCGTCTAGCTAACGGCGAGTACTTGCACAGACACAATCAAGTAGCCAGAATTATTCACCAGCAACTTGCGTTGAAATTTAAGCTTGTGGAATCTGAGGTACCGTACTACAAGTATGTGCCCGACCCAGTTCTCGTGAAAGACCATATCACGCTGTACTGGGATCAGTCTATCATTACTGACAGGACTATTGTTGCCAATAAGCCTGACATAGTGGTGATAGACCGATCAGCGCGCCGAGTAATGATAATCGATGTTACTATCCCTCATGACGAGAACCTCGTGAAAGCTGAGAAAGAGAAACAAATTAAGTATCTCGACTTGGCACACGAGGTTCGCGACATGTGGAATATGAACTCGGTTATCATTGTGCCGATTGTCGTGACGGCCAATGGCCTGATAGCCAAGAGCCTCGACGAACATCTGTCGAGGCTCTCTTTAGGCGGTTGGATCAAGGGCCTGATACAGAAGGCAGTACTCCTCGATACGGCTCGCATTGTGAGGAGGTTCCTGTCTCTGCAACCCTAACCACCGGTGACTTGGACCCTGCTCCCGACACCGGCGGATCCCTATTTTTTATATTTTTAAATGTTTTTATATCTTTTTTAGAAATATTTAAAAATGTACTAAGTAAGATGAATAATAAATAAAGGACATAATAATAATAATAATAGGTTTACAGGGCTTGGGAGCGACCGGACCAAGGTGTGGCTGACACGCGCCTGCCAGATGATGATGCAATGTGTTCATTCTGGCGCAGCATCTGGTCGGTGCCTGTCAGCCATGCTGAGGGTGAATGGACTCGGGTGGTTGAGCGAGCGTGCGATCCAGTACCAGAAATGGGGGCAATTACTATCAGCCCCCAAGACGTAGCTTGTGCAGTCCGTCCGTTGCCTAATTGGAAATCTCCAGGGCCGGATGGGCTGCACAATTTCTGGATAAAATGGTTCACAAGGTCGCACGCTCGCCTGGCGACCCTGTTCCAGTCAGCCTTAGAGTCGGGGTCGCTGCCAGAGTTCCTGACAACAGGTATAACCCATCTGCTCCATAAATCGGGTAGTACTGCGGAACCCAAAAATTATAGACCGATTACCTGTCTCCCGACGGTCTATAAAGTTCTTACATCTATTTTGAGAGCTAAAATCACTAAACATATTGACGAAAATTCTGTTATGTCAGCTTCTCAGAATGGATGTAGGAACGGGTCCCGCGGTACTAAGGAGCTACTCCTCATTGATATGGCCATAAGCCAACAGGTTCGCCGTTCCCGAAAGGATCTGTCGACATGCTGGATAGACTATAAGAAGGCCTACGATTCGGTGCCACATACATGGCTTAGGAGGGTGCTAGAGTTGTATAAAGTTGATGCAACTCTGCGCACTTTCCTAATGTCGTGTATGGGGCAATGGAGGACAGTCCTTCGCTATCCAGGATGTCGGCAAATTCAGAGGAATAGCGAGCCGATAAGGATAGAGCGAGGTATATTTCAGGGCGATAGTTTGAGTCCACTTTGGTTCTGCTTAGCCTTGAATCCTCTGAGCACACTGCTGGAGGATTCAGGTCTAGGCTATCGGTTGCGGAAAGATGGTCGGGTTATATCTCACCTCCTTTACATGGATGACTTGAAACTCTTTGCCCCCAACGATTTGCAACTGATGGAGCTACTGAAGGTAACTGAAACCTTCAGTAGCGCCATCAGGATGGAATTTGGTGTGGACAAATGTGCGGTCATGCATGTAAAGCGAGGGGGGATTGTGGAATCTGTGGGAACCCAGCTCTCAGATTCCATAAATCTTAGATCCCTCTCAGCAACCGAAACCTATAAGTATTTGGGTATGTCGGAAGCGCTGGGCATCAGTGTGGCTGACATGAAGCAATCGTTGAAGGAGCGCTTCTTTGGCCGCCTGAAAAAAGTATTTAATAGTCTTTTATCGGGCGGAAATAAGGTGCGTGCCTTCAACGGTTGGGTCATGCCGGTTTTGATGTACTCTTTCGGCATACTCAAATGGACTCAAACAGAACTAGACGCCCTGGATACGAAGGTCCTTAAATTGTTGACGGCATATCGAATGCATCACCCGCGTTCTTCGGTAATGAGACTGTATATCCCGCGGAAGTGTGGGGGTCGAGGCTTTTTAAACGCTAAGACTCTCCACAATCGTGAGATATGCAGTCTCAGGGAATATTTCCTAGCAGCCGACGTGGGGATGCATCGAGATGTGGTCGCGATGGACAAGGGCCTCACCCCGCTCTCCTTGGCTAAAGAGAACTGGCGCATACCTGTAGTATTTACTACTGATGACCGCAGGAAAGAATGGCAGAGCAAGGAGCTTCACGGGCGCTTTTACCGGGCTCTTCATGGGCCCGATGTAGATTTTCAAGCGTCCGTGTCCTGGCTACGATCTGGGGACCTCTTCGGAGAAACCGAAGGTTTTGTCTGTGCAATTATGGATGAAGTTATGATGACGAATAACTACCGGAGATTTATTGTGAAGGACGGTACGGTTGACATATGTCGGGCATGCCACCGTCCAGGCGAATCAATCCGTCACATTATCTCCGGGTGTTCTCGTCTAGCTAACGGAGAATACTTGCAGAGACACAACCTTGTAGCCAGGATAATCCATCAGCAACTTGCTCTAAAATACAATCTTGTGGAATCGGAAGTGCCGTACTATAGGTATGTGCCCGACCCAGTTCTCAATAGTGGCAGTATCACATTGTACTGGGATCAATCCATCATCACTGACAGGACTGTTATAGCCAATAGGCCTGATATAGTGGTGATGGATCGATCAGAGCGGCGCGCAATGATTGTTGACATAACGGTCCCGCATGATGAGAACCTCGTGAAAGCCGAGAAAGATAAACAAATCAAGTATCTTGACTTGGCTCGCGAGGTTGTCGACATGTGGGAAGTGGACTCAGCAATCATTGTGCCGATAGTCGTGTCAGCGCATGGCTTAATTGCCAAGAGCCTCGACCAACACCTCAGGAGGCTCTCGTTAGGCAGCTGGATCAAGGGCTTGATTCAGAAAGCGGTACTCCTGGACACGGCCCGTATTGTTAGGAGGTTCCTCTCTCTGGAGCCCTGACCGCCGGTAGCTTGGACCCTGTTCCCGATACCGGTGGGCTACAATTTTTTATATTTTTAAATGTTTTTTTTATATATTTTTTATATCAATATTTAAAAATGTAAAAAATTTGTTGAAAAAATGAATAAAGGGAATAATAATAATATGAACTAGCCTATGAGCTAAGAAGCAAATGACGTTTACCCAAAATAATAATAATAATAAGCCCCCCAAACAACCACTCGTCCTGATTGACCATCTAATCACGTGGGGGGCGGACATGCGAATGAGAAATTACTGTCGTTGCTAATCGTGGCTCTGGAAACCCATCAAAAATGGAGACTCGTTCAAAGAGAAAACGTATAGGACCGCTGCCCGGGGGCGATCGCCGGGGCGCACCTGGAGCTGACGCTGGGTGTCACAGCATGCGAACCGTCAGCGGTGAGGAGTTGAACAGGCGGGCTCCCACCGACAAAGCTACTACAGCCGAAATCATTGACGATGGTGACAGACTGACAGACAGGATAGACAGCCCTGTAGAACCGTATAGTCCAAGCACAGTATCATACACACCTTCTAGGCGATCATCACCATCCATACCATCGTCACCAACACTTTCATCATCCCCCACCATTAGTTTAAATACAGTCACACCCACTCCGGTCTTGAATGCTGCGCGGGGGGTTTCCACCTTTTTACCCGCGTCCACCAAGGCCGGAAAAGCAAGAGTTCGCATGAAATGGAGTAAAGAAGTAAATCTATTTATCATGCGAACCTACCTACACGTAACTAAATTAGAGACCGATATGACCACATATAGACAACAATTGCATACACTTTTTACCCGACAATATCCTGAAATTACGGTTTCAGAACAAAGAATCTCAGATCAAAGAAGAATAATAGTTAGGAATAAACTTCTATCTCAAGAAGTTATAGATCAATTAAGAGAAGAAGTACGAACACAATTACTACAAGTAGAAACAGTAAATTATATAGACACTAACAGTATCACACAAAATATAACCGAAATTAGTAATCAAGAACAACCACAATCACTCAGTCAATCACAAATTATTGATTCCCCTTCTCCGTACAACCACGCACAAGTCTTTACACAAAATATATCGCACACATCCACACAAACCGAATTAATTACTCTTACCCTAGAAAATGACATAGAGGCCATAGTAGTCCCAGATCAAAACCTAACAACAGATACATATATTAAAGAAATTAATGACAAATTTAGAACAACAATAACACAATACTCTGGGATGGACCCAGCAGCTCGACCTAGGTTACCTAAACTTAAATACACACCTAACCTATTTCGACTAGTTAACTTGTTTAATGAGACTATACTCACACAATTTATTTCCGATGACACACAGCTTATAGACATACACCTACTTATATATTGTACAGCCGTAGTTATATCTGAAGAACTAAACTTTAAAATCACAGATCACACAGGAGCCCCAAGAACTAGGCCAAATATAGTACCAGCATGGCAACAAAGACTAGAAAAAGACATTGAAAAATTAAGGGCAGACATTGGTAGACTTACTCAATATATCAGTGGTTGCAGATCCAATAAATTAGTAAAACAAGTTGAGATCATATTTAGAAACAATTCAACACACACTAGACATGAACAAAATAACAGGAAACCTGAAGAATTCTTAGACACCTTAAAACAAAAACTAGCACTCAAAGTTCATAGGCTTAAACGATATAAAAAAGCACAAAAGCGCAAAAACGATAACGCGATATTTACCACAAACGAAAAAGTATTTTACAGAAATCTACATATACCAAAAAACGACAGAAATTATGAAAATAACACAAACACACCTACCCTACCTTCAAAAGAACAATTAGAAACATATTGGGCTGGTATTTGGGAAGAGCAAAAACAACACAACGACAAAGCATCTTGGATAGCAGATGAAGAAATGAAATGGAGAGATATTGACGAGATGGAATTCGTAGAAGTAACAGAGTCTGACATAATACACATAACAGCTAGATTACATAATTGGAAGTCGCCTGGAATAGACAAAATACATAATTTTTGGTACAAAAAGTTAACTGCATTACACAAAACTTTAGCAAAAAATTTAACAGATATCATATTAGGACAGCAAAATTTACCCGAATTTATCACAATAGGTATTACTTACATGCTTCCTAAGACTAAATACACATCAGAACCTTCCCAATACAGACCAATCACATGTCTTCCCACAATTTACAAAATACTAACATCTGTAGTCACAAAGAAAATTAACTCACACATTATACAACACAACATAATAGCAGAGGAACAGAAGGGATGTAGACAGGGCCACATGGGATGCAAAGAACAGCTGATAATTGATTCCACTATACATAAACACGCCACCACAAAAAACAGAAATCTCCATTGCACCTATATTGATTACAAAAAATGGTTAATACAAATTCTGGAGATTTATAGAATAAACCCAAAAATAGTTGATTTCATGCGCCATGTTATGCTACAGTGGAAAACCTCTTTACAAATAAATAGCAACAACAATAATGTCACAACGCGACAGATATCTATCAAAAAAGGAATCTATCAAGGCGACTCCCTGAGCCCCTTGTGGTTCTGTCTTGCTCTCAATCCTCTGTCTCATCTACTGCAACGCTGCGGGGCCGGATACTGCCTCAAACACTCTACAGATGACACAACAATATCACATCTAATATACATGGATGACATCAAACTGTATGCAAAATCAGAAAAAGAAATGAAGAAATTAGTAGATATTACAGCAGAGTTTAGTAGAGATATTAACATGCAATTTGGATTAGAAAAATGTATAAACACTTCACATTGTTAGAGACAAGGTGCGGCCCGGCGACTATGCAGTGAATGAGTCAGATTCTATAACCGCATTAGAACCAACTGATTTGTATAAATACTTAGGGTACACGCAACTAAAAGGTTTTGACCATGTAAAAATTAAACATACACTAACTACTGAGTACAAGAAGAGAGTTAACGCTGTCTGTAAAACCCAACTCTCAGGTAAACATCTCATTAAAGCCTTAAACACCTTCGCCATTCCAGTATTAACGTATTCGTTCGGAGTTATAAAATGGACCAAAACAGATACCGAACAATTACAACGAATTACACGAACAACACTCACGAAACATAACAACCTTCACCCTAAATCCGCCATAGAGAGACTAACGATTAAAAGAGAAAATGGAGGGAGAGGCCTTATAGATATCCAGCACCTATGGAGGAAACAAATTAGTCGACTAAAATCATTCTTCCACATAAAATCCCGCAATAGTAATATTCATAAAGCCATAGTAACAAACGATCTTAACTACACTCCACTTAACCTAAGCGATCAGATAGAAACCCACAACACAACCAATGACGACCCGCAGACACAAAAAATTGAAGACTGGAAGAAAAAAGTACTTCACGGTCGACACCCTCATGATCTAGAGCAATTACACATAAACAAATTAGCGTCAAATAAGTGGCTAAAAATAGGCAACTTATTCCCAGAAACCGAAGGATTTATAATAGCAATTCAAGACCAGATCATCAACACAAAAAACTACAGAAAATACATAATCAAAGATCGTACAGTAACTAATGACAAATGTCGCAAATGCCACGTCCATCCAGAAACCATCCAACATATAACAGGAGCATGCACAACCCTCACACAGACAGACTACACTCACAGGCACAATCAGGTGGCAAATGTAATTCACCAAAAACTAGCACTCAAACACTCACTAATTCAAAACACCAGCACTCCATACTACAATTATAAACCAGAAACTACCCTAGAAAATACAACACACAAGCTCTATTACGATCGCGCTATTCTAACTGATAGGACGATCCACTACAACAGACCGGATATTATTCTACAGGACAAAATAAATAAAGTTACATACCTAATTGATATAGCAGTTCCTAATACGCACAACATAAAAAAAACTATAACTGAAAAAATGAGCAAATACGCAGAACTCAAAGAAGAAGTTACTAGACTCTGGCGCCAAGAAAAAGTATACGTTGTCCCAATAGTCCTTTCCTCAACAGGGGTAATCCCAAATCATCTCCTTCACAGTTTAAAATTGTTAGACCTGAATGAAACCCTTTACATTACAATGCAAAAAGCAGCAATTTTAAACACGTGTAGAATTGTAAGAAAGTTTATGCAGATAGAAGAGAATGAAATAGGACCTCATCACTCATAAACACACCACACGCTACATTTGCTTTGGCTTCGGCCCGTAAATGTAGTTAAAATCCAGTCCAAGGGCTGAGAAGAAAAACACTTTCCGAAAATAATAATAATAATAATCGTTTATTCATCAAAAGGGGCACACTTACAATTTAGTATCAGAAACAAGTAAAATAGAGCACTGTTGCTTATTGCCTGAACTAGGTGGAACCTGTGTTTCAGGCTAGAAGGTGCATAAATACCTACTTAAAATAAATAAATTAACATTAAGAGAAATGTAAAAGTAAATGACTAAAATTACGACTTACATAGAAAAAAACAAACAACATGTCAGCAGTTTACTTGCAGACAACAAGTAAATCTTCTGTTTGTGCATAGGTCATGGGTTGTAAAAAAGTAATAATAGCCTTTTTACAGATAAAATAGTTCAACTTATATATACTTAGTTTTCTATTTAATCTAATGTACAGAAATGGGCCAAATAAATGTATTGTTTGTTCATTCTTAATTTACTTATTTTAATTTATGAATGTATTTTATGATAATATGTGTCGGATTTGTTAATGTGATCATTATTTGTGTTTTTTACTTTTTATAAAACTGACCTGTAATTCCAAATAATTATTAATAAATAAACTAAACTAAAATTAATGTAAGACAGGCCGTAAACGGAGTCAGACAGGTGTAATTAGGACGCGCACTATAGCGTCACAACATACCTCAGCTGAGAAGGTTCGCTACAGTGCACAGTGTTACGAGTAAATGATAAATGACATTTATTCAGCAAGTAGGTTTTCACAAACACTTTGACTCGTCATTTTTAAAAACTAGATACGATCGATCCTGTACATACGGAATAATGAGCCTGCGACGTTTTCTGTTTCCGGACCTTTGATTCAAAGTTATTCAAGAAGGAGTATCTCAGATGCAACATCAGTCTTACAATTAGTAATATAACGTGATATAGAAGCACCTGAACGTAATGTTTAAACAATAATGCGTCCCGCGTGCGTGAGATTGACTTATTAGTCAATTTCTCAAGATTTGGGGTGAAGTGGTCCTTCCGTTAGTAACGTATGGTCTCCGGGGCTCGCTGGGGCACATACAGTGTGTCATTGTGTCGAGGGCAGTCGCATGTGGCACTGATGAGGTACCGTCCACCCCGCCCCGCACCCCCCCGCCTGCCGTAGCTCACCGGCCAGTGATCCGTCTTGTAGTCCGCGCCGGGTCTCGATGATTAATCATCGCCTGCACAATGCACTGCGCTACCACCGCGCACCGCGCACCGCGCCGCCAACATACGAACACACTATAGTTTCTTAGTAAGACTGGCGACTAATGATGTGTCGCACCGCGCAAATGTTCCGACGCCAATGTCAGTCCATACTTGTGCTCACATTCGCTTTGATTATGCAACAAGTTATACGATAATATTGGTATCATCAGCTCTTTAACATCTGTGAGCCATACGGTGCTTGTGTAGGAAGGATATCCTCGGGTGTGAAGGATATCCTGAACGTGACTACACGCGCCCGAGGTGGTGGGCTGTTGACGGGAGCTCGTGGCTACAGTTGACGGGAGCTCGTGGCTACAGTTGACGGGAGCTCGTGGCTACAGTTGACTGGAGCTCGTGGCTACAGTTGACGGGAGCTCGTGGCTACAGTTGACGGGAGCTCGTGGCTACAGTTGACGGGAGCTCGTGGCTACAGTTGACGGGAGCTCGTGGCTACAGTTGACGGGAGCTCGTGGCTACAGTTGACGGGAGCTCGTGGCTACAGTTGACTGGAGCTCGTGGCTACAGTTGACGGGAGCTCGTGGCTACAGTTGACGGGAGCTCGTGGCTACAGTTGACGGGAGCTCGTGGCTACAGTTGACGGGAGCTCGTGGCTACAGTTGACTGGAGCTCGTGGCTACAGTTGACGGGAGCTCGTGGCTACAGTTGACGGGAGCTCGTGGCTACAGTTGACGGGAGCTCGTGGCTACAGTTGACGGGAGCTCGTGGCTACAGTTGACGGGTTCATCTCGACCGAATTAACCGCTTAGAGCTAATTACTTAACCAGACGCGCGCTTATTGGACAGAAGCGACGATGAGCGGCCGGTAGCCGCCTTCTAATGTGCACACAACACACCACTGATCAATGTTACAATCAATCAATATCATTTTATTTCAATTTACAAACTTTATACTTTATTTGAGCATTGGAGTCACTTTGTTTTGACTTCATCAAGGGGTGCGACGGGGTCGAATACGTGGCGAGCGCTGGTATAGTTTTTACGCGAACTGTGTGACACCTGGCCGCGCGCCAGGCAGCATGCGGTGCGTGCTGCAACAATTTGTTCTCTATACATAGCCGGCCACTGCAGGCGCACGAGGGGGCTGAGCAAGAGGGCGGGGGAGCGGACTATCCCAGTCCTGCAATTAAAAGTGGTTCCTCTTGAGATCGTTATTTACTATCGACGCAGTAATGTTTGCATAAAGTTACTTTGATGTGCAGAATGCTTGGTTGACGGCTTAGTGATGAGGTGGTTTACACCCTGTATGTATGATCGGGCACCGATCAATCAATGTCACATCGAGTTACAAGTACCTAGTGTTTGTACTTGCGAGCCAGTTATACACTCCTCTACGTTATTTATTGAATTGAACGCCTATTACGTTAACAGAAGGCTTCAACACTAGAGCGATGTTCTGTAAGTGTGTACCACAGACATGTTGTAGCGTGCCTGTCTACAGACGTGATCACGTGACGCTACACGTGCCGCCGTGACGTCATCACACGAAGTCACGACGCGTGACAAATGAACAAAACGTTTCACTCTTCACCTCCGCTTCAGAGCCTTTGCTCAGTGTGGCCTATTTTACCGGGAATATTATAAAATTGAAGAGGGCAAGGCTTGCTCCATTGGAGGCAATTTATAAAATGTATTGTGGAGTGCTGACAGCGGTCAGGGCCGGCTGCCGTGTTCAATATATTCGTTTTATATTCTGCAGGAGACTGCAGAATATAAAGGTTACCCTACAAACCATAATGTCGCCATATAGAAGTAATCTCTAATATTCAGCCTGAGAGTATTTAATATCGTCAGTAGGAGATACAATAACAAACAGTTTGAGTTTTTCGCTGTATTGTCAAGCACAACAGCGTACGACGCAGACAGACAGTTGAACTAGACTGACAAGAGTTGGAAAAGAATCTTCGTCAAACTGATCAATGATAGTGTTGTTGGAAATTTTAAAATGTAATAAGTGTGTATCATTTTTCAGCTTCTAATATTTCGTAGTTTCTAACAACAATTTAATTAATTTATTAGAAAACAAGCATTCGTTATCAATATTGAATTTATTATTAAAGGCTTGTAAGCGAAACAGAAGTTGTATTCTGGTTTAGTGGAGACAAATTGTTAATTAATGAATAAACCATTTATTATAATTATAGTCTAGTGTTTGTTGTCGGTTGCGGGCGGTGCGGGTGGTGCGGGGGGTGCGGGCCCCGCAGTCCGGCCCTGGAGAGAACCGCTCCGATGTTGTGTCGAGTCACCGCCAGCCTCCGGCCAGCCACTTCGCATCATCAATCCTGATATTAAAATCACTTCGATTTTTGTAAGTGACTCTTTGCGATACCAGTGACTCCTTTTTAACCGACTTCTAAAACGGAGGAGGTTATGTATTCTAAAAGTATCTTTTTTTTTCATGTTTCTGTACCGATTACTCCGTGATTACTAAGCCGTTTTCCGTGATTCATTTTCATTTGGTAGGGGAACCCGCGCACTGGTTTGATATAAAGATTAATTTTATTTACTTGGGTGGTTTATTCTTGGCCTACTTTGATGGCATGATGGTCTATAACTTGTCATTTTGAAGAATTTGCGTGGGATACTACAACTACGTTGTGAATTATTGTCCTAAAGTGTGTCTAATTGGGCACCGACGCTGATATTTTCTGAGAGCATTGGCTACATACAACTGCTAACATAACATAGCTTATAACAATGCTAATTCAAATATTCTTCTTGAAGAGATTAATCAATGGACGTTGCATTATTAATCTGCGAATCCTACTGTTACTGTAAGGATGTATTCCTAAATCGGCATAAATATATGTTTGTAGGCTTATAATATAATATGATGTATGAATCGTCATCAGCCTATTAATGTTCCCACTGGGGGCACATGACAGGCCTCCGCTCTATGGCGGAAGTGTAAAGTTAATAAGTTTACGAAATACCAGTATTTAATTTAACTCATTTTCACATATTTCAAGCTGTCTAAGAAATGTGATATATTTTTTTATTTGGATATCTTAACTAAAATAAGCAAAGTAAAAAACTTTCGAAAGTCGGTGACTTTGTTGGTTCCATTGACTTTTTACAAGTAGCTTCTTTAAAGAATGCTCTCTTAGTTAAATGCTAATCGGTAATGTTTGGCAATCCGCAAAGCTAAAAAAATATAAATAAAAAATATATATAATAAATGTATCACTAGACGCCACACAGGGCTCTGAGTACAATAGTAATAACATTCGCATAATAGGTTCTATAACATTAGTCTAGAGTACAATCATTTAGTAATAACGGTTCGGTAGCTACGTGTAATAAGGGCCTTAAAACGCGCGCTCACGTCGGTTGAGTCAGCGGCAGCGTGTGCTCGTATGTGTTTACACACAACACGACCATTACGTAACGCATCATACAATGATGTGAGGGTCGTGACCCACGCGTCCTAAACTAATGACAAGTGCTCCAGTTTGATGATCCCCTGTCATAATCCCGCGTCGTTTGTCCTCCGTCCCGCCGTCCCACCGTCCCGCTGCGCCGTCCCGCGGCTCACGGCGGCTGAGCCTTTTGTAATGTCTCGTCTTTGTGATGTCGCATGTAAAGCGGAGAATGTTCCAATAAATCGCGGACATGTCGCGCAGGTCGAGAAGCGCGCCCGGTCATCTCGTTAAGCGAGCACATTCGTTCGCTCAGTCACCCGCTGGTTGTACAGGTCTGGGGTATATGTGTAGCGGCTGCCCCGTCCTATACATATCATATTACATAATAGAGTGGCCCGGTGTAAGCTTGTTGAGCCACTTGTACATGAGCAGCGATCTATCGACTCGATCTAGGCTCTTGTATACGTAATGAGGATCACGACCCATGATTGAGTGTTTTCTGTGAATTTCTGGAGATGCATACTTATGTGTTAGTCGAGGGACAAAAGAACTGCTAGGTACGATCCCAACAGTATTGAACGCGATAACAAAGCTTATTCTTATTTAAAATGCCCGTGGCTTCGCTCGCGGAAACCTTCCTCTTCAATCACTCTATCTATTAAAAAACCCGTATCAAAATCCGTTGCGTAGTTTTAAAGATCTAAGCATACATAGGGACAGACAGACGTGGCGGGAGACTTTGTTTTATAATATGTAGTGATAGTGATAACCACAGGTGTTTTTTGGACTTGTCTAAATATGATCCAACCTAATGCTAAGCAGATTCCCAAAAAATTGATGGTAAAAGCCCACTTAAAAAAAGACAAAAAAAGCACCGCAAAAAAATCGAGTTGTTTAATGAAAACGCATTGATGTCAAATTTCGCGAAATGTTCACAAATCGTGTCGGTCGCCGGCAGACGCGCCGGACAGTCGGACGACGGGTACTCGTTAAGAGAAACAGTGCAATCGTCGATCTGTCCTAAAGTGGCAAACTTACTTGTTATTAGGACGCGGGCCGCTGTCCCGCAAACACGGGGCGCACGTCACACAGAGCAGGCGCACGGATCGCTTGCAGCAGTATGTGCCTGTGTGGATGAGTCCTTCCTGAGGACATGCGGGATGTAACCGTGCATGGACTCATTTTAAATAGTCGCTAAACAAAAGAGTATTTTTTTATTCTTCTTTCACTTTCGCCACTCACGTTGTAACTGGACACGCAGGACACAGTATTAAATGCCCCATCACAACCGTGGAACAGCACCACATTTACACATCAGGTGGGAGTCATCAATGAATTTCCCCTGAGCAGGTTTACCTTTCTGCGACCAACATGGGTCGGAGTCTATTTAAAGACTTCCAGGTCAGCCATGGCAACTAATGTTCAGGTGGAAGATTTTAACAGGTGGAACGCATGGTAAGGATATACTAGTTCGCGTGTCTAAAGCCATTTTGGCTCTTTCGCCAGAGCTCGTCGCCGCTCTACGAATTTCTGGTGGCCTGCCTGTGGAAACAGCATCTGTGCCAGGGTCGGCCAAGGTTAAGGCCACGTGATATACTCGTAGTAATAAACGTAGCGTGAGCTTTAAGGTTCCGTCGTTCGAGTAGTCCCCACTTATCCCGGGTAGCGAGCACACGTTTAAAGAGTTTATCTACTTACTGATCATTTGATGACCAGAAACACTAGTTAGGGTTTACCCTTACTAGTGTTTCTAGTGAACACCACACGTCAGCTGGAAAATATAGCGCAAGCGTAGTAGCCTGCAAGACACGAGGCGAAGTACACCAATTTGAAGAGACAGTCGCCGTGAGAAACTGTTGCGAGTGTACACCTTCTGCTTGATGGTATTGCAGTTTTTGCTGAAAGTCCAGAGTAACTCTAAGAAACTTTGGAAAGTTGCTGTGTTAGGTTTGCGCCCAACCTCTCTGTTACCAAGGTGGAAAATGCAAGACTGTATTTTGTTCGGATTGGGCTTGAGTGATTAGTGAGGTAGTATGTACTCAGTGAAAGACTTTTTAAATGATTTGAGTTTATCCAGATAATGATTGTTTATGATTGCAAATTTAACCACGTAAGACTTATGAACCTGACTGATTGAAAATTGACTTTTTTATTTTTGTATTGTTTATCTAGTTGCTAATTGACTTCTTTTTAATTTTTGTTTTGTTCATCTAATTGTTAATTGACTTCAATTTAATTTCTGTGTTGTTTTATGTTGACATTGTTTTGATTTTATTAATATTTTAATGTATGTACTTAATAATTTGCATGCCGTAAGGTAGACTGTAGCCGATCTCATCAATTTTGTACAACATCTTATACCTGTACCTACATTCTAAGCAAATAAAGATCTGATTCTGATTCTGATTCTGATTCTGATGTGGCTAATTCACCAAGAGCATCTGACAAGCGGACCTCGACCCCGGGTGGTCGCCTGCATACACGAAGCGGAATGTGCTCGGGTCGAGTTATATCTGTGTTAGTTTATAATATAAATGAAAAAATGAGTTTTTTGTTATAAGTTCCGAATACTAACGACCCTGTCCGACCAGTGAGGGTACGAGTATTATTAGATATCGAGATCAGATTCTATTTATGTAGTCCTTTTTGGGACGACAACAGTTAAAGAAAACGTACTAAAATGAGGATACACACATGGCAACACAGGACTTCGGGCGGTGACACTCCGGTCGCTTCTCGGGTGTGACGTCGGAAATAAATCAATAACGATCGAACATACTCTATTTTATGGAGATGGAGTAAGGGCAAAAAGTTTTTAAAATTCATTATTGGGTTTCCTTCCATCAATATTTTATATTTCTTATTTTATATGGTAATGCCTTTGGTATGCCTATACGCCTCATTCGAATCGGGTAGGGTTTTTTTTAAACATATTCTTAATGTAATTTCAAATGCATTTTGTTAACAAGTACCAAATAGTATGCAACGGTTATGACGTAGTACATAGTTGATTTATCATTCCTAAAATACTTGTAAATGTTCTCATTAATCTTAATATATATAAATCTCGTGTCACAATGTTTGTCCTCAATGGACTCCTAAACCACTTAACCGATTATAATAAAATTCGCACACCATGTGCAGTTCGGTCCAACTTGAGAGATAGGATACATTTCGATTTATGAGACGCAGACGAAGTTGCGCCGGTCAGCTAGTATTTAAATAATATTCTTTGTATTTATTTTGTCATTACTCATTTACTTGATTTCTTAGCGTATTGAGTAAGTAGTTGACAGTTGATTTGAATATGGTGGTTACGTGTATAATAAGGGAGGCAAATCATTTTAACGAACATTATATTGTGAACTTGTGATAAGGACGTTACTCTGCCCAAACGAAGACTGAGTGTGAATTATATTTCGTATTTAATTGTGCAAAACCCTGCTACTGAACAGCAATTTATTAAATACCTAGCTGTTATTTTCAAATTACAAAGAGACACTTCAGTTTTATTTATTTGTATTTATTTATTTAAGTAACAATTTATGTACACACTACATATAGAAAAGAAGAAAGGAATAGAAAATAGGTACAAAGGTGATGCTTATTTCTTAAGAAGTCTCTTCCAGCATACCTGCTGTATGCTTGTAGGTACTGATGGAAGCAGAGCGAAGAAACTATCTTGAGGCAGGCCGTTCTTTTGTGCTCTCCAAGTTCTAACCAGTTGGAGCTGGAAACGGCGGTTGTGTTCTAAGTTCTTGGAGTTTTCAAACAAACTTCTTATCGCTGATCAAGGTCCACCTTTCACAACAGTTGTTTGAGGATGACCGTATCGTAACCTGTTTAGTTTATTAAGACAAGCGGACACACGTGTACGTATTAAGGCTGACGTGTATGTAAGAGATATGACAACGTTAAGATGAGTGACGTCACTCTCATCCTTTATCACGTTCAGCCCTCTCGGAGGCGTCACTCATTCCCACAATGTTACAATAAGCACTTAAGTAGTGTTACAGTTAAACTAAGAGGAACCGGGGCCCGTGACGTGTGACGTGTGTGTCAATGTGACGACAGCCTGTTACATCGTAGTTTAGACAAGTGTGTAAGTCCAAGGGTATTATTGTTACTCAATATGATGTACAGGTACACAGAGACCGTTGATAAACCTTTATTAAGTATTTTCTGTTAAAAGGTATTGAGAACTAGACTTTTAGTCCGGGAGGTAGCGTTGCATTTTAGGTTGTGTTCTTACGCCAATCGGTTGTCATCTTGTTGAATAGATCTGGAATGACTGATAAGTAAACTAAACGTCAGCTGACGCACCCGCGGTGGGAATGGGATTGGGAGGTGGGGTTAGGTTAGAAAAAAAAAGTAATAGAACGCCGGTTGAAAGTTGTATCATGAATAGTTTACATCATATTATACCGAGCTTAAAAAATCGTCAGCTGCTGTGACGGTTTTTTTATGATAAAGGTTTCAGCCGGCGTACTAAGACTTAACTTTTAATTTTTTTTTACAACTTTCATAATCTCCCAATCATTTATTGAGGAGGTCCGTTGCCTATCTCCGAAAATCATCATCAGATCTGTACCAAAGTGCAGTAGGACCACTCCGAGAAAGTACTCTTTCGAAAACTACCCAAATCGCTTGATGTGTGCCTATAAAGTTTGAAGAGTTCTCTCTATTTCTCCAGGATCCCATCATCAGATCCTGACTTGATGATTATGGGACCACCTGTGAAGTATACCCTTTCAAACAAAATTTAAATAATCCAAATCGGTTTATCCATCTTCGAGTAATCGGGGAACACGCATAAAAATAAAACGTTTTCCTCGAATTGAGAACCTCTTCCTTTTGGAAGTCGAAAAAAGTAAAAGTTACTCCTTTAAAAACATCAGTTTATCGGCCAATTAAAGCAGTATTTTTGTAAACAAGTAACGTCAAAATCTGTCCAGCTGTTTATACCTACGTTCATATACCTTCAGTAAAAAGCTATTATTTGGTTCACCAAATAACAGCTTTTACAATCAGACACTTAATTTGATTTGTTTTTTAATACAGGTACATTTTGAGACAAAGATATTTAGATCATCGTCTCATAATAATTAGTGCCGACAAATACCAAACAGGAACCTCGCTCAGTGAAGCAGCACGTCTGCCCACCCTGCCTGCTCCTGGCGTGAACTAGCCGCTGAGAGGCGCGCGAGCGACGACATGGCCGGTAGGGGCGCGAATAATAATAAAAACAAATGGTACAACTTTTTATCGACGGAAATTCGGCCCCGAACGATTTGTGCCGAAGCGAGAACAAACTTTTATATTGACTAAACAATTTGGTATTAGTCGGCGCGAATTGCCCATCAAATGTAACGGCGCATGTAAATGAGTCACTGTAAAGTATGTAATTATGTGGGAGACACGTGTGTACTGCGCGCAGCCTGTGCCGTGCGCGTCACAATGTGAGTATGTGGGAGACATGTGTGTACTGCGCGCAGCCTGTGCCGTGCACGTCACAATGTAAGTATGTGGGAGACACGTGTGTACTGCGCGCAGCCTGTGCCGTGCGCGTCACAATGTAAGTATGTGGGAGACACGTGTGTACTGCGCGCAGCCTGTGCCGTGCACGTCACAATGTAAGTATGTGGGAGACACGTGTGTACTGCGCGCAGCCTGTGCCGTGCACGTCACATTGTAAGTATGTGGGAGCCGCGTGTGTACTGCGCGCAGCCTGTGCCGTGCACGTCACAATGTAAGTATGTGGGAGACACGTGTGTACTGCGCGCAGCCTGTGCCGTGCGCGTCACAATGTAAGTATGTGGGAGACACGTGTGTACTGCGCGCAGCCTGTGCCGTGCGCGTCACAATGTAAGTATGTGGGAGCCGCGTGTGTACTGCGCGCAGCCTGTGCCGTGCGCGTCACAATGTAACTATGTGGGAACCACGTGCGTACTGCGCGCAGCCTGTGCCGTGCGCGTCACAATGTAACTATGTGGGAACCACGTGTGTACTGCGCGCAGCCTGTGCCGTGCGCGTCACAATGTAAGTATGTGGGAGACACGTGTGTACTGCGCGCAGCCTGTGCCGTGCGCGTCACAATGTAAGTATGTGGGAGACACGTGTGTACTGCGCGCAGCCTGTGCCGTGCGCGTCACAATGTAAGTATGTGGGAGACACGTGTGTACTGCGCGCAGCCTGTGCCGTGCGCGTCACAATGTAAGTATGTGGGAGACACGTGTGT
This sequence comes from Xestia c-nigrum, assembly GCA_916618015.1. Classification (NCBI taxonomy): domain Eukaryota; kingdom Metazoa; phylum Arthropoda; class Insecta; order Lepidoptera; family Noctuidae; genus Xestia; species Xestia c-nigrum. The sequence goes on along the minus strand of OU745259.1, from coordinate 345,267 downwards.
ACTGCGCGCAGCCTGTGCCGTGCGCGTCACAATGTAAGTATGTGGGAGCCACGTGTGTACTGCGCGCAGCCTGTGCCGTGCGCGTCACAATGTAAGTATGTGGGAGACACGTGTGTACTGCGCGCAGCCTGTGCCGTGCGCGTCACAATGTAAGTATGTGGGAGACACGTGTGTACTGCGCGCAGCCTGTGCCGTGCGCGTCACAATGTAAGTATGTGGGAGACACGTGTGTACTGCGCGCAGCCTGTGCCGTGCACGTCACAATGTAAGTATGTGGGAGACACGTGTGTACTGCGCGCAGCCTGTGCCGTGCGCGTCACAATGTTAGTATGTGGGAGACACGTGTGTACTGCGCGCAGCCTGTGCCGTGCGCGTCACAATGTAAGTATGTGGGAGACACGTGTGTACTGCGCGCAGCCTGTGCCGTGCGCGTCACAATGTAAGTATGTGGGAGACACGTGTGTACTGCGCGCAGCCTGTGCCGTGCACGTCACAATGTAAGTATGTGGGAGACACGTGTGTACTGCGCGCAGCCTGTGCCGTGCGCGTCACAATGTAAGTATGTGGGAGACACGTGTGTACTGCGCGCAGCCTGTGCCGTGCGCGTCACAATGTAAGTATATGGGAGACACGTGTGTACTGCGCGCAGCCTGTGCCGTGCGCGTCACAATGTAAGTATGTGGGAGACACGTGTGTACTGCGCGCAGCCTGTGCCGTGCGCGTCACAATGTAAGTATGTGAGAGACACGTGTGTACTGCGCGCAGCCTGTGCCGTGCGCGTCACAATGTAAGTATGTGGGAGACACGTGTGTACTGCGCGCAGCCTGTGCCGTGCGCGTCACAATGTAAGTATGTGGGAGCCACGTGTGTACTGCGCGCAGCCTGTGCCGTGCGCGTCACAATGTAAGTATGTGGGAGACACGTGTGTACTGCGCGCAGCCTGTGCCGTGCGCGTCACAATGTAAGTATGTGGGAGACACGTGTGTACTGCGCGCAGCCTGTGCCGTGCGCGTCACAATGTAAGTATGTGGGAGACACGTGTGTACTGCGCGCAGCCTGTGCCGTGCACGTCACAATGTAAGTATGTGGGAGACACGTGTGTACTGCGCGCAGCCTGTGCCGTGCGCGTCACAATGTAAGTATGTGGGAGCCACGTGTGTACTGCGCGCAGCCTGTGCCGTGCGCGTCACAATGTAAGTATGTGGGAGACACGTGTGTACTGCGCGCAGCCTGTGCCGTGCGCGTCACAATGTAAGTATGTGGGAGACACGTGTGTACTGCGCGCAGCCTGTGCCGTGCACGTCACAATGTAAGTATGTGGGAGACACGTGTGTACTGCGCGCAGCCTGTGCCGTGCGCGTCACAATGTAAGTATGTGGGAGACACGTGTGTACTGCGCGCAGCCTGTGCCGTGCGCGTCACAATGTAAGTATGTGGGAGACACGTGTGTACTGCGCGCAGCCTATGCCGTACGCGTCACAATGTAAGTATGTGGGAGACACGTGTGTACTGCGCGCAGCCTGTGCCGTGCGCGTCACAATGTAAGTATGTGGGAGCCACGTGTGTACTGCGCGCAGCCTGTGCCGTGCGCATCACAATGTAAGTATGTGGGAGACACGTGTGTACTGCGCGCAGCCTGTGCCGTGCGCGTCACAATGTAAGTATGTGGGAGACACGTGTGTACTGCGCGCAGCCTGTGCCGTGCGCGTCACAATGTAAGTATGTGGGAGACACGTGTGTACTGCGCGCAGCCTATGCCGTGCGCGTCACAATGTTAGTATGTGGGAGACACGTGTGTACTGCGCGCAGCCTGTGCCGTGCGCGTCACAATGTAAGTATGTGGGAGACACGTGTGTACTGCGCGCAGCCTGTGCCGTGCGCGTCACAATGTAAGTATGTGGGAGACACGTGTGTACTGCGCGCAGCCTGTGCCGTGCGCGTCACAATGTAAGTATGTGGGAGCCGCGTGTGTACTGCGCGCAGCCTGTGCCGTGCGCGTCACAATGTAAGTATGTGGGAGACACGTGTGTACTGCGCGCAGCCTGTGCCGTGCGCGTCACAATGTAAGTATGTGGGAGACACGTGTGTACTGCGCGCAGCCTGTGCCGTGCGCGTCACAATGTAAGTATGTGGGAGCCGCGTGTGTACTGCGCGCAGCCTGTGCCGTGCGCGTCACAATGTAAGTATGTGGGAGACACGTGTGTACTGCGCGCAGCCTGTGCCGTGCGCGTCACAATGTAAGTATGTGGGAGCCGCGTGTGTACTGCGCGCAGCCTGTGCCGTGCGCGTCACAATGTAAGTATGTGGGAGCCGCGTGTGTACTGCGCGCAGCCTGTGCCGTGCGCGTCACAATGTAACTATGTGGGAACCACGTGCGTACTGTGCGCAGCCTGTGCCGTGCACGTCACAATGTAACTATGTGGGAGCCGCGTGTCCGTGACTGTTTGCTTTCAGCCTGTGCCCGTGTGCCGTGCGTGTCACAATGTATGCTGTCGCTACTTTGTCACCTCGCTCTCCCCCCGCCCCGCTCCGCTCCGGCCCCGCACCGAGCATTGAGCCTGCGTACACATACATCATTATACGTGATTATACCGAACAGGCGTGCTCCCGCGCCCGCTGACAATACGATTCACTTAATATTCTCTCTTTGTGTTCACAAAGTTGAATGTTGGAATCTGACGATTTCACTTGTATTCAGTTCCAATATGCTCAGTTATTTGCGCACCTCAGGAGAGCAACTTTAGGGAACAACACTCAAGTCAAATTATTGTTCGGTACAAACTTTGTTGCCCTTTAAGCATTCCTTTTGAGGGTTTCAGCTTTACAATTTAGAAATAATTTTATAAAATACAAAAGTAATAATATCAAAAACGACTCCTTTTTAGATAAAATAATGAATTTGTTAAGATTGTACAACTATTGTCTTACTAGCTGTACCTATGCGTTGCAATGTATTTTTTTCCTACCTGCATATCTACAACCTACCTACAACTATCTACTACTACCTTCCACTACCTACTACTACTGTAAGGACATGCCTTTGCCGATCCCCATTAAGACAGTCGTCGGTCCAATAACAGGTGACGTTTAGCAAGCTACGCATTCATGTTCTAGTAAGTAATTTAGTCGTTGAACAGTAATAAAAGGAACTTTGCAATAAACAGTCGTTTCCATAATCCACCTATCCTTTATGGATATACTTCACTACCTACTACTACCAACTACTACGTACTACTACGTACTACTACGTACTACTACCTACTACTACCTACTACTACTTACCTACGTACTACTAACCTACTACTACCTACCTAAATACTGCCCACCTACCTACTACCTACCTACCTTTTTCTCACCGTTCAAACCTACCCTGGACTTTCACAAATAATTCAAAACCAAAATGAGCCAAATCGGTCCCGCCTTCTCGAGTTTTAGTGACTAACGAACAGCAATATATTTTGATAATTATATATGGATTATTTGAGATGAATAGGTAGCACAGAAAGTGAACCCCGAATATTATAAATATTGTAATCAGATGGGCCTGCTGTGTATCGCGTAGTTTCAGAGTGTTATTTACGAGTGTGCAGTAAGTTATTATCTAAATTCATGTATATGTCTCCGTAAAAATTTCAAACACATTAGATTGTAATCTCTCTAGCGAGGTAGTAAACTCTTGAAATAATGTCAATTGAACATACTGCTTACAATGTAACGCATTATTTTTCGGTAGATTGTAATCTATCAAAGTGAAACCGTAATATAGTCAAATGCATGCGACGGAAGTATTTCTGACCCCATAATCGGGACTTGGGGCACCCCCATGTTAGGTTAGGTTCCTTTAAACCCTGCTGACAGAAATAGGAACCCCGCCGACTACGCTTTTCAGGGAAATATAAAGTGTTTTGAGGTTACGTTACATTAATCGGTTTTCCCCAGGAATGATGCATTATCTTTTCATGAGAGTGGTGGGGCAAGAAGGACTCCTCTTTCTCTCACCCCCTCCACACCGCACGAGTTGAGTTCCTTCGTATACATTTCACAATATTACGATTTCACTCGATAGATGTAGTGTTATGGCGAGGTGCGCTACATAAACAAGGCGATAACATCGCTCGACCCGCCAGCAAGTGCCCCGCACTCGCCCCGCTGTCGCTCCACACTCGCCCTGCTCTCACCTCACATACCCCCCCTAGCACCCGACGTGTGTATTCACCCGTTTACCGGATGTATTCATATTTTATTTATTTGCGCAGGAAACGGCTCATAAACGGTGATTTTGATTGTGATGGCAGATGTTGTGATTCAGTAGGAAAAACCCGGAAAACGTCAGTATTTCCTGCATAATTAATAAATTCACTGGTGGGGCCCCGCCCGTCCCGGCCCCGAGAGGCCCAGGGCCCGGGCTGCGCGCCGCTGCGCTCGTTACTTACCGCTGAACAAACCCGTGGTTTAACAAGGTCCGGTGAGCAACACATTAAAATTAATCCTTTTTTCAAGAACACGGGATTATCCCTCGGCGGGCGAATTTGTTTACATTTAATATATTGTTTACCGACGGGTTAAACATTAGGATAACGTTCAATTAAAGGCAGATTACTCGTGAACCACGTGACACGACACAGAACAAATATGCGAATAAATGATGAGGCGAGACCACAACAGAAGTTATCAACACCTCATTGAAATAGACATACTATGTAGAACTACTCAATTTTCATATGAATCTTTATTTTCCATGTGACAGATTTATTATTTAACAATAATGTTTAGACCTAAAAATAAAGTTGAATTTGTATGTTGTAGTGTGAGTTGTTCCTTTAGCTCGGCACGATGGCTGTGTGCACGAGTCACCCGGGTGCTCGGTGGCGCTGCGCTGGTGGTGACTAGCAGCGACCGCTCGCTCCAGGTGACGAGCAGCTGTCCTATATGCCTCTCACGCAGTTGAACATTCATTAAATAAATAAATAACATAAATAAATTCATTATTCCTGACACAAGCATACAATTTATAAAGCATGTAGTAAAGTTGGCTATCTTGTTATGGGATTTGTGTAGTCCTAGTTGTTATTGTAAATACGAAGATGAGCGCGCGATAAGTGCGGTTGTAAACATAAAGATAATGCGCTACGAGTGTCATAACGTGCCTTACGACCGCTCACGTGGGCTATTGTCTATCAAGCGAGTTATGTGTAATTTGGAGACTATCACAGGATAAGAATAACAGCCGTAGTTGCCCTGTGTTGCTGTCGACAGAGCAGAGTAGCCGTGACACATCTCCTCAAAGTTTTTGTTTAAAGTGTTCTATGTCGGCCATTTCAGTTCGTGACCCCATGGGTAGTTTTTGTGCCGGTTCAATGAAGCGTTGAGGGTGGATTATTTTTCTCCACAGTATGGTTCTGTTACATCTTTCATCTGTACCCCTTCTGGTCTACTCAGCAACCTACGCTGAATTCCTGCTGCTGACGCAGCATCCTCTGATTTCCTCTCTCCCCCTCGTCACAGTCCAGCACGCCAGTCGTCTCCCAACCATCCTACCGTGCACATGTATCTTGCACTCGTGTTTTTATTGTTTTATTATACAAGTTTATTTTAGCCAAATTAATTCTTTTTTTTAAAAACCTAAAACGGAACCCGGTTCTAACATTGGTGGCAGCGGTGGGATTGTAAAATCCTTGGCATCCTTCCGAAAAGTGTAAATTCAGTGCCTTCCAAAAAGTGAAAGTGCTTCAGTTCCGGAGAAGTTCCAGAGACGACTCATCCCACCGGTAAAATCCGGTACTGACCTAGTTCAAGGTCACTTCCCGAAGAGTTCCAGAGGCAACTCATCACACCGGCAAAGTCCGGTACTGACCTGATTCAAGGTCACTCCAGTTCCAGCTCCAGATCCTGCTAAAACATGAAGAACGTGTGCGCAATAATACTGTGAGTTGTGAACATATTTTCCCATACCTAAGTGATCAAAGTTCTACAAAAATAAAATCGTTCAAGAGCTTATCTTGAACATTCCATACGTCGTGTCAACGGATGTTATTGTCTCGTCGCTCGTCGCAGATCCAGACTCAACGCATATCATAAGCGATAAGAGCTTATCTATAGACCTTAGTCTAATCCTTAATATTATTTCCAGGCTTGTAATATTGTATCTTGTTGTTAACCATGTCAAAGAAAGAAAATGTGAAAGAAGAGTCTGTGGAATGCATTCCCTTAAGTGTAATCTTAAAATTTATAAAGCCCTTCGATGGCAGTAGAGAAAAATTAAATGCATTTATAAACAATTGCGATAATGCCATTTCCCTAGCCTCTTCTAATGAAGCCGACATCGTCTTCAAGTACATAATAAGCCAATTAGATGGTAAAGCCGAGATTGCATGTTCAATCAAGGAATTCGATTCATGGCCATCCCTCAAAGAGTTCCTTCAGAACCAATTCGGAGAGCGTAAACATTACGCTCATCTTCTTGCAGAGCTCCAGGATTGCAGACAAGGTGCCCAGGAGAATGTCAACCAATTCTCACTGAGAATAGAAACTTGCCTATCTCAATTACTTACAGAAATATCCATATCCGGGCACAAGAAAGCAGAATTATCCGGCAGAGTAGCTGCAATGGAAGACCTCGCTCTCCACACATTCACAATGGGCCTTACCCCTCGCATAGCAAACATTGTTAGGTGTAGGAACCCTAAAAATCTTAATGACGCAATCAACTACGCAATCTCTGAAGAAAAATTGCAACAATATTCCTATAAACAGACGTTAGCCGCGAAAACAATTCGCCAAAATGATCCGACAACTAAATCTTATAAACCAAATCATTTTCAAAATAATCAATCCCAAAAAGTTACCTTTCAACAACCCTCTTCAAATGATTTCTGCAGATATTGCAAGAAAACAGGGCATACTTTAGAAAAGTGCCAACTACGAGAATTTAATAACAAAAAATTCAATAATTTCAATAAACCTTCAGCTTCAAGTGCGCAGCCGAGCACATCCAACTTCAAACCCCGTATTAATACGGTCACCAACGACGTTGAAAGTTATGACACTGTTGACAATTTAAACTAAACAATGTCCCGAGTAAGCGTCGCACGGGACATATAAATACCACAATAGACGACGCCAAATCCTTCATGACCCATGGACAGGGTAACCAGCCCCAAACTCGTGGTCTTCCCATTAGAGCCAAGCAACAGGGTATCCAGCCCCAAATCGTAGACTCTAAATCCTTCATGACCCATGGACAGGGTAACCAGCCCCAAACTCGTGGTCTTCCCATTAGAGCCAAGCAACAGGGTAACCAGCCCCAAATCGTAGACTCTAAATCCTTCATGACCCATGGACAGGGTAACCAGCCCCAAACTCGTGGTCTTCCCATTAGAGCCAAGCAACAGGGTAACCAGCCCCAAATCGTAGACTCTAAATCCTTCATGACCCATGGACAGGGTAACCAGCCCCAAACTCGTGGTCTTCCCATTCAAGTCAAGCAACAGGGTAACCAGCCCCAAACCGTAGACTTCCAAATTCCTGAAAATAAAAAACATATTAATGAAGAAATATATGAATTCACATCTAATGTATCAGATAAATACTTACCTTATATCGAAGTAAATTCTCCCGTGTCCTCAAGTGATCTATCCCTTCTCGTCGATACAGGCGCTTCTATAAGTTTAATAAAAAAATCATCCATCGACGACATGCCTATTATTAACGAATCGATTAAATTCAAAATCAAAGGTATCGATTCGACCATTGCCAAACCTCTATGGACATTAGGACAAATCCCTATAACCATCTATACACATGATCAATCTCATAGTGATTGTAAACACCTAACACATATATTCAATGTAGTTGACGAATTAAGCATATCCTACGATGGTATTATCGGCAACGACTTATTCAATGCCATGAGTGGCCAAATTAACTACGATAAAGGTGTATTGCATTTAAAAGACATAGAACTCCAAATGCATTTCAATGAACCCGTTTATACTATTACACCACGCAGTGAAACAGTAATCGAATGTACTGTGGCAAATCCAGAAATCAAAGAAGGTTTAATAATAGACCAACATATTTCCCAAAATCTATTAGTAGCAAATTGTTTAGTACAAGTAAAAAATAACAATCGTGTTAATATTTCTGTTGTTAACACCTCAGAAGATCCTGTTACTATTAAGTCTGATCTTAGATTACATTTAAAGCCTTTCGAACTCAAGGCTTCAGTCCTTATCGGCACTGTAGCCGAACCCCATACTCGCGAACGCACAGAAGAAATTTTGAAACAGCTTCGCGTATCCCACCTTAATCCAGAAGAAACCGAGGCATTGTACTCTGTTTGTTCTCAATTTTCCGACATTTTCCATCTACCCGACGACCAGTTAACTTGCACTGATGCAATCGAACATAAAATCAAAACTACTTCCGATAACCCAATTCATGTTAAGACATACAGATTTCCCGAATGCCATAAGAAGGAAGTAGATTCTCAAGTTGAAAAAATGCTAAGACAAGGCATAATAAAACCTTCTATGTCCCCATGGTCCTCACCAATTTGGGTAGTACCCAAGAAGCTCGATGCTTCTGGTCAAAGAAAATGGCGCGTTGTAATCGACTACCGTAAACTTAACGACGTGACCATCGGCGATTCCTATCCTATCCCAAACATAGCCGAAATCCTAGACCAATTAGGCAAGTGCAAATATTTTAGCACATTAGACCTAGCTTCCGGTTTTCATCAAATAAACATGTGTCCTGATGATTCTCCTAAAACTGCATTCTCAATCCCAACAGGGCATTACGAATTCACTCGTATGCCGTTTGGATTAAAAAATGCACCGTCCACATTTCAGAGATTAATGAACTCTGCTTTATCTGGTCTCCAAGGCATTCAATGCTTCGTTTACCTCGACGATATCGTAATTTACTCATTCGATATCGCTTCCCATATAGATAACCTAACTAATGTGTTTTATAGACTCCGTCAATTCAGTTTAAAACTACAACCAGATAAATGTGAATTTTTAAGAAAAGAAGTTTCATATCTTGGCCATGTCATTACTGACAAAGGCGTAAAACCAAATCCTGAAAAACTAAGAGCAGTTCATGAATTCCCTATACCAAAAACCCCCAAAGACGTCAAATCATTCCTTGGTTTCGTCTCTTATTATCGTAGGTTTATCAATGATTTTTCAAGCATTGCAAAACCATTAACTAATCTGCTGAAAAAGAATGTAGAGTTCGTTTGGTCAAACGAACATCAATTATCCTTTGAAACTCTAAAAAATAAATTAACTTCAGCTCCACTATTATCATATCCTGACTTCTCCAAACCATTCCTTCTCAGCTGTGACGCATCTAATTATGCAATCAGCGCAATTCTTTCCCAAGGCGACATAGGCAATGATAAGCCAATCGCCTATGCTTCCCGTACCCTCAACAAAAATGAGTGCAATTATAGTACAACTGAAAAAGAATTACTTGCAATTCTTTTCGGCTGTAAAACCTATCGTCCTTACCTCTATGGCAGAAAATTCATAATAATTACTGACCACCGTCCCTTACGTTGGTTATTTAACCACTCTGACCCCAGTAGTAAACTCCAGAGATGGAGATTAAAATTGGAGGAATATGAGTATGAAATAATATATAGAAAAGGGAAATTAAATAATGCCGCTGATGCATTATCCCGCTATCCTATAACTAAATCTGTCAATCCTATAAATCCTAGTACTTCTAATGAAAATTTAAACTCACCTGTTTATGACGAAACATCGAATCCAAATGTTCTTCCCGCTGTCTCTCCGGATGATTTAATCCAACTTGAAGATCTTACAGATCCCCTCACCCAACCTTCAAGCTTACCAGAGTTAGGTAACCTTGATGATCTAGACAACATAATAAATGAAAACTTACCCTCATCTTCCACTAATCACCCAAATCCAATACCACCACCAGATGTCTCGAGCCCTAGTAGTTCCAGTACTCCAGATGGTAACTACTCAGAATTCCTGAAGAATACCGCTAAAGACTTCAATCCTAACGTAACCATAATAGAACACAATGAAAGCCTATCCAAAACTGATAAAAAATATATCATCATCCCTACATCTATAGATATGGACGAATCCGTCCCATATACCCAAGAAATCATTTCCAATATTCCTAATTTAAGTGAGTTTTCATTATTAGAAAGAACACTACATTCCTTCCTTAAATACGAATTCGAAAATAAAATTTATTACTTCATTTTCACCAAGGTCAATCACTTTGACACTTGCACATATGAAGATATTTACAAGTGTCTTAAATCCGTAAGAAATGAATTAGTTGTCAGCCTCACAGGACAAAACAACCCTGAAATAGCTATATCTGATTTTAATAATCCTTTCGATACTCATCAGTATATCAAGCTATATAATATGATCCTATATTTATTTCACAACTCAGAAATGACCATACACATTTACAAGAATGCTATTATCTACCCATCACTAAGTGAAATTCCTAAAATTATGAAAGAAAATCATGATCTCCCTATAGCCGGTCATCTAGGTTCTGGTAGAATGCTGAAACGCATCCAAGAAAAATACTACTGGAAAAACATGCGCGTAGATGTCGAAAACTACGTAAAGAAATGTCCACAATGCCAAATTAATAAGGCGCTCAGAAGAACTAATCGTTCACCTATGCAAATCACATCTCTTTCCACACAGCCCTTTGAACGCGTAGCTTTCGATATAGTAGGACCACTACCAGAAGCCGGTAACGACAAATATAAATACATATTGACTCTTCAAGATGACCTCACCAAATTCTCAGCCGCTTATCCAATTACTAACACAACTGCTGAAGAAACTTGTGAATGTTTGGTTCATTTTATCACTTTATTCGGAATACCTAAAACAATTCTAACAGATCAAGGCACCAACTTCACAGCCGAGTTATTTAAACAAACATGTAACTTATTAAAAATAAAACAATTATGGTCCACTCCGTATCATCCTCAGACACAGGGTGCTCTCGAGAGAAGTCACTCCACCTTAAAAGAATACCTAAAGTCTTACGTAAACGAACAACAAAACAACTGGCCCCGCTTTGTGTATACAGCTATGCTTGCGTACAACACAGCCATTCATTCAACCACTCATTTCTCTCCTTATGAGCTCGTATTTGGAAACAAACCCTATATACCTAATTCAATCTACGAAGAAGCTGCAGGCGCAACCTATCCTGAATATGTCCGCATCCTACAAAATAGGCTCAAGTATTGCCGATCAAAAGCAATTGAACATACACAAAAATCAAAGAACAACTCCAAAAGTTACTATGACACTCACACAAGGCCAATTAAATATAAAGTCGGCGATCTTGTTTACCTTAAAAATCACTTACGCCTTAGAAAAGCTCTTTCACCAATATGGAAAGGTCCTTTTAAAATCGTGAAAATCCATGGCAACAACACCGCGTCACTATTAATTAATCGTCGTCACGTCAAACACCATTTTGACGAATTTAAATTAGCAACTAGTAATGAACCATAGTATATACAATTCAGTTAATTTAAATACTTTTCCTTACAGAATTGGTTACATTTATCCTACCCTGGCGTCAAACAGTCAAGAATATATCCAGCCAGCATCAGACGACGCAGGCATATATTTTGACCCTATTGGCTCTCTAAAAATAACTGATGATACTTTAGATATTATCATCCCCATAGACATCTCTTTCATTCAACCACACTTAGATAACATAAGGGATATCCTAAGAACTTCCAAATTCCTATGTAATCAAAGCAATGCATACTATGAAGGCGAATGTCACTATTTGTTCCAACCATTGTCATCCCGTTATTCTGATATAGTTAGAGACTTTGATTCTATTTCTCATCTTATATCTAAATCTTATAAAAGATCTGCCTGGTTTGGTGGAATCGGCTCAGTAATTAAACAACTGTTTGGAAATATGGACCAAAATGATGCCGAAAAATATAGTAATGCCATTCAAACCCTAGAGAATGATCAAACTAAATTGGCAACCCTCATGAAAGAAAACATGATGGTAACAACATCCACACTACTTTCTCTTAAAGAAGTCATCGATAAAATCAATGCTAATGAAGCTAGCCTTAGCTACGCCATTGATACCCTGAGCCAGGAAATGGCCAATTTAACACTAGTTTCCAATAAACTATTAATTAGGTCTAAAATATCGGGATTGTCGAATATTTTAGAAAGTAGTTTATTAACTTTATCATTTAAGTTAGAAGATATCATTAGTGCTATTATGTTTAGTAAGTCTAATATGTTATATCCATCTATTATTACCCCTAAACAATTGTTCTCAGACCTTGTAAGCAACTATCGATTTCTCCCTAGCTCTAAGCAATTACCTGTACCTTTAATCTTAGATAATATCCATATTCTAGAAAATATATCCGATGTATCCAGTTATTATGCGAATAACAAAATAATATTTGTATTGCAAATGCCTTTAGTGAATACTAAAGAATTCGATTTGTATCATACTACACCTTACCCTATTGCCCTTAAAGCTGTAAACAAAACATTGTATTCTACAATAATACCATCCACTAAATATTTGGGCATAACCAAAGATAAATCATCTTATTGTAAACTAAATTCACTCACTACCTGTAAAGTTATAAATACGCAATATTATATTTGTGAAATTTCCAATGTATACCCAACGTCAGCCGTACCAATATGTGAAACTGAGGTTATTTCAAAAGCTTTGACTTCTGTTCCGCCTCTTTGCAGAACTGAATTTATAAATGGTAATTTTGAAACCTTTCATAAACTACATAGTAATCAGTGGATATACATGATAAGTCAAAATTCTAAAATAACAATAGAATGTAATAATCAAGATTTATCTGAATCTTCTATTTCCGGTACTGGTATACTAACTTTACCAGACAACTGTATTGCCTATTGCAACGACAATAAGTTAATACCTAAACATAACATTGAAATAAAATTAAAACCAATAGTATTACACTTCGAATTAATTAATGATACTTGTTGTAGTTCCACTACATACTTAAAAGAAAATATTAAAGTTCCTTACGTTAATTTAAAAAATATTAATAACTTAGATTCTCTTTTTTCAAATTATAATAAAGTAACTGATCAAATTAAAACAAACCTGAATGGAGTAATTAAAAAACCTCATATTGTCCTTTACGGCAACTATTATTCATATACTACTGTTATTATAAGTATAGTTATAATCTTAGTTATTTCCTATAAATTGTATTGTTATTGTAAGTTAGTTAAGAAATCTAGATGTAACCCTTTACCTGATAATCCTGTAGAAATGGCATCCACAGATGTCGAAGATATTCCTGCTCCTCGTCTCCGAATGACCTAAAACCTGGAAAACTAACCTTACCTTCCGGCGTCAACTTACCCTAAACCCGTAAGTTTCCTCCTAATCGGGGGGCTGTTACATCTTTCATCTGTACCCCTTCTGGTCTACTCAGCAACCTACGCTGCATTCCTGCTGCTGACGCAGCATCCTCTGATTTCCTCTCTCCCCCTCGTCACAGTCCAGCACGCCAGTCGTCTCCCAACCATCCTACCGTGCACATGTATCTTGCACTCGTGTTTTTATTGTTTTATTATACAAGTTTATTTTAGCCAAATTAATTCTTTTTTTTAAAAACCTAAAACGGAACCCGGTTCTAACAGTTCGTTCGTCTGCCGCGCTGTCTTCTGAAGAGGTGGTGTGTCTGAGAAAGCTTTTCGGTTCTCCAAACGCAAGAACCAGACAGCCGTGCGACTAACTCGTGCGACGAACTCGTGCGACGGGAAATAGTGACTCGTATTGAAAAGACTCAAGCCCATCGGAACAACACAGTAATAGGGGAGAGTGTTCTGTAACAATGCGGCAGCGCTCACCTCTCTACCGTGGACAGAACGAATGACATGCGAATTCGGCGGTAGGAAAGGAAAGACATAGGTTACATAGGCCAGTAGTACGAAGAAATTGTAGTGATCGTGTGAGTTCCTGTTGGTCTGAGTTGAGACATTTATTTAATTTGGCAGCCCTCCCCCGGCGCCGCGCCCCGACGCCCGACAAGACACGGCTCCGACAGACGAGTGCCTCCCGGGACGACGACGGGACTACACCACTGACCGATACCAATTCATCAATTACATTCCGCACACGATAACAATTTACTTTTATGGAGACTACAGGTAGTTTTGAAACGAGACTTTATTTTAGTAAACCGATTTTGCAGTTCCTGCGTCACTTTCAGTTTGGACATTTATTTATTTATTTTATTCCACTTACAACTATCATTACAAGTAGTCTTAACACACATACACACACACAGACATAGGACTACTTGTGCTACCGTACTGTCCCAGCTATCCAATTATTGTATTGTGCTCATAATAGTAAGTGGTATAGTATAACTCAATACTTCAAACTGGTCGACATAGCGTGGCGTGGTGTGGCCAGCGTTACATTACGTTAGTAAACTACGGTTGCCATAGTTTGTAGTAAAACATGACAGCAATAACCTGCTGCTAGTCACACTGTGAGTACGATGTTCTTATTATGTTACAGTTCGGAGGGCTTCTCCAAGTTTCTTATGCTTGTGTTGTTGTGAGCACTGATTGCGGTGCGAGGAGCGCGGGTATCTATCATTTGAGCGCTCGCGTATGTGATCCAGTGGAGCTGTGCGCTGTGCACGCATCGAATGGTAGCCGTAACGGCTGATAATGACACTGAATGCGTATAATGTCTTTATCAAGGGGAGACAATTGACTAAACATATATTTGTGTTCTGACTGTAAGTTGCTATCTGGGCCACTCTGTGATTCGCTTCAATCCTAGAAGTTGCAGGTAGCATGTATGATGTGCACTTGCAGAGAGAAGCTGACATATTTGCGAATACAATGTTCCACCGCTATAAGTACGTGAGGGCCAACATCGTGAGGAAACGTGCTCATATACATGTTTATACTTAATGATGGTCTGAACTCACCAACACACACAGATAAAGTGCCGTTTATGCCTTTGTCCTGTTGTGGGACAATTGTAATTAGTGCGGGAACAATGCAAATGTACGCGAGTATCGTTGACCCGCAGGCGGCGGCGACCGAGCACCGCGTTACAGACTGGTTCATATTGAAACTAGACTTGATAAATAATAATCAAGTGCGGAAGTACACTTTGTGTGGTATATGTCACACTATCAATAAAGATATTATGTAACCGTAAAACTGTCAAACACGTTTCACGATTGTGAAAAACTAGAGAGGTTCTAAACTCTCGAAATATTGTCAACTGAACATACTGCTTACAATATAACGCATTATTTTTCGGTAGATTGTAATCTATCGAAGTGAAGAGAGATTACAATCTAACATGTTTGACAATTTTACAGTGACATAATTATTTGCCTATTGTATGTTGAAGAGTAACATTTGTCACAGCTGTTATATACTCAGACTGAATTTCGGTTATGTCGGCCAAACTTAGAAGAGCCCTAGGCAAGTTTGATCTGTGGACCACCCATTTCGTACCGAGCTTTAGCTGCATCCGGTTAGACTGGAAGCAGACCCCAATACAGTTGGGAAAAGGCAGGCAGTTGGCGAATGTTGAATTTGTGCTCAGAGCACAAAACCGCCGATAACGTGACGCGGGCGGAGCTCGGGTGCTACGTGTTGTACGATATCACGTCAAATATTCATTTACATATTCATCTTTTTTTTGTCGAATAAAAACGTGTCATGTTTTTGATATAACGCAGCAGTACGTGGGCTGGCTCTCGCAGGGCACAGCTCTGCTCTGGGTAACGCTTGAACAACATAATGCAGTTAGCTAGTACAACAGCTATAGCAGCGGTAGCTAGTGCTACAGCTTGTTAATAAAGATACAGTCGGTGTGCTCGACGGTGGGTAAGCGTAGGAAACGGTAATCTCTCGTGTGGAATTATTTAAATGTGTAAACAGCTGGACTTATGTGGTGGGGTGCGCCGGGTGAGGGGGGCGGAGGGGGGCATCGCGGAGGAGGCGCTTCATTAACACGAACCTCATTCTTTAATTCATTACTAGAGTTCATTAGTACCTTACAAGATCGTCGTAGAACCGTTATTATGTATAATAAAATTATGTTAGTCTAGTGGTCCCAAGTGCTATTGCTGAACCAAAGTCTGTAACATTACATTTTCCCGGAAGGAGGAAATTGAAAAGTAACATAGGTTACCCACTTACCTAACTGAAGGAAGGCAAGGGAACAAGATACGAGGCGAGGGAAGCCGAGGGAAAGAAAGTTGGAGATCCAAAAATGTGAGAGGTCCATGAGTTTCTTCTGGTATAAAATTGAACGTTCCGAATTCAAGGCACGCAAATTAGCAGAAGAGGACTGAGGGTTACCAGTCGTCGGAGTGTGGCTACCGCCAGCTCGCTGAAGATTTAACGACGTTTTTCTGGAACATAATGATAATGTGGCTGACGGGCTTATATCTTCTTGTGTTAGGGGTTTTCAGGGACGAGACCATATGACTCGCACTGTCCAAAAGTTATCAGATCTCATGTGGAGCCAAGCTTCTAACTCGACAAGGTGTTAGAAAACCTTACAAAATCTACACCTTACTCAAAATAGGCTAGGCCACTTCGCGACATTCACATGTTCGTAAGGTGAACAATGTATCCACTGTTCATTACTTTTCTGTTATACAATAGTTCTTGTAGTAACGAAGCGGCCATTACGACAAGACTTTCGTAAGGCAAAAGTATACAATATACCGCACATTATTTTAATATTTGATGGTCTCAGTATTCGTACATCTGCGCCCGCTCGGCTAACTTAAACCGAGTGCAGATAAAATGTATTGGCGCCGGAACCGGGGTAGTACGCGCTGGTCTGTGCCCGAGCCAGTGTTGCCAGATGGCATCTGAAGAAATCAGCAAAAATAAATAACCTTTTAGCAGTAGATCGAAGTAAAAATCAGTAGATTAAAAAAGTTATACCCGCATGAGGTAAAACGCATGAGCTTGAATTATAATGAGTATGATATAATACATAAGAACTAATAATTACCTACACATATTTACCTACTCTACTTCCTTAACTTAACCTGAGCAAATGTTTCTTTCTTATTTGTCATGGCTTATTTTACTTTTTATTTTTGTTTTTATTATGGAAATTTAACGTGCATATCTTGCTACATCGTTCTCACATAATGTACCATCAAAACATGAATGATGTAACTAAGGATTTTGTAAAATAATTTTGATAAAAAGACTGTCCATGGAGTTTCTTGCTCTATGGAGAATGTGACGTCTAATAAATGAGTTATGCGTGCTGTGGTGGGGAATGCCCGGTAGAGGGAGCGCGGGGCAATGCGCCGCGCTCAGTCTAGTACAAGCAGTCCTAGCGACAGCACGCCTAACCCAGTAATATTGGAAACTGTGTTTTATTGTACAACCCTGACACCACCCTGATCGCTGCTGCTGCCTGGTTGCTGCTGCTGCTGCTTGCAGGTGGTTTTACTCCAAACCCTAACTAGCGTCGGAGTGAACATCACATTGGCGACGAGGATGGGATAAAACTATAAAAGTGAAAGTGTAAACAGTGCTTGTGTAGTAAGTGTATAAGTGTACCTTATAAGTAAAAATGTAAAGTAACTACACGAGTAAAAGCGCAGTAAGTGCAATTGTAACTCAAATTATATCTGTTTACGAAAATTGGTAAGCAAAAATATTATAATTTTATTGTGAAAAAAAACAAGACCTTGGCTTGTGGTCGCAAAAGCGACTGCTAAGAATGGAATCATGGATTCAATTCCCTGGTCGGCCCAAGTGTTGTTGGGTGAATTTCTCAATAGCAGTCACGAAGTTAGAAACTTTACCCGGTTGATATTAGATACACCTTTGCCTGACTCATCACGTATAACCGGCGTGATGATATAATAAAATTAGTTGTTTTTGCTACCTACCTAATAATTCACATTCCTGAATGTTTAATAAAATAACTAGGTTCAATATACTTTATTCTCAAAAAGACAAAGAACCACTTACATGAGAACTTATGTTAACATAATGTAAATATGTTTAGTCTAGGTAACGGTCACCGATAATCTTAATCCTAAAGTATTCTCAATTTATTTAGTCTTAAAATTACATAATATTTAGATTGAGTAGTTGAGATAAACGTTCAAAGGTTCGTTAAAAAAAAAAAAAAAAATGCAAACTAACCATCATAGACCTACTCATTGATGAATTCAATGACAATATGGTCCGTTTCTTTATTTTAACATGAAATATAATGTTAGATCAAAATACGTTCAACGGTTCGAAAAAAAAAAACAAAATGCAAACTAACCATCATATACCTACTCATTGATGAATTCAATGACAATATGGTCCGTTTCTTTATTTTAACATGAAATATAATGTTAGATCAAAATACGTTCAACGGTTCGAAAAAATAACAAAATGCAAACTAACCATCATATACCTACTCATTGATGAATTCAATGATATTATGGTCCGTTTCTTTATTTTGACATGAAATATAATGTTAGATCAAAATACACTATATATATAACAACATCAACGGATTGTTGACCAAATCCACTCGCAAATAAAACGTGCCTATTGAAAAGTAATTTTCAATAAAAAAAAACAAACACCAAGTTCCTCTTCGACTACGTCGAATCAATGATGGGAGACACATGCCATCTATGGTTAAAATTAAATGAAAAACCAAATGACTGCCATAAAATCCATTAAGGGTACTGATCATTATGGGTTACTATTGGAAGAGTCTCAAAAATACTTGATGTTTGATCACAAAATGATTTAAAATTCAAGATACGAGTACTCCGATTGGACAACACATCAGATCAAGCGCCATACCTATTCGTGCTCTGAGAGTGTACCTTTTTAACAACGTGTTAATTATATGTTGGGTCCAGGACCAGAGTCCATGCATTGGTGCCCATAGTCCTTTTAGTTTAATCGAAATTTATTTTTGAAAAAAAAAAACGTGCCCTACGTGAACATTGGGTCAGTGGGTAGCCTTAGGGGCGGATTTATTTGGCATTGAAATAACTACACAATCTTACATAATACATAAACAAACAGCTTATATGCCAAAAGGGCCTCAGCTCAGCATAATGTTAGGTGGCAACACAAGGTGTGCCACATGACGCTGATTGTCAGCTGCAGGTCACGAGTGCCATACCATATATAAAAGTACTCTGTATGCCATACGCTCGACAACATAAACAAATGCAAATTCCAGTTTTACCAAGTACCCTTTCGATAATTTCGAAGCTATGGAGGTAAATAACCTCACCTATTTTTAAAACCAAACAAGAGTCATGACTGGCACGAGGGTTAAGGTATGTCGTGCATAAAACATTTAAAATAATACAACCAAATGGTTGCGATTTATACAGGCAAATGAACGAATGAGGTTTTACTAAGTTATACACTTAAATAAGATATAAAGTGTTTCTCTAAATAATTTGTGGCGAATTATAGCATTATTGACTATAAATAAGTAACCACGGAATGTACTGGTGATAGTTTCGTTTATACTTAACTCAATCCAAGGTCGATAATAAATGACGATGTTATTTAAACAGCATTTTAGAGGAGCTCGTGGCTAAAAAATATCAGCCACTCGGGTCAATCTTTAGGTTAAGCCATGCTTGCCTAGGTTGGTCTGTGGATAGGTGACCACTATTATATACCGAGTTTCCTCCGTGCCTCGGAAAGCACGTTAAGCCGTTGGTCCCGACTGTCATTTGTCCATCTTTGACAGTCGTTTCAGGTAGTCAGTGGCCCCAAAAGTTTGACACCAGTCTTACCAAGTGGTATTGTATTTCCCAGTATTAACTGGGTTGTGGAGGTCAGATAGGCTGTCGCTTCATGTAAAATACTGGTACTCAGCTGCATCCAGTTGGACTGGAAGCCGACCCCAACATAGTTGGGAAAAGGCTAGTTTAACTATCTTCATGCTCAATGTACAGTGAATTTACTTATAGTTTTTTTTAACTTTTATCTCGTATGACCTCATTTGTTGACAGATGCCAACCTAATCAAGCCAATAAATGTTTGGCTAACACAAATTGCCTAAAATTAGGCAAGTAAGATCGCGGAAGGTGCGATACTGATAGATTACGTGGTTAATCGGTATCAGAACATTACTTATGTATAAACAAAGTAATTTGAAGAGGTAAACTATTAAATGAATGGTTGGTACCTATAAGTTAGCAATAACTCATACATTCTGTTAAGTCAGACATGTCCTTTGTAAGGCTAATAATTTCAACAATAACTGAAGTTTAATTGATCTACCCACGCTGTCGTATTATTATATACTGGGTACTTTAAAATCATAAGTAAGCTAAAATAGTATAACTAAACATCGAACAATATTACTTTGGTACGTTCGGTCTACCTTCCATACAATATTATTTTTTTGGTGATATAAGAAAATTTAATAAGGACAACTGTTGTTTTACTATAAACATACTATTAATATGAAAGAATAATAAAATATTTTACAAATAGTAACTGTGATCCAGTTCTGTTTGAAATTTGAAAAGTTTTTTTAGTTTCTTTCGTAGTCTATTTGTCAAAACAAATGAGTTATTGTTAAAGTGGTAATTCAGTTATGTCTGAAAGGTACCAGATAAATGGAAAAACTTGCTTGCAGGTCGCTCCATAATGTCTCAAATTTATCCACTCCCTTTGTGGGTCTGCGATGGGAAAATTGGAAAAGGGGTCTCAAAAAAAAAAAAAAAAAAAAAAAAAAAAAATTAAGAATTAGATATGAAACCAAAAGTGCATTTTAAATATTACTGTTGAAAAAATTAATAAAATAATTCATTGAAAACTAACCCTTTAAGTGCGTGAAAAAAAAAGAGAAATGCAATTGGGTGTTGATGCATAGTCAGCAGTAGTGCTGAGTAGACATAAAGTTTAATTTTCCTTTTGTTTTCTCAACACATTTAAGTGTTATCCTTGGAAAATAACAAGCACAGACAAATGACAACAGTCAAATTAGAAAAACCCCAAACAAGAAAACATCAAAGCCCGAGAGCCTACATCTTGGGTCATATATTTAATTCTCTAGTAAAAGTGGGTCTCGAGTCAATATTTCGAATTGAGTTAAGCCGAGCTACACGATAAGAGTGACAAATGCTTGCACTGACGGGACAAGTCCACTCCAATCTATGTGGTTTTTATTCAAAAGATCATCTCATAGTCCTCATGTGAATTGAGCTATCTGTAGTTTAACAGAGACTATGACCTCTGAAATTGTTTCGGTTGTTTCTTCCCAGAGTATTCAAGCACGAAACAACGGCCCCATTAAGTTAAAAAAAAAAAAAAAAAAAAAAAAAAAACAAGGGTTTTAATAAACCTACTTGCAAAATAAACATAATTAATCAATTAATACTTAAATTCAAAGAAATTAAATTAAATTCCTTTACATGTCAGTTTATAAACCAGTCGAATTTCATTGGAAATCAAAGAAAATAATAAATAAGACGAACTGGTAAAATTAACCTCTCGAGAAGTACAAAATTTGCAATAACTCGATTACGAGCAAATAAGATAAGATTAAATCAGGCATTTATTTTATAAACAAACTAGCGGACGTCACGCGGTTTCACCCGCGTAATTCCCGTTCCCGTGGGAGTACGGGGATAAAATATATCCTATGTTACTCGTGGATAATGTAGCTTTCGAATGGTGAAAGAATTTTTAAAAAACGGTCCAGTAGTTTTTAAGCCTATTCATTACAACCAAACAAACAAACAAACAAAGTCTTCCTCTTTATAATATTAGTGTAGACAAATAAATAGATGAATCTAATTTATTGAAACAAACGAATACAAAGTAGCACGAAGTAGCACAAAGTAGCACAAAGTAGCACAAAGTAGCACAAAGTAGCACAAAGTAGCACAAAGTAGCACAAAGTAGCACAAAGTAGCACAAAGTAGCACAAAGTAGCACAAAGTAGCACAAAGTAGCACAAAGTAGCACAAAGTAGCACAAAGTAGCACAAAGTAGCACAAAGTAGCACAAAGTAGCACAAAATTGCACAAAGTAGCACAAAATTGCACAAAGTAGCACAATGATGCACAAAGTTGCACTCACTAGTATGAACTAGTATGAACTAGTATGAACTAGTATGAACTAGTATGAACTAGTATGAACTAGTATGAACTAGTATGAACTAGTATGAACTAGTATGAACTAGTATGAACTAGTATGAACTAGTATGAACTAGTATGAACTAGTATGAACTAGTATGAACTAGTATAAACTAGTATGAACTAGTATAAACGAGTACAAACGAGTATAAACGAGTACAATCGAGTATAAACGGGTACAAACGAGTATAAACGAGTATAAACGAGTATAAACGAGTATAAACGAGTATAAACGAGTACAAACGAGTACAAACGAGTATAAACGAGTATAAACGAGTAAAAACAAGTACAAACTATAAGAAGCCGCAGGCTTCAAACTAGCCACAGCCTGTATCTTGGTGGCCAAAATAGACAGTAGAAGCAGATTGAATAACTGACTGTTTATCGTGCCGCAGCACTACGAAACACAGGAACCAATTTTATATGGAAATTATAAATTCAATAAAACAAAGAATATTAATAACAATATGAATGTCACAAAAAAAAAAAAAAAAAAAAAAAAAAAAAAAAAAAAAAAAAAAAAAAAAGCAATACATTGTTCTCACACAATGCATCATGCATCATTAACATGAGTGATGTAACCAAGATGTTGTAACAACATTATGATTTAAAAGTGTCCATGGAGTTTCTTGCCCGTTCTTCTCCATAGAGACCTACGCTAGGGAATGGGCAACTACAGTACTTTCACAGTTTTTATGTCTTGTGACTGGGACTGTAGCTAGATTTAATATTCATCTTAGTTTCGAAAATTCAAAAGTGCCTGTAACTGGCCTACTTGAAGTAAATGCTTTGATTTTGAATAATACAAATTTCATTGTCAACCATAAATTAAAATTGTAGAAATAAAACAAAGGAGAAGATAAACATGCGTAATTCAAATTAAAATCATCAGTGAGTATGATGGCAATTAAACAAAAGTCACAAATCATTCAGAAATAAAATAACAATAACGATCAATGAAATGATTCATTTGAAATCAAAAGAACCATAACCAATCATTCAAATAAAAAATATAAGATAAAATATTGTACTATTGTTTCTTTATTTTTTGTGAAGAAAAAAGAGATGTGACGTCTAATAAATGAGTTATGCGTGCTGTGGTGGGGAATGCCCGGTAGAGGGAGCGCGGGGCAATGCGCCGCGCTCAGTCTAGTACAAGCATTCCTAGCGACAGCACGCCTAACCCAGTAATATTGGAAACTGTGTTTTATTGTACAACCCTGACACCACCCTGATCGCTGCTGCTGCCTGGTTGCTGCTGCTGCTGCTTGCAGGTGGTTTTACTCCAAACCCTAACTAGCGTCGGAGTGAACATCACAGAGAAGTCCATAGAGATCAGTCACTCAAGTTGTATTGTACCACACCACAAGTCACATAGTAACTACCGTCAGTGAGTAGTCGGTCTTGCACACGCTACAAATACAAAATACCGCAAATTCACAAGCATGTAGATTTCTTAAATAATATCAATCATGGCAGTAGATCAGTAGCGTTTTTTTACAATGAGGTAGATCTACTGCTAAATCTGTAGATCTGGTATCACTGGCCCAAGCGCTAACTGACTGTAGTTTATTTGTAACTAGCTGACCCGCGTTACTTCGTTTGCGTCACTTCAAAGAGTCAAAACCATAGTCTAATAAGTAGATTATCTAACATTTGGACGCAAGTTTGTAACATCATAAAACGAAGTTAATCTGGCCATGCTGGTCCATCATCTAGTTAGATGCAATGGCGTGTGGTGTGATCCCGAGGGTCGGCGATTGCATCAAGCGAAGCGAGCTGCTTGAATTTTACTCTCGCGTCCGCCATATTTTGCGATTACTCTTAAGATTCCATCTCTTAATATTATATAATTGCATACCACATGTGTGAGTTCTATGTATTGTTAAGCCACCATTTACATTTAGTTATCTTTTTTTTTTCTTTTTTGACTTGAATATGCCCTAGCGGCTGAGAGAATGTCATGCTCACTCAAATGTCCCGGTTATGGTGGCGGGTGTGTCGGGTCATTTAATTCCCTTCAATATGGTCGAGTTGAATGGTGCTGATACATGCGTCATGTTCGTGAACGTGCGCTGTCAATTGAGACTGGTCAACTCTCAGCTGCCACGGTTAATTTTAATTTATTTATTTTTTATAAGTTGAAGTCGATTTAATCTTTTCTCTGGACGCTCTTAATGTGCACGTCTTTCTACAACGTTCTCACATATATGTATAATCACAACATGAATGATGTAACCAAGATTTTGTAACACTATTTTGATTGAAAAGAGTGTCCATGGAGTTTTTTGCCCGTTCTTCTCCATAGAGATCTACGCTAGGGAATGGGCAACTACAGTACTTTCTCAAGTTATTATGCCTCATGACTGTGACTGTAGCTTTGATTTAGTTTTGTATTTTTGACATTGAAAATTGCCGTAATGGTCTAATTGAAATAAATGATTTGAGTTTGAGTTTTGATTTTAAGATATTCGTGTATATTATATGCTGAAGAGTAAAAGAATGTGCATGAAATACTTAGAGCCTCGTACTTATTTAAAATGACAAGGATATTAAAATGAATATAGTAAGTTATCCTTAAGAGATATACATATGCCATTGCGGACTTTTCTGTAGATCTATATAAGGTACACAATTCCGCCTTAAATCATTTTTTATATCTCAAAGGGCAACGTTTTCGTTGAATGCTCCCAGGCGTCTTATTTTTTCCGGCACCTCCAACAAATAGCTCCGACAAATTGTATACTAACACCTTTCTTGAGATCCACTCTATCTATTGGTGCAAACAGCATGAATATCGGTGCAGTCATGTACATCGCATTCGTTACAGGGGGCTTAGAGAGGTGGCCTGTATGCCATAAAGACAAAACAAAAAAAAACACTGGTATTCAGCTGCATCCGGTTAGACTGGAAGCCGACCCCAACATAGTTGGGAAAAGGCAGACAGATGATGGTTATGACTCACTTTAAAATGAGCTCAATAAATGGGTGATTCGTTATACTGACTGTCATTAATTGTTGTTTTTGGCATGCGCATAAACAACAACAAAGACAAAGCCAAAGATAATAGAAACGATCCAAACCACACAGAATAACTTCTACGTGGATAAATTTTAATATCCATCGCATCTTCTAAATAGTAGGTATATGCTTCACAAAGTCACAAACAAAGCGTAACTACATCTTTATTGTGAATCTGTTATTTGAAGTTGTTTTCCTGCGATTTAATACTTTGTGTTGTTGTTTTTTTAGTGGTGTGGGGTGCAGGGTGCGGGGTGCGGGGTGCAGGGTGCGGTGATGTGACAAACTAGCTGTATCGTTACCGGGGACATTCTGCGACATGTGGCGGAATAATGTTTTTATTATTTGAGGAGAGCTTACGGGGGGAGGGGGTGGAGAGAAATGGGTACACGACTACACGGTGACTGGCCGAGCCTAGCTGTGCAGATTGTTGAAAACAAAAACCGCGGCTACAGTAATAGAAGTATTTCTATGAGTGATTATGAATGTAGACATCACAGATGAAGAATGGCGGTGGACTAATGTTATAATGTATGCCGCGTTGTGGGTTGCGGAGCGTGCGGGGATCATGCGGGGAGCGCGGCCAGTGGCGGCGGCAACGCTCATTTAAAGCAGATTATAATGTTGAGCCTCTGCACTCTGCATTAACAAGCATGTATTCGCGTGATCAAATCGCACATCTTTTGTACACTTTTCTAAAAGGTTGCTGCTGCTGGGCAGATACTTCTTCTATCTCCTTCTAAGCCTCTCTATCTTGTGCGAAATCTGCCCATGTTCGCTCCGCAAACAAGATTATTCCCAATGTTCGCTGTTATAATCTCTTTGACCGGACGAAAACAAACGAAATGACAAAGCATTGTTTGTCTTGAACCGAAATAAAGGAAGATTGATAGGCCCTTGACCAATGACCTCGAGAAATGTTAAGGAAACCATGTATGTATCTACGCATATCACTATTTTTTTTATTGTGACAAACCCGTCACACTATACCCAAACCACTGTAACTCCTGTGCGCCAGAATCAACAAGGGCGACCACCAGAAAAGCGCCGAGACAATGAAGCTCTGAAGCTCGACGAAGTCCCAGAGAATGAATTTAACTGTCTTGGATCCCGCAACGAAATTAATCAGAAATTGCAAACCGCAACGAGATTGTTTAATTTCGTTGTCTCTTCCGGGAGGAGTAGGAAAAAATCCGTTATTTCCACTTCATGTTGTCTGTGGGTACTGGTACGATGTGCCAACGTGTGCATGTACCTAGAGCTGTCACATGACTTATCCATGGGCTGTGTTGCGATCACGGCATGGAACCGAGTTGCGGTTCCATACTAAAATCGACACAAAATGGCTAAGTAGACCGGAATGTTTGCCTCTCGAGTTAAAGGGGTTAATATCATAAGTCCGTGATTAGACCTGTCGTACTGTATGGATCAGTATGCTGTGCTGTGAACAAGATGGATGATGTAAGTTTCCCTCTACATTATTATAATCTTTGTGATTATAGAGTATAGACACCTTATATACCATATTATTATTGTAATAAATAATAATAATAATATATTTCCTTTATTTCAGACCAGAGATCCATAAAAGAAAAACAAACAAAAACAAAAAATAAAATAAAGTTGGGACTTACTAACTAAAACACGTTAAACAAAACAACCACTTAAAGCACATATCTGGATGACGGTCTGTGTGCTGCCACCCAGCGACACATTATTTGACCATCC
Organism: Xestia c-nigrum; assembly: GCA_916618015.1. NCBI lineage: Eukaryota > Metazoa > Arthropoda > Insecta > Lepidoptera > Noctuidae > Xestia > Xestia c-nigrum. Next base: position 318,302 of record OU745259.1, on the reverse strand, counting down.
AACCTGCCGGCTACAGTAGCCACGAGGCTGTTGGGGCTGTCGCGCACGCGACGCATCAGTGATGCGATTCGCAGGCGCAGCAACGAGCCAAAATCCGGAACGCGTGCGTCCGCGAACATCCCGGACGCGCTACAGAAGCGCGGCAGCCCCAGCAACACCCGGAACGCGTTATTGTATTGGACTCGTAGAGCGCTGTACGAGCCCCGTGTATAACTGACCCACAGGGCGCACGTGTACAGCGACTGACAGAATGCCCTGAACAGCGTTATTTTAACCTCTTTCGTACACCGTGCGAACCTGCGGGCCAGCATGTTACACCTGACAGCCAGCGCTCTACGCTCCCTCTCTAAATCAGCGTCATCCGACAGCCCATCGGTGACCCAGTGCCCCAGGTACTTAAAACGAGTGACTCTTCTCAGCGGAACTCCGCCCAAGGTTACCGATGGAACGCAGTCGTAAATAAAATTTTGCGCCCTAAACACTAAGACCTCGCTTTTAGTTGAGTTGTACCTGAGACCATGAGTCACCGCATAGTCTTCACAGATTCGGAGGAGCCTTCTCAACGCATTGACTGATGGGCTCAGCAACACCATATCGTCCGCATAACTAATATTATTTATGAATTGTCCGTCAATGGAGCAACCGACTTGGGTGTTGCTGAGTTCACATATCAACCGGTTGACATACAGGTTAAAGAGCCTGGGGGAACTAAGTCCCCCTTGCCTCACGCCACACTCCAACCTGTACGCACGCGACAAAGCACCTGCCCATCTAACATAGTTGGACTGGTTGCTGTACCAGTACTTTAGTACAGCAATCAATCCCCCAGGAAGGTTAGCCTCTTGGGAGAGTTTCCTCCACAGGCAGTCATAAGACACTAGGTCGAATGCCTTGGAGAGGTCCAAAAAACACGCATAAACAGGTGTTTTCCTTGCTGCATAGTAATGGACAGTATGCTTGAGACAGAGGATCGCCGTTTCAGTCGACAAATGTGGTCTAAACCCAAATTGGGCGTCATGTAAAGTGATATATTTATCCAACTGCCTGTCAATCAGACCGTCCAATACCTTTGCAGCAATTGTCGCTAAGGAGATAGGCCTGTAGTTGTTGCTGTCACTCGTATCTCCAGTCTTGTTCTTAATTATAGGAACGACAATCGTTTTCATGAGCTCCTCCTCCTCCTCCAAGTGTTTACCTGCATATCGTAGGTGTTCTACACTTAAGCCGTCATGTCCCGGAGACTTACCCCTCTTGAGGTCCTTTAGGACAGACCCCACCTCCCCAGCGGAGAACATGACAGGCGTACCCTCGGACCCCCCCATAGCATCCAACCCACCCGTCGACGGACCCAGCGGTGACTCTGTCCCAAACGAAGCCCTGAACAAATTGGCAATAGCCCTTGGTTCGTTTACGCCACCGACGCACACTGGCAGGCCCGACTTGGGATTCAAACTGTTTGTAGCTTTCCAGAAACTACTAAAATTTTTAGCTTCGTGGTGACTCGCAATTTCATTCATCTTTAATTGATCTGCGTTATTCTGGCACCACTTTAGCTTATTTTTAAATTGTCTTCTACTCGCCACCATATTTTCATAAAGCGACCCCGTTTTCGGCTTACCAGCGGCCGCCCAGTTCAAGAAATGAAGCCGAGCCTGCCCATGCGCGTCTTTAACGTATTTATTCCAACCCGTTTTATTATGTTTTCTGCGCTGCACTTGGTAATTGTGACTATTAGTTGCAGCCTCGCAAAGAGTATCTACAATATCTTTATACAATTTGTCAACTATTATAAGCAGAGCAGGCAAGATCAGCTTGACTCAGAAGTAAACAAATATATTGTTGACATCCAACAATGTGCGTGGAACAACACACCGCAATTAAAACGGAAATATAAAAGATTTATCTATCCTAAGGAAATTGTGGAATTACTATCTGAGAAAAGGAAACAAAGGAAGCAGTGGCAGCAAACAAGGTACCCGCGAGATAAAACAACATTAAATAACCTAACTAAACGATTAAAGAGGAAAATTGTACAATTTGAGGATGAATCTCTGAGTGCCAACCTTCTGCAGCTAACCAATGAGAAATCAACGGATTACTCCCTTTGGAAAGCGACAAGAAATCTAAAAAGGCCGATTACACAAATACCGCCCATCAGAGCTAGCGACGGAAAATGGGCCATAAATAATGACCGAAAAGCGTTAAGGTTTGCTAAACACTTGGAGGAAACTTTTCAACCCTATGAAAGCTCGATCGAAATACCTGTGAGTGAAAATTTATCACAAAACCAAAGAATTAAGCTTGTGACACCTGCAGAAGTAATGAGAGAAATACAAAATAACATTAGCTCAAAAAAGTCTCCGGGTTACGACCTCATTACAGGTGAAATTCTAAAACACCTCCCGCGCAAAGCCATAGTAAAGCTGACCAAGCTTATCAATGCTGCATTTACCTTAAAACATGTACCTGAGTCATGGAAGGTTGCTGAAGTCATTATGATTGCAAAGCCTGGGAAACCACCCCATGAAGCATCATCATATAGACCTATTTCTCTGTTGCCCGGGTTATCAAAACTATTTGAAAAACTGTTATTGAAACGGTTAAAACCAATAATAGAAGATAAAGACCTTATCCCAAATCATCAATTTGGCTTCAGGGAAAAACACTCAACCATAGATCAGGTACATAGAATAACTAACATCATTGAAAAAACGCTTGAAAACAAGGAAGTCTGCGCCACCGTGTTTTTAGATGTCGCGCAAGCTTTTGATAAAGTCTAGCATAAGGGTCTAATATTCAAGCTTAGACGCATGCTACCAGAATTTGCAGATATCCTGGAGTCGTACATTACTAACAGAATGTTTAGAATACGGCAGGAGGACGCATATTCCGAGCTAAAAGCTATAAAAGCTGGTGTACCTCAAGGAAGTGTGCTAGGCCCAATTTTGTACTTGTTATACACATGTGACATCCCAGAACTGGAAAACAACACCATTGCGACCTTTGCAGATGATACTGCAATTATGGCTACCGGATTAAGCCACAGAGAAGCAGTAGAAAAAGTTCAATTAGCTGTGAACAAAGTTTATGACTGGACACAAAAATGGAAGATCAAACTGAATGAGTCAAAATCAATTCACATTGACTTTACAAACAAACACATGGACTATCACCCAATCTTCATAAATGGTACGCAAGTACCTTATGCTAATACAGCCAAATACCTTGGCATCACTCTCGACGCCAAGTTGCGTTGGAAAGCTCATGTGAAAAAGAAAAGACAGGAACTCGATATATGATATAAAAGTATGTATTGGTTACTCGGAAGGAAATCTTGTCTATCAGTACATAATAAAATAACCCTATACAAGCACATTCTGATGCCAATTTGGACGTATGGCATCCAACTTTGGGGCTGTACTAAACAAAGCAATGTCAAAATAATCCAGCAATTCCAAAATAAAGTGCTTAGGGATGCCGTCAATGCACCCTGGTACATAAGAAATGACCACCTTCATCGTGACCTTAAAATGGATTTCGTCGCCACCATTACCCAAAAATTTGCTGAAGCCCACGAACACAGACTTCATCGACACGTGAATGTTGAGGCAATCCAGCTGCTAGACAATACAGACCTAGTGCGTAGGCTAAAAAGAACTAAACCTTTTGAATTAGTGTAGTGTACAAAGTGAATGAGTAATAGTAACAATGTTGTGCTATACATATAACACATGAACATAGTGTTTTATAAATTATATTAGACTCTAAGAAAGTGCTACGGACTTGTGTAATAGTGCAAATGAACACTATTCTTAGTTTTAACATATTCTATCACGTAACATATTAAGTTAGAGTTAAATTGCTTATTAGTCTTTTAGGCTAGATTGTAATTAATTATTAAGAATTTTGTTCTTAATATTATAGTACAAAAAAAAAAAAAAAAACGAGGACATCCGCTGCGAGGGATTAAATTCCACGGAACTACGGATCTTCACAGGTGGATCTAAAACAGGTACTGGCACTGGGGCTGGAGTCTTTTCGGAAGACCTCAACTTCCACAAAGCCATACCTCTTGGGGGCCCACAACACGGATTTCAGGAAGGTTGTGGACCATTTAATTCGTATACTGTCAGACTGCATGGCGGTGTTGCTGGCTCTAAACAACCAAACAGTGAACTCCGGGTGTCATCCGGGTGTACACGAGTGTCATCAACGCCTGAACGAGATTGGTAATCTCAATAACATAAGCATCCAACGGATCAAAGGACACAGCGATTCTCGCGGCAATGACGCGGCGGATGAACTCGCTAGAAGGGGATCAAGCATGGGGACCAGAACCCATCGCACCACTCCCTTTCGGATACCTACGCACACTGGTAAGGAAACGAACTAGTGAACTACACCGCAAGCTGTGGCTTGACCACGGCGAGTGCAGGCAAGCCAAGGAGGCACTTCCTGCCATCGACGGCCGCTTCACCAAATGCGGGCTTAGGCTAACCAAGCCACAGCTGCGCGCAATTACAGCCGCCATCACCGGACACGGCTCTTTTAACAAAAACCTCTTTGTCATAGGAGTCACAGACAGCCCCCTCTGCCGTGCATGCACGAGACAGCAGCCCACGTGCTTCTACACTGCCCAGTGGTTGCAACATACAGGGTTAAATACTTCGGACACCAAGGTCATCTCCGCAAGATTGTCGGCAACATCGGGGCGCTGGTGGCCTTTCTCGCGAGCCCGGGGACGCGGGGCTTCGTTGGGCTCTGCGGGACCCCGTGACCTGTGCCTGAATTAAAGCGGTCCACGTTGTAGACATGCCGCCTACAGTTGTACGCACAGCAGTTGTAAGCACAGCTGCACAGGATAAGTAATGAATGAAAGCGTCGCATGACGATCCTGACGACGACCTGTGTGTGCGCTGTGAATTCCATTTTGATTGAAATTTAGCATTCTGCGCAGGATACTGTAAATATTACTAAATAATAAGACACCAACGCAAACGCCCCGCGGACAATCACAATAAATAATTAAGAGCCACACGCGTTATGTTGATTGATGAATAGCTCGTTTGTACAATGTCTGGCAGTTTGTTAAACGCACGTTTTTTTTTGCCTAAATCATCACAACACACAAGAAATAGATAGAAGGCCCACTTCGTGACCAACCGCCGCTGTCAAGCTCAAATAAATACGTTCGTGCAGGTGAGGGACAGTTACATATAATGTAACTTACGTGTAAGTCCACCCGTGGTCATGTGTCTGCAAGGACACATGTAGTAACGTCCATATGCTCTGTGATCATACGCTGTCCTGCTGAGGAGCATGTGGCATGTGGCAAGAATCAGTATGCTAGAGATCGTTTGCCGCCGACATTTAACATTTATTAAAGCCGTGTTTTTTAATTGAAGCGTAACTAGATTAGTCGTGAATAAATAATAAAAGAGCGGCTTGATTGGATACTCAGCGCTGACACGCAGCTAATTGAACGAGTTTTGAACTACTTATGTAATTATTGCTAGCTTTGTTTATCGCGTCAGGATGAACGAAGGCGAAATCCTTACATTAATATGCACAAAAAGTGTTATCCAATGTTGAGAATACGTTACCTGGAGAAGATTCCTGTACTTGACATGTTTAGAAATGAAGACATTTCGAAATTAAGGCGACTACATGAGCTAAACGCGAGTTTTATAATTACTAAAAGTATATTATAATTCACTGCTATAAACAAGACCAGAAAAATATATGATATTCTTCAGGATATATGCTAGCATGATACTGTTTTGAAAACATGATACAATTAATTTGGCTCGATAAAAGGAAATCACGAACTTATCTCTAAAATTATCTTTCAAACAATAAAAAACAAACCAATATGCATGCGATTACCGATTTTTTGGCAAATAATTCTACAAGCAATATACTGCAATATATTAGCATGATACTGTTTCAGTTTTTGAATCCAATCAATAGTTTTTTTGTAAATCGATCGAAACCACTAATTTCGCGCTATTTGACCCGCAGTGGCTGACATAACAACCACTTTGTAGTGCAAGCTGATTAGAACTTTAATCTAACAGCATTTCAAACGAAGTTTGAACCACCACAAATAGAGTTGCTAATTTAGCTCGTCTAAGCGCCTTAAAGTATCAGTTTTTCGTTTTATCTCATTAAGTATCTATTTTGCACAGAGCATAATGTACTGGCCTTTTTGTATTTATAAAAAAACGTAGTGACATATCTACAGAATTAGCATGATTACCTACTAAGAATCTGGCGCATAATGGCCGTCATTTTCATACAACATTCAAGCAACAATAGAAAGCTTTTAGCACGTTACCGTTCGACAACAGATCTACCAGAAAACTTGGCGTATACTGGTATATATGACATGGTCACGTGGCACCGCATCAAAAGAGGCAATCGACAAACTGTAGTCGATTCGACTCTCTTCTTCTGTACAACTATTCAGTCTATAGTAAAATCGCGAAAGAAAAAGAAGAAAGCGATCAATAGCACCAAAATGGAAATCGACTTCGATCTCTACCCAGACCACTCTTTTAAAATCCGTAACGTATATATAGTAAGATCAACCAAACTCTACAGTAAGAATACTAACTGGGAAAAACATTAGGATATCTTTACAGAGATACAGCTGAAGAAGCCGGCGCGGCGGGCGGAACATGCGTCGGTTTGACGACCCGAATGGCGTAGTCGTAGTCAGGTTATCTTACGTTCTTAGGGTCCTGGGTTCGAATCCCGGTAGGAGCAAATGTTTGTGTGATGAGCATGGACATTTGTTTCCGGCTGTTTACAGGTTTATTAAGTATGTATTTACAAACAAAAAAGGATATATTATGTAGTATATCAACTATCTGGTGTCCAGGACACAAACCTTGCTTAGTTTGGCACTAGATGGCGTTGTGTGTTAATGTCCAGCGATATTTATTTATTTATACAAACGTAATACCAAAATAATTTGGAAATCACACATATTCTTAAGGTAGTATGTGTTTGTTTCGACTGGATTACATTATCTATGTTCCCAAATACTTATATATTTTGAATGGACAATGATATAAAGACGAGATATGAGGAATTTAAAATTTCTATAGAAAACTTATTTTACTCATAACTCTAGTTCAAATCAATCAGTGTCCATTCAGAATGTAAATGTATGTAACGATTAATTTAAGATTTTATTTTATTGTAATGGAGATATGCACACCTGTTTAAGGTAGAATATGGCTTTAAGGACTTTTTTTGTTGTGTGTATCACCTTATGTACAGTCAGCAAAACATTTAGGTTTACGGGCTAGCAATCTTTTTACCATTATGATATAAATTGAAAAGGGGTTATAATCAATCTGTTTGCAATTTTCTCCAAATCCTTTCAGTACTTTCTGCAAGAAAGAATAACAAAATTCGATCTTTACAGACTTTTACATTTATAATAGCCGTAAGAAGATTGCTAGCCTGCATACCTAACTGTTTTGCTGACTGTACCTACCCATATTGACGCAAATAAATGATTTGATTTGATTTGATGTAAATTGGGAACCCAGATATTCTGTGATCCAATCGAAATAAATAGACACTACCTTTAGAATATGTTTCATTTACAAATTATTTTGGTATTACGTTTGTATGAACGACGCATTCTCCGCAGGCGTCAACGATTGACGAAATAGAACAGGCCATAGAAGGACTGAACCGATTGATTCATGACGCAGCAAACAGATCTACACCACAACACAACTCGGGGCCAGCCCTCTATTTAATATTTACAGCAGATCTACCCACCTTGTTTATATGTCACCGTAAAATGGTCAAACACGTTATATTACAAAATAACGTGTTTCTCTCTAGCGATATTGTAAACTCTCGAATTATTGTCAACTGAACATATGGAAGTATCTTTGCCCCCATAATCGGGACTTGGGGCACCCCCCGTTAGGTTAGTTAGGTTCCTTTAAACCCTGCACTCGGAAATAGGGGCCCCGCGAAACGGGGCTCCGTCGACTACGCTTTTTAGGGGAATATAAAGTGTTTTAAGGCTAGGTTATATACATCGGTATTTCTCAGAAATGGTACAGTATCTTTTCATGAGAGTGGTACCACTGGGCAAGGGGGGCCCCTCCTTCGCTCCACACTCAGCGCTGACACGTAGGTAATTGAACGAGTTTTGAACTATGTAATTATTGCTAGCTTTGTTTATCGCGTCAGGATGAACGAAGGCGAAATCCTTACATTAATATGAACAAAAAGTGTTATCCAATGTTGAGAATCGCGTGAGTTGACTACCATCATATTACCAAAATAATGCGTTTTATTGTAAGCAGTATGTTCGTTTGACAATAATTCCAGAGTTTACAATATCGCTAGAGATAGCAATATAACGTATTTGACAATTTTACGGTGACATATACATAACAGCGACATACGCAGATGATACCGCACTTCTTTCAACTCATGAGAATCCTGACTCCGCATCCGAGAGGCTTCAATCACACATCTGAGTCTCATCGAAGCATTGTTTCAGCAGTGGCGTATGAAAGCCAACACAGATAAGTCGATTGTCCACCTGTCCGCTTGTGAAACTTTACAACACAGAGATCCCACAATCAGAAGACGCCAAATAATTAGGTATACATCTCGACCGTCGTCGGCGGCGACTCACCCGGCGCAAACACTTATGAACTGAAAAGAAACAGCTTGACTGTAAACTCCGTAGCATGTACTGGCTCATCGGTCGTAAGTCACCGTTGACCGATGCCAGTAAGATGGTTATCTACAAAACTAAACTAAAACCTGTATAGTCTTACGGTATTCAAAGAGCCAGTGTGACTGGTCGATACAATTATTTAGCAAATACTTTCTTAATATTTATTTTAAAATCAACACACGGAGCCAAACACTTACAAAGCTATTAACTTTCTACATTTGGCATTGAAGGACAAAACGTAAAAACTTTCAAGCTCATAAATCCCTTATTTTAATGGGTATGGCTGACAAGCTTCTCAAATGATTCTTTAGAAACTTAAAAATATCCTATTTCTACGAGCGACTCATAATAGATAAGCACACGTGTTTGTAATAAACTCTGGTCATTGGGTAAAACCCGGACGATCACTTCAAACAATTGAAAGATTCACAAAAAAGGAACGAGCCGTGGGATTTTGCTAAAAAGGCGGGGGACGCGGGCCAGGAGGAGGTAGGCAGAAGACAGTCGGTTTAAGACCGCTAGAGGGTTGAGACGATAAGCTATTTGAGCTAAGTTAGGACTTGGTTAGTACCAAGAAGCTAGGTCGAGTCGAGTGCCAGTGAGTTGTCGGGTGATTGAATAAGTTAAATACATACGGGTTGAGAGCCTAGTTAGTTGAGACTAATCTAGTATGTGTGTGTGTTTGTTGGTGAGCGACTGGGTGAGTCCTATTACAATAATTATCCTAGGCTGATGGTGTTAATAAAGTTCTTAAAACTAAACAGACAGACATTTGTGTTGTTGAGGAGTTTGTTCTACCACTTCTTCTCCTCTTCTCCAAGGCACTAGGAAGTGGTGAGGGTATGGGCGATTTGGGGGCTGTCTATAGAATTTCAATAGAGTAGATCTCCAACTCTATTGCAAAATGGTTCTTGAGTTTTGATTTATCAACTCTATCATCTGGTAATTCTTGAATTATGTATTCAATAGCTCTAACCATCAATTCAGCCAACTTGCGTTTTGAGTTTGATCCTCAATTCTATTATGGACAACCATATAGTGATTCGAGAATGTTCTTATCTCTGACAAATGATTCGGTCAGCCTGACACAAGCACGTGTCTTGCAGATGCACTAGCTGTACAAAACGAGCACATGATCCATGGGGTGGGATTGGAATGGTTTGATACCACATCTATATTATAACCAGTCTTCGGACTGTTAGGGACCATGACTACTGGTTAGCATGATGATTGACGTTCTGCCGCTGAAAAGCCGCCTTGTCACGTTCACCAGTTCGAAAGAACTGCTAGGGACAATGCTCACTAGGAGCATGATGCCGACGATTGCCGCTGAGAAGCCGCCTGCGTCACTTATGGAAGTGTTACTCTGAGTACAATATGTGAAGATGTGAAGTATCGTGTGAGTCACGACTGACCAATTACCTATTACGCTAGCGTAAGGGTTACTAACAAAAACTATTGGTTGCCATAAGAATATACTTAGCATCTCTTAGTTATGTTTTACACTTTTGAAACCACATTCAATACACTTCAATAACTATGAATTCCATAGTCTGATTTACTATATCTTTCAATCCTGTCCTTGATCTAATATTGATCCGAGGCATTGGACTGCTATATGTTAAGGAATTCATTTATCATAGTCAGGGGAAGGTGGCCAGCCTGGAGACGAGTCCTACCGGATCGCGCGGGGCGGGGCGCGATCCCTTCTCCTTAGGGAGAAGCTGACTGTAAATACTAATAAATAGCATGAATTAGGAAAAACGAAAATTTTATCAGCCTAGGGTAATTTAGGAACAGTCACACCAGCCATAGTAATATCGAAATACTTGAAAGGTTTCAAAGCAAAACTATGAGAGCCATGTTCAACATTCCAGCACACGTAAGCAATAAATATGTGAACCTAGATTTAATTTGCGAAGTGTTAAGGAAGAGACTGAGTCAAACAGTAAAAATTCTCAAGCCAAAGGAGAAAATTTTTTTTGTTTCGTGATTAGCCACCCACATAAATTGTAGCATTTAATAATGAAACTTACATGGATTTCTTCCTTATAACCTCTAGATTTCAGCGGTTAAATTAGCTAAGCATTGTCTAAACGGAGTAAATGTGAAAAATCTGCAAAAACATTTACGAAAACCAAAATAAACAGAAAAAGTAAATGTCAAAATAATGAAGGTGTCCGTCCAGCACTAAAAAAGTGGGTTTATAACGTTCTGTGCTACGTTGATTGTTTAAACCATCTATGCGATTTTAGTGTAAACCTCTAAAAGTAGCATTAGAAATGCTCACAGTTTAAAAAGATTTATTTTTATATTCTTTCTGATTCGATAATAAATAAAGAAGATATGATTAGCAACGGGTAGGTAAAGTACTATTTTTAGTAAACAAAAAAAAACGCCCCTATTCACGTAAGTGTTTGCTGTCAAATGACATTGACCACAACAGGAATGATTTGACTCGCAAAACAATATCATAACATAGCTTATTTATTATGATTTTAAGATTCCGTTTTCATTTCCACGTAATATTTCGTTTAATACCATAGTAAAATGGTTACTTTTTTTTGGTGTTAATATGAATAATAAATGCAACGACTAGGTGGGCCCAAAAGAAATTATCTCCTTTGACAGACATATGAACAAATTAGCTGCTGAACTGCACGGAGAGGGCAGTCTAATATTCTCTTCAGACCTAGCAAATAGATCCACAGACAAAATGAGGATCACACCACTGGGTGTATGACTCCGCTGAAGACACATACCGGTGAAAATCTGACTGCCTTAGATTATTGTTTGCAATAAACAGATTGCTAAGTAGCAGGATACATAAAAAAAGCGGCCAAGTGCGAGACGTGACTCGCACATGAAGGGTTCCGCAGCAGCGAGTAACATAATGTAAAAGATGACGTATTAAAAAAACTACTCACTAGATCTCGTTCAAACCAATTTTCGGTGGGAGTTTATATAGTAATGTACATCATATATATTTTTTTAATCTTATCATTCTCGTATTTTAGAAGTTACAGCCCCCCCCCCCCACCCTGTAACTTCTAAACACACACATTTTTCCACTTTGGAAGGGTCTCTTGGTCAAACTATTTAGTTTATAAAAAAATGATACTAGAAACCTCAAAATCATTTTTAGAGACCTATCCATAGATATCCCACACGTATGGGTTTGATGAAAAAAAAAACACTTGAGTTTCAGTTCTAACTATGAGGACCCCCAAAATGTATTGTTTTTTTTACTATTCTTGTGTGAAAATCTTAATACGGTTCACAGAATACATCTACTTACCAAGTTTCAACAGCCTAGTTCTCATAGTTTCGGAAAAAAGTAGTTGTGACATACGGACGGACAGACAGACAGACATGACGAATCTATAAGGGTTCCATTTTTGCCATTTGACAACGGAACCCTAAAAAAGGGAAATAGGATGATGCACGCTAGACCGTGCCAGGTCTGAGCCAAGGGTCGACCGTGCAATTTTGTACGGCATGGACGGACACACTCACGCTTCCGAGCAACTAACAATGGATTGTCATACAGAGTTGCACGGACGACACTTCGGCTCGGACCCGGCACGATCAGACTCCAGCTTTAGCCATCTCTATAGGTATATCTCTAATTCTCTATGAGCATAGAGAATTATAGATATTATGGTTTCGTTTTTAAATAATGAGGGCCTCGTTGAACTAATTACATTTAACATTATATTTTATTGCGGGGTTATTAAAATATTGTGAATGCCGAAGATATTAGGCACCTAAGAGTACAAAATTAGAATTTCGAATTCTTATAAACGTTCATTATTCTGTTACTAGCTGACCCACGCAACTTCATCTGCGTCACGTAAGAGAGAAAAACGAAAGGAAAAAGAAATCCCCGTTTTTGCAACATTTTTCATTCCTTCTCCGCTCGCAGCGTGATGTTATATAGCCTAAAGCCTTCCTCGATAAATGGACTATCCAACACAAAAATATTTTTTCAATTTGAACCAGTACCTCCTGAGATTAGCGAGTTCAACCAACCAAACAAACAAACAAACTCTTCTGCTTTATAATATTAGTATAGATTCGACGCTTTATATCTCTTTGCCAACTGAAAACCATACACACAAACTAACAAACTGTAGTAAGACAGTTCACTAAGTGGAATGGGATCGATTGATTAGCTTGTTATCATTAATTTTAAATATGTATTCCTTAAAATAATATAAAAACCTTAAAAAATATAAAGAAAAGTGCTCAGCGAGTCACCGGTATCGGGAACAGGGTCCTAGCTACCGGCGCTCAGGGCTCCAGAGAAAGGATCCTCCTAACACCAACACCAACTCTGATGAAGTTGATGAAACATTGATGAGCCTTAAGTCTGACAGTGCCCCTGGTTGGGACAATATCCCCACAAAATTTATTAAATTTTCTAGAATTGTAATTGTTCCCATTATAACCCACCTGACTAATCTGTGTTTCCAAAAAGGTGTTTTCCCTGATCAGTTAAAACAATCCGATATCACCCCAGTACACAAGGGGGGGACAGAGACGATGTCAATAACTACAGACCTATATCTGTTTTACCATGTATTTCAAAAATTATCGAAAAATTATTAAATCATAGATTAATGCAATATTTAACTAAATTCAACATATAATCCAATTGGCAATTCGGTTTTAGGCAAAAATTATCCACTGAAGATGCAGTTACTGCTTTGAGTTCTTTAGTTACTGAGCAACTTGACTGTGGGAATAAATGCTTAACTCACTAATTTAGTCCCTTACATTTCAAATATTTGTAATGAAGTTGACTCGGGTAAGGAGGTAGACGCCATCTATACAGACTTCAGTAGTGCTTTTGATCGAGTTAACCATTCAATTCTTCTCAGGAAACTTTCGGTCTTTGGTGTGGACGGCGCAGTTTTGAAATGGTTTGAGTCTTATCTAACTCGGCGCCCCCAGTCAGTGACTGTCAATGGATTTGACTCGTTCACTTATCTGGCTAATACCGGTGTTCCTCAGGGATCACACTTGGGACCCCTTCTTTTCCTTATATTTGTGAACGATGTAGTGGACAAAATAAAATATAGTGGGGCGTCTCTATTTGCTGACGACCTGAAGATATACAAAACTATAAATTCCGTTACTGACTCTAACCAGTTGCAAAGTGACCTAGACGCGATTTTAAATTGGTGTCGCAGCAACGATATGTCTCTTAATGCAAGTAAATGCTTTCATATTAAATTTAGCAGGAAAAAGAAGCCACTTGCTACGGAATACAAGCTTGATAGTGCAAAATTGGCAGAAGTCAACGAAATCCGAGATCTTGGTGTCATAGTTGACAGTAAACTAAAATTTACTACCCACATCAACAAGTCGGTCACAAAAGCAGCTCAAATGCTCGGACTTTTAAAACGAAACGCGCGCGGATTTACACAAGAACGCACCAAAATCTTATTATATCATACTTTGGTGCGCAGTCATCTTGAATTCGCCAGCGTTGTATGGAATCCTTTTTATGCTGTTCATTCGCAGCGGATTGAAAGCATTCAAAGATCGTTCACTAGGCATCTGGCTTATAACTCTAGCGGTTTTTCACATAGGAATCCATACAGAGTCCGCTTGGGGAAATTTCAAATGAGCTCTCTTCGTGAACGTAGACGCTTGCTAGACATGTGCTTCTTTCACAAAGTCATGAACGGCCAGTACCATTGTTGCCATTTCCTTGAGAATATACCCTTAAAAATCCCTCGCACCTATCCTCGAGGGAAACTCAAATATATTTTCCATACTCCATCTGTAAAATCTAACCTGGGACTGCAAGCACCCCTCCGTAGAATTGTGGATGAGTACCACTCCCTTCTTACAATAATACCCGACCTCGATGTGTTCCATGATAAGCTGCATATATTTAAAAACAAAATAAAATGTGTGCCCTAAGTTATCTTTTTTTTATCTTTTTTATCTTTTTTTTATCTTTTTTTCTTTTTTTATTATATATTAAATGCTATTAATTGTAACAAATTCAATCAACTTTATTAAATTATTTTTATGAATAATAATTGGCCAATCCTATTATATTGACATTGATCCTAATTTTTATCTGGCATTTCTTTGTATACTAATGTAATATAATTATCAAATATTTTGAATTGTTAGTATTTAATTCAATTTTCATTATATAGGTTTTCTTAAATAATAATTGTGTTTTATCATCGAGCCGAAGAATTGTGAATGTTATGTACGCCTTTATTGTCACGTGCATCAGACCGCTTTATTATAAATTGTGAATTTCTTTGTAAAATGTATGTGATGTGGCTGTACTTATTCAAATAAATAAATAAAAATAAACTGTATTCTTAGACCTCAAGAAGGCATTTGACACCGTCTCTGTCCCTGTCTTAGTGCGAAAACTGGAAAAGGCTGGAATACGGGAAACAGCGCTCAACTTATTAAAAGATTATCTCTCGAAAAGAACACAGAAAGTTAGGGTGGGAGGGGTTACCAGTGATCAAGCGGATGTATCATTCGGCGTTCCACAGGGAAGTGTACTAGGCCCAACACTCTTCCTGGTATATGTCAATGACCTTTGCAACATGAACATCAATAACGCGAAGGTGTTCTCATACGCTGATGATACTGCGATAGTTTTCTCAGGGAACTCCTGGCACGATGTGAAACAAAAGGCAGAGTTGGGAATGGCCCAACTCTCAGACATATCGCACCACAGAAAATAAGTACGAAGAATGCCCGAAACCCATCCAGAAATATTTTAAATGAGATATATGTAGCTCTGGTCCAGTCGGTCCTAATATATTGCATCCCCATCTGGGGTGGGGCAGTAAAAACTATTTTTATCAACGTCGAACGCGCCCAAAGGGCCCTAATTAAAATAATGTATTTAAAAAAGATAAGACACCCTACTGAAAACCTGTATCAGATTAGTGATTTACTCTCAGTTCGTAAGTTATACGTAATCCAAACTATTACAAAAATACATAAATCCCTAAAATATGACTCAAGCATAACAGTTCGAAGAAGAAAAGACCTAATTGTACAAATCCCTCATACAAAAACTGTATTCGCCGGGAGACAATACAATAAGCGATCGGCTTTACTTTATAACAAAATCAACAGGAAAATATACATATACCCAAAAAAATACTACGATTGTAAAAAAACTTTAATAGATTGGATAAGATCACTAACCTATGATGACACGGAGGTACTCTTGGAACACATTAAGTAAATATTAAATAAGTAGTAATAATCACACTCTAAACACCAAATTCACAACACGCACACATATGATCACTTATCACACATAAGTAAGTAAAATAATACTAATAACACAAAACACATCCCCTGATGACATCCATCACTTCAATATCATCACACTCGCACACACACAACTTAACACTACTATCCTTCATACACAACACACTACCTTACATAACACTGAACACACACCTGCAAGCAAGATTTTCTTAAGTTTAAAATTAATTTGTAACTTTGTAATCTTATTTTATTTTATGCTTTTCTTTTTACTTTTTACTTTTTAATGTCAAACTTCTGTACCTATTGTTTTCTTTTGTTGTAAATACCCAGTTTGCTTTGTATTGCTTTGCTATGAAAGAGCGGGGCTTCCCAACACAGGCATTACTTGCTTAAAGGGAAGCTCCATACACTAAACTTTTATGTTAACTTATGAAGCAATAAACTATTTTGTATTTTGTATTTGTAACAATACGAGCCGTGTCCAAGAGTACCGCGCACTGAATCAAACCCTTGATCCAGCTAACCTAACCTCCTGAGGAGGCCAATATCTGTATTTTCAATGATACTCGGGTGATACAGGCGAGTTTAGCACGCGGGCACCTGCCGGGCGGGTAACATGTGGAACAATTATTATCGCACACAACCGCCGCGCGGCCCGCGCGCCCCGCGCGTCCCGTGCCCCACTCCTCACGCGCGCGCCTCATTACGCCCGGGTTTCTTCATTACTCACTTACACGGATTTCAGTGTTTTACACGGAGCATGTAATTTATTAGTACGTCAAAGTTGAGCTAATCCAATCTGCGCCGGAGCGCGGCGGGGCGCGGCGCGGCGCGGCGACGGGACGGCGACGGGACGGCGACGGGACGCCTATAATGTTACTCATACCACGACTCATACGATACGCGCGACGGAGCGCAGCTCTGCGAGTCACTTTACAATTACATGTTTACTTTGATTAGGTAGTTAACGTTTTTATATTAGTTAGTAATGCAGTACATTATCAATAAGTAATGTTTGTGTTGTAAGAGTAGCGATATTTCGAAAAAGTAAAAACACGCCATGTTATGGATGAGAGTTTTATGTGTGCACGCATAACCTTCATGGGTTCCATACCACGGATATATTATACACGGATAGTCTAGTCAAAATTAACATTTAAATCTCAAAGCATGATGTAGTTCTGCACTTTTGATATGTTGTATAGATCAGTTCGGGTGATGTGAATGTTTGTAACTTCGAAAAAGTTGTGGTCGCTGCCGTGGACCACGCTATATTTTGGGACGTTTTTCACTTTTGTTTGCTTTGCGATTTTAGCCATTTTAAGTACGGTTTTTCCTACACATTCTTTTTGTCCTGCAGAGTGAAACTAAGTATGCTCGAGATCCAGCTTGCTCAGAGCGTGACGTAGCTTTATCATATGAGAGCACATTTTACATGATAGGGCCGTTTATTATGTGGGAGTATTATACTATCCCATTTATATTCTCATTACAACTTGTTTACTTAATGGTGGCGTAGTTATAATAGTCAAAATATTATATTAGGAGCAGTGAGGGAAGAACCGCAGCCCCGTCCTGAAGACAGTGCTTAGCAACATTAGGAATGACGATGTACCGCGCAGTCGAGCGCACGCCGCGCGCCGCCTGCTCTGCCATGGAACCATCAAGTTACGCGAAGATGCACGTTGACGAAGCAAGAGTTTCCCCATTCGTCACGTTTCACCATATCAGTAATAAACTCCGCAGAATAACTGACTTGCCACTACACAGTACGCGTTGACCCACTAGAACTGTATGTAGACTAGCCACAGGCTTCGAACCCTTGCCTTCATTGTTATAATTAACGCGTTCATAATGAACTGAAACTTATTCTCCAAGTACCTGCACGGATCTGCGTGCCTTGCTTTAGCTCCCACATAAACCATCGCGTTTTATTGCAACATTCCACACCAAAGTATTAAATTCTTCGCGTTATTTATGCGAATCAAAACAGACGCGTGAATTTACCTGTTACGAACATGTCGAGATCACTTCCTGGAACATATCGCCGAGGGAGCGGCAGGGGTTCGTGATCAATTGAAATTGTGACAATATGGACGTACGCCCAAACTCCCTCGGCATGTGTGACGTATACTGGTACAGCTAGCACACGTTATTATACCCTTCCCAATCTTAGAGAACGGTAAATATGAATAATTTGAGCATTCCCCGCGGAGCCGGCTCGTAGCGTAGAGTTACGATACGGTTATGAGGTATCGGCCGTGAGCGCAGCCGTGTACACTGAACGAGCGGAATATTTCAGTTTTACGCTCGGCAGAATGTGCGGACAATCTGGTGCGCGTCGGCTCGCGGCGGTCGGCGGCGCGGCGCCGGGAGAGGAAGCTCGGTTTTAATGCTCTTGACGCGCGCGTAAATTTGACAAATGACGGAATAAAAAATGCGGGAAACATGGCGGCGCGCCAGCCCACGTGAGCGATGAGCGGTGAGCGGTGAGCGGCGAGGTCGTCAGCTGCAGCGCTGCAGCGGCGCGCGATATTGTCAGCTTTATTTATTTGCGGAGCCGCCTAGCCGCTGCGCTGGTATAACTGGTTTCGATCATAACTCTTTCTTTTCTAAGTTTCCGAGCGAGCAGTTTCCACAGCAGCCGGTGGAGCTACATTATTTGAGTCGGAAACTTATTGTATGAGCACTACTGCGAAATGAAATCTTAAAAATAGAGTTAGGTATCTCATTTGATATTATGAAAACAGTAGCGTCCTCCAGGGGAAGACGAGTAAATATGAAATGTCTTTTAAGATAAACGGCACAATTATATTAAACGTTCTCAATTTTTAGACTCGTTTTTGAACAATCATACCTATTACTTGGATGTTGTGGAGAGCAGCGGTGGCCCAGTGGTGGCGGCCCCGATTTACGAACAGTAAGTCGTGGGTTCGAACCCAGACAGGCGCATTACTTTGTGTATTTTATTTCATCACCGCTGCTCTCAAAACGGTGAAGGAAAACATCGTGAGGAAACCGGCATGTCCTCGAACCAAAAATTCGAAGACATGTGACATCTACGAGTACCAATCCGCACTGGGCCCGCGTCGTAGATTATAGCCCATTCCCTCTCATTGAGAGGAGGTCGTGTCCCAGCAGTGGGAACATTATAGGCTGATGATGACGATGATGACTTGGATGTTTGTGTATTTCGAGTGCGTTGCAATGGCGGAGTTTGTTATGATTATGCAGGTTGCAGACCAAGAGCTAGAGTTAGTTTAGCTTAACTCTCATAGCTGACGAAATTTTTCATACCTCTGTGCAGACTGCAAACTATGCAAGCAAAGCTATGTGAACTAACTATAATATGCCCAGCTAAGTTAGTTGTGTATCTCCACTTGTTTGCCGAGAGTGAATGTGTTGACATAACAAGATCTCTGGAAAGTCTTATTTTTAGATAATCATAAGTCAGTGTTAATCTTCTTTTTGTCTGTGTAACGCATTCATCATCGGAACTTTCTTCATCGGTTTATGCATGGCGGGCGTCCGTCGAATTGAACTTCACAAAAATGATTGACATTTGCTTAGGTTTTGGTGTGCACGGGACATATTTTTGCTTGTCTTAGCCAAGCTAGTATAGCTTCGGCATAGCCTAGGTGTTGATCTGTAACCCGCTATACGTTGATGACTTGACGAGCAGGTGTCGGCAGAGCGTGGGGTCCTGGATACAATTCCTGGGTCGGGAAAATTGTTTCATTGGGTTTTTTAGTAGTAAAAAGGGCTTACATATATGTTCATTTTTGGCCTGATTTCTGGAGATCTTAGAGTGCGTAGTAAGAAATTCAGAACGCTGACTTATCTTGTGTAAAAAACCTCGTAACGAAGCTGAAAGGCACGTGTTGTCCCTGCCATTCTACACCATACTTGGGAACCTTCTAGTTTCGGAGATATTGGGGGTAAAATACAACTTTTTTTTTTAAATTAAACAAAGTTTTAATGTAAGATTTTTACTTTAAATATCTCCACGACCCCATACTATTCAATCCATCCATCAGCACAATGTTTCGAGTGTGTTACATTGACTTCGACCACAAAACATGGTTTTTCCACCCAAAAAAAATCGTTTCCCAGCAATAATTTTTACATAAAGTTACTTAGTTTGACGGCTTCGTGATAAGGTTGTTTACACTTTGTATATTGGTAATTAGCAAGAGCAAGTCACGCATTCTCTTTGCTCCCTAAATGTAATTTGCAACACGCTCATTATATATTCAATCAGGTTACAACAGCTGAAATATCTGAGAAGTTTTCGTCGCAGCAAATTGTTTCATTACCAATGCAAATATACACAGAGTAATAAAGTTTCTTGTACTTACAAAACGCACGTTCGTCTGGCATACTAATGCGGCGACACAGAGTAGTCTTCGGGCAGAGTGCACACCCGGGTGAACGGCATGATGACGCGACTCAGAGTGAACCGCGCCGAGTGCACACCCGGGTGATCAGTATGACGCGACACAGAGTGAACCGCGCCGAGTGCACACCCGGGTGATCAGTATGACGCGACACAGAGTGAACCGCGCCGAGTGCACACCCGGGTGATCAGTATGACGCGACACAGAGTGAACCGCGCCGAGTGCACACCCGGGTGATCAGTATGACGCGACACAGAGTGAACCGCGCCGAGTGCACACCCGGGTGATCAGTATGACGCGACACAGAGTGAACCGCGCCGAGTGCACACCCGGGTGATCAGTATGACGCGACACAGAGTGAACCGCGCCGAGTGCACACCCGGGTGATCAGTATGACGCGACACAGAGTGAACCGCGCCGAGTGCACACCCGGGTGATCAGTATGACGCGACACAGAGTGAACCGCGCCGAGTGCACACCCGGGTGATCAGTATGACGCGACACAGAGTGAACCGCGCCGAGTGCACACCCGGGTGATCAGTATGACGCGACACAGAGTGAACCGCGCCGAGTGCACACCCGGGTGATCAGTATGACGCGACACAGAGTGAACCGCGCCGAGTGCACACCCGGGTGATCAGTATGACGCGACACAGAGTGAACCGCGCCGAGTGCACACCCGGGTGATCAGTATGACGCGACACAGAGTGAACCGCGCCGAGTGCACACCCGGGTGATCAGTATGACGCGACACAGAGTGAACCGCGCCGAGTGCACACCCGGGTGAGGCATGCTGCGACAAATCAATCAAATCAAAGCATTTATTTCAAGTAGGCCAATAACAGGCACTTTTGAATTGTCGAAACAAAGATGAAAATTAAATGTAGCTACAGTCCCAGTCACAAGACATAAAAACTGTGAAAGTACTGTAGTTGCCCATTCCCTAACGTAGATCTCTATGGAGAAGAACGGACAAGAATCTCCATGGACGACACTCTTTTAAATCAAATTATTGTTACAAAATCTTGGTTACATCATTCATGTTGAGATGGTAAGCGTAAGTGGTTGAGCGATATTTATTATATTTATTATTTATTAAATAATTCATCAACTAAGAGATGACGAGTCACAACTGACAGCCGGCGCTGTCAGTTGTGACTTCACTCTGTGTCGGCACACAGAGTGAACCGCGCCGAGTGCACACCCGGGTGAGCGGCATGCGGCGGTGCGATGAGAGGTCAATGAGAGAGCGTGTGCGTCTCGTGCCTTCACCGCGTCCTGCGTCATCACATCATTAGTGTTTATGAGACGAGTTAGGAACCTCTGCGGAATGCATTTTCGGCCGGCTGTAGCGACGCGGGCGGTGCGGAGTTGTGTAGTACAACAAAATTCCGTGTATGTTACACGTTCCGTCGATTGTGCACGATCCCCGTACTAAGTCAAAAACATATATTAATGTTAAACTTTGATTGTAAAATAAAATGAGGACGAGAGTATACAGGGTGTAAACAGACCCTTCGCAAAGCTATCAACCGAGTACTCTGTACACCAGACTAAGTAACTCAACGCAAAATTTTTTGCTGAGAAACGACATTGTTTTAAGTGAAAAACACGTTTTTACTGTAAAACTCAATGTAGCACACTCAAATATTGTGCTTATGGATGCTTGTAAATGGTTCGTGGACGTGTTTTATGTAGAAATCTTCTATTAAAACATGTATTTTTTTTAAAAGTTGGAGTTTTGTAACCCTATATCTCTGTCTTAATAACTGTACCAAACGTTGATAAAGTTTAAAGTTCCACACAAAAAGAAACGTGGGACGAGTTGTGCAATGAAAATATTATTTATTTTGACATCAACTCGTCCCAAATGGGCCGTGGACATGTGGGAGTTACTTACTCTCCGTAACTAGAAAGTTCCCAGCTATATTTCAGAACAAAACAAAAATCGCAATGACGGGGAGGAGCAGCATATGTGCAAATTTTGAATCTAACATCTTGACAATTGTCTCTCAGCTTCTTTGGATCTATTTACGTCCTTTATTGCAGTCCGAGGTCAGTTCGGTTAGTACTATAAATAGAATACAGCCGTGCGACAGTTTCGTGTGGGTCGCTGGTGTCTGCGCCGAGTGAACCTTCTGCTCGCGCTCGGCGACCGGCCGCAGACGTTATTTGTAACTTATAGTGTTGTAGCGGTCGAGCTTGCACTCATATAACTTGTGATATTGTTTCTCTAGGCCACATGGCTTCCCTCTTCGCCTATTTTCTTTTGATTAACTTTATTGCGGCTACCAGATGGAGTTTCTGAAATGTTTGGCGAATGCTCGTAGTTTTGTGTTGGTTTGCTGCAGATCTTCACTAACTGAATACACAACTTTGTATATGTGCCGAGTTTCGTCCGGTCTAGTTAATATTACACGCGTCTAACTATTCTCATTTAACCTCGTTATATACCTATTACGGCTGAAGCGCTCTGAAGGTGAAATGGGTACAATCCTACGTAATCTCTTATCTATTTACTTATCGTTAGGTAATGTATTTCGTTTGTGAAGCGAACTACGAGAGGATTACAGCGCACTCCGAACCTAATCATCTTGAATAGATTTTGAAAGGTATAAAGCTGAATTGATTCCTATATCAGAGAACTTTTCAATTTGAAGTGAAATGACCTAGATACAAGAGATGAAGGCGCGCGGGTGTATAGTGCGGGCGGTAGGCTACATTGTTATTACAACAGCATCGTGTCATAAATCACGCGGAGAAGTCTCCGCGGAGTAGTATATCAAGACGCGTGTGAGCGCGAGCATTTATTATAATTTCAATACAAGGCACGTGCTGCTGTACTGATGTAGCCTTCATTAATGGGAACAATACTACGTCGGTAGCACATACGTCGTGCGTGTGTCGTATACGTCTGGGCGCGCGTGGTTCCCCGGCGCGCGGTGCGCACAGCGCGGTGGATGCTGACGCGAACGCTTGCACCTCCTCGAGAGCTGGAATCGCATTTTATTAGAAGAAGGACATCTTTTTGTTCTTCTGATTCTGGTTCAGAGCTTGATTCTGAAAGCGTTTATTGAATCTCGTGAGTCACGCGATAGACATGTCTCCACACGTACCGCGTCTCATGACGCACGCGCTCTCGCCCTAGGTTTGTCAGCAATTTTTATAAGCGCCCTGCAAAGGAGATGGTCAAAAGTGGTACCAAAAAGTCTCATGCATCAAGATTAAAATTTTATAGTCATTATTTCCATATTTTTTTACGAGATTACGCGTTTGGGAAGTGATTATTCTACAAGGAATGAAAAAAAAATACAGGGAAAGTATGAATATTGTTTTACTTCCTTTACATGGCGTTTACACAACCGGTTATAGAGATGTAGAATGTTATAAAAACTATTTATCAGAAGGCTCATTTTCTACTTGTATGGTTTTGAGGTAATCTTGGATGTTATAAAATTATTCCGAAACTCCGGTTTTGTTTACAAAAAAAACTTTTGTTGGAGTTAATATGATAAGTATAGGCCCTTAAAACAAAGTTACATTTTGACACAGCATCGTACAGGATTCCATATATCCATGCTCATTGTCCTTTAACAGTTTATTGTACTTTGAGACTTGTCATGCATTCTCTGATAATACATTGTAGCGTTGAGTATGTTCTTTCAAATGAAATAAGTTTTGTCGTTTGTCAAGTCTTCTCATTTTGTTCAGCTCTGATAATTGTTCTGCGCCGTCGGCCCGGATCCGGGATCCCACATCAGTGTAGGAGGTGGCACACTCCTAGTTTGTCGTAATTGTTCACAAATTCAATGTCTAAAGTAAACTGTTTGCGGCGAGCACGGAGCAGTGTGCGGGAATTAATCGCGCCGCAATGAGGGCACACTTCAAAGGATAGCGAACCTCTTTGTGCCGGAGCGTGCCGCCTCGCGCCTGTGCCGTGGTGTGCCGCTGTGTGCCGTGCCGCCGGCCGCCTGTGTGCGTCGCCTGATCTCCGCTGGACTAAGCGAATTTAGAAACAGTTACGTCACATGGTTTTAGTTCGGTGTTAACGGTGTCGATTCTGTTGTGCACAAACTAAACTTAATTTAGGCTATTGCTATCTTTATCTCTCTAATAAAACGAGAAAGAGACAGACGTAATTTAGAGCTGTCAAATAAAGGGTGTAAAACACCTCTTCACAAAGCCGAAATGCACTTGTTCTCTCCATCATTGCGACCCTTTTTTTGTTCTACACCATACCTGGGAACCTTCTAGTTACAGAGATATTGGGGGTCAAACATACAACTTTTTGACAATTTTTTTTTTAAATACAAGTTTTTTTTGTAAGATTTTAACGTTTAGCATCTCCAAGACTCCGTACTATTCAATCTATCCATCAGCACAATGTTTTAAGTGCGTCACATTGAGTTCTAGCACAAAACATGATTTATAACCTCGAAAAAAAAAGTTATTTCCCAGCAATAATTTTTGCTTAAAGTTACTTAGTTTGATGTACAGAATGCTTGGTTAACGGCTTTGTGATGAGTGAAACGCAAGGCATAAAGTAGTTTGACATCTTTAACATAGTTCATACCTGTAGCCTAAAATATAACAATAGCCTAAATTAAGTTTAGTTTGTGGACAACAGAATCGACACCACTGTGTCGTATATGTAATATGGAGGATGCCCACGGACACTCGGACAGTATTCTTGATAACTGAGAAACTACCGAATGCAACCTGATTACGATCGATGCCTTTGATCAGAGATCACAATTAATAGATACACACCGCTAGGAATAACTGATAAGAGCAGCAGCGGCCCAGCGGTGGCGGCTCCGACTTACAAACTCGTGGGTTCGAACCCAGGCAGGCGCATTACTTTGTGTAATTTATTTCATCACCACTGCTCTCAAAACCAAAAACATCGTGAGCACACCTAGAAGCAAAAATTTCGAAGAAAATGTAAAATTTATTAATTAATCCTGCACTGGTACTGGGCCCGCGTGGTGGATTATAGCCCATTCCCTACCATATCTTGCTTCTTGCTTGCCTTGTGTGTTCATCCTTATAAAATATATTTGACGAATTAAGAAAAAGATTTACACTGTTCTTTAAATCATCATTTTTTATAAATGAAGTTAAACACACGCGTGTTCAGTCGCACGTCGCGTGTCACGTGTCGCGTGTCGCGGCAGGTGGCGGCGCCGCGCGGCTGGAGCGCACTCGCTTAATTAAAAAGAAACAAACGTTTGTTCAGTCTGTGCCGCGCGCCGCCGCCCCCGGGCCCCTGGGCCCCCGGGCCCCTGGGCCCCCGGGCTGCCTTGTATCGTCGTTTACTTTTAGCCCTCGTCGTTCTACCTCCTTTGGAACAGCTCCACTTGCCCCCCCTACCCCCACTCTCTCTATTTCTTTATTTACCACTCTGTTACAGTGAGCGCCACTTTTATTTTTTATTGTTTGATTTTCTATTTGTCCATAATATTATAATTGGTTTGAGCCGTCCACGGCCATCGATGGACCACCCAGCAGCGCCGCCACTCTGATTGCTTTGTTTTACCTAAAGTAGGTATCGCTGCACAGAGGGCTCCTCGCGAGTTCGACACACGGAACAGAGTACACACTCGTACTCGTCATTTATTAATATTTCACGGCGAGTTGCCGGGAAACAATAGGTATTATAAAGGGTGTTACTGCGAAAATAAAATGCGAAAGAGGTTCTAGAAAAAAAGGAACTCGCAGATAGCCAACATTCGTATGAAATTCTAATATGTTTATGTCATTCTCAGGCGAAACATGACTTTATTACATGGCCTTTGGTTCATGACCTTATTTATAAACCTTAATGTACGTCATGGTTTGACACAAATAAAAATTATTTCATTAGCAAACCGGATCGAAATCGAGAACAAATAGGATCTCTCTCAAGTAAATGGTACATCGCCAATGAACATTGAAACATTTATCATTTCATAAAATAAATGAACGCGAGCTTTCCGCTGGAGATTTTAACTTTCAACTCTATTCCACTAATAGCCGAAGTTTCCAGATTTTTTCGTTTGGGGGCGTCTTAAATCGATTCTTAGAATCGCCAAAAGTTTCGCTCCGGCATTAAGAATAATTAATTTTCTTTGTGAAAACATTTATTCGTTCGGTCTGCGGCTGCGTACAAACGTGAACGAAACATTCCGCTGTTTATAATAATTGTTCTAATTATCTTTTGTTATTGTTTAATAGTCGTAGACTTGTAGTACCTGCTCTGTTGCTCGCCTCGGGGCGCGGGCGCTTCGCACGCGCTCGCTCCACGCGCTCGCTCCACGCGCTCGCTCCACGCGCTCGCTCCACGCGCTCGCTCCACGCGCTCGCTCCACGCGCTCGCTCCACGCGCTCGCTCCACACGCTCGTTGTTCGAGACACGTGTGACGCGACTACGTGAGGCAAGAGCGCAGCTTTTACTTTACACACAGTTAAGTTAAATGAAGTTTTTCATTTCCCTCGCTGCAATTCTTATGCCAGAAATCATTAGGATTCGGAATTAACTTCATTCGTGTAAAACCACGTATGAATGTTAGTACGAGTATGTTGTGTGGGAGTCGACGAGACGTTATTGTTTGTGAAATACTATGTCCCTACTGCCCTACTGCGCAGTTACAGCCACATTTTTACTGCAAACGTTTCTCATTTCGGGTGATATCGGAAAGTTGTTTTGTTAATTCTTTTTACACATTATCTTTTATATTTTTGTAAAGAAAACATACAAAGAAACATTTATAATAAAACAGTAGATCACCAGCATCGGGAACAGGGTCCGAGCTACAACAAGTCAGAGCTCTTAAGAGCTTCCTCAGATGCTGTGTTAAGTAAAGTAAAATAAAAACAATCAAACACTTAACAAGAGATTTAAACTAACATACTTAGTTAATTGAGTGCCCAAACCCAAAAATGAAAGAAGCGAAAAACTGAAACATTCGCAAAAATCCAGTGATATCTCAGTAGCTACGAATATCCGATACAGACGCGCGACGAGTAAATGTATTGTAATGTATTCGTCGAGGATCTGTGCGCCGAACGATTGGGTAAATATGATTCGCATAGAAATGCTAAAACCTCGGCGTATTCGCGCCGACACCGGAGTGACGCACCAAGACTATGTGACGGCGCGCGGCGGGCGCTCCACCTGTACCTACCTCCACCTGCACAATATGCCTGAATGTTTTTGCTCGTCGTAAACTGACAATTTCATTTGTACATGTTGTCTTAGGTGGCGGGATGCCGAGGAAGATTCTTCTTCAGCGATATTTGAAATGTGCAGACATGGTCAGTTATGAGAGATATTTACGTACACAGGGTACACAATCGATGCTGGTGTACGTAACTATCGTTAAATTGGTTTCTACCAATATAACCGGTCAGCGCCTCCGAGTTTCTGTTAGAAACAAAGTAACTGCATTAAACTGAGTTCTAAGTTCATTGCAGTTTCAAAGAGTTGCCGTTCAGCTTTCCGCTGACTCTTCGCGACAGCTCTGACGTCTGTACCGGAACACGATATTTAACTATTCGAACTTTATGGAAGTACAAATAAGAAAAGGATCAACGGATAGGAGAGCTACTAAATTATTTCCGTTCACGTTGTTAGCACTACTGAGCTGGCCCTCAGGAAGTCATCGTGTCTAGAAAGTTGGTGATGATAGTTGACTTACATCATTATGTAGGGACGGAGGTACCAAGTACATCCCAACAGATATGAGGCTTTAGAAGCCAGGCGTGGAGTCCGGAGGACGTGCCCTTTGTGCATTTCTTGCATCTCCTGAAGCAGTAGAGAGACAAAATCGTACAACGGATCGTTATCTATGAGCGTGATGCAGGTGGCGCGGTAAGTGTTCGACCGTAGCGTCGACCACGAGAGTACCGCGCCCCGCGTCGCTGCGCCGCGGTGACGCGTGACGCTCTGCATCGCTTTACTATTCAACGACTCTTTGTATGCTGAACATTCGGCGCGGGGCCCCGGGGCCCGCCCGCCAGGGGCCAGGTGGGCACGCAGGCCCCCCTCTTGTACCGACACACACGAGATAATTGTTTAGCTGCGAGTTTATTGCATGAAGGTGAACCTCATTTCAAGGAAAGTACCAAAGAGTCAGGCCAAAGGAGGCGGTCTGAACTTTCTGTCTATCTTCATATGCGAATGTTTTATTAAAACTTTCGTTTAATTTTGGAGTATCTAATATGTGTATAAGTACGTCTGTATGCATATGCATATGCTGAATGGAATTTTGGGGACCCGGGATGGGTCGATAAAATAACATACTGTACTTTTTTGTCATCAATCCATAGGGTCACTCATGTGGATCAAATCTTCTTAACAAACATGATAAATTAAATGAAAGGAATACCATGAATGGTTGCTTGCTTTAACTTATAGAATTAATCCCATTGAAATTATAACTGTTCTTTAGATTTCATGGCTTCGTTTAATGTATCATGTTTGTTCAAGAGATTTGAGCCACATGATTGCTCCTATCGATTGATGTAAAAAAAGTCACGACGTTAATTAAAAAAATCTGTGAATGCAGATGTTTCTTTTAAAAATTAAGGAATGTTTCCTTTGAGTAAAATTTTCTATCTCCAGTATTTCGAGTATTTAATTTCCCTCCAGGTGGCATTGAAAAATTCCACTATGTATACCAACTATCAGTATGTAATACCGAATGATTAGCATGTTATTAGTCAATGAGTACCCAGTTAGTAACCACACCCCAGCGTAACAAATATGCAGCTGCATTTGTAAAACCACGGCAGTTACATATAATATGTACTCGTATATGTTATCGTACACACGTTGACATTACAAACCAGTGCCGTCATAATGTACCTAATGTGCGGTGTGCGGTGCGCGGTGTGCGGTGTGCGGTGTGCGGTGTGACCCTACAGATGGAGGACGACACAGACATTCACGGCACGACGAGTGAAGGGGAAGCGAAATATTTAGAAATACCAATAGTTTACGTCTGAAGACTGAGCGTTAGTTACACTTACAATATGTAATGTAGCGTTCGTGGTAATATTGTTCCTTCAAAGAGTATTATGTATATTTTCCGTGTAAGGTAGTACAATAATGTAAGCGATGAGTTCTCTCAGTGAACACAGGAGACGAATCTCCGCGACACAACACAAAGCGCATAATTAATGCTGTGCGCACTTAAAGTGCTCCTCATGTGATGAACAGCTAGTTTGTGAGTGGGTCATTAAGGTAGACTTGATTAAAACTGGAACACATTTAAAAACACATTCAGAGCACGATGACACAATCTGAGGGGAAGGGTACACCGCATCTATAAACAAGTCAAAGCGATCATTTATTCTGTTCCCGTCAATTTTTGTTTTTTTTTGTTTGTTTCACAAAAATTGTTATTAGCATGTATTTATAGATTAAGGTACTTATCTATGGGTCTTTGTTACCTGAAATAAATGGTTTATTATTATTATTATTTAAACTGCCAAAGTAAGAATTTGTTCGATATTGTTTGATACACCTTACTATTTTCATCGTACTTCATTAGTCAGTGACATGTCCCATCCCTAATCCTTCCCCCGTACCTCACTTCACTTTTTTGCAACCTTACGTCCGGTCGCAATGGCGCGCGCGCATTAGAAGAAAAAATCGATTTTAAATAATTTGTTGGCCAAATCTAACTCTTAACTAGTGATCTCGCTATTGTCGTAATATCGGTGAAGTGGAATTACTGTGGTGGACACTCAAGCAACCCTCAAGGACTATATTTTTGTTATTTGTGACCGCGTGCACGCGAAAAGAAGATCCGCCATCAAGACAAGAAACTCAAAAATACTCAAAATAACGGTGAGAGCTGGACAAGCGTAAGTGTTCTGCGATCCCTTTACCGCCCTAACCCTTTTCCTGTTAGTCACTGATCGAAATAAGTACCAAAATATCAACTCCATTCAGCAGTCAGCTAGCCATTATCTCCATATAATATTTAGACGCCATCTTTAAAAAATAACTTCGCATTTTTAAACTACAATACAGTCCATTTTTCAGGTGAATAGTAGTAGTTAGTTAGTAGTCCTAGTTTTATTCATCTTTTGAACCACGCGTCTGTTTAATTTAACAGACCTTTGTTTTCCCTTTCGCTTTTGAAACACCAGAATTCATAGCTTCCCTTTTTTATATTGCATATAATATTTGCATAAGTAAATATTTTATGCAATATATAAACCTAAACTCAAGTAATCAATGAACTTGACTGTAGAAACGGGCGACAGAGTCTAGAGTCTTTCACTGATTGTTGGTTGGAAATTAGGCGCTGCCCTGAGCCATCTCCGTGAGTGGTCACCGTAGGTGCCGCACGCTATATATCAAGCGCAAGGTAGTGGTCCAGGCAGTGAATAGAAGCGGTGTCGTGCCCCTCCTCGCCTCCTCCTCTTCGTGGCTGCACGCTTGGAGTATCCTCGCCACACTCATCGAGGCTCCGTCAAAGCGAGCAGAGCGGATGGATAGGCAGGTGATCGCACAACACTAGCCGTGACGGAACCACGGCGAGGAGAGTGGTGTGCATACTTCATAGGTAGGTCTGTCCTTGATGTGGGGTGGATGCGGTCAGCGCATCTGTTCTGATACTTGCAGAAGCGTCCGACTTAAAGTTAGTTCCTGCTGTCGCATGGAGGTAGAATCTTAAAAATAGCGCAAACAGCAAACAACCATAACATTGACGGGCGCCAATGATACCTGTGACTCGCTGCGGTGCGACGAGCGTGGACAGGTGGATGGCGAGGGAAGCTCACACACCGCAGCGCTTTACAGCTGAGTACGTCAGGGATTCTCATTACACTGTGCTAAGGCGCTTGAACAAGAAGCATAGCCGGCAGCACGCCAGCGTGATACACAATGATGGACGGTGTAATGGAATACACATCGTGAATAGTATCATTTTGCTGATAAGTTAGTTTACCGAGAACATACATCTCCGGCAGCCACGTCATAAGGTTATAATTACAAAAGATGGGACGTGGCTACTGGGACATAGGTTAGCGGCTGCCGGGATATGAAGACACAATAAAGTTCTCACCCTAACACAAGAGGGGTTAGGTAGAGATTTGAGCCGGAAAGGAGAACGATACTGTGTAGGGGCATCTATTTTATAGCGGGAACGTTCGTGCTGTCTAGTGATAGTAAAGTGACAGTGTTTACAAATTCGTTACTTTTAGGAAACCGACTGGTTATGCTGCTACACTCATAAGGCAGGAGACAGTCCAATTGTCACAAGTGGCGCACGGTTTATGTTCCTCAACTGCCACACGCCACTGCCACTGTTACATTGCTGGGGAAGGCAGAGTGAGGGAGGGAGGTCGCTCTAACTCTTGAAGTCAGCTCTGAAGATTTTTCTCACTTAATTGATTGGCATAGCCTCGTACACAAGCAGCTGTCGCGTGTTCCCGCTCGTCGCAAAGCGTCGTAACGAACTTGTCTGCTTACTGTATCTAATTAAATCCGGCAAATTTTCTGCTCAAGTTATTAGAAAACTAATTAATTAACTTTAAGCAAGTTGTACCTTTCTGAAACACTGATCACTCGCTCGTTATTTCGCCATGTTAACGTAAACTGACACCACACCGAACATTTTTCATTCGGCGCGGCGGCGGCTATTCATTATCATTTTTGATTAGGTACCGCAACTTAGCGAATCTAAAGCGAAATCAAACGAGCTGGGGTTGATACTACAGTATTATTGATGCCAAGCGATTCACCTGTGCGCTGTGAGGCGCGTGCTCCTTGAATCTCGTAGCCCGCATTTGGTAACAAATGCCCACCGTGGCTAATGACCGATGACGTCATTAGTTCTCGTCACAAACATGATGCATGTTGACCGACGTAGTGTTAACCTCTAGTCTACAGTCTGCGGGACTCTATTATGTGGTACAGCTTGTCGTGACACCGATAAATAACGATGAAGATTTATATTATTTCATTTGGAATTCAGGGAAAATGTCGAAGAAAAACATTTCTTTTCACAAAAGTTACAAAGCAGGAAAAACCAAATAAGCAATAATTTAGAGCGAGGTAACGATCTCTAAGTAAAAGGGAGAAAGTTGACAATTTATGAGTTCAATAGTAGCGCGGTGACGGAGTAAATCATCGCGAGAGGAAACCGCTCGAGTCACCGGAGCGGCACCGCGCGCGCTCACATGTATGTGTCGCCCGGAGCCCCGGAGTGCCACATACACGGCGGCGCCCTTACATTCATCTCATATCTATATGAGTTTATTCGTTAATTCAGTGAACATTGTAGAATACATCAACAAGATCTCCATACACCAATGTAAAGGTATATTTCCGTTACTGTGTGTAGCACAAAAATGAATTGATTCATATTTCTGGAAAGTCAATGAAACAATAAATCTGGCGCCGGAAAACATACGTTTCCAAAAACTGGTAGTTAAAACTGAAACTTGCGCCACTTTTAGAGCCGAAATAGTTTTCGTTTGGTTTTGAAGGGCGATGCTCGATGATATAACTCAAAATTATAATTTTTGGTTTTCAAAGTCATCGTTAAGTGATTCAGACTTGTTCTCCTCAGTTTGTCTTGAAGCGCGAACACGAGCGTGCCGTTGGCGAGTTCGTCCGGTAGGATTACTTATGCAAATATGCGCGATTCCGAGTCGTGGAAGGCGCGGGCGGTGAGCTCCTCCTCATTAGGACTTCAAACTTGTCGCAGAAACGTGCGCTATCTGCTCCTCATGAATTTCGAATCAGGGAAGCATGCAGCAGTAGCGAGCACTGATTACTGAGCACTGAGCGGGAAACGGTAAACTGACGTTATATCGCTATTATAGTTGACTCGCAATTAGTGAGCTTTGAGCAGAAACCCACGCAAACGGACCGATCGAGCAACTTAATGAAACGCGCTGTACGTAGGTACATAAAGTTAGTAACAAGCTGGCCGCGGCATGCGGCAGTCAGCTCGAGATGATTCTGTTGTAAATATTATACTTACTGATATTTAGTTTGTGTACTCTAGCCGTGTTTGTTGTTTACTTGTAGTTACCGCTGAGTCTGGACTACAGCTCGACTACTTCATTATGACAATTCATAATAACATCACATAGTGTACATTTAGTTAAAAAGTATCGGGAATGGATGACTTTTATTGTTCCAAATACATTTTTTTGTTGTGATTAGGTTGGCTCTACAGTTTTCTATTTTGGCGCTGAGTATGAGTTACATCTAGTGTGGATTGCGAATCTCATAATGAAAAAAAACATCGAACAAAGAGTTTGTTGTAAAATTTGCATCGCCAATGGAAGGTGTAACTGACGTTATCATCGCAAAAGTGAAGGAGGGCAAGTCAATACTGACTAATAATCTTCATTTGCCACCGAACTGTCCGTTCCTCGTGAGTCAATCGGTACCATTTCATATAATCACTTGGCTATGAAACATGTGGCCACTCGGCAAGCCCCAAAAGACCTAAAAAATCTTCAAAAACTCATTCGCATTACAGTCGCTGAGGACATGATAGAACGAGTCAATTCTAACCCTACATTTATAAAACGCATTGTTACTGGTGACGAGACGTGGGTTTACGAGGTTGACATTCAAACTAGTCAAGAAGCTTCGGAGTGGCGTCTTCAAACAGTATTAAAGAAATAATACGCTCAAATAATAGCATCAAAAAGACCAAATAAGACCAATAACCCCAGATTTTTGGAAAGAAACATCTTGGATTTTGCTCCACAAAAATGTGCCTTCGCACAAGGCCATCGTTGTAAATGAATTTTTGACCAAAACTTCAAGAAATACCATCGAGCAACCACCTTACTCAACAGATATGGCTCCAGCCGACTTCTTCCTTTTCCGAAACTCAAATAACCAATACGTGGCACCTCTTTTTATTCGGTAGAAGGCATAAAGTAGAATTCGCGGCTAGAATTGAACTCAATTCCGAAAAAAGCGTTTACAAATGTTTTGATGATTGAATTATTCGTTGGCGCAAGTATATCGTTTCTAAAGGAGCATACTTTGAAGCTGACAAAATTAATTTAACATTTTGTGCATTATTGACTTTTTCCCGATACTTTCTTGCCAGAGTAGTAAGTTGGTTTGGTGGAACGATCAATTACTGTCAGGCTGAAAATATTTGAATTTAAATATTAGTGAATCGTCTGCTGAGCATGATGATCTTATGTATAGTGTCGGGCATGTTCTTGAGTTTTTCTATCAGGAATTCCCAAGTAACAGTCACTGAGTCTGAATTTGTGTCTGTTTCAAGGAAATAGACTTGACCCTTAGCCTTTTCTCACATGTTATGTACGTAGAGTAGATAGACCGTGCGACACTGTGGCATCTTTACCTATTATGTAAATACGAACTCGCAAACACTAAGTTGCGCAAAATCTAATCCCGGAAACGGCAATGGTGACACATAGCAGCGCTCAGCGGCATCCCATACAATATACTAATAGCTCATAATAATATATAAACGATAGTTCACCGGGGATTACGCTAAAAGCTGTCGTTCCTGACTCCTGCTACTCCCGCTCGCCCGAAATGTTCGCATTATTTGACCTCATTTGCATGCTAATGAACCGCTAGCTGATACAATTTACTCTGAACATACCGCATCACGTGGCATTACTGTAACAATGTTGAGTTACTGTGTCACTGTGGTGTTACTGTACCAAGGTTAAGGTGCCACTATAACAATACTGTGTCAATGAGGCGTTACTGTGTCACTGTGGCGTTTCCAAGGGTTGCATGGTCACTTTGTCACTGTGGCGTCATGGTGTTACTGTGGCATCACTGTGTCGTTGTGGCGTTACTGTGTAGTAGCATTACTTACCGTGTCGCTGTGGTAACAGGTTGCATGTAGATTACGTGTTGGTTACAGTTGAGTTATCTGAATACCTTAAGAGTCGCCTAAGCTGCCTAAACTTAGGGTATATATGTCACCGTATAAATTGTCATAATTTAATCTACCGAAAAATAAAGCGTTATAATATTTGTAAGCAGTATGTTCAGTAGACAATATTTCGAGAGTTTATAATCTCGCTAGAGAGACTACAATCTAACGTGTTTGACAATTTTACGGTGACATGTATATTTTATTTTAGGTTATACGCAGGGTTCTGTTACTCACAAAGAGCAATCAAGTGTCCTTAAGTAGTACTAATGTAGCAGTATTTTGGGATGAGGTCCTCATCGATGACGAGGTTGTCCCGCCGCGTGACTCGTGACGTATAACGTGACGTGACGAGGGTTGGCGTGACGTGGCGTTACTATTACGTCGCTGTCCCGCGCTTCCTGTACTATGTCCTTTGTTCGTGCTTGGCACTATTTGCCCGCTCTACCCATCCATACGTGCGAGAGAGACAAAGTCATAAAACGTTGGCGACTGTTTTCGACAGTCTGTCATGCGATATCGCCGAGTGTTTGCAATCATCTCTTTACGAAGAAATTCAGTTTGGACGAACTGGCGACGGCATTTGACGTAGATGGGTACTGAAATACTTCGGCAAATAACGTCGCCTTCACTAGGTATATAATGTTACATCGGAACTGAAATTGAAATAGAGTCAACCCGACATCCTGTTTAGGGAAACGTTGATAACTATATCGACACCTACTTACTCTACATTGTTTACGTTACGCTGCCTTACGTTCTTAGGGTCCTGGGTTCGAATCCCGGTAGGAGCAAATGTTTGTGTGATGAGCACGGACATTTGTTTCCGAGTCATGGATGTTTATATGAATAATAAGTATCACATAATGTATAGTAAGTATGTTTTTACAAACAAAATAGTATATCTGTAGTATATCAACTATCTAGTGTCCACGACACAAGCCTTGCTTAGTGTGGCACTAGGTGGTGCTGTGTGTTAAAGTCCAGCGATAAAAAAAAAACCATAGACTTTTTTTAACAAAATTATAACGCCTTATGACAGGAACTTTATTTACATTACAAAATATGGTACTCCGACCGATGTGCGCTCGTGAGCGCAGCCTCGCAGAGACGTGCGTCAGCCGCACCGATGTCGACTAAATAAATAAATTAGCATTTTAATTGGATGTTATAAAGCAGAATAGAGCTTGTTTATGGGGAACGGAAACTCCCCGACGCGACGTTCGCTTACCTCGGCTCGGCCGCGTGTGTTACACTCAACACTTAATACCGATACAGATACCTTGTAGTGCCTAGTGCGGCGTGGTGCGGCGCGTGTTGCGTGGGCGTGCGTCACCCACTCTTGTTAAATACTTCACGAGAGCCGGCACTTTTCCAACAAACAATCTATTTTACAGTTAAATAAAGGTATCTTTTATGAAAGTTTGCAGAAGCAATTCTAAGTTGTAACGACAGCGCGGCGATACCTATCACTGTTATTAAATGAAAAAGCAATTGTCCCGCGCGGTGACCTTGGTGCGGCGCGCGCCGGTAACTTGCCGCCATTTAGTTTTATAGAGGTAGTTTAATTGCGTAATTAAGGCGCCATCGCCATCCGGTGTTCCGTCGACAGCTTCAGCTGCTTGTCTGATCACAACTGTAAGTTGTACATGTAGACTGCGCCTCCTTTCAGGCACCGGCAACAACGCGTGTAATAAATGTGAGCGCGCGGGGCGCGGGCGGGTGGGGGGAGCCGCGTGGTTACTTGTGTGTGAGCATTGCGTGCTAATAGCGAGTCGATTGCGGGAAATAGGATTTTAATGGCGTCGGGAACAACAGTCGTTTGTTTAATGCGTTCGTGCGATTTGTTCACTAAACGAAGTTAATTTGCCCTTGCGAGACTTTCACTGCCAAGAAATAATTGAATGAAACAATATTTGTTTTCTAAGAATGTTGACAGTGTTGTTAAGTTTGTTTAAATTAATAAGTGTTGAGGTGCATACCTCAACACCAACGATTTCTTGTGTTACTTATAAACTTCAATTTTATTTTTTGTTTTAAACGATGCCGTAAACGGCATCGTTTTAATCGTTTCATTTAAAAATCAACGAATAAAATTGAAGTATCTGTTTGTAATTTCAATATAACATTTTTTCATATTCGACAGTTAATTCCCTTTCAACTTCTCTGTAACGGGCGCAACTTTGACGCTTCCTCCAATAAACTCGTTCCTGTGACAAGAATGGATAAGGATCCATTCTTGTCACAGCACACATCCACCTCAACATTCTCATCTCCGCTACATGTAATCTCTTTTCATCCATCTTCTTTACAGCTCAGCATTCCGATCCTTACAGTACGAGGAACAGGAGGTTCCGTGAACAACAATTGAGATTGTTAACAAAATCAGATTCAAATAGGGAAGTAATATTTTATAATAATTTCACGAGAACGAACATCGCGAGCAACTAGCTTGTTCATGCCAGTTACGTAAAGTACGGTTATGATAAAGTCACGTCGTAGCTAACCGATGTGTCCATCAATCAGTGGCTACAGTTCCCGCGGCGCGGCGCGCGGCGGTGGCGTGGCGGTGGCGTGGCGGTGGCGGGATGGACGTGTGACGTGTTTATCGTCGCTCGGCACGCAGCGCTCACTGCGCCCAATAGATTGATGCGTGTTGCAGAGAAACATTCTGGAAGCACACAAGTTTACCTGCTCATGCATAATGTTGCGTTGCAGTGCAGGACATGCAGCTGTAACGGGCCCGGGTCTTACCTACTATGCCGATATCTGTAAGTTTTCACTGAAGCTCACGTTACACTAAAACTTAACCCTTTAATATTTCTATAATAGCTTGCATCTTGCAATGTTTTTCTTTCGTTCATCTGTTGGCCATTGAAGAAACTTACGCCTTTCAACGACAAGCAACAAAGATCATATTAGTCCATTTTATCCACTACCTGCGACGACCCGTGGGCGCAGGTTGAGTGCGCTGGGTGCCCGGCGCCCGCTGCCGTGCGGCGGAGCGCCCAAAGCGGGCCCGCAGCGTGGCTATGTTTGCTCGGCATCGATTGACCCGGCGCGATGGTGAGCGCCGTGCCGGTTTGAGCTCAC
The DNA here is from genome assembly GCA_916618015.1 of Xestia c-nigrum. Taxonomy (NCBI): domain Eukaryota; kingdom Metazoa; phylum Arthropoda; class Insecta; order Lepidoptera; family Noctuidae; genus Xestia; species Xestia c-nigrum. The sequence continues at coordinate 279,927 of OU745259.1, read as the reverse complement.
AACAACGGGTCAGTCTGCAGCTGGTCACCACGACATCTACTTCTCTGGGACTTCATCGAGCTTCAGAGCTTCATTGTCTCGGCGCTTTTCTGGTGGTCGCCACTGTTGATTCTGGCTTTCAGGAGTTACAGTGGTTTGGGTATAGTGTGACGGGTTTGTGGAGACCTTGAATGAGTCTCTTAGCTGAAGCTTCATGTTAGTCTACACATAATATGTAAGGGTTGACGCAAACTCCGATTGTAAGTACATAATGTTATCAGATTTTTTTTCGATGCCAACTTTCCGGCTAATGTCGGTAGTAATGCAACAGAAGTGCCATAATAGAGGCAAAAGCGGAAATAGAATATGTACAAAATCAATTTTAACAGAAACAGAAACGTATTACAACGAACGTAACGTAACGTACGGAACGGAACGTACGTATTTACAAATAGCTGCAATTAATAATTTATAAAATATTCAGAATTAAGTAGTGGTTAGTCATATTTTATTAAAAGTCGTTTGGTCGCTTAACACGTAACAATCTGTTCAGGTGTTCTTCTTAATCAATTTTTTTGGTATATTTAAAGCTCCCTCTCTCCTGCTATATTTTGTATTTTGCTGTGCCCGACAGGGTTCATAATGACTTCATTTTTTTTTTATTTACCAATTAAAGTTTGAGTATTGAGTATAAATGGAAGGAACATTGGTACGTATTGAGTACATCACACTGCAGACCTGAACCTCCAACATTCAATATTATATGTGCACACATTTTGATCCTGCAAAACAGGATTTTTCCTAATAAGTTTGTATAGGACTAGCTCAGCTAAAAGCACGCGGCCGGGTCATTTGCGGTCGGATGACTTGTGCCCAGTGGACAGCAATAGGTTCGTGTCTATTACACGGGGCTTCAACATTCTCTTCAATTCTTCAGCGAAATGTGGGTGTACCAAGGCGTTATGTATGTATGTACATATACAATAGGACAGTGTCTGAAACGTATCCGCACTACTAGCTACTGCGGGCTACTGCGCACGTGCGCTTGTGGACAACGGTCGCACACCGGTGCGCAAATTGCCAATGCCAATTTTTGCCAACTAGAAGTCGTATGTTAACTTAATGCTACTCTGTTCTGTATAAATAAGTTAACAGTCGACTGCCTGCGGGGCCCCAGCTCGCCGCAACCCTTGCTAGTCACACAACATTTAATGCAGTTGAAGGAGCAATGTAGCGAACTTACCACGAAGTAGAAGCAAACCATTTATGAGCCAGCTCACTGGCGCACTAGTTCTGTCTCACTGGCACCCTGTACTACTATACATGTTAAACTAGTTATACATGCGTCATGTTCGTGAACGGGCGCTGTCGGTTGGGACTGGGTCAGTTCTTGGTTGCCACGGCTTGTTTTTTTTGAATAATTATTTTATTTTTGAATTGCTTTTGTTTGTTTTTACTATGGACACTTTTATCGTGCACATCCTGCTACATTGTTCTCACATAATGCACCATCTCAATATGAATGATGTAACCAAGATTTTGTAAAACAATATGATTTAAAAGAGTGTCCATGGAGTTTCTTGCCCGTTCTTCTCCATAGAGATCTACGTTAGGGAACGGGCAACTACAGTACTTTCACAGTTTTTATGTCTTGTGACTGGGACTGTAGCTACATTTAATTTTCATCTTTGCTTCGACAATTCAAAAGCGCCTGTAACTGGCCTACTTGAAATAAATGCTTTGATTTTGATTTTGATATTGTTGTACTTCGTCGTGGCCGTCCCGGGGTGCGCGAGCGGGGGAGGGGGGCCAGTCTCGCATGTGTCGTTTTAGGAGTCCCTTCTCCGTCTAAACGTTACATTATTCTCCACTATTAGAACATACATCCTCCGAATATTTTTATTTATCGTAGTGTGTAAGTTGTGCAATTTATTTTAATCGTGTGTTGTGTTGAATGGCTTACAGCTAACAGTACAAAATTAATAGTGAGATAAGCCACGACAAATTACTCACCATCGCATCGATGTCAATAAGTGGTTTTAGTTTAACGTTTGTAGATAATTTAGTATAATATGATGATGCGTTTGAAAATGGGCTTCATGATAAATTCATGGGCTGCTGGGCGGAAGACGAAGAGGAGAAGAGGGGGGGGCGCGCTTGTGTATGACTCTGTGTGACATAAGTGCCTGCGTCCCGCACGCTCGCAGGCCCCCGGAGCCTGCGGTCGCGACGCCGAAACCACTCAAAAAGCTGTTTGAATGCTTGTTTCAACCAGCACTAGTATCAGGCAGAAAGTATCTACTGAAAGTGACAAAGACTCAACTTCAATCGTCATCGATACGCTAAGCAGTAGAAGGAAGTCTAACTCAAGCATCAATGCATTTACTTGAAATACGAGTAGTTCAGTAAATACGAGTAGTTCAGTAAATACGAGTAGTTCAGTAAATACGAGTAGTTCAGTAAATACGAGTAGTTCAGTAAATACGAGTAGCTCAGTAAATACGAGTAGTTCAGTAAATACGAGTAGTTCAGTAAATACGAGTAGTTCAGTAAATACGAGTAGTTCACTAAATACGAGTAGTTCAGTAAATACGAGTAGTTCAGTAAATACGAGTAGTTCAGTAAATACGAGTAGTTCAGTAAATACGAGTAGTTCAGTAAATACGAGTAGCTCAGTAAATACGAGTAGTTCAGTAAAAACGAGTAGTTCAGTAAAGCAAGAAGTTGTTTAATGTTGGAAATAAGGGATCGACTGTCAGACATCATTACTGCGAGATGACTGTAGCTGCTGAGTCCAAACCGTTCATCTCATGGTAGAATGAGCAACAAACCCCATGGACACTCTTTTATCATCAAGTTAGATATACACGTTGTGCGTTTATGGGTTTCACATGTGAATACAACGCGGAAAACAAACTCACGTGATGTAGGTGACCCGGCTTTAGAGGGTTTTTGATCTACATTTGTAAACATGAATTAAAAAAATTAAAATCATCTACCTGAATTTACAAACGTGTGGATTGGTGCTATGTTTCTAAATATGAATTATGTTTATTTCGATAACTAATAACTCGTCAAAAGTCAAAGTTAAACGCTGTTCGTCACCTCGATGTGAACTAGGGCGGAACGAGGTCGACGTCTGATGATTGAATATTGCTCGGAGAGTGACAAATTGCCCGTCGCTAACCATCTCACGTTACACGGCTCAAGCAAATAACTTTTACGTGTAACTCGAGCACAATATACCTGCCTTCGTCATTACTTTGTACACGCTTCGACTATTTATAATAACGAAATCACGTTACCAGTTGCTACGCCGTAGCACGTAACCAGTTGCTACGCCGTAGTCAATGTTCTAGCTACGCCGTAGTCAATGTTCTAGCTACGCCGTAGCTCATGGCTACGACGTCGTAGCCGGTAACCGGATTATTTTGTGACTATAAAGGGGTAGCTCAGACGTCAGACTTTTTGTGCGAATGGTTCCGTGGCGCACAAAATGTCTACATGGCATACAAAAAGTCCCTCGCGGATTTTACGCAGACTCAACGCACACGATGCACATCTTCGATCATGACCCTACGGTCGTAGACGCTGTGGAAATTAATTTATCATGTTATATCTGCCTTTGAAGTATCATAAATTGCTGGTCTGTTTTGTTTTTCTTGTATTAACATTGATACATAGATCTCTAACGCCAAGGTATGATACCACGTATGTAACGTCCCCCACTAACGATTGTAGACTGCATACTAAAAGCACGAAGTGCGCATAGTTTGTGTTGTTCTATTTTGTTAGTGCGGCGCGATCTGCTAGAAAGACATGGTATTTTTGTGCTCGAACTTCTTGAGCGTCGTATGCTTTACTGCATAATTATAGACTTAGGTTCTATATTCACAAACGAAAAAGTGCGTCACGGATAATCTGTCTGTCGGCGCCGCAAATTAGAATATTTTATTTGGCTTTAAAAATACGCAAGATTCAGCAAGTAAAGGAAGTTGGTCGCTAATTTGTTTGATTCTCAGCCCGAGCTCAGCGAGTGCGGTGAATGCCTCAATCTCCTAAACTTTACTCAACTGTTAATTTATCCCTCGCTGATTGTACAACAGACTGCTGGGACCAGCCCCCCGCCCGCGCCCCTCGCGCCCCCGGACCCCCCCCCCCCGGCCCGCTGGACGACTGGAACAATTGCGTTCGGTTTATTCTCCAATATGATTCGATTTACTCGCGGACAATTGTTTTTTGTCTACCAATTAATGGATTTTGTTTTTTGGAATTCAATCGGGGTCGAGCTATTTTTGATATATTTATGTTGCCGCGTTGTGGAAATATTATTTTGTGCAGAATAATTAAAGTATTATGTTTGTGAACTCACGGACTGTCATCCATGCGACCACTGAGTTGTGTGGAGCTACAATGTCGCAGTCGAGACATAAAGCGGACAGCAGTGCGGCTCACTTGTCCCTAGCTGATACAAGTTGTGTGCGAGCCGCGGGTAGGAGCCGGCGCGGGCGCGTCTAGTTGCTTAGCGCCGCATCACTCGTGTTGTTTGACTTGAAGCTCGAAGCTGCACTCGTGTGTTTACTTCTAGTGAGTCACGAATGCTAGTCGACGCATTTCTGCAGCTTGTCAACCAACTTTGTTTATGTATCTACTAGTGACTGATTAACTTTATCATACTGTATCATATCATGTTGTGGTGTTTTGAGTTAATTTACAACATTGTGTGTGTATGTGTGTTTGTTGTTGCGGCGTTTGTCACCGATACTCATCAGAGCTCTCATTAGCATACGTTTGTCGTCGGTTGATGAGCACCCCCCCCGCAGCTCCCCGCCCCCGCCGCGGTTCCCACCTCCTGCCCACCATACACCCCTCGTCACATTAAAGACAGACTTCATAATCTTTGGCTGAGACACAAATTAGCTCGCGGTCTCAAGTGTCGCGTATTATGCATGAAACTCGAGTGTCTTCGCGCTGAACTCGATATTCTCGTACTCTCTGTTCATTATATGTAAAGTCAATAATAATAAATTATTCTTACTTTTATTTAGTACGTTGTAAATAGGGCGCGTTGTTTCTTGTAAACTACCCCCCGGAGCTCTCGGCACAATATACCGGAGCTCCGCAACACGCGCCACTTGTCGACGGAGAGGATGAATGTAATCCCTAATTTAAGTTAGCACGTAAATAAATACGCGCTCATTGCTCCGGAGAGGGGACTAGTACACGCATAGCTCGGCGATCCGCCGGCATACCTGGCGCCTGTAAATATTTGTGCCGAGCGCCGAGCGCGCAAGTATTTAGCAGAGCCCTTTGTAGCGAGCGGTTACGTCACCGGCGTGCCATCGCTCGGCCCGTGCACGCCATGAGTAACCTTACTCTAAGAGCATAAAGGTGAGAATAGCGCGCAATTTGTGTCTTGTGATGAACTGACGTTAATTAATGTAACCGAGTAGGTGTGCTTAACAAAAGCAAAGACACGTTTGTGGCGCTTTGTTGTGGCATCGCCGGGAGCCGGGCGAGTCCGCGCGCAAACATGTAGCTGACCCCCAAATATAACATGCTGTAATGAAGTATGTCGTTCAGGAAGACACGCAACACACAGCGGATCCCTTGTAGTTCAGAGCCTTCGCGTTCTTGAAATAAAAAAGCAGAAAGTCAAGGGGATGGCATTTTGTTTATCTGCCGAGATCGATGTAATGAGAAATTCTTCAATTGTGTCGGCGCTGGCCGTCGTTTGACGCCGAAGGACGAACTGTGAGCGAATTCCGGCGCAGGCCGCGATCTCGACTAATATCACCGCCAGCCTCTCGCTGCGCGCCGCTCGCCGCCCGACTGCTCTGATGTCATCTTATTTAGGCCAGCGTTCAACAATACCTATTAATTATCCCGAGGGCGAGTAAGTCGTAAGTCTTCGTCAGACGTGGGGCTGCACTCAAGGTTATTATGTTATCTATTTGTGTTCGTTCAGTGATTCCGTCAGACGGGCTCAGATAATAAACTCAGAATGTGATCTCCCCTCCCGTATGGACAAATCGCGCGTCACCCGCTCCGGACTGACCACGTTTGATCTCGTGCGGCGCTGAATATTTATCGTGTGTATTAACTAGACGACGTTTTTATGTGACCCCAATCAAGCAGGTGGCGACCAGCCGAGCTAGACAGCAGAGATAGACAAATATACGATGACGTGAGCTTGTAACATTATACATAAATATGCAGCGATGTTACCGTAAGATCCGGAACACGTAATTAACACCAAGTTACAGTTACAGTAACCGACGTATACCTAGCGGCACATGACTCGCTCCCGGAACCAACGTTGATCGACAGGCGACCTTCAACTCTTGATTAACTGTCAACACCGCGGGGGGTTGCTCACAGCGCTTGTTATTTACACGGCGACAAGTTGTGGCAGCCCCACACCAGTGCACTACAATGTGTCTCTAACTACCAACATTCATTTATACCAACATAACTTAAAATTTATTTAGTTTTAGTCAACTCGGGCCCATAGGTAGGAAGCTATTACAGACATATTATATGTAAAATGTATTAGTGTTAGTAGTAAAAACCCTCAGGCGCTCCACTAAAGTACATAAACCAGTAATACTTCACTTAAGCGCTGTTATTGCGCGCTCATGCGGCGCTTGTCTGTGAAGCATCGGACCACACCACTCTGCGACCAAACGTCCTTTTCTAAGACAAAGTGCTAAAACACGTTGGTCGTCGAGTTTACCTTAATAAACCGATGACCATTTCCCATTTAAAATAAAACATCAATGAGGAGATATCTGCGATCCCTCGCAGTATGTGTCAGCGAACGTTTCCAAATTTTGCGTAGTCGTTTGCAGGAGTGCCAACGTCGAGACGGGGCATATCTCGATTGTAGTTTCACTTCTATTCATGTTTCAAATAGTAAAACAAAATATGGCTTACCCTGTAAGTATATTTGCATTGAGTGAGTTCCTGCATCTGTTCGTATTGAGTTCTACGGAGTTTAATGCCGCAGTTAGAACGGTGTGCGGCATTCCCGCAATTTAGCGTGCACCATCGAGAGCGTTCAATAAGTGCCGCGGTCGATCTAGAGCGCGGTGCTGTACTTCATTTGTTTTGATTTAGTTTGTTTTTCTTGTTTTTTAGGGTTCCGTTGCCAAATGGCAAAAAACGGAACCCTTATAGATTCGCCATGTCTGTCTGTCTGTCGGTCTGACTGTCTGTCTGTCCGTCCGTATGTCACAGCCACTTTTTTCCGAAACTATAAGAACTATGCTGTTGAGACTTGGTAAGTAAATGTATTATGTGAACCGCATTAAGATTTTCACACAAAAATAGAAATAACAATAAATTTAGGGGGTATATACATAGAACTGAAACTTAATTTTTGTTTTTCATCAAACCCATTCGTGTGGGGTATCTATGGATAGGTCTTCAAAAATGAAATTGAGGTTTCTAAAATATTTTTTTCTAAACTGAATAGTTTGCGCGAGACACTTCCAAAGTGGTAAAATGTGGCGGGGGGACACATTTTACCACTTTGGAAGTGTCTCCCCCTGTATCTTCTAAAATACGAGAATGATAAATCTAAAAAATAATATGATATAAACTACCACCAAAATTAGTTTGAACGAGATCTAGTAAGTAGTTTTTTTTAAATACGTCATAAATCGTAAACCGCAATTTACCTTTCATTTACAACGAACTTCATGAACTTTTATACTTTGTTACTTGCTGTAACGGAACCCTTCATGGGCGAGTCCAACTCGCACTTGGCCGCTTTTTTTTTGTTAAAAATACTGTTAAAAAATGTTGCCCCAAACTAGGAATCCCTCCTGTATCACGGGTGTGTTTGCAAACAATTGAACTCACATACACAAATAGTCAGACCGAACGACTATTTGTGGGCTATACAATACAATTTGTAACGTGCGGTTATCGAACCCGCAACACGCACCCTGATAATTTAAGTTAGATTTATATTATTACTACTTTATTATTACTTTAATTGTGTTTCACAGATGTGAGTGTCTGATGTATCACACACGTGCCTTTTAATATTGATAGTGTTGTTTAGCGTGTGGAGGTGCGTGAGCGCGGGTGTGTGCCGAGTGTGCGCCAGTTTCGCCAAGTGTGGGCCACGCGGGAACTTCTTTGTGCGTCGCGAACAATCATCAACAATGATTGTTACTCTACTCAAAGTTACAACTCGTAAGAAGTCTCCGCACGGATACAGAGTGACTCGTATGTGTGGGTCTCTCTGCGGTCCGCCTGCCTGTCTCCCAAGTGCTGGTGAATGCACAGTAAGTACCTACAGATTAGACGAAGTGTTAACATCAATTTAAAATATGTACTACTCTGATACTGATATGATTAACTAACTCTGATAGACGAACTGTATCAATAACATAGTAAGCTACTATACGGTGTTTAAATAATATTTTTGGCTGCTTCAATGGCGAACCTCAAGTGGTGTGGGTGTCTGGCGCGCGTCCAAGTGCACGCGCGACCTTGCGCCCTACACCGCGACACGCGATACCGACGCGGACGCGCACAACAATGTGACAACAGTGCCACCCGCCGCCGCGCGACTTCCGAATACAAACAAGTTGAGTTGAGGGTCCTACAACGTGTAATAAAAACAGTGTCTCGTTTATACATTGTTAGCGGTCGTTTTGTCGTAGTCGGGATTTCGTTTTGAAATGTTCACCTTTTTCAGTTGTCATCCCACTCGATTGGAGGGCAAAATATTTGAGAAAAGGCTTGTAACTTGTGATTTTGTTTCAAAGTAGCGGCCGCGCATGAGACAAGTTTTGTATGAGAGAAAAAACGTAAAGTCTCACGTTTCCGTATATGAGCTATCAAAACTTGACGCATCAGAGGATTTTGAGTAAGAAATAACTTGTTTGTATTGATGCCAGCTATACGTATTATGTGTGTCTGATCGAGTCGAAGTTGTCCTGAAGGTACTATTAGATTAGTGAATGGATTTTAATTTTGATACCTTTGAGCGATATATTTCTGAGATATTATCTCGGAAACGTGTGACTTTAGAACGTGTCGTTTGTTCAATACAAAACTTGTATCTAGTGATACCAGCTATCGTTCGATGTAGGTCTTATGCGTGGCCACTGCTTTGAAAAAAAAACAACATGGCGTAATTAATTTAATCTGGCGGAAAAATTCAAACCCCTTTAATTTTTTTCCAAAATACACACAATATACGAAGACTGCTAAACTCAAAACCCTTCTTTTTAAAAGAAAACTAATTCAACTGTGCTTGCATTTTACAACATCATAAAAATTCTGTTGCATAGTAGTATGTAAACAGCGTGCACCAGAAAGGTGTGGTTAAACAATTTAAACATCGAGCAAGTGATGTGTTACTGCTTGAAACAGTTTTAATTTTCATATACCAACATGAATATAACAGTATGTTAAGTAAGGTAATGTATTTTATTTGTGGGGTTTTGTAAGCTCAAAATAAATGGATTATCATTCATTTCCTTTCTTTATTTTTCTCAATAATTAATTATTTTTTTAAAGATTTTGCGGGGTAAGACCATTGTCCACCGCGACCATAATTATCTCGATGTATCCCCGCGTCAATCCATTAGCTCCTTCAGCAGCAAATCGTTGGGGACAAAGTGTTTCAGGGCATCCGTAAAGGTAAAGGAGGTGAGACATAACAAGATCACCTCTCGACCAGTAGCGTGCTTAAAGGATTCAAGGCTAACCAGAACTTAACTATTATTTATTTATTTATACCCGTACACATTTAGTATTATAATACATGATCTTACAATGCTGGAGGAAGTTAGCAAATTTGAAATCTTTTTTCAAAAAATCAAAATCAAAATATTTTATTTCACATAGGCCTGGATGGGCACTTATAAAACGTCGAAAAAGGTGCACGGTTCGCGTTGGTCGAATCCATGGAAAAGAATCGGTAAGAAACTCCATAGTTACTGTTTTCAAATCATTTGGTATTACAATATTGTTATGTTTCATTACAGCATTAGTACTAAAGTATGGGGGGACAGCGTAGGCCCGACAATAGGTCGTTGCTTGCTATACAAAAAATGTAAATCAAAAGGAATATTTAACAAAAGTTAAACAGCATCCGGGAATCTAAAAGGCCTTCAATGTTCACTCATTCACAAATAATAGGTAAAAAAGCATCTATACAGAGGTAAGTAAATAAAAAAAAGTAGAATATTTAATTAAAGAACTAAATTAAACAAGTGACACAAATATTGCCATCAGTGCTGTAACTATTCTGAGCAAAATATGAGAAAAAATGATTTGAAAACTACAGTAATAATCTGAATGAAAAGAAAAAGAATAATGTGATTAAGAATAGTTAGAGACATCCCCAAATCTGTGCCGTTTATGAGCTACCAGGGATTTTATTGTGGAAGTAGCTTCTAATTTTGAAAAGCCCTCGATTGTTGCGGACATATTAAGTACATTCAAAGATATAAAGTGAAGGCAGGGTTAGTATATCGATCTCTTTGAATTTTTGTCTGAGTGACGCGAGGACCCATTTTATAAATCGCGCGGACTGCCCTTTTTTGTAGTATAAAAATGGAGTCAACGTCTGCTGCTGATCCCCACAGCGGGATTCCGTAAGACATAATACTGTGGAAATAAGCATAGTAAACTAACCTAACTGTGGCTACATCCGTTAACTGCCTTATTTTCCTAACTGCATATGCAGCTGAGCTTAACCTACCTGAAAGAGTTCTAATGTGCGCGCCACACTGTAATTTTGAATATATAGTAATCCCTAAGACCTTTATTTGTAAGACCATGTTAAATGTAAATGAAGAATCTTAAATTGATTTGTTTACTTGTTATCATACATTGGACAATGCTGTACCCACAGAAATATTTATATCTATGGCTGTACCGAAGGGGAATCGGGCCCTTTGTGAGACGTCACCATGTTGTTCGTTCGATCTGGAGCTCAGACATGATCACTTCCATCGTCACAGCAATGAGATAACGAGGCAACGTGGCATGGGCGCGAGGCGCGAGGCGCGAGGCACGGCACCGAGGCGCCTGCAATCATCGACTGCACAAAGAAGTGCGCCAACTCGTGATTACTTCGCAAACTTTAGATTGCTTGGTTCTTAATGAAACTTTTCGTTCTGGCGTCTTCTGATCTGCGCCTCATTACTGTATATTAAACTCGCATGGGCTCGATGGCTCGAGCCGGATGGCGGAGCTCGCGGGTCGCGGTTCAGATAAATTCGCTTCGCGGATATAATTCAGAGCGAGCCTGCCCCGTACAGAGGTGAGATTTATGATGGCGTGCGGTATCTTACTGTGCGAGCTAGTGTGTGGGAGTGAGACAAACAGAAGTACCATTACTGTCGACATTACATTCTACCTATAACTATTCGGATGTTATCTGATGTGTTCTGTCTGATATGTTGCGTTTAACTTATGGTTAGTACTTCACCTGCTGTCACAGTTTTTATACCGCCCATGGGTCTTGGCTTGACTTGGCTGAACATACCTTCGAGAAACACCTCTCAGCACTGATTACATGCACTTAAATGCAATTTTAATACGAACAAATAATAAAAATTAAGGGGCCAACGGAGCATGCGTTTTTCATACAAACTTAATACCAAAATAGTATGAAAATAAAACATATTCTTAAGGTAGTGTGTATATATTTCGATTGGATTACAGAATATCTATGTTCCCAAATAAATATTTTAAAGGACAGTGATATAAAGGCGAGATATGAGGATTTTATAATTTCTATAGACTAATTATTTTTCTCATAACTCTCGATTAAATCAGTTTCCGTTCAAAATATGTATTTGGGAATCTATATATATTCTGTAATCCAATCGAATTAAATAAACACTACCTTAAGAATATTTTTGATTAACAAATTATTTTGGTATTACGTTTTGTATGAAAAACGCATGCTCCGCTGCAGGCCTCTTAAGGTCACACACGTATACAAATGTAAGGAAATCAGCTTGCAGCACTTATTTGCTGACCAACATGACTGACAGCAGTACTAAACAAGTTAAGATTACAAGAAAACACCGACAAGGCATTTTTGTTGCGGGCGACAATTTGCTTAGTCAGCGAAAGATAAACGGGTGTGTGGCAGAGTATGACGCACTAAGGTCCATGTTCAACAGAAAGATAACGCTCTGATTATCTAAAAACAGCTTTTTAAAACAAATTGTTGAATGGGAACATGTCACAGTGACAGCTGTTTTTAACTGACTTCCAAAAGGAGGAGGTTCTCAATTCGTCGGAATCAGTTTTTTTTGTATTTATGTTGCCCGATTTCTCGAAGATGGTTGGACCGATTTGGATTATTTTTATTTTGTTTAAAAGGGTATGCTTCACAGGTGGTCCCATAATCATCAAGTCAGGATCTGATGATGGGATCATGGAGAAATAGAGAGAACTCTTCAAACTTTATAAATACACATGGAGCGATTTGGATAGATTTCGGAAGAGTACTTTCTCGGAGTGGTCCCCCTTCAATTTGGTGAAGATCTGATGAAGAACTTCGGAGATAGCTAACTGAACTCCTCAATAAATAATAGCAAATGGACTAGGTTTGCGGAAATCTCATGTCTGTCTATTGTTTACCCCAGCTCTTGATATAACATCACGCCAGTACGCTGTAAAGGGGTAAACACTAAAAAGTGAAAAATTAAAACTTTTTTGCAAAAAATAAAACCGACTTCTAAAAATACCTACAAAAGATTTAAAAATAACTTTAGCTTCAGAAGTCGGTGGCAAAGACACCACGTACTTGCAGCTTCACTTGTTCGGGCACTACTCGTATGATTTTTTGCATCTGTTCTTTGGTTTCGTCACTTGTTTTCAACTTATTATTGGATGGATGGAAGGTCGGAAGAAACGGTTCGGGATACAGGGGTTGTTTTCAATTTTGATAGTTTTATTAAACTTCGCTATTTTGTGTCCATTATTCACAAAAACTGCACACTAAGTGCGATTACTTTATGCATTACGATAGTAGTACCTGCAGGTATTACCAATACGAGCTCAATATTATTAAAGTATTAATTAAATATTGCTAATGAGCACGAAACAGTTCCGGTGATTATGTCCCCTTAGCTTCTTACAGCAGTGGCTGGTGTACGCGATGACGCGCGTGCGTGTCTACAGACAGCTATGTCATCATCCTGCACTGGGAGGTGTAACATTGTGGATATTAGTATCATGTCCCAGCGATGCAAGCTCTGACTGTATATTGTGCGTGTAAGGGGGGCGCGGGCGCGGGGAGCGAGGCATCCAGGCGCTCCCGACTAACGACACTATTTATTAGCATTATGTAAATCATGCATGTTCCCGCTCTTACACTCGTAACTCGTACGACACGATCTGTGCGTCCGACACAAGCCGCTGTAACGCGACGCGTCTAATGTGCTGTTGACACTACCCGCTAACACAACACAAACTCATTACTTTGAGCTCGTTCTGAACAAGCAGTTTATGTGGAGCAATGTTTAAATTACTCTCCGTGTTTTGTTTCGGTCCTAGATCAACACGCGCGCAGTTAATTACCTTCATGTGCTTATCGACTATACGTTACATTGTGCGCAAAGGTTGTGTTGTCATAACCTGGAAATCAAACTTAATAGCGAGACTTTGAGCCATTATTTGTAGTTTGAAACGAGTTTGGAACAGCGGAACATACATTCAAACAATGTCAATACTGCAGTGACTGACACGGTGTTTCACTGAAACTACTTTCAATAGTCGGTGAACAAGTAACCACTGATCTCAACCCCTGTAAACACACGTAACGCGTAGCGCGCGCACAGAACGATGCGAATGAAATTCATTCTGAACGCGCTAGACATTATTATAGCAGTTTGTTCCTCGGTCCACAGAACTACTTGGTGACATGTGTTGTATTCTCAAGCTCCTCCCTCGCCTGCGTGCGGTCGGCTGCAGGTGCTGCTACCCACAGTCCTCGCAAGTAGTTTGTGCTTTCTTCCAGTCTCATTAATAATGTTTGCAGAGCAGTTTCCAAACTTCGAGGAACCTCGATTGATTATTCACGTTAGTTAGACACAAATTAATAGTTTACTATCATATTGTTACATCGGACCTACTAGAACATTCGAGAAAGCCAGTGATTACAGTGTGTGTACGTTAGAAGTTCGAGAGCATTCTAATATTATTAGTTTTAAAGTTAGGTAGGTACAAACTCGCGACCTATTTATACAAAGACATTAGAATTTCGACCGTACGCCTAGGGCATAAGGTTCATATTTGTTTGTTTTGTACAAGTAGGTTATGCCTACTATTTTTATTACCTGCGTAGGTACCTCTATTGTGTTTTTTATGACCCTCTCGAATGTTCGTGGTTATTCTGGTGTGTCTGTTGGCGAGTATAAATAGAGCGCTCAGGGCCGCGACCGGCAGTCTTGTTTTAGCGACACAACGAAGCGAATCCAAGTGAACTACAAGTGCGATATCTAAGTGAATAGTAAACAGTAGTGTATTTGTGATTAAGTTTTGATTATTTTGTGATTAATAAAGTTATTGTGTTGTTTCATCGGTAGTAATTAATTTATCTCATACCCAGCTCGTAACAAATTGGTGTCAGAAGTGAGAGATAAATTATGCCAATCCTACCAAAGGACGACACGGACGGTATCCGTACCAGAAGTCAGCGACAGCAGGATATGGACCAAAGGCGTTTTGGGGATTCTCCGACACAGACACCGGGTGGTGTCCAGCCTACGTCACAGCCAGTCGCTGGCCCATCCGGAGTTTCTCCAGCATCAGGGGCGCCAGACTTGTCAGCTTTAATGGCGCTGCTGCAGGATCAAGCTCGCCGTCAAGAGGAGCAAGCTCGCCGTCAAGAGGAGCAGGCTCGCCGATTGGAAGAGCAACTGCAGCGAGACAAGGAGGAGCAGGCTCGCCGTCAAGAGGAGCAGGCTCGCCGTCAAGAGGAGCAGGCTCGCCGGTTGGAAGAGCAGTTGCAGCAAGACAAAGAGGAGCAGGTCCGCCGCCAGGACGAGCAGATGCTCCTCATAAAGGATCTGCATGCAAGTTTTGGCAAGGACATCAAGTTGATGAAAGAACAGGTCCACCAGCATGAGAATCGCATCTCGGAGGCCGAAGTTCAGATTGCTGGGGTAAAGAAGGCTTTGGGCAAACTGAAGACTGAAGGCGGGTCTGTAGCTTCGGTGATTGCTGCACCATCTTCGCGTGGTTTTAAAGTGCCTCCATTCGACGGCACATCTTCGTGGTCGGCTTACAAAATACAGTTTGAGGCCGTCATGAAGGCGAATGGATGGACAAAACCACAAGCCATGACCGCGCTCACTTTGGGCCTCCGAGACCAGGCTTTAACTATTCTCGAGGCACTCGGCAAGGATGTAACCTACGAGCAGCTGCTGGAGGCGTTGGAGTCCAGATACGGCGACGCGCATCTGGAGCACGTATTCCGTGCTAAGTTGAAGGACCGTGTTCAACGTAGTGCCGAGAACCTACAGCAGTGGGCCCTGGAAGTTGAGAAACTCGTTCGGAAAGCCTACCAGTCTGCCCCTGCGCTGATTGATGGAAATCTGGTACAGGCCTTCGTTGATGGAATACGTGACTTAGAAGTTAGAGCTGCCGTGAGACTGGGGCATCATGAGACCTTGAAGGACGCCTTGGCCCATGCCTTAGAAGTAGAGGCAGTGAGGCAAGACCACCGAACGCACCGTGTCAGGGAGGTTGTTGCATCACCTGTACGCGACCGCCCACAGGGGTATAGTCCTAGGTGCTACACTTGTGGAGAAAGGGGTCATCTTCGGTCCAGCTGTCCTAAGCGCAGCACCCCGAGAGAAGATCAGCAGGGAAGAGTGGCTGAAGTGACTGCCCAGCCACAGCAGGGAAACGAGTAAATGCCAGGACTGGGGGGCGGGTGCTGGCTGGTATTGAAAGAGCCCCGAGAATCTTGATCTCGCAAGCACATGACGGGAACAGCCTGACCATCAAAGGCGAAGTCAATGGAACACCATGCAAACTGACGTTGGATACTGGAGCTTCTCACACGGTCGTCAATTCTAAACTAGCAAGTCGGTTTCTTGGGGACTACTTCAATAAGCACGACCGTATACAGTTACTAACAGCTACCGGTCAGCACATAAACGTCCGAGGCAAGAAGGAGGTAGAGTTAAAATTTGGTGACAGATTTTACAAGCAGAATGTCATCGTGGCTGACATAGTGGACGATTGCATCTTGGGCTTGGACTTCATGCGGAAATATCGTTGTGAGATCGACGTTGATCAAGGAGTACTGAAATGTGGTTCAGAGGAAGTCTTCATGGAAGGTGCACCGTCAGGGAAAGTGTACTGCTTGAAGAAGATTGTTCTTCCTCGCAGATCAGAAACGGTTGTGCCAATTTGTTTGCCACGGAACTCTGGACAAAGAGATCGAAGTGTACTGATAGAAAGGGTGAACAATGACTTCCCATGGAAGATGGCACGAACTCTGGTCAAGGCCACCAACGTCTCAGCAGTACGTATACTGAATCCAAGTGACCAGGAGCAAGTGATTAAGAAGGGCACCTTGATCGGCACTTGCGAGGAAGTAGTTTGGATGCGTCAATTGCAAGATGTCCCTACCGGAAATGAAATTCGCAGTTCAAAATTTGACGTGTCAACGCTTTTGGAAAACTGCGATTTAACTAAAGGAGAAATGGACAAGGCCAAGAAGATGTTACTTCAGTACGCCAACATTTTCTCTTCGAATGATGCTGACATAGGGAGAACTGGACTTGTTCAGCACCAGATTAATACAGGTAACGAGTTACCTATCCGTCAGCGACCAAGAAGACTGCCAGTTGCACGAGAAAAAGAGGTAGAAACCATGATTGAGGGAATGGTGAAGGACGGTGTTATAGAGCCTTCATCGAGTCCATGGTGTTCTCCTGTGGTCCTGGTAAAGAAAAAGGACGGCAGTATGCGCTTCTGTGTGGACTATCGACGACTGAACGACGTCACGAAAAAGGACAGCTACCCGCTGCCTAGGATCGATGACACACTGGACACGCTGACTGGTATGAAGTGGTTTACCACACTTGATCTGAAGAGTGGCTACTGGCAAGTAGAAATAGACCCCAAGGACAAGGAGAAAACTGCATTCTCAACAGGAAAAGGGCTATGGCAGTTTAAAGTTATGCCATTCGGTTTGTGCAACGCTCCTGCGACGTTTGAAAGGCTGATGGAGCAAGTACTCGCCGGATTGATTGGAGACGCATGTCTTGTCTATCTAGACGACATAATCATCGTGGGCCGTACATTTGAAGATCACCTTAAAAACCTCAACCGAGTGCTGTCGAAAATCCAAACAGCAAATCTCAAGTTAAGTCCGAAAAAGTGCTCGTTTTTCAGACAGCAAGTGAACTTCTTAGGACACATAGTTTCGGGGGAAGGTGTTCAAACAGACCCAGAAAAAGTAGTCGCCGTCAAGGATTGGCCAGTGCCGAAAGACAAGACACAGGTCAGAGCATTCCTGGGTTTGTGCTCCTACTATCGAAGGTTTGTCAAGAATTTTGCCGACATTGCAAAACCTCTGCACAAACTCACTGAGGAAAAGAGGCAGTTCTGTTGGGACGATGACTGCGACGTCGCATTTCAGGAATTAAAGAAACGTCTGTGCAACACACCTATTTTGGGATATCCTGACACTGAAAATGACTTCATAGTTGACACAGATGCCAGTAATACTGGAATTGGGGGCGTGCTGTCTCAACGGAAAGGAGACCGGGAGGTTGTAATAGCTTACTTCAGCAAGTCTTTATCTAAGCCAGAAAGAAATTACTGCGTTACAAGACGGGAGCTACTCGCTGTAGTAAAGACAGTGCAGCACTTCAGTAAATATTTGCTGGGACGTAAATTCCAATTACGAACTGACCATGCTGCACTGAAGTGGCTATTACAGTTCAAGAATCCAGAGGGGCAAGTGGCGAGATGGATAGAACTGCTCCAAGATTTTAATTTCGTAACTGAACATCGCAGTGGGAGAACTCACGGTAACGCAGACGCCTTGTCAAGAAGACCTTGTCCTGAAGACTGTAAGCACTGTGCCAGGCAAGAGACTATGGAAGTAGTGCCCGTGAGGATGCTTAGAACGGATGTCAGCGATGAATGGAAGGAGACCCTACAGCAGGCTCAGCACAATGACTCGGATATCAAACCGATCTTCGAGTGGATCAAAGCTGGTGTTCCTAAACCCAAGTGGAGTGATGTGGCTGCGATGAGTTCCATCACGAAGAGTTATTGGGCGCAATGGAACAGCTTGGTGATCCAGGATGGAGTCTTGTGCCGTAAATGGGAAAACGCTAAAGGGGACAGTTGTCATCTACAAATGGTTGTTCCGAAAGCTAAGGTACCGGATGTTCTACGGCTCTACCATGATGGATGTTCTGGAGGACATATGGGAGTAAAAAGGACTCTACTAAAAATTCGAGAACGCTTTTACTGGATCCATTGTCTTGATGATGTGGAGGACTGGTGCCGCAAATGTACCAGTTGTGCGGCCGTGAAAGGACCCCAGACACGCAGCAGAGGTGCATTAAAAGTGTACAACGTTGGAGCCCCTTGGGAACGGATAGCACTAGACGTTGCGGGACCATTTCCAGTAAGTGAGAGCGGAAACAGGTACTTCCTGGTGGTCATGGATTACTTTACAAAGTGGCCGGAAGTCTTCGCGATTCCTAACCAAGAAGCAACAACTGTCGCAGATAAATTAGTTCAAGAAGTCTTCTGTCGTTTTGGGGTACCCTTAGAAATACACAGCGATCAAGGAAGAAATTTTGAATCGCAAGTATTTCAAGAGACTTGTCGATTGATGGGTACCCATAAAACCAGAACCACCTCTTACCACCCACAATCCGATGGAATGGTGGAACGATTCAACCAAACGTTGGAGAGATATCTGGCGAAAGTTGTGGAAAGCCGGCAAAGGGATTGGGACAAGCACATACAGCCGTTTCTTCTGTCTTACCGAAGTGCAGTCCACGAAAGTACGACTGTGACACCAGCCTTCGCGAACTTTGGAAGGGAACTACGGTTACCTGCTGATTTAATCACTGGAACTCCCCCTGATGCTCCATGTAGCGTAACAGATTACGCGAATGACTTGCGTAATAAGTTGAACGATGTTTATGAGCATATCCGACAGTCCGGCCAACAGATGTCTGAGAAGATGAAGACCCGTTATGACCGGAAAGCCAACGGTAGGGGTTTCGACGAAGGTTCACTGGTGTGGTTGCATAACCCAGTGCGGAGCAAGGGGAAGTCTCCGAAGTTACAAGCAAAATGGGATGGACCATACCGAGTCGTGACTAGGATCAACGATGTCACCTACCGAATACAGAAGGGTCCACGAGGTGCGCCTAAAATTGTGCATGTAGACCGGTTGGCGCGATACTACGGGACTAATGATGCTCGGGACGAGCATGTCTAAGGAGGGGGCAGTGTTACATCGGACCTACTAGAACATTCGAGAAAGCCAGTGATTACAGTGTGTGTACGTTAGAAGTTCGAGAGCATTCTAATATTATTAGTTTTAAAGTTAGGTAGGTACAAACTCGCGACCTATTTATACAAAGACATTAGAATTGCGACCGTACGCCTAGGGCATAAGGTTCATATTTGTTTGTTTTGTACAAGTAGGTTATGCCTACTATTTTTATTACCTGCGTAGGTACCTCTATTGTGTTTTTTATGACCCTCTCGAATGTTCGTGGTTATTCTGGTGTGTCTGTTGGCGAGTATAAATAGAGCGCTCAGGGCCGCGACCGGCAGTCTTGTTTTAGCGACACAACGAAGCGAATCCAAGTGAACTACAAGTGCGATATCTAAGTGAATAGTAAACAGTAGTGTATTTGTGATTAAGTTTTGATTGTTTTGTGATTAATAAAGTTATTGTGTTGTTTCATCGGTAGTAATTAATTTATCTCATACCCAGCTCGTAACAATATCTAACAATCCTGCTTCGATGAACCGCACTGCGCGGGGCGGCGGCGGCGGGGGGGGGGGCTGCAGGGGGGGTTCGGGCAGGCAGTGCTTGACCCGCTTTGTTCCAGGAACAATAGATTACGCTTATCTTAATTAAATCTATAACTGGTATCGACAACAGACAAGAAAAGATTAATCGTCGTCTCTTTGACAGAGCTGTATCACTAAATTAGTGATTATCTCAGTGCACTCGTACATTGTTCCCCTCTCGCTGCAGACAGACCACGCTAGTTCATTTAGTTCGCTACGAGCGACGACCGCGACGCGCAGCCACTAGTCGCCGTCAGTCACGACGCGATAACGTTATCAGTGACGTGTCTGGCTGTGACTTTAGATGGCCGGATGTCGTCGTAT
This sequence comes from Xestia c-nigrum, assembly GCA_916618015.1. Taxonomy (NCBI): domain Eukaryota; kingdom Metazoa; phylum Arthropoda; class Insecta; order Lepidoptera; family Noctuidae; genus Xestia; species Xestia c-nigrum. Next base: position 259,563 of record OU745259.1, on the reverse strand, counting down.
CAGAGGGAGGTCGAGCCTATTTCCTGTCTCCATGACATTCGGCTTTTACTAATACACAACGCAGAAGAGTATCATATGACACATATAGTGAACGATCATATTTTATTCCAAATACAGTTGTTGGGTTAATGTTGTTGCCGGGCCGGGGCGGGCCGGAGCGAGCCGCGCGGGCCGCAGTTACGGCCCGCTTCCGGAGCTCGCGCCGGCTTACCGCTCTATTTCCCACCATAACATAAACAAAACACATTAAATAGTCCTCGAGTGCGCTCAGCCGTGAGATCATGTGCTCAGTAGCTGTACGTACACATCGATACTATTCACTGTAGTGTGTGCGAGTCAAAACACTAGGACAACAATTTGTTTATTTTTAATAAAGAGTTTATTTGTATACTTCAGTTTATTTATTAGCTTTTAGACTTTAAGCGAGTCCGGCGAGTATAAGTAGAGAACGGAACCATGTGCAGTTTTTTTTTCGATGTGGCATCTCGCAGTTCTACCTAGAGAGGTTGTCGTCTGCTTAACCGGACTATTCTCTGGGTGCCTTGAGTGTAATGCCTCCAGCGAGGGCAGGAATCTGTACAGCCCGCGATACTGGCTAGAAATGCTCACTTTTGGTGGTCTAGGGGGTAAAGTGTCTTTGATGATGATGGGCTCATTGTTCGAAATTCATTAGAATCTCCAATATCTTCCGTCAACACAGTCATAACTTTACTAGGCCCATTTTATTGTGTTGGTCTGTGGTGCGCGGTGCAGTGCGGGCTGCGGGTAACAACGGAAGTCTGCTGTATGCCGGTATCGTAATGCATCGCCGATATATTATGGTGACAAATGCGCTCCGCCCGCAAATATATATCTGCTGGCGACGGGCGCGGTGCAATCACTTGTTCAGCAGTTCACAGGGCAAACGTTCACTCGTTCAAACGTTCTTTGGAAAATTTTACCTCAGGTTTGTCATCATTATTATGAGATACAGAGAAATCAGTACATTCCACTTTGTGTGGAACTTAACCCCAGTAATCGATACAAACTAATTACATACTAATCGATTCTTTCTAATGTAAGGAATAATCATGTTTAGGCTACAATTCCCAAAGTATGAAACATATTATAAATACGTGACTCGACAGGTGTACGATGTCTTCAGGCTAGCTGGAGTGACGATCTCCTCAGGATGGCTTGTAGCAACTGGATGCGAGTTTCGTAAGTATAGGTAAGTGGCGTAATTTATACAGATATTGGAAGAGAAAACAAATAATGGGCGGGTAAAGCGCCGAGCAGTAATTAGTGTAACATAAACCAATGAACCGTGTGAGTATCGTGCCGTGGAGTAGGAGGTCGACGAGTACTCAAGTTAAACTACTACGTGAGAAAAGAACTTTATTAATACATTATATTTATTAGCATTCTCGGTAGATAAACATGTGCCGTGCTATTGTACTCGCTTAATGTATGGATAAACCACAAGAGTCGGCAATAACACACGTCGAACACATGCTCTTTATCCGAGCACAAATCTGCTGTGTAAACCCTGCGTGCGGGCGCCGGACCCCCGGCTATACATCTAACAGTTTTTGGTTTCTCTTATCAGTTCAGTAAATTATCTCTCAAAACATTTCACCTGCGTTAACCGCCGCGCTACAGTTCAAGCGCTGTGGATGCTAATCGCCCGCCGAGCCGCGCGCCGCCGCGCCGGGCACTACGTACTTATCGCGCTTTTTGTGGCGCTTAACTAAGTTGCAGATAAACAGTGTCGGCTCGCGGGCGACGCTGTAGCAAGTGCGCGTCGCCTTGCCTAGCCGCCTCGCCCGCCGCCTCGCCCGCCGCGTCGCCCGCCGCCTCGCCCGCCGCCTCGCGCGCTGACTCGCCCGCTGCCTCGCCCGCCGCCTCGCCCGCCGCCTCGCCCGCCGCCTCGCCCGCCGCCTCGCGCGCTGACTCGCCCGCTGCCTCGGACGCTATGTAGACGTGTCTGTCAACGTTGTCTTCATGTTAGCACGCAGAGATGAGTAATGACTTCTTCTATCACATTTTTCTTAAACAATATATTTTCTTGCCATCTTAGAATTAAAATGTCAAAGTTCGCTATTCGGCTTTGTTGGGGAAAGAATTACATTTTCTAAAAGTGTTCTCAAAGAACTAAAATACATTCTGCTTATATTCCGAGAAGGCAACAAAGGATGTGCAACATTAGCGTTAGTATCTGCAAATACGCGTGCTCTGAGAATACAACCTTCAAGTTTAACATGAAAGGCAAAACAGCAACACGCCTGAGGCAAGGTGATGGCCTGGTCATGATGGACGTGTTCCATGAACCGACTGCTTGCAAGACACCTCTCGGTCAAATATTTAGGTATCCGGTAATGTATGACATCGTAAGGAACTGTAATGAATGACACTCAACCATATAATAAGTAAGTGTGTTGCGGATTATCTCCAGCTAACTAACAGTTCATTATCAGTTAGTGCAGGAATGATTAGCAACATTAGTGCGGACAACGACTTCATTATGCAGATGTATATAGTTCACCTCGCGGCTCGTAGCTCGCAGCTCGCAGCTCGCAGCTCGCAGCTCGCAGCCCGCGCACTCGGCTGTAACGCGCTCATTCACTGAACAATGAACATTTAAGCAGTTTAGTTGCTACAATCACCTCACTAAGGGAATTTAATGTATTCAAATGTTCGCTGTTAATTTGGCTATAATTTAGTCAGTTCACGGATACAATGTTAGGTTAGTTTCACGAAGCAAGTCGATTGTATAATTACAATAAAGTGTTAACGTATAGCTCTGATACACGTGACCTGGACTCCTTGTACATTGTACTAAAGTTGTTGTTGTTCGTTGTTTTTTGCCTATAATGTTATTTATATTCATTCATATATGCAGAAGTTGTGGCAAACCCAGGTGTTTACGCTTTACAGCCGAGTAACGCCCGCCTCACTTAGTACTTCACTAGTCAGCAGTTGTGAACTGTAGCGTTCCGAACAGTTCAAGTTGTCAGATAACTTGTGTCGTTACACGCACTTTATTCCTTTGAACAAACATCTATTTGTTGTTGACTTCATGTTTTACTGCCAGTAAATAAACATGTCGTTAACGTTAGTATATGTATGTACGTCGCACAGGCGCACTTACACTTGATTTGTGTTATTATGAGTATGTGTATTGGACGTTCTTGAGATATTTTTACAACATTCACATGAAAATCTTTTTGACACACACTTTTAAATGAATGCTTAGTACTGTTGTCTAAAGTAATTTGATAAACGAAAATCTAAAGTAGCCAGTACTTATGATTAAGGACCGATCAGATTGCTCTGAGAGGCACACGGTCACGTGGTCACGTGGTCACGCGGTCACGTGATCCAGACGATGTGTCAGTCCGTGCGCTGTAGTTTTGAACCGTAAGTTGTAACCGTGAGTTTCCTCCGTGCCTCGGAAATCACGTTAAGCTGTTGGTACCGGCTGCCATTTGTCCATCTTTGACAGTCGTTACAAGTAGTCAGTGGCTCAAAAAGTCTGACAACCAGTCTTACCAAGTGGTATCGTATTACACTATACTAACTAGGTTGTGGAGGTCAGATAAGCAGTCGCTTTATGTAAAATACCTGTGAGGAGGAAAGGGGGAGGGGTGGTTCGTGGTCGCTTCTACGACTTCCTCTTACCAAGCACACATCTGAAGTGCAGGTGCTTTCCTCAAATTAACAACTAAAGTTTTTTGTTCATTTGTCACTCTGTCACGGATAATACCGCGTAGGCAATTGACGTTTAAAGATAGCGCAGGCTGACAACAATAGGGCACGCCACGACAGTGGCGGTAAGTCCCCTCTTTGAGGAGTGGCTAGAGAGGCGCCACGGCGTCCTCACCTTCAGCCTGACGCAGGTCCCCACCGGACACGGATGTTTCGGGAGGTATCTGCACCGAATCGGGCGGAAAGAAACGCCCGGGTGTCTCCACTGCGAGGATCGACCGGAAGACACGGTGGAGCACACGGTGGAAGTCTGCCCTGCGTTGGCGGAGCACCGCCGTGTCCTCGTAGCGGCGATCGGCGGCGGCGACCTCTCGCGTCCGGCCCTGCTTCAATCCATGGTCCGGAGCGAGACGGAATGGGAAGCCGTCACCTCCTTCTGCGAAGCAGTCATGCTAGCGAAGGAGGTGGCGGAACGAGAGAGGGAGAGAGCCTCTCTTCCCGGCCGCCGCGGGAGTCGCACCGGGCGTCGAGGGCCACGTGGTGACTAACGGCCACCGTAGATGCGGGCCTATGGACGGTTGGCTATGGGCTATAGCTAGCCGTCCGTCCGTCTAACGACGACAGGCCGTGTCGACGGCGCGTTCGTGTTCCACGCGCGCCTCAAAGAGATGTCAGCATAAGGGGAGGGGCCCGCCAGAGCCGAAGCCTGCCGGGGTTGCGGGCCTGCTCGAAAGAGATACCGCGGCCCCGGAACATAAAGGGCGAGGAAGGAACATGGATGGGTTTTAGTCAGTAAAAGTCTGACACTCCCTCCCGCTCCGCCCAGAGTGGGAGAAGTCATTTGATTATTTCCCATCCTAAAAAAAAAGGCTGACAACAATAAATAACATTTTTTTGGTGTGAATTATTATAATTTGATGATCTAAAAAACCACTGAAAAGACAATTTCTTTGTATAGAGGTATAAAATATATGTTTTAGTGAAATTGTTTTTACATTTATTTCCAAACAATGGCAGATCTAGAAAATGTGACTTTTGTTATAATTTCCCGGTATAAGCAAAGACAAACTTATTCCACATCTTACGTACTATTAAGTAATTCCAGCAAAAGCTGGCAAAAACTTAGTTAGCATTAAAGTTCATAAAACGTATTTACATAGCATGGAACAACGTAGTACGGAACACAGAGCCAACATTATACACATGTTCTGAATGTAGTCATTCATATATTAATGCGCCAGAAATAAGACTATGCACCGAACAGCTCTAATAACAGCTCCATAAATTGTTCAAACAATAAAAGTAATGCTTTCTTTCTAACGGTTTCGTAGATAGTATTATTGTAATTGAATCTAGCGCTACCCGACCGCTACGAGTCGCTACGAGCCGCTACGAGCCGCTACGAGCTGCTACGAAACGTGCTTCGGGCTACGCTTGGTTACGTTACGGTTATCCTTTGAAATAACAGTTGTTATCTGTAAGTTACATTGTACAAGTTAATACGGGTTATTGTTATTACCTTAATGCATTTCAAGTGGAACAAAATAATTTTACAACATTTTTTAAAACACCGAGACCGCTTCCCATTTCGTTGGATCATAAAAAGCAACAACACGTACAATGTACTGCACAAGCAACATTAAAATGTATTTAGTTAATTGCTATTCCAGCGTGTGGCCCCGGTGTGTGCGCGCCCTGCACACACGCTCACTCGTACACACACGCTCACTTGTGCACACACACTCACTCGTGCACACACGCTCACTCGTGCACATACGCTCACTCGTACACACACGCTCACTTGTGCACACACACTCACTCGTACACACACGCTCACTCGTACACACACGCTCACTCGTGCACATACGCTCACTCGGGCACGGCCTACTGAACACCGTAGTAGCAAAACAATAGGTCGTGTGGCCACGTGTTGCCACAGGCTCTCTATTGATTTAAAAGTTATCTTTCACCATTTTGGAATATTACTTCCCACCTCACAATGGAGTTAACTTATCTCTTTTCAAACAAACGTTCATGCGGTGAGTTATAAAGAACGTGGTAGCTTGTACTGTGGCAACGGATGTCGTCAGTACGTCTTCACGGCTACAATTATGTGTCGCCGTCAGCTACGACACGACATGACACGACACGACACGTCGGCCGCTGCGTCCGCGTCTGTGTCGCGCACCACTCGGCGTGTTTCATATTCACGAGTCGTCGCCACCGCCGAAAATCCCCTATTAGTTCTTGGAAATAAATCCAATTTAGTTTTCGCAATTAACGTAAAACGTTTAATCAAGGAACAATAATGCTGTTATTCATTTATAGTGAGAAGCGAGCGGCGAGTCGACGGGCGAGCGACGTCGTGTGTTTATACATGACTGCTGATTGCGTCTTTGACTCATCTGATTCATAATTTCTTAGATCTCCGAACTACAGGAGCTCGGTAATTACAAGGTGCTATTAGCAATCCCGCGATACTCCAACATGCATTTAGTGGACCGATCAGTGGGGTGGAGCGCCGCCGACTACATTACGAACGAAGCAAGTCATTAAAAATTCTCATTATGCTCGAACGTTAAACTGATACACTAAAAAGTGCACTTAAATGAGTCAGTTTTTTTCCTCAACTTTGAGTAGCGCCAGCCCTCGGCGCAGTTTTTTAATCACGTTACAAAGTTCCAACACTAACTAGGCAACTAAAATTAGAAAAATAATAAGCTGCTGAGAGCGGCAGCGCGGGCGCGGTGCGGGAGCGGTGCGGGAGAGGTGCGGGAGCGGTGCGAGAGCGGTGCGGGCGTAGTTGCACACACACACACACACATACACACACGCGCCTGGCTGCCTCCTGGGAGACGGCGGGAATAGTAAAAATTAACGAGTGTCGACACCTCCCCACACCGCCATACCGTAGTCACTTCTAATTAAGACAACATTTTACAATTACGAGTAGACATTATTCCCTCCCGTGCGCTCCCGTGCGTCGCGCCGCGCGAACTGTACTGTTACAAGTAGACACGTATTATCTGACGTACACCTCGTTCAGAGCGCAGCCTGTGCGCTGTGTGTCTCACACATGGCTGTACCTGGCGGATGGCGGAGAGCCACTCGCTGCCGATGCATTAGGGACATTTGAAGTGACAAAAGCTGATGACGTAAGTAGTACATCCGTAGTGCTGCGCGTTCTACATACATCATGCTATGTGTCGGCGTTCTACCGGCACGCGCGTTCTCCAAGCTGTTGATATTCGTAATTTCTACAAAGTCTACGGAAGTCTCCGGCGCGAACATTGAACAAGACGTGTCGTCAGTAAATTAGACAATCACTTCTCGCGCCAACTTCGATAGTATAATGAAAAGCATCTCGAATGAAAACTATATCCATTTAACTTGCCACCAAGTTTACCGCGGAGAGGTGTGCCGCGGAGCGAAGGAAATTCATTAATATCGTCGCTTCCTCTACACTTACTGCAGCGGAATATCACCCTTATGTGCAGCAAGGTAAGGTTCGTGTGAGCTGGTGTGCTGAAAGAGGGGCAGCTGTGCGCGTTAGCAATAACTTGCGGCCACCGTAAGCGCTGAAACAACTGCAACAAGCCGGACGCAGGCGGCGCGGGCGGTGCACAGTGGAGCGGCATGCGTTGTGCTGAAACCAATGTTGTGTCACCTGAGTGACGTGTTTGAAGCTGATTAAGGAAAGAGATACTTGCACTCAGCGGATCGATGGCGTTTCGACAAACTAGTGTTTCACTTCATGTACATCGTTGTGTGAGTGTATTATTAGACAGGAAAACGTGCAAAAAACTGCGACAGAAGTCCAGGGGCGGACCGTGAGTTGTTGGGCCCTGGGCATATACTACTTGGGTGTTTACCCTAACGCGTCCTCAATTTACGGATACAGCTGAAGTGCTTTTAAGAATCTAAAATGCAATAGCTACTTCAAAAATGTTGCACATTTTTAAGTGCGTTACATTGAGTTCTACCACAGAACATGATTTTTCACCCCAAAAAAAAAGTTGTTTCCCAGATTCCCAGCAATTTTTTTTGTGTAAAGTTAGTTTAATGTACAGAATGCTTTGGTCGACACCCTGTATAGGGTTTACTTGGTCGACTTACAATTCAAGAGGAACTTGGCTGCATGAGCGAGCGTAACGAACGATATCGAATATTTTTTGACATCTTTGTTTGGACAAGTTTGAATTGTTTCGGTCTTTGATACAGGAATAACTTGGCTGCCTTTCAGAAAAATGTCTAGTCTGAAGAGCGAGCGAAGCGAGCTCGAAAATTTAACAGTTTACCAACCAAGGTTAGAATTGTTTCGAACTACCGGAGTTACTTGAGTGATTTATAGACAAAGTTAAGATTTAAGATATATACTATGTTTTTTGCAGCCTAGCGAGCGACGCCAGCTCGAAAGTATAACATCTTTTTCTTATTAGAAATGGGCCTGCTCTTGACCTCGATCACGCCTGATGGAAAGGGATGGAAAAGCGATCTTTCCTCAGAAGAGAGATCTTGAGATCAAAATGTCCACATGCTCAATTTTTTGCACCCTTGTTTGTATGTATGCCACAGAATTGCCTATTATTAATTAAGGCCTCGAGGCAAGGACTACTACTTTATTTCAACCTCTGTCTATATCGGTCGGGCATGTCGGTCATGGTCTGCATCCAATAGGAGTGCCAATCCGGAGCCAGAAAAAAAGTGACCGAGGGCCTTTATATCCACAGGACCCTGGGCTGCAGCCCAAAAAGCCGAGAAGTCAGATAGAAACAAATAATAGCAGATAGTCAAAGAGATCGCGGAAGCAGTATCTGGGTCGTCGCTGTGCCTTCACGTGAGCGCAGGTACAATGCGCTACACACAATAAGTCACTATCTTGATGTAATCCTGCGATATTATATCCGCAGTGAGCGTGGACAGTCGGCAGCCCTGCCGCGCGCCGGGCGCAGTTCACACCGCGAACTTTGCAAACACTTCTATTATAGAGCACAAAGTTTTTAAACGCCCGCACAGGTTTATTGTCTCGTTGTACCTCGCCCCCACACCCCTCACTCCGCACCCCGCGCCCCCTCACATCACAGATGAGGACTCGCAATCTTTGGCAAAGAGTAGAGGAAAACTCTATTCTGCTAAAAGTCCTGTTATGAGCGTTTTTTGTTGAGTGGGCGTCGAACTTGGGATTATGGACGTGACAAGACTGGCACAGTTCCTCCAAACGTGAGGAAGGTACAGTGAGCTGAGCGTGAAGAGTGCTTGGCCGACAGAGGAGCGCGGAGGACAGCCGGCATTTTGTTCCAATTTATTACTTATCGTCGTGCTGAATGTTTGAACTGAACGTTTGTGCTGAACGGATTTTTTTTCCACCAAACTAGAAAATCTGATAGGTAGATGGTAAATGGGTCGTGAGCCCGGCTCATGTATCGTACTTCGTACATTCGCCGGGCTCACGATCTACTATAGGTAAATACAACACACGGGTACCCGTATCCACGGTCCACTATCCGTATTATATGATTTCACGCGCCGCCAGGCTCCGGGAACTTGCCATCGAGCCCGATATCCGGTACATTTACCGGAGCCACGAGACATATTAGTTTTCAGACTCTCTCGAATTTATGTTGTCGCACCGGCGAAGTTATTGAATCTATAGTTAAATTGGTTCTTACATCTCGCGTTAACTCAGCGCCGCCGCGCCGCCCGGCACACACCTGGAGTGGTCACACAGCGCCCTCGCGGGACGCCGCCATTCCGTTTCGCCACGTCCGACTGCGTCACTTCCTCGCAGCATTCATTAGTCACATTCACACGTCGCTGTACCTAGGTTCAGTATGTAATCTGTCTACTGGGGATACAAATGTTTATTTTACGAAGTCATTTCAGTTAGTATATCGATCATCCTCCCGATTCTTGTTTTATTTCGACATTTCTTTCCCGAGGGCTTTCTGTAGTTCATAGCAATATTCCATCCGTTATTTCAGAATGACGCGCAAAAATGTATGGTGGGACCTTTTTACTGAATAAATGATAGAATCGGATCGAGGTCCGTCCATTGTACCGGCCCACCGGCCCACCGGCCCACCGGGCCTGGGGGACACGACACTGACGTAATGTTATGGTATTATACGTGTCACGTTCATATTTAAATCTATTAACAAATTGACAATCAGGTAACGAATATAAACGCTACAGCCGATGAGCTCTCGGTCCCACGAGCCGGTTGTGGCCACAAGTTCTCCGCACTTACATAAACTTACATAAACTTGCAGTTTTATTCCGCGGTCGTTAGTGCGGACTTTCTTGTGTTATACTGAAACGGTATCTGTTCACGAGTACGGTATAGCCCGAAACATGAATGATGTTTGTTTGCTCTGTTCGCTTCAAGCAGCCTGCCTCGTGCTGTATCACTGAGCACGTGTGAAGCAGTCGCGCGACTGTCGCGCCACTGACGCACCACAATCGCGCAACCGTCTGCTCCGGCTAGCTCACAACACATTTAGTCACGAGCCACGCGTCTCCTGTGGGACTCCACGCTAAATGGATATTACAATAGGTGCCATGTTTGTGCTCTCATCGTTTGACGCGCAAATTGGTTTCTGCAACACAAGTGTGCTTTTAGAGCGGATGTTTCGTGTTCAGCCGTGCGACAGCGCGTCTGCGCAACTGTGAGGTGTGTCTCTAATTGTTGCAAGTGCGTCGTGCGGTCCTTGCTGAGCGGCGCAGTCTCACTAGTTGTTTCAGCTTATTTAATTACGCGCAGTACTGTCCGCGCGAGAATGTGTGGCTCAGGGTCGCCGTCCATGTGTCGCAGGATTTCACACATTATTACCTGTTGGGAAGGTCTAACTCCGTAGTTTATTTAGTTTTCCATTTTATCTCCGACATTAAATTGTATATTTCATGGAATGGTCTATTTTCGAAAAAAAACTGACTTAAATGTGTAGCATGGTCGTGCGGGGTGTGAGGTGCGGGGCGGGTGGGTTTCACGAGGGGGTGGGGAACGTACTTCGTTGTGCCAAAGTAAATAATAATAATTCAAGCGTACTTATTTACAAGGGTCCCGCTCAAATGAGAAAATTGATACAACGCCAAAACCGAGCCCTGCTGTTATTTATTCGTGATCTAATATTAAATTAATAGCTTATTTTACGTAAATATTATATTATTTTTAGGTTTCGCCACCGCCAAGTTAATTGGATTTGTCGGAGATATCGATGTCACACAAGATGATGCTGTCGCCGGCTACCGTGACATCAGCGCGCCGCCCCCCCCCCCCCCCCAGCCGCACGACGACGCCCTTCCGGTCCTCACAGGACATGGGGCCTCCCCATGTCCTACGATCCTGTCCTGTTCTGTGTACCTGGGTCCGTTCACGGGCGAGCGGTTACAAAATCTTACCGCGAGCTGCCAGGACGACTGAATTACATCACTTAGTTGGCCAACGTAGACTATATAGGGTGGCACCGACAATACAACTATTAAGGAAAACGCTGGGAACACTGGTTCACATGAAAACTGACAAATAAATCCTGAAATTGAAGTTAATGAATATGGTTTTTCAAATAAAACGAATTAGTATAAAACTGTTAACTAAATGCAACACCACTCATAAATATTGGTTTATTAAACTTAGGTATAATTGTATAGAAACTGAAGGACTTGTCAGGAATTTTGGAGAATTAAAAAATTCAGGATGTAGCACGCAGTGAGCCAACTTAGATTTATTGAATTTGACATTGAAAGCGAAAGCAAGGACAGAGAAGTTAACGCCTGATAAAATACTTATAGCTAAAATCTTATGAACTATGAATTGCGCCGACTGGAACCAAAGGTAGAACTGATGCTTGAACATGCCCCCGGCCGTTGGAAGCTCGCCTTTCAACAGCTGCTATTTTCCAATAACGGGCAAATCTTGGAGAATGCCCTTCTGATAGTCCCAGTTGAGGTCCTGATATCGGCAACTCTGCTTATCCCATCTGTGCCAGGATGAAGACCAACAACGCGGCCCAACCTCCACTTTAACGGCGGCTGGTTATCCTCCTTAATGACGACGAGGGAGTCCAGGTTCAGGCTGTCATTGCCCGTACGCCACTTTACACGCTGCTGAAGCTCGGAGACATACTCCTTGCTCCATCTTGACCAAAAATGCTGCCGTAGCTGCTCAATTCGTTGATGGCGCGTCAAATGATGAGTGGAGTGGTCCCGGATGTCCTTTACAGGAAGAGACGTGAGAGGTCGTCCAATTAAAAAGTGACCAGGAGTGAGAGGCAACAGGTCTTCTGGGTTCGACGATAACGGTGTGAGCGGCCGAGAATTTAGAATACCTTCTATTTGGATTAAAACGGAGTTAAGCTCCTCGTAGGTAAGATGACAATTGCCCAACACTCGAAACAAATGAAATTTGGTCGATTTGACTCCCGCCTCCCAAAGACCGCCAAAATGTGGAGCGTAAGCAGGAATAAAGTGAAATTTAATGCCATCCTGAGCTGCACTATCAGATAAGGAATCACAATTGCGTTTCAAAAAATCAGCAATCTCGTTGTAGGCTCCTACAAACGATGTTCCGTTATCGGAGTAAATGTTGAGAGGTTTTCCTCTTCGAGACATGAACCGACGTAAAGCCTGTAAGTAATTACTGCTCGTCAAGTCACCCACCAACTCTAAATGTATGGCTTTTGTAGTGAAGCATACGAAAATAACAATGTATACCTTAACTAATCTACATCCACGACCTTGACGACTAGACGAGATTATCGGGCCTGCGTAGTCAACCCCTACGCTTTGAAAAGGAAAATCGGCTGGTGAGAGCCTATTTGATGGAAGATTACCCATCTGAGGTACAACTGCCTGTGGCTTTAGGCGCTGACATCGAACGCATTGTCGAAAACAGGCTCTGGCTAAATTGCGACCAGCAAGTGGCCAGTAAGTCTCTCTAATTGTGCTTAGTAATAATTGAGGACCTGCGTGCATTAACCTGATATGCTCAGATCTAAATAAAAGTTTTACAAAATGATGAGTGGACTGTAGTAATATTGGGTGTTTCTTTTCGAACGGGTAGTCGGAATTCTTTAATCTACCACCTACACGAATAATTTTATTTTTATCTAGAAACACGTTTAAACTTAATAGTTTATTTTTATGTGGTAATTTTTTATTATTTAATAGTAAATTATATTCAGGAAAGGACTCTTTTTGCGACTGAATAATTATAAAGCTTAATGAATTTTGTAGTTCTTTATAGTTTAAATAAGATGTATTAGATGTACACCTTCTACAAGCATTAATAAAACGAAAAACGTAACAAATAGAACGCTGTAATCTATTAAGATTGGAAAAACGATTAAATTCGATGAATGATTTGAACGAATCTTTGTCAACATGATGATCTTGAGCTAAATTAACTAAAATACTAGATTTAACCTCTGGTAAGATTCCTGGATTTATAGCAGGGGGTGGCCATGTAGTACTGTCACACTTTAAGAACCATGGACCGAACCACCACAAATCCAGTGATTGCATAGCGGTAGGTTCCGCTCCGCGGGTTATTAAATCAGCTGGATTGTCGTGTGTCGAAACATGTCTCCAAGTGCTTGCACCGGATAATTCTATTATTTCGGCAACACGGTTCCGAACAAAAGTATTTAATTTAATAGGCAACATTTTTAACCAACCCAGCACTATCATGGAATCAGTCCAAAAAAATACGCTAACCGGTGTTATGCGAAGGGAATCAGCAACCTTTTGATATAAACGTGCACCAAGCAAAGCAGCACAGAGCTCAAGTCTCGGTATAGTCAATGGTTTAATCGGAGTTACGCGACTTTTAGCGATTAATAATCGCACGTCAACGTCACCCTGCTCAGTGATGCTGCGAATATACAAACAAGCGCCGTAAGCTCGCTCGGAAGCGTCAGTAAAAATATGAAACTCCACTTGTTTGTATACGTCACAGACCACACGACGTGAAACACGTAAGTTATGAAGGCATGGCAAAGCTTTAATTATATTCGTCCATGTTGCTTCAACTTCTGGTCATCCCACTTTATACCGTCAAGCCACAGTTTCTGAAGCAACATCTTCATGCTCACGACACACGGTGCTAACAACCCAAGAGGATCGAATATTCGCGCGATTACTGCTAACATGCCACGCTTAGTATTTTCTATGCATTCCGGAATATTTATAGGAAAGCACAGATCATCCGTGTCAGTTCGCCAACTTAGACCGAGTGTCTTATGGACGATATCACTTTCCTTGTGGAAATCAAAATAAGACTCGCCAGATGATTCTGAAATTAAACTGGGTTCGTTAGATTTCCACTTCCTTAAAGGCATGCAACCAGAAGCCAGAGCATCCGTCACCTTATGACGCAACATTTGAGCCTCTTCAAATACGTCCGCACCAGTCAGAAGGTCATCCACGTAAAAATCATGAAGTATAACATCTGCGACCTTCTGATCCTGACATTCAAGACCGATTTGTTTGAGACACCTGGTAGCGAGAAATGGTGCACTAGCTGTACCATAAGTCACTGTGTGCAACTGATAACCCTTGAGAGTACCAGAAGCATCATCACGCCAAATAATTTGCTGCAGGTGCCTATCTGATGAATCTACAGACACCTGCCTGTACATTTTCTCTACGTCAGCAGAGAGGACGTACTTATGCATTCTAAACCTAAGAATAATGGAAGTCAGATCGTCCTGGACGGTAGGCCCCACCATCTGTATTGCATTTAAAGAAATGCCAGAGGAAGTGGGTGCACTAGCATTAAATACTACCCGTAATTTAGTAGTACTACTACTCTCGCGCAGTACTCCGTGATGAGGAATAAAATATGACAGTTGATCGTCATGAATATTACACTCTGACATATGGCCTAAAGAAATGTACTCAGTCATGAAATCTTTATACATTTTATCGAGTGAGGGTTGGCTGAGATTTCTGCGCTCCAGTGACAGAAAACATCGTTTTGCACGATGATATGAATTGCCTAAAATACTCGGTGATTCCTTTAATGGTAATTTAACGCTAAAGCGGCCATCTGCTAAGCGCGTTGTGTTTTTTATAAAGTGTTCTTCACACATCTTCTCCTCAGTTGAATAAGTCGACGACTCAAGACATACTTCCTCAAGCTGCCAGAAACGCGTCAATTGGTTTCGGATGTCATCTAACTCAATCAAACTGGAAGAACTTTCATACTGATCGGTAATATTTGTAAAATTACATTTTATTGATGAGAATTGAGATGAAATGTTACTGCAGCCGCCGTTAATTGGGCCGCAAACTAGCCAACCAAGTCTAGTTTGATATAGTGTTGGTTTCCCATCACCTAGTAATATCTTATTAGATCCTAATAAACTCCAAAATACATCTGCTCCTAAAATTATATCAATAGGAGCGGGTGTGTGGAAATACGGATCAGCTAAGTGAATATTTGAGGGTATATTCACATGTACCTGCCTAGCGGGAACGTTATCAGTTATTGTTGGCAAGACAAAACATATTAAATCGTTAGCGTAAGATTCATGCAACGATTGAATGTGCACACGACACATTTTATCCACAAGCGTTATGGATTTATTTATGCCTTGTATAGATTTATCAGTGTTGAAATGAGGCAGATTTAACCTTTTAAATAATGTCTCTGTCATCAAACACGACGAACTACCAGAATCAAGAAGAGCTCGAACTATGTGTTCTTTATTATTGATATCGTAGCACCTAATTAACGCAGTTGACAACAGGATGTCGCCAGTGCCGCTTGTATGCGAATGCGCCGAGATATTAGCTGAGAGCGCAACGTGATTATTGTTTACTTCGGCAGTGGAGGATGACGCAACCATAGCCTTATCGGTCGTACCATCAGCTGATTTGCTTGAAACAGGTTTTGGTTTAAAATCTGTGTTATGAATAAGCGTGTGGTGCTTGCGTTTACATATTTTACACCCTGGTTTCTTGCAATTATTGGGATAATGACCGTGACGTAAACAATTATAACAAACCTTATAGCTAGGCAGTGAAGACATTCTATCGCTGACGCTTAATGATAGAAACTGTGGACATGAATTGAGGTTGTGATCACCTTTACATTTCGGACAACTATGTGATGAAGAACTACTGGTGTTTTCTGTCGTAACAAAGGATTTTATTTTAGTGTTTTGTTTCACAATAGTTGTTGAGTGACGTGACTTCTCCAGTGTTTCTATTAACTCGGCGCGATTACGCATAAATTCAATAAACTGATCAAAGGTGATCCGTCTAGATTTATCGATACGCCCTTTGAATTCCTCCCATTCTCGAAACGTTTTAGGATCTAGTTTTTGTCTAATTACATAGATAAGTAATGTGTCCCAACTATGAACAGGTTCGCCTAATGTTTTTAACGCTCTGATATTTTTATTTACATTGTCTACAATGCCTTTTAATGCAGTTGAGGACTCCTTAGTGATTGACTCGATTTTGAATAATGCTGTAACGTGATTTTCGATCAATAACCGTTCATTATCGAATCGTTCACGAAGAAGCTCCCATGCCATATTGTAGTTTTGAGCAGAAAACTCAATTGACTGGATCACGATAGCAGCAGATCCTTCTAACGATGACCTCAGGTAATGATATTTATTAATCTCGTCTATTTCGTCATTGCCATGTATGAGACTCGCGAAAGTATCGCGAAATTCGAGCCAATTATCATATGATCCTGTGAATTTGGGTAATTGGATTGTAGGTAACTTGACAAACTGACGCTTACTGCTACTGCAATTCGATTTTACTTCGTCTTGCTCAGACTTTGAAAAGTTAGAAAGCATTATTTTAGCTTGAGCTAGTAACCCATAATATTGAGTCTCGACTGTGGTTCTTTCTTGAGTCTCAATATCTATAGCGTCACACATGCATTCTATTTTTAATTGAACCTCGTTAAATTCATTAAATAGATCCTCTAATTTGGTGACTCGCAATTGCAACTCCATTACCTGATAGGGGGTTATATCGGCATCCTTTAAATTACCTAAATAGGTTCCAAATACCGTTATTCTCCCTTTATAACTGCTTCGCTTCTTTTTAAGTTCTTTAATATCAGTCATTTTGGAAGGTGAAAGTCGTAGACCTGTAATTACACAATTATAATGTTAAATAACGACAGTATTCGTAACAATATACCTATCGTAGTTACGTAATTACTAAAGAGACTGTAAACAAATTAGGCTAAGACATAAATGTATAAAGTTGACTTAGTTGTATCTATCACTGCTAATAATAACTAGAACTACTATAGGAAAATATGTAAGGTTTACTATTCTAAAGAAATGACGTAACAAAAAAATCAATTATCTACTTTTTTAAAAGGTTTACAAAGCAACAAATAACTTTAAAGGTTAAAATGGGAAAATAATGTTTGTATACTGAAAATAAAATAGCTAACTAATGTAGGTTAACAATAACACTACTGTACTGTTTTTAAAGCACGCGTTAACTATAATTATACAAATCTAATTTAACCTAATGCTCTGTAAATATGTACACAAAGGAATAAAATAAGTAAATAACTAACTTGTAAATGTAATATGAAAAATATGTTACTAACCTTATTAATAAGTACTTAATTCCTATATTTTATTTTACCTGATTTAATATTAATGAGTGTTGGGTGAATTTGATTAAATTATAATGCTTAAACACTTCCTGTTTTATTTCACTTAAAGTCCGATTCACTCTTCTTCCAAGCACGTGTTTGTCGCCTCGTCACTCCAGCACTTTTTCCATATAAAATTTCTTAATTTGTCCAATTCAGCTTATTCCACTTCGCTGATGTGTGGATAATATATTATCGGGTTCGATGGACCATGTATAGAAACTGAAGGACTTGTCAGGAATTTTGGAGAATTAAAAAATTCAGGATGTAGCACGCAGTGAGCCAACTTAGATTTATTGAATTTGACATTGAAAGCGAAAGCAAGGACAGAGAAGTTAACGCCTGATAAAATACTTATAGCTAAAATCTTATGAACTATGAATTGCGCCGACTGGAACCAAAGGTAGAACTGATGCTTGAACAATAATTTTAACTAATTCACGTCAGGATATATTATTGCAAAGTTTTTGAAAGTAGCGATTTGGCAACATGTGTGTACCAGAGGTTCCGTAACTTTTTTTTTGGTAGACCACGACCACTGAGGTGCTGCATTTTTTTCAAGTTGATCGTGGACCAAAAAAGATCATCATCAATCATCGTGCAATCAATTTGCTGTATTCTCTTCTCGCGCTATCCGCTAAGATTACATAAGGACCGTAGCTCCCAAAATGTTTGGGATATTTTAACGTTTCTAAAGAATTCTTTGAGAAGCCTGTCAGCCGGCCTTCATTCCCAGTGCGTTTTCCCATTAAAATAAGGGTTATGAGTTTGAAAGTTTTTACGTTTTGTTTTTCAATGCCAATGTAGAAAGGACGGTACTCCCTTGCTTGTCCTACAATATTTTGGTCCGAAAATCATTATCCATAACACGTTTGCTATAAACTTCAGTAATCATAATGTTCAAAATACCGAAAGGAGAAGGGGACTTCTGGGCCCAGCAGTTAACTAGTTGAAATGTGTATTAAAAAAACCGTTGTATTTTTCTAACGGAAATCACAAAATATGGTACCATGTTTTTACCCAGGAAGCGAGAAAACTTAAATTAAGTTAATGAAACTAAATAATCGATTAAATAATGCCTGAATTACTAGTAATCGATTATTAATAAATCGTTTTTTCTCTGTTCCGTGATATTTTCAGTAAAATGGAAGTGCAAAGTAGGCGTGGCACGCGTGCCACAATTAAGCGTGGTTACGCTTGACTGATCCCAGTCGCGTTCTAACATCGCACCGAGTTGCTAGTCTCGCGAAAAATTCATATTTCCCCAGCTATGCCGTATTGTTCCATTTTAGAGTGTAAAAATGATAGTAGGAGGAAAAATCTTAAAAATGGAGGTATTTCGTATCATCGGTAAGTACAATTTTCATTGTTTTCTAATAAAAATCTTATTTTGTTAATATTTATTCATATTTAATAGAACGGTTGGGCAAAATCAACCTTATACCATTAAGATAAAGTTTATTTTGGATTGATTCTATTCCATAGAACACTCTCGAAAGCACTTCGCTACTCAAGTAGTGATGTGGTCAAGTCGAATTTTGAATTTATAGATTGATATCGATACAAGGAATAAACAATTTTTAAATTAATTATTTATTTTGTTTTACATTATAATACAAGTATAAGGTCGCCTTTATTCTTAATAGATTGCATAAACGCTTTAAAGCAAAAATATGTATAATCAATGTTTTAAATAGTAACGTAATTATTATAATTTATTAATGATTGAGAAAATTTAAAAAGACAGTGCTTGCAGTGCAATGCAAGGGCGTTGATCACTAAATAGACATCAGCAGGTCCTCTAACCTTCATTTAAAATACTTTTAGGTTTCCCAAAGACGCAAGCATCAAAGAAAAATGGATAGATGCAACGGGCAGAGTTAATTGGATGCCAACAAAATCAAGCACAATATGCTCTGAACATTTTTTAGAAGTCGATTTTATAGTATCAAATAAAGGATATAGATATACCAAACCTACTGCGCTTCCATCAATGAAAATCGTTAAGTTTTTTTATCAAGTGAGTTACCATGTTTTATTTTATCACTTTCAAAAATTGTTAATGATATGATATGATACTTAACAACACATATGTTATACATTTGTATGAAGATTGACTGACTTAATATCAAATTTAATTCATAAACACACAAATTCATTTTCCTCCCATTCATTATTTTATAGGTATTTATTTCCAAAATTTAATTTTGGTTTCAGCCACAAAATGATAATGTGGGCACTGCAGGTTCTTCAAAAAGACAAAGTAATGCGGAGAACTCTGACTTGAAGTCACAGCTTAAAAAGAGTCGACTGCATGAATGTTCCGAAGTTGAACAAAATTTTATACAGAAAGGAGATGACGTGCTTCCTGTGAAATTTAGTTCCCCAGACGACGAAGACACGGTTAAAAATATAGATTCTACGGTTAGTTTAGATTGTTCAACACCGAGGGAAAAGAAATTGAAAGGCCAACTAAGATTTTGCAAAGAAAAAATTGTAAACCAAGGTCTAAAAATTAAACGATTACAATCGAAAAACCGAAGGTAAAGAAAATAAAAAATATTGATGAAGTATTATTGAGATTGGAAGAAAAATTTGCCATGGCCAAAGAAAATTTGGATTGCCTCAAAAATACCAATTTAGAGGTTTGTTTTTGTTATTTTACATAATTTTAGTCATCAAATATTGATAAAATTAAATGTGAATATATAAATATAGTATGTTTTAATAGGTTCAAGAATTGGTCGCTAGAGAAATGGGAAACACGGAATCAGGAGTTGTATCAAGGAGAAAGTATTCGCCAGCATTGCGCAGTTTTGCCCTGACATTACATTATTATTCTCCTAAGGCATATGATTACGTGCGCAAGACTTTCCATACAAGCTTACCACATACCCGTACACTGAAGTATTGGTACGCGAAAGTCGGAGGAGAACCTGGATTTACAAAGGAAGCTTTAGCAGCTTTGAAACAAAAAACTGAGTTATCTAATCACCCATTATTAGCCACCTTAGTACTGGATGAAATGAGTATTCGTCGCCGTGTAGAATGGGACGGGCGCAAATTTCATGGATATGTTAATATGGGCACTGAAGTAGAAGGTGATCACTTGGCGGAGGCAAAAGAAGCCTTGGTATTTTTAGTTACTGCGATCAACTGTAACTTTAAAGTTCCTGTTGGTTTTTTTTTAGTAGACGGTGTAAGTGGAGAACAGCGTGCTGACCTTGTAAAACTTTGTTTGGAATTAATTCACAAGGCTGGCGTAAGGGTAGTTGCTTTAACTTTTGACGGTTGTGCGGCAAATATTTCCATGGCGAAACATTTAGGTTGCTCTTTCGAAGAACAAAATGTAAAATTTGAACATCCTACCACCAAACACCCAATAGTTGCAGTTTTAGATCCTTGTCATATGATTAAATTATTAAGGCAAATTTGGGTACTGTCACGTCTATTACGAGGCAGATCGATTCCCTCGTAATAGACGTGACAGTACCCAAATTTGCCTACAACAATATAAAACGGCACTTATGCGCAAAAGTGTATTTTGCATGGCTCCAAAAATTTATAATAAACTTCCGAAAAACTGGAAGCAGTTAAATGATGTTGCATTCAAAAACAGAGTAAATAATTTTCTAGCAGATAAGTCTTATTATAATTTGAATGAGTTTCTAGATGAAAAATTCTGATTAGATATCTTAAATATTGTTCTGTTTCATTTTTATAATCAATCATAACCGTTTTTGTATAATTTGACTCTGAAGTATGACTATTGAATTGATTACTGAATTATGATTTTATTATTTACTTTTGACATGTCTGTGTGTGCTTATATATATTTTGACATAGTTTTATTAATTCCTCTTTAATTTTTACTTATGATTTCTAATTTTTTGGTTTGACATTTATTATTACTACTAGTTGTTATTTACTTTTTGTCATGTCTGTGCTTATTATTGTATATTTTGACATGTATTATTGATTCCTTTATAATTTTTACTTATGGTCTAATTTTATGGTTTGACATTTATTATTAATACTAGCTGTTTTTTATAGTCGCAGATAAAATTATGTTTTATTTTATTTTGACCATGTTAATTTTTTGTGTTAATTTGTTTTTCTCGGATTGAAGGATATATTAAAATCACAATTGTAATTCTAAACATTTGCACGCCATAGGATATGGCAAACATGTCTGAACCAATTTTATTTATGCTATCCTGCATACACTTAATATATATTATTGTATGTGTACACATGTTTGAGCAAATAAATTTTTATCTTATCTTATCTATCTTATCTTATCTTATCTAAGAAACACATTAGAAATGTACAACATTCTTGTAGACAAAGATGGAAAAAAAATTCAATGGCAACATCTCGTTGAACTAAATAAAATACAACACAACGAAACCTTTCATATTTTGTCAAATAAATTAAGAGATCGCCATATCAACTACCATAACGAAAGAATGAAAGTAAAGTTAGCTACCCAACTTTTCAGCACAAGTGTAGCGGAAGCTGTTAAATTTTGTAGACAATCGGTTATAAGTTCGTTTCATGACAGCGAACCTACCGAAAAGTTTTTGATTATTTGCAATAATCTCTTTGATATTTTTAATTCAAGAAATTTACACCTATTTGGGTTTAAAAAAGCTTTAAATGAAAAGAACGCGAACAAAATTTTTGATTTCTTAGTTCAAGCATCGGACTATATCACCAATTTGAAAATGGAGAATGGTACTTTTTTAATACATAGTAGGAGAAAAACCGGATTCTTGGGCTTTTTGGGGTGTATCAAAGCCTTACAACATTTATATTCGAGTTTAATCAAAACCAAAATTTTGGTATATTTACCATTTTATAAATTAAGTCAGGATCATTTAGAGCTTTTTTTCTGTAATATTAGGGCACAGGGTGGGGCTAACAATAACCCAACAGCCAGACAATTTATATCGGCTTATAAAAAAATATTAATCCATGTCCAATTAAAAGACACTAACAAAGGCAACTGTGTTGCATTACAAGAAATATCAATTCTTAACTGTTCGTCAGCTGTTGAAAGGATAAACAGAAGTAGCATGGCTCAAGATCGTCCACAATACGAACAATTGAGGACGATTCTGAAATTGAAGAACTAGGAGGGCACTTTTCAGATTTTAGTAATCAAGCAATAGGCCATATTGCTGGTTACATTGCCCGAATATTAATTAAAAAATTAAACTGTGATGTCTGTGTTAACGCATTAGTGACACATCATTTTCAACACTTCCACAAATTCATTATTGCAAAAGATCAAGGCGGCTTGTTGTATCCTTCGCCAGATGTCTTAAAAATATGTCAAACAGCGGAAACATTTTTAAAAAACGTTGACATAGGAGTGTTTCGAAAAGAAGTGGCGATAACACAAATAATGCGAAAGTTCATAGGAACTCTTTTATTTAACGATATTGCCTCCCATCAAATTGGCGAATTTCCTGCGTCCAATCACGTTACCGATTTGATGAAGGCAATAGTTGAAAAATATATAAATGTTTGCATACATCATTTATTAAAATTAAAAATAAGGCTTTCCAAACGCCAGTTTCTTAATAAATATGTTTTATTTCAAGGGCAATAAAGAAAATTTACTATTTTCAGTACGTTGCAGTCTTTATGTAAAAGGATTTTTTTTTGTTCGGAGATTAGGCCACCCACATAAATTGTTGTAAAATTTTCGAGTAATTAGCAACATATTTATTAAAAGATTCTGTGTTGATGTAAGGTGTTATTACATATCTGTTATATATACCTATAACAGATATGTATTATTTCATTTACATACGTTTGTAAAATGGTTACTTTTTTTTGGTGTAGTGTGTCCTTTGAACACTTGTAAAAGGCATGCATGCATACATACCAGCACTTTTATTAATTTTAAATTTACCTGTCTGTCTGTCTATTTATTAATAACTAGCTGACCCACGCAACTTCGTCTGCGTCCCATAAGAGGGAAAAAGCTACCTACTACTACCTACCTACTACTACCTACCTTCTACTACCTACTACTACATACCTACCTACTTCTACCTACCTACCTACTACTACTACCTACCTACCAACTACTACATTTTATATATATAAGAACCTTCTCCTGACAATAACAAACACAACAAAAAAAGAATCAGCCAAATCGGTCAAGCCGTTTTCATGCTATGTCGTGACAACGGAAAACGGGTTTCATTTTTATATATGTAGATTTAAATGAGCAGCTGGTTGTGTACCAAATAAATAAATATACTCCCAACAACTCTTATTTTTGCGAATTGAAGAAAGTATGGGGTATCCATCGATATCGATAAATAAATTTAATATGCTACGTGGTCCGGCCTTGACCGAGTAGCAGCAGAAACCGACCGATCACGCAAATGTCAACCATATGTCTTACGTGTTTAAGTTCATAATTGCGACTCACTGAGAATACCGCCATCTATGGTTAAGTAGCGGAATTTACTCGTCAATCGAATCTAGTGTGACTATAGATTGTAAATACGTTTTGCCGCTAAAGCAAAATCAATTTTATTTGTAGAACGTCAGGGTTTATTTCCAAATCTTTGATGTAGGCTAATTTTGACTAAACTTTGAACAACGAATCAAACGAATTGTTTTTTTGTAGTGCAATATATGATTATCGGTTTATATGTGTGAGTTTGGCGACAGCGGTTCCTACAGTAATTTTGGTGCATTGCACTTCCACTTTTTTTCTCTGTTCCGTGGAAAATATGTATGACAATCGAGTGACAAGAGCATATTATCAAGCTTTCGTGGAATCGATTGAATCGATTCCTAGTTCTTTTTTTTTCTTCCGGCAACACTTGTGTCTGACATCCGTCTGCGTCAATCACTGACTGACAGATCCACTCGTTCGATTTTTTTCGTTCTGAGTGCGCTCGTTTTTCTTGTTTAATTGTTTAACCTCGGGTTTGCATATTTTATCGGACTATTTGACGGATCTTACTACTCTATATTACCTGGCTCTCTGTTTTGGACAACTGTTTACGCCTATCAATCGGATATTGATGACATGGATCGCTGTGTAAATTGTACGATTGCGACTGGTCGCAGTAACTCTATTGGTAGAAGAGTCTTGGAAGATGAGGCGATTTTATCAGTTATTCGTCAGTGGCGTGCATCTCAGCCTGTAAGTTTTTTTACCCATTTCTTTTACATATTCAAATCGTGCTTTTAGTCTAACAAGCCATCAGTTGCCATAAAAGGAAAAAAAAAAAAAAAAGCCATGTTGGCTTCATGTCTATCGTTTGTGTTTTTATTGGACATGACATATTAAATCAATAGCCAATTAGTTGATTAAATAGACATAATATTCAATCTATGGAATGTGCCGTTTGACTGTTTTCCTCATAAAAAAGGTGTAGGTGACCCTCGAATCCCAATGAGTCCATTTCAGTCTCTGCAGGGACGTAGAGATTTGGTTGAACATGCACTAAGGCTTTGTAATGAAGCTTGTTTATGGTTAACTTAGATTTAAATAGTTATTTTATTTCAGGTAACCAGTGTGCCCATGTAATGTGCATTATATGGTATCTCAGTTGGGCAAGATACCAAGAAAATATCGTACCTCCTGCACAGTTTTTGGATGATATTCTTATAATCATTGAAGATGAATAAAACATGTTTTATACATATATGTTGGTGATTTATTTTACTTCCTCTTCCCCCTTTTTTTAGTTTTGAAAAGGTTGATGCCTACTGCTTTTAGGTTACCTACAAGATATGTATGTAGAAACTTGTCTTCGACTGTAGCGACTGTCCAGGGCGCGTGAGAGCCAAACGTATCAGATCTTTGCGACTTCACACGTTCCATGAATAAAACCATTAGACAACCATTCAAAAGTATTTCGTACCAGCCTTTTAATTTTCCCACTGCTGGAACTCAGCCCTCTCTGGGAAAGGGAATAGGCCGTAATCCACCTCGAGGGCTTACTGCGGGTTGGTGAATGTCACATGTCTTCGAATTTTAGACACGCCGGTTTCCTCACGATGTTTTCCTTCACCGTTTTACGAGCAATGGTGATGAAATAAATTACACAAAGTAATGCGTCTGGCTGGGTTTGAACTCAAGACCTACAACTCGTAAGTCAGCGCCGTTACTACTCGGCCACCACTGCTTCAATATTAAGTATTTCGTAAATAACATAAAAAAACTACAATGCTATAATATAACCTCACTTTTACTATAATTCATATAACTTGGTTCCTGGATAGCCAAATTTCACAAAATTTTCAGTGAGGTCTTGTTTTTATATCCTCTTACAAATAAGGCAAGTTTGATTTAGTTAACACCTGGGCCCAGGAATCTATGGAGTCATTCCCTTCTCCTTTTGTTTTACATAACTAACTTTACTATTAATACTATTTTGTCATAATATCGAATACTATAATAATTGAATCTCCTAATTTTACATGACATAAAGTCGTATGTCCTAAGTATTGTATCACATGATGTGTATGATTCCGAATGGTCAATTATAAATTGTTAGTCGCTAAAAAAATCCCTAAAAGTTAGGTTTTAGTGACAAAAACGAACCGCTGTAGTCTAGTCTTCCCTACCCCAAGAGTGTAATTTAAAATCGCGTAGGCGCGTAGGGGTGAGGCGGGCCGCGAGTTGAGGAGCAGGTGGGTTTAACGCTCACCACAGCAGCTTCGGCTGCGGCAGCGAGTGTTACAACCTCTAGCTCCTGTAACACTCAAGCTGCGGTGGTGAGCGTTAAATCCATCTGCGACGATAAGCTCGTAAGAGGCCGCTGGAGCAGGGCACGCCACGGTAGTGGCGGTAAGTCCCCTCTTTGAGGAGTGGCTAGAGAGGCGCCACGGCATCCTCACCTTCCGCCTGACGCAGGTCCTCACCGGACACGGATGTTTCGGGAGGTACCTGCACCGAATCGGGCGGGAGGAAACGCCCGGGTGTCTCCACTGCGAGGATCGACCGGAGGACACGGTGGAGCACACGGTGGAAGTTTGCCCTGCGTGGGCGGAGCTCCGCCGTGTCCTCGTGGCGGCGATCGGCGGCGGCGACCTCTCGCGTCCGGCCCTGGTTCAATCCATGGTCCGGAGCGAGACAGAATGGGAAGCCGTCGCCTCCTTCTGCGAAGCAGTCATGCTAGCGAAGGAGGTGGCGGAACGAGAGAGGGAGAGATCCTCTCAACCCGGCCGCCGCGGGAGACGCAACGGGCGTCGGGGGCCACGTGGTGGCTACCGGCCACCGTAGATGCGGGCCTGTGGACGGCTGGCTATGGGCAATAGCTGGCCGTCCGGCCGTCTAACGACGACGACAGGCCGTGTCGACGGCGCGTTCGTGTTCCACGCGCGCCTCAAAGAGATGTCAGCAAAAGGAGAGAGGCCCGCAAGGGCCGAAGCCTGCCGGGGTTGCGGGCCTGTTCGAAAGAGATACCGCGGCCCCGGAACGTAAAGGGCGAGGAAGGAACATGGATGGGTTTTAGTCAGTAAGAGTCTGACACTCCCTCTCGCTCCGCCCAGAGTGGGGGGGGTCATTTGATGATTTCCCATCCTTAAAAAAAAAAAAAAAAAAAAAAAAAACCGAAGCCTGCCGGGGTTGCGGGCCTGTTCGAAAGAGATACCGCGGCCCCGGAACATAAAGGGCGAGGAAGGAACATGGATGGTTTTTAGTCAGTAAAAGTCTGACACTCCCTCCCGCTCCGCCCAGAGTGGGAGAAGTCATTTGATGATTTCCAATACTAAAAAAAAAAAAAAAGCCGCTGGAGCCCCGCAGCGCTGGAGCCGTGACAGAAACTATGCCTGCTGCATGATGCTTGCTCGTTTGCATGCTTGCTTGCATACTGTATGCTTGCTTGCATTTTACACGCTTTTTTGCTGCATGCTTGCTTGCATGCTACACGCTTGCTTGCTGCATGCTTGATTGTCGTATGCTTGTTTGCTGCATGGTTGCTTGCTTGCTGTATGCTTGCCGCATACTTGCTACATGCGTGCCGCATGCATGCTGCATGCTTGCTTGCATTGCAGGTCAACGCCTACATACGATCCAACATTTACTTAGAATAGGACTTATGTCTTTTATTGAATACGGTTTTATGTCTTTTGTATATTATTGACTAGCTGACCCACGCAACTTCGTCTGCATCATTTAAGAGAGAAACCGCTCACAAAAGGAATAATTTTTCCCCCGTTTTTTGCAACATTTTTTATTGCTGCTCTACTCCTATTGGTCATAGCGCGAAGAATTTTTCGATTCGAGCTGGTAGTTCTTGAGATTAGCGCGTTCTACCTAACAAACAAACAAACTCTTCTGCTTTATAATATTAGTATAGATTGTAATACTAACATCAAACGAACTAACTAAAAACTAAAAGACAAACGGATTTATGGCATATTATATTTAGGGATTTCAACTTTACGGCACTTTATATTATGTAATATAAAGTTCGGGTAAATTATCATTCGGACAAATGATGATTAGGACAAAAAAATGTGATATTTTAGATTATGGATTAAAAAGTTAGGTAACACGATAGAGAACCAGAAAGGACGCTTTGTCGCTAATTAGGGTAAAAGGGTGTCAGGCAACAAAATACGAAATGAATGGGTTTGTAAGAGTTTAAGATAAATATTAAGAAAATATTTGCTTAATAATTGTAACGGCCTGTCACACACATAACAAAAACCAAAAACTAATTTTGGAGGTAAGTCGATAAATGTTGTATTAGCATCAAACCTTATTTTTTAAACTACCGTGCAGTCGTGCCTATAAAACAGAGCGCAGCGAGTACTCGCCCCTCAACCCCACAGGGGGTGCTCTTAGTGATCGTCATTTAAATGTAAATATTTTTAGTTTGTAAGCCCTGGCTGGGGGCCTTAAAGTAATTTTTGGCCACCCACAGGATAGTTCGGTTAAGTACTCAAGCAACCTTATAGAGTTGCAACTACGAGTGGTATATCAAAAAAATACTCGCCCCTCACTCCGTCTCGAACAGCCGTCGTGATAACATCGTTGTGTAATATTATGAAAAATCGTTATTTTGTTATTTTATCAGGAAGCATAATTTTATTTTAAGTTTATAAAATTGTATTTGTTTTAAATTGATTAAGGAATTCATTTATCATAGTCAGGGGAAGGTGTAAGGGAAGGTATCTATGAGTGAATTTCCCAAATGACTTATTTTTTTGCCCTCGGTGAAATTAGTATTTGAAAGAAGGAATATTGTTCTGAATTTTTAGTATTCAATAGGTAGTTATTGGGTTGTGGCAAAAATATAATTTGCCTAGGACTATTACAAAAGGTAGAAATTAATACATAAACCTCTTTTTTTCAAATCAGTGCTGTCCCTCTACTTTTTTTACAAACAAAACAGCTTATACGATAATAAAAATAAATAAGTTAAGTATATAACTTATTCTATTTCATAGAATATTAGTTTTGTTAATAAAATTTAACATATTTTATTACATAATTAACGATTATTATAACTGAGAGGCACAAACGTACTTGTCCTGCAAAATGTTCTCATATCGCTGGACAAAAGTAATTTAAACCTAACTTTACATCGACGAATCCGCCAGTGTCCCTACCCCAATTGTATTTCCCTCGTTAGTGTGTGCTAGTAGGCAGTCAGGATGCACCTGTGTCTGTTGTAACATCATCGTATGTAATTAGTATACACATCACTATCATTATCTATGTCTTTTCTATGTCTTGTCTATGATTGTCTTCACTTGCCTAATGGCTGTCTTATTGTAAACCCCGTCTGTGATGTCGACTAGGTACTATGTGTCCGGTCTAATAAACTAAGTCTTCCCAACGGTGTCTTTAATTCAACACCCAACAAACGTAACATGGTGTCAGAAGTGTGTCATTTAAAATGAAAACGAGAGAACGCACGTGAAAATGCCGAATCCTCCAAGCAGCGAAGCGCGTGGTGACGACCAACATGGCGATTCAGATATGCGCACGAGTCTGAAACAACTCCACATCTCGTCGGATCCAGCGAATAATAACGCGGAGGCGTGGAAAAAATGGCAACAGCAGTTAGATCTGTATCTATTAGCCACAGGCCTGGACAAGTCGACCGAAAAACGCAAAATAGCCATTCTTTTACATCTAATCGGAGAACGTGGTCTCAATATATTCAACACGTTCAACCTGAAAATTGATTCGAGCACACTCAGCGAGGTCAAGTCCAAATTCGACAATTTCTTCGAGCCGAGGAGAAACGTGACGATGTGCAGATACCTATTCTTCACACGGAAGCAAGAAAAATCAGAAAGCATCCATGATTTCCTCACGGATTTGGAAACGAAGAGCAGGGAATGTGAGTTTGGCACGCTCAGAGAATCGCTCATCAAAGATATTTTCATAGCAAACCTAAATATTGATCTGTCACATGTACGTCAGAGGTTATTGCAAGAACCGGATTTCACATATCAGAGAATGCAAGAGCTGGCGATGACTCTCATAGTCGCACAGCAGGATGCCGAGAAAATTGTCAAAGGGAGCGGCGTCGCCAGTGAAAACGTCATGCATCTCAGTCGAAGGAGCCGTGGTCGAGGTGAAAGCCGACAGCGAGCTTCCAGTCGCAAATCAGCTTCGAGCAAACGCCAGTCATCTTCGAGCAGTCGTGGTCCAGCTTCAGACAGCGACCACACCAGCAACTCGAAGACATGCAGCCGCTGTGGGCAGTCACATCGCTACAAATGCCCAGCTAAAGGCATGCAATGCAGGTCATGTAAATCTTTTGGTCATATTGCTAAATATTGCTTTAAAAATAAAAAAGTCAGTCAGTTGCAATCGTTTAATTCAGATAGTAGTCAAGAATATTTTGTTGGAATGTTGAACAGTCAGTCAAAGTCGAGTCAAAGTCATAAAAGTCATACAGTCACATCACACAGGCATACATAGTAGGGACATCACAGACGAGGCAGTCACCGTATCCCAATGATGAGAACAGTAACAAGTCAAAGAGATCTCACGGAGACTCAAATAGTCAAAAGTCCAAAAGTCAACGTCCCTATTCACATCATCATCTCTGTGATGAAAATTGTGATATGTCTGAGAGGTGTGATAAAAATAATCAACATCTCAGTGATGAAAGCAGTCACATATCTGAGAGATTTATCCAATCCCAAAGTCAACGTCCCCATTCACATTATCTCTGTGAAGAAAATGGTGATATGTCTGAGAGATGCATTGAAAAATATCAACATCTCAGTGATGAAAACAATCACACGTCTGAGAGATTCACTCCCCAATCAAATAGTCAAAATATAAAATGTCAGTGTCCGTGTTTACATCTCAAAGATGAAAATGGTCACAAGTCTGAGGGATCTCACAACAAAATACAATATTATCACCACAAAAACAGTCATCAGTATTCACAGTCACATACAAACAGTCATAATCAACATAGAATCAACACTTTGGAAAGTAGTTATTCTTGGGAAATAAATTTATTAGTAGGTAATAAACAAATTAAATGCATCATAGACTCAGGTGCAGATGTCAACATTATGTCAAAACAGACATACAATAACATTAAACGTCAAAACAATCTGTCAAAAGTATTGCTTGTCAAATGTCAAATAAACGTCACAGGATTTGGTGGAAAATCCATTCCGATTTTAGGCAAAGTCAGCTTAAATTGTAATTTGTGTATAAACAACAATAACGTCGTCGAATGTATAACATTCATAGTAGCAAACTTAGATTGTCCAAATGTTCTTGGTCTACCAACTTGTGAAAAGTTAGGTATAATAAAACGTGTATTTTCAGTAACAAAACAAGATTTTTGTAAACAAATTCTTACACAATATAATGATGTCTTTCAGGGTCTTGGGTGTCTACCTCCAGTCTGTCATCTTAAACTCAAGCCTGAAGCAGTACCATGCGTTGATCCGCCCAGGAGAGTTCCATTCGCGTTACAAGGGAAATTACGTGAAGAGTTGGATCGCATGGAGAAGATGAATGTTATTGAGAAGGTCACAAAACCTACTGAGTGGGTTAATTCAGTTGTTGTTACTGTAAAAAGCACAGGTCAGTTAAGAATATGTCTAGATCCTAGGAATCTAAATAAAAATATCATGAGGGAATTCTATCCACTCAAGTCAATTGATGAAATTAGGTCACAGCTTGAAGGTGCTGTATGTTTTTCTCATTTAGATGCTTTTTCTGGATTTTGGATGATACGTCTAGATGAATATAGCTCAGAATTGTGTACTTTTCAAACACCATTTGGCAGATATAAGTATTTAAGATTACCATATGGAATAAATGCTTCATCAGAAATTTTTCAAAGAGTCATGATGAATTTATTTGGTGATATTGCCTTCAATATCACCAAATAAATTCATCATGACTCTTTGAAAAATTTCTGATGAAGCATTTATTCCATATGGTAATCTGATCTAATTTTTGTCTTAATATTCATTGATGATATATTAGTCTATGGCCCAAATGAATCTGTTCATAATGAAAGATTACATAAAGTCATGCAGAGAGCACGTCAAGTCAATTTAAAATTTAATAAGTCAAAATGTAAATTTTTAGTCTCTGAAGTATGTTTCTTAGGTTATATCTTCAGTAAAGATGGTGCCAGGGCAGACAAAGAAACTCAAACTCAAAACTCAAACTCAAATCATTTATTTCAACTAGACCATTACGGCACTTTTGAATGTCGATAAAACGGAAAAAAAAAAGGCTACAGTCACAGACACAAGGCATAATAACTTGAGAATGTACTGTAGTTGCCCATTCCCTAGCGTAGATCTCTATGGAGAAGAACGGGCAAGAAACTCCATGGACACTCTTTTTAATCAAAAATGTTGTTACAAAATCTTGGTTACATCTTTCTTGTTGAGATTATACATATATGTGAGAACGATGTAGAAAGACGTGCACAATAAGAGCGTCCAGAGTAAAAAAAAGAAATAAATCAATAATTTATAAAATAAAGCAATTCAAATTATCCATGGCAGCTAAGAGATGACCAGTCCCGACTGACAGCGCCCGTTCACGAACATGACGCATGGATCAGCGCCATTCAATTCAACCATATTGAAGGGAACTAAATGACCCGACCCACCCGCCACCATCAGCAGGACATTTAAGCGAGCATGACATTCTCTCAGCCACCAAGGCATATTCAAGTCAATGAAAGATAACTAAATGCAAATGGTAGCTTTACTTGAAAGAGAAAGTCAAAGCCATTGTCAATATGCCCACACCAACAAATGTCAAAGAGTTACAGAGAATATTAGGTATGATAAATTATTTAGGACCTTTTATAAGTAACCTGTCAGAAAAAACTCAAATATTAAGAAATCTTTTGAAAAAAGATTCAGTCTGGACTTGGGATGAGAATCATAGTCAAAGTCTTAATAAATTAAAAGATGAGATCACAAACTCACCAGTCTTAGCTCATTACAATCCCAAGATTCCATTAGTCTTGTCAGTCGATTCGTCAAAGTCAGCTTTAGGTGCAGTCATATTACAAGCAAACAAACCTATAGCATATAGTTCAAAAACTTTAACCGAAACCCAGGAAAGATATGCTCAAATATAAAAAGAGCTGTTAGCTATTCAATTTGGTTGTGAAAAGTTCCACCAATATGTATATGGTAATAGAGTCATAGTGCACACTGATCATAAACCTTTAGTCTATTTATTTAAAAAACCTTTACATGATGTACCCGCTAGATTACAGCGTATGATGTTAACTTTCCAAAAATATGATTTGGAAGTTATACATGTCCCAGGTAAAGAAATGTTTATATCAGACACTTTGTCAAGAGCCGCTTTAAAAGACCATTATACACCTGAAAATGAGTCAGAAATGTCATGTCATGTCAATATTATGTATGCTAATTTAGCAATCACAGATGAATATAGCAAGAAATTGGCACAGGAAACCAAAACAGATGAGTCCTTGCAATTATTAATCAAGTATTATTATGAAGGTTGGCCAAAAAACAAAAAATAATGTCAGTCCACTGGTAAAACCATTTTGGAACATTCAAGGAGAAATCCATGTCATTAAAGATTTAGTATTCAAAGGTTCAAAATTAATAGTACCACAGTCAATGTATAGTGAAATGTTAGAAAAAATTCACAAAGGTCACCAAGGTATAAATAAATGCTTAACTTTAGCTAAAGAATCTTTGTATTGGCCAAATATGTCTAGTAGTATTAAGAATTTAGTAGAACAATGTCTTATATGTGCAAAATTCAAGCCATGTTGTGACACTTAAGGCCCTGTAAGAGGGTGTCAGCAGGTAGGTAGGTAGGGGTTGGTAAATAATAAGCTTGAAGATAAGTTACTTATTATTTAATGCCTATACTTCCGTGGCCTTCACACGACTCGATTGTAGAGGAAAAGAAGATGTGGTAGGGAACACTGGCCTGAACCGTCTCCAGCGATGATGGTTCCGACTTAGAGAGCTAGCCAGCAACCAACGGCTCCAGTCCCAGGTTCTGTCTTCGATAGCCGACGTCAGCGTAGGGTAGGTGACGCTCTGTAGCGACTGCAGCAGAAGATCTTCCTCAAGCGTCCTTCTCGACGCAGGAACCACGACGTGGCGAAAGGATGAAGGGTAGACTAGAAATCCCTAGAGGGATTTCGCGACGTATTTAATAAAATTATTAAAGTACGATCGGAGCGAGCGACACAGCTGTCAAATCAGTGCTTTCAAAAACGACTCGTCATGGGCCCTACCGGCCGAACCGATTCGTAACTCCTCGGCAACACTCGGCAATGATCGTTTTAGCGTTGCGCGGGCGCATAGAAGCGAGGACCTCTTAATATAATAGATTCTCGTAGGTTCCGTACAGTAATATTTAATTTTAATGTTTTATTTAAGTGTCAGGTTTAGTTAGTAATATTATAATAGATAATATCTTTAAAGTATTGTGTAAATAGTGTAGTTTTAAATGTACATAGATTTCTTAATCTTAAGGATTCCTAAACTAGATTATTTTCATTTGTAACCTGCAAAGTGCAACGTTACAATGTAACCAAAAGGAACCACTACAAAACTTTGAAATATGTAAATATCCATGGCAACAAGTCGGTATTGATTTAATGCATTTTGATAATTTAGTTTATCTAATAGTCACTGATTATTACTCAAAATATATAGAGATTGCATTATTAAATAAAAACAGCACATCTCAAAATGTAATAATTCATCTAAAATCAATTTTTGCACGTCATGGAATACCATTGTCATTGGTGTCCGATGGTGGTCCTCCGTTCCAGTCAATAGAGTTTAAAAACTTTTTAGAAGAATGGGACATAGAACATGTAGTTACTAGCCCATATCATTCACAGTCGAACGGACAGGCTGAATCTTCTGTCAAGATAATAAAGAACATGCTAAGGAAATGTAAAGAAAATAAAACAGACCCATATATAGCTTTATTACAATACAGAAATACGTCAAAAAATAATTTAGCATCACCAGCACAATTGTTAATGTCTAGAAACTTAAGAGATAACATTCCAGTGTCATATAAAAAATTGAAACCAAAGGTTGTAACATTTCAGGATTACAAAGAGTCGGTCAGGAAAAATAATAGTAACAAATCTAGGTATTACGATAGAAATACAAAGTCTTTGTCAATGTTACATTATAATGACCATGTCTATTTTAAAAGAAATCCCAAAAGTAATTGGGAACAAGCCGTTGTCAAACAAAGAATGATGAATAATAGGTCATATGTTGTTGAGGATGTCTATGGTGTAAGGTATAGGAGAAACAGAATACACTTAAGACATAAGTATTCTGATAACTTCACAAACCCTCCTATGCAATCCAACTCGTCACAGGGGAGAGAGGAAGGTGACAGACAGGAGTCTAGATTTCAAGCCTCTTCTCAAAAATCCTCACAAGTCACAACAAGGTCAGGTCGTATTGTTAAACCAACAAGAAGGTTAATTGAAGAAATAGATTAACTTAGAATTATAATTAAAGTAAGATCTAATGTTAGTCTTAGTATTAATAAGAATGTTGTCTAGTCTTAACATAGCTATAAGTATCAAAGCATGTTGTCATTTATAAGTTAAGTCGTTTACATAGTTTATAATTGTCTGTCAGGGGTTAAGTTAAACTCAACAAGGGGGATGTTGTAACATCACTAATTAGTATGTAATTAGTATACACATCACTATCATTATCTATGTCTTTTCTATGTCTTGTCTATGATTGTCTTCACTTGCCTAATGGCTGTCTTATTGTAAACCCCGTCTGTGATGTCGACTAGGTACTATGCGTCCTGTCTAATAAACTAAGTCTTCCCAACGGTGTCTTTAATTCAACAACCAACAAACGTAACAGTGTCAAATCGCTGCATTTTCCCGCCAATAACGTAAGTACGCCATTTCAGTTGCTCCCGGACAATTATATGATAAACACTGTTTTAGGCTTTCACGGTTTAAAACTAAACTTATATTGTCACTTACGGGATATCTTCCGTGATTATTTTTTATGTTGAGCTCCCGATATTTTGACGCTGTTGCAAGCGCCATGATCGCGGGTTGACAGAAGTATGCGGGTGGATGGAAATTAAATTGTTACGAGCAGACAAATCTGTCTACCCTCTTTCTTTGTCTTTTGCTACGCGCACTATTGGAACTCGACACTAAGTCACGACCAAATATGATATGGATTCCACGTACTCGACAATTTGAAGCCATCATTGTCGAGTACGTGGAATTCAGTTTTGAGTATGCAAAAGTAGCAGCCGGCATCATACAAAAAACTCCACAAAACTTGGTGATACTGTGAGTGCGTTTTGTCGTGACTTAGTGTCGAGTTCCAATAGTGCGCGGAGCAAAAGATAAAGAAAGAGGGTAGACAGATTTGTCTGCTCGTAACAATTTA
This sequence comes from Xestia c-nigrum, assembly GCA_916618015.1. Taxonomy (NCBI): domain Eukaryota; kingdom Metazoa; phylum Arthropoda; class Insecta; order Lepidoptera; family Noctuidae; genus Xestia; species Xestia c-nigrum. The sequence continues at coordinate 223,337 of OU745259.1, read as the reverse complement.
ATTTCCATTCACCCGCATACTCCAGTCAACCCACGATCATGGCGCTTGAAACAGCGTCGAAATATCGGGAGCTCAACATCAAAAATAATCACGGAACATATCCCGTAAGTGACAATATAAGTTTAATTATATGATATTATTGGTGGTTGCATTTTTCTAGTGTAATGAGTAGTTTTATTATTGTTGTTTGATTCTAACAGAGGTAGTAAGTGAATTAGCTTGATTGTCTGTTATTGAATTTATCCTAGACATTATGCATTTTTTCTAATTTTCTAAAAAAGTGTGTTATTTCTCACGTCGCTGTTATCATATAGCTGTAATCGGTTGTCTTTATTACCACCGATGTGATTATTTACACCGAAACGATATGAAAAAAAAACAATCGGTGTCTTATATCTAATATCGGTGTTTTGATTCATGATCTTCGCACAGTTTTGTCACATCGGTGGATTGCTTTATCATATTGGTAGATCATTTTGTCATCTCGGTGAGTCGTTTTGTCATATCCCTAGATCCCGTGTCATTTCGACAAAACATACAAAGAAACATACAGACACACATTAAATACATACATATATACCTACATACAATATTCATACATACATACATACTTACTTACCTACATAGACTGCCAAAATCATTACCACGATACAACTAGGTAGAAGATGTATATTAAATGTATCATTAGGGGAGGTCTGTATTCGGTAATGTACGTCTACAGGCTGAGATGACAGTAGTAAATGTGTATTGTGCAATTTTAACCTTAGATATGAGATTTTTGATTTTTTTATACTTCATTTTAATACACATAATGGTAACAAAAATAAACACTTTTTTTTAATTCTAAGTACCTATAGTAAATTTAATAAAATAGGTACATAATTAAAAAAAACATATTTTAATTGGATTTCTAAGAACTCAGTTCTCTTTGGATGTGATCTGCTTACATAAGACCCTAAGTTCAGATCTTCAGTTAAGGCGCTCAGACGAGCTAAATTAGCAACTCTATTTGTGGTGGTTCAAACTTCGTTTGAAATGCTTTTAGAATAAAGTTCTAATCAGCTTGCACTACAAAGTGGTTGTTACGTCAGCCACTGCGGGCCAAATAGCGCGAAATTAGTGGTTTCGATCGATTTACAAAAAAACTATTGATTGGATTATAAAACTGAAACAGTATCATGCTAATATATTGCTTGTAGAATTATTTGCCAACAAATTAGAATGATCGCATGCATGTTATAGTTGGTGCCAGTTAAGATCGAAATAAAGGTCCGATTTTGCTCCGACTTTCATCCCGATGTCGAAATATTAGCGATACTGTCCCTCTATCCCTACAAACCTGTCGCAAATCTGATATCGCTTGAGTGTCATAATACATCGAAAATGACATAATTATGATGAGCAACATACACAACAAAGTGCACAACCCAAAAAAAAAGAAATCGAGCAAACGTACCCTACGAAATTAGTTTAAAAATTAATTGTTTTCAATTTTGTGTCTTCGTTTATAACACTATTCTAACTTACCGAAACGTCAATAAATTAAAAAAAGCAAATAAATTATTGTATATCTTAAATTCTTAATCCTAGATTTAATTAATTATTAAATCTAGGACTTTTTCGCGAAGGACACTTCTTGTGGGCACACGCGAAAAGACATTATATGCGCTCATGGAGTTCAGCGCGAATAGACTTCTGCGCGAAAGGAAGCTTGCGCGAATGGACACTTGCGCGACTGAAGTTCTACTCACCTTAATGGCCACTAAGGTTTACCCTGTAGAGTAAACAAAACATCACGCCTGTTATTACTCGAAGGTGGTTTACTTTTTATTAATCCGTCATAAGTGTCGTTTAATGGTATTCGAGGTCGCTTATTACGAAAATGAGATCAAATAAAACATCGAAGATGGCGCCAAAGAAAATTTTTGGTTTTTCCGTCATCGGTGTTGTTTTCATGGTTTTTAGGGTCACTGATAACGAAAATGAGGACAAAATGAAAATCCAAGATGGCGTCCAGGTTTTTTTTTCCGTCATGGGTGTCGTTTTCAGTTTTCAGGGTCGCTGATAACGAAAATGAGAACAAAATCCAAGATGGTGCCGAGGAAGCGACCTACTAATTATTTCCTTATTGATGTTCAAAGGATAGGTTATCATATCGTTGGATATGTACATCATTTCGGTGGATAAACTTATCATATCGGTGTACAAAAAATAATCGGTGCCGGTTTGTCATATCGGTGGAAACCAGAATTCAAACTAAATTTTCTCCTTAGTCTTAAATGATACGTTGATGATATTAAATTTGGGGATATTTGATATCCTAAAGATTACATAAAACCTGAAAAATATACAAAACAAGTATAATTGGAAAAGTTAACCGATATGATAAGAAAAATGGCATTTGTTGAAATTCACGCCTATCTATCATCTATCACCTTTCAACAAGTTTACACTTATTCAGAGTTACTAAGTAGTAATAATTTACACCAGCCTGTACTTTTTCAAAATTATAAGTATAATTGTCATACGCGTGCTCGTGGCACTATACAACGAGTCGTACCCTCTGCTGACAGTCTGTGGTCTGAAGGTGTGGGCAGGAGTAATGAACTAGTACCACAAACAGTGTGTAATCGGATCCTTAAGGCCCCTACTCAAAGTACTGCATGCAGGTCCCTGCCTGCAGGGACGCTGTATATTTAAATCTTGTGTAAAACGCACACTATGTAGTCAAGCATATTATAAGTTGGGGGATTACATTGATGATAAAAATGCTTGGCTCAATGCCGGTCCTGCTCCACAACCATAGGAGCAAACTAATTGATTCCCAGTCAAGTTATTGTGGAAGCTGCAGAAGATTGTAATAATATCCTTGCATTGTATAGATTCCATCTCTTAATATTATATAATTGCATACCACATGTGTGAGTTCTATGTATTGTAAAGCCACCATTTTACATTTAGTTATCTTTTTTTTTTGACTTGAATATGCCCTGGCGGCTGAGAGAATGTCATGCTCACTCAAATGTCTCTGTGATGGTGGCGGGTGTGTTGGGTCATTTAATTCCCTTCAATATGGTCGAGTTGAATGGCGCTGATACATGCGTCATGTTCGTGAACGGGCGCTGTCAATTGAGACTGGTCAACTCTCAGCGGCCACGGTTAATTTTAATTTATTTATTTTTTTAAGTTGATTTAATCTTTTCTCTGGACGCTCTTAATGTGCACGTCTTTCTACATCGTTCTCACATATATGTATAATCACAACATGAATGATGTAACCAAGATTTTGTAACAATATTTTGATTGAAAAGAGTGTCCATGGAGTTTCTTGCCCGTTCTTCTCCATAGAGATCTACGCTAGGGAATGGGCAACTACAGTACTTTCTCAAGTTATTATGCCTTGTGACTGTGACTGTAGCTTTGATTTAGTTTTGTATTTTTGACATTCAAAAGTGCCGTAATGGTCTAATTGAAATAAATGATTTGAGTTTGAGTTTGAGTTTGAGTAAATCGTATTGTGTGTATGCATGCAGTCACACAATACGATTGGCAGTGCATGCAGCGCTTTGAGTAGGCCTCTTTAGCGAAGACGACAACCAAGCATTCTGTACTATAAACTCTACAAAAAATATTGTGGCACACAACTTTTTTTTGGGGTGAAACATTTCATTTTACGGTAAAACTGAATGTAACGTACTCAAAAAGTCAAAACAATGTACTTATGGACGCATTTAATAGTAAACGAGCTAAGGAGGTATTTAAAGTGAAGATAAAAACTATTACTTAAAAGAAAACTTGTGAAAACGTACATTGGTTGTTGTTTATACTCACGGTGTGCGCGCGTCGGCCGTCGCAGCGGCGGCGGGCGAAGGCTTAAATCTAATATTCCCGAGCGCCGGATGGCTGTATGTTAAGAGAATGTCGGATGTTGGTGTGTTTCTCTGTTATTGTATTACATGGCGATACACTCACTGGAGTCACAGAGCTCTTCGGCACTTCGTTGGGAACTGATATGTTTACGAAGCAATGAAACAACTACACCGGGCTCAAGCTGGTTTATTACTGGCGAAGAGGGCGCGCGCGCCGGCCGTGCGCGGCGCGCACACATACGCACATGTGTACACATACACCACATTTCCTCCACCACTACTCGTTTAATACTCTATAACAATAAAACAATACAAGCATTAGGATACCTACTTAAAAGAACTTTTTATAGCACACCTCCTTTCTCTCCCTAACGGAACGACCGACTCCGGACGTCCCACTACCCGGTTCTGTTGGTTTGTCCTGTAACCCAACCCCCGCAACAACATCCAACCCCTCTTCCACCCGTCCATCTAGTACTTCTATATTTCCCTCTGTAGGGATGTTAGCTCCAGCTTGAAGTTCAATAGGTGACTGTGAGGGTGATGGTGGGCATGGTGGTGCGGTTGATGACTCATTAGTAGACAAACTTGACACTGTCTGCTGTTGCTGTGACTCCGAGCATTCGGTAATCTCAGTTGGAAAATATTCATCACAATAATTATCTACAGATTTAGTAATAACGTTTCCTTTTTGTTTACAAATTTGATCCAGATGTCTTTTACATACAATATTATATTTTTCAATATACACATCAAAAACTCTTATACCTAATTTTCTTATAATTTTTCCTAATTCCCATTGCGCTTTCCTACCTGAAAAACATTTACACCATATAACTTCACCCACCTGGAAATTTCTGCTTGGATTTAATTTGACTTTGTCACTATCGTCACAAATCTTTTCAGTTTTACATGGTAAAATCACATCTAACCTTGACCTTAATTTTCTGCCAAACATTAACATGGCTGGGGTTATTCCCGTAGAACAGTGTGCAGTATTACGATATTCAAACAAAAAACTCAGTAATTTCTCGTGTATTCCACGCTGTGAGATACCTCTGTTATCAATAATACATTTTAACATTTTTTTACAAGTTTTTACTGAATTTTCTGCCTGCCCGTTACTAGCAGGATGATAAACAGGTGAAGTTAAATGCTTAATACCGTTATTGTTACAAAACTGGTGAAATTCAGTGGACCGTATTTTTGCGTCATTATCAGATACTATAACGTTAGGTATTCCAAATGTTGAAAATATGCCTTTCAATTTCATAATCAATGCATTTGTGGAGGTACCGTTGTTCATATGAATACATTCCAGCCATTTACTAAACGCGTCAATAACCACCAAATAAACATTCTGACCTACGCTCATGTAATCTATGTGGATACGATACCACGGCTGAGAAGGGCGAGGCCAAGGTGCGGGGGAGGCGCGGGGCGGTGCGTTCCGGACTTGCGAGCACTCGTTACATTCACCTATCCACCTCTCGATGTCTTTATCAATACCTGGCCACCACATTCTACTACGGGCTGCACTTTTGGTTTTTACGATGCCAAAATGTGCTGAGTGTAATTCTTCTAACATTCTGACCCTGTAAATCCTTGGGATTATTATTCTATGCCCTCTAAACAGACACCCGTCATTCATTTCCAAATCAGTTTTACAGTAAAAATAAGGTAATACGGATTGACACGTTATTTTACGTGGCCAACCATGATTCATATACTTTATTACGGTGGCTAACACTTTATCTAGTGCAGTGGCTTTTTTTATATCATCGGATGAAACCGGTTTCGTAGTGGCATCAAGAAATAAAAAAGGAATATCTTTGTTCTCCTCTTCCCCCTTGCAGATGTGTTGTGACGGAGGTAACGGCGCTCTAGAAAAATAATCTGCCACTAAATTATTTTTAGCAGTAATGTATTGTACTACATAGTTATATGCTGACAAAATAATTGCGTATCGTTGTAATCTTAACGCCGCCGTTACGGACACGCCATTTTTCTTTCCAAATATGGATAGAAGGGGTCTGTGATCTGTTTTAAGAATGAAAGGCTCCTGCCTACCGTAAAGATACTGGTGGAAATGTTTGACACCAAATATGATTGCCGTTGCCTCTTTTTGAATCTGGCTATATACCTTCTCACTAACTGATAACGACCTAGAAGCGAAAGCAATTGGACGCTCGCAGCCCTTATTGTCAACGTGCGAAAGAACCGCACCTAAACCCGACGGCCCCGCGTCCACAGTAAGTACCAATGGTACTGCTGGGTCAAAATGTGCTAACAGCCGGTCAGAGGCCAACTCCTCCTTTACTTTGTCAAACGCATGTTGCTGACTTTCACCCCAATGCCATGTTATGCCTGCACGCAGTAATGTGTGTAACGGGTTTAATAAGGACGAAGCGTTCGGAACGAAATTACGGTAATAATTAACGACGCCCAAGAACCTTTTGGTTTCTAAGACATTTGTTGGACGCGGCGCTTTTAAAATCGCATCTACCTTCTTGGGACACGTCCTAAGCCCATTTTTATCTATTACGTACCCAAGGTACGTGACACTGTCCTGGAAAAAGGCACACTTATCCTTTTGCAATCGTAATCCCGCATCCTGCATCCTTTTAAGGATTTCCCTAATCCTAAGCAAATGCAATTCACGAGTGGGAGCAGTACAACAGACGTCATCTAACCAACAAGTCACACCCTCTATCCCTGCTAACAACGTTTCCATAGCCCGTTGAAAAATGGCTGGCGCATTTGCTAGACCGTAAACTAGGCGGGTATATTTAAATAGTCCCTTAGGAGTATTTATTGTAGTGAGATCCTGTGACGAACTGCACAATTTGAATTGATTATACGCATTACTTAAATCCAATTTTGAATACTGCAACCCTCCCCCAATTTTCGCAAATACCTCCTCTATCCGCGGCAATGGATATTTATCAATTTTTAGAATTTTATTGAGTGTACACGAAAAATCTCCAGCTATTTTGACTTGTCCATTTGCCTTTAATACAGGAACAATCGGTGTTGCGTACTCCGAAAAGTTTACGGGAACTAAAATACCTAAGTCTACAAGCCTAGCTAACTCATCTTCTACTTTATTTTTAAGGGCAAAAGGAATAGAACGTGGCTTAAAAAAAACAGGTCTCGCCCCCTCTTTGAGCTGAAAATCTATTTCGAACTTATTAAAACACCCAAGTTCGTCCTTCCAAAGGTCAGGGAACTCATATAACAGCTGCTGCACCTCCCGTGTACATTGATTATCAACATTGATTTTATTTACATAGGTTGAAGAAAAATATATTTTAAACTTAGTCATAAAATCACGGCCTAGTAACGGAGGTCCGCCATTTTGTATAACATAAAACCTAATGTTCTGGCACGTGTTGAAATATGAAACAGTACAAATGAAATAGCCTATAGGAATAATCTTATGCCCATTGTACAAACACATTCTCAAATCAGTTTTAATTAAATTATAATTTTTAAAATGTTGTAAATATAACTTTTCTGAAATTACACTAGTACCTGAACCGGAATCTAATTCCATATCGAATTTTAAATTATTTATTTCTATTGAAATAATAATGGGATCATTATTAACATACCGCATATTGAACAGATCGCATTCTTCACATTTGTGAGACTGTTCATCACTAACTAAGTGATGCAATTTCGAATTTTCACTGCTAGCTTTACACATTTTTTTTAGATGTCCTTTCTCACCACATTTTTGGCAAGAATAATTTTTAAACCGGCACTTCACTGATTCGTGATTTTTGTAACCACACACTGAACAACGCACACTGTTAACGGCTCCACGTGCCGTTGAAGTAGTAGCCACTGATGAATCTCGCCTTTCGCGAGCCTGCACAACCCTGTAGACAGGTTCTTCCTTCAAGGCCGCCGCTCCTGGCCCGCCATCCACCATTACATGGGTGCGAGCTCCACGTGCGCATGCCGCCTGTTGTGCAACTTCCACCGCTTTTGCAAAGGTCAAGCTTGCCGAATCCTTCTCAAATAGACGGTCCCGTTCACGCCCTTCTTTTAGGCCTAAAATGAACTTGTCTCGTAGCAAAGTGTCCAATAACTCCACGCCGAATTCGCAATAAACGGCGAGTCCTCTCAAACGCGCCGCCCAGTCTTCAATACTTTCGCCTTCGGATATTACCGCGTCATAAAACTTGGCTCTGTCTACGAAAGTCGACCTTTTGGGTTTGAAATGGCCGTTGAGCTTCGACACTAATTCTTCGAAGGATACTGCATCAAGCTCCTTGGGATGAACTAGGTTCCTTGCCAGACGATATGTTTCATCTGACAAATGCGTGAGTAATAAAGACGCTTGGTCGCCCCCTTCGATTTTATTCAGCTTCATAAACTGGTTTAATTTTCCACAAAATATTTGCCATTCTTGGTTTTTATGATCAAATACATTTAATGATCCAATGAAACTCATTTTCTATTGACTTCAACACACGCAGGTAAACAATTATTCTCGTCGCCAAATGATATGTTTACGAAGCAATGAAACAACTACACCGGGCTCAAGCTGGTTTATTACTGGCGAAGAGGGCGCGCGCGCCGGCCGTGCGCGGCGCGCACACATACGCACATGTGTACACATACACCACAGGAACACTCGCACTATACTTGCCTACATGCAATAAGCAATAATGAAATAGTGCGACGTGTTTCAGCATCACAGTGTAAATAACTGTATAATTCACAAATGTCGGCGACTGCCGCCTGTAGCATCTGACTAATATTGTGAATGAACGACGTGCCTCACTACGACGTGTTTCATGGCTTACAAGACTACTGTATTACAATTACTACTACACAATTCACAATTCATGTTTTAGAGAATATAGTACCTAAATAACACAGATAGACAGTAGCTCCATGCCAAATACTGGTAAACAGCTGCATCCGGTTAAACTGGAAGCCGCCACCAACGTACTTAGTTGGGAAAAGGTAGGCAAATGATGATTATGACGAGTAGATAATTAACACAGATGTTTGCTCCGTGTGAGGTACGAGTACATTCATGGTATTTTATTAAAGTCAAATGTAAAGGATAAATAATAAAGTTAATACCTATTCGTTTACATTATAATTAAGTATAAAACAAAATAGTTTTGCGTGTTTGCCTGCATAACTGCTTAAATACTCTAAACTACGCTATATAACGATGGTCTTTTCAAGAGCATTTGACTATTTAGGGGTTCCCAAAGAGAGTGAGAGCGTTGTTTACTATTCTCCAGAAACTATACTTGGAATAGGTATTCCTTAAAAATCTAATAAGCTTACAATACTCGATGTCCAAATACTTCAACGTAATGTGGAAAACCTATTAGATGATCAAACACATCACAGGAATATTATAACAAACTGATAAATATTATTGAAACAAGCCTATCAAGTGCCCAAAATTCGAACATAAAGACTAAAAAGGAACTAGTGATTACAGAACACACAAGGCAGTTAATACGTCGCAGACATGAGATACAACACATTAAACCTAAAACTCGTAGCACAAAAAATGAGCTGAAAGCCCTTTACAAACTAACCAGCAAATACATACAGCGAGATTATAATACATACAGGACACGCCCAATAGAAAGACACCTAAACAAAACTGGAAGCTTGAAACGAGCATTTAAAGAATTAAGAACTCATAAAAATTGGATAGAATTACTACAAGAGCAAAATAAGATACACAATAGCAGAGAAGAAGTTTTAAACATTGCGACTGCCTACTATAAAAACTTATACAGCTGCCCTACTCAGACGTTACACTGCACCGGGAGCCACCCCAAATGGACCAAACTGAAGAGGTAAAGCCGATAGAACCCATAGACATAACTGAAATAATCGAACAAATAAAGAAGATGAAAGTTGAAAAGAGTCCGGGCCCAGATAAAATAGCTAATGAAGTCATTAAAATAGGTCACTTAATACTAGCAAAACCATTAACAAATCTTTTTAATGGGATCATTGAAAGTGCTTGCATTCCACAGGAATGGTGCGAATCAAACATAATTCTGTTATACAAGAACAGAAATCCAAAAGATATTTCTAATTACCGACCGAGCTTGCTACCGATTATATACAAACTATTCTCTTGAATTATAGAAAAAAGAATTAGTGAAGTACTTGACTGTAAACAACCCATTGAATAGGCAGGTTTCAGGAAATGTTATAGTACTACGGACCATAATTATACACACATTGGAGCAAGTTATGGAAAAATATCATGAATTTCAAAGACCGTTATACATAGGCTTTATCGATTACCAAAAAGCATTCGATACGATTTTACACTCGGCTATTTGGCAAACCCTACTTACACAAAACGTCAACCAAAGATACATACTGAAGCACCTATATGAGAACAGTTATAGTAGAGTAAAATTGGAAGTCAGAGGACCACCTATAAAAATAGAGAGAGGTGTTAGGCAAGACGACCCCCTTTCACCTCGTCTTTTCATAGCAGTGCTAGAGGCGGTTATAAGCAGTCTAAACTGGAGAAACCTGGGAATCAATATCAAAGGAAAAAACCTCTCCCATCTGAGGTTCGCCGACGATATTGTCCTTTTAGCTGATAATCATGAAGACTTACAATACATGATATCCACTCTGCATAATGCAGGCAAGGAAGTAGGCTTAGAAATAAACTTAAATAAAACAAAAGTAATGACAAGCAGCTGCCACGAGCCTATTAAACTTGAAGATTTCCAACTAGAATATGTGAATAACTACATACATTTAGGAAAACAAATATCATTTAGCACAGAAAACAATCAGCAAGAAGTAGACAGGAGAGTTCAAAAAACATGGAGTAAGTTTTGGAGCTTCAAGGAAGTACTGAAGGGCAATTTTTCTATAAAACTGAAGAGAAAGGTTATGAATTCATGCCTTTTACCCTCCCTGACATATGCTTGTCAAACATGGAAATTCACTCACATGATAAAAAACAAAATAAAAACAAGCCAAAGAAGTATGGAAAGAAGCATGATGAAATTAAGCAAACTTCAGAAAATTCCACACACAATAATCCGCGAGAAGACAGACGTTATTGATGCACTGAGTTACGCACTAAAATTAAAATGGAGATGGGCGGGCCATGTAGCCGGGCTGACCGATGACAGGTGGACTATACAAGCCACAGTATGGCCAGGACTAGCCGGCTACAGAAAGAGAGGCAGACCATAAACACGATGGGTAGACGACGTCACACACATAGCTGGTCGAGACTGGGTTTCGGTAGCAAGTAATAGGGATATTTGGCATTCTCTGGAGGAGGCCTTCACCTAGGGGTTCTTGCTCATAATTATTTGATTTTGTATTTAATTTGATTAAAAAAAATAAAAAATTATAAAGGGTGTAAAACACCTCTTCACGAAGCCGAAAGGCACTTGTTCTCCCCATCATTGTGATCATTTTAGTTACGGAACCTTCTAGTTACGGAGATATGGGGGGTCAAAGTTACAACTTTTTAACAAGCTTTTTTTTAATTACAAGTTTTTTTTGTAAGATTTTGTTTTTAACACCTCCACAACCCCCGCACTATTCAATTCATCCATCAGCACAATGTTTTAAGTGCGTTACATTGAGTTCTACCACAAAAAAATATTTATAACCACAAAAAAAAAGTTGTTTCCCAGCTATAATTTTTGCGTAAAGTTACTATGTTTGACGTACAGAGTGCTTGGTTAACGGCTTTGTGATGAGGTGATTTACACCATGTATAAAATGTTACCTAATTAAGGGCTGATTTTTCAATAATTAGATAACTTTTATCAGAAGAATAAATCTGACGTTTTGACAGAAAGTCCATACAAAATCTGTCACAATATGAAACTTATTTCTCGGATAAAAGTTAACTCGCGATTGAAAAACCAGCCCTTAATCAAAGTCGAATTAATCTAATAATCTTATGTTATTATCAAATCTAATAATATAATGTATAAAAATAATAAAATCTAACAATGTGATTTATAACATAAGTTAATGTAATTAATCTAACTGGCAAGAAATAAAAGGCTTTTTTATTTTAATTTTGATTTTAATTACTCGATGTCCTTTTTCACGAAACACCTTTCGAAACTCAATTTATGGTTTTTGAAATACTTTTGCGAAGACGATGACGAAAAGTTTGCGTGAATCCAACATAATATTTCCCATGCACAAGATCCTCCAGTATTCACTTCGCAACAAGAATAGAGTCTCATTGAATTCTTGCCACCACAGGGTTCACTTGCTCCGGTTTGGGGAGTTTTGGCTATAGGTCGAAAATGAATTACTCCTTAGAATTCTCATTTCCTTTGCAACATCTTATGTATCTGAAGCCGGGTTTTCAAATGTATTATTATAAAAAACCCTGCTTATTTGACTAGCTAGGGCAAAGAGACAAAATGTCAACCTTGTATGATTGTACATCGCGAACCAGAACGAGTTTTTTTTTTGTGCACAAACATTTCGGTGCTTACTTATGCATCATGTAGCCATATTGTAACGAGCGCGGCAAGTCGCGTACCCTGGACTTGCTGCGCCTCCGCGCCGGCTACCACATCATCGTCTCGTCGCAGGCGTACACAAGGTAGGTCCACTTGTAGCAGGCGCCCGCCGCGGCCGAGGCGAGGAGGCGGGGCACAACGCGCGGCGGGGAGCGGGGCGGGGAGCAGGGTGGGCTCCGATCCGAACTCATGTTATCTAATTTATTGTTATACCCGACTACTAATACGTACGGTCTTATGTGTAACAAGGAAGGTTGTGGGTAACAGATAATACTGTTTTCACCGCGGCACCTCAAACAAGCAGGTTTTGCTGTTTACAGACAGTGAGCAAAATTCGATTTTGCTGCGAGCGTGAGACAAAGTATTTTTTTTCTTCTTAAAAACCGAGAACCGTGCAAGTCTAATCACAAAATTCAAAAGATTTCCAATTCACTTACTTCTGTGACTGTCACTTCAATACGAAAAAAGCGAGAGATGAAACAAGTCGATTCGGAATTCGATTTTCATATTCCATATCCAGTAGGTTCAAAAAAGAAACAAACAATAAACGTTCTTTTACCGAAATTACGTGTTTAGGTTTTAAATGAAAAATTGTTTTATTTCGAATAATCGAATTATATTTCTTAAATTTAAAACAAGATGAATAAAAAAATGATGAAGAAAAAAAAAAAGAGTATTTTAGAAGAAAGTTTTTGATCTTTCGTCGATGACAAGATAATGCATTTCAATGATATTTCGAATTCGAATAGACTCCCAAAATTAATTACATTCGGCATTCACCATCATCAGATATTGCTGTTTTGGTCCAAATTTTATGTACTTTCTCCGTTGTTCTCCTCTTTGGAAGAAACCACAACTTTTGGACAAAATTGACCAAATTATTCGCAACACATTAACATCCATTCTTAGTGTGGCCCTGGACGACCGAGCGTGGCTGCAAGCCACACCACCAATTCGTTTTGGTGGTCTCGGCGTCCGCAAAATTTCTAGCGTAACCTTACCGGCGTTCCTTTCTTCTGTCCACGGCACCGAAAAGCTAACCAGGAAAATTTTAAGTCTTTCCCTGGTTGACTCGGAAGTGCCGTACTTGTCCGAAGCAGAGAACGCCTGGAAAATGACTTGCCCGGACACGGATCGGCCCGAGAACCCGTTTTCCCAGAGAGAGTTGGATGAGCCGCTCTGCAGGTTGGTACGGAATAAACTTATTAATACGTCTACTAATACTGCTGAGCGTGCCCGCCTGCTGGCTGTGGGTAAGTGGGAGTTGGGCCTCTGGCTTCAGGCACTAGCGTCACCTAATTTAGGCACTACGTTAGGTGACACAACCTACCGACTGGTTATCTACCTAACTTTTTAATCCATAATCTAAAATGACATAATATTTTTTGTCATAATCATCATTTGTCCGAATGATAATTTACCCAAACTTTAAATCACATAATATCATATGACATAAAGTTGAAATCCCTAAATATAATAAGCCCTAAATCCGTTTGTGATAAGTATTACAATCAATAATATACAAAAGACATAAAATCGTTTTCAATCAAAGTCATAAGTCCTAGTAAATGTTTAATCGTATGTAGGCGTTGACCTGCAAAGCAAGCAAGCATGCAGCAAGCATGTATCAAGCATGTAATGCAAGCAAGCATGCAGCAAGAATGCAGTACGCATATAGCAAGCATGCGGCAAGCATACAGCAAGCAAGCAAGCATGCAGCCAGCAAGCATGCAGCCAGCAAGCATGCAGCCAGCAAGCATGCAGCCAGCAAGCATGCAGCAAGCAAGCATGCAACAAGCAAGCATGTAGCAAGCAAGCAAGCGGGCAGCATGCAAGCAAGCATACAGTATGCAAGCAAGCATGTAGCATGCAAACGAGCAAGCATCATGCAGCAGGCATGGTTTCTGTCACGGCTCCGGCGCTGCGGGACCTCACGCGAGCCTATCGTCGCAGATGGGTTTAACGCTCGCCGCCGCGGCTGAGATTGGCCGGCGAAGAAGAGAAGAAGCTGCGGTGGTTACAACCACCTGCTCATCAACTCGCGGCCCGCCTCGCCCCTCCGCGCCTACGCGATTTTAAATAACACTCTTGGGGTAGGGCAGACAAGATTGCGTGGAGTCGGATTTACAGCAATTTGTTTTTGTCACTAAAACCTAACTTTTGGGGATTTTTTTAGCGACTAACAATTTATAAATGACCATTCAGAATCATATACATTATGTGATACAATACTTAGGATATACGACTTTATGTCATGTAAAATTAGGAGATTCAATTATTATAGTACTCGATATTATGACAAAATAGTATTAGAAGTAAAGTTAGTTATGTAAAACATAATTTCGGTGTTTTGAACATTATGGTTACTGAAGTTTATAGCAAACATGTTATGGATAATGATTTTTCGGACAAAATTTTTTAGAACAATCAATCCTTCCGACTCGCTACATATTTGCGTTTGTGGGGCTCCACATCGCTGCCAATGTAGTGAAGCAGTCGACTGCCCCGGACACCATGGCCTTTCTTGCGTTAAGAGTGGAGGTCGGATAGCGCGACACGCCAGCATTAATGATCTCATCCGTCGTGCCCTTGCCACCGTCGGGGTGCCAGCTGTGTTAGAACCTACTGAATTGGCACCCGTCGATGGCATTATGATGCGAGTTGATGAGATGGGATGGCGCAAGGGTGTCGACGCAAGTTGCAATGGGTTGCAACTTGCGTCGACACCCTTGCGCCATCCCATCTTCCTAGCACGGTATGCTGCACTGGGGCGGCTGCTGGCGGGTGCTGAAAACGGCGCAAATACAATAATTTGATTGGTAATTATGTGTTTGAGCCGTTTGGGGTTGAAACACTAGGGCCACGGGGTCCGAGTGATCACCTAGTATTTCAAGAAATCTCTAAACTGTTAGTCGACTCTTCACGTGACCAGAGGGCGGACCTATTTTTTGCCCAAAGAATCAGTATTGCCATCCAACATAGCAATGCTGCCAGCCTTCTGGGCACTTTTCCTGTTGGCAGCGATGTGGACGAATGTATCGATGCCCTGTGACCCTTTTTGTTACTTGTATGTACATATTTTTATTCTTAGTATAAAGTTAGTGTGTACATTGTAAATAAGAATATTAAGAAAAGATACGAAGTTTATCATGTATCTACTTGTTTATTTATAGTTTTAAAATCTTTAATATTGAGACAGAAACCGCGAGTGTAGTTTCAGAACGCATTTAAAAAAAATAGTGGGATTAAAATTTGTATTGTTTTATTCTCTGTAAAGCTAGCAATGATTAGGTATAGAGAATGTACGCTAGCTACAAAATACAAAAAATTGGGATAATAAAGTAATAATAATAAATAAATTTGAGTGAGTCCAGTGACGAAGTCTGCTATTAAACACCCGAATAATAAAATTGAAAAATTTAAAATTTCCTGCCTAAAAATTCTCGCAATAAATATCTGTACATTATTTAGATCTCAATATGTTGTATGTAGAGCAGCGGTGGCCCAGTGGTGGCGGCCCCGACTTACGAACATATGTTCTCGCTGCTGAGGTGAAAAGTTGTATGTGTTACACGAGATCGTGTGTTCGAACCCAGACAGGCGCATTACTTTGTGTAATTTATTTCATCACCGCTGCTCTCAAAATAATGAAGCAAAACATCGTGAGGAAACCGGCATGTCCTAGAACCAAAAATTCGAAGATATGTGACATCTACCCATCCGCACTGGGCCCGCGTGGTAGATTATAGCCCATTCCCTCTCATTGAGAGGAGGCCGTGTCCCAGCAGTGGGAACATTATAGGCTGATGATGATGATGATGATGATGATGATGATGTTGTATGTAGTATGTTGTTGCTGTATGTACTGTTTTGTATGTATATTTTGTATTGTTTAGGAATAATAATTATGTTCTCGCTGCTGTGGTGAAAAGTTGTATGTGTTACACGAGACCAAAGTTATTTGCATCTCGTGTCTTTAAATCCTTCGCTTACTCGGGATTCAAAATCAACACTCGCAGCAAAAACCCACTTTGCTCTCTTGTTTCACAAATAACTATCGCTTCCGCTGTCAGCTGTGTTGCTCAGCGCGAGGTTCGGTCAGTCAGTCGCGTGCTCCGTGAGTCACAGTCACGTGCCGCTTGCTGATGCCCTCACCGTGTCATCATTCATTCGGCTATGAACCTGCTCATTATTATCTCACACGATTTACTTTCAGGACACGAGTCAAGTGACATTAAACTAGAATGTAAAGTGGTGCTCTCGAACTTGGAGCTCATGAGAACATCACACTAACCGTTGATAAAGTGACGGATATTGGAAACTGAATATTGATTTACCAATGGTTCTAATACGGTGAGTATCGAAGATATCTATTTGTTGATAATTGGCTCGCAGTGGAATTGTGATTTCAACGCGACATTCAATTACTGGCGTCCAATTAGCGCGTCAAACTCGATCACTGTGTCATGTCAGTTCGAACCCTGCGACGCGCGACGTTCTGATATAGGAGTACTTCTGCGACAGGTTAGCTGCTACCAGTTCCACTTGTGTGTTTGGCACGCCGTGAGTGGCTGTATACGAGTATTACACGCTGAATATGTTTTAGCTGTGTCGGTCACGTCCCGTCCATTACTCGCTCACTATTCGCGTGTCGCCGGGCACTGTGGCACAGAGGCACAGCGGGCGCGCACAACGTCAGGCGTGTTACTGATCACCTCACACTATAGCCACGCTAGTTTTTGGACATTAAACTTTTTTCGTCGCACCTTTCTGCTTTACCACCTGTTACGGCACCTAAGATATTTATTTAAATGTACTCTGTTCATCCATTGGCTCTATTGATTGGCCTGACCCGAAGTTTTCCTTTTATAACTAATAAATTTTAGCACTGATCAACTCCAAATGAAATACAAATATCATCAGAAAATTGTTGATTTGTGTCTTAGTCTGGCGATGCCACATTAAGTTTAAATATAAAAAAGTTATTTCCGAACGCAATGTTATTGTGTAGGCATTGGGGTGGTTGTGGATGTTACTGCTGTGTTCTATTCCTATCTATTGGGTTTATTTTCATATCTCTGATATCATCCAGTTGTCTTTGCCTGTACAGCTCGGGAAATTCTCAGCCAGCAAGCCAGTTAGACTTAAACGTTCCACCTGGAAAAAATCATTAATATTTCATATCTATCTATAATAAAAGATTAAAAAATCTGTGTCTGTACATTGAATATATTAAAAAAAAATGAGGGGGTTTAGAAACAGTAATTAAGCACGAACCCAAAAAAAATCTTTCTGTTTGTCTGTTTGTTTGTACACGCTAATCTTCGGAACTACTGGACGGATTTAAACGTTTTTTTTTTTGTTGTATAGATATTGAATCTGGGCAACATAAAGGCTATAATTTATCTTGGAAACTTGAACACCTGATGCAGAACCGCAACAGACTGTAACGGCTTTCTCTGCCACTTATTAGGTTAGAATAAGACGGCTGGAGGCTACAAGACCAGCTAAACTATAAGAGATACAAAAATGACACTTTAGCAAAAATTGTTCCACTTGGTGAGCATTTTCTGCTGAGAGAATAAATTTGAAGATCTGGAACACCTGATGTGGAACTCCAAGAGCCCACCTACACCATAACACAATTAGGAATGACGTCTAAGCAAAAGTTGTTCAAACTGATGAGCAGTCTCTGTTGACGTATAAAAATCGAAGATCTGGAACACCTGTTGTGGAACTCCAAGAGCCCAGCTACACTATAACACATATAGGAATGAGGTATTAGCAAAATTTGTTCGGTCTGATGGGCTTTTCCTGCTGACTTATAAAAATCGAAGATCAAAAACATCTGATATGAAAATTATTGCAAAACTATCACTAATTTCACTAAAATAACATAAGCTGGGAGTACAGTAAGCGTTCACAAGTTCACAGGCACGCGAAGGATCATATTGCTGTGAACGCACGGGCGAGCGCCTGTGCGGCTGTATATGTAAGCTGTCTCAATACAGTACCTACGCACACCACAGCTACAGAGTCGCCTACTGTCGCAAGCTGTCGCGTCGCTCTCCAAAAACAAAAAGATATATATTACCGTCTCTTTTGTTATACACGCAGCAAACGCATGATCGTATTTGCATTGGATACCTAAAATTCGACCATATCTACCAGGTGTTGATAGCTGTTTAGGTTAAGCAGTGGGTTCACGATCAACGTGTCTTGAGTTCAAATCCCGTTTACATTATATGGGTTATTTTTTTTTGTAACCACTTTTATTAATATTTGTATTTTATGCAAAAACTATTTACTTAGGTATTTATTTTGAAATGGGTTCATGCTCATTATTTATTTTTATAAAGATTTAAATATAAGTTAATAACCCATCATAACTATTTATGTGATTGTGTAATATTTTTTCGGTGTTGGAAGGTGGAAAAAAAAGTCGTGCTGACAGATAACAAAAAATTGTTTTATTCGTTTCATTTATTCATATAATGAACAACTTTAATAAGATTTGTAACGTCACATTCCTACCTAGATATGAGAAGTTCTCTTGTAACCGTTCATAAGATTTTTTTGTGTATCTGTATACCCACTTTGAAGTCATTTTTTATTAACATAACAAGGATATTCTAATCACACAAATATAATTGTTGATACCCACTTCTATCTATCGGTATTCAACAGAGCTTGCTTACTGAAAACTAATACGTAATTTATACTTCGTGAATATGTTTTTTATGTGACGTCACAATAAATGTAACTCATATTGAGGTTATAGTTTAAGTGTTCATTTTCCTGAAGAAAAGAAGATTGAAACTAAACCTCAATTTAGGAATTATTAATATCGCTAAACATTTTGTAACACGTCTAATTAAAACTAGAACATTAGGGATTAATATTTTGTATAACCCCCATTATTTTCAATGCAGTCAAGTAGACGTATGCGGCTTAAAGTCACCCAAAGGGCAATGGAGAGGGCTATGCTCGGAGTTTACTTGCGTGATCGCATCAGAAATGAAGACATCCGCAAGAGAACCAAGGTCACCGACGTAGCCCGAAGAATTGCTAAACTTAAGTGGCAGTAGGCAGGGCACATTGCTCGCAGAACGGATGGCCGATGGGGTCGAAATGTTCTGGAGTGGCGACCGCGAACCGGAACAAAATGGAAGTAATCCAGTCAAAGTCTAAATATTCCCGTGCGAAACGTAATCGATCTTCTTTATGTCTGTCTGTCAAGAAGGGCATTTTAGCTGATCTTCTGTGATGCAAGCCTTCAGCGTGGACGGCACGGCGAACAGTTTGCGGTGACTCCGAGTGTGTCGTAGGTGTGAAACCATTGGTTTCATACTCGCCCACGATATGTTGTCGCTGCGCTTCGCTAATAAGCGACGACCTTCCACTTCGCTGTCTACTTGCAAGGCTCCCTTCTTCCTCATACTTTTTGATCCAGAGACTTACTGCATTTCTCTAAACAAAAAAAATTATGTTAGGCAGCTGTAATAAATACTAAAGTGACTTCATTCACTCTGCATTTATAAATCCAATAATAAACACTAATTATTTATCTTGCATGATAGTTTGAAAAAAAAACAACGAATTAAGTAAACCACAGGTCACCAAATAAATGAACAATTTATAATACCCATTCGTTTTTAATTTTTAATGTTTAAGTTACAATTCATAAATAATTATAATACTCACATTCAGTTCTATTAAGGCCACTTTTATGAAACGCGGATAATTCGCGATAATAGTCGCCCTCGCCTTAATATTAATATTTGCCCGCATTTTAAGAATCACACCAACAACAATATCGCTATCAATTAAACCACACGTCACTGACCATCAACTACCACATTATATTGTGTATGACTACAACCAAACGACAAAGTTCATTCCGATCAAGTTAAAATATTCATAAAATTCATGTCTACCTCACAGAAATCTAACAAAATTCTTGACTTATTTTTCTATCTACCTCCCTAACTTTACGAAATGTGTGAACAAAGCAAACAAGTTAAAGAATATAATATTTCTGTAGAGTAAAAACTTACAAAAAGTCTAAAAGTAACTGTGCGGGATTTGAACTCACGGCTTACTGATTCACACTTAATTCTGGACGGGCCCAACCGCTAGGCCATCATGATATTGATATTGGCATTGAAATTATGAACTACAACTAGTTGCTGACAATATCTATTTTGTTGAAAGTAGAAGGTCGTAAGTCAAACTAAACGTCAAGCTATTGCTTTGTGAGATTGCCTATCGACTTTTGGTCGGCACTGTACCTCCACGCGGTGAAGGCGGTTACAGTTTAGGACTGATTTTCAATGACGATGGTGTATCATTGAATATTTGACTCTACTGGCCAAAACTCCCATTTCTTATTTTATTTTATCGAATAAATATGCCTCCGGGCTTATGTTATTTGAGTGCTTAAATTCCCTGTCACTTTATCTTCGTAACTCGGTAGCCCACCCGGTAACGCAGGGGAGCAGTCGCTTAGATTATAATTGATCAGGCATCTTCACAACAAAAATATAACCATGTCTAGAAATAAGTCAAATCTTTCACAATGTTCCACAGGAGCTAAAAGATTGAGGATCATAAGATCCCAAGAATCTACCTAAGAACGTTAGGAGAGACTTGATGCTGTTCGAGAACATCAGGCTGCAACTTGTCCGTGGAAACCTCTTCGGATCGCTAAGCACGCCTGCATTCTCAGCGCATTTACGCATCTACATCCAGGGGGTTTAAAATAGCCGCTTTAGCAGAATCGTAAATGAATCAAGTTAAAAAAATTAAATTCTTAGACCCCCAAGTCTCTAGAGATCAGTGAAGACTGACCGGTGATCGTGAACGTCACGCATTGTCTCGCGAGTCGGAGACGTTCACGGATAGAGAATTGCGCTTGAGTTCTCAGCGTATTCGCGCATCTACTAACAAATCTTTTGAAACGAGTGATGAACGTGATGCGCGACCAACTGCTGCTCGAGATTATCATACATTGCCCTGAACACGCACACAACAAAATATTCATAATCAGTTAGAAAGTGAGAGAGAAAGAATTGCTGGAGTACGGCATGAAGAGACAGAAGAAGAGCGCGAAGACTTCTTCATTCTCTGAACAGAATGTCGATATCATCTGAAGAATAGCCGTAGGGCATGGCGACCTTCCTTGGGTTGATAAGGAACGGAGTGCATTTACGTATACTCCTATGATTGAATACGCCACACATTCCGCCATCGGAGGTATGGTTCAAAATTGTACTTTTTGTGAAGCTGTTAAATAGCAAAAAGAAACAAACGGTATGTAACGTGTTGCTCAGGTAGGATAGATACGTTATTTTCCCGTCCCCGGGCTCTTATAATTTAACATCAGATGTTTCAGATCTTCGATTTTGACGACCCCGTGGTCGCTGGCATAAGCAACAGGATCCGCGTATAAATATAACTTACTAGCTTCTGCCAGCGGCTTCGCCCGCGTGAAGTTTGATAATTGTCCCATGGGATCTTACTACCGGGATAAAAAGTATCCTATGTGTTAATCCAGGTTATTAACTATATGTGTGCAAAATTTCATCCAAATCCGTTCAGTAGTTTTTTCGTGAAAGAGTAACAAACATACATCCATCCTCACAAACTTTCGCATTTATAATACTAGCTTCTGCCAGCGGCTTCGCCCGCGTAAAGTTTGATAATTGTCCCGTGGGATTTTACTATCGGGACAAAAAGTATCCTATGTGTTAATCCAGGTTATAAGCTATCTGTGTGAAAAATTTCATCCAAATCCGTTCAGTAGTTTTTGCGTGAAAGAGTAACAAACATACATCCATCCTCACAAACTTTTGCATTTATAATATTAGTAGGAAGTAGGATTAGTAGGATTTTAATTGATCAGAAATGCCCCAGTCGTGGCCAATGGCCTCAACCATTCCTGCCACTTATCTCAGTATTGTGCTTCTTCTTGTCAATTTGAGAGGAAGTCATCCACGGCATCCCTTCATGGACCACGCCTACTGTCTGATCAAAATAGTTCATAAATCTATATATATATATATATGAACTATTTCTATAAACAAATCTTCAAATGAGCAGAATTAAATACTTTCACTCAATTACAGTAGGCAGTTTAAACAAACAGCACCAAGTGGGTGCTGAAAGAAATAAATAAAATAAGTCAAGAAACATAACACGCCACTTTCTTCCACTACCCTCCTTCGAGTAGGTATAGCTGGATAAAAAGATAATTATTTAGTCGCATTAACCTTCCGAGCCACGATTATAATATTTAAGGAATGTACCTGCCTTATTGGTTACTCGATAACTTAACTCTAAGGGTAGGTGGAATAGGAGGGTAACTCGCACTATACCCACTAAAACTATTTTGACGGTTTTTACGTGGTATCATGTTAGTTACAACACAGGGATGCAACGTAAATAATATAAGCAAGATCACATTATCAAAGCTTTATCATCACTTACCCACAGATATATTATTATTATATGTGTTACACTTACCTCTAGAGAAATCCAAACTCAAGTTGGCGCACGCTGTACTATAAAGGGTGTAAAATACCTCTTCACGAAGCCGAAAGGCACTTGTTCTCCCCATCATTGCTATCATTTTTTTGTTGCACACCATACCTGGGAACCTTCTAGTTACGAAGATATGGGGAGTCAAAGTTACAACTTTCTGACAAGTTTTTTTTTAAATACAAGTGTTTTTTGTAAGATTTTAACATTTAACACCTCCATGACCCCCGTACTATTAAATCCATCCATCAGCACAATGGTTTAAGTACGTAACGTTGAGTTCTACCACAAAACATGATTTATAACCTCAAAAAAAAAGTTGTTTCCCAGCAATAGTTTTTGCGTAAAGTAACTTAATTTGAAGTACAGAATGCTTGGTTAACGGCTTCGTGATGAGGTGGTTTACAACCTGTCAGTTAAGTAAATGCTTTCGACATCCCTAAATACTTATAGTTTTCGGATGAGGAGAGGTATCTCATGTGTACGGAATCCGAGAGCTGAATTCCCTCGGATACTATAATTTCCCCTCGGTTTATATATGTCACCGTAAAAATTTCAAATACGTTATATTGTAATATCTCTAGCGATATTGTAAAGTCTCGAATTATTGTCAAATGAACATACTGCTTACAACAAAACGCATTATTTTTCGTGAAATGCATGCGATGGTAGTCAACTTACGCGGTGTGGAGGGAAGGAGGGGTCCCCCTTGCCCAGTGGCACAACTCTCATGAAAAGATAATGCACCATTCCTGAGAAATACCGATTAATATAACATAACCTTAAAACACTTTATATTCCCCCTAAAAAGCGTAGTCGACGGGCCCCTATTTCCGAGTGCAGGGTTTAAAAGAACCTAACTAACCTAACGGGGGGGTGCCCCAAGTCCCGATTATGGGGGCAGAGATACTTCCGTATGTTCAGTTGACAATAATTCGAGACATTACAATATCGCGAGAAAAAACTCGTTATATTGTAATATAACGTGTTTGTCAATTTTCGGTGACATATACATTACTGTACATTTGTCCATTCCAAATTCCATCCCGATGGCACTACTAAAAATCTCAGTTACTTTTAGTAGCTCCATCAGTTGCAATTTATTGGGGGCAAAGAGTTTCAGATCATCCATGCAAAGAAGGTTAGGTGTAACCTGACCACCTCTGCTCAACCGGCAGCCTGGACCTGATTCTTCCAGCAATGTGCTGAAGATTTAATGCTAGACAGAACTAAAGTGGACTTAGACTATCGCCCCGGAAAAAAAAACTATGTAACTTTTGAGACATAAAATGTAACATCAAAAATAATAAGGCATCTAAAGTGCTATCGTGTAACCTGCTGCGAATTTAGTAACAATCAATTCCGACCAGCTTTGTGTCATATAAACTGTGTAATGACGTTTTAAGTTAATAGATTACGACGACGACGATTGACGTTTTAAAGGATTAGTTTATTTTATTCTTTTTAGCGCAATGAAATAAAAGTTTGTTCTTAAAAAAGTATTTTCACTTTAATTTTTTCGTGGATAACAATAAAATATTATGATAGTGACGTGGCCAGTCGGAGCTGACCTGCATGGCACCGCAGGCAATCAGTCGTGTTCCCTCGACCAGCTTGTCCACCATGTGACCATGTCCCCCGCCGCCATGTTGGCCGCAGATCGGGAGCGTTAGAACGTAAACAAAGGGAAATACACCATTAACCAAATATAACAGCTGGATATTAGTGGGTAAGTGGCGCACAATACAACAAAGGGAGCCGCCGTCGCGCTTAAATACAGATTGGCGCTAATCAGCTTACGCATTCCCCTGCCCCCCCCCCCGCTCGTCACCCGCTCACCCACCTCCTCACAATACCAGGCAGCGCTTCCCGCGCGGGATCCGATCACGTCACAAGCCGGTATCGTGCGCTGTTATTCTCACACACACACACACACATAATCAGCTGAGCACTTGTATTGCAAAATACATAACATGACAATGTAGTTCTATACTCCGACGTAATAACTACAAAGTATGATAAGTTCACTTAACACAACGAACGTGCTCCAGTTATATTCATTAATTAACTTTGCTACACCAAGTTTGCAATTCAAACATATTCATCCTTAAGAGAAATACAAGTAAAAAGTATTCATATGCCCGGAAGAGATTCAAACCATCGATGAGCGAGGCATTGATTATCCTGTGATTACTACGAGCTCTTATCAACTACACTTAAAGTACTTACGGGATTATATCCGTGATTATCTTTTATTTTGAGCACCCGATATTACTAATCAACTGCCAGTTAGTAGTAGCCACGGCTCCATCCCATCACGTAACTTTCCCATTTCGCCAACTTAACAAAATAGCATCACAAAAGTCCCATCTCGTAACTCTTTAATCTTCATACATTCCACTGGTAAATCGACGAATTTTATCAATCTAATACAAATTGTTTGTCGTAATACGAAATAATAAAAGTATGAAAGTATTATTGAAATACATAAAACAAAACAATATTAAAACAAACTGTAGACAAAAAATACTTAACTAAATAAAACTTACTCAACTATTTAACTAATATACATACTTGCTACTTAATTACTTTGGCAAAATACAAAAACTATCAAGGATTTGTACGCACATGTCTTCTGGAGGGACACATCGCGACATGTAGCACTGTATATTGCGGTTTTTATAAAAGTCTGTTTATAGAAAGTCAAAATTTTGTCCATCAGAGTTCAGACGCGCGCATCGGGGAAGCCTCATAGCCTGTGGGCTGGCCGGGGGTCGGGGACGTCCGCAAGATAAACGGCGCCATCATTACCTCAACAACGTACGAATACTAACCAGCTCATTTTTCTGCGATATGTGCCACTATTTAAAGCGGACAATTTACATATTTCGTCATAGGACGCGTGCAACGGAGCGGTGCGGTGTGGCGGAGCGGTGCGGCGTGGCGGAGCGGTGCGGCGTGGCGGAGCAGTGCGGCGTGGCGGAGCAGTGCGGCGTGGCGGAGCGGTGCGGCGTGGCGCTGCGGTGCAAGCAACGCGGGCTGCTATTGTTCATTAGGGCATTCGCGGCAGAACGAAACAATTTAGATGAAAACAATTAAAAAATACCTGAGAACCAAGCTTTTTGTTTTGTTAGAGATGAAATTAGCACTTAGCGCCTCCGACACGTAGGTACCACTCACTTCCACGTGTGAATCAATCGTAATTAATGCTAAAAATGAAACTCTTTCAACTTGGCCAAGCCACAAGAAAACACAAACGGCCGCTCCCTTCTCATACAAGCAACCGGAACGCTCGCAGCTAGAACAGGCTTTGTCTCAGATTTAATATAAATGTAGGTAATTTCCTGCTCACATTGTTCGAATACGTGACGGCGTTGTGGCAAGAACAGCAGGAAATTAGTTTTAAATATTAAATTTTATTAAGAACCACATCGTGAACAGCGAGCAGCTCATAAAAGCGAACTAAACTCACCTCATGTGTCGGAACTCGGAAATAAGAAAACACGAGTAAGACGAGTCGACGACGGAGCGGCACGCGGCGTAACAGCGACACTTGACGCTACGCCGTAGCAGAGAACGCGGCGCTACGCCGTAGCACAGTGCTGCGGCTGAGCGTAGCTCGTAGGCGCGCTACGAACCAGTGCCACTCGTATCGTTTAGTACGAGACGCTCAAACACAAAGGCAGTTCTTGTGGATTTTATTTCATACTGTTCGAGAAACTTACAGCTAATACAAACAATGTTTTCTTAAACTTTACGGATTTTACGAATTCGAAGGCCATTTATAAGTTTCCGCAGATAAATTACCTCGAAAAAAAAACAAAAATAAACCCAACAAAAGAAAGAGGAGATTACAGATAAGATTTATTGTTTGTTTACTACAATATGTACATGTACAATGTACACACGTTTATACGAATACAAATATGAGCACTGCGCACATTGATTATACTCTTGCGGTCTTGTTCATAAAAAGTTAAAATAGGTTTATAAGCTTGTTATAATGGCAATCCCGAAAAGTATTATTCATAAACGTTTCATAACGCTAAAACGCTTTATAAGTATTTAACAGCGGATTCATAACTTAAAACGAGGTTGACCCTACTATAAACATATGATAAACAGAAATATGGCCGACAAATGTCCAACAGCGGATTTGATGTAATAAAAAAATGCTGCTCTCACTTTATGGTAATTAACACTATGCAACACAACACTACACCTGCAGTTTTAGTGAATGCAGTACCGGTTCCTCCTCAAGAACCGGGACTGGATTTTCGGTACTGGACTCGAAACCGGGATTTCCCTGGAAATTCGATACTTTATTTATTTATTATTTATTTATTAACACTTCAAGCACAAAAGTACAGAGGCGGACTTAGTGGCATAGGCATTTTCTACCAGTCAACCTTTAGGTGATGCAGAGACAAGCAGTGGTAATGTGGGTACTTTCGGTACTTACTACTTACGTACCAATGTCGCTACTAATCTATTGTATGAAGGTTACGTGTGCGTGCAGAGAACACACAATTGTGTAAATATCTGTTGAAACATGAACTTATTGGAAATAATTAAATACAAAAATAAAATAAAACTATGAAATAGAATTTAAATTTCAGGTATATTTTAAAGAAATGTTACATTACGTCAGATTATCACTTAGTTTCGTCAGTATCATTAAACAGACAAAAACAAATCAAAACTAAAATGCTTTTTCGAGATAATGATAACAAATAAAAATAAAATTAAACAAAATTTGTGAAATGCAAACGTAATTCTCTTCAAAATAAAAGTAATGCAATAAATAAATAATGCTGAGACCATGGAGGACCTCCGTTACAATGCTCGATGACCTCAGTACAGCTTACGAAAGAGTTGGTCTAAAAATGAAAATGGACAAAACCAAAGTTAAATAATAAACAAATAAATATCGCTGGACATTAACACACAGCGCCACCTAGTGCCACACTAAGCAAAGCTTGTGTCGTGGACACTAGATAGTTGATATACTACACATATACTTTTTTGTTTGTAAATACATACTTATTATTCATATAAACATCCATGACTCGGAAACAAATGTCCATGCTCATCACACAAACATTTGATCCTACCGGGATTCGAACCCTAAGAACGTAAGGCAGCGTCACTACCACTATGCCAATCAGGTCGTCATGTAGAATATCCATGTAACATGCGTTACACCCATCCCTATCAAAATCGGAGACACTACACTCGAAGTCGTAGACGACTATATTTACATAGGACAAACGGTCCAGTTAGGTAGGTCTAACATCGAGAAAGAGGTCAGTCGTCGAAGCCAAATCAGCTGGGCAGCGTTCGGGAAGCTGCGCGGTATCCTCTCGTACAACTTACCGCAGTGTCTCCAGACGAAAGTCTATGACCAGTGTTTGTTGTGTGAATCAATACGGGCACGGAACGTAGTCGCCCACAATGGCCCTCATCAAAAGGCTTAAAGTCACCCAAAGGGCAATGGTGAGGGCTATGCTCGGAGTTTCTTGCGTGATCGCAAGAGAACCAAGGTTATCGACGTCGCCCGAAGAATTGCCACCCTTAAGTGGCAGTGGGCAGGGCACATTGGTCGCAGAACGGATGGCTGATGGGGCCGAAAAGTTCGCGAACCGAACCGCGTGCGAACGCGAACCGGAAGACTTTGCGTTGAAAGACCTCCCACTAGGTGGACTGATGACCTGGTGAAGGCACAGGACCGATCAATGTGGCGACACTTGGGCGAGGCCTATGTCCAGCAGTGGACGTCTTTCGGCTAAAATGTTGATAATGAATGCAATAAATGAAACCAATCAAAACTCAACTGATATCTTTTATAACTGACCCCTTATTTATTTTGTTGAATAGCTTTTTTCTCTTGTTATTCATACAATTTTCGATTAAAATGTTTCATTTTACCAGTATTGTATAAAAAAAGTTTACTTAATATAAGTTATTAAATCATATTGAAAAAAGAAAGAAAATAATATAGTACCGAAAGTATCGAAAGAACTGGGATTATTTTTTTCGGATGGAAAATTACCAAATGACTTCTCCCGCTCTGGGCAAAACGGGAGGGAGTGTCAGACTTTTACTGACTAAAACCCATTTATGTTCTTTCTTAGCCTTAATGTTCCGGGGCCGCGGTATCTCTTTCGAACAGTCCCGCAGCCCCGGTAGTACACATACATTACATAAAATAACTATGAATAATATTACACGTCATAGGTACATACCCGACTTACTCGAAGAGGTTGAACGTAAAGACATACAACATATAAAAGCTTGCGGTTCTTTTAAAGCTTTTCTCCTAGAGTAATAAGTCTTGAGGTCGAACCCCGTACCTCCGTATTATGAATCGAACAAAGTACGTACTTAAGTAATACGAGCCCAAGAAAGAAAATACGATTGACTCGGCGGCAATAAACGTATCTAAGTCAGTGAATCGTAACGCAATCGGTATAAAAATAGAGCTTTTATGGACCTGGGGAATTTATCGGCGCAGGTCGCGACTCGCGGCGAGCACCGAGCGCGGCTCGGCGCGGTGCGGTGCGGTGCGGCTACACAGCGACACAGTGACACAGCGGAGAACTCGAGAAGAGCGCCACGTCGCCGCACGCCGCGCGCCGCATAGCACGGCCGGCCACTAGCGCAGCACACGACCACTACACCGCCACTCGTGATCACTCCAATCATGTAAAAATCCATAATATAAAGCCGAAGCGTATGTGAAACTCGAGAACTTGTTATATTGGAGGATAATCCAATATTGCTCCTCTCACAAGTCGCTCGGAGTTGCCGCAGCTTATAATAAATCATGTGACGTCCCGGCGAGCTGCCGGCACGCTCCAGCCTCGGTTCAGCTACATCTCCAGCTCGCGTCGAGTACTTTCCTCAACTTATTTTATTTCGCTTGAACGGATCCCGCCCGGTGCGCTTAATGTAGGTTACAGTAATGGATGTCTCAATTTAGATTATCTGATATATAGAAGGACGGCAGGCACTGTAAAGATACCGTTATCGAATAACATCGCATGCACGGCGACACTGGACACGCTCTCGCGCTGTGCGTCCGACACCCGTGTTCAGTGAACACGACACCCACTAACAGCTGCTGCAGACTATTAGCACTCGAGTTACATCTAACAACTTAAACTATTCAATGACTGCGCGATTAAATAAAAAGTCGTCACATAATTGTTGTAACTGTTGGAACCATAAGTTATAATGTTGTACTTACCTAGTTATTTTAACTCGCGATTGAAATTAGCCTTGAACTTGTGAACGTTGCCGAGACATTGGTGCCACGTTTGTACAACAGCGTATCTTCCAAAGTTTTGTAATGCATTCTGTATATTTGTAGCCAGTTACACAAGCTAGGCTCGAGCGCAGTGATCGCACACAGTCAACAACACAGCGACACTTGCGTGCACGGCAGTGCGAGCACGCCACGTCCTCGCCACCACGACGCGCCGTGCGCACATTTGTTACGAGCGACAGTCGGTGACGTGATTTTGAGTGCGCACCAGCCGACACGACGCGATGTGACGCCGCGCGCCGCCTGCCGCATTACTCCACAACACACACAAACGTACACTTTTGGCATTCGCGATTCTAGACAACGGGTGAACACCACCACGTGACTCGAACCATCAAGCGCAACTATAACTTGTTTGTAACTCACTGAACTTATTAACGTTTGACTTTACCAATACTGTAGTTCTCCTTGCAGGTCTTGGTCTTGGTTTATAATTTATACTGTTTTCACGGATTGTCCGGAGAGCACTCACTATTCGTAATCACATTATAACTCACTAATCAGTACAATATATTTATTCGATCCCGTGTTATATAGTCGCGTACCGAGTTGATATCGCTTATCAAGCACAACTCACCAAGTGACAGTTGTGTCAGTGAGCCACGAGCTGGCGCTCACGAGCGATCAGCGACACACGCTCATCAGGCACGTCCCGTCGAGTGACGCACTGCTCACTGCACGCGGTAACAACTTAATGATTCTTTCCCTTACTTCAATACAACACTGACCAACGACCTGCACTGTTCTTAAATCGGAAATCCGTATAAACAAACCGAGGTTTATTAGTGTTGCGTGCTCTGTAATTGGATTTCAACATGGTGTATTGTAATGAGCCCGTGAGTCGTCGGCCGCGGCTCGCTCCTCGTGACACACACAGCAGCTGATCACACGCCGGCCGTGCCCCCCACGAGCGCGCGGCACAAATGTGTTGTTTGACTTTGTAAATTTTGTAGCCGCGAGGAGCTCAAACACCGCACAGGTATAGAGCCGCGCCGCGGTTGTATGTAGCAAGTTATTTTCTAATTAATCGGTGTCGTCGTTCGTTCGACTCGAGAAATAATGAAGTGTGCGCAAGTACGCGTCGTCGTGCGGCTGCAGCGGTAGGGACAGCACGGCACAATTTCTATAATTACATGACTTACTCAACAAAAGGACAAGGACCTGTCGTTCGGCAGGTCAAGCCGCGCTAGGCTAGTTTGGTACGTGGATGGGTGACCACCAACTACATACCGAGTTTCCGAAAGCTCGTTAAGCCCGTTGATCCTGGCTGCCATAAGTCATAAGTCTTGTATTAATTATTTGTAAACTCAAGTACAACAAATAGTTCAGAGTCAGCGTCAAGAACAAAAACCTCCTCATGCGTTCCTGCCTAAGTAGCGACAATCCAAACTTCCAAACTAATATTATAAATGCGAAAGTAACTCTGTCTGTCTGTCTTTCTGTCTGTCTGTCTGTCTTTGCTTCACGCCTAAACTACTGAACCGATTTGTGTGAAATTTGGTACAGACATAGTTTGGAACTTGAGAAAGGACATAGGATAGTTTTTATTACAAAAACTAAAATAAAATTTATTCCGGACATACAGCGCCATCTATTTATTGGTCAAGAGTCGGCATCAATTCAGTACTGAAAATTCATCGGAAAAATGTAAATAAATAGTAAAAAGGTATGAAAAATATAATAGAATATCTTCCACATTTCATTTTTGAAGAGATCCCGCGAGATCGGGAACTATGTGGGTAAAACCAAAAATCTGCCGGAAGTCACTATTCCACGCGAACGAAGTCGCGGGCAAAAGCTAGTAATACATAATGAAAACACAATGTAGTGGAATACCTATGTATTAGGTATTATCAGGTAGTAACAACAGTTGGAGACCTATGGGTAGTCGTTAATTGAGACTTCCTTTTTTAGTCCATGGATGGCAAAACGAATATTTTTTTTTTACCTGTTCGTTCGTGTATCGCTCCTCCGTGCCACGCTCGCACGTGCTTATCTCCGGCAGCAGTGCGCGGTGTGTGCGCTGCGGTGCTTATCTCCGGCAGTAGTGCGCGGTGTGTGCGCTGCGGTGCTTATCTCCGGCAGTAGTGCGCGGTGTGTGCGCTGCGGTGCTAATCTCCGGCAGTAGTGCGCGGTGTGTGCGCTGCGGTGCTTATCTCCGGCAGCAGTGCGCGGTGTGTGCGCTGCGGTGCTTATCTCCGGCAGCAGTGCGCGGTGTGTGCGCTGCGGTGCTTATCTCCGGCAGGCGGTCTCGTTCCGCTCCATTACTCGTCGGCAGCTGAGGCGCCGGTCGAGCCGCACTTTATTATGTGGTTATCTATCGATTCGGTGCTTCCTTGATGCTCGATGTCGTTTCATTACGATCAACCGTATTTATTGTTTACCAGCGTGGTTCCCTCCTTCGCTCTCGTGCAATGCGGCGATGTGGCGACACGTCAAATGAGATTTATACAGCGTGTTTCACGGTCTTGTAGGGCCAACTTTCTCCGAGGGACCAACAACGCAATCTAGAACTAATTGCTCACAAAGGTTGACACGAACCACTGCTGCCTATGTTTCTAATCGGAAACAAAATGAAAAGATTACCTGCTCTTTATTAAAAATATAAATAACTTTTATCCCGCGTAAAATCTAGTACAAGCTACTGATAAAATGTAATAAAAAGTTATCAGATAACAACTCTGCGATGTTTTTGTTCGTGTTATTCAAATCGTAAAATTGGTAATTGAGTGGCAGACGATGTTCGTCCTGCGGCGTATCGTCTTAACTCAATAAATAAGGAGCTCGGTATCGGCTCCACTAACTCTACGAGACATAATGTTTTCGTAATCAAAGAAAACAGATAAGAAAAATTGCCAACGCTGCGTGAGTACTACCCGGGTACTGAGCGGGGGGATGGCACTGGGCGGGAGGGGGAGAGAGAGGCCTGGCCCCGGCGAGCTATAGATAGTAACCACAGATAATATATAATTTATAGCAGCCGGTAAGTTACCTTCATTAGCCACAAGCTGATACGTTTGTGGAACACTCGGATGCTCGGGGGCTGGGGGGGGGGACTGGGGGGTCGGGGATCGGGGACCAGCGTGCCGACAGCATCACGTCGCCGCAAAGTAATTTTTAGAAGCATAATATTTAGGACACTTTGTCATCGCACGGGAGCACCAAGTAACCTGCAGACGAAAATATGCGACTTCCTCGGTTTGTGGCAAAACATGAAGAGCGGCGCTCGTGTTTATATAACAATAGTTTGAGATACTTGTCAGCGGGCACTCTACACCCACAATATTGTGAGCGAGCAGGCTTTATCTGAGCCCTGTCTCAGAGTTCTCAGTTTCCATTTACAAAACGTCATTATTTAATAAGTGTCAAAATAAGTTCACTCCACTCCTCTGCCGACCGTCTGCACGCAATAATTCAAATAGTAGAAAATATCAAGAGTTTAGTATCCTATCGTACCTTGCCATCATCGACTACTCGAAAGCCTTCAATAGTTAGTCCTTTAGAGACAAAATGTTCGATTTCAGACAAAATGTTGGATATTTTTTCTGTACTCAGCAACAAAATGGCATGTAAAATTTTGTTGTACAGTTTATCTATGTCCCTAACTGGGTCAAATTATATTTTTCAAACAATATTGCTGTCTAGGTACAGAATAAAAATATTTGAAGTCTGTTCTTCTGATTCATATTACGCGTCCATTTGCCATTTTCCGGAACAAAATGGTCGATGTCAGATTTCCCCTTTGCTAAATCAATAAAAATTATTATTATATCGTAACTAAATGACTGGTCGTCTTACAAATAAAAATGAGTATTAGTTATAACTACGTTAATGTGTTTATAAATAAGTAAATAAGATAAGTGTCCGGCTTAAAATACTGATTAATGTGACGTAAGCTGAGCTTGGCCGTACTTGGTAGGGTAAAAGTAATGGGAGTTTGGCCTTCCGCGCGTGCTCGTGCAACTGACGAGCTGGACGGCGGACGTGCGGCTGGTTAGCTTAGATCCCGGTGTTACGAAGGGAAATATTAGATTCATATGTGCTTTGTTCAGGTGACATTCTGATTACACTGCCTACTTGATTAAATTTATTTTATCTGTACAAAATTCTGATTGGTCTGGGCACATAATAAGTGCCACACGTTTACTAGTGACACTAAAATTACATTTAGGAGTTACATACAGATTTGATGTTTATTATTTGAACAATTTAAACCAACTCTGTAATACACGTGCCTCAAGAGGTTGGCACCACCTGCGATGAACATGGCGAAGATCAAACTGATGCCAAATACCAAAATAATAGGTAAAATATGTAAAATAGGTAGTGATAATGATGTCGATGAAAACATCTACTTGGGCTAGTTAGTCTCATTCCAGTCCAAAAAAGACAAGGACATCACAAGACGCACCGAGACTTGTTCTTCTTTTGCCAAGCAAGCGAAAAATTATGGACATGTGTATTCTTCTCATTTTGATCAATGGAACCCAGACTTGGTCATTGATAATCATTCGAAATACTAAACTCAAGGTCTGCGCAACATTCTAGTAAAGACCATAATGAAAAGCACACAGAAGCGCTCCAAAACACAAATTACTGGACTGGGCACGTCAGCCGCATGCCCAGTGAGCTGTGGGCAATAATAACCACTTTCTAGAGCCCTGATACAGCCAGAAGGCGTCGTGGCAGACCTCGTAGAGATGGTGGGACGAGCTGAACCAAACTCACGATCAGTGGCCCACATTAGCCCTGGGTCGAAATTTTGAAAATAAAGTAAAAAGCGGAAATCAGGCAGGCCTTGCTCCACAAATCCGCAAATCTTCCAACTCCTTGTATTCCTAAATTATAATCATGTCATTAATTTTTCGAGTTTAAATCAAAATTAGCGAAACTGCATAATTGCATCGAACGCAGGTATACACATTCGCTCGTTCACTTAAATTATGCGAGCCAGTTCTTGTTCAGATCTCACTAGAGACACCGCGTACTCAAAAACCAACACTTAATTACAAAACCATTGTCTTGTAATTAAGTGTTGTAGTGATTTATTATACAGCTATTTCCCTACCAATTTGAGACTTTTGCCATAAACCATGCCCTTTCAATACAAGAAGGAGTGTTAAGGTCACCATAGCGCCAAACACTTTTTTTTACATTGATATTAGTAAAGGGAGACTGAATATAAATAAAATAGACCGATCTCTTACCGGCTACCAGTAAATAATAACCTTTTATAGTTTAGTGATTTATACAATCATTACAATTATTATTTATTATTGATTTTTACAATCATCAAATTATTGTCTCCTTAATAAACTCGAACTTAATGTTTCTAAATGTTTTGTTAGTACATACACACGCAAACCACATGCAATCATGTTCCATGATAAGTGTTATTAGGGACCTGGGTGTCACGTTTGACTCTAAGTTGCTTTTTGATGCTCACATAGAAAGTATTATCAATAAAGTGTCTAAAGCACTTGGATTCATACTAAGGTTGTCATCTGATTTTAAAAACGTTAAAACATATAAAATCCTGTATTGCGCTTTTGTCCGCAGCCACTTGGAATACGCCTCACAAGTGTGGAACCCTTGTTATAATATTTATATTGACAGAATTGAGGGTATTCAAAAGCGGTTCCTACGTTTCCTCCAGTACAAAACTAGGAAGTATACTCCTAATTATGGAGCGCGATGCAAGAAATTCCATATTTTACCTCTGCATGAGCGCAGACGCATTGCAGATATGGTATATTTATTTAAAATCGCGAATGGAATCATAGATTGCCCTGAGCTGTTGGGTGGTTTGGGATTGGTCACGCATTGCAAAACTTTTCGCAAACCCACTTTGTTGCATATCCCTCACTCCAAGTCCGCGTACAGGCAGAATTCGTTCCTGATCCGTGCGTGCATAAGTTTTAACAGACTTAATAATGAACATGATTTGGACATTTTCAACACCAGTGTTTCTCAGCTTAAGCGTATATTGGTAAAAAGCTTTTTTATGGATAAGTAGTTATTTAGTTTGTTTTTTATTTTATTTTTATTTTCGCTTATTAATAATAATTATTATTTTTTTTGTCTTTTGCATAACATTTCAGTTTGTAGTTTGTAGTAAGTATTTATTTGTGTCTGTGCGTTTAGTTTGTTTTTCTTTATTAATTTATTTTTCTAGTTTGTATTATTCGATAATGTTGGTATGAATCAAAACTTATAATAAGTATTTTGTACCAACCGCTTTCTTTTGTTGTTTTTCTTTTTGTTTTTTGCTTAATATATTTATCTGCGGAAACTTGTAAATGGCCTTCGAATCCATATAATTTAAGAGCATTGTTTTTGTTAGCTGTAAGTTTCCCGAACAGTATAAAATAAAATAAAATAATAAATCATTTTTGAATTTACTATTGTTTTTTAAATGTTTAATGATAACTATTGAACTTAATTTAAATAATATAGTTTTTTCACCTTTTGCTGCATAAAACATGCCCAGTTGTTACTTAAATGGAAGAAGTCACTGCTTCCTGATATACAGGTACTTACTTTAACCTAGCTCTGGAGCCAGGGTCTCACATTTGTATGTAACATGTTTTTATGCCAATAAAGAATTTGTTATTATTATTTATTATTATTTATTTCACTCTATATTTTATTTAGAAAGGATACTTAAGGTTCTCCTGTGCACCACTGTGCCCGATGAACATCAGGAGAACCGCCGCGCCCTGTCCCGTTGTCCACGTCCACTATTACACAAACAGCATTATTCGCAATAAATTCTATTGACTGTCTCAGTACAGTGTTGTCAGTAAACACAGCTAGCTTTGCCTCTTGCCACGCGGGAGCCCCGTCAGTGAGCGCCCCCGTGCCCCCGCGCCCCCGTGCCCCCGCGCCCCCGTGCCCCGCGCCCCGAGCCCCGGCCCCCACCGCGTCTCAGGTGAGATGATTATGTCACACTTGAAGCTGTCAATGTTATCCTTCATTCCCTATTTATATTGATTCAGAAACATACAGGTATTGAGTATATAATGGAATGTACTCTAAATACCGCAGATAGCAAGTTTTACTAAAAGGAAACATTCAATAACAGATTTCCGAAAATTCGCTTGCCACACTCGGGAATCGAACCGACTAAAGTTAAAAAAACCGGCCAAGTGCGAGTCAGACTCGCGCACCGAGGGTTCCGTACAAACTTTATTAAAAATATTTTTATTATATGATGTAACTAAAAATTTATGCTTTTCGCAATTTTTCCTTTATCTGTGTTATAAGACGTTGCTTCGTACCAAATTTCAAGATTCTGAGTTCACGGGAAGTACCCTGTAGGTTTTGATTCCCTTGCGAGTGTCGAAAATTTGCGGCATAAACGGGAGTATCTTTTGATCGCGTTGACTTAGAAGTTTGATTTTTTCACAGCTCCAAGAGACCATAGACTTGAGTATTTGATATGAATTTCAGCTTGATACCTCCACGCGTTCCTGAGAAAAAAGGTCTTGACAGACAGACAGACGGACAACAAAGTGATCCTATAAGGGTTCCGTTTTTACCTTTTGAGGTACGGAACCCTAAAAATAACAACCTTTATTTTTTTGACGTCATCGTCAGTTGCTAAGCTCAATCATAGAAGGATTGCAATAGCCACGTGTTCGTATAAATAGTAATATTCTTTATTCAATTGTAAAGTCCATCTTTTGAATAAAAGGGCATTATCTTGTTGAGTTTTTCCCGTTGAATTTTTTACTTTAGATTTCATGGTTTTCCTTTCATTTAATGTATCATGTTTCGATTTTATTCATATGATTGGCTCTATCGATTGATGTAAAAAAAATACAGGATACTATATTATTAGAATTCTCTCAAATACAAGTAAAAACGATATTCAGGAACAACTCCGTAAAATAAATGTATAATTAAAACGAAAACCAATACGTGACTAGATTCACAATTTACCATTTAGTGTGACTACTCACTGCTCGGTACTAACTGTAACAACTAAAGCGATATCAGGCCGCTGTGCAGAGTACACGCAGAGTGGGCGCCGCGCCACAGCCGCCTCGCCACCGCGCCCGTGCCGCGCCGAGCTATCAACATCAATAAACCGTTTTGAACCGGCCAACTGCACAGTGACCAATTGAAATCGAGCGTTAATCGATTCATTAGTTATAACTCGCGTAAAACCGCGCCGTTAAAGCGGGGCGCGTACTATCGATACCTGGATTTATCGATACTCGATAGTGAGCACGAAGCGCTGCATTTTGCAACGAAAATAACGTTGGCGATAGTGGATCGCTGCGTTAAATAAGTCACTCGCCGGCACTAGACCATTTCAGTGATCAGCTGATCGATCCGGCAGGCGGCAGGCGGTGAGGTCACTATTTTTTAGTCTTTACTACCCGCTGGAGAGTTTCTCCAAATGCTGAACGTTTCTGCAAATGTATTCGCCATTACAAACAAAATATGTTCGAACACTGTTTTAACTATGACGGTTCACAACTAAACTTAAAATGTCACTTACGGCATGTCTTCCGTGTATGTTATTTATATTGAGGTTCCGATATTTCGACGCCGTTGCATGCGCCATGATCGCGGGTAACTGAAATATCGGTACCTCAATGTAAATAACAATCACGGAAGATATTCCGTAAGTGACATTTTAAGTTTAAAATATGCTCGGATTAAATTTTCCAGGTAAGCTGTTGGGGTCACCAACACATGTAGTTGGAAAAACGCTAAGCATATCAAAATTAAAATCGTCGGCAACCTGAAAATCATAGCGAACGTTTTAATACTCGCTAATAACTCAGTAGACGTACTTGTTGTGAGAGGGCCAGGAGCACACTTCCTTGTGTTGTGGGGTGCTACTGCCTACTGCCTACTGCCTACTGCCTACTGCCTACTGCCTACTGCCTACTGCCTACTGCCTACTGCCTACTGCCTACTGCCTACTGCCTACTGCCTACTGCCTACTGCCTACTGCCTACTGCCTACTGCCTACTGCCTACTGCCTACTGCCTACTGCCTACTGCCTACTGCCTACTGCCTACTGCCTACTGCCTACTGCCTACTGCCCACTGCCTACTGCCTACTGCCTACTGCCTACTGCCTACTGCCTACTGCCTACTGCCTACTGCCTACTGCCCACTGCCTACTGCCTACTGCCTACTGCCTACTGCCTACTGCCTGCTGCCTACTGCCTACTGCCTACTGCCTACTGCCTACTGCCTACTGCCTACTGCTTACTGCCTACTGCTTACTTCCTAGTTACAAACAGTTCTTTGTTTTCAGTTCGTTTGCGCTGATCGGTCGGTCGGGAACAGAATAGCGCGTAATGTCTCACTCGCGGCGTCTCCGAGGCGGCTCTTCGTTAATTTCTGTCGTTAAATTGAAATATAGCTCTATTATAATTTCATATAAATCTGGCTGCTGATTGTCGGCGTCGGTTCTGTCTAATTAAGGCTGCTATTGTTTGTTTGCTGAAGGCCGTGAATTCTTTTATTTGTTTACGAAGCCGATCCTTGCTGATTTATGTGTTCGCAATCGGCGAAAATACGTCCATATATTAGGTGGAGCGCGCCGGAGCGTGCTTCACAACACCCGCATGTCTGTCAGTGTGAGCGCCCTGTCCTCACCGTGCCGGACTGCACAGCTGCACAGCTGCACTCGTCGTGACGTCACGGGTGTGGGAGTGGGTCACTTGTGAACAGTCTGTCGCACCTCCATACTTGGCGGCACCTGTGTGTGAGTTGACCGGTCAGACGGCGACACTCGCCACTAGAACTGAATATATTATAACAGTCCTCGACATAAGACAAGTACGTGGGACTGCGCAATTGCGCATACGACAAGTCACGATATTCCGTATCTGTGTACAATTACAAGACACGGATACCAGAAATGAATGACATCGAGACATGGCTAGTTGCGGGTATGTGTCGTATCGTCAGAGTATGGCTGGGATTGAAGGACCGCGCGGCCGGTGATCAATCACGACGTCTATAAACTTGGAGCGCACCTCCGTCTTGATTTTCAATAAAAATGAATATTTAATGTCAAAAATCGTTCATAACTGACTAATTTCATCATGTTGGAGTGTATTTTTCCAGTAAAACGTTTGGTTTATAGAATCACTGTTATGAATGAATTGAATGTGAAATGAATTTCTGCAATTATTTCAAAATTAAAGAATTTTGTGACTAAGATTTCTGCTGAGATCGGTAACTGATGCTTTTTCACAGATAACTGGACCAGTAGGTACTGAAGACCACTTTCATGAGTGTAGTGACCTAAAATTCATTCGGAAATGTCAGAAAATCGTCTACGTTGATGAAAAATGTCTAGTAACTAGAAACTATTGTTACATCGGACCTACTAGAACATTCGAGAAAGCCAGTGATTACAGTGTGTGTACGTTAGAAGTTCGAGAGAATTCTATTATTATTAGTTTTAAAGTTAGGTAGGTACAAACTCGCGACCTATTTATACAAAGACATTAGAATTTCGACCGTACGCCTAGGGCATAAGGTTCATATTTGCTTGTTTTGTACAAGTAGGTTATACCTACTTGTTTTTAGTAGGTACCTCTATTTTTTGTATCTACCTGCTATTTTTTGTTAGTGTTTTTTTATGACCCTCTCGAATGTTCGTGGTTATTCTGGTGTGTCTGTTGGCGAGTATAAATAGAGCGCTCAGGGCCGCGACCGGCAGTCTTGTTTTAGCGACACAACGAAGCGAATCCCAGTGAACTACAAGTGCGATATCTAAGTGAATAGTAAACAGTAGTGTATTTGTGATTAAGTTTTGATTGTTTTGTGATTAATAAAGTTATTGTGTTGTTTCATCGGTAGTAATTAATTTATCTCATACCCAGCTCGTAACAAATTGGTGTCAGAAGTGAGAGATAAATTATGCCAATCCTACCAAAGGACGACACGGACGGTATCCGTACCAGAAGTCAGCGACAGCAGGATATGGACCAAAGG
Organism: Xestia c-nigrum; assembly: GCA_916618015.1. Lineage (NCBI taxonomy): Eukaryota > Metazoa > Arthropoda > Insecta > Lepidoptera > Noctuidae > Xestia > Xestia c-nigrum. The sequence goes on along the minus strand of OU745259.1, from coordinate 182,104 downwards.
GATTGGGGATTCTCCGACTCAGACACCGGGTGGTGTCCAGCCTACGTCACAGCCAGTGGCTGGCCCATCCGGAGTTTCTCCAGCATCAGTGGCACCAGACTTGTCAGCTTTAATGGCACTGCTGCAGGATCAAGCTCGCCGTCAAGAGGAGCAGGCTCGCCAGTTACAGGAGCAATTGCAACGAGACAAAGAGGAGCAGGCTCGCCGTCAAGAGGAGCAGGCTCGCCGTCAAGAGGAGCAGGCTCGCCGGTTGGAAGAACAGTTGCAGCAAGACAAAGAGGAACAAGCCCGCCGCCAAGACGAGCAGATGATCCTCATAAAGGATCTTCATGCAACTTTCGGCAAGGACCTGAAAGTGATGAAAGATCAGGTCCACCAGCACGAGAATCGCATCTCGGAGGCCGAAGTTAAGATTGCTGGGGTGCAGAAGGCTTTGAGCGAACTGAAGACTGAAGGTGGAACTATGGCTTCGGTGGTTGCTGCACCTTCTTCGCGTGGCTTTAAGGTGCCTCCGTTCGACGGCACATCTTCGTGGTCGGCTTACAAAATACAGTTTGAGGCCGTCATGAAGGCGAATGGATGGACCAAACCACAAGCCATGACCGCGCTCACCTTGGGCCTCCGAGACCAGGCCCTAACTATTCTGGAGGCGCTCGGCAAGGACGTTACCTACGAGCAGCTACTGGAGGCGTTGGAGTCCAGATACGGCGACGCGCACCTGGAGCACGTATTCCGTGCCAAGTTGAAGGACCGTTTTCAACGAAGTGCCGAGAACCTACAGCAGTGGGCTCTGGAAGTTGAAAAACTCGTTCGGAAAGCCTACCAGTCTGCCCCTGCACTGATTGATGGAAATCTGGTACAGGCGTTCGTTGATGGAATACGTGACTTGGAAGTTAGAGCTGCCGTGAGACTTGGGCATCATGAGACCTTGAAGGACGCCTTGGCCCATGCCTTAGAAGTAGAGGCAGTGAGGCAAGACCACCGAACGCACCGTGTCAGGGAGGTTGTTGCATCACCTGTACGCGACCGCCCACAGGGGTATAGTCCTAGGTGCTACACATGTGGAGAAAGGGGTCATCTTTGGTCCAGCTGTCCTAAGCGCAGCACCCCGAGAGAAGATCAGCAGGGAAGAGTGGCTGAAGTGACTGCCCAGCCACAGCAGGGAAACGAGTAAATGCCAGGACTGGGGGGCGGGTGCTGGCTGGTATTGAAAGAGCCCCGAGAATCTTGATCTCGCAAGCACATGACGGAAACAGCCTGACCATCAAAGGCGAAGTCAATGGAACACCATGCAAACTGACGTTGGATACTGGAGCTTCTCACACGGTCGTCAATTCTAAACTAGCAAGTCGGTTTCTTGGGGACTACTTCAATAAGCACGACCGTATACATTTACTAACAGCTACCGGCTACTTTTTCAAACGCAATAACATGTGACCCAGATGATTGTACCAAGCTGATGCCCTCTAACAAATGTTTGACTATTTTATCCCAGAACATTCGCAGTATAAACGCTAACTATGCGGGGCTTTTAACTCTATTACAAAGAATGGTGGTACCTAGTGACATTATTATTCTTTCAGAATGTTGGCTCTCCCGCAACCCCGTCATTCCGATTCTGGAGGGATATACTTCTTATAAGTCTTCAAAAACCTTCAATCAAAATGACGGAGTTATTGTATACGTCAATAGTATGCTAGCTAATGTGAAAGTTAAAGAACCCGTCGTATCCGAAGCGAACTGTTTGACAGTTACGATTGGAGTGGATATAGCCATCATTGCCGTGTACAGGCCCTATGCATTTAAAAATCCCTCAATTTTTTTACAATCTATGGACAGTGTTTTATGTGAGCTTAAATCGTTTAGTGTTACGTCTTTGGTTTGACGTTCTGTCATTACGTTTCCTGGACAACGAATGTATCAGGATTGTCATATATAATTAAAATATACGAATAGGAAAATGCACGTTTGATCTTTTATTTAATATTGGCGACGAGATGGCCGAAGTTAAAAAGTTAAAACGCGTACGATCCTCATTACGAGGAATATTCACAAGGATTGAAAACTTTATTAATGAAGAATTACAGTTTTCCTCCGAAGAAATTGCAACACTACTACAAACACTGAAAGATAATTTTTCCAAATTTCAAGAGCTTCAAAACGAAATTGAAAAAGGTACTGAGGATAGTGAACTAAACAAAGAAATAGATTACAGGTTTGAAATTGAAGAATTATATACTAAATTACGTTCAAAATTCCTACAATTACAAAAAGAAAGCGAGATAACAATTGTGCCTCCAAGTAGTGTAACGGACACACAGTCAATTTACGAAACAGCAATGACCAACAAAGAAAAACCGTTTCGTATGAACTTTCAGCCGTTCCAAGAAAACGAATCTTTTATAAATTTTACCAAACGCTTAAAGGTTTATTTCATGCTGAACAATATCACAGATGGTAAGGTGAAAGTGTATGTACTACTTTGCACGATTTTGCCAAATCTACACGAAAGTATGTACAATATTTGCTCTCCAGAAGATCCCTTAAATATGACTTTTGAAGAGATTACTAGACTTTTAGATGATTACATTGATCCCAAGCCCAGCATTTGGACAATGCGACACAAATTTATATCTCGCATGCAACATAAAGAAGAAAATGTGGTCACATACGCCTCCGAGTTTAAAAAACTATCTGGAAAATGTGAGTTCAAATGTAATAACTGCGAAAAACAAACTTCTGATAGCTTTTTGTGCCTACAACTCATACGAGGGTTAAATGATGGTGAAATACGGACGAAAATACTGCAGGAAAAAGATACAACCTCATTTTCACAATTGGTGCAGATTGCCAACGCTACAGAAATGGGAAAGAACGAAAACGCAACAATGTCCTCAGATATTCAAAAACCTACCACAATCAACAAAATATCAACACCTACAGCTGAAAGATCTGATAATAACCATAACCCACCTGTGCATTCTAAGGTAAATACAAGATTACCAATAAGCATTAGAGATCTTAAAGGAAAATGTTTTCGATGTGGAAAAGAGGACCACAGAGCAAACGAATGTGCAGCCATCAAATCCACTTGCCGAAAATGTCAGAAAATAGGCCACCTTGCACGAGTCTGTTTACAAAGATATACCGACTCTCATCAAGTAAATAAATCTACAAGTAACATTAGTCAAGACAGTATTGCCGATATCAACTTAGTTAAAAGTGAAATATCGGAGAGATATACGATTACTTTGAAAATAGAAGACAAAACTGTATGTATGGAATTTGACACCGGCGCTACGTTATCTTCAATGTCACTGAAGGATTTCAAAAACATGAATATACAAAAGAAACTTTTTAAAACAGAAATTAAGATGAGAACTTACACTGGAGAAATCATTAGACCGATTGGAGTAGCATATGTAAAGTGTTTGTACAACACTCAATTATTTTATGGAAAACTGTACATTATTGATCAAAATGTTGACCCAATTTTTGGTAGAAGCTGGATGAAAGAACTACATGATATTGATATAGCAGATATAAGAACAGTACAAACTACAATTCATAGTAACAATCTAGAACAATTGTTAGAAGAATTTTCTTCAACTGTATTTGCATCAGACCTAGGAAAAAATCCAAATCACAAAGCTCATTTAAGTTTAAAGGAAAATACTCAGCCGATCTTTATTAAACCACGAAGAATTCCATACGCTTTGAAACCGAAAGTTGACGAAGAAATAGAAAGACTATGTACACAGGGCGTGCTTACAAAAGTTGACCATGCCGAGTGGGGAACACCTATCGTTCCAATAGTAAAACCAAATGGGAGTATTCGATTATGTGCTGACTACAAGATTACTCTCAATAAAGTAATAAAGGATGAACAATACCCCATACCCATAATTGAAGACATATTTTCTGAAATGAACGGAGGTAAGCTTTTCTGCACTTTAGACATTACCCAAGCATATTTGAATTTAGAAATGGATGAAGAAAGCGCTCACATGCAAACCCTGAGCACGCACAAAGGAACGTATAAAGTAAATAGACTAATGTTCGGCGTTAAAGTAGCACCAAGCCTGTGGCAGAAATTCATGGACAGATTACTACAGGATCTGACAGGAGTTAAATGCTTTTTCGATGACATTATTATACAGGGCTCCTGTGAAGATGAGCTACTACAACGATTACGACAGGTCCTCCAAAAACTCAAAGAGAGCAACCTTCGAGTGAATAAAGAAAAATGTCACTTCTTTAAACAATGCATTAAAGACGAATGTTTTGTCATTTTGCTTATTTTTTTTTAAATTAATTGGATATTAACCGCTATTAGTTGATTATTTCCGACGAAGGTGGAATGGGGCCGCTGGTAAATTTACAAAAAATGTCGTTATTATAAGGTTACCATTTCTCACGATTTCGATCTAAGATAAGTTGCAAGCTAGGGTCTCTGCGCGCAATTTAATATCAATACCACTCCCGCTTCTAGCGATAGAGGCATTATGTCATGTTTCACAGTACCGAATATTTATTTATTTATTTAATGCACAATGTACACTACCAATTTTACACGCTAAGGTTAACACTGAGAGTACATGGCCCTGTTAGGGCGCAGCAAGATAACATAAAACTAATATTGCAGAGTATTTATTACTTACTGAGATCAGTAGGAACTTTACATTTAAATATTATATTAATTAAAGTATTCTTAAATAGTGTTACGAGCTGGGTATGAGATAAATTAATTACTACCGATTAAACAACACAATAACTTTATTAATCACAAAACAATCAAAACTTAATCACAAATACACTACTGTTTACTATTCACTTAGATATCGCACTTGTAGTTCACTGGGATTCGCTTCGTTGTGTCGCTAAAACAAGACTGCCGGTCGCGGCCCTGAGCGCTCTATTTATACTCGCCAACAGACACACCAGAATAACCACGAACATTCGAGAGGGTCATAAAAAAACACTAACAAAAAATAGCAGGTAGATACAAAAAATAGAGGTACCTACTAAAAACAAGTAGGTATAACCTACTTGTACAAAACAAGCAAATATGAACCTTATGCCCTAGGCATACGGTCGAAATTCTAATGTCTTTGTATAAATAGGTCGCGAGTTTGTACCTACCTAACTTTAAAACTAATAATAATAGAATTCTCTCGAACTTCTAACGTACACACACTGTAATCACTGGCTTTCTCGAATGTTCTAGTAGGTCCGATGTAACACTGCCCCCTCCTTAGACATGCTCGTCCCGAGCATCATTAGTCCCGTAGTATCGCGCCAACCGGTCTACATGCACAATCTTAGGCGCACCTCGTGGACCCTTCTGTATTCGGTAGGTGACATCGTTGATCCTAGTCACGACTCGGTATGGCCCATCCCATTTTGCTTGTAACTTCGGAGACTTCCCCTTGCTCCGCACTGGGTTATGCAACCACACCAGTGAACTCTCTTCGAAACCCCTACCGTTTGTCTTCCGATCATAACGGGTCTTCATCTTCTTAGACATCTGTTGGCTGGATTGTCGGATATGCTCATAAACATCGTTCAACTTATTACGCAAGTCATTCGCGTAATCTGTTACACTACATGGAGCATCAGGGGGAGTTCCAGTGATTAAATCAGCAGGTAGCCGTAATTCCCTTCCAAAGTTCGCGAAGGCTGGTGTCACAGTCGTACTTTCGTGGACTGCACTTCGGTAAGACAGAAAAAACGGCTGTATGTGCTTGTCCCAATCCCTTTGCCGACTTTCCACAACTTTCGCCAGATATCTTTCCAACGTTTGGTTGAATCGTTCCACCATTCCATCGGATTGTGGGTGGTAAGAGGTGGTTCTGGTTTTATAGGTACCCATCAATCGACAAGTCTCTTGAAATACTTGCGATTCAAAATTTCTTCCTTGATCACTGTGTATTTCTAAGGGTACTCCAAAACGACAGAAGACTTCTTGAACTAATTTATCTGCGACAGTTGTTGCTTCTTGGTTAGGAATGGCGAAGACTTCCGGCCACTTTGTAAAGTAATCCATGACCACCAGGAAGTACCTGTTTCCGCTCTCACTTACTGGAAATGGTCCCGCAACGTCTAGTGCTATCCGTTCCCAAGGGGCTCCAACGTTGTACACTTTTAATGCACCTCTGCTGCGTGTACGGGGTCCTTTCACGGCCGCACAACTGGTACATTTACGGCACCAGTCCTCCACATCATCTCGACAGTGGATCCAGTAGAAGCGTTCTCGAATTTTTAGTAGAGTCCTTTTTACCCCCATATGTCCTCCAGAACATCCATCATGGTAGAGATTTGTAGATGACAGCTGTCCCCTCTAGCATTTTCCCATTTACGGCACAAGACTCCATCCTGGATCACCAAGCTGCTCCATTGCGCCCAATAACTCTTCGTGATGGAACTCATCGCAGCCACATCACACCACTTGGGTTTAGGAACACCAGCTTTGATCCACTCGAAGATCAGTTTGATATCCGAGTCATTGTGCTGAGCCTGCTGTAGAGTCTCTTTCCATTCATCACTGAGATCCGTTCTAAGCATCCTCACGGGCACTACTTCCTTAGTCTCTTGCCTGGCACAGTGCTTACAGTCTTCAGGACAAGGTCTTCTTGACAAGGCGTCTGCGTTACCGTGAGTTCTTCCACTGCGATGTTCAGTTACGAAATCAAACTCTTGGAGTAGTTCAATCCATCTCGCCACTTGCCCCTCTGGATTCTTGAACTGTAATAGCCACTTCAGTGCAGCATGGTCAGTTCGTAATTGGAATTTGCGTCCCAGCAAATATTTACTGAAGTGCTGCACTGTCTTTACTACAGCGAGTAGCTCCCGTCTTGTAACGCAGTAATTTCTTTCTGGCTTAGATAAAGACTTGCTGAAGTAAGCTATTACAACCTCCCGGTCTCCTTTCCGTTGAGACAGCACGCCCCCAATTCCAGTATTACTGGCATCTGTGTCAACTATGAAGTCATTTTCAGTGTCAGGATATCCCAAAATAGGTGTGTTGCACAGACGTTTCTTTAATTCCTGAAATGCGACGTCGCAGTCCTCGTCCCAACAGAATTGTCTCTTTTCCTCAGTGAGTTTGTGCAGAGGTTTGGCAATGTCGGCAAAATTCTTGACAAATCTTCGATAGTAGGAGCACAAACCCAGGAATGCTCTGACCTGTGTCTTGTCTTTCGGAACTGGCCAATCCTTGACGGCGACTACTTTTTCTGGGTCTGTTTGAACACCTTCCCCCGAAACTATGTGTCCTAAGAAGTTCACTTGCTGTCTGAAAAACGAACACTTTTTCGGACTTAACTTGAGATTTGCTGTTTGGATTTTTGACAGCACTCGGTTGAGGTTTTTAAGGTGATCTTCAAATGTACGGCCCACGATGATTATGTCGTCTAGATAGACAAGACATGCGTCTCCAATCAATCCGGCGAGTACTTGCTCCATCAGCCTTTCAAACGTCGCAGGAGCGTTGCACAAACCGAATGGCATAACTTTAAACTGCCATAGCCCTTTTCCTGTTGAGAATGCAGTTTTCTCCTTGTCCTTGGGGTCTATTTCTACTTGCCAGTAGCCACTCTTCAGATCAAGTGTGGTAAACCACTTCATACCAGTCAGCGTGTCCAGTGTGTCGTCGATCCTAGGCAGCGGGTAGCTGTCCTTTTTCGTGACGTCGTTCAGTCGTCGATAGTCCACACAGAAGCGCATACTGCCGTCCTTTTTCTTTACCAGGACCACAGGAGAACACCATGGACTCGATGAAGGCTCTATAACACCGTCCTTCACCATTCCCTCAATCATGGTTTCTACCTCTTTTTCTCGTGCAACTGGCAGTCTTCTTGGTCGCTGACGGATAGGTAACTCGTTACCTGTATTAATCTGGTGCTGAACAAGTCCAGTTCTCCCTATGTCAGCATCATTCGAAGAGAAAATGTTGGCGTACTGAAGTAATATCTTCTTAGCCTTGTCCATTTCTCCTTTAGTTAAATCGCAGTTTTCCAAAAGCGTTGACACGTCAAATTTTGAACTGTGAATTTCATTTCCGGTAGGGACATCTTGCAATTGACGCATCCAAGCTACTTCCTCGCAAGTGCTGATCAAGGTGCCCTTCTTAATCACTTGCTCCTGGTCACTTGGATTCAGTATACGTACTGCTGAGACGTTGGTGGCCTTGACCAGAGTTCGTGCCATCTTCCATGGGAAGTCATTGTTCACCCTTTCTGTCAGTACACTTCGATCTCTTTGTCCAGAGTTCCGTGGCAAACAAATTGGCACAATCGTTTCTGATCTGCGAGGAAGAACAATCTTCTTCAAGCAGTACACTTTCCCTGACGGTGCACCTTCCATGAATACTTCCTCTGAACCACATTTCAGTACTCCTTGATCAACGTCGATCTCACAACGATATTTCCGCATGAAGTCCAAGCCCAAGATGCAATCGTCCACTATGTCAGCCACGATGACATTCTGCTTGTAAAATCTGTCACCCAATTTTAACTCCACCTCCTTCTTGCCTCGGACGGTAATGTGCTGACCGGTAATAATAAATAATAATAATAAAAAGTGTTTATTTCTCACCACAAGCCAAAAAATACAAACAATATTTACACATATGCAGTAGCCAACGTATTTTGGTTGTGGATCGCTGGTGCCTGTGGTAGGTAGTAACACCTGTAATACAGGTCACCAGGTCCCCACCTGTTTAGAGTTACACATTTGATAGCTTACATCTGGTATCACAGCAAATAACAAAAGTTTCAAACAATTTATGAGCTTATTAAAATAAAAATAAACAAAAGAGAGTGGAAGAATAATCTAAGTAAAACAAATTAAAAAGTTAAAAAGTATGTATAATGTAGGTGGTGTGTGTGTGTATATGCGCGTGAGTATGTGTGTATGTTTATGTGTTGGAGAGAGTGTTAGTGGATGCGTCTGATTTAGACTAATACGTTAAAGAGAGCTTCTGTGGCAGTATATGTTTGGCTTTGTAGCCAGGAATGTAAAGCTATTTTACAATTATGTTTGTTCAATGAGTGTAGGGAAAGAATTTGGTTTAATTTATTGTAAAGATAGGGTCCCAGGAAAACAAAGAATCTTTGACTAAAAGAGGTTTTAAGAGGAGTAGTTAAGGCAACTAGACGGTTTCGGCGATTTGTTTGCTGTGAAAAGTTGGAAATAGAATGTTGCTTAATAGCAGTGGTCAATACAAACAATTGCCTAACCGTAAGGACTTGACAATATTCATAGAGCTTGACGGTAGGATAAAGTCTTGGCTTGAAACAGCACACCTTAAGAACCGCTCTCTGCGCACGTTCAATCTGAATATAGTGGGACTTGGCTGCCCCGCCCCAGGACGAGATACAATAGACCAGAATTGACTGACATAGTGCCTGATATGTCATTTTCATGACAACAGCATCTGCTGAGTTGCGTAGTTGTTTAAAAATGTACATTAGTTTGCGCACTCTATTTGATAGAATTATTATGGACTCTTTGAAAGTAAGGTTGCAGTCAATCACTATGCCAAGATACTTTATCGAGGTTACTCGTTCAATGTTACTGTGATCATAGGTGCCAATGCCGTCGCTATTACCATTAGATAGTGTCACCTGGGCAGCAACATTTAGTGAGCTTGTAACGGACACATTGGTATTTCGAATCGAAAAATTTATTATTTTTGTTTTCAATATGTTTAGGGTAAGCAAATTGTTCTTAAGCCATTCACTGACTGTATCGAAACCTTTCTGAGCAAGGCGATATGCCTCCTCCCAGTTATCTGACGCAAATACGAGTGCTGTATCGTCCGCATAGGAAAATATTTTACCGTTTTCCAGACTGAGACAGAATCAGGTCATTCATGTAGATTAAAAATAAAGTAGGGCCAAGGATACTGCCTTGTGGCACACCAAAAGCTATATTCAGATCACTGCTAGAGTAAGTTCCAATTTTGGCACTCTGTGTTCTATTTGTAAGATAGCTCTGAAATAAGGATAGCTGGGTACCTCGTATACCCAGGCATTCGAGCTTAGATATTAGAATGGGAATAGAGACCGTGTCGAATGCCTTCGCGAGATCCAGGAACATTGCAACACATTTCTTACCATTGTCAAGTTTCTGAGCTATGTGATTAACCAGTTTGTGAACAGCATCAGCAGTGGATAGATTTTTACGAAAGCCAAACTGGTTAATTGAAAAAATATTACGAGCTTCTAAATATGCTACCAGTCTTGTATTTATGAGCTTTTCCAGTACCTTGGACATCGCAGGCAGAACTGATATGGGCCTATAGTTTTCGACACGGTCACGATCTCCGGATTTAAAAATAGGGTGAAGAATTGCCTTTTTAAACCAGTTTGGAAAGATACCAGAGTCCAGACACAGGTTGCAAACATGTGTCAATGGAGGCACAATAGCTTATCTATGTCGTTTTAGAAAACTGGAAGAAATACCGTCCCAGCCAACTGCACAATCATTTCGAAGTGAAAGAATTAATCGTTCCACCTCTTGTTCATTTGTCTCTAACATTACAAAAGACTCCTTTTGAGGGTCGGGTAGCGAAAAAAATCGAGGGTCTCTATGGATTTTGTCAGCTAGAAGACTCCCTACATTCGCAAAATAATCATTAATTTGATTTATAGAGTCCTGCTTATCGTGATGATTCGCTATGAGATCATAGGCTGATGACTTTATTTGTCCTATGTTTGTGACACTCTTAATAACACGCCATACCTGCTTAGAATTTCTTCCTGCTTTTTCAAATTCTAGTCTCTCATAATCTCTTTTTGCTTTTCGTAGCAGGTTTGTACAAAAATTACGATACCTTCTGTAGGAGACTGCGACGACTTCATTTGTTGGATCTGTTTTAAGCTTCTTAAACAAATTGTCTCTGTGTCGCATACATTTTAGTAGTCCTTGAGTAATCCAGGGTTTTATCGGCCTGCGTCTACGTGAGGTTTTAATAGTTTTAGTGTTTTTAGATAAAGCTAGGAGAAGTGGTTCCATTAAATATTTAGTAGCCAAATTAGGATCTTTTGTGGCATAGACGGCATCGAAACTTATATTATTTATGTCATTAGCAAGCTCATCCTCACTTATTTTTGTAATTTGGCTTGAGTTTAGAACTTTGATTTTATTTGGTACCAAAGAGAGTAAAACTGCAAAGTGATCTGTGACAGTGGAATGTAGCACCATGACTGTGCTAGAGAAAGAAGTCTTTATATTGGCGTGATCAAGACATGTTGATCCATGTGTTTTTAACGTATGTCCTGGGAAAAGTCCATGGTGACCTAGTAGATCCAAATAGTCCAGTGAATATGCATCTTTATTATTGTGGGTAATGTCAATATTTATGTCTCCCATAATTACGATGTTTCTAAATATTAAATAAAAGATCAAACGTGCATTTTCCTATTCGTATATTTTAATTATATATGACAATCCTGATACATTCGTTGTCCAGGAAACGTAATGACAGAACGTCAAACCAAAGACGTAACAGCCCTCGGCCGTGATTCCAGTTGCTGGACCTGGACTTGGGGTGCTGCCAACAGCTGGTCAAGATGGCGGCGCCAGACAATGCCGTCATCTGTAAGCACCTCATAGTGTAAATGTCCCAGGCGAGACAGGATCCTACCGAATGTCCACCTCCGATGCGGTGACGAGTAACTCCTAGCTTGTACCCTGTCTCCCAGTTTGAATTGTCGTGAATTATCCGACAATGTTCGGTGATGAGTGGGATTCTCTATTTTGAGCAGCATGGCGTGCAGCCTGGTCCTTACTTCCCTGCCAAACATCAACTGATAAGGGCTCTGGGTACTGGGGCCTGGCGTACGTCTCAAACGTGTTTTAATGGTAGTCAGTTTGTCGACTAGATCACCGCTCTCCCCCTCCATAGATCGTAACGCTCTCTTTATAGTCTGCACTGTGCGTTCTGCTTGACCGTTTGTGGCTGGGTGGTATGGTGCAATGGTCTTATGCGTTATATTATAATCTGAGAGAAAATTTTTGAATTCTTGTGATATGAATTGCCGGCCGTTATCTGAAACGAGAATATAAAATATTTCTTTAAGTTTTCGAATACACCAAGAGCTAGTCGTTATTTTGGCTGGTATTATTTCAACCCACTTTGTGAAGGCGTCGATTATAATGAATAATTGAAAACCAGACACTGGGCCAGCGAAGTCAATATGGATTCGTTGCCAAGGGCCAGCTGGCTCTTCCCAATGGTGTAACGGAGCTTTTGCTGGTTGGTTTTGCTCTAACCGGCATGCTCTACATGATTTTACTTTGTTTTCAATGTCTTTGTCCATGTTTTTCCAGTAAACGTAGCTGCGTGCTAATAATTTCATTTTTAAAATCCCAGTGTGTCCAGTATGCAATTCATTAAGAATTTGGGAACGTAATGTAGAAGGAATAATGACCCTTGTACCTTTCAAAATACAATCATCCTGTAGCGTAAATTCATTGTCATTATATCCGAGTTCTCTCAAAGTACGTCCTGTTTTTAATGCTTGTAGTAAGGGAAGTAATTCGTTGTCGTCTTTTGTTTCTCGGGCTATAATATCTGGGTTTATTTCGATTTTGTATATTTGTTGAAGCTGGAATTGTGAGTGTTGATCTTTTTTATTATCATTAACTGTTTCTACTGGAAATCTGGATAAGTAATCAGCATTAGAATTGCTTGCAGAACTTCTGTAGTCTATTTCATAATTAAATCCGGATAGAAAATGAGCGTAATGAAAAAGTCTCATGGTGCTCATCGCTGGTAGCGTCTGGTGCGGGTGAAAGATCGATGTTAGTGGCTTGTGATCGGTAACTAGTGTGAACTTTCGACCGTAGCAGTAGTGAAAGAACTTTTTTAGGCCCCAGTAGATAGCTGTAGCTTCTTTATCAATTTGACTGTACTTCTTCTCACTGTTTGATAAAGATCTAGAAGCACAAGCAATAGGTCGTTCACCACCGTCAGGTAATCTATGCGAAAGCACTGCTCCTAATCCTAAAGGCGAAGCGTCTGTGGCTAGTATTAGCGGCTTTTTAGGATCAAAATGAATCAATACCCTTTCGCTCAAAATTTCTTCCTTTATTTTTTTAAAACTTTCTTCACACTTAGGGGACCAGGTAAATATAGCTCTTTTTTTAAGTAGCTCGTTTAGAGGACTTGTAATAGAGGCCAGATTGTTTATAAATTTATTGTAATAATTGGCCATCCCAAGAAAGGTTCTCAATTCGTTGATGTTTGTAGGGCGTAAAGTGCTGGTGATGGCTTTTATTTTGTCTTTATTCTTATGTAGTCCGTTCTTGTCGATCGTGTGGCCAAGGTAGTTAACATATAGCAGTCCAATGCCTCGGATCAATATTAGCTCTAGGACAGGATTGAAAGATATAGTAAATCAGACTATGGAATTCATAGTTATTGAAGTGTGTTGAATGTGGTTTCAAAAGTGTAAAACATAACTAGGAGATGCTAAATATATTCATATGGCAACCAATAGTTTTTGTTAGTAACCCTTACGCTAGCGTAATAGGTAATTGGTCAGTCGTGACTCACACGATACTTCACATCTTCACATATTGTACTCAGAGTAACACTTCCATAAGTGACGCAGGCGGCTTCTCAGCGGCAAATGTCGGCATCATGCTCCTAGTGAGCATTGTCCCTAGCAGTACTTTCGAACTGGTAAACGTGACAAGGCGGCTTTTCAGCGGCAGAACGTCAATCATCATGCTAACCAGTAGTCATGGTCCCTAACAGTCCGAAGACTGGTTATAATATAGATATGGTATCAAACCATTCCAATCCCACCCCATGGATCATGTGCTCGTTTTGTACAGCTAGTGCATCTGCAAGACACGTGCTTGTGTCAGCCTGACCGAATAATTTGTCAGAGATAAGAACTATTATTCTCGAATCACTATATGGTTGTCCGTAATAGAATTGAGGATCAAACTCAAAACGCAAGTTGGCTGAATTGATGGTTAGAGCTATTGAATACATAATTCAAGAATTACCAGATGATGGAGTTGATAAATCAAAACTCAAGAACCATTTTGCAATAGAGTTGGAGATCTACTCTATTGAAATTCTATAGACAGCCCCCATATCGCCCATACCCTCACCACTTCCTAGTGCCTTGGAGATGAGGAGAAGAAGTGGTGGAACAAACTCCTCAACAACACATGTCTGTCTGTTTAGTTTTAAGAACTTTAATAACACCATCAGCCTAGGATAATTGATGATTAAACGAACTTACCTGTACGTGAAGTTCAATCACAATTACTCGAAGAGCTTCGTTCGAAGATATTAGCATTAATACACATGTAGTTTCACTTACAGACACGCCATTTCGCATTGAATTTAGGAGATAAACAAATTATTTAAAAGTAAATATGAATCCAATGTAAGGTAGATTGAAAACATTGATATTGACTATGACATCCGCACCCACCCCGCTCATTTAGTTTGGAGGTTTGCTGAGCTGTTTTATTTTTATTATATTTCACAACTAGGGATCCAGCATGACTGGGGGGGGGAGGGATGCTAATATCTTCGAACGAAGCTCTTCGAGTAATTGTGATTGAACTTCACGTACAGGTAAGTTCGTTTAATCATCAATTACTCTCAAGCTTCGTTCTCGATATTAGCATTAATACACATGTAGATTTTGAGAGATATTATTCATTTTTGAAATATAATCAATTACATGGTTACAATTTGACTGCAGGAAACAAATATTCACTATATATTATCAATTCAATCACATAATTAAATAGTTTTGCAGCGAGAACAATACTATAACAAATAAGATGTATTTTATCCATTTAACACACTTGTGACAAAATCACCTTGAGTAGACATATCGTCTGATATTATTCTATTATAATATTTGGCAATTACAGTAGAATTTGAACTCCACCCGGCAGTTTTACGTATAACGTCCAGGCTAACTCCTACGCTATATGCTTTAGAAGTGGCTGCGTGCCTGGTGCTATGCGCAGTAAATAGAGAGATATCAATGCCACTTGTTTGTAACACGCTCTTTACCCATTTGCTCAAAGTCTGCGATGTTACTGCACGGTATGGTTTTCTAAATGAAATAAATAACGATTGATGGTCTTGACGTATCTGATTGGTCCTATCAAGATAAACTTGAAGAGTACCAGCAGGGCATATTTGCGGCCTTTGCGAAAAATACGGTAAGGAAAACACAGGTTGTAAGGAACCCACTCGTGAAGTTTTAATTAAATCGGTTATTTTAATAATAAACCCTGAATCAGATTTGATAATATTTTCAACATTAATTTTTGATAAGGTCTGCATTCTATGGGCTGTTACTAGGGCTAGAAGGGTCACTGACTTTTTACTAAGTTTTTCAAGACTTAAATTTTTGTTGGGATATAATTCCGCCAAATGATTTAAAACTTGATCAGTGTTCCACGTTAAGTTATATTTAGGAACTGTCGGGCGCAATCGAAAGATTCCCTTGAAGAATCTCTGTATAAATTCGTTGTTCACTATATCGTGTCCAAGTAACAACGACAAAGCGGATCGTGTACTATTTAGAGTACCATACCGAGCTCCGGTATTAAACAATTGCGTTAGAAAACAAAGAATATTCGATGTTACAGCTTTATAGGGATCTATGTTGTTTTCATGGCAGTACGCAAACCACTTCTTAAGGCAAGTATCATACTGCTTGACAGTGTTATCTGACAAGGATGCTAGCATTATAACTATGGACGGCTGTGGAATTCCTCTTCGGATAAGAGATGACCGGACAACCTCCCGACAACCAGTGTAATTTGCCGGTGAATTTCGCGTTCGCTACAACGAGAAATAATTAAGTCACCCTCCGACTTTAAAAAGAGTGGTTTTGATGTGAGGAGCCTTTTAAAAAGAGGGTACCAGGGTTGTGTTGGCCATTTTGGCACGACAACAATACCAGTGGCTCTGTCGTTAATAATTTTACGCAAAGTCTTTAAAATAATAGATATTGGTGGAAACGCGTAAAAGTAAAAATTTGACCATGGTATAGTGAACGCGTTAATTACATAAGCGTCAGGGTCCCTATGCCAAGAAACATAAATATCGCATTTGTGATTTATTCTGCTCGCGAACAAGTCAATGCAAGGGATACCGAAGTGTTGCGTTATTTTGCTAAAAGCAGGATGAGAAATTTCCCACTCTATGTCGGGGTGTAATCTTCTTGATTCTGTGTCCGCAACTGTGTTATCAGAGGAACGTATATAATCAGCATGGACCATAATTTTACGCGCTTCGCACCATTTCCACAATTGTTTCGTAATATCGGTCAAATGGGGAAATTGTATGCCACCCATTCTATTAATGTACGATATTGCCGTTGTATTGTCAATTCGTAACAAAATTTGACAATTTTTCAAATCTTTTGCAAAAACTTTAAGGCCAAGAAAAGCTGCAAGTATTTCCAAATAATTAATATGAAGAATTTGCTCATGTTGACTCCAAGGCCCACTGGCAGTCTCGTCACCACAGGCGGCGCCCCATCCCGTTGTTGAGGCATCGCTAAATATCTCTAAGGAATATGTGTCAACCTTAATTTTACATACTGATTCCTTTATTGCGTTAAGCCACCAGTCAAAGATGGGGGACAACTTGTGACTGTTCCTAAATTACCCTAGGCTGATAAAATTTTCATTTTTCCTAAATCATGCTATTTATTAGTATTTATGGTCAGCTTCCCCCTTAGGGGAAGGAGCAGCGCCCCTCCTCCGCGCAAGCTCTGTAGGTTTCGACCTTTGACTGGATGGCCTCCCACTGACTAGATGGACTGAATTCCAAATATGAGGGATTTGTCTTAGCCCTGTCCCTTCCTTAGAGGCTAGGGGACTGGGATGGGACACAAGGTGAAGTTAATATTGGAATTCACTGTTATATATATACATGAATAATATCAAATCTAATGAGGCAAAACGCCAATAAAGTATGAAGCTAATAAAACAAGAGGACGCAAAGATATAATATATGCTAGAAGTCTGGTAAGGAATCGTTACGCTTGTGCTTAAGAAACTATTAATTAGCTCGTTACGTTATTTTATTAGATTCCAAATGTAGATGCCGCTTGCAAACGCAAACGTGCCCATGTACAAGTACATGGATTCGTTTTACAACGTTTGCCCGGCGTACGTGTATTGTTAGACCTAAGCGCATTGCCCTACTAAGGGCACTGCTACGAACTCCAACAACACACGTTCCCTAAGTACTTTCTAACATGTCTTTTCCAATCCTAAGACTTGGGTTGTGAGGCCAATGCCATTGAAGAAGACAGGTTTTCATTATCTTTACTTACACGCGTACTCTCGTTGTTACGAGAACCCTTACGGCTATTTACCCCCAGTTACTATATTATAACAATATGCACAAGCGTATCGTAGACTCAGTCTGTAGCAGAACATATTGCAATGTTACTGTTGAACGCCGAAATGGTTATATGTTTCGTCATTTCTTGTCCCTCTAATCTTCCCCAAGTAGAGTTGGTGTGTTTCGCTAAATTGTGACGATTTAGTGATAGGCCTGTGGCAGCCGGGGTTTGTTTTAACGAGACACAGTCCCTAGCGTTCCTTAGAACGTAGCTATCAATTTAGGTTGTGATACTTCGTGATGCCTACCCCACTCCCAGGGACACGCGCCACCAGTTCCAGAGCAATTTTCTGAGCTAGACTTTTACAGGAAGCAGTATTCATCAGCAGCGTTTGATTGACTTGTAACACAAGTACAAGTTAGTATTATAATACTAAACATTATAATCTGTTTTAGTCCATTTGTGCATGTTATGGTGCTGTCACTACTGAACAATATACTTTGTTCTAACCAAAATGCGAACATTACGATTCGGCCTTCCATTTGTCAGTTAGAAGTCGATAGTCGTCAATAGTCGATTGTATTTGGGTACAATGTACATGTTGTATGTACGTTGTAGAGTGTAAGCGGTAGGCTTTCTTCGTCTCCCTAGATCAAACGTAGCATATGAATATTTGCTCAGGTGCGGGTTAGGAAGTGGACACATAATATACATGAGATAATAATATACATTATGATGACGTGATGCAATCGCTCCGTCAAGGCAATTATTAATTTAATAGATTCAGATCATTGTGGGCAATTGATCACAATTCCTAATGTAAACATGAAAGTCACTAAAAAGGATATCATTGTTAATCCAAAAAGTAAAAATCGCCTGGAAACTTTTAAAACTAAACTCTTATCAAAACTACCACTTTTGTCAGCCAATGATGATCCCAATCAACACTATAACGATTTTTTCAGCATGTATTGCACACAATTTGAAACCACATTTGTCCCTAAGACAATCTCGGTAAATAGTAACGCTTCTTTCAATGACTGGGCCACCGTTGGTATTCATAAGAGTCGAAAACGACTTTATGAACTGTATGAAGAGCGGACTTATACTAACACAGTAGAATTTAATTTGTACGTTAAGAATTACTCTAAATTATTTAAAAAAGTTTGTTTATTAGCAAAGTCACGTTACTTGAGTTCGAAAATTAAAAATAGTAGTAATGTAATTAAAATGACATGGAACATTATTAATAGCGAAACGGGAAGGTCTTGCAAGCGAAATAGTGACTACAGCCTTGCTATTGGCGATAATATTCTAAATTCAGACACTCAAGTTGCCACAGCCTTTGAAAATTTCTTTGCAGATATTCCCGTATCGACAACTAAATCGCTTAACTCGTCGCCTGCTGCTGCCGAGTCTTTACTAAGGGAAAACGTTTCAAACTGTGATTCCGAATTTAACTTCCAATATGTCACCTGTACAGATATTATTAAAACTTTTCACACCTTAAATGTTAAAAAGACCGCTGATCTATGGGGTCATTCTGTGGACGTAGCTAAATCCATTATAAACGTTGTAGCTCCTTCTTTAGCTGTTATATTTAACGATTGTATTGACCGTGGTGAGTTTCCTGATCTAATGAAATATAGTAAAATAATACCATTGTTTAAATCGGGTAGTACATCAGACCCCACTAATTATAGACCCATTTCAGTACTACCCACCTTTAGTAAAATTTTTGAAAAATTAATTTTGGCACAATTGCAAAGTTTTTTCAATAAACATAAGTTATTGCACAAAAAACAGTTCGGTTTTACAAGGGGTCGTTCAACTACTGATGCCGGTGTTGAACTTTTAGGACACATTTATAATGCCTGGGAGGACAAATGCGACGCTTTGGGAATTTTTTGCGATTTATCTAAAGCTTTCGATTGCGTTCTTCATGAAACATTAATCAGGAAACTACACCACTACGGAATCCGTAAGGCCTCTCTGGATCTTCTTACTTCTTATTTGAGTGATAGGATTCAGAGGGTTGATGTTAACGGGAAAAGATCTCCCGGATCCGTAGTAAAAATGGGGGTACCCCAGGGCTCAATTCTTGGTCCATTTTTGTTTCTTATTTACATAAATGACTTGCCTTACCTCATAAAGGATAATCATGACGTGGTATTGTTTGCAGACGACACTTCTCTTTTATTTAAACTCAAACGTCAGCAGCCAGTTATGGATAATGTTAATAGCGCCCTGGCAAAAGTTGTTAATTGGTTTAATGTTAATAATCTACTCTTAAATGAAAAAAAAACTAAATGTATTAAGTTTACGATACCCCATGTAAGACAAGTGGAAACTACTGTACTAATTAAGGATGAAGAGCTGAAACCGGAAGATAGCACAGTGTTCTTAGGCATAACTTTGGATGCCAAGCTTCAGTGGGGCCCGCATATAAACAAATTGTCGAAAAAACTTAGCTCTGCAGCATACGCCGTTAGAAGAATTCGTGACTTAACTGATTTAGAGACAGCTCGTTTAGTTTACTTTAGTTATTTCCATAGCGTGATGTCGTACGGTATTCTCTTGTGGGGCAATGCCGCCGATATTCAAACAATATTTGTTTTACAAAAAAGGGCAATTCGTTCAATTTATAAACTAAGTCCCAGATACTCCCTCAGAGAAAAATTTAAGGAGATTAATATTCTTACTGTGCCCTCTCAATTTATTTATGAAAACCTTTTGTACGCACACAAAAATATTAATTTGTTTAAAAAATACAGTGATATCCACAACATAAATACGCGGAACAAACACAAATTTGTTGTTCCTGCAACGAGGCTCAAAAAAATAGGGGGTACGTTCAGATGCCAATGTATACGTTTTTACAATAAACTTCCGAGCCATATTCAAGCACTAACCCTGAATAAATTCAAATCGTTTATAAAACAGAAGCTATGCCTGAAAGCTTTCTATCATGTCAATCACTATCTCGAAGATAAAAAGGCTTGGGATTAAACTGCTCCAATGAAATTTGCTCCGTGAATGTTGAAATTTCGGACTTCGCTGGTTTATTGTTGATTCCTTTATTTTATACACTGTGACATTGAATGATTTGACATGAATACTTAGTTCAGTATTTTATTATTTTTTTACCTTCTTTTTATTTTATTGTATGTGTGTGTATTTGACATGAATATTTATTTGTGACTGACATTTAATGAATTGACATGAATACTTACTTCAGTATTTTATTATTTTTTACTCTTTTTTTTGTTTGTCTTATGTGTGTATTTGACATATCGTATTTTTATTGACATTCGTTTTGTAAATTATTATTTATTTTATTTAATAATTGTGAATGTGAGGACCATGTGGGTCACATTTTGTTTTTTTTTTTTCCCACGACTGTCTGGCAGTTTGAGTTCTATAAGCGACCTACCCAAATGTCCTTTCTTTGGTATTGTTCGTCGTTCGTTGAGCTCCTTGAGTTATAAGTCGAGCTACACGATAACTGACAAATGCTTGCACTGACTGGACAGGTCCACTCAAATCTGTGTGGTTCTTTCTTCAAAAGACCATCTCAGACACTAATCTGCATGGTCCTCATGTGAATTAAGCAAGATTGTCTGGACTTCAAAAGAGACTATGACCTCTGAGTTTGTTTCGGCTGTTTCTTCTCAGAGTAGTCAGATACGAAACACCGGCCCCATCTAGCTTAAAAAAAAATGACGTGTAAAAGTGTTTGAGAAAACCTACTTGCTGAATAAATATCATTTATCATTTATCATTTATGCTGCAATAAGTGAATACTGTCAGCCCTTCCACGCTACAGTCCAACTGCAATTTAAGCGAGGATTTAATTAGAGTTAACACTTACCACGTGTTCTTTAAAGATGGTCAGTCTTCAACTAACTTACTGAATACTGTAGTTTCGCCTTCGCCGCAGCCTGGCTCCTTTCACGTAACAACACTCACTTTTACTAGACTTAATATGACTACTAATATTTTAGCTTATAAAATATTATTCGTCCTCGGGGAGTTGATGCGCATCTTAATACCGAAACTATGCTAACTTTCCGAGTCTAACCTAGGACGTCCTAGTGCTTTTACTATTATAGACCGGTCTATCCCGCGAACTCAGCCAGACCTCTCCATGCGTCTAAGGCCATCTCTCGCTCACCTCGATTAATCTAAACAGACCTTTCCATCCAACTATTATAAACTTTTACAAACATTATCACACTTTCGCGGTCACACACTCAGACATAGACTCCTAGTATTTTCTACGTCTCCTAGCTTAACTCCTAGCTTATCGTCTCCACCCTCTAGCGGTCCCCAACCGACTGTCTTGACTTTCCTACCCTCGCCTATCTCCGCCAGCCCCTTCTTGCCTGTACCGTTTTTTTCCAGAATCCCACGCCTTGCCTGTCGATGCTTTTTGTGACTCTTTCAATTGTCTTAAGTTATCGCCCGGCTTTTACCCAATGCCCAGAGTTTATTACAAACACGTGTGCTTATCTATTATGAGTCGCTCGTAGAAATAGGATATTTTTAAGTTTCTAAAGAATCATTTGAGAAGCTTGTCAGCCATACCCATTAAAATAAGGGATTTATGAGCTTGAAAGTTTTTACGTTTTGTCCTTCAATGCCAAATGTAGAAAGTTAATAGCTTTGTAAGTGTTTGGCTCCGTGTGTTGATTTTAAAATAAATATTAAGAAAGTATTTGCTTAATAATTGTATCGACCAGTCACAAACTCAATTGGTAAGTTCATAAACTTATCGTAGTTTCCGTCGTCTTTGAGGTTTAGATATTTACACCTCTCAAAGTCTTTGGTATGAAGCCAGCCGTAGTCTACGGCCTGACATGCGGATGTTAAAAGGCCGATAAAGCGAGCAAAATCCCTTATTTTAAATCGTTTGAGCTTCCTAAATCTTAGTAATTCTGTTTCAATTTTCTTTCTTTTGTCATCGGGTAATCTTACTTCAAATCTTTTTGAATCTATTATATTTCCTAAGAACTTGCAACAATTATTAGGCACAACAGAACTTTTTTCTGTGTTGATGATGAATCCTAGCGATTTTAATAATTGTATTGTGTCATTCACATTTTGTAAACAGTCAGTATACGATTGACCAACCAAAAACAAATCATCCAAATAAAATGTTGATAAATATCCCAAAGACCGTAGTAGCTTTGCGATTGGTTTAAGAATTTTCGTAAAAATATACGGAGCAGTGTTTAAGCCGAACGGTAACACGTTAAACTCATACAGATTGCCATTAAATTGAAAACGTAAATATTTTTTTGAGTTGGGATGTATGCTTATTAAAAAATAGGCATCTTTTAAATCAATTGTTGACATAAAACAGTTGTTCGATAAAAGTTTTAAAGCTGTTCTTAAATCTTCAAGTTTAAAATGTTTCGTTGGTATAAATTTATTTAATTGTTTTAGATTTAGTATGAAGCGTTGTTTACCGTTCGGTTTAGGAACAAGAAATATACTAATAAGGACACTGCCCCAGTACTAGTAAGATCTTTAATTGATGCTTTAAAGGCCTTGTATTCGGATTGCGAATAAAAAGGCTCTGCTGGAACGGTTGTTTGAAAAACTGGGTCAGAAAACATAATTTGATAGCCAGAAATCCAAGAGAGTATAACAGGGTTAGCAGTCAATAAACACCACTGTTCATAGAAAAACGAAAGACGACCCGCGGGGCTTACCGGCTCTAACGTCGGTGACCTGGTTGCGGCTGACGTGACAATGTCCTGGAAGCGTTGTTGTGCGTCGTCCTCGTCTGCTGCCTCTGAGCCTGAGTTGATGGTGCTGCCCGCGCATATCTCGCGCCCCCCGGCGGCGGTGGTGGGAACTGGCGGCGACGTGCCGGGGGGCCTCGGTAGTTTAAAGGCCTGTTGACTGCCCTAGCCGGCTTATTAGCCATAGACTGCATTGTGGACGACCTTATGTCAACTCCAGATTTTATAATTGTTTTTGCTGATCTTAATGTATCTGCTAAGCTATTGCCAAAGAGCATTTCGTCTATTTTGGTTTTATCCAATTGATCTTTAAGCTCCTTCTTGACAGTTGAAAGAATGAACGAACGTCGTGAGATCGAGTCCGTAAACTGAATATCGCCGAGGATTCGAGCTGTGTCCATCAACAGCTTGAGGAGCTCAGGGTTTTTGTGACCTGATGAAAGTAGCGCAGTAATGGCCTCGCTGATGGAGGACAAAGCACAGGATGTTAGTACCTGTTTACCTTCTATACCCTTGTCTCGTTTTGCTTGAGTTTCCAGTAGAGACACTCGAATCTCTGGATTGAGGGTAGGCGCTTTTATAAACTTGCAGTTCACAGGTACCAAATATCTGTCTCTCAATTCCTTGCGGTTCTCTTTAGAGAGACCAGAGGTCGCAATGTGGTTTAGCCTAATTGCCAAATCCTTTTGAATTTCCCGGCTATATTCTTTAGTTGAGGTGGGGTCTTCACCTAATATTTCCATTAAATCTGGATCTAACTCAGGAACGTCTTGTACAAAAGCAGTGGCCGCCGGCTCACTTGTCCTTTCTAATGGTACGGCGGTAGATTCCACGGCAGTAAGTACTTGCGCGGATGGTAGTGCGGTGGTAGCGGAGCTCGGCGGCAGTATGTGTACCTGTGCCGTGGTGTTGTCGGCGGTAGGCGACTGTGTGACGACCGGAACCGGGACCTCCTCCTCATCACTAAATCCCGCTGGGGCTGGTTGCCAGTACGAGCATCCAGGTTGTGGATCTGCATCGCCGTGATATGTGGCACAATCGTCATCGATTGGGATTGGTTCGCGCTCTGCAAGCAAAATAAGTATTTTGCTTATTTGGTGGGAAGTGAGACTCCTTATGAGAAACACGCAATCCCAATAGGCGGCTTAGTACCAATTTGTTTCCGGAGAAACAGCTTAAATTCTTAAGCGTATAATGCAGGTACATGCTATGGAAAAACCCCACAGGTAGATCCGAGCAGCAAGTACTTAGTTTCGGAAGTGGAAGGCCCCCTAAGGTCAATCCGATTTTCCGTATTAAATAATATTCATAACCCGTTATGAATTCAAAACTACAACGTTTTAATTTTGCGTAACGGTTTTTTTTTTTTTTTTTTTTTAAGTTAGGCGGTTGCGATGCTAAAAGTAACCAATTGATATTAAACATGACATAAGTAGGTCAATGACTCACCCTGCAGGTTATAAGGCGTAGAAAAATCACCATCCGACGACGATGCACTATCACAGCGAGTAGGTACGTCGCCCACGTTTTATTTCGCGTTCTAATTTTTTAAGTTTTTTACTTAAGTAACTATAATTATCACGCTTATCACTTTTTCTTTTCGGCATTCTATAGCTAAATTATAAAAACGCACTTGAAAACAAAGGAATGATGCGAAACAGCGAAACACTGATACGTGAATGAGCGGGGTAGGTGCGGATGTCATAGTCAATATCAATGTTTTCAATCTACCTTACATTGGATTCATATTTACTTTTAAATAATTTGTTTATCTCCTAAATTCAATGCGAAATGGCGAGTCTGTAAGTGAAACTACATGTGTATTAATGCTAATATCGAGAACGAAGCTTGAGAGTAATTATTGTAATAGGACTCACCCAGTCGCTCACCAACAAACACACACACATACTAGATTAGTCTCAACTAACTAGGCTCTCAACCCGCATGTATTTAATTTATTCAATCACCCGACAACTCCAGTGAGTTGTCGGGTGATTGGAGGTTGTTGGTCGGTGAGTCGAGTGCCAGTGCACTCGACTCGACCTAGCCTCTTGGTACTAACCAAGTCCTAACTTAGCTCAAATAGCTTATCGTCTCAACCCTCTAGCGGTCTCAAACCGACTGCCTTCAGCCTACCTCCTCCTGGCCCTCGTCCCCCGCCTTTTTAGCAAAATCCCACGGCTCGTGCCTTTTTTGTGAATCTTTCAATTGTTTGAAGTGATTGTCCGGGTTTTACCCAATGACCAGAGTTTATTACAAACACGTGTGCTTATCTATTATGAGTCGCTCGTAGAAATCGAATATTCTAACGTTTCTAAAGAATTCTTTAAGTTCTGGGGTTTTCGTTTGCAGTTTCTTACAAGTTGCTACAAGTTATACAATATTATTTTTTTCTTCAAAATTCTTAAAAGGAAAGGACGTTGCGTTAATTACGGCAACTTGTCAGCTCATAAAAAAGGAACTTTATGGGCTTGCAGATGGCCGATACCGTGTGAACATTTTTAAAATAAGAATCAAAACTAAAATATTTGCTTAGTGGTTAAAGGTATATGACATGCAGTCACACATGTAATATGGTATTTTTACAGATTATTACGATATTCTTCATATTCCGCCAACTATATCAAATCGGCATGCAAATTTTAAGACGGGCGTACGGGTTGCGGTCGTTGCGGAGCTGGGTAATGAACCAATGTGGAAGTCGCCTCGAGCCTCGAGACAAGTCCCGATGTCAAGTTCTGCACATCTCTCCGCTGGCTATCGATCACTGAGTTCCTAGATCGGGCCAACTAACGAATGATTTTTAAAACCTTAGCTGTCGTCAAGTTCGGTTTCGGTACAGATGCAAAACAAAGGATAAAAAGAATGCAGATAGATGCAGTCGTGCAATGTCGTGAGTTGTATTGTAAGGCAAGGGTGTCGCTAGTTCACGCTGAGGTAGACACGTCGCTACAAGCTGTAATTGGCGCGGCGGCGGCGGCGGCGGCAGCAGTGCGCGGGGGCCCGCACGTGCAGGAATTTACTATTACATTCTTCACGTGGAGCGTCTCATCTGTTGGTGCACTAGGATTCTCTCACACGCTCACCGCTCACTGCGCACACTGCGCACCGGCTCGATAAGAAGAATGAGTGCACGGCTGATCTAGAATACGTTCAATGAAATGCTAATATCTTTGAATGTAAGAGACTTGTAGACGACGAGGCTATTAAAGCAATTAGTAAATTGTGGGGAGCTAGATCTCTTCGTTTCAGAAGCGTTCATCAATGAAAGTATGCACATTATATGAAGCAGTTACGTTATAGACTAAGCTAGAAAGAAACTCCATGAGAGCTAAGAAAAAGTAAAACAAAAAAAGAAAAGAAAAAACTGATATTATAAAGAAGGAATCGTTTTTAGACCGATTCGCAGAATGCAAATGCAAAATCAATAAAAAAATATGATAAATGGTATTATAAATGACAAGTGTAAGTTTAGCACACTAGTTGACAGGAGAGCGTTGTTGGTAAACATTTTTGAAATAAATTAAAAAGATACGATGATGACATCCAAATAACTAGCATCCTTAGGCGCGGGACAAACACGAGTGGCGCATGGCGTATGGCGGTGGCGCGGCGCTGGCGAGGTGATGGCATGGCGCCGCCGGCGCAGCGCAGAACAGGCGCGCTAATGCCGCCGGAATGGCGTGGCGCGAGCGCATTCTAGTCTTTAAAGTCTAAATTGTTACGCGTTTTCGTTGTCTTGTTCCCGCCCTGTGCATGCCACTGCTAACTGCGGTTGCGCGGATGGCGAGGCAGTGGCGCCCGCACCGCGCCAGCGTAAAAGTGTAAATTGAATTATTAAATACTTTGTAATTTCATTTGTTGAGCTATGTATTTAGATTTATTGGGGTTCCTTGGTAAGTTCTGAATTGGCATATTTTATTTTAAGATAGGTTTATTTCTAAGTTATGTCCGTTTAGCCATTGCTCAGTTTCTGTGAAAGTTTTTATAATAGATCGATGGTCAACATTCGCTGGCGTTTAAAAAAATAAGGAAACATCATCAGCGAACAAAATACACGTCGAACTTATCTTTTTTGGCAAGTCATTAACATATACTATAAATAGAGTAAAGACGCTTCGTTGGGGTATTGAATTATGAATGGCAGCCATGTCAGGGCCAGTGCCTCAAGTCGGCTATTACAATAATGTCAGAACAGTTGATCATTGATTTCATAATGGTCCAGTACCATCAAGTTTTTAGTTTGGTAAACTACTAATATATGACATTCTTTCAATGGAGGGTTCCATTGAAAGAAATGTCATAGAATGGTTATCCCATACATATTTACAAATGTGTAAAAATATGTTATAAATGAAATCTGGCCTGAATAAATTTTTGCATTTAGTAGTAGATTTCAAAAACCATTTCTACTAAGTTACATAATAATGGCAATGCGACAATGACATTTAAACACAATTTTATTACGAGACCATTGGCCGACCAATGATCGACCATTGTGAATTCAGCAGATTACGATCTATAAGCAAAATGACAATGGAATGAAAATGGAAACATGTTAGAGCGACGAATTTATAAAAATAGACTGATTGTATGCAGTACATAAATATACCTGGTTAATGCTATCGAAGTATTCTGCTTAAACCAATTAAAAGTTGCCCCATGATACCCGGTCCGTTAAGTTTTAGTAATAAAATTTTATGTGACACCCTGTCATACGGCTTCGTCATATTTAGGAATACTCCAACAGCGCACTTTCTTCCCTTAATGCAACTGTGGATTGCCTGTATGTAATTGTATACCACTAATGTAGGTGATATTTTTTTTCTAAAGCCAAACTGCTTGTCTGCCGACTAGCCAATTCCCAGCTATTACCGTTCTTAAGGTGGACTACCTACACTAAAAGGCGATGTTCCCAACTGTGCACTGATAACTACTACACTTCTTACACACATTGCTCGAAGCTAGGGGAGCTTAAGAGATTCTTATCCGTGTGTAAAACACTAGAGCTATGAATTACTGAGATATACGACAGGGTGTAGAAACTGAACTTCTGAATTTGAACTGCTTCTGGGCAGTTCGTGAGAGGCGGAGCGCGACACTCGGGTCGCGTGACTCCGAAGAGAGTGGTGGCACCTGACATGGCGCGTCGTCACGGCACTTTCGCTGTGCTGCGAGGTATAGTTGTTCCTGGTTGTCGCAGCGACTGTGCGGTTGGATTTACAGGCTGGGTTGTGCTCAAAATCTTAAATAATGACATGAAACAATCCTAAAATTTCCAGAACGAACCAGAAGGGTTGCCTTTTATTTGTTTCAAAGTTCATTTCTCTGTTATTTCCCCTAGTTTACTGTAACATCTGTTTCTACCTCGACTACAAAACTTCATAAACAGAGCTACGGTTGGGCTACGGCTACAAAGTTTCGTAGCCGTAGCAGTCGCTACGAGTGCTACGAGTGCTACGAGTGCTACGACTTGAAACAGGGTTAGCTATTATTCACCTACTTACATTATGGTTCACATCAGGAACCACACTGTCCTTCAAAACAGTGTACTACACCTATAAAGTTGCATTATCTTTTAAAGTACACAAGATACGAGTCGGTGACCTTTATTTGATTGATTTAGTTTTTTTGTCACCGACTTCTGAAGCTAAAGTTATTTTTCACTTTTTTGTTTTCTCTGAAGTCGGTTATGTAAAAAGTTTTTATTTTTCATTTTTTTTTAGTGGTTCACATGTACTTACCTCTTCACAGCGTAGCGGCGTGATGTTTTGTTATGAACTGGTGAAAACAATAGACAGACATGAGATTTCAGCAAATCCAGTTCATTTATTGAGGAGTTCCGTTGTCCAAAACTACCCAAATCGCTTCTAGTGTGCCTATAAAATGTGAAGAGTCTCTCTACTTCTCCAGGATTCCATCATCAGATCCTGATTTGATGATTAGGGGACAACCTGGGAAGTATACCCTTTCAAACTTTAAAACAATAACAAAATCAGTCCAGCCATCTTCGAGTAATCGGGGAACATTGAATTGAGAAACTCCTTATTTTTGAAGTCGGTTAATAACGACGATATGGTAGGTGACTCAAATATCCGGATAGCCTATATAAGATTCTGCCGAGTATCGTTAATTTGCTCTTAAGAATTTAAGAGTTCCGTTCCTTTGTCATGGATCCCATAATCAGAAGTAATCAGAACCTAACCAAATTCTCATCAATGTACCCTTGAAGTACATGCTTTCCAAAAAATAAAAAAAAACAATACTTTCATGGTTATCCCCAATAAATGGAACTAAACACACCTAACTGTCGAAATCTGGGTATATTATACACTTCTGAGTACCCCCGCAAAGCATACAGGCGTAATGTTACGTCATGATACAGTATAAACAATAAACAACCAAGTGTTTGCAGCAATCACTACAGCTTTGCCCTGTATTTTTGAAGAGTTCCATTTATATCTCCGAAGATCAGCATTAAATCTCCAGTTAATTAAAATGGGACTACACGGGTAGCACCAGCTTTCAAATAAAAGAAGAACCATCAAAATCGGTTCACTCAGTTGAAAGTTCTGAGGTAACAAACACTGTCGAAATCTGGGTGTATTGTACACATCTGCGTACCCCCTCAGAGCATATAGGCGTGATATTACGTCATGATATAGTATAAACAATGAACCTTCAAGCGATAACAGCAATTACTGCAGATTTGCCGTACATTTTTGAAGAGTTCCATTGTATATCTCCAAACATCAGCATCAGATCTTCAGAAAAATAAAAATTAAATTAAATTAAAATTAGACCACACGGACAGCACCAGCTTTCAAACAAAAAAATAACCATCAAAATCGGTTCACCCAGTCGAAAGTTCTGAGGTAACAAACACAAAAAAAAAACATACAGACGAATTGACAACCTCCTCTTTTTGGAAGTCGGTTGAAAAGAGATTTTATAAAAATAAAGTTTATGTATTTATCGATTAATTTTGATTCCAAGCCAAGGTGTTCAACAGTACGTAAGCTAAGTCATGCCTCTTTCACCTGAACAATGTGCAATAATCATAGCTTTACTGAGACTAGAGATCTGTATGCGTTGCATGGCTCCAATGTTGAGTGTAACATTAAGAACGATTCAGCAGGTGAAGCGAACGTACGAAGAAACTGGAAACCACCTGAAGAGACCTCGTAACGGCAGACCCAATCGCACTAGTACGAGAGAACACCGCTATGTTTTGTCTCCACTGTGTTGAGAAATGGCCACCTCAATGCATTTGAAGTCCAGCAACGGTCTCTTCAGACCCGAAGAGACTACATAAGTGACAGTATACCATAGTATTATTGACCATAGAAAATAACACCTCGACTGGGGAAGGTATGTCGTGTGACAGCAAATGTTTAAATCATTATAGTTGTATTCTTTTTTTGGCTAAATGTGAATAATTTAAAAATTAACCTGAAGTAAAGAACTCAAACACAAAAAACTTACGTCAGTAACAATGATAATGAAATAGAAGAAGTTAAAGTAAAGTCTGTGTTATTATGTATCCATATTGTCAACCACCTTAATAATTGGAAAGCACATAATTATGACAGGGAAGGGGGGAGGGGTTTTTTTGAGAGGAGGCCGTGTCCCAGCAGTGGGAACATTATAGGCGGATGATGATGATGACATAATTATGCAGCAACTAAGTAAAATAATAAAGAAATCTGCCTGTGTAGTGTGCACTTTTACAATTGGTAAAAAAAAATAAAGACGTGTTACTAATTGCTACTTATCGTGAGGGATTGCAATCCAGCGGCGTTTTCAATCCAGCTGGATTCTTGTTGGATTGACCTGAATCCAGCTAGATCCAGCGCGGATCCAGCTAAATGTGGAACGAAAATAAAAAGACGACATATTTAAGCCTTTTTTTGTAAAGTAATTTATTTAATAACTTCTTACGATAATCTAGGAAATCACTAATTTTCTTTGGTATCTTAACCATTTGAGATCAAAAGAATCAACTTAAAATTAAATAACATAATTATAACTTCACATAACATTTAAGATAATGTTTCTATGAAAGCAATATCTTATTACTAGAGACCGGATTATATGCATTTGCGTATTTGCATATCAACAACATGTAATGGAAGAAATACGAAATGAACTCAAAGATAGACAGACAATCTTACAAAAATTTTAAATAATTTTATTATCATGTAATGATACTGTACTTATTATCTCCATTCAAAAAATAATTTACTCATTGTATGCTGATTTTGAAATAGAAAAATGAAAACTTACTTTTATTTATTTTTATTTTGGGTGTTACAAAAAATCTATCATTTAATTTCGCATATTCCGCCAATTTTCGTGCATATTTCAAGCATTTTTCATGCATATTTGCATGCATATAACAAGCTTTTTATGTTGCATATAATCCGGTCTCTACTTATTACGTTTATGTTTAATGATAGGACGGCTAATCAGTAGCAATCAGTCTTAGGTTCAATCAGTATTCGGATTGGTACGTTTACGGAGCATATTTAAAAAGGCGCGGGATCCAGCTGGATTGTAGTATGCTGGTTCCAGCAATTGCAATCCCTAATTGTGGTCTATAGTAGCTTCAATTCTGCGATACGGAATTATTTTTTGGGGCAACTCTTACCCATAAATCACAGAAAAGATGTTTAAGAGTTATGTGTGGTCTGAAAACAGATGATAGCTGTGCATCTGACATTCAATGTTTCACGAAGCCGTCAACCAAGCATTCTGTAGATCAAGCTATGGAACCCTACTCAAAAATAATTGCTGGACAATTACTTTTTTGGGGTGACAACGCTGACTTTTCAGTAGGACTCGTTGTAAGGCACTTAAAACATTGTGTTTTTGGACGGTTTAAATAGTACGGGAGCCCGGGGGTCGTGAAGATTATATTTAAAAAAAATCCTAAGACAAAGTTGTAACTTTGACCCCCAATATCTCCGTAACTACAAGGTTCCCAGGTATGCTGTAGAACAAAAAAAAGCCGGCCACGAGGAAGTCGGACTCGCGCACCGAGGATCCGTGTAAATTGTTTTAAGGACAAAGGACTTGCCCAAAAATTGTATGAGCCTGTAACCCAGGATGAACATAATATGTATAATCTATGTCATTTTATAGTAAAAATCTTCTATTAACAAAATAAAAAGATGCGTATTGCTCAGCAGTTTTGGACAAAAGTTATAAAGGTTTAAGGAAGTTGCTTTTGTCACTACGTATTAAGTACTTTTATCTATATTCAAGTGTGTACTACGTTAATAAAGGGTGTAAAACACCTCTTAACGAATACGAAAGACACTTGTTCTACTCGTCATTCTGATCATATTTTTGTTCTACACTATACCTGGGAACCTTCTAGTTACGGAGATATTGGGGGTCAAAGTTGCAAGATTTTGACAAGCTTTTTTTTAAATACCACTTTTTATCGCATGATTTTTACTTTAAATATCTCTACGACCCCCGTACTATTCAATCCATCCATCCGCACAATGTTTTGAGTGTGTTACATTGAGTTATACCACAAAACATGATTTATAACCTCAAAAAAAAAAGATGTTTCCCAACAATATTTTTTGCGTTAAGTTACTTAGTTTGATGTACAGAATGGTTGGTTAACGGCTTTGTGATGAGGTGAAATACACCCTGTATATTTGTCCAAGGCATTTAATAAACACATTATATTGGTTAAAAAACGAATTAATCATACTGCGAGAGATTTTTTCTTCAAAATGAGACAGACAATTTATTCGTTTGTAACAATAATATCACCGGGGAAATACAGGTATGTAATTTAAGAGATTTAAGTGTGGCATAAAACAAATTCAAATTTAAACAACATACATTTATGCCAATATTTTTAATTTTGGGGCAAGCCCGCCACACACGCCCAAACCACTGTAACTCCTCAAAACCAGAATCAACAGTGGCGACCACCAGAAAAGCGCCGAGACAATGAAGCTCGACGAAGCCCCAGAGAGTGAATTTAACTGTCTTGGATCCCGCAACGAAATTAATCAGAAAGTATAGCGGAGGAGTAGGAAAAAAAAACTGTTATTTCCACTTCCCTCCATATCAGCAGGAGACAGAACACAAAGGGACGTTTACAAATAGGCCCGGTTGCCTAGCACCACGGATAAACCTAAGTAGAGAGCTGTTATATTTGATTCCAATAATAGGTATGGCAAAAACGTTTGAACGCACGGAAATTTGCTCTAGTTTCTACAAGGTCCGTATAGTAAATAACTCCGAATGTAACCTGTACACTATCCAACATAATATTGCGTTCATTTTGCCAAAGACACACACCACCAAACTACCACACAATGTGTGTGTGTGTGTGTATGTGTGTGTGTGGCCCACAAAATGTGATGTGCAGATTGTTCATATTCGCAGTCAGATGTTGAACATTGACAAAAAGGCGAGTCAACAAGCTTGAAGGAAAATAATTTACTCTTAAAGTTGCCATGACCTGTGAGAAATTGGGCAACACAGTGATCAACCTCCAGCCATGTCCTGTCCAGCCGCTCACGAACGGATGGAAAGAACTGGTGGAGGTGTCTGCCCTTAATGGAGTTGTCCCACCTACATTGCCACTCAGATAAAAGTTTCTCCCAGATGTCAGTCTGTGGTTTGAATAGTCTAGAAATCCTAGCATGATCACGTATAGTTAAATTGTCTGCGTCCGTGGTCTCACGCGCGTTATAGTACATTGCAGCCCGCCCCTGCACCTCAAAATCGACTGGAAGTACACCCGCAAGCACCGGTAAAGCTTCGGTACTAACCGTCCTATACGCTTTGCATAAGAATATCAACGCCAAACGCTGGCTTTGAAGCAATTTACGTCGCACCGCTCCTATGGTGGCCCTATCGGCCCAAACAGGTGCCCCGTAGCACATACAACCCAAGTAAGTAGCCACATAGATGGTCTTTAAAGTAAAAAATAACAGACCCCACGTAGATTTGGATATCCTCGTTAAGGAATAAAAGTTCTTTTTAGCTTTTTCACCGAATTTTTTTATGTGATCTACGAATGAAAAATTCCTCTCTAAGACCAGACCAAGATAGCACACGGACTGCTTTCTTTTCACGGGAACGTTATTAAATTTAATACTTGGCCACGATTTAAGATCACCTTTTAAAATTAGTTGAAAAGTTTTATGCGGTGCAAAGGTCAGTGGGTTTCGATCGCCCCACTGAGATATTAATCGTAGGCAAGTGTCAGCCAAATTCTCGAGTCCAGCCCTTGAACTTTACTGAATGAGCAACAGGCTGTCGTCCGCGTAACCGGTTAATGAACAGCCGGGTGGAAGTGGGATCGCGAGGAAATCATCAATTTATGTCAATATATGGTTACCAGCGTAATAAAAATCTATACCCATATTTAAACTTCCTTTGGTTTTATTTAAAGAAACTGTTTCTGATCAGAAACCCCTAACAAAGTTAGACTACAGTATAGATACTCAATTACGCACTTCGGGAACTAAGTTATTAGGTAAGTAAATACAAAATAACAATTAATTATTATTTTAAGTTACGGTAAGTTACGAATGTTTTACATTTTATGCCCGGTATGAGTTTATTTTGCCCGTTCTGTTTTTTGCTAATATTATTGTAAATTCTAGTTTCCGAGTGAAATCAAAAGTAAAAATACTTAATTTTTTGAGTTCTGTTCAAAATCTGGTATCGAACGTAAATGGTTTCCCAAAATTTTTAACTTTATGATTATAATTATTTGCAATACTTTTATTTTTGTACACTTGAGGTAGGATTGGTCCATGTGCTTTAACTTTGCTGTTTGATCCCATGAAACGGCTATTGCACCAAACACAAATAAGTTTGTAATAGTAAAATCGCTTTTTTTGTTATTAAACTACATTATTTTATTGACGGTTTCCAGATTTTTTACTC
This sequence comes from Xestia c-nigrum, assembly GCA_916618015.1. Lineage (NCBI taxonomy): Eukaryota > Metazoa > Arthropoda > Insecta > Lepidoptera > Noctuidae > Xestia > Xestia c-nigrum. Next base: position 147,069 of record OU745259.1, on the reverse strand, counting down.
TACATGAACTGTAAGACAATTCTAGGTCAACTGGAACTACCTTAAAAGTATGGGAGTCATATTATAATAAAACCTACATCGCGCAACATAGACGATACGTAGGTATCGTCCCATCACCTGTTATTTTCATAAGAGGAATTTTTTACTGCACCTCTATTAAGAAATTTAAGCAAACAAAATTTCTCCACTAATAACCTACTGCATATCAAATAAATGACTGTACTACAAATTAACTACTTGATTACCTAAACATGTTGTACTAAAAAATGTTTAAAATACATCAAAATCTGATGGTTTTTTTTTTTATATAATTTACAACAAAAATCTAGCTGAAACCACAGGTATACACATTTTGAAACAATATTACTCACCGTAAAACAAAAATACTGATTTGCACACAATTTTTTTTCTCGCGATATTGTAATGTCTCAAATTATTGTCAACTGAACATACGGAAGTATCTCTGCCCCCATAATCGGGACTTGGGGCACCCCCCCGTTAGATTAGTTAGGTTCCTTTAAACCCTGCACTCGGAAATAGGAGCCCCGCGAAGCGGGGCTCCGTCGACTACGCTTTTTAGGGGGAATATAAAGTGTTTTAAGGCTATGTTATATTAATCGGTATTTCTCAGGAATGGTGCATAGTCATTCAGTAAAATAGTTAAGCTTTAAAGATCTAACAGTATAGTATAATTGATTAATTTGTTGAGCAAATTTAGTGTGCAATTCAGTATTTTTGGTGATAATTTCGATTATTTTGATTGAAAAAAGGGGATTTACAGTTAAAGTATTAAATACCACCCTTTTCATAATATGAAATATATTACAATTAAAATCTTTTTACAATGACATACATTATGTTTTAAATATTTTCACATTATAAATATATCGCTTCTCTTGAGCAGTCTTGTTTTTTTCAACCTTCAGATTCCAACATAGGCTTTCGAACCAGAACCTATAGGTTGCTTCCGGTGAACTAGAATTGACAATTTTGGTTAAAAGCAAGGTCTTACAAACAAGGTCGCACAAGTAAACGCAAAACATTCGAAAAATAAAAAGGAGATGGAAAACGGTGGGCCACTGTAATAAGTTGAGATATAAAAAAATTGTGATTGTTTTCTATTTCAAAATATGAACAATCTGCTCAATTCTCAATCTGGAAGGGAAGCAAAATGAGAACGATAGTTTTCATAACATTACAAAAAGAAAAGCTTTGCTGAGTAATTAACTCAAAGTATTTCAATGATAAATGATAAGTGAAGCGTAGCCCCCGCCGGTAATTACATATAATTATCTGTGACAGTATTGACAGCGGATCGACATAGACACTTGCCAATTAGCCACGTGATTGTACACTCTGTGAATTCTTTCTGCTCCACTGGTTTCGTGTTTTCCGTTATGTTTGGAGTGGCTATCCCGATTATTTTATAATTTCAACGACCACTGCTTTGTTTATTACGGGTTTCGTACTACTTTGTACGATACTTACTTCCATACTGGACACACCGAAGATCGCTCACACATTTGACATGATTTCTTTTTGTTGGACATTGTTGAAAATATGGATCGCTGATAGAATAATAGTGGGCGGGCGTGAAGCAATTCCGTCAGTGATTCGGCTGTGGCTCGCACCTAACTCTGAAAGTAAATAAAGGGTGTAAAACACGTCTTCACGAAGCCAAAGGCACTGGTTCTCCCCATCAATGCGATCATTTTTTTTTCTACACCATACCTGGGAACCATCTGGTTACGGAGATATGGGGGGTCAAAGTTACAACATTTTGACAAGTTTTTTTTAAAATCAAGTTCTTTTTGTAAGATTTTGGCTTTTAGGTACTTGTTCACGCAGGAACGCGCGGGCGCGGGCGCGGGTGCGGGCGCGGAGACCTGTCGAGTTCGTGTTCACATTGGCCGTCAGGCGTTTGCGCGAGTCCGTTTCTAGCGACAAGTTCATACTGGTTGGACTGGCCTGGCGTCGCGAGTAAATCGCGCGCTCCACCGCTAGTTCAATGTGAACACACACAAACATCTCGCGCGTTTGATATTGCCGCGAGCCCGCCGCGCGCGCCAGTCGCTAGCTTGCCCACTACTTAGACCGCACGTGCGTTGTGTACGTGAACACTTGGATATTACGCCATATGTTTGATTATTCGAGACCGCGCCCGCGAGTCAACGTGAATGAGTACTTAACACTTCCACGACCGTAATATTCAATCCATCCATCAGCACAATGTTGTAAGTTACATTGAGTTCTACCACAAAACATCATTTATAACCTCAAAAAAAAGTTGTTTCCCAGCAATAATTTTTTGCGTAAAGTTACTTAGTATGACGTACAGAATGCTTGGTTAACGGCTTCGTGATGAGGTGGTTTACACCCTGTATACAATGCTGTGTTTCTTAAAAGTACCGGATCTAAAAAACTAAAATGCCAGCCGAAGTACTAGTTACAGAATAGTATTTATTAAGCCGTACAACATAGCTTACACAATATTATGTACTTATGTGCGTGAGCGCCCGCATGCGCTCGGTGCACTTGAGTATAACTCGCGAGTGGCGCCTCCTGCGCGTGAAGTCGGGCACAAAACGGCGCGAGCTCAATTGTACCTGTTTATTACTTCGTAATTAAACCGATTGGTTTCCTCTCATTGTGTTCTCATCGTTTATTAGTATTCCTATTCACAATAGATACGTTCCGCGGTGATATTTGTTTGTGAAATAAGTTCCCGGATCGAGAGATAGAGAGTCGGGTCAGTTGTAAACTACGCTCACCGAATATTAATGACAACTTTGCTCTGTTGGACCGTTTCCGATAAACTAGCAAACAAGGTAAAATTGTGTAATCAGTATACGTATGTTTTATTGTAGATAGTGAGTATGGGTGAGTAGTCAATGCCGCTGTGCCGCAGGTCGGCGCCGAGCGGCCGCGCGCCCGGTGGCATTAACACCGCAGATTGGCATACAAGCGTAATTGAATATGCCTTTTGCCTTTGTATCAGTGAATAAAACTATCTTTTACACACTCAGTGAATTTTAAATTAAGAACAATAAAACGTGCCATCAATAGTACATTTTTGTACAAACCCAAATAATTTATTACAATTAGACCATTACAGCACTTATGAATGTCAAAAATACAAAACTCAATTAAAGCTACAGTCACAGTCACAAGGCATAATAACTTGAGAAAGTACTGTAGTTGCCCATTCCCTAGCATAGATCTCTATGGAGAAGAACGGGCAAGAAACTCCATGGACACTCTTTTCAATCAAAATATTGTTACAAAATCTTGGTTACATCATTCATGTTGAGATTATACTTATATGTGAGAACGATGTAGAAATACGTGCACATTAAGAGCGTCCAGAGAAAAGATTAAATCAACTTAAAAAATAAATAAATTAAAATTAACCGTGGCAGCCGAGAGTTGACCAGTCTCAATTGACAGCGCACGTTCATGAACATGACGCATGTATCAGCACCATTCAACTGGACCATATTGAAGGGAATTAAATGACCCGACACACCCGCCACCATCACCGAGACATTTGAGTGAGCATGATATTCTCTCAGCCGCCAGGTCACATTCAAGTCAAAAAAAAGAAAAAAAAGATAACTAAATGTAAAATGGTGGCTTTACAATACATAGCACTCACACGGTTTGCAATTATATAATATTAAGAGATGGAATCTATACAATGCAAGGATATTATTACAATCTTCTGCAGCTTCCACAATAACTTGACTGGGAATCAATTAGTTTGCTCCTATGGTTGTGGAGCAGGACCGGCATTGAGCCAAGCATTTTTATCATCAATGTAATCCCCCAACTTATAATATTTGCTTGACTACATAGTGTGCGTTTTACACAAGATTTACAAGATGTACAAGTGGAGAAAGTTAAAAATTGTATTCGAGGCAGAATTAACACACGAGCCGGGAGTTATTATTATTGAGCCGAGAACTGCAATAACAAAGGTCCACGTTATGTCAAACGATATTTTCCAATACACTTTTGAAGAATTTAAATAAAAGAATGAAAAATAATTTTGTTATGAATTTTAGGTACAGTCACGTCTAATAATATGTAAACACTTAAGATTTTTTTAAATCCTGTTTCTCCTAATGTACTGATTTAAATTTAATTTTATTACGTACGTAGTATTATGGAACTCATATTTTTATGAAAAAGATCCAATTTCCTAGTTACAATCGTTATTTCTCGCGAAATTAGCTATGATATTAAGGAAAGTGTATATGTCACCGTAAAATTGTCAAATACGTTAAATTGTCATATCTCTAGCGATATTGTAAAATCTCGAAATATTGTCAAATTAACTTACTGGTTACAACAAAACGCATTATTTTTCTTGAAATGCATGCGATGGTAGTCAACTCACGCGGTGTGTAGGAAAGGAGTGATCCCCCTTTCCCAGTGGTACAACTCTCATGAAAAGGTATTGTACCATTCCTGAGAAATACCGATTATTATAACCTAACTTTAAAACACTTTATATTCCCCTAAAAAGCGTAGTCGACGGAGCCCCGCTTCGCGGTGCCCCTATTTCCGAGTGCAGGGTTTTAAGGAACGGCGGCCAATCAGCCAGGCCGCCGGCCACGCCGCCGGCACATGCATCTTTTACCTGCGGCACGCGCGGCTTTTGGTTGCCGGCGGCAGTTTGCTTGCGGCTTCGATACGGCGTGGTAGTGTTGTCGTATTCATTTTCAATAACTTTAATAACTTCTTTGCATCAATAGGTGAGAGCGGGGTCAGACTACCTGGCAACCAGGAGTCTGACGGCACTTCCGTGATAAACCCCGCAGAAAATAGCATGTTCCTTAGCCTTATAGAGCCCCCCAGGGCAGTAAACCGTTTAATAAAACAGTTAAAGAACAAAAGCAGCCATGGGATAGATGAAATCCTTAATATGGTAATGCGCAGACGAACTGACGCTCCCGTTCCACATCCTTCTGAACCAATCTTTTGAACAAGGTGCCTTCCCCGATCTATTAAGAAAGTCACTAATTAAACCGATCCACAAAAAAATGACCAAAAACAGATCCAAACAATTACCGCCCAATAGCTCTTTTACCTGCAGCCTCAAAGATCTTTGGAAAAGCCATGTGTGACCGAATATACAAATATTGCGAGAAATATAAAATATTTGACGAATACCAAAATGGTTTTCGCAAAAACCGCTCAACAACTTTGGCAGTTTACAAATTTGTTCAAGAAGCACTTAATATAATTAATAAAAATAAATATGCCGTTGGTTTATTATTAGTTTGATCATATCTGACAAAGCCTACGACAAAGTCCAATTTCATGTATTGCTTAACAAGCTATACGGAATAGGCATCCGTGGAAAAGCCCATGATTGGCTTGAATCTTACTTGAAAAACAGCACAGAGAGCAAACAGTAGAAATAGAATATTTTAATCACACGTCAAAAGAAATAGAAAAAAATCGATCTAACAGCAAATCAATTAGTGCTTCAATACCCCAAGGAAGCGTAATAGGATGTCTCTTGTTTTGACTTACCCAAAATCATAGAAGGGGCATGTGTATTATTCGCGGATGACATTTCTCTATTTGTCTCATGTAAAAACAATTTAATACTAAACGAAGAACTAAATTCAATACTCACTAAAACCATCACTTGGATGAAAGCACACAACCTCGAAATAAATTATTCCAAAACTAAACTTATAACCTTTCATCCACACCAAAAAACGCCATTATACTCGTATATTGATTTTACTTTTAATAACACAAAAATAGAAAATGTTAAAGAATTTACGCTACTTGGTCTCACTTTGGATACTCACATAAATTGGAAGAGCTTGGTTGAGCAGCGGTGGCCCAGTGGTGGCGCCCCGACTTACGAACAGTAAGTCTTGGGTTCGAACCCAGACAGGCGCAATTACTTTGAGTAATTTAATTCATCACCGCTGCTCTCAAAACAGTGAAGTAAAACATCGTGAGGAAACCGGCATGTACTAGAACCAAAAATTCGAAGACATGTGACATCTACCAATCCGCACTGGGCCCGAGCCCGTTCCCTCTCATTGAGAGGAGGCCGTGTCCCAGCAGTGGGAACATTATAGGCTAATGATGATGATGATGATAAATTGGAAATCCCACATAAATACAAAAATTAAGATAAAAATAATCAAGATTTTCATATGCTCTACGTGAAATAAAGAAAACCACCAATCTTCAAACAGCGCTCACCACCTACTATGCATATGCTAATGCATGGCTAAGCTACGATATTACCCTTTGGGAAAATAGCACAGATGCACTCTCACTTTTTATCCTTCAAAAACAATTAGTTAGAATCCTGGCAAATATTGATCAAACCGACAGCTGCAAACCTCACTTCCAATATTATAATATCTTAACACTCCTCAGTACACATGTCACCGTAAAATTGTCAAACACGTTATATTACAATATAATGTGTTTTTTCTCGCGATATTGTAATGTTTCGAATTATTGGAACATACGGAAGTATCTCTGCCCCCATAAGCGGGACTTGGGGCACCTCCCCGTTAGGTTAGTTAGGTTCCTTTAAACCCTGCACTCGGAAATAGGGGCCCCGCGAAGCGGGGCTCCGTCGACTACGCCTTTTAGGGGGAATATAATGTGTTTTAAGGTTATGTTATTGTTGTAAATTAGATGACAAGTTACTTTTTAAAAAGAAAAATCTTACAGCTACAGTTATTAATTAAATAAATTAAGCAATTAGCTAAACAGAAATAAAATTGGGAAAAATAAATGTCGGACGCTACGATGACATGTTGACGGTCTGACAGCTCTCGGACAGAAAGGGGGGCGCTGAAGGCAGCGCTCGCTTATATACGAGTTGATTTCTTCTTATTCACCACACGGCCTCTCCTGACAGGAGACCGTCCCGGGCTCCATCATGATGTCTTCAGCTCTGGTGGTCGGTCTCCAGCATAGACAAGGAGGCTATGTCTGCTGGAGGCTCTTCAGGCTCGATGTGAAGCTGCAGACGCTCAGGCTCGGTGTGATGCTGCAGTGGCTCAGGCTCAGTGTGATGCTGCAGTGGCTCAGGCTCAGCCTGAAGCTGTAGTGGCTCAGGCTCGATGAGATGCTGCAGTGGCTCGGACTCGATGAGATGCCACGGCGCTTCAGCCTGGGTCCCGGAGGTACTGGGTTGTGGTTGGGAGACAGACTGGCTGACTGGCGAGATTGACTCGTCCGTGACAAGTGTAGACTCCTCATCTCCATGGTCTGCATCTATATAGGATAGAGAACCATGTGCTCCATGCACAACGCTACGCATTGTGCATGCGCACATCATTGATTGTGGTCTGGCACACATTAAGCCATCGAGATAGAGGCACGACGTGAAGCTTGTCTCGATAAATTAACGGGTAAGGCTTAGCGGAGTCAGAGGCTAGCTGTAAAGCGTACTCGTAACTCAATTTGGTCAGGATAGAGGCACTACGTGAAGCTTATCCCACCACACAAGGTCTAGATTTGTTCAGGATAGAGGCACTACGTGAAGCTTGTCCCAACACACAAGGTCTAGATTTGTTCAGGATAGAGGCACTACGTGAAGCTTGTCCCAACACACAAGGTCTAGATTTGTTCAGGATAGAGGCACTACGTGAAGCTTGTCCCAACACACAAAGTCTAGATTTCCAACAGTATACCACAACCAGCGCGTACTGAACCAGCAGCGACAGGCGCACGTGTTGCACCAGTAGCGACAGGCGCACGTGCTGCACTAGTGTATCCTACGCCAGCAGCGCGCCTGCACCAGCACCACGCCCTGCGCCAGCAGCGCACCCTGCGCCAGCAGCGCACCCTGCGCCAGCAGCGCAGCGAGTTCTGCGCCAGCAACGCAGCGAGTTCTGCGCCAGCAACGCAGCAAGTTCTGCGCCAGCAATACAGCTATTTCTTTGCCAGCAACCGCAGCGAGTCCTGCGCAAGCAACGCGTCCTGCGCCAGCAGCGCGTTCTGCGCCAGCAACGCAGCGACTCCTGCGCCAGCAACGTAGCGCGTCCTACGCCAGCAGTGCGTCCTGCACCAGCAGCGCAAGCAGCGCCAGCAGTGCGTTTAACTCCAGCAGCGCAACCAGCGCCAGCAGAGCGTCCAGCACCAGCAGCGCATCAAGCGCCAGCACAGCGTCCAGCACCAGCAGCGCATCCAGCGCCAGCAGAGCGTCCTGCCCCAGCAGCGCGCCCACGCGCGCTCGGGAACAAACCCATGCGCTTGGAGACACACGCTTCAGTCAGGGAACAAACCCATGCGCTTGGAGACACATGCCTCAGGGAACACACAAGAATAAAACACAAACACATATGAAGCTTCATATATAAGAGAGGCATAAAGCACTCACCATCGAAGTAAGCAGCACATACTTCAGGAGTCCACTCTCCGCGCCAAGGGATCATGTACTCCGCAGCCGCCTGCGTGTACTTCCCATACGAGCCGGCCAAGAACTGGAGCTCGTAGCGCCCTTGTGGCAGCGTCTTCACGATGCGGTAGGGGCCACGCATACAGGAGTCCAACTTTCCAGTCGATTGAGCCTGCTTCAATTCCCGCTGTAGGTCAATCTCCGGAGTCTGCGTACCAACCCAACGTCTGCTATGTCGCCGGCCTAGCTCACGGCTATGGCGACGACTACGAGAGCGATCCGACATTTTTTATTTAGGCACAAACCCAATCAACAAAAACAGAAATTGAATCGAATCCCACTTCTGATGTTGTAAATTAGATGACAAGTTACTTTTTAAAAAGAAAAATCTTACAGCTACAGTTATTAATTAAATAAATTAAGCAATTAGCTAAACAGAAATAAAATTGGGAAAAATAAATGTCGGACGCTACGATGACATGTTGACGGTCTGACAGCTCTCGGACAGAAAGGGGGGCGCTGAAGGCAGCGCTCGCTTATATACGAGTTGATTTATTCTTATTCACCACATTATATTAATCGGTATTTCTCAGGAATGGTGCATTATCTTTTCATGAGAGTTGTGCCACTGGGCAAGGGGGACCTCTCCTTCCCTCCACACCGCGTAAGTTCACTACCATCGCATGCATTTCACGAAAAATAATGCGTTTTGTTGTAAGCAGTATGTTCATTTGACAATCATTCGAGACTTTACATTATCGCTAGAGATATTACAATATAACGTATTTGACAATTTTACGAGACTACATTTGTATAGCAGGAATTCCAATTGTATGGCGATTAAAATATTTAATAATTTACCTGCACGTATCAGAGTGCTGCCCATTAATAAATTCAAGAAAGCAATATTTCCCTGGCTTTTAGACAACTGCTTCTACTCGGTTAATGAATTTTTAAATTATAAATTTTGACCTTATTTTTATCACCTATTGACATTGTATTGCTCATTTTTGATTTTATACTTATATTTTTAATCATTTGACCATTTGACATTGTGTAACTACAAAATTTTGACATTTTATTCATAATTGGTCACTTTGTAAGTTAATTTAATTTTAATATTTCTACACCGGTAACGGTAGTGTATGTGAAACTGACTAATTTTAAGATCTTAATGTACCATATACTCAGAAATAAATAAATCTTATCTTATCTTATCTTATCTTACGGTGACATATACATATTAGAAACCTGTAAAGAAGACAATTTTTTTTGTTCGGCGATTAGGCCACCCACATAAATTGTAGCATTTAATAATGAAACTTACAACATGGATTTCTTTCTTATAACCTTTAGATTCCAGTGGTGAAATTAGCTAAGCATTGTCTAAACGGAATAAATGGGAAAAATCTGCAAAAACATTTACGAAAACCAAAATAAACAGAAAAGGTAAATGTCAAAATAATTAACTTGTCTATCAATCACTAAAAAAGTGGGTTTATAACGTTCCTTGCCACGTTGATTGTTGAAACCATCTATGCGATTTTAGTGTAAACTTCTAAAAGTAGCATTTAAAATGCGCAATAAAAATATTTATTTTTTATATTCTTTCTGATTTCATTATAATTATAGCAGATATGATTACCAACGGGTAGTCACCGTACTTTTTTTGTAAACAGAAAAAAAAACGCCCCTATTCACGTAAGTATTTGCTGTCAAATGACATTGACCATGACAGGAATTATTTGACTCGCAAAAAAATATCATAACATAGCTTACTTATTATGATTTTAAGATTCCGTTTTCATTTCTACGTAATATTTCGTTTAATACCATAGTAAAATGGTTACTTTTTTTTGGTGTTATTATGAATAATAAATGCAACGACCAGGTGGGCCCAACAAAAATTATCTCCTTTGTTCGTAAATATCAAGAGTTTTACACAAAGCGCGAAGATATACAATCACGTTTCACACTCCGACACAAATCAAGATTAAACATTCCGCAATCTAGACTGGAAATACAGTCAACAAGCCCCTATCTAATGTCTTTAAAAAAATATAATAAACTATCGGAAATAATAAAAAAAGAAGAAAAATAAGCATATTTTATAAAAACTAAAACTATTTTTAACAGAAAAATGCTGTTATAGCATAAATGAATATTTAAACGAAAATATCTATGTATATGTATACAGAATTCTTATTATGGATTTATTTTAGATACATATTTTTTTTGCATTCTTAAAGCTTCCTCTCTCCTACTGTCTTTTGCTGTGCCCGACAGGGTCCATAATGATCTCATTTTTAATTTACCACCTAAGTACACGTTGTGGAATGCAAATCAAGTTGACATTTAATCATGGATTAGCGCATGGTGAAACACTCGCTACTCTTAATGTCCCGTTAACAATTTAACAGGAGATTAAACTAACTAACATGGTATCGTGAAGCTAGGTCTAAATCTTAGTTTTAAATACCTACTTAATCACGTTTATCTATGAAATTATAAACACAATTTGAATATTCAGAAAATATTTACGCTGTAAAGACGCATATTGCTTTGCCGACATAAATAAAAAAGGGACTTTCACCTCCGACTACAGGCATTGAACAGGACTAAGTCTATGTATAGTTAACTGTGGCAATTTTAATTCCCGCACACATGTTAGAAAGTGACAAAAAAACGCACGCGTGTGAAAGACATTACATGTTGATCGTAGTGCGATAAGATTTTTTGTATTTTCGACATTCAAAAGTGCCGTAATGGTCTAATTGAAATAAATGCTTTGAATTGGAGTTTGTATTGAAACCAGTTCTCTAGGAAGTATTGTGAAAAAAATATGTAGGAGATTGACCGACGGCTTTACGTACTCTCCCGCCGCACACACTCTCCCGCCGCACACACTCTCCCGCCGCACGTACTCTCCCGCCGCACACACTCTCCCGCCGCACGTACTCTCCCGCCGCACACACTCTCCCGCCGCACACACTCTCCCGCCGCACGTACTCTCCCGCCGCACACACTCTCCCGCCGCACGTACTCTCCCGCCGCACACACTCTCCCGCCGCACACACTCTCCCGCCGCACACACTCTCCCGCCGCACACACTCTCCCGCCGCACGTACTCTCCCGCCGCACACACTCTCCCGCCGCACACACTCTCCCGCCGCACACACTCTCCCGCCGCACGTACTCTCCCGCCGCACACACTCTCCCGCCGCACGTACTCTCCCGCCGCACGGAGGAAACTGATGGCATGCATGTGATGAATTAGTCACCCATCCACAGACCAATCTTGGTAAGCGTGTCCTTAACCTTGGAGATCAACACGATTGGCTGTTATCATTAACCCACGAGAAATATTCATTACACTTCTATTTATTTTCTCGCAATCATTGGTAAAAAGTAGAGTTAACACACCACGTGAAAAAAAGACATAACAAGACCAGCGGTGGCCCAGTGGTGGGGGCCCCGACTTATGAACAGTATGTCGTGGGTTCGAACCCAGACAGGCGCATTACTATGTGTAATTTATTTTCATCACCACTGCTCTCAAAAACGGTGAAGGCAAACATCGTGAGGAAACCGGCATGTCCTAGAACCAAAAATTCGAAGGCATTTGACATCTACCAACCCGCACTGGGCCCGTGTGGTGGATTAAAGCCCATACGCAAAATACGCGCTTTGACGAGGAATTGCGCCTGTTGTACAATACAATACAAAAGACATTTCGGTTGCCCTTTTTTTTCACTTGTTGAATTGTCTAATAAGTGCAAGACCAATAGGTATTTTTTTATTCTGAGGAAATCTACCTAAAAGTGTAAGTAAGTCGCGTCGTAAAGTTCATGCTACTGAAATAAAGCGCGTTGTGAAGTTCATGCTACTGAAATGAAGTGCGTCGTAAATTTCATGCTACTGAAATGAAGGTAAAAGAGTTAAAAGAAACAGTACTAGAAATAGGGACCAATTAGTTCAGCCAGGCTTTAGACTCGCTAAAGTAGACTCATCTTTCATGAGGTACTGTTTGAGATGCTGTAATAAAATTCCACAAAGTATTCTTGAACTGAATGAGACGAAATTTAAAACATGCAAGTTGAGCGATTATATCGCTGATAAAAATGCTTGGCTCAATGGTGGTCCTGCTCCACAAGGACAGGGACGCATAAATTGATAGCATTAAATGGTATTGTTGGAGCTGCTGGAGATTGTACTTAACTATCTTTGCATTGTAAAGATTCAATGTTAGTATTATATAATCGTATAGCCCATATTGTGTGAGTACTATGTACTAGAAAGCTATCATTCACTGAAAGCCTACGGCAGTTCTTGACTAGAATGTGCCCTGGCGGTTGAGAGTATGTCATGCTCACTCAAATGTCTCGCTGATGGTGGCGCGTGTGTCGGACCATTTAGTTCCCTTCAAAATGGTTTAGCTGAAAGGTGATCTGAGCTGCTCCATGCGTCATGTTCGGGAACGGCGCTGTCAGTTGTGACTGGTCATCTCTTAGTCGCCATGGTTTATTTGAATTAATTATTTTGTTTTTGAGTTGTATTTTATTTTTATTTTGCTATGGATACTTTTAACGTGCACATCTTGCTACATTGTTCTCACATAATATACCATCTCAACATGAATGATGTAACCAAGATTTTTTAACAATATTTTGATTTAAAAGAGTGTCCATGGAGTTTCTTGCCCGTTCTTCTCCATATAGATTTACGTTAGAGAATGGGCAACTACACAGTACACAGTACTTTCACAGTTTTTATGTCTTGTGAGTTGTGACTGGGACTGTAGCTACTTTAAATGTTCATTTTTTTTTCGACAATTCAAAAGTGCCTGTAACTGGCCTACTTGAAATAAATGCTTTGATTTCGATTTCGATTTTGAAGCTCGTCGTGAAGTTCATGCTACTGAAATGTAGCGCGTCATAAAGTTCATGCTACTAAAATAAAGCGCCTCGTGAAGTTCATGCCACTGAAATAAAGCGCGTCGTGAAGATCTTGCTACTGAAATGAAGCGGCTCGTAAAGTTCATGCTACTGAAATGGACAATCCTCTACTTTGTAGCAGTTTTCTCAAATATGAATCTCTCGACCTATATCTAATTCTTTGTTTTTTTTGCTTTCAGAAAAACATACGTACAAATATTTGATAGTAGCCATTGCTACTTTGCTAGAGAAGTAAGATGTTTCTGGCCCGCCCGCAGCCGAGATAATGTCACACGACGAGATTAGTAACAGTGGTGACTTTTGTTTACTTGTGATCTATTTATTGGCTTCTTCAGTCTTCATTATGAAGGGTGTGTGTGTTGTGGCCTCACAAAAGTTAGTAGTGTCTATTTAGCGGTTCGAATGCACCGTGTGGGATTCGCGCGCATAAATTTAATTCTCTATGAGCAGGTTTTTCTAGATGTGATACTAATGTTTCATATTTTATTGTTTGTATAAAAAAAATTTTTGCAAAAAATAAAATCGACTTCTACAAACACAAATAGTGAAAAATAACTTTAGCTTCAGAAGTCGGTGGCAAAAAAACTAATCCAATCAAACAAAGGTCACCGACTTCTGAAGCAAAAATGTTTTTATTTTTCACTTGTTAGTGGTTCACATGAACTGGTGTAAACAACAGACAGACATGAGATTTCAGCAATCCCAGTCCATTTATTGAGGAGTTCCGATGCCTATCTCCAAAGTTCTTCATCAGATCTTCACCAAATTGAAGTAGGACCACTCCGAGAAAGTATTTTTCCGAAAAATACCCAAATCAATTTATGCGTGCCTAAAAAATTTTTAGAGTTCTCCCTATTTCTCCAGGATTTCATCATCAGATCCTTCGTACGTAACATGGAAGAATGCAGGTGTTGTATAGCTTCCTTTTTTCGGAAACGGGTACAGTTTTATTTTTCATTATTTCTCTAGGAGACCAGTATCTTTGCCAAGTGTTATTTATTCTTCGGTTAACTTCTTTAGATGACAGATCTCTTACGGCTATAATCTGTCCCAGATATATGTACTCGTCTACGTATTCGATCTCTTTTTCTTCCACTTCTATCTTGACTTTTGCCATATTTGACATCAATTTGGTCTTGTTCGTATTCGTTGATTTTATAGTAATATTCTACTCTAAAAAAACAAAATTCCCAACATTAGGATTTTTCCTGGATCTTGTGTGAGTTTCCAAACATTTAACTCACATACACGAGCAGTCAAACCCGGATCAACTAATTCGAGGTCATACAAATATTTTGTTCCGCGCGGGAACCGAACTCGCGACATACAGTGCAGCAATCAATCGCACAGCCACTGCGCAGAACTGTCAACATTATGTGTTATTTTTCAGTTTATAGATTTAATAAATTAAGGAAAGTATAAACACAACTACACTGAAGTCTGTTATTGTTGGCGAGCGGCGGGAACTCGACGAGCTATGTAAATACAAGTCACGGAAATTATCCGAACAATTTAACTAAAAGCTGTAAAATGTTGCGCGAATCACTCTCGCACCGCGACTGAATGCCAACGAAGGAGCACTAAGTCTTGTATTATTTATGGCAGAACAACGCGACGTCGGACGTCACCGCCCGAGAGCAGCGGGGAGCAGTCGCGAGCAACCGGGAGCAGTCGGCAGCGAGTACTTACAATAACCTACACGGAGAGCGAGCTGCGGTGCGAGTGTTCGCGAGTGGTGAGACCCGCCGCATGCCAGTCGCCCAGCGCGCACGAGCGGCACTCTCCACTGGGCATTAATCCGTGCATTCCGAGATACGATATAATCACTCGCAGCGCTCACAGCAACATCAAAAAGTTACTCTTTTCAATCAGTTACTCTTTTCAAATCATTTGGTATTACAATATTATTATGTTTCATTTACTAAAGTATGGGGGACAGCGTGGGCCCGACAATAGGTCGTTGCTTGCTATACAAAAAATGTAAAACAAGAGGAATATTTAACAAAAGTTAAACAGCATCCTAGAAATCTAAAAGGCCTTCAATGTTCACTCACTCACAAATAATAGGTAAAAAAGCATCTATACAAGGTAAGTAAATAAAAAAAAAGAATATATAATTAAAGAACTTAATTAAACAAGTGACACAAATATTGTCATCGGTGCTGTAACTATTCTGAGCAAAATATGAGAAAAAATGATTTGAAAACTACTGTAATAATCTGAATCAAAAGAAAAAGAATAATGGGATTGAGAATAGTTAGAGACATCCACAAATCTGTGCCGTTTATGAAGTACCAGGGAAGCCGCATGCGCAGAAGGAATCATAGCCAAACTTCTTTGTCATCAACGTAGTCCTTGATTTTGTAATATGATTTTTTTATAAGGACACGTTTAATATAGTTCTTGAACTTTCCATTGGTCAGTTCTATAACTGACTTTGGCAACTTCTTATAAAAGCGTATACTGTTTATAATAAAAGACTTGCTAGTTTTTGTTAATCTGAATTTAGGTATTACAATTTCATGTTTACTGCGTGTATTTTTATTGTGGAAGTCGCTTCTAATTTTGAAAAGCCCTCGATTTTTGCGGATATATAAAATACATTCAAAGATATAAAGTGAAGGCAGAGTTAGTATATCGATCTCTTTGAATTTTTCTCTGAGTGACTCGCGAGGACCCATTTTATAAATCACGCGGACTGCCCTCTTTTGTAGTATGAAAATGGAGTCAACGTCTGCTGCTGATACCCACAGCAGGATGTCGTAAGACATAATACTGTGGAAATAAGCATAGAAAACTAACCTAGCTGTGGCTACATCCGTTAACTGCCTTATTTTCCTAACTGCATATATGCAGCTGAGCTTAACCTACCTGAAGGAGTTCTAATGTGCGCGCCCCACTGTAATTTTGAATCTATAGTAATCCCTAAGAATACAGTTTCCGCTATAACATCAAGTTTATTGCCGTCAAGATTTAAATTAAGATCACGTTGTGGTACATTTGGTAAGGAGAATTTTAAACACTTAATTTTGCTTGCATTCAATAAAAGATTATTAGCAGTGAACCATTTCGAGAGAACGGTTAGACTTTCGTTAACATGAAGTGTGTGTGTGTTGTGGCCTCACAAAAGTTACAAGCGTATCCTTTCTATTTATTTTAAAAATTAGCGAGCTGTCATCAGGAGATCATTAATGTAAATAAGAAATAGGAAAGGACCGAGAATTGAACCTTGGGGCACCTCTATCTTGACTAGAGACCCGGAGGACGTCGCCCCATTTACATTTACTTTTTGCTGCCTGTTTGATAAATAAGAAAGAACCAGATCAGCAGCTTGACCACGAATTCCGTAGTGGTGTAATTTACACATCAGTGTGTTGTGATCCACGCAGTCAAACGCTTTAGAGAGATCACAGAAAATGCCAATGGCATCCTGTGACTTCTCCCAGGATTCCAAAATGTGAGTGATAAGTTTAACTCCCGCGTCCGTTGTCGACCTGCCCTTCGTGAATCCAAACTGCTGACCGTGCAAAATCCCATTTGAGTTAAAGTGAGATAACATCTGGTCCAGCATGTTTTTTTCATATATTTTACTCAACGCTGGAAGCACAGATATAGTCTATAATTAGAGGGATCACTCTTACAACCCGATTTGAAAATTGGTACTACTTTACTATGTTTCATTAGATCAGGAAATTCACCGCTATCCAAACATTGATTGAATATGCCTGTTAGGATAGGAGCGATTGATTCAATAATATCTCCAAGAATCTTGACGGATATGCCCCATAAGTCTTCAGTATTCTTTATGTTGAGAATTTTGAAAGCGTTTATAATAGTAGCAATACATATTGGTTTAAATTTAAAGTTTGGTATATCCGCAGTAAAATTTTCTTTTAGAAAATCTTCAGCTAATGTAGATGTAGAAGGGAGAGATTTTGTAACTTCTAGCGGAATATAAGTGAAGAAGCTTTCTAGGGTCTCAGCCACTTTTAGCTTGTCAGAAATGGTCTGATTATCTATTTTCAAGGACAATTCGGTCTGATCACGTTGTTGTGTCTTTCCAGTTTCTTTGTTAATAACCTGCCACACTGTTTTTATTTTATTAAGTATTAGAAATACCAATTTTGTTAATTATTATCTGTGATTTTGCTTGAGCGCAGACACTTTTGAATATTTTTGAATAATTTCTGACATAAGTATGAAAAACTTGATCTGAGGTTAGAGATTTTTCGTGATATAAATTGTATAAATTATCTCGGCTCTTTCTGATTCCCGTGGTAGTGTGGTGAGAAGTCACGTGTATTGTTCATTATCACATCACGTATGTTGTACATCAGCGTGTCACGTATTGTTCAGGGTTAAGTTAAGGTAAATATACTGTTTCCGTAGGCTTAGTGCTAGCACGTAGTCACGTACCATCTAGGTATATTTAAACCAACTATTAAAGGAGAGAACACAGTTGAGGACTATAGCTGAGTACAGTTTTGTCTCAGTTCACAATTGACTCTCTAAGTAATACACATCATGTTGTTTACTTAACCCCTCCTCATCCCCACATCGCATGGCGACCCTGCCAGTCGACTGGACGGCGTTATAGTTCTCCGTTCGAGGGAATCGCAGCAGCAGAAGTTGACTAGACTTCGGTGAGCTTCACGTCACATCGAGTCACGGGCCATGGGGAGCACAACATCAAAGGAAGAAGTGATCGTCGCGCAGACGGCAGCGGGTGGTTCGAATGCCGCAACGGTTACACAGGAGCAGGTGACAGCCGTCCAAACGGTGTTGTTATTTATTGCTGTATGTTTGGCACTTGTCATCGTTGGTGTGGCAGTCTGGATGTATAAAAGGTGTCACCACAGTTGGGTCGAGGACCAGCTAAACCAGCGGGAGATTCGCAAGGCTGTGCAGATGGCCTGACCAGATATGGACGAAGTGACGTTCCCTCATCAAGAAGTAAGTGATTAAGTGATTCTGTTCGTAAACTTAAGTGTGTGTGATGATCAAGCGGTAAATTTAGAGACAATAGTATGCATATAATATATTAAGTTTAAATGGAAGTGGAACTAACGTCACTGTTCATACAACTAAAATTGTTAAGGGAAAATATTGTAAAATTGGGTCCTAGTAGGCGTCAAGGCGACAATTTTAATAAGAAAATAATTGACGCGAAAGCCCTATACGATAAATTTAAGAGAATAATTTCAAGTTCGAGCAAATTTTCAGAAGAGTTAATACAGCTGATACTTAAAATAGAAAATTTGTACGTAAATACTATAAAATTCGAAGACATCGGCAAAGTCAAACTAGAGATGGCGGTGGAATGATTTTCTTTAAAGACGGCGGTTAGCTTGCTACCGAAAATGAATGGCAATGAACAGGTGACCCAAGATTTGATTGATGCCATAGGTTTATATAGTTCTATGTTAGAGGAGGTAGATAATACTCTTTTAGTAAAATTCGTTCTAACCACACGGCTTACCCAGGGGGCTAGGATTCGGTTGTCTTCCAATTACGCAACAGTGGACTGTCTGTTAGCTGACATGAGAAAGCATTTAATAACAGTAGAGTCGGACGTGGCTGTGCAAACCAAACTAGCTCGCGCAAGGCAAAACAATAAATCGGTCGCGGAATTTGGTGCCGAGATAGAAAAGTTGATGGTCAATTTGACTATTTCTCAAGCCGGGGAAAGTTCGGAAGCTTATAAAATTTTGCAGCCATTGAACGAAAGATATGCGATTAGGAAGTTTGCCGACGGATTGCGTAATCAGCGTCTTACTACGGTTATAGCGGCGCGGAATTTAACTTGTTTAAAAGATGCTATTAGGGTAGCGGAAGACGAGGATTGTGCTTCGTCGTCGCAAGTGTTGACGTACCAGCGCTGGCCCGCAAGACGTGGGTTTTCATCGGGCATAAGAAATTGCGGAAATAGCCATGGGCGGCAGATTGTAGAGAATAGACACGCGCAGCATGGAACAGCTGTTGAGCGTACGCGCAAAAATGTCAAGGTATGGCATAGCAATGGAATGCGCGGTCGCAGCGATAATGCTCGTCGTGGACGCCAGACTCAGCAAGGTCAGCGGCGTGTGGCGTGTTTTGATTACGCGCGGGGCGATGCTGACTCAGGCGCAGTGTCAATGACACGGAACGATGAAGGCGGACAGCAGAGTGAGACTCGGTTTTTTCGTGCCTAAGCATATTTTAGCTTGTGATAGCATTAACTGGGTTAATTTGTGAGTGGATAGTGTAGATACGGAATGGTTAGTAGATACAGGTGCATCTATATCAGCCGTAAAAAGCACTTTTTTAACGAATAACGCTTTGTGTTATAAAGTAGTTAAGGAAGAGTCAGTGATCAATGGTGTAGGAGGTAGTTTGCAAGCTATAGGTTATGTATATTTAAATTTGGAGTACGGTCGATGTTCGTTCGTGCATAGGGTTTATATATTTAATGAGTTACCATGTAAGTCGGTAGGCATATTAGGCCAGGATTTCCTACAGAAATATGGTGGTATTATAGATTTTTCGTTAAATAGGTTATCTCTTAAGGATCATAAGGGGCAGAAGGTTTCGATGCCGCTCAAGTCGTATGATTACCTGTTGACTATTCCTCCGCGTTGTGAGGTGGTTAAGTATTTTCCCGTTAATAGATCAGAAGATTGTCTAGTGGTAAGGAAAGAATGGGAACGGAAAACCCATTGCATATGCTAGTAGGTCGTTAGGGAAAAGAGAGCTAAATTATCCTATAATAGAGAAGGAGTTATTGGCAAAAGTTTGGTCAGTTAAACATTTTAGACCGTATTTGTACGGACGGAGGTTCGTCGTAAAAACGGATCACCGGCCGCTGTTGTATTTGTTTAACATGACAGATCCTTCAAGTAGGTTGACTAAGTTTCGTTTGTGTTTAGAAGAATACGACTTTGAGATTGAATATATTAAGGGAAAAGAAAATGTGCAAGCAGATGCACTTTCCAGGATAGTAATTACGAGCGAGGATTTGAAAACCATACGCGAAAAGACTATGTCCGTGATGACGAGAGCGCAGTACAAACGGTTAGGAGAGCCGAATGTTTGTGATTGGGACTCCATGGTATCTGGGACTGATCACCCTAGGATCGTGGAAGTTCTTAAAAAACAAGGAAATGACGTTGAGATATGTTTAAATGAATGGGAGAAAATGTTACGTAACAGCAGTTATAAAAAGATATTTTCAAAAACGCGTAATTTAATGTATGTGCCAGGAAACTCGAGTATTTATGTAAACTATGAATCTTTATCGGCATCATCGCGGGACGAGTTGTTGAAAGACATAGTAGATTTTTGTATTGAGAAAAGCATAAAAGAAGTTATTATTTTAAAAAATCGTTATAACGTTGAATTTATTAAAAAAATGGCACAATATTTAAAGGAAAATAGTGGTAAATCTCTACGTGTGAAAGATTTTAAAATGTGTGTAGTGAGGGATTTACGGAGAGTAGAAGGGGAAGATGAGAAGAGGATTATTTTAAATGATTTCCACATTATACCCACAAGTGGTCATGCAGGCATACGCAGAATGGTGAATAATATAAAGAAGTATTATTATTGGACTTCTATTGAAAAAGATGTAACGGAATACATTAGTAAATGTAATAAGTGTAAGAAGCAAAAGTATTCTAGACATACTAAGGAACCAATGACAATTACTACCACTGCATCCACATCGTTTGAGAAAATATATTTAGATATAGTGGGGCCACTTGATAGGGACGAAAGAGGCAATGTTTATATATTGACACTTCAGTGTGAGCTTACAAAATTTGTAGAGGCGTATCCATTAAAGAATAAATCCGCAAATGAGGTAGCGAAAGCATTGGCAGAAAATTTTGTTTTGAGATATGGTATACCGCGGACAATTGCTACAGATAGGGGTTCTGAGTTCATTTCAAAAGTAATGGTAGAGCTATGTAATCTCTTATGCATCAATAAAATCTTATCGACATCATATCATCATGAGAGTATAGGATCTTTGGAAAATGTTCACAAAACTTTAGGCGCGTATTTAAGGATACAGACGGAGAATAATCCATCGTCATGGAGTTCTTGGATTCCATATTGGTGTTTTTCATATAACACTACAGTTAATAGTGTGACCAAATATACACCTTATGAATTAGTTTTCGGTAGAATTTGCAGGTTACCAAGTAGTCTTCAAGGTGAAAGTGTTGAACCTTTGTACAATTTTGATGATTATCCTTTAGAATTTAAGTTTAGATTACAGAGGGCTCAAAATGATGCGAAAGAAAATTTGATAGCAAGTAAGTTAGCGAGGAAAAATTGTTATGATAAGAACCTTAATTCAATAAATTATAAAGAAGGAGACTGGATATTTATAAAAAACGAAACAGGCAATAAATTAGAATGTATTTATAATGGACCATTTGAAGTTATAAAGGACGAGTCACCAAATGTCATTGTAAAAAAGAATGATAATAAGGTAGATGTAATTCATAAGAATAGAACAAAATTATATTGTAAGAGTTAGATTGTAAGTTAAAATGTATAAGAAGAAAAAAAAAACCGTAATTTAGTTTTTTTTTTTTTTACTTTAAGAGGGGTGATGTGGTGAGAAGTCACGTATATTGTTCATTATCACATCACGTATGTTGTACATCAGCGTGTCACGTATTGTTCAGGGTTAAGTTAAGGTAAATATACTGTTTCCGTAGGCTTAGTGCTAGCACGTAGTCACGTACCATCTAGGTATATTTAAACCAACTATTAAAGGAGAGAACACAGTTGAGGACTATAGCTGAGTACAGTTTTGTCTCAGTTCACCATTGACTCTCTAAGTAATACACATCATGTTGTTTACTTAACCCCTCCTCATCCCCACATCGCAGTAGCCTACTCACTAAATTTTGATTTAGAATTGACTGTAACTGTTTGCAAAGGACATGTTTTATTGAATTCTTGGCAAACTGTAGAAAATAATGTGCCATAGTTTAAATTGGGGTCTTTTGAATCAAAACTAGCGTTTGAAAGGTTATTAGAACATTATTATTAAAAGATTTCATTTTTTCTTATTAAGTGGTCTTATTCGAATAGTTTTAGCTAAGTGCAACTTTTTGTCCTAATCAAAAGATACAAGTTGACCAGTATGGTCTGACCTAACGCCACTAATTATGAATGAATTTTTAATGTTACTGTTAATAAATAGATTATCTATGCAGGAAGCTGAAGTTATTCTAGTTGCTTCATTAAATAAATATTTTAAATTGAATGATTTAAACAATGAGATGAGCTTACATTTTTCGGGAGAATCGACTAGCAGATCAATATTTAAGTCACCACAAACAAAAACTAATTTATTATCCCTGAAAAGTTTACTTAATATTTCTTCCATTGTGATTAAAAACAATGACAAGTTAGATGCTGGTGGTCTATAGACACATAAGAAAGTATGGCCTTTAACATCTGCACATGCTACCTCACATAAGCGATCAACAGAGTAAGCAGTGATGTCCTTCCTTTCCTTATGTCTGAGAGAACTGTTACAAAGTATCAGGGTACCACCACCCACTGTGGATCTGTTGAACGCGCTGGCAACTGAAAAATTACTAACATTAAACAACATCCTATCTGGTTTTAACCAAGTTTCACTAAAACATAAAATATCCATGTGGTATTTATGTACTAACATTTCCACGTCTAAAATTTTGCCGGAGAAGCGATTTATGTTCTGGTGGTAAAGTAAAATATTACTATCCGTCTTCTCTTTTGTCGGCTCTAATATCAAATCAATGTCAGCAATAGGTATTTTGCGTACTGTTTTAGTTTTCACGATTATGACAGTTAAGATCTGTCATTAGGTCATTTGACAGCGCTCACGGTGATATTTCTTTGGGGCATGGTCGGTGTAATCGCAAGATGGCGCATGTCATGACGTCATCTATGACAACTCAAGTAACATCGATATCGCTTATGATCACGCTCACGGTATCTCGGAACGGGTTTATGGACGCTCATTGAGTTTACAGTCTATCTCCGAACGCATTGAATGTCTCGAGTGCGCGCCGCGGCCGGTGCACCCGGCGTGTATCACTTCCGACCCATTTCACCGGTCACGCTGTCACGTCCCGAGTGTGGCGCGCTCACTGCTCACCTCGCCGCCACGTTGCTGATGGCGACTCTCCTGATATTTTTGCCCTTGAAGCCTTGCATCAAACCTTCGAATCGTCGTATCTGTTTTCGTTTCTGCTGAATCAGCAAGACAGCACTCAGACTGCCAGGCCCTCCAGACCTCGCCCCCTCCCCTGCCTCGACGTGCCAACAACTCAGCACTTGGAAAAATACGTTAACGATTACGTACTTTTATATTGAACGAGTTTACAAATGGCGGCGACAAGTTTTAACGAATTGTTAACAAAAACTCGCGCTCGGTATAATGAGTCAACTTGCGAACCGAATCGCTGCGAAGTCACGTTCCCAAGGCGCCACCATTGTCTCTGTGGAGTGTGTGTGTGTGTGTGTGTGTGTGTGGCAGCGTCTGTTTACCTGCTGTCAATACAGAATGAACGAGCGCGTGTTTGTACAGCACTGAATAGTATTTAGTGCGCGCGGAGCGAGCGCACACAATACGCGGCCTACTTCCGAGTGACGTCATCACGCGCCGCACACCTAGCGCCGCGCGGCTCAGCTCAACAGCCTTATGTCAGGTGAGAGCGCGCTACATCTTAATATATATAAATCTCGTGTCACAATGTTTGTCCTCAATGGACTCCTAAACCACTTAACCGATTATAATAAAATTCGCACACCATGTGCAGTTCGATCCAACTTGAGAGATAGGATAGATTAAATCTCAATTTACGCAGACGAAGTCGCGCGAGTCAGCTAGTAAATATATATAGCTCAATGGCGCGCTACTATTTATTAAACATTGGTAACAATACATCTCATGGTGTGTACGGTGAAACCATACATTCATAATGCACTAATGCTTATTCGTGCATTTTCACCTCATTTAACTAATTAATATTAGTCGAGCATTCAGTACTCAATTAGCGGTCATCGCGTGTGCTCCCTCGCTCATTTGTATTACTAAACCTTTGGTCCGAACAATATATTTAATTTGACTTTATAAGCCGCAGTATCATTTAGCCAACTTCTTAGCCTTTACATGGTGGTAGGCTTATCCCTTGACCAATAAAATTGAACTTTACATACCTACTACGGTAACAGAGCGTGTCAACAAAAAACATTCAAAGAATTTCACCAATCACGACAGATTTACTGTTATTTGTATTATTAAAGAGTTCCATTGATGCATATATCCGAAGACTAGCATACACTCGCGTTCCCTGGGATCCTGGGATCATCAGATTCAGACTTGGTGACAATGGAACTACCTCATAAGGATTTCGAATAATAAAGAATTTTGTAAATCGGTTCACAATTGGTGGAGCAATCGATAGACATTCAGTCGAACATCGTTGTATCCTTTTGGAAGTCGGTTAAAAAACAGCAGCTACACAATGGTTGTTCAAAACAATTGTGCTGTGTTCAACAACGAATAGCTGCAGCGCGGCGGATGCGGCGCGACGCTCTGCCGAGCAGACTCGTCGGCGGCGCTGTCGGATGTGTCGGTCGGTCGGTCGGTCGGTCGGCCGGTTGGAGCGCCGCTGTCACCATTCGTCAGGATTAGTTCCGCGCCTCCACCACTTCATCAACGTCATGTCTCGATTGTTCCTCTCTCTGATTAGGTACTCCCTTGATTCTCCTAATTTTTTTTGTCCGAAAATCATTATCCATAACACGTTTGCTATAAACTTCAGTAACCATAATGTTCAAAACACCGAAATTATGTTTTACATAACTAACTTTACTTCTAATATTATTTTGTCATAATATCGAATACTATAATAATTGAAACTCCTAATTTTACATGACATAAAGTCGTATGTCCTAAGTATTGTATCACATAATGAGTATGATTCCGAATGGTCATTTAAAAATTGTTAGTCGCTAAAAAAATCCCTAAAAGTTAGGTTTTAGTGACAGAAACGAATTGCTGTAAATCCGACTCCACGCAGTCTTGTCTGTTCTACCCCAAGAGTGTTATTTAAAATCGCGTAGGCGCGGAGGGGCGATGCGGGCCGCGAGTTGAGGAGCAGGTGGTTGTAACACTCCCCGCCGCGGCTGAGGCTGGCCGGCGAAGCCGGCCAGCAAGCCGAAGCTGCGGTGGTGAGCGTTAAACCCATCTGCGACGATAAGCTCGCGTGAGACCGCCGGAGCCCCGCAGCACCGGAGCCGTGACAGAAGCCATGCCTGCTGCATGATGCTTGCTTGTTTGCATGATGCGTGCTTGTTTTGCATGCTACATGCTTGTTTGCATGCTACATGCTTGCTTGCATACTGTATGCTTGCATGCTGCACGCTTGCTTGCATGCTTGCTTGCCTGTTGCATGCTTGCTTGCTTGCTGTATGCTTGATGCATGCTTGCTACATGTATGTTGCATGCTTGCTTGCATTACATGCTTGCTACATGCGTGTTGCACGCTTGCTGCATGCTTGCTTGCATTGCATGCTTGCTTGCTACGTGCTTGCTTGCTTGCTACGTGCTTGCTTGCTTTCTACATGCTTGCTTGCTTGCTGTATGCTTGCCGCATGCTTTCTACATGCATGCCGCATGTTTGCTGCATGCTTGCTTGCATTGCAGGTCAACGCCTACATACGATTAAACATTTACTTAGAATAGGATTTATGACTTTTATTGAAAACGATTTTATGTCTTTTGTATATTATTGATTGTAATACTTATGACAAACAGATGTAGGGCTTATTATATTTAGGCGTTTCAACTTTATGGCATATGATATTATGTGATTTAAAGTTCGGGTAAATTATCATTCGGACGAATGATGATTATGACAAAAACAATTATGTAATTTTAGATTATGGATTAAAAAGTTAGGTAATACGATAGAGAACCCTCTGATTAATATCATTATCTATCTTGTTATACTAAATAATTAGTCGATTTCGTGATATAAACCTAGGCCACTATTAGTTCCTCGATAAATATTATAAAAACAGGAGAAGTGGCAAGGGGGCGTGTCGGTGTCGGTGCGACTGACACAAGAGTCCCAGTAATAAGCAAATGGCTTTACTATTTTGCAATAAATACATTGCTCCTCAACCACCACTTAAGTTTGTCGCTAAGTGACTGGACAAGCAATGTAAAAACCACCAAACGATAGTTCAATAAGCGAATGCATCGCGTAGTGCGGCCGCTGCTTCTTGCGACGAAGACTTATTGATGTGCTTATGTACCGATGTTTTTCTGTGGGTAAGTTGTACGATCCATGGTAAATACACGATGTGTTTGACGGCACAAGGCTTATATATGATTGTTTACTACAATCTATTGCTTTTACTGAACTGCATGTGTAGTAGTTGATGTGTGGTAGAGGCAAAGCGGAGACACAGGATTCCAAAACATTTTCGTGTAACGGGCATATTGCTGTTAATCGAAGAAAATAGGTCAGTTTGATTGGCTCATGGTCTGGTCATAGGCTGCACCCTTAAATAAATCTATCTACTTACGAGTATATAAAAATGAAACCCGTTTTCCGTTGTCACGACATAGCATGAAAACGGCTTGACCGATTTGGCTGATTCTTTTTTTGTTGTGTTTGTTATTGTCAGGAGAAGGTTCTTATGAAAAAACAAATGTAGTAGTAGGTAGGTAGGTAGTAGTAGTAGGTAGGTAGGTAGTAGTAGGTAGGTAGGTAGTAGTAGGTAGGTAGGTAGTAGTAGTATGTAGGTAGGTAGTAGTAGGTAGGTAGTAGGTAGGTAGTAGGTAGGTAGTAGGTAGGTAGTAGGTAGGTAGTAGGTAGGTAGTAGGTAGGTAGTAGGTAGGTAGTAGGTAGGTAGTAGGTAGGTAGTAGGTAGGTAGTAGGTAGGTAGTAGGTAGGTAGTAGGTAGGTAGTAGGTAGGTAGTAGGTAGGTAGTAGGTAGGTAGTAGGTAGGTAGTAGGTAGGTAGTAGGTAGGTAGTAGGTAGGTAGTAGGTAGGTAGTAGGTAGGTAGTAGGTAGGTAGTAGGTAGGTAGTAGGTAGGTAGTAGGTAGGTAGTAGGTAGGTAGTAGGTAGGTAGTAGGTAGGTAGTAGGTAGGTAGTAGGTAGGTAGTAGGTAGGTAGTAGGTAGGTAGTAGGTAGGTAGTAGGTAGGTAGTAGGTAGGTAGTAGGTAGGTAGTAGGTAGGTAGTAGGTAGGTAGTAGGTAGGTAGTAGGTAGGTAGTAGGTAGGTAGTAGGTAGGTAGTAGGTAGGTAGTAGGTAGGTAGTAGTAGGTAGTAGTAGGTAGTAGTAGTAGGTAGTAGTAGGTAGTAGTAGTAGGTAGTAGTAGGTAGTAGTAGTAGGTAGTAGTAGTAGGTAGTAGTAGGTAGTAGTAGGTAGTAGTAGGTAGTAGTAGGTAGTAGTAGGTAGTAGTAGGTAGTAGTAGGTAGTAGTAGGTAGTAGTAGGTAGTAGTAGGTAGTAGTAGGTAGTAGTAGGTAGTAGTACGTAGTAGTAGTTAGTAGTAGGTAGTAGTACGTAGTAGTAGGTAGTAGTAGGTAGGTAGTAGTAGGTAGCTTTTTCCCTCTTATATGACGCAGACGAAGTTGCGTGGGTCAGTCTCTAGTCATCTAGTATAAATATCGCTGGACATTAACACAAAGCGCCACCTAGTGCCACACTAAGCAAGGCTTGTGTCGTGGACACTATGCACTTGATATACTACATATATACTTTTTTGTTAGTAAATACATACTTATTATACATATTAACATCCATGACTCTGAAACAAATGTCCATGCTCACACAAACATTTACTCCTACCGGGATTCGAACCCAGGACCCTAAAAACGTAAGGCAGCCTCACCCACCTCTACACCATTCGGGTCGTCAAATGTGAGCACGCTCCTCTGATACATGCTGCATACAATAGGACAGAAGATAAAGTGGTTCAGTATTGGTTATGTCAGTGATCGTGTGCTGCGCGCCGTTGCAGTGTTGCTCCACTGCTGCCGGTGAGCACGTGTGCTGCTGTGGGACGGTGACACAAGTCCAAGTATTCACAATCGTCCGTTCCAGCGGCGGCACGTTCCAGAGACTGCAAGTGTTTCCGCACCTCGATTTACTAGCGGAAGTCGGTTGGCCCCCCTCCCCCCCCCCCACCTCCACGCCTCAGCACCCGCCGCCACCCGCTGCTTATTAATGAAGTTCCTTTGTATTTGCGCTCACAGTCAACACAATATCATAATTGACTTAAGAACTTGTCGGAATCTCACCATTTTGATAATTCATCATAAGCAATCTAACTGTTTGTTGTACTTGTTGTTGATAAGAAACATGAAGAGAGCCTGCTATTGTGTCGTTCAATGAACTTAAATATATGTTTATTACGGCCGCGAATCATGTTTGGTTCAGCATATAGTAACTTGCAAAAAACGTAAAAGAGCAAGTCATAGGTGGGCGAAACATCCCCCCGGCATAATTAAAATGTCGCTGTATCAGTGCAATGCTTTAATGAACCCTCACAAAAATGATTAATTGTGTCTCTACAATAATATTGTTCTGACTGCTTACAATGCTGATGTTCTCCCAAAATAAAACAAATAAAGGGTATAAACCACTATTTGTTGTGCCTGTGTTAACAAATGATTGAATGACTTATGACTTCATTGATTAGGCCATTAATGAAGCTGAAAGGCACTTGTTCTCCTCATCGTTGTGATCATTTCTAGGGTTCCGTATCTCAAAATGTAATAAAAAAAGGAACCCTTGTAATAACACTTTCTTGTCTATTTGTCCGTCTGTCTGTCCCTCTGTCACCACCGATTTTCTCAGGAACACGTCCGTCCCTGAGAAAGTCCACGCGGACTTAACAAGTTGTACACCAGGTACTGAGGTCAGTGTCCCTATTAGGTGTATAAAATCAAAGTAAACACGATAAATATGTAGTTATGGACAAAAATTGGACCATTCCTGGGAAACTAGTAACGGAGATATTGGAAGTCAAAATTCCCAACCACCAGATTTTTTTTTTTTTCAAATAATAGTTTTTAAGGTCATAACTTCACTTTAAATACCTCCATAAACCGTTTACTGTTAAAAGCGTTTATGGGCAATGTTTTGAGTGCTTTACATTGAGTTCTATAAGCACAATATTTTGAGTGCTTTACATTGAGTTTTTTTTTTATTATTTTTTTTATTTTTTATTTATTTAAGGCTCGTCAACAACACAAACACAAACATGGTTATTTTACATTTTAGAGGTCTTATTCTAGTGTTAGTGTCAATAATAGACGTGCACAACATTTATATAATAATAACTCACACATTAAAAAAAGTAATACCTATTCTAAATTAAAAATTGGAAGACAAATATCAGAAAGTTAAATGGTTATCAATTAAAGAGAAATATTAGTAACATGAATAATACAATAATAATTGGAAATTAATAAAAAAAAAAAAAAAAAATTGGATATGGAGTGATGTCAAATAAAAAGTATTATCTAAATCAAATAAATCACAAATTACAATTATAATTATGGTTACGTTTCCTTTTCTTTTCCAACAACTTCTGTTTGAGCCGAGTGGGGCGGTCATGAAAAATGTCCAGGTCAAGAGTGTTACACCAAGCGTTATAGGTTGATGGCAGCCTTGCGATTGGGGAATTCAACCCTAGATTCGATTTGTATCGGGGGATACTAAACAAGTTGCTACATTTTCTTCGCGCGTTTATTTTAGGTACGCATATCACAATGCGTTCTAAAAGGCCTTCGCATGACGCATGACCACGCACAATTTTTTGGAGAAACAGCAAATCCAGCATACGTCTGCGATGCAGTAGGGTATGAAGTCCGAAACGAGACAGTCTCTCATCGTACGAACACCTCTTGCTGACACCGGGGGTGACAAAACCAAGGTGCCTTGTGAACGACCGCTGAAGAGACTCGATACGATCGGAGTGAACAGCATAATGTGGGTTCCAGACAACACTGCCAAACTCAAGTACACTGCGAACTAAAGCATTGAATAATATTATACGAGAGGTGGTATGCCTGAAGTCTTTGGTGTTGCGTCTGATAAAACCCAACATTTTTGCTCCCTTCTTTATTATGCTGCTGTAGTGGGAGATAAAGTTTAGTTTGGAGTCAAGATTCACGCCTAAGTCCCTAACTTCGTTCACAACAGCAATTTCCTCATTGTTTATGTGGAAGGCTGTCTCGATCACTTTCCTATTCCGTGTAAAACGAATATGCTGGCATTTTGTGGCATTAAGCTTCATTTTATTGACGCAACACCATGCATAAACCCGGTCCAGGTCAGCCTGTAATAAGTCAGCGTCATCTACTGAACTGATTTGTCTCGAGATTTTCATGTCGTCGGCAAAAAGGGAGCATTGGCAGTGGTGGATTTCAGCCACGATGTCGTTAACAAAGAGTAAGAACAGTATTGGGCCCAGATGGGACCCCTGTGGCACTCCGGACGTGGCAAAGTATTTATTAGACTCGTGTCCAGCCAAGACCACCACCTGCTCCCGATCTCTGAGATATGATTCAAACCAACTCAGCATCAATCCGCAAACACCGAACTGACTTTGCAACTTACTTATTAGGAGTTTGTGGTCCACACAGTCGAAGGCGCTAGCAAAGTCAGTATAGACCGAATCGACCTGCTGATTTCCATCGATTCCGTCCATGATAGGTGTGACATATGTGACAAGATTGGTAAGAACAGATTTGTGTTCCTGAAAGCGGTGCTGTTCCACCCGTATCAGAGATTTAGTATGCCTTGTTAGTATTGGACAGACGATGCTTTCAAACACTTTAGAAAAACACGACAGTATTGAGATGGGTCTGTAATTTCTCACGTTATCGTTGTCTCCCTTCTTTAGGACCGGAACTATGCGGGCTCGCTTCCACGCAATAGGGAAGGTGCCGCTTGTAAGAGATTTATTGAATACTAGCTGACCCGCGCAACTTCGTCTGCGTAAGACGAACCAACAGATCCTAAAATTAGCGCGTTCAACCAACCTAACAGACAAACTCTGCAGCTTTATAATATTTGTACAGATTGAAGTCAGTAACAATTTATTTTTCTCGAATAGGTTTACATTAAACGCCAAAATATTCAACTGATGTTTTTCCAAATAAGGACTCTTCCCTCGACAGCCTTACGTTTCTATCCTTGGACACTCGACAATATCATTCTCCAGCTAGGTCGAAAGTTCTCATCAAGTGTCATGACATGAGCCGAGACACGTTAACAACGCTACTTCAAACTGTTGCGGGCCTCTCGCATCTGCCTTCCTTCTCCAAAGTCAGACCTTCAATGGTGGTCATACTCCAAGCAGGTCAACACAATACGATGTAGATGCTGTAAACTCTTGAAAACCTATTGCAAATTCTTTTCGTCTCCAAGCCTCCATCATGAGACCTTCGATGACATTCATATTCTGACGATTTAGCTGCAGTTAGCTGTTGAGGATTTCTTCCTACTACCTTCAGTCTCCATTGTTAGACCATCCATGACAGTCATGCTCCAGCTAGGTTTAAAGTTCTTTTAAAGATGCACGAAATCAGCCTTAAACACGATAAAGCAGATTTGAAGTGTTGCGGACCTCTTGTGACTGCCGTTCGTCTCCATCGTCAGACCTCCGATAATACTCATACTCTAGCTAGGTCTAAAGTTTATATCAAGGTGCATGAAATGAGCCGACACACGATATAGCTGCTGCAACTGATCACAGTCAAACTTCAGACAGGTCTAAAGTTGTCAAAAAGGTTTAGGAAATAAGCCCCAAAACGATCTTCTTCTTTATCGTGTGGTTAGTGCCTAACCTGTTGTCAGAGTTTTTATGCCATCAAAAGTCCTCTGTCTTGGCTTTACATGCCGTCGAGAAATAACTCTCAGGCATGCTGTGGTTTTCTCACGATGTCTTTCTTCACCGAAGCAAGCGATCTTTCCTTCCTTATCGTGTTGTTGCCTAACCTGGTGTAAGAGTTTTTATGCTGCCCATGGGCCTCTGACTTGGCTTAACATGCCAAATGTCTCTCAGGCATGTTGGTTTCCTCACGATGTTTCAGCAAGCGAAGATTATACAATACGCACATGAATTCTAACACAACTATTTTCAATAAAAATGGGACAAACTTTGCTAAACACGCTTTTAAATAAAAATAATCATGAAAATCGGACTTCTCTGGAAAAAGTTATGCGTCATCATCATCATCACCCATAGTCCGACTTCACCGACTGCTGGGTACAGACCTCTCTTTGTTTGTGCCAAGCTCCACGCTCTTGTGCCAGTCTCATCCAGGATATTCCCGCAATGGCAACAATATCGTCTGCTTATCTCACCGCTGAACGACTAAAACTTTGGATTTATAGAATGCCACTTGGTCACAGCTTTACTCCACCTGACATCACCGCGCCTTGCTAGGTGTCCTACCCTGCTCCATTTGAATTATCATCATTCATCATTATTTCATCCGAAAGACGTCCACTGCTGGACATAGGCCTATCAAGTGTCGCCACATTGACCGGTCTCGTGCGACTTCATCATTCGGTTATTTGAGTATTGATCAGGCATAATATAGGTATCTACATAAAGAAGAACAGGCGTTGAATTGAGAACTTATTCCAAAAAACCCAACTTGAGACATCTGACACGGGAGAAGTCATTCCCAATAACACCGTGATTCAGAAAATGGAGTCAAATGAACAACGCCATATTTTATAGAGCACGAAGTTAAACTGCTAAAACATATGCATGGAAAGCGGTCGAACAGACACTCTACTGGCTTTGTTATAGATTTTTAAAACAGGATGATGTTGACTATTCTCTTCTCCTCTATCTTGTGATTTTTATTCATTAGTAGGTATCATTTTGGTTTCATAGATGTCATTGCATGTATCCTTAGATCATGATGATAAGTTCTCCTTAAAAACTTTAAAGTCATATATCTTTTGATGGAGAAAAAGGGCTACGATGAGACACACACACACAGACGAAAATTTAAGAAATAGTAGAAAAAGGGTTCTGTGTGTGATCCTTTAACAGTTTAAGCGCCATGTTTACAGATTTATTATTTGAAATAAAACTGTCGTTGAAGTGTTAAAAAAATATGTATGAAACAATGATTTAGAAATATGTAAGCTTTAAAAAAAACAAAATAATTTGTTACAAAAAGTGAAAACCGGGTGGTTTTTGAACGTGCGAACCAAAGTTATTATCGGAAATCTTACAGCAATCTTACAAAAAGTATTTTATGTCTGTACCGAGGCTTGACCTTGCGACTCACTGTTCGGAAGGCGGTTGCCGTCACCGACGGGCTATTTGTTCTCGTGACAATTTGTCTAAAATAGTTATTCTATTACAATGCATGTTATGACAGTTGTCAGTTGTCAAACAGTTGAAAGCTATAGACGAAATGCAATATTGCTCACCCCCGTAAGTAATTAGCGTGATAATATATAGCCTATGTCCTTCCCTGGGTTAAAATACATCTCCTTGCCAAATTTCATTACGATCCGATCAGCCGTTTTGTCGTGAAAAGGTAGCAGACAGACAGACAAACAGAGTTACTTTCACATTTATATAATGGTATGGATATGGATTAGTTTTAAGGGGTACGATAAAAGCGAGGCACACCTTTTGATGAAGAGTGGAGGAATCCCATCGGGCCCTGCTCCTTTATTAGGATCTAACGCCTTCAGTTTTGAGATGATGTCCTTTTCAGTTATGCTGAGATGCGTGAGCTTGCTATTGTACATTCTCGACATCATCCCCAAGCAAGTGAAGATAGATGACTTCGGACTATCTAGAAGTTTGCCACATACTGGGAGCCTCCCAGGGTAAAACTAGACCGGTGCTGGTACGTTTCAGTGGTATGGAGTATCGTCGGTTAGTTTGGGACGGTAAAACTACATTCAAGGGCACACCGCGACACCAGGTATTTATGGCAGCCCGCAAGCACTTCAGTATCAACAACTGCTGGTCTGCTGAAAGGAATATCATGGTCCTGGCACCTGACAAGTCACGCCGGACGATATCAACTATGGGTGAGATTGAAACTTTAATTGCGCTTTATCCCGATCTGCCCGTGCTACCTCTCCCCGTGACCCCGTGCCTGCTGATGCTACATCGCCAGCAGCGGCATCTGCGTCGCCCGTCACCTCAACCCCCAAAAGGAAGCTTGTGAGGAAGGCTCGTTGATAAACTAGGTACCATGTTTTTCTTTGATCGCTACACCTACAACGGTTATAGTCGGTACATGTTTAAATGTTCGTTGATCTACCCATAGTTTTTTTTTTATAATTCGTTTTTATTACTATTTTTTCCTTCGTTTATAAATTTACTAGCCGGTAGATGTTCTGTGTTTTTGTTGTAATGACGTGAGGTTTGTCAAAGTATCGCTGTCACTGTCAGTGTCAAATGTCTTTTATTTTTTTTGCAATTTAACGTTCCATTCCACTTCTGCTTTTATTATTGTGTGCCTACAAATGTTGTGGCTGATATTCTAGTTGGTATTTTTTTTTCTTTCTTTTAATGTTTCTGTTAGCCCTTCATTTTGATTTCCTTCACATTTTTACATACCTACAGTTTATTTTAACTATTGCTCTACCAGCTACGGCGACTAGGCGACCTTGATGACGATTTTTTCTCCTGTTTTTCCTCTTCCAGCAGTTTCCTCAGTGCGGCAAGTGGTTCTTCCCCCCTTCTGACCCTCAGTGATCAGATATCCTCATTGCTTTCCCACCTCCCTAACAATCTCAACATAGCCCACATTAATGCCCAGAGTGTTCCTGGGCACTACTCAGATCTTCTGGCTTCCTTTAACAGTGCATTTATAGATGCTCTGCTGATCTCAGAGTCCTTCCTTAAACCCTCTCTTTTATTAGTACATTATGCCCTTCCAGGAAGTACAACCTTGTGGAATCAGACGCGCCATACTATAAGTATGCGCCCGATCCAGTTCTTGTTAATGGTAATATCACGTTGTTTTGGGTTCGACCTATCACCACCGACAGGACTGTTGTTGCCAATAGGCCTGACATTGACACGAATTTTAAATCGTTCGTGGTGCGAGTGCCGACTCATAACATTGAGACCTTCCTCAAGGAAGAGTTTTGGCCGAAAGGTGTCGTGTGTCGGCGATTCCGCGGAAGGCTACGCGACACCACGCAGCGCAACATGACGCCGTCTCTTCGTGTTCAATAGTTTTATTTATGTTTTTGTAGTTTTAATAAATATGTATGTTAGTCTGTAAGGTATGTGTGATATGGGTCTTTTGTTACCCGAATTAAATGATATTATTATTATTATTATTATTGTGGTGATAGATCGATTGGAGCGTCGCACAATGATTGTTGATATAACAGTCCCGCATGACGAGAACCTCGTCAAAGCAGAGCAAGATAAAAAAAAACAAATATATAGATCTGGCTCGCGAGGTTGTCGACATGTGGGATGTGAGTACAGCTGTCATTGTGCCGATAGTCGTGTCGGCCAATGGCTTAATAGCCAAGAGCCTCGACCAACATCTTAGGAGGCTCTCGCTTGGCAGCTGGAGCAAGGGCTTGATTCAGAAAGCATTACTTCTCGACACGGCACGTATTGTTAGGAGGTTCCTCTCTCAAGAGCCCTGACCACCGGTAGCTTAGACCCTGCTCCCGACACCGGCGGACCACTATTTTTAAATATTTTTAAATGTTTTTTATTCAGTTGTTCTTTTTAAGAAATATATAAAAATATAAAAAATGTGTATGTTAAATAATAACTTGGATTCAAATGTCCATGCTCATCACACAAACATTTGCGGTAGTGGCCGCCGAGTGCCAGATCCCCATATTGTTGATGAATCATCTGGCTTAGATGAGGTTATAACTGTATGAAGTTTCCCGATATTTACTTATTCATTACAGAGTTTTGGCTGAAAATGATCAAATATGAAAATTAGGTCAAGTGAAAGTTAGATCAACTGAACGTTATATAAATAGAGCATTATACGAATTGAAAACTATTTTAAATGGACGTTATACTAAATTTTAAGACAGCAAAACAATTTTACATTAGATCACATGAAATTAGGTTATTTGTTTTTATAGCATATGAAAATTATATGATGTGAACTTATATGATGTGTTATTTCAAGTGAAAATATCCTTTCTGTTATTATGCCATATATTACACACCCCTGCAAAATGCACTAATTGAGAGTTCGAGTTAGTAGGCCGGGGGGAGGGGGGGAGAGGGGGGAGCAACCTGCGCTCTTCAACATCAAACCAAGTCCGCGTTTTACGCAACGCAATCAAAGTATTAAATGAGTTGCGGCGCTAACTACTTGCTACGCTCGTCTGGGTGCTACGCCGCGGTGCTACGACGCTACGGGGCTACGAGGCTACGAGGCGCTCGGCTACGATAGAGCTACGAAGTTAACAGAAATATTATGCTCTCTCAAGAATCGAAGAGGACACCAATCTGCATGGTTTTCATGTGAGTTGAGCAAGATTGTCTGGACTTGAAATGAGACTATGGCCTTTGTGTTTGTTCCGACTGTTTCTTCTTAGAGTAGTCAGGTACTAAATAGCAACCCATCTAGGAATTAAGATTTTTTTCTTACAAAATAAGCTTACATTATAGATATAACGTATCCTTTGATCACCGGACCTGGAGCGCGCGATGATGGAACAGCTGCCTGCCACGGGACACGCGCTACTTAGTACTCGTACGCGAGCGCGCACGTACGTCTGCGTGTTGTTGACTTGTTGCGCTGCTGTTCTATAACAATGACGTAGTGATCAAGTGAACTCATACTGTATTAGTTTTCACTTACTAACATGAATTTTATTTAAACGGTATGTTTCTTAGTCAGTAGCAGATGCGCTTTGGTAGGACGAGTTCTCTAAGCTGCCGTTATTCGCGACAGCGGCGCGCTTGAGACAGTATCACTCGACACCGTATTGTCATTAGCACACACACCTAATTAAATCCTTCTGCAATGAAAGTGAAATTCATTCGAGTGTGTTTACACCGCGCTCGTCATACTGTCGGGGTAGTGTGACGTCACGTGGGGCACCTCCGCCGCGCGCCGGTGATCTGCTTGTTCTGTAGCATCAGTCCGTCTGTCCGCACAGTTACTTCAACACTGCCGGAGTGATGTGTGTTTGTTCTCGTCGCGAGGGGTGTCGAGTATCTGCGTGGGTTGTTGTCAGAACTACGGACTGTGTGATGATGAATGCCCGCGCCGCTGATTTCCCCGCAGAGTACCGCACTGAGCCTGACTGACAGCCGAGCAGTCCGCGCCCGCACGTCTCCACACAACCCACAGATTGTATCTCGTGTAAACAAAAGAAAAATTTTAAAGAACAAATTTAATTTTGTTGTTCGATTCCATGAAAAATCTTTTGCACCAACCGCAAATAATAAGTTTGTGGTAGTTAAATCGCTTTTTTTGTTGTTGAAAAACTACATATTTTTTTTTTCCTTTGAAGACACTGTTTCTCATCAATTTTCGTGTCAACGGCGGGACAACTACCATTATAGGTTTTCGACCCTAAACCTTTAGGGTACTTCCGGTTGACCTAGAATAGTCAATTTTGGTTAAAAGCAAGGTTTCACAGTACAATTAAAAGGAAAATTCCGTAGACTAAAAATTAAAATAAATTTTGGTACTCACAAGTTCAAGTAGTGTTTGTAAAAACCTATTTGTAAAATGAACAGTTTTTGAGTACGGATGGCAATGACGTTTCTATTGTGACAGTTAGAAAATATAATTCTACTATTACTATGTTAATGGTTTAACTAAATAAAGCTATCAATTGGAAAGGAGACAAAACACGCAGTTTTATTAGTTTTTGAATAAAATTAAAGAATATAAATGTAAAATTTGCGATACTCATTATTTTTAAAGTAACTATATTTTTAACCATTCTGCTTAAAAAAGTAATAAAATAGAAGTTTATGCAACTGTGCATAATGAAAGGCATTACAACACGAGTGTGGGTTTAAGAAACGAGCCGAAGGCGAGTTTCTTAATAGCATCACACGAGTGTTGTAATGCCTAATTATGTATAGTTGCATACACTACTTTATCTACCTAAATATCATAAGGGCTCTATGATGGGTTCAGGAACCATAGGGAAATGACCTGCATTGTTACTTGGCCCTTGATTTTTGTGCCAACAGGTTATTAGTTGCATTCATCGCTGCATTTACGATATCTGGCGGAGTATTCATGTCAATTTCTGAGTCACTATCACTCATTTTCGACAGAAATAAAGAATGGGTTACTGGAAATAAAAAGCTAACGAACAAATGACAGCTCGAAATGGCGGCGTTTCGGATATCTGTCATTTTTTTTAAATCATAGGCAAACGAACAAAGTCACTATTCTTGTGTCACTCGAGATCGAAAATGTGGTGCGATTTATAATTAGAATCATACTGAATTGGGGTTTTTTTTTTTTTTTATCGTTATCTGATTTAATGTAGGTGGTACTAGAATAGCACACTCACTTGAATTTGACACCTGTTCCAAATTTGCGCAACTGTTTACAGTTGCGTTATGAGTTCATTACAGTACCGTTCATTTCTGCAGGTTGGTAATGCTGGTCATTGCCTATGGTTTTTGAACGCATTAGAGAGGGTTTATGATATTTGGGTAGATAAAATATATAACCATGGGTAAATTAGTCTGGAAATCCTTTTGTACGAAACTACAGAACGACTCACGTCCTTTTATCTTAATCTTGCGAGTGTCACTACTCACTAGACAATTGTACGGTTTTATTTCGATAGACTACCGAAAAATAATGCGTTAAAGTAACCAGTTGTTTGGTTGTCAATCTCCTCGCTAGATAGATTATAGGTGGGATGTTGGTTGGGTGTTTATATTTTAACTTAGCGTGTAATCGTGTATTTATGATTCAGTTGCAATAAATCAATGAAGGGAATACGTCGTCGTACCGTCTTCTCATTTGTATAACATGACATACCTTACATAACATCTTCACTGCTTGTTTGTGTTGTCTCCCCGAGACGTCTCGGCCGAGAGCCTGTCTCGAGGGTGTGCACTCTCGCAGAGACACTCCAAGGCGGAGCGAATGTGAGAATGTACATAGTGGCTATCGTTTAGCCTCGGTTTTTCTCGCTTCCTCTGCGTTCTGTCGGTTTTCTGCGAACGGTCTCGGGATAGAGCTCATACTAGCATAGCAATAATTGATCATTTATTATTGAACATCTAACGAGCAATACGAGCATGTAACAGCCAAATTCTGAAACGTGCAGATATTTCAATTTACTTGAATAGCTGAGCATGGAACAGCGGCAGTGCATATTACCATCTGAGATACGGATATAAACCCGGAGTAAAAGTTTATTTAAATAACTAGAAGTTCATTATTAGTGACGCCACGACAAATGAGTGTGCAGAAACAACATAATAAATTATATAAATAATGATACAATTCGATCTCGGTGACTACGGCTTGGCTGCGCATTGGCTATGAGCGCTACGCCGTAGTTGATGCTGTTTGGCCGCGGTGGCTACGAGCGCTACGCCGTAGTTGATGCTGTTTGGCCGCGGTGGCTACGAGCGCTACGCCGTAGTTGATGCTGTTTGGCCGCGGTGGCTACGAGCGCTACGCCGTAGTTGATGCTGTTTGGCCGCGGTGGCTACGAGCGCTACGCCGTAGTTGATGCTGTTTGGCCGCGGTGGCTACGAGCGCTACGCCGTAGTTGATGCTGTTTGGCCGCGGTGGCTACGAGCGCTACGCCGTAGTTGATGCTGTTTGGCCGCGGTGGCTACGAGCGCTACGCCGTAGTTGATGCTGTTTGGCCGCGGTGGCTACGAGTGCTACGCCAAAAACGATGCACGTTGGCTACAGCTGCTACTATGTAAGTGCTACGGATGGCCGAGGCAGTTTCAAGTGTTGTGGCGTTACTATTAGTAATGCTGTTCGTCCGAGGTATCTGTTCCAAGAAACTAGCAATTCCGATAGACATAATCGCACCAAAGATTTATGAAGTTTTGTTTTTGAAGGAAATATAGTCAGTCCATGAATTGAGCTTTCCATCTGTAATCTGTGATTAGACATATAACAGATTACCCGTTGTACGGTAGTTCGCGATTTTAGTTTATTTTGTCATTTCGACAGTAGGCTAGTCGCGTTAAGTCAATCGATGAGATATCGACTATTGAATAATTCAGCAGTCGAAGATGGGGATCAGATACACAATTATCAATTTTGGGCGGTAGGCACATTGATGCAGAGCAATGTTTGTGCTCCGCCGTAGCAGCAGGCGGCGCGCGGCGGCCGCACGCTCCGCCGGGTAGTGCCGCGCGGCGCACCGTGCTCGGCGTGACGTCACGCGCTCCACCCGCCACCCCGCACACCCGCTCACCCGCACGCCCCGCATCCAGCACCCCGCGCGCCCCGCTCACCCTCGCCGCACTTCAGCGTTACAGTCGATAAGAGAACCCGCTACTGCAGGAGCCGACTACAATTTTTTGAATGTTCATGTACCATTTCCACGGGACATCTATGCAGACATCAAATAGCCTGAGGCACTCTCCGAACTATTGTTGCGTGTAACTAAACCAACATTACATACACGCAATTATCTTAGTTGTAATTAAGTTACTGGTTTGGTAGATAAATGGCCAATGATGCACACAGACGACGAGGACATATTTCCTTTAAGTACCTACTGAGTTCAGTAGAAACCTGAGTGATTTAGACTCATATTGACGGTTATTACCTATTATGAAACGTAAAATGTACCTGCATCTGTGATCATCAACTGACTTCCAAAAGAGGAGGTTCTCAATTCGTCTGTATTTTTTTTTTTGTGTTTGTTACCTCAGAACTTTCGACTGGGTGAACCGACTTCGATGTTTTTTTTTTATTTGAAAGCTGGTGCTTTTCGTTTGGTCCCATTTTAATTTGGTTAAGATCTGACCCTGATGTTCGGAGAAATAAATGGAACTCTTCAGTAATTGCTGCAAACGCTTGGTTGTTTATTGTTTATGTAACATAGTGACGTTACATCACGCCTGTATGCTCTGAGGGAGTACGCAGAAGTGTACAATACACACAGGTTTGGAGTTACATGTGTTAAGTTCCATTTAATGGGATCCTGGAGAAATAGAGGGAATTCCTTAAATTTTATAGGCACACCACAAGCGATTTGGGTAGTTTTAGGAAGAGTACGTTCTTGGAGTGATCCCATTTCAATTTAAAGATCTGATGAAGAACTTCGGAAGATAGGCGACGGGAACTCCTCAATAAATGATAGCAAATGTACTGGGATCGCTGAAATCTCATGTCTCTCTATTGTTTACACCAGTTCATAACAAAAAATCACGCCGTTACGCTGTGAAAGGGTAAGCACATATGAACCACTAAAAAGTGAAAAATATTTTTTTTTTTGCAAAAAATATAACCGACTTCACACAAAAAAGTGAAAAATAACTTTAACTTCAGAAGTCGGTGACCTATCTTTGATTAATTTAGTTTTTTTGTCACCGACTTCTGAAGCTAAAGTTATGTTTCACTTTTTTGTGTGAAGTCGTTTATATTTTTTGCAAAAATATTTTATTTTCAATAAGTAATGTCTAGTCAAACGTTACATCGCGTTAATCTGTCAGAGTGTATGTCTGTAGAAGGGTGTCGTACAGTAGTGCACAGCTCCCGGGCTGGATGAGCGAGTTCGTCACAGCGCGGGTACCCGCGCGCGCTCGCAGCCAGTCGCCGCTCGCCCGCCGCCGAGCACGTACACCGAGCGCTGCCACGCGTCCCGCTACACAGTTCGACACGCAGATCGCGCCGCGCGCCGCGTGTCGTGTGTGCCGTGCCAGTGTGCGTATGTGTGTGTGTGCAACTGTGCATGTGAGTGCGCGACAGCGCGACCACTGGGCTGCCACCGACCGGTGCCCGCACCACACCGCGCCGCCGAGCGCTTGAGCGACTGCTTGCGAGGACCCGGTGTTGACGAGCATGCGGGACGATGTATACGTACGTCACTTGTGTAGTTATTGCGACCACGCTGCGGCACACGCATCCACACTTACTCTCGATCGCTCCTACTTTTAAATACAAACGGGAGTTTACAGTTATGTAAATACATTTCGGTATAGTCACCAACTACGAGTAAGCAGTGTGAAGCTCAAACGATTTAAAGTTTTATGTTATAAACAACATCAAAAGAGCATGTATTTGTTGCAACTTAATTATGATGACACCTGGTATGTGTATTCCGAGTACACAACAGCTTGCTTATAAACCAGACAACTCCTGCAATCCGAACAACAAGAGTTGCGGACAACAAAGTATAACCGTGCAATGCTCAAGGCAAGTGAGCCTTTTTTAGAAATGGCATCACATAGTTCAACCTAGAGAGGTTGTCGGCTGCTTATCCGGGCGGCAAGTGAGCCTACAAATATTTTATAACCACGAAATCTGTGAACCTGGTTATACAAAGTGACATATTAGAACGTCGTATATTGCTTTGGTTATAACAAAACGTTGTGTTGCGGTTGTGCGACGCGGTGAGCAGCGCTCGCAGTGTGCGCAGCGCATGCAGCGCGTGCATCGCGTGCAGTGTGGACACGCGTGTTAACCCAACACGCGAGGCGCCTGTGTGTGCGGCGCGAGCTGCGCTGGGCTGGTGACCAAGTGCGAGCCGGTTACAGCACAACCGTGATATGGTCATGTGACGGCTGTTACAAATGTCGAACTGATTGTGTGTGAATCTGTCCATATCTTCCCGCGCTAAGTACCGAAAGTTATTAACCCAAAAACATAATAGAATAGCAGCAACATCATCTGTGGCAACACTAAGATTTAATACGAAGTATTGTCGCATAATGTCATCCACCTCGGGTCTCGGCCGCTCGGCGACAAGTCAGCTCAACTCGGAGAATTCAACCTTTGTAGGTCGTTTAATAAATCAAATTAGGCACAGTCGAGTTGACATTCCTTGCAAGCTGCGTTACGGCTGCAATGTGGCTGGGTTATAACAAAACGTTTATACCTAGTGGCGGACCGGCGGCGGCGCACGGCGGCTGCTGCGGTAGGCAGACAGGCGAGGTGCCACTGTGGCGCTTATCAACACTCGTCATGACGATCGTCTGCAGTCGCGGACACTGTCTTGATTACCGACTCAACTCATATGTTTTACTTACGACTAAACTAAACAAAAAGCAACGCCGGA
Organism: Xestia c-nigrum; assembly: GCA_916618015.1. Lineage (NCBI taxonomy): Eukaryota > Metazoa > Arthropoda > Insecta > Lepidoptera > Noctuidae > Xestia > Xestia c-nigrum. Next base: position 103,481 of record OU745259.1, on the reverse strand, counting down.
CACATTTGCAACTTGCTAATGATTTAAGAATTTTCGTTTATTTTACAAACTAATGATTTTAGTATCCCTCTATGTCTGGAACCGTCCCGCGTACATGTAAGAGCTCATCAATTTTGTATCATAACGTGTTCATTAAAGAAACAGAGGCAACCGCAGTGCCAGACTACTTTTCTTTCATATTTTTTATTTTACGAAATTCATGACCTTGGAAACAGAAAAAAGAGATAGGTAACCTACATGTACACAAGTCGCGACACTTAAAGCTACATGACTGTTGTCACGTCATAGTGGGAACGAGCCCTAACCCGGAACAGTGGACATCCCTGCATATTTCCTCGAGCACAACACTAGACATCTGTATAATTTGACTCTTAGCGTCTACAAACACATCACAGTCAGGGTTGGCAGTATCGGCGTCAGGAGGACGCTGAAGCGCCGCAACACAGGGTCAGGGGTTACGGCTACCGTGAGCTGATCCAAGCCTCTTCTCACCTCCAAACAGTAGAGCTGGCAGGTTCATGTCGGGAGAGTATTGTTGTGACCAAACAACATCACGCCTGCAATCCCCCTAGGTTAGAGCTGTACCTAATTATACATTTGGGTGAATATCAGCAAAGTCCATTTTTGACAATTTTTGTGGCGAAATTGACTCTTCAGTTTTCGTAAAAAAAAAGGTTCTGGTATAACAATGGAAAGTCCAAGCTTAACGAATCTTCAAGAGGCCCAGGTTTATTTCGATAGCTTTTTGAATTATTTGCGTTTAAAGTGTGGTGTAGCCACCAATATCGAAAATAAGCGGCACCAAAATTTAGTTTTCTGTCACAAACCTCAATGTAACTAATCTCACAATCACTGATCTCGAAAATGAGGATTCCAGAACAACCTTAACCGTCATTTCACAGAAGACCTGTCAAGACTCAGCCAAGATGAAATCGAGGCGGCTCTTAGACAGCATAAAAATGAAAAAGCCCCTGAAGAGGATGCGATCATGTCAGAGCTCCTGAAAGCGGCCTGCAAGAGAGCTTCAGGAGCTTTTTAAACTCGGTCCTGTTATCCAGGAGAACCGCAGAACCATTAAGAAGGGACGTGGTCGTTGTTATTTTTAAGAAGGGGAACAAGAGCCTATTAAAGAATTACAGAAACATTTCGCTCTTTAGCTACGTGTATAAGTGTATTCAAGAGTCGGACTGAGAACCGGAGTTATCGACATTGCTCACAGAATGATTGAGCTGAAGTGGCAATGGGGCAGCCATATTAGCCGTAGAACCGATGACGGTTGGGATAGACGCGTTCTTGAGAAGGGACTGCGAATCGGCAAACGTAAGATGGGATGCCGTCAGACTCGAGTGACTGGAGTGACGATCTTTGCAGAGTGGCTGGTAGCAACTGGATGAGAGTTGCTGAGAATCGAGTTTATTGCCATTGAGGGAGCCGATGTCCAGCAGTGGTCTGCTGGAGGCTGGCGGTGAAACATTATTCTTGGTTTTCTTCTTTCATCCATTCTCTTTTCAAGCAGCCTCTTTTCTATGGTCTGTTTTGCCATTCCAAAAAGCAACAATATAAAAAATAAGAAACATGATCTTTAGCTACCCTTTGAATAATAGGTTTTATTTACTCCTAAGTACATAACATTTATTTGATGAAATAAATGTTATGTAATCCAATGAAACGGCAAGACAGTTTCATTGGCAATCAGTTTTTACGTTTAAAAACTGGCTATGTATGTGCCATAAGTGTGATAACCCCACCAAACCCACCAAAATTGAGGCACCAAACTTAGAACCAGGCATAAAAAAATCTTTAAAATTAGGGGTTTTATGTTACAATTAAATTAATATTACTGATGTTTGCGTTACCCAAATCACTAGCTATTACGTGTAGCTTACTATTAAAACACGTTAAAATCAACAGCAAATCGATCCACCAAAATTGAACAATTCTTGTCCCCCGTGCCGCCCAAGATGAGTACTAACGTTTTTGGCACTAATCACACACCTGTTACAAGCAAACCCAGCGGACGACTGACAGATACGAAATAAAAAAAGCGCGATGAGGTGCAGAGGCACGAAACTTTATATTATAGTAAGTTGAAAAAGTGCCCATAAAATGTTGGTGTTTTGCTTGGACAAAGTTTGATCGATGTCCTGTGCTTTAAAATTAGATTTTCTAATATGCTTTACTTGTTTTTAGATAATGTGACTAAATAATAAAAGTAAATTAAGGGAAGTGTTTATTTTTATTGGAACTTAAATTGTTAGTTTGGTGAATGCAATTATGTAATAAAAACTTTTTTACAAAAAATAAAACCGACTTCAGAGAAAACAAAAAAGTGAAAAATAACTTCAGAAAAAACGCTTCAGAAGTCGGTGACCTTTGTTTGATTGATTTAGTTTTTTTGTCACCGACTTCTGAAGCGTTTTTTCTGAAGTTATTTTTCACTTTTTTGTTTTCTCTGAAGTCGGTTTTATTTTTTGTAAAAAAGTTTTTATTTTTCACTTTTTAGTGGTTCACATGTGCTTACCCCTTTACAGCGTACCGGCGTGATTTTAGGTTATGAACTGGTGTAAACAATAGAAAGATATGAGATTTCGGCAATCCCAGTACATTTGCTATCATTTATTGAGGAGTTCCGTTGCCTATCTCCGTAGTTCTTCATCAGATCTTCATCGAATTGAATTGGGATTACTTCGAGAAAGTACAATTCCTAAAACTACCCAAACCGCTTCTAGTGTGCCTATAAAATGTGAAGAGTTCTCTCTATTTCTCCAGAATCCCATCATCAGCTACTGATTTGATGATGATGATTATGAGACCACACAGGAAGCACCAGCTTTCAAATAAAAAAAGAACGATCAAAATCGGTTCACCCAGTACAAAGTACTGAGGTAACTAATATTTTCGAATTCGGGTGTATTTTACACATGTGCGTACCCCCTCAGAGCATACAGGCGTGATGTTACGTCATAATATATTATAAACAATGAACCTACAAGCGATGGCAGCAATCACTGCAGATTTGCTGTGTATTTTTGAAGAGTTCCGTTGTATATCTCCGAAGATCAGCATCAGGTCTTCAGCAAACTAAAATGGGACCAAACGGGAAGCACCAGCTTTCAAACAAAAAAAGAATCATCAAAATCGGTTCACCCAGTCGAGAGTACTGAGGTAACAAACACAAAAAAAAAGAAAAAAAAATACAGACGAATTGAGAACCTCCTCTTTTTGGAAGTCGGTTGAAAATGGAACTGGGACAAGCCACCAAACTGGAATTTAAAGGCTACTCATTTTACTTTATTATTTATAAACACATAAAACAATAACAAAATGTGGCCCTCATCACATAACACGAAACATCCTATCATTTTACACCTTGATTCTCAACGTGGACACGTAAAATTTGCTGATTTGATATTCACCATTTCGTTAGTTATGTTTGAGTCCCATGAAGGTCAAGGGGAACAAACGGACTACATAAGAAACGCACAGAACCGAGAAATGATCGCGAGAATTCCCGCGACTGTATATGGTCTCCACCATCAGACCATCATCACCATTAGGTGTAAAGTTATCATTAATAGAATTTCTGTCGCCGCTCTCACGATGATGAAGTTGTCAACAGCCTTGGACACCACGGCCTGTCATGCAGGCGAAGTGCGGGCCGATTTGCGCGGCACGCGATCTTAAATGACGTCATCCGTCGATCTCTTGAGAACCTTAAGGTCGTGGCACACTTGACTATCACCGCACCAGCACCGCACCAGCACAGCTCTTAGCCAGCGTTGTCTTGAATTCAGGCTACGCGCTTGCCCCGCGTTTCAAAAATATTAGGAAATAATCACAAAAACACAACACAGAAACAACGTAACTGAACGTAACGAAGAATGTGCAATGTGCAATGCAAATCGCAATGACATTATGACATGACATGAATTTGACAGTTAAAACACACTGTCAAACATGAAAACGCGTTTCGTTACAAGTGATATTTTTACTGTATGAAATAGATATTAACTTTAAAAAATCTTTATGAACATTGCATTTGATTAAATGCATAATGCATGTTTTTATGAAATATATATATTTTATTTAAATGAATTATTTTATAAAAAAGACAGTTTTGAGTGAATAAAATGTTTTTAGTTGCATTGTCGTCCATATCGTATATAGGTAGAAAGCATGTTTTGGAACGTATTAGTTTTTTCTATGTTCCATTATGGCGGAACCTGACAAATGGCGCATTGAATTTATCTTGCATTACTTAATATTTTGAAATAAATACTGACTCTTCCAGTAAAGCTCAAAACTACGTATTAATTCATTTTTTCTATTTCTATTTTACGTCATATTTACTAAGTATGTGTACATGGAATATACTTTTTTGTCCATGTCCTTTATCAAAAGTACAAATCAACAATCAGTTGTGTGGGTAGCGGTTCACAAGTTCGTGCAACCTATAAACGACACCCATGACGAAAAATGAAAGATAAAAAAAACTCTCGAAAGATTGTCAACCAGACATACTGCTTAGGATTTAAAGCATAATTATCTTATTTTTCATCATGCGTCATCGATTTCATGGTTTTCGGGGTGGCCGTTAAGAAAGTCATAAACAACGAGACTAACAGAAAGAAAATACGTAATAATAGCTTTACATTAGATACAGCATGTGGTCCTAAAAGCTCTAATCAGGAAGTAGCTCAAGAATTTGTAAATTTCTTTACCGATATACCAATAAAAACTACGGAGGTTCTTAATTCCTCACCTGATGCCTCAATTGGCTTATTAAAGGCGAATGTGTCTGGCAACCTGGCTGAATTTAAATTTAAACACATTAACCCCATGACAGTAATTATAAAAGCTTTCCGGCAAATTAAAATCCAACTGACCGAAGATTTATGGGGAATGTCTATCAAAGTTTGTACATCTATGCTTGAGACCATAGCCCCGTACTTAGCTTTAATTTTTAATTTATGTGCAGACTAAGGAGTTTTCCCTGATTTAATGAAATACAGTAAAATCATACCTCTTTTCAAATCTGGGGACAGTAAAGATGCCAATAATTATATACCTGTATCCTTTTAGCAAAGTTTTTGGAAAAGTAATAAAATAAAATAAAAATAAATATCGCTGGACATTAACACACAGCGCTATCTAGTGCCACACTAAGCAAAGCTTGTGCACTAGATAGTTGATATACTACATAAATACTTTTTGTTTGTAAATACATACTTATTATACATATAAACATCCATGACTCGGAAACAAATGTCCATGCTCATCACACAAACATTTGCTCCTACCGGGATTCGAACCCAGGACCCTATGAGCGCAAGGCAGCTTCACTACCACTACGCCATTCGAGTCGCCATGCCAATCACGCCATGTTAATGCTTAATCAAATGCTCTATCATTTTAACACCAACAGAATCTTACATGATCAACAGCATGGTTTCACCAAGGGACGTTGTACAACTGACGCCGGTGTAACCCTATTAAAGCACATATTTGCTGCGTGGGAAGAGTCCCAAGACGCAATAGGAATTTTCTGTGACCTGAAGAAGTGCTTCACGACACTTTGCTTTTGAAACTGGAGCATTACGGATTGGGTAAACTAGCACTTAGCCTGCTAAAATCTTATATGAGTGATAGAAAACAACATGTTCAAATAAATGGTGTTAATTCACAGGGTTTGAATATAAAAATGGGGGTTCCGCAAGGCTCAATATTGGGTCCTTTCATTTTTCTAATATATATAAATGATCTACCCTATTTGTTGAAACACCAACCTCAAAATATGGTGTTTGCTGATGACACTTATCTAATTTTTAAGATAAATAGACGGGCCCAAAATCTAGATGACGTGAATGATGCCCTACTTCAGGTCCAAAATTGGTTCACAGCAAACAATTTAGTATCAAATGAAAAAAAAACTAAATGCATAAGACTTTCATTACCGAATGTTAAAAGCAGTGATTGTGAGATAATATTGAATAAAGAGAAACTCGAATTCGTAAACAAAACGGTTTTCCTGGGGCTTACACTTGATTCAAGGCTACAATGGGGTTCTCATTTAACATCTCTTGCGGGGCGCTTAAGGTCAGCAGCATAATGCCATTAGAAAAATCCATCAATTCACTGATGTAGATACCGCTAGACTGGTCTATTTTAGTTACTTCCATAGTATAATGTCTTACAATATTTTGCTATGGGAACGGGCTGCTGATATTGAGTCTATATTTATTCTGCAGAAAATAGCCATCAGAGCCATATACAATCTTCGTAGGCGCGATTCTCTAAGGGAACTATTTAAGGATATTGGCATCATGACGGTTCATTGCCAATACATCTACGAAAACGTAATGTACGTCAGAAAACATCTGCATCTTTTCGGTAAAAGAGGCGACAGACACAATTACAGTACTAGAAATAGGGACCATCTAGTTCAGCCAGGCATTAGACTCGCTAAAGTAGACTCATCTTTCATGGGGTACTGTTTGAGATGCTGTAATAAAATTCCACAAAGTATTCTTGAACTGAATGAGACGAAATTTAAAACATGCAAGTTGAGTGATTAAATCGCTGATAAAAATGCATGGCTCAATGCTGGTCCTGATCCACAAGGACAGGGGCGCAAAAATTGATAGCATAGCATTAAATGGTATTGTTGGAGCTGCTGAAGATTGTACAACTACCTTTGCATTGTATAGATCTAATCTATTTAGTATTATATAAACGCATAGGCCATATTGTGTGAGTACCATGTACTAGAAAGCTATCATTCACTGGAAACCTACTTTTGTTTTGACTTGAATGTGTCCTGGCGGTTGAGAGTATGTAATGATCACTCGAATGTCTCGTTGATGATGGCGCGTGTGTCGGACCATTTAGTTCCCTTCAAAATGGTTGAGCTGAATGGTGCTGATCCATGCGTCATGTTCGTGAACGGGCGCTGTCAGTTGTGACTGGTCATCTCTTAGTTGCCATGGCTTATTTGAATGAATTATTTTGTTTTTACCATGGACACTTTTAACGTGCACATCTTGCTACATTGTTCTCACATAATTTACAATCTCAACATGAATTATGTAACCAAGATTTTGTAACAATAATTTGATTTAAAGGAGTGTCCATAGAGTTTCTTGCCCGTTCTTCTCCATAGAGATCTACGTTAGGAAATGGGCAACTACAGTACTTTCACAGTTTATATTTCTTGTGACTGGGACTGTAGCAACATTTAATTTTCATCTTTGTTTCGACAATTTAAAAGTGCCTGTTATTGGCCTACTTGAAATAAATGCTTTGATTTGATTTGATTGCTGATAACGAAAATGAGGTTAAAGGTAACTACGTCAAGTATTAACGCGACCATATCCTACTAATATTATAAATGCGAAAGTTTGTTTGTATGGATGTATGGATGTATGGATGTATGGATGTATGGATGTTTGTTACTCTTTCACGCAAAAACTACTGAACGGATTTGGATGAAATTTTGCACACAGATGGTTTATAACCTGGATTAACACATAGGATACTTTTTATCCCGGTAGTAAGATCCCGTGGGACAATTTCAAACATCACGCGGGCGAAGCCGCTGGCAGAAGCTAGTAATTATATAATCTGGGAGTCTTATCGAACTAGGTTCAGTGTAGTGAGCTCTCTAACTAAATATGTAACTGTACGTTGTTTTGCGGTCTACTCGCTTGCGGCGCGCCGTCCAGTCGCTTGCAGCGCGCGGACCGCGCGCGGACGCCGAGTGGCCCGCGAGGCGAGTCATATGGTAGCGGCAAGCGCGTTGACCACCCGCCGTAAGCTTTTTCAAATGGACATTATATAATAGGATTAAGTGCTCTAATCTGAATGGCAAGTTAATTGCTGGGTTGGAGCGGTGCCGGTGCGGTGCTTGTCAAGTGAGCCACGACCTAGCGGCGTAGATACAGAAACTTTATTGGTAACTATATTATTTTCGAGCCGTTTGGGGTTGAAACTCTAGTCCGTGTGCTCATAGCCTTATCAAAGAAATTTCAAAACGCTTAGTTGACACTTCCCGTGACCCTAGGGCTGGATTTTGGTTCTCTATCGTATTACCTAACTTTTTAATCCATAATCTAAAAAAAGACATAATTGTTTATGTCATAATCATCATTCGTCCGAATGATAATTTACCCGAACTTTAAATCACATAATATCATATGCCATAAAGTTGAAACGCCTAAATATAATAAGCCCTACATCCGTTTGTCATAAGTATTACAATCAATAACATACAAAAGACATAAAATCGTTTTCAATAAAAGTCATAAGTCCTATTCTAAGTAAATGTTTTATTTATTTAGAATAGGACGTATGACTTTTGTAGGCGTTGACCTGCAATGCATGCTTGCATAGCAGGTCAACGCCTACATACAGCATGCAGCAAGCATGCAGCAAGCATGCGGCAAGCGTGTAGCAAGCATGTAATGCAAGCAAGCATGCATCAAGCATGCAGCACGCATGTAGCAAGCATACAGCAAGCAAGCAAGCATGCAGCAGGCAAGCATGCAACATGCAAGCATGCAGCAAGCAAGCATGCAAGCAAGCGTGCAGCATGCAAGCATACAGTATGCAAGCAAGCATGTAGCATGCAAATGAGCAAGCATCATGCAGCAGGCATGGTTTCTATCACGGCCCCGGTGCTGCGGGGCTCCGGCGGCCTCACGCGAGCTTATCGTCGCAGATGGGTTTAACGCTCACCAGGAGGGGAGTGTTACAACCGCCTGCTCCTCAACTCGCGGCCCGCCTCATCCCTCCGCGCCTACGCAATTTTAAATAACACTCTTGGGGTAGGGCAGACAAGACTGCGTGGAGTCGGATTTACAGCAATTCGTTTATTTCTCTTAAACCAAAGTTTTAGGGATTTTTTTAGCGACTAACAATTAATAAATGACCATTCGGAATCATACACATTATGTGATACAATACTTAGGACATACGACTTTATGTCATGTAAAATTAGGAGATTCAATTATTATAGTATTCGACATTATGACAAAATAGTATTAGAAGTAAAGTTAGTTATGTAAAACATAATTTCGGTGTTTTGAACATTATGGTTACTGAAGTTTATAGCAAACGTGTTATGGATAATGATTTTCGGACAAAAAATTTTAGGACAATCAAGGGAGTACCCTGGATTTTACCTCGGCCAAAGGTTTAGCGTTGCCATTCAGCGTGGTAACGCTGCTAGTCTCTTGGGGACATTACCAGCATAGAGGAGGAGTTTTTTGACGCCATTTTTTAAGTTTAAATAATAATAATAAAATCAATAAAAACAATTATTTCAATTACAAAAGGCTTAAAGAAACAGGATTTGGAGATCACCATTTAAGCAAGGAGATGCTTGTGTTAGGTGACTCCGCTCTTCCGCATAACATTAACATTACAATGCAATTGAATACAACATAGAGATAAAGAAAGTTATACAAATTTAAAGATTAAAGTTAAAAACTAAAGTATGTTAAAGTAAAAGTATAAATTGTTACAAAAAAGTTTTTATTTTTCGCTTTTTAGTGGTTCACTTGTGCTTACCCCTTCACAGCGTAGCAGCGTGATGTTATGTTATGAACTGGTGTAAACAATAGATAGACATGAGATTCCGCAATCCTAGTCCATTTCCTATCATTTATTGAGAAGTTCCGATGCCTATCTCCGAAGTTCTTCATCAGATCTTCACCAAATTGAAATGGGACCACTTTAGGAAAGTACTCTTCCAAATCACATCAAGTCTATACTTTATATATTATTATTATCCATACTAATATTATAAAGCAGAAGAGTTTGTTTGTTTGTTTAGTTTCATATTTGTAATTTTATACAGTTCCAGAGAGCAGTGGTGGCCCAGTGGTGGCCCAGTGGCGGCACAACAAGTCGTGGGTTGGAACCCAGACAGGGCAATTACTTTGTGTAGTTTGTTTCAACACCATGCTCTCAAAACGATGAAGGAAAACATCGTGAGGAAACCGGCATGTCCTAGAACCAAAAATTCGAAGACATGTGACATCTACCAAACCACACTGGGCCCATGTGGTGGATTATAGTCCATACGCAATATGATAGAGAGTACGACGGACGACGAGTAAAGATGAAAGACGTGTAATTTAATAAATAATTAAAGAAGTAAAGTTATCTCTTTGTTTACTAATGCATAAGTACTACCCACCACTAATTAAGACCCAAAAACATTGTTTATGGTTACAGCTTCACATCATTATCTATCTATCTATCATCTATGAATCTATCACGGGGGTTTAGGTTTCCACACTTAGTCCTTGAAATGGACCATTGTGCGTGAGCCATGGTGGCCAATTACTCCAACCAGCCCACCTCCCTCCAGAAGCAGATTAGACCTCCCGTACTTCTCAGGACATCTGCAAGTGATCCTGGTGCTCCCAGGGTCTCTTCGCATATCTTGTTTACGGCTGTGCAGTCCAAGAGCACATGCGCTACCGTCTCCTCCGCCTCCATGCACGCTCTGCACAGGGGACTGTCAGTGATACCTAGGGTGTGGAAGTGTTTGTTTAGCGAGCAGTGTCCAGTGATGGTCCCCGCCACCAGACGCAGGCTATCTCTGTCCAGGCGCAGAAGGCGCCTGGTCAGCTTTGGATCCAAGGATGGCATGGCCTCCTTGGATTGCCTACAACCTGGTGCCGAGGCCCACCATTTCTCTGCTTGTAATCGGGAGTGATCCTTTAACCAGTTCCTCAGCTGCTTGAAGGGAATGGGCACAATGGGTTCGGGTCCGTAGGGTTTTATGCTGGATCCTCTTCTGGCAATCTATCTGGCAAAATCATTATCTATTTTTCAACCGACTTCCAAAAAGAGAAGGTTCTCAATTCGACTTTTTTTTGTGTTGGTTTTGGTTACCTCACTTTTGACTGGGTGAACCGATTTTGATAATTATATTTTAATTTGAAAGCTCGTGCTGCCCGTGTGGTCCCATTTTAATTTGCTGAAGATCTGATGCTGATCTTCGGAGTTATACAATAGAACTCTTCAAAATTAGACGGCAAAGGGCAATGAGCATGGATATATGGAATCCCGTACCAAACTGCATCAAAACCAAACTTGGTTTTATATTCTTTAGCTATCATATTAACTCCTATGAAAGTTTTTTTGTAAACAAAACTGGGGTTTCGGAGTAAGTTTATAAAATCGAAAATAACCTCAAAACCAGACAAGTAATATTTTATTGACACGTCTTATACGAACGAACATTATTGCCCTTAAAATAGTGTAATCCGCTTATATTAGTAAGAATTTCGAGTTATATTTATATCTATATAGCGACGTATAGTCGCGACATGGTGCGGGACTGGATTGCGTGAGATTTTCGACATTTTACCTACTGCTAATACTATGAGCGAATAACGTATTTTACGGGTACCATAAGAATCAAATGGTAAGAGCATCTAAACGCCGTTACATTTGTGATAATGTTCTCAATTCTTCACCGGCTGATATTTGGAAGTTTCTAAAATCACTTGGCATAACAAAGTCCTCCTCTAGTATTTTACCTTCTAGTCTGTCCTTAAACGTTCTCAAAATCAAAATCAATCAAAATCAAAGCATTTATTTCAAGTAGGCCAATAACAGGCACTTTTGAATTGTCGAAACAAAGATGAACATTTAAAGTAGCTACAGTCCCAGTCACAAGACATAAAAATTGTGAAAGTACTGTAGTTGCCCATTCCCTAGCGTAGATCTCTATGGAGAAGAACGGGCAAGAAACTCCATGGACACTCTTTTAAATCAAAATATTGTTACAAAATCTTGGTTACATAATTCATTTTGAGATGGTAGATTATGTGAGAACAATGTAGCAAGATGTGCATGTTAAAAGTGTCCATAGTAAAAACAAAATAATTCATTCAAATAAGCCATGGCAACTAAGAGATGACCAGTCACAACTGACAGCACCCGTTCACGAACATGACGCATGGATCAGCACCATTCAGCTCAACCACTTTGAAGGGAGCTAAATGATCCGACACACGCGCCACCATCAGCGAGACATTTGAGTGAGCATGACATACTCTCAACCGCCAGGGCACATTCAAGTCAAAAACTAAAGTAGGTTTCCAGTGAATGATAGCTTTCTAGTACATAGTACTCACACAATATGGGCTATGCTATTATATAATACTAACATTGAATCTATACAATGCAAAGATAGTTGTACAATCTTCAGCAGCTCCAACAATACCATTTAATGCTATCAAGTTTTGCGCCCCTGTCCCTGTGGAGCAGGACCAGCATTGAGCCAAGCATTTTTATCAGCGATATAATCGCTCAACTTGTAATATGCTTGCTTACATAATGTGCTTTTAATACATGTTTTAAATTTCGTCTCATTCAGTTCAAGAATACTTTGTGGAATTTTATTATAGCATCTCAAACAGTACCCCATGAAAGATGAGTCTACTTTAGCGAGTCTAAAGCCTGGCTGAACTAGTTGGTCCCTATTTCTAGTACTGTAATTGTGTCTGTCGCCTCTTTTACCGAAAAGATGCAGATTTTTTCTGACGTACATTATGTTTTCGTAGATGTATTGGCAATGAACCGTCATGATGCCAATATCCTTAAATAGTTCCCTTAGAGAATCGCGCCTACGAAGATTGTATATGGCTCTGATGGCTCTTTTCTGCAGAATAAATATAGACTCAATATCAGCAGCCCGTCCCCATAGCAAAATACCGTAAGACATTATACTATGGAAGTAACTAAAATAGACCAGTCTAGCGGTATCCACATCAGTGAATTGACGGATTTTTCTAATGGCATATGCTGCTGAACTTAAGCGCCCCGCAAGAGATGTTAAATGAGAACCCCATTGTAGCCTTGAATCAAGCGTAAGCCCCAGGAAAACCGTTTTATCTACGAATTCGAGTTTCTCTTTATTCAATATTATCTCACAATCACTGCTTTTAACATTCGGTAATGAAAGTCTTATGCATTTAGTTTTTTTAGGGTTCCGTACCTCAAAAGGTAAAAACGGAACCCTTATAGGATCACTTTGTTGTCCGTCTGTCTGTCTGTCAAGACCTTTTTTCTCAGGAACGCGTGGAGGTATCAAGCTGAAATTCATATCAAATACTCAAGTTTATGGTCTCTTGGAGCTGTGAAAAAATCAAACTTCTAAGTCAACGCGATCAAAAGATACTCCCGTTTATGCCGCAAATTTTCGACACTCGCAAGGGAATCAAAACCTACAGGGTACTTCCCGTGAACTCAGAATCTTGAAATTTGGTACGAAGCAACGTCTTATAACACAGATAAAGGAAAAATTGCGAAAAGCATAAATTTTTAGTTACATCATATAATAAAAATATTTTTAATAAAGTTTGTACGGAACCCTTGGTGCGCGAGTCTGACTCGCACTTGGCCGGTTTTTTTTCATTTGATACTAAATTGTTTGCTGTGAACCAATTTTGGACCTGAAGTAGGGCATCATTCACGTCATCTAGATTGTTGGCCCGTCTATTTATCTTAAAAATTAAAGAAGTGTCATCAGCAAACAACACCATATTTTGAGATTGGTGTTTCAACAAATAGGGTAGATCATTTATATAGACTAGAAAAAGGAAAGGACCCAATATTGAGCCTTGCGGAACCCCCATTTTTACATACAAACCCTGTGAATTAACATCGTTTATTTGAACATGTTGTTTTCTATCGCTCAAATAAGATTCTAGCAGGCTAAGTGCAAGTTTACCCAGTCCGTAATGCTCCAGTTTCAAAAGCAATGTGTCGTGATTTACGCAATCGAAAGCTTTGGAGAGGTCACAGAAAATTCCTAATGCATCTTGGGACTCTTCCCACGCAGCAAATATGTGCTTTAATAGGGTTACACCGGCGTCAGTTGTACAACGTCCCTTGGTGAAACCATACTGTTGATCATGGAAGATTCTGTTGGTGTTAAAATGATAGAGCATTTGATTAAGCATTACTTTTTCAAAAACCTTGCTAAAAACTGGTAACACAGATACAGGTCTATAATTATTGGCATCTTTACTGTCCCCGGATTTGAAAAGAGGTATGACTTTACTGTATTTCATTAAATCAGGGAAAACTCCTTGGTCTACACATAAATTAAAAATTAAAGCTAAGTACGGGGCTATGGTCTCAAGTATAGATGTACAAACTTTGATTGACATTCCCCATAAATCTTCAGTCAGTTTGATTTTAATTTGCCGGAAAGCTTTAATAACTGTCATGGGGTTAATGTGTTTAAATTTCAAACTCAGCCAGGCAGCCAGACACATTCGCCTTTAATAAGCCAATTGAGGCTTCAGGTGAGGAATTAAGAGCCTCCGTAGTTTTTATTGGTATTTCGGTAAAAAAAAAAAACCGGCCAAGTGCGAGTCAGACTCGCGCACCGAGGGTTCCGTACAAACTTTATTAAAAATATTTTTATTATATGATGTAACTAAAAATTTATGCTTTTCGCAATTTTTCCTTTATCTGTGTTATAAGACGTTGCTTCGTACCAAATTTCAAGATTCTGAGTTCACGGGAAGTACCCTGTAGGTTTTGATTCCCTTGCGAGTGTCGAAAATTTGCGGCATAAACGGGAGTATCTTTTGATCGCGTTGACTTAGAAGTTTGATTTTTTCACAGCTCCAAGAGACCATAGACTTGAGTATTTGATATGAATTTCAACTTGATACCTCCACGCGTTCCTGAGAAAAAAGGTCTTGACAGACAGACAGACGGACAACAAAGTGATCCTATAAGGGTTCCGTTTTTACCTTTTGAGGTACGGAACCCTAATTAACAAATTCTTGAGCTACTTCCTGATTAGAGCTTTTAAGACCACATGCTGTATCTAATGTAAAAGTATTATTACGTATTTTCTTTCTGTTGGTCTCGTTATTTATAACTTTCCAAACGGTCTTTATTTTATTTTCCGCTCTTTTGATCTTGTTGCTAATGTGCAGGGCTTTAGCAACCTTGCAAGTATTTCTAAAAATCTTTGAATACGTAGCAACATACTTGCTAAAAGTTTCAGTGTTTATAAAAGGCTTAAGGCTGTAAAGCTCAAATAGCCTTTCCCTACTTTTTCTGATACCTCTAGTTGCCCAATCACTAAATATAAACTTAGGGCAAATACTCTTTGTCTTCTTTTCAAAAGTTTTGTTGAATTCCGTGTGAACTAATGAAAAGAAACGATCATACAATTGATTTATATTAATATCCTCTTGGCTCATTACACTTAACTTGTTCTGTAGGGAAGTATTATACCTCTTTAATTTGCAAGAAGTTATAGGTCTAAATTTAATCTGAACTTTTTGCATTGGAGTTTTACACCTAAAAGTTACAGTTTGTCCGCTATGGTCAGACGGCAAACAATTTATTATGGCTTTATCTAAGTAATCACAATCGCAGAAAACATTATCTATACAAGTAGCAGAAGAAGTTGTGATTCTAGTGGGTTCAATAAACACGTTAGTCAAGTCAAATGACTTTAAAAGATTTAATAACCGACTGCTATTTGAATTTTT
Organism: Xestia c-nigrum; assembly: GCA_916618015.1. Classification (NCBI taxonomy): domain Eukaryota; kingdom Metazoa; phylum Arthropoda; class Insecta; order Lepidoptera; family Noctuidae; genus Xestia; species Xestia c-nigrum. The sequence continues at coordinate 87,942 of OU745259.1, read as the reverse complement.
TTCTAAAATATTGATATTGAAATCACCACAAATTATTTTATATTTATTACTGGCTGCAAGTTTTGCCAGGACATCTTCCATTATAGATTCAAATATGGAAAAGTTTTGATAGTTTGGGGGTCTGTACACACACACAATTATATGCTTATCTAGCTCAACACAGGACAGTTCGACACAATGTTCAACCGAGAGACCTACTATGTTATTACGTTGCTTATATTTAAAACTATTTTTTATTAATATTAGGGAACCTCCACGAAGCATAGTTTTACGGTTAAAGCAGCTACCCACCATATAGTTTTCATAATTAATAAGCATTTGGTAATCCTTTAGCCAATGTTCAGTAAAAAAAATAATGTCAAACTTACTATTTTCTAAAAACAATTCAATTTCTAATAATTTGGAAGAAATGCCTTGGATATTTTGGTGGAATAATTTTAAGGTGTTCTGCTGAGGCCCTTTTTTACTAACTAATGGAGTGCAAGAAGATACCTTGCTGTTGGTAGGATTAACAAAAATATTGTTAATGGTACCTTCTGTTGTCTCACTTACTAGTTTAAATTCATATTAAAATTTGGAGTGAGGCCGGAGACACCCGTGCCATCCTCAGACAACAAGACCCTATCACTAATAAACCCTAATTGAGAATTTTCCATGGTGACAGATGGATCTTCCCCAGTAAAATGTGTGTAAACATTTATAGCACTAGTGCTATATACATTTGTGCCAGTCACCTGTACATTAGTAGAATTACTAATTGTCGCAGTGTTAATAATATAACTAAACTTAGACATACTATTTATGTCTGTGTGAATACTATAAGCTAATAGCCGAGCTATTTTGTGTCTACATACAATAGGTAGATACACCTTACCCCGTGATGACTTAAGATTACCAACTATAGTGTTGATATCCAGATACATAAGCCTGTCACTATAGTGACCTACTAAAAAATGTACATGTTTATTCAACATATGTATATAATCGTTTTTCCTACTACTTAAATTTTCAAAATATGGAAAAGCACACAATATGATTTTATTACAACTTAACTTAAGCAACTCAGAAACACAGTCGGTGATATCTTCCTTTTTTACATTAAAACTATTACCAACACATAGAGTAATGGTAGTGTTAAGATAACAATCATTTTTTACTACTGATGCCATTACTTGTTTGTAGCTTGAGCCTGGCATGCAATAATTTTGGGTACAGTAACTCAGGTTATTACTGATCAATTTACCTAGCCCTCTACCCATACTATCAGAAAACATAACTGAATGATGACAATCATTACAATCAGGTGATACAAAATGACTAATCTCAGGCTGTACTACTTGTGAATCAAGGTTTTGATGGATGATGAAGTTCAATAAACATTTCTCTACATCAGCTTCCCTTTCAGTTGATATTAGAAACCAAACTATTCATGACATTACTTCCAAGCCATTGTTACCTCCTGACTCTTTCTCTTTCTCTCCCGTGACTAACGCTGAGGTCTTAAATTTTTTTATGTCAATTAAGTCTAAGGCTGTGGGCTGTGATGGGATCAGCAGAGCTATGTTATCTTTTATGATTGATAATTTAATTCCCATTGTTACTCACATCATAAATTTTTCCTTTTTCACTGGTGTGTTTCCTGATTTGTGGCGTAAAGCTTATATTGTCCCTCTTCCAAAGATTCCCAGTCCTAGTTTGCCAAATCACTTCAGACCTATCTCCATTCTTCCTTTCCTTTCCAAGTTGCTTGAAGCAGCGGCTCTTAGACAAATAACTTCCCACGTTCTTAAGAACAGCCTGTTGTCCGAAATCTGGTTTTCGGCCTGGTCACAGCACAGCCACAGCCTTGCTTAAGGTTACTGAAGATGTTAGGAATGGCTTGGAGAATTCGAGGGTTACGGTGTTGGTTTTAATAGATTTTTCCAACGCTTTTAACACCGTTGACCACGATATCCTCCTCGCCATACTGTTACAAATTGGAATCTCTTCGTTGTCACGTGACTGATTTTCTTCATATCTTCGTGGTCGCCAGCAGGCGGTGCGTGCCGATCAGGATTACTCTGACTGGTGCAACCTGGTAACTGGTGTTCCACAAGGCGGTATTCTCTCTCCTCTCTTATTTTCGTTATTCATAAATTCTATTACTACTATCCTCAAGTGCTCTTACCATCTGTATGCTGATGACCTGCAACTTTACGCTCAATCGGATATTGCCAACCTTGACAATTGCATCTCGTCACTTAATGCTGATCTCCGAACCATCGGAGAATGGTCTCGCAAATTTGGGGTTGCTGTCAACGTCGGTAAGTGCCAGGCCATCCTCATTGGTAGCTCGTACTACCTAAGAAATTTGGACACTGGCTGGCTGGTGCCGCTTGTGTTCGACAACTCCGTAATACCTCTCTCACCCCACGTAAAAGACTTGGGCCTGTACATTGACGAGACGTTCAGTTGGAATAAGCAGGTTGCTCAGGTTAGCCAGAAGGTCACTTACTCACTGCGATCTCTCTATAGATTTAAACATTTTCTCCCATCTAGCATTAAAATCACTTTGGTCCAGTCGCTTGTGCTTCCGATTATCGACTATGCTGATGTTTGTTACTCTGATCTAACCCAAGAACTTCTTAACAAATTGGATCGTCTTCTGAACAATTGCATTCGCTTTATTTTTGGACTACGTAAATACGATCACATCTCTTCGCACTGCTCTCAGCTTAAATGGCTGCCTATCAGGCTCAGGAGGTCCCTCAGATCTCTCAGCATGCTTTTCACGATTATGAATGATCCATGTGCTCCCGAGTATCTAAAATCTTATTTCAAGTTGTTGGGCAGTTCTCACAGTCGCAGCCTTCGAGCTTCCAAAAACCGAATACTTCAAATTCCCTCTCACCGTACTGGTTTTATGTCCTCTTCATATGCTGTCTCCACTATAAAGCTCTGGAATGTGCTACCCCTTGCCATTAAAAAAGCTGAAAGAAAATTGGCTTTCAAAAGAGCAGTTCGGAAGTTCTATTTAAAGTCCGACTAAATTGCTTTCTTCTCAGTCTTCGACAAAGTCATATTAATTATTATAAGGTTTGTCGTTTTTCGGTCTATTTGTATGTTTTTTTTTGATAATATATATTAGTTTATTTTATATGCCTATATATGTATTAGTATGTATACCTATTTATGTGTTTTAATTTTCATGCTTATAAATGGTATTTTTATTTTTATTGTACTCTATCACACACAATACTGTCTTATTTGACCCAAAGGTTGACTGGTAGAGAATGCCTTGTGGCATTAAGTCCGCCTATGTACCACTCTTGTACATGAAGTTTAAATAAATAAATAAGAGTATGTAGGGGTATTTATAATTGGACGCTACCGTGATCACACTATCACACCAATGCCAGTAAAACATTACCGAAATTAATACGAAAATAATGGTTAAACGATATCATTATCATTAATCTAAACACTAAAACACGGACACGAACGTATTCGCATGAGCTAGATCAAATAGATTTGGTGTAGGTACCGCTTTTACTTAATTATTCATATTATTCAACAAAAGCAAAGCAAATGCAAGACGAATAATTCGTTAAATGTTTTTAAATCAAACGTTACATGTATTTATAATAAAAACTAACGGTTCGAATGACAGGTCAGTCGATTTATCAAAATAGTTTTTTTACATTCTACCTCCTATGACCGGTTGTGTAAACGTCATGTAAAGGGAGTAAACAATATTAATACTTCTATACTTTAAATTAAATTAAATTCCCTGTTTAAAAATCAATTCCCAGACGCGTAATGTCGTAAAAAAATATGGATATAATTACTATAAAATTTTAATTTTGATGCATGAGACTTCTTGGTATCACTTTTGCCCATCGCCTTTGCAGTGATTGCTGCAATCGCTTGAAGGTTCATTGTACTACATCATGACGTAACATCACGCCGGTATGCTCTGAAGGGGTACGCAGATGAGAACCACTAAAAAGTAAAAATTAAGACGTTTTTACAAAAAATAAAACCGACTTCAGAGTAAGTCGGGTGACCTTTGTTTGATTGATTTAGTTTTTTTGTCACCGACTTTTGAAGCTAATGTCACTTTTTTGTTTTCTCTGAAAACGGTTTAAATTTTTGTAAAAAAGTTAAAAACATCACACCTGCAATCACAAAAGGCAGAGCCAGAGATGTGCAGCCAGCATCATAAAGATGAAAACACAAACAATAATTCACTATTGTTCTGTTAGGGTAGATTTTTCGGATCACGGATAGTCCGGATTGCATTCCCTACTCGGGTCTGCTGACTGACAGCAATTCAATCATGTTAACACGATCAAAAGATATGACCGTTTTTGTCGTATATCTTGCGATTTCACAAAGGAAACAAAACCTATAGCGTTTATACCCAAATTTCTACAGGAGCTGGACCTGACTTTTATTTTTCATGTTCCTAAGCTTTATGAAAATCATATCTAAATGGTCACATTTTTTTATAAAAACTTCAACTAGGTATACTTTTAGGTTAGAAACAACAAATCAAAAGCACAGAATAATTGTCACAAGTGTAGGTATCAGTCCGTAAAACTGGGACTGCCCAAGGTCAAAACAACAGAAGGAAAGCCCAAATAGTACAGCGCGTATCTCAATTCACTGAAGTGAATTGAGATACAAGTAAAGCGACACATGCGTATGATCGCCGAGTATAAAGTCAACCTAAATAAAAGTACTCTGTGCAAGTTAATCAATGGCGCGGGCAAGTTACTTAATCTGTGGCCATCGGACCACAGATTAAGTAACTTGTCAATGACAAGTGACGTTCATTGTACGTAATTGAACAAAACGCTTAAACATAATTATCTTTAATGGCAAGGATTGAATGCATAATAAATCAGAATACTCAGAATAGTAGTTGATATGATGTCTTAACACTAATTTAATTGAATAACACTTAACAACCTTCCTTAGCAGTTTTTCCGCAAAGAAGCTGGCGCTAAGAAGATTAAGATTATTGCGAACAGACACACGTGGCGGAGGAATTTGTTTTAAAATATGTAGTGATAGTGATTGCTACATAACCCTTTGTGCGTGACTTGGACTCGCACTTGACCGGGTTTTTAAACACACGTAATAAATAAAAAAATATATACTAAAAATTACTAAACTCAAACTCAAACTCAAATCATTTATTTCAATTAGACCATTACGGCACTTTTGAATGTCAAAAATACAAAACTAAATCAAAGCTACAGTCACAGTCACAAGGCATAATAACTTGAGAAAGTACTGTAGTTGCCCATTCCCTAGCGTAGATCTCTATGGAGAAGAACGGGCAAGAAACTCCATGGACACTCTTTTCAATCAAAATATTGTTACAAAATCTCGGTTACATCATTCATGTTGTGATTATATATATATATGTCAAAATCTCGGTTACATCATTCATGTTGTGATTATATATATATATGTGAGAACGATGTAGAAAGACGTGCACATTAAGAGCGTCCAGAGAAAAGATTAAATCAACTTAAAAAAATAATAAATTAAAATTAACCGTGGCAGCTGAGAGTTGACCAGTCTCAATTGACAGCGCCCGTTCACGAACATGACGCATGTATCAGCATCATTCAACTCGACCATATTGAAGGGAATTAAATGACCCGACACACCCGCCACCATCACCGAGACATTTGAGTGAGCATGACATTCTCTCAGCCGCCAGGGCATATTCAAGTCAAAAAAAAGATAACTAAATGTAAAATGGTGGCTTTACAATACATAGAACTCACACATGGGGTATGCAATTATATAATATTAAGAGATGGAATCTATACAATGCAAGGATATTTTTACAATCTTCTGCAGCTTCCACAATAACTTGACTGGGAATCAATTAGTTTGCGTCTATGGTTGTGGAGCAGGACCGGCATTGAGCCAAGCATTTTTATCATCAATGTAATCCCCCAACTTATAATATGCTAGACTACATAGTGTGCGTTTTACACAAGATTTAAATTTCGTCTCATTCAGTTGTAGAATGTGGGGAGGTATTTTATTGTAACATTTTAAACAGTACCCCATGAAAGAGGAATCTACTTTAGCAAGCCTGAAACCTGGCTGAACTAGTTCGTCCCTATTTCTAGTATTATAGTGGTGTCTGTCACCTCTTTTACTGAATAAATGCAGATTTTTCCTAACGTACATGATGTTTTCATAGATGTATTGACAAGGTACTGTCATGATATTAATTTCCTTAAACAGCTCTCTCAGAGAATCGCGTCTACGTAAATCATATATGGCTCTGATGGCTCTTTTCTGCAGAATAAATATAGACTCGATGTCTGCAGCCCGTCCCCATAGTAAAATACCGTATGACATAATACTATGAAAATAACTAAAATAAACTATCCTCGCGGTATCAACATCGGTAAATTGACGGATTTTTCTAACAGCATATGCTGCTGAGCTTAGGCGTCCTGCAAGAGATGTTAAATGAGGGCCCCATTGTAGTCTTGAATCGAGCGCGATTCCCAAGAAAATCGTTTTATCGACAAATTCTAGTTTCTCTTGATTTAATACTATGTCACAATCACTACTTTTGACATTTGGAAGAGCAAATCTGATGCATTTAGTTTTTTTTCCCATTTAGAACTAAATTATTTACAGTAAACCAATTATGAACCTGCAGTAGGGCGTTATTTACGTCGTCAAAATTAGTGGCACGTCTGTTTATTCTAAATATTAAAGAAGTATCGTCTGCAAACAACACCATTTGCGGGCGATTGTTAAATAAATGGGGTAAGTCATTAATATAAACCAAAAAGAGGAAGGGACCCAATATCGAACCTTGTGGTACACCCATTTCTACTTTTAAACCCATTGAATTGACACCATTTATTTGTACCTGCTGCTGTCTATCACTCAAATACGATTTAACTAAACTGAGCGCAAGTTTACCTAAACCGTAATGCTCAAGTTTCAAGATTAAGGTTTCGTGATTTACGCAATCAAATGCCTTCGAAAGGTCACAGAATATTCCTATGGCATCATGTGCCTCTTCCCACGCAGTAAATATGTGTTTTAATAAAGTGACACCGGCGTCAGTTGTACAACGTCCTTTGGTGAAACCATACTGTTGATCGTGTAATATTTTATTGGTGTTAAAATGGTGAAGCATTTGATTGAGCATTATCTTTTCAAACACCTTGCTGAAAACTGGCAACACGGATACGGGCCTATAGTTATTCGTGTCTTTACTGTCCCCGGATTTAAAAAGCGGTATTACTTTACTAAACTTCATCAGATCCGGAAAGACCCCTTGATCCACGCACAAATTAAATATTAAGGCTAAATACGGAGCTACGGTCTCAATAATTGAGGTACAAGCTTTGATAGACAAACCCCATAGATCTTCAGTTAATTTGATCTTGATTTGCTTAAAAGCTTTTAAGACTGTTATGGGGTTTATATGCTGGAATTTAAATTCATTTGGACAGGCTGAAACGTTTGCTTTCAGTAAGTCAATAGAGACCAAGGGACAGGAGTTTAAGGTTTCTGTAGTTTTAATTGGGATACTAGTAAAGAAATTTACAAATTCATGAGCAACTTCACTGTTGGAGCTGACAAGGCCACGTGAGGTCTCTAGTGTGAAGTCATTACTTTGTTTTTTATTTCTATTTGTTTCGCTGTTGATTATTTTCCAAACCGTCTTTATTTTATTTTCGGCTGATTTAATCTTTTTGCTAATGAATAAAGATTTGGCTACCTTGCAAGTGGTTTTAAAAATTTTCGAGTAAGTAGCAACATATTTATTAAAAGATTCTGTTTTGATGTAAGGCTTAAGGCCGTACAGCTCAAACAATCGTTCCCTACTTTTCCTAATACCCTGTGTTGCCCAGTCACTGAAAATAAACTTAGGGCCAATAGTATACTAAAATAACGAGCAACAAGGTAGTCAGATAATTAAAACGCTTGTTACAAACATAAACGAATACCTGGCTCCTGAAATACAGGTACTCTAACCTAGCTCTGGAGACCTTCCCTTCAGTCTTTTATTCCTGGAAATTTTTGGAGACCTTTAGTCCATTATTAGAATAAAAATAGGTTACAGACAAGTGTCTGTTTACCTATTTTTATGCTAATTAAGAAATTTATCATTTTTTAATTTAAAAAAGAATCCGAAACTAGATCGATCGAGAAAGGAACAACATTGTTTTTTTTCAATGTAACATCACTAACTAATGTATGTTCAACGTACGTGTGAGGCGTGAGAGGCGTGAGAGGCGTGTGCGCGACAGGTACGCAGCGGCGGCGGATCGTAAAAAACTCATCAATCTCGGCGCGTGAGAGGTAATCAATCACCCACATTAGCTCATGCAACCCCGCGGACCCCGCGCCCCCGCCCGCTGCCCGCCTGCCATGCGGCCCGCCAGGATATCAACTCTACAATTATCAAATACCTACTTGTAACTGGTGATGATGATTTCAGATGGTGGACAGCAACTGATGAGTGACGGTATTGGTGGCTCAGTTGGCTCTGCCGTGCTGTCACGTGCAGGCGGGGTGGTGAGGCGCGCAGCGTGCGGCATGTAGCGCGTGCGCGCGGCACCATGTCACCGGCGGCGCGCGCGCTCTGCGTGGCGCTGCTGGCCGCGCTCGCCGCCGCCGCCGGACCAGAGCCCGCCACCCGTTAGTATTACCAAAACCAGGTACCGCGTGATAGCTCAACGAGAGCGTTTAGCGACAACAATTATACGAGTGGCCGGTCATAGGGAGGATGCAACCCAAAAAGCATCTGGTTATCTTTGTTTGTTGTAAGCTATATAGTTACGTTTGACCCTATACTTAACACTTACCGCTGTCGTATAGTAGTAAGCTGTTACGTCCGTGTGTGCAGTGAGAGCGCGGCGCGTGCACCGCGATGCTGCATCGGTGGAGGCGCCGGGCGAGAGCACGGCCGTCGTCGTGGTGGGGGGCGTGGAGGGCGTTGGGGGCGCCGACACTACCTCGCTGGAGCTGGCGGAGGTGGCGGAGGTGCCGGCGTGGCGCGAGCTGTGGTACGGCTCGCTGGAGGCCCTGCACCGCGAGCCGTCCATCAACAACACGCAGGAGGACGTGCTGGCGCAACTCGGCGCGGTGGCGTTCCTGCACTGCCCCGTGCGCAACCTAGGCGAGCGCGGCGTCAGTACAGTAGCCTAGCCTCCCCCTCCCCGCCCCGCCCCGCGTGTGACCCACCTCGCGCCTCATAAAACTCTTACCTGTGCAGGTGTCGTGGGTGCGGCGCCGCGACTGGCACATCATCAGCTCGGGCATGCTCATGTACACCAACGATGAACGCTTCCAGGTAACTACACTTCTATAACTACACTTCTATAACCCCGGCGCAGTCATCGACACGAATATTTCTACCGACTACTGTGCACGCCAGCGAGATATCAGAGATCAAGCTCGGAAACTCAGTGCACTCAGACTCGAGTAAGTGAGCAAAGATAGTGAATGTAGTCCCCTTTGTGTAAAGTTCTGTTTAACCGACTTCTTTGATAAAAGAGGAGGTCATGCTGCTAGCATCTTTTTCCGATCTCTCCTTGATTACTGATCTGATTAAAATGATTATTTTTTGTTTGGTAGAAAAACCTTCCGCAGTGGTCCCATAAAAAAATTAAAAAAATGCTTTTTATTCAGACTTCTGAGTCCAATTGGTTAGTACAACACATAACTTGAAAAAAAAGTTTAAAAAAAAAGTTCTTCGGTACTTTATGACCTACTTCCTGTAATATGCATTTCAGGTTTAAGATAACTTTTTTTTTTTTTTTTAGGATTTTAGGGAAATCATCAAATGACTCATCAAAAAAAAAAAAAAACCGGCCAAGTGCGAGTCAGACTCGCGCACCGAGGGTTCCGTACAAACCTGTAGGTATATAAGTAAAAGTTATGGTATTTTTATTGCTAAATGAAATCCATAACATAACAATGTGGAAAGCTGACGGTACCTTGTCAATACATATATGAAAACATTATGTATGTTCGGAAAAATCTTCATCTCTTTAAGAAGAGAAGTGATAGACATAATTTTAATACTAGAAATAGGCACAATTTGGATCAATCTCGGTTTAGATTGGCTAAGGTACGAAATTCTTTTATGGGGAATTGTGTAAAAATAATAATATATTTTTATATATATAAGACCGTCAGCTTTCCACATTGTTATGTTATGGATTTCATTTAGCAATAAAAATACCATAACTTTTACTTATATACCTACAGGTTTGTACGGAACCCTCGGTGCGCGAGTCTGACTCGCACTTGGCCGGTTTTTTGAAGTATATATAAATATATATAATATATTTTATGCAATGATTCGGCAGTTCGGTGTCCCCACATTGTTTATGACGATATCAGCAGCTGAAACACAATGGCCTCATTTAATAAAACAGCTTAAAAGCACAGTTGACAAAGAGGAAGGAAGTCTCTGTTGAGGAATCACAAAATATTCCATACGCAGAAAAAGTGCGACTCATTCAGTCCGACATCTATTTTTTTATTTTTTTTTGTTAATCGCATAACAACGTTTGCTGGGTCAGCAAGTCTAATATATAAAATTCTCGTGTTGCGGTGTTTGTTTCCAAACTCCTCCGAAACGGCTGAACCTATTTGCATGAAATTTTGTGTGCATATCGGGTAGGTCTGAGAATCGGCCAACATCTGTTTTTTTTTTTAATCGCTGAACAACGTTTGCTGGGTCAGCTAGTAAGTTTATGATTATTAAAAAATATATACTATGTGATGTAACTAAAAATTTAAGATTTTCGGAATTTTTCCTATATGTGTACTTTATAACGTTGCTTCATGCCAAATTTCAAGATTCCAGGTCGTCTGGAAGTATCCTTTAGGTTTTGATTCCCTTGCGAGTAGTTGCGAGTTTCAAAATATGCGGCTTTAATTGCTGTATCTTTTGATTGCGTTGACGTAGAAGTTTGATTTTGTTACAGCTTAAAGATATTATAGACTTGAGTATTTGTTAAGAATTTCAATATAATACCACTACGCGTTCATGAGTAAAGGGGTAATAAGTTTAAAATTATTAAAAATATTTTTATTATATGATGTAACTAAAAATTTATGCTTTTCGCAATTTTTCCTTTATCTGTGTTATAAGACGTTGCTTCGTACCAAATTTCAAGATTCTGAGTTCACGGGAAGTACCCTGTAGGTTTTGATTCCCTTGCGAGTGTCGAAAATTTGCGGCATAAACGGGAGTATCTTTTGATCGCGTTGACTTAGAAGTTTGATTTTTTCACAGCTCCAAGAGACCATAGACTTGAGTATTTGATATGAATTTCAGCTTGATACCTCCACGCGTTCCTGAGAAAAAAGGTCTTGACAGACAGACAGACAGACAGACGGACAACAAAGTGATCCTATAAGGGTTCCGTTTTTACCTTTTGAGGTACGGAACCCAAAAAAGGTTTAAGATAACTTTCTTCTTCTTTGTTGTGTATGTGAATGATGTGCCAATAACTTTATAATATAAAAAATGTATACTTGACAAGGATTTGTATGAGACGTATAAAAATTCGTGGAAAATAACTTACTCACAGAAATTGGTGGCAGAAAAGTCAATGAAACAAACACAGCGGTATGGAGTCTTCCACGTTTTAGTATTTTTTGATAAAATATAACTGACTAGCCATATTTTAAATCTTATCGACAAAAATAAAACTCCCGTAACTTATCGGAATTCTCATAATAAGTTTAGAGCTTCATTAAGTACTGATATTGATCTTGTAGGCAGTAGACACGGACTTCTTTAAAGTGCCGATGTTTCAGGTGTTACACAGCGAGGGCTCCGATGACTGGATCCTGCAGATCAAATACGTGCAGAAGCGAGACAACGGCACCTATGAGTGCCAGGTACGTGTGGGTGCGAGCGAGAGCGCAATAGTGTGCGTGTAAGTGGGGTGTATGACGTAATATATCGTGTGGTGTGCAGGTGTCGACGGGCGGCGGCACATTGTCGCGGTTGGTGCATCTGCACATCGCCATTCCCGAGGCGTTCATCCTGGGCGCCGACGAGCACCACGTGGATGCCGGCTCCACCATCAACCTGGTGTGCATCATCGAGAAGAGCCCGGTGCCGCCGCAGTACGTGTTCTGGTACCACAACGCGCGCATGATCAACTACGACGCGGCGCGCGGTGTTACCGTGCTCACGGAGCCGGGGCCCAAGACGCAGTCGGCGCTGGCCATCCGCGGCGCCGGCCCGCAGCACTCCGGCAACTACACGTGTGCCGCCGCCAACACCGAGCCCGCGCACATCTACGTCTACGTGTCCGAGGGCAGTGAGTATACCGTGCAGTGCTCGCGCCATCCGCTCCCTGCAGTGTGTGACTGTGCGTGTGTTGCAGGCGACAAGATGGCGGCCACGCTGAGCCGCAACACGTCGGGCGCGCGGCGGGGCGCGGGGGCGCCGGCGCGGGGCGCGGTTCTGGCCGTCCTACTGCTGGCGCTCGCCGGCACATGACTCTCGTCCACGACATCACTTATCTATTAATAATACCCTGTACATATTAAATACCTGTATTTCTACACAGGCTCAGTATTCCTACAATCTGAAGCAATAATGATTACTACTTCAACTGTATTCTAGTTAAGAGCCGATGTGAACTCTGTTTCATTGTAATGATTAATTGGAGCAAAGTCGCGGGTAGTATGTGTCGCGCGGCGCGGCGCACAAACGAGCATTTGGCTTCATAAGCCGGTATAAAACCAAAAATCCAAACTTTATGTAATGGTAAAGTGAAGGCTCGAATTGCATTTTTTCTACATAATTATGCGTGCTATCATAAAGTGGTTTCGTAACAGACCCCTTACTTACAAGGCACATAATAGTTCTTGTTCACGCTCTGTTTTCTGCTTAGAGCCGGTTGGTGTAAATAACTAACGAACTATTCTACTCGATACATCCATCAGCACAATGTTTTGAGTGCGTTACATTGAGTTTTACCGTACAATGTAATTTTTACCCAGTAAAGAGATGTTTTTTCATTTATGGTCATTGTTAAAATTTCAAATTCCGACATAATTTTCACATTTATTTCATTTAAAAAAATTGCTACCTTGCACTGTCGTTATTTCTCACTCAATTTTGACTAGTTTATGAAGTGAAATGCTCGTTGATTCGCGGCGGTATGACGCGGACGGTGCGGTAGTAATGTTATTACGATGTCGTAGGTTTAAAAGTTCTCAATGTCAGCGACGCGGGCAGCGCCGCGGTGTCGTCGCTGTGAAAACAAATCGTTGCTCACGACGTGGTCGGTACTCATCTATTTATAGTGTACATAATTTTATAAAGTATTTTGGCGTTTGTCACTCAAATTCGTTTACAAGGCAATATCTACAACGAAACCGCCCTGTATTGTAAATTACCATAATTCTCTGTTTTGTTTTCTGAGGTGGAGGAATAGAAAGAGATACTTAAATCATAAACGTTTGTCGTAGTTGAGGACTGACCGTCAAAAAAAGGTACACTTACGGTCTATGGTAAAACTGTCGTTAGTCATAACTCAACTTTAAGCAACATTTATGAATAAACCCCTGAGTGTCACGCTATCCCCTGGTAACATGAAGACGAAGTTTAGTGGCTCGCAGTAGTCGTGTAGTGGCGTAACAGTGGCACGACTGTGGCACGACTGTGGCGCGACTGTGCCGCGACTGTGGCGCGACTATTATACGGTTATTCTCGTTGATTCTAATTGTTGGTTGCGAGCGCGACGCCGCCATCAGATGGCCGCCGCCTCCTGTACATAATATTATGGCTGTTAGAACTGATCAACTGACATCATCTTGTAAATACGCGACTCGACAAATTAGTACTTCGATACAACGGTACTTTGGTAATTAAATTAAATAGTTCATAACCCATGTGGCGCCGTCTCTACAAAGTCTCTTTCATAAACATAAACAAGGCACGTTATGACTTATGTCAGCAAACCTGTGCAGCTGTACTGTACCACATTGTGTCCACGAATAAGTAATAAGGAGGGCGTCAGGCTCGTTGTCTTAGAACGTGTCTTCAATTACGTAAGGGGCGCTCGCGTGTTCACCTTCTACTAGATGGTCACCTCGAGTCACTTCACTGTAGTCTACTGCTAGCGTGTCCCGTGCAACCCCACGTACGTAATTACTACATAATATCGGTTTTCATTCGGTTCGTGCCGATCGGCAGACACCATAAGGCTTCTCGGGTTGGCTATAACGATCTCATTCAAGCTAAACTGAGCGGCTTATTTCCGAACGTGTATTTCCAATGAAATTTTCGATTTTGACCGGAACATGTGTGTAGCAGTCCAGGTAGTCAGTGGCCCGGAAGTTTGAAAACAACCAAGAAGTATCGTATAACCCAGTACTAACTGGGTTGTGGAGGTCATATGCAGTCGCTTCATTTAAAGTACTGGTATTTAGCTGCATCTGGTTAATTTGGAAGCCCAACACAATATAGACGGAAAGAACAAAAAGGCAGATGATGATGTTTGTAGCGCCCACAACTTTATTAATAAGTAAATAGATTTTAAAAGGTTAATATTATAAGAACGACCAGTACCTGTTTATTTGTATAAGGGTTTAGGAATTTCCTATATTAATTTCTGTTTAATTATTTTTTGTTCATGTAACTTGTGTCAAATGTCAAAAAGGTCCATTAATTGACTATGGGAGACGGTGAAACTTTGTTAGAATAACATTTCACATCTCTGTTCTCATGACTTCCATTGTAATAATAAAGAAATTAATAAACATTTTGAACAAGAGCTGCGTTTCAATTGAAAAAATAATTGTAGTGCAGAATTACGAGCTGAAGCATGTCTACTGGTGACGGCGGAGGCGGGGGGGGGAGGGGGCAGGGGGGCACGAGGGCGCGTCGCGGTGAGCAGCAAGACGAGTTGCCTATTCAGCCAACAGCTGGCGGGGTAGCTCAATTTCTTTCTATATGATGGCAATTTTGGAAAAACACACATTTGACGGGCGAAAAAATATACCGACCGAATTGAGAACCTCCTCCTTTATGGGAAGACGGTTAAAAAAGGAGGAGGTTCTCGAATCGATGAGTATATTTTTAAACAACTTCCAAAAGGAAGAGGTTATTAATTCGTCCGAGCGTTTTTTCTTTTTTTTTGTGTTTCCTTATTGTGAACTTTCGGTGATTATTTTTTATTAGGAAGAGTATTAACCTTGAGGGCATCGTTTCTGGTGTAGTGCAGAGACTTGCGGGTTAGCAATGCGTCTATTGCATTAGCATATCTTGTCAAAGATAAGTGGTTAAGCAAAAATGAAACTTGAACTCGTTTCTCTTGAAAAGGGTGTATTTATTTACATGATACATACATGACACAGTGGTTAATTCACGATGTGATAGCGTTTCGCATCGTGAATGATTCACTGTGTATACAGGACATAACCCCAAAACCAACCTTTTCTGTCTGTGTGTAGCGTGTGTGTGTCCTGCACAGAGTATATAATCACTAGTGTCCTGATCGGAAGCATAGACAACACACTACTCAGGTTTTATTTCCGTCCTGGAACCGTGGCTATTCGACACAACCCTGTTAAAACATACGAAAAATTTAATAAAAAAATCCGACTGTGGTAAAATGAAAGACAAAACACAATGGAAGCAGGTGGGACCCATTCCATATTGTTCTATTAAAATAGCTCCCGATTTATTTAGGGTTCCCCGCCCAAATATTAAAAACGGAATCCTCAAATATTCGTCCTGACCGTATTATTCTGAACCGCTACACAAAAGTGCAGTGAAATTATGAAAAAATATGTATAAGGTAGGGGTTCTCCGGCTTCCATACATATATTTGAGATGTAAGTAAATTGTTGATGAGATATTCACTTTTAACGAAAACTAGGGGTCGTAACATAATTTCGAGAGTCATTTGTTCGATTAACGGAAAGTCGACTGAACGATTGTTCGAATGGAACTTATTGCGAAATAACCTCGAATGAACGATTCATCGAATATTTATTAATCGATGGACTGCACTTTCGAATGCTGAATGCTGTTCGTTAGTCTCGCTAAAACTCGAGAACGGCTGTACCGATTTGGCTAATTTCGTTTTTGAAATATTTATGGCAGTCCAGGGAAGGTTTAAAAGGTAGGTTACCACCTACGGTAAGTAGGTATGGAACCGGCGAGAGATGTCGTGCGGTGTCCCACAGGGATCGGATCTTGGGCCTCCCCTGTGGAACATCGGTTAAAACTGGGTGCCGACCTCCCTATCGGCGTCAGCGTAGTCTGTTACGCTGACGACACCCTGGTGCTGGCACAGGGGAGGTCACACGAGGCCGCGGGCGAAAAATAGACACGCGGGGTTGCGATAGTCGTTGAGAGAATCCGACAACTGGGTCTCGAGGTGGCATTGCACAAGTACGAGGCCATGTGCTTTCATGGGCCTCGGAATGCGCCACCGTCGAGATCCACACTGACTGTACGAGTGGTATCCATCGCCGTCGAGTCGACGTTGAAGTACCTAGGACTCGTCCTTATGCCGTCGTTATGTCGTTGTTCTTTCGCGGGCCTCGGCAGCGCTGCCCTCCCGACGCCCACACAATTGTGGAGGGCGTCAGGATAGGGGTCCAGCCCCAGATGAAGTATCTGGGGCTGGTGCTAGGCGACAGGTGGTGCTTCGGCCCGCACTTCAGTGGGCTGTTGACGCGCCTGCTAAAGGCCGCGGACGCCCTCGTGGCTCCTGCCGAACCTAGGGGGGGCCCAAGGCAAAATGCCGGCGCCTGTATGGCCGGCCATCTTGCGGAGTATGGCCCTTTACGGGGCCCTCATCTGGGCGGACTCCCTCCACAGGAGGGAGAATGCGACCGCCATCCGCAGGCCCCAAAAGGCCATTGAACTGCGGGTGGCGAGGGCCTACTCTAGGCTCGGTGGGCTTTTCGGCGGCATGCGCACTGGCTGGCACCCCTACTTGGGAGTTGGAGGCTTAGGCGCTCGCCAGAGTGTACGAGTGGACGGCAAGCTGTAAGGCGCTCGTGGAGCGCCCCGTCGCCGAAGTGCGGGAGGCCGTGCGGCGGGAGGCGAGGGATGCTATCGTCCTCCACTGGACAGAGGACCTCGCCACTCTGGGGAGCGAGGAGGCCTGGGCAGCGGACGCCTAGGCGAAGGAGGCAGAGCGCGAGCGGGAGGACGACCCTCTCGCTGCGCCACTCCGCAGACGAAGAAGGGGTCGGAGACGGTAACGCCCTCTCCCTCCTCATGGTGGCGACGGGCGGGCGACAGGCACGGGGGTGCCTTCGCCCGGATTGCACCCGTCACCACCTCCGTCTCATCCCCCGATGGCTATCGCTGGGAAAAAATGCATTACGCATAGGGTAAAAAAAAAAAACAAAAAAACGTAATTGGAGCCTATGTTTGGCTTTGCATTCATACCAGTTCTCGCATTTATTCTTCTCGCACTTTCATTCCGCATACTTTTTCTTTCTATCATTCTATCATCTATTGTATCCAAGGGTAGGGCGTCCTTCTACTCATTCCCTAATCTCTACTCTGTTCTTATTTTTATGCTTTATTTTGGGTGTAAACACATCAACACAAAATTGTTTTTATTTTCTTTTTACATTGGTTCTTATATCTATTTTACATTCAACAATCTTAATTTTATTTTTATTTCTCTAACACGTTTCTTAGGTCTACTTTTATTATTTTCTATTTCCTATCATTATACAACCTTCCATTGCACTTTTACAACTTCTTATATTATATTCTTACTTCTATTACATGATTCTTAGGACCCCCACTATTTTCTATACCTTTAATACTGTACATTTCTGGGTTTGAATCAAGCCTTTATAATCCACTATGCGTTTGTCAAGAAATGTAAAATCGGTATAACTTTATAATCACTTTATTAGCACTGATTACACTTGTTGGCCACGATTAATACGTCTTCACTCGACGAGTGTTCGAACTCAACTGCCATGCTCCCAAGTGAACATAGATAAGTAATCTACCATTTGACAGCTAAAGTCAGTTTAGCAACTATTCAACTATTATTCAGTGTTATTTCACTTGGGACATGGCAACTTTACAAAATAAAATACTAAACAAATACACGATTAATAAAATGAATAATATTGAGAGAATTGCTTAATATATCTAAATAAAATAATAACAGTAGCTAGATAGGCCCAGATAAATAAAAGAAGTGGACTGTATGCTTAAAAAGGTGTAATAAAATCTAATATAAATAAAACAATAAAAATGCGTGCGATCGCGGTTGCGTTGTGAGGTGGTAATGGCGCGCGAGCTGAGGTCCGTCGCCGTGCCGCCCGGTCCCCTCGTCGCGCTGGTGTGTGTTGAAGTAATAGCGTTGCTGGTGACGCTGTGTGCGTAGACATATTCCCGGGCCACAATTGAGAGTCCATTGCAGCCCGGCTGATTGACTTGCTTCGTGCTCAGTCCGATGGTTTATCATCCAGCAATGGGCATATTTTGTGAAACGCTCTTCTGATTGTCCCGGTCATGGTGCGAATGTCCGCTACTCGAGCTTCTCCGTCTGGTCCGGGATAGAGCTTGACTATGCGTCCCAGTGGCCACTGCGCCACCGGCAGTGTCTCGTCCTTCACGATGACCAGCGAGCCGTCTGTGAGCGCGCCGTGTGAACGATGCCAGCGTGTCCTTTGGTGCAACTGGGAAATATATTCCTTATTAAAGCGTCTCCAAAAATGCTGACGTAGGAGTTCGACTCGTTGATGACGCGGCAGCCGAGCTGGTTCGCAGTCGGACATCTGTGGATGAGGTAGCACAGTTAGAGTACGACCAATTAAAAAATGAAAGGGTGTGAGAGCTGAAAGATCGGACGGATCGGATGAAAGAGGTGTGAGTGGCCTTGAATTAAGAATGCCTTCTATTTGGACTAGTAATGTATACATTTCCTCATATGTGAGGTGTGCCATCCCTAGTACTCTTTTGAGATGATGTTTCACTGATTTAACAGTGCTTTCCCATAGACCCCCGAAGTGGGGAGAGTATGGGGGAATAAAGTGGAATTTTACACCTTGTTCTGCAGCACTACTGTAAATTGACTCACTGTGATTTTTGAGAAAGTTGGTGATCACACGAGCTGCACCCACCAGATTTTTCCCATTGTCTGAGTAAATATTATTAGGTTTACCTCTGCGAGAAATGAACCTGTTAATTGCTGCTATGTAAGAATCTGTCGTCAGATCTGTAACCAACTCCAAATGCACAGCTTTGACTACAAAACAAACGAAAATACAAATGTAAGATTTGATAAGCACACTGCCACGCCCCTTACGGTTGTTTATCATAATTGGCCCGGCGGTTGTGCGCCAGCGTGAAGAAGTGTGATGTGATATGTTGAGAATATGATTTTAGTTATGTGATGAGCTGGGTGGAGAAGGATAGGAAATTTTCTATCGTAATTATATGGCGATTGAGCTAACCTTCCGCCCACACGAATGAGTTGATTATCTCCTAGGAAAGGATTAAGTGAATTTAATTTATGTGTAGCAGGTAACTGTTTGTTATGTAATAATAGTTGGTATTCCTCAGAAAAGTGATCTAATTGTACTATCTTTGCTAACTGATACCTAGCTAAATTAAGTTCACTAGTTGATAAAGGCATGACGTCACCTATGCACACCAGCTGTTGGTGTTTATTTGTACTGATATTTTTGTTTGAATGTTTATGTTTGCAATGATGAACGAATCGAAGTATGTAAGCTACGATGCGTGTAAGTTTGTTAAAATTTGAGTATTTGTAAACAAATGAATTGTTATTATGTGCATCTTCGTGTGTGAGATGTGTTTGGGACCGGACTTCTGGAAGGTCAGATACGCTGAGATGTCCTGGTTGTTCAGGCCAGCTGTGTTTATCATCATTCCTTAAAAAGTTTGGTCCTGAAAACCATAAAGGTGTTTGAATTAATTGTTGTGCATTGGTACACTTTGTAATTATGTCTGCTGGATTTTGTTTTGTTGGTACATAGTACCATGACTGTGGTTCAGTATGTTTGAGAATGTCTGTGACTTTGTGTTTGACGAATGTTTGAAGTTTGTGTGTAGGTGAGTTTATCCAAGATAAAACAATTATTGAATCACTCCAATAATAACACCTGCAGTTGGTTTTATTGCGAAGTGAGTTTAAGACTTTTTTACTTAAATTAACACCGGTAAACGCGGCCATCAATTCAAGTCTCGGAACGGTAAGCGTTTTTAATGGTGCCACGCGTCCCTTGGCAGTTAACAGTTGAACATTGATATTGCCATCGGATGCGTAGGTACGTATGTATAAGCACGCACCATACGCTTGTTGTGAGGCGTCGCAAAAAATGTGTAGTTCAATGTTATCGCGCGATGAGTCATGGAATGCAC
Source organism: Xestia c-nigrum (assembly GCA_916618015.1). Classification (NCBI taxonomy): domain Eukaryota; kingdom Metazoa; phylum Arthropoda; class Insecta; order Lepidoptera; family Noctuidae; genus Xestia; species Xestia c-nigrum. The sequence continues at coordinate 67,541 of OU745259.1, read as the reverse complement.
GCCGAGGAATAGTTAACTGATTTATAAAAGATAACGATTCCACAAACTTCGCCCATTGTTGTTTAATTGAAACCGGTATTTCACCGTCCCAGCTGATGTTGTTTATCCAGATTTGTTGTATTATTAGTTTAGCCTCGAGTATGCAGGGGCTAATGAGACCTAATGGGTCGAAAATCTGACCAATAGTGGATAAGATTGTGCGTTTTGTGATTTGTTTTTGTGATGCTAACTCTGAATGTACTGTATATGAAATTGTATCTGTGTGTATGTTCCAAAAAATGCCTAGTGTTTTTGATGGATCGTTTGAACTAAGGTTAACTGTTGTGTTGTCTGTATCACTGAAATCTAATTTTTTTAGAACTGCGGGACTGTTAGACTGCCATTTTCTAAGTGGAAATTGATAATTTTTTAATTCGGTAAAAACTCCTTTTGCAATTTCCAATAGTACTGACTCGTCATCTGTTCCGGTCAAGAGGTCATCACAATAAAAATCATGCAAGATGATTTCGGAGACCAGTTTGTGATCATAGTTGTCTGAATGATTTTGTGACTTTTGACAATCTAGGCCTATTTGTTTGATGCATCGTGTTGCTAGGAACGGAGCTGATGCCGTGCCATATGTGACAGTGTTGAGCGTGTAAGTTTGCAGTGGTTCCGTAGGATGGTATCTCCATACGATTTGTTGTAGGTGCCGATGATGTTCCGCCACTGATATTTGACGAAACATTTTTTCTATGTCAGCTGATATTATGTACTTATGTTGACGAAAACGTATGAGTATTGAAATAAGATCGTCTTGAACGACAGGTCCTATTAACTGAATGTCGTTGAGTGATAGCTTTGTGGATGTTTTTGCGGAACCATCAAACACTGATCTGAATTTTGTGGTGGTGCTTGATTCACGTATAACTCCGTGATGAGGTAGATAGTACACAGGTGAGCGCTGTTTGTTTGTGTTAGTGCTGTGTGCACTTGATTGTATAATTGGTTTGTTGTGTTCTGAATGAATGTTTGCATTTTTATGTGAATGTTTGTTCATAGTCATGTGACCTAGTTGTATGTACTCTTTTATGAAGTTTGAGTACTGTTGTTTGTATGTTTGATCGGAATTCATGCGGTTTTCTATGGAATAAAATCGTTTTTTGGCTTGACTGAATGAATCACCCAAGCATTCCGGGGTTTTTTTTAATGGAATAGTGACAACGAATCTGCCATCACTTTGTCTTTTGGTTGTTTGATTAAAAATGATCTCGCATGCATCTGAATCGCAAGGATCGTTGATTTGAGATTTAGATATGTTGTCTAGCTCCCAAAAACGTGATAACGGATCTGCGTTGTTGTTATTGAAAAAACAACTGTTTGTGTGTTTGTTGGTGCTTGTAGTACACCCAGAAACTAGCCAGCCTAATTCAGTTTCCTGTAGTGTTGGTTGTTGTTTACCTAACTGAACCTGACCACCACCAATTATTTGCCAGAATATGTCAGCACCTAGCAATAGGTCAATTGGGGCGGGTTCATTGAACTGTGGGTCGGCGAGTTTTAAATGTTTAGGTAGATTTAAACCCTGTGTATTGATGCGCATGTTTGGTAATGAGTGTGCTATGGTATCAAGTACTAAACATGTCAAATTGGTTGTGAATGAATTATGTAATGATTTTATTTTTACATTTGTGCGATGAAATATGTTTGTATGTTGTTGATTTATGCCTGAAACTGAGCCGCAGATGGGTTCGAATGTGAGATTGAGTTTTGTTGCCAGGTTGGTTGTGATGTAACAGGAGGTACTTCCATTGTCCAGTAATGCTCTCGCCAAGTGTGATGTTCCATCACTGGCGATGACATGCACTATGGCAGTGGAAAGTAGAACTGATGTGTGTTGAGAACTACTGTTACTGGCGAGCGTGGTGTGCGCAGTGTCCTTGTTCGTTTCCTTGTGTAGGTGTAACATTGTGTTGTGTTTCTTTTGACAATATTTACATTCTCCGAAACGACAAGATTTCGTTTCGTGACCGGTGTGCAGGCAGTTAGCACAGAAATTGGAAAACTTGGAAACCTTTTCTATTCTCTTTTCCACTGTCATTTGTTTGAATTGTGGGCAAGCGAATAGATAATGGTGACCTTTACATAAGGGACAAGGACTGCGAGATTGTTTTTCTTTATTGTCTGATTTGGATGTTTGTGATTTTGAATCTAATTTATTGATGTTTTTAGTGTCTTCAAGATTTTGTAAAAGAATACAGCGATCATTGAGATAAGCTGATAAATCTTGAAGTGTGGGCTTTTCTGCTGTATTATTGTTTATTGTTTCTTTCCAATATCTGAGTGTTCTGAAGTCTAATTTGGAGGTAATAATATAAGTTAACATTGTGTCTACTGTAAGTTCGCCTAAATTATTAAGTGCTCTGTAATTTTTGTTTACTGTGTCTAGTAATTGTCTGAGTGCTGTTGCGGATTCTTTTTCAATGTTTTTTATGCTGATTAATGCGTGTAGATGATTGTGTATCAGTTGAGGCGTGTTATTGTACCTGTCTGTGAGGAGTTCCCAAGCTACTCGGTAATTGTCTGATGACATTCCTAATGATTTTATCATTTCTGATGCTTCTCCTTGCAGAGATGCACGCAAATAGTGAAACTTTTGAATGTTATCTATTGATTTATTGTTGTGTATGAGTGATTCAAATGTGTCTCTGTATTCAAGCCAATTCTGATATTCCCCTGAGAAGTGTGGAAGGTCAATGGTGGGTAATTTAATGAATGCTTTAGTTGCTGATTCACCTGCAGTTGGAGTTAGTACAGACCCGTTAACGCAGGCAGTTTCATTGTCTCGCTGAAGTTTGATGGCGATTGCTAGTTGATTCTGATATTCCGTTTCAAATTGCTCCCGCTCCTTCAGCTGTTCGTCTGAAACCCCAATTATGTCGTCGATGAGGGTCTGGTTTTTATCGAACTCATTAGCAAGGGACTTGTAAGACTCTAATCGATTACTCAATTGTATTATGTCTAAATCGGACAACTGTTTTTTGGATTTTAATGATTCTATATGATTTTTAAAAACCGTGACCTTTCCTTTATGACTTGATCTCCTTTTTTTGTATGTATTGAGCTGAGGAGAATCATATTCATCGGGCTTATTAGATGTTTGGGCTTGTTTAGAATCAGTCATTACTGTAATTTAATTAAAGTAATGTAATGTAATTAATGGAAACGATACTTAAGTTGGATCGGAAGTGTGGCAGGCACAGTGTGTATGTAGTGATCACGCAACTTTACCAAATTACCCTCGGTGTGAAGTCAACTCGGTACGCTGAGAGCAAGGCGATGTAATCTGTGTGATATGAAAGAAAAAAATGTATTAGAAAACGATAGTATAATGAAAAGAAATGATTGGTGATTGGAATTGATCGTTATTCTAATAGATTGGCAAGAAAATTTAGAAAAGTAAAATGAAGGTAGGCGGTGAGTGTAAAAAAAAATCTGATGCAATTATAATTGCTTATGTATGAATAATTACGTAGAAACTGTAATGGATGAATTTATGTTTGGAAATGGGAATGGATGGCAATTAAGCAAGTTGACTGAATGATTGATGACACTGAATAGATGGGTGCTTTAAAGAATGAATTGGTCGTACTCACGAAACTGTTGATACCAAACCCTTTTTTCGTCCTTTTGCGACTGATGTGGTCGACGCTGCTTGAGTGGCTGCTTCCAGATGCTGGTAGGCTGCGCTCGCTGTTGCGATGACCGCTGTTTGACCTCCTGCTGAATTCTGGACGCGTGATGGTATTTTTCGTGCTTTGCCTCTGACGTGGCCCACGCTGCTTGCGTGGCTGCTTCCAGATGCTGGTAGGCTACGCTCGCTGTTGCGATGACCGCTGTTTGACCTCCAGCTGAATATTCTGGACGCACGATGGTGACGCAGTTTGCGATCGCAACGCGAATTATATAACTTTTACCTATTAGAAGGCTCCGAAGGACCATAGATAGGCCCAGATAAATAAAAGAAGTGGACTGTATGCTTAAAAAGGTGTAATAAAATCTAATATAAATAAAACAATAAAAATGCGTGCGATCGCGGTTGCGTTGTGAGGTGGTAATGGCGCGCGAGCTGAGGTCCGTCGCCGTGCCGCCCGGTCCCCTCGTCGCGCTGGTGTGTGTTGAAGTAATAGCGTTGCTGGTGACGCTGTGTGCGTAGACAGTAGCTAACTATCATAAGTAAAAATTATAAAGGAATTAATAATACATGTCAAAATATACAGGGTTATTTTTTGTTTATACTAAACCCGAAAAGGGGTCATTGTGCTCATCATTTTAAACAACTTTTTCTATGGGACGAACCCTGAAATCGCGAAAAAAAATCAGCTGTTCCCTACATTTATGTTCGCATAACTCGTCAAAAAGATATTTCTCTAGAGAGAAACACGTATTACAATAGTAATATCTCGAATTATTGTCAACTGAACATACGGAAGTATCTCTGCCCCCATAATCGGGACTTGGGGCACCCCCCGTTAGGTTAGTTAGGTTCCTTTAAACCCTGCACTCGGAAATAGGGGCTTCGTGAAGCAGGGCTCCGTCGACTACGCGTTTTAGGGGAATATAAAGTGTTTTAAGTTTAGGTTATAATAATCGGTATTTCTCAGGAATGGTACAATATCTTGTCATGAGAGTTGTACCACTGGACAAGGGGGGCCCCTCGTTCCCTCCACACCGCGTGAGTTGACTACCATCGCATGCATTCCAGGAAAAATAATGCGTTTTGTTGTAAGCAGTATGTTCATTTAACAATATTTCGAGCTTTTACAATATCGCTAGAGATATTACAATATAACGTATTTGACAATTTTACGGTGACATATACATCCGAAAGGCACGGCTTCTTTGGATGGTAACAAACGATATGGCAAGGGTTTTTTAACCCTATCTCACACACATAGACAGACGTTAGACACACTATCATACGATTTAGGGTATGTGAACCAATTGCAGTCCCTGCAGTTTAAATTACTCCTTACTCCTGGTAAATAATATTTCTAATCAGATTCAGAATAACTCGGATAATGTTTTTATTTTGATCAAAGATTATTAAGTACCTATTTATGTTATTTAGAAATAAAAGCTCTGGGGTTCAGATTCTGAAATAAGAAAACGTACCACAGATCTTCATGTTTATTAACATGTTTAATCGATTGAAATTAATGATTTATCAATTTTGAATTTGATTTATGTAGTTAACACTTATTTTATTTTTGCGGACATTTCTAATTTGGTGTTTAGTTGAATTTTTTATAAGGATGTTAAACAATATTTTTTAATAGTGGTTAACACTAAATAGGACAGTAACCCTATTAGCAGGATAGCAGGGAATAGGAGGTTTTTTTGCATTGTTTGCTCGTCAGTCGTCAGGTGTTCCGCGTGTGGTGCATACCGTTTCCATACGTGTGATTCGCGCATCATTTCAGTACGGCTACCTTGAATTAAAAAAATTGACTTTTGATTTCGTTGTTATTGTTGGGTTTGCAAAATGTCATTTAGTAATACCGAATATTACGAAATGATACTGTGTGTCGGAGCAGAACATGGTAATTTGCGTGCTGCCCGAGAACTGTACCGTGAACGCTTTATTGAGGGTAGACCAGATGCTGAGCGTCGACAGCTGCCTTCGTTGGCGTGCTTTAGTCGGATGGTACATCGTCTGCACCAAACTGGGTCATTCCACGCACCTGCATCAGAGGGTCGCCCGAGGACTACCGATCCAGAATTTGAAGAGGCCGTGCTGGTTCATTTCGAAATCATCCACGCTCTAGCACACGTCGAGCTGCATTAGCGCTGGGTGCGTCTAACCATATGCAGGTATGGCGAGTACTGAGCAATGACGGACAGCACCCATACCACTTCCGTCGCATCCAGGAGAATGTTCAAGAATCCATGCACAAGCCTGGGCAATACCAAGGTCACCACATCGAACCCCTTTGATAAAACGAAGCTCATCTTCTCAGACATCTGTTGGCCGGATTGTCGGATATGCTCATAAACATCGTTCAACTAATTACGCAAGTCATTCGCGTAATCTGTTACACTACATGGAGCATCAGGGGGAGTTCCAGTGATTAAATCAGCAGGTAACCGTAATTCCCTTCCAAAGTTCGCGAAGGCTGGTGTCACAGTCGTACTTTCGTGGACTGCACTTCGGTAAGACAGAAGAAACGGCTGTTTGTGCTTGTACCAATCCCTTTGCCGGCTTTCCACAACTTTCGCCAGATATCTCTCCAACGTTTGGTTGAATCGTTCCACCATTCCATCGGATTGTGGGTGGTAAGAGGTGGTTCTGGTTTTATAGGTACCCATCAATCGACAAGTCTCTTGAAATACTTGCGATTCAAAATTTCTTCCTTGATCGCTGTGTATTTCGAAGGGTACTCCAAAACGACAGAAGACTTCTTGAACTAATTTATCTGCGACAGTTGTTGCTTCTTGGTTAGGAATGGCGAAGACTTCCGGCCACTTTGTAAAGTAATCCATGACCACCAGGAAGTACCTGTTTCCGCTCTCACTTACTGGAAATGGTCCCGCAACGTCTAGTGCTATCCGTTCCCAAGGGGCTCCAACGTTGTACACTTTTAATGCACCTCTGCTGCGTGTACGGGGTCCTTTCACGGCCGCACAACTGGTACATTTACGGCACCAGTCCTCCACATCATCTCGACAGTGGATCCAGTAGAAGCGTTCTCGAATTTTTAGTAGAGTCCTTTTTACCCCCATATGTCCTCCTGAACATCCATCATGGTAGAGCCGTAGAACATCCGGTACCTTAGCTTTAGGGACAACCATTTGTAAATGACAACTATCCCCTCTAGCGTTTTCCCATTTACGACACAAGACTCCATCCTGGATCACCAAGCTATTCCATTGCGCCCAATAACTCTTCGTGATGGAACTCATCGCTGCCACATCACTCCACCTGGGTTTAGGAACACCAGCTTTGATCCACTCGAAGATCGGTTTGATATCCGAGTCATTGTGCTGAGCCTGCTGTAGGGTCTCTTTCCAATCATCACTGAGATCCGTTCTAAGCATCCTCACGGGCACTACTTCCATAGTCTCTTGCCTGGCACAGTGCTTACAGTCTTCAGGATAAGGTTTTCTTGACAAGGCGTCTGCGTTACCGTGAGTTCTCCCACTTCGATGTTCAGTTACGAAATCAAACTCTTGGAGTAGTTCAATCCATCTCGCCACTTGCCCCTCTGGATTCTTGAACTGTAATAGCCACTTCAGTGCAGCATGGTCAGTTCGTAATTGGAATTTGCGTCCCAGCAAATATTTACTGAAGTGCTGCACTGTCTTAACTACAGCGAGTAGCTCCCGTCTTGTAACGCAGTAATTTCTTTCTGGCTTAGATAAAGACTACAAGTATGTTGCTAAGTATTCAAAAAAATTTAGAAATACATGCAGGGTTGCTAAAGCCCTGCACATTAGCAACAAGATCAAAACAGCAGAAAATAAAATAAAGACAGTTTGGAAAGTCATAAATAACGAGACTAATAGGAAGAAAATACGCAACACTAGCTACACATTAGATACAGCTTGTGGTCCTAAAAGCTCTAATCAGGAAGTAGCACAAGAATTTGTAAATTTCTTTACAGAGATACCATTAAAAACTACGGAGGCTCTTAATTCTTCTCCTGAAGTCTCAATGGGTTTATTAAAGGCGAATGTGTCTGGCGGCCTGGCTGAATTTAAATTTAAACACATTAACCCTATGGTAGTTATTAAAGCTTTCCGGCAAATAAAAATCAAACTGACCAAAGATCTATGGGGATTGTCTATCAAAGTTTGTACATCCATACTTGAGACTATAGCCCCATACTTAGCTTGAATTTTTAATCTATGTGTGGAACAAGGAGTCTTCCCTGATTTAATGAAATACAGTAAAGTCATACCTCTTTTCAAATCCGGGGACAGTAAAGATACTAACAATTATAGGGGTTACCTCCATAATATCGACAGTATCTACATCGACAGTCACTGTATCGACAACATTCCATCGACGGATTAATGAATCGACAGTACACTAAATCGATGGTACGCTACATCGACAATACACCAAATCGATAATACGCTATATCGAAAGTACACTAAATCGACGGTACTCTACATCGACAATACACCAAATCGATAGTACGCTGTATCGACAGTATACAATATCGACAATACGTTGTATCGACAGTACACCATATCGATGGTACGCTGCAGCGACCCGAGCCAAATGAAAAACACAAGCTTTTTTAATGTTTTATTCAGAATGTGTTGTGTGTTGTGTTTGTTTTTGCATAAAATGGTTGAAACATCATAAATTCGTACTCAGTACTCTTAGTTATTGTTTCAATACATTTTAAAATAACCACAAGCCTCCAAATTATAATACTCGTAAGTTCAGTTTTATAAAGTACTAGCTGTTGCCCGCGACTTCGTTCGCGTGAAAATATTGATGGGTCATATGTCAGACTGCATCGTTGTTCGAGTTGTCGCAAGCGCTACTGAGCATGAGGTCCTGGGTTCGATTTGCGGGACGGGCGAAGTGTTATTGTATTATTTGTGCCCGGTTGATGTGATTAAGCTAAATGTGCGAAATGTGGGTGTAATATTAGATACACCCTAACAGTGACGCAGGGTGAAAATAGTGTCAGGGGAAGCCGTAGAAAAAAAAGGAAAACTGTTATTTTTGCTTCTGTAAACTTTTTTCCCCGTGATAATTTTGACCTCATTTTCGATGTATTCCCGTTGGCCCCGTAGTCCATGTCCCCGTTAAAGGGGACAAAGGGAATTTAATAAAAAAATAAATATTACTTCCTGTTGTCCCCATATTGATTCAAACAATGTAATGTGATGTATTTTTTTTTGTTTTTTTCTTCATGTAATCTATATGGGCTTACTGCCTGAAATAAACGATATTATTATTATTACAGCATTAGTACTTTAATATGGGGGGACAGCGTAGGCCCGACAATAGGTCGTTGCTCACTATACAAAAAATTTAAAATAAAGATAAATATTTAACAGATTAATGTTAAACAGCGTCTACAAAACCTACAATGTTCACTCATTCACAAACAATAGGTAAAAAAAATCTTTGCTGAGGAGACCGATTTTGTTTTTGCTTTTTAACAGTTGGTGGCTTATTAATACTTTATAAAACTGAACTTATTATAATTTGGAGGCTTGTGGTTATTTCAAAATGTATTGAAACAATAACTAAGAGTACTGAGTACGAATTTATGATGTTTCAACCATTTTATGCAAAAACAAACACAACACATAACAACACAACACAACACATTCTGAATAAAACATTAAAAAAGCTTGTGTTTTTCATTTGGCTCGGGTCGCTGCAGCGTACCATCGATATGGTGTACTGTCGATACAACGTATTATCGATATTGTATACTGTCGATACAGCGTACTATCGATTTGGTGTATTGTCGATGTAGAGTACCGTCGATTTAGTGTACTTTCGATATAGCGTATTATCGATTTGGTGTATTGTCGATGTAGCGTACCATCGATTTAGTGTACTGTCGATTCATTAATCCGTCGATGGAATGTTGTCGATACAGTGACTGTCGATGTAGATACTGTCGATATTATGGAGGTAACCCCAATTATAGACCTGTCTCCATGTTGCCAGTTTTTAGCAAGGTTTTTGAAAAAGTAATACTTGATCAAATGCTCTATCACTTTAATACCAATAGAATCTTACATGATCAACAGTATGGTTTCACCAAGGGACGTTGTACAACTGACGCTGGTGTAACCTTATTAAAGCACATAATTATTTACTGCATGGGAAGAGTCCCAAGACGCTTTAGGATTTTTTTGTGACCTCTTCAAAGCGTTTGATTGCGTAAACCACGACACATTACTTATGAAACTTGAGCATTACGGACTGGGTAAACTTGCACATAGTTTGGTAAGATCATATTTAAATGATAGATAACAATATGTTCAGATAAATGGTGTTAACTCACAGGGTTTAAAAATAAAAATGGGGGTTCCACAAGGCTCAATATTGGGTCCTTTCCTCTTTCTAGTATACATAAATGATCTACCCTATTTATTGAAAAACCAACCTCAAAATATGGTGTTATTTGCTGATGACACTTCCCTGATTTTTAAGATAAATAGACGGGCACAAAATTTAGATGACGTGAACAATGCCCTACTGCAGGTCCAAAATTGGTTCACAGCAAACAATTTGGTATTAAATGGAAAAAAAACCAAATGCATAAGATTTGCTTTACCGAATGTTAAAGGTTAAAGGAAACTTGAATTCGTAGATAAAACGGTTTTTCTGGGGATTACGCTTGATTCAAGGCTACAATGGGGTTCTCATTTAACATCTCTTGCGGGGCGGCTAAGTTCAGCAGCATATGCCATAAGAAAAATCCGTCAATTTACTGATGTAGATACCGCTAGACTGGTCTATTTTAGTTACTTCCATAGTATAATGTCTTACGGTATTTTGCTATGGGGACGAGCTCCAGATATTGATTCTATATTTATTCTGCAGAAAAGAGCCATTAGAGCCATATATAATCTTCGTAGGCGCGATTCTCTAAGAGAGCTGTTTAAGGATATTGGCATTATGACGGTAATAAAAAAGCGCCTGTAACTGGCCTACTTGAAATAAATGCTTTGATTTTGATTTTGACTTTGACTGAAGTAAGCTATTACAACCTCCCGGTCTCCTTTCCGTTGAGACAGCACGCCCCCAATTCCAGTATTACTGGCATCTGTGTCAACTATGAAGTCATTTTCAGTGTCAGGATATCCCAAAATAGATGTGTTGCAAAGACGTTTCTTTAATTCCTGACATGCGACGTCGCAGTCTTCGTCCCAACAGAATTGCCTCTTTTCCTCAGTGAGTTTGTGCAGAGGTTTGGCAATGTCGGCAAAATTCTTGACAAATCTTCGATAGTAGGAGCACAAACCCAGGAATGCTCTGACCTGTGTCTTGTCTTTCGGAACTGGCCAATCCTTGACGGCGACTACTTTTTCTGGGTCTGTTTGAACACCTTCCCCCGAAACTATGTGTCCTAAGAAGTTCACTTGCTGTCTAAAAAACGAACACTTTTTCGGACTTAACTTGAGAATTGCTGTTTGGATTTTCGACAGCACTCGGTTGAGGTTTTTAAGGTGATCTTCAAATGTACGGCCCACGATGATTATGTCGTCTAGATAGACAAGACATGCGTCTCCAATCAATACGGCGAGTACTTGCTCCATCAGCCTTTCAAACGTCGCAGGAGCATTGCACAAACCGAATGGCATAACTTTAAACCGCCATAGCCCTTTTCCTGTTGAGAATGCAGTTTTCTCCTTGTCCTTGGGGTCTATTTCTACTTGCCAATAGCCACTCTTCAGATCAAGTGTGGTAAACCACTTCATACCAGTCAGCGTGTCCAGTGTGTCATCGATACTAGGCAGCGGGTAGCTGTCCTTTTTTGTGACGTCGTCCAGTCGTCGATAGTCCACACAGAAGCGCATACTGCCGTCCTTTTTCTTAATCAGGACCACAGGAGAACACCATGGACTCGATGAAGGCTCTATAACACCGTCCTTCACCATTCCCTCAATCATGGTTTCTTACTCTTTTTCTCGTGCAACTGGCAGTCTTCTTGGTCGCTGACTGATTGTCTGTGATGGTGATTAATCTGGTGCTGAACAAGTCCAGTTCTCCCTATGTCAGCATAATTCGAAGAGAAAACGTTGGCGTACTGAAGTAACATCTTCGTAGCCTTGTCCATTTCTCCTTTGGTTAAATCACAGGTTTCCAAAAGCGTTGACACGTCAAATTTTGAACTACGAATTTCATTTCCGGTAGGCACATCTTGCAATTGACGCATCCAAGCTACTTCCTCGCAAGTGCCGATCAAGGTGCCCTTCTTAATTACTTGCTCCTGGTCACTTGGATTCAGTATGCGTACTGCTGAGATGTTGGTGGCCTTGACCAGAGTTCGTGCCATCTTCCATGGAAAGTCATTGTTCACCCTTTCTATCAGTACACTTCGATCTTTTTGTCCAGAATTCCGTGGCAAACAAATTGGCACAATCGTTTCTGATCTACGAGGAAGAACAATCTTCTTCAAGCAGTACACTTTCCCTGACGGTGCACCTTCCATGAAGACTTCCTCTGAACCACATTTCAGTACTCCTTGATCAACGTCAATCTCACAACGATATTTCCGCATGAAGTCCAAGCCCAAGATGCAATCGTCCACTATGTCAGCCACGATGACATTCTGCTTGTAAAATCTATCACCCAATTTTAACTCCACCTCCTTCTTGCCTCGGACGGTTATGTGCTGACCGGTAGCTGTTAGTAAAGGTATACGGTCGTGCTTATTGAAGTAAGACCGTGTGAGAAGCTCCAGTATCCAACGTCAGTTTGCATGGTGTTCCATTGACTTCGCCTTTGATGGTCAGGCTGTTCCCGTCATGTGCTTGCGAGATCAAGATTCTCGGGGCTCTTTTAATACCATCCAGCACCCGCCCCCCAGTCCTGGCATTTACTCGTTTCCCTGCTGTGGCTGGGCCGTCACTTCAGCCACCCTTCCCTGCTGATCTTCTCTCGGGATGTTGCGCTTAGGACAACTTAACCGAAGATGACCCCTTTCGCCACTAGTGTAGCACCTAGGACTATACCCCTGTGGGCGGTCGCGTACAGGTGATGCTACAACCTCCTTGACACGGTGCGTTCGGTGGTCTTGCCTCACTGCCTCTACTTCTAAGGCATGGGCCAAGGCGTCCTTCAAGGTCTCATGATGCCCAAGTCTCACGGCAGCTCTAACTTCTAAGTCACGTATTCCATCAACGAACGCCTGTACCAGATTTCCATCAATCAGTGCAGGGGCAGACTGGTAGGCTTTCCGAACGAGTTTTTCCACTTCCAGAGCCCACTGCTGTAGGTTCTCGGCACTTCGTTGAAAACGGTCCTTCAACTTGGCACGGAATACGTGCTCCAGGTGCGCGTCGCCGTATCTGGACTCGAACGCCTCCAGTAGCTGCTCGTAGGTAACGTCCTTGCCGAGCGCCTCCAGAATAGTTAGGGCCTGGTCTCGGAGGCCTAAGGTGAGCGCGGTCATGGCTTGTGGTTTTGTCCATCCATTCGCCTTCATGACGGCCTCAAACTGTATTTTGTAAGCCGACCACGAAGATGTGCCGTCGAACGGAGGCACTTTAAAACCACGCGAAGAAGGTGCAGCAACCACCAAAGCTACAGTTCCACCTTCAGTCTTCAGTTCGCTCAAAGCCTTCTGCACCCTAGCAATCTTAACTTCGGCCTCTGAGATGCGATTCTCGTGCTGGTGGACCTGATCTTTCATCACTTTCAGTTCCTTGCCGATAGTTGCATGAAGATCCTTTATGAGGATCATCTGCTCGTCTTGGCGGCGGACCAGCTCCTCCTGGCGGCGGGCTTGCTCCTCTTTGTCTTGCTGCAACTGCTCTTCCAACCGGCGAACCTGCTCCTCTTGACGGCGATCCTGCTCCTCTTGACGGCGAGCCTGCTCCTCTTTGTCTCGTTGCTATTGCTCCCGTAACTGGCGAGCCTGCTCCTCGTGACAGCGTGCCTGCTCCTCTTGACGGCGAGCTTGATCCTGCAGCAGTGCCATTAAAGCTGACAAGTCTGGTGCCACTGATGCTGGAGAAACTCCGGATGGACCAGCGGCTGGCTGTGACGTAGGCTGGACACCACCCGGTGTCTGTGTCGGTGAATCCCCAAACCGCCTTTGGTCCATATCCTGCTGTCGTTGACTTCTGGTATGGATACCGTCCGTGTCGTCCTTTGGTAGGATTGGCATAATTTATCTCTCACTTCTGACACCAATTTGTTACGAGCTGGGTATGAGATAAATTAATTACTACCGATTAAACAACACAATAACTTTATTAATCACTTTAAACTCAATCACAAGTACACTACAATACACTACTGTTCACTATTCGCTTAGATATCGCTCTTCAAGTTCACTTCGATTCACTTCGTTGTGTAGCCAAAACAAGACTGCCCGTCGCGGCCCTGAGCACTCTATTTATACTCGCCAACAGACACACCAGAATAACCACGAATATTGTAGAGGGTCATAAAAAAACATTATCAAAAGATTACCTGATAGGTAGTTAATTATTATTACTAGTAACTTGTACAAACAAATATGAACCGTATGCCCTAGGCGTACGGTCATGTCCGATGTAACATTATTATTGAATGTCAAAGAGCGCTGATGCATGATTTTAGTTTTATTTACATTTATTTTTTAATTATTATTATTTAACCATTCTATTATTGCAATTAGTGAGTTATCAATGTCAGATTTATATGTGTCTCGGTTTTTACACGCGATTGTCACTACACTGTCATCAGCAAAGAGGCTCATAGGTTGTTCTGTCGACTTAGGCAAGTCATTAATATATAATGTAAACAAAGGAGGTCCAAAAACACTTTGGAAGTATCTCTCGCGCAAACTATTCAATTTAGAAAAAAATGATGTTTAAAACCTCAATATCATTTTAAAGACCTATCCATAGATACCCCACACGTATGGGTTTAACGAAAAAAAAAAATTCGAAGTATGGGGAACCCCCAAAATTGATTGTTTTTTTTTTTATTTTCGTGTAAAAATCTTAATGCGTTTCACAGAATACATCTACTTGCCAAGTTTCAATAGCATAGTTCTTATAGTTTCGGAAAAAAGTGGCTGTGACATACGGACGGACAGACAGACAGACAGACATGACGAATCTATAAGGGTACCGTTTTTGCCATTTGGCTACGGAAAAAGCGAGATTTCCCTAACAAAACTTTTCAAGAACCCTAACAAAACAAAACGTCCCGAAAACCCCACGTATCTGTGCCCACGTCTACCTTCCTATGAACCACAAGGTGAGTACTAGGTACAATTGCAAGTCCAGACAGAGACACGTCTCCGCGCGGGCTAGTGATCTACGAAATAAACAAATAATGTTAACGGAAAATATCGGAAAACCCGACTTCCTATTATTTATGTATGTCGGCGCACATTAGAATATCGAGAATATCATTGTCGAGAGCAGTCGAGAGCATAGAGTAATCAAGAGTGACAGGTGGTCACTGTCACTCTAGCGGAGCGTCGAGTCTATGGGAGTGGGGCGACCATCTTCAATAGAGAGGTTGAAGCGCAGCTATTCCCGTATACGAAGGTCAAGTGGACGTATCCCAGCCAGCACCAGTGCCAAATTGAAGGTGCTCCGACGGAGCTAGTGTATGCTGCTGTCATTCCTCCAGCGACTTTTTGTGCTGCTGGAGGTTTTCCATGAGCTGGTTCATGAGCTCTGTCGGTGCATCGGAGGCCAGCATCAGGTCCTTGGGGGCCTTACCGGGTTCGGCTGCCTCTCCTGGTGTTTTGCCCTTCTCTTTCTTCCATTTCTTGACCAGCTGGTAAAGCCGATCTACGGCGTTTATAAGAGCCTCTTTTATTTCTTTTTTGAGGTTCCTCGAGCTGTCAAGTTGCAGCTTGGCACTGAAGAGACACGCCTTTGTCTCCGTGGCTCTGTTTATGTACTTCACGGAAGGCATTTCTTGAGGCGAGCTCACCTTTCCTTACAGCTCGTAGGTTTCCGTCCTTTGCCGCTGAAAAACCAGGCTCAAGGCTTAGCTATGGGGCAAGCAGGCGCAAGTGCCTTCTTTGGGGGAGTGGTGGCGGGTCTCTTTCTGTGGGTGTGATTTTGCGGGGTTGCCATGATTTAATATGCTTCTCCGCCTCCCACTCACCAATACTGCACTCAAAATCAAAATCAAAGCATTTATTTCAAGTAGGCCAATAACAGGCACTTTTGAATTGTCGAAACAAAGATGAACATTTAAAGTAGCTACAGTCCCAGTCACAAGACATAAAAACTGTGAAAGTACTGTAGTTGCCCATTCCCTAGCGTAGATCTCTATGGAGAAGAACGGGCAAGAAACTCCATGGACACTCTTTTAAATCAAAATATTGTTACAAAATCTTGGTTACATCATTCATGTTCAGATGGTAGATTATGTGAGAACAATGTAGCAAGATGTGCACGTTAAAAGTGTCCATAGTAAAACAAAATAATTCATTCAAATAAGCCATGGCAACTAAGATTAGAGATGACCAGTCACAACTGACAGCACCCGTTCACGAACATGACGCATGGATCAGCACCATTCAGCTCAACCACTTTGAAGGGAGCTCAATGATCCGACACACGCGCCACCATCAGCGAGACATTTGAGTGAGCATGACATACTCTCAACCGCCAGGGCACATTCAAGTCAAAAACTAAAGTAGGTTTCCAGTGAATGATAGCTTTCTAGTACATAGTACTCACACAATATGGGCTATGCGATTATATAATACTAACATTGAATCTATACAATGCAAAGATAGTTGTACAATCTTCAGCAGCTCCAACAATACCATTTAATGCTATCAAGTTTTGCGCCCCTGTCCTTGTGGAGCAGGACCAGCATTGAGCCAAGCATTTTTATCAGCGATATAATCGCTCAACTTGTAATATGCTTGCTTACATAATGTGCGTTTAATACATGTTTTAAATTTTGTCTCATTCAGTTCAAGAATACTTTGTGGAATTTTATTATAGCATCTCAAACAGTACCCCATGAAAGATGAGTCTACTTTAGCGAGTCTAAAGCCTGGCTGAACTAGTTGGTCCCTATTTCTAGTACTGTAATTGTGTCTGTCGCCTCTTTTACCGAAAAGATGCAGATTTTTTCTGACGTACATTTTGTTTTCGTAGATGTATTGGCAATGAACCGTCATGATGCCAATATCCTTAAATAGTTCCCTTAGAGAATCGCGCCTGCGAAGATTGTATATGGCTCTGATGGCTCTTTTCTGCAGAATAAATATAGACTCAATATCAGCAGCCCGTCCCCATAGCAAAATACCGTAAGACATTATACTATGGAAGTAACTAAAATAGACCAGTCTAGCGGTATCCACATCAGTGAATTGACGGATTTTTCTAATGGCATATGCTGCTGAACTTAAGCGCCCCGCAAGAGATGTTAAATGAGAACCCCACTGTAGGGTCGTTCCGTAGTTTCGAGCAAAAACGATTTCCAGACTAATTTACCCATGGTTTTCATTTCTGTATTTTTTTTTTTAACCAGAATGGGTAAAGACATAGTTACTTTAAAAGGAGTATCGATAATATTAGGTTTTGATTTGTTATTTTATTTAATAAACTAATAAAACTGCGTCTAAATTCATTCCTCTCTGTTTCCAACTAGGGACCTCGGCGTTTGTTTACATGTTTATTTGTCTACAGTCGAATTGATAGCTTTAATTAATACGGTTTGTAAGAACCAGACCCCTGACCTATTCTTTAAGTATTTTAATTAAATATACCAATAACTTAGTAATAGTAGAAAAAAAGCTATTTTTCTAATTGTCACAAAAAAAACATCATCGCCATCCGTACTCGGAAACTTAGTAATTTTGTAGTGGTTTATTCGGTCCCTAATATAGTGCAGGTCACAACGTGTTTCTACTGGTCGGTCAGCCGCGGCAAACAGAGCAAAGTGGACGTACGCCTATCGCTGTCATAATTATTTGAAATCTTCGTATTGTTGGTAGTGCTTCGTCCAGAAATAATTTCATCACATTCATTCACTTCTATTTCACAAGGGACTGTAGTAAACAAATTATTATAAATACTAAATATGTTTGGCTTTCAAATTGATTTTGATCGTATTTTATTACTGAGTGGCTAATGTATTCGGTAACGAAATAATTAAACAAAATGTTAGAATTTTTCATTCATCTCCACTTCATCATCTTCCGTCCCCTCCAGTTTTCCTGAACACCAACGGCAATTCGAGACTTTCGTGCAGTCAAATATATTAGAAAAAGAAAACAAAGACAAACTGGAAGGTAATGAAAAGTGAAAGGATTGTAATGAACTACGGCGCGATGGTAATGATGTGAAAACTTAAAAAATACTTAATTCGTCACTATCATCTGATCCATCATATTTATATATGTCGCCGCAGGAGCCTCTATCTGCTAAGATTTAATCTAATTAATAACACTCGTAAACTATTCCATTGTAATATTGATGAACCTGCCATCTCTGCTTTGGCAGTTGGCATTAACAATTATTTACAAAAATCATTATTCGATTGAGAGAAGGGTTAAGCGCCATCTATTGGCATTTGTATTAACTAAGACTTAAATGGATCTTCGAGTGACAATTTAAGAGATTAATTAAACAAGTTTAGCTAGAACTACAGTTAAAATTAAGATAGCTAATATTTTATAACTATTGGGATTTTACCAATTTGTCATAGCTCGTTCGTGGACTACGGTTTCTTTGATTGTATGGCAACACTCCACATGTGGATGTCGCCATACAAACGCGCTAAGTACAATTTTAATGGTCAATAAGTCAATTTATAATTCTAAACTATAACTAAATCAGTTTTACTGAAACTAGCTACAAACCAAAATAAGTAACAAAATTATTTACAAAGCAATCTATTAGTGGAAGACTTATTCTTTGTATTAATTTGACGTGTCTTCCGTTTTGTCGGAAATGGTTTAATAACAAGTGTAAAAAGGAATTGAGCTAGTAATTAAGCTTAAACTTAATAATACCTTTGCATTTGTGAATATTAGTATTGTTTAATTATTACAATAATTAAGTGTGAAGTATTCTGATATTGTTTGTAAGTTTTAATGACCTTACGATGTAATGAATTACTGTACTGAGGGAGTGAGCAACTTCCGGTCACTCTAGAGAGGCGTTGAAGACGCGGTGTGTCTCGTTGAGTAAAACAATTGAATTATTAAGAAAATAGTAATGGCTTTTAAAGTAAACATTACAAGCTTGTGTAAATGAGAAATGTAATATTGGTTGAAAAGAGTGTAAGGAGTTTCTTTGTCCGTTCTTCTCCTTATTAACAATATGCGAACGGGCTGCTTGACTCAGAATGTTTATTGTGCCTGTACCTAAATGGTTTCTTAGAAATAAACGTTTGGAGTTTGAGTAAAATGTGGTGTGTGATTTCAACTACCCATCTACCTATCTACCAACAATGAAGAATCACATCGCACGGCGATGTGATGGTTATTAGACTGCAAGACATTAAGTATGGCGGCAATATTCGAGGACTGCTCTTCTCCAGGGATTCCCTGTCGTGATATATATATATATATATATATATATATATATATATATATATATATATATATATATATATTATGAAATATAATATAATATAATGACGGTGATTATTGAAATTATATTGTTTTATTTAGCTGTTTTAAATTACCGTCTTTTACGGTTCATTAACATCCTAACCCGACTTACATCATTACCATCGCGCCGTAGTTCATTACAATCCTTTCACTTTTCATTACCTTCCAGTTGTTAAATTTCAATTGTCATTTTCTCCGTGAATAAACAAGATAATAACGTGCCTTCCACTTTAAATTAATCTGGTGACAATTTGTGACTCGTGTATATAAAAGAAAAACCTAAAATGTAATATTTATTTTTATTCTGCGGAACGGTTCTATTTGCACGAAACGACGGAATGAACCTGTAGCCTTGAATCAAGCGTAAGCCCCAGGAAAACCGTTTTATCTACGAATTCGAGTTTCTCTTTATTCAATATTATCTCACAATCACTACTTTTAACATTCGGTAATGAAAATCTTATGCATTTAGTTTTTTTTTCATTTAATACCAAATTGTTTGCTGTGAACCAATTTTGGACCTGAAGTAGGGCATCATTCACGTCATCTAGATTGTTGGCCCGTCTATTTATCTTAAAAATTAGAGAAGTGTCATCAGCAAACAACACCATATTTTGAGATTGGTGTTTCAACAAATAGGGTAGATCATTTATATAGACTAGAAAAAGGAAAGGACCCAATATTGAGCCTTGCGGAACCCCCATTTTTACATTCAAACCCTGTGAATTAACACCGTTTATTTGAACATGTGTTTTTCTATCGCTCAAATAAGATTTTAGCAGGCTAAGTGCAAGTTTACCCAGTCCGTAATGCTCCAGTTTCAAAAGCAATGTGTCGTGATTTACGCAATCGAAAGCTTTGGAGAGGTCACAGAAAATTCCTATTGCGTCTTGGGACTCTTCCCACGCAGCAAATATGTGCTTTAATAGGGTTACACCGGCGTCAGTTGTACAACGTCCCTTGGTGAAACCATACTGTTGATCATGGAAGATTCTGTTGGTGTTAAAATGATAGAGCATTTGATTAAGCATTACTTTTTCAAAAACCTTGCTAAAAACTGGTAACACGGATACAGGTCTATAATTATTGGCATCTTTACTGTCCCCGGATTTGAAAAGAGGTATGACTTTACTGTATTTCATTAAATCAGGGAAAACTCCTTGGTCTACACATAAATTAAAAATTAAAGCTAAGTACGGGGCTATGGTCTCAAGTATATATGTGCAAACTTTGATAGACATTCCCCATAAATCTTCAGTCAGTTTGATTTTAATTTGCCGGAAAGCTTTAATAACTGTCACGGGGTTAATGTGTTTAAATTTAAATTCAGCCAGGCAGCCAGACACATTCGCCTTTAATAAGCCAATTGAGGCTTCAGGTGAGGAATTAAGAGCCTCCGTAGTTTTTATTGGTATTTCGGTAAAAAAATTAACAAATTCATGAGCTACTTCCTGATTAGAGCTTTTAAGACCACATGCTGTATCTAATGTAAAAGTATTATTACGTATTTTCTTTCTGTTGGTCTCGTTATTTATAACTTTCCAAACGGTCTTTATTTTATTTTCCGCTGTTTTGATCTTGTTGCTAATGTGCAGGGCTTTAGCAACCTTGCAAGTATTTCTAAAAATCTTTGAACACGTAGCAACATACTTGCTAAAAGTTTCAGAGTTTATAAAAGGCTTAAGGCTGTAAAGCTCAAATAGCCTTTCCCTACTTTTTCTGATACCTCTAGTTGCAATCACTAAATATAAATTTAGGGCAAATACTCTTTGTCTTCTTTTCAAAAGTTTTGTTGAATTCCGTGTGAACTAATGAAAAGAAACGATCATACAATTGATTTATATTAATATCCTCACTGCACTAAAAGGCCTGCCTGTGCTGGGCATGCCCCCTCCACATCCGCACACTCCTCCGTAGCCTTCGCCTTGTTCGTCAAAGTTCTAATTTCTAATAAAGCAAATGAAATTTATATGCCAATTGGTCAAGGGACATGTAAAGACAGAATCCCTGTAAAGGGGGAAAAGGAAAATATAGAATAAATCAATGTTATAATAAATACATAAAATTAGGTCCTTTATTGGGACTTGGTCTAAATACTAAACTAGATTCAGTAGCGGCGTTAGGGCAGGGCGTGGTAGGGCGACTGCTCAGCGCGCCAGGTGTAAAGGGGCTCCCCTCATGGCCCCTCAACACCAGATTGTTTTCAGCTTGTTCATCAATGGATAATTCTAACCCGATCACTTGAATCATACAGAAAATTAAATTGAAATGTCTCTAGCTGCTATTTTACTGAATGCATATGGTGTGGAAGGGATACCGACTCGAAAATGATGATTCTGAACATGTCGGGAAAAGAAAATTGCGCTACAAGTCAGCTACTTCAAAGAGCTGGGTACCGCCCGATATCTGTGATGAGAGATCAATTTGTATTCCCCAAATTGTTCTCAAAAAGTGTGACAAACTTGTCATTGTTGTCCTTGGATCTAAATAAAGGGCCTGGTCCAGATGGTCTCACACCTACATTCTTTAAGCATACGGCAAAACAAATCGGTATTCCTCTCCATATCCTGTTCAACAAATGTTTAAGTGAAGGGGTATTTCCATCCATATGGAAAAGAGCCTTTATTACGCCTATCTACAAAAGTGGAGATAAAGCCAATATTGAGAATTATCGACCTATTTCTATTTTATCCACTTTGTCTCTTTTCGAGAATTTAGTGCACAGTAATTTGTTTCCACAACTTAGTCATCTCATTATTCCCGAACAGCATGGCTTTGTTCAGTCTCGATCTACCAGTACAAACTTAATGATTTTTACACAATTTTTATTTGAAAATATGGATAAAGGCACGCAGGTTGATGCTGTGTATACTGATTTTCGGAAGGCTTTCGACAAGGTGGACCAAAAATTGCTTTCAACGGCATTAGAGGGAATCTGCTCAGATGGTTTGTGTCGTACATAATACCACAGAACACAGAAAGTGGTCATCAGTGGATACGAGTCCGATTACACAGTTGTTGAGTCCGGTATGCCCCAAGGTTCAGTCTTGGGTCCTTTATTGTTTATCTTGTTTATTAATGACATAAAGTCCTGTATAGTTAACTCTAAATTCCTCATGACATCAATATTTTTAAATCCTGTACAAGTATGCAGGACTGCTTGCTATTACAAGATGATCTACGAAGACTTTCACAATATTGTCTTAAGAATAAACTTTATCGCAGTTTACCAAAATGTCATTATATTTCTTTTACCAAAAATAAAACAAGTAGGTACTTATAAAATTTCCTTACACACGAAATTATTAAATGTAAGTATAACCAGGACACCATATTATTAATTTTTATAGGTAATAGAGGAAATGTTAACAAAGGGGTATTGCTCCAGTATTATAGAACTATGGAAAACTTGAATCTAAGAAAAATTGTATTGTTTACATTTCCCTATAGTAAAAGTTTGCCACAGGAAGAAAATTTCTTTAGATATAATCTTAACAAAACATTGCATAATTTGACATATCGATGGCCCCACAGAATAAACGTGCAAGAGCTCTTACCCAAATATTTTTTTATTGCATTTTTCGTTTCTTTGACTTATGTAGCACCTTCTCAATTTTTGTATTAATTTTTCACTCAAAATACGAGAATTATAGCATTTCATTCCTTTATTCTAGGGAAAAATCATGCAATTATATCACAAGTATAAAAGTATATGCTATTGTTAAACGCTTTTTAGGTCCCTGAGTTCCAACGAATAAACGTGTTAAAACAAGCAAACGTTTGAGAGTACTTGTGTACTTCTTCGATTTTGTATAATAGCAGCTTACACGTTTATTCGTGTAATGATGCACTAAATTTTATTCCTAAAGTGTCATTTTGTGGAATGAATTGCAACATGCTTTTCATGGCCCCCGACGGGCACCGCCGTTGGGATCACACATTGTGGTCGGGGGGGTCCCGATCGCTGTCGAGTACACCATGAAATACCTTGGATTGGTGCTCGACAGCCGTTGGGACTTCGGCCCCCACTTTCAGCGGCTGGTGCCCAAGTTGATCTGGGGGGCCCGAGCTCCGCCTGCAGGCGGTTGTACGTGGGGATCGTGCGATCGATGGCCCTTTACGGGGCCCCGATATGGGCAACCGACCTAACGGCCTGCACTATCGCAGTCCTGCGCAGACCGCGGAGAGCGATGGCCGTCAGGGTCGTACAGGGATATCGCACGATCTCCTACGAGGCGGCTTGCGTACTGGCCGGATCCCCGCCATGGGACCTGGAGGCGAAGACCCTCGCGACACTGTACCAGTGGCGCGAGGAGGCCGAACATCGGGGCGAGAGGCTGATGCAGCGACAGATTACGCTGTACCGGTCTCAGCATCGACAGGTCATGGTGGCGGAATGGCGGGGGAGGCTAGACCTCTCCACCGCCGGCTTCAACACGGTTGAGGCGATCCGGCCAGTACTCGACGACTGGCTCGGGAGGAAGCACGGCTCTCTGACGTTCCGGGCGACACAGGTACTCTCGGGGCACGGCTGCTTCGGGAAGTACCTGTCTCGCTTAAGCAGGGAGCCGGACGCCCGGTGCCATCACTGCGTCCAGTGTTCGGAGGATACGGCGCGGCATACGCTGGCCGAGTGTGCCACTTTCGATGAGCCGCGCCGTGCCCTCGTTGCAGCGGTAGGAGGAGACCTGTCGCTGCCGGCTGTCGTTCGCTCGATGGTCGGCAGCGCAGAGTCCTGGGACGCGGTGATGTCCATCTGCTAGACCGTCATGTCGCAGAAGGAAGCTGCGGAAAGGGAGCGGGAGATGACCAGCTCCCGCCCATCCCGCAGCAGGCGCACCGGGCGTCGGCAGAGAGCTGACAACGCCCTTTACCGGCCCCCCTAAATTAATTGGTCCAGGGGCGGCGGATTCGGGGACATCCGTCGCCCCCCATCACACTGCACCCGAGAAGGCGGCGCGTTGTGTTCCACGCACGCCTCCCATAGACGTAGCGGGGGAGTTTTACACCTCACTCCCCCCGGGACGAGGCCCGTAGGTCAAGCGGGCCAGCACTAGTCCGGGGCAGCGGAAGTCGCATCAGATCCTGCTGCCCCCCGACGCAAGTGTGCGAGGGAACACCGGTGTGGTTTTAGTCAGTACGAGTCTGACAGACCCCTCCGCTCTCCCCAGGGCGGAGGACATCCATTGAGGACTTCCACATCGTGAAGAAAAAAAAAATTGATAAAAAATATATCTTTTTATTCCGATTCATGTGCCGGGCAAAATCGCAATCGATTTGTGTTTGCCATGTTTTCGCGTTCCAAGAAAAGGCATACTATATATACGCCCGATCAAATGTATAGCTTGATAGAGAATTCCAAAGTTACTGAGCCTAAATACCAAGTAAAAAAATGATAAAAGGGAAGAATTGGTTAAAAGACATAAACGGCGATAAAATTTACTGGAGTAAAATAAAAGAAGTAAACTTCTCTCACGAGTCTGATCTCTGTCACCAATGATAGTGACGGGGAAGATTAAGTATTTCAGATTACGATATGATTCGGTTTTTTTTGTTATCAGTTCAAGCTAATAGGTAGCTATTTCCTAATCATGAAAGAGATTTAAGTTGTTTACTTTGTGATTATTATTTAGTTTTTATGCAAGTAGATAGTTACTTTATTATATTGTTATTTTTATTAAACCTTTTTCTTTTATTTCAACCTTTCACATTGATTAAGCTTACACTATTACACCATGCAATAACAAAAGTATATTACATAAATGAGAATCAATCTTATGAACATTGATGCAAATGCATTTTATCTTTACAATAATCCAACAATACTGTAAGTTACTGTAAACAATCGTGCTCACGTTTGTAACTAGGTATTAAAGAAACTTAATTAATATCGAATAATAGTGTAATATAATATTATTAGTTTTGTTTAATGACACTTTACACGAATAACCGTGTAATGAAAGTTTACTGTTATCTAGTCATAGAAATTAACAAGAATAAAAAAATAAACGGGTTTTTCATAAATTGTCGAAAAACCGTTTAAATAAAAAATAAATAAAAAGTCTAATGTAATAATATATTTTGTAATCTTTAATTTGATATAATTTGTTTAAACCTATATACTACCAAACAACTGTTATTCAAGTTTAATCGTTTTTATTTTTTCCTGAAAAGTTGTGGTTTTTGACTTACACGTTTATTCTGTGGGGCCATCGATATAATAGTAATATATTTCATTTAATTGATATTAACAATTATATTGGTGACTATTTTTATTTGACAAAAGATAGATATCTTGTAGACAGGTGCTATCTTTCTAACTTTTGTAAAAGACAAGTAGCTGTGTCGCTATCATACTTTTTTTCTATTACAGCCAAGAACTTGGCTAATCAAGTTGCCTCTGTTGAGCAATGCAATATTCAATTAGATTACTCTTCCAACATTTTGTCTACAGTAAATGAATCAGTGAATAATTTAAATTAGAAATTGAGACAACAGAGGCAACCTCTTGCAATACTATAAGGAAGCCAGATAATAAATCGAGCGAACGTTTTGAGAGTTCAAACAGTATCAACCTGGTTCATCAAAATATTCAAGGGTTTTTGAACAAAGAATTAGAAGTAGAACTTTTCCTGAATTGTAACAACATAGACATTCTCTGCATAACGGAGCACTGGCTCAAATGTCATCAATTTATTTTCAAGTTTAGTAATCACCAGGTTGGTAGTTCATTCAGCAGGGCAGAGCATGGCGGCGCATTAATCCTAGTAAATAATCATCTTAAATGTAAAGACCGCAAGGATATTGTAAGCCTATCTGTTGAGCGAACAGTTGAAATAGCCTGTATAGAATTGGAGCAGTTTATCATATTAAGTGTGTATAGACCTCCTTCAGGATTGTATAATTGTTTTGAAAAAGTAATGGATGAAGTGTTGCATAAACTCTATAATTCTGGGAAGTCTATAATAATTTGCGGTGATTTTAATATTAATTTGTTAGAAAATTCTGGGTTAAGTACTAAAATTATGAGCCTGTTCCATTCATACAATCTTGAAAACATATTTTTGGAGCCCACTAGAATAACTCCAACTAGTGCCACTTGCCTAGATAATATTTACACAGATGTTTTACCTACCCACAAAGAAATTATAAACTTAATAGATTCAGATCATTGTGGGCAATTGATCAAAATTCCAAATGTAAGCATGAAAGTCACTAAAAAGGATATCATTGTTAATCCAAAAACTAAAACTCGCCTGGAAACTTTTAAAACTAAACTTTTGTCTAAATTACCACTATTGTCAACCAATGATGATTCCAACCAACTTTATAACGACTTTTTTAGTATGTATTGCACACAATTTAATACCACTTTTATTCCTAAGACTATCTCGGTTAGTAGTAACGCTTCCTTCAACGACAGGGCCACTATTGGTATTCATAAGAGTCGAAAACGACTTTATGAGCTGTATGCAGAGCGGACTTATATAAACACTGTAGAATTTAAGTTATATGTTAAGAATTATTCTAAAATATTTAAAAAAGTTTGTTTTATAGCAAAGTCGCGTTACTTAAGTTCTAAAATTAAAAACAGCAATAACATACTCGTAATTAAAATGACATGGAACATTATTAATAGCGAAACGGGAAGGTCTTGCAACCAAAATAGTGACTACAGCCTTGCTATTGGCGATACAATTTTAAATTCAGACACACAAGTTGCCACAGCCTTTGAAAATTTCTTTGCGGATATTCCCGTATCGACTACTAAATCGCTAAACTCGTCACCTGCTGCTGCCGAGTCTTTACTAAGGGAAAATGTTTCAGTCTGTGATTCAGAATTTAATTTTGAATATGTCACATGTAAAGATATAATTAAAACTTTTCACACATTAAATGTTAAAAAGACCGCCGACCTAAATTCTGTGGACGTTGCTAAGTCCATTATAAACATTGTAGCTCCTTCTTTAGCTGTTATATTTAATGATTGTATTGACCGTGGTGAGTTTCCTGATCTAATGAAATATAGTAAAATAATACCACTGTTTAAATCGGGTAGCACATCGGACCCCACTAATTATAGACCCATTTCAGTACTACCCACATTTAGTAAAATTTTTAAAAAACTAATTTTAGAACAAATGCAAAGATTTTTTAATAAACACAAGTTATTGCATAACAAACAGTTTGGATTTACACGGGGTCGTTCAACTACTGATGCCGGTGTTGAACTTTTAGGACATATTTATAATGCCTGGGAGGATAAATGCGATGCATTGGGCATTTTTTGCGATTTGTCTAAGGCTTTCGATTGCGTTCTTCATGATACATTAATCAGGAAACTACACCACTACGGGATCCGTAATGCCTCTCTGGATCTTCTTACTTCATATTTGAGTGATAGGATTCAGAGAGTTGATGTTAACGGGAAAAGATCTCCCGGTTCCGTAGTTAGAATGGGGGTGCCCCAGGGCTCAATTCTCGGCCCGTTTTTGTTTTTGATTTATATAAATGACTTGCCTTACCTTATAAAGGATAACCATGACATAGTATTGTTTGCAGATGACACTTCTCTTTTATTTAAACTCAAACGCCAGCAATTAGTTACGGACGATGTTAATAGCGCCCTGGCAAAAGTCGTTAATTGGTTTAATGTTAATAATCTACTCCTTAATGAGAAAAAAACTAAATTTATTAAGTTTACGATGCCCCACGTAAGACAAGTGGAAACTAGAGTACTAATCAAGGATGAAGAGTTGAAACTGGAGGATAACACAGTGTTCTTAGGGATAACTTTGGATGATAAGCTTCAGTGGGGCCCGCATATACACAAATTGGCAAAAAAACTTAGCTCAGCAGCATACGCCGTTAGAAAAATTTGTGATCTAACTGACTTAGAGACAGCTCGTTTAGTTTACTTTAGTTATTTCCACAGCGTGATGTCGTATGGTATTCTCTTGTGGGGCAATGCCGCCGATATTCAGACAATATTTGTTTTGCAAAAAAGGGCTATTCGTTCTGTTTATAAATTAAGTCCCAGATACTCCCTCAGAGAAAATTTAAAGAGATTAATATTCTCACTGTGCCCTCTCAGTTTATTTATGAAAACCTTTTGTACGCGCATAAAAATATTAAGTTGTTTAAAAAATACAGTGATATCCACAATATAAATACGAGGAACAAGCATAAATTTGTTGTTCCTGCAACGAGGCTCAAAAAAATAGGAGGTACGTTCAGATGCCAATGTATACGTTTCTACAATAAACTTCCGAACCATATTCAGGCACAGAGCCTAAATAAATTCAAATTGTTTATAAAAAGAAAACTATGCCTGAAAGCCTTCTATCATGTTAATCACTATCTCGAAGATAAAAAGGCTTGGCATTAAGCTGCTCCAATTTGCTCTGTGAATGATGAAATTTCGGACTTTGCTTGTTTATTATTGATTCCTTTTACTTTTTACACTGTGACATTGAATCATTTGACATGAATACTTAGTTCAGTATTTTATTTTTATTTATTTTTTTACTTTACTTATTTTTCTTTTTTATGTGTGTGTTTATTTGACATGAATATTTACTTGTGACTGTCATGACATTTAATGATTTGACATGAATACTTAGTTCAGTATTTTATTATTTTTTACTTTATTTTTGTTTATTTTATGTGTTGTATTTGACATTTCGTATTTTTATTGACATTCGTTTTTGTAAATTATTATTTATTTTATTAAATAATTCTGAATGTGAGGACCTTGTGGGTCACTTTTTGTTGTTTTTTTTCCCACGACTGTCTGGCAGTTTGAGTACTATAAGCGACCTACCCAAATGTCCTTTCTTTCGTATTGTTCGTCGTTTCGTTGAGCTCCTTGAGTTAAAAGTCGAGCTACACGATAACTGACAAATGCTTGCACTGACTGGACAGGTCCACTCAAATCTGTATGGTTCTTTCTTCAAAAGACCATCTCAGACTTAATCTGCATAGTTCTCATGTAAGTTGAACAAGATTGTCTGGACTTTAAAAGAGACTATGACCTTTGAGTTTGTTTCGGCTGTTTCTTTTCAGAGTAGTCAGGTACGAAACACCGGCCCCATCTAGTTTAAAAAATAAGGACGTGTAAAAGTGTTTGTGAAAACCAATTTGCAAAATAAATATCATTTATCATTTATCACTAAATGACATAAACTTGAATAAAACTGATTCCCCGCGTGATCTTGGCGCAACTCACACGTTGTTGGCTGTTATTGCAGCCACAACGCACCAAACGCATCTGCCTTCAAAAAATACTTTAAAAATCGACTAAACTTGCTATGTCCATGCATTGATCGTCTACAGTACCCTGTATAAAATTTTTCCCAACTCTATACCTATTATCTATGCCCAAATGCATCGACAGACGTCAAAATAAAATAAAAACTTTAGTGTAAACAAACACGTCATTTTTTTTCGTGTTGCGCCTGCGCAAGTGTCGTATTTCAATTGTTTTGGATCGAAAAACTCTATTATCTACCCAAATATTATAAACCCTCTCTAATGCGTTCAAAAACCATAGGCAATGACCAGCATTACCAACCTGCAGAAATAAACGGAACTGTAATGAACTCATAACGCAACTGAAAACAGTAGGTTATGAGTTTTAAATTTGGAACAGGTGTCAAATTCAAGTGAGTGTGCTATTCTAGTACCACCTACATTAAGGTGATTGGATGATCGAGTTCTTTGCCATTTTGTCGCTAGATGGCGACACATCCACAGTTTCGAACATTTTAAATTTTAAAACTTTTTTTTTTTTTTTTTTTTAGGATGGGAAATCATCAAATGACTTCTCCCACTCTGGGCGGAGTGGGAGGGAGTGTCAGACTCTTACTGACTAATACGTTCCGGGGCCGCGGTATCTCTTTCGAACAGGCCCGCAACCAATTTTTACACCTAACATAGATATTTTTAATAGACAACTTTATTAAATGCGAAACCTAGGGCATTAACTTGATTTTTTTAGATAATCACTGTGCTTGTTAACTAGTATCATGCAAAGATTTTATCAAAATAAAGATTAGCCGCTTGAATATGCTCTTTACACACACATGCAAAGTAAATAGTAGTAACTTTCGACACCACTAGATGTCGTTTTATTCAAACATGGTTGGAAAGGACCAAATTATTTATAATATGAATGTCCTTACATTATAGCAAACAAATTTTAATTTATTTACTAAGCATACTATATACTACTAGAGGTTAAATTGTTATGTTCCAATCCATTCTATGCATACTTTTGTTTCTAGGCTCGATATCCGATACCTTTCACCATAACAGTATTATAATATCTGTGCCATAACAAATTATTCAGATAAATTATTGTGGGTAATAAAGGTACGTTGTACCTATATAGGTTGTTATGTGACTGAACCTAAATAGTACATAACGTGTAAATAAATTGTGATGTGTACTAAATAAATAATAGATATTTTATTTATTTATTTATTTATTTAACAATTTATGTACACACTAAATATAGAGAAGAAGAAAGGAACAGAAAATAGTACAAAGGTGATGCTTATTTCTAAAGAAATCTCTTCCAGCATACCTGCGAAAGGAGATACTAAAAAAGAGATGTAGACATAGTGTGTAAAAGAAGGAGAGAAAATGGAATACATACAGCATAAAACTAATTAAATATATACATACTCATACATACTACTATAAATATACTATACAAACTATACAAACTTACTACTTACTTACTTACTATAAAAACAATAAAATAACAAACAATAAATAGGTACTTATGCAATTATGACGATATGGATAGGTAATGATCTTTCACTCTTCTCTTAAAAACAGCAACCGTTTGGCAGTCTCTAATGTCAGGTGGAAGTGAATTCCACAACCGGACGGCGTGGACAGTGAAGGAATAGGAGTAGAAGTCGGTAGAGTGCGGAGGGGATTTGAGGAGGTTCCTAAGATGCGACCTGCAAGGTGCATCGGAGGGACGAGAGTAGGAAAACCGTTCCCGCAGATAGGATGGCGTTTTAGGGTTGTGTAGGATGTTAAATAGCAGACACAATATCCGAGAGTTCCTGCGAAGTCGAATTGGGAGCCACTTGAGCATTTTGCGAAAATGAGAAACATGATCGTACTTTTTAAGATTAAAAATGAAACGAATACAGATGTTTTGTAAGCGCTCAAGTTTATTTAAAAGCTCCTCGGTGGCATCCAAATAACAGGCATCAGCGTAGTCAATGATGGGTTGTATGAGAGTTTGCGCAAGGGAGATTTTGGTGTTCAATGGCAAGAAGCTCTGGAGGCATTTCAATGAGTGAAACGTGTAGTGCACTTTGCGACTAACCTCAGCCACATGTGCAGTCCAAGATAAATAAGAATCTATTGTCACCCCCAGGTTTTTAGCCTTGATTGCGTAATCAATCTGAACTCCATTCAGCCAGAGTGGAGACAGCGACGCAACATCGAGCCTGTTCCGCATATACCTGCCGCCAATGATTAAGGCCTGAGATTTCCTAGGATTGATCTGCAGCCCGAAGGACCGCGACCACTCACTAATCAAATCCAGATCCTTATTCATGGCAGACACGGCGGCTTCTGCATCTTCCCTCAAGAAATGATGGTAAAGCTGCAAGTCGTCTGCATAGAGATGGAAGAAGGAGGAAATGACTCTGGTGACGGAGTTAATGAAAACAGAGAAGAGAAGAGGAGAGACAACGCCACCCTGAGGCACACCCGCGCTAAGAGGGCACCAATCAGAGAAAGATTCATCCAGATGAACACGCTGGGAGCGGCCTTTGAGATAGGAGTCAAACCAACTAATGGAGGAAGAGGAGAAATTGAGAGATTTAAGGATCCCCAGAAGGATGTCGAAATCAACTGAGTTAAAGGCGCTACTAAAATCAAGAAGAACAAGTAAGGTAAGTGACTTGTGGTCCATAGCCCAACGGATATCATCAGTAACCTTTAAAAGAGCCGTTACAGTACTATGGCCAGGACGAAAACCAGATTGGAAAGTACTAAGAAGGTCATTCCTAGAAATGAAGGCCGAGAGTTGCTGATGGACAATGTGCTCAAGGACTTTAGAGAGATAAGGGAGGATGGAAATGGGTCTGAAATCGGTTGGTTCAACAGGATTAGAGATTTTGGGTAAGGGGATGATATGGGCTAGTTTCCAGACATCAGGAACAGTACAAGAAAACAAGGAATAGTTGAAAATGTGAGTCAAAACTGGGAGTAATGTGGAAAGGATAGGAGTAATCATTCTTAAGCTGAGATTGTCATTACCAACAGCAGAGGAGGAGATAGTAGCAATAGACTTTTGGACCTCAATTTCACTCACAGGCCTTAATTCAAAGGTAGGACATTGCGGCAAAGGCAAACAAGAAAGTTTATTTAAAGTTACCGACTTGACGTGCGGATCCAACGTAACAGGAGGGAGTGAAAATGTTTGTTAAGAGCACACACATCAATGTCGTTACCTGAAACAACTAGGGACTTGCCAATGCCAACAGATTTTAAAAACCTCCAGACATCAGAAGAGTTGCGGTTATCGAGAGATTTGTGAAAGTAGCGTCTTTTGGCATCTCTACACATACGACTGCAGCGATTACGCAGCAATTTGTACGCAGCTAGATTGCGCTCGGAAGGACAGCGTTTCAGCCTTCTCTTGGCTCTGTCTCTACTTGCCATCGCATCCTTAATGGCAGGAGTAAGCCAAGGAGCCGGAACATACTTAACCTTTACTCGACGAATAGGGGCGTGACGATCATATACACTAAGTATATTGCTGTTTAAAATACGAACCTTTTCGTTGATACACGAACTCTCAATGATTTCCGTCCAGTCGATGCTACTGGCATCTTTTATTCAATTGTAAAGATTTTTATTGTAAGTACCTTTACTATAAATTAATAATATTTTTCTATGGTTCATATTTTCATAAAAATAATCGTTTTATTCACTCTCAGTTTCTGGTTGGATTCGAACCATCGACTCGTACCACCATACAAAGATAACATAGTTTTTTTTAATATTTTGATATTTACATATTATGATTCTGAATTTAGTATTAGAAAGAATTATGTACGTAGATTACAATTTATATAACATCACACGTAAGTGTATATAACGGCACATGTAAGGATCTTACACAACAACACACAAGTGGTTGCTAGCTAACCATATCATTTATGTTTCAAGAATACCTACTTATTATACAATTTTGAACTTCAATAAATATTCTTTTACAATTGAATTGTTAGACTGGTACCTAAATACATGAGTGAAACATATCTACATAGAAAATTCTTATAAACTAACAAATAACACAAACTATACATCGCTACGTTCAAAAATAGCATAATAATAGTTTATAATGTTCTCACTGCTGAGACTCGGGCCTCCTCTCAACAGTGGTGATGAAATAATTTACACAAAGCAAAGTCGCTTGGGTTCGAACCATCGACTGGTACCACCAGACAAAGATAAGTAGGTACATAAAAAATATTATAACTAAATATCTTCTCTTCTACGTGCTACTTTTTGGTGTCGCTGCCGTCGCCGTGCAGTATTAATCTTCTACTTGTCACTTTTTACTTCCATTTATATTATTTTCCGTGCGATCTGAATCAAATGCTGGAAGAAGCAGTTTGCCCTGCAACAAATGAATTTACAGTTTTGTTAGACACTGCTTACTGAAACCATACCTCAGAGACCTGAGGAATAAGTTAGGAAATGAGTAAGACATAATTTATTTTACATACCTTTTAATTCCTTGATGTCTAGACATTTGGCATTTTTTTCAACTCGTCTCAAAATAATTTCCGGCAGTACACATGTTTTAAAGAAAGTTACCAACTTCGGCATCATAGCATTGATAAATTCCTCATCCTGGTTAACTTCTATTACAGTCAATGGTTGGGTGACAGATATAAAGCAAATGAAATAACATTTATTCCTTTTTGTAATTCGCAATTGACCCTGGACCTAGAATCAAAATAATAATAGCTGTTAAAAAGAAACAATCCAAGAAATCATCATCATCATCATCATCGGCCTATTAATGTTCCGACTGCTGGGACGGGCCTCCTCTCTATGAGAGCCTGCCCGCCTGCCCAGGTTCGAACCCACGACTTACTGAACGTAAGTCAGGGCCGCCACCACTGAGACACCGCTGCTCTCTACTCAATGTTCTATTTCATATAAATTATATTCTAAACACAAACATAAAATAAAAAAAAATAAAAATCTAGTTGTACCTGCCGTGTTAATATCTACTCGCTAATTACATTTCCTATGTGTTTCTCTTTCAGAATTTGTACGCAGAACATGATGTTTAATACGTAGTATTGAACATCCACAATTTACACATAATAATTGTCGTTGGTGACCACTACTTGTGTTTTGTTCATTTTCTCGAATCCCTGAATTGTTGAGAGCCAACATCCAGCAAGAATGAGAGACCAAGCACTGGGCTGTAAACTGTAAATAAGACATATGCATATTTATTTTTGTTCAGTTTGTACGGATAATAGAAAAGATTATTTAAAAACTGCTAAACAGAACATATTAGCTTACCACTAGCAGTCCATAGTCGAATTTCTGATAGTATTTCAACGGGTTTCAGAGGCCGTCTCCTGCGATG
Organism: Xestia c-nigrum; assembly: GCA_916618015.1. Lineage (NCBI taxonomy): Eukaryota > Metazoa > Arthropoda > Insecta > Lepidoptera > Noctuidae > Xestia > Xestia c-nigrum. The sequence continues at coordinate 32,609 of OU745259.1, read as the reverse complement.
CATAATATCAAAGCCGCAATTGCCGCATCACATTGGTTCCTCAATCCTCATTCCTAGTAGGGCAACAAGATCGTGCGCAGGAGTGTTCATGCCTAGGTTGTCATATAAAGCCGGTTCAACGTTTAACAAAATAGCGCCAGGGTCATCGTCATGAGCTGATTGAGTGTCCAAGGGTAAAGCCGGGTCTTCAATAAAAGCGGTATAGGAGTCCATTATAACAAAATGAAAAAAACTTCGCAAAAGTAATCGAAACCACATTGAATGTTTTTATTTTCATTTCATTGTATGCATTTGTCATTATTGACAGTTGGTGTAGCCAGGTAAAATGATTTGAAGGCCAAAATCAATGAGTGTTTTATTTGTTTTTAATATAATTAAAAGAAAATAAATATAACACCGTTTGAAAATCACTTGATTACAGATTTTTAAGAAAATGTAATCGTATTTTTATAAGTTTTCGAAATCGATTAGTATCTTTCCTGTAAGAATAATCACAGATATAATTAATGTGGCAACACCGAATCAGTGTCCAACCATAAAATGAACGATTCCCTTTAGAGTAGGTACATACCGGTATGTGATGTGATGACAATCAACGAGTGTTGCTAACGTTTGATTTTGTATTTCCTCTTCTAAATCTTATACTTTTTTAAAGTTTTAAGGGTAATTACTAAATATAATTCTACATCACCTTGAAAAGCATCCATTGTACATTAAAATAACACTTACCGTCAATAAAAAACACTTCACTTTTCCATAAAAACTCTTTCACGGACGTTTGAATGGTTCTCAGTAGTAGAGTCGCCAAATATGCTAAACCTGAATGGTGCTTACTACTCAGTTAGCCGATCAGACGAGCGAAATTTGAACTACAGCTACCATTTTGAGAACGACATTTTGCTGACAGTTAAAAACCCCGAAACATAAATAAACGATGTACAGCAGTCTCTGATTTACAAGTTGTAGGATGTTCTGATATTAAAAAAAACTGACCAAAAATACTGCCCTACGTTTCCCCTTTTTCTTGGTAAACTTCTTAAATGGCAAGGCCAATTTATCTTGACGCACTTTGTGTGCTAATAATATTAAAATTTGCAATAGTTATGAAAAACCAAAGTGGTTTGTCTGTGTACCTATTCACTTATCTTGCTGGTTTCACATGAATTAAATATGATTCAATCAATAGATGTAAGATGAAGATGAAAATGATGATGTAGATGTAATCTTTTTACTTACATACAGTAGAAAGATTTTTAAATCCTTAGGTACCTACTTTAAATTAAAAGTAGATAATACAATAATTACATTAGTATTGTATCTGTGTGAACCAAAGGCACGTCGCAGATATTTTTTTTCACTTTCTGGCATTCTCTCTCATCTCCAAATAAAAATCATTTTATCAATCATAAAATGTAAAATTAGCGGGCAAACCCGCGCGCTAGCGCAAACTTGCTATAATCACAATTTTGATTCGCAAGATGTCAAGACAATTATAACGCATGGGCTGACTGGAGGAATGGCAACAATGCGGGTGACTCGGGGTGCGTCTGGTCTGAGTAACGGCAACGTTGCGTTCACGTTCACTTGTTTGCTTGCTTGTTCGAATTTTCGGACAGCGCCATCTATAAATAATAAATGTTTACCGAACGTAAACTCGTATTACAACAGTTACGAACTTTTTCGATTCTTAGATGGCGCGATTCAGTTCAGTCACACATGTAAAGATTTTTCGTTTTTTATTGGGTCAAATTCTCCTAGAAATACTGTTTTTTTTTATAAAATTTGGGCGATTTGCGACCATAATACATTATAAAGTACCATTATACTTGCTTATATTCTGCAGAAACCGTTTATTTACGGAGATTACAGAGCTTGGAAAATGTATGGCGAGGTCTGTCTAGGCAATTACCTTAAATCAGATATCGATAAACAAAAAAAAAAAAAAAGCCCAATTCAGTATGATTTTAATTATAAATCGCACGACATTTTGATCTCGAGTGACACAAGAATAGTGACTTTGTTCGTTTGTCTATGATTTAAAAACACACGATAGAAGTGAAACTTCAGTAAATCGACAAAAGAATGAGATGAATATTATATAACAAGGGTAGGATAATTACAAAGTTTAATTGTTTAAAAATGAAAGTATTTTGATTAATTTTAAAAGATATTTTATTTTACATAATATGTTACAAATAATCTATTGCTCAAGTTCCATATTTTCAGTTTCAACAAATGATACAAGAGGCTTATGATAACTAAAATACGATACAAATGTTTTAGTTTTAATTTGGTTGATATATCTGTAGCTCACGTAGTTTTCACATACACTAACACACGTTAAATGCTCAAATACAAGCTCGTATGAAACAGTGTGCAATATACATACACACCGACATCTGCTCTCTCGCTCTGGCTTACAAATTAAAGGCGACTATGCTTAGAAGACGGGAGAGATAGGAGATAGGAGAGACCGATAATATATAAAACCGACTTCAAAAAAAAAAAAAAGTGAAAAATAACTTTAGCTTCTGAAGTCGGTATCTTTGTTTGATTGCTTTAGTTTTTTTGTCACCGACTTCAGAAGCTAAAGTTATTTTTCACTTTTTAAACGGTTTTATTTAGCTCAACCCGTTTGTTTTTTTCTTGGGTCAAATTTAATAATTCAAAGGAGATAGTTTTTTTTGGGCCCACCTGGTCGTTGCATTTATTATTCATATTAACACCAAAAAAAAGTACCCATTTTACTATGGTTTTAAAGGAAATATTACGTAGAAATGAAAACGGAATCTTAAAATCATAATAAATAAGCTATGTTATGATATGTTTTTGCGAGTCAAATCATTCCTGTTGTGGTCAATGTCATTTGACAGCAAATACTTACGTGAATAGGGGCGTTTTTCTGTTTACTAAAAAAAGTACGGGACCTATCCGTTGGAAATCATATGTGCTATATAATTATTATAGAATCAGAAAGAATATAAAAATAAATATTATTAAACTATGAGCATTTTTAATGCCATTTTTATAGGTTTACACTAAAATCGCATAGGTGGTTTAAACAATCAACGTGGCATGAAACGTTATAAACCCCCTTTTTTGTGATTGACAGACAACTTCATTATTTTGACATTTACTTTTTCTGTTTATTTTGGTTTTCGTAAGTGTTTTTGCAGATTTTTCGCATTTATTCCGGTTAGACAATGCTAAGCTAATTAAACCACTGGAATCTAGAGGTTATAAGGAAGAAATCAATGTAAGTTTCATTATTATATGCTAGAATTTATGTGGGAAACTAATCCTCGAACAAAAAAAATTGTCTCCTTTCACCCTCTTCCTGTCAATCGATTAATCTGAAATTTTGTATACACTTTGGATTTTGGTGACAATACAATTATGTTTATTTATTATCATTATAAATTCAAGATGGCCGCCGCTACAAAATGGCGGATAATTTATGTTTTATTAATCCCATCAATATGGGTATCAAATGAAAGGGCTCAACAAGCAGAATACAATATACTATAAAAAAAATTAAATTCAAGATGGCGGCTGCTACAAAATGGCGGATAACGTAGGTTTTATCAATCCCATCAATATGGGTATCAAATGAAAGGGCTCAACAAGCAGAATACAATATACTATACAAAATTGAAATCCAAGATGGCGGCCGCTACAAAATGGCGGATAACGTAGGTTTTATCAATCCCATCAATATGGGTATTAAATGAAAGTGCTCAACCAGTAGAATACAATTTACTATGCAAAATTGAAATCTAAGATGGCCGCCGCTACCAAATGGCTGATAACAATTTTTTATCAATCCCACCAATATGGGTATCAAATAAAAGGGCTTGACAAGAAGAATACAGTGCACTATACAACCTCAATATTTAAAATGGGCGCAGCCACTAAATGGCGTATAATAATAAGATTTAAATTTATAAATTGAATCTGTAATTTAGGTATCTGACTAATCCAGCCTGAATCCACCACCCAAGTCAAGATTTTGTATCATATTGAGGACTGTGTGGCGTTAGGGTGGCTAAAAATGATACGTCGTTAGCGGTACACCACCCAAGTTAAAGAAACCTTGCAATAATGAAGCACTAAATGAATTAAACAGAATGCGAAATAAAAACTAAAAACTAGAAAATAAAAATAGGTAAAAAAACTTTTTAAGTTAAACGGTTTTATGTTAAACATACTTTGCAATGTTTAAGATAAATGTACTGAAAACCAAAAAATAATAAAATAGATACAGTCGTGGGAATTATAAACATATGCATAGACTAGACTAAAATAAAACCGTGGGGCACGTATATTACATTTCTCATTTACACAAGCTTGTAATGTTCACTTCAAAAGCCATTATTATTTACTTAATAATTCAATTTATTGTTTTACTCAACGAGACTCTGCGTCTTCAACGCGTCTTTTAGAGTGACCGGAAGTTGCTCACTCACTCAGTACAGTAATTCATTACATCGTAAGGTCTTTAAAACTTTCAAACAATATCAGAATACTTCACACTTAATTATTCTAATAATTAAACAATACTAATACTCACAAAAATGCAAAGGTGTTATTAAGTTTAAGCTTAATTACTAGCTCAATTCCTTTTTACACTTGTTATTAAATCATTTCCGACAAAACGGAAGCCAGGTCAAATTAATACAAAAAATAAGTCTTCCACTAATAGATTGCTTTGTAAATAATCTTGTTACTTATTTTGGTTTGTAGCTAGTTTCAGTAAAACTGATTTAGTTATAGTTTAGATTTATAAATTGACTTATTGACCATTAAAATTCTACTTAGCGCGTTTTTATGGCGACATCCACCACATGTGGAGTGTTGCCATACAATCAAAGAAACCGTAGTTCACGAACGAGCTATGACAAATTGGTAAAATCCCAATAGTTATAAAATATTAGCTATCTTAATTTTAACTGTAGTTCTAGCTAAACTTGTTTATTTAATCTCTTAAATTGTCACTCGAAGATCTATTTAAGTCTTAGTTAATACAAATGCCAATAGATGGCGCTTAAGCCTTCAGCTGTCAATCGAATTATGATTTTTGTAAATAATTGTTAATGCCAACTGCCAAAGCAGAGATGGCAGGTTCATCAATATTACAATGGAATAGTTTACGAGTGTTATTAATTAGATTAAATCTTAGCAGATAGACACTCCTGCGGCGACATATAGTATTTAAGGATAGTATTATACATCAAAATGAACGTTAACAATAGTGCTACAATATTATGTTAATGCAATTTAGTTTTCGAATCTCAAATATGAAGTATTTTGCCTGTGAAAATGTGAAAGGTATGTTACGTATAGTGATTGTAGAAAAACATATGTGATTATCGAGTTTTGGGCGGCCTCAAGCGGTGTGTCCCTCCTCAACAGGGGGGCGGTCCTCACGTCTGTGCGGCAACAAGGTGGGTCGGTGGTGAAGGTGTCGTTTGCCAGCCCCGCGTCGTCAACTGGCGGGTAGAGATGGTGGAGACGTTGTCGGACCACCGATATGTTACGTGGTGAATTGCTCGGCGCCCCCGTCAGGGGGCGCGGCAGGCGGTCACGGGGCTATGCCCCCTGGCCGCGGAGGCTTTACCTCGGCCTGTAACTACAGGCCCGTCATTTTGTTGTCAATTATTGACATGAGCCTGTTGGCGTGTGAATATTTCACACGCCTGTGTAAGATTGCTATTGAGTTTCCGTAGGCGCGCCTACAGCGCTTTTATAGCGCTGTTATCTTCACGCCACCTCGGCGGTCAGTCCCCGCCAGGTGAGACCTCCCACCGATATGTGCGGTTCGACATCTCCACCCTAGGTAGGTAGGTAGGTAGGTAGGTAGGTAGGTAGGTAGGTAGGTAGGTAGATAGGTAGGTAGGTAGGTAGGTAGGTAGGTAGGTAGGTAGGTAGGTAGGTAGGTAGGTAGGTAGGTAGGTAGGTAGGTAGGTAGGTAGGTAGGTAGGTAGGTAGGTAGGTAGGTAGGTAGGTAGGTAGGTAGGTAGGTAGGTAGGTAGGTAGGTAGGTAGGTAGGTAGGTAGGTAGGTAGGTAGGTAGGTAGGTAGGTAGGTAGGTAGGTAGGTAGGTAGGTAGGTAGGTAGGTAGGTAGGTAGGTAGGTAGGTAGGTAGGTAGGTAGGTAGGTAGGTAGGTAGGTAGGTAGGTAGGTAGGTAGGTAGGTAGGTAGGTAGGTAGGTAGGTAGGTAGGTAGGTAGGTAGGTAGGTAGGTAGGTAGGTAGGTAGGTAGGTAGGTAGGTAGGTAGGTAGGTAGGTAGGTAGGTAGGTAGGTAGGTAGGTAGGTAGGTAGGTAGGTAGGTAGGTAGGTAGGTAGGTAGGTAGGTAGGTAGGTAGGTAGGTAGGTAGGTAGGTAGGTAGGTAGGTAGGTAGGTAGGTAGGTAGGTAGGTAGGTAGGTAGGTAGGTAGGTAGGGAGGTAGGTAGGTAGGTAGGTAGGTAGGTAGGTAGGTAGGTAGGTAGGTAGGTAGGTAGGTAGGTAGGTAGGTAGGTAGGTAGGTAGGTAGGTAGGTAGGTAGGTAGGTAGGTAGGTAGGTAGGTAGGTAGGTAGGTAGGTAGGTAGGTAGGTAGGTAGGTAGGTAGGTAGGTAGGTAGGTAGGTAGGTAGGTAGGTAGGTAGGTAGGTAGGTAGGTAGGTAGGTAGGTAGGTAGGTAGGTAGGTAGGTAGGTAGGTAGGTAGGTAGGTAGGTAGGTAGGTAGGTAGGTAGGTAGGTAGGTAGGTAGGTAGGTAGGTAGGTAGGTAGGTAGGTAGGTAGGTAGGTAGGTAGGTAGGTAGGTAGGTAGGTAGGTAGGTAGGTAGGTAGGTAGGTAGGTAGGTAGGTAGGTAGGTAGGTAGGTAGGTAGGTAGGTAGGTAGGTAGGTAGGTAGGTAGGTAGGTAGGTAGGTAGGTAGGTAGGTAGGTAGGTAGGTAGGTAGGTAGGTAGGTAGGTAGGTAGGTAGGTAGGTAGGTAGGTAGGTAGGTAGGTAGGTAGGTAGGTAGGTAGGTAGGTAGGTAGGTAGGTAGGTAGGTAGGTAGGTAGGTAGGTAGGTAGGTAGGTAGGTAGGTAGGTAGGTAGGTAGGTAGGTAGGTAGGTAGGTAGGTAGGTAGGTAGGTAGGTAGGTAGGTAGGTAGGTAGGTAGGTAGGTAGGTAGGTAGGTAGGTAGGTAGGTAGGTAGGTAGGTAGGTAGGTAGGTAGGTAGGTAGGTAGGTAGGTAGGTAGGTAGGTAGGTAGGTAGGTAGGTAGGTAGGTAGGTAGGTAGGTAGGTAGGTAGGTAGGTAGGTAGGTAGGTAGGTAGGTAGGTAGGTAGGTAGGTAGGTAGGTAGGTAGGTAGGTAGGTAGGTAGGTTAGGTTAGGTTAGGTTAGGTTAGGTTAGGTTAGGTTAGGTTAGGTTAGGTTAGGTTAGGTTAGGTTAGGTTAGGTTACGAGAACAAATAGCCCGTCGGTGACGGCAACCGCCTTTCGAAAAGGGAGTCGCAAGATCAAACCTCAGTACAGACATAAAATACTTTTTGGGGGACCACCCCACAGAGCTTGCGTCCACGTCGCGTCCCCTGGAAACGGCCCAGTTCTGACCACCGTAACGGAGTGGCAGACTGGGTACGGCCAAAGTGCTCTGTGCTCTCGTAGCGATTTTATTCTTGACTTGCGAACTGCGAACTGTTGGCGACTATGTCGAAACTCACGCGTAGCGCCTCCGGGCGACTTTTAAAGACCAAAGGCCCTTCTCAGGGCCAACCCAAAGGCCCTTCTCAGGGCCAACCCAAAGCCAAAGGCCCTTCTCAGGGCCAACCAAAAGGCCCTTCTCAGGGCCACTCCGACGCTCCGGCGTCTGAACCTAGCCGCGCGCCTTCTGCGGCAGGCTTTCTGGCGGATGAGTCGTCCGACAACGACTCGCTATTTGGTGTGTCGGACGCGAGCGGCTCTCGGTCGCGGAAGCGTGTCCACCTAAGTGGTGGATCCGAGGGTTCCGTAGCCTCTGGGTCGAAGGCAAAAAAGCCGACGACCGTGGCCGCGGATACCCACAACGTTGGGCTCGCGGACGCCCAACGCCAGCTGGACCTCTCCCGGCGAGCGCAGCTCCAGCAAGAGCTGGAGGAGAAGGTTGCCGCCAAAGAGAAGCGGGCGCACGCCGCCCGGGCCAAATCCGGGTACGGTGCGTCCCGCGTCCTGTACGCGGACCACTCTCTCGCCGAGCTTGAGAGGATGGCGGAGGAGGACGAGGAGGAGATCGTGGAGGTCGCCTCTAAGTCCTCAAACCTAAAGGGGACCTTCCAAAAGGCCCTCAAGAGCCGGGCCGCGAGCTTGCGCGGTGTCGTGACGGAGCTGGTCCGTCGCAAAACCACCGACGAGACGCGGCAACTGCAGGCGAAGGTGGATCGCCTGCAGTCGGAGGTCAGCCAGCTTCATCGAAAGCTGGCTGAAGCCACGGCCCAGCCGCAACAGGCCCGGACGAGCCCTGCGGCAGAAGGCCCATCCTCCAACCTTGAGGATATCATCCGCAAGGTTGTGATGGAGGAGAGGGCCTTCACAAGGGCCTGCTTAGCGGGCATAGAGGACCGGCTCCTGCCGGAGAAAAGCCTCCGACCACCGCTTGCAGCGGACAAGAGGCAGCCGAGCGAGCCGGGGCCGTCCTCCTCCCAAGCGGAAGACACCCTTCTCCCTGCCACCACCCCGTCCAACGAGTGGACGGATGTGGTCCGCAAGGGAAAGGGCAGGGGCAAAAAGTCGGCGAAGGCCGTACCTGCCGTCCCCGCCACCACCGCTCCCAGTCGGTCGCAGACGACCGACAAGGGAAAGGGAAAGGGGAAGGGGAGAGGGAAGGGAAAGCTAGTCCCCCCGAAAACTGCTGCCGTCGTGGTGACGCTCACCGCGGAGGCGGCGGAGCGAGGGGAGACGTACGCGTCCGTATTAGTGCGGGCGCGTGCCAATGCCGACCCCACCCAGTTGGGTATCGGCAGCGTCTCTTGCCGGCGGACACAAGCCGGGGCTCGAATTTTCGAGTTCCCGGGGGCCGAGGGGAGTGCCCATGCGGACCTCTTCGCAGCAAAGCTGCAGGAGGTCATCGCAGACTCGGCCAAGGTGGCCCGACCGGTCAAGACGGCGGCCTTTGAGGTGACGGAGCTCGACGACTCCGTCACTAAAGAGGAGGTAGTGGCGGCGGTCGCAGCAATAGGAGGCTGTGGCGCCGCGGCGGTACAAGGCCGGGACATAAGGCCCGGCCGTGGCGGCATGGGCACCATTCGCCTCGAGTGCCCAATCGCTGCTGCCAAAGCCGTCCTTGCCAAGGGACGGCTCAATGTAGGCTTCAGCTCGGGTGCAGTCCGGGCACTTGAAGACCAGCCACTGCGGTGTTTCCGGTGCTTCGGCATCGGTCACACCCGGCCCATGTGTCCGTCCACGGTGGATAGGACGGACACATGCTACCGCTGCGGCAAGAACGGCCACAAAGCCGTCTCTTGCGAGGCCGCCACGCCGCACTGCGCGGTGTGTGCCGCCAGTGGCCGCCTGGCAGGCCACGTCATGAAGGGGAGGAACTGCAATCCTCCCCCTAAGCGTGGCAAAGCACTGGCACCGACCAGGCTTGCTGCTGCTGCCGCTATCCCCGTCGTTCCTGCGGCGGTTGCGGAGGGGGGTGCGATGTCCGACTGATGGATAGGGTCGAACATCGCATCCTCCAGGCGAACGCCAACCACTGCAGGGCAGCCCAGGATCTGCTGATGCAGACCATGGCTGAGTGGTTGGTGGACTTGGCGGTGGTCGCCGAACCTTACTCGGTCCCTGGCCGTTGGCTAGGCGACCGGGACGGCTTGGTGGCGTTGGTGGCGCGGTCTTCCACGGACTCTCCTCCCCTCTCGCTCTTAGAGAGGGGACCGGGATACGTGGCCGCCGCCTGGGGAGACATGGCCCTGGTAGGGGTCTATTTCTCCCCAAACCGCCCTCTCTCGGACTTTGAGGATTTCCTCGAGGTCCTCACCGCAGTCAAAGGGAGGGCGGCGCCACGCCAAGTTCTGGTGTTGGGCGACCTGAACGCCAAGTCGACGGCCTGGGGCAACCCGGCCGCAGGTTGCAACGTCCGGGGACGCGCCGTCGAGTTTTGGGCGGCCTCAAGCGGTGTGTCCCTCCTCAACAGGGGGGCGGTCCACACGTGTGTGCGGCAACAGGGTGGGTCGGTGGTGGACGTGTCGTTTGCCACCCCCGCGCTGGCCGCCCGCGTCGTCAACTGGCGGGTAGAGATGGTGGAGACGTTGTCGGACCACCGATATGTGCGGTTCGACATCTCCACCCAGCAGGGCGGGAGGGGGATGGCCCGCGCTGGGCAATCACCCTTCCCGCGGTGGGCACTTACCCGCCTGGACCGGGAGGCAGCCAAGGAGGCGGCCTTCCTCCAGGACTGGCTGTCGCCCCCTGTCGAGGTGCTGGACGTAGACGCCGCTGCGGTCCAGCTCAGAGGGTCCCTGACCGAGGTGTGCAACTCCAGCATGCCTCGGTCTCGCCGCCCGCCTCCCCGTCGTGCCGTCTATTGGTGGACGGAGGAGCTGGAGGGACTCCGGGCCACCTGCGTGGCGGCCAGAAGGGCCTACACGCGGAGCCGACGGCGCAGCGCCCGAAACCGGGACCGGGCAGAAGAGGACCGCCTATACGCCTCTTATCGAGAGGCGACGGTGGTCCTTAAGTCTGCAATGGGGGCTGCTCAAGACTCGGCGAGGGCCGAGATGCTGGAGGGTCTCGACAGGGATCCCTATGGGAGACCATATAAGGCGGCGCGGAACCAGCTACGCCCTTATGGTCCCCCACTGTCGGAGACCCTCGATCCAGCGTTGCTGGATGGGGTGGTTCGGTCCCTGTTTCCGCGCAGGACCGACTTCACCCCACCAACGATGGATCCCCCGCAGAGTGCGGCTTTGCCGGAGGAGGAGGACATCCCCCCGGTGACGGTGGCGGAGTTATACGGGGGGGTTCTCAGCCTCCGCGCAAAAAAGACGGCCCCCGGACCAGACGGCGTGCCCGCACGGTTGCTGGCGATCGCCGCCTCCGGCATGGAGGACAGGTTTCGGGACCTCTTCAGCGCGTGCTTTACGGCTGGGAGGTTCCCGAAACTGTGGAAGGAGGGGCAGTTATGCCTCCTCCGAAAGGAGGGCCGCCCGGTGGACTCCCCCTCGGCATACCGGCCCATCGTCCTGCTCGATGAGGTCGGTAAATTGTTCGAGGGGATTGTCGCCTCCCGGCTTGATAGCCATTTGCGGGGGGTAGGGCCGGATCTGTCGGACGCCCAATTCGGCTTCCGTCGAGGGCGTTCGACGATCGACGCGCTGGCCCTGCTCAAGGGCCAGGTGAAGGAGGCGGTGGAGGCGGGGGACGGAGTGCTGGCGGTGTCATTCGACATTGCCAACGCCTTCAACTCCGTCCCCCACTCGACGATATTGGAGGCGCTCCGATATCACGGAGTGCCCCAATACCTGCGGGACCTCCTGGCCAGCTACTTGGAGGACAGAGAGGTCCTCCTAGTTGACAAGACGGCCACCATTAGGCGGTACGGCGCAGAGTCCGGTGTTCCGCAGGGGTCGGTGCTTGGCCCCCCCTTGTGGAACATCGGGTTCAACTGGCTCCTGCGCGGAGCCCTCCTCCAGGGCACGAGTGTCATCTGCTATGCGGATGACACTCTCCTCACTGCCCGGGGGAGGAATTTCGCGGACGCGGCCTGTCTGGCCTCGGCTGGCGGATCCTTGGTTGCAGAGAGGATCCGCCGCCTGGGATTGAAGGTGGCGCTGCACAAGACCGAGGCCGTGTTCTTTCGCGGGCCTCGGCAGCGCTGCCCTCCCGACGCCCACATAATTGTGGAGGGCGTCAGGATAGGGGTCCAGCCCCAGATGAAGTATCTGGGGCTGGTGCTAGACGACAGGTGGCGCTTCGGCCCGCATTTCAGCGGGCTGTCGACGCGCCTGCTCAAGGCCGCTGACGCCCTCTCGTGGCTCCTGCCGAACCTGGGGGGGCCCAAGGCGAAATGCCGGCGCCTGTATGCCGGCATCTTGCGGAGCATGGCCCTATATGGGGCCCCAATCTGGGCGGACTCCCTCCACAGGAGGGAGAATGCGACGGCCATCCGCAGGCCCCAAAGGGCCATTGCACAGCGGGTGGCGAGGGCCTACCGCTCGGTGGGCTTTTCGGCGGCATGCGCCCTGGCTGGCACCCCGCCTTGGGAGTTGGAGGCATGGGTGCTGGCCAGAGTGTACGAGTGGACGGCGCGCCGGAAGGCTCTCGGGGAGCGCCCCGTCGCCGAAGAGCGAGAGGCCGTGCGGCGGGAGGCGAGGGACGCTATCGTCCTTCACTGGTCAGAGGACCTCGCCACCGCCACCTTTGGCCGCCGGACGTTGGACGCGCTCGGTCCGGTTCTGCGGAGCTGGCTCGAGCGGTCCCACGGTTTCCTCTCGTTCCGTCTGGTGCAGGTGTTGTCCGGCCATGGTTGTTTCGGATCGCACCTGCACCGGATCGGGAGGGAGGAGACCCCGGCGTGCCACGACTGCGGCGCGCCGGAGGACACGGCGCAGCACACCCTAGAGGTGTGCCCAGCTTGGTCCGAGTTGCGCCGCGGTCTGACCGCGGTAATCGGACCGGACCTCTCGCTTCCCGGCGTCGTCAACGCCATGCTGGGGAGCGAGGAGGCCTGGGCAGCGGTCGCCTCCTTTTGCGAGGACGTAATCTCGCAAAAGGAGGAGGCGGAGCGCGTGCGGGAGGACGACCCTCTCGCTGCGCCGCTCCGCAGACGAAGAAGGGGTCGGAGACGGCAACGCCCTCTCCCTCCTCATGGTGGCGACGGGCGGGCGACAGGCACGGGGGTGCCTTCGCCCGCATTGCACCCGTCACCACCTCCGTCAGTCATTCCCGGGTCCCTGTGAGGGGCCCGCCATGAAGGGCGATCGTCGGCGGAGGACTGGACGTAAAGGCTATGCCGGTTTCCCAGTCCCCCGCCACTTGGACGAAGCGGGAATGTCGCTGGGTCGTTTTAGTGGGTATACCGGGTCAGACCGGGGAGTCCCACATACCCCTCTCATCCCCCGATGAGTGGGTATGCGTAATGCATTTTTTCCCAGCGTCAAAAAAAAAAAAAAAAAAAAAAAAAAAAAAAAAAAAAAAAAGGTTAGGTTAGGTTAGGTTAGGTTAGGTTAGGTTAGGTTAGGTTAGGTTAGGTTTTTTTTTTTTTTTTTTTTTTTTTTTTTTTTGTTTTGGCAGGAGTGGGAAATCCCCACGGACACCTCGACTATCTCACAGGTTGTGAGACAGTCGAGGTAGTGCCGGACTCGAACCGGCTAAAAACCACTCCTGCCCCAGCCAGTGTTCCTCTAACATGGTGGTCAGAGCCCTTAACACCTTTTGGTTTGGCTTGTGTACGTTATCGTGGTGGCCGGAGAGACCACATTAGTGCGTTTTGGGTTTTGCATTATGTTAAGTACCTATTCAACACCAACGTTTTACTTTTAATGTTGTGTTGCTAGACACGGTATATCACACCTTGTAAATGTGTTTAAACATTAAATATTTCACCATTGTTTATTTCACTGGTTAGCTTTAGTTTTATTACTGTTATCATGTTTATATCTACTTAACCCCTATTTTGTATGCCCTTAATAACAATCTTGTTTTGCTTATTTTTGTTTCCTATTTTTATGTTATTTATTTTGTGTTATTTTAATTGTATGATATCTATAATATATATTCAATATATAATTAAATATCATAATTTTTAATTAACAAAAAATACACAACCTGACATACCCACCAGGGCTGGCACCCGCTCCAGCATAACTTGAGCCAGTTTCTCATGAAACTGACTCAATTTATCTTCCCGTATATTGCCAACGCTGGTGGTCGTCTCTATGCGCCTGGTTTTCAGTTGGGCCGAATTCGTTATATTTCTTATATGCCTGGAAGTGGACGCATCGCCAACTTTAGCAATATGCTATAGAAGCTCTTGCGAATGCGTCCCACTTCCTTCGCACAGGGCAGTCGTTGCTGAATGCGTTGTGCTCGGTGGCCCCCTGTTTTGCTCTGGTGCAGTTTACGCAAACCGCTGCTTTGCCGATCTGTCTATCCGGGCAGTCTGCCCTGAGGTGTGCATCACCGCAGTGGGTACACAGATCGGCTGGCTCCGTGCACAGGCGTTTCCCGTGTCCGTATGCCAAGCAGCGGGTGCACTGCACCAGAGGCGTCTGGTCCTCGACGCGGACTCGTTGGAGGTCGATGCGGAGTTTTCCCCCGTCAATCGCCCTCCTCCAGATCATAGGGGACACACCAAGCACAACGTGATTCGCATGCGGGTTTCGTGTCTTCCGTCGGTACTTAACAACCATCCTCTGTTCCTCGTCGTCGAGCCCGTGAAATATCTCCCGGTTCTGATTCTTAATGGCTCTCAGCACCTCCTCATCACTGTGCATGAGTAAAACGTCTCTAAGAATCAGAAGCGGGTCCCGATTTTTCACGTCCTCGACGACGAGGTTCTCTCCGGCCTTCTCCAAACGAACTTTTAGTTTCCTCCTCTCCTCCGTCGTAGCGCACCCCATTATAACCTTTTGGTCCTTGGCCTTGCGGACCCTCTCGACACGCACCCAACCCTCCTTCGCGTCAACTGCCTTTCTAACCCGTTCCAAGATTTCGTCCCCCGTATCCATCTCCTGGGTCGAGGAAACAACCACCGAGTGCAGCGTCGTTCGCTCCAGAGCCTGAGCCCCGGTGTGGCTCTTAATGACGCCCGCTACACTCGCGTAGGTTGTCTCCACCGCCCCTTCCCTGCTGGCCAGACTGTCTCGGAGTGCGTCGAGTTTCTCGGAGTTGTCTCTTAACTCCGAGATGTGCTCTTTTAAGCTGTTTAGGAGCTCAGTCTGGCCAGCAAGAACTTCGGCGGAAATGGGATGGGGACCAGGGTCGGCAGTGGGCGCGAGCTCCGGTTCGGCAACGGGTGCGGTAGGGGCCTTATCTCGCTCGGACTCCTTAACCAGCTCATAAAGCCTGTTTATGGCTTCGAGCACCGCAGTCTTGATCTCGGCCTTGAGGTTGCGAGAGTTGCCCAAATTAAGCTTTGCCTTGTTTAGGCAAGCTCTCGCTTCCTCAATGCGACTGCGGCACTTTGCCTCAGGCTTTTTGAGCGGTCTTGAGGCATCGATAGCGGCTCGGCGCGTCCCCGGAGTGGCAGGGCCTCCCTGCGGCGCAGAAGGAGTCTCGTCTCCGAAGGAGATTCTCCTCCTCGCGGCCACAGACGAAGACACCGCTTTCTCCGCCGATCGCGGCGAGCCACTAGAGCCTGGAGCCCTCACGGTGCTGGACGGGGTGCGGAACATCTTGTGAATTTAGGAGCAGGTATTGTTTGTGTCGAACCCTGTAAAGAGGGGAACGGAACAACAATATCTGCTCTAGAGGAGAGGTTTAGAGAACACACTGGTACTTATGTGACCCTGTAGAGGGGGGAACACAATAAGTATATAATAATAATCAAATTAAAATCTAAATAAAAGAATGTCATATAATTATGGTCGCCCCTAGGGTACGACTGTCACAACAATTAACTTAACAAGTATGTCTAAAGCAATAGAATTTAAAAATGTCTTAAAAAATTATTTACACTGTCAAAATGGTTAAAAACGAGCTTTTCCCTTGTGAAATCCCTATAAATAGTCCTAAATGTATTATAAAAACTAATTTTGAAAAAAGAAATTTTGCCGAAATTCCCACGTCTACCTTCCTATATACCAGAGGGCGGGTAGGTGGGCAAAATTTTTTCGAGCTAGGGGCGCGTGCGAGGTGTCCAGAGACGCGTCTCCGCGCGGGCTAGCGAATTACGGAATAAAACTTGTTATGTGCCGAACAAAAATTTTGAGTTTTGGTCAAAAAACCAGTTTTCGAAAGAAAAAATTTGGATTTTCACCCCACTACCTGGAGACCGGGACACTGAACGCGGACCAGAATTCAGGGAAGAAGGGTGAGCACTATTGCAACTATAATCTAATTTAAAATGTGAGGGAAAATTTGGAAAAACAATTAATTTTGAGGATTTTCTCCGAAAATAAGGGATGAAGTCCAGACGCGCGTGTAAAGTGCGCGCGTTATGGTCAATACGTAGGCGGTGGCCTAGTTAAGTCTGAAAACACTGAAAACAGATTAAAAATCGCACGTCTGGAATAGAAAATATCGACGTTTTCGTTTTTGACTGGTTCCCTTAGGTGGATTTTGGTACTTAGAGAAATGTATGAAAATAACTATTTTTTAGAAAAATGTATGTTTTATTCGGGCTAGGGGCGCGAGCGAGGTGTCCAGAGACGCGTCTCCGCGCGGGCTAGCGAATTATGGAATAAAACTTGTTAGGTGCCGAACAAAAATTTTGAGTTTTGGTCAAAAAACCAGTTTTCGAAAGAAAAAATTTGGATTTTCACCCCACTACCTGGAGACCGGGACACTGAACGCGGACCAGAATTCAGGGAAGAAGGGTGAGCACTATTGCAACTATAATCTAATTTAAAATGTGAGGGAAAATTTGGAAAAACAATTAATTTTGAGGATTTTCTCCGAAAATAAGGGATGAAGTCCAGACGCGCGTGTAAAGTGCGCGCGTTATGGTCAATACGTAGGCGGTGGCCTAGTTAAGTCTGAAAACACTGAAAACAGATTGAAAATCGCACGTCTAGAATAGAAGATATCAACGGTTAGGTTAGGTTAGGTTAGGTTAGGTTAGGTTAGGTTAGGTTAGGTTAGGTTAGGTTCCTCCTCCAGGGCACGAGTGTCATCTGCTATGCGGATGACACTCTCCTCACTGCCCGGGGGAGGAATTTCGCGGACGCGGCCTGTCTGGCCTCGGCTGGCGGATCCTTGGTTGCAGAGAGGATCCGCCGCCTGGGATTGAAGGTGGCGCTGCACAAGACCGAGGCCGTGTTCTTTCGCGGGCCTCGGCAGCGCTGCCCTCCCGACGCCCACATAATTGTGGAGGGCGTCAGGATAGGGGTCCAGCCCCAGATGAAGTATCTGGGGCTGATGCTAGACGACAGGTGGCGCTTCGGCCCGCATTTCAGCGGGCTGTCGACGCGCCTGCTCAAGGCCGCGGACGCCCTCTCGTGGCTCCTGCCGAACCTGGGGGGGCCCAAGGCGAAATGCCGGCGCCTGTATGCCGGCATCTTGCGGAGCATGGCCCTATATGGGGCCCCAATCTGGGCGGACTCCCTCCACAGGAGGGAGAATGCGACGGCCATCCGCAGGCCCCAAAGGGCCATTGCACAGCGGGTGGCGAGGGCCTACCGCTCGGTAGGCTTTTCGGCGGCATGCGCTCTGGCTGGCACCCCTCCTTGGGAGTTGGAGGCTTGGGTGCTCGCCAGAGTGTACGAGTGGACGGCGCGCCGGAAGGCTCTCGGGGAGCGCCCCGTCTTCGAAGAGCGGGAGGCCGTGCGGCGGGAGGCGAGGGACGCTATCGTCCTTCACTGGACAGAGGACCTCGCCACCGCCACCTTTGGCCGCCGGACGTTGGACGCGCTCGGTCCGGTTCTACAGGGCTGGCTCGAGCGGTCCCACGGTTTCCTCTCGTTCCGTCTGGTGCAGGTGTTGTCCGGCCATGGTTGTTTCGGATCGCACCTGCACCGGATCGGGAGGGAGGAGACCCCGGCGTGCCACGACTGCGGCGCGCCGGAGGACACGGCGCAACACACCCTCGAGGTGTGCCCGGCTTGGTCCGAACTGCGCCGCGGTCTGACCGCGGTGGTTGGACAGGACCTCTCGCTTCCCGGCGTCGTCAACGCCATGCTGGGGAGCGAGGAGGCCTGGGCAGCGGTCGCCTCCTTTTGCGAGGACGTAATCTCGCAAAAGGAGGAGGCGGAGCGCGTGCGGGAGGACGACCCTCTCGCTGCGCCGCTCCGCAGACGAAGAAGGGGTCGGAGACGGCAACGCCCTCTCCCTCCTCATGGTGGCGACGGGCGGGCGACAGGCACGGGGGTGCCTTCGCCCGCATTGCACCCGTCACCACCTCCGTCAGTCATTCCCGGGTCCCTGTGAGGGGCCCGCCATGAAGGGCAATCGTCGGCGGAGGACTGGACGTAAAGGCTATGCCGGTTTCCCAGTCCCCCGCCCCTTGGACGAAGCGGGAATGTCGCTGGGTCGTTTTAGTGGGTATACCGGGTCAGACCGGGGAGTCCCACATACCCCTCTCATCCCCCGATGGGAGGGTATGCGTAATGCATTTTTTCCCAGCGTCAAAAAAAAAAAAAAAAAAAAAAAAAAAAAAAAAAAAAAAAAAAAAAAAAAAAAGGTTAGGTTAGGTTAGGTTAGGTTAGGTTAGGTTAGGTTAGGTTAGGTTAGGTTAGGTTAGGTTAGGTTTTTTTTTTTTTTTTTTTTTTTTTTTTTTTTGTTTGGGCAGGAGTGGGAAATCCCCACGGACACCTCGACTATCCCACAGGAATTTCTCTTGTGAGACAGTCGAGGTAGTGCCGGACTCGAACCGGCTAAAAACCACTCCTGCCTAGCCAGTGTCCCTCTGACATGAGGATCAGAGCCCTTAATAACTGAATTTATGGCTTGCTTACGTTCTGGGTGGCCGGAAATACCACTTATTTAGCTTTCTATTGGCATTAAATGTTTAGTTTTTCGCTTTTCAAATAAGCTATAATTTACTTTTCACCTTATAATTTTTCTTTTACATTAATTTTCTACTTTCATTTGTTCTGATCTTATATAAATCTTTTCTATATTTCAATCTATTTTAAAACAATTTTAGGTGTCCTTGACTATTTATGCCCTTAAAGTCTACAGTATTATTACTAACAACTAGTATCTTATTTTATAATTTCTAAATTTTTAAGTCTATGATACTCAAGCTATATGTTTAGTATAATATACTTTCATATCATATATTTATTTTAACAATTATTACTATGTTTTTATTTACTTTAACGGTAGGTGATATACTTTCTTTGATAATGGTTGAAAAACTAGTTTTAACTTTATTAAGTAGTAATTGCTCACAGTACCTTTTTGGATCATGTTCGACACAACGTGACGAGGCCACTAGGGCCGACCC
This sequence comes from Xestia c-nigrum, assembly GCA_916618015.1. Lineage (NCBI taxonomy): Eukaryota > Metazoa > Arthropoda > Insecta > Lepidoptera > Noctuidae > Xestia > Xestia c-nigrum. The sequence continues at coordinate 13,561 of OU745259.1, read as the reverse complement.
TTCGACTAGCTTAACTTGAGCCAGCTTCTCACGAAGCTGACTTCGGTTACCAATTTTCGTGTAGCCAGCCCTAGTGGTTCGATCAATACGTCTGCTATTTGGTTGTGTCGAGCAAGTCCTCAGTCTGTACATCTTTGAAGTGGGCGCTCCAACAACCTTAGCAATAAGCTATAGATGTCCTAGCGAAGGCATCCCACTTCATGCGTACCGGGCATTCATTACTGAACGCATTGTGCGAGTGTTCCCCCTGCTCTTTGGCTCTGGTGCAGTTAATGCACACCGCTGCTTCTCCGGTCTGTTTGACTGGGCAGTCCAACCTAAGGTGTGGACCGCCGCAGTGACTACAGAGATCGGCTGGCTCCGTGCACAGGCGCTTGCCGTGCCCGTATGCCAGACAGCGGGTGCACTGCACCAGAGGCGTCTGGTCATCGACGCGCACTCTCTGGAGGTCAACACGAAGCTTGCCCCCTTCGAGTGCCCGCCTCCAGATCGTGGGGGACACACTCAACACAATGCTGTTCGTGTGCGGGTTTTTATTCTTTTTGCGGTATTTAACCGTCATTCTTTGGTCCCCGTCATCGAGGTCTTGGAAGATCTCCCGGTTCTGGTTCTTAAGGGCTTTAAGTACATCGTCATCACTGTGTATTGACAACACGTCCCTAAGAACCAGAAGCGGGTCCCGATTTGCCACTTCCTCGACAACGAGGTTCTCTCCGGCCGCCTTCAGTCGTTTCTTCAGTTTCGACCTCTCCTCCCTTGTTTCACACCCCATAATGATCTTTTGATCTTTTGCTTTTCGCACTCTCTCCACACGCACCCAGCCCTCCTTCGCGTCGACCGCCTTCCTGACTCTCTCCAGAATCTCATCCCCGGTGTCCATCTCCTGTGTTGAGGAGACAACTACGGAGTGCAGCGTGGTTCGCTCCAGGGCCTGCGCCCTGGTGTGGCTCTTCGCCACAGCTGCGACATTGGCGTAAGTTGTATCCGCAACACATTCCCTGTTAGCCAGACTGTCTCGCAGCTTTGTCAGCTCGTCGGAGTTCTCCCTTATTAAGGACATGTGCTCTTTAATAGTCTTAACGAGCTCGGTCTGGCTAACAAGACTTTCAGGAACGGACCGGGGACCAGGGTCGGCAGTGGACGCGCGTTCCGGTACGGCGACGGGTGCGGTGGGGGCCCTATCACGCTCGGCCTCCTTCACCAGCTCGTAAAGCCTGTTTATGGCTTCAAGCACCGCAGTCTTAATTTCAGCCTTGAGATTGCGAGAGTTGCCCAAATTTAGCTTGGCCTTATTCAGGCAAGCTCTCGCCTCCTCGGTGCGACTGCGGCACTTAGCCTCAGGCTTCTTGAGCGGTGCCGAGGCGTCGATAGCGGCTCGGCGCGTCCCCGGAGTGGCAAAGCCCCTCTGCGACGCAGAAGGAATCTCGTCTCCGAAGGAGATTCTCCTTCTTGCGTCGGCAGACGAAGGCATCTTTTTCTCCGCGGATCGCGGCGAGCCACTAGAGCCCTGGGCCCTCACGGTGCTGGATGGGGTGTGGAACATCGTACGACTTTGGGAGCAGGTATTGCTAGAGTCGAACCCTGTAAAGAGGGGAACTAAACAACAATATCTGCTCGAGAGGAAGGATCAAAGAGGACACTGGAACTTCTGTGACCCTGTAAAGGGGGGAACACAGTAAGTAAGTAATTACAAAATCAAAAATATAAATACAACAAAGTCAAATAATTATAGTCGCCCTCTGAGGTACGACTGTCACAACAAATAACTAAATAAATAAAATTTAAAATTTTTTGATAAAAATATTTACAACTGGTCAGAATATAAAAAAAAACGAGTTATCCCTAGAAATTCCCTATCTACAGGCCAGAAATTAAGTAGTGAAGTAAATTTTGAAAATGAAAATTTTACCGAAATTCCCACGTCTACCTTCCTATAGACCAGAGGGCGGGTGGGTGGGCAAAATTTTTTCGAGCTAGGGGCGCGTGCGAGGTATCCAGAGACGCGTCTCCGCGCGGGCTAGCGAATTATGGAATAAAACTTGTTATGTGCCGAACAAAAATTTTGAGTTTTGGTCAAAAAACCAGTTTTCGAAAGAAAAAATTTGGAATTTCACCCCACAACCTGGAGACCGGGACACGGAACGCGGACCAGAATTCAGGGAAGAAGGGTGAGCACTATTGCAACTATAATCTAAATTAAAATGTGAAGGAAAATTTTGGAAAACAATTAATTTTAAGGAATTTCTCCGAAAATAAGGGATGGAGTCCAGACGCGCGTGTAAAGTGCGCGCGATATGGTCAGAACACAGGCGGACGCCTAGTTTGGTCTAAAAAAGCCGAAAACAGCTTCAAAATCGCACGTCTAGAATAGAAGATATCAACGTTTTCGTTTTTGACTCGTTCCCTTAGGTGGATTTTGGTACTTATCGAAATGTATGAAAATAACTATTTTTTAGAAAAATGTATGTTTTATTCGGGCTAGGGGCGCGGGCGAGGTGTCCAGAGACGCGTCTCCGCGCGGGCTAGCGAATTATGGAATAAAACTTGTTATGTGCCGAACAAAAATTTTGAGTTTTGGTCAAAAAACCAGTTTTCGAAAGAAAAAATTTGGAATTTCACCCCACAACCTGGAGACCGGGACACGGAACGCGGACCAGAATTCAGGGAAGAAGGGTGAGCACTATTGCAACTATAATCTAAATTAAAATGTGAAGGAAAATTTTGGAAAACAATTAATTTTAAGGAATTTCTCCGAAAATAAGGGATGGAGTCCAGACGCGCGTGTAAAGTGCGCGCGATATGGTCAGAACACAGGCGGACGCCTAGTTTGGTCTAAAAAAGCCGAAAACAGCTTCAAAATCGCACGTCTAGAATAGAAGATATCAACGTTTTCGTTTTTGACTCGTTCCCTTAGGTGGATTTTGGTACTTATCGAAATGTATGAAAATAACTATTTTTTAGAAAAATGTATGTTTTATTCGGGCTAGGGGCGCGGGCGAGGTGTCCAGAGACGCGTCTCCGCGCGGGCTAGCGAATTATGGAATAAAACTTGTTATGTGCCGAACAAAAATTTTGAGTTTTGGTCAAAAAACCAGTTTTCGAAAGAAAAAATTTGGAATTTCACCCCACAACCTGGAGACCGGGACACGGAACGCGGACCAGAATTCAGGGAAGAAGGGTGAGCACTATTGCAACTATAATCTAAATTAAAATGTGAAGGAAAATTTTGGAAAACAATTAATTTTAAGGAATTTCTCCGAAAATAAGGGATGGAGTCCAGACGCGCGTGTAAAGTGCGCGCGATATGGTCAGAACACAGGCGGACGCCTAGTTTGGTCTAAAAAAGCCGAAAACAGCTTCAAAATCGCACGTCTAGAATAGAAGATATCAACGTTTTCGTTTTTGACTCGTTCCCTTAGGTGGATTTTGGTACTTATCGAAATGTATGAAAATAACTATTTTTTAGAAAAATGTATGTTTTATTCGGGCTAGGGGCGCGGGCGAGGTGTCCAGAGACGCGTCTCCGCGCGGGCTAGCGAATTATGGAATAAAACTTGTTATGTGCCGAACAAAAATTTTGAGTTTTGGTCAAAAAACCAGTTTTCGAAAGAAAAAATTTGGAATTTCACCCCACAACCTGGAGACCGGGACACGGAACGCGGACCAGAATTCAGGGAAGAAGGGTGAGCACTATTGCAACTATAATCTAAATTAAAATGTGAAGGAAAATTTTGGAAAACAATTAATTTTAAGGAATTTCTCCGAAAATAAGGGATGGAGTCCAGACGCGCGTGTAAAGTGCGCGCGATATGGTCAGAACACAGGCGGACGCCTAGTTTGGTCTAAAAAAGCCGAAAACAGCTTCAAAATCGCACGTCTAGAATAGAAGATATCAACGTTTTCGTTTTTGACTCGTTCCCTTAGGTGGATTTTGGTACTTATCGAAATGTATGAAAATAACTATTTTTTAGAAAAATGTATGTTTTATTCGGGCTAGGGGCGCGGGCGAGGTGTCCAGAGACGCGTCTCCGCGCGGGCTAGCGAATTATGGAATAAAACTTGTTATGTGCCGAACAAAAATTTTGAGTTTTGGTCAAAAAACCAGTTTTCGAAAGAAAAAATTTGGAATTTCACCCCACAACCTGGAGACCGGGACACGGAACGCGGACCAGAATTCAGGGAAGAAGGGTGAGCACTATTGCAACTATAATCTAAATTAAAATGTGAAGGAAAATTTTGGAAAACAATTAATTTTAAGGAATTTCTCCGAAAATAAGGGATGGAGTCCAGACGCGCGTGTAAAGTGCGCGCGATATGGTCAGAACACAGGCGGACGCCTAGTTTGGTCTAAAAAAGCCGAAAACAGCTTCAAAATCGCACGTCTAGAATAGAAGATATCAACGTTTTCGTTTTTGACTCGTTCCCTTAGGTGGATTTTGGTACTTATCGAAATGTATGAAAATAACTATTTTTTAGAAAAATGTATGTTTTATTCGGGCTAGGGGCGCGGGCGAGGTGTCCAGAGACGCGTCTCCGCGCGGGCTAGCGAATTATGGAATAAAACTTGTTATGTGCCGAACAAAAATTTTGAGTTTTGGTCAAAAAACCAGTTTTCGAAAGAAAAAATTTGGAATTTCACCCCACAACCTGGAGACCGGGACACGGAACGCGGACCAGAATTCAGGGAAGAAGGGTGAGCACTATTGCAACTATAATCTAAATTAAAATGTGAAGGAAAATTTTGGAAAACAATTAATTTTAAGGAATTTCTCCGAAAATAAGGGATGGAGTCCAGACGCGCGTGTAAAGTGCGCGCGATATGGTCAGAACACAGGCGGACGCCTAGTTTGGTCTAAAAAAGCCGAAAACAGCTTCAAAATCGCACGTCTAGAATAGAAGATATCAACGTTTTCGTTTTTGACTCGTTCCCTTAGGTGGATTTTGGTACTTATCGAAATGTATGAAAATAACTATTTTTTAGAAAAATGTATGTTTTATTCGGGCTAGGGGCGCGGGCGAGGTGTCCAGAGACGCGTCTCCGCGCGGGCTAGCGAATTATGGAATAAAACTTGTTATGTGCCGAACAAAAATTTTGAGTTTTGGTCAAAAAACCAGTTTTCGAAAGAAAAAATTTGGAATTTCACCCCACAACCTGGAGACCGGGACACGGAACGCGGACCAGAATTCAGGGAAGAAGGGTGAGCACTATTGCAACTATAATCTAAATTAAAATGTGAAGGAAAATTTTGGAAAACAATTAATTTTAAGGAATTTCTCCGAAAATAAGGGATGGAGTCCAGACGCGCGTGTAAAGTGCGCGCGATATGGTCAGAACACAGGCGGACGCCTAGTTTGGTCTAAAAAAGCCGAAAACAGCTTCAAAATCGCACGTCTAGAATAGAAGATATCAACGTTTTCGTTTTTGACTCGTTCCCTTAGGTGGATTTTGGTACTTATCGAAATGTATGAAAATAACTATTTTTTAGAAAAATGTATGTTTTATTCGGGCTAGGGGCGCGGGCGAGGTGTCCAGAGACGCGTCTCCGCGCGGGCTAGCGAATTATGGAATAAAACTTGTTATGTGCCGAACAAAAATTTTGAGTTTTGGTCAAAAAACCAGTTTTCGAAAGAAAAAATTTGGAATTTCACCCCACAACCTGGAGACCGGGACACGGAACGCGGACCAGAATTCAGGGAAGAAGGGTGAGCACTATTGCAACTATAATCTAAATTAAAATGTGAAGGAAAATTTTGGAAAACAATTAATTTTAAGGAATTTCTCCGAAAATAAGGGATGGAGTCCAGACGCGCGTGTAAAGTGCGCGCGATATGGTCAGAACACAGGCGGACGCCTAGTTTGGTCTAAAAAAGCCGAAAACAGCTTCAAAATCGCACGTCTAGAATAGAAGATATCAACGTTTTCGTTTTTGACTCGTTCCCTTAGGTGGATTTTGGTACTTATCGAAATGTATGAAAATAACTATTTTTTAGAAAAATGTATGTTTTATTCGGGCTAGGGGCGCGGGCGAGGTGTCCAGAGACGCGTCTCCGCGCGGGCTAGCGAATTATGGAATAAAACTTGTTATGTGCCGAACAAAAATTTTGAGTTTTGGTCAAAAAACCAGTTTTCGAAAGAAAAAATTTGGAATTTCACCCCACAACCTGGAGACCGGGACACGGAACGCGGACCAGAATTCAGGGAAGAAGGGTGAGCACTATTGCAACTATAATCTAAATTAAAATGTGAAGGAAAATTTTGGAAAACAATTAATTTTAAGGAATTTCTCCGAAAATAAGGGATGGAGTCCAGACGCGCGTGTAAAGTGCGCGCGATATGGTCAGAACACAGGCGGACGCCTAGTTTGGTCTAAAAAAGCCGAAAACAGCTTCAAAATCGCACGTCTAGAATAGAAGATATCAACGTTTTCGTTTTTGACTCGTTCCCTTAGGTGGATTTTGGTACTTATCGAAATGTATGAAAATAACTATTTTTTAGAAAAATGTATGTTTTATTCGGGCTAGGGGCGCGGGCGAGGTGTCCAGAGACGCGTCTCCGCGCGGGCTAGCGAATTATGGAATAAAACTTGTTATGTGCCGAACAAAAATTTTGAGTTTTGGTCAAAAAACCAGTTTTCGAAAGAAAAAATTTGGAATTTCACCCCACAACCTGGAGACCGGGACACGGAACGCGGACCAGAATTCAGGGAAGAAGGGTGAGCACTATTGCAACTATAATCTAAATTAAAATGTGAAGGAAAATTTTGGAAAACAATTAATTTTAAGGAATTTCTCCGAAAATAAGGGATGGAGTCCAGACGCGCGTGTAAAGTGCGCGCGATATGGTCAGAACACAGGCGGACGCCTAGTTTGGTCTAAAAAAGCCGAAAACAGCTTCAAAATCGCACGTCTAGAATAGAAGATATCAACGTTTTCGTTTTTGACTCGTTCCCTTAGGTGGATTTTGGTACTTATCGAAATGTATGAAAATAACTATTTTTTAGAAAAATGTATGTTTTATTCGGGCTAGGGGCGCGGGCGAGGTGTCCAGAGACGCGTCTCCGCGCGGGCTAGCGAATTATGGAATAAAACTTGTTATGTGCCGAACAAAAATTTTGAGTTTTGGTCAAAAAACCAGTTTTCGAAAGAAAAAATTTGGAATTTCACCCCACAACCTGGAGACCGGGACACGGAACGCGGACCAGAATTCAGGGAAGAAGGGTGAGCACTATTGCAACTATAATCTAAATTAAAATGTGAAGGAAAATTTTGGAAAACAATTAATTTTAAGGAATTTCTCCGAAAATAAGGGATGGAGTCCAGACGCGCGTGTAAAGTGCGCGCGATATGGTCAGAACACAGGCGGACGCCTAGTTTGGTCTAAAAAAGCCGAAAACAGCTTCAAAATCGCACGTCTAGAATAGAAGATATCAACGTTTTCGTTTTTGACTCGTTCCCTTAGGTGGATTTTGGTACTTATCGAAATGTATGAAAATAACTATTTTTTAGAAAAATGTATGTTTTATTCGGGCTAGGGGCGCGGGCGAGGTGTCCAGAGACGCGTCTCCGCGCGGGCTAGCGAATTATGGAATAAAACTTGTTATGTGCCGAACAAAAATTTTGAGTTTTGGTCAAAAAACCAGTTTTCGAAAGAAAAAATTTGGAATTTCACCCCACAACCTGGAGACCGGGACACGGAACGCGGACCAGAATTCAGGGAAGAAGGGTGAGCACTATTGCAACTATAATCTAAATTAAAATGTGAAGGAAAATTTTGGAAAACAATTAATTTTAAGGAATTTCTCCGAAAATAAGGGATGGAGTCCAGACGCGCGTGTAAAGTGCGCGCGATATGGTCAGAACACAGGCGGACGCCTAGTTTGGTCTAAAAAAGCCGAAAACAGCTTCAAAATCGCACGTCTAGAATAGAAGATATCAACGTTTTCGTTTTTGACTCGTTCCCTTAGGTGGATTTTGGTACTTATCGAAATGTATGAAAATAACTATTTTTTAGAAAAATGTATGTTTTATTCGGGCTAGGGGCGCGGGCGAGGTGTCCAGAGACGCGTCTCCGCGCGGGCTAGCGAATTATGGAATAAAACTTGTTATGTGCCGAACAAAAATTTTGAGTTTTGGTCAAAAAACCAGTTTTCGAAAGAAAAAATTTGGAATTTCACCCCACAACCTGGAGACCGGGACACGGAACGCGGACCAGAATTCAGGGAAGAAGGGTGAGCACTATTGCAACTATAATCTAAATTAAAATGTGAAGGAAAATTTTGGAAAACAATTAATTTTAAGGAATTTCTCCGAAAATAAGGGATGGAGTCCAGACGCGCGTGTAAAGTGCGCGCGATATGGTCAGAACACAGGCGGACGCCTAGTTTGGTCTAAAAAAGCCGAAAACAGCTTCAAAATCGCACGTCTAGAATAGAAGATATCAACGTTTTCGTTTTTGACTCGTTCCCTTAGGTGGATTTTGGTACTTATCGAAATGTATGAAAATAACTATTTTTTAGAAAAATGTATGTTTTATTCGGGCTAGGGGCGCGGGCGAGGTGTCCAGAGACGCGTCTCCGCGCGGGCTAGCGAATTATGGAATAAAACTTGTTATGTGCCGAACAAAAATTTTGAGTTTTGGTCAAAAAACCAGTTTTCGAAAGAAAAAATTTGGAATTTCACCCCACAACCTGGAGACCGGGACACGGAACGCGGACCAGAATTCAGGGAAGAAGGGTGAGCACTATTGCAACTATAATCTAAATTAAAATGTGAAGGAAAATTTTGGAAAACAATTAATTTTAAGGAATTTCTCCGAAAATAAGGGATGGAGTCCAGACGCGCGTGTAAAGTGCGCGCGATATGGTCAGAACACAGGCGGACGCCTAGTTTGGTCTAAAAAAGCCGAAAACAGCTTCAAAATCGCACGTCTAGAATAGAAGATATCAACGTTTTCGTTTTTGACTCGTTCCCTTAGGTGGATTTTGGTACTTATCGAAATGTATGAAAATAACTATTTTTTAGAAAAATGTATGTTTTATTCGGGCTAGGGGCGCGGGCGAGGTGTCCAGAGACGCGTCTCCGCGCGGGCTAGCGAATTATGGAATAAAACTTGTTATGTGCCGAACAAAAATTTTGAGTTTTGGTCAAAAAACCAGTTTTCGAAAGAAAAAATTTGGAATTTCACCCCACAACCTGGAGACCGGGACACGGAACGCGGACCAGAATTCAGGGAAGAAGGGTGAGCACTATTGCAACTATAATCTAAATTAAAATGTGAAGGAAAATTTTGGAAAACAATTAATTTTAAGGAATTTCTCCGAAAATAAGGGATGGAGTCCAGACGCGCGTGTAAAGTGCGCGCGATATGGTCAGAACACAGGCGGACGCCTAGTTTGGTCTAAAAAAGCCGAAAACAGCTTCAAAATCGCACGTCTAGAATAGAAGATATCAACGTTTTCGTTTTTGACTCGTTCCCTTAGGTGGATTTTGGTACTTATCGAAATGTATGAAAATAACTATTTTTTAGAAAAATGTATGTTTTATTCGGGCTAGGGGCGCGGGCGAGGTGTCCAGAGACGCGTCTCCGCGCGGGCTAGCGAATTATGGAATAAAACTTGTTATGTGCCGAACAAAAATTTTGAGTTTTGGTCAAAAAACCAGTTTTCGAAAGAAAAAATTTGGAATTTCACCCCACAACCTGGAGACCGGGACACGGAACGCGGACCAGAATTCAGGGAAGAAGGGTGAGCACTATTGCAACTATAATCTAAATTAAAATGTGAAGGAAAATTTTGGAAAACAATTAATTTTAAGGAATTTCTCCGAAAATAAGGGATGGAGTCCAGACGCGCGTGTAAAGTGCGCGCGATATGGTCAGAACACAGGCGGACGCCTAGTTTGGTCTAAAAAAGCCGAAAACAGCTTCAAAATCGCACGTCTAGAATAGAAGATATCAACGTTTTCGTTTTTGACTCGTTCCCTTAGGTGGATTTTGGTACTTATCGAAATGTATGAAAATAACTATTTTTTAGAAAAATGTATGTTTTATTCGGGCTAGGGGCGCGGGCGAGGTGTCCAGAGACGCGTCTCCGCGCGGGCTAGCGAATTATGGAATAAAACTTGTTATGTGCCGAACAAAAATTTTGAGTTTTGGTCAAAAAACCAGTTTTCGAAAGAAAAAATTTGGAATTTCACCCCACAACCTGGAGACCGGGACACGGAACGCGGACCAGAATTCAGGGAAGAAGGGTGAGCACTATTGCAACTATAATCTAAATTAAAATGTGAAGGAAAATTTTGGAAAACAATTAATTTTAAGGAATTTCTCCGAAAATAAGGGATGGAGTCCAGACGCGCGTGTAAAGTGCGCGCGATATGGTCAGAACACAGGCGGACGCCTAGTTTGGTCTAAAAAAGCCGAAAACAGCTTCAAAATCGCACGTCTAGAATAGAAGATATCAACGTTTTCGTTTTTGACTCGTTCCCTTAGGTGGATTTTGGTACTTATCGAAATGTATGAAAATAACTATTTTTTAGAAAAATGTATGTTTTATTCGGGCTAGGGGCGCGGGCGAGGTGTCCAGAGACGCGTCTCCGCGCGGGCTAGCGAATTATGGAATAAAACTTGTTATGTGCCGAACAAAAATTTTGAGTTTTGGTCAAAAAACCAGTTTTCGAAAGAAAAAATTTGGAATTTCACCCCACAACCTGGAGACCGGGACACGGAACGCGGACCAGAATTCAGGGAAGAAGGGTGAGCACTATTGCAACTATAATCTAAATTAAAATGTGAAGGAAAATTTTGGAAAACAATTAATTTTAAGGAATTTCTCCGAAAATAAGGGATGGAGTCCAGACGCGCGTGTAAAGTGCGCGCGATATGGTCAGAACACAGGCGGACGCCTAGTTTGGTCTAAAAAAGCCGAAAACAGCTTCAAAATCGCACGTCTAGAATAGAAGATATCAACGTTTTCGTTTTTGACTCGTTCCCTTAGGTGGATTTTGGTACTTATCGAAATGTATGAAAATAACTATTTTTTAGAAAAATGTATGTTTTATTCGGGCTAGGGGCGCGGGCGAGGTGTCCAGAGACGCGTCTCCGCGCGGGCTAGCGAATTATGGAATAAAACTTGTTATGTGCCGAACAAAAATTTTGAGTTTTGGTCAAAAAACCAGTTTTCGAAAGAAAAAATTTGGAATTTCACCCCACAACCTGGAGACCGGGACACGGAACGCGGACCAGAATTCAGGGAAGAAGGGTGAGCACTATTGCAACTATAATCTAAATTAAAATGTGAAGGAAAATTTTGGAAAACAATTAATTTTAAGGAATTTCTCCGAAAATAAGGGATGGAGTCCAGACGCGCGTGTAAAGTGCGCGCGATATGGTCAGAACACAGGCGGACGCCTAGTTTGGTCTAAAAAAGCCGAAAACAGCTTCAAAATCGCACGTCTAGAATAGAAGATATCAACGTTTTCGTTTTTGACTCGTTCCCTTAGGTGGATTTTGGTACTTATCGAAATGTATGAAAATAACTATTTTTTAGAAAAATGTATGTTTTATTCGGGCTAGGGGCGCGGGCGAGGTGTCCAGAGACGCGTCTCCGCGCGGGCTAGCGAATTATGGAATAAAACTTGTTATGTGCCGAACAAAAATTTTGAGTTTTGGTCAAAAAACCAGTTTTCGAAAGAAAAAATTTGGAATTTCACCCCACAACCTGGAGACCGGGACACGGAACGCGGACCAGAATTCAGGGAAGAAGGGTGAGCACTATTGCAACTATAATCTAAATTAAAATGTGAAGGAAAATTTTGGAAAACAATTAATTTTAAGGAATTTCTCCGAAAATAAGGGATGGAGTCCAGACGCGCGTGTAAAGTGCGCGCGATATGGTCAGAACACAGGCGGACGCCTAGTTTGGTCTAAAAAAGCCGAAAACAGCTTCAAAATCGCACGTCTAGAATAGAAGATATCAACGTTTTCGTTTTTGACTCGTTCCCTTAGGTGGATTTTGGTACTTATCGAAATGTATGAAAATAACTATTTTTTAGAAAAATGTATGTTTTATTCGGGCTAGGGGCGCGGGCGAGGTGTCCAGAGACGCGTCTCCGCGCGGGCTAGCGAATTATGGAATAAAACTTGTTATGTGCCGAACAAAAATTTTGAGTTTTGGTCAAAAAACCAGTTTTCGAAAGAAAAAATTTGGAATTTCACCCCACAACCTGGAGACCGGGACACGGAACGCGGACCAGAATTCAGGGAAGAAGGGTGAGCACTATTGCAACTATAATCTAAATTAAAATGTGAAGGAAAATTTTGGAAAACAATTAATTTTAAGGAATTTCTCCGAAAATAAGGGATGGAGTCCAGACGCGCGTGTAAAGTGCGCGCGATATGGTCAGAACACAGGCGGACGCCTAGTTTGGTCTAAAAAAGCCGAAAACAGCTTCAAAATCGCACGTCTAGAATAGAAGATATCAACGTTTTCGTTTTTGACTCGTTCCCTTAGGTGGATTTTGGTACTTATAGAAATGTATGAAAATAACTATTTTTTAGAAAAATGTATGTTTTATTCGGGCTAGGGGCGCGGGCGAGGTGTCCAGAGACGCGTCTCCGCGCGGGCTAGCGAATTATGGAATAAAACTTGTTATGTGCCGAACAAAAATTTTGAGTTTTGGTCAAAAAACCAGTTTTCGAAAGAAAAAATTTGGAATTTCACCCCACAACCTGGAGACCGGGACACGGAACGCGGACCAGAATTCAGGGAAGAAGGGTGAGCACTATTGCAACTATAATCTAAATTAAAATGTGAAGGAAAATTTTGGAAAACAATTAATTTTAAGGAATTTCTCCGAAAATAAGGGATGGAGTCCAGACGCGCGTGTAAAGTGCGCGCGATATGGTCAGAACACAGGCGGACGCCTAGTTTGGTCTAAAAAAGCCGAAAACAGCTTCAAAATCGCACGTCTAGAATAGAAGATATCAACGTTTTCGTTTTTGACTCGTTCCCTTAGGTGGATTTTGGTACTTATCGAAATGTATGAAAATAACTATTTTTTAGAAAAATGTATGTTTTATTCGGGCTAGGGGCGCGGGCGAGGTGTCCAGAGACGCGTCTCCGCGCGGGCTAGCGAATTATGGAATAAAACTTGTTATGTGCCGAACAAAAATTTTGAGTTTTGGTCAAAAAAACCAGTTTTCGAAAGAAAAAATTTGGAATTTCACCCCACAACCTGGAGACCGGGACACGGAACGCGGACCAGAATTCTAGGGAAGAAGGGTGAGCACTATTGCAACTATAATCTAAATTAAAATGTGAAGGAAAATTTTGGAAAACAATTAATTTTAAGGAATTTCTCCGAAAATAAGGGATGGAGTCCAGACGCGCGTGTAAAGTGCGCGCGATATGGGTCAGAACACAGGCGGACGCCTAGTTTGGTCTAAAAAAGCCGAAAACAGCTTCAAAAATCGCACGTCTAGAATAGAAGATATCAACGTTTTCGTTTTTGACTCGTTCCTTAGGTGGATTTTGGTACTTATAGAAATGTATGAAAATAACTA